>JASDFA010000016.1:94757500-104757500 GCA_035772735.1 Datura wrightii | reverse complement strand
TTCTTATGAGGCAACCCAAGTTGTAAATGTAATAAAAAGTTAGTGTTAACTTTGTTGATGGGTGCAGGTGAATAAGATGGAAAATATGAAGTTGGAACCAAAAACTGGAACTTCAGTTCTGGTGCAGAAAAATCATAGAATGGGTCATCGTCTGACTTGATGACTCGTTTAGCCATTTGTGAAGAAAACTGCAAACAACAGGGGAGCAACGGGTGACTTCAAGAATCGTTTCTCCAAGGAACGAATCGTTTAGTCCTCTGTCAGGTACACTGGATCTAAGACTGAATTAAAAGAATAAGGGTGATGACGTTTCACTCAACGAATCGTTGGTAAACCAAACGAGTCATCAAGTGACCCGTCCTGGAACTACAATAGGCCAAGGACCACGACTGATACACCCCGTAAATTCTCGACATGTAGATGGCCTATTCACAGTTGGTTAAGAGTTTTAGAATTCATACATGCTATGAAAAGGCCCGGGGGAAGACCGGACTAACATTGCATCGAACCACCGCGGGAGAAGCCGGGGAAAAACCCCTCTGTGATGGCAGCGTGCCACGGAGGGAGGGCCTCCGCGATGGCGGTGTGTCACGGAGGCCTTGCCCAGGCCCAAGTATATAAACCCCTCCACTTCGGTTTTAATCATTTTAATTTCATTTCTTTTCCAGAGAACGATAGAGAACAGAGAGGAACGAAGTTTTAATATAAAAATTCAACCGATTACGCCGTCAAACACGGTCCAAACTCAAATTAACTCCAGATATCGAAGTATAAAGTTGTAGAGAGCATTCCTGTGGAGTTAATTTTATGAAATTCGGCCGGTGAATCGTCGTCCTACCGAGCTAAGTTAAGTGAAATTGCTCCAAATTAGTGTCAATATACTTCTAGCCCTAAAATGAGCATTTCTCCCTTCTGGACTTTCGAGAAATAGCGAGTTTTCGGCTGTTCTTCGACAAGTCAAAGTTTGGGCTATATATATATATATTCAAAATAGTGTTTTCTTCCAGAATATCGATGAATTTAGTTCTAATTGCTATAAATATGAATGCAGTTGAAAGAAATAGCTGAAAATTAGTTGAGTTACGCCAGATACTCCAAAAGTTAACGGACAAGGTATGTTAAGCCAGTTTCTTCGGCAAGCTAGTAGTCCGGTATAGTCAAATAGTTCAAGTGCCAGTAGAATGTTTCAGAAGCCGCATATTATGTTTGGTGTGAATTTTAGTATAATGTTAGAACCATCATGTTATGTGTAGCATGAAACTTACTATCACGATATAAATTCCAGTAGGAAGTTTCAGAAACAGTACAGCATGTCCAGAATGTAATTTAGTAAAATATGTCAGGACATTATCGTGCTCAGCTGAAACTTAGTAAAGCAATATAAGTTCCCGCAAAGTATTTCAGAAATAGAATAGTAGCTTAAAATAAAGATTAGGAAGCATGTTAGAAATAGTAAATCATATCTACCATGAAACTTAGCTACACAGCATGATTCTCAGCAGAAATATTATATCTTATCTCGGTATCCGATTCAGCACAGCATGACAGAAATTATATAGATACCATTATCAGTTTCAGCATGTAGTGTATATATGCACATTACTATCATTAGCTTCAGCATGTTTTATATACATACACATTCTTATCATTAGTTTTAGCATGTAGTATACACAGTTAGTATTACTAGTTGAGACAAGACTGTATTGTTTTGGGCTGGATTACCTAGCATTCATGACCTCCCCAGGGTTAATAGCTGTATTGACTCGTCCGCCAGAGGGCAAGGATACGTCGCTCTATGAAGTGGCATGCCGTCCCCTAGAGGACGAAGATGGGATGCCAGTTTCCCCATATTTTGCCTTGGTCAGCTTTTATACACCCCCGTCAAGCGGGTACACCCGGGGTGTTGATTTAGGAGTCCTCCGGACTCAGGTACAGTTATAGTCAGGGGCTCAGCGGCCCCAAGTGCATACCCAGGGGACCGGCAGGATGCTTATAATTATTAGGGGAGATGGGTGTTCGCGGCTTGTACTGCTCGGGTTGGTATTCAATATTATCAACCGACACGCAAGTGCACGTGGTCAAACAAGTAATAAAGTGGCTAAGTAGCCAAGTATCGATCCAAGGAGGCTGCTCTAGATATGTAAAACTACCTAGTTTACTATATTTCTATTCTATCCCTAACTATGTTAACAACAATCCAACCAAGAGTTGAGTGAGTTTTTGTTTCTAAACTATTTATATACTACAATTAATAACAACTATTTACTTTAGAATTTAGACAATGGATACGCACATGCCAAGGTTAAGAACGAGTAATGAACTTGATAATCATGATAATTTAGTCATCCTCTTCTTCATGTTGCTAGCCAAGAACGTTGCCTAGAAATTAAAACTTTCGTATTTAATTTCACTTTAGAATCATAAACCATCCGTCTACATTTCTGTGATCAAATGCAATTTATGACCTAGCACTACAATTCCAGTTCCTAAATTGACTAATACGGCTTTCAAGTATATTTCTATCAAGAAAGCACATCAAAACCCAATTTTCCCAAATCAAGTTAAGAACAATACCCTATTAATTCACAACTTTCCAATTTCGTGCTCTCTCGAGTGAAATTGGACTTTTTAGATATACATTAATGGTGGCCAATCAATAATGTAGTAAGCACAAGAATTAATAGAACAACATGCAAGAAGAAGAAAAAACCATATCAATTATCACCAAAATTCATTACACAAGTTCAAAACCTCAGCAAAGAAGGGAATTAGCCACTCATTCTTGGATTAATCATCCTAAAATGAGTGTAAATCATGCATACAATTGAAGGAAAGAAGAAAGGAAGAGAAGAAAACTCTTAGCTTTTCTATTCTTCAACTGCCACAAACCCACGTTCCTGCTCTCCACTTCTGAACTCAGTCTAAAAACTAAAAACTAAAAACCGATTAAAAATAAACCTAAGTGTGCTATTTATACTAGTGGGAAATTTTTCCCGGAATAACAAGCAACGTGTCACGGAGGCCAACGCGGAGCACTGCCTCCGTGACACGGCGTGGAAGCGGACCCTCTCTGGAAATTGCAGGGTCCGAATAATTGGCCTCAACGTGGCACGAAGGCCATCGCGGAGTCCTGTCTCCGTGCCACGGAGCTGTCGCGAGGCCTCACTGGAATCTGCCAATTAATTTCCTCTCCAGGCAGTGTGCTACCGCGATGGCAGCGTGGCACGGCTCCATCGCGGAGCTAGTGTAAAATGTGCCATCCAAGGTCTTTTCCACGCTCGCATCCCAGTCCAACTCCGACATAGTTCCAACACGCATTTTAGCTCTTAAAAATCACATTATCTTGCAAAACAAATGCTAATCATGTTGGTTAGTATAAATTCGCATTTTATTAACAAATACATGAAATTATATACACATTGCACAACAAACAAGGTAAAAATGATACGTTTGAGTATCACTTGGGCATATAAATCTGCCCAAGATCACTTACCCCACACTTAAATCCTTGTTCGTCCTCGAACAACACATACACAAATCATGCACATCACATCTCAACCTTTGTCACTATGGTGCAACCATTTTATGCTACGGTCATACCGATTATTCAATTCTTGCAAATCATCAAGAAAACATGCTTGGTCGTACAAGACAATGACCTTAATACATCGAGGCTTCCTAAACTTTTAAGAATTGATTCTTGATATCGGCAAACTCATGCAAATCAACTAATCAAGAGGCATGTACCCTCACAACTCGAGAGAAACTTCCCCTTTTATGTTCGTGTAGCACACAAACAGGCAAGTAGGGGCATATAAAAATTAATTTCACTCTCTCTCCCAAAAGAATTCACATGCCTCATGTCATGACCCATAGGCTTGCCCTTAGTGTATTACTCCACTAATATAAAGAAATGCAATGTAGGATCAAATAGGACTTTTAATGGGTTGTAACTGGGCTATGGATCTAGTATATATATATTGGATTAGCCAATAATAGTCGCTAGCATCCTTAAGCGCCTTTTCAACTCATTCCCATCGACTCATGGACATTGTTCCTCTCTTTTCTCTTTTTCTCCCATTCATGCTGGTTTACTTTCATACAGCCCATTTCATCAGGCACACTTGACACAAAACAGAGGGTTTTCATGTACCCTCACTATCATTTAATTACAACTAGTGCCTCTTCAACATCATCTTTTCTTTCCTCACCTTGCTTTTCTTTTCTTTTCACTCTTTTCACTCTTTAACACTTTGGGAAACATTTTCTGTTCTTTGTAAGCGCTTAAGAGCTTCTTATAGACTTTAAGGCTAATGAAAAGAAGGAATAAAGCTTAGTTCATATAAATCTGGACAAAAGAAAGAAATCGGCTAAAGGCTCAACGGGCTGACTAGGGTATACAACATATAAAAAGGTAGAATTTGACAAGAAAAAAAATGGAAACTAAAGGTTAAAACAAAGAAATGCCTACATCCTTTCCGACACTGCACCTCCTTCATTTCGTTTTGTATACACACCAGGCAAGTTCTAGACAATTCACAATGACATGGAATAGCAAAACCTCACTCACACTTCATGCACATGCTCGAATCAAGATGCATTCACAGACTCTTTAATTAGTCAATTACATGAATTCAAGATTAAGCCTCAATCATAATGAACCAAATTCTATAGCCTAGGTAACTCAACATATTTACAAAATTGCATGCTTTCAAACGAATCATTTTCACATTTTGAACATCAATTACAACACGCAACGAAATTTTAGCAACCATAAGCAACTACAGTTTATTGATGCAATCCACCAAAGAAACTAAAAACAAAACATCTACTCCTATCGACTACATTTCCCTTAAGACGGTCGTCATCCATCCATCATAGGGAACGGTCACTAACTATGACCTCGGTTCAATGGGACTATTCTCGGTAAAAGAACCGAAAACAAACTCCGAGAAATCCAAAAATAAAACTACAAAATTTTTGCAACACATCGATCATTTCGATAGAAAATATTTACAAAATATTTTGATAAGTGCAAAATCTTTTTGCAAAAAATTTGAAAAATATCGATCATATCGATAAAGAAAAAAATATTTACAAAATTTACAAAATATTTACAAAGGCAACCATAACTTTCAAAAACACACATCATTAGCCACAACCGAATATATACACATAAATCACAAATCAGTTCGCAACAACAGGGAAAGCACGAACATACATAAACGTCAAGGAAAAATTATACAGCAAATTTAGAGCCTATGTCCCAGCACCTAACTACTCCCCACCCCACACTTAAATCGAACACTGTCCCCAGTGTTCACAACAATACAAAGCACAAAATTTTGGGTGGTGAAACTCCCTGCTCAGTCGAAATATTCGACTTCCTCATCCGGTGTTGCGGCCTCGTCGCCCATATCTGAATCAGCTCCATCGCCGTCATCGGACTCCACATCAGAGTCCTCACGACGTGTCTCCTCATCAGTAGGGACGTCGTCATCAGTCGGCTCCACAAAGGCTGGCCCCACCTTGCATAAAGCTCTGGCGTTCTCGCCAAAGGGGTAGTCCAGCTCCAGCTGCCATAATTCATCCTCGGTGGCTGGTCTCCCACCTATCCGTAGCTGCAGCATCTGCATGCCGAACATACGGGCTATATACTGGTCGTCACGAGCATGTCGCTCGCCCAGAGTCAGCACCGGTCCGTGTGTAGTGTCGGGGGCCTTGGTCTTTGTCACATCAAGGGCCCTCCGCTCCAACTGCGGAATGTAATCCAAGGCTTCTTCCTCAACGTCGAGGCCTCGGAGGAAGGTGGTGATGAGTCCGCCAAACCCGTATCTGTGGCCCTGGTGTAGTCTGGCTCTCTTCATGGCGGATATTATGACCGCCCCCACATTAATCTCAAGCCCTTTCATAAGGGCATACACCAGGCAGACACGGTCCCGGGTCACGTCTGTCATATGCACTCCCGGGATCAGACACGAACATACAATTTTTAGCCAGATTCTGGCCTCCCTGTTCATCTGCGAATAAGGCAGAGTCTGGTGGTAACCCCTCTCTTTGTGTCTACTCCATCGGGCTGTGGATCGAGCCCCACACAACGTACGTCTGATGTCGGCGTACGGTGGGGTGATGTTTAACTGGCGAAGGACGTGGGCGTCTGTGTCCCACGCTCCCACGATGGCATTAAACTGCTGGGGTTCCAGAGTGACAATCTGCCCTCTGATTTTAATAGTATGGCTCCTGATGGCCGGGTTCCAGTTGGCGTAGAATTCCCGAACCAAGTGAAGGTTGCACTCTTTGGGCTCCTGAAAGATAAAGCTGAGCCCAGCTGCCTCAATCCTCTGTACGATGCGAGGGAACTCCTGTGCAAGTGGTTCCCTTGCAATATATTCCTCCGAGAAGTACTTGTTCTCCTTATGCTTTGCGTACCACTTCTTTCCTTCCTCGGTAACCCATCGTGTTCCGTATCGGTGGTGTTGACCGCGTGGAACAGCAGGTGCAGCTGGGACAGCAGTGCCCAGTCTCATTCTCTTTCTGCCGGTGCCTGAGGTTGAAGCACCCTTGCCTTTATCTTGTCGGCTGGCCATTGTACCTGTCAATTTACACAAACAAGCACAACATTAAGCTAAAAACTTGTTAGCTTCGGCTAAGGTCGGGTTAAACAAAATTTACCCCACACTTAGTCTTTAACAATATTTACAACATTTTAGCAAGGATAGCTCTATTTACACCCCAAACACAATCAACTATAACATATTGCTTAGTGCGTTCACAAAAATTCGACAGCATAACGGCTAGCGAACTACTCAGACTTCATACAGCTAACCCAATCCTACTATCGACAGCTATTCACCCATAGCACTTAGCAACAATAACAACAACAAAATAGAAACAACAATACAAACATTTTATATACAACTAATCTAAGCAATTCAACCAATTCACATATTACGCAATTTCCCACAAAAATTCGAGAATTAGTCGTCTTTCAACAATTATACAATATTTACCACGACTTATCTCAAATAATAAACACACCCCGGCATCAATTTCGTCAAACTATCAAGTTACCCAAGTTAAAATTCAACAACCCCAAGCCCTAGAATGCAATTCGACAATCAAAATTAAACTATTCAATCAATCGATAAGTTCAAACGTCAACTACAACAATCCGAACATAACCAATCACAAAATAATTCACGTCATGTGTAATTTCTACCTAGGGTGATATATCTCACCTCACATGCTCAAAATCGATAAAAATCGCCAAAAATTTGAGATAGATGATGAAAACATACCTTGGAATTGAAGAATCGACGAAAACTTGACGTTTTCCTTGCCTATTAACGTGGCACGGAGCTTGGGGGTAGGGGAATGGGTGTTTGGTCGCGGAGGGTAGAGGGAATGGGGAAAAATGGGCGAAAATCGGGGGTTTATTTAAAGGAAACACGCGGGTCACCCGGAAACCCGGTGTGACCCGGCACTGGGATAAGGGCAACGTGTCACGGAGGGTAACGCGGAGACCCTCCTCCGTGACACGGAGCCAACGCGTTGGCTTACTAGAATTTTTTAAAAAATTCCAGATTTGCCTTCAACATGTCACGGAGGCCAACGCGGAGCATTGCTTCCGTGACACGGCGCCAACGCGCCAGTGCTCTGTTTCACCATCAAATTTTATTTTTCATACCTCGCCTCGTTTCCTCGATTCCAAGTATTTTTCCTCTAGTATACCTGAAAATCACCTCACTAAACAAAAATTGGTTAAATGAATAGATTCCCTACTAAAAAATAAAAATTTACTAAATTACTAAATAAAAAAAAATTACTAAATAAAATGCAAATCTAAGCCTAATCAAGAAAAAGAAAAGAAAATAAAATAAAAGAAAAACTTTACACTAAAGAAAGAAAAAGAAAAAATATTTTTCACGGGTTGCCTCCCATGCAGCGCCTGGTTTAACGTCGCGGCTCGACAGCCTTTATGCTCAAGTGTCTACTAGGGAGATGGACGATTTGACCCGATCATGGTCATCTCCCCAGTAGTTCTCAACCTTGTCTGGTGGCCTACCTAGTAACTCTCGGGGATCACTCAATCCATTCACATTCCCATGATCAATCACGTTGATCACCGAGAGTTCCTTATAGACAGTCGGGAGCTTAGGTGCCTTGTACACGGCGAACACCTCAACCTTGTCATGTGCTCGCATTGTGAGTTGACCCGCAGCTACATCGATCAATGCCTTTCCGGTTGCCAAAAAGGGTCGTCCCAAAATAAATGGGACTTCCGCATCTGGTTCAAAATCCAGAACAATGAAATCTACCGGAAAAATGAGGGAGCCTACCTGCACTAGCACATCCTCAACAATGCCATCCGGCTTAGCTAAAGACCTGTCTGCTAGCTGCAAGATCACTGTTGTAGGTCTAGGGCTCCCTAGTCCTAACTTTCTGAATACCGAAGATGGCATCAGATTTATACTTGCCCCCAAGTCGCATAACCCACGAGCTCGGATACTTTGCCCAATCGTCAGCTGGATAGTAAAACTTCCAGGATCCTTCAGAGTAGTGGGCAACCTGTTCTGAATGCGGGATGTGCATTCCTCCGTTAAAGCCACCGTGGCATACTCAGTCAAGCGACTTTTGTTGGCCATGATGTCTTTGATATACTTCGCATATTTTGGCACACCCTGCAAGACATCAACAAGAGGTAAGTTAACATGTACCTATTTAAGTACCTCCATGAATTTCTGGAAACACGCCTCCTCCTTGTGTTTCTTAAGTCGTTGAGGGAACGGGGGTGGAGGCCTTGCTGGTTCAGCTTCTTTGGTCTTCCCCGTATCTGAGGTTTGTTCTCCCTCAACATCTGCTTCTCCTAACTTCTGAGGCGGTCTTTCCGGTTCCACCTCCTTTAATTGTAAACCACTCCTCGTGGTCACTGCATTCACCTGCTTAGGATTGGGATCCGTGTCGCTAGGTAGTCCTCCCCTTGGTCTAGTATTTTGGGCACTAGCAAATTGCCCAAACTGATATTCAAGAGCCTTGGTTGCCAATTGATTGTTCTTTACTTCGGCTGCCAATTTGACATAGTCAGCCTGCAATTGTGCCTAGTTGGAAATCATGGTCTTGAACATTTCCTCAATAGTCGGTGATGGTGGTGGAGGAGGGGCATTGTGATTTCTGAACTGATTCTGATAGCCTTGTTGCCCTCCTTGGTTTCTGTGCATACCTTGCCCTGAACCTTGACCTTGTTGATTGTTGCTACCCCACGAAAAATTTGGATGATTCCTCCAATTCGAGTTGTAGCCACCGCCAAACTGCTGTTGATTCCTCTGTGCATTGCCCACAAAGTTGACAGAATCAGGATTTGCACCACAGCATTCAGCTGAATGCTCACTACTACCACACACTTCACACCACATCTGTTGGACTGCATTGACTGAGGCTGACGGCTGGTTCAAATTCATATTGCTGAAGTGAGTGTTTAACTGATTTTGCAAAGCAGCTATCTGTGCAGCGATAGCTGTGAATCCATCCACTTCAAGCACTCCCGCTGCTTTCCTTGCTCCACCTCTTGAAGAATCTGCATTCCATTCCGGATTGCCTTGTGAAATTCGGTTGAGCAATGTGTACAGCTCCTCATAAGTCTTCTCCAGCGCTTGCCCTCCAGCTGCTGAGTCTAACAAAATTTTAGTGTGGGGTTCCAAACCCTCAATAAAAGTGTGGACCAACACCTCATTCGACTGATGATGATGAGGACAATCCCACAACATGGACTTGAATCTTTCCCAGGCTTGATAAAGATTTTCTCCTTCCCTCTGTTTAAAACTTAGAATCTGACTTCTAAGTTTAGCTGTTTTACCTGAAGGGAAAAATCTGATCAAAAACTTCCTTGCAAGATCATCCCACATTGATATAGAGTTGGGTGGTTCAGCTTTTAACCACCTCTTGGCTTCACCCAGTAAGGAAAATGGAAATAAGGTGAGCCGAACATAATCAGGTGACACTCCAGCGGGTATGTAAGTGTCACTTATCTCCAAAACGTTCTGGAGATGTTGTTGCGGATCTTCGTGAGGGAGACCGGTAAACTGCCCGCTAGTGTGCAAAAGTTGCACCATATTTTGCTTTAACTCAAATCTCCCTCCAGGCTCTGGTTTGCGGATGCTGGAATGTACATTATTAGCGTGTGGGATTGCCACCTCGCGAACCGGCCTGGCTGCTACTTCCTCGGGCACTAACACTGCCCGCACAACTGGTGGATTTGGTTGCTCCATCATAGACTGTTTAAGCAACTGCAGCTTCTTCCGAAGAGCTTCTCTACGTTGACTGTGCAATTCACGTTCTGGCTCCAAGTAAGATTCCACCAGCTCCTTGTCCCTTGCCAGTGTTCACAGAAATTAAAATCTGCAAAATATAGGCTAAGACCAAGTTGTTAACACTTAAGAAAATAAAAATACAAATACAGCAAATTTACACTAAACACAATTTTACAAATCGCCTAGCCTCCCCGGCAACGGCGCCAAAAACTTGTTCGCGGCTTATACTGCTCGGGTTGGTATTCAATATTATCAACCGACACGCAAGTGCACGTGGTCAAACAAGTAATAAAGTGGCTAAGTAGCCAAGTATCGATCCAAGGAGGCTGCTCTAGATATGTAAAACTGCCTAGTTTACTATATTTCTATTCTATCCCTAACTATGTTAACAACAATCCAACCAAGAGTTGAGTGAGTTTTTGTTTCTAAACTATTTATATACTACAATTAATAACAACTATTTACTTTAGAATTTAGACAATGGATACGCACATGCCAAGGTTAAGAACGAGTAATGAACTTGATAATCATGATAATTTAGTCATCCTCTTCTTCATGTTGCTAGCCAAGAACGTTGCCTAGAAATTAAAACTTTCGTATTTAATTTCACTTTAGAATCATAAACCATCCGTCTACATTTCTGTGATCAAATGCAATTTATGACCTAGCACTACAATTCCAGTTCCTAAATTAACTAATACGACTTTCAAGTATATTTCTATCAAGAAAGCACATCAAAACCCAATTTTCCCAAATCAAGTTAAGAACAATACCCTATTAATTCACAACTTTCCAATTTCGTGCTCTCTCGAGTGAAATTGGACTTTTTAGATATACATTAATGGTGGCCAATCAATAATGTAGTAAGCACAAGAATTAATAGAACAACATGCAAGAAGAAGAAAAAACCATATCAATTATCACCAAAATTCATTACACAAGTTCAAAACCTCAGCAAAGAAGGGAATTAGCCACTCATTCTTGGATTAATCATCCTAAAATGAGTGTAAATCATGCATACAATTGAAGGAAAGAAGAAAGGAAGAGAAGAAAACTCTTAGCTTTTCTATTCTTCAACTGCCACAAACCCACGTTCCTGCTCTCCACTTCTGAACTCAGTCTAAAAACTAAAAACTAAAAACTGATTAAAAATAAACCTAAGTGTGCTATTTATACTAGTGGGAAATTTTTCCCGGAATAACAAGCAACGTGTCACGGAGGCCAACGCGGAGCACTGCCTCCGTGACACGTCGTGGACGCGGACCCTCTCTGGAAATTGCAGGGTCCGAATAATTGGCCTCAATGTGGCACGGAGGCCATCGCGGAGTCCTGTCTCCGTGCCACGGAGCTGTCGCGAGGCCTCACTGGAATCTGCCAATTAATTTCCTCTCCAGGCAGTGTGCTACCGCGATGGCAGCGTGGCACGGCTCCATCGTGGAGCCAGTGTAAAATGTGCCATCCAAGGTCTTTTCCACGCTCGCATCCTAGTCCAACTCCGACATAGTTCCAACACGCATTTTAGCTCTTAAAAATCACATTATCCTGCAAAACAAATGCTAATCATGTTGGTTAGTATAAATTCGCATTTTATTAACAAATACATGATATTATATACACATTGCACAACAAACAAGGTAAAAATGATACGTTTGAGTATCACTTTGGCATATAAATCTGCCCAAGATCAATGGGATGACCGGGATAGGGGTATAGATTGCGTGTTGGTTGTACCTCCCAGCTTATTGCGGCCGGGTAAGATTTATGTATGTGATGTTATGTTATGTTATATTATGCCATGTTACGTTAGATATGAATAGATCGACAGTAGAGCGCTACATTTCCAGGCATGACTCCCACCCCTTCCAGCATAGTTGCGGACAGTCTTGAACTCATACTTTTAGTTAGTTACAGTCTATTTCTTTCTATTTCGGCTCTATCAGTTATATTTTTTGTCTTCAGTTGTTTTCCATTTGTTGCTTTGCATGCTCAGTACTAGTGGTACTAACGCTCGTTTGGGGCGCTGCATTACTTACCTGCAGGTACTCATAGATGAGGAGCCAATACCTCGTGATTCCAGCCAGCACATAGAGTCATCAGCTCCTGTCATCCGGAGCTAGACAGCTAGAGGTTTATTTCTTTTCTTTTATTGTACAGTATGGGTAGGCCGGGGCTCTATCCCGACCATCTTATCAGTATTCTTAGAGGCTTGCAGATTGTATATTCCCTGTGGTTAGCTGTTCCGATCGTGTGAGGCCGTGTGTATATTTTAGTTTGTTTATGATGGCCGTGTGGGGCCTCATTCAGTTGGTAGTGGTGACCTTGTCGGTCACGTAGCAGTTTAGCACCTGTTTTCTTGATTCAGAAGTAACTAGACAGCATGGTGGCCTTGTCGGCCCGCATAGGTTCCTTCATACTACTGTTGTTCTGGTAAGCTGTTGTCTGCTTACAGGTGGCTATAGGCCTAGTTGGCCGGAGGCTGTATTTACAACTGTTATATAGCCCGTTGATTCCATGAATCAGAGTTAGAGCCAGCCAGACACCAGAAGTGCTTAGGCTCAGCAGTCTAGCAGTTCAGGTCCTAGTAGGGCACTAGGTGCAAGTCATACCCCCCAAGGCGAGGCGTGACAAACTTGGTATTAGAGCAGGTTGTATCCCAGGGAGTCTGCAAGCCGTGCTAAGTAGAGTCTTGTCTATGGATGTGTTGTGCACCACATACTATAGGCAGGAGGCTGCAAGGCATGATAGGATGGTTGCTTTTTATTCTTATTCAGTCGTGCTGTAGAGCGGTACAGTGTAGGGTTGAGTCCCTAGAGCTTACTATATTCTTTGGTTACAGATAATGTCAGACCAACGATATCCTATCACAAGCCGGAGATTGGACATTGCAGCAGGGGAAGGCACCAGCAGGATGCCTCACCCTCGTTTGGAAACAGTAGAGGGCCATACAGAGGCATCGTCCCAACCTTCTCAGCAGTCTCCACCACATCAGGAGCCACTTGGGGCGACACCACCTCCAGCAGTCTCTATACCGATACCTTCTGACCAAGAGGTCAGGAGTGCGGAGGTCATGTTAGCACAAATGATGGCCGCTCAGCGTCAGCCGATGCCGTCTACAGTTGCAGAGTCGTTAGGAGGGCCCGGTAGTGTGAGGGTCCGAGAATTTTTGTCTTTGAATCCCCCACAGTTTACAGGTACGTACCGGACAGAGGACCCTCAGGATTTTCTAGATCAGATGTAGAGAAATTTTAGGGTTATGCATGCCACGCCTACAGAATCGATTGAATTGGCAGCATTCTGGTTACGGGATATCTCCGTGTTGTGGTATGAAAGCTGGGAAAGGTCCCGAGGGAGAGATGTTTCCCCTATGACCTGGTCCAGCTTCTCAGGAGCTTTTCTGGATCACTATTTGCCACAGGAGATTCGACAGGCCCGAACAGACCAATTTTTACATTTAGAGCAGGGGGCCATGAGTGTTTGGGAATACGCCTTGCGGTTTGATTCTTTAGCCCAGTATGCACCAGCCTTTGTTGATACCATGGCATCTAGAGTACACCTCTTCATCATGGGGTTGAATCCAGAATATTTTGAGATTTGTATTACGGCTACACTACGAGAGGACATGGATATTGCCTAAGTTCAGGTATTCGCCCAGAATATTGGGGGCATCAGGCAGCAGCAGCGGGAGATCAGGAGGACCAATCAGGAACAGCGCCGCAAGGATAGGCCAGTTGAGTTATAGAGGGAGGCTCGGGGAGGACCTAGGCCACAATTGTCAGATAGGCCGCCCAGACTCCCCGCCTCCACCACAGCCGCATAGGGGCAAATTTAGCCGCAGGGGGCAGTCAGAGACCGGCAGAGGCTCGCAGACTGCAGATTCACCACTACAGAGGAGGGCGGAGCAGAGTAGGTATAGCCTACCACTTTTCCCTATATGCAGTCGACGCTATTCTGGAGCATGCAAGTATGGCTCCACCGGATGTTATATTTGTGGCCAGAAGGGTCATCTGATGAGAGATTGTCCAGCCAGAGGTCAGGACGACAGGGATAGACAGGATAGGGCATCCATAGGGTTATGAGCTTTAGTATCCTTGGCCGGGCGTAGGCCCTCAGTTTTAGCAGGCAGAGGCCGGGGCAGATCAGGGGCCTCCCGTGTAGGTGCGGGTCCAAGCCGCACATATGCCTTACGAGGGAGGCAGGATTCAAAAGCGTCACCTGATGTTGTGACAGGTATGATGATTATCTGCTCATACCCTGCTTATGTATTGATTGATCCAGGATCTACTTTGTCCTATGTTACTCCATTTGTGGCTCGAAAGTTTCGTGTTGCACAAGAGTTTCTTCAGCAACCCTTTTCAGTATCCACACCCGTCGGTGACTCCATTATAGCCAGAAGGGTCTATCGCGGGTGTACAGTAGAGGTTATTGATCGTCAGACCACAATAGATTTGGTAGAATTAGAAATGGTCGATTTTGACGCTATTATGTGTATGGATTGGTTGGCCCCGTGCTATGCAAATGTAGAATGCTGGACCAAGACAGACCAATTCCACTTTCCAGGGGAGGCAATACAAGAGTGGAAGGGTAGTACAATTACGCCAAAAGGTAGGTTTATTTCCTATCTTCAGGCGAGGAAGTTGATAGCTAAGGGGTGCATTTACCACATTGTCAGAGTTCAGGATGTTCGAGTAGAGCCTCCGACTCTCCAGTCTATTCCAGTGGTGAATGAATTCCCGGATGTATTTCCAGATGAGTTACCCGGTATTCCCCTAGAAAGGGAAATAGATTTTGCAATTGATTTGCTACCAGGCACTCAGCCCATATCAATTCCTCCGTATCGTATGGCTCCTGCTGAACTCAGAGAATTAAAGGAGCAGCTGAAAGATCTATAGATAAGGGCTTTATCAGGCCGAGTACTTCCCCTTGGGGTGCGCCAGTTCTATTTGTAAGAAAGAAGGACGGCTCACTCCGTATGTGTATAGATTACCTGTCGCTGAATAAGGTTACAATTAAGAATAAGTATCTGCTTCCCAGAATAGATGATTTGTTTGATCAGTTACAAGAGTCCAGATATTTCTCCAAGATTGATTTGAGGTCCGGATATCATCAGGTTCGAGTTCGTGAAAGTGACATTCCAAAGACTGCCTTCAGGACCAGATACGACCACTTTGAATTCCTAGTTATGTGTTTTGGGCTGACGAATGCTCCCGCAGTATTCATGGACCTGATGGAAAACATCTTCAGACTGTACTTGGACCTGTTCGTGATAGTATTCATTGAGGATATTCTAGTGTATTCTTGCTCAGAGGCAGATCACCAGGATCATTTGTGGACCGTGCTTTAGATTCTCAGGGACTGTCAGTTGTATGCCAAGTTCTCCAAATGTAAACTTTGGCTGAACTCAGTAGCTTTCTTGGGGCATATTGTGTCAGATGCTGGTATACAGGTAGACACACAGAAAATAGAAGCAGTAAAAAACATGGACCAGATCTACCACTCCGACCGAAGTCTGCAGTTTTCCGGGATTAGCAGGGTACTATAGAAGATTTGTTGAAGGATTCTCCACCATATCAGCACCTCTGACTAAGCTGACGCAGGAAGTAGTAAAGTTTCAGTAGACAGAGGCATGTGAGCAGAGTTTCCAAGAATTGAAAGACAGATTAACCTCCACCCCAGTGTTAGCATTGCCAGAAGGTACAGAGGGTTATGCAGTGTATTGCAACGCATCGAGTGTTGGGTTAGGATGCTTGTTGATGCAGCATGGTAAAGTAATTGGTTATGCTTCCAAACAACTGAGGAAACATGAAAAGAACTATCCTACCCATGACCTGGAACTAGCCTCGGTAATCCACGCCCTAAAGATATGGAGACATTACTTGTATGGCATCCATGTGGATATTTTCACTGACCATAAGAGCCTACAGTATATCTTCACTCAAAGGGAGTTGAATTTGTGGCAGTGTCGCTGGTTGGAGTTATTGAAAGATTATAATGTGAACATTCTGTATCATCCGGGAAGGGCCAACGTAGTAGCAGATGCCCTCAGCCACAAATCTATGGGGAGTTTGGCGTACTTGCAGCACGAGCAGCGGGAGTTGGCCAGAGAAATACACCAATTAGCCAGTTTAGCCGTTCGTGTAGCAAAAATAGAGGACAACAGAGCGGTAATTCAGAACACTGCAGTGTCGTCATTAGTTGTGGAGGTAAAGGAACGGAAGCATGAAGATCCTGACCTGGTTCAGCTTAAAGACAGAGTTCAACAAGGGAAAGCACTAGATTTTCAAGTAACTGAGGATGAAGTGTTGCGATGTAAAGGCCACCTTTGTGTTCCAGATGTTTCAGTGCTTCGCCAGCAGATTATGAGTGAGGTACATTACGCCCGCTATTCTCTCCACCCAGGCGCGATGAAAATGCACCACGATATCAAAGAAATCTACTGGTGGCCAGGTATGAGGAGGGAAATAGAAGAATTTGTAGCCCAGTGTCCTAACTGCCAGCAAGTAAAAGCGAAACACTAGAAACCAGGTAGATTGACTCAGGATATAACTGTGCCTCTTTGGAAGTGGGAAGTAGTAAACATGGACTTTGTAGCAGGATTACCCCGTACCAGCCATACACATGATTCAATTTGGGTAATTGTTGACAGACTGACGAAATCAGCCATATTTCCTGCCAGTAAAAGCTACTTTCTCTGCCGAAGATTACGCCGAATTGTATATCAGAGAAATAGTTAGATTACACGATGTTCCAGTATCTATTATCTATGACAGAGGAGCATAATTTACAGCTAGATTTTGGCAGTCGTTTCAGAGAGGCTTGGGGACGCAGATTAATTTGAGCACAGCATTCCACCTTCAGACAGATGGACAGGCGGAACACACTATTCAGATGCTCGAGGATATGCTACGGGCGTGTGTGTTAGACTTTGGAGGTGGCTGGGATGAGCATTTACCGTTGATTGAGTTTGCTTATAACAATAGTTACCACTCAGCTATCCAGATGGCGCCCTTTGAGGCATTGTATGGGCGAAAATGTAGATCGCCAGTTGGCTGGTTTGAAGTAGGAGAGGCAGTGTTGATTGGGCCAGATATTATTCATCAGTTAGAGGAGAAGGTAAAGCTTATCAGAGAATGCCTACTGACTGCTCAGAGCCGCCAGAAATCGTATGCTGATGTGCGGCTTAGAAACCTGGAATTTAATGTGAATGATTGGGTGTTTTTGAAAGTTTCTCTGATGAAAGGGGTGATGAGATTCGGCAAGAAAGGCAAGCTCAGCGTGAGATTTGTTGTGCCTTATCAGATACGCCGAAGAATAGGCCAAGTGGAATACGAGTTAAATTTGCCTCCAGAGTTAGAGTCTGTTCATCCAGTTTTCCATGTATCTATGCTAAGAAAGTACATAGGAGACCCCTCCAGAGTTGTCCCAGTCCAGGATGTCCGGGTTGCGGAAGAGCTGGCCTATGAAGAGGTTCTAGTAGCCATACTAGACAGACAAATTCGTAGATTGAGAGCTAAAGATATTGCTTCTGTCAAGGTACTATGGCGTAATAGGAACCGAGAAGAGATGACTTGGGAAGAAGAGGAGGATATGAAAATTAGATATCCTCACTTGTTTCAAGCCTAGTCAGTCAAGAGGCATGTTAGTATTGTTATCATTTGAAATGCCTTATATTATATGTATAAATGAGATAGTCGACTCTAGTCTTTTATGTGATGAATGCTATAGTATTGTGTGGAGTACCTATATTGGACTTTTCTGTATTTCAGGTTTTTGAGATAGTTCATATTATAGGGGAAACTCTGCTAAAATTTTTCTAAAAGTAAGTCGAGTAAGTTGAGACCCCTATAAGTAGAAGTTTACATTCGAGGACGAATGTTCTTAAGGGGGGAGGATGTTACACCCCGTAAATTCTCGACATGTAGATGTCCTTTTCGCAATTGGTTAAGAGTTTTAGAATGCCATACATGCTAGGAAAAGGCCCGGGGGAAGACCGGACGAACATTGCATCGAACCACCGTGGGAGAAGTCGGGGCAGAACCCCTCTGCGATGGCAGCGTGCCACGGAGGGAGGGCCTTCGCGATGGCGGCGTGTCACGGAGGCCCTGCCCAGGCCCAAGTATATAAACCCCTCCACTTCAGTTTTAATCATTTTAATTTCATTTCTTTTCCAGAGAACGACAGAGAATAGAGAGAGAACGAAGTTTTAATATAAAAATTCAACTGATTACACCGTCAAACACGGTCCAAACTCAAATTAACTCTAGATACCGAAGTATAAAGCTGCAGAGAGAATTCCTGCGGAGTTAGTTTTGTGAAATTCGGCCGGCAAATCGTCATCCTACCGAGCTAAGGTAAGTGAAATTGCTCCAAATAAGTGTCAATATACTTCTAGCCCTAAAGTGAGCATTTCTCCCTTCTGGACTTCTGAGAAATAGAGAGTTTTCGGTGTTCTTCGATAAGTCAAAGTTTGGGCTATATATATATATATTCAAAATAGTGTTTTCTTCCAAAATATCGATGAATTTAGTTCTAATTGCTATAAATATGAATGTTGTTGGAAGAAATAGCTGAAAATTAGTTGAGTTATGCCAGATACTCCAAAAGTTAATGGACAAGGTATGTTAAGCCAGTTTCTTCGGCAAGATAGCAGTTCCGGTATAGTCAAATAGTTCAAGTGCCAGTAGAATGTTTTAGAAGCCGCATATTAGGTTTGGTGTGAATTTTAGTATAATGTTAGAACCATCATGTTATGTGTAGCATGAAACTTACTAGCACGATATAAATTCCAGTAGGAAGTTTCAGAAATAGTATAGCATGTCCAGAATGTAATTTAGTAAAATATGTCAGGACATTATCGTGCTCAGCTGAAACTTAGTAAAGCAATATAAGTTCCCGCAAAGTATTTTAGAAATAGAATAGTAGCTTAAAATAAAGTTTAGAAAGCATGTTAGAAATAGTAAATCATATCTACCATGAAACTTAGTTACACAACATGATTCTCAACAGAAATATTATATCTTATATCGGTATCCGATTCAGCACAACATGACAGAAATTATATAGATACCATTATCAGTTTCAGCATGTAGTGTATATATGCACATTACTATCATTAGCTTCAGCATGTTTTATTTACATACACATTCTTATCATTAGTTTTAGCATGTAGTATACGCAGTTAGTATTACTAGTTGAGACCTAACTGTATTGTTTTGGCTGGATTACCTAGCATTCATGACCGCCCCAGGGTTAATAGCTGTATCGACTCGTCCGCCAGAGGGCGAGGATACGTCGCTCTACGAAGTGGCATGCCGTCCCCTAGGGGACGAAGATGGGATGCCAGTTTCCCCATATTTTGCCTTGGTCGGCTTTTATACACCCCCGTCGAGCGGGTACGCCCGGGGTGTTGATGTAGGAGTCCTTCAGACTCAAGTACAGTTATAGTCAGGGGCTCAGCGGGCCTAAGTGCATACCCAGGGGACCGACAGGATGCTTATAATTATTAGGGGAGATGGGATGACCGGGATAGGGGTATTGATTGCGTGTTAGTTGTACCTCCCGGCTTATTGCGGCCGTGTAAGATTTATGTATGTTATGTTATGTTATGTTATATTATGCCATGTTACGTTAGATATGAATAGATCGACAGTAGAGCGCTACATTCTAGGCATGACTCCCACCCCTTCCAGCATAGTTGTGGACAGTCTTGAACTCATACTTTCAGTCAGTTACAGTCTATTTCTTTCTATTTCAGCTCTATCAGTTATATTGTTTGTCTTTAGTTATTTTCCAATTGTTGCTTTGCATGCTCAGTACTAGTGGTACTGACACTCGTTTGGGGCGCTGCATTACTTGCCTGCAGGTACTCATAGACGAGGAGCCAATACCTCGTGATTCCAACCAGCACATAGAGTCATCAGCTCCTGTCATCTGGAGCTAGACAGCTAGAGGTTTATTTCTTTTCTTTTGTTGTACAGTATGGGTAGGCCGGGGCTTTGTCCCTACCATCTTATCAGTATTCTTAGAGGCTTGCAGATTGTATATTCCCTGTGGTTAGCTGTTCCGATCGTGTGAGACCGTGTGTATGTTTTAGTTTGTTTATGATGGTCGTGTGGGGCCTCATTCAGTTGGTAGTGGTGACCTTGTTGGTCACGTAGTAGTTTAGCACCTGTTTTCTTGATTCAGAAGTAACTAGACAGCATGGTGGCCTTGTCGGCCCGCATAGGTTCCTTCATACTAGTGTTGTTCTGGTTAGCTGTTGTTTGCTTACAGGTGGCTATAGGCCTAGTCGGCCGAAGGCTGTATTTACAGCCGTTATATAGCCGTTCATTCTATGAATCAGAGTTAGAGCCAGCCAGGCACCAGAAGTGCTTAGGCTCAGCAGTCTAGTAGTTCAGGTCCTAGTAGGGCACCAGGTGCCAGTCATACCCCCCAAGGCGGGGCGTGACAATGACTTAGAAAACAACTCGTTGGGAGATGTCGCGAGTCGTTACTTGAGTCGTCAAGTCCCCAGGTCAGTTAACTTAACCCGACCCACGACTGAAAATTGGGAAAAGTTTTTAAAATTAAAATCAAAGAACCTAATTGCATTTAATACTCCCCGTTAAACTCACACACATTCAAAGCTTCAAATTTCCCTCTTCTCTTATTCCCCTTCTTCACATAAATCCATTAAAAACACCATTGAAATCACCTTCATCACTGCACACACATTCATTGAAGCACAAGCACAACTGCTATTGCACTCCATCTTTGATAAAATTCATTGTAAGTAATCTTCCCCACACGAACACTTTGAATAATTTTTGCATTCCATCAAGAAATTTTGAAGACCCATGTATGAATGAGCTTGTATATATTTCAATTTATATTATGTTCTTATGTGCCTTGTGATGTAGATAAACCCTAGGAAAAGTAAAACATTGATTTTCGATAATGTAGTCACCTGGGTTGATTTTTAATTGTAGTTGTGTGTTTGTGGAATTGAAAACTGGAAAGAGGAGGAAGATGAACAGGAACTCTTGAGCACGAGCCATATCATGAGTTGTTGGGTCACCAAACGATTCGTCATGTAGCTCGTGTTGAGTGGGAAAATTAAACTGCTGAGGTAGTGTACTTAACGAGTGACCTAATGACTTGTTGCCTCTGGTAACGACTCGTTGGGATCAATCATCAAGTACATTGGGCCTATTTGAAAAATGTCCAACCTGGGGTAACGAGTGACTTCACGAATCGTTGCCTCTCTGGCAATGACTCGTTTAGTCACCCGTCAGGACTACTGCACCAGCTAAAAAAATATTTTTTGTTTCATCTTCTCTTGTGTACTAACCTTGTTTCCACAGGTACAATGGATCCACAAGGTACACCAAAGAAGGGTCAAACCAAAAAGCAGGTACTTGAGCACAGTCAACCATCATACAGAAGGCTGCGAGATGATCCATCCTCCTCTGAAGAGTCAAGTGGCTCTAAAGAGGAATATGAAGTATCGGAGGAGTAGCTGGTGCGGAGGACGACCAGGGATAGGGCTCAACAAGTTTCAAATCCGACAGCCCTGGTCGATACTCCCACTCCACTAGTAAGAGATTCGCCCAGCCGCACTAATGAAAGCGCTAGGGCTGCTACTGCACTTGTTCCTGAGGCTCCCACAGCTGGGCATAATACATAAAGAGTTGATGAGTTGTATGCCCAGCGAGGGGACTCAGACAATGAGCTGACTAAGACATCGGGCACATCAAATGAGCAACCGAGAAATGTGAAGAGATGGTGTGTCCATGGCATGCAGGCTATATACAATCGGGATATTGATCCAAATGACAAAGGTAATCTGAAGCAGAGCATTTAGGAGGAGCCAAGGCTGGTAACTACAGGGCTTAAAGATATGCCAAAGCTACAGGAAGTGTTTGAAAACTATAGGTTCGGGTTGTTGACCGAGCCATCAGATAGCTACAGCCATGCTTGGTCCGAGAATTTTATGCAGCATATGAAGCCACGTTGCAGCGGTTGGCACTATGAGGCTAGGATTGGAAAAAGCGGCCTACATTGAATCAAGTGATGGTTCATGAGACTTTAGTTGATATATCTGAGGAGACGATTTCCAGGATGCTATACGAGCCAGAATATCGAGCTGCGATGAACAAGGAAGAGTTTGATCACAGGTTGTTCGAATTGCGGAAAGTCAAAACAAAGAAGTTGAATAGCATGGAGCAGATACAGCAGTATACTTGGCTTTCCCGCATCATTGCCACAAAGGGGCCATTAGTTGAATGGCTGCATGGTACTGAGTCACAGATAAAAAAGGCCTCATTGAACTTTTAGGTGAAATTTTGGTGGTCGCTGGTGAGGCACAGGGTTGTACAAACAAGCAATGACAATATACTCTCACCCGACAGAGCAGCACTCGTAGCCAACAAAATGGAGGGGTGCACAATCAATTTCCCGCGGTTCATTATTGAGGAGTTTCAAGAGCGGGCTATAAATAATGGTAAGATGATTCCCTTCCCTTGCTTGATTGATAGACTTTGTCGGGGGAGTCTCGAGTGCCAGAATTGCCATCAGTTGATTAGAGAGTGGTGGTCCAGATGATTACCGATATCGGGATGATTAGAGATGATACAAACCCGGTATCGAGGGCAAGGACTCAAGCATTTGCATCTGCTGGAGCGACCATAATAGCAAAGGCATTTGGCAGCAGGATGCAAACTGATGCAGCACAGTTCGCCGAGCTAGCGACGGAGCCTACTGAGGGCAGAGATATAGGTAGCCAGGCTGAGGCTACAGATGCAGTAGATGCCTCCACACCTGCCGATGTTCCTGAATCATCATATACAGTAGCAGCAGCACCCAGACCATCAGTCGCACCTCCACGATCCACCACAACCAGCCTAGTCACGGTATTACTGGAGTTTTTGGTTGACATGGCTAGGCGGCTAGCTAAAGCAGAGAAGCAACAGGCACACATGGCTCTACAGGTCTAAGTCTTGATGGAACAGGTTAAGTCGTGGGTGTCAAATGAGTTGGAGACATTGTCCATTTTGGTACATGGGCGACTGGACGCTTTTGAGAAAAGGATGGATGGGCGCTTTGCACAGTTACAAGCGCCAGAGTTATCTCAATGGTATGCAGAGCTGAGAGAACTACGTTCCGAGGTGCGGGACTTAGCCGCATGACAGACAGCTACGGTACCTCCACCAATACTTCCCGTGTTTGATGATGAGTTTGAAGAGGAGCTACCACCTATTTTTGATTTCATCATGGAGGAGTCGATGGCACATGACAAGGGGAGGAGGCGTCGTGAGGAGGCAAGTGATGATGTTGATGCATCTCTGCTCCGTCAGCAAAAACGAGAGTGGAGTGAGATGGAGAGAGTGTTTCACGAATCAAGAGAGAAGGATCGACTGAGAGCCGAGACTGAGGCAGTGAGAGCTCGTGGCGAAGGAACGAGCTCATTTGGATTTGAAAATGATCCAGGTCAAGCCGGCAATATTGGAGTTGATGTTGGAGGCGTATCCACACCCTCCACCGACCAGGTGGCTGACACCTAGGTCGCACAGGTATGTTTCCTATTCCCTTAGTTTTTGTCTTGTATATATATGCGTCGAGGACGACGCATGCTTTCTTGATGGGGGTGGGAAGGGATACCTATGCATTCTATTTTGCTGAATATAACCCGAGGGTTTTTCTTGCCGGATATCTTTTCCCTCAGGTGTTCCATATCTAGTAGAACCGACATGTTTAGGATTTTATTTTGTGTTTTTGTTTTTTTGTCAATAAGAAGAAAGTTAGGAAAATTGAAAGCATTCAAGAGCTAAAATTTTTTGATATTTTGATTTTTTTGATGATTTGATACCCCTCAAAAATAATTGTATATGTGAATGTGAGAGTTGAAAATTATGACCTTTGTGAATCTTTGCATGGCATTGGAACTGTGAACTTTTTTACCATTGTATGGATGTACCTGAACTAGCTATTAGTAGAATTGATGATGTGGACCTGTGTTATGTGTGAAGTGAGGTCTGATAGCTGAATTTGGTTGTGTGTGTCAATCTAGAACTTGCCTGGTCAGTCGTACCAAGATAGAGGATAAGAAACTAGGAAAGGATCATAGGTTATTTTTTATTTATGAGTCCACTTTAGCTTAAATGACCTACCAAAGAAAATAAAAATCCATTGATCCAAATGTTTGAGCTTAAATTGACCTTTCTTTTCGTTCACACCAATTCACCTGCCTAATTTTATTATGAATGAACATGTTTTGGCCCTGGTCCCTCCTTGAACATTGTGAACTTCAACTCAGGAAAAATCGCCTAAGTTGAGGGTGGCTATGATAGGGGTGAGTAAGAAGAGTGGGGTGGAAGTAAAGTTGGGTAATGAAAAAGAAGGAAAAAGAGCGGGTGCAGTATGCATGATGAAAAGAAAAATAAAAAAATTATTGTCAAAAAGCAAGAAAAGAAAAGAAAAATAATGTGTTACATCAATAAGTTTTTGTTGAATAAAAAGTAACAGCATCCGTAGTGTCTAAAGCAAAGAAAAGGAAAAGCAGAGAAAAGGAAAAAGGGAGAAAATAGAAATAAAGGTGAAAAGTGGAGTAAAAAGCATAGTGCCAAGGAGGGTTGAGCTACTAAAATTCATAGGTACCATGCCCAAGCCCGAGCCTTCGTTACAAGCTAAGAAAGTCGTGTAGTGATCCTAGCTACTTGTCCTAAAATCGAGGTATTGAAAGTAAAGGCAAGCCTATGGTATTGTATGCATACAATTCGAATTTCTTTGTGAGAGTGAGTGGATCTTACCTAGTCCCAAGAGAAATATACCGAGTTAATCATATACACATGTGTGAGTGTGGGACTTCTTTGAGGTGAGAGCACTTGGTCAACAAAATCGTCTGCAAATTTTCTGGGACAGTGTTATAGATTTATGTGCATGGTTGCAGGTGATAGTATTTTTCCATGTTTCGATTCCTCTGTGTTATGGTTGGAAATTTTGCATATGCATAGTGTTTTGAGTTGATACGATGAGGGAGGGGTTAGAAAATTTGATTTTGATGTATAAAAATGATCGTTGTAAGTTTCCTAAAGTTTTTCCGATTGAAGCGTCGAAGTAGATTGTTTTGTTTTTTCCTGAGGACATGCAAAAGTTCTAAGTGACAAGTGAGGAATTTGTTGATTTGGCCTCTTATCAACTGAAGGAAGTCTCTTACATTTGGTTCAAGCAATGGAGGGATAGCAGGGCAGCGGGAGCAGGCCCTATCAGCTGGGATGAGTTCCACATAGCCTTTCTCGACAGGTTCTTCCCTCGGGAGATGAGGGAACTGAAAGCAACTGAGTTTGTCAACCTTAAGTAAGGAAAGATGACGGTGCTGGAATATTCACTTGAGTTCACTCGCTTGTCAAAATATGCCCCGGAGTTAGTGATGGATCAGAGGGCACGGGTGAGTGTCCGGTGGTTTGCTATAGGGTTAAAAATCGACACGCAAGTGCACGTGGTCAAACAAGTAATAAAGTGGCTAAGTAAGCCAAGTATCGAACCAAGGAGACTCTGGATAAGTAAAATTGCTCAAGTATACTATATTCTATCTTACTTCTAAATATGCTGACAACAACGTAACCAAAAGTTAAATAATTTTTGTTTATAAATTAGATACTAAAACTATTAACAATTATTTACTTTGAATTGAAACTATGGATATGAGCATGCCAAGGTTAAGAACAAGTAATGAACTTGATTATAATCATAATTTGGTTATTCTTCTCTTCCTGTTGCTAGCCAAGAAAATTAGCCTAGAGATTAAAACTCTCGTATTTAATCTCACTTAAGAATCATAAACCATCCGTCTACATTTCTGTGATCAAATGCAATTTATGACCTAGCAATACAATTCTGGTTCCTAAATTGACTAATACGGCTTTCAAGTATATTTCTATCAGGAAAGCACATCAAAACCCAATTTTCCCAAATCAAGTTAAGAACAATACCCTATTAATTCACAACTTTCCAATTTCTTGCTCTCTCGAGTGAAATCGGACTTTTTAGATGTACATTAATGTCGGCCACACACTAATGCAGTAGAAACAAGAATTAATAGAACAACATGGAAGAAGAAGATGAAAACCCATACAATTCAATAATCAGAATTCATCACAAATGTTCATAACCTCAGCAAGGAAGAGAATTAGCCACTCATTTGTGGATTAATCATCCTAAAACAAGTGTTAATCATACAAACAATTGATTGAAAGAAGAAGGAAAGAGAGAAAAACCCTTAGCTTTTTCGTCCCTCAACTGCCTGTAACCCACGTCCTTGCTCCACCAAGTCTCCATTCATTAAAAATAAGCCTAAGTGTTCTATTTATACTAGTGGGAATTTTTTTCGGAATAACAAGCAACGTGTCACGGAGGCCAACGTGGAGCACTGCCTCCGTGACACGGCGTGGACGCGGACCCTCACTGGAAATCCAGGGTCCGGGAATATAGCCTCAACGTGGCACGGCATTCACCGCGGAGGCTTGCCTCCGTGCCACGGAGCTGTCGCGAGGCTCCACTAGAATTTGACAGTTAAATCGCCCTCCAGGCAGTGTGCCTCCGCGATGGTAGCGTGGCACGGCTCCATCGCGGAGCCCCTTTACATTGTGCAGTCCAATGTCTTTTCCGTGCTCGCATCCAAGTCCAACTCCAATATTGTTCCAACATGCATTTTAGCTCCTCAAAATCATGTTTTACCTACAAAACAATGCTAATCATGTTGGTTAGTATAAATTCACATTTTATTACCAATTACATGAAAATGTATACACATTGCACAATAAACAAGATGAAAATGATACGTTTGAGTATCACTTCGGCATATAAATCTGCCCAAGATCACTTACCCCACACTTAAATCCTTGTTCGTCCTTGAACAAAACATACACAACTCATGCAAATTACATCCCAGCCTTCGCCACTATGGTGCGACAATTTACGCTACGGTCATACCGATCATTCAATATTGTAAATCATCAAGAAAACATGCATGGTCTTAACAATGCAATGACCTTTAATACATCAAGACTTCCTAGACTTTAAGAATCGACCCTCGATATCGGCAAACTCATGCAAATCAGCTAATCAAGATATCCGACACGAACATCAGTCTTTCATCAAGCATGTGCCCGCACAACTCAAGAGAATCTTCCCCTTTATGTTCATGCGACACACAAACATTCAAGTAGGGGCATGTAGAAATTAATTTCACTCTCTCTCCCAAAAGAATTCACATGCATCATGTCATGACCCATAGGCTTGCCCTTAGTGTATTACTCCACTAATATAAGGAAATGCAATGTAAGATCACGTAGGACTTTAATGGGTTGTAATGGAGGCTATGGAACTAGTATGTATTGGATTAGCCAATAACAGTCACTAGCATCCTTAAGCGCCTTTTCAACATATTCCCCTCAACTCATGGACATTGTTTCTCTCTTTTCTTTTTTTCAATCATCCCATTCATGCGGGTTTACTTTTGTATGGCCCATTTCATCAAACACACTTGACATGACACAAAGGTTTTTCGGGCACCTTCATTATCATTTCATTATAACAAGTGCCTCTTCAACCTTTTCTTTTCTTTCCTCACTCTGCTTTTCTTTTTCTTTCCACTATTCTCACTCTTTGACACTTTGGGAAAATTTTTCTTTTCTTAAGCGCTTAAGAGTTCTGTATAGACTTTACGGCTAATGAAAAGAAAGAATTAAGCTCAGTTTATACAATTTTTGGACAAAAGAAAGAAATAATCAGCTAAAGGCTCAACGGGCTGACTAGGGTATACAATCACATAAAAAGGTAGTGTATGACAAGAAAAAAATAGAAACTCTCGGTTAAAACAAAGAAATGCCTACATCCTTTCCAACACTACACCTCCTTCATTTCATTTTGTACACACACCAGGCAAGTTCTAGACACTTCACAATAGCATGGAATAACAATACCTCACTTCACACTTTATGCACATGCTCGATTCAAGATGCCTTCACAGACTCTTTAATTAACCAATTTCATGAATTCAGAATTAAGCCTCAATAGACCCTAGAAGCTAAAAAAGGCTATCCTGAGCAATTGCAATAATCGGGTATCACACCGAATCGAATTCTACAGCCAAGGTAACTCAACATATTTACAAAATTGCATGCTTTCAAACGAATCACTTTTACATTTTGAATATCAGTTACAACACGCAACCATAATTTCACAACCATATAGTAACTACAGGTTCCGTGATGCAATCCACCAAAGAGAAAAACTAAGAATAAATTAAAATCACTACTCTTACCGACTACATTTCCCTTAAGACGGTCGTCATCCATCCATCATAGGGAACGGTCACTAACTATGACATCGGTTCAATGGGACTATTCTCAGTAAAAGAACCGAAAACAAACTCCGAGAAACCCAAAAATAAAAATCGAAAAATTTTGCAAAACATCGATCATTTCGATGGACAAATATTTACAAAATATTTTAATATGTACAAAATATTTTCTCACAATTTTAAAAATATCGATCATTTCGATAGAAAAAAAAACATAAGAAAATATTTACAAATTTTTTTTTTCTACAGACTTAGCTGGCAAACCACAACATTTCACAACACACATCATCAATTACCACAAATATTTACAGATACAAACCAGTTTGCACACAGGGAAACATAAACATAAATACAAAACAGAGGAAGAACATACAGCAAATCAGCCCAGCCCCCAGCACCTAACTACTTCCCACCCCACACTTAAATCGAACACTGTCCCCAGTGTTCACAAAAATAAAAAATCACAAAATTGGGTGGTGGCACTCCCTGATCAGTCGAAATATTTGACTTCTTCATCCGGTGTTGCTGCCTCATCGCCCATGTCCGAGTCACCTCCATCGTCGTCATCGGACTCCACATTGGAGTCCTCCCGACGTGTCTCCTCGTCCGTGGGGACATCATCGTCAGTGGGCTCAATGAAGGCTGGCCCCACTCGGCACAAAGCTCTGGCGTTTTCGCCAAATGGGTATCCAGCTCCAGCTGCCATAATTCATCCTCCGTGGCTGGTCAACCACCTATCCGAAGCTGAAGCATTTGCATACCAAACATTTGTGCCATGTACTGATCGTCACGAGCATGTCGCTCGCCAAGTGTCAGCACTAGCCCGTGTGTGGTGTCGGGGGCCTTAGTTTTGGTCCATCAAGGGCCCTCCGCTCCAACTGCGGGATGTAGTCCAAAGCCTCTTCCTCGATATCGAGGCCCCGAAGAAAGGTGGTGATAAGTCCTCCGAACCCATACCTGTGGCCCTGGTGTAGTCGGGCTCTCTTCATGGCGGATATGATGACCGCCCCAACATTAATCTCTAGCCCTTTCATCAGGGCATACACCAGGCACACACGGTCCCGGGTCACATCAGTCATGTGCACCCCCGAGATCAGGCACGAACAAACTATTTTCAGCCAAATTCTTGCCTCCTTGTTCATTTGAGAATACGGCAGAGTCTGGTGGTAACCCCTCTCCTTATGTCTGCTCCATCTGGCTGTGGATCGAGCCCCACACAAAGTGCGTCTAATATCGGCAGATGGTGGGGTGATATTCAGCTGGCGAAGAACGTGGGCGTCTGTGTCCCGCGCTCCAATGATGGCATTTAATTGCTGGGGTTCCAGAGTGACAATCTGCCCTCTCATCTCTATTGTGTGGCTTCTGATTGCCGGGTTCCAGTTTGCATAGAACTCCCGGACTAGATGTAAGTTGCACTCCTTGGGCTCCTGAAATATGAAGCTGAGCCCAGCTGCCTCGATCCTCTGCACTATACGGGGGAACTCCTGTGCTAGTGGTTCCTGCGCAATATGCTCCTTAGGGAAGTATTTGTTTTCCTTATGTTTAGCGTACCACTTCTTCCCTTCATCGGTTACCCACCTTGTTCCGTACTGGCGGCGTTGGCCACGCGGAACAGCTGGTGCAGCTGGGACTGCTGTGCCCAGTCTAAGTCGTTTTCTCCTGGTGCCTAAAGTAGATGCACCTTTACCCTTATCCTGCCTACTTGCCATTGTACCTGTCAATACAAATAAACAAGCACCATGTCAAGCTAAATGCATATTAGCTTCGGCTAAGGTCGGGTTAAACTAAGTTTACCCCACACTTAGTCCTTAGCTACGGTTACGATACTACGGCAAGGATCACTTTATTTACACCAAAAACAAACAACTATACAATTTATGCTTAGTGCGTTTACAAAAAAAACTTTTGACAGTATAACTTTAGCATACTACTCAGACTTCATACAGCTAATCCCAATCCTACCATCGCTATCAATTCAACCTTCGCACTTAGCAATGAAAACAACAAAACAAAAAAACAACAACCAAAATTCTATATACACATGAATCTATGTAACCAACCAATTCGAACACTTTTCACATTTTTCCCAAAAACCCGAGAATTCGTCGTCTATTACATTCACACAATATTTACAACGACTTATTCTCAATGTACAAGCACACCCCGGCATATAATTCACACATTTACCAAGTTACCCAATTCAATTTCAACAACCCAAGCCCTAGAATTGAATTTCACAATCGAATTCGAATCATTCACGCAATCGACAAGTTCAAACGCGTATTACAACATCTCGAACATTTATCAATCAAAGAATAATTCAATTTCATGCTAAATTTTGACTTAGGGTGATATATCTCACCTCCCATGCTCAAATTCAACTGAAATCGACAAAAACTTGAGAGAGAAGAGGAAAACATACCTTTAAGTTGAATAATCGAAGAAACTCGACAATTTCTTTGCTTACTACCGTGGCACGTTGGTTGGGAGAGGGAAATATGGGTGTTTGGTCGCGGAGAAGAGAGAAAATGAGGAAAAGGGGCCTAAAATTGGGGTTTAAAATGAAGGGAATACGCAGGTCACCCGGCAACCCGGTGTGACCCGTCACAAAATATAGGGCAACGTGTCACGGAGGGTAACGCGGAGCCCCTCCTCCGTGACACGAAGCTATCGCGATGGTCCTCTAGAATTTTTAAAAAAAATCCAGATTTAACCTCAACGTGTCACGGAGGGTAATGCGGTGGTCCACCTCCGTGACATGGAGCCATCGCCCCAGTGCACTGTCTCTTCATTTTATTCATTTTTTCATACCTTGCCTTTTCCTTCCCGATTCCATGCACATTTTTCTCCGGTTGACCTGAAAATCACCTTACTAAACAAAATTGGTTAGATTAATAGATTTCCCTAACTAAAATGAAAAATACTAACTAAAATGAAAAATTTGTACTAAATCAAGAAAAAAAAATTAAGATAAAAACTATTTACACTTTACTAAACAAAAGAAAAAAATATTTTTCACGGGTTGCCTCCCGTGCAGCGCCTGGTTTACCGTCGCGGCTCGACGTCCTTTATGCTCAATTATCCACTAGGGTGATGGATGATTTTTCACGATCATTGTCCTCCCCCCAGTAGTGCTCACCCTTATCTGGTGATCTTCCCATCAACTCTCGGGAATCATTCAATTGTTTAGCATTCCCATGATCAATTACATTGATCACCAAGAGTTCTTCATTTACCATCGGGAGCTTGGGTGCTTTGTATACATTGAACACCTCTACCTTTTCATGTGCTCGCATTGTAAGTTGACCCGCAGCCACGTCAATTAATGCTTTTCCGGTTGCCAAGAAGGGTCGTCCCAAAATAAATGGGACTTCAGCGTCTGGTTCAAAATCCAGAACAATAAAATCGACCAGAAAAATGAGGGATCCCACTTGCACAAGCACATCCTCAACAATACCATCCGGCCTAGCTAAGGATCTGTCTGCTAGCTGCAAGATTACGGTTGTAGGTCTAGGACTCCCTAGACCTAACTTTCTGAATACCGAAGATGGCATCAGATTTATGCTCGCCCCCAAGTCACACAATCCACGAGCTCGGATACTTTGCCCAATTGTAAGCTGGATAGTAAAACTTCCAGGGTCTTTTAGCTTCGTAGGCAGTCTATTTTGGATCCGGGAAGTGCATTCCTCCGTCAAAGCTACCGTGGCATACTCAGTCAGACGACTTTTGTTGGCCACGATGTCTTTAATATATTTAGCATATTTTGGCACTCCCTGCAAGACATCAACAAGAGGTAAGTTAACATGTACCTGTTTAAGCACCTCCATAAATTTCTTGAAACACGCCTCCTCCTTGTGTTTCTTGAGTCGTTGAGGGAACGGGGGTGGAGGCCTTTCTGCTTCTGCTTCTTTGGTCTTCCCCCTATCCGAACTTTAGCTGCAAACCACTCCGTGTGGTCATCGCATTTACCTGCTTCGGATTAGGATCCGTGTCGCTAGGCAGTCCTCCTCTGGGCCTTGTGTTTTGGGTACTAGCAAATTGCCCAAATTGATACTCAAGAGCCTTGGTCGCTAATTGATTATTCTTCACTTCGGCTGCCAATTTAACATAGTCAGCCTGCAATTGCGCCTGATTAGCGATCATGGTCTTGAACATTTCCTCAATGGTAGGTGATGGTGGTGGAGGAGGGGCATTGTGATTTCTAAATTTAGATTGGTAGTTCTGTTGCCCTCCTTGATTCCTGTGCATACCCTGACCCGAACTTTGGCCTTGTTGGTTGTTGCTACCCCACGAAAAATTTGGATGGTTCCTCCAATTTGAGTTGTAGCCACTACCAAACTGCTGCTGATTTCTTTGTGCATTGCCCACAAAGTTAACCGAATCAGGGTTTGCTCCACAGCACTCAGCTGAGTGCTCACTGCTGCCACACACTTCACACCACATTTGCTGGACCGCATTGACTGAAGCTGAAGGCTGGTTCAAGTTCATGTTGCTGAAGTGGTTGTTCAACTGATTCTGCAAGGCAGCTATCTGTGCAGCGATAGCTATAAATCCATCCACTTCAAGCACTCCTGCTGCTTTCCTTGCTCCACCTCGAGATGAGTCAGCATTCCATTCTAGATTGCCCTGTGAAATCCGGTTGAGCAAAGTGTACAGCTCCTCATAAGTCTTTTCCAGCGCTTGCCCTCCAGCTGCTGAGTCTAGCAAAATTTTAGTATGGGGTTCCAAACCCTCAATGAATGTGTGCACCAACACCTCATTGGACTGATGATGATGAGGACAGTCCCGCAACATGGATTTAAATCTTTCCCAGGCTTGATATAAATTTTCTCCCTCCCTTTGTTTGAAACTTAGAATTTGACTTCTAAGTCTAGCCGTTTTACCAGAGGGAAAAAATCTTATCAAGAACTTTCATGCAAGATCATCCCACGTTGATGTAGAATTTGGTGGTTCAGCTTTTAACCACCTCTTGAATTCACCAAGTAAGGAAAAAGGAAATAGTGTGAGCCGAACATAATCAGGTGACACTCCAGCGGGTATATAAGTGTCACTTATCTCCAAAAAGTTCTGGAGATGTTGTTGTGGGTCTTCATGAGGGAGACCGGTAAATTGCCCGCTTGTGTGCAATAGTTGCACCATGTTCTGCTTTAGTTCAAATTTCCCTCCAGGCTCTGGTTTGCGGATACTTGAATGTACATTGTTGGCATGTGGAATTGCCACCTCGCGAACCGGCCTTGCTGCTGCTTCGTCGGGCACTAACACTACCCTCACAACCGGTGGATTTTGTTGCTCCATCATAGTCTGCCTGAGCAACTGCAGCTTCTTTTGTAGAGCTTCTCTGAGTTTACTATGAAATTCACGTTCAGGCTCTATATAAGATTCCACCAGCTCCTTATCCTTTGCCAGTGTTCACAGAAATCAAGTCTGCAAAATACAGGCTAAGACCAAGTTGTCAACACTTAAGAAAATAAAACAAAAATACAGTAAATTTACACTTAACACAATTTCACCAATTGCCTAGTCTCCCCGGCAACGGCGCCAAAAACTTGTCCGGTGGTTTGCTATAGGGTTAAAAATCTACACGCAAGTGCACGTGGTCAAACAAGTAATAAAGTGGCTAAGTAAGCCAAGTATCGAACCAAGGAGACTCTGGATAAGTAAAATTGCTCAAGTATACTATATTCTATCTTACTTCTAAATATGCTGACAACAACGTAACCAAAAGTTAAATAATTTTTGTTTATAAATTAGATACTAAAACTATTAACAATTATTTACTTTGAATTGAAACTATGGATATGAGCATGCCAAGGTTAAGAACAAGTAATGAACTTGATTATAATCATAATTTGGTTATTCTTCTCTTCCTGTTGCTAGCCAAGAACATTAGCCTAGAGATTAAAACTCTCGTATTTAATCTCACTTAAGAATCATAAACCATTCGTCTACATTTCTGTGATCAAATGCAATTTATGACCTAGCAATACAATTCCGGTTCCTAAATTGACTAATACGGCTTTCAAGTATATTTCTATCAGGAAAGCACATCAAAACCCAATTTTCCCAAATCAAGTTAAGAACAATACCCTATTAATTCACAACTTTCCAATTTCTTGCTCTCTCGAGTGAAATCGGACTTTTTAGATGTACATTAATGTCGGCCACACATTAATACAGTAGAAACAAGAATTAATAGAACAACATGGAAGAAGAAGATGAAAACCCATACAATTCAATAATCAGAATTCATCACAAATGTTCATAACCTCAGCAAGGAAGAGAATTAGCCACTCATTTGTGGATTAATCATCCTAAAACAAGTGTTAATCATACAAACAATTGATTGAAAGAAGAAAGAAAGAGAGAAAAACCCTTAGCTTTTTCGTCCCTCAACTGCCTGTAACCCACGTCCTTGCTCCACCAAGTCTCCATTCATTAAAAATAAGCCTAAGTGTTCTATTTATACTAGTGGGAATTTTTCCCGGAATAACAAGCAACGCGTCACGGAGGCCAACGTGGAGCACTGCCTCCGTGACACGGCGTGGACGCGGACCCTCACTGGAAATCCAGGGTCCGGGAATATAGCCTCAACGTGGCACGGCATGCACCGCGGAGGCTTGCCTCCTTGCCACGGAGCTGTCGCGAGGCTCCACTGGAATTTGACAATTAAATCGCCCTCCAGGCAGTGTGCCTCCGCGATGGTAGCATGGCACGGCTCCATCGCAGAGCCCCTTTACATTGTGCAGTCCAATGTCTTTTCCGTGCTCGCATCCAAGTCCAACTCCGATATTGTTCCAACATGCATTTTAGCTCCTCAAAATCATGTTTTACCTACAAAACAATGCTAATCATGTTGGTTAGTATAAATTCACATTTTATTACCAATTACATAAAAATGTATACACATTGCACAATAAACAAGACAAAAATGATACGTTTGAGTATCACTTGGGCATATAAATCTGCCCAAGATCAGTGAGCATATTCGTGCAGGGAGTAGCTGGTATCTGGATAAGGACTACAGAACAACCATGCTACATCAGGATATGGATTACCCATGGATAGTCCTCTATGCCCAAAAGATGGAAGCAGCTCACATGAGGCAAAGGGAGGCCAAGAGGACCAGAACTGACAGCCATCGGTTCTCCCAGCCTAAGCCAAGGGGTGAATCTCACCAGCAGTCCCAGCACAGGTCCACTGCACCAGCACCATCTTCAGCCAGTACTCCATCCAGGTCACAGAAAGGTCAGAGGAGCAGGGCCTCGGGTTCAAGGAGTCAAAACAGTATGCGCACAGAGTGCACATTCCCATCTTGTTCTACTTGTGGCAAGAACCACCCAGGGAAATGTTTGGTGGGCTCAGACGCTTGTTTCGGGTGTGGCAAACCCAAACACAAAATTAGGGATTTCTCTGCATCTAGGTCAGGGGGTAGTGGATCCCGCACTTCAGCAGCCAGTTCAGCTGTCCCAGTAGCACATCAGACTCAACAGGGTGCTCCGACTGGCTCAGCTGGCGGCCAGAGCCAGAACCGATTTTATGCACTTGGCTCTCGGCAGGAGCAAGAGACTTCTCTCGATATGGTTACGGGTATGTTGCGAGTTTTTCACATTGATGCTTATGCTTTATTAGATCCAGGAGCCACACTATCTTTTGTGACACCTACATTGCTAGTCACTTTGGAGTCAGTCCTGAAATCTTGTCCGAACCATTTTCGGTCTCTACCCTGGTTGGTGATTCAGTCATAGGGAGACGGGTATATAGAGGTTGCCCTATTATAGTGTTGCATAAAGTTACCTCTGTAGACTTAGTAGAATTAGCTATGACTGATTTTGACATAATCTTGGGCATGTATTGGTTATTTGCATGTTATGCTTCTGTTAACTGTAGAACTCGGGCAGTGGAGTTTCGGTTTCCAGATGAACCGATTTTAGAATGGAGGGGTGGTTCAGCGGTACCTGTAGGTAACTTTATCTCCTATATCAAGGCCAGAAAAATGATTTCCATGGGTTGTATTTACAACTTGGTTAGGGTTAAGGATTTCACTCTGAGACCCCGACCATTCAGTCAGTCTCCGTGGTGGGTGAATACCCCGAGGTATTTCCAGATGACCTACCAGGTGTTCCTCCCTAGAGGGAGGTTGATTTTGAGCTTGACCTTTTACTCAACACGCAGCCTATATCAATTCCTCCTTACCATATGACCCCAACAGAACTAAAAGAGTTGAAGGAGTAGTTGAAGGATTGCTAGATAAGGGTTTCATTAGACTGAATAAGTCCTCATAGGTTGCCCCAGTGTTGTTTGTCCGAAAGAAAGATGATTCCCTGCGGATGTGTATTGACTAAAAACAGTTGAACAAGGTCACCATCAAGAATAGATATCTCTTACCTAGGATTAATGAATACTTCTCTAAGATATATCTCAGGTCCGGGTATCACCAGCTCAAAGTCTGGGACAGCGACATCCCAAAGGCTGCTTTCACAACCCGGTGTGGCCACTATGAATTCATTGTTATGTCTTTTGGACTAACCAATACCCCTGCAGCTTTTATGGATTTGATGAATAGGATATTCAAGGCATATTTGGATATGTTCATCATCGTGTTCAATGACAACATATTAATATACTCCCGGAGCGAGAAGGAGCATGTTGCACACCTGAGGGTAGCACTCCAGACCCTCAAGGATAACTGATCTTGGGCAGAATTTCATGCCCAAGTGATACTCAAATGCTTCATTTCGACTTGTTTGTATATCATTTTCGTGTACATTCTCATGTGATTTGTAGTTAAATGTGAATTTATACTAACCAACATGATTAGTGCTATTTTGCAGGTAAAATGGAATTTTGGGAGGCTAAGATACATGTTGGTAAAATTGGGAATGGACTTGGAAACAAGGAGTGAAAAAGGACATGGAAGATCAGCAAAAACAAGGGCTCCGGGATGGAGCCGTGTCACGTTGCCATCGCGGAGGCACTCTGCCTCAGAGGAAATAAATTTGGGCAATTTCCAGTGAAGGTGCGCGATAGCACCGTGTCTCGTTGGCCAGGCTCCGCGATGCAGGCTGTGGCACGTTGAGGTTAAATTGCCTGGGGGCCGACTTCCAGTGAGGTTCTGCGATACCTCTGTGGCATGGAGGGAGTGCTCCGCGATACACTCCGTGCCACGTTGCTTGTTATTCCGGGAAAAATTCTTAATAGTATAAATAACACACTTAGGTTTTATTTTAAACATTCTGACTTGGTTGAGCAAGAACGTGGGTTACAGGTAGTTGAGGGGACAAAAATTCTAGGGTTCTTCTCTATCTCTTTCTCTTTTATCTCAATTGTTTGTATGAATTACACTTATTTGATGATGTTTAATCCACAAATGAGTGGCTAACTTCACTTCTTGCTGAGGTTAAGAACAATTGTAGTGGAATGTAATTGTTAATCATTTCAGTTTTTAGCTTTTCTTCAATGGTTGTTCTATCAATTCTTGTTCTTACTGCATTAATGTTTGGCCAATGTTAATGTATATCTAAAAAATCCAATTTTGATTTTGAAAAGGAAAGATATTGGAAAGATGTGAATTGGTAGGATATGATCTCTTCTTAGTTTTGAAAATTGAGAATTGATTTACATTCAGAATAGAAATATATCTGAAAGTCTTATTAGTCAATTAAGGAATCGGGAATGTATGGCTAGAACATGAAATTCTTTTATCACAGAAATGTAGATTAAGACTCATGATTCTTAAGTTGGATAGGAGTCGAAAGTTCCAATCCATAGGCAATAATTCTTGACTAGCAATCGAAGGAAAGATTAATTAAATTGTATTGATAAATTAATTCCCTGCATGTTCGTTTTAACCTCAGCTTGCTCATTACTATTGTTCAGACTCACTTTATAATTTTGCTTTAGATTCTTATTAATTAGTAAACTCAAACTCTCAACATCTTATTTATTTGGTTTTCTGCATTCTTAAAGATATAGTTCATTAACACTTAAGTTAATTAGTACCGTAGCTCAGTCCCTGTGGGATCGATACTTGTCTTTACTTAAGCCACTTTACTACTTGTTCGGCCACGTGCACTTGCGTGTAGTCACAGCAGAAGCCGAACAAGTTTTTGGCGCCGTTGCTGGGGACTGACAATTGGTAAAATTATTTTCTTAGTGTTAGTTTACAAATTCCATTTAAGTGCTGACAACTTGATCTTAGCCTTTCTCTTGCAGATATTGAATTCTTCTGAACACTGGCAAGAGACAAGGAGTTGGTGGACTCATACATAGAGCCGGAAAGACAATTTCATCGTCAAAGAAGGGAAGCTCTAGAGAAAAAGCTACAGTTGCTCAGACAGGCAATTCTGGAGCAACAACAGAATCCACCACTTGTGAGGGCAGTGTTAGTTCCCGAGGAAATGGCAGCTAGGCCGATTCGCGAAGCGGTAATCCCACAGCTAATAATGTTACATCAAGTATTCGTAGACCAGAGCCAGGAGGGAGGTTTGAGCTTAAACAGAACATGGTGCAATTGTTGCACACCAGCAGGAAATTCACAGGTCTCCCTCATGAAGATCCACGACAACATCTCCAAAACTTTTTGGAGATAAGTGACACTTACATTCCCGCTGGAGTATCATCCGACTACGTGAGGCTTACATTATTCCCATTTTCATTATTGGGGGAAGCAAAGAGGTGGCTGAAAGCTGAACCACCTAACTCTATCACCACTTGGGATGATCTTGCAAGAAAGTTTTTGATAAGATTCTTTCCATCCGGGAAAACAGCAAGACTTAGAAGTCAGATTCTAAGTTTTAAACAAAGAGAGGGGGAGAATCTGTATCAAGCTTGGGAAAGCTTCAAATCATTGCTAAGGGATTGTCCTCACCATCACCAGTCCAATGATGTGCTGGTGCATACTTTCATAGAGGGTTTGGAACCCCACACAAAAATTTTGCTAGACTCAGCAGCTGGGGGACAAGCATTAGAAAAGACTTATGAGGAACTGTATACTTTGTTAAATCGTATTTCACAGGGAAATCCGGAGTGGAATGCAGACTTTTCAAGAGGAGGAACAAGGAAAGCGGCAAGAGTCTTTGAGGTGGATGGTTTTACAGCTATTGCTGCACAGATAGCTGCATTGCAAAATCAACTCATCACCCACTTTAGCAGTATGAGCTTGAATCAACCATAAGCCCCAGTTAATGTAGTGCAGTAGGTTTGGTGTGAAGTATGCGGTAGTAATGAACACTCATCTGAGTGTTGTGGTGCAAATCCAGATTCAGTGAACTTTATTGGGAACATCCAGAGAAATAATCACCAGCAGTAGTATGGCAATAATTACAACTCAAATTGGAGGAATCATTCGAATTTCTCTTGGGGTAGTAACAGCCATCAAGGGCAGAGTTCGAATCAGGGTATGCAGAGAAATCAAGGAGGGCAACAGAATTATCAGTCTCAGTACAGAGGAAACAATGCACCTCCTCCATCAACCAACAACATTGAGGAAATGTTCAAAACAATGATAGCTAACCAAGCTCAAATGCAGGATGATTATGTGAAATTAGCGGCAGATTTAAAAAACAACCAGTTAGCTACAAAGGCGTTGGAGTACCGTTTGGACAACGAGCTGGAGCTCAAAACACCAGGCCCAGAGGAGGACTACCGAGTGACACTGACCCTAATCCCAAGCAGTTCAATGCAGTGACCACAAGGAGTGGTTTGCAACTCAAGGAGGTGGAACCAGAAAGATCACCTCAGCAATCAGGAGCAGTGGAAAAAGAGAGGGAACATGATGATGAGAGGGGGAAGGAGAAGGCAGCTGAAGCAGAAAGACCACCACCCCCGTTCCCTCAAAGATTAAAGAAACACAAGGAGGAAGCTTGTTTTAAAAAGTTCATGGAGGTGCTTAAACAAGTACACATTAATTTACCTTTGGTTGATGTTTTGCAGGGAGTGCCTAAATATGCAAAGTATATCAAGGACATTGTAGCTAACAAAAGCAGATTGATGGAGTATACTACGGTGGCACTTACTGAGGAGTGCACTTCCCGGATTCAGAACAGGTTACCAACAAAGCTCAAGGACCCTGGGAGCTTTACAATTCAGATCACAATCGGGAAAAGTATCTGAGCTCGCGGACTATGTGATTTGGGAGCAAGCATAAACTTGATGCCGACCTCGGTGTTCAAGAAGTTGGGGCTGGGCAGTCCTAGACCAACTATAGTGATCTTGCAATTAGCGGATCGTTCTTTAGCCAGACCAGATGGCATTGTGGAGGACGTGCTGGTGCAAGTGGGCTCCCTCATCTTCCCGGTAGATTTTATTGTCTTAGATTTTGAGCCGGATGCGGAAGTCCCATTTATTTTGGGACGTCCTTTCTTGGAAACCGGGAGAGCTTTGATTGATGTAGCTAAAGGCCAGGTAACCATGCGGACGCATGACAAAGTCGAGGTATTTGATGTGTATAAGTCCATGAAGCTTCCGGCCATCTATGAGGAGCTTTCAGCAATCAATGTGCTAAACCAAGAAGAAATTCTTCAGATTGTTGATTCTCAAGATCCATTGGAGAGAGTGTTGGTAAGCTCCGATCATTTCAGAGATAGAGATACTTATGAGATGGTGCAAATGTTTAATGAATCAAAATGGTATCTCAGGAAGCAAGACTTTCAGCCGTTGATGAGGTCCCTGGAACCATTGCCAAAACCATCTATTGAGGAAGCACCAAAACTGGAGTTGAAGACATTGCCTCCACATCTGAAATACGTCTTTTTGGGGGAAGATGACACCTTGCCAGTCATCATCTCCGCAGAATTGACGGAGGCACAGGTAAAGGATGCATTGGTGGTTATCAAGAGGAGGAAGAAAGCAATGGGCTGGCAAATGTCAGACATTCGGGGTATCAATCCAGCTTTTTGCACACACAGAATTTTCATGGAGGAAGGAGCAAAGCCAATTATACAACATCAGCGGAGGTTGAATCTGATGATGAAGGATGTGGTTAGGAAGGAAGTGATTAAATGGCTTGATGCAGGTGTGGTCTATCCTATTTCAGACAGCGAATGGGTCAGCCCCGTTCAGTGTGTTCCAAAGAAAGGAGGGATGACCGTGGTCACCAATGAGAAAAATGAGTTGATCCCTACACGCACCGTCACAGGCTGGCGGATTTGCATGGACTACAGAAAGCTCAATGAGGCCAGAAGGAAAGATCACTATCCTATCCCGTTTATTGATCAAATATTGGACAGATTGGCTGGTCAAGAATATTATTGTTTCCTTGATGGCTATTCTGGCTATAACCAGATAGCCATAGCACCGGAGGACCATGAGAAGACTACGTTCACATGTCCTTGTTCGCTGCGATTGTGGGTATATAAAATGACACGCAAGTGCACGTGGTCGAACAAGTAGTAAGTGGCTTTAGTAAGCCAAGTATCTATCCCTCAGAGACTTGGATGAAGTGCAATTTGCTCAAGTGTACTATATTTTACTTCTAAAAATGCAGACAACAGTGTAACCAAAAGTTTGATAGTTTGTTTTATAAATTTTATACTAAAACTAAGAACAATTATCTACTTTGAATCTGAACTATGAATGAGAGCATGCTGAGGTTAAACGAACATGTAATGAAACTAATTATCATCATACTTTGGTTAATCTTTTCCTCCAGTTGCTAGCCAAGAACATTTGCCAAGAGATTAAAACTCTCGTATTTAACCTCACTTAAGAATCACGAACCATCCGTCTACATTTCTGTGATCAAATGCAATTCATGTCCTAGCCATACAATTCCGGTTCCTAAATTGACTAATACGACTTTCAGGTATATTTCTATCCTGAAAGAAAATCAAGACTCAATTTTCCCAAACCAAGTAAAGAACATATCCTATTAATTCACAACTTTCCAATTTCTTGCTCTCTCAAGTGAAACCGGACTTTTTAGATGTACATTAATGTAGGCCACACACTAATGCAGTAAGAACAAGAATTAATAGAACAACATGGAAGAAAAGATGGAAAACCAAAGAATCAATGATCAAATTTCATTACAATTGTTCATAACCTTAGCAAGGAGAGGAATTAGCCACTCATTTGTGGATTAAACATCATAAAATGAGTGTTAATCATACAAGCAATTGAATTAAAGAAGAAAGAAAGAGAGAAAAAACCCTGAACTTTTCGTCCCTCAACTGCCTGTAACCCACGTCCTTGCTCCACCAAGTCAGAATATTGAAAAATGAACCTAAGTGTTCTATCTATACTGCTGGGAATTTTTCCCGGAATAACGAGCAACGTGTCACGGAGTGCATCGCGGAGCACTAACTCCGTGACACGCTACGAACGCGGACCCTCACTGGAATTGGGGGTCCGGGAATTTAAGCTCAACGTGGCACGACGTGCATCGCGGAGCACTGGCTCCGTGCCACGGAGCAAACGCGGACCCTCTCTGGAATTTGGGCGAATTTTCCCCATCCAGGCAGAATGCCTCCGCGATGGCAGCGTGACACGGCTCCATCGCGGAGCCCCTTTAATTCATGTTGTCCAATGCCTTTTCCCTTGCTCGCATCCAAGTCCAAGTCTGATCTCATCCAACATGCATTTAAGCTTCCTGAAATCACATTTTACCTGCAAAATAATGCTAATCATGTTGGTTAGTATAAATTCACATTTTATTACCAATTACATGAGAATGTATACACATTGATAGATAAATAAGGCGAAAATGGTACTTTTGAGTATCACTTGGGCATATAAATTTGCCCAAGATCACTTACCCCACACTTAAATCCTTGTTCGTCCTCGAACAACAAACATACAATTCATGCAATTTACATCCCAACCTCGCTACTTCGGTTCGACAATTTAAGCTACGGTCATACTGATTATTCAATACAGCAAATCATCAAGAAAACATGCATGGTCTTGTCAATGCAATGACCTTCAATACATTAAGACCTCCTAGACTTTAAGAATCGACTCTCGATATTAGCAAACTCATGCAAATCAGCTGATCAAGATATCCGACACGAAAATCAATCTTTCACCAAGCATGTGCCCTCACAACTCAAGAGAATCTTCCCCTTTTTGCTCATATGACACACAAACATTTAAGTAGGGGCATGTACACACAATTTCACTCTCTCTCCCAAAAGAATTCACATGCATCATGTCATGACCCATAAGCTTGCCCTTAGTGTATTACTCCACTAATATAAAGAAATGCGATGTAAGATCACGTAGGACTTTAATGGGTTGTAATGGAAGCTACGGAACTAGTAAATATTGGATTAGCCAATAATAGCCACTAGCATCCTTAAGCGCCTTTTCAACACATCCCATCAACTCATGGACATTGTTTCTCTTCTTTTTTTTCCATCATCCCATTCTTGATGATTTTCTTTAGTATGGCCCATTGCATTAAGCACACTTGACACAACAACAAAGATTATTCATGCACCTTCATTATCGTTTATTTATAGCAAGTGCACCTTCAACCTTTTCTTTTCTTCCCTCACTCTGCTTTTCTTTTTCTTTTCACCATTCTCACTCTTTGACACTTTGGGAAAATGATTTTCTCTTCTTAAGCGCTTAAGAGTTTTGTATAGACTTTACGGCTAATGAAAAGAAGGAATTAAGCTCGGTTTACACTTTTTGTACAAAAGAAAGAAATAATCGGCTAAAGGCTCAACGGGCTGACTAGGGTATACAATCACTGGGGGGTATGACAAGGAAAAATAGAAACTCTCGGTTAAAACAAAGAAATGCCTACATCCTTTCCTACAATACACCTCCTTCATTTCGTTTTGTACACACACCAGGAAAGTTCTAGACACTTCACAATAGCATGGAATATCAACACCTCACTTCACACTTTTTGCACATGCTCGATTCAAGATGTATTCACAGACTCTTCAATCAGCTAATTACATGAATTCAAACATTAAGCCTCAATCACACTGAATCGAACTCTACAGCCTAGGTATCTCAACATATTTACAAATTTGCATGCTTTCATACGAATGACCTTTGCATTTTGATATCATGTACAACACGCAACCAGAATTTCGCAACCATAGAGTAACTACAGGTTTCGGGATGCAATCCACCAAAGAAAAACTGAAAAATTGACAAATAATTGAAAATAATCTACTCCTAATGACTACATTTCCCTTAAGATGGTCGTCATCCATCCATCATAGGGAACGGTCACTAACTATGACTTCGGTTCAATGGGACCATTCTCGGTAAAAGAACCGAAAACAAACGCCGAGAAACCCAAAATTAAAAATATGTCGAAAATATCGATCATTTCGATAGAAAAATTATTTACAAAATATTTTAAAATTTACAAACTATTTTAAAAATTTTTAAAAATATCGATCATTTCGATAACAAAAATATGTACAGAATCAGAATCAGCTAGCAACATTCAGCAACACACATCAATTTAACAAATATTTGCAAATACAGAACAACTTGAAAATTCACACTCACAGGGACAAACAACATACACGATAACAGAAGAGAGCATACAAACAAAACAGCCCAGCCCAGCACCTAACTACTCCCACCCCACACTTAGTCCGAACACTGTCCCCAGTGTTCACAAAAATTCAAATAGCACAAATTCGGGTGGTGGAACTCCCTGATCAGTCAAAGTATTCCACTTCTTCGTCGGGTGCTGCTGCTTCATCTCCCATATCCGAGTCGCCTCCGTCGTCATCATCGGACTCCACATCGGATTCCTCCCGACGTGTCTCCTCATCTGTGGGGACATCATCGTCTGTGGGCTCTACAAATGCTGGCCCCACTCGGCATAGAGCCCTGGTGTTTTCGCCAAAAGGGTAGTCTAGCTCGAGTTGCCATAGCTCCTCCTCTGTCGCTGGCCTCCCACCTATCCTTAGCTGGAGCATCTGCATCCCATACATCCAAGCCATATACTGGTCATCACGAGTGTGTCGCTCACCAAGTGTAAGCACTGGCCCGTGGGTAGTGTCGGGAGCCTTAGTTTTAGTAACGTGTAAGGCCCGCCGCTCCAACTGCGGGATATAGTCAAGGGCCTCCTCCTCAACATCGAATCCCCTGAGGAAGGTGGTCAGTAGACCACCAAAACCATACCTGTGCCCCTGGTGCAACCGGGCTCTCTTTATGGCGGATATAATAACCGCCCCGACATTGATCTCCAGCCCTTTCATCATGGCGTAAACCATGCAAACACGATCCCGGGTTACATCAGTCATATGTACCCCCGGGATTAGGCATGAGCAGACTATCTTCAGCTAGATTCGGGCTTCCCTGTTCATCTGTGAATAAGGAAACGTCTGGTGGTAGCCCCTCTCTTTGTGTCTGCTACATCTAGCTGTTGATCGGGTCCCACACAATGTGCGTCTGATGTCCGCATACGGTGGGGTAATGTTCAGCTGTCAGAGTACGTGGGTGTCTGTGTCCCGCGCTCCGATGATGGCATTGAGGTGGTGGGACTCCAAGGTGACTATTTGCCCTCTGATCTTGATGGTGTGACTCCTGATCGTCGGGTTCCAATTGGCATAGAACTCCCGAACCAAGTGCAGATTGCATTCCTTGGGCTCTTTAAAGATGAACTTGAGCCCAGCTGCCTCGATCCGGTGGACCATTCTAGGGAACTCCTGTGCCAATGGTTCCTGTGCTATATGCTCCTCGGGGAAATATTTGCTTTCTTTGTGCTTGGCGTACCACTTTTTTCCTTCATCGGTCACCCATCTTGTTCCGTACTGGTGGCGCTGGCTGCGTGGAACTGCTGGTGCAGCTGGGACTGCTGTGCCCGGTCTGATTCGTTTCCTTCCGGCGCCTGAAGTTGACACGCCTTTTCCTTTATCTTGCCGGCTTGCCATTTTACCTGTCAACCCAAGTAAACAAGATCAATGTTAAGCTAACGGATATTAATTTCGGCTAAGGTCGGGTTACGCTAGGTTACCCCACACTTAGTCCTTAACTACAGTTACTACACTACGGCAAGATTATCTTTATTTACACACAATAAACAACTATACAATCATGCTTAGTGCGTTCGAAAAATTCGACGGTATAACTTCTGCGTACTACTCAGACTTCATACAGCTACTCACAATCACTACCATCGCTAACATTTTAACCATCACACTTAGCAACGAAAAACAAAGAAACAAAACAACAATAAAAATTTATCTACATGAACCTATACACCCAACCAAATTCTAACAAATTTCAACATTTCCCCCAACCCGAGAATCCGTCGTTCTATTAGCATCCTAACAATTTGTACATCGACTCATCTCATTCAACACGTACAACCCGACATAAAATTCACAATTTCAATACATTTTCAACTTCAAATTCAACTAACAAGCCCTATAATTGAGATTATCAATCAAATTCGAATAAGTTATGCAATCACAAGTTCTAACAATCATAACGACATTCCGAACTTTCATCAACAACAATTAACTCGAATTCATGCTTAATTACTATGTAGGGCAACTTAGCTCACCTCCCATGCTCAAAATAGAAGAAAATCGACAAGAATTTGAGAGGGAATCGAAAAACATACCTTGAATTTGAAGAATCGAAGAAAACTCGGTGAATTTCTTGCCTTACTCCGTGTCACGTTGATAGGGGATGGGTTTTGGAGGGTTTGGTCACGGAGGGATTAGAAAATGAGGGAAAAGGGAAGGGTTTCGGAGTTAAAAAGTAAGAAAATCGCGCGGGTCACCCGACGACCCGATGTGACCCGTCGCGATATACAAGGCAATGTGTCACAGAGTGCATCGCGGTGCATTGCCTCCGTGACACGGAGCCATCGCGAGACTATTCTGGAAATTTTTAAAATTTTTGGGTTATACCTCAACGTGTCACGGAGGGTAACGCGAAGGTCCTCCTCCGTGACACGGAGCTATCAGCCCAGCTCACTGTTTTCCACTTTTTATTAATTTTTCATACCTCGACTTTTCCTTCGCGATTCCGTGCGTATTTTTCTCCGTTTGACCTGAAATTCATCTCACTATACAAAATTGGTTAGAATTATAGGTTTCACTCTAAATACAAATAAAACAAAAACTAAAACGAAAAATTTTGTAGTAAATCAAGAAAAAGAAAAAGAAAAATCTATTTACACTTTACAAAATGAAAGGGGAAAAGATTTCACGGGTTGCCTCCCGTGCAGCGCCTAGTTTACCATCTCGGCTCGACGTAGTTTAAGCTCAATTGTCCGCTAGGGTGATGGATGATTTCTCTAGATCACCGTCCTCCCCCCAGTAGTGCTTACACCTTTCCGGTGGTTTTCCCATTAACTCTCGGGAATCCTTCATCTGCTTATTATCACCTTGATCAATCACATTGATCACCGAGAGTTCTTCACGCACCGTCGGGAGCTTGGGTGCCTTGTACACATCGAACACCTCTACCTTGTCATGTGCTCGCATTGTTAGCTGCCCCGCAGCAACGTCGATTAGTGCTTTCCCGGTTGCCAAGAAGGGACGTCCCAAAATAAATGGGACTTCCGCGTCTGGTTCAAAATCCAGCACAACAAAATCTACCGGGAAAATTAGGGAGCCAACTTGCACCAGAACGTCCTCAACAATGCCATCCGGCCTGGCTAAGGATCGATCCGCCAACTGCAAGATTACCGTTTTGGGTCTAGGACTCCCTAGGCCCAACTTTCTGAATACCGAAGACGGCATCAAATTTATGCTCGCTCCCAAGTCACACAATCCACGAGCTCGGATGCTCTGCCCAATAGTAATCTGGATAGTAAAACTCCCAGGGTCTTTTAGCTTTGTGGGCAGTCTATTTTGAATCCGGGAAGTGCACTCCTCTGTTAGAGCCACCGTAGCATACTCAGTCAACCGACTTTTGTTGGCCACGATGTCTTTTATGTACTTAGCATATTTAGGCACTCCCTGCAAGACATCAACAAGAGGTAAGTTAACATGTACCTGTTTCAGCACCTCCATGAATTTCTTGAAACACGCCTCCTCCTTGTGTTTCTTTAGTCGTTGAGGGAACGGGGGTGGAGGTCTTTCTGATTCAGCTTCTTTGGTCTTCCCCCTTTCGGAACTATGCTCCCTCTCAACTTCTGCTGCTCCCGACTGTTGAGGTGGTCTTTCTGGTTCCACCTCTTTCAGCTGCAAACCACTCCTTGTGGTCACTGCATTTACCTGCTTGGGATTGGGATCCGTGTCGCTCGGCAGTCCTCCTCTAGGCCTTGTATTTTGGGCACTAGCAAATTGCCCAAACTGATATTCAAGTGCCTTGGTAGCTAACTGGTTGTTTTTCACTTCGGCTGCCAATTTCACATAGTCAGCCTGCAATTGAGCTTGGTGAGCTATCATGGTCTTGAACATCTCCTCAATGCTGGGTGATGGTGGTGGAGGAGGTGCATTGTTGTTTCTGAATTGAACTTGATAATTCTGTTGCCCTCCTTGGTTCCTTTGCACACCCTGACCCGAACTTTGGCCTTGATGGTTGTTGCTACCCCATGAGAAATTAGGGTGATTCCTCCAATTAGAGTTGTAGCTACTACCATACTGCTGGTAGTTCCTTTGTGCATTACCCACAAAGTTTACCGAGTCAGGATTAGCTCCACAACACTCAGCTCAGTGCTCACTGCTTCCACACACTTCACACCACATCTGCTGGACTGCATTAACTGGGGCTTGAGGCTGGTTCAATGTCATGTTGCTGAAGTGGGTGTTAAGTTGATTCTGCAATGCAGCTATCTGTGCAGCGATAACTGTAAACCCATCCACTTCAAGCACTCCTGCTGCTTTCCTTGTCCCACCTCTTGATGAATCAGCATTCCATTCTGGATTGCCCTGTGAAATCCGGTTCAACAGGTGTACAGCTCCTCATATGTCTTCTCCAGCGCTTGCCCTCCAGCTGTTGAGTCTAGCAATATTTTGGTGTGGGGTTCCAAACCCTCAATAAATGTGTGCACCAGCACATCATTGGACTGATGATGGTGAGGACAATCCCGCAACATGGATTTAAATCTCTCTCAGGCCTGATATAAATTTTCTCCCTCTCTCTGTTTGAAACTTAGAATTTGACTTCTAAGTCTTGCTGTTTTACCAGAGGGAAAAAACCTTATCAAGAACTTCCGTGCAAGATCATCCCACGTAGAAATAGAATTCGGTGGCTCAGCTTTCAACCACCTCTTGGCTTCTCCCAATAATGAGAATGGGAACAATGTAAGCCGGACATAGTCTGATGACACTCCAGCGGGGATGTAAGTGTCACTTATCTCCAAAAAATTTTGGAGATGCTGCTGTGGATCTTCATGAGGGAGACCGGTAAATTGTCCGCTAGTGTGCAACAATTGCACCATATTCTGCTTAAGTTCAAATCTCCCTCCCGGCTCTAGTTTGCGGATACTCGATGTAACATTATTGGCATGTGGGATTGCCACCTCGCGAACCGGCCGTGCTGCTGCTTCTTCGGACACTAACACTGCCCGTACTACTGGTGGATTCTGTTGTTGGTCCATGATCGTCTGTCTGAGCAACTGCAGCTTTCTTTGTAGAGCTTCTCTTCGTTTACTGTGAAATATCCTTTCTGGCTCTATGTAGGATTCTACCAGCTCCTTGTCTCTTGCTAGTGTTCAACAGCAATTAAGTTTGCAAAATACAGGCTAAGACCAAGTTGTCAACACTAATAAAATAAAAATACAGTAAATTAACACTTAAAACAATTTTACCAATTGCCAAGTCCCCGGCAACGGCGCCAAAAACTTGTTCGCTGCGATTGTGGGTATATAAAATGACACGCAAGTGCACGTGGTCGAACAAGTAGTAAGTGGCTTTAGTAAGCCAAGTATCGATCCCTCATAGACTTGGATGAAGTGCAATTTGCTCAAGTGTACAATATTTTACTTCTAAAAATGCAGACAACAGTGTAACCAAAAGTTTGATAGTTTGTTTTATAAATTTTATACTAAAACTAAGAACAATTATCTACTTTGAATCTGAACTATGAATGAGAGCATGCTGAGGTTAAACGAACATGTAATGAAACTAATTATCATCATACTTTGGTTAATCTTTTCCTCCAGTTGCTAGCCAAGAACATTTGCCAAGAGATTAAAACTCTCGTATTTAACCTCTCTTAAGAATCATGAACCATCCGTCTACATTTCTGTGATCAAATGCAATTCATGTCCTAGCCATACAATTCCGGTTCCTAAATTGACTAATACGACTTTCAGGTATATTTCTATCCTGAAAGCAAATCAAGACTCAATTTTCCCAAACCAAGTAAAGAACATATCCTATTAATTCACAACTTTCCAATTTCTTGCTCTCTTGAGTGAAACCGGACTTTTTAGATGTACATTAATGTAGGCCACACACTAATGCAGTAAGAACAAGAATTAATAGAATAACATGGAAGAAAAGATGGAAAACCAAAGAATCAATGATCAAATTTCATTACAATTGTTCATAACCTCAGCAAGGAGAGGAATTAGCCACTCATTTGTGGATTAAACATCATAAAATGAGTGTTAATCATACAAGCAATTGAATTAAAGAAGAAAGAAAGAGAGAAAAAACCCTGAACTTTTCATCCCTCAACTGCCTGTAACCCACGTCCTTGCTCCACCAAGTCAGAATATTGAAAAATGAACCTAAGTGTTCTATTTATACTGCTGGGAATTTTTCCCGGAATAATGAGCAACGTGTCACGGAGTGCATCGCGGAGCACTGCCTCCGTGACACGCTACGAATGCGAACCCTCACTGGAATTGGGGGTCCGGGAATTTAAGCTCAACGTGGTACGGCGTGCATCGCGGAGCACTGGCTCCATGCCACAGAGCAAACGCGGACCCTCTCTGGAGTTTGGGCGAATTTTCCCCATCCAGGCAGAATGCCTCCGCGATGGCAGCGTGACACGACTCCATCGCGGAGCCCCTTTAATTCATGTTTGCAGAATCTTGACAGGGTGCTAGCTTGTTGTGAAGAATCCAACCTTGTACTCAACTGGGAGAAATGTCATTTCTTAGTCAAGGAGGGTATCGTCCTTGGCCATAAAGTGTCATGCAAGGGGTTGGAAGTTGATCGTGCAAAGATCGAGGTTATTGAAAAGCTACCACCACCTGTGTCAGTGAAGGGTGTTCGTAGTTTTCTCGGACATGCAGGGTTCTACAGACGGTTCATCAAGAACTTCTCTAAAATTTCTCAACCAATATGCAGGTTGCTAGAGAAAGAGGTGAAGTTTGAGTTTCATGAGGATTGTGTCAAAGCATTTGAGGAGTTGAAACCGAAGTTGATAGAAGAACTTATCCTCATTTCTCCGGATTGGGAGCAACTATTTGAATTAATGTGTGATGCAAGCGATGTGGCGGTAGGAGCTGTATTGGGGCAGCGGAGAAATAGAATTTTTCATTCTATTCATTATGCAAGCAAAACACTGGACGCAGCCCAAGTCAATTATACAGTCACAGAAAAGGAGATGCTAGCATTGGTGTTCGCGTTTGATAATTCAGGTCCTATTTGGTGGGTTCTAGAGTAGTGGTGTATACCGATCATGCAGCGATTCGGTATCTATTTAACAAGAAGGATGAAAAGCCCAGGTTGATCAGATGGATCTTGTTGTTACAAGAGTTTGACCTAGAGATTCGGGACAGAAAAGGGAGCGAGAATCAAGTGGCAGATCACCTATCACGATTGGAAAGTCGATCACATGTGAAGGAAGGTGACAGTATCAAAGAAGAGTTCCCAGATGAGCAGCTCTTGGCAATAAGGGAAGCTAAAATCCCTTGGTATGCAGACATTGTGAATTTGCTAGTGAGTGGAGTCTATCCACCGGAGGCTACGGCTCAGCAGAGAAAGAAGTTGAGACATGATTGCAGGTACTATATTTGGGATGATCCGTACTTGTTTAAGCAGGGACCAAATCAGGTGATGAGAAGATGCATTCCGGACAGCCAGATTGCAGAAGTGTTGAGGAGTTGTCACACTTCATTGTATGGAGGGCACCACGGAGGCGAGCGGACAGCGCACAAGGTGCTACAGTCAGGTTTCTTTTGGCCTACACTGTTCAGAGACTTTATGGCATACGTAAAAATGTGTGATAGATGTCAAAGAACAGGCACAATTGGTAGAAGGCAAGAAATGCCGCTGCAGCAGATATTAGAAGTGGAGATCTTTGATGTATAGAGTATAGATTTCATGGGCCTGTTCCCACCGTCATTTGGTAATCGTTACATCTTGGTGGCCGTTGATTATGTATCAAAGTGGGTTGAAGCAACAGCTTGCCCCAGGAATGACAACAAGGTGGTAACAAAATTTGTGAAAAAGCACATTTTCACCAGGTTTGGGACACCCCGAGCCATTATTAGTGATGGAGGGGCTCATTTTGTAAATGCAAGTTTCAAGAATTTTCTAGCTAAGTATGGGGTGCGCCACAAGGTAGCAACAGCATATCATCCCCAAACTAGTGGCAAGTGGAGGTGTCGAACAGAGAAGTAAAGCAGATTCTACCGAAGACAGTGAATGCACAACGTAGTGATTGGTCAAGAAAACTCGACGATGCATTGTGGGCTTATAGAACTGCGTACAAGACACCAATTGGAACTTCTCCGTACATATTGGTCTATGGAAAGGCGTGTCATCTGCCTGTGAAGCTAGAACACCAAGCTTTCTGGGCCGTGAGGAAATTGAACATGGATCTAGAGCTAGCTGGTAAGAAGAGGCTGATGCAACTCAGCGAACTTGATGAGTTTCATTGGCATGCTTATGAAAGTGCCAAGTGCTACGAAGAGAAAACAAAGAGGTGGGACGATAAGCATATGGTGCATTGGATCTTTGAGCCGGGGCAGAAAGTATTGCTATTCAATTCAAGATTGAGGCTTTTTCCAGGAAAATTGCGGTCCAAATGGTCGGGGCCGTTTGAGGTGGTAAGAATGACCTCGCATGGGGCAGTGGAGTTGTAGCAAGAAGATAGAAGTGTCATGTTCTTGGTAAATGGGCAGCGGTGTAAGCATTATTGGGGTGAGGATATTATTCGAGAGAAGACGTCCATCACTCTAGAGGATGATTGAAAGTGAATGACGTCGAGCCATGACGGTAAACCAGGCGCTGCACGGGAGGCAACTCGTGAAATTGTTGTAATAGATGAGTAGAAATATTTGAAAAAATAATAATAATAATAATAATAGAAAAAAAATTTATTGTTGCGTTGAAACCTATGAATTCTAACCAATTTATTGTGGTGAAATGATTTTCAGGTGGAACGGAGGGCAAAAATGCAAAGAAGCGAAGAAAAAAAATCGAGGTGAGATAAATAAAAATTGGCATTACAGTGAGCCTACGCGTTGGCTCCGTGTCACAGAGGAGGTGCTCCGTGTTAGCCTCTGTGACACGTTGCAGCCTATTTCGGATTTTTAAAAAAATTCCAAAACAGGGGCGCGATGGCTCCGTGTCACGGAGGGGGTGCTCCGCGTTACCCTCCGTGACACGTTGAGTGTCATTTTGCGTCGGGTCACACCGGGTCGCCGGGTAACCCGCACGAAAAACACTTTTTAAAAGCCCGATTTTCCCCCATTTCTTCCTTATTTTTCATTCCCTCCGCGACCAAAACCCTAAATTCCCTTCTCCCCCAACGTGACACGGACCTAGGCACAAGTTTTCTTCAAGTTTTCTTCAATTTCATCGGATTAAAGGTATGTTCTTGAATTTTACCTCATTTTTGCTTGAAGTTTCGATTCTTGAACATGTGTAGTGATTGAAACTTGCCCCAAGTGAAAATTAAGCTTGAATTCATTTAAGTTATGATTGATTGATGTTCATAGTGTTGTTGTGAGTATATGAATTCAATGAATGCATGTGTTATTGAATTTTTGCGAAATTGTTAGCTAGGGTTGGAATTTGAATATGAAGAAGACTAAAATTGTTTGAAATGTTGAACAAAATTGGGTTGTGCATGTTGGGTGAATTGAATTATGTTGTGATTAATGTTGAATATGCTACGTAGACAAGGGGTTTTCGGGAGAATGAAATTGGTGAATTGCATAGGGTGTTGAGAACAAAAATTTGGCTAAGTCCTATGATGGTGGAAGTGAATCGTTGGCGATAATTTTATTCATTGTACGAAGTCTGAGTAGTACATAGTAATTGTTCCATCGATTTATATGAATTCACTAAGCCGGTTGAATGTTAAGAATAAGAAAAATCATGAATGTCTTGTCGAAATTGTTTTGATTGTGCCTAAAGACTAAGTGTGGGGTGACCTAATTAAACCCAACCTTAGTTGAAGCTAATTGTAACTTGAATAACATTGGGATTGTATTTTCGATTGTACAGGAACAATGTCAGGCAGTCAAGACAAGGGAAAGGGCGCATCCACATCGGGCGCCGGCAGAAAAAGAATAAGATTGGGAACAGCAGTTCCAGCAGCACCAGCCGTTCCGAGAGGCCAACACCGACAATACGGAACCCGATGGGTGACTGACGAAGGGAAGAAACGGTATGCAAAACACAAAGAAACCAAATACTTCCCGGAAGAGCATATATCAAGGGAGCCGCTGGCACAGAAATTCATGCGGATTGTACACCGGATTGACACCGCTGGGCTGAACTTCATCTTCGAAGAGCCCAGGGAGTGCAATCTCCATCTCATTCGAGAGTTCTATGCCAACTGGAACCCGACCCTCCGCAGTCACACTGTCAAGATCAGGGGGCAGGTTGTCACTTTTGAGCCCCATCACCTGAATGCCATCTTGGGGGCGCAAGACACAGACGCCCATGTCCTTCGGCAGCTGAACATCACTCCACCTTATGTGGACATCAGACGCACTTTATGTGGAGCCCGTTCGACAGCAAGGTAGAGCAGGCACAAGGAGAGGGGCTACCATCAGACACTGCCCTACTCGCAGATGAACAGGGAAGCCAGGATCTGGCTTAAAATTGTATGCTCATGCTTGATATCGGGGGTAAACATGACAAATGTCACTCGGGACCGAGTCTGCTTGGTGTATGCCCTGATGAAGGGGCTTGAAATAAATGTTGGGGCGGTGATCATCTCTGCCATGAAGAGAGCCCGACTACATCAGGGGCACAGATATGGGTTCGGTGGTTTGCTTACCACGTTCCTGAGGGGACACAATATCGAGGAGGAGGCCCTGGATTACATCCCACAGATTGATAGGTGCTCCTTGGATGTTACCAAAACCAAGGCACCTGACACTACTCATGGGTCGGTGCTCACACTAGTCGAGCGACATGCTCGGGATGATCAGTATATGGCCTGTATGTACGGGATGCAGTTGTTGCAGCTGCGCATCGGCGGGAGGCCTGCAACGGAGGATGAGCTATGGCAGATTGAGTTGGATTATCCATTCGGCGAGAATGCCCGAGCTCTATGCAGAGTGGGGCCCGCATTTGTGGAGCTTGTAGATGATGACATCCCCATCGATGAGGATACACGACGGGAGGACTCAGATGTTGGGTCAGATGAGGACAGCAGGGGCGATTCTGATATGGGAGACGAGGCAACGGCACCTGATGAAGAAGTTGAACACTTCGATTGATCAGGGAGTTTCACCACACACCTTTGTGATATGTTGAATTTTGTGAACACTGGGGATAGTGTTCGGTTTAAGTGTGGGGTGGGAGTAGTTAGGTGCCAGCTGTTTCTTTGTTGTTTTTGTTTATGTTTATGTGTTGTGTTGTTGTGCCTGTGAAAAATGTGACCCTGTGAATTTGTGTGGTGTGTCTGTAATTAAGTTGGTATTGTAATGAATGTTAAGCTGTTGTGTGTTGTGTTGAGCTGTTGTTGAATGGTTGTTGTGTAAATATTTTTGTTTTCTATCGAACTTATCAAAATTTTTTAAATTTTGCGTTAAATTTCTTTTATGTTGGGTTTCTCGGCCTTTGTTTTCGGTGCTTTTACTAAGAATAGTCCCATTGAACTGAAGTCGTAGATAGTGATCCTTCCCTATGATGGATGGATGACGACCGTCTTAAGGGAAATGTAGTCGATAGGAGTAGTTTTCTTCTTTTGTTCTTTCTTTTGTTTGTGTCCTAAACGTGTCGCTACTTCATGGTTCGGAATTCTTGCTACGTGTTGTACATGATATTAAGTTGCAAAGGTAATTCGTATGAAAGCATGCAAATGTGTAAACATGTTGAGATACCAAGGCCATAGAGTTCGATTCGGTGTGATCAAGGCTTAATGTGAATTCTTGTAATTAGCTGATTGAAGAGTCTGTGAATATGTCTTGAGTTGAGCATGTGCATTGAGTGTGAGGTGAGGGTTCGATTATTCCATGCTATTGTGAAGTGTATAGAACTTTCCTGGTGTGTGTACGAAAAGAAATGAAGGATGTGTATTGTAGGAAAGGATGTAGGCGTTTCTTTGATTAAACTGAAAGTTTCTCCATTATCATACCTACCTTGAATGTACATCCTAGTTAGCCCCATTGAGCCTTTAGCCTATTTTTTTCTTTCATTGAAGAGGTACAAACCGAGCTTAATCCCTTCTTTCCATTAGCCATGAATTTGATCCAAAACTCTTAAGCGCTCAAGAAAAATAATTTTCCCACAGAGTAAAGGAGTGAGAATTGTGAAAGGAAAGAAAAGCGGAAGTGGTGAAAGTTAAAGAAAAGGTCAAAGGTGCACTTACTGAAATTAAATAAACTAAAGATGTATAACTAATCTTTGCTAGTAAGTCGAGTGTACTTAAAGAAATGGGAACAAGAACAAAGAAAAAATTCTTCAAGAATGGGAGGATGAAGGAAGGAAAAAAAAAATTTTGACCGTAATGATGGTGGGATGTATTGAAAAGCGCTTAAGGAAGCTAGTTGCTAGTATTGGTTAGCCCAGCATTTGCTAGTTCCTTAGCTTACATTACAACCCGTTAACTCCTACGTGATCTTACATCACTCGTCCTTATATTAGTGGAGTAATACACTAGAGGCAAGCCTATGGGTCATGACATGATGTATGTGAATTCCTTGGGAGAGAGAGAGAGAAATTGTATTGATATACCCCGACATGTAGTACTTTGGAAATCATATGATAGCAGAGGGGGTAGTTTTCTTGTTGTGTAAGGGCACATGCTTGACGAGAGATTAATTTCTTGTCGGATGTCTTGATCAGTTGATTTGCACGAGTTTTCCAAGATCGAGAATTGATTCTTGAGCTTAGGAGGTCTTAATGTGATGTACTTTATTGTATTGATGAGACTATGCATGTTTTCTTGATGATTTTCTATATTAAATAATCGGTATAGCCGTAGCTTGAATTGTTGAGTCAAAGTAGCTATGCGTGAGTGTCAATTGCATGAGATGTGAGAATATTGTTCGAAGACGAACAAGAGTTTAAGTGTGGGGTAAGTGATCTTGGGCAGAATTTCATGCCCAAGTGATACTCAAATGCTTCATTTCGACTTGTTTGTATATCATTTTCGTGTACATTCTCATGTGATTTGTAGTTAAATGTGAATTTATACTAACCAACATGATTAGTGTTGTTTTGCAGGTAAAATGGAATTTTGGGAGGCTAAGATACATGTTGGTAAAATCGGGAATGGACTTGGAAACAAGGAGTGAAAAAGGACATGGAAGATCAGCAAAAACAAGGGCTCCGCGATGGAGTCGTGTCACGTTGCCATCGCGGAGTCACTCTGCCTCAGAGGAAACAAATTTGGCAATTTCCAGTGAAGGTGCGCGATAGCACCGTGTCACGTTGGCCAGGCTCCGTGATGTAGGTCGTGGCACGTTGAGGTTAAATTGCCTGGGGCCGACTTCCAGTGAGGGTCCGTGGCACGGATGGAGTGCTCCGCGATACACTCCGTGCCACGTTACTTGTTATTCCGGAAAAAATTCTCAATAGTATAAATAGCAAACTTAGGTTTTATTTTAAACATTCTGACTTGGTTGAGCAAGAACGTGGGTTATAGGCAGTTGAGGGGACAAAAATTCTAGGGTTCTTCTCTATCTCTTTCTCTTTTATCTCAATTGTTTGTATGAATTACACTTATTTGATGATGTTTAATCCACAAATGAGTGGCTAACTTCACTTCTTGCTGAGGTTAAGAACAATTGTAGTGGAATGTAATTGTTAATCATTTCAGTTTTCATCTTTTCTTCAATGGTTGTTCTATCAATTCTTGTTCTTACTGCATTAATGTTTGTCCAATGTTAATGTATATCTAAAAAAATCCAATTTTGATTTTGAAAAGGAAAGAAATTGGAAAGATGTGAATTGGTAGGATATGATCTCTTCTTAGTTTTGAAAATTGAGAATTGATTTACATTCAGAATAAAAATATATCTGAAAGTCTTATTAGTCAATTAAGGAATCGGAAATGTATGGCTAGAACATGAAATTCTTTTATCACAGAAATGTATATTAAGACTCATGATTCTTAAGTTGGATAGGAGTCGAAAGTTCCAATCCATAGACAATAATTCTTGACTAGCAATCGAAGGAAAGATTAATTGAATTGTATTGATAAATTAATTCCCTGCATGTTCGTTTTAACCTCAGCTTGCTCATTACTATTGTTCAGACTCACTTTATAATTTTGCTTTAGATTCTTATTAATTAGTAAACTCAAACTCTCAACATCTTATTTATTTGGTTTTCTACATTCTTAAATATATAGTTCATTAATACTTAAGTTAATTAGTACCGTAGCTCAATCCCTGTGGGATCGATACTTGGCTTTACTTAAGCCACTTTACTACTTGTTCGATCACGTGCACTTGCGTGTAGTCACAGCAGAAGCCGAACAATAACCAGTTATACGCCAAGTTCAGCAAATGTGAATTTTGGCTGAAATCAGTTGCATTCTTGGGACATGTAGTGTCAAGCGAAGGTATAAGGGTGGACTCCCAGAAAATAGAGGCAGTAAAGAATTGGCCCAAACCGGTAAACCCTTCGTAGATCAGAAGCTTTTTGGGCTTAGCAGGTTACTATCGGAGGTTCATGGAAGGTTCTCATCCATTGCAGCCCCACTGACTAGGTTGACTCAGAAAAAGGTGAAGTTCCAATGGTCGGAGGCTTGTGAGAGGAGCTTCCAGGAATTGAAAGCCAGGCTTACTTCAGCACCGGTGTTGACATTACCGGAGGGTACCGATGGCTTCGTTGTATATTGTAATTCTTTGAGGGTTGGAATGGGATGTGTATTGATGCAGCACGGGAAATTCGCAGCATATGCATACTAGATAGTTGAATACTCACAAAAAGAATTACCCAACCCATGATCTTGAGTTAGCTGCAGTAGTATTTGCTTTGAAAATATGGCGACACTACTTGTATGGGGTTCATGTAGATGTTTTCATGGACCAAAAGAGCTTACAATATGTATTCACACAGAAGGAACTAAACCTTCGGCAACGGAGGTGGTTGGAGCTACTTAAGGACTACGACATGAGTGTCCTTTATAACCCCGGCAAGGCCAACGTGGTAGCAGACGCTCTTAGTAGACTTTCCATGGGAAGTGTGTCGCACGTGAGTGTAGACAAGAAGGATTTGGTAAAGGAGGTACATCGACTTGCACGGTTGGGAGTTAGACTAGTCGGCTCGACCGATGGTGGGGTAGTAGTTCAGAACGGGTCAGAGTCGTCCTTGGTAGCGGAGGTGAAGGCTAAACAAGATGAAGATCCAACATTGCTAAAGTTGAAAGAAGTTGTTCAAAGTCAGAAAGTAGAAGTCTTCTCCAAAAGGGGAGATGGTGTGCTTCGATACTAAGGTCGCTTATGTGTTTCGAACGTGGGGAATTTGAGGCGTCGGATATTGCATGAGGCTCACAGATCCAGATATTCTATTCATCCAGGTGCCACCAAAATATATCATGCCTTGCGAGAAATCTACTGGTGGAATGGCATGAAGAGGGATATTGCAGAATTTGTAGCCAAGTGCCCGAATTGTCAACAGGTGAAAGTCGAGCATCAGAGACCGGGGGGTGTACTTCAAGACATCAGCATTCCTAATTGGAAGTGGGAAGAGATCAACATGTACTTTGTAACAGGTTTTCCCTGCACACGTAGACAGTATGACTCCATCTGGGTTGTGGTGGACAGGTTGACCAAGGCTGCTCATTTCCTATCGGTCAAAACCACCGATTCAACAGAAGATTATGCAAAGTTATACATCCGAGAGTTCGTTAGACTACACGGAGTGCCCTTCTCCATTATATCAGACAGAGGTACCTAGTTCACCTCTTAGTTCTAGAGATCTTTTCAAAAGGGACTTGGCACCCAAGTCAAGCTTAGCACGGCATTCCATCCGCAAACAGATGGTCATGTGGAGCAGACTATCCAGACTCTTGAGGACATGTTGAGATCTTGTACTATTGACTTCAAGGGTAGTTGGGACGAGCATTTGCCTCTTGTTGAGTTCGCTTACAACAACAGCTACCACTCCAACATACAAATGGCACCATTCGAGGCCCTTTACAGGCGACGGTGTAGATCGCCCATTGGGTGGTTTGAAGTTGGTGAGACTTCATTAGTGGGACCTGATTCAGTCCATGAAGCTATGGAAAAAGTTCAGTTAATAAGAGAAAGGCTGAAAACAGCTCAAAGTTGCCAAAAGTCTTATGCATATGTGAGGAGAAGGGAGCTTGTGTTCGAGGTTGATGATTGGGTGTTTCTAAAGATATCTCCCATAAAGGGAGTGATGAGATTTGGAAAGAAAGGAAAACTCAGTCTCTGCTATGTTGGCCCATATCGGGTTGTGAGGCGAGTGGGTAAAGTATCCTATGAGTTAGAGTTACCTTCATAGTTGGCTTCGGTTCACCTCGTATTTCATGTATCGCTCTTGAGAAAGTGCATGGGAGATCCAGCTTTAGTGGTTCCGGTGGAAAGTGTTGGCGCGAAGGGTAGCCTCAGTTATGAAGACATTCCTATTGAAATCTTGGATCGTCAGGTTCGAAGACTGAGGAACCAGGAAGTAGCCTCGGTAAAGGTGCTTTGGAGGAATCAGCATGTCGAGGGAGCCATGTGGGAGGCGAAAATGGATATGATGGCTAAATACCCCCATTTGTTCCCTATCGGCTCAGCTTCTGTTTGAGGTATCAATTTTTTCCCAAAACCTCTATTCAGTTTTTCATGTTTTGTTCATGCGTATAAGTTTGTTTTATGATATGATGTATGTAAGTGATTTCTGAACTCAGACCAGCTATGTGGTTATTTTCGAAGTTAGACATTCTATCAATTTTTGGCTTGAATGATTAGCATCTATATATAGTGATTGTATGTTTCCGTTTGCTTCTTGTTTCCCTATATTCGAGGACAAATGTTTCTAAGGGGGAGATGTTGTAACACCCCGGAAGGGCCTACGAATAGACCCGGGAGTTGAAGTCGAAAACTGCAGAAAACCTGGAATTTGCACCAGTACAACTCGAGGTACGAGTCGTGGTGAGGACCTACAACTCGTGACTCGAGTCATGAGGAAATTGAGAGCCTGAGGTTGTGTCACAGGTAGTCCTATGAACCATAGTGAGAAGGTACGACTCGTGGTGAATATCTCAGTGGTGCCAGAGTGAGTCGTCACAGGTCATGGTACGACTCGTAGGATGAAGCAACAAGTCGTGGTGAGGAGTTGTGGTTAAGTCGTATTGGTTTGGGTGGATGGTACCACAATTGACAGTACGACCCGTAGGATGGTGGTACGAGTCGTAGTATACCAGTCGTGGACAAATTCAAAAAGTTAGGAGAAAGGGTGAAGTGACCATGAGAGGTAACCACGAGTCGTGACTTGATGGTACGACTCGTGGTCGGGGCCAGAACTGTTTTTCAGAAAAATTTCAGTAAGGGCAATTTCAACTTTTCAACATTTTTGGGCCCTAAACCCCGCTGTTTTAAGGTCAGAACAGGGTTTTTAAGGGATGAAAACTCCTGTTAAGTTCATTTTAGCAATTACAAGTGTTAGAGAAGGGAGTGGGAAGGTTTTCGAGCAACTTTCTTCAAGATTCTTCAAGTTTTCACTTAGGGTTCTTCAAGGGAGTAAGAATCACGAAATTTCCAGGTATGTGGGTGTTTAATGGGTAGTTTCGTTCCTATCCATGCCCAAATACCTCTTAATTTCTAGGTTAAAGCTTCCAAATCTTTATGGGTCTTTATGAATTTATATGATTCTTTAGAATTTGAAATGAGCTTACTGTAGCATATCCAATTCGTGACTTTAGAATTTATTTGGGCTGATTTTTATTGTTTATTCTATATTTCATTATTTAAATCTCTATAAGTATGGATGCCCAATTGCGGGGAAATCTTTAGTGAATTTCATGGTCAAGATGATTTTGAAAGCATGAAAGAGTTTCTCTTACATTTTTAAACATGTCTTCAAGTTTCGATTTCTCATGTTATCATGATCGTTTTCTTATGAATTTAAACATGTCAAGTGTGTTTGAAATAATGGACAATGTCCACATGTCGCTTATGAATTTTAACTACGATTTTGGCCGACTCACAGGCCCAATTCCATGGCTAGAAATACAAACTCTCATGTATGTTATGATTCCCATGTTTTCACTAGCCATGCATGTCATGTTATAAATGTTATGAGCACGTTGCATGTTTTGGGAGTAGTATTTAACACCGAGTAGGTTTGGGGCCTAGGTTATGCCCCGAATCTCAAAACAACGTGTCACCGTAGGTTATGCTTGGGACCTCCTCAGTGATTGTCCCCTATTCCCTATGGGTCCTTCATGAGTGATATCACGCCTTTCATGGTTCATACCCTTAGCAAGGTATGAACGGCCTCCCGACTAGGCGTACAAGTTGGACTTAATGTGTGCTCATGTGGAGTATATCAGTTATAGAAATCTCCTATTGTTCCTCATGGTTTTGAAGTATGCATGATTATGTTCCTTTGTCTCAAGTTATGATTTATGAAATGCTTTTCCCGCATGTTATGACTTTGACGGGTTTATGATTATTTTTGGAAATATTGAGCCTTACGATATACTTACGATTTCAATTTTATGATCATGATGTCCCCACTCCTATAACTTTTATGTTTTTAGGTATTCTTTTGCATTCCTTAAATACTCAGTACTTTCTGGGTACTGACCCATATATTTTCAGGATCTGGTTCGCAGGCTCAGCATCGTCCCTAGTTTATGCTCAGTTTCGCTAAATCTCCAGTGGTGAGTCTTCATGATCCGAGGGCTTCATGTTCAGACTTGTTTAACTGTCTTATGTTTTCAAATGTTTGGGTTAGTTGGGGCCTTGTCCCTTCAACCCGTCTTTTATGATTAGAGGCTTTCAAACTTATGTGTAGTATTTTTTCATTGATGAATGTATTTCAATTTGTCGTTCCTTACAATTCATGATACGATTTTCAATTAGTTTATGATTGATAAGTTAAGTTTTCCATTGTATATGAATGAATTAGTGCTATGTTCACATCATGGGTTGACTTGGGGTCTCTCGGGACTCCTTGTCCTGTGTCTACAATTCGGGTGTACTCTTGGGTCGTGATAGCTAATATAACTGTGATTATTACTGTTGGGTAAGAGATTGGGTTCAGAATTATGCATGTGATCTTACTTGTTGATATGAATGTGTAACTCCTATCGTGTGTGATTTATTATTTGTGATACTATGATGTGCGCCCCGAAATTGTGGGGCGAGTTGGTATCGAACAAATGCATGACTTAGAGAGTGTATAATATGAAAGGAAAATCAATGATATGATGGTGAATGAGAGGCCCAGCGTCAAAGTTAAGGAAGTCAGATGAACAGGTTAATATGATCAGATTTCGAATAAGGATTGGATACACGAGCGGCTTATGCCCGAGGTGAGCATCCGGGGAAGCAGTATGGGTAAGTATACAGACAGGTATCACCACAAGACCATACGACTGGGTGTACGAGTTGAATACACAAACAGGTATGATGAATGTTTCATACAGCTGGGCATACAATACATAAATTTCTAAAGTCCCCTGTAGGTCATGACTGGAAGGGCAAACATAAGACTCTCAGATATGTGTGTACACTAATATCACGGAGATGTGTGTCTGGCATATCACCGATGGTATGATTGTAAGATAGAGATTGTGCGGGTATAGTTTGATATACATACGGTTGCAGATACAGAAAGGTATAGGTATACAAGTATGATACAGAATATACCGACATGATTCGAGTTTGAGGCAAGGGACATGTTTAGATACTATATACGGCTATATGGTCCAGGCATGACACTACATGAAATTTTTGGCATGAAGACAGGTATGTGCTTGCACTTTAATACATGAAAAGTTGATTCTCTTGGCAGATATTGATGATTTCTTATGTGTTCTTGAATTTGCTAATCTGTATTTATGAATTATATGTTGTTTTAAATAGTTTGGTGGGTTACAGAAGATGTAAAATGGGCTTAAACAAAGATAGTGAGTTATCGGGAATAGTAAGTAGATTTATTTATCTTATATACCTCACTAGGAAAATTTGAAAATTCTTTGCCTAATTACGTAAATAACAAATGATAATGGACGAACTTATTCGACCATAAGGAAATAGTAAAGGAGGTAAATATGTTACAATATTGTATGGCAGAATAGAACAGAACTGGACTAGGAAAATTGACTACTGACTGAATAGAATAACGCTGCAGTGGACACATCATCAAGATAGCGGGACTGCTATAGCAGTCGGAGCCTGTGCTGCAGCGGAAAACTGAGGGAGACAGATTGAAGGATTTTATAATGAAAAAGTTTGTAAAGTAACTGCATAAACTTTGGCGAGGCCTAAGAACGAGAATGTAGTAGTTACACCTAGTGTGATATTTTCGAAGTGAAGTAATCATTAATTTTAATGACATTGATTGCATGTTGATTATTATGTTGTTGTGCTAACTAATCTTAGTCAGCCGATGATGCTTACCGGTATGTGTGGTGTACTAATACTACCTTGCTGCACCTTTTTGGTGTAGGTTGTGGCAGGTTTGAAGTTCCTTGATTGGCGTGAAGTACTTAGCACCAGCTTTCGTATTCTTCTTCTCAGACGAAGCTGGGTCTTTTTATCTTGTCAAGTATTCAATTAGAGCTCTTGTACCTATCTAGACTAGATCTTGGGAGAGTCATGTTTTTTTGGGGGAATCTTGTGTTATTTATTTATTTATTTTTTTTGAGATTTTCATTGACTAATGAGAAGAAACGAAAATTTCCTTTATGTATATTAATTGTAATTTTTGGTAAGGGTTCTCCTATTGAGTAGAATCGATGTAGGCGTCGCACGGGCCGTCCACTATCATTTGTTACTTACTTAATTAGGCATAGAATTTTCGACTCTTCCTAGTGAGATACATAAGATAAATAAATCTACTCACTATTTCTGATAACTCACTATCTTTGTTTAAACTCGCCATACCATATTCTGTAATCCACCAAACTATTTAAAAGAACATACAATTCACAAATACAGATTAGCAAATTCAAGACACATAAGAAATCATCGACATCTTCCAAGAGAATCAGCTTTTCAAATATTAAAGCGCACGCACATACCTGTATTCATATCACAAATTCAATGAAGTATCATACCTAGACCATATAGTCGTAGACAAATATCCAAACATATCCCTCACCTCAAACTCGAATCATGTCGGTATATTTTGTATCACACTTGTATATCTGTACCTTTTTGTATCTGCAGTCGTATGTATATCAAACTATACCCGCACTGTCCCACAATCATACCATCGGTGATATGCTAGGCATACCCCTCTATCATATCGGTGTATACACATGCCAGAGGGTCTTATGCTTTCTCTTTCAGTCATGACCTGCAGAGAACTCTAGAAATTCATATAATGTATACCCAGCCATATGAAACATTCGTCATACTTGTCTGTGTACTCAACTCATACACCCAGTCGCATGGTCTTGTGGCCATACCTATCTGTGTGCTCACTTATACCGCTCGTCCGGATGCTCACCTCAGACACGAGCCGCTCGTGTATCCAATCTTCATTCAGAATTTGATCGTATTAACCTGTTCATCTGAATTCCTTACCTTTGACCCTGGGCCTCTCATTCACCATTATATCATTAAATTTCCTTTCGTATTATCCACTATCTCAGTCATACGTTCGTTCGATACCAACTCATCCCTCAATTTTGGAGCGAACATCATAGCATCACAAATAATAAATCACATGACAGGAGTTACACATTCATATCAACAAGTAAGATCACATGCATAATTCCGAACCCAATCTCTTACCCAACAGTAAAAATCACAGTTATATTAGCACATACATGAAATTATGACTTGGCCTACTCTCTGGTTTGGGCTCCGATGTAGTGACATTACTACTGTTACAGCGGTATAATACCCGCTGCAGCGGTACTGCTTGCGATACTGTGGTCAGTCTTTCATTTCAGTTTCTTCCCCATTTTGTTTCTTCCCCATCTAGGGTCTTGTTCTCTATCATACCCACCATAATGAAAACAACATCATATCAAGCTTATTTCTAGAATTAACTTTCCACAATACCACCATTAATACGAACAACATCATCATCAATCCAGACAATACCATACCAACCACAGCACATTCAAGCCATGAAGCAAGGTATAACTATCCAAATTTACTATTTCAGCTCCCACTCTATCATAGTTATAATTTATTAATCATTCAGTTAATTGCATCTCCTAAGCACGATCTACATGATTTATTTCCATGATATTAAATTTAGAAAGGATGATTTCATAATTTATACACCGGGAGTATTTCTAGTGATCACACCCGAAGGTTAATCTACATACTATTGGTTTGGTTTAACTGATGCCCTTAAACATGGACCAATTATTCTTTTGCAATCTTTCCCCTAGGGGTTTTCACGTTATGGGATATCACTACCCCTTTTCTAATTTGCTCAGTCTTAGAATGTCACCGATTTCAATTAACAGACAATAACGTAATTAAGTTACAATCCTACTTATCGAAAGCATATCAACTATATGCGTATATATATTTAGATCAAAGTCTAACGCAAGAGCGAGTAAGCCATAGCCTACCTGGGCACCAAGCTATCATCCAGACGTTCCCAACTACGGGGCTGCATCGTTTTCTTGATTCCTTGCGGGCGTTCCTAGTTATGGAGGTTGAATCTCCTCCTCTTGGACCTTCTTTTTTTTTTCCCGAAAAATCCATTTTCTATTTTTGGGTGTTTATATTAAGCCTTCCCTAGAGACTACATTTTCAAAATCTTAATCGGAACAGGATTGTGGATTTCTGGTCCACGTCATCCGCCAGCGAACACCCTTTCCGCTGCAGCAGTTCCGTTATAGCGGAAGACATCCCACCGCGGCGGACACCCACTTGGGTCCACCGATTTGTGACTAAGCCCATTCAAATTTACTCGTCGTGCACCGTTCGTCTCTCGGGGATGTATTTCAAATTCTTAAAAATTTAAATTCACCCATTTTTAGATAGTTGGAATGCCATAACAGCAAGGCGGGTCATTACATCCTACCGATGATACCTATCAGTACATGTAGTATACTGATACTACCTTGCTGCACCTTTTTAGTGTAGGTTGTGGTAGGTTTGAAGTTTCTTAATTGGCGTGGAGTACTCAGAACTAGCTTCCGTGTTCTTCTTCTCCGACGAAGCAGGATCTTTTGTCTTGTCAAGTATTCAATTAGAGTTCTTTTACCTATCTAGACTAGATCTTAGGAGAGTCATGATTTTTTTTTTTGGGGGGGGGGGAATATTATGTTTTTTGTTTTCTTTGAGATTTTCATTGATTAATGAGAAGAAACGGAAATTTCCCTTTTGTATATTAATTGTAATGTTTGGTAAAGGTTCTCCTATCAAGTAGAATCGATGTAGGTGACTGTACGTCCCATCCATTTGGGTCGTGACATTTTCATGATTTATTTTTGAACTACATATACTTCTTTTACTATCTTTTATTATCCAATAATTTAATAATTTAAAAAAAAATATATATATATATATATATAAGACGAACCCCTAATTTGATTTCATAATTTTTTTTCTTTTTTAAAAAAACAAATAGGCGAACCCTCTAAAAGTTTATACTTTTTACTTTTTTTTTGTTTCGTATGTTGGTTGCTAATATATATATATATTACATACTTTTTTTATTGACTAGATTTAGAGTATGTGCCTCGTGCATGTCCTTTATATTAATACGAATAAAGTTTTAAAAATAACATACATAATATTTAAAATATGCATTTGTATAACAATATAAGAATATAGAAAGAAAATTATAAATTTTAAGTTAATAAATGATTATGTTTAAGAGTTTGATCAAATCTAGTAGTTCTTTCTCCAGTTTGTTCTAATACTTATTTCAATGAATAAACCGTCGTAGAAATAGCATTTGATTGAGAGCTGAAATTTCGTTCATTTTTTCATGAGCACCTAAATGCATGAATTATATGTATATTTCATATTAATTATTAAAAAAATTGTATTACTACACTATTAATATTTAATATAAATATTAGCATTATGAAGATGCATTTTAATACAAAGTTGCATAGTAGAATAGAACATATAGTATAACTTATTCTTTTGAAAAATTAGCACTTGTGAAATTGTATTCTGTGTTATTACTGACTTGTTTTGGCACTAATAAATTAATATCATATTACAAACGCATTTATTATTTTTGTAATTGATTGTCCAAATTAAGAAAGACTCATTAAAATTAGTGAAAATAAAACTCTTTTCTTAAAAGGGTAAAAAAGTAAATAGTTCACTATGGGGCTTCGTACTTTAAATATTTAGTTATAGAATAATTTTTTTATTTTTTATTTTACCCTTTATGAGATGATTTCAGCTCAATTTTTTCTCCCGATCTTAATCTATATGTCTAATCTATCACATAAATTAAAATAAAAACATAGTGTAAATTTCACTAAAGAGTGTGAATAACAAGAGAACTTGATTAATTGAAACAACTTAAAATATGTTGTGTTTTTATATATTTTTTCCTTTTTTCAATTGTACAAATTTTTTTAAAAAAAAAAAAGAAGAAAAAGAAGGAGTTCAATATATTAACGTATAATAAAATTACACTCTTTAATTTATTTTCTCTAACCATGAGTTAAAAAATTACAATGAATTATTAGTTAGTTTAATAAATAAAAGATTAATATGAGTTAACAAAATTATAATCAATTTTAAAGTTTTTAAATGTCAGGCTTTTTAACATAGTTCAATTAAGGAAAGATTTAAGAAGAAAATTTTTAGTCAATTTTGAAATACTAAACATAGTTCTTACCTTTTACAAATAAATAAAGATTTAATACTTAAAATTTTAGTTAATTTCAAACTCCTAAACATTAGAATAATATTTTAATGATAATTATTTAAGAAAAATAGTAAATAAAAAATTTTCTATAGCGATGTCTTTTAATGAAGAGCAAAATGTTTAATCAACATTACTAAGGACTTTCACACTTGAAGATCTTAGAACTCACAAAGATGCCAAGTATATCTACAAAGAATATTTTGTTTAGTAAGTAGAAATAAAATATTATGCATATATTGAACGTTAAATTAGTTGATAAATCTAAAGAAATTACCAAAGATTGTTCCATCAGAAGATTGTATTGCATCTTCAAACGAAACAAAGTTGTTTGAAAAAGTAACAGTAGAAAAGTGATTGTTGTATTCATGAACTATAGTGTTATCATTGAATCCAACCTCAATCTCGTTGTTTACATACAAAATTAGGATTATATTATTAATGTGTTCGTTTATGATGTAACAGATTTTATCTTGTTGTAAATACTTTTTTTCACTTTTAATACAATTATTGAAAAGTATAGTATGAACTTTTGTTCCCTAAAAAAATTAAACCTCAATGGTCAATATATATATAACAAAAATAGATAAAAACTCAAACATATATGCAAAAATATAAATATAGAATATATGAAAAAAATTATTAGCTCTTCGTCAACTAATGTTATAGTCACTCGAGTGCCTTCATTTGTTCCCCTTTTTTACTTTTTTTATCAATTCTACTCCAATTACTAAGACTTTTATTATCCAATGAGAATCATATCGCTTTAAGTTGTTAATTGGCACAATTTCATTCACGAAATTCTTTTCAGATTCCATTGTAAGATTATCTAAAATAAATTACGTACACGAGTTATAATTATAGTAATTTATAATTTTATAAATAAAAAAATCACTTTATGAGATGAAGAGATTACTTTACCTTAGTAGATGAAGCTTGTGAATATATGAGTAGATGAAGAATGTCAGTTATAAAATACAAAATTTAAATCGCATATATCAATATAAGACTCATTTAAAGGAGACAATATAGTATCAATGTTAGATTCAACTAAAAGAGATAATTCAAGTTAAAATATTGTGAATATAAACAACTTGAGCCGGCATAGTAATTATTATTGTCTTTTACAAATTCACAATATGCAAAAAAGAAGATAGATTAACACGAAAAGATACAAGGTTACAGATTGAATTAAAAGTGTTGACGTAGAAGAGTTAATAAATTAAATTATGCAATTATAAATCTTTTTACAGAAGTAAAAGGATTTATAAATTAAAATAGATTTGAAAGTATAAGAATATTAGGACTAGTGGTGGAAAATGGGCGGGTTGAAAACGAATCAACATAAAATGAATAATATTTCAACTCCATCCATATTTCATATAGGTAAAAATGGGTTGGGTAACAAATGGGTTGGGTAAAAGATATTTTTATCCATATTTACCCATATTTTCATGAGCAAGTAGTACTCTACTTTAGAATTCAATATCGAAAAATACTTTAATTTTTTTAAAGTGAGAAATATTCAAAATAATTTATTTAGTTTTATTGTATCATAAAAGTCATAATTTTTTTGGTTACACCGCGTAAGTTGTCGTTAACTAACAGATGTATACATGTTTAGGTTGAAGAGTTTTCAGAGTACGGCATGCGGGAGAAGGCTCGGAAGTAGAACGCATAGTGCGTTATCGAGTGAGCAAAAGGTCGGGGCCAGCGGCAGGGAGCACCAGGCGCTGCGCTGCGCCTCTCCCTTGGAACGTTGGGAGGGGCGCCACACCTATGTTCTGGAGCATTGGGAGGCGCGCCACGCCCGTGTTTCAGGGCGTTAGGAGGCGCGCCGCGCTCGTATTCTGGTGCGTTGGGAGGCGCGCCGCATACCTGCCCCCACCACATCTCTCTCTCTCTCTCTCTCTCTCTATATATATATATATATATATATATATATATATTAAGTGTTGTGTTGCTTCATTTGAAACATTCCCAAAAAGGGGACCCTTGACCTAGGCAAACTGCTCACAAGAATTTCATCAGATTAATGTCAAATTACGCCATCAAACGTCATCTAATTGCAAATTCTTCTTAGGTAATGATTTCTGGGCATGCGAAGAGCATATCTACGGAGTTGAATCTTTAAAATTGGCCCAGTTCAACAGAGTCCCACCGAGTAAAAGTTGTAGAAATCACTCCCAATCAAGTCCTAACCGTCTACAAGTGATAAGTAAGTGTTTCTACCTTATGAATTCTCTGAAATTTGTAAGCTCTTGGTATAAATGGATGTGTTATGACTTGTGGTTATTGTGTTGTTTGAGTAAATTTGTTGGCTGCCTTCTTGAATTAGAACGACCTTATTCCCTTGATGTGAAAGCTACGAATTGGAGGGATTACGTGTTCTAAATCAGAGAAGGATTGACTAAGCTGAATTCGACAATTAAGATATGTTAAGGCTAACCTCCTTCGGCAAGTTATTCTCATCGTATAGTTAATACGACTTTTGCTTTTGTAGTAGTTTATGATTATGCATGTTTTGGTTAAGCTGCTATGAGATGAATTGAGGTTTTATCGCAGTATCCCTCATCGAGAAAGATTATATTCAATTTTGACTATTGCTAGAAGCGATAAAGAGATTTCCTGTTAAGTTATTTACCGACTATAGAGACTAGTAATATTTTGCTGCCATACTCAGGCCAAAGAGGCCTGTGGTTAGCTGTTAGTGTATTTTGTTAAGTTAGGCAGCATAAGGCGAAGCTTGGAGACATAACTTTCTGTTAGACGCCTATATATACAGTAAAGCTCACCTACAGTCCATGAGCGTACCTGACGCCTACATGACTAGGATCTTGATAAAGTGGCCTTCCCTTCGAGTCAGTGGCACCGGGTTGCCTAATGAATTGGGTGGTAGCTTTCTAGGTAAATTACCTACTGTCAGTGACTGTGTAGCTTCTTTTGAGTTACAGTTGGTCGTATTGGTCACTCAGAGGACCACCTTAGTTGTTAGAAGTTTGATAGACTATGTGATATTCTAAGTAGGGACCTTATCAGTTGTTATACGTGGGGCTAACACCTCGGGCTATTCATAAAGATGCCCACATGCATATTGCCTAGAAGGGCTAAGTTTAAGAACACCTGCCTATGGGGCTATGAGTTACTTACATGAGTTATATGCTACTCAGATAGACCAGATGGATGCCTATAGAGCTACGACTTTAGTATTACAGTTTTACCTTTAGATTAATAATTGTTGTGGCTGACTGCTTAGAATCATATCCAGTTATTAGTAGTCTTGTAGTCATTCTAGGCAAGGGAACCATATAGTTAGTCTTCTATGACCTTGTTGTGCGCTTATGAATGACTATTGTACTAGTATGACCTTCAGAGTACCGCCAGGTCACCTCATACCTCACCCTTTCCTTTCTAACCTAGTTGATTTTATAATTACTTCCATGACTATTTGTTTAGTTGCGGACACATAGAATACGCCTATTAGTTGGTATTTAGGATGCCACAGGAGCAAGTAATAATATGCTAGGCCTAACGGGGCTATGTACGCCCATTGAGCGATGCGTAGTATGTAAGTTAGGCCAGTCAGATGCTATACAGGCTACTCAAGGAGCAAAAGATAATCATGAAGTGCCTACAGGGCTATAGTATGCTCATAGGGCAATATGAAGCCGCGAGCCACTATATTGAGGCCTGGAGAGCCATTTGAAGTCTGGTGTCCTTACCAACCTCTCTTACGCCTGAGTTGGCATTACTGATAGTTACAAGAGCTCAGACGGCTCATATATAGTTACAAGAGCCCAGATGGCTTATATACAATTACAGGAGCCTAGATAGCTCATATACAGTTATAGGAGCCCAGACGGCTCATATACAGTTACAGGATCTCAGATGGCTCATATAAAGTCATAGGAGCCCAGATGGCTCAGATATAGTTATAGGAGCCCAGAAGGCTCAGATACAGTTACAGGAGCCCAGATAGCTCATACACAGTTGCAGAAGTCCAAAAGGCTCGAAATACAGTCTCAGAGATTGATTACGCTTTAGTTACATCTTGCCTATGGGGCTATAGTGAAAAAGATAGGAGTTATAGTTTGCTTGCACTTGTTGGGGCTTATGGGGTCCCAGGTAGGTTTTCTCTGTGTTGCCTGCACCTTCCAGGATTATGGGGGCCAGGTTAAGTTCTTGTTTGTGTCCTTGCTTACTAGATATAGTTTATGAATGTAGAATCATACAGCTTGAGTTCCTATTTGTGTAATTGTCTACTAGACGCAGGCTATGGTAATGAAAACATACAGGTTAACTTTTGTCCCTTTTTGCTAACTACTTTCGATTCCTTATCAGCTTCTACTCAACTATTATTACTGTCTTACATACTAAGTACATATTGTACTAACGCCCACGTATGGGACTCTGCGTACTTGTCTGCAGATTTAGAAAGACAAGTTCCGATATCTCCATAATAGTTTTTCAGTTTCAGCGGATTGGCTAGCTCATTTTCCTCCAAAGTTGCCACACTAACGTAGCTGTCTTTTTTTTACATAGTTTTGGGTAGGAAGAGGCCTATCCCGACCAATATTTCACTCTTAGAGGCTTGTATACTATAGTTTATAGTTAGTAATGCATTGTTGGCCGTGTGGGGCCTATATGTGTTGTGATTTGAGTGTTGATTGCGTGGGGCCTAGTTATGATACCTGATAGACAATATGGTGGTCTTATCGACCCACATAGGATGTTAGTGTTATTGCACCTGTTGGGTTAGCTGTTTTTGAGCAGGTTTGTATTGCGGCCTTGTCAACCTGAGGCTATGCTTATAGCCGGATATAGTTGTTTGTTTTCTTGCTATGTGCTACTGGCATATAATAGCAGTGTATGTGTCTGTCCAAGTCAGCTTAGAGTCCAGTGTGGCACTAGGTGTCAGTTACGCCTCCCAAGGTGGGGCGTGACAAACGTGGTATCAGAGCAACGACGTATCCTAGGGAGTCTGCAAGTTGTGTCTAGTAGAGTCTTGTTTATAAATGTGTTGTGCACCACATTTTATATGAAGGGAGCTACAAGTCATGATACTATGGTTAGCCCTCCTTCTCCTCAAATCGTGTTAGCCGAGTTGTATAGGGTTGAGTCCATAAGCTTACATCATTATGTCCATCTAGAATGATTTTTGATACGAGTCAGACTATAGCTAGCCGTGAGTTAGATACAACAGTAGGAGAGGGTACCAGCAGGGTGCCACAATTGGGGACAGTCCAGCCGAAGGGCTAAAGGGGGACATCTTCTCAATTTCCCCAATATTCCCTCAGGCACCAGGAATCTCATAAGGCAACATATATGCCAACTCTACTTCCAGATCTTCTTACACCCATAGATCAAGATGTCAGGAATGCAGTATGTATGTTGACTCAAATGATGGCTGCTCCAGCCAGTAGTACCAATTGTTGACGAGCCTATTGAGGGGCCCAGAAGTTTGAAGGTCCGTGAGTTTATTTCTTTGAGTCCTCTATAGTTCACGAGGACAAACTGCATAGAGGACCCTCAAAACCTCATAGACCAATTGCAAAGGATATTCAGGGTCATGTAGGCTTCATCCACAGAGTCAGTTAAGCTAGCAATGTTTTAATTTCAGGATATAGCAATTCAGTGATACGAGAGTAGAGAAAGGTCCAGAGGCAGAGATGCACCTTTATCTACTTGGCCTGGTTTCTCTGAGGCCTTCATAGACCATTATTTTTCTCGAGTGATTCAGTAGGCCAGAATAGAGCAGCTTTTATACCTGAAACGGGGTAGGATGAGCGTCATAAAGTATACATTGAGGTCTGATTCTTTGGCTAGATATGTGCCAACATTAGTTGATATCATGCCATCCAGGATACACTGGTTTATAGTAGGGCTTGCACCAGAATATGTGGAGCATGTATTACAACCATATTGCAAGGATATATGGATATCTCGCCAATTCAGTACTCCAGATCTTCAAAGATTGCAAGTTATATGCAAGGTTCTCTAAAAGTAAGTTCTGGTTAAACTCTGCATCTTTCTTGGGCCATATTGTGTTAGATACAGGCATTCAGATTGACTTACAAAAGATAGAGGCTGCTAAGACTTGGCCCAGACCCACAACTCCAACAAAAGTTTGCAGCTTTTTAGGGGTAGCTGGGTATTTACAGAAGGTTTATGGAAGGATTTTTTGCCCTATCAACACCATTGACGAAGCTGACTCAGGAAGCTGCTAAGTTCCAGTGGACTGAGGCTAGTGAGTAGAGCTTCCGGGGGTTGAAAAATAGATTGATCTCTGCACCGGTATTAGTCTTGCCAGAGCGCTTAGAGGGATACACAGTATGCTATGACATTTTGGGCTTTGGGTTAGGATGTGTTTTGATGCAGCATAGAAGGTGATTGCTTATGCTTCGAGGCAGCTAATAAAGCACAAAAATAACTACCCTACCCATGATCTAGAATTAGTTGCAGTTATCAATGCTCTGAAGATTTAGAGGCATTATTTATATGGCGTTCATGTAGACATCTTTACTAATCACAAGAGGCTCCAGTATGTTTTTATGTAAAAAGAGTTGAATCTGTAAAAACATTGTTGGCTTGAGTTGTTGAAAGACTACGACGTAAATATCTTGTATCACCCAAGAAAGGCTAAAATTGTAGCCGATGCCCTTAGTCACAGGTTCATGAGCAGCCTATCGTACTTGAGACCAGAAAAGAAAATCGGCCCGAGAGCTGCACCAGTTAGCTAGTTAGGGGTCCGATTGATAGACTAAGACGATAGTGAGGTTGTGACCCAAAATACTACAGTTTCATCTCTAATTGTGGAGGTGAAAGAGAGACAGTACGAAGACCCTAGCCTAGTACAGATACAGGGGCAAGGCTCGGCAGGAGAATTCTTTGGCTTTTGAGATAACAGGGGACAGAGTCTTAAGATTCAGAGACTCTACTTTCCAGATGTGATAGGGCTTGGCCAATAGATTATGGAAGAGGTACATTATTCTTATTATTCTTTTCACCCAGGTCAGATAAAAATGTACCTTTATGAAATGTACCATGATATAAAAGAGATTTATTGGTAGCATGGAAGGCAGAAAGATATTGCCAAGTTTATAGCGCAGTGTCCCAATTGCCATCAGGTTGACACTGAACATCAGAAACCTGACAGGCTTACTCAGGAGATAGCCGTGCCTATATGGAAGTGGGAAGCAGTCAATATAAACCTTGTTACAAGTTCACCGCATACCAGGCATAAATTTGACTCCATTGGGGTCATTGTTGATAGGTTGACAGAATTAGCTCATTTCTTGCCAGTCAGGCTACGCTCTTAGCTGAAAATTATATTGAATTGTACATTAAGGAGATAGTCCGTCTGCACAGTATCCTAGTGTCTTAACATCTTTGACAGAGGGTCCTAGTTTACTGCTAGATTCTGGAAGTCATTTCAGAAAAGTTTGGGAACATAGGTTCACTTGAGTATAGCGTTTTTTCCCTAGATAGATGGATAAGCAGAGCATACAATTAAAATGCCCGAAGATATGTTATGTCCGTGTGTGCTAGACTTCAAAGTAAGTTGGGGTGAAGACCTACCTCTTATTAAGTTTGCATAATAATAGTTACAATTTTACCATCAAGATGGCGCCTTATGAGGCTTTGTATAAGCAGAAATATAAGTTCCCCCTAGTATGGGTTGAAATAAGTGAGTCAGGGTCGTTAGGACCTGACATGATATATTTGATAGAAGAGGGAGTTAAGCTCATTAGGGAGCGTCTACCGAAAATTCAGAGTCGCCAGAAGTCATATTCCGATAGACGACGCAGATATTTAGAGTTTAGTATCGACGACTGGGATTCTTGAAAGTTTCACCAGTGAAGGGCGTTATAAGATTTGGTAAGAAGGACAAGTTTATCCCTAAATTCATTGGGCCATACCGGATCTTCCGAAAGATAGGCCAAGTGGCCTATGAGTTAGAATTGCCTTCAGGGTTAGAACCTGTTTATCCAGTCAATTGCCTTCAGGGTTAGAACCTGTTTATCCAGTCTTTTATGTATCGATGTTACGCAAGTGCGTAAAGACCCTTCTCAATTATCCCAACCGAGGATGTTTAGGTTATAGAGGAATTGTCCTATGAGAAAACTTCGATAGCTATACAAGATCAATAGGTCCACGGAATAAGGACCAAAGATGTAGTCTCTGTTAACGTTTTATGTAGGAACAGAAATGTAGAAGAGACGATTTGGGAAGCTGGGGATGACATGAGGTCTAGATATCCTCACTTGTTCCAGACCCTATGGTGATAATACACAGATCAGATAGTTACAGTTGAGGTGAGATAGTTTTCAGGTGTTATACTGTTGCTTCTATTACTGTAATTGTCAGTTGCTTACGTAATTGTTATGGAACTATGTTATTCGGTTGTTTGTAGCATCCTGTGAGATGCATATGTTGGGCTTTTCTGCATTTCAAGTTTCCAGATAGTCCATATTACAGAGGAGACTCTATCGAAATTTTGGACAAAATCTAAGATCTAAGTCCTCTAATATTAGAATATATTCAAGGACGAATATTCTTACGGGGGGATGATATTACACCCCATAAGTTGTCATTGACTAACTGATGTATACCTGTGTAGGTTGGAGAGTTTTTAGAGTACGGCGTGTGGGAGAAGTCTCGAAAGTAGAACGCATGAGTGTGTTATCGAGCGAGCGGAAGGTTGGGGCTGGGGGCAAGGCGCACCAGCGCGTCGTGCCCCTCCCATAGTGCAAGGAGCCCCACCCTTGGTGCTTGGAGGCACGTCGCGCCCGTGTTCTGGCGCATTGGGTGGCATGTTGGGAGGCGCATCATGCCCGTGTTTTGGCTCATTGGGAGGCGCGCCGCAGACCTCCCCCCACCGCCTCTCTCTCTCTCTCTCTCTCTCTCTCTCTCTCTCTCTCTATATATATATATATATATATATATATATATATATATATATATATATATATATATATTAAAAGTGTTGTGTTGTTTCATTTGAAACATTCCCAAAAAGGGGACCCTCAGCTTAGGCAAATTGCTCACAAGAATTTCATCAGATTAACGTCAAATTACTCCATAAAACATCGTCTAATTATAAATTCTTCTTTGGTAATGATTCTCGGGCCTGCAAAGAACACATCTATGGAGTTGAATCTTCGAAATTGGCTTGTTTTGACGGAGTCCCGCCAAGTAGAAGTAGTAGAAATCACTCCTAATCAAGTCCTAACCATCTACAAGTGATAAGTAAGTGTTTCTACCTTCTGAATTCTCTGAAATTCGTAAGCTCTTGGTCAAATTGGACGTGTTATGACTTGTGGTTATAGTGTTGTTTGAGTAAAGTTGATGGCTACCTTCTTGAATTAGAACGACCTTATTCCCTTGACATGAAAGCTATGAATTGGAGGGATTACAAGTTCTAAAACGAAGCAAGATTGATTGAGTTGAATTCGGCAATTGAGGTATGTTAAGGCTAACCTCCTTCGGCAAGTTATTCTGATCGTATAGTTAACACGACTTGTGCTTTTGTAGTAGTTTATGATTATGAATATTGTGGTATAAGATGCTACAAGATTAATTGAGTTTGTAACATAGTATCCCTCATCGGGAAAGATTATATTCAGTATTGACTATCGCTAGAAGCGACAAATAGATTCCCTGTTAAGTTATTTACCTTTTAGAGAGACTAGTAATGTTTTGTTGCCATACTGAGGCCAAAGAGGCCTATGGTTAGCTGTTAGCTTACTTTGTTAATTTAGGCAGTATAACGTGAAGCTTGGTGACATAACTTTCTGTTAGTCGCCTATAAATATAGTAAAGCTCACCTATAGGCCGTGGGTGTACCTTAATGCCTACATGACTAGGATCTTGATAAAGTGGCCTTACCTTTGAGTCAGTGGCACCAAGGTTGCCTAATGAATTGGGTGGTAGCTTTCTAGGTGAATTACCTACTGCCAGTGACCGTATAGCATCTTTCGACCTACAGTTGGTCGTATTGGTCTCTCAAGAGACCACCCTAGTTCTTAGAAGTCTGATAGACTACGTGAAATCCTAAGTAGGGACCTTATCAACTGTTATACATGGGTCTAATGCCTAAGGCTATTCATACAGATGCCCACATGCATGTTGCCTAGAAGGGCTAAGTTTAAGAACACCTGCCTACGGGGCTATGAGTTGCTTACATGAGCTATATGCTACTCAGATAGACCATATTGATGCCTATAGAGCTAGAACATTAGTATTACAATTTTGCCTAAGGGTTAATAATTGTGGTGGTTGTCTGTAAGGCTATTGTGGATGGCTGCTTAGAATTGTATCTTGTTATTAGCAGCCTTGTAGTCATTCTAGGCAAGGGAACCATATAGTTAGTCATCTATGACCTTGATGTGTGCTTATGAACAACTATTGTACTAATATGACCTTCAAAGTATCGTCAGGTCACCCCGTACCTCACCCTTTCCTTTATAACCCAGCTGATTTTATAATTAGTTCCATGACTAACTCGCTAGCTGTGGACACATAGAATACGCCTGTTAGCTGGTATTCAAGATGCCACAGGAGCAAGTATATAGTTTCCTAGGCCTAAGAGGGCTATGTACGCCCATTGAGCAACACGTAGTATGTAAGTTAGGACTGTCAGATGCTATACAGGTTGCTCAAAGAGAAAAGGATAATCATGAAGTGTCTACGGGGCTATATTGTGCTCATAGGGCAATATGAAGCCTCGAGCAACTATATTGAGGCCCGGAGAGCCATTTGAAGTCTGGTGTCCGTACCAACCTCCCTTACGCCTAAGTTTGCATTACTGACAGTTACAGGATCCAAGACGGCTCATATACAGTTTCAGGAGCCTAGATGGCTCATATATAGTTACAGGAGCTCAGACGGCTCATATACAATTACAGGAGCCCAAATGGCTCATATACAGTCACAGGAGCCCAGATGACTCAGATATAGTTACAGGAGCCCAGAAGGCTTAGATACAGTTACAGGAGACCAAATGGCTCAGACACAGTTGCAGAAGCCTAGAAGGCTCGAATATAGTCTCAGATATTGAGTATGCTTATAGCTTGCCTACGGGACTACAGTGAAACAGATAGGAGTTATAGTTTGCTTGCACTTGTTGGGGCTTATGGGGGCCCAGGTAGGTTGTCTCTATGTTGCTTGCACCTTCAAGGCTTATAGGGGCCAGGTTAGGTTCTTGTTTGTATCCTTGCTTACTAGATATAGTTTATGAATGTAGAATCATACAGCTTAAGTTCCTATTTGTATAATTGTCTACTAGACGCAGGCTATGGTTATGAAAACATAAAAGTTAATTTCTTCCCTTTTCGCTAATTACTTTTAGTTCCTTATTAGTTTCTATTCAATTATTATTACTGCCTTACATACTCGGTACATATTGTACTGACGCCCACGCATAGGGCGCTGCATACTTGTCTGCAGGTTTAGAAAGACAGGTTCTGAGATCTCCATAGCAGTTGTTCAGTTTCAGCGGATTGGCTAGCTCCTTTTCCTCTGGAGTTGCCACACTAAGGTATCTGTCTTTTGTTACATAGTTTTGGGTAGGCCGGCGCCCTGTCCCCGACCAGTATTTCACTCTTAAAGGCTTGTAGACTACAGTTTAAAGTTAGTGATGCGTTGTTGGCTGTGTGCGGCCTATATTTGTTTTGATTTGAGTGTTGGCCTTGTGGGTTCTAGTTACGATACCTGATAGACAGCATGGTGGTCTTGTCGGCCCACATAGGATGTTATTGTCATTGCACCTGTTAGGTTAGCTGTTTTTGCACAGGTTTGTATTACAGCCTTGTCAGCCTGAGGCTACGCTTATAGCCGAGATATAGTCGTTTGTTATCTTGATATGTGTTGCTGGCATACCCTAGCAGTGTATGTGTCCAGCCAAGCCAGCTCAGAGTCCAGTGTGGTATTAGATGCCAATTATGCCTCTCAAGGTGGGGCGTGACATTTTTTCTGTAAATTTTCAATATAAAAAATACGTAATAACAAGGGAAACAATATTTATCAATGGATTTCAAAGTAAAACAATTGCAATATTGGAGTAAAACGTGCTTAATGGACTTTAAGAAATATCAATACTAATACATGATTTGAAATATTTATGAATCACTAATATGGGGTTTGTTTAGTATGAAGAAAAATATTTTTTTAATTTTCTCATGTTTTATTAATTTAAATGTTTTGAATTTTTGTCTTTGCAAATTTACTTATTTTTCTCGAATTTAAGGAAAATAACTTTCCTACAAAAAGTTAGTAAAATATTTTTTAAAGTCTTGATTCTCGACTCCTGATATCAACCCCGAATCAGAATCCAAGTCCTGGCCTCGACTAGAGACCCGATTTATAACCCCCGATCTCGATGCCCAAACTCTATGAAGACCCCAACCTAGGACCCAAGTCTCGTTCTTGACTCAAAATCTGACTCCGATTCTTGATCTCAACTCCCGATCTCGACCTCGAACCTCGACCCCTGATCCCGAACTACGATCTCGACCATGACCTAAACCACGACCCTTGACCCTGACCTTAACACTCGACTTCAACCCAGACCTCAAAATTCGACCTCCAACCTTGACCTCGACCCCAACCTCAAACTCAAACCTCCAACCCCGACCTATACCCCGACTCTAACTCCGACTCCTGACCTCGATCTCGACCTCGACTCCCGATCCCGACTCTGACTCTGACTTCAACCCCAACCTCCGACCTCGACCGAGACCCCTAACACCCAATCTCAACTCCTGATCTCGAATTCTGACCCTGACCCGACCCTCACCCTCAACCCTAACCTCTAACCTCGACCCCTAAACTCAGACCTCTATGCGCTAACGAGCAAGAAAAGGGATGCGCTAAGAAGCAACGGCTTTCTAAAGCTGTCGCGCCCTTGCTTCTTGCCTTATCTTACTTAGTAAAGCAACCTTTCGCGCTAGGCGCTCTCAACCTCGACCCTGACCTAAAATCCCGACCCTCAACCTTAATTATTTACCCTAATATCGACCCCCGGCCTCCAACTTTAACCCCAACCTTGACCCTAACCTCGACCCTCAATCCCGATTCTGACTCCCGACCTCAACCCTGACCCTCGACCCCGACCCTTACCTCGATCTCAACCTCAAACCCTGACCCCCAACCTCAACTCCCAACCTCGACCCAGACCCTCGATCCTCACACCTTTCCCCCTTCCCTCGACCCCGACTCGCGACTTCAACTCTCGACTTTGACCCAACTCCCGACTCTGACTCTCGACCTTTACCTAGACCTCTAACCCTGACCTCAACTCTCAACCCGACCCCTGACCCCCAATCCCCGACTCTGACCCTCGACCTCAACCTCGACCACCGACCTCAACTCTGACTCCCGACCTCATCGCTCAACATCTACCCGACCTCCAACCTTGATACCAGCCTTCAATCCTAACCTCGACCTCGGCCTTCGATCCTACCCTCAACTCCGACCTCAATTCGAATATCGACCTTGACACCCGACCCTAACTTCCGACCCCAACTTGGAATCTGACCTTGATCCGAAATCAGACTCCTGATACCTAATCCTGACTCTCTACACACGACCTCGACTTCCGATCCCAATCTCCAACCACGACTTTTGACCCCAAATTTTGATACCTATTCAAGACCCGACTCTTAACACCGGCACACAATCCCGAACCAAACCCCAACCCCAAATTTTGATCAACTATAAAGAGGAAAAAACATAAAAAGGAAAGGAAGTTAGAGTATTTTTATGATATCATGAATTTTGAGTGAATAAAAGTCGGAAGCTTAACTATGTTTGGCCAATAGGCTCTGTTTCTGGGTGTGAATTTGGCAAGCTTTTTGAGCTACTACGAGAATCACCTGAAGATGGGATTTTGAGACATAATAAGCACCAACTGGTGCGACTGAATGAAAGAAGGGACTATAGTTTTTTCTGCTTTTTTAGACGAATTAGAGGATGAAAAAAATACCAACTCTGCCAGGGATTAGTTGTGGAGAAGTTGGGGTGATCATGGCTCAATTCATGCGAAAAATTGATTTTTTTGGTTTGGAAGAAGTTCATGATAAAGGAGAAAACTGGCAATCGGGTTCAAATCCATTCAGAGGAGAGCATGGGGGTATTTTTTTTTTACTAGCTTTATGTTCTCTTTTGCAGCAACTATATACATGTTCTATCTATTTACCTCCAGTCAATGTGTGGTTAGCACTTGTTGCTCATTTTATTGAGTGGATGTTGATGGATGGAACTTGTATATACTGGAGATACAAAGGAACAAGGAGGCTCGGAGCTCATATTATTTAGTGTGTCGATGACCCTACTCACTTGGGGAATGATTTGGCATTGGCTTGGCTCGAGGTTCATAAGTCGACTCCTGAGGCTACAAAAATGTACATGTTATTGGCTAATTTTTTGGTTGATAATTTTGTGTGCAAAGAAGCCTAGAGACGAGCATTACTACACGAATTTACACATTTTCTATATATGATATTTTCTCAATGTGTGATATTAGCACTTGGTGCTCATTGTATTGATGGATTATCAATAAATGGAATTGTGTTTTGCTCAAGTAAAGAAAGTCACCACTATTGGGACTGAGAGGTCTGCGTGATTGCGCAAAATTAGGACCAACCGTGTAGGAAATGAGTCTGCTAGTGGTGCGTGCTCAGTTATGCGACCGCACAAACAAAGTATGAAAATGTGCAAACAAAGCAAGAAGGTTGCCAGTGGTGTGTGATCAGTTGTGACTGCCCAGGCGAAGGGAGAGAACTCGCATTGAAGGAAGTGAGCTTCGCATGTTTACACAACAATTTAAATTTTAAAGTATTATGCACAATTTAGATACATAGTAAGCTATTTTATTTCTTTCATATTCTAAAACCAAGTTAGGACAATCTATAAGTCCTATTTGGTCATTAGTTTAATCTTCCGCAATTCTTAGTTGCTACACTTATAATGACTTTGTTATTTTTTTCTGAAAATTTTATAAAAGCAACCTAGGCACTTGCCTAGTAGATTTATTTTTTAAAAAAAATACCCATATTTATATGGGTTGAATATGGGCTTAAACCCAAATTTTACCTATTTAAAAAGTTACTCATCCAACCCATTAAACTATGGGTGGATTGGCGGGTTATTAAAATATGAACTTATTTTGCCAGCATTAATTAGGACATTTACTATCAAAAAGAAAAAAATATTTTTGTTATTATGAAAAAAGGGAAAAAATTATCAAAAAAAGAAAAAAAATTGATAAGAATTTCTCTTTTTTTTTTTAATTTAAATTTGGGCTCTGGCCCATTTTATTAACATATAAAAAAACCAATAAAATCAAGATAGTTCAATTACACTTTATTGCCCATAGCTCAATATAATGTAAAGCTACTCCACTTTTTCGAAAATAGAAGCGACAACTCTATCCTTTCACTTCCCATCTTCAGTTCCTCTTATTCGTGGAACCCGCCTTACCAGAGCTTCCACTGCTTCCCATTGATTTTCCTTCCATCTTCTCCATTCTCCACTTTGTGCCTTCACCATGTTGTCCTTCCTCAACCTGAAGCTCGTGCGTCTCTTGTTGTGGGTGATAAATCGACCACCCCTCCTCTATCCAAATCAATTATGAAACTCAAAGAGGTAATGTTCGATCTTATTCTTCCTTCCCACACCTTTCTAATATCGAATCCCTTGTAGGTGAATCTTCGGGTGACCCATTCCAAAGATGTTCATGGTTGATGCGGGTGAAGTGGCTCCAAGGAGGCAGTGATGGGGAAAAAGGGTCGCTCCAGCTCTCCTTTTATGGATCTTTACTTTTAATATCCTATGTAATATCTCCTTTTGTTCCCCTTTTGTTGCTGCCAAAGCTTAGGTTAGGTAGCTGCCCCACCCCTAACATCTGTATAAACATTATGGGTTTTGCATTTTGATCTAGTCCCTCTCTAGTCTCTGTGTTGAAGTGATCCTCCTTGTCTTTACCCTTAATTGTGAAATTTTTGCTTTGTCTATATTAAGAATTTTCTTGCATGTTGTTGGTAACTTTTGATAACTTTCGTACACTACTTTGCCATTTTGTATGTATGCATTATTGACTATATTGTCTTCTAGTTGATTAGCTTCCATAAAACCATGATGCACCTTGACTCTGAGTTGTGAAAGTGCATAAAATATGGCATTCATTAACTCAGCTAACTCCCATGGTATCCTCCACTCCTTTAATAATGAAAAACCTTTCTTATTACTAAAGCCCCTGCCTTCATATTGGTAGTATATCCAATCCTTTGTTCCTCCGCATATACCAAGTCTCCATTCATATCCCTCAAACAACACCCGTAAGCACTTTCCCTAGGGTTGCCCTTACTGACCCCATCAGTGTTGCATTTTAACCAACCCCTCTTTGGAAACTCCCATTTCACAATCAAGTAATGTAGCCTTGGTTTGTATTCCTGCAAATAATTTATTATCTCCTCCCACTGGAAGGGAACCTTCATCCAAGGGTACTTAAGCTTTACCAATTGATAAATCAATTGTTGGCATAGCCTACGTAATCTAGTATAAGTAACATCTCTTCCATGTCTTTTTGCATTTCTCCTCTTCCGTAACTCCTATACAATAATTGATGGGATAGCTTTGAACACTTCCTTCATCTTTTTAGTGCTCTGGATGTTCCACCACTCCACTACTGGCTGTTAAGGTGCATTCCTGCTATGTTAAGACCTGCAAAATTAGCAAACTGCTTCCATAGCTTTAGGGCTATGGGAGCTGTTAGAAAAAGATGTTTCATTGTCTCTTGTTTATGGCTTTCACAACAACATCTTGATGCAATCTGGATCTTCATTCTCCTCATATTATCATCAGTTGCTACTCTCCTTTCCTACAATCTCTACATAAAAAAGCATATTTTAAAAGGAAGCTCTTTAACCCAGATATTGTTCAACCACTCTATTTCCTTCTTCTTCCTTCTCATAATTTGATATGTTGACTTAACTGTGAATATCCCTGCTTTATTTTCCATCCACCACACTCTATCATTCTCCTAGCTCACAGCTGGACTAATAGTGCTCACTATATGATTGAGCATCTCCTCTAAAATCTTTCCCCTAAGCTTCTCTATATCCCATGACCCATCCTTTATGAATTCTTTAACCTCTACTTTCTCCTCCATCTGATTTGCTTCCTCTATATAGTAAAGTGGAACATAAAAAAGGGAATTTTTTTCTCCCAAACCAAAAGGCAAAATATTTTTGTTGGAAGGAATTTTTCCTTTTTTTTAAATTATTTTTTTTAAAGTTTACCCTATAAATAGAGTTATGCCACAAGTGAAAAATCTAATATAATAAAATAAGGTAAAAAAACAATCGTGACTATCAAAAAATAGAATTTTTTTTTTTTAGATTTACACCATATATAGAGTTATGCAACAAATAAAAAATCTAATACGATAAAATAAAGTAATGTAATAATTAAAAATAATAATTTTAAATAATAACTACATAAAAATAGCAAATGACGATTTTATCTATTGCGGAGTCTTTACTGAATGATAAAAAATTCAATCAATATTTTTAAGAACTTTCACACTTTTAATATAGTATAGATTAACTAAAGGAACATTTTTCTAAAAAAAATTGAAGAATGGGGCTCGACCATCATCTGCGGAAACACACCTTCAGAGGTTAACAGTTTAACAGAGTAATGTGCGGGAACAGCCCCTTATGATATGTTTTTCTTTATGCCACAATCCATAAAGTCGTCTAGTGTACGTTGATTACCTTAACAACTTGAGTATGAGAAATTAATATAATTGCGATCGCATGGGATCATCTTATATATCTTACTTCATGAAATATGTAAGCAAGCGTAAACCCTTTCCTAATCCACCTCACCAATTTTATCTTCTTCGCTTCTTTGCAGAATTCTCCCAACACTGAGACTGTAAATTCCAAGAGACTGGAGTTCAATTGGGAAACACGCTCACATTTCAAACAATGCAATGTGTTCATTTTTATGTATTGCTATAGCTCAAGGATCCATAAAATAGAGACTGGGACAAAATTGCTGCAATTCTGTTCCAGTTTTACAAAAAACAAAAAGTATAAATGCCATCGCACAGAGGAGTTACTTCAAAAATGCGCATCTAAATAATAAAACTATCATGCATCATTTGCAGGGATCGCATTTTCAATGTTTGATGGCATCAGTATATTAAACCCGTCTGCTGCTGTGGAGACGACCATTCCTGGGATCTGAGAATGCCAGTGAAGTTCTTTCAAATCTTTCTGACCCTGTTAGCAGTGCAAGAGCAATGTCATAAGAATATCCTTAAAGCTGATAAATATTTGCACTCTACACATAGAAAATACAAGTTTAACCTGATGAACGAAGAGAAGTTGTGGGGGCAAATCTGTTGGGGCATTGACTTGCTCTTTCATTTTGGCTTTGAACTCTGCCTCCTCTTCCTCATCTCTCTCCAAAGAAAGGTCCCAGATTCTGATAAGTCAGAGATGGATTAAAAACACAACAGGTGATTCACACAGAGACACACATCCATAGAGAAACATCCAAACTAATCACAGAAAGATAACTTTGTTCCACATTCCCATTAGAGTTATCTCAGAAGGTTCTTACGTTAGCTGATTATCTGATGATGAAACAGCCACTGTTGAGGCTTCATGGGGACTCCATTCAATAGAAGTGATGGGATGTTTGTGATATTCGAAGTGTGCCACTACAGAGTCTCCTTCCTGCCAAGTGAACAAGAAAATGAGCAGTAGGATGAGATGAACTCGTACGGAGCTCTCATCCACACTTCCTAGCCCTCCCAAGCAGTTAAATTTTAATCGGACAATCAAAATCAAGAGAATATTAGAAAAAATCATGAAGTTGACTTAATGTTGGTGCCAAGAATTTAGACACTATTAGTAGAATACCTTGATCATTCTAAGATCTCGAATAGAAAATGTTCCATCATCACTACCAGATGCAAGCATACAGCTCGCCAACCTGGTGAAAAAGCAATGACATGAAAATGTAGCCATAACTATAGATGTGGAAGTAACACAACAGAAAAGTCCAATACCTGTTCCATGATATAACATTGACATCTGCCTTGTGTGCCTTTATAGTTGCAGCAGCAGGAGATTCCATACGGGTGTCCCATATTACAATATTTCCATCAACTGAGCAGGAAGCAAATACAGAAGGTTCTGTAGGACTCCACTGCATCAGGGGAAGTTGGAAAAATACTTTAGAATTTAGCAAAAGTAATAAGATACACAAATTGAAGAAGTTTCCCGTAACTGAAGGTGAAGTTAGTTAGTCCTATATGAACACCTGGAGATCTTCAACACTTGCAGTGTGTCCAATAAAAGGATTAGCACCAATATTCCATGTTGCACCAGATGTCGGCTCCCACAAATGGATACAATTCTTGCAGTCACCTGTGGAGGGAAGTAACAGCATCTAATGTTAGAAAAATTTATGACAATAGTATATCATCACTGTATGTAATTATGTTCAAAGAAGTTAAGATTACTATGCCATACCTGAGACAAGCTTCCCAGGAACAAGAGGACTCCAGTCTATAGCATAGCCTTCATCTTTATGTCCACCAAACTTAACTAATGGTGCTTGATTAGAGACTGCAGAAGCCCCATGGCTAAGATCACTACTGGATTCTACCAAAGCATTTATATGCGAGCTAAAATCCCAAACCTGCCAGTGCAATAAACCTAATATAAGAGAGAAGTAATACGAGTGATTGGATGTATTAAGCTTGACAAGCAGTGGAACATACTTTCTTCTTAAGAATGTAGTCTTGGTAACTATTAGAGTCAACAAGAATTGGTATACAAATCTCATGCTTGAGAGGAATTGTATTATCAATTAGTTTCTTATTTGTCAATAGAGGATGCTCTATGCCAGATCATTGGAACAAACTATCAAATATTGGCCTATACCATTTTGAAATTTAAGACTGTATCTCACATTTTGCCTAGTTTTCAAAAAATGTTTCATGTATTTGCGCCATGATTACCATAGAATGATGACAAACAGTTTAAAACTAACATAGATACTCTTAAGCAGATAAAAGAATTGTATTATCAATGGCTTGCTTATTAAATTTTATTAGGCAGAGTCTGACCTGAACATGACCAGTATCACCCCAAGAAGCAACTATATGGGGGTTTTGCATCATAGCACGTATACGATTAACACATCCTTCGTGAAACACCTTGCGTAACTGTAGAATTTTGAAAAAGAAGTTTTAGCAGGAAAATGTGATGCATATGCTGTCATATTAAACTATGGGGATGGTGTTAGAAATAAGTACCTGTAATACAGGTGTTCCCGATCCAGCTTCCTCTTCTTCTTCGTCACTATCACTGCCATCGCTGCCCATTTCAGAGTTCTCATCACCTGTCTTGTCTGGCACCAATTCCCGCCTTTTTCCAGATATATTAGATAACTTAAATATACTAATCGAGTTCCAAGAACTTTTCTCTGCCTGTAAGAATGGGAGAAGCACTTTTCAGAAGTTTAAATCTTCTCTTAACTCAGATGGTGCTATAAAATCAGTATTCCATTATTTTTCCTACTAATAAAAAACAAAAAGCGACTCCTTGAGGTACTTAAGACACTCTATACAAGGAGAAACACTGGCATTGGCACACAAATATGTCAAACACATTAACTATCCTTTCGTTAGACATAAATCAGAAATATGAATGGGAGCTAAACAAAAAGGATTTTCTGCAATGCATACAAAAATAATTACTTTTGCTCGTCACAAAAAGTTTCTGCAATGTTAGAAATGATCCTCCTCCTGCAGCTCTTGGCTAGAAATAAATAAGCACAACTACCCTTAGTTCATCATGAACAAGATATTTCTATTAAATATCAACTGGATCATCAACAAAAGAGAGCTTACCTGTGTTCCTGCTACACAGTATACAGTGTGTGGAAACTCAGTCCGCACCAAGCCAAGTGAGTCGCGCAGCATATCAAAACTGCAGCATCCACAATCAAAATAAATTGCATAAATATATGAAATTCAAAAAACATTTGGAAAAGTAAACAAACTCAGAGAACTAATATCAATTGGTACAATTCTTTATTTTCTATTTCAACCAATTCAAAACCCACGAAGACAAAGGGAAAATACCTCAAACAGGGCCAGCCAATGTGGAAGGCATGAAGAGAGTTGTAAGCAGAAGCGTCACACTGAAGCTCTTCTCCTTCCTCTAATTTGTCTACCCCTGGTTGCCATACCTTCGCTGGCAATGATGGTACTGAATCCGAGGATGACGATCCTTCTCCTTTCTTTGCCTGCTATATTATTTTGTTTTCATCTTTAAATTTATCCTTTCATGTGACAAATTGATAGCAAAACAAGAATACAAATTTTCAGAGAAAATATCGCACCTTGTTTTTCCGTTTAGCTTTTTTAGGGTTCTTTAAGCTCCGAACCATCTTGGGATTACACTTGAAACAGATGAAACTAATAACAAGAAGAAGAAGATGATGAAGAAGACAGAAGGTGAACCCGAGACTCCACCGGAAGGGTTTTAGAACTAGGGTTTTATTATCTGCAACATCCATATATTTTTGGGAACCACTCTCTTCGAACCTGAGAGTTGGGCTCGAAAGGTGTGAATTTGGTCGAGTTTTGGGCCGTTTCGGCTACTATTTTCGCTTGGGCCGCTTGCAACTTCGGACCACGACTACTTTTTCTTCTCGACAAAATCACTCAAAATATATCATAAAACTAAACTATTTTTATTGACCTTTCTATACTAATTACCCAAAATAATCAATCATCCAAAAGTAATTATAATTCGTGCTCCACTATGAATTTCAAAGTCTTTTATTCTTAAGTGGTCATGATAATATATGGATATACTGTGATAGTATCATGAAGGATATCATGCCAGTATATGAATATAATATGATGGTATCATAAAGGATTGAGGAGTGTATTCCTGAAGGATTGGTCATCATTAGTGATATCATGACAATATATGAATATATTATTATAGTATCATAAGGGTTACAAGATGCAGTATTTTCTGTGATTAATTACGGAGGTACGAAAATAAAGAGGTTGCGAGATGTAAATTCTTTTTCGAATAGCGCAACTTTATAGTTTTCCCCTTTTATCTTCTTCTTCAATTTTGAATAACATGTTTGGGTGAAAAGAATTTCAAATTATACAAATAAAGTACTGAAAATTAGTTCTTTAGTAGAACAAGTTAACTACTCATCACTTAAACATGTTGATGGGAAACTTCATAACTTCATATTTAAAGATCTAAAATTTGAATTTCAAAATCAAACTTTACACTCGGAATTTGCCAAAATCAGGACTTTAGAACCACAATTTTAAAAGCATATTCGCAAATCTAAAGTGATTTTTGAAATCGCTAAATTTTATATATTTCAACAATATTTTAAATAGAAATCCTATAAATAATTATTTATTCGCTTCATCCGAACAAGTTCTTGATGATTCTAAAAAAGAAAGGACAAGATGGGATAAGAAAATCTTAGGTCATCATTTTTTTTTCATAACTTTTACTTTTATAAGTTTGAAAATTTTGGATTATCAATATCTAATTTGATTTATTTCACACTCTATATCAAAGTAAACTAATTTGCTTGAAAAAATTAATTTTAAATATTTAAAGATTTAGTTTACCATAAATTGTATCATCTACTTTATACTAATTATTATACCTTAAGGTTTCATTAAGATTTTGATAATAACAACTAAATATTTTGATACTAATCTAGTTAAAACTAATCAAAGAATATTTTACTTGAAGAAAATATTTTTGGATAAATAATATTTCGTGAAAAATGATCTCAAGTAAATCTTCACAATCCTAATGCACCTTTTTATGGCTATGCTTGTTGGAGCTATTTTGTCTAATGAATTACCACCGGACATACTAAATGACCTGACGGATATATTAACGGTCTCAAATGTCCAATCGCTAGCTCTAAGAGATCAATCGACACCACATAGTTTCAACACAATAAAATTGCACAATATAACATTTTATCAGATAACATCTCATAAATACAAACAATGAGTTATTCAAATGCTTTTCATTTAGATTGAAACCCAACCAAAATCCCAAATATCCATTTTAGGTGAGAGCTTTAGTAATTGACTTCAATTTACTTTGAATAATTCATTCGCATATAGCAACTACAACTTAAATTCACATTTTTCAGAATCCGACATTGATTCATTTAAGGATAAAAGTTAGCTACAATCCACTTAAGATCTCACTTTTGTATAAGGTAAAATTTGGCTTAACACTTGGTACCATCCTAAATAGAACACGTGGATGGTGTTGATCCAGATTGGAAATATTGGTAAGTAGCTCAACTTGAACACCAGTGGTAACCAAGGTAATCGAGTTAGTAGAAATATTAGCTCGGAGGAATAAAGACTAGGAGGATCTTATGGTTCGTTCTTGGACATCCTCTATAGAACCTTCCTCCCAAAGGAAAATCTGTCATCACATCAAAAGGTGATTTACAACGGTCGCCATGTCTGACACAAAACACTCTCGAATCTAGAGCCAAATCCTAGACACGTAATAATACATAAGTACTACTTAGAATAGCCTTTTTTCTAGGGTATAGACTAATCTTTTTATATTATTACTCAAAGAATTTTTTCCTATAAGTAAGCCCTTGCATGTAAGTAGAAGACATCTTATTTTTCTCACTTGTAATAAGCAATCTTTGTTCAAGAGCTCAATATATGATCTTTCTTGCTTTCCATTCCAAGTTCTTACATTATTAATATTTTTTACTTTCTAATGATCAACAAAAAGGTATTTTTGCGTTGTTTATTTTGTTTCTCTGATCTAGCCAAAAAAGAAAGGAAACTCGATGGAACCTAATTAATTTTCTTTTAATCCTATCTTTTACAAATCTAACTTGGTTTGCACCTACATGGAGCTAAAACTCATTGTATTGCAAGAGATGAAGAAACCCAATGAAGCTGGAAGAACAAATGACCCTAACTATTACAAGTATCATCGACTAATAGATCACCCTCTTGAGAAGTATTTTGTTTTCAAGGACAGAGTTATGCAACTAGCTAACGAAAAGAAAATTATGCTTGATATGAAAAGTAAAGTTCTAATCAAATCTCTATCACCTTTGGCTCTATTGATTCGGTCCAGATATGGAGCTTTCAAGAGCATAACAAAAGGACCATTGGAGAGAGATGAAATCCAAGTTGGTGAAGCCAATGATGAAGGTTGGATTCTGGTGCTAAGCGGATATGCTACTAAACAAGTTCGGAAAAAGAAATCATTTGAACAACCAACTAGGAAAAGTGTGGTGAGAAGACCAAGAAAGTAAAAACTAGTTGAGCATCCGAAGAAGGCAAAAGTGAAAATGCATCACCACTAGAAACCATGATGTCCCGTATTTTTGTACTCGCCAAGTTGGTTCTGCACAAAGACTGTGTTATGCTTCAATGCCAATGAAGAAGAAACAAAGAATAAAAGCCTATCAACATAGTCTTCATCATCATTGAAAAAGCTTGTTGAATCTTCTTTCCGAGAAGTACACACATGTGAAACAAAAATCACATTCACATATGACAAGCTTCTACTTTGTGAAAATCGCACAATTGTCCTTTATATATATGGTGTTATGTGCTCAAGAAGCGGATACATAGAATCTTGATAGATGATGGATCTGGAATTAATTTTCTTCTTATTCGCATAATAAAGGAACTGGGCATCATAATTGAAGAACTTGTCGAATACCACTTGATGATCTAAGGCTTCAATCAAGGGGGACAAAGGGTCATAGGTGCTATCAAGCTAGATATCAACATCAAAGATTTGCAATCAAGTGCATGGATGCATATTATTGATGCAAATACATCGTACAATATGTTCTTGGAAAGCCTTGAATTCATAAGAACAAAGTTATCCCATGCTCCTGCTATCAATGTTTGAAGTATCTTGAAGGTAGGGTTAGAAAGAAGATAATTACAGATGATAAGTCATTCACAAAGGATGAGTCACACTTTGCCGATGAAAAGTTCTACTTGAATAAATATATTGTGAAGGAAGTAAATGTCAATGATGCCACAATGGCCAAGATTGATAATCTTGTAACTAAAAGAGTCGATGTAGTTGCTAGAAAAGTCAAAGTTAGTATTGTGGAGATGCGCTCCATTTCGAATAAAAGAAAAATTGCGTCTTTAAAAAAGAAGGTAATTCCTATGCCCCTCTACGTCCAAAGGTAAAGAAAAAGGAAGGTCAATCATCCAACACTTGAGGAAATGTACTGAAGGGGCTAACTCTTCCTATCAGGTGGATTAACACGATTAACTTATAACCAGTGCTACTTGGAGAGTTTGTGGCTTAGAATCCACCGCAAAATATGGCATTCCCTATAAAGCGCACAAATGAAGGTTTTGACTCAAATGCTTATAAGTTATTTTCAAAGGCTAGATACAACCCCAACAAACTATCGAAGTTAGGGAAACTCCCATCAGAAACTAACATGATACAATTATGTGAAGGTTTAGGATACGAGCAACACTGATAATTCACATTTCCATAAGAAGGGAAACAACCAACTATATCACTATGGAAGATGAGGTTGTTGCTCCTAACAAAATGCCTTTTGTTTTTGACGGACTTGGAAATTCAACTGTAAAATTTTTTGTGTTTGAAAGGTTAGGTCCACTAAGAAAAAGAAGAAAAGAAGAAGAAATTCCAGAGAAATTGTCAGAGCATGAGAATGCTCGCTTTGCTTAGAACCCACAAAAATTTTCAAAGTTTGATTCCTTATAGAATGAGGCGATAAACAAAATTGGTGGTTTACGTGGAGAGATATTAATATCAAAGACTCAAACTATGATTTATAGAAAAGAACGTTATGAACAAAGTGTAGGCTCTTCATATCATATCACGATACAAAATGAGCAAGATACCTCATCTCAAATGGGGTTCGACAATAACTTAAAAGATATTTACTGGTGTTATCACATATTATCAATGATGGTGCTCCTCAAGAGGATGAAGATACTGGAGATGCTCCGTTAAAACTTGAATAAGAGAGTGAAGACCATAGTAGATTCCTTGAAAGAAGTTAATCTCGGCACCGATGAAAACCCAAGGCCAACCTATCTAAGTGCTTTTCTTGCAGTTGATGAAGAAATCGCTTATATAGATATACTCAGAGAATATAGGGATACCTTTTATTATATTTATAAGGAGATGCCTGGCTTGGATCCCTAAGTGGCAGTCTATCAACTTGTAGTCAAGAATGGTGCTCATCTTGTTAAGTAGGTCTAAAGACGCTTCAAAATAGACTTGGTTCCATTGATTGAAAATAAATTTGACAATCTCATTGAAGTTGGCTTTATTCACGAAGTTAAACACCCTAGGTAGATTTCAAGTACTATTCAAGGAAGAAAATAACCAAATTTGAGTTTGTATTAACTTTAGGCATATCAAAAACACATTCCTTAAGGATGAGTTTCTAATCCCTATACTGAGTTGCTGATTGATGCTACTACTAGATAAGAGGCAATACTTTTCATGGATGGTTCATCTGGCTATAACTAAATCCGCATGGTACCAAAGGATGAAGAACTTGTTGCATTTCATACATCCAAGGGTACTTATTACTACAAGGTAATGCCATTTGGTTTGAAAAATATTGATGCCATATATAAAGATGCTATGCATATGTATTTGATAACTTTCTACATAAAAATGTTAATTGTTATGTTGATGACTTGGTGGGGAGGTCAAGAAAGAGGAGCCACCATTTACAAGACTTGAGAATAATGTTCAAGTTGCTATGAAGATATCAACTCAGAATGGACCTATTGAAATATGCCTTTGGTCTGGAAAGTTTCTTGGTTTCATTGTGTGACATCAGATAATTGCATTTGATCAAGATAAAATTGACGCTATTTTGAAGATGTCCGAGCCTCGGAATATTCATGAATTAAAAACCCTTCAAGAAAAGCTAGTGTATCTTGGGAGATTCATCTTGAACCTAGTCTGAAGATGCCCACCATTTAGTCATGTAATGAAGAAAGGTGCATGCTTTTTTTTTAAAAATGGGACCAAGCTTGTGCTAACACCTCTGAGAGAATCAAATTAAATTTAACGAAGACTCCAATTCTAGCAGCCTCGGTACTTGGAAAATTATTAATGCTATACGTTTCAAGATGAGAAAGATCCATTAGAGCACTATTGGCCCAAGAGAATGGTGAAGCGAAAGAAAATTTTCTTTATTACTTGGGCAGAATAATGACACTAAATGAATTGAATTATTCGCTAAATGAAAATTTGTATTTGGTGATAGTCTTCTCAGTTCAAAAGTTAAAGCACTACTTCCAAGCTCAAATTATTCACCTCATTTTTTGAGCAAATCTCATCAAGTTTGTGATGTTAAAGCAGTCCTTAGTAGCAAAGTGGTACCTCCAATTTCAACAGTTTGAGATTGTGTACATCCCCCAGAAAGCTATAAAGGGCAATCATTTGCAGACTTCTCAGAAAATCACCTAATACCTGATGATTGGGAGCTAACTAATGAACTTCTTGATGAAGATACAATGGTTATTAAAATTCAACCTCTATGGAAGATGTACTTTGATGATGATGCACATCATCTTGGGGCTAGTGGTGGCGTGGTGCTTGCCCCTCCACAAGGAGAGGTTCTACCATAGTCACTTTGACACAATATTACTCTAACAATATTGAAAATACCAAGAATTAATATTTAGGCTTGAAATGGTTGTCGACATGAAGCATTTGCAAGTCTTTGGTGCTCTTAGTTGGTAATCAATCAACTCTTAAGTAACTATGATTGTCAAGAAGCCTGAATTACATCCTTATGCTCAGAAGATGATAGTATGGATTGAAAATGTGACCCTCCAAAATGTACTAAGGAAGGAAAATAAGAAAGTTGATGTCTTGGATACTCTAGCTTCAACACTTACTCTGTCGGATCAAGCACAAGTTACTATATGCTAAAAATGGTAGTATCGCCGCCAAGCAAGGATGAATATGTAGAAAATGAACTTGAGCATCTCATCATTATTTCTAAAGCTGTGAAAGAGGACTGGTGACAACATGTCATTGACTACTTGTGTTGTGGGATATTGCTTAAAAATCCAAGATGAAGGACTAAATATGCCATCATGCACCTCACTTTCTTTATTTTAAAGATACATTATATAAAAGATCATTTGAGGGAATACTCTTACGGTGTATGGGAGAGGAAGAAGTAGGCCAAGATTTACAAGAAGTAAATTGAAGAGTATGTGGATCATATCAATCTGTTCCAAAGCTCCACTTTCACATAAAAAGAATAGGATATTATTGACCAACGATAGTGAAAGGTTTCTTGGACTACACTCGGAGACATAATGCTTGGTAGTTTTATGAAAATTTTATATATCAACCACCCAAAGTATATCTAATACCATTTTCTCTCCTAACTTTCGTCTCTTAGTGTTAGTGTCGGCCCGGTAGAGAGATTTTACTGTTGGTGTTATTTCCTATCTCTATGCATTTTGCCACTCCACCAGAAATTCCCTCTGTCCCTACCATATTCCAGCTTGGTAGTTTCCACCGCCCGTCCAAGGTTGAGCCCTCGTATTTGATGGTGGACTTAAAAAGCCACCTACAGATGCTTTATGCCCAATCATTCCAGATAACGCTTGAATCCTCTTGTCACGATTCGAACATAGGCGCGAATCTAGATACAAAACCTAGAATCATCAATCGCTCCAAGTCGACCCATGGCATGAACATGACAAATAAAGCTCAACATAATTAATAAGGAAAAACTAACATTTGAAATAGCGGAAGTTTGAATATCTAATAACATCTGAACAACGGAATACATAACACTAATCCGAAGTTAAATATATACTATGTCTGATAAGCCTCTACAATCTGACGTGTTGATGAGACAAGACCCCAACTAACTAATAATAAACTGAAACTGAAAATAAATTGATAAGAAGGTCCTCGAAGGATGAGGACTCACCAACAAGCTGAGAAAATTCTAACTCTGAGGATCTGGCTAGTAGCGAGACTGAATTTGAACGTCCAAGCCTGTATCATGAAATGATACAAAATAGAGTATGCGGTCAATACTTAGAATGCACCAAGTATGCAAGGTAAGTAAAACCACTAAGTAAAGCTAAAATCATGCATATCATAAAATATTTCATCATAAGATTCTGAGAGTAAGGCTTGCATGCAATTATTTTAAAACATGATTTAAACATATGGGAATATCATAACTGAATCGAATGACCCAAAGATGAAACCGATAATCATAAGTAAAACTGAACATTGGGTCAAACCTACTGAAAATATAATATTATAACTGATGAACATGCAATACTGAAATCATGAGGAACAATGGGAGACTCGTTCATATAACCGACATTACCACGATAGAGATTACGTGGTCTCGACTATTACACTCAAGTAGGCATAGCCGTCCAAAGCCTTTCCAGGGCTAAGAGCGTTACCATGATATCAATATCAAGCTGAAGGCCCCTAGGGGTCAGGGAAAGCTCACAAGAGAGATCCCAACGAATCTAAACATACCTACATTAGCACGTAGTTCTGAGGCATAGGGTTAACTGAACCGCTTAGCCTACTCGGTACTAGACACTACTTTCAAAAATATGCATAAGCTCTCCATCGTTTTTCAATGAAGTTGAACCATCATTTTCGACGAAGCTGAATTATAACATTACATAAGTAGTATGAAAACATGAGGAGCCTCGACTCAAATCATACCACAAGCTAAAAAGTAGGAGTTTAGACTGTAAAACCATGTGGTAAGCTAATAACATGAAATTTAAGTAAATCATGAAACATACTTGATCATATGGGCTTGCCCAAGCTTATACATGCTTTGAACTAGACTTGATAGTCAAAATCATGGATATAAACGTGGGTAATTTGAAATCATACTTTCATCATGGATATTTCATCATACTTGAAACATAGATCATAATCTCAACTCTTCATGAAATTTCATAATTGGGCATCATAATTGGTAAAACTTTGAAATCATTATTTGTAATTGAAATCATTAAAAAACATGCCCGCGAATCTTAAAACAACATTAGAAACATGAATAGAATTTACCCATGATTGATACTTAGAAAATTTCATAAATTGGGTTAAAACCCCATAGATTCATCAACCTTGAATTTCATGAATTTAGAAGAGGATTTGGGCATGGGAGTGAAGGAACACTCGCATTCATAACCCTAAATACCTGGGTAATCTGGTCTTACATTCTTCTTTGATATCCCAAAGGAATTGGAGAGTTTTAGGCTTGCTTTTCCTTAGGAATCCTCTAGTTTTGCATGCATGGGGAAGGAATAGGTTAGAATAGATTAAACCCTCTTAAAACTCCCCTAACTGAGCTTAAAATGACATATTATAGGGCTTAGGAGATTAGGAAATTAAGAATTTACCCTTACAAACTTCGCAGGAAAATACATAATGCCTGGAGTAACGACTAACCCAATAGGTCGTCCTTAGCTCCAGTGGGTCGTTACTTCGCTCAATTTTCCCAGACTCAGGTATGCAACCACGACTGGACAGGACGAATCGTTACTTGTCCCAATGACTCGTCACTTCTGCCTGTTGCCACCACTACCCGCAACTACTTACCTTCTGGAAGCCTTCCTTATGGAATCATACCACGGCTCGTTGTTCCCTTCAACAAGTTGTTCCACAACCCGTGTTAGTCACCTTGACAAAGGAAACTCCCACAACGACTGCTTTCCATGACTAGTTACACTGACCAACAAGTTGTTCCATGACTCGTTGGTCCTAGACCTATCGACCAACATCCCTATCATGACAGGAACCCATGGTCCATGAGAGCTTCCATGACTCATACAACGGGTCATCCTGAGATAATATTTCAGATTTTTCTGCTGATCTCATTTCAAATCTCGAGTCTAGTCTTAGGCACTTTCAAGGTATTACAATATCTCCCCCTTGGGAACATTTATCCTCGAATGTGGGGTAAACATACTGAAACTGGGGAAAAGATCTGGCTACCCAAATACTGAATATCTGAAGTTGAGAACTAATGGAATAACTAACCCCGGACTGAAATACACGACTGAACTGAATTTATAAACCATACATACATGCACTGACATGACAGAAACTAGAAGACATGAACTAAATAGGGAACTTAATAGATTACTGAGGAGGAAACTAGTACCTCAGGCTGGAGCTGGGCCGGAAGGGAAATGATGCGGGTATTTAGCCATCATATCTGCTTCGCCTTCCGATGTAGCTCCCTCAATATGCTGATTCCTCCACAAGACTTTCACTGAAGTTACTTCTTTGTTCCTCAACTTCTGAACTTGACAATCAAGGATCTCAACAGGTACCTCCTCCTATCCTTCATGCCTATGCTCTCCACCGGAATAACCAAAGTTAGGTCACCAATGCACTTCTTCAAGACTGATACATGGAAAACTAGATATACTGAAGCCAATTCTGAGGGAAACTCCAACTCATAAGCCACCTTGCCAGCACGTCTCACAATCCTGTACGGGCCAACATAGCGGGGACTAAGTTTTCCCTTTTTTTTCGGATATCATCACTCCCTTTATGGGAGATACCTTCAGAAACACCCAATCATCAACATCAAACTCCATTTCTCTCCTCCTCACATCAGCATAGGACTTTGGCCGACTTTGAGATTTTTTCAACCTTTCCCTTTTAAGCCGGACTTTCTCCATAGCCTCATGAATAGAATCTAGCACTATCAACATAGCTTCATTGACTTCAAACCAACCAATAGGCGATCTACACCTCAGCCGATAAAGAGCCTCAAACGGGCCATCTGAATGCTGAAATGGTAGCTGTTGTTATATGCAACCTCAATGAGAAGTAAATGTTTATTCCAACTACCTTTGAAATCAGTTACACATGATCTCAATATGTCCTCAAGAGTATGAATGGTCCTGACCATCTGTTTGCGGGTAAAAAGTTGTGCTAAGCTTGACCTGAGTACCAAGCCCCTTCTGAAACGATCTCCAAAATTGGGAGGTAAATTGAGTACCTCTATTTGATATGATGGACAAGGGCACTCCATGCAACCAAACTAACTCCCGAATATACAATTTGGCATAATCCTCTGCTGAATTGGTAGTTTTGATCGATAGAAAATGAGCTTCTTTAGTCAACCTATCTACAACCACCCAAATAGAGTCATACTGTCGACGAGTATGAAGGAAACCTGTAATGAAGTCCATATTGATCTCCTCCCACTTCCAAGTAGGGATACAAATATCTTAAAGCACACCTCCAGGTCTTTGATGCTCAACTTTCACTTGTTTGACAGTTTGGACACTTAGCCACAAACTCTGTTATATCCTTCTTCATGCCATTCCACCAATAGACTTCCTGTAGGTCATAGTACATCTTGGTCCTGGATGTATAGAATATCTAGAACCATGAGCCTCACGCAACACCCGATCTCTCAAATCATCAACACCCAGAACACACTAACGACCTTAATATCATAGTACACCATCTCCCTTTTAGGAGAAAAACTCTACCTTCTGATTCTAAATTGCTTCCTTCAACTCTATCAAAATAGGAACCTCATCTTGCCTAGCCTTGACTTCAGTAACCAAAGAAGATTTTGATCTGTTGCAAATAATGCCACCACCATCTGTCGAGTCAACAAGATGAACTCCTAGTCATGCGAGCCGATACATATCCTTTACCAACTCTTTCCTCCCCTCATATACATGAGACACACTCTCCATAGAAAGTTTGCTAAGAGCATCTTCCACTATATTAGCCTTTCCTAGATGGTAAAGGACATTCATATCATAATTTTTAAGAAGCTCCAACCACCTTCTTTGACATAGATTTAGATCTTTCTGGGTAAATGCGTGTTGTAGGCTTTTATGGTCCGTAAATACATCCACATGGACCCCACACAGATAGTGTCTCCAAATCTTCAAGGTGAATACTATCGCTGCCAACTTGAGGTCGTGAGTCGAATAACTCTTTTCATGAACCTTAAGTTGCCTGAAAGTATAGGCTATAACTTTACCGTGCTGCATTAATACACAACCAAGGCCGACCCTCGAGGTGTCACAATATACCACAAACCCATTGGTACCCTCAGGTAGAGTCAACACTGGTGCTGAGGTGAGTCGAGTCTTCAACTCTTGTAAGCTCTTCTCACAGGCCCCTAACCATTGAAACTTCACTTTCTACTAGGTCAACTTAGTCAATGGTGCTGTAATGGATGAAAACCCTTCAACAAACCTCCGGTAGTAACCAACTAAACGCAAGAAGGTCTGGGCCAATTCTTTATAGCTTCTATCTTTTGAGAATCCACCTGTACACCCTTACTTGACACCACATGATCCAAAAATACTACTGAGTTTAACCAAAACTCACACTTGCTGAATTTAGCATACAACTGGCGATCCTTGAGAGTCTGTAACACCACCTTCAGATGAGCGACATGCTCCTCCTCTCTCCGAAAGTATATGACAATGTCATCTATGAACACGATCATGAACATGTACAAATACAATTTGAACACCCTGTCTATCAAATCCATAAAAGATGCAAGAGCATTCATTAGTCCAAAAGACATAAGTACAAACTCAAAGTGACCATACCGAGTCCTGAAGGCTGTCTTTAGGATGTCACTCTCCCTAACTTTGAGCTGATGATATTTGGATCTGAGGTCTATCTTTGAAAAGCACCAGGCACCCTCAAGTTGGTCAAATAAGTCATCAATTCTGGGGAGAGTATACCTATTCTTGACTGTGACCTTGTTCAACTATCTATAGTTAATGCACATCTAAAGGGAACCATCCTTCTTTCGAACAAAGAGAACTGGTGCACCCCATTGGGATTTGCTAGGCCTGATGAAACCCTTATCTAAGAGGTCCTTCAACTGCTCCTTCAACTCCTTTAGCTTAGTTGGAGCCATTCTGTAAGGATGAATAGATATAGGCTGCGTATCGGGAAGAAGATCAATACCGAAGTCGATCTCCCGCTCGGGAGGGATTCTCGGTAGATCATTTGGAAACATTTCTGGATACTCACACACTATAGGAACTGAATGGATAGTTGGGGTCTCGGGTGTAGCATCCTTAACCCTAATTAGCTGGTACATGCAACCCTTAGAGATCAGCTTTCCGGCCTTAAGGTAGGAAATGAAATGACCTTCATGCACAACTGAACTACTCTTCCACTCTAGGATTGGCTCATCCGAAAATCAAAACTCTACCACACGGGTTCTAGAATTTACTGAAGCATAACATGCATGTAGCCAATACATGCTAAAGATAACCTCAAAATCTGTCATGGCTAGCTCTACTAAATCTGCTGAGGTGACTTTCTAAAGGACTATGATAGAGAAATTTCTATATACCCGTTAAGCTACAACTGAATCACCAACTAGAGTAGAGACTGAGAAGGGTTCTGATAGGATTTCGGGACTGACCCCAAAACTACTAGCAACATAGGGCGTCACAAAAGATATCCCCTAGATTTAACAATGCATAAATATCAAGGTGAAATACTTGTAACATACCAGTCACCACATTAGGTGAAGTCTCCTGCTCCTGACGAGATGTGAGGGCATAAAACTTGTTCTGATGCTAACCACTATCTATACTAGTGGAAACACCCTACTGAGCTAAGCATGTTGGTAGGGCTGCTGAACTAGTGGCTGGGTCTTGGCCTCTACCCTATCTCTGTCTAGTTGCTGGACAGTCTCTGAGCATATGTCCTAGCTTCCACACCCGAAATAAGCACCTGTACCTGCTAAGCACTGACTAGTTGCCTCCTACCACACCTTTCACAACCTGGAATGTTGGGCTCTACAGGTCTGCTCCCCTGACCTTGAGAGCCTGATGCTCGTCCCCTTTGGTCGTGCCTAGATATGGATAGCACACTCACTGCTGACGACACCAGGGATGATGATCTCTGATGGGAATGCTGACAATGCCCACCTCCAGGCCTTTGTTGGGAGAACCCAAAACTGTCGGTCCTGGCCCTCTTGGCCTCTCTCTCCTGCTCACTCACCTATACCGCCTCTATCTGCTGGACATACAGAACCAACCATGAGTAATCAATATCCTGATGAAGCATAGCGGTCCAGCAATCCTTGACCAAATAGTCTGCTATCCCATGCACGAACCGGCTTACTCAAGCCCTCTGATCTGCCACCATCTTAGGTGCATATTTGGACAAGCGGGTGAACTCTAAAGTATACTCCTAGACCGTCATGTTGTTCTACCTCAGGTTCACAAACTCAGGTTCCTTAATTTTCCTCATCTCTCGGGTAAAGAACCGATCCAAGAACGTAGTAAGAAACTCATCCCATCTAATGGGATCCGCTCCAATTGCTCTACTATCCTTCCACTATTTGAACCAGATATGGGCAACCCCTTTCAGCTGCTAAGAGACTAGGTCTGCACACTCCTCCCCTGTCACCCCCATAATCTTGGGGATCTTTTAGATCTCATTAATAAACTAGTGTGGATCCTCGTCCACCTTTGATCCGAGGAACTTAGAAGGATTCATCTTGAGAAAGTCCCTGACTCTTGCCGCTATCGCATTCCTATTTTGGGGAACGTGCGCTACCGCATGCTGGTTGACCTGGGCTGGCAATGCATATGCCAACATCTCGATGGCTGCCCTAAACTTAGCATGGGCAACCTACTCGGGCACATGATCCGCGGGGGCTTGTGGGGCCTACTAGTGCCCATCTCCATTGCTACTCTCATGACCATTTACGTTCCCCTTCCTTCTTCCGTTAACTCGACATGAAGGCATGATTCTGCAAATGCGTATAGCACGATTTAGAAGGATTAAGAGACATTTCATCACACGATATAGATCATGAAAGAAGGAAAATTGCCTAAAATGCTTTGTAGCCACTTCGCCATAAGTATGGCATGCTTCACACGCAAGAAAAAGACTCTACTTAATGCGTATTTCAAACACCCTAGGACACTTCAAAACCTAATGCTCTGATACCAAGTTTTCCACGACCCGAACATAGGCTCGGATCTAAACACGGAACCTAGAACTATAAATGGCTCCAAGTCGACCAATGACATGAACATGACAACTAAAGCTTAACATAATTAATGCGGATAAACTAACATTTGAAATAGCGAAAGTCTGAATATCTAATAACATCTGAATAACGGAATACATAACACTGATCCGAAGCTCTCTACATACTATGTCTGATAAGCCTCTACAATCTGACGAGTTGATGGGACAAGACCCCAACTAACTCTTTAATAAACTGAAACTGAAACTGAAAATAAACTGATAAGAAGGTCCTCGAAGGATGAGGACTCACCAACAAGCTGAGAAAATGCTACCTCTAAGGATTTGGCTTGTGGCGAGACTGAACTTGCACGTCCGAGCCTGTATCATGAAATGATACAACATAGAGTATGCGGTCAGTACTTGAAATGCACTAAGTATGCAAGGTAAGTAAAACCGCTAAGTAAGTAAAGCTAAATCATGCATATCATAAAACATTTCATCATAAGATTCTGAAAGTAAGGCTTGCATGCTATTATCTGAAAGTATAATTTAAACATAATGAAATATCATAATTGAATCGAATGACCCAAAGCTAAAACTGATAATCATAAGTAAAAGTGAACATTAGGTCAAACCTGCTGAAAATATAATATGATAAGTGATGAACATGCAATACTGAAATCATGAGGAACAATGGGAGACTCGTTATATAATCGACATTACCACGATAGAGCTTATGTGGTCCCGACTATTACACTCAAGTGGCAGAGCCGTCCAAAGCCTTGCTAGGACTAAGGGCACTGCCATGATATTGATATCAAGCTGAAGGCCCCTCGGGGGGCAGGAAAGCTCACAAGGGAGGTCCTAAAGAATCTGAACATACCTACGTTGGCACGTTGTTCTAAGGGACAAGGTTAACTAAATCCCTTAGCCTACTCGGTGCTAGTCACTACTCCCAAAAACATGCATATGCTCTGCATTGTTTTTCAACGAAGCTGAACCATTATCTTTCAATGAAGCTAAATCATAACATTACATACATAGTTTGAAAACATGAGGTGCCTCGGCTGAAACCATACCACAAGCTGAAAAGTGGGAGTCTAGACTTCAAAACCATGTGGTAAGCTAACAACATGAAATTTAAGTAAATCATGAAACATACTTGATCATATGGGCTTGCCCAAACTTATACATTCTTTGAACTATAGTTGATAGTCAAAATCATGGATATAAACGTGGGTAATTCGAAATCATACTTTCATCATGGACATTTCATCATACTTGAAACATAGATCATAATCCCAGCTCTTCATGAACTTTCATAATTGGGCATTATAGTTGGTAAAACTTTGAAATAATAATTTGTAATTGAAATTATTATAAAACATGCCCAAGAATTTTAAAACAACATTATAAACATGAATAGAATTTACCCGTGACTGATACTTAGAAAATTTCACAAATTGGGTTAAAACCCCATAGATTCATCAACCTTGAATTTCATGATTTTAGAAGAGGATTTGGGCATAGGAGTGAAGGAATACTCCCATTCATAACCCTAAATACATGGGTAATCTGGTCTTACACTCTCCCTTGAAAGCCCAAAAGAATTGGAGAATAAATTGGAGAGTTCTAAGCTTGCTGTTCCTTAGGAATCCTCTAGTTTTGCATGCATAGGGAAGGAATAGGTTAGAATAGATTAAACCCTTTTAAACCTCCCCTAACTAAGCTTCAAATGATGTAATATAGGGCTTAGGATCTAAGAAAATTACGAGCTTACCCTTACTAACTTTGTAGAAAATACATACTGCTTAGAGTAACGACTCATCCAACAGGTCGTCCTTAGCTCCAATGGGTCGTTACTTCGCTCAATTTCTCGGACTCAGGTCTGCAACCACGACTGGACATGATGAGTTGTTACTTGCCCCAATGACTCATCACTTCCACTAGTTGCCACTACTGCCCGCAACTGCTTACCTTCTGGAAGCCTTCCCTACAGAATCATACCACGACTTGTTGTTCCTTTCAATGAGTCGTACCATGACTCGTGTCAGTCACCTTGACAAAGGAAACTCCCATAATGACTACTTTCCATGACCCGTTACACTAACTAACAAGTTGTTCCATGGCTTGTTGGTTTTGGACTTGTCGACCAACCTCCTTACCACGACAGGAACCCACAGTCCATGGGAGCTTCCCACAACTCATACAATGGGTCGTCCTGAGATAATATTTTTGATATTTCTACTGACCACATTCCAAATGCCGAGTCTAGTCTTAGGCACTTCCGGAGTATTACACCTCTGTATTACTGCGACTGCTGGTAGAGAGTTAGCCGATGCTTATTCCCCAGATACTTTTATTGCTTTTTCTCTTGGAAAAAAAGTTCATGACCCGTGGGCCTTCTACCTCCACATGGCATTTCTCTGTCAGGTTTTTGCCCATTGCGGAAAATTCCCCACTACTGCCTCCCGTAGGAGTCTGAGTCGTGTCTCAGTCCCAATATGGTTGATCATCCTCTCAGACCAGCTATTGATCATTGCCTTGGTAAGCTATTGCCTTACCAACTAGCTAATCAGACGCGAGCCCCTCCTGGGGTGGATTCCTCCTTTTGCTCCTCAGCTTACGGGTATTAGCAGTTGTTTTCAGTTGTTGTTCTCCCCCTAAGGGTAGGTTATTACGCGTTTTTCATCCATCTACCACTGGAAATACTGTTTCCCATGTTTTCCATCTTATTTTCATGTGCTAAGCATGCTACTAACGTTCATCCTGAGCTAGGATCAAACTCTCCATGAGATTTATAATTGCATTACTTATAACTTCCTTGTTCGTAGACAAAGCGGATTCGAATTGTCTTTCACTCCAAAGCATAACTTGTATCCATGTGCTTCATAATCGCTCGAAGTTCTCTCCCAGAAATATAACCATCCTTGCCCCCTCATGTCAATCCCACGAGCCTCTTATCCATTCTCATTGAACAATTGCAGGGGTAGCAAATCCAACTAGAAAAACTCACACTAGGCTTAGGGATAATCAAGCTCGAACCGATGACTTCCATCATGTCAAGGTGACACTCTACCACTGAGTTATATCCCTTTCCCACCCCATCGAGAAATAGAACTGACTAATCCTAAGTCAAAGAGTTGAGAAACTCAACGACACTATTTTTGAACAACATGGAGCTGGGCTTACTTTTCGCACTATTACGTATATGAAGATAATGATCAAAATTAGATTAAATTGTCAACTTCCCCTATTGAAAATAAGAATGACTACCAATTCCGAAGGAACTGGAGTTACATCTCTTTTCTATTCAAGAGTTCTTATGCGTTTCCACACCCCTTCGAGACCCCAAAAAATGGACAAATTCCTTTTCTCGAAACACATACAAGATTGGTCACTAAAAAAGGATAATGGTAACCCTACCATTAAATAATTCATTTATGAATTTAATTGTAATAGAATGTCATGGCTCGAGCTGAGACCCCGGGCCGAGACACGGAACCTAGAATCAGGAATGGATCCAAGTCGATCCATGACATGAACAAAGCGGCTAAAGAACATAAATTAAAGGAAACTGGTAAACTAAATATGAATAAGTGGAAGTCTACATACATAATGATCCTAAACAAATCCAACACTGACAAGTTGAGATCCTACAAATTGTCAAAAACCTCCAACATAACTGAAGAGCTGATGGGACAACATCCCCAACTAGCTCGATAAAATTCTGAAACTAAAATAACACAATCAAACACTAAGCTAAAGGTCCTCGGATGATGAGGACTCACCAACAACGGGAGCTGAGATGGACTGAGGGAAAACTGAACTAACGGTGGAACTGAGTCTGAGCGCCTGAACTTGTATTATGAAATGATACAACATAGAGTATGCGATCAATACTTGAAATGTACTAAGTATGTAAGGAAAGTAAAACAGGATGAGTAAGATAACTAAAATCATGCACATAACATAAATCATAAGATCATGAGAGTAAGGACTGCATGCTTATATCTGAAAACACATAGAGTGATGAACAAAATTTCATATCTGAATAGAATAACTCAAAGTTGAAAATAGAGTCATATGGCCTGCCATAGTAGAAATCATAAGTAAAAGCTTATAAACTGAACATTGGGTCAAACCTGCTGAAAATATAATATCATATGTCATAAACATGCATAATTGAAATCATGAGGAATAATGGGTGACTCATTACAACCGACACCATCACGATAGAGCTTACGTGATGCCCCAGCTATTACACTCAAGTGGATAGAGCCGTCCGAAATCTTGCCAGGGCAAAGGACACTACCATGATATCGATATCAAGTTGAAGGCCCCTTGTGGGCAGGGGAAACTCTCTTGAGAGGCTCCAAATATATATATAAACCCAATTTGGGACGTAGTTCTAAGACCCGGGGTTCAGATAAACCCTAGCCCTCTCGGTGCTAGACACTACTCCTAAAAACATGCAAGGTGCTCTCCATCGTTTTGCAACAAAGCTGAAACCATCATTTTTTGATGAAACTGATAACGTAATTACATGAATAGTCTGAAATCTGAATATGGGGAATCTTGGCTCCGCACATACCATAAGTTGAAAATAGGGGGTATCACTCCAAACCATATGGTAAGCTGACATTATAAAACTGAACTGAATCATGAAAACATACTTAACATGTATGGGCTTGCCCAAAGTGTAAAATCATGCCTACTTGAAAAAGACTTCATAAGTCAAAATCATAGATTCATACATTGGTAATTTGTAAACATTCCATCATGCTAAATATCTCATCATACTTGAAATCATAAATCATAAACTTGACTTTTCATGAAACTTGCATAATTGGGCAAATTTTTCTAAGATTTGAAATCATGAATTTATAATCAATTAGTATATAAAATCTGCCTATGAAACTTAAAACATACTTTGAAACATGAAGGGAATTGACCCATAAATAAATCATAGAGAATTTCATAAAATTAAGATAAAACCCCAAAAGATCATGAACTTGATCTAGAACTTAAATTTATGGAATTAAGTAGAAGTTTGAGCATGAGAGTAAAAGAAACTCTCATTCATAGCCCTACATCCCTAGGTAAACTAAATCTACACATGTCCTTGAAAGCCAAGAGGTTTTGAGAAGAACTTGAAGAATTCTAGGCTTGACCTTCAATGGGAAATTCCTAATCTTGCATGCATGGGAGGGGAATGATTTAGAATAGGTTAAAATACCTTAAAAATATCTTTTCAGAGCTTAAAACGACATAGGTTAGGGCTTAAGATCTTAGGATTTACTGAAATACCTTTAATGAATTCACAGAAAAAACTAAACTGTCAGCTATCACGTCTCGTACCATGAGTTGTAAATCTTCCCATGAATCGTGGTATACTCTGGCACTGACCAAGTCCAAAACATCCAATCCTCTGAATATTTCCATAAATCCTACTACGATCTGTAACACCATCCTACAAATCATACCCTCACTCGTACAACCAATCACCTACTAACCCCGAGGACTTACTACGACTCCTAACCACGGGTCGTACCCACATACTATGACTCGTAATGGGGACTTATGGTCTAGTAAATAAATTATCTAAACTAAAACACGGATCCTCCTACGACCCGTACAAACAACCTACGACTCGTAGGTTGAGTCTTACTGAAGCAAATTTTTTAACATTTTCTGATGATCACATTTCAAATCTCGAGTCTAGTCTTATGAACTTTTTTTGAGACTAGACTTTAGATTTAAAAGTTGATCATACAAAAACTAGAAAAAAGACCTCAGTACGAGTCACAGTATGACTCATACAATCATGGTACGAGCCGTACCTGGACTCATAACAAAAGGGTTAGAGTAAAATAGTAAGTGTGATTGGAGGAATCATGAGTGTGTGTTACGAATTGTACCAAGAGACCAGTCATGGATAAGTTTAGAGAAATGATCAGTGAAATTATGGATAACCATGAGTCATGGTATGACTCGTGTTAGGATGGTACAGACCGTACACTGAGTTGTGAGTTGAATCAAAGGAGTTTTCAGGAGGAAGTTACGAACTAAAGTATGACTCATTGGATGCTTGTATGGATCGTAGAAGACTTCTGTGGAAAACTTTAGAGGAATGGTATGGAACAAGGTCCCTAATCACGAGTAAAGGTACGGGCCGTAGGTTCCTGGTACGATTCGTATGTTGAGTTGTACCATCTGTCGGGCAGGAATTTTAAAGAAGTTTCCAAGGGAATTTTGTAAAAACCTATTATTTTAATGCCTAAGCTACATCATTTGGGATTCGTTTATAAGGGAATTTAGTTTTTGACTGATTCATCTTCTCATTTTCTCTCAAACTCTAAAAAAAATAGTAAGAAGAAACATAGACTTCTCAGAGCAAAGCTAGGGCATTCAATCTTTCTTCTCAGATTCTAAAGGACTTTCTTACGGATATTTCTCCAGGTATGTGGGGTTTCAACAAGGGAATTTCTTTTACCCTTGTGTCCTAATGTTCTTATAGAAAACTTTATCAGTTCTAGCTATGTGAAAGATCAAAACTAGGGTTGTTCTTCATACATATTATAATTCTCCTCCCTATTAGAGTTCTTTATGTTTTCTAAGATTATTACTAGTTATAATTTCATGCTCGATATCTCATTTCTTACAATATGTATTTTATCCCTTATCTTTAGATATTTTTTGAATAGGACCTGCATAATTGAGAATTCAGACAGGAATATTGTTTATCAAAATAATTTCTTTTAAATTACCAGTGTTAGTACAGATTCATGATTAGAAGTTAGTATTTGACTTACTCAGTCTCAGAGTCTTAGTCATCACCTCGTGTTCTGCAGAAATGTCACTGATCAGTTTGACTATCTTTAGTCTTGAGGAATTCAGTAACCTCAATAGTATCAGTAATTCGTTTGTCAGTTATTCCTTAGACCGTTACGACACTCTTAGATAAAGTAGCTCTAACGAGTCTTGAAACATAGTTACTTTCATGTTCTTAGACTCTCAGGACATTTCCAAAAAAGTAGTCCTGACTTAAGTCTTAGGGCACCAGTTTTGAGCTTCAACCTAGTTAGACATAATTAGAATTTTTAGTAGGAGTAGAACTTTGCACCGAGCGAAGCCGGGGTTCAGCGCACCCAGATTCCTAGAACTATATTGTCGTTGTAGGCTATTAGCCTAAATGGGCATTAGATAGTGATCACCCAGCTTAGCTACAATACCCTGACAAGGTATAGTGGGCCTTCCCCGATGGGGGGGGGTATATACATCAGACTCCACGTCTAGTTTACATGGTTACATGTCGGTTATAGTTTCTTCCACATTATAGTATAGTACAACTTAGTCCAATATAGTTACAGTCTCCAGTTCAATTCAGTACTCCAGAATTCAAGATATGTGTATGACCTTCAGGCAGTTACTAGCACTTACAATGTTATCAGATTTTCAAACACTTCAGTAGTTATGATTCCATTTGTGTTCATCGCATGTTTTGTCAGTTCAGATTATAGAATCTCAGTATCTTTACATTTACTTCATATCTTACTTACTTAGTACATTTCAATTACATACTCTCTATGTTTTATCATCTTATGATGTAGGCGTAGACTCTCAGTCTCTGCATCGTTAGTAGTTCTTCTCTAGCGAAATCCAGCAGAGATCAGTGGTGAGTCCTTATTTGCCGAGGGACAGAGTTTCATTTCTAGTTGTTCTATTTTGTTATTTCAGTTTAAACTTTAGAGTTAGGAGGGGCTTGTCCCAACAACTCTTCGGTTCTTAGATGGCTTTCAAACAGAGTTAGTAATTCATTGTGTTATTGGACGTATTAGTTTGCTTAATAGTATTTTGTTCAGTTATGCCTTATGAAGCTTCCGTTATAGATATCATGCAGTAATCAGAGTTCAATTTTATGGTATGCCACGAGTTAGCTTGGAGCCACTTATGGCCCTAAATACCGTGTCACATCCAGAGTGTAGATTTGAGTCGTGACAAACTCATAATCGTGCAAAATGTTGCACATCCTTCACCAACTCTTTCCTTCCTATTTACACATGAGAAAAACTCTCCATGGATAGTCTGCTAAGGCCATCTGCCACTACATTGGCCTTGCTGGATGATAAGGACACTCATGTCATAGTCCTTGAGCAGCTCTGACCATATATTTTGTCTCAAATTCAAATCCTTCTGGGTGAACACATACTGTAGGGTCTTGTGGTCCATAAACACATCCACATGAGCCCCATACAAGTAGTGTCTCTAAATCTTCAATGCAAACGCCACCGCTTCCAACTTTAGGTCATGCGTCAGGTAATTCTTCTCATGAGTCTTAAGCTATCTAGAGGCATATGTAATGACTTTTCCATACTGCATCAACACACATCCAAGACCAACCCTAGAGGCATCAAAATACACAACGAATCCATCTGTACCCTCAGGTAGGGTCAATATTGGGGGCTAAAGTGAGTCGAGTCTTTAACTCCTGAAAACTCTTCTCACAGATATCCGACCGCTGAAATTTGACTTTTTTCTGGGTTAACTTAGTCAATGGTGCTACAATGGATGAAAATCCTTCGACAAATCCTGTAATAGTCGGCTAAACCAAAGAAAATCATGATATCTAAAGGATTAACCAGTCTAGGCCAATTCTTCACCGCTTCTATCTTTTGAGAGTCCACCTGTACACCCTCTCTTGACATCACATAGCCCAAAAGAGCTACTAAGTCCAACCAATACTCACACTTGCTGAATTTAGAAAATAGTTGGCGATCTTTGAGAGTCTGTAGCACAATCCTCAAACGAGTGGCATGCTCCTCTTCACTCCGAGAGTATATGAGGATGTCGTCTATGAAGACGATCACAAAAATGTCCAAATATGGCTTGAACACCATGATCATCAAATTCATAAAAGATGCAGGAGCTTTTGTTAGTCTAAAAGACATAACCAAAAATTCATAGTGACCATACCAAGTCCGAAAAGTTGTCTTTGGAATGTCACTCTCCTTAACTCTGAGCCAGTGTTGTTAAAAGTGCCCACTTCAACACTAAAAGCATGAAGTGAGGCAAGGTGAAGGTCAAGTGCTTCAGGGAATTAAAGTGAGGCAAGATGAAAAAAGCACCCACTTTAACAGAAAAAGCGAGAAGTAGATGAGCGTGAAGTATCACTTTAACAAAAATCAAGATTTTAGGTCTTTTTCAAAAAAATGCAAGAGACTTTCGCATCTTCTTTGGTTCTTCCTGCTGCTAATCTTCTTCTCCAATTATATAATTTCAGTTAAGTTCTTCTTTTCTCTCTTCTTTTCTTTGATTTTGTCTTCTCCTATTTTCTATTTTTTTCTATTTTCTTTTCTCCTCTGTTTTCTACTCATTTTCTCTTCTCCTCTTTCTTCCATTTTTTCCTTTGTTTTCTATTCCTCTCCCCCTCTTTTTTCGATTCTTTTCTCTTCTCTTCTCCTCTGTTAGTTTACTACAACTTTTTTTTCTCCATTTTTCTTCTTTGTTTTGTTAGTTTTTCTTTAACTTTCCCTGTTTGCACTTACAAATATTCAATTTTCTTTTGTTTGTGATTGTATGTAGCTTTCTTATTCTAGTTCTAGCATCTATTATTTACTTTTCAGTTTAAGAACTGAAAGATTTGTTTAACGTGTTATTTCTATTGAGTTCTTGATTATTACTATGCAAATTTAATTTTTTTTATTTTTGTATGAAATTTCACTTTAGTTGAAAAAAGCGTGCCTTCGCTTCACACTTCTCGCTTCGGTGAAGCGAGCCCTCGTCGCTTTTTTCCGCTTCTCTCTTTCCAAAACACTGCTCTGAGCTAATGATAGCCGAATCTGAGGTCTATCTTTGTGAAGCACTTAGCACCCTGAAGTTGGTCAAACAAGTCATCAATCTTGTGCAGGGGATACCTATTGTTGATTGTAACCTTGTTCAATTGACGATAATGAATACACATCCTAAGAGACCCATCCTTCTTCCAAACAAAGAGACCTAGTGTACCCCACGGGGACTTGCGAAGCCTGATGAAGCCCTTATCTAGGAGATCCTTCAACTGTTTTTTCAACTCCTTTAACTCAGTTGGAGCTATTATGTATGGAGGAATAGATATAGGTTGCGTATTGGGAAGAAGGTCAATACCAAAGTCAATCTCCCGCTCGGGAGGGACTTCTGGTAAATCATCAAGAAACACCTCTAGAAACTCACATACTACAGGGACATACTAAAGAGTCAAGGTCTCGGATGTAGCATCCTTAACCTGAACTAGATGGTACATACAACCCTTGGAAATCATCTTTCTGGCCTTAAGGTAGGAAACAAAGTGACCTACAGGCACACTGCTGAACTACCTTTCCATTCTAGGACTGGCTCACCCGAGAATCGAAACTCTACTATTTGGATTCTATAATTCATTGAGGAATAATATACATGAAAACAATCCACGCCAAAGATAACATCAAAATCAGTCATGTCTAACTCTACTAGATCAGCTGAGGTGACTTTCTAAAGGACTGTGATAGGGCATTTTCTGTATACCCATCGAGATATAACTGAGTCACCAACTGGAGTGGAGATTGAGAAGGGTTCTGATAGGATTCAGGATTAAATTTGAAACTAATAGCAATATAAGGCAACACAAAAGATAGGGTAGCCCCTGGATCTAACTGTGCATATACATCAAGATGAAATACTCGTGACATACTATTAACCACATCGAGAGAGACCTCCTGCTTCTGATGAGACGAGAGGGCATAAAATCTATTCTGACACTGATCACCACCTGCACTAGTGGATGCACACTATAGAGCTGAGCGTGCTGGTGGAGCTGTTGAACTGGTGGCTAGTTCACGGCCTCTGCCATGGCCTTGTCTGGTTGAAGAGCAATCTTTGAGCATGTGTCTGGGCTTCCCGCACCCAAAACATGCACCTGAACTTGCTAAGAAGTCTCCGATGTGCCTCCTACCACACCTGCTACAAATTGGAATGCTAGACTCTGCTGACATGCGTCCCTGACCTCGAGAGCCTAATACCCGTCCCCTATGCTAATGCCTTAATCTGGATGGCACACTGGTAGATGACGATACTGGGGCTGATGACCTCTGGTGGGACTACGGATGATGTCCACCACTGGACCTTTGCTGGGTTAACCCAAAGCTGCCTATCCTGGCTCTCTTGACCTCTCTCTCCCTTTCTTTCATCTGATCCGCCTCTATCTGCTGGGTATATGTAACCAATCGAGAGAAGTCTAGATCACTGTTCAACATTGCGGTCCTACACTCTTTGACCAGTGAATCTGACACTCCATACACAAATTTGTTCATGTGAGCTCTCTAATCTTCAACCATCTCCGGCGCATACTTGGACAGCCGGGTGAACTCCAAGGCATACTCTTGCACAGTCATATTACTCTGCCTTAAGTTGATGAACTCCATCGCCTTTGCTTCCCTCAACTTCCTAAGGAAGAATCTGTCTAAGAAGGAAGTCATGAACTCATCCCAACTCACGGGAACTGCACCCACTACTCTACCATCTCTCCACTAGTGGTACCAAATATAAGCAACCCATTTCAGTTGATAGGAGGCTAAGTCTGCGCTCTCTTCGCCTGTTACCCCTATAATCTGGGTGATCTTCTTTATCTCCTCCAGAAACTCATATAGGTCCTCATCCACTTTTGACCCAAGGAACTCATGTGGATTCATCCTGAGAAAGTCCCGAACTAGAGCCACCGCTACATTCCCATTCTGAGGGACATAGGCCACTGCCTGCTAGTTGACCTGAGCTGTCAAAGCCTGTGCCAACATTTGATATGCCGCTCTAAACTCGGCATGAGAGACCTGCTTGGGCAAAGGACCTGCTGGTGCTGACGGGGAATGCTGGTGCCCATATCCATTTCCATCTTCGTGGCTATTTTCATTTTCCTACTACCATTTACTCGGCGTGGAGGCATGATTCTGCAAATACATATAGCATGAGTTACAAGGATAGAGAGATACTTCATCGCACAATATAGATCATGAAAGGAGGGGAAATTTCCTAAAACATCTTGTAGCCTCTCCCCCATAAGTGTTGCACACTTCACACCCATGGAAAAGATTCTACTTAATGCAGCTTTCAGACACCATAGGACACTCTAAACCTTGGCTCTGATACTAAGTTTTTCACAGCTCAGAGCTGATACCCCAGTCGAAACACGGAACCTAGAACCACGAATGGCTCCAAGTTGACCCATGGAATGAACATAGCGGCTAAAGAGAACAAATTAATGGAAACTAGTAAACTAAATATGAGTAAACGAAAGTCTTCATACATAATGATCATAAATAGATTCAACACTAACAAGTTGAGATCCTACAAATTATCTGAAAAGCCTCTAGCCTAATTGAAGAGATGATGGGACAACATCCCCCACTAGCTTGATAAAAGTCTGAAATTGAAATAACATAATCAAACCCTAAGCTGAAGGTCCTCGGATGGTAAGGACTCACAAACAACAGGAACTGAGCTGGATAGAGGGGAAACTGAACTAACGGTAGAACTGAATTTGAGCGTCTAAACCTGTATCATGAAATGATACAACATAGAGTATGCGGTCAGTACTTGAAATGCGTTGAGTATGTAAGGTAAGTAAAGCAGGTTGTGTAAGTATAACTGAAATCATGCACATAACATAAATTATAAGATTATGAGAGTAAGGAATGCATGCTGATATCTGAACACACGTATAGTCATAAACTGAATTTCATATCTGAAGAGAATGAACCAAGCTTAAAATAGAGTCATATGGCTTGGCGTAGCTGAAATCATAAATAAAAGCTTATAAATTGAATATTAGGTTAAACCTGCTGAAAACATAATATCATAGGTCATAAACATGCATAACTAAAATCATGAGGAACTATGGGAGACTCGTCACAACCAACACCATCATGATAGAGCTTACGTGATGCCCCAACTATTACACTCAAGTGGGCAGAGCCATCCGAAACCTTGTCAGGGATAAGGACGCTATCATGATATTGATATCAAGCTGAAGGCCCCTTGCAGGCAGGGGAAACTCTCTTGGGAGGCACCAAATATATATATATATAAACCTATGTTGGCGCTCAATTCTGAGACCTAGGGTTTACATGAACCCCTAGCATACTCGGTGCTAGACATTACTCCTAAAAACATACAAGGTGCTCTCCATCATTTTGCAACGAAGCTGAAGCCATCGTTTTCAAATGAAGTTGATAATGTAATTACATGTATAGTCTGAAATCCGAATATTGGGAGTCTTGGATCCAAACATATCATAAGCTGAAAAAAGGGAGTATCACTCCAAATCATATGGTAAGCTGATATTATAAAATTGAACTGAATCATGAAAACATACTTAACATGCATGGGCTTGCCCAAAATATAAAATCATGTCTAATTGAAGTAGACTTCATAAGTCAAAATCATAGATTCATACATGGGTAATTTGTAAGCATGAATCATAAATCATAAACTTGACTTTTCATGAAACTTGCGTAATTGGGCATAATTTTTCTAAGATTTGAAATTGTAATCAATTAGTATATAAAATCTACCCATGAATCTTAAAACATATCTTGAAACATGAAGTGAATTGAACCATAAATAAATCATAGAGAATTCTAAAAAATTAGGATAAAACCCATATAAGATCATGAACATGATCTAGAACTTAAATTCATAGAGTTGAGGAGAATTTTGAGCATGAGAGTAAAAGGAACTCTCATTCATAGCCCTGCATACCTAGATAAACTGAATCTACACTTGTCCTTGAAAGCCAAAGAGGTTTGGAGAAGAACTTAAAAAATTTTAGGCTTGATCTTCAATGGAGAATTCCTAATCTTGCATGCGTGGGAGGGGAATGATTTAAAATAGGTAAAACTCTCTTGAAACTCTCTTTCAGAGCTTAAAACAACATAGTTTAGGGCTTAGAAGCTTAGGATATACAAAAATACCCTTAATACATTCAGAGGAAAAACTGAACTGTCAGCTATCACGAATCATAGCACAAGTTGTACAATCTTCTTACAACTCATTATACTCCTGTACTGACCAAGTCCAAAACCTCCAATTCTCTGAATATTTCCACGAATTCTACTATGATCCGTAACACTATCCTATGAACCGTACCCATCACCCATACAAACAATCACCTACTAATCCCGAAAACTTACTACGACTCCTGATCACGGGTCGTGCCCACATATTATGACTCGTAATGGTAACTCATGGTTTGGGAAACAAATTCTCTGATTTGAACTTCGGGTCTTCCTATGACCCATACAAACAACTTACGACTCGTTGGTTGAGTCGTACTAAAGCATAATTTTCAACTTTTTCTGCTGATCACATTTTAAATCTCGTGGCTAGTCTTATGAACTTTTGGGGTATTACATAGAAATACATATCCTACTGAGATAGAATTTGGAACTTGCTATCCTCTTGACTAGAAGGCTAAGATTTACCTCCGTGGAAATGATGATTCATTTGGATCAACATGAGAGTCCAACTACATTGCCAGAATTCATGTTGTATATTTGGAAGAGATTGACCTCCTTTTTTCTCTCATGGTACACTCCTCTTCCTGCAGAGCCCTTTTTCTCCTCGGTCAACAAAGATAAAATGTAGGACTGGTACCAATAGTCCATCACGGAAGAAAGGACTCACTAAGTCGGGATCGCTAATTAATACTAATCTAAAATAATAGTCTAATATATCTAATATAATAGAAAAGAACTATCTTTTCTGTATACTTTCCCCGATTCTGTTACTACAGCGAGCTTTATGCAATCAATTAGATTAGAAGATATCTTTTTAATATAGGTCATTAAAAAAATCTCAGAGACTTACCAAATTACGAAAGCCAGGATCTTTCAGAAAATGAATTCCTATTCAAAGAGTGCATAACCACATGGATAAGCTCACACTAACCCCTCAATTTGAGATCCATATTCGAGATTTTCCATGGGAGGTATCGAAAGGGGTTTGGATGGAATAATATCAATTCATACAGAAGAAAAGACTCTTTATTGATTCGAACACTGTACCTATGGGATAGAGATCGAGGAAGGGTAAAACCGAAGATTTCACATGGTACTTTTATCAATTTGATTTATTTCGTATCTTTCGTTCAATGAGAAAATGGGTCAAATTCTACAGGATCAAACCTATGGGAGGAATGATATAAAAAAGAGAGGAAAAATATTCGTATTAAATAAATATGAAGTAAAATAACCCAGATTCCAAATGAACAAATTCAAACTTGAAAAGGGTCTTCCTTATTCTTGATGAATGAGGGGCAAAGGGATTGATCAAGAAAGATCTTTTGTTCTTCTTATATATAATATCGTGATTGGATCAATATATGTTTGGTAAAGAGAATAATATTATCCTTTGAGAATAATCAAAATGGACAGTGTTCAATTGGAACATGAAAACGTGACTAAATTGGTCCTAATTACTCTTTCGGGTATAGTGGAAGAAGAGGGGATTCTCAAACACGGAAAAGGATCCAATGAATTCAAAAGAATTGAATGAGGAGCCATATGAGGTGAAAATCTCATGTACGGTTCTATAGAGTGGCAGTAAGGATGACTTATCTGTCAACTTTTCCACTATCACCCCAAAAAAACTAAATTCTCCCTTACGTAAAGTTGTCAGAGTCTGATTAACCTCTGGATTTGAAGTCACTTCTTATGAACTTGGTATTGGCTATAATTCACAAGAACATTCTGTAGTCTTATCCATTCAATGCTGGCCATTTGATGCTTGGAGATTGGATGTCGTTGGGCCATTACCAAAATTTTCTTATGGACACTTATTCATCTTGGCTGCAATAGATTACTTCTCGAAATGGGATGAAGTTGTGGCTCTTAAGGAAGTAAAGAAAGAAAATGTTTCAAAATTTATCTGAGTAAATATCATCAACCGCTTTGGCATTCCTCATTAGATAATAACGAACGCATCATAAGGAGGACCCCCCTTTCGAGGTACAAAAAGAGTACGGTACATAGGAGGTTGGTCTTTCTCAACGTGGTGTATAGCACGAAAAACCTTTCGATACAAGATAGGGCCGTTCACATGAAAGAAAAAAATGAATCCTTTCTTATCTTCTTTCCCGAGAGGGAAAGAAAAAGAGTAAATATCATTAACCGCTTTGGCATTCCTCATTAGATAATAACGAATAATGGGAAGTCATTTGATTAACAAGTTGATGAAAAATATTTATGGGTTCTTTGATTCAAGCAGAGTAAATCTTCTATGTATCATGTTTCCATCAAGGGTCTAGCTGAAGCATTTAATAAGACCCTGTGCAACTTGTTTAAGAAGGTCATATCCATCCAAATGAGATTAGAATGAATGATTCAAAGAAGCTTTGTGGGCATATAGGACGACTCTCCACACACCGACACAAGTGAATCCGTACTTGCTTGCTCATGGAGTGAAAGAAATCCTACCCCTTGAGTGTTAAATACCTTTTTAAGATTTTCTATTCAAAAAGGGATCGTTGAAGAAGAAAATGCTTGACTGCGTCTTATAGAGTTAGAAGAACTTGGTGAGAAGAGGCTAGAAGTTCAATAAAATGTTAAATGTTATCAAGTCTGTCTATCCTGTACTTTCAACAAAAAAGTTCGCTTGAGGTGCTTCTAAGTTGGAGATCAAGTCCTTGTAAAAAAAATCTATTATCACTTCCCAGAAGTCTGGCGACAAAATTTACCTCAAAGTGAGATGGATCATATGTCATATAAGAAACTTATTCAGCTGGTGCTTACAAGCTTATTGATGCAGATGGTGTAAGGACCGGTCCTTTTAATGCAAAATTCTTGAAAAGGTATTTTCTTTGAAGAAAGATGACACTCCTCAATGCATGAGCATAAACTACATGTTACTCCTGGTCCACAAAAGTATAAGTCTGTATGACCCAAAATTAAAAACAATGTCTGCTATGTGAAAACCTCATAAGAGGTGGCCTAAGCAGAAGTTGATGGAGTTAAAGTTAAGTAATCATGGGAATTGTGAAATAATGGGGAATAAAATTGAGGAAAATTGAAAGTTGCTTTTTACAAGTGAACTTTGTCCCTTATTGATAAGGAAGAGGAACACTCTTGTGCTTATATTTAAAAGAATATTTTCTAGCTCATAAAAAGTTGAAAAGAGAGTCTCCCTTTGCGTTATTGTTGTTGCTAGGCTCGGCGTCGACTTCAAATTTAGATTTGGTCAACTGATTTGATTAGTTGATAATTTTTTTGGACTAAATTTATTTTTTTCATTTTCGTTATTTTTTCATTTTATGATATTATTTTCACTCAAACTAAGTTTAAATTTCACATAAATAAATACTAAAGATAATTTTCTTTTGAACAGACACCACAACAAAATCTATTCAAATAGGTGCTTTTTGCACCACTTCAATTTAAAATTTTAGCTACAAATAGAGATCAATTTACCCTAATTTTAATCATCAATTTTCTTACTTTTGCATATTTTCTAACAAATGAATATCAAGTCTTATGTGATTTATTACTGAACTTTATGTTCGATGAAGTTATTAGAGTTTGAGATACAATAATCTAATAATAGGTATATTTGTTTTATTCTAAGAGGAGATAATCTAAAAGCTTGGGTACAATGAGGGGATTAAATTTCTTAAGGATATGCGGTGAAAACTGTAGTCTCAGTTTTTTTATTTTCTATTTAAGTTTATTTTGATATTTCTGTTTACTGGTTCAACACACAGGAGGACAACAAGCTTAAGAAAATTTAGTTTTTAATTTTCTGTGTTCATCTCTCTTATTCTTTTGGAGACTAAAAAGCTTTCTGGTTTTCCTATTCCAGTTTTGGAGATTAAAACCTCACTCAACATGCACAAACCAACAAGAATTTCACATTTCAACTCAATTTTAACTTCTTCATATTCAAATTCTAACCCTAGCTACAATTTCAAAAGAATTTCAATCACCCATGTATTTATCGAGTTCATATAATCACAATGATACTACGAACATCAATTAACAATAGCTTACATGAATTCAAGCTCAATTTACAATTAGGGCAAGTTTTCCTCACTTCCCATGCTCAAAATCGAAAAAATAGACAAGAAATGAGATGAAGTTAATGAACATACCTTCAATTCGATGATATCGAAGAAAAGTTGAAGAATTTTAGCTCCTAGGTCCGTGTCACGTTGGGGAAGGGGGGATTTTGGGTTGTTTGTCGCGGAGGGGAGTGAAAAATGGGGAAAATTGGGTGTTTTTGGGGTTAAAAAGGGAGGTTTTTCGCGCGGGTCACCCGGCGACCCGGTGTGACCTGCCGTGAATAACACTTCAACGTGTCACGGAGGGTAACGCGGAGCACACCCTCCGCGACACGGAGCCATTTCACAGGGGTTCTAGAATTTGTAAAAAATTCCAAAACACCTTCAACGTGTCACGGAGGGTAACGCGGAGGCCCTCCTCCGTGACACGGAGCTATCGCGCAGGCTCACTGTTTTGTCACTTTTTATTATTTTTCTTACCTCTATTTTTTCTTTGCGATCCTTTGCATTTTTACCCTCTGTTCAACCTGAAATTCATCTCACAACAAGAAATTGGTTAGAATTTATAGGTTTCACATAAAATGCAATTTTTTTTGTTTTTATTTTTATTTTTCTCATATTTCTTTTCTTCTACGAGTGTAAACCATACAAACAATTGAAATAAAGGAGAAAGAGATAGAGAAGAACCCTAAGATTTTCGTCCCCTCAACTGCCTGTAACCCACGTTCTTGCTCAACTAAGTCAGAATTATTAAAAATGAACCTAAGTGTTCTATTTATACCAGTGGGAATTTTTCCCGGAATAACAAGCAACGTGTCACGGAGTGAATCGTGGAGCACTGCCTCCGTGACACGCCACCAATGCATACCCTAACTGGAATCCGGTCGTCCAAGTATTAAAACCCAACGTGGCACGACGTGCAACGCGGGGCTAGGCCAATGTGCCACGGCCCCAACGCGCACCTTCACTGGAATTTGGCATATTTTCAGCATCCAGGCAGAATGCATCCGCGATGGCAGCATGACACGGCTCCATCGCGGAGCCCCTTTAATTCGTGCTTTCCTTGTGCTTTTTTCCTTGCTAGCTTCCGAGTCCAATCCCGATTTCTCCCAACATTCATCTTAGCTTCGTAAAATTATATTTTTCCTGCAAAACCACGCTAATCATGTTGGTTAGTATAAATTCACTTATTACAATTCACATGAGAATGTACAAACATCGATAGATAAACAAGACAAAATGACACATTTGAGTATCACTTGGGCATATAAATCTGCCCAAGATCATGTGCTATATCACCCAGGCAAGGCCAATGTAGTGGCTGATGCCCTTAGCAGGATGTCTATGGGAAGTGTTGCTCATGTCGAAGAAAGTAAAAAGGAGCTGGCAAGAGATATCCATAGGTTGGCTCAGTTAGGAGTATAGTTAGTTGATTTAGCAGATAGTGGAGTTGTACTCCAGAGTGGGTCAGAATCATCACTAGTGGTAGAGGTTAAGACAAAACAAGATGAAGAACTTATCCCACTCAGGTTGAAAGAGGTAGTTCTAAGAAAAGAGGTGGAAGCATTCTCAAAAGGGGGAGATGATGTTCTCCGTTACTAGGGCAGATTGTGTGTTCCAGAGGTAGATGATTTGAAGCAATGTATACTACTGGAAGCCCACAGTACTAGATACTCCATCCACCCAGGTGCCACCAAGATATACTGCGATTTACGGGAAATCTACTGATGGAATGGCATAAAGAAGGACATTGCAGAATTTGTGGCTAAGTGTCCGAATTTCCAGCAGGTCAACATTGAACATCAGAGACCTGGGGGTATGACTCAGGATATCAGTATTCCTACTTGGAAGTGGGAAGAAGTGAACATGGACTTCATCATAGATTTACCTTGCACTCACTAATAGCACGAATCTATTTGGGTGGTCGTGGACCGGATGATTAAGTCAGCATATTTTTTCCACTTAAAGACCACAGATTCAACATAAGATTATGCTAGACTTTACATCTGGGAGTTAGTCAGACTACATGGAGTTCCCCTGTCTATCATCTCAGATAGGGGTACTCAGATTACCTCGCACTTCTGGAAGTCATTCCAGAAAGGACTCGGTACCTAGGTTAAGCTTAGCACAACTTCCCACCCTCAGAAAGATGGCTAGGCCGAGTAGACTATCCAGGATTTAGAAGATATGTTGAGTGCATGCGTGATCTATTTCAAGGGTAGTTGGGATGATCACCTACCTCTCATCGAGTTTGCATACAACAACAACTACCATTCCAGTATTCAGATGGCCCCTTTCGAGGAATTATATGGTAGGAGGTGTAGATCTCCTATAGAATGGTTTGAGGTTGCTAAAGCTACCTTGATAGGTCCTGATTCAGTCCATGAGGCCATGCAAAAGTGAAAATTATCAGAGAATGACTGAGAACAACTTAAAGCGGACAGAAATTATATGCGGATTTGAGGAGAAGGGAGTTGGAGTTTGCTGTGGATGATTGGGTATACCTGAAAATATCACCTATTAAAGGGGTGATGAGATTCGGGAAGAAAGAACAACTCAGTCCCAGATATATCGGCCCTTACAGAATCTTGAGATGCATTGGCAATGTAACTTATGATCTGGAGGTGCCTGTAGAGTTAGCATCGGTGCACCCAATCTTTTATGTGTCTATGTTAAAGAAATGCATCGGTAACCCAACCTCCGTAATGCCAGTAAAGAGTGTGGGTGTAAAAGACAATCTCTCTTATGAAGAAGTTCTAGTTCATATCCTAGACCGTCAGGTTCATAAGCTGAGAAACAGGGAGGTCGCTTCAGTAAAGGTCTTGTGGAGGAACCAGCTAGTTAAGGGAGCCACATGGGAAGCAGAAGCAGACATGATAACTAAATATCCTCATTTATTTCCTTCTAGCTCAGCTTCTGCATCAGGTACTAAATCTTCCTTAGTAAGTTCAGTACCCTTCAGTTACTTTCATGTTTAGGATGTGCACCCTAGTTGCATATGCTCAATTTTATGTCTCTTTCAGTTCAGACTGAGCTACTCCTTCAATAATTAGTTTATAGTTTCCAGTCTTAGGATTACAGCTCTTTCCCTATCCTTCCAGCTTATTTGGCCTCTATTCAAGGAAGAATGTTCCCAAGGGGGATATGTTGTAACAGAACTTCCAAAGACTATCCTTTAAATTTCAAATTTGATCCTGCGGAAAACTAAGAAAAAGATCTCAGTACGATTCAAAGTACTACTCGTATAATTGAGGTACATATCGTATATAAACTCATAACTAGAAGATGGAGAAGAACAGTGAATGAGGTTTCAGAAATCACGATTTAATGTTAAGACTCGTATTATCCTGGTATGGATCATACTGACAAGTCATGAAAAATTTCAGAGAAATGGTCAGGGAAATCCTAGGTAATCACGAGTCATGGTACGACTCGTGTATAGTGGTATCTCTCATAGGATGAGTCGTGAGAGAGATTAGAGGAAGACTCAGAAGTAAGCTATGGATCATAGCAGGACTCGTGGGATGTTGGTACAGGACATAGTAATCATCCATGGAAAACTTTAGAGAAATGGGTTAAAGCAGGGTCCCTAAACCACGAGGGGTGGTATGGATCGTAGGACCTTGGTATGACTCGTAGGTTGAGTCATACCACCTGTCGGGCAGGAATTCTATTAACTGTTTTAGGGGCACTTTTGTAAAACTCTATCATCATAACTCCTAAAATATGTTGTATTTTGTAGGATTAGTTGACCCTCTCCCTCATTCTCTTGATAATCATTTAGAAACTCACGAAGAACTCAGACAGTTCTCTTAGAGCAAGACTAGGGCTTCCATTCTTCTCAAGATTTACAAGCAGTTCCTCAAGGAAATTTCTACTCCAGGTATTTGGGATTTCAACAAGGGAATTGCTCTTCCCTTGTGCCCCAAAACTCTTACACAAATTTTATCAGTTCTAGCCATTAAAGAATCAGAAACTAGGGTTGTTTCTCAATCAGATTATGAATTCCCTTTGTGATACAATTCTCTACATTTCCTTAAGATTTCTATCAGTTGTAGCTCTTATTGATATATCTTTCCATGAATATGTGTTTTAGCCATAGTTCTTAAATATGATTTGAATGAATCTTGCATAATTAAAAGTCGAGATATAAATGTTGCTTAATTCTGATAGTCCCTTTCTAAATCACCATGATAGTACAAATATGTGATCAGAAGTTAGCTTATGACTTGTTTAGTTTCAGTTAGTATTTAGCATTCTCAGTATCCTACAGAAATGTCAGCTGATCAGTTTGACTATAGTCAGTCTTTTGAGGAGTTCAGTAAAATTCCGTAGTCTTAGTTATCAGTCCTCAGATTGTTCTTGAGATAGTTATGATGCTTTTAGATAAATCATCTCTGACAAGTCTTAGAACACCTATATTTCAGTTATCAGGTCCTCTAGACTCTCAAAACTCTTCTAGATAAGTAGTTCTGATTTAAATCTTAGGACATCAGTTTTGAGCTATCAGCCTAGTTAGTCCAAATTGGGATTTTTCAGTGGGAGTAGATTTTAGCACCAAACGGATTTGGGTTCAGCACATCCAGGTTCCTAGAACTACGTCGCATTTAAGATACTATAATACAGACCGTGATCACCCAGCTCGCTACTATACCCTGGCAAGGTATAGTTGTCACACCCTAAGCTACACCCTAGATGGGACACGGTACTTAAAGTCACAAGTGACCCCAAGTCAACCCCTGGTCTATCATACACTGGTATTCTGAGTAAAACAAATATAGAAGAAGCTTTGAAATAATAACATAAAAGCATTTATGAAAATAAAACTGAAAACATATAGTTTAAGAACATCTGAAGTCTGAAATAAATTCTGTGTCTGGAAGCCTTCTAACTGATGAGTTGTTGGGACAAGCCCCTAGCTAACTCTAAGTCCAGCTAAAAATAATGAACTAACTGAAAGAAATGAAATAAGACCGTCTAATGATGAGGACTCACACTTCAATTGTTGAGAAGGAGGATATGAAGCGCGGTGACTAACGGGGATGAGTTTGAGAACCTGCAGCTGTATCATGAAACGATACAACATAAAAGTATGCGTCAGTACTTTGAATGTACTGAGTAAGTGAGAGAAATCATAATTGAATATAAATGACTAAACTAAAATGATATGCAATGACCAACTAAAATACTGAACTGAATCACTGAAGTGAACTTAGACGGCCAAGATGACCCTGTTTGGTGGTCAAGGACATTCCCTAAGTCTGAAAGTTATGATTCTGAGATACTGTACTAAACTAAGCTGCTTATTCTGAAACTGGACTGGACTGACTAGTGGGAGAGTCTATAACCGACATGTACCCACGTGAGTTAGACGTGGTATTCGATGTATACACCCCACCGGTAGGACCCAATATACCTTGCCAGGGTATAAAGGCATGCACTAAGTGATGACAAAAGTTTGGGGTCAATCAGGCCAATAAATACTGCAACCTACGCTGGCAACGTAGTTCGGGAAACCTAGGTGCACTTGAACCCCGGTCCACTCGGTGCTAAGTCTTGCTCCCACTAGAATACCTAAACTGGATTCTAGGTTGATAGCTCAAAACTGGGGTCCAAGATTAGTCAGGTATATATAACTGAAAGTACCCTAAGAGTCTTATTAGACCAGATTCTGAAATTGAGTTCTAGACTGGTCAGAGCTACTTATCTGGAAGCGTCATAACTGTCTAGAACAAACTGTAACTTAAACTGGGGTCCTATGGCTAGTCAGAGTTGTATATCAAAAATGTCATGACTTCCTAATAGACCAATAAACTGGTTTCTGATACTGATTCTGATAATTGAGAGGCACTATCGACATCTTAGGAAGAGACTGAAGTCAAATTGATCAGTTGACAATTTCTGTATAATTCTGAAGAAATTCTACATTCTAACTGAGATGAACTACTAAACAGCTAACAGAGAACTTTACTCATTCCAACACTAGGGGAATTCCATAATAAGGAAAATTTTTCCAAGAATTAAAGAATTCTCATCCGACAGGGCTAAAGTCATTCTTATCAATGAATCATTTACTCAGCATCTAACAATGAGAAATACTAGAACATTCAGCCAAAATCATACTTCATACACTAGACTGAATTTAATACGCAAATAATCTTCACTAGAGAATTTAGGGCTTTTATTCACTTTTGTAAGAACATCAACAATTTAATTCGGAACTAATGAAGATCATATGAATAATAAACATGGATATCATTCCAGGTGAATTTAATGAAAAGCAACATGAAATTTCTTCGTATTCGGAAACTCAGGGCTAAAACTGATAGAGAAACGATGAGAGGATTTTGGGGGACACAAGGGAAGGACAATTCCCTTGTTGAATTCCCACATACCTGAGTTGAAGTTTCTTGAAGGAGAAATCTTGGACTACTGCAATGGAGGAAAACCCTATGCTTGCTTTAAGGGTTCTTGCAAGGAGAACTTACGATGACTTTTCTGAAAACTTAGAGTGGGAATGAGGAATGAACCATTTTCCCCCTTTAATAGGTCTAAAATTATGACTAAAATGACGTAGTTTGATGTTTGGGAGAGTAAGAAATTACTAAACAACCCTTAGAAAATCCCTGGGAAAAACTGTTAGATGATCCTAAAGGGTGACCTAATGGGTCATGGTCACTGATCACGACTTGTGGTCACATTCGTCAGGTACACTGCCTGGAAAACCCGGAAGGCCACCACGTGGGACCTGACGAGTCATTACTACCACAAACGAGTTGTTAGGTAAATCGTCAAGTACACTGCTCAATTCTTTAAATTCCTGTCCCCCGCTTGCTCACGAGTGACCTAACGGGTCGTGGTGCCTGGCCACGAGTCGTGAGGTCTTTCGTTGGGTACACTACCTCTCCCTTATCCTATCTCAATCCTCCTTCCCACGACTGACCTAACGAGTTGTTAGGTCTCACAATGACCCGTTAGGTGAGTCATTTTGTGACAATGTCTGCAGACTCCATATTTTCCGATTTAAGTTTCGGATCTAATCTTTGAGTTTCCGAGGCATTACAATATCTTCCCCTTGGAAACATTCGTCCTCGAATGTTAGAAAACACACATGAGAGTAGATAATAACAATCATAACTTTCAAATATTATTCATTTAACTTCAAAACTGTTAGAATGACTACCTCCGTTTCAAAATACATGACTGAAGTGAATTTACCTTTCATACATACATTAAAAAACATAAAAGAGACTTGAACACCTGAACTGAATCATGAAATATAAATTGAGTTCTAGGACCAAAACTAATATCTCAAGTTGTGATGGAGCCGGTAGAGAACAAATGCAGGTATTTGGCCATCATATTTGCTCTGGCCTCCCACGTAGCTTCCTCCACCTGCTGATTTCTCTATAAAAACTTGACTGAAGCTATTTCCTTGTTTCTTAACTTACGAACCCGACAATCAAGGATCTGGACTGGTATCTCCTCATATGAGAGACTATCCTTAATTTCTACATTATCCAACGGCACAACTGAGTTTGGATCTCCGATGCATTTTTTCAGGAGTGACATATGGAATACAGGGTGCACAGATGCCAACTCTGTAGGTAAATCCAACTCATAAGCTACTTTGCTAATTCACCTCCGAATCTTGTAAGGTCCAACATACCTCGGACTAAGCTTTCCTTTTCTCCCAAACCTTATCACCCCTTTCATGGGTGAAATTTTCAAGTAAACCCAATCATCCACAGCGAACTCTAATTCTCTTCTCTTGACATCCGCATAAGAATTTTGATGGCTCTGAGCTGTTTTCAACCTTTCTGTGATGAGTTGTACTTTACGCATAGCTTCATGAACTGAGTTTGGCCCTATCAAGGTAGCTTCACCAACCTCAAACCACCCTATAGGGGATCTACACCTTCTACCATATAATGCTTCAAACAGGGTCATCTGAATGCTAGAATGGTAGCTGTTGTTGTACGCAAACTCGATAAGAGGCAAATGGTCATCCCAATTACCTTTAAAATCGATCATGTATGCTCTCATATCTTCTAGGGTCTGAATAGTCGCTCAGCTTTCCTATCTGTCTGCGGGTGAAAAGCTGTGCTGAGCTTGACTTGAGTGCCTAGTCCCTTCTGAAAGGACTTCCAGAAGTGTGAGGTGAACTGAGTTCCTTGGTCTGAAATGATAGCCAAAGACACACCATGAAGTCTGACTAGCTCTCGGATGTAAAGTCTGGCTTAGTCCTCAGCTGAGTCTGTGGTTTTGATTGGGAGGAAGTGAGCTGACTTAGTCATCTGATCTACTACTACCCAGATTTAGTCATGTTGTCGACGAGTCCGAGGTAGACCTGTAATGAAGTACATATTTAATTCTTCCCACTTCCATGTGGGTATGTTGATATCTTGAGTCATGCCTCTTGGTCTTTGATGCTCCACCTTGACTTGCTGACAGTTTGGGCACTTGGGTACGAATTCAGCAAAGTCTCTCTTCATGTTGTTCCACCAGTAAATATCCCACAGATCGCGGTACATTTTAGTAGCACCAGGGTGAATGGAGTATCTTGAGCTGTGTGCTTCAGCCAATATCTGCTGTTTCAACTCAGCAACGTTCGGTACACACAATCTGCCCTGGTAACGGAACACGCTATTTCCCCCTTTGGAGAAAGCCTCCACCTCCTTCCTGAGAACCGCTTCTTTAAGTTTAAGCAGAATGGGATCTTCATCCTGTCTGGACTTAACTTTGACTACTAAGGATGAATCGGACCCACTTTGCATTACCACACCACCTTCGGCTGAATCCACCAACTGCACCCCTAACCGGGCTAGTTTGTGAACATCCTTCACTAACTCCTTTTGCTTTCCTCAATTTGAGCCACACTCCCCATAGACCGTCTACTTAGGGCATCAGCCACCACATTGGCTTTGGTCGGATGATACAGCACGCTCATGTCATAGTCTTTTAATAGCTCCAACCACCTTCTCTGACACAGATTTAGGTCCTTCTAACTCAACACGTACTAAAGGCTCTTATGATCTATGAACACATCCACGTGAACTCCACATAAGTAATGTCTCCATATTTTCAGCGCAAACACCATAACTGCCAACTCCAAGTCATAGTTGGATAGTTCTTCTCATGAACTTTGAGTTGTCTGGAGGCGTAGGTTATCACTTTACTCTACTGCATTAGAACACATCCTAGTCCAACTCTAGAAGCATCACAATAAATAATCAACCCATCAGTTCCTTCTGGCAGGGCCAAAACTGGAGCGGTAGTGAGTCGAGCCTTCAACTCCCGGAAACTCTTCTCACACTCATCCGACTACTGGAATTTCACTTTTTTCTGAGTTAACTTGGTCAGAGGAGATGCTATAGAGGAGAAACCTTCCACAAACTGTCGGTAATAACCAGTTAAACCCATGAAACTCCTGATTTCCATCAGAGAGGTAGGTCTGTGCCAATCTTTCACTGCCGCTATCTTTTTAGGATCAACTTGAATACCTTCGCTCGAGACCACGTGACCCAAGAAAGTCACGGACTTTAACCAGAATTCACACTTACTGAACTTGGCGAATAATTGGCGGTCCCTGAGGGTCTACTAATCACAAGTGGTTGACATGCTCTTCCTCATTTCTTGAGTATACTAGAATGTCATCGATGAATACGATGATGAACATATCTAGATACTATTTGAAGACTCTGTTTATCAAGTCCATAAAGGCTGAGGGGCCGTTTGTTAGCCTGAAGGACATCACCACAAACTCGTAGTGACCATCTCAAATTCTAAATGCTGTTTTCGGTATGTCACACTCTCTAACCCTTAGATGATGATACCTTGACCGAAGATCGATTTTTCAGAAACAACTAGCTCCCTTAAGTTGGTCAAACAGGTCATCAGTTCTGGGTAGGGGATACCTGTTCTTGACTGTGACTTTGTTCAGCTGACGGTAATCTATGCAAGTTCTGAGGGTACCGTCTTTCTTATGCATGAATAGCGCTGGAGCACCCCAAGGAGAGATACTGAGTCTGATAACCCTTGTCAAGAAGATCCTTTAACTATTCCTTCAACTCCTTAAGCTCAGCTGGAGCCATTATGTAAGGAGGGATGTAGATGGACTGAGTGTCTGGGAGAAGGTCTATCTTGCAGTCTATTTCCCATTCAGGGGGAACTACGGGAAGATCCTCAGGAAATACATCTGGGAACTCATTGACCACAGGGACTGACTGGATAGTTTGGGTCTCAGAGTTGGAATCCTTAACCTAAACTAGGTGATATATACATTTGTTGGAGATGAGTTTCTGGGCCTTAAGGTAGGAAATGAACCTACCCTTGGGCACTGAACTGCTGCCCGTCTATTCTAACACTAGTTCATTTGGAAACTAGAACTTGAAAACTCTAGTTATGCAATCAATTGAGGTATAACAGGAGTGTAACTAATCCATGATAAGGATAAGATCAAAATCGACCATATCAAACTCTATCAGGTCAACTGGGATGACTTTATTCAGGACTGAGACTAGACAATTTCTATACACTCGAGTGGCTCTAACTGACTCGCCAACTGGGGTGGAGACTGAGAATGATTCTAAGAGGACCTATGGAATGATATTGAACTGGACTGCTATGTAGGGAGTCACGAATGAAAGAGTGGCTCCTGGATTTAGGAGGGCATACACGTCTAGATGAAAGAGACGTAACATACCCGTGACTACGTCAGGTGAGCTCTCCTGATCCTGATGGGAAGACGGAGCACAGAAACGATTTTGGCACTGACCACCATCCGTACCTAATGTGTTGGCCTGCTGGTTGGTCGGCCTGCTGGAGCTGATGAGGTGGTGAATTGTGATCTCCCTCGCCCAGCTGATGGGCACTCCCCGAGCCGATGTCCTAGTTGTCCACAACCAAAACAACTCTCTTGACCCTGAAGGCACTCTCCCAGGTGATTCTTGCCACACTTGGGGCAAGCTGGATATCTGTTCCCAGCACTGTGGCCCTGAGACTGAGTGCCAGATGCTCCACCTCTCCCATCCTGGCGGGACCGAAAGGTTGGGGCGCTGGATGAGCTGGGTGCTGGGGTTCTCTGCTGTTGTTGTTGTTGTTGCTGTTGCTGTGGGCGGCTACTATCACTAGACCTCTAATGTCTATAATCTGACTGGCTAGTCCCTTCCCATTTGTTCTTTCACTCCACATCCTTTATCTTTTCGGCCTCAATCTGCTGGGCATAGACAATCAAGCTAGAGAGGTCCATATCTTTAATCAACATAGCTGTCCTACACTCCTTGAGGGCCAGATTCAACACCCTATTCACAAACTTCAACGTGCGAGCCCTTGGCTCGGCTACCATATCTGGAGCGTACATAGACAGCTTGGTAAATTCCAGAGCATATTCCTCCACGGTTCTATTTCCCAATCTCAAGTTCATAAACTCCACCATCTTTGCCTCCCTCAGCTTCCAAGGGAAAAATCTACCCAGGAAAGTTGTGTGGAACTCCTCCCACTTTACTGGTCCTGCTCCCGCTGGCCACCCCTCTTTCCATTGTTCATACCAGACCTGAGCTACCCCTTTGAGCTGGTAGGCAGCCAAATCAACACTCTTAGAGGAGCTAGCACCCATAATACGGGTAATCTTCTTGATCTCATCCACAAACTCTTGGGGATCCTTCCCTACTTTGGATCCATGAAAAGATGGAGGGTTCATACGGGTGAAGCAGCTGCAACAGACCCGTTGGTGTTCATTGGCACCTCCTGCTGATTCACTTGGTTGGTGACTATTAGGGCCAGCAGCTGAATGGCTGCCTTGAATTTGGTGGTAGTTGCCGAATCATCTTGACAAGCTGCGGAGGCTGGTGGGGTAGGTCTATTGGCATTACCGGCCCTTCTTCCGTTACCACATCTAGGAGGCATGATTCACTACAATGAAATAGAGCACGAGTTAGAAGGGTGTTTTTGGAATAGAACTTTAATGCACGAAAATGAGTATGAACAAAAGAGAGTTTTCCTAATAACATCTCGTAGACACCTCATCATAAGTGTGGCGCGCTTCACACCCATGAAAAGGAATCTACTCGATGCGGCTTTCAAACATTTCGAGGATACTTTGAACCTAGTGTCTGATACCAAGTTTGTCACGTCCCGAGTCTACACCCTGGACGGGACACGGTACTTGAAGTCACAAGTGACCCAAGTCAACCCCTAGTCTATAATACACTAGTATTCTGAGTAAAACAAATATAGCGAAAGCTTTGAAATAATGGCATAAAAGCATTTATGAAAAAAAAAACTGAAAACATAAAGTTTAAGAACATCTGAAGTATGAAATAAATTATCTGTCTGGAAGCCTTCTAACTGATGAGTTGCTGGGACAAGCCCCCAACTAACTCTAAGTCTAGTTAAAAATAATGAACTAACTGAAATAAATGAAATTAGACCCTCGAATGGTGAGGACTCACACTTCAATTGCTGAGGTGGAGGATCTGAACCGCAGCGACTAACGGGGCTGATTCTAAGAACCTGCAGCTGTATCATGAAATGATACAACATAAAAGTATGCGTCAGTACTTTGAATGTACTGAGTATGTGATAGAAATCATAACCAAATATAAATGACTAAACTGAAATGACATGCAATGACCAACTAAAATACGAAACTGAACCACTGAAGTGAACTGAGATGGTCAAGAAGACCCTGTTTGGTGGTCAAGGACATATGCCCTATGTCTGAAAGTTCTGAGTCTGAGATACTGTACTGAATTGAGCTTCTTATTTTGAAACTAGTCTGGACTGACTAGTGGGAGAGTTTGTAACCGATATGTAACCACGTGCGTTAGACGTGGTGTCTGATGTATACACCCCACCGGTAGGACCCAATATACCTTGCCAGGGTATAAAGGCATGAACTGGGAGATCACAAACGTTTGGGGCCAATCAAGCTAATAAATACTGCAACCTACGTTGGAAACGTAGTTTTGGGAACCTGGGTGCGCTGGAACCCCGGTCCGCTCAGTGCTAAGTCCTTCTCCCACTGGAATACCTAAACTGAATTCTAAGCTGATAACTCGAAACTAGAGTCCAAGACTAGTCAGGGATATATAACTGAAAGTACCCTAAGAGTCTTATCAAACCAGATTCTAAAACTGGGTTTTAGACTGGTTAGAGCTGCTTATCTGGAAGCATCGTAACCGTCTAGAACAAATTGTAACTTAAACTGGGGTCCTGAGGCTAGTTAGAGCTATATATTGAAAATGTCATGACTGCCTAATGGACTAATAAACTAGTTTTTGATTCTGATTCTGATAACTGAGAGGCACTCTTACACCTCAGGAATAGACTGAAGTCAAATTGATCAGTAGACAATTTTTGTATAGTTCTGAAGAGATTCTACATTCTAACTAAGCTGAACTACTAAACAACTAACATAGAACTCTACTCATTCCAACACTACAGGAATTCCATAATATGGCAAAAATTTTCAAGAATTAAAGAATTCTCATCTGGCAAGGCTAAAGTCATTCTTATCAATGAAGCATTTACTCAGCATCTAACAATGAGAAATACTAGAACATTCAGCCAAAATCATACTTCATACACCAGACGGAATATATTATGCAAATAATCTTCACTAGAGAATTTAGGGCTTAAATTCATTTTGTAAGAACATCAACAATTTAATTAGGAACTGATGAAGATCATATGAATAATAAACATGGATATCATTCCAGGTGAATTTAACGAAAAACAACATGAAATTTCTTCGTATTCGAAAACTCAAGGCTAAAACTGATAGAGAAACGATGAGAGAATTTTGGGGGACACAAGTGAATGACAATTCCCTTGTTGAATTCCCACATACCTGAGTTGAAGTTTCTTGAAGGAGAAAGCTTGAACTGCTGCAATGGAGGAAAACCCTAGGCTTGCTTGAAGGGTTCTTGAGAGGAGAGCTTACAATGACTTTTCTGAAAACTTAGAGTGGGAATGAGGAATGAACCATTTTCCCGCTATAATAGGTCTAAAATTATGACTAAAACAACATAGTTTGATGTTTGGGAGAGTAGGAAATTACTAAACAACCCTTAGAAAATCATAGGGAAAAACTGTCAGATGATCCTAACGGGTGACCCAACGGGTTGTGGTCACTGATCACGACTCGTGGTCACATTTGTTAGGTACACTGCCTGGAATAACTGAAAGGCCACCACGAGGGACATGAAGACTTGTTACTACCACAAATGAGTCGTTAGGTAAATCGTCAAGTACGCTGCCCAATTCTTTAAATTCCAACCCCCGCTTGCTCACGAATGACCTAACTGGCCGTGGTGCTTGACCACGACTCATGAGGTCTTCCGTTAGGTACACTGCCTCTCCCTTATCCTATCTCAATCCTCCTTCCCACGACTGATCTAACGAGTTGTTAGGTCTCACAATAACCCATTAAATGAATCATTCTGCGATAATTTATGCAGATTCCAGATTTTTTAATTTAAGTCCCGTGATCTAATCTTTGAGTTTCGGTGGCATTACAATAGTGGGCCTTCTCTGATAGGGGGTATACACCAAACTCCATGTCTAGATGACGTGGTTACATGTCAGTTATAGTCTCTCCCATAATATAGAATAGGATAGTACAGTATATCCCTGTATAGTCTCATTCTCCAGCTTAGTCTAGTCCTCCAGATTTCAGGATATGTTTATGACCTTCAGACAGCTTTGGTGTTTATAGTATTTATGATTCTTGTTATGGTCCTTGCATGTTCTTTTTCAATTTAGCTTACATCTTTTCAATGCTTGTATGTTTATTTTATATTCCTCATACTCAGTACATTCAAAGTACTAATGTATATTTTCTATCATGTATCATCTTATGATACATGTGCAGGTTCTCAGACTCGGCATAGTCAGTAGCCTCTCTCTGGTGACATTCAGCAAAATCCTGTGGTGAGTCCTCATCTTCTGATGACAAAAGTTTAGCTTTCATTTCAATTTTATTTTCTTGATTTCCAGACTTTAGAGTTAGATGGGGACTTGTCCCAACAACTCAACAATTTCTTAGTTTGGCTTTCAGATAGAGTTAGTAACTCAGTGTTTAATCAGATGTAGTGTATTGCTTAACAGTATTTTGTTCATTTATGATTTCAGGCTTCCGCTTATAGACTTCTTACAATATTCAAATTTTCAGTAGCATGCTATGCCATGGGATAGCTTGGGGTCACTTGTGGCCCTAAGTACCGTGTCACATCCAGTGTGTAGACTCAGGTAATGACACAAAATATAAAATATGTATTTTATCTAAGTATATTAAACATCCTTATAAGTTAGTTGAAAGGAATTTAAGTCCGTTAGACTTAATTCACACAAATGTTTATGACATGAAGTCAATACTATCTTGCGGTGGAAAGAAATATTTCATAACTTTTATTGATTATAATACACGGTACTGCTATATTTATTTACTCAATAGTAAAGATGCAGCAATTGAAGTATTCAAGCAATACAAAAGTGAAGTTGAAACAAAAACATAATAAAATGATCAAAACAATAAGGAGTGATAGGGGAAGCGAATATGAATCTCTTTTTGAAGAAATGTATTTGAAATATGACATTAATTACTAAATAACTTCCCCTTACTTGCCACAATCGAATTGAATTATGGAAAGAAAAAATAGAACACTAAAGAAGATGATGAATGCCTTGTTCATAAATTCAAATTTACCCTAGAACTTATGGTGGGGGGAGTATTATTACGGTTAACCGAGTACTCAATCAAGTACCTCATATCAAAACACAATCTGTTCCATACGAAAATAGAAAGAAAAAAATCCTAACCTTGAATACTTGAAAGTGTGGGGATGTTTGGATAAAATACAAGTTCCTAAACCCAAGAAGATAAAGATACAACCAAAACTGTTGATTGTGTTTTCATAGGATATGCTACGAATAGCAAAGCATATTGATTTCTGGTTCATAAATTAGAAAATCCCGGCATTCATGTTAATACAGTAATAGAATTAGATAGTGCTGAATTATTTTGAATATATATATATATATATATATATATATATATATATATATATGTGTGTGTGTGTGTGTGTGTGTGTGTGTGTGTGTATAAATAAAAATTTGAGTCGTCTAGAAAAGGATCTAAATGACCTCGGGAAGAAACAAAGGAAACTATTCCTAATAAGAAAAATTCAAGATGTAGCAAATATCAAAAGACTTCTACTTTCTTTAGACTGGATTTTCTAATATTTTTGTTGGAGCATGAGCCTCAAACTCATGAAGCTATAACTTCTTTGGAAGCTCAATACTGAAAAAAAGGCAATCAGTATGAGATTGAATCCATAATAAAAAATCATACTTGGGAATTGGTTGATATTTTTATAGAAAAAATAAACCTTTAGGTCCCAAATGAATTTTCAAGAAAAAAAATAAAAGATGATGGCACTATTGATAAATATAAAAAAATACTTGTGTCGTCAAAGGGTCTACAAAAAGAAGGCGTTGATTAATTTGATACGTACTTGCTGGTAACTAGAATTACATCCATTCGAGTGTTAATAACATTAGTTGTTATGTGTGGCCTTGAAATTCATCACATAGACGTGAAAACAACCTTCTTAAATGGAGATTTAGAGAAAAAAATTTATATGGAACAATCTGAAGGGTTAGTGGTTTTTGAAAATCAAAAAAAGGTGTGCCGACTTGTTTAATCTTTGTATGGACTAAAACAAGTTCCCAAACAATGACATGAGAAATTTGACCATACAATATTGTCAAATCATTTCAAAATTAATGAGTCTGACAAATGCATTTACATTTAGAATACTTTGAATCAAGTCATCATTATTTGTTTATATGTTGATGATATATTGATCATAAATATCAATATTGCTAATATAAATGTTATTAAGCATATGTTTGTTAGTAAATTTGAGATGAAAGATTTAGGAGTTCCCAAATTGATATTGGAAATTAAGATCTATAAAACTACTCAAGGTCTAGCATTATCTCAATCTCATTATATCAAAACGGTACTTGAAATACTTAATTATTTGGACTTTAAAGTTGCAAAAGCACCAATTGATGTAAACCTTCATCTTGCTAAAAATAAAGTAAAAGTAAGTATTCAAATGGATTATGTTAGAGAGTTGGGAAGTCTAATGTACATCATGAATTATACACAATCAAATATAACTTGTGCTATAAGTAAATTGAGTCAATACATAAGTAATCCCAACCAGAATCATTGAATAGCTCAGCCAGTACATAAGTAATCTTGACCAGAATCATTGAATGGCTATGAAATGAGTTTTGGGGTATTTAAAACATACTCAAAACTTTGCTCTACATTAAACAAGTATCCAACAGTTATTGAAGGATATAGTAAAGCAAGTTGGATTACTGGGTCAATTAAAACTAAATCCATAAGCAGATATGTTTTTTACCATTGGTAGAGGAGAAGTGTCTTAGAAATCATCCAAATAAAAATGTATCGCTCGCTCTACAACGGATTCTGAATTAATAACTTTATACAAAGCCGATGAAGAAGCTGAACGACTCAGAAATTTCTTAGAAGACATTTTGTTGTGTCCCAAACCATTGGCTCCTATAAGTATACATTGTAATAGTCAAGTGACAATAGGAAGGATTGAGAGAATTAAGTATAACGGAAATTCTAGTCACATATGACAAAGATATAATACTGTTAAAGAACTACTCTCTAGTGAAATTACCACAATTGACTATGTAAAGTCAAGAGATAATCTATCAGACCCCGTTATTATAAGGTCAATTCTCTATGCGCTTATGAACTAAGTAGTGTTCACGGCTAAAACAAACAAAGTAATGAGAACCAAAGACAGTTAAAAGGTTAAATGTGTGGACTTATGTTGTTTGGGTATACACCAAAACTTGACAGTTCAAGAATATCAAATCTATCAATTGGCCGAATATATCTGATATATGTTCACTATAGAAAGTTCAAAGGAAAACTTATATAAATGCAATTAATCATTTCTTATAAATCACATAGTTTTTTCATGCATTGATTTTATAGCCATTTTCCATTCATGTGGGGGATTGTTAGAGTAAAACAGTTAAGAGTTGATGTGAATAAGAAAATGTTGGGAAATAAAATAGAGAAAAGTGAAAAGTTATTTTTTATAAGTGAACTTGGTGTCTCATTGGTAAGGAAGAGTAAAATTCTTGTGCTTATATTTAGAAGCATGTCTTCAAGCTCATAAAGAGTTAAGAAGATAATTTATCCTTGCGCCGTTGTTGTCACTCAACTCGAGTTCGGCTTCTCCTCCAGATTTGGGTTTTGATTCAGAAATGAAATCAGAATCAGAATTAGATTTAAATTTGAATTTGAATATGGTCAAATGATCTGATTGATTGATAAACTTTTTGGACAAAATATAAATTTTTTTATTTTCACTAATTTTCCATTTTTTGATATTATTTTTGCACAAAATTTAATTTGAATTATGAAGAAATAAATACCATTCGAAATTTTCTTCTGAACAGACACTACCTCAAAACCTATTTAGAATAGGTACTTTTTGCATCACTTTAAAGAAAATTTTTTCTATAAATAGAGATTGATTTACCCTCAGTTCGATCATCAATTTTCTGACTTCTACATATATTTTAATAAACATATATCATGTCTTTGTATAATTTGTTATTGGACTTTGTGTTCAACAAAGTTATTAGAGTTTAAGGTATCACTACACCAATAATAAGTATATCTGTTTTATCCGAGGAAGAAGTAATCCAAAACCTCAGATATAGTGAGAGGATTAAATTCCTTAAGGATACACAATGAATTTTGTGGTCTTATATTTTTTTTTCATTTCTAGTTTATTGTCACGCCCCATCTTAGAGGCATGACTGACACCTAATGCCATTCTAGGACCCGGGCTGACCTAGCTGGGCATATGCACCTTTGGTGCCTACCAACAACTTAAATCAAGAAAACAAACTACTATATCTCAGTTGTAAATACAGACTCGGACCGAAAAGTCCACGCAACACCTATAAAAGAAAACAACTAACCCAGCAACAAGGCGATAAAAGAGATCCTATGCGGGCTGATAAGACCACCATGCTGTCTAGTTGTAGCAAAATGAAAACAGGTGATCATATTCACACTAATGCCGACAAGGCTACTAACTAACTGGATAAACTAGTCCCCACACAGCCAACAAACACAATAAAGCAAACATAGGCCCCACACGGCCAATAACAACCAACAACTGAGAATCTGTAGCCTGTAAGCCTCTAAGAATGGAATAATGGCCGGGATAGGGCCCCGACCTACCCAAAAGCTGTACAACAAAAGAACAAACCTTCCCTAACTATCAACTCTAGAGAAAGGAGCTGACTGGACTGTTGACTCTGCCTGGCAGCTAGGAAGGTCCTGAACCACGTCTATCCACACCTGCAGGCAAGTAATGCAGCGCCCCAAAAACGGGCGTCAAACAATATGTACCGAATATGTAAGGCAGTAATGAAAATGACTGAATAAAACTGATAATAGAACTAAAAATGATCAATAGAAAGGATAAGAGTTATAACCTTAATAGCCTCACAACCTACTGTATAACTAACAATAAGTAATGCAAACAAGAACCTTACTTGGCCTTTATAAGCCTAGAAGGTACAACCAGCACAGAATAACCCACCTGGGTCCCCATAAGCCCTGGCGAGTACACTTCAATCTATATACCCCTAACATGGTCAATATGAGTCAACGGGTAACTATAGCCAACCTACCTGGCCCTTGCATCTGCAACCGAGCCTGCTGGGCTCTTGTATGTGTCTGAGCTCGATGGGCTCCTGTAACTGCACCCTAGGCACACAAGGCTCGACGGAGGGTCAGTGATGTCGATACAGCATAAAAGTAGGGGTCCATTTGTGGATGGACTGTAGTATGGACCTTGAGCCTAGATATAGTCCCATCAGATAACATATAGCTCCTCTGAGCAATCTATATAGCCCCGTAGGCGATGACACAGCTAGTAACCCTGAGGTTGGTCGACGGAAGGCTATATAAGGTGGGGTCAGTCCTAATCAAAATAATAAATGCTAATCTCAAACTAACAGTAGAAGCTAATCACAACATATATTCTTCTGGCTTCCTTACAAGGATATAGGTCGTATTACTATACGACAGGAATAAATTGCTGAAGAGATTAGCTTTAACATATCTCGAATGTTGATTCTCTATTATCTGATTAGTTCCAACCTGTAGCTGATGATTTCACTCAACTGCATCCCTTACGCTAAGAGAATAGGGCTATTTTCAATACTAAGACTCGGCAAACAAAACTATCTTTCGATAATAATATTAATTATAATTTAGCTCTATTTAATTCGGCTAAAAACTCAAAATTTCTCAAGAGTTTATAAGGGAGAAATGCTTACCTATCGCCTATAGCCGCTTAGGACTCAATTTGAAGTAATTTCGACAACCTTTACTCGGCGGGGTTCCGATACTCTATGAAAATTTTCAAGAAATAACTCTGCAGAGATGCTTCTCATAGGCCTAGAACTTATTATCCAAGGTGAATTTGCGTTTGGACGGAGTTTAGAGGAGTAATTTGGCAAAAAATGGAAGAAAAATAGAGAAAACCCTCTATAAGCTTTGAGTTTTGACTTGGGGAAATATTTGTTATGATTTGAACTTGAACTCGACTCACATATATAGGTGGGAGTCAGTGGTCGGGGGTGTGGTGCGCTGCTCATAGCACCGGCCAAGAGGCGCAACGGGCCGGCTATAGCGCCAGGTTGGCTGGCACGGCGCGGCGCCCAGTGCGCCTGACCTCTGGCCCCGACCTCCTGCTCTCTTGATGCCATGTCCATATATTCATCCCCTAGGCCTTTTCCTGCATGTTTCATACTCCAAAACTCTTAATATACATTCGTACGTGTCCATTAAATGATCAAAACTTATGAGGTGTAACATCATCCCCCCTTTTAGGAACATTTGTCCTCGAATGTAATCTTTAGACTTAAAAGAATCAACTCCTTTAACTACTTCTAGAAAAATTTTGGCAGAGTCTCCTCTATAATATGGATTGTCCAAAAACCTAAAACGTAGAAAAGTCCAACATAGGCGTCTCACAGGACGCTATAAACAACTACTCCACAACATAAAAGTGAACAACTGAACAATATTAATAATATAAGCACTAAAGTAACATCTAAACAAAAATTTCACCTCAACAGTATAATCTAGGTCAGGTCTGGAATAAGTGAGAATATCTAGACCTCATGTGTCCTCAGCTTTCCATGTTATCTCTTCTACATTTCTGTTCCTCCACAAGACTTTAATGGAGGTTATATCTTTAGTTCACAATCTACGAACCTGTCTCTCTAGTCTAGCAACTGAAGTCTCTTCGTAGGAAAAATCTTCAGTAACTTGAAAATCCTCAATTGGAACAACCCCGGATGGGTACCCTATGCACTTCCATAGCATTGACACTTGAAAGACTGGATGAACAAATTCTAGCTCTGAAGGCAGTTCTAACTTATATGCCACTCGACCTATTCTCCAGAGGATCCAATATGGGCCAATGAACCTAGGGCTAGGATTGCCCTTCTTGCCAAATCTCATCATGCCCTTCATTGGCAAAACTTTGAGAAAAACCCAATCATCAACATTAAATTCTAAGTCTCTACGCCGCACATCGGAATAGGACTTCTGACGACTCTAGGCTATTAGCGATAGTTCTCTGATGAGTTTCACTTTCTCTTCTAAATGGTGGATCATATCAGGTCCGATAAACCCGGAATCCCCTACTTAGAACCATCCTATAGGGGACCTACATTTCCGCCCATATAAGGCCTCATAAGGCACCACCTGGATAGCAGAATGACAACTGTTATTGTATGCAAATTCGATAAGGGGTAGATGCTCGTCCCAACTTCCTCCAAAGTCTAGCACACACGCTCGTAGAATATCCTCGGGCGTCTGAATGGTGCACTCTACCTGACCGTCTGTCTGGGGGTGGAAAGTTGTACTCAAGTTAACCTGCATCCCCAAACCTTTCTAAAATATCTGCCAGAATCTAGCTATGAATTGTGCCCCTCTGTCGTAAATAATGGATGCAGGGACACCATGTAGTCGGACTATCTCCTTGATATATAACTCAGCATAGTCTTCGGCTGAAAATGTAGTCCTGACTGGCAAGAAATCAGCTGAGTTTTTCAACCTGTCAACAATAACCCAAATGGAATCAAATTTGCGCCTGGTGCAAGGTAATCTTGTCACAAACTCCATATTAACTGCCTCTCATTTCAATATAGGTACAGTTATCTCCTAAGTCAGTTTGTTGGGTTTGTGATGTTTAGCTTTTACCTGCTGGAAATTGGGACATTGTGCGACAAACTCAGCTATGACTTTTTTCATTCCAGGCCACCAATATATCTCCTTTATATCATAGTACATCTTCATTGAACCTAGATGAAGAGATTAACGAGAATAATGTACTTCTTCCATGATCTTCTGGTAGAGCGCTGCTACATCTAGAACATAGAGTCGACTTATGAATCTCAAGCGCCCATCTTCTCTTAACTCGAAGTCCGATAATTCAGCCTGCTAAACCTTGTCTCTAAGCTATACTAGATTAGGGTCCTCATACTATCGCTCCTTTACCTCTATAACCAGGGATGATACTGCTGTATTCTGAATCACAACCCCATTATCCTCTGAATCTATTACTCAGACTGCTAAACTGGCTAATCGGTGTAGCTCTCGAGCCATTTCCCGTTGTTCTAGCTTCAAATTTGCTAAACTGCCATGGATATGCGGCTAAGGGCATCAACTAAAATGTTAGCTTTCCCTGGGTGATTGTCACGACCTGAATGTACACCCGGATCGTATACACGGGACAAGGAGCCCCGAGAGACCCCAAGTTAGCCCATAGCATGAGCGTACATATAATACAATCACATATGCGAAAGACTTAACATAAGAAAATGTAAACATGACATAAATACAGAGAAAGGACAATACACAATCCATACATGACGGCTGAATACAACTTGTAGTCTAAAAAGCCTCTAATCATGAAAGACTGATTGATGGGACAACTCCCCAACTAACCTAACAATTCTAAAACTGAAAGAAAAGCATAGAGTCTAAGCATATGGCCCTCGGAACATGAGGACTCACCAAGTACGCTGATAGAAATCTTCGAAACACTATTGCGGAGGGTGAGCCTGAGATTCGGGTCCTGTATCATGAAACGATACATCATAGAAAGTATGCGGTCAGTACTTGGAATGTACTGAGTATGCAAGGTAAGTAAACCGGACATTTAAAATATAGAAAATTTCATAAATGATCATAAGAGTAGGGGATCATGCTCGTATCATAAATTATCATAACATATCATAAGGCTCAAGGTTTTCCAAAACATTCGTAATATAGTCATAATCATAATTGTAAGAGAAAAGCCTTATTTAACATGAATTGAGCCCGTATACATAATCATAAACATGCATAAATCATGAGGAATAGTGTGAGATTCTCTTAAACTACATACCCCATATGAACACACATGAAACCCGACTTGTAACCCTAGTCGGGAGGGTGTCCGTACCTTGCCAAAGGTAGGACCATGAAAGTGTGATATTACCATGAAAAGGGCCGTTTGGGCCGGGGATAGTCCCATAGGAGGTCCCAACATACCTACGGTGGCACGTAGTTTATGAGATTCGAGGCAGAACCTAGGCCTCGAACCTGTTCGGTGTTCGATACTACTCCCGAAACATATATAGTGCTCATAGTATATCATACATGAATTCATGGGCTAGTTAAATTATGATAATCATAAATATATTCGTACATACGTGAACTATCCATGAAACGAGGCCCATGAGTTGGCCAAAACATAATTTATGGTTCATAAGGTTCTTACATACTTGTAAATCATACATATATCTTGAAATTCATAAAATCGTGACGGGTATTAGATTAAGTGCATAATTTAACTCATAATTCATGTTGGGATTGCAAGTATCAATAATAGAAAGGTAGATCATAAATCGATAAATCATAGATCACGCATATTTAGGCTTAATTGCGTAGAAATCGAAATTGATAAAAATTATAAATAAATTTAGATAATAAAATCTTATTAAAACCCATAGATTTTGATGAGAATCTAAAATCACAAAACCCATTATCAAATCATTAGACTTTTATAAAAATCATCTTCAAAGCCCCATGAGCTATTAACAAGATTTTTGTAAAATCATAGATGATGGGCATAGGTGTGGAAGGAATCACCCATTGATAGCCTTACATACCTGAGAATAGCTCGTGCTTAACGTCCCTAGCTTTCACAAGAGGAAATTGATGAAGAACACCTTGAAATCACCTAGATCACCCTTCTATCACCTCCCAAAACTTTTGCATGCATGAATGAGGACTTAGGCTTGTCTATTCCCTCTTAAACCACCCTTTCTGATGTTAAAACGACGCAGTATAGGACCCTAGGACTTAGGAATTACGGATAAGCCTTTACTTAAATTGCAGAATTTTGCTGATTGCCAGTCCCCACGAGGGACTGGATGACTCGTCTCCATGGACCACGACTCGTGGCCTGAGTCATGAGGTACACTGCCAAAATTCCACCTTGGGACCCCACAGAGGACACCACGAATTGTGGTGAGTGACCACGACTCATGGTCACCATCCACGGTCTACACTGCCCAACTATCCTTGTCCAGCATCCAGTCCAGGCCACAGGTGGCTTCATGAGTCGTGTGGCCTGACCACGACTCGTTGTCATGCCCGTGGTGACCCCCAGACCAATCCACCTCCCTACTTGACCACGATTCACTTAACGACTCGTGGTCACTCCTCATGAACCACTTCACGGTTCATCCTGGGACCTAGTGTGAAATTTTAGTTTTTCACCGTTTTGACTCCCGGTTATGATCCTTGGGTTCTCGGGGTATAACAATGATACAGGATGTTCACGTCATAATCCTTCAGCAATTCTATCCAATGATGCTGCAGCAAATTCAACTCCTTCTATGTGAAGATACACTGGAGGCTCTTATGGTTAGTAAAAATGTCCACATGTACACCATACAAGTAATGCCTCCATATTTTCAAAGCATGAACCACTACAGCTAGTTCAAAATCATAGGTGGGGTAGTGCTTTTCGTGCTTCCTTAGCTTCCTCGAAGCATACTTTTCGTGTTGCATCAGAACACACCCTAAACCCATGCCTGAAGCATCACAATATACGACATAACCCTCCGAACCTTCCGGTAAAGCCAATACTAGTGCCGATGTCAAGCTATTTTTCAACTCCTGGAAACTCTGCTCACAAGCCTCGGTCCAGTGGAACTTGGCTGCTTTCTGAGTCAATCTGGTCAATGGCGCTGATAGGGTAAAAAATCCTTCTATGAACCTTCTGTAGTACCCAGATAACCCTAGAAAACTGCAAACTTCAGTTGGAGTTATGGGTCTAGGCCATGTCTTGACTGCCTTAATTTTCTGTGAGTCAACCTGAATACCAACATTGGATACAAATATGGCCCAAGAAAGCTACGGAATTCAACCAGAACTCACATTTTGAGAACTTTGCATATAACTGGGGGTCTCTGAGGATGTGGAGTACTGTTCGCAGATGATCCCGGTGTTCAGCTTCTGAGCAGAAGTATACCAGGATGTCATCAATGAATACTATCATAAACAAATCTAAATACCGTCTGAATATGTTATTCATCAGATCCATAAACACTGTTGGTATTTGTCAATCCGAAGGATATAACTAGGGATTCAAAAAGACCATACCTAGTCGTGAAAACTGTCTTCGAGATATCTTTCTCCCGAATCGCTCTTGATGGTACCCGGACCTTAAGTCAATCTTGGAGAAATATTTTGCTCCCTGCAACTGATCAAACAAATCATCTGTTACACCCCATAAATTCATGACATGTAGATGGCCTATTCGCATGTTGGTTAAGAGTTTTTGAATGCCATACATGCTAGGCAAAGGCTCGGGGAAAGACCGGATAAGCGACACATCGAACCATCGCAAGAGGAGGCTGGCAGACCTCCTCCGTGATGGCCAAAGTGTCACGGAGGCTCACCTCCGCGATACACAGCATGTCACGGAGGCTAACTACAGTGTGTCACGGAGGTAAGGTGCAGCCCCAAGTATAAAAGCCTCCAAACTTTTGTTTTAGTTTCATTTAACTTAAAATTTCCAGAAAATAATAGAGAGCATAGTTAAGAACGGAGGGCACGAAGGATTCTTTGAAATTTCCTTCCGATTACGCCATTATACGTGGTCCAAACTCGAAATAAACGTGGGTAGTGAGGCATTAAGCACCAAGGAGCATTCCTACGAGTTTAGTTTTGCAAAATTCGGCTGGCGAATTATCGTGCTACCGAGCTAAGGTAAGTGGAATTGCTCCAAATTAGTGTCAATATACTTCTAGCCCTAAAGTGAGTATTTCTCCCTTCTGGACTTCCGAGAAATAGCGAGTTTTCGGCCATTTTTTAATAAGTCAAAGTTTGGGCTATATATATATTAAAAGTAATATTTTCTTTTAGAATATTAATGTATTTAGTCCTAATTGATATATGTATGGATGCAGTTGGGAGAAATAGCAGAATATTGACTGAATTACGCCAATTAGTTGGGAAATCAGAAACGGAGGTATGTAAAGTCAATTTCTTCGGCAAGCTAGTAGTTCCGGTATAGTAAAATAGTTCAAGTGCCAGTAGAATGTTTCAGAAACTGCATAATATGTTTAGTATGCATTTTAGTATGATATTAGTAACATCATGTCATGTGTAGCGTGAAACTTACTAGCTCGATGCAAATTCTAATAGAAGGTGACCAAAACAGTACAGCATGCCCAGTATGTGATTTAGTAAAGTACGTTAGGATATTATCGTATTCAGTTGAAAATCAGTAAAGCAATATAAGTCCCCGTAAGGTATTCCAGAAATAGAATAGTAGCCTAATATGAATTTTAGGAAGCATGATAGAAACAGTAAATCATATCTACCATGAAACTTAGTTGCACAACATGATTCTCAGCAGAAATATTATATCTTGTTTCAGTATCAGATTCAATACAGTATGGCAGTAATTATATAGATACACATTACTATCATTTGTTTTATCATGTATTATATACATACACATTATTATCACCAGTTCCAGCATGTAGTATGCGCAGTTAGTATTACCGGTGAGACTTGACTGTATTGTTTTGGGCTGGATTACCTAGCATTCATGACCGCCCCAAGGTTAATAGCTGTATCGACTTGTCCGCCAGAGGGCGAGGATACGTCGCTCTACGGAGTGGCATGCCGTCCCCCAGGGGACGAAGATGGGATGCCAGTTTCCCTATATTTTGCCTTGGTCGGCTTTTATACACCCACGTCGAGCGGGTACGCCCAGGGTGTTGATTCAGGAGTCCTTCGGACTCAGGTACAGTTATAGTCAGGGGCTCAACGAGCCCAAGTGCATACCTAGGGGATCAGCAGGATGCTTATAGTTATTATAGGAGATGGGACGACCAGGATAGGGGTATAGATTGCGTGTTGATTGTACCTCCCGCCTTATGGGGGCCGGGTAAGGTTTGTGTGTGCTATGCTATGTTGTGTAATGTTATGTTATGCCATGTTATGCTAAATATGAGTAGATCGATAGTAGAATGATACATTTCCAGGTATGACTCCTACTCCTTCCAACATAGTTGAGAATAGTCTTAGATCCATATTCTCAGTCAGCTTCAGTCTATTTCTCTCTATTTCAGTTCCATTAGATGTATTGTTGTTTTCAGATATTTTTCAGTTGTTGCTTACATACTCAGTACCAGTGGTACTGACGCCCGATTGGGGCGCTGCATTACTTGCTTGCAGGTACTCATAGATTAGGAGCCGATACCTCATGATTCCAGCCATCTCACAGAGTCATCAGCTCCAGTCATCCGGAGCTAGATAGTTAGAGGTTTATCCCTTTTCTTTTGGTTGTACAGTATGGGTAGGCCGGGGCCTGTGCCGACCATATTATTAGTATTCTTAGAGGCTTGCAGATTTGTATACCCTATGGTTTGTTATACCGGTCGTGTGAGGCCGTGTGTATGTTTTAGCTTGTCATGATGGCCGTGTGGGGCCTTACTCAGTTGGTAGCGGTGACCTTGTCGGTCACATAGCGGTTTATCACATGTTTTCTTGATTTAGAGATAACTAGACAGCATGGTGGCCTTGACGGCCCGCATAGGTTCCCCTATATGAATGTGATTCTGGTTAGCTATTACTATAGTACAGGTGGCTATAGGCCTAGTCGGCTGGAGGCTGTATTTACAGCCGTTATATAGCCCATCGTTTTCTTGAAGTCAGAGTTAGAGCCAGCCAGGCACCAGAAGTGCTTAGGCTCAGCAGTTTAGCAGCAGGTCCCAGTAAGGGCACCAGGTGCCAGTCACACCCCCCAAGGCGGGGCGTGACAAGCTTGGTGTCAGAGCAGGTCATATCCCAGGGAGTCTACAAGCCGTGCTAAGTAGAGTCTTGCCTATGGATGTGTTGTGCACCACATACTATAGGTAGGAGGCTGCAAGGCATGATAGGATGGTTGCTTTTTATTCTTATTCAGTCGTTCTGTAGAGCGGTACAGTATAGGGTTGAGTCCCTAGAGCTTACTATATTCTTTGGTTACAGATAATGTCAGACCAGCGACATCCTCTCACAGGCCGGAGCTTGGATATTGCAGCAGGGGAAGGCACCAGCAGGATGCCACATCCTCGTATAGAAACAGCCCAATCATAGGGCAATACCGAGGGATCATTTCGGTTGGTTTGTTGGGGTTATAAAACCGACACGCAAGTGCACGTGGTCGAACAAGTATAAGTGGCTTTAGTAAGCCAAGTATTGATCCCACAGAGACTTGGGATAAGTGCAATTTGCTCAAGTATACTATATTTTTACTTCTAAATATGCTGACAACTAAATAACCAAAAATTGAATAATTTGTTTTATAAATTTTATACTAAACTACAAACAATTATCTACTTTGAATTTGGACTATGGATAAAAGCATGCTGAGGTTAAGGAACATGTAATGAAACTGATTATCATCATAAATTGGTTAATCTTTTCTTCCAGTTGCTAGCCAAGAACATTTTCCAAGAGATTAAAACTCTCATATTTAATCTCACTTAAGAATCATGAACCATCCGTCTACATTTCTGTGATCAAATGCAATTCATGTTCTAGCCATACAATTTCGGTTCCTAAATTGACTAATACGACTTTTAGGTATATTTCTATCATGAAGGTTCATCAAAACTCAATTTTCCCAAACCAAGTAAAGAACAATATCCTATTAATTCACAACTTTCCAATTTCGTGCTCTCTCGAGTGAAATCGGACTTTTTAGATGTACATTAATGTAGGCCACACACCAATGCAGTAGAAACAAGAATTAATAGAACAACATGGAAGAAAAAGATGAAAAACCATATAATTAATAATCAAAATTCATCACAAGTGTTCATAACCTCAGCAAGGAAGGGAATTAGCCACTCATTTGTGGATTAATCATCATAAAACGAGTGTTAATCATACAAACAATTGAGTTAAAGAAGAAAGAAAGAGAGAAAAAACCCTGAACTTTTCGTCCCTCAACTGCCTGTAACCCACGTCCTTGCTCCACCAAGTCTGAATTATGAAAATAAACCTAAGTGTGCTATTTATAGTAGTAGGACTCTTTTCCGGAATAACAAGCAATGTGTCACGGAGTGCATCGTGGAGCACTGCCTCCGTGACACGCTACGGACACGGAGGCTCTCTGGAAATCACCCGAACTTGGCCCCGGCAGCACCCTGCTTCGTTGGCAGCGTGTCACGCTGCTTGGGCAGCGCGTTGCCACCTCTAGGTCGCGCAGCCAACCTGCTGTGGCACGTTGCCAACACGCAGGTGGTCTGTTGTGGTCGGCCTGCCTGCCGTGGCACGTTGCCTACGCGCAGGTGGGCTGTTTTGTGCCTCTTCTTTGCCAACGTTCGCGTGTTAATTCCGTTTCCAAGCCTCTACTTCACCAACTCATGGATTAGTTACTCAAAAGTCATCAAAACCTACAAAACAAAGACTAATCATGTTGGTTAGCACATATCTTCACTTCATGTAAAATTACATGAAAATGTATACAATAACTTAGATAAACAAGACTAATTTAAGTCATAAAGCGTATCTCGGGCATGCTATTTTTGCCCGTAATCACAACCCCACACTTAAAGCCTTGTTCGTCATCGAACAACCTTTTATATATCATGCAAAGGAGACTTCCACATAACTAATTGAGCAAGATAATTCAAGTTACGTCTATAATGATTACGTAAGATACAAGCTAAAAATAGAGCATGCCTGATTTGATCATTGAAATGAAGTACAACTATGTTAAGACTTCTTAACCTCAAGAATCGACTCTCAATCTTAGCAAACTCATGCAAATCAACTGATAAAGAAATCTCACATGAATTATATCCTTCATTCAACATGTGCCCCTCACGGAAAGAGAGTTACCCAATTTCACACGCAAAAACAATTTTTATATCACAACATGTGTGGGTACATGCATAGAATTACACTCACTCTCACAAAGAATTCACATGCATCATGTAATGACCCATAAGCTTGCCCTTAGTGTTTTATTCCACTAATTTAAGGATGGGTGAATGTAAGATCAAGTAGGACTTTTTAGGTTGTAATGTAACTCAGGTGCGGGTAAGTACTATTATGATCAGTAATAGTGACTATCTTTCCTAAGCGCTTTTAATACATCATGCCTTCATTACAACTTCCCTTCCCTCACTTCACCTTTTTCTCTTTTCATCTTTCTTTTTCCTCTTTTGTTCCCCCCTTCCTTTAGGCGCTTTTAGCTTATTAGTAAGGAGTTCTATAAGTAACTTTTTATTTATTTATTTTCTTACTCCCTACTAATACTCACCCGTATTCAAACAAGTGCACCCTCGTCCTTTCTCAACTTTTACAATTGCTACTTTTCCTTCTTTTTCATTCTTCTCACTCCTTTGCTCTTTTGGATTTTTCCTTTAAGCGCTTAGGAGTTTTGGTTCAATTTCAAGGCTAATGAAAGAAAAAGGATTAAGCTTATGTTGCAGCTGTCAAAGAATAGGCTCACGGCTCAATGGGGTTGACTAGGATTAATTTTTCAAGGTAGGTAAAATGAGGGATAAAAATTTGGTTCATTCAAAGAAATGCCTAAATCATCTCCTACAATTCACATCCTTCATTTCGTTTTATATACACACCAGGCAAGTTCTAGACATTTCATAATAGCACAGAATACTCAAAAACCTTACACTCATGGCACATGCTCAATTCAAGACACATTCAGCAGACTCTTACTCAGCTAATCACAAGAATTCAGAATTAAGCTTCCATCATATTGAGTCAAATTCAAGAGCCTAAGTGTCTCAAACAAAGTTATACACTTGCATGCTTCACACTGAACATACTTGCATCTTACAACCATGTATAGCACATAAAAAGAACATCAAGCACCAATTAGTTATGGTTTCAAAAACCCAACACCTACCGACTAAATTTTCCTCAAGACGGTCGTCATCCATCCATCGTTCGAAATAGTCCCTAACTATGACTAAAAACACTATATACAGACAAAGGAAAAAAAGAAAAAGAAAGTTTTTTATTCTTCGGTTCAAAGACCCCCCGTCGGAAAAGAACCGAAAAGAAAAACCAACAGGTGATGAATTCATGCTTAACTCACAAAAATTTTTCAATTTTTTCAATTTTCTCACAAGCATTACATTCACCAAAAATCGTTAAGCACAAAAATTTGAAATTTCCCTTGAAATTTCCCTCACCCCACACTTAAATCATGCTATGTCCTCATAGCATCAAATTAAAATTTAAAAAGGGTGAGAAATACTCCCTGAGGCCTTTAGGCCTAGCTAACAACATGCCTTTCTTCAACTTTGCACAAGTGGGTGTTCGATCCCACACTTTTTCTCTTCTATGCTTGTTAGCTTCCTCCTCCACGGGTACTCAGACTTCCCCTCCATCTGTGCTTAACTTTCCACCAAAACAACACAAGATGGAAAATAAATAAAATCAACTTAAATGCAAGAAATTAAAATGGTACCATTGGGTTGCCTCCCAAGCAGCGCCTAATTTTTCGTTGCGGCACGACGTATCCAGTTTCACCGCTTTTTCCTCCACCTTGAGGATATGAATCTCACCCCTAATTTCTTCTCTAATTTCCTCTTATGCTCCAGGGGTGGTGGTGAAAAATTGTAAGGACCAAGCAGTAGATGTTGCCTTTTGAACTTATTGGCCCTTAAGTAAGCGAAGTCATTTTGTCTTTCTGAGTTAGCAAATTTCAAAATATATGGGGCTTGGTCCTCCTCTAGACATTTCTCTATAAGCTTGGAAGACACTATTTCTATGTTTTCAACCAAACTTAATGTCGAAAAATGCTTCGAGTGTGGTCCAATAAACCTCAACTCTGAAAATGCATTGTGCTTGACCTCCTTACTTGTAAACACCTTCTCAGTATCAACATCTATCTCTCCATTAATGTCAAATGGGGGATACTCTATCTCTTCTTCCAGGAATGGATTTTCCATAAGTGTGAGCCCATCACAGGGACACTCAAGAGATTCTAATTGTTGGGCTTCATCCAAAAATTCACCCTTGTCTTCCTCTTGTAGTTCCTCTTGAATATCGGCTAAAACTGTCACCTGCAATTTATCACAAGCTTCAGCCTCAGCAATCATCTCCGTGAATTTGACGCTCATCCTTTCTAGAGCCTCTGCATTCTCTTCTTGCTGAATTCTCAATACTGCCATAGCCTCCTTCATTGCTTCTGATTGCTCCAAGAGTTGTTTCAGCATGTCTTCTATTCGAGCTTGGCGTCCCAAGTCCTCATTTTCAGCATGCCTATATTCAGGAAAAACAACAGAAGGATCATAGTAGGGGCTTGGGGGAGGGTAGTATGCATTCGGACAGCCATCCCAATGGCCATCTTGACCACCACATATATTGCACGTGTTACAGTGTTGCCACAAGTGGTGTCCTCCGCAATTCAGACAAGATTCATTAAAATATGAGTATCCACCATTTACACCATTTGTATTCCACGATGTCATGTCAATAAGGGTATACGAAAAAGAAAAAATATAAAATGAAAAAGAATTAAAACAAATACTAAGACCAAGTTGTCAGCACTAAAAAAAAAATATAGTAAATTTACACTTAAAACAAATTCACCAATTGCCAAGTCCCCGGCAACGGCGCCTAAAACTTGTTCAGTTAGTTTGTTGGGGTTATAAAACCGACACGCAAGTGCACGTGGTCGAACAAGTAGTAAGTGGCTTTAGTAAGCCAAGTATCGATCCCACAGAGACTTGGGATAAGTGCAATTTGCTCAAGTATACTATATTTTTACTTCTAAATATGCTGACAACTAAGTAACCAAAAATTGAATAATTTGTTTTATAAATTTTATACTAAACTACAAACAATTATCTACTTTGAATTTGGACTATGGATAAAAGCATGCTGAGGTTAAGGAACATGTAATGAAACTGATTATCATCATAAATTGGTTAATCTTTTCTTCCAGTTGCTAGCCAAGAACATTTGCCAAGAGATTAAAACTCTCGTATTTAATCTCACTTAAGAATCATGAACCATCCGTCTACATTTCTGTGATCAAATGCAATTCATGTTCTAGCCATACAATTCCGGTTCCTAAATTGACTAATACGACTTTCAGGTATATTTCTATCCTGAAGGTTCATCAAAACTCAATTTTCCCAAACCAAGTAAAGAACAATATCCTATTAATTCACAACTTTCCAATTTCGTGCTCTCTCGAGTGAAATCGGACTTTTTAGATGTACATTAATGTAGGCCACACACCAATGCAGTAGAAACAAGAATTAATAGAACAACATGGAAGAAAAAGATGAAAAACCATATAATTAATAATCAAAATTCATCACAAGTGTTCATAACCTCAGCAAGGAAGAGAATTAGCCACTCATTTGTGGATTAATCATCATAAAACGAGTGTTAATCATACAAACAATTGAGTTAAAGAAGAAAGAAAGAGAGAAAAAACCCTGAACTTTTCGTCCCTCAACTGCCTGTAACCCACGTCCTTGCTCCACCAAGTCTGAATTATGAAAATAAACCTAAGTGTGCTATTTATAGTAGTAGGACTCTTTCCCAGAATAACAAGCAACGTGTCACGGAGTGCATCGCGGAGCACTGCCTCCGTGACATGCTACGGACGCGGAGGCTCTCTGGAAATCACCCGAACTTGGCCTCGGCAGCACCCTGCCGCGTTGGCAGCGTGTTGCCACCTCTTGGTCGCGCAGCCAGCCTGCCGTGGCACGTTGCCAACGCGCAGGTGGGCTGTTGTGGTCGGCCTGCCTGTCGTGGCATGTTGCCAACACGCAGGTGGGTTGTTTTGTGCCTCTTCTTTGCCGACGTTCGCGTGTTAATTCCGTTTCCAAGCCTCTACTTCACCAATTCATGGATTAGTTACTCAAAAGTTATCAAAACCTACAAAACAAAGACTAATCATGTTGGTTAGCACATATCTTCACTTCATATAAAATTACATGAAAATGTATACAATAAATTAGATAAAAAAGACTAATTTAAGTCATAAAGCGTATCTCGGGCATGCTATTTTTGCCCGTGATCACCAACCTTCTCAGCAGTCTCCACCACATCGGGAGCCACTTGGGGCGGCACCACCTCCAGCAGTCCCTATACCGACACCTTCCGACCAGGAGGTTAGGAATGTGGTAGTCATGTTAGCACAGAGTATGGCTGCTCAGCGTCAGCCGATGCCGCCTACAGTTGCAGAATCGGCAGAAGGGCCCGGTAGTTCGAGGGTCCGAAAATTTTTGGCTCTGAATCCCCCAAAGTTTACAGGTACAGACCGGACAGAGGACCCTCAGGATTTTATAGATCAGATGCAGAGAATTTTCAGGGTTATGCATGCCACGCCTACAAAATCGGTTGAGTTAGCAGCATTCCAGTTACGGGACATCGCCGTGTTGTGGTATGAAAGCTGGGAGAAGTCCCGAGGGAGAGATGTTTCCCCTCCGACTTGGTCCAGCTTCTCAGGAGCTTTTCTGGATCATTATTTTCCATGGAAAATTCGACAGGCTCGGGAGGATCAGTTTTTACACTTAGAGCAGGGGGCCATGTGTGTTCGGGAATATGCCTTGCGGTTTGATTCTTTGGCCCGATATGCACCGGCCTTTGTTGATACCATGGCATCTAGAGTACACCGCTTCATCATGGGGTTGAATCCAGAATATGTTGAGACTTGTATTATGGCCATACTGCGAGAGGACATGAATATTACTCGAGTTCAGGCATTTGCCCAGAATATTAAGGGCATCGGGCAGCGGCATCGGGAGATCAGGAGGTCCAATCAGGAACAGCGCCGCAGGGATAGGCCAGTTGAGTTACAGAGGGAGGCTCGGGGAGGACCTAGGCCACGATTGTTAGATAGGCCGCCCAGACCCCCGCCTCCAACACAACCGCAGAAGGGCAGATTTAGCCGCAGGGGGTAGTCAGAGACCGACAGAGGCTCGTAGATTTCAGATTCACCATTACAGAGGAGGGCGGAGCAGAGTAGGTATACCCTACCACTTTTCCCTATGTGCAGCCGACGCCATTCTGGAGCATGCAGGTATGGCTCCACCGGATGTTATATTTGTGGCCAAGAGGGCCATCTGATGAGAGATTGTCCAGCCAGAGGACAGGAGGACCGGGATAGATAGGATAGGGCATCCGCAGGGTCACGAGCTTCAGTATCCTCGGCAGGGCGCAGGCCCTCAGTTTCAACAGGCAGGGGCCGGGGCAGATCAGGGGCCTCCAGTGTAGGTGCGGGCCCAAGCTGCACATATGCCTTACCAGGGAGGTAGGATTCAGAAGGGTCACCTGATGTTGTGACAGGTATGATGACTATCTGCTCATACCCTATTTGTGTATTAATTGATCCAGGATCTACTTTGGCCTACATTACTCCATTTGTTGCTCGGAAGTTTAGTGTTGCACCAGAATTGCTTCAGCAACCCTTTTTAGTATCCACCCCCATCGGTGACTCCATTATAGCCAGAAGGGTCTATCGCGGGTATACAGTAGAGGTTGCTAATCGTCAGACCACGGTAGACCTGGTAGAATTAGAAATGGTCAATTTCGACGCCATTATGGGTATGGATTGGTTGGCTCCGTGCTATGCAAATGTAGAATGCAGGACCAAGACAGTCCGATTCCACTTTCCAGGGGAGGCAGTATGAGAGTGGAAGGGCATTACAATTACGCCAAAAGGTAGGTTTATTTCCTATCTTCAGGCGAGGAAGTTGATAGCTAAGGGGTGCATTTACCATCTTTTTAGAGTTCAAGATGTTCGGGTAGAGCTCCGACTCTCCAGTCAGTCCCAGTGGTGAATGAATTCCCTGACGTATTTCCAGATGAGCTACCTGGTATTCCTCCACAAAGGGAAATAGATTTTGCAATTGATTTGTTACCAGGAACTCAGCCCATATCAATTCCTCCGTATCGTATGGCTCCTGCTGAACTCAGAGAATTAAAGGAGCAACTGAAAGATCTGTTAGATAAGGGCTTCATCAGGCCGAGTACTTCACCTTGGGGTGCGCCAGCTCTATTTGTGAGAAAGAAGGATGGCTCGCTCCGCATGTGTATATACTACCGGCAGTTGAATAAGATTACAGTTAAGAATAAGTATCCGCTTCCCAGAATAGATGATTTGTTTGATCAGTTATAGGGGGCCAGATATTTCTCCAAGATTGATTTGAGGTTCGGATACCATCAGGTTCGAGTTCGTGAATGGGACATTCCGAAGAGAGCTTTCAGGACCAGATACGGCCACTTTGGATTCCTAGTTATGTCTTTTGGGTTGACGAATGCTCCTGCAGTATTCATGGACCTGATGAACAGCATCTTTAGACCGTACCTGGACCTGTTTGTGATAGTGTTCATTGATGACATTCTGGTATATTTTCTCTCAGAGGCAGACCACCAGAATCATTTATGGACAGTGCTTCAGATTCTCAAGGACCGTCGGTTGTATGCCAAGTTCTCCAAATGTGAATTCTGGCTGAACTCAGTAGCTTTCTTGGGGCATATTGTGTTGGATGTTGGTATACAGGTAGACACGCAGAAAATAGAGGCAACAAAAACGTGGCCCAGACCTACCACTCCGACTGAAGTCCGCAGTTTCCTGGGATTAGCAGGATACTATAGAAGATTTGTTGAGGGGTTCTCCACCATAGCGGCACCTCTGACTAAGCTGACACAGAAAGCAGTAAAGTTCCAGTGGATAGAGGCATGTGAGCAGAGTTTCCAAGAATTGAAAGACAGGTTGACCTCCGCCCCAGTATTAGCATTGCTAGAAGGTACAGAGGGTTATGCAGTTTATTGTGATGCTTCAGGTATTGGGTTGGGATGTGTGTTGATGCAGCACGGTAAAGTGATTGCTTATGCTTCCGGACAGCTGAGGAAACGTGAAAAGAATTATCCTACCCATGACCTGGAACTAGCCGTAGTGATCCACGCCCTAAAGATATGGAGACATTACTTGTACGACGTTCAAGTGGATATTTCCAGCGACCATAAGAGCCTGCAGTACATCTTCACTCAGAGAGAATTGAACTTACGGCAGCGTCGCTGGTTGGAACTATTGAAAGATTATGATGTAAATATTCTGTATAATCCGAGAAAGGCCAACGTAGTAACAGATGCTCTCAGCTACAAATCTATGGGGAGTTTGGCGTACTTGCAGCCCGAGCAGCGGGAGTTGGTGAGAGAAATACACCAATTAGCCAGTTTAGCCGTTCGTGTAGCATAAACAGAGGACAATAGAGCGGTAATTCAGAACACCGCAGTGTCGTCATTGGTTGTGGAGGTAAAGGAACGGCAGTATGAAGATCCTGACCTGGTTCAGCTTAAGGACAGAGTTCAGCAAGGGAAAGCGCCAGATTTTCAGGTAACTGAGGGTGAAGTGTTGCGATGTAAAGGCCGCCTTTGTGTTCTAGATATTTCAGGGCTTCGCCAGCAGATTATGAGCGAGGTACATTACGCCTGCTATTCTCTCTACCTAGGCGTGACGAAGATGTACCATGATATTAAAGAAATCTACTGGTGGCCGGGTATGAAAAGGGAAATAGCAGAATTTGTAGCCCAGTGTCCTAACTGTCAACAGGTAAAAGCGGAACACCAGAAACCAGGCGGGTTAACTCAAGACATAGCTGTGCCTCTTTGGAAGTGGGAAGCAGTAAACATGGACTTTGTAGCAAGATTACCCCGTACCAGGCATAGACATGATTCCATTTGGGTAATTATTGACAGACTGACGAATTCAGCCCATTTCCTGCCAGTAAAAGCCACTTTCTCGGCCGAAGATTACGCCGAATTGTATATTAGAGAAATAGTTAGGTTACACGATGTTCCAGTATCTATTATCTCTGACAGAGGAGCACAATTTACAGCTAGATTTTTGCAGTCATTTTAGAGAGGTTTGGGAACGCAGATTAATTTGAGCACAACATTCCACCCGCAGACGGATGGACAGGCGGAACACACTATTCAGACACTCGAGGATATGCTGCGGGCGTGTGTGCTGGACTTTGGAGGTAGCTGGGATAAGCATTTACCACTGATTGAGTTTGCTTATAACAATAGTTACCACTCAACAATTCGGATGGCGCCCTTCGAGGCATTCTATGGGCGAAAATGTAGATCACCAGTTGGCTGGTTTGAAGTAGGAGAGTCAGCGCTGATTGGGCCAGATATTATTCATCAGTCAGAGAAGAAGGTAAAGCTTATCAGAGAGCGCTTACAGACTGCTCAGAGCCGCCAGAAATCGTATGCTGATGTACGACGCAGAAACCTGGAATTTAATGTGAATGACTGGGTATTTTTAAAAGTATCTCCAATGAAAGGGGTGATGAGATTCAGCAAGAAAGGTAAGCTCAGTACGAGGTTCGTTGGTCCTTACCAGATTCGGTGGAGAATAGGCCAAGTGGCATACGAGTTGAACTTGCCTCCAGAATTAAAGTCCGTTCATCCAGTTTTCCACGTGTCTATGTTGAGGAAGTATATAGGGGACCCCTCAAGAGTTGTCCCGGTCCAGGATGTCCAGGTTATGAAAGAGTTGGCCTATGAAGAGTTCCCGGTAACCATACTAGACAGGCAGATTCGCAGGTTGAGGACTAAAAACGTTGCTTCTGTCAAGGTAATGTGGCGTAACAAGACCCGAGAGAGATGACTTGGGAAGCAGAGGAAGACATGAAAGTCAGATATCCTCACTTATTCCAATCCTAATCAGTCGAGAGGTATGTTAGTATTATTATCATACGAGATGCCTTATATTACATGTATAATGAGATAGCCGACTCTAGACTTTTACATGATGATTGCTACAGTATTGTGTGGAGTACCTGTATTGAACTTTTCTGCATTTCAGGTTTTTGAGATAGTCCATATTACAGGGAAGACTCTGCCGAAATTTTTCTAGAATAAGTCAAGTAAGTTGAACTTCTTGCAAGTAGAAGCTTACATTCGAGGACAAATGTTCTTAAGGGGGGCAGAATGTTACACCCCATAAATTCACAACATGTAGATGGCCTATTCGCATGTTGGTTAAGATTTTTTGAATGCCATACATGCTAGAAAAAGGCCCAGGGAAAGACCGGATAAGCGACACGTCGAACCATCACAAGAGGAGGCTGGCAGACCTCCTCCGCGATGGCCAGAGTGTCACAGAGGCTCACCTCCGCGATACACAGCGTGTCACGGAGGCTAACCTCCGCGATACACAGCGTGTCACGGAGGTGAGGTGCAGCCCCAAGTATAAAAGCCTCCAAACTTCGGTTTTTGTTTCATTTAACTTAAAATTTCCAGAAAATAACAGAGAGCATAGTTAAGAATGGAGGGCACGAAGGATTCTTTGAAATTTCCTTCTGATTACACCATTATACGCGGTCCAAACTCGAAATAAACGTGGATAGTGAGGTATTAAGCAACAAGGAGCATTCCTACGGGTTTAGTTTCGCAAAATTTGGCCGGCGATCGTCGTGCTACCAAGCTAAGGTAAGTGGAATTGCTCCAAATTAGTGTCGATATAGTTCTAGCCCTAAAGTGACTATTTCTCCCTTCTGGACTTTCGAGAAATAGCGAGTTTTCAGTCGTTTTTCAATAAGTCAAAGTTTGGGCTATATATATATTAAAAGTAATATTCTCTTTCAGAATATTAATGTATTTAGTCCTAATTGATATATGTATGGATGCAGTTGGGAGAAATAGCGGAATATTGACCGAATTACGTGAATTAGTTGGGAAATCAGAAACGGAGGTATGTAAAGCCAGTTTCTTCAGCAAGCTAGTAGTTCCGGTATAGTAAAATAGTTCAAGTGCCAGTAGAATGTTTCAGAAACCGCATAATATGTTTAGTATGCATTTTAGTATGATATTAGTAACATCATGTCATGTGTAGCGTGAAACTTACTAGCTCGATGCAAATTCTAGTAAAAGGTGACCAAAACAGTACAACATACCCAGTATGTGATTTAGTAAAGTACGTTAGGATATTATCGTGTTCAGTTGAAACTCAGTAAAGCAATATAAGTCCTCGTAAGATATTCCAGAAATAGAATAGTAGCCTAATATGAATTTTAGGAAGCATGCTAGAAACAGTAAATCATATCTACCATGAAACTTAGTTACACAGCATGATTCTCAGCAGAAATATTATATCTTGTTTCAGTATCAAATTCAGTAAAGTATGACAGTAATTATATAGATACACATTACTATCATTAGTTTTATCATGTATTATATACATACACATTATTATCACCAGTTCCAGCATGTAGTATGCGCGGTTAGTATTACTAGTGAGACTTGACTGTATCGTTTTGGGTTGGATTACCTAGCATTCATGACCACCCCAAGGTTAATAGCTGTATCGACTCGTCCGCCAGAGGGATCGCTCTACGGAGTGGCATGCCGTCCCCTAGGGGACGAAGATGGGATGCCAGTTTCCCCATATTTTGCCTTGGTCGGCTTTTATACACCCCCGTCGAGCGGGTACGCCCAGGGTGTTGATTCAGGACTCCTCCGGACTCAGGTACGGTTATAGTCAGGGGCTCAGCGAGCCCAAGTGCATACCCAGGGGATCGGCAGGATGCTTATAGTTATTATAGGAGATGGGACGACCAGGGTAGGGGTATAGATTGCGTGTTGATTGTACCTCCCGACTTATGGGGACCAGGTAAGGTTTGTGTGTGCTATGCTATGTTGTGTTATGTTATGTTATGCCATGTTACGCTAAATACGAGTAGATCGACAGTAGAATGATACATTTCCAGGTATGACTCCTACTCCTTCCAGCATAACTGAGAATAGTCTTAGATCCATATTCTCAGTCAGCTTCAGTCTATTTCTTCTATTTCAGTTCCATTAGTTGTATTGTTGTTTTCAGATATTTTTTAGTTGTTGCTTACATACTCAGTACCAGCGGTACTGACGCCCGATTAGGGTGCTGCATTACTTGCCTGCAGGTACTCATAGACGAGGAGCCGATAACTCGTGATTCCAGCCATCTCACAGAGTCATCAGCTCCAGTCATCCGGAGCTAGATAGCTAAAGGTTTATCCCTTTTCCTTTGGTTGTACAATATGGGTAGGCCGGGGCCCTGTCCCGACTATATTATCAGTATTCTTAGAGACTTGCAGATTGTGTATACCCTGTGGTTTGTTATACCGGTCGTGTGAGGCCGTGTATATGTTTTAGCTTGTCATGATGGCCGTGTGGGGCCTTACTCAGTTGGTAGTGGTGACCTTGTCGGTCACGTAGCGGTTTAGCACCTGTTTTCTTGATTTAGAGATAACTAGATAGCATGGTGGCCTTGTCGGCCCTCATAGGTTCCCCTATATGAATGTGATTCTGGTTAGCTGTTACTATAGTACAGGTGGCTATAGGCCTAGTCAGCCGGAGGCTGTATTTACAGCCGTTATATAGCCCGTCATTTTCTTGAATCCAGAGTTAGAGCCAGCCAGACACCAGAAGTGCTTAGGCTCAGCAGTTTAGCACTTCAGGTCCTAGTAAGGGCACCAGGTGCCAGTCACACCCCCAAGGCGGGGCGTGACATCATCTATCCTTAGAAGTAGATATTTATTCTTAATAGTAACTTTATTCAAATGGCGATAATCTATACCCATGTGTAGGGAGCCATCTTTCTTTCTTACGAATAGGACTAGCGCACCACATAGTGAAGCACTCGGCCTGATAAAGCCCTTGTCTAGCAAATCTTTCAACTGATCTTTCAATTCCCTCAGTTCGGAAGGTGCCATTCGATACAGAGGGATGGATATAGGTTGCGTGCTTGGCAGCAGGTAGATGGAGAAGTCGACCTCACGCTCTGGGGGAATGCTGGAAAGTTCGTCTAGAAACACATCTGGAAACTTACTAACCACGGGGATGGATTGAAGAGTCAGAGACTTTGCTTGCATGTCCCGAACCCTAATAATATGGTTAATACAACCCTTCGCTATCAACTTTCTCACTTAAATATAGGATATGAACCTACCTTTAGGCGTAGTCGCACTGCCTCTCCATTCTTACACTGCTTCCCCTGGAAAGTGAAATCGGATGGTTCTGGTCCAACACTCCACATTGGCACATGGCGCTAGCCAATCCATACCCATAATTACATCAAAATCAAACATTTCTAGCTCCACTAAATCTGCTAAAGTCTAGGGACCGACAGTCTCCACTGTATAACCCCGGTAAATTCTCTTAGCAACAATAGAGTCATCGAAGGGCGTAGACACCGAGAAGGGTTGCTGGAGTAATTTTGGTGCTATACCAAACTTCCAAGACACTAATGGGGTAACATAAGACAAAGTGGAACTTGGTTCTATAAAAGTATAAATTGAGTGAGAGCAAATGTCCAGCATACCCATCAAAACATTTGGTGACGACTCTGACTCATGTCGTCCTGGTAAAGCATACATGTGATCCGAACAACTGCTAGAGCTAGATTCCCCTGAACTACCTCGGCCTCTACCGGCTGGAGCCGAGGGCCTGCACCCTGCTGAAGGTGCTGCGGCATGTGACCCTGTTAAAGACCTATCCTTCCGGTCCTGATCACCCTGACCTCTAGTTAGACAATCCCTCATCATATGACCTTCTTGTCCATAGGTATAACAAGCAGTAGAACTGTACCTGCACGTCCTAAAATGACATCGGCTGCAAATGGTACAATATGGTACAGTGGACCTGCTCTGATCTGATCCCCTCTACTGGTGGGAGCCTGATGCTTGCGAGCTTTCATCGGGACTTGACTGCCCCGATGATCTGATCTACCACCCTACTGCTGCTGAGGGGGGTCTAGGTGGCCTGCTTGATATTTGTAGCCTGGGTCCGCCCTGGGATTCTTCTTGTATGTCACTGGCCATGTTCCTCCAGTGTTGTTCCTGATTCGCCCTTTCCACTTCTTGCTGTAGCCGTCTAATCCCTTCGATATTTTGAGAAAAAGACTGAATGCGAGCAATATCCATATCCTCCTGTAAGGTAGCTGTAACACAAGTTTCCACATACTCTGGAAGTAGTCCCATGATAAACTGATGTATCCTGGCTGGCATGGTATCCACAAATGCTGGTGCATACCTAGCAAAGGAATCAAACCTCATTGCATACTCTCAAACACTCATCGGCCTTGTTCCAGGTGCAAAAACGGATCCACCCGGGCTTGTCGGATTTCTCGCGGCAAGTAATGATCTATGAAGGCCTCCGAAAAGTTGAACCAAGTTGGAGGGGGTACGTCTCTGCCTTTGGACCTTTCCCAACTCTCATACCATGATATCACTGTGTCTCGTAGTCAAAATACTGCCAACTCAATTGTCTCTGTAGGCATAGCATGCATCACCCTAAAAATTTGTTGTAACTGATCCAGAAAGTCCTGAGGGTCCTCACTATGGTCTATCCCTGTGAATTGTGAGGGATTCAGGGAAAGGAACTCCCAGACCCTCGAACTTATAGGTCCTCTAGTAGATTCAGCAACAACTGGTACCATTGGCTGGCACTGAGCGGCCATCATTTGAGCCAGCATATAAATAGTGCTCCTAACCTCCTGATATGATAGTATAGGTATAGGGACTGTTGGGGATGGTGCTGACATGTCTTTTGCCTTGGGTGCTCCTGGCATAGTGGAGAATGCTGGGGAGACCGGGATGAAGTCACCCTATCGCCCTCAGATCGGGCCGACTCTGATTGGGGCACCCTGCTAGTGCCCTCTCCTGCCACAACATCCAGCTCCCGACCAATTATGGTCTATAATGTGTTAGACATTTCCTATGAAAATAAGCAGAATAAGGTGAGCTTAGAGAGTTACCCTATACAACATAGATCTACAGCATGACTGGAGAAGAAAGGAGGGTAATCACACTATTATGCCTCGTAGCCTCCTGCCTATAGATGTGGTGCACAACACACCCATAGACAAGACTCTACTTGATACGACTTGTAGACTCCCTGGGATACGATCTGTTCTGATACCAAATATGTCACGCCCCACCTTGGAGGCATCACTGGCACCTAATGCCATACTGGGACCTAGGCTGACCTGGCTAGGCAAATGCACCTTTGGTGCCTACCAACAATATAAATCAAGAAAACAAACTGCTATATCTCGGCTGTAAATATAGCCTCGGGCCGACAAGGCCACATTGCACCTATAAAAGAAAACAGCTAACCCAACAACAAGGCAATAAAAGGGATCCTATACGGGACAACAATACCACAATGCTGTCTAGTTGTAGCAAAATGAAAATAGGAGATCATATTCACATTAATGCTGACAAGGATGCTAACTAACTAGCTAAACTAGGCCCTACATGGCCAACAAACACAAAATAAAGCACACATAGGACCCACACAGCCAACAACAACAACCAACTGAGAATCTGTAGCCTGCAAGCCTCTAAGAGTGGAATAATGGCTGGGACAGGGCCTCGACCTACCCAAAAGTTGTACAACAAAAGAACAAACCTTCCCTAACTATCAACTCCGGAGAAAGGAGCTGAATGAACTGCTGACTCTGGCTGGAAGCTAGGAAGGTCCTAAACCACGTCTATCTACACCTATAAGCAAGTAATGCAGTGCAGAAAAGATGGGAATTAGTACAATATGTACTGAATATGAAAGACAGTAATGAAAATCATTGAATAAAATTGATAATAGAACTGAAAATGATCAATAGAAAGGATAAGAGTTATAACCTGAGTAGCCTCACAACCTGCTGCTGTATAACTAACAATAAGTAACGCAAATCAGAACTTTACCTGGCCCCCATAAGCCTAGAAGGTACAACCAACACAAACTAATCCACCTGGGCCCCCATAAGCCCTGACGAGTACACTTCAATCTATATACCCCTAACATGGTTAATATGAGTCAACGGGTAACTATAGCCAACCTACCTGGCTCCTGGGTCTACAATCATGCCTTCTGGGCTCCTATAGCTGTGTCTTAGCCCGATGGGCTCCTGTAACTACACCCTAGGCACACAAGGCTCGGTGAAGGGTCAGTGATGCTGATACGACATAAAAGTAGGGGTCCATTCGTGGATGGACTGTAGTATGGCCCTTGGGACTAAATAAAGTCCCATCAGACAACATATAGCTCCTCTGAGTGATCTATATAGCCTCGTAGGCGATGACACAGCTAGTAACCCTGAGGTTGGTCGACGGAAGGCTATATAAGGTGGGGTCAATCCTAACCAAAATAAAAAACTCTAATGTCAAATTAGCGGTAGTAGCTAATCACAACATACATGCTTCTAGCTTCCTTACAAGGATATAGGTCATATTACTATACGATAGGAATGTCTTACTGAAGAGATTAGCCTTAACATACCTCGAATGCCGATTCTCACTTATCCGACTAGTTCTAACCTATAGCCGGTGATTCCACTCAACTGCAGCCCTTATACTAAGAGAATAGGGATATTTTCAATACTAAGACTTGGAAAACAATGATATCTTTCGATAATAATATTAACTATAATTCAACTTTGTTTAATTTGACCGAAAACTCATAATTTTTTGAGAGTTTAGAAGGGAGAAATGCTTACCTTTCACCTGTAGCTGCTTAGGACTTGATTTGAAGTAATTTTGACAATCTTTACTCAGCGGGGTTCCGGTACACTGAGCGAATTTTCAAGAAACAACTCCACATAGATGCTTCTCGTAGGCCTAGAGCTCATTATCCAAGGTGAATTTGCGTTTGGACGGAGCTTAGCGGCATAATTTGGCGAAAAACGAAAGAAAAATAAAGAAACCCTCCATAAGCTTTGAGTTCTGACTTGGGGAAATATTTGTTATGATCTGAACTTGAACTTGACTCATATATATAGGTGGGAGTCCATGACCAGAGGGGAGTGACACGCTGCCCATAGCGTCGACCAAGGGGCGTGACGCACCGGCCATAACGCCAGGCTGGCTGGCACGGTGCAGCACTCAGTGCGCCTAGCCTCTGGCCCCGACCTCCTGCTCACTCAATTCCATGTCCATATATTCATCCCTGGGCCTTTTTCTGCATGTGTCATACTCCAAAACTCTCAATTTACGTACGCACGTGTCCATTAAACAATAGAAACTTACGGAGTGTAACATTTATTTTCATATTTATGATTTATTGGCTATGAAAATAGGAGGACAATGAAATTTAGGATGCAAAAAGTCCACTAGATTGAAAACCTCATAAGAGATGGTCTAGACAAAGTTAGGACATAAAAAAGAACCAGTCAATATGAATTATGGAATGACTTGATTTCTTTTCATCAAGGTACATAGGCAACTTAGAGTTTCATTGTAAGTTTAATATCATGAGTTTAAAAAACATACATTACTCTAAATATTGTTTAAGTGAAGTATGATGCAATAAAAGACGCCTGATGCAATAGAAGAGGCCTGGCCAAGCATAAGAAGATAAGATCTACAAACATTCTTTCATTAAAGTTTGAACCTTCACAAAAAAACTAGTGATTCAATGGGTCAATTCCCATGGAAAATGGGTTTCTCCGATAGGAAAATGGGTTTCTCCAATAGGATAACTGTATTATTTTATCAAGTTGTCACATCTGCAAGTTGAAGTCTTCAAATCAGTCATGCCTTCAAGTTGAAGTCTTCAAATCAGTCATGTTTTAAAGCTGAAGTCTTCAAATCCTCCATATCTTAAAGTTGAAGTTTTAAAAAGTCTTCAAATTATTCATTCTTCAAGTTGAGTCTTCAAATCCTCCAGGTCTTCAAGTTGAAAGGTTTTTAAATCCACAATATCTATAAGTTGAAGTCTTCAAATTAGTCATGCCATTAAGTTGAAATTTTCAAATCCTCCAATTCATCAATTTGAAGGTTTTATCCACAAAGTTTGCAAGGTGAAGTCTTAGAATCATCCAAGTCTTTAAATTGAAGTTTACAAATTCATCGCATCTACAAGTTGAAGTCTTCACATCAGTTAGCCTTCAAGTCCGAGTCTTCAAATTCTCCAAGTCTTCGATTGTAAATTTGCAAAATCTACCAAGTCTTCAAATTGAGTCCTTCTAAATTTTCAATCTTAAGGTAGATAAAATTTGTCCCTTTGCACCTTAAGCTAGCCATTTCACAAATTCAGCCTTAAAAAGTTTGTTAAATTTTCAGTTTAAGGTGGATAAAATTTGTCCCTTTTCATCTTTAAGATGACTTTTTCATGGATTTATCCCTAAAAGGATCTTTAAATTTTCAATCTTAAGATAGATAGGATTTGTAATTTTGTACCTTAAGCTGGCCTTTCCACGGATTTATCCTTAAAAGGATCTCTAAATTTTTATACCTTAAGATGAGAAACTTTAATTCCTTTGCAGCTTGATCCATAAAATATGGTGTAATTTAAAGTCTTCACCATGGGAAATGTAAATTATTTGTCTTAGACAGGTGTAAAGCCTTTGTTGCGGACCATGTAAACTCTTTTTCTTAGAATTTTGTAAAGTCCTTATCATAGATGATGTAACGTCTTTAGCTTAGATGTGTAAAGTCTTTTCCTCGAGCAACATAAATTCTTTAGATCAGACAATGTAAAGCCTTCGTTATTGACCATGTAAACTATTGGCCTTGAACAATGTAAAGTCTTTGGCTCGGATGATGTGACACCTTTAGCTCATACGATGTAAAATCTTTGCCTAGGGCAATGTAAAGTCTTTGACTTAGATAGCGTAAAGTCTTTATCGCAGATCATGTAAAGTCTTTGCTTTGGACAATGTAAAGTCTTTGGCTCAAACGATATGACACCTTTAGCTCAGGCGATGTAAAGTCAATCGTTCGAGCAATTTAAAGTCTTTGGCTCAAACGATATAAATACTTTGCTACAAATCATATAAAGTTGGTGTAAAGTCTTGGGCTCGGACAATGTTACCCATTTAGTTCAGACGGAATAAAATATTCACATCAATCAATGTAAATTCTTTGGCTCAGACAATATAAATTACCGATCTTGTAAAGTCCCTTCCTTGGACAAAGTAAATTCTTTGGCTCAGATAATGTGATACTTTAGCTTAAGCAGTGTAAACCCTTCACCTTTGACAAAGTAATATCTTCACTTCATAATAATGTATTGCCATAATGAGTAAAATCTCAAATAGAGTAACTACCGACATAACTTTTAGATCAACTTCTCCATTGGAGTAGTATCTTTTCCCTAAAAAGGAGAGAAAGAAAAAATACAATAGAAGAAAACACAAATAATAGAGAGATTGTTACCTGTCAAGACATTTCAAATTAGGAAGTCAAGTTTAAAATTTAGACCTTAAAGGCTAAATTATAGCAATCAAAACTGTTTTTGAGTCTGACATTCCAACATCAAGATATAAATTATTTGGTGAGGCAATTCAAATCTGAAATTGTCTGCGTGATAGAATCTAGAGCTAAATTTTAAAAAAAACATCTGGAATGATTTTGAAGGTATTTAATTCTGAATTTTGAATATGTTGTAGATCTTTGTGTATAATTTAAGAAGAATCAAGCGTCTTGTGATTCCAACATTCCGTCATCAAGATATAATAATTTTAGTACAGTCACGCAAATCTGAGACCTTCACAAAATTTAAAACTAACTTCAAAACTCATCTAGAATGATATTAAAGGAGTTTATATTTGAAATTTGGATATGATGTAAAGCTTGAAATCTAGTTTCTAAAAAATTAAATTCTTCATGATTTTGACTTCTACTATAAGATATGAATTTTCTACTATAAGCGTGTTGAATAGTGAAGAAAGTGACGAAATCATGAAAATAAAGGAGAAGAAGAAGAAGAAGAAATTGCATTATATTGTGCTTCCCGTCGTGATTTGAGAACTCTGCAACTGATGTCAAGATAATAAAGAGCATGCAGTTATATATAGATGTCGTGAATTAGACCAAAGATCCTTATATTCAACTAGGAATCAAAGAGCAAATAGTCGACTCTTATTTCCCTTGGGTTATGGGTCTCTAGTGTTGAAGATAAACTAGGATTCTTGCCGAAAATTGAATTTATCCCATATGTAAAGGAAAGAAAGGCTGCTGAAATGTTGAAAATTTCCTTTTGGTATCCAATTCCAACTTGTAGTATGCCTCCAGTTCCCAGCCTAAAAGGATATAATAGCTTTAAAATTGAGATGCAAAGCCTTGAATAATTAAGTTATTCAAATATTAGTATTTGGATAATTATCAAGTATGTTTGTTCTGTGCACATAAAAAAAAATTAATGTACACATGCCTCGTGGAGCATTTATCATGAATACGTGTATAAAAAAATAATAAATTCACATATTTTACTAATACTTTAAGACTCATCTCTGATTTCAACGAGTTTGCATCTCCATAAATTTTAAAGTTTGGGAGAATTTGTAAGAATATAAATTTTATTAAATTCAAATTCATAAAATAATTTGAATTATATTAAATCTAATATATATCTGTTCAAATAAATAAATGGGCTAATGTAGTGAAATTAATTATTTAAGTCCATTGGGCTAGACCATTTAGTCTGGTTACAAATGTTGAATCCACATTATCAAGCCCAAGATGTCATATTATCTTATAGGCCCAAATTAATGACACGTGTCAAATAACGTGTCACACAAACTCAAATAAAAGAGCTAATAGGATCATACTGCATATCAAAATGACACAATATGTCAAGTCAAAAGAAAAATTAATGAAACTGTGTCACGTGCATAAGCGACATTCCGACCAATCAATATCGTCATGTTGCTTAAATCTGATTGGCCAAACAAAGTTTATCCTACATCTATAAATAAAGGCCTCATAATTAAGAAAAGGGACCAAAATTTTAAAAAGAAGCCAGAGAGAGCTCATGGATCAAATATTGTAGATTTCTCGACAAGTTACAAGCATTCACACACTCAAGTACTTTAATTTTGTACAAGTTTCAGAGATTAAGATGAAGATTGAAGATCAAGCTTCAAGCCATGGATTCAAATACAAGTCAAGATCAAAATTACTAGATTGAAGATAAAGCTCAAAGACCCTTGAATTCAAATATAAGTCAAGATCAAGACAACCAGATTCAAAATTAAGCTCAAAGGACCTTGAATTCAAATACAAGTTCAAGATCAAGTTAAAAAATCCTTGATTTTTCTATTTGAAAAGAAGAATCAAATGATTTATAGAGATTGTAACACTCGTCATATTTGAAAAAAGATACTATGATTGTTGTTATATTTTACTGTCTTGATTATTATTTTCTCAAATATATCTAAGTATTATTACTTGATCTCATATATATCACTATTATTAGCTGCAATAAGAATATAAACTATTGTCTACCATATCAAAGGTTTATATATCTTGTCCATCCTTGATACTAAGAATACAATTTAAATATTTTTCAAATAAACACTTTGCCTATTCATAATAAAGTTGTAACGACTCACATATCGTTACGGGAAGGGAATGGACTTAGAGTGCTAGAAATAGGCTAACTGAAGGATAGAAAAAGATGAGAAATAATATAAGTGTAAAACTGATCAAATTTAGGGAGTTACTAGTTCGGGGGACCGCTGCAGCGAGACCATGATAATGGTCGGAGCCCGCCGTGATGAATTTGGGAAGTAACCGCTGGAATCATTGTGTGGTGCTCTGGCCGTTGTAACGGGTCCACTGCAGCAGACGACGGAAATTAGAAAGTGGATTTAAGTGGGATTTTCGGAATTTTTACCCCATTATTTCCAAAACTCGATCACAAGGGCTAAAGAATGAAAATTTTCTCCAAGGTAGTGAACTCTCCTCCCAAGGTAAGATTCTTGATCTCCTCTCTTACTAAGGATTCTTGTAGACCTTTAATGATGGATTTTTGAGTGGAGAAAACCCTAGGCTATTAGACTAGGCATGAATTTATGGGGAGTTCATGCGGTGGTCTGATTTGATGTTTGAGGAGTATTGATCACTTCCTTAGGATTATTTGTTTGAGAAGAAGGGTTACGCGAGAATTGAGACCTAGAACTAAGTAGCATTGGGGGTTCACTTTCAAAAGTTCCCTGAAGGGGAGGGTTTGATCTTCTAAAAACCTATTCAAGGAATGAGTACTGAATTACTCTCTATTATGTTGCAGAATCGAGCATGCTGAAGCTGTGAGAAAGGGAAAGGCTCTGGTAGAGTAACTGACTCTTCGTGTCTAAAATTGAGGTAGGTTATAGTTAAAGGGATTAGACGCTATATAATAGCATATACATTATGTGCAGTGTTGATATACGATTGGTCTTCAGACATTATTTGTTGCAAGAATATATTATTGATAACTTTTTGAAAGAATGTGAATATGATGTGGTGTTAAACTGAGATAACTATTAAGTAAGGATATTATACTCTGTTAACGAGATGGTTAAGGTTTGTAATTGTTACTTAAAGTAGTAGATTGTAACCTCCTATTGTTAAATAAGGCTCCTTGATGTGTTCATGGATGAGAATGATGTAGGATAGTATTAATATTCTAAGATGAGAGGCTCGTGCCCCAAGGGAGCATTGGGGCGAGTGATGTTGTTGAGTGGCTCATGTCCGAGGGGAGCATCTAGATGAGCATATGAGTAGGAGCGGGTGCCACATCGGCATAGTACATGGATTTCTAGAGTCCCTTACAGGTCATGACTGGAAGGGCAAATATAAGACCATCTGGCATGTATGTACACTGATTTTTTTGTTTGAGTGTTATGGGGACATGGAGAAGGTGTGTTCCTGACATATCAACCTAGATTTTATTTTATAATATATTTGTTTGAGTGTTTATGGTGATATGACGGAGGCGTGTGCCCGACATGTCACCATTTGTTTTATTTTTTGTTGAGTGTGTAAGCTGTGAACGTTTGGAGTGAGTATGTTCTAAGTGGATGAATTTAATTGTTGATCTTTAAGTGTGATGAAAAGAGAAAAGTGGGAAGAGATCATAAATGCATTCTGGGTTAATGACGAAAAATGTTGAGATCATAAATGCATTCTGGGTTAATGACGAAAAATGTTGAGTTGGTTATTGCGAATAGATGTTTTAAACAGTATGTTGACATGAATGGTTACCATTTGATGTCAATATTTGCGTTATATCTGAATGAGATGTAGAGTATGAACTGTTGTAAGCTGTGAGCTAAAGAGGGTGTAGCTAAGTCGAGTTACTTCCTTGAGCAGTGCCACTGTAGCGGAGCTTTTTTTACTGCGACGAGACCACTATAACGGTCCAGTGACCACTGTAGCGAGTGGCCTAATCCAGTGAGTAGGCTGGTTGTCACCTGTGTAGAGCTAGTGCACCTAATATGGTTTTTGTACTTCGGTATGATGTGGAGGACTTGTTTTTTATCATGTTTGCATTGATTATATATTATTATGTAAGGCTGGCCGATGATGCACTAATACTGTGTTTTGTATTGACCCTGCGCCTGCACTTCTTTTCTGACTACAATATTCAATCCAGGAAGCTCCTCTCCTCCCCACCTTTAGTTTGCAGCAGTTTTTTTGAAAGATAAGCGATGCAAGATAGGATGATTCACTCCTTCGTGAAGATGTTCCTCCTCTGGACATTGCAGTATTCTTTTATCTTTTTTTTATATATTTTTTTCTTTCAGTTAAACATTCTAGAACTATAGTTAGATGTCGAGGTGTAATGACAATTAGGTCTTGGGATTTTTGTTTGTTCATTTTAAGAAGAATTTATTTATTTGATGAATCATTTTGTTTTTTTATAAGTTTTACATATTTATGAATGTTCGATGTTGAGTTAAGTTTGGAAATCGTTGGTTCGCCATTGGGGGGGGGGTTAGTATGAGCGCAAATCACGGCCATTTTGGGTCATGAAAAATCTTGTATCAGAGCCCTAGGTTTGTTAATCTCATTGCACTAAGACGGGTCTAGTATAGTCTTGCGGATCAATGTAGAGACGTCCGTAACTTATCTTCGAGAGGCTACAGGACTTTAGGAAAACTCCTTTCTTCCTTTCTTTTGTGTGATTACTTGATTCCAATTGGCATTTGGTGATCCAAATTGGTATCTAACAACTTTTATTTCCTTCCTTCTTATATGGTGAGGACGCGCAAACGGTAACAGAAATGCAACATCCGAACCAGCAGTGGCAGCCACAGTTCACGACAAAGGAAGGGGTAGAGGTCATGGATAGAGGCCTATTGCTTCTGGAGGAAGTGTTCGTGCTCCTGCTCCAGTCAGGGAGAGGTCTTCATCCCCCTTACCATTAGCAGTACGGAAGCAGGTGGCTGTTGAGGTTGAAGTTCCGGCACAGGGAGAAGCTCCTGCCGCTCCCACATCATCTGAGGTTCTGGTTCAGGTCCTCAATATCCTGAGTGGCCTCGTGGGTACTGGGGCAGTGCTAGGAACTCCTGTGAGGAAACAGTCGTGGATACACTATGTAGCTACTGTGGCTCCTCGAATTGATGACTTGCTAGAGGCTGTCATGTTCTTGAGACCGGTAGTGGGACAGATCATGACAGCGTAAGAGAATGACCTATTTTGGAGGTTCACCAAGATGAAGCCTTCCACTTTCTACAGCATTGAGGTGGAGGACGCCTATGAGTTCATCATCGACTGTCATGAGAGGCTCCACAAGATGGGGGTAGTAGAGAGGTATGGTATAGAATTTGTTATTTTTTAGTTGATGGAGGATGCTAAGCTCTAATGGAGAGCTTTTGTGGAGTGCAGACCAGCGGGGGTCACCACCATTGATTTGGACCCAGTTCTACTCCATATTTCTGGAAAAATATGTTTCCCGCACTCTGAAGGACAAGAGATAGGATGACTTCACCACCATCGAGCAGGGAAACTCATCTGTTGTAGCATATGAGGCCTGATTTCATTCACTGTCCAGGTATGCTCTACCTTTACTACCCATGGAGGAGATAGGACCAGGCGGTTTGTTAAAGGACTGAATGTAGGTCTCCAGGTATCCTCTCTCCAGATGGTTTCCTTAGGTAAGACCTTCCAAGAGGTGGTGGAATATGTAAAGTCCGTTGAAGGGGTGAGACAGGAGGGATATGCAAAGAATGCCAAGAAGAAGGCTCAGAGGGTGGGTTCCTTTAGTAATTCGTTTGCTAAGGCTCCGGCACCATAGGGTTTCAGTGGGCACCCTATTCAGTCCACCATGCAGGTGTTAAGTTAGAGGTCCACTAAGGATAGCTCCGTGACCATCAAGTGCAGTTGGGGGTACTCATATTGTTTGTTCAGACTTCAGAGCACGCCCTATGTCCTCTGTTCCAACTTAGAGGATAGTGATCGAGAAGGTCTGTCATGAGTGTGGTGAGTGTGGCCACATCGTAGATAGTGTCCTTCCATAGAGTTAATCCCGGTTGTTCGTGAGTTCTTAGAGATTTTCCCTGCAGATTTTCCTGGCATGCTGCCGGACTATGACATTAATTTTTATATAGATTTAGAGCCAAGGACTTGACCCATTTCTATTTCGTCGTACCAAATTGCAGCTTTTGAGTTGAGCGAACTCAAGGAGTAGCTGCAGGAGTTTCTTAGTGAAGGGTTTATTAGACCAAGTGTGTCACCATGGGGTGCCCCAGTTTTGTTTGTAAAGAAGAAGGATGGTATTACGCGGATGTGCATCAACTACCGCCAGTTGAACAAGGTAACTATTCGCAACAAGTACCCTCTTCCTAGAATAGATGATTTGTTTGATCAATTATAGGGAGCGGCCGTGTTTTTGAAAATTGAATTGAGGCCAAGTTATCACCATCTGAAAATTAGGGCTCAGGATGTTCCCAAAACAGCCTTTTAGACTAGGCATGGGCATTACGAGTTTTTGATCTTGTCGTTCGGACTCACTAATGCCCCAGCTACGTACATGAGCCTGATGAATGGTATTTTCAAATCTTACTTGGACTCCTTTATGATTGTTTTTATTGACGATATGTTGGTGTATTCTAAGACCAAGTAGGAGCATGAAAATCATCCAAGAATTGTATTAGGATTGTTGAAGGCGAAGCAGCTGGATGCCAAATTCTCTAAGTGTGAGTTTAGGTTGGAAGTAGTGTCTTTTTTGGGGCATGTGGTTTCCAAGAAGGGAATCCAAGTTGACCCACAGAAGGTGGAGGCAGTCAGAAACTAGGCGGGGCCAACTAGCATGACGAAATTCGAAGTTTTTTGGGGCTGGATAGTTACTACTGTCGGTTTGTGAAGGATTTTTCATCCATCGCTTCGGTGCTAAACAAGTTAACTCAAAAGGATATACCCTTCTAGTGGTCAGATGAATGTGAAGCAAGTTTTTAAAAACTCAAGAATCTACTAACCACAACATCTATCCTGGTGTTACTAGTGAAAGGTAAAGACTTTGTTGTTTATTGTGATGCCTCACGGTCTAGGTTGGGTGTTGTGTTAATATAGGAAGGAAAGGTCATTGCTTATGACTCGAGGCATTTGAAGGTGCACGAGAAGAATTACCCCACGCACAACCTAGAGCTAGTTGCGGCGGTGTTCTCTCTGAAAATCTGGAAGTATTATTTATATGGGGCTCGTTTCGCAACTTGCAGTATTTGTTCTCCCACAAGGATCTCAACTTGAGGCAGAGGAGATGGATGGAACTTCTTAAGGATTATGATATTACCATTTCGTACCATCCAAGGAAGGCCAATGTGGTGGCAGACGCGTTGAGTCAGAAATCTGTGAGCATGGGTAGTCTAGCTTGCTTGAAGGCTACCCAGCGATCGATGGCTAAAGAATTTCAGACTTTGGCAAATATCTTGGTGAGATTATCATTGACTGAAACAGGTGGGATATTAGCTAGCGTGGAGGCTAAGTCATCCTTATTCAAGGAAATCAAAGTAAGACAATTTGAGGATGAGAAACTGGCTAAGATTTGAGATAAACTGTCGTGGGGAGAAGCCAAAGAAGCAGTGTTAGATGCTAAAGGTTTCAAGAGAATAAAGGGAAGGGTGTGTTTTCCCCAAGTTGGTGGGCTAATCTAGACTCTCTTGGAAGAAGCTCAGAACTCAAGGTACTCCATTCACCTCGGAGTCACCAAGATGTACCATGATTTGAAACAACACTATTAGTGGGGCAAGATGAAGAGAGACATTGTTGACTATGTTGCTCAGTGTTTGAACTGCCAGCAAGTGAAGTACGAGCACCAAAAGCCGGGAGGAGTATTTCAGCAGATGCCCATTCCGGAGTGGAAATGGGAGAGGATAGAAATGGACTTTGTGGTGGGTCTTCCAAAGACATTGGGAAAATATGACTCCATTTGGTAATAGTTGACAGACTGACCAAGTCTGCCCACTTCTTGCCAATTGAAGTTATTTACAATGCCGATAAGTTGGCCAAGTTGTACGTGAAGGAAGTGATTTAGTTGCATGGGGTGCCGATGTCGATTGTGTCTGACAGGGGCACTCAGTTCACTTCACATTTATGGAGAACCTTATAGGCAGAGTTAGGCACGAGATTGGACTTAAGCACTGCCTTCCATGTCATAAAGGAATATTCAAGTGTTGGAGGATATGTTGCGGGCATGTGTGATAGATTTTGGGGGCCATTGGGATAAATTATTGCCCTTAGCAGAGTTCGCTTATAATAACAGCTATCACTCGAGCATTCGCATGACGCCATTTGAAGCCCTATATAGGAGGAAATACAGGTCTCCAAATGGTTGGTTTGATGCATTTGAAGTGAGACCCTAGGGAATTGATTTGCTGAGGGAGTCCTTGGAAAAAGTTCGAATAATTCAGGACCATCTAGTAGCTGCTCAAATTAGATAGAAGCAGTACGCCGACAAGAAGGTGAGGGATATGGAATTCATGGAGGGAGAGAAAGTGTTTCTCAAGGTATCCCATATAAAGGAGGTGATGAGGTTGTGGAAGTGGGGAAAACTTAGCCCAAGGTACATCGGACCATTTGAGATCCTACAGCGAGTGGGGGAAGTAGATTACGAGCTAGGGTTGCCGCCAGGATTGTCTGGAGTCCATTCGATGTTTCATGTATCAATGTTGAAGAAGTATCATGAAGATGGGACTTACATTACTAAATGGGACTCTATGCTACTAAAAATTTGTCTTATGAGGAGGATCCTATAGCGATATTGGCTAGAGAGGTTCGGAAGCTGAGGTCAAAAGAAATCACGACAGTAAAGGTCCAACTAAAGAATCTGTTATACCCCATAAGTTTTTATCATTTAACAGACGCGTGCGTACATATGTTGAAAGTTTAGGAGTACGATGCATGAGAGGAAGGGCTTGGGGGACGAATATATGAGCATGGCATCGAGCGAGCAGGAGGCCGGGGCCGGAGGCCAGGAGCCTTGGGCGCTGTGCCATGCTAGCCAATTTGGCGCAATGATTGGTCCTATGGGCGGCGCATTGCGCCCCTAGGCCACCGACCCCTGCTTATATATATATAAATATATATGTATATATATATATATAGATGTTTAAGTGTTGGAACTTCATTTCAAAATATTCCCTCGGTAGAGAAGTGAGAGGAGCAAAGGGTTCCTTTCGTTTTTCGTTAAATTACGCTGCTAAACTTTGTCCAAATGCAAATTCACCTTGGATAATGAGTTTTAGGCCTACGAGAAGCATCTCTGTGGAGTTGTTTCTTGAAAATTCGCTCGCTGTACTAGAACCTCACTGAGTAAAGATTGTCGAAATTACTTCAAATTTAGTCCTAAGAAGCTATAGGCGATAGGTTAAGCATTTCTCCCTTCCAAACTCTCGAGAAATTTTGAGTTTCTAGATGAAATAAATAGAGCTGAATTATAGTTATTATTATCAAAAGGATATCGTTGTCTGCCGATTCTTAGTATTGAAATAGCCCTATTCTCTTAGCGTCAGGGCTGCAATTAAGTGGAGTCTCCGAATGCAGGTTGGAACTAATTGGATAAAGGAGAATCAACATTTGAGATAGCCCTTACTGGCAGAAAATGAGTTGATTTTCTCAATCTATCAATAATCACACAGATCGAATCATATCTACGCCTGGTGCGGGTAATCCTGCTACAAAATCCATATTTACTGCTTCCCATTTCCATAGAGGCACAGCTATATCCTGAGTCAGTCCGTCTGGTTTCTGTTTTTTAGCTTTTACCTGCTGGTAGTTGGGACACTGAGCTACGAATTCTGCTATCCCCTTCTTCATTCTTGGCCACCAGTAGATTTTTTTTATATCGTGGTACATTTTCGTCAAACCTGGGTGGAGAGAATAACGGGCATAATGTACCTCGCCCATAATCTGATGGCGAAGCCCTGCAACATCTGGAACACAAAGGCGATGTTTATATCGCAATACCCCATCCTCGGTTATCTGAAAATCTATCACCTCTCCTTGCTGAACTCTATTTCTAAGCTGAACCAGGCTAGGATCTTCACACTGCCATTCCTTTACTTCCACGACTAAAGATGACACTGCGGCGTTCTGGATTACCGCTCTGTTGTCCTCTATTTCTGCTACACGAATGGCTAAATTGGCTAACTGATGCAATTCTTGGGCTAATTCCCGCTGCACAGACTGTAAGTATGCCAAACTCCCCATAGACTTACGGTTAAGGGCGTCTTCCACCACATTGGCCCTTCCTGGGTGATACAGAATATTCACATCATAGTCTTTCAACAGCTCTAACCAGCGATGCTGCCGCAAGTTCAGTTCTTTCTGGGTGAAGATATACTGTAGGCTCTTATGATCAGTGAAAATATCCACGTGGACGCCATACAAGTAATGTCTCCATATCTTCAAGGCGTGAATTACTGCGGCCAATTCCAGGTCATGGGTAGGATAGTTCTTTTCATGTTTCCTCAGCTGTGTGGAAGAATAAGCAATTACTTTACCATGTTGCATCAACACACATCCTAACCCAACACCCGAAGCATCACAATAAATTGCATAACCTTTTGTACCTTCTGGAAATGCTAACACTGGAGCTGATGTTAGCCTGTCTTTCAATTCCTGGAAGCTCTGCTCACATGCCTCAATCCACTGAAATTTTATTTCCTTCTGCGTCAGTTTAGTCAGAGGTGCTGCTAAGGTGGAAAATCCTTCAACAAACCTCCTGTAGTACCCTGCTAACCCCAAGAAACTGTGTACCTCAGTCGGAGTGGTAGGTCTGGGCCATGCTTTTACAGCTTCTATTTTCTAGGTATCTACCTGTATACCAGCATCCGACACGATATGACCCAAAAAGGCTATTGAATTCAGCCAAATTTCACATTTAGAGAACTTGGCATACAGCTGACGGTCCCTGAGAATCTGAAGCACTGTCCGCAAATGATCCTAGTGGTCTGCCTCCGAGCGAGAATACACCAAAATATCATCAATAAACACTATCACGAAAAGGTCCAGGTATGGTCTAAAAATGTTGTTCATCAGGTCCATAAACACGGATGGAGCATTCGTCAGCCCAAAGGACATGACTAAGAATTCAAAATGGTTGTATCTGGTCCTGAAGGCAGTCTTTGGAATGTCCCATTCACGAACCCGAACCTGATGATATCCGGACCTTAAGTCAATTTTGGAGAAATATCTAGCTCCCTGTAACTGATCAAATAAATCATCTATTCTAGAAAGAGGATACTTATTCTTGACTGTGACTTTATTCAGTTGCCGATAGTCTATGCACATGCGGAGGGAACCATCCTTCTTTCTCACAAACAAAACTGGCGCACCCCAAGGTGAAGTACTCGGCCTGATAAAGCCCTTGTCTAACAAATCCTTCAACTGCTCCTTTAGTTCTCTGAGTTCAGCAGGAGCCATGCGATAAGGGGGAATTGATATGGGCTGAGTGCCCGGTAATAAATCAATTGCAAAGTCTATTTTCCTTTCTTGGGGAATACCAGGTAACTCATCTAAAAATACATCGGGGAATTCATTCACCACTGGAACAGACTGGAGATTCGGAGGCTCTACCCGAACATCCTGAACTCTGACAATGTGGTAAATGCACCCCTTGGCTATCAACTTTCTCGCCCAAAGATAGGAAATAAACCTACCTTTTGGTGTAGCTGTACTGCCCTTCCATTCTCGTATTACCTCCCTTGGAAAATGGAATCGGACTATCTTGGTCCAGCATTCTACATTGGCATAGCATGGAGCTAACCAATCCATACTCATAATGGCGTCAAAATCAACCATTTCTAACTCTACCAAATATGTTGTGGTTTGAAGGTTAGTAACCTCTACTGTACACCCTCGATAAACCCTTCTGGCTATAATAGAGTCACCGACGGGTGTAGATACTGAAAAGGGTTACCGAAGCAATTATTGTACAATACTGAACTTTCGAGCCACTAATGGGGTAACATAGGACAAGGTAGATCCTGGATCGACTAATACATAAGCAGGGTGAGAGAAAATAGTCATCATACCTGTCACAACATCTGGAGATGCCTCTGAATCTTGTCTCCCTGGTAATGCATAGGTACGGCTTGGGCCCGCACCTGAACTAGAGGCCCCTGATCTGCCTTGGCCTCTACCTGCTGAAATTGAGGGCCTGCGCCCTGCCGGGGCTACTGGAGCTCGCGACCCTACTGATGCCCTGTCCTATTTATCCCGGTCACCCTAACCCCTGGCTGGACAATCTCTCATCACATGACTCTCCTGTCCGCATATATAACACCCTGTGGAGCCATATCTGCAAGCTCCAGAGTGGAATCGGCTGCAAATAGGGCAAAGTGGTTGTGTATACCTGCTCTATTCTGCCCTCCTCTGCTGGGGTGAATCTACTGTTCGAGAACTTCCGCCGGACTCTGACTGTCCTCGGCGACTGAATCTACCCCTCTGCTGTTGTGATGGAGGCGGGGGTCTAGGTGGCCTATTTGACAGTCGTAGCCTAGGCCCTCTCCGAATCTCCCCCTGTAACTCATCTGACCTATCCCTGTGGCGCTGTTCCTGACTTGTTCATCTGCTATCCTGTTGCTGCTATTTGAGGCCCTCAATAGTCTGAGCAAAAGCCTGTACTCGAGCAATATCCATATCTTCCCGCAAAGTAGCTGTCATACAGGCCTCAATATACTCTGGGTTCAGCCCCATAATAAACCGGTGGACTCTGGATGGCATGGTGTCTACAAAGGCTGGAGCATATCGGGCCAAAGAGTCAAATTGCAGGGCGTATTATCGAACACTCATCGCCCCCTACTCCAAGTGTAAAAACTGGTCCATCCAGGCATGTCGGAACTCTCGTGGTAGGTAACGGTGTAGGAAAGCCTCTGAAAAGCTGGACCAGGTCAGAGGGGTAACATCTCTCCCTTGAGACCTTTCCCAACTCTCATACCACAACACACCAATATCCCGTAGTCGGAATACTGCCAATTCGACCGACTTTATAGATGAAATATGCATTACCCAAAAAATCCTCTTCATCTGATCCAGGAAGTATTGGGGGTCCTCTGTTCGATCTGTCTCGGTAAACTATGGGGGGCCTAGTGCCAAGAATTCTTGGACCCTCGAATTACCAGGTCCACCTGATGATTCTGCCGCTGTAGGTGGCATTGACTGGCGCTGAGTAGCCATCATTTGCGCTAACATAACTACAGCACTCCTGACCTCCTAGTCAGATGGTATGGGTATAGGAACTGTCGGAGGTGGTGTCGTCCCGAGTGGCTCCTGATGGGGTGGAGACTGTTGAGAAGGTCGGGACGATGCCTCTGTATCTCCCTCAAATTGGGTTGATTCTAAACGAGGCTGAGGCATCTTGCTAGTGCCCTCTCCTGCTGCTATGTCCAATCTTTTGCCTGTGATAGGATGTCGCTGATCTGACATTTTATTTGTAAACAAAATGTATAATAAGCTGTAGAGACTCAACCCTATATTGTATTACTCTATGGCACGACTGAATATAAAGAAAGAGTAACCACCCTATCATGCCTTGCAGCCTCCTGCCTATGGTATGTGGTGTACAACACATCCATAGACAAGACTCTACTTAGCATGGCTTGCAGACTCCCTGGGATACGACCTACTCTGATACCAAGTTTGTCACGCCCCGCCTGGGGAGGCATGACTGGCACCTGGTGCCCTACTAAGACCTAGACTACTAGATTAACTGAGCTTAAGCACTTCTGGTGCCAGGCTGGCTCTAATTCTGGATTCAAGAAAACGACGAGCTATATAACGACTGTAAATACAGCCTCCGGCCGACAAGGCCTATAGCCACCTGTAGGAAAATAATAGCTAACCAGAACAACTAAACTTACGGGAACCTATGTGGGCCGACAAGGCCACCATGCTTACTAGTTTATCTTAGAAATGAAAACAAGTACCAAGCTACTACTTGACCGACAAGGTCACCACTACCAACTGAATAAGGCCCCATGCGGCCGCTGTAAACAACTGAAACACACAAATGGCCCCACACGGCCTACACAGCTAACCACAGGGAATATATATAATCTGCAAGCCTCTAAGAATAGAAAGATGGTCGGGACAGGGCCCCAGCCTACCCATACTGTATAAATAAAAGGGAAGTCAACCTTTGTCTTTCGAGCTCCGAATGAAAGGAGTTGAAGGCGTTGTACGCTGGCTAGAACTACGAGGGATCTGCTCCTCGTCTATGAGTACCTGCAGGCAAGTAATGTAGAGCCCCAAAATGGGCGTCAGTACCACTGGTACTGAGTATGCAAAGTAATAGCTGAAAATGACTGAAAGTAAACAATAATGCTGATAGATACTGAAGTAATGGGAGACGGGCTGAGACTGACTAAAAAGAGCATAACTTTACTGAAGAGAGTAAGAGTCATACTTGATAACATGGTGGTCTACTTTCTATCTATTAATAACTAACACAACATAGCATACAAGAACCTTACCAGCCCCTATAAGCCGTAAGGTACCAACCAGCACACAATCTATATACCCTTACCCAGGTCATACCATCCACCTAGTAACTATGAGCATCCTGTCGGCCCCCTGGTTATGCAACTTGGGCCCGTTGGGCCCCTAACTATAGCTGGATCTGAGTCCGGAGGACTCCTGAAATCTGAAATCTGAAATCTGTAATCTGGAAACTGCACTCAGAAAGCAGCCAAATTCCACTAGACCAAGGCTTGTGAGCAGAGTTTCTAGGAGCTGAAAAACAGGTTGACATCTACGCCAGTATTGGCCTTACCGAAGGGCTTAGAGGGTTATGCCATATACTGCATCGCTTCAGGTGTAGGATTAGGGTGTATTCTAATGCAACACGACAAGGTGATTGCCTATGCTTCAAGGCAGCTAAAGAACCACGAAAAGAACTACCCCACCCATAGTCTGGAGTTAGCAACAGTGGTTCATGCTTTGAAATATGGAGGCATTATTTGTATAGTGTGCATGTGGACACCTTTACTGGCCATAAGAGCCTCCAATATATCTTCGCACAGAAGAAGTTGAATTTGCGGCAGTGTCATTGGTTAGAATTGCTAAAAAACTACAATGTGAACATTTTATATCACCTAGGGAAGGCTAATATTGTAGCCGATGCCCTTAGCTGCAGATCCATGGGCAGTTTAGCATATTAGAGGCCAGAACAATGAGAAATGGCTCGAGAGTTGTATCAGTTAGCCAGTTTAGCAGTCCGGGTAGTAGATTTAGAGGATAACGGGGTTGTGATTTAGAATACAACAGTATCCTCACTGTTTGTAGAGGTAAAGGAGTGGCAATACGAGGACCCTAGTCTAGTACAGCTCAGAGACAAGGTTCAGCAGGGCAAAATATCAGGCTTAGAGTTAACATAAGACAAGGTCTTGAGATCTGGAGGTCGACTCTACATCCTAGACGTAGCAGGGTTTCGCCAGCAGATTACGGAAGAGGTACATTACTCCCGTTATTCCCTTCAATGAAGATGTAACATGATATAAAGGAGATATACTGGTGGCCTAGAATGAAGAAAGGTATAGCTGAGTTTGTAGCACAATGCCCTAATTGTCAGCAAGTAAAAGCTGAACATTCGAAACCTAGCGGACTGACTTAGGAGATAACGGTGCCTATGTGGAAATGGGAATCAATTAAATTGACTTTGTTACAAGGCTACCTCACACCAGACGTAAATTCGACTCCATTTGGATCATTGTCGATAGGTTGACGAAATCAGCCTACTTCTTGCCAGTCAGGACTATATTTTCAGCCAAAGACTATGTTGGGTTATATATTAAGGAGGTAGTCTGACTGCACGGTGTCCCAGCATCTATTATTTTCGACCGATGGACACAGTTTATAGCTAGGTTTTGGAGATTATTTTAGAAATGTTTACGGATGCAGATTAATTTGAGTATAACTTTCCATCCCCAGACAGACAGGCAAGCAGAGGGCACCGTTCAAACGTTCGAGGATATATTATCAGTGTTTGTGCTAGACTTTGAAGGAAGTTAGGACGAGCATCTACCCCTTATTTAATTTGCATATAATAACAGCTATCATTTCGTTATACAGATGGCGCCTTGTGAAGCTTTATATGGGTGAAAATGTAGGTCCCTCATAGAATGGTTTGAAATAGGGGAGGCAGGGTTGATCGGACCTGATATGATCCATCAGAAAGAAGAAAAAGTAAAACTTCTCAAAGAATGCTTGTTGACAGCCTAGAGTCGTTAGAAGTCCTATTTTGATGTCCGACGTAGAGACTTGGAATTTAATGTTGATAATTGGGCTTTTCTCAAAGTTTCACTGATGAAGGGCGTGATGAGATTTGGCAAGAAGGGAAAGCTTAGCCCTAGGTTCATTGGCCCGTATCGGATCCTTCAAAGGATAGGCCGAGTGGCATATGAGTTAGAACTGCCTTCAGGGATAGAATCTGTTCATCCATTCTTCCACGTGTCAATGCTACAGAAATGTGTATGAGACCCTTCTTGAATTTTTCCAGTTGAGGATGTTCAAGTTATGAAAGATTTGTCCTGCGAAGAAACTCCTGTTGCTATATTAGATTGACAGGTCCGTAGACTGCGGACTAAAGATGTAGCCTCCGTGAAAGTCTTGTGGAGGAATAGAAATGTAGAAGAGAGACTTAGAAAGCTGAGGATGGCATGAGGTCTAGATATCCTCACTTTTTCCAGCCAGACCTAGATTATATAGTTGAGGTGAGATTGTTTTTCAAATGTTACTCTATTGATTATATTATTAGTATTGTTCAGTTGTTCACTTTTATGTTGTGGAGTAGCTGTTTATAGCGTCCTGTGAGATGCCTATGTTGGACTTTTCTGCGTTTCAAGTTTTCGGATAGTCCATATTACAGAGGAGACTCTGCCAAAATTTTTCTAGCAGTAGTTAAAGGAGTTGAGTCTTTTAAGTCTAAAGATTACATTAAAGGATGAATGTTCCTAAGAGGAGGAATGAATTTATACCCCATAGTCATTTAACAGACGTGTAAATACATATGTTAAGAGTTTCGAAGTACAACGCATGCAAGGAAGGGCTCAGGGGATGAATATACAAGCATGGCATCGAGTGAGTAGGAGGCCGAGAATGGAGGCTAGGCGCCTTGGGAGCCGCGCCACGCCAATCAGTCTGGTGCTATGGCGGGCGCGTTGCGCCCCTTGGCCGACGCTGTGGGCGGGGCATTGCGCCCCTAGGCCACCGACCCCCACTTATATATATATATATATATATTTAAGTGTTGTGTAATGCCCCGCCTGGGGAGGCATGACTAGCATCTGGTGCCCTACTAAGACCTAGACTACTGGATTAACTAAGCCTAAGCACTTCTGGTGCCAGGCTGTCTCTAATTTTGGATTCAAGAAAATGACGAGCTATATAATGGCTGTTAACACAGCCTCCAGCCGACAAGGCCTATAGCCACCTGTAGAAAAATAACAGCTAACCAGAACAACTGAACATGCGGGGGCCTATGCGGGCTGACAAGGCCACCATGCTTACTAGTTTATCTTAGAAATGAAAACAAGTACCAAGCTACTATGTGACCGACAAGGTCACCACTACCAACTGAATAAGGCCCCACACGACGCAGCATTCAACTGAAACACACAAATGGCCCCATACGGCCTACACAACTAACCACAGGGAATATATACAATCTGCAAGCCTCTAAGAATAGCAAGATGGTCGGGATAGGGCTCCGTCCTACCCATAATGTACAAATAAAAGGGAAGTCAACCTTTGTCTTTCGAGCTCCGGGTGAAAGGAGCTGAAGGCGTTGTACGCTGGTTGGAACTACGAGGGATCTGCTCCTCGTTTATGAGTACCTGCATGAAAGTAATACAGCGCCCTAAAACGGGCGTCAGTACCACTGGTACTGAGTATGCAAAGAAATAACCTAAAATAACTGAAAGTAAATAATAATACTAATAGATACTGAAGTAATAGGAGACGGGCTGAGACTGACTGAAAAGAGCGTAACTTTACTGAAGAGAGTAAGAGTCATACCTAATAACATGACGGTCTACTTTCTATCTATTAATAACTAACACAACATAGCATACAAGAACCTTACCAGCCCTCATAAGTCGTAAGGTACCAACCAGCACATAATCTATACACCCCTACCCAGGTCATACCATCCACCTAGTAACAATGAGCATCCCGCCGGCCCCCTGGGTATGAAACTTGGGCCCGCTGGGCCCCTGACTATAGTTGGATCTGAGTTCGGAGGACTCCTGAAATTTGTAATCTGGAAACTGTAATATGCACCTCGGGCGCAAGCGCTCGACAGGGGGTGTGGTATAGTGCTGATCAACCTGCTATGGCGAATCTGCATCCCATCTTCGTCCGCTGGCGAACGGCATGCCACTCCGTAGAGCGACGTACCCTCACCCTCTGGTGGGCGAGTCGACACAGCTATTAACCCTAGGGCAGTCAAGGAAGCTCTAAGGTGCCCAACACAGAACAATCATGTCTCCACATATAGCAATAATCGCATGTAATATATATATATATATATACTGAATCTAATAATAATATTTATATTCTGGTATTCTGTTCTGAATCTCATACTGAAATATACTGAATCTAATACTGAAATATAATGAATCTAATACTGAGATATACTGAATCTGAAATAATATTTCTGGAATATTCTGCTGGGAATTGTACTATTTTATTGAGTTTCATGTTGAACACTGTATAATAATTCTAACATGCTTACTGAACTCATACTGAATATAATATACAGCTTCTGAAACATTCTACTAGAATTCGTACTATTTTTCTATACTGAAACTACTAGCTTGCCGAAAGGAACTGGCTTTACATACCTTAAATGCCGGCTTCCTGATTAACTGGCGTAGCTCGGCTAATATTCAGCTATTTCCCCAACTATATTCATATTCACGAAGGAATAGAATTAATTCTACTATTATTATGGAGAGAAACCATACTTATGAATATATTTACTGCCTATTCTTCGACTTATCGAAGAACGGCCGAAAACTCGCAATTTGTCGGGAGTCTATAAGGGAGAAATACTTACTTTAATATCGGGAGTGTATTAACACTAGTTTGGAGCAATTCCACTTACCTTGGCTTGGTGAGGCGATGATTCGTCGGCCGAATTTAATGAAATTAACTCCGTAGGAATGCTCCTGTAGCTTTATTCTTCGCAACCCAAAGTTAATTTGAGTTTAGACTGAGTTTGACAGCGTAAACGGAAGGAAATTTAGGTAAACCCTTCGTCCCTTACTGTTTCTGTTAGTTCTCCGGAATTAAATGAAGAGGAAATGATTTAAGATAAGGTGGGAGGCCTTATATACTTGGGGCCTTTAAGTCGCATTTGTCAAATGCGATTTATAGGTCGCATTTGCCTTGCGATGCTCCGACTTGGCGCTGGTCCGGTCTCTCCCCGAGCCCTTTTTTCACACGTATGGCATTCTAAAACTCTTAACTAACATGCGAATAGGCCAACTAAGTGTCAAGAACTTATGGGGTGTAACATGTTGGAACTTCATTTCAAAATATTTCCTCGGCAGAGAAGTGAGAGGAGCAAAGGGTTCCTTCTATTTTTTGTCAAATTACACTACTAAACTATTTCCAAATGCAAATTCACCTTGGATAACGAGTTCTAGGCCTACGAGAAGCATCTCTGCGGAGTTATTTCTTGAAAATTCGCTCAATGTACCGAAACCCCGCTGAGTAAAGGTTGTCGAAATTACTTCAAATGAGTCCTAAGCGGCTATAGGTGATAGTTAAGCATTTCTCCCTTCTAAACTCTCAAGAAATTGTGAGTTTTTGGTCGAATTAAATGAAGTTGAATTGTAGTTGTTATTTCGAAAAGATATCATTGTTTGTCGAGTCTTAGTATTGAAAATAGTCCTATTCTCTCAGCATAAGGGATGCAATTAAGTGGAGTCGCCGACTACAGGATGGACTTAATTGGATAAATGAGAATCGGCACTCGAGATATGTCAAGGCTAGTCTCTTCGGCAAGTTATTCATGTTGTATAATAAAACAACCTACGTCCCTATAAGAAAGTCATAAGCATGTATGTTGTAATTAGCCGCTATTGTTGGTTGATATTAGTGTTTATTATTTCAGTTGGGGCAGACCCTACCTTATATAGCCTTTTGTCGACCAACCTCAGGGTTACTAGTTGTGTCATCACCTACGGGGCTATATAGATCGCTCAGAGGAGCTATATATTGTCTGACAGGACTATATTTAGGCCCAAGGGCCATATTAAAGTCCATCCATGAATGAGCTTCTATTTTTATGTCGTATCAGCATCACTGACCCTCTGTCGAGCCTTGTGTTCCTATGATGCAATTACAGGAGCCCAACGGACTTAGACATAACTACAGGAGCCCAGTGGGATCAATTACAGATCCAGAGGCTAGGAAGGTTGGCTATAATTACATGTTGACTCATATTGACCATGCTAGTGGTATATAGATTGAAGTGTACTCATGAGGGCTTATAGGGGCTCCGGCTAGGTTATTCTGTGCTGGTTGTACCTTTCAGGCTTATGGGGGCCGGGTAAGGTTCTTATTTTTATTACTTGTTAGTTATACAACAGGTTGTGAGGCTATTCGGGTTATAACTCTTATTCTTTCTAATGATCATTTTCAGTTCTGTTACCAATATTATTCAGTCATTTTCATTACTGCCTTACATATTCAATACATATTGTACTGACGCCCATCTTTGGGACACTGCATTACTTTCCTGCAGGTGCGGATATACGTGGTTCAAGACCTACAGTCCAATAAGCTCCTTTTCTTGGGAGTCGATAGTTAGAAAAAGTTTGTTCTTTTGTTGTACAACTTTTGGGTAGGTGGGGGCCCTGTCCCGACTATTATTCCACTGTTAGAGGCTTGCAGGCTACAGTTTCTTAATTATTGGTTGTTGTTGGCCGTGTGGGGACTATGTGTGTTATATTTTGTGTGTTGGCTATGTGGGGCCTAGTTTAGCTAGTTAGTTAGCAGCCTTATCGGCTATAGTATGAATAGGACTTCCTATTTTCATTCTGCTATAACTAGACAGCATGGTGGTCTTGTCGGCCCACATAGAATCCCTTTATCGTTATGTTGCTAGGTTAGCTGTTTTTCCTTTACAGGTGCTGCATTTCCTTGTCGGCCCGAGGCTATATTTACAGCCGAGATAGAGCAGTTTTTTTTCTTGAATTAAGTCACTGGTAGGCACCAAAGGTGCATATGCCTAGTCAGGTCAGCCCAGGTCCCGGTATGGCATTAGGTTCAAGTCATGCCTCCCAAGGTGGGGCATAACAAAATCGTCCTATAGAGGAAGCCATTTGGGAGACAAACTGATATGTGGACCAAATATCCTCAGTTGTTTGTGGAATCTGGTACATTCTCTTCCTTACTTTTATTGTATGTTGTTCGGGTATGAATGGTGTTTTAATTGGTATCTAATATATAACAACCCGCATGTCATTACAGGAAGGGAATGGACTTAGAGAGAGGGAAATAGGCTAAGAGAAGGATAGAAAAAGCTGAGAAATAATCCAAGTGTAAAACTGATTGAATTTGAGGAGTTACTAGTTTGGAGGACCGCTGCAGCGATGGAATGCACACTGCAGTGAGACCGTGATAACAGTTGGAGTCCCGCCGTGATGAATTTTGGAAGTAACCATTGGAACCGCCATAGCGGTGCTCTGGCTGCTATAGCAGGTCCGCTGCAGCGGACGACGGTAATAAAAAAAGTGGGTTTAAGTAGGATTTTTGAAATTTTACCCCATTATTTCCAAAATTCGATCAGAAGGGCTAAAGAACGAAAAATTTCTCCAGAGCAATGAACTATCCTCCCAAGGTAAGATTCTTGATGTCCTCCCCTTACTACGAGTATTGTTGATCCTAGAATTCTTGTAGACCTTTAATCGTGGATTTTTTGAGGGAGAAAACCCTAGGCTGTTGGACTAGGGCTGAATTATGGGGAGTTCATGGGGTGGTCTAATTTTATGTTTGAGGAGTATTGATTACTCCCCTAGGATTATTTGTTTGAGCATGAGGGTTACGCGAGAATTGATACCTAGAACTAAGTAGAATTGGGGGTTTACTTTCGAAAGTGCCTTGAAGGGGAGGGTTTGTTCTTCTAAAACACTTATTCAAAGAATGACTAATTAATTACTCTCTATTGTGTTGTAGATTTCGAGCATTCCAAAGCTGTGAGAAAGGCAAGGCTCCAGTGGAGTAACTGACGCTTCGTGTCCAAAATCGAGGTAGGTTATGATTAAAGGGATTAGACCCTATATAATAGCATATACATTGTATGCAATGTTGATGTACGGTTGGTCTTTGGACATTATTTGTTGTGAGAATATATTATTGATAACTTGTTGAAAGAATATGAATACAATGTGGATTTAAATTGAGATAATTGTTACGTAAGGATATTACACTTTGTTAACCAAATGGTTGTTGGTTTGTAATCGTTACTTAGAGGAGTAGATTGTAACCTCTTGTTGTTGGAAGGCACCTTGATGTGTTCATTGATGAGAATGATGTAGGATAGTATTAACGTCCTAAGATGAGATGCTCGTGCCCGAGGAGAGCATCCGGGCGAGTGATGTTGTTGAGTGGCTCGTGCTCAAGGGGAGCATCTGGACGAGCGTATAAGTGAGAGAAGGTGCTAAGCTGACATAGTACATAAATTTCTAGAGTCCCCTCAGGTCATGACTGGAAGGACAAAAATAAGACCTTCTGACATGTGTGTACACTGATATTGTTGTTTGAGTGTTATGGGGGCATGGCGGAGGCGTGTGCCCGATATGTCACCTTGATTTTATTTTATGATATATTTGTTAGAGTGTTTATGGTGATATAACGGAGGCATGTGCCCGACATGTCACCATTTATTTATTTTATGTTGACTGTGTAATCTATGAACGTTTGGAGTGGGTATGTGCTAAGTGGATGAATTTAATTATTGATCTGCAAGTGTGATGGAAAGAGAAAAGTGGGAAGAGATCCTAAATGCATTCTGGGTTAATGACTAATAATGTTGAGTTGGTTACTGCGAATAGATGTTTTAAACTGTATGTTGAGATGAATGGTTACCATTTGATGTCAATATTTGCACTATATCTTAATGAAATATAGAGTATGAACTGTTGTAAACTGTGAGCTGAAGAGGGTGTAGCTAAATCGAGTTACTGCCTCGAGTAATACCGCTACAGCGGAGCTTTTTCCGCTGTAGTGAGACCTGTATCGGTTCAATGACCGCCACAGCAAGAGGCCCAATCCAGTGAGCAGGTTGGTTGTCACCTGTGTAGAGCTAGTGCACGTAAGATGGTTTTTGTACTTCGGTATGATGTTAAGGACTTGTTTTATATCATGTTTGTATTAATTATATGTTATTATGTAAGGCCGGACGATGATGCCTACCAGTACTATGTTTTGTACTAACCCTACGCCTGCACTTCTTTTCTGAATGCAGAATTTGATCTAGGATGCACCTCTTGTCCCCACCTTTAGTCTGCAACAGTTTCTTTGAAAGGTGAGCGGCGCAAGATAGACTGATTCACTTCTTCGAGAAGATGTCCCTCCTCCGGAAATTGGAGTCTTCTTTTATCTTTTCTTTTAAATTATTTTTTTCTTTGGTTAAACGTTCTAAAACCATAGTCAGATGTCGAAGTGCAATGACAATCAGATCTTGGGATTTTTGTTTGTTTGTTTTTAGTAGAATTTTTGGTTTGATGAGTCGTTTTGTTTTATTATAAGTTTTACATCTCTATGAATGTTTGATGTCGAATTAAGTCTGGAAATCGCTGGTTCGCCCACCGGGAGGTTAGTGTGGGTGCCGATCACAACTATTTTAGGTCGTGAAAAAAGTAAATCAAAATATACAAATTTTATTTCTAACAATATTTCGTGTAAATGCATGTGCTGAAATAAGGAATTATTCATTTTGTTTATGGATCCTCTATGAATAGAATGACAATATTGCAATAAACCTCTGTGAATACAATGACAAAATTGAACAAATAGTACTGATCTTTTTATAAACATACTAGATAGTGATGCCCGAATAGACCTTTTTTGTAACATACTAGATGGCGATGCCCATGGGCAGTCTAACATCAAACTCAATCCAAATTTTCATTTCTTCAAATTAACAATATATTTTGATATGATTTAGGCTTAGCACGAGAAAAGAAAATTGGAGATTGTCTGTACTACACATGATTTACAGGAAGTCAAGAGTTTAAATGTGTAATAGGCAAACAAATTAAAGGACTATACCCAGCTGATAGCATTGTTGAGGTAGAATATACCCACCTCTTATCTTACGGTCAAAATATAGTTAGCAGCAGCCAAATGATTGTCCTCGTAACTACAACTTCACCTCCACAATCACACTCTACTTACATAGTCAATAATATATATATATATATATATATATATATATATATATATATATATATATATATGAGACTTAGAAGCATGCTAATGTGGCATGTCTCCAAGAGCTCCATTCATATTTTTCTTTTTTATTTATTGTTTTGAATTTTTTTCATTTAAAATTAATTTTTTAATTAATTAATTTAATTGTTGTTGTCACTTAATGTTATCACAATGTATAGAGAGTATTAAATATAGCACATTTAACATAATTAAGAAAAAAAACTATAATTAAGAGATTTAAAATATTTTTTTTATATAACACATTTAAATCTATCTATCAATACATAATTTATATCTAGCTATATCTATATATAATATAAAGTTAGGTATTAGAGAAGTGATGTCACACCTCTCTTTGGACAAGGATTCTATTTATTTCTTTTTTCTTTTTTTTTTGATAATTTTCCTCACATTTTTATTTACTTATTATTATACAAAAATAAATGTGTCAATTACTATTCACTCTATGTATTTTTATTTTATTATAAAAAAACCAAATGTCTCAAAAATTTACTACTCCACTTATTTTTATTCTTTATTGTAATATTAAAAGCCTAAATATTTACTATTGCAACCTTTCATTTCCTCTATAAAAAATAAAAATGTGTTAAAATGATGTGTATGTGTGTGTGTGTGTATCATATTACTATATAAATGGGAAACCCCTTAGTTGTAAAGTTGAATTACCAAAATATCTATTAAATAATAAACAACCATTTTACCCTTTACTTAAAAATTGCTCCTATTAATAATTTTGTACAAAAAAGTAAATTTAATTTTTAATATATATATATATATATATATATATATATAAGACCCAAAGTATAAAACTAAAGGACCAAAATAACCATCATAAGTTAAATGATGTTTTTGCCCTTCAGTCAAACATCAATTTTATAACATCTTAGTGTATAATTGTAAATAAGTATCCCAAATAAATTATCTTTATCTATTTTTTCTCTTGATCTCCTCATTTATTACTTGAATTTTGTATTCTTTTAGTTTGAAGCATGTGGATTTGAGAAGACAACACTTAATGTATAATGCAAAATCTAGAATATTTATAATTATGATATGATATTTGAGTTTCTTTCAAATTTTTCGATACGAATATGAAACTCCAATGTCTTCGTTCTTTTATTAACTTAATTATAATTACTGTTGAAAGTTAATGCATAATGCATATGGTACTAATTAATATTTTTGAATTTTACATCTATATATTAGATAATTCTGGTCTTATGACCAGTGACGTGTCATACTTCTATGATCAGGAAACTATATTTTTCTCAATTGTTTGATGATTTCCTATTTCCTTAAGTTTTAGTTTTCTTGGCGATTAATTATGAATAAATATCATTTTTTTCTTCTAAATAATAGTAAATAGGTTTGCATTAAAACTCAATTAGAGGTTAGAGCATTTGTAATTATAATAGTTTTAAATGTGTATTAATCTCTTAATAATTATATGTTAATTAATTCTTGAGACTCTTCATATTATATTTTTGGTGTTAATTCTTGTGCATCTTCATATTACATCGGGATTCATATTGTGCATCTTTATATTACATCGGGATTTATCTTTTTTGGTCTTTTTCTTATATTGTTTAAATTTTTGGTCTTGTGAATTTTTTTTTACCATTTATTTTGTGTTAAAAACGCAACAGTCCCTCTTTTAACTTACTTAATTATGATGAAAAACTTTTTTAGAGTCTTTCCCCTCTCCTAAAAATAATTATTAAACCCAATTAATTCATCACTTATAACTTAAATATACTTGTATCATTGACACACTAGAAATAACAGGTCTATAAATATTATTCAAGTAGCTATTATTTTTTCCTCCTTTGTGTACTCCTCATTGAACTCACCGTCTTCTCCAGATCACTTTCTATTTATTTTCATCAAATTTTATTTGAGCATGTAGAATATATATATATATATATATATATATATAATTTTGCAGTGGAAATATTTTTATTTTCTTTATTTTGCAGATAAGAAGTTACGTGTATAATGATATTGTAAGGCTTGGTCATGTTGAGAATTTGATGGATTGTTCTTTTATTCAACTGAGTGCTACTCTCAACTACTCTTCATTTATACCAATTAGTCTTTTGAATTACCTTAAATATAAAGTTTAATCTCATATCCCTAAATTATTAATTAGAAATTTTAGATCAAACTTTGAGAACAAAATCATCTTAAAAAAAAATTATCCTTATCCAAAGTAGAATTACACTGCAAGAACTCGCAAACTTTATTAATCCCTCCAAATATAAGTACCAATACGGAATTGAAAATAAAACAGAATATAATCACTATTTAATACTAATTTTTGGGATAATGCTGGAAAGATGAGGAGCCAATGAATTGAAGAAAAATGTGAAGATATAAATAATAAGAAGGTGTGGTTTGAAAGAGACAGAAGAAACTAAAAATGATTTTTTAAAAAAAAAAAGAATAAAGAAGAGAAACATAGAAAATAACTAGGAAAAAATGATAAAATTTTAAAAGAGAAGAAAATAATTAAGTTTTACCAAAAAAAAATCTTCTTTAGTGAAATGTTGATTTCAAACGATGAAAAGAAAGATAAAAACATTCTTAAATTTTATTTTAAGAAGAATCTTGAAGTAAAAAAAAAAAAATTAAGCGTGGTGATTGTGCTGTTACCGCTTCTTCTTTTTATTTTCCCTTAAGATTATGCTTGACTTTCAAATTTTAGTTTCCATTTTAATATTAGAAGGACAACTCGATGGACAATACAATCAGAGTTTAAATATAAATTTGTGAAATACTTCTGAGTTGAAATTATATATTTTAACTTTAGATTCTCCTATTACAAGATAAATTTAATATGTTTTCAATTATTGCCAACTTATATTTTTAATTTTTTTTATAAAAAGAAGTTCCATAAGTCCTTTGCCGCCTAAATTTCAATATTATCTGATTGTAAGATAGAATTTAAGATATTTTTAATTGTTATACACTTAAAGTTTTAGATTTTATTTTTAAATATTTAGCTAAAATTTTAAATATTTTCATAAATTAAGTAAACTTCTTTGTAATCGTGCGAAGCACGGAAAAATTTACTAGTACCATAATAACATGACTTGTAAACCGGCATAACAGAAAAGATTATTTTACATATACAATTAGGAGCTAATCTATCTATATCTATTTATACTATATTAAAAGTGTGAAACTTCTTAAAAATGTTGAATGAACATTTTTTCCTTCATTAAAAGACATCGCAATAGATAAAATAGTCCTTTTCTATTTTTGCATAATTGTTATTTAGAATTATTTTTATTACCTTATTTTTTCATATTAGGTTTTCTATTTGTGATGTAAAGCTATAAAAAATAATAATTTACACCAATCTTTTTTTGATAGTCACAAATTTTTTCTATCTTATTTTGTTATATTAGTTTTCTATTAATGACATAACTCTATTTGTACTATAAACCTAAAAAAGAATCTTTCCAAAGTTTTTTTTTTGCCTTTTTGATTTGGAATATTTTTTTTCTTTTTTGAGGGTCCGACTTCCTTTTTTTCCTTTTGCATATTCATGATTTTTTTTATTTTTTTACTTTTAAAATTTTAATGTCCTAATATTTTATATTTTTAAATACTTTTAAATTTATAAATTTTTTCACTTTTATAAAAAGATTTATAATTACATAATTTAATTCATCAACACATTTGATTCAATCTCCAACCTTGTATCTTTTCGTGTTAATCTATTTCTTCTTCTTTTTTTGTGTACGTTATGATTTTTTTAATTTTGTGGATTCTATACCAGCTCAAGTTGTTCATATTCAAAATAATTTAACTTAGATTGTCTCCTTTAGTTGAGCCTAATATTGATACTATGATATCTCCTTTAATTGTGTCTTATATTGATATTACGTGATTAAAAGTTTTGTGTTATTTGTAATTGACATTCTTCATCTATTCATACATTTACAAGTTTTATCTATTCAGGTAAAGTAATCTCTTCATCTCATAAAATAATTTTTTATATAAAATTATAAATTATGTAATTATAACTATTGTACACAATTTATTTTAGATACTCTTATAATGAAATTTGAAAAGGATTCATGAACGAAATTGTTCTAATAAATAACTTAAGACGATATAATTCGCATTGGATAATAAAAGTCTTAGTAATTCAAGCTGAATTAGTAAAAGATATGATAATTTTCAATGATAACACTCTAATTCAGGAATACAATAATCACTTTTGCGTAATTACTTTTTCAAATAATTATATTTATTGTTGTTCCACATAATGTATTTAATTTTATCTTTTTTTATTTTCTATTTAGTTGTTATTTATTTTAATTTTTGAATTTAAATCTTTTTCTTTGATAATGGAATTTTTATTTGTAAATTAATTAAAAACTAAATATTTAAAACATGGGATAAGCTACATTAAGAATTTGAATCAATAAGAAATTAAATTATTTTAATATTGAATTTTTTTTAAAATTTTGAATTAACTAATAGCAATATAATGTAATTTCTTTATTTTTCAAACTCATCATATTAATTTAATATTGCAAAATCCTTAGGTTATTGTGGATACGAAATTTTATTAAATTCAAAATCATAAGAAATTTGAATTTTATTAGATTTAAGATATATTAGTCCAAATAAGTATTATAAATTAATATAATTAGATTAATCATTTGAGTCCAATAAATAAAAATTTAATTAATGATCCAATTTCATTGGGTTAGTCCATCAATTGGGTTACAAATGATCAACCCACTTTACTAAGCCCAATATGTCATCTTCTTAGAAGCTCAAATTGGTGTCATGTGTCAAATAATGTGTCATGCCAAGTAGAATAAAGGAGCTAATAGGATCATGTTACATGCCAAAATGATACAGCATGCCAGTCAAATCAAAAGCTAATTAATATGTGTTACGTGTATAAGTGACGTGTTCCGACCAACCAAATATCGCCATGTCAGTTCAAATCTAATTGGTTGAAAGAATTTCATCCTTACGCAACTCTCCCATCCTCCACCTATAAATAGGGGCCTTATAATTTAGAAAAGGGACCGAAATTCCAACAAAAAGCCAGAGAGATTTGGTGGATCAAACGCCGCAAAATTTTCTACAAGCTACAAGAATTCAAGAACTCAAGTATTTCTCTACAAGTTTTATAGATCAAGACGAAGATTCAAGATCAAGCTCAAAATTCTTTGAATTCAAATACAAGTCAAGATCAATACGAAGATTCAAGATCAAGCTTCAAGCCCTTGGATTCAAATACAAGTCAAGATCAAGACGAAGATTCAAGATTAAGATTTAAGACCATGAATTCAAATACAAGTCAAGATCAAGACCACCAGATTCAAGATCAAGCTCAAAACCCCTTGAAGTCAAATACAAGTCAAAATCAAGACGAATATTCAAGAACAAGCTTCTAGTCCTTGAATTCAGCTACAAGAGATAAAGACCCTGCCAGCTTCAAGATCAAGCTTCAAACCCTCTAATTCAAATACAAGTCAAGATCAAGCTTCAAGCCCTCTAATTCAAAATCAAGTCAAGATCAAGAAGAGATTCAAGACCAAGCTCAAAAGCTCTTGAATTTAAATACACATCAAGATCAAGACCACCAGATTCAAGATCAATCCTCAAAAGCTCTTGAATTCAAATACAAGTCAAGATTAATTCCATCAAGTTCTCAAACGTCAAGCCCTTGAATCCAAACACAAGTCAAGATCAAGACGAAGATTTAAGATCAAGCTTCAAGCCCTTAATTCAAGTGTAAATCAAGATCAAATCCATCAAGTTCAAGATCAAGCTCAAAAGCCCTTGAATATATATTTGAAAAGAAGAATCAAAGGATTTATAAAGATTGTAACACTCATATTTGAGATAGAATATTATGATTATTGTGATATTTTTTCGTCCTGATTATTATTTTCTCAGTGCGAATTTTATTGCCTATAAATTTTGGCACACCCGTTGGGACAATCTCTACCTCTTATCTAATTTTTTCAAATACCAAAGTTCAAGAATATCAAAATGGATTCAAAGAAGATCAACTCCAAATCAACTTCTTCGAAAATTGTTGACTCCAAGTTCTCTGGTAATGTGGAAAGCATCTTTGGTGTTACTTTTAAAAGTATTAGACCATTCACGAGAAATAAAGTAGACATGCTAGGACAACAAGCACTCGAGTTTCGTATGCATCAGCTCAGGCCTTTGGATCTTCATCTCCAAATGGAGCAAGATCCTCTAACAATGCATCAGAAGGAGAAAGCAACGTAGCTTAAAGTATTAAGAAGACTCTAACTCTACCAGACCTCTCTAGATCTAAGAATTCTTCTGCAAAGGGGGACAATGATAATTTAAGCGACGAATCTTCTCCATTTATATTTCATAAGGTCAAGTATCAACATGATAGATAGATAGTGGAATTTTAGTAACAATTAACATGAACAATATTCCACACAATATAGATAGAATCTGGCTGAAAATTTATTCACATTCGAAAACTCCAAACAAAGATTAACCTATATAACAATCCATGCTATTCTCCAACATCCACGACGATCATGCAAATAATGATGATTGACGCTTCCACTATGGAAGAACAACTTGCAAGTTTAAAGAAGTTGAAGGATTGATAAAACACATGCAAGAACAAAATGCTAAACTTTCAAAGCTGATAAATAAGATGGAGAGCATGACTGTGCAAGAATCAATTCAAGAGCCTATGAAGCTTCCTAAAATTCAAGATAAAGGAGAGTCCTCTACAAACAAAATAAACATGGTCAAAGAGATTCAAGTCTCTGCTGAGGGTTTAATTCCTATTTATCAATTGAAGGACTTTATCGTAGGGGATATCAAAGATAAGTCAGACTCCTCATCCAGATTCTCTGTCACATATGCTAAGACATATACACAAAGGATTGATAGCTTGAAGATGCATGTCGGCTATCAACCTCCTAAATTCCAATAATTTGATGGCAAAGGAATTCCTAAACAACATGTAGCACATTTTATCGAGACTTGCAATGATGCTGGAACTTATGGCAATTATCTTGCCAAACAATTCATCCGACCTCTCACAGAAAATGCTTTTGATTGGTATACAAATCTCAAACCTGGTACTATAGATAACTGGGAGCATCTAGAGCAAAAATTTCTCAATCATTGTTATATCTTAAGGCATACCGTTACTATGATTGAACTTACAAATGCACGCCACATAAAGATGAGCTAGTTATTTACTTCATCAATCACTGAAGGAGTTTGAGCCTAAACTACAAAGAAGCCTTAGTGAAACCTCTAGTATTGAAATATGCATCCAAGGCATGAATTAGGATCTTTGCTACATCTTGCAAGGATTAAAGTCCAATACGTTTGAAGAGTTGGCGACTCGTGCGCATGATATGGAATTGAAAATGGCTATGAGTGGCAATCAATGGCTCTTTGTCTGTGAACCTCACAAAGATGAAGATATAGAAGAACTTCATAGTGGGGGAAAATTTTCATCTGAAGATGAATTCGAAGAGTCCATGTATATCACAAAGCTCCTCAATGCACGAGTCTAAACTGCAAGTTGTAATGCTCATCATCGCACGAACCTAAATTGTAAGTTATAATGCTCTTCATTGAATGGCATAAACTGCAAGTTACAAAGCTCCTCAATGCATGAGCCTAAACTGCAAGTTATAACGCTCCTCATTGCATGACCCTAAACTTCAAGTTATAATGCTCTTCATTGCACGAGCCTAAACTACAAGATACAAAGCTCCTCAATGCATGAGTCTAAATTGTAAGTTATAAAGCTCCTTAATACACGAGCCTAAACTGCATATTATAATGCTCTTGGACACACGAGCCTAAACTATATGTCGTGAAGCTCTTCAAATTTGAGCTAAATCTTCAAATCATCAATCTCTTCAAATTCAAGCTAAATCTTCAAGATTTTAAAATTGTCAAGCTCTTTAAATTCAAGCTAAATCAAGATCTAAAGCTTTTCAAAATCGAGCTAAGTCTTCAGGTTTCAAAGCTCTTCAAATGCAGGATAAATCTTCAATTCATCAAGCTTCTCAAACTCAAGCTAAATTTTCAAGCTGAAAAGGTCTTCAAAATTAAGCAAGGTATTCAAGTTGTACTCCTCAAATTGAGTAAAATCTTCAAGTTGAAATGCTCCTGGGCATACGAGCCTAAACTGCATATTACAAAGCTTATCAAACTCAAGCAAAATTGTCAAGATGAAATGCTCCTTTAGGCACGAGTATAAGTTGCATGTTACTCCTTGGACATAAGAGTAAAATCTATGTACGTCCTAAAAAGAGTTCACTAGGTTGAAAATCTCGTAAAGGGAGGCCTAGGAAAAAGTCAGGACACAAAAAGTATGCTAGGTTGAAAATCTCGTAAGAGGCGATCTAGGCAAAATTTAGGACATAAGAAATAAAAATTCACTCTTTATGAACTATAGAATGACTTGATCCTCTTCACCGAAGTACGTAGAAGGCTTAGAAATTCGATCTAAGTTCAGTCTTATGAGTTCATAAATATACGTCACTCTATTGTTCGAGTGAAGTGGATGGAGTAGAAGCCATCTGACCGAACATATGAAGATCAAATCTACAACTATTCTTTCATTAAAATTTGGACCTTCACCAAACACAAGTGGTTCAATTGGGGAAATCTCCATGGCACATGAGTTTATCTGATGGGATGACTGTACTCTTAACAAGTTGCCAAGTATTCAATTTAAAGCTTCATATTGTTCAAGTCTTCAAGCAGAAGTCTTAAAGTCCTTCAGTCTTCAAGTTGAAGTTTTCAAATCTGTCAAGTCTGCAAGTTGAAGTATTCAAATATTAAAAGTAAACAAGTTGAAGACTCAAATCTGTCATGTCTTTAAGTTGAAGTCTTCAAGCTGAGATTTTCAAATCCACCATATCTACAGGTTGAATTCTTCAAATTTTTCCAAGTATATAAGTTGAAGCCTTAAATTTGCCATGCCTTCAAGTTAAAGTCTTCAAATGCTCCCAAGTCTTCAAGTTGAAACTTCAAATGTTCAAAGTCAAATAAGTTGAAGTCTCAAATCTATCATGTCTTCAAGTTGAAGTCTTCAAATCCTCCAAATCTTTAAGTTGAAGTTTGCAAGTTACTCTTTAAAACCTTCAAGTTTTCAGATTGAAATTTTCAAGCCTTAAGCTGGTCTTTTTACGGATTTATCCTTAAAAGAATCTCCAAATTTCGATGCCTTAAGGTGGATAAAATTTGTCCCTTTGCACCTTAAGCTGGCCTTGCACGGATTTATTCTTAAAATGACCTCTAAATATTTAGTCTTAAGGTGGACAAGAATATGTCTCTTTGCACCTTAAGTGGCCCTGTTGTCCCTTTGCCTCAAATGGTGTAAGGTCACCTTGGGAAATGTAAAGTCTTTGGCTTAGACGGTGTAAAAGTCTTTTCCTAAAATCAAGTAAAGTCTCTGCCTTAATGTATGCATGGAGATTTAGTCTGTCGGAGGTTCGAGAATCTATGAAAGTACATCTAAGTATAAAGTCTTTGGCTCAAATAATATGACGCTTTTGGCTCAGCAGTGTAAAAGTCTTTGCCCCAGGCCAAGTAAAGTCTCTGCCTTATATGGTATAAAGTCTTTAACTCGAACAAGGTGACACCTTTGCCTCAGATGGTGTAAGGTCTTCACCTCGGGAAATGTAAAAAGTCTTTTTCTCAGACGGTGTAATGTCTTTGCTATAGATCATGTAAAGTCTGCGGTATAAATTCTTTAGCTTGGATGATGCGTCACTTTGGCTCAGGCGGTGTAAAGCCCTCGCTTTACATAAAGCAATATATTCACTTCACAATAATGCCTTTGCTAGAATGAGTAATATCTCGAATGGAATAATTCTCAGCATCATTTTTAGCACAGCTTATCCTCAAAAGTAGTGTTCTTTGGCCTAAAAAGGAGAGAGATAAAAACAACATAAGTAAAAATAAGGTTATTATCTATCAAGACATTTCAGAGCTCGAAGCTGAACTAACTTGAAGATACATGCCGATTGATTCTCAATTAACATATTAAGGGATTTATATAGTTGTGAAAAGTATCACAAAAAAAATGTTTTCTCGATATGGGATTAAATATTAGATTTGGCAATTATTTTCTTACCGACACGGACTTGGACTATTCCATATGCAAGCAGGGTTTAAAAAAAGTAATTCACTGAAGCTGATTGATTCCTGGTCAGTTTTGAAATATCCTAAGAACTCGTGTCGTAGGACAAATTAAAGTTACTATATTTTACTTGAGGAATGAATTAATCAATTTCAAACGCAAAAGTGATAGCATCCAGATGGCAAATTCAATGAGCAAATAAAGTCACTTCATTGTGATGCTACTCTTAAAGTAATAATAGATTTAAAAGTCATTGTACAAAGTTGTAGTCATCTTAATTTTGTCAAAATAAGATGTCTAAACTACAAATTGCCTTGATTTACACACAAATAAATAAATAAATAAATTATGAATCACCTTTATTAATACTTCAAGAAGTAGGGGCATTTTATGGATAACAAAATCTTATTAAATTCAAATTCATAAGAAATTTGAATTATATTAAGTTTAAGATATACTAGTCCAAATAAATATGAATTAATATAATTAATCATTTGAGTTCAATAAATAAGGATTTAATTAATGGTCTAATTTTATTGGGTGAGTCCATTACAAATGATCAACTCACTTTACTAAGCCCAATATGTCATCTTCCTAGAGGCCCAAATTGGTGCCACGTGTCAAATGACGTGTCACGCCAAGTCAAATAAAGAAGCCAATAGGATCATGCCACATGTCAAAATGACACAGCATGTCTAGTCAAATCAAAAGACAATTAAAATGCTCTACGTGTATAAGTGATATGTTTCGGCGAACCAAATATCGCCATGTCAACTTAAATCTAATTGTTTAAAAGAAGTTCATCCTTATGTAACTCTTCCATCCTCCACCTATAAATAGGGGCCTCATAATTTTGAAAAGGGACCGAAATTTCAACAACAAGCCAGAGAGAGCTCGTGGATCAAACGTCGCAGATTTCTCTACAAGCAACAAGAATTCAAGAACTCAAGTATTTCTCTACAAATTTCAGTGATCAAGATGAAGATTCAAGATCAAGCTCAAAAGCCTTTGAATTCAAATACAAGTCAAAATTAAGCTTCAAGCCCTTGGATTCAAATACAAGTCAAGATCAAGACGAAGATTCAAGATTAAGCAAATTTTTAAGCCCTTGAATTCAAATACAAGTCAAGATCAAGCCCCCAGATTCAAGATCATACTCTAAAGCCGTTGAAGTCAAATACAAGTCAAAAGCAAGATGAAGATTCAAGAAGAAGCTTCAAGTCCTTGAATTCAAATATAAGAGATAAAGACCCTACTAGTTTCAAGATCAAACTTCAAGCTCTTGGATTCAAATACAAGTCAAGATCAAGAAGAAGATTCAAGATCAAGCTCAAAAGCTCTTGAATTTAAATACAAATCAAGATCAATCCACCAGATTCAAGATCAAGCCTCAAAAGACCTCGAATTCAAACACAAGTCAAGATCAAATTCATCAAGTTTAAGATCAAGCTTCAAGCCCTTGAATTCAAACACAAGTCAAGATCAAGATGTAGATTTAAGATCAACCTTTAAGCCCTTGAATTCAAGTGCAAATCAAGATCAAATCTACCAAGTTCAAGATCAAGCTCAAAAACCTTTGAATATATATTTGAAAAGAAGAATAAGAGGATTCATAGAGATTTTAACATTAACATTTGATTTATTATTTATAATTTATTTAAAATAAATTGACACGCCTGGTGGGACCAAATTTGCCCTTCATTTCTTCTCTCACAAATCAAATTTGCAAAATCTAGAGCAACAAATAAAAATTGTAGAGAAACAAAACCGCAAAGATGGAAGCTCCATTTTTATGGGTACTTCAGGTCTCGTCTTTGAGTTTCCACAAGTCTATACTCTGATAAGCCTTGAAGTGGGGGAATTTGTAGACATTAAAATTTTGCAGGATTCTACAAGATAAATTGTACCTAATTTAAAACTGGACTCTACAAGATGAGTTTTACCTTTTTAAAAACAGGACTTTACAAGATGAGCTTTAGCTAATTTGAAATAGCACTCTACAAGGTGAGCTTTATCGTATTTAAAACAGGACTCTACAAAATGAGTCATAGCTATCTTCAAACTCTAAGCTCAGTTAGGATTTCTTGGAGGTTACTTTACCCAAACTCTAGCTCACGCCTTAAAAAAGGACACATATTCCCTTGAAGAGGCATCTATGATATTCCACAAATCCTGGAGTATTTATAAATAGATCAATCTCTTGAATATCCCATAAAATTTTGGGTATTCACAAAGAGATCAAGATATCAAATCTTGTCATTCTCAAAGAAATATATTACTCGATATTCTTGGCGATAAAATATATCACAAAGAGGTCCATATCATCCTACGTTCGAGAAATACGCTACTAACAACCCTTGAATCACGGATAATATTCAGGGAGAAGAATCAAGGGAGGAACAAAATTGTACTCTCAAATATTCATCAATACAATCTCCATTTCCTCATATTTTATTTGTAATTGCAATTTTATTTTCATCACTTTTAAAATTTGTTGTAAACAATTATATGAGTTTATTTTCATAAGAAATGAATTGGCGATGAAAATAAAATAGACCTAACTTAAATGGATTATTTTATAATATTTATTTTTTTTAAAAACCTATGTACTTATTCATATAGATGCACTCACAAAACGCATATATCACATTAGACAAAATTATAAACTAATAACATGTCACGCCCCACCTTGGGAGGCATGACTGGCACTTGGTGCCCTACTAGGACCTGAACTACTGAGTTGATTAAGCCTAAGCACCTCTGGTGCAGGGCTGACTCTAACTCTGAAATTAAGAAAACAACGGGCTATATAGCAGCGGTAAATACAACCCCCAGCCGACAAGGTCTATAGCCACCTGTGAAAATAAACAGCTATCCAGAGACAAACAAACATAGGAAGTCCTATGCGGGCCGACAAGGCCACCATGATATCTAGTTTTAACTGGAAAGTAAAATTAGATGCTAAACTGAACTATGACTGATCAGGCTACCAATCAACAGCTAAACAGGGCCCCACATGGCCAACACACATAGTCTAAAATACATATGGGCCCCACACAGAAGATATCATCTAACCACAGGGAAGTAATGCAATCTACAAGCCTCTAGGAGTAATAAGATGGTCGGGACAGGGCCCCTACCTGCCCATACAATACAAACATGAGAAATAAACCTCTATCACACAAGCTCCGAAAGAAAGGAGCTGATGGCTCTGTACCACTGACTGGAACTACGAGGGACCTGCTCCTAGTCTGTGTGTACCTACAGGCAAGTAATGCAGCGCCCCATAAGAGGGCGTCAGTACCACAGGTACTGAGTATGTAAAGCAATAACTTTAAATGACTGAAAGTAAGAAATAGAACTGACAATAACTGAAGTAAAGAAAATGGACTGAAGTTGACTGTGGTAGTGAAATCAGGAATAAACATAACTGTAATAAGGAAGGTAGGGTTAATACCTGGAAAAGAAGACGTCTTACTGTCTAACTATCAGTAACTAAAGCAAGCATAAACCTTACCTAGCCCCCATAAGCTGGAAGGTACAATCAGCACAAAATAACCAACCTGGGCCCCCATTAGTCCTAGTGAGTACACCTCAATCTATAACCCCTATCCAGGTCATACTGAGTCAACTACCAGATATAAGCGTCCTACCATTCCCCTGGGTCTGCAACTGGGCCCGCTCAACCCCTGACTGTAGCTGTGTCTGAGTTCGGAGGACTCTTGATATGTACACCTCGGGCGTAAATGCTCGGTAAGGGTTTGTATAAGACCAACCACGACAATATAAGGATCTGGATCCCCATCTTCGTCCCTTGTGGACGACATGCCACACCGTAGAGTGATGTATGCTCGCCCCTGGTGGGCGGCGACACAACTATTAACCCTGGGGTGGTCACGGAAGTAATACAGGTATAATCCAGCCCAAAACAATACAATTTGCGAGTCTCAACTGACAACAACAACTGAACATGATAACATACTCCTGACATGCTTTACTGGGATTCATACTGGATTACTATGCTGAAGAAACTAACTTGCCGAAAGAAAATGCCTTAACATACCTCGATTGCTGGTTTTTGATTAACTGATAGGTTTCAATTAGTATTCAATAGCTCTTCCCAACTAAAATCGTGTTACTGGAAAGATAGGACTAGTTTTAACACTAAATTTGGCAAAAAAGAAAACTTTATATATAAATATTAACTATATTCTAACGTTACGGAACACGGTCGAAACCTCGTTATTTCTCAAAATTCTAGAAGGGAGAAATGCTTACTTTAAGCCTGGGATCATATTGACACTATTTTGGAGCAATTCCAACAACTTTGGCTCAGCGGGACGACGATTCGCCGGGCGAATTTCACGAAACTAACTCCGTAGAAATGCTCCCTGCAGCCTTATACTTCAATACCCAAAGTTAATTTGGATTTGGACGGTGTTTAGCAGTGTAATCGGATGAAAATTAAATGTTTTCCTGTGTCCCTATTATCTGATGGTCGAAGATATATGAATTATGATCTCATTTCTAAGTGTGAGACCCTTATATACTTGAGGCAGCAGACAAGGCAACATGGCATGTTGCCCAACGCACTGATTGTGCTCCGTTCCACATGGCTAACGCGGAGGAGTAGCTCTGTGCCACTTTGCCCCTCTGGGCAGCTTGGTTCGGCCTCCTCTTGCGAAATCCCGACTTGGAACTCGTTCAGCCTTTCCCCGGGCCCTTTCCTCGTACGTATGACACTCTAAAACTCTTAACCAACATGCGAATAGGCCAACTAAACGCTAGAAACTTACGGAGTGTAACATCCTCCCCCCTTAAGAACATTCGTCCTCGAATGTTAACTTCTACTTGCAAGAACCTTAACCTTGCAATTACTTATTCTGGAAAAATTTCAGCAGAGTCTCCCCTGTAATATGGACTATCCAAAAACCCTGAAATGCATTGAAGTCCAATACAAGTACTTCACACAATACTATAGAATTCATTTCATAATAGAGTGAGGTCAACTACTCCACACATACATGTATATAATGCAACTTATGAAACAACAATAACAACGTACCTCTGGCTGCACAATCTAACTAAATCTGAAATGACTGAGGATATATGGTTCTCATATCGTCTTCTCCCCCTAGGTCATCTCCTCTCGGTTCTTATTCGCCATAACACCTTAACGGAAGCAACATCATTGGTTCTTAGTCTGCGGATCTGCCGATCTAGTATGGCTACCGGAGCTTCTTCATAGGCTAACTCCTCGGTGATTTGGACGTATTTGATTGGGACAATCTGCAAGGGATCTCCTATGCACTTTCTCAGCATTGATACATGAAAAACTGGGTGAATGGATTCTAATTCTGGAGGTAAATCCAATTCATAAGCCACCTGACCTATCCTTCGGCGAATCTGATAAGGCCCAATAAACCTCGGGATAAGCTTTCCTTTCTTACCAAATCACATCACACCCTTCATTGGTGAAACCTTTAGAAACACCCAGTCACCCACATTAAATTCAAGGTTCCTTCGGCGCACATCAGCATAAGATTTCTGGCGGCTCTGAGCAGTCAGCAGACGTTCCCTGATAAGCTTTATTTTCTCTTCTGACTGATGATTAATATCTGGCCCAATCAATGCTGATTCCCCTACCTCAAACCAACCAGCTGGAGACCTACACTTTCATCCATATAACGCTTCATAAGGCACCATCTGAATTACTGAATGATAACTATTATTATAGGCAAATTCAATAAGCGGTAGATGTTCATCCTAGATGCCTCCAAAATCTAGCACACACGCCTGGATGGTACATTCTGCCTGCCCATCTATCTGAGGATGGAAGGCTGTGCTCAGGTTAACCTGCGTCTCCAGGCCCCTCTGAAAATATTGCCAAAATTTAGCTATAAACTGCGCCCCTCTGTCAGAGATAATTGAAAATGGAACACCATGCAATCGGACTATTTCCCTAATACATAACTCAACATAATCTTCGGCTGAAAAAGTAGCCCTTACTGGTAGAAAGTGAGCTGATTTTGTCAACCTGTCAATAATTACCCAGATAGAATCATATTTACGCCTGGTACGAGGTAACCCTACTACGAAATCCATATTAACTGCCTCCTATTTCCATAAAGGCACGGTTATATCCTGTGTCAGTCCACCTGGTTTCCGATGTTCAGCTTTCACCTATTGGCAATTAGGACATTGAGCTACAAATTCTACTATCCCTTTTTTCATTCCCGGCCACCAGTAAATCTCTTTTACATCATGGTACATTTTTGTCGAACCTGGATGGAGAGAGTAACGAGCATAGTGTACCTCGCCCATAATTTGCTGGCAAAGCCCTGCCATGTCTGGAATGCAGAGGCGATCCCTATATCTCAAAACTCCATCCTCGATTACTTGGAAATCTGTCACTTTCCCTCGCTGGACCCTATTTCTGAGCTGAACCAGGCTAGGATCTTCATACTGTCGTTCTTTCACTTCCACGACCAATGATGACACTGCGGTATTCTGGATTAATGCTCCATTGTCTCCTGATTCCACTATACAAACGGCTAAACTGGCTAGCTAATGCAATTGTCTAGCCAATTCCTGCCGCTCGGGCTGTAAATATGCCAGGCTTCCCATGGATTTGCGGCGAAGGGCATCTGCTACAACATTGGCCCTTCCTGGGTGATACAAAATATTCACATCATAATCCTTTAACAACTTCAACCAGCGACGCTGCCACCGATTCAACTCTTTCTGGGTGAAAATATACTGCAGGCTTTTTTGATCAGTGAAAATATCTTCGTTGACGCCATACAGGTAGTGTCTCCATATTTTCAGGGCATGAATTACCGCGGCTAATTCTAGGTCATGGGTAGGGTAGTTCTTCTCATGCTTCCTCAGCTTCTTGGAAGCATAGACAATCACCTTACCATACTGCATCAAAACACATCCTAACCCAACACCCGAAGCGTCACAATAGACTATATAACCCTCTGTTCCTTCTGGAAATACTAGCATCGGTGCTGATGTCAATCTGTCTTTCAGTTCCTGAAAGCTCTGCTCACACACCTCAGTCCAATGGAATTTTGCTGCCTTCTGCGTCAATTTGGTTAAAGGTGCTGCTAAAGTGGAAAATCCTTCCACGAACCTTCTGTAATACCCGGCTAACCCCATGAAACTACGTACCTCGATCGGAGTGGTATGTCTAGGACATGTTTTCACTGCCTCTATCTTCTACGTATCTACCTGTATACTAGTATCTGACACAATATGGCCCAAGAAGGCTACTAAATTCAGCCAAAATTCACATTTAGAAAATTTTGCATATAGTTGGTGATATCTGTGAATTTGGAGCACTGTCCATAGATGATCCTGGTGATCTGCCTCTAAGCGGGAATACACCATAATATAATCAATAAATACTATCACGAACAAGTCCAGGTATGGTCTGAAAATATTATTCATCAGGTCCATGAACACTGCTGGGGCATTTGTCAGTACGAAGGACATGACTAGAAATTCGAAAGTGGCCATATCTGGTCCTGAAGACAGTCTTTGGAATATCTCTTTCACGAACCCGGACCTGATGATATCCTGACCTTAAGTCAATCTTTGAAAAATACCTCGCTCCCTGTAACTGATCAACCAGGTCGTCTATTTTGGGAAGCGGGTACTTATTTTTGATAGTAACTTTATTCAGCTACCGATAATCTACACACATACGGAGGGAGCCGTCCTTCTTTCTCACAAACAGAACTGGCGCACCCCATGGTGTGGTACTCGGCCTGATAAAGCCCTTGTCTAGCAAATCCTTCTATTGTTCCTTCAGTTCTCTGAGTTCAGCAGGAGCCATCCGATATGGAGGAATAGATATAGGCCGAGTGTTTGGTAATAGGTCGATTGCAAAATCAATTTCCCTTTCTAGGAGAATACCAGGAAGCTCATTTGGTAATACGTCGAAAAATTCATTAACCACTAGAATAGACTGAAGGGTCGGAGGCTCCGCCCAAACATCCTGAACTCTGACAATATGATAAATGCACCCTTTTTCTATCAATTTTCTCGCTCGAAGATAGGACATAAACCTACCTTTTGGCGTGACTGTACTACCTTTCAACTCCCGTACTGCCTCCCCTGGAAAGTAGAATTGGACAATCTTGGTCCAACATTCGATATTGGCATAGCATGGAGCTAACCAATCCATACCCATAATAGCATCAAAATCAACCATTTCTAGTTCTATCAAGTCTGCCGTAGTCTGGCGACTAGCAACCTCTACTGTACACTCCCCATAGACCCTTCTGGGATATAATAGAGTCACCAACAGGTGTAGACACTGAGAAAGGTCGCTGAAGCAATTCCGGCATAATACTAAACTTCCGAGCCACTAACGGTGTAACATAGGACAAGGTGGATCCTGAATCTATCAACACATAAGCAGGATGAGAGAAAATGTTCAGCATACCTGTCACAACATCTGGTGATAACTCTGACTCTTGTCGCCCCGCTAGTGCATAAGTACGATCTGGGCCGGCACCTGAACTGGAGGCCCTTAATATGCCTCGGCCTCTGCCGGCTAAAACTAAGGGCCTACGCCCTGCCGGGGATGCTGCTCGTGACCCTGCCGAGGACCTATCCTATCTATCCCGGTCACCCTGACCTCTAGCTGGACAATTCCTCATCTGATGACCCTCCTGTCCACAATGTAGCATGTTGTGGAACCATACCTGCATGCTCTAGAGTGGCGTCGACTGCAAATAGGGCAAAGTGGTATTGTAAACCCACTCTGCTTCACTCTCCTCTACGGCCGTAAACCTACTGCTCGCGAACCTTCGTTGGGCTCTGGCTGCCCTCGGTGACTAGACCTGCTCCTCTGCCACTGCGGTGGAGGCGGGGGTCTAGGCGGCCTATCTGATAACCGTGGCCTAGGTCCTCCCCGGGAATTCTCCTGTAATTCACCCGGTCTATCCCTGCTAGGCTGCTCCTGACTTGTCCTCCTAATCTCCCATTGCCGTTGTCTGATACCCTCAATATTCTGAGCAAAAGCCTGCACACGGGCGATATCCATATTCTCTCGCAGTGTGGCTGTGACACAGGTCTCAACATATTCTGGGTTCAGCCCCATAATAAAGTGGTGTACCCTGGCTGGCATTCTGTCCACAGAGGCTGGCACATATCGAGCCAAGGAATCAAACCGCATGGCATATTCCCGAACACTCATCGACCCCTTCTCCAAGTGTAGGAACTGATCAACCCGGGCCTGTCGAATCTCCCGCGGTAGGTAATGATCCAAGAAAGCCTCTAAGAAGTTAGGCCAGGTCGGAGGGGAAACATCTCTTCCTCGGGACCTCTCCCAACTCTCATACCACAGTACAACGATGTCCCTTAGCCGGAATACTGCCAACTCAACTGACTCTGTGGGTGTAGCATGCATCACCCTGAAAAGCCTCTACATCTGGTCTAAGAAGTCCTGAGGGTCCTCGGTCCGATCTGTCCTGTGAATTGCAGTGGACTTAGAGCTAGGAACTCTCGGACCCTCGAGCTACCAGGCCCTTCTAAGGATTCTGCAACTGTAGATGGCACTGGCTGGCGCTGAGCAGCCATCATCTGTGCTAGCATAACCACCGCGCTCCTGACCTCCTAGTCGGATGGTACGGGTATAGAAACTGCCGGGGGCAGTGCCGTGACACCGGCCGTCCCAAGCGGCTCCTAACATGATGGAGACTACTGGGGAGGTCGAGATGATACCTCTGTATCTTCCTCAGATCGGGCCGATTCTGACCGAGGCTGGGGCACCCTGCTGGTGCCCTCTCCTGCTGCTACATCTAGCCTCTTGCTTGTCCTAGGGTGACGCTGTTCCGACATTTCTCTGTAAGCAAAGAGTATAATGAGCTTAGGGACCAAACCCTATAATGTACCGCTCTATAGCAGGACTGAATAAGAAGAAAGAGTAACCATCCTATCATGCCTTGCAGCCTCCTGCCTATAGTATGTGGTGCACAACACATCCATAGACAAGACTCTACTTAGCACGGCTTGCAGACTCCCTGGGATACGACCTGCTTTGATACCAAATTTGTCACGCCCCACCTTGGGAGGCATGACTGGCACCTGGTGCCCTACTGGGACCTGAACTACCGAGCTGATTAAGCCTAAGCACCTATGGTGCAGGGATGACTCTAACTCTGAAATCAAGAAAACAATGGGCTATATAGCAGCTGTAAATACAACCCCCTGCCGACAAGGCCTATAGCCACCTGTGAAAATAAACAGCTAACCAGAGACAAAAAAACATAGGGAGTCCTATGCGGGCCGACAAGGCCACCATGATATCTAGTTTTAACTGGAAAGTAAAATCAGATGTTAAACTAAACTATGACTGACCAGGCCACTAATCAACAGCTAAATAGGGCCCCACACGGCCAACACACATAGTGTAAAATATATATGGGCCCCACACGGCCGATATCATCTAAGCACAGGGAAGTAATGCAATCTGCAAGCCTTTAGGAGTAATAAGATGGTCGGGACAGGGCCCCGACCTACCCATACTGTACAAACAAAAGAAATAAACCTCTATCACACAAGCTCCGGAAGAAAGGAGCTGATGGCTCTGTAAGGCTGACTAGAACTACGGGGAACCTGCTCGTCTATGTGTACCTTTAGGCAAGTAATGCAGCGTCCTAGAAGAGGGCGTCAGTACCATAGGTACTGAGTATGTAAAGCAATAACTTTAAATGACTGAAAGTAAGAAATAAAATTGACAATAACTGAAGTAAAGAAAACGGACTGAAGCTGACTGCGGTAGTGAAATAAGGAATAAACATAACTGTAATAAGGAAGGTAGGGTTCATACCTGGAAAAGGAGGCGTCTTACTGTCTAACTATCAGTAACTAAAGCAAGCATAAACCTTACCTGGCCCCCATAAGCCGGAAGGTACAATCAGCACAGGATAACCAACCTGGGTCCCCATTAGTCCTAGTAAGTACACTTCAATCTATATACCCCTATCCAGGTTATACTGAGTCAACTACCAACTATAAGTATCCTACCGATCCCCTGGGTCTGCAACTAGGCCCACTCAGCCCCTGACTGTAGCTGTGTCTGAGTTCGGAGAACTCTTGAAATCTACACCCTAGGCGTAAATGCTCGGGGGGGGGGGGGTTGTATAACGCCAACCAAGACAATATGAGGATCTGGATCCCCATCTTCGTCCCTTACGGATGGCATGCCGCTCCGTAGAGCGACGTATCCTCGCCCCTGGCGGGCGGCGACAGAGCTATTAAGCCTAGGGTGGTCACGGAAGCTATACAGTTATAATCCAGCCCAAAACAATACAATTTGCGAGTCTCAACTGACAACAACAACTGAACATGATAACATACTCCTGACATGCTTTACTGGGATTATACTGGATTACTATGCCGAAGAAACTAACTTGCCGAAAGAAAATTCCTTAACATATCTCGATTGCCGATTTCTGATTAACTGATAGGTTCTAATAAGTATTCAATAGCTCTTCCCAACTGAAATTGTGTTACTGGAAATATAGGACTAGTTTTAACACTAAATTCGGCAAAAAGGAAAACTTTATATATAAATATTAACTATATTCTAACTTTACGGAACACGGTCGAAACCTCATTTTTTGTCGAAATTCTAGAAGGGAGAAATGCTTACTTTAAGCCTGGGATCATATTGACACTAGTTTGGAGTAATTCCAACAACTTTGGCTCGGCGGAACGACGATTCGCTGGGCCAATTTCACGAAACTAACTCCGTAAAAATGCTCCCTGCAGCCTTATACTTCGATACCCGAAGTTAATTTGGATTTTGACGGCGTTTAGCGGTGTAATCGGATGAAAATAAATATTTTCCTGCGTCCCTATTCTTTGCTGGTCGAAGATATATGAATTATGATCTCATTTCTAAGTCTGAGACCCTTATATACTTGAGGCAGAAGACAAGGAAACGTGACACGCTGCCCAACGCGCTTATTCTGCTCCGTGCCACATTGGCTAACGCGGAGGAGCAGCTCCGTGCCACTTTGCCTCTCTGGGCAGCTTGGTTCGGCCTCCTCTCGCAAAATCCTAACATGGCACTCGTTTGACCTTTCCCCGGGCCCTTTCCTCGTACGTATGGCACTCTAAAACTCTCAACCAACATGCGAATAGGCCGAGTAAACACTAAAAACTTACAGGGTGTAACATAATATTTCTAATATCTATTTAGGAATAGACATATAATTATTTTCCTAATATTTAAGACTTAAAAATCAACTAAATTTTGTGTTATTAAATTATAGGAGTCCTTTTTGTTTTCTTCGGTTGATGTGTGTGTGTGTGTGTTTTTTTTTTTGAAAATTTTCAGTGTAATTAATAATTTTCCTACAACCTTCTGAATTAAGTATTAAATCAATATAATAACATTTATTTTGTTGTTTAAATAAATATTATATCTTTTAAATGAGTGTTTTTTCAATAATTTTTATATATTTATTATTTGACTTGACAAACGTGCAACACACGTATTTTAAACTAGTTAAAGAAAAAGATCAAGCATTAATTCAGTCTTATTTATCTTAGATCTTTAATTTTGTTGACAAGATTCCACCATCCAATTGATATCACTTCACCAGATGAAGTCCTGACCGTCTATCAGAAAAAAAAAAAAGAACGAACGGATCTGATAGGATTCCCAAGAAATTCTTCCCTTCCCCCCTCCAATCACTCAGAATAACTTTCAAATTTCAAGTTTTAAAAGATTTACCATCTATAAAATAACCATTTTAACCTAAATTTAAAGTAATTTTGTTGAGGGGATTCGACCATTAATTGTTTTGATGGAAGATTCACTCATTAATTCAAATAAAATTTTCCTACAATTTAACTCAAGCAAATATTGTTTGCCAAATTAAAATTTCAAAAGTTCAAATCAAACCTATTAATTTGATTTGGTAAATTTAATCAAGTCAAAATAGAAAATAATTAAAATAAACATCATGCCTTTGATAATGTATTGTAATAGTTGCTCGAGAATACATAGTATATTTTATCAGATTTTTGTTCCTGTGGTTGTAAGGAATCAAAAATAGTCATGATCAACTCTTCTACTTAGTTCTTTTTATTTGGAGGAAAATGGAAGGGGGAGGTCCACATTCTTAATTTTATTAATTAGAAAAGAAATTAACAAGAAGTTACTCGACAAACATAACTGAAATCACCACCTGCTAGCAAAGGTACGGAACCTAATTCAGTTAAATTTAATAATGCAGAATTAAAAAGAATAAAGAACTTACATTAGTTACGTGAAAAACCTCCTTTCTCAAGGGAATAACAAAAATACAACCTATCGAATAAGCTATTATTCAAACTCACGAGTAGGTTTTAGATTACAACTCTGCAATCCAAGGGACTAACTCTTGTACCTCAAGAATCACTAATTACCTCTAACTAGTGACGTGTTTCTAAACTCACACTCCAAGTTAGAAACTCACAAAACTCTTCACAATGAAAAACTAAAAAACACAAGAATTTCTCTCAACCCTCAGATCTTGACAATTCCTTAGAAAGTAGCTGATCGTTTCTTGCTCTCAATCGTCAGTCCTCTTCTATTGCCTAGTGGGATATAAATATTACATCCACAAGAGTAATCTCACTCCAATTGTGATTCCTCTTCTTTTTAGACTCCTTGTTGTACTCTCCTTGCTTTGTGTGTTCTAGAAGGGATCCATTTATCTTCTTTTTGGACTCTTTGTATGTCACGACCCCAGTCTACACTCTAGACGCGACACGATACTTGATACCACAGGTAACCCCAAGATAACCCATGGCTTAACGTCACACTAGTATAATGAATTAAATAAAAGTGGAAGCTGAGAAAACATAACTAGATAAACTTTTCTGAAAATAAGACATGTCTGATAAACTACTGAAATTTAGGCAACTAGTGCAAAACATACTGAACAATACTATGTCTAAAAGAAGTCTAAGACTAATGAGTTGTGGGGACAGGTCCCCAGCTAATTCATAAATCTGAAAGCAAGAAAGCTAAATAAACTAAAACTAGGCTCCCGTCCTCGAAAGATGAGGACTCACCGAAAGGTGCTGCTGCTGACTTGGCAGGACGGGAATTACAAACGATGCTATGACTAAGAACATGTACCTGTATCATAATATGATACAACATGGAAAATATGCATCAATAATTTCAATGTACTGAATATGTAAGATGTAAGTAAAATAGTAAAAATACATAACTAAACTGATAAACACTGAATGTAACTGCAACAGTGTAATACAGGTACTGATTGAGGACCATAACTGTATACTGAAATCTGAATCAGGTGAGCTGAACTGATACTGAGACTATACTAAACTGAACCAATAAGTTGGAGAGTCTATAACCGACATATAACTACGTGAGCTAAATGTGGAGACCGATGTATACACCCTATTGGTGAAAGCCCACTGTACCTTGCCAGGATATAATGGTTGAACTGGGTGATCATAGTCTGAGGCTCATTCAGGATAATGACCTTCGGTGGTAATGTAGTTCTGGGAACCTAGGTGCTGAATCCCAACCTGCTCAGTGCTAAGTCCAACTCCCACTGAAAATTCTAATTGTGACTGCTAGGCTAATAGCTCGAACATTATGTCCCAAGAATTAAGTCAGGAATACTTATCTGGAATTAACTTGAGAGTCTGAAGGACCTAATAACTGAAGCTAAGGGTTCTAAGATTAGCTAGAGCTGCTTTATCTGGAAGCGCCATAACCATCTAAAGAACAATTTAATATCTGATAACTCAGACTTCAGAGTTTTACTGAACTCCTCAAGAGACTGAATATAGTCAAACTGATTAGATAAATTTCTATAAGATACTAAACATGCTAAATACTGGCTGAGACTGAACAATCAATAAATCAACTTCATATCTTGACAATCATGCAAGACTCTTTCAAATCACATTTACAGAGTAGGGCTAAAACACATACTTCATGGAAAGAGATATCAACATGAATTATAACTAGCAATAACCTTCAAGAATCACGAGAATCATAACAGAAGGAGATTCATAATCTAACTAATAGACGATCCTAACTTTGACCCTAAAAGGGATAGAAATAATAAAGTTCTTATAAGGGTTTTGGGGCACAAGGAAGAAAACTTTCCTTGTTGAAAGGCCTCATACTTGGAGTAGAGATTCCCCAAGAGATTGCTTGAGAAATCTAAGGAGAACTAAAATCCTTGATCTTGCTCTATACTTCTAGACTGAGTTTTATATATACTGAACTTGAGAGAATGAGAGGAATGGGGAGAGAACATCGATGAACTACCTAAATCCCTTGTCTATAACCCAAAACGATGTGGTGTAGGCATTAAAATAACGGAAAATTAGAAAATACCCCTGGAATTCGGACTGTTAAAACCTCACTGCCAGTGAACACGAGTGACCTAATAAGTTGTTAGGTCATTGGACGACTCGTGTTCCTCACTTGTTGTCACTGGAAACTTTCGTTTTTCTGAGCTTATCTTGATGACTTCATCTAACGACTCGTCATGGCTCTTAACAGATCGTTTCACCACACGTTAAGTCCCTCTGAAAATCAAGTTTTCATCCATCCATCTCACTCCATGGGACACCCAATGACTCATTAGGTGTCATGATGATCCTTCACCTCAACTTATTGTCGCCACAGGAAATTTCCACTTTCAACTCAACACTCTGACCACGACTCACTTCACGAGTCATGGCGTTACTACACAACTCGTGGCTCCATTTGTGGTCACCCCCAAACCACGACTCGCTACTGGCCTGCCACCCATTTTATGAGTCACTCCACGACTTCACGGGTTACTAGATGAGTCGTCCTGTGACTTGGTGCAACATTTTCCTGCTTTCTCCGTTTAAACTCTCGAGTTTGATCTTAGAAACTTTTAGGGTGTTACAATATCTCCCCCTTGGGAACATTCATCCTCGAATGTGGGTAAACATACTGAATATCTGGGGAAAGGAATTGAAATCCCAAATACTAAATATCTGAAGCTGAAAACTGACAGAGTGACTGACTCCGGACTGATATACATGACTGAACTAAATTCAGGAATCACACATACATGCATTGACATAAAATAAACTGAGAGATATGAACTAGACATGAAATTGGATAGAGTATTAAGGAGAAAACTGATACCTCAAGCTGTAACTAAGCCGGGAGGGAAAAGATGCGGGTATTTAGCCATCATATCTGCTTCGACTTCCCATGTAGCTCCTTCAACTAGCTGGTCCTATCATGGTAGCTTCACCAACTTCGAACCATCCTATAGTAGATCTACACTTCCTACCATACAATGCCTCTAACAGGGCCATCTAGATGCTGGAGTGGTAGCTGTTGTTATATGCAAACTCAATGAGAGGTAGGTGATCATCCGAACTGCCCTTGAAGTCAATCGTACAAGCCCTCAACATATCTTCCAAAGTCGGGATTGTCAGTTCAGCTTGTCCATCCATCTGTGGATGAAAAGCTGTGTTGAGTTTGACTTGGGTGCCAAGTCCCTTCTGAAATGATTTCCAAAAATGCGAGGTGAACTGAGTACCTCTATCTGAAATGATGGACAAGGGAACTCCGTGTAGTCTGACTAACTCCCAAATATATAATCTAGCATAATTCTCAGCTGAGTCTATAGTCTTAACCGATAGGAAATGAGCTGACTTATTCATTCGGTCTACAACCACCCAAATTAAATCATGCTGGCGGCGAGTATGAGGTAAACCAATGATGAAGTCCATATTCACTTCCTCCATTTCCAAGTAGGAATACTAATATCCTGAGTCATAACCCCAGGTCTTTGATGTTCAACCTTAACCTGTTGGCAATTCGGACATTTAGCTACAAATTCTGCAATGTCCTTCTTCATGCCATACCACCAATAGATTTCCCGTAGGTCATGGTACATCTTAGTGGAACCCGAATGAATAGAATACCTGGAGCTATATGCTTCTGCCAAGATTCGCTGTTTCAAGTTGTCTACATATGGGACACACAATCTACCTTGGTAACGAAGTACACCACCTCCCCCTTTAGAGAAAGTCTCTACCTTTTTTCTTAGAACTACTTCTTTCAGTTTGAGTAGTATGGGGTCTTCATCCTGCTTTGACTTAACCTCTACCACTAGTGAGGATAATGACCCACTCTAGAGTACAACTCTCCACTCTGCTAAATCAATTAACTGCACTCCCAATCAATCTAACCTATGGATATCCTTTGCCAACTCTTTTCCTCCCTCTTCGACATGAGCAACGCTTTCCATCGACATCTTGCTTAAGGCATCAACTGCCACATTGGCCTTGCCCGAGTGGTATAGCACACTCATGTCATAATCTTTCAATAATTCCAACTACCTTCTCTGTCGAAGTTCAAGTCCTTCTGACTGGACACATATTGAAGGCTCTTGTGGTTAGTGAAAACATCCACGTGAACCCTATAGAGGCAATGTCTCCATATCTTCAAAGCAAATACTACTGCCACCTATTCAAGATCATGAGTTGGGTAGTTCCGCTCATAAACATTGAGCTGTCTGCAGGCATAAGCTATCCGCTTACCCATCTGAATCAGGATGCAACCGGGGCCAACTCGAGAAGCATCACAATAAACTACGAACCCATCTATTCCTTCTGGCAAGGTCAAGACCGGAGCTATAGTGAGTTCAATGTTCAACTCTTCTCACAAGCATCTGACCACTGAAACTTTACCTTTTTTGGAGTCAGTTTGGTCAAAGGGATGCAATGGAAGAAAACCCTTCTACAATTGTCGATAATAATTGGCCAAACTGAAGAAACTCCTGATATCTGATGGAGAAGTGGGTCTTGCCAATCTTTTACTGTTGCTATCTTTTGAGGATCTACCTGAATACCCTCACCTGAGACCACATGACCAAGGAAAGACACTGACTTCAACTAGAATTTCCTCTTATTAAATTTAGGGAACAATTGATGGTCTCTGAGAGTCTACAACACTAGCCTCAGGTGGTTGACATGATCCTCCTCATCCCTAGAGTATACCAAGATGTCATCTATGAACACAATGATGAACATGTCTAGATACGACTTGAATGCCCTGTTCATCAGATCCATAAATGCTGCAAGAGCATTAGTTAGTTCAAAAGTCGTAACCACAAATTTGTAGAGACCATCCCGAATCCTGAAAGCTATTTTCAGAATGTCACATTCCTTGACACTCAGCTGGTGTATCCTGATTTTAAGTATCTTGAAGACACAACTAGCTCCCTGAAGTTGATCGAACAAGCCGTCAATCCTGGGCAGAGGAAACCTGTTCTTAACTGTAACTTTGTCAGTTGATGATAGTCGATGCACATTCTGAGTGTACCGTCTTTCTTTCACACGAACAACACTGGAGCACCCCATGGAGAGATGTTGGGTCTGATGAAGCCCTTATCTAGAAGGTTCTTTAACTGTTTCTTAAACTCCTTAAGCTCAGTCAAAGCCATTCTTCAAGGAGGAATAGAGATGGGCTGGGTGTTTGGAAGAAGGTCTATGCCGAAGTCTACTCCTGTTTGGGAGGGACTCCGAGAAGATCTTCAGGAAAGACGTCCGGAAATTCTCTAACAATTGAAATTGATTGGATAGTCGGGGTCTCGGAACTGGGATCCCTGACCCTAACCAAGTGATAGATGCAAACTTTTGAGATCATTTCTCTAGCCTTTAGGTAGGAAATAAATTGACCCTTAGGCACTGAAACACTATCCTTCCATTATAAGACTGGCTCATTAGGAAACTGAAACCTGACGACTCTAGTTCTATAGTCGACTGGGGCATAACAGGAATGTAACCAATCCATGTCAAGAATGAGGTCGATGCCGACCATGTCTAGTTTTACTAGATCAACTGGGATAACTTTACTCAATACTGAGATTCAGCAACTTCTACATACCCGACTGGCTCTAACTGACTCGACAATCGGAGTAGAAACTGAAAATGGTTTTGAGAGGAGCTCTGGACTAATATCAAACTGAAAAGCAATATATGGAGTCACAAAGGAAAGTGTGGCTTTTGTATCTAACAAGGCATGTACATAAATATGGAAAATGTGCAACATACCTGTAACCACATCAGGTGAGTTCTCCTTATCCTGATGAGAAGACAAAGCATAAAAATGGTTTTGGTGCTGCCCGCCACCCATACTTGAAGTAGTGCCCTACTGAGCTGGACGACCTACTAGGGCTGCTGAGGTAGTAGACTCGATCTTCCGCCGTCTTGCTGACGGACAGTCTCTCAATTTGTGACTCAGCTGGCCATAATCGAAATAACCCTTCTTGCCTAAATGACACTCCCTAAGGTGATTCTTGCCACACTTAGGGTAGGCTGAAAATGTGCGGCTGCTGGACACGTGACTCTGGGATTGGGATCCCGATGCTCCACCCTTTCGGTCCTTGTGGGACTGAAATGAAGGGCACTGGCTAATGAGGGTACTGGAGGTTTTTGCTACTTCTATGGTCGACTACCCCCACCTGACCTCTGCTAGCCATACTCAAACTGGCCTGTTCTTGTCCGTTTATTCTCTCTCTCAATCTCCTTCAACTTCTTCACCTTTATCTATTGTGCATGAATGTTGAGGATAGAGAGGTCAATGTCCTTGATAAGCATCGCAGTTTTGCATTCCTTAAGCACCAAGTCAAAAACTCCATTAACAAGCTTGAACATGCGAGCCCTCGGGTCAACAACCATTTTCGGAGCATATCTTGACAACCGGGTGAACTCCAACACATAATCCTCTATCTCCATGTTGTTCTACCTAAAATTCATGAATTCGGAAGCCTTAGCTTCCCTAAACTCTCAAGGAAAGTACCTGTCTAGGAATGCTTTAGCAAATTCATCCCATTCTACGGGGCCTGCTCCATTCAGCCTTCCCTCATTCCACTACTTGTACCAGATCTGAGCCACCCATTTCAGTTGGTAGACAGCCAAATCGACACTGTCTGTAGAGGTGACGCCCATGATTTGAGTGATCTTCTATACCTCATCAACAAACTCTTGTCGGTCCTCATCAACCTTAGACCCATGAAATGCCAGAGGGTTCATATGTGTGAAATCCCGGACCCTGGCTGTAGCTGCAGACTTATTAGTGTTGACCAGTACCACCTGTTGGTTGACTTGACTGGTCACTGCCTGAGCCAACATTTGAATCGCCGCCTGAAACTCCGCGGGGGACACCTAGTCGTCCTGAGGGACTACAGGAGCTGGTGGGGTTGGCCGGTTAGCGTTCTCGGTCCTTCTTCTATTTTCTCATTTTGGAGTCATCGTTATCTGAAAAAGAGTAAAGTACGGATCAGAAGGACATTTTTGAGATTAGCTCAGTGCACGATAAAGATCATGAACAAAAGGGATATCTCCTAATAATGTTTGGTAGCCTCCCTGCCATAAGTGTGGCGTGCTTCACCCCCATGAAAAGAAATCTACTCGATGCGGCTTTCGGACATCCGAGGATACTCTAAACCTAGAAATCTGATACCAAGTTTGTCACGACCCGAGTCTACACTCTGGATGTGACACAGTACATGGAGCTACAAGTGACCCCAAGCTAACCCATGGCTTAACATCATACCAGTATACTGAATTAAATAAAAGCGGAAGCAGAGAAAAACATAACTAGATAAACTTTTCTGAAAATAAGACATGTCTGATAAACTACTGAAGTTTATGCAACTAATGCAAAGCATACTGAACAATATTATGTTGGAAAGCCATCTAAGACTAATGAAATTGTTGGGACAGGTCCCCAGTTAACTGTAAAATCTAAAAGCAAGAAAACTAAATAAATTGAAACTAGGTTCTCATCCTCGAAAGATGAGGATTCACCAAAAGGTGCTGCTGCTGAATTCACCGGACAAGAATTATTGACGTTGCTGTACCTGAGAACTTGTACCTATATCTTAATACGATACATCATGGAAAATATGCATCAGTACTTTGAATGTACTGAGTATATAAGATGTAAGTAAAATAGTAGAAATACACAATTGAATTGATAAACACTGAATGTAACTACAACAATGTAACACAGGTACTGACTAAGGACCATAACTCTATACTAAAATCTGAATAAGGTGAGCTAAACTGATATTGAGACTATACTGAACTGAACTGATAAGTGGGAGAGTATATAACCGACATATAACCACGTGAGCTAAACATGGAGACCGATGTATACACCCCATCGATGAAAACCCAATGTACCCTGCCATGGTTTAATGGCTAAACTGGGTGATCATTGTTTGAGGCCCATTTGGGCTAATGACTTATGGTGATGACTTAGTTCTAGGAACCTGGGTGCACTGAACCCCGACCCTCTTGGTGCTAAATCCTACTCCCCCTGAAAATTCTAACTGTGACTGCTAGGAAAATAGCTCAAACCTGATGTCCCAAGACTTCAAGTCAAGAATACTTATCTTTAAGTAACTTGAGAGTCTGAAGGACGTGATAACTGAAACTAAAGGTTCTAAGACTGGCCAGAGCTGCTTTATCTGAAAGCGTTGTAACCGCTCTAAAGAATAACCTGATAATTGATAACTGAGACTGCAGAATTTTACTAAACTTCTCAAGTATAGTAAAACTAATCAGATGACATTTTTGTAAGACACCGAACATGGTAAGTACTGGATGAGGCTGAAAAATCAATTAATCAACTTTTAAATCACCTAACTATACTATCATGGTGATCGGAGAGGAAATACCATAATCAAGCAATATTCGTATTTGGATAATCATGAAAGACTCTTTCAAATCACATTTACAGAGTAAGGATAAAACACATACTTCATGGAAAGAGATATCAACATGAATTATAACTAGCAATAACCTTCAAGAATCACGAGAATCATACCAGAAGGAAATTCATGATCTAACTAACAGACTACCCTAACTTTGACCCTGAAAGAGCTAGAACTAATAAAGTTTTTATAAGGGTTTTTGTGTATAAGGGAAGAAATTCCCTTGTTAAAATCTCACATACCCGGAGTAGAGATTCCCCGAGAGATTGCTTGAGAAATCTAAGAAATTGAAATCCTTGATCTTACTCTATACTTTTAGACTGAGTTTTCTATGTACTGAACTTGAGAGAATGAGAGGAATGGGGAGAGAACATCGATTAACTCCCTAAATCCCCTTGCTATAACCCCAAAATGATGTGGTGTAGGCATTAAAATAATGAAAATTACAAAAATGCCCCTAGAATTTGGACTATTAAAACCTCACTGCCAGTGGCCATGAGTGACCTAATGAGTCGTTAGGTCACTCGATGACTCATGGTCCTCACTTGTTTTGACTGGAAACTTCCCTTTTTTTGAGCTTATCTTGACAACTTCACTTAACGATTCGTCATGACTCTTAATGGATCATTTCACCACACATTAAGTCCCTCTGAAAATCAAGTTTTCATCCATCCATCTTACTCCATGGGACACCCAACGACTCATTAGGTGCCATGATGACTCGTTGCCTTAACTTATTTGCGCCACTGGAAATTTCAACTTTCAATTCAACACTCTAACCACGACTCACTTCACGAGTGATGACGTGACTCCACGACTCGTGGCTCCATCCGTGGTCACACCTAGACCATGGCTCGCTACTGGCCTGCCACCTACTTCACGAGTCACTCCACGACTCATGGAGTGACTTCACAGGTCACTGGACGAGTCGTCTTGTTAGCTGGTGCAATATTTTTCTACTTTCTCTGTTTAAATTCTTGGGTCTGATCTTAGAAACTTTTTTGGTGTTACATTGTTGTGCTCTTCTTGCTTTATATATCCAAGAAGAAATCCAACTCTCTTCACTGGCTTTCTTATCCTGATGCAAGTCCCACTGTCTTATCTACACATGCATATTTAGACTCATTTATTGTTTGAGTAGGAGTTGATGTCATTTGTCTCAGTGTACTTGTACCTGTACTACTATCTTTGGGTTGAACCTGGTTCACCTTTCCTTGGACCTGGTTTACTTTATCAACTTATAAATACTTTATGAATCACAATCAATCATTAAAATAACTGAGCAATAAATTCCCCCTTTTTGATAATGCCAAACAATATACATGAAGTCACCCATTTTCCCTTTTGACATCATTGAAAAGCTTTTAGAAAAAGACTAACAAGTATCACTCATGTGCAAGTAATTACTAAACCATGGCCACTGGGGAAACACTTGTCAGAGCAAGCCTAAAACAACAGAAGGTGTTTGATCAAACTAACTATATGATCCATCTAATGTGTAGATAGGTCAAGAGTATAAGAAAAGAAGAAAACAAGTCGGTGATGTACCAAATCTAACACATAGTGTTCAACTTGTAAGCAAAGTACAACCACAAATAGGAAGTAATAAAACACTGGGAACAAGATAACAAAAGGAACAGATGGGAACAATAGAGAAGGGTAGACATTAAAAATACTTCAAGAGGAGGAATGAGTAGTTTTCTCTATCAAAGAGAGAAGCTTTTCAATTCATTGTTGTGGACACTCTGTCACTAAGCATTCTGTCTTTAAGGGTAAAAATCTCAGCATTAGCAGTGGACAGATTAGTGTTGAGCTGTGAATTCTCCCTTTCAAGTTTAGCCACTCTTGTAATTGCAGTCTGTAGATCGAGAATCATTTGAGTCATAGGTCCCTTTCCCTTTGAACCTAGTACATGTTGTAGTAGATCACACTCCTTAGGGGTCTTTCTATCTAGCAATTCCATCTTATATATAACATTCATCAACCCAAGATCAAGATGAGATGCCTCATGAAACCTTTCAGTGCGGGAAAATAGAAACTTGTTCACTAGTTTAAAAAGAAGTTTGTGATGATCTAATCCCATCTCCCCTTTGAGAACTCTCAGGGGCAAGAGTGGTGGTAGAAGGTTTTGGAGAAGAACCTGGTGCAAACTCAAATGCTACTGATAGAAGTTCCCCCTGAGTGGATGGAGGGTCTTCATCTACCAGGGGAATAATTGGCAAAAAGGGATTGGTAGGAAGATTTTCCATGGACGCTTGAAAAACAATCGTAAAAGAGAGAGAGAGAGAGAGAGAGAGAGAGAGAGAGAGAGAGAGAGATGATATAGTGGATTAGAGTAGTAATGGGGGGGGGGGGGATGTGGTAATGATGGACCTTTTTGAAGAATGACGGTTGATAGTGAGTGGAAATGGGAAACTGGATCAAGTTTTTCCCTTTTCTTTATTTAAAAAAACATTGACAATACTTGTGTCATACCCAGAGACAAGACACTGAAGAATGGACCAGGTTCAGTAGAGTAGTGGTTGTAGCTTCATCAACAAATTTGAACACAAATTCAAGGAGATAAGTACGTGCCACAATTACCTGCAGAGGGACCTGGTTCCTCCTATGATTGTTTCCTTGCTTTTCCATTCACTTAGAAAGTAAGGGTCACATTATTAATTTCTGAAAACTTCAATTATAGCCTGCCTGAGGTGTGAACCTAATCAAAGGTACAAGACAAGATTAGTAATTAATATTCAAAGAGACCTGATGAGCATAAGAATAAACTAATTTCTAGTCAACAGTGAGATGCAACATGTTCAGCTTCTGTAGTATATAATGCCACAAAGTTTTGCTTCTTGGTTTCCCAAGAGATTAAATAAGGTGCCAAAAAGTGTGCCATCCCAGATGTACTTTTCCTATCAACCAAGAACCTTGCATAGTCTGCATCTGCATACTCTATTAACTTGAAGGAATCACTAGTAGGGTACCAGAGAACCAGGTCCATTGTTCGTTTGAGATACCTCAAGATGCATTTAACTGCCTCATATGAGACTCCTTCGGTTTCGCTTGAAATCTAGCACACAATCCCATATTGAAAACTATGTTTAATCTGCTTGCAGTCAAATACTATAGAGATCTAATCATTCCCTAGTACTTCATTTTTTCCACCTTTGAGCTAGGTTCATCAGTGTCCAGGCGAGTAGTGGTTGCAATGGGAGTATCATTCACTTTTGAAGTTCTCCTTATCATACTTGATCAATAGTTCCTTGATATATTTTTTCTGGTGCATTGAAATTTCTTCCTTTGATTTCTTGATCTGTAACCCTAGAAAATAATTCAACTCTCCCATCATGCTTATCTTGAACTCATTATTCATGAGCTTTCCAAACTCACTGCATAGAGCTTGATCAGTAGCCCAAAGATGATATAATCAATATAGACCTGCACAATAAGTATGTCCTTCCCCTTTTTTCTAGAAAATAAGGTGTTGTCTATATTACCCTTGTTGTATCCATGGTCCAAGAGGAAGCTTGAAAGTCTGTCATACCATGTTCTTGGTGCTTGTTTGAGCCTGCACAAATCCTTATTTAGTCTGTACACATAATCTGGGAATTCATGATCCTCAAATCTTGGGGGTTGCTTCACATAAATGTCTTATAAGTAGTCATTTAGGAAATCACTCTTAACGTCCATCTGAAATAGTTTGAACCTCATATGTGTGGAAAAAGTAACAAGGATTCTGATAGTTTCCATCCTAGCCATAAGAGTAAAGGTCTCATCATAATAAATACCCTCTTCCTGGTTGTATCCTTGAATTATCAGTCGAGCTTTATTTCTAATAATGATTCCCTAATCATCAAGCTTGTTTTTGAATATCCACCTGGTTCTTATAATAGTTCTGTTTTCAGGACGGAGAACCAAGTTCCATACTGTCACGATCCGAGTCTATACCCTGGACAAGACACGGTACTTGAAGTCACTAGTAACCCCAAGCCAACCCATGGTCTATCATACACTGTTAATCTGAGTAATTATAGCGGAAGCTTAAATAATAAAACCATTTAAGAAAACTAAATATACATTTGAAAGCAAAACTGAAAGTTTGAGTCTATGTCTGAAAGCCATCTACATATGATGAGTTGCTGGGACAAGCCCCCAGCTAACTCTAAAATCTAACTGAATGAAAATGGCTAAAAAAGTAAATATCATCCTTGAAAGATGAGGACTCACCATTGGTGCTACTGATATCACCTGAAGAAAATCTACTAACAGTGCTGAGACTGAGAACCTTCGCCTATATCATAATATGATACAATATATAAGGTATGCGTCAGTACTTTGAATGTACTGAGTAAGTGGGAGAAAAATATTACATAAAGAACAAGTAACTGAACTATAATGACATGTAATGACCAACTCAAGTGATAAAAACTGAACAACTATAATATAATTGAGATGGTCAATAATGACCCTGACTGGTGGTCATAAACATGCCCTAAATCTGAGATACTAGGCTGAGCTAACTGAAACTGTGCTGACTAGTGGGAGAGGCTATAATCGATATATAAACCACATGAGCTAGACGTGGAGTCTGATGTATACACCTCATTGGTAGGACCCGATATACATTGCCAGGGTATAAAGGCATAAACTAGGTGATCACAAGTCTGGGGCCATAGGGCCAAAAAATTAATCTACGGTGGCAACGTAGTTCTGGGAAACTAAGTCCTACTCGCACTGGATAGTCCTAGATTGACTACTAAGCTGATAGCTCGAAACTGGGGTCCAAGACTAAGTCAGGAATACCTATCTAGAAGTACCTTGAGAGTCTTATTGGACTGAATTCCATAACTGGTGTTCTAGGACTGGCCAGAGCTGCTTATCTGGAAGAGTCATAACAGTCTAAAGAACAAACTGAAATCTGATATTGATATCTGAATCTAATAACTAATAATTGGGAGGCACCACTGACACCTCAAGAAAAGACTGTAGTCAAACTGATCAGCTGACATTTCTGAAAAGTACTGAGCATGCTAACATTCTGAGTGAGACTGGACTAGCATGCAATTGTTTGAGATTTCAACTAATTTTAACAATATGAGAATCCCAATGCTGGTAGAGTCAAGCAACATGATTAAATACTCAATTATGCTATACCCTAATATACTGCATTCAAAAGCTAGGGCTAAATCATTTCATAGGGAGCTAGTTTCCACGTAATTTCTAAGAACTTAGGAAAAACATAACAACTGATAACATGGATAATACTCCTCCTGAAATTTATAAAATTCTGTTTGAAAACTTTCTAAATTTTGAAACCTCAGGGCTATAAATGATAGAAGATTAAAGAAGGGTTTTGGGTACATAAGGGAAGAACAATTTCCTTGTTGAATTCCCTCATACCTAATGAAGAAATTTTGGAGAAAATCCGAGAATCTGAGAAGAAATTGATTGCCCTAGCTCATGCTCTGAGTTTTTATGAGAGAATAATTACGATCTGATGTTCTAATGGGATAAGAGAGGTGAAGTAATCATTGATTACCCCTCTAAATAGTTATACCCCGAAAGTCCAAAGATCAGACCTGGGAGTTGAAATGGAGAAAAGCTAAAAACTGGCACTAGGCACAGAACGAGTCATTGGATGACTTGTTGCTGCAGTCCACGAGTCATGATGTGACTCTTAGGGAGGCCACTGAGGAGTTTGGAAAGTTTGAGAAGAAGGACACCACGGGCGTGACAACGACTCATGGTCAGACTTTACGAGTCATTAGGTCAGTTGTGGAGTGGGTAAGGAAAGAAAAGAGAAGAAGGGAGGCAGTGCACTCGATGGGAGTACCCCATGAGTCGTGGTCAGTCCCTACTATTCGTGGGGTGAGTCGTGGTCAAGTAGGGTATGTTTTTGTTGAAGACTAGGCAGTGTACTTCACGGATGTTGACCACAACTTGTAGTCACTAGATCATGAGTTGTTTGGTCTCCCGTTATGAGCCCATGAGAATTGTTGAACAGTTTACTTCATGACCGACTCCACGAGTCGCGGTCCTTGGCGACGAATCATTAGGTTCCTTGTTAGGACCACCTTGTAGTTATTTTCTGTGAATTCAGTAAGGACTTTTTCATAAATCCTAAGATCCTAAGGTCTAAACTATGTCTTTTTGAGTTATAAATAGTGATGTTTAAAGGGGTTAAGTTCATTTTAGGCCTCATTCATTCATGCATGTAAGGTAGAAGACTTGAGAGGGTTATTAAGCTTAGCATTCATCAATTTCATTTCAATTTCCTATTAGGCATCTAAAGAACTGTTAGAATCAACTACCAGCAGGTATGTAGGGTTACGAATAGGTGATTTCTTTCATACCCATGCCCAATCCCTCTCTAAGGTATGGAATTCTATGTCTAATCTATGGGGTTCTAACCCAAATGCATTAATCTCCTATTTCTATACATGGGCATGATTTGATTATGATTCTACTATTGAATTATGAAGCATGGGCAAGTTTTATAATGTTTTCAATTTAAAATCATGATTTAATTTTATGAATTAAAATGCTATAGATGAGATGTTCATGAAAGATGAGATTTGTGATGAGTATATGATGATGATGAGATATTATGATGAAAATCATGATTTGAAGCTACCCATGTTTACAATTATATTTTCGATGAGAATTAAGTATTTCTAAGTATAATAAAGCTTTGGGCAATGCCCACATGTTAAGTATGAATGATGATTTTCCCGAACTAAGCTTACCATATATTGTTCAGAGCAAAGACTCTAAATTATATTTTCAGCTTGTGGTATGTTATGAGTTAAAGTTTTCCTATGTATAACTTACCATATGGTTTTGGAATGAAGGCTCCTAATTATATTTTCAGCTTGTGTTATATTTTGAGCTAAAGCTTCACATATGTGTGATTCCATATTTGAGATGTATTTGAGTATTGAGCTTAATCAATAGATGATATTGAGCTTCGTTACAAAATGATGTAGAGCATATGCATGTTTTTGGGAGTAGTGTCTAGCACCGAGCAGGCTAAGGGTCGATCATCCTATGCCTTAAAACTACGCGCCAATGTAGGTTTATACATTATGACTTTGGGACCTCCCTTGTGAGCTTCCCTTTCCCGAATAGTCCTTCAGCTTGATATAGATATCATGGTATCATCCCTAGCCCTAACATGGCTTTGGACGGCTCTACCCACTTGAGTGTGATAGTTGAGACCACGTAAGCTCTATCGTGGTATGTCAGTTAAAAGATGAGTCTCCCATTATTCCTCATGATTTTAGATATGCATATTCATTATGATATATATTCTAAAGCAGGTTTGACTCAATGTTCAACTTTACTTATGAATGTCAGAATTCAACTTTGAGTCAATCGATTCAGTTATGATGTTATGAAGTTATGTTATGTTATTTTATGAAGAGATCATGATTTAAAAAGAATGCATGCAAGCCCTACTCATAGAATCTTAATGTTTATGTTATATTATGCATTATTTTAAAATGATTTTGTTTATTTTAGCAGTTTTACTTACCCTGCATACTCGGTACATTCCACATACTGACCGCATATTGTATACTGTATCGTTTCAAGATACAAGACCTGGCTCCTAGGTTCAGCCCCGCTCGTAGTCAGCTTATCAGTTAGCGTTTGCATTATATGTGAGTCCTCATATCTCGAGGACTAGACTATTAAGATTTCTTACATGTATTTCAGTTTCAATTTTATTGAGTTAGTTGGGGTCTTGTCCCATCAACTCATCATGTTTAGAGGCTTTTCAGACATATGTTTGTATTCAGCTTTGGATTTCGTATTATGATGTTGTGTTCAAGTTAGACTTCTTCTATGAGTATTTTATTGATTATTCAGTTTCTTGATTGAGATTAGATGTATGCTTATGCCATGGGTCGACTTGGGGTCTCTCGGGGATCCCTGTCCGTGTTATGACCAGGCCTCCATTCGAGTCGTGAAAAACTTGGTGTCAGAGCCATAGGTTTGAAGTGTCCTAGGGTGGTTGAAAATCGCGTTAAGTGGAGTCTTTTTCATGGTTGTGAAGCGCACCACACTTATGATGAAGAGGCTACGAGACGTTTAGGAAATGGTCCCTTCTTTCATGATCTATGTTTTGCAATGAAAACTCTTTCTATCCTTCTAATTAATGCTATTCGCAATTATAAAATCAAGGCTCCTCGAAGAGTGAATGGTAGGAGAAATGGAAATGATAAAGGCCACAAGGATGGAAATGGGAACAGACACCAGCAGGCCCCACCAATTCAGGAGCACCAAGCACCGAAGCCAGTTGCCCATGCTGAGTTCCGGGCCGCTATTCAGATGCTTGTGCAGGCCTTGACAGCTCAGGTCAATCAACAGGTCATTGCACATGTTTCACAAAATGGCAATGCAGCGGTAGCTCGAGTTAGGGACTTCCTGAGGATGAACCCGTCGGAGTTCCTTGGGTCCAAGGTAGATGAGGACCCGCATGAGTTCATAGATAAGATAGTGAAGATCACCCAAGTCATGGGGGTGAATGGAGTTGAGTGCGCAGATTTGGCCTCTTACTAGTTGAAATGGGTCGCACATATCTGGTTTTGCCAATGGAAGGATAGCAGGGTCACCGGAGCAGGTCCTGTCACTTGGGAAGAGTTTCATGTTGCATTCTTGTATCAGTTCTTCCCTTATGAGATGAGAGAGCTAAAGGTAGTCGAGTTCATGAATTTGAAGCAAGGGAGAATGACGGTGCAAGAGTATGCTCTTGAGTTCACTCGCCTATTGGAATATGCCCCAGAGTTAGTAGTTGATCAAAGGGTGCGGGTGAGCAGGTTCGTGCATAGAGTAGCGGGCTATTTGGAAAAGGATTGTAGGACCGCTATGCTCCACCAGGACATGGATTTCCCACAGATAGTGTTGTATGCCCAGCAAATGGAGGAGGTACATCTGAGAGAGAGGGAGGCCAAGAGGGCCAGGACCGATGACCACAGATTCTCCCAGCCGAGGTCAAGTGGTGGGCACCGACAGAAGGATCACCAAAGATTATTAGCTCCGGCATCTTTGAAATTGAGTGTGCCATCTAGGCCTAGACATGATCATAGAGAGCGAGCATCAGGTTCGAGGGGTCAGAGCAGCAAACCCGTAGATTCTAGCATCCCAGCTTGTTGCAGATGTGGTCAGGGGTACACAGTCCAGTGCTTGGAAGGTTCAGGTTCTTGTTTCGAGTGTGGAAAGCCCAGACACATGCTTAGATATTGACCAGTAGCGAGGCAGGATCAGGTTGGGGGCCGAGGCCCAGCTTCTAGTTCAGCAGCCCCTCCAACTCGTTCAGCCCATCAGGGGGCATCGACTAGCACAGCTGGCGGTCAGCGCCAGAATAGATTTATGCCTTAGCATCCCATCAGGAGAAGGAGGTCTCCCCAGATGTGGTCACTGGTATGTTATGAGTTTTTCATATCGATGTTTATGCTTTGTTAGATTCGGGGCTACCTTGTCTTTTGTGACACCTTATGTGGCCAATAGCTTCGGAGTCAGTCCCGAAGTCTTAACAGAACCCTTCTCAATTTCTACTCCAGTAGGTGACTCAGTTATAGCTAGGCGGGTGTATAGAGGTTGCCCAGTCTCAGTCCATTAGAAGGTCACCTCAGCAGATTTGATAGAGTTAGCTATGACCGACTTTGATGTTATTCTCAGCATGGATTAGCCATTTGCATGCTATGCTTCAGTTAATTGTAGAACTCGGGCAGTAGAGTTCATATTTCTGGGTGACCCAATCTTAGAATGGAAGGATAGTTCAGTTGTGCCTCTAGGTCATTTCATTTCCTACCTTAAGGCCAGAAAGATGATTTCTAAGGGCTGTGTGTACCATCTAGTTAGGGTTAAGGATGTTGAGTCCGAGAACCCGACTATCCAATCAGTTCAAGTAGTACATGAGTATCCATAGGTCTTTCCAGATGATTTACCGGGTACCCCTCCCGAGCAGGAGATCGATTTTGGTATTGAACTTCTTCCCGACACGCAGCCTATATCTATCCCTCCTTACAGGATGGCTCCAGCGAGCTAAAAGAGTTGAAGGATTAGTTGAAGGACCTGTTAGATAAGGGTTTTATTAGACAGAGCAAGTCTTTATGGGGTGCACCAGTCTTATTTGTCCGAAAGAAGAATGGTTCCCTTCGAATGTGCATTGACTATCGGTAATTGAACAAAGTCACCATCAAGAACAGGTATCCTCTATCTAGGATTGATGATTTATTTGACCAGATTCAAGGTTCCAAGTGTTTCTCGAAGATAGATCTTAGATTCGGGTACCATCAGCTCAGAGTTCGGGAGAGTGACATCCCGAAGACCGCCTTTAGAACGTGGTATGGTCATTATGAGTTTGTAGTCATGTCTTTTGGAATAATGAATGCTCTTGCAGCTTTTATGGACCTGATGAACAGGGTGTTCAAGCCATACTTAGATATGTTCGTGATTGTGTTCATCAATGATATCTTGATATACTCTCGGAGCAAGGAGGAACATGCCGCTCATTTGAGAATAGCTCTTCAGACTCTTAAGGATCTCCAATTGTATGCCAAATTTAGCAAGTGCAAGTTCTGGTTGAACTCCGTAGCATTTTTGGGCCATGTGGTATTAAGTGAGGGCATCAAGGTGGATTCTCAGAAAATAAAGGCGGTGAACAATTGGCCTAGACTGGTGAATCCTTTAGATATTCGAAGTTTCTTGGGTTTAGCTAGCTACTATCAGAGATTTGTTGAGGGTTTTTCATCTATTGCAGTGCCTTTGACCAAATTGACCTAGAAGAAGGTGAAGTTTCAATGGTTGGAGGCTTGTAAAAAGAGCTTCCAAGAGTTGAAGACTCGACTTACCTTAGCATCGGTGTTAACTCTCCCAGAGGGTATTGATGGTTTCGCGGTGCATTGTGATGCTTCAAGGATCGGACTTGGGTGTGTGTTGATACAGCACGGGAAAGTTATAGCATACACCTCTAGACAGTTGGAAGTTCATGAGAAGAATTATCTAACCCATGATCTTGAATTGGCCGCGGTGGTATTCGCCTTGAAGATATGGAGACATTTGTTCGGACCAAACTACACGCAAGTGCACGTGGTCGTACAAGTAGTAAAGTGACTTTATTTCAAGCCAAGTATCGATCCCACAGGGACTGAACTACGGTAGTAATTAACCTAATTGTTAGTGAACAATATCGCTATGAATGTAGACAACCAAACAAATAATGTTTTATGAGTCAATATAAATAGTTAATAAGAACCTAAGTAAAGATTGTAATTTAAAGTCTGAACAATAGCAATGAACAAGCTGAGGTTAAGGCGAGCATGTAGGGATGTAATTTCTTAATTCAAATCAACCAATCTTCTCTTCGGTTGTTAGTCAGGAATTAATCGCCTATGGATTGGATCTTTCGACTCCTATCCAATTAAAGAATCATGAGACCTTTATTCTACATTTCTGTGATGTAAGAACCCCATGCTCTAGCCATACATAACAAATTCCATAAATGACTAATATGAATTTCAGATATATTTCTATTCTGAACGTAAATCTTTTCTCAATTTCCTCAACTAAGAAAAGATCATATCCTACCAATTCACATCTGTCCAATTAATTTCCTTTTAAGAATCAAAATTGGATTTCTAAGATATACATTAACATTGGCCAAACATTAATGTAGTGAAAACAAGAATTGATAGAACAACCATTATAGAAAAGATGAAAACTGAAATGATTAATAATTACATTCCTCTACAATTATCCTTAACCTCAGCAAGAGGTGAATTAGCCACTCATTTGTGTATTAAACATCTTCAAACAAGTAGAATTCATACAAGCAATTAAAATTAAAGAGAAAAAGGAAGAGAATTAACCCTAGAATTTCGTCCTCTCAACTTCCTGCTAACCACGTTCTTGCTCCAAAAATGTCAGAATGTTTAAAATAAAACCTAAGTGTGCTATTTATACTAGTGGTAATTTTTCTCGGAATAACAAGCAACGTGGCATGGAGTGTATCGCGAAGCACTGCCTCCGTGCCACGGTGCTATCGTGCACCTTCACTGGAACTTGAGGTTTCAGGTAATCACACTCAATGTGACACGGAGTGCATCGCGGAGCACTGCCTCCGTGCCACGGAGGTAACGCGCACCTCCACTGGAATTTGACACAATTTATTCCTCCCAGGAAGAATGCCTCCGCGATAGTAGCGTGAAACGGAGCCATCGCGGAGCCCCTATTTTTGCCAACTTCCTTTGCCAACTTCCACTTCTTGCTTCCGAGTCCATTCCCACACTTCACCAACTTGTAGATTATCTTCCAAAAATTCCTTCTAACTGTAAAACAACACTAATCATGTTGGTTAGTATAAATTCACATTTACCTAAGAATCACATGAGAATGTACACATAACAATAGATAAACAAGTAGAAATGAAGTATTTGAGTATCACTTGGCATGAAATTCTGCCCAAGATCACTTACCCCACACTTAAAACCTTGTTCGTCCTCGAACAATACTCTCACATCTCATGCAATTGAAACCCACGCATAGCTAATTTGGCTCGACTATTTAAGCTACAGCTATACGGATTATTTAAGATAGCAAATCATCAAGAAAACATTCATGGTTTCATCAATAAAATGAAGTACACCACATTAAGATCTCCTAACCTCAAGAATCGATTCTCGATCTTGGCAAACTCGTGCAAATCAACTGATCAAGACATCCCAAACGAAATTTTATCTCTCGTCAAGTATGTGCCCTCGCAACACAAGAGAATTACCCCATTTGCACTCATAAGATTTCCAAAGCACTACATGTAGGGGTATATGAATACGATTTCACTCGTTCTCCCAAAGAATTCACATGCATCATGTCGTGAACCATAAGCTTGCCTCTAGTGTTTTACTCCACTAATATAAGGATGCTTGATGTAAAATCACGTAGGACTTAATGGGTTGTAACGTAAGCTAAGGAACTAGTAAATACTGGGTTAACCAATAATAGCAGCTAGCTTCCCTAAGCGCTTTTCAATACATCCCACCTTCATTACGGACATTGCTTCTTCCTCCATCCTCTCATTCTTGAATTTTCTTATTTGTTTTTGTTCCCATTTCTTTAAGCACACTCGACTTACTAGCAAAGAGTATTTATGCATCTTTATTTCTTTTTTCTTATTCATTGATTTTCTTACTCTTTACTATTAATTAATCAATTTCAACAAGTGCACCTTTGACCTTTTCTTTGGCTTTCACAACTTCTGCTTTCCTTCCATTTCACACTTCTCACTCCTTCACACTTTGGGAAAATTATTTTTCTTAAGCGCTTAAGAGTTTTGGATCAAATTCACGGCTAATGAAAAAAAAGGAATAAGCTCGGTTTGTATCTCTCAAAGAATAGGCTAAAGGCTCAATGGGGCTAACTAGGATGTAACATTCAAGGTAGGTATGATAAGGGAGAAACTTTCGGTTCATTCAAAGAAATGCCTACATCCTTTCCTACAATCAACATCCTTCATTTCGTTTAGTATACACACCAGGAAAGTTTTAGACACTTCACAATAGCATGGAATAGTCGAAACCTCACCTCACACTCACTGCACATGCTCAACTTAAGACATATTCACAGACTCTTCAATCAGTTAATTACAAGAATTCACTATTAAGCCTCGATCACACCGAATCGAATTCTAGGGCCTAGGTATCTCAACATGTTTAACACATGTGCATGCTTTCATATGAATCACACTTGCATCTTACAATCATGTGTAACACGTAACAAGAGTTCCAAACCATTAATTAGCGACACGTTTGGAAAACAAACAAAAGAAAGAAGAAAAAAAGAAAAAAACTACTCCTATCGACTACATTTCCCTTAAGACGGTCGTCATCCATCCATCATAGGGAACAGTCACTATCTACGATGTCGGTTCAATGGGACTATTCTCTAGAAAAGCACCGAAAACAAAAATCGAGAAACCCAACACAAAAAATTTCGACAAAAAATTTCGATAGAAAAAAAATAAATATAATTGAAAAATATTTAGACATCACACACAACAGCAGCTAAAGATTCCTTACAACACAACACCAACATCAGTTACTGAACATGAAACACAGAGTCACAGGGTCACAATTAGCACAATCACAAACAATCATAAATACAACAGCAGGCACCTAACTACTCCCACCCCACACTTAATCGGAAACTGTCCCCAGTGTTCACATAATTGCAATTTAACAACAAAGTTTTGGGTGGTGAAACTCCCTGATCAATCAAAATATTCAATTTCCTCATCAGGTGCCAGCGCTTCATCTCCAAGATCAGAATCTCCCTCACCATCCTCGTCCGACTCAACGTCTAAGTCCTCCCGGTGTGTCTCCTCATCAGTAGGGACGTCATCATCCATGGGCTCCACAAATGCGGGCCCCACTCGACATAGAGCTCGGGCATTCTCGTTGAATGGATAATCCAAGTCGAGCTGCCACAACTCATCCTCCGTTGTGGGCCTTCCACCGATGCGCAGCTGCAACATCTGTATCCCATACATGTGGGCCATGTATTGATCATCTCGAGCATATCTCTCGGCTAGTGTAAGTATAGGCCCGTAAGTAGTGTCAGGTGCCTTGGTTTTGGTAACAACCAAGGCACGCCTGTCAATCTAAGGGATATAATCTAGGGCCTCCTCCTCAATACCGTGGCCCCTCAGGGAAGTGGTAAGCAGACCACCAAACCCATATCTATGCCCTTGATGCAGTCGGGCTCTCTTCATGGCAGAGATGATTACCGCCCCAACATTTATTTCTAGCCCCTTCATTACCTCATACACCAGACAAACTCTATCCCGGGTGACATCAGTCATGTGCACCCCCGGGATTAGACACGAGCAAACAATCTTCAACCAAATCCAGGCCTCCCTATTCATATGAGAATAGGGCAATGTCTGATGGTAGCCCTTTCCTTGTGCCTACCCCACCTGGCTGTCGATCGGGCTCCACATAAGGTGCGTCTGATATCCGTGTAAGGTGGAGTGATGTTCAGCTGATGGAGGACATGAGCGGCTGTGTCCTGCGCCCCCAGGATTGCATTCAAATGGTGGGGTTCAAAGGTGACAACCTTCCCTCTGATTTTGATGGTGTGGTTGTGCAAGGTCGGGTTCCAGTTGGCATAGAATTCCCGGATAAGATGGAGATTGCACTCTCTGGGTTCTTCAAAAATGAAGTTTAGCCCAGCAGTGTCAATCCTGTGTAGAATCCACGGAAATTCTTGTGCCAGTGGTTCCCGTGCTATCTGCTCCTCGGGAAGTACTTGGTTTCCTTGTGTTTAGCATACCATTTCTTCCCCTCATCTGTCACCCATATGGTTCCATACTGTCGGCGTTGCCCTCGAGGAACTGCTGGTGCTGCTGGTACTGCTGCCCCTAATCTCACTCTCTTTCTGCTGGCGCCAGATGTGGATGTGCCCTTGCCTTTGTTCTGTCTTCCTGACATTGTTCCTGTACATTCAAGCATACAGTTCCAATGTCATTCAAGCCATAGCTGGCTACGACTAAGGTTGGGCTTAATTTGATCACCCCACACTTAGTCTTTAGCCGCAGTCAACACAATTCGACAAGACAATCATGTTTTTGCAATTCTTAATTCTCAACATGCTCAGTGCATTCATACAAGTCGATGGAAAAATTACTTTGTACTACTCAGACTTCATACAATGAATTATAAAAATTCCTCCATTGATTCAATTATATCATCATGAGCACGTTGCAATTTTAGCACAACAACCCATGTTAATTCTCCATTTGCATTCTCCCGAAAATCCATCTTCTACCATAGCATAATCAACTTCAAGCACAACATATTACACTTCAAACAACATGCACAACCCAAATTATCCACATTTTAATGCATTTTTCTTCTTCCTATTCAATCCTCAACCCTAGTTATCAATATCGTAAGAATTTCAACAATCATGCAACCATTGAGTTCATCTACTCACAACGATCCTATGAACATCTTTAAATCATAACTCAATAGATTACAAGATTATTACTCACTTAGGGAAAGGTTTCATCACAAAAACATGTTCAAGAATCGAAAAATTGAGCAATAATAAGAATAAATTCAAGAACATACCTTTACTTTGATGAAATTGAAGAAAAATCGAAGAAATTTGATCACTAGGTCCGTGCCACGTTGGGGGAGAAGGGATTCTGGGGTGTGGGTCACGGAGGAAATGAAGGAATGGGGAAAAAATGAAGGGATTTGGGTTAAAAAGGGGGTTTTTCGCGTGGGTTTACCCAGTGACCCGAGGTGACCCGACGCGAAAGACACCTCAACGTGTCACGGAGGGTAACGCGGAGGCCCTCCTCTGTGACATGGAGCCATCGCGTAGGTGTTCTGGAATATTAAAAAAGTCTGAAATACCCTCAACGTGTCACGGAGGGTAATGCGGAGGTCCTTCTTCGTTACACGGAGCCAACGCGTTGGCTCACTGGAATTTGCCCAAATTTTATTTTCTTATGTTGATTTTTTTCCTTTGCGCGTTTTTGTATTTTAGCCCTCCGTTCCACCTGAAAATCATTCCACCACAAGAAATTCGTTAGAAATCATAGGTTGCCTCTCAACTATTTTATTTTTTTTCTTTTTCTTTGTTTTTCTCTTTTTTTTTCCTCAAATAATCCTAACTCTTCTATTACATCACATTCACGGGTTGACTCCCGTGTAGCGCCTATTTTACCGTCACGGCTCGACGCTATTCATCCTTAATCATCCGCTAAAGTGATAGACGTCTTCTCTCGAATAACGTCTTCACCCCAATAATGCTTACATCTTTGCCCGTTCACCAAAAATGTGGCACTTCTATCTTCTTACCACAATTCCACTGCCCCGTGTGGGGTCATTCTCACCACTTCAAACGGCCCTGACCACTTGGACCTCAGCTTTCCTAGAAAAAGCTTCAACCTTGAATTAAACAACAACACTTTTTGCCCCGTCTCAAAGATCCGATGCACCATATGCCTGTCGTGCCACCTTTTAGTTTTCTCCTTGTAGCATTTAGCACTTTCATAGGCGTGCCATCGAAACTCATCTAATTCGCTGAGTTGCATCAACCTCTTCTTCCCTGCTAGTTCCGAATCCATGTTTAATTTTCCCACAGCCCAAAAAGCTCGATGTTCCAGCTCCACAGGTAGGTGACATGCATTTCCATAGACCAATCCGTACGGAGAAGTCCCAATGGGTGTCTTGTATGCAGTTCTGTAAGCCCACAACGCATCGTCAAGTTTGCTTGCCCAATCAATTCGTTGTGCATTCACTATCTTCTGTAGAATCTGCTTTATCTCTCTATTTGACACCTCCATTTTCCCACTAGTTTGGGGATGATATGTCGTCGCTACCTTGTGCCGCACCCCATACTTAGCTAGAAAGTTCCTGAAACTTGCATTCACAAAACGAGCCCCTCCATCACTGATAATAGCTCGAGGTGTCCCGAACCTGGTGAAAATTTGCTTTTTCATAAATTTCGTCACCACCTTGTTATCATTCCTGGGACAAGCTGCTGCCTCGACCCACTTAGATACATAGTCGACTGCTACCAAGATGTAACGATTACCAAATGACGGTGGAAACGGGCCCATGAAGTCTATTCCCCATACATCAAAAATCTCAACTTCTAATATTTGCTGTAGTGGCATCTCTTGTCTTCTACTAATTGTGCCTGTTCTTTGACATCTATCACACATTTTTACATATGCTATAGAATCTCTAAACAGTGTAGGCCAAAAGAAACCTGACTGTAGCACCTTATGAGCTGTCCGCTTTCCTCCGTGGTGCCCTCCATACAACGATTAGTGACAACTCCTCAATACTTCCGCAATCTGGCTTTCTGGGATGCATCATCTCATCACTTGATCCGGTCCCTTCTTAAACAGATACGGCTCATCCCATATGTAAGATCTGCAATCATGTCTCAACTTCTTTCTTTGCTGAGCCGTAGCCTCCGGCGGGTAGACTCCACTTACTAGCAAGTTCACAATATCTGCATACCAAGGAATTTCAGCCTCCCTTATTGCCAAGAGTTGCTCATCTGGGAACTCTTCTTTGATGCTATCACCTTCCTTCACATGCAAATGGCTGTCCAATTGCGATAGGTGATCAGCCACTTGATTCTCGCTCCCCTTTCTGTCCCGAATCTCTAGGTCAAACTCTTGTAGCAACAATATCCATCTGATTAGTCTGGGCTTTGCCTCCTTCTTGCCAAAAAAATACCGAATTGCTGCATGATCAGTATATACCACTACTTTCGAACCCACCAGGTAGGACCTGAATTTATCAAATGCAAACACCAATGCTAGCATCTCCTTTTCTGTGACTGTATAATTGACTTGGGCTGCGTCAAGTGTTTTGCTTGCATAATAAATGGAATGAAAAATTTTATTCCTCCGCTGCCCCAATACAGCTCCTACAGCCACGTCACTTGCATCACACATCAATTCAAAAGGTTGTTCCCAATCCATAGAAATGAGAATAGGCGCTTCTACCAGCTTCTGTTTTAGCTCCTCGAATGCATTTACATAATCCTTGTCAAACTCGAACTTCACCTCTTTTTCTAGCAACCGGCATATCGGTCTAGAAATTTTTGAGGAGTTCTTGATGAACCGTCTGTAGAACCCCGCATGTTCGAGAAAACCGCGAACACCCTTCACTGACACAGGTGGTGGTAGCTTTTCGATCACCTCAATCTTTGCACGATCGACTTCCAACCCTTTGCATGACACCTTATGGCCAAGGATGATACCCTCATTGACTAAAAAATTACACTTCTCCCAGTTGAGTACCAGGTTTGACTCTTCACATCAAGCTAACACCCTGGCAAGATTCTGCAGACATATAGTAAATGAATTACCGAAAACAGAAAACTCATCCATAAATACCTCAACAAACTCTTCCACCATATCATGAAAGATTGCCATCATGCATCTCTGGAATGTTGCTGGTGCATTGCATAGACCAAATGGCATTCGCCTGAAAGCATATGTCCCATAAGGACATGTAAAAGTGGTCTTCTCCTGATCCTCCGATGCTATGGCTATCTGATTATATCCAGAATATCCATCCAGAAAACAATAATACTCTTGACCTGCCAACCTGTCCAAAATATGATCAATAAATGGAATAGGAAAATGATCTTTCCTCGTGGCCTTAGTGAGCTTCCTGTAATCCATGCAAATTCGCCAGCCTGTGACTGTACGTGTGGGAATCAGCTCATTCTTTTTGTTGGTGACCACAGTCATCCCTCTTTTCTTTGGAACACACTGAACTGGGCTAACCCATTCACTTTCTGAAATGGGATATACCACACCTGCGTCAATCCACTTGATCACTTCCTTCCTGACTACATCCTTCATGACCGGATTCAACCTCCGCTGATGTTGCATAGTTGGCTTCGATCCTTCTTCCACAAAAATCCTGTGTGTGCAAAAAGCTGGACTAATTCTTCTGATGTCCGACATCTGCCAACCCATTGCTTTCTTCCGCCTCTTGAAGACCACCAATGCATCTTTCACTTGTGCCTCTGTCAGTTCTGCGGAAATGATGACTGGAAAGGTGTCATCTTCCCCCAAAAATACATACTTCAGATGTGGAGGCAATGTCTTCAACTCCAATTTTGGTGCCTCCTCAATCGATGGCTTTGGAAATGGTTCCAAGGACCTCATCAACGGTTCAAAGTCCTGCTTCCTGAGAAACCATTTTGGTTCGTTCAGCGTCTGCACCATCTCATATGTAGCACTTTCTCCAAAATGATCGGAGCCCATCAAGGCTCTCTCTAATGGGTCCTGTGAGTCAACAATCTGAAGAGTTGATTCCTGATTTAGCACATTGATTGCTGATAGCTCCTCATAAATGGTCGGTAGCTTCATGGCCTTGTACACATCAAAAACCTCTACTTTGTCATGTGCTCGCATGGTTAGCTGCCCAGCAGCCACATCAATCAAAGCTCGCCTGGGTTCCAAGAAAGGACGTCCCAAAATAAATGGGACTTTCGCATCCGGCTCGAAATCCAAGATAAGAAAATCCACTGGGAAAATGAGGGAGCCCACTTGCACTAGCACATCCTCCACAATACCATCTGGTCTGGCCAATGAACGGTCAGCTAGCTGCAAGATCACAGTAGTTGGTCTTGGGCTGCCTAGCCCTAACTTCTTAAACACCAATGTCGGCATCAAGTTTATGCTTGCTCCCAAATCACATAATCCTCGAGCTCGAATACATTGCTCAATTGTAATCTGAATGGTAAAGCTCCCAGGATCCTTGAGCTTTGTCGGCAATCTGTTCTGTATTCGGGAGGTGCACTCCTTAGTAAGCGCCACCGTAGCATACTCCGTCAATCTGCTTTTGCTTGCTACAATGTCCTTGATGTACTTGGCATATTTTGGCACTCCCTGCAAAACATCAACTAAAGGTAAATTAATATGTACCTGTTTCAACACTTCCATGAATTTTTTGAAGCAAGCTTCCTCCTTGTGCTTCTTTAATCTCTAAGGAAACGGGGGTGGTGGTCTTTATATCTCAGCTGCCTTTTCCTTCACCCTCACATCATCATGTTCCCCATCTTTTTTCGCTGCTCCAGCTTGCTAAGGTGGCCTTTCTGGTTCCACCTCCTTAAGTTGAAGTCCCCTCCTTGTTGTCACTGCATTGACCTGCTTGGGATTTGGGTCAGTATTGCTTGGTAGTCCTCCCCTGGGTCTGGTGTTTTGAGCTCCAGCTAACCGTCCAAACTGATACTCCAACGCCTTTGTAGCTAACTGCTGATTTTTCATGTCAGCCGCTAATTTCACATAATCAGCCTACATCTGCGCTTGTTTAGCTATTATGGTTTTGAACAAATCCTCAATGCTGTTGGGTGGTGGATGAGGTGCATTGTTTCCTCTATATTGAGATTGAAAATTTTGATGCCCCCCTTGATTTCTCTGCGCGCCCTGATTTGAACTCTGTCCTTGATGACTATTACTTCCCCAAGAAAAATTCGGATGATTCCTCCAATTTGGGTTGTAACTGTTTCCATACTGTTGATTATTGTTCCTCTGGACGTTCCCAACAAAATTTACCGAGTCTAGATTGGCACCACAACACTCAGCCGAGTGTTCACTACTCCCACATACTTCACACCATACCTGATGAACTGGATTGACTGGGGCTTGTGCTTGGCTCAAGCTCATACTGCTGAAGTGGGTGTTGAGTTGATTTTGCAACACAGCTATCTATGCAGCAATAGTTGTAAAACCATCCACCTCAAAGACTCCTGCAGCTTTCCTTGTTCCTCCTCGTGTTGAATCCGCATTCCATTCTGGATTTCCCTGTGAAATACGGTTTAACAAAGTGTAAAGCTCCTCATATGTCTTCTCCAATGCCTGCCCACCAGCTGCTGAATCTAACAAAATCTTAGTACGTGGTTCCAAACCCTCAATGAATGTATGCACCAACACATCATTAGACTGGTGATGATGAGGACAATCCCTTAACATTGACTTGAACCTCTCCCAAGCCTGATACAAATTCTCACCCTCTCTCTGTTTGAAACTTAGAATCTGACTTCTAAGTCTGGCTGTCTTCCCTGATGGAAAGAACCGTATCAAAAACTTCTTTGCGAGATCATCCCAAGTAGTGATAGAATTAGGTGGTTCAGCTTTCAACCACCTCTTTGCTTCCCCCAACAGTGAGAACGGGAATAATGTAAGTCTCACATAGTCAGATGATACTCCAGCGGGGATATAGGTGTCACTTATCTCCAAAAAGTTTTGGAGATGTTGTTGTGGATCTTCATGAGGGAGACATGTAAACTGCCCGTTGGTGTGCAATAACTGCACCATATTCTGCTTAAGCTCGACCTCCCTCCTGGCTCTGGTCTGCGAATACTGGATGTTACATTATTTGCGTGTGGGATTGCCACTTCGCAGACTGGTCTTGCTACCATCTCTTCGAGCACTAGAACTGCCCTTACAAGCGGTGGATTCTGTTGCTGCTCCAGAATTGCCTGTCTTAGCAACTGTAGCTTCTTCTCTAGAGCTTCCCTTCTTTGGCAATGAAATTGTCTCTCTGGCTCTATAAATGAATCCAACAACTCCTTGTCTCTTGTTAGCGTACAGTAAAAATTTAGTACCTGCAAGAGAAAGGCTAAGATCTAGTTGTCAACACTTATATTGAACTTGTAAAGTAACACTAAGAAAATTAATTCACCAATTGCCAGTCCCCGGCAACGGCGCCAAAAACTTGTTCGAACCAAACTACACGCAAGTGCACGTGGTCGTATAAGTAGTAAAGTGGCTTTATTTCAAGCCAAGTATCGATCCCACAGGGACTGAACTACGGTAGTAATTAACCTAATTGTTAGTGAACAATATCGCTATGAATGTAGACAACCAAACAAATAATGTTTTATGTGTAAATATTAATAGTTAATAAGAACCTAAGTAAAGATTGTAATTTAAAGTCTGAACAATAGCAATGAACAAGTTGAGGTTAAGGCAAGCATGTAGGGATGTAATTTCTTAATTCAAATAAGCCAATCTTCTCTTCGGTTGTTAGTCAGGAATTAATCGCCTATGGATTGGATCTTTCGACTCCTATCCAATTAAAGAATCATGAGACCTTTGTTCTACATTTCTGTGATGTAAGAACCCTATGCTCTAGCCATACATAACAAATTCCATAAATGACTAATACAACTTTCAGATATATTTCTATTCTGAACGTAAATCCTTTCTCAATTTCCTCAACTAAGAAAAGATCATATCCTACTAATTCACATCTATCCAATTAATTTCCTTTTCAGAATCAAAATTGGATTTCTAAGATATACATTAACATTGGCCAAACATTATTGTAGTGAAAACAAGAATTGATAGAACAACTGATCTTGGGCAGATTTATATGCCCAAGTGATACTCAAACGTATCATTTTTACCTTGTTTGTTGTGCAATGTGTATATAATATCATGTATTTGGTAATAAAATGCGAATTTATACTAACCAACATGATTAGCATTTGTTTTGCAGGATAATGTGATTTTGAGGAGCTAAAATGCGTGTTGGAACTATGTCAGAGTTGGACTGGGATGCGAGAGTGGAAAAGGCCTTGTATGGCACATTTTACAGTGGCTCCGCGATGGAGCCGTGCCACGCTACCATCGCGGTAGCACACTGCCTGGGCAGAAATAAAAGTGGCAATTTCCAGTGTGCCTGCGCGTCAGCTCCGTGGCACGGAGATAGGCCTCCGCGATGGCCTCCGTGCCACGTTGAGGCCAATTATCCGGACCCTGCAATTTCCAGAGAGGGTCCGCGTCCACGCCGTGTCACGGAGGCAGTGCTCCGCGTTGGCCTCCGTGACACGTTGCTTGTTATTCCGGGAAAAATTTCCCACTAGTATAAATAGCACACTTAGGTTATTTTTAAAGGGAGTTTTTTAGTTTTAGTTTTTTTTAGCTGAGTTCAGGAGTGGAGAGCAGGAACGTGGTTTTGTGGCAGTTGAAGAATAGAAAAGATAAGAGTTTTCTTCTCTTCCCTTCTTCTTTCCTTCAATTGTATGCATGATTAACACTCATTCTAGGATGATTAATCCAAGAATGAGTGGCTGATTCCTTTCTTGCTGAGGTTTTGAACTTGTGTAATGAATGTTGGTAATAATTGATATGGTTTCTTCTTCTTCTTGCATGTTGTTCTATTAATTCTTGTGTTTATTACATTATTGATTGGCCACCATTAATGTATATCTAAAAAGTCCAATTTCACTCGAGAGAGCATGAAATTGGAAAGTTGTGAATTAATAGGGTATTGTTCTTAACTTGATTTGGGAAAATTGGGTTTTGATGTGCTTTCTTGATAGAAATATACTTGAAAGCCGTATTAGTCAATTTAGGAACCGGAATTGGAGTGTTAGGTCATAAATTGCATTTGATCACAGAAATGTAGACGGATGGTTTATGATTCTAAAGTGAAATTAAATACGGAAGTTTTAATTTCTAGGCAAATGTTCTTGGCTAGCAATATGAAGAAGAGGATGACCAAATTATCATGATTATCAAGTTCATTACTCGTTCTTAACCTTGGCATGTGCATATCCATTTTCTAAATTCAACGTAAATAGTAGTTATTAATTTCAGTATATAATTAGTTTAGAAACAAAACTCACTCAAATCTTGGTTGGATTGTTGTTAACATAGTTAGAAATAGAATAGAGATATAGTAAACTAGGCAGTTTTGCATATCTAGAGCAGCCTCCTTGGATCGATACTTGGCTACTTAGCCACTTTATTACTTGTTTGACCACGTACACTTGCGTGTCGGTTTTTAATATATACCGAGCAGCGATACGCGCGCAATAAGTTTTTGGCGCCGTTGCCGGGGAGGCTAAGCGATTTGTAAAATTGTGTTTAGTGTAAATTTACTGTATTTGTATTTTTATTTTCTTAAGTGTTAACAACTTGATCTTAGCCTGTATTTTGCAGATTTTTATTTCTGTGAACACTGGCAAGGGACAAGGAGCTGGTGGAATCTTACTTAGAGCCAGAACGTGAATTGCACAGTCAACGTAGAGAAGCTCTTCGGAAGAAGCTGCAGTTGCTTAAACAGTCTATAATGGAGCAACCCAATCCACCAGTTGTGCGGGCAGTGTTAGTGCCCGAGGAAGTAGCAGCCAGGCCGGTTCGCGAGGTGGCAATCCCACACGCTAATAATGTACATTCCAGCATCCGCAAACCAGAGCCTGGGGGGAGATTTGAGTTAAAGCAAAATATGGTGCAACTTTTGCACACTAGCGGGCAGTTTACCGGTCTCCCTCACGAAGATCCGCAACAACATCTCCAGAACTTCTTGGAGATAAGTGACACTTACATCCCCGCTGGAGTGTCACCTGATTATGTTCGGCTCACCTTATTTCCATTTTCCTTACTGGGTGAAGCCAAGAGGTGGTTAAAAGCTGAGCCACCCAACTCTATATCAACGTGGGATGATCTTGCAAGGAAGTTTTTGATCAGATTTTTCCCTTCAGGTAAAACAGCTAAACTTAGAAGTCAGATTCTAAGTTTTAAACAGAGGGAAGGAGAAAATCTTTATCAAGCCTGGGAAAGATTCAAGTCCATGTTGCGAGACTGTCCTCATCATCATCAGTCAAACGAGGTGTTGGTACACACTTTTATTGAGGGTTTGGAACCCCACACTAAAATTTTGTTAGACTCAGCAGCTGGAGGTCAAGCGCTGGAGAAGACTTACGAGGAGCTGTACACTTTGCTCAACCGAATTTCACAAGGCAATCCAGAATGGAATGCAGATTCTTCAAGAGGTGGAGCAAGGAAAGCAGCGGGAGTGCTTGAAGTGGATGGATTCACAGCTATCGCTGCACAGATAGCTGCTTTGCAAAATCAGTTAAACACTCACTTCAGCAATATGAATTTGAACCAGCCTTCAGCCTCAGTCAATGCAGTCCAACATATGTGGTGTGAAGTGTGTGGTAGTAGTGAGCATTCAGCTGAATGCTGTGGTGCAAATCCTGATTCTGTCAACTTTGTGGGCAATGCACAGAGGAATCAACAGCAGTTTGGTGGTGGCTACAACTCGAACTGGAGGAATCATCCAAATTTTTCGTGGGGTAGCAACAATCAACAAGGCCAGGGTTCAGGGCAGGGTATGCACAGAAACCAAGGAGGGCAACAAGGCTATCAGAATCAGTTCAGAAATCACAATGCCCCTCCTCCACCACCATCATCGACTATTGAGGAAATGTTCAAGACCATGATTGCCAACCAGGCACAATTGCAGGTTGACTATGTCAAATTGGCAGCCGAAGTAAAGAACAATCAATTGGCAACCAAGGCTCTTGAATATCAGTTTGGGCAATTTGCTAGTGCCCAAAATACTAGACCAAGGGGAGGACTACCTAGCGACACGGATCCCAATCCTAAGCAGGTAAATGCAGTGACCACGAGGAGTGGTTTACAATTAAAGGAGGTGGAACCAGAAAGACCGCCTCAGAAGTCAGGAGCAGCAGATGTTGAGGGAGAACAAACCTCAGATACGGGGAAGACCAAAGAAGCTGAACCAGCAAGGCCTCCACCCCCGTTCCCTCAACGACTTAAGAAACACAAGGAGGAGGCGTGTTTCCAGAAATTCATGGAGGTACTTAAACAGGTACATGTTAACTTACCTCTTGTTGATGTCTTGCAGGGTGTGCCAAAATATGCAAAGTATATCAAAGACATCGTGGCCAACAAAAGTCGCTTGACTGAGTATGCCACGGTGGCTTTAACGGAGGAATGCACATCCCGTATTCAGAACAGGTTGCCCACTAAACTGAAGGATCCTGGAAGTTTTACTATCCAGCTGACGATTGGGCAAAGTATCCGAGCTCGTGGGTTATGCGACTTGGGGGCAAGTATAAATCTGATGCCATCTTCGGTATTCAGAAAGTTAGGGCTAGGGAGTCCTAGACCTACAACAGTGATCTTGCAGCTAGCAGACAGGTCTTTAGCTAAGCCGGATGGCATTGTTGAGGATGTGTTAGTGCAGGTAGGCTCCCTCATTTTTCCGGTAGATTTCATTGTTCTGGATTTTGAACCAGATGCGGAAGTCCCATTTATTTTGGGACGACCCTTTTTGGCAACCGGAAAGGCATTGATCGATGTAGCTGCGGGTCAACTCACAATGCGAGCACACGACAAGGTTGAGGTGTTCGACGTGTACAAGGCACCTAAGCTCCCGACTGTCTATAAGGAACTCTCGGTGATCAACGTGATTGATCATGGGAATGCAAATGGATTGAGTGATTCCCGAGAGTTACTAGGTAGGCCACCAGACAAGGTTGAGAACTACTGGGGAGATGACCATGATCGGGACAAATCGTCCATCTCCCTAGTAGACACTTGAGCATAAAGGCTGTCGAGCCGCGACGTTAAACCAGGCGCTGCACGGGAGGCAACCCATGAAAAATATTTTTTTTCTTTCCTTAGTGTAAAGTTTTTCTTTTATTCTATTTTCTTTTCTTTTTCTTGACTAGGCTTAGATTTGCGTTTTATTTAGTAATTTTTTTTTTATTTAGTAATTTAGTAAATTTTTTATTTTTTTTTGTATTTTTTTTGTAGGGAATCTATTAATTTAACCAATTTTTCTTTAGTGAGGTGATTTTCAGGTATACTGGAGGAAAAATACTTGGAATCGAGGAAACGAGGCGAGGTATGAAAAATAAAATTTGATGGTGAAACAGAGCACTGGCGCGTTGGCGCCGTGTCACGGAGGCAATGCTCCGCGTTGACCTCCGTGACATGTTGAAGGCAAATCTGGAATTTTTTAAAATTCCAGTAAGCCAACGCGTTGGCTCCGTGTCACGGAGGAGGGGCTCCGCGTTACCCTCCGTGACACGTTGCCCTTATCCCAGTGCCGGGTCACACCGGGTTTCCGGGTGACCCGCGTGTTTCCTTTAAATAAACCCCCGATTTTCGCCCATTTTCCCCCATTCCCTCTACCCTCCGCGACAAAAACACCCATTCCCCTACCCCCAAGCAACGTGCCACGTTAATAGGCAAGGAAAACGTCAAGTTTTCGTCGATTCTTCAATTCCAAGGTATGTTTTCATCGTCTAACTCAATTTTTTTGGCGATTTTTGTCAATTTTGGGCATGTAAGGTGAGACATACCACCTTAGGTAGAAATTAAACATGATGGTGAATTATGTTGTGATTGATTATGTTCGGATTGTTGTATTTAGCATTTGAACTGTCAATTATGTAAATAATTCGAAATTGATTGTCGAACTCTATCCTAGGGCTTGGGTTGTTGAATTTGACTCGGGCAACTTGATTATTTGGTGAATTCAATGCCGGGGGGTGTTTATTATTTGAGATAAGTCATGGAAAATAGTGTGTAAATGTTCAAAGACGACTAATTCTCAAATTTTTGTGGGAAATTACATAATGTGTGAATTGGTTAGATTGTTTAGATTAGCTTGTATACGAAATATTTTTCTAGTTGTTTTTAGTTTGTGGTTGTTTTGTTGCTTGTGCTATGGTTGAATTGCTGTCGATAGTAGGATTGGGTTAGCTGTATGAAGTCTGAGTAGTTCGCTAGCCGTTATGCTGTCGAATTTTTGTGAACGCACTAAGCAACATGTTTATAGTTGATTGTGTTTGGGGTGTAAATAGAGCTATCCTTGCTAAAATGTTGTAAATATTGTTAACGACTAAGTGTGGGGTAAATTTTGTTTAACCCAACCTTAGCCGAAGCTAGCAAGTTTTTAGCTTAATGTTGTGCTTGTTTGTGTAAATTGACAGGTACAATGGCCAGCCGACAAGATAAAGGCAAGGGTGCTTCAACCTCAGGCACCGGCAGAAAGAGAATGAGACTGGGCACTGCTGTCCCAGCTGCACCTGCTGTTCCACGCGGTCAACACCGCCGATACGGGACACGATGGGTCACCGATGAAGGGAAGAAATGGTACGCAAAGCATAAGGAGAACAAGTACTTCCCGGAGGAACATATTGCAAGGGAACCACTTGCACAGGAGTTCCCTCGCATTGTACAGAGGATTGAGGCAGCTGGGCTCAGCTTTATTTTTCAGGAGCCCAAGGAGTGCAACCTTTACCTGGTCCGGGGATTTTATGCAAACTGGAACCCGGCCATCAGGAGCCATACTATTAAAATCAGAGGGCAGATTGTCACTCTGGAACCCCAGCAGCTGAATGCCATCGTTGGAGCGCGGGACACAGACGCCCACGTTCTCCGCCAGTTAAACATCACCCCACCGTACGCCGACATCAGACGTACGTTGTGTGGGGCTCGATCCACAGCCCGATGGAGCAGGCACAAAGAGAGGGGTTACCACCAGACTCTGCCTTATTCGCAGATGAACAGGGAGGCAAGAATCTGGCTTAAAATTGTATGTTCGTGTTTGATCCCGGGAGTGCATATGACAGACGTGACCCGGGACCGTGTCTGCCTGGTGTATGCCCTTATGAAAGGGCTTGAGATTAATGTGGGGCGGTCATAATATCCGCCATGAAGAGAGCCAGACTACACCAGGGCCACAGATACGGGTTTGGCGGACTCATCACCACCTTCCTCCGAGGCCTCGACGTTGAGGAAGAAGCCTTGGATTATATTCCGCAGTTGGAGCGGAGGGCCCTTGATGTGACAAAGACCAAGGCCCCCGACACTACACACGGACTGGTGCTGACTCTGGGCGAGCGACATGCTCGTGATGACCAGTATATGGCCCGTATGTTCGGCATGCAGATGCTGCAGCTACGGATAGGTGGGAGACCAGCCACCGAGGATGAGTTATGGCAGCTGGAGCTGGACTACCCCTTTGGAGAGAACGCCAGAGCTTTATGCAAGGTGGGGCCAGCCTTTGTGGAGCCGACTGATGATGACGCCCCTACTGATGAGGAGACACGTCGTGAGGACTCTGATGTAAAGTCCGATGACGACGATGGAGCCGATTCGGATATGGGCGACGAGGCCGCAGCACCGGATGAGGAAGTCGAATATTTCGACTGAGCAAGGAGTTCCACCACCCATATGTTGTGCTTTGTATTGTTGTGAACATTGGGGACAGTGTTCGATTTAAGTGTGGGGTGGGGAGTAGTTAGGTGCTGGGTCATAGGCTCTAAACTTGCTGTATAATTTTTCCTTGATGTTTATGTATGTCTGTGCTTTCCCTGTTGTTGTGAACTGATTTTGTGATCTATGTGTATATATTTGTGTTGTGGCTGATGATGTGTGTTTTGAAAGTTATGGTTGCCTTTGTAAATATTTTGTAAATTTTGTAAATATTTTTTTTCTATCGATATGATCAATATTTTTCAAAATTTTTGCGAAAACATTTTGCATTTATCAACATAGTTTGCAAATATTTTCTATCGAAATGATCGATGTGTTGCAAAAATTTTGAAGTTTTATTTTTGGGTTTCTCGGAGTTTGTTTTCGATTCTTTTACCGAGAATAGTCCCATTGAACCGATGTCATAGTTAGTGACCGTTCCCTATGATGGATGGATGACGACCGTCTTAAGGGAAATGTAGTCGATAGGAGTAGATGTTTTGTTTTTAGTTTCTTTGGTGGATTGCATCAATAAACTGTAGTTGCTTATGGTTGCTAAAATTTCGTTGCGTGTTGTAATTGATGTTCGAAATGTGAAAATGATTCGGTTGAAAGCATGCAATTTTGTAAATATGTTGAGTTACCTAGGCTATAGAAATTGGTTCATTATGATTGAGGCTTAATCTTGAATTCATGTAATTGACTAATTAAAGAGTGTGAGAATGCATCTTGATTCGAGCATGTGCATGGAGTGTGAAGTGAGGTTTTGCTATTCCATGTCATTGTGAATTGTCTAGAACTTGCCTGGTGTGTATACAAAACGAAACAAAGGAGGTGTAGTGTTGGAAAGGATGTAGGCATTTCTTTGTTTTAACCGTTAGTTTCCATTTTTTTTTCTTGTCAAATTCTACCTTTTTATATGTTGTATACCCTAGTCAGCCCGTTGAGCCTTTAGCCGATTTCTTTCTTTTGTCCAGAATTGTATAAACTAAGCTTTATTCCTTCTTTTCATTAGCCTTAAAGTCTTTAAGAAGCCCTTAAGCGCTCATAAAGAACAGAAAATGTTTCCCAAAGTGTTAAAGAGTGAAAAGAGTGAAAAGAAAAGAAAAGCAAAGTGAGGAAAGAAAAGATGATGTTGAAGAGGCACCCGTTGTAATTAAATGAAATTGAGGGTACATGAAAACCTTCTATTTTGTGTCAATGTGCCTGATGAAATGGGTTGTATGAAAGTAAACCAGCATGAATGGGAGAAAAAGAGAAAAGAGAGGAACAATGTCCATGAGTCGATGGGAATGAGTTGAAAAGGCGCTTAAGGATGCTAGCGACTATTATTGGCTAATCCAATATATATTATACTAGATCCATAGCCCAGTTACAACCCATTAAAAGTCCTATTTGATCCTACATTGCATTTCTTTATATTAGTGGAGTAATACACTAAGGGCAAGCCTATGGGTCATGACATGATGCATGTGAATTCTTTTGGGAGAGAGAGTGAAATTAATTTTTATATGCCCCTACTTGCATGTTTGTGTGCTGCATGAACATAAAAAGGGGAAGTTTCTCTCGAGTTGTGAGGGTACATGCTTGATGAAAGATTGATTTTCGTGTTGGATTTCTTGATTAGTTGATTTGCATGAGTTTGCCGATATCAAGAATCAATTCTTAAAAGTCTAGGAAGCCTCGATGTATTAAGGTCATTATCTTGTACGACCAAGCATGTTTTCTTGATGATTTGCAAGAATCGAATAATCGGTATGACCGAAACGTAAATGGCTGCACCATAGTGACAAAGGTTGAGATGTGATGTGCATGATTTGTGTATGTGTTGTTCGAGGACGAACAAGGATTTAAGTGTGGGGTAAGTGATCTTGGGCAGATTTATATGCCCAAGTGATACACAAACGTATCATTTTTACCTTGTTTGTTGTGCAATGTGTATATAATATCATGTATTTGGTAATAAAATGCGAATTTATACTAACCAACATGATTAGCATTTGTTTTGCAGGATAATGTGATTTTGAGGAGCTAAAATGCGTGTTGGAACTATGTCGGAGTTGGACTGGGATGCGAGCGTGGAAAAGGCCTTGTATGGCACATTTTACAGTGGCTCCGCGATGGAGCCGTGCCACGCTACCATCGCAGTAGCACACTGCCTGGGCAGAAATAAAAGTGGCAATTTCCAGTGTGCCTGCGCGTCAGCTCCGTGGCACGGAGATAGGCCTCCGCGATGGCCTCCGTGCCACGTTGAGGCCAATTATTCGGACCCTGCAATTTCCAGAGAGGGTCCGCGTCCACGCCGTGTCACGGAGGCAGTGCTCCGCGTTGGCCTCCGTGACACGTTGCTTGTTATTCCGGGAAAAATTTCCCACTAGTATAAATAGCACACTTAGGTTATTTTTAAAGGGAGTTTTTTAGTTTTAGTTTTTTTTAGCTGAGTTCAGGAGTGGAGAGCAGGAACGTGGTTTTGTGGCAGTTGAAGAATAGAAAAGATAAGAGTTTTCTTCTCTTCCCTTCTTCTTTCCTTCAATTGTATGCATGATTAACACTCATTCTAGGATGATTAATCCAAGAATGAGTGGTTGATTCCTTTCTTGCTGAGGTTTTGAACTTGTGTAATGAATGTTGGTAATAATTGATATGGTTTCTTCTTCTTCTTGCATGTTGTTCTATTAATTCTTGTGTTTATTACATTATTGATTGGCCACCATTAATGTATATCTAAAAAGTCCAATTTCACTCGAGAGAGCATGAAATTGGAAAGTTGTGAATTAATAGGGTATTGTTCTTAACTTGATTTGGGAAAATTGGGTTTTGATGTGCTTTCTTGATAGAAATATACTTGAAAGCCGTATTAGTCAATTTAGGAACCGGAATTGGAGTGTTAGGTCATAAATTGCATTTGATCACAGAAATGTAGACGGATGGTTTATGATTCTAAAGTGAAATTAAATACGGAAGTTTTAATTTCTAGGCAAATGTTCTTGGCTAGCAATATGAAGAAGAGGATGACCAAATTATCATGATTATCAAGTTCATTACTCGTTCTTAACCTTGGCATGTGCATATCCATTTTCTAAATTCAACGTAAATAGTAGTTATTAATTTCAGTATATAATTAGTTTAGAAACAAAACTCACTCAAATCTTGGTTGGATTGTTGTTAACATAGTTAGAAATAGAATAGAGATATAGTAAACTAGGCAGTTTTGCATATCTAGAGCAGCCTCCTTGGATCGATACTTGGCTACTTAGCCACTTTATTACTTGTTTGACCACGTACACTTGCGTGTCGGTTTTTAATATATACCGAGCAGCGATACGCGCGCAACAACAACCATCATAGAAAAGATGAAAACTGAAATGATTAATAATTACATTCCTCTACAATTATCCTTAACCTCAGCAAGAGGTGAATTAGCCACTCATTTGTGGATTAAACATCTTCAAACAAGTAGAATTCATACAAGCAATTGAAATTAAAGAGAAAAGGAAGAGAATTAACCCTAGAATTTCGTCCTCTCAACTGCCTGCTAACCACGTTCTTGCTCCAAAAATGTCAGAATGTTTAAAATAAAACCTAAGTGTGCTATTTATACTAGTGGAAATTTTTTCCGGAATAACAAGAAACGTGGCACGGAGTGTACCGCGGGGCACTGCCTCCGTGCCACGGTGCTATCGCGCACCTTCACTGGAACTTGAGATTCCAGGTAATCACACTCAACGTGACATGGAGTGCATCGCGGAGCACTGCCTCCGTGCCACGGAGGTAACACACACCTCCACTGGAATTTGACACAATTTATTCCTCCCAGGTAGAATGCCTCCGCGATGGTAGCGTGACACGGAGCCATCACGGAGCCCCTATTTTTGCCAACTTCCCTTGTCAACTTCCACTTCTTGCTTCCGAGTCCATTCCCGCACTTCACCAACTTGTAGATTAGCTTCCAAAAATCCTTCTAACTGCAAAACAACATTAATCATGTTGGTTAGTATAAATTCACATTTACCTAAGAATCACATGAGAATGTACACATAACAATAGATAAACAAGTAGAAATGAAGTATTTGAGTATCAATTGGGCATGAAATTCTGCCCAAGATCAACATTATTTGTATGGGGTCCACGTGGATGTATCCACAGACTATAAGAGTTTACATTATATGTTCACGCAGAAAGATCTTAATTGTCGGAAAAGATGGTGGTTGGAGCTACTCAGGGATTACGATATGAGTGTCCTTTACCATCTAGGTAAGGAAAATGTGGTAGCGGGTGCACTTAGTAGACTCTGTATGAAGAGTGTGTCCCATGTGGATGAGGGGAACAGGAAGCTGGTGAAAGATGTGCATCGACTTGCAAGGTTGGGAGTTAGGTTGGTCGACTCGATCGATGGCGATATTGTTATGCAAAATGAATTAGAATCATCCTTGGTGACTGATGTGAAAGCTAGACAAGATAAGGACCCTATTTTGGTAAAGTTAAAGGAAGCCATTCAAAGTCGGAATGCTTCGGTACCAGGGTCGCTTATGTGTTCCAAATGTCGATGATTTGAGGAGTCGGATGTTGCACGAGGCTCATGGATCCAGGTATTCTATCCATCCGGGTGCCACCAAGATATACCGTGACTTATGGGAAATCTATTGGTGGAATGGCATAAAGAAGGATAGTGCGGAATTCGTAGCCAACTGTCTGAACTGTCAGCAAGTAAAGGTTGAGCATTAGAGAAAGAGAGGCATACTTCAGGATATAGACATTCCCACTTGGAAGTGGAAAGAAAGTAATATGGATTAGATCACAGGTCTTCCTTATACTCATCGACAATATGATTCCATTTGGGTTGTGGTAGACAGTTTAACCAAGGACGCTCATTTTCTATCGATTAAAACCACGGATTCAGTGTAGGAATATGCCAAACTATATATTCAGGAGTTGGTCCGATTGCATGGAGTTCCCTTATCCATCATTTAAGATCAAGGTACTCAATTTACCTCTCAGTTTTGGAGGTCATTTCAAAAAGGGCTTGGTACACAGGTTAAACCCGCAATTGGATGCTTAAGCGGAGTGGACAATCCAGACCCTCGAGTACATGTTGAGGGCATGAGTGATTGACTTCAAAAGCTGGTTGGGATGATCACCTGCCTCTGATCGAGTTTGCCTACAATAACAGCTATCACTCTAGTATACGGATGGCGCCATTCTAGGCTCTCTATGGGCGGAGATGTAGATCACCCATCGAATGGTTTGAGGTTGGTGAGGCAGCAATGATAGGGCCGAATTCGGTTCATGAAGCAATGGAGTAGGTTTAGTTGATAAGAGACAGATTAAAAACTGCCCAGAGTCGCCAAAAGTCTTATGCGGACATGAGAAGAAGGGAATTAGAATTTGAAGTCGATGACTAGATATTTCTGAGGGTGTCTCCATGAAGGGAGTAATGCGGTTTGGAAAGAAAGGGAAACTTAGTATCTGCTATGTTGGCCCGTACTAGATAGTGAGACGTGTTGGCAAGGCGGCTTATGAGTTGAAGTTGCCTTTAGAATTAGCTTATGTGCATCCTGTGTTTTCATGTATCGCTTTTGAAGAAGTGTTTGGGTGATCCAGCTCTAGTTGTCCCGGTGGACAGTGTTGGTGTGAGAGACAACCTTAGCAATGAGGAGGTTCTGGTGGAAATATTGGATCATCAGATTTGAAGGCTAAGGAACAAGGAAGTAGTTTTAGTGAAAGTGTTATGGAGGAATCAGCATATTGAAGGAGTTATGCGGGAAGCCGAAGCGGATATGATGCTAGATACCCGCATTTATTCTCTATCGGCTCAGTTTCATCTTGAGGTATCAGTTTTGCACTCAGACTCTATTTAGTTTCATGTTCAGTTCATGTGCACAAGTTTCTTTTATGTATATGGATGTGTGTGGGATTCATGAAACCAGTTCAGTTATGTGATTCGAATCGGAGGTAGTCATTTCGTCAGTTTTTGGTTTAAATGATCAGTATTTGAATATGATAATTGCTTTATTCTCTGCTTTTCTGTGTGTTTTCCAACATTCAAGGACTAATGTTCCCAAGGGGGAGATATTTTTATACCCCAAAAGTCCAAAGATCAAACCCGGGGGAGATATTGTTATACCCCGGAAGCCCAAAGATCAAACCTGAGAGTTAAAATGGAGAAAAGCTTAAAAACTGGCACCAAGCACAGAACGAGTCACGGGATGACTTATAGGTGCGGCCCACAAGTCGTGATGTGACTCGTGGGGAGGCCAGTGAGGAGTTTGGGAAGTTTGAGAAAAAGGACCCTACGGGCGTGACAACGACTCGTGGTCAGACCCCACTAGTCATTAGGTCAGCCGAGGGGTGGGTAAGGAATGAAAAGAGAAGAAGGGAGGCAGTGCTCAACGGGAGGACCCCACAAGTCATGGTCAGTCCCCATGATTCATGGGGTGAGTCGTGCTCAAGTAGGGTATGTTTTTGGTGAAGCCCAGGTAGTGTACTTCACGGATGGTGACCACGACTCGTGGTCACCAGATCACGAGTCGTTTGGTCTCCCGTTACGAACCCAGGAGAATTGTTGAATAGTGTACTTCACGATCGACTCCATGAGTCGTGGTCCTTGGCAATGAATCATTAGGTTTCCTGTTGGGACCACCTGACAGTTATTTTCTGCGAATTCAGTAAGGGCTTTTTCGTAAATTCTAAGATCATAAGGCCTAAACTACATCGTTTTGAGTTATGAATAGTGACGTTTAAAGGGGTTAAGTTCATTTTAGGCCTCATTCATTCATGCATGCAAGGTAGAAGACTTGAGAGGGTGATTAAGCTTAACATTTATCAATTTCTTTTCAATTTCCTATTGAGCATCTAAAGAAGTGTTAGAATCAGCTACCAAAAGGTATGTAGAGTTACGAATGGGTGATTTCTTTCATACCCATGCCCAATCCCTCTCTAAAGTATGAAATTCTATGTGCAATCTATGGGGTTCTAACCCAAATGCATGAATCTCCTATTTCTATACAGGGGTATGATTTTATTATGATTCTACTATTGAATTATGAAGCATAAGTAAATTTTATAATGTTTTCAATTTAAATTCATGATTTTAGTTTTATGAATTAAAAACCCATAGATGAGATGTTCATGATAGATGAAATTTGTGATAAGTATATGATGATGATGAGATATTATGATAAAAAGCATGATTTTGTCACACCCCGCCTTGGGGGGTATGACTAGCACCTGGTGCCCTACTAGGACCTGTACTGCTGGATTCCTAAGCCTGGGCACATCTGGTGCCTGGCTGGCTCTAACTCACATTTCTGGAAACAAAGGGCTATATAACAGCTGTAAACACAGCCTCCGGCCCATTGGCCTATAGCCTTCTGTACCTGTAACAACAGCTGACCAGAACATGCAACTATAGGGAAACCTATGCGGGCCGACAAGGCCACCATGCTGTCTAGTTATCTACAACTCAGCAATAGAATACTAGAAGGCTACGTGACCGGCAAGGTCACCACTACTGTCAAACTTATGGCCCCACACGGCCAACATAAAAGAAACAAAAGTACTAATAGCTAACAACTGCACGACCTCACACGACCGGCTCAACTGACCACAGGGAAATATATACAGACTGCAAGCCTGTAGGAATAGCAATAGAAATGATCGGGACAGGGCCCCGACCTACCCGTACTATACAACAAAAGAAAATGAAATACACCTCAGGAATTCAGTCTCCGGATGACAGGAGCTGAATACTCGATCGTTGACAGGAATCACGTGGTATCACCTGCTCGTCTATGAGTACCTGCAGGCAAGTAATGCAGCGCCCCACCGGGCGTCAGTACCGCTGGTACTGAGTATGTAAAGCAATAACTAAAAGAGATATCTGAAATCAATAATATAACTGATGAAACTGAAGTAGAAAGAAATAGATTAACAGTCTGATAACGTAATCATACCTTCTTCTAATTATACTGGGAGGAGTAGAAGTCATACCTGGAGACGTATCGTTCTACTGCCGATCTACTAGTATCTAACGTAACATGGCATAACATAACATGACATAACATAACACACACAAACCTTACCCGGCCCCCATAAGCCGGGGGGTATAACCAGCACAGAATCTATACCCCTACCCCGATCATCCCATCTCCTATAAACACTGTAAGCATCCTGTCGGTCCCCTAGGTATGCACTTGGGCTCGCTGAGCCCCTGACTATAACTGCATCTGAGTCCGGAGGACTCCTGAATCAACACCCGGGCGTATCCGCTCGACTGGGGTGTGTAAGGGCCGACCAAGGCACAATATGGGGAAAACTGGCATCCCATCTTCGTCCCCTGTTGGACGGCATGCCACTCCGTAGAGCGACGTATCCTCGTCCTCTGGCGGACGAGTCGATACAACTATCAACCCTGGGGCGGTCATGGATGCTAGGTAGTCCAACCCCATACAATACAACGGTCTCAACTAGTAATACTATCTGCATGTCTCACATACCGAGGCTGATAGTGGTAAAGTATGTATATATACTATATGCTGAACTGGTGATAGTAATATGTACGTACTTGATACATGCTGAAGCTGGTAATAATATATATGTATAAATATAGTCTTCTGCCAGACTGTACTGGGCTAATGCTGAACAAGGTATAGTCTTTCTGCTGAAACTATTCTGTATACTGAGTGTCTATAGTAACATGATTTACTATTCCTAACATGCTTTCTAACTTCATTTTAACTTATCATTCTATTTCTGAGGTGTCTCACAGATATTGCATCGCTTTGCGGGGTTTTAACTGAATACAATAATATCCTAACATTTCGTATTACATCACATACTGAGCATGTTGTGCAGTTTCTAACACTTGTATTAGAATCTATATCGCGCTAGCAAGTCTCGTGCTAATCATAATATGATACTTCTAATATCGTACCAACATTTGTAATAACACAACAGATAACTTCTGAATATTTTACTGGCCTTTAATATACTTTACTATGCCGAACTTGCTAACTTGCCGAAGGAACTAGCTTTACATACCTTATCCCCAAACAATCCGTCTGTCGGACAAGGCTCGGCCGGTATTTCAACTATTTTCTCCCAACTGCATTCATAAATATGTCAATCAATACTAAATACAACTTTATTTTAAAGAGCAACGTTACTTTCGATATAATTTATAGCCTAAACTTAGGCTTATCGAAAGACGGTCGAAAACTCACTATTTTTCAGAGGTCCAGAAGGGAGAAATATTCACTTCACAGCTAGGAACACATAGACACTAGTTTAGAGCAATTCCACTTACCTTAGCTCGGTAGCTCGACGATTCGTCGGCCGTATCTCGCGAAACTAAATCCATAGGAATGCTCTCTGCTGCCAAATACCTCGATATCTGAGGTTAATTTGAGTTTGGACAACGTTTAGCAGCGTAATCAGATGAAAATTATATTACCCCCTTCGTTCCTTTTCTCCCTCTGATTTCTCTCCTCTGTTTCACTGGAAATATAAGTTTATAAATGATTTAAAACCGAAGTGGGGCTTTATATACTTGGGACTGGACAAGGCCAACGTGTCCCAGAGCCAACGCGGAGGCTTCACCTCCGTGACACGCTGCCATCGCGGAGGGGTTCTGCCTCGGCTCCTTCCGCGATGGTTCGACGGGTTTCTCGTCCGATCTTTTCTCGGGCCTTTCTCTAGCACGTATGGCCTTCAAATATTCTTAACCAATGTGCGAATAGGTCATTTAGGTGCCGGGAATTCTACGGGGTATAACATTCTCCCCCCCTTAAGAACATTCGTCCTCGAATGTACACTGTTATCTAGAGGACTACTTAACTTACTTGTTTAGAAAAATTTCGCCAGAGTCTCCCCTGTAATATGGACTATACCAAAAACCTGAAATGCAGAAAAGTCCAATACAGGTACTGTACATAATACTTTAGAACTCACTGGATGGCTAAGTATCAATCCTTCTCATTCACATACATACAACTATAAAGTACTGCGTAAATAATAATACGGACATACCTGTCGCCTGACTAGGTCTGAAATAGGTGAGGGTATCTGGCTTTCATATCTTCTTCAGCTTCCCACGTCATTTCCTCACGATTCCTGTTATGCCACAATACTTTGACAGACGCAACATCTTTAGTCCTCAACCTGGGAATCTGTCTGTCTAAGATAGCCACGGGAACCTCTTCATATGCTAACTCTTCTATGACCTGGACATCCTGAACTGGAACTACTGTAGAAGGGTCTCCTACGAACTTCCTCAACATAGAGACATGGAATACTGGGTGAACAGATGCTAACTCCGGAGGCAAGTTCAATTCGTATGCAACTCGACCTATTCTTCGCTGAATCTGATATGGCCCAATGAATCTCGGGCTAAGCTTGCCTTTCTTGCCAAATCTCATCACCCCGTTCATTGGAGACACCTTCAGATATACCCAGTCATTTACCACAAATTCTAGATTTCTGCGCCGCATATCTGCATAAGACTTCTAGCGGCTCTGAGCAGTCAGTAAACGTCCTCAGATAAGCTTTACCTTTTTCCTCTGACTGCCGAACAACGTCTAAGTTAACCGACGCTAACTCTCCTATTTCAAACCAACCATTTGGTGATCTGCATTTTCACCTGTATAATGCCTCAGAAGGCTCCATCTGGATGGCTGAATGATAACTGTTATTATGAGTAAATTCAACTAACGAAAGATGCTGCTACCCTCAAAATCTAGCACACACGCTCGTAGCGTATCTTCGAGCGTTTGGATAGTCCGCTCAGCCTGCCCATCTGTTTGAGGGTGGAATGCTGTGCTCAAGTTGATCTGCGTTCCCAAACCCTTCTGGAACGACTGCCAAAATCTAACCGTCAACTGTGCTCCTCTATCAGAGATAATAGATACTAAAACACCATGTAATCTAACTATTTCTCTGATATACAATTTGGCGTAATCTTAGGCAGAGCAAGTAGCTTTTACTGACAGGAAATTGGCTGATTTCGTCAGTCTGTCAAAAATTACTCAAATTGAATCGTGTCTACGCCTGGTACGGGGTAATCCTGCTACAAAGTCCATGTTTACTGCTTCCCATTTCCAGAGAGACACAACTATGTCCTGGGTCAAACCGCCTGGTTCCTGATGTTCTACTTCCAGCTGTTGGCAGTTAGGACACTGAGCTACAAATTCAGCAATTTCTCTTTTCATACCTGGCCACCAGTAGTTTTCTTTGATATCATGATACATCTTCGTCGCGCCAGAGCGGAGAGAATAGCGGGCGTAATGCGGCTCGCTCATAATCTGCTGGCGAAGCCCCAAAATATCTGGAACACGAATGCGGCCTTTACATCACCACACTTCATCCCCGGTTATTTGAAAATATGTCACATCTCCATAAATTACGGCTAAGGGCATCTGCTACCACATTAGCCCTTCCTGGGTGATACAAAATATTCACTCTTTAAGGCATAAACTACTACGGCTAACTCCGGGTCATGGGTAAGATAATTCTTTTCATGTTTCTCCAACTGCCTGAAGGCATAAGCTATTACTTTACCATGCTGCATTAACCCTCTGTACCTTCTGACGATACTAACACTGGGGATGATGTTAACCTGTCTTTTAACTCCTGGAAGTTCTACTCACACGCCTCAGTCTACTGGAACTTTGCTGCCTTCTGTGTCAATTTAGTCCGAGGTGCTGCTAAGGTGGAAAATCCTTCCACAAACCCTCTGTAGTACCCGGCTAACCGCAGGGATTGCGTACTTCGATCGGAGTGGTAGGTCTAGGCTATGTCTTCACTACTTCGATTTTTCTGTGTATCTATCTGTACACCAGCCTCCGACACAATGTGACCAAAAAGGCCACTAAACTCAACCAAAATTCACATTTACAAAAATTGACATATAACTGACGGTCATACTGGTTTATTATACCGGAGAATCTGACAAGTAATCCACCGGTATAGCTAGAGCTTAGCTGGCCTTCTCGCCGCATGTTAAGGCTACTTGTTGCTGAGATAACCTGAACAACTATCTGCACACCATGTGCCCGTATCTGATCAGAGGATCCTGACAATGATCATGATCTCTATTAGTCTAGCTGAATAACCTCGACTAACTAAATAGCTAGGTTAGATGATCCGAGTGCTGCAGTAGTCTAACAATGCTCTACATGTCCTACTCGGACGTCTGTAGCTCATGCATAACTGCGGGGTTGTGGACAGCTAACCGTTTCGTCCTCCTAATTGAACAATTATGATGTTGTGCTTAGTCCAACCTACTCTCAGGCGATCCGTCCCTGGATCTTCATAGGGAACCTATCGATCTCCTTGTCTTAGTAAACACTGTGCTAGTAGAGCACTACCAATTTCTTACGCCTTGTGTGTATCTCCTTGGATTTATACTGCTAGTCTGGGAAATTCTCGGTCTTATGAACTATTCTGTAAATACTGGCCTTCTGCTAGGGCTCCGAATCTGAATATCTTACGAGAACTGGCTGAAGCACTAGTCTGTCGCTGACTACTGATGTGGACCCCTCTCTTGGGGTGCCCACGGGCTTGTCTGACTTGCGGAGTATTCCTTGTAATAACTGCTAGGTTGACTAAGGTTGACTCTCACCTACAAGGCTGGGAAAATGATGTACAACCACTTAACATACTGGAAAAATTTTGGTTCCGGCATATACGATAATGCTATTGATTTTTAAAGATGCTTCCCTGCTAATATAAGCGCCAGCTAGTCGTTAGACCATCTAACTGTGCTCTTATCATCTAGCCATCTGATTCAGGCCATTAACTCTAGTAAACCTCCAGAGCCTAGATCTGGCAACAACACATAAGTCCATTAACTTAATAACTGAGAACTGAGATAGTTTCTATGACTTCATACGTAATTCACACTTAATCTGCCCTTTCTCTTCTCCTTTCCCTTTCTCCTTTCTTCTCTCCTTTTCATTCTTTCTTCTCCCTCTTTTTTTTTTTGGCAAGGGGGGGGGGGTGTCCTGCAATGCAATTTGTACATGCTTTCTATTACTAATCAGCATCTGTGATTGTACCCCTTATAGGCAGCCACTCACAGCATATCTATTATCTGTATACATATATATATCAATAGTTACGTACAATATATACTGAATTCCGCGGTAATACATAATCTCTGACATGCTCTGCTGAGTCTCATACCGTACATGATACACCGCTTCTACGACCTAATACTATCTTTTGCCCTGACTTATCATTTCATTGTGTTGTCACCCCATTCTGAAAGTAGCAAACATAAACACCTTAGTTATTGTCTGCTGTTTGAAATTCCGCCACTCCTGCGATGTGGGGTCAACGTTCGAATCTTGTGGCCTTACTTGGCTTATATTAAGAGCCCATGACTGTCTGCTGGGCCTTATCTCTAGGCCACACTAGATTAGAATTGCTATATCAGTAATTTCTTAACTTCTCCATGAACGGGCATACCAAACCACAATCTTACTGTCAGCCCGAGGCTTAATCCTTAAAACGATACTCTATCAATCTAGGGGTGGGGGGGGGGGTAACCCTAATTTCCCCACAAAATCTGGCATTCCTGCTTCTTCCTCTCATCTTGCTTAAGCTGAACTCTGGGGTTCAGGGTACCTGCCTTTCGTTGCTAATGAGATTACTGATCAAGCCTCGGCCTATACTTCTTCTGGCTTATATTCAGGCCCATCTGATTCACATGACCTCTATATCTTTCGATGTCACAACTGGATCATAACTATAATCTTACAGGTATGTCTTGCTATCTGTTAGCATATATGGCGGACTTGGCCTTTTTCTGACTCAAACTTGACTATTATTAGGCATTCATCACTAGCAGGTCTTTTACCCCTACTTCGGGTAAGCTAACAGTCTTGCTTGCTCTTCTGACTTATTACCGTGAGGGTCTGCACAACTTACATAATCATAAGGGCTCCTTACTCTTTCTAACACTTATCTGATAATCTAATATTGTCTACTATCTTAATCAGGTCTTATATTTATATATATATATATATATATATATATATCTAACAAATAAATCAACTCATTTATACCTTATGCTTATGACTTCCTATTCTGAAGTTATCGACATATACTGGGGACGGTACCAATAAAAGAGATAACATTGGGAGGTCCTTGTTACCTCCTCCTGCGGCTGTAGTTACCTTGTAACTAGCTAATGCCTTCTTCTGTTGTTATATCTAATCTTCTGCCTGTAGTTGGGTAATGCTGATCTACCTTTGTATCTGTAATCAAAGAATACGGTAAGTTTTTAGGGACTCAACCCTATACTGTACCGCTCTAAAGCACAATTGACTGAGAAGGAAGGGTAACCATCCTATCATGCCTCGCAACCTCCTGCCTATAGTATGTGGTGCACAACACATCCATAGACAAGACTCTACTTAACATGGCTTGCAGACTCCTTGGGACACGACCTGCTCTGATACCAAGTTTGTCACACCCCGCCTTGGGGGGTATGACAGACACCTGGTGCCCTACTAGGACCTGTACTGCTGGATTCCTAAGCCTGGGCACATCTGGTGCCTGGCTGGCTCTAACTCACATTTCTGGAAACAAAGGGCTATATAACGGCTGTAAACACAGCCCCCGGTCCATTGGCCTATAGCCTTCTGTACCTGTAACAACAGCTGACCAGAACATGCAACTATAGGGAAACCTCTGCGGGCCGACAAGGCCACCATGCTGTCTAGTTATCTGCAACTCAGCAATAGAATACTAGAAGACTACGTGACCGGCAAGGTCACCACTACTGTCAAACTTATGGCCCTACACGGCCAACATAAAAGAAACAAAAGTACTAACAGCTAACAACTGCACGACCTCACACGACCGGCTCAACTGACCATAGGGAAATATATACAGACTGCAAGCCTCTAGGAATAGCAATAGAAATGATCGGGACAGGGCCCCGACCTACCCGTACTATACAACAAAAGAAAATGAAATACACCTCAGGAATTCAGTCTCCGGATGACAGGAGCTGAATACTCGATCGCTGACAAGAATCACGTGGTATCGCCTGCTCGTCTATGAGTACCTGTAGGCAAGTAATGCAGCGCCCCACCGGGCGTCAGTACCGCTGGTACTGAGTATGTAAAGCAATAATTGAAAGAGATATCTGAAATCAATAATATAACTGATGAAACTGAAGTAGAAAGAAATAGATTAACTGTCTGATAACGCAATCATACCTTCTTCTAATTATACTGGGAGGAGTAGAAGTCATATCTGGAGACGTATCGTTCTACTGCCGATCTACTAGTATCTAACGTAACATGGCATAACGTAACATGACATCACATAACACACACAAACCTTACCCGGCCCCCATAAGCCGGGGGGTACAACCAGCACAGAATCTATACCCCTACCCCGGTCATCCCATCTCCTATAAACACTGTAAGCATCCTGCCGGTCCCCTGGGTATGCACTTGGGCTCGCTGAGCCCCTGACTATAACTGCATCTGAGTCCGGAGGACTCCTGAATCAACACCCGGGTGTATCCGCTCGACTGGGGTGTGTAAGGGCCGACCAAGGCACAATATGGGGAAAACTGGCATCCCATCTTCGTCCCCTGTGGGACGGCATGCCACTCCATAGAGCGACGTATCCTCGTCCTCTGGCGGACGAGTCGATACAGCTATCAACCCTGGGGCGGTCATGGATGCTAGGTAGTCCAACCCCATACAATACAACGGTCTCAACTAGTAATACTATCTACATGTCTCACATACCGAGGCTGATAGTGATAAAGTATGTATATATACTATATGCTGAACTGGTGATAGTAATGTGTATGTACTTGATACATGCTGAAGCTGGTAATAATATATATGTATAAATATAGTCTTCTGCCAGACTGTACTGGGCTAATGCTGAACAAGGTATAGTCTTTCTGCTGAAACTATTCTGTATACTGAGTGTCTATAGTAACATGATTTACTATTCCTAACATTCTTTCTAACTTCATTTTAACTTATCATTCTATTTCTGAGGTGTCTCACAGATATTGCATCGCTTTGCGGGGTTTTAACTGAATACAATAATATCCTAACATTTCGTATTACATCACATACTGAGCATGCTGTGCAGTTTCTACCACTTGTATTAGAATCTATATCGTGCTAGCAAGTCTCGTGCTAATCATAATATGATACTTCTAATATCGTACCAACATTCGTAATAACACAGCACATAACTTCTGAATATTCTACTGGCCTTTAATTTACTTTACTATGCCGAACTTGCTAACTTGCCGAAGGAACTAGCTTTACATACCTTATCCCCGATCAATCCGTCTGTCGGACGAGGCTCGGCTGGTATTTCAACTATTTTCTCCCAACTGCATTCATAAATATGTCAATCAATACTAAATACAACTTTATTTTAAAGAGCAACGTTACTTTTGATATAATTTATAGCCTAAACTTAGGCTTATCGAAAGACGGTCGAAAACTCGCTATTTTTCAGAGGTCCAGAAGGGAGAAATATTCACTTCACAGCTAGGAACACATAGACACTAGTTTAGAGCAATTCCACTTACCTTAGCTCGGTAGCTCGACGATTCGTCGACTGTATCTCGCGAAACTAAATCCGTAGGAATGCTCTCTGCTGCCAAATACCTCGATATCTGAGGTTAATTTGAGTTTGGACAACGTTTAGCAGCGTAATCAGATGAAAATTATATTACCCCCTTCGTTCCTTTTCCCCCTCTGATTTCTCTCCTCTGTTTCACTGGAAATATAAGTTTATAAATGATTTAAAACCAAAGTGGGGCTTTATATACTTGGGCCTGGACAAGGCCAACGTGTCACGGAGCCAACGCGGAGGCTTCACCTCCGTGACACGCTGCCATCGCGGAGGGGTTCTGCCTCGGCTCCTTCCGCGATGGTTCGACAGGTTTCTCGTCCGATCTTTTCCCGGGCCTTTCTCTAGCACGTATGGCCTCAAATATGCTTAACCAACGTGCGAATAGGTCATTTAGGTGCCGGGAATTCTACGGGGTATAACAGATTTGAAGCTACCCATGTTTACAATTATGTTTTCAATGAGAATTAAGTATTTCTAAGTATAATAAAGCTTTGGGCAATGCCCACATGTTAAGTATGAATGATGATTTTCCCGAACTAAGCTTTCCACATTGTTCAGAGCGAAGACTTCCAATTATATTTTCAGCTTGTGGTATGTTTTGAGTTAAATTTTTCCTATGTATAGCTTACCAAATGGTTTTGGAGTGAAGGCTCCCAATTATATTTTCAGCTTGTGGTATGTTTTGAGCTAAAGCTTCACATACGCATGATTCCATATTTGAGATGTATTTGAGTATTGACCTTCGTCAATCGACGATGTTGAGCTTCGTTACAAAATGATGTAAAGCATATGCCAGATTTTGGGAGTAGTGTCTAGCACCAAGCAGGCTAAGGGTCGATCACCCTATGCCTCGAACTACGCGCCAATGAAGTTTTATACAATATGACTTTGGGACCTCCCTTGTGAGCTTCCCTTGCCCGAATGGGCCTTCATCTTGATATCGATATCATGGTATCGTCCCTAGCCCTGAAAAGGCTTTAGACGGCTCTATCCACTTGAGTGTGATAGTTGGGACCACGTAGGCTCTATTTTGGTATGTCGGTTAAAAGATGAGTCTCCTATTGTTTCTCATGATTTCAAATATGCATATTCATTATTCATGATATATATATATATATATATATATATATATGCATGTTCTATAGAAGGTTTGACTCAATGTTCAGCTTTTTCTTATGAATGTCAGAATTCATCTTTGAGTCAAATGATTCAGCTATGATGTTATGAAGTTATGTTATATTATGTTACGAAGAGATCATGATTTCATAAAGAATGCATGCAAGCCCTACTCATAGACTCTTAATGTTTATGCTATACTATGCATTGTATTTAAATGATTTTGGTTACTTTAGCAGTTTTACTTACCCTGCATACTCGGTACGTTCCACGTACTGACCGCATACTCTATACTGTATCATTTCATGATACAAGACCCGGCTCCCAGGTTCAGCCGTGCTCGTAGTCATCTTATCAGAGTTAGCGTTTGCACTGTTGGTTAGTCCTCATCTCTCGAGGACTAGACTATTCAGATTTCTTATGTGTATTTCAGTTTCAGTTTTGTTGAGTTAGTTGGGGTCTTGTCCCATCAACTCGTCATGTTTAGAGGCTTTTCAGACATATGTATGTATTTAGCTTTGGATTTCATATTCTAATGTTGTGTTCAAGTTAGACTTCCGCTATGAGTATTTTATTGATTAATCAGTTTCTTGATTGAGATTAGATGTATGTTTATTCCATGGGTCGACTTGTGGTCTCTCGGGGCTCCTTGTCCCGTGTTACGATCCGGGCCTCCATTCAGGTCGTGACATAAATTCGCTAAAATAACCCAAAACATTGTAGTTTAGGGATTAAAGAGGTGGGAAATTACAGAAATATCCCAGGGGAAAAATCTGGAAAAACTGTCGACAGGGACCAACGGGTCTCTCAACGAGTCCTTGGTTGGGACCACGACTCATTGGGACTAGTCGTTGGTCCTAATGCCTGGGTTTTGGCTCATTTGAACTAGCAATGAGAGGGACCACGACCCATTGGATGAACCAACGGGTCGTTGGTTTCTCCTATGGTCACTAGATGAGAAAATTGGGAAGCTTGACAACGGGCAACACAACGACTTATTAGTAGACCCAACGAGTCATTGTGTCTAGTCGTTACCTCCACTGGAGAAGTTATTAAAATCCCTAAACTTGACACCATGGGTGATCACAACGACTTATTATGTGATACAACGGGTCATTGTTTACACTCGTTATCACGGTTTCTATGAATCCCAACTAACTACACACACCACATGTCATTGTCTCACAGATGAATCGTTGGTTGAGTGGTAGGTTCTTGGAAAAGGAGTTCTGAGCTGGGGACCAACGAGTGACAGGACGACTCATTGTTTCTCACAATGGATCGTTCCATGTCCCGTTGGTTCCTGAAGGTCCAAAGCAGGGCTGACCACACTGAGACAATGGGTCATTGGAGCTGACCACGACTCATTGTCTCGGTAATTTTGAGTCATTTGTTTCCTGGTTTCTTCTGGAATTTTTCTTGGAAGGTCTGAGTTTGATCTAGGAAAGTTTTGGGGTATTACACACACTTTACTCCGCTTGAATTGATCTAGCTCCTCCAACATGGAAATAATCCAATTTGCATTCAACAGTGCTTCTTTCATATTTTTTGGTTCAATCATAGATAAATAAGTAGAGAAAGCACACATGTTTATCAATCTAGATCTGGTCTATATCATAGAGTCCTATTGGGATAGCATGTTCTAAATTGGATGAGAACTTTTATGCTTCCAATTTCATACCTGTGTCTCTTGCTGGTCTACTTCACAAGATGAACTGTGTCTTCTATCTAAAGATTTTGAGTAGTCATGGGTTTTTGTTGTTCTGTAGTTTCATGGTGTCACAAATCTGGTGTAGTACCTTGTTCATTAGGCATACTAGAAGTATCTAGGTGGTTATGTTTATTGCTCTCATCCTGTGCACCTGATTCCCCCACATTATAGGTAGTCGGTGCCATACCAATCTCTTCTATTCCTTCTTTTGTGCTCACTATGTCCACTACTTTTTGTTCATTAAATATTACATGCAGACTATCCTCTAGACTTCTGTTCTTTCTTTCAACTACACCATTTTGTTGTGGAGATTTTAGTGTTGAGAAATTGTGGTCAATACCTACATCCGCACAATACTCAAGAAATTTTGAGTTTTCAAACTTAGTTTCATGATCTGACCTAGTGCTCACTAGTTCACTATTAAGTTTCTTCTGCACCTGTTTGACAAATATGGAGAATACATCAAATGTTTCATTTTTTTAGATGCCAAAAATAGTGTCCAAGTGAACCTAATATAGTCGTCTACAATGAAAAACACATCTCTTGCCTCTTCTGCTTATGACTCCCATGGGGCTACACAAATTCATATGAATAAGTTGCAGACATCTAGTGGTACTGACTTCCTTCTTAGGCCTAAAAGAGGACCTCACATGTTTTCTCTTTGCACAAGCATCACAAATCAAGCTATTTTTTGAACATGGTTTTAGGTAGGCCAAGTACCAGTTCTTTTCCAACAAGCTTGTTCATATTTAAAAAGCTAACATGTTCTATGTGTCTGTGCCAGAGTAGAGAGTTATCCATCAATGCATTAAAACAAGAAAGCTCTTCTCTAATGGGATCCATGATATTTGCCTTGTACACATTTTTGTACCTCTGTCCCCTGAGTACCTGGTTCCTTGTCTTCTGGCTGGTTACCTTGCTGTCTGCTGAGGTGAATAGTATAGAGTTCCCTTTGTCACACATTTGAGAGATACTTAATAGATTGCATTTTAACCCCTTCACATAGTATACATTGTCAATTACTTAGGACATGGATCGCCCAACTTTGCCAATTCTAACTATTTCATCCTTCTTTCCGTTACCAAAGGCAACATTCTCGCCTTTGTGATTGGTGAATGAGAGAATTGTTTCTAATGTTCTTGTCATATGCTTGGAAGATACACTATCTATGTACCAGGTTCCTTTCCTTACTCTTACTTTCACCTGCACACAAAGTCATAAGTTAGATTTGGGTACCCAAACTAGCTTGGGTCCCTTTTTATTTTTAAATGGGTGAATTAAATATCTTTTGATCCAATGTGAAAAAAATAACATTTCTATTTATTTTCAATTTTTCAGATTTGGACTTGACTTTTGTGAACATTGATCGAGGACTTGTGTATCAAAATTTTTTTGGTGGCTCTTTGCTTTATTATGCATTGTTCTTGATAATGTCCAGTAAGTCCACATTAAGAAAAGAAAGTATGATGAATATAGGTTCATGCTCATTTTTGTGTGTGCCATTTTTATATCCTAATCCTTATCTTTTATTAGAATGATTTTCATGCATAGAGGCTAGATGTTTAGAGGACCTGGTCCATTTTATGGTTCTTTTTCTTCCAGTTTTAGTTTTTTCTAGATTCTTTTGAAGTTTCTGATTCTCTATGCTTGGTGCTTCATACTATAGAGTGAGTTTTCGGATAATTTCTCCTTTTTCGTGATTTTCCTTAAGGACCTTTTCACTCTCTTCAGTTCTTTTCAACAGGTTCTTTTATCTTCCTCAAATTTTCCATTGTCAAACTTGAGAGTGGAAAAAACATTCATGATATGTTCTTTTTCAATAGACAAAGGGTTATATTCATCAATAAGAATAAGAGACAAGGAAGCTAACTTCTTTTGAGAGTAAGTTTTTATTTTTGATTTGAGCTCTAAGAAGCTTACCTCATTCCTTTCTTCTTTATTTTCTGAGTTTGAGTTAGCCATCAAAGCTAATATATCTTCATCATTAGAATCATCTTTGGCCAAAAAAGAGCAATCATCCAGTTCAATTGCTGCTTCAGATTTATCACTGGAAGTGTCTCACATGGCAACTAGAGCTCGCTTCACCACACTATCTGCTTCTTTTGTGGTGAGTTTTCTATTGGGAATTGAAATTGATCCTTCTTCCCTTAGATTTCTCAGCCAGATATTTTTTGTGCTCTAACTCCCATTAAGGACATTCCTTCATAAGGTGACCAGGTTCACAACACTTGTTGCAGATCAGAACCCTTCTTTATGATTCGCTGAAATCTTTGAGTAAGCAGAGCCAAGTTGTCATCCTCGTTAGTAGTAGCCTTGAGGTCCAAGTTCTTTTCCTTGTGGGAACTGGTCAACCCTCTTTCTTGAGACTTCTTGAGTTCATAAGTCTTTATATTTCCTATGAAATCATCCATAGTCAGTATGTTAAGATCTCTGACCTCAGTGTTGGCTTCCATTTTGCTTTCCCATGATTCAAGTAGGACAACCAATTGTTTCGTTATAGCCTTGCTTGTGAGAATAGTCTTACCATGTGAGTACATCTCATTCACGATGGATGAGATCCTGGTATGTATGTCATGAATGAATTCACCATCCTTCATCCTAAAAAGTTCGTATTGTCGATTAAGCATGTCAATCTTGAACTTCTTTACCTAATTTATTCCTTCATGAGCGGTTTGGAGAGCATCCCATATTTATTTTTGCACTATACACGAATAGACTCGATTATACTCATCAGGACCAACTCCACATAAAAGAATCTTCTTCGCCTTCACATTCATCTCAATAGTAAGTTTTTCTTCCTTAGTGTACTCCAATCTCCCTTTTGTTATTTGTGTTTTTTTCCATCTTCCACTAGTTTCACAGGTATGGTAGGTCCGTCCAACACGATGTTCTATAGATTATGATCTTCTCCTATGAGGAAATCCATTATGCGGTTTTTCCACCTTCTATAGTAATGACCATTGAACAACGGTGGTCTAGTGGTTGATTGTCCCTTCTGAGTTGTTAATGGTGCATCCATAATCAATTTTTTAAGGTGTAAGACTTTATTGAAAAACTTGCTTTGATACTAGTTGAAATCACCACCTTCTAGCTAAGATACTAAACTTGGTTCAGTTAATCACAAGTGCAGAATTAACAAGAATAAAGAACACACAGTAGTTACGTGAAAAACCTCCTTGCTCAAGGAAGTAACAAAACACAACTTATTGAATAGGTTTTTATTCAAACTCACAAGCAGGTTTTAGATTACAACTCTGCAATCTAAGGGACTAACTCTAGTACCTCAAGAATCACAAATTACCTCTAACTAGTGATACGTTTCTCGACTAACACTCTGAGTTAGAAACTCACATAACTCTTAACAATTGAAAAACTAAAAACACAAGAATTTCTCTCAACTTTCAGATCTTGACAATTTCTTAGAAAGTGGCTGATCATTTCTTGCTCTCAATCATCAGTCCACTTCTATTGCTCAGTGGGATATAAATATCCCATCCATAAGAGTAATCCAACTCCAAATGCGATTCCTCTTATTTTTAGACTCCTTGTTGTGCTCTCCTTGATTTATGTGTCCTACAAGGAATCCATCTCTCTTCCTTTTAGACTCCTTATTTTGCTCTACTTGCTTTATATATCCTAGAAGAAATCTAACTCTTTGCACTGGCTTTCATATGCTAATGCAAGTCCCATTGTCTTATCTACACGTGCATATTCAGTCACATTCCTTATTTGAGTAGGAGTTGATGTCTTTCATCTCAGTGTACCTGTACCTGTATCGCTATCTCTGGATTGAACCTGGTTCACCTTTTCCTTAGACCTAATGCACTTTGTCAACTTACAAAAACTTTATCAATCATAGTCAATCATCAAAACAACTAAGAAAAAATAAATAACTAGGGTTGTACATCCCTTAATTCCACTCAAAACTCTTACACAAAAGCTTTGTTTGTAATATTTATGTCACGACCCAAGTCTACACCCTGGACGCAATACGGTACTTGGTACCACAAGTGAACCCACGTTAATCCATGGCTTAACATCACACTGGTATACTGAATTAAATAGAAGCGGAAGCTGAGAAAAACATAACTAAATAACTTTCTCAAAAATAAGAAATGTTTGATAAGGTACTGAGAATCTATGAAACAACTACAAAACATACTGAAAACAATACTTTGTCTAAAAGCCATGTAAGAAATGACGAGCTGCTGGGACAAGCCCCCAGCTAACTCTAAAATATGAAAGCAAGGAACTGAAATAGAACCAAATCCTCATCCTCGAAAGATGAGGACTCACCAAAGATAATGCTGATGAAATCGTCTGAAGGGAACTACTGACAATGTTGTGACTGAGAACCTGCACCAGTATCATAATATGATACAAAATGGAAAATATGCATCATTACTTTGAATGTACTGAGTATGAAATATGTAAGTAAGAATAGTAGAAATACACAACTGAACTGATAAACACTAAGTATAACTGTAACAGCATAAGACATGTATTGACTGAGGATCATAACTATATACTAAAATCTGAATAACTGAGCTAAACTGAGACTGAGACTATACTAAGCTGATTCGAACGGATAAGTGGGAGAGTCTATAACCAACATTTAATCATGTGAGCTAAATGTGGAGTTCGATGTACACGCCCCACCGATAGGACCTAATATACCTTGACAGGGTATAAAGGAATGGATAGTGTCATCACTGTTTGAGGCCCGTTCGGGCTAATAACCTATGGTGGTAGCGTAGTTCTGGTAATCTGGGCGCATTGAACCCCAACCCGCTTGGTGCTAAGTCCTACTCCTACTAGAAATTTTAACTGTGACTACTAGGCTAATAGCTCGAACCTTAATGTTTCAAGACTTAAGTCAGGAATACTTATCTGGAAGTAACCTGAGATTCTGAAGGACCTGATAACTGAAACTAAGGATTTTAAGAATGGTCAGAGCTACTTTAGCTAAAAGTTTGTAACCGTCTAAAGAACAACCTGACAAATGATAATTGAGATTGTGGAGTCTTACTGAACTCCTTAAGAGACTGAGTATTGTCAAATTGATCAGCTGACATTTCTGTAAGATATTGAAAAGGCTAAGCACTAATTGGGACTAAATAATCAATAATTCAACTTTTTGGATAGTCTAACTGTACTATTCTATTGATTAAAAGAACTATTAGAATCAAGCAAGGTTTGTATCTGGAAAATTATGCAAGACTTTTCATATTACATTTATAGACTAGGGCTAAACACATATTTCATGGAAAGAGATATAAACATAAATTATAACAAACTACAACATTCAAGAATCATGAAAATTATAACAAGAAGAAAATTCGTATTCTAACTGACAGACAACCCTAACATTGATATGAAAAGGATTAGAACTGATAGAGATTTCAGGAAGGTTTTGGGGCACAAGGGAAGAGCAATTCCCTTGTTGAAATCCCACATACCTAGAGTAGAAATTCTTAGAAGAACCCTGAGAATCTGCAAAGAAATCTGCAAGCCCTAGATTTAGCCCTGAGATGAACTATTTAAGTTTTTTGTATTTTTTTTTGGGTGATCGTGAAAGAAGTGAGTGGGAAAGATCGACTAACTCCCTTAATCCCCCAAAAAATAACCCCAAAACAGCGTAGTTTATGATTTAGGGCTTACTAAAACACCCTTACTAAAATTGCTGGAAAATTTACTCTACCAGTCCTCACGAGGGACTTCACGAGTTGTGAGGTGGGGAACGACTTGTGGTGTCCACTCGTGAACTCTACTGGAATTTTCCACCTTAAATCGACAACTTTAACCATGGCTCACCTAACGAGTCATGAAGTAACACCATGACTCGTGGCTCCATCCGTGGCCACTCCCTTACCATGGCTCGACACTGGCCTGCCACCCACTTCATGAGTCACTTCACGACTCGTGGAGTACTTCACGAGTCATTGGATGAGTTGTCCTGTGACCTGGTGCAACATTTTCCTGCTTTCTCTATTTAAACTCTTGGGTCTGATCTTAGGAACTTTGGGTGTTATAATATCCCCCTTTGGGAAAATTCTCCCTCGATTGTAGGCTAGATAAACTAAAAAACTGGGAAATGAGCTGAAATCCCAAACTAAAAACTATTGGCTGATTTATGAAGGAGTAACTGACTCCAAACTGATATAGGAATACTAATTGAGTTGATGCAACTAGGGTGCATATTAAGAACATAAATAGAGCTAGTGAATATGGAATTGAATAGAGTACTATGGAGGGATTTAATACTTGATGCTGAAGTTGAGCTGGAAGGGAACAAATGAGGGTACTTAGCCATCATGTCTTCTTCTGCTTCCCATGTAGCTCCCTCCACTAACCGGTTGTTCCATAACACCTTTACTGAATAGACCTCATTGTTCCTCAGCTTATGAATCTGACAGTCTAGGATCTCGACTAAAACTTCTTCATAAGAGAGGCTGTCCTTTACAGCAACACTCTCTAAAGGCACTATTGAGGTCGAATCACCAATGCACTTCTTCAGCAATGACACATGAAAGACTAAATGTACCGATGCTAACATTGCAGGTAATTCTAACTCATAAGCCACCTCGCCAATGCGTCTTAGGATTCTGTAAGGTCCCACATAGCTCAGACTAAGTTTTCCTTTCTTTCCAAACCTCATCACCCCTTTCATAGGTGAAATCTTCAGATAAACTCAATCATCTACATCGAACTCTAGCTCTCTTCTCCTCACATCAACATATGATTTATGTCGGCTCTGGGCTGTTTTTAACCTTTCTATAATAAGTTGAGCCTTTTGCATAGCCTCATGAACTGAGTCTGGTCCTATCATGGTATATTTACCAACATCGAACCATCCTATAGGAGATCTACACTTCCTACCATACATGCCTCAAACGAGGCCATCTGGATGCTGGAGTGATAGTTGTTGTTATATGAAAACTCAATGGGAGGTAGGTGATCATCCCAACTGCCCTTAAAGTCAATAACATAATCTCTTAGCATTTCTTTCAATGTCCGAATAGTTTGCTTCGCTTGTCTATCTGTCTGTGGGTGAAAAGCTGCGCTGAGCATGACCTAAGTGCCAAGTCCTTTCTGAAATGACTTCCAAAAATGTGAGGTGAACTGAGTAACTCTATCTGAAATGATGGACAAGGGAACTCCATGAAGTCTGACTAACTCCCGGATGTACAGTCTAGCATAATCCTCAGTTGAGTCGATAATCTTAACTGGTAGAAAATGTGCTGACTTAGTCATCCAGTCTACAACCACCCATATTGAATCATGCTATCGACGAGTTTGAGGTAAGCCTGTGATGAAGTCCATATTCACTTCCTCCCACTTCCAAGTAGGAATACTAATATCCTGAGTCTGTTATACCCCGTAAGCTCCTACCATTTAACTGATGCGTGTGAATGTATGTTAAGAGTTTTGGAGTATGACGACATGCAGGAGAAGGCTTGAGGGAGTACTGCGTGAGTATGAAACTAATTGAGCAGGAGGCCATTCCTAGAGGCAAGGTGCAAGGGGCACCGCACCGTACACCCTACCTCGGGGCAGGGAGCGTCACATCATGCCTCAGCCTTAGTGTGATGAGGGGCACGCCCCAGACCCCCTACATCACCCTTATATATGTGTGTGTGTTCAAGTTGAGTCAGATCATTTGAAACATTTAATAAAATAGACCCATGGCCCCATTGACATTTTCTCTCAACTTTCTATTGATATTGGGCAGGATTACACCGTTAAACTCTTTCCAAATGCAAATTCGTCTTGGATAACGAGTTATAGGCCTACAAGGAACATCACTGCGGAGTTATTTCTTAAAAATTCTCTCGGAGTACCGGAACCCTGCTAAGTAAAAGTTGTTGGAATCACTTCTAATTGAGTCCTAAGCGGATACAAATGATAGGTAAGCATTTCTACCTTCTAAACTCTCGGAAACTCGTAAGCTTTTGGTCGAATTGGATGAATTTTGTTTTGTAGTTAAGGTTTTGGAAAGCTATTGTTATTAAGTTGTTCTTAGTATAGAAATAGCCTTATTCTCTCAACGTAAGGGATACAATTTGGGGGAATCACCGGCATCAGGATGGAATTGTTTGGTGTAAATGAAAATTGGCATTCGAGGTATGTTAAGGCTTATCTCTTCGGCAAGTTATTCTCATTGGATTGTGATATGACCTATGAACTCAAAAGTAGATAATGATGTCATATGTTGTGATTAGCTTCTTCTAGTACATAACAATTATGTATGTTGTGGTTAGCTGCTATAAGACGTATTGAGATTATAACATATCATCAGGGAAAGGTATGTTAAGTATGACTAACGCTGGGTGCGCCATAGAGAGTTCCCCATTCACCTGTTTACCATTTAGAGGTATTATGATGTTTTGTTGTTGTGCCAAGGCCTTAGAAGTTTATGGTTAGTTGTTGGGCCTGACTTGGAAAGTTGGACAGCATAGGGTGTAGCCGGGCGATATAACTTTAAGTTTGATGCCTATATTATCAATAAAGCCCGCCCAGAGGCCATTGGCCAACCTTGACGCCTTCAAGGCCAGTATTGGGATAGGGTGGTCTTACCTTTGAGTTAGTGGCACTAGGGTTGCCTAGTGAACTAAGAAACAACTTACCATATGATTGGCTACTCCCAGTGACTGCTAGTTTCAGCCGACTCAACGCTTGTCATACAGGTCTCTCAAGACAACACTCCAGTTGTTACATGTCTGATAGACTAGTCGCTGCCCTAAGAAGGGAACCTTATGAGTAGTGAGATGTAAGGCTAGCATCCCAGGCTACTCTTACAGATGCCTAGGTATATATTATTGTGAAAGGCTAGGTCCAGATATACCTGCCTATGTGGCTATGAATCGCCTAGAGGAGCCATATAAAATCTGAACAGACTAAGTTATGGTCTAAAGGGACTAGAACTAGAGTATCTCAGTATTACTGCCAGGCTAAAAGTTATAGTAAGCTGCCTGTGTAGAGTTAAAGTTGATCGCTTAGGAACGTATTTAGTTGATAGCAGCCTTGTAGTCGTCCCAAGCAAAGGAATCATATAGACAACCGCCTACAACCTTGTTGTTCGCTTATGAACTATCACTTCCCTAGCATGGCCTTCAAAGTATTGGTTAGGCCACTCCAAACCTTGCCCTATTCCGTCCAGGCCATTAGAGATTATAATCACTGCCAGGACCCTCTAGTCAGGTGTAGGCACATGGGATGTTCCTGTTGGCAGCTATATAGACTATTCTAGGGATGAGTAGTGGTCGTGTTAAGCCTGAAGGTCACATATACGCCTTTTGAGTGATGATATTTGTAGATTGTAACATAGTGTTCCTAGTTGGGGTAGATCATATTTCATAATGCCTCTTTCCATGAATAGCTAAGAGGCTGCTAGTTGTATGAACTGCTTACGGAGCTATAAACTACTTACGAAGCTAAGATGCTGCTAATCCATATAGTGTATGGATGTATAGCCGTGCAGTTTCAGTGCTTATTCATGTAGTGATATACTAGATGCAAGTTATAGATAAGAAAACTTATAGGTTAACTTCTGTCCCTCCTTGCTATTTACTTTCATTTCCTTATCCGCTTCTATCCAGCTTCTATTACTGCCTTACATATTCGGTACATATTGTATTAACGCCCATGCATGGGGTACTGCATACTTGCCTGCAAGTTTAGACAGACAGGGTTTAGGACCTCCATTAGCAGCTATTCGAGGTCAGCAGATCGGTCAGGTCCTTTCATTTGGAGTTTCCAGGTAGTGGAACTATTTTACAATTTTGGGTAGGTCGAGGCCTTGTCCCGACCACTATTCCACTCTTAGAGGCTTGCAGACTACAGTCTTTAGTTAATTGGTTGTTGTTGGCCGTATGGGGCCTATGTATGTTATATTTTGTGTGTTGGACGTGTGTGGCCTAGTTTAGCTAGTTGGGTAGCAGCCTTGTCGGGTATAGCATCAATATGACTGCCCGTTTTCATTTTAATATAACTAAACAGCATGGTGGTCTTGTTAGCCCTCATAGGATCCCTTTATTGTTATATTGGCTGGGTTAGTTGTTTTCTTTTACAGGTGTTGCTTGACCTTATTGTCTTGAGGCTGTGTTTACAACCGAGATATAGCAGTTTTTTTTCTTGGTTTTGAGTTGCTGATAGGCACCAGAAGTGCATATGCCCAACCAAGTCATCTCAGGTCATAGTATAGCATTAGGTGCCAGTCATGCCTCTCAAGGTGGGGCATGATAGAGTCATACCCCCAACTCTCTGATGTTCAACCTTAACCTACTGGCAGTTTGAACAATTAGCTACAAATTCTGCAATGTCCTTCTTCATGCCGTTCCATCAATAGATTTCCCATAGTTCGCGGTACATCTTACTGGCACCTAGATGAATAGAATACCTGGAGCTGTATGCTTCTGCTAGTATTCACTATTTCAAGTCGTCCACATCTGGAACACATAATCTACCCTGGTAGCGAAGCACACTATCTCCCTCTTTAGAGAAAGCCTCCACCTCTTTTCTTAGAATTGCTTCTTTCAACTTGAGTAGTATGGGGTCTTCATCCTTCTTTGGCTTAACCTCTACCACCAGTGAGGATTCTAACTCACTTTGGATTACAACTTCGCCCCTCAGCTGAATTAACTAATTACACTCCCAATCAAGGTAACCTGTGGATATCTTTTGCCAGTTCTTTTTTGCCTATTTGACATGAGCAATGCTTACTTCCTTTTTAAGGCATCCGCCACCACATTGACCTTACCCTGGTGGTATAGCACACTCATGTCATAATATTTCAATAATTCCAGCCACCTTCTCTGACGAAGGTTCAAGTCCTTCTGACTGAACACATATTGAAGGATCCTTTGGTTAGTGAAAACATCCACGTGAACTCCATAGAGGTAATGTCTCCATATCTTCAAAGAAAATATCACTGCTGCCAGTTAAAGAACATGAGTCAGACAGTTCTTCTAATGAACCTTGAGCTGTCTGGAGGCATAAGCTATCACCTTACCCCGCTACATCAGGACGCAACCGAGGCCAACTCGCGAAGCATCACAATAAACTACGAACCCATCTATTCCTTCTGACAAGGTCAAAACTGAAGCTGTAGTGAGTCGAGTCTTCAACTCTTGGAAACTCTTCTCACAAGTGTCTGACCACTGAAACTTCACTTTTTTCTGAGTCAGTTGGGTTAAAGGGCATTCAATGGAAGAAAATGCTTCTACATACCGTCGGTAATAACTGGATAAACCCAAGAAACTCCTAATATCTGATGGGGAAGTGGTTCTTGGCCAATCTTTTACCACAGCTATCTTTTGAGGATCCACTTGAATACCCTTATCTAAGACCACATGACTGAGGAAAGCTACTGACATCAACCAGAATTCACACTTATTAAATTTAGCGCATAACTGACAGTATTTGAGAGTTTGCAACACTATCCTCAGTTGGTTGGCATGATCCTCCTCATCCCTGGAGTATACCAAGATGTCATCTATGAATACAATGATGAACGTGTCTAGGTATGGCTTGAATACCCTATTCATCAGATCCATAAATGCTGTAAGAGCATTGGTTAGTCCAAAAGACATAACCACAAATTTGCAGTGACTATATCGTGTTTTGAAAGATGTTTTTGGAATGTCACATTCCTTGACCCTGAGCTGGCGGTATCTCGATCTAAGGTCTATCTTGGAGAAACAACTAGCTCCCTGAAGCTGATCGAATAAGCCGTCAATCCTGGGCAGAGGATACCTGTTCTTGACTGTAACTTTGTTCAGTTGGCAATAGTCGATGCACATTTTTAGCGTACCATCTTTCTTTCGCATGAATAGGACTGGAGCACCCCATGAAGAGATGTTGGGTCTGATGAACCCCTTATCTAGAAGGTCTTTTAGTTGTCCATTCAACTTCTTAAGATCAATCGAAGCCATTCTATAAGGAGGAATAGAGATGGACTGGGTGTATGGAAGAAGGTCTATGCTGAAGTCTATTTCCCGCTTGGGAGGGACTTCGGGAAGATCTTCACGAAATACATCAGGGAATCACTAACAACTGGAACTGACTGAATAGTTGGGGTCTCGAAGCTAGAATCCTAGACCCTAACTAGGTGATAGATGCAACCCTTTGAAATCATTTGCTTAGCCTTAAGGTAGGAAATAAACTGATCCTTAGGCACTGAAACACTATCCTTCCATTCTAAGACTGGCTCGTTAGGAAATTGAAACCTGACGATTTTAGCTCTGCAATCGACTGAGGCATAAAAGGAATGTAACCAATCCATTCCAAGAATGAGGTTGAAGTCGACCATGTATATCTCTCCCAGATTAACTGGGATAACTTTACTTAACACTGAGATTGGGCAACTTCTATATTCCCGGCTGGCTCTAACTGATTCACCAACTGGAGTAGAAACTGAAAATGGTTCTGAGAGGACTTTTGGACTAATATCAAATTGAACAGCAATATATGGAGTCATGATGGAAAGTGTGGCTCCTAGATCTAACAAGTCATATACATCAATATGGAAAAGGCACAATATTCCCGTAACCACATCAGGTGAGTTCTCCTGATCCTGACGAGAAGATAAAGCATAAAAATGGTTTTGGTGCTTTCCGCCACCCGTACTTGAAGTAGTGTCGTGCTGAGATGGACGACATACTGGGGCTACTGAGGTAGTAGACTGGGTCTTCCCCTGTCCTGCTGAAGGACAATCTCTCAATCTGTGACCTAGCTGGCCACAACCGAAACAACCCTCCTTGCCTAAACGGTACTCTCCAAGGTGATTCTTGCCACACTTAAGGTAGGCTATAAATGTGTGGCTGCTGGATACATGACTCTGGGACTGGGAGCCTGATGCTCCGCCTTTTTTGACCTTGCGAGATGGAAAGAAGGGGCACTGGCTGATGAGGGTACTGGAGATTTCTGTTGCTACTATTTTTGTAGTCGACTACCCCCACCTAATCTCTGCTGGCCATACTCAAACTAGCCTGTTCTCTCCTGTTTGTTCTCTCTCTCAATTCCCTTCAACTTCTCCACCTCTATCTGTTGTGCATGAATGATGAGGCTCGAGAGGTCGATGTCCTTGATAAGCATTGTAGTTTTGCATTCCTTAAGTACCAAATCTAAAACTCCATTAATGAATTTAAGCATGCGAGCCCTTGGCTCAGCGACCATTTTCTGAGCATACCTCAACAGCCGAGTGAACTCCAATGCATACTCCTCCACTGTCATGTTGTTCTACCTCAAGTTCATGAATTCGGCAGCCTTAGCTTCCTCAACTCCTGAGGAAAAAATCTATCAAGGAACGTGATGTGCTATGAGTTTACAACACTTTCGACGCTTAAAACTGAGAAAATAGCATGGACTTAGGTATGTTTATATGGATATGAGGTACTTTTACTTTTATTTTAGGAAAAATAGATGTTGGAGAAAAAATGTGCAAAAGAGGCATAAAAGTGCAAAAAAAATCAGCCAATTACAAATCTCAGTACGAGTCGTACCTTGATTGTACTAGTCGTACTGAGAATCGTGGTGAAAATTAGAAGTCTGGATTAAGAGGAAGGAACCATACGACTCTTAGTACATGACGTAACTGGAGTTGTGGAATTCTTCAGAGAAATTTGCACAAGGAAATCTCTTGATATGGATGGAACCCACGGATCGTAGCACTTACATACGACCCGTACCATGAGTCGTGGTAAACTTCAAGTGATTATTCAAGACATGGTAGAACTTCAGATACAAGAAGCAATACGAGTCATAGGGGGAAGGTACGAGGCGTACCGCACGTGGACAACTTCAGAAGATGTCAGAGTTCTCAGGGCCAAGCCATGAATGTATTTTATGACTCATAGGACCGTGGTACGAGTCATACAAGCCTTCCAATACTTAGACAAATTTGAAGCAGCCACAGATGTACAAGAAGCAGGTACGATCCATACAATCCTGTTACGGATCGTAGGATCAGTCGTGATATAGTCGGCGTCAGATATGGAAAATTCCCTATTAGCTTAGGAAAAGGTTTATAATGTTCGTATAAATACTTTTTATGTTTTATTTTAGTTAGAGAAACATAAAATGGAAGTAGTAGAGACGTGTAAAGAGTAATATCTATGAATTTTTATCAAGTTCTGGAGAGCAATTCTTAGGATCAAACTCTTGATTTCATGCATTGTTATTGAGGTTGTTCTTTGATATTAAAAATCAGGTTTTCTTCCAATTTTTATTGTAAGTATTTTATTATGTATTTATCTATGAATGTTAATTATTGCACCCCAAATTTTTTTTGGTGATTATTGATATTTTTATGCTAGGTTAAAGGAAATACGGGTGTTATATTGGTCATAGATGACAAGGGAAATGTGTACGAATGGAAAACTAAAGAGTACATGAAGTTTATATGTAAGGGTCAAATTTAAATAACCATATCTCCCAATATGTAATGAAATAGAAGCTCCACGACCTATCAAAATAAAGGTATTTGAGTCTAATTTTCAGAACATCAAACCTCTTATCAATCGGAGGTTGGAGTAAGAAGTTATGTGCATTTTACCAAAGCATCCCTAGCGATAACGCGGGCATGACGCCTTAGCACCTCCACCGCCCTATTTACTTAAAAACTGATTTTTCTCTTGTAGAAACATTTCCATCTAAATCTAAATCGACCAGATTTCTAAGGATTCCACTTCTGTCTCAATTCTAGAAGCTAGGACAAAGAAAATCAAGGAGGAACATCAAGCAAAGTCCAAGAAAATCACAAGATAAGTTGAGATTACTTTGCCAAGTGTGCTAGGGGCTGTTTTGGAGCTCGTTTTGGTAAGGTTTCAAAGGAGTTTTTCTGTATTTCAAAATCTGTTTGGACTGCCTATATATTCATATTTGAGTAGGTTTTGAAACCAGGAGGAAAGGTAAGAATTTCACCCCTTTTAAACCTCTCAAATTACAAAGCGAAAATCTGGAAATTGGCTGTTTCTCTTGCTGAAATTATAATTTATATTTATAGAAAGAATTACATCAAAAATAAGATAAAATTTCCTCTTGTTTCTCCCTCAAAAATTAGAAAAAACTAGATGAGGAAATGACTAAATGTTGTTGATGTTGCCGAGTGTTGTTGTTGCTATTGTGATTGCCTTTGGTTAGTTATTTTGGGCTTCATTTTATGCTACAGATTAATCTTATTGTTGGCCTATAAAACAACTAGATTAAGGAGGTTGAAGGCTGATCATTGAAATAGGAAATGGCTAAAGAAAAGTTTATCGGAGAAAGGTATATAAGGCGTCCTGTCTATTGTTCTTTTAAGCACTATTCGTGTGTTATGAACTGAATGAGCCATCAACCTCTTTACAAGTTTTGAGGTAGTATGTTAAGCTTCATTTAAGCTTTAAAGTTTCATATCGTTTTGAGGTTAAATATTAAAGATTATGCCTAGCCGAAGTGGGGCTTTTAGAGTGTAATATTGTGTTGATTGTTGTCGTAGTTGTACATCGAGTCGGAGACCCCTCAGCGTGGGCATTGTTAGTTGGTCCTTACTGTCTGTTATATATATATGTGATGCTAAATGTGTTTAAAGGTTTGGTTGATAACTGAAATTGGTGAAAGATAAGTAAATACATCGCAAGCTATTAAAGGTAAATGAGATTATTAAATTAGAATTACCTGGTTATGACTGTCCTTCATATTATGTGTACATTATGAAATATGCCAAGACAAGGGGAGATTTCATAATCCCTTTCCCTTTAGCCGAACGACAAGCTAGCGAGTCTCTAAGCTCTAATGTCCCTTGAACATGATCTATAAATTTTGTTGAAACTCTTAGGTCATCCGTAGTAGCATATGCTTTATAAAAGTTTTGAATACATGCATTTAACTGCTATTTATAGCTTTACATGTTATATGTGCTCACTTGCACTTATGTATTACGAAGGAGGCCTATGTAGGACACATGTTTAGTATTCATCATTTCTATGCTATACATATTAAGTTGGTCTAGTATAAGCCATATCGGCTCCATTTATGATTTTGTTTAAGATTTATTGATTTTACCCCGGTGTGATACATCAGCTGGAGGTATTATTATTTTACCTCGGTGTGGTACACCGGCTAGATGGATTTTACCCCGGTGTGGTACATTGGCTGGAGGCATTTTTATTTTTACCCCAGTGTGGTACACTGGCTGGACAAATTGTATATAGATTTTATGATCAGCTGGCCGCTGGCATTTTAGTTATACTTTTTGTTGTGCATTAGATGGTTGCATTTACACTTTTAATGAGTTATTGCTAGGTTTCTGTTTTCAAGATTCCGGGTTGTTACTATTCCTTATTTCTAGCCCAGTTATTTTTTTTATCTTACATCTTTATAGTTTTCAGCCTTACATACCAGTACGTTTATTCGAACTGCGTCGCTTCATCTTGGGACCCTTCCTACAATTGTGCTGTAGGTACAGGCCGATGCTCAGATCATCGGACGCAGTAGGAGCTAGATTTCAGCGGAATAGTGGTATGCTCCTCTCTTCCAGGAGCCATGTCCTAGTTTTGACTATTTTGAGTTTTATGTACAACATGGGTAGGCGAGGACCCTGTCTCGTGCATATCAGTTTGTTTACTCTGTAGAGGCTGATGTGGACTAGTTTGTATAGTAGTGTCGGTTGTGTAGTCGTGCGGGCTTTCCATTGCTCTATTTAGCTTTATTATAGCCTTGTCGGTTTTCCAGGTTGCATATTTATTATTGTCAAGAATTATGGGTCCAGTATTTATATTGGTTGTTGGTTATAGGTGGCTTGATCAGTCTTAGTGTTACATTTATAGATGCTATATAGTCGGCTTCTTGATCAATCATGAATCGAGTGCCAGTTCTTCCCTACCCCAATTTTGGGGCGTGAAAAACTTGGTATCAGAGAGAAGTTGCGTCTTGGGGAGTCCACAAAGCCGTGTCTAGTAGAGTCTTGCTTATGGGTGTGTTGTGCGCCATATTTAAATCAGGAGACTACAGGACATTTAGGAATTATTTCACTTCTTTTACTAATAGTTCGTTCTATAGGTCGAGGTCATAAGTATGTGATATCTAAATCGTATTATTGTTTCAGAGTATGACTATGACAAGGAAGATGCCTACAAGGTTGATTGGCCCAGACGTTGGGGAGGGTACTAGTCGCCCTCCAGTGGATCAAGGAGATAGGTCAGAGGCTTAGAATGAGTCTCCTGCCCCAGGTATTACAGTTCCTCCCACACCGGTCAGAGAAAATGGCAGATAGACCTCCAGCTCCTCCCTCACCAGTAGTACCTGAGGGTAGTAGAGTGGCAAACCCTCCCGCGCCTTTGGTACATCTGGTTGTTCTAGCAGGACAGGGTCTTGAGGAGCTGTTCAGCTAATGTCTCGTACGGCCGCAAGTCAGGAGTGGTGATTGGAGGCGGTAAAGAGACATAGAGGCCAGGAAGCTAAGAGTTCCAAGGCCCGCTAGTTCTTGAGTTTGATCCCTCCCATATTCACTGGATCAGACCGAGCGAGGATCCTCAGGACTTTATTAATCAGACTTATAGGCTGCTGAAGGTGATGCAAGCTACAATGACTGCGGAAGTAGAGTTGGCGGCCTTCAGACTACGTGATGTGGCTATATTGTGGTATGAGGCTTGGGCTCATTCCAGAGAAGATGATGCACCATCAGCCGAGTGGGACGAGTTCTCCGGGGCCTTTATACACCACTATCTACCACGGGAGCTTCGATAGGCTCGAGCTGAGCAGTTTTTGCACCTAGAGTAGGGAAGTATGAGTGTGCATGAGTATTGTGTTCAATTTAATTCTCTTGCTAGGTATGCTCCGCACATGGTTCAGACGATGGAGGATAGAGTTTATCGGTTCGTGGTAGGGTTGGGGCTTTATATAGCTCGAGATTGTTTTGGGGTATCTACTCAGGAGCACATGGATATTTCACGAATTCAGGCTTTCACCCAGAGAGCGAGGATTTGGTTCATCAATGACGAGATACTCGAAGACAGCAGCAACAATGAAAGAGAGCTAGGACTATGGGTCCTTACTGAGGGCTGCAGGGTGACCCAGGGGCTCAGTCATCCTGGCAGTCAGTTAGGCCTGTAGGGAGTGCTCCACCTCAATTTTAGGGATAGAGAAGAGACCAAGGCCCAACTCTATCTAGCTCTTGATGACAGGAGTGGGAAGGGCAGAGGCGACCACTATTGCCGCCTTGTCCTCAGTTTTAGAAATCTCATTCAGGTCAGTGTCGTCAGGGCCAGAATGTATGTTATTATTGTGGGCAGCCAGGGCACTTTATGAGGGATTGTTCAGATAGGATTGAGATGGATCAGGCACGATCAATGGTTGCTTCTTCATCCTCCATTCAACCTCCCATACCTGATCCCTGGTTGGAAGCAGGCCGTGGCAGAGGTAGAGGGAGAGAGGCTTCTAGTTTTGGGGCAACCCAGAATCGATTTTATCCTTTGGGCGGTCAATAGGACCAGGAGGCCTCATCTGATGTTGTTACAGGTACTCTGATTATTTATTCTCGTGCAGTATATGTATTACTTGATCCTATTTCTACACTCTCTTATGTTACATCGTTGGTTGGGAGTCAGCTTGAGATAGTCCCTGAGTTATTATCTATACCATTTGTTGTTTCTATGCCAATTGGAGAATCTGTGTTAGCTAGACGAGTTTACCGAAACTATGTAGTATTGGTATGTAATAGATCAACCTTAGCGGATCTAGTTGAGCTTGAAATGGTTGATTTTGATGTCATTATGGGTATGGATTGGTTGGCGGCATGTTATATTGATGTTGATTGTAGAGCTACGATTGTCAGATTCCATTTTCCCGGCGAGCTAGTCCGAGAATGGCAAGGTAATGTCGTTACGCCTAAAGGTAAGTTTATTTCATACCTTAAGGCTCAGAAGTTGATATCCAAAGGTTGTATTTCTCGTTTCGGTTAAGAAACTTGGAATGTGAGCCTACGACTCTCCAGTCAATTTCTATTGTAAGTGAGTTTCCCGAGGTCTTTCCAGAGGATTTTCTTGGAATTCCTCCTGAAAGGGAGATAGATTTTGCTATTGATCTACTTCCAAGTACTCAACCTATATTGATCCCTCCTTAAAGAATGGCTCCAGCAGAGCTAAGGGAATTGAAGGAGCAGTTGAGAGATTTGCTCGAGAAGGGATTCATTCGACCTAGTGTATTGCCTTGGGGTGCACCAGTGCTCTTTGTGTGAAAGAAAGATGGGTCATTAAGAATGTATGTTGACTACAAGCAGCTGAATAAGGTTACGATTAAGAACAAGTACCCACTTCCCAGGATTGATGACCTGTTTGATCAATTACAGGGTGCCAGATGCTTCTCAAAGATTGATTTGAGATCCGGATACCATCAGTTACGGGTTAGGGAAGTTGATATCCCTAAGACTGCCTTTAGAACTAGATATGGCAATTATGAGTTCTTTGTGATGTCATTTGGGCTTACTAATGCCCGAACAACTTTTATGGACCTGATGAATTGGGTATTTAGTGCCTTTTGTCATGACCCGAACGGAGGCTCGGATCATAGACACGGGACAAGAGACCCCGAGAGACCTCAAGTTGACCCATGACATAAGCATACATCTAACTCATTTGATAAACTGAAGAAGTCATCAATATAATTCAGTGGAACTCTAACTCAATTTAACATCAGAATAAGCATCCAAAGCTATCACATACATAAGTCTGAAAAGCCTCTAATCTGGACGAGTTGATGGGACAAGACCCCATATTACTCAATAATACGGAAACTGAAGAAACATAAGGAAATGAAAGTCTAGCCCTCGAAGGATGAGGACTCACCAACCGAGTAGGAGCCAACTCTGACAACCGACTACGAACGGGGCTAAGCCTGGGAGTTGGGTCCTGTATCATGAAATGATACAACATAGGAAGTATGCGGTCAGTATGTGGAATGTACTGAGTATGCAAGGTAAGTAAAATCGCTTAAGTAAAGTAAATCATTTAAAACATTTCATAACATATCATAATCTTTCAAATTTGAGAAGAAGGACGACATGTATTCATTATGAACTCGCAACATTTTCATGATATGACCATGTATAGTTTCATAACATCATAACTAACTCGAATGACTCAAAGCTGAAATATGACAATTATAGAAAAGCTGAACAATGAGTCAAACCTTTCTTTTAGTACATGCATGTTCAGAATAATAATCATGAGTAGTGAATATGAAAATGTGAATCATATAGACAATGGGAGACTCATCACTTAACCGACATACCACGATAGAGCTTACATGGTCCCTACTATTACACTCAAGTGAGCAGTGCCGTGCAAAACCTTGCCAGGGCTAAGGACGCTACCATGATATCGATATCAAGTTCATGGGCCATTGCGGGGGATAACTCACAAGGGAGGTCCCAATAATATAATAGTATCAATCTATGTTGGTGCGTAGTTCTAGGGCATAGGGTGATCGACCCTTAGCTCGCTCGGTGCTAGACTCTTCTCCCAATACATTTAATGCTCTACATCGTATATAACGAAGATCAACATCGTCTATTTATGAAGCTTAAAAATGATATCATGCATAAACTCAACATCGTATGAAACGAAGCTCAACATTATCATTTTACAAAACTCAATAATGAAATCATGCATAGAACCGACATCGTATGAAAGCGAAGCTCAATAACATACATCTCAATTATGTATTCATGCATATGAGAAGCTTTACTTCGAAATATACCACAAGCTCAAATATAAGTGGGAGAATTTACTCCAAGACCATGTGGTAAGCTTACTTTAGAGATACTACATCATCATACTTTATATAAGGGCCTTGCCCAAAACTTTATCATGCTTGGATCTACTCAATTCATTTTGAAAACATTAACATAATCATGGGTAACTTTTGAAACATTCTTTTCATCATCAAATCTCATCATCATCATACATTCATCATCATTCTCTTATTTCATGAACTTCTCCTCCATGGGCATTAATTTTCATAATTTAGAAAACATAATTTTTGATTGAAAACAATTTAAAATCTGCCCAAGCTTCACAATTCATCAATATAAACATAATCTATTTTTACCCATGTATAGAAATTGAAGAATTATGCAATTGGGTAAAAATCCCATAACTTGATCATATGAATTTCTCATACTTAGCTAGAGATTTGGGCATGGGTGTCGAAGGAAACACCCACTCATAACCCTACATACCTGGGAGTGATGGTTTTTCCACTTCTCTAATTACCCAAGATTAGATTCCAAAGGAAACCTTCAAAACTTTCTCTAAATCCTCTCTTCAAACTCTCAAATTTGCATGCATGAAATGAATTAGCTTAGAATAGTTTTTTCTCTCTCAAAACCTTGTAAAACAAGCCTTAAATAATGTAGTATAGGCCCCTAGGACTTAGAAAATGATAGAAATACCCTTACTGAATTCGCAAAAAATTGCTCAGTGGACCAAACAACGGACGACCCAACGGGTCATTGGAGGATACCACAACCCGTGGTATCTGTCCTTACTATGCACTACCCAAGCCTTCTCTCAGAATCAGACCACGGATAGACAGGATGACTCGTCCTTATATATAATGGGTCATCTAATCAGTCATTAATTGCCTTCCTGAATCTTCTGAACTTCCCCATGACGAGTCTCACCATGACTCGTTGCTAGCTCCAACTGATCGTGGTATCCGTCCGTCAAGTCCACTGGATATCTAGGATCCCTTACGATAACTCACGACAACAGATCATTGCATGCCACGATGGGTCATTGGATGACCCGTTATATTCCCCAAATGCTAAGCCCATCTCTTACAATGACAACAAATGACCACTCATTATTTCTTACAACGAGTTGTTACATCAATCGTTACTTCCACTGCCACCCGAACACCAGTACCCATGACTGCTAACAACGGCTTGTGATTTGCAACCATGAGTCGTTACTCCACTCGTCCTGTGCTATGTTTCCCAGTTTTTGTAGATTTCAGATTTAGCTCCCGGGTCTTATTCTTAGGCACCTCCAAGGTATTATAATATCTCTTCTTTGGGAAGATTCGTCCTCGAATGTTGGAAACAAGTAGCCAACAAAAACATGCAATTATCATAATCAAATACTAATTATTTAACTCAAAAATTGGCGAAATGACTACCTCCGAAAAGAACTATCACACCCCGCCTTGGGGGGTATGACTAGCACCTGGTGCCCTACTAGGACCAATACTGCTAGATTGCTGAGCCTGAGCACATCTGGTGCCTGGCTAGCTCTAACTCACATTTCTAGAAATAAAGGGCTATATAACGGCTGTAAACACAGCCCCCAGCCCATTGGCCTATAGCCTCTTGTACCTGTAATGACAGCTGACCAGAAACATGCAACTATAGGGAAACCTATGCGGGCCGACAAGGCCACCATGCTGTCTAGTTATCTATAACTCAACTATAGAAGTACTAATAGCTAAACAACTGCACAGCCTCACACGACCGGCTTATCCGACCACAGGAAAATATATACAGACTGCAAGCCTCTAGGAATAACAATAGAAATGATCGGGACAGGGCCCCGACCTACCCGTACTGTATAACAAAAGAAAATGAAATACACCTCTGGGATTCAGTCTCCGAATGACAGGAGCAGAATACTCAATCGCTGACAGGAATCACGAGGGATCGCCTGCTCGTCTATGAGTACCTGCAGGCAAGTAATGCAGTGCCCCACCAGGCGTCAGTACCGCTGGTACTGAGTATGTAAAGCAATAACTGAAAGAAATATCTGAAAATAACAATACAACTGATGAAACTGAAGTAGAAAGGAATGGATTAACTGTCTGATAATGTAAATCATACCTTCTTTTAATTATAATGGAAGGAGTAGGAGTCATACCTGAGGATTTATCGTTCTACTATCGATCTACTCGTATCTACTGTAACACGGCATAACATATCATAACATAACATAGCACACACAAACCTTACCCGGCCCCCATAAGCCGGGGGGTACAACCAGCACAGAATCTATACCCCTACCCCGGTCATCCCATCTCCTATAATAACTATAAGCATCCCGCCGGTCCCCTGGGTATGCACTTGGGCTCGCTGAGCCCCTGACTATAACTGCATCTGAGTCCGGAGGACTCCTGAATCAACACCCGGGCGTATCCGCTCGACAGGGGTGTGTAAGGGCCGATCAAGGCACAATATGGGGAAAACTGGCATCCCATCTTCGTCCCCTATGGGACTGCATGCCACTCCGTAGAGCGACGTATCCTTGTCCTCTGGCGGACGAGTCGATACAGCTATTAACCCTGGGGCGGTCATGGATGCTAGGTAATCCAACCCCAAAACAATACAACGGTCTCAACTAGTAACACTATCTGCATATCTCATATACTGAAGCTAATAGTGGTGAAGTATTTATACATACCATATACTGAACTAGTAATAATAATATGTACATACTTAATACATGTTGAGACTGACAATAGTATACATGTATAATATATAGTCTTCTGCCATGCTGTACCGAGTATAATGCTGAACGGGATATAGTCTTTCTGCTGAAAGCCATGTTGTATGCTGAGTTTCTATAGTAACATGATTTACTATTCCTAACATGCTTTCTAACTTCATTTTAACTTATCATTCTACTTCTGAGATGTCTTACAGATATTACATTTCTTTACTGGGTTTCAACTGACTACAATGATATCCTAACATTCTGTGTCACATCACATACTGAGCATGTTGTGCAGTTCCTAACACTTATATTAGAATCTATATCGTGCTAACAAGTTTCACGCTAAATACAACATGATGCTTCTAATATCATATCAACATTCGTAATAAACATAACACATGACTTTTGAACATTCTACTGGCCTTTAAATTACCGTACTGTACCGAGATTACTAACTTGCCGAGGAAACTAGCTTTACATACCTTATCCTCGAACTATCCGTCTGTCGGACGAGGCTCGGCCGGTACTTCAACTATTTTCTCCCAACTGCATTCATAAATATGTCAATTAATACTAAATACAACTTTATTTTAAAGAGCAACGTCACATTCGATATAGTTTATAGCCTAAACTTAGGCTTATCGAAAGACGGTCGAAAACTCGTTATTTTTCAGAGGTCCAGAAGGGAGAAATATTCACATCTCAGCTAGGAACACATAGACACTAGTTTGGAGCAATTCTACTTACCTTAGCTCGGTGGCTCGACGATTCGTCGGCCGTATTTCACAAAACTAAATCTGTAGGAATGCTCTCTGCTGCTAAATACCTCGGTATCTGAGGTTAATTTGAGTTTGGACAACGTTTAGCAGCGTAACCGGATGAAAATTATATTACTTCTTCGTTCTCTCCCTGTTCTCCTGCGTTTTCTGGAAATTTTAAGAGGTTTTAATGAAATTAAACCGAAGTGGGGCTTTATATACTTGGGCCTGGACAAGGCCAACGTGTCACGGAGCCAACACGGAGGCTTCACCTCCGTGACACGCTGCCATCGCGGAGGGGCTCTGCCTCGGCTCCTTCAGCGATGGTTCGACAAGTTTCTCGTCCGATCTTTTTCCCGAGCCTTTCTCTAGCATGTATGGCCTTCAAATATGCTTAACCAACGTGCCAATAGGTCATCTAGGTGTCGGGAATCCTACGGGGTATAACATTCTCCCCCCCTTAAGAACATTCGTCCTCGAATGTATACTGCTATCTAGAGGACTACTTAACTTACTTGTTTAGAAAAATTTCGCCAGAGTCCCCCTGTAATATGGACTATACCAAAAACCTGAAATGCAGAAAAGTCCAATACAGGTACTGTACACAATACTTTTGGATTCACTGGATGGCTAAGTATCAATCTTTCTCACTTATACATATACAACCATAAAATACTACATAAGCAATAATACGGACATACCTGTCGCCTGACTAGGCCTGGAATAGGTGAGGGTACCTAGCTTTCATGTCTTCTTCAGCATCCCACGTCATTTCCTCACGGTTCCTGTTATGCCACAATACTTTGACAGACGCAACATCTTTAGTCCTCAACCTGCGAATCTGTCTGTCTAAAATAGCTACTGGAACCTCTTCATAAGCTAACTCTTCTGTGACCTGGACATCCTGAACGGGAACTACTGTAGAAGGGTCTTCTATGAACTTCCTCAACATAGAGACATGGAATACTGGGTGAACAGATGCTAACTCCGGAGGCAAGTCCAATTCGTATGCAACTCGGCCTATTCTTCGCCGAATCTGATATGGCCCAATGAATCTCGGGCTAAGCTTGCCTTTCTTGCCAAATCTCATCACCCCTTTCATCGGAGACACTTTCAGATATACCCAGTCATTTACCGCAAATTCTAGATTTCTGCGCCGCATATCTGCATAAGACTTCTGGCGGCTCTGAGCAGTCAGTAAACGTTCTCGGATAAGTCTTATCTTTTCCTCTGACTGTCGAACAATGTCTGGGCCAACCAATGCTGATTCCCCCACTTCAAACCAGCCCACCGGCGATCTACATTTTCGCCCATATAATGCTTCAAAGGGCGCCATCTGGATAGCTGAATGATAACTGTTATTATAAGCAAATTCAATCAACGAAAGATGCTCATCCCAGCTACCCCCAAAATCTAGCACACACGCTCGTAGCATATCTTCGAGCGTTTGGATAGTCCGCTCAGCTTGCCCATCTGTCTAGGGGTGAAATGCTGTGCTCAAATTGATCTGCGTTCCCAAACCCCTCTGGAACGACTGCCAGAATCTAGCTGTAAACTGTGCTCCCCTATCTGAAATGATGGATACCGGCACTCCATGCAATCTAACTATTTCTCTGATATACAATTCGGCATAATCCTCAGCCGAGAAGGTAGCCTTCACTGGCAAGAAATGAGCTGATTTTGTCATCCTGTCAACTATTACCCAAATGGAATCATTTCTGCGTCTGGTACGGGGTAACCCTGTTACAAAATCCATGTTTATCGTTTCCCATTTCCACGTAGGCACCGTTATATCTTGCGTTAAACCGCCCGGCTTCTGGTGCTCCGCTTTCACCTGCTGATAGTTAGAACATCTAGATACAAATTCGGCTATCTCAGCTTTCATACCTGGCCACCAGTAGATGTCTTTGATATCGTGGTACATTTTCGTCGCTCCTAGATGGAGGGAATAGCGAGCGTAATGTACCTCATGCATGATCCGCCCACGAAGCCCTGAAATATTCGGGACACAGAGGTGGCCCTTACAGCGTAGCACATCATCCTTAGTCATTTGGAAATCTGACTCCTTACCTTTCTGAATCCTATCTCTGAGCTGGACTAAATCAGGGTCATCGTACTGTCGTTCTTTTACTTCTGTAACTAATGATGACACAACAGAATTCTGAATTACTGCTCTATTATTTTCTGTTTCCATTACTCGAACGGCTAAACCAGCCAACTGATGAATTTCTTTGGCTAACTCTCGCTTCTCAGGTCGCAAATACGCCAAACTCCCCATTGACTTACGGCTCAGGGCATCTGCCACTACATTAGCATTTCCGGGGTGGTATAGAATATTCACATCATAATCTTTTAACAGCTCCAACCAGCGGCGTTGCCGTAGATTCAACTCCCTCTGTGTGAAGATGTACTGTAGGCTCTCGTGATCTGTGTAAATATCAACATGGACGTCGTATAGGTAATGCCTCCACATCTTCAAGGCGTGGATTACTGCGGCCAATTCCAGGTCGTGGGTAGGGTAATTCTTTTCATGTTTCCTCAGCTGTCTGGAAGCATATGCTATCACTCTACCATGCTGCATCAACACACAACCTAACCCGACACCTGACGCGTCGCAATAGACTGAATAACCTTCTGTGCCTTCCGGCAATGCTAATACTGGGGCGGAGGTTAATCTGTCTTTCAGTTCTTGGAAGCTCTGCTCGCATACCTCTGTCCATTGAAACTTTGCTGCTTTCTGTGTCAGTTTGGTCAGAGGTGCCGCAATGGTCGAGAACCCTTCAACGAACCTCCTGTAATATCCTGCCAACCCTAGAAAGCTACGAACTTCAGTTGGAGTGGTAGGCCTAGGACATGACTTAACTGCTTCTATTTTCTACTTGTCAACTTGTATACCAGCGTCCGACACGATATGCCCTAAAAAGGCCACTGAGTTAAGCCAAAATTCACACTTAGAAAATTTAGCATACAGCTGGCGGTCCCTGAGGATCTGGAGCACTGTCCGCAAATGAGTCCGGTGATCTGCTTCAGAGCGAGAATACACCAGAATGTCATCAATGAATACTATCATGAACAAGTCCAGGAAAGTTCTGAAAATACTGTTCATCAGGTCCATGAAGACTGTCGGGGCATTCGTTAACCCGAAGGACATGACTAGAAATTCAAAATGTTTGTATCGGGTCCTGAACGCTGTCTTAGGAATATCTCTCTCACGTACTCGGACCTGGTGATATCCGGACCGCAAGTCAATCTTAGAAAAGTATCTGGCTCCCTGCAACTGATCAAATAAGTCATCAATTCTGGGAAGCGGGTACTTGTTCTTTACTGTAACTTTGTTTAATTGCCGATAATCTATGCACATTCAGAGCGAGCCATCTTTCTTCCTCACAAATAAAACTGTGGCACCCCACGGTGAAGTACTCGGCCTGATAAAACCTTTATCCAATAAATCTTTCAACTGCTTTAATTCTTTGAGTTCCGCAGGAGCCATACGATAGGGAGGAATTGATATCGGCTGAGTGCCTGGTAACAAGTCAATAGTAAAATCTATCTCCCTTTCTAGGGGAATACCAGGTAACTCATCAGGAAACACATCAGGGAATTCATTCACTACCGGAACAGACTGGAGTGTCGGAGATCCTGCTTGGACATCCTGGACTCTGACCAGATGGTAAATACATCCCTTAGATATCAACTTTCTTGCCTGAAGGTAGGAAATAAACCTACCTTTTGGCGTAGCGGTGCTGCCCTTCCACTCTCGCACTGCTTCTCCTGGGAAGTGGAATCGGACCGTCTTGGTCCAACATTCAACGTTGGCAAAGCACGGTACTAACCAATCCATACCCATTATGGCATCGAAGTCTATCATTTCTAACTCGACCAGATCTACTGTGGTCTGACGGTCAGCAACCTCTACTGTACACCCTCGATAAATTTTGCTAGCCACAATAGAGTCACCGACGGGAGTGGATACTAAGAAGGGCTGCTGTAATAATTCTGGTGCAATACTAAACTTTCGTGCCACAAATGGAGTAATGTAGGACAAAGTAGACCCTGGATCAATCAACACATAAGCAGGGTGTGAGCAGATAGTTAGCATACCTGTCACAACATAAGGTGACGCTTCTGAATCTTGCCTCCCTGGTAAAGCATATGTGCGGCTTGGACCCGCACCCGTACTGGAAGCCTCTGATCTGCCCCGACCCCTGCCTGCTGAAACTGAGGGCCTGCGCCCTACCGAGGATGCTGTGGCTCGTGACCCTGTAGATGCCCTATTCTGTCTATCCTGGTCCTCTCGACCTCTGGCTGGGCAATCTTTCATCAAATGGCCTTCTTGGCCACAAATATAACATGCGGTGGAACCATACCTGCATGCTCCAGGATGGCGTCGACTGCATATAGGGAAAACTGGTAGGGTATACCTACTCTGCTCCGCCCTCCTCTGTAATGGTGAATCTGCCATCTGCGAGCCTCTACTAGTCTCTGACTGCCCCCTGCGACTGAATCTACCCCCCTGCGGCTGTGGCGGAGGCGGGGGCCTGGGCGGCCTGTCTAACAATCGTGGCCTGGGTCCTCCCCGGGCCTCCCTCTGTAACTAACCTGGCCTGTCCCGGCGACGCTGTTCCTGATTAACCCTTCTGATCTCCCGATGCCGCTGTCTGATGCCCTCAATATTCTGGGCAAATGCCTGAACTCGAGCAATGTCCATGTCCTCTCGCAGTGTAGCTATAATACAAGTCTCCACATATTCTGGATTCAACCCCATGATAAAGCGGTGTACTCTGGATGCCATGGTATCAACAAAGGCCGGTGCATACCGGGCTAAAGAATCAAACCGCAAGGAATATTCCCGAACACTCATGGCCCCCTGCTCCAGATGTAGGAACTGGTCTACCCGGGCCTGTCGAATCTCCCACGGCAGATAATGATCCAGAAAAGCTCCTGAGAAGCTGGACCAGGTCGGAGGGGAAACATCTCTCCCTCGGGACCTTTCCCAGCTTTCATACCACAACACGGCGATGTCCCGTAACTGAAATGCTTCCAACTCAACTGATTCTGTAGGCGTGGCATGCATAACTCTGAAGATTCTCTGTATTTGATCCAGAAAATCCTGAGGGTCCTCTGTCCGGTCCGTACCTATAAACTGTGGGGGATTCAGAGCTAAGAACTCTCGGACCCTCGAACTACCGGGCCCTCCTGATGACTCCGCAACTGTAGACGGCATTGGCTGACGCTGAGTAGCCATCATTTGTGCTAACATAACTACAGCACTCCTAACCTCCTGGTCGGAAGGTGTCGGTATAGGGACTGCTGAAGGTAGTGTCGCCCCAAGTGGCTCCTGACGTGGTGGAGACTGCTGAGAAGGCTGGGACGATGCCTCTGTAGTGCCCTCTGACCGGGCTATCCCAAACGAGGGTGAGGCATCCTGCTGGTGCCTTCCCCTGCTGTAATATCTAAGCTCCGGCCTGTGATAGGATGTCGCTGGTCTGACATTATCTGTAACCAAAGAATATAGTAAGCTTTTAGGGACTAAACCCTATATTGTACCGCTCTACAACACGACTGAATAAGAATAAAAGACAACCATCCTATCATGCCTTGCAGCCTCCTACCCATAGTATGTGGTGCACAACACATCCATGGACAGGACTCTATTTAGCACGGCTTGCAGACTCCCTGGGATACGACCTGCTCTGATACCAAGTTTGTCACACCCCGCCTTGGGGGGTATGACTGGCACCTGGTGTCCTACTAGGACCAATACTGCAAGACTGCTGAGCCTGAGCACATCTGGTGCCTGGCTGGCTCTAACTCACATTTCTGGAAACAAAGGGCTATATAACGGCTGTAAACACAGCCCCCGGCCCATTGGCCTATAGCCTCTTGTACTTGTAATGACAGCTGACCAGAAATATGCAACTATAGGGAAACCTATGTGGGCCGACAAGGCCACCATGCTGTCTAGTTATCTATAACTCAACTATGAAGTACTGGATAGCTACGTGACTGGCAAGGTCACCACTACTGTCGAACTATGGCCCCACACGGCCAACATAACGAAAACATAAGTACTAATAGCTAAGCAACTGCATGGCCTCACACGACCGGCTTATCCGACCACAGGGAAATATATACAGACTGCAAGCCTCTAGGAATAACAAAAGAAATGATCGGGACAGGGCCCCGACCTACCCGTACTGTACAACAAAAGAAAATGAAATACACCTCTGGGATTCAGTCTCCGAATGACAGGAGCTGAATACTCGATCACTGACAGGAATCACGAGGGATCGCCTGCTCGTCTATGAGTACCTGCAGGCAAGTAATGCAGCGCCCCACCGGGAGTCAGTACCGCTGGTACTGAGTATGTAAAGCAATAACTGAAAGAAATATCTGAAAATAACAATACAACTGATGAAACTGAAGTAGAAAGGAATGGATTAACTGTTTGATAATGTAAATCATACCTTCTTTTAATTATACTGGAAGGAGTAGGAGTCATACCTGAGGATTTATCATTCTACTATCAATCTACTCGTATCTACTGTAACACGGCATAACATATCATAACATAACATAGCACACACAAACCTTACCCGACCCCCATAAGCCGGGGGTACAACCAGCACAGAATTTATACCCCTACCCTGGTCATACCATCTCTTATAATAACTATAAGCATCCCGCCGGTCCCCTGGGTATGCACTTGGGCTCGCTGAGCCCCTGACTATAACTGCATCTGAGTCCGGAGGACTCCTGAATCAACACCCGGGCGTATCCACTCGACAGGGGTGTGTAAGGGCCGATCAAGGCACAATATGGGGAAAACTAGCATCCCATCTTCGTCCCCTGTGGGACGGCATGCCACTCCGTAGAGCGACGTATCCTCGTCCTCTGGCGGACGAGTCGATACAGCTATTAACCCTGGGGCGGTCATGGATGCTAGGTAATCCAACCCCAAAACAATACAACGGTCTCAACTAGTAACACTATCTGCATATCTCATATACTGAAGCTAATAGTGGTGAAGTATTTATACATACCATATACTGAACTAGTAATAATAATATGTACATACTTAATACATGCTGAGACTGACAATAGTATACGTGTATAATATATAGTCTTCTGCCATGCCGTACCGAGTATAATGCTGAACGGGATATAGTCTTTCTGCTGAAAGCCGTGTTGTATGCTGAGTTTCTATAGTAACATGATTTACTATTCCTAACATGCTTTCTAACTTCATTTTAACTTATCATTCTACTTCTGAGATGTCTTACAGATATTACATTTCTTTACTGGGTTTCAACTGACTACAATGATATCCTAACATTCTGTGTCACATCACATACTGAGCATGCTGTGCATTTCCTAACACTTATATTAGAATCTATATCGTGCTAACAAGTTTCGCGCTAAATACAACATGATGCTTCTAATATCGTATCAACATTCGTAATAAACATAACACATGACTTTTGAACATTCTACTGGCCTTTAAATTACCGTACTGTACCGAGATTACTAACTTGCCGAGGAAACTAGCTTTACATACCTTATCCTTGAACTATCCGTCTGTCGGACGAGGCTCGGCCGGTACTTCAACTATTTTCTCCCAACTGCATTCATAAATATGTCAATTAATACTAAATACAACTTTATTTTAAAGAGCAACGTCACATTCGATATAGTTTATAGCCTAAACTTAGGCTTATCGAAAGACGGTCGAAAACTCGCTATTTTTCAGAGGTCCAGAAGGGAGAAATATTCACTTCTCAGCTAGGAACACATAGACACTAGTTTGGAGCAATTCTACTTACCTTAGCTCGGTGGCTCGACGATTCGTCGGCCGTATTTCACGAAACTAAATCCGTAGGAATGCTCTCTGCTGCTAAATACCTCGGTATCTGAGGTTAATTTGAGTTTGGACAACGTTTAGCAGCGTAATCGGATGAAAATTATATTACTTCTTCGTTCTCTCCCTGTTCTCCTGCGTTTTCTGGAAATTTTAAGAGGTTCTAATGAAATTAAACCGAAGTGGGGCTTTATATACTTGGGCCTGGACAAGGCCAACGTGTCACGGAGCCAACGCAGAGGCTTCACCTCCGTGACACGCTGCCATCGCGGAGGGGCTCTGCCTCGGCTCCTTCCGTGATGGTTCGACAAGTTTCTCGTCCGATCTTTTTCCCGGGCCTTTCTCTAGCACGTATGGCCTTCAAATATGCTTAACCAACGTGCGAATAGGTCATCTAGGTACCAGAAATCCTACGGGGTATAACAAGAACTACATAGCTGAACTGAATTCAGACATCACATACGTCTATCATATCATAAATCAAACTTGTGCACATGAACTGAACATGGAAACTGATTAGAGAATTAGGGCAAAAACTAATACCTTAAACAGAAACTGAGCCGGTAAGGAATAGGTGAGGGTATTTAGCCATCATAGCCGCTTCGGCTTCCCACGTAGCTCCCTCAACATCCTGATTTCTCCATAACACCTTCATCGAAGCTACTTCTTTGTTCCTCAGCCTCCGAACTTGACAATCCAAGATTGCAACTGAAATTTCCTCATAACTGAGGCTATCTCCCCCACCAACTCTTTCCACCAGGATAACTAAAGTTGGATCACCCAAGCACTTTTTCAAGAGCAATACATGGAAGACGGGATGAACTAAAGATAACTCTGATGGCAAGTCCAACTCATACGCTACCTGACCAACTCTTCTCATAACCTGGTAGGGACCAACATAATGGGGACTGAGTTTTCCTTTCTTCCCCAATCGCATAACTCCCTTTATGGGAGATACCTTCAGAAATACCCAATCATCCACCTCGAACTCCAACTCTCTCCTTCTCACATCCGCATATGACTTTTGACGACTCTGAGCAATTTTCAACCTGTCCCTTATAACCTGAACTTTCACCATAGCCTCATGAACCGAATCAGGTCCTATCATAGCTGCCTCACCAACCTCAAACCATCTGATGGGCGATCTACACCTTCACCTGTAAAGGCCTCGAACAGTGCCATCTGGATTCTAGAGTGATAGCTGTTATTGTAAGCAAACTTGATCAAAGGAAACTGGTCGTCCCAACTACTTTTAAAGTCCATCACACAAGCTCTCAATATGTCCTTAAGAATTTGGATTATCCGCTCCGCCTGACCATCCATTTGCGGATGAAATGCTGTGCTGAGTTTAACCTAAGTCCAAAGCCGTTTTTGGAAAGACCGCCAAAACTGAGAGGTAAACTGAGTACCTCGGTCTGAGATGATAGACAAGGGCACTCCATGCAATTGCACCAACTCCCGAATATACTATTTGGCATAATCATCTACTGAATCGGTGGTTTTGATTGGTACAAAGTGTGCAGCCTTGGTCAACTTGTCTACCACCATCCAAATAGAATCATAGTGTCGGCGAGTACAAGGTAGGCCTGTAATGAAATCCATATTAATCTCTTCCCACTACCAAGTGGGAATGCTAATATCCTAAAGTACGCTTCCCGGCCTTTGATGCTCGACTTTCACTTGCTGACAGTTCAGGCATTTGGCTACGAATTCTGCAATATCCTTCTTTATGCCATTCCACCAATATATTTCCCGCAAATCATGATACATCTTGGTGGCACCCAGATCGATAGAATACCTGGATCCATGTGCCTCATGCAATATCTGGTCCCTCAAATTATCAATATTGGAACACATAGAAGGCCCTAGTACCGCAGCACCCCATATCCCCCTTGGAAGAAGACTTCCACCTTCTGACTTCAACGGCTTCCTTCAGCTTTACCGAAATCGGTTCCTCATCTTTTCTGGCTTTCACATCCATCACCAAGGACGATTCTGATCTATTTTTCACAACAACGCCGCCATCGGTCGAGTTGACCAATCTAACTCCCAACCTTGCAAGTGATGGACATCTTTCACCAACTCCTTCTTTCCCTCATCCGCGTGGGACACAGTCTCCATACATAGCCTACTAAGTGCGTCTGCTACCACATTAGCCTTACCCAAGTGGTAAAGGACACTCATGTCGTAGTCCTTTAGTAGCTCCAGCCACCTCCTTTGTTGAAGATTGAGATCTTTTTGCGTGAACACATATTGCAAGCTCTTGTAATCCGTGAACACATCCACGTGGACCCCATACAAGTAATGCCGCCATATCTTCAATGCGAACACCATCGCAGCCAACTCAAGATCACGAGTTGGGTAATTCTTCTCATGGACTTTCAACTGTCTTAAGGCATATGCTATCACTTTCCCATGTTGCATCAACACACACCCAAGTACGATTCTAAAGCATCACAATACACCACAAAACCATTGATACCCTTGGGTAGGGTCAATATTGGTGTTGAAGTGAGCGAGTGTTCAGCTCTTGGAAGCTTTTCTCACAAGCCTCCGACCATTGGAACTTTACCTTCTTCTGAGTCAACTTGGTCAAAGGTGCTGCAATAGATGAAAAGCCCTCAACAAATCTTCGATAGTAACCCGCTAAGCCCAAAAAGCTCCCGATATCTGATGGGTTCACCGGTCTAGGCCAATTCTTCACTGCCTCAATTTTCTGAGAATCTACCTTTATGCCCTCACTCGATACCACATGGCCTAAAATGCCACAGAATCCAACCAAAACTCACATTTGCTGAACTTTGCATACAACTGATGATCCTTGAGGGTCTGAAGTAGTACTCTCAAGTGAGCGGCATGCTCCTCCTCGCTCTGAGAGTTTCAAATATGCCTTGAATACCCTATTCACTAGATCCATAAAAGTTGCAGGGGCATTGGTTAGTCCAAACGACATAACAAAAAATTCGTAGTGACCATACCGAGTCTAGAAGGTGGTTTTCGGGATGTCTCTATCCCGCACCCTGAGCTGGTGATACCCAGATCTGAGATCAATCTTGGAGAAACACTTGGCACCCCTAAACTGGTCGAACAAATCATCGATCCTGGGTAGAGGATACCTGTTCTTAACGGTGACCTTGTTCAACTACCGATATTCAATGCACATTCGAAGCGAACCATCTTTCTTCTGGACAAATAATACTGGTGCACCCCATGGAGACTTACTTGGCCTAATAAAGCCTTTATCTAACAGGTCCTTCAAATAATCCTTCAACCATTTTAGCTCGGCTGGAGCCATTTTGTAGGGTGGAATAGATATAGGCTGCGTGTCAAAAAGAAGATCTATACCGAAATCAATCTCCTGCTTGGGAGGGACTCCTGGAAAATCATCAGGAAAGACCTCTAGATACTCACGTACTATTGGAACTGACCGAATAGTCGGGGTTTTGGACTCAACATCCTTAACCCTAACTGGATGGTACATGCAACCCTTATAAATCATCTTACTGGCCTTAAGGTAGGAAATGCATCGACCTACAGGAACAGCTGAACTACCCTTCCATTCTAAGGCTAGCTTACCCCGAAAATCTGAACTCTACTGCCCGGGTACTACAATTAACTGAAGCATAGCATGCAAATAACTAATCCATGCTAAGAATAACATCAAAATAACATCAAAATCCATGCCCACCACCGGACTTCTGCTGAGAAAATCTGTGATCCTCGGTCCTGGCCCTCTTGGTCTCCTTCTATCTCGAATGTGCCGCCTCCATCTGTTGGGTGTACAAAACCATGCGAGGGAAATCCATATCTTGGTGAAGCATAGTAATCTGGCACTCCTTGTCCTAATACCCTGCTATACCATGCACAAATGTACTCACCCGCGTCCTCTGGTCAGCCACTAACTCCGGGGCATATTTCGATAGGCGAGTTAACTCAAGAGAATACTCCTGCACTGTCATTCTTCCCTGTTTCAAGTTGACAAACTCAGCTATCTTCAACTCCCTCATCTCCCGATGGAAGAACCGATCTAGGAATGCAACATGAAACTCCTACCATGTGATCAGACCTGCTTCTACGACCCTGCTATCCTTTCACTGGCGAAACCAGATATGCGCTACCCCCTTCAACTTGTAGGAGACCAACCAAGTCTACGCATGTAGAGCTACTCACCCCCATGACGTGGGTGATCTTAACAATCTCATCAATGAAATCATGCGGGTCCTCACCTACCTTGGACCCAAGAACTCCAGTAGGTTCATCCTCAAGAAGTCTCTGACTCGAGCTGCCGCTACGTTGCCATTTTGAGGAACATGCGCAACGGCCTACTGATTGAACTGAGCGGTCAAGGCCTGCGCAAGCATCTGAATAGTGGCCCGGAACTCATCATGAGCGACTGGCTCCGGTGCCTAAGGCCCCTGAACTAGTGGAGCTGGCTGATACCCATAGCCATTTCCATCCTCGTGGCCATCACCACCTCCATTCCTCCTTCCATTCATTCTTCAAGGAGCCCTGATTCTGCAATCGCGAATAGCACGGATTAGAGGGATAGAAAGACGCTCCTTCACACGACATAGATCATGAAAGAAGGGAACATTTCCTAAACATCTCGTAGCCTCTCCTTCATAAGTGTGGCACGCTTCACACCTATGAAAAAGACTCTAATTGATACGGCTCTCAGACACCCTAGGAAACTTCAAACCTATTTCTTTGATCCCAAGTTTGTCACGACCCGAACAGAGGCCCGGATCGTAGACATAGGATAAAGGACCCCGAGAGACCCCAAGTCGACCCATGGAATAAGCATACATCTAACTCATTTGATAAATGGAAGAAATCATCAATATAACTCAGTGAAAGTATAACTCAATATAACATTAGAATAAGCATCCGAAGCTATCACATACATAAGTCTGAAAAGCCTCTAATCTGGACGAGTTGATGGGACAAGACCCCAACTAACTCAACAATATTGAAAATGAAGATACATAAGGAAATGAAAGTCTAGCCCTCAAAGGATGAGGACCCACCAACCGAGTAGGAGCCAACTCTAAAAACCGACTACAAACGGGGTTGAGCCTGGGAGCTGGGTCCTGTATCATGAAACGATACAACTTAGAAAGTATGTGGTTAGTACATGGAATGTACTGAGTATGCAAGGTATGTAAAATCACTTAAATAAAGTAAATCATTTAAAACATTTCATAACATATCATAAGCTTTCAAATCTAAGAGAAAGGACTACATGCATTCACTCTGAAATCGCAATCTTTTCATGATATGACCATGCATAGTTTCATAACATCATAACTGACTCGAATGCATCAAAGCGGAAATATGTTTATAGAAAAGCTAAACAATGAGTCAAACCTTTCTTTTAGTACATGCATGTTTAGAATAATAATCATGAGTGATGAATATGAAAATCTGAAATATATAGACAATGGGAGACTCATCACTTAACCGACATACCATGATAGAGCTTACATGGTCGTAACTATTACACTCAAGTGGGAAAAGACGTCCAAAACCTTGCTAGGGCTAAGGATGCTACCATGATATCGATATCAAGCCGTGGGCCATTGCGGGGGATAGCTCACAGGGGAGGTCCAAATAATATAATAGTATCAACCTACCTTGGCACGTAGTTCTGGGGCATAGAGTGATCGACCCTTAGCCCGCTCGGTGCTAGACTCTTCTACCAAAACATGCAATTCCCTACATCATTTATAATGAAGCTCAACATCGTCTGTTGATGAAGCTCAACAATGATATCATGCATAAACTCAACATCGTATGAAATGAAGCTTGACATTGTCATTTGACAAATCTCAATAATGAAATCATGCATAGAACCGAAATTGTATGAAAAGGAAGCTCAATAACATACATCTCAATTATGTTAAATTCATGCATATGAGAAGCTTTACTTCGAAACATACCACAAGATGAAATATAAGTGGGAGCATCTACTCCAAAACCATGTGGTAAGCTTACTTTAGAGATACTACATCATCATACTTGATATAAGGGCCTTGCACAAAATTTTATCATGCTTAGATCTACTCAATTCATTTTGAAAACATTAACATAATCATGGGTAGCTTTTGAAACATGCTTTTCATTATCAAATCTCAACATCATCATACATTCATCATCATTCTCTTCTTTCATGAACTTCTCATCCATGGGCATTAATTTTCATAATTTAGAAAATACGATTTTTGATTGAAAACAATTTAAAATCTGCCCAAGCTTCACAATTCATCAATATAAATATAATCTAATCATAACCATGTATAGAAATTGAAGAATTATGCAATGGGGTAAAAACCCCATAACTTGATCATATGAATTTCTCATACTTAGCTAGATATTTGGGCATTGGTGTGGAAGGAAACAGCCACTCATAACCCTACTTACCCGGGAGGGATGGTTTTATCACTTCTCTAATTGCCCAAGATGAGATTCCAATGGAAACCTTAAAAACTTACTCTAAATCCTCTCTTTAAACTCTCGAGTTTACATGCATGGAATGAATTATCTTCGAATAGATTTTTCCCTCTTAAAACCCTGTAAAACTAGCCTTAAACGGCATAGTATAGGCTCTTAGGACTTAGGAAATGACATAAATACCCTTATTGAATTAACAAAACATTGCTCATTGGACCAAATAACGGACGACCCAATGGGTCGTTGGAGGATACCACGACCCGTGGTATCTATCCGTGCTATGGACTGCCCAAGCCTTCTCTCAAAATCAAACCACGGATAAACAGGACGACTCGTCCTTAGATCTAATGGGTCGTCTAATCAGTCATTGATTTCCTTCCTGAATCTTCTGAACTTCCCCATGAAGAGTCTCACCATGACTCGTTGTTGGCTCCGACTGATCGTGGTATCCATCCTTCAAGTCCACTGGAGATTTAGGATCCCTTACCATGACTCATGACAACGGATTGTTGCATGCCACGACAGGTCATTAGATGACCCATTATATTCCCAAATGCTAAGCCCATCTCTTACCATGATAACAAATGACGACACATTGTTTCTTACAATGAGTCGTTACATCAATCGTTACTTCCACTGCCATCCGAACACCAGAACCCACGATTGCTCACAATGGCTCGTGGTTTGCAACCACGAGTTGTTACTCCACTCGTCCTGTGCTATTTTTCCCAGTTTCTACAGATTTTAGATTTAAATCTTGGGTCTTATTCTTAGGCACCTCTGGGGTATTATAATTTTCTTGAAGTATTTGTGATCGTCTTCTTTGATGATATTCTGATTTACTGCAATCCAAGGCCGAGCATGCAGATCATTTTAGAGAAGTATTATAGACTCTCCAGAAGCACAGGTTATATGCTAAATTTTCTAAATATGAGTTCTGGCTGACATTTGTAACTTTTCTTGGTCATATAATTACAGCTGGAGGTATAAGAGTGGATAGTCAGAAGATAGAGGCAGTAAAGAGTTGTCCTAGACCCTTGAATCCTATAGAGGTTCGCAGCTTTCTAGGGTTAGCAGGTTATTATCACCAATTTGTGGAAGGTTTCTCTACTATCTCTACACCATTGACAAAATTGACTCATAAAGCAACTAAGTTTCAGTGGACAGAGGCATGTGAGCGAAGCTTTCAGAAGTTGAAAGATAGGCTGACTTCAACACCTGTCCTGACTCTTCTAGAGGGAGTCGAGGGTTATGTGGTCTATTTTGATGCTTCGAGAGTTGGGATAGGTTGTATTCTGATGCAACACGACAAGGTCATTTCTTATGCCTCTAGACAGTTGAGGAAGCACAAGCAAAATTATCCTACATATGATCTTGAGTTGGCCGCAGTGGTATTTGTATTGAAGATTTGGCACCACTACTTATACAGGGTACATGTTGATATCTTAATAGATCATAAGAGACTCTAGTATTTGTTTCAGCAGAAGGAATTGAATTTATGCTAGAGAAGGTGGTTAGAATTACTGAAAGATTATGATGTCAGCATTCTGTATCATCCAGGCAAGGCAAATATTGTAGCTGATGCGCTAAGTCGCAAGTCTATGGGTAGCTTGAGTCATATTCAGGTTGACAGGGTTGAAATGTCGAAGACTCTACAGCAATTGGCTGACTTATAGATTCGGTTACTTGATGCAAAAGATGGGGGTGTTATTTTCAAAAACACAGCAGAATCATCCTTGGTAGCAGAAGTTAAGCAACATATGATGATGTCGAGTTAGTCTTACTGAGAGACAGTATACCACAACAGAAGCAAAGCCTATTTGATTATGTATCCAATGGAGTTCTTAGATACTAGGGCCGTCTATGTGTACCTAATGTGGGTGAGCTACGGGAACAGATTATGAATGAAGCTCATTATTCTCAATATTCAGTACACCTAGGTGCCACAAAGATCTATCGTGACTAGAGGCAGCTATATTGGCGGAATGGCATGAAAAAAGACATCACAGGTCTTGTGACTCAGTGTCCTAATTGCCAGCAGGTGAAGATTGAGCACCAGAGGCCTCCAGGTCTAATGCAGGATATAGAAATTCCAGCATGGAAATGAGAGGTGATTAATATAGATTTTATTACAGGATTTCCTCGAACGAGCAGGAAGCATGATTCTATCTGGGTAATAGTTGATAGATTGACTAAATCAGTTCACTTGCCAGTTAGGACTACATATGCTGTAGAGGATTATGCTAGGCTTTATAAACGGGAGATAGTTCGCCTACATGGCATCCCCTTATCCATTATTTCTGATAGAGGTGCTCAGTTCACAACAAACTTTTGAAAGTCTTTCCAGAAAGGTCTGGGCACTCAAGTAAGCCTCAGTACCACATTTCATCCTTAGCAAGATGAATAGGTTGAAGGAACCATTCAAACGCTTGAAGATATATTGGGTTCCTATGTTCTAGATTTTGGCGGAAGCTGGGATGATCATGTTTCATTGATTGAGTTCGCCTATAATAACAACTACCATGCAAGTATTCTGATAGCCCCACATAAAGCTTTATATGAGCGAAAGTGCAGGTCGCCAGTGGGATGGTTTGAACTCAGTGAGGCAAAGTTATTAGGGCCAGACTTAGTACATCAGACTATTGACAAGGTGAAACTTATTAGAGATCGACTTTCGATGGCCCAGAGAAGGCAGAAGTCTTATGTGGATGTACGCTGTCAAGCGCTGGAGTTTTCTGTTTATGATTGGGTCTTCCTAAAAGTGTCGCCTGTGAAAGGTATCATGCGATTTGGCCAAAAGGTCAAGTTGAGCCCTAGATATATTGGGCCCTACAGAGTTATCCGCGGATAGGGAAAGTGGCCTATGAGTTGGAGTTGCCACCAGAGCTAGCGGCAGTCCACCCAGTATTTCATGTATTAATGTTGCGGAAGTGTATAGGAGAACCAACATGTGTTATGCCTATTGATGATGTCCGGATTTCTGAGGAGATGACCTACACCGAGGTCCCAGTTGCTATACTTGTCCTACAAGTCAGGAAACTTCGGAGTCACCTCAATTAAAGTATTGTGGCAAAATAATAACATCGAGGAAGTGACTTGGGAGGCTTAGGAGGAAATGAATAAGAAGTATCCTCACTATTCACGATGTCGACGTGATATTGAGGTATGTATTTGATACCTAAGTTACTGAGTATCTATTTTGAAGCATATTAAGTGAAATTAATTTCCACTTGGGGACGAATGTTCCTAAGGGGGGGGGGGAGAATATTACACCCCAAAATTTTTTTTTTGGTGATTATTTGATGTTTGTGTGATAGGTTAAAGGAAGTACGGGTGTTATATTGGTCGTAGATGGCAAGGGAAATGTGTACGAATGGAAAACCAAAGAGTATGTGAAGTTTATATGTAAAGACCAATTTTAAATGACCATATCTCACAATATACAATAAACTAGAAGCCGCACGAGCTATTAAATTAAAGGTCTTTGAGTCTAGTTTTCATAACATCAAACCTCTTGTCAATTGGAGTTCAGAGTAAAAAGTTATGGGTACTATACCAAAGCACCCCGAGCGGTGACGCGGGCATGACGCCCTAGGGCCTCCACCGGCCTATTTACTTAAAATTTGATTTTTCTCTTGTAGAAAATATTTTCATCTAAACCTAAATTGACCAGATTGCAAAGGATTCCATTTCTCTCTCAATTCCAGAAGCTAGGACAAAGAAAATCAAGGAGGAACATCAAGCAAAGTCCAAGAAAATCACATGATAAGTTGAGATTACTTTGCCAAGTGTGCTAGGGGCTGTTTTGGAGCTCGTTTTGGCAAGGTTTCGAAGGAGTTTTACTGCGTTTCAAAATCTGGTTGGACTGCCTATATATCCATCTTTAAGTAGGTGTTGAAAACAGTAGTAAAGGTAAGGATTTCGCTCCTTTTAAACCTCTCAAATTGCAAAGAGAAAATCTGGAAATTGGCAGCTAAGTGAGCTGCCGATAGACTCTTTTTGAGCTGAGTTTTGCTCATTTTCCTTAGGATTTTTGGCTGTTTATTTTTCTGGAATTATACTTCATATTAAGAATTAAAGCAAAACTAAGGTAAGATTTCCTCTTTTTTCTCCCTCAAAAGTTAGTGAAAACTAGATGAGGAAATGGCTAAATCTTGTTGATGTTGCCGTGTGTTGTTGTTGCTATTATAACTTCCTTTGGTTAGTTATTTTGGGCTGCATTTTGTTCTATATATTAATCTTGTTGTTGGCCTATAAAACCACTGGATTAAGGAGGTTGAAGGCTGATCATTGAAATAGGAAATCGGCTAAAGAAAAGTTCATCGGAGAAAGGTATGTAAGGCGCCCCGTCTATCGTTCTCTTAAGCACGATTTGTGTGTTGTGAATCGAATAAGACAGCAACCTATTTAAAATCCTTGAGGCAGTATGTTAATCTTCATTTAATCTTTAAATTTTCATATTTTATTGAGGTTAAATGTTAAATATTATGCCTAGTTGAAGTGGGGCAGTTCGAGTGTGATATTGTGTTTATTGTTGTCGTAGTTGTACATCGAGTTGGAGACCCCTCAGCATGGGAATTGTTAGATGGTCCTTACTGTCTATTATATATATGTGATGCTAAATGTGTTTAAAGGTTTGGTTGATAACTGAAATTTATAAAAGATCCAAGATGATGACGTGTAAATGATTTTAAGCTAAGTAAAGACGTTGCAAGCTATTAAGGGTAAACGGGCTTATTGAATTAGAATTACCTATTTATGGTTGTCCTTTGTCTTATGTGTACATTATGAAATATGCCAGGCCAAGGGTAGATTTCATAATTCCTTTCCCTTAAGCCGAACGACAAGCTAGCAAGTCTCTGAGCTCTAATGTCCCTTGAACACGATCTATAAATTTTGTTGAAACTCTTAGGTCATCCGTAGTTCCTTATGATTTATACAAGTTTTGAATACATTCATTTAAGTGTATTTTCTAGCTTTACATGTTATAACTTGTAGTTATGTATTACGAAGGAGGCCTATGCAGGTCACATGTTTAGTATTCGTCATTTCTATGATATACGTATTAAGTTGGTCCAGTATATGCCATATCGACTCCATTTGTGATTTTGTTTAAGATTTATTGATTTTACCCCAATGTGGTACACCGGCTGGAGGTATTATTATTTTACCCTGGTGTGGTACACCGGTTGGACGGATTTTACCTCGGTGTGGTACATCGGCTGGAGGCATTTTTATTTTTACCCCGGTGTGGTACACTGGCTGGATGAATTGTATAAAGATTTTATGATCGGCTAGCGACTGGCATTTCAGTTATTGTCTTTGTTGTGCATTAGGTGGTTGCATTTACACTTCAATAATGAGTTATTGTTAGGTTTCTGTTTTCAGGATTTCAAGATGTTAGTATTCCTTATTTCTGGCCCAGTTATTATTTTTATCTTACATGTTTACATTTTTCAGTCTTACATACCAGTACATTTTATTCGTACTGGCGTCCCTTCATCTTGGGACCCGTCCTGCAATCGTGTTGCAGGTACAGGCCGAGGCTCAGATCATCGAACATGGTAGGAGCCAGATTTCAGCAGAATAGTGGTATGCTCCTCTCTTCCAAGAGCCATGTCCTAGTTTTGACTATTTTGAGTTTTGTGTACAGCATGGGTAGGTTGGGGCCCTGTCCCGTGCATTTCAGTTTGCTTACTTTATAGAGGCTAATGTGAACTAGTTTGCATAGTAGTGTTGGTTGTGTAGTCGTGTTGGCTTTCCATTGCTCTGTTTAGCTTTATTGTAGCCTTGTCGGCTTTTCAGGTTGCATATTTATTATTGTTAAGGCATTATGGGTCAAGTATTTATCTTGGTTGGTGGTGACAGGTGGCTTGATCAGCCTTAGTGTTACATTACATATGCTATATAGCCGGCTTCTTGATCAATCATGAATCGAGTGCGTTGCGTCCTACCCCAATTTTGGGGCGTGACACTAATTGTAATCTTACAATCATGAGAGGATAAAACCTCTATGACTAGGGGTTGTGGGAACCATGGTAGATTAACGAAATAGGGTTATACAAAAGTGATTCAAAACAAATGCTAAACGCTTGTATTGTATTCTCTTCATCTTTAAATGTTTCTTAACGGTGTACAACGTTAGGACTTGTCCAAATTCATTACTTGCTTGAACCTAGAGAAGTGGAGATTAGGATAAGAGAATTACAACAAAGCCTTGGTCTTTATGATCATTGTATTAACTTGAGCTGTGGTCGCAGGTTAATTAAATTTGGAACATATTGATAAAGGTTAGTTTGAAATCGTTCATGAGACCTGCCCTGGTGATTGAGTATAGTCATCCAATAGGGACGAATCAGTTTTTTGGATAAACCCTAGTTATCAATTCTACAAGTAAGCATTGGGATTGATCACGCATGTACACGCAAAGTAGTTATGAACCCATGGGGAACACTTACCCTTGTTATTTATAAATCTTGATATCAATCACAATTATAATCTTTCTTTAATATTGTTTTTCTTTGAAACCCCCCAATTTGGAGATAACTCACCAACAAGTTCAAGCACCGGCATTAGTCTAGATCCTACCCTATCCCTTGTGGGTTTGACCCAAACCTCTTTGTTGGGTTCTTTATTAACAACATCCACTTCATACTTTGTCAGGAAGTGTGAGTTTGAGCGACATCAAAAAGTGGCTTCGTTGTCGGGGAATACGGCTAAGATTAGATTAATTGCTTGTATTTGACTTTTGGTTGTAATTTCCTGAATTACGTTTTCTTTTTGTTTTTGGATATCCAAAAGTTGTCGCTTGGTGAATGCCAAGTACTCATAGGAGTGGAAACCCCCTGATTCCTTTGGATCTCTAACTCAAAAGAACACTATGAAGAATGGAGAACCAAGAGTAGAGAGATGCTCGTATTGCTGAAGAAGCTAGAAAGCTAAGCTAGCTTGACAAGCTGCACTTCAGGATGCAGAGGATGCTTGAGATGAGGTTTTCAATGTTGGTTTCCATAGAAGAGGCAATAGAGGTCAAAGATATGCCCCTCAATTCTTTGATGAGGATGACCCGGACATTGATGAAGTTGGGTCAGTTGGAGCTATTATACCACCACCATTGCCTGCTGCGAAAAATTTGATATCACTAGCACCATGATCCAATTATTGACTATGAAGGGGGTGTTTAGTGGTCACGCAGCTGATGATGCCAACCTGCAACTGATGAATTTTGTTGGAATATGCAAGACGTACAGGTTTCCTGGAGTCAGCTAGGATGCTATAAGGCTAAGACTCTTCCCCTTCTCTCTGTCTGGGGAGGACACTTTATGGTTATCGGAGTTTCCCAACAACACCATTACCAACTGGAGGGAGCTCAAGCAAGCTTTTCTAGAGAGATTCTTTCCGCCCTCCAAGATGCTGCAGCTTAAGGATGAAATTTATAATTTCCGACAACTGAAGACTGAGGCACTTCATGAAACCTGGTTGAGGTTCAAGAAGAAGTTGACCAAGTGCCCGAACCAAAAAATTCCTTATGACAGTTTGTTGGAGACTTTCTATAGATCCTTGAACAACAGTACAAAAATAGTAGCAGACATAGTGGTGGGAAGAGCACTGATGAGCCACACCTGGGAGCAAGCTGCCACTATTCTAGATAGATTGACCAAAACAAACAGAGCATGGCACACCCAGGAAGTGGAAGCAGTGGCTGGTATATATGCTATTGGTTTGAATGCAGACCAACGAATGAAGAAGAATGTGACCAGGAATTGGCTCATATGCAAACATCATTGGACTTGCTCACTTAAGAATATCATGGGCGCTGGAGCCAGAAAAGTTAATGCAGTGGGGATGCAGGGACAGGAGCCAGGGCCTGACCACTCAGATTCTTAAGAGGATGCAAACTTCTTAGACAACCAGGTGGCAGGTTTTCGAGCCAACTCCCAAGACTCTGGACAAGACACTTGGCTCCAAGGTTCTGGAAACCAAGTTCGGAACCAATACATACACAATTACAACCAAAATGGGTATAGAGACAGAAGCTGAGGTCGTGAGTGCAAGGGAGATTGGAGAAGGAATGACAGTTACCACAACGTCCGAGTAGGATTCTACGTGCCTCCGAATACACATGAGGGAAAGGCTAGACAGTCAAAGATGGAAAACATGATGGATGAGATGCTAAAGAAGGTGAGATCAGTGGATGGTCAGCTGAAAGACATCCGTAGTGATCTATCGAGCATGGGTCAAAGAGTTGAGTCACAATCTACGGCTATCAAGCAAATCGAACAGTAACTAGGGCAACTGTAAGCATCGATGAACCCTAGGCAAAAGGATACACTACCTAGCAACACAGTCTAGAATCCAAAGAATGATGGTCACTGCATGGCTGTGATGACTAGGAGTGGAGAGACCATGATTGATCTACCTCTATCGGTTGTAGTTGAAATAAAGAAAGAAAGCATGATTGATAATGAGGAAGATGTTGCTAAGAATGAGCATAATGAGAATGTTGAGTTGACTGAGGCTCCAGTTGTTGAAAAGGGGCCCAAAGCTGAACAAAGAGAGAAGTAAGGAGCCACATATATTTACAAGGCTATTCCACAACCACCGCCTCCGTTCCCTCAAAGAATGAAGAAGAAGGTGGAGAATGGTAAGTTTCAGAAGTTCTTGTCAATGCTAAAATAGTTAGTTGTAAACATACCATTGGTCGAGGCATTGGAATAGATGTCAGGATACGCCAAGTTTATGAAGGACCTTGTCACAAAGATAAGGTCCGTGAGTTATGAGCCTATGGATAATGTGCATCATTGTAGTGCTATAGCCTCACGGGTCCTAGCCCAGAAGAAGGAAGATCCAGGTGCCTTTACCATTCCATGTACAATTGGCGATTTTGACTTCGCGAGGGCACTCTGCAACTTGGTAGCAAGCATCAATCTGATGCCGTTAGCTGTGTTTAAGCAGTTGGTCTAGGGAGCCCCTACACTGACTACTATGCGGCTACTAATTGGCGACCAAACTGTGAAGAAGCCTGTGGAAATCTTGTTTGATGTGCTTGTTAAAGTGGATAGATTCAAATTTCCACCGGACTTCATGATCCTTGATCGCCAGGCATGGACCTCAATGTATGAAAGACCTATGAGTAATAGTACAAATCATACCCCCATAGTACGAGTCGTAAGATGTGCTCGTAGGTCCACAAGTAAGTTTCTCAACCTCTCTGTTACGAGTCCAAGGGATGAGTCATAGTTCTTTCTTAAGACTCGTGTACGAGTCGTGATGGGTCAAAATGTTTAAAATCACACAACTTGGCCCAGACATTTCAAAATTGCCCTACAACCTATTTAAACTTCGAACACACCATACCCTTCTCCCACGCACTCAAAACCAATTTCACGACTAGAACTCACGACTCCCTCACACCCATAACTCAAAATAAAGATCGATTGAGCAAGTTCTTTGCTCAGATAATACCGTGAATCCCAACTTACAACCCTAGTTCCTGATTGTTAGTCGAGGTAAGCAGCATTTAAGTAAGTGTTATTTGTTCAATAATAATGACCTGTTGTGCTTGAAGAAAACCTGCTTAATCCCTGAGAGTCCTCTCAATGCTTGAAAAATTAAAAAGGACAATGACCAGGGATGTGAATGAGTTAGTGTTCGACTTGGTAACGGATTTAGCTTGTAAAAATCGCGCAATGAACTGCTAAACTTGAGTTATGGGTTTTGATTAAAAATGGGAGGAATGGGCAACTGTAAAAAATGATAAATGCATGCCTAGACTTGGGAAATTCTAAGTACCCAACACCAAAGTAAAGTCCCCTGCAAATTTTATATGATTTATTATGGTTGTAAGAGGTTGTTTACTACTTCTGGTGAAGCTTTTTATTATATATAAACTTTATCTCTTTTTGAATGTCTCGTTTTGGGAGTTAGTAGCGGGATTTGTTGGTTCGCCCACCGAGGGGTAGTGCGGGTGCCAATCACAGCCACCTAGGTCCTAACAATGTTGCTATTAGAGGCCTAGGTTTGTTGATCTCATTTTTACTAAGAAGTGTATAGTAGAGTCTCGCGGATCGGTGTGGAGACATCCGTAACTTATCTTTGAGAGACTACAGGACTTTAGGAAAACTCTCTTCTTCTTTCCTTTCATGTGATTACTTGATTTCAATTAGTATATGGTAATCCAAATTGGTACCTAACAATGTTTCTTCCATCCTTCTAGATGGTGAGAACACGCAGGGTCACACGCAGGGTAATGCAAAGCTTTGGTGGAGGGCTTTTGTGGAGCGCAGGGTCACCACTGTTGACTTGGACCCAGTTCTACTCTATGTTCTTGTAGGAATATATTCCCTGCATACGAGGATTGATTTCACTCTTTGTCCAGGTATGCTCTATCCTTACTGCCTGCCGAGGAGGAGAGGATCAAGTGGTTAATTAAAGGCCTGAATATGGGTTCCAGCTTTCAGATGGTGTCCTCAAGTAAGACCTTTCAAGAGGTGGTAGAGTATGTGAAGTCAGTTGAAGGGGTGAGACATGAGGGTTATGTGAGAAATACTGAGAAGACGGCTCAGAAAGTGGGTTTGTAACACTCTGAAACTTTCCTAGACCAGAATCCAACCTTGCAAGAAAAATCAGGGAAAAACAAGGAAAATTTATTGCAAAACGACCCAGACCATGGATCGTGGTAAGCTCTAACGGACCGTTGTCTGAGTCGTTGTTAGCTCAGCAGTTTTCATTCGAGGGGAATGACGAGACATAGGACGACTCGTTGGTTCTAACAATGAGTCGTCCTGTGGTTCATTGGATCCCAAGTTCGGGGGATTACTGGATCCTTTCTTGAGACAACGAGAGGAATCAACATCTCGTGTTCCTACCAACGAGTTGTTGTATTGATTCATTGCGTCAAGGCCTAGTTTTCCTACCTATTCCAATGGGTGGTAACAACGACCCGTCCTTCCTTCCAACGGACCATTGTACCTTACTGTGGGTCATTCCAGTGAGCTGAGTTTCTAAACCCAAAACCAACGGTTGGTTCTAATGGGCCATTATTCCAACCAACGACTCGTTCTGAGACTCGTTGGTCCCTGTCAACCAGATTTCAGTTTTAATTCCTAGGGTTACTTCTGTAATTTCCCACCCCTTTTAATAATTAAACCCTATCATTTTGGATTCGTATAAGAGGGAGTTAAAGGGTTAGAACGACCTTTTCCGTTCATTCCACTCATTCCCCTTTAGAACAAAATGTAGAAACTCTGACAGAAAGCACAGAGCAGGAGCAAGGGTTCGAATTTCTTCTCAATTTTTCTCAGAGATTTTCATCAGGATTTCTTCTACATGTATGTGGGAATTCAAAAAGGAGATTTTTCTTCCCTTATGTCCCCCAGAACTCTTTCTCTGTTCACTATCAATTCTAGCCTGGAGTTTACGGATGTGAAGATATTATTATCATACTTTGCTTAATTCATTTGGAATCTTATTCGGTTTCCATCAGTTTGTGAATAAAATGATGCCTATTCCAGTGAAGTAGAATTTTATCCCTAGCTCCTGAAAAATCAGAAACTAGGATCCTGCTTAAGTGTTGAATTCTCAAAAATTTGCTTGAATCTTTCAGAGTTAGGGGTTCCTATAATATTTGTATTTGTTAGGAACTCAGTCACATGTATGTTAGTTAGTTTCAGTTAGAAAGTTTATATACTCTATATTGCTCAGAATGTCAGCCTAGTCTCAGTCAGTTCCTAGCAACCTCCGGGTTGATCAGAACAATGTCAACTGATTAGTTTGACTACAGAAATATTTGAGGTGTCTGTGATACCTCCCAGTTATTAGAATCAGACTCAGAATTCAGTTTCATTGGTCCACTAGGTGGTCATGAAACTTTAGATAAACAACTCTGACTAGCCTTAGGACCCTAGTCCCAGATTTTAGTTTGTTCTTTAGATGGTTATGACGCTTCCAGATAAGCAGCTCTGGCCATTCTTAGAACACCAGATACTAAATCCGTTCAAATAAGACTCTTAGGATACTTCCAAATAAGTATCCCTGACTTAGTCTTAGGCCCCAGTTTCGAGCTATCAGCTTAGTAGTACTAGTCATGTTAGGACCATCTAGTGGGAGTAGGACTTAGCACCAAAGGGGTCGGGGTTCCAGCGCACCTAGGTTCCCAGAACTACGTTGCCACTGTAGGTTATAGTTTTATAGGCCTCATGGCCCCAAACAATGATCTCATAGTCTATGCCTTTATACCGTGGTAAGGTATATTGGGTCCTATCGATAGGGTGTATACATTGGACTCCATGTCTGGCTCATGTGGTTATATGTCGGTTACAGACTCTCATACTAGTCAGCTCAGTTCAGTCTTAGCTTAGTCAGTTTAGTTCAGTTAAGTCAGATCAGTTTAATATAGTATCTCAGACTCAGTACTTAAGACTTAGGGCATATCTTTGACCATCAGATAGGGTCATCTTGACCATCTCAGTTTACTTTAGTTGTTTTAGTTCTGTATGTTAGTTGGTCATTGCATGTCATTTTAGTTCAGTCATTTATATCTAGCATCATATTTTCTCTCACTTACTCAGTACACTCAAAGTACTGATGCATACTTTTATGTTGTATCGTTTCATGATACAGTCGTAGGTTCTTGACTCAGCGCCGTTAGTAGCCACAGTTCAGATCCTCCTCAGCATCATAAGTGTGAGTCCTCATCTTTCGAGGGCGTTATTTCATTCTTTCAGTCATTTTATTACTTTTAGTTAGACTTAGAGTTAGCTGGGGGCTTGTCCCAGCAACTCATCAGTTGGATGGATTTCAGACACAGACTTGATTTCAGAATTTCAAATCATTCATATGTTTTTCAACTTTATGTTTTAGTTTTAGTTTTTCTGTTAAATGTTTTATGTTATTATCTCAAAGCTTCCGCTATGAATGTTTTACTCAGAATACCAGTGTATGATAGACCAGGGGTTGACTTGGGGTTACTTGTGACTCCAAGTACCATGTTCCATCCAGGGTGTAGACTTGGAGCGTGACAAACTTGGTATAAGAGCCCTAGGTTTAGAGTATCCTTGGAATGTTTGAAAGTCGCATCGAGTAGAGTCCTTTTTATGGGTGTGAAGCGCGTCACACTTATGATGAAGAGGCTACGAGATGTTATTAGGAAAACTCTCTTTTGTTCATACTCTTTATCATGCGTTAAAGTTCAATCCCAGAAACGTCCTTCTAACACGTTCTCTATTTCGTTTCAGTGAATCATGCCTCCCAGACACGGTAACAGAAGAAGGACCGGTAACACCAACAGACCTACCCCATCAGCCCCAGTAGCCCCTCAGGACGACACAGTGTCCACCGCAATGTTCAGGGTGGCTATCTAGCTGCTTGCTCAGAAAGTCACCAACCAGGTGAATTAGCATGTGGTTCCAGTAGCCACAAACAGGTCTGTAGCAGCTGCTCGGGTGCGGGATTTTACCTGCATGAACCCTGCACATTTTCATGGAACAAAGGTGGGAGAGGACCCACAAGGGTTTGTAGATGAGATTAAAAAGATCACCCAAATTATGGGTGTCAGTCCCTCAGAGAGTGCTGACTTGGTTTCCTACCAGCTGAAAGGGGTAGCCCAAGTCTGGTACGAGTAGTGGAAGGAGGGAAGGCCAGCAGAAGCAAGACCGCTGGAATAGGAGGAGTTCACTACAACCTTCCTAGATAAATTCTTCCCTCGGTAGCTCAGAGAGGCAAAGGTAGCGGAGTTCATGAACCTGAGACAGGGAAATTGGATAGTAGAAGAGTATGCTCTAGAGTTCACCAGGTTGTCCAAATATGCTCCAGAGATGGTAGCCGAGCCAAGGGCTCACATGTTGAAGTTTGTGAATGGAGTGTCGAACCTGGTCTTCAAGGAGTGCAGGATCGCGGTGCTGATTAAAGACATGGATCTCTCCAGCCTCATCATCTATGCCCAGCAGATTGAGGCAGACAAATTGAAGGAAATGGAGCGAAAGAACAAGCGAGCAAGGACTGGACAGTCAGATTATGGCCATCAGAGGTCTAGCAGTAGTAGCCACCCCCAGCAGCAGCAGAGAGTCCCAACACCCAGCTTAGCCAGCGCCTCGACCTTTCGATCCCGCCAGGATCAAAGGGGCAGAGTATCTAGCTCTCAGTTCTAGAGCTACAGTTCCAGCAACAGATATCCAACTTGCCCTGAGTGTGGAAAGAACCACCCAAGAGAGTGTCTTCAGGGTCGAGAGAGCTGTTTTGGTTGTGTACAGCTTGTTCATCGGTTGAAAGATTGCCAGTCATCAGGACGGGGTAGAACACAGTCCACCATATCCTCAGCCTCAGTAGGCCGACCAACTCCGCAGGCCAACACATCAGGTACGGATGGCGGTCAGAACCAAAACCATTTTTATGCATTATCTTTCTGTCAAGACCAGGAGAGTTCACCTGACGTAGTCATAGATATGTTATGTCTCTTCCATCTAGACGTGTAGGCCCTCCTAGATCCAGGAGCCACCCTTTCATTTGTGACTCCCTATGTAGCAGTGCAGTTCAGTATCAGTCCAGAGGTCCTCTCAGAACCCTTCTTAGTATCCACCCCATTGGCGAGTCAATTAGAGCCAGCCAGTTGTTTCTCAAAAATTGATCTTCGGTCTAGGTACCATCAGTGAAGGGTTAGAGAGTGTGACATACTGAAAACAACATTTAGAACTCGGTATGGTCACTACGAGTTTGTGGTGATGTCATTTGGGTTATCCAACGCCCCCATAGCCTTCATGGATTTGATGAACAGAGTCTTCAAATAGTATCTAGATATGTTCGTCATCGTATTTATCGACGACATTATGGTATACTCCAGAAATGAGGAAGAACATGCTAACCACCTGAGATTAGTACTGCAAACACTTAGAGATCGCCAGTTATTTGCCAAGTTCAGCAAGTGTGAATTCTGGTTGAAGTCTGTGACCTTCTTGGGTCACGTGGTCTCAGGTGAGGGAATACAGGTAGATCCTCACAAGATAGCAGTAGTGAAAGATTGGCCCAGACCTACCTCCCCGACTGAAATCAAGAGTTTCCTAGGTCTAGTCGGTTATGACCGACGGTTTGTGGAAGGCTTCTCCTCTATAGCTTCTCCTCTAACTAATTTGACTCAGAAGAAAGTGAAATTTCAGTGATCAGATGCGTGTGAGAAGAGTTTCCAAGAATTGAAGGCTCGACTCACTACTGCTCCAGTTTTGACATTTCCAGAAGGAACGGATGGGTTGGTTGTCTATTGCGATGCTTCTCAAGTTGGACTCGGTTGTGTTCTGATGCAGTGGGGAAAGGGATACCCTACGCCTCCAAATAGCTCAAAGTTCATAAGAAAAACTATCCGAATCATGACTTGGAGTTGGCAGCGGTGGTATTCACACTAAAAATATGGAGACATTACTTATATGGAGCTCACGTGGATGTGTTTACAGATCACAAGAGCCTTCAGTATGTGTTCAGTCAGAAGGACCTAAATCTGCGTCAGAGAAGGTGGTTGGAGCTACTAAAGGACTATGACATGAGCGTGTTGTATCACTCGGGCAAAGTCAATGTGGTGGCTGACGCCCGAAGAAGACGGTCTATGGGGAGTGTGGCTCACATTGAGGATGGAAAAAAAGAGTTAGCGGAGGATGTTCACAGATTAGCCCGGTTAGGGGTGCAGTTGGTGGATTCAATCGAAGGTTGAGTGGTAATGCAGAGTGGGTCGGATTCATCCTTGGTTGTTGAAGTTAAGTCCAGAAAATATGAAGATCCCATTCTACTTAAACTTAAAGAAGTGTTTCTCAAGAAAGAGGTCGAGGCTTTCTCCAAAGGGGGAGATGGTGTGCTCCATTACCAAGACAGATTGTGTGTACCGGACATCGATCAATTAAGACAGCAGATATTGGCTGAAGGGCACAGTTCTAGATATTCCATCCACCCTGGTGCTACCAAAATGTACCATGATTTACGGGATATCTACTGGTGGAATGACATGAAAAGAGATATTGCTGAATTTGTAGCCAAGTGCCCGAAATACCAGCAAGTTAAAGTAGAACACCAGAGACCAGGAGGTATGACTCAGGATATCAGCATACCCACGCGGAAGTGGGAAGAAGTAAACATGTACTTCATTACGGGTCTACCTCGGACTCGTCGGCAACATGATTCAATCTGGGTGATAGTAGACTGGATGACTAAGTCAGCACACTTCCTCCTAGTTAAAACCACATATTCAGCTGAGGACTATGCTAGACTTTATATCCAAGAGTTAGTCAGACTTTATATCCAAGAGTTAGTCAGACTTCATAGGGTGCCCTTATCCAACATTTCAGACAGAGGTATCTAATTCACCTCTCACTTTTGGAAATCCTTCCAAAAGGGACTTGTGTCACGGGCTTGTCTTTTCAAAGGTTGTGGGACAGCTAAGATGGATAAACTTCCACTCAAGCTTTAGTCCTCTTACTTCTCACAAGGCACAAAATGTGCTAAGGATCGGATGACAATTGATGAAAGAAGGCAAGAAGTAAAGAGAAGTAAAGAAGACAAGTAATGGAGGCAAAGAGCCCTTTTGATTCCACTAAGTATGAGAAATCTGAAATGTGTGAATGATTGCAAATGCGGCCCCTTGAGGCCTATTTATGGTACATACAAGTCCCTACACTATGTGTCATGTGGTTGTGTCAATGTGGTTGTGGCAGGCAGGCATACTTGTTGTGCCAGGCAGGTCAAGCATACTGTGTCAGGCATGCAGGCAGACAGTGTCAGGCATGCTGTGTCAGGCAGTGTCAGGCATGCAGGCAGGCAGTGTCAGGCATGCAGGCAGGCAGTGTCAGGCGTGCAGGCATGCATTTTGGCTGTTCCAAGATGTTGATTGCCTTGCCTTTGGTTCCTAATGTTGGTAGCTTATCGGTCTGAATATTTGGGCTCGACTCATCTGTCAAGTGGGAAAAATGCGGAAAATTTAATAGATTTGCTGGCGGGGCCGTACACTCTCCCCCACCTGATTTGGCGACGACCGCGACGCCGCACATCTGCAAGTACTTGTGGGCCTCATTCTTAACCTACCACAAGTCTTCAAATTTTTCCCATGACGCCTCCTCTGGTGATTGCCCCTTCTAGTGCACAAGAAATTGGGCGCTTGAGTTGACCCAGCCTTTGCCCCGAACTAGCTGGTGGTCAAGAATGGCCTCAATTTGTTTCTCTGTGGCAGCCGGAGTGATGAAAATCTGAGCACGACTCGTCCGGCCCCGTTCCGCGTCTTTCGTATCTTCATGATATGGCTTTAGCTGACTGGCATGGAAAATTGGGTATATTTTTAAGTGATGCGGCATGTTCAATTTTTAAGAAATCTTGCCCACCTTGGAAACAATCTCGAAAGGACCCTTATAGCATCTAATAAGATTTTGGTTGACGTCGCGCAGGGACTTAAACTGCCACAGGTTAAGCTTTACCATCACTTTGTCCCCAATCTGATAGTGCACTGGCCAACGTTTCCTATCAGCAAACTTTTTCATTTTTCGGGCTGCCTTGTCCAAGTAGGACCTTTCCATATCCACCTGCTCCTCCCACGCCTTTTCCAAGTGATAAGCACCGGGATTCCTTAGTCCAGCATTGACAGGAAAGGACTGCAAGGTATTAGGCTGCTGCCCCATTGCAAGTTCAAATGGACTTTTACTCGTTGCTTCACTCCTCTACAAGTTTCATGAGAATTGGGCTGTATCAAGAAGCTTTTCCCAATCTTTTTGGTTGGCACTGACAAAGTGCCTCAGGTAGCACTCTAGAAGGCAGTTGACCCACTCCGTCTAGCTGCTGGTTTGTGCCGTGGCTGGCGGACATGCGCGGGCTACTTGCTTGTCAGCAGAAGTCATGGCCCCAAGTCTCCCTAACTTTAGGCAGTTTCGATACATATGAGAGGAGACACCGCACAAATAGCATCCATCTCGGTGATTGACTCCCCTCTTACGCTCCTTATAGTCCTTGCAGAATTATGATGATCAATTGCGGTCGCCTTTGCTGTCATGACACCGGTTGGCAACAGACTTGCCTCTGTCCCTTTCTCCTCGGTCCACTTTGGCAGCAACCTGTCGTCGGTCACCCTTCTTTGCCTTGGTGCTTTCTGAGCGAAAATCTGTCAAGGACTCGGCCGCCACAATGGCCTCCTCCATGTCCTTCACCTGGCGCAAATGCAACTCTTGTTTGGCCCAATTTTAGAGGCCATCCAAGAAATAAAATAGCAAGTCCTCGCTAGTCAAGTTTGGGATCTATAGGGTGAGCTTGGTGAACTCCTTCACGTACTCACAGATGGTGGATGTTTGCTTGAGTTCCCTCAACTTTTGACAGGCTTCATGCACAATATTTTTTGGGTAAAACTGTCGCTTGAGCTCCTCCTTGAACTGTGCCCAGTCGGCTATGGCACATGTCCCTCGATCTATGTCGGCCTTCTTTTGCTGCCACCACAGCATGGCGGTGTCGGTCAGGTATATGGCCGTTGTTGACCTTGGTAGACTCATCCTCAATGCCAACATTCTCGAAGTAGCATTCTAGTTGCCAAATGAAGTTCTCAACATCTTGGGCATTACGTTCTCCTTTGAACTCCTTGGCCTTAGGAGCGTCTATGCGGGCTTCTCACACCGTGGCCGGTCCAGCGCCTCCACCGATGCCTCTGGCTGCCTCCACTTGCTGCCTAAGGGTGTCAACCTGCCCCTGCAACGTGGCCAGAGCCTCCATGAGCCTCTGCTCTAGGCTTGTCAGCCCCTCCTTGTGATCCTCTGCCTGCTCCAAGATATTATCCTTAACTTCATCTAGCCCCTCAAGAGCTACGTTCTCAAGGGAAGAGAAGTTGCCTTCAAGAACCTCAATGCGTCAGTTCAAGGCCACCATTCCAGCCTCTGCATGGGTGATTCGTTCATCAAGCTGGTCGGTGCCCGAACCCTCGGTCTCCTCATGTGCAAGTCCCTCGCTGACCGGAACAAGGGAGGGATCCCTTCTTTGGCTCTTGTCCCTTTGGCTAGGTTTGGAGTTCTTTTGGGGCTCATTGCCCTGGTTTTCTCCATGGAAGCAGCTTCTTCCTCTTCGTGGCTTGCTATGAACGATGCTCTGATACCACTTGTCATGGGCATGTCTTTTCAAAGGCTGTGGGACAGTTAAGATGGCTAAAATTCCATTCCAGCTTCAGTCCTCTTACTACTCGCAAGGCACAAAATGTGCTAAGGATCGGATGGCAATTGAAGAAAGAAGGCAAGAAGTAAAGAGAAGTAAAGAAGACAAGTAATGGAGGCAAAGAGCCCTTTTGATTCCACTAAGTATGAGAAATCTGAAATGTGTGGATGATTACGAATGCTGCCCCTTGAGGCCTATTTATAGTACATACAAGTCCCTACACTATGTGCCATGTGGTTGTGCCAATATGACTGTGGCAGGCAGGCATGCTTGCTGTGCCAGGCAGGTCAGGCATGCAGGCAGACAATGTCAGGCATGCTGTTTCAGGCAGTGTCAGGCATGCAGGAAGGCAGTGTCAGGCGTGCCAGGCATGCTGAGCAAGCGTGTAGGCATGCTTTGTCTGGCGTGTTAGGCATGCTGCGTTAGGCGTGCAGGCATGCGTTTTGGCTGTTCCAAGGTGTTGTATTGGCTTGCCTTTGGTTCCTAATGTTGGTAGCTTATTGGTCTGAATATTTGGGATCGGCTCATCCATCAAGTGGGAAAAATGCGAAAAATTTAATAGATTTGCTGGCAGGGCGGTACACTTGGTACCGAAGTCAAGCTCAACATAGCTTTTCACCCGCAGACAGATGGACAAGCTGAGCTGACTATTCAAACACTAGAAGATATGTTGAGGGCATGTGTGATCGATTCCAAGGGCAGTTGGAATGATCACTTGCCTCTCATTGAATTTGCGTACAACAACAACTACCACTCTAGTATTCAGATGGCCCTATTTGAGGCATTATAGGTGCAGATCTTCTATCAGGTTGTTTGAGGTTGGTGAAGTACCTTGATAGGGACAAACTCAGTTCATGAGGTAATATAGAAAGTACAACTTATTCGAGAAAGATTGAAAACAGCTCAGAGCCGTCAGAAATGTTATGCCGATGTGAGGAGAACAGAATTGGAGTTTGTAGTTGATGACTGGTTCTATCTTAAAATTTCACCTATGAAAGGGGTGATGAGGTTTGGGAAGAAAGGAAAACTCAGTCCCAGGTATATAGGACCCTACAGAATTCTGAGGCGAATTGGCAATGTGGCCTATGAGCTAGAACTACCTTCAGAATTTGCAGTCATGCACCTAGTCTTCCATGTGTTACTACTGAAGAAGTGCATTGCTACTGCTTATGGGGAACCGCTGCAGCGTGAGAAAAATCACTGCAGCGAGACCATTACCACGATCAAAGACCCGTCTTAATGGACTAGGAGGAATACCGTGGGATCCGTTGTCTGGCATCTTGGGTGCTATAGAGGGTCTGCTGCAGCAGAAATATGACCGATGTAGCAGACGATGGGAGGCGGTAAATGGGTCTAAAGTTGGATTTCAGGAATTTTACCCCATAATCCTAAGGCACGAAGTTTGAGAGCTCCGGTGGAAATTTTCAAGGGCTAGAGTTATTTTTTATCACAAGGTAAGATGTCCTTGTTAATCCTTCCATCTTGTGATTCTCTAACACCTAGAATTAAACTCTAATGGTAAAATCTTAGCTAAGAACCCTGGGTTTGTGAAAACTAGGGGTAGGGTTATGGGAATAATTGGGCATTGATTTCTAGGCCTAAAAGTGGTAAATTAACACTTTCTAGGGTGAATGTTATTGTAGAATATTATTTTGGTGATAGTTTGAGATCTAGAATTCGGTGAATCTAAAACCCCTGAGCTTAAAAACTATTTTAAGAGGGTTAGAGGAGTAAAAACTTCATGAACTAAGGTTGAATAATCATTGTAGATTTGGGTTATCATAATTTAACCTATGATTATCAAATTAGGGTGTAAACAACGGGTAGAATTGAGTGGGTTGAGTTCCTAAACCCTTGAATCGAAGAAGTAGCCTATTGATTGATTTCTTAATGTCTTATTTCTAGACTTTGAACGTTCAGAGGGGTTGAGAAAAGGAAAAGCTCCTGCAGAATTTTAAGTGAGGGATAGATTATGCTGTGAAATATTCTAAGTGTAAAACAGACCGAATTTGGGTAGCTACAGGTTCGAAGGACCACTACAGTAGTGGATTTTCCCCTACAACTAGACCGTAGTAGAGGTCGGAGTTCTGCCATGATGAATTTGGGAAGTAACAATTAGGACCACCACAGAAACACTTTGGCCACTATAGTGGGTCCACTATAGCAGAAATATGACCTCTGCAAGGGACGACGGGAATCAGAAGTGGGTTTTTAGTGGGAATTATGGGGTTTTTACCCCATTACTTTCAAAATAAGATCAGAAGGGCTAGAGAACAGAAAGTCTCTCCAAAGTAGTGAACTCTTCTCCTAAGGTAAGAATTTCAATTTCTGATCTCTACTACGAGTAGTGTTGATCCTAGATTGCTTGTGGACCTTTAATGGTGGAAATTTTTGCAGAGAGAAACCCTAAGCTATTAACAAGGCTGGATTGCGGGATAATTAGGGGATGCTTTAGGTTGATGTTTGAAGAGTTTTGATCACTACCTAAAATTTCATGTTGGGAATGAGGGTTACGTGGGAAAGTGCTACTAGAATCGAGTAGAATTGGGATTTTACTTTCCAAAATACCCTGAAGGGGAAGAGTTTGATCTATTTAAACCCATGATTGAAGATTAAGGAATGAATTACTCTTGTTGTGTAGATTTTGAATGATCCGAAGCTATGAGGAAGGGCAAGGCTCCCCCAGAGGGTTAGACTTTGATAATGGCATGTATACATGTGTGATAATGGTATATGATTGGTCTTCAGACATTATGTGATATGAGATTGTCTATTTGAATTAAATAGTGGAAATCATGTTAATATGAATTTGATCATGAACTATTGTGAAAATCTTGTGGAACTGTGAAGTGAAATTTCTTCAAGATGCTTAAAAGTGAATAGTTGATCTGTACTTGTCCAAGTGAGGGAGTGGAATATAGATTCTTAAGTGTTGAATTATATATATGTATGTGTGTGTGTGTGTGAGAGAGAGAGAGAGAGAGTTGTTTTCCTATTATATATTGTTGATGAAAAATGATTTGGAAGATAAATATCCTAAGATGAGTGGTCTGTGCCCGAGGGGAGCATCCGAATGAGCATATGAGTGGGAACGGGGTACCGGCTAGTATAGTAAATGGATTTCTAGAGTCCCCTGTATTCCATGACTGAAAGGGCAAAAAGAAGATCATTTGGCATGTGTGTACACTGATTTTGTGGATTGAGTGTTTATGGTGGTATGACGAAGCCGTGTGTCTGTCATGTCACCATTTGTTTACTTTATTTATGTTACGTTCGTAATCATATGTAAAACTGAATGAAGAATGGGCTAAGTAGTTGTGGAAGTTACGGATTTTTTTTATGTAATTTGAAATGAAGGACATGAATCTGATTCTAAGTGTGACCCGATCAAGATGCTAGTAAATGTTGAGTAGATTTTCTTGTAATTTCCTTTTGTATTTCTAAGTGATAAAGAGTCGAGCTTATTGTTGCTCATACTTGTGTTATATTGAATTAAGCTATGAAATATGTTCATTGTTGACACTGATGAAATGATGAGTTAACGACTGAAGAACTGATGAAGGTGCATCTGAGTCGAGCTACTGCCTAAGGCAGTACCACTGCAACGAAACTTCTTCCGCTGCGCGATATCATTGTAGCGGTCAAGTGACCGCTCCAGCGAAAGGCCCAATTCAGTGAGCAGGCCGACTGTCACTTAGATAGAGCTAGTGTACTTGAAATGGCTTCCATATTTCTGTAAAATGTTGGAGACTTGTTTATATCATTGTTGCTATGTTTACACGTTACTTTGTAAGGTCGGCCAATGATGCCTACTAGTTGAACTGACCCTACGCCTGCACTTCTTTTCTAATTGCAGAGTTAGAACCACGTAGTTCCTCGCGTCCTCACCTGTAAAGCAGCAACAATTTATTGGAAGGTGAGCAGACCAAGGAGGCAGTACCACTCTCCCGTTGAAGATGTCCTTCTCTTCCGGATATTTATTTCATTTGTGCTTTAGACTTAATCGTTCTTAGAGTTGTAAGCAGACATCTTGTGCAATAACTTTCAGATCTTGGGATTTGTTTTGTTTTGTTTTGTTTTGGTTGTAAGAGGTTGATGATTGCTTGTGATGACGCCTTTCATTTATTTATAAACCCTCATCTCTTGTTGAATGTTTGATGTTGGGGTAATTTTTGGGGATCTTTGGTTCTCCCACAAGAGGTTAATGTGGGTGCCTATCACAGACATTTGGATCATCACAAAGTTGGTATCAGAGCTCTAGATTCATTGATCTCATTACACTAAGACAGGTCTGGTAGAGTCTCAGGGATCGGTGCGGAGATGTCTGTAACTTATCTTCGAGAGGCTGCAGGACTTTAGGAAATCTCCCTTCTTCCTTCTTTTCATGCGATTGCTTAATTTCAATTGGAATCTTGTGATTCAAATTTGTATCTAACAAATTTTCTTCATTCCTTCTCAGATGGTGAGAACACGCGTAAACAGTAATAAACACACAGCACCCGAACCAATACTTGTAGCTACAGTCTATGGTAGAGGAAGGTGGCAGAGGTCGTGGACGGAGGCCTACTGCTTCTAGAGGAGGGGCTCATGCTCCTGCTCCAGTCAGGGAGAGGTCTACATCTCCCATTCCACCAGTAGTACCGGAGCAGGTGGCTGTTAAAGTTGAAGTTCTGAATCAGGGGGAAGCTCCTACCATTTCAGCATCCTCCAAGGTTCTAGCTCAGGTACTCAATCTCCTGAGAGGCCTCATAGGTAATGGAGAAGTGCCAAAAAATCCAGTAGGGCAAAAGTTGAGGATATAGATGCAGCTATTGTGGCTCCTCGGATTCATGACATATTGGAAGTTGTTATGTTTCCAAGGCTGGTAGTGGGATCGGAGATGATGGGGGAGGAGCATGACCTATTTTGGAGGTTCACCAAGATGAAGCCTCCCACTTTCTACGGCATTGAGGCAGAGGATGCCTATAAGTTCATTATTGATTTTCATGAGAGGCTCCACAAGATGGGGCGGTGGAGAGATATGGCGTGGAGTGTCGCTTTCCAATTGATGAGGGATGATAAGCTCTGGTGGAGAGCATTTGTGGAGTGCAGACCAACAGGGTCACCTCCATTTACTTGGATCCAGTTTTACTCCACATTCCTGGATAAGTATGTTCCTTGCACTCTGAGGGACAGGAGATGGGATAAGTTTACTCCCACCAAGCAGGGAAACTCATCTGTTGCAGCATACGAGACTCAATCGTATTCCCTATCCAGGTATGCTCTACCCTTACTGCCCGCGAAGGAGAAGAGGATCAGGTAGTTTGTTAAAGGCTTGAATGTGGTTCTTCATGTACTAGCTCTTCTTATGGTCTCCTTAGGTAAGACCTTTCAAGAGGTGATAGAGTATGTGAAGTCCGTGGAAGGGGTGAGACATGAGGGATATGCAAAGAACACTGAGTAGAAGTCTTAGAGAGTTGGTTCCTTTAGTAATTTGTTTGCCAAGCCTCTGACACTATAGGATTTTTTCTGGGTGCCCTATTCAATTCGCCATAGGTAGTCAACCAGAGGTCTACTAGGGACAGGTCTTCAATGATCAACACCCTATTTCCTCTGTTCTGGCTTAGAGGCGGTGGTTAAGAAGGTCTTCCATGAGTGTGGCGAATATGGCCACATCCACAGATGGTGCCCTAGGTTCAGATAGAGCATGCAGATTGTTTCTCACCCAGCTCCTCGAGTTTTGGCTCCTACCAGGGGAGGAGGTAATGCATTCAGTCTGGATCATCCATAGCTGGGACGAGGTGGTCAGCCAGCCGTTAGAGGTGGTGCTTAGCAGAATAGAGGATGTGCTCAGGTGGGTAGGGGTGGCACCTAGTAAAGTAGAGAGGTAGCACAACCCAACTGGGCAGTTTTCAGGCGAGTAATCAGGCGCATTTCTATGCTTTTCCTAGTAGACCAGAGGTAGAGGGTTCAGATGTCGTTATTACAGGTATGATATTCATGGCCAATAGAATGGCTATTGCGTTATTTAATCCATTATCTATTATGTTTCTGCTTATTTTGCATTGGGTTTATATCTCATTTATGATGTGCTTGATACTCCTATCCATATGTCTACTCCTGTTGGGTATTCTCTGTTGGTAGATAGAATTGTTCGTGATTGCATTGTTGATTTCATGGGGTTTGACACTCTGGAAGACTTAGTGATCTTAGACATAGTCTTTTTTAATATAATTTTAGCAATGAGCTAGTTGTCCCCTTACCATGCCATTCTAGATTGTCATGCTAAGACTGTCACTATATCGAGGCCAGGTGCATCTAGGTTGGATTTGAAAGAGAATTGTAGCCCTTCTCATAAGAAACTCATCTCCTATATTCGTGCCCATAAGTTGATAAAGTGGGTTGTTCAGAGTATCTAGCGCATATTTGGGACACTAGTTCTTAGGGTCCATTCTAGAGTTGGTCCCTGTTGTTCATGAGTTTCTAGAGGTGTTCCCTGCAGATTTTCCCGGTATGCCGCCGAACCGTGACATCTACTTTTGTATAGATTTAGAGTCGGGGACCTGACCCATTTATATTCCTTCATACTGAATGGAACCTATTAAGTTGAAAGAACTCAAGGAGTAGTTACAGGAGTTTCTTAGAAAAAGGTTCATCAGACCGAGTGTGTCATCATGGGGTACCCCGATTTTGTTTGTAAAGAAGAAGGATGGTAGTACGCGGATGTGCATCCACTACCGTCAGTTAAATAAGGTAACTATTCAGAACAAGAACCCTCTTTCGCCAATAGATGATTTGTTTGATCAGTTATATGGGGTGACGGTGTTTTCAAAGATCGACTTAAGGTTGGGTTATCACCAGCTGAAAATTCGAGCTGAGGATATTCCCAAAATGGCCTTTTGGACCAATTATGGGCATTACGAGTTTCTGGTCTTGTCATTTAGACTCACTAATGCCCCAGCTGCATTCATAAGCCTCTGAACGGTATTTTCAAACCTTATTTGGACTCTTTTGTTATTGTGTTTATTGACGACACCTTGGTGTATTCTAAGACCAAGTAGGAGCATGAAAATCATCTAAGAATTGTGCTGGGATTACTGAAGGAGAAGAAGTTGTATGTCAAATTCTCTAAGTGCGAGTTTAGGGTTGAATCAATGTCCTTTCTGGGACATGTGGTTTCAAATGAGGGAATCCAAGTTGGTCCACAAAAGGTGGAGGCAATCAGAAACTGGGCAAGGCCAACTAACATGACGGAAATTCAAAGTTTTGTGGGGCTAGCCAGTTACTATCGTCAGTTCATGAAGGATTTTGCATCCATCGCTTTGGTGCTAACCAAGCTAAACAAAAAGGATGTACCCTTCTAGTGGTCAGACGAATGTGAAGCAATTTTTCAAACATTCAAGACTCTACTAACCACAACACCTATCCTGGTGTTACCAGTAGAAGGTAAAGACTTTGTTGTTTATTGTGATACCTCACGGTCTGGGTTGGGTGTTGTATTATTGCAAGAAGGGCAGGTCATTGCTAATGCCTCGAGACAGTTGAAGGTTCATGAAAAGAATTATCCTACACATGACCTGTAGTTAGCAGCAATAGTATTTTACCTGAAAATTTGGAGGCACTACCTATATGGAGCTCAATGTGAAGTGTTCATGGATCATCACAGCTTGCAGTATGTGTTCTCCCAGAAATATCTCAATCTGAAGCAGAGGAGATGGATGGAGCTGCTTAATGATTATCATATCACTATCTTGTACCATTTGGGAAAGGATAATGTTGTGGCAGACGTGTTGAGTCGAAAGACGGTGATCATGGTCATTTAGCTTGCTTGAAAGATGCCCAGCGGCTGATGGCCAGAGAACTTCAGACTTTAGCAAACAGTTTAGTGAGGTTGTCACTGATAGAAATAGGTGGAATATTAGCCAACATAGAGGCTAATTACTCACTGCTTGAGGAAATCAAGGCTAGATAGTTCGATGATGAAAAGCTGGGTAAGATAATGGATAAGTTCTGCGGGGAGCAGCCAATGAAGCAGTGTTTAATGATGAAGGTGCCCTGAGAATACAGGGGTGAGTGTGTGTTCCCCAAGTAGGTAAGCTGATTAAAATTCTTTTGGCAGAAGCTCACAATTTGAGGTACTCTATCCACCTTGGAGTCACCAAGATGTACCATGACCTGAAGCAACACTATTGGTGGGGTAGGATAAAGAGAGATATTGTTGAATACGTCTCCCAATTCTTGAATTGTCAGTAGGTGAAGTACAAGCACTAAAAGCCTGGTAGAGTACTTTAGAGAATGCCTATCCTTGAGTGGAAATGGAAGGGAGTAGCAATAGATTTTGTGGTGGGTCTTCCCAAGACTTTGGGGAAATTTGACTCAATTTGGATCATTGTGGATAGTTTAACCAAGTCGGCTAATTTCTTGCCGGTCCAAGTGACTTCCAACACCGAGAAACTAGCTAAAATGTACGTGAAGGAAGTGATTCAGTTGCATGAGGTGCCTATTTCAATTGTGTTGGATAGGGTCACTCAGTTCACTTCTCATTTCTAGAGGACCTTGCAGGCTTAGTTAGGTATGAGGTGGGACTTGAGCATAGCCTTCCACCCTCAGATAGATGGACAGTTAGATAGGACTATCTAGGCATTGAAGGACATCCCCCGAGCGTGTGTGATAGATTTTGGAGGCCATTGGGACAAATTCTTAACCTTGGTAGAGTTTTCCTACAACAACAGCTATCACTCGAGCATTGGCATGGCGCCATTTGATGTTCTGTATGGGAGGAAATACAGGTCTCCAATTGGTTAGTTTGATACGTTTGAAGTGAGATCCTTGGGAACTGATTTGCTAAGGGAGTCCTAGGAAAAAGTTCGAATTATTCAGGAGTGTTTGTTAGATGGTCTGAGTAGATAGAAGTAGTACGCAAACAAGAAGGTAAGGGATATGGAGTTCATGGAGGGAGGGCAAGTGCTGCTAAGGTTTCTCCTATGAGCCCAAGGTACATTGGACTAGTTGAAATACTCTAGCATTTGGAGGAAGTAGCATATAAGCTGGCATTGCCGCTAGGATTGTCTGGAGTCCATCTGACGTTCCTTGTCTCTGCTGAAAAAGTATCATGGGGATGGAACATACAATATCAAATAGGACTCTGTGTTTCTAGATGAGAATTTTTGTTATGAGAAGAGGCCTATAGCAATATTGGATAGAGAAGTTCGAAAGCGGAGGTTGAAGGAAATTGCGACAGTAAAGATCCAGTGGAAGAATCATACTATTGAGGAAGCCACTTAGGAAATCGAGGCTGATATGCAGATCAAGTATCCTCAGTTGTTCATGAAATCTGGTAAGTACTCTCCCTTTCTTTGTATAGACCGTTCGGGGGTGAACGGTATTTTAATTGGTATCTAATGTAACGACTCAAACATCGTTACAGGAGGAATAGGGACCTAAAATATGAAAATAGGCTAAGGGAGGTATAGAATGTGATCTGAAATATTCTAAGTATAAAACTGACCGAATTTGGATAGCTACTAGTTTGAGGGACCGCTGCATCGGTGGACTTCCTGTTGCAGCGAAATCGTGGTAGTGGTCGGAGTTTCACCATGACGAATTTGGGAAGTAACCATTGGAAATGCCGCAGTGACACTTTGATCGTTGTAGCTGGTCCGCTGCAGTAGAAATATGACCGCTGCAGCGGGCGATGGGAATAAGAAGTGGGTTTTAAGTAGGAATTACAGGGGTTTTACCCTATTATTTCCAAAACATGATCGGAAGGGCTAGAGAATGAAAAAACTCTCTAGAGTAGTGAACTCTTCTCCTACAGTATGGATGTTGATTTTCTATCTCTACTACGAGTAGTGTTGATCCTAGATTGCTTATGGACCTTTAATGGTGGAAGTTTTTATAGAGAAAAACCCTAGGCTATTAAACTAGGTCTGGATTGTGGGATGATTAGGGGGTGATTTAGGTTGATGTTTAAAGAGTTTTGATCACTCCTCTAGAATTACGTGTTGGGAATGAGGGTTACGCGGAGAATTGAGTCTAGAATTGAGTAGAATTAGGGTTTTACTTTCGAAAATATCCCGAAGGAGAGAGTTTGATCTATTTAGACCATGATTGAACATTAAGTAATGAATTACTCTTGTTGTGTATATTTTGAACGATCCAAAGCTTTGACGAAGAGCAAGGCTCCTACAAAGTATCGAAATTGTTATCTTCGAATATCGAGGTAGGTTATGGTTAGAGGGTAAAACTTTGTATAAAGGCTTGTATATGTGTGTAATAATGATATATGATTGGTCTTTGGAAATTATGTGATATGAGATTGCCTATTTGAATTAAATAGTGAAAATCATGTTAATACGAGTTTGATCATGAACTGTTGTGAATTATGGAACTATGAAGTGAAATTCCTTCAAGATGCTTCAATGTGAAAAGTTGATCTGTACTTGTGCTAGTGAGAGAATAGAATACAAACTCCTAAGTGTTGAATTTTATATATATATATATATATATATATATATATGTTCATATATATATAATATACATACACACACACAAACATATATACATATGTTAGTTTTGTTTCTGCTATATATTGTGATGAAAAATGATTTCGAACATAAAAGTATCCTGAGATGAGTGGCTCGTGCTTGAGGGGAGCATCTGGATGAGCGTGTGAGTGAGTGCGGGTACCACGTCAATACAGTACATGGATTTCTACAGTCCCCTGTAGGTCATGACAGGAAGGGCAAAAATAAGACCCTCTAGCATGTGTATGCATTAATTTTGTGGATAGAGTGTTTACAGTGGTATGGAGGAAGCGTGTGCCTGTCACGTCACCGTTTATTTACTTTATTTATGTTAAGTTCGTAATCATGTGTAAAACTGAATGAAGAATGTGTTAAGTGGTTGTGGAAATTACGAATTTTGTTTATGTGATTTGAAACAAAGGACAAAAATCTAATTCTAAGTGTGACCCGGTCGGGATGCTGGGACATATTGAGTGGATTTGCTTGTAATTTCCTCTTGTATTTGTAAGTGATAAAGAGTTGTACTTATTGTTTTTTATATTTGTGTTATATTGATTTGAGTTTAAAAGTATGTGTGTTATTGACACTGATAAACTGATGACTTGATGACTGAAGAACTGATGAAGGTGCAACTAAGTTGAGCTACAGCCTAAGGCAATACTGCTGCATCGCAACTTCTTCTGCTGCAGCGATACCGCTATAAAAATCAAGTGACCGCTGCAGCGAAAGGCCAAGTCCAGTGACTAGGCCGGCTGTCACCTAAATAGAGCTAGTGTACTTGAGATGGATTCTATATTTATATAAAATGTTGGAGACTTGTTTATATCATTGTTGTTATGCTTACACGTTATTATGTATGGCCGATCGATGATTCTTTCCAGTATTGTGTTTTGTACTGACCCTATGCCTACACTTCTTTTTTGACTGCAGAGTTAGAACCAAGAAGTTCCTCATGTCCTCACTTGTAAAGCAGCAACAATTTATTAGAAGGTGAGCAAACCGAGGAGGCAGTACAACTCTCCCGCTGAAGATGTCTTTCTCTTCCGGACATTTATTTCATTTGTGTTTTAGACTCAATCATTCTTAGAGTTGTAAGCAGACATCTTATGAAATGACTTTCAAGTCTTGGGATTAGTTTAATGTTGTTTTGTTTTGGTTGTAAGAGGTTGATTATTGCTTGTAATGATGGCTTTCATTTATTTATAAATCCTTATCTCTTGTTGAATGTTTGATGTTGGGTAATTTTTGGAGATCGTTGGTTCACTCACCGAGGGGTTAGTGTGGGTGCCAATCACGGCTACTGGGTCAGACAGGAGTAGCTGCATATTCCAATTCTTCGATCCAGGTAGGTTACGGCTCACCTTGTGTTAGACTATAATTAGTGAATCGCATACGTGTGTACTATTGAAGTATAATCGATAAGGATAGAGGGATCATAAAATATGATGACTTGATGAAATACTTGTAGAGACATAACTATAAAAGTGGAGGATTAATCCTAACTACGAGGATAGGTGGATAAGTGAAACCTAATTGATGATTAATAATGGGGAGTGTACACTTAATGTAATGTTCTTGACAAGTATTCTTGATTTGATATTCTTGATAATGTGTCCTCGATGTTATGATCTTGGTAGTGGAGTCTTGAGGTGACATTCTTGATAGCATGTGTTGATGATGTGTGCTTGTAATTGTTCTTTATGGTGTATCTTGATGGTGTATTTGATAGTATGAATTATGAATATGTGTTTGTGCATGTGTTGTATAAAAGGAGAGGAACAACTCTTTTATATGCGATGAATGAGAAGGTGAATCGATGATGTAAATTAACTAGCTTAGAATGAATCTGAGGTAAGGAAAGAACAAGTAATTGTAAGAATTCGTAGTTAACCAGGTTGAGTGATTCAGACTCGATTTTATCTAATTAATCTTATGTATTGATGAATTGTCTTGAAAAAAATTAGAAATTCTAAAGGGGCGAACGTTGACCCGAATTGACTGGCATAAGATGGAAAGTCATAGAATTAAGGTGTTAAATAAGGTTGAAAGAACCTAAATGAATGATAGGTCCCTAGGTAATAAGAGGGCTGACAAATTTAGCCTGGAGAATTGTGAATAATATCTTTCCGATGGCTTGATTGTGAAATTTTATTGAAGCGAAACTATGTCTTTAATAATTGATAACTAATACATTAATAAGTAACGGTAAGGAAGAATCACTTCTTAAACTAGATAACTAGTAAATATGGTGAGTTGTGGATATAGCTAATGGGTCTTCGTGCCTTGATCATGTAGAATAATGTTGATATCTTATATGATTGTAGATTAGGTTTGAGAAGCTCAATGTGATAATTGTAATGGTGAGAGTTAAGTGAAATTGTGATAAATAATGTGTGCTTATGTGGTGTCATATGTGCTGACCAAATTCAATACTTAATGAACTGTGCTGATGGTTGTTGATTTATATACTTTTTTGAGTGGTCACCTGAGTTGACTGAGTAGATTTGCATGATAAATATGCTGCTTTTTGTTGATTCATTACTTCTTTCTAAATGGTCACACGAGTTGACGAAGTATAATATATGAAACGCTATGCTGAGGATCTGTGGTTGATAAATGGTTTTGACGAGTTGTCAAACGAGTTGACTGGTTGATATCATGTTGCTTATGTTGATGAGTGAGGGATAATAGATTCTTGTTATGTGGTGAACATGAATAAGATTGCTGGTATACCTTACCCTAAGATAAAAGGCTCGTGTCTGAGGTGAGCATCTGGATGAGTAGATTTGTATGTTTATGAGTACTTGGATATAAGTGGCTCGTGCCCGAGGTGCGCATCCGAGCAAGCAGTATGAATGAGTACACAGACAGGTATGACTAAATGTTCATACGGCTGGGTGTACAGATATGAGTACACAGACAAGTATGATTCATATGGCTGGGTGTACAGTACACGAATTTATAGAGTCCCCTGCAGGTCATGACTGGAAAGGCAGAAATAAGACCCTCTGGCATGTGTGTACAGTAATGTGACATAGGCGTGTGCCCGGTACATTACCGATGATACGATTGTGGTAGAGAGCAGTACAGGTATGTCATGATATACATATGGTTGTAAGGCAGAGATCAATATAGGTATGTTCGATATACATATGGCTGTGAGATAAAGATCAGTATAGGTATGTTCGATATGTATACGGCTATGTGACTGAGTTCAGTGACTGGTATGACACTGATATGGGTACAAATGCTTGATGAAATGGATGATGACAGTTTTATTTACTATGTGTTTAATGTGCATATGATTTGCTGCATAATTGTGTCATACTTATTTTATAAGTCTAGATGTTTGATGAAATTGATTGGGTATGAGTTAATATTTGCGTGTACAATCATTCGATAAATGTGATATGTATCATTACTGGATTACTCTTGACTATGAGAATGTTTCATAGAAAGGGAGAATAAATTGAATGCTTGTGATAAAATGAAAAATTGTGAAGTGTATATTTTATTGAGTGTATATTTCTACAGCTTTGTATGATGTTAATCCTTGTGTAATGAATGAGGTGTTGAAAGAAGTAAGATTACCAGTGAAGTCAAGTTACTGCCTGATGCAGTACCACTACAGCGAGAGAATTTTTGTTGCAGCAAGACCGCTGCAGCGGTCAAGTTACCACTGCGGCAAGGCCTAAACAGTGTGCAGGCCATCCTTTGTGGCTAAGCTGGATAGAGAAACACTGATACATGGTTAAATAACTGTCATGAATAAATAGTAAAAAAATTATCTTTGTAAAATATTGAGTGCTTGTTTAAACGGAATTATTGATTGCATATTAATTTTTTGTTGTTGCATAACCAATACGTGTGTTGTGTTAATACTACTCTTTCTACACCTTTTTGGGTGTAGGTTGTGGCAAGTGAGTTGCAGTTTCATGATTGAGGAGGCGATACTCAGCATCAGCCTCTGTATTTCCTTCAAAATAAAAGTTGTGTCTTTTTACTTGTAAGTATTCTAAATAGTGCTCTTGTACCTGTCTAGACTATATTCTTGGGAGAGTCAAGGATTTGGGGAGCATTTTCTTCTTATTTTGATAGTATTTCAAGAATAATATTGGTTTGTGTAAGTTTATGAGATCCATAATTATTATTTTATTTGATTAGAAAGAGAATTCTCCTGTTGAGTCAGAGCCGATGTAGGCGTCTGCACGACCAGTCCAATTGGATCGTGATATCTTCTCCATTATCATCGGTTGAGGAATCAGACAACGAAGAATATTAAAACAAAATCATCCCAAAGTGCGTCTGATTCATTAATGCTCATATTCCCATTTATTAAATCTTGAGTTGAAATTTTCAAATGTTCTTAGCCAAAAACCCAACAAAGGAAAAGACACTATCCACCATTCGAAAGAATTACGTGTACATCTAAAAATTTGAGCCTCATTTTTTGTATTCCAAAGATTATTAGAGAATTTATTTTTTTGAATTATTATTATAATATTAATATAATTAAATTATTATTTTTAATATTTATTAAAGCTTAAGAATATAATAATAATTAGAATAAACTGGATGAAATATTTAAAATTGGAGTAAACTAGAAGTGTTTACCAGATTTTAAAATAATTTTTTTTCATTTAAACAAAGAATCAAGTTTGTATTTTGTTTCATTTTAAATATTTTAAAACTAATTTAAATATTTGAACTAATGTAAGTCTGATTTAATTTTAAAGTTACGAATACAATTTTGATAAAAAGGATAAGTATCTCTTGAGTCTAATTTGTGTATATTGACTATAGAATATCTTTAAACTCTTAAATTAATCAAATTAAATTTAATTAATTATAATATATTACTTACTTTATTTTTCAAGTTATAAATTAATTCTTAATATTACTATTCTTTTTGTCTAAAGAAGATTAGAAAAAAAGATTCTTTTTAAGCAAGTTATCTCTTTTTAAAAATATTAATAAATCACATAAAAATATTATATTTGATAAATTTGAGTACAAACTATTATATTGATCACGTTTTGAACATATAATTTATTAGCAATTAGATAAGTAAATAATTTTTTCTTTGCTTTGCTTGTAAATATTTATTTTCTTGATAAATAAAATTACTTAAGTATCACAAAGAAAAAAAGGAAGAGGAGTAAATAAATTTAAGCAGGTTACATTTTAGAAAAAAGAAGACAAAAATAGCAAATGCATAATTATAATATAAAAAATTACATAACCAATTAACATTGATAAGAATAAATTTTAAAAATAAAAGTTGATGATTGTTATATAATTCTATTAAATCTAAATAAATTATCTTCGAATCCTAATAAACTTATTTCGTTATGCGATAGTAAAATGCAAATTAAATGTTAGATCTTAAGTGTTTTATAATTTAAAAAATGAATATTCTCATAATTGATACCAACAATTCTTGAAAATATTTCTAAGTTAAAGTACTTTATTGTTAGTATTTTATTTATACTAAAGTTTTAGTTAGGATAAATAAATTATTGATCAAAATATTATATAATATTTTTATACAAATTTTTTTTTTTAATTTAGTGAAGAAGTAAAATGGTAATCTTATTTTTTATTTTTTAACTTTCATGTTTAAGACTACAGGTTCTAGAAATATTCATTTATTTCTTTAAACACTGCATTCAATCAAATAGGTTAACATAAACTGCAATTGCGTGAGTACTAACTTATAGCAATGTATTTGAAAAGATGGGGAGACAAACAGAGACAAGTATCTTACTATTCCTGCAATTATGCCACCTTTAACCATCCTAATTCAATGATTCCCACGAGTACCAATATTGAAAGAATAAATGTCAGTTTAGAATCCTAGAAGTAGGCCTTCTTCTTCACCCTTCAATCCCAGTAAAACAAAAGTCGAATAGCCTCGCAAATTATTTTAGTGAAATCATTAAATAAGCCGAAAGTAAGGTCATTGACACTGGCAAAAATTCAAAGATAATGAAAACACTATATAAGTTAGTAGTGTCATTATCCTAGAAAATAGTTCATGGTTACCTTTATGATATTTGCCATTGTACCGAGGGATTCCCTTTAAATATACATACTTACACTGCTTTGTGTAATACTTCAAAACTTCCTAAAATTTGACTCGAGATTTGAAATATGATCAATAGAAAAAATTGGGAAATTGCCTCAGTACGACTCAACCTACGAGTCGCTGGTTGGTAGTACGGGTCGTAGGAAGACCCTTGGTTCAAATCAGAGATTTTTATTCCCCAGACCTCGAGTCCTCACTACTAGTCATAGTATGTGGGTACGACTCATGGTCAGGAGTTGTAGTAAGTCCTTGGGGTTATCAAGTGATTGATTGTATGGATGATGGTACGACTCGTAGGATGGAGTTACCTGTCGTGATACGATCGTGGAAATCTTCAGAGAGTTGGTGAAATTTGAATGATTGGTCACGAGAGCTAACTACGAATCATATGAGGATTGTACGATTCATGGTACGGGTCGTAGCAGCTGACAGTTTAGTTTTTCCTGCGAATTCATTAAGGAAATTTTCATAAATCCTAAGCTCCTAATTTCCTAGTGACTTTGTTTTAAGCTCTGAAAAGAGGGTTTAAAGGGAGTTTGACCTATTCTAATTCATTTGATTCCCATGCATGCAAGTTAAGAGATTTTCCCTTGAAGATCAAGCTTGAAATTTCTCAATTCTTTCCCAAATCTCTTGGGCTTTCAAAGGCAAGTTTATATTCAGCTTGCCTAGGTATGTAGGGCTTCGAATGAGTGTTTCCTTTCACTCTCAACCCAAATTTCTCCTTAAATTCATGAATTCAAGTATCAATTCAAGTTGATGATCTTATGGGGTTTTAACCCAAATTTTATGAAATTCTCTATGATTTGTTTATGGGTCAATTCGTTTCATGTTTCAAAGTATGTTTTAGATTTATGGGCAGATTTTATACGTATTTTGATTATAAATTTGTGACATCAAGTGTTAGAAAATTATGCAAGTTTCATAAAAAGCCGAGTTTATGATTTATGATTTCAAGTATGATGAGATATCTAGCATGATTGAGTATTTATAAATTACCATGTATTAACTTATGATTTTGACTTATGAAGTCTATTTCAAGTATGCAAGCCCACACAAGTTAAGTATGTTTTCATGATTTAACAAAGGCTAATAAGATCAGCTTATCATATATTTTGGAGTCAAGACTCCCACTATAACTTATGATATGTTTTGGAGTCAAGACTCCCCATATTCAGATTTCAGACTATGCATGTGATTATGAATTCAGCTTTGTTAAAAAACAATAGGAACACTATGCGTATTTTTGGGAGTAGTGTTGTTACACCCCGTAAATTCCCGGCATATAGATGGCCTATTCGCGTGTTGGTTAAGAGTATTTGAAAATCATACATGCTAGAAAAAGGCCCGGGGAAAGATCGGACAAGCACCAAGTCGGCGCGTCGCAAGGCAAAATGCGACTTATAAGTTGCATTCCAGGAATGCAACTTATAAATTGCATTCGAGGAATGCGACTTATAAATCGCATTCCCTGAATGCGACTTATAAGTCCAAATTATATAACGCCTCCAACTTCAACTTTTCATTAAAGTTTCTTATAATTTTCAGTGAAAAACAGAGGGTAAGCAGAGAGAAAGAGGAACGAGGATTATTTGATAATTTCCTTCCGATTACGCCGCCAAACGCGGTCCAAATTCAAATTAACCTCAGGTACCGAGGTATTTAGCAGCAGGGAGCATTCCTACGGATTTTGTTTCGCGAAATACGGCCGACGAATCGTCGAGCTACCGAGCTAAGGTAAGTAGAATTGCTCCAAACTAGTGTCTATGTGCTCCTAGCTGTGAAGTGAATACTTCTCCCTTCTGGACTTCTGAAAAATAGTGAGTTTTCGACCGTCTTTCGATAAGCCTAAGTTTAGGCTACAATTATATCGAAAGTGACGTCGTTCTTTAGAATAAAGCTATATTTAGTATTAATTAGCGTATACATGAATGCAGTTGGGAGAAATAGCTGGAGTATTGACCGAGCCTCGTCCGACAGACGGATAACTCGAGGTTAAGGTATGTAAAGCTAGTTCCTTCGGCAAGTTAGTAGTTTTAGCCCTGTATAGTACAATAGACTCTGTAATAGAATTTCCGGAGTCGAATATTAAGTATTGTGCAAGTTCAGTAAACCTAGTTTGCGTTGTTATATCGTATCTAGTCTGAAAGTTAGAAAAGCATGCGCGCAAGGGCAAGTTAGTAGTTCAGATCCAGTATAGTCTATTATGTGATTAGCAAGCATGTTGTAAGAATAAGAAGAAACAGATTTTCATAATAAAAGTCAGTAAAGAAAGATTAGATAGACAGACAGTTATGGCTACAGATTAGCCATCCAGACAGATAGTATCTTGGCTACAGATTAGCCATACAGTTAAACAGAGATTTCAGAATCAGTATAATCAGTAAAAGAATCAGTTCAGTATAGAAACAGATCAGAATAAGAAGCTAAATTTCAGATAGTCTTTTCAGCTATACATGCTTGCTATTTATATGTGCTATTTGTTTGTTGAGACTTGTTGTGGTGTGAGGGCACCTTATTGAGCGTCCTCGCCGCCCCTGGGTTGGTAATCGTGTTGCCCACTGAGCGGGTGGGTTTTACGTCACTCCAAGGAGTGGCATGCCGTCCCCAGCTTGGACGAAGGTGGGATGTAGCTTTCCCCACGGCAGTCTGATCAGCATTACAGGTGCAGCTCCGGTATCAGATAGCCCTGTTGAGTGTGTCCAGGGAATCAGACCCTATCTGTTACTGTCTGTACATTCAGTTATTACAGGTGTAGCTCCGGTTTCAGATAGCCCCGTAGAGTGTGTCCGGGGATCCAGACCCTATCCGTTACTGTCTACACAGGAGTCCTCCGGACCCAGACGCGGTTGCTTATATCGGAGGCTATGGCCCGAGCCGGAGACCCAGGGGGTCGGTAGAGGAGCTCCGAAGTAAGTATATGAGTGGAGTGACTTATTTTTGGTTGGTTTTGACCCGGGTAGGGGTATATAGATTGTTTGCTTGCTTGGCGCCATCCGGCTTATGGGGGTTGGTATTGGCTCTTGCTTGCTACTTGTATATCTATTTATGTGCTATATATATTGTATACTAGCTACTAGACAGCAGGTCGTTGCGTCTACAGGTACGCCTCTGCCTTATCAGTACAGAAAGCCCGATCCAGTTTATGTCAGCTTCTTCAGATTCAGTTATCTCCTGCTATACAGGAATGCTAGTTATGCTATCTTTATTCAGTTGTTTTCAGTTGTATTATTTCAGTTGCTTTGCATACTCAGTATCAGTGATACTGACGCCCAGTGGGGCGCTGCATTACTTGCCTGCAGGTACTCATAGACAAGGAGGCGATCCCTCGTGATTCCAGTCAGCTATTGAGTATTCAGCTCCTGTCATCCGGAGTCTGAATTCCAGAGGTGTATTTCGTTTTCCTTTTTGTACAGTACGGGTAGGTCGGGGCCCTATCCCGATCATTTCTGTTGTTATTCCTAGAGGCTTGCAGTCTGTATATATTTTCCTGTGGTAAGTTGAGCCGGTCGTGTGAGGCCGTGCAGTTTGCTGTAGCTGTTTAGTATTTCAGTTTATGTTGGTCGTGTGAGGCCTTAGTTTGACAGTAGTGGTGACCTTGTCGGTCACGTAGTCTTACAGTAGTCTTGTGTTGATATTACAGATGACTAGACAGCATGGTGGCCTTGTCGGCCTGCATGGGTTCCTTGTTATGAGTGTGTTCTGGTTAGCTGTTATTACAGGTACATGTGGCTATAGGCCTGTTGGCCGGAGGCTATGTTTACAGTTGTTATATAGCCCTTCGTTTCCAAGAATTTGAGATAGTGCCAGCCAAAGCACCAGATATGCTCAGGCTGGACCATTTAGCAGTCCAGAGTCTAGCAGGCACCAGGTGCCCGTCATACCCCCCAAGGTGGGATGTGACAAACTTGGTATCAGAGCAGGTCGTGTCCCAGGGAGTCTGCAAGCCGTGCTAAGTAGAGTCTTGTCTATGGATGTGTTGTGCACCACATACTATAGGCAGGAGGCTGCGAGGCATGATATGATGGTTACCCTTCCTTCTCAGTCAGTCGTGCTTTAGAGCGGTACAGTATAGAGTTGAGTCCCTAAAAACTTACCGTATTCTTTGATTACAGATACAAAGGTAGATCAGCATTATCCTATTACAGGCAAAAGATCAGATATAGCAACAGAAGAGGGCATCAGCCAGTTACAAGATACTTACAGCAGCAGGAGGAGGTACCCAGAGACCTCCCAGCGTGATACCTTTATCGGTACTATTTCCAGTATACGTTGGTAACGTCAGAATAGGAAGTCAGAAGTATAATGTACATACGAGTTGATTTATTTATTAGCTATATAAGATCTGATTAAGATTACAGATAAGGTCAGACCACCAGGTAAGTATGAGAAAGAGAGGGAAATGCAGGAATCCCAAATACATCCTTTCGGATATGATACAGTTAGATGTTTCTATTTGTTGCAATAAGAAAAGGGCTATTCCTACCTCTTGATTTTGATTTCAGTATAGTAAAGGGGCATAAGACTTGAGATGAGGTTGCCAAATCAAGCAGTAAGTAAAGATGGGCTGATTGATCATAGTAAGTATTAGAAAGTATAAAGAGCCCCTATGATTACGTAAGTTGTGCAGACCCTTATGATAATAAGCCAGTAGAGAAAGTAAGACCGTTAGCTTACCCGAAGCAGGGGTAAAAGACCTGTTAGGGATGAATGCCGGGTAATAGTCAAGTTCGAGTCAGAAAAAGGCCAAGTCCGCCATATATGCTAACAGATAGCAAGACATACCTGTAAGGTGATAGTTATGATCCAGTTGTGATAGCGAAAGGGTGAGGGGTCATGTGAGTCAGATAGGTCTGACTGTAAGTCAGGGGAAGTATGAATTGATACTTGACCAGTAATCTTATTAACAATGAAAAACAGGTACCTTGAACCCCAGAGTTCAGCTTAAGCAAGATGAGGGGAAGAAGCAGGAATGTCAGATCTTGTGGGGAAATTAGAATTACCCCCGGATTGATAGAATATCGTATTAAGAATTAAGCCTCGGGTTGACAGTAAGATTGCGGTTCAGAATACCGCAGTATGTCCGCTTATGGAGAAGTTAAGAAATTACTGATACAGCAATTCTAATTTAGTGTGACCTAGAGATAAGGCCCAGCAGACAGTCATGGGCTCTCAATATATGCCAAGTAAGGCCACAAGATTCGAGTGTTGACCCCACATCGCAAAAGTGGTGGAATTTCAAACAGCAGACAATAACCAAAGTGTTCATGTTTGTTACATCTAGAATGGGATGAAAGTCTAAGGAAATGATAAGTCAGGGCAGGAGATATTATTAGGCCGTAGAAGCGGTGTATCATGTACAGTATGAGACTCAGCAGAGCATGTCAGAGATTATGTATCACCCCAGAATTCGGTACGTATTGTATGTAGCTACTGATATATATATATATATATATATATATATATATATATATATATATATATATATATATATATATATATATATATATATATACAGATAATAGATGTGCTGTGAGTAGCTGCCTATAAGGGTTACAATTACAGATGCTGATTAGTACCAGAAAGCATGTACAAATTGCATTGCAGGACCCCTTGCCAAAAATAAAAAGAGAAAAGAGAGAGAAGAAAAAGAGAAAAGCGAAAAGAAGGGGCAAGTTAAGTGTGATTTATGTATGAATCCATAGAAATTGTCTCAGCTCTTAGTTATTAAGTTAATAGACTTATATGTTGTTTCCAGATCTAGGTTTTAGAAGCTTATAAGAGTTAGTAACCTGAATCAGGTAATTAGATGATAAGGGCACAGTTAGACTGTCTACCGACCAGCTGGCGCCTGTATTAGCAGGGAAGCATCTCTAAAGATCAATAACACTAGCGCATGTGCCAGAACAAGAATTAGAGACTGAATAGATATACTTCAGAGATTAGCAATACTAGAATTTTTCCAGTATGTTAAGTGGATGTACATCATTTTCCCAGCCTTGTAGGTAAGATTCGACCTTAGTCAACCTAGCAATTATTACATGGAACACCCCGCAAGTTAGCCAGCCGTCTGAATCAGACAAGCCCGTGGGCACCCCAAGAAAGGGGTCCACATCAGTAGTCAGTGACAGACTAGTACTTCAGCTGGTTCTTGTAAGGTATTTAGATACAAAGCCCTAGTAAAAGGCCAGTATTTACAGAATAGCTCATAAGACCGAGAATTCCCCAGAATAGCAGTATAAATTCAAGTGGATACACACAAGGCGTAAGAAATTGATAGTACCCTGCTAGCACAGTGTTTATTAAGACCAGGAGATCAGTAGACTCCCCGTGAAGATCCAGAGATTGATCGCCTGGGAGTAAGTTTGATTAAGCCCAGCCTTACAGTGGTTCAAGCAAAATAACAAAGCAATTAGATGCCCACAAGTCTGCAGTTATGCATGAACTATAGGTACTCAAGTAGAACACTGAGAGCATTGTTAGACTACTGCCACATTCTGGTCATTCAACCCGACTATTCAGTTGTTTAAGGTTATGCAGCCAGATCATTAGAGGTTATGATCAATATCAGGATCCTCTGATTAGATAAAGGCACAAGGTGCACAGACGGTCGTTGAGGTTATCCCAGCAACAAGTAGCCTTAGCATGTGGCCAGAAGGTCAGATAAGCTCTAGTTACGCCGGTAAACTACCTGTTGATCTCTTCGGCAAGACAAGCCAGTATGACCGTCAATTATATGTCGAGCTCTCTAAGTATGAAAATGTTATATCAGTCAAGAAGAGGTAATGAAGCAACAAACGCTCTTAGATATAGATCTATTAGGAGTGTGGCGTATGTGCAACCCGAGCAACGGGAGTTGGTCAGGGAGATACATCAATTGGTCAATTTAGCCGTTCGTGTGATAGAAATGAAGGACAACAGAGCGGTAATCCAGAACACCGCCGTGTCATCCTTAGTTGTGGGGGTAAGAGAACGGCAATATGCAGATCCTGACATGGTCTAGCTTAAGGACAGAATCCTGTAAGGGAAGCGCCAGATTCGAAAAATAACAGAGGGTGGAGTGCTACGTTGTAAAGGTCGTCTATGTGTTCCAGATGTTTCAGGCCTCCGCCATCAGATCATGAACGAGGTACACTGCGCCAGCAACTATTTTCTCCACCCTGACGCGACACAAAAAAAAAGTACCATGATATCAAAGAAAACTACTGGTGGCTAGATAGGAAAAAAAGAAGAAGGAGAAATTGCTGAATTTGTAGCCCGGTGTCCTAACTGCCAGCAGGTGAAAACAGAACATTAGAAATCAGGCGGTTTGATTCAGGACATAGTTGTGCCTCTCTGGAAATGGGAAGCAGTGAATATGAATTTTGTGGCAGGATTACCCCGTATCAGACACAGACATGACTCTATATGGGTGATAATTGACAGGTTGACTAAATCAGCTCATTTCCTGCCAGTGAGAACTACTTTCTCGGCCGAAGATGATGCGGAGTTGTATATCCGCGAGATGGTCAGATTGCACGGAGTGCCAGTATCGATTATTTCAGACAAAGGAGCGCAGTTCACGGCCAGATTTTGGCAATTTTTCCAAAAGGGTCTGGGAACGCAGATTAATTTGAGCACTGCTTTCCACCCTCAGACAAACGGACAGGCTGAGCACACTATTCAGACGCTCGAGGATATGCTGCGAGCGTGTGTGCTAGACTTTGGCGGTAGCTGGGACAAGCAATTGCCGTTGATAGAGTTTGCTTATAATAATAGCTATCACTCGGCTATTCAGATGGCACCTTTCAAGGCTTTATACGGGCCAAAGTGCAGATCGCCGGTTGGCTGGTTCGAAATAGGAAAATCAGCGTTGATTGGGCCAGACATTGTTCAGCAGTCAGAGGAGGAGGTAAAACCTATCAGAGAACGCCTACTGACTACACAGAGCCGCCAGAAGTCATATGCAGATGTGCGGCGCAAAAACCTAGAATTCGAGGTGAACGACTGGGTATTTTTAAAAGCATCACTAATGAAAGGGGTGATGAGATTCGGCAAGAAAGATAAGCTCAATCCAAGATTTGTTGGGCCTTATCAGATTCGTCGAAGGATAGGCCGAGTAGCATATGGGTTGAATTTGCCTCCAGAGCTAGAATCCGTTCATCCCGTCTTTAACGTGTCTATGCTGAGGAAATGCATAGGAGACCCATCCAGAGCAGTCTCAGTCCAGGATATCCAGGTTACAGAAGAGCTGGCCTACGAAGAGGTTCCGGTAGCTATCTTAGATAGACAGATTCGTAGATTGAGAACTAAGGATATCGCGTTTGTCAAGGTATTGTGGCGTAACAGGAACCGAGAGGAGATGACGTGGGAGGCTGAAGAAGATATGAAAGCTAGATATCCTCACCTATTCCAGGCCTAGTCAGGCGACAGGTACGTCCGTATTATTACTTATGTAGTACCTGATGGTTGTATATGTATAAATGAGAAAGATTGATGTTTAGCTATCCAGTAAATCTTAAAGTATTGCGTGCAGTACTTGTATTAGACTTTTCTGCATTTCAGGTTTTTGCTACAGTCCATATTACAGGGGAAACTCTACCGAAATTTTCCTAAGAACAAGTTAAGCTAATTGAGTAGTCCTCTATATAGCAGTTTACATTCGAGGACGAATGTTCTTAAAGGGGGGAGAATGTTACACCCCGTAAATTCCCGGCATATAGATGGCCTATTCGCGTGTTGGTTAAGAGTATTTGAAAACCATACATGCTAGAAAAAGGCCCGGGGAAAGATCGGACAAGCACCAAGTCGGCGCGTCGCAAGGCAAAATGCGACTTATAAGTTGCATTCCAGGAATGCAACTTATAAATTGCATTCGAGGAATGCGACTTATAAATCGCATTCCCTGAATGCGACTTATAAGTCCAAATTATATAACGCCTCCAACTTCGACTTTTCATTAAAGTTTCTTATAATTTTCAGTGAAAAACAGAGGGTAAGCAGAGAGAAAGAGGAACGAGGATTATTTGATAATTTCCTTCCGATTACGCCGCCAAACGCGGTCCAAATTCAAATTAACCTCAGGTACCGAGGTATTTAGCAGCAGGGAGCATTCCTACGGATTTTGTTTCGCGAAATACGGCCGACGAATCGTCGAGCTACCGAGCTAAGGTAAGTAGAATTGCTCCAAACTAGTGTCTATGTGCTCCTAGCTGTGAAGTGAATACTTCTCCCTTCTGGACTTCTGAAAAATAGTGAGTTTTCGACCGTCTTTCGATAAGCCTAAGTTTAGGCTACAATTATATCGAAAGTGACGTCGTTCTTTAGAATAAAGCTATATTTAGTATTAATTAGCGTATACATGAATGCAGTTGGGAGAAATAGCTGGAGTATTGACCGAGCCTCGTCCGACAGACGGATAACTCGAGGTTAAGGTATGTAAAGCTAGTTCCTTCGGCAAGTTAGTAGTTTTAGCCCTGTATAGTACAATAGACTCTGTAATAGAATTTCCGGAGTCGAATATTAAGTATTGTGCAAGTTCAGTAAACCTAGTTTGCGTTGTTATATCGTATCTAGTCTGAAAGTTAGAAAAGCATGCGCCCAAGGGCAAGTTAGTAGTTCAGATCCAGTATAGTCTATTATGTGATTAGCAAGCATGTTGTAAGAATAAGAAGAAACAGATTTTCATAATAAAAGTCAGTAAAGAAAGATTAGATAGACAGACAGTTATGGCTACAGATTAGCCATCCAGACAGATAGTATCTTGGCTACAGATTAGCCATACAGTTAAATAGAGATTTCAGAATCAGTATAATCAGTAAAAGAATCAGTTCAGTATAGAAACAGATCAGAATAAGAAGCTAAATTTCAGATAGTCTTTTCAGCTATACATGCTTGCTATTTATATGTGCTATTTGTTTGTTGAGACTTGTTGTGGTGTGAGGGCACCTTATTGAGCGTCCTCGCCGCCCCTGGGTTGGTAATCGTGTTGCCCACTGAGCGGGTGGGTTTTACGTCACTCCAAGGAGTGGCATGCCGTCCCCAGCTTGGACGAAGGTGGGATGTAGCTTTCCCCACGGCAGTCTGATCAGCATTACAGGTGCAGCTCCGGTATCAGATAGCCCTGTTGAGTGTGTCCAGGGAATCAGACCCTATCTGTTATTGTCTGTACATTCAGTTATTACAGGTGTAGCTCCGGTTTCAGATAGCCCCGTAGAGTGTGTCCGGGGATCCAGACCCTATCCGTTACTGTCTACACAGGAGTCCTCCGGACCCAGACGCGGTTGCTTATATCGGAGGCTATGGCCCGAGCCGGAGACCCAGGGGGTCGGTAGAGGAGCTCCGAAGTGAGTAGATGAGTGGAGTGACTTATTTTTGGTTGGTTTTGACCCGGGTAGGGGTATATAGATTGTTTGCTTGCTTGGCGCCATCCGGCTTATGGGGGTTGGTATTGGCTCTTGCTTGCTACTTGTATATCTATTTATGTGCTATATATATTGTATACTAGCTACTAGACAGCAGGTCGTTGCGTCTACAGGTACGCCTCTGCCTTATCAGTACAGAAAGCCCGATCCAGTTTATGTCAGCTTCTTCAGATTCAGTTATCTCCTGCTATACAGGAATGCTAGTTATGCTATCTTTATTCAGTTGTTTTCAGTTGTATTATTTCAGTTGCTTTGCATACTCAGTATCAGTGATACTGACGCCCAGTGGGGCGCTGAATTACTTGCCTGCAGGTACTCATAGACAAGGAGGCGATCCCTCGTGATTCCAGTCAGCTATTGAGTATTCAGCTCCTGTCATCCGGAGTCTGAATTCCAGAGGTGTATTTCGTTTTCCTTTTTGTACAGTACGGGTAGGTCGGGGCCCTGTCCCGATCATTTCTGTTGTTATTCTTAGAGGCTTGCAGTCTGTATATATTTTCCTGTGGTAAGTTGAGCCGGTCGTGTGAGGCCGTGCAGTTTGCTGTAGCTGTTTAGTATTTCAGTTTATGTTGGTCGTGTGAGGCCTTAGTTTGACAGTAGTGGTGACCTTGTCGGTCACGTAGTCTTACAGTAGTCTTGTGTTGATATTACAGATGACTAGACAGCATGGTGGCCTTGTCGGCCCGCATGGGTTCCTTGTTATGAGTGTGTTCTGGTTAGCTGTTATTACAGGTACATGTGGCTATAGGCCTGTTGGCCGGAGGCTATGTTTACAGTTGTTATATAGCCCTTCGTTTCCAAGAATTTGAGATAGAGCCAGCCAAAGCACCAGATATGCTCAGGCTGGACCATTTAGCAGTCCAGAGTCTAGCAGGCACCAGGTGCCCGTCATACCCCCCAAGGTGGGATGTGACAAGTGTCTAGCACCGAGTAGGCTTGGGTTCCAAGGTCCCTTGGTCTTAGAACTACACGCTAACATAGGTATACTTATATTTGAGACCTCTCAAGAGAGTTTTCCCCGCCTGCTAGAGGGCCTTCAGCTTAATATCGATATCATGGTAGCGTCTTTAGCCTGGAAAGGTTTTGGACGGCTTTGCCCACTTGAGTGCAATAGTTAGGGCATTACATAAGCTCTATCGTGATGGTGTTAGTTATGACAAGTCTCCCATTGTTCCTCATGATTTCAGTTATGCATGGTTATGATATTATGTTTACAACAAGCTTGACCCAATGATCAGTTTATAAGCTTTTAGTTATGATTTCAGTTATGGAAAGCTACATGATTTCTATTTTAGCTTTGGGTCATTCTATTCAAATATGATATTCAGCTTATGGATGTATATGTTTTTAGATATCAGCATACATTCCTTACTCTTATGATCTTGTGATCTATGTTTATATGCATGATTTCAGTTTATACTTATTCATCATGTTTTACTACCTTGTGTCACTACCCTAACATAGGTCCGGATCAAGACACAGGACAAAGAACCCCAAGAGGCTCCACCTCGACCTATGGCATGAATATGACATCTAAAACTCAACATAATAATGCAAAAGTCTAACATACATAATAGCAAAATTCTAAAAATCTGGTACATCGAATATCTAAATACATAACAGCGATTTGAAATTGAAAACATACTATGTCTGATAAACATCTACATATTGATGAGCTGATGGGAGAAGACCCCAACTAAATCACTAGAAATTGAAAATATTGGGTATAAGCTGAAAAAGGGTCGTCAAAGGAGGAGGAGTCACCAAACCTGGCTGAGAGATGGTAACTCTGAGAACCTGGCTAACGACGGGACTTAACCTGAATGTCCAAGCATGTATCATGAAACGATACAACATAGAGTATGTGGTCAGTACTTGAAATACACTGAGTATGCAAGGTAAGTAAAAAACGGACAATTAAAATACATATGAGTACATAAGAGTGCGATAACGCGATCATGAAGTAAATATCATAATGTAAACATAAGGGTTCAAGGTTTTCAAATCATTCATAATCTAATCATAATCATAGTCATAAGAGAAACTTTATAAAACATAACTCGAGCAAAAGTAACATAAACATATCCATGCATAAATCATGAGGGACAATGGGAGGACTCATCTTAACAGACACTATTATGATAGAGCTTACATGATGCTCCACTATTTCGCCCAAGTAGTCAGAACCGTCCCAGACTTCCCAGGCAAGGGACGTGTAGTATATGGTCAATATTTGGAATGCACTGAGTATGAAAGGTAAGTAAAAAATGGATAGTTAAAATACATAAGAGTGCTTAAGAGTGGGATAACGCGATCATGAAGTAAACATCATAATGTAAACATAAGGGTTCAAGGTTTTCAAATCATTCATAATCCAATCATAATCATAGTCATAAGAGAAGATTTATAAAACATAACTTGAGCCAAAGTAACATAAATATATCCATTCATAAATCATGAGGGACAATCGGAGGACTCATCTTAACCGACACCATTATGATGGAGCTTACATGATGCCCTACTATTTCGCCCAAGTGGTCAGAACCTTCCCAGGCTTACCAGGCAAGGGACGTGCAGTATGGTGATATCAAAATGATTCAATAATAAATATATATACCTATGGTGGCACGTAGTTCTGATACCACGGGGTTTACCTGAATGCCGAGTCTACTCGGTGCTAGACACTACTTTCAAAGACATGCACATGAGGGCTCGCATAGTAACCATAAAATCATTCATGAAGTTCATGGCCAAATAAATAATAACATATTGAATCCCACTTGAAATATATGATTATCCAGAATAAGGGCCCATGAGTTGGCCAAGAGTCATAAATCCATAAATTATAAAATCATGCACACTTGTTATATACTTGATATTCATAAATCCATGAAGACTACTTGAGAAGAATCATATCATAAATCATAATTTAGAGCCTAGGAAGATCAAGATCATAATAGAATCATAACTTGACATTTTCATGAAACTTACATAAGTGGGCATAATTTAATTAAAATTGGAAACTATGAATTAATAATCAAAATAGATATAAAATCTACCCATAGATCTTAACACATGATTTGATACATGAAGGGAATTGATCCACGGATAGATTATAGAGAATTTCACAAAATTTGAAATAAATCTCATAAGATCATGAACTTAAATCTAGAATTAAAATCCATGGAATTGAGAAGAATTTTGAGCATTATAGATACGTCATTTTTGACCCTCTGTGAGTTTTACACTATTTCAGCGATAAACATCTTTTTTACATTTAATCTTGACATTTTAAATTTATTTTATTTCTAGTAGATTTTATAGTATAAGTTTTATTTTGACTTACAAAAGAAAAATATTTTTTATTAGTATTTTTATCCTATTATTATTATTATTATTATTATTATTATTATTATTATTATTATTATTATTATTATTTAAAAAAAAGAACCAATAGGAAAGGACCAACACAAGAGATTCCATCTTATATTTTCCTAACAAACCTCACATGCACACATTTACACCTCACCGGATTTTTCTTCCTCTCCAAGATTGCTCTCACACACCTTCTCCTCTAAGCAGTAAACACACTCATACTCATCCTCACCTATACACACTCACGCCATACACACATATATATCCTCACAAATCACACACCTCACCATTTTTTTTGCTCACCAATTCACACACCTATATACACTACACACACAAAAAAAGCACAGGGACTCTTCTTCTTGAATTGCACACACCAGCATTCTCGTCTTGATTTTTTTCCTCTCTAAGCAGTAAGCACTCACTGGCACACTGACACTCACATAATCACGGCATCATCACGGTACTCACACATACAAATCACCGGAGAACAATATACACCCACCGGCACAAATAGAGAACATCTGAGAGAACAATATAGAGAGGAAAGTCGAGAGACAAGATGGAAAATAGATGGTTTTCTTTATCTCTTCACTCACCATCACATTGAAATTATGTAAATCACCGATTAGCCATTTTAAATACCTCCGCTTTCACTTTAAATCACTTTGAATCCACCATCAAATCACCTCCCACAACCTTTGTTTTCACCATCCATCAAAACCCAGATGAATTATTATTATTGTTTTTTTTTTTCAACTACTATTAAGGTTTAACAGGTTCATTTGTTCTTTGGGTTCGAGTTTGGTCGCAATAGTGGCAGTTTTTGGGCGCAACTCTTTGTGATTTTCTGAAATTTCCGTTCACGATTCCGAACCGAGGTTTCTGTTTGAGTTCTGGTCTAGGCTCCGTTAGTCCATTAGAGTTGCAATTCAGATCCAGAGACATTGAGGTGCATTCTTTTGCTTTTATTCAAAAAAAATTATTTCTCATATGCTAAGTGTTAATTTATTGAGCTTAATTTGAATCTTTAATGTTAATACGCTTTCATGTGTATCGATTCGTTCTTAGTCCGAAGTTGTTGCATCTTTGTTAATCATTTTCATAAATGTTTCTGATTAATAGTTGATGTTTTAATTTTGTATGAAAGAAGAGTATGTAATCAAAGTTTCAGAAAAACTAAAAAAAATTATTATTGTTTGCGCAGGTTCTTAACAGATAACATGTTTGAGGCTAAAAGGAGATTATTAACATGATTTTTAATTGCTATGATTTGGTGTGTCGTGAGTATAATTTTTGATGTGTAGATTTGGGGTTCATTTAGTTCAATTAACTGTAGAAATGTTGGAGCAAAGCAAATGACGTAGTAGTGTAGTATTAATTTGTTATGCATTTTGTTCGACTTCTTTATTTTAGATGTACTTGAAATTTAATTATCGTGAGAAAAATGGATTGGAGCATAAATTTGGTTAAAATCCCATTACGAGTATTAAAGAAATTAGTGGAAAGAATATTTGATAAGGGAGCGAGAGAGAACGGGTTAAGATTTTTTTTAAAGGAATTTAGAAGTTATCTAATTAATTTAATTGATAATTAACGATGAGATCAGAAAGTTCTACTACCGATAAATCATTTTAATTAAATTCACTTATTATTTGAAGCCGAATTAACGGGGTAGACAAACTTTTATGTACGTTAGATGCTCATTTAGGTACGGGAAGGTGTGACGACCCATAAAAGCCTCAAAGGCGTGCGAATTAAATCGTGGCAAGGCTGGAAAGTGCTGCTACCAATACGTCACGCGTTAATAATTTAATTAATTTCTAAACTAGTTTAAGACTTGTCAAGAAGGCGAATTGAACAAACTCTTAAGCTCATAGCATAATGTATCCAAAAATTGAGTTAAGCTGGATATAAATTGATAAAGGGACCGTGCTAGAACCGCAGGACTCCAGGGGTGCCTAATACCTTCCCTCCGGTCAATAGAATTTCTTACCCGGCCTTTTATTTCGCAGACCAAATAAGAGTCATTTTCTGTTGATTAGGGATTCAATAGGTGACTTGGAATACTGAAACTCAATTCCAAGTGGCGACTCTGAACAAATAAAATTAATCCCTTCTCAATACGTTACTTCAATTGGAAAAACCCTTTGATAAATAAAATCCGCTTCCGCCATCGGATGAGCGGTGGTCGTTAGAAAAAAGGTTGTGACAAGCATAAGAGTGAAAGGAACTCTCATTCATAGCCTCACATATCTGGGTAAATCTTATTTACACTTCCTCTTAAAAGACCAAAGGAAATTGGAGAAAAATTGGGGAATTCCTCAAGCTTGATCTCCAAGAAAAAACTCTAAACTTGCATATATGGAATAGTAAAGCTTAGAATAGCTTTAACACTCTTAAAAACCTTCTAACAGAACTTAAAATGATGTAGTATAGGACATTAAAGCCTAGGAATTACAAAAAAACCTTTAATGAAAAGTCTGAAAATTTTGCACTGCCAATGACAATGATCGATACCGCGAGTCGTCCTTTGATACTGCGAGTCGTGGTATCCATCCGTTACTTCCTTCCATCATTTCTTACCTTCTCTGATCCTGTGATAGTGACTTGACAAAACGAGTCGTTACTCCACACAACGATCCGTTACTTCCTCCCATTACATTGCTAAATTCCAAACTCAGGTCTTCAACCACGACTGGACAGGACGAGTCGTTACTAGTCCTAATGAATCATCGTTTCCGCCTGTTGCCACCACTGCCCGCAACTACTCACCTTCTTGAAGTCCTCCCAATAGAAGCATACCACAACTCATTGTCCCATACAATGAGTCGTACCATGATGCAATCACCTTGACAAGGACCACTCTGACACAACTCCTTACCACAACTCGTTACACTGACCAACGAGTCATTCCATGGATCATTGGTCCTGGACCTGCCGACCACATTCTCACCATGTGTGGGACCAATGGTTTGTGGGAGCTTCCCACAACTCATACAACGAGTCGTTCTATGATATTTTCCCAACTTTTCTGCTGATCTCATTCCTAAATCCCGATTCTAGTATTAGGAACTTCCAGAGTATTACACCTTGCATACTCAGTTTATTCTAAGTACTGATCGCATACTTTATGTTGTATCATGTTATGATATAGCTTCAGACGATCAGACTCAGCGGCTGCTAGCCAGATTCCCTCAGCTTAGTTCAGTTTCCCATCATTGGTGAGTCCTCATCTTTCGAGGACCTTCAGTTAGTGTCGAGTAATGTTATTTTCAATTTCAAACTTTAGCGAGCTAGTTGGGAATGTTTTCCCATTAGCTCTTCAGACATGTTAGAGGCTTATCAGACAATATGCAGAATTTCCGCTTTGTTAGTGTTGACTCTATTATGATCATTATGTATTAAGACTTTGACTTATTCTTATTTCAGTTATCAGATTCCGCTTGATTTATGTACTTTAGTTGCTATGTTCAGGTCATGGGTCGACTTGGAGCCATTCGTGGTTCTAGATTTCCTGTCTTAGTCCGGTCCTATATTCGGATCGTGACAAACTTGGTATCACAACAAAGGTTTAGAGTATCTTAGGTTGTCTGAAAGTCGCATTGAGTAGAGTCTTTTCTATGGGTGTAAAGTGTGCCACACTTATAGGGGAGAGGCTACAAGATGTTTTAGGAAATTTTCATTCATTCATGATCTATGTCGTGCGATAAAGTATCTCTTTATCCTTCTAACTCATGCTATATGCAATTACAGAAATGTGCCTCACACCGAGTAAATAGAAGAAGGAATGAAATAGAAATGGCCACGACAATGGCAATGGAGAAGGGAATCAACAAGCCCCGCCAGCACCAGCACTAGCAGATCCTATGCTTGAGCAAGTCACTCATGCCGAGTTTAGAGCAGCATTTCAGATGTTGGCATAGGCGATGATCGCTCAGGTCGACCAGCAGGCGGTGGCTCATGTTCCTTAGAATGGGAACGCAGCCGCAACAAGAGTTTGAGACTTTCTTCGGATGAATCCCCCGTAGTTTCTGGGATCAAAGGTAGATTAGGGCCCTCATGAGTTCATTGAGGAGGTGTAGAAGATCACTCAAATTATAGGGGTAACCTGAGAGGAGAGTGTGGATTTATCCTCCTACCATCTTAAGGGGGTTGCTTACATATGGTACCTCCAGCGGAAAGATAGTAGGATAGTGGGAGCAGTTCCCATAAGTTGGGACGAGTTTGTGACTGCCTTCTTGGATAGGTTCTTCCCTAAGGAGTTGAAGGAGACAAAGGCGGAGGAGTTCATCAACTTGAAGTAGTATCACAAGACTGTCAAAGAGTATGTCTTGGAGTTTACCCACTATCAAAGTAAGTGCCGGAGATGGTAGTAGATCAAAGGGCTCATATGAGCAGATTTGTGAATGGAATATCATACTCGCTGGTCAAGGAGTGCAGGACCACTATGCTGAACAGTGATCTAGAATTCTCACGATTGGTCATATACATCCAACAGATAGAGGCGGATTATATGAAGGAGAAGGAGAGAGAGTCTAAGAGGGCCAGGACAGGGAGTATCAAATAGTTCCAGTAGAGATATGGCGGAGGACATGGCCACTAGTCTCATCAGAGATCGTCATCCCTAGCGCCATCATCAGCCAGTGTTCTGTCTAAATCTACGCGTGATCAGTGGGGTAGAGCATCAGGCTCTAGAGGTCAGGGAAGTATGTCAATAAAGCCTAGTATTCTAGTATGTGACAGGTGTGGTAGGAGGCACACCAAAGAGTGCTTAGCAGGTTCGATTGCATGTTTTAGGTGCGGGAAGCCTGGACACCGGCTCAGAGACTTCCCTTCAACTAGACAGGGACATAGTAGAGGTCGTGCCCAACCACCAGTTCAGCAGCGCTACCAACATGCTTAACTCAACAGGGTGCATCCACTAGTGCAGGTGGTGGTCAGTGTCAGAACAAATTCTATGCCCTCTCATCTCATCAGGAGCAGTAGGTCTCTCCAGATGTGGTCACTGGTATGTTACGAGTATTTCATTTTGATATATATGCATTGTTAGATCCAGGGGCTACCTTATCTTTAGTGACTCCCTATGTTGCTATTAGTTTTGGAGTTAGTCCCGATACCCTATCAGAACCCTTCTCAATCTATACTCCAGTCGGTGACTCAGTTATAGCTCGACGGGTATACAAAAATTTCCCTACACAATCCTTCAAAAAGTCACCTCAGCCGATCTAGTAGAGCTAGACATGATAGATTTTGATGTTATCTTCAGTATGGATTGGTTGCATGCATGTTACGCCTCAGTGAATCATAGAACCCAAACGGTAGAGTTTTGATTTTTAAATGAGCCAGTTCTAGAATGGAAAGGTAGTTTAGTTGTGCCTACAGGTCGCTTTATTTCCTACCTTAAGGTCATGAAGATGATTTACAAAGGCTATGTGTACCATCTAATTCGATTTAAAGATGCAACGTCCGAGACCCTCACTTTTTAGTTAGTTCCTATAACGTGCGAGTATCCGGAGGTGTTTCCCGATGATATACCAAGAGTCCCTCCCGAGCAAGAGATAGACTTTGGTATCGACCTTCTTCCTAATACGCAGTCGATATCCATTCCTCCTTAGAAAATGACTCCAACTGAGCTAAAGGAGTTGAAAGATCTTCTAGATAAAGGATTCATCAGGTCTAGCAAATCCCCATGGGTGCTCCAGTTCTCTTTGTTCGGAAGGAAAGATGGTTTCCTTAGAATGTGCATTGATTATCAGCAGTTGAACAAGGTCACAATCAAGAATAAGTATCCTTTACCCAGAATCGATGGCTTGTTTGAATAACTTCAGGATGCTAAGTGCTTCTCAAACATAGACTTCAGGTCTGGTTATCACTAGCTCAGAGTTAGGGAAAGTGACATTTCGAAGACAGCTTTTAGGACTCCGTAAGGTAATTATGAGTTTATATTTATGTATTTTCAACTAACAAATGCTTCTGCAGCTTTTATGAATCTAATGAACACGGTGTTTAAGCCATATTTGGATATGTTCATGATTGTCTTCATAGACGATATTCTCATATACTCTCAGAGCGAGGAGGAGCATGTCGCTCATTTAGGGATTGTGCTATAGACTCTCAAGGATTGCTAGCTGTTTGCTAAATTCAGCAAGTATGAGTTTTGGTTGGCCTCAATAACATTTTTGGGTCATGTGGTGTCTAGTGAGGGTGTATAGGTGGACTCTCAAAAGATAGAGGGGGTGAAGAATTGGTCTAGACCAGTTAGTCCTTCGAATATCAGGAGTTTCTTGGGTTTAACTGGCTATTAAACTATCCTCAAAACATGCATAAAGAAATAAACTCATGATAGAACAAAGCGAATCGACATCAAAATTAAATTTCCCTTAAAATGAAACAAATGATAATCCCAAGACCAGTTGCACCAGACGCCTACATGCAATGGTAAGACTAATAATTCTAGGAAGTAAAAGAAATGAAAAGAAAACTACAATGTCCCAAAAGGAAAGACATCTTTGACGGAGGAGTGGTGCTTCCTTCTTGATCAGTTCACCTTTCAAGTAACTGCTTTCGCTTCAAAGGTGAGGAACTTCCGGGTTTGAACTATGCACTTAGAAAAGAAGTGCAGGAGTAGGGTCAGTACGTAACATGATACTGGTAGGCATCATTGGTCGACCTTATATAATAACATATAGCATTGCAAAAAAAATATAAAATGAGTCTTCAATTTCATATATAAGCACAATAGCCATATCATGTACACTAACTCTACACAGGTGACAATCAGCCTGCTCACTGGATTGGGCCTTTCGCTGTAGCGGTCTCGCTGCAGCAGAAGTAAATCTGCTGCAGTGGTACTCCTCGAGGCAGTAGCTCGGCTTAGATGCACCTTCCATAAATTCACTAGTTTTCAACAATTTACACATTCAAATATTAATTCAGATAGCATGCACAAGCTTTTGACACCAATTCATATTCGCTCATCATCACATATACTTTAAGCATTTTATCATAGCGATAAAAACATCAACGTCAATTGTTGTTTATAAATTTATACTTAATCTTTTTCCACCATTCTCAACTCAGATTACAAGTACATAATTCAAATGCTCAACTCTTCCATTTATCATATACTCATTCAGAATTGTTAATAAGCTACAAAAAAATCAAAAAATAAAATCAATGGTGATATGTCGGGCACATGCCTTCGCCATGTCCCTATAACACTCAACAACAATATCAGTGTATACACATGCCAGAGGGTCTTATTTTTGTTCTTCCATTCATGACCTACAGGGGACTCTAGAAATCTATGTACTGTACCGGCACGGTACCCGCTCCCACTATATGCTCATCCGGATGCTCCCCTCGGACACAAGCCACTCATCAATTATGCTCGCCCAAATACTCCCCTCGGGCACAAGCCTCTCATCACAATATATAGTTATTATCCTACTAATTTTCCATCTACTTAATATAACAGCGTACAATATATAAACACTTGGGAATTTACCATCTACTTCCTCACTTGCACGATTACAGATCATCAATCTTCATGAAACAAAATAAACATAATTCACTTCACGAGTCCACATAGTTCCGCAATAGTTCAACATCACTTCATAATAACATGATTTTCATAATTTACTAAATAAGGAAATTCCATAACAAATAACTTCCAAAGACCAATCACATATCATTATCACACACACATACAAGTCATTATATGGGGTCTAACCCTCTAACCATAACCTACACGATATTCGGATATGGAAATTCAGCTCTTCTACAGGAGCCTTACCCTTTCTCAAACCTTTGGAATGCTCGAAATCTACACAAAGTCAGAGTAATTCATTACTTACTCTTCAAATAAGGGTCTAAACAGATCAAACCCTCCCTTTCAAGGCACTTTAACAATAAAACCCTCAAATTCAACCAATTGACTCCCCATGATCCAGCCCTAGTCCACTAACTTGTGCTTTTCTCCATTCAAAAACCCACCACTAAAGGGTCTACAAGCATTCCAAGGTTAATAATACCCAAAATTCCATATAGGGCATCAAAAGCTTACCTTGGAAGAAGAATTCTCTGCCCTAGAGGGAATTTTTGCTCTTTGACCTTCCTGATCGTGTTTTGAAAATAATGAGATAAAACCCCCTGAAATACCACTTAAACCCACTTCCTCATTTCCAACTTCCGTTGCAGCGGTCACATTTCTGCTGCAGTGAAGGAAATCGCTATTTTTGGTTTACATGACTTCAGGAAGATAAAGCAGCTATAAAAGTTATTCTTGTCGCAAATCCGGCGGTTAATTCCCCCATCCATTTTGGTGGGACTCCGACCATCACTACGGTCTCACTGTAGCAGACATCCTACTATTATTGTGGTTCCCCGAGCTAGTAACTACCCAATTTTGACCAGTTTTATATTAGATTATTTCACAACTTTTCTGTCCCTCCCTTAGCTTGTTTCGAATGCTCTGAGTCCATTCCCTACCTGTAAAGACATTTGGGTCATTACATCAAATACCAATTAAAACACCATTCGTCCCAAAATAGTCTATACAAGGAAAGGAAGAATACATACCAGACTCCACAAACAACTGAGGATACTTGATCCGCACATCAACCTCGGTCTCCCAAGTGGATTCCTCTATAGGATGATTCTTCCACTGAATCTTTACTGTCGTAATTTCTTTTGACCTCAGCTTCCGAACCTCTCTAGCCAGTATCGCTATAGGCTCCTCCTTATAGGAAAAATTCTCATCTAGTATCATGGAGTCCTATTAAACAATGTAAGTCCCATCTCCATGATGCTTCTTCAACATTGGCACATGAAACATCGGATGTACCCCAGAAAATCCTAGCGGCAATGCCAGCTCATAAGCTACTTTCCCCACTCCTCATAGGATCTCAAATGGTTTGATGTACCTCAGGCTAAGCTTGCTCCATTTCCCGAACCTTATCACCCCCTTCATAGGGGATATCTTGAGCAACACTTTCTCTCTCTCCATGAATTCCATATCCCTCACCTTCTTGTCTGCGTACTACTTCTCTCTACTCTGAGCAGCTACTAGATGGTCCTGAATTATCCAAACTTTTTTCAAGGACTCTCTCAGCAAATCATTTCCCCAGGGTCTCACTTCAAATGCGTCAAACCACCTGATGGAGATCTGCACTTCCTCCTATAGAGGGCTTCAAATTGTGCCATGCCAATGCTCAAGCGATAACTGTTATTACAAGAGAACTCTGCTAGGGGTAAGAATTTATCTCAATGGCCCCCAAAATCTATCACACACGCCTGTAGCATATCCTCCAACACTTGAATAGTCCTTTTTGACTGTCCATCTGTCTGAGGGTGGAAGATTGTGCTTAAGTCCAACCTCGTGCCTAGCTCTGCCTACAAGGTTCTCTAGAAAGTGAAGTGAATTGAGTGCCCCTGTCAGAACTGGCACCTCGTGCAACCAAATCACTTCCTTCACGTACAACACGGCTAACTTTTCGGTATTGTAAGTCACTTGAACAGGCAAGAAGTAGGCAGACTTGGTCAGTCTATCCACTATGACCCAAATGGAGTCATATTTTCCTAATGTCTTTGGAAGACCCACCATAAAGTCCATCATTATTCTCTCCTATTTCCACTCTAGGATGGGCATCAGCTGAAGTACTCCTCCCGCCTTTTAGTGCTCGTACTTCACCTACTGGCAATTCAAACACTAAGCGACGTAGTCAACAATGTCCCTCTTCATCCTGCCCCACCAATAGTGCTATTTAAGATCATGGTACATCTTGGTGACTCCAGAATGAATGGAGTACTTCGAGTTGTGTGCTTCTACCAGAAGAGTCTGAATTAGCTTACTGACTCAAGGAACACACATGTCCTTTTATTCACAGGACCCCTTCAGCATCTAAAACTACTTTTTTGGCTTCTCTCCACAAAATCTTATCTCAAATCTTACCCAGTTTCTCATCCTCAAACTGTTTTACTTTGATTTTCTCTAACACGGATGACTTAGCCTCCATGATAGCTAATATCCCACCTGTTTCAGTCAGTGATAATCTCACCAAGCTATTTTCCAAAGTTTGAACTTCTCTGGCCATCGGTCGCTAGGTAGCCTTCTGGCAAGCTAAACTTCCCATGCTCACTGATTTTTGACTCAACGTGTCTACCACCACATTGGCCTTCCATGGATGGTATAAAATAGTGATATCATAATCCTTAAGCAATTCCATCCATCTCCTCTACCTCAAATTGAGATCCTCCTGGGAGATCACATACTGCAGCTACAATGGTCTATGAACACCTCGCAACGAGCCTCGTAAATAGTGCGTCCAGATTTTGAGAGCTAACACCACTGTTGCTAGCTCCGGGTCATGTATGGGATAATTCTTTTCATGCACCTTCAATTGCCTTAAGGCATAAGCAATGACTTGTCCTTCCAACATTAACACAACACCCAACCCATACCATGAGGCATCATAATAAACAACAAAGTCTTTACCTTCCACTGGTACCACCAAGATAGGTGATGTGGTTAGCAGAGTCTTGAGTTTCTGAAAACTTACTTCACATTCCTCTGACCACTGGAAAGGTACATCCTTTTGACTTAACTTGGTTATCACCCGAAGAGGTGGATGCAAAACCTTTCATGAACTGACGATAGTAACTGGACAACCCCATAAAACTTCGAATTTTTGTCACATCAGTTGGCCTCGCCGAATTTCTGGTTGCCGCCATCTTCTGTGGATCAACTTTGATTCCCACCTTGGAGACCACATATCCCATAAAAGACATTGATTCCATCCAAAACTCACACTTGGTAAATTTAGCATACAACAACTTCTCCTTCAGCAATCCCAGCACAATTCTTAGATGATTTTCATGCTCCTACTTGGTCATAGAATACACCAAGATATCGCCAATACACACAATCACAAAGGAGGCCAAGTAAGGTTTGAAAATACCATACATCAGGCTCATGAAAGCAACTGGGGCATTAATGAGTCCGAAAAACATGACCAGAAACTTGTAATACCCATACCTAATCCGAAAGGCTGTTTTGGGAACATCCTCAGCCCGAATTTTCAACTGGTGATAACCGAACCTCAAGTCAATTTTTGAAAACATGTCCGCTCCCAGTAACTGATCAAACAAATCATCTACTTGAGTAAGAGGGTACTTGTTCCAAATAGTTACCTTGTTCAACTAACAGTAGTTGATGCACATCGCATACTATCATTCTTCTTCTTCACAAACAAAATTGGGGCACCTCACTATGACACACTTGGTCTAATAAACTGTTTATTAAGAAACTCCTGCAACTGCTCCTTGAGTTCTCTCAACTCAGCAGGTGCCATTTGGTATAGAGGAATAGAAGTGGGTCGAGTCCCTGGCTCTAAATCTATACAAAAATCAATGTCATAGTTTGGCTGTATGTCGGAAAATTTGCAGGGAACACCTCTAAAAACTCAGGAACAACCAGGACTGGCTCTATGGAAGGACCCTCAGAACTAGTGTCCCGAATGCGTCAGATATGCTGAAAAACCCCGCTCTATCAACTTACGGACACGAATATAAGAGATAAGTTTTGTAGGATCAGGGTTACAGTTCCCTTTCAACTCCAACCTAGACACCCCTGGCCCCGATAGAGTGACGGTCTTAGCATGGAAATCTAGATTGACATGGTAAGGGGACAACCAGCTCATTCCCAAAATTACATCAAAATCAACCATGTCCAAGATCACTAAGTCTGCCAGAGTGTCAAACCCTATGAAATCAACAATACAATCATGAACAACCCTATCCACCACCACAGAATCCCCAGTAGGAGTAGACACATGGATAGGAGTAATAAGCACATCATAAACAAGATCCAAACCTAATGCAAAATAAGCAGACACATAAGAAAATATACAGCTCGGATCAAACAACACAATAGCCATTTTGTCAGACATGATGTTCATACCTGTAATAATGTTGTCTGAAGCCTCTACCTTTGGCCTACCAGGAAAAGCAAAGAAATGGGTCTGAGAATCTGGGTGCCACCCCTGTCCACCTGAGCACCTCCTCTACTCTATTGAGAACTACCTCTAACAACTGGTTGACTACCTCGTCCCAGCTGTGGACGATCCTGACTGAATGCACTACCTCCTCTCCCGATAGGGGTCGGAGCTCGAGGAGGGTGAGGAACAATCTGTTTCTCTATACGAACCTAGGGCACCATCTACAGATGTTGACATACTCACCACAGACCTTCTGAGTCACTGGCCTCTGAGCTGGAATAGAGGAAATAGGGCAAGCTTTGAAGTTTGAATGAATAATACGAGTACCCCGAACTGAACGTGATGGTCGCGGAGCTGTCCCTGGTTGACCTTTGGCCGACACCTACATGGATGACTAAATAGGGCACTCTGACAAACCCTGTAGTGTCAGAGCCCTAGCAAAGGAACTACTAAAGGAACCCACCCTCTGAGCCTTCTTCTCGGCGTTCTTTGCATATCCCTCCTGTCTCACCCTTTCCACGGACTTCACATACTCTACCACCTCTTGGAAGGTCTTACCTGAGTAGACCATCTGAAGAGATGATACCTGGAGACCCACATTCAGGCTTTTAAAAAACCAGCTAATCCTCTCCTCTTTTGTGGGTAGTAAAGGTAGAGCATACTTGGACAATGGATGAAATCGGGCCTCGTATGCTGCAAAAGATTAGTTCCCTTACTCGACGGTAGTGAACTCATCCCATCTCTTGTCCCTCAGAGTGTGGGGAACATACTTCTCCAAATATGTGGAGTAGAGCTGGGTCCAAGTCAATAGTGGTGACCCCGCTGGTTTGCACTTCACAAAATCTCTCCACCAGAGCATAGTATCCCCCATTAACTAAAAAGTAAGAAACTCTACAACACGCTTCTCTACTGCCCCAATCTTATGGAGCCACTCATGACAGTCAATGATGAACTCATAAGTGTCCTCCACATCAGTGCCATAGAAAGTAGGAGGCTTCATCTTGGTGAACCTCCAAAATAGGTCATGCTCCTCTCCCATCATCACCGATCCCACTACTGGTCTCAGGAACATGCCAGCCTCCGACAAGTCATCAATTCGAGGAGCCACAACATCTGCATGTTGTATCGCTGATTGCTGTTCGGTGCGTTTGTTGGGGTTATATATTATAAACCGACACGCAAGTGCACGTGGTCAAACAAGTAATAAAGTGGCTAAGTAAGCCAAGTATCGATCCAAGGAGGCTCAGGGTATGTAAAAATTGCCTAAGTATACTATATTCTTATTTTACTTCTAACTATGCTAACAACAACGTAACCAACAGTTAATTGAGTTTTTGTTTATAAAATATATACTAAAACTATTAACAATTATTTACTATGAATTTAAACTATGGATATGAGCATGCCAAGGTTAAGAACAAGTAATGAATTCGATTGTAATCATAATTCGGTTAATCTCTTCTTCATGTTGCTAGCCAAGAACATTAGCCTAGAAATTAAAACTCTCGTATTTAATTTCACTTAAGAATCATAAACCATTCGTCTACATTTCTGTGATCAAATGCAATTTATGACCTAGCAATACAATTCTGGTTCCTAAATTGACTAATACGGCTTTCAAGTATATTTCTATCAGGAAAGCACATCAAAACCCAATTTTCCCAAATCAAGTTAAGAACAATACCCTATTAATTCACAACTTTCCAATTTCTTGCTCTCTCGAGTGAAATTGGACTTTTTAGATGTACATTAATGTTGGCCAAGCACTAATGCAGTAAGAACAAGAATTAATAGAACAACATGAAAGAAGAAGAAGAAAACCATATCATTTACAATCAAAATTCACTACCCATGTTCAAAACCTTAGCAAGGAAGAGAACTAGCCACTCATTTGTGGATTGATCATCCTAAAACAAGTGTAAATCATATGTACAATTGATTTAAAGAAAAAAGGAAGAGAAGAAATCTCTTAGCTTTTTCGTCCCTCAACTGCTGCTAACCCACGTCCTAGCTCCACCAAGTCTGAACTAAAACTCCACTAATTAAAATAAACCTAAGTGTGCTATTTATACTAGAGGGAAATTTTTCCCGGAATAACAAGCAACGTGTCACGGAGGTCAACGCGGAGCACTGCCTCCGTGACACGGCGTGGACGCGGACCTTCACTGGAAATCCAGGGTCCAGTAAATTAGCCTCAACGTGGCACGGAGGCCAACGCGGAGGCCTATCTCCGTGCCACGGAGCTGCCGCGAGGCCTCACTGGAATTTGCCATTTAATTCCCTCTCCAGGCAGTGTGCCTCCGTGATGGTAGCGTGGCACGGCTCCATCGCGGAGCCCCTATAATTTGTGCATTCCAATGTCTTTTCCACGCTCGTATCCAAGTCCAACTCCGATATAGTTCCAACATGCATTTTAGCTCCTAAAAATCATATTTACCTGCAAAACAAATGCTAATCATGTTGGTTAGTATAAATTCACATTTTATTACCAATTACATGAGAATATATACACATTGCACACAAACAAGGCGAAAATAAAACGTTTGAGTATCACTTGGGCATATAAATCTGCCCAAGATCAATTGCTTCCTCGCAGGAGCTGCTGGTGCTGCCCCAGTACCCACTAGACTACTCAGAAGGTTAAGGACTTGAGCTAGAACCTCAGAGGATGCTGGAGCGACAGGAGCTTCTCTCTGTGTCGAAACCTCAACCTCAACAGCCACCTGCTCCTGTACTGCCGGTGGTACGGGAGATGGAAACCTCTCCTTGACTGGAGCAGGAGCACAAGCCCTCCTCTAGCAGTAGTAGGCCTCTTTTCACGACCTTTGCCCCTTCCTCTGTCGTGAACTACGTATGCCACTGTTGGATCGGGTGTTGCATTTCTATTACCATTTGCGCGTGTTATCACCATTTGAGAAAGAAAGAAAGAAAAGTTGTTAGATACTAATTTGGATCACGAGATACCAATTGGAATCAAGTAATCGCGTGAAAGTAAAGAAGAAGGGAGTTTTCCTAAAGTCCTGCAGCCTCTCGAAGATAAGTTACAGACGTCTCCGCACCAATCCGTGAGACTTTAACTAGACCCGTCTTAGTGCAATGAGGTCAACGAACCTAGAGCTCTGATACCAACTTTGTCATGACCCAAATGTCTGTGATTGACACCCACACTAACCCCCAGTAGGCGAACCAATGATTCCCAATTTCTTAACCTGTCCACAAACATGCATAAACAAATAAACTCATGATAGAACCAAGTGAATCAACATAACAATTAAATTTCCCTTAAAAATGAAATAAACGATAATCCCAAGACCTGATTATCATTGCACTAGATTTCTACGTGCAATGCTAAGATTAATAATTCTAGGAAGTAAAGAAATGAAAAAAAAACTGCAATGTCCGGAAAGTAAAGACATCTTCGACGAAGGAATGGTGCTGCCTTCTTAATCTGCTCACCTTTCAAGTAACTGCTGCCACTTCAAAGGTGAGGACGTAAGGAACTTCTGGGTTTGAACTCTGCACTCAGAAAAGAAGTGCAGGAGTAGGGTCAGAACATAACACGGTACTAGTAAGCATCATTGACCGACCTTACATAATTACTTATAGCATTGAAATGACAATATAAAATGAGTCTTCAACTTCATACATAAGCACAATAGCCATATCAAGTACACTAACTCTACACAGGTGACAACTATCCTGTTCACTGGATTGGGCATTTTATTGCAGTGGTCACTGAACCGCTATAACGGTTTCACCGCGGCGGAAGTAAATTTGTTGCAATAGTACTGCTCGAGATAGTAGCTCGACTTAGTTGCACCTCCCATCAATTTCACCAGTTTTCAACAATTTATACATTCAGATATTAATTCAGATAGCACACAAGGTTTTGACACCAATTCATATCTGCTCATCATCACATACACTTTGAGCATTTCATCACAAATATAACCATCAACATCAATAATTGTTTATCAATTTACACTTAATCTTTTTCCACCATTCTCAGCTCAGATTACACGTACAAAATTCACACGCTCAACTCTTCCATTTATCATATACTTGTTCAAAATTGTTAATAAGCTACAAGAACATCATAAAATAAAATTGAGGGTGACATGTCGAGCACATGCCTCCGCCATGTCCCCATAACACTCAAAAATAATATCAGTACACACACATGCCAGAGAGTCTTATTTTTTCCTTTCCAATCATGACCTGTAGGGGTCTCTAGAAATCTATGTATTGTACCAGCGTGGTACCCGTTTCCACTCATATGCTCATTCGGATGCTCCCCTCAGACACGAGCCACTCATCAATAATGCTCACCCGGATACCCCCCTCGGGCATGAGCCTCTCATCTTAGGATATAGTTACTATCCTACTCATTTAATATCCACTGAATATAATAGGGTACAATATATAAAAACATAGGGATTTACCATCTACTCCCTCACTTGCACAATTACAGACTATCAATCATCATGAGACAATGTAAACATAATTCACTTCACGAATCCACATAGTTCCGCAATAGTTCAACATCACTTCATAATAATATGATTTTCATAATTTACTCAATGAGGCAATTCCATAACAAATAACGTTCGAAGACTAATCACATATCATAATCACACACACATACATGTCATTATATAGGGTTTAACCCTTTAACCATAACCTACCCTGATATTCAGATATGGAAATTCAGTTATTCCTCAAGAGCCTTTCCCTTTCTCAAGGCTTTGGAATGCTCGAAATCTACACAAAGTTAGAGTAATTCATTACTTACTCCTCAAATAAGGGTCTAAACAGATCAAACCCTCCTTTCTAGGGCACTTTAATAGTAAAACCCTCCAATTCAACCTATTGACTCCTCATGATCTAGCCCTAGTCCACCAACTTAGGGATTTCTCCATTCCAAAACCCACCATTAAAGGGTCTACAAGCATTCCAAGGTCAATAATACCCAAAATTTGAGATAGGAAATCTTACCTTGGGAGAAGAACTCTCTGCCCTAGAGGGAATTTTTGCTCTCTGAACTTCCTAATTGTGTTTTTGAAATAATGGGATAAAACCCTCAGAAATCCCACTTAAACCCAACTCTCTAATTTTCGTCGTCCGCTGCAGCGATCACATTTCCGCTACAGCGATCACATTTCCACTACATCGGTCAGGAAACCTCTACGGCAGATCCGTCAGTTAATTCCCCGATATGTTATGGAGGGACTCCGACTGTTATCACGGTCTCGCTGCAACAAATATCCTACCACTGCAACGGTCCCTCGAACCAATAACTATCCAATTTCTACTAGTTTTATACTTAGATTATTTTGCAGCTTTTCTATCCCTCCCTTAGCCTGTTTCCAGCGCTCTGAGTCCATTGTTGTTACAGCAACATATTTTTTATCGGTTAAAACTACCGATTCAAGTAGGACTATGCTAGATTGTATATTCAAGAGTTGGTACAATTGCATAGAATTTCTTTTTCCATCATTTTAGATAGAGGTATTCAATTTACCTCATAGTTTTGGAGATTGTTTCAGAAAGGACTTGGTACTCAGCTCAAGCATAGCATGATTTTTCACCCACAAACAGATGGTCAGGACGAGCGGACCCTTCAGACTCTTGAGGATATGTTGAGAGCATGTGTGATTGACTTCAAGGGTAGTTGAAATGATTATTTACCTCCCGACGAGTTTGCTTACAATAATAGTTACCACTCCAGTATTCAGATGGCCCATTTGAGGCTCTCTATGGGAAGACTTATAGATCGCCTATTGGCTGGTTCGAGGTAGGTGAGGCTACGTTGATAGGTCTAGATTCAGTTCATGAGGCCATGGAGAAAGTTCAACTTATTAGGGAAAGGCTGAAAGCATCTTAGAGTTGTCAGAAATCTTATGCGGATGTTAGACGGAGAGAGCTGAAGTTTGAAGTTGATGATTGGGTGTTCCTGAAGGTGTCTCCCATGAAGAGAGTGATGAGGTTCGGAAAGAAAGGAAAGCTTAGTTCCCAATATGTTGGTCCGTATAGGATTTTGAGCAGAGTTGGCAAAGTGGCATATGAGTTGGAGTTACCATCAGAGTTACCTTCGGTAAATCCAGTTTTCCATATATCTCTATTGAAGAGTGCATTTGTGACCCAGACTTGGTTGTTCTAGTGGAGAGCATAGGTTTAAAAGATAGTCTTAGCCATGAGAAGGTTCCAGTTGAGATCCTTGATCATTAGGTTCGGTATTTGAGGAACAAAGAAGTAGATTCAGTGAAGGTTTTATGAAAGAATCAACTTGTTGAGGGAGCTACATGGTAAGCCGAAGCAGATAGATAGCTAGATGCACCCATCTTTTTCCTACTGGCTCATTTTCAGCATGAGGTACCAGTTCCCTCTCTAATACTCTATTTAGTTTCATATCCAGTTTATTCCCCTCAGTTCCTTTCATGAATTAGCATGTATGTGTGATTCATGAATTCTATTCAGTCATGGGTATCAGTTCAAATTTAGTCACTCTATCAGTTTTCAGCTTCAGATATTCGATATTTGGGATCGCAACTCTTCTCCCTAGCCTTTCAATATGTTTAACCCACATTTGAGGAAGAATGTTTCCAAGGGAAAGATATTATAATACCCCAAATATTTCTAAGACTAGACTCGAGATTTGAAATGTGATCAATAGAAAAAGTTGGGAAATTGCCTCAGTACGACTCAACCTACGAGTCGTAGATTGGTAGTACAGGTCGTAGGAAGACTCATGGTTCAAATCAAAGATTTTTGTTCCCCAGATTATGAGTCCCCACTACGAGTCGTAGTATGTGGGTACGACCCGTGGTCAGGAGTCGTAGTAAGTCCTTGGAGTTATCAAGTGATTGATTGTACGGGTGATGGTATGACTCATAGGATGGAGTTATCAGTCATGGTACAAGTTGTGGAGATCTTCAGAGAGTTGGTGATATTTGAATGGTTGGTTATAAGAGCTAACCATGAGTCGTAGGAGGATTACGCGACTCATGGAATGGGTCGTAGCAACTAACAGTTCAGTTTTTCCTGCGAATTCATTTAAGAATATTTTCGTATATCCTAAGCTCCTAACTTCCTAATGACGTCATTTTAAGCTCTGAAAAGAGGATTTTAAGGGAGTTTAACCTATTATAATTCATCTCTCATGCATGCAAGTTTAGAGGTTTTCTGTTGAAGATCAAGACTTGAAATTCCTCAATTCTTCCCCAAATCTCTTGGGCTTTCAAAGTCAAGTTTAGGTTCAGCTTACTCAGGTATGTAGGTCTTCGAATGAGAGTTTCCTTTCACTCTCATGCCCAAATTTCTCCTCAAGTTCATAAATTCAAGTCTCAATTTAAGATGATGATCTTATGGGGTTTTAACTCAAATTTTATGAAATTTTCTATGATTTATTTATGGGTCAATTCCCCTTATGTTTCAAAGTATGTTTTAAGATTTATGGGCAGATTTTCTACCAGTTTTTATTATAACTTTATGACATCAAGTTTTAGAAAATTTATGCCCATTTATGTAAGTTTCATAAAATGTCAAGTTTATGATTTATGATTTCAAGTATGATGAGATATCTAGCATGATTGAATGTTTACAAATTACCATATATGAATTTGTGATTTTGACTTATGAAGTCTATTTCAATGTCACGCCCCACCTTGGGAGGCATGACTGGCACCTGGTGTGCCCTTCTAAGACCTGAACTGCTGAGCTGACTAAGCCTAAGCACCTCTGGTGCAGGGCTAACTCTAACTCTAGAATCAAGAAAACAATGGGCTATATAGCGGCTGTAAATACAACCCCCGACCGACAAGGCCTATAGCCACCTATGAAAATAAACAGCTAACCAGAGACAAACAATCATAGGGAGTCCTATACGGGCCGACAAGGCCACCACGATATCTAGTTATAACTGGAAAGTAAAATCAAATACTAAACTAAACTATGAACGATAAAGCCACCAATCAACAGCTAAACAGGGCCCCACACGGCCAACACACATAATCTAAAACACATACGGGCCCCACACGGCCGGTATCATCTAACCACAGGGAAGTAACACAATCTTCAAGCCTCTAGGAGTAATAAGATGGTCAGGACAGGGCCCCGACCTACCCATACTGTACAAACAAAAGAAGTAAACCTCTATCACACAAGCTCCGGAAGAAGGGAGCTGATGGTCCTGTACGGCTGACTGGAACTATGAGGGACCTGCTCCTTATCTATCTGTACCTGCAGGCAAGTAATGCAGCGCCCCATAAGAGGGCATCAGTACCACAGGTACTAAGTATGTAAAGTAGTAACTTTAAATAACGGAAAGTAAGAAATAGAACTGACAACGATTGAAGTAAAGAAAACGGATTGAAGATGGCTGAAGTAGTGAAATCAGGGCTAAACATAATTGTAATAAGGAGGGTAGGGGTCATACCTGACAAGTGAGGCGTCTTACTATTTACTATCAGTAACTAAAGCAAGCATAAACCTTACCTAGCTCCTATAAGCCGGAAGGTACAATCAGCACAAAATAACGCACCTGGGCCCCCATTAGCCCTAGTGAGTACACCTCAATCTATATACCCCTATCCAGGTCATACTAAGTCAACTACCAGCCTAAGCATCCTGTCGATCCCCTGGGTCTGCAATTGGGCCCGTTCGGCCCCTGACTGTAGTTGTGTCTAAGTCTGGAGGACTCCTAATATCTACACCCCGGGTGTAAGCTCTCGGTGGGGGTGTGTATAAGGCCAACCACGGCAATATGAGGATCTAGATCCCCATCTTCGTCCCTTGCGGACAGCATGCCACTCCGTAGAGCAACGTATCCTCGCCCCTTACGGGCGGCTACATAGCTATTAACCCTGGGTGGGTCACGGAAGCTATACAGGTATAATCCAGCCCAAAACAATACAATTTATGAGTCTTGACTGATAACAACAACTAGACATGATAACATACTCCTGACATGCTTTACTGGGATTCATATTGGACTACTATGCTGAAGAAACTAACTTGCCAAAAGAAAATGCCTTAACATACCTCGTTCATTGTTTACCGATTAAATGGCGAGTTTTGGCTCGTGTTCAACTGCCTTTCTCAACTGTAATCATATTAACGGAAGAATATGACTACTTTATTACTCTATTCGAAGAAAACCATAACTTATATATATATAGAAAACCATAACTTATATATATATATATATACTGACTATACTTCAACTTATCGAAAGACGATCAAGAACTCATACTTTCTCGGGAATCTAGAAGGGAGAAATACTTACTTTAGGCACGTGATCATATTGACACTAGTTTGGAACAGTTCCATCAACTTAATCTCGGCGAGGCGATGATTTGCCGGGCATATTTTACGAAAATAGCTCCGTAGCGATGCTCCCTACAACTTTATACTTCAATACCCAGAGTTAATTTGGATTTGAACAGCGTTTAGCGGCGTAATCAAATGATTTTTACTTGGTTTCTTCGTACTCCCTCGGGTCTGGCCGTGTATATATTGAAAATAATCTTTCTAAGTGTGAGGCCTTTATATACTTGAGGCAGCAGACAAGGCAACGTGGCACTCTGCCCATCGTGCTGATTCTGCTCCGTGCCACGTTGGCTAATGCAGAGGAGCTGCTCCGTGCCACTTTGCCCCTATAAGCAGCTTGGTTCAGCCTCCTCCCGCGAAATACCAACTTGGCACCCATTCGGCCTTTCCCCGGGCCCTTTCCTTGTATGTATGGCACTCTAAAACTCTCAACCAACATACGAATAGTCCGACTAAACGTTAAAAACTTACGGGGTGTAACATTCAAGTATGCATGATTTTAAGATTTGGGCAAGCCCATACAAGTTAAGTATGTTTTCATAATTTAGCCAAGGATAATAAGATCAGTTTATGATATATTTTAGAGTCGAGAATCCCACTACAACTTATGACATGTTTTCGAGTCAAGACTCCCCATGTTCAGATTTTAGACTATGCATGTGATTATGATTTCAGCTTCGTTAAAAAAGCGATGGGAGCACTATGCTTATTTTTGGGAGCAGTGTCTAGCATCGAGTAGGCTTGGGGTTTCAAGATTCTCCGGTCTCAGAACTATGTGCCCTGTAGGTATACTTATATTTGGGATATCTCAAGAGAGTTTTCCCCACCCGCCAGAGGGCCTTTAGCTTGATATCGATATCATGGTAGCGTCCTTATCCCCGACAAGATTTTGGACGGCTCTGTCCACTTGAGTGTGATGGTTGGGGCATCATGTAAGCTCTATCGTGATGGTGTCAGTTATGACGAGTATCCCATTGTTCCTCATGATTTCAGCTATGCATGTTTATGACTTATGATATTATGTTTTACAGCTGGTTTGACCCAATGATCAGTTTATAAGCTTTTACTTATGATTTCAGTTATGGAAAGCTATATGATTTCTAGTTTAGCTTTGGGTCATTCTATTCAGATATGATATTCATCTTATAGCTATACATGTTTTCATATATCAGCATGCAGTCCTTACTCTTATGACCTTGTGATTTATGTTTATATGCATGATTTCTGTTTATACTTACTAAGCATGTTTTACTACATTGCATGCTTAGTACATTTCAAGTACTGATCGCATACTCTATGTTGTATCATTTCATGATACAGGTTCTGACGATCGGACTTAGCTCCGCCGCTAGCTATATTCCTGCAGCTTAGTTCAGTTTTCTTTTATTGGTGAGTCCTAATCTTTCGAGGACCTTCGGTTAGTGTTGAGTTATGTTATTTTCATTTTCAGACTTTAGTGAGCTAGTTGGGGATGTTGTCTCATCAGCTCTTCAAACATGTTAGAGGCTTATCAAATAATATGTAAAATTTTATCTTTGTCACTGTTGACTCTGTTATGATCGATATGTATGAAGACTTTTGGTTATTCATATTTCAATTATCATATTTCGCTTGATATATGTTCTTTAGTTTCTATGTCCAGGCCATGGGTTGACTTGGAGACGTTTACAGTCCTAGGTCCCGTGTCTTAGTTCGAGCCTATGTTCGGATCATGACACTTTGTTAACAGGAGTGTTGTGTACATACTACGACGTCAAAGAACTAGGTCATGTTTGAAGAAACTCAAAATATAAGAGAGTCATGCTGCACAAATATGGATGATGGGAAGCTTGGATGGAGCAGCTACTCAGAAAAAGTGACTAACCACTTAAAGCATCCTAGCTTAGGAATGTCATAATATCAGTTTGAAGTTGTTAAAAGGCTTTGTTGATATATTATCAAGTCATTATACAGGTCTTATACACCAGAAGAATATTTTCTAATTGGATATATTCATGAAAGTATATATATTTTGAATTGATTGACATCTAAATCGAAGCTGCAAGGTGTAATGATCATAACTTGACTCCCTCGCCCCTACACCCCTCCCCCCCTCTCCACATATCTTTTATGCGGAAATCTCCTTCTATCATAATGAGAAATAAACTGTCACATGCCCTAAAACTGCTCGACCTCTTTTGTTGAATGGAGTGAATCCCAGTTTCTTTCACACATTTAAAGTATACTTTTTATTAAAGTTGGTTGAACCATTTTGAATTATTGGCAAGTCAAAAATGAAGTATTTAATGCCGAATAGAAGTAAAACAGAGCTATGAGGGATTTGAATATGCACAAAAGAACAATACCTCTTATTGGTTAACCTAGATATGGAGTTCAACATTTGTCTTAAAGGTGGAGAAGTTGTCCATGACTCAAGACTCACAACATCATTGAACTTCAAAGATCTTTAATCTTTGATTGAAAGTATTGCAAACATCATGAACTTTAATATTAGATATTTATGTACACAAGAATAGAGAAAGTGATGCATGATTATTTCACAGATCATTGATTCATGATGGAGATGAAATGTTTGTTAGGGTTTACCCTGAATTTCTACTTCAGTTGAATTCTGTATCATAATTGTGTTTTACTTCAAAAAGGTTATCTTGGTAGATAAGGTTTCTTTGTGGAAAATGACTTTACCATATATAGCTATCTTTTTTCTTGAAGGAAAAGATTTAGACTTCTATAGATAGAAGATTTTTCTCTTCTCATACATATTACAATAACATCAACAATGTGGTCACTTAAAGAGTCTTGTTTAGGGGGAGATTTTTCGCTCATTAGTTTTTATACTTTTATATTAGTTTTTAATATGTAGATCAATTGATCAAACCATATTAAATATTATGCTTTTTAGTATAGTTTTCTTTCGTGTCTGATTTTTCTCCATCAAGATATGCAATTATAAGCTTCTACTTGACGCCCTGATTATTCGATCTCAACAATGTCAACACCAATGAGCATAACATAATTGGTTCTCTTTTGCTTAAATGATCCAAAAATTAATGAAGTTGTTACAATAGAAAAATTGTACATAAATACTTTCTACGTAGAGCTTTCACTATAATTACTTCATAAAGAATGTCAATAAGAATAGAAATCTTTTAAATTACATTATAACTATTGTAATTAATTGGATGAATTTTAGGCAAGTGAAAATAAATAAATTTGATTGATGTATAATATCTACAAGGTAAATGGATATAGAGAATGAGCATATGTAAGCTTAATGAGGTCATTCACCACTGCGTGAAGCGTGGGTAATTTATCTAGTTGTATATATAAATCTGAATATACTATAAACAAGCAGTATTCAGCTTGTCATTATGTATAGAGATTTGTGTATACATTTTCAAATCTTTTAAATGATTGTATTACTGATTCGAGGTATTCATGTTGCTAACTTATGACGGTATATATATACACACACACAAAATATGGTGACCCTAAATAGAGATAATGTATATTTTTTAATCAAGTTATAACATTATACATCAACTAATACATATATCAATTACATTTGTAATTTTTTTCATGGATATATGCATTTTTACACAAAGTCTGTATTTTTTTTAATATATGTATGCATGCAATTTTCTTCATGTATATATGGAATTCTCTTCATGGATATTATTTTTGTGGTATTGTACATAACTTTTTCTAATCTCAAGGAGTAAAAAATTACGGTTAAAATTCTCATGTTTATAATTTAAATTAGAAATTAAAATCTTAAATTCCTAACTTGTCACCTATTAAAATAAAATAATACGATTATTGTTATTAAAGCATTATTTTGATATTTTTGACTATTGTATACCCAAAATTTTAAATAACAAAATTAACTAATAAGTTTTAGATTATAAAATCCTTGTCGGCCACTCTCATGGGATTGAACTATTTTTCCATACCCAAGGTACATATGAAGTTTTCCAACGAATTTCCTATTATGATAATAGAAAATGATTAAAAATATCTTTGATCTATTGAAATTAACTTTAAAATGCTCTTTTTTCGCTTATTGAACACAAAATACTCTAAACATTGTTTTAAACTTAAACATATTTATAATAATAAGGTTGATAAATTGACTAGATAAACTTTATATAAAGACACATAATAGTATATGATAAGTGCGGTTTGATTTCTTTTTTTTGTTCCGAATTTAGACTAAAACCTAATCATATAAAATCGGTTGTCAAATTATGAAATCAGTTTAATCCAATTTATTGTTTCGAATGAAAAGTTGGTTTACCTAATGGTGTTTAGGGGAGGTGTCATAACAACCTTAGATTTAGGATCGTGACACAACCGATCGAGTTAGTTGGGCTTTTTTGTCAACTCATTTAAAACAATGATTGAATTATTGATAGACGCAATTAGTAATTAAATTTTTTTAAAAACAATTGATTGAATTCATCTATTAAATGAGGTTGAAAAGTATAAATAGAAAAAATTAAAGCTTTAGACCAATACATATTAGTGGTCTCGTAATAGTATCAAGCCACGGTACAAACCTCGATCGATCTCCGGCTAATTTATCTTTATAATTATATTATTTTTTTAATAAGGATAAAAAATATTTTTGAACTATCTCTGAACTATTAAAAATAGATTAAATTTATCCCTTATTATGTTTTTGAGGCAAGAACTTCCTCGCCATTATATTTTTAACTCAAAAGTATCCTTCATCTATTAAAATTGAGCAAAAAATATCATTCCTTCTGACAGTTGTTTCAAATCAAGAAAAAAAAGTCAATTTTACCTATGCACTATTTGAAATGGGAAAAATTTACCCTTATTTTTTTAATTTTTTTTTTAAGAGGGGTGGGGGGAGAGGAGGGGGTAAGGAGGTTGATATGAGAAATACTATAAGATAAGAAAATTAATATAAATACTTTCCATTTAAAAAATTAAAAAGATAGCATAAAACTTTTTTTTCTTCTGATTTTTTGCATATTAAGTATGAGTAATTATTTCCGAATATGATATCATGTACCTTTTCTTACTAACTCTAAGAATGATATGACAAAAGAAATTATTTTCAATTATACCTTGATACACTTTATTACTTATTTTAACTTTAAGTTATTTTAGATTTTAGTCTAGGGCCAGCTAATAGTTTTGAAAAGAAACAATAGAAAAAATGCCTAACTAAAAATTAATATTTGTAATTATATTTTATATTTCATAAAATTGACATTATTTAAAAATTACTATTTAAAATAGTTAAATTAATCTCATAATCTCCAAACTAAATTATTACTCAAATCTTAAAAATTAAGAGCACTTGTCCTAAACTTTAAATGAATGGCAAAGTTATCCTATTTCAAACATTTTAAGAGTGAAATTGACCCATTTTCTCTTGTTTTAGAACAACCATCAAAAGAATGGATAAGTTTTGGTCCATTTTTATAGTTAGAGAGGTATTTTTGAGCCAAATATAATGACAAGAGTATATTTAACCGAAAAACATAGTAAAGGCTAAATTTGACCTATTTTAAAAAAATCAGCAGTATTTTTGGGCTTTTTTCATTTTTTAATTCTGCATTAATGGTCAAGTTTCAAAATTTTCTCGCAAATTAACTAACAGAATCAACTAGTTTTTATCAATCGAGTCTATTAATATTTTATACCAAATAACCTTTTTCCAACCCATTCTATTTGGTCAAATTTTGGTCCATAATTCTGTCATAATCCAAAAAGTGAAGGGCCGTGATGACACCTACACTAATCCTCTGATAAGTAATCTAAACTTCTCCCAAAACACTAGAATCAAATAATCATGCGGGAAAAATAAACACTGAAAACGAGTCATAATTTAGTTTTCATATAAGTATATAAATGAGATAAATACAAATTACAATCTTAGAACTCGGTATTATATGTACAAGAGTGACTATGAGTTAAATACAATTATTTTAATATTAATACACTGTTTGAAATGATAAAAGATAAAAAAGTAAAGAATAGAGGGAGTTTGGCGCCATAGAATCGCCATGTAGCTCACCACAAACTCCAAAGATGACTGCCTCAGTTACGGATCGGCAAGGTCTACTGGTTTGATGTATTTATGTTGCTAATTTATGACGCGGTATACATTCACTCTATATATGTGTGTCTATGTGGTTGCCCAAAATAGAAACAATGTATATTTTAAAATCAAGTTATAACAGTGTACATCAACTAATACATATACCAATTATATTTGCAATTTTTTTCACGTATACATGCATATCTATTTAAAAATCAGACACAAATTAATATGCATACTTATTTATTTATAATTATACATTCACTAAACATAATTTATCGTATCATAACATGTAATATTCAATGTTATTTAACTGAAGGCAAGATATATACAAAACTAGTTATTTTATATACAAATCTGGATATACTATAAACAAGCAATATTCAGCTTGTCATTGTATATAGACAAGCTGAATATTATAATATATATATATATATATATATTGAAGAGAAGGAACGAGAAAATTGAAATATTCCTATTCGAATAAGAAGTCCTATAGTTTACAACTCTTCTGTATATAGTAATTCGACCTATTGCTCCGCATCACCCCCGTCAATTTACTAAAAGATCAAAATAAAAAGGATCAAACTACCCACTCATTATTCGGAGGTGAATCATAGAACACCAAAACCTGTGGTATCTTATGGACCTAACATAGGTCACATACCTCACAACATAAGATTGAAAGATCCAAATCTTCTTTTTCGAAGCGGAAAGGGACGTGGCCAAAACATATAAAGATCAGCGTAGTTATTCATAGAGATATATCTATCCGGATAGAGGATAGTCTAGACCGATTCATACATATATATATATATATATGTGTGTGTGTGTGTGTATGTATATATGTATGTATGTATGTATGTATGTATATATGTATGTATGTATATATAAATATATAATACGATTTTCCAAAATAGAAACAATGTATGTTTTTTAATGAAGTTATAACAGTATACATCATTTAATACATGTACCAATTATATTTGAAATTTTATTCATATATACATGCATATTTATATAAAGTTAAAATTTTCTTCATGTATACTGCTTTTGTTGTATTATAAACAATTCTTCCTTTTATCAAGGAGTAAAATATTTAAGCTAAAATTTTTATGTATACACTTTAATTATTGATTAAAATTTTAAATCCCTAATTTGTCATCTAATACGGTTATTGCTAATAAAGCATTGTTTTTAACAAATTTGGCTACTATATTCCAATAATTTTAGATCAAGGATTTATTAGTATTTTTTGTGTTATAAAATTGGCAATTTTATATAGTACTTATATGTACATGTCAATTTCCCTTAGTTGAAAAAATCTACATTTCAATTTGATGTATTCATATTGCTAACTTATGATAGTATACATTCACTATACAAACACACATACATAATATAATGTAATATAATGGTACACATATATAATGGTTACCTAAAACTGAAATAAATTGTATTTTTCAATCAAGTTTATAGCAGTATACCTTCATGGATACATAAATATTTATACAAAGATTAAAAAAAAATTATGTATGCATGCAATTTTCTTCATGTATGCTGATTTTGTGGTATTGTACATAACTCTTGTTTTTGTGAGGAGTTATAAAAATTATGATTAAAATTCTCATATATACATATTTAAATTAGAAATTAAAATCTTAAAATTTTAATTTATCACCTAATAAAAGGCGAGAATGTGAATATTGTTATTGAAGCATTATTTTAAATATTTTTGACTTCCATATACCAATAATTAGTTCTATATAAAATTTGTACCTGCATATCAATTTCCATTGTAATTAGTTTGCTTTTATGTTTGAGTTTCTCGTCCACTCTGGTCGCCAAATGGAGCATTCCCTCCCAAGTTATCACAACTCACAAGGCTGAAACTTTAACAATTTAAACAACAATATCAATGGTTGGGTTGGGCCCTAGAAGAACCAACCTAGACATGATTCTGTGTTCAGCTTGACCCAAATCCTTGTCGGCCACTCTCTTGGGATTGAACTATTTTTTTCATACCCAAGGTACATATGAAGTTTTCCAACAAATTTCCTATTATAACAATGAGAAAATGATTAAAAATATCTTTTAACCTATTGAAACTAACTTTAAAATTACTTTTGCCTTTTGGGATTATTGAACACACTCTAAACATTATTTTTAAACTTAAAACATATTTCTAATACTAAGGTTGATAAATTGACTAGATAAACTTTATAAAAAGTCACATAATAGTGTATGATGGGTATGGTCTGACTTTTGTTTTTGTTCCAAATCTAAACTAAAACCAAAGCATGCATATATATAAAGTCGGTTTTCAATTGATTTGATTGAATTTTGTGATTTTATTTGAACACTCGTAGATCTACCCTTGAAATTGGCTCAACTTCATATTTTGGAATTTATGTTGATGTCACTGACGGTATAAAACACGTACACAAAATCTTTTGACAAACATATTCTAATAATAAAGAAAGAAGAAAACAAAGTAAGTTTAACATGAAAATCTCATGCGCTAATCTGACCAAAGTCAAGAACTGATATCTAACCAATATTCATATTTTAAAAGTTCTTACGTGGCATGTTCTGAGTGGCCATGTATCTTTTGAGAGGATTCGTGCCTTCATACAAGGCTACGAGTACAAGATTTAAGGTTCATCACGTTTTTATTCAAATTCTGTTTCTGCCGTCAAAGATCATGTCTAACCTACTTAATTTTAATCATGTCTAAGCTCATGATCATTACTATAAATCTGACGTTTGATTTGATATATAGTAATGTCAACTCTTCTAGTACACGCAAGATTTTGGAATATATTATTTTCAAAAATTCTACGACAAACGAAATTATTACAATAGAATTATTGACAACTTAACAAAGTCTAACCTCAATTTAAGATGAAATTAGGTGGGTGGACTTTAATGGCCTTTTAACGGCACTGTCGAGTTTATTATCACAAATAAGCAAAATGGTAATGCAATAACAAGTTGGTTAATTAAAAACACTTATAACCTTTTTGGATCTTTACCAATGGAGCACACACCTTGATTCTTATAATTATTGCATAAAATCAGAAATATATATTTGTGTGGTCATTAATGTTGTCTTAGGTGATTAAGCAGCATATTAGTGCAAAAAGGAGAATCTGTAGACTAGTCGAGTCTCTAACAACCACCCTACCTAAGTAGAGTTAGATTTGCAATATCAGCATAGGGAATGTCTCTTTCGCAATTGTGCGTATTCAACAAGTGCAACATGAAATAATAACCTACACTGTCTTTTACTTGGAATTTGTAGGCAAAATGAGCTGTAATGCTCTTTATTAATGTTTGATATTCTTTCAAACTGATTATAATTATCTTTATATTACATGTACCTAATGTTGTTCAAACAACTCCAGTTGTCTCATTTCCATATCTAACCTTTTTGAAGTCTTAAATAAAGGTTTTGCTAATTGTTGAGGATGTGTGTGTTGAAATTTTGCAATCAACTTTTTGAGGATGTGGTTTTTGGGTATTTTTTCAAAGAAAAATTCTTCCTCTCACAAAATATTCACAGATCTTCGAGAAAATTACAACTATCTCAACACCACAAACATTTTCTCCATTTTCTTTTTATTCCAAAAAGCTGTTCAATGACACCTAAAAGATCAACCACATATTTTTTTAAAATTCTCCAAAAAGATTGCAAAAAGAAAAAAAAAAAAAAACAGAATCTACCAAATGACACTGAATTCCCATCTCTAGCTCCCAAGACTTATAGAGCTGAATCCTGAAGGGTCGCTTCACTTATAGTAATTAGCTACCAAGTCTTCTAAAAGTTATTTAACTATGCTTAATTAGTTTCTATAGTCATCTAATTTTATCTAATTAGTTTTTGTGGTCATTTTTGCCTGAAATACTATTTTGCATACCTATTTAATAACATGGTAGGGCTAAATATTGAGGAAATATTTTTTAAAAAATTAAAATTTATATTTAAATTATTTAGAAACCAATCCATCCTAAACTCGTCTCAATTATTAATCTGACTTGCTTAAAATGGGTTGACTATATAAGAGATGCTCTTAATAATATTCAACCAAAAGAATATGATGGTTAAATATTATCAAGAGCGTCTCTAATATTTCAAATATTAGAAATTAAATTAAATATTATTAAAATAACCTCTTATATTTAAAATATTTGAATTTGGAGAATCATCGGATTCTTTAAGTTAAATATTATTAAGAAAATTTCTTATATAGTCAACTCATATTAAATGGATCTGATTAAGAAAAAGGTTGGATTTAAAATGAGCAGAATCCTAAATAAATTTATATATTAATTTTAATTTTTTTAAAAAATTATAACTATAACGTTATTAATGTCGTGCGTGATGCAACACGGGAAGATTATAAGATTGTACATTTTGATAGCAGAAAGGTCTTCACTGACGTGTCATAACCTCGTTAGTTGTTTGACAGTAACAGTGGTTATTAACTATATACCCTATTTAATTAATAATTGTAAATTTTTAGAAATAAAAAATATCTAAAATATTAAAATCAATATTAAATTTATTTAGAACTCAATTCATCCTAATATGATCTAATTTTTTACCCCTGCACTTAAAATGAATTGACTATATAAAAAATATTCTTTATAACATTTAACTAAAAGAATATGATGGTTCTTCAATTTCAAACATTTTAAATATTAGTGATGTCCTTTCTTTTGGATATGCCCTTAATAACATTTAATCGTTGTTTTTCTCAAATACACATGCAAGCACACACAGTCGTTAAGTAATACAGTGACTTAATAGTCAGATATTATATCCAAAAGTACTTGTGCTTTTATGGTAAATTATAATACAATATTACTAAATAATTAAGCAAGTGTTTACATCAAGAGTTGATTTTAGAATGTAAAAACTATGTTATATGCTGCGACCGATGATCGAGTTAATGAGACAACTTCACACTTTCTACTTAATGATAGGGCACCAATCCTACCGCATTATCAAATACTACCTCTTATTTCATATTATCACAACAACAGATTAGTCAGATCATTGATATTCGTAGTTGTCTTCCAACCTACTATACCCACACTCAATATGTATCATTGCCTATATTCTTATGGAATTGATCACTGAAGAATGCATATGTTCATAGTATTTAATTAAACGTGGCAGATATGTATATCCCTATCCTAGTCACAAATTCTTCTCTAATCTAACCACATCTTTTCCAAACATGTGAATTAGATAGTTAAATCACGTTCTTTTTACACTTTTTCTATTCTAACCACATCTTTCCCAAGCATGTAAATCAGATAGTAGATAAAACTCAATTGTTAGCTACACAATCAAGTCATTAATCAAAAGTGTAACAAAATAGCCGTAGATTAATAATTCAAACTAAAATGTACGTATTCTTCAAACAACAGTATTCATGGTTTTTCACAATCTTAGAACAAGGAAATTAACCTCTTATGCTCATAGTAACAATCATAAAAATGTTATTAAGCATACAAATGTCTAAGGATAATGAAAAAACCAAAAATGAAAACTGGTGAATTCCTTAGATTCAATGTTCTCCAAGTGGAAGCCCTTAGCAAGATGTTCGAACCCCTTCAAAAAGACCTTGGGGTCTATTTATAGACTTGGATAAAACCCTCAGACGAGCTATCCCAGTCTACTTACACTACAAGAAATTTAACTTTTAGCAACCACTTTTTAATGAAGGGACATGAATCTGGTCATTATAAGTATATTTTTAACAACTAAATTTTTTTTCAACCATTAAAATCAATTGTTAAAATAACAATAAATAAAAAAATATTACCTAGTGTATAAAAACCTGGTATTTACTTAAAATTAGACTTAGTCTCCCTTTTCACTATGTTGTACTGACTCTCACAATGAACTTTACTGCATTGGGCAATGCAACACACTAATTTGGTTCTTCATGCCTTAGCTTAAACATTTTATCATGCAAAATCTAACCATGACACATCGCCCTTCGCATTATATGTCACTACATCGGGTGATACGTTGCACTAACTCAGGACCTTCCCACAGGCTTAAAAATTTCTTAATCACTTCTAGTTTTACCATATTGCACTGGCCATCATGGTGAACTTTATCACGTTGGTCAATACCAATCCTACCGCATTATCAAATACTACCTCTTATTTCATATTATCACGACAACAGATTAGTCAGATCGTTGATATTCGTAGTTGTCTTCCAACCTACTATACCCTCACTCAATATAGATCACTACCTATATTCTTATGGAATTGATCACTGAAGAATGCATATGTTCATAGTATTTAATTAAACGTGGCAGATATGTATATCCCTATCCTAGTCACAAATTCTTCTCTAATCTAACCACATCTTTTCCAAACATGTGAATTAGATAGTTAAATCATGTTCTTTTTACACTTTTTCTATTCTAACCACATCTTTTCCAAGCATGTAAATCAGATAGTAGATAAAACTCAATTGTTAGCTACACAATCAAGTCATTAATCAGAAGTGTAACAAAATAGCCGTAGATTAATAATTCAAACTAAAATGTACGTATTCTTCAAACAACAGTATTCATGGTTTTTCACAATCCTAGAACAAGGAAATTAACCTCTTATGCTCATAGTAACAATCATAAAAATTTTATTAAGCATACAAATGTCTAAGGATAATGAAATAACCAAAAATGAATACTGGTGAATTCCTTAGATTCAATGTTCTCCAAGTGGAAACCCTTAGCAAGAAGTTCGAACTCATTCAAAAAAGACCTTGGGGTCTATTTATAGACTTGGATAAAACCCTCAGACGAGCTATCCCAGTCTACTTACACTACAAGAAATTTAACTTTTAGCAACCACTTTTTAATGAAGGGACATGAATCTGGTCATTATAAGTATATTTGTGACAACTAAATTTTTTTTCAACCATTAAAATCAATTGTTAAAATAACAATAAATAAAAAAATATTACCTAGTGTATAAAAACCTGGTATTTACTTAAGATTAGACTTAGTCTCTCTTTTCACTATGTTGTACTGACTCTCACAATGAACTTTACTGCATTGGGCAATGCAACACACTAATTTGGTTCTTCACGCCTTAGCTAAAACATTTTATCATGCAAAATTCTAACTATGTCACATCGCCCTTCGCATTATATGTCACTACATCGGGTGATACGTTGCACTAACTCAGGACATTCCCACAGGCTTAAAAATTTCTTAATCGTTTCTAGTTTTACCATATTGCACTGGGCATCAAGGTGAACTTTATCACGTTGGTCAATGTATCGCTCTAACTGCTTCTCTTGAGACCTAACAAAAAATTTTGAAGTCCTTCTCACAGGTCACTGCGCCATGCTAGCCATCACATTGAATAATACTGTGTTGGGTAGTGCGGCGTGGCAAACTCACACTTTTTTCATACTTAGCCAAATTTCTTCAATTCTTGTGTATTTTCATCCAAAAATACTTATATAAAACAATAACACCAAATTAGTTCAATACTTCATAATCAACATAAATTAGGTGTATTTTGTACTAATTCATCTCAAAACAAGATACAAATGAGAAAGTAGTGTGGAAAGATGTATAAATACATCTAATATCACGATCCCACACTTTTATTTTTGTATCCTCCAAAAGCAACTAAAAACCACATATATCTCATATAAATACCTCTTGAAGCTCCGCCAAAGCGCACAAAGCTACTCAGATAAAGACACTTAAAACTATGGGCAATCTCAAAAAATGGGGATATACACACTTACATCATGCATCAACATCAATATAAATCACATCAACAAACCCTTCAAAATAACTTTACCTTGAAAACTAACTCACAAACTAAAAGATGGGGATAAAATGACTATGCGCTTGACAAAGAAGTCATATATATCACCAATCTTTTATCAATTATGCACCCTTGCCGTCGAGAAAAATAATCACCATTCACACATAAGATTTATTTAATATCAAAGGGCATAAATTAATAACAATACACACTCCCTTCCAACAAATAAATTGAGTGTGTTATATTTGCAATTGAGTAAGCACGCACTCAAAGAATAGTTGACTAGCCTTGTCCTATCGAGCCTCCTTCATTTCACATGTTATTAGATAACCCATATTTATGGGCTACCCCATCACACACACACACACCCTATCTCTCATCAAATTAGTGAGGTGATGTCTGACCATTAACCTCAAACTCAGTATCTTCAACAAAATTTGGGCTACCTTCTAGTATTGGGACATGGGTAGGGTCCTATTCGTGTTATCCTTTTTATTTTGATCCCACATCATGACAGAATAATCCCCATAAAACAAGTGCCAAATTTGTTGGTATGGAGGGTGAGTCACCCATGCCTTCAAAGAATTAACATTTATATTTGGAGCACTCAAAAATCTCCACAATGCTCCATTAGATAAATCTACCACATACCCCCTCATCCGCACCTCATCAGGATTAGTCATATTCCAGTTGCAATATATGTGGGTAGGCTTCCCTCAATTGGGCCTTATCCATACAACTTGGGATCATACTTCCTGGGCTTAAATATCTTAAATCATTTCTTTCAACAATCTTGCACCCATCTAAGACCATAATACCGGTATGGAAGAGCAACTAATGCAGTTCATTTTTTGGGGGAATAAATACTGGACCCTTTGCTAGTATAGACCCGATACTCTCATGGGATTCTCAATCCTATGGCTTTACCCTTAGCGTCTGCCTCAACTTGGCTTGGTTGGATCATGTTGTACCCTAATTCTTTTCTTGAGTAGTTAAAGAGAGAGAGAGAGGGGGTTCTTGAGGGAGATAGAGGGGTTTTGGGATATGTGCGCATCTCATTTTTGATGAAATAGAGATGAATGAGGAATAGGAAGGGTTTTAAAAAGTTTTGTAGGTCGGGTCAACATGCAAACTAAATAAAAACTTTAGTTTATTTTCACAATCACTGCAACACGCTATCCATTGCGGTGAAATTATCTGCGATAGGCAGTGCATCACATTGACACTAGGGAGTTTAGGTTCTATTGCATTTCGCCCCTATCCTTCTCGTGTTTTCTTCTAGTTTCCTCTGAGTCCATTATGGCACTATACCTGCACAAAATACCTTCAACACAACCCACTAGCAAGAATGAAAAGAAGCACTACTAAAGCAATTAAATGATTAGGTTATCTCCCAACAAGTGCCTTAGTTTAAGTTGTGACACGATATCTTTTTGTATTTTTCTCATTTTTATGTGTTATTCCAAATATCGCTACTTCTCGAGCAATGTCTAATTTAACATCATGGTATAATGGAAGATCTTCACCTACTCATCATTGACGTACACATCAGTTTCCTCATTGTTGAAGACATCGCCCAGTAATGCCCGAGTCTTTGCTCATTCACCAGGAACTTTCGATCCCCATATAACATTTGTACCTTAATTGCACCATACGGTCTGAATATGGTTACCTGAAATATTCTTGACTATCTCGACTTGAACTTCCTGGGGAACAATCATAATCTAGATAGAACAAGGGGACTTTTTAACCTGACATAAATTCAGGATGTTGGATATATCTATCGTGGCATCTCTTTGTCTTCTCCTTGTATAACTTTGTATTCTTATATGCATTAAGTCTAAACTCATCAAGCTTATGCAGCTGTAATTCTTTCTTTTTCAGCCAAATCCATATCGGAGTTGAGCTTTTAAGGGCTGAAAAAGCATTATGTTCCAACTCAACATGCAAGTAACAAACCTTTCCATATATAAGCTTGTAGGAAAAAGTCCCAATAGCATCTTGTATGGTGTCTTGTAAGCCCATAAGGAGTCATAAAGTTTGACTGCTAAATATTTATGTTGTACATTCATGGTCTTTTCAAGTATTTCTTTTACCTCTCTTTATAATGGAGCTTCAACTTGTCCACTTATTTGTGGGTGATATCTAGCGGGAATCTTATGTTTCACCCCATATTCTGATAGGAGTTTTTCCATCAAGTTTTTGCAAAAGTACACCTCCATCCTGATCATGGCTCATGGGGTCCCATATCGCATGAATGTAGTATTTGTTTATGATATTTTCTACCATCTTAGCATTATTGGTTGGGATAGGGATTGCTTCTACATATTTTGACTTATAATCCACCGAGAGTAAGACATATTTTTTCCCTTATGAAGGTGGGAATGGTCGTATAAAATCAATGCCCCACACATTAGATATTTTAACTTCCAATATGTTATTAAGGGCATCTCATGCCTTTTTGAAATGTCCCCTTCTTCTGGCACCGATCACAATATCTCACAAAATCATAGAAGCTAGATCACTATACTTTAGCTATTGTGCGGTCTCCTCTGTGATGTCCCCCATATGAGGACGAGTGACAACTCTTTGAAATTTAGCTCACTTCAGTTTGTGAGATGCATCTCCTTATAAGATGATTAGGTCCATGCTTGAACAAATAAGGCTTGTCCCAAATATAAAACTAGAGTCAGGGTACAACATTTTCTTCTGTTGTATGGTGTCCTCGAGTGGATAGAATCCACTAACTAACAAATTAATGATATCCGCATACTAAGGCACATATGAGGTTGAAAGAGCAAAAAGGTTCTCATAGGAAAATGCTTCTCTGATTTTCCTATCCTCTTTAACACGGTCCTGATTTTCTAGCGTTTATAAATGGTTTACAACCCAGTTTTTCATTCTGGATAATGATCCTTGATCTCAAGGTCAAACTCTTGCAAATAAGAGAATCTACCCAATAAGATGTGATTTCACTTCCTTGCAAAACATGTACCTGTAACACCCCGAAACTTTCCTAAACCAAATTCAGATGTTGCATGAAAAACCATAGAAAATCAAAAAGATTTTCTGTCTCAGATGACCCACACAACGGATTATTGGTAGAACCAACGGACCATTGTAGAGGGTCGTGGGTTGTAGCAGGTTTCTTCCAGGGGGAAACAACGAGGCATAAGACGACCCCTTGAAACTAACAATGAGCTGTCCTGTCGTCCATTAAATCCCGAGTTCAGAGGATTACCGGACCTTTCTCTGAGATAACGAAAGGGAACAATAGCCCGTGGTTACTACCAATGAGCCTTTTCTACCACCCGTTGTCCAGTTTTAGGCCCTAGCAGTGTGGACCACGAGTGGATACAATGACCCATTGGTTCTTCCAACGAGTCGTTGTGATGACCCATTGTCTCCATGCCTAGTTTTCCTACCTGTTCCAATAGGAGGTATCAACGGCCCATCATTTATGCTAATGGACCATTGTAACTAACCATGGATCACCCCAGTTAACTTAATTTCTAAACCCAGAAACCACGACTAGCTTCAACGGACCGTCTTTTTGACCAACGACTCATTTTGAGGCCCGTTGGTTCCTGTCGACCAGATTTCTAGTTTTGATCCTAGGGTTGTTTTAGTCTTTTTCCAATTTTTTAAACTTGAAACCACATCATTTTGGGTTTGTATAGGAGGGAATTAAAGGGTTAGAATGACCCTTTCCATTCATTCCTCTCCACTCCTTCAAGAACATAACGTAAGAACTTCTCTAAAAGCACAAAGCGGGAGCAAGGATTTGATATTATTCTCCGTTCTTCTTAGGGATTTTCACCAGGATTTATTCTATAGGTTTGTGGGAATTCAGCAAGGAGATTGTTCTCCCCTTGCATCCCCCAAAACTCTCTCTATGCAGTTTCAGTCCTAGCCCTGAGATTGCGAATTTGAAGATATTGTTATCGTTCTTTGATTAATTCATGTGGTGAATCCAATGGTATTTTAATTGTATCTATTTTACACTAGTTTATAACTAAAATGATGCTTGTTCCAGCGAATTAGCCCTAGCTCTTGAAAAGTCAGAAACTAGAATCCTGTTTAAGCATTGAATTCTTGAGAATTGCTTGCATCTTTCAGAGTTAGGGGCTCCTATAATAATTGTTTGTGTTAGAAACTCTGTTACATGTATGTTAGTTAGATTCAGTTAGAAAGTCTATATACTCTGTATAGCTCAGAATTATTGGTCTAGCCCCAATTAGACTTTAGAAAACCTCCGGGTTAGTCAGAATAATGTCAGCTGATCTGTTATACCCCGTAAGATTTCCGGCACCTAGATGGCCTATTCGCGCGTTGGTTAAGCATATTTGAAAGCCATACGTGCTTGAGAAAGGCCCGGGAAAAGACCAGACGAGAAACCTGTCGAACCATCACGGAAGGAGCCGGGGCAGAGCCCCTCCGCGATGGCAACGTGTCACGGAGGTGGAGCCTCCGCGTTGGCTCCATGACACGTTGGGCCTGTCCAGGCCCAAGTATATAAAGCCCCCACTTCGATTTGTGATGTTATAACCTTTATTTAATTTCCAGAAAAACGTAGAAAACAGAGAGAGATGAAGAGGGTTAATATATTATCATCCGATTACGATGCCAAACGTAGTCCAAACTTAAATTAACCTCAGGCACCGAGGTATTTAGCAGCAGGGAGCATTCCTACGGATTTAGTTTCGCGAAATACGGCCGACAAATCGTCGAGTTACCGGACTAAGGTAAGTGGAATTGCTCCAAACTAGTGTCTATGTGCTCCTAGCCGTAAAGTGAATACTTCTCCCTTCTGGACTTCTAAAAAAATAACAAGTTTTCGACCGTCTTTCGATAAGCCTAAGTTTAGGCTATAATTATATCGAAAGTGATGTCATCCTTTAGAATAAAGTTGTATTTAGCACTAATTAACGTGTATATGAATGCAGTTGGGAAAAATAGCTGGAATACTGACCGAGCCTCATCCGACAGTCGGATAACTCGAGGTTAAGGTATGTGAAGTTGTTCTTCGGCAAGTTAGTAAGCCTTAGCTTGGTAAATCATAGTAAACTCTGTATTTGAAACTCTCGGAGTTGAATGTTGAGAATTAAGTAAGTCTAATAGATTCTGAGCCGTGCTGCCGTATCGTATTCAGTCCGAAAGGATAGTAAAGCATGCGCCAAAGGGCGACTTAGCATTCCGGATTCAGTATAGCTTATTGTATGATTAGCAAGCATGTTGTAGACTAAAAAGATACAGATTTTCAGAATAAAGACTAATAAAGTAACATCAGATAGACAGACAGTTTTATGGATACAGATTAGCCATTCAGACAGATAGTATCCCGGCTACCGATTAGCCAAATAGTTAAATAAAGATTTCAGAATCAGTATAATCAGTAAAGAATCAGTATAATACAGAAAGAGATCAGAATAAGAAATCAGGCTTTCAGATAGTCTTTTTCGGTTATAGATGCTTGCTATTTATATGTGCTATTTGTTTGTTGAGACTTGATGTGGCGTGAGGGCACCTTATTGAGCATCCTCGCCGCCCCTGGGTTAGTAATCGTGTCGCCCATTGAGCGGGTGGGTTTACGTCACTCCAAGGAGTGGCATGCCGTCCCCAGTTTGGACGAAGATGGGATGAAGCTTTCCCCATATCAGGCTGATCAGCGTTATAGTACAGATAGCCCTGTTGTGCGCAAGTGCCCAGGGAACAGATACATATAAAGTTACAGTTACAGATCTTATTACAGGTGCAGCTCCGGTTTCAGATAGCCTGAGGAGAGTTCCGGGGAACCAGACCCTATCTGTTATTGTCTGCACAGGAGTCCTCCGGACTCAGACACGGTTATTTGTATCGGAGGCTATGGCCCGAGTCGGAGACCCAGGGGGCCGGTAGAGAAGCTCCGAGTGAGCAGATGAGTGAAGTGACTTATATTTGGTTGGTTTTGACCCGGGTAGGGGTATATAGATTGTTTGCTTGCTTGGCGCCATCCGGCTTATGGGGGTTGGTATTGGCTCTTGCTTGCTAAATGTATATGTATTTATGTGCTTTACATACATATATACTAGTTAATAGACAGCAGGCCGCCGTGACTACGGGCATGTTCCTGCCTATCAGTGCAGAAAGGTTTGATCTAGTTCCTATCAGCTCTTCAGATTCAGTTACCTTCTGCTCATAGACTTGTTAGTTATGTTATCTGTACTCAGTTGTATTATTTCAGTTGCTTTGCATATTCGGTACTAGTGGTACTGACGCCCAGTGGGGCGCTGCATTACTTGCCTGCAGGTACTCATAGACGAGGAGGTGATCCCTCGTGATCCTAGCCAGCGCAGAGTCATCAGCTCCTGTCATCCGGAGCTTGATATTTCAGAGGTTTATATCATTTCCTTTTGTTGTACAGTATGGGTAGGTCGGGGCCCTGTCCCGACCATCTTATCAGTATTTTTAGAGGCTTGCAGTCTGTATATATTTCCCTGTGGTCAGTTGAGCCGGTCGTGTGAGGCCGTGCAATTTGTTATAGCTGTTTAGCATTTCAGTTTATGTTGGCCGTGTGAGGCCTTAGTTTGATAGTAGTGGTGACCTTGCCGGTCACGTAGTTACTCAACATTTTATTGTTGAGTTACAGATAACTAGACAGTATGGTGGCCTTGTCGGCCGGCATAGGTCTCCCTACATAGGTATGATGCTGGTTAGCTGTCATTATAGTACAGGTGGCTAGAGGCCTAGTCAGCCGGAGGCTGTATTTACAGCCGTTATATAGCCCATTGATTCCAGAAATCTGAGTTAGAGCTAGCCAGGCACTAGATGTGCTTAGGCTCACCAGCTATAAGCCTAGGTCCTACCAGGGCACCAGGTGCCAGTCATACCCCCTAAGCCAGGGCGTGACATGATCAGTTTGACTATTGAATTTCTCGAGGTGTCAGTGGTGCGTCTCAGTTATTAGAATTAGACTCAGATTATAGTTTATTGGTCCATTAGGCAGTCATGACATTTCATTTAGATACATTTATAGCTCTGACCAGCCCCAGGACCCCAGTTCAGTTTACAGTTTGTTCTTAGATGGTTACGACGCTTCCAAATAAGCAGCTCTAACTAGTCTAGAACCCAGTTTCAGAATCTAGTCCGATAAGAATCTCGGGGTACTTTCAGTTATATGTCCCTGAGTAGTCTTAGACCCCTGTTCCGAGCTATCAGCCTAACAGTTCAGTATAGATTTTTAGTGGGAGTAGGACTTAGCACCGAGCTGATCGGGGTTCCAGCACACCCAGGTTCCCAGAACTACGTTGCCAGCGTAGGTTACAGTTTCAGTATTACTTGGCTTGATTGGCCCCAAACTTTTGTGATCACCCTATTCATGGCTTTATACCCTGACAAGTTATATTGGGTCCTAATTGTGGGGTGTATACATCGGACTCCACATCTAGCTCATGTGGTTATATGTCAGTTATAGACTCTCCCACTAGTCAGTCCAGTCCAGTTTCAGAATAAGCAGTTCAGTTCAGTTTCATCTCTAGCAGTTCAGCTCAGTTTAATGCAGTATCTCAGACTCAGAACTTTTAGACTTAGGGCATGTATTTGACCACCAGACAGGGTCATCATGACCATCTTAGTTTACTTCAGACTGTTCAGTTTAGTTTTTCAGTTGGTCATTGGATGTCTTTTCAGTTTAGTCATCTATATATTTATCATCATGCTTCTCTCACTTACTCAATACATTCAAAGTACTGAAGTGTTACACCCCGTAAATTTTTTACATATAGATGGCCTATTCGCATATTGGTTAAGAGTTTTAGAATGCCATACGTGCGAGAGAAGGACCCGGGGAGAAACCAGACAAGCTCCAAGTCGGAGAGTCGCAAGAGGGAGCCATGCAGAACCCCTCCGCGATGGCAACGTGTCACGGAGGGGGGGGGCTCCGCGATAACTGGCGTGTCACGGAGGCCCTGTTCAGGCCCCAAGTATAAAAGGCCTCCCACTTCGGTTTTTAATTATTTATCTCCTTTTAATTTCCAAAAATGAACAGAGAACAGAGGGCACGAGAAAATTCAATAAAATTTCGTCCATTTACACTATTAAATGCGGTCCAAACTTGAATTAATCTTGGGTAGTGAAGTATTAAGCTCCGGGAGCATTCCTGCAGAGTTAGTTTCATGAAATTCGGTCGGAAAATCGTCGTCCTACCGAGCTAAGGTAAGTGGAATTGCTCCAAATTAGTGTCAATATACTCCTAGCCCTAAAGTGAGTATTTCTCCCTTTTGGACTTCCGAGAAATAGCGAGTTTTCGACTATTTTTGATAAGTCAAAGTTTGGGCTATATATATATATATTCAAAGTAGTATTTTCTTCTAGAATATTGATGAATTTAGTTTTAATTGCTATGAATGTGAATACAGTTTGGAGAAATAGCTGAATATTAGCCGAGTTATGCTAGTTAGTCGGAAAGCCGACAACTGAGGTATGTAAAGCCAGTTTCTTCGGCAAGTTAGTAATTCTAGTATAGTAAAATAGAATAAACTCCAGAAGGAAGTTCTAGAAGTCGAGTATTAAGTATGTTTGCGTTATTATGTCATATTCAAAATAAAAAGTCAGTAAATTAGTATAAAACAACGAGATATTATTTCAGACTCAGTACCAGATTCAGTTTAATTCAGCCAGAGAATTAGAATAGAATATCAAAGCATGAACAGTATTATCAGACTTAATAAACATGTTATATGTGATTACTGTTGCTTGTTGAGACTTGTTTGTGATATGTGGGCACCCTTAGAGCTTCCTTGCCGCCGCAGGATTAATAGCTGTGTCGACTCGCCCATCAGAGGGTGAGCATGCGTCACTCCAAGGAGTGGTATGCCGTCCGCAGTACGACGAAGATGGGATGCAGCATTCCCCATAGCAGGCTGATCAACATTGCAGTATACCTTGTCGAGCGCTTGCGCCCAGGGCACAAATTACAGATTACAGATACAGATCTCAGATTACAGTTACAAGAGTCCTCCGGACTAAGATACAGTTATATTCAGGGGCCCAGAGAGCCCAAGCTGCATACCAGGGGGCCGGTAGGGTGCTCGTGGTTATTAGGTGAGTGGAGTGAATTTTTGTTGGATGGTTTGACCTGGGTAGGGGTATATAGATTGCATGTTGATTGGCACCTTCCAGCTTATGGGGGCTGATATAGGTTCTTGCATGCTATATATATGTATATATGTTACTTACTAAATATATATACATGTTACTTATTAAATGGATAGTTAGCAGGATGCCGCATCGATAGGTATGATTCTTATCTTCCTTCCAGTACAGTTAAGCTCAGTATAGATTCTGCTATTCCAGATAGTTTTAGCTATCTCCTGTCATTTCAGTAACTATCAGTATTACTGTTTATCTTCAGTTATGTTCAGCTTTGCTTTGCATACTCGGTACCAGTGGTACTGACGCCCGTTTGGGGGTGCTGCATTACTTGCCTGCAGGTACTCATAGACGAGGAGTCGATCCCTCGTAATTCTAGCCAGCACACAGAGTCATCAACTCCTATCATCCGGAGCTAGACAGCTAGAGGTTTATTTCTTTTCTTTTATTGAACAGTATGGGTAGGCCGGGGCCCTGTCCCGACCATCTTATTAGTATTCTTAGAGGCCGTGTGTATGTTTTAGCTTGTTTATAATAGCCGTGTGGGGCCTTACTCAGTTGGTAGTGGTGACCTTGTCGGTCACGTAGCAGTTTAGCACCTATTTTCTTGATTCAAAAGTAATTAGACAGCATGGTGGCCTTGTCGGCCCGCATAGGTTCCTTCATACTACTGTTGTTCTGGTTAGATGTTGCTTCCTTATAGGTGGCTATTGGCCTAGTCGGCCGGAGGCTGTATTTACAACCGTTATATAGCCCGTTGGTTCCATGAACCCAGAGTTAGAGCCAGCCTGGCACCAGAAGGGCCTAGGCTCAGTAGTCCAGCAGTCTAGGTCTTAGTAGGGCACCAGGTGCCAGTCATGCCTCCCGAGGCGGGGCGTGACATGAAGCATACTTTATGCTGTATCACTTTATGATATAGCCGCAGGTTCTCAGACCCAGCTTTGTTAGCCGATTTCATTCGGATCTCTCTATCAACAGTAGCAGTGTGAGTCCTCATATTTCGAGGGCGTTAGCTCATTGATTTTAGTTTTCCTTATGATTATTAGTTAGACTTAGAGTTAGCTAGGGGCTTTCCCCAGCAAATCCTCTGTTATATGGCTTTCAGACACAGACTTGATTTCAGATTCTCAGATATTTTAAATCTCTATGTTCAGTTTTAATTTTCATAAATGCTATTATGTATTATTTTAAAGCTTCTGCTATACATGTTTACTTAGAATACCAGTGTATGATAGACTAGGGGTTGACTTGGGGTCACCTATGACTTCAAGTACCTTGTTACGTCCAGGGTGTAGGCTCGGGGCATGACAAACTTGGTATTAGAGCAGTAGGTTTAGACTATCCTTGGAAAAGTCTAAAAGCCACATTGAGTAGAGTCCTTTTCATGGGTGTGAAGCGTGCCACACTTATGACGAGGAGGCTGCAAGATGTTATTAGGAAAAACTCTCTTTTGTTCATATTTTTTATCATGCGTTAAAGTTCAATTCCAGAAGAGCCCTTATAATTCGTGCTCTATTTCGTTTTAGTGAACCATGCCTCCCAGACGCGGTAACGGAAGAAGGGCCAGTAACGCCAACAGACCTGCCCCACCAGCCTCGACAGCTCCTCAAGATGAATCAGTATCTACCGCCGAATTTAGGGTGGCCATTCAATTACTAGACCAACAATCACCAACTAGGTGAACCAAGAGGTGGTTTCGGTAGTCACGAACGGGTCTGCAACAGCTGCAAGGGTGCAGGACTTCACCCGTATGAACCCTCCATCTTTTTAGGGACACAAAGTAGGGGAGGAACCCAAAGAGTTCGTGGATGAAATCAGGAAGATTACCCGTATTATGGGTGTCATCTCCTCCGAGAGTGCCGACCTAGCTGCCTACCAACTTAAAGGGGTAGCCTAGGTTTGGTATGAGCAGTGGAAGGAGGGGCGACCAGTAGAGTGGGAGGAGTTCAACACAGCCTTTCTGGATAGATTTTTCCCTCGAGAGCTCAGGGAGGCCAAGATAGCGGAATTTATCAACTTGAGTAAAGGAACTAGAACAGTGGAGAAGTATGTTATGGAGTTTACCAGGCTAAAAGTATGCTCCGAAGATGGTAGCCGAGCCAAGGGCTCGCATGTTGAAATTCATGAACGAAGTGTCGAACCTGGTTCTTAAGGACTGTAGAACAACAATGCTGATTAGAGATATGAATCTCTCCAGTCTGATTGTCTATGCCCAGTAGATTAAGGCCAAAAGCTGAAGGATATGCAACATAAGAACAAATGGGCAAGTACTGGCCAGTCAGATTTCGGCCATCAGAGGTCTAGCAGTACTATTCGCCCACCGCAGCAGCAGAGAGCCCCAGCACCCAGTTCAGCCGTCGCCCCAACCTTTTGGTCCCGCTAGGATCAGAGAGGTGGGTCATCTAGCGCTTAGTCTCACGCCCACAGTATTAGGAACAAGTATCCAGCTTGCCCCAAGTATGGTAGGAACCACCTGAGAGAGTGCCTTCAGGGTCGAGAGGGCTATTTTGGTTGTGAGCAGCTTGGACATCAGCTTAGGGAGTTCCCATCAGTAGGGCGAGGGAGATCACAATCTACCACATCATCAGCTCCAGTAGGCCGACCAGCTCAGTAGGGCAACACATCAGGTACAGATAGCAGTCAGTGCCAAAATCGTTTCTATGCTTTGTCTTCCCGTCAGGATCAGGAGAGCTCACCTGACATAGTCATGGGTATGTTATGGATCTTTCATCTAGACGTGTATTCTCTCCTAGATCCAAGAGCCACTCTTTCATTTGTGACTCCCTACATAGCAGTCCAGTTTAATATCACTCCAGAGGTCCTCTCAGAATGATTCTCAGTCTCCACCCTAGATGGTGAATCAGTTAGAGCCAGTCACGTGTATAGAAATTGCCCAGTCTCAGTCCTGAATAAAGTCATCCCAGCTGACCTCGTAGAGTTAGACATGGTCAATTTTGACCTTATCCTTGGCATGGTTTGGCTACACTCCTGCTATGCCTCAGTTGATTGCAAAACTAGAGTTGTCAAGTTCCAGTTTCCAAACGAGCCAGTGTTAGAATGGACAGGTAGCAGTTCAGCGCCTAAGGGTAGGTTTATTTCATACCTTAAGGCCCAGAAACTCATTTCCAAGGGATGTATTTATCATCTGGTTCGGGTCAAGGATTCCAACTCTGAGACCCCAACCATTCAGTCAGTTTTCGTGGTCAGCGAGTTCCCAGATATATTTCCTGAGGATCTTCCAGGAGTTCTCCCTGAATGGGAAATAGATTTCGGAATAAATCTCCTCCCAAATACTCAGCCCATCTCCATCCCTCCTTACAGAATGGCTCCAGCTGAATTTAAGGAGCTGAAGGAGCAGCTAAAAGACCTTCTTGATAAGGGTTTTATCAGATCTAGCATCTCTCCCTGGGGTGCTCCAGTTATATTCGTTCGAAAGAAAGACGGTACCCTTAGAATGTGCATAGATTACCGTCAACTGAACAAAGTCACAGTCAAGAACAAGTATCCCCTACTCAGAATTAACAATCTGCTTTACCAACTTCAGGGAGCCAGTTGTTTCTCCAAGATCGATCTCAGGTCAAGGTACCATCAGCTAAGAGTCAGATAGTGTGACATACCGAAAACAACTTTCAGAACTCGATATGGTCACTATGAGTTTGTGGTGATGTCCTTTGGACTCAGAAACGCCCCAACAACCTTCATGGATTCAATGAATAGAGTTTTCAAGTAGTATCTGGATATGTTCATTATTGTATTTACGATGACATTCTAGTATACTCCAGAAAGGAGGAAGAGCATGCCAACCACCTAAGATTAGCATTACAGACACTTAGGGATCTTCAATTATTCGTCAAGTTCAGCAAGTGCAAATTTTGGTTAAGTCCGTGACTTTCTTAGGTCATGTGGTCCAGGTGAAGGAATACAAGTAGATCCTCATAAGATAGTAGCAGTGAAGATTGGCCCAGACCTACCTCTCCTACTGAAATCAGGAGTTTCCTAGGCTTAGCTGGGTATTACTGACGATTTATGGAAGGCTTCTCCTCTATAGCATCTCCTCTATAGCATCTCCTCTAACTAAGTTAACTTAGAAGAAGGTGAAATTTCAGTGGTCGGATAAGTGTGAGAAGAGTTTCCAGGAGTTAAAAACTCGACTCACCACCGCTCTAGTTTTAACCTTGCCGGAAGGAACAAATAGATTAGTGTCTATTGTGATGCTTCCAGAGTTGGACTTTGTGGTGTTTTGATGCAGCAGGGCAAAGTGATAGCCTATGGAGGCATTTGTGGTAAAAATGCCTTGGAGTTGGAGTTGGAGTTGGAGTTGGAGTTGGAGTTGCCAGCTGTGGTATTTGTGCTAAAAATATGGAGGCATTACTTATATGGAGCTCATGTAGATGTATTTACATATCACAAGTGTCTTCAGTATGTGTTCAGTCAGAAAGACCTAAATCTTCGTCAGAGAAGGTGGTTGGAACTACTGAAAGACTATGACATGAGTGTGCTATATCACCCGGGCAAAGCCAATGTAGTGGTTGATGCCCTAAGCAGAGTATCTATGGGTAGCGTGGCTTATGTAGAAGAAGGCAAAAAGGAGTTAGCAAGGGATGTTCACAGACTAACCCTATTAGGGGTGTAGCTGGTGGATTCAGCCGAAGGTGGAGTGGTAATGAAAAGTGGGTCGAATTCATCCTTGGTAGTTGAAGTTAAGTCAAGAAAATATGAAGATCCAGTTCTGCTTAAACTTAAGGAAGCAGTTCTCAAAAGGAGGTTGAGGCTTTCTCCAAAGGGGGAGATAGTGTGCTCCATTACCAGGGAAGGTTGTGCGTACCAGATGTTGGTGAGTTGAGACAACAGATACTGGCTGAGGCACACAGCTCGAGATACTCCATTCACCCTAGTACTACAAAAATGTACCGCGATCTATGGGATATTTACTGGTGGAACAACATGAAAAGAGACATTACTGAATTTGTAGCCAAGTGCCTGAACTGCCAGCAAGTTAAGTTGGAACACCAGAGACCAGGAGGTATGACTCAGGATATCAGTATACCCACATGAAAGTGGGAAGAAGTAAACATGGACTTCATTACGGGTCTACCTATGACTCGCCGGCAACATGATTCAATCTGGGTGATAGTAGACCAGATGACTAAGTCAGCATATTTCATCCTAGTCAAAACCACAGATTCAACTGAGGACTATGCTAGGCTTTATATCCATGAACTGGTTAGACTTCATGAGGTGCCATTATCTATTATCTTAGACATAGGTACCCAATTCACCTCTTACTTCTTGAAGTCTTTTCATAAAGGACTAGGTACTCAGGTCAAGTTCAACACATCTTTCCACTGTAGACTGATGGGCAAGCTGAGCGAACTATTCAGACCCTAGAAGATATGCTAAGAGCGTGTCCGATCGATTTTAAGAAAATTGGGATGACCATTTGCCTCTTTTCGAGTTTTCATACAACAACAACTACCACTCTAGCATTCAGATGGCCCTATCTGAAGCATTATATGGGAGAAGGTGTAAATCTCCTATAGGGTGGTTCGAGGTTGGTGAAGCTACCTTGATAGGGCCAGACTCAGTTCACGAGGCAATGCAGAAAGTTTAGCACATCCGAGAAAGGTCAGAAACAACTCAGAGCCGTCAGAAATCTTATATCGATATGCGGAGAAGAGAGTTGGAGTTTGTTGATGACTGGGTATACCTGAAAATTTCGCATATGAAAGGGGTGATGAGTTTTGGCAAAAAGGGAAAGCTCAGTCCCAAGTATGTGGGACCCTACAGAATTCTGAGGCGAATCGGCAATGTGGCCTACGAGTTAGAACTACCTTCAGAATTAGCAGCCATGCACCCAGTCTTCCATGTGTCACTACTGAAAAAGTGCATTGGTGATCCAACTTTAGTGGTGACATTGGACAGTGTGGAATAAAGGATAGTCTCTCTTACGAAGTTCCAATTCAGATCCTTAACCATCAGGTTCGTAAGCTGAAAAACAAAAAAGTTGCTTCGGTGAAAGATTTGTGGAGGAATTAGCTAGTTGAGGGAGCCACATGGGAAGTAGAAGCAGACATGATGGCTAGATACCCTCACTTGTTCTCTCCCAGTTCAGTTCAGAATCAGGTACTAAATCCCTTCTCAGTACTCTACTCAGTTTCGTACTCATCAGCTCTATTTAGATTTTCTACATGCATTCTAGTTGCATCAACTTTGTTAGTACGGTTAAGTCAGTCCGGACTTAGTTACTCCTTTAGAAATCAGTTCATAGCCTCAATTTTAGAAATATCTTTTCCTAGTTTTGGTCTTCATTCGAGGACGAATGATCCCAAGGTAGAGATATTATAACACCCCGAAACTTTCCTAGACCAAATTTAGCCATTGCATGAAAAACCATAGAAAATCAAAAAAATTTTCTGTCTTAGACGACCCACACAACGGACCGTTGGTAGAACCAACGGACCATTGTAGAGGGTCGATGGTTGCAACAGGTTTCTTCCAGGGGGAAACAACGAGACATAGAACGACCTGTTGAAACTAACAACGAGTCATCCTGTCGTCCATTGAATCCCTAGTTTAGAGGATTACTGGACCTTTTCCTGAGACAATGAGAGGGAACAACAACCCGTGGTTACTACCAACGAGCCATTTCTACCACCCGTCATCCAATTCTAGACCCCAGCAGTGTGGACCACAAGTGGATACAACGGCCCATTGGTTCTTCCAATGAGTCGTGGTGATGACCCTTTGTCTCCATGCCTAGTTTTCCTACCTGTTCCAATGGGAGGTATCAATGGCCCGTCGTTTATTCTAACAGACTGTTGTAACTAACTATGGATCACCTGATCTTGGGAAGAATTATATGCCCAAGTGATGCTCAAATGCTCTATTTCGTCTTGTTTATCTATCGTTATTTGTACATTCTCATGTGATTTGTAGTTAAAATGTGAATTTATACTAACCAATATGATTAGTGTTGTTTTGCAGGAAAAATTTAATTTTAGGAAGCTAAGTCGCATGTTGGTGAAAATCGGGAATGGACTCGGAAAAGAGCAGTGGAAAAGGTCAAGGACAAGCAGCAAACAAAGGGGCTCCGCGATGGAGCCGTATCACGCTGCCATCGCGGAGGCAGTCTGTCTCGGACAAGTTACTTGGACAAATTCCAGTGAAGGTCCGCGTAAGGGCCACGACACATTGGCCAAGCCCCGCGTTACATGCCGTGGCACGTTGCCCATAGTTACTTAGAACATAAAATTCCAGTGAGGGTCTGCATTTGCACCGTGTCACGGAGGTAGTGCTCCGCGATGCACTCTGTGACACGTTGCTTGATATTCCGGGAAAAATTCCACACTAGTATAAATAGAACACTTAGGTTTATTTTTAATAATTCTGACTTAGTTGAGCAAGAACGTGGGTTACAGGCAGTTGAGGAGACGAAAGTCTTAGGGTTCTTCTCTAACTCTTTCTCCTTTATTTCAATTGTTTGTATGATTTATACTCATTTGATGATGTTTAATCCACAAATGAGTTGCTAAATTCACTTCTTGCTGAGGTTAAGAACATTTGTAGAGGAATGTAATTGTTGATCATTTTGGTTTTTCATCTTTTCTTCCATGGTTGTTCTATCAATTCTTGTTCTTACTGCATTAATGTCTGGCCAATGTTAATGTAAATCTAAAAAATCCAATTTTATCCTGAAAAGAAAAGAAATTGGAAAGTTGTGAATTGGTAGGATATGATCTCTTCTTAGTTTGGGAAAATTTAGAATTGATTTACCTTCAGAATAGAAATATATCTGAAAGTCGTATTAGTCAATTAAGGAATTGGTTTCGTATGGCTAGAACATGAAATTCTTTTATCACAAAAATATAGGTTGAAGGTTCATGATTCTTAAGTTGGGTAGAATACGAAAGTTTCTCTCCATAGGCAATAATTCTTGACTAGCAACCGAAGGAAAGATTAACCAAATTGTATCGATAAATTACTTCCCTACATGTTCGTTTTAGCCTCAGCTTGCTCATTACTATTGTTCAGACTCACTTTATAATTTTGTTTTAGATTAGTATAAATTAGGAAACCAACTCTCAAAATCTTCTTTAAATTGTTGTCTACATTTTTAGAGTTAGAGTTCATTAACACTTAATTCGATTTTTACCTTGGTTCAGTCCCTGTGGGATCGATACTTTGCTTACTTAAGCCATTTAACTACTTGTTTGACCACGTGCACTTGCGTGTAGTTGTGAAATACATCGAACAAGTTTTTGGCGCCGTTGCCGGGGACTGGCAATTGGTAAAATTGTTTTCTTAAGTGTTAGTCTACGATTTCTATATTGTGCTGACAACTTGATCTTAGCCTGTCTTTTGCAGATATTGAATTTTGTTGAACACTAGCAAGAGACAAGGAGTTGGTGGATTCATACTTAGAGCCGGAAAGACAATTTCATCGTCAAAGGAGAGAAGCTCTAGAAAAGAAGCTGCAGTTGCTCAGACAAACAATCCTGGAGCAACAACATAATCCACCACTTGTAAGGGCAGTGTTAATGCCCGACGAAATGGCAGCTAGGCCAGTTCGCGAAGTGGCAATCCCATATGTTAACAATGTTACATCAAGCATTTGCAAACCCAAGCCAGGAGGGAGGTTTGAGCTGAAACAGAATATGGTGCAATTGCTGCACACCAGCGGGCAATTCACAGGTCTCCCTCACGAGGATCCACAACAACATCTCCAAAACGTTTTGGAGATAAGTGACACTTATATCCCTCCTGGAGTATCATCTGATTACGTAAGGCTTACATTGTTCCCATTTTCACTATTGGGAGAAGCAAAGAGGTGGTTGAAAGCTGAGCCACCTAATTCCATCACCACTTGGGATGATCTTGCAAGGAAATTCTTGATACGGTTCTTTCCATCCGGGAAAAAAGCAAGACTTAGAAGTCAGATTCTAAGTTTTAAACAAAGAGAGGGGGAGAATCTGTATCAAGCTTGGGAAAAATTCAAATCCATGTTACACCAGTCCAATGATGTGCTGGTGCATACTTTCATAGAGGGTTTGGAACCCCACACAAAAATTTTGCTAGACTCAGCAGCTGGGGAACAAGCATTAGAAAAGACTTATGAGGAGCTGTATACTTTGTTAAATTGTATTTCACAGGAAATCCAGAGTGGAATGCGGACTCTTCTAGAGGAGGAACAAGGAAAGCGGCAGGAGTCTTGGAAGTGGATGGGTTTACAGCTATCGCTGCACAGATAGCTGCGTTGAAAAATCAACTCAACACCCACTTTAGCAACATGAGCTTAAATCAATCTCAAGCCCCAATTAATGTAGTGCAGCAGATTTGGTGTGAAGTATGCGGTAGTACTGAACACTCAGCTGAGTGTTGTGGTGCAAATCCAGATTCAGTGAACTTTATTGGTAATGTACAAAGAAATAATCACCAACAGTATGGCAACAACTACAACTCTAATTGGAGGAATCATCCGAATTTCTCCTGGGGTAGCAACAGCCATCAAGGGCAGAGTTCGAATCAGGGTGCACAGAGAAATCAAGGAGGGCAGCAGAACTGTCAGACTCAATACAGAAGCAACAATGCACCTCCTCCACCACCACCACCCAGCATTGAGGAAATGTTTAAAACAATGATAGCTAACCAAGCTCAATTAAAGGCTGACTATGTAAAATTGGTAGCAGATGTAAAGAACAATCAGTTAGCTACAAAGGCATTGGAGTACCAGTTTGGGCAACTAGCTGGATATCAAAACACCAGGCCAAGAGGAGGACTACCGAGTGACACTGACCCGAATCCCAATCAAGTAAATACAGTGACCACAAGGAGTGGTTTACAACTCAAGGAGGTGGAACCAGAAAGACCACCTCAGCAGTTAGGAGCAGTGGAGAAAGAAAGGGAACACGATGATGAGAGGGGGAAGAAAAAGGAAGCTGAACCAGAAAGACCACCAGCCCCGTTCCCTCAAAGATTAAAGAAACAAAAGGAGGAAGCTTGTTTCAAAAAGTTCATGGAGGTGCTTAAACAGGTACACATTAATTTACCTCTTGTTGATGTTTTGCAGGGAGTGCCGAAGTATGCAAAATATATCAAGGACATCGTGGCGAACAAAAGCAGATTGACAGAGTATGCTACGGTGGCACTTACGGAGGAGTGCACTTCCCGGATACAGAACAGGTTGCCAACAAAGCTCAAGGACCCTGGGAGCTTTACAATTCAAATCACAATTGGGCAAAGTATTCAAGCTCGTGGACTATGCGATTTGGGAGCGAGCATTAACTTGATGCCGACATCGGTATTTAAGAAGTTGGGGCTGGGCAGTCCTAGACCAACTACAATGATATTGCAATTAGCGGATCATTCTTTGGCCAGACCAGATGGCATTGTGGAGGACGTGCTGGTGCAAGTGGGCTCCACTATCTTCCCGGTAGATTTTGTTGTGCTGGATTTTGAGCCGGATGCGGAAGTCCTATTTATTTTGGGACGTCCTTTCTTGGCAACCGGGAAAGCTTTGATTGATGTAGCCACAGGGCAGCTAACCATGCGGGCGCACGACAAGGTGGAGGTATTTGACGTGTACAAGGCCACGAAGCTTCCAGCCATATATGAGGAGCTTTCAGCAATCGACGTGCTTGATCAAGCAGATATTGTTCAGATTGTTGATTCTCAAGATCCAGTGGGAAAAACACCGATTGAGGACACCCCGCACGGGGCAGTGGAGTTATGGCAAGAAGATGGAAGTGCCATGTTCTTGGTTAATGGGCAGCGGTGTAAGCATTATTGGGGTGAGAACGTTATTCGAGAGAAAACGTTCGTCACTCTAGTAGATGATTGAGCTTTAATGACATCGAGCCGCGACGGTAAACCAGGCGCTGCACGGGAGGCAACCCGTGAAATAGTTGTAATAGATAAGTAGAACTAGTTTAGAAAAAAAAAGAAAAAAAAATAAAATAAAAATAAAAAAATTAAAAACAAAAACAAAAACAAAAAAAAATATTTTTTTCATTCGTGTTTGAAACCTATAAATTCTAACCAATTTCTTGTTGTGAGATGATTTTCATGTGTAATGGAGGGCAAAAATGCAAAGGATCGCAAAGAAAAAAAAATCGAGGTGAGTAAAAAATTAAAAGTGGCAAAACAGTGAGACTGCGCGATAGCTCCGTGTCACGGAGGAGGGCCTCCGCGTTACCCTCCGTGACACATTGGAGGTGTTTTGGAATTTTTACAAATTCCAAAATCCTTGCGCGATGGCTCCGTGTCACAGAGGGGGTACTCCGCGTTACCCTCTGTGACACGTTGAAGTGTTATTCGCGACGGGTCACACCGGGTCACCGGGTGACCCGAGCGAAAAACCTTCTTTTTAACCCTGAAAACACCCAATTTTTCCCATTTCTCACTCCCCTCCGCGACAAACTCCCCAAAATCCCCCCTCCCCCAACGTGCCACGGACCTAGGATCAAATTTTCTTCAACTTTTCTTCAAGTTCATCAAATTAAAGGTACGTTCTTGAACTTAACCTCAACATTTGCTGAAATTTGCAATTTTTGAGCATGTGAGGTAGCTAAAGCTTGCCCTAGGTGTAAATTGAGCATGAATTCATTTAAGTTATTGTTGATTGATGTTCGTAGTATCGTTATGATTATATGAACTCGATAAATACATGTGTGATTGAATTTGTGCGAAATTGGTAGCTAGGGTTGGAATTTGAATAGGAAGAAACTAAATTTGGTTGAAAATTTGAAAATGATTGGGTTGTTCATGTTGGGTGATGTAAATGATGTAGTGAATATGGATGAATATGCTAAATGAACAAGGGAATTTTCGGGAAAATGAAATTGATGAATTGCATAGGTTGTTTTTGTTGAGAAAAATTTTGGCTAAGTGCTATGTGATGTAATGGAATTGATGGTGAAATTGTGATTAGTTGTACGAAGTCTGAGTAGTACTTAGTCATTATTCCATCGACTTATCTGAATGCACGAGGCATGTTGATTGATAAAAATTGGAAAAGAATGATTGTCTTGCCGAATTGTTTTTATTGTGGCTACAGATTACGTATGGGGTGGCCTAACCCAACCCAACCTTAATCGAAGCAAATTTTTGACTTGAATAACATTGGGATTGTCTGTTTGATTTGACAGGAACGATGTCAAGCAGGAAATACAACGGAAAGGGCGCATCTACATCAGGCGCCGGGAGAAAAAGGATTAGACTGGGAACGGCAGTCCCAGCAGCACCAACGGTTCCACGAGGCTAATGCCGTCAATACAGAACCCGATGGGTGACGGATGAAGGGAAGAAATGGTATGCAAAGCACAAGGAGACCAAATACTTCCCCGAAGAGCACATTGTAAGGGAGCCACTTGCATAGGAATTCCACAGAAGCGTACATAGGGTTGACGCTACCGGGCTAAACTTCATCTTCGAAGAACCCAAGGAGTGCAATCTCCACTTGATTCGGGAGTTCTACGCAAACTGGAACCCGACACTCTGCAGTCACACCGTAAAGATAAGGGGGTAGGTTATCACCTTTGAGCCTCATCACCTAAATGCCATATTGGGGGCGTGGGACACAGACGCCCATGTACTCCGGCGGCTGAACATAACTCCACTATATGCGGATATCAGACGCACTCTATGTGGAGCCCATTCGACAGCACGGTGGAGCAGGCACAAGGAGAGGGGCTATCATCATACGCTGCCTTACTCTCAAATGAACATGGAAGCCAGGATTTGGCTTAAAATTGTGTGTTCTTGCCTGATCCCGGGGGTGCACATGACAGATGTCACCCGGGATCGAGTGTGCTTGGTTTATGCCCTGATGAAAGGGCTGGAGATTAATGTTGGGGCGGTAATCATCTCCACTATGAAGATAGCCCATTTGCACAAGGGACAGGTACGGGTTTAGTGGTTTGCTGACCACATTTTTGAGGGGCCTTGACATCGAGGAGGAGGCCCTAGACTACATCCCGCAAATGGATAGGTGTGCTTTGGACGTCACCAAAACCAAGGCACCCGACACCACTCACGGGCCAGTTCTCACACTAGCCGAGCGCCATGCTCGGGATGATCAGTATATGGCCCGCATGTTCGGGATGCAGATGCTACAGTTGCGCATAGGCGGGAGGCCAGCAACAGAAGATGAGCTATGGCAGCTCGAGCTAGATTACCCCTTTGGCGAAAATGCCAGGGCTCTATGCCAAGTGGGGCCTGCTTTTGTGGAGCCCGTTGATGATGATGTCCCCACTGATGAGGAGACACGCCGTGATGACTCAGATGTTGAGTCAGATGAGGATAGGGGGGCGATTCAGATATGAGGGACGAGGCAACGGCACTTGACGAAGAAGTTGAATACTTCGATTGATCAGGGAGTTTCACCACCTACTTCTGTGCCATGTTGAATTTGATGAACACTGGGGACAATGTTCGATTTAAGTGTGGGGTGGGAGTATTTAGGTTCCAGTTGTTTTGTTGTTGTTTATGTTCATGTCTTGTTGTTGTGCTTGTGAAAAAATTGTGATCCTGTGATTTTGTGAGTATGTTTTGTATTGTAATTCGGTGTGTAATGAATGTTAAGCTGTTGTGTGCTGTGTTAAGCTGTTGTTAGCTGGTTCTGTAAATATTTTTGTTTTCTATCGAAATTATCGATATTTTAAAAAAAACATTTTGTTGAACTTTTTATGATTGGGTTTCTCGGCCTTTGTTTTTGGTGCTTTTACCGAGAATAGTCCCATTGAACCAAAGTCGTAAATAGTGACCGTTCCCTATGATGGATAGATGACGACCGTCTTAAGGAAAATGTAGTCGATAGGAGTAGTTTTTTTTCTTTCTTTTGGTTGTTTCCCAAATGTGTCGCTACTTCAGGGTTTGAAATTCTTGTTGCGTGTTGTACATGATATTAAAGATGCAAAGGTGATTCGTATGAAAGCATGCAAATGTGAAACATATTGAGATACCTAGGACATAGAGTTCGATTCGGTGTGATTGAGGCTTAATATTGAATTCTTGTAACTAGCTGATTGAAGAGTCTGTGAATAAGTCTTGAGTTGAGCATGTGCACTGAGTGTGAGGTGAGGTTTCGATTCTTCCATGCTATTGTGAAGTGTCTAGAACTTGCCTGGTGTGTGTACGAAACGAAATGAAGGATGTGTAGTGTAGGAAAGGATGTAGACATTTCTTTGGTTTAACCAAAAGTTTTTTTTCTTATCATACCTACCTTGAATGTACATCCTAGTTAGCCCCATTGAGCGTTTAGCCTATTTTTTTTCTTTCATTGAAGAGATAGAAACCATGCTTAATCCCTTTTTTTTCATTAGCCGTGAATTTGATCCAAAACTCTTAAGCGCTCAAGAAAAAAATAATTGTCCCACAGTGTCAAGGAGTGAAAAGTGTGAAAAAGAAAGGAAAAGCGGAAGTGGTGAAAGTAAAGATAAGGTCAAAGGTGCACTTGCCGAATATAAATAAAATGAATATGTATAACTAATCTTTGTTATTGAGTCAAGTGTGCTTAAAGAAATGGGAACAAAAATAAAGAAAGACTTCAAGAATGGGAGGATGAAGGAAGAAACAATGCCCATAATGATGGTGGGATGTATTGAAAAGCGCTTAAGGAGGCTAGTTGCTATTATTGGTTAGCCTAGTATTTGCTAGTTCCTTAGCTTACATTACAACTCGTTAAGTCCTACGTGATCTAACATCACGTATCCTTGTATTAGTGGAGTAATACACTAGAGGCAAGCCTATGGTTAATGACATGATGCATGTGAATTCTTTAGGAGAGAGAGCGAAATCGTGTTTATATACCCCTATATGTAATGCTTTGGAAATCATATGATTGGAAAAGGGGTAATTCTCTTGTATTGTGAGGGCACATGCTTGACGAGAGATTGAATTTTGTGTCGGATTTCTTGATCAGCTGATTTGCATGAGTTTGCCGAGATCGAGAGTCAATTCTTGAGTCTAGGAGGTCTTAATGTGGTGAATGTCATTGTAGTGATGATACTGTGCATGTTTTCTTGATGATTTTCTATATTAAATAATCGGTATAACCGTAGCTTGAATTGTCGAGCCAAAGTAGCTATACGTGGATGTCAATTGCATGAGATATGAGATTATTGTTCGAGGACGAACAAGGTTTTAAGTGTGGGGTAAGTGATCTTGGGCAGAATTATATGCCCAAGTGATGCTCAAATTCTCTATTTCGTCTTGTTTATCTATCGTTATTTGCACATTCTCATCTGATTTGTAGTTAAAATGTGAATTATACTAACCAGCATGATTAGTATTGTTTTGCAGGAAAAATGTAATTTTAGGAAGCTAAGTCGCATGTTGGTGAAAATCGGGAATGGACTCGGAAGCGAGCAGTGGAAAAGGTCAAGGACAAGCAGCAAACAAAGGGGCTCCGCGATAGAGCCGTGTCACGCTGCCATCGCCGTCGCGAACCTTCACTGGCAGCGTGATACGGCTCCATCGCGGAGCCCCTATATTTACTGCTTTTCCTTGACCTTTTCCACCGCTCGCTTCCGAGTCCATTCCCGATTTTCACCAACATGCAACTTAGCTTCCTCAAATTACATTTTTCCTTCAAAACAACACTAATCATGTTGGTTAGTATAAATTCACATTTTAACTACAAATAACATAAGAATGTACAATTAACGATAGATAAACAAGACGAAATAGAGCATTTGAGAATTTCCCCCTTTACAATCATATGATCTCAAAAGCATTATATGCAGGGGCATATGAACACGATTTCGCTCTCTCTCCCAAAGAATTCACATGCATCATGTCATGACCCATAAGCTTGCCTCTAGTGTATTACTCCACTAAAATAAGGAAGTGAGATGTAAGATCACGTAGGACTTAACGGGTTGTAATGTAAGCTAAGGAACTAGTAAATACTGGGATAACCAATAATATCATCTAGCCTCCTTAAGCGCTTTTCAATACATCCCACCACAATTATGGGCATTGTTTCTTCCTTCATCCTCCCATTCTTGAAGTCTTTCTTTATTTTTTTTCTTCCCATTTCTTTAAGCACACTCGACTTAATAAAAAAGATTAGTTATACATATTCATTTTATTTAAATTCAGCAAGTGCACCTTTGACCTTATCTTTACTTTCACCACTTCCGCTTTTCCTTTCTTTTCACACTTTTCACTCCTTGACACTATGTGAAAATTATTTTTCTTGAGCGCTTAAGAGTTTTGGATCAAATTCACGGTTAATGTAAAGAAGGGATTAAGCTCGGTTTCTACCTCTTCAACGAAAGAAGAAAAATAGGCTAAAGGCTCAATGGGGCTAACTAGGATGTACATTCAAGGTAGGTATGATGATGGAAAAACTTTCGGTTAAATCAAAGAAATGCCTACATCCTTTCCTACACTACACATCCTTCATTTCATTTCGTACACACACCAGGCAAGTTCTAGTCACTTCACAATAGCATGGAAGAATTGAAACCTCACCTCACACTCATTGCACATGCTCAACTCAAGACTTATTCACAGACTCTTCAATCAGCTAATTACAAGAATTCTATATTAAGCCTAAATCACACCGAATCGAACTCTATGGCCTAGGTATCTCAACATGTTTCACATTTGCATGCTTTCATATGAATCATCTTTGCATCTCAATATCATGTACAACACGCAACAAGAATTCCGAACCATGAAGTAGCGACACGTTTGGGAACCAAACAAAAGAAAGAAAATAAAAGAAAAGGAAAAAAAACTACTCCTATCAACTACATTTCCCTTAAGACGGTCGTCATCCATGCATCATAGGGAACGGTCACTATTTACGACTTCGGTTCAATGGGACTATTCTCAGTAAAAGCACCGAAAACAAAGGCCGAGAAACCCAATCATAAAAAATTCAACAAAAATTTTAAAAATATCGATAATTTTGATAGAAAACAAAAATATAGAAAAAAAATATTTACACAACCAGCTAACAACAACTCAACACAGCACAGAACAACTTAACATTGATTACAACACCGACTTACAATACAAAACATACGCACAAAATCACAGGGTCACAATTTTTTTCCACAGGCACAACAACACGACATGAAAATAAACAACAACAACAACAAAACAACTGGCACCTAACTACTCCCACCCCACACTTAAACCAAACACTGTCCCCAGTGTTCACAAAATTCAACATAGCACAAGAGTAGGTGGTGAAACTCCCTGATCAATCGAAGTATTCAACTTCTTTATCAGGTGCCGTTGCCTCTTCCCCCATATCTGAATCGCCCCCGCTATCCTCATCTGACTTAATATCTGAGTCATCTCAACGTGTCTCTCAGCAGTGGGGACATCGTCATCTACGGGCTCCATAAAAGCTGGCCCCACTCGGCATAGAGCCCGAGCATTTTCGCCGAAGGGGTAATCTAGGTCGAGCTGCCATAGCTCATCTTCTGTTGCCGGCCTCCCGCCTATATGCAACTGCAGCATCTACATCCCGTACATGCCGGCCATATACTGATCATCCCGAGCATGTCGCTCGGCTAGTGTGAGAACTGGTCCGTGAGTGGTGTCGGGTGCCTTGGTTTTGGTGACATCCAAGGCACGCCTATACATTTGCGGTATGTAGTCCCGGGCCTCTTCCTCGATATCAAGGCTCCTCAGAAAAGTGGTCAGCAAACCACCAAACCCATACTCGTGCCCTTGATGCAAACGAGCTCTCTTCATGGCGGAGATGATCACCGCCCCAACATTTATCTCAAGCCCTTTCATCAGGGCATAATCCAAGCACACACGATCCCGGGTGACATCTGTCATGTGCACCCCCGGGATCTGGCAGGAACACACAATTTTAAGCCAAATCCTGGCTTCCCTGTTCATTTGAGAGTAAGGCAGTGTCTGACGGTATCCCCTCTCCTTGTGCTTGCTCCACCGTGCTGTCGAACGGGCTCCACACAGAGTGCGTCTGATATCCGCATAGGGTGGAGTTATGTTTAGCTGCCAGAGTACATGGGCGTCTGTGTCCCGCGCCCCCAATATGGCATTCAGGTGGTGGGGCTCAAAGGTGACAACCTTCCCCCTTATCTTGATGGTGTGACTACGGAGTGTCGGGTTCCAGTTTGCGTAGAACTCCCGAATCAAATAAAGATTGCACTCCTTGGGCTCTTCAAAGATGAAGTTTAGCTCGGCAGTGTCAATCCGTTGTACTATTCTGGGGAATTCCTGTGCAAGTGGCTACCTTGCAATGTGCTCCTCAGGGAAGTATTTGGTCTCCTTGTGCTTTTCATACCATTTCTTCCCTTCGTCAGTCACCCATTGGGTTCCGTATTGACGGCGTTGTCCGCGTGGAACCGCTGGTGCTGCTGGAACTGCTGTTCCCAGTCTAATCCTTTTTATCCCGGCGCCTGATGTAGATGCGCCCTTTCCTTTGTCTTGCCTGCTTGACATCGTTCCTGTCAAATCAAACAGACAGTCCCAATGTTATTCAAGTCAAAAATTAACTTCGACTAAGGTTGGGTTGAGTTAGGCCACCCCACACTTAGTCTTCAGCCACAATGAAAACAATTCGGCAAGACAATCCTTCTTTTCCAATTTTTATCAATCAACATGCCTCGTGCATTCAGATAAGTTTATGGAATAATGACTAAGTACTACTCAAACTTCGTACAACTAATCACAATTTCACCATCGATTCCATTACATCACATAGCACTTAGCCAAAATTTTTCTCAATAACAACCTATGCAATTCACCAATTTCATTTTCCCAAAAATTCCCTTGTTTATTTAGCGTATTCATCGATATTCACAACATCATTTACATCACCCAATATGCACAACCCAATTATTTTCACATTTTCAACCAAATTTAGTTTCTTCCTATTCAAATTCCAACCCTAGCTACCAATTTCGCAAAAATTCAATCAAACATGTATTTATCGAGTTCATATAATCATAACGACACTACGAACATCAATCAACAATAACTTAAATGAATTCAAGCTCAATTTACACTTAGGGCAAGCTTTAGTCACCTCACATGCTCAAAAATTGAAAATTTCGGCAAAAATTGAGGTTAAGTTCAAGAACATACCTTTAATTCGATGAACTTGAAGAAAAGTTGAAGAAAATTCGATCCTAGGTCCGTGTCACGTTGGGGGAGGGGGGATTTTAGGGAGTTTGTCGTGGAGGGGAGTGAGAAATGGGAAAAATGAGGGGTTTTCGGGGTTAAAAAGAGGTTTTTTCACGCGGGTCACCCGGCGACCCGGTGTGACCTGTCGCGAATAACACCTCAACGTGTCACGGAGGGTAACGTGGAGCACCCCCTCCGTGACACGGAGCCATCGCGCCAGCCTTCTGGAATTTGTAAAAATTCCAGAATTGGCTTCAACGTGTCACAGAGGGTAACGCGGAGGCCCTCCTCCGTGACACGGAGCCATCGCGCAGGCTCAATGTCTTGCCACTTTTTAATTTTTTCTCACCTCAATTTTTTCCTTTGCATTTTCTCCCTCCGTTCCACCTGAAAATCATCTCACAACAAGAAATTGGTTAGAATTTATAGGTTTCAAACACGAACACAATTTTTGTTTTTGTTTTTATTTTTTTTCTTTTTTTTCTTTTTTTACTAATTCTACTTATCAATTACAACAATTTCACGGGTTGCCTCCTGTGCAGCGCCTGGTTTACCGTCGCGGCTCGACGTCATTAATGCTCAATCATCCTATAGAGTGACATACGTTTTCTCTCGAATAACGTCCTTACCCCAGTAATGCTTACACCGCTGCCCGTTAACCAATAACGTGGCACTTCGATCTTTTTGCCACAACTCCAGTTTTAGGGTGTCCTCAATCGGTGTTTTTCCCACTGGATCTCGCGAATCAACAATCTGAACAATATCTGCTTGATCAAGCACATTGATTACTGAAAGCTCCTCATATAAGGCTGGAAGCTTCGTGGCCTTGTACACATCAAATACCTCTACCTTGTCATGCGCCCGCATAGTTAGCTTCCCTACAGCTATATCAATCAACGCTTTCCCGGTTGCCAAGAAAGGACGTCCCAAAATAAATGGGACTTCCGCATCCGACTCAAAATCCAGCTCAACAAAATCTACCGGGAAGATAAGGGAGCACACTTGCACCAGCACGTCCTCCCAATGCCATCTGGTCTGGCCAAAGAACGATCCGCTAACTGCAAGATCACCGTAGTTTGTCTAGGACTGCCCAGCCCCAACTTCTTGAATACCGATGTCGGCATCAAGTTAATGCTCGCTCCCAAATCGCATAGTCCACGAGCTCGGATACTTTGCCCAATTGTGATTTGAATTGTAAAGCTCCCAGGGTCCTTGAGCTTTGTTGGCAACCTGTTCTATATCCGGGAAGTGCACTCCTCCGTAAGCGCCACCGTAGTGTACTCCGTCAGTCTGCTTTTGTTCTCCACGATGTCCTTGATATACTTTGCATACTTCGGCACTCCCTGCAAAACATCAACAAGAGGTAAATTAATGTGTACCTGTTTAAGCACCTCCATGAACTTTTTGAAACAAGCGTCCTCCTTGTGTTTATTTAATCTTTGAGGGAACGGGGGTGGTGGTCTTTCTGGTTCAGCTTCCTTCTTCTTCCCCCTTTCATCATCGTGTTCCCTCTCTTTCTCCACTGCTCCTGACTGCTGAGGCGGTCTTTCTGGTTCCACCTCCTTGAGTTGTAAACCACTCCTTGTGGTCACCGCATTTACTTGCTTGGGATTCGGGTCAGTGTCACTCGGTAGTCCTCCTCTTGGCCTGGTGTTTTGAACTCCAGCTAGTTGCCCAAACTGGTACTCCAACGCCTTTGTAGCTAACTGATTGTTCTTTACATCTGCCGCCAATTTTACATAGTCAGCCTGCAATTGAGCTTGGTTAGCTATCATTGTTTTAAACATTTCCTCAATGCTGGGTGGTGGTGGTGGAGGAGGGGCATTATTGCTTCTGTATTGAGTCTGGTAGTTCTGCTGCCCTCTTTGATTTCTCTGCGCACCCTGATTCGAACTCTGCCCTGGATGGCTGTTACTACACCAGGAGAAATTCGGATGATTCCTCCAATTAGAGTTGTAGTTGTTGCCATACTTGGTCGCGCTGTTCGCAACTACACGCAAGTGCACGTGGTCGAACAAGTAGTAAAATGGTTAGAGTAGCCAAGTATCGATCCCACAGGCACTGGACCAAGGTAATAATCGAATCAAGCGTTAATAAACTCTAACTCTAATAATGCAGACAACAGTTTCAAGAAGATTTTTGGGAGGTTGTTTCCTAATTTATACTAGTCTAAAACAAATATACAATTTGAGTCTGAACTATAGTAATGAGCATGCTGAGGCTAAAACGAACATGCAGGGAAGCAATTTATTGATACAAATTGGTTAATCTTTCCTCCGGTTTCTACTCAAGAATTATTGCCTATGGATTAAAACTCTCATATTTAACCCAACTTAAGAATCATGAACCTTCCACCTACATTTCTGTGATAAGAAGAAATTCATGTTCTAGCCATACGAAACCGATTCCTTAATTAACTAATACGACTTTCAGATATATCTCTATTCTGAAGGTAAATCAATTCTCAATTTTCCCAAACCAAGAAGAGATCATATCCTCTTAATTCACAACTTTCCAATTTCTTTCTCTTTCGAGCGCAAACTGGATTTTTAGATATACATTAATATTGGCCACACATTAATGCCGTAAGAACAAGAATTAATAAAACAACCATGGAAGAAAAGATGAAAAACCAAGATGATCAATAATTACATTCCACTACAAATGTTCTTAACCTCAGCAAGAAGTGAATTTAGCCACTCATTTGTGGATTAAACATCGTTAAATGAGTGTTAACCATACAAACAATTGAAATAAAGAAGAAAGAGATAGAGAAGAACCCTAAGAATTTCGTCCCCTCAACTACCTGTAACCCACGTTCTTGCTCAACCAAGTCAGAATCATTAAAAATAAACCTAAGTGTGCTATTTATACTAGTGGGAATTTTTCCCGGAATAACAAGTAACGTGTCACGGAGTGCATCGCGGAGCACTGCCTCCGTGACACGCCACAAACGCGGACCCTCACGGGAATCCGGTCCTCCAGTTAATTATGCCCAACGTGCCACGGCGTGCAACGCGGGGCTTGGCCAACGTGCCATGGCCCCAACGCGGACCTTCACTGGAACTTGGCCTATTTTCATCATCCGGGGCAGAATGCATCCGCGATGGCAGCGTGACATGGCTCCATCGCGGAGCCCCTTAATTTGCTGCATAACCTGGGCCTTTTCCACTGCTCGCTTCCGAGTCTATTCCCGATTTCTCCCAACATGCATCTTAGCTTCCTAAAATTCCATTTTTCCTGCAAAACAACACTAATCATGTTGGTTAGTATAAATTCACATTTTAACTACAAATCACATGAGAATGTACAATTATCAATGTATAAACAAGACGAAATGAAGCATTTGAGTATCAGTTGGGCATATAATTCTGCCCAAGATCACTTACCCCACACTTAAAACTTTGCCTCGAACAATAATCTCACATCTCATGCAATTGACACCCAATCATAGCTACTTTCGCTCGACAATTCAAGCTACGGTTATACCGATTATTTACATAGCAAATCATCAAGAAAATATGCATAGTCTCATCAATACAATGACATTCAACACAGTAAGACCTCCTAGACTCACGAGTCGACTCTCGATCTCGGAAAACTCAAGCAAATCAGCTGATCAAGACATCCGACACGAAATTAAATCTCTCGTCAAGCATGTGTCCTCACAACATAAGAGAATTCCCCCTTTTACAATCATATGATCTCAAAACCATTATATGCAGGGGCATATGAACACAATTTCACTCTCTCTTCCAAAGAATTCACATGCATCATGTCATGACCCATAAGCTTGCCTCTAGTGTATTACTCCAATAATTAAAGGACGAGTCATGTAAGATCACGTAGGACTTAACGGGTTGTAATATAAGCTAAGGAACTAGTACATACTGGGCTAACCAATAATAACAACTAGCACCCTTAAGCACTTTTCCATACATCCCACCACATTATGGGCATTGTTTCTTCCTTCATCCTCCCATTCTTGAAGTCTTTCTTTATTTTTATTCCCATATCTTTAAGCACACTTGACTTAATAACAAAGATTAGTTATACATCTTCCTTTTATTAAATTCGGCAAGTGCACCCTTGACCTTTTCTTTACTTTCACCACTTCCTCTTTTCCTTTCTTTTCACAATTACCACTCCTTGACACTGTGGGAAAATTACTTTTCTTGAGCGCTTAAGAGTTTTGGATCAAATTCACGGATAATGAAAAGAAGGGGTTAAGCTCAGTTTGTACCTTTTCGACAAAAGAAAAAAAATAGGCTACAGGCTCAATGGGCTAACTAGGATGTACACTCAAGGTAGGTACGATAATGAAAAAAAACTTTCGGTTAAATCAAAGAAATGCCTACATCCTTTCCTACAATACTCATCCTTCATTTCATTTTGTACATACACCAGACAAGTTGTAGACACTTCACAATAGCATGGAAGAATCGAAACCTCACCACACACTCATTGCACATGCTCAACTCAAGACATATTCACAGACTCTTCAATCAGCTAATTACAGGAATTCAAACATTAAGCCTCAATCACACCGAATCGAACTCTACGGTCTAGGTATCTCAATATGTTCACTAAGTTGCATGCTTTCATACGAATCACCTTTGCATTCTAAATATCATGTACAACACACAACCTGAATTCCGAACCATAAAGTAATGACACGTTTGGGATTCAAACAAACAAAAGAAAAAAAAATTAAAAAGAACAAAAGAAATCTACTCCTATTGCCTACATTTCCCTTAAGATGGTTGTCATCCATCCATCATAGGGAACGGTCAATATTTACGACTTCGGCTCAATGGGACTATTCTCGGTAAAAGCACCGAAAACAAACGCCGAGAAACCCAATCAAAAAAAGATTTCACGAAAAATGTTAAAAATATCGATAATTTAAATAAAACAACAATATTTACACAACCAGCTAAGAACAACTCCATGCAGCACACAACAGCTTCACATTAATTACAACACCAAATTACAATACAAAACATAAACACCAAAATCACAGGGTCACAATTTTTCACAGGCACAACAACAAAACAGAAACATCAATAACAACAAAACAACCAGCACCTAACTACTCCCACCCCACACTTAAATAGAACACTGTTCCCAGTGTTCACAAAATTCAGCATAACACAAGAGTAGGTGGTGAAACTCCCTGATCAATCGAAGTATTCCACTTCTTCGTCAGGTGCGGTTGCCTCGTCCCCCATATCCGAATCGCCCCCGCTATCCTCATCTGACTCAACATCTGAGTCATCGCAGCGCGTCTCCTCATCTATGGGGACATCATCATCAGTGGGCTCCACAAAAGCCAGCCCCACTCAGCATAGAGCCCTGGCATTTTCGCCGAAGGGGTAGTCCAACTCTAACTACCACAGCTCATCTTCTGTTGCTGGCCTCCCGCCTATGCACAACTATAGCATCTACATCCCCAACATGCGGGCCATATACTGATCATCCCGAGCATGTCGCTTGGCTAATGTGAGAACTAGCCTGTGAATGGTGTCGGGTGCCTTAGTTTTGGTGACGTCTAAGGCACGCCTCTCCATCTGCGGGATGTAGTCAAGGGCCTCCTCCTCAACATCTAGGCCCCTCAGGAAAGTGGTCAGCAAGCCACCAAACCCGTACCTGTGCCCTTGATGCAAACGGGCTCTCTTCATGGCGGAAATGATCACCGCCCCAACATTAATCTCCAGCCCTTTCATCAGGGCGTATACCAAGCACACACGATCCCGGGTGACATCTGTCATGTGCACCCCTGGGATCAGGCAGGAACACACGATCTTAAGCCAAATTCTGGCTTCTCTGTTCATTTGAGAGTAGGGCAGCGTGTGATGGTAGCCTCTCTCCTTATGCCTGCTCCACCGTGCGGTCGAACGGGCTCCACACAGAGTGCATCTGATATTCGCATATGGTGGAGTGATGTACATCTGCCGGAGTACATGGGCGTCTGTGTCCCGCGCACCCAAGATGGCATTAAGGTGATGGGGCTCAAAAGTGACTACCTGCCCCCTTATTTTGACAGTGTGCCTTCGGAGTGTCGGGTTCCAGTTGGCGTAGAACTCTCGAATCAGGTGGAGATTGTACTCCTTGGGCTCTTTAAAGATGAAGTTCAGCCCAGCAGCGTCAATTCGGTGTACAATTCTGGGGAACTCCTGTGCCAATGGCTCCCTTGCAATATGTTCCTCAGGGAAGTAGTTGTTCTCCTTGTGCTTTGTGTACCATTTCTTCCCTTCGTCTGTCACCCATCGGGTTCCGTATTGATGGCGTTGGCCGCGTGTAACGCTGGTGCTGCTGGGACTGCTGTTCCCAGTCTAATTCTTTTCCTTCCGGCGCCCGATGTAGATGCGCCCTTTCCTTTATCTTGCCTGCTTGCCATTGTTCCTGTCAAATCAAACAGACAATCCCAATGTTATTCAAATTAAAATTAGCTTCGATTAAGGTTGGGTTAAGCTAGGCCACCCCACACTTAGTCTTTAGCCACAATTACAACATTACGGCAAGACAATTCTCACTTCCCAATTTACAACAAGAAACAACAACATGCCTTATGCATTCAGAGAATTCGATGGAATATATTTTACGTACTACTCAGACTTCGTGCAGTTAATCAACATATCACCATCAATACCATTTCATCCCATAGTACTTAGCACAGAAAAACTCTCAACACAACCTATGCAATTCACCAAGTTCTATGCAATTCACAATTTCATTCTCCCAAAAAAAAATCCATCGTTTACTTAGCATATTCACAACAAGCACAATATAATTCACCTTACCCAACATGCCCAACCCATAATTTCAACATTTTCAATCACATTCGTTTCTTCGTAATTAAATTCTAACCCTAGCTACACATTTCACCAAAATTCGATCAAGCATGTATTTATCGAGTTCATACAATCAAAATGATACTCCGAACTTCAATCAACTCTAACTTAAAGGAATTCAAGCTCAATTTACAATTAGGGCTAGTTTTTCTCAGTTTACATGCTCAAACTCGACAAATTTGACAAGAATTGAGAAGAAAATAGAGAACATACCTTTAGTTCGATGAAACCGAAGAAAAATCGAAGAAAACTTGTGCCTAAGTCCGTGTCACGTTAGGGAAGGGGAATTGTTTGGGCTTTTGTCGCGGAGGGGGTGAGAAATGAGGAAAAATAGAGGGAATTCGGGGTTAAAAAGGGTTAATTTCACGTGGGTCACCCGGCGACCTGGTGTGACCCGTCGCGATTAACACCTCAACATGTCACGGAGGGTAACGCGGAGCACCCCCTCCGTGACACGGAGCCAACGCGGAGGTGTTCTGGAATTTTAGAAATTCCAGAATTACACCTCAACGTGTCACGGAGGTCAATGCGGAGGCCCTTCTCCGTGACACGGAGCCATCGCGCAGGCTCACTGTTTTGCCACTTTTTATTATTTTTCTCACCTCAATTTTTCCTTTGCGATCCTTTGCATTTTTTTGCCCTCCGTTCAACCTGAAATTCATCTCACAACAAGAAATTGGTTAGAATTCATAGATTTCAACATAAAACACAATTTTTGTTTTTATTTTTATTTTTCTATTTTTTTCTACTAATTCTACTCAATTATTACAACGATTTCACGGGTTGCCTCCCGTGCAGCGCCGTGGTTTACCGTCGCGGCTCGACGTCATTGAAGCTTAGTCATCCTCTAGGGTGACGGATGTCTTTTCTCAACTACCGTCCTCACCCCAGTAATGCTTACATCGCTGCCCATTGAATAAGAACGTGGCACTTCGGTCTTTTTGCCACAATTCCACTTTTGGGGAGTCCTTCACTGGTGGTTTTCCCACTGGCTCTCGCGAATCAACACTCTGAGCAATATTAGCTCGATTAAAAACGTTGATCACTGAGAGTTCCTCATATACGCCGGAAGCTTCGTGGCCTTGTACACATCAAATACCTCCACCTTGTCGTGTGCCCGCATGGTTAGCTGCCCTGCAACTACATTAATCAGTGCTTTCCCGATTTCCAAGAAAGGACGTCCCAAAATAAATGGGACTTTCGCATCCGGCTCAAAATCCAGCACAATGAAGTCAACCGGGAAGATAAGGGAGCCCACTTGCACCAACACGTCCTCCACAATGCCATCTGGTCTGGCCAAAGAACGATTCGCTAGTTGCAAGATCACTGTTGTCGGTCTAGGACTGCCTAGCCCCAATTTCTTGAATACCGATGTCGGCATCAAGTTAATGCTCTCTCCTAAATCACATAATCCACGAGCTCGGATACTCTGCCCGTTGTAAGTTGAATTGTAAAGATCTCAGGGTCTTTGAGCTTTGTGGGCAACCGATTTTGTATCCGGGAAGTGCACTCCTCCGTAAGTGCCACCGTAGCATACTCTATCAACCTGCTTTTGTTCGCCACGATGTCCTTGATATATTTTGCGTACTTCGGCACTCCCTGCAAAACATCAACAAGAGGTAAATTAATTTGTACCTGTTTAAGCACCTCCATGAACTTTTTGAAACACGCTTCCTCCTTGTGTTTCCTTAGTCTTTGAGGGAACGGGGGTGGTGGTCTTTCTGGTTCAGCTTCCTTCTCCTTCCCCCTATCATCATTGTGTTCCCTCTCCTTCTCCAATGCTCCCGACTGCTGTGGTGGTCTTTCTGGTTCCACCTCCTTGAGTTGCAAACCACTCCTTGTGGTCACTGCATTTACTTGCTTGGGGTTGGGGTCAGTGTCACTTGGAAATCCTCCTCTCGGCCTGGTGTTCTGAGCTCCAGCTAGTTGCCCAAACTGGTACTCTAATTCCTTGGTAGCTAACTAATTGTTCTTTACATCGACTGCTAATTTCACATAGTCAGCCTGCAATTGAGCTTCGTTAGCTATCATCGTTTTGAACATTTCATCGATACTGGGTGATGGTGGTGGAGGAGGTGCATTGTTGCTTCTCTATTGCGACTGCTAGTGCTGCTGCCATCCTTGATTTCTTTGTGCTCCCTGACTTGAACTCTGCCCTTGATGGCTATTACTACCCCCAGAGAAATTTGGGTGACTTCTCCAATTAGAGTTGTAGTTGTTGCCATACTGTTGGTGATTATTTCTTTGTACATTACCAACAAAGTTTACTGAATCAGGATTCGCACCACAACACTCAGCTGAGTGTTCATTACTGCCGCACACTTCACACCAAATCTGTTGCACTACATTCACTAGGGCTTGAGAATGATTCATGCCCATATTGCTGAAGTGGGTCTTGAGTTGATTCTGTAACGCAGCTATCTGTGCAGCGATAGCTGTAAAACCATCCACTTCTAAGACTCCTGCCGCTTTCCTTGTTCCTCCTCTAGAAGAGTCCGCATTCCACTCTAGATTTCCCTGCGAAATACAGTTCAACAAGGTATACAACTCCTCATAAGTTTTTTCTAATGCTTGTCCCCCAGCTGCTGAGTCTAGCAAGATTTTTGTGTGGGGGTTCCAAACCCTCTATGAAAGTATGCACCAACACATCATTGTATTGGTGATGATGAGGACAATCCCGCAACATAGATTTGAATCTTTCCCAGGCTTGATACAGATTCTCTCCCTCTCTCTGTTTAAAACTTAGAATTTGACTTCTAAGTCTTGCTGTTTTACCGGATGGAAAGAACCATATCAAGAATTTCTTTGCAAGATCATCCCAAGTAGTGATGGAATTGGGTGGCTCAGCTTTCAGCCATCTCTTTGCTTCTCCCAAAAGTGAAAATAGGAAAAATATAAGCCTGACATAATTGGGTGACACTCCAGCGGGGATGTAAGTGTCACTTATCTCCAAAAAGTTTTGGAGATGTTGTTGTGGATCCTCGTGAGGGAGACCTGTGAATTGCCTGCTGGTGTGCAACAATTGCACCATATTCTATTTAAGCTCGAACCTCCCTCCTGACACGGGTTTGCGAATGCTAGATGTAACATTTTTAGCATGTGGGATTGCCACTTCGCGAACCGGCCTAGCTCCCATTTCTTCAGGCACTAACACTGCCCTTACAATGGGTGGATTCTGTTGTTGCTCCAGGATGGTCTGTCTGAGCAACTGCAACTTTCTCTCTAGAGCTTCTCTCCTTTGGCAATGGAATTGTCTTTCCGGCCCTAAGTGTGAATCCACCAACTCCTTGTCCCTTGCCAGTGCTCAACAAAATTCAATATCTGCAAAAGACAAGCTAAGACCAAGTTGTCAACACTAATAAGAAATAGTAAACTAACACTTAAGACAACAATTTTACCAATTGCCAGTCCCCAGCAACGGCAACGACACCAAAAACTTGTTCGCGCTGTTCGCAACTACACGCAAGTGCACGTGGTCGAACAAGTAGTAAAATGGCTAGAGTAGCCAAGTATCGATCCTACAGGGACTGGACCAAGGTAATAATCGAATCAAGCGTTAATAAACTCTAACTCTAATAATGCAGACAACAGTTTCAAGAATATTTTTGGGAGGTTGTTTCCTAATTTATACTAGTCTAAAACAAATATACAATTTGAGTCTGAACTATAGTAATGAGCATGCTGAGGCTAAAATGAACATGCAGGGAAGCAATTTATTGATACAAATAGGTTAATCTTTCCTCCGGTTGCTAGTCAAGAATTATTGCCTATGGACTAAAACTCTCGTATTTAACCCAACTTAAGAATCATGAACCTTCCACCTACATTTCTGTGATAAGAAGAAATTCATGTTCTAGCCATACGAAACCGATTCCTTAATTAACTAATACGACTTTCAGATATATCTCTATTCTTAAGGTAAATCAATTCTCAATTTTCCCAAACCAAGAAGAGATCATATCCTATTAATTCACAACTTTCCAATTTCTTTCTCTTTCGAGCGCAAACCGGATTTTTTAGATATACATTAATATTGGCCATACATTAATGCAGTAAGAACAAGAATTAATAGAACAACCATGGAAGAAAAGATGAAAAACCAAGATGATCAATAATTACATTCTACCACAAATGTTCTTAACCTCAGCAAGAAGTGAATTTAGCCACTCATTTGTGGATTAAACATAGTTAAAAGAGTGTTAATCATACAAACAATTGAAATAAAGAAGAAAGAGATAGAGAAGAACCCTAAGAATTTTGTCCCCTCAACTGCCTGTAACCCACGTTCTTGCTCAACCAAGTCAGAATCATTAAAAATAAACCTAAGTGTGTTATTTATACTAGTGGGAATTTTTCCCGGAATAACAAGCAACGTGTCACAGAGTGCATCGTGGAGCACTGCCTCCGTGACACTCCACAAACGCGAACCCTCACTGTAATCTGGTCTCCAGTTAATTATGCCCAACGTGCCACGACGTGCAACGCGGGGCTTGGCCAACGTGCCATGGCCCCAACGCGGACCTTCACTGGAACTTAGCCTATTTTCATCATCCGGGGCAGAATGCATCCGCGATGGCAGCGTGACACGGCTCCATCGCGGAGCCCCTTAATTTGCTGCATAACCTGGGCCTTTTCCACTGCTCGCTTCCGAGTCTATTCCCGATTTCTCCCAACATGCATCTTAGCTTCCTAAAATTCCATTTTTCCTGCAAAACAACACTAATCATGTTGGTTAGTATAAACTCATATTTTAACTACAAATCACATGAGAATGTACAATTATCAATGTATAAACAAGACAAAATGAAGCATTTGAGTATCACTTGGGCATATAATTCTGCCCAAGATCAATACTGTTGGTGATTATTTCTCTGTACATTACCAACAAAGTTCACTGAATCTGGATTTGCACCACAACACTCATTTGAGTGTTCATTACTACCACATACTTCACACCAAATCTACTGCACTACATTAACTGGGGCTTGAGATTGATTCAGGCTCATGTTGCTGAAGTGGGTGTTGAGTTGATTCTGTAACGCAGCTATCTGTGCAACGATAGCTGTAAAACCATCCACCTCCAAGACTCCTGCCGCTTTCCTTGTTCCTCCTCTAGAAGAGTCCGCATTCCACTCTAGATTTCCCTGTGAAATATGATTTAACTAAGTATACAACTCCTCATAAGTCTTTTCTAATGCTTGTCCCCCAGCTTCTGAGTCTAGCAAAATTTTTGTGTGGGGTTCCAAACCCTCTATGAAAGTATGCACCAACACATCATTGGACTGGTGATGGTGAGGACAATCCCGTAACATGGATTTGAATCTTTCCCAAGCTTGATACAGATTCTCCCCCTCTCTTTGTTTAAAACTTAGAATCTGACTTCTAAGTCTTGTTGTTTTCCCGGATAGAAAGAACCGTATCAAAAATTTTCTTGCCAGATCATCCCAAGTGGTGATGGAATTAGGTAGCTCAGCTTTCAACCACCTCTTTGCTTCTCCCAATGGTTAAAATGGGAACAATGTAAGCCTTACGTAATCAGATGATACTCCAGCGGGGATGTAAGTGGCACTTATCTCCAAAAAGTTTTGGAGATGTTTTTGTGGATCTTCGTGAGGGAGACCTGTGAATATCCCACTGGTGTGCAGCAATTGCACCATATTCTGTTTCAGCTCAAACCTCCCTCCTGGCTCAGGTTTGCGAATGCTTGATGTAACATTGTTAGCATGTGGGATTGCCACTTCGCGAACCGGCCTAGCTGCCATTTCCTCGGGCACTAATACTGCCCTTACAAGTGGTGGATTCTGTTGTTGCTCCAGGATTGTTTGTCTGAGCAACTGTAGCTTTTTCTCTAGAGCTTCTCTTCTTTGATGATGAAATTGTCTTTTCGGCTCTAAGTATGAATCCACCAGCTCCTTGTCTCTTGCCAGTGTTCAACAAAATTCAATATCTGCAAAATACAGGCTAAGATCAAGCTGTCAGCACTAATAAGAAATCGTAGACTAACAATTAAGAAAATAATTTTACCAATTGCCAATCCCCGGCAATGGAGCCAAAAACTTGTTCGGGGCGTTTCACAACTACACGCAAGTGCACGTGGTCGAACAAGTAGTAAAATGGCTAAAGTAAGCAAAGTATCAATCCCACAGGGATTGAACCAAGATAATAATCGAATTAAGTGTCAATGAACTCTAACTCTAAAAATGCAGACAACAATCTAAAGAAGATTTTGAGAGTTGGTTTCCTAATCTATACTAATCTAAGACAAAATGATAAAGTGAGTCTGAACTATAGTAATGAGCAAGCTGAGGCCAAAACAAACATGCAGGGATGTAATTTATCGATACACTTTGGTTAATCTTTCCTTCGGTTGCTAGTCAAGAATTATTGCCTATGGAGAGAAACTTTCGTATTCTATCCAACTTAAGAATCATGAACCTTCAACCTACATTTCTGTGATAAAAGAATTTCATGTTCTAGCCATACGAAACCGATTCCTTAATTGACTAATACGACTTTCGGATATATTTCTATTCTGAAGGCAAATCAATTCTCAAATTTCCCAAACTAAGAAGAGATCATATCCTACCAATTCACAACTTTGCAATTTCTTTCTTTTTCAAGATAAAACTGGATTTTTTAGATATACATTAACATTGGCCAGACATTAATGCAGTAAGAACAAGAATTGATAGAACAACCATGGAAGAAAAGATGAAAAACCAAAATGATCAACAATTACATTCGACTACAAATGTTCTTAACCTCAACAAGAAGTGAATTTAGCCACTCATTTGTGGATTAAACATCATCAAATGAGTATAAATCATACAAACAATTGAAATAAAGGAGAAAGAGTTAGAGAAGAACCCTAAGAATTTCGTCCCCTCAACTGCCTGTAACCCCACGTCCTTGCCCAACTAAGTCAGAATAATTAAAAATAAACCTAAGTGTGTTATTTATACTAGTGGGAATTTTTTCCGGAATAACAAGCAATGTGTCACGGAGTGCATCCCGGAGCACTGCCTCCGTGACATGGTGCAAACGCGGACCCTCACTGGAAATTTATGTTCCAGGTAAATATAGGCAACGTGCCACGGCATGTAACACGAGGCTTGGCCAATGTGCCACGGCGCCGTCGCGAACCTTCGCTGGAAATTTGCCAAAATAAATCATCCGAGGCAGACTGCTTCCGTGATGGCAGCGTGACACGACTCCATCGCGGAGCCCCTATATTTACTGCTTTTCCTTGACTTTTTCCACCGCTCGCTTCCGAGTCCATTCCCGATTTTCACCAACATGCAACTTAGCTTCCTAAAATTACATTTTTCCTGCAAAACAACACTAATCATGTTGGTTAGTATAAATTCACATTTTAACTACAAATCACATGAGAATGTACAATTAACGATAGATAAACAAGATGAAATAGAGCATTTGAGCATCACTTGGGCATATAATTCTGCCCAAGATCAACCAGCCTAGCAGTTCAGTATAGATTTCCAGTTGGAGTAGGACTTAGCACCGAGTGGACCGGAGTTCTAGCGCACCCAGGTTCCCAGAACTACATTGCCAGTGTAGGTTACAGTTTCAGTATTACTTGGCTTGATTGGCCTAGACTTTTTTCATCACCTAGTTCATGCCTTTATACCCTGGCAAGTTATATTGGATCCTATCGGTAGGGTGTATACATCGGACTCCATGTCTAGCTCACGTGGTTATATGTTGGTTATAGACTCTCCCACTAGTCAGTCCAGTCCAGTTTCATAATAAGCAGTTCAGTTCAGTTTCAGCTCTAGCAGCTCAACTCAGTTTAGTACAGTATCTCATACTCAGAACTTTCTTACTTAGAGCATATCTTTGACCACCAGACAGGGTCATCATGACCATCTTAGTTTACTTCAGACTATTCAGTTCAGTTTTTCAGTTGGTCATTGTATGTCTTTTCATTTTAGTAATCTTTTATATTTATCATCATGCTTCTCTCACTTACTCAGTACATTCAAAGTACTGACGCATACTTTTATGTTGTATCATTTTATGATACAGCTGCAGGTTCTAAGACCCAGCACCGTTAGCCGATTTCATTCGGATCTCTCTATTAGTAGAAGCAGTGTGAGTCCTCATATTTCGAGGGAGTTATTTCATTCATTTCAGTTTTCTTCATCATTATCAGTTAGACTTAGAGTTAGCTGGGGGCTTGTCCCAGCAACTCCTCCGTTAGATGGCTTTCAGACACGGACTTGATTTTAGATTCTCAGATATTTTAAATCTCTATGTTCTATTTTAATTTTCATAAATGCTATTATGTATTTTTTCAAGGCTTCCGCTATGCATATTTAGTCAGAATACCAATGTATGATAGACCAGGGGCTGACTTGGGGTCACCTGTGACTTCAAGTACCATGTTACATCCATGGTGTAGGCTCGGGGTGTGACTGTACCTAACAGAAGCATGATCCTTGTACAAAATCATATGAGTGTCCACAAGACAGAACCAAAATTTATGAAAAGCGCACAATACAGGAAGAAGCTCTTTTTTTTACAGTGTAATTTATCTAAGCAGGATCAGAAAACTTGCTAGCATTATATATGAAATAAAAAATCTTCTCCTTTCTCTAGCCAGGGAAAGCCCCAATTGCCATACCACTAGTATCACACATTAGGTGAAAGGGAAAAGCCCTATTAGAAGTAATAATAATTGGTGCAGTTACCAACTTTCTCTTAAGTTCTTCCAAAGGGTTCAAGAAGCTGTGCTAAATATAAACTTAACAGCCTTCTCAAGAAGCTTGAACATGGGATTTGCCACTATCAAAATATCTTTGGTATATTGCTGATATAATGTTATGTGGCCCTAGAAACTCCTCATGCCCCTAAGACACTTCAGGTGGTAATTTTTCAGCTTTGCACCTTATGTCCAAGGAAAATACCTTCTTGGACCATAAAGTGACACTTCTCCCAGTTGAGTATTAGATTAGTTTCCTCACAATGCTCCAAGAATCGATCCAGATGATCTAAACACATTGAATGACTTCCCAAAGATGGAGAAATCTTCCATGAATATCTCAACAGAGGTTTTATTCATACCAAAAAATATTGCGATCATGCATATTTGAAATGCCATTGGAGCATTACATAATCCAAATGACACACTTAAAAGCATATGTTCTATAAGAGTAGGTGAATATGGTATTTTTCTAGTCATTTAGGTTCCCTTAAATCACCATGCAAAATAAAAATGTTAGTTATGCCTACAATTTATACCCATTTGTTTGCCTCATTGTCTCTATAAATATTATCACATACAAAAGCCCGCTCAAGTTGATTGTAGGATGATTCCTCCAATTTGGATTGTAGGTGTAGCCATATTATTTTTAATATTCTAACCTTTATTATAGTTATTCATGAAATAAATACAATTTGGTTTGGCAAGCATATATTATTCATATGCACTTCTTCATGAACTTCTCAAGATACCTACATCTGCTTCACTTATTGTAACTGTGGTTAAGACTTCCCCATAGATATATTGTTCAACTGATTCTGAATTATAACCACCTGTGTAGACAATGAAGACATGACATCAAGCTCTTTACCCTGATTGCTTTCTGAACCATGTTTCTTCCCACTTTTCCCTGCCAATTAAGGTTGCTCTTTGAGAACTTATTCAGCAATGCATAAATCTCATCATAGTTCTTCTGTAAAACTTGTCCACCTGTTGCAACATCTAGGATAATTTTTAATGAAAGTTTAACCTTTTGATCAAAATGTACTCTAAAACATTGTTAGATTTGTTGTGGTTTGCAAAATCACGAAAGAGTGCCTTGGACCACTCTTAGGATGAATACAGAGACTCTCCTTTCTTATTTCAGAAGTACATGATTTGACTTCAAATTCCACTATATTCCATGATGGAAAGAACTAAGCCAAAAATTTCTAGGCTAGATTCCCCAAAGGGTGATTGAATTTAGTGGCTCTACTTTCAACCACCTCTTCGCTTCTCCAAGAAAGGAGAATAGAAATAGTGTGAGTCAGACATAGTCAGACATACACTAGTAGTGATATAAGTATGAATGATATCCAAGAATTTTTAAATATGCTATTGAGGATCCTCATGCAAAAAAAATCATGACCTATCCATTAGCATGGAACAATTATATCATTCTTTGTTTAAGCTCAAACCACTCAGTGATAGTGGGCTACTATGGTTGAAGTGACATTTCCCTTGAGTGAAATAACCACCTCCTACACTTCTAAATGTTCATTAGATGTCATTTACATAGGTAGAGGATCCAGAGCATGCTATTTTTAAAGAAATCTCAACTCTATTTTCCGTTTGTGAAAAGTTTACTTAGGTTCAAATCAAAATCTTCAAGGTTGTTATTGTTGGAAACCCTTCACATCAGCCAATGCTTCTGTTTGTCAAATCATTATTAGTACTCTTGCAAAGCTTGATTTTTACCGTATACAAATAGTCACCTACGTTTTTGATACTCAATGGAATATATTCGAGAAGCAGAAGAATTACTAATTTTTAGCGAGAGAGCAATGAAAGGACTTCTGTTAGTTTTAAAAATCAATCACGTCATTGTGCCACCACTTATTTCCCTTTAAGCTCATTTCAATGGTATCTCTCCGATCCATTATTAAGGACACAGGGCGCTCCACGCTTCAACGAGACTCTGTGTCCCACTATGGCAATAATTATTTATTTCTCTATATTGATCAAAATTTGGCCTTTGATGGAAATCTATACTTAAAAAGGAAACATGATAGTGTTCTTCTTTTGGCCTATTTCCTCTATCCCTTACTAAATTGGTTTTTTATATCTTCTTCCTCACATTCTTCCGCATCTTCTAAATAACTACTAGGTAGCCTATCAGTTTCTTCTTTTAATGGTGACCATTTTGAAGGGGTTGCATTGATTCCAGCTCACTAAAAAGGGAAGGCCCTTATTGATGAGACCTTTTGTGGGGTTAATGAGAAACTTTCCATTATTCATACCGCTCCTCAACTTTCTAATTTTTTCATTGATTATCAAAGAGACAATTGTGGTAAGGTGGTGGAAGGTTCCAGGTTAGGAAATGAGATACCCCTTTTTATCGATGTTTGTACATACCTGAAGTTTCACATTCAAGACCACAACTAGCTGGATAGGTGGAACTTCCCCCTTTATTGGCATAACTTCTCTGGGAGGAAGACAGATTAGAACTCTAATGAGATGATGGTGGATAACTCCATTATCAACTCCTTCATCACTGATGGATGGTTGGGCTCAACTGAAATTGATACCTAAGGTGGTTATAGTAAAGGATGAAGAAGAGGGAGCAGACATGAGAACAGGTGAAGACCTTTGTGAGGTCGGAACCCATAAACTGGCCAAGGGTTTTGGCGATGTTGAAAAGGCAGAGTGACTCCAATACTTGAGAAGCCAGCAGGTAACCCCGATTTTTGGTTTTGAAGTAGGACCTTCAAATATTGTTCCTCCTTGATCTAGGACAAGTATCCCTAGGGGGTTTCTATGTTGAATGATCCTCTATTCCCAACTTTTGGGAGTGGGATAAAGTCGTTGGCTAGTGGTTTAGAAAATTCATTCTCCCAGCTGATTGTCACTATCCTTTGGGTAATGTGGAGTTTCCTTAGTCCTTCCTTTTTTCCAGTGAAAGACATTGTTTTTTTCTTTTGTATAGATCCACGTGCTTGATTTCACTATTATAAAAAAAGGCTCAAGAACAATCAACCGCAATCATGGCATCGATTAGGAATGTTGTTGATGCTTGGATTGAGTTATGAGAACTTCAAAACTTTAAGAAGATAATAAAATATACCAAGATCTGAGCAAATCCATATTCTTAAGCTTTGAGGAGACCCATAGGCTTTGGAAGAGAGTGACACCACACTGTCTTCTCTTTTTGTATCCAACCAAAATCTTTGGATAGAGAATTCTCAAAAGAAATCGATCTTTCCCATACTTCTTTAGCTACTACAACTCTTTAGGAAAAGGTTTCCAAACTAGAGGCCAAACTGTCTATAGCCTAGGAGCACCATGATGTGTCAGGAATTAGTAACACATCTTTACTTCATTTCATAGAATTTTGCATGTCTTTAGGACTTAAAAACTAACCTTATTGTGCTATATTTTAGGAACCAAAGAAATTAAAAGATTAAAGGAGTTTAGACCAGAAAACTGCTCAAAAGACGAGGCAACATATGGATAGTCTGTTTGAAAAATGGTTCGCACCTCAGTTCGTCTCTTCCCAGCTATAGATTATAGAAACCCAACAAAATGGGTCTTTAAATAATAGCTAAAATGACAGACCGTCTTCCAAAAGGACGGTCCGTTAGTTGAACATTGGACCTAAGCTTGGCATAATAGAAGTTTTAAAATGCGGAGCAAGGTATGGACCATGTTTTCAAAGGATGGTCCGTCTTTCAAAGGACGACAAGCCGAGGGACAGAAGTAGAAAATTAAAGTACAAACCAAAGGATGGTCTCTCCTTCCAAAGGACGGTCCTTCCCTACACACCTGACACTTTGATGTTTGAATTAAATGGCTTTTTGGGACATAGTATAAATAGATTTTCCTTGTAATTTTAGGGAGATTTTTCATTATTCATTTCATAGTTAGTGTAGAGTAGAGTTTAGCTAGTTTAGCCCTCGTTTCAAAGTATATTGTAGATCTAGTTTGTAATTTGATGATTTTCTTTCATCTATTGAAGATTTCAATTTCTCTTGGTAAGAATGTCTAATTACATTGCTCTTCCTCTTCTTGTTGCTATGGTTAACTAAACCCAGATCTAGGGTTGTGAATCCTAAATATCCTAATTTATTAAAATTGAGTTTGAGCTTATGAACATTTGATTGATTTTTACTTTGTAGTGTGTGAGTGGTGATGAGAGTCATCGAATCTTATCTAATTATATTTATGAGGCTTCAAAGAGAAAAATTAGATTGGGTTAGCATCAATCAATAATAAACCAAGTCATAACCCTTATTTAATGTATTCTCCTAGACATTTGTTGAATTCCAAATTAGCAACAAATAATTGGGTAGAAGGGAGTTCTCTTCAATTTGACAAAATTGAAGTAGATTGATACTTATGGTGCTATTGAAAGATACCCATGGGTTATGTAAGTACATTTCTTGCATGTTCAGCCTTAACTCACTCTCAATTTTTTCACATTGGGTGATTTGGGGGGATCGATCCATAATTGGGGTCACTTTTTGAGAATTATCTTTAATTGCTTACAACCCTAGCTCATTACACTCTATAGTCGTAGTTAAATTTCACTACTCTCAATCCAAATAGACTCTAATCTTGTAATACTTTACTGTCTAGTACTAGATAGTCTTGGCTTCGAGTAGTCTCTATGGGATTCGACCCTAATTCCTTATTGGGTTCTATATTTGCTGCAATCATTTATACTACCTTATATTGGGAGTGGATTTTAATGACATCAAATATTATGGTGCCGTTGCCAGGGACTACAACATAAGCCTTATCTAGTCCTAACAGTCTAGTGTTCTTGCTTAGATCTATTCTTTTACCTTTTCATTTTGTTTTTGTCTCTTAATATAGAATCACGGCCACTCTTCCGGCCGGAGATTTGAAAAAGGTGTTTGCGGACGCCAATGACAGAGTTGACTATGCGAGCGTGATCATCGCACCAAGGGCAAATACTGCCTTATTCAAGAATGACGACAGTTTCTACATTATGCTAAAGGTGGAGGGATAGTTTCACAACTCCATAGATGATGACCCCTATCAACACTTCAAAAAAATTCTTAGAGGTGTGCAACCTTCATAAGTAAAATAACATTTTGGGTGATGCCATCTGGCTACGAGTGTTCAAATACTCATTTATCAGTGAGGAAAGGGATTGGTTGCATAGAATCCCTCAAAACTCAATCCATACTTGGCAAGAGTTTATGAGTGTCTTCCTGAAGGAATGGTTTCTGCCTAGCAAAACAACTGAGCAACGGGATAAGATATTCTATTTCCGACAGCTATCGAGAGAACATTTGTTCAAAGTACAGGAGAGATTCCGTTAATACATATTTTGGGTGCCCAACCATAGTTTCCCATATCATATCTAGTTTTATAACAATTGAGATTCCTTGACACAGTTCATTGCCAACATAGCCGCAGGTGGGTGCTTCATGGACAAGATTTCAATAGAATTTCCATCATCTTAGACAAGACAGAAAAGCACAACCATTCTTATCATGGTGGGGAATAAAGCAGAGGAATCAATATGGGGACTCCTTCTCTATCTAATTTAATGAAGGAGAATCAGGAGAGAGATCAGATGATGGCCAGTATGACAACTGCACGACGCTTCTCACGAAGAAGTTGACCGAGTCTAAAGTCAAGAAGATGCATGCTACTGATGAAACCATAAATGATGTTCAATATGGGCATGGATGCCCTCTTCCTCCATACCAATATCATCCATTACAAGAGCCACCACCTTTGCAAGTGGAAGACGTCAACTATGTTAGAAACTCATCAAGTGGCTAAGACTGTAGTATAAGCATAGCCACCTGATCTTGGGCATAATTGCTTGCCCAAGTGCTATTTTATAGCTTAATTTTATCATGTTTGTCTAATTATACACTTACATTCTTATGCGATTTTGTGTAAATTTGGGTATGCAGTAACCAACATGATTAGTCCTTGATTTGTAGGTGTAAAATGCATATGAGGGACTAAATAATGATAGGTGAAGTGAAGGAATGGAGTTGGAAGTGAATTGCAAAAGATGGCAAGAAAACATGCCATGGAAAGGTTGGCCGCGCCAGGCAGCGTGCCACGCTGTGCATGTGCCGCGCCCAGCGCCGTGCCACACCAAGGTGCCTGCACGCCAGCAACCGTGCCACGCTAGGCATTGTTGTGCGCCGCAGGCCGTGTCACGCTGGCCATCGCGCAGGACCAGCACCGTGCCACGCTGGCTGTCGCGCCATGCCTCGGCCAAGCAACATTCAAGTGCAAATTCTAGTGGACCTCCGCGTTACCTCCATTGAACGGAGGCAAATTGGTGCGTTCACCTCCATGCCACGGAGCCATTTCATGACAGGCCAAAAATTGCAAATTTCCTATTTATTATAAATTAAACCCTTAGCTCCTAAAATCATTTATCACGAAATATTTTCTGAAGTGAAGAACTCACCTAGGGTTCACTAATTTTACATTCTCTTTTACCTATTCTTGTAAGAACTCTACTTTAACGATCTTTTAAAGTTATTTTACGAACATGAGTGGCAAAAACCCTTCCTCTAGGATTGAGGCCACGTGAGATGATTGTAATGCGTGAATTTGTTTTGGTTTGAGTTGTTAATTATTGTTTTGTCTTACATTCTTTATTATGGTTGTTTTTAATTCTTGATCACCATGAAAACATACATGTTAAGCTAGGTAAACGCTTTAGAGAGTAACCCTAGGCAAGAACATAAGAAAATAGGGAGCAAGTTCTTATCTTACGGTAGGATTCGCGGTTAGGATAGAAATTATACCTAATTCGCCTTGCTTGGTTTTAAAAACGGGATGATAGTAAGACACCGACTTAGAATTGTCACTCCACCACTCGTAGAAGTAGTTGTGAAGCTAAGTTAGGTTAAATGATTAAAGGTACGAAAGTCACTAATCAAGAGCACAAACCCTGTAAACCACATCCATGTAGTTGAATTGCCCACGAACTAGAATTGTCACTGCACTGCTCAATGATGTAGTTGTGAAGCTAGTTTGTTGTGTTTAGAGGCTCGAGAGACCATGAACATCGCATTTTCCAACTATGTGAGACAACAATTGATAATTTCATATGTGGACCATTACAAAGTGTAGCATGGCATGATTATTCGGCCTTAGCTCTAGTTGCTTCTTATATTGTTTCCAGATTGTTTTGTGACCACCCCAAAACTTACTTATAATTTACTGAAAACTTCTATACTCAACACTTGTGAAGGTTAATCTTACACTTGAACTTTATAATTTTCTGAATTGGTCCAGTCCCTGTGGGTTCGACATCTATCTCTTAAAGAGGGCCACTGTATTACTTGTACGACCGCGTACGCTTGCGTGTGCGCTGGGGCACAACAAGCTTTTGGCGCCTTTGCTGGGGACTTGGCGAAGTTTAGTAAATTTTTCTATTTTTGTGTGAATTTTAATTTCCTTAAGTGTTGAGAAACTTGGTCTTAGTCTGATATATTGCAGGTGACAGGTTGTCCTTACAGAGCTGGCAAGGAATAGAGAGCTAGTGGAACCGTTGCTTGAACCTGAACGTCAAATTCATTTATGCAAGAGGGAAGCTCTAGAGCAAAAGCTAAAGAGACTTTAGGAGAGGTTACAACAACACCCACCAGTAGGGAAAGCGAAGTTGTTACCTGAAACCATGGCAGCCTGACCAGTTTGTGAAGTGGCGATCCCACTAGAGACAAATGTGACCTCTAGGATCCGCAAACCGGAACTTTGAATTGAAACAGAATATGGTGCAGCTATTACATTCTAGTGACCAGTTCACTGGGATGACTCATGAGGACCCACAACAGCGCTTACAGAACTTTCTTGGGATTAGTGACACATTCGTCCCACCGGAGTGTCCACAGATTATGTCCGACTTACCCTCTTCCCATTCTCATTGTTGGGAGAGGCAAAGAGGTGGTTGAAATCTGAGCCACCGAATTCCATAACTTCTTGGGACAATTTGGCAAAGAAGTTCCTTATCAGATTCTTCCCTTCAGGTAAGACTTCAAACTCAGGAGTAAAATATTAAGCTTCAAGCAGAGGCCGGAGGAGAACTTGTATTTGGCTTGGGAGAGATTCAAGTCATTATTGAGAGACTGCCCCCGTCATTAGCAGACCAATGAAGTGCTAGCCCATACTTTTGTGGAAAGTCTAGACCCACACACAAAAATTTTACTAGACTCTGCATTGGGTGGGCAAGCATTAGAGAAGACATATGAGGAGTTGTACACTTTGTTGAACAGGATTTCTTAGGGAAATCCAGAGTGGCACAGCGAGTCATCGAGAGGGGTAGGAAAGAGAACAATAGGACTGATAGAGGTGGAAGGTGTAAATGCCTTGGCTGCACAGGTAGCATATTTCAGCATCAGATGATGACTCAGTTCAATAAACTGAGTATGAACCAACAGCAGGGACAAGTAAATGTAGTTCAGCAAGCTCCTAGTTGGTGTGAAATCTGCAGCAATAATGGGCACAATGCAGAATCCTGCGGGGCCAATCCTGAATCAGTCAATTTTGTTGGGAATGTTCATAGAAACAATTAGATTTTTGGGAACAATTACAACAAGAATTGGCATAGCCACCCGAATTTTTCATGGGGTGGAAATCAAAGTCAAAGCTACCAACAACCTCAGCAGCAACAGTATTAGCAGCAGAATAGGCAGAATGGTGGCTAGTTGAGCAGCAACATTGAGGAGACGTTGCAGAATATTATGGAGACACAACCCCAATTAGCAGAGAATCAGGTGGGATGGCATCAGATTTGAAAAATCAGCAGTTGGCCACCCGCAATCAGAGAAGAAGATGGGTCAAATAGAAGCTGCTCACCATACTATACAGCAGAGAGGATTACCTAGTGACACAGACACAAACCCCCGACAGGTCAGCGCCATCGTCTGAGGAGTGGCAGGAAATTGGTTGATGTACCACTGAAAGAGAGGAGAAATGAGGTGCAATCAGAGTTGGTTAGAAAGTAACCATCCACTGACAAGGGAGAGAATCATAGTGTTGTGCAACAAAATGCACAATCATCATTGCAGCCAGCAGGGAAACGACCACCACCATTTCTGCAAAGACTTAAAAAGAGCAAGGAGGAGGAATGCTTTAGAAAGTTCTTTGATATTTTCAAAGAACTTCACATAAATTTGCCTTTGCTTGATGTTTTGCATGGAATGCCCAAGTATGCTAAGTACTTGAAATATGTGGTGTCCAACAAAGTCAGATTGGTGGATGTTCAAATAGTAGAACTGAATGAGGAGTGCAGCCATAGGGTAATGAGCAAGATACCTAAAAAGCTCAAAGACCCAGGGAGGTTTACCCTCCCAATACAAATTGGTAGAGCTGAGGTGATAAGAGCTCTGTGTGATTTAGGGGCAGCAGTTAACCTAATGCCCCTATCTCTGTTTAACACCTTGGGGTTGGGTCAACCGAGACCAACACGATTAGTGCTGCAACTGGCAGACAAGTCGCGAGTGGCACCAGATGGAATAATCGAGGACCTTCTTATCAAAGTGGGTAAGTTCATTTACCCGCTGATTTCATTATATTGGATTTTAAAGTTGATGACAAGGTACCCCTGATCTTGGGACGACCATTCTTGGCCACTGAAGGAGCGATTATTAATGTAAGAGCAGGGACCCTGAAAATGAGGGTCGATGAAGAAGAACTCTTCCGGGTCTACCAAGAGATTAACCCACCCACACATTACAGAGACCTTTGTAAGGTCAGTGTGTTATTAGAGGCTAAGGGTGGGGTGGCAGATTCCATAGGTCCACGGCCACAGGAGATGATTATTTTTCCGCCCGAATCTGATGGAGGACTTCCGTTAGAGAAGGAGTTGGAGGAAGAGAGGGACTGGCGGCTGTTCCCTTGAAAAACAAAAAGAGAAGAAGATAGTTCTCGAAAGGGAACACGGATATGAGGATGTCCTGAAAAGGATAGTCTACGTCGTGCCGCGATGTAATGTTAGGCGCTGCTTGGGAGGGAACCCAGGGGTACCACAGGTACAATTTTAATTTTTTTTATTTGTGTTGATTTTGTATATTTTCATCTTGCTGTTGTTTTTGGTGGAGAATTAAACACAGATGGAGGGGAAGTCTGAGTACCCTTGGAGGAGGAGGCTAAGAAGCGTGAAAGAGGAAAAGTGTGGGGTCGAATACCCACTTGCTCAAAAATGAAGAAAAACATACTGTTAGCTAGGCCTAGAGGCCCCAGGGAGTATTTCTCACCCTTTTTAAATTTTAATTAGATGCTTTGGGGACATAGAAGGATTCAAGTGTGGGGTGAGGGAAATTTCAAAATTTTGTGCTTAATGATTTCGGGTGAATTTAGTGCTTGATAGGTATTGGTTGAGGAAATTTTTTTTTGAGTTGACCATGATTCCCCACCCGTTGGTTTTTCTTTTTGGTTCTTTTTTGACGGGGGGCACTTTGAACCGAACAATAAAAATTTTCTTTGTCTGTATTAGTGTTTTTAGTCATAGTTAGGGACTATTCCTGATGATCGATGGATGACGACCGTCTTGAGGGAAAATTAGTCAATAGGTTTTGGTTTTTGAACCCGTAGCTAATTGATGGCTTGATGTTCTTGTTATGTGCTATACATGATTGTGAGATGCAAGTGTGGTTAGTGTTGAAGCATGTGAGAAGTTGTATAACTCTATTTGAGACACCTAGGCTCTTGAATGTGATTCTATATGCTTAAAGCTAAATTTTGAATTCTTGTGATTAGCTGAGTTAAGAGTCTGCCGATTTTGTCTTGAATTGAGCATGTGCTGTGAGTGTAAGGTTTTTGAATATTCGATGCTATTGTGTAGTGTCTAGAACTTTCCTGGTGTGTATACAAAACAAAATGAGGGATGTCGATTGTAGGAGATGATTTATGCATTTCTTTGAATGAACCTAATTTTTATCCCTCGCTTTACCTACCTTGAATGTCTGATCCTAGTTAGCCCCATTGAGCCTTAAGCCTATTCTTTGAAATCTGCAACATAAGCTTAATCCTTTTCTTTCAATAGCCTTGAAGTTGCTCCAAAACTCCTAAGCACTTAAGGGAAAAATCCAAAATAGTAAAGGAGTGAGAATCGTGAACAAGAAGGAAAAATAACGGTTGTGGGAGTTGAGGAAAAGATTAGAGGTGCACTTGTTTGAAAATGCTTGAGTATTGGTAGGGAGTAAGAGAACAAATGAATAAAAAAGTTGCTTAAGTACTCCTTACAATAAGCTAAGTGTGCTTAAAGAAATGGGAAACAGAAGAGGAAATTTAAGAGTGAAAAGAATGAAGGTGAAGTAAGAGAAGAGATGTTCGTAATGAACGGGTGATGTACTAAAAGCGCTTGGGGAAGATAGCCATTATTACTAGCCAGAATAGTACCTACCCGTCCCTTAGCTTACATTACGACCCGATAAATCCTATTTGATCTTACGGTCAAACACTCTTAAATTAGTAGAGTAAAACACTAAGGGCAAGCTTATGGGTCAATACGCGTGGCATGTGAATTCTTTGTGAGAGTGAGCTCAATGCTTATCCATATACCCATACACGGTTTGATTTGAAAATTTGTTAGTAAAAATGGGTAATTCTCTTGTTGTGAGGGCACATGTTTAATGAAGGATAATATTCGTGTCAGATTTCTTGATCATTTGATTTGCGTGAGTTTATTGAGATTGAGAGTCGATTCTTGAGGTGAGGAAGTCTTGACATAGTATATTTGCTTTTGATGGTTACACCATGCATGCAATATTTTTAACTTGCTATCTGAAAACAATTGTTGTAGCCGTATCTTGAATTGTCTTGCTCAATTAGCTATGCGGGAGTCTTCATGTGCATGAGATGTAAAAGAGTTGTTCGAGGACGAACAAGGCTACTCAACACTTGTGAAGGTTAATCTTGCACTTGAACTTTATAATTTGCTGAATTGGTCCAGTCATTGTGGGTTCGACATCCAGCTCTTAAAAAGGGCCATTGTATTACTTGTACGACTGCGTATGCTTGCGTGTGCGCTGGGGCACAACACCACCCCTATTCATTGTACCAAGGGCAATGGAGACCTCAACCGCAAGGTCAAGTTCAATATTGCCCCAGGAACAATTTTAGTGGTCAAAATCAGGAATGGCACAATAGTGGTAATTACCATAATAGAGCTTCATCTTCTTATGTTCCACCTAGAGGTCCTCCTTCTAATCCCCAAAATTGGAGGGAGGGTCCTTTACATGACATGTAGGCTCAAGCTTGAAAGGATGTTGGAAAAGGTGCTTGCCAACCAGGAGAGAATAGATGCTTGACTCAAGAGTCTCACGAAGATTGTAGGCTCTCACACATCTTCCATTCAAAAATTAGAGCAATAGGTGCGGGACCTTTCCTGTGAACAAAATCCCAAATAAAAAGTCTATCTTTCTAGTGGAACAATTGTGAATATGAAAGAACATGTGGGACCTTCCAATGCTCAATATATGGCCATTATCATGAGGCATGGCAAGATTGCACACCCTATTGATGTCGAGGTTGAAGATGGTATGGTGGAGAATGAGTCTGAGATGGTGATCGAGTTTGATGAACAAAAAGAGAGGCCCAAAAAGCCTTAGGTTGATGAGGTAGTTGAGGGTGGATCCCAAAAGCCACTATGTAAGGAAGTTCAAAAAGATGTGTCAGTTGCCACAAAAGAGAGAGGGAAGGCTAAGGAAGGAGTGGAAGAATTTACAAAATACTTTCCTCCGCCTGTCCCTCCATTTCCACAAAGAATTTCTCAATAAGCCCTTGATGTGAAAGCAACAACTCATATTGAGAGGCTTATAGAGGCAACACTCCAGATACCGCTCATTGATGCTATCAAAGAGATACCCCAGTTTGCTAAGTACTTGAAATGTTGTTGACTAGAAAACTGTTGTGTGACAAAGAGAAGCTCATTCATGAGACACATTGTCATGACCCGAGTCTACACCGTGGGGACAACACGGTGCCTAAAGCCACAAGTAACCCCAAGCTAACCAACGGAATAGAATAATACTGCTAATATCTGATTTAGAAATAAAAATGAGTGGAAACTGAGTCATTATGAAACATTCAAGCATAAGTACAAAAACAACCAATAGCTGAACAAAACTAGCTACTGTTGAATAAACCGAATACTAACACTTTTTCTGAAAGCCTCTACTACTAATGAGCTGTTGGGAAAAGTCCCCAACTAACTCTAACATATGAAAACAAAAAAATGACATTTCAATTGAAAGAACAAAGTTCTCCAGTCCTTGAAAGATGAGGACTTACCACTAATAACTGTTGGATGTCATCGGTGAAAGTCTAGCTGTGATGCTGAGGCTGGGCACCTATGCCTATATCATAAAACAATATAGTAGAGAAGATGTGCAGCTAGTACTTTAAATGTACTAAGTATGTGAGATATGAAATAAAATATAAACATACTAATAAAATTTGTGAATTATACTGAAATGACCTGGGATGACCCTATCTATATTCATAAGTGCTGAAAATAGTCTGAAAATCTGAAAGTGCTATTAAACTAATCTAGAGACATATACATATCCTGAAATCTGTAAGACTGGAGTATAATGAGGACCGCAACTGTACTATACTATGGGAGCTCCTGTTAACCGACATATAACTACGTGAGCTAGACATGGAGTTCGATATATACGCCCTATCGATAGGGCCTAATATACCTTGCCAGTGTATAAAGACATGGATATGTGATCAGTAAACTAATGCCTATTCGGGCTAAGACCTATGGTGGTATGTATTTCTGGTAACCTAGGTGTGCTGAAACTTGGCCCACTCTGTGCTAAGTGCTACTCCCAACTGAAGACCTAACTGTATCTATCTATACTGATAGCTCAAAACTGAAGTCCTAAAACTAATTCAGAACTACTTATCTAGAAGTGTCCTGAGAGTCTAAAGGATATGATAAATTGAGTGATACTGAAAATCTGGTAATATTGATAACTGATAAGTCATATTTCTGAACATACTAAGCATACTTATCATCTGAAAACATTGTCTTCAAGTTAAAGTATTTATGAAAAAATTCATAATCAGGTGATATTATTATAATAATGTGACCTTTTTCTAATTAGCTTTTAGATAATGCAATATTTAACCCAAAATCATTCCAAAATTAGGGCTAAAAACGAATATGTATAATTGAAGCCAATACATGAATTTCATATAATACTAGTCACAGAAAACTTGAAGAACTACTAAAATCAGGGAAAGTCATAAGGTTCTTGGAAAACCCTAATTCATGACATTCTTCAAGGCTGGAAATAGTAAGGTTTTCTGAAAATACTTTGGGGCATAACAGTGAAAGGAATACCCTTGCTAAATCTCCACATACCTATAGAGGATTCCTTGAGAAGAAGTCTTGAAATTAGTTCTTGTCTTGAGAGGTCTTCCTGAGTTCTACATATGGTTATTGAGAGGAATGAAGGAAAATACTCAGCTAATTCCCTAAATCCCCTCCCCAAATACGCCAAAACAACATAGTTTAGGGTTAGGAGCTTAGGATTTAAAAAAAAAATTCCCCTGGGTAACCGTTTCAAAAATTTGCCCGTCCAGTGGTACGAGCCAACCTATGATTCATACAAGGATTACACGATTCATACTTATAATGCTCAAACTCACATTTCCTGTAAAAGTATGAAGCCATCATTATCAATAAAGAACCCAATTAAGAGGTTGAGGTCGAACCCACAGGGAATAGGGTAAGATTTAGACTAATGTCGGTAATTGAACTCCTTGGTGAGTTATCTCCAAATTGGGGGTTTAAAAGAAAACAATATTTAAACAAAGATTTCAAATGTGATTTATATCAAGATTTGCAAACAATTAGGGTAAGTGTTCCTCATGGGTTCATAACTACTTTGGGTATATACACGTGATCAATCCCAATGCTTACTTGTAGAACTGATAACTAGGGTTCATCTAAATGACTGGTTCATCCCAATTGGATGACTATACTCAATCATCAGGTCAGATCTCATGAGTGATTTCAAACTAACCGTTATCAATATGTTCAAAATTTAACTATCCTGCGACCACAACTCAAGTTAATACAATGATCATAAAGATCAAGGCTTTGTTGTAATTCTCTTTTCCTAATCTCTCCTTCTCTAGGTTCAAGAATGTAAAGAATTCGGGCAAGTCCTTATGTTGTACACCATTAAGAAACATTTAAACATGAAGAGAATATAATACAAGCTTTTTGCATTGGTTTTGACTCACCTTTGTGCAACCCTAGTTTATTAATCCACCATGGTTCCCACAACCCCTAGTTGTGGAGGTTTTAGCCTCTCATGAGTGTAAGATTATAATTTGTATTCATAGACAAACACATAATTAAATACTTATAATAACAATTGGAAGAAAACACGATTGTTATATCAAAGAACAATCTCAAGAACAATATAGGAAATCAAGATGTTGATCCCTAGAATTGCTCCTCAAAACTTGATAAAAATTCACAAAAATAATTCTTCACACATCTACTAAATCAATTCTGTCCTTCTCTAACTATAATAAAATGTAAAGGCTATTTATACAGACATTAGAAATGTTTTCCTAAGCTAACAGGGAGTTTTCCATATCTAGTGCCGACTGTGTCACGACTAGACCTACGACCCGTAGAAGGATTGTACAGGTCATACCTGCTTTCCATAAGTCCTTGGTTGCTGTAGATTTGGCTAAGTGTTGGTAGACTGGTATGACTCGTACCTTTATCCTACAAGTTGTACAATGCTTTAGTGGTTTGGCCCTGAGAACTCTGACATCTTCTGGATTTCTTCACAAGTGTTGTGGTACGAATCGTACCTTCTTGCTACGACTCGTACTGTTTGTAAAGTCTGAAGTTCTTCCAAGTACTGAAGAATCTTCTGAAGTTTCACCATGGCTCCTGGTGCGGTTTGTAAATTGATTCCACGATTCGTGAGTCCATCCGTACTAGGAGTTTTCCTTTGTGAAATTTCTTCTGAATAATTCCACGACTCCAGTTACGGCTTATCCCATCTTGGTACGGTTTGTACTGGGAGTCGTATGTTGCTTTCTTCCCATTTTAACCTTCTGACTTTCATCATGGTTCTTAGTATCGCTCGTACAATCAAGTTACCGCTCGTACTGAGACTGGTACTTTGGCTGATTTTCTGCATTTTAAGGCTTCTTTTGCACATTTTTGCTCCCACACTTATTTTCCCTGAAATCAAAGTTAAAGTGCCTCATATCCATATAAACATACCTAATTTCATGCTATTTTCTCAGTTTTAAGCATCGAAAGTGTTGTAAAACCACAGTACATCAATACCCTCAACTTAAGACTTTTGCATGTCCTCAGGCAAAGAGAAATAAAAACTAAACACACACTTAACTAGAAAATAAATCTAGGATACTACAACCAACATCAAACAAAATTTGTACTATGACTCAAAAAGCTTTAGACCCTTTTCCCATGAACCAAATCAGCACATACACTACAAGTAACCATAAAACATGATAAACAGGGATCAAGATATGTCATCTAGCTATTAACAGGTAGTCAAGTCATCACCGATGCTTTTTATACAGACCACTGGTAAAGTTAAACACAAACCATGTACCCTCACAGCAAATGAAGTCCTCTACTCACAGAGGGAGTAAAATGTATAACATGGGACCGAACAAGCGAAACTCTCACTCTAACAAAAAACTTCCAAATACTGCATATCGGATATCATAGGCTTGCCCTTATTTTCTCTACTTTGGTTTATCAGATGGTCAGGTTAGGATCACTGTAGGACTTGCTTTGGCTTGTAATGTAGGCTTTCGTGCTGGATATGATAGATATGGAATTTTTTGAGTGACTAAACCCCTCCTCGGCACTACATATATGTGGCTCCATTTTTTCACTTCTTTTCACCCTTTTTGCTTCTTTCATTTTCCCTCCCTTTTCACCCCCTTTTATTTTTTTTACACTTGTATGAGTGTGGTGTGTTTATTCAAACTTTTATGTATTTTTTTTGTATTTTCTTTTAAATTTTCTTTCTTTTTCTTTTTCTTTTGTCACACCACACCTTATTTTCACCTTTTTTTTCTTTTCTCTTCCTTTTTACCTTCCCAATATTTATGCACCCCTACTCTAGCCACCTTCAACTTAGGCATTTTGCCTATGTTGAGATTCACAATATCGAAGGAGGGACCAGGGCCAAAATAGGTTCATTATAAGAAATGTGTACGGTTAATTGGTTAATTGAACAAAAATGATCTATTTAAGGCTCAAAAATTTGGATCAAGGGAATCATATGAATTCGGTAGGGTTATTTAAATTAAAAATGGGCTAAACAAGAACGGCCTATGATCCTTTCCTAACCAACCATCCTAAAACCTATGCAAATACCAACCGGGAAAGTTCTAGATCCTCTACACAATTTTAAACTAAGTATCAGACCTAACTCACTCATGATACATGATTTGCATTCACTCTACCTATCCGGTTTATTCATGGATTAACAAAAACTACACATGCTAATATACTAAATGACATAAAAATATCCTCAGAAATCATACATGCAATCACGAGTGCACAGCTAATCATCAATTTTTTTTAAACAGGGTCAATTTTTCAAAATATCAAAACTAGTACACTTTATTGGCTGAGTACTCCTAAGTTACTTTCTAATTAAACAAAATTCACAAAAATAAAACCCTAAACATGTCGGTTCTACTAGATAGCATGCTCGAGGGAAAATAAACATGGAAAGAAAAACTCTCAGACGAATCAAAAACCCAAAAATACAAGTTCACCCCCTCCCCTTAGTAAAAAGCGTGCTTCATCCCCAAAGCATAGAATGTAAGCACAGAGGGAAGGGAACATACCTATGACACACAAAGCGCTCCTTTCATCAGGTGGAGGAGGTACCTCGGCTGCAATCATGGCGCTGGCGCACTCACTGGTGGGTCAATAGGGGGAGTAGCTACCCCCTCAGTAGTCTCGACTGTCTCTACAGCCTCTGGAATGGTCGATGCTGAATGTGGCTCGCCCGAAGGGTCCTTGCCATTGGAAATCTCTATCTAGGCCATGTTGGAGCTACTTGCTCCTCTATCTCATTCCTACAACTCTAATAAGTGTACATCATGAGTCTGCAGGCTCTCTACTCGTGCCCGCTTGCGATCTCTTTTCTCCATCTTCTTCTTTTTTGGGGTCTCATCTCTAACATCCTCAAAGAACCTATTTTTTCCTTTTTCTTTCCCGGCTTTTGTGGGTTCCCGATAGGCTACCATATCAAGCTCCTCATCTAAGTCAGGATTGAGATTAGGAAGAGTGGGGGCTTCTATGACTGCTGGCTTCTGTGATGACAGCTCAACCACTTAGCTCCGAAGAGCCCCCAACTCCTCATGGAGGCTACCCATCTCAGTCTGCTTGACCATGCATGTATTGAACCTACTTTCAAATCCGTCTAATCTGGCATGCAGGGCCTGTGCAGTTGTCTAAATCTCAGCCTTCACCCAGGGATTAACATTCTCCATCATGGATTGGATCTTCCTTTCATCCATGGTTAGTCTTTTGGCCAACTTCTGGAGAAATTCATAGGGCACTAAGATGTACCCGGCTGGAGTCTGACTCGGGAGACTAGTATGTGGTGCAGCAAAATTACTGGGAGCTGCATCTAAATAACTGACATTTGTAGCCGGTGTCTCACGTTGCTCCTGTGAGGTAGGGGAACTCACCTGTGCGCCCCCCCATTGGTCGAGTTAGTAGAACTGCAGTGGGAAGTTGTGCCCATATTACTAGGTTTATTTCATCCCGGATCAGGTCAATATTAGTTATTTGCTGTCCTCCAATCAGGCGCTACTCACCCCGGCGCACTGTGATGCCTGCCTTTGTGCATTATCTAATGAGACTTGGGAATGGGATGGTAGTGCTCAATCCCATAGCCCGATCTCACATCTTCTCTACAATGACCCTTGAAATGTTTATGGGGCATTTGGACATGATATAGGCCACCAAAGCTGCTCTATCTGCATTGAGGGTATTGTCATTAACTGTCGGTGCCAACTGGTGGCACACTAACGTCCAGTAGACCTTTGCCATGAAATTTATGGAATTCTTTGTGACCTGCTTGCTGTTGGTGACCCACTCTTCCTCTTCTTTATCCTCAACGATAATGCCGGACAACCACTGTATGTACCTCCTTCTCTCTTTAAAGCCAAGCTGCTTGATCTGTTTCAATGCCTCCACCCAGTATTCATATTCTGTCATAGCATGAGGTGGGATGAACTGGGGCCCATATAATATCCAAACAATAGTGCACTCGGATATGTCAACCTCTCGGCCTCTAACCAAGACGCTCTCCAGCTTGGGCTGATCTTTCAATTTCTGCCCCTCTTTCTCCTTCTGCTCCATGATTGCCAAATAATTGGCATATAACTCCTGGACAATATCTGGAGTGTATTGGTCTAGAGCCCCAGCTATCCACTCGAATTCGTAAAAGTTAAATATCTGCTTCATCTCCTCCATCGCATTCAATGAATTTGTGAGGATCTGTGGCTCCCTAGCTTTGTTTTTGGTGGTGAGAGCAATGCCCTATTCATATATCTCCTGAGCTCCTAACACTCTCCACAGTATAGTGCGTTTCTCCTTAGGTGGAGTCTGCTCCTGCTCAACATTTGGTGCCTCCTCCTCTGATCCAGCAACCCTACTTGCATCTCCGGATTGGGTCTCCTCGGACCCCTTTTCTTCATTAGAGCCGCTTCCCGAATCGTGAGCTCTTTCCTCAGTTTCCTCCTTAGACTAGGGAGCACTTGCAGATGTGCCAGTAGCTGCCACGACTTGGGTCTTTGACCTTCGCCCTAGTGGTTTGTGTCCCATCAGTGTCTGATATGTAGACCCTATTCTCCTCTACTGAATCACTAGGGGATCTATATGCTTGATCGAATTCGAAGGTCGCATCAAGTAATGTCCTCGTTGCAGTTTTCTTTGATGCTTTGTGCTTTAACATCATTGTACCTGTGGAGATAAAGGGTTAGAATTCCATATTTGAGAAAAAGAAAGTAGGAAAAATTCCTCTGTAGTTTATCATGGGTCAATAGTACGGGTCGTATCTTGGAGGTGCGATTTATATTGAGACCCGTAATATCTCAGGTTAGTGTCATGCCTCTAAGGTACGACTCATACTATGAAGGTACGATCTGCACCACGAGTCATATGAGGATGTCCCTTTAAAACAATTTTTCTGTATTTTTCCACGACTCATTATATGGACCATAAGTCAATTCCATGAGTCGTAGGAAGGATCGTACTGTCACTTGTGGACTTGACCATTTCTAGATTCTTGGTACGAATGCCAGGTATGACTCATAGCAGTAAACCACGAGCCGTACTAGGACTCTTACCTTGTGAGTATTTTCAAATTTGGCTTGGGACAGTCCCAACGAGCCATCCTACGAGTCGTAGTATGAAACCATGAGTCATAGGAAGGCTTGTAAAGCCTGCCCCTGCCGAAATTTTGTTTTAGTTTACGAGGGGTCTTATTTTAAATTTGGGTACTCAGAATTCCCCAAGTCTAGGCATGCATTTAACCAGTTTTACCACTACTTATTCCTCCCCTTTTTAATCACGACCCATAACTCAGATTTTAATAGTCCAATGCACAATTTAATCAAATTCGAGCTCCTACCTAGTCGCACACAACTCAGTTACACCCTTGGTCATTGTCCTTTTCCAATTTTTCGAACAATGAGACGACTCTCAGGGGGTTTAAAAAATTTATTTTAAGTATACAAGTTATATCTATCGATTTTGAAGGAATACACTTATTTGAATGTTGATACTTCACTCATGAATCAAGACTAGGGTTTGTGTTATGTTTTTCAATATAATTTCTGAGTTAGAAGTTGTTCGGTGCTTCTTGGTGAAGAGTTATGGGTGTGAGGGACTCATGAGTTTAGGTTTAGTGAGCGTGGGAAGGTAGTACGATTCTTTTAGGCTTATATAGGTCTTAGGGTCGATTTTACAAATTTGGGCTGAGTCGGGTAGATTTAAAGTTTATGACCCGTCACGACTCGTACCACTAGTCGTTGAAACATCCTGCATCTCATCCCTTGGGCCCATACTAGAGAAATTGAGAGACTTACCTATGGACCTACGAGCACATCTTACGAATCATACTATAAGGGTACGGTTCGTACTATGACTCGTAGCTCTCTGCTTTTCGTTGTGATCCATGCCTTGCATAGTTCATAGACACAGTTAGTACTACGACCCATACAATGAAGTTACGAGTCATAGGACAAACCGTACCCTGAACTCATGCACTGAAGTACATCTCTGATTCTCTCAATGACTCATGCTATGACTCGTACAACCTCTCACGAGTCATACTAAGAACCGTAACACCTGCATGTTCAGTAATTTTTCTTCCACCTATTTTTGTCTCCTCTAACACTAAACACACATTAGTTAATCAACCTGGGTTTCCTCCCAAGAAGCGCTTGATTTAATGTCGTGGCACGATGTAGGTGGCTCGGTTACTCAGAATTCACCAAACCACCACTTGGGTTGCCTCCCAAGAAGTGCCTAATTTAACATTGTGACACGACGCAAGACTCTTGACTACTCAGACTTCGTCAAGGAACTCGGATTCATCTTCTATTGCTGAGACCACACTGTATTATTTCGGTTGCTTCATTGATTGACAGATGTTGAAGGTGACCTCTTCTTTATTGAGTTTGAACTTCAACTGAACAGCTTCCACATCTACTAAGGCCCTCCTAGTGGCAAGGAATGGTCACCCCAAAATGACAGGAACCTCAAAATCAACCTCGCAATCAAGGATTACGAAGTTCGCTAGGAATATGAATCTATCAACTTTGACAAGCACATCGAACAGGATCCCCACAGGCTTCTTCACAGTTTTGTCGGCCATTAGCAGTCACATGGTAGCCTGTGAGGGGGCTCACAAGCCCAGCTGCTTAAAAACAGCTAATGGCATCAGATTGATACTTGCTCCTAAATCACAGAGTGCTTTTGCGAACTCAACATCACCAATTGTGCATGGAATAGTAAAGGCACCTAGATCTTCCTTCTTTTAGGCCAGGACCCATGAAACTATAACACTACAATGGTGTACATTATCTGAGGGCTCATAACTCATGGACATCTTCTTCGTCACAAGGTCCTTCATAAACTTGGCAATTCCTGGCATCTGTTCCAATGCCTCGACAAATGGTATGTTTACAGATACTATTTGAGCATTGAAAAGAATTTCTGAGACTTACCATTCTCCGCCTTCTTCTTCATTCTTTGGGGGGGGGGATGGTGGCGGTGGTCATGGAATAGCCTTGTAAGTTTACGTAGCTTCTTGTTCAGGTTCAGGCCCGTTTTCAACATTTGTGGCCTCAGTCAACTCAGCATCCTCATCGTGTTCCTTCTCAGCAATATCATCTTCTTCTTCAATTATGCTTTCTTTCTTCCTTTCAACTACAACCAGTAGAGGGGGGTCAACCATGGTCTTTCCACTCCTAGTCATCAGATCCATATAGTGACTATCATTCTTTAGATTCTTGACTATGTTTCTAGGTAGTGTACCCTTCTGTCTAAGGTTCATAGACGCTGACAGTTGCCTAGCTACTGTTCGATCTACTTGATAGCCGTCACATGTGACTCCACTCTCTAAACCATACTTGATATATCACTACGAATGTCTTTCAACTGAACATCTGTGGGCCTCACCTTCTTTAGCATCTTAGTTGTCATGCTCTCTAACTTCGACTATCCAGCCTCCCCATCACATGCATTAGGAGGCACGTATAATCCAGCTCGATCGTTACAATAACCATCATTCCTTCTCTAGTTTCTCACGCTCACAACCCCAGCTTCTATCTCTTTACCCATTCTGGTTATAGTTGTCTCTATATTGGTTTTGACCTTGGTTTCCAGAACCTTGGCACTAAGCGTCTTGTCCATACCCTTTGGAGTTGGCTCAGAAATCCGCCACTTGATTGTCCAAGAAGTTTGCCTCCTCCTCGGAATCTGAGTGGTCTAGTGCTGGCTCCTTTCCTTGTGTTCAAACTGCGTTCACTTTTCTGGCTCCGGCTCCCATGATTTGCTTAGTAAGCAAATCCAATGATGTGCGCACATGAGCTAATTCCTGGTCACACACTTCTTCTTTCCTACGTTGGTCTGCAGTTAAACCAACAACATATGTACCGGCCGCTGCGTCTACTTCTCGGGTGTGCCATGCTCTCTTTGTTTTTGTCACCCTGTCAAGAATAGTAGTTGCTTGCTTTCATCTGTGACTCATCAGTGCTCCTCCCACTACTATGTCTACTACTGCTTTTGTACTATTGTTCAACGATATATAGAAAATCTCCAATAGACCGTCATCAAGAATTTTGTGGTTCGGGTACTTGGTCAACTTCTTTTTGAACCTCAACTAGGTCTCATGAAGTGCCTTAGTCTTCAATTGTCGAAAATCATAGATCTCATCCTTAAGCTACAACATCCTGGAGGGTGGAAAGAATCTCTTTAAGAAGGCTTGCTAGAGCTCCCTCAAGTTGGTAATGGAGTCATTGGGCAACTCCAATAACCATAATGTGGCCTCCCCAGACACAGAGAAGGGGAAGAGTCTTAGCCTTATAGCATCTTGGTTGACTCCGGGCAACTTGTACGCCTTGCATATTCCTATGAAGTTCATCAGGTACAGGTTGGCATCGTCAGCTGCATGACCACTAAACATCCTTTTCATGTTCGACAACTAAATCATAGTGCTAGTGATATTGAATTTGGCCCCAGCAGGCAGTGGTGGTGGTACAATGGATCCGGTTGATCCAACTTCATCGATGTTCTGGTCATCTTCATCGAAGATCTGAGGTTCATATCTTTGGCCTTTGTTGTCCCTCCCATGTCGACCAACATTGACGACCTCATCTTGAGCATCCTCTACATCATGAAGTGTAGCTTGCTGGGCTAGCTCAATTTTCCTTGCTTCTTCCGCTATACGGGCATCTCTCTACTCCTAGTTCCCATCTTACGCAGTGTTCGTCAAGTTCAAGATCCAATGGAATCAGGGGTTTCCACTCCGACGAGTACTTGGCATTCACCAAGCAACAACCTATGTATAGCCAAAAAATAAAAAGAAAACGTAATTCAGGAAGTAAAACCCAAAAGTCAAATACAAGAAATTAATCTAATCTTAGTTGTATTCCCCAACAATGACGCTAGTTTTTGATAACGCTCAAACTCACACTTTCTGACAAAGTATGAAGCGGTCGTTTTTTAATAAAGAACCCAACTAAGAGGTTGGGGTCGAACCCAAAATGAATAGGGTAAGATCTAGACTAATGCTGATAATTGAACTTATTGATGCGTTATCTCCAAATTGGGTGTTTAAAAGAAAATAATATTTAAACAAAGATTGTAAATGTGATTTAAATCAAGATTTGCAAACAACTAGGGTAAGTGTTCCCCATGGATTAACTACTTAGGGTATATACACATGATTAATCCCAATGCTTTCTTGTAGAACTGATAACTAAGGTTCATCCCTATTAGATAACTATACTTAATCACCAGGTCAGGTGTTATGGGTGATTTCAGACTAACCGTTATCAATATGTTCCAAATTTAACTGTTCTGTGACCATAACTCAAGTTAATACAATGATAATAAAGATCAAGGCTTTGTTGTAATTATCTTTTCCTAATCTCTCCTTCTTTAGGTTCAAGCAAGTAAAGAATTCGGGCAAGTCCTAATGTTGTACACCGTTAAGAAATGTTTAAACATGAAGAGAATACAATACAAGCTTTTTGCATTGGTTTTGACTCACTTTGTGCAACCCTAGTTTGTTAATCCACCATGGTTCCCACAATCCCTAGTTATGGAGGTTTTAGCCTCTCATGGTTGTAAGATTATAATTTGTATTCATAGATAAACACATAATTAAATACTTACAGCAACAATTGAAAAAAACACGATTGGTATATCAAAGAACAATCTCAAGAACAATGTAGGAAATCAAGATGTTGATCCCAAGAATTTCTCCTCAAAACTTGATAAAAATTCACAAAAATAACTTTTCACACGTCTACTAAATTAAATATGTCCTTCTCTAACTAAAATAAAATGTAAAGGCTATCTATATAGACATTAGAAACCTTTTCCTAAGCTAATAGGGAGTTTTCCATATCTGGTGCCGATTGTGTCACAACTGGACCTACGACTTATAGCAGGATTGTACGGGTCATACTTGCTTTCCGTCAGTCCTTGGCTGCTGCAGATTTCGCTAAGTGTTGGCAGGATGGTATGACTCATACCTTCATCCTACGAGTCATATAATGCTTCCGTGGTTTGGCTCTGAGAACTCTGACATCTTCTAGAATTCTTTACGAGTGTTGTGGTACGACTTGTACCTTGTTGCTATGATTCGTACTGTCTGTAATGTTTGAAGTTCTGCCAAGTACTGAAGAATCTTTTGAAGTTAATCACGGCTCCTGGTGTAGTTCGTACATTGATTCCACGATTCGTGAGTCCATCCGTACCAGGAGTCTGCCTTTGTGCAATTTCTTCTGAATAATTCCATGACTCCAGTTATGGCTTATCCCATCTTGGTACGACTTGTACTAGGAGTCGTATGTTGCCGTCTTCCCACTTCAACCTTCTTAATTTCATCACGGTTCTCAGTATGCCTTGTATAATCAAGGTACGGCTCATACTAAGACTGGTACTTTGGCTGATTTTCTGCATTTTAAGGCTTCTTTTGCACATCTTTGCTCCAACACTTAAATTTTCCTGAAATCAAAGTAAAAGTGCCTCATATCCATATAAACATACATAAGTCCATGTTATTTTCTCAGTTTTAAGCGTCAAACGTTCTATAAACTCATAGCACATCATGTACTAACACTCTGGTTAGGGTCCTTGCGCAAAACTCTTCTATGGATTTCATCACACGGGAGCCTACCACGATCTATACAATCATACCATGGTTCATACCATGGCTCGTGGTTTTAACAAAAATTCCTTGAACACTTTTCTGAAATTCATATCACGATTGGTCAATATGATCCGTACCATAGTGGTTAAATCATGACATGTAGTCGTCATTTCCTAGCTACACTTGTTGTTTCTATGATCCTCCTTCTATAAGTCCTAGTATGACTCGTAAAAGGATCCTACCAGTCATATGTGACTCGTATTGAGGAAATTTTTCCCAGTTTTCTGCATGGTAATGTTTTAAATCTAGGGGCTAGTCTTAGGGATTTTTGGGGTGTTACAATGTCTTCCTCTTCAGAACATTCATCCTCGAATGAAGACTAAATAAGTTGGAAAGATAGAAAAAGAGCTGCGATCCTATAACTGAAGAGTATAGGCTGGAAACTAATGGAGCGACTGACTCCAAATTGAGATACATGACTGAACTAAACTCATGAATCATGGATGCATACTAAGACATGAATAGGACTAAGCCATGAAACTCATGAGGCTGAGTAGAGTGCTAAGGAAGAACTAGTATCTGACACTGGAGCTGAGCTATAAGGGAAAAGGTGAGGGTACTTAGCCCTCATATCTTCTATGGCTTCCGACGTAGCTCCCTCTACAAGCTGGTACATCCAAAGAACTTTTACCAAGGTGACCTCCTTATTCCTCAACTGACAAAGCTAAGGGTCAAGGATATCAACTAGGACCTCCTCGTAAGAGAGACTATACTTTATGCCCATACTCTCTAAACGCATAACTGCGATCGAATCACCAATGGATTTCTTCAATAGAGACACATGGAAGACTGGATGCACCAATGCTAACTTTGTTGGCAAGTCGAACTCATAGGCTACATTGCCAATGTGCCTTAGAATCTTGTAAGGACTAATATATCAAGGACTAAGCTTTCCTTTATTCCCTAAACTCATCACCCCTTTCATAGGTGAAACTTTCATATATACCCAGTCATTCACAACAAACTCCAGCTTTCTTCTCCTCACATTTGTATATGATTTCTGGTGACTTTGAGCTATTTTCAGCCTTACTCGATAAGAACTTTCTGCATGACCTCATGAACTGTATTAGGCCCTATCAAGGTAGCTTCACCAACCTCAAACCACCCTATAGGAGACCTACACCTCCTACCATATAGTGACTCAAATGGGGCATCTGAATGCTGGAATGGGACCTATTATTATATGCAAACTAATTGAGAGGTAGGTGATCCCAACAACCCTTGAAATCGATCACATAAGCACTCAATATAGCCTCTAGGGTCTAAATGGTTCTCTCAGCTTGGCCATCTATCTGTGGATGAAAAGTTGTGCTAAGCTTAACTTGAGTATCAAGTCCCTTTTGAAATGACTTTTAGATGTGTGAGGTGAGTTGAGTACCCTATCCGAAACGATGGAGAAAGAGACCCTATATAACCTAACCAACTCCTGGATGTATAACTTTGCATAATCCTCTACTGAGTTTATGGTCTTGACTAGTAGGAAATGTGCTGACTTAGTCATATGATCTACAACCACCCAAATCAAATCATGTTGCTGGCATGTACGAGGGAGACCTATAATAAAATCCATGTCGATCTCTTTCAACTTCCAAGTAGGGATGCTAATGTTCTGAGTCATACCTCCTGGTCTCTAGTGCTCAACCTTTACCTGCTGGCAGTTGACACTTAGTTACAAATTCTGTGACATCTTTCTCATGCCATTCCGCCAATAGACTTCTTGTGGATCACGATACATCTTGGTTGCACACCAGGATCTATAAGCTTCCATAAGTATCTGCTGTCTCAAACCATCTACATTTGGAGCACACCATCTCCCTCTTTGGATAATTCTTCCACCTCTTTCCTTAAGAGTAATTCCTTCAGCTTAAGTAATATTGGGTCATCATCTTGCGTTGCCTTAACCTCCACCACAAGATAGGACTCTAACCCATTATGGACTACAACTCCACCTGCTTCTGAGTCAATTGAACAAACTCCTAAATCGGCCAACCTATGAACATCTTTAACTAGCTCCGTCTTGTCATTCTCAACATGAGCGACACTACCCATCGACATCCTGCTGAGGGTGTCGGCCACCACATTGGCTTACTCGGGTGATACAAAACACTCATGTAATAATATTTCAGCAGCTCCAACTACCTTCTCTAACACAAATTCAGTTCCTTCAGACTGAAACATATTGTACGCTTTTGTGGTCTGTAAAAAACATCCACGTAAAACCTATAAAGGCAGTGCTGCTAAATCTTCAAGGAAAATAGTACCTCTGCTAGCTCAAGATCATGAATCAGATAGTTCTTCTAATGAGCCTTGAGCTTTTTGGAAGCATAAGCTACAACTTTACCATGTTGAATCGATACATAACCCAGAACAGTTCTGCAGGCATCGCAGTAAATCACAAACGCATATGAACCTTCTGCCAAAGTCAAAATTGGGGCTGTAGTGAGTCGAGTCTTCAACTCCTGAAAACTCTTCTCATATGCCTCAGACAACTAGAACTTCACTTTCTTCTATCAGCCTAGTCATAGGGGATGCAATAGAGGAGAATCCTTCCACAAACCATCTGTAATAACTAGCTAGGCCCAAGAAACTCCTAATGTTTGATGGAGAAGTGGGTCTTGGCCAGTTATTTACAACTTCTATCTTTTGAGGATCCACCTGAATACCCTCAGTGGAGCTCGCATGACCAAGGAATGTCCCCGATTTAAGCCAAAATTCACACTTGTTGAACTTAGAGAATAACTGGTGATCTCTGAGAGGTGGTCTGTATGATCCTTCTTATTCTTGGAATAGACTAGAATATCATCTATGAAGACGATGATGAACATGTCCAGGTATTGCTTGAACACCCTGTTCATCAAGTCCATAAAACTTGTAGGAGTATTCGTTAGTCCAAAATACATAACAACAAATTCATAGTGACCATACCATGTTCTAAAGGCTGTCTTCGAAATGCTAGATTCTTTGACCTTGAGCTCATGATAGCCTGATCTGAGGTCTAGTTTGAAAAATAGCTAGCACCCTAAAGCTGGTTGAACAAGTTGTCAGTCTTGGGGATGCGATACTTATTCATGATTGTGATCTTGTTTAATTATAGTAGTCAATACACATTTTGAGTGTACTGACCTTCTTTCGTATGAATAGAACTAGGGCATCCCATAGGGATATACTGGGTTTGATGACCCTTATCTAGAAGGTTTTTTGGCTGTTCCTTCAACTTCTTAAGCTCAACTAGAGCCATTATATAAGTAGGAATTGAGATAGACTGGGTATCTAAAAGAAGGTCTATTTTGAAGTCATTTCCCGCTTGGGAGGGGACTTTGGGAAGATCTTCGAGAAAAACATCTGAGAATTCATTCATGATTGGAACTGACTGAAGAGTTGGGGTTTCAAAAATAGAATCCCTAACCCAAACTAAATGATAGATGTATCCCTTAGAAACCATTTTCATAGACTTAAGGTAAGAGATAAACTAACCCTTAGGCGCTGAAGTACTACCCTTCCACTCTAGGACTGGTATATTAGGGAGCTGGAACTTAATGAACCTGGTTCTATAGTCGATTGAGGCATAATAAGAGTGTAACCTATCCGTACCAAGAATGAGGTCAAAATTGACCATATCTAACTCTACTATATAAACTATGGTGACTTTTCGTAAAACTGTGACCGGGAAATTTTTATATACCAGATTAGCTCTAACTGACTCACCAATAGGAGTAGAGACTGTAAATGTTCAGAGAGAATCTCTGGACTAATCCTAAACTGAACTGCAACACAAGGAATCACAAAGGAATGTATGGCTCCAAGATCTAGTAAAGCATATACATCAATATGGAAGAGACATAACATGCCAATGACTACGTCAGGTGATTTCTCTTGGTCCTGACGTAAAGATAGAGCATAAAAGTGGTTCTAGTACTAACCACCACCTATACCTAAAGTAGTTCCCTACTGAGTTGGGCAACCTGTCGGAGCTTCTGAGGTGGTGGTTTGAGTCTTTCTCCGACCGGCTTACGAGAAATCCCTTAAACTGTGAGCAAGCTGGCCACAACCGAAGAAACCCTCCTTGCCTAAATGGCACACACCAGGATGGTTCTTACTAGACTTAGAACATGCTAGGATAGTGTGGTTTCTAGAGACATGGCTCTGAGGCCAAGAGGCTGATGCTACACCATTCCAATCTTTACAGGACCTAGAAGAAGGGGCACTAGCTGAAGAGGGTGTTGGAGGTATCTACTACTACTGTGGGTGACTACCACCACCTGATCTCTGCTGTGAATACTTGAACTGACTTGTCCTCGCCCGCTTACTCTCCATTTCTATTTCTTTCAATACCTCCTCCTCAATTTGCTGAGCATGGATCATTATCCTGGATATATCCATATCGCTAATTAACATGGAAGTCCTGCACTCGTTTACCACCAAATCTAAGACTCCTGACATAAATTTACTCATCTGAGTCCTAGGTCCTGCCACCATCTCTGGAGCATGCCTAGAGAGTTGAGTAAACTTCAAGGAATACTCCTTAATGTCCATGGAGTTATGCTTTAGATTGAGGAACTATTCCACCTTAGCTTTCCTCAAATCACGGGGAAAGTACTTATCCAAAAACACAGTCACAAACTTGTCCCACTCCACCGAACCTGCACCAACCCTTCTTCCTTCTTTCCACAGCTAGTACCATATCTAGGGCACTCCCTTTAGTTGATAAGGGCCAAATTTGCACTCTCGACGATGGTGAAACCTATGAATTGGGTGAAACCTATGAATTGGGTGATCTTTTGAGCCACGTCAATAAAGTCCTGCGGGTCCTCATCTACCTTTGACCCACGAAACTCTAGGGGATTCATTTGAGTAAAATTCTAGAATCTGGCTGCAGCTGAAGTTTCATAGGTACTAGCAGGTGCAACAGCCTGCTGGTTGATCTGGTTGATCACAGCCTGGGCGAGTAGCTAAAATGCAACCCGAAACTCAACACGTGACACCTGCTAGTCCTGAGGGGCTGTTGGAGTTGCTGGGGCTTGTCAGTCTTCATTTCCAATCCTTTTGCCATTAACTCATCCTGGAGGCATTTTCAACGCACATATGAAGCATGAGTTAGAAGGATGTTCTTAGAGTTTGAAACCATATCACACAATACAAAAGTGAAAGGATGGAATTTTCCTAGAACGCCTTGTAGCCTCTTTCTCAAAGTGTGATATGCTTCAAACCAATGAAAAAGACTCTACTTGATGCGGCTTTCAGACATCCTAGCACACACCTAAACTTGAGGCTCTAATACAAAATTTATCACGACCCCAGTCTACACCCTGGATGAGACATTATGCCTAGAGAAACAAGTTACCCCAAGCAAACCAATGGCACAACATAATACTACTAGTATTTGATTTAGAAATAAAACTGAGCAGAAATTGAGTCATTATAAAGCATTCAAGTATAAGTACTAAAACAACAAAAAGCTACACAAAACTAGCTAGTATATAACAAGCTAAATACTAACACTTTATCTGAAAACCTATACTACTAATGAACTGCTAGGAAAAGTCCCCAACTAACTCTAATGTATGAAAATAGAAAATGAAATTTAAACTAAAATAAGAATGTTCTTCGGTCCTCGAAAGATGAGGACTCACCACTAACAACTACTGGATGTCGCTAGTGAAAGTCTAGCTACGATGCTGAGGTTGGTACCTAAGCCTATTTCATAAAATGATATAACATAGAAGGTATGTAGTTACAAATTTAAATGTATTGAGTATGTGAGATAAGAAATAAAATATAAACATGCTGATAAAATATATAAACAATACTAAAATGACATGCGATGACCCTATTTGAATTCATAAATACTGAAAATCTGAAAATGCTGTAAGGGCTATTAAACTACTCTATAGTCATATACATATTCTGGAATTTGTAAGACTAGACTATAATGAAGACCATAACTGTGCTGTGCTTTAGGAGTGCCTGTTAACCGACATATAAAAACGTGATCTAGACGTGGAGTTCGATGTATACTTCCCCTTGATAGGGCCCAATATACCTTCCTAAGGTATCAAGGCATGACTGTTTGATCACTAAACTAATGCCCATTCGGCCTAAGAGCTACAATGACACGTAGTTCTGAGAATCTGAGTGCGCTGAACCCCAGCTCACTCAGTGCTAAGTGCTACTCCCAATGGAAGACCTAATTGTATCTATCTATTCTGATAGCTCAAAATTGATGTCCTAAGACTAAGTCAGAACTACTTATCTAGAAGTGTCCTGATAGTCTAAGGGACCTGATAAACTGAGTGATACTGAAAATCTTGTAATACCAATAACTGATAAGTGGTATTTCTAAACATAATAAGCATACTCATCATCTGAAAACATTGACTTTAGATTAAAGCAATTATGCTAAAATTCATAATCAAGTGACATTATCATAATAATGACCTTTCTTACCAGCTTCTCAATCATGTAATATTCAACCCAAAATTATTGTAAAATTAGGTCTAGAAATGAATATGTATAATTGAAGCAAAAATGTGAATTTCACATTATACTAATCATGGGAAACTTGAAGAGTTACTAAAATTAGGGAAAGTCATAAGCTACCTGACCCTAAATTATAACTTTCTACATGGATGGAAATAGTAAGGTTTTTTGAAAATTCTTTGGGGCAAAAGGATGAAAGGAGTACCCTTGCTAAATCCCTACATACCTATAGAAGATTCCTTGAGAAAAGTCTTGAAATTCTAAGAAGAAGCAAAAAGCCCTAGTTCTTGGCTTGAGAGGTCTGTCTGAGTTCTACGTACAGTTATTGAGAGGAATGAGGGAAAATACTCAGCTAATTTCATAAATCTCCTTCCTAAATACCCTAAAAGACGTAGTTTAGGAGTTAAGAGTTTTGGATTTTTCAAAAATGCCCCTGGGTAACCATTTCAAAAATCTGCCCGTCTAGTGGTACGACTTGTAGGGGTCATACGATTCGTACTGATACTCGTGGTTAGGGTCCTTACCCAAAAATCCTTCTCTAAATTTCATCCAACAGGAGCCTACCATGATCTGTACAATCATACCACGGGCCATACCATTGCTCGTGCTTTTCCCAAAAATTCCTTGAATATTTCTATGATATTCGTCTCACAATTGGTCAATATGATTGGTACCATGGTGGTATGAATCGTGACATGCAATTGGTGTTTCCTAGCTACACTTGCTGTTTCTTTGATTCTTCTTCTATGAGTCCTAGTACGACTTGTTCTAGGATCCAATAAGTCAGACTGTGACTCATACTGAGGACCTTTTATCCTGTTTTTTGTATGGCAAAGTTTTAAATCTTAGGGCTAGTCTTAGGGATTTTTGGGGTGATAGACCTATAACGTGAGTGCCTGCTTAGCAAGCACATGTGTTAAAAAGGAAAGATAACCAGGAGAATTTACCATGCCTTGTCGGATCGGTAGATACGATTGCTTGCATGCCCTTTGGGATAATGGGGTAAGTATTAATCTGATGCCCCTTGCCATTTACAGGTGGTAAGGGTTGTCCATGATGAAGCCCACTTTCATTCTGCTCCAAATGGCTGACAAAAGCCAATAAGACTCCGGTGGGGGTAGTGGAGGATGTGCTTGTCAAAGTTGACAAATTCATACTATCGACAGACTTTATGGTTCTTGACTGCAAAGTGGATAAAGATATTCCCATCATTCTCGGGAGACCATTGTTGGCTATTGGGAGAGCCTTGATGGATTTAGAAAAGTATGAAATAATGTTCTGAGTCATGGACGAGAGCATCACTTTCAAAGCTTGGAGAAGTCACTTGTTGCCCATAGGAGTTGGGAACATTTGTGTGGTCAACATTGAGCAAAGAGTTAGTAAGGTAGCTGAGTATGCTATTGTTGCATCACCGAAATAAGCATGGGTGAAGCAGTACCTCTGTGGCACCAAAGGTAGGAAGTGGGTAGGGAAGCCTCGTCCCAAGGACAACTCACTAAATCCGTGATCAGGTATCTCGTGTCATACTTCGATGTTAAATTAGGTGGTACCTCAGATGAAACCAAAGGAATGATTCATCATGTGTAGTATCCACATCGTGTCATGGTATTAAATCTAGAACTTCTTGGGAGGCAACTCAAACTTTTTTTGGAATAATGTGTGTTAGTGCATGCAGGTACACTTAAAAAATTAGAGGAACATGCTCTAAATTGGAAATGGAGAAGTATGGTATGCATACGATAGTGGAGCAGGCAGATCGTCCTTCCAGAGAATGGACTACATGTCCATCCGCCATCTACTTCTGGTTCACTGGTAGGGAATATGTAAGAGATGATCCAATGTACGGACCATATTCTACCCAGACGGTCTGTCTGTTGGACCATCTCTGGTCATTAATGAAAGAAAGTAATGGTCCCATGTGGAAAACAAAATTTCAAGTTAGGTCGGCCTTTTATTATCCACCCATAGGCTTGACCGACCCGACCTATTTGACATTAAAAGGGAGGTATGTAATCAAAAGGGAATTTAGCCCGATGATACGCACGACCCCCGTTCTTCACTTCTTCTCCATTTTCCATTTCATCCTTCAAAATTCCTCTATTGCTGATAAGATTTGCTTTAGAACATGCTTTGCTACACTCTATAATCACAAGAACACACCAACGCAAAGTTCTAGGGTCTTTCTCCCATTCCCATTGGGTTTCTTCGCTGCCCAAGCACATAGGTATTGTTCTTAAATTTGATCTTTAAATTTCATGCCTAATGTGATGTTGCACCTTGTATTTAAGTGGGGTTATGGAATGCCTTTGCGTAGAGTGTAAAATTTGTGGGGGCAGGGTAGAACTTGGATTTAAATTTCTAGATTGATTGGACTGGTCTTAGGACATTGTTTGAACATGTTTCAATGCTTGATAATTGCTTATTTAACCTTAATTTGGAATTGCCCCTTCCTTTATCTGAGATTTGTTCAAAATTGAAAATGCCTAAGTGTTGAAAACCTTGAACCCTAATCGGTGGAAGAATAGATAAACCATCCTTTACAAAGAAAGACCGACTGTCATTCCATCAATTGAACTCGTAGGTACCAACCCTCTAAGTTAAAGTATGACTCAAGGAATAGACTGTCCTTTGGAAGGACAGCATGCACCTTGAATTGTACATTGAAGAAGTAAGTTGGAATTTTCCTAGAATACCTTGTATCCCCTTTCTCATAAGTCTGATGTGCTTCAAACCGATGAAAAAGACTCTACTTGATGCGGTTTTCAGACTTCCTAGCACACACCTAAACTTGAGGCTCTGATACCAAGTTTATTACGACCCGAGTCTACACCCTGGAGGAGACATGGTGCCTAGAGCAACAAGTTACCCCAATCTAACCTATGGAACAACATAATACGACTAATATTTGATTTAGAAATAAAACTGAGCGGAAATTGATTCATTAGAAAGCATTCAAGTATAAGTACTAAAACAACCAATAGCAGCACAAAACTAGCTAGTACTGAACAAGTTGAAACTAACACTTTATCTGAAAACCTCTACTACTAATGAACTTCTAGGACAAGTACCCAACTAACTCTAATGTATGAAAATAGAAAATGAAATTTCAACTAAAAGAAGAATGTTCTTCGGTCCGTGAAAGATGAGGACTCACCACTAACAACTATTGGATGTCGCTAGTGAAAGTCTAGCTACGATGCTAAGGTTGGTACCTAAGCCTATTTCATAAAATGATATAGCATAGAAGGTATGCGGTTAGAAATTTAAATGTATTGAGTATGTGAGATAAGAAATAAAATATAACATGCTGATAAAATATATGAATAACACTAAAATGACATGCGATGACCCTATTTGAATTCATAAATACTGAAAATCTGAAAATGTTGTAAGGGCTATTAAACTACTCTATAGTCATATACATATTCTGGAATTTGTAAGACTAAACTATAATGAAGACCATAACTGTACTGTACTTTAGAAGTGCCTGTTAACTGACATATAAAAACATGATCTAGACATGGAGTTCGATGTATACGTCCCCTTGATAGGGCCAAATATACCTTCCTAAGGTATAAAGGCATGGCTGTTTGATCACTAAACTAATGCCCATTCGGGCTAAGAGCTACAATGACACGTAGTTCTAGGAATCTGAGTGCGCTGAACCCCAGCTCACTCGGTGCTAAGTGCTACTCCCAATGGAAGACCTAATTGTATCTATCTATTCTGATAGCTCAAAATTGATGTCCTAAGACTAAGTCAGAACTACTTATCTAGAAGTGTCCTGATAGTCTAAGGGACCTGATAAACAGAGTGATACTAAAAATCTGGTAATACTGATAACTGAGAAGTGGTATTTCTAAACATAATAAGCATACTCATCATCTGAAAACATTGACTTTTGATTAAACCAATTATGCTAAAATTCATAATCAAGTGACATTATCATAATAATGACCTTGCTTACCAGCTTCTCAATCATGTAATATTCAACCCAAAATTATTGTAAAATTAGGTCTAGAAATGAATATGTATAATTGAAGAGAAAATGTGAATTTCACATTATACTAATCATGGGAAACTTGAAGAGTTACTAAAATTAGGGAAAGTCATAAGCTGCCTGACCCTAAATTATAACTTTCTACAGGGATGGAAATAGTAAGGTGTTTTGAAAATACTTTGGGGCAAAAGGGTGAAAGGAGTACCCTTGCTAAATCCCCACATACCTATTGAAGATTCCTTGAGAAAAGTCTTGAAATTCTAAGAAGAAGCAAAAAGCCCTAGTTCTTGGCTTGAGAGGTCTGCCTGAGTTCTATGTATGGTTATTGAGAGGAATGAGGGAAAATACTCAGCCAATTTCCTAAATATCCTTCCTAAATACCCTAATAGACGTAGTTTAGGAGTTAAGATTTTAGGATTTTCCAAAAATTCCCCTTGGTAACCATTTCAAAAATCTTCCTGTTTAGTGATATGACTCGTAGAGGTCATGCGATTCGTACTGATACTCGTGGTTAGGGTTCCTGCCCAAAAATCCTTCTCTGAATTTCATCTAACAGGAGCCTACCATGATCCGTACAATCATACCACGGGCCATACCATGGCTCGTTCTTTTCCCAAAAATTCCTTGAACAATTCTATGATACTCATCTCACGATAGGTCAATATGATTCGTACCATGGTGGTACGAATCATGACATGTAATTGGTGTTTTCTATATACACTTGCTATTTCTCTGATTCTCCTTCTACTAGGATCCAACAAGTCGTACTGTGACTCAAACTGAGGACCTTTTTTCCTGTTTTTTGTATGGTCAAGTTTTAAATCTTGGGGCTAGTCTTAGGGATTTTTGGGGTATTACACCCATAAAGTGAGTGCCATCATAGCAGGCACGTGTGTTAAAAATAAAAGAGACCCAGGAGAATTTACCATGCCTTGTCGGATCGGTAAATACGATTGATTGCATGCTCTTTATGATAATGGGGTAAGTATTAATTTGATTCCTCTTTCCATTTACAGGTGGTCCGGGTTGTCCATGATGAAGCCCACCTCCATTCTGCTCCAAATGGCCAACAAAAGCCAATAAGACTCCGGTGGGGGTAGTGGAGGATGTGCTTGTCAAAGTTGACAAATTCATACTACCGGCATACTTTATGGTTCTTGACTGAAATGTGGATAGAGATATTCCCATCATTCTCAGAGACCATTGCTGGCTATTTGGAGAGCCTTGATGGATTTAGAAAAGCATGAAATAAAGTTCTGAGTCATGGACGATAGCATCACTTTCAAAGCTAGGAGAAGTTACTTGTTGCCCATAGGAGTTTGGAACATTTGTGTGGTCAACATTGAGCAAGGAGTTAGTAAGGTAGCTAAGTATGCTATTGTTGCATCACCCAAATTAGCATGGGTGAAGTAGTACCTCTGTGGCACCAAAGGTAGGAAGTGGGTCCGGAAGTCCCATCCCAAGGACAACTCACTAAATCCTTGATCAACTATCTCGTGTCATACCGCGATGTTAAATTAGGTGGTACCCGGGATGCAACCAAAGGAATGCTACATCATGTGCAGTATCCACATCGTCTCCTGATATTAAATGAAGAACTTCTTGGGAGGAAACTCAAACTTTTTTTGGACTAATGGGTGTTAGAGCATGCAGGTACACTTAAAAAATTAGTGGAACATTCTCTGAATTAGAACGGGAGAAATATGGTACGCATACGATAGTGGAACAGACGGATCGTCCTTTCAGAGAACGGACCGCATGTCCATCCTTCATCTACTTTTGGTTCACTGGTAGGGAATATGTAAGAGATGATCCAATGTACGGACCGTACTCTACCCAGACGGTCTATCTATTAGACCGTCTCTGGTCATTAATGAAAGAAAGTAATGTTCCCATGTGGAAAACAAAATTTCAAGTCAGGTCCGCCTTTAATTAGCCACCCATAGGCTTGACTGACTCTACCTATTTGACTTTTAAAGGGACATATGTAATCAAAAGGGCATTCAGCCCGATGATACACACAACCCAGTTCTTCATTTCTTCTCCATTTTCCACTTCATCCTTACTTCAAAATTCCTCTATTGCTGCTAAGTTTTGCTTCAGAACATGCTTTGCTACACTCCATCATCACAAGAACACACACCAACGCAAAGTTCTAGGGTTTTTCTCCCATTCCCATTGGGTTTCTTCACTGCCCAAGCACACAAGCACATAGGTATTGTTCTTAAATTTGAGCTTTAAATTTCATGACTAATGTGATGTTGCACCATGTATTTAAGTGGGGTTATGGAATACCTTTGCGTGGAGTGTAAAATTGCTAGATTGATTGGACAGGTCTTAGGACATTGTTTGAACATGTTTCAATGCTTGATAATTTCTTATTTAACCTGAAATTTGAATTACCCCTCCCTTTGTCTGAGATTTGTTCAAAATTGAAAATGCCTAAGTGTTAAAAAACTGTGAACCCCAATCGATGGAAAAATAGATAAATTGTCTTTTACAAAGACAGACCGACTGTCGTTTCGTCAATTGATCCTGTAGGTACCAACGCTCTGAGCTAAAGTATGACTCAAGGTATAGACTGTCCTTTGGAAGGGCAGCCTGCACTTTGAACCATACATTGAAGAAGTAAGTTCGAATTCTCATATTCAATTGGTTATATAGGGTATAGTCTGTCCTTTGAAGGTACAGACCATCCCTTTAGCCGTCCTGCACTTATTTTCTACTAATTCCATGATACCCTGAGTCTATGTTCTGATAAATTTGTGCATGATCACAAGTAAATGGGACATAAAAGATTCTTACCCCGAGGAAGCTAGTTGAGTATTGGAGGTCTTGCCTAGTGGGGATGAGGATGAAGAGGAGTACTTGCCTCTAGATAATAGGAGAGCAGAAATGTCACCTATTCCTTCAGCTCGGGTGGCATCCACTGAGACACTAGATCTGTGATGTTCATCTGAGTTTAGTGGTGACCATGACCAGGCCCAATCTCATGGGCGTCATATAGAGATTTCCTCTAGCGAGACTACTAAGGAGGTCAGACCTCCTTTCCCCAGTAGTAGAGTTGAGACACAAACAGGGGGAGAAGATGTACAGACTTAGGTTGGCAGTCCAGAGTGCTAGGGAGTGCTATTTTTAGGGCCGCAACACAATCAATGTCAAGGTCCATCAGGGGATTACTGCAGAGAGGATTGTTGGCTCCACTAGTTTGGAGTCATATCTCGACGGCATGGAGCAGCTCACATTTCAGCATTAGGAGTTCTTATTCCAACCAGTGGATTAGTATATTCAGACACCGGTCTGGGAATTCTATGTATTCTATGAGGTGATCCTCCTGAAGCCAAACCAAGTGCTGAAGATGTAGATAGAGCCATTGACTTCAGTAGTGATCTATGAAGTATCGGTTGACATCACCTGGAGGTGATCAACTGGTATTATTTGGGTAATGATTATGAGGTGGTGGACACCTCAGCTTATGAAAAGGTTGCTGAATAGGCTAAGTTGACTAGAGGTTGCATAGCTAGAGGTATACGCCATTTTAGGTTATGTCTGATACGACCGGCATCTTCAAGAGAGAGCTCTCGCTTTCCACCAAGTTTTGGTGGAATGTGATCTAGAGTAAAGTGTTCCTGGCGAAGAGCGATAACAAATTACCACTTGGTCAGCCTCTTGTTGTGGCATCCATCATTTCCAAGAAGAGCTTTGATATTGGTTAGATAGTTAGAGTGGAGCTGAAAGATACATCGGTACAGAATTCCACCTCCCTCTCATTTTCATGCCTTATCATAGCCCTATGTCAGAGGACAAAGGTTCCAATCTTTTCGAGGGAGGACATATTTACAGATGCGCTAGGTGATGAATATCACCAAGATAAGGGACGACACCATGGTCCTGCGGCAAGCTAGCCTAGCTTACTGGCGGGCCCGCTACTGAGGGTCAGGGACTCTATACTAAGGAGCCCACATCACAGCCCACCGGTGAGGTAGACCAAGCAGTAGTAGCAGTTGCAGATGCCATAGTATCCATGACAGTCACACCATCAAGGCCACCACTCATATACAAAGATTCACTTACCGGGTTGGCCTCATAGTGGGATACATGAAAGAGACAGTTGGCCCGATTGATTGAGGATCTGCCAGCTTTTGTGGCCACGATTATTGAGTAAGCTCTTTAGTCACTCTGGGACACTATTAGGACCTTGCATGAGGCCTTGAGATCATGAATGGAAGCCATGGATGCAAAGATGCACTAGCTCGGAGTAGGTGCCTGTGCTTCGATATAGCAATCCTCCGAGAAGACTTAGAGGAGACCAGAGCTGTTGTGCTTTATATGAAAATGCGTGAGTGGTAGTCAAATGAGGTGCAGATAACAGTGGTTGATAGGACACAACCTATTTCCAACATTATGGACTTTATTCAACAATGGTGCCTATTCCACCAGCTCTGACTCAGCCCATACCACAACAATCCCAGATACCAGGGTCAGTACTACACAAGAGCAGGTTCCTTCTTAGACTTTGTCCTAAATAGATGTTCAAGCCCGACCAGCAGCTAAGGGAAAGGTTCTAGCCTTGGAGACCCCAGCAGCAGAGTTAGAGCTATCCACCATAGAGGCAAAGGCCCTCAAGCGAGCGATAGTGGTATCAGGGTTGCACACTCGAGCCCTTGCTCATGATGAGGAAGCTCGCACTTCTTTACTATAAGATGATGAGTAGTAGCACGATCTGAATGTTACAGGATGTTTTTGCTACATTATTACCCCCCTTTACTTTGTTTTGTATATGAAATTGAGGACACTTGATGTCGCCCAAGCGCACGTGGTAGTCAAGTAATATAGGACAGTGAAGTCCCGATTATCAATGGCTCAAAGACTTGTCAGATTAATCATTTACGGTTAACACTTTATTTCACTATTCAAAAAAACACAAATATAAATGAGGAATGGTTTGGAGGTTAAACTACTAAAACATGAAATATAAATTAACTATTGAACTAAAATTGTTGCAAACGTGTTTGTACTTCAAATGATGATGAAAATCTAGGAAAATGGCACTTTCTCTTTAGGTTGAGTTTTCAATACTTGAATATGCTAGATTAATTCTTCCTAAGGTTGCTAGTTGCAAGTTACTATCCCATTTCTTGCCATTTTCGAGCATCCAAGAACTATCCCATGGTCGCAGGAGAAACATGGAACGATGGTTGTGGCTACTTGGATATCAACTAAACAAGGTTGAAGGTTATATTCCTATCCTCATCAGCAACATCTATCTTGAGCTCAGTCGAACAAGAGTCTTTGAATACCTGTTCTATCCTTACTTTTAACCCTTTTAGTTTCCTCTCCCGAGTTTAACCAAAAGCCAACAGATTTATTCAAAAGGTGATCAATCTAATGAATAAGCAATTAACATAAGTAAATAAAAACAACCTTTAATGAAGAATCAAAACCAGCAATAATTAATTCAACAAATGTTTATTATCAACTATGGCCAAAATCCTAGAATAAGATTTTAGCTACTCATATTCAAGCGGAAAAAATAAAGACATTTATCGTTCAAAGCATAAAATGATAGAGAAAAGAATAAAAATCTAAATTATGAACTTGACTCTCCTCCAATGCAGTGTTACACCATTAATAAGATCAAACAAAATGATGTCAGATAGCTAACAAAGACCTAGATGTTATATTTATAAGTGAGGCCTCAAATGACGCTCTTGCCCTCAAGTATTTAGCTTCAAAATCAGCAAAATTCGTCCTAAAATAGGTCTGGCTCAATTTTCCTCTTCAGTTTATCTCCAGGTGCCCCATGCTAGCCAATGCACCAAGGTTTAATCACATTTCTGGGCATTCTGACATCTTCTGGGCTGCCACGCCATCCAAAAATTTTCTAAGTCTGGGATGCTTCTGTCGCGCTACGACATCCATATCACTAAGGTGTTGGTAAATATTTTCTCCAAAGTTAGGGACCTAGCTCACCACGCCACCCATAGTACCAACTTTCACATAGATTTCTCTAAAGTATAGGGGTTGGCATGCCACACAACCATCTCACCAGTCCAACTTTCGCGACTCTTCTTTCTTCATACCTTGGGTCATTTTTGAGTCATTTTTCCTTGGTTTCCTACTTAAAACATCTAAAAATATTTGTTATCTCATAAAACATATATAAAAATGAATTTATGCATTTCATAAAAGATTATGAACTCAAAACAAGGTAAAAGATCGAAAAAACATGGTAAATGGGCACATCACCACCCCACACTTAAACCATTGTTCGTCCTTGAACAATCCTCAATTCCATATACAAAATCATTTTTTCTCACCACTTGTCACATCTATCAATTTTCACGCAACCAACTAGCATAGAGAATGTATTCGGTGGTTCATCACCTTATAACAATTCACATTAAACACCTACAGAGTTTTCATATTCAAGACTCCACAACTTCTATAATCGACTCATCTTTTCAAAACAGGGCCAATATGATTAAAAATGAAATGTGCCACATATAGTACACCAACTTAGACATCTTTTGACGCTCATTTTTAGTGATGTTCCTCTCTCAAATTTTCAATAAAAAACATGGAACATAATAAGAAAGGCACACTTACGCTCACAAATGATGTGTCATACATATGTCACATACCATAAGCTTTCCCTTCATGTAAATTTAGATTACTTAATAATTTCAAGAGATTAAGATCACAAAGATTTTTCTTGGATGTAATGTCGGCTAAGAGATGGGTAGGAATAATTTTCTTTGATAATGGCTACCAATCCAAAGCATTTTGTTACATCTTTCATCTTTCTTGTCCACCACTTTATCCTTTATTATTCACCCTTCACCTAACTCACCCTTTTTCTTTTCTTTTCATGCACCTTTTTTTTCATTACTTGATTGCTAGTTTCTACTTATAAGCTCAACAACAATAATCAGCCATTAAAATCTTTTTATGAATATTCTGGCATCAAGTAGATAGCATGTTTTGTAGGCACCCCTCTTCTCTTTCCTCTTCTTATCATCCACATATTTTTCTTTCTTTCCTTTTCTTTAACTTTTTCTACCTCGGTGGACTCCTCATTCTTTACTCCCAAAGTGCCTAAGACTATCTTTGGGTCAAAAATTCTGTAGGTCACACAACAAAAGGAAATAGGCTACTGTTATAGCTAAGAAAAGAATAAGGCTTATAGCTCAAAGGGGGTAAACTAGGGATAATGTTCAGGAAGGTAACACAAACATGGGAAAAATTGGCTTTTTCAAAGAAACGCCTTGATCATCTCTTAACTCTTTAAAAACTAGTCATCCTACATATATTAAGGCAAGTTCTAGATGCTACATTATGTGCAAAACACAACAATTAAGCTCACCTCACATGGAATCAAGAATCTAGTCGATTTCCTATAGCTACACATTCATACAATCACATTGAATGATATTTTTCATTATTAAGCCCTAAGAGTGTCTTGAGTCGAGCTAAAGAACTTTATACATCTCTCATGGAATTCTCACTTATGCAATTAAGATGACCGCTTCATTCACTCTAGCATAGCCGCTAAGTAGAATGTCAAAGAGCACACAAATGGATGGTATATGATTCAATTCTAAAAATAAAAATGTGACTAATTTTCTCTTAAGATGGTCATCATCCATCCATCATCGAGAAGGGTCACTACTCTATGATGACACAAACAAAAATAAAAATTTTGACTTTAAAAATAAACCAAACACCACACTAGTAAAGAAGAACAAATCATCAAAAACATAACAAGGCATCATCTAGGTTCGCAGTTATAAACATTTCTATCTATTAAAAATCAAGCCTAATCAATCATAGAGCTACTACCACAGGGAACGAAAACTAATGCTACAACCTACTATGTATTTAGCAAAAAAAGAGTAAACAGGAAATATTTCCTCCACCCCACACTTAAACAGTGCACTGTCCTCAGTGCACAAAAAAATATATCAAGTAGGTAGAGAAATAGAACTTTCTGGGCCTCTAAGCACAATCGTCATCATCAGGATTATAATTCTGATCATCATCATCAGCATCCTTGCCATCAACTTGCATGACACATGTAGTAGCATCATCCTCCTCATCATTTTACAAGTCATCAACCCCAACAGAAAGCACCGTGGCCTCATCATTGTCCAACGGCTCCTCATAAGCTGGTCCTACTCTGCATATCAACATTGCACTCTTAGTGAGTGGGTACCGCTCCTCTAGGAAAGATATCTCCTCCTCATTGGCAAGTCAACCTTAGATCCTCAGTTGTAACTCCAGCATCCCAAACATACATGCATCTCTCTAGCTATCATCCCAAATCTAGAGATCAACTATAGTGAGAAGTGGAACTGTAGAAGTGATGGGCTCCTTGACCTTTGTGACATCTATCATCTTGCTCTCTAGGTGCCCCAATAGTGTTAGATGAAGATCTGCCTCTTCTTCCTCAATGCCAACGTCTCTCAAAAACTGAGTCAGGAGACTGCCATGACAATACTTCCATCTGTAGTTGTCGCTTGACCTCCTCATGTTATCTCATAGCACTGCACCTAAGTTGATTGGTAGCCCTTTCATCAGCATGTATACCAACATGACTTGCTCTATAGGGATCTCTGTTATGTGTGTCCTAGGGAGAATCATGGTACAAACAAGCTTCACCCAAACTTTTTCCTCCTTATTCAAGTAGGATAATGAGAGTGTAGAGTGAATGCCATTTTGGTCCCTTGCCCAACAGGCTGATGAATGCTCAGCATATAGTTTATGGCGAATGTTGAGGTATGGGGGCTTATCTAGCAAAATGAAGTACTCGGACGGGTCTACCATAGGTGTATGAAGAAAGGCATTGAATTTCTTAGCAATGAAATGAACCACCTGACCACATATAACCTTGGTGCTCTCTCCGATGGAAGTGTCTCAGTTTGAATAAAATTTCCTCACCAAAGTGAGGTTGCACTCCTCAAGCTTGGCAAAAACATACCCAACTCGCAGACCTTGTCGCAAATGGTAAGGAACTCAAGTGCAAGGCAACCTTCATCAATCTAGTTCTCCGGAGCATATTTGGCTACCTTTTGTGCTTGGATCCACTTTAGCCCATGAGGCTCCACAGCTTTGGCTTCAAACCTCCTAGCAGGGGTTCCCTTGGCGGCAGATGAACTTGACCCTTTCGTTCCCTCTTGGAGTCGTTGGAGACCTTCGTTAACGATCTCCACTTCCTTTCCTTTGTCAGCTTTTGATGCCATGACACCTGCAATCAACAATCATAAACTTTACAAGATTAGTGTCACACCCAAAAATCCCTAAGACTAGACCCTATATTTGAAGTTTGGACATGCAGAGAAAATTGGAAAATGCCCTCAGAATGAGCCTCAGTATGACTCGTAGGAGGATTTTACGAGTCATACCAAGGACCCTTAGTGTGAAGTCCTGAGGGTTCAGTAGAAGTTTTGCAAGAACCACGAGTGGATCCTATGATTCATACCCTAGATCATACGAGTCATAGTGATGGACTGTAGTAGGGAAAATAAAATAAAATGTTCAGGAATCTTGGGTAACCACGAGCCAGGGTATGACTCGTGGTAAGGTGGTACGAACCATAGTTGGCGTTCATAGATAGGAGGTTCAAAGAATTTTAGGGAAGTATCAGTAGCTAAAAAGACTCAATATGAGTCATAATATGATTGTATGAATCATCATTTTAGTTTTGAGTTGAGATATTGCATGCCTCGAACTTTTGGGCTACGTTTGGAACTCTTCTAGGTATATGGATAGACCCGAACCCAATGAATTTTATGGAAAATAAGGTGTTAAGAAAAATTCTTAAGTGTGATAGGTGTATTAGATTCAAGTTAATTAAGTTCATACGAGACCTCTAGTATAAAGTTGGGTTGAGAGCTTTCCTACCGATTAAGTTTTTTGTAAAAGTTCTTACAAGGGTCAACTTTAAGCAATCATAAATCTCACTTTGTGAAGTGTTTTTGGATGATCCAAACATATTAAATTGAAGACCTTTGAGGCTTATTTCGAATGCATCTAACCTTGCGTCAATCGGAGTACGAGGTAAAATGTTATGGCTAGTTTAGTCAAGCACTATTTAGTTTGATGGACAAAACCAGCTTGTCACCACGAGTCATGATATGACTCGTACAAGGAACCTATACCAAGAGCTTTAGCGAGCTATTTAAACATCACCAAAGCCACGAATGGAATACCAAAACCGGTGTTATGTCACCATGAGTCATGGTACGATCCGTAGCACTGGACGGGCAAATTTTTGTGAATGTTTTCTTAGGGGTATTTTTGTAATTTTTATCCTTTTAACTCCTAAACTAGGTCATTTTAGGATTCCAATGGAATTAATTAAAATGATTTTCCTATCCCAATCCCTCATTCTACTCAAAACCATCCATAAGTCATCTTCTCCCTTCTTCTCTCAAGGCTCAAGAACTAGGGTTTCCTCGCCAAAGAGGAAGAAAGCATCAAGCTATTTAGGGGGACTCTTTAACCAAGTATGTTGGACATAAACAAGGATCTTCTTTCATTCTTGTGTCCCAAGTTATGCTCAAAACCCTAACTACTTTGATTCCGTAGAAAGCATGTCTTAGGATTTCAATCCCATGAATGTTTTCTCTCATGTCTTCCATGATTTTGAAGGTCCTCCTGATAAATAGCACATGTTGTTCATGAATTCATTTCAATTGCATGATGAACTCCCATGATTTGATGTTAGCATGATTTCCCAAAGTTCAACCCATGAATTAGTTGTTTCCGAAAATATGGTCCATTTGAGATATATGTTTTACCATGAGTTCAATACATATTATTTACATTAGGATTTGCATTTATGTTTTTTTTCACGGATTTACTATGATTAGCATGTTTATTATTCCCTAGACTCTCAGGCCTCTTTGTTAATTGAAAGTAGCCCCTACTAGACTCTCATGAATTCAATATGATCAACGTGTTTATAGTTCTTTAGAATCTCAGGCCTCTTTCTAGTAGAAAGTAGCCCTAACTAGTCTTAGAACACAGTTATGAGCCCTGTGTATCAGTATGTCATGGTCCTTTTGTTTCTCGAGACTCTTGCTAGATAAAGTGGTTCCGACTAGTCTTAGGACATTAGCTTTAGACTTTTAGTTACCTGTATCTTTATGTTCAATTGGGAGTAGTACTTAGCACTAAATAGGCCAGGGTTCCAAGTGTACCCAAGTCTTAGAACTACGTGCCACCATAAGATAAGAGATTCTCAATAGTAGAGAGAGTTTCCTTTAGCCTGAGGAATATGGGATCCTCATTATTAGGGATTTTCTCCCTGAGTTCTCGAGTTATATCATGCCAATTAGAGTTCTTACCCTTGGCAAGGTATGAACACCCTTCCAACCAGGGTTGCAGGTCAGGCTCCATAAGACTCATATTGGAGTTTATCGGTTAATAGTCTCAGTCATAGTATAGTTTAGTTTCTGTTTCACTACAATTATTTCAGTTACATGTTTCAGTTTATGATTTCAAATTCAGTCTTCAGTACATGTACATGACCAAAAAACTAGATTTACTTATATTTCATTAAAGTTTTTCAAATAAGCATATCATGTCAGTATCTGTGCATCTCAAATAGGGTCATTGTACTTCACCTTAGTTATGTATTCACTTTAGTCCTTCTTAGTTTACTGGCATGTTTCTAGCTTCACATACTTTTCTCATATACTCAGTACATTCCAAATACTAACCATATACTTTATGTGCTATATCACTTTATGATATAAATCCAGGTATTCAGACTCAGTTCCGCAATTAGACACACTCTAGATTCTATCAACTGATAGTGGTGAGTCATCATCTTCTGAGGACATGAGTTTTGTTTTCTTTATTTCAGTTCATTTCTAGTTTCAGAAGTTAGAGTTAGCCGGGGGCTTGTCCCAGAAACTCATCAGACTTGTAGAGGCTTTTAGATAGTGTAGTACTAGTTTCAGCTTATGACTCAGGGTTGTAATTAGAGTTTTATCCTTTTATTTTTATTATTTACGTTTTAGTTAAGCTTCTTCTCAATTATGTTCTATTAATTATTGTTAAGTTAGAATTATGCTAAGCCATGGATTAGCTTGGAGCCATTTATGGTTCTAGATCCCGTATCTCAATCTAGGGTCCCATCTTGGGGTGTGATATACTTGGTATAAGAGAAAAGGTTAGGTTTGTCCTAGGGTGTCTTAAAGTTGCGTTAAGTAGAATCTTTTCCTTGGGTGTGAAGCGCGCCACACTTATGGGGAAGAGAATACATGATGTTTTAAGGAATATTCTCTTTCTTTATAATTCTTATCACGCATAGAGTGTAAAACTCTAAAAGTACCTCTTCTACCTCATGCTTTACGCATTCGTAGACAATGCCTCCCAGAAGAACAAATGGAAGGAGAAATGATAATGGGCACCAGGCAACCCCACTAGCCCCAGTGGACCCGATGGATTAGCAGGTTAACCATGTAGAGTTTTGGGATGCATTTAAGGTGTTGGCGCACGCCATCAGAGCATAGGCCAACCATGAGGTAGTGCACCCATGAACCCTAATGGGAATGCTAGGAGACAAGGGTGCGAAATTTCATTAGAATGAACCCACAAAAATTCTTTGGGGTGAAGGTGGATGAGGATCCACATGAGTTCATAGAAGAGATTTAGAAGATTTCCTAGATTATGGGGGTGACTAGTCAGGAGAGTGCGGACTTAGCCTCCTATCCACTGAAGGGGGTTTCACATATATGGTTCAGATAATGGAAGGAAGTCGTAAGGCAGGTGCAACTTTGGTGAATTGGAATGAGTTTGTGACAGCCTTTTTGGAAAAGTTCTTTCCTCGATAGTTGAGGGAGGTGAAGGAAGTTGAGTTCGTCAACCTGAAGTAGAACAACATGACTATCCAGGAATATGCCTTGGAGTTTACCCGATTGTCTAAGTATGCACCAGAGATGTTGGCCGGTCCGAGGTCTTACATGAGCAGGTTCGTTAATGGAGTCTTAGATTTAGTGGTCAAGGAGTGTAGGACTGTAATGCTTATAGTGACATAGACATTTCTAGACTCATGATCCATGTTCAACAGATCGAAGAGGAAAAGTTAAAGGAGTTGGAAAGGGAGAGGAAGAGAGCAAGGATAGGGATTGCCCAACATCTAAGTAGGGCAAAGCTATAGCCCCAGTCACCTCTTTAGTAGCTCTGATAGCCCACCCACCTTAGTAGGGCACGTCAGCTAGTACGGGTAGTGGTTAACAGCAAAATTGTTTCTATGGCGGGTCATCACATCAGGATCGAGGAAACTTGCCAAAAATTATCACAAGTATGTTATGTTCTTTTCATGTTGATTCTTACATATTTTTAGACTCAGGAGTAGCATTATAAGGTATAAGACCCTCTTTGCACCCTAATATAAAATTTTGCTTGTGGATGGTATAAATTTGTTATAAGTTTGAAGCCCTCAGTAATAGCCTTAGAGGCGAATGAGAAGTCAAGAGTTAGTGGTTTTAGACTAGCCTTAGAGGAATGACTTTAAGCTAAGGGGGGGATGATGAGTTAAATGGGCCAAGTCAGGTCTTGAATGTTCAAATAGGGAAGTCCTAAAGAGAATATTTATGGGATGTTGACCTATTCCTATTCAAATGTTTCCCCTTATATTTCGGTAGATGTTACACTTTACTCATGTCTATGTTTAGATTTATAGAATGATAGATAACTTGTTTAGATAGAGATCCCAATTTTACTCTCAGTCAAATAAGTTATCACATCAGCTATCCAGATATCAAAACATAGTTTTGGGATTTATAACTCCATCCGTACCAGCTCAGTTCCAGTGTGAGGAAATAATTCCTTCTTAGTACTCTGCTCAGTTTTATGCCAGTTTCATATCCTCAGTTCTCCTTATGTCATAGCATGCATGTATGATCCACAAATTAAGTTCAGTTATGTATCTCAGTTCGTAGTCAGTCACTCTATCATTGTTCAATCCATATCATTTAGTTTTGGGATTTGCAACTCTTTCCCTATCTTTTCAGCTCTATTAGTCTCCATTCGAGGAAGAATGTTTCCAATGGGGAGATAATGTAACACCCCAAAAGTCCCTCAAACTAGACCCTAGATTTGAAGTTTGACCGAGCACAGAAAATTGGAAAATACCCTCCGAATGAGCCTCAGTACAACTCATAGGAGGACTGTACGAGTCGTACCAAGGACTCGTAGTGTGAAGTCTAGAGGGTTCGGCAGATGTTTGGAAAGAACCACGAGCGGATCCTACGATTCATACCTAGATCTTACAAGTCGTAGTGATGGTCCATAGTAGGGAAAATAATATAAAATGATCAGGAATCTTGGGTAACCACGATCCATGGTACGACCCGTGGTTAGGTGGTACTTGCCATTGTTAGCATCATAGGTAGGAGGTTCAAAAATTTTTTAGAGAAGGATCAGTAGCGATAAAGCATCAGTACGAGTCATAATATGATGGTATGAATCATCAATACTGTTGTGACTTAAGATATTGCATGACTCAGACTTTCAGGCTAAGTTTGGAACCCTTCTTGGTATATGGATAGACCCGAACTTGATAAATTTTATGGAAAACAAGTAGTCAAGATCAATTTTTAAGTATGAAAAGTGCATTAGATGGAAGTTGAGTTCATTAGGGACCTCTGGCATAAAGTTGGGTTGAGAATTTTCCTACCGATTGAGTTTTTCATGAAAGTTCTTACAAGGGTCAATTTTAAATGATCATAACTCTCATTTTACAAAGTTTTTTTTGGATAATGCAACATGTAAAGTTGAATCCCATTGAGTCTTATTTCCAATGCATTCAACCTTGTGTCAGTCGAAGTACGGAGTAAAGAGTTAAGGCTAGTTTACTGAAGCACCGTCAGGTTTGACGAACAGAACCAGCCTGTCACCACGAATCATGGTACAACTTGTGGTATTTAGGTACGACTCGTACTAGGCACCTGTACCAAGATTTTCATCAATCTGTTTAAGCCTCCCAGAAGCCACGAATGGCATACAACAACCCGTGGTATGTCACCACGAATCATGGCATGACCTGTAGCACTGGATGGGCAGATTTTTAAGAATGTTTTCTTAGGGGTATTTTTGTAATTTTTTATGCTTTTAACTCCTATAATAGGTCATTTTAGGCTTCCTATGGGACCAATTAAAAGGATTTTCCTAGTGCAATCCCTCATTCCACTCAAAATCATCCATAAGTCATCTTCTCCCTTTTACTCTCAAGGTTCAAGACCTTGGTTTTCCTCTCCAAAGTGGCAGAAAGCTTCAAGATCTTTAGGGGGATTCTTCAACCAGGTATGTGGGACTTTAACAAGTATTTTCTTTCACCCTTTTGTCCCAATTTATGCTCAAAACCCTAACTACTTTGATTCCCTAGGAAAGCATGTCTTAGGGTTTCCATTCCATGAATTGTTTCTCTCATGTCTTCCATGGTTTTCAAGGTCCTCAAGATAAATAGCACATGATTTTCGTAAATTCACTATCAATTGCATGATGAACACCCATGATTTTATGTTTAGCGTGATTTCCCAAAGTTCAACCCATGAATTAGTTGTTTTCGAAAATATGGTCCATTTGAGATATATGATTTTACCATGAGTTCAATTCATATGATTTACACTAGGATTTAGAATTTTTTTCATGGATTTAGTATGATTAGCATGTTTATGATTTCTTAGACTCTTAGGCCTTGTTCTAGTTGAAAGTTGCCTTGACTAGACTTTCATGAATTCAGTATGATCAACGTGTTTATGGTTCTTTAAACTCTTAGGCCTTTTTCTAGTAGACAGTAGCCCTGAGTAGTCTTAGAACATCAGTTATGAGCCCTCAATATAAGTATTTCATGGTCCTTTAGGCTCTCAGGACTCTTTCTAGATAAAGTGGTTCTGACTAGTCTTAGGACATTAGCTTCATACTTTCAGTTACATGTATCTTTATGTTCAGTTGGGAGTAGTACTTACCACCGAGTAGGCCAGGGTTCCAAGCGTACCCAATTCTCAGAATTATGTGCCACCGTAATATAAGGGTTTCTTAATAGTAGAGAGGGTTTCCCTTAGCCCAAAGAATATGGGATCCTCGTTATTTGAGAGTGTCTACCTTGCCTCAGTGGGCACATACAGGGTCATTGTTATTAGAGATTGTCTCCCTGAGTTCACGAGTCATATCACACCAATTAGAGTTCTTACTTTTGGCAAGGTATGAACACCTTTCCAACCAAGGTTACAGGTTGGGCTGCATAAGGCTCATATTGGAGTTTGTCAGTTATTAGTCTCTCCCACAGTACAGTTCAGTTTCTGTTTCAGTATAGTTTCTTTTTCAGTATAGTTATTTTAGTTACAAGCTTCAATTTATGATTTCAGATTCAGTCTTCACTACATGTAAATGACCCAAAAACTATATTTACTTGTATTTAGTTAAATGTTTTCAAATAAGCATATCATGTCAGTATCTATGCATCTCATATAGGGTCATTGTACTTTACCTCAACTATTTATTCAGTTAAGTTCTTCTCAGTTTACTAGCTGTAACACCCCAAAAGTCTCTAAGACTAGACCCAAAACTAGTGAGTTGAGATATTTCAATGCCCCGAACTTTTGGTCTAAGTTTGGAATCGTTCTAGATGTATGGATAGGTCCGAGCTCAATGAATTATATGGATACTAGGTGTTAATATAAATCCCCAAGTGTTAGAAGTGCAATTTATGCAAATTAAGGTCAGAAGAAACTTCTAGCACAAAGTTGAGTTGAAAAGCCTTCTTATCGATTGAGTTTTCATACAAGTTCTAGCAAGGGTCAACTTCTAACGACCATAGATACCATTATACAGAGTGTTTTAGGGTTATTCTATATATCAAACTTAAGCCCTTTGAGTCTTCTTTCCAACGCATCCAAACTTGTGTCAATCAGAGTTCGGAGTAAGAAGTTATGAGTAATTTGGTGAAACTGCATTAGCATCACAAAACGATTCGTTAGGTGACTCGTTAAGTGACCCGTTACATGGGCAAAATTTATGGAAAACTTCATCTTTATAGGGTACTTCACGACTGGTCAAGTGACCCACTAAGTCACCTCACGAATTGTTAAGTGACTTGTTAAGTGGCGAAATTTTGTGGAAATTCCAGTAGACTTCATGGATTGGCCTCACGACTCATCCAGTACCTCACGAGTCGTGATGACTGGCAGGGTCCTTTTTCCTGCAAAATTTTAGGGGTGTTTTCATAAAATTCTATGCACCTAACTTCTAAACTATATCATTTTGAGTATTATTTGGGACATTTTTAAGGGTTTCTTCTAGTATAATCTCTCATTCTCGCAAGATACCCTCTCAAACCCTTCTTCCTCCTCTCTCTCAAGGTTCAAGGATTCTTCAAGGCATTATTCAAAGACTACAAGTTTAATTTCAAGTGGGAGATTCTTCGAAGCAGGTATGCGGATTTTTCAACAAGGATATTTTTCCATCCTTGTGCCCCAAAATATTTTATCAAAATCCCAAATTCAATTATTCTAGAAAAAGCATGACCTAGGGTTTAAATTGATGGGTGATTTCTTCAATGTTTTCTTGAATGTCTTGAATTATGTGTAGAATGTTCTTCATGAAAAAGGGATTGAACGATGATTGGGGTTTTTATTATTGTTCAGTCAATTGAATCCATGACTCGCATCCATGTATGAAATATGTGAATATTTTAAGAATTCCCTAATAATTAGAGTACGTTATTTGCTAAATATGTCCAGATGAGGTTAGAGCGTATGGGCTTGATTAATTGAATGTAAAATATGTATTCTCCTTGTGCTTTTGATGGAATTAATTGGGTACGAGGTAAATCTATGATAATTGTTTAATTAATGCATCTTTCTCATGAATTGGAGTAAATCTCGAAATGGGTCTTATGAAATGAAAATATATGCTTCTCCCATGGTTCGTTGTAAATGTATAAGTTATGCGTTAAGCATATGGCTTTCCGTAAAATCTAGAATACATGAATAAATGTAAGCATTGTTAAGGTACGATTTGGATCTATGGATCATAAATGAATCTATGATACATGTTGAATAATGTGAATCCGGAACTTAAATGTTGTGGAAGTATAATGCATGATGTGAATCTATATATGCTCACTAATGTAAGACAATTGAAGAAATACTGATGTGGCTTCATGAAGATATGAACTATGATGATAAAGCATGAGAATGATTTTAGAATGTTGGGCTTGTTGTTGGTAGAAAGTAGCCTTAATCCTTTCAAAATGAATATTGTATGATGAAAGAAGTGTATGTTCATGCTTCTATCTAGTTTTAGTAGCATAGACCAGATGTACAACGACAAATCAGTACTCCTCATGTTCTAGTCAGCCAAGGACTATCCATAGTTGAGAATGTTTTCCCCGTGTTAGTAGGGATCCTCCATATGAGAGAATGACTCCCTAGTTTTGTCGGGATCCTCCATAGGAGAGAGTAACTCCCTAGTTTAGTCGGGATCCTCCATAGCAGAGAGTGACTCCCTAGTTCAGTAGGGATCCTCCATAGTAGAGAGTGACCTCCCTAGCTCAGTTGGGTTTCTCCCTAGTAAAGAATAACCCCCTTAGTTTAGCTAGAACTCTCCATAGTAGAGAATGACTCCCTTAGTTATGTTATCAGTATGATTTAGTTCTGTATGATTCAGATTTCAGATTATAACAGATTTAATATAATGAGAATCAGAATCAGTTTTCAGTAGTGATCCAGTACATTGTGTGATGCTAGATTCAAATTCAACTCTTATTAAATGTTCAGAACTTGATCCTTATGCATGAGTTCGATGATGTCTCAGAACATGAGATCTAAAAGGAAGTTTCATATATATATATATATATATGTGTGTGTGTGTATGTGACTTCTAAGAGGATTGTTGCATGTTAAATCAGTTATGTTGATGTACTTTGTTATTTCCTTATCGCATATCTGTATATTTAATTATTTATGTTAATCCCGTATGCTCACTACATTCCAAGTACTGACCGCACGCCTTTTTGTGCTATATCGTTTCATGATATAGGTTCAGGTTTCCAAACTCAACGTCATGGTTAGATACGCTTCATTCCCTCTCAGCTGCTAGTGGTGAGTCCTCATCTCACGAGGACTTGATTTATGTTTACATTTTCATTACATTTTAGTTTTCAGATTTGAGGAGTTAGCTGGGGACTTATCCCAGCAACTGATCAGTTTAGCAGAAGGCTTTCAGACTTGTCTAGATAGATTCAGCATTGTATCAAAGTGTTGTTACAATTATTCTTATGATTCCTTATTAGACTCTTACAGTTAGTTCCCGCTCATTTATGTCGTTAGTTGTTCTACTGTTAAGTGATTTGCTATGATTATGCCAAGGGTAGACTTGGAGCCTTTCGGGGTTCCTGGTCCCATGTTACAGCTAGGGTGTGAACTTGGGTCGTGAAAAACATGGTATCAGAGAAAAGGTTTAGAGTGTCCTAGGGTGTCTAAAAGCCGCGTTAAGTAGAGTCTTCTTCATGGGTGGGAAGCGTGCCACACTTATGACAAGGAGGATACGAGATGTTTTAGGATTGTTCCCTTTTCTTCATGATTCTTATCGTGTGTAGAGTATGAAACTCTAAACAGTTCCTTCCCAGACTCGTGCTTTACACTCTCGCAGATAATGCCTCTTAGACGATCAAATGGAAGGAGAAATGATAATGATCGCCAGTAGGTACCACCAGCCCTAGCGATCCCCATGGATGACCATGTTAACCATGCCGAGTTCCGGGAAACTCTTAATATGTTGGCACAGGCCGTGACCGCATAGATCAATCAACAAGCAATGGCTTGTACTCCCCAGAATGGGAATGTAGCGGCTACAAGGGTGAGGGATTTCCTCGAATGAACCCACCAGAGTTCTTGGGGACAAAGGTAGATGAGGACCCGTATGAGTTCTTGGAAGAAATTTAGAAGATTATCCATATCGTGGGGGTGAAGGGAATTGAGAGTGTAGACTGAGCCTCCTACCAGCTAAAAGGAGTTTCTTATATATAGTTTTGTTAGTGGAGAGATAGTTAGGGATTGGAGCAGGGCCCGTAGGTAGGGATGAATTAAAGATTGTGTTTCTGGACAGATTTTTCTCTAGAGAGTTGAGAGAGGCTAAGGCGGCAGAGTTCATCAACCTAAAACAAAATGACATGATAGTTCAAGAGTATGCATTGGAACGTACCCGGTAATCCAAGTATGCCCCGGAGATGGTAGCGGACCAGAGGGCTCGAGTGAGAAGGTTCATGAATGGAGTGTCAGACTCCTTGATTAAAGAGTGCAGGACTTTCATGTTGCACAGGGATATAGACTTTTCACGTTTGGTGATATTTGCACAACAAATGGAGGCGGAGCAGGTGAAGGAAAAGGAGAGAGAGGTCAAGAGGGCCAGGATAGGAGATTCAGAGTTCTCTTCTCCAAGGACGAGTAATGGACACCGCTCACTTTCCTAGAAGAAATCGGCATCCCCAGCATTTTCGACAGTCAGTGCTCCATACAAGCCTAGAGTAAGGGAAATTACGTATCCGTTGTGTACCAGCTGTAGGACCCACCACTTGGGAGAATGTATCGCTAGATCGGATGTTTGTTTCTAGTGTGGCCAGTCGAGCCATAAGCATCGAGATTGTGCAGCAACAAAGCAAGGAGAGAGTAGATCCTCAGCCATCTCTTCATTAGCTCTGATAGCCCGCCCATTTTAGCAGGGTGCATCATCTAGCCCTGGTGGCAAACGTCTTCAAAATCGCTCCTATGCCGTAACAGCACACTAGGATAAGGGATAGTCGCTAGTAGTGGGCACAAGTATGTTGTGAATCTTGCATAACTCTTTGTATGTTGCTAGCCCCAGAACCCCAGTATTAAATAAGGAACTTGTGGTTATTGTTGAGAAGAGGTTATCAATGTGTGATGTGAATAGCTGTTAATGTAAGACTGGCTGTGATGGTTAAAGGTGAAAGGAGGAGCTACGAGTTAGTGAATTAGTCCCAACCTTGAGAAATATTCAGGAGCCTTAGAGTGATGGCTTAAAGCTAAGGGGGAGATGATACGTATGTGAGCCTAGTCGGATCTTGGATTTGATAGTAGGGGTGTTCTAACCCTAACAGTCATGATATGTTAACCTCTTCAGGTTCAGATAATTTCTCTAGTAGTTCAGTTGAAGCTGAGTTATGCCTATCCCTATGTGCGGACTCCAAGAAGTTCTAGACAACCGCTTCAGAAAGTGATGCCGATCTTACTTTACGAATCCTTTGGGTTCATTTTCATGTGACAAATCAGTTATGTGTGTCAATTCATGTATCCTAGTATGATTAACTCGAACTAAGTCTCTAGAACATGCTAAGTATCTCAGCAGACTCAAGTTATCTCATGTATGGGCTCAGTTTTAGATGTCATGAATGATTCGTGCTCATGAGACCTTTAGTTGAAGTCAGATAAGATATTATGAATTCTAAACCTGTAACAGAATATGATTTGAGAGCCAAGGCTCAATCCGCATTTGTTTAGTTCCAGTTAAAGCGGAAGAATTTTTCTCAGTGTTCTACCTAGTTCCATGTCAGTTCCATATCTTTCAGTCCCTCTCATGTCTTAGCATGCATGTATGACTCAGATATTTAGTTCAGCTATGTAAGATCAGCCCGTAGTCAGATACTCAATTAGTTTCAGTTGTAAATGTCCATTATTTGCAATATCACTTCTTTCCCCAAATTTTGAGCATGTTTAGCCTACATTCGAGAGAGATATTGTAACACCCCAAAAGACTCTAAGACTAGACCCAAAACTAGTGAGTTTAGATTCTTCAATGCCCCGGACTTTTGGGCTAAGTTTGGAATCTTTCAGATGTATGGATAGGTACAAGCCCAATGAATTCTATGCATAATAGGTGTTAATATCAATCCCCAAGTGCTAGAAGTTCAATATATGCAAATTAAGGTCATAATGATCATCTAGCACAAAGTTGAGTTGAGAGCCTTCTTACCGATTGAGTTTTCGTACAAGTTCTAGCAAGGGGGGTCAACTTATAACGACAATAGATCCCATTTTACAAAGTCATTTAGGGTGATTAAATATATAAAATTGAAGCCCTTTGAGTCTTCTTTCTAATGCATCTGACCTTGCATCAATTCAAGTTCAGAGTAAAACGTTATGAGCAATTTGGTGAAACTACATCTGCATCACAGAACAATTCGTTAGGTGACTCGTTAAGTCACCTAACGACTCGTTAAGTGACCCGTTACATGGCAAAAATTGCTGGAAAACTTCAGTTTCAGAGGGTACTTCATGACTGGTCAAGTGACCCATCAAGTCACCTCATGAATCATAAAGCGACTCGTTAAGTGGTGAAATTTCGTGGAAATCCCAGTAGACTTCATGCATTGGCCTCACGACTCGTCCAGTACCTCACAAGTCATGATGTCCTTTGTGAGGATCGGCAGGGTCCTTTTTCCTGCTAAATTTTAGGGTGTTTTTTGTAAAATCCTATGAATCTAACTTCTAAACTACGTCGTTTTGAGAATTATTTTGGATGTTTTTAAGGGTTTCTTTTAGTCTAATCTCTCATTCTCTCAAGATACCCTCTCAAACCCTTCTTCCTCCTCTCTCTCAAGGTTGAAGGATTCTTCAAAGGATTATTCAAAGACTACAAGTGCCATGACCCGAGAGTACACCCGGATCGTAGACACAAGAAAAGGAGCCCCGAAAACTCCAAGTCAACCCATGGCGTGAGCATATATCTAATCCATTCACATAAGGAGAAAGATCAACTTAATAATCATCCACTAGCTGGAAGTCGTAACAAGAGGTGTAAGAAACAACAATAAAATATCCAAACATAAATGACTTAATACTACACATAGGTTTGAAAGCCTCTAAGCTTAATAGACGAGTTGAAGGGACAAGACCCCAACTAACCCCAACATTCTGGAAACAAAAGGTAAATAAAGTCCGAACAAGAAGCCCTCAAATCATGAGGACTGACCACTGAAAGCTGACAGCAGAACTGAGCACAAGCTAGGAACGATGCTGAACCTGCAGACCAGATCCTGAAAATAGGTGGGTCAGTTCTTGGAAGGTACTGAGTTTGCAAGGTATGCAAAACAATTCTTGAAAACATAAAAGTTATAGGAGTGGGAACATCATGATCATAAATACTGAAATCATAAATATATCGTAAGGCTCAAGATTTCCAAAATATCCATAAACCTGTCGTAGTCATAACATGAGGGAAAACATTTCATGAACACGTCTTGAGCCAAAAGAAGATAATCATACATGCATTAAAACATGAGGAACAGTGGGAAATTTCAATAACTGACATACCCCATATGAGCACACATGGAGCCCGACTTGTAAGCCTAGTTGGGAGGCCGTCCATACCTTGCCAAGGGTATGAACCATGAAAGGCGTGATATCACTGATGAAGACCCCGTAGGGCATATGGGACAAACACTGGGGCAGTCCCAAACATAACCTACGGTGGCACATAGTTCTGAGATTCGGATCATAACCTAGGCCCCGAACCTACTCGGTGTTAAGTACTACTCCCAAAACATGCAACGTGCTCATAAAATTCATACATGAAATGCATGGCTAGGTAAATTGTGATAATCATAACATGATTGAGAATTCTTGATACTAGCCATGGAAATGGGGCCCTTGATTCAGCCAAAATCATAGTTCATGAATCATAAGCGACATGCGGGCATTGCCCATAATTTCAATCATACTTGAATTGCTTAAATTTAAGGAAAACATGATCATAATAACATGAGAAATTGAAAATATGCTTAAAATTCAACAATTCATATCATGCTTTAGAAATCACCAAAATCATGAATTTCACTAAAAACCCCATCATTTAGTTTACACGTGCTTTTAGGGATTAAATCATCAAATATTGTAGAAAATAAGTGAAAACAACCCAATAATTCAAACCCATGATTTTAGACATACTACAACATGTTCATATAGATTTTTGAGGAAACATGCATTTGGGTTATGAACCATCAAGAATTGATAACATTTAACATAGAATTAGGGAGAGTTTGGGTAAGGGTAGGGACTAAACTACCCATTCAAAACCCCACATACCTGGAACTCCTTGATTCCTAACTCCCTTGACAACTTGAAGGTGCACACTTGAATCCCTTTCCTCTTTCCTCTCTACTCTTACAAGGAGGTTTATCATGGATGAATATCCCTAAAAAGACCCTGTCACGACCTTAAAACGACGTAGTTTAGGTCTTAGGAGCGTAGGAAATTATGAGATGGCCCTTACTAATTCGCAGGTAATAACTGCTATGTGACCCTAGTGGGTGACTTGACGACTCGCCAGGACGGGCAACGACTCATCGGATCACCCATCAAGTACACTGGATACCAGGTCGACTGGGCTCGCAACGGTGACTCAACGACTCGTTACCAGAGGCCATGAGTCATGGTTACCTTCCGTCAAGTACACTGCCTCATTCCTAATTAAATTCCCTCGGCTTGCTCACGACCCTTCCCAGGAGTCTTTGGGACAAACCACGACTCGTGGGATGTCATCTGTTAGGTACACTGGTCAAACCTAGCAGGTAACTCTTAACCTCACCCCACGGGAGACCTCACGACTCGTGGTAGCTGACCACGAGTGGTTTCCATGCCTGTGGGGACCTCAACTCCTTAGCACAATCCAACCTTCCCATGAGCCACCTGACGACTCGTGGGGTTTCCTCATGAGTCGTCTAACGGCTCGTTTTGCACTGCTGCAACATTTCCAGATTTTCCCCGTTTGACTCCCTGATCTAATCCTCAGGCTTTCGAGTATAACAATATCTCTCCCTTGGGAACATTCATCCTCAAATGTTAGAAACATGCAGAAAACATAGAATCAAACATTCAACATATGTAAATACTGATCATTTATGCCGAAAACTAGTGGAATGACTACCCCTGAAAAGAATTACATAGCTGGACTGAATTCAGACATCACATACATATATCCTATCATAAAACAAACTTGCATGCATGAATGGAATATGAAAAACTGAATAGAGGTTTAGGGAAAAAATTGATACCTCAAACTAAAACTGAGCCAGTAGGGAACAAATGAGGGTATTTAGCCATCTTATCCGCTTCGGCTTCCCACGTAGCTCCCTCGACATGCTAATTTCTCCAGAACACCTTTACTGAGGCTACTTCCTTGTTCCTCGGTCTCCGAACCTGATGGTCCAAGAGTTCAATGGGAGTTTCCTCATAGTTGAGGCTATCCTTCACACCAACATTTTCCACCAGAACCACTATGGCTGGATTCCCAAGCAATTTTTCAAGATCGATATATGAAATATGGGATGAACTGAAGCCAACTCTAAAGGTAACTCTAACTCATAGGCTACTTTACCCACTCGTCTCACAATTCGGTATGGGCCAATATAGCGGGGGATGAGCTTCCTTTTCTTTTCGAACCTCATTACTCTCTTCATGGGAGATACCTTCAAAAACACCCAATCATCGATCTCGAACTCAAGCTCTCTTCTCCTTACATTCGCATAAGACTTTTGGTGACTTTGAGCCGTTTTCAACCTTTCTCTTATCAATTGAACTTTCTCCATGGCCTCATGGACTGAATCTGGACCCACTAACGAAGCCTCACCGACTTTAAGCCACCCAATGGGCGATCTAGACCTTCACCCATTAAGAGGCTCGAACGGTGCCATCTGAATACTGCAGTGGTAGCTGTTTTTGTAGGCAAACTCAATAATAGGTAAATGCTTGTCCCAACTACCCTTGAAGTCAATAACACAATCCCTCAACATGGCCTCAAGGGTCTAGATAGTCTGCTCCGCCTGACCATCTGTTTACAGATGAAATTCCATGCTGAGCTTGACCTGGGTACCAAGTCCCTTTTGAAAAGATCTCCAAAACTGAGAGGTGAAATGGGTGCCTCTATATGATATAATGGACAGGGGCACTCCATGCAATCTAACTAGCTCTCGAATGTATAGCTTATCATAATCTTCTACTGAATCAGTCGTTTTGACCGGTAAGAAATGAGCAGCCTTGGTCAACCTGTAAACCACGACCCAAATGGAGTCATACTGCCTACGAGTGTGGGGTAAACCGGTTACAAAGTCCATATTGATTTCTTCCCACTTCCAAATAGGAATGTTGATATCTTGGATTACACCCCCGGTCTCTGATGGTCGACTTTCACTTGTTAGCAATTCGGGCACTTGGCTACGAATTCTGCAATATCCCTCTTCATGCCATTCTACCAGTAGATTTCCCGCAAGGCATGATACATCTTGGTGGCACCTGGATGGATAGAATATCTGGATCCGTGAGCCTCATGCAACATACGACTCCTCAAATCCCCCACGTTCGGAACACATAAGCGACCCTGGTACCGAAGCACACTATCTCCCCCTTTGGAGAAGACTTCTACCTTCTGACTTTGAACAACTTCTTTCAACTTTACCAATGTTGGATCTTCATCTTGTTTAGCCTTCACCTCCATTACCTAGGATGACTATAACCCATTGTGGACTACTATCCCACCATCGTTCGAACCAACCAATCTAACTCCCAACCGTGCAAGTCGATGCACCTCCTTCACCAGCTCCCTCTTATCTTCACTCATGCAACACACTCTCCATAGGGAGTCTACTAAGGGCATCCGTTACCACATTGGCCTTACCCGGGTGGTAAAGGACACTCATGTTATAGTCCTTAAGTAGCTCCAACCACCTCCATTGCCGAAGAATGAGATCCTTCTGCATGAATATATTGTAGGCTTTTGTGGTCAGTGAATACATCTACATGAACCCCATACGAGTAGTGTCGCCACATCTTTAAAGCAAACACCACCGCGGCCAACTCAAGATCATGGGTCGGGTAATTTTTCTCATAAATTTTCAGCTGTCTGGAAGCATATGCTATGAATTTCCCGTGCTGCATCAATACAAATCCCATTACGACTCTCAAAGCATCACAGTATACAACAAAGCCACCGGAGCCCTCCAGTAAAGACAACACCGGTGCTGAAGTGAATCCAGCCTTCAATTTCTGGAAGCTCTTCTCACAAGCCTCTGACCATTGGAACTTCACCTTTTTTTGAGTCAATCTGGTTAGTGGGGCTACAAGGGATGAGAAACCTTCTATGAACCTCCGATAGTAACCCGCTATGCCCAAAATGCTCCTGATATCCAAAGGGTTTACCGGTCTGGGCCAGTTCTTTACCGCCTCTATTTTCTAGGAGTCCACCCTTATACCTTCGCTTGACACTACATGTCTAAAGAATGCAATGGAATTCAGCCAGAACTCACATTTGCTGAACTTGGCGTATGGCTGGTTATCCTTGAGGGTATGGAGTGCTACCCTCAGGTGTGCGACATGCTCCTCCTCACTCTTGGAGTATATTAATATGTCATCAATGAACACAATCACAAACGTATCCAGATATGCCATGAATACCCTATTCAACAAATCCATAAAAGCTGCAGGGGCATTGGTTAGTCCAAAAGACATAACAACGAATTCATAATGCCATACTGGGTCCTGAAAGTAGTTTTGTGATGTCGCTCTTCCGAACCCTGAGCTAGTGATACCCGGACCTAAGGTCTATCTTGGAGAAATATTTGGCACCTTGAAGCTGATCAAATAGGTCATCAATCCTGGGTGAAGGGTATCTGTTCTTGATGGTGACCTTGTTCAACTACCTATAGTAAATACACATCCAATGAGAACCGTCTTTCTTCAGGACGAACAAAACTGGGGCACCCCATAGGGATTTACTCAGTCTAATGAAACTGTTATCTAGCAAATCCTTCAACTTCTCCTTTAACTCTTTTAGCTCGGCTGGGGCCATTCGGTAGGGAGGAATCGATATGGGCTACGTGTTGGGTAGAAGATCAATCTCAAAATCAATCTCCCTCTCGGGAGGGGCACCTGGTAGGTTATCTGGGAATACCTCGAAATACTCACATACCACAGGGATTGACTGAATGGTCGGGGTCTCGGACGTGGCATCCTTAACCCTTACAAAATGGTAAATACAACCCTTAGCAATCATCTTCTGTGCCTTGAGATAGGAGATAAAGTGACCTATAGGTACCGCTGAGCTACCCCTCCATTCTAAAATTGGTTCACCTGGAAACCAGAACTCCACAGCTCGGGTTCTACAGTTAACAGAAGCATAACATGCAAACAACCAATCCATGCCCAAAATAATGTCAAAATTAGTCATAGCCAATTCTACTAAGTCTGCAGAGGTAACCTTATGTGATACAGTAAAGGGGAAACCTCTGTATACCTGCCTCGTTGCGACTGAATCCCTAACCAGAGTAGACACCGAAAACGGTTCTAACAAAGTTTCAAGACTGACCCCAAAATTACTAGCAATGTAAGGTGTCACAAAAGAAAGTGTAGCTCCCGGTTCTAGCAAAGCATAAACATCAATATGAAAGACTCGCAACATATCTGTGACCACATCGGGAGAAGTCTCCTGCTCCTGTCGAAAGCCAAGTGTACAAAACTGGTTCTAGCGCTGGCCGCCAGCTGGACCAGTCGAAGTACCCTACTGAGTAGGACATGCCACTGGGTTGCTGAACTAGCTACTGGAGTGCTGGCTCCACCACCCCCTGGCCTGACTGCGGGGAAATTCCTGAGCCTGTGTTCGGGTTTTCCACACCTAAAACAAGCATTTGAGCCCACGAAACACTTCCCTGGGTGGTTCGTGCAACAACTAGCACAATATGGGAATGTGCATATGCTATTTTGACCCCTCGAACCTGAGGCCCTGATCCCTGGCTCGTGTCGTGGTTTGGATGGGGTACTGGACGAAGATGGTGCTGGTGTAATAGACCTGTGCTGGGACTGGTGGTGAGGCGCACCTCCTAGCCTCAACTGGGAGGATCGGTAGTTATCAATTCTGGCCCTCTTGGCCTCTCTCTGCCTTATATGAGCTGCCTCCATTTGCTGGGCATAAAGGACTATCCGTGGGTAGTCCATATCCTGATGAAGCATGGTTATTCTGCAGTCTTTGTCCAGATATGTGGCTACTCCCTACACGAATCTGCTCACCCGCTCTCTCTAGTCTATCACTAACTCAGGGGCATACTTAGACAGGCGAGTGAAGTCAAGTGAATATTCTAACACCGTTATCTTTCCCCATTTGAGATTAAAAAACTCAGCTGCTTTCAATTCCCTCATCTCCCAAGGGAAAAACCTGTCGAGAAAGGCCATGTGGAACTTGTCCCAGCTGATAGGGCCTACTTCCACTGCCCGGTTGTCCTTCTATTGCTTGAACCAAATATAGCCAACCTCCTCAAGCTGATAAGAGGCCAAATCAACACACTCCTCATTGTCACTCCTATAACCTGAGTGACCTTCAAGATCCCTTCAATGAACTCATGTGGATCCTCGTCCACCTTTACCCTTGTGAACTCGGGAGGGTTCATCCTTAGAAAGACCCTGATCCGGGCTGCCGCTGCATTTCCATTCTGTGGAACATGTGCAATAGCCTGCTGGTTAACCTGAGCGGTCAAGGTCTACACCAACATTTGAATAGCCGCTCGAAACTTGGCGTGGGTAGCTGGCTCTGGTGCTTGGGGATCCTGAACAGGTGGGGCTTGCTGATGCCCATTATCATGGCCACCCTCGTGGCCTTAATAGTTTCTGTTCCTCCTTCTGTTCATCCTCCGGGGAGCCATAATTTTTTTGCAACTGCGAATAGCATGAGTTAGAAGGATGGAGATGTTTTCACCGCATGACATAGATCATGAAAGAAGAGGATATTTCCTAAAAAGTTTAGTAGCCTCTTCGTCATAAGTGTGGTGCGCTTCACACCCTTGAAAAAGACTCTACCTAACGTAGCTTCCAGACTCCCTAGTACCCATCTGAACCTATGACTCTAATACCAAATTTGTCATGACCCGATAGTACACCCGAATCACAGACACGGGACAAGGAGCCCCGAAGACTCCAAGTCAACCCATGGTGTGATCATATATCTAATCCATTCACATAAGCCGGAAAGCTCAACTTAATAATCATGCACTAGCTGAAAGTTGTAACAAGAGGTGTAAGGAACAACAATACAAGATCCAAACATAAATGGCTTAATACTACACATAGGTCTGAAAGCCTCTAAGCATAATAGACGGGTTGAAGGGACAAGACCCCAACTAACCCCAACATTCTGGAAACAAAAGGTAAATAAAGTCTGAACAAGAAGCCCTCAAATCATGAGGACTGACCACTAAAAGCTGAAAGCAGAACTGAGCACAAGCTAGGAATGATGCTGAACCTGCAGACTGGATCCTGAAAATAGGTGGTTCAGTACTTGGAAAGTACTGAGTATGCGAGGTATGTAAAACAATACTTGAACACATAAAAGTTATAGGAGTGGGGACATCATGATTATAAATACTAAAATCATAAATATATTGTAAGGCTCAAGATTTCCAAAATATCCATAAACCTGTTGTAGTCATAACATGAGGGAAAACATTTCATGAACATGACATACCCCATACGAGCAGACATAGAGCCTGACCTGTAAGCCTAGTTGGGACGCCGTCCATACCTTGCCAAGGGTATGAACCATGAAAGGCGTGATAGCACTCATGAAGACCCCGTAGGGCATAAGGGACAAACACTGGGGCGGTCCCTAACATAACCTACGGTGGCACGTAGTTTTGAGAGTCGGGTCATAACCTAGGCCCCGAACCTACTCGGTGTTAAGTACTACTCCCAAAACATGCAACATGTTCATAAAATTCATACATGACATGCATGGCTAGTTAAATTGTGATAATCATAACATGCTTTAGAATTCGTGATACTAGCCATGAAAATGGGGCCCTTGGTTTGACCAAAATTATAGTTCATGAATCATAAGTGACATATGGGCATTGCCCATAATTTCAATCATCCTTGAAATTATTAAATTTAAGGAAAACATGATCATAATAACATGCGAAATTGAAAACATGCTTAAAATTCAGTAGTTCATATCATGCTTTAGAAATCACCAAAATCATGAATTTCACTAAAAATCCCATGATTTAGGGTACATGTGCTTTTAGGGATTAAATCATCAAATATTGCATAAAATAAGTGGAAAAAACCCAATAATTCAAACCCATGATTTTAGACATACTATGACATGTTCATATCGATTTTTGAGGAAACATGCATTTGGGTTATGAACCATCAAGAATTGGTAACTTTAAAAATAGAATTAGGGAGAATTTGGGCATGGATAGGGACTAAATTACCCATTCAAAACCCCACATACTTGGAACTCCTTGATTCCTAACCCCCTTGAAAAGCCCTAGATGGAGACTTGAAGAACTTGAAGGTGCACACTTGAATCCCTTTCCTCTTTCCTCTCTATCGTTACAAGTATCAAATGAGGTTTATCATGGATGATTTCCCCTTAAAAGATCCTGTCCCGACCTCAAAACAACGTAGTTAGGTCTTAGGACTGTAAGAAATTACAAGAAGGCCCTTACTAATTCGCAAAAAATAACTGCCAGGTGACCCTAACGGGTGACCTGATGACTCGTCAGGACGGGCAATTTCTCATTGGTTCACCTGTCAAGTACACTGGATACCAGGTCGACTGGGCTTGCAACGAGTGACTCAATAACTCGTCATAAGAGGCCATGAGTCGTGGTCACCTTCCGTCAAGTACATTGCCTCACTCTCAATTAAATTCCCCCGGCCTGCTCACGACCCTCCCCACGAGTTGTCGGGACAAACCACGACTCATGGGATGTCATCCATTAGGTACACTGGTCAAACCTTGCAGGTAACTCTTAACCTCATCCCACGAGAGACCTGATGACTTGTGGTAGCTGACCCGAGTCGTTCCCATGCCTGTGGGGACCTCAACTCCTTATCATAGTCCAACCTTCCCACGAGCCACCTGATGACTCATGGGGTCTCCTCACGAGTCGTCTAACGACTCGTTCTGCACTGCTGCAATATTTTCCAGATTTTTCCCCGTTTGACTCCCGGATATGATCCTTGGGTTCTCGGGGTATAACAACAAGGTCAAGTTCAAGTGGGAGATTCTTCAAAGCAGGTATGCGGGATTTTCAAAAAGGATATTCTTCCATCCTTGTGACCTAAAATGTTTTATCAAAAGCCCAATTTCAATTATTATAGAAAAAGCATGACCTAGTGTTTAAATTGATGGGTGATTTCTTCAATGTTTTCTTGAATTTCTTGAATTATGTGTTAGATGGTAAAAATGGATGATGTTAGAATGTTCTTCATGAAAAAGGGCTTGAATGATGATTGGGGTTTTATTATTGTTCATTCAATTGAATCCATGAGTCACATCCATGTATGAAATATGTGAAGATTTTAAGAATTCCCTAATAATTAGACTATGCTATTTGCTAAATATGTATATATGAGGTTAGAGCGTATGGGATTGATTAATTGAATGTAAAATATGTATTCTCCTTGTGCTTTCGATGGAACTGATTGTGTAGGAGGTAAATCTATGATAATGGTTTAATTAATGCATCTTTCTCATGAATTGGAGTAAATCTCGAAATGAGTCTTATGAAATGAAAATGTATGTTTCTCTTATGATCTCATTGTAAATGTATAAGTTATGAGTTAAGCATATTGATTTCCGTAAATTCTAGAATATATGAATAAATGTATGCATGTGAAGGTACGGGTTGAACCTATGGTTCATGAATGACTCTGTGGTACATGTTGAATAATGTGAATCCAGGACTTAAATGTTGTGGAAGTATAATGCATGATGTGAATCTATAAATGCTCACTAATGCAAGACATTTGAAGAAACACTGATGTGGCTCCATGACGATACGAATTATGATGATAAAGCATGAGAATGATTTCAGAATGTTGGGCTTGTTGTTAGTATAAAATAGCCCTAATTCTTTCGAAATGAATGTTGTATGATGAAAGCATTGTATGTTCATGCTTTTGACTAGCTGTAGTAGCATAGACCAAATGTACAATGATAGATCAGTATTCCTCATGTTCTAGTCAGTCAGGGACTCTCCATAGCCGAGATGTTTTCCCTGGGTCAGTAGGGATCCTCCATAGCAAACAGTGACTCCCTAGTTTAGTCAGGATCCTCCATAGCAGAGAGTGACTCCCTAGTTTAGTCGGGATCCTCCATAGAAGAGAGTGACTCCCTAGTTTAGTTGGGATCTTCCATAGCAGAGAGTGACTCTCTAGCTCATTAGAGATCCTCCATAGCAGAGAGTGACCTCCCTAGCTCAGTTGTTTTTTTCCCTAGTAAAGAATGACCCCCTTACTTTAGCTGGCACTCTCCATAGTAGAGAATGACTCCCTTAGTTATGTTATCAGTATGATTCAATTCCATATGATTCATATTTCAGATTATAACGAATTTAATATAATGAGAATCAGACTCAATTACCAACAGTGATCCAGTATAGTATGTGATGCAAAATTCAGACTCAGCTCTTATTAAATGTTCAGAACTTGATCCTTATGCATGAGTTTGATGATGTTTCAGCATATGAGATCCAAAAGAAAGTTTCTCTCTCTCTCTCTCTCTCTCTATATATATATATATATATGTATGTGACTCATAAGAGGATTGTTGCATGTTTAATCCTTTATGTCGATGTACTTTTTTATTTCCTTATCGCATATTTATATATTTAATTATTTATGTTATCCCACATGCTCAGTACATTCCAAGTGCTGACTGCACGCCTTTTTGTGCTGTATCATTTCATGATATAGGTTTAGGTTTCCAGGCTCAGCCTTGTGGTTAGATACACTTCATTCCCTCTCAGCTGCTAGTGGTGAGTCCTCATCTCCCGAGGACTTGATTTATGTTTGCATTTTCATTACATTTTAGTTTTCATATTTTAGGAGTTAGCTGGGGGCTTGTCCCAGCAACTCATCAGTTTAGCAGAAGGCTTTCAGACTTGTCTAGATAGATTCAACATTGTATCAAAGTGTTGTTAGAATTGTTCTTATGATTCCTTATTAGACTCTTGCAGTTACCTCCCGCTCATTTATGTCGTTAGTTGTTCTATTGTTAAGTGATATGCTATGATTATTCCATGGGTCGACTTGGAGCCTTTCAGGGTTCCTTGTCCCGTGTTACGGTTAGGGTATGAACTCAGGTCATGACACTAGCGTGTTTCTAGCTTCACTTACTTTTCTAACATACTTAGTATATTCCAAGAACTGACTGCATACTTTATGTGCTATATCATTTTAAGATATAGATCTAGGTATTAAGATTTAGCCCTGTGATTAGACACACTCTAGACTCTATCAGCTAACAGTGGTGATTCCTCATCATCCGAGGATGGGAGTTTTATTTTGTTTATTTCGATTTATTTCTAGTTTTAGAAGTTGGAGTAGCTAGGGGTTTGTCCCAGAACTCGTCAGACTGGTGGAGGCTTTCATAAAGTGTTGTACTAGTTTCAACTTATGAATCAGTGTTGCAATTAGATTTTTATCCTTTCCTTTTTATTAGTTTTGTTTTAGTTAAGCTTTCACCCAGATATATTCTATTAATTGTTGTTATGTTAGAATTATGCTATGTCATGGGTTAGCTTGGAGTTATTTGTGGTTCTAGGCCTGTGTCTCGATTCGGGGTCCCAGCTCGGGTCATGATAATTAGTTTGTGAACAAAAGGGCTAGCTAATTAGGTGTAGCAGGTGCAAAATAACCCCACACTTAATTCGCTAGCATACTCATGAGAATTTGTCAAATAGGATACTCAAGACTTCCCCCATTATTATGCTAAATCTTAACAACCCAAATTATTTACCAACTTCACACTACACCCAAGTTCATCAATTTTCTTCACATCTCTCCTTTATATTTTTTTCTTTTCAAGAATGCCTCACTTTGGCCATCCTTTCAGCATCCCACTTTTAATTCATAATTCAAGTAACCCACACATAGAAGTAGTTACAGTACATTTATTCAACTACCAGCATGGTATTTACTACAATCCATAATGAATTAACATAAATTTTCAATAACTCAAGATTCTTCGCATTAAAGAATTTAAGACCCATGCACTTTCTCTCTCTACAATTAAAGTTCTACCTACCAATTTCATGAAAATCAATTCATCATCCCTTTCATCCCCACAACTTAAAATAACTAAATTCAACAAAAAATAAGCAACCCAAACAAGGATAACACATTATTATGGAAGAACCTAAGAGATTAAAGCTAATCAAGCCCATATCATGAAATTCAAGGTTTTCGCCAACAATGATGATTTTGGGTCTTTAACTTGGGGAAGAATGGTGTGGGAGCATGCTTTTAACATTCACTAACCAAGAGATAATAAAAGTACTAACTTGAGTTGAAGAGATTAGCTTCACCAAACTCCTCAAATAAGACAACAATGGGGAAAAGGAGAGCGGGGAGTTACGACCTAATGAGGGGACGAGAGAGAATTTTATTTACTCTTCGCTTTTGACTTTTAGTGAAAGAGGATGAATGGTGATTTAAAATAAAGATGTGGGGAAAGGATTTTTAGTAATTTTAAGGTTCTTGGGTCAAATTCTGGCCAAAACACACCTGGTGCGGTGCGCTAGTCACCTCGCCACACACTTGGAAAACTTTTTTTCTTCATGGACTGGGTCTGGCGTGGTGCGCCCCCCAATGCACCAACCTGAAAATTTTTTCTTTCTGAAGTTTAACACTTTTCACCCCATGCCAGGTATCTCGCTCCAGACATAGACTTTTTTAGCTTATTTTTCTCTCTCCTTTTGCCTTAAAAGCCCTGCTCATCTCTACAAAATCGAAAAATATTAGAAAGATGGGTTGCCTCCCACCAAATGCCGTAGTTATAGTCGTGGCACAACATTCACAGTTTGCCTCCCATGTAACGCCTGATTTAATTTTGCGGCACGATATAAGACTTCTCACTCCTTCAATTGAGTGAGATGATTAGGATCACCTGTTGAACTTCTATGTATCACATACTACTCAACTTCCTTCTCAAACCATCTAGGCTCTACCAATGGTCTCACTGTGAAGTCCTCATAATAAGGTGGCAACATGGCCACTCTAAAAAGATCAAAGACTACCTCCTGACCATCCACAGTCATTGACATCTTGCCCGACTTCAGTTGATCATAGAATCCGTTGTGGCTAAGAATTCTCGCTGCATCAGCTTTATAATCAAGGATTATGAAGTATTCTAGTAAGAGGAAAGGTCCCACCTTGATTAAGACATCCTCTATGATTCTGTCAGGATAGGCAAAAGACCGATTGTCAAGCTGCATTGTCACTATGGTAGGACGTGGTTCATCTAAACCCAAGGTTCTAAACAAGGATGCATGCATCAGATTAATTCTTGCACCCAAGTCAGACAGTGCTAAACTAACTTCTCTGTTCCCAATAACCACTGGAATAGTGAAGCTCTAGGGTCTTTCATCTTCTTTGAAATTTTATTCTGCACCCAAAAACTGCACTTTTCCATGAGAGCCGTAGTCTAGAACTCCTTAAGCCTCCTCTTATTTGCCACAATATCCTTCAGATACTTGGCATATTTTGAAACTTCTTACAAAAGCTCCACCAGCAGTAAGTTAACATGTACCTGCTTTAACACATCAAGAAATTTCTAGCAAGCTGTGTCCTTCAACTTATTAAACATTTGTGGAAATGGAGGGGGTGTTTAGGCTTCTACCAGTTTCGGCTTTAGTTGCTTGACTCATCAACCTCCTGTCTATTCTTCACAACCTACTCTACATTAACTTTCTTATCTCTAGGGATCACCTCACCCAACGCTTTACCACTGTGTAAATAAATTACACTTACATTTTCCTTGGAGTTCTTCTCGGGGTTACTCAAAAGTGCCCCTTATGGTCTGTTAGTCTACTAAAAGGCCAATTTCCTCATTTGTATCTCCAGTTAGTGAATGGACTTCTGCATCTGATTAACCACCTACATTTATTGAACCATCCACTATTTCATCATTTCCTCTATGAACTGCCAGGCTGCTAGCCCTGAGGTCTTAGATAGTTGTTCTGGGGCCTTTGGAAATTCTGATTCCCTCCGCATGAGGATTTGCCGCATTCTTGTACCCCTGGTTGTAATTGTTACCTACAAAACCTCCACCACAACCTCATTGTCTCACAAAATAAATAGACTCTGGGTTTAGTGGACAACCTGAATAAGTATGGCCTTCTCCACGTACCTCACATGATGGTGGTGGAGTCTGGACTTGGTGAACCTACTAAACTTGACTTCATATTGGTATGGTTACAATCGCTCTGATCATATTCACCAGTAGGCTAATATATGTTCGAATTCTGCTACACCATCTACCTCGAGCTTTCCTGGAACCTTGGTTGCTGTGAACCCTCTACTCGAGTCCTGATAGTCTTAACTCCCTGCTGACATGTGGTTCAAAAGAGCATCTATTTCATTATAGCTCTTGACAAAATTTGTTCCTATTTAGTAGCGTCAAGAAAGAATGTTGTTACGCCCTAAAACTGGGGATGGGCATGACTGGCTCCTGACACCTGACTGACCGGGAAGCCGACAATATAGCATCTGTAGCTGTAATACCTAGGCCTTTCAGGCCACCTATCACAATCAAATGGAGTAAACATCTGGACCCATAAGGTCTCAATTACCACAAATAAATAATTGAAATACCGATAAGGCCATGAATATGCTAAACCAAGCAATGAAAAGCCGACAAGGCCACAAACTGAATAATACTATACATAATAAGTCCACAAAGCCTCTAATAAGTAAACTGAACTGATGGTCGGAATAGGGCTCCGACCTACCCGTAACCATAACTCAAAACTCAAGCTGAAATAACTAAGCCCTAGCTCTAGGAAGAAAGGAGCATACCAACACATTCGCTGATCTCACGAACTGCTACTGCAACTGGCAAGCCCGACCTCTGCCTGCACCTGCGGCTTGAAGGCAGGTCTCCAAGAGAAGGGATGTCAATACGAATGAAATGTACTGATATATAAGGATGAAAATTGTAAACATATAAGATAGCAATGATAACTAAGCCAGAAATAAAGAATAGTAATAACCTGGAATCCTAGAAACTAAAACCTGACAATAACTCAATACTGAAGTGCAAATGCAACCAAGTAATGCACAGGCAAAGTTATAACTATAATGTCGATGGCAAGCAACCAAAAAATTCATGTAAAAGTACCTCCAGTCGATGTACGACACTGAGGTAAAATAAAAATGTCTCCAGCCAGTCAACTACACCAGGGTAAAATAAAAATATCTCCAGCGGCTGTACCATAATCGGGTAAAATAAAAATATCTCTAACCGCTGTACCATAATCAGGTAAAATAAAAATATCTCCAGCTGGTATACCATACCAGAGAAATCAGCAGCAGTTTGGTAGTGGCTACAACTCAAATTGGAGGAACCATCCAAATTTTTCGTGGGGTAGCAACAACCAACAAGGCCAAAGTTCTGGTCAGGGTATGTAGAGAAATCAAGGAGGGCAACAAAACTTTCAAGCTCAATTTAGAAATCACAATGCCCCTCCTCCACCACCATCACCGACCATTGAGGAGATGTTCAAAACCATGATTGCTAATCAGGCGCAATTGCAGGCTGACTATGTTAAATTGGCAGCCGAAGTGAAGAACAATCAGTTGGCGACCAAGGCTCTTGAATATCAGTTTGGGCAATTTGCTAGTGCCGAAAATACAAGACCCAGAGGAGGACTACCTAGTGACACAGATCCTAATCCGAAGCAGGTAAATGCAGTGACCACGAGGAGTGGTTTACAGTTACAGGAGGTGGAACCGGAAAGACCGCCTCAAAAGTCAGGAGCAGCAGATGTTGAGGGAGAGCAAATCTCAGATAAGGGGAAGACTAAAGAAGCTGAACCAGAAAGGCCTCCACCCCCGTTCCCTCAACGGCTTAAGAAACACAAGGAGGAGGCGTGTTTCAAGAAATTCATGGAGGTGCTTAAACAGGTACATGTTAACTTACCTCTTGTTGATGTCTTGCAGGGAGTGCCAAAGTATGCAAAGTATATTAAAGACATCGTGGCTAACAAAAGTCGTTTGACTGAGTATGCCACGGTGGCTTTGACGGAGGAATGCCCTTCCCGGATTCAAAACAGACTGCCCACGAAACTGAAAGATCCTGGAAGTTTTACTATCCAGCTGACTATTGGGCAAAGTATCCGAGCTCGTGGATTATGTGACTTGGGGGCGAGCATAAATCTGATGCCATCTTCGGTATTCAGAAAGTTAGGTCTAGGGAGTCCTAGACCTACAACGGTAATCTTGCAGCTAGCAGACAGGTCCTTAGCTAAGCCGGATGGCATTGTTGAGGATGTGTTAGTGCAAGTAGGCTCCCTCATTTTTCCGGTCGATTTTATTGTTCTGGATTTTGAACCAGATGCTGAAGTCCCATTTATTTTGGGACGACCCTTTTTGGCAACCGGAAAAGCATTAATTGATGTAGCTGCGGGTCAACTTACGATGCGAGCACATGATAAGGTCGAAGTGTTCGATGTGTACAAAGCACCTAAGCTCCCGACGGTGTATGAGGAACTCTCGGTGATCAATGTGATTGATCATAGGAATGCTAATAGAATAAATGATTCCCGAGAGTTACTAGGAAGGCCACCGGATAAGGTTGAGAACTCCAGGGGGGAGGACCATGATCGTGACAAATCGTCCATAACCCTAGTAGATAATTAAGCATAAAGGATGTCGAGCCGCGACGGTAAACCAGGCGCTGCACGGGAGGCAACCCGTGAAAAATATTTTCTTTCTTTCTTTTTTTTGTGTAAATAATTTTTATTTTTATTTTTCTTTTCTTGATTAGGTTTAGATTCTTGTTTTAGTTAATATTTTTCATTTTAGTTAGGGAAATCTATTAATCTAACCAATTTTGTTTAGTGAGGTGATTTTCAGGTCTAACGGAGAGAAATATGCATGGAATTGGGAAGAATAAGGCAAGGTATGAAAAAATAATTTATTGGAAGAAATAGTGCACTGGCGCGTTGGCTCCGTGTCACGGAGGAAGGGCTCCGCGTTACCCTCCGTGACACGTTGAAAGCAAAATCCGGATTTTTTAAAATTTCCAGTAAGCCAACGCGTTGGGTCCGTGTCACGGAGGAGGGGTACCGCGTTACCCTCCGTGACACGTTGCCTTACATTTGGTGCCGGGTCACACTGGGTTGCCGGGTGACCCGCGTGTTTTCTTTAAATAAACCCCCGATTTTCGCCCAAATCTCCCCAGTCCCTCTCCCTTCCGCGACCAAAACACCCATTTCCCCCTCCCCAAGCACCGTGCCACGTTACTAGGCAAGGAATTCGTCAAGTTTCTTTGGTTCTTCAATTCAAAGGTATGTTTTCCTCGTTTCTCTCAAATTTTTGGCGATTTTAGTCGACTTTGGGCATGTGAGGTGAGATATATCACCCTAAGTAGAAATTTAACATGATGTTGAGTTATTTGTGATGGATATATGTTCGGATTGTTCTAAGTCGCTTTTGAACTTATCGATTACGTAAATAATTCGAATTTGATTGTAGAATTGTATTCTAGGGAATGGGTTGTTGAATTTGACTTGGGTGACTTGATAATTCGGTAAATTAGATGCCGGGGTGTGTTTGTAAATTGAGATAAGTCGTTGTAAATATTGTATGAATGTTAAGACGACGAATTCTCGAATTTTTGGGAAAGTGCGAAAATTGTGTAAATTGGTTTGATTATTTGGATTCGTTTGTATATAGAATGTTTTTGTCGTTGTTTTTATTTCTTGTTTTTATTGCTTGTGCGATGGTTGAATTGTTAGAGATAGTAGGATTGGAATTAGCTGTATGAAGTCTGAGTAGTACGCTAAGCGTTATGCTGTCGAAAGTTTTGTGAACGCACTAAGCATAAATTGTATAGTTGTTGTCTTTAGTGTAAGTAGAGTTATCCTTGCTGTAGTTTTGTAAAAGTAGCTAAGGCCTAAGTGTGGGGTAAACGTTGTGTAACCCGACCTTAGTCGAAGTTAACATGTTTATAGCTTAACTTTGTGCTTGTTTTTGTATATTGACAGGTACAATGACGAGTAGGCAAGATAAGGGCAAGGGTGCTTCTACCTCAGGCACCAGTGAAAGCGAATGAGACCGGGCACCGCAGTCCCAGCTGCACCAGCTGTTCTGCGCGGCCAATGCCGCCAATACAGAACAAGGTGGGTAACCGAGGAAGGGAAGAAGTGGTATGCTAAGCATAAGGAAAGCAAATACTTCCCGAAGGAACATATTGCACGGGAACCACTAGCACAGGAGTTCCCTCGTATTGTGCAGAGGATTGAAGCAGCTGGGCTCAGCTTTATATTTCAGGAGCCCAAGGAGTGCAACCTACATTTGGTCTGGGAGTTCTACGCAAATTGGAACCCGGCCATCAGAAGCCACACAATAAAAATCAGAGGGCAGATTGTCACTCTGGAACCCCAGCAATTTAATGCCATCGTTGGAGCGCGGGACACAAATGCTCACGTTCTCCGCCAGCTAAACATCACCCCACCGTACGCCGACATCAGACGTACGTTGTGTGGGGCTCGATCCACAGCCCGATGGAGTAGACATAAGGAGAGGGGTTACCACCAGACTCTTCCTTATTCGCAGTTGAACAGGGAGGCCAGAATATGGCTGAAAATTGTATGTTCTTGCTTAATCCCGGGAGTTCACATGACGGATGTGACTCGGGACCGTGTCTGCTTGGTGTATGCCCTTATGAAAGGGCTATAGATTAACATTGGGGCGGTAATTATATCTGCCATGAAGAGAGCCAGACTACACCAGGGCCACAGATACGGGTTTGGCGGACTCATCACCACCTTCCTCCGAGGCCTCGATGTCGAGGAAGAGGCTTTGGATTACATCCCGCAGTTGGAGCGGAGGGCCCTCGATGTGACAAAAACTAAGGCCCCCGACACCACACACGGGCCAGTGCTGACTTTGGGCGAGCGACATGCTCGTGACGATCAGTACATGGCACATATGTTCGGCATGCAGATGCTTTAGCTACGGATTGGTGGTAGACCAGCCACCGAGGAAGAATTATGGCAGCTGGAGCTGGACTACCCATTCGGCGAGAACGCCAGAGCTTTATGTCGAGTGGGACCAGCCTTCGTTGAGCCTACTGATGATGATGTCCCTACTGACGAGGAGACACGTCGGGAGGACTCCGATATGGAGTCCGATGACGACGATGGAGCTGACTCAGACATGGGCGACGAGGCAGCAGCATCAGATGAAGAAGTCGAATATTTCGACTGAGCAGGGAGTTCCACCACCCGAAATTTTGTGCTTTGTATTTTTGTGAACACTGGGGACAGTGTTCGATTTAAGTGTGGGGTGGGGAGTAGATAGGTGCTGGGACTTGGCTCTAATCTGCTGTATGCTTTTTCCTTGGTTTGTATGTATGTTTGTGTTTCCCCGTTGTGAACTAATTTGTGTTGTATCTGTATATAGTTGTTTTTGTGGCTAATGATGTGTGTTATGAAAAGATATGGTTGCAGTGTAAATATTTTGGAAATTTTGTAAATATTATTTTTTTCTTTCTTATCGAAATGATCGATATTTTTTTCAAAATTATTGCGAAAATATTTTGCACTTAACAAAATCTTTTGTAAATATTTTTCTATCGAAATGATCGATGTGTTGCAAATTTTTTCGGTTTTTATTTTTATTTTTTTTTTGGGTTTCTCGGAGTTTGTTTTCGGTTCTTTTACCGAGAATAGTCCCATTGAACCGATGTCATAGTTAGTGACCGTTCCCTATGATGGATGGATGACGACCGTCTTAAGGGAAATATAGTCGGTAGGAGTAGGATTTTTAATTTGTTTTCAGTTTTTCTTTGGTGGATTGCATCAATGAACCTGTAGTTGCTTTATGGTTGCAAAATTTCGTAGTGTGTTGTAACTGATGTTCAAAATGTGAAAGTGATTCATTTGAAAGCATGCAATTTTGTAAATATGTTGAGTTACCTAGGCTATAGAATTTGATTCGATATGATTGAGGCTTAATTCTTGAATTCATGTAATTGGCTAATTCGAGAGTCTATGAATACATCTTGATTCGAGCATGTGTATGTAGTGTGAAGTGAGGTATTATTATTCCATGCTATTGTGAAGTGTCTAGAACTTGCCTGGTGGGTGTACGAAACGAAATGAAGGAGGTGTAGTGTTGGAAAGGATGTAGGCATTTCTTTGTTTTAACCGAGAGTTTCTATTTTTTTCTTTCTTGTCAATCTCTACCTTCTTATATGTTTGTATACCCTAGTCAGCCCTTTGAGCCTTTAGCCAATTCTTTCTTTCTTTTGTCCAAAATTGTATAAACTAAGCTTTATTCCTTCTTTTCATTAGCTGTAAAAGTCTATACAAAACTCTTAAGCGCTTACGAAGAAAAGAGAATTTTTCCCAAAGTGACAAAGAGTGAGAAGAGTGAAAAGAAAACGAAAAGCCGAGTGAGGAAAGAAAAGATGAGGTTGAAGAGGCACTTGTTATAATGAAATGATGAAGAGGGTACATGAAAACCCTTTGTTTGGTGTCAAGTGTGTTTGATGAAATGGGCTGTACGAAAGTAAACCAGCATGAATGAGAGAAAAAGAGAAAAAAAGAAGAAGAGAAGTTATCCATGAGTCGAGGGGAATGTGTTGAAAAGGCGCTTAAGGATGCTAGCGACTATTATTGGCTAATCCAATAAACATACTAGTTCCATAGCCCCGTTACAACCCATTAAAGTCCTACGTGATCCTATATTGCATTTCTTTATATTAGTGGAGTAATACACTAAGGGCAAGCCTATGGGTCATGACATGATGCATGTGAATTCTCTTGGGAGAGTGAGTGAAATTAATTTTTATATGGCCCTACTTGAATGTTTGTGTGCTGCATAAACATAAAGGGGAAGATTCTATTGAGTGTGAGGGCACATGCTTGATGAAAGATTGATTTTCGTGTCGTATTTCTTGATTAGCTGATTTGCATGAGTTTGCCGATATCAAGAGTCAATTCTTAAAAGTATAGGAAGTCTTGATGTATTAAAGGTCATTGCATTGTAAGACCAAGCATGTTTTCGTGATGATTTGCAAAAAAATTGAATACTCGGTATGACAGTAGCGTAAATTGTTGCACCATAGTGACAAAGGTTGGGATGTAATTTGCATGAGTTGGGTATGTGTTGTTCGAGGACGAACAAGGATTTAAGTGTGGGGTAAGTGATCTTGGGCAGATTTATATGCCCAAGTGATACTCAAACGTATCATTTTTACCTTGTTTGTTGTGCAATGTGTATATATTCTCATGTAATTGGTAATAAAATGCGAATTTATACTAACCAACATGATTAGCATTTGTTTTGCAGGAAAATATGATTTTTAGGAGCTAAAATGCATGTTGGAACTATATCGGAGTTGGACTTGGATGCGAGCGTGGAAAAGACATTGGAATGCACAAATTATAGGGGCTCCACGATGGAGCCGTGTCACGCTACCATCGCGGAGGCACACTGCCTGGAGAGGAAATTAAAATGGCAATTTCCAGTATGGCCTCGCGACAGCTCCGTGGCACGGAGATAGGCCTCCGCGTTGGCCTCCGTGCCACGTTGAGGCTATTTTACCGGACCCTGAAATTCCAGTGAAGGTCCGCGTCCACGCCGTGTCACGGAGTCAGTGCTCCGCGTTGACCTCCGTGACACGTTGCTTGTTATTCCGGGAAAAATTTCCCACTAGTATAAATAGCACACTTAGGTTTATTTTAATTAGTTTTTAGTTTTTAGAGTGAGTTCAAACTTGGTGGAGCAAGGACGTGGGTTAGGAGCAGTTGAGGAACGAAAAAGCTAAGGGATTTCTTCTCTTCTTTTCTTCTTTCTATCAATTGTATGTATGATTTACACTCGTTTTAGGATGATCAATCCACAAATGAGTGGCTAATTCTCTTCCTTGCTGAGGTTTTGAACATGTGTAATGAATTTTGATTGTTAGTGATATGGTTTTCTTCTTCTTCTTTCATGTTGTTTTATTAATTCTTGTTCTTACTGCATTATTGTGTGGCCGACATTAATGTACATCTAAAAAGTCCAATTTCACTCGAGAGAGCAAGAAATTGGAAAGTTGTGAATTAATAGGGTATTGTTCTTAACTTGATTTGGGAAAATTGGGTTTTGATGTGCTTTCCTGATAGAAATATACTTGAAAGCCGTATTAGTCAATTTAGGAACTGGACTTGTATTGCTAGTTCATAAATTGCATTTGATCACAGAAATGTAGACGGATGGTTTATGATTCTTAAGTGAAATTAAATAAGAGAGTTTTAATTTCTAGGCTACTGTTCTTGGCTAGCAACATGAAGAAGAGATTAAGCAAATTATCATTATTATCAAGTTCATTACTTGTTCTTAACCTTGGCATGCTCATATCCATAGTTTAAACTCACAGTAAATAGTTGTTAATAGTTTTAGTATATATATTTTATAAACAAAAACTCATTAAACTGTTGGTTACATTGTTGTTAGCATAATTAGAAGTAAGATAAGAATATAGTATACTTAGGCAATTTTACATATCTTGAGCCTCCTTGGATCGATACTTGGCTTACTTAGCCACTTTATTACTTGTTTGACCACGTGCACTTGCATGTCGGTTATAACCCCTACAGCAAACACCCGAACATACACCCCACCAGTAGGACCCAATATACCTTGCCAGGGTATAAAGGCATGAACTGGGTGATCACAAAAGTCTGGGGCCAATCAGGCCAAAAATACTGTAACCTACGCTGGCAATGTAGTTCTGGGAACCTGGGTGCGCTAGAACCCCAACCCACTTTGTGCTAAGTCCTACTCCCATTGGAAAACCTAGACTTTATTACTAAGCTGATAGCTCGAAAGTAGGGCCCAAGACTAGTCAGGGATATATAATTGAGAGTACCTTGAGAGTCTTAACGTACCAGATTCTAAAACTGCGTTCTAGACTGGTAAGAGCTGCGTATCTAGAAGCATCATAACCGTCTAAGAACAAATTGTAATCTGAACTAGGGTCCTGAGGCTAGTCAGAGCTATATATCTAAAATGTTCTTGACCGCCTGATGGACCAATAAACTAGATTCTGAATCTGATTCTAATAACTGGGAGGCACCACTGACACCTCAGGAAAAGACTGAAGTCAAACTGATCAGTTGACAAATTCTGTATAGTTCTGAAGAGATTCTACGTTCTAACTGAACTGAACTACTAAACAGCTAACAGAGAACTCAATTCATCCCAACAATATGGGAATTCCATAATATGGGAAAAAATTCAAGAATTAATAAAATCTCATCCGACAAGCAGTGTTATAGCTTTCTTATTTGTGTCAGGGCTAAAGTCATTCTTTTCAATGGAGTATTTACTCAACATCTAGAAAATAAGAAATACTAGAAAATCAACCCAAATCACACTTCACAAACTAGTCGGAATTTAATACGCAAATAGTCTTCACTCAAAAATTTAGGGCTTAAATTCACTTTTGCAAGCTTATCAACAATTAGGTAAGAACTGCTAGAGATCATATCAATAATAAGCATGGATATCATTCTATGTGATGTTAACAATTAACAACATGTAATCTTTTCGTATTCGGAAATTCAAGGCTAAAACTGATAGAGAAACTATAAGAGGATTTTGGGGGACACAAGGGAAGAACAATTCCCTTGTTGAATTCCCACATACCTGGCTAAGAATTCCCCTGAGGAGTAAGCTTCAATTTCTGAGCTGAATGAGAAACCCTGGACCTTGCTCTGAGAGTTCTTGAGAGACTTTTCGTTATTTTATGAGAATGAACGTGGGGAATAAGGGGAGAGGTCGTTCATTCCCACTAATAGGTCTGAAATTACATCTAAAACAACATAGTTTAAGGTTTAGGAGAGTAGGAATTTACTAAATAGCCCTTAGAAAGTCATAGGAAAAAACTGTCAGGTGATCCAAATGGGTGACCTAATGAGTCGTTACCCAGGAAAATAACTCGTAACTTCGCTCGTCAAGTACACTGTCTATTAGTTATCTGGGGCTGGTAACAGATGACTTCACGACTCATTGACAGTGGCTACGAGTGGTGGTCACCATTCGTTAGGTATACCGCCTCACCCTTAGATAATTCTCCCCTAGCTGATATCGACTCACCTCACGACTTGTGGTGACTGACCACGAATCATGGGGTCCTTTCATGAAGTACACTGCCTAACTCTTTAATCTTCTGACCTCGGACTGACCATGAGTGACCTAACAGGTTGTGGTGCCTGACCACGACTTGTGAGGTCTTTTGTTGGGTACGCTGTCACCGTCTTTCCATTTCTCAATCCCCCTTCCCACGACTGATCTAACGAGTATTTAGGTATCATAACGACTTGTTAGGTGAGTCGTTTTTAGGCATTTTCTGCAGCCCTTTTTTCCAAATTTTCTGATTTAAGTCTCGAATCTAATCTTTGAGTTTTTGGGGAATTACAATATCTCCCCCTTGGAAACATTCATTCTCGAATGTTGAAAAACACACAGGAAGAAAAATAACAATCATAAGCTCTTCGAAAACTGCTTATTTAACTCTGAAACTGACAGAATGACTACCTTCATTTCAAAATACACAACAGAACTGAATTCACTTTTCATACATCCATCAAAAGTCATAAAAGAGACTTACACACATGAATTGAATCCAACAACTAAATCAGTTTGTAAGGCAAACTAACATTTTAAGCTGTAGTAGAGTCGGTAGAGAACAAGTGCGGGTATTTGGCCATCATATCTGCTTCAGCCTCCCACGTAGCTCCTTCCACCTGCTGATTTCTGCACAAGATGTTGACTGACGCTATCTCATTGTTTCTCAGCTTATGAACCTGACGATCAAGGATCTAAAATGGAACCTCCTTGTATGAGAGACTATGTTTCACTCCACACTATCTAATGACATAACTGAAGTTGGATCACTAATACACTTTTTCAAAAGTGACACATGGAATATGGGGTGTACAGATACCAACTCCGAAGGTAACTCCAGCTCATAAGCTACCTTGCCAATTTGCGTCATAATCCTGTAGGGTTCCACATATCTCGGACTTAGCTTTCCCTTCTTCACAAACCCATCATCCCTTTCATGGGCAAAATTTTCAGATACACCCTATCATCCACAGCAAACTCCAATTCTCTTCTCCTCACATCAACATAAGATTTATAATGACTCTGAGCTGTCTTTAATCTTTCTCTAATGAGTTGCACCTTTTGCATAGCTTCATGAACCGAATCTGGCCCGATGATAGCAATTTTGCCCACTTCAAACCACCTAATAGTAATCTACACCTCCTATCATATAAAGCTTCAAATGGGGCCATTAGGATGCTAGAGTGGTAACTGTTGTTGTACACGAACTTGATGAGAGGGAAATGATCATCCCAACTACCCTTAAAATCGATCATGCACGCTCTCAATATACCTTCTAGGGTCTGAATAGTTCAGTCAGCTTGCCCATCTGTCTGTGGGTGAAAAGCTATGCTGAGCTTGACTTGGGTGCCTAGTCCCTTCTAAAAAGACTTCCAGAAGTGTGAGGTGAATTGAGTTCCTCTGTCTGAAATAATGGATAATGGCACCCCATGAAGTCTGTCCAACTCTCGGATGTAAAGTTTGGCATAGTCCTCAGCTGAGTCCGTCTTTTTGACTGGGAGGAAGTGTGCTGACTTAGTCATCCGGTCCACTACTACCCATATTGAGTCATGCTGCCGACGAGTCCGAGGTAGACCCGTAATAAAGTCTATATTTACTTCTTCCCACTTCTATGTGGGTATGCTGATATCTTGAGTCATGCCTCCTGGTCTTTGATGCTCCACCTTGACTTGCTGGTAGTTTTGGCATTTGGCTACAAATTCAGCAATGTCTCTCTTCATGCCGTTCTACCAGTAAATATCCCGTAGATTGCGGTACATTTTTGTAGCACCAGGGTGAATGGAGTATCTTGAGCGGTGTGCTTCAGATAGTATCTGCTGTCTCAACTCACCAACATCCGATACACACAATCTGCCCTGGTAGCGGAGCACACCATCTCCCCCTTTGGAGAAAGCTTCTATTTCATTCCTAAGAACCACCTCCTTGAGTTTGAGAAGGATGGGATCCTCATCCTGTTTGGACTTAACTTCCACAACTAAAGAAGAATCTGACCCGCTCTACATTACTACTCCACCCTTAGTTGACTCCACTAATTATACTCCCAACTGAGCTAGCCGGTGGATATCCCTTACCATTTCCTTCTTGCCCTCTTCAACATGAGCTACCTTCCCCATGGACAATCTACTTAGTGCATCAGCCACCACATTGGCTTTTCCCGGGTGATACAACACACTCATGTCATAGTCTTTCAGTAGTTCCAACCACCTCCTCTATAGAAGATTTATATCCTTCTAGCTTAACACATACTGAAGGATCTTATGATGTGTAAACACATCCACGTGAGCCCCATATAAGTAATATCTCCATATTTTTAGTGAGAACACCACTGCCGCCAACTCTAAGTCATGAGTTGGATAATTCTTCTCATGAACTTTGAGTTGTCTAGAGGTGTAGACTATCACCTTGCCCCTCTGCATCAGAATGCAATCGAGTCCCACTCTGGAAGAGTCACAATAGACAACCAACCCATCTGTTCCTTCTGGCAAGGTCAAAACTGGGGCGATAGTGAGTCGAGTCTTCAACTCCTGGAAACTCTTCTCACATGTATCCGACTACTGGAACTTCACCTTCTTCTAAGTTAACTTAGTCAGAGGAGATGCTATAGAGGAGAAACCTTCCAAAAACCATCGATAATAACCAGTTAGGCCCAAGATACTCCTGATTTCTGTCGGAGAGGTAGGTCTAGGCCAATCTTTCACTGCCGCTATCTTTTTAGGATCGACTTGAATACCTTCAACTGAGACCACGTGACCCAAGAAAGTCACAGACTTTAACTAGAATTCAAACTTACTGAACATGGAAAACAGCTGGCGGTCTCTGAGTGTCTGCAATACTAATCTCAGGTGGTTAGCATGCTCTTCCTCATTTCTAGAGTATACCAAAATATCATCGACGAATATAATGATGAACATATTCAGATACTATTTGAAGACTCTTTTCATCATATCCATGAAGGCTGTGGGGGCGTTTGTTAGCCTGAAGTACATCACCATAAACTCATAGTGACCTTATAGAGTTCTGAATGTTGTTTCCAGTATGTCACACTCTCTAACCCTTAACTGATGGTATCCCGACCTGAGATCAATTTTTGAGAAACAACTGGCTCCCTAAAGTTGGTCAAATAGGTCATCAATTTTGGGTAGGGGATACCTGTTCTTAACTGTGACCTTGTTCAGCTGACGGTAATCTATGCACATTCTAAGGGTATCGTCTTTCTTACGCACGAATAGTGCTGGAGCACCCTAGGGAGAGAAGTTGGGTCTGATAAAACTCTTGTCAAGAAGATCTTTCAGTTGTTCCTTCAACTCCTTAAGCTCAGTTGGAGCCATTTTGTAAGGAGGAATGGAGATGGGCTGAGTTTCTGGGAGGAGGTATATTACGAAGTCTATTTCCTGTTTAGGGGATCTTCGGGAAGATCCCCAGGAAATACATCTGGGAACTCTCTAACCACTAGAACTGTCTGAGTAGTTGGGGTCTCAGAGTTGGAATCCTTGACCCAAACTAGATGATACATACATCCCTTGAAAATGAGCTTCTGGGCCTTAAGGTAGGAAATAAACCTACCCTTAGGCGCTAAACTACTGCCCGACCATTGTAACATTGGTTCATTAGGGAACTGAAACTTGACAACTCTAGTTCTGCAGTCAATTGAGGCATAACCGGAGTGTAACTAGTCCATGCCGAGGATAACATCGAAATCAACCATGTCTAACTCTAAGAGATCAGCTGGAATGACTTTATTCAAGACTGAGACTTGGCAGTTTCTATACACTCAGCAGGCTCTAACTGGCTCGCCAACTAGGATGGAGACTGAGAATGGTTCTGAGAGAACCTCTGGACTGATATTGAATTGAATTGCTATGTAGGGAGTCACAAATGAAAGAGTGGCTCCTGGATCTAGGAGGGAATACATGTCTAGATAAAAAAGACGTAACATACCCGTGACTACATCAGGTGAGCTTTCTTGATCCTGATAGGAAGACAGAGCATAGAAATGGTTTTGACGCTGACCGTCATCTGTACCTGATGTGTTAGCCTGCTAGGCTAGTCAACCTGTTGGAGCTGATGATGTGGTGGATTGTTATCTCCCTCGCCCTGCTGATGGGCACTCCTTGAGCCGATGTCTGAGCTGTCCACAATTAAAACAACCCTCTCGACCCTAAAGGCACTCTCCCAGGTGATTCTTTCCACACTTAGGGAAAGCTGGGTATCTGTTTCCGACACTGTGGCTCTGAGGCTGATTGCCAGATGCTCTACCCCTCCGATCCTGACGGGATCGGAAGGTTGGGGCGTTGACTAAGCTGGGTTTTAGGGTCCTCTATTGTTGTTTTTGTTGCTGCTTTTGCTGCTTTTGTGGATGGTTGCTACCTCTAGACCTCTAGTGGCCGTAATCCGATTGGCCAGTCCTTGCCTGTTTGTTCTTTCACTCCATATACTTCAGCTTTTCAACCTCAATTTTCTAGGCATAGACAATCAAGCTGGAGAGGTCCATATCTTTAATCAACATCGCTATCCTGCACTCCTTGAGAACTAGATTCGACACCCTATTCACAAATTTCAACATGCGAGCCCTTGGCTCGGCTACCATCTCTGGAGCATACTTAGACAGCCTGGTAAACTCCATAGCATACTCCTCCACGGTTCTGTTGCTTTGTCTAAGGTTCATAAACTCCACCATCTTTGCCTCCCTCAACTCCCAAGCGAAAATTTGTCCAGGAAAGCTATGTGGAACTCCTCCCACTCTACTGGTCCTGCTCCCGCTGGCCTCCCCTCTTTCCATTGTTCATACCTGACCTGAGCTACCCCTTTTAGCTTGTAGGCAGCCAAATCAACACTCTCTGAGGAGTTGACACCAATAATGCGGGTAATCTTCTTGATCTCATCCACAAACTCTTGGGGATCTTCCCCTAATTTGGATCCCTGAAAAGATGAAGGGTGTGTATGGGTGAAGTCCTGCACCCTTGCAGCTGCTGCAGACCCATTGGTATTCATTAGCACCACCTGCTGGTTCACCTGGTTGGTGACTATTTGGGCCAGTAGTTGAATGGCCACCCTAAATTCAGCAGGGTAGATGCCGAATCATCTTGAGGAGCTACCGGGGCCGGTGGGGCAGGTCTTTTGGGGTTACCGACCATTCTTCCGTTACCGTGTCTGGGAGGCATGATTCACTAAAATGGAATAGAGCACGAGTTAGAAGGACGTTTCTGGGTTCAAACTTTATCGCACGATAAAGAATATGAACAAAAGAGGGTTTTCCTAATAACATCTCGTAGCCTCCTCGTCATAAGTGTGGCGTGCTTCACACCTTTGAAGAGGACTCTACTCGATACGGCTTTCAGACATTCCGAGGATACTCTAAACCTAGTGCTATGATACCAAGTTTATCACGTCCCGAGTCTGCACCCTAGATAGGACACGGTACTTGAAGTCACAAGTTACCCCAAGTCAACCCCTGGTATATCATACACTAGTGTTCTGAGTAAAACATGTACAACGGAAGCTTTGAAATAATAACATAAAAGCATTTATGAAAATAAAACTGAAAACATAAAGTTTAAAACATCTGAAGTCTGTGATTAACTCTATCTTTGAAAGCTCTCTAACTGATGAGTTACTGGGACAAACCCCCAGCTAACTTTATGTATAGAAGAAAATAATGAACTAATTGAAAGGAATGAAATAATGCCCTCGAATGATGAGGACTCACATTTCAACTGTTGTTGAGGAGGATCTGAACCGCGGTGATTAATGGTGCTGAGTCTGCGAACCTGCGGCTGTATCATGAAACGATACAACATAAAAGTATGCGTCAGTACTTTGAATGTACTGAGCATGTGAGAGGAAACATAATCGAATATAAATGAATGAACTGAAGTGACATGCAATGACCAACTAATATACTGAACTGAAGCTACTAAAAAAATCTGAGATGGTCAAAATGACCCTATCTGGTGGTCCACAGCATGCCCTAAGTCTACAATATTGAGTCTGAGATACTACACTAAACTGATCTGACTGAACTGAACTGACAAATTTGAGAGTGAACTGAGCTGACTAGTGGGAGAGTCTATAACCGACTTATAACCACGTGATCTAGATGTGGAGTCTGATGTATACACCCTACTAGTAGGACACAATATACCTTGCCAGGATATAAAGGCATGAACTGGGTGATCACAAAAGTCTGGGGCCAATCAGGCCAAAAATGCTGTAACTTACACTAGCAACGTAGTTCTGGGAACCTGGGTGCGCTGGAACCCCGGCCCGCTCGGTGCTAAGTCCCACTCCCACTAGAAAACGTAGACTGAATAACTAAGGTAATAGCTCAAAACTGGGGTCCAAGACTATTCATAGATATATAACTGAAAGTACACTAAGAGTCGTAACGGACTAGATTCTAAAACTGGGTTCTAGATTGGTAAGAGCTACTTATCTGGAAGCATCGTAACAGTCTAAGAACAAATTGTAATCTAAACTAGGGTATAAAGGCTAGTCAGAGATATATATCTAAAATGTTCAAGACCGCCTAATGGACCAATAAAATGGATTCTAAATCTGATTCTGTAACTGGGAGACACCACTGACACCTCAGGAAAAGACTGAAGTTAAACTGATCAGTTGACAAATTATGTATAGTTCTGAAGAGATTCTACGTTCTAACTACACTGAACTACTAAACAGCTAACAGAGAACTCAACTCATTGAAACAACACGGGAATTCCATAATATGACAAAAATTTCAAGACTTAAAGAAATCTCATCCGACAAGAAGTGTTATAGCTTTCTTATTCGTGCTAGGGATAAAGTCATTATTTTCAATGGAGTATTTACTCAACATCTACACAATAAGAAATACTAGAAAATCAGCCCAAATCACACTTCACAAACTAGACGAAATTTAATACGCAAATAGTCTTCACTCGAAAATTTAGGGCTTATATTCACTTTTGCAAGAACATGAACAATTAGGTAAGAACTGCTGGAGATCATATCAATAATAAGCGTGGATATCATTCTATGTGAAATTAACAATTAGCAACGTGTAGTCTCTTCGTATTCGGAAATTCAGGGCTAAAACTGCTAGAGAAACTATAAGAGGGTTTTGGGGGACAAAATGGAAGAACAATTCCCTTGTTGAATTCCCACATACCTGTCTAAGAATTCCCCTGAGGAGTAAGCTTGAACTTCTGAGATGAATGAGAAACCCTGGACCTTGCTCTGAGAGTTCTTGAGAGACTTTTCAATATTTTCTGAGAATGAACATGGGGAATGAGGGTAGAGGCCATTCATTCCCACTAATAGGTCTGAAATTATGTCTAAAATGACATAGTTTAAGGTTTAGTGCTCTTAGAAAGTCGTAGGGAAAAACTGTCGGGTGATCCTAACGGGTCGTTACCCAGGACAACGACTCGTTACTTCGCTCGTCAAGTACTCTGTCTATTAGTTATCTAGGGCTGGTAATGGATGACTTCATGACTTGTTGCTAGTGGCCACGAGTCTTGGTCACCATTCGTTAGGTATACTGCCTCACCCTTAGAGAATTCTCCCATAGCTAATCATGACTCACCTCATGACTCGTGGTGACTAACCACGAATCATGGGGTCCTTTCGTCAAGTACACTGCCTAACTCCATAATCTTCTGACCCCGTCCTTACCATAAGTGACCTAACGGGTCGTGGTGCCTCATTATGACTCGTGAGGTCTTCCGTTGGGTACGCTGTTACCATCTTTCGATTTCTCAATCCCCCTTCCCACGACTGATCTAACGAGTCATTAGGTCTCATAATGACTCATTAGGTGAGTCGTTTTGAGGCATTTTCTATATCCTTTTTTTCTATATTTTCAGGTTTATTTCTTGAATCTAATCTTCGAATTTTTGGGGCATTAGAAAACATGTCGACTTAGTGACTCGATGAACTTTTAGGAGGTTTAGACAACATAAGAACTTTAGTAGGCTTACAAGCAATGTCCTACAAATAATCTTACTAATTTAACGTATCTTTTGATTAGAAGCACATAGATTCTCATTTCTATACAATGCTTTAACATATGGGAACTACACACACACACACACACACACACATATATATAAATATATATATTTCCCACAGGGTGGTTCCTTTACATATATCAATAACTATACACTGAAATTTTGTTATCAAACTTATCACTTCGATGAGCACATATATTTTTTAATTCATTTATCTTATTTGTAGGAAAACATGAAACTTATAACTTGGAACTTGGAGTTACTTATCATAATACTCAAGATATACATAGGGATGAGAGTTGAACTGTAGTCATACAACGTATGAGAGTTCTGTATAACATATAAATTCGTAGATAATTGAGTGAACTTCAAATGAATTCCTGGGATTTAGGAGTTTTGAGCTTAACTAATCATTATCATAGCCTGTGTTTATACCTACTTTGATGTTGGGGACATTGGTACGTGGGAAAATCTCTCCTCTAAATTTAAGAATTTCAAATGATAACTCAACAAGAGCTGAATATGTAGATGTATGACTTGAATATAACTTAAAAGAATTCAACTATATTTTATAACATGAAAATTATATATATTAAGACTTCTTAACTGAAATTCTTATAATGACTTGTATGCAACTTTAAATGCTTGACTGGACATTAGCATGATTCTTAAAATATGATTTCTTGAAAACTTCTTAGATTAGCATAGCATATTTCAATATAACAAAGGGATGTGAAGACATAACTTAAGGATCTGAGACTTGGAGCTCTGTAACTTGGGAACTCTTGAGCAACTCTCTAAGTACTTCCTTATAGGCAAATAAGGAGTTATAGCCATAATTCTAACTTTGCTGGATTAACATACACAAATGTGCAATTATTTGCGGAGCTTAAGAAAACTTACATAATTATAAGTGGCTTAGAATATACTTAGGATTACCCTTTTCAAACATGGAAAATAATTTCAACACATAGAACGGATAACTTACATAATCATTTAAGGGTATAGCGGAGAGCTTCTCTTTAACTTACGTTACTATTTTACAGACGTTCAACTCTAATTGATTCATAGAAGGTTGTTACATAATATTGATTATATCATTTTAGCACATAACATATTTACACCACTTATTTAACTTGGCAACTCCCAAGAGGTTCAGATAGCACAAGAGTTCCACTAAACCTATGGCAACATCTAAAGATAATTCTTGTTACCTTAGCATGTAACTTGAACGTAAGGATAAGCATAAATACATTCTTATTTCCGTACAACCTGCTAACGTTAAGATACTGTGTATAACCTTCCCATAAATATGGTTGCATAGAAATATCAATAATTTACACATTCGAGTTCTATCTTTCAAGTTCAATGTATCGGTTGTTTCAGAAACTCTTTAACTAGCCGATTAGCTAAAGGGAGAAAAATCAAAATGTCTCCTCTTGGACTTATATACCTTAGAACATGTGAATAAGAGGCTGGATGACTATTGCTAGGCCTTTCCATTTCGTTATTCTCATTTACCCTTATTTAGATTAAAGTCATTTTCTAGCGTTAAGTTCGTTCGTGCGTAGTCGTCTTGCCCTTTTTACCAATTTCACTTAGCATCCGGCATTTATAACATTTGGCACCACATATATGTAATATAAAATAAAGGACTATCTCAAAATGTCCCCACCCCCCGAGGGGTCTCCAAACTCAATCTATAACTATGACAACAATAATATGACAACAAGCATATAAATTATACTCTTTTGCTGTACCTTCACAAGCTTCAACCCTTTTACTAATAACTTCTATTAAGCAAATTAAACCCTTGGACAGAATCATAATATTATTCCAACATGAACTTAGATACATAGGAATGCCGGACTCGTCAACAGCATGAAAACGTGCTTGAAAATAAGAGATAACGAGCGCCTTACATACCTTTTTTCTGATGAGTTTTTCTTAGCTGAATTTTCCCTTCAACAACCAGCAGTTAGCCTCTTCAATTTACTGAGTTCATAACCAAGTGAATAGGCTGTTTTAAGCATTTTTATCCAGTCAAAGTGTTACACCAATAGGCAGTCACCAAAAAAAATAAGGCAACATTTAGCATTTCTGTCTTCAACTTGTTTCTACAACTTTGAGGGAAAATAGAAGTAGGAAATTACCTAACTTTCCTCATGAACAACATCCACAAATGTAGAGTATATTCTCAACAAAACACAGCAGCACCAACCTTCAAAAACAAGCAGCAACTTCACACCATAACACAAACAACACCTCAACCTTCACTTTTAACCTCTACATTTAGCTTGCAAATTCATAGGAATTAATAAGTAGAAATACTCACTTTCTATTTGTATTCAACTCCAACAAAAAGGGAGTATATCCTCAGCTAGTTACTGTTTCAAAAAACAAAGCAACAAATCCACTGAAATACAACATCAACACACATACGAACAACACTTAACATCCTACTCCCCTTTCAACTTAGCTTGTGAATTCATGGAAAGTTAAGGAGTAAAAACACTTACCTCCTTTTGTACTCAACTCTCACAAAGATGGAGGTAGAACTTAACCTCAGTACTACCCAAAAATTTAGGAGCTTGGCAGCCAAAAATGCAGCAACTCCATAGCTAGAAACTTATGGAATAAGAAACCCTTTCCAAGCTTGGACTATAAGGAAATTTGGCCTATCCATAAAAGTTCTTACCTGGGATATATTTGCACCATTGTATAGAGCTCTGAATTCTCCGAATTCTGAATAAAAAAATCAAGTAAAACGGAGTAGAAATGGTCTTTCTAGCTCAAAATTACTTATTGTAGGCGAGCTGGCCAGGCAGGGCGGTGCCCCTGTGCGGCGCGCATGCAATGGATGCCTGCTGCCTCCTGTCTCAGCACCAGCGCTCATGGGCGCTTTTCCAGCCGATAGTGTTGTCTTCAAACGAGTATAAATTTTTACTTTGAACTCTGATTGATGAGGTGTTGTTTCTCTATAAACTAGACTCAAATACCTTTCATTTGATAGGTTATAAGACTTCTGAATCATTATATCTTTGGAGATATGCTCGTTTAAAGTTGACACTTACCTACAAACTTCACATAATCTTGGCTTTTCCCTTTGCACATGTTTCTCTCCTCACCTACGGCCAACATACAACCCATAATTCCCTTAATATGACATGTAACCATCAAATAATCATCAAAATTTTTTTTCGTGGTGTAACAATTGTTGACTCTGGTTTCAACCTCTTTATAAAATTGTGCCCAATAATCTCCTTTGGCTATATATGGTGCAGGCAGTCTCTTAGTTAGCCTTTGTATTTTTCCAAGTCTGAGCTAAGGTCTTACCATCTTTCTACACAAAGTCGGAGATCTTCCCTCTCAACTCTTTTGTCAAAAAGTCGAAGATCTTCCCTCTCAACTCTTTTGTACTCCTTGAAGAGAAGAACCTAGTGATGAATTTGTTGAAAAAAGCCTCCTATGTAGTGATGGAACCTGCTGGCTCATTCTGAAGCCACTCTTTGGCTTCACCAATCAATGAGTACAGAAACAACATGAGCTTAACATACTCATCTGATACATTCTGATAGTGAAAGTTCTCTCTCAGCTCCGCGAATGTCATCAGATGTCTATGACGTTTCTCGTGCGGCTTGCCCTGATATTGGCAAGTATTTTGGACCAACTTCATGGTCCATTCCTTCAACTCAAAGTTTCCAGTGATGGACGGCTTGACAATCGCTTTGAAAGCGTTCACGAGTTTGGCCTAACAAAGTTAAGCATTGGAACCCTCTTCTGGTTGTTGCCCTGTGCTTTCTTGTTATTCTCCATAGCTAACCTACCGAAGGTTCTCTCAATTTCTAAATCAAAAGAATCCAAAGATGGTCCCTGACTTATCGTACTTGGCACACATCAAGCACAGAACACCTATAAACTTCAACAACCAACAAACAAAATGTAAAATATAGAATAATAGAATAAAAATCCTAACCTACAAAAGATTAATCAATCCTCAATTCCCCAGCAACGGCACCTAAATTTTGATGTCACCTAAGTACACACAAGTGCACGTTGTCGTCAAGTAATATAGGATAGTAAAGTCCCGATTATCGATCTCTCAGAGACTTGTCAAATTAATCATTTAAGGATAACACTTTATTTCACTATTAAAAAAACACAGATATAAATGGTGAACGGTTTGGAGGTTAAACTACTAAAACTTGAGATGTACATTAACTACTAACTAAAATTGTTGCAAACATGTTTGCACTTCAAATGATGATGAAAATCAAGGGAATGACACTTTTGCTTCAGGTTGAGTTTTCAAGACACGAACACTGTAGATTAATTCTTCCTAAAGTTGCTTGTTTTACTATCCCATTTCTTGCCACTCTCCCGAGCATGCAAGAACTATCCCATGAACCCTAACGCCTATATCCCTATGGTCGCAGGAGAAACATTAAATGACGGTTGTGGCTACTTGTATATCAACTAAAAAAGATTGAAGGGTATACTCCTATCCTCATCAACAACTTCTATCTTGAGCTTAGTCAAACAAGAGTCATTGAATACCTATTCTATCCTTACATTGAACTCTTTTAGTTCCCTCTCCCAAGTTCAATCAAACACTAACAGATTTATTCAAAAGGCGATCAATCTAATGAATAATCAATTAACAAAGTCAGAATAGACAACCTTTATGAAGAATCAATACTAGCATAAAGAAACTATCAAACTTCAACCATTTGCTATGGCTGAAACACTAGAACAAGTATTTAGACACTCATGTTCGAGAGGAAAGATAAAGAAATCATCATTCGAAGCATAAAACGATAGAGAAAGAAGAAAAATCAAAGTTATGAACTTATTTCTCCTCCAAAATTGTGTTACACCCTCAATACAATCAAATAAAATGATGTCAGATAACTAACAAATGACCTAGATGTTATGTTTATAAATGAGGCTTCAAATAACGCTTTTTCCCTCAAGTATTTAGCTTCAAAATCAGCAAAATCCATCTCAAAATAGGTCTGGCACTCTACGCCACCCAGTGTACCAGGTATGGCTTAATTTTCCTCCGGGCACCCCATGCCAGCCAATACACCAAGGTGTTAGTCAAATTTCTAGGCATTCGGATACCTCTGGTACGCCACGCCATCCAAATCACTAGAGTATTAGAAAAATTTTCTAAGTCTGGAATGCTTCTGGCGCGCCAGGTCATCCATCTCGCCAAGGTGTTGATCAAATTTTCCTCCGATATTAGGGACTTGGCGCGCCACGCCACCAATAACACCAACTTTTGTGCAGATTTCTCTAAAGTTTAGGGGTTGGCGCGCCACTCCAGCCGTCGGAACATTACTTTATTCCCACCTCATTTTGAGTCATTTTTCCTTGGTTTCCTACTCAAAACATCTAAAAATATTTGTTAGATCACAAAACACAAATAAACATAAATTTATGCATTTCATAAGGATTATGAACTCAAAATAAGGTAAAAGATGGGCAAAACAATGGAAAATGGGCATAAGAATATGCTCAACATCAACACTGCAATTTTTTTAGGTGGGGTGGAAATTTTGGTTGTATGATTTGTTTGTATAATGATTAATTTTGTCAAAATTCTAATTTGTATAACAGTATGCATTTGATGAGTGATTGATGTGTGTTTGTGATCCAAGTTAGTCCATTGTTTCTATAACTTTCCTCGTATAACTTCTTCTTTTTCTTTATTAGATTAACTTCTCTTTGCTTTCATAGTGTTGAGCCTTTTAACCTTTTTCTTGATCAGCCGCAATAAAAGGCAAAGACAATTCTTAAGTTGACCCTCTTTTGAATCTATCCTTCTTGACACATGAAAAAATGAAAAATGAGCAAAAAGATGTAAGTTGGGGGTGATAAGGAAGGGAAGAAAGAAATAGGCCAAAAAGATGTAGTATGAGCATATCCGAAGATGTGATTGGGTAATGAGATAAAAGAAGAAAAAAAGAAAGCAAAAGAGAAAAACGAAGTTGAGCCACAAAAAGACTCGCCCTTATTATTAGTAAATTATTAGTAAGGAGAAATTTTCTATTACTTTTTATTATATTAAAAAAAATTCTGCTTACTAACAACACAATTTAACTTTTACACATGGGCACCTTTTAACTTTAACCTTCTAGTTCCATCTTAATTCCCATTGTTTCACTTCCTCTTTCCCTTTTCTTTTTCAATATTCAACTTTTAAAGTGCATTAGGGAGTTTGGGATCAATTTATTTCAAGGATAATCAACAAAAAAGAATCAATAATTAAGTGGCTATTAGAGAAATAGGCTAAAAAGGCTCAAAAGGGCCAAATATAGATAATGACGGTAAATAAATACTAAGTCAAAAGCTTGGCTTAACAAAGAATTGCCTAAATCATGTCCTATGAATCAATACTTTGTAGACACATTGAAGAAGTTCTATATATCTACATATACATGGAATATAGTTAAATCTCGCCAAACATGGCACACAAAGTGTTAAACCGACTCCCTATCAACTCTCTACCAAATTAATGCAACTGAATTCAATGAACAATAATTTTATGTCCTTTTTATTCATCTATAGTCAATTTTAGAGCCAATGTGTCTCGAATAAAATTATCCAAAAAATATTTTATACACAAAATTTATGAGAGTTACCCAACATTGTCTTAGCATATCTATATTGATCACCTATCATTCAAATGGTGTTTGGGCTTCTCTTTTACCTACCTGAGGACCAGTTTTCCTTCAAGATAGTCGCCATCTACCTATCTTCAGAAAAAGCTACTAATCTATAACTAAAAAAACATATAGTTCAAAGGACTCCCAAGGGTCCACTAAAGAAGTCAATTACTAGAAAGAAACATTATACTAAACTACTAATATATTACATCCAATTTTACTATTGTAGGCCATATGTGCAAATTATGTCCTAGAAAGAAAGAAACAAATCAAAAGTACAAAATTACAAAAATAAATAGATCAATAAATAGAAGTTTCTTTCCCCCACCCCACACTTAAAACTTGGAACTTCCTAAATTAAAACCAAAATGAGAAAGGTGGAGAGTAAAGAACTCCCTGATCAATCAGTGTCACCCTCATCACCATCCCTATACCTATATGTATTCAGAAATAACACAGGATTATCCTACTCATTTTCTTATTTATTTACAAAACAAGGTTTCCTCTCGCACAACACTTGATTTAATATGGTGGCATGATGGTACACGGCATTAATCATTTATCATCCAACCTTAATAAGGTGTTCTCTCTATCAATATCCTCAGCCTAGTAGTGCTTTAATCTTTGGAGGTTCACCAAAAACTTTATTCCTTTATCTAACTTCCTCAAACACTGCAGATCCATGTGCGATGACCCTTAACACTTCAAATGGAATTGACCATTTAGAACTTAGCTTTCCCAGAAAAACCTTCAATCTAGAGTTAAACACTAGTACCATCCATCATTCAAAAAAGTGCATGGCAAAATATGCTTTTCATGCCACCTCTTCCTTTCTTTATACAACTTCACATTCTCATAGGCTTGTAGCCTAAATTCCTCCAACTCATTGAGTTGTTTCATCCTCTAATTACTAGTTGACTCTAAGTTCAAGTTCAATCTTTTTATGGTCCACTATGCCTTGTGCTCCAATTCAGCAGGCATGTTATCCCTTACCATAAACTAATCAGTAATGTAATGTGCCTATGGGTATTTCGAAAGTAGTCTGGTATACTTACAAAACACCATCGAGCTTGATAGTGCAATCTTTTTGCTGTGTATTCACCACCTTCTCCATGATCTGCTTAATCTCCCTATTAGAAACCTCCATTTGACCACTTGTTTTCGGGTGGTAAGAAGTTGCCACCATGTCTTCAACCCTATACTTGGTTGATAGATTTCTCCATAAGTTTTTATAGAATTGGCTACTTCTAAAACTTATCAATTCTCATGGAGGTTCAAATTGAGTGAAATTTTCTTCTACATGAACGTCACCACCACTTTTACATCATTATTAAGAAGAGTAGTGGTTTCTACCCATATAGATACACAGTCCACAACTCCAAGATATACTTGTTTCCTAAAGAAGGTGGAAACAACTACATGAAGTCTATGACCTAGACATCAAAGATCTTGACTTCCAGAAATTCTGCAATAGAATCTCATGACTCCTAGAAATTGTTCAAATCTGCTAGCACCTATTAGAGCATTTAGCCAACACATAGTGTTTTGAAAAAAAGACTAGATCAATAAAAACCTGATTAAAGCACCTTCGCAGCCATCCTATCACCACCATGTACCCTCCATAAAAGGAGTATCAGCTGTCAAGTACCTACTTAATCTCACTCTGGGGAATGTATCATCTAATCATCTGATTTGGTCCTTCTTTGATTAAGTATGGCTCATCCCAGATCTAGAACTGAGAATCATTGCTGAGCCCTTTCTTCTGCTAAAAGCTTACACTAGGAGGATAGACAACACTAACTAAGAGATTCACAACTTTAGCATACTAGGGCAATGGCTCAATATTGAGAGAAAAAACTGGCTCATCAAGGAACTCTTCCCTAATTGCTTCACCTTCAGCCACATGTTTACTCTTTTCAATACCAGATAGGTGGTCTGCAACCTAATTTTCACATCCTTTCCTGTCTCTAAATATCCAAATTAATTTTTTGCGGTAACAAGATCCACCCAATCAGTCTCAGCTTTGAATTCTTGTTGGAAAATAAATATTTGTATATAGCATGATGTATGTTGAACATTACTTTCTCCCTAATCAAATAGGACCGAAACTTCTTGAATGCATAAACTACTGCAATCAACTCCTTCTCCATCACTTCTAATTAGATTGAGTATGATTTAATGCCTTGCTGACATAATTAATAGAGTAGAAAATCTTCTCCTTCCTCTATCAAAAAAGTATGGATACTTCTAAAACTCTTGCATCACACATAAATTCAAAGGGTAGTATCCAATCTGGTGCAATCTTGACTAGTGCAGAGACCAGCCTGCATTTCAACTCCAAAAATGCCTTCAAGAAACCTACTTTAGAATCAAATTTTACATCTTTCTCAAGTAACTGATGGTGAGATCTAGACCTTTTTAGAAATCCTTGATTAATCTATGGGTAAAACCAATGTGACCTAAAAAGCTTCAAATAGCTCCGATACATATAGGTGGTGGAAACTTCTTAATGACTTCTAATTTTTCTTTGTCCAACTCTAGAACTTTCTTGGACACCTTGTGTCCCAATATTATACCTTCCATCACAAGAAAATGAAACTTCACTCAATTAAGTACCAAGTTTGTCTTTCTGTATCTTGCCAAAACGTTATCCAAGTTTTGCAAACATAACTCAAACGAACTTATGAAGACTGAAAAGTCATCCATGAATACTTCAACATAGTCCTTCACCATTTTTTAAGAGATGGTCACCACACACCTCTAGAAAGTAGCAGGTGGATTGCACAACCCAAAAGACATGTGTTTGAAAGCATATGTCTCATAGGAACATGTAAAAGTTGTCTTCTCTTGGTCTTCCATAGCCATGATAATCTGATATAGCTTGAGTACCCATTTAAGAAACAATAGTACTCCTGTTCAACTAGCTTGTCCAACATCTAGTCAATAAATGGAATTGGGTAGTCGCTGAATTTAATTTTGATAATCCATGCAAATATGCCAGCCTATGATTGTCCTGATCACAATAAGCTCATTCTTCTCATTAGTCATCACATTCACCCCCACCTTTCTTTTGGACACATTGAACTGAGCTCACCCATTAACTATCGAATATGAGGTACATTATTCTAGCATTAATCCACTTAATCACCTCCTTCACTACCTCTTTAATGATGGGATTTAACCTTTGCTGATATTTTATAGTAGCTTATGATAATCTTCTAATAAAATCATGTGCACGCATAATGTTAGGCTTATACCATGGATATCCGACATCTTCCATCTATAGATCACTTTCTATTTCATAAGACTTTCAATGCCCTTTTAAACTCATCTTTTGATAATATGGATATAAGAATCACAGATAAAATTTTATCCTCCCCTAAGAATTTGTGATTATCATTCAGGGATGAAAGGGCACACTACAAAAGAGTGTCAAGATTTGAAAGATAAGATTCAAGTACTATTTGATACCAAGGTAATAAACCCAAAATGAGAAGCTGATGCCCACTTATGATGTTGAAGTTGAATTATATTCTCAGTTTGATTTGTTCCTTTATTTGAAAGTTATTTTACAATAATTTGTACTTTGAACTACATTGCCTTGCTTTCCCTTTATAAGGGATATGTAGGTGCCCCTGTGGGATTTGGTTTATATCTTAATAAAACTTCTTTTACCCTTCTGGATGAAGAACTGGGGTAGAATTTTTGAGAGGATCTCAAAAAAATTCCATCAAATCAAGATTTTCACCAGACAAGTAGGTAAAGATCAGCAAGCTACAAAACTGGGGAAGAATTTTTGAGACAACCTCAAAGATTTCATTTCATTATGAAAGGAAGTATAAGAATTTTTCGAGTTGATAACTAGGGAAAAGTTTTTGAGAGGTCCTCAAAAGTTTCATCATAATGACATCTCAAGACGATAGATGGTCTATGGAAGGATGTCCCATGTAATAGCTCAAGTTTGACATGCAGATCGTTCGCAAGTTTAAAGTTCATGAAATTGGGATAACGAAAATGAGTAATGATGAGCAGAGGCACAAATTGACCTTCTCCTTTTTTTTAACTTATACTCTTTTCTTTGAGCACAAGAGCCACAGTTACAAACTTGCAGTCATTTTGTACATCATCAGGATTCGTAAAAGTATCTGCTATTAATAGTAAAGACAAATCAGTTAAAGCTTGTCAATTCCTTATGGATTATGAATAGGGTTAAACATTACCCTCTTAGTAAGTTATTCAAAAGCTGAACACTGTCTTATTTAGAGCTAAGTATTATAATTTTGGTTTCTGAATGTGTTAAGCTATTATTCTCTTTTTGGTTAAGAACTATCCTCCAATTTTTTAAAGGCAAAGTACTATCCTATTATTTTCTTTTGGGTTAAGCACTACTCTTCAATTTTTAAAGGTAAACGCACTGTCCTATGGGTTAAGCACTACCCTCCAATTTTTACGTACTAAGCATTCTCCTATGGGTTAAGCATTATCCTCATATTTTTTTAAGGGCAAAGAACTATCCTCCATTTTTTTAAGGGAAAAGAACTGTCCTATGGGTGTTCAAGTACTACCCTCCAATTTTTTTAAGGGCAAAGCACTGTCCTAGAGGTTAAGCACAACCCTCCATTTTTAAGGGAAAAGCACTTTCCTATCAAATTCATGATGGGTTAAGCATTACCCTTTCATGTAATTTATTTAAGGCTAAACACCGCCTTCTGCACTCTAATTGGGTTAAGTGCTACTCTTTGAAAAGTTATTCAAGTTAATCATTATTTCTGCAAAAACACATACATTTTCTCTCGTCATTATTATTTGCTAAGATTTAATATTTTTCACTACATAATACCTTATGCTTATTAGCTAACCATTTTTATCCAGTATTGCTAAAGTTTGCAGGCTACTTCAAGCTACTCTTGTTGTCACGACCCGAGAGTACAGCCGAATCGTAGACACAGGACAAGGAGCCCCGAGAGACCCCAAGTCAACCCATGGCACGAGCATATAACTAATTCATTCACACGGGACGGAAAGCTTAACCTAATAATCATGAACGAACTGAAAATCATAACATGAGTTATAAGAAACAACAATATATGATCTAAACATAAATGGATGAATACTACAAATAGGTCTGAAAGCCTCTAATCATAACAGACGAGTTAAAGGGACAAAACCCCAACTAACCCCATATTTCTGAAAAACAAAAAATGATAGACACGATCCGAACATGAAGCCCTCGAATCATGAGGACTCACTACTGAAAGTTGAGAAAGGAATTGAGACAAAGTTAGGAACGATGCTAAACCTGCGAACTAGATCCTGAAAATATGTGGGTCAGTACTTAGAAGGTACTGAGTATGTAAGGAATGCAAAATAGTACTTAAAAATATAAAAGTTATAGGAGTGGGGACATCATGATCATAAGGCTGAACTCGTAAGTATATTGTAAGGCTTAAGATTTCCAAAATATTTTTAAACCTTTCATAGTCATAACATGTGAGAAAAACATTTCATAAAACATAACTTGAGCCAAAAGAACATAATCATACATGCATTAAAAGCATGAGGAACAATGGGAGATTTCTAAAATCGACATACCCCATATGAGCACACATGGAGCCCGACCTGTAAATCTAGTCGGAAGGTCGTTCATACCTTGCCAAGGGTATGAACCATGAAAGGCGTGATATCACTCGCGAAGGCCCTGTAGGTCATAGGGGATAGTCACTGAGGAAGTCCCAAACATAACCTACAGTGGCACGTAGTTTTGGGATTCGGGGCGTAACCTAGGCCCCCAACCTACTCGGTGTTAAGTACTACTCCCAAAACATTCAACGTGCTCTTAGAAATTCATACATGACATGCATGGCTAGTTAAATCGTGAGAATCATAACATTCTTGAGAATTCGTAATACTAGCCATGGAATTGGGCCCGTGAATCGGCCAATATCATAGTTCATAAATCATAAGTGACATGTGGGCATTGCTCATAATTTCAATCATGCTTGAAATTCTTAAATTGTGGGAACTTGATCTTAATAACATGAGTAGTTGAAGACATGCTTAAAATTCAAAAATTCGTATTATGCTTGCGAAATCATCATGACCATGAACTTTACTAAAAATTTCTCATGATTGGGCATCTATACTTTTTGGGGGCTAAATCATAAAAATATTGAATAAACAAGTAAAATCAGCCTAAATAATTCGAAATTCACAAGTTAGGCATACTACAACAAGCTCAGTTTAAATTTTAAGGAATCATGCATTTTGATAAAGACCCATAAGTTTTTGGTAATTTCAAATATAGAATTAGGAAAAAATTGGGCATGGGTAGGGACTAAACTACCCATTCAAAACCCCACATACCTGAAATTACGTGACTCTTAACTCTCTTGAAAAGCCCTAGGTGGAAACGTGAAGAATTGAAGAAGAACAACTGAAATTCCTCCTACTCCCTTCTCTAGTTCTTGCAAATGCTAAATGAGACTTAGCATGGATTTTTCCTCTGTAAAAGACCCTGCCCCGACCTCAAAATGATGTGGTTTAGGGTCCAAAAGCATAGAAAAGTCGAAATTTCCCTTAATAAAATTTCCCTGAAAAATAGTTCTGCCCCCCGACCACGACTCGTGGTCACTTCTCCACTTTTCAATCTTCTGAATCTGACCACAACTTGAATACCACGACTCGTATTAACATCCTACAGTTCGTACTATCATTCGTGGTACCATCCACCCATACCAAATATGACTTAACCACAACTCCTCACCACGACTCATTGCTACATCCAATGAGTCGTACCATGACCCATGACGACTCACTCTGGCACCATTAAGAATTCCACCATGACTTCTAACCACGAGTCGTACCTACATGTCACGATTCATAGGACTACTCGTGGTATGACCTCAGGTTCCTGAAATTCATCACAACTCATACCACGAGTCGTACCATTTCATCATGATTCATAGAACTACTCGTGATATGACCTCAAGCTCCCGAATTCATCACGACTCGAGTCACGGGTCGTAGGTCCTCACCATGATTCGTACCTCGAGTTGTACTATTGCAAAATTCCAGGTTTTCTGCTGTTTTCAACTTCAACTCCCGGGTCTATTCTTAGGCCCTTCCGGCGTATTACACTTGTGCTATTAAATCAAGCTACTATTAAGCTACCATTATTCCAATTTTTAATCTACTTCTGAGATACTATCTTTTTTCTTCACGATACTATTTGCTATTCTTAACCTATTACTATTGTGCTACTTTTACCATTCTTTTGAATTTTGGATGGGTTAAGCACTACCCTCCAAATTTTAAAGGGCTAAGCATGGTCTCACTATTTTCTAAACATTGTTCGGGTTAGGCACTACCCTCTCAAAGTTATCTAAGCTATGAATTAGTTTCAAAACATATATACGTTGTTTTTAATTATTTTCACCCGTCGTCTCTATCTTTTCAAGCTCTACCATTTTTTGTCGTATATTACTCATCAAATAGAAAAGTACTCTCGCTTTCATTTTGCCTTTCAGTCCTTTATCTTTAAGATTAGCTCTCATTCCGATATCACCGCAAACTAATACCGAAATAACAATTCATACGCCTCTATCATTTCTCCATTCTTATCACTCATGTCACTTCCATCTTTGTTAAGCCTGGTACCGTTGATATTTTTAGGGACCCTATTTATCCTTAAATCTAGAAATACACACGATCTGATTCTCATAAAATTCAAGATATGTAGGTGACTTGATATCAAAGTTTCGGCCACAACATCTTCACAACTCTTATTTCCTTCTGTTCAGTCCCACCGAAATCGTTCCTTTGGTTAGACAAAATTGGCTACTAGATCAAATCATGCACAACAATCCAGCCCTTGATAAAGCTTGCAGTAGACCTGACCTAATCACCAGGTCCAATTGCTCTTGCCATGGCAGAGCAAGGAACATTTGTTGACACCCAATTTTGACCTCCCTACTCCCCATCTTGGCTAAATATTAAAATATGTATATTTTCTTTAAAAATTATCTTTTTTACATAATTATTTTAATATCTTTTAATGCGTGTTCATAGTCTTAAGATAACGTTTCATTAACTATTGATATTTATTGTCATATATAATTAGTTCTTTTTACATAATTATTTACCATTTATGCACTTTAAATTTGCATTTTATATTTTTAAAAATATTTTATTGCATTAATTTTAAATTTCTAATTTCCTTAATATTATATGTAATTATGCATTTACTAAAATTATGCATTATTGCACTTTTAATTTGCATTTATATTTTTAAAAATATTTCATTGCATTAATTTTAAATTGCTTATTTCCTTAACATTATATGTAATTACGCATTTACTAAAATTACACATTATTATCTATCATGTTATATATGATAGCTTGTATGTGTATAAGAACATATATATCTTTAATTAAACAAGCTATTTTATTCTAGAAAATAAAATATTTTTTATTTAGTTTTGGTAAATTATTTATAATTAATTCCTTAACAATAATATTTTTATAGTTTATCGTGAATTATGCTATTATGATTATTTATTTGTTAAATCTTATTCGATTGTAGTATTTTAATTAATTATATAGAAGCTAATTCAATTTCTATTCAATTTATTTAAATTCTAGTCACGTTGTACTTAATTTATGTCAATTTTAGCCAATTTAGTTAATTTTGGGATACACTTTAAACTCCATTCAATTATGAACTAATCCAAACCATTTAATTATCTGTGACCCATTTCTATCCCGTAACCTAACCCAAAACCTACAACTAATTTCAGCCCTCCATCACATCTAATCCAATGGATACAATTAAGCCCTACCCATTTCCTCTAATACTAATATTCACCCCCAAACCAAGAATAACTTCCATTTTCTTTCCTCGTTTAACAGACTATCGCTCATCTTTACTTTTCTCTCAGCCATCGTCTCCTCCCTCCACTGTCACACCATTGTCTGCTTTGACGAAGCCCTCAAACCTCCGTTTGATGAAACATCTCTAAACCGCGGCTGTGTTTGCCACTCTTTACTCTTTCTCTCATTGCTTCCCTCCCCTTCTTCTCTTTTTCTTCAGCCAGTGACTACTATAGTGGTGTAACGACCCGTACGATCATTATAGAGCCTCGATGAAATTGGCATAAGGATTCAAAATTTTATGATTTTAGCTTGTTATTTTTGAAATAAGAGATTATTTCATTAATTGAATTGATGGGATGAATAAATAAAAATTGGTGGGCCCAGGCAACACGCCGCGAATGATCCTTCACTGTAGCGGGATCATTGCAGTAGAAATGTACCTCTACATCGGACGACATGAGGTAGAAAGTTAGTTTAAGTCAAAATTTCGGAAATTTTTATTGATTATTTTGTGGCACGAACTTTGAGAGTAGAAGAGCGATTTTCTAAGGGCTAAATAGTTTCTCCTTCCCAAGATATGAGTTCTAGCTATTTCTTTTCCTCATTTGATTCCTTAACACCCCAGAATCGAAGAGTAGTCTCTAATGATTCCTATCTAAGAACCCTAGGTTTGTGAAAACTAGGGCTAGGGTTATGGGAATGATTGTGTGTTGATTCCTAGGCCTAAAAGTGAAAAATTAACACTGACTAGGGTGAATGTGATAGTGGAACATTGTTTTTGTGATAGTTTGAGACCTAGAATTTGGTGAATTTAGAACCCTAACCTTAAAAACTATTTTAAGAGGTTTAGAGGAGTAAAAGCTCCATGAACTAGGTTGGAATGATCATTATAGATTTGAGTTATGATAATTTAGCATGTGCTTACCAAATATCATAAACAATGGGTAGAATATATTGGGTGGAGTTCCTAAATCCTTGAATCGAAGAAGTAGACTATTGGTTAATTCCTTAATGTCTTATTTCTAGACTTTGAATGTTTGGAGGCATTGAGACAAGGCAAAGATCCCATGGTAGATGCATATTCCGGCTCTGTGATCCATGTAGGTTATGACTTATCTTTGTGTTAGACTATGATTAATGAATCGTATACACGTGTACCATTAATGTACGATTAATTGTTAGGATAATATTTGATTAATTCTATGATATCGTTATAACTCTTCCACGATATCGTTATAACTCTGAATAACATGATTATGAAATTGGGGAAGATTATCTCAAGCTTAGAATGTAATAGAAAGATGAATCTACTTGGTAAAAATTATGGATATATATAATGTGGTAATGTGTGAGATTTTAAGAGATAATGACTTTCTTGATAAGGCTTGAAAATATATTTATGAGGCTATATTCCTGATGTTATACATTGGTTTGAGATTCTTGAAAATATGTTCTTGATATATAGTTAAAATGTTGTTTTAGATGGAATATTCTTGGTAGCCTGTGAATGTTGGTTGCTCTTGATAATATAATTTGATGATATAAACATAATGTCGATTTGTGATAATATAAATAAAAAGCTAGAAGCGGGCTGATCGGACTTAGTTTGGGTTATATAAACTCAATGTTGCAATTTAATAATTACAAATGATGATGTATGGCTAACCTAAAACGAATCTAAGGTAAGTAAAGAATGGATGTTTTTAAAACCCGTAGCTAGTAAGATTGAGTAATTGAATCTTGGTTGTGATTGGATAATTATTGTGAATGATGAATCTATTTTGTGAGTGAATATATTTGAGGGACGATGATGGGCCCATGTACGTTGTCCTGAATAGGGACCAAAGGAAATAATATGGTGTACAATATTGAAAGAACTTATTTTTTTGATAGATCATTATGTGAGAAAGTTGGGAAGGTTAAGCCGACAAATTATGAAAGTTACCTTATGTGTATGTTAATGTTGTACTAGTTGATGCAAGATTGTGTCAATTAATAAATAAACTAGGGAGATAGACGATTAGGATTGTGGAAAGTCAAACTTTAATTAAGTAATTATACGTGTCACGAATTGCTAAATATGATTGTTGGTCTTTGAACGCTGATTTTGGCAGAGGTAATGGTAGAGGGTTATGATTATAAGGTGTTAGACTTTAATTAATAATTGCTTCTATTGAAGAATATATTAGTCTTCGGACCTTGATAGTTGTGTATATTTGATAATATTTGTGGGGAATATTGATGATCATATTCGTGACTGTGTACGTGTGTTCAAGTGATATTATTTGAATTTAATTATACCTATGATTTTTCATATGTATCGATGAGGTGAAACATGTAAAATATGTTGGATTATGTTGGCAAATCGGCCTTCTGAATTGTCCTGTTATTGACTAGATAATTGTGCAATTAATTTGATGATTTTTAGCTTGTAGCTCTCAAATTGTAATATGCGTTGACTGGTTGAATGATGTGCTCATTATATGGGAGTTATGGAGTATTATGTCCTTATGATCGTCACTTGAGTTGATGGAGATGATAGCCTATAGAAGGATAACTGATGAGTGTTGGACGATAGGGTGATGGAGACCCATAATTGTTATGAGTACACAGAAAAATATGATATTATGTTCATATGGTTGGGTGTACAGGTAAAAGTACACAGATAGGTATGATATGACATTTATATGGCTGGGTGTTAAGGTAAGAGTACACAGACAGGTATGATATGATGTGCATACGGCTGGGTGTACGGTACATGGATTTCTATAGGCCTCTATAGGTCATGAATGGAAAGGTAGTATAAGACCCACTAGTATGTGTATACCGTGTTTATAGAATTAACAATGTCGTTACGATGATATGAAAGATGTGTATAGTTGTGTTCAGATATGAGCACACAAATAGGTATGATATGATGTTCATATGACTGGGTGTATATGTAAAAATACACACACAGGTATGTTATGATACCCATATGGCTGGGTGTACAGATATGCGTATACAAACAGGAATGGTATGATATACATGCGATTGGGTATAAGGATGATGAGGTCCTAAGTATAACAGAGATCGGTAGACATACGTTATTGGATACATACGGCTGAGTGATAGGGATTCGTAATAGGTGTGGCACACAGATGGCACGTGAGTGTGCAAACATCAGATGATATGAGATATTGAGACAGGTTCATGTATTTGTGTATCCTGTGTGTTCTTGAAATTGTTGTATGATTTTGTATTGTTGTGGGAAATCATTTGACGATTGATTTATTTAACTGAAATATATGGATGATTACATTCAAAATTGTTGATTGAGATCTTTTATGCTTGTCACTGGGTTGATCCTGATTGTGAAAATAATGGTGGTAAAACAAGCGGACAAGTGGATAAATGTGAATAAGACAAATAATAGAATGTTTAATTTAACTAGTGTGACATTATTATAGTTGTTAATGATTATTAAGTATGTATAGAATGATGGGTGGTTGAGAAATTATGTGATTAGCGAAATTGAGTTACTGTCTAAGACAGTCTCGTTGCAATGACATTATTAGTGTTGCGGCAAGACTGTGGTAGCGGTCTAGTTACTGCTGTTATGGGCCTAAATAATGTGTAGGCCAACGTCGTTGTTGAGATCCATTATAAGAATGTGTATCCTATTAAACAAGTTGTGTAAATAGGGAGAATTTAAATGAATTATTCAGCATCATGTTAATTATAATAATTAATTAATTACATAGTAATTGTATGCTATTGCATAAACTAATTATTATCGGTTGATGATGCTTACTAATACGTGTGGTGTACTGATACTACTCTTGCTATGCCTTTTTGGTATAGGTTGTTCAAGGTAAAAGTTCGTGATTGATTTGGGGATATTCAGTCGCAACTTCTGCACTTTTCCACAGGCGAAGCTATATCTTTTAATTGTCAATATTCTAATATAGTTCTCTTGTACCTATCTAGACTATATTTTTGGGAGAGTCAGTTTTTCAGAGATTTTTAACGGTGTAACTCTATTGTTTATTCTATGAAAACTTATGAAATAAATATATTATTTGAATGAAAAATTTTCACATGTTGTTTTCGAAAAGGGTTCTCCTGTAGAAATAGAATTAAATAGGTGCCAACACAATCTTCCAATTTGGGTTGTGTCAACTGGCCACCACGTAGACCCCTCTCATCCTCTCTTCAAAAACCACCACCGCCACTATTCTCCAGCCACCATGGGTGGATAAACTAGCGGACCACCGAAAAAACAACTGCATCACCTCCCCTCGTCTCCTCACATCCTGCTGTTGATGAGCCTCCAGGCAGACCCACATCCACTGCTCTCTTCTCCTTCCTCCCTCTCTCCTCCAACTCTGGCGAAGCCAGCAACAGACACCTCCATCCTCTGGTCGATTCAAGCAATATCTAAATATGTCCACTGACCTTATTTTTACCGAATTTTGTAGACTCTATGTATTATAGAACAGTTATAAGAATCTTGTCTGGTTTAGCCTCTTTTACTTATTACTATTATTGTTTTTTATTCATAACAACATTTACATTTTTAAAAAAATTAATGTGTATACAACTTTGATTTATGCGTGAACCATGTTGGTTATTGCTCCACCATATTGATAGATCATCCAAAATGAAGAAATCTCTATATGTTACATATGATCTTTGACGGTTTTAGATTCGAATGTTATGTGTGTAACTTATCGATTCCTATATATCTTTGTGTCCTCATCATCATATTCATGTTCTACATGCTTGAAATTATGTACTCGCAGGGACTTAATTAGTAGTTTTATTAATCCTAAATTTATCGAAGATGCTACTCCTCAATTGGTGTTCATCTATAGCAAAAAGATTATATCACAAATTTATGATATAATTTATTCTTGTTGCAGTTAATTCTTTACAGCCTCATGTTTCTTTCTTTTCTGAGTTTGATTCATGATCACCTTTCATTTGTTATCCTCATATGCTACTAGGCATGATTTGTCACAACCTTTAAATTGCCTATTATCTATATATTGTGATCGATACTTATTTCCTTTGTATTCACTCTCACAGCTCAATAATTTTTTATTTATAGTAAATTTGATTTGGTTCTAGTCATCCTTTCCATGACAACTTTATATGCTAATTAACCTGCGATCACGTGTTTATGTGATTAACATGTCAACTTCAAATATTTTTGGTAAAATGAATTTATTTTTATCTGAAATTGATTGTGCCTTATTGGATCAATGAAAATTCTCACTTGATTGAATATTTCTCTTTCTATTCTTTCCTTGATTTGAGTATTTAATTATTTATCTTAAACTTTTATTAGTTTATTATTGACGGTTCCCGCAAGTGTACGGGTCGTACAAGTAATATAGTGGCTCTTTTTAAGAACCGGAATGTCGAACCCATAGGGACTGGACCCATTCCGCTAACTATCTAGTTCAAGTGTGATATAAACTTTCGCAAGTGTTGATTATAGAAGTTTTCGAGAAGATTTAATTGAAGTCTAATTTTGGTCAACGAAATATTCTGAATTCACTCTAGGAGCAACATAGAGTTAAAACCAGATAATCATGTGCTATTACGATTTGCAATGGTTTAAGTATGAAACTATTAATTGTCGTCTCACATAATTAGAATTGCATGTTCATGGCCTTTCGAGCCTCTGAACACGACAAACTAGCCTCATTGCAACATTGTGAGCGAGGATGCTAATTCTAGTTCGTGGGCAATTAATTACGTGGATGTGGTTTAGGTGGAAATGATTAGGGACTCTCGTACACCTGATCATTCGACTCAACTTAGCTTCACAACTACTTCTTCGAGTGGTGATGTGATAATTCTAAGTTGGTGCCTAGCTCATCCCGTTTTATCAACCAAGCAAGGTGTTAGGTATATTTCTATCCTAACACAAATTATATAGTGAGATACAATCATGCTCCTTACATTCTCATGTTCTGACCTAGGTAAATGATTTCTCAAGCAAATGCCTAAGCTAACGTGTAGGTTTTCATGGTGATCAATCATAAAAAACAACCAATAATTCAGAATGCAAGACAAAACAACAATCAATAACTTAATTTCAACACAAATTCGTGAAAACACAATCATAACTCATGGCTTCAACCCCAGAGGAAGGGTTCTAGCCATTCAATGTTCGTAAAATTACAAGAAAACATTAATAAACTAACATACTTACAAGAATTGGTAGAAGAGAAGGGAATTTCACAAACCCTATATGAGTTCTCCCACTTCTCCCTTCACTCCTAGGTGGTTTTCCAGAATAAAATAATGACAAAATGATTTTAGGAGCTAAGGGACCTATTTATAGTAAATGAGAATTTTGCAAAATTAATCCTGTCATGGAATGGCATCGTGTCACGGAGTGTATCGCAGAAGCACACTATAAATAGCCTCAGGATGCAAATCTACCGACTGTCGCCGCGCTGGCCGGCGTGACACGCTGCTCATGCAGCGCGATGGCATGCTGCTGGAGCGCAGCTGGCCTGGCGTGGCACCGCGCTGGAGTGAAGCTGGCATGCCTGCATGCTGCCTTCTCTCGTGCGCCTGGCATGGGCATGGCATGGCACTGGGCGTAGCACACCCACAGCGTGGCACACTGCCTGTCACGGCCAGCCTTACCAAGGCATGCTCCTTGCCGACTTTTGCACATTTCTCCTGACTCCATTCCTCTACTTCACGAACTTATGAATTAGTTCCTCAAATTCATTCAAACCTTCAAAACAAGAACTAATCATGTTGGTTAGTACATATATTCACATTTATATAAAATCACATGAAAATGTATATAATTAATTAACTAAAAAAGTCTAAATTAAGTTATAAAGCATCACTTGGGCGTGCTATTTTGCCCGAGATCACAACCCCACACATAAAGCCTTGTTCGTCCTCGAACAAACCTTTTACATCTCATGCATATGGAGACTCACACATAGCTAATTTAGCAAGATAATTCAGGCTACGGCTATAATGATTATTTAAGATAACAAGCTAAAAATAGAGCATGCACGATTTGATCATTGAAATGAAATACAACCCTGCTAAGACTTTCTAACGTCAAGAATCGACTCTCAATCTTAGCAAACTCATGCAAATCAACTGATAAAGAAATCCAACATGAATTATATCCTTCATTCAACATGTGCCCTCACGGAAAGAGAGTTACCCAATTTCACACGCAAAAATTTCTACATCACAACATGTGTGGGTACATGAATAGAATTACTCTCCCTCTCACAAAGAATTCACATGCATCATGTAATGACCCATAAGCTTGCCCTTAGTGTTTTATTCCACTAATTAAAGGATGTATGAATGTAAGATCGAGTAGGACTTTTTAGGTTGTAGTGTAACTAAGGGATGGGTAGGCACTATTATGGCCAGTAATAGTGACTATCTTCCCTAAACACTTTTAATACATCACGCCCTCATTATGGACTTCCCTTCTCTTACTTCTCCTTTATTTCTTTTCAGCTTTCCTTTCCCTCTTGTGTTCCCCCATTTCTTAAGGCACTCTTGGCTTATTGGTAAGGAGTTCTATAAGTAACTTTTCATTAATTTATTTTCTTACTCCCTACTAATACTCGACCGTATTCAAACAAGTGCACCCTTGACCTTTCTCAACTTTTACAACTGCCACTTTTCCTTCCTTTTCATTCTTCTGACTCATTTACTCTTTCGGATTTTTTTCTGTAAGCGCTTAGGAGTTTTGGTTCAATTTCAAGGCTAATGAAAGAAAAAGGAATAAGCTTATGTTGTATCTATCAAAGAACAGGCTCAAGGCTCAATGGGGCTAACTAGGATTAAATATTCAAGGTAGGTAAAATGAGGGATAACATTTAGGTTCCTTCAAAGAAATGCCTAAATCATCTCCTACAATTCACATCCTTCATTTCATTTTATATACACACCAGGCAAGTTCTAGACACTCCACAATAGCACAGAATACTCAAAACCTTACACTCATGGCACATGCTCAAATCAAGACACATTCAGCAAACTCTTACTCAGCTAATAACAAGAATTCAGAATTAAGCTTCAATCACATTGAGTCAAATTCAAGAACCTAAGTGTCTCACGCAAAGTTATACACTTGCATGCTTCAACACTGAACACACTTGCATCTTACAATCATTTATAGCACATAACAAGAACATCAAGCATCGATTAGCTACAGGTTGAAAAACCAAAACTTATTGACTAACTTCCTTAAGACGATCGTCATCCATCCATCGTCGGAAACAGTCCCTAACTATGACTAAAAACATTATATACAGACAAAGAAAATTTTTATTCTTTGGTTCAAAGATTCCCCGTTGGAAAAGAACCGAAAAGAAAAACCAACAGGTGATGAAGTCATGCTTGACTCACAAAAATCACAAAAAAATTTCTATTATTTCGCACAAGCATTACATTCACCAAAACATTTTAAGCACAAAATTTTTGAAATTTTCCTCACCCCACATTTAAATCCTGCTATGTCCTCATAGCATCAACTTAAAATTAAAAGGATGAGAAATACTCCCTGAGCCTCATGCCAAGCTAAAAGCATGCTTTTCTTCAAGTTCTCATAGGTGGGTGTTTGACCCCACACTTTTCCTCTTCCATGCATTTTAGCTTCCTCTTCCAAGGGTACTCAGCCTTCCCCTCTGCCTATGCTTAACTTTCCACCAAAGACACAAAAGTTGAAAATAAATAAATATCAACTCAAATACAAGAAATTAAAAAGGTACCTATGGTACCCTTGGGTTGCCTCCCAAGCAGCGCCTTATTTTACGTCACGGCACGACGTGGATTAGCCTTTTCAGGACATCCTCATACCTGGTTTCCCGTTCGAGAACCATCTCCTTTTCTTTTGATTATTAGAGGGAACAGCCTCCACTCTATTCCTCTCTTCCTCCCAATTTCTTCACAATTTGAAGCCCTTTATCAGACTCGGGCTGAACCCTTGTCATTACCTTTGGCCATGCACCTGTGGAATCCTCCACCCCACATTTATCCTCTGACAACTCACTAACCTAACAAATGTTTCTATGGTGTGTGGATGGGTTCATTTCTTGGTATACGCGGAAGAGTTCTTCTTCATCCTCAGCCCTCATTTTCAGGGTCCCTTCTCTCAAATCAATCACCGCTCCTCCGGTGGCCAAGAATGGCCGTCTCAAGATTAAGGGTACCTGGTCATCAACCTGAAAATCTAAGATAATAAAATCAGCAGGTATAATAAACTTACCTACTTTGATGAGAAGGTCCTCTATTATTCCCTCAAGTGTCACTCGCGACTTATCTTCTAGCTGCAGCATCAACCTTGTTTTCCTTGATTTTCCCAATCCTAGGGTGTTAAATAAAGACAGGGGCATTAGATTAACTACTGCCCCTAAATCACACAAAGCTCGTAGCACTTCAGCTTTACCAATTTGTATGGGGAGGGTAAAACTCCCTAGGTCTTTGAGCTTCTTCGGAATCTTTCTCAGTACCCTGGGACTGCACTCCTCAGTCAGTGCTATAGTTTGGACATCCACCAATCTAACTTTGTTCGCCATCACGTCTTTCAAGTATTTAGCATACTTGAGCATTCCCTGCAAAACATCAATAAGAGGAAAGTTTATGTGAAGTTCTTTGAAACTCTCAAAGAACTTTTTGAAGCATTCCTCCTCCTTGCTCTTTCTAAATTTCTGAGGGAATGGTGGTGGTGGTCTTTGTGCTGGCTGCAATGAAGATTGTGCATTTTGTTGCCCAGCACTCTGATTATCTCCCGTGTTGCTAGATGGTGCTAGTCTAACCAACTCCGGCTGCACCTCCTTTCTCAGCTCTTTAGGCACTACATCAGCTAATTACTTTTCGCTACTAAGACTGATGGCATTGGCCTGTCAGGGGTTAGGATCTGTGCCGCTTGGTAATCCCCCTTGCGATCTCATGTTTTGAGCAGCTTCTATCTGACCCACTTGTTTTTCAAGATTGTGGGTTGCCACTTGCTGATTCTTTAAGTCTGTTGCCATCCTCGCCTGATTTTTCGCTAACTGAGTCTAGGTCTCCATGATTTTTTGCAATGTTTCCTCAATGCTTCTACTCAATTGACCATCATTTTGCCTATTCTGCTGATACTGCTGTTGTTGAGGTTGCATATAACTCTGCTTTTGGTTTCCACCCTAAGAAAAATTCGGGTGGCTCAGCCAATTTTTGTTGTAGTTGTGTCTGAAATTCTGATTGTTCCTCTGCACATTCCCAACAAAATTGACTGATTCCGAATTGGCTCCACAAGATTCTGCGTTATGCCCATTGTTACCACAAATTTCGCACCAACTAGAAGCTTGCTGAATTGCATTAACCTGGCCCTGTTGTTGGTTAATACCCAGTTTATTGAACTGAGTCATCATCTATTGCTGGAACGAAGCTAACTGCGCTGCCAAGGCATTCATTCCATCTACCTCTATCAGCCCTGATCTCTTTCCTGCCCCTCTCGATAACTCGTTTTGCCACTCTGGATTTCCTTGAGCAATTCTGTTCAACAAAGTGTACAACTCATCATACGTCTTCTCCAAGGCTTGCCCACCCGATGCAGAGTCTAGTAAAATTTTAGTGTGTGTGTCTAGACTTTCTACAAAGGTATGAGCCAGCACTTCATTTGATTGCTGGTGATGGGGACAGTCTCTCAATAATGACTTGAATCTTTCCCAAGCAAAATATAAGTTCTCATCAGGCTTCTGCTTGAAACTCAATATTTCACTTCGTAACTTTGCAGTTTTGCCTGAAGGAAAGAATCTGATAAGGAACTTCTTAGACAAGTCATTCCACGAAGTTATGGAGTTTGGTGGCTCAGCCTTCAACCACTTTTTCGCCTGGCCCAACAATGAAAATGGGAAGAGGGTCAGTCGGACATAATCTGTGGACACGCAGGTGGGGACAAACATGTCACTAATCTCTAGAAAGTTCTGTAAGTGCTGTTGCGGGTCCTCATGTGTCATTCCAGTGAATTGACCACTAGAATGTAATAGCTGCACCATGTTCTGTTTAAGCTCAAAGTTCCCTCCAGGCTTCGGTTTTCAGATACTAGAGTTCACATTAGTCGCTTGTGGGATTGCCACTTCGCGAACTGGTCTAGCTGCCATTGCTTCCGGTGACAATTGTGCTTGTCCCGCGGGTGGTTGTTGTTGTTCCTTTTCTTGAAGTCTCTTCAGCTTTTGCTCTAGAGCTACTCTCCTTCGCAAATGGATTTGACGTTCAGGTTTAGGAAAAGGTTCCACAAGCTCTCTATTTTAGCCAGCTTGGCAAGACAACCTGTCACCTGCAAATGATCAGACTAAGACCAAGTTTCTCAAAACTTCAGGAAATTTAAAGAAAATCACACAAAAAAAGATAAATTATCAAAACTTCGCCGAGTCCCCAGCAACGGCGCCAAAAACTTGTTGACGGTTCCCGCAAGTGTACGGGTCGTGCAATTAATATAGTGGCTCTTTTTAAGAACCGGAATGTCGAACCCACAGGGACTGGACCCATTCCGCTAACTATCTAGTTCAAGTGTGATATCAACTTTCGCAAGTGTTGATTATAGAATTTTTCAAGAAGATTTAATTAAGTCTAATTTTGGTCAACGAAATATTCTGAATTCACTCTAGGAGCAACATAGAGTTAAAACCAGATAATCATGCGCTGTCACGATTTGCAATGGTTTAAGTATGAAACTATTAATTGTCGTCTCACATAATTAGAATTGCATGTTCATGGCCTTTCGAGCCTCTAAACACGACAAACTAGCCTCACTGCAACATTGTGAGCGAGGATGCTAATTCTAGTTCGTGGGCAATTAATTACGTGGATGTGGTTTAGGTGGAAATGATTAGGGACTCTCGAACACCTGATCATTCGACTCAACTTAGCTTCACAACTACTTCTTCGAGTGGTGATGTGATAATTCTAAGTTGGTGCCTAGCTCATCTCATTTTATCAACCAAGCAAGGTGTTAGGTATATTTCTATCCTAACACAAATTATATCGTGAGATATAATCATGCTCCGTACATTCTCATGTTCTGACCTAGGTAAATGATTTCTCAAGCAAATGCCTAAGTTAACGTGTAGGTTTTCATGCTGATCAATCATAAAAACAACCAATAATTCAGAATGCAAGACAAAACAACAATCAATAACTTAATTCCAACACAAATTCGTGAAAACACAATCATAACTCATGGCTTAAACCCTAGAGGAAGGGTTCTAGCCATTCATGTTTGTAAAATTACAAGAAAACATTAATTAACTAACATACTTACAAGAATTGGTAGAAGAGAAGGGAATTTGACAAACCCTAGATGAGTTCTCCCACTTCTCCCTTCACTCCTAGGTGGGTTTCCAGAATAAAATCGTGACAAAATGATTTTAGGAGCTAAGGGACCTATTTATAGTAAATGAGAATTTTGCAAAATTAAGCCTGTCGTGGACTGGCTCCGTGTCACGGAGTGTATCGCGGAGAACTTCCTCCGTCACACGGAGGTAATGCGGAAGCACACTAGAAATAGCCTCAGGATGCCAATCTGCCGAGGGTCGCCGCGCTGGCCGGCGTGACAGGTTGCTCATGCAGCGCGATGGCATGCTGCTGGCCTGGCGCTGGCGCGCAGCTAGCCTGCCTGCATGCTGCCTTCTCTCGTGCGCCTGGCATGGGCGTGGCACGACACTAGGCTCGACACACGCACAGCGTGGCACGCTGCCTGGCGTGGCCAGCCTTACCAAGGCGTGCTCCTTGCCGACTTTTGCACCTTTCTCCTGACTCCATTCCTCTACTTCACCAACTTATGAATTAGTTCCTCAAATTCAGTCAAACCTACAAAACAAGAATTAATCATGTTGGTTAGTACATATATTCACATTTATATAAAATCACATCTAAATTAAGTTATAAAGCATCACTTGGGCGTGCTATTTTGCCCCAGATCATTTATACTCAATTGATTTTTATTTAAGGAAAACTTTCTTGATTTAGTCTTTCCTTCTTTTATCAAATTAGGATCGGTAATTATGATAATTTTGTTACTTAGTAGCTATGGTTTTGAGGCCTTATTTGATTCTGTCTATTTCATTAAGGCAATGATTTCTATAATTGAGAATTCCCTTTTATGTGATAAATGTCTATTAAGGAGAGAATTTTTGTGACTGATTCTCCCTAGAATTGATCTTCTGAATATTTTTTCTTCCACTTCCCCCTTTACTTATTAACTATGTAAACATGCTCTCCTCCCTTGTTTTTCATTCAGACATCACCTATTCTTTAGCAATACAACTTTTCTTTCTTTAACACTTGAACACTGCTATTCCTTTATGACATAACACTCGAAAAATGCTCTATATTCTCTAGCTTCCATACTCTTTATACTCTTTTTTTTGCTACCGGCTGCAAGTCAAGGCAGAAATAATTCCTTTCTCTTTACCTGGTTGGATCTCCAAATCAAAAAGAGTAACTCAATGGCTCTTGGACATTAGGATTGAGACGGGTAGAAACATGATAGGGCGATTATTCTTTTCCTCTTTTAAAACGGATTAAGGTTTAATAAAAACTATCTACTTAGGCGGGTAGTGGGAAATGATAGTCTGTGCCCCCTGAACAATGAGAGCAATCTAAAATTGATTTCAAAATTTTATTTTAGTTGCATGCGGTGATCTCATTGGTTAAAATAATTCTCTATTTATTTTCTAGAACTACATTAGACCTAATTCCCTTTAAGGGATACGTAGGCGTCTCTGCGAGACTCGGTCCAAATCTTTGAAATTTTGTTGTATGTTTTGTTATTCAAAGATTTTGTTTTATGTTTTGTTATTGAATTTGCTGTTTGTTCTTCTAATTTTTCAATTGTTAATTGCTCTATTGTAAAACTTGTTCTAATAAGATTCTTTTCCTATAGGTTGGCTAAAATATATTTCTTCTCGCTTGTTTGAATTTTGTTTTTCTTTTCTTTTTTTACTTTTTTATTTGATCGTACAATTTAGTATAAGTGTTTGAATATGTTTATTTGAAAACTATCTTTATGTTATTTTTTATAATACTCATTTTAACTAACCTAGTTACTTAGGCTTAATTATAATTAATCTTCTTTACTAGCTAATTTTTCCCACATAATAATGAATTCAGAAGGAACCCATATTTGTGGACCTAAAAAGGTGCCTAACACTTCTCTTTCAAGGTAACTTGAACCCTTACCTAATTCTGGTGACGATAGGCTAGTTAAACAAGTTTTTTACGTTAATTAAAAACTTAGAATGGTGTCCTAACGCACCATAATTCATTAGGTGGCAACTTTTCTCAATAAATTTCCTTTAAGAGTTTTCACATGTTGAGTTTCATTTTTCGCAAGAAAAATGGGGTGCGTCACACACCTTAGCATGACCCATTTCTATAGATTACAAGAGTCAATGTACGACCTGAGAATTGTGTCAAATGATATCAATTTCTAGAAATTAGTTATGATCTGTTAGATAGTCTAGAATAGAGTTAGATGGCTTGATGATTAGTAAATTGTTAACAAAAGAGTATATGATAGATTTAAGTAATGTGATGGCATCTGAATGTATAGGACAAGTGCAATATTATGATAAGTTTTCGGTTAGGAAGAGACTGGACAAGTATAGTACCATAGAGATAAGAATGTAACCAATAAGAGTTATAAAGGACCTTAAGAGAAGAAGGGTACTAAGTTATGGAAGAAGTACCAGTCATAAGATTAATCATTGCTAGGAAGAGAATTGATAATTTCAACTAGATTGCTAGAAGCACAATTTAATCCCCTCAACCAGGTAATTACAAAGACAATTTGAATCCATTCAAATGAAATTTATGACCCAACGGGTTCAATGTAAGGATCAAAGCATAGGGGTATCAAAAGTTTATTGAATAAGAAAACAAAAGAAGATTACCCTTTGAAATATGATTCCCAGTTATCTCTTGTTCACAAAAGTTCACTAGAAAAAGGAAGAAAAACTATTGGTAGTCACTTATTACCTTAGTTGAAGAAAGCGACCCACAAGCATAGGACTATAGCTTCTAAGGTAAGGGAGATATTGTATGATAAGGAACCAAAACACTTTAAATAATCTCCATTTTATGGACATTGAGAAAGGATAACGCAGAGCCCAACAAGTAAATATTGAATATAAAAGACTCAGAGTGTAATGACACACCCGGCCAATATAGTATTCCAACCACATACAAATAAGTGAATTAAATTTTTTAGAAATTTGTGATAAATTCCTGAGAAACGAAGGATGCATGGAGAATAAAATGAGTGTCCGCCGCGGGGGGACGATTTCCACTATAGAGAAATCGCTGCAGCGAGAAAGGTTTGCGCTACAACAGATGACACGGACCAGAAATCTGCAATTCTGTTCGTATTAGGATTTTGAAATCCTAGTCCTCGAGGAGGACTTATTAAAAATGTCTAAAAACAGAAAATAAACTTTTTTAGGAAACCAAAAGGATCCAAAGGGTGGAATTCGATCTCCATAGCTAGGAGCTCTCATGAGGAAATCAAACGATTGGAATAGCGTATTTGAGGACGATCGGGATGATAGTGTGACGCCCAGGTAGGCTATGGTTTACTCGCACTTTGCGTTAGACTTTGATTAGCTAAACATATACATGCGTATGATTCATATGTTTGTGATGAGTAGGATTGTACTTTTAACTATGTTATTGTCTATTAATCGGAATTAGTGAAGGTCTATGAACAAGCGTATTAGAATAGGGGTGATGAAAATTCATAATGAGGTAAAACCCCAGGGGAGATATTTCAACCAATCAATGGGTATATGTTCTAGGATATGCATTGAGTCAAACATTATTGAGTAGATTAACTTTTGAGTGTCGTTAACAGAATATCCCCGGGTAAATCACGTAGACTCTCTATAGGAGATGTGATTAATAGACTGATTAACAAATTATAACTATGTCTGAGTGTGAGATGAAGTGAGGTGATGTAGAATAGTAACCCCTTACATAATGACTTGAATGTGTTGTGGTCGGTAATGTATTTTCTAAATTTATGGTGACACTGTGGTAAGTTAATTGCTGATGTAAGTTTGTTATGACATTATCTCATTATGGTGGGTATAAGGGAACTAAAACATGGGAAAAAATTAAATAAAGACTTGTTGCGGTACTGCTGGCAGTACCGCTGCAGCAAGACCGCTATAACAGCATTGATGCCGCTGCAGCAGAGCCCAAACCAATGAATGGGCCAAGTCAAAATTCTTATAACTTGCTGAATTAAATGTCATTATTATATTTAGTACATGAGGTTCATTTAATTTCATGTTAATGTACTTGTTGTGTGATGATCTGTTACGTGTTGTGTTGCATTATGCGTCCCGCGGTAGAGGGGTGAATTGGGATTAAGTGAATGTGTACAAAGATGACAGATAGTATGGAAGGAAAGTAATCAATATGATGGTAAATGAGAGGCCTATGGCCAGTGTTAAGGAACTCAGATGAACAACTTACTACAATTAGGTTTGGAACAATGACTGGATACACTAATGGCTCGTGCCCGAAGTGAGTATCCGGACGAGCGGTATGAGAGAGTACATAAATAGGTATGGCTAAAGGACCATCCGGCTGGGTGTATAAGTGGGTACACAGACAAGTATGATGAATGTTCATACAGATCGGTGTACAATACATGGATTTCTAGAGTTCCCTACAAATCATGACTGGAAGTGCAAGCATAAGATCCTCTGGCATGTGTGTATAGTGATATGATGGAGGCATGTGCCCGGCATATCACCAATGGTATGATTGCAAGACAGAAATTGTGTAGGTATGGTTGATATACATACGGCTGCAGATACAAAAACTTAATTGATATACCAGTGTGATACAGGATATACCGATGTAAATCAGGTTTGAGGTGAGGAACAAGTGTGGCATATCTTTCATGGCTATCCAGTTCAGATATGGTATCTTATGACATTTTGTAGTATGCGGTAAGGTATGTGCATGTACTTTATTGTTTGGTAAATTGACCCCCTCATATTATTTTGATGACCTTTGTATGGACTTGAGATAGTAATCCGGAACTGCGTTTGATTGTTTTGTTTTAAATTGATTTTGTGGGCTATGAATGATAGTAGGAAGAGTTTGAATGGAAGTTAGTGCAGTACCATGAGATAGCAAGTAGACGTTATTTATTTGATGTACTATACTAAAAAGTGTTGGAAAAAGCCTATAGGTAACTAAATAGGTTAACAATAGAAACGGACTTGGTCATTCTTAGTGAAATAGTAAGAGGGGTAGTTGAACTATAAATTATATAGCGCAAAAAAATAGAACTGGACTACGGGAAATTGATTACTGGATGGATGGGGTAGTGCTGCAGAGGACACATCACCGCGGCAGCGGGATCGCTGTAGCGGCCTAAGCCTTCACTGCAGCGGAAATAGAGAGATGCAGACTAATAGGCTAATTAATGACCAAAAGTGTAGGATAATTGCGTGAACCCTAGTGAGTCATAAGAAAAAATACTGTAGTGATTATACTTAGTGGGATGTTACATAAGTGAAGTAATTTGGTGAATTTAGTATTATTGGTTGTAGGAAATAGAGTGATCCAGACTAATAGGCTAATTAACGACCTAAAGTGTAGGATAATTGCATGAACCCTAGTGAGTCATAAGAAACAATACTGTAGTGATTATACTTAGTGGGATGTTACATAAGTGAAGTAATTGTTGAATTTAGTATTATTGGTTGTATATTGATTTTATGTTGTGTTAACTAACCCTAGTCAGGCGATGATACCTATTAGTACGTGTGATGTACTGATACTACCTTACTACACCTTTTTCTTTTGGGTATAGAGTGTGACAGGTTGAAGTTCCTTGATTGGGAGGTAGTACTCAGCACCAGCTGTAGTGTTCCCCTTTTCAAATGAAGCTGGGTCATTTTGTTTGTCAAATATTTAACTAGAGCTCTTGTATCTGTCTAGACTAGATCTTGAGAGAGTCATGATTGGAGAATCATATAATTTTATTTTGTTGATAGTTTTATCAATTAATGAGAAGAAATGAAAATGTTTTAGACTAATTTTTGTATATTAATAGTAACATTTGCAAGGATTCTCCTTTGGAGTAAAGTCGATGTAGGTGCCGGCACAGCCTGTCTATTTGGGTCGTGACACAAAGATTTAGCATAGGGATAAAGACCCCAATCTAGTATGGGTGCAGAAAAGTATGTGATTTCTAGAATAAGTTTTCCTCACTCATGTGTAGCAAGTTTCAAACTGAGCAATTGTTGCTCAGTCCAAGTCAACTTGTTGTTGATTAGCTAAAGTTAGTAGAGTATGCACATTGTATGTTACAGAGATGGACCAAATGAGAGATACTTTAGTTCTCATTGTTTTGGTCAAGATTCATAGTTTATCACAAGTTCCATAATGATTATAGATGAACATTATAGCAGAGTGTGAAATTCATACATTTGAATATACATTCAAGATAAACGCCCTAATCTTCAATAAAGTAATTGGAATAGTTATTTATGTCACACCTCATAAGTTCATACCAAGACCCGTTTGATTTGGTGTGAGTTCTCTATGGTTGGAGGACCTTGGTAGGCTTAGAAAAGTGTTGTGGAAGTTTGGAGATGAATAGAGATGGCAAGGATTGAAATTTTGAGACTTTTATCAAAGACAAGTGTGACATATGAACCATAAAATTGATCTATGGACAACACTTTGGGTAGTTAGTGGGCTGAGATATGGGAGAGTTACTATTTACTAGTCATGGAGCCACAATCAGACTGAACATAAAATGTATGGGCCATACGTGAAAAGGTGGGAATGTATGATGGATTGAATGGTGTGAGGGTTCAACTTAAGGAGTCTATCTATAGTTCGTAAATAGATTCTATGCATCATAAAGTGGTCGTCAATAGTTGTAAATCATTAACCAGGGATTAAGAATTTTGGGCTCAACTTATGATGATCATCTATGGATCATAAGTAGATTCGACGATCCATAGATGGCCTATAAGAGAGGGCGTAAGTTGAGGGCAGTTACCAGGAGCATCAAAGGGTCGACATACGAAGCAAACTTATGGACTGCAAATGAGATCTACCAACCTAAGTCACTAAATAGTGACTGACCTTGGCAGGGATCTTCTAATGAAATCCCACTTACGGATCACAGATGGAATCTATGAACCATAAGTGGGACTTGTGGGCCATAAGCCAGCTTTCCAGCCAATCTTTCAAAATGCAACCTTGGTCTCATTTCCTTATTTCTTCCTCCTAGGCCGATCCCAAAAAATATCCAATGCTCTATAAACCTCTCCCATGCATAAAGAATCATCTTCCATGATCTTGCAACTTCCTCCATGAAATTCTTCAAGGATTGGAATCAATTTTCTCTTTCTCCTCTAATAAGGCCGAGAACGACATTCTAATATTGAAGACTTGAAAGCATGAGCACCTCCTCTTTTTTTAAGGTAACTACCCTATCTAAAACATTGAATGGATAGTATTTATACTCCTTAAGGATTCTCCGAGGTTAGGACTCATGGGATAGTGATAGAAAGTCATGAGTTCTTGCTATAACCCAGGGTTGAAGGGTAGGGGACTATTTTGGAGTCAAGAACGGATGCGGCTGATGTTGTTAAGTTATATATAATTTGTTTCTCTTAAAATTAAGTTGTATAAGAGGTGGGTTCTAGGACACCCTAGACATATAGGGCTCGAACAACCTATTTGTTCCGGATGTTTGAAGAAGTGCCTCTCTAAGCTACAAATTGGGACTTTGGCATCAATTGTGATATGTATCCTCCTTATTCATGTAGATTGACCTTAATAAAGGATCATGGATTCAAGATAGTATTTAGAGGAATATTGTGAAGGTATGTAAGGCAAAACTTCATCTTCCCCATATAGTATGACTCCCCAATAAAATTCAAATTTTCCCCTTAGTGTTGTGTTAATAAATTGTGAGCAATTAAATATCCTAACTCTTCAATTAAGTGTTAATGTTCTTATATTTCCTTGAGTATTCCTCCATCTTAAAAGGGTTATTCTTGTTACATAAATACCGTCCTATTTCACAATCTCTTAGATGTACTTTTCACCATTTATGACTTTTATGGTTATCAAGTCATTGTATATTGAAGTTCTCAATGTCTCTTGGTAGTATTGTGCACCACTCATTTAAGTATATCTAATATTTCATTGGTACATCTAAATAATAAATAATGTGTAAGATAAAGAATATATGATGCTTTTAAAATGTCTATGAAATCATGCATCTCGAAGAATGAAGTGCCAAATGAATGATTCTATCAATTAGATTAATACTATCAAACTTATTACTATCCAAAGGACAAAAGCCACAGGCGTGGCATATAACGATCCATTTTATATCTTTAGCTCCTCAAGGATGAAGGCCCCATACGTGAAAAATTATGAGCCACCTCATCACTGACGTTCTTACCACATGAAGGCCTGAATGTGGTGGTAACATCATACTACAGAAATTTTTGGGCCCTGCACAAAGATATTTGGAAGAAGTAGAAATTATTCTCAAAAGACTCTAATAAAGAAATTATGAGTATTGTTCATAAAGAAGCAAGAAAAGTTGTAACTTCCCAAAGCTAAGCACAATGAATCAAAATGGCACCATCTAGTTCTCGTGATATAGTGTCCTATTTGTACATGTTCCATGTTGTTTATTGCTCTTCTTTATATCATTTTTCCTACCCTATCATACGATTACTATTTCACATGTACTCACGTCCCTTTTGCCTAGGGCCGCTGCACTCATACAACAGGTATATACGCACATGTTGGCAGACATCCATGCTAGGCTAACCACTCTACTTCTGTTACTTTCGATAAGTCTCTTTTTCATTCGGGCAAGGTTTTGTTTGGAATATCCTAGCATGTACATAGGTATTTCAGGTATATCGGGGACCTGTCTTGGTATTCCTTCTATTGGTACGATCTCTAGAGGCTTCATAGACCTATGTCCATGTATTTTGTTTTATTGCATATAGTAGATCATCCTTCGAAGCTACCTAGTTAAACTCGTGTTTGGGACTTCATATCTCCCATTATGTATAAAAAAGACTTTTTTAAATGTTGCACTATTCCGTATATCCCCTTTTTTTATGATTGTATATTGATGTATTATTCTCATAGGGCTGGTCCGCTCAAGAAAGTTGAAGTATCGAGCCAACCCATTATAGTTTTGGGGCATGACAAATTACCTACTTAGTGGAGTTCATTTGTAATCACGACCACTATGTCGATATTGAGACAACACTATTAGGGCCTCACAAGGGCAAAGGGGCAAATATCTTATTTAGTAACATGGAATTAAAAGTGAAGCCTCTGGTACTAGATTTAATCACTAACATATAGTGAAAGAGAAAGTAATTCAAGAATGGTTAATGATAGCCTAGAGTAGCTAAAGGTTCTATTCAGATGTACAATGTAGATAATTGGACTTCGTTGAAAATTCCACTTATAAAGGACATTATGGGAATTGTGAAGAAAGGGAAAACTTAACTCCACATTCATTGATCAATTAATATATCTCAAAGAAATGGCAAGTAGCCTTTGTATTGACAATATGTTAAAATCGTTGTATTCGATAATACTATATGAAAAGTTAAGAAGGTTATTGTTACACCTTGGAATTTTTTTTTGTGATTATTTGATGTTTTTATGTCATTTTAAGGAAAGTATGAGCTGTATATTGATTGTAGATGAGGAGGGTAACATGTTCGAGGGGAAGAGCGAAGAGTATGTGAAGTTCATAAGTAAGGGTCAATTTTAAATGATTATATCTTCCTATATACAATAAGTTAAAAGTCCTACAACCTATGAAATTAAAGGTACTTGAATCTAGTTTTTTCATAACATCAAATAGCTCGTCAATCGGAGTTTTGAGTAAAAAGTTATAGGAGTTTTATGGTGGCACTACCAGATAGTAATGTGGCCACCGCCCTAAAAACGGCCACCACCCAAACACCTTTATCTTTTAAGTTTTGTGCTATGAGATCATTTTCAACTTTTCCAGATTTGAGGTGCTTGTTTACCCTATGAAATCTTCTCTCTATTCCAGTAGAAAAGCCTAAGAAGCCAAGAGGAATCCCTCAAGAAAGTACTATCAAAAACTCAAGCAAAAATTGATAGAAGTGAAGGCAATGTTGTGGTGAAGTTGTTGCTGCCTTGTAGCTTCGTTTTGGCAATGTTGTTGCTGCGTGTTTGGGACTATTTTGAGATAAAGTTATACTACATCTTAGTAGGAATTTTTTGTAAAAAAGAGTAAGTAACTTCCCTCTTTTGAAATCTCTAATAAGTCTATGGAATTTTTGAAGGAAAACTAGAAGAAAGTTATGGTTTGAATGCTGACTTATTGTAGTTGTTGTGTTGTTATGTTGCTGCGTTTTGAGCAGCAATATTGCTACGTTACTGGGAAGTGATTTGGAGGAAAATACTCCTGTTATATCCAAGGATATTTGTCATGCCTCGAGCCTACACCTTGGACGTAACACGGTACTTGAAGTCACAAGTGACCCCAAGTCAACCCTTGGTCTATCATACACTGGTATTCTGAGTAACCATGCACAGCGGAAATTTGAGATAATACAGATATGGTATTTATGAAAAATTAAAAACTGAAAATAGATAGTTAATATATCTGAATATCTGAAATCAAGTCTACATCTGAAAGCCATCTAGATCTGATGAGTTGTTGGGACAAGCCCCTCGGCTAACTCTAAGGTATAACTGAACGAAAGAACTATAGAAATCAACATCGTCCTCGAAAGATGAGGACTCACCAGCTGGTAACTCTGGGAGTACGTCTACTAACTGTACTGGGACTGAGAACCTGCAGCTATATCATAATACTATACAACATAGAAAGTATGAGTCAATACTTTGAATGTACTGAGTAAGTGGGAAAAGAAAATGTATCATAAAGTAATAAATAACTAGATTGTAATAATATAAAGTAATGCATAACTGGACTACAATGACATAGAGTAATATATAACTGACTGTAGTGTCATAAAGTAATGCCTAACTGAGTTGTAATGACATGTAATGACCAACGGAAAATGCTGAACATTGAATCAACTGATATAAAACTAATATGGTCATAATTATGGCCTATGTCTGAAATACTGAGTCTGAGATATTGCACTGAACTGATCTAGACTGAACAATCTAAGAATAAAGTGTACTGACTAGTCGGAGAGGCTATAACCAACATATAACCATGTGAACTAGATGTGGAGTCCGATGTACACACCCCTTCGGTAGGACCCAATATACCTTGCCATAGTATAAAGGCATGGACTGTGAAAAATCACTATCAAAGAGGGGCCGTTGGGACAAGTAAATAAAACCTATGGTGGCAACGTAGTTTTGGAACCCGGGTGCGCTGGAACCCTGGCCCTTTCGGTGATAAGTCCTACTCCCACTAGATAATCCTATTACTACTACTACTACTGACAAGTGGATAACTTGATCCTGGGCCCCAAGACTATACTGAACCAGGGATACTGTTAGAGAGTTCCCTGAGTGTCTTGTAGGACCAGATTTGGAAACTGAGTTCTAAGACTGGTCAAAGCTGCTTAGCTGGAAGCGTCGTAACCGTCTAAAGAACAAACTGATAACTGAACTGGGGTCCTAGGGCTGGTCAGAACTATATAACTGGAATTTCATGACCGCCTAATGGACCAAATAATTGTAATCTGATTGTGAGTCTTATTCTGATAAAAGGGAGGCACCACTAACACCTCTGGAAAAGATTGGAGTTAAACTGATCAACTGACTTTTTCTGGACAACACTGAGGTTGCTAAAAATTTGACTGAAGCTAGACTGATAGGATTCTGATTGAGATCAGACTGATATGATTCAGGCTGAGACTTTAACAAACATTTAAATACACAACCATCTCAACACTGATGGGATCACGCCACAGGGAAAACTAGTTTAACCCACAAGTTCCTGAGTTGTGACTAGGGATGAATTATGCTACTAGCTGTAATCTTTCACAATTTCTAGAAATAAGGAATAACTAAGAAGTATAGTGTTATGAGGAATAACCCCTTTGAATCTGAAACCTGTCTAAAAACTTTTCAAGAATTTTGAAAGCTTAGGGCTAGAATTTACCTTATAGGGACAACATCATTACAACTATAAACTGGTGGAAATATATATACTTTTTACAAGAATAACATCACACGTGAGTTAGAAGATATTTGGCTAACAATTAATTCCACAAGCGATAGCTCAAGGCTAGAACTAATGAAGAAAACTAGGGAAGATCTTGGGATACACAAGGGAAGAATTGTTCCACCCTGATCTAGAGTAAGAACCAAGACTAACTTTCATCTACTCAGAGGCCTGAGAGTCTAAGGAAAACATAGACACAGTTTTTCTTACTCAATTCATAGAATCATGAGCCAAGAATGCAATATAAAACATGGATTCTAAATTCATGCGAACTCATTGGTTAAAAGCATTCTTTAAACATGTATGGTGAAATCATGGTGAAAAGCATGTGCATACTTTATAGGAACCATAGCTTGAAAATAATTCCAATGCATAGGAAAATTATAGAGAACATGCTACTACTGTTTCTTATTCCAAAATCACGAACTTATTAGTGATTTCATAATATACATTGCTACTTGTCATGACGGTCTGAAAATTCATGAAAACATATGAGAAATCATGCTTGGTTGACACCTTAAAACATAAATTCTTGTTAAAATTAAATGACTAGGGTTTTTACGTAAATCTCGGGACACAAGGATGAAAGGGAATCCTCGCTGAAGTCCCACATACCTGGCTTGACAAAATATCCCTCTAGAACTTGAATCTTGAAGTTGTTGAAGAAACCCTAGGTGTTCTTGAGTTTTGGAAGAGAAGATAAAGAAGGATTTTTGTGAGTTTTTTTGGATTCAATGAGGGGTTTGGCTATATATTCCCTTTAAAACCATCCCTCCAGGAACCCAAAATGACGTCACTTCGGAGTTAGAATCATAGGAGTTTACAAAAATGTCCCTAAAGAAAACTGGAAGTTTTCGTGAATCTGATGTCACGACTCATTGCACAACCAAAGACTCGTCGTCTCACCCGTTAGGTGCACTGGAGATCCACAAAATTTTATCAGTCTTCAGACCACGACCAATGGAATGAGTCGTTACTGCATCCTATGACTCGTTACATCCACTCGTCAAGTACACTAGAAATTTCTCTAAAGTCACTACTTCTCCCCTCTAACGAATGACTGATGAGTCGTTGCCTCAGCTAACGACTTGTCACATCCTTCCGTCAACTACACTGACTTCATAATTGATGCCACCACCCAACGACCAACATAACAAGTCGTTCCTTGACTTGTTCTGAAGCAAATTTCTACTTACTTTTCTGCTGAGCTTTTTCTATCTCCGGGGTCTGATCTCTAGGTCTTTTCGGGTGTTACAATATTCTCATGTGAAGGGTAAGTGTTTCTAATTGCTAAACTTGCCTAAAATTTCTACCTAAAGCTACAAATTGGAGGCTATGTTGGGTTTCCGTTGTTGGTATGTTGTTGTGGATGTTCTGCTCGTTTTTGAAGGTTTGAACCATTGAGAATTTCTGAGAATATACTCTATATTTGTGAGAGTTTTTCATGAGAAAAGTGAGGTAATTTCCTACATCTATTTTCCCTCGAAGTTGTAGCAACAAGTTGAAGTAAGAAATGCTAAGTGTTGCCTTATTTGTTGTGTTGTGACTGCCTATTGATGTAATGTTTTGGCTGGATAAATTGTCTTGAAACAACCTTATCACATGGTTATACGCTAAAGTTATTTAAGGGGATAAGTTCTGATTGTCGAAAGAATGAAACGACATAAGAAAGCTCGCCGAAAAAAAGGTATGTAAGGCATCCTTTGTTTCTTGATTTTCAAGCACGATTGTGTTGAGGATGAATCTGGCATTCCCCTGTACTTAAGATTTTGTAGTGGAATATTATGGTTTATTACAGTTGTTAGAATTACTTGGTATTAAGTTACGTATTTGCTAAACAGTTGAAACACATGAATGTAAAGTGAAGAGGGAATTGCTTTCAATTCTGGTCATAGTTGTAAATTGAGTCTGAAGTCCCCTCAGCGTGTGCACTGTGAGCTGGTCCTTTACATTATCTTATGTATTTGTGGTGTCAAAGGTGTTTCAAATTATGGTTTCTAAGGAAATTGGTAAACATGGCAAGACGACGACGCACGAATGAACCTAATATTTGAAATTAGTGATAACTCAATAAGGGCTAACGAGGGTAATGAAATGGAATTGCCTTACAATAGTTACCTACCCTCTTATATTCATGTTATAAGATACCTGGGTCTATGAGAAGGTCCCCAAATCCCTCTCCGTTAAGTTAAGCAACTAATTAACACGTTTCTTAATTAACCGATACGTTAATCATGGAAAATAGAACTCAAATGTGTAAACAATTGATATTTCTATGGAAGCATCTCTTTGGACAGGTTATACACAGTATCTTGATGTTAGAAAGTTATATGAAAATCATAATATATGTATATGCTTATGCTTACGTTCAAGTTACGTGCTAAAGTAGCAAGGAGTGCCTTTAGAAAGTCGCTCTATGTTTATTAGAGCTCTTGAGTTATCTAGACCTCCTAAGAATTGTTTAAGGCTTTTAGTAGACATGTTGCATGTTCTTTGAAAGTTGAATATGTGTAAGGAAGTTAACCCAAGTGTAAAAGCTGAGGCGCTAGTAGAAAAGGAGAGATAAGAGTGAATTTTAGACCTTTTTAAGGTAATATGTGAGTTATATGCTCTATGTCCGTAGTTGATTTCAAGAATCATTGAACGGCGTTAAAATATGAGCAATACGAGGTTTAAGAGATAAGGTTGGTGGTGTGCCCGCAAGTGTACGGGTCGTACAAGTAATATAGTGGCCTTTTTTAAAGAACCGGAATGTTGAACGCACAGGGACTGGACCAATTCAGCTAACTATCTAGTTCAAGTTTGATATAAACTTTTGCAAGTGTTGATTATAGAAATTTTCGATAAGGTTTAAGTAAATCTAATTTTGGTCAACGAATTATTCTGAATGCACTCAAGGAGCAACATAGAGTTAAAACCAGATAATCATGCGTTGTTACGATTTGCAATGGTTTAAGTATGAAACTATTAATTGTCATCTCACATAATTAGAATTGCAAGTTCATGGCCTTTCGAGCCTTTAAACACGAAAAACTAGCCTCACTGCAACATTGTGAGCGAGGATGCTAATTCTAGTTCGTGGGCAATTAATTATGTGGATGTGGTTTACGTGGAAATGATAGGGACTCTCGTACACCTAATCATTCGACTCAACTCAGCTTCACAACTACTTCTTCGAGTGGTGATGTGATAATTCTAAGTTGGTGCCTACCTCATCCCGTTTTATCAACCAAGCAAAGTGTTAGGTATATTTTTATCCTAACACAAATTATATCGTGAGATACAATCATGCTCCTTACATTCTCATGTTCTAACTTAGGTAAATGCTTTCTCAAGCAAATGCCTAAGTTAACGTGTAGGTTTTCATGGTGATCAATCATAAAAACAACCAATAATTCAGAATGCAAGACAAAAACACAATCAATAACCTAATTCCAACACAAATTTGTAAAAACACAATCATAACTCATGGCTTCAACCCTAGAGGAAGGGTTCTAGCCATTCATGTTCGTAATATTACAAGAAAATATTAATAAACTAACATACTTACAAGAATTGGTAGAAGAGAAGGGAATTTGACAAACCCTAGATGAGTTCTCCCACTTCTCCCTTCACTCCTAGGTGGTTTTCCAAAATAAAATCGTGTTAGGAGCTAAGGGACCTATTTATAGTAAATGAGAATTTTGCAAAATTAAGCCTGTCGTGGAATGGCTTCATGTCACGGAGTGTATCGCGGAGTACTGCCTCTGTGACACGGAGGTAACGCAGAGGCACTCTGGAATTGCCTCTGGATGCCAAGATGTCGAGGGTCACCGCGCTGGCATGCGTGACACGCTGCTCATGCAGCGCGATGGCATGATGCTGGCGTGCAGCTGTCCTGGCGTGACACGGCGCTGGCATGGAGCTCGCCTGCCTGCATGCTGCCTTCTCTCGTGTGCCTGGCATAGGCGTGGCACACCGCTGGGCGCGGCACGCACACAGCGTGGCACGCTGCTTGGCGCGGCCAGCCTTACTAAGGCATGCTCCTTGCCGACTTTTGCACATTTCTCCCGACTCCGTTCCTCTACTTCACCAACTTATGAATTTGTTCCTCAAATTCATTCAAACCTACAAAACAAGAACTAATCATGTTGGTTAGTGCATTTATTCATGTTTATATAAAATCACATGAAAATGTATATAATTAATTAGCTAAACAAGACTAAATTAAGTTATAAAGCCTCACTCGGGCATGCTATATTTGCCCGAGATCACAACCCCACACTTAAAGCCTTGTTCGTCCTCGAACAAACCTTTTACATCTCATGCATATGGAGACTCACACATAGCTAATTTAGCAAGATACTTCAAGCTACGACTATAATGATTATTTAAGATAACAAGCTACAAATAGAGCTTGCATGATTTAATCATTGAAATGAAATACAACCCTGCCAAGACTTCCTAACCTCAAGAATCGACTCTCAATCTTAGCGAACTCATGCGACTCCACTAATCAAGAATTCCAACATGAATTATATCCTTCATTCAGCATGTGCCCTCACGGCAAGAGAGTTACCCATTTTCACATGCAAAAATTTTTAAATCACAACATGTGTGGGTACATGAATAGAATTGCGCTCACTCTTACAAAGAATTCACATGCATCATGTAATGACCCAAAAGCTTGCCCTTAGTGTTTTATTCCACTAATTTAAGGATGTATGAATGTAAGATCAAGTAGGACTTTTTAGGTTGTAATGTAACTAAGGGATGGGTAGGTACTATTATGGCCATTAATAGTGACTATCTTCCCTAAGCGCTTTTAATACATCACGCCCTCATTACGGACTTCCCTTCTCTTACTTCACCTTCATCTCTTTTCAACTTTCTTTTTCCTCTTTTGTTTCCCCATTTCTTTAGGCACTCTCAACTTATTAGTAAGGAGTTCTATAAGTGACTTTTTTATTAATTTGTTCTCTTACTCCCTACCAATATTCCAGCCTTTTCAACAAGTGCACCCTTGACCTTTCTCAACTTATACAACTGCTGCTTTTCCTTCTTTTTCATTCTTCTCACTCCTTTACTCTTTGGAATTTTTCACTTAAGCGCTTAGGAGCTTTGGATCGAATTCAAGGCTAATGAAAGAAAAAAGATTAAGCTTATGTTGCAGCTATCAAAGAATAGGCTCAAGGCTCTATGGGGCTAACTAGGATTAATTATTCAAGGTAGGTAAAGTGAGGGATGACATTTAGGATCATTCAAAGAAATGCCTAAATCATCTCCTACAATTCACATCCTTCATTTCGTTTTATAAACACACCAGGAAAGTTCTAGACACTCCACAATAACACAGAATGCTCGAAAAACCTTACACTCATGGCACATGCTCAATTCCAGACACATTCAGTAGACTCTTACTCAGCTAATCACAAGAATTCAGAATTAAGCTTCAATCATATTGAGTCAAATTCAAGAACCTAAGTGTCTCACACAAAGTTATACACTTGCATGCTTCACACTGAACATACTTGCATCTTACAATCATTTATAGCACATAACAAGAACATCAAGCATCGATTAGCTACGGGTTCAAAAACCAAAACTTATTTGAATAACTTCCTGAAGATGGTCATCATCCATCCATCCTAGGAAACAGTCCCTAACTATGACTAAAAACATTATATACAGACAAAGAAAATTTTTATTCTTCGGTTCAAAGACCCCCGTCGGAAAAGAACCGAAAAGAAAAACCAACGGGTGATGAAGTCATGCTTGACTCACAAAAATCACAAAAAATTTTCAATTATTTCGCACAAGCATTACATTCACCAAAAATCGTTAAGCATAAAATTTTTTTGAAATTTTCCTCACCCCACACTTAAATCCTGCTATTTCCTCATAACATCAAATTAAAATTAAAAGGATGAGAAATACTCCCTGAGCCTCTATGCCTAGCTAACAACATGCTATTCATTAAGTTTTCATAGGTGGGTGTTTGACCCCACACTTCTTCTATTTCATGCTCCATAGCTTCCTCCTCAACGGGTACTCAGACTTCCCTCCATCTGTGCTTAACTTTCCACCAAAGACACAAACATAATGTAAATAACAAAATCAACACCAATAAAAAATCATAATTTATACCTGTGGTACCCTTGGGTTGCCTCCCAAGCAGCGCCTTATTTTCTGTCGCAGCACGACGTAGACTGTCCTTATCAGGACATCCTCATACCTGGGTTCCCGTTCGAGAACCATCTCCTTCTCTTTTGATTTTTAGAGGAAACAACCTCCACTCTATTCCTCTCTTCCTCCAACTTCTTCCCAATTTGAAGCCCTTCATCAGACTCAGGCTGAACACTTGTCAATACCTTTGGCCATGCACCTATGGAATTCTCCACCCCACACTCATCCTCTGACAACACACTAACCTGACAAAGGTTTCTGTAGTGTGTGGATGGGTTCATGTCTTGGTATACGCGGAAGAGTTCTTCTTCATCCTCAACCCTCATTTTCAGGGTCCCTACTCTCCAATCAATCACCGCTCCTCCGGTGGCCAAGAATGGCCGTCCCAAGATTAAGGGTACCTGGTCATCAACCTGAAAAACTAAGATACTAAAATCAGCAGGTATAATAAACTTACCTACATTGATGAGAAGGTCCTCTATTATTCCCTCAAGTGTCACTCGCGACTTATCTGCCAGCTGCAGCATCAACCTTGTTTGCCTCGATTTTCCCAACCCCAGGGTGTTAAATAAAGACAGGGGCATTAGGTTAACTGCTGCCCCTAAATCACACAAAGCTCGTAGCACCTCAGCTTTACCAATTTGTGTGGGGAGGGTAAAACTCACTGGGTCTTTGAGCTTCTTCGGAATCTTGCTCAGTACCTTGTGACTGCACTCCTCAGTCAGTGCTACCGTCTGAACATCCACCAATCTGACTTTGTTCGCCATCACGTCTTTCAAGTATTTAGAATTCTTGGGCATTCCCTGCAAAACATCAATAAGAGGCAAATTTATGTGAAGTTCTTTGAAACTCTCAAAGAACGTTTTGAAGCATTCCTCCTCCTTGCTCTTTCTAAATTTCTAAGGAAATGGTGGTGGTGGTCTTTGTGCTGGCTGTAATGAAGATTGTGCATTTTTTTGCCCAGCATTCTCATTATCTCCCGTGTTGCTGGATGGTCCTAGTCTAACCAACTCCGGCTGCACCTCCTTTCTCAGCTCTTTAGGCATTGCATCAGCTAATCGCTTTCCGCTTCTAAGACTGATGGCATTGACCCGTCGGGGGTTAGGATCTGTGTCTCTTGGTAATCCCCCTTGCGATCTCATGTTTTGGGCAGCTGCTATCTGACCCACTTGTTTTTCAAGATTGCGGGTGGCCACTTGCTGATTCTTTAAGTCTGTTGCCATCCTCGCCTGGTTTTCCGCTAACTGAGTCTAGGTCTCCATGATTTTCTGCAATGTTTCCTTAATGTTGTTGCTCACTTGACCATCATTCTTCCTATTCTGCTGATACTGCTGTTGTTGAGGTTGCTGATAACTCTGCTTTTGGTTTCCACCCCAAGAAAAATTCAGGTGGCCTTGCCAATTTCTGTTGTAGTTGTGTCCAACATTCTGATTGTTCCGCTGCACACTCCCAACAAAATTGATTGATTCCGGATTAGCTCCACAAGATTCTACATTGTGCCCATTATTACCACAAATTTCACACCAACTCGGAGCTTGTTGAACTGCATTAACCTGGCCCTGTTGTTGGTTCATACTCAGTTTATTGAACTGAGTCATCATCTGATACTGGAACGAAGCTAACTGCGCTGCCAAGGCATTCATTCCATCTACCTCTATCAACCCTGATCTCTTTCCTGCCCCTCTCGATGACTCGCTGTGCCACTCTGGATTTCCTTGAGCAATTCTGTTCAACATGGTGTACAACTCATCATACGTGTTCTCTAAGGCTTGCCCACCCGATGCAGAGTCTAGTAATATTTTCATGTGTGGGTCTAACCTTTCTACAAAGGTATGAGCAAGCACTTCATTTGATTGTTGATGATGGGGACAGTCTCTCAATAATGACTTGAATCTTTGCCAAGCCAAATATAAATTATCATCAGGCTTCTGCTTGAAACTCAGTATTTCACTTCTCAACTTTGCAGTTTTGCCTGAAGGAAAGAATATGATAAGGAACTTCTTAGACAAATCATTCCACGAAGTTATGGAGTTCGGTGGCTCAGCTTTCAACCACTTTTTTGCCTCTCCCAACAATGAAAATGGGAAGAGGGTGAGTCGGACATAATCTATGGACATGCCGGTGGGGACAAACATGTCATTAATCTCTAGAAAGTTCTGTAAGTGCTGCTGCGGGTCCTCATGTGCCATTCCAGTGAATTGACCACTAGAATGTAACAGCTGCACCATGTTCTATTTAAGCTCAAAGTTCCCTCCAGGCTCCGGTTTCCGGATACTGGAGTTCACATTAGTCTCTTGTGGGATTGCCACTTCGCGAACTGGTCTAGCTGTCATTGCTTCCGATGACAATTGTGCTTGTCCTACGGGTGGTTGTTGTTGTACCTTTTCTCGAAGTCTCTTCAACTTTTTCTCTAGAGCTACTCTCCTTCGCAAATGAATTTGACGTTCTAGTTCAAGCAACGGTTCCACAAGCTCTCTATTTTTAGCCAGCTCGGCAGGACCACCTATCACCTGCCAATAATCAGACTAAGACCAAGTTTCTCAACACTTAAGGAAATTCAAAAATCTCACAAAAACGGATAAATTATCAAAACTTCGCCGAGTCCCCGGCAACGGCGCCAAAAACTTTGTGTTAGTTCCCGCAAGTGTACGGGTCGTACAAGTAATATAGTGGCCCTTTTTAAAGAACCGGAATGTCGAACCCACAGGGACTGGACCAATTCAGCTAACTATCTAGTTCAAGTGTGATATAAATTTTCGGAAGTTTTGATTATAGAAATTTTCGAGAAGGTTTAAGTAAATCTAATTGTGGTCAACGAATTATTCTTAATGAACTCAAAGAGCAACATAGAGTTAAAACCAGATAATCATGTGCTGTTACGATTTGCAATGGTTTGAGTATGAAACTGTTAATTGTCATCTAGCATAATTAGAATTGCATGTTCATGGCCTTTCGAGCCTCTAAACATGACAAACTAGCCTCACTGCAACATTGTGAGCGAGGATGCTAATTCTAGTTTGTGGGCAATTAATTACGTGGATGTGGTTTACGTGGAAATGATTAGGGACTCTCGTACACCTAATCATTTGACTAAACTTAGCTTCACAACTACTTCTTCGAGTGGTGATGTGATAATTCTAAGTTGGTGCCTAGCTCATCCCGTTTTATCAACCAAGCAAGGTGTTAGGTATATTTCTATCCCAACACAAATTATATCGTGAGATACAATCATGCTCCTTACATTCTCATGTTCTGACCTAGGTAAATGCTTTCTCAAGCAAATGCCTAAGTTAATGTGTAGGTTTTCATGGTGATCAATCATAAAAACAACCAATAATTCAGAATGCAAGACAAAACAACAGTCAATAACCTAATTCCAACACAAATTTGTAAAAACACAATCATAACTCATGGCTTCAACCCTAGAGGAAGAGTTCTAGCCATTCATGTTCGTAAAATTACAAGAAAACATTAATAAACTAACATACTTACAAGAATTGGTAGAAGAGAAGGGAATTTGACAAACCCTAGATGAGTTCTCCCACTTCTCCCTTCACTCCTAGGTGGTTTTCCAGAATAAAATCGTGACCACCTGATTTTAGGAGCTAAGAGACCTATTTATAGTAAATGAGAATTTTGCAAAATTAAGCCTGTCGTGGACTGGCTCCGTGTCATGGAGTGTATCGCGGAGAACTTCCTCCGTCACACGGAGGTAACGCGGAAGCACACTAGAAATAGCCTCAGGATGCCAATCTGCCAAGGGTCGCCGCACTGGCCGGCGTGACACGTTGCTCATGCAGCGCGATGGCATGCTGCTGGCGCGCAGCTCGCCTGCCTGCATGCTGCCTTCTCTCGTGCGCCTGGCATGGGCGTGGAACGGCACTAGGCTCGACACACGCACAGCGTGGCACTCTGCCTGGCACGACCAGCCTTACCATGGCATGCTCCTTGCCGACTTTTGCACATTTCTCCTGACTCCATTCCTCTACTTCACCAACGAATTAGTTCCTCAAATTCATTCAAACCTACAAAACAAGAACTAATCATGTTGTTTAGTGCATATATTCACATTTATATAAAATCACATGAAAATGTATATAATTAATTAGCTAAACAAGACTAAATTAAGTTATAAAGCCTTACTCGGGCATGCTATTTTTGCCCGAGATCAGTTGGCAATTAGGTAAAGGGGTAAGTGCGTATAAGAATTGTTGGAATAGTGAACATAAGAGTAAACAATTAAGTAGGGAATGACGAATCCTGTTTGGAAAAGAAGTAAAGATAAATACAGAAATTAGGGATTAAGGTTGTTAACTTAGATGATAAGGGTTACGATTGTGAATGAGTAGGCAAATGGATAGAAAGATTTACATTGTTCTAAAAAAATTTAGCAAAAGAGTTATAAATAAAGTTATTTATGTTCAGATTGTGTTAAGTTGATGAAAGGAGAGTAAAGTGTTAACTTCTGTCACGCCCCGAGACTACATCTTGAACATAACACGGTACTTGAAGTCACAAGTGACCCTAGGTCAATCCCTAGTCTATCATACAATGGTATTCTGAGTAAAACAATATATATATATATATATATATATATATAGAGAGAGAGAGAGAGAGAGAGGGAGAAAGAGAGGAAGCTTTGAAATAACAGCATAAGAGCATTTCAGAAAAATAAACTAGAAGAAAACATTTAAAGTCTGAAATTAACTCTGTGTCTGAAAGCCTTCTAACCGATGAGTTGCTGGGACAAGCCCTTAGTTAACTCTATGTCTAACTAAAAGTAATAACTCAATTGAAAGAAAGTAAAACAAGGCCCTCGAATGATGAGGAATCACACTTCTGCTGCAGCGGAGGAGGATTTGAAATGCAATGGCTAACGATGCTGAGTCTGGGAACCTGCAATAGTATCATGAAATGATACTGCATAAAAGTATGCGTCAGTACTTTGAATGTACTAAGTAAGTGGGAGAAAACATATCTGAATATAAATTCTAAACTGAAATGACACGCAATGACCAATAGGTAAGCTGAACTGAACTACTAATGTAAACTGAAATGGTCAAGATGACCTTGTTTGATGGTCGAAGACATGCCCTATGTCTGAAATACTGAGTTAGAGAGACCACACTGAACTTATCTGAACTGAACTAAATTGTCAAAAACTGAGACTGAACTGAACTGACTAGTGGGAAAGTCTGTAATCAACATATAACCACGTGAGCTAGATGTGAAATCCAATGTATACACCCCACCGGTAGGACCCAATATACCTAGCCAAGGTATAAAGGCATGAACTGGGTGATCAAAAAAGTGTGGGGCCAATCAGGCCAAATAATACTGTAACCTAAGTTGGCAACATAGTTCTAAGAACCTAGTTGCGCTGGAACCCCAACCTGCTCGGTGCTAAGTCCTACTCCATTTGAAAAACCTAAATTAAACTACTAATAAGTCTGAATTTAGGTCTAAAACAACGTAATTTAGAGCTTAGGAGAATAGGAAATTACTAAATAGCCCTTAGACAATTGCTGGAAAAAACTGCCAGGTGACGACCTAATAGGTCGTGGTGACTGACCATGACTCCTTACTAGTATGTAAGGCTAAAAACTGCAAACATGTAAGATAAAAATGATAACTTGGCCAGAAATAAGGAGTAGTAACAATCGCGAAATCCTTAAAACAGAAAATTGAGAACAACTCATTATTGAAGTGTAAATGCAACCATCTACTGCACAACAAAGACTATAACTAAAATGCCAGCAAACAGCCAACCATAAAATCTATATACAATTCGTCTAGCCAGTGTACCACACTGGGGTAAAAATAAAAATGCCTCCAGCTGGTGTACCATATTGGGGTAAAATCCGTCTAGCTGGTGTACCACACGGGGTAAAATAACAAGACCTCCATCCGGTGTACCACACCTGGGTAAAATCAATAAATCTTATACAAAATCATAAATGGAGTCGATATGGCTTATACCAGACCAGCTCAATACTTACAGCATAGAAATGACGAATACTAAACATGTGGCCTACAAAGGCCTCCTTCGTAATGCATAACTGGAACTAAGTACATATAACATATTAATCTAGAAAATAGAACTTAAATCCATGTATTAAAAACTTGTATAAATCATAAGGAACTACAGATGACCTAAGAGTTTCAATAAAATTTATAGATCGTGTTCAAGGGACATTAGAGCTCAGAAACTCGCTAGCTTATCATTCGTCTTAAGGGAAAGGGATTATGAAATATCCCCTTGGCCTATAATATTTCATAACATACACATAAGATAAAGGACAACCATAATCAGGTAATCCTAATTCGATAAGCTCGTTTACCCCGAATAGCTTGCGACGTCTTTACGTGGCTTAAAATCGTTTACACGTCCTCATCTTGGCTCTTTCACCAATTTCAGTCAGCAACCAGACCTTTAAACACATTTAACATCACATATATATACACATGACATACAGTAAGGACGAGATAACAATACCCACGCTGAGGGGTCTCCATCTCAATGTACAACTACAACAACAATCAACACAATATCACACTTTAGATGTCTCACATCGGCTAGGCATAATCTCAATATTTATCCTCAATAAAACATGGAAATTTAAAGCTTAAATAAAGCTTAACATACTTCCTCAATACTTTTCAATAGGTTTCTGCCTCATTAGATTCACAACACACGAATCGTGCTAAAAAGAATGATAGACGGGGCGCCCTACATACCTTTCTTCGATGAACTTTTCTCTTGCCAATTTCTTATCTCAATGATCAGCCTTCAAACTCATTAATATAGTGGTTTTATAGTCCAACAACAAGCTTAATATATAGCAAAAATGCAGCCAAAATAACTAAGCAGAGGCAGTCACAATACAAACAACAACACGGCAACATCAACAACATTTAGCCATTTTCTCAACTAGTTTTCACTGACTTTTGAGGGAGAAAAAAGAGTGAAATTTTACCTTAGTTTTTCTGTAATTATACCCCTCAATATGAAGTATATATCCAGAAAAATAAACAGCCAAAAAGCCTAAGGAAAATGAGCAAAACTCAGCTAACAAACAGTCCATCGGCAGCTCACTTAGCTGCCAATTTCCAGATTTTTGCTTTGCAATTTGAGAGGTTTAAAAGGGGAGAAATCCTTACCTTTTCTCCTGCTTTCAATACCTACTCAAAGATGGATATATAGGCAGTCAAAATATATTTTTAAATGCAGAAAAACTTCTTCAAAACCTTGCCAAAACGAGCTCCAAAACAACCCCTAACATACTTGGCAAGGTAATCTCAACTTATCTTGTGATTTTCTTAAAGTTTGCTAGATATTCCTCCTTGATTGTCTTTTTCCTAGATGCTGGAATTGATAGAGAAATGGAATCCTTAGCAATCTGGTCGATTTAGATTTAGCTGAAAATGTTTTCTACCAGTGAAAAATCAGATTTTAAGTAAATAGTGCAGTGGAGGCGCTAGGGCGTCATGCCCACGTCACCGCTCGTGATGGTTTGGTAAAATTCCCATAACTTCTTACTACAAACTCCGATTAACAAGTGGTTTAATGTTCTGAAAACTAGACTCAAATACCTTTAATTTGATAGGTCGTGAGGCTTCTAATTCATTATATATTGGGAGATATGATCATTTAAAATTAACCCTTACTTATGAACATCACATACTGTTTGGTTTTTTGATCGTACACATTTCCCTTGTCATCTATGACCAATATACAAACCGTACTTTCCTTAACCTAGCATAAAAACATCAAGTAATGACCAAAAATTTTCTGGGGTGTTATAGATAGCTTGTCACATGATTGTCTATGGTTAGTGACCATTAGCTTCAGTCGACCTACTGTTGGTTGTATAGGTCACTCAAGAAACTATCCCAGTTATTAGGAACCTGATAGACTGAGTAACGTCTTAAGGGGGAAAACTGTTCAGGGATTAGATATGGGGCTAACGGCTCGGGCTACTCTTGAAGACGCCCACGTACGTGTTGCCGCGAATGGATAGATCTAGACATACATTATCTACAGGGTTATGAATTGCTTGAGGGAGCTATATGTTGTCTGGATAGATCCAATTAACGTTTAAAGCACTAGAACCATATATCATAGTATTACCTTCAGGCTAAGAATTATAGTAAGCCTCTTGTGGGAAGTTAGGGCTGACTTCTTAGGAGCATGATCAACTAGTAGTAGCCCTACAGTCGTTCTAAGTGAAGGAACTAAATAGCTGGTCGCCTGCAACCTTGTTGTTCACATATAAGCTATCATCCTCCAAGGATGGCCTTCAAAGTATCACTTAAGTCCCCCCAGACCTCGTCCTAGTCTGTCTAAACTGACATAGGATGTAATCGCTGCCAAGACTCATTGGTCCGATGTAAGCACATAGGGTGCACCTGTAGGCAGCTATTAAGACTGTTTACGGGCGAGTAGCGGTTGTGTGAAGCCTAAAGAACCAAATACGCCTAGTGGGTGACTATGTTGAAGCTATAACATCGTGCTCCTACAAAGATTGACCCACCTTAGTTGGTCTCCCATCAAACGACCTCAGGATTACTAATTGTATCATTGCCTGCAGGGCTATAGAGTACTCATAGGAGCTATGTGATATCCGGAAGGACTATATTCAGGCCTACAAGGACGTATCAAAGTTCATTCATGTATGGATTTCCTTATGCCGTAATGGCATTACTAACCCTTGTTGGAGCCTTATGAGCTCAAGGTGCAGTTACAGAAGCTAAGAGGTCTCAGATATAGTTATAGGAGCCCATTCGCTCAGTTGCAGCTCTAGAAGTCGAATAGGTTTGGTTATAGTTACTTGTGACACCATAGTAATCTGGTTAGGGGTATATAGATTGTACTGTACTTGTCGGTGCTTATGGGGGCCCAGGTAGGATCTCTATGATTATTGTACCTTCCAAGCTTATGGGAGCTAGGTTAGGTTCTTTTTAGTACACTTTCTTCCTAGATATAGCTTATGAATATAATATCGTACAACTTATGCTCTTATTTGTAAAGTCGTCTCTAGATGCAAGCTATTGTTTATAAAAGCATACAGGTTAATTTTTTCTCCTTTTAACTGATTACTTTTAGTTCTTTATCAGCTTCTATTTAGTTATTATTGTTGCGTTACATACATGGTACATATTGTACTGACGCCCACACATGGGGCACTATATACTTGCCTGTAGGTTTAGATAGATAGGTTTTAGGACCTCTTTTATCAGCTATTCAGAGTTAGCAGATTGGTCAGCTCCTTTCATTTGGAGTTTCAAAGTAATAGATGTTTGCTTGTCCTTTATTATATAGATTTTGGGTAGGCCAAGGCTCTGTCCCGACAAATATATTTCACTCTTAGAGGCTTGCAGACCACAGTCTTCAGTTCCGAGCTAGTTGTGCATTGTTGGCTGTGTGGGGCATATATATGCTATGCCTTGTGTGTTGGTCGTGTGGGGCCTACTTTATCTTCTATTTGGCATCCTTTTCGGCTATAGTTTATATATGACTGCATATTTTTCTTTAGTTATGACTTAGACAGCATGATCATCTTGTCAGCCCGTATAGGATTCCTTTATTATCATGTTTGCTGGGTTAGCTGTTTTCTTTTATAGGTTTTCTATGTGGCCTTGTGGGCCAGAGGTTATGTTTACAACCGAGATATAACTGTTTGTTTTCTTGATTCTGAGCTACTGGAAAGCACCAGAGGTGCTCATGGCCAGCTAGGCCAGCCCAGGTCCCAGTGTGGTGTTAGGTGCCAGTCATGCCTCCCAAGGTGGGGCGTGACAAACTTGTATTAGAGAAACATCATCTTCTAGGGAGTCTGCAAGCCATGTTTAGTAGAGTCTTATTTATAAATGTGTTGTGCACTACATTTTATAAGCAGGAGGCTACGAGGCATGATAGTATGGTTACCTCTCCTTCTTCTCAGTAGAGTAGCGTTGTATAGGGTTTAGTCCCTAAGCTTTCATTGTTATGTCTATCTAGAATAATGTTTGATATGAGATAGACTATAGCAAGTCGCAAGTCAGATACAGCAGTAGGAGAGGGTACCAGCGAGGTGCCACAGTTGGGGGATTGCTGATGTGCCGAGATTTTATGGCACTTTCGACACTTAAAACAAAGAAATTATGCACATTCCAAGTATGCTTATATGGGTATGATGTATTTTGTGCTTAATATTAAGGAAAACAGGTTTGTAAGTAAATTTGGTCGAATTAATGCTAAAAATAACTGAAAGGTGACTGCCAGGCACTTAACAAGTTGTTGGCAGGAGGCACGACCTGTTCCTTAAGGCGTGGAAAAAAATTGGAGTTTGGAATAAGCAAGGCAGTGTACTTGAGGAGTTCAAGGAATGATTCATTATAGTTGGTAATGAGTCGTGAGGTCAATCATGAGGATTAGAAGAGAAAATTTCAATAAAGTGGCCAGTGAAGTTGACGACAGACATAACGAGTCGCCTTGAGATGAAATGACTCGTTGGCAGGACACTGGAACCATCCGTGAAGTGCACTAGAGTTTTGAAGGAGTCAATCCACGAGGGACCTAACGACTCGTGCTCAGGCATGACGAGTCGTTAGGTGACCTGTTTCGACGACTGGGTGCGATGTTGAGGACGACTAATGTAAAGCAAGGAAGGACTCTTCAAAAGGCCAATAGTGTATAAGCCTTGTGGTTATGAAATCTTGGAGAGCACAGTCCTAGTCAAATCGCTAATTGAATACAAACAAAATTTGATTTCAACATTCAGCAATTTTACTTTGTTTATTATTCTATATTTTCCCCCTTTTGAAATAAGTAAATTAGTAGTAATAGTTATTCGCATTAACTTAAGTTCTTACCATATTCCCTGTGGGATCAACCTTAACCTTTGTTGGGTTCTATATTTGACAATGGACTGCTTATATCTCAATTGCGAGGTGTACTTTGGGCGACATCAAATTTTGGCACTGTTGCCGTCAGTTGACCAGAGAGTGGTGGTTTAGAAGATTACCGATATCGGGTTGATTCAAGATGATATAAACCCGGTATCGAGGGCGAGGACTCAGGCATCTACATCCGCGGGAGAGACAATATTAGCAGAGGCTTTTGGTAGCGGGATACAGATTGATGCAGCACAGATCACTGAGTTGGAAGCTGAGCCTATAGAGGGCATAGAGACAGGTAGCCAGGATAAGGCTACAGATGTAGCGGATACCTCCACACCTGCTGACATTTCTGAGTCTTCATCTACTGCAGCAGTCCTGAGACCACCAGTTGTGCCTCCACGAGCCACCACAGCAAGCCTAGTCACGGTTTCGCAGGAGTTTTTGATTGATATGGCTAGGCGGCTAGCTAAGGTCGAGAAGCAGCAGGCACACACGGCTCTATAGGTTAAAGTCTTGATGGAGCAGGTTAAGTTGTGGGTATTAAAGTAGTTGGAGAAACTGTCCAGTTCAGTACATGGGTGACTGGATGCTTTTGAGAGAAGGATAGATGAGCGCCTTGCACAATTACAGGCGCCGGAGTTATCCTGATGGTACTTAGAGCTTGGAGCGCTACGATCCGAGGTGCGGGACTTGGCTGCACGATAGGTAGCCGCAGTACCTCCACCAGTACTCCCCATGATAGATGATGTGTTTGAAGAGGAATTTCCACCAATTTTTCATTTGATCATGGAGGAGTCGGTGGAATATGACAAGGGGAATAGGCCTATGAGGGGGCAAGTGTCGATGAGAATATTTCTCTGCTCCGTCAGCAAAAACAGGAGCAGAGTGAGATGGAGAGAGCGCTACACGAATCGAGAGAGGAGGCTCGATAGAGAGCCGAGACTGAGGTAGTAAGAGTTCGTGGAGAAGGCACGAGCTCTGTAGGATCTGAGAATGCGCCGGTTCAAACCGGTAAATTTGGAGATGACATTGGAGGCGTATCCACACCCTCCACCGACCAGGTAGCTGACACCTAGGTCGCACAGGTATGTTCCCTACTTCCTTAGTTTTTGGTTGGTGTATATATGCGTCGAGGACGACACATGCTTTCTTGATGTGGGTGGGGAGGGATACCTGTGCATTCTATTTTACTGAACATAACCCGAGGTTTTTTCTTGCCGGATATCTTTTCCCTCGGGTGTTCCATATCTAGTAGAACCGGCATGTTTAGGATTTTATTTTATGTTTTTTTGTGTCAGTTTGAAGAAATTAGGAAAACTAAAAGCAGTCAAGAGCTGAAATTGTTTGATATTTTGATATTTGATAATTTGATACCCCTCTGAAAAATTTGTATATGTGTATGTGAAAGTTGACAAGTATGACCTTTGTGTATTTTTGCATGGCATTGAGATTGTGAACTTGTTTATCATTGTATGGTTGTACCTGAACTAGCAATTGGTGGAAGTGATGATGTTGAACGGTGCTATGTGTGAAGTGAGGTTAAATAGCTGAATTCAGTTGTATGTGTCAATCTAAAACTTGTCTGGTTAGTCGTACCAAGATAGAGGATAGGAAACTAGGAAAGGATCATTGACCGTTTTTGATTTATAAGTCCACTTTAGCCTAAAAGACCTACCAAAAGTGAATAAAAATCCCTCGATCCAAATGTTTGAGCTTAAACTGACCTTTCTTTTCATTTACACTATTTTACCCGCCTGATTTTACTATGAATGAACCTGTTTTGGCCCTGGTCCCTCCTTGGACATTGTGAACCTCAACTCAGGCAAATCGCCTAAGTTGAGAGTTGCTATTATAGGGGTGATTAAGAAGAGTTGGGTGGAAAGAAAAATTGGGTAATGAAAAAGAAATAGAGGGGATGTGGTATACATGATGAAAAATAAAAAAATAGAAATTGGTGTCAAAAAGAAAGAAAAGAAAAGAGAAATAATATGTGACATCAATGAGTGTTGAATAAATAGAAACCCCATCTGTAGTCTCTAAAGTAAAGAAAAGGAAAAGCAGAAAAAGGGAAAAAGGGAGAAAATAGAAATAAAGGTGAAATGTGGAGTAAAAAGGCGTAGTGCAAAGGAGTGTTGAGCTACTAATTCCATATATACCATACCCAAGCCCGAGCCTACGTTACAAGCCTAGAAAGCCCTATAGTGATCCTAGCTACTTGTCTGAAAATCAAGGTATTGAAGGTAAAGGCAACCCTATGGTATTGTATGCACACAGTTTGAATTTCTTTGTGAGAGTGAGTTGATCTTACCTAGTCCCAAGAGAAATATATTGAGATAATCATATGCATATGTGTGAGTGTGGGACTTCTTTGAGGTGATAGCATTTGGTCAACAAAATCGTCTGTAAATTATCTGGGGCAGTGTATTATGTGTGTGGTTACAGGTGACAGTATTTTGCCATGTTTTGATTCCTCTATGTTATGGTTGGAAATTTAGCATATTCATAGTGTTTTGAAGTTGATACGTTGAGGGAGGGGTTAGAAAATTTGATTTTGATGTTATAAAATGACTATTGTAAGTTTCCTAGAGTTCTTTCGATTGAAGCGTCAAATTAGTTTATTTTATTTTATTTTATTTTGTTTTTTCCTGAGGACATACAAAAGTTCTAAGTTGAGGGTGTTGATGTGCCGAGATTTTATGGCTCTTTTGACGCTTAAAACCAAGAAATTATTCACATTCCAGGTATGTTTATATGGGTATGATGTATTTTGTGTTATATATGCAGGAAAACAGGTTTGGAAGTGAATTTGGTCGAATTAATGCTAAAAATAACTGAAAGGTGACTGCCAGGCACTTAACGAGTCATTGGCAGGAGGCACAACCCATTGCTTAAGGCGTGGGCAAAAGTTGGAGTTTGGAAGAAGCAGGGAAGTGTACTTGACGAGTTGGAGGATTGACTCATTGCAGCTGTTAATGAGTCGTGAGGTAAATTGTAAGGATTAGAAGATAAAATTTTAACAAAGTGGCCAGTGAAGCTGACGACAGACATAACGAGTCGTCTGAAATGAAACGACTCGTTGGCAGGCCACTGGAACCGTCCATGAAGTGCACTGGAGTTTTGAAGGAGTCAGTCCATGAAGGACCTAACGACTCGTGCTCATGCATGATGAGTCGTTAGGTGACCTGTTGCCACGACTAGGTGCGATGCTGAGGACGACTAATGTAAAGAAAGGAACGATTCGTCAGAAGGCCAAACTACCCGTCACCTAGCCCATTGCCACTGCCGACCTGGTTTCTAGTTTTTTTTTTCGGAGAAGGATTTCTTAGAATTATAAATACCCAATTTAGGTTTATTTTTAGGAAAGGATTTTCTGAGAGACTTCTGGAACGGATTTTACACAATTGAGAGAGTCGACTTTATTTGTTTTTAACTATAATTTTGGTATTGATCAATTGTTCTTGCTTCAACAAACGAAAGCAACATTGGAGTTTTATCCAATCTACGTGGTTTTTATTCTACAATAATTTATAAGTTGCAATTATGATTTCTTCAATAATTTATGATTGTGATAATACAAATTTTAGTAGCTAAACCCATAAACTAGGTTTGTGGGAACCAAGATGAATTAATACACATAGGTAAAAATACTTAGTGATTCTTGAACGGGGTTTTATGCATCTATTGTTTCCCTTCATTTTGATTGATTCTTGACTATTTCAAACGTTAGGACTTGCCTTATTCTTACTTACTGGACCAAGGAGGTAAAGAATGGGAAAAGGGATTAACAACGGATATTTGAGGCTATCAACCCTCATCTAATAGGTTGAACTTGTACGGGGATAGCTAATCTGATATTAAGTGTAAAGGTCAACTAAAGTACACCCGTATACGGACCATGTTTTGTGGTGAAAATCATCTAGATAGGGGACCAACCATTTAGGTGAACCTAACTTACCAATATTGCATGTTAGACACCGAAATATATCACTAGTGTATAAGCCTTGTGGTTATGAAATCTTGGGAAACACAATCCTAGTCAAATCGTTAATTGAATACAAACCAAATTTGATTTCAACATTCAGCAATTTTACTTTGTTTATTATTTTATATTTTCCCCCTTTGGAAATAAGTAAATCAATAGTAATAGTTATTCGCATTAACTTAAGTTCTTACCATATTCCCTATAGGATCAACCTCAACCTTTGTTGAGTTCTATATTTGACAATCGACTGGTTATACCTCAATTGCGAGGTGTACTTTGGGCGGCATCAACTGCCTAGCCTGAGGGCAAAGGAGAGACCTTCTTTTCAATCTCCCCAGCATTTCTTGGGGCACCAGGAACTTTATAGGGTAACAGACATGCCAGTACTTCTCCCAGTTTTTCCTACAACCTTGGATTAGGATATTAGGAGTATAGCATACATGTTGGCGTACTTAGTAGCTACTCAGTATTAGACAGGGGTAGTAGTTAGTATCAGATTACCTGAAAGGCACGAGAGGTTGTGAAATTACGAGATTCTTACCTCCAGCCCTTTTGAGTTTGTTGAGCTTCATACCTTAGCCCCACACAGAATAATATTGTTATTTCCCGCCTCCCAACCCCTTTCTTAGTATTAGACAGGGGCAGCAGTTAGTATCAGATTACCTGAAAGGCACAAGAGATTGTGAAATTATGAGATTCTTACCTCCAGCCCTTTAGAAATCATTGAGCTTCATACCTTAGCCCCACCACAGAATGATATGGTTATTTCCCGCCTCCCAACCCCTTTCTTAGTATTAGACAGGGGTAGCAGTTAGTATCAGATTACCTGAAAGGCACGAGAGATTGTGCAATTACGAGATTCTTACCTCTAGCCCTTTAGAATTTGTTGAGTTTCATACCTTAGACCCACAACATAATGATATGGTTATTTCCTTCCTCCCAACCCCTTTCTTAGTATAGAAGAGAGTGTAAGTATTGATGCTATGTTGCTAGAGTAAATAGTAAAATTGGGCTAGACCTGTTGATTCCTGGGGAGGTGTTAGAAAAGTGATCAAGACCCCTAGTACTTAAATAAGCCACCTAGACCTTCACTATAGTAAAGATCAGAATGATAGGTAAGATTGCTAGGAACAGCCGAGTATAGGTGAGAGTCCATAAGTAGTAGGCTCCCAGTAATAGCAAAGCTTAGGTCAGAAATAGGCAAATCCCACTGCAGGGTGTTGATAGCGGTAGGGAATACCTGGAGAATAAAGCCTTCGATCCCCGGCCTATTATGTTGAGCGGTAGAGAGATTATATGATGGGAACCGACCCGAGTGCAGGTCAGGATGACATAGGTTAGTAGACTTGGCCAGTAACATCCTTGTCAGTAAGGTGCATAGGGCACGAACCCTAGTTTTTAGCCTATAGAAGTAAGGGCATGAAATGAGCATCTAACTTTGGAAGAGTGACAGAATGGAGACCCTAGCCTAGTACAGCCCAGAGACAAGGCCCAACAGCAGGGGTCATCGGCCTTTGAGATAGCAGGGGGACATTACTAGGTTTCCATCATTATTTGAAGTACAAATAGGTTTCCAACAATCTTTAGTTAGTTTTATATATTAAGTTTAGTAGTTTAATTCTCCAAACCATTCCCCATTTTATTTGTGTTTTTAGAATAGCAAAATAAATAAATAACCTTAAAATGATTGATCAAGTCTCTGAGGGACTTCAACGTCCTATATACTTGACGACCACATAGGGCTTCCATGCACTTGGGCTACTGTTCGCGGCTGCTTCGGTATGTGTTAAAAACCGACACGCAAGTGTACGTGGTCAAACAAGTAATAAAGTGGCTAAGTAGCCAAGTATCGATCCAAGGAGGCTGCTCTGGATATGCAAAATTTCCTAGTTCACTATATTTCTATTCTATTTCTAACTATGCTAACAACTATCCAATCAAGAATTTAGGGAGTTTTGTTTCTAAACTAATTATATACTAAACTTAACAACTATTATTTACGTTGAATTCAGACAATGGATATGCTCATGCCAAGGTTAAGAACGAGTAATGGAGTTGATAATTATGATAATTTGGTCATCCTCTTCTTCATATTGCTAGTCAAGAACGTTTGCCTAGAAATTAAAACTCTCGTATTTAATTTCACTTTAGAATCATAAACCATTCGTCTACATTTCTGTGATCAAATGAAATTTATGACCTAACACTACAATGCCGGTTCCTAAATTGACTAATACGTCTTTCAAGTATATTTCTATCAAGAAAGCACATCAAAACCCAATTTTCCCAAATCAAGTTAAGAACAATACCCTATTAATTCACAACTTTCCAATTTCATGCTCTCTCGAGTGAAATTGGACTTTTTAGATATACATTAATGGTGGCCAATCAAGAATGTACTAAGCACAAGAATTAATAGAACAATATGCAAGAAGAAGAAGAAACCATATCAATTATTACCAATAATCATTACACAAGTTCAAAACCTCAGCAAGAAAGGAATTAGCCACTCATTCTTGGATTAATCGTCCTAGAATGAGTGTAAATCATGCATACAATTGAAGGAAAGAAGAAGGGAAGAGAAGAAAACTCTTATCTTTTCTATTCTTCAACTGCCACAAAACCACGTTCCTCTCTCCACTCCTGAACTCTGCTAAAAACTAGAACTAAAAAAAGAAAAAAAGACTTTAAAAATAACCTAAGTGTGCTATTTATACTAGTGGGAAATTTTTCCCGGAATAACAAGCAACGTGTCACGGAGGCCAACGCGGAGCACTGCCTCTGTGACACGGCGTGGACGCGGACCCTCTCTGGAAATTGTAGGGTCCGGATAATTGGTCTCAACGTGGCACGGAGGCCATCGCGGAGGCCTATCTCCGTGCCACGGAACTGACGCGCAGGCACACTGGAAATAGCCTAATTAATTTCTGCCCAGGCAGTGTGCTACCGCGATGGCAGCGTGGCACGGCTCCATCGCGGAGCCAGTGTAAAATGTGCCATCCAAGGTCTTTTCCACGCTCGCATCCAAGTCCAACTCCGACATAGTTCCAACACGCATTTCAGCTCCTAAAAATCACATTATCCTGCAAAACAAATGCTAATCATGTTGGTTAGTATAAATTCGCATTTTATTACCAAATACGTGATATTATATACACGTTGCACAACAAACAAGGTAAAAATGATACGTTTGAGTATCACTTGGGCATATAAATTTGCCCAAGATCACTTACCCCACACTTAAATCCTTGTTCGTCCTCGAACAACACATACACAACTCATGCAAATTACATCCCAACCTTCGTCACTATGGTGCAACATTTTACGCTACGGTCATACCAATTATTCAATTCTTGCAAATCATCAAGAAAACATGCTTGGTCGTACAAGACAATGACCTTAATACATGGAGGCTTCCTAAACTTTTAAGAATTGATTCTTGATATCGGCAAACTCATGCAAATCAACTAATCAAGAAATCCGACACGAAAATCAATCTTTCATCAAGCATGTACCCTCACAACTCGAGAGAAACTTCCCCTTTTATGTTCGTGCAGCACACAAACATGCAAGTAGGGGCATATAAAAATTAATTTCACTCTCTCTCCCAAAAGAATTCGCATGCATCATGTCATGACCCATAGGCTTGCCCTTAGTGTATTACTCCACTAATATAAAGAAATGCAATGTAGGATCAAATAGGACTTTTAATGGGTTGTACTGGCCTATGGATCTAGTATATATATATTGGATTAGCCAATAATAGTCGCTAGCATCCTTAAGCGCCTTTTCAACTCATTCCCATCGACTCATTGACATTGTTCCTCTCTTTTCTCTTTTTCTCCCATTCATGCTGGTTTACTTTCATACAGCCCATTTCATCAGGCACACTTGACACAAAACAGAGGGTTTTCATGTACCCTCACTATCATTTAATTACAACTAGTGCCTCTTCAACATCATCTTTTCTTTCCTCACTTTGCTTTTCTTTTCTTTTCACTCTTTTCACTCTTTAACACTTTGGGAAACATTTTCTGTTCTTTGTAAGCGCTTAAGAGCTTCTTATAGACTTTAAGGCTAATGAAAAGAAGGAATAAAGCTTAGTTCATACAATTCTGGCCAAAAGAAAGAAATCGGCTAAAGGCTCAACGGGCTGACTAGGGTACACAACATATAAAAAGGTAGAATTTGACAAGAAAAAAAAATGGAAACTAACGGTTAAAACAAAGAAATGCCTACATCCTTTCCGACACTACACCTCCTTCATTTCGTTTTGTATACACACCAGGCAAGTTCTAGACAATTCACAATGACATGGAATAGCAAAACCTCACTCACACTTCATGCACATGCTCGAATCAAGATGCATTCACAGACTCTTTAATTAGTCATTTACATGAATTCAAGATTAAGCCTCAATCATAATGAACCAAATTCTATAGCCTAGGTAACTCAACATATTTACAAAATTGCATGCTTTCAAACGAATCATTTTCACGTTTTGAACATCAATTACAACGAGCAACGAAATTTTAGCAACCATAAGCAACTACAGTTTATTGATGCAATCCACCAAAGAAACTAAAAACAAAACAACTACTCCTATCGACTACATTTCCCTTAAGACGGTCGTCATCCATCCATCATAGGGAATGGTCACTAACTATGACATCGGTTCAATGGGACTATTCTCGGTAAAAGAACCGAAAACAAACTCCGAGAAACCCAAAATTAAAACTTCAAAATTTTTGCAACACATCGATCATTTCGATAGAAAATATTTGCCACTATGTTGATAAATGCAAAATCTTTTCGCAAAAATTTTGAAATATATCGATCATATCGATAGAAAAAAAAAATTTACAAAATTTACAAAATATTTACAAAGGCAACCATAACTTTTTAAAGACACACATCATTAGCCGCAAACAAATATATACACATCATTCACAAATCAGTTCACAAGAAAAGAGAAAACACAGACATACATAAATGTCAAGGAAGAATATACAGCAGATTTAGAGCCTATGACCCAGCACCTAACTACTCCCCACCCCACACTTAAATCGAACACTGTCCCCAGCGTTCACAAAAATACAAAGCACAAAATTTTGGGTGGTGGAACTCCCTGCTTAGTCGAAATATTCGACTTCCTCATCCGGTGCTGCGGCCTCGTCGCCCATATCTGAATCAGCTCCATCGCCGTCATCGGACTCTACATCAAAGTCCTCACGACGTGTCTCCTCATCAGTAGGGACGTCGTCGTCAGTCGGCTCCACAAAGGCTGGCCCCACCTTGCATAAAGCTCTGGCGTTCTCGCCGAAGGGGTAGTCCAGCTCCAGCTGCCATAATTCATCCTCGGTGGCTGGTCTCCCACCTATCCGTAGCTGCAGCATCTGCATGCCGAACATACAGGCCATATACTGGTCGTCACGAGCATGTCGCTCGCCCAGAGTCAGCACAGGTCCGTGTGTAGTGTCGGGGGCCTTGGTTTTTGTCACATCAAGGGCCCTCCGCTCCAACTGCGGAATGTAATCCAAGGCTTCTTCCTCGATGTCAAGGCCTCAGAGGAAGGTGGTGATGAGTCCGCCAAACCCGTATCTGTGGCCCTGGTGTAGTCTGGCTCTCTTCATGGCGGATATTATAACCGCCCCCACATTAATCTCAAGCCCTTTCATAAGGGCATACACCAGGCAGACACGGTCCCGTGTCACGTCTGTCATGTGCACTCCCGGGATCAAACACGAACATACTATTTTTAGCCAGATTCTGGCCTCCCTGTTCATCTGCGAATAAGGCAGAGTCTGGTGGTAACCCCTCTCTTTGTGTCTCCTCCATCGGGCTGTGGATCGAGCCCCACACAACGTACGTCTGATGTCGGCGTACGGTGGGGTGATATTGAGCTGGCGGAGAACGTGGGCGTCTGTGTCCCGCGCTCCAACGATGGCATTCAGCTGCTGGGGTTCCAGAGTGACAATCTGCCCTCTGATTTTAATAGTATGGCTCCTGATGGCCGGGTTCCAGTTGGCGTAGAATTCCCGGACCAAGTGAAGGTTGCACTTCTTGGGCTCCTGAAAGATAAAACTGAGCCCAGCTGCCTCAATCCTCTGTACCATGAGAGGGAACTCCTGTGCAAGTGGTTCCCTTGCAATATATTCCTCCGGGAAGTATTTGCTTTCCTTGTGCTTATTATACCATTTCTTCCCTTCGTCGATGACCCATCGTGTTCCGTATCGGCGGTGTTGACCGCGTGGAACAGTAGGTGCAGCTGGGACAGCAGTGCCCAGTCTCATTCTCTTTCTGCCGGTGCCTGAGGTTGAGGCACCCTTGCCTTTATCTTGTCGGCTAGCCATTGTACCTGTCAATTTACACAGACAAGCACAATATTAAGCTAAAAACTTGTTAGCTTCGGCTAAGGTCGGGTTAAACAAAATTTACCCCACACTTAGTCTTTAACAAAATTTACAACATTTTAGCAAGGATAACTCTATTTACACCCCCAAACACAATCAACTATAAACATGTTGCTTAGTGCGTTCACAAAATTTCGACAGCATAACGGCTAGCGAATTACTCAGACTTCATACAGCTAACCCAATCCTCCTATCGACAGCTATTCACCCACAGCACTTAGCAACAATAACCACAACAGAAATAAGAACAACAATACAAACCTATTATATACAACTAATCTAAGCAATTCAACCAATTCACATATTATGCACTTCCCCACAGAAATTTGAGAATTAGTCGTCTTTCCACAATTAAACAATAATTACCACGACTTATCTCAACTACTAAACACACCCAGGCACCAATTTCGTCAAACTATCAAGTTACCCACTTTCAAATCCAACAACCCAAGCCCTAGAACTCAATTCGACAATCAATATTGAATTATTCAATCAATCGATAAGTTCAAACGTCAACTACAATAATCCGAACATAATCAATCACAAAATAATTCACATCATGTTTAATTTTTTTACCTAGGGTGATATATCTCACCTCACATGCTCAAAAGTGACAAAACTCGCCAGAAATTTGAGATAGAAGATGAAAACATACCTTGGATTTGAAGAACCGAAAAAACTTGACGTTTTCCTTGCCTATCAATGTGGCACGGAGCTTGGGGGTAGGGGAATGGGTGTTTGGTCGCGGAGGGTAGAAGGAATGGGGAAATTTGGGCGAAAATCGGGGGTTTATTTAAAAGAAACACGCGGGTCACCCGGAAACCCGGTGTGACCGGGCACTGGAATAAGGGCAACGTGTCACGGAGGGTAACGCGGAGCCCCTCCTCCGTGACACGGAGCCAACACGTTGGCTTACTGGAATTTTAAAAATTCCAGATTCGCCTTCAACGTGTCACGGAGGTCAATGCGGAGCATTGCCTCCGTGACACGGCGCCAACGCGCCAGTGCTCTGTTTCACCATCAAATTTTATTTTTCATACCTCGCCTCGTTTCCTCGATTCCAAGTATTTTTCCTCCAGTATACCTGAAAATCACCTCACTAAACAAAAATTGGTTAAATTCATAGATTCCATACTAAAAAAAATAAATAAAATAAAAATTACTAATTAAAATGCAAATCTAAGCCTAGTCAAGAAAAAGGAAAGAAAATAGAATAAAAGAAAAACTTTACACTAAGGAAAGAAAGAAAAAAAAAATATTTTTCACGGGTTGCCTCCCGTGCAGCGCCTGGTTTAACGTCGCGGCTCGACAGCCTTTATGCTCAAGTGTCTACTAGGGAGATGGATGATTTGTCTCGATCATGGTCATCTCCCCAGTAGTTCTCAACCTCGTCTGGTGGCCTACCTCGTAACTCTCGGAAATCACTCACTCCATTTGCATTCCCATGATCAATCACGTTGATCACCGAGAGTTCCTTATAGACAGTCGGGAGCTTAGGTGCCTTGTACATGTCGAACACCTCAACCTTGTCGTGTGCTCGCATTGTGAGTTGACCCGCAGCTACATCGATCAATGCCTTTCCGGTTGCCAAAAATGGTCGTCCCAAAATAAATGGGACTTCTGCATCTGGTTCAAAATCCAGAACAATGAAATCTACCGGAAAAATGAGGGAGCCTACCTGCACTAGCACATCCTCAACAATGCCATCCGGCTTAGCTAAGGACCTGTCTGCTAGCTGCAAGATCACTGTTGTGGGTCTAGGACTCCCTAGCCCTAACTTTCTGAATACCGAAGATGGCATCAGATTTATACTTGCCACCAAGTCGCATAACCCACGAGCTCGGATACTTTGCCCAATCGTCAGCTGGATAGTAAAACTTCCAGGATCCTTTAGTTTAGTGGGCAACCTGTTCTGAATACGGGATGTGCATTCCTCTGTTAAAGCCACCGTGGCATACTCAGTCAAACGACTTTTGTTGGCCACAATGTCTTTGATATACTTTGCATATTTCGGCACACCCTACAAGACATCAACAAGAGGTAAGTTAACATGTACCTGTTTGAGTACCTCCATGAATTTCTGGAAACACGCCTCCTCCTTGTGTTTCGTAAGTCGTTGAGGGAACGGGGGTGGAGGCCTTGCTGGTTCAGCTTCTTTGGTCTTCCCCGTATCTGAGGTTTGTTCTCCCTCAACATCTACTGCTCCTGACTTCTGAGGCGGTCTTTCAGGTTCCACCTCCTTTAATTGTAAACCACTCCTCGTGGTCACTGCATTTACCTGCTTAGGATTTGGATCCGTGTCGCTAGGTAGTCCTCCCCTGGGTCTAGTATTTTGGGCACTAGCAAATTGTCCAAACTGATATTCAAGAGCCTTAGTTGCCAATTGATTGTTCTTTACTTCGGCTGCCAGTTTGACGTAGTCAGCCTGCAATTGTGCCTGGTTGGCAATCATGGTCTTGAACATTTCCTCAATAGTCGGTGATGGTGGTGGAGGAGGGGCATTGTGATTTCTGAACTGATTCTGATAGCCTTGTTGCCCTCCTTGGTTTCTGTGCATACCCTGCCCTGAACCTTGGCCTTGTTGATTGTTGCTACCCCACGAAAAATTCGGATGATTCCTCCAGTTCGAGTTGTAGCTACCACCAAACTGCTGTTGATTCCTCTGTGCATTGCCCACAAAGTTGACAGAATCAGGATTTGCACCACAGCACTCAGCTGAATGCTCACTACTACCACACACTTCACACCACATCTGTTGGACTGCATTAACTGAGGCTGAAGGCTGGTTCAAATTCATAGTGCTGAAATGAGTGTTTAAATGATTTTGCAAAGCAGCTATCTGTGCAGCGATAGCTGTGAATCCATCCACTTCGAACACTCCCGCTGATTTCCTTGCTCCACCCCTTGAAGAATCTGCATTCCATTCCGGATTGCCTTGTGAGATTCGGTTGAGCAAAGTGTACAACTCTTCATAAGTCTTCTCCAGCGCTTGCCCTCCAGCTGCTGAGTCTAACAAAATTTTAGTGTGGGGTTCCAAACCCTCAATAAAAGTGTGTACCAACACCTCATTTGACTGATGATGATGAGGACAGTCCCGCAACATGGACTTGAATCTTTCCCAGGCTTGATAAAGATTTTCTCCTTCCCTCTGCTTAAAACTTAGAATCTGACTTCTAAGTTTAGCTGTTTTACCTGAAGGGAAAAATCTGATCAAGAACTTCTTTGCAAGATCATCCCACATTGATATAGAGTTGGGTGGTTCAGCTTTTAACCACCTCTTGGCTTCACCCAATAAGGAAAATGGAAATAAGGTGAGCCGAACATAATCAGGTGACACTCCAGCGGGTATGTACGTGTCACTTATCTCCAAAACGTTCTGGAGATGTTGTTGCGGATCTTCGTGAGGGAGACCGGTGAACTGCCCGCTCGTGTGCAAAAGTTGCACCATATTTTGCTTTAACTCAAATCTCCCCCCAGGCTCTGGTTTGCGGATGCTGGAATGTACATTATTAGCGTGTGGGATTGCCACCTCGCGAACCGGCCTGGCTGCTAGTTCCTCGGGCACTAACACTGCCCGTACAACTGGTGGATTGGGTTGCTCCATCGTAGACTGTTTGAGCAACTGCAGCTTCTTCCGAAGAGCTTCTCTACGTTGACTATGCAATTCACGTTCTGGCTCTAAGTAAGATTCCACCAACTCCTTGTCCCTTGCCAGTGTTCACAGAAATAAAAATCTGCAAAATACAGGCTAAGACCAAGTTGTTAACACTTAAGAAAATAAAATACAAATACAGTAAATTTACACTAAACAAAATTTTTCAAATCGCCTAGCCTCCCCGGCAACGGCGCCAAAAACTTGTTCGCGGCTGCTTCGGTATGTGTTAAAAACCGACACGCAAGTGTACGTGGTCAAACAAGTAATAAAGTGGCTAAGTAGCCAAGTATCGATCCATGGAGGCTGCTCTGGATATGCAAAATTTCCTAGTTCACTATATTTCTATTCTATTTCTAACTATGCTAACAACTATCCAATCAAGAATTTAGGGAGTTTTGTTTCTAAACTAATTATATACTAAACTTAACAACTATTATTTACGTTGAATTCAGACAATGGATATGCTCATGCCAAGGTTAAGAACGAGTAATGGAGTTGATAATTATGATAATTTGGTCATCCTCTTCTTCATATTGCTAGTCAAGAACGTTTGCCTAGAAATTAAAACTCTCGTATTTAATTTCACTTTAGAATCATAAACCATTCGTCTACATTTCTGTGATCAAATGAAATTTATGACCTAACACTACAATGCCGGTTCCTAAATTGACTAATACGGCTTTCAAGTATATTTCTATCAAGAAAGCACATCAAAACCCAATTTTCCCAAATCAAGTTAAGAACAATACCCTATTAATTCACAACTTTCCAATTTCATGCTCTCTCGAGTGAAATTGGACTTTTTAGATATACATTAATTGTGGCCAATCAAGAATGTACTAAGCACAAGAATTAATAGAACAATATGCAAGAAGAAGAAGAAACCATATCAATTATTACCAATAATAATTACACAAGTTCAAAACCTCAGCAAGAAAGGAATTAGCCACTCATTCTTGGATTAATCGTCCTAGAATGAGTGTAAATCATGCATACAATTGAAGGAAAGAAGAAGGGAAGAGAAGAAAACTCTTATCTTTTCTATTCTTCAACTGCCACAAAACCACGTTCCTCTCTCCACTCCTGAACTCTGCTAAAAACTAGAACTAAAAAAAGAAAAAAAGACTTTAAAAATAACCTAAGTGTGCTATTTATACTAGTGGGAAATTTTTCCCGGAATAACAAGCAACGTGTCACGGAGGCCAACGCGGAGCACTGCCTCCGTGACACGGCGTGGACGTGGACCCTCTCTGGAAATTGCAGGGTCCGGATAATTGGTCTCAACGTGGCACGGAGGCCATCGCGGAGGCCTATCTCCGTGCCACGGAACTGACGCGCAGGCACACTCGAAATAGCCTAATTAATTTCTGCCCAGGCAGTGTGCTACCGCGATGGCAGCGTGGCACGGCTCCATCGCGGAGCCAGTGTAAAATGTGCCATCCAAGGTCTTTTCCACGCTCGCATCCAAGTCCAACTCCGACATAGTTCCAACACGCATTTTAGCTCCTAAAAATCACATTATCCTGCAAAACAAATGCTAATCATGTTGGTTAGTATAAATTCGCATTTTATTACCAAATACATGATATTATATACACGTTGCACAACAAACAAGGTAAAAATGATACGTTTGAGTACCACTTGGGCATATAAATTTGCCCAAGATCAGCTACATCAACAAACAACTAGCATTGTGTAATACAACTCATGTACCCTCACAACAAATGAAGTCCCAAATACTCACAATGATATACATTTAAGAAACTGGGACTAGCAAAGCTCTCACTCTCACAAAAAAGTTCAAACATTGTACATGTGATACCATAAGCTTGCCTTTATTTTTTCTACTCTAGTTATTCAAATAGCCAGGTTAGGATCACTATAAGACTTTTATTGGCTTGTAATGTAGGCTTAGTGATGGGTATGGTAAATATGGACAAAGTTACTTATCCTCCATGTCACTACATAGACTCTGGCTCCACTTCTACCTTTTTCCTCTCTTCTCCCTTTTTCCCATTTTATTCAACTTTCAACTTGTGGATGTGATTTCTTTTTCACTTTTTTTTCCTTTTATTTTCCTTACTTTCTTTGAATTTTAAAATTTTCTTTTCTTCTTCTTTTTATCTTTTTCACACCACACCCAACTTTTCATTGACTTGTTTTCTCCTTTATTTCCCCAACACAGTCTACGCATTCTGTAATGCCCTGTAAGTTTCTATCATTCAATCGATGTGTATGTATGTGTGTTGAAAGTTTTTGAGTGCGATGCATGCAAGAGAGGGCTTAAGGGATTAGCGTGTGAGCAGGAGGCCGGGGCCGGAGGTAGGGTAGACCGGGTGCCGCGCTGCGCTGCACAACAATGCCTGCACACTGGCCAGCACATCGCGCTTGTGTACTGGCGCTATAGGCGGCGCACCAAGCCCCCTACCTACTTCCTTAACTTATACATAAATTCCTTCATGTATAAATGAATCATTTCAGTATTTCCCTAAGTCAGAAGAGCGGACGTGAGTGATTATTTCATGTGGTTTTTTCTGAATTACATCATTAAACTCCGTTCAATTGTAAATTAGTCTGGGATAACGAGTTTCGGGCCTACGAGGAACATATCTATGAAGGTATTTCTTGAAATCTAGCTCGAACTGTCAGAGTCCCGCTGAGTAGAATTTGTAGAAATCACTTCTAATTGAGTCCTAAGCATCTACAAGTGATAAGTAAGTATTTCTATCTTCTAAACTCTCGGGAATTTGTAAGCTTTCAGCTAAATTGGATAGAGTTTGATTTATAGATTAATGTGCTTTAAGGATATTGTTAATATCCATTTTCTTGAATTGAAAATAACTTTATTCTCTCAGCGTAAGGGCTGTAATGTGGAGGAATGATCAGATTTAGGTTGGAACTAATTGGGTGAATAGAAATCAACGATTAAGGTATGTTAAGGCTAATCTCTTTGGCAAGTTATTCTCATCGTAGCATCGATACAACTTGTGCTTCTGTAGTAACTTAATAATTCAAATGTTGTACTTACTTTTCATAAATAGAATTTAGATTATAGTGTAGTATCCCTAGTTGGGGTTGTTTGTATTTCGTATGGCCTCTCTCCCTGAATATTTGAGGGGTTGTTAGTCATACGAACTGCATAAAGAGCTATAAATTTCTTACGAAGCTGTGATGTTGCTGACGCTTATGGAGCTATAGATTGCTAATGGAACTAGGATGTTGCTATCGCTTATGGGACTATGGACTGCTTTAAGAGCTATGAACTCGAATTGCTTATGGAGCTATTAATTGTCTAAAAGGACTTTAGTGAAGCCTTCGGGGCCGCATTGGAGTCTCTTATGAACTCCTTCTATGCCAAGATGGCACTACCGACCCTCACTTGGGCTTGCTGTGCCTAAGACGCAGTTGCAGTTACATGTGGGGCCTTAGGGTACCGATAGGGGTATATAGACTGATTGGCACTTTTCGGGCTTATGGGGGCCCAAGTAGGTTATCTCTGTGTTGGTTGTACCTTCCCGGCTTGTTGGGGCCCAGTTAGGTTCTTGTTTGAATTTTATTTTCTAGTTGTAGCTTATGATTATGACATTGCGCAGGTTAGATTCTTATTCCTGTTGCTGATTACTTTCAGTTCTTTTAATAACTTTCATTTAGCTATTTCTATTATTGCCTTTCATATTCAGTACATATTGTACTGACGCCCACATTTGAGGCGTTGCATACTTGCCTGCAGGTTCAGACAGATGAGTTTTAGGACCTCCTTAGCAGCTACTCAGGGTCAGCAGATTGGTCAGCTCCCTTCCTTCGGAGTTTCAAGATAGAGAAGGTTTGCTTATTTTTGTTGTTTAGTTTTAGGGTAGGTCGGGGCCCTGTCCAGACCACTATTTCACTCTTAGAGGCTTGCAAGACTACAGTTCCTAGCTAGTTGTTCGTTGTTGGCCGTGTAGGGCCTATATGTGTTATGTTTTGTATGTTGGCCATGTGGGGCCTAGTGTAGATATTTGTTAGCAGCCTTGTCGGCTATAGTTCATATATAATTTCCTACCTTCCTTTTGTTATGACTTAGACAGCATGGTGGTCTTGTCGGCTCGCATAGGATCCTTTCATTATTGTGATTCCTGGGTTAGATATCTTTATGAAAGATCATTTTGTGGTTTTTTCGGCCTAAGGATGTGTTTACATATGAGATATAGCTATTCGTTTTCTTGATTATGTGTTGGTGGCAGGTACCAGAAGTGCATATTCCTAGCTAGGTCAGCTCAGAGTCTAGTGTGGCACTAGGTGCCAGTCATGCCTCCCAAGATGGGGCGTGATAAACTTGGTATCAGAGAAACATTGTATCCTCGGGAGTCTGCAAGACGTCTCCATTAGAGTCTTTTTTATGGATGTTTTGTGCACCACATTTTATAAGTAGGAGGCTTTGGGACATGATAGCATGGTTACCCTTTTTCCTTCTCAAGCTGTGCTGTAGAGCTAAGTTGTGTAGGGTTGAGTCCCTAAGCTTATGTTGTTCTACTTACCTATAGAGAAAATATCCAATGCACGATAAACTATAGCTGGTTGGGAGATGGATACCACGACTGGCGAGGGCACTAGTAGACTACCACAGTCAGAGGCGGTCTGACTTGAGGGTGAGAGGGAGACATCACCTCGATCTCCCCAGCATTCTCTATCACATCAAGATCCCCCCAGGGCAGTAGATACACCAGAACCACCCCCAGTCATCCCTATACCATTGGATCAAGAGGTTAGGACTTCGGTTTATATGTTGTCTCAGATGATGGCCGCTCAGAGACAACCAAAGGCACTTGTTTTTGAATCAATTAAAGAACCTAGAAGTTCGAGGGTTCGTGATTTTCTTTCCTTGAGTCCTCTGCAGTTTACAACGACAGACCGCAGAGAGGATCCTCAAGACTTGTTAGATTAGTTGCAGAGAATATTTAGTGTAATGCATGCTTCATCCATAGAGTCGGTTGAGTTGGCAGTGTTTCATCTACGAGATATAGCAGTAATGTGGTACAAGAGTTGGGAAAGGTCCAGAGGCAGAGATGTATTCCCACCTACATGGTCCAATTTTTCGAAGGCCTTCCTAGACCATTATCTGCCTCGAGAGATCTGACAAGCCTGGGTGGATCAGTTCTTACATCTAGAGTAGGGCAGGATGAGCATTCGGGAGTACACATTCAGGGATGACTCCTTTGCAAGATTTTTTCCAGCTTTTGTTGATACTATGCCAGCTAGGGTACAACGATTTATTATGGAGATTTCTACAGTGTATATGGATGCCTGTATTATAGCTACTTTACGTGAGGACATGGATATTTTGTGCTATCATGCTTATGCTCCAAATTTATAGTGAATCAGGCAACACCAGTATAAGGTTGAGAGGGTAAGTCGGGAGCAGCACTAGAGGGCTAGACCCATTGATTGGGAGGTAGAATTTTAGGGTGGGCCCATACCTCGGTTGCCAGGTAGGCCACCTAAGCCTTTGCCTCCGCTGCAATAGGGCAACAGGTCAGATCATCATGGACAGTCAAGTCCCAGTGAGAGTTCACGAGCATCAAACTCACAACAGTAGAGAGATTCAAATCAGAGCAGGCTCGTCGCACCGCATTGTAGCATTTACAGTCGGAGACATTTTGGGAGGTATAGGTATGACTCTGTTGCTTTCTATACTTGCGGGAAAGAGGGTCATATGATGAGGGACTATCCGACCAGAGATCAGGGGGATCGGGACTAGCAGAACAGGTCCTCAGCAGGATCACATGCTCCAGCACCTTCAATAGAACAGAGGCCCTCAGCTCCAACTTGCCTAGGTAGAGGTAGAACAGGAGCATCCAGTTCTGGCAGTGGTCCGGATCGCACTTATGCCTTGCCAAGGCGACAGGAGTCATAGTCATCACATGATGTTGTGACAGGTATGCTGGATGTTTACTTTCACCCAATTTATGCTTTGATAGATCCAGGTTCTACCTTGTCTTATGTTACTCCACTAGTGGCACGGAAGTTTGGTATAGGACCAGAATTGCTTCAGTGACAATTTTCTGTATCCACACGCATGGGTGACTCTATTATTGCTAAGAGGATCTATCGGGGCTATATAATAGAGGTTGTTGATCTCCAGATTTAGTAGACTTAGTGGAGATAGAAATGATTGATTTTGATGTATTTATGGAAATGGATTGGCTAGCGCCATGTTATGCCAATGTGGAGTGCTGGATCAAGACTGTACGATTTCACTTCCCTGGGGAGGTAATGCGAGAATGAAAAGGCAATGTAGCTATGCCAAAATAGGTTCATATCCTATCTTTGGGTGAGGAAGCTGATAGCGAAGGGTTGTATTTACCATATTGTTAGAGTTTAGGATACGCAGGCAAAATACCCGACTCTTCAGTCTATTCCTGTGGTTAATGAATTTCCGGATGTATTTCCAGATGACCTTCCTAGTATTCCCCCAATGCGGGAAATTGATTTATCTATTGATATGTCACTAGGTACATAACCCATACCATTCCTCCATACCGAGTTGAAGGAACTGAAAGAACAATTGAAAGACTTGTTAGATAAGGGCTTTATCAGGCCTAGCGCTTCGCCGTGGGGTGCGCCGGTTTTACTTTTAAGGAAGAAGGATGACTCCCTACGAATGTGTATAGATTATCGACAGTTGAATAAGGTTACTATTAAGAATAAATATCCCTTTCGAAGGATAGATGATTTATTTGATCAGTTGCAGGGGGGAAAATATTTGTCCAAAATCGACTTGTGGTGAGCATACCACCAGGTGCAAGTTTGGGAGAAAGATATTCCGACGAGGATTTTAAAACTAGATATGGTCATTTTGAGTTCTAGTCATGTCCTTCATGTTAACAAATGCTCCAAAAGTGTTCATGGACTTGATGAACAACATCTTCAGGCCATATCTAGATCTGTTTGTAATAGCATTTATTGACGATATCCTAGTATATTCTTGTTCTGAAGATGAACATAGAGATCACTTGCGAATAGTACTCCAGGTCCTCAGAGATTGCAAGATGTATGCAAAATTCTCTAAATGTTATTTTGGTTAACTCTTTAGATTTCTTGGGCCACATTGTTTCCGCCGCACATATTCAGGTTGACTCACAGAAAATAGATGTCGAAAGAACTTGGCCCAGACCCACGACTCCAATGGAGGTATGCAGCTTTTTGGGGTTGGTCGGGTATTACAGGAGGTTCATAGAGGGATTCTCCGCCATATCTGCACCATTAATGAGGCTGACTCAAAAGGCAGCCAAGTTTCACTTGACTGAGGCTTGTGAGCGGAGTTTTCAGGGGTTGAAGGATAAATTAACATCTGCACCAGTGTTGTCCCCACCAGAGGCTTCAGAGGGTTACATGGTGTATTGTGATGCTTTAGGCATTGGGTTAGGGTGTGTACTGATGTTGCATGGCAAGGTAATTGCCTATGCTTCAAGGAAACTAAGGAAGCACGAAAAGAACTACCCCACCCATGATCTAGAGTTAGCTACAATGGTTCATGCTCTAAAGATATGGAGACATTATCTATATGGTGTTCATATGTATATTTATACTGGCCATAAAAGCCTCCAATACATTTTCATGCAGAAAGAGTTGAATTTGAGACAACACCGTTAGCTATAGTTGCTAAAGGACTACGACATAAATATCTCACCCAGGGAAAGCTAATACTGTAGTTGATGCCCTTAGCTGCAGATCCATGGGTAGTCTCTGAGGCCAGAACAGCAAGAAATTGCTCAAGAGCTACACCAGCTAGCCAATCTAGTAGTCCAGATAATAGATACAGAGGATAACGAGGTCGTGATTTAGAATACAACAATATCGTCTCTAGTTGTAGAGGTAAAGTAGAGATAGTATGAGGACACTGGCCTAGTGCAGCTCAGAGACAAGTTTCAGCAGGGCAAACTATTGGCCTTTGAGTTAATAGCAAGTGGTGTCTTGAGATTCAGAGGTCGACTTTGCATTTCAGATATAGTAGACCTTCACCAACAGATTATGGCAGAGGTACATTATTCTCGTTACTCTCTTCATCCAGGTTTGACAAATATATACCATGATATAAAGGAGGTATATTGGTGGCCTGGAATGAAGAAGGGTATAGTTGGGTTTGTAGCACAATGCCCTAATTGCCAACGGGCAAAAGCTGAACATCAAAAACCTAGCAGATTGACTCAAGAGATAGCTGTGCCTACGTGGAAATGGGAAGAAATTAACATGGATTTTGTTACAGGATTACCCCCCACATGTGTAAATTTTACTCCTTTTGGGTCATTGTCAATAGGTTGATGAAACCAGCCCATTTCTTGCAAGTCAGGACTATGTTTTCACCCGAAGATTATGCTGAGTTGTATATTAAGGAGATAGTCCGACTGCATGGTGTCCCAGTATCTATCATCTCCAATAGAGGGAACAGTTCATGGAAAGATTCTACCAGTCATTTAAGGTTTGGGGACACAAGTTAATTTAAGTACAACCATTCATCCCTAGACAGATGGCCAGGCCGAGCGCATGATTCAGACACTCGAGGTCATTTTATGGGTATGTGTTCTAGACTTCGGAGGGAGTTGGGACGAGCACCTACCTCTTATTGAGCTTACGTATAATAACATTTATCATTCCACTATTCAGATGGCACCTTATGAAGCTTTATACGGGCAGAATTGTAGATTCCCCATAGGATGGTTTGAAGTAGGGGAAGAAGGGTTGATCAGACCTGATATGATCTATCAATCAGAAGAAAAAGTGAAACTAATCAGATACTTAGAGTTTGATGTTGGTGATCGGCTATTTCTTAAGGTTTCTCCTATGAAAGGCGTTATGAGATTTGCAAAAAGGGAATGCTTAGCCCTAGGTTCATTGGTCCATATCAGATACTTCGCAAGATAGGCCGAGTAGCTTATGAGTTAGAGTTGCCTTCAAAACTAGAGTCTTTTTATCAAGTCTTCCATGTGTCAATCCTACGGAAGTGCATTGGAGACCCTTCTCAGGTTGTCCCGATTGAGGATGTTCAAGTCACTGAGGAATTGTCCTACCAGAGACTCCAGGTTCTATACTGGATCAGCAGGTTCATAGATAGAGGACTAAAGATATAGCCTCTATTAGTATTATGGAGGAATAGAAACATAGAGGAGGTGACTGGGAAGTTGAGGATGACATGAGGTCTGGATATCCTTATTTATTTCAGGCTTGACTAGGATTGTGCAACTAAGGTGAGATTGTTCTTCAGTTATTGTTTTGTTTCTTATGATATCAATTTTGATTAATTGTTCACTTTTATCTTACGAATCTATGTTGTATGGTTTATTTTAGCGTCCTATGAGAATCCTATGATGGACTTTTCTGTGTTTTAGGTTTTCAGATAGTCCATATTATAGAGGAGACTCTACCGAAATTTTTCCTGGAAATGGCTAAAGAGTTGAGTCTTTTAAAAATTAGATTACATTAAAGGACGAATTTTCCAAAGGGGGGGTGATGTTACACCCTATAAATTTATATCATTTAACCGACACGTGCATACGTATGTTGATGGTTTTTGAGTATGAAGCATTCGGGAGAGGGCTCAAGGGATGAGCATGCGAACATGTGGTAGCAAGCAGGAGACCGGGGTCGGAGGCAGAGTGCTCCAAGCGTCGTGTCGTGCAGCCATGCCTATGCACTGCCCGACGCATTGTGCTCATGTGCTGGCACTATGGGAGGCGCGCCGCACCTGCCTGTCCACTGCCTCAAATTATATATAAACTCCTTCATGTTTAAATGAATCATTTCATTATTTCCCCAAGTCAGAAAAGCAGACATGAGCAATTATTTCGTGAAGTTTTTGCCGAATTACATCGTTAAACTCCGTTCAATTGCAAATTCATCTTTGATAATGAGTTTGGGGTCTACATGGAATGTATCTACGAAGTTATTTCTTGAAATCCATCTCGGATTTTCGGAGTCCCACCCAGTAGAATTTGTAGGAATCACTTCTAATTGAGTCCTAAGCATCTAAAGTGATAAGTAAGTATTTCTACCTTCTAAACTCTCGGGTATTTGTAAGCTTTCGGCTGAATTGGATAGTGTTTGATTTATAGATTAATGTGCTTTAGGGATATGTTACTAGCCGTTTCCTTAAATTGAAAATAGCTTTATTCTCTCACCGTATGGGCTACAATTTGGAGGAATTACCGGGTTTAGGTTGGAAGTGATTGGGTGAACAGAAATCAACTATTAAGGTATGTTAAGGCTAATCTCTTCCATAAGTTAGTCTCATCATAACACTGATATGTCTTGTGCTTCTTTAGTAAGTTAAGAATTTGAATGTTGTAGTTAGTTTTCATGAAAAGAATTGAAATTGTAGTGTAGTATCCCTAGTTAGGGTTTTTTGAATTTAATATGGCCTCTCTCCATGAATAACTAAGGGGTTATTAGTCATACGATGCTTACAGAGCTGTAAATTAGTTATGGAGCTATGATACTATTGATGCTTACAGAGCTATAGATTGCTTACAGAGCTATGATGCTTCTATCTCTTACGGGGCTATAGACTGCTTTCGGAGCTACGAACTTGAATTGCTTATGGAGCAACAGTATTGCATACGGAGCTATTAATTATTTGAAAGGACTAAAGTGAAGTCTTTGGGGCCATAATGGAGTCTTCTATGAACTCTTTCTATCCCAAGATGGCACTACCGACCCTCACTAGGGCCTGGTGTGCCCGAGACGCAATTGCAGTTACATGTGAGGCCTTAAGGGTACTGGTAGGGGTATATAAACAGATGCACTTGCCGGGGCCTATGGGGAGACAGGCAGGTTATCTCTGTGTTGGTTGTTCCTTCTAGGCTTATGGGGGCTCGGTTATGTTCTTGTTTGAATATTTTCTTCTAGTTGTAGCTTATGATTATGACATTGCGCAGGTTAGATTCGGATCCTATTGCTGATTACTTATGGTTCTTTTAAATAGCTTACATTCAGCTATTTCTGTTATTGCCTTACATATTCGGTACATATCGTACTGACGTCCTCATTTGAGGCGCTGCATACTTGCCTGGAGGTTCGGATAGATGAGTTCCAGGACCTCCTTAGCCGCTACTCAGGGTCAGCAGATTGGTCAGATCCCTTCCTTTGGAGTTGGCAGTTAGAGAAGGTTTGCTTATTTTTATTGTATAGTTTTGGGGTAGGTCGGGGCCCTATCCCGACAACTATTTCACTCTTAAGGGCTTACAAGACTACAGTTCCTAGCTAGTTGTTTGTTGTTGGCCGTGTGGGGCCTATGTGTGTTATGTTTTGTATGTTGTCCATGCGGGGCCTAGTGTAGATATTTGTTAGCAGCCTTGTTGGCTATAGTTTATATAATTGTCTGCCTTCCTTCTGTTATGACTTAGACAGCATGGTGGTCTTTTTGGCTCGCATAGGGTACTTTCATTATTGTGATTCCTGGGTTAGATATCTTTATGCAAGATCATTGTGCAGCCTTGTCGGCCTAAGACTGTGTTTAAAGACGATATATGGTTGTTCGTTTTCTTGATTATGTGTTGCTAGCTGGCACCAGAAGTGCACATGCCCAGCTAGGTCAGCTCATAGTCTAGTGTGGCACAATGTGCATGTCAAGCCTCCCAAAATGGGGCGTGACAAACTCCTATAATAGCACCCCTCAACTTAGCCATTTTGCCTAAGTTGAGGTTCACAATATTTAAGAAGGGACAAGGGCCAAAATAGGTTCATTATAAACAAGTGGGAAGATGAAGGGGCTAATCAAAGAGAAGGTCAATTTAGGCTCAAACATGGGATCAAGAGATACTTTTATTCAATTGGTAGGGAAATTTAGACTAAGAATGTGCTAACTCAAAAATGGCATATGATCCTTTTCTAACTAACTATCCTCTGACCTATGCAAAGACTAACCAGGCAAGTTCTAGATCACCTACACAATGTTGAACTAAATAAGAACCTTACTCACACTTAGTACAGGGTTATATCACACTACCTATTTGGTTCATGCACAGCTATACTATTGTTAGCCATGCTCGTATATCAAATGCCATAAAAAGATCCACATTGGTCATGCTTTGCAGTTAGTACACACAGATAATCACAATTTTTTTTAAAAGGAGGTCATTTTTAAAAAACTATAAAAATCAAACACATGTTCATTTTATTGTCTGTTAAGTACTCCTAGATTACTTCTAATTAAACAAAACAAAACATTCCAAATATGTCAGTTCTACAAGATAGAATTCCCGAGGAAAAAGAAACACGACAATAAAAACCCTCAAGCGAACAAAAACATATACACCCCCCCCCCAACACACACACACAAAAATCATGCTTTTTCCCTAAAGCAATAAAATAAAAACCAGGGAAGGGACATACCTTTGGCACTTTAGGAGCTCCTGTCATCCTTAGCAGGAGGGTGTGATGGCACACTCTTCGCCTCAGCAATCGTGGCGCTAGTGGTGGCCAGCGCACTCAGTGGTGTGGTAGTGATGGTGGGGGTGATCCCTACCCCCTCAATAGTCTCAATCGCCTCATTGACCTCAACAGATTTCTAGGTTGAATGTGGCTCATACAAAGGGTCCTAGCCACTCATAGGCTCACTAGGCACAGTAGCCGAGCTCCCCACTCCTCTCACTCTCTCCTGCAACTCAGACATATGCTGGTTATGAGTCATTTACTATAGCCCGCATGTGCTTCTTCGTTTCTTTCTTCCTCCTCTTCCTAGAGGTCTCCTCATCATCTGCCCTAGTCAACCTCCACTTACCCTTATCTCTAGTGGCCAGCTCATGGGTCCAGAACCTCCCTATGTATAGCTCTTCATTAAGCTCACGCTCAAATATCTGGATAGTCGGGGATAGTAATATGGCGGGATATCACGACAAAAACTTGTTGACCTCACTATTGAGTGTGCTCAACTCATCCCTCATTCTCCACATATCTTGTATCTCTGCTAATCGCTCATTGAACCGAAGATCAAAACTGCCGAGCCTGGTATACAATTCTCTAGATGCCTCATCAATCTCGGCCCTCACCCACAACTTAACTTGCTTTATCATGACATTGACCTTCTTTTTGGTAATAGACAGCCAGTTCACCATCTTCTGCAGGAAGTCCTGAGGTACCAATACATATCAAGCTGGAACCTAGCTTGGAGTGGTCGGTGGAGGAGTGGATGATATGTTGGGAGTAATTATTGTATTTTCAGCCTTTTTAGCCGGCATCTCACTCTGCTCAACTATAGAGGGGGTATCCACATGCACGCCCCCTACTATCCACAGTATAAGGATTGCAGACTGTGCTCTAACCCGGCCCACTGAGTTCATCTCATCTATTGTCCGTGTACCTCTCACTCAATCATCAATTTGTTTTACAGTCCTGATATCGAACTCCATACACTATGCTCAGGAAGGGGATGGTGATGCTCAATGCAAAGGTTCTATCCCTGATTTCCTTGGCTATGATCTAAGGGATTTTAATGGCATGCCCTGACTTTATGCAAGCAATCAACCTTGCTCTATCTGCACTCAAGGTGTTATGATTCATCATTGGTGCCAATCTATGATTGACTAGTGTCTAGCAAACCTTCTTAATGAAATTGAGCGAGGCTTTTGTGACCTGTGTCCACTAGTCACCCAGTCTGCGTCCTCCTTCTCTGTAATGCCCCTAAAACCCTAAGATCAGACCCATTGAAATGGAGGAAAACATAATTTTCTACACCAGGTCACAAAATGAGTCGTCTTGTGACCCATCAAGATGACCAAGAGTCGTTAAGTGACTCTTGGTGAGGTGGGAGACTTAAGTTGCAAAATTATGTTTTTGGGTCATCACGAGCTTGACTATGAGTCGTGGTCATCCCCACGACTAGTTGAGTCAGCTGGGGCCAAGGTTGGTTGAAGATAGGGGAAATTTTGGGCAGCGAAGGTAATAACAGGTGTCCACGAGACGTGGTCACCAGTGACGAATTGTTAGGTCCCTCGTGGGGATCCTTTGAGGAAAATTGGCAGTGTACTTGACAATAGAAGACCACGAGTCATGGTCATAGGTAATGATTCGTCCAGTCCATCATTGGGACTGGCAGTCTGTTTTCCCTGCGAGTTCATTAAGGATTTTTCAGTACTTCCTATGATCCTAAGGCCTAAACTACGTCATCTTAAACTCTGAATAGTGAGTTTTAAGAACGTAAATTTCATTATAAGCTATTCCTAATTCATTCATGCAAGTTTAGAGGCTTTGGAGAGGTGATCAAGTCTAGTTCTCCAAGTTCTTTATCAATTCTTCATTGGGCAATCAAGGGAGTTGTAGAATCAGTCCTTCTCCGGTATGTAGGGTTATGACTGGGTAAAATTGTTCATACTCATGCCCAATCCCTCTCAAATTCATGAAAATATACATGTTGACTCTATAGGGTTTACCCCAATTCTCATGAAATCCTTACGATCTATCTATGGGTTAATCCCTCTCATGTATAAATTCATGTTTTATGAATCATGGGCTGATTTTATAACATTTCAATTATAAACTTATGGATTTAAATTTCTACAAAACTATGCCCAATTATGTGTGTTTCATGATGAGTCAAGTTATGATTCCATTTTGATTATGATGTTCATTAACCCATTAAGATTTATGACTTATGATATGATTCCTCTCAAATACTTACCATGGATTTATGAGATATCAAGTATAAATGTTTTACAAGTATGCATGAACTTCATGATTTATGGATTTATGATTTTGGCCAACTCACTGGTCTTATTTCATGGATAGTTCACGTATTTCAAGCATGCTTATGAATATCATGATTTTAAACTAGCCCACTAATCTCATGTATGTTACCCTATGAGCACTATATATGTTTTGGGAGTAGTATTTAACACTGAGTAGATCCGGGGTCCAAGCATGCCCCGAGTCTCAGAACTATGCACCAATGTAGCCACGATGGGACCTCCATGATACTGTCCTTTTTTGCCCAAATGGGCCCTCTATTGTGATATCACACCTCCTTTATGGTTCTAGTCTTGGCATGGTACGAACATCCTCCTGTCGAGGGGTTTACAGGTTGGGCTCCATGTGTGCTCATATGGGGTATGTTGGTTATAAGAATCTCCCATTGTTCCTTATGATTTATGTATGGTTATGATTGTATACTTTGGCTCAAATAATGATTAATAAACCTTTTCTCTTATGATTATGATTATGAATGATTTACGAATGTTTTGAAAACCTTGAGCCTTATGTTTGCAATATGATATTTACATTACGATCATTGTTTCCTACTCTTATGAGCTTTTATGTATTTTAACTGTCCATTTTACTTAATTTGCATACTTTATATATTCCACATACTAACCACATACTTTATGTTGTATCATCTCATGATACAAATCTAAAGGATCCTTCTCTGCAATATCCTTAGCCCCTGCTTTCCCACTCAAACCTATCCAGCTAGCATCGGTGAGTCCTCATCCTCCGAGGACATTCAGTATCTGAGGTTGTTATGTCTCTCTTCAGTTTCAGACTTGTCAGGTTAGTTGGGTTTGTTGTCCCATCAACCCATCAGATATGTTAGAGGCTTTCAGACTTTGTGTAGTAATCAGCTTGTCATGTATGATGCAAATTCAAGTTATGATGTTATGTTATGTTTAGACTTCCTCTATATTTATTATGATAAGTCTTCCACTTTTATTGATTGAGTTGGAAGTATGTTCATGCCATGGGTTAACTTGGGGTCTCTCGGGACTCTTTGTCTCGTTTCTTGATCCGGGTCTATGTTCGGGTCGTGACAAACTTTGTATCAGAGCAATAGGTTTTGAAGTATCCTAGGGTGTCTGAAAGCCACGTTAAGTAAAGTCTTTTTCATGGGTGTGAATCACGCCACACTTACGATGAAGAGGCTACAAGAAGTTTCGGAAATGTTTCCTTTTTTCACAATCTATGTCGTGCGGTGTGATGTCTCTCCGCATTCCTCTAACTTGTGCTATATGCGTATGTAGAAACATGTCTTCTCAGAAAAAGAATGGGAGTCAGCCAGCCCCACCAACTCCAATGGATCCCATTCAAGTTACGGATACAGAACTCAGGGCCGCCCTTAGAGTGTTCATACGGGCCATGATCACCCAGCCTAACCAACAGACTATCGCATCAGTGAGCCCTACCGGAGAGGTGGCAAGTACTAGGGTTCAAGAACTCACGAAGAGGAGCCCATCTAAGTTTGGTGGTTCAAGTATGGATCGAGAGTTCAATAGGGGAGAAGGTAGGAACAAAAGGCCCAGAATCGAACACTTGGAGAGTCCTCAGCAAGGGTCAAGTATGGAAGTCGCGCTCGACCCATCAGAGATCTTGTCATGACCCGAATGAAAGCCCGGATCATAGACACGGGACAAGGGACCCCGAGAGACCCCAAGTCGACCCATGGCATAAGCATACAACTATCTCATTCAATAAACTGAAGGAAACATGAATATAATCTCAGCGGAAATCTAAAACAACATCACATCAGAATAACATCGTAAGCTACACACGCGTAAGACTGAAAAGCCTCTAGTCTAGACGGGTTGATGGGACAAGACCCCAACTAACTCAACAATACATAATGAAAGAAATACATAAGGAACTGAATGTCTAGCGCTCGAAGGATGAGGACTCACCACCCACATAGAAGCTAACTTTGACAACCGACTACGCATGGGCTGATCCTGGGTGCTGGGTCCTGTATCATGAAACGATACAACATAGAAAGTATGTGGTCAGTACGTGGAATTTACCGAGTATGCAAGGTAAGTAAAACCTCTTAAGTAAAGTAAATCATTTAAAACATTTCGTACATATCAGAAGCTTTCAAATATAAGAGGAGAGGCTATATGTATTACTTCTGAAATCATAATCTTATCATAACATGACCATGCATAGCTTGATAACATCATGACTAACTCGAATGACTCAAAGGTGTAATATAACATTTGTATTTAAAAGCTGAACAATGACTCAAACCTTGCCTTTAGAACATGCATGCGTAAAGTAATCATTATGAGTAATAAATATGGAATTCTAAATGATATAGATAGTGGGAGACTCGTCACTTAACCGACATACCACGATAGAGCTTACGTGGTTCCGACTATCAAACTCAAGTGGGCAGAGCCATCCAAAACCTTGCTAGAGTTAGCGAGCTACCGTGATATCTATATCAAGCTCAAAGGGCCAATCGGGCCGGGGATAGCTCACAAGGGAGGTCCCAATAATATAATAGTATCAACCTGCGTTGGCGCGTAGTTCTGGGGCATAGGGTGATCGACCCTTAACACACTCAGTGCTAGACTCTTCTTCCAAAACATGCAATGCTCTACATCATATATAATGAAGCTCAACATCTTCTAATGACTAAGCTCAATATGAAATCATGCATAACTCAAAATCGTATGAAACAAAGCTCAACATTGTCTATTGACAAATCTCATTAATGAAATCATGCATAGACTCGACATCATATGAAAATGAAGCTCAACATTGTCCTTTGACAAAGCTCAATAATGAAATACATCTTAATTATGGATGCATGCATACAAGAAGCTTTATTTCGAAACATACCACAAGCTAGAATTTATGAAATTTGGGAGACTTCACTCCAAACCATGTGGTAAGCTTATTTAGGGAAAAATCATCATTTTAAATCAACATGTGGGCATTGCCCAAAGCTTTATCAACTTAGATCTACTCAATTCATTTTGAAAATAACATCATAGTCATAGGTAGCTCTAGAAACATGTTTTTCATCATCAAATCTCATCATCATCATACATTCAACATCATTCTCTTCTTTTATGAACTTCTCATCCATGGACATTCAATTTCATAATTTAGAAATAACAATTTGGATTGAAAACGATTTAAAACCTGCCAAGCTTCACAATTCACCAGTATAACCATAATCTAATCATACCTACGTATAGAGATTGAAGAATCATGTAATTCGATGAAAACCCCATACTTGATCATGAGAAATTCTTACACTAGATAGAGATTGGGCATGGGTGTGGAAGAAAACTACCACTCATGACCCTACATACCTGGGAATGGGGAATTCTAACATCTTCTAATTGCCCAAGCTGAGATTCCAATAGAAACCTTGAGATCTTGCCTGGAATCTCCTTTCAAACCTTCAAACTTGCATGCATGCGAAGAATGACTTAGAATAAGTTTTCCCCTGCTAAAACCCACTAAAATGAGCCTTAAACGATGTAGTATAGGTCCCTAGGATTTAGGAAGTACGGAAAAACCCTTACTGAAATCGTTGAATCTAACTGCCAGGGGGTCCCAACGAGGGACCTGATGGCTCGTCACTAAGGGCCATGACTCGTCAAGTCTTCTATCAGGTACACTGGATAACAGATCACTTGGGGTTTGTAATGGGGGACTTAACGATTCGCTCCTCGAGACCATGACCCGTGGTTACCTTCCATCATGTACACTGTTTCATTCTCAAATAAAGTTCAACCTGCTTGCTCACGACTCACCTCACGAGTCGTTGGGACTGACCATGACTCGTGAGGTCCCCCCGTTAGGTACACTGGTCGATCCTTCCATTTATTTCTCAACCACACCTCACGGTTAACCTGATGAGTCATGGTGGCTGACCACGAGTCGTTCCCATACCCATGGGGACCTTCAACCTTCATTTCATCCAGGCTTTCCCACGAGCCACCTGACGACTCGTGGGTTCTCCTCATGAGTCGTCCAATGACTCGTCTTGCAACTGAAGCACCACTTTCCAGTTTTTTCCCGTTTCAACTCCTGGGTCCGATATTTGAATTCTCGGGGTATAACAATATCTCCCCCTTGGGAACATTCATCCTCAAATGTTAGAAACAAGAAGAAAATAGAAACATGCAATTTTTTCATATGAAAATACTGACTATTTAAACCGAAAATTGACGGAATGACTACCTTCGAAAAGAACTACACAGCTGAACTTAATTCAGACATCACATATATTATCATAACATAATTCAAACTTGTGCACATGAATTGAACATGGAAACTTATTAGATAAATAGGGAAAAAATGGATACCTCAAACTAAAACTGAGCTCGTAGGGAACAGGTGAGGGTATTTAGCCATCATAGCCACTTCGGCTTCCCACGTAGCTCCCTCAACTTTCTGGTTTCTCCATAACAGCTTCACTGAAGCTACCTCTTTGTTCCGCAGCCTCACAACCTAGGGATCCAAAATTACAACTGGAATTTCCTCATAACTGAGGTTATCACCCACACCAATGCTTTCCACCGAGACTACTAAAGATGGATCACCCAAGCACTTTTTCAACAGCGCCACATGGAACACGAGATGTACTGAAGATAACTCTAAGGGAAAGTCCAACTCATACGCTACCTTACCAACTCTTCTCATAACCCGATAGGGACCAATATAGCGGGGAGAGTTTTCGTTTCTTTCCAAACCACATGACTCCCTTCATGGGAGATACCTTTAGAAATACCCAATCATCTACCTCAAATTCCAAATTCCTTCTTCTCACATTCGCATATGACTTTTGATGACTCTAAGCGGTCTTCAGCCTGTCCCTTATCAACTGAACCTTCACTATAGCCTCGTGGACTGAATCTAGCCCTATCATAGCTGCCTCACCAACCTCAAACCATCCGATGGGGATCTACACCTCCGCCCATAGAGAGCCTCAAATGGTGCCATCTGGATACTGGAGTCATAGTTGTTATTATAAGCAAACTCGATCAAGGGAAAATGATCATCCCAGCTATCTTTGAAGTCCATTACACAAGCTCTCAACATGTCCTCAAAATTGATGTTGTCTCCCACACCAACGCTTTCCACTGGGACTACTAAAGATGGATCACCCAAGAACTTTTTCAAGAGCGACACATGAAACACGGGGTGCACAAAAGATAACTCTGATGGCAAGTCCAACTCATACGCTACCTTACCAATTCTTCTCATAACCCTGTAGGGATCAACATAGCAGGGACTGAGTTTTCCTTTCTTTTCGAACCACATGACTCCTTTCATGGGAGACACCTTCAGAAATACCCAATCATCCACCTCGAACTCCAACTCTCTCCTCCTCATATCAGCATATGACTTTTGATAACTCTGAGCTATTTTCAGCCTGTCCCTTATTAACTAAACCTTCACCATAGCCTCGTGAACCAAATATGGCCTTATCATAGCCGCCTCACCAACCTCAGACCATCCAATGGGAGATCTACACCTCCACCCATAGAGAGCCTCAAATGGTGCCATTTGGATACTGGAGTGATAGTTGTTATTATAAGCAAACTCGATCAAGGGCAAATGATTATCCCAACTACCTTTAAATTCCATCACACAAGCTCTCAACATGTCCTTGAGAGTCTATAGGTTTTCCGCTCCGCCTGACCATCCGTTTGCGGGTGAAATGCTGTGTTGAGCTTAACATGAGTCCCAAGCCCTTTTTGGAAAGACCGCCAAAACTGAGAGGTAAACTAAGTACCTCTATTTGAAATAATAGACAAGGACACTCCATAAAGTCAAACCAACTCCCGAATATACAATTTGGCATAATCATCTGCTGAAGCTGTGGTTTTGACCGGTAGGAAGTGTGCAGCCTTGGTCAACCTATCGACCACCACCCAAAGGGAATCATAGTGTCGGTGAGTACGAGGTAGGCCTATAATGAAATCCATATTAATCTCTTCCCACTTCCAAGTGGGAATGCTAAAATCTTGAAGTACGCCTCCTCGCCTTTGATGATCGACTTTCACTTGCTGACAGTTCGGGCACTTGGTTACAAATTCTACAATATCCTTCTTTATGTCGTTCCACCAATATATTTCCCGCAAGTCATGATACATCTTGGTGGCACCCGGATGGATGAAATACCTGGACCCATGTGCCTCATGCAATATCCGGTACCACAAATTATCGACATCTGGAACACATAGACGACCCTGGTACCGCAGCACCCCATCTCCCCCTTGGGAGAATACCTCCACCTTTTGACTTCTAAAGGCTTCTTTCAGCTTTACCAACATTGGATCCTCCTCCTGTTGAGCTTTCACATCCACCACCAAGGACAATTCTATTTCGTTTTGCATAATAACACTGCCCTCGGTAGAGTCAACCAATCTAACTCCCAACCTCACAAGTCAATGGACATCTTTCACCAACTCCTTCTTTCCCTTATACACGTGGGATACACTCTCCAGAGAGAGCCTACTAAGTGCATCCGCTACTACGCTAGCCTTACCCAGGTGGTAAAGGACCCTCATGTCATAGTCCTTTAGAAGCTCCAACCACCTCCTTTGTTGAAGATTGAGATCTTTCTGCTTAAACACATATTGCAAGCTCTTATGATCCATGAATATAGCCACGTGGACCCCATACAAGTAATGCCACCATATCTTCAATGCAAACACCACCGCAGCCAACTTAAGATCATGGGTCGAGTAATTCTTTTCATGAACTTTCAACTGTCTAAAGGCATAAGCTATCACTTTCTCATGCTGCATCAAAACAAACCTGATTCTGACTCGCGAAGAATCACAATACACCACAAAACAGTTGGTACCCTCAGGTAGGGTCAACACTGGTGCTGAAGTGAGCCGAGACTTCAACTCTTGGAAGCTTTTCTCACAAGCCTCCGACCATTGAAACTTCATCTTCTTCTTGGAAAACTTTGTAAAGGGTGCGACAATAGATGAAAATCCCTCCACAAAACTTCGATAGTAACCTGCAAAGCCCAAAAAGCTCCTAATATCTGATGGATTCACCGGTCTGGGCCAATTCTTTATTGCCTCGCTCTTCTGAGAGTCTACTTTTATGCCATCACTCGATACCACATGGCCTAGAAATGCCACTAAGTCCAACCAAAACTCACATTTTCTAAACTTTGCATACAACTGACGATCCTTGAGGGTCTGAAGTACTACTCTCAAGTGAGCGGCATGCTCCTTCTCGCTCCAAGAGTATATGAGGATATCATCAATGAACACAATCACGAACATGTCCACATATTCCTTGAACACCCTGTTAATTAGATCCATAAAAGTTGCAGGGGCATTGGTTAGTTAGAAAGAGATAATAATAAATTCGTAGTGACCATATCGAGTCCTGAAAGTAGTTTTTGGGATGTCACTCTCCCGAACTCTAAGCTGGTGATACCCAAATCTAAGGTAGATCTTGGAGAAATACTTGGCACCCTGAAGCTGATCAAACAAATCATCAATCCTAGGTAAAAGATATCTGTTCATAATGGTGACCTTATTCGACTGCCGATAGTCAATGCATATCTGAAGCGAACCATCCTTCTTCTGGACAAATAACACTTGTACACCCCATGAAGACTTACTTGGCCTAATAAAACGCTTATCTAATAGGTCCTTCAACTAATCCTTCAACTCTTTTAGCTCGGTTGGATCCATTCTATAGGGTGGAATAGATATAGGCTCTGTCACTCCCCCGAACTAGGGTAGGGCGCAACTGGCACTCGATTCATGGTCGATCGAGAAGTCGGCTATATAGCATCTATAAATGTAACACTAAGGCTGACCAAGCCACCTGTCACAACATACCAAGATAAATACTGGGCTAGTAATGCCTTGACAATTATAAATATGCAACCTGGAAAGCTGACAAGGATACAATAAAGCTAAGCAAAGCAATGAAAAACCAATACGACTACACAACCCACACTACTATACAAACTAGTCCAGATCAACCTTTATAGAGTAAACAACCTGAAATGCACGGGATAGGGCCCCGGCATACTCATGTTGTACAAAAAACTGAAAATAGTCCAAACTAGGACATGGCTCCTAGAAGAGAGGAGCATACCACTATTCTGCTGAAATATGACTCCTACTACGTCCGATGATCTGAGCCTCGGCCTGTACCTGCAGCACGAATGCAGGAAGGGTCACAAGATGAAGGAACGTCAGTACGAATAAAATGTACTGGTATCTAAGGCTGAAAACTGTAAACATGTAAGATAAAAATGATAACTAGTCCAGAAATAAGGAGTAATAACAACCCGGAATCCTTAAAATAGAAACATGACAATAACTCATTATTGAAGTGTAAATGCAACCATCTAATGCACAATAAAGACTATAACTGAAATGCTAGAAGATAGTCGACCATAAAATCTAGATACAATTCGTCCAGCCAGTGTACCACACTGGGGTAAAAATAAAAATGCCTCCATCCGGTGTACCATACCGGGGTAAAATTCGTCCAGCCGGTGTACCACACCGGGGTAAAATATCAAGAGCTCCATCCGGTGTACCACACAGGGGTAAAATTAATAAATCTTAGATAAAATCATAAATGGAGCATATATGAATTATATTGGACCAGCTCAATACGTACAACATAGAAATGAGGAATACTAAACATGTGGCCTACAAAGGCCTCCTTCGTAATGCATAACTGGAACTGAGTACATATAACATATAAAGCTAGAAAATAGAACTTAAATGCATGTATTAAAACTTTCATAAATCATAAGGAACTACAGATGACATAAGAGTTTCAACAAAATTTATAGATCGTGTTCAAGGGACATTAGAGCTCAGAAACTCACTAGCTTGTCGTTCGGCTTAAGGGAAAGGGATTATGAAATCTCCCCTTGGTTTCATAACATACACATAAGATAAAGGACAACCATAAATAGGTAATCCTAATTTGATAAGCTCGTTTACCCTCAATAGCTTGCGAAGTCTTTACGTGGATTAAAATTGTTTACACGTCCTCATCTTGGCTCTTTCACCAATTTCAGTTAGCAACTAGACCTTTAAGCACATTTAACATAACATATATATACACATGACATACAGTAAGGACAAGCTAAAAATGCCCACGCTGAGGGGTTGCCAACTCAATGTACAACTACAACAACAATCAACACAATATCACCCTTTAGATGTCTCACTTCGGCTAGGCATAATCTTAACATTTATCCTCTACAAAACATGAAACTTTAAAGCTTAAATGAATCTTAACATACTGCCTCAAGGCTTTTATATAGGTTTCTGTCTCATTCCATTCACAACACACGAATCGTGCTTAAAAGAATGATAGATGGGGCGCCATACATACCTTTCTCCAATGAACTTTTCTCTTGCCGATTTTCTATCTCAATGATCACCCTTAAACCTCCTTAATCCAGTGGTTTTATAGAACAATAAAAAGCTTAATCTATAGCAAAAAATGCAGCCAAAATAACTAACCAAAGGCAGTCACAATAGCAACAACAACACACGGTAACATCAACAACATTTAGCCATTTTCTCAACTAGTTTTCACTAACTTTTGAGGGAGAAAAAAGAGGGAAATTTTACCTTAGTGTTCATGTAATTCTACCCCTCAATATGAAGTATAATTCCATAAAAACAAACAGCCAAATGCCTAAGGAAAACGAGCAAAACTCATCTAACAAACAGTCCATCAGCAGCTCACTTAGCTGCCAATTTCAAGATTTTCGCTATGCAATTTGAGAGGTTTAAAAGGGGCGAAATCCTAACCTTTTCTCCTGATTTAAACACCTACCCAAAGATGGATATATAAGCAGTCCAAGTAGATTTTTAAACGCAGAAAAACTTCTTCAAAACCTTTCCAAAATGAGCTCCAAAACTGCCCATAACATACTTGGCAAGGTAATCTCAACTTATCTTGTGATTTTCTTGAACTTTGCTTGATGTTCCTCCTTGATTTTCTTTGTACTAGCTTCTAGAATTGAGAGAGAAATGGAATCTTCAGTAAGCTGGTCAATTTAGATTTAGCGGAAAATGTTTTCTACAAGTGAAAAAGTAGATTTTAAGTAAATAGGGCGGTGGAGGCGCTAGGGCGTCATGCCCGCGTCACCGCTCGCAATGCTTCGGTAAAATTCTCATAACTTCTTACTCCAAATTCCGATTGACAATAGGTTTGATGTTCTGAAAGATAGACTCAAATACCTTTAATTTGATAGGTCGTGGGGCTTTTAATTCATTATATATTGGGAGATATGATCGTTTAAAGTTGACCCTTACTTATGAACTTCACATACTCTTTAGTTTTTTTTTGATCGTACACATTTCCCTTGTCATCTACGTCCAATATACAACACGTACTTTCCTTAACCTAGCATAGAAACATCAAATAATCACAAAAATTTTCTGGGGTGTTATATTCTCCCCCCCCCCCTTAGGAATATTCGTCCCCGAATGGAAATTAATTTCACTTAATATGCATCAAAATAGATACTTAGTAACTTAAGTATCAAACACATACCATAACATCACGTCGACATCGTAAATAGGTAAGGATATTTATTCTTCATTTCCTCCTCAGCCTCCCAAGTCACTTCCTCGATGTTATTACTTCTCCATAATACTTTAACGAAGGCGACTTCTTTGGTTCGAAGTTTCCTGACTTGCCGGTCAAGAATAGCAATTGGAACCTCGGTGTAGGCCATCTCCTTAGAAATTCGGACATCATCGATCGGCATAACACGGGTTGGGTATCGTATACACTTTCACAATATTGATACATGAAATACTGGGTGGACTTCTGCTAACTATGGTGGCAACTCCAACTCATAGGCCACTTTTCCTATCCTGCGGACAACTCTGTAGGGTCCAACATATCTAGGACTCAGCTTGCCTTTTTGGCCAAATCGCATAATGCCTTTCATAGGTGACACTTTCAGGAAGACCCAATCATTAACAACAAACTCCAACGCTCGATGGTGTACATCTTCATAAGACTTCTGCCTGCTCTGGGCTGTTTGAAGTCGATCTCTAACAAGTTTCACCTTGTCAATAGCTTTTTGCACTAACTTTGGCCCCAATAACTCTACCTCACTTAGTTCAAACCAGCCCACTGGTGACCTGCATTTTCGCCTATTTAAAGCTTCATATGGAGCCATCTGAATACTTGCCTGGTAGCTGTTATTATAGGCGAACTCAATCAAGGAAACATGATCATCCCAGCTCCCTCCAAAATTTAAAACACATGCACGCAACGTATCTTCAAGCGTTTGAATGGTGCATTTAGCCTGTCCATCTGTCTGAGGATGAAATGCGGTACTGAGGCTTACCTGAGTGCCCAGGCCTTTCTGGAAAGACTTCCAAAAGTTTGCTGTGAACTGAACACCTCTGTCAGAAATAATGGACAAGGGGACGCCATGTAGGCGAACTATCTCTCGTATATAAAGCCTAGCATAATCCTCTGCAGCATATGTGGTCTTAACTAGCAAGAAGTGAGCTGATTTATTTAATCTATCAACTACTACCCGATAGAATCAAGCTTCCTGCTCGTTCTAGGCAATCCTGTAATAAAATCCATATTAATCACCTCCTACTTCTAGGCTGGAATTTCTATATCCTACACCAAACCTCCAAGCCTCTGGTGCTCAACCTTCACCTGTTGGCAATTGGGACACTGAGTCACAAGACCGGTGATGTCCTTTTTCATGCCATTCCACCAATATAGCTGCCTCAGGTCACGATACATCATTGTGGCACCTGGGTGTACTGAATATTGAGAATAATGAGCTTCATTCATAATTTTTTCCTGTAGTTCACCCATATTAGGTACACATAGACGGTCCTGGTATCTAAGAACTCCATTGGGTCCACAATAAAATAGGCTATGCTTCTATTGTGGTATACTGTCTCTCAGTAAGACTAACTCTGCATCATCATATTGTCATTACTTAACTTCCGCTACCAAGGACGATTCTGTTGTGTTTTTGACAATAACACCCCCATCTTCAGCATCCAGTAACCGAATCTGTAAGTGAGCCAACTGTCGTAGAGCCTTCATCATTTCAATCTTGTCAACCTGAATATGACTCAAGCTACCCATAGATTTGTGACTTAGCGCATTAGCTACAACATTTGCCTTGCCCAGATGATACAGAATGCTAACATCATAATTTTTTAGTAATTCTAACCACCTTCTCTGGCGTAAATGCAGCTCCTTCTGCTGAAACAAATACAAGAGGCTCTTATGATCTGTGAAGATATCAACATGTACCCCGTGTAAGTAGTGGCGCCAAATCTTCAATCCAAATACCACTGCGGCCAACTCAAAATCATGGGTAGGATAATTTTGCTCATGCTTCCTCAACTGTCTAGAGGCATAAGCAATGACCTTGTCGTGTTGCACCAGAACACAACCTAGCCCAACTCTTGAAGCATCACAATAGACTACATAACCCTCGACACCCTATGGAAGAGTCAGTATAGGTGCTGAAGTCAGCCTATCCTTCAATTCCTAAAAACTTTGCTCACATGCCTCTATCCACTGAAACTTAGCTACTTTATGAGTCAAATTTGTCAATGGTGCAGCGATAGTAGAGAACCCTTCCACAAATCGGCGATAATAAACTTCTAACCCCAGAAAGCTGCAAACCTCTGTAGGATTCAAGGTCTGGGCCAAGTCTTTACTGCCTATCTTCAGACTATCCACTCTTATACCTTCAGCTGTAATTACATGACCAAGGAAAGCCACAGATGTTAGCCAGAACTCACATTTAGAAAATTTAGAATATAACTTGTGATCCTATAGAGTGTAATACAGCTCTTAAATGACCTGCATGCTCAGCCTCAGATCACGAGTAAATCAGAATATCATCAATGAAGACAATCACAAATATATCAAGAAAAGGCTTAAACACCCGATTTATCAGGTCCATAAAAGCTGCTGGGGCATTTGTAAGCCCAAATGACATCACTAAGAACTCATAATGGCCATATCTAGTCATGAAGGCAATCTTGGGGATATCAACTTCCCTAACCCGTAACTGATGGTACCCGGATCTCAAATCAATCTTTGAGAAGCATCTGGCACCCTATAACTGATCAAATAAGTCATCAATCATGGGAAGTGGGCACTTATTCTTAATCGTAACCTTATTTATCTACCTATAGTCGATACACATTCTTAACGACCCATCTTTCTTTCGCACAAAGAGCACTGGTGCACCCCAAGGCGATACACTAGGTCGAATGAATCCCTTCTCGAGTAGATCTCTCAACTACTGCTTTAATTCCCTTAGCTCTGCTGGAGCCATTCTGCAAGGAGGGACCGATATAGGCTGAGTACCTGGAAGTAGATCAATAGCAAAATCTATCTCCCTTTCAGGAGGAATTCCAGGCAAATCCTATAGAAAGACCTCACGGAACTCATTTACAATTGGAATTGACTAGAGAGTCGTAGCCTCACATTCCAAGTTTCTTACCCAAACCAAATGAGAGATACAACCTTTGGATATCAACTTCTGAGCCTTAAGGTATGAAATAAACTTACCTTTAGGCATAGCGGCATTACCTTGCCATTCTCGGACTGGCTCGCGGGGAAAATTGAATGTAACAACCTTAGCTCTGCAATCAACATTAGCATAACATGCCGCCAACCAATCCATACCCAAAATGACATCATAATAAACCATTTCAAGCTCATTTAGATCAGCTAAGGTTGATCTATCACATACCAATACTATGCAGTTTCGGTAAACTTGTTTAGCTAACACATATTCGCCAATTGGCATAGAAACAACAAATGGTATAGATAATAACTCAGGGACTGTCTCAAACTGACTCCTAACCAATGGTGTGACGTAAGAGAGTGTAGAACTAGGATTAAGTAAGACATATACTGCACGAGAATAAATAATCAAAATACCTGTAACAATATCATGTGAGGCCTCCTGGTCTTGTCGACCGCCCAAAGAATAAAATCGATTCTGGGTTGCCCCAAAAAAAGAAGTTTCTCTCCCTCTACCTCTGCCACATCCTATTTCTAGCTGAGGATCATGTCTGGGAGGTTGAACGGAGGATGAAGAAGCAATTGTTGATTGCGCCTGATCCGCCTTGACCCTATCTGAACAATCCCTCATAAAGTGCCCTCACTGCCCACAACGATAACATACATTCTGCCCCTAATGAAACTGGCCTGAATGAGATTTCCCACACTGGGGACAAGGTGGAAATGGTGGTGGCCTCTGCCCCGCTCGCTCCTGTCGTCGAGAGCTAGATGGAGCTGGGCCTTGGTCCCTTCTTTGTCCCTGAAACTGAGGTGGGGCACTCCCTATTGGCCTAACTGAGTGACTGGATGACTGAGCCCCTGGGTCACCCTGCGGCCCCCTATAAGGACCCACAAACCTAGCTTTCTTTCGTTGCTCCTGCTATCTCCGAGTATCCCATAATTGATGAACCAAATCCTCTGCCCTCTGGGTGAAAGCCTAAATTCATGAAATGTCCATGTTCTCCTGAGTAGATACCCCCAAGAAATCTCGAGCTATATGAAGCCCCAACCCTAACACGAACCGATGAAATCTATCCTTCATCGTCTGAACCATGTGAGGAGCATACCTGGCAATAGAATTAAACCGAAGACAATACTCATGCACACTCATACTTCCTTGCTCTAGGTGCAAAAATTGCTCGGCTCGAGCCTGTCTAAGCTCTCGGGGTAGATAGTGGTGCATAAAGGCCTCGGAGAACTCTTCCCACTTAGTTGGTGATGCATTGACTCCTCTAGATCGAGCCCAAGCCTCACACCACAATATGGCCACATCACGTAGTCTGAAGGCCGCCAACTCTTCTTCCTCAATTGTTTTAGCTCGCATCACCTTTAACACCCTATAAGTCTGATCGATAAAGTCCTGAGGATCCGCTCGGGTCTGATCCGGTGAATATTGGAGGGCTAAAACTCAAGAACTCGCAGGCCTTGGAACTCTCAGTTGTCTTGCCTCTATGTCTCTCCGTTGCCTCCAATCGTCGCTCTTGACCTGCGGCTATACGAGCCATTAGCTGAACAGCGCCCTCAAGACCTTGTCTTTTGGAACAATTGGAGGTACCATAGGCATGGAAGGGTCTTCCACTCTACTACCCTCAAGTAGTGCTGGTGCAGGAGGATCTGGAGGTCTACCTGCCATTGCTCTAGCCGGTGCGGGAGGAACTGTAATACTTGGGGCAGGAGATTCACTCTGAGCCTCTGACCTGTCTCTCTGATCCACTAGAGGGAGACTAGTACCCTCCCCAACAGCTGTGCCAATCAACCTTGTAGTGGTCTTCATTGTCACAGGCATACCCGAAACAATAACGTGACTTAGATATCACAATACATATGAGCTCGACCTATAGCACGAACTATTAGTAAAAGAAGTGAAACAATTCCTAAATGTCCTGTAGCCTCCTGATTATAAGTATGGTGCACAACATACCCATAAGCAAGACTCTACTAGACACGGCTTTGTGGACTCCCTAGGACACAACTGAACTATGATACAAAGTCTATCATGCCCCCGAACTAGGGTAGGGCACAACTGGCACTCGATTCATGGTCGATCGAGAAGCCAGCTATATAGCATCTAGAAATGTAACACTAAGGCTGACCAAGCCACCTGTCACAACCGACCAAGATAAATACTGGACTAATAATGCCTTGACAATTATAAATATGCAACTTGGAAAGCCGACAGGCTACAATAAAGCTAAGCAAAGCAATGAAAAACCAATACGACTACACAACCCACACTACTATACAAACTAGTCCACATCAGCCTCTACCGAGTAAACAACCTAAAATGCACAGGATAGGGCCCCGGCCAACCCATGCTATACACAAAACTGAAAATAGTCCAAACTAGGACATGGCTCCTGGAAGAGAGGAGCATACCACTATTCTGCTGAAATTTGGCTCCTACTACGTCCGATGATCTGAGTCTCAGCCTGTACCTGTAGCACGATTGCAGGAAGGGTACAAAGATGAAGGGACGTCAATACAAATAAAAAGTACTGGTATGTAAGGCTGGAAACTATAAACATTTAAGATAAACATGATAACTAGGCCAGAAATAAGCAGTAGTAACAACCCAGAATCCAGAAAAAAGAAACTTGACAATAACTCATTATTGAATTACAAATGCAACCATCTAATGCACAACAAAGACTATAACTGAAATGCCAGCAGACAGTCGACCATAAAATCTATATACAATTCTTCCATCCAGTGTACCACACTGGGGTAAAAATAAAAATGCCTCCAGTCGGTGTACCATACCGGGGTAAAATCTGTCCAGCCGGTGTACCACACCGGGGTAAAATAACAAGACCTCCATCCGATATACCAAACCGGGGTAAAATCAATAAATCTTATACAAAATCATAAATGGAGCCGATATGGCTTATACTGGACCAGCTCAACACGTACAGCATAGAAATGACGAATAATAAACATGTGGCTTGGATAGGCTTCCTTCGTAATGCATAACTGGAACTGAATACATATAACATGTAAAGCTAGAAAATAGAACTTAAATGCATGTATTAAAAACTTTTATAAATCATATGGAACTATGGATGACCTAAGAGTTGCAACAAAATTTATAAATCGTGTTCAAGGGACATTAGAGCTCAGAAACTCGCTAGCTTGTCGTTCGGCTTAAGGGAAAGGTATTATGAAATCTACCCATGGCCTGACATATTTCATAACATACACATAAGATAAAGGAAAACCATAACTAGGTAATCCTAATTCGATAAGCTCGTTTACCCTCAATAGCTTGTGACGTCTTTACGTGTCTTAAAATTGTTTACACGTCCTCATCTTGGCTCTTTCACCAATTTCAGTTACCAACAAGAACTTTAAGCACATTTAACATCACATATATATACACATGACATACAGTAAGGACCAGCTAACAATGCCCACGCTGAGGGGTCTCCCTTTCAATGTACAACTACGACAACAATCAACACATTATCACACTTTAGATGTCTCACTTCGGCTAGGTATAATCTTATCATTTATCCTCAATAAAACATGGAACTTTAAAGCTTAAATGAATCTTAACATACTACTTCAATACTTTTAAATAGGTTTCTGTCTCATTCCATTCACAACACACGAATCGTGCTTAAAAGAATGATAGACGGGGCGCCTTACATACCTTTCTCCGATGAACTTTTCTCTAGCAGATTTCCTATCTCAATGATCAGCCCTCAACCTCCTTAATCCAGTGGTTTTATAGGCCAATGAAAATATTAATCTATAGAAAAAAATGCAGCCAAAATAACTAACCAGAGGCAGTCACAATAGCAACAACAACACACGGCAACATCAACAACATTTAGCCATTTTCTCAACTAGTTTTCACTAACTTTTGAGGGAGAAAAAAGAGGGAAATTTTACCTTAGTTTTTATTTAATTCAACCCGTAAATATCAAGTTTAATTCCATAAAAAGAAACATCCAAAAAGCCTAAGGAAAACGAGCAAAACTCAGCTAACAAACAGTCCATCGGCAGCTCACTTAGCTGCCAATTTCCAGATTTTCGCTTTGCAATTTGAGAGGTTTAAAAGGGGTGAAATCCCTACCTTTTCTCCTGATTTCAAAACCTACCCCAAGATGGATATATAGGAAGTCCAAATCGATTTTGAAATGCACAAAAACGTCTTCAAAACCCTTCCAAAACGAGCTCCAAAAAAGCCCCTAACACACTTGGCAAGGTAATCTCAACTTTTCTTGTGATTTTTTTTAGCTTTTCTTGATGTTCCTCCTTGATTTTCTTTGTCCTAGCTTCTGGAATTGAGAGAGAAATGGAATCCTTAGCAAGCTGGTCAATTTAGATTTAGTTGGAAATGTTTTCTACAAGTGAAAAAAAGTAGATTTTAAGTAAATAGGGCGGTGGAGGCGCTAGGGCGTCATGCCCGCGTCACCGCTCGCGATGCTTCGGTAAAATGCCCATAACTTCTTACTCCGAACTCCAATTGACAATAGGTTTGATGTTCTGAAAACTAGACTCAAATACCTTTAATTGGATAGGTCGTGGGGCTTCTAATTCATCATAAATTCGTAGATAGGATCGTTTAAAGTTGACCCTTACTTATGAACTTCACATACTCTTTGGTTTTATTTTGATCGTACACATTTCCCTTGTCATCTACGACAAATATACAACCCGTACTTTCCTTAACCTAGCATAAAAACATCAAATAATCACAAAAATTTTCCAGGGTGTTATAGGTTGTATGTGGGGAAGAAGATCTATACTGAAATCAATCTCCCGCTCGGGAGGGACACCTGAAAGATCATCAGGAAAGACCTCTGGATACTTACATACTATTGGTAGGGATTGTATTGTCAGGGTTTTGGACTCCATGTCTTTAACCCTAACTAGATGGTATATGCAACCCATATTTTTGTCCTTAAGGTAGGAAATGAATCGACCTGCAGGCACAACTGAACTACCCTTCCATTCTAATACTGGCTCACTCGGAAATCTGAGCTCTACTAATCGGGTTCTACAATTAACTAAAGCATAGCATGAAAATAGCCAATCCATGCCGAGAATAACATTGAAATCGGTCATGGCTAAATCTATCAAGTCTGTTGAGGTGACCTTATAAAGGATTGAGACTGGGCAACCTCTATACACCTATCTAGCTATAACTGAGTCACCTAGTAGATTAGAAACTGAGAAGGGCTCAGACAAGACATCGGGACTGACTCCAAAGCTACTGGATACATATGGTTTCACAAAAGATAGGGTAGCCCCCGGATCTAGCAATGCATATACATCAACATGAAAAACTCTCAACATACCGGTGACTACATCTGTGAGGCCTCCTGCTCCTGACAAGTGGCTAAGGCATAGAATCTGTTTTGGCACTACCCACCAACTGTGCTACTAGATGCCCCCTGATGTGTTGTGCATAGGGGAGGGGCTGCTGTACTAGAAGCTGGGCCTCGGCCCCAACCTGATCCTTCCTCGAAATGGGACAAACTCTGAGAATTTTTATAGGATGCCCACATCCAAAACAAGCTCCTGACCCTGCCAAGCACTGGCCTGTGTGTCCTCGACCGCACCTTCAACAAGCTAGAATGTTGGAATCTGCGGGTATACTGCTATGACCACTCGAGCCTGACGCTCTTCCCCTATGATCATGTCTGAGCCTAGATGGCACACTCAGCACTGAAGATGCTGGGGCTAATGATCTCTGATAGGTCTATTGTCGATGCCCACCACCGGACCTCTACTGAGAGAACCTGTAGCCCTCGGTGTTGGCCTTCTTTGCCTCCCTCTCCCTCGAATGTGACGCCTCCATTTGTTGGGCGTAGAACACTATGTGAGGTAAGTCCATGTCCTGGTGCAGCATAGCTATCCTGCAGTCCTTGTCCAAGTAACCTACTATGCCATGCATAAATCGGCTCACCCGCGTCAGCTGGCCGGCCACTAACTCCAGGGCATACTTCGATAGGTGGGTGAACTCAAGGGCGTTCTCCTGAACAGTCATCCTTCCTTGCTTTAAATTCATAAACTTAGCTGCTTTCAACTTCTTCATCTCTCGAGGGAAGAATCGATCTAGGAATGCAACCTGAAACTTTTCCCATATGATCGGACCTACTCCTGCGACCCTGTTGTCCTTCCACTAGCAGAACCAAATATACGCAACCCCCTTCAACTAGTAGGAGTCCAACTATGCGTACTCAACACTACTCATCCCCATAACCTGGGTGATCTTGACAATCTCATCAATGAAATCGTGCGGGTCCTCATCAACCTTGGACCCCAAAAACTCCGGCGGGTTTGTTCTCAAGAAGTCTCGGGCTCTGTCCGCCATTGCATTGCCATTTTGAGGAACACGTGCAACAACCTGATAATTGAACTGAGCGGTCAAGGCCTGCGCCAGCATCTGAATGCTGGCTCGGAACTTAGCATGAGTGGCTGGCTCCGGTGCCTGAGTCTCCTGAAATGGTGGGGCAGGATGATGCCCATAACCGTTCCCATTCTTGTGGCCTTCACCACCTCCATTCCTCCTTCCATTATTCCTTAGAGATTCCATGATTCTACAATTGCGAATAGCACGAATTAGAAGGGTAGAAAGGCTTTTTATCGCACGACATAGATTATGAAAGAAGGGAACATTTCCTAAAATGTCTAGTAGCCTCTTCTTCATAAGTGTGGCGTACTTCAAACCCAGGAAAAAGACACTACTTAACATGGCTTTCAGTCTCCCTAGGAAACTTCAAACCTATTTCTCTGATACTAAGTTTGTCACGACCCGAACGAAGGCCCGAATCATATACATGGGACAAAGGACCCCGAGAGACCCCAAGTCGACCCATGGCATAATCATACAACTATCTTATTCAATAAATTGAAGGAAACATGAATATAATCTCAGCGGAAGTCTAAAACAACATCACATCAGAATAACATCCGAAGCTACACATACGTAAGTCTGAAAAGCCTCTAGTCTGGACAAGTTGATGGTACAAGATCCCAACTAACTCAACAATACTAAACGAAATAAATACATAAGGAACTGAATGTATAGACCTCGAAGGATGAGGACTCACCAACCATGTAGAAGCTAACTCTAACAACTGACTACGCACGGGGCTGAGCCTGGGAGCTGGGTCCGGTATCATGAAATGATACAACATAAAAAGTATACGATCAGTACGTGGAACGTACCGAGTATGCATGGTAAGTAAAACTGCTTAAGTAAAGTAAATCATTTAAAACATTTCGTATATATCACAAGCTTTCAAATATGGGAGGAGAGGTTATATGCATTCCTTCTGAAATCATAATCTTATCATAACATGACCATACATATCTTGATAGCATCATGAATGACTCGAATGACTCAAAGTTGGAACATAACATTTGTTTTTAAAAGCTGAACAATGAGTCAAACCTTGCCTTTAGAACATACATGCGTAAAGTAATCATCATGAGTAATGAATATGCAATTCTAAATGATATAGTTAGTGGGATACTCGTCACTTAACCGACATACCATTAAAGAGCATACGTGGTCCCAACTATCAACTCAAGTGGGTAGAGTTGTCCATAACCTTGCCAAGGCTAAGGACGTTACCATGATATCGATATCAAGCTCAAAGTGCCTATCAGGCTGGGGATAGCTCAGAAGGGAGGCCCCAATAATATAATAGTATCAACCTACGTTTGCGCGTAGTTCTGGGCATAGGGTGATCGACCGTTAACCCACTCGATGCTAGACACTTCTCCCAAGACATGCAATGCTCTACATTGTATATAATGAAGCTCAACATCGTCTATTGATGAAGCTCAACATCGTCTAATGACAAAGATCAATATGAAATCATGCATAACTCAACTTCATATGAAATGAAGCTCAACATTGTCTATTGACAAAGCTCATTAATGAAATCATGCACAGACTCGACATCATATGAAAATGAAGCTCAACATTGTCCTTTGACAAAGATCAATAATGAAATACATCTCAATTATTGATTCATGCATATGAGAAGCTTTATTTCGAAACATACCACAAGCTAGAATTTATGAAATTTGGGAGACTTCGCTCCAAACTATGTGGTAAGCTTATTTTGGGAAAAATCATCATTTAAAATCAACATGTGGGCATTGCCCAAAGCTTTATCAACTTAGATCTACTCAATTCATTTTGAAAACAACATCATAGTCGTGGGTAGCTTTAGAAACATGATTTTCATCATCAAATCTCATCATCATCATACATTCAACATCATTCTCTTCTTTCATGAACTTCTCATCCATGGGCATTCAATTTCATAATTTAGAAATCACAATTTGGATTGAAAACAATTTAAAATCTTCCTAAGCTTCACAATTCACCAATATAACCATAATCTAATCATACCTATGTATAGAGATTGAAGAATCATGCAATTGGGTGAAAACCCCATACTTGATCATGAGAATTTCTTACACTATATAGAGATTGGGCATGGGTGTGGAAGAAAACACCCACTCATGGCCCTACATACCTGGGAATGGTGAATTTTAACACCTTCTAATTGCCCAAGATGAGATTCCAATGGAAACCTTGAGATCCCAATGGAAACCTTGAGATCTTGCCTTGAATCTCCTCTTCAAACCTTCAAACTTGCATGCAAGGGAAGAATGACATAGAATAGGTTTTCCCCTGCCAAAATCCCACTAAAACGAGCCTTAAACGATGTAGTATTGGCCCCTAGAATTTAGAAATTACATAAATGCCCTTACTAAAATTGCTAAATCTAAATGCCAGAGGGTCCCAAGAGGGACCTGACGACTCATCACTAAGGGCCACGACTCGTCAAGTTGTCCATCAGGTACTAGGTAACAGATCACTTAGGGCTCATAACGGGGGAATTAACAATTTGTTCCTCGAGACCACGACCCATGGTCACCTTCCGTCATGTACGCTGTCTCATTCTCAAATAAAGTTCAAGCTGCTTGCTCACGACTCACCTCATGAGTCATTGGGACTAACCACGACTCGTGGGGTCCCCCCGTTAGGTACACTGGTCGATCCTTCCATTTATTTCTCAACTTCATCCAACGATTAACCTGACAACTCATGATGGCTGACTAGGATTAATTCCCACACTCGTGGGGACCTTCAACCTTTATTTCTTCCAAGCCTTCCCACGAGTCATCCAACGATTCGTAGGATCTCCTCACAAGTCTTCCAATGACTCGTCCTGAAACTGAAGCACCATTTTCCATTTTTTTCCCATTTCAACTCCCGGGTCCAATCTTTGAATTCTCGGGGAATAACAGGTCTCTAGCTCAAGTTTGGGGATACAAGGCCCGAGTGAGGAGATTACTTACCCAATTTTTTGGTGCTATGAAAAGAACCACCTAGGAAAGCGCATCATGAGTTCAGATTTATTCTTCTATTATGGTTGACCCAAACATAACTGCAGGGATTTCCCTATAGCCAAGCGAGATGGCTAGAGAGGTTGTGCCCCCCGCCACCCCTCAAGCATCCCTATCTAGCCAGTCAGCATGCCTTAAATATGGTAGAACACACGCGGGATGGTGTTTTTAAGGTTCAACCACTTGTTACGGATGTGGGGAGGCCGGACACATGTGCGAGAATTGCCCATCAGCCAAGCAGGGAAAGGGTAGAGTCGGTGCGCCAATCACCGAATCAGTAGCTCCAGCTAATCGCCCATCCTAGCGGGACAGGTTACCAAGAGCAAGTGGTGGTCAAGATGTAGTCCCGGGTATGTTATAAGCCTTCCTATCGAACCTACCGTGATTTCTAGTTTTGAGAACTACTGTACGAGGTACAAGATCCCTATGTGCATTTTAATATGAGATTTACTTCATGGAAGGTAGGGAAATGGTAAGTGAAGGGCAAAGTCAGGTATTGAGTTTTCTATTAAGGAAGTTCTATGAATAGTATTTGGGGGTAGTCCATCATTCCCTTGTATATGTTTCCCTTATGTTTCGCTCGATGCTATGCTCAACTCATGCTTATGTTCAGAACACTAAGATAATAAGTAACCCCGTCAGTCAGCAATCCCAATATTACCCATTCAGCTTCATGTCATTATTCTCGTTACCACGTGAACTCATGTCTCTTAGCACCCTCAGCTCTATGAACTTAGTCCCTATGATTTGCCCCACCATCCCATAAGATCGTTCGATATCAGGTATATGTCTATCTTAGGTTTCTTGAATGATTCATGCTCATGATTCCCTTACTCTAAACCCGATGAATGTCCCCCCGTGATTGAGATGATGGTTAAAATGGGTATGCCCCATCGTCCCATAAGATCGTTTGATATCAGGTATATGTCTATCTTAGGTTTCTTGAATGATTCATGCTCATGATTCCCTTACTATAAACCCGATGAATGTCCCCCCGTGATGGAGATGATGGTTAAAATGGGTATGCTCAAGGTAACTACCTGTCCCTACCATGAGTGTCTGGTATGTACAAGTTTAAGAAGCACAGTTATTAGCCAAGTCTGAGAGTATAACAACCTGCATGGCTATTTTGATTTTTAATCCATTTCCCTGGGTTGATCCTTTTCATATCTTTATTTTGTTAATCATGACTAGCGGAGGTGGATGACACTATTTCCGAGATGATCTAATAAAGATTGGGTGAGATTTTCGATCTTGGAGGGTTCAAGGTTTGAGAGGTTTTACTAGAGTCAACATTTTAGGTTAATGAGCTCAAATTTGGTTCTAAAAGCTCTGTTAGTTCTGAATGGTGATTTATGACTTAGTTTGGTAGTTTTATTGGATCCTAAGGTTATTTGGGAGTGATTTCAACCTTTGGTTGAAAATATGAGCTTTGAGGAGGCTAAATTGACCACGGCCAACTTCCGATCACAAAAATCTTATATTGGTAAGTTGACAGTTCCAACTGGTCCAGAATGGGTTTTATGATTGGATTTCATACTTGGGCTATGTCTGGGGGATTCCGAATGAGTTTCGGGTGGATATGAATGTCTTGTGTATTTGGCATGACCTTAAGAATAAAAGGTGAAAACTCAAAGGTTTAGGACTTTTTTAGGAGTTCGTCTTGTTCACTCGACGGAGAGTGGTGTTGTTATTCGGAATGGATCAGAATCTTTCGTGATGATTGGGGTCAAAGATAGGTAAGACGAGGATTCTATCTAGGTGAATTTGAAGGAAGTCATTCTAGATTAGAAGGTAGAGGTCGTCTCTAAAGGGGGAGATGGTGTGTTTGGATACCAGGGTCGCTTGTGTGTTCCGGACGTTGATAATTTGAGAGATCGGATATTGCACGAGGATCGTAGTTCCAGATAATCCATACATCTAGGTTCCACCAAGATGTACTATGACCTACGGGAAGTCTATTGGTGGAACGACATAAAGAAGAACATAGCAGAGTTTGTGGCTAAGTGTCCGAATTGTCAGCAAGTGAAGGTTGAGCACCAGAGACTAAGAGGTACTCAGTTTACCTCTCAGTTTTGGAAATCATTTCAAAAGGGTCTTGGTACTCATGTTAATCTTTATACAGCATTTCATCCGCAAACCAATGGTCAGGCGGAGTAAACTATTTAGACTCTTGAGGACATGTTGAGAGCATGCGTGATTGAATTCAATGGTAGTTGGGATGAGCATTTTCCTCTCATTGAGTTTGCATATAACAACAACTATCCTTCCAGCATTCAGATGGCTCCATTTAAGGCTCTCTATGGGCGGAGATGTAGATCACCTATTGGTTGGTTTGAAGTTGGTGAAGCTGCGATGATAGGTCTAGATTAGATCCATGAGGCCATGGAGAAGGTTTAGCTTATAAGAAAAAGATTGAAAACAACTCAGAGTCACCAAAAGTCCTGCGCAAATGTGAAAAGGAGGGATCTTTAGTTCAAAGTTGATGATTGGGTGTTTCTGAAGGTATCTCCCATGAAGAGAGTAATGAGATTCAGAAAGAAAGGGAAACTTAGTCCCCGTTATGTTAGCCCGTACCGGATTGTGAAATGTGTTGGCGAGGTGGCCTATGAGTTGGAGTTACCATCAGAATTAGCTTCAGCCCGTCCATTTTTCCATGTATCGCACCTAAGAAACTATTTGGGTGATCCAGCTCTAGTTATTCTGATGGAGTGTGTAGGTGTGAAGGACAGCCTCAGTTATGAAGAGGTTTCGGTAGAAATATTGGATCGTCAGGTTCGAAGGCTAAGGAACAAAGAAATAGCTTAAGTTAAAGTTTTATGGAGGAATCAGCATGTTGAGGGAGCTACGTGGGAAGCCGAAGCCGATATGATGACTAAATATCCACATTTATTCCCTTCTAATTTAGTTTCAGCTTAAGGTATCAATTTCCTCTTTAATACACTATTTAGTTCATTTTCAGCTCATGTACCTCAGTTTCTTTTATGTAAATGGATGTATGTGTGGTTCAAAAATTCAGTTCAGTCATGTACTTCAAATCAGAGTCAGTCATTCAGTCAATTTTCAGCTTATATGATCAGTATTTGAATTGATAATTGCATTTCTATTCTTTCTATATGTTTTCCAACATTTGAGGAAAAATGTTCCCAGGGGGGAGATATTGTAATGCCCCGAAAACCCTAAGATCAACCTGGGAATTAAAATGGAGGAAAACAGGATTTTTGCAACAGATCATAGAATGAGTCATCCTGTGACCCGTCAGGATGACCATGAGTCGTTCAGTGACTCATGGTGAGGTGGGAGTCTTAAGTTGGAAAATTATATTTTTGGGTCACCACGGGTATGACCACAAGTTGTGGTCAGCCCCACGACTCGTTGAGTCAGCCATGGTCAAGGCTGGTTGAAGATAGGGGAAATTTTGGGCAGTGAAGGTAACGAGAGGTGACCACGAGTCGTGATCACCAGTGACAAATCGTTAGGTCCCTCATGGGGACCCTTTAAGCAAAATTGGTTGTGTACTTGACAATAGGAGACCACGAGTCGTGGTCATGGGTAACGACTCATCCAGCCCCTCATTGGGGCTGGCAGTTTGTTTTTCCCTATGAGTTTATTAGGGGTTTTTCTTTAATTCCTATGATCCTAAGGCCTAAACTATGTCATTTTAAGCTCTTAATAGTGAGTTTTAAGAAGGGTAAGTTCATTCTAAGCTATTCCTAATTCATGCATGCAAGTTTAGAGGCTTTTGAGAGGCGATCTAGTCTATTTCTCCAAGTTCTTCATCAATTCTTGATTGGGAAATCAAGGGAGTTGTAGAATCAGTCCTTCTCAGGTATGTAGAGTTATGAATGGGTGAAATTGTTCACACCCATGCCTAATTCCTCTGTAACTCATGAAAATCTGTATGTTGACTCTATGGGGTTTACCCCAATTCTTATGAAATCCTTATGATGTATCTATGGGTTAATCCCTCTCATGTATAACTTCATGCTTTATGAATCATGAGCAGATGTTATACCTATTTCAATTATAAACTTATGGATTTAAATTTCTATAAAACTATGTCCAATTATGTATGTTTCATGATGAGTCAAGTTATGATTCTATTTTTACTTTGATGTTCATTAACCCACTATGATTTATGATTATGATATTATTCCTCTCAAATACTTACCATGAATTTATTATATATCAAGTTTATACATGTTTTACAAGTATGCATGAACTTCGTGATTTATGGATTTATGATTTTGGCCGACTCACGGGCCCTATTTCATGGCTAGTTAGCGTATTTCAAGCATGCCTATGAATATGATGATTCTAAAATAGTCCATGAATATCATGTATATTACCTTATGAGCACTATATATATTTTTGGAGTAGTATTTAACACCGAGTAGACCTGAATTCCAAGCATGCCCCGAGTCTCAGAACTACGCGCCAATGTAGTCATGATGGGCCTCCATGATACTATCCCATTTTTCCCAAATGGGCCCTCTTTTGAGATATTACACTTCTTTCATGGTTCTACCCTTGGCAAGGTACAAACACCCTCCCAACTAGGGGTTTACAGGTCAGGCTCCATGTGTGCTCATATGGAGTATGTCGGTTATAAGCATCTCCCACTATTCCTCGTGATTTATGTATGTTTATGATTATATACTTTGGCTCAAGTCATGTTAAATAAATATTCTCTCTTATTTTTATGATTATGAATGATTTATGAATGTTTTGAAAATCTTGAGCCTTATGTTTGCATATATTTACGTTACAATCATGTTGTCCTACTCTTATGAGCTTTTATGTATTTTAACTATCCGTTTTACTTAACTTGCATACTCGGTACATTCCATGTACTGACCGCATACTTTATGTTATATCTTCTCATGATACAGGTCCAAGGGATCCTTCTCAACAATATCCTTAGCCTCTGCTTTCTCACTCAGACGTGTCCAGCTAGCATCAGTGAGTCCTCATCCTCCCTGGACATTCAGTATCCTTGATTGTTATGTCTCTCTTTACTTTCATACTTGTCGAATTAGTTGGGGGTGTTGTCTCATCAACCCATCAGATATGTTAGAGGCTTTCAGACTTTGTGTAGTAATCATCTTGTCATGTATGATGTAAATTCCAGTTCTGATGTTATGTTATGTTTAGACTTCCGCTATATTTATTATGATAAGTCTTCCGCTTTTATTGATTAAATTAGAAGTATGTTCATGCCATGGGTTGACTTGGAGTCTCTCAGGGCTACTTGTCCTATGTCTCAATCTGGGACTATGTTCGGGTCATGACATACTCATCAGCAATAACACTAGCTAACACTTTACACGTCATTGCCGATCCTCAGCACTCAACTGTTTGACTCTTTTCAGGGCCTGGTCAAACTCAACAGTGGTGGCTAGAGCATGATTGTCACACCCCGCCGGGGGGGTATGACTGGCACTTGGTGCCCTACTGGGACCTGAACTGCTGGACTGCTAAGCCTGGGCACATCTAGTGCCTGGCTGGCTCTAACTCACATTTCTGGAAACAAAGGGCTATATAACGGCTGTAAACACAGCCCCCGGCCCATTGGCCTATAGCCTCCTGTACCTGCACTAACAGCTGACCAGAAACATGTCGATATAGGGAAACCTATGCAGGCCGACAAGGCCACCATGTTGTCTAGTTATCTGTAACTTAATCATAGAATATTAAAAAGCTACGCGACCGGCAAGGTCACCACTACTGTCAAGCTATGGCCCCACACGGCCAACATGAAAGAAACAGAAGTACTAACAGCTAAACAACTGCACGGCCTCACACGGACGGCTCATCTGACCACAGGGAAACATATACAGACTGCAAGCCTCTAGGAATAGCAATAGAAATGATCGGGACAGGGCCCCGACCTATCCATACTATGCAACAAAAGAAAATGAAATACACCTCTGGAATTCAGTCTCCGGATGACAGGAGCTGAATACTCGATCGCTGATAGGAATCACGTGGTATCGCCTGCTCGTCTATGAGTACCTGCAGGCAAGTAATGCAACGCCCCACCGGGCGTCAATACCGCTGGTACTGAGTATGTAAAGCAATAATTGAAAGAAATATCTGAAAACAATAATATAACTGATGAAACTAAAGTAGAAAGGAATAGATTAACTGTCTGATAATGTAAGTCATACCTTCTCTTAATCATACTGGAAGAAGTAGGAGTCATACCTGAGGATTTATCGTTCTACTGTCGATCTACTCGTATCTACTGTAACACGGTATAACATATCATAACATATATAGCACATACAAACCTTACCCGGCCCCCATAAGCCGGGAGGTACAACCAGCACAGAATCTATACCCCTACCCCAGTCATCCCATCTCCTATAACCCTGTAAGCATCCTGCCGGTCCCCTGGGTATGCACTTGGGCTCGCTGAGCCCCTGACTATAACTGCATCTGAGTCCGGAGGACTCCTGAATCAACACCCGAGCGTATCCGCTCGACAGGGGTGTGTAAGAGCCGACCAAGGCATAATATGGGGAAAACTGGCATCCCATCTTCATCCCCTGTGGGACGGCATGCCACTCCGTAGAGCGACGTATCCTCATCCTCTAGCGGACGAGTCGATACAGCTATCAACCCTGGGGCGGTCATGGATGCTAGGTAGTCCAACCCCAAACAATACAACGGTCCCAACTAGTAATATTATCTGCATGTCTCACATACTGAGGCTAATAGTGGTAAAGTATTGTATATACTATATGCTGAACTAATGATAGTAATATGTACGTACTTAACTCCTGCTGAGGCTGGGAATAGTATATATGTATAAGTATAGTCCTCTGCCAGACTGTACTGGGGCTAATGTTGAACATGATATAGTCTTTCTGCTAAAACTATGCTGTATACTGAGTTTCTATAGTAACATGATTTACTAGTTCTAATATGCTTTCTAGCTTCACTTTAACTTATCGTTCTATTTCTGAGATGTCTTATAGATATTACATTGCTTTACTGGGTTTCAACTGAATACAACGATATCGTAACATTCTGTGTCACATCACATACTGAGCATGCTGTGCAGTTCGTAACACTTATATTAAAATCTATATCGTGCTAGCAAGTCTCGCGCTGATCATAACATGATGTTTCTAATATCGTACCAACATTCGTAATAAACATCATACATGGCTTGTGAATATTCTACTGGCCTTTAAATTACTGTACTGTACCAAGATTACTAACTTGCCGAGGAAACTAGCTTTACCTACCTTATCCTTGAACTATTCGTCTATCGGACGAAGCTCGGCCGATACTCCAACTGTTTTCTCCCAACTACATTCATAAATATGTCAATCAATACTAAATACAACTTTATTTTAAAGAGTAACGTCACTTTCGATATAGTTTATAGCCTAAACTTAGGCTTATCGAAAGACGGTCGAAAACTCGCTATTTTTCAGAGGTCCAGAAGGGAGAAATATTCACTTCACAGCTAGGAACACATAGACACTAGTTTAGAGCAATTCCACTTACCTTAGCTCGGTAGCTCGACGATTCGTCGGCCGTATTTCGCGAAACTAAATCCGTAGGAATGCTCTCTGCTGCTAAATACCTCAGTATCTGGAGTTAATTTGAGTTTGGACAACGTTTAGCAGCGCAATCGGACGAAAATTATATTACTACTTCATTCCTTTTCCTTCTCCTGCGTTTGCTCTCTATTTTCTAGAAATTTATAAATGTTTTGATCATTTAAAACCGAAGTGGGGCTTTATATACTTGGGCATGGACAAGGCCAACGTGTCACGGAGCCAACGCGGAGGCCTCACCTCCGTGACACGTTGCCATCGCGGAGGGGTTCTGCCTCGGCTCCTTCCGCGATGGTTCGACAGGTTTCTCGTCCGATCTTTTCCTGGGCCTTTCTCTAGCACGTATGGCCTTCAAATATGCTTAACCAACGTGTGAATAGGTCATTTAGGTGCCGGGAATTCTACGGGGTATAACATTCTCCCCCCCTTAAGAACATTCGTCCTCGAATGTACACTGCTATCTGGAGGACTACTTAACTTACTTTCTAGAAAAATTTCGGCAGAGTTTCCCCTGTAATATGGACTATAGAAAAAACCTGAAATGCAGAAAAGTCCAACACAGGTACTGCACGCAATATTTTAAGATCCATTGAATAACTGAGTATCAATCTTTCTCATTCACACACATACAACTCTAAGGTACTGCATAAGTAATAATACGGACATACCTGTCGCCTGACTAGGCCTGAAATAAGTGAGGGTATCTGGCTTTCATATCTTCTTCAGCTTCCCACGTCATTTCCTCATGGTTCCTGTTACGCCACAACATTTTGACAGACGCAACATCTTTAGTCCTCAACCTGCGAATCTGTCTGTCTAAGATAGCTACGGGAACCTCTTCATATGCTAACTCTTCTGTGACCTGGACATCCTGAACTGGAACTACTGTAGAAGGGTCCCCTACGAACTTCCTTAACATAGAGACATGGAATACTGGGTGAACAGATGCTAACTGCGGAGGCAAGTTCAATTCGTATGCAACTCGGCCTATTCTTCGCCGAATCTGATATGGCCCAATGAATCTCGGGCTAAGCTTTCCTTTCTTGCCGAATCTCGTTACCTCTTTCATCGGAGATACTTTCAGATATACCCAGTCATTTACCGCAAATTCTAGATTTCTGCGCCGCATATCTGCATAAGACTTCTGGCAGCTCTGAGCAGTCAGTAAACGTTCTCGGATAAGCTTTATCTTTTCCTCTGACTGCCGAACAATGTCTGGGCCAACCAATGCTGATTCCCCCACTTCAAACCAGCCCACCGGTGATCTACATTTTTGCCCGTATAATGCCTCGAAAGGCGCCATCTGAATAGCTAAATGGTAACTGTTATTATAAGCAAATTTAATCAGCGAAAGATGCTCATCCCAGCTACCCCCAAAATCTAGCACACATGCTCGTAGCATATTTTCGAGCGTTTGGATAGTCCGCTCAGCCTAACCATCTATCTGAGGGTGGAATGTTGTACTCAAATTGATCTGCGTTCCCAAACCTCTCTGAAACGACTGCCAGAATCTAGCTGTGGACTGTGCTCCCCTATCTGAAATAATGGATACTGTCACTCCATGTAATCTAACTATTTCTCTGATATATAATTCGGCATAATCCTCAGCTGAGAAGGTAGCCTTCACTGGCAAGAAATGAGCTGATTTTGTCAGCCTGTCAACTATTACCCAAATGGAATCATTTCTGCATCTGGTATGGGGTAACCCTGTTACAAAATCCATGTTTATCATTTCCCATTTCCACATAGGCACCGTTATATCTTGCGTCAAACCGCCCGGTTTCTGGTGCTCTGCTTTTACCTGCTGACAGTTAGAACATCTAGATACAAATTCAGCTATCTCAGCTTTCATACTTGGCCACCAGTAAATGTCTCTGATGTCGTGGTACATCTTCATTGCTCCTGGATGGAGGGAATAGCGAGCGTAATGTACCTCATGCATGATCCGCCCACGAAGCCCTGAAACATTCGGGACACAAAGGCGGCCCTTACAGCGTAGCACATCATCCTCAGTCATTTGGAAGTCTGACTCCTTACCTTTCTGAATTCCATCTCTGAGCTGAACTAAATCAGGGTCCTCGTACTGTCGTTCTTTTACCTCTGTAACTAATGATGACACAGCAGAATTCTGAATTATTGCGCTATTATTTTCTGTTTCCATTACTCGAACGGCTAAACCAGCTAACTGATGAATTTATTTGGCTAACTTCCATTTCTCTGGCCGCAAATACGCCAAACTCCCCATTGACTTATGGCTCAGGGCGTCTGCTACAACATTAGCTCTTCCCGGGTGATACAGAATATTCACATCATAATCTTTTAACAGCTCTAACCAGCGGCGTTGCCGTAGATTCAACTCCCTCTGAGTGAAGATGTACTGTAGGCTCTTATGATCTGTGTAAATGTCAACATGGATGCCGTACAGGTAATGCCTCCATATTTTTAAGGCGTGGATTACCGCGGCCAATTCCAGGTCGTGGGTAGGGTAATTTTTTTCGTGTTTCCTCAGCTGTCTGGAAGCATATGCAATTACTCTACCATGCTGCATCAACACATAACCTAACCCGACGCCTGACGCGTCGCAATAGACTGAATAACCTTCGGTGCCTTCCGGTAATGCTAATACTGGGGCGGAGGTTAATCTGTCTTTCAGTTCCTGGAAGCTCTGCTCACATGCCTCTGTCCATTGAAACTTTGCTGCTTTCTATGTCAATTTGGTTAGAGGTGCCGCAATGGTCGAGAACCCTTCAACGAACCTCCTATAATATCCTGCCAACCCCAGAAAGCTACAAACTTCAGTCGGAGTGGTAGGCCTAGGCCAGGACTTAACTGCTTCTATTTTCTGTTTGTCAACTTGTATACCAGCATCTGAGACGATATGCCCTAAAAAGGCCACTGAGTTAAGCCAGAATTCACACTTAGAAAATTTAGCATACAGCTGACGGTCCCTGAGAATCTGGAGCACTGTCCGCAAATGAGTCCGGTGATCTGCTTTACAGCGAGAATACACCAGAATATCATCAATGAATACTATCACGAACAAGTCCAGGAAAGGTCTGAAAATACTGTTCATTAGGTCCATGAAGACTGCTGGGGCATTCGTTAACCCGAAGGACATAACTAGAAATTCAAAATGTCAATATCGGGTCCTAAACACTGTCTTAGGAATATCTCTCTCACGTCTCGGACCTGGTGATATCCGGACCGCAAGTCAAATTTAGAAAAGTATCTGGCTTCCTGCAACTGATCAAATATGTCATCAATTCTGGGGAGCGGGTACTTGTTCTTTACTGTAACTTTGTTTAATTGCCGATAATCTATGCACATTCGGAGCGAGCCATCTTTCTTCCTCACAAATAAAACTGGCGCACCCCACGGTGAAGTACTCGGCCTGATGAAACCTTTATCCAATAAATCCTTCAACTTCTCCTTTAATTCTCTGAGTTCTACAGGAGCCATGCGATAAGGAGGAATCGATATCAGTTGGGTGCCTGGCAATAAATCAATAGCAAAATCTATCTCCCTTTCTGGGGGAATACCAGGTAACTCATCAGGAAACTCATCAAGGAATTCATTCACCACTAGAACAGACTGGAGTGTCGGAGATTCTGCTTGGACATCCTTAACTCTGACCAGATGGTAAATACACCCCTTAGATATCAACTTCCTCGCCTGAAGGTAGGAAATAAACCTACCTTTTGGCGTAGCGGTACTACCCTTCCACTCCCGCACTGTTTCTCCCGGGAAGTGGAATCGGACCGTCTTGGTCCAACATTCAACGTTGGCAAAACACGGTACTAACCAATCCATACCCATTATGGCATCAAAATCTATCATTCTAACTCGACCAGATCTACTGTGGTCTGACGGTCAGCAACCTCTACTGTACACCCGCGGTAGATTCGGCTAGCTATGATAGAATCACCGACGGGCGTGGATACTAAGAAGGGCTGCAGCAATAATTCTGGTGCAATACTAAACTTTTGTGCCACAAATGGAGTAATGTAGGACAAAGTAGACCCTAGATCAATCAACACATAAGCAGGGTGTGAGCAGATAGTTAGCATACCTGTCACAACATCAGGCGATGCTTCTGAATCTTGCCTTCCTGGTAAGTCATATGTGCGGCTTGGACCCGCACCTGTACTAGAAGTCTCTGATCTGCCCCGACCCTTGCCTGCTGAAACTGAGGGCCTGCGCCCTGCCGAGGATGCTGTGGCTCGTGACCCCGCAGATGCCCTATCCTGTCTATCCCGGTCCTCTCGACCTCTGGCTGGGCAATCTTTCATCAAATGGCCTTCTTGGCCACAAATATAACACGCAGTGGAGCCATATCTACATGCTCCAGGATGGCGTCGACTGCATATAAGGCAAAGTGGTAGGGTATACCTACTCTGCTCCGCTCTCCTCTGTACTGGTGACTCTGCCATCTGCGAGCCTCTACCAGTCTCTGACTGCCCCCTGTGGCTGAATCTACCCCCCTGCGACTGTGGCGGAGGCGGGGGCCTGGGCGGCCTGTCTAACAATCGTGGCCTGGGTCCTCCCCGGGCTTCCCTCTGTAACTCAACTGGCCTGTCCCGGCGACGCTGTTCCTGATTAACCCTTCTGATCTCCTATTGTCGCTATCTGATGACCTCAATATTCTGGGCAAAGGCCTGAACTCGAGCAATATCCATGTCCTCTCGCAGTGTGGCCGTAATGCAAGTCTCAACATATTCTGGATTCAACCCCATAATAAAATGGTGCACTCTGGATGCCATGGTATCAACAAAGGTCGGTGCATACCGGGCCAAAGAATCAAACCGCAAGGAATATTCCCGAACACTCATGGCCCCCTGCTCCAGATGTAGGAACTGATCTACCCGAGCCTGTTGAATCTCCCGTGGCAAATAGTGATCCAGAAAAGCTCCTGAAAAGCTGGACTAGGTGGGAGGGGAAACATCACTCCCTCGGGACCTTTCCCAGCTTTCATACCATAACACGGCGATATCCCGTAACCGAAATGCTGCCAATTTAACTGATTCTGTGGGCGTGGCATGCATAACCCTGAAGATTCTTTGCATTTGATCCAGAAAATCCTGAGGGTCCTCTGTCCGGTCCGTACCTGTAAACTGTGGAGGATTCAGAGCTAAGAACTCTCGGACCCTCGAACTACCGGGCCCTCCTGATGACTCCGCAACTGTAGACGGCATTGGCTGACGCTGAGCAGCCATCATCTGTGCTAACATAACTACAGCACTCCTAACCTCCTGGTCGGAAGGTGTCGGTATACGAACTGCTGAAGGTAGTGTCGCCCCAAGCGGCTCCTGATGTGGTGGAGACTGCTGAGAAGGCTAGGACGATGCCTCTGTAGTGCCCTCTGATCGGGCTATTTCTAAACGAGGGTGAGGCATCCTGCTGGTGCCTTCCCCTGCTGCAATATCTAGGCTCCGGCCTGTGATAGGATGTCGCTGATCTGACATTATCTGTAACCAAAGAATATAGTAAGTTTTTAGGGACTCAACCCTATATTGTACCGCTCTACAGCACGACTGAATAAGAATAAAAGACAACCATCCTATCATGCCTTGCAGCCCCCTACCCATAGTATGTGGTGCACAACACATGCATGGACAGGACTCTACTTAGCACGGCTTGCAGACTCCCTGGGATACGACCTTCTCTGATACCAAGTTTGTCACACCCCGCCGAGGGGGTATGACTGGCACTTGGTGCCCTACTGGGACCTGAACTGCTGGACTGCTAAGACTGGGCACATCTGGTGCCTGGCTAGCTCTAACTCACATTTCTGGAAACAAAGGGCTATATAACGGCTGTAAACACAGCCCCCGGCCCATTGGCCTATAGCCTCCTGTACCTGCACTAACAGCTGACCAGAAACATGTCGATATAGGGAAACCTATGCAGGCCGACAAGGCCACCATGATGTCTAGTTATCTGTAACTTAATCATAGAATATTAAAAAGCTACGTGACCGGCAAGGTCACCACTACTGTCAAGCTATGGCCCCACACGGCCAACATGAAAGAAACAGAAGTACTAACAGCTAAAAAACTACACGGCCTCACACGACCGGCTCATCTGACCACAGGGAAACATATACAGACTACAAGCCTCTAGGAATAGCAATAGAAATGATCGGGACAGGGCCCCGACCTACCCGTACTATGCAACAAAAGAAAATGAAATACACCTCTGGAATTCAGTCTCCAGATGACAGGAGCTGAATACTCTTTCGCTAATAGGAATCACGTGGTATCGCCTGCTCGTCTATGAGTACCTGCAGACAAGTAATGCAGCGCCCCACCGGGTGTCAGTACCGCTGGTACTAAGTATGTAAAGCAATAACTGAAAGAAATATCTAAAAAAAATAATATAACTGATGAAACTGAAGTAGAAAGGAATAGATTAACTGTCTGATAATGTAAGTCATACCTTCTCTTAATCATACTGGAAGGATTAGGAGTCATACCTGAGGATTTATCGTTCTACTGTCGATCTACTCGTATCTACTGTAACACGGTATAACATATCATAACATATATAGCATATACAAACCTTACCCGGCCCCCAAAAGCCGAGAGGTACAACCAGCACAGAATCTATACCCCTACCCCGGTCATCCCATCTCCTATAACCCTGTAAGCATCCTGCCGGTCCCCCGGGTATGCACTTGGGCTCGCTGAGCCCCTGACTATAACTGCATCTGAGTTCGGAGGACTCCTGAATCGACACCCGGGCGTATCCGCTCGACAGGGGTGTGTAAGAGCATACCAAGGCATAATATGGGGAAAACTGGCATCCCATCTTCATCCCCTGTGGGACGGCATGCCACTCCGTAGAGCGACGTATCCTCGTCCTCTAGCGGACGAGTCGATACAACTATCAACCCTGGGGCGGTCATGGATGCTAGGTAGTCCAACCCCAAACAATACAACGGTCCCAACTAGTAATATTATCTTCATGTCTCACATACTGAGGCTAATAGTGGTAAAGTATTGTATATACTATATGCTGAACTAATGATAGTAATATGTACGTACTTAACACCTGCTGAGGCTGGGAATAGTATATATGTATAAGTATAGTCCTCTGCTAGACTGTACTGGGGCTAATGCTGAACATGATATAGTCTTTCTGCTGAAACTATGCTGTATACTGAGTTTCTATAGTAACATGATTTACTAGTTCTAATATGCTTTCTAGCTTCACTTTAACTTATCGCTCTATTTCTGAGATGTCTTATAGATATTACATTGCTTTACTGGGTTTCAACTGAATATAATGATATCCTAACATTCTGTGTCACATCACATACTGAGCATGCTGTGCAGTTCGTAACACTTATATTAAAATCTATATCGTGCTAGCAAGTCTCGCGTTGATCATAACATGATGTTTCTAATATCGTACCAAAATTCGTAATAAACATCATACATGGCTTCTGAATATTCTACTGGCCTTTAAATTACTGTACTGTACCAAGATTACTAACTTGCCGAGGAAACTAGCCTTGAACTATTCGTCTGTCAGACGAGTCTCGGCCGGTACTCCAACTGTTTTCTCCCAACTACATTCATAAATATGTCAATCAATACTAAATACAACTTTATTTTAAAGAGTAACGTCACTTTCGATATAGTTTATAGCCTAAACATAGGCTTATCGAAAGACGGTCGAAAACTCGCTATTTTTCAGAGGTCCATAAGGGAGAAATATTCACTTCACAGCTAGGAACACACAGACACTAGTTTAGAGCAATTCCACTTACCTTAGCTCGGTAGCTCGACGATTCGTCGGCCGTATTTCGCGAAACTAAATCCGTAGGAATGCTCTCTGCTGCTAAATACCTCAGTATCTGGAGTTAATTTGAGTTTGGACCACGTTTAGCAGGGTAATCGGACGAAAATTATATTACTACTTCGTTCCTTTTCCTTCTCCTGCATTTGCTCTCTGTTTTCTGGAAATTTATAAATGTTTTGACCATTTAAAACCGAAGTGGGGCTTTATATACTTGGGCCTGGACAAGGCCAACGTGTCACAGAGCCAACGCGGAGGCCTCACCTCCGTGACACATTGCCATCGCGGAGGGGTTCTGCCTCAGCTCCTTCCGCGATGGTTCGACAGGTTTCTCGTCCGATCTTTTCCCGGGCCTTTCTCTAGCACGTATGGCCTTCTAATATGCTTAACCAACGTGCGAATAGGTCATTTAGGTGCCGGGAATTCTATGGGGTATAACAATGATAGTCTAGACCGTACAACATTCGGGCAATAGTCCTCTCCGAGATATCCATAGCTCTTCCCCAGACTACACTCTCCATCTTAGGCTGATCTTTCACCTTCTCTCCGGCTATGGTCTGATGTTCCATGGTAGCCAAGTAATTGGCATAAAACTGCCTGACCATTTCAGCACTGAATCTGTCAGGGGTTCTAGCCATCCAGTTGAAGCCATACAACTCAAATATTCTCTTTATATCCTCTACCTCTTTCAATGCCCCGGTCAGGATCTAGGGCTCCTCCTACATACTCCTCTTGGGGTTCAACTTTGATGTTAGAGCTAAACCCTGCTCATAGATCTCTTGAGCACCTAACACACCCAATCTTATTGTGCGACTTTCTGAGCCCTTGTTCATCCTCTTCCTCTTCTGCCCCTCCTCTAATTCGTCTTCTCCTTAACCCTCTCCAAATTAGGCCTCATCTAACCCTATTCTTATGCATTCGATCCACTAACAGACTCATGGTACTGTGTATCATCTCCCTTCTAAGACTGGGGAGCTTCTAATGGAGTGGTTGAGGTGACCACGACCTGAGACTTCGCCTGTGCCCTAGTGGCTCGTGGCACCTCGATTTTATCGATGTCCACATCATACTCTTCCAATGAACAACTAGGAGAATTTTCCTCCTTCTCAAATGCAAAGCCTTCATTCCTTATTTCCCTCCGGGCAGCTCTCTCTTCTCGGGCCTTCTTTTCCTTAACATTCTTTCCTGATTAACCTTTGCATGCCATTATACCCGTGGAGGAAATATTAGTACATACAATTTCAAAGGATGAACGTGAAATAGACTATCTTGCACTTTCTTACAATGGCTCATCAGTGCAAGTCGTACCAAGATAGTACGATTCGTATTGAGGGTTGTAGCATTAGATTTAGAGAATTATGACCTTTGGCTATTTTGGTACGACTCATTATTACGACTTGTGGTAGGATCCTACGAGTCATACCATGGGTTGTGCCTTAGATTCTGAATGTAACCCTTTCTGGTTCTCTTGTACGATCACTTGGTATGACTCATGCTGAGATACCACAGTATGTACCAGGTTCTTTGCATTAACTTTAGACTAGATGTTCATAGGACAGTCCCAACGAATTACCCTATGAGTCATGGTGAGATACCGTGAGTTGTAGGATAATTCGTGAAGCCTGTCCTCCCTAGTTGCATTCAAAGTTATACAAGAAACATGTTTTTGGGGGTGGTTACTCAGACTTTATTACCCCCTAAATTCAAGTGTACACAAAATTTGCAATTGCTCACACACTTCCCCCAATTTAATTTCCCCATTAAGTTACTACCCAAAAGCAATATAAATTCATAGAGCATTTTCATTCCCTAAACCCATTTGTATATCATCATAAATAGCCCACTAATCATATTCCTCCACTTCATTTTCATGAGTGGAGAATCCACAGTAAGTGTTCGGCTATTACTAGCAAGAGAATAGGAAGAAAGCTTTCAATTACTTTTCCAAGTTCTTGACCAATTCTTCCTTGCTTAGTGTTTGGAGTGGGAATTCGATCTGCTGATGCAATTTTATTGCAAAATATTTTGCTCAAATGGAATGAGAGTGGATTACGGGTGAGTGGGGAGTGAAGGGAGGAAGTTGTTAGATCATGTAATGATTTTTGGACCGAAATTTGTATTTTAAATAGGTTTTGGGAAAATTTAAAAGATTCAGGTCTAGTTGGGTCGGCTGGGTCATTACATTTAAATAGCCTATCATGACTCCTACCATGAGTCATAGGTCCCTTCCATTCATAACTGGGATTCAGGTTACTTACCTGAAAACTTACGGGCATATGGTACAGTTCATACCAAGATTATACGACATGTACCATGACTTGTAGGTTGTAGTTTTTGCAATTCAACACTTATGGAAATTCATCACGACAGTGGGTACTTTGACCGTACCACGTATGTATGATTCATAATGACCAATCATAGTGTCAATTTTGGAAACCGGTTAAGCTCTATTCCTCATCACGGTTAGGACTACGATCCATAACACAATCATACATCAGTTCTTGTTTCACCTGCACACTACAACATACTTTAGTCAAGATACTTGGGTTTCTTCCCAATAAGTGTCTGATTTAACGTCGCAGCATAAAGCATGCAGGTAGTTTGGTTACCCAAGCTTCACCAAACCTCCTGGTTGCCTCCTATGTAGCACTTGATTTAACATCACGGCATGACACGAGTCTCTTGACTACTCAAAATTCGTCAAGAAACTCTGAGTCTACATTGATGATTTGGTAATTTACCAACTCATTAGGCTTTTAAACATTATCTTTTCCCTTGTTTCAAACTCATCTAGAAAGGTTTTATGCCTTTTTCCTTTGATTTTTCAGGTATTAGGTAAGAAAACAGAGAAATAGAATAAAGAGCAGATACTAGAAAGGGAGACGGCATTTTATAGGATTGGACACCAGCGAAACGCAGGTGAGACACGAAAGTTAACTTCCCTTTATCTGGATGGAAAGTGGTCGGGAACCTATGAAATGCAGGTGCAGACACAGAAGCTAAATTGGACAAGCTGCCGAGACCTGTGAAGCACCCGTATTTCGCGGATGGGCACTTGAGAAACAAAGGTGCTGCGCATGTGACACTGTATTGAAAATAAAAAATCTATCTAAATCTGACATGAGAATAATTTAGAAGCTTCTAAGGGAAAATGGGAATTCGTGCAGAATAATGAAAAGCAAACTTTCCCTATTTTGTACACATTTTTCATCTTTGTGGGAAAAAAACTAACTTTTTAATGAGCTAATTTTGTAGAGAGAGAATTATAAAGAGAAGCAAGAGATAGTCTTCTTCTCCTTATTCTTCTTCAATACTTTTAGGGTAATAAATTCTCCAATGAAGTATACATTAAAGCTCAAATTTACTACTTAATTATGAATGTGATTGAATCTCTTATTGATTGTACTATCGTATTTACATTCATGAGTAGCTAAATTTATTGCTAGGGGTGTGTGCTTGGTGTGGGTTGAGATTTTATTGGTGTTGTTAATTTAGTCATAGAATTACTTATTATGAATGAATATAATGCTTTCTCTAAGTTTTAATGCAAATATTTATGGGTACATACGTAGATTGTATTTACTTATCTTGCCTTGCTTGAAAGAGGAAAGTAAGGTATGGGTGAGAAAGCATTAGTGGGGATTTGAGTTTTTGTAAATGTGGGGATGGTCTAGGAATAGCCAAAACCCATTTTCATAACTTAATTTAAAGATTAAGGCTAAAAATAGCTTAATTCTTCCCCAAGCCACTATGGGTAACGTGCTAATTGAGCTTGAGGTTTAAAAGAACTCAAGTAGAATATGCCTAAGTGGTCAAAAGGCATCAGTTATAGACTTGTCGATGGCTATTCATGTAAATAGTTGATTCTTCAGACTTGTTGATTAACTCCAATCCTATTGATGCCCCATCAATAGCACATTCCTAGTATTTGCTCTTATTGTTGCTTCAACTTGCATTACTTCATCTTTATATTGAGTAGAGTCATATAGTGTCTTCTCCTTCTTCTTCTTCAATACTTTTAGGGTGATAAATTCTCCATTGATGTGTACATTAAATCTCAAATTTACTATTCAATTATGAATGTGATTGAATAACTTATTGATTTTATTATCTTATTTACATTCATGAGTAGCAAAATTGATTGCTAGGGGTGTGTGCTTGATGTGGGTTGAGATTTGATTGGGTGTTATTAATTTAGCCTTAGAATTACTTATTATGCATGAATTTAATGTTTTCTCTAAGTTTCAATGAAAATATTAATGGTTGCAAACATAGATTGTATTTACTTATCTTGCTATTGCATGAAAAAGGAAAGTAAGGTATAGGTGACAAAGCATTAGTGAGGATTCGAGTTTTGAACATGTAGGGTTGGGCTAGGAATAGCCAAAACACATTTTCATTACTCAATTTAAGGTTTAAGGTTAGAAATAGCTTAATTCTTCCCCAATCCAATATGGGTAATGTGTTAATTGAGCTTGATGTTTGAAAGAACTCAAGTAGAATATGCCCAAGTGGTCAAAAGACATCGGGTATAGACTTGTCCATGGATATTCATGCTAGTAGTTGATTCTTAAGATGTGTTTATTAACCTCAATCCTATCAATGCCTCATCAATAGCACATCCCTTGTATTTGCTCTTATTATTTCTTCAACTTGCATTACTTCATATTGATATTGAGTAGAGTCATATAGTGCGTTACACCTCATAAATTTCTATCATTTAACAGACATGTGCGTACATATGTTGAGAGTTTTGGAGTATGGAGGATGCAAGAAAGGGCCAGGGGGATGAGTATACAAACACAACATCGAGCGAGCAGGAGGTCTGGGTCGAAGGCCAGGCACCTTGGGCACCGCGCCACGCTACCAGGTCGGTGCTATGGCAAACACATCGTGCCCCCTTGCTATCACCTCAATTATATATAATTCCATTATTGACTTGATTAAATCATTTGTAAAATTTCCTTATGACAGAGAAGAGAGGGTCAGCAGCAATTTCTTTCATTTTCCGCTGATTTACGTCGTTAAACTCCATCCAAACACAAATTCATCTTGGATAACTAGTTCTATGCCTACGAAGACATCCTTGTAGAGTTATTTCTTAAAATTTCGCTCGAATTACTAGAACCCTGCCAAGTAAAAGTTATCAGAATCACTTCTAATTGAGTCCTAAGCGGCTACAAGTGATAGGTAAGCACTTCTACCTTCTAGACTCTTGAGAATTTGTGAGTTTTCGGCCGAATTAAACAAAGTTGAATCATATTCAATGTTCTTTGAAAGATATCATTATTAACCATTCCTATTATTGAAGATAGGTTCATTCTCTCAACGTAAAGGCATCAATTGAGTGGAATTACTGGCTTCAAGTTGGAAACTGTTTGGATAAATGAGAAGCGACATTCAAGGTATATTAAGTCTTAGCTCTTCGGCAAGTTATTCTCATCATATAGTGATACGACCTATTCTCTCGAAAGTAGATAATAATCTAGTATGTTATGATTAGCTGCTATTAGTCGATAATGATCTTATATATTGTGATTAGCTGCTGTAAATAAATAATGATCTTATATGTTGTAATTAGTTGCTGCTAGTAGATAAGGACTATGTATGTTGTGGTTAGCTGATATGAGGCATATTGAGATTATATCATAGTGTCCCTCATTAAAAAATAGTATGTTAAGGGTGACTAATGCTAGGATCATCATAGGGACTCCTCTATTCTTTTTTCACAGTATTAGTGGGATTTTAATGCCTTGCTAGTCGAGCCAAGGCCTTAGAAGCTTATGGATAGCTGTTGGGCCTAACTTGGTAAAGTTGGACAACATAGGCAACTTTCAACTTGATGCCTATATTGTCAGTAAAGCTCTCCCACAGGCCATTGGCGTACCTTGACACCTCCAGGCCCAGAATTATGATAGGGTGGTCTTACCTCTGAGTTAGTGGCACCAGGGTTGCCTAGTGAACTAAGCGATAGCTTACCACATGATTGGCTACTGTCAGTGACCATTAGTTTTAGTCGACTCAATGTTTGTCCTACAGGTCACACAGGAAAACACTCTAGTTGTTACAAGTCCGACAGACTAGTTGATACCTAAGGGGGGAACCTTATTAGTAGTCAGATGTGGGGCAACTCCCTAGGCAACTCTTATAGATGCTTATGTACAGGTTATCGCATAGGCTAGGTCCATATATACCTTCCTACGAGGCTAGGAATTGCCCAGAGGAGCCATATGAAATTTGGACAAACTAAGTGAAGGTCCAAAGTGACTAGAACCGGAGTATCACAATGTTACATCTAGGATAACAGGTGTAGTAAGCTGCCTGTGGAGAGTTAGGGCTGACCGCTTCGAAGCGTATTCGGCTGGTAGCAGCCCTATAGTCGTCCTAAACAAAGGAATCATATAGACAGTCACCAACCACCTCGTTGTTCATTTATAAACTATCATTGTCCTAGTATGCCCGTCAGGGTATCTCTTAGGCCACTCCGGACCATGCCTATTTCTTCTAGGACGTTAAAGATTATAATCACTTCCAGGACCTTCTAGTCTGGTGTAGGCACATGAGGTGTGCTTGTTGGCAGCTACATAGATTATTCTATGGGCGAGTAGTGGTCGCGTTAGGCCTAAGGGGCTAGATATGCCTCTGAGTGACTAGATTTATGGATTGTAACATAGTGTCCCTAGTTGGGGTAGGTCATATTTCATACTGCCTCTCGCCATGAATAGTTAAGAGGCTACTAGTTGTACGAACTGCTTATGAAGCTATAAACTGCTTATAAAGTTATGATGCTGCTAATGCTTATAGAGTTATAGATTGTTTACGGAGCTACAATGCTATGACACTTACGGAGCTACTGAATCACTGACAAAGCTATATATTGTTTGAAAGGACTAAAGTAAAGACTACGGGGCCATATTGAAGTCTATTAACTTATGGACTTCTTCTATGCCGTAGCGGCATTACAGACCTTTTGTAGAGCCTTGTGTGCTCGGGGTGCATCCACAGGGTCGAAAAGGCCCAAACTCAGTTACAGGAGCTCAAAAGGCTCTGGTATAGTCTTAAGATACCAAATATGTTCAGTTACAGTAACTTTTATGGCCTTAGGGATACCAATAGGGGTATATAGATTTATTGGCGCCTGTCAGGGCTTATGGGGGCCCAGGTAGGTTATCTCTGTGTTGATTTTACCTTCTAGGCTTATGGGGGCCAGGTTAGGTTCTTGTTTGCACATTTGCTTGCTTTATATAGTTTATGAGTGTTTAAACATACATCTTATGCTCTTATTTGTATAGTTATCTACTAGATGCAGCCCATGGTTATAAAGTATACGGGTTAACTTCTACCCTTCTTGCTATTTACTTTCATTTCTTTATCAGCTTTTATCTAGCTTCTATAACTGCCTTACACACTCGGTACATATTGTACTGACCCTATACTATGGGGGACTCTATACTTGCCTACAGGTTTACATAGATAGGTTTTAGGACCTCCGTTAGCAGCTATTTGAAGTCAGCATATTGGTCAGCTCCTTTTATTCGAAGTTGCCAGGTAGTGGGACTTTTCTCTTTTATGGTATAGCATTTTGGTAGGCCAAGGCCCTGTCCCCACCAATATTTTAACTCTTAGAGGCTTGCAGACTGCAGTCTTTAGTTGGTGGTTGTTGGCCGTGTTAGGCCTAGGTATGTTATATTTTGCGTGTTGGCCATGTGGAGCCTAGTTTAGCTAGATAGTAAATAGCCTTGTCTTCTATAGCGTGAATATGACCGCCTGTTATAACTAGACAACATGGTGGTCTTATCGGCCCGCATAGGATCCATGTATTGTTATGTTGGCTGGGTTAGCTATTTTCTTTTACAGGTGTTGCATGGACTTGTCGGCCTGAGACTATATTTATAGCTGAAGTATAGCAGTTTGTTTTCTTGATTTGAGTTGCTGGCAGGCACTAGAGTGCATATGCCCAGTCAGGTTAGCCCAAGTCCCAGTGTCCCTTAGGTGCCAGTTATGCCCCCCAAGATGGATCGGACATAATGTTTTCATTTTTCCCCAATATTTATTTTATGTATTATGATATAATGATGCAAATTAGTTTAGGTTGACAGACAACTCTGTAGTAATCTATCCTTATTCCCTATGGATTCGACCCCGACTGATAAAGTTGGATAAATTATATTGTTAACGACCGTGTACACTCTCTCCTAGCGAGAAGTGGATTTGGACGTGATCTAACATCAATATCTGAGACCACTATGAATTCATTCAGCTGCTTCATTGACCTACAGATGTTGAATGTGACCTTTTCTTCATTTAGCTTGAACTTCAGTTGTCTGACTTTAACATACACTAGGGCTTGCGCAGTGGCAAAGAATGGTCACCCCAAAATAATAGGGACCTCAAAATCCACTTCGCAATCTAAGATCACGAAGTCTGTTGTAAATATAAACTTGTCCACCTTCACTAGAACAACATAAAGGATACCCACTGGCTTCTTCATTGTGCAATCCACCATATGTAGCCACATTATCTTCGGCGTGGGGGCTCTCAAACCTAACTGCTTAAACACAGCTAGCAGCATCAAATTGATTCTTTCTCCCAAATCACACAGTGCCTTGGAAAACTCGATATCTCTAATAGTCCATGGGATAGTGAAGCCACTTGGGTCTTCTTTCTTCTATACAAGGACTCATGAGGCTATTGCACTATAATGGTGTAAATTTTCAACTGGTTCATAGCTCATGGATCGTTTCCTAGTCACCAAGTCCTTTATGAACTTTACATACCCAGGCATCTATTCTAATGCCTTGACCCGGGTGTATGCACTGATAATTTCTTCAGCATGGATATGAATTTCTAAGATTTCCCATCATCCACCTTCTTCTTCATTCTTTGAGGAAAAGGTGGAGGCGGTTGAGGAATAGGCCTAAGAATTTGTAGGGCCTCCTTCTCCTTCCCTTTGTTAGCAGTAAGATCCTTTGCATCAACTGTAGTGTTGGTCAAATTTGCACTAACTTTAGCTACTTATTCTGTAGTCTCAGCCTCCTTATATTAATCAACCTCTTTCAATTCTCCCATCTTAAGTACAATCGGCATGGGTGAATTAACTATGGTTTCTCCACTCCTAGTAGTTATAGCCATGCAGTGATTGTCATTCTTTGGATTGTGAAATGTGTTACAAGGAACTGTACCCTGTTACCTCTGGTTTAGGGATGTAGACATTTGGCCCAGTTGCTACTCGATCTGTTTGATCATTGTGACGTGTGACTTAACTTTCTGGTTCATGCCAGATATGTCTCCGCGAATATCCTTCAGGTGATCATCAGTTGACTTTTCCTTTTTCAGTAGCTCAGCCATCATACTCTCCATGTTTGAGGTTCCAGCATCACCCCCACGAGCCTTTGGAGGAACATATAGGCCGGTACAATCATTTCGATATCCATCATTTTTCCTCCAATCACATTCTCAATCTCGTCCTCTACTTCTGACCCTATATCTAGCTCTACTGTAGTTTTCCAGTTGTGACCTTGATTTTTGGAGCCTTGGTGCCAAGTGACTTGACCAGATTCTTGGGAATTATCCCAGAAACCCCCCACCTAGTTATCCAAGAAATTTGATTCCTCCTTAGAATCAGAATGCCCAAACCCTAGCTCCTGACCCTGAGCTCCCACTAAATTCAACTTCTGAGCTCCAAATCCCATGATATGCTTCATGAGCAGGTCAATGTATGTTCTCATACGATCTAATAATGGTCACATTCTTCTTCTTTCATGCGCTGCTATGCAATCATCTCAGTAGCATATGTACTTGTAGTTGCCTCAGCTTCTCTGGTATGCCAGGATCTGTTAGTTTTGGTCACTCGGTCCAGTATGGTTGTTGCTTCCTCCCATTAGTGACTCATCAATGCTCCACCTACTACTATATCAGCCACTACCTTATTGTTGTTTTTCAAAGATTTGTAAAATATTTCCAGCAAGCTGTCATTGGGAATTCTGTGATTGGGGCACTTAGTTAACTTTTTCTTGAACATCAGCCATGACTCATGAAGTGTCTCCATTTTGAGCTATCGAAAGTTATAGATCTCATCTTTGCGCTACATCATACTAGAAGGTGGGAAGAACCTTTTTGTGAAAGCATGTTTTAGCTCTCCCCAGTTGGTGATGGAGTCATTTGGCAACTCTAACAACCATAGAATATCCTCACCAGCTAGAGAACGAAAAGAGCATTAGTCTGATAGCATCCTGGTTCACTACCGACAATTTGTATGCCTTCCAAACACCCACAAAATTCATCAAGTAGAGATTTGCATCATCAACAACATTACCATTAAACACTCCCTTCATGCTAAGCATCTGATTATAATGCTACTGATGTCAAATTTTGCCCCAGCAGGCAGAGGTAGGGGTGCAATAGCTCCTATTGACCTGGCTTCGTTAGTATCCAGATCCTCATCATCATCAAAATGAGGAACATATCTATGAAATTGGTGTGGTTCACGACCTCTATTTCAGCATCTATTACGACCAACATTATCAATCTCTTCCTAGGCATCATCTGCCTCTTGAAGAGTAGCTTGTCGAGCTAACTCCACCTGGTGGGCTCATTAGCTAGGCGAGCTTCAGTAGCTAACCTAATTTCCATCTGCTCGGGGGTTTCCTTACCAACCATTCTTCTCAATGTCGTTTTGAGTTCTTGGTCAATTATCACTAAGGGTTTTCCACTACTCCAAGTATTTGGCATTCATCAAGTGCTAACCTGTGTGAAACAAAGATAAAAGAAAATGTAAATGAGGAAATAAAGAGTAAAAGGGAAATAAAACCAATTAATCTAACCCTAAGTCATATTCCCCAGCAACGGCGCCTTTTTTTTGATAATGCTCAAATTACACCTTTGAAGAAATATAATGCGGTCGTTGTCAATAAAGAACCCAGCTAAGGTTGGGGTTGATCTCACAGAGGATATGGTCAAGATATTGAATAATGCTAGTATTTACACTTTTAGTTCAGTTATTTCCTAAAGGGGTGTTTTAAGAGAAATAATCAAGTAATAGTATTGTGAAATGGTGTTGTTAACAATGATATGAAATTTAGTAGGAAAGTGTTCCCCATGGCTTCTTAACTGGGTCGGGTTATTACACTTGTGATTTATTCCAATACTTAGCCTATAGAATTGATAAACTACATTCATCCAAATGGTTGATTCACCCCTATTAGATGACTATACTCAATCACTGGGTTAGGTCTCATGAGCACTTTCAACTAACCTTTATTAATAATTTCAAATTATCTTTTTTACGATCGCAGCTTAAGTTATTCAATGAAAATTAATTTCAAGGCGTTGTTATTTTTTTGTCTTTTCCTAATCTGTATTTCTCTAGATTAAAGCAAGAAGAGAATACATACTAATCCTAATGTTGCACACCATTAAGAAACAATTAACATAAAGAGAAGAACAATACAAGCATCCATATTGATTTAGAATCACGTTGTGTTAACCCTAATTTGTTATTTCATCATGGTTCCCACAATCCTAGTTATGGAGGTCTTAGCAGCTCATAATTGCAAGAAAAAAATTAGAAATCATAATTAACAACTTACAATATTGAAGGAAGAAAAACCCATGAATCAATTGCATAATAAACTTTGAAAATCAAGAACACAATGATGATCTTTTCTCAAAGTTTTCATGTATATTATTCTCCAAGTAGTGTTTGAAAACTCAAAAGCACACATACAATGAAAATTATCGGATCTCCTTATGAAAAATAAAAGAAAAGTATGTATACAATTAATGAAATTCTTTCCTAAATTAACAAGGACTGCTGCCATGGGGATGACCTACGAATCATAGCATGCTGCTAGAAGTCATGGTTTGCACTCGTGGTATGGTTCTGCAGCTTCTGGATCTCTCAAGCATGGGAGGTTGACATGACTCGTAGATTGTAACTACGAGTCATAGGTGGTAGTCATGGTCTGGACTCCTAAAATATGGTGTCTCTAGTGATCCTCCTATGTGTCCTTCATATGACCCGTTGTAATACGCCAGAAAGTCCTAAGAATAGACCCAGGAGTTAAAATTGAAAAGTGTAGAAAACTGGCAAAAATATCATAGAACGGATAACCCTATGACTCATGGTAGGATACCATAGGTCGTCACATACAATCGTGGTTTGGGAAGTCAGGGAAGCAGTGGTGATAACGGATGGTGTACCGACTCGTTGTCACGAACGACAAGTCGTTGTTACCAGTCGTGAGAAGGACTAAACTTAGGATGAGGAAGAAGCAACAGGCCATCCCACGATCCGAGGTGAGAGACAATGACCCATTGTTTCAAGTTGTTTCCTGTTGGTTGAAGTTTCCAATGCATTCAATGGATGGAGACCACGACTTATTCGATGCCACCATGAGTCGTGGTGAAGCTCATGGAAAGAGAGGTCAGATTTGGTCAAGGGGTTAACGACGGTCGATTCAACGACCCATGGTTTGTTGTAACGACTCATCTTGTCGTGTCATTGGTAGGATCTGAGACATGTCTTGAGGAAGTGGACCCAACGACTCAATACCACGAGTCGTGGTATGATGCCACGACCCGTTGGGTCGGTCGTTGGTTTGTTCGGGCCAAATTTCAGGAAATTATTTTAAGGGTATTTTCAACCTTTCCTCATTTTTATCTCCTAAACTACGTTGTTTTGGTTATTTCCTTAGTGTAATAAGAGGAGTTAAGTCCCTATTGCATTCCCATTCTCATGCAAGGATTCAAGAGAAGTTTTGGGAGATTCAAGGCCTTCTTCCCAAAATTTTTCTTCAATTTCTTTGTGGGTGTTCAAGGAGCATTAAGTTCATACATTCCCAAGTATGTAGGGTTTTAAAATGGGTGATGTTTTTTCTCACCCATGCCCAATTTCGACTAACGTCATGAATTCTCCTACTCAAATTCCATGGGGTTTTACCCAAAGCATGACAATGTGATTTCTCTTTATTGATATGATTTAATTGAGTTTTAATTACTAAATTATGAATGATGGGCAGGTTTTACTATTATTTTCTTTAATTCATGTTTCAAGATTTTGAATCCAAAATGCCTATTCATGGAAGTTCATGGAAATTATGATTTATGATGAATATTCATTATTTTAAGTTTATTGATTATGGAAATGCATGAATCCAAGTTACCCATGTCTATGAGCATATTTTTAAAGAACTGAGTATGAGGAAGATTTGGTCAATGCCCATATGATGAAGAATGATTTATGATTTACAAAATGAATTTCATGATTTATAGATTTATGATTTTATGATTTTGGCCGATAAAAAGGGCCTTGACTCTTGGCTAAGCATGTTTTGAAAGGGGATCAATGATGATGAATGTTACATCTTAGCCAATGAATTTTATTCATGATATTAATAATTTAAGTATGAGCCTATATGCATGTTTTTGGGAGCCGTGTCTAGCACCGAGCAGCCCGGCATTCAAAGGACTACGCCGGTGACTCATAACCACGTGCCACCGTGGGTTTCTAATGATATATTGTATTGATAATGATCCCCTAAAATGTGATATCATGCCTTATGCATGACCCTTGCCTGGCAAGCCAAGGTTGGCTCTGCCCACTTGAACAAGACAGTGGGGCATCATGAAAGGCTCTACCATGATGGTGTTAGTTATGATGAGTCCTGCCATTGTTGTTTTTATGCATTGTTATGTTTATGATATTGGATTGAGATATATTATGATAAAGTTATTTATGAATATGATAATGAATGATTATGAATGATTTGAAAGTCTTGAGCCCTATGTTTTATTAAGAAGATTTTTGATGCAAGCATGATGTCCCTCTCTTACGTCTATTTATGAGTTTTACTTTATTTTTACAAAATGTCCATTTTACATACCTTGAATACTCAGTACATTCCACGTAGTAACTGCATACTTTCTATGATGTATCATTTCTTGATATAGGGTTCGGAACTCAAGCTCATCCTCATTCTTAGTCAGCTCATCTTTCGCCTTCAGCTCATTGGTGAGTCCTCATGTTCCGAGGGCTGTTTTTACAAACTTTCATTTTCCTTACGCTCGGTTTTAGTCGGGTTAGTTGGGGGTGTTGTCCCATCAACCCATCCTATGTATAGAGGCTTTCGGACAAGTATGTTGTATTCAGCTGTGTATACGTTGGTATTTCCTGATGCTATGTTATGATTATGTTTCCTCTATAGCTTTATGATTATTGTTCCGCTTACTTGAATGAGATTAGTTGTATACATGTGCCATTGGTTGACTTGGGGTCTCTCGATGTCCCCTGTACCGTGTCTGCGATCCAGGTGTACGTTCGGGTAGTGACAAACTTGGTATCAAAGCAAAAGTTTTGATGTGTCCTAGGGAGTCCGAAAGCTGTGTTAGGTAGAGTAATTTTCAGGGGTGTAAAGCGCACCACACCTATGATGAAGAGGCTACTAAATGTTTTTAGGAAATGTTCCCTTCTTTCATGTTCTATGTCGTGTGATGAAAAGTCTCTCCATCCTTCTAACTCATGCGATTCGCTATTCCATTAGTATGGCTCCTAAAAGAATGAACAAAAGGAGGAATGGAAATGATGAAGGCCACGGAGATGGCAATGATCATGAGCATCAGCAAGCACCACCTGTTTCGGAGCCCCAGGCACAAAAGCCAGTTGCGCCTGCCGAGTTTCGGGTTGCGATTCAGTTGGCGCAGGCCTTGAATGCTCTGGTCAATCAGCAGGCTATCGCATAGGTTCCACAGAATGGCAATGCGGCAGCGGCTTGTATTAGAGACTTCATGAGGATGAACCCTCCTGAGTTCACGGGATTGAAGGTGGATGAGGATCCCCAAGAGTTCATTGAAGGGATCTTGAAGGTCACTCAGGTTATGGGAGTGACGAATGGGGAGAGTGTGGACTTGGCCTCTTATCAGCTAAAGGAGGTCGCTCATATTTGGTACAAGAAATGGAAGAATAGCAGGATAGAGGGAGCGGGCCCTATCAGTTGGGATAAGTTCGACATGGCCTTTCTTGATAGGTTCTTTCCTCGGGAGATGAGGGAACTGAAAGAAGCTGAGTTTGTTAACCTCAAGCAAGGAAAGATGATAGTGCTGGAGTATTTGCTTGAGTTCACTCTTTTGTCAAAGTACGCCCCAGAGTTGGTGATGGATCAGAGGGCACGGGTGAGCCGATTCGTTCATGTGTGGCTAGTATTTAAACAAGGATTGTAGGACTGCCATGCTTCACTAGGATATGGACTTTCCTCGCATAGTGTAGTACGCCCAATATATGGAGGCGGCTCATGTGAGGGAGAGGGAGGCAAAGAGGGCTCGGAAAAATAGTCGTGGGTTTTCGCATCAGAGGTCCAACGATGGCTACCATCCATAGTTTTAGCAGAGGTCACTAGCCCCAACGCCATCATTAGCTAGTGTTCCATCCAGACCCAAGGGTGATCAGAGGAGTAGGGTCTCAGGGTTGAAAGATCAAAGGGGCACCAAGTTATAATATACCTCTCCAACCTGTGGGAAGTGTGGCAACAGTCACACCAGGGAGTGCCTGCTCGGTTTGGATGTCTTCTTCGGGTATGGTAGATCTAGGAACATGCGCTGAGCATGTCCATATGCCAGACAGGGTGATGACAGGGGTTGATCACAGACCACCAGGACAATAGCAACTCCAGCCTGTTCAGCTCCACAGGGAGCATCTACTAGTGGGAAAGGGGGTAAGCGCCAAAATCGATTATATGCCCTTTCCTAGCGCCAGGAGCAAGAGACTTCGCCAGACGTAGTCACTGGTATGTTGCATGTCTTTCATATTGATAGTTATTCGTTGATAGATCCGAGAGCTACATTGTCTTTCGTGACTCCTTACATTGCTAGTAGCCTTGGAGTTAGTCCCGAGACTTTGTTAGAATCGTTTTCAGTTTTTACCCCTGTCGGTGATTCGATTATCGCTAGAGGGGTGTATAGAGCATGCTCAGTCACTGTGCTGCATAAGGTTACCTCTGCAGACTTAGTAGAATTGGCCATGACTTATTTTCACATCATTTTGGGTGTGGACTGGTTGTTTGCATGTTATGCTTCGATTAATTGTAGGACCCGTACTGTGGAGTTTCGTTTTCCGGGTGAGTCAGTTGTGGAGTGGAAGGTTAGTTCGGAGGTGCCAGCAGGTTGGTTTATTTCCTATCTGAAGGCTACGAAGATGATCTCTAAGGGGTGCATGTACCACCTAGTTAGGGTTGAGGATGTGGAGTTCGAGACCCCAACTATTCAGTCAGTTTCGGTGGTGTGCAAATACCCGGAGGTGTTTACCGAGGATTTGCCAAGTGTTCCTCCAGAAAGGGAAATTGATTTTTGTATTGATCTATTGCCAGATACGCAGCCTATTTCTATCCCTCCTTACAGGATGGCTCCAGCCGAGCTAAAGGAATTGAAGGAATAGTTGAAGGATCTATTGGACATGGGCTTCATTAGACTGAGCCAATCTCCATGGGGAGCACCAGTTCTATTTCTTTAGAAGAAGGATAGTTCCCATCGCATGTGTATTGACTATCGGCAGTTGAACAAGGTTATCATCAAGAACAGGTACACCTTTCCAAGGATTGATGATTTGTTTGACTAGCTTCAGGGTGCTAAGTGTTTCTCCAAGATCAATCTCAGGTCCGGTTATCATCAGCATAGAGTTCGGGAGAGTGACCTCCCGAAGACCGCTTTTAGGACTCGGTATGGTCACTACGAATTTGTTGTCATGTATTTTGGGCTAACCAATGCTCCGGCAACTTTCATGGACCTGATGAACATGGTGTTCAAGCAATATTTCAATATGTTTGTGATCGTGTTCATCAACGACATTTTTATATACTCCCAGAGCAAGGAGGAGCATGCCACTCATTTGAGAATAGTGCTACAAACCCTCAAGGATCGTCAGCTTTATGCAAAGTTTAGCAAGTGTGGATTTTGGCTGAACTCGGTAACATTTCTGGGTCATGTATCAAGCGAAGGCAGAAGGGTAGATTCCCAGAGGATAGAGGTGGTGAAGAATTTGCCTAGACCAGTGAATCCTTCAGAAATTCGAAGTTTCTTGGGCCTAGCTGGCTACTACCAGAGGTTTGTTGAGGGTTTCTCATCCACTGCGGCACCTTTGACTCAATTGACTCAGAAAAAGTTAAAATTTCAATGGTCGGGTGACTGTGAGAAAAGCTTCCAAGAGTTAAAGACCCGATTCACTTTAGCACCAGTGTTGACCTTACCCGAGGGTACCGATGGTTTAGTTGTCTATTGTGATGCTTTGAGAGTTGGACTGGGATGTGTGCTGATGCAGCGGGGGAAAGTAATAGCATATGCCTCGAGATAGCTGAAGGTTCATGAAAAGAATTACCTGACCCATGATCTTGAGTTGGCTGCGGTGGTGTTTGCATTGAATATATGGCAGCATTACTTGTATGGGGTCCACGTGGATGTATTTACGGACCAAAAGAGCTTGCAGTATGCATTCACACAAAAGGATCTAAATCTTCGGCAAAAGAGGTGGTTGGAATACCTTAAGGACTATGACATGAGTGTCCTTTACCACTCGTGCAAGGCTAACGTGGTTGCGGATGCACTTAGTAGACCCTCCATGGAAAGTGTGTCCCACGTGGATGAGGGAAAGAAGGAGTTGGTGAGGGATGTCCACCGACTCACAAGGATGGGAATTAGATTGATCGATTCGACCGATGGCGGTGTTGTTGTGCATAACGGGTCAGAATCGTCCTTGGTAGTTTATTTTAAGTCCATACAAGATGAGGATCCAATATTGAGGAAGTTGAAGGAGGCAGTGTGGAACCAGAAGGTGGAGGTCTTCTCCCAAGGGGGAGATGGTGTGCTACGATACCAGGGTCGACAATGTGTTCCGGACCTCAATAATTTGAGAGTTTGTATATTGCATGAGGCATATGGTACAAGATATTCTATTCATCTAGGATCCACGAAAATGTATCAGGATTTGCGAGAAATCTATTGGTGGGATGGTATGAAGAAAGATATTGCGTAGTTCGTAGCAAAGTGTCCAAATTGTCAACAAGTGAAAGTCGAATATCAAAGGTCGGGAGAAGTACTTCAGGATATCATCATCCCCACTTGGAAGTGGGAAGAGATTAATATGGATTTTGTTATAGGCCTACCTCATATGTGCCGACATTATGACTCCATTTGGGTAGTGGTGGACAGGTTAACTAAGGCTGCACATTTCCTACTGGTCAAAACCACGGATTCAGCGGATGATTATGCTAAGTTGTATATTTGGGAGTTAGTTCGAATTCATGGTATTCCCTTGTCTATTAATTCAGACTGAGGTACTCAGTTTACTTCTCAATTCTGGCGTTCTTTTCAAAAAGGGCTTGGGACGCAAGTTAAGCTCAGTACAGCCTTCCATCCAAAAATGGACGGCCAGGCCGAACAAACCATTCAGACCCTTGAGGATATGTTGAGGGCATGTATTATGGTTTTTAAAGGTAGCTGGGATGATCATTTGCCCTTTATTGAGTTTTCTTATAATAAAAGTTACCACTCCAGTATTCAAATGGCACCGTCCGAGGCTCTTTACAGGCGGAGGTGTAGATCTCCCATCGAATGGTTCGAGGTTGGTGAGGCAACTATGATAGGCCCAGATTAAGTTTATGAGATGATGGTGAAGGTTCAGTTGATACGGGACCAGTTGAAAACCACTCAGAGTCCGCAAAAATCGTATGTTGATGTTAGGAGAAGAGATTTGGAGTTTGGTGTGGACGATTGGGTATTTCTAAACGTATCTCTCATGAAGGGAGTCATGTGGTTCGAAAAGAAAGATAAACTTAGTCCCCGCTATATTGGTCCCTATCGAGTTGTGAGGAGAGATGGTAAGGTGGCGTAAGAGTTGGACTTGCCATCGAAGCTATCTTTGCTTCATCACATCTTTCGTGTGTCACTTTTGAAGAAGTGCTCGGGTGTTCCAGCCTTGGTAGTTCTGGTAGACAGCATTGGGGTGAAAGACAGCCTCAACTATGAAGAAATTCCGATGGAAATCTTAGATCATCAAGTCCGTAAGCTAAGCAATAAAGAAGTAGCTTCAGTTAAAGTATTATGGAGGAACCAGCATGTTGAGGGAGATACATGGGTAGCCGAAGCGGATATGATGGCTAAATACCCATATTTGTTGTATATTGCATGAGGCACATGGTACCATATATTCTATTCATCCAGGATCCACGAAAATGTATCGGGATTTGTGAGAAATCTATTGGTGGGATGGTATGAAGAAAGATATTGCGTAGTTCGTAGCAAAGTGTCCAAATTGTCAACAAGTGAAAGTCGAATATCAAAGGTCGGGAGAAGTACTTCAGGATATCAGCATCCCCACTTGGAAGTGGGAAGAGATTAATATGGGTTTTGTTACAGGCCTACCTCATATGTGCCGACATTATGACTCCATTTGGGTAGTGGTGGACAAGTTAACTAAGGCTGCATGTTCCCTACTTGTCAAAACCACGAATTCAGCGGACGATTATGCTAAGTTGTATATTCGGGAGTTAGTTCAATTCATGGCATTCCCTTGTCTGTTATTTCAGACTGAGGTACTCAGTTTACTACTCAATTCTGGCGTTCTTTTCAAAAAGGACTTGGGACGCAAGTTAAGCTCAGTACAGCCTTCCATCCGCAAACGGACGGTCAGGCAGAACAAACTATTCAGACCCTTGAGGATATGTTGAGGGCATGTATTATGGATTTTAAAGGTAGCTGGGATGATCATTTTCCCTTTATCGAGTTTGCTTATAATAAAAGTTATCACTCCAGTATTCAAATGGCACCGTCCGAGGCTCTTTACGGGCGGAGGTGTAGATCTCCCATCGGATGGTTCGAGGTTGGTGAGGCAACTATGATAGGCCCAGATTCAATTCATGAGATGATGGTGAAGGTTCAGTTGATACGGGACCAGTTGAAAACCACTCAGAGTCCGCAAAAATCGTATGTTGATGTCAGGAGAAGAGATTTGGAGTTTGGTGTGGACGACTGGGTATTTCTAAAGGTATCTCTCATGAAGGGAGTCATGTGGTTCGAAAAGAAAGGTAAACTTAGTCCCCGCTATATTGGTCCCTATCGAGTTGTGAGGAGAGTTGGTAAGGTGGCGTAAGAGTTGGACTTGCCATCGGAGCTATCTTTGGTTCATCACGTCTTTCATGTGTCACTTTTGAAGAAGTACTTGGGTGTTCCAGCCTTGGTAGTTCTGGTAGACAGCATTGGGGTGAAAGACAACCTCAGCTATGAAGAAATTCCAATGGAAATCTTATATCGTCATGTCCGTAAGATAAGGAATAAAGAAGTAGCTTCAGTTAAAGTATTATGGAGGAACCAGCATGTTGGGGGAGATACATGGGTAGCCGAAGCGGAATGATGGCTAAATACCAATATTTGTTGTATATTGCATGAGGCACATGGTACCAGATATTCTATTCATCTAGGATCCACAAAAATGTATCGGGATTTGCGAGAAATCTATTGGTGGGATGGTATGATGAAAGATATTGCGTAGTTCATAGCAAAGTGTTTAAATTGTCAACAAGTGAAAGTTGAATATCATAGGTCGGGAGAAGTACTTCAGGATATCAGCGTCCCCACTTGGAAGTGGGAAGAGATTAATATGGATTTTGTTACAGGCCTACCTCATATGTGCCGACATTATGACTCCATTTGGGTAGTGGTGGACAGGTTAACTAAGGCTGCACATTTCCTACTTGTCAAAACCACGGATTCAGCGGATGATTATGCTAAGTTGTAGATTCGGGAGTTAGTTCGAATTCATGGCATTCCCTTGTCTATTATTTCAGACTGAGGTACTCAGTTTACTTCTCAATTCTGGCGTTCTTTTCAAAAAGGACTTGGGACACAAGTTAAGCTCAGTACAGCCTTCCAGCCGCAAACGGACGGCCAGGTAGAACAAACCATTCAGACCCTTGAGGATATGTTGAGGGCATGTATTATGGATTTTAAAGGTAGCTGGGATGATCATTTGCCCTTTATCGAGTTTGCTTATAATAAAAGTTACCACTCCAGTATTCAAATGGCACCGTCCGAGGCTCTTTACGGGCGGAGGTGTAGATCTCCCATCGGATGGTTCGAGGTTGGTGAGGCAACTATGATAGGCCCAGATTCAGTTCATGAGATGATGGTGAAGGTTCAGTTGATAGGGGACTAGTTGAAAACCACTCAGAGTTCGCAAAAAATGTATGTTAATGTCAGGAGAAGAGATTTGGAGTTTGGTGTGGACGACTGGGTATTTCTAAAGGTATCATGAAGGGAGTCATGTGGTTCGAAAAGAAAGGTAAACTTAGTCCCCGCTATATTGGTCCCTATCGAGTTGTGAGGAAAGTTGGTAAGGTGGCGTAAGAGTTGGACTTGCCATCGGAGCTATCTTTGGTTCATCACGTCTTTCATGTGTCACTTTTGAAGAAGTTCTTAGGTGTTCCAGCCTTGGTAGTTCTGGTAGACAGCATTGGGGTGAAAGACAACCTCAGCTATGAAGAAATTCCGATGGAAATCTTAGATCGTCAAGTCCGTAAGCTAAGGAATAAAGAAGTAGCTTCAGTGAAAGTATTATGGAGGAACCAGCATGTTGAGGGAGATACATGGGTAGCCGAAGAGGATATGATGGCTAAATACCCATATTTGTTGTATATTGCAAGAGGCACATAGTACCAGATATTCTATTCATCCAGGATCCACGAAAATGTATCGGGATTTGCGAGAAATCTATTGGTGGGATGGTATGAAGAAAGATATTGTGTAGTTCGTAGCAAAGTGTCCAAATTGTCAACAAGTGAAAGTTGAATATCATAGGTCGGGAGAAGTACTTCAGGATATCAGCATCCCCACTTGGAAGTGGGAAGAGATTAATATGGATTTTGTTACACGCCTACCTCATATGTGCCGACATTATGACTCCATTTAGGTAGTGGTGGACAGGTTAACTAAGGCTGCACATTTCCTACTGGTCAAAACCACGGATTCAGCGGATGATTATGCTAAGTTTTATATTCGGGAGTTAGTTCGAATTCATGGCATTCCCTTGTTTGTTATTTCAGACTGAGGTACTCAGTTTACTTCTCAATTCTAGCGTTCTTTTCAAAAAGGACTTGGGACGCAAGTTACGCTCAGTACAGCCTTCCATCCGCAAACGGACGGTCAGGCATAACAAACTATTCAGACCCTTGAGGATATGTTGAGGGCATGTATTATGGATTTTAAAGGTAGCTGGGATGATCATTTTCCCTTTATCGAGTTTGCTTATAATAAAAGTTATCACTCCAGTATTCAAATGGCACCGTCCGAGGCTCTTTGCGGGTGGAGGTGTAGATCTCCCATCGGATGGTTCGAGGTTGGTGAGGCAACTATGATAGGCCCAGATTCAGTTCATGAGATGATGGTGAAGGTTCAGTTGATACGGGACCAGTTGAAAACCACTCAGAGTCCGCAAAAATCGTATGTTGATGTCAGGAGAAGAGATTTGGAGTTTGGTGTGGACGACTGGGTATTTCTAAAGGTATCTCTCATGAAGGGAGTCATGTAGTTCGAAAAGAAAGGTAAACTTAGTCCCCGCTATATTGGTCCCTATCGAGTTGTGAGGAGAGTTGGTAAGGTGACGTAAGAGTTGGACTTGCCATCGGAGCTGTCTTTTGTTCATCACGTCTTTCATGTGTCTCTTTTGAAGATTGCTTGGGTGTTCCAGCCTTGGTAGTTCTGGTAGACAGCATTAGGGTTAAAGATAGCCTCAGCTATGAAGAAATTCCGATGGAAATCTTAGATCGTCATGTCCGTAAGCTATGGAATAAAGAAGTAGATTCAGTTAAAGTATTATGGAGGAACCAACATGTTGAGGGAGATACATGGGTAGCCGAAGCGGATATGATGGCTAAATACTCATATTTGTTCTCTATCGGCTCAATTCCGACTTTAGGTATTAGTTTTTCCCTATGACTCTATTAGTTTTCATGTTCATTTTATGTGTGCAAGTTTCTTTTATGTGTATGAATGCATATGTGGAGCATGAGATCGTTTCAGCTATTGGTTTGATTCGGAGGTAGTCATTCCGCAAAAATTTCGGTTAAAATGATTAGTATGTAGCTATGATAAATTGTATGTTTCTGTTTGTTTCTTGTTTCCTACATTCAAGAACGAATGCTCCCAAGGGGGAGATATTGTAATACCCCGGAAAGGCCTAAGAATACACCCAGGAGTTAAAATTGAAAAGTGCATGAAACTAGCAAAAATATCACAGAACGGACGACCATACGGCTCATGGTAGGATACCACGGGTCGTCATATACAGTCGTGGTTTGGGAAGTCAGGGAAGCAGTAGTGATAACGGGCGATGTAATGAGTCGTTGTCAGGAACGATGAGTCGTTGTTACCAGTCATTAGAAGGACTGAACTTAGGCTGAGGAGGAAGCAATGGGCCATCCCATGATCCGTGTTGAGAGACAACAACCCGTTATTTCAAGTCGTTGCACGTTGGTTGAAGTTTCCAATGCATTTAACAGATGGAGACCACGACTTGTTGGATGCCACCACGAGTAGTTGTGAGGCTCGTGGAAAGAGAGGTCAGATTTGGTCAAGGGGTTAACGATGGTCGATTCAATGACCCGTGGTTTGTTGTAACAACTCTTCCTGTCGTGTCGTGGGAAGGATCTGAGACATGTCTTAAGGCAGTGGACCCAACGACTCAATACCACGAGTCGTGGTATGATGCCACGACCCATTGGGTCGGTCTTTGGTCTGTCCGAGCCAGATTTCAATGAAATTATTTTAAGGGTATTTTCGATCTTTCCTCATTTTTAGCCCCTAAAGTACGTCGTTTCTGTTATTTCCTGAGTGTAATAAGAGGAGTTAAGTCCCTATTGCATGTCCATTATCATGCAAGGATTCTAGAAAGGTTTTGGGAGATTCAAGGCCTTCTTCCCGAAATTTTTCTTCAATTTGTTTGTGGATGTTCAAGGAGCTTTAAGTTCATCTATTCCCAGGTATGTAGGGTTTTAAAATGGGTGGAATTCTTCCTCACGCATGCCCAATTTCGATTAAAGTCATGAATTCTCCTACTCAAATTCCATGGGGTTTTACCCAAAGCATGAAAATGTGATTTCTCTTTATGGGTATGATTTAATTGAGTTTTAATTACTAAATTATGAATGATGGGAAGGTTTTATTATTATTTTCTTCAATTCTTGTTTCAAGCTTTTGCATCCAAAATGCCCATTTATGGAAGTTCACGGAAATTATGATTTACGATGAATATTCATTATTTTAAGTTTATTGATTATGGAAATGAATGAATCCTAGTTATCCATGTCTATGAGCATATTTTGAAAGAATTTGAGTATGAGGAAGCATTGGGCAATCATATGATGAAGAATGATTTATGATTTACGAAACGAATTTCATGATTTATCGATTTATGAGGTTGGCCGATAAAAAGGGCCTTGATTCTTGTCTAAGCATGTTTTAAAAGGGGATCAATGATGATTAATGTTACATCTTAGCCAAATAATTTTATGCATGTTGTTAATAATTTATGTATGAGCCTATATGCATGTTTTTGGAAGCCGTGTCTAGCACCGAGTAGCCCGGCGTTCAAAGGACTATGCCGGTGACTCATAACCACGTGCCACCGTGGGTTTATTATGATATATTGTGTTGATAATGATCCCCTAAAATGTGATATCACGCCTTATGCACGACCCTCTCCTGGCAAGCCAGGGTCGGCTCTGCACACTTGAGCAAGACAGTGGGGTATCATGAAAAGCTCTACCATGATGGTGTCGGTTATGACGAGTCCTCCCATTGTTCCGCATGTTTTTATGCATTTTTATGTTTATGATATTGGATCGAGATATATTATGATAATGAATGATTATGAATGATTTGAAAGTTTTGAGCCCTATGTTTTATTATGAAGATTTTTGATGCAAGCATGACGTCTTTCTCTTATGTCTATTTATGAGTTTTACTTTATTTTTAAAAATGTCCATTTTACTTACCTTGCATACTCAGTACATTCCACGTACTGACCGCATACTTTCTATGTTGTATTGTTTCATGATACAGGGTCCAGATCTCAAGCTCATCCTCATCCTTAGTCATCTAAGTTTTCACCTTCAGCTCATTTGTGAGTCCTCATGTTCCGAGGGCCGTTTTTACAGACTTTCATTTTGCTTACTCTCGGTTTCGATCGGGTTAGTTGGGGGTGTTGTTCCATCAACCCATCCTATGTATAGAGGCTTTAGGACAAGTATGTAGTATTTAGCTGTGTAAACATTGGTATTTCTTGATGCTATGTTATGATTACGTTTCCGCTATAGCTTTATGATTATTGTTCCGCCTACTTGAATGAGATTAGTTGTATGCATGTGCCATGGGTTTTCTTGTGTCTCTCGGGGTCCCTTGTCCCGTGTCTACAAATCGGGTGTACTTTCGGGTCGTGACACTCGTACAACACTGGTACGACCCATGCAACCAACTCATTCTCCGAGGTTTCCAAGTATCTGACTCTCTGGTTCTCACCACAAGTCTGTGGTACGACTCATACAGTGGTGTCACTACGCGTGGAATCTGTTCATACATAGGATCTTCCAGTGGACATTTTCTTATTCTCTGATACGGGCACTTAGTACAGCTCATACTTAGGTGGAAGAACTCGTACTATCTAGTCGTACATTGAGCTCTTCACTTGTGCATTTTCTGAATCTCTGCTATGGGCCTCAGGTATGGCTCATAACCGGATGCTACAGCTCATATAATGACCTGTAACAGACTATTTTCTGCACTTTTGCACTCTTTTTCAAAAATCCAACTCCCATAACTAATTTCACTGAAAATACAGAAAAGGACCTTATATCCATATAAACACACCCAAGTTCTAGTTTCTTTTCTATCTTATAAGTGTCGAAAGTACCGTAAAACCACATCACATCATACTTGGCCATCATGTCTGTCTGGGCCTCCCAAGTGGCTCCCTTTACAAGTTCATTCCCCTAAAGGACTTTCACTAAATCGACCTCTTTGTTCCTCAAATTCTAAACCTGATGGTTAAGAATATCAATAGGAAATTTCCTTATAAGTGAGGCTATTTGTCACCCTAATATTCTCTACTACACAACTAAATTTGGATCCCCAATGCACTTTTTCAACAAGGATCACATGGAAAACTGGATGGACTGATGCTAACTCTGCAGGCAACTCCAACTCATAGGCCACATTGCCAGTGCGCCTCCAATTCCTGTAAGGACCAGCATATCGGGGACTAAGTTTCCCATTCTTGCCCTAACATTTGATGGTGCATTTGATGCTTTTAACTATGAATACATGCATGTTCTTAAGAAACTTTTGTTGGATTTGATTTTTTGTGTCTATTGTACAGGAAAATGAATTAATGGAAGACATGGTGTGAAACAGGCTGAAAAGATCAAGTGACGCTCTAACTAACGGGTCGTCAACAATGTGATAGGTTTGTCATAGCTATCTTTGATCTTAAACAGTTAGTCCTTTTGAGACTTGGAAAGTGATGGCAACTCTAATGGGCCTTCAACTATGTGATGGACCATCATCTCTAGCATCGAGCTTATGTAGTGGAAGTGCGAGGTTAGAAATAACTAATGGACCATCGAATAAGTGACGAGTTGTCAACTTTAGCATCATTACTGGTGCAAGCGGGGTCATCAACTTGTCGGCGAGGGGTCAACTTAGGCACCACATGAGAAGCGGGACTCCGAATTTGAAGATCAATTTTAAATTACCCTAGTCTATAAATAGTAGCTGCTAGGTTTATTTTTAACAGGAGACTTTTGTGAGAGAAGAATATCAACTTGTACGTTACTTTTCCAAAGTTCTTGAAGAAATATTATTGAGCATTGGAATTATAATCAAGGTTTCATCTCTTCTTTTTAAGTTGAAACTTCTTTGATGTATATAATTGTTATGTGGCTAAGTTCCATTACTAGGGTTGTGCGATTCATGGTTGATTGACATAATTATGGTGATTGATGTGTGGATGCGGTTAGTGTAATCGTGTGTATTATCACTTCTTTCATTTTGAATGATTTCTAATGGTTGCAAACATTAGAATAATTCTTAGGTTTAACTTGTTTGAGTAAGAGGTATAAACCTAGATGAAAACAAAATGATAATAGGGATTCAAGGTGTTAACCCTTGTCTGATGATTAATGTTGTAATAAGATTAATCAACTTAGGTTAATTACAAAAGCTCAGTATTCATCACTCTTAGTTTGACAATATAAGAGTGATATCTATCTGAATAGGTTGAGAAATGATTTTATGGAGTAATTGAGTCAACAACTTTCGCACATAGCATTAAGTGAATCATGTGAGGTCAATCACCGAATGCCATTAAGAAATCATGATGATCATAACCTAGTTTCATTTCTTCTTGAATTTAATAGTAATAACTCATAGTTGGTATTTCTTACATTGGCTGATAGTAAATCACAAACAACTTTCCCCAACCCCCATTTTAACATAAATAATTGACTAAAAGCAAATAATCACATAAGACTTAGTTTTCATCATACTCCCTATGGAATTCGAACCCAACTTTATTGGATTCTATATTTGAAAATGACTGTGTTATACTTCTTATAGTAGAGGTATAATTTGGGCATATCAAATTTTAGTGCAGTTGCCTAGGAGTACAGATTTAGATTAAGTCAAGTGTGTTTATTTGACTCTTAGTCTTATTTCCTAATTTTAATTTTATTTATTGTTTCTATTTATACAGGGTATAGGTCAGTGCATGCCAAGTACCCAAAATCAGGGCGAACCGTTAACTCCTTATAATCATACACTAGAGAGAACTTTAAGGAGAGCTATGAATACACGAGAGTGCGAAGAAGCAAGGTTACAACAACTTGCTAATGCTCAAGCTAGGGGCAACAATCAAAATGCACCTAACAATGAGAATGATGATGTTGTTAGGGATGAGATGAATGAACAAAATATTGAGAATGTAGCACATAGAAATCATCATCATTCCCAGAGAGATAGGGGATAATGTCGGCAGGATATTCCATTGATTATGAGGAGGAAAATGAGGTTGACTTGGATGGAATTGGCACGAATGGTGCCATCATCCCTACACCATTATCTCTAGGATCTAAGTTGAACGTAACAAGTACTATGATCCAGTTGTTGAAGCTGAAGGGCTTATTCAAAGGAGTGGCTAGTGATGATCTTAATTTTCATCTGATGAAGTTCATAGGAATCTGCAAGTCGTTTGACTTGCCAGGAGTGAGTCAAAATGCTATTTGGTTGAGGTTGTTTCCGTTATCATTATCTGAGGAGGAAACAATGTGGTTAAATGAGATGTCACATGACTTAATCATGAATTGGAGAGAGTGGAAAGATGCATTCCTTGTGAGATTCTTTCCACCCTCTAGAATGTTGCAGCTGAGAGATGAGATAAACAATTTTAGGCAGTTACCCAGTGAGGCATTGCATGAAGCTAGTTGCGATTCAACAAAAAACTCAAGCAGTAACCCAATCAGAAATTATCGGATGAGCATCTGATGGAAACTTTATACAGAATTCTAAATTCGACAACCAAGTCAATTGTTGATATGATGATTGGAGGATCGTTCATGTCATGAACTTACACTGAGGCAGTAGCTATATTGGAAAGAGTTACCAAGACTAACAGAATTAGAGACTCTGAAGTCTTTGGTAACACAAATTCAGTTGGGTAAACTGCAGAGCAATGCTGAAAGGAAGAGGAGAGAGACCAAGATATGGCGCATCTAAAACTCTAGATGGAGTTGATTACTAAACATTTGTATTCAGGTGATGTTGGCTCTGATTCAGAGGATGAAAGTGGTAATGAGATCACCAACAGTCCGGCAGGGAATTTGAACCAATGAGGGGAGATGTCCCAAAAGCTATATAGTCGAGATTCAGAGATAGTCTGCACTAGCAAGTGAAGGGGTTGATAAGTATTTGCAGGAAGGCCTCACCACCGTAGCGAGAGGACATCTTAAGAGGAGAATTTCTAAGAAAGTAAGGGTCATAGACGAAGAGTTGTCTGAGTACCCAAACATTGAGAGGTGGTGCCATTTTTATGGCCTAAAGTGGATGAGTGAAGCATCGGGATCATATTACCTGAACATGGTTCGTGAATTCTATGTGAACTATGTGGAAATTCTAGATGGTTTGTGCAAAAATAGACAGAAGGCGATAGACATGACTCTCCAACTCAAAATACCAGTCCATGGAAAAATGGACATCTCAGTAGCTACTATAAATAGGATGCTATATGGACCAGATTTCATACCGCCAGATAGAACTATAGAGTTCGATTACAAAATGAGTGGTTGGCATAATTAGCGTTGGTGGTTACCACAAGTTCTGATGGATGGTCAACCCTCATGGCTAACCAATCCCAAAGAGCGAATCTTAAAGTCCTCACTGACATTTGCCGTAAAATTTTAGTGGGCAGTAGTGTGGTTATGACTATTCTCAATTGGAGGAGCTAGTGCTTTGGGAGAAGATAGGGCAGTATTGGTAGCCAGCCTGATTTCAGGGTTCCCATTGGACATGGGGCTAATCATAGCAAATGAGATTCAGAGCCGAGCTACAAAGTTATCTACATCACTATTGCTCCCATGTTTGATCACTAGATTATGCTGAGTGGCGCATATCCCAATATTAGCTGGGGTAGATATTGAGACACTTTCTACCAATAGGTATGATTTTGAGAAATATAAGGATGACATAAGGCATGCACAAATCAGTACCTAATGTATTTGGGTCAATAGCTAAGGTGCAGGAGTGGTTGATGCTCTTACTCACATAGTTGGAGAAGCCATGGGGTCGGAGCCGATGAGCCTTGCAGTTCCACTCCCCAAAACCACACCACCCACATCCAGTGCAGCTGCAGCAAAACCAGGAGTAGAGTCCCTATTGAGACTTCATTTTCTGAATCACAATCATTACCATATGTACTCATACCACCAAATTCTACAAAGGTGATACGAAGAATAGACATACATGAGAAACAACTGAAGTTGTTCGCTGAACGACGGGGTACTTTTGTGGATCAAATTATTTCTACTTCTTTGAAGCCATATATGAGTGCTTGCATTGATGATATGGAGGCACGAGTTAATTAAAGATTGAAGGACCTTATCATGCCAAAACTTAACAAAATTTGCAGCTGAGTTGAAGAAAGCTCAAGTGACATTGCCAGGTTGTAGCAAGAGAGGTAGAATGAAGAGTTCCCGATTCCAGTATTTGAGGAGTCAGGGGAAGATGAGCCATTTATAGATCTATTGGGCGAGCAGACTAAAGCAACAGGTAAATAGCTAAGAGACAGTTCTGGGGATGAATCCAAATCGCACAAGAAGAAGCACAAGAAAAGGAAACAAGAGAAAGTAGAGTTGCGGGAAGCTCATAGAAGATCTAGAGCTAAGGAGGATATGAGACTCAAAGAGGTGTGAGCCCGTGATGCTGGAGCCTCCTCTAGTTCAACACCCAGAGTTGATGACCATACGATTGGTGTTACAGTTTCTTCAGAGTCACAGATTCTCCTTATACTACCTCCAGCTACAAAGGTTGTCCCACCTGATACTATGAGTGTGTCGGTCCCCACTGAGGTCCCTGGTGTTACTCCATCCCATATTATCATGCCAAACTCAAAAGTATAGAGCCTTATAGGTACATCCTACTTCCCTTCGGTAATTTATTCTATGTGCATTGGAAATAATACAGGTTTTTTTATGGGCGGTGGAGATACCTATGAGTTTGTCACACCACTTGAGGAGTTTTTTGTCGTGTTTCTTTTACCTCAGGTATTCTATCTAGTAGAACCGGCATGTTTAGGTTGTTTTTGTGTTGTTTTGTGATTGTGCCTGTGAAAGAAAATTAGGTAAAATTAGAGCAATTGTTGGCAATAAACTCTTTTGGTTTATAGGTTCAAAAATGGAGACACCTACAAACTTTTGATGTGGCATGTGTGTATTTTTGTAACATATTGACTTTGTTGTATTTTTGCATAACTTTACTGGTATATCGATGTAGAAACGGTGCTTAAGCTAAAGCATATTCTGATAATTAGTAGTTGATAGTGCAAATTTGTGCCAAGCATGTGTGATCTGAATTGTTATTATTCTTACCTTGGGCATGCATCTAGAACTTGCCTGGTTTATCTTACTAAAGAATCATAGGCCATTTTGTGATAAGTCCACTGAGCTTATATAAATATCTAAATAATGTTAACAATCCCTTGATCCCTGATTTTGAGCCTAGTTGGCCCATTCATTTCATTAGCCTATTTGTCTGGCCTAAATAATGTTAACAATCCCTTGATCCCTAGTCTCTCCTTGGACATGTTGTACCTCAACTCAGGCAAATCGTCTAAGTTGAGGGTGGCTATAGTAGGAGTGAATAAAAAGGTTGGGTGTGAAATGTAGAATTTGATGGTTGAAAAGAAGTAGGTGTGGTGTGGTTGACAAAGATAAAGCAGAAGAAAAGAAAAGAAAAGAAAAACAAAGTTCAAATGGAAAAGAAAAAGACGAGAAAATAAAAATAGTAACATCTTAATGAGGAAAAAGATAATCAAAGTGAAAAGCACACCCATGAGTTGAAAAGAGAAATGAATAAAGAAGAATAAGAGAGAGAAAATAAGAGTGGAGAAAGAGAAATAGTATAGCACCAAGGAGGGTCAAGTCACTTTGTCCATACATACCATACCCGTCCCTAGCCTACATTACAAACCGAAAAAGTCCTATAGTGATCCTAGTCAAGTGTCTGAAAAACCTGAAACCATGATAATAGGGGCAAGCTTATAGTATTGCATGTGCATCATTGAAATATTTTTTGTGAGAGTGTATGTTTTGTTCTAGTCTCTATGTAGATAACATTGTATTTGAGTTAGGACTTCTTTATGGTGAGGGCACTAGACAAGCACTACTGATTGCTGGTTGTTAGGATAAGCATTGTTGGTGTATACAAAGTGCTATATTGGTATCATAATGTCATCCTTAGATCCTCATGAGTCAATATGTTAAGGTGAGTGCCATATGTAAATGTTTTATTTGTAAAAAAGAGTTGTAACTGTGACATAATCTGTTTTGAGTATAACAACTTTTGTAGTTTAACCTATGATTCTTTTACCTTAATGTGGCATTTGGTATGTTGTTGAGGACAAATGAACATTCTAAATTGACGGTGTTGATGCGTCGGTGATTGACCGCACATTTGATGCTTTTAACTATGAATAAATGCAAGTTCTTAAGAAACTTTTGTTAGATTTGATCTTTTTTGTGTTTATTGTATAGAAGACTAAATCAAGGAAAGATATGGTGTGAAACAAGATAAAAGGACCAAGTGACGGTCTAATTGACTGGTCGTCAACCATGTGATGGGCCATCATAGCTATCATCGAGCTTAAGCAGTTAGTCCTTCTGAGACTTGGAAAGTGACGGCAACTCCGACGGGCTGTCAACCATGTGATGGACCATCATCTCTAGCATCGAGCTTAAGCAGTGGAAATGCAAGCTCAAGAATAACTAATGACCAAAGTGATGGGCCGTCAAATAAGTGACGAGCCATCAACTTTGGCTTCATTACTAGTGCAAGTGGAGTCCTCACTCGATAAGACTGACGACCTAAGTAATGAACCATCAGCTTGTCGATAGTCCATAAACTTAGGCATCATATGAGAAGAGGTACTCTAACTTTGAAGATCAATTTCAAATTACCCTAGGCTATAAATAACAGCTGCTAGGTGTATTTTTAATAGGAGACTTTTGTGAGAGAAAAATATTGACTTGTACATTACTTATCAAAAGTTCTTGAAGAAATATTGTTGAGCATTGGAATTATAATCAAGGTTTCATACTTTCTTTGTAAGTTGAATCTTCTTTGACGAATATAATTGCTGTTGTGATTTCAATAATCATGTTTGGCTAAGTTCCACTACTAAGGTTGTGTGATTCATGGTACATTGGCATAATAATGGTGATTAATATGTTGATGCGTTTAGTATAATCGTGTGTATTATCACTTCTTTCATTTTGAATGATTTTCTAATGGTTGAAAATATTAGAAAACCCTAGGTTTAACTTGATTATATAAGAGGTATACATCTGGATGAAAAGAAGTGATAATAGGGATTCAAGGTGTTAAACCTTGTCTGATGATTAATGTTGTAATAAGAATAATCAACTTAGGTTAATTATCAAAGCTCAGTATTCATCACTCTTAGTTTAAGAATGTAAGACTGATATCTATCTGAATAGGTTCAGAAACTCTTAGATGGAGTAATTGAGTCAACAACCTGCACACGTTAGCACTAAATGAATCCTCTACAGTCAATCACCGAATGTCGTTAAGAAATCATGATGAATCATAATCCTAGTTTCATTTCTTCTTGGATTTAATAGTAATAACTCATAGTTGGTATTTCTTGCATTTGCTGATACTGAAGCACAAAAAACTAAACCCCTATTTTTATGAAAATAATTAACTAAATATAAATAATCACAAAAGACTTAGTTTTCATCATACTCGCTATGGGATTCAACCCCAACCTTATTGGGTTCTATATTTAAAAATGACCACATTATACTTCTTATAGTAGAGGTGTAATTTGGGCATATCACCTCATCACCCCCTTCATGGGTGACACCTTAAGAAATACTCAATAATCAACACTAAACTATAGCTCTCTCCTTTTCACATCCATATAGGATTTCTGATGACTCTAAGCTATTTTCAACCTTTCTTTAATAAGGTGAACCTTCCCCACAGCCTCATGAACTGAATTTGGCCCTATCAACGTATCCTCGGCTACCTCAAACAATCCAACAGGAGACCTACACCTCTGCCCAAAAAGAGCCACAAAGGGAGCCATCTGAATGTAGGAGTGCTAACTGTTATTATAGACAAACTCAATGAGAAGTAATCGATAAATCCCTACTTCCTTTGAAATCAATCATGCAAACCCTCAACATGTCCTCCAAGGTCTGAATGGTCTGCTCGAATTGACCATTTGTCTGTGGGTGAAAGGCTATGCTAAGCTTCACCTGGGCACCAAGGCCCTTCTAAAATGATCTCCAAAACAACGAGGTAAACTGAGTATCCCTATCTTATATGATGGACAAATGGACTCCATGCAACCTAACTAACTCCCAAATGTAAAGTCTAGAATAGTCCTCGGTTGAATCTGTACTCTTAACTGGTAGGAAATGTTGTTACACCCTGGAATTTTTTTTGATGATTATTTGATTGTTATATGTCATATTAAGGGATTTATGGGTCATATGTTGTCAGTAGGTGAGGAGGGAAACATGTGCAAAGGGAAAAGAGAAGAGTATGTGAAGTTTGTAAATAAGGGTCAACTTTAAATGGTCATATCTCCAAACATATAATGATCCAAAAGTCCCATAACATGTCAAATGAAAGGTATTTGAGTCTAGTTTATAGTGAAAAAAACCGCTCATCAATCGGAGTTCAGAGTAAAACGTTATGCTCGTTTGAAGACAGCACTGTCAGCTGGGAAAACGCACAGGTGCGCGGGCGCCGAGACAGGCATGCAGCAGGCGCGCGCGCGCGAGGGCATGTCGCACGCGGGCGCCGGCCAAACCCTTGCCAGCCCGCCTATATGAAGTAAAATTGAGCTACAAAGCTCACTTTTACTTCATTTTAGTTGATTCTTTTTTCAGAATTCAGAGAATTCAAAGCCCTAACACATGGTGAAAAGATATCCCAGGTAAGAAACTTCACTCTTGTCTCTTTTGGGCTTTGAAAAGAGAACCCTGGAAGGAAGTCATGACTTGTTGTTGTCTTGTGGTTGATTGTAGTATTTCTGCATTTTTAGATGATTCTAGGCAAAGGAAACAGTAGGACTTTACTCCTACTTTAGCTGATAACATCTCCAAGAAAGGGTAAGTAATTCCGTTTTTTATTTCTTTAAGTTTATGAGGCTATAACTTGGAGAATGTTGTAGTATTGTGTTGTTGTTTCTTTTGGTGTTTTTGTGGCATGTTGCTGCCCAAGTTTTCCAGAACTTTGGTGAAGTGAAGTTTCTACTTTTTGGTTTTGTAAATTGGACTTGGAAGGAGCCTTAAGGAGTAAGCCTGAAAGGAATATTTTCGGCGAAATTAGAGTCGACGTGCCAAGGTATGTAAAGGCGTCCCTTTCCTTGTTTTTCAAGCACGAATCTAGGTTATTGAAAGGATCAATATTCCTATGTTTTTAAAATCATATTGAGGCATGTATGATCCTTTCCAAAGGGTTGGAACTACTTGGCATAAATCTTGAGTCATTAAAAATGGCTGAAGCGAACAAATGTGAAGAGAAAGAAGTTAAGATGAATAAGGAAAGTAGAGCTAAATATTGTTAAATTAGACGATACGGGTTACGGTGGTGAATGAGGTAGGCAACAGCTAGAAAGATTAACCCTATTCTAAAGATGTTTAGCAAAAGAGTTATAAATTAAGTTGTTTATGTTCAATATGTATTACGTTGATGAATAACCACTAAAGTGTTAACCTTGTACGAAATAATTAGAGTTGAACGTCTGCAAAATAGTAACTTAAGTTGAGAAGCTCTCTACTATACCCCTAAAGGATTATGTTAAGTTATCTATTCTAAGTGCTGAAATTTTCTACCATGTCTGAAAAGGGTAATCCTAGGATCTTCTAAGTCACTTATGATTATGTAAGCTTTCTTAAGCAACATAGATAATTGCAAAGTTATGTAAGTCAATCCAGCATCACCTGAATTACGCCTAGATATCTTTATTTGCCTATAAGGAATCACATAGAGAGTTACTCATGAGTTACTAAGTTATAGAGCTCCAAGTCTCAGATCCTTAAGTTATGTCTTTACATCCCTAATTTATGTTGAAATGTGCTACCTGATCTAAATAGTTTTTGAGAGATCATATTTCAAGAATTATGCTAATGTCTCGGTCAAGTATCTGATGTTGTATACGAGTCTAAAAACTCAAGTCTTTATATGTCTTTCCAGTAACAAGTCTTAATGTATATGATTTTCATATTATAACATATAGTTGAATTCTTTCAGTTATATTCAAGTTATGCCTCTTTATGTTTAGCTCATGTTGAGTTATCAGTTGAATTTCCTAAATTCAGAGGAGAGATTCTCCCATGTACCAATGTTCCTAATGTCTAAGTAAGTATAAGTGCAGGCTATGATAATGATCAGTTAAGCCCAGAACTTTGAATACCAGGAAGTCTCCTGGAGGTCACCCAGTTAATTAAATACGAGTTATACATTATATAGAAGTCTCATACGTTGTATATCTGTAGTTCATTTCTCAGCTCTATGTATATGACAAATAACTCCAATTTCCTAGTTATAATTTCCATGTTTTCCTACAAATAAGTCAAATGAATTAAGAACTATATGTGCTTATCTACATGATAAATTTGGCAATGAAATTCTAATGTATAGTTGTCGATACAGGTAAAGGAACCACCTGGTAGGCAGTATATATTTGCAGTTCCCAAATGTTAAAGAATTGTGTAGAAAGGAGCTATATGTGTTTCTGTCCAAGTAATATGTTCAATTGGTAGGATTATTTGTAGGACATCGTTTGTAAGCCTACAATAGTTCTTATGTTGTCTAAACCTCTTGAAGGTCCTTCAAGTAACTAAGTCGACATGTTCATGTATCATTTGACAGCTTTACATGATATATATGCATATTTTCTAGATTTACATGATATGGGTGCTCACTTGCATTTATGGGTTACGAAAGAGGCATATTTCGGCCACAGATTTAACATTTGTCATTTATATGCCATACGTATTAAATTGACTCAATATAAGCCATATCGGCCCTATTTATGATTTTGATTAAGAATTATTTTTATTTTATCCCGTTGTGGTACATCGGCTTGAGATATTTTTATTTTACCCCAGTGTGGTACATCGGCTAGAGAAAATTTTACTTTACCCTAGTATGGTACATCAGCTGGAGATATTTTTATTTTACCTCGGTGTGGTACATCGGCTGGAGATATTTTTATTTTACCCCAGTGTGGTACATCGGCTGGAGATATTTTTATTTTACCCCGGTGTGGTACATCGGCTGGACGAATTTTATATATGGATTTATGGTTGGCTGGTTGCTGGCATTACAGTTATAGTTTTTCTTATGCATTACTTGGTTGCATTTGCACTTCAGTATTGACTTATTGTCAGATTTTAGTTTCCAGGGTTCCAAGTTGTTACTATTCCTTATTTCTGGCTCAATTATCATTGCTATCTTACATGTTTACAGTTTTCTACCTTACATACCAGTACATTTCATTCGTACTGACGTCCCTTCGCCTGGGGACCTGCGTTCGTGCCGCAGGTGCAGGTAGAGGTCGGGATTACCAGTTGTAGTAGCAGTTCGTGAGATTAGTGGATGTGTTGGTATGCTCCTTTTTTTCTGAAGCTAAGACTGGTTTTGTTTCAGCTAGAGTTTTGAGATGCAGTTATGGGTAGGTCGGAGCCCTATTTCGACCATCAGTCAGTTACTCTTTAGAGGCTTTGCGGACTTAGTGTGTACAATGGTATTCAGTTTGTGGCCTTGTCGTCTTTATGTTGTTTAGTTTAGCATACTCGTCGCCTTGTTTGCATTTCAGTTGTTTACCTTGTATTATTGAGACATTATTGGTCCAGTTTGTGCTCCAGTTGATTGTGACAGGTGGCCTGGACGGCCTATGTGTTACAGTTACAGATGTCATATAGTCGGCTTCCCAGTTAGTCAGATATGGGGAGCCAGTCGCGCCCTCCCCCCAGATATAGGGCATGACGGACTTGGTATCAGAGCAAAGTCGTATCCTAGGGAGTCCACAAGCCGTGTCTAGTAGAGTCTTGCTTATAGGTATGTTGTGCACCATACTTATAATCAGGAGGCTACAGGGCATTTAGGAGTTGTTTCACTTTGTTCATTAATAGATCGTGCTATATAGCAATGATGTAAGGGTTGTTTGAAATTTAAATCGTGCTTATGTTTTAGAATTCAACTGGAGTAAGAAAGATGGCTATAAGATTTATTGACATTGATGCTTGAAAGGGTCCTAGTCGCTCCCATGTCGATCTGAGAAACAGATTAGAGGCTCGAAGCGAGTTTCCCATTCCTCATACCATAGTTCCTCCAAGTTCCAATATGAATTACTGGGGGAAGGGATTTAGCGCCTCCTATTGTTTCAGATTTGATAGAGCTAAGAGAATGTAGAGTTATTAATCCTTCAGCACCTGTTGTACCTTTAGGTATATCAAAGGGATGAGATTTTGAGAAAACATTTCAGATGTTAGCCCGAGCAGTGACGTTTCAAAATAAATAGTTAAAATTAATGGTAGGGTCCAGGGGAACTTTTGAGAGCTCTAGTGCCCATAGGTTTTGAGCCTAAATCCCCTAGCCTTCATGAATCAGTACTTACCACGGGAACTTCAACGGATTTGAGCTAATAAGGTTTTGTACCTAGAGCAGGGCAGCATGAGTATTCGTGAATATAGTCTCGGGTTTAATTCTTTGGCCTAATATGTTTCATAAAGGGTGCGGAATACGAGGGATAGAGTATATTGATTGTATTAGGTTTGGGACCCCATTTGGTCTGAGAGTGTTTAGGAATGTCTACCCTGACAAATATCTACTGCTTGGATGCTAGTATTTGCTCAAAATAAGGACGATCTGATTCATCTTCTCCCAAGTAATGACAAGGTAGAGGAACAGAGTAAGCAAAACCAGGTCTATAAGACTATTTAAGGACCCTCGTAGTGCTTGGAGACCCCGGCCATCCAGACATTCTGTTTCTCCTTAAGATTCAATCTTTACTTTGTCCCTAGATTAGACTACAATTTCGTTTATCCCCTGTTTCCAAGATAGACAGTGACAGGTTGTGGTAAAAGCAAAGGTAAAAGAGCAACTTCAGGTTTGACACTGATTCTATATGTTAAGTGGTTAAGTTGTGATTTTCACTTTTTTTCTGTGATATTTCCTAATGGTATGAATGGAAAGGTGGTATTGGAGTAAAACATAACTCCCATTGTAGTTTATTAATTTTCTTAGGGTTAGAAAATTTACCGATTTTATGGTACTAAAGCATGTCTATCATACGTCAGACAAATAGATGGATTTGAGTAAGTACTGTTTGATAAGAAGCGGCAATAGAAAGAGGATGTGCTTACGAAAAATAGAATGTATATTTATGACACAAGGCAAGGAAAAGTTAAAGATGTTACGGCTACCGAGGTATAACCCTCATTCGAGGACGAATGATTTTAAGGGGGGGAGGATGTTACACGCTGGAATTTTTTTTTATGATTATTTGATGGTTATATGTCATATTAAGGGAATTATGGGTTGTATGTTGTCCGTAGGTGAGGAGGGAAACATGTGCAAAGGGAAAAGCGAAGAGTATATGAAGTTTGTAAATAAGGGTCAACTTTAAATGGTCATATCTCCAAACATATAATGATCCAGAAGTCCCATAACATGTCAAATGAAAGGTATTTGAGTCTAATTTACAACGAAAAAAACCTCTCGTCAATCGGAGTTCGAAGAAAAAAGGTATGCTCATTTGAAGACAGCACTGTCGGTTGGGAAAGCGCCCAGGCGCACGGGCACTGAGACAGGTAGGCAGCAGGCGCGCGCGCGCGAGGGCATGTCGTACGTGCCGCGCTGCCCAAACCCTTGCCAGCCCGCCTATATGAAGTAAAATTGAGCTAGAAAGCTCATTTTTACTCCGTTTTAGTTGATTTGTTTTTCAGAATTCATAGAATTCAAAGCCCTAGCACATGGTGAAAAGATATCCCAGGAAAGAAACTTCACTCTTGTCTCTTTTGGGATTTTAAAAGAGAACCTTGGAAGGAAGTCATGACTTGTTGTCTTGTGGTTGATTGTGGTATTTCTGCGTTTTTAGATGATTCTAGGTAGAGGAAACACTAGGAGTTTACTCCTACTTTAGCTGATAACATCTCCAAGAAATGGTAAGTAATTCCCTTTTTGTTTTCTTTAAGTTTATGAGGTTATAACTTGGAGAATGTTGTAGTATTGTGTTGTTGTTTCCTTCTGCGTTTTTATGGCATGTTGCTGCCCAATTTTTTCAGAACTTTGGTGAAGTGAAGTTGCTGCTTTTTGGGTTTGTAAATTGGACTTGGAAGGAGCCTTAATGAGTAAGCGTGAAAGGAAGATTTTCGGCGAAATTAGAGTCAGCGTGCCAAGGTATGTAAAGGAGTCCCTTTCCTTGTTTTTCAAGCACGAAACTAAGTTATTGAAAGGATCAATATTCCTATGTTTTTAAAATCATATTGAGGCATGTATGATCCTTTCAAAATGGTTGGAACTACTTGGCATAAATCTTGAGTCGTTAAGAATGGTTGAAGCGAACAAACGTGAAGTGAAAGGCGTAATTTTTATATGATTGTTGTCGTAGTTCTAAATCGAGTCTGAAGTCCCCTTAACATGGGCACCGTGAGCTGGTCCTTTTCAGTATACTGTATATGTGATGTTGAATATATGTTAACATTTTGTCCCTTAGTGAAATTTGTACGAAATGCTAAGACGGAAACATGTAATTGAACTTAAGCTAAGAAGATGACGCTAAGCCAATTGAGGGTAAACGAGCTTATTGAAATGACGTTTTAATAATATTGTTAATCCCTCCTATATATTTATGTTTAAAGTTCTTAAGGTAAAAATTAGATTTTATATTTTTCCTCTTTAAAGCTAGCAAGCGGCACGTAGAGAATAAGCTAAATCGATACATGTTAACGGGGAAAGCGTGGCTAAGTTGTCAATTAGGAAAAGAGGTAAGTGTGAATAAGATTTGATGGAATAGTGAACACGAGGGTAAAAACTTGAGTGTAGAGTGAATAATTTTTGGCAAAGAAGTTAAGATGAATAAGGAAAGTAGAGCTAAATATTGTTAAATTAGACGATAAAGGGTTATGATGGTGAACGAGGTAGGCAACGGCTAGGAAGATTAACCCTGTTCTTAAGACGTTTAGCAAAAGAGTTATAAATTATGTTGTTTATGTTCAATATGTATTACGTTTATGAATAACCACTAAAGTGTTAACCTTCTACGAAATAATTAGAGTTGAACGTCTGCAAAATAGTAACTTAAGTTGAGAAGCTCTCTGCTATACCCCTAAAGGATTATGTTAAGTTATCTATTCTAAGTGTTGAAATTTTCTACCATGTCTAAAAAGGGTAACCCTAGGATCTTCTAAGTCACTTATGATTATGTAAGCTTTCTTAAGCTCCACAAATAATGGCAAAGTTATGTAAGTCAATCCATCATCACCCGAATTAAGGCTATATATTTTTATTTGCCTATAAGGAATCACTTAGAGAGTTACTCACGAGTTCCTAAGTTATAGAGCTCCAAGTCTCAGATCCTTAAGTTATGTCTTTACATCACTAATTTATGTTGAAATGTGCTACCTGATCTAAGAAGTTTTTGAGAGATCATATTTCGAGAATTATGCTAATATCTCGGTCAAGTATCTGATGTTGTATACGAGTCTAAAAACTCAAGTCTTTACATGTCTTTCCAGTAAGAAGTCTTAATGTATATGATTTTCATGTTATGACATATAGTTGAGTTCTTTCAGTTATATTCAAGTCATGCATCTTTATGTTTAGCTCTTGTTGAGTTATCAGTTGAATTTCCTAAATTCAGAGGAGAGATTCTCCCATGTACCAATGTTCCTAATGTCTAAGTAAGTATAAGTAGAGGCTATGATAATGATCAGTTAATCTCAGAACTTTGAATACCAGGAAGTCTCCTGGAGGTCACCTAGTTAATTAAATACGAGTTATACATTATATAGAAGTCTCCTACGTTCTATGTCTGTAGTTCAGTCCTCAGCTCTATGTATATGACAAACAACTCCAAGTTCCTAGCTATAATTTCCATGTTTTCCTGAAAATAAGTCAAATGAATTAAGAACTATATGTGCTTATCTACATGATAAATTTGGCAATGAAATTCCAATGTATAGTTGTCAATACAGGTAAAGGAACCACCTGGTAGGCAGTATATATTTGCAGTTCCCAAATGTTAAAGAATTGTGTAGAAATGAGCTCTATGTGTTTCTATCCAAGTAATATGTTCAATTGGTAGGATTATTTGTAGGACATTGTTTGTAAGCCTACAAAAGTTCTTATGTTGTCTAAACCTCTTGAAGGTCCTTCAAGTAACTGAGTCGACATGTTCATGTATCATTTGACAGCTTTACATGATATATATGCATATTTTCTAGCTTTACATGATATGGGTGCTCACTTGCATTTATGGGTTACGAAAGAGGCATATTTCGGCCACAGATTTATCATTTGTCATTTATATGCCATACGTGTTAAATTGACTCAATATAAGCCATATCGGCCCTATTTATGATTTTGATTAAGAATTATTTTTATTTTATCCCGTTGTGGTACATCGGCTTGAGATATTTTTATTTTACCCCAGTGTGGTACATCGGCTAGAGAAAATTTTACTTTACCCTAGTATGGTACATCAGCTGGAGATATTTTTATTTTACCTCGGTGTGGTACATCGGCTGGAGGTATTTTTATTTTACCCCAGTGTGGTACATCGGCTGGAGATATTTTTATTTTACCCCGGTGTGGTACATCGGCTGGAGATATTTTTATTTTACCCCGGTGTGGTACATCGGATGGACATATTTTTATTTTTCCCTGGTATGGTACACCAGTTGGACGAATTTTATATATAGATTTATGGTTGGCTGGTTACTGGCATTATAGTTATAGCTTTTCTTATGCATTACTTGGTTGCATTTGCACTTCTGTATTGACTTATTGTTAGATTTTAGTTTCTAGGATTCCAGGTTGTTACTATTCCTTATTTCTGGCTCAGTTATCATTGCTATCTTACATGTTTATAGTTTTCTACCTTACATACCAGTACATTTCATTCGTACTGACGTCCCTTCGCCTGGGGACCTGCGTTCGTGCCGCAGGTGCAGGTAGAGGTCGGGATTGCCAGTTGCAGTAGCAGTTCGTGAGATTAGTGGATGTGTTGGTATGCTCCTTTCTTTCTGGAGCTAAGACTGGTTTTGTTTCAGCTAGAGTTTTGAGATGCAATTATGGGTAGGTCGGAGCCCTATTCCGACCATCAGTCAGTTACTCTTTAGAGGCTTTGTGGACTTAGTATGTACAATGGTATTCAGTTTGTGGCCTTGGCGGCTTTATGTTGTTTAGTTTAGCATACTCGTATCCTTGTTTGCATTTCAGTTGTTTACCTTGTATTATTGAGACATTATTGGTCCTATTTGTGCTCCAATTGATTGTGATAGGTGGCCTGGACGGCCTAAGTGTTACAGTTACAGATGTCATATAGTCGGCTTCCTAGTCAGTCAGGTATGGGGAGCCAGTCGCGCCCTCCCCCTAGTTATGGGGCGTGACAAATGTGTTGACTTAGTCATTCGGTCTACAATCACCCATATAGAATCATGTTGACGGCGTGTACAAGGATAACTTGTAATGAAGTCCATGTTGATCTCTTCCCACTTCCAGGTAGGAATGCTGATATCCTGAGTCATACCTCTATGTCTCTAATGGCTCAACCTTCACCTACTAAAAATTAGGACACTTAGCCACAAATTCCACAATATCCTTCTTCATGCTATTCCACCAATAGACTTCCCGTAGATCACGATATATCTTGGTGACACCTGGATGGATAGAATATCAAGAGCTATGAGCCTCTCCCAGCATTAACTCCCTCAAGTCATCCACAACCAGAACACACAATCATCCCTAAGATCAGAGTATACCATCTCCCCCATGGGAGAAAACCTACACCTTTTGATTCCAGATAGGATCCTCATTATGCCTTGCCTTAAATTCCATCACCAATAAAGATTTAGACCCATTTTAAACAATAATACCACCATCTGATGAGTCCATAAGGCAAACCCCTAGGCGACAAAACCTATGGACATCTCTAATCAACTCCTTCTTTCCATCTTCCACATGAGTCACACTTTCCATGGACTATCTGGTAAGAGAATTAGCCCCTACATTGGACTTCCTTGGATGATAAAGAACTCTCATGTCGTAGTCCTTGAGAAGCTCAAGCCATCTCCTTCACCGAAAATTCAAGCCCTTCTAAGTAAACACATACTAAAGACCTTTTTGGTCCATGAACACATCAACATGCACCCCATATAAGTAGTGCCTCCAAATAATCAAGGAAAACACCACCGCTACTCTTAAGGTCCTATGTCAAGTAATTCCTCATGAGCCTTAAGTTGTCTAGAAGAATAAGCTATCACCTTACCATGCTGCATCAACACATACCTGAGTCCAATTATAGAAGCATCACAATATGCTACAAAGCCATTTGTACCCTCTAGTAGGGTCAGAACTAGAGCTGAAGTGAGTTGAGTCTTTAACTTTCAAAAGATCTTATCACACTCTTCAGACAACTGAAACTTGACCTTCTTCTAACTCAACTTGGTCAAAGGTGAAGCAATGGATGAAAATTCCTCTATGAACCTCTTGTAGTAGCCAGCTAACCCTAAAAAGCTCCTCATGTCGGTGGGAGTGACAGGTCTAGTCCAGTTCTTCACCGCCTCTCTTTTTTGAGCCTACCTACATACCCTTACTAGACACCACATGACCAAGGAATGCAACTGATTTCAACCAAAACTCACATTTGATGAACTTAGCGAACAACTGACGATCATTAAAAGTCTGCAACACAATCCTCAAATTAGTGGCATGCTCCCATCACTCCGAGAGTATATGAGAATATCATCTATGAAGATAATAACAAACATATCCAAATATTTCTTGAACACCCTATTCATCAAATCCACTAAAGCTGCAGGAGTATTCGTTAGTCCAAAAGACATAACCATAAATTCATAGTGAGCATACTGAGTCCTGAAGGTTGTCTTTGGAATATCCCACTCCCTAACTCTGAGATGATAAAAGCCATACCTGAGGTCTATCTTTGAAAAGCAACTAGCACCTAGAAGCTAATTGAACAAGTCATCAATACTGGAGAGGGGTTACTATTTCTTGATTGTGACTTTGTTCAACTGACAATAGTCGATGCACATTTTAAGAGAACCATCTTTCTTTCGCACGAAAAGGACTGGAGCACTCCACTGGGACTTATTAGGCCTGATGAAACCCTTATCTAAGAGATCTTTCAACTATTCTTTCAACTCCTTAAGGTTGGCAGGAGCCATTCTATAAGGAGGAATAGATATATGTTGCATATCAGGGAGGACGTCTATCCCAAAGTCAATCTCCCACTCGGGAGGGACTCCTGGGAGATTATCTGGGAACACCTCTGCATACTCAGATATAAAAAGAACTGACTGGAGTATTAGGGTTTCAATGTAGAATCCTTAATTAGAACAAGATGATATACACAACCCTTAGAGATCATCTTCCTGGACTTAAGGTAAGAGACAAAGTGACCTATAGGCACCGCTGAACTACCCTTCCACTCTAGGACTGGTTCACCCAAAAATTAGAACTCTACCATTCGTCTTTTACAATTGACTGAAGCATAGCAAGAGTACAATCAATCCATACCAAAAATAACATCAAAATTGATCATGTCTAACTCGACTATGTCGGCTGAGATAAACTTCTGAAGAACTGCAACCAGGAAATTTCTATATACACGTCGTGCTATAACTGACTTACCGAGAAGAGTAGACTGAGAAGTATTCTAAGAGGATTCTAGGGCTAACGCCAAATCTAACAGCAACATAGGGAATCACGAAGGATAATATGGCCCTCGAATCTAGCTATGCATATACATCAAGATGGAAGACTCTTAACATACCCGTGACCATATATGGTGAACTCTCATTCTCCTAGTGTGAAGTAAGTGCATAGAAACAGTTCTAGCACTGATCGCCCCCTACATTAGATGATGCACCCTGCTGGGATGGGCGAGCTACTACAGCTGCTAAACTGGTAGCTTGGGCATGACCTCTATCGTCACATTGTCTAATTGAAGGACAATCTCTAAGTCTGTGACCGAGCTCACCACACCTGAAACAAGCATCTGAGCCAACCAACTACCATCCAGGGAGGTTCCTACCACACTTCTGGAAAGCAAGGAATGTGCATCCTCATGACATTCTCCCCTGAGTCTTAGAGCCTTAAGCTCTACTTCTCTGATCACCTTGATTCCTAGATGGAACTATAGTTGACAATGAAGCTGGGACTTATGAACTCTGGTGGGACTATAAGAGATGTCCACCACCTGATCTCTGTTGAGAATACATAAAATTCCCTATCCTAGCCTTCTCGGTCTCCCTCTCCTTCTCCTTCAACTTCTCCTCTTCTATCTGCTAGGCGTAGATCTTAAGTTGAGAGATATCCATGTCACAGATAAGCATAGTTGTCTTGCACTCTTTGACTAGCGAATTTGATAACCCTGACATAAACATGCTCAAGTGAGCCCTCGGCTTGGCAACCATCACTATAGCATACTTGAACAGCTGGGTGAATCTCAAGGCATAATCCTTAACAGTCATGTTGTTTTGCTTCAAGTTGATGAACCTGCTACCTTTACCTCCCTCAACACTCGGGGAAAGAACCTATCTAAGAAAGAAATATGTGCTACCCCTTTCAATTGATAGGAGGCCAAATCCCCACTCTCCTTACCAAAAATTTCCATGATCTGGGTAATCTTCTGGATCTCATCAATAAACCCATGTGGATCCTCGTCCACCTTAGAACTATGAAACTATGACGGGTTCATCCTGGTGAAGTCTCACACTCTTGCCACTGCAGCACTCCTATTGTTGTTCCCAAGTGCAATTGCCTTCTAGTTGACCTGGGTTGTCGTAGCTTGTGCCAATATATGAAAAGCAGCCCTAAACTCAGCATGAGTCACCTGTTTATTCAAAGGATCCGCTGGAGCTGGTACGGCTAGCTGATGCCATTCCCATTGCCACTTTCATGGCAATTTCCATTGTCATTTCTTCTTTCATTGTCTCTTTGGGGAGGCATTTTCTGCAAGAACGTGTAACACGAGTTAGAGGGATAGAGAGAGTTGAACTTCATCGCACGATACAAAATATGAAAGAAGGGAAATTTCCTAAAATGTTTCATAAATTCTTCCTCATAAGTGTCTCGTATTTCACACCCATGAAAAAGACTCTACTTGATGTGGCTTTCAGACACCCTAGGACATACCTAAACCTAATGCTCTGATACCAAGTTTGTCATGATCTGAGCTTGGACCCCGAATGTAACACAATATCTAGAACAGTTAATGGCTCCAAAATAACTCATGTTACATGCATAGCAAAATCATGAGCATAATTTAAGAGGAAATAAATTATGTAAGCCATCATAAAGGAAGTCTATGATAACATAAATCATCAAAACTGAGATGACAAGTCAAATAGCTGTAGGAAAGTCCTTACAAGTTGACATGGCAACCAAGAATCAAACAAGGCCAAGATGTGTGAGAGTCAAAGTTGAAGTAGATATGCTAAGAGATTTCTCTAAAAGGATCAATGTTGGATTAAGGAAAAAGTCGGGTGAAGTGGCAGAGAAATGGATTCAAATCAAGTATGATCATTTTCCAAAATACTATAAAAATTTTAGAATTCAGGGACATAATGAGGCTGAATTTTATGCTATTCATCCTAAACTTTACCCAAAAAGGGAAGCAATCAGCCAAGAGAAAGTACATCAATCACATTCCACACAGAGAAACATAAGCAAGGAAAAAAATAAAAGAAATAGGGGAGGCTACAAAGGAGGATTTTCAGACACAAAGGAATAGGAGAAAGCAAGGGAGGTGGAATTAGCAAGGAGGGGAGATGAGGGAGAAGATCTGGAGTCAGAGACCAATTCAAAAGGAGAATCAGGTTGACACAAATAATAAATATGAGGCCTTAAATAGCCAGGAGGAGGAAGAGAAGGAACAACAACATACTTTGGGATCAAACAAAGAGAATATCAAGGAGGCTTTAAACAGCCAGGAGGAGGGAGAAAGATTCTCAAAACAACAAGATTCAACAGGATCAACTAAAGAGAAATACCAATGAGGTCGAACCATCGGAGAAAGGCTCGGTTAACAGGAAAAAGGAGAGAAAGAAAGAGACAATATCAAAGGAGAGGGATATGAAGGAAAGCACAACAATAGTAGTTTGGGATCCAGACAAACAGGGAGAAACTATCAATGATGAGAAGATTAGGCTCACTTTTGAGAAGCACTAAAGTAATAATGAAGAACTTTTAAGGAAGGAAGAGATGCCTGATCTATAGGGCCTTATTATTGAGCAAATAGAGATGCGACAAAATAAAGAAGAGGATAAAGATTTGGAGCAAATATGAACAATGCAACAAAGGAGGGGGATTTATCTCCAAGATCAATGGAAAATATGATAAATGGTGTTAAAAAGAATAATAATGGGCAACATAGCATTCCACTGCAAGTACAAACAAGGAGCAGTAAGGAAAGAGGAACCAAAAGTGATTAATGATAGACAAAATTCTATTTTGAAATATAAGGTTAGTTAATTCTCAGTATGCCTTTGAGAGATTACTGGACCTTAACAGAAGACATCAATATGCAGTTATAGCACTGATAGAGCCTTTTCAAGGACCAGAGATGATAGATCAATATAAGTTTAAGTTAGGCTATCAATTTGTAGTGGCTAATAGTTCTTTTAAAATTTAGATATTTTGGAGGGGAGATTGGCATGGTCAGGTAGTGATGGACTCCATTCAAAAAATTACCCTAAGTTTCACTATTCATGGAAAAATAATTAGAGTAACAATAGTCTATGCTAGATGTGATGCTGAGGAAAGGTTAGAATTATGGGAAAATCTGGAGCACATGGCATTACAAACTCAAGATCCGTGGATAGTAGGGGGATATTTCAATGTCATACTTACAAAAGAGGAAAAGCTGGGAGGTTTGCCTTTTACTCAGGGGAAGGCAATTGATTTTCAACAATGTATTAGCAACTATGCTCTAGGTGAGTTGAGAACAAGGGAAGTAAATATACTTGGTGTAATGGGAGAATAGAATAAGGATGTATTTTTAAAAGGCTGGATAGAGTTTTGGGAAATCAACTTTTGCTAGATTTATTACCTTCTTTTGAAGTACATCACTTGGTGAGACAGGGATCAGACCATGCACCATTACATGTTAATTGAAGTACTGAAGAGGAGCCCATTGTTAAACCTTTCAAATTCCTTAACTTTTGGTGTAAAAACCAGAGTTTTAATAAAGTTGCTAGGGAGAACTGGGTTACTGATTTTGAAGGGAATCCTTTTTGGTATTCCAAGAAAAATTGAAGAGAGTTAGAAAAGCTTAATCTGACTAGAGTAAGAATACTTTTGGGAATATCTTCTGGAAGGTGTCTAACATAGAAGATGTGATTAGAGTTAAAGAAGTCCAATTGGAGATTCAGCCATCTCCGAAAAATAGGATGGAGTTGAGTCAGGTTGAAGCAGAATTGAAGAGATTTTTATACCTGGAAGAGGAATATTGGAGGCAAAAAGCTTGAATGTAGTGGTTCAAAGAGGGAGATAGGAATACTAAATTTTTTCATTCATATGTTAAAGGAAGAAAAAGGAAGCTCTCAATCACTGAGATACAATCAGCAGAAAGGGAGATTTGAATACAACTGAAAACATTGGGGATGCAACAATAACTTACTTTGATACTCAATTCAAGGAAGAAGGTACAATTGATGATGAATTGATGAGTAATATACCTCCAACCATCACTCCAGATCAGAACATTCAGATAACCAAACTACCAAGTATGGAAGAGGTAAAGGAAGTAGTCTTTAACCTCAGAGGAGATAGTGCAAGTGGTCCAGATGGGTTCACTGGGAAGTTCTTCCAAGATTTCTAGGAGATTGTAGGGGAGGATGTTACAAGAATGGTTAAAGCTTTCTTTTGTGGATATGAACTTCGTAGACTTATCACTCATACAAATTTAGTGTTTATTCCTAAGGAAAATTGGAAGTGCTTTACTGATTTAAGACCAATAAGCCTCAGCCCTTTTGGAAACAAGATATTATCAAGAGTCCTACATGAAAGAATGATAGAGGTACTACCTGAAATAATATCCAAAACTTGGTCTGGGTTTGTAAAAGGGAGGAGTATTACTAAAAATGTACTCCTCACACAGGACATAATTAGAGACATAAATAAGAGAAACAAGTGGTAGGATATGGTAAGTGAAGTTTGATATGGCAAAGGCCTGTGACAGAGTCTCTTGGATATACCTTACTAGGTATTAAGGAGATTTGGTTTCTTAGAAATAATAATAGATATGGTATGGAGGATACTTTCAAACAACTGGTACTCTATTCTAATTTCTTCAAATCATCTAGAGTTTAAAGCAAGGTGACCCTCTATCACCTACTCTGTTCATCATTGCAACAGAAGTTACAGTAAGAGGATAATAGGCTACATGAGGATACAGACTTCAGAGGTTTTGGAATGCTAAAATGGAGCCCACAAATAAATCACTTGTCCTAAGCTAATGGTACTATACTATTCTGTTCTGGAGACAAGAAATCAATAAATAAAATGATGAGGATACTAGGCAGATATGAAAGGGTGTCAGGGAAATTGATTAATAGAAACAAGAGTTTTTTATATCTTCATGGAAAGACTCCTTTGGCAGTAAGTCTTAAGCTACAAAGGTGTACATGAATCATGCAGGGCTCCTTTCCTTTCACTTACTTAGGATGCCATGTATTCTATGGTAGATAAAGGAAAGCATATTATGAGGAGCTGGTGAGGAAGATATCAAGAAGATTGCTGGGATGGCAGAATAAATTCTTATCTTATGGGGTAAGGTATGTATTGATTTTTCATATGTTGCATTCTATTCCCATACACCTATTAATAGCAATAAATCCACCAAAATGAGTGATAGATCATATGCACAAACTTTTCAATAAATTTTTCTGGAGTAAAAATGGAGGGATTAAGGGCAAACATTGGGTTGCTTGGGAGGAATTGACTTACCCGAGAGGAGAGAGTGGTTTGGGCTTCAAGTCATTGAATGATTTCACTAAGGCTTTAAGTACTAAGTTATGGTAGAATTTAAGAACTTACACAAACTCCCTATGGAGTACTTTTATGTGGAACAAGTATTGCAAGAAGGTACACCCTACAATTGCTAAGGAAGTTGGAGCTTCACATATTTGGAGAAGAATGATAGGCATCAGAGATGAGGTGGAGCAGGAAATATGGTGGCAAGTCAAGGAAGGGAATTCCATTTTCTGGTTTGACAACTAGACATAGCAAGGGGCACTATACTACAATGAAGAGAATACAGTTGAGGAGTATGAAGAGGAAGTAAAGGGATTCATTACTAATGAAACACGGGAAACACAGAAATTGAGAGGAAAAGTTGCAGATGAAATGGTAGAGCATATAGTGAAAGTTGTGGATTCCAGCTATCAGGAAGGAATAGATAAAGCATGGCGGATGGGCACTTCTTCTGGTAATTTCACAATGAAGTTAGAATACATCCTTCTACAAAAGAAAAGGGAGAAGATGGAGTGGTGCAACAAGATAGGGTTAAAAGGCTTGCCATTCAAAATTAGCTTTTTCCTTTGGAGGGTTTGCAGGAGAAGGATTCCTACTGATGACAACTTGAAGAGAATAAAATTCAAGTTGTCTCTAAATGCTACTTATATGAGACCCACCATATGGAAACCATGTCACATTTATTTCTAACAGTCAACATAGCTCAAAAGCTATAGAGGCATTTTTTTATATGTGCAAGAATTCAAATGGAGGAGCATAATTTGTATCAGATGATTCTTAATTGGTGGAACCATCCAAGGCCCATCAAGTTGCAGAGTGCATTGGGAGCCACTCCAACCATCATCATGTGGGAATTATGGAAGAGGATAAATGCTAGGATACATGGAAGAGACCTCAATTTCTACAAACTCTATAAGATCACCCAAATGAGGATTCAGCAATTTTTAAAATGCAAATATCCTTGGATGAATATACCAGGAAGGTGGGGAAACAGGTGGACTACTTACCACATTACAGACCTAGGCTTCACTTCAAGGTGGTTAAATACAGTTTCTCATAACTCAACTGGATCAAATACAATATTGACGGTGCATGCAGAGGTAATCCAGGAATGAGTTCTTGTGCTTTTTTCATTAGAGATGAGAAAGGGGACCTGATCAATGCTGAAGCACACGAAATAGGCATCACCACAAATATGAAAGCAGAGGTCATGGAAATACAGAAAGCTTTAAAGTACTGTGTCCACACTCAAAGAAATAATATCATTGTGGAAATAGATTCTCAAAGTATACACAAAATGCTAATTGGGGAATGGCAACATCCATGGGAAATAGTGAACATATTAGAAAAGATACAAGGCATGATGGAAGGAAGGGAGATTAAAATACAACACATCTTTAGGGAAGCTAATTAGCTCGCAGACGACATTGCAAACAGTGTTTTTAACAAAAATGGGAAATGCATCTATGGTACTTTTCAAGATCTACCATCAGAAAGTAGGAAAATGCTAAACATTGATAAGGCTCATATTCCAAGCATAAGGATACGAACAAGGCAGATTATCGATGTTTAACCATAAAAAGACACATAAGCAGATGGCACAATTCACAATTATGTTAAGTAGTCACAAAGTACCATTACTATGGTTACATAACTGTGAAAAACTAGCTAGTCTACATCCTAGACCGCATAAAAAAAGCATCTACCAGCAAAAGAGAAGGCCTTTTCAGTCTGATAAGCAGAGAGGATTCACCATGAAGGTCGTTGAAGATGGAGCTTTGAGGTGACTGGTTTTCCCTGTTTCTACATCAACAACCAAGGACCTTTGAGGAGTGACTGGCACCTTGAAGCACCTATTTGTACCTGAGAAGAGGAGTCAGTCAACAGTTGTTTATGATAGAAGGGATTCATAATGAACTTACCTCTTTGAGTTGTGCAGAGGTAGAATAATTGAAACTAGGAGGACAATTGAACACCCAAAGAAAGAGGCGGAGTGTTTGGAAACTCAATTGGGAAGCCATGGTGGAATTGAAAATGGAGCAAATAGGAAATCCTATCCCAAAGGGGAAGGCTTCAATACATATAGGGGCCTTTTTTGGCCAAGTAAAGAAAATTGGGCCTTTGGGTTGGAAAACATTTTAGTTTCTTTTAGTTGTTTTATTTTTATGCTTTTTGTGTATTTCTATTAAGTTTTATCAATAATAGAGCCTTGAGCTCATCATACTCATTAAAAAAGTCAAATAGTTGAGTATCTATTTATCATGTCTAAAAGTCTCTACTCATAAGATGATGGAAAAACACCCCCAACTAGGTTTACAAAATCTAAAAACAAAAATAACATAAAAAGGACATGAATCAAAACCGACATCCTCTGATTATAAGGACTCACAAAACCTGTGTTGAATCTAGAGCAAGATCGAATCTAGCGGCGGGGCTGAGACTGATCACCTGAACCTATATCATTAGACGATATCGCACAAAAGTATGTAATCAATACTTTGAATGTACTGAGTATTTAGAGTAAGTAAATCACAAGAGTAAGAACATGCTACAGTCATGATCGTGAGAAAGTCATAAACATAAGTTGTTCGTCATAAACTAAAGCATAATGACCCAAAGTTTTGAAAGTAAAATTATATATGTTTGAAATCATAAGTAAAAGCTAATAAGCAGATTAATAGGTCCAAATATACTATAAAGCATGATATCATAAATCATGAACATGAATAACTTAAAATATGAGTAACAATAGGAGATTCTCATAACTGACATACTCAAGGTGAGCATACATGGTTAACGAATGCACCAATAGCTTTTATGGACCTCATGAATCAGGTATTCAAGTCATATCTTGACCTATTATTGATTATGTTCATTGATGACATCTTAGCTTATTTAAAGAGTTAGGGTGAACATATAAACTATCTCAAAATAGTGTTGTAGACATTTAGAGATCGGTAATTGTTGCTAAGTTCTCTAAGTGCGAGTTTTGGTTGAATTTGGTGGATTTCCCAGGTAACGTAGTGTCAGATGAGGGTATCAAGGTAAATCTTCAAATGATCAAGTTTGTGAAGAATTAACTAAGGCCTACAGCTCCCATTGAGATTAGGAGTTTCTTGGGTTTTGCAAGTTAGTTCCAGAGGTTAGTGGAGGGATTTTCCCCCATATCTTCTCCACTGACTAGGTTAACTAAAAATAAGACCAAGTTCAATTCATTAGAAGCCTATAAGGAGAGTTTGTAGGAACTAAAGACTAAGATGACCACTGCCCTTATTTTAACTTTCCCATAAGGAACTAACAGGTTTATGGAGTATTACAATACTTCAAAAATAGTCCTTGGGTGTGTGTTGATGCAGTATGGGAAGGTGATAAAATATGCCTCCAAGCAGTTGAAAGCTCATGAGAGAAATTATCCGACATATGATTTTGAATTGGTTGCAGTGATATTTGCACTCAAGATGTGGCGGCATTAATTGTATGGAGTCCATATAGATAACTTCACATACTATAAAAGCCTTTATTACATTCTCAAGCAGAAAGAATATGGTGGATTGAATGACCTAATGACTATGAAGTCAATATCTTATACCACCCCTTGAAGGCCAATGCAGTGGGCTTTCTTAATCAATGATCCATGGGGATTTTAGCTCATATAGAAGAGATAAAGAAAGAGTTGGCAAGGGATATTTATAAAGTGGAAATCCTAGGGGTCAGTTTATTAGATTTCGGGGATGGCAATGCAGTGGTACTGAAGAGAGAAGAATCCTCCTAGGTTACAGAAGTAAAGGGGAAATAATACAATGATCCTATCTTACTCCAGTTGAAAGAGAGATTTCAAAAGTACCGAACCATGGCTTTTGAATAAAGGGGAGATGGTACTTTAAGGTACCAAGATAGGCTATGTGTTTCTAATGTAGATGAACTCCAGGAGAGAATTATACAGAAGTGCATAGTTCCAGGTACTTTATCCATCCAGTTTTGATGAAAATGTACCATGACTTGAAGGAGATCTATTCATGGGATGATATAAAGAAGAATATAGCAGATTTTGTAGTGAAGTGTTCGAACTATCAACAAGTTAAGGCAGAGCACCAAAGGCCTAGCCCAGAATATAGAACTTCTCGAGTGAAAGTGGGAGATGGTTAATAAAGACTTTATAACAGGTCTACCCCGCTCATTTTGGTAACATGATTCCATTTCGGTGATTGTGGACTAACTTACTAAGTCAACACATTTTCTACCTATTGAGAAGATAGACTCAAAGAAGATCAATCTAAGCTATACATTCGGGAGATTGTCCAACTACATGGAACCCCATTATCCATTATCTTAGATAGAGACACCCAGTTTATAGCCTTTTAGAAAAGGATGGGTACTCACATTAATCTGAGTATAGCTTTCCACCCATAGATAGATGGTCAAGTCAAGCGTACTATTAAGATGCTCAAGTATATGTTAAGGGTGCGTGTTCTTGATTTTAAAGGTAGTGGGGATGATGATTTATTACTCGTTGAATTTGCTTATAATAACAGTTATCATGCTAGTATAAAGTTGGCTCCTTATGAGGGTCTGTATGGGAGAAGGTATAGATCACTCATTGGCTAGTTTTAAATTAGAGAAACAAAATTATTTGGACCGAATTTAGTCCATCAGGCCATGAAAAAGGTTAAGTTGATCCAGGAGCGGTCGTAAACTGCTCAAAGTTGCCAAAAATCCTATTTAGATATGCGGAGTAAGGACCATGAAGTTGATATTGATGATTTCATATTTTTAAAGGTCTCTCCTATGATAGGTGCCATGCAATTCGAATGAAAAGGGAAGCGCAGTCTGAGATATGTTGGTCCATATAGGATCTTGTGAAGAATTAGGTTGATGACTTACGAGTTAGAGCTGCTACAGAGTTAGCTTTCGTGCATCCGGTGTTCTACATGTCCATGTTACAGAAATGTATATGAGACCTATCTCTTGTTGACCCCATTGAGAATATAGGATTCCAAGGGAATTTAATATATAAAGAGGTTCCCGTGGACATCCTTGATCGCCAAGTCCACAAGTTGAGGACTTAGGATATTGCTTCAATAAAACTATTTTGGAGGAATCAGAATGTTAAAGAGGCTACCTGGGAAACTGAAGATGATGTGAAAGCAAAGTATCCCCAGCTATTCCTTGAGCAGGAGGAAAATGGCCCTGGTTAATGATCCAAACCTTACTCTATGATTTTATGACTTCATATTCTATGGTTACGACTCATGCTATATGAAACTCCTGAACCATGTTATAATTTACTCTTCCCGCTTAAATGAAATCTTGTCATGCTCTAAAATCTACGTCTTAAGTATGTCATATTTATGCTATATTCACATGTTTCTATAACTCATGCCTGTCATAGCTTACTCTCTATGATCCTACGATTTTCTCCTGCAAATTATTATCTATCAGTAATATTGTTTCATCGGTGCAGAGGAGATACGTGGGAGTGAGAAACAGTTGGTAAGAGAAATCATGTGGGGAAAGATATCCCTTTCATGCTTTAAAAAGCCAACAAAGGCTTAATGTGATTTTCATGAATTCCTTTATGTCATTATAGTAGTTTTGCCTTATGAGGCTTATACTGATGTTCCTAGTTAGCTGTTGTAAGATTTATAATTTGGGATAGTACCAATTACATAGAAAACTCTGACGAAAATTTGGAGGATTTCAGAGTCTACTAGTACCCACAGTTATCATTCGAGGATGAATGATCCCAAGGGGAAATATTGTGCACCCCGTACCTTCGGAAGGAATTCTCGGCCTTATTATATGATCTTTTATAGGTATAATGGAGATTATATGGTGTGTGAATCCTTTAACCAAGAAAGAAAGTATTCAGGAGTTTAATTAACAAAAGTGTGAAATGGAAGAAAAGTCACTATGCAGGCACAATAGATAACTTAAGAATGGTGGATGAGTTCTACAAGCTATGGGTCGCGCCATAAGTGGAAGACTAATTTTCTAAGTCACTGGTTAGGCCTAATTTTCTAGGTCACTAGTTAGGCCTAATTCTCTAAGTCATTGGTTTGACCTATGAGATGACCTATGAGCCATAACTTGAATCTATGGACCGACCGTATATTTATTTTGTAAGTGAAACTTTAGAAATTGAGCAAGGAGCAGGTTCAACGGATGGACCAATATGCAAATAGAGAATGATTTTATGCTCATATTTGAGACCATAGGTGGAACTTCAGTGAGTTGATTCTTTCTTGATCAACAGAGAATCCATTCTACAAACTGCAAGATGGTTTTACGGTTCATACTTTGCATTATATATGAAACTTTAGAGAGTTGATTTTTCCCATAGTCAACAGACAACTTAATCTATGAACCACAAATTAATTCTATGGTATGTATCTTCAAATCGTAAGTGGAAAGTACATGTCCAAAAGTGATCTATGACTTGACTTGTAGACATAGATTAATTCTATGGTCCATAACAGTGTCTAGGTGCCTGTAAGTTGTGATTTTTCTAAGCACCTATATAAATATTGCATCCATTTTCATAATCATTTTCTTTAGCTCTAGCTTAAAAGAATGATTCCTCTCTCTTCTCTAAGTTATCCTACTTAAGGTAAGGTCCACCAAGCTCTTTCCATAAGAATTTCTTTCATACAATCTTAGATTGGTGATTTTCCTCCAAGGGTTTCAAGAAAATCCCATTTCTAGCTCAAGGAAGACATAGCAGCCTCTTCTCCCAAGTCTTTACTTGTATTCTTCTCTTGGTCTAGGATACTAAGGTAAGTAAGGCAACTTTAAAAGTATGGGACATCATATTTCTTCCCACAAATCTATTTTTGCTAGTCATGCAAGATTTACTATATGTTCGATGAAGTTTTCAGTATGAGCTTAGGAATTTTCATATTTTACCTCACAAACTTCATATATCTTTATAAGAAGCTTAATTTCATCACATGAGCTATTTATATGGGTTTCCATGTTCATCCATAATAGTATTACTAAAGTTATGATTTTTCCCTTGTGCGCTAAACTATGAGTTTGATGAAGTATCTTGAGATTTCACCATGAGATTTATATCCTTAATTTTGACAAATGATCACACATGATTTTTATTTGAGGTTATGGCATGTAAATTTTATCACGATTATGAGTTTTAATTAATAACATGTTCTATGATCTTGAGTTTCCAAAGGATGCATTATGGTATTTAATTTATAGCCTTTAGATAAGACCAAGTTTTCAGAACATACTTTTCATATAAAGAGTAAGACTAAGATCCCGAGGGTGATCTTTCAGTAACATGATTTTTATTAGCAAGCAAGTGGTTAGTCGAGAAGTCATGGGTCTACCAGGACAAAGTGCCCGAAAGCACGTTTGTTGGCTCTAGTTTATTCCCCTATAGTGGATGATTACAGAATCTTGCTAGCAAGTTAGTTTCAGACATCCTATTCGGCAAAATCAGTGATGGATTAACTGGTGAATCCATACAGATGGAACTCCATGTCTACATAGTGCACTATGTTGATACGTCATAACCTCCCTCAATATTTTTAAGGCACAATATGAGCTACAGATTTTAAGGGAAAATTGCATATTTTTTTTCAATACTCTATAATTTTTATATGTTAAATTATGATTTTTGAATAGTTTCTTTACTCCTTCATACTTCATGTTTCACTTTTCTCCATTCTTATATACAGTACGATTCTATATACTAACGCCCTTACTTGTGGAGACACTGCATTGTTACATGATGCAATCATAGACGATTGGCCGAGCCGAGCAATATGATCCCTTCAGTTTAGCTTTTGGTGAGCCTCATTCTCTCATGGAGCAATTATTATCTTCAGTTATGTTCAATTTTGATTATAGCCATATTCGGGGCCTTGTCCCGATAAATCAATATTAATGTTTTATTAAAGCCTTCATAAACTATTAGTCCAGTGTATTTTCATGATCTTCTACTTAGATTTGGTTGTTGTTCTTTATAATATGCTAAATTGATAATTTTTATGAAATGATCTACTTTTAATGCATTATTGGCCTTCTTTAGTGATATGATATCCTTTTCCCCTCATGATTAGTTGCACGCTCTCCCTTTCATGCCATGTTGAAAGTATGCTTTGGTTGAAAATGACATCGAGTGTCGGTCTCAGGTAGGCCCTAGGCATGGTCATGATATAAGCCCTCTCTAAAAAAGTATAAATATATTCAAAGATCAATGCAAGTATTTTATAGAAAGGTTACTTGTATTTCAAAATTATAACTTTCAAATAGTTCTGATTGTATTTTCATAGAACATATTTTATAGTACATTTGCTTATGCTATTTGACATACTACTTTAAAGTTGATTATGCTTTTATACTTTCTCATGATGCATCATATAGTTGTGGCATGTCAGTCTCTTTCATATCTCTGTCATATTCTGGTGTTGAGTTGTTTATGTCTTATAAAAATACAATTTCACATATACTCACGTCCTTTTTGTTAATTATAGGACGTTGTACTTAAAATGTAGGTTCAAACATACAGGTAGTAGGCCACATCGTTAGACATCTGTTTCATTTGTCAGTTTTTAGTTGTTGAGCTCCATTCTACTTGGGTCAATGTTAAGTGTAGTTTTCTTTTTCGATTATATATATATTTGTATAGACAGTTTGGTGGGTCAGGGACTTGTCTAGACAATATATCAGTTGCATAGTTTTTAGTTCATTTGAAGAGGCTTCATATAGACCCATGTTGATCATTTCAGTATGTGTATATGTCATGTCAGTACTTAGGTTTCAATTGGGCTATATGCTAGACTTATGTTTTAGGCCCAGTGGGAAGGTTGTACAGTTTGTATAAGGTTGTTCCACTTCGGGCTAGCTGGGATGTTATATAGTGTTCCAGACATGGCAGTTATTTTTCAGTGGTAAGACCAGATGACTTCGCTAAGAGTTAAAGTAGCAGATCAAAAGAATATTAAATTTTTCTATCCATAGACAATGTCAGAGGTTTATTGAAAAAATCATTGGTTTGCAAAAATAATTAAATTTATGAAATAGAGGTTAAAGACCAATGAATTAGGATCGACCTAGCTCCTTTTCTTTTTTTTTTGTTAGTCGATGAACAAGGGAATAAATGAAAGAATGTTGATTCAACTAAGAACATGAATAAAAATGAAATATATGTGTAAATATAAGAGCAATCAATAATACGAAGATCTTGAATCCTTTGTATTCTAGGAGCTTAGTGATGGAGTTCTATATTACAAGTGAAAATGAAATGTCCTTGTTCTCCCGTGCAAGGGTTTATTTAAAGGGTAAAAAGATTATGGATACTAATACAAAAAGGCTAATTTGTCACCTGAAAAAGTCTATTGTCTACTATAGTTGAGTGCTCCCACGTGCTTGATATTTGGATCTCGGCTCAAGAATGATTAGTATCACGTAAGAAGGTTGTTGTACGCCTCTTCCAACTAGTGATGAACTAGAACTGGAGGGAGGAGGTCTAATGCAAGTGGTTCCGCAGATCACTTGGTCACACAAGGTTTCTCCTAATGTTAAGATGCCATAAATTTGAGACCTCCCAGTGGCATTGGAACCAAGTTGTTCATCGGCACCAAATAGAGACACTGTCACAGGTTTGAGTTTAAATAAGCCAATGTTCTTGTGTGTCAAACAATAATAGTCCACTTATAATGTTTGATTCTTATCCTATACAATTTTTGTCATGCCCCGCCTTGGGAGGCATGACTGGCACCTGGTGCCCTACTAGGACCTGGACTACTGGACTAGCTGAGCCTAAGCACTTCTGGTGCTAGGCTGGCTCTAACCCTGGATTCAAGAAAATGACGGGCTATATAACGGCTGTAAATACAGCCTCCGGCGACTAGGCCTATAGCCACCTGTAAGAAATCAACAGCTACCCAGAACAACTGAATTAATAGGGAACCTATGCGAGCCGACAAGGCCACCATGCTGTCTAGTTATTTCTGAGTCAAGAAAACAAGTGCAAACTGCTATGTGACCAGCAAGGTCACCACTACCAACTGAATAAGGCCCCACATGGCCATCATAAACAAACTGAAACATACACACGGCCTAACACGACCGGTATAGCTAACCACAGGGAATATACAATCTACAAGCCTCTAAGAATACTGGTAAGATGGTCGGGACAGGGCCTCGACCTACCCATACTGTACTACAAAAGAAAAGGAGTAAACCTCTAGCTATCTAGCTCCGGATGACAGGAGCTGATAACTCTGTGTGCTGGCTAGAATTACGAGGGATCGACTCCTCGTCTATGAGTACCTGCAGGCAAGTAATGCATCACCCCAAAACGGGCGTCAGTGCCGCTGGTACTGAGTATGCAAAGCAATAGCTGGAAAATAACTGAAGACAAGCAATATAACTGATAGAACTAAAGTAGAAAGAAATAGACTGTAACTGACTGAAAGTACGAGTTTAAGACTGTCCTCAACTATGCTGAAAGGAGCAGGAGTCGTACCTGGTAACGTGGCATTCTACAATCTATCTTTTTATAACTAACATAACATGTCATAATATAGCATAACATAGCACACTAAACCTTACCTGGCCCCCATAAGTCGGAAGGTACAACCAACACGCAATCTATACCCCTACCCCGGTCATCCCATCTCCCATAGTAACTATAAGCATCCTGCCGGTCCCCTGGGTATGCACTTGGGCCCCCTGAGCCCCTGACTAAAACTGTACTTGAGTCTGGAGGACTCCTGAATCAACACCCCGGGCGTACCCGCTCGACGGGGGTGTATAAAAGCCGACCAAGGCAAAATATGGGGAAACTAGCTTCCCATCTTCATCCCTAAGGGACGGCATGCCACTCCGTAGAGCGACGTATCCTCTCCCTCTGGCGGACGAGTCGATACAGCTGTTAACCCTGGGGCGGTCATGGATGCTAGGTAATCCAACCCAAAACAATACAGTCAAGTCTCAATTGATAATACTAACCGCATACGATACATGCTGAAACTAATGATAGTAATGTGTATATATATAATACATGCTGAAACTAATAATGGTATATATAATTTTTGTCATACTGTGCTGAATCTGATACTGAAACAAGATATAATATTTCTGCAGAGAATCATGCTATATAACTAAGTCCCCTAGTAAACATGATTTACTATTTCTAACATGCTTTTTAAAATTCATATTAAGCTACTATTCTATTTCTAAAATACTTTATGGGAACTTATATTGCTTTACTAAGTTTCGGCTGAACACGATAATATCCTGACGTACTTTACTAAATTACATATTGGGTATGTTGTACTGTTTCTGAAACTTTCTACTAGAATTTATACTAGTTTTCTCTACTGGAATTACTAACATGCCGAAAGAAACTAGCTTCACATACCTTGTCTGTTAGCTTTTTGAGTATCTGGCGTAACTCAGGTAATTTTCAGCTATTTCTTCCAACTGCATTCATATTCATAGCAATTAGAACTAAATTCATCGCTATTCTGGAAGAAAATACTACTTTGAATATATATATATATATGTATAGCCCAAACTTTGACTTATCGAAAAACAGCCGAAAACTCGTTATTTCTCAGAAGTCTAGAAGGGAGAAATACTCACTTTAGGGCTAAGAGTATATTGACACTAATTTGGAGCAATTCCACTTACCTTAGCTCGGTAGGGCGATGATTCGCCAACCGAATTTCACGAAACTAACTCCTTAGGAATGCTCCATGCAGCTTAATACTTCACTACCGAAGATTAATTCTAGTTTGGACTGCGTTTAATAGCGTAAACGGAAGGAATTTCATTAACACCTCTCGTGCCATCTGTTTTCTGGTTTGTTCTCTGGAAATTTGATAATTATCATTTAAAACCCGAAGAGGGGGCTTTATATACTTGGGGCTGAACCTCACCTCCGTGGCATGTTGGCCATCGCGGAGGTGAGCCCTCCGTGACACGTTCTCCATCACGGAGGGGGTCTGCCCAGCCTCCTCTTTTGATGGTTCGACGTGGCGCTTGTCCGATCTTTCCCCGGGCCTTTTTCTAGCATGTGTGGCATTCTAAAACTCTTAACAAACATGCGAATAGGCCATCTAAATGTCAAGAATTTACGGGGTGTAACATCCTCCCCGCTTAAGAACATTCGTCCTCGAATGTAAACTTCTACTTGCAAGAATTTCAACTTACTTGACTTATTCTAGAAAAAATTTGGCAGAGTGTAGAAAAGTACAATACAGGTACTCCACACAATGCTACAACATTCATTTTACTAAACTGAAGTTAGCATCTCGCTTATACACATAAATATAAAGCAACAGTAATAACAACATACCTCTAGTTGGATAAGTCTAAAATAACTGGGGATATCTGACTTTCATATCTTCCTCTGCTTCCCAAGTCATTTCCTCTTGGCTCCTGTTACACCATAACACCTTGAAAGAAGCAACATCTTTAGTTCTTAATCTGTGAATCTGCCGGTCTAGTATGGCTACTAGAACCTCTTCATAAGCCAGCTTCTCCTTAACCTAGACATCCTGAACTGGGACAACTCTGGAGGGGTCTCCTATATACTTCCTTAGCATGGACACGTGGAAAACTGGGTGAACAGACTCTAATTCTTGAGGTAAGTTCAACTCGTATGCCACATGGCCTATTATTCGGCGAATCTGATAAGGCCCAACAAATCTCCGACTGAGCTTACCTTTCTTGCCGAATCTCACCACCCCTTTCATAGGAGAAATTTTCAAAAACACCCAGTCATTCACATTAAATTCCAGGTTTCTGCGCCGCACATCAGCATACGATTTCTGGCGACTCTGAGCAGTCAGTAGGCGTTCTCTGATAAGCTTTACCTTTTCTTCTGACTGATGAATAATATCCAACCCAATCAGCGCTGACTTTCCTACTTCAAACCAGCCAACTGGCGATCTACATTTTTGCCCATACAAAGCCTTATAGGGCACTATCTAGATAGCTGAGTGGTAACTATTGTTATAAGCAAACTCAATAAGTGGTAGGTGCTCATCCCAGCTACCTCCAAAGTCCAATACACACGCTCGTAACATATCCTCGAGCGTCTGAATAGTGCGTTCTGCCTGTCCATCTGTCTGAGGGTGGAAAGTTGTGCTCAGGTTAATTTGTGTCCCCGGGCCTCTTTGAAATGATTGCCAAAATTTAGCTGTGAATTGCGCCCCTCTGTCAGAGATAATGAACACTAGAACACCGTGCAGTCTGACTATTTCTCTGATATACAACTCAACATAATATTCAGTGGAGAAAGTAGCCCTTACTGGCAAAAAATGGGCTGATTTTGTCAGTCTGTCAACAATTACCCAAATCGAGTCATTTCTATGTCTGGTACAGGGTAATCCTGCTACAAAATCCATATTTATTGCTTCCCACTTCCAAAGAGGCACAGCTATGTCTTGAGTCAATCCTCTTGGTTTCTGGTGTTCCGCTTTTACTTGCTGGCAGTTAGGACACTTGGCTACGAGTTCTGCTATTTCATTTTTAATACCTGGCCACCAGTAGATTTCTTTAATATCGTGGTATATTTTCATCGCGCCTGGGTGGAGAGAATAGCTGGCGTAATGTACCACGCTCATAATCTGCTAGCGAAGCCCTAAACTATCTGGAACACAAAGGAGGCCTTTACATCGCAACACTTCATCCTCAATTACCTGAAAATCCGGTGCTTTTCCTTGTTGAACTCTATCTTTAAGCTGAACAAGGTCAGGATCTTCATATTGTCGTTCCTTTACCTCCACAACTAATGACGACACTGCGGTGTTCTGAATTACCGCTCTGTTGTCCTCTGTTTCTGCTATACGAACGGCTAAACTGGCTAACTAGTGTATTTCTCGGGCCAATTCCCGCTGCTCGGGCTGCAAGTACGCCAAACTCCCCATAGACTTACGGCTAAAGGCATTTGCTACTACGTTGGCTCTGCCTGGGTGATACAAAATATTTACATCATAATCTTTCAACAATTCCAACCAGCGACGCTGCCATAAGGTCAACTCTCTCTGGGTGAAGATATATTGTAGGCTCTTATGATCAGTGAAAATATCCACATGAACACCATACAAGTAATGTCTCCATATCTTTAGGGCGTGGATCACTGCGGCTTGTTCCAAGTCATGGGTAGGATAATTCTTTTCGTGTTTCCTCAGCTGTCTGGAAGCATAAGCAATTACTTTACCACGCTTCATCAACACACATCCTAACCCAATACCCAAAGCGTCACAATAAACTGCATAACCCTCTGTACCTTCTGGCAATGCTAACACTGGGGCGGAGGTCAACCTGTCTTTCAATTTCTGGAAACTCTGCTTGAATGCCTCCGTCCACTGAAACTTTACTGCTTTTTGCATCTGCTTAGTCAGAGGTGCCGCTATGGTGGAGAATACCTCAGCAAATCTTCTGTAGTACCCTGCTAATCCCAGAAAACTGCGTACCTCGGTCGGAGTGGTAGGTTTGGGCCATGTTTTTACTACCTCTATTTTCTGTGTGTCTACCTATATACCAGTATCCAACACAATATGCCCCAAGAAAGCTACTAAGTTCATCCAAAATTCACACTTAGAGAACTTGGCATACAGCTGACGGTCCCGGAGAATTTAAAGCACTATCCGCAAATAATCTTGGTGGTCTGCCTCTGAGCGAGAATACACCAGAATATCGTCAATAAACACTATCATGAACAGGTCCAGGTATGGTCTGAAGATGTTGTTCATCAGGTCCATAAATACTGTTGGGGCATTCGTCAGCCCAAAGGACATGACTAGGAATTCAAAATGATCGTATCTATTCCTGAAGGCAGTCTTCGGAATGTCCCTTTCACGAACTCGAACCTGATGATATCCAGACTGTAAGTCAATATTAGAGAAATATTTGGCCCCCTGTAACTGATCAAACAAATCATCTATTCTGGGGAGCGGATATTTATTCTTGACTGTAACCTTGTTCAACTGCCTGTAGTCTATACACATGCAGAGGGAGTCATCCTTCTTTCTCACAAACAGAACCGGCGCACCCCAAGGTGAAGTACTCGGGCTAATAAATCCTTTATCTAACAGATCCTTCAGCTGCTCCTTTAGTTCTCTGAGTTCAGCAGGAGCCATACGATACGGAGGAATTGATATGGGCTGAGTTCCTGGTAGTAAATCAATTGCAAAATCTATTTCCCTTTCTGGGGGGATACCAGGTAGCTCATCTGGGAATACGTCGCGGAATTCATTAACCAATGGAACAGACTGGAGAGTCGGAGGCTCTACTCGAACATCCTAAACTCTGACAATATGGTAAATGCACCCCTTGGATATCAATTTTCTCTCCTGAGGATAGGAAATAAACCTACCTTTTGGTGTAACTATACTGCACTTCCACTCTCGTACTGCCTCCCCTGGAAAGTGGAATCGGACTGTCTTGGTCCAGCATTCTAGATTTGCATAGCACGGAGCCAACCAATCCATACCCATAATGGCATCGAAATCAACCATCTCTAATTCTACCAGATCTACTGTGGTCTGAAGATCACCAACCTCTACTGTACACCCTCGATAGACCCTTCAGGCTATGATGGAGTCACCGACGGGTGTGGCTACAGAAAAGGGTTGCTGAAGCAACTCTGGTGCAACACTAAACTTTCGAGCCACAAATGGGGTAACGTAGGACAAAGTAGAGCTTGGATCAATCAATACATAAGCAGGGTATGAGCAGATAGTCATCATACCTATCACAACATCAGGTGATGCTTCTGAATCCTGCCTCCATGGTAAAGCATATGTGCGGCTTGGACCCGCACCTACACTGGAAGCCCCTGATCTGCCCCGGCCTCGGCCTGCTGAAACTGAGGGCCTGCGCCCTACCGAGGATGCTGAAGCTCGTGACCCTGCGGATGCCCTGTCCTGTCTATCCCGGTCATCCTGACCTCTGGCTGGATAATCTCTCATCAGATGACCCTTTTGGCCACAAATATAACATCCGGTGGAGCCGTATCGGCATGCTCCAGAATGGCGTCGACTTCATATAGGTCAAAGTGGTAGGGTATACCTACTCTGCTCCGCCCTCCTTTGTAGTGGTGAATCTGCGGTCTGCGAGCCTTCGCCAGTCTCTGACTGCCCCTTGCGACTAAATCTGCTCCTCTGCGGCTGTGGTGGAGGCGGGGGTCTGGGCGGCCTATCTGACAATCATGGCCTGGGTCCTCCCTAAACCTCCCTCTGTAACTCGACTGGCCTATCCCTGCGGTGCTGTTCCTGACTGGTCCTCCTGATCTCCCGCTGCCGCTAGCAGATGCCCTCAATATTCTAGGCGAATGCCTGAACTCAGGCAATATCCATGTCCTCTCGCAGTGTAGTCGTAATACAAGTCTCAACATACTCTGGATTCAACCCCATGATGAAGCGGTGTACTCTGGACGCCATGGTATCAACAAAGGCTGGTGCATACCGGGCCAAAGAATCAAACCGCAAGGCGTATTCTCGAACACTCATGGCCCCCTGCTCCAAATGTGAAAACTGATCCACCCGGGCCTGTCGAATCTTCTATGGTAAATAGTGATCCAGAAAAGCTCCTGAGAAGCTGGACCAGGTCGGAGGGGAAACATCTCTCCCTCGGGACCTTTCCCAGCTTTCATACCACAACACAACGATGTCCCGTAACCGGAATGCTACCAATTCAACTGATTCTGTAGACGTGGCATGCATAACCCTAAAAAATTTCTACATCTGGTCTAGAAAATCCTAAGGATCCTCTGTCCGGTCCGTACCTATAAACTGTGGGGGATTCAGGGCCAAAAATACTCGGGCCCTCCTGACAACTCTGGAACTGTAGACGGCATCGATTGACGCTGAGCAACCATCATTTGTGCTAACATGACTACTGCACTCCTGACCTCCTGGTCGGAAGGTATCGGTATAGGGACTGCTGGAGGTGGTGTCGCCCCAAATGGCTCCTGATATGGTGGAGATTGCTGAGAAGGTTGGGATGATGCCTCTGTAGCGCCCTCTGATCGGGCTGATTCTAAAAGAGGGTGAGGCGTCCTGCTGGTGCCTTCCCCTGCTATGGTGTCCAATCTTCGGCCTGTGATAGGATGTCACTGGTCCGACATTTTATCTGTAACCAAAGAATATAGTAAGCTCTAGGGACTCAACCCTATATTGTACCTCTCTACAGCACGACTGAATAAGAATAAAAAGCAACCATCCTATTATGTCTTGCAGCCTCCTGCCTATAGTATGTGGTGCACAACACATCCATAGGCAAGACTCTACTTAGCATGGCTTGCAAACTCCCTGGGATATGACCTGCTCTGATACCAAGTTTGTCACGCCCTGCCTTGGGAGGCATGACTGGCACCTAGTGCCCTACTAGGACCTGGACAGCTGGAGTAGCTGAGCCTAAGCACTTCTGGTGCCAGGCTCGCTCTAACCCTAGATTCAAGAAAACGACTGGCTATATAACGGCTGTAAATATAGTCTCCGGCTGACTAGGCCTATAGCCACCTATAAGAAATCAACATCTACCCAGAACAACTGAATTAATAGGAAACCTATGCGAGCCGACAAGGCCACCATGCTGTCTAGTTATTTTTGAGTCAATAAAACAAGTGCAAACTGCTACGTGACCAGCAAGGTCACCACTACTAACTGAATAAGGCCCCACACGGCCATCATAAATAAACTAAAACATACACACAGCCTCACACGACCGGTACAGCTAACCATAGGGAATATACAATCTGCAAGCCTCTAAGAATACTGGTAAGATGGTCAGGACAGGGCCCCGGCCTACCCATACTATACAACAAAAGAGAAGGAGTAAACCTCTAGCTGTCTAGCTCCGGATGACAAGAGCTTATAACTCTGTGTGCTGGCTGGAATTACGAGGGATCGGCTCCTCGTCTATGAGTACCTGAAGGCAAGTAATGCAGCACCGCAAAACGGGCGTCAGTACCGCTGGTACTGAGTATGCAAAGCAACAGCTGGAAAATAACTTAAGACAAGAAATATAACTAATAGAACTGAAGTAGAAAGAAATAGACTGTAACTGACTGAAAGTACGAGTTTAAGACTGTGCTCAACTATGCTGAAAGGAGTAGGAGTCATACCTGGTAACGTGACATTCTACTATCTATTTGTTTATAACTAACATAACATGGCATAATATAGCATAACATAGCATAACATAGCACACATAAACCTTACCTGGCCCCCATAAGCCGAAAGGTACAACCAACACGCAATCTATACCCCTACCCCAGTCATCCCATCTCCCATAGTAACTATAAGCATCCTACCGGTCCCTTGGGTATGCACTTGGGCCCGCTGAGCCACTGACTATAACTATACCTGGGTTCGGAGGACTCTTGAATCAACACCCCGAGCGTACCCGCTCGACGGGGGTGTATAAAAGCCGACCAAGGCAAAATATGGGGAAACTGGCATCCCATCTTTGTCCCTAGGGGACGGCATGCCACTCTGTAGAGCGACGTATCCTCTCCCTCTGGCGGACGATTCAATACTGCTATTAACCCTGGGGCGGTCATGGATGCTAGGTAATCCAACCCAAAACAATACAGTCAAGTCTCAACTGATAATACTAACCACATACGATACATGCTGAAACTAATTATAGTAATGTGTATATATATAATACATGCTGAAACTGATAATGGTATATAAAATTTCTATCATACTGTATTGAATCTGATACTGAAACAAGATATAATATTTCTGCTGAGAATCATGCTGTATAACTAAGTTCCCTGGTAAACATGATTTACTATTTCTAACATGCTTTTTAAAATTCATATTAAGCTACTATTCTATTTTTGAAATACTTTACGGGAACTTATATTGCTTTATTAAGTTTTGGCTGAACACGATAATATCCTGACGTACTTTACTAAATTACATATTGGGCATGTTGTACTGTTTCTGAAACTTTCTACTAGAATTTATACTAGTTTGCTCTACTGGAATTACTAACTTGCCAAAATAAACTAGCTTCACATACCTTGTCCGTTAACTTTCTGATTATCTGGCGTAACTCGGCTAATTTTCAGCTATTTCTTCCAACTGAATTCATATTCATAGCAATTAGAACTAAATTCATCGATATTCTGGAAGAAAATACTACTTTGAATATATATATAGCCCAAACTTTGACTTATCTAATAAACCCGAAAACTCGCTATTTCTCGGAAGTCCAGAAAGGTAGAAATACACACTTTAGGGCTAGGAGTATATTGACACTAATTTTGAGAAATTCTACTTACCTTAGCTCGGTAGGGCGACGATTCGCCGGCCGAATTTCATGAAAACTAACTCAGTAGGAATGCTCCCTACAGCTTAATACTTCACTACCCAAGATTAATTCAAGTTTGGACCACGTTTAATAGCGTAATCGAAAGGAATTTCATTAAAACCTCTCGTGCCCTCTGTTTTCTGGTTTGTTCTCTGGAAATTTGATAATTATCATTTAAAAGCTGAAGTGGGGGCTTTATATACTTGGGGATGAACCTCACCTCCGTGGCACGTTGGCCATCGCGGAGGTGAGCCCTCCGTGACACGTTGGCCATCGCGGAGGGGTCTGCCCAGCTTCCTCTTGCGATGGTTCGATGTGGCGCTTGTCCGGTCTTTCCCCGGGCCTTTTTCTAGCATGTGTGGCATTCTAAAACTCTTAACCAACATGCGAATAGGCCATCTAAATGTCAAGAATTTATGGGGTGTAATAATTTTTACTCTCACGATCCTCCTATCTTTCTCTCTTGTAATTAGGAAAATATATTCTAGAAAAGAATTCCATCCGTAGAGTTCCCATTGCAAGTCCTTCTCATAGTCTCTCCAAAGTCCCCAATATTTCAATTTTTATCTATATTTTCTAAGCTAACATATATTCATCAAACATTGACCACTCTTTGATTGATCATTTAATACTTTCTATTGGGTTACCTAACACAATGAAAAACAGTTCTCTTTTTCTAATTCGTGATAATCTTCTTTTTGCACTATTATATTACAGGAACTCACTAATTGAGATGGCTACTTTTTTTTTTGGTCGAATCAAGTTTTTCATTCAATCAACTGAGCAATTTACACCAACTAGCTAATTGGACTCTAAGCTAGTTCCCAACACCTTTACAAACTATTAACTACAAACATCATCCTTTAAACACTATACAATTCTATCTAGGAAAATAATTCAATCCTTGCAATATCTGTCTCCATTTGAGCCTCTGCTGCCCTCTTATATGCAGTTGAAGAATAATTTCCTTGATCCTATTTTTGAAGTCCTTCCCTTGCATTTGGAATCTTCTGGAGTTTCGTTTTGTCCAAACATGATATATGCAGGCATTAAACACCCATCCCAATATTTGTGATGCCGTTTTTCCTCGCTTCACCCTGGTTAACAGCCATTGTATCTCCTCCTCCCATGAAGCAATTGATCTGTGAATACCCAGCCATTCCAATAGGCATTTTCAAATACTTCTGCCGTATGTAAATTCAAAAAATAAATAGGAAAATTATTCCATCGCATTTGTTCCACATAACACACAGCCTTGGGACACTTGAATACCCCACTTCTCCAATCTGTCAACTGTAGCTAAACAACCATGTACATTCAGCCATAATATAAATTGATGTTTAGGGGTTGCTCCTTGTAGCATGGTTAAGCTCTTCCATTGCACTTTTTGAAACTGAGGAGTGAATAACACATATGCTTTGTGATTGCTAAACTTTTCATTCTGCGCTATCTGCTTGAGATCATTGAGCATATTGGTATGATTAATCCATTTTCTAGCATAAAAAATTTTCCTCACCAACCAACATGCTTGTTTCGGGCATTCCATACTCATGATATCTTGTCTTTTTATATAAAAGCTGTGAATCCATTATACCCAAAGAGTATCCTTTTTAAATGCCATAACCCATAAAAGTTTGCTAATAGTTGTCCTATTCCATCGATGGAAATCTATTAGATTCAGCCCTCCTGCACTCCTACGCTTACACAATATATCCCATGCTACTAATGCCCTCTTTGATGCTTCTATACTACTTGTCCAGAGAAAGGTTCTGCGAATAGTAGTAGTTAATTGAATTACCTTTTTAGGCAGTAGGAAGATTTGACCCCAATAAGTTTGCATTTCAAATAACACACTTTTGATCAGTTGCACTCTTCCACCGTATGATAGGAACTTAGTAGACCAACATTGAATCCTTGCTATCATTCTCTCCACCAATGGCATACATTGTTGCACAGTGATCTTTCTTGATGATAATTGAAATGGCTACTTTAATACGTTATCTATCCGTAATTATGTCAACTAATGATGAGATTCAGCTATATATTTATCCTTTTGCACAGTATTAGAAGTAAAAAAGACAAGGAGAAAAGGTCCTCTTAAGCACTACTTTGTTATACTTATAGACTAGTAAGGTTCAGTTGGGATCTAATTAAGCAGAAGATTTATGAAGGAGTAGGTAAACTTCACTTTTTAAACTTTTTGTACCTTAAAGTGCAGTTGCAAGTGTTAAATACTAGGGGGTCTATGGCTCAAGACTGGTAATGTATATACATATACACACACACACCGTCATGGTTCATTCTCCTAATTAAATAAGTACAAAAATATCAGGACTTAAAAAGTAGCACTCCATTTTGTTGTCTTAAATGCAGCTCCACTGTTACATAAAGAGACTTATAAACTAAAGTTGCCAAATAATTATGATTGTACACTTTCTTTCCCACATTGTGTACCATGCGATTCTGCTAATAACAATTCTCATGTTGAGCTTGTAGCACATGGATCTTCGGTCCCACTTCATTAAAATATATACTATATGCACTTCTTTATTCTTTCATTTATGTTGCTAATGAACATAGCTCATTCAATAAAACCAACGGTCTAAAGAAAAATTCAATAAGATATTATAAATATTTTAAATAAAATTCATGTTTTTTTTTTTCAAAAGTCACTCTTTTAAAATTTTTAAATGTGAAGCTAATTTACATGTTTATGGATTAATTCATTCAATATTTATTTTTATGGACAATTAAATATAATTGATTGAGAAAAAATGAATTTTAAATAGTATATAAAATCGTTATAAAACAAAATTTTAAAAATGAAAGTCAATGTACGAGAACAAGAAAAAAATAGAATATATATATATATATATATATATATATATATATATATATAATTAATTAATTAATTAATGAAAAATAGAAACTTAACCTAATTTATAAAATAAAATTTTAAAAATGAAAGTCAATGTACGTGAACAAGAAAAAATAGAATTAACAGGATAGATATATATATGTATGTATTAATTAATGAAAAATAGAAACTTAACCTAATGCATTAAATCTTATTTTCATATTATCAGATTTTTATTTCAATATCTCAAATTATATTTAATTTTTGTTTTTTAGGAAAATCTTCTTATAACCACTAAAAAATTATTACAGATTAAATTACAATTAATATTTAGAAAAATGAATTATTTTCTTATAGTGATAACATTTGGAATGTAGTAAATTTTCTTTTTAAATTTATAAGTAGAACTTTCTTTTGGTATTTCATAACTTTGAATTAAACTATGTAAAATTTATTATACCATTAAGTTTTTTGAGAACAAAATTCAAGATATTATATCGTAACAAATAGGTAACACTTTATTAATTTAAAAGAATCTTTCTTAAGTTATATAAGAAAATAGTAAATCTTTGAATACTAAGTTATATACCTATAAAAACATATAAATAACTAATTATACAATAAAAATATAATTTTTTCGGCCTTTGATTCACGGGACATAAAACAAATGTTTAAGTAGTCTCGTCACTAATGGAAATATATACATATATAGACGTGTTATTTTATTGATGTCATAAGTATGGGAAGTATAAAAGGATATATTCATCATCGTGGATACCAAATATTTTGGGTACTTTCACTCTGAGGAAGCAGATTAATTAATCATTTAAACCTTAATGATAAGCAATGATTAGATCATGAATCCATGCATGATTAACATAATTCTTTAAAGCTTGAACTGAAGTTATAATTTCTGCTGCTTGGAGATTCGAAATCAGTAAAGCCGTAAAGGTAGTGGGGCTATAATATCTTCTCGCAGCTTCTACTTTGTACCGAAGTATCCTCCTTTAATTTTTGTGTGCAAAATCAGAGTTAATCTTAATGATCTTATGCAAGTAAAGTATGGTTCTCAGTTCATCAGCAATTGAACTGCTCCTGGAACTGAATTCCCAAGAAAACTACTCATTTTTGAAAATAAAAATATATTTTTACTTAATTATTTTTAATAAATATTTTAAAATGATGTAATTATTTAGTATTTTTTTTATTATGTAAAACTCTCTCTATTTAAATAGAAATAAAATTGAAAGAATATTATTAATATTTTTTTAATTATGTAAAATTTCACTTTTTGAAAATAAAATTAAAAAATTAAAACATCACTTATTTTAAAACGAAGGGAATAACTTAATTTCTTAATTAATGGAATTTACCTAATTAATTCTGCAGTACTAAGCTTGCGTTGTATCTTCAAAAATTCTTTTCTATTTTCCGACCGTCAAAATTATATGACCGCATAAATGAGTTAAAATCCTGAACCACAATTTTTTCTTCATACCATAGATCACCAGATGTATTAACAGTTTGCACTCCTCAATTAACAAATGGATTTAACTAGTATAAGCTAGATATTTTACACTTTTATATTTGAAAAATGTTTTGGTCAATAATATTTATATTTGTGTGTTTATAAAAAAAATTTAAATAAATATATACACAATTTAACTTTAAATTTTTAATTTAAATCTTCAATAAAATTTGTATAGCTATACAGATACGAAGATTACAAATTTCAAAAGGAAAAAATTATATGAGAAATAAATTGAGTAGGAGGGAGCGTAAAAGAATCAGAATGGAGAGGGAAAAGAAAGATAGAAAATTGGAGGTACTTAAGTTAAAATTCAACACCCACCCGCATCAACCACCGCATTTGATTTGGGTATCTTGTGGAGATTGAGAATATACAAAAACTCTAAATAAGATGACAGAAACTAACAGTTGTCACCAGCCATTTTAAACTATATTTGTAAAATGTGAGCGTTGGTCTTGCTTCCTCTACAAAATCAATCATTGGTTTTTTTTTTTGGTGAGAATTTATCTATCACCATGTAAGTTGAGGGCCCCTTGTTCAAACTACTTGTACTACTATATAAGGTACTCTTTTGGCGAAAAAAGTACGTATTTCAACTCTCAGTATCCACATTTATTTTCTTCATTCATAGTCTCTTGCTCAATTAATTAAGACCCTAGCTAAAGACAAAAACAATAAGCTATGGCCATAGATATTATTGAGAAACGTCGTCCAAGAGTTGGTCTATCAAAAGTTGGCACGTCAGATACTCATGGAGAAGAATCACCTTACTTTGCTGGGTGGAAAGCATATGATGAAAATCCATTTGATGAAGTTCACAACCCATCTGGAGTTATTCAAATGGGATTGGCCGAAAATCAAGTAAGTAATCATATATATATATATATATATGGCTGCAATGAATTAACGGCGCTCTTGAAAATTATTCGCAACTCATATTGGTTGCTTTTTTTTTTCGTCCTTCTATATTCCAGGTGTCATTTGATTTGCTGGAAGAGTATTTGGAAAAGCACAGAGAGGTAGCTAGCTTTGGAAGTGGAATTTCTAGCTTCAAGGAAAATGCATTGTTTCAAGATTATCATGGACTGTTTTCTTTTAGAAAGGCAATGGCTAACTTCATGGAACAAGTAAGAGGTGGAAGGGCTAGATTTGATCCTCATAGACTTGTTATTACAGCTGGTGCCACTGCAGCTAATGAGTTATTAACTTTCATCTTAGCTGATCCAGCCGATGCTTTGCTTGTTCCAGCACCTTACTATCCTGGGTAGCTACCATACATATATAGTAGCCATGTGATCATTTTTTCTCTTTTAAATATTTTATTGTTTTATATGGGGAAGGAAAAGAGGACCGAGAGAATCAAACTCACACCTATTATATAAGCTTGATTGCTATGTGATCCGGTTTGTGAAAAGCACAAGATAATTTAGTAGTTGTGCTAAATAGCTTATTATTTCTTTTTCTATTTTTTTTACAGATTTGACAGAGACTTGAGGTGGAGAACGGGTGTAAAAATTATTCCAATCCATTGTGACAATTCAAATAACTTCCAAGTCACTCCACAAGCCTTGGAAGAAGCATACAAGGAAGCAGAATCCAAGAACATCAAAGTGAGAGGGGTTCTTATAACTAACCCCTCAAACCCTTTGGGTGCCACCATACAAAGATGTGTTCTTGAGGACATTCTTGAATTCGTCACAAGAAAAAACATCCATCTTGTATCTGATGAAATCTACTCAGGTTCTGCCTTTTGTTGCTCCGAATTCGTCAGCATTGCTGAAATAGTTGAATCAAGAAATTACAGGGATTCAGAGAGGGTACACATTGTGTACAGCCTCTCCAAAGACCTGGGACTCCCCGGGTTTCGAGTTGGCACAATCTATTCATACAATGACAAAGTTGTCACAACGGCGAGGAGAATGTCAAGTTTCACATTGATTTCATCTCAGACACAGCAGCTCCTAGCTTCCATGCTGTCTGATGGGAAATTCACGGTGAATTACATAAAGACGAATCGTGAAAGGCTGAGGAGGAGATATGAAATGATGATTCATGGGTTGAGGAGTGCTGGAATTGAGTGCTTGAAAGGGAATGCAGGGTTATTTTGCTGGATGAATTTGAGCTCTTTGTTGGAAAAGGCTACAAAGGAATGTGAACTGGCAGTGTGGAACACAATATTGCGTGAAGTGAAGCTGAATATTTCTCCAGGTTCTTCTTGCCATTGCTCAGAGCCTGGTTGGTTCAGAGTTTGTTTTGCCAACATGAGTGAAACTACACTACAAATTGCACTCAAACGAATACATGATTTCATGCAAACAAAAGCACTAACTCATCATCATGATTTTCCATAGTTTTTATTTCTTCCATTTTTGTTTCCCTTCCTTTTTTTTCCCCAGTTGGGATTGCTTCTGGATTAATCTTCATTATACCATTCCGTGAATTGGATTTTCCCTCAGGCACTGTACCTTGGATTGAGTTAAAGGTTATATATGTGGCATAATAATTCTGTTCACAATTTAATTTGGATGTCATCGTCTCCAGGAAACATCCATCAAATATTATGTAATATTCTTTTTGAATATATTATATATAAGAATAAAATATTAAAATATTAATGATAATCATCATGAATGTCATGTAAACAGTAAATTTCAAATATGAATATTTAAACAAAAATATTATATTTAAATGATAACCATTTGTTATGATCATAAATTTACGAGTAAAGGCTACGACTATTCTTTTTTATGTTCATACTTTTTATATATATATTTTTAGTTAAATTGGTTAACAAATACATTTCTTCTTCGTAGTAGACAAAATTATTAAACTAATTTGCTGCGTACTTTTGTTTATGATAACTCAATGATATTTAAGGTCAGATGTCAGTATACATACTTAGCAATATCTCAGTATAACAATCTATAAAATTTTCAGATAAACCTTATTATTGCTTTGATTGTATATAGATTTTTTTGGTCAAAAGCAGAACGTTGATTTACAAATAAAAAAGAACTCTCGAAGTCGAGCTATCTTTTCTCGAAAATTTCTCCATTTTCATGAGATTTATTTTAAATAACTGCTTGAAATTGTTTATGCATGGAAACTAGATTTCTCCTCCTTAGTTTACTTTTAAATTAATAAAAGGTTAGGTAAGTCAAAGCTAAGCTTCCCAACTTCACTATTTAATATAATATATGCAAAAGTTCTTAAAACTTTGTATATTATAGTTTGCGTCAATGCCGTGTTTTTTTTCTTCCATTTCACTTTGTAACATCACTAAACAATAGCTCTAAACACGGAATGAAAGTTCAATCCTCCGATCAGATTGTTATTTGTAAATATTTGAATCATCAAACCACTTATGAGATAATTATATGTAGTTTCTATCAACTTTTTTGGATATAAAAAGGAAATGTAAGATGTATATTGTCTTAAAAATATGATTGTTTACATCGCCATGACATGAAGTCAAGCTCCTTCACTTGCCGCCTTTTTTTTCTTTTTATTTTTTATTTTTTATTTTTTAAAGAAAAATGGATGGTGAAGACGCGGAGGAAATGAAGTTTTTTTCTTCATTTGAATTGATTGCGGCTTCTAAAATTTCTTTATTATTAAAGGTAAACATGGTAATATACATATATGGTAATGTGTATATATGGCAAATTTAGATTAGATGATATAAGAATTGTATATCTAATTGATGTAGGCCGTAGAAGTTGTGTTGGTTGTGTATAATAGTAGATAAATTGAAGGGAAGGGGCAAAAAATTGTGGAGTTGCGGATCAGAAGTCTGTCACGATCCGAGTCTACACCCTGGACGAGACACGGTACTTGGAGTCACAAATAACCCCAAGTGAACCCATGGCTTAACATCGCACTAGTATACTGATTTAAACGTTAGCGGAAGCTGTGTAAAGATAACTATTCAAGAAATACTGTTTTGAAAAGAGTAAACATAACTAAATAAACTTTTCAAAAAGAGACATGTCTGATAAGATACTGAAAGCACGTAACAACTACAAAACAAACTGAACAACATTGTATCTGAAAGTCATCTAAAGAACTGACGAGCTGCTAGGACAAACCCCCAGCTGACTCTAAGGTCTAACTCAAAAGAAACTGAACTGAATAAAGTAAACCCTCATCCTCGAAAGATGAGGACTCACTAATAACGCTACTGCTAAAATCACCGGAAGGAACTACTGACGATGTTGTGACTGAGAACTTGCCCTGTATCATAATACAATACAACATAGAAAGTATGCATTAGTACTTTGAATGTACTGAGTAAGTGAGATATACATAAAGCATGGAAATAAACAACTGAACTGAAATAACACAAAATGACCAACTGATACTGAGTGTTGATAGAAGCTGAACTATAACTGTAATAAGGTCAATCTAGACCCTGACTGATGGTCATACACATGTCCTGAAACTAAGTAACCGAACTGAGCTAAATTAAGACTAAGTTGAACTGAACTGTACTGACAAGTGGGACTGTACTAATACTATGGGAGAATTTATAACCGACATATAACCACGTGAGTTAGACGTGGAGTCCGATGTATACACCCTATCGGTGAGAGCCCACTATACCTTGTCAGGGTACAACAGCTAAGCTGGGTGATCACAAGTTTGAGGCCCCTTGGGGCTAAAACCTACGATGACAACGTAATTCTAGGAACTTGGGTACGCTGAACCTCGACCCTCTCGGTGCTAAGTCTTACTCCTACTGAATAGTCCTAACTTGACTACAAAACTGATAGCTCGAAATTGATGCCCTAGACTAAGTCAAGAATACTTATCTGGAAGTAAACTGAGAGTCTGTAGGACCTGATAACTAAAAGTTGGTGCTCTAAGACTGGCTAGAGCTGCTTATCTGGAAGTGTAGTAATCGTCTAGAGAACTACTAATAACTGATATTATGAAATGCTACCAAACTTCCCAAGAACTGACTATCGTCAAACTGATCAGATGACTTACTGAAAAATACTGAAAAGGGCTAATTACAGATTGAGACGGAACTAGCTTTCAAACTGGCTATGAACTCACATGATGATAACAACATGGAAACATTCAAGAACTAACAGAGTCAAGCAACATTTGTATCTAGACAATTATGCAAGACTTAGATTACTCTATTCATAGAACTAGGGCTAAAACAATATTTCATGAAGAGAGTAACAACGTGCTTGATAAGTGGTGAAAACATTGCATGAAATCACAAGAATTACAGTCCACGAGAAATATTCATAATTTGATTGAAAACTAACCCTATTTCTGATATTCAAGGCTAGAACTGATAAGGAGTTACAGAAAGGTTTTAAGGCACAAGGAAAGAGCAATTTCCTTATTGAATTCCCACATACTTGGGGCAAAATCCTTGAAAAGAAATATGTAAAATTCTGAAGAAAACTAGAAGCCCTAGCTTAGTTCTGCAATGTCTGCCTGGAATTTGAACGTTTTGAAAATCGTTAGTTGAGAGAAATGAGAGGGATTAAGTCGATCAACCCCTTTAATTCTCCCCTAAACATGACCAAAATTATGTATTTTAGGGATTAAAAAGGAGGAAAGTTACAAAAATGCCCCAAATTAAATTCTGGAAAACTACCTGACGGGATCCAATGGGTCATACAATGAGTCATTGGTCGATACCATGACACATTGGGGCCAGTTGTTGGTCCTGGGCCTAAAAATCTAATCTCACTGGAAACAGATCACGGGAAGGAACCATGACTCATTGGGTGAATCAACGGGTCGTTAATTCCTCTTATGTTCATTGGCAGGGTTTTGAACAAATCTCGGACTCCCACTAACGGACGACACAACAACTCGTTGGTAAAACCCACGAGTCATGGTAACTGCCCGTCATCAGCACTGCCTTGACATGAAATACTGCTGGTTCAGACAACGGGTGGCAACAACAACTCGTTGGCATGAACGATGAGTCGTTAGTCCCACTTGTTGGTTTGGGGGAAGGTCTGACAGGTTTCTATACTAAGCAACAACGAGCGATAGAATGACTCGGTACTCTTCATAATGGATCCTTCCATGTCTCATTGGTTTCCGAATGAAAACTTGCAGAGCAAACAATGACTCATACAACAGTTCATTGGTGCTGACAACGACTCGTTCTCTAAGTCGTCCTTAGACAAAATTTTCTAGTTTTTCATGCTTAGTCTGAGTTTGGTCTAGGAAAGTTTTAGGGTGTTACAATATCTCCCCCTTGGGATTATTTGTCCTCGAATGAAGGATAAAACTGCTAAAAAAAGAGCTGCAATTCCCAAACTGAAACTATAAACTAATTTCTGAAGGAGTGACTGACTCCGAACTGGAATAGGCATACTAACTGAGCTGATGCAACTAGGATACATATTTAAAACATGAATAGAGTCGATGAGTACGGAATTGAATATAGTATTGAGGAGGAACTTAATACCTAATGCTGAAACTGAGCTGGAAGGGAATAAGTGAGGGTATTTAGCCATCATGTCTGCTTCTGCCTCTAATATGGCTCCCTCAACTAGATAGTTCCTCCACAAAACCTTTACTGAATCGGATTCCTTATTTCTCAGCTTGCGAACATGATGGTCTAGGAACTAGAATGGGATTTCTTTGTAAGAGAGACTATCCTTCACACCCACACTGTCTAGTGGCACAACCGAAGTCGGATCACCGATGCACTTCTTCAACAGCGACACAAGAAAAATTGGGTGCACGAATGATAACTCTGAAGGTAATTCTAACTCATAGGCCACATTGTCAATCCGCCTCAAAACCCTGTAGGGTCCTACATACCTTGGATTGAGTTTTCCTTTCTTTCCAAACCTCTTCACCCCTTTCATAGGTGAAATTTTCAGATAAACCCAGTCATCTATAGAAAACTCTAGTTCTCTTCTCCTCACATCTGCATATGATTTCTATCAGCTCTGGGCTGTTTTCAACCTTTTTCTGATAAGCTGCACTTTTTGCATAGCCTCATGAACTAAGTCTAGCCCTATCAAAGTGGCTTCGCCAACCTCAAACTACCTTATAAGATACCTACACCTCCTACCATATAATGCCTCAATCGGGGCCATCTAAATACTGGAGTGGTAGCTGTTGTTGTATGCAAACTTGATGAGAGGTAGGTGATCATCCCAACTACCCTTGAAATCGATCACAAAAGCTCTCAACATGTCTTCCAAGGTCTTAATAGTCAGCTCATCTTGTCCATCTATCTGGAGGTGAAAAGCTGTGCTGAGCTTGACCTTGAGTACCAAGTCCTTTCTGAAATGACTTCTAGAAATGTGAGGTGAACTGGGTACCTCTATCCGAAATAATGGACAAGGGAAATCAATGCAGTATGACCAACTCCCGGATGTATAGTCTAGCATAATCCTCAGCTGAGTCTGTAGTGTTAACTTGGAGGAAATATGCTGAATTGGTCATCCGATCTAGTATCACCCAAATAGAATTATGTTACCGACGAGTACAAGGTAGACCTGTAATGAAATCCATATTCACTTCATCCCACTTCCACATGGGTATGCTAATATCCCAAGTCATACTCCCAGGTCTCTGATGTTCAACTTTAACCTGCTGGCACTTCAGACACTTAGCCATAAATTCTGCAATGTCCCTCTTCATGCCGTTCCACCAATAGATATCTTGTAGGTCATGGTACATTTTAGTGGCACATGGGTGGACAGAATATCTAGAGCTGTGTGCTTCTGCCAATATTGTGTGATACCCCAAAAGTGCCTAGGCCCGGGAGCTAAAATTGAAAACTGCTAAAATTGGGAAAATATCACAGAACGACCATGTAACGAATCGTGGTATCTAACCATGGGTAGTTGTGTGTAGTCGTGGTGAGGGAAGTCTAGGTGGCATTGGAGACAACGAACGATACAACGACTCATTGTTCGTGGAAATAATCCGTTGTTAGCAGGCGTTGGAGGAGGCTGGGTTTAGTAGATGGGATACAACGGGTCGTCCAACGACTTGTTGTGAGAAGAAACGACCCGTGGTTACCGGTAGTTGTTTGGTTTCGAAGATTTCCAGTGTATGTGATGGATCAAGGCCACGAGTCATTGGAAGCAACCACGAGTCGTGGTGATACTCGTGGTAAGCAAGTTCAGATTTTTGTGAAGGGGCAATCAACGACCGGTGTAACGATCCGTTATTTTAGAGGACGAGTCATCCTGTCCGTCCATTGTTCAGTTCCCAAGGCATGTCTTAGCAGTGCAAACAACAAGCAACACAAATGGTCATCATTCCTTCCAACGACCCGTTGGTTCCATCCGTTGGTCCAATTTGGACAGTTTTCAGTCCAGATTCATTAAGGGCATTTTCGACTTTTCTATGCTATGAGACCCTAAACTACGTCGTTTTAGCTTATGAAAGGTGGGTTTTTAGGGGGATAATTTATTCTAGGTCCCCATTCATGCATGCAAGAGTATAGAGAGGTGATCATAGGGTGATTAAAAGCTTTTCTCTTCAAATCCTTCCAATTCCTTCTTGGTCATTCAAGGGAGGCTAAGAACTAGTTTTTTTTCAGGTATGTAAGGCTATCAATAGGTGTTTCCTTCCTCACCCATGCCAATTCACTACGACTTCATGAAAATTCTATAAAAAATTTATGGATTTTGAAGTAGATTTATATAAAAGCTAATGATTGTTTATGGGATTTGTGATTTGTTTTTGAATCTTATCATATTTTAAAGGTTTTTGATCAACTTTTATGATTCAAATGATTTATAATGTTATCGATTTCAATTTCTTTTGAATTTATCCTAATTATGCAAGACCCATGATGAATCGATTTGTGATCTACTTTTTCCTATAATGATATTTACAAGCCCAGCATGAATTATGATTTAAATTATGGATTTTATCAATTACCCATCATGATTTAATGAATTTCAAGCTATACACATGATCTATAAGTATGTATGAACTTTATTATTCATGAATTATGTTTTGGCCAACTCACGGGCCCTATATCATGGCTAATTCACGTATGTACAAGCATGTTTATGATTATCTTGATTTAACTAGCTCATGAATTCATGTATGTTATACTATGAGCACTATATATGTTTTAGGAGTAGTATCAAACACCAAGTAGGTTCGGGGCTCAGGTTAAACCCCGGATCTCATAAACTACGTGCCACCGTAGGTATGTTGGGACATCCTTTGTGACTGTCCCCGGCCCAAATGACCCTTTTCATGGTGATATTATGCCCTTTCATGTTTCTACCCTTGGAAAGGTATGAACGACCTCCCTACTAGGTTTACTAATCGGACTTCATGTGTGCTCATATGGGGTATGTCGATTAAGAGAGTCTCCCACTGTTCCTCATGATTTTTGAATGCTTATGATTATGTATTTTGGCTCAAGTCATGTTAAGTTAAGCTTTTCTCCTATGATTATGATTACGTTTGTATTATGAATGCTTTGAAAACCTTGAGCATTATGTTATGTTATGATGTTTATGATATAAGCATGATGTCCTACTCTTATGATCATTTATGAGTTTTAAATATTTTAAATGTCCTTTTTACTTATCTTGCATACTCGGTACATTCCACGTACTGACCGCATACTTTCTATGATGTATCGTTTCATGATACAGGATCCAGCTCTCAGGCTCACCCGCATCCTTAGATCGTCTCAGAGTTTGCCTTCAACATATTGGTGAGTCCTCATGTTCCAGGGGCTATTTGATAGAAATGTTGCTACTTTATGTTTCAGTACATGTTCGGGTTAGTTGGGGGTGTTGTCCCATCAACCCATCATTGTAGTAGAAGCTTTCAGACAAAGTATAGAATTCAGCTTATGTATGTCTAAGCGATTCTACCAGTTTGATATGTCATGATTCGATATGTTTCCGTTATGCTTTATGTTAAGTCTTCCGCTTATGTAAATGAATTAGATGCATGCTCATGTCATGGGCCGACTTGGGGTCTCTCGGGGCTCCTTGTCCCATTTTTATAATCTGGGTGTACGTTCGGGTCGTGACAAACTTGGTATTAGAGCCATAGCTTTGACGTGTCCTTGGGTGTCTGAGAGCTGCGTTAAGTAGAGTCTTTTTCGTGAGTGTGAAGCGTGCCACACTTATGGCGAAGAGGCTACGAAAATGTTTCCTTCTTTGATGATCTATGTCGTGCGATGAAAGTCCTTTACCCTTCTAATTCATGCTACTCCGTTTGCAGAATCATGTCTCCACACAGAGTGAACGCCAGAAGAAATGGTAACGTCAATGATCATGATGGTGCCAATGGTAATGAGCATCAGCCAGCCCCACCCGTTCACGAGGCACATACACCATTGGTAGCTACCCACATTGAGTTTAGGGTCGCGATTCAGATGCTGTCACAGGCTATGGCTGCCCAGGTTCATAATTAGACAGTGGCGCATTACCCTTAGAATGGGAATGTAGCGGCAGCTAGGGTGAGGGATTTCTTGAGGATGAGCCCTCCTGAGTTCACGGGTTCGAAGGTGGCGAGGATCCACATAATTGCATTGAGGAGATTCTGAAGATCACCCAGGTTATGGGGGTGAACAATGGGGAGTGTGTTGACTTGAATTCCTATTAGCTTAAGGGGGTGGCTTACATATGGTTCAAGCAGTGGAGAGATGCCAGGGAAGTGGGCACAGGTCCGATAGGTTGGAAAGAGTTCCACGCGGCATTATTGAATAAGTTTTTCCCTAGGGAGATGAGGGAGCTCAAAGGAGGCCGAGTTTGTTAATTTGAAACAAGGTGACATGTCCATTCAGGAGTATGCATTGGAGTTCACTTGACTATCCAAGGATACTCCAGAGTTGGTGGCAGACTAGAGGCTCGGGTGAGTCATTTTGTGCATGGGATGGCGGATAAGGATTGCAGGATCTCCATGCTACATCGAGATATCGACTTTTCCTGCATTGTGTTGCATGCTCAGCAGATGGAATCGGTTTACAGGAGGAAGAGGGAGTCCAAGAGGGCCAAGACCAACAACTTTGGGGCTTCTCAGGTCAGGACAGGGAGTGGGCAGCATCATAAGTCCCAGCACAAGTCTATCGCTCCAGCTCCATCATCGGCCAGCATGCCATCTAGATTCAGGAGACATCAGAGAAGTAGAGCTTCAGAGTCAAAAGGCCAGGGTAGCATGCAGATGGAGCGCTCTTTCCCAATTTGTGAGGGGTGTGGAAAGAATCACCCCCGGAGGTGCTTAGTTGGCTCGGATGCTTGCTTCGGGTGTGGAAAACCCGGACATAGACCTAAGGATTGCCCCTCAGCTAGATCAGGGGTCGGTGGAACCTGTGTGACAGCAGCCAGTTCTGCCACTCCAGCAGCACGTCCTCCTCAGCATGGTGCCTCTACTAGTGCAGCAGGCGGTCAACGCCAAAACAGGTTTTATGCTTTAGTAACCCGGCAGGAGCAGGAGGCTTCACCAGATGTGGTCACTGGTACGTTGCAAGTCTTCCATATTGATGCTTATTCCTTGTTAGATCCAGGAGCTACTTTGTCATTTGTGACCCCTTATATTGCTAGTAGTTTTGGAGTTAGCCCAGAAATCCTATCGGAACCATTCTCAGTCTCTACTCCAGTCAGTGATTCAATTGTAGCTAGGCGGGTGTATAGAGGTTGTCCCATTACAATATTGCGTAAGGTCACCTTCGCAGACTTAGTAGAGTTAGCTATGACTGACTTTGACATCATTTTGGGCATGGATTGGTTGTTTGCATGTTATGCTTCGATTAATTGTAGGACCCATGCGGTGAAATTTTGATTTTTGGGTGAGTCAGTTTTAAAGTGGAAGGGTAATTCAGTTGTACCAGCCGGTCGATTTATTTCATATCTTAAGGCCAGGAAAATAATTTCTAAGGGCTGCATGTATCACCTAGTTAGGGTTAAAGATGTTGAGTCCAAGACCCCGACTATCAAATCAGTTTCGGTGGTGTGTGAGTATACAGAGGTTTTTATCGATGATTTGCCAGGTGTTCCTCCTGAGTGGGAGATTGATTTCGGCATAGATCTTCTTCCCAACATGCAGCCTATCTCTATTCCTCTCTGCACGATGGCTCCAGTTGAGCTAAAGGAGTTGAAGGACCTGTTAGATAGATAAGGGCTTTATCAGACCGAGCAAGTCTCCATGGGGTGCCCTGGTGTTATTTGTCTAGAAGAAGGATAGTTCTCTTCGAATGTGCATTGAATATAGACAGTTGAACAAGGTCACCGTTAAGAACATGTATCCTTTACCCAGGATCGATGATTTGTTTGACCAGCTTCAGGGTGCCAAGTGTTTCTCCAAGATTGATCTCAGGTCCGGGTATCACCAGCTTAGGGTTCGGAAGAGTGACATCTCAAAAACCGCTTTCAGGACTCGGTATGTTCACTAGGAATTTGTTGTTATGTCTTTGGACTAACCAATGCCCCTGCATCTTTCATGGACTTGATGAACAGGGTATTCAAGTAATATCTAGACATGTTCGTGATCGTGTTCATCGATGATATCCTTATATACTCTCGGAGCGAGGAGGAGCATGTCGCTTACTTGAGAGTAGTGCTTCAGACCCTCAAGGATCGTTAGTTGTATGAAAAGTTCAGCAAGTGTGAATTTTGGTTGGAATCCGTGGAATTTTTAGGCCATGTGTTATCGAGTGAGGGCATAAAGGTAGATTCTCAAAAAATTGAAGCAGTGAAGAATTGGCCCAGACTGGTGAATCCTTAAGAAATTTGTAGTTTCTTGGGCCTAGTAGGCTACTACTGGAGATTCGTAGAGGGCTTTTCATCAATTGCAGCACCTTTGACCAAGTTGACTCAGAAGAAGGTAAAGTTCCAATGGTCGGAGGATTGAGAGAAAAGCTTCCAAGAGTTGAAGACTCGACTCACTTCAATACCAGTGTTGACCCTACTCAAGGGTACCGATGGTTTTGTGGTGTATTGTGATGCTTCCAGAATCAGACATGGGTGTGTGTTGATGCAGCATAGGAAAGTGATAGCATATGCCTCAAAACAGTTGAAAATCCATGAGAAGAATTACCCAACCCATGATCTTGAGTTGGCCGCGGTGGTGTTCGCATTGAAGATATGTCGGCATTACTTGTATGGGTCCATGTGGATGTATTTACGGACCACAAGAGCTTGCAATATGTGTTCACTCAGAAAGATCTCAATCATCCGCAAAGGAGGTGGTTGGAGCTACTCAAGGACTATGATATGAGTGTTCTTTACCAGCGGGGTAAGGCTAATGTGGTAGCAGGCGCATTTATTAGGCTCTCTATGTAGAGTGTGTTCCATATGGATGAGGGAAAGAAGGAGTTGGTGAAACATGTTCATCGACTTGCAAGGTTGGGAGTTAGATTGGTCGACTCGATCGATGGCGGTGTTGTTGTGCAAAACGGACCAGAATCATCCTTGGTGACTGATGTGAAAGCTAAACAAGATGAGGATTCGATCTTGGTAAAGCTGAAAGAAGCCGTTCAGAGTCATAAGGTGGAGGTCTTCTCCCAAGGGGGAGATGGTGTGTTGCGATACTAGGATCGTCTGTGTGTTTCAGACGTTGATAATTTGAGGGGTCGGATATTACATGAGGCACATGGATCTAGGTACTCTATCCATCTGGGTGCCACCAAGATGTATCATGATTTGCGGGAAATATACTGGTGGAACGGCATGAAGAAAGATATTGCAAAATTCATAGTCAAGTGCCCGAACTGTTAGGAAGTGAAAGTCGAGCATCAAAGGCTGGGAGGCGTACTTCAGGATATTAGCATTACCACTTGGAAGTGGGAAGAGATTAATATGGATTTCATTACAGGCCTACCTCGTACTCGCCGACACTACAATTCTATTTGGGTGGTGGTTGACAAGTTGACCAAGGCTGCACATTTCCTACCAGTGAAAACCACAGATTTAGCGGATGATTATGAAAAACTGTATATCCGGGAGTTGGTGCGATTACATAGAGTTCCCTTGTCTATTATCTCAGACCGAGGTACTCAGTTTACCTTTCGTTTTTGGCGGTCTTTCTAAAATGGACTTGGGACTCAGGTTAAACTCAGCACAATATTTCATCCACATATGGATGGTCAGGTGGAGCGAACAATCCAGACTCTCGAGGACATGTTGATAGCTTGTGTGATAGATTTTAAAGGAAGTTTGGATGATCACTTGCCCCTTATCGAGTTCGCTTACAATAACAGTTATCACTCTAGTATTCAAATGGCACCGTTCGAGGATCTCTATGGGCGGAGATGTAGATTTTCCATGGGATGGATTGAGGATGGTGAGGTAGCTACGATAGGGCCAGATTCGGTTCATGAGGCTATGGTGAAGGTTAAGTTGATAAGGGACACGTTGAAAACCGCTCAGAGTCGTCAAAAGTCATATGCTGATGTGAGGAGGAGAGAGTTGGAGTTTGAGGTGGATGATTAGGTATTTCTTAAGGTGTCTCCCATGAAAGGAGACATGCTGTTTGGGAGGAAAGGAAAACTCAGCCCCCACTATGTTGATCCTTTCCGGGTTATGAGAAGAGTTGGTAAGGTAGCGTATGAGTTGGACTTGCCATCAGAGTTATCTTCAGTTCATCCCGTCTTTCATGTATTGCTCTTGAAGAAATGCTTGGGAGACCCAGCTGTAGTAGTTTTGGTGGAAAGTGTTGGTGTGAGAGATAGCCTCAGTTATGAGAAAATTCCAGTTGCAATCTTAGATCGTCAGGTTTGGAGGCTGAGGAATAAAAAGGTAGCTTCAGTGAAGGTGTTATGGAGAAATCAGAATGTTGAGGGAGCTACATGGGAAGCCGAAGTGGATATGATGACTAAATAGCCTCACTTGTTCTCCATCAGCTCAGTTTCAGTTTGAGGTATCAGTTTTGCCCTAATTCTCTAATCAGTTTCCATGTTCAGTTCATGTGCACAAGTTTGATTTATGTTATGATAGATGTATGTGATTTCTGAATTCGGTTCAGCTATGTAGTTCTTTTCGGAGGTAGTCATTCCGCTAGTTTTCAGTTTAAATGATCAGTATTTGAATATGATAATTGCATGTTTCTATTTTTTGCTTGTTTCCTACATTCGAGGACGAATGTTCCCAAGGGGGAGATATTGTAATATCCCAAAACTGCCTAGGAGTAGAGCTGGGAGCTAAAAGTTGAAAACTGTTGAAACTGGAAAAATATCACAAAACGGGCCATGAAATGACTCATGGTATCTAACCATGGGTCGTTGTGTGCAGTCATGGTCAGGGAAGTCTGGGTGGTAGTGGAGACGACGGAAAACAAAATGACTCATTGTTCGTGACAACAAGCTGTTGTTAGCAGGCGTTGGAGGAGGCTGGGTTTAGCAGATGGGATACAACGGGTCGTCCAACGACTCATTGTGAGAAGAAACGACCCATGGTTACCAGTCATTGTTTGGTTACAAAGATTTCCAGTGTAAGTGATGGATCAATACCACGACTCTTTGGAAGCAACCACGAGTCGTGGTGAGGCTCGTGGTAAGCAGGTACAAATTTTTGTGCAGGGGTAATCAATGGTCAAGGTAATGATTCGTTATTTAAAAGGAGGAGTCGTCCTGCCAATCTGTTGTTCAGTTCCGGAGGCAGGTCTCAGCAGTGCAAGCGACGAGCAACACAACGGGTCGTCGTTCCTTTTAATGACCCGTTGGTTCCATCCGTTGGTCCAATTTGGACAGTTTTCAGGCCAGATTCATTAAGGGCATTTTCGACTTTTCTATGCTATGAGACCCTAAACTACATCGTTTTAGCTTATAGAAGGTGGGTTTTTAGGAGGATAATTTCCCTAAACTACATCGTTTTAGCTTATAGAAGGTGGGTTTTTAGGAGGATAATTTATTCTAAGTCCCCATTCATACATGCAAGAGTATAGAGAGGTGATCATAGGGTGATTCAAAGCTTTTCTCTTCAAATCCTTCCAATTCCTTCTTTGGCATTCAAGGGAGGCTATGAAACCAGTTGTTTTCAGGTATGTAAGGCTATCAATGGGTGTTTCCTTCATCACCCATGCCAATTCTCTATGATTTCATGAAAATTCTAACAAAAATTTATGGGATTTGAAGTAGATTTATATAAAAGCTAATGATTGTTAATGGTCTTTGTTATTTTTTTGAATCTTATCATATTCTAAAGGTTTTGATCAACTGTTATGATATAAATTATTTATAATGTTATTGATTTCATTTTTTTTAATTTAGCCTAATTATGCATGACCCATGATGAATCGATTTATGATCTACTTTTTCCTATAATGATATTTACAAGCCCAACATGAATTATGATTTAAATTATAGATTTTATCAATTACCCATCATGATTTAATGAATTTCAAGCTATATACATGATCTACAAGTATGTATGAACTTTAAGATTCATGAATTATGTTTTGTCCAACTCACGGGCCCTATGTCATGGCTAGTTCACGTATGTACAAGCATGTTTATGATTATGATGATTTAACTAGCGCTTGAATTCTTATATGTTATACTATGAGCATTATATATATTTTGGGAGTAGTATCAAACACCGAGTAGGTTCAGGGCTCAGGTTAAGCCCCAGATCTCATAAACTACATGCCACTGTAGGTATGTTGGAACCTCCTTTGTGACTGTCCCCGGCCCAAATGGACCTTTTCCTGGTGGTATCACTCCCTTTCATGGTTGTACCCTTGGCAAAGTACGAACTGCCTCTCGACTAGGTTTGCAGGTCGGACTTCAGTGTGCTCATATGGGGTATGTTGGTTAAAAGAATCTCCCATTGTTCCTCATGATTTATGAATGCTTATGATTATGTATTTTGGCTCAAGTTATGTTAAGTTATGCTTTTCTCCTATGATTATGATTACATTTTTATTACGATTGCTTTAAAAATCTTGAGCCTTATGTTATGTTATGATGTTTACGATATGAGCATGATGTCCTACTTTTATGATCATTTATGAGTTTTAAATATTTTAAATTTCCTTTTTACTTACCTTGCATACTCGATATATTCCACGTACTGACCGCATAATTTCTCTGTTGTATCGTTTTATGATACAGGACCCAACTCTCAGGCTTACCCGCATCATTAGATCGTCTCAGAGTTTGCCTTCAGCGTATTGGTTAATCCTCATGTTCGGAGAGCTATTTGATAGACATGTTACTACTTTATGTTCCAGTACATGTTGGGGTTAGTTAGGGGTGTTGTCCCATCAACCCATCATTTTAGTAGAGGCTTTCAGTCAAAGTACAGAATTCAGCTTATGTATGTCTAAGCGATTCTTCCGGTTTGATATGTCATGATTCGATATGTTTCTAATATGCTGTATGTTAAGTCTTCCGCTCATGTGAATGAATTGGACGCATGTTCATGCCATGGGTTTACTTGGGGTCCCTCGGGGCTCTGACTCCCGTGTTTACGATTCGGATGTATGTTTGGGTCGTGGCATATTCGCTGTCTCAAGTCATCTACATCTGGAACACATAGTCTGTCCTGGTAACGAAACACACTATCTCCCCCTTTGGAGAAAGCCTCCACTTCTTTTCTTAGAACTACTTATTTTAATTTGAGGAGTATGGGGTATTTATCTTACTTTTCCTTAACCTCTACTACCAGTGAGGATTTTGATCCACTCTGAATTACAACTCCACCCTCGGCTAAATCAATTAACTGAACTCCCAATTGAGCTAACCTGTGAATATCCTTTTCCAGCTCCTTTCTACCCTCTTCGACATGTGCCACACTCCCCATGGACATCCTTCTTAGGGCGTCGGCCACCATATCAGCTTTGCCTAGGTGATATAGCATGCTCATGTCATAATCCTTCAACAGTTCCAATAACCTCCTCTGACGAAGGTTCAAGTCCTTCTAACTGAACACGTATTGAAGGCTCTTGTGGTCGGTGAAAACATCCACGTGGATACCATAAAGGTAATGCCTCCATATTTTCAAAGAAAACACCACTGCTGCTAATTCAAGGTCGTGAATTGGATAGTTCTTCTCATGAACCTTGAGATGTCTAGAGGCATAAGCTATCACCTTACCCCAGTGCATCTGAATGCAATTGAGGCTAACTAGGGAAGCATCGGAATAGATTACAAACCCATCTGTTCCTTATGGTAAGGTCAAAACTGGAGATGTAGTAAGTCAAGTCTTCAACTCTTGGAAACTCTTCCACATGCATCTGACCATAAAAACTTTACCTTTTTCTGAGTTAACTTTGTTAGAGGAGACACAATAGAAGAAAACCCCTCTACAAACCATCAGTAATAATCGGCTAGACCTAGGAAACTCCTAATATCTGTTGGGGAAGTGGGTCTTGGCCAGTCTTTCACCACTACTATCTTTTGAGGATCTACCTGAATATCCTCACCTAAGACCGCATGACTGAGGAAGGCTACTAACTTCAACCAGAAGTCACACTTACTGAATTTAGCGAACAACTGACGGTCTGAGAGTCTGCAACACTATCATCAAATGGTTAGCATGATCCTCCTCATTTATGGAGTATACCAAAACATCATCTATGAACACAATGGATAACATGTCCAGGTACGACTTGAATACCCTATTCATCAGGTCCATAAAAGCTGCAGGGGCATTGGTTAGTCCAAATGACATAACCACAAATTAATAATGACCATACCGAGTTCTAGAGGATGTTTTCAGTATGTCACACTCCCTGACCCTAAGCTGATGATATCTCAACCTGATCTACCTTGGAAAAAACAATTGGTTCCCTGAAGTTGATCGAACAAGTCATCAATCCTGGGTAGGGGATACCTGTTCTTGACTATAACTTTGTTCAGCTGATGGTAGTCGACACATATTCTAAGGGTACCATTTTTCTTTCGTACGAACAACACTGGCGCACCCCATGGAGAGATGTTGGGTCTGATGAAACCCTTATCTAGAAGGTCCTTCAGTTGTTCCTTCAAATCCTTAAGCTCAGCTAGAGCCATTCTATAAGGTGGAATAGATCTGGGCTGAGTGTCTAGAAGAAGGTCTACACCGAAGTTTATTTCTCGCTCATGAGGGACTCCAAGAAGATCTTCGGGAAACACGTCCGGGAATTCGCTGACAACTAGAACTAACTAAATAGTTGGGGTCTTCGAGCTAGAATCTTTGAGACAAACTAGGTGATAGATGCACCCTTTTGAAATTATATTCTTTGCCTTAAGGTAGGAAATAAACCGACCCTTAGGCGCTGAAACACTACCTATCCATTCTAAGATTGGCTCATTGGGAAATTGAAACATGATGGCTCTAGTTCCGCAGTCGACTGAGACATAACCAGAATGTAGCCAATCCATGCCAAGAATGAGGTTGAAATAAACCATGTCTAGCTCTAGGTGATCAACTAGAATAACTTTACTTAACGCTGAGACTGAGCATTTTATATACCCGCCTGACTCTAACCGACTCACCAACTGGTGTAGCAACTAAGAACGGTTCTAAGAGTACTTTTGGGCTAATATCAAATTGAATGGGTATGTAAGGATTTAGAAATGATAGTGTGGCTCCTGGATCTATTAGGGCATATACATCTAGATGGAAAAGACATAACACCCCCGTGACCAAATTAGGTGAGCTCTCCTGATCATGATGAGAAGACAAGGAATAAAAGTGAGTTTGGCGTTGACCGCCATCAGCACTTGAAGTATTACCATGCTAAACTGGAATACCTGCTGGGGATGCTAAAGTAGTAGACTGAGTTTTCCCCTGTCCTGCTGACGGACACTCCTTTAGCTTGTGACCCAATTGCCCACATCCGAAGCAACCCTCTTTTCCCATGCGACATTCACCCGAATGGTTCTTTCCATATTTAGGACAAGTTGGAAAGTGGTGATGGAGTCGTGAATCTGGGACTGGGAGCCTAATGCTTCACTCCTTCGGCCCTTATGGGATCGGGAAGAAGGAGCATTGGCCGATGTGTGTGCTGGAGGTCTCTGCTGCTGCTGCTGTAGGCGACTACTGCCGCCTAACCTCTGCTGGCTATATTCAAACTGTCCTATTCTAGCCCGCTTGCTTTCCCTCTATATATCATTCAATTTTTCTATGAATGATGAGGCTAGAGAGGTCAATTTCTTTGATTAGCATTGCAGTTCTTTATTCTTTAAGCACCAGGTCTGAAACCCTATTTACAAACTTAAGCGTGCGAGTCCTCGGCTCAGCTACCATCTCTGGGGCATACCTCAACAATCAAGTGAACTCCAATGCATACTCTTCTACTGTTTTGTTACCTTGTCTCAAATTCATGAATTCAGCGACCTTGGCCTCCCTCAATTTCCGAGGAAAGAATTTGTCAAAAAATGCCTTAGCGAACTCATCCCAATCTATTGATCCTACTTCAGCTAGCCTCCCTTCCTTTCAATGGTTGTACCAAATCTAAGCTACCCCTTTCAATTGGTAGGTAACCATATCATCACTCTCTACGGAACTAACACCCACAATTCGGGTGATCTTCCGCACCTCATCCACAAATTCCTGAAGGTCCTCACCTACCCTAGATCCATGAAAAGATGGAGGGTTTATTCGGGTAAAGTCTCGAACCCTAGCGGCCACTGCAGATCTATTCACATTCACTGGAACCACCTGCTGGTTCACTTGGTTGGTCACAGTCTGAGCCAACAGTTGAATTGCCGCTCAAAATTCTATAGAGGACACTTGATCGTCCTATGGGGCTGCTGGTGGGGTAGGTCGGTTGACATTGCCATCCCTCCTTCCATTTCCTAGTTTTGGAGGCATATTTTCACTGAAACAAATAGAGCATGAGTTAGGAAGACATTTCTAGGATTAAGCTTAACGCATGATAAGGAGTATGAACAAAAGGGACATTTCCAAAGAACGCCTTGTAGCCTCCCCCTCATAAGTGTGGTGCGGTTTACACCCATAAAAAGGACTCTACTTGACTTGGCTTCAGAAAAACCTAGGATACTATAAACCTAGTTCTCTGATACCAAGTTTGTCACGATCCGAGTCTGCACCCTGGACGAGACACGGTTCTTGGAGCCATAAATGACCCCAAGCGAACCCATGTCTTAACATTTCACTGGTATACTGATTTAAACGTAAGGGGAAACTATGTAAAGATAATTATTCAAGAAATACTATATTGAAAAGATTAAACATAACAAAAAGTGACATGTTTCATAAGATACTGAAAACATGCAACAACTGCAAAACAAACTGAACAACACTGTGTCTGAAAGCCATCTAAAGAATTGATGAGTGTTGGGACTAACCCCAACTAAATCTAAGGTCTAACTCAAAAGAAACTGAACTGAATAAAGTAAACCCTTGTCCTTAGAATATGAGGACTCACCAATAACGCTGCTGTTGAAATTGTCAGAAGGAACTCCTGACGATACTGTGACTAAGAACCTGCACTTGTATAATAATACAATACAACATAGAAAGTATGCATCAGTACTTTGAATATACTAAGTAAGTTAGATATACATAAAACATAAAAATAAACAATTAAACTAAAATAACATGAAATGACCAACTGATATAGAGTGCTGATAAAAGATGAGCTATAACTGTAATAAGGTCAATATAGATCGTGACTGATGGTCATAAACATGTCCTGAAACTGAGTAACCGAACTGAGCTAAATTAATATTGAGTTGAACTGAACTGTACTAACAAGTGGGACTATACTCATATTGTGGGAGAGTCTATAACCGACATATAACCGCGTGAGCAAGACATGGAGTCCAATGTATACACCCCATCGGTGAGAGCCCATAGTACCTTTCCATTGTATAGTGGTTGAGTTGGGTGATAACAAGTCTGAAACCCTTTGGGACCAAAACCTACGATGGCAACCTAGTTCTGGGAACCTGGGTGTGTTGAACCTTGGCCTACTCGATGCTAACTCCTACTCCCACTGGATAGTCCTAATTTTGCTACTAGACTGATAGCTCGAATTTGATGCCCTCGACTGAGTCAGGAATATTTATCTAGAAGTAACCTGAGAGTCTGTAGGACTTGATAACTGAAAGTTAGTGTTCTAAGATAGGCCAGAGCTTCTTATCTTGAAGCGTCGTAACTATCTAGTGAATTATTGATAACTGATACTAGGAAGTGTTACTGAACTTCTCTAGTACTGACTATTGTCAAATTGATCAGCCGACTTATTGAAAAATACTTAAAAGGGCTAATTACATACTGAGACTAAACTATCTTTCAAATTGGCGGTGAATTCACATGACGATAACAACATGGAAAAATTCAAGAACTAATAGAGTCACGCAACATTTGTATTTAGACAATTATGCAAGACCAAGATGATTGTATTCATAGAACTAGGGCTAAAACAATATATCATGAAGAGAGTGAAAACGTGCTTGATAAGTAGTGAAAACATTGCAAGAAATCACAAGAATTACAGTCCAAAATTAATATTCATTATCTGACTGAAAACTAACCCTATTTCTGTTATACCTTGGGAACCTAAGGATTAGACCCGGAAGTGAAAATGGAGAAAAACTAAAAATTTGCACTAGGTCACAAAACGATTTGTGAGGTGAGTCGTTAGGAGTGACCACGAGTCGTGAAGTGACTCGTGGTCAGCTTGGTTTGGCAAAGTTTGAGTGAGGAGGCCACGGACCTGACCACGAGTCATGGTCAGATCTCACGACTCATGAGGTCCCCCGTGGTCAACCCTGGAGGTTTTGCAAGATGGGGATGGGCAGTGTAGGCCACGGAAGGTGACCACGAGTGAAGTCTCCCGTGGGGTTCCCTTGGAGTTTTGGGCAGTGGACTCAACGGGTCAAGGCAATGAGTCGTGCCTATGGAAACGACTCGTTAGATCCCTCGTGAGGACTGATGACCAGATATTTCTTGCATTTTATTGAGGATGTTTGCGTAACTTCCTAAGTCCCTAAGGCTTAAACTATGTCGGTTTGGATACTTGCTGAGTGCGATAAGAGGAGTTAAGTCCCCATTGCATGCTCATTCTCAACCAAAGATATTAGAGAGGTTTTGGAAGATTCAAGGCCTTCTTCCCCAAATTTTCTTCAAATTTCTTGGTGGGTGTTCAAGAAACCTCAAGTCCATCAACTCCCAGGTATGTAGGGTTTTAAAAATGGGTAGAAGTCTTCCCCAACCATGCCCAATTTCGATTAAAGTCATGAGTTCTTCTACTCAAATTCCATAGGGTTTTACCCAAAGCATGTCAATGTGATTTCTCCTTATGGGTTTGTTTTAATTGAGTTTTATTTATGGAAATATGCATGATGGGGAAATTTTATTGTTATTTCTTTTAATTCATGTTTCAATCTTTTAACTCTAAATTGCCCATTTATGGAGGTTCATGGAAATTATGATTTATGATGAATATTCATTATTTTAAGCTTATTGATTATGGAAATGCATGAATCCAAATTAACCATGTTTATATGTATATCTTTGAAGAAATTGAGTATGATGACGTATTAGGCAATGCCCACGTGATGGAGTATGATTTATGATTTACGAAATGAATTTCATTATTTATCGATTTTGTATGTTGGCCGATAAAAAGGGCCTTGATTCTTGGCTAAGCATGTTTTAAAAGGGGATAAATGATGATAAATGTTATATCTTAGCCAATGAATTTTTATGCATAATGTTGATGATTTATGTATGAGCCTATATGCATGTTTTTGGGAGCCGTGTCTAGCACCGAGCAGCCCAACGTTCAAAGGACTACGCCGGTATCTCATAACCACATGTCACCGTGGGTTGTAAATGTTATGATGATATGATAATGATCTCCTCAAATGTGATATCACGCCCTATGCACGACCCTCGCCTGGCAAGCCAGGGTCGGCTCTGCCCGCTTGAGTGAGATAGTGGGGTATCATGAAAGGCTCTACCATGATGTTGTCAGTTATGACGAGTCCTCCCATTGTTACACATGTTTTATTCATTGCTATGTCTATGTTATTGGCTCAAATTATTTTTTGAAAGTTTTCTTACGATTATGATAATGAACAATTATGAATGATATGAAAGCCTTGAGCCTTATGATTATTATGAAGATTTTGATGAAAGCATGATGTCCTTCTCCTCTGTCTATTTATGAGTCTCACTTTACTTTTAAAATGTCCGTTTTACTTACCTTGCATACTCAGTACATTCTACGTACTGACCATATACTTTCTATGATGTATCGTTTCATGATACAAGGTTTGGATCTTAGGCTCATCCTCACCCTTAGGTCATCTCATCTTACGCTATCAACTCGTTGGTGAGTCCTCATATTTTAAGGGCTGTTTTACAGACTTTTATGTTGTTTATGTTTCCGCATTGGTCGGGTTAGTTGGGGATGTTGTCCCATCAACCCATCTCATGTTTTAGAGGTTTTCAGACAAGTATGTCGTATTCAGCTGTGTAAACATTTAGTATTTCTTGATGTTATGTTATGAGTACGTTCTCACTATATATTTATGATTATCATTCCTCTTAATGGAATGAGATTAGTTTTATGCATTAGCCGTGAGTCGACATGGGGTCCCTTGTCCCGTGTCTACTATCCAGGTGTACGTTCGGGTTGTGACAAACTTGGTATCAAAGCCATAGGTTTCAAGTGTCCTAGGGTGTCTAAAAGCCGCATTAGGTAGAGTCTTTTTCATGAGTGTGAAGCACGCCACACCTATGATGAAGAGTCTACTAAACGTTTAGGAAATGTTCCCTTCTTTCATGTTCTATGTCGTGCAATGAAAAGCCTTTCCATCTTTCTAATCGTGCTATTCTCGATTGCAGAATTATGGCTCCTAGGAGAATGAACGGAAGGAGGAATGGAAGTGATGAAGGCCACGGAGATGGAAATGATCATGGGCATCAGCAAGCCCCACTTGTTTTGAAGCCCTAGGCACCAGAGCCAACTGCCCACGCCGAGTTTCGGGCGGCGATTCAGATGTTGGCGTAGACCTTGACCGCTCAGGTCAACCAACAGGCTATTGCGCAGGTTCCAAAAAATGGCAATGCGGCGGCGGCTCATATTAGAGACTTCTTGAGGATGAACCCTCCTGAGTTCACGGCATCGAAGGTGGATGAGGATCCACACGAGTTCATTTAGGGGATCCTGAAGGTCACTCAAGTTATGGGAGTGACAACTGGGGAGTGTGTAGACTTGGCCTCTTATCAGCTAAAGGAGGTTGCTCATATTTGGTACAAGAAAGGGAAGGACAACAAGGCAGTGGGAGCAGGCCCTATCAGTTGGGATAAGTTTCACATGGCTTTTCTTGATAGATTCTTCCCTCGGGAAATGAGGGATTTGAAAGCAACTGCTTTTGTTAACTTCAAGCAAGGAAAGATGTTAGTGCTGGAGTATTCTCTTGAGTTCCCTCGCTTGTCAAAATATGCCCCAGAGTTGGTGATGGATCAGAAGGCGCGGGTGGAGCCGATTCGTTTATGGTGTGGCCAGTTATTTAGACAAGGACTGCAGGAATGCTATGCTCCACTAGGATATGGACTTTCTCGCATAGTGTTGTACGCCCAAAAGATGGAGGTGGCTTATGCGAGGGATATGGAGGCAAAAAGGGCTCGGACGGATAGTCGTGGGTTTTCACATCAGAGGTCCAGCGGCGGCTACTATCCGCAGTTTCAGTAGAGGTCACTAGCCCCAGCACCATCCTCAGCTAGTGCTCCATCCAGACCCAGGGGTGATCAAAGGAATAGGGCTTCAGGGTCGAGGGATCAGAGGGGCACCCAGTTAGAGTATACCTCACCAGCCTGTGGGAAATGCGGCAAGAGTCACACCGGGGAGTGCCTACTTGGTTTAGACGTCTGTTTTGGGTGTGGTAGACCTGGCCACATGCGCCGAGCATGCCTATATGCTAGACATGGTGATGATAGGGGTTGAGCACAGACCACTAGGACAACAGCAGCTCCAGCCCGTTCATCTCCACAGGGAGCATCTACTAGTGGGGGTTGCGGTCAGCGACAAAACTGATTCTATGCCCTTGCCTCGCGCTAGGAGTAGGAGACTTCGCCAGATATGGTCATTGTTATGTTACGTGTCTTTCATATTGATGTTTATTCCTTGCTAGACCCGGGAGCTACATTGTCTTTCGTGACTCCTTACATTGCTACTAGCCTTTGAGTTAGTCCCAAGACCTTGTCAGAACCGTTTTCAGTTTCTACCCCTGTCAGTGATTCAGTTGTAGCTAGGTAGGTATATAGAGGTTGCCCCATTACGGTGTTGCATAAGGCTACCTCCGTAGATTTGGTAGAGTTATCCATGACTGACTTTGACAATATTGTTGGTATAGATTGGTTGCTTGCATGTTATGCCTTAATTAATTGTAGGAACCGTACTGTGGAGTTTCATTTTCCGGGTGAGCTAGTTGTGGAGTGGAAAGGTAGTTCGGCGGTTCCAGTAGGTTAGTTTATTTCCTATCTTAAGGCTAGGAGGATGATCTCTAAGGGTTGCATGTATCACTTAGTTAGGGTTAAGGATATAGAGTCCGAGACCCCGACTATTTAGTCAGTTCCGGTGGTGTGCGAATACCCGGAGGTGTTTCCCGAGGATTTGCCAGGTGTTGCTCCGGAAAGGGAAATTGATTTCGCCATTGATCTATTGCCAGATACACAGTCTATTTCTATCCCTCCTTATAGGATGGATCTAGCCGAGCTGAAGGAATTGAAGGATCAGTTAAAGGATCTATTGGATAAGGGCTTCATTAGACCCAGTTAGTCTCCATAGGGTTCACTAGTTTTATTTGTGTGGAAGAAGGACGGTTCCCTTCGCATGTGTATTGACTACTGGCAGTTGAACAAGGTTATCGTCAAGAACAGGTACCCCTTACCCACGATTGATCTCAGGTCCGGGTATCATTAGCTTAGAGTTCGGGAGAGTGACATCCCGAAGAGCGCTTTTAGGACTTGGTATGGTCAATACGAATTTGTTGTTGTGTCTTTTGGGCTAACCAATTCTCCAGCGGCTTTTATGGACCTAATGAACAAGGTGTTCAAACAATATTTGGATATGTTCATGATCGTGTTCATCGACGACATTCTTATATACTCCCTAATCGAGGAGGAGCATGCCACTCATTTGAGAATAGTGCTGCAAACCCTCAAGGATCGTCAGGTGTATGCAAAGTTTAGCAAGTGTTAATTTTGGCTGCACTCAGTAGCATTTCTGGGTCATGTGGTATCAAGCGAAGGCATAAGGGTAGATTCCCCGAAGATAGAGGCGGTGAAGAATTGGCCCAGACCGGTGAATCCTTCAGAAATCCGGAGTTTCTTGAGCCTAGCAGGTTATTATAGAAGGTTTGTGGAGGTTTTCTCATCTATTGCGGAACCTTTGACCAAGTTGACTTAGAAAAAGGTGAAATTCCAATGGTCAGATGCTTGTGAGAAAAGCTTTCAAGAGTTAAAGACCCGACTCACTTCAGCACCAGTGTTGACATTACCCGAGGGTACCAATGGCTTTGTTGTCTATTGTGATGCTTTGAGAGTTGGATTGGGATGTGTGTTGATGCAGCGTGGGAAGGTAATAGCAAATGCCTCGAGAAAGTTGAAGGTTCATGAAAAGAATTACCCGACCCATGATCTTGAGTGGTCGCGGTGGTGTGTGCATTGAAGATATGGCAGCATTACTTTTATGGGGTCCATGTGAATGTATTTACGGATCACAAGAGCTTGCAATATGTGTTCACACATAAAGACCTAAATCTTCGGCAAAAGAGGTGGTTGGAGTTACTTAAGAACTATGACATGAGTGTCCTTTACAACCCAGGCAAGGCTACTGTGGTTGCAGATGCGCTTAGTAGGCTCTCCATGGAAAGTGTGTCCCATGTGGATGAGGGAAAGAAGGATTTGGTGAAGGATGTCCACCGACTTGGTAGACTGGGAGTTAGATTGATAGATGCGACCAATAGCGGTGTGGTTGTACATAACGGGTCAGAATCGTCCTTGGTAGTTGACATTAAATCCAGGAAAGGCGAGAATCCAATATTGAGGAAGCTGAAGGAGGTGGTGAGGAGTCAGAAGGTGGAGGTCTTTTCCCAAGGGGGAGATGGTGTGCTACGATACCAGGGTTGATTATGTGTTCTGGACGTCAATAATTTGAAAGTTCAGATATTGCATGAGGTACATAGTACCAGATATTCTATCCATCCGGGATCTGTTCGGGTTTTTCTGCTTTAGGTATAAAGCTACATGCAAGTGCACGTGGTCGAACAAGTAGTAAAGTGGCTTAAGTAAGCCAAGTATCGATCCCACAGGGACTGTGATAAGCTAACAATCTACTCAAGTGTAATATATTTTAACTCTAACAATGAAGACAATAGTGCAAAGAAGAGTTTGATATTTTGATTTCTAATTTTTATGCTAAGTCTAAAACGAATATCTAACGTGAGTCTGAACTATGAATGTGAGCATGCTGAGGTTAAATGAACATGTAAAGAAATAAATTATCAATATAATGTGGTTAATCTTTCCTCCGGTTGCTAGTCAAGAACTATTGCCAATGGATTAAAACTCTCGTATTTAACCCAACTTAAGAATCATGAACCGTCCACCTCATTTCTGTGATTAAACGAAATTCATGTTCTGGCCATACAAAACCGGTTCCTTAATTGACTAATACGACTTTCAGGTATATTTCTATCCTGAAGGTAAATCAATTCTCAATTTTCCCAAACTAAGAAAATATCATATCCTATTGATTCACAACTTTCTAATTTCTTGCTCTCTCGAGTAAAACCGGACTTTTTAGATATACATTAACATAGGCCACACATTAATGCAGTAAGAACAAGAATCAATAGAACAACCATGGAAGAAAAGATGAAAAACCCAATTGATCAATAACTACATTTCAATACAATTGTTCTTAACCTCAGCAAGAAGAGGATTTAGCCACTCATTCGTGGATTAAACATCGTTAAATGAGTGTTAAACATACAAGCAATTGAATTAAAGAAGAAGGAGATAGAGAAAAACCCTGAGATTTTCATCCCCTCAACTGCCTGTAACCCACGTTCTTGCTCCACCAAGTCAGAATATTGAAAAATGAACCTAAGTGTTCTATTTATACTAGTGGGAATTTTTCCCGGAATAACAAGCAACGTGTCACGGAGTGCATCGCGGAGCACTGCCTCCGTGACACACCACTGACGCGGAGCCTCACTGGAAATTGACTGTCCAGGTAATAAGGTGTTATACCCCGTAGAATTCCCGGCACCTAGATGACCTATTCGCACGTTGGTTAAGCATATTTGAAGGCCATACGTGCTGGAGAAAGGCCCGGGAAAAGATCGGATGAGAAACTTGTCGAACCATCGCGGTAGGAGCCGAGGCAGAGCCCCTCCGCGATGGCAGCGTGTCACGGAGGAGGGGCCTCCGCGTTGGCTCCGTGACACGTTGGCCTTGTCCAGGCCCAAGTATATAAAGCGCCACTTCGGTTTTAAATGATAAAAACATTTATAAACTTCCAGAAAACAGAGCAAGCCAGTAGAGGGAGAAAAGGAACGAAGGAGATAATATAATTTTCGACCGATTACGCTGCTAAACGTTGTCCAAACTCAAATTAACCCCAGATACTGAGGTATTTGGCAGCAGAGAGCATTCCTACGGATTCAGTTTCGTAAAATACGGCCGACGAATCGTTGAGCCACCGAGCTAAGGTAAGTGGAATTGCTCTAAATTAGTGTTTATGTGTTCCTAGCTGTGAAGTGAATATTTCTCCCTTCTGGATCTCTGAGAAATAGCGAGTTTTCGACCGTCTTTTGATAAGCCTAAGTTTAGGCTATAAACTATATCGAAAGTGACGTTACTCTTTAAAGTAAAGCTGTATTTGGTATTAATTGACATATCTATGAATGCAGTTGGGAGGAAATAGTTGAAGTGCTGGCTGAGTCTCGTTCGACAGACGAATAGTTCAAGGATAAGGTATGTAAAGCTAGTTTCCTTGGCAAGTTAGTAATCTTGGTACAGTACAGTAATTTAAAGGCCAGTAGAATATTCAGAAGCCATGTATGACGCATACTATGAATGATGGTACGATACTAGAAACATTATGTTATGACCAGCGCGAGACTTGCTAGCACGATATAGATTTCAATATAAGTGTTAGGAACTGCACAGCATGCTCAGTATGTGATGTGACACAGAATGGTAGGATATCATTGTATTCAGTTGAAACCCAGTAAAGTAATATAATATCCATAAGATATCTCAGAAATAGAATGATACGCTAAAGTGAAGCTAGAAAGCATATTAGAACTAGTAAATCATGTTACTATAGAATCTCAGTATACAGCATGGTTTTCAGCAGAAATACTATATCCTGTTCAGTATTAGCCCCAGAACAGTCTGGCAGGAGACTATATTCATAAATATACATATTTACCAGCCTCAGCACGTATTAAATACGTACAGATTACTATCACTAGTTCAGCATGTAATATATATGATACTTTACCCCTAATAGCCTCAGCATATGAGATATGCAGACAATATTACTAGTTGAGACCGTTGTGTTGTTTGGGGTTGGATTACCTAGCATCCATGACCGCCCAGGGTTAATAGCTGTATCGACTCATCCGCTAGAGGACGAGGATACGTCGCTCTACGGAGTGGCATGCCGTCCCACAGGGGACGAAGATGGGATGCCAGTTTCCCCCATATTGTGCCTTGGTTGGCCCTTATACACCCCCGTCGAGCGGATACGCCCGGGGTGTTGATTCAGGAGTCCTCCGGACTCAGGTACAGTTATAGTCAGGGGCTCAGCGAGCCCAAGTGCATACCTAGGGGACCGGCAGGATGCTTACAGGGTTATAGGAGATGGGATGACCGGGGTAGGGGTATAGATTCTGTGCTGGTTGTACCTCCCGGCTTATGGGGGCCGGGTAAGGTTTGTGTGTGCTATATATGTTATGATATGTTATACTGTGTTACAGTAGATCGACAGTAGAACGATAAATCCTCAGGTATGACTCCTACTCCTTCCAGTATGATTAAGAGAAGGTATGACTTACATTATCAGACAGTTAATCTATTCCTTTCTACTTCAGTTTCATCAGTTATATTATTGCTTTCAGATATTTCTTTCAGTTGTTGCTTTACATACTCAGTACCAGTGGTACTGATGCCCGGTGGGGCGCTGCATTACTTGCCTGCAGGTACTCATAGACGAGCAGGCGATACTACGTGATTCCTGTCAGCGATCGAGTATTCAGCTCCTGTCATCCGGAGACTGAATTCCAGAGGTGTATTTCAGTTTCTTTTGTTGTATAGTACGGGTAGGTCGGGGCCCTGTCCCGATCATTTCTATTGCTATTCCTAGAGGCTTGCAGTCTGTATATATCTCCCTGTGGTCAGATGAGCCGGTCGTGTGAGGCCGTGCAGTTGTATAGCTGTTAGTACTCTTTCTTTCTTTTATGTTGGCCGTGTGGGGCCATAGTTTGCCAGTAGTGGTGACCTTGCCGGTCACGTAGCTTTCTAGTACTTCATGATTGAGTTATAGATAACTAGACAGCATGGTGGCCTTGTCGGCCCGCATAGGTTTCCCTGAATTGATATGTTTCTGGTCAGCTGTTAGTACAGGTACAGGAGGCTATAGGCCAATGGGCAGGGGCTGTGTTTACAGCCGTTATATAGCCCTTTGTTTCCAGAAATATGAGTTAGAGCCAGCTAGGCACCAGATGTGCCCAGGCTTAGCAGTCCAGCAGTTCAAGTCCCAGTAGGGCACCAGGTACCAGTCATACCCCCCAAGGCGGGGTGTGACATAAGGCCCAACGTGGCATGGCGTGCAACGCGGGGCTAGGCCAGCGTGCCACGGTCCCAATGCGCACCCACACTGGAATTTGGCCAAAATTTCCCTATCCAGGCAAAAGGCCTCCGTGATGGCAGCGTGACACGGCTCCATCGCGGAGCCCCTTTAATTTGTGCCATCCAATGCTTTGTCCTTTGCTAACATCCGAGTCCAACCCCGATCTCTCCCAACACGCATTTTAGCTTCACAAAATTATATTTCACCTGCAAAACAACGCTAATCATGTTGGTTAGTATAAATTTACATTTTATTATCAATCACATGAGAATGTATAAACATTGATAGATAAACAAGGCTAAAATGACACATTTGAGTATCACTTGGGCATATAAATTTTCCTAAGATCACTTACCCCACACTTTAATCCTTGTTCGTCCCCGAACAACAATCTTACACCTCATGCACTTTACACCCCATCCTGGCTACTTTGGTTCGACAATCAGGCTACGGCCCTACCGATTATTCAACATAGCAAATCATCAAGAAAACACACATGGTCCTATCAATGCAATGACCTTCAACACATCAAGACCTCCTAGACTTAAGAATCGACTCTCGATATTGGCAAACTCATGCAAATCAACTGATCAAGGTATCCGACACGAAAATTAATCTCTCATCAAGCATGTGCCCTCACAATGCAAGAGAATTTTCCCTTTTTAATCACATGAACTCTAATGGTTACATGCAGGGGCATATAAACACAATTTCACTCTCTCTCCCAAAAGAATTCACATGCATCATGTCATGAACCATAGGCTTTCCCTTAGTGTATTTCTCCACTAATATAAGGAAATTTGATGTAGGATCACGTAGGACTTTAACGGGTTGTAATGTAAGCTACGGAACTAGTAAATATTGGGCTAGCCAATAATAGCCACTAGCATCCTTAAGCGCCTTTTCAATACATTCCATCAAACTCATGGGCATTGTTTCTTCCTTCATCCTCCCCTTCTTGAAGTCTGTCTTTAGTTTGGCCCATATCTTTAAGCACACTTGACTCGATAACAAAGATTATTCAGACACCTTCATTATATTTTATTTATAACAAGTGCACCTTCAACCTTTTCTTTCCTTTCATCACTCTGCTTTTCTTTTGTTTTCACCATTTTCACTCTTTGACACTTTGGGAAAATGATTTTCTCTTCTTAAGCGCTTAAGAGTTTTGGATCAAATTTACGGCTAATGAAAAGAAGGGGTTAAGCTCGGTTTACACATTTTGACACAAGAAAAGAATAATAGGCTAAAGGCTCAACGGGCTAACTAGGGTGTACATTCAAGGTGGGTACAATAATGAAAAAGAGAAACTTTTGGTTAACACAAAGAAATGTCTACATCCTTTCCTACAATACACGTCCTTCATTTCATTTCGTACACACACCAGGAAAGTTCTAGACACTTCACAATGGCATGGAATAAACAAAACCTCACTTCACACTTATTTCACATGCTCAATTCAAGACGTATTCACAAACTCTTCAATCAACTAATTACAAGAATTCAAACATTAAGCCTCAATCACACTGAATCGACTCCATGGCCTAGGTATCTCAACATATTTACAAAGTTGCATGCTTTCATACGAATCACCTTTGCATTTCAAATATCATGTACGACACGCAACCAGAATTCCACAACCATAAAGTAACTACAGGTTTTGGGATGCAACCCACAAAAGAAAACAATTGAAAAATAAATGAAAAAAATCTACTCCTAACGACTACATTTCCCTTAAGATGGTCGTCATCCATCCATCATAGGGAACGGTCACTAACTAAGACTTCGGTTCAATGGGACCCTTATCGGTCAAAGAACCGAAAACAAACGCCGAGAAACCCAAGAATTGAAGAAATTTTTTTTTAACATATCGATCATTTCGATAAACAAAAAAATATGTACAAAATCAGCTAGCAAAATATTCAACAGCACACAACAGTTTCACATTTAATTACAATACAGAACAACAACATCAAAATCACAGGGTCACAAAATTTTTCCACAGGCACAACAACAGAACAAAACATACACAACAACACCACCAGCACCTAACTACTCCCACCCCACACTTATCTCGAACACTGTCCCTAGTGTTCACAGAAATTCAAATAGCACAAAAAATTGGGTGGTGGAACTCCCTGATCAATCAAAATACTCCACTTCTTCATCAGGTACTGCTGCCTCGTCTCCCATGTCTGAATCACCCCCATCGTCATCATCGGACTCCACATCGGAGTCCTCACGACGTATCTCCTCATCTGTGGGGACATCATCATCCGTGGGCTCTACAAAACTGGCCCCACTCGGCATAGAGCCCTGGCATTTTCTCCAAAAGGGTAGTTTAGCTCGAGCTGCCATAGCTCCTCTACTGTCGCCGGCCTCCCGCCTATCCGCAGCTGGAGCATCTGCATCCCGTACATGCGAGCCATGTACTGATCATCCCGAGCATGTCGCTCGGCTAGTGTAAGAACGGGCCCATGGGTGGTGTCGGGTGCCTTAGTTTTGGTGACATCTAAGGCCCGCCGCTCCATCTGTGGGATATAGTCAAGGGACTCTTCCTCAATGTCCAGACCCCTCAAGAACGTGGTGAGTAGTCCACCAAATCCATATCTGTGCCCCTGATGCAAACAGGCTCTCTTCATGGCGGAGATAATCACCGCCCCCACATTGATCTCCAGCCCTTTCATCAGGGAGTACACCAAGCATACAAAATCCCGGGTTACATCCTTCATATGCACCCCGGGGATTAGGCAGGAACACACAATCTTAAGCCATATTCTGGCTTCCCTGTTCATCTATGAGTAGGGCAAAGTCTGATGGTAGCCCCTCTCCTTATGTATGCTCCATCTAGCCGTTGATCGGGTTCCACACAAGGTGCGTCTGATGTCTGCATATGGTGGAGTGATATTCAGCTGTCGAAGCACGTGGGCGTCTGTGTCCCGCGCCCCTAAGATAGCATTGAGGTGGTGGGGCTCAAAAGTGACTATTTGCCCCCTTATTTTGATGGTGTGACTTCTGAGAGTCGGGTTCCAGTTGGCGTAGAATTCCCGAATCAAGTGCAAGTTGCATTCTGTGGGCTCTTCAAAGATGAAGTTCATCCCAGCTGCCTCGATCCTATGGAAAATCCTGGGGAACTCCTGTGCCAACGGTTCCCTTGCTATGTGTTCCTCGGGGAAGTACTTGCTCTGCTTGTGCTTCGCATACCATTTCTTCCCCTCTTCTCACCCACCTAGTTCCGTACTGACGACGTTGGCCGCGTGGAACCACTGGTGCTGCTGGGACCGCTGTGCCCAGTCTGATTCTTTTTCTGCCAGCGCCAAATGTTGATGCGCCTTTTCCCTTGTCTTGCCTGCTTGCCATTGTTCCTGTCAAATCAAACAGACAAGTTCAATGTTAAACAAATTAAAGTTAGCTTCGACTAAGGTTGGGTTAAGCTCGGCTACCCCACACTTAGTCCTTAGCCAAATTTACACCATTAAGGCAAGATCGTACTTATTTACACAAACAAACAACAAAACATAACAAATATGCTTAGTGCCTTGGGAGAATTCGACGGTATATATTCCATGTACTACTCAGACTTCGTACAGCTAGCCACAATCATTACCATCGATAACATTTTATCCCATATCACTTAGCAAGGAGAAACAAAAGAAAACTTTAACTACATGATCCTCTACAATTCACCCAATTCTTGCAATTTCCAATATTTCCTTCACCCGAGAATCCGTCGGTCTTTTAGCATAGTAACAGTTAGCACATCGACTCATCTCACTCAACATGTACAACCCAACATGAATTTCACTAGTTTAAATAAATTTTTCCCTTTCAAACTCAAAGGCAAGCCCCAGCTATGATTTTATCAAAAATTCGATTAAACTATGTAATTAACGAGTTCAAGCAATCACAATGATACTCCGAACATCAATCAATAATAATTCAATTGAATTTAAGCTTAATTTCTACTTGGGGCAAGTTTAGCTCATATCATATGTTCAACCTCGAAGAAAATCGACAAGAAATGAGATAGAATTGAAGAACATACCTTGAATTCGAAGAATTGATGAAAACTCGATGAAATTCTTGGCCTAAGTCCGTGTCACGTTGAGGAGGAAGGGATTTTTGGGAGGTTGGTCGTGGAGGATATGAAAAATGAGGAAAATGGAGGGGGAATCGGGGTTTAAAAGTGGGAAATTCACGCGGGTCACCCGGCGACCCGGTGTGACCCGTCGCGATATACACTTCAATGCGTCACGGAGGGTAACGCGGAGCATGCCCTCCTTGACACGGAGCTGTTGCGTGGGTGTTCTGGAATTTTAAAAATTCCAGAATTACACCCCAACGTGTCATGGAGGGTAACGCAGAGGCCCTCCTCCGTGACACAGAGCCATCTCCCTAGCTCACTGTTTTGCCACTTTTTATTATTTTTCATACCTCGAATTTTCCTTTGCGATCCCTTGCACATTTATCCTCCGCTCAACCTAAAATACATCTTACGGAAAGAAATTGGTTAGAATTATCGGTTTCACTCAAAATAAAAATAAAAACAAAAATAAAAACTAAAATAAAAACTAAAAATTTTGTTGTTAATCAAAAAAAAGAAAAAAGAAATCTATTCACAATTTACAAAGAAAAATTTCACGGGTTGCCTCCCATGCAGCGCCTGGTTTACCATCGCGGCTCGACGTCATTCAGCTCAGTCATCTTTTAGGGTGATGGATGTTTTCTCTCGACCACCTTCCTCACCCCAGTAGTGCTTACATCTCTTCGGTGGTTTTCCCAATAACTCTCCTGATTCAACTATCTGCACATCATCAGCTCGATCAATCACGTTGATCACTGAGAGTTCCTCGTACACAGTCGGGAGCTTGATGGCCTTGTGTACATCGAACACTTCCACCTTGTTGTGTGCTCGCATGGTTAGCTGCCCTGCAGCTACATCAATCAGCGTTTTCCCGGTCGCCAAGAAAGGACGTCCCAAAATAAATGGGACTTCCGCATCTGGCTCAAAATCCAGCACAACGAAATCTACCGGGAAGATAAGGGAGCCCACTTGCACCAGCACATCCTCCACAATGCCATCAGGTCTGGCTAAGGACCGATCTGCTAGTTGCAAGATCACTGTTGTTGGTCTAGGACTCCCTAGACCTAACTTCTTGAATACCAATGACGGCATCAAATTAATGCTCGCTCCCAAATCACATAATCCGCGAGCTCGGATACTCTGCCCAATTGTAATTTGTATCGTAAAGCTCCCAGGATCTTTGAGCTTTGTGGGCAGTCGATTTTGTATCCGGGAAGTGCACTCCTCCATGAGAGCTACCGTAGCATACTCAGTCAACCGACTTTTGTTTGCCACGATGTGCTTAATGTACTTTACATATTTCGGCACTCCCTGCAAAACATCAACAAGAGGTAAGTTAATATGTACCTGCTTTAGCACCTCCATGAATTTCTTGAAACACGCCTCCTCCTTGTGTTTCTTCAATCTTTGAGGGAACGGGGGTGGTGGTCTTTCTGATTCAGCTTCCTTTTTCTTCCCCCTCTCATCACTTTTCTCCCTCTCAACTTTTGCTGCTCCCGATTGTTGAGGTGGTCTTTCTGGTCTCACCTCTTTAAGCTGCAAACCACTCCTTCTGGTCACCACATTCACCTGCTTGGGGTTGGGATCTGTGTCGCTCGGAAGTCCTCCTCTAGGCCTGGTGTTTTGGGCTCCAGCAAATTGCCCAAATTGATATTCAAGTGCCTTAGTAGCTAACTGGTTGTTCTTCACCTCAGCTTCCAATTTCACATAGTCAGCCTGCAATTGAGCTTGGTTAGCTATCATCGTCTTGAACATCTCCTCAATGCTGGGTGATGGTGGTGGAGGAGGTGCATTGTTGTTTCTATATTGGGCCTGATAGTTCTGATGACCTCCTTGATTCCTCTGCGCCCCCTGACTCGAACTTTTCCCTTGATGGTTGTTGCTACCCCAAGAGAAATTCGAGTGATTCCTCCAGTTGGAATTGTAGCTGTTGCCATACTGTTGGTGGTTGTTCCTCTATACATCTCCCACAAAGTTTTCCGAGCCAGGACTTTCTCCACAACACTCAACTGAGTGCTCACTACTCCCGCACACTTCACACCAAATCTGTTGCACTACATTCACCGGGGCTTGAGTCTGGTTCATTGTCATGTTACTGAAGTGGGTGTTGAGTTGATTCTGTAAAGCAGCTATCTGTGCAGCAATAACTGTAAAACCATCCACTTCTAGAACTCCTGCTGCTTTCCTTGTTCCTCCTCTTGATGAATCAGCATTCCACTCTGGATTGCCCTGCGAAATACGGTTTAACAAGGTATACAGCTCCTCATAAGTTTTCTCCAATGCTTGTCCCCCAGCTGCTGAGTCTAGCAAGATTTTTGTGTGGGGTACCAAACCCTCTATAAAAGTGTGCACCAGCACATCATTGGATTGATGATGATGAGGACAATCCCACAACATGGACTTGAATTCCCAAGCCTGATATAGATTCTCCCCATCTCTCTGTTTGAAACTTAGAATTTGACTTCTAAGTCTTGCGGTTTTACCGGATGGAAAAAATCGTATCAAGAATTTCCTCGCAAGATCATCCCACGTAGTAATAGAATTAGGTGGCTCAGCTTTCAACCACCTCTTGGCTTCTCCCAATAGTGAAAAAGGGAACAATGTAAGCCTGACATAATCTGATGACACTCCAGCGGGGATGTAAGTGTCACTTATCTCCAAAAAATTTTGGAGATGCTGCTATGGATCCTCATGAGGGAGACCTGTGAACTGCCCGCTGGTGTGCAGCAATTGCACCATGTTTTGTTTGATCTCGAACCTCCCTCCTAGCTCAGGTTTGCGGATGCTAGATGTGACATTGTTAGCATGTGGGATTGCCACCTCGCGAACCGGCCTAGCTGCTACTTCCTCGGGCACTAACATTGCCCGTACTACTGGTGGATTCTGTTGTTGCTCCATGATTGTTTGTCTGAGCAACTGCAGCTTTCTCTCTAGAGCTTCTCTCCGCTGACGATGATATAGTCTTTCAGGCTCTAAATATGAGTCCACTAGCTCCTTGTCTCTTGCCAGTGTTCAACAGAGATTATATCTGCAAAATACAGGCTAAGACCAAGTTGTCAACACTAAGAAAAAAAAATAGTAAATTAACACTTAAGAAAAATTCACCAATTGCCAGTCCCCGGCAACAGCGCCAAAAACTTGTTCGGGTTTTTCTTCTTTGGGTATAAAGCTACACGCAAGTGCACGTGGTCGAACAAGTAGTAAAGTGGCTTAAGTAAGCCAAGTATCGATCCCACAGGAACTGGGATAAGGTAACAATCTACTCAAGTGTATTATATTTTAACTCTAACAATGAAGACAACAGTGCAAAGAAGAGTTTGATATTTTGATTTCTAATTTTTATGCTAAGTCTAAAACGAATATCTAACGTGAGTCTGAACTATGAATGTGAGCATGCTGAGGTTAAATGAACATGTAAAGAAATAAATTATCAATATAATGTGGTTAATCTTTCCTCCGGTTGCTAGTCAAGAACTATTGCCAATGGATTAAAACTCTCGTATTTAACCCAACTTAAGAATCATGAACCGTCCACCTCATTTCTGTGATTAAACGAAATTCATGTTCTGGCCATACAAAACCGGTTCCTTAATTGACTAATACGACTTTCAGGTATATTTCTATCCTGAAGGTAAATCAATTCTCAATTTTCCCAAACTAAGAAAAGATCATATCCTATTGATTCACAACTTTCCAATTTCTTGCTCTCTCGAGTGAAACCAGACATTTTAGATATACATTAACATAGGCCACACATTAATGCAGTAAGAACAAGAATCAATCGAACAACCATGGAAGAAAAGATGAAAAACCCAATTGATCAATAACTACATTTCAATACAATTGTTCTTAACCTCAGCAAGAAGAGGATTTAGCCACTCATTCGTGGATTAAACATCGTTAAATGAGTGTTAAACATACAAGCAATTGAATTAAAGAAGAAGGAGATAGAGAAAAACCCTGAGATTTTCGTCCCCTCAACTGCTTGTAACCCACGTTCTTGCTCCACCAAGTCAGAATATTGAAAAATGAACCTAAGTGTTCTATTTATACTAGTGGGAATTTTTCCCGAAATAACAAGCAACGTGTCACGGAGTGCATCGCGGAGCACTACCTCCGTGACACGCCACTGACGCGGAGCCTCACTGGAAATTGACTTTCCAGGTAATAAGGCCCAATGTGGCACAGCGTGCAACGCGGGGCTAGGCCAACGTTCCACGGCCCCAACGCACACCCACACTGGAATTTGGCCAAAAATTCCCTATCTAGGCAGAAGGCCTCCGCGATGGCAGCGTGACACGGCTCCATCGTGGAGCCCCTTTAATTTGTGCCGTCCAATGCTTTGTCCTTTGCTAACATCCGAGTCCAACCCCGATCTCTCCCAACATGCATTTTAGCTTCAGAAATTATATTTCACCTGCAAAACAACGCTAATCATGTTGGTTAGTATAAATTCACATTTTATTATCAATCACATGAGAATGTATAAACATTAATAGATAAACAAGGCTAAAATGACACATTTGAGTATCACTTGGGCATATAAATTTGCCAAGATCAGGATCCACGAAAATGTATCGGGATTTGCGAGAAATCTATTGGTGGGATGGTATGGAGAGAGATATTGCGGAGTTTGTAGCAAAGTATCCAGACTGTCAACAAGTGAAATTCAAACATCAAAGGCCAGGAGGTGTACTTTAGGATATCAGCATCCCCACTTGGAAGTGGGAAGAGATTAATATAGATTTTGTTACAGGCCTACCTCGTACTCGCCGACACTATGACTCCATTTGGGTAGTGGTGAACAGATTAACTAAGGCTGCACATTTTCGACCGGTCAAGACCACAGATTCAATGGAGGATTATGCTAAGTTGTATATTCAGGAGTTAGTTTGACTTCATGGAGTGCCTTTGTCGATTATTTCAGACTGAGGTACTCAGTTTACCTCCCAATTCTGGCGTTAGATGCAAGTTAAGCTCAGTACAACCTTCCATCCGCAAACAGACGACCAGACAAAACGAACCATTCAGACCCTCGAGGACATGTTGAGGGCATGTATCATGGATTTCAAAGGTAGTTGGGATGATCATTTGCCCTTGATCGAGTTTTCTTATAATAACAATTACCACTCTAGTATCCAGATGGCACCGTTCGAGGCTCTTTATGGGCGTAGGTGTAGATCTCCCATCGGGTGGTTCAAGGTTGGTGAGGCAGCCATGATAGGCCCAGATTCGGTTCATGAGGCGATGGTGAAGGTTCAGTTGATAAGGAACCAGTTGAAAATCACTCAAAGTCATCAGAAATCGTATGCTGATGTGAGGAGAAGAGATTTGGAGTTTGATGTGGACAACTGGGTATTTCTGAAGGTATCTCCCATGAAGGGAGTTATGCGGTTCGAAAGGAAAGGTAAACTCAGTCCCCGCTATGTTGGCCCCTACCGGGTTGTGAAAAGAGTTGGCAAGGTGGCGTATGAGTTGGACTTGCCTCCGGAGCTATCTTTGGTACATCCCATTTTTCATGTGTCACTTTTGAAGAAATGCTTAGGTGATCCAACCTTGGTAGTTCCGATAGACAACATTGGAGTGAAAGAAAACCTAGTTATGAAGAAATTTCGATGGAAATCTTAGATTGTCAAGTCCGTAAGCTAAGGAATAAAGAGGTAGCTTCAGTTAAAGTATTATGGAGGAATCAGTATATTGAGGGAGCTACATGGGAAGCTGAAGCAGATATGATAGCCAAATACCCTCATTTGTTCTCTACCAGCTCAGTTTAGTTTGAGGTATCAATTTTTCCCTAAACTTTTAATCAGCTTCTCCCGTTTAGTTCATGTGTACAAGTTTGTTTTATGATATGGTAAATGTATGTGATGTCTGAATTCAGTTTAACTATGATAGTTCCTTTTGGAGGTAGTCATTCCATCAGTTTTCGACTTAAATAACTGGTAATTGATAGCTTGTTTCTGAGTTTTCTGCATGTTTCTAATATTTGAGGACGAATGTTCCCTAGGGGGAGATATTGTTATATCCCGGAAATTCAAGGATCAGACCCGAAAGTGAAAACAGAGAAAAATTAAAAATTCACACCAGGTCACAGAACGACTCATGAGGTCCCTCGTGGTCAACCCTGGATGTTTGGCAAGATGGGGATGGGCAGTGTAGGCCATGGAAGGTGACCACGAGTCGTGGTCTAACTCACGACTCGTAGTCTAGCTCACGACTCATGAAGTCTCCCGTGGGGTTCCCTTGGAGTTTTGGGCAGTGGACTCAACAGGTCAAGGCAGCGTGTCATGCCTTGTGGAAATGACTCATAAGGTCCCTCGTGAGGACTGATGACCAGATATTTCTTGCATTTTATTGAGGATGTTTTCGTAACTTCCTAAGTCCCTAGGGCCTAAACTACGTCGGTTTGGATAATTGCTGAGTGTGATAAGAGGAGTTAAGTCCCCATTGCATGCTCATTCTCATGCAAAGATATTAGAGAGGTTTTGGAAGATTCAAGGCCTTCTTCCCCAAATTTTCTTCAAATTTCTTGGTGGGTATTCAAGATACCTCAAGTCCATCAACTCCCAGATATGTAGGGTTTTAAAAATGGGTAGAAGTCTTCCTCAACCATGCCCAATTTCGATTAAAGTCATGAATTATTCTACTCAAATTCCATAGGGTTTTACCCAAAGCATGTCAATGTGATTTCTCCTTATGGGTGTGTTTTAATTGAGTTTTGTTTATGGAAATATGCATGATGGGCAAATTTTATTATTATTTCTTTTAATTCATGTTTCAATCTTTTAACTCTAAATTGCCCATTTATGGAGGTTCATGGAAATTATCATTTATGATGAATATTCATTATTTTAAGCTTATTGATTTTGGAAATGCATGAATCCAAATTACCCATGTTTATGAGTATATCTTTGAAGAAATTGAGTATGATGACGTATTGGGCAATGCCCACGTGATGAAGTATGATTTATGATTAACGAAATGAATTTCATGATTTATCGATTTTGTATGTTGGCCGATAAAAAGGGCCTTGATTCTTGGCTAAGCATGTTTTAAAAGGGGATCAATGATGATAAATGTTATATCTTAGCCAATGAATTTTTATGCATAATGTTGATGATTTATGTATGAGCCTATATGCATGTTTTTGGGAGCCGTGTCTAGGACCGAGCAGCCCCGCGTTCAAAGGACTACGCCGGTATCTCATAACCACATGCCACCGTGGGATGTAAATGTTATGATGATATGATAATGATCTCCTCAAATGTGATATCACACCCTATGCACGACCCTCGTCTGGCAAGCTAGGGTCGGCTCTGCCCGCTTGAGCGAGACAGTGGGGCATCATGAAAGGCTCTACCATGCCGGTGTCGGTTATAATGAGTCCTCCCATTGTTCCACATGTTTTATGCATTTCTACGTCTATGTTATTGGCTCTAGTTATGTTTTGTTTTCTTATGATTATGATAATGAACAATTATGAATGATATGAAATCCTTGAGCCTAATGATTATTATGAAGATTTTGATGAAAGCATGATGTCCTTCTCCTCTGTCTATTCATGAGTCTTAATTTACTTTTAAAATGTCCATTTTACTTACCTTGCATACTCAATACATTCCACGTACTGACCACATACTTTCTATGCTGTATCGTTTCATGATACAGGGTCCGGATCTCAGGCTCATCCTCACCCTTAGGCCTTCTTAGCTTACGCTGTCAGCTCGTTGGTGCGTCCTCATATTCTGAGGGATATTTTACAGACATTCATGTTTTTTATGTTTCCACTTTTGTCGGGTTAGTTGGGAATGTTGTCCCATCAACCCATCTCATGTTTTAGAGGTTTTCAGACAAGTATGTCGTATTCAACTATGTAAATGTTTGGTATTTCTTGATGTTATGTTATGAGTACGTTCCCGCTATATCTTTATGATTATCTTTCCACTTAATTGAATGAGATTAGCTGTATGCATGAGTCATGGGTCGACTTGGGGTCCCTTGTCCCGTGTCTACTATTCGAATGTACGTTCGAGTCATAACAACTTCTGATATTAAGGGTTAGAACTAATAAGGAGTTACCAAAAGGGTTTTGGGGAACAAGGGAAGATCAATTCCCTTGTTGAATTCCCACATACCTAGAGTAAAACCCTTGGAAAGAAATCTGGAGAAGTCTGAAGAAAACTGGAAGCCCTAGCTTAGCTCTGCAATATCTGCTTGGAACTTCTATGTTTTGAAAATCTGAGTTGAATGAAATGAGAGGGATTAAGCCGATCAACCCCTTTAATTCTCCCCTAAATGTGCCTAAAACAACGTAGTTTAGGGATTAAAAAAGTGGTAACTTGCAAAAATACCCCTGAATTAAATCCTGGAAAACTGCCCGATGGGAACCAATGGGTCATACAATGAGTCGGGATGATACCATGACACGTTAGGATCAGTCGTTGGTCCTAGGCCCAAAAATCTAAGCTCTGAACCAACGGGTTGTTGATTCCTCTCACTATCACTGGGAGGGTTTCGAACAAATCTCAGACTCCCACTGTTCGGTCTGTTCGGTTGGTATTATATATTATAAACCGACACGCAAGTGCACGTGGTCAAACAAGTAATAAAGTGGCTAAGTAAGCCAAGTATCGATCCAAGGAGGCTCAGGGTATGTAAAATTTGCCTAAGTATACTATATTCTTATCTTACTTCTAACTATGCTAACAACAACGTAACCAACAGTTAATTGAGTTTTTGTTTATAAAATATATACTAAAACTATTAATAGTTATTTACCGTGAATTTAAACTATGGATAAGAGCATGCCAAGGTTAAGAACAAGTAATGAATTCGATTGTAATAATAATTCGGTTAATCTCTTCTTCATGTTGCTAGCCAAGAACTTTAGCCTAGAAATTAAAACTCTCGTATTTAATTTCACTTAAGAATCATAAACCATTCGTCTACATTTCTGTGATCAAATGCAATTTACGACCTAGCAATACAATTCCGGTTCCTAAATTGACTAATATGGCTTTCAAGTATATTTCTATCAGGAAAGCACATCAAAACCCAATTTTCCCAAATCAAGTTAAGAACAATACCCTATTAATTCACAACTTTCCAATTTCTTGCTCTCTTGAGTGAAATTGGACTTTTTAGATGTACATTAATGTCGGCCAAGCACTAATGCAGTAAGAACAAGAATTAATAGAACAACATGAAAGAAGAAGAAGAAAACCATATCATTTACAATCAAAATTCATTACACATGTTCAAAACCTTAGCAAGGAAGAGAATTAGCCACTCATTTGTGGATTGATCATCCTAAAACAAGTGTAAATCATACATACAATTGATTGAAAGAAGAAAGGAAGAGAAGAAATCCCTTAGCTTTTTCGTCCCTCAACTGCTGCTAACCCACGTCCTTGCTCCACCAAGTCTGAACTAATTAAAATAAACCTAAGTGTGCTATTTATACTAGTGGGAAATTTTTCTCGGAATAACAAGCAACGTGTCACGGAGGTCAACGCGGAGCACTGCCTCCGTGACACGGCGTGGACGCGGACCTTCACTGGAAATCCAGGGTCCGGTAAATTAGCCTCAACGTGGCACGGAGGCCAACGCAGAGGCCTATCTCCGTGCCACGGAGCTGTCGCGAGGCCTCACTGGAAATTGCCATTTAATTGCCTCTCCAGGCAGTGTGCCTCCGCGATGGTAGCGTGGCACAGCTCCATCGCGGAGCCCTTATAATTTGTGCATTCCAATGTCTTTTCCACGCTCGTATTCAAGTCCAACTCCGATATAGTTCCAACATGCATTTTAGCTCCTAAAAATCATATTTTCCTGCAAAACAAATGCTAATCATGTTGGTTAGTATAAATTCACATTTTATTACCAATTACATGAGAATATATACATATTGCACACAAACAAGGCGAAAATAATACGTTTGAGTATCACTTGGGCATATAAATATGCCCAAGATCACTTACCCCACACTTAAACCCTTGTTCGTCCTCGAACAACACATACACAACTCATGAAAATTACATCCCAACCTTCGTCACTATGGTGCGACCATTTACGCTACGGTCATACCGATTATTCAATTTTTGCAAATCATCACGAAAACATGCTTGGTCTTACAATACAATGACCTTTAATACATCAAGACTTCCTAGACTTTAAGAATTTATTCTTGATATCGGCAAACTCATGCAAATCAGCTAATCAAGAAATCCGACACGAAAATCAATCTTTCATCAAGCATGTGCCCTCACACTCAAGAGAATCTTCCCCTTTTTGTTCATGCAACACACAAACATTCAAGTAGGGCATATAAAAATTAATTTCACTCACTCTCCCAAAAGAATTCACATGCATCATGTCGTGACCCATAGGCTTGCCCTTAGTGTATTACTCCACTAATATAAAGAAATGCAATGTAGGATCAAGTAGGACTTTAATGGGTTGTAACGGGGCTATGGATCTAGTATATATATTGGATTAGCCAATAATAGTCTCTAGCATCCTTAAGCGCCTTTTCAACACATTCCCATCGACTCATGGACATTGTTCCTCTCTTTTCTCTTTTTCTCCCATTCATGCTGGTTTACTTTCGTACTGCCCATTTCATCAAACACACTTGACACAAAACAAAGGGTTTTCATGTACCCTCAATATCATTTAATTATAACAAGTGCCTCTTCAACATCATCTTTTCTTTCCTCACTCTGCTTTTCTTTTTCTTTTCACTCTTTTCACTCTTTAACACTTTGGGAAACATTTTCTTTTCTTTGTAAGCGCTTAAGAGTTTTGTATAGACTTTAAGGCAAATGAAAAGAAGGAATAAAGCTTAGTTTATACAATTTTGGACAAAAGAAAGAAAGAAATCGGCTAAAGGCTCAACGGGCTGACTAGGGTATACAACATATAAAAAGGTAGAATTTGACAAGAAAAAAAATGGAAACTATCTGTTAAAAACAAAGAAATGCCTACATCCTTTCCAACACTACACCTCCTTCATTTCGTTTTGTAAACACACCAGGCAAGTTCTAGACAATTCACAATGGCATGGAATAACAATACCTCACTTCACACTTCATGCACATGCTCGAATCAAGATGCATTCACAGACTCTCTAATTAGCCAATCACATGAATTCAAAATTAAGCCTCAATCATGCTGAATCAAATTCTATAGCCTAGGTAACTCAACATATTTGCCAAAATTGCATGCTTTCAAACGAATCATTTTCACATTTTGAACATCGGTTACACACGCAACGAAATTTTTGCAACCATAAAGAAACTACAGTTCATTGATGCAATCCACCAAAGAAAAATTAAAAACAAATTAAAATCCTACTCTTACCGACTACATTTCCCTTAAGACGGTCGTCATCCATCCATCATAGGGAACGGTCACTAACTATGACATCGGTTCAATGGGACTATTCTCGGTAAAAGAATCGAAAACAAACTCCGAGAAACCCAAACAAAATAAAAACCGAAAATTTTTGCAACACATCGATCATTTCGATAGAAAGAAAATATTTACAAGTGCAAAATATTTTCGCGAAAATTTTTGAAAAATATCGATCATCTCGATAGGAAAAAAAAATATTTACAAAATATTTACACTGGCAACCATAACTTTAAAAAAAATAACACACACATCATTAACCACACAAACAAATATATACAGATACAACACAAATCAGTTCATAACAGGGAAAGCACAAACATACATACAAACCAAGGAAAAGCATACAGCAGATTAGAGCCCAAGTCCCAGCACCTAGCTACTCCCCACCCCACACTTAAATTGAACACTGTCCCCAATGTTCACAAAAATTACAAAACAGAATTTCGGGTGGTGGAACTCCCTGATCAGTCGAAATATTCGACTTCTTCATCTGGTGCTGCTGCCTCGTCGCCCATATCTGAGTCAGCTCCATCGTCGTCATCAGACTCCACATCGGAGTCCTCCCGACGTGTCTCCTCATCAGTAGGGACATCGTCATCCGTCGGCTCCACGAAGGCTGGTCCCACTCGGCATAAGGCTCTGGCATTCTCGCCAAATGGGTAATCCAGCTCCAGCTGCCATAATTCTTCCTCGGTGGCTGGTCTCCCACCAATCCGTAGCTGAAGCATCTGCATGCCGAACATACGTGCCATGTACTGATCGTCACGAGCATGTCGCTCGCCCAAAGTCAGCACTGGTCCGTGTGTGGTGTCGGGGGCCTTAGTTTTTGTCACATCGAGGGCCCTCCGCTCCAACTGCGGAATGTAATCCAAGGCTTCTTCCTCGAGATCGAGGCCTCGGAGGAAGGTGGTGATGAGTCCGCCAAACCCGTATCTGTGGCCCTGGTGTAGTCTGGTTCTCTTCATGGCGGATATAATTACCGCCCCAACATTAATCTCAAGCCCTTTCATAAAGGCATACACCAAGCAGACACGGTCCCGGGTCACATCCGTCATATGAACTCCCGGGATCAAGCACGAACATACAATTTTCAGCCATATTCTGGCCTCCCTATTCATCTGCAAATAAGGCAGAGTCTGGTGGTAACCCCTCTCCTTATGTCTACTCCATCGGGCTGTGGATCGAGCCCCACACAATGTACGTCTGATGTCGGCGTACGGTGGGGTGATGTTTAGCTGGCGGAGAACCTGAGCATCTGTGTCTCGCGCTCCAACGATGGCATTGAACTGCTGGGGTTCCAGAGTAACAATATGCCCTATGATTTTTATTGTGTGGCTTCTGATGGCCGGGTTCCAATTTGCGTAGAACTCTCGGACCAAATGAAGGTTGCACTCCTTGGGCTCCTGAAAGATAAAGTTGAGCCCAGCTGCTTCAATCCTTTGCATAATACGAGGGAACTACTGTGCTAGTGGTTCCCGTGCAATATGTTCCTCCGGGAAGTACTTGCTCTCCTTATGCTTAGCATACCATTTCTTTCCTTCCTCGGTTACCCACCTTATTCCGTATTGGCGGCGTTGGCCGCGCGGAACAGCTGGTGCAGCTGGGACTGCGGTGCCCAATCTCATTCTTTTCCTGCCGGTGCCTGAGGTAGAAGCACCCTTGCCCTTATCCTGTCTGCTAGCCATTGTACCTGTCAATATAAATTAACAAGCACAACGTTAAGCTATAAAGATGTTAACTTAGGCTAAGGTCAGGTTACACAACGTTTACCCCAAACTTAGGCCTTAGCTACTTTTACAAAACTACGGCAAGGATAACTCTATTTACACCAAAGACAACAAGTATACACTTTATGCTTAGTGCGTTTACAAAAAAATTTCAACAGCATAACGGTTAGCGTACTACTCAGACTTCATACAACTAATCCCAATCCTACTATCGCTAACAGTTCAACCATCGCACAAGCAATAAAAACAAAAACTAAAAACAACGACAAAAACATTCTATATACAAACGAATCCAATTAATCAAACCAATTTACACAATTTTCACATTTTCCCAAAAATTCGAGACTTCGTCGTCTTTTAACATTCCTACAATATTTACAACGACTTATCTCAATTTACAAACACACCCCGACATCTAATTCATCAAACTATCAAGTTCCCCAATTCAATTTCAATAACTCAAGCCCTAGAATGCAATATTTCAATCAAATTCGAATTATTCACATAATCGACAAGTTCAAACGCTAATTACAACAATCCGAACATAATCAATCACAAAATAATTCAACATCATGTTTAATTGCTACTTGGGGTGATATATTTCACCTCACATGCTCAAATTCGACTAAAATCGCCAAAAACTTGAGAGAAACGATGAAAACATACCTTTTAGTTGAAGAACCGAAGAATTTTGACGTTTTCCTTGCCTATTAGCGTGGCACGTTGGTTGGGGAGGGGGATTTGGGTGTTTTGGTCGCGGAGAGTAGAAGAAATGGGGAAAAATTGGGCAAAATCGGGGTTAATTTAAAGAAAAACACGCGGGTCACCCGACAACCCGGTGTGACCCGGCACTGAATAAAGGGCAACGTGTCACGGAGGGTAACGCGGAGCCCCTCCTCCGTGACACGGAGCCAACGCGTTGGCTCTCTGGAAATTTTAAAAAAATCTGATTTTGCCTTCAAAGTGTCACGGAGGGTAACGCGGAGCCACTCCTCCGTGACACGGAGCCAACGCCCTAGTGCACTATTTCTTCAATAAAAATTATTTTCATACCTTGCCTTATTTTTCCCGCTTCCATGCATATTTTTCTCCGTTAGACCTGAAAATCACCTCACTAAACGAAATTGGTTAGATTAATAGATTTCCCTAACTAAAATGAAAAATATTAACTAAAACAAGAATCTAAACCTAATCAAGAAAAGAAAAATAAAAAATAAAAAATTATTTACACTAAGAAAAGAAAGAAAGAAAATATTTTTCACGGGTTGCCTCCCGTGCAGCGCCTGGTTTACCGTCGCGGCTCGACGTCCATTATGCTCAATTATCTACTAGGGTGAGGGACGATTTTTCACGATCCTTGTCCTCCCCCCAGTAGTTCTCATCCTCACCTGGTGGCCTTCCTGTTAACTCTCGGGAATCATTCATTATATTAGCATTCCCATGATCAATCACATTGATCACCGAGAGTTCCTCATTTACAATCGGGAGCTTGGGTGCTTTGTACACGTCAAACACTTCTATCTTTTCATGTGCCCGCATTGTAAGTTGACCCACAGCTACATCAATTAATGCTTTTCCGGTTGCCAAAAAGGGTCGTCCCAAAATAAATGGGACTTCAGCATCTGGTTCAAAGTCCAGAACAATAAAATCGACCGGAAAAATGAGGGAGCCCACTTGCACTAACACATCCTCAACAATGCCATCCGGCTTAGCTAAGGACCTGTTCGCTAGCTGCAAGATTACCATTGTAGGTCTAGGACTCCCTAGACCTAACTTTCTGAATACCGAAGATGGCATCAGATTTATACTTGCCCCCAAGTCGCATAATCCACGAGCTCGGATACTTTGCCCAATAGTCAGCTGGATAGTAAAACTTCCAGGGTCTTTCAGTTTCGTGGGCAGTCTATTCTGAATCCGGGAAGTGCATTCCTCCGTTAAAGCCACCGTGGCATACTCAGTCAAACGACTTTTGTTAGCCACGATGTCTTTAATATATTTTGCATACTTTGGCACTCCCTGCAAGACATCAACAAGAGGTAAGTTAACATGTACCTGTTTAAGCACCTCCATGAATTTCTTGAAACACGCCTCCTCCTTGTGTTTCTTGAGTCGTTGAGGGAACGGGGGTGGAGGCGTTTCTGATTCTGCTTCTTTAGTCTTCCCCCTATCAGAACTTTGTTCCTCCTCAACATCTGCTGCTCCTGACTTTTGAGGCGGTCTTTCCGGTTCCACCTCCTTCAACTGTAAACCACTCCTCGTGGTCACCGCATTAACCTGCTTCGGATTAGGATCCGTGTCGCTAGGTAGTCCTCCTCTGGGTCTTGTATTTTGGGCACTAGCAAATTGCCCAAACTGATATTTAAGAGCCTTGGTCGCCAACTGATTGTTCTTCACTTCGGCTGCCAATTTAACATAGTCAGCCTGCAATTGTGCCTGATTAGCGATCATGGTTTTGAACATCTCCTCAATGGTCGGTGATGGTGGTGGAGGAGGGGCATTGTGATTTCTGAATTGAGCTTGATAGTTTTGTTTCCCTCCTTGATTTCTCTACATACCCTGACCAGAACCTTGTCCTTGTTGCTTGTTGCTACCCCACGAAAAATTCGGATGGTTCCTCCAATTTGAGTTGTAGCCACTACCAAACTGCTGCTAATTTCTCTGTGCATTGCCCACAAAGTTAACAGAATCAGGATTTGCACCAAAGTATTCAGCTGAATGCTCACTACTACCACACACTTCACACCACATCTGCTGGACTGCATTGACTGAAGCTGACAGCTGGTTCAAGTTCATATTGTTGAAGTGGTTATTTAACTGATTTTGCAAGGCAACTATCTGTGCAGTGATAGCTGTGAATCCATCCACTTCAAGCACTCCCACTGCTTTCATTGCTCCACCTCGAGATGAATCTGCATTCCATTCTGGATTGCCCTGTGAAATTCGGTTGAGCAAAGTGTACAGCTCCTCGTAAGTCTTTTCCAGCTCTTGCCCTCCAGTTGCTGAATCTAACAGAATTTTAGTGTGGGGTTCCAAACCCTCAATAAATGTGTGTACCAACACCTCATTGGATTGATGATGATGAGGACAGTCCCGCAACATGGATTTAAATCTTTCCCAGGCTTGATATAGATTTTCTCCCTCCCTCTGTTTAAAACTTAGAATTTGACTTCTAAGTCTGGCTGTTTTACCAGAAGGGAAAAATCTAATCAAAAACTTCCGTGCAAGATCATCCCACGTTGATATAGAATTGGGTGGTTCAGCTTTTAACCACCTCTTGGCTTCACCAAGTAAGGAAAATGGAAATAAGGTGAGCCGAACATAATCAGGTGACACTCCAGCGGGTATATAAGTGTCACTTATCTCCAAAAAGTTTTGGAGATGTTGTTGTGGGTCTTCATGAGGGAGACCGGTAAATTGCCCGCTTGTGTGCAAGAGTTGCACCATATTCTGCTTTAATTCAAACCTCCCTCCAGGCTCTGGTTTGCGGATGCTAGAATGTACATTGTTAGCGTGTGGGATTGCCACCTCGCAAACCGGCCTTGCTGCTGCTTCATCGGGTACTAACACTGCCCTCACAACTGGTGGATTTTATTGCTCCATAATAGATTGTCGGAACAACTGCAGCTTCTTTTGTAGAGCTTCTCTACGTTGACTATGAAATTCACGTTCAGGCTCTAAGTAAGATTCCACCAGCTCCTTGTCCCTTGCCAGTGTTCACAGAAACAAAATCTGCAAAATACAGGCTAAGACCAAGTTGTTAACACTTAAGAAAATAAAAATAAAAATACAGTAAATTTACACTAAACACAATTTCACAAATCTGCCTAGCCTCCCCGGCAACGGCGCCAAAAACTTGTTCGGTCTGTTCGGTTGGTATTATATATTATAAACCGACACGCAAGTGCACGTGGTCAAACAAGTAATAAAGTGGCTAAGTAAGCCAAGTATCGATCCAAGGAGGCTCAGGGTATGTAAAATTTGCCTAAGTATACTATATTCTTATCTTACTTCTAACTATGCTAACAACAACGTAACCAACAGTTAATTGAGTTTTTGTTTATAAAATATATACTAAAACTATTAACAATTATTTACCGTGAATTTAAACTATGGATAAGAGCATGCCAAGGTTAAGAACAAGTAATGAATTCGATTGTAATAATAATTCGGTTAATCTCTTCTTCATGTTGCTAGCCAAGAACTTTAGCCTAGAAATTAAAACTCTCGTATTTAATTTCACTTAAGAATCATAAACCATTCGTCTACATTTCTGTGATCAAATGCAATTTACGACCTAGCAATACAATTCCGGTTCCTAAATTGACTAATACGGCTTTCAAGTATATTTCTATCAGGAAAGCACATCAAAACCCAATTTTCCCAAATCAAGTTAAGAACAATACCCTATTAATTCACAACTTTCCAATTTCTTGCTCTCTCGAGTGAAATTGGACTTTTTAGATGTACATTAATGTCGGCCAAGCACTAATGCAGTAAGAACAAGAATTAATAGAACAACATGAAAGAAGAAGAAGAAAACCATATCATTTACAATCAAAATTCACTACACATGTTCAAAACCTTAGCAAGGAAGAGAATTAGCCACTCATTTGTGGATTGATCATCCTAAAACAAGTGTAAATCATACATACAATTGATTGAAAGAAGAAAGGAAGAGAAGAAATCCCTTAGCTTTTTCGTCCCTCAACTGCTGCTAACCCACGTCCTTGCTCCACCAAGTCTGAACTAATTAAAATAAACCTAAGTGTGCTATTTATACTAGTGGGAAATTTTTCTCGGAATAACAAGCAACGTGTCACGGAGGTCAACGCGGAGCACTGCCTCCGTGACACGGCGTGGACGCGGACCTTCATTGGAAATCTAGGGTCCGGTAAATTAGCCTCAACGTGGCACGGAGGCCAACGCGGAGGCCTATCTCCGTGCCACGGAGCTGTCGCGAGGCCTCACTGGAAATTGCCATTTAATTGCCTCTCCAGGCAGTGTGCCTCCGTGAAGGTAGCGTGGCACGGCTCCATCGCGGAGCCCTTATAATTTGTGCATTCCAATGTCTTTTCCACGCTCGTATTCAAGTCCAACTCCGATATAGTTCCAACATGCATTTTAGCTCCTAAAAATCATATTTTCCTGCAAAACAAATGCTAATCATGTTGGTTAGTATAAATTCACATTTTATTACCAATTACATGAGAATATATACATATTGCACACAAACAAGGCGAAAATAATACGTTTGAGTATCACTTGGGCATATAAATCTGCCCAAGATCACCCACTAACGGACAACACAATGACTCATTGGTAGAACCCACAAGTCATGGACTGCCCATCGTCACCACTACCTTGACCTGAAGGATTGTTGGTATAGGCAACGGGTGGCAACAATGACCTGTTGGCATGAACCACGAGTCGTTAGTCCCACTCGTTGGTTTTGGGAAAGGTCTAACAGATTTTTATACTGAGCAAAACCGAGCGACAGAACAACTCACTACTCTTCTTAATGGGTCATTCCATGTCTCGTTGGTTCTCAAGTGAAAATTTGCAAAGCAAACAATGACTCATACTACGGTTCATTGGTGCTGACAACGACTCGTTGTCTGAGTCGTCCTGAGATAAAATTTTCTATTTTTTCATGCTTAGCTTGAGTTTGGTCTAGGAAAATTTTAGGGTATTACAAAGTTGCATACGAGGTATGTAAAGGCACCCTTTTTCTGATTCACGCAAATCTAGTAGTTGTGTTGAGTGTTGAACCAAGTTGGCACTTGTTGTCATTGTAAACATAATCAGAGATATTATTATTCTTTAGGTGCTTGGTTACATGTTGCTTATATTTACTTGACCGTTCTGTCCGTATTGACACGGTGCATCGTTATTCTTTTTACTCTTGCGACTTATAAAATCCTATATATATTTGTGTTGTTGTTTTGTTTGAACTTGAAAGTATCATAAATGTTCCACTTGTTAGATCTAGATATCTTCTTCTATTAGCTGCCAATACTTTGTAGTAATGAAACTTGTTAAAAGCTTGTCTTATTGTCGACTGTATGTACATGAGAAGGAACCAATCTAGTCTAAAGTCTTATATCTTTACTCAAGTTGCTCAAAAGATAGTCGTGAAAAGCTCTCATTGTTATATCTTGAAAGTTATAAATTCCTATTCATTATCTTGTTGAGTTAGGTTCTTTATAAGATGGTTAGCATTTTGTGGTCTAGTTTAGCAAGTCTCCAAGTTCGTTATTTTTGGAAAATAGCTTCACATCATTAAGTATGCATTTTACCTTGAGCTATAATAAGTGGGCAGGGCTCTATATGGACATTTTCACTATATATATTGGTCAAAAGATCAGTTAGCCTATATGAAAGATATTATATATCTACCAATCCAAGTAACAATTAGCATATGTGGCAGAGATTTACATTACCTATTCGAGTGTCGGCTAGCCTATAGGGCATATATTATTATATACCATCGATCCAAGTATCTGTTGGAAAACTTTATATGTCACTCCCTACACTAGGAGGCATAACTGGCACGTGATGCCAAACTAGACCCTGAACTAAGTCAGCTGGACATATACACCACGAGTTTATACCAACATCATATAATCAAGAAAACAATCAAGTATACCTCGACTTAAAGAAGACCTTGGCTGACAAGGCCGCAATATAAACACCTACACAGATCTTCAACTAAATCAACAGTTCACAATAATAATAAGATCCTACACTGCCGACAAGACCACCATATTGTCTAAATCAAATAAAGCGGAAGGTAGACACACACACACAAACATATACAAGGGCTATTAAGGCTGCCAAACTACTCAGATAAAACAATAGAGCTAACATGGGAAACAACGTACTTCCATATAATCCCATTGTCTGCAAGCCTCTAAAGAGTAAATACTTGGCTGGGATAGGGCACTGACCTACACAAAAGAACTATACGGCAAACTACAGGCAAACCTCTAAAGTATGGCAACTAAGGAAGAGAGGAGTTGACCAACGTGTTGAGTTTGAACTGCTATTGAGAGATCTCTGAACCTGTCTGTCAGAACCTGCAGGTAAGAGTGTAACGCCCCCTGGCTTGGGCGTCAGTACAATAATGTATCGAGTATGTAAGGCGATAATAATAAGCTAGAACTAAACTGATAGTAAGAACATAATGTAAATAGGTATAAGAATAAGAGAATAACCTAAAAGATCTTATTAACCTAAAAGATCTTATTAAGTTATACAGGAACTAAATAGGCAATAATCAAACAGGAACCTAACCTTACCCCACAAGACTGGAAGCTACAAACACAAATAATAACCTCACTAAGCCCCCATAAGCCTTGGTAGGTACAACTCAATCTACATATCCCTATTTGTAACACTGTAGCCCATAGGCAAGCTGTAACTGTATCTTGAGCACACCTATCTCCTGTGTTTGTGTCTTGAGCATTTTGGGCTCCTGCAGTTGTACCTATAACAAATAGGTGGAACACCTAGCAGCTCGCAACACACAACTCTATACGGCAGCCACAATGCTATTTATCCAAAGGTAGAAGTACAATGATAGTAGTTTAGCTCTATAGGCACCAAAATACACCAAAGGCCCGTAGGCAATCTATATAAGTTATAGGCATCACAATCATATAGTTTTTATGCCAAAAAAATCTTTATGCTGCCAATATCAACATAACATGCTAAATAGAAAACCACAAGGCCCTTAAGGAATCGGTAAGGTAACAAGCATTACATAGCTAACTAATCAACAACAACTTATACGGAAATATTCTTACGTCACTTTTAACACGAGGCAGTCGCTCGACGAAGAAAGCTTACATATATATGATTAATTCCAGTAGTCAAACAAATATATTTTACAAGGCCACAAGTATTACCACGATAGATAACAAGTCGTATTTACGACTAAGAAAACTTGCCGAAGAAGGTTTAGCCTTAACATACCTCTTTTCGTAGGTTTGACTTTATCGGTAAGAATTCTAGCTCAAGCTTGCGATTCCTTTATCCTTTAGCCAATTATACCAGACCATAAAGTACACCTAAACATCCATATACAGTCAGCAAGAACAACAAAAACTTCCAATCACTTACAACTTTCGACAAGGCATAGAACTAGGAATTTCATACGATAGGTAGGAAGAAGTACTTACTCAAACTTTTACATAAACTTAACCTTGGAGGATCTCAATTTCCAGAACTTTTTCCATCTTAGAACGTACACATATAAGCCAATTTTGATGAAACAACTCTGTCACGATGCTCTCCACACCCTCAGTAATCTATATCAAAGTTGGATTGATGTTTGGAGATGATTTGGCCCTTCCATTTTATTCAAATTTATGAGAAACCTAGAGGAAATGTTGGGAGAAAAAGCTTCCCAGATCTCTAGAAATTATGAGAGAAAAATAAAGAAATTTGGGCCAGAATCACCTTAAATAGGTTATCCAAAAACCAGCCCGACCCGGCTGGCCCGTGACCCTCTTTTGCCCGAACTGTCCGCAGTAAAACACTCATAACTCTTTGCTTCGATGTCGGATTGATGAGTGGTTTAATATTCTGAAAACTAGACTCAATAATATTTAATTTTATATATTGTAGGCCTCCTAACTCCTTAGATATTATGATAAAACCTCCGAGATATATGACCCAAAATTTAAAGGATTTCCAAATGTAACTTGAGATAACTTTTGCCGATTTTTGTTTTACAAGTTGCTTGACCTCAAATCTTAACATATGATAATTGTGTAATTTGAACACCTTATTGTCCATCCTCTTTATGGTATTAAATACTCTTGGTCATCACTCAAAAGTACGAGTTTATCGCATAAATTATATGGGGTGTTACATCCGTGTTCTCTTAGGAACATTCGACCTTGAATGTAACTTAGATTCACGAATTCAAGCTTATAGGAGTTGGAAAAAGTTTCAGCAGAGTCTCCCCTATATTATGGACTATCTAAAAATTTGAAACACAGAAAAGTCCAACCTAGAAGTCTCACAGAATAACACAAATAGCTAAACAGCATAGCTCCACAACAATAATGCACATAAAACACAACAACAATAATAATAAGCAACAATATAAAGTTCGAATAGGTATCTTGCCTCAATTGTAGTAATCTGAACTAATATGTTATCACCCTAGGGTTGGAAGCAAGTATGGATATCTGAATCTCATGTCATCCTCAGCTCCACAGGTTACTTCGTCCACATTCCTCCAAAGAACTTTAACAAAAGTCACATCTTTGGTCCTTAATCTACGAACCTATTGATCTAATATGACAACTGGAGTTTCCTGGTAGGATAACTCTTTCCAGATTTGAACATCCTCAACTAAGATTACCCGAGAACGGTCTCCTATGCACTTTTTATAACACCCGAAAACTTTTCTAGACTAGACTTAGACCTTGCAAGAAAAATCTAGAAGAAAACCAAAAAATCGGCCTCAGAACAACTGAAAAAATGAGTCGTGGTCAGATCCAATGACTCGTTGTCTCAGTCATGGTCAGCAGTGTTCAGTCTCTCGAAAACCCATGAGACAAGGAATGACCCATTATGAGAACCAACGAGTCGTCCTGTCACTCGTTGGTTCCCCAACATAGAATTCCTTTCCAAGTCCGCACAAGCCAACCAATGAGTCGTTGTCAGAAATAGTGGCCCGTTGTGTATGTCTTTGGGTAAGAACTCCAGAAATCCTATTCAAGTGATAATGAGTGGAAAAAATGACTCGTTGTGTCCCACAATGAGTCGTGGTCATCACCCATCGTGTCAAGTTTAAGGTTTTTAGAAATTTTTCCAGTGAATATCATGAATAGACACAATGACCTGTTAGGTCTACCAACGAGTCGTTGTGTCACCCATTGTCACCCAACATGTCGTGGTGTCCCCTATTGCTAGATCCAGTGTTTTCAACCCCAAGATAGTAGGACCAACGATTGGTCTCGATGAGTCGTGGTCTTAAACTATTGACTCGTTGAGTGACCCGTTGGGTCCGTGTCGGTCAGTTTCTAGATTTTTAGTCTAGGGATATTTTTGCAATTTTTCACCACTTTAGTACCTAAACTACGTCGTTTTAAGTATTATTTCAAAGATAGTGGATTGAAGGGTTTTCCACCTTATTCCCCATGTAAATTCTTATAAGATCAATCGTAGAAACTCAGTTTTTTCCTCTCAAGCAAGAACTAGGGTTCCTCATCAGTTGCAGAGATTCAAGCTTCCTTCTTCAGGGATTTCTAAGCTAGGTATGTAGGAATTCAACAAGAAAATAGTTCTTTCCTTGTGTCCCCAAAATCTCCTCTATTTTTCTTTATCAGTTCAGCCCTATGGATTTGAAATATAGAACAATTGTCAAACTAATTTCTTTGAGATTTCAAGTGGAGTATCTCTCATTATTTTTAACTGCTTATTACTCCCCATTTCTAGAAATTTGTGAAAATTGAATTTAGTGGAATGATTTAGCCCTAGTTCTCAGTTAAGTAGAATTTAGAAGCTTGCATGTTGGACTAATTTCCCTGTAGCTTGATTCTAACAGATTTGGAATCCCCATATTGTTAGTGTATGTGGAAAATTCAGCCAAGTATTTACACATCCTGTCTCAGTCAGGTTATTAGACTCAGTGTTGTCCAAAAATGTCAACTGATCAGTTTGACTATAGTTAAATCTTGAGGTGTTAATGGTGCCTCCCAATTATCAATATTAGACTCAGTATCAGATTTTAGTGGTTCTTTACGTGGTCATGAAACTTGCAGATAATCTGCTCTGACCAGCCTAGGAACCCAGTTTCAAATTACAGTTTGTTCTTTTGATGGTTACGACGCTTCCAGATAAGCAACTCTGACCAATCTTAAAAAACTAGTTATAGAATCCAGTCCGATAAGACTCTCAGGGTACTTCCAGATAGGTATTCTTGACTTAGTCTTGGGCCCCAGTTTCGAGCTATCAGCTTAGTAGTCAGTCTAGGACTATCCAGTGCGAGTAGGACTTAGCAATGAGCGAACCAGCATTCAACCGCACCCAGGTTTCTAGAACTACGTTGCCACCGTAGGTTATTTTTTATTGGCCTCATGGCCCCAGGCTAGTGATCACCCAGTTCATGCCTTTATACCCTACCAAGGTGTATTGGGTCCTACCGATGAGGTGTATACATTAGACTCCACATCTAGCTCATGTAGTTATATGTCTTTATAGACTCTCCCACTAGTCAAATCAGTTCAATCTAAAATTATCTCAGTTCAGAATAGTTTCAGACCACTCAGTTCAAATTAGTTAGTATAATAATTTAGATTAGTATCTTAGATTTAGGGCATGTCTTTGACCATCAGATAGGGTCATTTTGACTATCTCAATATAGTTCAGTTTATTCAGTTTCAGTATTCCAGTTGTTCATTGCATGTGTTTCCAGTTCAGTTATTTTTATTATTCGTGTTATGGTTTCTCCTACTTACTCAGTACATTCAAAGTACCAACGCATACCTTTTATGTTGTATCATTTTATGATACAACTGCAGGTTCTCAGTCTCAACACCGTTAGTAGATGTCGCATATAAGTTTTCAGCTGCATCAATGGTGAGTCCTAATCTTTCGAGGATGATGATTATTTCTTTTTAGTTATATTTTTCTTTCAGTTAGACTTAGAGTTAGCTGGGGGCTTTTCCCAGCAATTCATTAGATAGATGGATTCAGACACAAATAGAGATTCAGCTTTTTAGTTTTGGTTTCAATTGTATTAAAGCTGTATAATTTAGTTTTTCTTCATTAATGTTTTATTTTATTACTTTAAAGCTTCTTCTATGTTTTTACTCAGAATTCCAATGTTATGATAGACCATGGGTTGACTTGGGGTTACTTGTGACTCCAAGTACTATATCTCGTCCAGGGTATAGACTTGGGGCATGACAAACTTGGTATCAGAGTACTAGGTTTAGAGTGTTCTAGGATGCTTGAAAGCCGCATCATGTAGAGTCCTTTTCATGGGTTTGAAGCGCGCCACACTTATGACGGGCAGGCTATGAGACGTTAATAGGAAAACTCCTTTTGTTCATACTCTTTATCATGAGTTGAAGTTCAATTCCAAAGATGTTCTCCTAACTCATGCTCTATTACATTTCAATGAAATCATGCCTCCACGACGTGGTAATGGATGAAGGGCCGACAACGCCCACCGACCTGCCCCACCAGCTCCGAAAAACACTCAGGATGACCCTATGTCCTCCATAGAGTTTAGAGAGGCTATCCAACTGCTTGCAAAGACAGTCACGAATCAGGTGAACCAATAGGTGGTTCCGGTCAATAATAATGGGTCCACAATAGCTGCCCAAGTTCGGGACTTCACCCGAATGAATACTACACCTTTCCATGGATCTAAGGTGGGAGAGGACCCACAGGAATTCGTGGACGAGATCAGGAAGATCACCCAAATTATGGGTGTTAGCTCCTCTGAGAGTGCCGAGCTGACTTCTTACCAGATGAAAGAGGTAGCTCAAATCTAGTATGACCAGTGGAAGGAGGAGAGACTAGCGAGAGTAGAACCGGTGGAATGAGAAGATTTCACTACATCTTTCCTAGATAGATTCTTCCCCTGGGAGATCAGGGAGGCTAAGGTGACTGAATTCATGAATCTAAAACAGGGTAATCGGATGGTGGAAGAGTCCCTGGAGTTTACAAGGTTGTCTAAATATGTTCTTGAGATGGTAGCCGAGCCAAGGGCTTGCATGCTGAAGTTTGTTAATGGAGTATCGAACCTGGTCCTCAAGGAGTTCTAGACTACAATGCTTTTTTAGGATATCAATCTTTCTAGCCTCATAGTTCATGGCCAGCAGATTGAGGCAGAAAAATTAAAAGACTTGGAACGGGAGAACAAGTGGGAAAGGACTGGCCAATCAGATTATGGCCACCAGAGATCTGGCGGTAGTAGCCGCCCACAGCAGCAACAATAGCAGCAGAGGGCTCCAGCACCCACTTCAGCCAGTTCCCCTACTTTCAGATCCCACAAGGATTGGAGGGGTGGAGCATCTGGCTTACAGTCCCAGAGTCATAGCGCCAACAACTGCTACAGCTACCCAGCTTTCCCTAAGTGTGGCAAGAACCATCCAGGAGAATGACTTCAAGGCTGAGAGGGTTATTTTGAGTGTGGAAAAATTGGTCATCGGCTCAAATAATGCCCGTCAGCAAGACAGGGGAGATCACAATCCATCATTTCAGCAGCTCCAGTAGGCCGACCAGCTCAATAGGTTAACACTTCACGTATGGATGGCGGCTAGCTCCAAAACCTTTTTTATGCTTTGTCCTCTTGTCAAGATCAAGAGAGCTCACTTGACGTGGTCACGTGTATGTTAGATGTGTATGCCCTACTAGATCTAGGAGCCACACTATCATTCGTGACTCTCTATGTAGCTATCCAGTTTGATATTAGTCCAAAAGTCCTCTCAGAACCATTCTCAGTCTCCACCCCAGTTGGTGAGTTAGTTAGAGCTAGTCGGGTGTATAGAAACTACCCAGTCTCATCTTGAATAAGGTCATTATAGCTGATCTTGTAGAGTTAGACATGGTTGACTTTGATCTCATTCTTTGCATGGACTGGTTACACCCCAGTTATGCCTCAGTCGACTGCAGAAGTAGGGTCGTCAGGTTTCAACTCCCTGATAAGCTAGCTTTAGAATGGACGGGCAGTAGCTCAGCGCCTAAGGGTCGGTTTATTTCCTACCATAAGGTCAGGAAGCTTATTTTGAAAGGGTGTATTTATCATCTAGTTCGGGTCAAAGATTCCAGCTCTGAGACACCGACTATTCAGTCAATTCTAGTTGTTAGTGAGTTTCCTGACGTGTTTCTTGAAGATCTTCTCAGAGTTCCTCCTGAGCGGAAAATAGACTTCGGCATAGACCTCCTCCCAGACACTCGACCCATCTCCATCCCTCCTTACAGAATGGCTCCAGCTAAGCTTAAGGAGTTGAAGAAGCAGCTAAAACACCTCTTTGATAAAGGCTTCATCAGGCCCAACATCACTCCATGGGGTGATCTAGTATTATTCGCACAGAAGAAAGACGGTACCCTCAGGATGTGTATCGACTACCGTCAATTGAATAAGGTCACAGTCAATAATAGGTACCCCTTACCCAGTATTGATGACTTGTTCGATCAGCTTCAGAAAGCCAGTTGTTTCTCCAAGGTAGATCTCAGGTCAGGGTATCATCAGCTAAGGGTCAGAGAGTGTAACATACCGAAAGCTGCTTTTAGAACTCGGTATGGCCACTACGAATTTGCGGTTATGTTCTTTGGACTAACTAATGCCCTCGCAACTTTCATTGACCTGATGAATAGGGTTTTCAAGTCATGTCTAGACATGTTCTTCATTGTATTTATCGATGACATTTTGGTATACTCCAGAAGCGAAGAAGATCATGCTAACCATCTGAGGATTGTGCTACAGACACTCAGAAATCGCTAGTTGTTCGCTAAGTTCAGCAAATGTGAATTTTGGTTGAAGTTTGTGGCTTTCCTTGGTCATGGTCTCAGGTGAGGGTATTCAGGTTGATCCTCAAAAGATAGCAGCAGTGAAAGACTAGCCCAAAACTACTTCACCAACCGAAATCAGATGCTTCTTATGTTTAGCCGGTTATTGCCGACATTTTGTGGAAGGTTTCTTCTCTATTGCATCCCCTCTGACTAGGTTGACTCAGAAAAAGGTAAAATTCCAGTGGTTAAATGCGTGTGAGAAGAGTTTCCAGGAGTTAAAGACTTGACTTGCTACCGCTCTAGTGTTGACCTTGCCAGAAGAAACAGATGGGTTCATGGTGTATTGTGATGCTTCTAGAGTTGGACTTGTTTTTGTTCTGATGTAGTGGGGTAAGGTTATAGCTTATGCCTCCAGACATCTCAAGGTTCATAAGAAGAACTATCCGACTCATGACCTAGAGTTGGTAGTGGTGGTGTTTGCGTTGAAAATATGGAGGCACTATCTTTACGGAGCTCATGTGGATGTTTTCACCGATCACAATAGCCTTCAGTATGTGCCCAGTCAGAAAGTTCTAAACCTTCGTTAGAGAAGATGGTTGGAGCTACTGAAGGACTATGACATGAGTGTGTTGTATCACCCGGGCAAAGCCAATCTGGTGGCTGATTCTTTAAGTAGGATTTCTATGGGGAGCGTGGCTCATGTTCAAGAGGGAAAAAAGGAACTGGCTATAGATATCCACAGGTTAGATCGGTTAGGAGTATAGTTTGTTGATACAGCTGAGGGCGGAGTAGTGGCGCAGAGTTGATCAGATTCCTCGTTGGTAGTTGAAGTTAAGTCAAGAAAGGATGAAGATCCCATATTTCTAAAGCTAAAGGAGGTGGTTCTCAGAAAAAAAGTTGAGGCTTTCTCCCAAGGGGGAGATGGTGTACTCCGTTACCATGGTAGACTCTGTGTGCCGGATGTGGGTGACCTGAGGCAGCAGATACTGGCTGAAGCCCACGTTTGAGATATTCTATCCACCTTAGAGCTACTAAGATGTATAGTGATCTATGGGATATTTACTGGTGGAACAACATGAAAAGAGACATTGCAGAATTTGTAGCTAAGTGCAGGAACTGCCAGCAGGTCAAAGTAGAACATCAGAGACCAGGTGGTATGACTCAGGATATCAACATACCCATATGGAAGTGGGAAGAAGTAAATATGGATTTTATTATATGTCTACCTCGAACTCGTCGGTAGCATGACTCAATCTGGGTGAAGTAGACCGGATGACTAAGTCTGCACACTTCCTCCCAGTTAAAACTATAGACTGAGCTGAGGATTTGCAAGGATTTATATCTGGGAGTTGGCCAGACTACATGGGGTGCCCTTGTCCAATATTTCAGATAGAGGTACCTACTTCACCATGCATTTCTGGAAGTCTTTTCAGAAGGGACTCGGTACCTAGGTCAATCTCAGCACAACTTTTCACTCGCAGACAGAGGGACAAGCTGAGCGGACTATACAAACTTTAGAATATATGCTAAGACCGTGTGTGATCGATTTCAAGGGCATTTTGGATGATCACCTACCTCTCATCGAGTATGCGTACAACAATAGCTACCACTCCAGTATCCAAATGGCCTCGTTTGAGGAATTATACGGTAGGAGGTGTATATCTCCTATAGGGTGGTTTGAGGTTGTGAAGCTACTCTTGTAGGGCCAGACTCAGTTCATGAGGCAATTCAGAAGGTACAACATATCAGGGTGAGGTTAAAAATAGCGCAAAGCCATCAGAAATCTTATGATGATGTGAGGAGAAGAGAATTAGAGTTTGCAGTGGATGACTTGGTTTATCTAAAAATTTCACCCATGAAAGAGGTGATGAGGTTTGGGAAGAAAGGAAAACTCAGTCCGAAATATGTGGGACCCTACAGAATTTTGAAGAGAATTGGCAGTGTGGCATATGAGTTAGAACTACCTCCAAAGTTAGCATCGGTGCACCCAGTCTTCCATGTGCACTAATGAAGAAGTGCATCATTGATCCAACTTCAGTTGTGCCACTAGAAAGCGTGGAAATAAAAAGTTAGTCTCTCTTACGAAGAGGTCCCAGTTTAGATCCTTGACCGTCAGGATCGTAAGTTGAGAACATGGAAGTCACTTCGATGAAAGTTTTGTGGAGGAACCAACTAGTTGAGGGAGCCACATGGGAAGCAGAAGTAGACACGATGGCCAAATACCCTCACTTATTTCCTTTTAGTTTAGTTCCAACATCAGGTACTAAATACCTCCTCCATACTCTATTCAGTTCCATACTCATCAGCTCTATTCAGATTTTCTATGTGTATCCTAGTTGCATCAGCTTTGTTAGTATGGTTAAGTCAGCTCGGAGTCAGTTACTCCTTTATAAAACAACTCATAGTCTCAATCTAGGAATTTATAGTTCTTTTCCTAATTTTCCAATAGCTTAGTCTTCATTCGAGGACGAATGATCTCAAGGGGGAGATATTGTAACACCCCTAAACTTTCTTGGATCGGACTTAGACCTTGCAAGAAAAATCCAAAAGAAAACTAGAAAATCTGCCTTAGAACGACTGAGACAATAAGTCATGGTCAGCTCCAACGACTCATTGTGTTAGTCATGGTCAGCAGTGTTCGGTCTCTCGGGAACCCACGATACAAGGAACAACCCGTTATGAGAACCAACAAGTCATCCTGTCACTTGTTGGTTCCCCAGCGCAGAATTCCTTTCTAGGACCCCACGACTCAATCAATGAGTCGTTAGAAACAACGACCCGTTGTGTGAGTCATTGGGTTAGAATTCCAGAAACCATATTCCAACGACGACAAGTGGAAACAATGATTCGTTGTTTCCAACAACAAGTCGTGGTCACCACCCATCATGTCAAGTTTAAGGTTTTTAGAAATTTTTCCAGTGAACATCACGATTGGACACACGACCCATTCGGTCCACCAACGAGTCGTTGTGTCACCCGTTGTCAAGTTTTCCTAGTTTCCTCATTTAGTGACCGCGGGAGGAACCAATGACTCATTGGTTCACCCAACGAGTCATGGTGTCACCCATTTCTTGATCCAGTGTTTTCAACCCCTAGGCAGTAGGACCAACGAGTGGTCCCGAGGAGCCATGGTCTCAACCAATGACTCATTGAGTGACCCGTTGGGTCCCTGTCAGTCAGTTTCCAAATGTTTAGTATAGGGATATTTTTGTAATTTTCTACATATTTAGTACCTAAACTACATTTTTTTAAGTATTATTTCATAGATATTAGAGGGATTGAATAATTTTCCACCTCATTTCCCATGTAAATTCTCAGAAGATCTATCGTAGAAACTCAGCTTTTTCCTCTCAAGAAAGAACAAGGGTTCCTTATCAATTGTAGAAATTCAAGCTTCCTTCTTCAGGGATTTCTAAGCCAGGTATGTGGGAATTCAACTAGGGAGTTCTTCCCTTGTGTCCCCAAAATCCCCTCTATTTTTCTCAATCAATTCAGCCCTGTGGATTCGAAATATATAACAATTGTCAGACTAATATCTTTGAGATTTCAAGTGGAGTATCTCTAATGATTTTTAACTGCTTATTACTCCTTAGTTCTAGAAATTTGTGAAAATTGAATCTAGTGTAATGATTTAGCCCTAGTTCTCAGTTCAGTAGAATTTAAAGGCTCGCTTGTTGAAGTAGTTTCCCTATAGCTTGATTCTAACAAATTTGAAATCCCCATATTGTTAGTGTAAGTGGAAAATTTAGTCAAATATTTACACGTCCAGTCTCAGTCAGGTTATTAGACTTAGTGTTGTCTAGAAATGTCAGCTGATCGGTTTGACTACACTCAAATCTTGAGGTGTCAGTGGTGCCTCCCAGTTATCAGTATTAGATTCAGTATCAGATTTTAGTGGTTCTTTAGGCTCTTTAGGCGGTCATGACACTTCCAAATAAGCAGCTCTGACCAGTCTTAGGACCCCAGTTTAAGATTACAGTTTGTTCTTTAGACAGTTACGGTGCTTCCAGATAAGCAGCTCTGATCAGTCTTAGAACACCAATTACAGAATCCGATTCGATAAGATTCTTAAAGTACTTCCAGATAGGTATTCTTGACTTAGTCTTGGGCCCTAGTTTTGTTCTATCAGCGTAGTAGTCAGTCTAGGACTATCCAGTTGGAGTAGTACTTAGCACCGAGTGGACCGGGGTTCCAGCGCACCTAGGTTCCCAGAACTACGTTGCCACCATAGGTTATTTTTATTGGCCTCATGGCCCCATACTTGTGATCACCTAGTTAATGCCTTTATACCCTGGCAAGGTATGTTGGGTCCTACCGATAGGGTGTATACATTGGACTCCACGTCTAGCTCACGTGATTATATGTTGGTTATAGACTCTCCCACTAGTCAGATAAGTTAAGCCTCAAATTAGCTCAGTTGAAATAGTTTTAGACTACTCAGTTCAAATCAGTTCAGTATAATAATTCATATCAGTATCTCAGATTTAGGGCATGTCTTTGACCATCAGAAAGGGCCATTTTGACTATCTCAGTATATTTAAGTTTATTTAGTTTCTGTATTCTAGTTGGTAATTGCATGTCTTTCCAGTTCAATTATTTTTATTCTTCGTGTTATGGTTTCTTCCACTTACCCGGTACATTCAAAGTACTGATGCATACCTTTTATGCTGTATTGTTTTATGATACAACTGCAGGTTCTCAGTCTCAGCATCGTTAGCAGATCTCGCCCAGAAGTTTTCAGCTACATCAGTGGTGAGTCCTCATCTTTCGAGGACGATGATTATTTCTTTTCAGTTATATTTTTCTTACATTAGACTTAGAGTTAGCTGGGGGCTTGTCCTAGCAACTCATCAGATAGATGGCTTACAGACACAGACAGAGATTCAGCTTTTTACTTTTGGTTTCAATTGTATTAAAGATGTATGATTTAGTTCTTCTTTATAAATGTTTTATTTTATTACTTTAAAGCTTCTTCTATGTTTTTACTCAGAGTGCTAACTTTTGGTTTCAGTTGTATTAAAGATGTATGATTTAGTTCTTCTTTATAAATGTTTTATTTTATTACTTCAAAACTTCTGCTATGTTTTTACTCAGAATGCTAGTATTATGATAGACCATGGGTTGACTTGGGATTACTTGTGACTTCAAGTACCGTGTCTCATTCAGGGTATAGACTCGGGGCGTGACACTTTCATATCATTGATACATGAAAAACTGGATGAACATATTCTATGCCTGGAGGCAACTCTAGCTGATAAGTAACTTGGCCTATTTTCCTGAGGATTTGGTATGGCCCAATGTATCTGATCTAATCTTTCCCTTCTTACCAAATCTCATAACGCCCTTCATAGGCGAGACTTTTAGGAATACCTAGTCGACAACACAGAACTCCAAATCTCTATGTCATACATCAGAGTAAGATTTCTAATGACATTGAGCTGTCAATAATCGCTCTCTAATGAGCTTAACTTTCTCTTTAGACTGATGTATCAAGTAAGGTCCAATCAGCCCTGATTCGCCTACCTCAAACCATACAATGGGGGATCTGCATTTTCACCCATACAAGGCCTCATAAGGCGCCATTTTGATTCTAGAATGGTAACTGTTTGTCACTACCCGCCTTGGGGAGTATGACTAGCACCTGGTGCCCTACTAGGGTCTGGACTGATCTAACTGAACTTATGCACTTCTGGTGCAAACTTACTCCCCAAATCAAGAAACCAATGAGCTATATCTCAGCTTTAAACACAGCCCCTGGCCGATAAGGCCGCATAGCCACTTGTAGAATAAAATAGCTACCCAAAAACAAATAATGATAGGGAGTCCTATGGGCCGACAAGGCCACCATGCTGTCTAGTTATCACTGAAATGAAAATCAGGTGACCTACACATGCTATAACCGACAAGACCACTACTTAACAGCTAAATAAGTCCCCACACGGCCATCATCACAAAATAAAACATACATCTAGGCCCTACACAGCCGATACCAGACTAACCACAGGGTACTGTACATCTGTAAGCCTCTAGAAGTAGAATAGTGGTCAAGACAGGGCCCCGACCTACCCAAAAACTGAACAATCAACAAAAACAAACCTTCTAGCTATTAGCTCCAGAAGAAGGGAGCTAACTGTGCTGCTAGTCCTGGCTGGGAGCTACGAGGGTCCTAGTCTGTGCCTAGCCGCACCTGCAGGCAAGTAATGCAGCGCCCACGGAGGGCGTTAGTATAATATGTACCGAATATGTAAGGCAGTAGAGTTACAACTGAATGGAAGCTGAAGAACTAAAATAATCATATAGAAAGGTAAGAGTTTAACCTTGAATAATCTCGCCACTTGTAGTACTAAATTAATAAGGTACATATGTATATATAAACAAACAAAACCTAACCGGGTCCCCATAAGCCTGGAAGGTACAACCGATACAAGAATAACCTACCTGGGCCCCCATAAGCCTCGGTAGGTACAAGCAATGTACATTCTACTATTTTATTACCGATGATCGCAGTATACTTGTAACTGAAAATGGCCCTTACAACCTTTGATTTAATAGAACTCACTGTGGCTCTCACGACCTAACTCTACTAAAAATCGCTATGGACCTCACGAACTCAGTATAATAGAACTCGATATGGCCCTCATAGCCTCAATATATAAAACTCAGTGTGGCCCTCGCGGCCTCAATACAATAGAACTCAATATGGCCCTCACGGCCTCAATACAACAGAACACAATACGGCCCTTCCGGCCTCAATATACAGAACTCAATATACTATGGCAGCAAATCACAATAGATATGCCTTTGAATCTCTTACTGGGACTCAATCTGTATTACAATACTAAAGAAGATAACTTGCTAAAGGAGTTTCCCTTAACATACCTCGAATGTGATTTCCTCAGTAACTAGCGAGTTTCAACTGGTATTCAATTGCCCTTCCTAGCTGGAATTGTATTACTGAGAGAATGAGACTAGTTTCAGTACTAAATTCATCAAAAACAATAACTTATAATACTAATATCGACTATACTTAAAATTCAAAAAAAATAACTCCATGTCGAGCTACCACAATTCATCCTCCGTAGAAGGCCTTCCACCAATGCGCAGTTGCAGCATTTGCATCCCATACATTCGGGCCATGTATTGGTCGTCCCGAGCATGTCATCGGCGAGTGTAAGCACAAGCCCAAATGTGGTATCAGGTGCTTTGGTCTTAGTGACATACAAAGCATGCCGATCAAGTTGAGGAATGTAGTCCAGGGCCTCCTCTTCAATACCTTGGCCCCTGAGGAAAGAAGTGAGAAGACCACCAAAACCATACCGATGCCCTTGATGAAGTTTGGATTTCTTCATGCCAGAAATAATCACCGCTCCAACATTTATCTCCAGTCCTTTCATCAATGAATACACCAAACAAACTCTGTCCCAGGTGACATTAGTCATGTGCACCCCCGGGATCAGGCAAGTACATACTATCTTCAACCAAATCCTCGCTTCTCTGTTCATTTGGGAGTATGGCAATGTCTAGTGATATCCTCTTTCCTTGTGACGACTCCACCTAGCTGTTGATCGTGCTCCACATAAAGTGTGTCTGATATCTGCATATGGTGGAGTGATATTTAGCTGGCGGAGAACATGTGCGTCTGTGTCCCACGTCCCCAAGATGGCATTTAGATGTTGTGGTTAAAAAGTAACCACCTGTCCTCTGATCTTAACTGTGTGGCTGAGCACGGTGGGATTCCAATTAGCGTAGAATTCCCTTATGAGATAGAGATTGCATTCTTTGGGTTCTTCAAAGATGAAGTTTAACCCAACAGTGTTTATCCTGTGTAGGATTCTCGGGAATTCTTGAGCTAGTGGTTCCCGTGCTATTTGTTCCTCTGGGAAATACTTGATTTCCTTGTGTTTGGCATACCATTTCTTTCCCTCATCTGTAACCCATCGTGTTCCATATTGTCTACGTTGCCCCCTTGGAACAGGTGGTGCCACTGACACTGCTGCCCCAATTCTCAGTCTTTTTCTGCTGGTGCCAGATATGGATGCGCCTTTCCATTTGTCTTGTCTTCTAGACATTTGTCCTATCCATCAAAAGCATATATTTCAAATGTCATTCATGTATAGTTGGTTACTACTAAGGCTGGGCTTAACTTGATCACCCTACACTTAGTCGTTAGCCGTAGTCAATACAATTCGACAAGAACAACCACATAATTTCATCTCTTATTTCCCAAAAGGTTTAGTGCATTAGTAAAAGTCGATGGAACAATTTCATTGTACTACTCAGACTTTATACAATGCATTATGAAAGTTCATCCATCTATTCATTTTACAAACTCATGAGCAATTCTCAAGTTGTGCACAGTAACCTATGGGATTTTCCTACTTTCATCCCCAAAAATCAATCTTCCTCCATAACATAATCAAAGTTTAAGCACAAAAATTTTTTTCAATTCCAACAACACGCAAAACCCAAAATATATGTATTTCTACCCTTTTCTTTTTCTTCCCAACTAAATTTCTCACCCCTAGTTATCAACAATGTAAGATTTTCAATACAAATCATGTAATTATTGAGTTCATAACACAACATTAGCACAAAATCAACATTCATCCATGACCCAATCAATTACACATCTTATTAATAACTTAGGGCAGAATTTCATCAAAGAAAACATGTTCAAGAATCGAAATATGCAACAAGAATGAGAAACAATTCGAGAACATACCTTTACTTGAAGAGTTTAAGAAGAATTGAAGAAATTTTCCTAGCTAGGGCCATGGCACATTGAGGGAGAAGGGGGATTGGGGGTTTGGTCACGGAGGATTTCAGAAAAATGGGGAAAAATAAGAATTTTGGGGTCAAAAAGAGTGATTTCGCGCGAGTCAACCCGTTGCCCCGAACTGACCCGACACGAAAATACACTCAACATGTCACGGAGGGTAACGCGGAGGCCAAGCTCCGTGACACGGAGCCGACACGGAGGCTCACTGTTTCTTGCCCCAATTTTCACTTTTTACCTTTATTTTTCCACTTGCGATTTTTTGTATCTTTGCCCTCCATATTTCCTGAAAATCATCAAACAACAACTGTTAGAGAATCGTGGGGTTGCCTCCCACCTAGTGCCAACCTTTTTTTCTTTTCTATGTTTTTTTTCTTTTTTTTATTTGTTCCTAACTAGTCTAGTACATTACATCCACGGGTTGCCTTCTGTGTAGCACCTGGTTGACCGTCGCGGCTCGACGCTTGTCATCCTCATTCATCTACTAAGGTGATAGACGTCTTCTCTCGATTAACGTCTTCACCCCAGTAGTGCTTACACCTCTGTCCATTCACCAAAAATGTTGCACTTTTATCCTCTTGCCACAATTCAACCGCCCCGTGTGGGGTCATCCTTGCTACTTCAAATGGCCCTGACCACTTGGAGTGCAATTTCCCTGGGAAGAGTTTCAACCTTGAGTTGAATAGCAACACCTTTTGACCCGACTCAAAGATTCGATGCACCATGTGCCTGTCATGCCACCTTTTCGTTTTTTGTTTGTAGAATTTTGCACTTTCATATGTGTGCCATCGAAACTCGTCCAAGTCACTCAGCTGCATCAATATCCTCTTTCCTGCAAGCTCAGGATCCATGTTCAGCTTCCGTACAGCCCAAAAAGCTCGATGTTCCAGCTCCACGGGTAGATGAAATGCCTTCCCATAGACCAATCTATACGGTGAAGTCCCAATGGGTGTCTTATATGCATTTCGATATGCCCACAACGCATCATCCAGTTTGCTTGACAAATCCAAGCGTTGTGCATTCACCGTTTTCTGCAAAATCTGTTTAATTTCCCTATTTGACACCTCCACTTGCCCGCTAGTTTGGGGATGATATGCTGTAGCCACTTTATGCCGAACCCCATATTTTGCTAGCAAATTCCTGAACCCTGCATTCACAAAATGTGCCCCTCCATCACGTATAATTGCTCGTGGCATACCAAACCTTGTGAAAATCTGCTTCTTCACAAATCTAGTCACCACCTTGTTGTTATTCCTGGGACAAGCTACTGCCTCAACCCACTTAGACACGTAGTCCACCGCCACCAAGATGTATCGATTTCCAAACGATGGTGGAAATGGGCCCATAAAATCTATCCCCCACACATCAAACACCTCAACTTCCAATATGTGATGCAATGGCATTTCCTGTCGATTGTTCCTGTTCTTTGACATCTATCACATACTTTGACATAAGCTGCAGCATCTTTGAACAGTGTGGGCCAAAAGGACCCAGATTGCAGCACTTTGTGAGCAGTACGCTCTCCTCCATGATTACCTCCATACAACGATGAATGACAACTCCTCAGTACCTCTGTCGTCTATCTTTCTGGAATTCATCGCCTCATCACTTGATCTGGTCCTTTCTTAAATAGATACAGTTCATCCCACATGTAGTACGGGAAATCATGCCTCAGCTTCTTCCTTTGTTGAGTCATTGCCTCAGATGGGTATACTCCACCTACCAACAAATTCACAATATGTGCATACCAAGGGAGTTCAGCTTCCTTTATTGCCAAGAGTTGTTCATCGGGGAACTCTTCTCTGATGCTCTCACCTTCCTTCACATGTGAACAATTCTCTATCCGCGATAGGTGATCTGCAACTTGATTTTCACTTCCCTTCCTATCTCGAATCTCCAGATCAAACTCTTGCAGCCATAATATCCACCTGATTAGCCTGGGCTTCACATCTTTCCTGCCAAATAAGTACCAAATTGCCGCATGATCAGTGTGTACCACCACTTTCGACCCCACCAGATAGGATCTAAACTTGTCAAATGCAAACACTAGAGCCAGCATCTCCTTCTCAGTGACTGTATAATTAACTTGTGCAACATCAAGTGTTTTGCTTGCATAGTAGATGGAATAAAAAATCTTATTCCTTCGCTGCCCCAATGCCGCTCCTACAGCCACATCACTCGCATCACACATTAACTCAAAAGGATATTCCCAATCGGGAGCAATGAGAATAGGAGCTTCCACCATCTTCTTTTTCAGCTCCTCAAATGCTTCTACACATTCCTTGTCAAATTCAAACTTCACCTCATTTTCTAGAGAAGTCTTGAATAAACCATCTGTAAAACCCAGCATGTCCTAGAAAGCTGCAGACACCCTTAACTGATACTAGTGGTGGTAGCTTTTCAATCACCTCTATTTTTGCACGATCGACCTCCAAACCTCTGCATGACACCTTATGGCTAAGGACAATACCCTCCTTGACTAAAAAGTGACACTTTTCCCAGTTGAGCACTAGGTTTGAGTCTTCACATCTGGCTAACACCCTGTCAAGATTCTGCAAACACATAGCAAACGAGTTATCAAAAACAGAAAAGTCATCCATAAATACCTCGACATAGTCTTCCACCATATCGTGGAATATCGTCGTCATGCATCGCTGGAATGTGGATGGTGCATTGCATAGACCAAAAGGCATCCTCCTGAAAGCATGTCCCATAAGGATATGTAAACGTGGTCTTCTCCTGATCTTATGGTGCTATGGCTATTTGATTATAGCCAGAGTATCCATGTAATAAGCAATAATATTCCTGACCTACAAGCCTGTCCAACATCTGATCAATGAACGGAATAGGATAACGATCTTTTCGAGTAGCCTCATTGAGCTTCCTATAATCCATGAAAATCCGCCAGCCCATGACTGTGCGTGTGGGAATCAACTCATTCTTATCATTTGTAACCACTGTCATTACCCCTTTCTTTGGAATGCATTCAACTGGGCTAACCCATTCATTTTCTGAGATGGGATATACCACTCCTGCATCCAACCATTTAATCACTTCCTTTCTGACTTTATCCTTCATCACCGGATTCAATCTCCACTGATGTTCCACGGTTGGCTTGGATCCCTCTTCCATAAATATTCTATGCATGCAGAAAGCTGGACTAATCCCCTTAATGTCCGACATCTGCCATCCCATTGCTCTCTTTCTCCTCTTAAGGACTAACAATGCATCTTTCACTTGTGCATCTGTCAGTTCTGCTAAAATGATGACTGGTAAGGTGTCATCTTCACCCAAGAATACATACTGCAGATGTGGAGGCAATGTCTTTAACTCCAATTTAGGTGCCTCCTCTATTGATGGCTTTGGGGATGGTTCCAAGGACCTCTGCAATGGTTCAAAATCTTGCTTCCTGAAAAACCATTTTGGCTCATTCAAAGTCTGCACCATCTCATATGTCGCACTGTCCCCAAAATGATCACGTCCCACCAAGGCTCTCTCTAAGGGATCCTGTGAGTCAATAATCTGAAGGGTCGACTCCTGATTAAAAACACTGATTGCTGATAACTCTTCATAATTGGCCGGTAGCTTCATGGCCTTGAAGACATCAAAGACCTCTACCTTATCATGAGCTCTCATGGTTAGCTGCCCAGCAACTACATCAATTAAGGCTCGCCCGGTGGCCAAAAAGGGACGTCCCAAAATAAATGGGACTTCCGCATCTGGCTCAAAATCAAGAATTATAAAATCCACCGGGAAAATGAGGGAGCCTGCTTGCACTAGCACATCCTCCACAATTCCATCAGGTCTGGCTAATGAACGGTCAGCTAGCTGCAAGATCACAGTAGTGGGTCTAGGACTGCCCAGCCCCATCTTCTTGAATACTGATGTTGGCATCAAATTTATACCTGCTCCCAAATCACACAAACCACGAGCTCGAATAGACTGCCCAATTCTAATCTGAATAGTGAAGCTCCCAGGATCCTTGAGCTTTTTCGGCAATCGATTCTGAATACGGGAGGTGCACTCCTCAGTAAGTACAACTGTAGCATACTCTGTCAGTATGCTCTTGTTTGCTACAATGTATTTGATTTACTTGGCATATTTTGGCACTCCCTGTAACACATCAACTAAAGGAAGGTTAATATGTACCTGCTTCAACACTTCCATGAACTTCTTGAAGCATGCTTCCTCCTTGTGCTTTTTCAATCTTTGAGGAAACAGGGCCGGTGGTCTTTCCATCTTTGCTACCTTTTCATTCCCCCTCACATCATCGTTTCCTTCATCCTTTTCTGTTGCTCCAGATTTCTGAGGTGGCCTTTCGGGTTCCACCTCTCCTAGTTGCTTTCCACTCCGGGTAGTAATTGCATTCACCTGCTTAGGATTTAGGTCTGTATCACTAGGTAATCCTCCCCTCGGTCTAGTATTTTGGGCTCCTGCTAACTGTCCCAACTGATACTCCAATGCCTTTGTAGCTAACTGCTGATTTTTCATATCAGCTGTCAATTTTACCTGATCAACCTGCATCAGTGCCTGGTTAGATATTATGGTTTTGAGCATATCCTCGATGTTGTTAGACTGAGGAGGTGCATTATTTCCTCTGAACTGTGGCTGAAAATTATGATGACCCCCTAGATTTCTGTGCACGCCCTGATTTGAACTCTATCCCTGATGACTATTACTCCCCCATGAAAAATTCGGATGATTCCTCCAATTTGGGTTGTAACTGTTGCCATATTGCTGGTTACTGCTCCTCTGGGCGTTTCCAACAAAATTTACTGAATCTAGATTGGCACCACAATACTCAGCTGAGTGTTCACTACTTCCACGGACTTTACACCACACCTGATGAACTGCATTGACTGGGGCTTGTGCTTGGCTCAAGCTCATACTGCTAAAATGAGTGGTAAGTTGATTTTGCAAAGCAACTATCTATGCAGTGATAGCTGTGAATCCATCCACCTCAAAGACCCCTGCGACTTTCTTTGCTCCCCTTCGAGTTGTATCCGCATTCCATACCGGATTACCTTGTGAAATACGGTTCAACAAGGTGTAAAGCTCTTCGTAGGTCTTTTCCAATGCCTGCCCCCCGGCTGCTGAATCTAACAAAATCTTTGTATATGGTTCCAAGCCCTCAATGAATGTATGCACCAACACATCATTAGACTGGTTATGGTGAGGACAATCTCTTAGCATTGACTTGAACCTCTCCCAATCCTGATACAAATTCTCACCCTCTCTCTGTTTGAAACTTAGAATCTGACTTCTATGCTTGGCTGTCTTCCCTAATGGAAAGAATCGTATCAAAAACTTCCTCGCTAGGTCATCCCAAGTAGTAATAGAATTTGGCGGTTCAACCTTCAACCATCTCTTGGCTTCCCCTAGCAGTGAAAACGGGAATAGTGTAAGCCTCACATAATCAGATGATACTCCAGCGGGTATATATGTGTCACTTATCTCCAAGAAGTTTTGGAGATGCCGTTGTGGATCTTCATGAGGGAGACCTGTAAATTGCCCGCTGGTGTACAATAACTGCACCATATTCTGCTTAAGTTCAAATCTCCCTCCTGGTTCTGGCCTGTGAATGCTGGATGTTACATTGTTTGCATGTGGGATTGCCACCTCGCGGACCGGTCTTGCTGCCATCTCTTCGGGCACTAAAACTGCCCTTACAATTGGTGGTTGCTGTTGTTGCTCCAGAATTGCTCTCCTTAATAACTGCAACTTCTTTTCTAGAGCTTCCCTTTTTCTGTAGATGAAATTGTCTCTTCGGCTCTAACAACGGATCCACCAACTCCTTATCCCTTGCCAGCGTTCAGAAACAATTTAGTACCTGCAAGAGAAAGGCTAAGATCAAGTCGTCAACAGTTGTATTGAACTTGTAAACTAACACTAAGAAAATTAAATAACCAATTGCCAATCCCCGGCAACGGCGCCAAAAACTTGTTCACTCCCAACTACACGCAAGTGCACATGGTCGTACAAGTAATAAAATGGCTTTATTTCATGCTAGGTATCGAACCCACAGGGACTGTAATATGACAGTAATTTTTCTTTAAGTGTTTAGTATACACAATTCTTTATACAAGCAGACAAACAGAACAAATGGTGATTTTTCAAGAATACTAGTTGATGTAACTTTAAGTAAAAAGATTGTAAATTATAATCTGAGTAATAACACAAACAAGCTAAGGTTAAGGCAAAACATGCAGATATGTAATTTACTGATTAAATTTCGGTCAACCCTTCTCTTCAGTTGTTGGTCAGGAATTATTAACCAATGGATTGGGTCTTTCGATCTCCTTTCCAATTAAAGAATCATGAGACTTACATTACACATTTCTGTGATGCAAACACTTCATATCTTAGCAATACACAAAAAATTCCATAGATGACAAAATATGACATTACATATATATTTCTATTATGAATGCTAATCTTCTCTTAATTCCTCAACCAAGACAAGAACATATCCTACCAATTCATATCTATCCATTTAATCTTCCTTTCAGAAATAAAACTGGAATTCTAGGATTTACATTAACAATGGCCAAGCATTAATGTAGTGAAAACAAGAATTAGTAGAACAACCATTGTAGAGAAGTTAAAAATTGAAATAATATCAATTACATACTACTGCAATCATCCTCAACCTCAGCCAAAGGTGAATTAGCCACTCATTTGATGATTAAACATCTTCAAACAAGTAGAAATCGTACAAGCAATTGAAATTCAAGAGAAAAAGGAAGAAAATTAACCCAAGAACTTCTTCAGCTCAACTGCCTGATACCCACGTTCTAGCTTGAAATGTCAGATATATTAAAATAAAACCTAAGTGTGCTATTTATACAAGTGGGAAATTTCCCAGAAACAACTAGCAACGTGGCACGTAGGGTATCACGGAGCATCAGCTCCGTGCCACGGTCTGTCGCGGAGCTTCATTGGAACTTGGGTGCCAGATGGCACGGAGGGTATCGCGAAGCCTCAGCTCCATGCCACGGACGTAACGCGCTCCTTCACTGGAATCCAGGTGTGCAGCTAAGTCCTCCCACCGTGTCACTGAAGTGAACGCGGAGAATGGGCTCCGTGACACGGTGCCATCGCGCACCTTCACTGGAATGCAGCACAAATCCCACTCTAGGCAAAATGCCTCCGTAATGGTGGCGTGACACGGCCCTGTCACGGAGCATAAAGTTTTAGCATTTTCTTGCCGACTTCCGAGTTTTGCTTCCGAGTCCATTCCTCCACTTTTCACCAACTTGTAGATTAGTTCCCAAAATTCATTCTAACTGCAAAAAAAATAACTAATCATGTTGGTTAGTATAAATCCACATTTACATATAAACCACATGAGAATGTACACATAAAAGTAGATAAACAAGTCAAAATTAAGTAATAAAGTATCACTTGGGCATGCAATTATGCCCAAGATCACCTTCTAGTCAACTTTACATGGGCATGTTTATTTGTATAGCTTGAAGGCATAGGCTCAAATACCATTAACTAGAAAGATAGCCAATGAAGGCATCGAACAATCTTCTACTATCAACAAGTAAGGTGACTTTCTAACCGATCTGAAGGACAATCCGTATATTGTATCAAAATATAAGGTTGGTAACAAATAGGTGGAACACCTATAATCTCACAACCACAACTCCATAGGGCAGCCACGATGCTATTTACCCAAATGTAGAAGTACAATGATAGTACTTTAGCTCTATAGGCACAAGATATAGCAAAGGCCCGTAAGTGATCTATATAAGTTATAGGCATCACAGTTATATAGTTTCTATGCCAACCAAATATTTATGCTGCCAATATCAACATGACATGCTAAACATCTAACCACAAGGCCCTTAAGGCATCGGTAAGGAAAAAAGTATTCAATAGCTAACTAATCAACAACAAATTATGTGGAAATACTCTTACGTAACTTTTAACATGAGGCAATCGCTAAATGAAGAAATCTTACATATGTATGATTAATTTCAATAGCCAACCAACAATATTTAAAAATGCCATAAGTATTACAATGATAGATAACAAGTCACATTTACGACTATGGGAACTTGCCGAAGAAGGTTTAGCCTTAATATACTGCTTTTCGTAGCTTCGACTTTATCGACAAGAATTCTAGCTCAAGCTTGTGATTCCTTTATCATTTAGCCAATTATATCAGCACATACACTACACCTAAACATCCATATATTTCCAGCAAGAACAAGAAAAACTTCCAATCACTTACAACTTCCGACAAGACGTAGAACTAGGAATTTCTTACCTTAGGGAGGATGAAGTACTTACTAGAACTTTTACATAAACTTAACCTTGGAGGATCTCAATTTCTAGAACTTCTACCATCTTAGCACGTTCACATCTGATCCAATTTTGATGAAACAACTCCATTACAATGCTCTCTACTCCCTCAATAATCTATATCCAAGTTGGATTGATGTTTGGAGATGATTTGGCCCTTCAATTTTATTCAAATTCATGAGAAACCAAGAGGAAATGTTGGAATAACTATCTTCCTAGCTCTATGCACATTAAGGGAGAAAAATAATGAAATTTGGGCCAAAAATCACCTTGAATAGTTTATCCAAAAACCAGCCAGACCCGACTGGCCCGTGACCCGCTTTTGCCCGGACAATCCGCGGTAAAACACTCATAACTCTTTTCTCCAATGTAGGATTGATGAACGGTTCGATGTTTTGGAAGCTTGACTCAAAGATCGTTATTTTAATACATTATAAGCCTCCTAACTCCTTATATATTAGGATAAAATCTCTTAGACATATGACCCAAATTTTAAAGGATTTCAAAAAGTAACTTGCAATGACTGATGTGCTGTTAATTTACAGCACTTGCGACACTTAAAACATAGAAAATATGCATTATTTTAGGTGTGTTTATACATATATGATGCCCTTTTACTTTGTTTTTAGGAAAATTATGTGTTTGTGTAGAAATGTGCAAAAGAAGACAAGCGAGTGCTGAAAATAGTGAAATTGCATATCTTAGTATGAGTCATACCTTAGAAGTACGAGCCATACATAGCATCCGTGATAAAATTCAGAGGAACTACACAAGGAATTCGCCATTTATGACTCTTGGTATGAAATGTACCATAGCAGTCGTAGAAAATTATAGAAATATTACACTTGTCTAAGATCATGGTACGAATGGAAGATACAAGTCATGATGACCATATATGACTCCACCAAAGAGCCCTGGTGAACTTTAGAGAAAATGTAATTGGAGGATCCTAGGGCACGAGGAAGTCACGAGTCATGATATCAAGGTATGAGTTGTACCACAACACTCATGTAAATATTCAAAGGATGCCCGACTTCACATGATCAGATTATGACAGGCATTGTACGACTCGTAAGAGCATTGTACGAGTCATACTAACTTCCAAGACTTAACCAAATTCAAGACTACTGAGCATTGTACGAGAGGAAGCTACGACTCGTAGGATCAGGAAGCGGCAGTTAAATTAGTTTCCCTGTTAATTTAGGAAAAAATTCTAATTATTTGTATAAATACTTTTCTAGATAATTTTTAGAAAGTCAAATCCTACTTCAACTAGGAAAAGGAGTTACAAATCCCAATTCCACTCCATGAAGGAACAAGGAAGGCTTACTCTTCTATCATAAATACCCTTTATTTCTATGTAATAGAGTAGAAAATTAGAGAGAGAGAAAAAGAAAGAAATGAAGTAGGAGAGATATGTGAAGAGTAATATTTGTGAATTTTTGTCATGTTTTGCAGAGCTATTCTTAGGATCAAACACTTGATTTCATCCATTGTTCTTGAGATTGTTCTGTGATATTCGAACTAGGTTTTTTTTCATATTATTGTTGTAAGTACTTAATTATGTGTTTGTCTATTAATGCAAAATATAATCTTACAATCATGAGAGGCTAAAATCCCCACAACTAGGAGTTGTAGGAAAAATGGTGGATTAACGAAATAGGGTTTCAAAAAATTGATTCAATACCAATGATAAACACTTGTATTGTATTCTCTTCATCTTTAAATGTTTCTTAATGGTGTACAACGTTAGGATTTGCCCAAATTCTTTAATTGCTTTAACCTACATAAGTAGAGATTAGAAAAATAGAATTACAACAAAGCCTTGGTCTTTATGATCATTTTATTAACTTGAGTTGCGGTTGCAGGATAGTTAAATTTGGGACATATTGATAATGATTAGTCTGAAATCGCTCATGAAACCTAACCCAGTGATTGAGTATAGTCAGCCAATAGGGATGAATCAGTCATTTGGATGAACCCTAGCTATCAGTTCTACAAGTAAGCATTGGGATTGATCATGTGTGTATACTCGAAGTGTTATGAACCCATGGGGAACACTTACTCTAGTTATTTGCAAATGTTGATATCAATCACAATGACAATTTTTTTAATATTATTTTTCTTTGAAACCCCCTAATTTAGAGATAACTCACCAATAAGTTCAAGTACCGGCATTAGTCTAGATCTTACCCTATTTCCTGTGGGTTCGTCCCTAATCTCTTTGTTGGGTTCTTTATTTACAAAGTCCACATTATACTTCACAAGGACGTGTGAGTTTGAGCATTATCAAAAAGTGGTGTTGTTGCCGGGGAATACGACTAAGATTAGATTAATTGCTGTATTTAAGTTTTGGTTGTTATTTCCTATTTTATGTTTTCTTTTGTTTTGTTTTGTCTCATTCAGGGCACCTCTTGGCAAAGAGAAGCATTTAGCACAGTGGAGGATGGTTTCACGTTTCTTGATGAATTATGAGAAATCAAGAGATCTGCGTTGTGTCACGATATTAAATCAGGAGCTGCATGGGAGGCAACCCATGAATGGATTGTGAAGTCTAAGTATTGACAGGTATGTCCTTCTCCTAGTTTTTTACATTCTTAATTTCTTTGGGGACAAAGCATATTTTTAAGGGAGGTGTATCTGTTTTTGCATATTAGCCCGAGGGTTCTTCTTGCTGTGTTCCTTTTCCTTCGGGCATGCTATCTAGTAGAACCGACATGTTTAGAATTTTTTTCTTGTTTAATTAAAAAGTAGGTTACGAGTACTTAGCCAATAAAGTGCACTAGTTTTGAAGTTCTGAAAAATTGACCTTGTTTAAAATTTTTGATGGTTAACTATGTAGTTGTTGATTGCAAAGCATAATTTTTGTGGATCTTTTTGTATCATTTAGTGTATTAACATGAGTCGTTGTTGTTATCCATGTATAAACCGGACAGGTAGAATGAATGCAAGACATGTACCATGAGTGAGTGATGTCTAATACCTAGTTCACTACTGCGTAGAGGATTTAGAACTTGCCCGATTGGTATTTGCATAGGTTTTAAGATGGTCGGTTAGGAAAGGATCATAGGCCCTTTTTATTTAGCCTATTCTTATCTTAAATGACCCTAACAAAATAATATGATTCCCTTGATCTCGATTTTGGGCCTTAAATGAATCATTTTCTTTAATTAACCAATTAACCGTACCTATTCTTTATATCGAACCTGTCTTATCCCTGGTCCCTCCTTGGATATTGTGAATCTCAACATAGGCAAAATGCTTAAGTTGAGAGTTTCTAGAGTAGGGGTGCATAGAATTTGGGGAGGTGAAAAAGGAAGAGCAAAGAAAAAGGGTTAAAAATGAGGTGTGGTGTGACCAGGCAAAAAGAACAAAAAGAAAAAGAAAAATTGAAAAAAAAATACAAAAAGAGAAAGATGAATGAAAATTTGTGAAAACGCACCACACCCTACAAGTATATAAAAAATGGTAAAAAGGGAGGAAAAAAGTTGAAAAAGCAAAAAGGGTGAAAAAGTGAAAAATGGAGCCACATGTATGTAGTGCTAAGAAGGGTTTAGTCACTAAAAAGATTTCATATCTACTACACCTATCCCGAAAGCCTACATTACAAGATGAATCAAGTCCTATAGTGATCCGAGTTGGACCATGTGACAAGAGGAAGTAGAGAAAATAAGGGCAAACCTATCCATTATACAGTATTTGAAACTTATTTGTGAGGGCGGGAGTCTTACTTGTGCAGTCCCATGTTTTATATTTTTCTATATTTGTGAGTGGGGACTACATTTGCTGTGAGGGCACATGATTTCTGTTTGATTTGCCAATTTTCTGTATAAAAAGCATTGGTGATGACTTGACTATCTGTTAATAGCTAGGTGACATATCTTGATCCTTGTTTATCATAGTTTGTGGTTGCTTGATGTGCATATGTTGATTTGGTTTATGGGAAAGGGTTAAAAGCTATTTGAGTTTCCGGTGCAAATTTTGTTTGATTGTTGGTTGTAGTATCCTAGGTTTGTTTTCTAGTTAAGCATTATTTTTAGTTTTTATTTTCTTTGCCTGAGGACATGAAAAAGTCTTAAGTTGGGGGAGTTGATGTGCTGTGAATTTACAAAACTTTCGACGCTTAAAACTTAGAAAATATGCATGGTTTTAATTGTGTTTATACAGATATGATGCACTTTTACTTTCTCTCCATGAAAATTATGTATTGGAGTTGAAATGTGTAAAAGAAGAGAAATGAGTGCTGAAAATGGCGAAATTGCAGATCTTAGTCGTACCTTGAAAGTACGAGCCGTACATAGCATCCTTGATAAAATTCAGAGGAACTGCATAAGGCACTGGCCATGTACGACTCTTGGTACGAACCGTACCATAACAGTCATGGAAAATTACAGAAATATTGCACTTGTCTGAGCTCATGGTACGAATAAAAGATACGAGTCGTCATGACCACATACGACTTGCACCAAAGAGCCGGGGTGAACTTCAGAAAAAATGTGATTAGCAGAACCTAGGGCACGAGGCAGTCACGAGTCGTGATATAAAGGTATGAATTGTACCACAACACTCGTGAAAATATTCAGAGGATGTCCGACTTCACAAGATCAGTCCACGACAGGCAATGTACAACTAGTAAGAGCATTGTACGAGTTGTACCAACTTCCAAGACCGCTGAGCATTGTAGGAGAGGAAGATACAACTCGTAGGTTTATGGTACAAGTCATAGGATCAGGCGACAATAGTTAAATTAGTTTCCCTATTAATTTAGGAAAAAGTTTTAATTATTTGTATAAATACTTTTCTAGGTTAGTTTTAGAAAGTCAAATCCTACTTCAACTAGGAAAAGGAGTTACAAATCGCAGTTCCACTACATGAAGGAACAAGGAAGGATTACTCTTCTATTATAAATACCCTTTATTTCTATGTAATAGAGTAGCTAATTAGACAGAGAGAAAAAGCAAGAAAGGAAGTAGTAGAGACATGTGAAGAGTAATATTTGTGAATTTTTATCAAGTTTTCGAGAGCAATTCTTAGGATCAAACACTTGATTTCATCCATTATTCTTTAGATTATTCTTTGATATTCAAATCTGGTTTTCTTCTAATTATTGTTATAAGTACTTAATTGTGTGTTTGTCTATGAATTCAAAAATATAATCCTACAATCATGAGAGGCTAAAACCTCCACAAATAGGGGTTGTGGGAGCCATGAAAGATTAACAAAATAGGGTTACACAAAAGTGCAAAACCAATGCTAAACACTTGTATTGCATTCTCTTCATCTTAAAACGTTTCTTAACAGTGTACAATGTTAGGATTTGCCCAAATTCTTTACTTTCTTGAACCTACAAAAGTAGAGATTAGGAAAAAAGAATTACAACAAAGCCTTGGTCTTTATGATCATTGTATGAACTTGAATTGTGGTTGCAGGATAGTTAAATTTGGGACATATTGATAACGATTAGTTTGAAATCGCTATTGAGACCTAACCCTTTGGTTAAGTATAGTCATCCAATAGTGACAAACTAGTTGTTTGGATGAACCCTAGTTATCAGTTCTATAAGTAGGCATTGGGATTAATCACGTGTGTATAACCGAAGTAGTTATGAACCCACGTGGAACACATACCCTTGTTATTTGCAAATCTTGATATCAATCACAATTACAATTTTGTTTTAATATTGTTTTTCTTTGAAACCCCCCAATTTGGAGATAACTCACCAATAAGTTCAACTACCGGCATTAGTCTAGATCTTACCCTATTCCTTGTGGGTTCGACCCCAACCTCTTTGTTTGGTTTTTTATTGACAATATTCGCTTCATACTTTGCCAGGAAGTGTGAGTTTGAGCATTATCAATAACTTTTGCAGATTTTTATTTTACAAGTTGCTCGACCTCAAATCTTAACATATGATATTTGAGTGATTTGAACACCTTATAGACCATCCTCCTTATGCTATTAAACACTCTTGGCCATAGCTCAAAAGTGCGATTTTATCGCTTAAATTATACGGGTTGTTACATTATATATATGTATATTTTCAACAAAGTTGAGTTACACTAAGTTACTAATTATCCACCCGTTATAGTAGTTAGAGTTTCAAGTTGTATTTATACCTATCCCTTTTTGTAGATGTGTATATATGTTTATTGCTTCCTGCCTTACGTACCAGTACATTTCATTCATAGTGATGCCTGTTTTCTTGGAGGTGTTGCATTTTCGTATTGTAGGCTTAGTTAGAGGTACAGATCGACCTTTATAGTAGGAGTTTTCCGTTTCAGCTATTTTTTGGTAAGATCCATTCTTTTTGGAGTTGTTGGTTAGATGTTTAGTCTTATTATGTGTTTTGTGTACAATTGAAGGTAGGTACAGGCCCTCTCCTAACTATATAGTTATCAGAAACTCCTAGAGGCTTGTAGAAAAACTATGTGGTTGTTCAGTAAGCTGTTTAGTATGTCTACACTTGCTGGCCTTTTGTTATGTATATATTGTGCAGTTGCAGCCTTGTTGGCTTGTTATCTTCTTTGTTAGCTCAATTGTGGCCTTGTCAGCCTTATCTTTATTCATTGATATTTTTTGTGACCTTATCAGTCCAATTCTTTCTATTAGTAGTAGCTTTATTGTGGTGGCCTTATCGGCTCAACTATTATCTTGTAGCTGAGTTTTACAGACTAGCTCGGTCAAGTGAACTGGGTTTCGATCGCACCTCTTCAAGTTTGAGGCATGACAAAATTAGTATCAGAGCACATCGAGTCCCAAGGAGTCTACAAATCATGTCTAGCAGATTCTTGCTTATGGGTGTATTGTGCACGACACTTATAAAAATCAAAAGGCTAAGGCATTTAGGAATGATTATATATCATGCATTAGAGCAGAGTCATAAGAACACTTGAAACCTACATCTTGATTTCATGCCCTTTTTTTGTTACAAAAATGCCTGTGACTAGACCGATAGATAGCAACAAAATTGGCATGGATGCTTAGGCAAGCACCAGTCACTCCCCGCGCAGCCAAATGAATAGATTGGAAACAGAAAGTGAAATCCCTAACTCCAGTAATTCCGGTTTAGTCAACACTCATTGAAGCAAGAAGGGATCTGGCACCTTATGTCCACTAGCTCCAGTAGCACCTAATGGAGCTAGAAATACAAATCCTCCAGTGCCTGTAGATCCCACTGGATATAGAAGAACAAGACGTCAAAAATATAGTTTGGGTATAACTCGAATGGTAGCTTCACAACAACAATAGATAGAGGCAGTAACAGGTGCTAGAGCTAGCAGTTTAGAGTGTTCGGGAGGCCGAGAGTTCCGGTTGAGTCCTTTATTGTTCACAAGGTCTGATCCCAATTAGGACCCTCAGGATTTTATTGATCAACTTTACCAGTACTTTGGGTCATGCATTTGGTATAATAGAGGCAGTAGAGCTGATATATTTTAGGCTACGAGATGTGGCTATCTTGTGGTTTGACGCATGGGAATGGTCTAGGGACTGAATACACCTCCTGTTGAGTAAGAGGACTTCTCATAGGCTTTATTAGTCGATTATCATCCCCATGAGATTCGTGAGGCCAAACTTGACCAGTTTATAGCCCTCATATAGAGCAATATGAGTGTTTGAGTATACAAACACATGTTTAATTCATTGGTGAGATATACTCCTAATGTTGTAAGCACGATACAAACTAGAGTACACCAACTTGTAGCTGGTCTTGAGGCACACTTGATCAAAGATTATATAGTAGCATCTATATAGGAAACTCTAGATATTTCTCCGATCTAGACTGTCACGCCCAAAGCCTACACCCTGGGCGTGGATGGCACTCAGACCACCTAGTGGTCCAAGTGAACACTTGGCCTATCTTCTACTACTACCTGATATTTAACAACATAATGTGGAAGCTATAATTGTGTGAGCTCTATAAAAACAATAAGATTTATTAACTGTAACTAAAAGCAAAGTTAGGGAGTACGATTTATGACTCGACTTTTAACTAATCTATGAAGCCTCTAATGTCTGAAAGTTAGGTGCGGGGACAAAGCTCCCATGGCTACCTCAAGATCTAAAACAGAAAAATAGCATGACTAGGACTCTCCGAAAGTAGGAGTCCTCACTAAAGCTAGAAGAGATGAGATCCTAGTGAAGCATCTATTGCTGGAACTGTCTACCTGAATCTGCATCATAATATAATGCAACGCCAAATGGTGTCAATATGATTGAATGTACGATATGTAAAATAGCAGAATGAAGTAATAGGTAAACAAGAATAACTTAACTAAAAGAAAATAATCTGACAGAATATGAAACACTGAATGATGCATTAAACACATGTCTGAAAGATGTGTAAACAGTTATGCAGTAAAACTCATGCCTCAAAACAAGCTCTAAAAATACATACACACACACATACATACACACACACATACATACATACATACATATATATATATGTATGTATGTGTATGTGTATGTATGTGTGTGTGTGTATATATATATATAATTTGGAGTTTCTCATAGCCGACATACATCATGAATGAGTGCATGATGTCCAACTTCTTGAGCAGGTGGGGAGAGCCATCCAAAACCTTTCCAGGGTAGAGGATGGACTAGCCTGTGGATCCAAACAAAGCCCTTACCAGATGCTATCTGAGGAGTCACCTGAACTAACGACAAGATACTAACCTACACAGGTTACGTAGTTTTGGGGCTTATGGATTATCGGAATGCTTCACCTATCTCGTCACTAAATAATCCTCCCAAAACTATGCTCATATAAATATGCCGATCAGAGGTAGCTAAAAAAATCTTTTATAAAGCACTTTAACTATAGTTATAATAGCCGTTTTAAAATCTCTTTTGAGCCTTGGCTCAAAAATCTTTGTACTTTTCTAATGATCCTTAGCCCAAAATCTCTGTAAGACTTGTGAGTTTCTATGCTAAGAATCTCTTGAACTTCAAAGATAATATTATACTTTAGTTTTTGAAAATCATACTAAAAACTGAACTTTCTGTCTGAAAATCTTTTTATGAAAACTCTCTTAAAAATCTGCTCAACTTTAGTCATGAAAACAATGCATATATCTCATAATACAATGCTTTCAAAAATAATGTCTTTCATGCAATTGGGTCCATGGGATAAGAGACATGAACCATAGTCAACAATCAACCAAGAGAGTAAGAATTATCGTCAACAATCAAGAGATACAAAGTTAAAACTCAATATGAACAATTCAATCAGTGAATAATTCAACTCATAGAGAAGAAGACCAAATCAAAACATTAGGCAAATAAAACCCTTGCTATAGCTTATATGAACTCTTAGTAGATGTAGGACATGAGGCAGAATGGAATTTCTCACTTAGGTTAGTCTTACATATCTAGATGAAGAACTCTTGACTCTAGTTTGAAAATTCCTAGGTTGAAGATAAAGAACCCTAACCTTCATTTAGAGCATGAGAGCTTAATGATTCTTGAATTTTCATTGTTATGAGAGCGAATGAGATTATTAAATAATAAAACCCTTAAATATCCCCCTATGGAAATACCAAAATGATCTAATTTAGGTGATTATAATATAGAAAGTTACTAAAATAACCCTAAAATTTTGTCTGCAAAATTTGATGCCTAGTGACGATGAATCGTCCCCACAAGTCGTCAAGTCTGACCATGACTCATGGTGACCTCTTATGGTCACTATAGCCCTTTGATCAGTCTCTAATCTCTTCATCACGGCTAGACAGGATGAGTCGTCCCCTTTCCCGCGAGTCGTGACATCTGCTCGTTGCCACTAAAGCAAAATTGGACATTCTCTAATTCTCACAGCATGATGAGACAGAATGAGTCATCACTTGGCTCATTTTCCCTTGGAAGTAAAACATCAAGGTTTAGGATGTCAACTGGGTCTCTTAGAATAGATCAACTAATGAGTCATTAGGTCCACCAACAACTCGTTACTTGAGTCGTTCTGCGGGGACTTAAATCTTTCCTTCTTGTTTTTTACTTCAAGTCTAGTGTCTAATATTAAGAACCTTTGGAGTTTCATTTATCTCCATCTTGGAACTATTCGTCCTTGAATGAAAACTGAAATTGGACTGCTAGCTGATCTAACTGAGAGTAACTAAACTGAACTTAACTGAATTTGTGGAACATGCAAGCATACTAAGGATCTTAATGACAGTTGAATGGAACATAAGACTGATAAGACTATTACTAGAGGAAATTATTACCTCAAGATGATTTAGGATAGGAGGGAATAGATGAGGGTAATTGTCCATCATATCTCCTTTGAATTCCTAGGTAGGTCCCTCAACTAGCTGGTTCCTGCATAGCAGTTTCACAGAAGCGACTTCTTTGTTCCACAACTTACAAACCTGATGATCAAGAATTTCAGCTGGAACCTCTTCATGTGAAAGGTTGTCCTTCACTCCCACAATCTCTGTAGGAACGATGAGTAAGGGGTCACCTACACACTTCTTAAGCATAGAAATGTGAAAAACTGGATAGACCGATGTTAGTTTAGCTAGCAGCTCCAAATCATAGGCTACCTAGACAACTCTCTTTGAAATCCAATATGAACCAATATAGCGGGGGCTGAGCTTCCCTTTCTTCCCAAATCTCCTAACACCCTTCATGGTTGAAACCGTCAGGTAAACCTAATCATCTACCGCATACTCCATGTCTCTACGCCTAACATCTGTATAACACTTTTGGAGGCTCTGTGTAGTATTTTCCTTTCCTGAATGATTTTAACATTTTCCATGGCGTGTTGCATTAGGTTTGGCCCTATTAACTCTAGTTCACAAACTTCAAACCAACCAATCGATGATTTAAAACTCCACCCATAAAGAGCCTGATAACGTCCAAAATATACTCTTCTTTACAAAAGAGCATAAATAGTCATTGTATCAAAACAAATATCCCGACGGATGTCGGGGTCGAATCCCACAGAGACTAATGAATGATATGCATGAGTATTGTTTGGGAAATTGAATTTAGTTCACACCACTCGAAAATAACAAATAAATAAACATTTTGGGGGAGATTAGAGGTTAACAACAAGGTTTAAATTCTAATTCGGCTGATTAAGATAGCAAAATAACCAAGGTTGTCGACAATAATGTGAAGGACTAGAAGTGTGGTGTATATGATGTGCTAATTAAATAGGGCCATGATAGAGCATCTCATAAGTTCAAATTGTATAAATAACATTGGGCCGGAGGGCATTTGATGTTTTTCAACCTTATAAATGCCTCTTGCTAGAGCTCTTTCAATCTACTAGACACAATTAAATCAACCCAATTTAGTTTGGATTAATAGCTGCACTAATCTCTAGTTATTAGCTATTAATTAGGACTGAGAATGTGGTTTTGACTATTTTGATCATGCCCCGATTCTACACCTTGGACGTAACACGGTACTTGAAGTCACAAGTGACCCCAAGTCAACCCCTCATCTATCATTCACTGGTATTCTGATTGAAATATGCATAGCGGAAATTTTGAAGTAATAACATAAAAGAATTTTGATGAAATTGAAGATAAAACTAAAAACATGAAATCTAAACATCTGTTGTCTGAAAGCCTTCTAATTGATGAGTTACTGGGAGAAGCCCTCAGCTAACCCTAAGTCTAAATAAAAACTGTAATCTAATTGTAAGAAAATGAAATAAGGCCCTCGAATAATGTGGACTCACACTTCAACTGCGGTTGAGGAGGATCTAAATCGTGGAAGCTAACGCTGCTGAGTCTAGGAACCTGCAGCTGCATCATGAAACGATACAACATAAAAGTATGCGTCAGTACTTTAAATGTACTGAGTAAGTGGGAGAAAGCATAATTGAAATACAAAGTCTGAACTGAAATGGCATGCAATGACCAATAAGTAAGCTGAACTGAACTACTGAGATAACTGAAGTGGTCAAGGTGACCCTATCTGATGGACAAAGACATGCCCTAATTCTTAGAGTTATGAGTCTGAAATACTGTACTGAACTGTGCTACTTATTCTGAGAGTAGACTGGACTGACTAGTAGGAGAGTCTATAACCGACATATAACCACATGAGCTGGACGTGGAGTTCGGTGTATACACCCCACCGGTAGGACCTAATATACCTTTCCAGGGTATAAATGCATAAACTGGGTGATTACGAAAGTCTGGGGCCAATCAGGCCAAGCAATACTGAAACCTACGCTAGCAACGTAGTTTTGGGAACCTAGGTGTGCTGGAACCCCGGCCCACTCGGTGCTAAGTCCTACTCCCACTGGAAAACCTAAACAGAACTACTAGGATAATAGCTTAAAATTGGGGCCAAGACTAGTTAGGGACATATAACTGAAACTACCCTGAGAGTCTTATCGGACCAAATTCGGAAACTAGGTTCTAGACTGGACAAAGATGCTTATCTAGAAGCGTCGTAAATGTCTAAGAACAAACTGTAAACTGAACAGGGGTCCTGGGGCAGGTCCAAGCTATACATATATATAAAATGTCATGACCGCCTAATGGACCAATAAACTAGATTCTGAGTCTGATTCTGATAATTGGAGGCACCACTAACACCTCGGGAAAAGAATGAAGTCAAACTGATCAGTTGACAAGTTATGAATATTTCTGAAGAGGTTCTACATTCTAACTAAACTAAACTACTAAGGAACTAATAGAGAGCTCAACTCATTCCAACTACACGAGAATTTCATAATTTAGAGAAATTTCAAGAATTAAAGAAATCTCATCCGACAAGGCTAAAATCATTCTTATCAATGGAATATTTTCTCAACATATATATATATATATATATATATATATATATATATATATATATATATATATAATATGTATATATATATATATATATAATATGTATATATATATATATGTATATATATATATATATGATAAGAATTACTAGTAAATTCACTCCCAAAACATACTTCACAAACTAGACGGAATTTAATACACAAATAGCCTTTACTCAAAAATTTAGGGCTTAAATTCTCTTTGCAAGAACATCAACAATTTACTTAGGAACTAATAAAGATCATATGAATAATAAACATGGATATTATCCCAGGTGGAATTAATGAAAACTAACATGAAAATTTCTTTGAATTCGAAAGCTCGGGGTTAAAACTAATAGAGAAACTATGGGAGGGTTTTGCGGGACACAAGGGAAGAAAAATCCCCTTATTGAATTCCCACATACCTGGCTAAGAATTTCCATGAAGAAGAAGACCCAAACTGCTGCAACGAAGGAAAACCCTAAGCCTGCTTGAGAGTTTCTTGAGAGAACTTTCGATGGTTTTCTAAGAAAGAATGTGGGAATGAGGGAAGGAACAATTCAAACCCTCTAATAAGTCTGAATTTACATCCAAAACGACGTAGTTTAAAGCTTAGGAGAATAGGAAATTGCTAAATAGCCCTTAAAAATAGCTGGGAAAAACTGCCAGGTGACCCTAACGGGTGACCAACGAGTCGTGGTGACTGAACATGACTCGTGATCACACCCGTTGAGTTCACTGCCTGGATCCTCAATAGGTCACCACGAGGGACCCAACAAGTAATAGTGACTGACCACGACTCATGGTCACCAGTCGTTGACCTCACTGCCTCACTTCTGAAGTTCTATACTAGGCTTGATCGCGAGTCACAAAATGAGTCGTTTCCACTGATGATGACTCATGGTGACACTAGATAGGTGCACTGCCTAACAACTGACTAGGGCTGATAACGGGGGACATAACAAGTTGTTACAGGTGACCACGACTCATGGTCACCATCCATCAAATACACTGCTTCTAACTTCACACTTCTAATTCTTCCTTCCCACGATTGACCTAATGAGTCGTTGGATCTCATAATGACCCATTAGGTGAGTTGTCTTGTAGCATTTCTACAGATTTTCTAGATTATTCTGATTTAAGTCTCGGATTTAGTCTTTGAGTTTTCGGGGCATTACAATATCTCCCCCTTGAAAACATTCGTCCTTGAATGTTAGAAAACACTAAGGAAAGCAGAGAATGACAATCATAACTTCCAAATACCTTTCATTTAACCACAAAACTACCTGAATGACTACCTCCGTTTCCAAAATACATGACTGAACTGAATTTACCTTTCATACATACACTCAAAAACATAAAAGAGACTTGAACACCTAAACTGAATCATGAAAGATAAATTGAGTTCTAGGGTCAAAACTAATATCTTAAGTTGTGATAGAGCCGATAGAGAATAAATGCGGGTATATGGCCATCATATCTGCTTCGGCCTTCCACGTAGCTCCTTCAACATGTTGATTTCTCCATAAGAACTTGATTGAAGCTATTTCCTCATTCCTTAGCTTATGAACCTGTCGGTCAAGGATCTGGACTGGCACCTCCTCATATGAGAGACTATCCTTTATCCCCATACTGTCCAATGGCACAATGGAGGTTTGATCTCTGATGAACTTCTTCAAAAGTGACACATGGAAAACTGGGTGTACAACTGCTAGTTCTGAAGGTAATTCTAGCTCATAGGCTACATTGCTGATACGCCTCAAAATTCTATAAGGTCCCACGTACCTCGAACTGAGCTTTCCAATTTTGCCAAACCTCATCACCCCTTTCATGGGCGAGATTTTTGGGTAAACCCAGTCATCAACTGCGAACTCCAACTCTCTTCTCCGCACATCAGCGTAAGATTTCAGACAGCTCTATGCTGTTTTCAACCTTTCTCGGATGAGCTAAACTTTCTGCAATTCCTCATGAACTGAGTCTGGCCCTATTAAGGTAGCTTCACCAACCTCGAACCACCCTATAGGCGATCTACACCTTCTTCCATATAATGCTTCAAATGGGACCATCTGAATGCTAGAGTGGTAGCTATTGTTGTTGTATGCAAACTCGATAAGAGGCAAACAGTCATCCCAATTACTTTTAAAATCGATCGCACACACTCTTAGCATATCTTATAGGGTCTGAATAGTCCGCTCAGCTTGACAATCGGTCTTTGGGTGAAAAGCTGTGCTGAGCTTAACTTGAGTGCCAAGTCCCTTTTGAAAGGATTTCTAGAAGAGTGAGGTGAACTGAGTTCCTCTGTATGAAATGATAGATAAAGGCACCCCATGGAGCCTGACTAACTCTCGGATGTAATGTCTGGCATAGTCCTCAGCTGAGTCTGTGGTTTTGACTGGGAGGAAGTGAGCTGACTTAGTCTTTCGATCTACTACTACCCAGATTGAGTCATGCTGCCGACGAGTCTAGGGTAGACCTGTAATGAAGTCCATATTTACTTCTTCCCACTTCCATGTGGGTATACTAATATCTTGAGTCATGCCTCCTAGTCTTTGATGCTCCACCTTGATTTGCTGGCAGTTGGGGCACTTGGTTACGAATTCAGCAATGTCTCTCTTCTTGTCATTCCACCAATAAATATCCCGCAGATCGTGGTATATTTTAGTAGAACCAGGGTGAATGGAGTATCTCGAGCTGTGTGCCTCAGCTAATATCTGCTGTCTCAACTCAGCAACATCTGGTACTCACAATCTTCCCTGATAACAGAGCACACCATCTCCCCTTTTGGAGAAAGCATCAACCTCCTTCCTGAGAACTGCTTTTTTAAGTTTAAGTAGAGCTGAATCTTTATCCTTTCTGGGCTTAGCTTCAACTACCTAAGATGAATCCGACCCACTTTGCATTACCACACCACCTTCCGCTTAATCCACCAACTGCACCCTTAACCGGGCTAGTCTGTGAACATCCCTCGGGAACTCCTTTTTTCCTTCCTCAATATGAGCCACACTCCCCATAGACCGTCTGCTTAGGGCGTCAGCCACCACATTGGCTTTGCCGGGGTGATACAACTCACTCTTCTCATAGTCTTTTAGCAACTCCAACCACCTTCTCTGACGTAGTTTTAGATCCTTTTGACGCATCACGTACTGATGACTCTTATGATCTGTAAACACATCCATGTGAGCTCCATATAAGTAATGCCTCCATATCTTTAGCGCAAACACCACCGCTGCCAGCTCTAAGTCATGAGTTGGATAGTTCTTCTCCTGAACTTTGAGTTGTATGGAGGCGTAGGCTATCACTTTAACCTACTGCATCAGGACGTATTCGAGTCTAACTCTGGAAGCATCACAACAAACAACCAATCCATTTGTTCCTTCTGGAAAGGTTAGAACCTGAGCATTACTGAGTCGAGTCTTCAACTACTAGAAACTCTTCCCGCACTATCCGACTACAGAAATTTCACCTTCTTCTGTGTTAACTTAGTCAGAGGAGATGCTATGGAGGAGAAACATTCCACAAACCGTCTATAATAACCTGCTAAACCCAAGAAACTCTTAATTTGAGTAAGAAAGGTAGGTCTGGGCCAATCTTTCACGGCTACTATCTTGTGAGGATCTACTTGTATTCCTTCACCTAAGACCACATGACCTAAGAAGGTCACTGACTTTAACCAGAATTCGCACTTGCTGAACTTGGCAAATAGCTGGTGGTCCCTGAGTGTCTGCAATGATAATCTGAGTGTCTTCCTGATAATCTGAAGTCCCGCACCCTTGCATCTACTGCAGACCTTTACGTGGCTATCAAAACCACCTACTGGTTCACCTGGGTGGTGACTGTTTGGGCTAGCAGTTGAATGGCCGCCCTGAATTCGATGATAGATATCAAATCATCTTGAGAAGCTGACGAGGCTGGTGGGGCACGTCTGATGGCGTTACTGGCCCTTCTTCCATTTCTGCATCTGGGTGACATGGTTCACTGAAACGAAATAGAGCACCAGTTAGAAGGGCATTTTCGGGATTGAACTTTAACACACGATAAAGAGTATGAACAAAAGGGAGTTTTTTCCTAATAACATCTCGTAGCCTACCTCGTCATAAGTGTGACGCGCTTCACACCCATGAAAAGGACTCTACTCAATGCAAATTTCAGAACATTCCGAGGATACTCTAAAGCTAGGGCTATGATATAATGTTTGTCACGCCCTGAGCCTATATCTTGGAAATAACACGGTACTTCAATTCACAAGTGACCCTAAGTCAACCTCTGGTCCATCATACACTGGTATTCTAAGTAAAACATGCACAACAGAAATTTTAAAGTAATAACATGAAAGCATTTTGATGAAATTTAAGATAACACTTAAAACATGAATCTGAACATCTGCAATTTGAAAGCCTTCTAACTGATGAGTTACTGGGACAAGCCCCCAGCTAACTCTAAGCCTAAATAAAAACTATAATCTAACTATAAGAAAATGAAATAAGGCCCTCAAATGATGAGGACTCACACTTCAACTGCGGCTGAGGAGGATCTAAATCGTGGCGGCTAACGCTGCTGAGTCTGTGAACCTGCAGCTGTATCATGAAATGATACAACATAAAAGTAAGTTTCAGTACTTTGAATGTACCGATTAAGTGGGATAAACCATAACTGAAATACAAAGTATGAACTGAAATGGCATGGAATGACCAACCAGGAAGCTGAACTAAACTACTGAAATAACTAAAGTGGTTAAGGTGACCCTGTTTAATGGCCAAAGACATGCCCTAAGTCTGATAGTTCTGAGTCTGAAATACTATACTGAACCATGCTACTTATTATGAGACTGGATTGGACTGACTAGGGGGAGAGTGTGTAACCGACATATAACAACGTGAGCGGGACGTGGAGTCTGATGTATACACCTCAATGATAGGACCCAATATACCTTGCCAGGGTATAAAGGCATGAACTGGGTGATCACGAAAGAAGGGGGACAATCAGGCCAAGTAATACTAGAACCTATGTTGGCAACATAGTTTTGGGAACCTGGGTGTGCTGGAACCCCGGCCCGCTCGGTGCTAAGTCCTACTCCCACTGAAAAACCTAAATTGAACTAGTAGGCTGATAGCTCGAAACTGTGGTCCAAGACTAGTCAGGGACATAAAAGTACCCTGAGAGTCCAATCGAACTAGATTCTGAAACTGGGTTCTAGACTAGTCAGAGCTGCTTATCTAGAAGCGTCGTAACCGTCTAAGAACAAACTATAAACTAAACTGGGGTCCTAGGGATGGTTATAGCTGTATATATATATCTAAAATGTCACGACTGCCTACTGGACCAATAAACTAGATTTTGAGTATGATTTTGATAATTCGAAGGCACCACTGACACCTCGGGAAAAGACTGAAGTCAAACTGATCAGTTGACAAGTTCTGAATAATTCTGAAGAGGTTCTACATTCTAACTGAACTAAACTACTAAGCAGCTAATAGAGAACACAACTCATTCCATCTACACGAGAATTTCATAATATAGCAAAATTTCAAGAATTAAAGAAATCTCATCCAACAAGGCTAAAATCATTCTTATCAATGAAATTTTTGCTCAACACATATATATATATATATATATATATATATATATATATATATATATAATAAGAATTACTAGGAAATTCAGCCCAAAACATACTTCACAAACTAGACGGAATTTAATACACAAATAGCCTTTACTCGAAAATTTAGGGCTTAAATTCACTTCAGAAAGAACATCAACTATTTACTTAGGAACTGACGAAGATCATATGAATAATAAACATGGATATTATCCCATGTGAAATTAATGAAAACTAACATGAAAATTTCTTCGAATTCGAAAGCTCTGGGATAAAACTGATAGAGAAACTATGGGAGGGTTTTGGGGGACACAAGAGAATGACAATCCCCTTGTTGAATTCGCACATACCTGGCTAAGAATTTCCCTGAAGAAGAAGACCCGAACTGCTGCAATGAAGGAAAACCCTAAGCCTTCTTCAGAGTTTCTTGAGAGAACTTTCGATGCTTTTCTGAGAAAGAATATGGGAATGAGGGAAGGAACTGTCCAAACCCTATAATAAGTCTGAATTACGTCCAAAACGACATAGTTTAAAGCTTAGGAGAATAGAAAATTACTAAATAACCCTTAGAAACTTGCTGGAAAAAACTGCCAGGTGACCTTAACGAGTCGTGGGGACTGACCACGACTCGTGATCACACCTGTTGAGTACACTGCCCGGATCCTCAGTAGGTCACCACAAGGGACCTAAAGAGTCGTGGTGACTGACCACGACTCGTCACCAGTCATGGACCTCACTACCTCACTTCTGAAGTTCTGTACTAGGCTTGACCACGAGTCACACAAAGAGTCGTTGCCACTGATGACGACTCGTGGTGACACTCGTTAGGTGCACTGCCTAACAACTAACTAGGGATAATAACAGGGGATATAACGAGTCGTTACAGGTGACCACGGATCATGGTCACCATCCATCAAGTACACTCTTTCTCATAATGACCCGTTAGGTGAGCCGTCTTTTAGCATTTCTACAGATTTTTCTGATTTTTCTGATTTAAGTCCCGGATCTAGTCTTTGAGTTTCTGGGGTATTACATATTTATAGCCCAATTCCACAACGTCACATCCATGTACACCATTAAATTATCTCCCAATACTCAATTCTTCTCTTTCAAGAAAAAATTAAGTAAGAATAAATAGACCCACATCTGCAACCATGGAATTTCAATTATAAATTGGAGAAAATTTAACAGATTTACACTAATTAAATAATATTGAGATAAATCTAGCAATACCCAATCTAATTAAGCATTCATCACCACACACCTCTAGTTAATGATTTACCTACTCATAGTTAAGAAATTCAAAAGCATATTTAACAATAAACTCATTGATTTCAATAATAAGAGTAGCAAAATCAAATTCAACACTAAGTCTTCAATAATGGTAGTACCTTGCTATAGAGGAAGAAGAACAAAAAGAAAAACAAACCTTTACAATTTCCACCAATAGAATTCTACTTTCTTCTTCTACAAAGAGAATGTTGTCAAAAAGACAAAAGTTAAGATCTGATAGGTACAAAGTACTTCTCTCTAGAATATATCCAAAAGTAGGGTACTCAAAACTCTCATTTTTAGTGTTGGACACGTTTCCCCTGTTCAGGTATTCTGGTACTTGTGAGAGTACGTACGGTTCACCAGTTACATTCCGCGAACCACCGATTATAATTGGATGCTCCTGCTGTGAATTCCAGTGTCCTTCGGCATTTCCTTCAGAGACTCTCTAGTCTCCAATCATGCTCCGCCAATTTCTTTCTCTGTGATCCAACACTCCCAGGTATCGATAGGCAATTCAACTAGTGAGTCACCGGTTGGTGTCCGTGATCGCCGGTTGCTTTAGTTCCCCAAGGAAGTGGTCTTCGGCTTTGGCCGGTGTTTCACCAGTCTTCTCTGGTGAAGTGCCAGTTTTCACCTGATTCCCTTCTTTTTTACTCCCTTTCTTGCACTTTTCTACAAATTCGATATCTGCACACAAAAAGGAAAAAGGGGCATAAAATCCATCTAAATGACTTGAAAACTAAGCTAAAGCTCATGCGTACGAGCCTAATGAGTTGGTAAATTACCAACTCATCAAACCTCCAAACTTGAACCATTGCTTTTTCTCAAGTAATGCAATTATTATCAGATGAAAAACATGCCATTCCACACAAGTTAATGCATCAATTGCCACTTAACTCAGGACAACCCAAAAATATTGACCAACTCACCGAAAAAGAGAAAAAATGACACATTTCAATAGGCCACCCCATTCAAAAACATGATTCACAGGAGCTTTCATTTTTCAAAATGAGGATATAACTTATCCACGAAGTACACATAGCATCTCAATTCATGATCATTGCACATTCTAGGTTTGCCTTAGAGCTTGCATTTCTCATGTCCTGTGCACACATTTACCCTTAATGCAATTGTGTCCTCAAAAAGGATGATGCCACTCACATAAGATAAAGTCCTTATTCTTTATCATGAAATTAATGCATTCACACAAGGGATCGTAAAAAGAGAAGATTGCACTCACTTTCTCAAAAGAAATCTTCATCCACACAACTCGACCCATAGGCTTCCGTTTCGTGTAATTTGCCACTAATGTAGAGCAACTGCACTAAAAATCATTTAGTACTTGTGGGTCATAATGTAGGCTAGGGATAAGGGTAGGATAAATGTTTAGCTTTAGTGACTAATGCCTCCGTTATTCCTTTACAAACTTGCGACATCCCATCATCTTGCTCAAATCACTCCCCTACATTTCTCCTTGTTCATCATCTTCATCTTTTTGTTGTAATACAAGCCACCCTTATAAAATTTTGAATTTCAAACTTAGCCTTCTCTATGCAAGAGATAGCACCTATCAACAATTTTTTATTTTTTTGATGATTTAATGTCTCTCAACTCATTCGTTCACTCATCGCATCACAAGTTTTGGTGCTACCTCATGTTTTAGGCTACTCATTATTTTCTCCCACTCTTGCAAACCCCCAAACTTAGGCTTTTACCTCATTTCACATTCATTTCCTTATCTCTCCCTATTTCTTGGGCTTGAAGCCCCCATTTTTTATTGTTTCATTATTAGCAATTAGGGAGGATTGGTGCAAAAGAGAAGGATTAAAGAAAATGGTCATTAGGCTTGTAATGTGGTTTCCAAGAAAAGGTTTAAGGCTCAAACGTTGGCTATCAAAGATTAATGGTCAAGGAGGTCATTTTTTTTTGAAGTGACTTATAAAAGTGAGCCTAAAATCATGTTCTAAGTGCAGCTACATCTATAATTTTTCCTTGAGACACACTTAGGGAAAGTTCTAGACAAGAAGTTGTGCATGAGATTCACAAAAATCATTACCACACGAGGAATCACAGCTAAAGAGTCCACAAATGTCATTATCCACACAAGATCTTGATTTAAGACATTGGAACATGCAAATTTATAAAGCAAACGAGGAATTTACAAAGTATGACAAAGAGTGCTATATTCACATTTCAAACGCTCGTTCATTATTTCTCATTTTCATTCCCCATTTCAAAATTCCATTACAAAAATTTTTCTGGTGGTACCTGTCAAAATAGATCCACACAAGACTTAAAAACGACATGGCATTTTCCCTTAAGAAAGTCACCTCTCAATTTATCGTCGGGAAGTACCAACCCGGTTCGATAAAAAATAGAAAGGAAAAAGGTAAATTCTCCTCAGGAAAGAGCAAGGGAATAAAGAAAACCTTTGGAGTTTAATTATTATTCTACTATTTACATAGGCAAACAAACAAAGGACTTGGGTCATAAAGGAAAAAAAAATTCAAAAACATGGAACCAATTTTCACCGTTAGCACACTAATATGAATCCAAGAACTCAACCATGTCATTCATTTTTGTCCAAATCACAATCCCAGCAAGGGAGATCATCAGCAAGACTAAAACTGAGCCCAAAAAGGCTCACAATTCCTCATCAGATAATCGTAATAAAAAAACAAAAGCCTACAAGGACAATATCAACTCATCTAAAAAAAACACTAGTGACCCCCAAAAAAAACTCCTTCCACCAGCTTAGAGAGTACATTGTCCTCAATGTATGCATGCGAAATAAAACGGTAAGAGACTCCCTGAGTGGGTCACTCCTCCTCCTCCTCATCAGCTTCCCTTGCTCTTATGGAACCATCAAAACCAGCCTCTCCCAGATCCTTAGTGTCAACTCCCAAGCCCTCAAACAGATCATCAATGGGGCCTCGAACTATGGAAGGAGCAACCATTGCGGTATCAAGAGCGCTCATGTCAGGCACTTCCATAGTGTTTGACTTTTACACTCCTGCACCTCAGTTTAAAGAGAGGTGACAACCCCCTCCACTGCATCAACCCATTTGCATAACGTTGTGAGACTCTCATACATTTATTTCAGCTCCCATTTGACTGTTTGAGCAATGAGTGTAGGGAGAATCCTAGCCAACTTTTGGAGTCGGCTTTCATGAGAGTTGGTCATTTCCTCGAGTTTATGGAGACCACTCATCTAGGAGGATGTTGGAGAGGGGATGCTCCCTTAAGAGGTGTGTCACCGAAGGTTTGGCCCATAGCTTCTTGGTGAGACACATTCAAATCTGGGGCATGTGGCGATTTTTTGACCCATGGGATAGTAATCCCTCTGCTAACCCAAAAGCTTGCAATAGCTTCCTCTTAACTGTAGGTGTCTTGGCATCTCTTTTCCTATCTAAGGTGATAACTCCTGAGGCAAGGACAGGGGTCTTATCAAGGAACATTGGCACTCCCGCTTGTAAACACAATTGGGAAATAAGGACAACATATGGCATGGAGGTGTTGGCCTATCTTGCTTTTCGCTTCATTTGCTAGGCCCCAATATCCCCAAAGTTAATAGGGACTTCGGACATGATGTAGGCTATGAGAATCACTGTCTCCAAGCTGACCCGCTGTATTTTTGGAAGAAATGATACGACAACAGATGAGATCCAACCATAACTTGGCCTCGAACTTCAGATCATGGAAAAAAATTTTGCCATCCATGGAGGACCATAACGGAGTGTCAACTGCGATGATGGGGGATCTCCAAGTGAATTGATTTTTCATGTCTGAAGTCCTGGCCATGTACTCTCTGCCAGGATCAATTTCATCTTCCCAAAATAGATAATTGATCATTTCCACAGTTATCTCTACCTTCACCTAATGTACCATGACTGATGGTAAGCAGGGGACTTCATCAATTTTTCCTTTATGTTTCTTAATGTCATGTCTAGCCTGGTAAGAACTGTAGAACTCTGGCACCAAGATGGGGTAGTAGTATGGGAGAGTATTGGCGAAAGCATACCACTACCTGTTTGTGAACTGAGCGGTGATGTTGGGCAAGTCACCGCGTAGTCCCGCTAAATCGAACCTCTTTTCCACCGTTATCGACCGGCCCTTGCAAATGGCCTAGTGCCCTTTCATGTCGGGCACATAGAATATTATGAACTCCCTAGAGTTTTCGGGTGTTGCGGAGGCCTTATCCTTTCCTTTGCCCTTGTCTTTGTTGGTTCAGAAGGCTGAGGCCTTTCCCTTTCATGTGTACCTGGATGAAGACATTTTATGCAAGTATGATGTTATTGGCAGCCACAACGCATTGAAATGAAATAACTAATTATTATACTAAAATTAAAATGAGAAGAAAAGATACAAGATTATCTTTTAGAGGATTAGTAGCACCGACGAGCAGTAGGATGGTATTCGCAAATTGTCATTGAGCCGACGGTGAAAAATAGTAAACTGGGGAAAAAGGCCTTCCACCGGTGACAAAGCGGTGAGTCGTCGGTTCTGATCTTAGAACCACCAAAGTAATGTGGGATCAAATTAGTGGCCTAAAGCCACCTTCAGATCAAACCGGTGTTCCATCAGCGTTACACCGGATCCAACCAGTGAATAGCCGATAGTCGTCGTTCCCAAAGCATTTCCATGAGGTTTAGTGGAACAATTTCACACACGCTTACTGGTATCATACCAAACACTAATTAAACATATGAAAAATGTCAGAAATGATGATGTACCCTAAAGAATGGTGTCACCCAATCTATCATAGGGTAAAGCATGACATTTTGGTCCATTTGGGTTACTCAGACTTCACCCCATTTAAGTCGACACAACAATCACAAAATCCCCACACCTATTTCAGCAATAAACTACTATCATCCCACAAACTTTATGTAACGTCACATATAGAATCAATCATGGAATAAAGTGAGGAAGGAATGGTAGTAAAAAGGGGGGAAATATATGTTATCACTACATAGATATGCCACAGAAACACCATTGATGAGAGAATAAGAGAGTCTAAGAAACATTATCTCTTGTGGGAGAAAGTTTAGCAGAGACTCACTATGGAATCTTGGAGATGCTCACAATGGCAATTGTTGTACTTGTTTAGTAGAGAGGAAGAATGTGAGTGTAGTGAGAAATGATGGAGAGAGTGAGGGATTTTATAGGTGAGTGGATAGGAATGGGGTTGGTTGAGGAGGAGGTGGAAGATTAATAGTGACCTAATTGTTTGGGAAGTGGATGAGAGGGAGTTGTGGGAATATGTATTTTGGGCTGCACCGGTGATTAAATAGTGGTACGCACTAGCAGTCCGCCGGTTCATTTGTCGATCTAACATATATTCCCCCAGGTTTCTGCTTGCCTGTGTCAAAGTGTGGCGGTTCGTGCATCTGGATTGGTGAATCGCCGATGTTGTACATTGCCTGCCTTGTTTTTGTGCTTTCTCTCCTTGCTTGTCACCTCATTACGCTTACAAAATCAAAAACAACAATGACATAAAAACAATCAAAATAAAACACTTGGGTTGCCTCCCAAGGAGCGCCTTAGTTAACATCGTGGCACAACGTATTTCCCATTTTAGCAATCTTTCTTCGAAGGATCATCCTTCGACTCAGCCTCTTTCATCTCCACTCTTCTCTCATCGTTCTCCTCATGCAACACCCCAATCACTTTGCATTCATCTGGAGTTTCAGCTGATGGGCACACCTTAAAGGTGACCTCTTCACTTCCAACTCGAAACTTAAGCTCACCTAGCTCTACATCTACCAATGCTCGACCCGTGGAGAGCAATGGTCTCCCCAGAATATTGGCACTTCTAAGTCCATTTCACAATCAAGTATCACAAAATCAGCTGGTAGAATGAATTTATCCACCCTTATCAATACATCCTCTAGCACACCCACAGGTTTCATTATGGAGTGGTCAGCCATTAACAGCCTCATTGATGTGGGTTTGGTGTTCTCGAGCCCTAATTTCTTGAAAATGATAAGAGGCATTGGATTTATGCTTGTGACAAGATCGCAAAGGGATTTCTTAAACACACATAGCCTGTTAGTGCAAGTAATCGTAAATACTCTTGGATCTTCTCGCTTAGGGGCGAGATTGCTCATCATCATCGCACTACAGTGATGTGTTGTCTCCCCGGTGCCACATCTACTGCCTTATTCTTTTTCAATAGCTCCTTCATGAATTTGGCATATCCGGGCATTTGAAGTGGGCATCCACCAATGGTATATTAATGGATAATTTGCTGAAGGTGTCGATGAATTTGCTGAACTGATCATCCTTCTTTTTCTTAGCTAACCTTTGTGGATAAGGGGGTGGAGATTTTGGTTAAAATTTTTCATCATTTGAGGCCTTTATGCCTGCCTCTTCTTCATCAACACGTGAGGGAACTTCCTCATCCTTTCCCTCACTTTCATCTTCACTCTTTTAACCACTACTTAGTGTTTTTGACACTTTATCAAATTCATTTTCATCATTTGGTTTAGGAGCAACAACCTTCTTAGGCTTCACTCTGGCATCTCCAACTAGTTTACCACTCCTCATAACAATAGCCATGCATTGGCTATCTTTCTTTGAGTTTGGAATTGTGTCACTTGGGTGCATTTCCTTCATTTAGGGGTTCACTTGAGTGGACAAGTGGTTCATTTGAGCTTCCAAATGCTTAATGGAGGCTGAATGAGAGCTCACCATCTGGGAAAGGTTAAAGGCCTCCTCTTTCAATTCCTTGACCAAGTTGTCGGTTAATTGACTTTCTTGAGGACTCTTGATAACATCTCTTCAATTTTTGAGCTACCCACATCACTCACACCTAGATTAATTTAGGCATTCTTAGCTTTAGGAGGGGGAACATATGGGTTTGAACTTCGGTGGTAATGGTCTCCCTCTCGATTTTTCTATCTATTGCCCCATCTTTCATTTCTTTCAGGCCATCCCTGTGCATCACAGTTTCTCCAACCTTGGTTCTCTTCCCTTAGGCACCAAGTACCTTGATTAATCCCTTGAAACATGGGTCCATGTGGATGTATTTACGGACCACAAGAGCTTGCAATATGTGTTCACTCAGAAAGATCTCAATCATCCGCAAAGGAGGTGGTTGGAGCTACTCAAGGACTATGATATGAGTGTTCTTTACCAGCGGGGTAAGGCTAATGTGGTAGCAGGCGCATTTATTAGGCTCTCTATGTAGAGTGTGTTCCATGTGGATGAGGGAAAGAAGGAGTTGGTGAAACATGTTCATCGACTTGCAAGGTTGGGAGTTAGATTGGTCGACTCGATCGATGGCGGTGTTGTTGTGCAAAACGGACCAGAATCATCCTTGGTGACTGATGTGAAAGCTAAACAAGATGAGGATTCGATCTTGGTAAAGCTGAAAGAAGCCGTTCAGAGTCAGAAGGTGGAGGTCTTCTCCCAAGGGGGAGATGGTGTGTTGCGATACTAGGATCGTCTGTGTGTTTCAGACGTTGATAATTTGAGGGGTCGGATATTACATGAGGCACATGGATCTAGGTACTCTATCCATCTGGGTGCCACCAAGATGTATCATGATTTGCGGGAAATATACTGGTGGAACGGCATGAAGAAAGATATTGCAAAATTCATAGTCAAGTGCCCGAACTGTTAGGAAGTGAAAGTCAAGCATCAAAGGCCGGGAGGCGTACTTCAGGATATTAGCATTACCACTTGGAAGTGGGAAGAGATTAATATGGATTTCATTACAGGCCTACCTCGTACTCGCCGACACTACAATTCTATTTGGGTGGTGGTTGACAAGTTGACCAAGGCTGCACATTTCCTACCAGTGAAAACCACAGATTTAGCGGATGATTATGAAAAACTGTATATCCGGGAGTTGGTGCGATTACATAGAGTTCCCTTGTCTATTATCTCAGACCGAGGTACTCAGTTTACCTTTCGTTTTTGGCGGTCTTTCTAAAATGGACTTGGGACTCAGGTTAAACTCAGCACAATATTTCATCCACATATGGATGGTCAGGTGGAGCGAACAATCCAGACTCTCGAGGACATGTTGATAGCTTGTGTGATAGATTTTAAAGGAAGTTTGGATGATCACTTGCCCCTTATCGAGTTCGCTTACAATAACAATTATCACTCTAGTATTCAAATGGCACCGTTCGAGGATCTCTATGGGCGAAGATGTAGATTTTCCATGGGATGGATTGAGGATGGTGAGGCAGCTACGATAGGGCCAGATTCGGTTCATGAGGCTATGGTGAAGGTTAAGTTGATAAGGGACACGTTGAAAACCGCTCAGAGTCGTCAAAAGTCATATGCTGATGTGAGGAGGAGAGAGTTGGAGTTTGAGGTGGATGATTAGGTATTTCTTAAGGTGTCTCCCATAAAAGGAGACATGCTGTTTGGGAGGAAAGGAAAACTCAGCCCCCACTATGTTGATCCTTTCCGGGTTATGAGAAGAGTTGGTAAGGTAGCGTATGAGTTGGACTTGCCATCAGAGTTATCTTCAGTTCATCCCGTCTTTCATGTATCGCTCTTGAAGAAATGCTTGGGAGACCCAGCTGTAGTAGTTTTGGTGGAAAGTGTTGGTGTGAGAGATAGCCTCAGTTATGAGAAAATTCCAGTTGCAATCTTAGATCGTCAAGTTTGGAGGCTGAGGAATAAAAAGGTAGCTTCAGTGAAGGTGTTATGGAGAAATCAGAATGTTGAGGGAGCTACATGGGAAGCCGAAGTGGATATGATGACTAAATAGCCTCACTTGTTCTCCATCAGCTCAGTTTCAGTTTGAGGTATCAGTTTTTCCCTAATTCTCTAATCAGTTTCCATGTTCAGTTCATGTGCACAAGTTTGATTTATGTTATGATAGATGTATGTGATTTCTGAATTCGGTTCAGCTATGTAGTTCTTTTCGGAGGTAGTCATTCCGCTAGTTTTCAGTTTAAATGATCAGTATTTGAATATGATAATTGCATGTTTCTGTTTTTTGCTTGTTTCCTACATTCGAGGACGAATGTTCCCAAGGGGGAGATATTGTAATATTCCAAAACTGCCTAGGAGTAGAGCTGGGAGCTAAAAGTTGAAAACTGCTGAAACTGGAAAAATATCACAAAACGGGCCATGAAATGACTCATGGTATCTAACCATGGGTTGTTGTGTGCAGTCATGGTCAGGGAAGTCTGGGTGGTAGTGGAGACGACGGAAAACAAAATGACTCATTGTTCGTGACAACAAGTTGTTGTTAGCAGGCGTTGGAGGAGGCTGGGTTTAGCAGATGGGATACAACGGGTCGTCCAACGACTCATTGTGAGAAGAAACGACCCATGGTTACCAGTCATTGTTTGGTTACAAAGATTTCCAGTGTAAGTGATGGATCAATACCACGACTCTTTGGAAGCAACCACGAGTCGTGGTGAGGCTCGTGGTAAGCAGGTACAAATTTTTGTGCAGGGGTAATCAATGGTCAAGGTAATGATTCGTTATTTAAAAGGAGGAGTCGTCCTGCCAATCTGTTGTTCAGTTCCGGAGGCAGGTCTCAGCAGTGCAAGCGACGAGCAACACAACGGGTCGTCGTTCCTTTTAATGACCCGTTGGTTCCATCCGTTGGTCCAATTTGGACAGTTTTCAGGCCAGATTCATTAAGGGCATTTTCGACTTTTCTATGCTATGAGACCCTAAACTACATCGTTTTAGCTTATAGAAGGTGGGTTTTTAGGAGGATAATTTCCCTAAACTACATCGTTTTAGCTTATAGAAGGTGGGTTTTTAGGAGGATAATTTATTCTAAGTCCCCATTCATACATGCAAGAGTATAGAGAGGTGATCATAGGGTGATTCAAAGCTTTTCTCTTCAAATCCTTCCAATTCCTTCTTTGGCATTCAAGGGAGGCTATGAAACCAGTTGTTTTCAGGTATGTAACGCTATCAATGGGTGTTTCCTTCATCACCCATGCCAATTCTCTATGATTTCATGAAAATTCTAACAAAAATTTATGGGATTTGAAGTAGATTTATATAAAAGCTAATGATTGTTAATGGTCTTTGTTATTTTTTTGAATCTTATCATATTCTAAAGGTTTTGATCAATTGTTATGATATAAATTATTTATAATGTTATTGATTTCATTTTTTTTAATTTAGCCTAATTATGCATGACCCATGATGAATCGATTTATGATCTACTTTTTCCTATAATGATATTTACAAGCCCAACATGAATTATGATTTAAATTATAGATTTTATCAATTACCCATCATGATTTAATGAATTTCAAGCTATATACATGATCTACAAGTATGTATGAACTTTAAGATTCATGAATTATGTTTTGTCCAACTCACGGGCCCTATGTCATGGCTAGTTCACGTATGTACAAGCATGTTTATGATTATGATGATTTAACTAGCGCTTGAATTCTTATATGTTATACTATGAGCATTATATATATTTTGGGAGTAGTATCAAACACCGAGTAGGTTCAGGGCTCAGGTTAAGCCCCAGATCTCATAAACTACATGCCACTGTAGGTATGTTGGAACCTCCTTTGTGACTGTCCCCGGCCCAAATGGACCTTTTCCTGGTGGTATCACTCCCTTTCATGGTTGTACCCTTGGCAAATTACGAACTGCCTCTCAACTAGGTTTGCAGGTCGGACTTCAGTGTGCTCATATGGGGTATGTTGGTTAAAAGAATCTCCCATTGTTCCTCATGATTTATGAATGCTTATGATTATGTATTTTGGCTCAAGTTATGTTAAGTTATGCTTTTCTCCTATGATTATGATTACATTTTTATTACGATTGCTTTAAAAATCTTGAGCCTTATGTTATGTTATGATGTTTACGATATGAGCATGATGTCCTACTTTTATGATCATTTATGAGTTTTAAATATTTTAAATTTCCTTTTTACTTACCTTGCATACTCGATATATTCCACGTACTGACCGCATAATTTCTCTGTTGTATCGTTTTATGATACAGGACCCAACTCTCAGGCTTACCCGCATCATTAGATCGTCTCAGAGTTTGCCTTCAGCGTATTGGTTAATCCTCATGTTCGGAGAGCTATTTGATAGACATGTTACTACTTTATGTTCCAGTACATGTTGGGGTTAGTTAGGGGTGTTGTCCCATCAACCCATCATTTTAGTAGAGGCTTTCAGTCAAAGTATAGAATTCAGCTTATGTATGTCTAAGCGATTCTTCCGGTTTGATATGTCATGATTCGATATGTTTCTAATATGCTGTATGTTAAGTCTTCCGCTCATGTGAATGAATTGGACGCATGTTCATGCCATGGGTTTACTTGGGGTCCCTCGGGGCTCTGACTCCCGTGTTTACGATTCGGATGTATGTTTGGGTCGTGGCATATTCGCTGTCTCAAGTCATCTACATCTGGAACACATAGTCTGTCCTGGTAACGAAACACACTATCTCCCCCTTTGGAGAAAGCCTCCACTTCTTTTCTTAGAACTACTTATTTTAATTTGAGGAGTATGGGGTATTTATCTTACTTTTCCTTAACCTCTACTACCAGTGAGGATTTTGATCCACTCTGAATTACAACTCCACCCTCGGCTAAATCAATTAACTGAACTCCCAATTGAGCTAACCTGTGAATATCCTTTTCCAGCTCCTTTCTACCCTCTTCGACATGTGCCACACTCCCCATGGACATCCTTCTTAGGGCGTCGGCCAGCATATCAGCTTTGCCTAGGTGATATAGCATGCTCATGTCATAATCCTTCAACAGTTCCAATAACCTCCTCTGACGAAGGTTCAAGTCCTTCTAACTGAACACGTATTGAAGGCTCTTGTGGTCGGTGAAAACATCCACGTGGATACCATAAAGGTAATGCCTCCATATTTTCAAAGAAAACACCACTGCTGCTAATTCAAGGTCGTGAATTGGATAGTTCTTCTCATGAACCTTGAGATGTCTAGAGGCATAAGCTATCACCTTACCCCAGTGCATCTGAATGCAATTGAGGCTAACTAGGGAAGCATCGGAATAGATTACAAACCCATCTGTTCCTTATGGTAAGGTCAAAACTGGAGATGTAGTAAGTCAAGTCTTCAACTCTTGGAAACTCTTCCACATGCATCTGACCATAAAAACTTTACCTTTTTCTGAGTTAACTTTGTTAGAGGAGACACAATAGAAGAAAACCCCTCTACAAACCATCAGTAATAATCGGCTAGACCTAGGAAACTCCTAATATCTGTTGGGGAAGTGGGTCTTGGCCAGTCTTTCACCACTACTATCTTTTGAGGATCTACCTGAATATCCTCACCTAAGACCGCATGACTGAGGAAGGCTACTAACTTCAACCAGAAGTCACACTTACTGAATTTAGCAAACAACTGACGGTCTGAGAGTCTGCAACACTATCATCAAATGGTTAGCATGATCCGCCTCATTTATGGAGTATACCAAAACATCATCTATGAACACAATGGATAACATGTCCAGGTACGACTTGAATACCCTATTCATCAGGTCCATAAAAGCTGCAGGGGCATTGGTTAGTCCAAATGACATAACCACAAATTAATAATGACCATACCGAGTTCTAGAGGATGTTTTCAGTATGTCACACTCCCTGACCCTAAGCTGATGATATCTCAACCTGATCTACCTTGGAAAAAACAATTGGTTCCCTGAAGTTGATCAAACAAGTCATCAATCCTGGGTAGGGGATACCTGTTCTTGACTATAACTTTGTTCAGCTGATGGTAGTCGACACATATTCTAAGGGTACCATTTTTCTTTCGTACGAACAACACTGGCGCACCCCATGGAGAGATGTTGGGTCTGATGAAACCCTTATCTAGAAGGTCCTTCAGTTGTTCCTTCAAATCCTTAAGCTCAGCTAGAGCCATTCTATAAGGTGGAATAGATCTGGGCTGAGTGTCTAGAAGAAGGTCTACACCGAAGTTTATTTCTCGCTCAGGAGGGACTCCAAGAAGATCTTTGGGAAACACGTCCGGGAATTCGCTGACAACTAGAACTAACTAAATAGTTGGGGTCTTCGAGCTAGAATCTTTGAGACAAACTAGGTGATAGATGCACCCTTTTGAAATTATATTCTTTGCCTTAAGGTAGGAAATAAACCGACCCTTAGGCGCTGAAACACTACCTATCCATTCTAAGATTGGCTCATTGGGAAATTGAAACATGATGGCTTTAGTTCCGCAGTCGACTGAGACATAACCAGAATGTAGCCAATCCATGCCAAGAATGAGGTTGAAATAAACCATGTCTAGCTCTAGGTGATCAACTAGAATAACTTTACTTAACGCTGAGACTGAGCATTTTATATACCCGCCTGACTCTAACCGACTCACCAACTGGTGTAGCAACTAAGAACGGTTCTAAGAGTACTTTTGGGCTAATATCAAATTGAATGGGTATGTAAGGATTTAGAAATGATAGTGTGGCTCCTGGATCTATTAGGGAATATACATCTAGATGGAAAAGACATAACACCCCCGTGACCAAATTAGGTGAGCTCTCCTGATCATGATGAGAAGACAAGGAATAAAAGTGATTTTGGCGTTGACCGCCATCAGCACTTGAAGTATTACCATGCTAAACTGGAATACCTGCTGGGGATGCTAAAGTAGTAGACTGAGTTTTCCCCTGTCCTGCTGACGGACACTCCTTTAGCTTGTGACCCAATTGCCCACATCTGAAGCAACCCTCTTTTCCCATGCGACATTCACCCAAATGGTTCTTTCCATATTTAGGACAAGTTGGAAAGTGGTGATGGAGTCGTGAATCTGGGACTGGGAGACTGATGCTTCACTCCTTCGGCCCTTATGGGATCGGGAAGAAGGAGCATTGGCCGATGTGTGTGCTGGAGGTCTCTGCTGCTGCTGCTGTAGGCGACTACTGCCGCCTAACCTCTGCTGGCTATATTCAAACTGTCCTATTCTAGCCCGCTTGCTTTCCCTCTATATATCATTCAATTTTTCTATGAATGATGAGGCTAGAGAGGTCAATTTCTTTGATTAGCATTGCAGTTCTTTATTCTTTAAGCACCAGGTCTGAAACCCTATTCACAAACTTAAGCGTGCGAGCCCTCGGCTGAGCTACCATCTCTGGGGCATACCTCAACAATCAAGTGAACTCCAATGCATACTCTTCTACTGTTTTGTTACCTTGTCTCAAATTCATGAATTCAGCGACCTTGGCCTCCCTCAATTTCCGAGGAAAGAATTTGTCAAAAAATGCCTTAGCGAACTCATCCCAATCTATTGATCCTGCTTCAGCTAGCCTCCCTTCCTTTCAATGGTTGTACCAAATCTAAGCTACCCCTTTCAATTGGTAGGTAACCATATCATCACTCTCTACGGAACTAACACCCACAATTCAGGTGATCTTCCGCACCTCATCCACAAATTCCTGAAGGTCCTCACCTACCCTAGATCCATGAAAAGATGGAGGGTTTATTCGGGTAAAGTCTCGAACCCTAGCGGCTACTGCAGATCTATTCACATTCACTGGAACCACCTGCTGGTTCACTTGGTTGGTCACAGTCTGAGCCAACAGTTGAATTGCCGCTCAAAATTCTATAGAGGACACTTGATCGTCCTATGGGGCTGCTGGTGGGGTAGGTCGGTTGACATTGCCATCCCTCCTTCCATTTCCTAGTTTTGGAGGCATATTTTCACTGAAACAAATAGAGCATGAGTTAGGAAGACATTTCTAGGATTAAGCTTAATGCATGATAAGGAGTATGAACAAAAGGGACATTTCCAAAGAACGCCTTGTAGCCTCCCCCTCATAAGTGTGGTGCGCTTTACACCCATAAAAAGGACTCTACTTGACTTGGCTTCAGAAAAACCTAGGATACTATAAACCTAGTTCTCTGATACCAAGTTTGTCACGATCCGAGTCTGCACCCTGGACGAGACACGGTTCTTGGAGCCATAAATGACCCCAAGCGAACCCATGTCTTAACATTGCACTGGTATACTGATTTAAACGTAAGGGGAAACTATGTAAAGATAATTATTCAAGAAATACTATATTGAAAAGATTAAACATAACAAAAAGTGACATGTTTCATAAGATACTAAAAACATGCAACAACTGCAAAACAAACTGAACAACACTGTGTCTGAAAGCCATCTAAAGAATTGATGAGTGTTGGGACTAACCCCAACTAAATCTAAGGTCTAACTCAAAAGAAACTGAACTGAATAAAGTAAACCCTTGTCCTTAGAATATGAGGACTCACCAATAACGCTGCTGTTGAAATTGTCAGAAGGAACTCCTGACGATACTGTGACTAAGAACCTGCACTTGTATAATAATACAATACAACATAGAAAGTATGCATCAGTACTTTGAATATACTAAGTAAGTTAGATATACATAAAACATAAAAATAAACAATTAAACTAAAATAACATGAAATGACCAACTGATATAGAGTGCTGATAAAAGATGAGCTATAACTGTAATAAGGTCAATATAGATCGTGACTGATGGTCATAAACATGTCCTGAAACTGAGTAACCGAACTGAGCTAAATTAATATTGAGTTGAACTGAACTGTACTAACAAGTGGGACTATACTCATATTGTGGGAGAGTCTATAACCGACATATAACCGCGTGAGAAAGACATGGAGTCCAATGTATACACCCCATCGGTGAGAGCCCATAGTACCTTTCCATTGTATAGTGGTTGAGCTGGGTGATAACAAGTCTGAAACCCTTTGGGACCAAAACCTACGATGGCAACCTAGTTCTGGGAACCTGGGTGTGTTGAACCTTGGCCTACTCGATGCTAACTCCTACTCCCACTGGATAGTCCTAATTTTGCTATTAGACTGATAGCTCGAATTTGATGCCCTCGACTGAGTCAGGAATATTTATCTAGAAGTAACCTGAGAGTCTGTAGGACTTGATAACTGAAAGTTAGTGTTCTAAGATAGGCCAGAGCTTCTTATCTTGAAGCGTCGTAACTGTCTAGTGAATTATTGATAACTGATACTAGGAAGTGTTACTGAACTTCTCTAGTACTGACTATTGTCAAATTGATCAGCCGACTTATTGAAAAATACTTAAAAGGGCTAATTACATACTGAGACTAAACTATCTTTCAAATTGGCGGTGAATTCACATGACGATAACAACATGGAAAAATTCAAGAACTAATAGAGTCACGCAACATTTGTATTTAGACAATTATGCAAGACCCAGATGATTGTATTCATAGAACTAGGGCTAAAACAATATATCATGAAGAGAGTGAAAACGTGCTTGATAAGTAGTGAAAACATTGCAAGAAATCACAAGAATTACAGTCCAAAATTAATATTCATTATCTGACTGAAAACTAACCCTATTTCTGTTATACCTTGGGAACCTAAGGATTAGACCCGGAAGTGAAAATGGAGAAAAACTAAAAATTTGCACTAGGTCACAAAACGATTTGTGAGGTGAGTCGTTAGGAGTGACCACGAGTCGTTAGGAGTGACCACGAGTCGTGAAGTGACTCGTGGTCAGCTTGGTTTGGCAAAGTTTGAGTGAGGAGGCCACGGACCTGACCACGAGTCATGGTCAGATCTCACGACTCATGAGGTCCCCCGTGGTCAACCCTGGAGGTTTTGCAAGATGGGGATGGGCAGTGTAGGCCACGGAAGGTGACCACGAGTGAAGTCTCCCGTGGGGTTCCCTTGGAGTTTTGGGCAGTGGACTCAACGGGTCAAGGCAATGAGTCGTGCCTATGGAAACGACTCGTTAGATCCCTCGTGAGGACTGATGACCAGATATTTCTTGCATTTTATTGAGGATGTTTGCGTAACTTCCTAAGTCCCTAAGGCTTAAACTATGTCGGTTTGGATACTTGCTGAGTGCGATAAGAGGAGTTAAGTCCCCATTGCATGCTCATTCTCAACCAAAGATATTAGAGAGGTTTTGGAAGATTCAAGGCCTTCTTCCCCAAATTTTCTTCAAATTTCTTGGTGGGTGTTCAAGAAACCTCAAGTCCATCAACTCCCAGGTATGTAGGGTTTTAAAAATGGGTAGAATTCTTCCCCAACCATGCCCAATTTCGATTAAAGTCATGAGTTCTTCTACTCAAATTCCATAGGGTTTTACCCAAAGCATGTCAATGTGATTTCTCCTTATGGGTTTGTTTTAATTGAGTTTTATTTATGGAAATATGCATGATGGGGAAATTTTATTGTTATTTCTTTTAATTCATGTTTCAATCTTTTAACTCTAAATTGCCCATTTATGGAGGTTCATGGAAATTATGATTTATGATGAATATTCATTATTTTAAGCTTATTGATTATGGAAATGCATGAATCCAAATTAACCATGTTTATATGTATATCTTTGAAGAAATTGAGTATGATGACGTATTAGGCAATGCCCACGTGATGGAGTATGATTTATGATTTACGAAATGAATTTCATTATTTATCGATTTTGTATGTTGGCCGATAAAAAGGGCCTTGATTCTTGGCTAAGCATGTTTTAAAAGGGGATAAATGATGATAAATGTTATATCTTAGCCAATGAATTTTTATGCATAATGTTGATGATTTATGTATGAGCCTATATGCATGTTTTTGGGAGCCGTGTCTAGCACCGAGCAGCCCAACGTTCAAAGGACTACGCCGGTATCTCATAACCACATGTCACCGTGGGTTGTAAATGTTATGATGATATGATAATGATCTCCTCAAATGTGATATCACGCCCTATGCACGACCCTCGCCTGGCAAGCCAGGGTCGGCTCTGCCCGCTTGAGTGAGATAGTGGGGTATCATGAAAGGCTCTACCATGATGTTGTCAGTTATGACGAGTCCTCCCATTGTTACACATGTTTTATTCATTGCTATGTCTATGTTATTGGCTCAAATTATTTTTTGAAAGTTTTCTTACGATTATGATAATGAACAATTATGAATGATATGAAAGCCTTGAGCCTTATGATTATTATGAAGATTTTGATGAAAGCATGATGTCCTTCTCCTCTGTCTATTTATGAGTCTCACTTTACTTTTAAAATGTCCGTTTTACTTACCTTGCATACTCAGTACATTCTACGTACTGACCATATACTTTCTATGATGTATCGTTTCATGATACAAGGTTTGGATCTTAGGCTCATCCTCACCCTTAGGTCATCTCATCTTACGCTATCAACTCGTTGGTGAGTCCTCATATTTTAAGGGCTGTTTTACAGACTTTTATGTTGTTTATGTTTCCGCATTGGTCGGGTTAGTTGGGGATGTTGTCCCATCAACCCATCTCATGTTTTAAAGGTTTTCAGACAAGTATGTCGTATTCAGCTGTGTAAACATTTAGTATTTCTTGATGTTATGTTATGAGTACGTTCTCACTATATATTTATGATTATCATTCCTCTTAATGGAATGAGATTAGTTTTATGCATGAGCCGTGAGTCGACATGGGGTCCCTTGTCCCGTGTCTACTATCCAGGTGTACGTTCGGGTTGTGACAAACTTGGTATCAGAGCCATAGGTTTCAAGTGTCCTAGGGTGTCTAAAAGCCGCATTAGGTAGAGTCTTTTTCATGAGTGTGAAGCACGCCACACCTATGATGAAGAGTCTACTAAACGTTTAGGAAATGTTCCCTTCTTTCATGTTCTATGTCGTGCAATGAAAAGCCTTTCCATCTTTCTAATCGTGCTATTCTCGATTGCAGAATTATGGCTCCTAGGAGAATGAACGGAAGGAGGAATGGAAGTGATGAAGGCCACGGAGATGGAAATGATCATGGGCATCAGCAAGCCCCACTTGTTTTAAAGCCCTAGGCACCAGAGCGAACTGCCCACGCCGAGTTTCGGGCGGCGATTCAGATGTTGGCGTAGACCTTGACCGCTCAGGTCAACCAACAGGCTATTGCGCAGGTTCCAAAAAATGGCAATGCGGCGGCGGCTCATATTAGAGACTTCTTGAGGATGAACCCTCCTGAGTTCACGGCATCGAAGGTGGATGAGGATCCACACGAGTTCATTTAGGGGATCCTGAAGGTCACTCAAGTTATGGGAGTGACAACTGGGGAGTGTGTAGACTTGGCCTCTTATCAGCTAAAGGAGGTTGCTCATATTTGGTACAAGAAAGGGAAGGACAACAGGGCAGTGGGAGCAGGCCCTATCAGTTGGGATGAGTTTCACATGGCTTTTCTTGATAGATTCTTCCCTCGGGAAATGAGGGATTTGAAAGCAACTGCTTTTGTTAACTTCAAGCAAGGAATGATGTTAGTGCTGGAGTATTCTCTTGAGTTCCCTCACTTGTCAAAATATGCCCCAGAGTTGGTGATGGATCAGAAGGCGCGGGTGGAGCCGATTCGTTTATGGTGTGGCCAGTTATTTAGACAAGGACTGCAGGAATGCTATGCTCCACTAGGATATGGACTTTCTCGAATAGTGTTGTACGCCCAAAAGATGGAGGTGGCTTATGCGAGGGATATGGAGGCAAAAAGGGCTCGGACGGATAGTCGTGGGTTTTCACATCAGAGGTCCAGCGGCGGCGACTATCCGCAGTTTCAGCAGAGGTCACTAGCCCCAGCACCATCCTCAGCTAGTGCTCCATCCAGACCCAGGGGTGATCAAAGGAACAGGGCTTCAGGGTCGAGGGATCAGCGGGGCACCCAGTTAGAGTATACCTCACCAGCCTGTGGGAAATGCGGCAAGAGTCACACCGGGGAGTGCCTACTTGGTTTAGACGTCTGTTTTGGGTGTGGTAGACCTGGCCACATGCGCCGAGCATGCCCATATGCTAGACATGGTGATGATAGGGGTTGAGCACAGACCACTAGGACAACAGCAGCTCCAGCCCGTTCATCTCCACAGGGAGCATCTACTAGTGGGGGTTGCGGTCAGCGACAAAACTGATTCTATGCCCTTGCCTCGCGCTAGGAGTAGGAGACTTCGCCAGATATGGTCATTGTTATGTTACGTGTCTTTCATATTGATGTTTATTCCTTGCTAGACCCGGGAGCTACATTGTCTTTCGTGACTCCTTACATTGCTACTAGCCTTTGAGTTAGTCCCAAGACCTTGTCAGAACCGTTTTCAGTTTCTACCCCTGTCAGTGATTCAGTTGTAGCTAGGTAGGTATATAGAGGTTGCCCCATTACGGTGTTGCATAAGGCTACCTCCGTAGATTTGGTAGAGTTAGCCATGACTGACTTTGACAATATTGTTGGTATAGATTGGTTGCTTGCATGTTATGCCTTAATTAATTGTAGGAACCGTACTGTGGAGTTTCATTTTCCGGGTGAGCTAGTTGTGGAGTGGAAGGGTAGTTCGGCGGTTCCAGTAGGTCAGTTTATTTCCTATCTTAAGGCTAGGAGGATGATCTCTAAGGGTTGCATGTATCACTTAGTTAGGGTTAAGGATATAGAGTCCGAGACCCCGACTATTTAGTCAGTTCCGGTGGTGTGCGAATACCCGGAGGTGTTTCCCGAGGATTTTCCAGGTGTTGCTCCGGAAAGGGAAATTGATTTCGCCATTGATCTATTGCCAGATACACAGTCTATTTCTATCCCTCCTTATAGGATGGATCTAGCCGAGCTGAAGGAATTGAAGGATCAGTTAAAGGATCTATTGGATAAGGGCTTCATTAGACCCAGTTAGTCTCCATAGGGTTCACTAGTTTTATTTGTGTGGAAGAAGGACGGTTCCCTTCGCATGTGTATTGACTACTGGCAGTTGAACAAGGTTATCGTCAAGAACAGGTACCCCTTACCCACGATTGATCTCAGGTCCGGGTATCATTAGCTTAGAGTTTGGGAGAGTGACATCCCGAAGAGCGCTTTTAGGACTTGGTATGGTCAATACGAATTTGTTGTTGTGTCTTTTGGGCTAACCAATTCTCCAGCGGCTTTTATGGACCTAATGAACAAGGTGTTCAAACAATATTTGGATATGTTCATGATCGTGTTCATCGACGACATTCTTATATACTCCCTAATCGAGGAGGAGTATGCCACTCATTTGAGAATAGTGCTGCAAACCCTCAAGGATCGTCAGGTGTATGCAAAGTTTAGCAAGTGTTAATTTTGGCTGCACTCAGTAGCATTTCTGGGTCATGTGGTATCAAGCGAAGGCATAAGGGTAGATTCCCCGAAGATAGAGGCGGTGAAGAATTGGCCCAGACCGGTGAATCCTTCAGAAATCCGGAGTTTCTTGAGCCTAGCAGGTTATTATAGAAGGTTTGTGGAGGTTTTCTCATCTATTGCGGAACCTTTGACCAAGTTGACTTAGAAAAAGGTGAAATTCCAATGGTCGGATGCTTGTGAGAAAAGCTTTCAAGAGTTAAAGACCCGACTCACTTCAGCACCAGTGTTGACATTACCCGAGGGTACCAATGGCTTTGTTGTCTATTGTGATGCTTTGAGAGTTGGATTGGGATGTGTGTTGATGCAGCGTGGGAAGGTAATAGCAAATGCCTCGAGAAAGTTGAAGGTTCATGAAAAGAATTACCCGACCCATGATCTTGAGTGGTCGCGGTGGTGTGTGCATTGAAGATATGGCAGCATTACTTTTATGGGGTCCATGTGAATGTATTTACGGATCACAAGAGCTTGCAATATGTGTTCACACATAAAGACCTAAATCTTCGGCAAAAGAGGTGGTTGGAGTTACTTAAGAACTATTACATGAGTGTCCTTTACAACCCAGGCAAGGCTACTGTGGTTGCAGATGCGCTTAGTAGGCTCTCCATGGAAAGTGTGTCCCATGTGGATGAGGGAAAGAAGGATTTGGTGAAGGATGTCCACCGACTTGGTAGACTGGGAGTTAGATTGATAGATGCGACCAATAGCGGTGTGGTTGTACATAACGGGTCAGAATCGTCCTTGGTAGTTGACATTAAATCCAGGAAAGGCGAGAAACCAATATTGAGGAAGCTGAAGGAGGTGGTGAGGAGTCAGAAGGTGGAGGTCTTTTCCCAAGGGGGAGATGGTGTGCTACGATACCAGGGTTGATTATGTGTTCTGGACGTCAATAATTTGAAAGTTCAGATATTGCATGAGGTACATAGTACCAGATATTCTATCCATCCGGGATCTGTTCGGGTTTTTCTGCTTTAGGTATAAAGCTACATGCAAGTGCACGTGGTCGAACAAGTAGTAAAGTGGCTTAAGTAAGCCAAGTATCGATCCCACAGGGACTGTGATAAGGTAACAATCTACTCAAGTGTAATATATTTTAACTCTAACAATGAAGACAATAGTGCAAAGAAGAGTTTGATATTTTGATTTCTAATTTTTATGCTAAGTCTAAAACGAATATCTAACGTGAGTCTGAACTATGAATGTGAGCATGCTGAGGTTAAATGAACATGTAAAGAAATAAATTATCAATATAATGTGGTTAATCTTTCCTCCGGTTGCTAGTCAAGAACTATTGCCAATGGATTAAAACTCTCGTATTTAACCCAACTTAAGAATCATGAACCGTCCACCTCATTTCTGTGATTAAACGAAATTCATGTTCTGGCCATACAAAACCGGTTCCTTAATTGACTAATACGACTTTCAGGTATATTTCTATCCTGAAGGTAAATCAATTCTCAATTTTCCCAAACTAAGAAAATATCATATCCTATTGATTCACAACTTTCCAATTTCTTGCTCTCTCGAGTAAAACCGGACTTTTTAGATATACATTAACATAGGCCACACATTAATGCAGTAAGAACAAGAATCAATAGAACAACCATGGAAGAAAAGATGAAAAACCCAATTGATCAATAACTACATTTCAATACAATTGTTCTTAACCTCAGCAAGAAGAGGATTTAGCCACTCATTCGTGGAATAAACATCGTTAAATGAGTGTTAAACATACAAGCAATTGAATTAAAGAAGAAGGAGATAGAGAAAAACCCTGAGATTTTCATCCCCTCAACTGCCTGTAACCCACGTTCTTGCTCCACCAAGTCAGAATATTGAAAAATGAACCTAAGTGTTCTATTTATACTAGTGGGAATTTTTCCCGGAATAACAAGCAACGTGTCACGGAGTGCATCGCGGAGCACTGCCTCCGTGACACACCACTGACGCGGAGCCTCACTGGAAATTGACTGTCCAGGTAATAAGGTGTTATACCCCGTAGAATTCCCGGCACCTAGATGACCTATTCGCACGTTGGTTAAGCATATTTGAAGGCCATACATGCTGGAGAAAGGCCCGGGAAAAGATCGGACGAGAAACTTGTCGAACCATCGCGGTAGGAGCCGAGGCAGAGCCCCTCCGCGATGGCAGCGTGTCACGGAGGAGGGGCCTCCGCGTTGGCTCCGTGACACGTTGGCCTTGTCCAGGCCCAAGTATATAAAGCGCCACTTCGGTTTTAAATGATAAAAACATTTATAAACTTCCAGAAAACAGAGCAAGCCAGTAGAGGGAGAAAAGGAACGAAGGAGATAATATAATTTTCGACCGATTACGCTGCTAAACGTTGTCCAAACTCAAATTAACCCCAGATACTGAGGTATTTGGCAGCAGAGAGCATTCCTACGGATTCAGTTTCGTAAAATACGGCCGACGAATCGTTGAGCCACCGAGCTAAGGTAAGTGGAATTGCTCTAAATTAGTGTTTATGTGTTCCTAGCTGTGAAGTGAATATTTCTCCCTTCTGGATCTCTGAGAAATAGCGAGTTTTCGACCGTCTTTTGATAAGCCTAAGTTTAGGCTATAAACTATATCGAAAGTGACGTTACTCTTTAAAGTAAAGCTGTATTTGGTATTAATTGACATATCTATGAATGCAGTTGGGAGGAAATAGTTGAAGTGCTGGCTGAGTCTCGTTCGACAGACGAATAGTTCAAGGATAAGGTATGTAAAGCTAGTTTCCTTGGCAAGTTAGTAATCTTGGTACAGTACAGTAATTTAAAGGCCAGTAGAATATTCAGAAGCCATGTATGACGCATACTATGAATGATGGTACGATACTAGAAACATTATGTTATGACCAGCGCGAGACTTGCTAGCACGATATAGATTTCAATATAAGTGTTAGGAACTGCACAGCATGCTCAGTATGTGATGTGACACAGAATGGTAGGATATCATTGTATTCAGTTGAAACCCAGTAAAGTAATATAATATCCATAAGATATCTCAGAAATAGAATGATACGCTAAAGTGAAGCTAGAAAGCATATTAGAACTAGTAAATCATGTTACTATAGAATCTCAGTATACAGCATGGTTTTCAGCAGAAATACTATATCCTGTTCAGTATTAGCACCAGAACAGTCTGGCAGGAGACTATATTCATAAATATACATATTTACCAGCCTCAGCACGTATTAAATACGTACAGATTACTATCACTAGTTCAGCATGTAATATATATGATACTTTACCCCTAATAGCCTCAGCATATGAGATATGCAGACAATATTACTAGTTGAGACCGTTGTGTTGTTTGGGGTTGGATTACCTAGCATCCATGACCGCCCAGGGTTAATAGCTGTATCGACTCATCCGCTAGAGGACGAGGATACGTCGCTCTACGGAGTGGCATGCCGTCCCACAGGGGACGAAGATGGGATGCCAGTTTACCCCATATTGTGCCTTGGTTGGCCCTTATACACCCCCGTCGAGCGGATACGCCCGGGGTGTTTATTCAGGAGTCCTCCGGACTCAGGTACAGTTATAGTCAGGGGCTCAGTGAGCCCAAGTGCATACCTAGGGGACCGGCAGGATGCTTACAGGGTTATAGGAGATGGGATGACCGGGGTAGGGGTATAGATTCTGTGCTGGTTGTACCTCCCGGCTTATGGGGGCCGGGTAAGGTTTGTGTGTGCTATATATGTTATGATATGTTATACTGTGTTACAGTAGATCGACAGTAGAACGATAAATCCTCAGGTATGACTCCTACTCCTTCCAGTATGATTAAGAGAAGGTATGACTTACATTATCAGACAGTTAATATATTCCTTTCTACTTCAGTTTCATCAGTTATATTATTGCTTTCAGATATTTCTTTCAGTTGTTGCTTTACATACTCAGTACCAGTGGTACTGATGCCCGGTGGGGCGCTGCATTACTTACCTGCAGGTACTCATAGACGAGCAGGCGATACTACGTGATTCCTGTCAGCGATCGAGTATTCAGCTCCTGTCATCCGGAGACTGAATTCCAGAGGTGTATTTCAGTTTCTTTTGTTGTATAGTACGGGTAGGTCGGGGCCCTGTCCCGATCATTTCTATTGCTATTCCTAGAGGCTTGCAGTCTGTATATATCTCCCTGTGGTCAGATGAGCCGGTCGTGTGAGGTCGTGCAGTTGTATAGCTGTTAGTACTCTTTCTTTCTTTTATGTTGGCCGTGTGGGGCCATAGTTTGCCAGTAGTGGTGACCTTGCCGGTCACGTAGCTTTCTAGTACTTCATGATTGAGTTATAGATAACTAGACAGCATGGTGGCCTTGTCGGCCCGCATAGGTTTCCCTGAATTGATATGTTTCTGGTCAGCTGTTAGTACAGGTACAGGAGGCTATAGGCCAATGGGCAGGGGCTGTGTTTACAGCCGTTATATAGCCCTTTGTTTCCAGAAATATGAGTTAGAGCCAGCTAGGCACCAGATGTGCCCAGGCTTAGCAGTCCAGCAGTTCAAGTCCCAGTAGGGCACCAGGTACCAGTCATACCCCCCAAGGCGGGGTGTGACATAAGGCCCAACGTGGCATGGCGTGCAACGCGGGGCTAGGCCAGCGTGCCACGGTCCCAATGCGCACCCACACTGGAATTTGGCCAAAAATTCCCTATCCAGGCAAAAGGCCTCCGCGATGGCAGCGTGACACGGCTCCATCGCGGAGCCCCTTTAATTTGTGCCATCCAATGCTTTGTCCTTTGCTAACAGCCGAGTCCAACCCCGATCTCTCCCAACACGCATTTTAGCTTCACAAAATTATATTTCACCTGCAAAACAACGCTAATCATGTTGGTTAGTATAAATTTACATTTTATTATCAATCACATGAGAATGTATAAACATTGATAGATAAACAAGGCTAAAATGACACATTTGAGTATCACTTGGGCATATAAATTTGCCTAAGATCACTTACCCCACACTTTAATCCTTGTTCGTCCCCGAACAACAATCTTACACCTCATGCACTTTACACCCCATCCTGGCTACTTTGGTTCGACAATCAGGCTACGGCCCTACCGATTATTCAACATAGCAAATCATCAAGAAAACACACATGGTCCTATCAATGCAATGACCTTCAACACATCAAGACCTCCTAGACTTAAGAATCGACTCTCGATATTGGCAAACTCATGCAAATCAACTGATCAAGGTATCCGACACGAAAATTAATCTCTCATCAAGCATGTGCCCTCACAATGCAAGAGAATTTTCCCTTTTTAATCACATGAACTCTAATGGTTACATGCAGGGGCATATAAACACAATTTCACTCTCTCTCCCAAAAGAATTCACATGCATCATGTCATGAACCATAGGCTTTCCCTTAGTGTATTTCTCCACTAATATAAGGAAATTTGATGTAGGATCACGTAGGACTTTAACGGGTTGTAATGTAAGCTACGGAACTAGTAAATATTGGGCTAGCCAATAATAGCCACTAGCATCCTTAAGCGCCTTTTCAATACATCCCATCAAACTCATGGGCATTGTTTCTTCCTTCATCCTCCCCTTCTTGAAGTCTGTCTTTAGTTTGGCTCATATCTTTAAGCACATTTGACTCGATAACAAAGATTATTCAGACACCTTCATTATATTTTATTTATAACAAGTGCACCTTCAACCTTTTCTTTCCTTTCATCACTCTGCTTTTCTTTTGTTTTCACCATTTTCACTCTTTGACACTTTGGGAAAATGATTTTCTCTTCTTAAGCGCTTAAGAGTTTTGGATCAAATTTACGGCTAATGAAAAGAAGGGGTTAAGCTCGGTTTACACATTTTGACACAAGAAAAGAATAATAGGCTAAAGGCTCAACGGGCTAACTAGGGTGTACATTCAAGGTGGGTACAATAATGAAAAAGAGAAACTTTTGGTTAACACAAAGAAATGTCTACATCCTTTCCTACAATACACGTCCTTCATTTCATTTCGTACACACACCAGGAAAGTTCTAGACACTTCACAATGGCATGGAATAAACAAAACCTCACTTCACACTTATTTCACATGCTCAATTCAAGACGTATTCACAAACTCTTCAATCAACTAATTACAAGAATTCAAACATTAAGCCTCAATCACACTGAATCGACTCCATGGCCTAGGTATCTCAACATATTTACAAAGTTGCATGCTTTCATACGAATCACCTTTGCATTTCAAATATCATGTACGACACGCAACCAGAATTCCACAACCATAAAGTAACTACAGGTTTTGGGATGCAACCCACAAAAGAAAACAATTGAAAAATAAATGAAAAAAATCTACTCCTAACGACTACATTTCCCTTAAGATGGTCGTCATCCATCCATCATAGGAAACGGTCACTAACTAAGACTTCGATTCAATGGGACCCTTATCGGTCAAAGAACCGAAAACAAATGCCGAGAAACCCAAGAATTGAAGAAATTTTTTTTTAACATATCGATCATTTCGTTAAACAAAAAAATATGTACAAAATCAGCTAGCAAAATATTCAACAGCACACAACAGTTTCACATTTAATTACAATACAGAACAACAACATCAAAATCACAGGGTCACAAAATTTTTCCACAGGCACAACAACAGAACAAAACATACACAACAACACCACCAACACCTAACTACTCCCACCCCACACTTATCTCGAACACTGTCCCTAGTGTTCACAGAAATTCAAATAGCACAAAAAATTGGGTGGTGGAACTCCCTGATCAATCAAAATACTCCACTTCTTCATCAGGTACTGCTGCCTCGTCTCCCATGTCTGAATCACCCCCATCGTCATCATCGGACTCCACATCGGAGTCCTCACGACGTGTCTCCTCATCTGTGGGGACATCATCATCCGTGGGCTCTACAAAACTGGCCCCACTCGGCATAGAGCCCTGGCATTTTCTCCAAAAGGGTAGTTTAGCTCGAGCTGCCATAGCTCCTCTACTGTCGCCGGCCTCCCGCCTATCCGCAGCTGGAGCATCTGCATCCCGTACATGCGAGCCATGTACTGATCATCCCGAGCATGTCGCTCGGCTAGTGTAAGAACGGGCCCATGGGTGGTGTCGGGTGCCTTAGTTTTGGTGACATCTAAGGCCCGCCGGTCCATCTGTGGGATATAGTCAAGGGACTCTTCCTCAATGTCCAGACCCCTCAGGAACGTGATGAGTAGTCCACCAAATCCATATCTGTGCCCCTGATGCAAACAGGCTCTCTTCATGGCGGAGATAATCACCGCCCCCACATTGATCTCCAGCCCTTTCATCAGGGAGTACACCAAGCATACAAAATCCCGGGTTACATCCTTCATATGCACCCCCGGGATTAGGCAGGAACACACAATCTTAAGCCATATTCTGGCTTCCCTGTTCATCTATGAGTAGGGCAAAGTCTGATGGTAGCCCCTCTCCTTATGTATGCTCCATCTAGCCGTTGATCGGGTTCCACACAAGGTGCGTCTGATGTCCGCATATGGTGGAGTGATATTCAGCTGTCGAAGCACGTGGGCGTCTGTGTCCCGCGCCCCTAAGATAGCATTGAGGTGGTGGGGCTCAAAAGTGACTATTTGCCCCCTTATTTTGATGGTGTGACTTCTGAGAGTCGGGTTCCAGTTGGCGTAGAATTCCCGAATCAAGTGCAAGTTGCATTCTGTGGGCTCTTCAAAGATGAAGTTCATCCCAGCTGCCTCGATCCTATGGAAAATCCTGGGGAACTCCTGTGCCAACGGTTCCCTTGCTATGTGTTCCTCGGGGAAGTACTTGCTCTGCTTGTGCTTCGCATACCATTTCTTTCCCTCTTCTCACCCACCTAGTTCCGTACTGACAACGTTGGCCGCGTGGAACTACTGGTGCTGCTGGGACCGCTGTGCCCAGTCTGATTCTTTTTCTGCCAGCGCCAAATGTTGATGCGCCTTTTCCCTTGTCTTGCCTGCTTGCCATTGTTCCTGTCAAACCAAACAGACAAGTTCAATGTTAAACAAATTAAAGTTAGCTTCGACTAAGGTTGGGTTAAGCTCGGCTACCCCACACTTAGTCCTTAGCCAAATTTACACCATTAAGGCAAGATCGTACTTATTTACACAAACAAACAACAAAACATAACAAATATGCTTAGTGCCTTGGGAGAATTCGACGGTATATATTCCATGTACTACTCAGACTTCGTACAGCTAGCCACAATCATTACCATCGATAACATTTTATCCCATATCACTTAGCAAGGAGAAACAAAAGAAAAATTTAACTACATGATCCTCTACAATTCACCCAATTCTTGCAATTTCCAATATTTCCTTCACCCGAGAATCCGTCGGTCTTTTAGCATAGTAACAGTTAGCACATCGACTCATCTCACTCAACATGTACAACCCAACATGAATTTCACTAGTTTAAATAAATTTTTCCCTTTCAAACTCAAAGGCAAGCCCCAGCTATGATTTTATCAAAAATTCGATTAAACTATGTAATTAACGAGTTCAAGCAATCACAATGATACTCCGAACATCAATCAATAATAATTCAATTGAATTTAAGCTTAATTTCTACTTGGGGCAAGTTTAGCTCATATCATATGTTCAACCTCGAAGAAAATCGACAAGAAATGAGATAGAATTGAAGAACATACCTTGAATTGGAAGAATTGATGAAAACTCGATGAAATTCTTGGCCTAAGTCCGTGTCACGTTGAGGAGGAAGGGATTTTTGGGAGGTTGGTCGCGGAGGATATGAAAAATGAGGAAAATGGAGGGGGAATCGGGGTTTAAAAGTGGGAAATTCACGCGGGTCACCCGGCGACCCGGTGTGACCCGTCGCGATATACACTTCAATGCGTCACGGAGGGTAACGCGGAGCATGCCCTCCTTGACACGGAGCTGTTGCGTGGGTGTTCTGGAATTTTAAAAATTCCAGATTTACACCCCAACGTGTCATGGAGGGTAACGCAGAGGCCCTCCTCCGTGACACAGAGCCATCTCCCTAGCTCACTGTTTTGCCACTTTTTATTATTTTTCATACCTCGAATTTTCCTTTGCGATCCCTTGCACATTTATCCTCCGCTCAACCTAAAATACATCTTACGGAAAGAAATTGGTTAGAATTATCGGTTTCACTCAAAATAAAAATAAAAACAAAAATAAAAACTAAAATAAAAACTAAAAATTTTGTTGTTAATCAAAAAAAAGAAAAAAGAAATCTATTCACAATTTACAAAGAAAAATTTCACGGGTTGCCTCCCATGCAGCGCCTGGTTTACCGTCGCGGCTCGACGTCATTCAGCTCAGTCATCTTTTAGGGTGATGGATGTTTTCTCTCGACCACCTTCCTCACCCCAGTAGTGCTTACATCTCTTCGGTGGTTTTCCCAATAACTCTCGTGATTCAACTATCTGCACATCATCAGCTCGATCAATCACGTTGATCACTGAGAGTTCCTCGTACACAGTCGGGAGCTTGATGGCCTTGTGTACATCGAACACTTCTACCTTGTTGTGTGCTCGCATGGTTAGCTGCCCTGCAGCTACATCAATCAGCGTTTTCCCGGTCGCCAAGAAAGGACGTCCCAAAATAAATGGGACTTCCGCATCTGGCTCAAAATCCAGCACAACGAAATCTACCGGGAAGATAAGGGAGCCCACTTGCACCAGCACATCCTCCACAATGCCATCAGGTCTGGCTAAGGACCGATCTGCTAGTTGCAAGATCACTGTTGTTGGTCTAGGACTCCCTAGACCCAACTTCTTGAATACCAATGACGGCATCAAATTAATGCTCGCTCCCAAATCACATAATCCGCGAGCTCGGATACTCTGCCCAATTGTAATTTGTATCGTAAAGCTCCCAGGATCTTTGAGCTTTGTGGGCAGTCGATTTTGTATCCGGGAAGTGCACTCCTCCATGAGAGCTACCGTAGCATACTCAGTCAACCGACTTTTGTTCGCCACGATGTGCTTAATGTACTTTACATATTTCGGCACTCCCTGCAAAACATCAACAAGAGGTAAGTTAATATGTACCTGCTTTAGCACCTCCATGATTTTCTTGAAACACGCCTCCTCCTTGTGTTTCTTCAATCTTTGAGGGAACGGGGGTGGTGGTCTTTCTGATTCAGCTTCCTTTTTCTTCCCCCTCTCATCACTTTTCTCCCTCTCAACTTTTGCTGCTCCCGATTGTTGAGGTGGTCTTTCTGGTCTCACCTCTTTAAGCTGCAAACCACTCCTTGTGGTCACCACATTCACCTGCTTGGGGTTGGGATCTGTGTCGCTCGGAAGTCCTCCTCTAGGCCTGGTGTTTTGGGCTCCAGCAAATTGCCCAAATTGATATTCAAGTGCCTTAGTAGCTAACTGGTTGTTCTTCACCTCAGCTGCCAATTTCACATAGTCAGCCTGCAATTGAGCTTGGTTAGCTATCATCGTCTTGAACATCTCCTCAATGCTGGGTGATGGTGGTGGAGGAGGTGCATTGTTGTTTCTATATTGGGCCTGATAGTTCTGATGACCTCCTTGATTCCTCTGCGCCCCCTGACTCGAACTTTTCCCTTGATGGTTGTTGCTACCCCAAGAGAAATTCGGGTGATTCCTCCAGTTGGAATTGTAGCTGTTGCCATACTGTTGGTGGTTGTTCCTCTATACATCTCCCACAAAGTTTTCCGAGCCAGGACTTTCTCCACAACACTCAACTGAGTGCTCACTACTCCCGCACACTTCACACCAAATCTGTTGCACTACATTCACCGGGGCTTGAGTCTGGTTCATTGTCATGTTACTGAAGTGGGTGTTGAGTTGATTCTGTAAAGCAGCTATCTGTGCAGCAATAGCTGTAAAACCATCCACTTCTAGAACTCCTGCTGCTTTCCTTGTTCCTCCTCTTGATGAATCAGCATTCCACTCTGGATTGCCCTGCGAAATACGGTTTAACAAGGTATACAGCTCCTCATAAGTTTTCTCCAATGCTTGTCCCCCAGCTGCTGAGTCTAGCAAGATTTTTGTGTGGGGTACCAAACCCTCTATAAAAGTGTGCACCAGCACATCATTGGATTGATGATGATGAGGACAATCCCGCAACATGGACTTGAATTCCCAAGCCTGATATAGATTCTCCCCATCTCTCTGTTTGAAACTTAGAATTTGACTTCTAAGTCTTGCGGTTTTACCGGATGGAAAAAATCGTATCAAGAATTTCCTCGCAAGATCATCCCACGTATTAATAGAATTAGGTGGCTCAGCTTTCAACCACCTCTTGGCTTCTCCCAATAGTGAAAAAGGGAACAATGTAAGCCTGACATAATCTGATGACACTCCAGCGGGGATGTAAGTGTCACTTATCTCCAAAAAATTTTGGAGATGCTGCTATGGATCCTCATGAGGGAGACCTGTGAACTGCCCGCTGGTGTGCAGCAATTGCACCATGTTTTGTTTGATCTCGAACCTCCCTCCTAGCTCAGGTTTGCGGATGCTAGATGTGACATTGTTAGCATGTGGGATTGCCACCTCGCGAACCGGCCTAGCTGCTACTTCCTCGGGCACTAACATTGCCCGTACTACTGGTGGATTCTGTTGTTGCTCCATGATTGTTTGTCTGAGCAACTGCAGCTTTCTCTCTAGAGCTTCTCTCCGCTGACGATGATATAGTCTTTCAGGCTCTAAATATGAGTCCACTAGCTCCTTGTCTCTTGCCAGTGTTCAACAGAGATTATATCTGCAAAATACAGGCTAAGACCAAGTTGTCAACACTAAGAAAAAAAAATAGTAAATTAACACTTAAGAAAAATTCACCAATTGCCAGTCCCCGGCAACAGCGCCAAAAACTTGTTCGGGTTTTTCTTCTTTGGGTATAAAACTACACGCAAGTGCACGTGGTCGAACAAGTAGTAAAGTGGCTTAAGTAAGCCAAGTATCGATCCCACAGGAACTGGGATAAGGTAACAATCTACTCAAGTGTATTATATTTTAACTCTAACAATGAAGACAACAGTGCAAAGAAGAGTTTGATATTTTGATTTCTAATTTTTATGCTAAGTCTAAAACGAATATCTAACGTGAGTCTGAACTATGAATGTGAGCATGCTGAGGTTAAATGAACATGTAAAGAAATAAATTATCAATATAATGTGGTTAATCTTTCCTCCGGTTGCTAGTCAAGAACTATTGCCAATGGATTAAAACTCTCGTATTTAACCCAACTTAAGAATCATGAACCGTCCACCTCATTTCTGTGATTAAACGAAATTCATGTTCTGGCCATACAAAAACCGGTTCCTTAATTGACTAATACGACTTTCAGGTATATTTCTATCCTGAAGGTAAATCAATTCTCAATTTTCCCAAACTAAGAAAAGATCATATCCTATTGATTCACAACTTTCCAATTTCTTGCTCTCTCGAGTGAAACCAGACATTTTAGATATACATTAACATAGGCCACACATTAATGCAGTAAGAACAAGAATCAATAGAACAACCATGGAAGAAAAGATGAAAAACCCAATTGATCAATAACTACATTTCAATACAATTGTTCTTAACCTCAGCAAGAAGAGGATTTAGCCACTCATTCGTGGATTAAACATCGTTAAATGAGTGTTAAACATACAAGCAATTGAATTAAAGAAGAAGGAGATGGAGAAAAACCCTGAGATTTTCGTCCCCTCAACTGCTTGTAACCCACGTTCTTGCTCCACCAAGTCAGAATATTGAAAAATGAACCTAAGTGTTCTATTTATACTAGTGGGAATTTTTCCCGAAATAACAAGCAACGTGTCACGGAGTGCATCGCGGAGCACTACCTCCGTGACACGCCACTGACGCGGAGCCTTACTGGAAATTGACTTTCCAGGTAATAAGGCCCAATGTGGCACAGCGTGCAACGCGGGGCTAGGCCAACGTTCCACGGCCCCAACGCACACCCACACTGGAATTTGGCCAAAAATTCCCTATCTAGGCAGAAGGACTCCGCGATGGCAGCGTGACACGGCTCCATCGTGGAGCCCCTTTAATTTGTGCCGTCCAATGCTTTGTCCTTTGCTAACATCCGAGTCCAACCCCGATCTCTCCCAACATGCATTTTAGCTTCAGAAATTATATTTCACCTGCAAAACAACGCTAATCATGTTGGTTAGTATAAATTCACATTTTATTATCAATCACATGAGAATGTATAAACATTAATAGATAAACAAGGCTAAAATGACACATTTGAGTATCACTTGGGCATATAAATTTGCCCAAGATCAGGATCCACGAAAATGTATCGGGATTTGCGAGAAATCTATTGGTGGGATGGTATGGAGAGAGATATTGCGGAGTTTGTAGCAAAGTATCCAGACTGTCAACAAGTGAAATTCAAACATCAAAGGCCAGGAGGTGTACTTTAGGATATCAGCATCCCCACTTGGAAGTGGGAAGAGATTAATATAGATTTTGTTACAGGCCTACCTCGTACTCGCCGACACTATGACTCCATTTGGGTAGTGGTGAACAGATTAACTAAGGCTGCACATTTTCGACCGGTCAAGACCACAGATTCAATGGAGGATTATGCTAAGTTGTATATTCAGGAGTTAGTTTGACTTCATGGAGTGCCTTTGTCGATTATTTCAGACTGAGGTACTCAGTTTACCTCCCAATTCTGGCGTTAGATGCAAGTTAAGCTCAGTACAACCTTCCATCCGCAAACAGACGACCAGACAAAACGAACCATTCAGACCCTCGAGGACATGTTGAGGGCATGTATCATGGATTTCAAAGGTAGTTGGGATGATCATTTGCCCTTGATCGAGTTTTCTTATAATAACAATTACCACTCTAGTATCCAGATGGCACCGTTCGAGGCTCTTTATGGGCGTAGGTGTAGATCTCCCATCGGGTGGTTCAAGGTTGGTGAGGCAGCCATGATAGGCCCAGATTCGGTTCATGAGGCGATGGTGAAGGTTCAGTTGATAAGGAACCAGTTGAAAATCACTCAAAGTCATCAGAAATCGTATGCTGATGTGAGGAGAAGAGATTTGGAGTTTGATGTGGACGACTGGGTATTTCTGAAGGTATCTCCCATGAAGGGAGTTATGCGGTTCGAAAGGAAAGGTAAACTCAGTCCCCGCTATGTTGGCCCCTACCGGGTTGTGAAAAGAGTTGGCAAGGTGGCGTATGAGTTGGACTTGCCTCCGGAGCTATCTTTGGTACATCCCATTTTTCATGTGTCACTTTTGAAGAAATGCTTAGGTGATCCAACCTTGGTAGTTCCGATAGACAACATTGGAGTGAAAGAAAACCTAGTTATGAAGAAATTTCGATGGAAATCTTAGATTGTCAAGTCCGTAAGCTAAGGAATAAAGAGGTAGCTTCAGTTAAAGTATTATGGAGGAATCAGTATATTGAGGGAGCTACATGGGAAGCCGAAGCAGATATGATAGCCAAATACCCTCATTTGTTCTCTACCAGCTCAGTTTAGTTTGAGGTATCAATTTTTCCCTAAACTTTTAATCAGCTTCTCCCGTTTAGTTCATGTGTACAAGTTTGTTTTATGATATGGTAAATGTATGTGATGTCTGAATTCAGTTTAACTATGATAGTTCCTTTTGGAGGTAGTCATTCCATCAGTTTTCGACTTAAATAACTGGTAATTGATAGCTTGTTTCTGAGTTTTCTGCATGTTTCTAATATTTGAGGACGAATGTTCCCCAGGGGGAGATATTGTTATATCCCGGAAATCCAAGGATCAGACCCGAAAGTGAAAACAGAGAAAAATTAAAAATTCACACCAGGTCACAGAACGACTCATGAGGTCCCTCGTGGTCAACCCTGGATGTTTGGCAAGATGGGGATGGGCAGTGTAGGCCATGGAAGGTGACCACGAGTCGTGGTCTAACTCACGACTCGTAGTCTAGCTCACGACTCATGAAGTCTCCCGTGGGGTTCCCTTGGAGTTTTGGGCAGTGGACTCAACAGGTCAAGGCAGCGTGTCATGCCTTGTGGAAATGACTCATAAGGTCCCTCGTGAGGACTGATGACCAGATATTTCTTGCATTTTATTGAGGATGTTTTCGTAACTTCCTAAGTCCCTAGGGCCTAAACTACGTCGGTTTGGATAATTGCTGAGTGTGATAAGAGGAGTTAAGTCCCCATTGCATGCTCATTCTCATGCAAAGATATTAGAGAGGTTTTGGAAGATTCAAGGCCTTCTTCCCCAAATTTTCTTCAAATTTCTTGGTGGGTGTTCAAGATACCTCAAGTCCATCAACTCCCAGATATGTAGGGTTTTAAAAATGGGTAGAAGTCTTCCTCAACCATGCCCAATTTCGATTAAAGTCATGAATTATTCTACTCAAATTCCATAGGGTTTTACCCAAAGCATGTCAATGTGATTTCTCCTTATGGGTGTGTTTTAATTGAGTTTTGTTTATGGAAATATGCATGATGGGCAAATTTTATTATTATTTCTTTTAATTCATGTTTCAATCTTTTAACTCTAAATTGCCCATTTATGGAGGTTCATGGAAATTATCATTTATGATGAATATTCATTATTTTAAGCTTATTGATTTTGGAAATGCATGAATCCAAATTACCCATGTTTATGAGTATATCTTTGAAGAAATTGAGTATGATGACGTATTGGGCAATGCCCACGTGATGAAGTATGATTTATGATTAACGAAATGAATTTCATGATTTATCGATTTTGTATGTTGGCCGATAAAAAGGGCCTTGATTCTTGGCTAAGCATGTTTTAAAAGGGGATCAATGATGATAAATGTTATATCTTAGCCAATGAATTTTTATTCATAATGTTGATGATTTATGTATGAGCCTATATGCATGTTTTTGGGAGCCGTGTCTAGGACCGAGCAGCCCCGCGTTCAAAGGACTACGCCGGTATCTCATAACCACATGCCACCGTGGGATGTAAATGTTATGATGATATGATAATGATCTCCTCAAATGTGATATCACACCCTATGCACGACCCTCGTCTGGCAAGCCAGGGTCGGCTCTGCCCGCTTGAGCGAGACAGTGGGGCATCATGAAAGGCTCTACCATGCCGGTGTCGGTTATAATGAGTCCTCCCATTGTTCCACATGTTTTATGCATTTCTACGTCTATGTTATTGGCTCTAGTTATGTTTTGTTTTCTTATGATTATGATAATGAACAATTATGAATGATATGAAATCCTTGAGCCTAATGATTATTATGAAGATTTTGATGAAAGCATGATGTCCTTCTCCTCTGTCTATTCATGAGTCTTAATTTACTTTTAAAATGTCCATTTTACTTACCTTGCATACTCAATACATTCCACGTACTGACCACATACTTTCTATGCTGTATCGTTTCATGATACAGGGTCCGGATCTCAGGCTCATCCTCACCCTTAGGCCTTCTTAGCTTACGCTGTCAGCTCGTTGGTGCGTCCTCATATTCTGAGGGATATTTTACAGACATTCATGTTTTTTATGTTTCCACTTTTGTCGGGTTAGTTGGGAATGTTGTCCCATCAACCCATCTCATGTTTTAGAGGTTTTCAGACAAGTATGTCGTATTCAACTATGTAAATGTTTGGTATTTCTTGATGTTATGTTATGAGTACGTTCCCGCTATATCTTTATGATTATCTTTCCACTTAATTGAATGAGATTAGCTGTATGCATGAGTCATGGGTCGACTTGGGGTCCCTTGTCCCGTGTCTACTATTCGAATGTACGTTCGAGTCATAACAACTTCTGATATTAAGGGTTAGAACTAATAAGGGGTTACCAAAAGGGTTTTGGGGAACAAGGGAAGATCAATTCCCTTGTTGAATTCCCACATACCTAGAGTAAAACCCTTGGAAAGAAATCTGGAGAAGTCTGAAGAAAACTGGAAGCCCTAGCTTAGCTCTGCAATGTCTGCTTGGAACTTCTATGTTTTGAAAATCTGAGTTGAATGAAATGAGAGGGATTAAGCCGATCAACCCCTTTAATTCTCCCCTAAATGTGCCTAAAACAACGTAGTTTAGGGATTAAAAAAGTGGTAACTTGCAAAAATACCCCTGAATTAAATCCTGGAAAACTGCCCGATGGGAACCAATGGGTCATACAATGAGTCGGGATGATACCATGACACGTTAGGATCAGTCGTTGGTCCTAGGCCCAAAAATCTAAGCTCTGAACCAACGGGTTGTTGATTCCTCTCACTATCACTGGGAGGGTTTCGAACAAATCTCAGACTCCCACTGTTCGGTCTGTTCGGTTGGTATTATATATTATAAACCGACACGCAAGTGCACGTGGTCAAACAAGTAATAAAGTGGCTAAGTAAGCCAAGTATCGATCCAAGGAGGCTCAGGGTATGTAAAATTTGCCTAAGTATACTATATTCTTATCTTACTTCTAACTATGCTAACAACAATGTAACCAACAGTTAATTGAGTTTTTGTTTATAAAATATATACTAAAACTATTAACAGTTATTTACCGTGAATTTAAACTATGGATAAGAGCATGCCAAGGTTAAGAACAAGTAATGAATTCGATTGTAATAATAATTCGGTTAATCTCTTCTTCATGTTGCTAGCCAAGAACTTTAGCCTAGAAATTAAAACTCTCGTATTTAATTTCACTTAAGAATCATAAACCATTCGTCTACATTTCTGTGATCAAATGCAATTTACGACCTAGCAATACAATTCCGGTTCCTAAATTGACTAATATGGCTTTCAAGTATATTTCTATCAGGAAAGCACATCAAAACCCAATTTTCCCAAATCAAGTTAAGAACAATACCCTATTAATTCACAACTTTCCAATTTCTTGCTCTCTTGAGTGAAATTGGACTTTTTAGATGTACATTAATGTCGGCCAAGCACTAATGCAGTAAGAACAAGAATTAATAGAACAACATGAAAGAAGAAGAAGAAAACCATATCATTTACAATCAAAATTCACTACACATGTTCAAAACCTTAGCAAGGAAGAGAATTAGCCACTCATTTGTGGATTGATCATCCTAAAACAAGTGTAAATCATACATACAATTGATTGAAAGAAGAAAGGAAGAGAAGAAATCCCTTAGCTTTTTCGTCCCTCAACTGCTGCTAACCCACGTCCTTGCTCCACCAAGTCTGAACTAATTAAAATAAACCTAAGTGTGCTATTTATACTAGTGGGAAATTTTTCTCGGAATAACAAGCAACGTGTCACGGAGGTCAACGCGGAGCACTGCCTCCGTGACACGGCGTGGACGCGGACCTTCACTGGAAATCCAGGGTCCGGTAAATTAGCCTCAACGTGGCACGGAGGCCAACGCAGAGGCCTATCTCCGTGCCACGGAGCTGTCGCGAGGCCTCACTGGAAATTGCCATTTAATTGCCTCTCCAGGCATTGTGCCTCCGCGATGGTAGCGTGGCACAGCTCCATCGCGGAGCCCTTATAATTTGTGCATTCCAATGTCTTTTCCACGCTCGTATTCAAGTCCAACTCCGATATAGTTCCAACATGCATTTTAGCTCCTAAAAATCATATTTTCCTGCAAAACAAATGCTAATCATGTTGGTTAGTATAAATTCACATTTTATTACCAATTACATGAGAATATATACATATTGCACACAAACAAGGCGAAAATAATACGTTTGAGTATCACTTGGGCATATAGATATGCCCAAGATCACTTACCCCACACTTAAACCCTTGTTCGTCCTCGAACAACACATACACAACTCATGAAAATTACATCCCAACCTTCGTCACTATGGTGCGACCATTTACGCTACGGTCATACCGATTATTCAATTTTTGCAAATCTTCACGAAAACATGCTTGGTCTTACAATACAATGACCTTTAATACATCAAGACTTCCTAGACTTTAAGAATTTATTCTTGATATCGGCAAACTCATGCAAATCAGCTAATCAAGAAATCCAACACGAAAATCAATCTTTCATCAAGCATGTGCCCTCACACTCAAGAGAATCTTCCCCTTTTTGTTCATGCAACACACAAACATTCAAGTAGGGCATATAAAAATTAATTTCACTCACTCTCCCAAAAGAATTCACATGCATCATGTCGTGACCCATAGGCTTGCCCTTAGTGTATTACTCCACTAATATAAAGAAATGCAATGTAGGATCAAGTAGGACTTTAATGGGTTGTAACGGGGCTATGGATCTAGTATATATATTGGATTAGCCAATAATAGTCGCTAGCATCCTTAAGCGCCTTTTCAACACATTCCCATCGACTCATGGACATTGTTCCTCTCTTTTCTCTTTTTCTCCCATTCATGCTGGTTTACTTTCGTACTGCCCATTTCATCAAACACACTTGACACAAAACAAAGGGTTTTCATGTACCCTCAATATCATTTAATTATAACAAGTGCCTCTTCAACATCATCTTTTCTTTCCTCACTCTGCTTTTCTTTTTCTTTTCACTCTTTTCACTCTTTAACACTTTGGGAAACATTTTATTTTCTTTGTAAGCGCTTAAGAGTTTTGTATAGACTTTAAGGCAAATGAAAAGAAGGAATAAAGCTTAGTTTATACAATTTTGGACAAAAGAAAGAAAGAAATCGGCTAAAGGCTCAACGGGCTGACTAGGGTATACAACATATAAAAAGGTAGAATTTGACAAGAAAAAAAATGGAAACTATCGGTTAAAAACAAAGAAATGCCTACATCCTTTCCAACACTACACCTCATTCATTTCGTTTTGTAAACACACCAGGCAAGTTCTAGACAATTCACAATGGCATGGAATAACAATACCTCACTTCACACTTCATGCACATGCTCGAATCAAGATGCATTCACAGACTCTCTAATTAGCCAATCACATGAATTCAAAATTAAGCCTCAATCATGCTGAATCAAATTCTATAGCCTAGGTAACTCAACATATTTGCCAAAATTGCATGCTTTCAAACGAATCATTTTCACATTTTGAACATCGGTTACACACGCAACGAAATTTTTGCAACCATAAAGCAACTACAGTTCATTGATGCAATCCACCAAAGAAAAATTAAAAACAAATTAAAATCCTACTCTTACCGACTACATTTCCCTTAAGACGGTCGTCATCCATCCATCATAGGGAACGGTCACTAACTATGACATCGGTTCAATGGGACTATTCTCGGTAAAAGAATCGAAAACAAACTCCGAGAAACCCAAACAAAATAAAAACCGAAAATTTTTGCAACACATCGATCATTTCGATAGAAAGAAAATATTTACAAGTGCAAAATATTTTCGCGAAAATTTGTGAAAAATATCGATCATCTCGATAGGAAAAAAAAATATTTACAAAATATTTACACTGGCAACCATAACTTTAAAAAAAATAACACACACATCATTAACCACACAAACAAATATATACAGATACAACACAAATCAGTTCATAACAGGGAAAGCACAAACATACATACAAACCAAGGAAAAGCATACAGCAGATTAGAGCCCAAGTCCCAGCACCTAGCTACTCCCCACCCCACACTTAAATCGAACACTGTCCCCAATGTTCACAAAAATTACAAAACAGAATTTCGGGTGGTGGAACTCCCTGATCAGTCGAAATATTCGACTTCTTCATCTGGTGCTGCTGCCTCGTCGCCCATATCTGAGTCAGCTCCATCGTCGTCATCAGACTCCACATCGGAGTCCTCCCGACGTGTCTCCTCATCAGTAGGGACATCGTCATCCGTCGGCTCCACGAAGGCTGGTCCCACTCGGCATAAGGCTCTGGCATTCTCGCCAAATGGGTAATCCAGCTCCAGCTGCCATAATTCTTCCTCGGTGGCTGGTCTCCCACCAATCCGTAGCTGAAGCATCTGCATGCCGAACATACGTGCCATGTACTGATCGTCACGAGCATGTCGCTCGCCCAAAGTCAGCACTGGTCCATGTGTGGTGTCGGGGGCCTTAGTTTTTGTCACATCGAGGGCCCTCCGCTCCAACTGCGAAATGTAATCCAAGGCTTCTTCCTCGAGATCGAGGCCTCGGAGGAAGGTGGTGATGAGTCCGCCAAACCCGTATCTGTGGCCCTGGTGTAGTCTGGTTCTCTTCATATCGGATATAATTACCGCCCCAACATTAATCTCAAGCCCTTTCATAAAGGCATACACCAAGAAGACACGGTCCCGGGTCACATCCGTCATATGAACTCCCGGGATCAAGCACGAACATACAATTTTCAGCCATATTCTGGCCTCCCTATTCATCTGCAAATAAGGCAGAGTCTGGTGGTAACCCCTCTCCTTATGTCTACTCCATCGGGCTGTGGATCGAGCCCCACACAATGTACGTCTGATGTCGGCGTACGGTGGGGTGATGTTTAGCTGGCGGAGAACCTGAGCATCTGTGTCTCGCGCTCCAACGATGGCATTGAACTGCTGGGGTTCCAGAGTAACAATATGCCCTCTGATTTTTATTGTGTGGCTTCTGATGGCCGGGTTCCAATTTGCGTAGAACTCTCGGACCAAATGAAGGTTGCACTCCTTGGGCTCCTGAAAGATAAAGCTGAGCCCAGCTGCTTCAATCCTTTGCACAATACGAGGGAACTCATGTGCTAGTGGTTCCCGTGCAATATGTTCCTCCGGGAAGTACTTGCTCTCCTTATGCTTAGCATACCATTTCTTTCCTTCCTCGGTTACCCACCTTATTCCGTATTGGCGGCGTTGGCCGCGCGGAACAGCTGGTGCAGCTGGGACTGCGGTGCCCAATCTCATTCTTTTCCTGCCGGTGCCTGAGGTAGAAGCACCCTTGCCCTTATCCTGTCTGCTAGCCATTGTACCTGTCAATATAAATTAACAAGCACAACGTTAAGCTATAAAGATGTTAACTTAGGCTAAGGTCAGGTTACACAACGTTTACCCCACACTTAGGCCTTAGCTACTTTTACAAAACTACGGCAAGGATAACTCTATTTACACCAAAGACAACAAGTATACACTTTATGCTTAGTGCGTTTACAAAAAAAATTTCAACAGCATAACGGTTAGCGTACTACTCAGACTTCATACAACTAATCCCAATCCTACTATCGCTAACAGTTCAACCATCGCACAAGCAATAAAAACAAAAACTAAAAACAACGACAAAAACATTCTATATACAAACGAATCCAATTAATCAAACCAATTTACACAATTTTCACATTTTCCCAAAAATTCGAGACTTCGTCGTCTTTTAACATTCCTACAATATTTACAACGACTTATCTCAATTTACAAACACACCCCGGAATCTAATTCATCAAACTATCAAGTTCCCCAATTCAATTTCAATAACTCAAGCCCTAGAATGCAATATTTCAATCAAATTCGAATTATTCACATAATCGACAAGTTCAAACGCTAATTACAACAATCCGAACATAATCAATCACAAAATAATTCAACATCATGTTTAATTGCTACTTGGGGTGATATATTTCACCTCACATGCTCAAATTCGACTAAAATCGCCAAAAACTTGAGAGAAACGATGAAAACATACCTTTTAGTTGAAGAACCGAAGAATTTTGACGTTTTCCTTGCCTATTAGCGTGGCACGTTGGTTGGGGAGGGGGATTTGGGTGTTTTGGTCGCGGAGAGTAGAAGAAATGGGGAAAAATTGGGCAAAATCGGGGTTAATTTAAAGAAAAACACGCGGGTCACCCGACAACCCGGTGTGACCCGGCACTGAATAAAGGGCAACGTGTCACGGAGGGTAACGCGGAGCCCCTCCTCCGTGACACGGAGCCAACGCGTTGGCTCTCTGGAAATTTTAAAAAAATCTGATTTTGCCTTCAAAGTGTCACGGAGGGTAACGCGGAGCCACTCCTCCGTGACACGGAGCCAATGCCCCAGTGCACTATTTCTTCAATAAAAATTATTTTCATACCTTGCCTTATTTTTCCCGCTTCCATGAATATTTTTCTCCGTTAGACCTGAAAATCACCTCACTAAACGAAATTGGTTAGATTAATAGATTTCCCTAACTAAAATGAAAAATATTAACTAAAACAAGAATCTAAACCTAATCAAGAAAAGAAAAATAAAAAATAAAAAATTATTTACACTAAGAAAAGAAAGAAAGAAAATATTTTTCACGGGTTGCCTCCCGTGCAGCGCCTGGTTTACCGTCGCGGCTCAACGTCCATTATGCTCAATTATCTACTAGGGTGAGGGACGATTTTTCACGATCCTTGTCCTCCCCCCAGTAGTTCTCATCCTCACCTGGTGGCCTTCCTGTTAACTCTCGGGAATCATTCATTATATTAGCATTCCCATGATCAATCACATTGATCACCGAGAGTTCCTCATTTACAATCGGGAGCTTGGGTGCTTTGTACACGTCAAACACTTCTATCTTTTCATGTGCCCGCATTGTAAGTTGACCCACAGCTACATCAATTAATGCTTTTCCGGTTGCCAAAAAGGGTCGTCCCAAAATAAATGGGACTTCAGCATCTGGTTCAAAGTCCAGAACAATAAAATCGACCGGAAAAATGAGGGAGCCCACTTGCACTAACACATCCTCAACAATGCCATCCGGCTTAGCTAAGGACCTGTTCGCTAGCTGCAAGATTACCATTGTAGGTCTAGGACTCCCTAGACCTAACTTTCTGAATACCGAAGATGGCATCAGATTTATACTTGCCCCCAAGTCGCATAATCCACGAGCTCGGATACTTTGCCCAATAGTCAGCTGGATAGTAAAACTTCCAGGGTCTTTCAGTTTCGTGGGCAGTCTATTCTGAATCCGGGAAGTGCATTCCTCCGTTAAAGCCACCGTGGCATACTCAGTCAAACGACTTTTGTTAGCCACGATGTCTTTAATATATTTTGCATACTTTGGCACTCCCTGCAAGACGTCAACAAGAGGTAAGTTAACATGTACCTGTTTAAGCACCTCCATGAATTTCTTGAAACACGCCTCCTCCTTGTGTTTCTTGAGTCGTTGAGGGAACGGGGGTGGAGGCCTTTCTGATTCTGCTTCTTTAGTCTTCCCCCTATCAGAACTTTGTTCCTCCTCAACATCTGCTGCTCCTGACTTTTGAGGCGGTCTTTCCGGTTCCACCTCCTTCAACTGTAAACCACTCCACGTGGTCACCGCATTAACCTGCTTCGGATTAGGATCCGTGTCGCTAGGTAGTCCTCCTCTGGGTCTTGTATTTTGGGCACTAGCAAATTGCCCAAACTGATATTTAAGAGCCTTGGTCGCCAACTGATTGTTCTTCACTTCGGCTGCCAATTTAACATAGTCAGCCTGCAATTGTGCCTGATTAGCGATCATGGTTTTGAACATCTCCTCAATGGTCGGTGATGGTGGTGGAGGAGGGGCATTGTGATTTCTGAATTGAGCTTGATAGTTTTGTTGCCCTCCTTGATTTCTCTACATACCCTGACCAGAACCTTGTCCTTGTTGGTTGTTGCTACCCCACGAAAAATTCGGATGGTTCCTCCAATTTGAGTTGTAGCCACTACCAAACTGCTGCTAATTTCTCTGTGCATTGCCCACAAAGTTAACAGAATCAGGATTTGCACCAAAGTATTCAGCTGAATGCTCACTACTACCACACACTTCACACCACATCTGCTGGACTGCATTGACTGAAGCTGACAGCTGGTTCAAGTTCATATTGTTGAAGTGGTTATTTAACTGATTTTGCAAGGCAGCTATCTGTGCAGTGATAGCTGTGAATCCATCCACTTCAAGCACTCCCACTGCTTTCCTTGCTCCACCTCGAGATGAATCTGCATTCCATTCTGGATTGCCCTGTGAAATTCGGTTGAGCAAAGTGTACAGCTCCTCGTAAGTCTTTTCCAGCTCTTGCCCTCCAGCTGCTGAATCTAACAGAATTTTAGTGTGGGGTTCCAAACCCTCAATAAATGTGTGTACCAACACCTCATTGGATTGATGATGATGAGGACAGTCCCGCAACATGGATTTAAATCTTTCCCAGGCTTGATATAGATTTTCTCCCTCCCTCTGTTTAAAACTTAGAATTTGACTTCTAAGTCTGGCTGTTTTACCAGAAGGGAAAAATCTAATCAAAAACTTCCGTGCAAGATCATCCCACGTTGATATAGAATTGGGTGGTTCAGCTTTTAACCACCTCTTGGCTTCACCAAGTAAGGAAAATGGAAATAAGGTGAGCCGAACATAATCAGGTGACACTCCAGCGGGTATATAAGTGTCACTTATCTCCAAAAAGTTTTGGAGATGTTGTTGTGGGTCTTCATGAGGGAGACCGGTAAATTGCCCGCTTGTGTGCAAGAGTTGCACCATATTCTGCTTTAATTCAAACCTCCCTCCAGGATCTAGTTTGCGGATGCTAGAATGTACATTGTTAGCATGTGGGATTGCCACCTCGCAAACCGGCCTTGCTGCTGCTTCATCGGGCACTAACACTGCCCTCACAACTGGTGGATTTTATTGCTCCATAATAGATTGTCGGAACAACTGCAGCTTCTTTTGTAGAGCTTCTCTACGTTGACTATGAAATTCACGTTCAGGCTCTAAGTAAGATTCCACCAGCTCCTTGTCCCTTGCCAGTGTTCACAGAAACAAAATCTGCAAAATACAGGCTAAGACCAATTTGTTAACACTTAAGAAAATAAAAATAAAAATACAGTAAATTTACACTAAACACAATTTCACAAATCTGCCTAGCCTCCCCGGCAACGGCGCCAAAAACTTGTTCGGTCTGTTCGGTTGGTATTATATATTATAAACCGACACGCAAGTGCACGTGGTCAAACAAGTAATAAAGTGGCTAAGTAAGCCAAGTATCGATCCAAGGAGGCTCAGGGTATGTAAAATTTGCCTAAGTATACTATATTCTTATCTTACTTCTAACTATGCTAACAACAACGTAACCAACAGTTAATTGAGTTTTTGTTTATAAAATATATACTAAAACTATTAACAATTATTTACCGTGAATTTAAACTATGGATAAGAGCATGCCAAGGTTAAGAACAAGTAATGAATTCGATTGTAATAATAATTCGGTTAATCTCTTCTTCATGTTGCTAGCCAAGAACTTTAGCCTAGAAATTAAAACTCTCGTATTTAATTTCACTTAAGAATCATAAACCATTCGTCTACATTTCTGTGATCAAATGCAATTTACGACCTAGCAATACAATTCCGGTTCCTAAATTGACTAATACGGCTTTCAAGTATATTTCTATCAGGAAAGCACATCAAAACCCAATTTTCCCAAATCAAGTTAAGAACAATACCCTATTAATTCACAACTTTCCAATTTCTTGCTCTCTCGAGTGAAATTGGACTTTTTAGATGTACATTAATGTCGGCCAAGCACTAATGCAGTAAGAACAAGAATTAATAGAACAACATGAAAGAAGAAGAAGAAAACCATATCATTTACAATCAAAATTCACTACACATGTTCAAAACCTTAGCAAGGAAGAGAATTAGCCACTCATTTGTGGATTGATCATCCTAAAACAAGTGTAAATCATACATACAATTGATTGAAAGAAGAAAGGAAGAGAAGAAATCCCTTAGCTTTTTCGTCCCTCAACTGCTGCTAACCCACGTCCTTGCTCCACCAAGTCTGAACTAATTAAAATAAACCTAAGTGTGCTATTTATAGTAGTGGGAAATTTTTCTCGGAATAACAAGCAACGTGTCACGGAGGTCAACGCGGAGCACTGCCTCCGTGACACGGCGTGGACGCGGACCTTCATTGGGAATCCAGGGTCCGGTAAATTAGCCTCAACGTGGCACGGAGGCCAACGCGGAGGCCTATCTCCGTGCCACGGAGCTGTCGCGAGGCCTCACTGGAAATTGCCATTTAATTGCCTCTCCAGGCAGTGTGCCTCCGTGAAGGTAGCGTGGCACGGCTCCATCGCGGAGCCCTTATAATTTGTGCATTCCAATGTCTTTTCCACGCTCGTATTCAAGTCCAACTCCGATATAGTTCCAATATGCATTTTAGCTCCTAAAAATCATATTTTCCTGCAAAACAAATGCTAATCATGTTGGTTAGTATAAATTCACATTTTATTACCAATTACATGAGAATATATACATATTGCACACAAACAAGGCGAAAATAATACGTTTGAGTATCACTTGGGCATATAAATCTGCCCAAGATCACCCACTAACGGACAACACAATGACTCATTGGTAGAACCCACAAGTCATGGACTGCCCAACGTCACCACTACCTTGACCTGAAGGATTGTTGGTATAGGCAACGGGTGGCAACAATGACCTGTTGGCATGAACCACGAGTCGTTAGTCCCACTCGTTTGTTTTGGGAAAGGTCTAACAGATTTTTATACTGAGCAAAACCGAGCGACAGAACAACTCACTACTCTTCTTAATGGGTCATTCCATGTCTCGTTGGTTCTCAAGTGAAAATTTGCAAAGCAAACAATGACTCATACTACGGTTCATTGGTGCTGACAACGACTCGTTGTCTGAGTCGTCCTGAGATAAAATTTTCTATTTTTTCATGCTTAGCTTGAGTTTGGTCTAGGAAAATTTTAGGGTATTACAAAGTTGCATACGAGGTATGTAAAGGCACCCTTTTTCTGATTCACGCAAATCTAGTAGTTGTGTTGAGTGTTGAACCAAGTTGGCACTTGTTGTCATTGTAAACATAATCAGAGATATTATTATTCTTTAGGTGCTTGGTTACATGTTGCTTATATTTACTTGACCGTTCTGTCCGTATTGACACGGTGCATCGTTATTCTTTTTACTCTTGCGACTTATAAAATCCTATATATATTTGTGTTGTTGTTTTGTTTGAAGTTGAAAGTATCATAAATGTTCCACTTGTTAGATCTAGATATCTTCTTCTATTAGCTGCCAATACTTTGTAGTAATGAAACTTGTTAAAAGCTTGTCTTATTGTCGACTGTATGTACATGAGAAGGAACCAATCTAGTCTAAAGTCTTATATCTTTACTCAAGTTGCTCAAAAGATAGTCGTGAAAAGCTCTCATTGTTATATCTTGAAAGTTATAAATTCCTATTCATTATCTTGTTGAGTTAGGTTCTTTATAAGATGGTTAGCGTTTTGTGGTCTAGTTTAGCAAGTCTCCAAGTTCGTTATTTTTGGAAAATAGCTTCACATCATTAAGTATGCATTTTACCTTGAGCTATAATAAGTGGGCAGGGCTCTATATGGACATTTTCACTATATATATTGGTCAAAAGATAAGTTAGCCTATATGAAAGATATTATATATCTACCAATCCAAGTAACAATTAGCATATGTGGCAGAGATTTACATTACCTATTCGAGTGTCGGCTAGCCTATAGGGCATATATTATTATATACCATCGATCCAAGTATCTGTTGGAAAACTTTATATGTCACTCCCTACACTAGGAGGCATAACTGGCACGTGATGCCAAACTAGACCCTGAACTAAGTCAGCTGGACATATACACCACGAGTTTATACCAACATCATATAATCAAGAAAACAATCAAGTATACCTCGACTTAAAGAAGACCTTGGCTGACAAGGCCGCAATATAAACACCTACACAGATCTTCAACTAAATCAACAGTTCACAATAATAATAAGATCCTACACTGCCGACAAGACCACCATATTGTCTAAATCAAATAAAGCGGAAGGTAGACACACACACACAAACATATACAAGGGCTATTAAGGCTGCCAAACTACTCAGATAAAACAATAGAGCTAACATGGGAAACAACGTACTTCCATATAATCCCATTGTCTGCAAGCCTCTAAAGAGTAAATACTTGGCTGGGATAGGGCACTGACCTACACAAAAGAACTATACGGCAAAATACAGGCAAACCTCTAAAGTATGGCAACTAAGGAAGAGAGGAGTTGACCAACGTGTTGAGTTTGAACTGCTATTGAGAGATCTCTGAACCTGTCTGTCAGAACCTGCAGGTAAGAGTGTAACGCCCCCTGGCTTGGGCGTCAGTACAATAATGTATCGAGTATGTAAGGCGATAATGATAAGCTAGAACTAAACTGATAGTAAGAACAGAATGTAAATAGGTATAAGAATAAGAGAATAACCTAAAAGATCTTATTAACCTAAAAGATCTTATTAAGTTATACAGGAACTAAATAGGCAATAATCAAACATGAACCTAACCATACCCCACAAGACTGGAAGCTACAAACACAAATAATAACCTCACTAAGCCCCCATAAGCCTTGGTAGGTACAACTCAATCTACATATCCCTATTTGTAACACTGTAGCCCATAGGCAAGCTGTAACTGTATCTTGAGCACACCTATCTCCTGTGTTTGTGTCTTGAGCATTTTGGGCTCCTGCAGTTGTACCTATAACAAATAGGTGGAACACCTAGCAGCTCGCAACACACAACTCTATACGGCAGCCACAATGCTATTTATCCAAAGGTAGAAGTACAATGATAGTAGTTTAGCTCTATAGGCACCAAAATACACCAAAGGCCCGTAGGCAATCTATATAAGTTATAGGCATCACAATCATATAGTTTTTATGCCAAAAAAATCTTTATGCTGCCAATATCAACATAACATGCTAAATAGAAAACCACAAGGCCCTTAAGGAATCGGTAAGGTAACAAGCATTACATAGCTAACTAATCAACAACAACTTATACGGAAATATTCTTACGTCACTTTTAACACGAGGCAGTCGCTCGACGAAGAAAGCTTACATATATATGATTAATTCCAGTAGTCAAACAAATATATTTTACAAGGCCACAAGTATTACCACGATAGATAACAAGTCGTATTTACGACTAAGAAAACTTGCCGAAGAAGGTTTAGCCTTAACATACCTCTTTTCGTAGGTTTGACTTTATCGGTAAGAATTCTAGCTCAAGCTTGCGATTCCTTTATCCTTTAGCCAATTATACCAGACCATAAAGTACACCTAAACATCCATATACAGTCAGCAAGAACAACAAAAACTTCCAATCACTTACAACTTTCGACAAGGTATAGAACTAGGAATTTCATACGATAGGTAGGAAGAAGTACTTACTCAAACTTTTACATAAACTTAACCTTGGAGGATCTCAATTTCCAGAACTTTTTCCATCTTAGAACGTACACATATAAGCCAATTTTGATGAAACAACTCTGTCACGATGCTCTCCACACCCTCAGTAATCTATATCAAAGTTGGATTGATGTTTGGAGATGATTTGGCCCTTCCATTTTATTCAAATTTATGAGAAACCTAGAGGAAATGTTGGGAGAAAAAGCTTCCCAGCTCTCTAGAAATTATGAGAGAAAAATAAAGAAATTTGGGCCAGAATCACCTTAAATAGGTTATCCAAAAACCAGCCCGACCCGGCTGGCCCGTGACCCTCTTTTGCCCGAACTGTCCGCAGTAAAACACTCATAACTCTTTGCTTCGATGTCGGATTGATGAGTGGTTTAATATTCTGAAAACTAGACTCAATAATATTTAATTTTATATATTGTAGGCCTCCTAACTCCTTAGAGATTATGATAAAACCTCCGAGATATATGACCCAAAATTTAAAGGATTTCCAAATGTAACTTGAGATAACTTTTGCCGATTTTTGTTTTACAAGTTGCTTGACCTCAAATCTTAACATATGATAATTGTGTAATTTGAACACCTTATTGTCCATCCTCTTTATGGTATTAAATACTCTTGGTCATCACTCAAAAGTACGAGTTTATCGCATAAATTATATGGGGTGTTACATCCGTGTTCTCTTAGGAACATTCGACCTTGAATGTAACTTAGATTCACGAATTCAAGCTTATAGGAGTTGGAAAAAGTTTCAGCAGAGTCTCCCCTATATTATGGACTATCTAAAAATTTGAAACACAGAAAAGTCCAACCTAGAAGTCTCACAGAATAACACAAATAGCTAAACAGCATAGCTCCACAACAATAATGCACATAAAACACAACAACAATAATAATAAGCAACAATATAAAGTTCGAATAGGTATCTTGCCTCAATTGTAGTAATCTGAACTAATATGTTATCACCCTAGGGTTGGAAGCAAGTGTGGATATCTGAATCTCATGTCATCCTCAGCTCCACAGGTTACTTCGTCCACATTCCTCCAAAGAACTTTAACAAAAGTCACATCTTTGGTCCTTAATCTACGAACCTATTGATCTAATATGACAACTGGAGTTTCCTGGTAGGATAACTCTTTCCAGATTTGAACATCCTCAACTGAGATTACCCGAGAACGGTCTCCTATGCACTTTTTATAACACCCGAAAACTTTTCTAGACTAGACTTAGACCTTGCAAGAAAAATCTAGAAGAAAACCAAAAAATCGGCCTCAGAACAACTGAAAAAATGAGTCGTGGTCAGATCCAATGACTCGTTGTCTCAGTCATGGTCAGCAGTGTTCAGTCTCTCGAAAACCCATGAGACAAGGAATGACCCATTATGAGAACCAACGAGTCGTCCTGTCACTCGTTGGTTCCCCAGCATAGAATTCCTTTCCAAGTCCGCACAAGTCAACCAATGAGTCGTTGTCAGAAATAGTGGCCCGTTGTGTATGTCTTTGGGTAAGAACTCCAGAAATCCTATTCAAGTGATAATGAGTGGAAAAAATGACTCGTTGTGTCCCACAATGAGTCGTGGTCATCACCCATCGTGTCAAGTTTAAGGTTTTTAGAAATTTTTCCAGTGAATATCATGAATAGACACAATGACCTGTTAGGTCTACCAACGAGTCGTTGTGTCACCCATTGTCACCCAACATGTCGTGGTGTCCCCTATTGCTAGATCCAGTGTTTTCAACCCCAAGATAGTAGGACCAACGATTGGTCTCGATGAGTCGTGGTCTTAAACTATTGACTCGTTGAGTGACCCGTTGGGTCCGTGTCGGTCAGTTTCTAGATTTTTAGTCTAGGGATATTTTTGCAATTTTTCACCTCTTTAGTACCTAAACTACGTCGTTTTAAGTATTATTTCAAAGATAGTGGATTGAAGGGTTTTCCACCTTATTCCCCATGTAAATTCTTATAAGATCAATCGTAGAAACTCAGTTTTTTCCTCTCAAGCAAGAACTAGGGTTCCTCATCAGTTGCAGAGATTCAAGCTTCCTTCTTCAGGGATTTCTAAGCTAGGTATGTAGGAATTCAACAAGAAAATAGTTCTTTCCTTGTGTCCCCAAAATCTCCTCTATTTTTCTTTATCAGTTCAGCCCTATGGATTTGAAATATAGAACAATTGTCAAACTAATTTCTTTGAGATTTCAAGTGGAGTATCTCTCATTATTTTTAACTGCTTATTACTCCCCATTTCTAGAAATTTGAGAAAATTGAATTTAGTGGAATGATTTAGCCCTAGTTCTCAGTTAAGTAGAATTTAGAAGCTTGCATGTTGGACTAATTTCCCTGTAGCTTGATTCTAATAGATTTGGAATCCCCATATTGTTAGTGTATGTGGAAAATTCAGCCAAGTATTTACACATCCTGTCTCAGTCAGGTTATTAGACTCAGTGTTGTCCAAAAATGTCAACTGATCAGTTTGACTATAGTTAAATCTTGAGGTGTTAGTGGTGCCTCCCAATTATCAGTATTAGACTCAGTATCAGATTTTAGTGGTTCTTTACGTGGTCATGAAACTTGCAGATAATCTGCTCTGACCAGCCTAGGAACCCAGTTTCAAATTACAGTTTGTTCTTTTGATGGTTACGACGCTTCCAGATAAGCAACTCTGACCAATCTTAAAAAACTAGTTATAGAATCCAGTCCGATAAGACTCTCAGGGTACTTCTAGATAGGTATTCTTGACTTAGTCTTGGGCCCCAGTTTCGAGCTATCAGCTTAGTAGTCAGTCTAGGACTATCCAGTGCGAGTAGGACTTAGCAATGAGCGAACCAGCATTCAACCGCACCCAGGTTTCTAGAACTACGTTGCCACCGTAGGTTATTTTTTATTGGCCTCATGGCCCCAGGCTAGTGATCACCCAGTTCATGCCTTTATACCCTACCAAGGTGTATTGGGTCCTACCGATGAGGTGTATACATTAGACTCCACATCTAGCTCATGTAGTTATATGTCTTTATAGACTCTCCCACTAGTCAAATCAGTTCAATCTAAAATTATCTCAGTTCAGAATAGTTTCAGACCACTCAGTTCAAATTAGTTAGTATAATAATTTAGATTAGTATCTTAGATTTAGGGCATGTCTTTGACCATCAGATAGGGTCATTTTGACTATCTCAATATAGTTCAGTTTATTCAGTTTCAGTATTCCAGTTGTTCATTGCATGTGTTTCCAGTTCAGTTATTTTTATTATTCGTGTTATGGTTTCTCCTACTTACTCAGTACATTCAAAGTACCAACGCATACCTTTTATGTTGTATCATTTTATAATACAACTGCAGGTTCTCAGTCTCAACACCGTTAGTAGATGTCGCATATAAGTTTTCAGCTGCATCAATGGTGAGTCCTAATCTTTCGAGGATGATGATTATTTCTTTTTAGTTATATTTTTCTTTCAGTTAGACTTAGAGTTAGCTGGGGGCTTTTCCCAGCAATTCATTAGATAGATGGATTCAGACACAAATAGAGATTCAGCTTTTTAGTTTTGGTTTCAATTGTATTAAAGCTGTATAATTTAGTTTTTCTTCATTAATGTTTTATTTTATTACTTTAAAGCTTCTTCTATGTTTTTACTCAGAATTCCAATGTTATGATAGACCATGGGTTGACTTGGGGTTACTTGTGACTCCAAGTACTATATCTCGTCCAGGGTATAGACTTGGGGCATGACAAACTTGGTATCAGAGTACTAGGTTTAGAGTGTTCTAGGATGCTTGAAAGCCGCATCATGTAGAGTCCTTTTCATGGGTTTGAAGCGCGCCACACTTATGACGGGCAGGCTATGAGACGTTAATAGGAAAACTCCTTTTGTTCATACTCTTTATCATGAGTTGAAGTTCAATTCCAAAGATGCTCTCCTAACTCATGCTCTATTACATTTCAATGAAATCATGCCTCCACGACGTGGTAATGGATGAAGGGCCGACAACGCCCACCGACCTGCCCCACCAGCTCCGAAAAACACTCAGGATGACCCTATGTCCTCCATAGAGTTTAGAGAGGCTATCCAACTGCTCGCAAAGACAGTCACGAATCAGGTGAACCAATAGGTGGTTCCGGTCAATAATAATGGGTCCACAATAGCTGCCCAAGTTCGGGACTTCACCCGAATGAATACTACACCTTTCCATGGATCTAAGGTGGGAGAGGACCCACAGGAATTCGTGGACGAGATCAGGAAGATCACCCAAATTATGGGTGTTAGCTCCTCTGAGAGTGCCGAGCTGACTTCTTACCAGATGAAAGAGGTAGCTCAAATCTAGTATGACCAGTGGAAGGAGGAGAGACTAGCGAGAGTAGAACCGGTGGAATGAGAAGATTTCACTACATCTTTCCTAGATAGATTCTTCCCCTGGGAGATCAGGGAGGCTAAGGTGACTGAATTCATGAATCTAAAACAGGGTAATCGGATGGTGGAAGAGTCCCTGGAGTTTACAAGGTTGTCTAAATATGTTCTTGAGATGGTAGCCGAGCCAAGGGCTTGCATGCTGAAGTTTGTTAATGGAGTATCGAACCTGGTCCTCAAGGAGTTCTAGACTACAATGCTTTTTTAGGATATCAATCTTTCTAGCCTCATAGTTCATGGCCAGCAGATTGAGGCAGAAAAATTAAAAGACTTGGAACGGGAGAACAAGTGGGAAAGGACTGGCCAATCAGATTATGGCCACCAGAGATCTGGCGGTAGTAGCCGCCCACAGCAGCAACAATAGCAACAGAGGGCTCCAGCACCCACTTCAGCCAGTTCCCCTACTTTCAGATCCCACAAGGATTGGAGGGGTGGAGCATCTGGCTTACAGTCCCAGAGTCATAGCGCCAACAACTGCTACAGCTACCCAGCTTTCCCTAAGTGTGGCAAGAACCATCCAGGAGAATGACTTCAAGGCTGAGAGGGTTATTTTGAGTGTGGAAAAATTGGTCATCGGCTCAAATAATGCCCGTCAGCAAGACAGGGGAGATCACAATCCATCATTTCAGCAGCTCCAGTAGGCCGACCAGCTCAATAGGTTAACACTTCACGTATGGATGGCGGCTAGCTCCAAAACCTTTTTTATGCTTTGTCCTCTTGTCAAGATCAAGAGAGCTCACTTGACGTGGTCACGTGTATGTTAGATGTGTATGCCCTACTAGATCTAGGAGCCACACTATCATTCGTGACTCTCTATGTAGCTATCCAGTTTGATATTAGTCCAAAAGTCCTCTCAGAACCATTCTCAGTCTCCACCCCAGTTGGCGAGTTAGTTAGAGCTAGTCGGGTGTATAGAAACTGCCCAGTCTCATCTTGAATAAGGTCATTATAGCTGATCTTGTAGAGTTAGACATGGTTGACTTTTATCTCATTCTTTGCATGGACTGGTTACACCCCAGTTATGCCTCAGTCGACTGCAGAAGTAGGGTCGTCAGGTTTCAACTCCCTGATAAGCTAGCTTTAGAATGGACGGGCAGTAGCTCAGCGCCTAAGGGTCGGTTTAATTCCTACCATAAGGTCAGGAAGCTTATTTTGAAAGGGTGTATTTATCATCTAGTTTGGGTCAAAGATTCCAGCTCTGAGACACCGACTATTCAGTCAATTCCAGTTGTTAGTGAGTTTCCTGACGTGTTTCTTGAAGATCTTCTCAGAGTTCCTCCTGAGCGGAAAATAGACTTCGGCATAGACCTCCTCCCAGACACTCGACCCATCTCCATCCCTCCTTACAGAATGGCTCCAGCTAAGCTTAAGGAGTTGAAGAAGCAGCTAAAACACCTCTTTGATAAAGGCTTCATCAGGCCCAACATCACTCCATGGGGTGATCTAGTATTATTCGCACAGAAGAAAGACGGTACCCTCAGGATGTGTATCGACTACCGTCAATTGAATAAGGTCACAGTCAATAATAGGTACCCCTTACCCAGTATTGACGACTTGTTCGATCAGCTTCAGAAAGCCAGTTGTTTCTCCAAGGTAGATCTCAGGTCAGGGTATCATCAGCTAAGGGTCAGAGAGTGTAACATACCGAAAGCAGCTTTTAGAACTCGGTATGGCCACTACGAATTTGCGGTTATGTTCTTTGGACTAACTAATGCCCTCGCAACTTTCATTGACCTGATGAATAGGGTTTTCAAGTCATGTCTAGACATGTTCTTCATTGTATTTATCGATGACATTTTGGTATACTCCAGAAGCGAAGAAGATCATGCTAACCATCTGAGGATTGTGCTACAGACACTCAGAAATCGCTAGTTGTTCGCTAAGTTCAGCAAATGTGAATTTTGGTTGAAGTTTGTGGCTTTCCTTGGTCATGGTCTCAGGTGAGGGTATTCAGGTTGATCCTCAAAAGATAGCAGCAGTGAAAGACTAGCCCAAAACTACTTCCCCAACCGAAATCAGATGCTTCTTATGTTTAGCCGGTTATTGCCGACATTTTGTGGAAGGTTTCTTCTCTATTGCATCCCCTCTGACTAGGTTGACTCAGAAAAAGGTAAAATTCCAGTGGTTAAATGCGTGTGAGAAGAGTTTCCAGGAGTTAAAGACTTGACTTGCTACCGCTCTAGTGTTGACCTTGCCAGAAGAAACAGATGGGTTCATGGTGTATTGTGATGCTTCTAGAGTTGGATTTTTTTTGTTCTGATGTAGTGGGGTAAGGTTATAGCTTATGCCTCCAGACATCTCAAGGTTCATAAGAAGAACTATCCGACTCATGACCTAGAGTTGGTAGTGGTGGTGTTTGCGTTGAAAATATGGAGGCACTATCTTTACGGAGCTCATGTGGATGTTTTCACCGATCACAATAGCCTTCAGTATGTGCCCAGTCAGAAAGTTCTAAACCTTCGTTAGAGAAGATGGTTGGAGCTACTGAAGGACTATGACATGAGTGTGTTGTATCACCCGGGCAAAGCCAATCTGGTGGCTGATTCTTTAAGTAGGATTTCTATGGGGAGCGTGGCTCATGTTCAAGAGGGAAAAAAGGAACTGGCTATAGATATCCACAGGTTAGATCGGTTAGGAGTATAGTTTGTTGATACAGCTGAGGGCGGAGTAGTGGCGCAGCGTTGATCAGATTCCTCGTTGGTAGTTGAAGTTAAGTCAAGAAAGGATGAAGATCCCATATTTCTAAAGCTAAAGGAGGTGGTTCTCAGAAAAAAAGTTGAGGCTTTCTCCCAAGGGGGAGATGGTGTACTCCGTTACCATGGTAGACTCTGTGTGCCGGATGTGGGTGACCTGAGGCAGCAGATACTGGCTGAAGCCCACGTTTGAGATATTCTATCCACCTTAGAGCTACTAAGATGTATAGTGATCTATGGGATATTTACTGGTGGAACAACATGAAAAGAGACATTGCAGAATTTGTAGCTAAGTGCAGGAACTGCCAGCAGGTCAAAGTAGAACATCAGAGACCAGGTGGTATGACTCAGGATATCAACATACCCATATGGAAGTGGGAAGAAGTAAATATGGATTTTATTATATGTCTACCTCGAACTCGTCGGTAGCATGAGTCAATCTGGGTGAAGTAGACCGGATGACTAAGTCTGCACACTTCCTCCCAGTTAAAACTATAGACTGAGCTGAGGATTTGCAAGGATTTATATCTGGGAGTTGGCCAGACTACATGGGCTGCCCTTGTCCAATATTTCAGATAGAGGTACCTAGTTCACCATGCATTTCTGGAAGTCTTTTCAGAAGGGACTCGGTACCTAGGTCAATCTCAGCACAACTTTTCACTCGCAGACAGAGGGACAAGCTGAGCGGACTATACAAACTTTAGAATATATGCTAAGACCGTGTGTGATCAATTTCAAGGGCATTTTGGATGATCACCTACCTCTCATCGAGTATGCGTACAACAATAGCTACCACTCCAGTATCCAAATGGCCTCGTTTGAGGAATTATACGGTAGGAGGTGTATATCTCCTATAGGGTGGTTTGAGGTTGTGAAGCTACTCTTGTAGGGCCAAACTCAGTTCATGAGGCAATTCAGAAGGTACAACATATCAGGGTGAGGTTAAAAATAGCGCAAAGCCATCAGAAATCTTATGATGATGTGAGGAGAAGAGAATTAGAGTTTGCAGTGGATGACTTGGTTTATCTAAAAATTTCACCCATGAAAGAGGTGATGAGGTTTGGGAAGAAAGGAAAACTCAGTCCGAAATATGTGGGACCCTACAGAATTTTGAAGAGAATTGGCAGTGTGGCATATGAGTTAGAACTACCTCCAAAGTTAGCATCGGTGCACCCAGTCTTCCATGTGCACTAATGAAGAAGTGCATCAGTGATCCAACTTCAGTTGTGCCACTAGAAAGCGTGGAAATAAAAATTTAGTCTCTCTTACGAAGAGGTCCCAGTTTAGATCCTTGACCGTCAGGATCGTAAGTTGAGAACATGGAAGTCACTTCGATGAAAGTTTTGTGGAGGAACCAACTAGTTGAGGGAGCCACATGGGAAGCAGAAGTAGACACGATGGCCAAATACCCTCACTTATTTCCTTTTAGTTTAGTTCCAACATCAGGTACTAAATACCTCCTCCATACTCTATTCAGTTCCATACTCATCAGCTCTATTCAGATTTTCTATGTGTATCCTAGTTGCATCAGCTTTGTTAGTATGGTTAAGTCAGCTCGGAGTCAGTTACTCCTTTATAAAACAACTCATAGTCTCAATCTAGGAATTTATAGTTCTTTTCCTAATTTTCCAATAGCTTAGTCTTCATTCGAGGACGAATGATCTCAAGGGGGAGATATTGTAACACCCCTAAACTTTCTTGAATCGGACTTAGACCTTGCAAGAAAAATCCAAAAGAAAACTAGAAAATCTGCCTTAGAACGACTGAGACAATAAGTCATGGTCAGCTCCAACGACTCATTGTGTTAGTCATGGTCAGCAGTGTTCGGTCTCTCGGGAACCCACGATACAAGGAACAACCCGTTATGAGAACCAACAAGTCATCCTGTCACTTGTTGGTTCCCCAGCGCAGAATTCCTTTCTAGGACCCCACGACTCAATCAATGAGTCGTTAGAAACAACGACCCGTTGTGTGAGTCATTGGGTTAGAATTCCAGAAACCATATTCCAACGACGACAAGTGGAAACAATGATTCGTTGTTTCCAACAACAAGTCGTGGTCACCACCCATCATGTCAACTTTAAGGTTTTTAGAAATTTTTCCAGTGAACATCACGATTGGACACACGACCCATTCGGTCCACCAACGAGTCGTTGTGTCACCCGTTGTCAAGTTTTCCTAGTTTCCTCATTTAGTGACCGCGGGAGGAAACAATGACTCATTGATTCACCCAACGAGTCATGGTGTCACCCATTTCTTGATCCAGTGTTTTCAACCCCTAGGCAGTAGGACCAACGAGTGGTCCCGAGGAGCCATGGTCTCAACCAATGACTCATTGAGTGACCCGTTGGGTCCCTGTCAGTCAGTTTCCAAATTTTTAGTATAGGGATATTTTTGTAATTTTCTACATATTTAGTACCTAAACTACATTTTTTTAAGTATTATTTCATAGATATTAGAGGGATTGAATAATTTTCCACCTCATTTCCCATGTAAATTCTCAGAAGATCGATCGTAGAAACTCAGCTTTTTCCTCTCAAGAAAGAACAAGGGTTCCTTATCAATTGTAGAAATTCAAGCTTCCTTCTTCAGGGATTTCTAAGCCAGGTATGTGGGAATTCAACTAGGGAGTTCTTCCCTTGTGTCCCCAAAATCCCCTCTATTTTTCTCAATCAATTCAGCCCTGTGGATTCGAAATATATAACAATTGTCAGACTAATATCTTTGAGATTTCAAGTGGAGTATCTCTAATGATTTTTAACTGCTTATTACTCCTTAGTTCTAGAAATTTGTGAAAATTGAATCTAGTGTAATGATTTAGCCCTAGTTCTCAGTTCAGTAGAATTTAAAGGCTCGCTTGTTGAAGTAGTTTCCCTATAGCTTGATTCTAACAAATTTGAAATCCCCATATTGTTAGTGTAAGTGGAAAATTTAGTCAAATATTTACACGTCCAGTCTCAGTCAGGTTATTAGATTTAGTGTCGTCTAGAAATGTCAGCTGATCGGTTTGACTACACTCAAATCTTGAGGTGTCAGTGGTGCCTCCCAGTTATCAGTATTAGATTCAGTATCAGATTTTAGTGGTTCTTTAGGCGGTCATGACACTTCCAAATAAGCAGCTCTGACCAGTCTTAGGACCCCAGTTTAAGATTACAGTTTGTTCTTTAGACAGTTACGGTGCTTCCAGATAAGCAGCTCTGATCAGTCTTAGAACACCAATTACAGAATCCGATTCGATAAGATTCTTAAAGTACTTCCAGATAGGTATTCTTGACTTAGTCTTGGGCCCTAGTTTTGTTCTATCAGCGTAGTAGTCAGTCTAGGACTATCCAGTTGGAGTAGTACTTAGCACCGAGTGGACCGGGGTTCCAGCGCACCTAGGTTCCCAGAACTACGTTGCCACCATAGGTTATTTTTATTGGCCTCATGGCCCCATACTTGTGATCACCTAGTTAATGCCTTTATACCCTGGCAAGGTATGTTGGGTCCTACCGATAGGGTGTATACATTGGACTCCACGTCTAGCTCACGTGATTATATGTTGGTTATAGACTCTCCCACTAGTCAGATAAGTTAAGCCTCAAATTAGCTCAGTTGAAATAGTTTTAGACTACTCAGTTCAAATCAGTTCAGTATAATAATTCATATCAGTATCTCAGATTTAGGGCATGTCTTTGACCATCAGAAAGGGCCATTTTGACTATCTCAGTATATTTAAGTTTATTTAGTTTCTGTATTCTAGTTGGTAATTGCATGTCTTTCCAGTTCAATTATTTTTATTCTTCGTGTTATGGTTTCTTCCACTTACCCGGTACATTCAAAGTACTGATGCATACCTTTTATGCTGTATTGTTTTATGATACAACTGCAGGTTCTCAGTCTCAGCATCGTTAGCAGATCTCGCCCAGAAGTTTTCAGCTACATCAGTGGTGAGTCCTCATCTTTCGAGGACGATGATTATTTCTTTTCAGTTATATTTTTCTTACATTAGACTTAGAGTTAGCTGGGGGCTTGTCCTAGCAACTCATCAGATAGATGGCTTACAGACACAGACAGAGATTCAGCTTTTTACTTTTGGTTTCAATTGTATTAAAGATGTATGATTTAGTTCTTCTTTATAAATGTTTTATTTTATTACTTTAAAGCTTCTTCTATGTTTTTACTCAGAGTGCTAACTTTTGGTTTCAGTTGTATTAAAGATGTATGATTTAGTTCTTCTTTATAAATGTTTTATTTTATTACTTCAAAACTTCTGCTATGTTTTTACTCAGAATGCTAGTATTATGATAGACCATGGGTTGACTTGGGATTACTTGTGACTTCAAGTACCGTGTCTCATTCAGGGTATAGACTCGGGGCGTGACACTTTCATATCATTGATACATGAAAAACTGGATGAACATATTCTATGCCTGGAGGCAACTCTAGCTGATAAGTAACTTGGCCTATTTTCCTGAGGATTTGGTATGGCCCAATGTATCTGATCTAATCTTTCCCTTCTTACCAAATCTCATAACGCCCTTCATAGGCGAGACTTTTAGGAATACCTAGTCGACAACACAGAACTCCAAATCTCTATGTCATACATCAGAGTAAGATTTCTAATGACTTTGAGCTGTCAATAATCGCTCTCTAATGAGCTTAACTTTCTCTTTAGATTGATGTATCAAGTAAGGTCCAATCAGCCCTGATTCGCCTACCTCAAACCATCCAATGGGGGATCTGCATTTTCACCCATACAAGGCCTCATAAGGCGCCATCTTGATTCTAGAATGGTAACTGTTTGTCACTACCCGCCTTGGGGAGTATGACTAGCACCTGGTGCCCTACTAGGGTCTGGACTGATCTAACTGAACTTATGCACTTCTGGTGCAAACTTACTCCCCAAATCAAGAAAACAATGAGCTATATCTCAGCTTTAAACACAGCCCCTGGCCGATAAGGCCGCATAGCCACTTGGAGAATAAAATAGCTACCCAAAAACAAATAATGATAGGGAGTCCTATGGGCCGACAAGGCCACCATGCTGTCTAGTTATCACTGAAATGAAAATCAGGTGACCTACACATGCTATAACCGACAAGACCACTACTTAACAGCTAAATAAGGCCCCACACGGCCATCATCACAAAATAAAACATACATCTAGGCCCTACACAGCCGATACCAGACTAACCACAGGGTACTGTACATCTGTAAGCCTCTAGAAGTAGAATAGTGGTCAAGACAGGGCCCCGACCTACCCAAAAACTGAACAATCAACAAAAACAAACCTTCTAGCTATTAGCTCCAGAAGAAGGGAGCTAACTGTGCTGCTAGTCCTGGCTGGGAGCTACGAGGGTCCTAGTCTGTGCCTAGCCGCACCTGCAGGCAAGTAATGCAGCGCCCACGGAGGGCGTTAGTATAATATGTACCGAATATGTAAGGCAGTAGAGTTACAACTGAATGGAAGCTGAAGAACTAAAATAATCATATAGAAAGGTAAGAGTTTAACCTTGAATAATCTCGCCACTTGTAGTACTAAATTAATAAGGTACATATGTATATATAAACAAACAAAACCTAACTGGGTCCCATAAGCCTGGAAGGTACAACCGATACAAGAATAACCTACCTGGGCCCCCATAAGCCTCGGTAGGTACAAGCAATGTACATTCTACTATTTTATTACCGATGATCGCAGTATACTTGTAACTGAAAACGGCCCTTACAACCTTTGATTTAATAGAACTCACTGTGGCTCTCACGACCTAACTCTACTAAAACTCGCTATGGACCTCACGACCTCAGTATAATAGAACTCGATATGGCCCTCATAGCCTCAATATATAAAACTCAGTGTGGCCCTCACGGCCTCAATACAATAGAACTCAATATGGCCCTCACGGCCTCAATACAACAGAACACAATACGGCCCTTCCGGCCTCAATATACAGAACTCAATATACTATGGCAGCAAATCACAATAGATATGCCTTTGAATCTCTTACTGGGACTCAATCTGTATTACAATACTAAAGAAGATAACTTGCTAAAGGAGTTTCCCTTAACATACCTCGAATGTGATTTCCTCAGTAACTAGCGAGTTTCAACTGGTATTCAATTGCCCTTCCTAGCTGGAATTGTATTACTGAGAGAATGAGACTAGTTTCAGTACTAAATTCATCAAAAACAATAACTTATAATACTAATATCGACTATACTTAAAATTCAAAAACAATAACTCCATGTCGAGCTACCACAATTCATCCTCCGTAGAAGGCCTTCCACCAATGCGCAGTTGCAGCATTTGCATCCCATACATTCGGGCCATGTATTGGTCGTCCCGAGCATGTCATCGGCGAGTGTAAGCACAAGCCCAAATGTGGTATCAGGTGCTTTGGTCTTAGTGACATACAAAGCATGCCGATCAAGTTGAGGAATGTAGTCCAGGGCCTCCTCTTCAATACCTTGGCCCCTGAGGAAAGAAGTAAGAAGACCACCAAAACCATACCGATGCCCTTGATGAAGTTTGGATTTCTTCATGCCAGAAATAATCACCGCTCCAACATTTATCTCCAGTCCTTTCATCAATGAATACACCAAACAAACTCTGTCCCAGGTGACATTAGTCATGTGCACCCCCGGGATCAGGCAAGTACATACTATCTTCAACCAGATCCTCGCTTCTCTGTTCATTTGGGAGTATGGCAATGTCTAGTGATATCCTCTTTCCTTGTGACGACTCCACCTAGCTGTTGATCGTGCTCCACATAAAGTGTGTCTGATATCTGCATATGGTGGAGTGATATTTAGCTGGCAGAGAACATGTGCGTCTATGTCCCACGTCCCCAAGATGGCATTTAGATGTTGTGGTTAAAAAGTAACCACCTGTCCTCTGATCTTAACTGTGTGGCTGCGCATGGTGGGATTCCAATTAGCGTAGAATTCCCTTATGAGATAGAGATTGCATTCTTTGGGTTCTTCAAAGATAAAGTTTAACCCAACAGTGTTTATCCTGTGTAGGATTCTCGGGAATTCTTGAGCTAGTGGTTCCCGTGCTATTTGTTCCTCTGGGAAATACTTGATTTCCTTGTGTTTGGCATACCATTTCTTTCCCTCATCTGTAACCCATCGTGTTCCATATTGTCTACGTTGCCCCCTTGGAACAGGTGGTGCCACTGACACTGCTGCCCCAATTCTCAGTCTTTTTCTGCTGGCGCCAGATATGGATGCGCCTTTCCATTTGTCTTGTCTTCTAGACATTTGTCCTATCCATCAAAAGCATATATTTCAAATGTCATTCATGTATAGTTGGTTACTACTAAGGCTGGGCTTAACTTGATCACCCTACACTTAGTCGTTAGCCGTAGTCAATACAATTCGACAAGAACAACCACATAATTTCATCTCGTATTTCCCAAAAGGTTTAGTGCATTAGTAAAAGTCGATGGAACAATTTCATTGTACTACTCAGACTTTATACAATGCATTATGAAAGTTCATCCATCTATTCATTTTACAAACTCATGAGCAATTCTCAAGTTGTGCACAGTAACCTATGGGATTTTCCTACTTTCATCCCAAAAATCAATCTTCCTCCATAACATAATCAAAGTTTAAGCACAAAAATTTTTTTCAATTCCAACAACACGCAAAACCCAAAATATATGTATTTCTACCCTTTTCTTTTTCTTCCCAACTAAATTTCTCACCCCTAGTTATCAACAATGTAAGATTTTCAATACAAATCATGTAATTATTGAGTTCATAACACAACATTAGCACAAAATCAACATTCATCCATGACCCAATCAATTACACATCTTATTAATAACTTAGGGCAGAATTTCATCAAAGAAAACATGTTCAAGAATCGAAATATGCAGCAAGAATGAGAAAAAATTCGAGAACATACCTTTACTTGAAGAGTTTAAGAAGAATTGAAGAAATTTTCCTAGCTAGGGCCATGGCACATCGAGGGAGAAGGGGGATTGGGGGTTTGGTCGCGGAGGATTTCAGAAAAATGGGGAAAAATAAGAATTTTGGGGTCAAAAAGAGTGATTTCGCGCGAGTCAACCCGTTGCCCCGAACTGACCCGACACGAAAATACACTCAACATGTCACGGAGGGTAACGCGGAGGCCAAGCTCCGTGACACGGAGCCGACACGGAGGCTCACTGTTTCTTGCCCCAATTTTCACTTTTTACCTTTATTTTTCCACTTGCGATTTTTTGTATCTTTGCCCTCCATATTTCCTGAAAATCATCAAACAACAACAACTGTTAGAGAATCGTGGGGTTGCCTCCCACCTAGTGCCAACCTTTTTTTCTTTTCTATGTTTTTTTTCTTTTTTTTATTTGTTCCTAACTAGTCTAGTACATTACATCCACGGGTTGCCTTCTGTGTAGCACCTGGTTGACCGTCGCGGCTCGACGCTTGTCATCCTCATTCATCTACTAAGGTGATAGACGTCTTCTCTCGATTAACGTCTTCACCCCAGTAGTGCTTACACCTCTGTCCATTCACCAAAAATGTTGCACTTTTATCCTCTTGCCACAATTCAACCGCCCCGTGTGGGGTCATCCTTGCTACTTCAAATGGCCCTGACCACTTGGAGTGCAATTTCCCTGGGAAGAGTTTCAACCTTGAGTTGAATAGCAACACCTTTTGACCCAACTCAAAGATTCGATGCACCATGTGCCTGTCATGCCACCTTTTCGTTTTTTGTTTGTAGAATTTTGCACTTTCATATGTGTGCCATCGAAACTCGTCCAAGTCACTCAGCTGCATCAATATCCTCTTTCCTGCAAGCTCAGGATCCATGTTCAGCTTCCGTACAGCCCAAAAAGCTCGATGTTCCAGCTCCACGGGTAGATGACATGCCTTCCCATAGACCAATCTATACGGTGAAGTCCCAATGGGTGTCTTATATGCATTTCGATATGCCCACAACGCATCATCCAGTTTGCTTGACAAATCCAAGCGTTGTGCATTCACCGTTTTCTGCAAAATCTGTTTAATTTCCCTATTTGACACCTCCACTTGCTCGCTAGTTTGGGGATGATATGCTGTAGCCACTTTATGCCGAACCCCATATTTTGCTAGCAAATTCCTGAACCCTGCATTCACAAAATGTGCCCCTCCATCACGTATAATTGCTCGTGGCATACCAAACCTTGTGAAAATCTGCTTCTTCACAAATCTAGTCACCACCTTGTTGTTATTCCTGGGACAAGCTACTGCCTCAACCCACTTAGACATGTAGTCCACCGCCACCAAGATGTATCGATTTCCAAACGATGGTGGAAATGGGCCCATAAAATCTATCCCCCACACATCAAACACCTCAACTTCCAATATGTGATGCAATGGCATTTCCTGTCGATTGTTCCTGTTCTTTGACATCTATCACATACTTTGACATAAGCTGCAGCATCTTTGAACAGTGTGGGCCAAAAGGAGCCAGATTGCAGCACTTTGTGAGCAGTACGCTCTCCTCCATGATTACCTCCATACAACGATGAATGACAACTCCTCAGTACCTCTGTCGTCTATCTTTCTGGAATTCATCGCCTCATCACTTGATCTGGTCCTTGCTTAAATAGATACAGTTCATCCCACATGTAGTACCGGAAATCATGCCTCAGCTTCTTCCTTTGTTGAGTCGTTGCCTCAGATGGGTATACTCCACCCACCAACAAATTCACAATATGTGCATACCAAGGGAGTTCAGCTTCCTTTATTGCCAAGAGTTGTTCATCGGGGAACTCTTCTCTGATGCTCTCACCTTCCTTCACATGTGAACAATTCTCTATCCGCGATAGGTGATCTACAACTTGATTTTCACTTCCCTTCCTATCTCGAATCTCCAGATCAAACTCTTGCAGCCATAATATCCACCTGATTAGCCTGGGCTTCACATCTTTCCTGCCAAATAAGTACCGAATTGCCGCATGATCAGTGTGTACCACCACTTTCGACCCCACCAGATAGGATCTAAACTTGTCAAATGCAAACACTAGAGCCAGCATCTCCTTCTCAGTGACTGTATAATTAACTTGTGCAACATCAAGTGTTTTGCTTGCATAGTAGATGGAATAAAAAATCTTATTCCTTCGCTGCCCCAATGCCGCTCCTACAGCCACATCACTCGCATCACACATTAACTCAAAAGGATATTCCCAATCGGGAGCAATGAGAATAGGAGCTTCCACCATCTTCTTTTTCAGCTCCTCAAATGCTTCTACACATTCCTTGTCAAATTCAAACTTCACCTCATTTTCTAGAGAAGTCTTGAATAAACCATCTGTAAAACCCAGCATGTCCTAGAAAGCTGCAGACACCCTTAACTGATACTAGTGGTGGTAGCTTTTCAATCACCTCTATTTTTGCACGATCGACCTCCAAACCTCTGCATGACACCTTATGGCTAAGGACAATACCCTCCTTGACTAAAAAGTGACACTTTTCCCAGTTGAGCACTAGGTTTGAGTCTTCACATCTGGCTAACACCCTGTCAAGATTCTGCAAACACATAGCAAACGAGTTATCAAAAACAGAAAAGTCATCCATAAATACCTCGACATAGTCTTCCACCATATCGTGGAATATCGTCGTCATGCATCGCTGGAATGTGGCTGGTGCATTGCATAGACCAAAAGGCATCCTCCTGAAAGCATGTCCCATAAGGACATGTAAACGTGGTCTTCTCCTGATCTTATGGTGCTATGGCTATTTGATTATAGCCAGAGTATCCATGTAATAAGCAATAATATTCCTGACCTACAAGCCTGTCCAACATCTGATCAATGAACGGAATAGGATAACGATCTTTTCGAGTAGCCTCATTGAGCTTCCTATAATCCATGAAAATCCGCCAGCCCATGACTGTGCGTGTGGGAATCAACTCATTCTTATCATTTGTAACCACTGTCATTACCCCTTTCTTTGGAATGCATTCAACTGGGCTAACCCATTCATTTTCTGAGATGGGATATACCACTCCTGCATCCAACCATTTAATCACTTCCTTTCTGACTTTATCCTTCATCACCGGATTCAATCTCCACTGATGTTGCACGGTTGGCTTGGATCCCTCTTCCATAAATATTCTATGCATGCAGAAAGCTGGACTAATCCCCTTAATGTCCGACATCTGCCATCCCATTGCTCTCTTTCTCCTCTTAAGGACTAACAATGCATCTTTCACTTGTGCATCTGTCAGTTCTGCTGAAATGATGACTGGTAAGGTGTCATCTTCACCCAAGAATACATACTGCAGATGTGGAGGCAATGTCTTTAACTCCAATTTAGGTGCCTCCTCTATTGATGGCTTTGGGGATGGTTCCAAGGACCTCTGCAATGGTTCAAAATCTTGCTTCCTGAAAAACCATTTTGGCTCATTCAAAGTCTGCACCATCTCATATGTCGCACTGTCCCCAAAATGATCACGTCCCACCAAGGCTCTCTCTAAGGGATCCTGTGAGTCAATAATCTGAAGGGTCGACTCCTGATTAAAAACACTGATTGCTGATAACTCTTCATAATTGGCCGGTAGCTTCATGGCCTTGAAGACATCAAAGACCTCTACCTTATCATGAGCTCTCATGGTTAGCTGCCCATCAACTACATCAATTAAGGCTCGCCCGGTGGCCAAAAAGGGACGTCCCAAAATAAATGGGACTTCCGCATCTGGCTCAAAATCAAGAATTATAAAATCCACCGGGAAAATGAGGGAGCCTGCTTGCACTAGCACATCCTCCACAATTCCATCAGGTCTGGCTAATGAACGGTCAGCTAGCTGCAAGATCACAGTAGTGGGTCTAGGACTGCCCAGCCCCATCTTCTTGAATACTGATGTTGGCATCAAATTTATACCTGCTCCCAAATCACACAAACCACGAGCTCGAATAGACTGCCCAATTGTAATCTGAATAGTGAAGCTCCCAGGATCCTTGAGCTTTTTCGGCAATCGATTCTGAATACGGGAGGTGCACTCCTCAGTAAGTGCAACTGTAGCATACTCTGTCAGTATGCTCTTGTTTGCTACAATGTATTTGATTTACTTGGCATATTTTGGCACTCCCTGTAACACATCAACTAAAGGAAGGTTAATATGTACCTGCTTCAACACTTCCATGAACTTCTTGAAGCATGCTTCCTCCTTGTGCTTTTTCAATCTTTGAGGAAACAGGGGCGGTGGTCTTTCCATCTTTGCTACCTTTTCATTCCCCCTCACATCATCATTTCCTTCATCCTTTTCTGTTGCTCCAGATTTCTGAGGTGGCCTTTCGGGTTCCACCTCTCCTAGTTGCTTTCCACTCCGGGTAGTAATTGCATTCACCTGCTTAGGATTTAGGTCTGTATCACTAGGTAATCCTCCCCTCGGTCTAGTATTTTGGGCTCCTGCTAACTGTCCCAACTGATACTCCAATGCCTTTGTAGCTAACTGCTGATTTTTCATATCAGCTGTCAATTTTACCTGATCAACCTGCATCAGTGCCTGGTTAGATATTATGGTTTTGAGCATATCCTCGATGTTGTTAGACTGAGGAGGTGCATTATTTCCTCTGAACTGTGGCTGAAAATTATGATGACCCCCTAGATTTCTGTGCACGCCCTGATTTGAACTCTATCCCTGATGACTATTACTCCCCCATGAAAAATTCGGATGATTCCTCCAATTTGGGTTGTAACTGTTGCCATATTGCTGGTTACTGCTCCTCTGGGCGTTTCCAACAAAATTTACTGAATCTAGATTGGCACCACAATACTCAGCTGAGTGTTCACTACTTCCACGGACTTTACACCACACCTGATGAACTGCATTGACTGGGGCTTGTGCTTGGCTCAAGCTCATACTGCTAAAATGAGTGGTAAGTTGATTTTGCAAAGCAACTATCTATGCAGTGATAGCTGTGAATCCATCCACCTCAAAGACCCCTGCGACTTTCTTTGCTCCCCCTCGAGTTGTATCCGCATTCCATACCGGATTACCTTGTGAAATACGGTTCAACAAGGTGTAAAGCTCTTCGTAGGTCTTTTCCAATGCCTGCCCCCCGGCTGCTGAATCTAACAAAATCTTTGTATATGGTTCCAAGCCCTCAATGAATGTATGCACCAACACATCATTAGACTGGTTATGGTGAGGACAATCTCTTAGCATTGACTTGAACCTCTCCCAATCCTGATACAAATTCTCACCCTCTCTCTGTTTGAAACTTAGAATCTGACTTCTAAGCTTGGCTGTCTTCCCTAATGGAAAGAATCGTATCAAAAACTTCCTCGCTTGGTCATCCCAAGTAGTAATGGAATTTGGCGGTTCAACCTTCAACCATCTCTTGGCTTCCCCTAGCAGTGAAAACGGGAATAGTGTAAGCCTCACATAATCAGATGATACTCCAGCGGGTATATATGTGTCACTTATCTCCAAGAAGTTTTGGAGATGCCGTTGTGGATCTTCATGAGGGAGACCTGTAAATTGCCCGCTGGTGTGCAATAACTGCACCATATTCTGCTTAAGTTCAAATCTCCCTCCTGGTTCTGGCCTGTGAATGCTGGATGTTACATTGTTTGCATGTGGGATTGCCACCTCGCGGACCGGTCTTGCTGCCATCTCTTCGGGCACTAAAACTGCCCTTACAATTGGTGGTTGCTGTTGTTGCTCCAGAATTGCTCTCCTTAATAACTGCAACTTCTTTTCTAGAGCTTCCCTTTTTCTGTAGATGAAATTGTCTCTTCGGCTCTAACAACGGATCCACCAACTCCTTATCCCTTGCCAGCGTTCAGAAACAATTTAGTACCTGCAAGAGAAAGGCTAAGATCAAGTCGTCAACACTTGTATTGAACTTGTAAACTAACACTAAGAAAATTAAATAACCAATTGCCAATCCCCGGCAACGGCGCCAAAAACTTGTTCACTCCCAACTACACGCAAGTGCACATGGTCGTACAAGTAATAAAATGGCTTTATTTCATGCTAGGTATCGAACCCACAGGGACTGTAATGTGACAGTAGTTTTTCTTTAAGTGTTTAGTATACACAATTCTTTATACAAGCAGACAAACAGAACAAATGGTGATTTTTCAAGAATACTAGTTGATGTAACTTTAAGTAAAAAGATTGTAAATTATAATCTGAGTAATAACACAAACAAGCTAAGGTTAAGGCAAAACATGCACATATGTAATTTACTGATTAAATTTCGGTCAACCCTTCTCTTCAGTTGTTGGTCAGGAATTATTAACCAATGGATTGGGTCTTTCGATCTCCTTTCCAATTAAAGAATCATGACACTTACATTACACATTTCTGTGATGCAAACACTTCATATCTTAGCAATACACAAAAAATTCCATAGATGACAAAATATGACATTACATATATATTTCTATTATGAATGCTAATCTTCTCTTAATTCCTCAACCAAGACAAGAACATATCCTACCAATTCATATCTATCCATTTAATCTTCCTTTCAGAAATAAAACTGGAATTCTAGGATTTACATTAACAATGGCCAAGCATTAATGTAGTGAAAACAAGAATTAGTAGAACAACCATTGTAGAGAAGTTAAAAATTGAAATAATATCAATTACATACTACTGCAATCATCCTCAACCTCAGCCAAAGGTGAATTAGCCACTCATTTGATGATTAAACATCTTCAAACAAGTAGAAATCGTACAAGCAATTGAAATTCAAGAGAAAAAGGAAGAAAATTAACCCAAGAACTTCTTCAGCTCAACTGCCTGATACCCACGTTCTAGCTTGAAATGTCAGATATATTAAAATAAAACCTAAGTGTGCTATTTATACAAGTGGGAAATTTCCCAGAAACAACTAGCAACGTGGCACGTAGGGTATCACGGAGCATCAGCTCCGTGCCACGGTCTGTCGCGGAGCTTCATTGGAACTTGGGTGCCAGATGGCACGGAGGGTATCGCGAAGCCTCAGCTCCGTGCCACGGACGTAACGCGCTCCTTCACTGGAATCCAGGTGTGCAGCTAAGTCCTCCCACCGTGTCACTGAAGTGAACGCGGAGAATGGGCTCCGTGACACGGTGCCATCGCGCACCTTCACTGGAATGCAGCACAAATCCCACTCTAGGCAAAATGCCTCCGTAATGGTGGCGTGACACGGCCCTGTCGCGGACCATAAAGTTTTAGCATTTTCTTGCCGACTTCCGAGTTTTGCTTCCGAGTCCATTCCTCCACTTTTCACCAACTTGTAGATTAGTTCCCAAAATTCATTCTAACTGCAAAAAAAATAACTAATCATGTTGGTTAGTATAAATCCACATTTACATATAAACCACATGAGAATGTACACATAAAAGTAGATAAACAAGTCAAAATTAAGTAATAAAGTATCACTTGGGCATGCAATTATGCCCAAGATCACCTTCTAGTCAACTTTACATGGGCATGTTTATTTGTATAGCTTGAAGGCATAGGCTCAAATACCATTAACTAGAAAGATAGCCAATGAAGGCATCGAACAATCTTCTACTATCAACAAGTAAGGTGACTTTCTAACCGATCTGAAGGACAATCCGTATATTGTATCAAAATATAAGGTTGGTAACAAATAGGTGGAACACCTATAATCTCACAACCACAACTCCATAGGGCAGCCACGATGCTATTTACCCAAATGTAGAAGTACAATGATAGTACTTTAGCTCTATAGGCACAAGATATAGCAAAGGCCCGTAAGTGATCTATATAAGTTATAGGCATCACAGTTATATAGTTTCTATGCCAACCAAATATTTATGCTGCCAATATCAACATGACATGCTAAACATCTAACCACAAGGCCCTTAAGGCATCGGTAAGGAAAAAAGTATTCAATAGCTAACTAATCAACAACAAATTATGTGGAAATACTCTTACGTAACTTTTAACATGAGGCAATCGCTAAATGAAGAAATCTTACATATGTATGATTAATTTCAATAGCCAACCAACAATATTTAAAAATTCCATAAGTATTACAATGATAGATAACAAGTCACATTTACGACTATGGGAACTTGCCGAAGAAGGTTTAGCCTTAATATACTGCTTTTCGTAGCTTCGACTTTATCGACAAGAATTCTAGCTCAAGCTTGTGATTCCTTTATCATTTAGCCAATTATATCAGCACATACACTACACCTAAACATCCATATATTTCCAGCAAGAACAAGAAAAACTTCCAATCACTTACAACTTCCGACAAGACGTAGAACTAGGAATTTCTTACCTTAGGGAGGATGAAGTACTTACTAGAACTTTTACATAAACTTAACCTTGGAGGATCTCAATTTCTAGAACTTCTACCATCTTAGCACGTTCACATCTGATCCAATTTTGATGAAACAACTCCATTACAATGCTCTCTACTCCCTCAATAATCTATATCCAAGTTGGATTGATGTTTGGAGATGATTTGGCCCTTCAATTTTATTCAAATTCATGAGAAACCAAGAGGAAATGTTGGAATAACTATCTTCCTAGCTCTATGCACATTAAGGGAGAAAAATAATGAAATTTGGGCCAAAAATCACCTTGAATAGTTTATCCAAAAACCAGCCAGACCCGACTGGCCCGTGACCCGCTTTTGCCCGGACAATCCGCGGTAAAACACTCATAACTCTTTTCTCCAATGTAGGATTGATGAACGGTTCGATGTTTTGGAAGCTTGACTCAAAGATCGTTATTTTAATACATTATAAGCCTCCTAACTCCTTATATATTAGGATAAAATCTCTTAGACATATGACCCAAATTTTAAAGGATTTCAAAAAGTAACTTGCAATGACTGATGTGCTGTTAATTTACAGCACTTGCGACACTTAAAACATAGAAAATATGCATTATTTTAGGTGTGTTTATACATATATGATGCCCTTTTACTTTGTTTTTAGGAAAATTATGTGTTTGTGTAGAAATGTGCAAAAGAAGACAAGCGAGTGCTGAAAATAGTGAAATTGCATATCTTAGTATGAGTCATACCTTAGAAGTACGAGCCATACATAGCATCCGTGATAAAATTCAGAGGAACTACACAAGGAATTCGCCATTTATGACTCTTGGTATGAAATGTACCATAGCAGTCGTAGAAAATTATAGAAATATTACACTTGTCTAAGATCATGGTACGAATGGAAGATACAAGTCATGATGACCATATATGACTCCACCAAAGAGCCCTGGTGAACTTTAGAGAAAATGTAATTGGAGGATCCTAGGGCACGAGGAAGTCACGAGTCATGATATCAAGGTATGAGTTGTACCACAACACTCATGTAAATATTCAAAGGATGCCCGACTTCACATGATCAGATTATGACAGGCATTGTACGACTCGTAAGAGCATTGTACGAGTCATACTAACTTCCAAGACTTAACCAAATTCAAGACTACTGAGCATTGTACGAGAGGAAGCTACGACTCGTAGGATCAGGAAGCGGCAGTTAAATTAGTTTCCCTGTTAATTTAGGAAAAAATTCTAATTATTTGTATAAATACTTTTCTAGATAATTTTTAGAAAGTCAAATCCTACTTCAACTCGGAAAAGGAGTTACAAATCCCAATTCCACTCCATGAAGGAACAAGGAAGGCTTACTCTTCTATCATAAATACCCTTTATTTCTATGTAATAGAGTAGAAAATTAGAGAGAGAGAAAAAGAAAGAAATGAAGTAGGAGAGATATGTGAAGAGTAATATTTGTGAATTTTTGTCATGTTTTGCAGAGCTATTCTTAGGATCAAACACTTGATTTCATCCATTGTTCTTGAGATTGTTCTGTGATATTCGAACTAGGTTTTTTTTCATATTATTGTTGTAAGTACTTAATTATGTGTTTGTCTATTAATGCAAAATATAATCTTACAATCATGAGAGGCTAAAATCCCCACAACTAGGAGTTGTAGGAAAAATGGTGGATTAACGAAATAGGGTTTCAAAAAATTGATTCAATACCAATGATAAACACTTGTATTGTATTCTCTTCATCTTTAAATGTTTCTTAATGGTGTACAACGTTAGGATTTGCCCAAATTCTTTAATTGCTTTAACCTACATAAGTAGAGATTAGAAAAATAGAATTACAACAAAGCCTTGGTCTTTATGATCATTTTATTAACTTGAGCTGCGGTTGCAGGATAGTTAAATTTGGGACATATTGATAATGATTAGTCTGAAATCGCTCATGAAACCTAACCCAGTGATTGAGTATAGTCAGCCAATAGGGATGAATCAGTCATTTGGATGAACCCTAGCTATCAGTTCTACAAGTAAGCATTGGGATTGATCATGTGTGTATACTCGAAGTGTTATGAACCCATGGGGAACACTTACTCTAGTTATTTGCAAATGTTGATATCAATCACAATGACAATTTTTTTAATATTATTTTTCTTTGAAACCCCCTAATTTAGAGATAACTCACCAATAAGTTCAAGTACCGGCATTAGTCTAGATCTTACCCTATTTCCTGTGGGTTCGTCCCTAATCTCTTTGTTGGGTTCTTTATTTACAAAGTCCACATTATACTTCACAAGGACGTGTGAGTTTGAGCATTATCAAAAAGTGGTGTTGTTGCCGGGGAATACGACTAAGATTAGATTAATTGCTGTATTTAAGTTTTGGTTGTTATTTCCTATTTTATGTTTTCTTTTGTTTTGTTTTGTCTCATTCAGGGCACCTCTTGGCAAAGAGAAGCATTTAGCACAGTGGAGGATGGTTTCACGTTTCTTGATGAATTATGAGAAATCAAGAGATCTGCGTTGTGTCGCGATATTAAATCAGGAGCTGCATGGGAGGCAACCCATGAATGGATTGTGAAGTCTAAGTATTGACAGGTATGTCCTTCTCCTAGTTTTTTACATTCTTAATTTCTTTGGGGACAAAGCATATTTTTAAGGGAGGTGTATCTGTTTTTGCATATTAGCCCGAGGGTTCTTCTTGCTGTGTTCCTTTTCCTTCGGGCATGCTATCTAGTAGAACCGACATGTTTAGAATTTTTTTCTTGTTTAATTAAAAAGTAGGTTACGAGTACTTAGCCAATAAAGTGCACTAGTTTTGAAGTTCTGAAAAATTGACCTTGTTTAAAATTTTTGATGGTTAACTATGTAGTTGTTGATTGCAAAGCATAATTTTTGTGGATCTTTTTGTATCATTTAGTGTATTAACATGAGTCGTTGTTGTTATCCATGTATAAACCGGACAGGTAGAATGAATGCAAGACATGTACCATGAGTGAGTGATGTCTAATACCTAGTTCACTACTGCGTAGAGGATTTAGAACTTGCCCGATTGGTATTTGCATAGGTTTTAAGATGGTCGGTTAGGAAAGGATCATAGGCCCTTTTTATTTAGCCTATTCTTATCTTAAATGACCCTAACAAAATAATATGATTCCCTTGATCTCGATTTTGGGCCTTAAATGAATCATTTTCTTTAATTAACCAATTAACCGTACCTATTCTTTATATCGAACCTGTCTTATCCCTGGTCCCTCCTTGGATATTGTGAATCTCAACATAGGCAAAATGCTTAAGTTGAGAGTTTCTAGAGTAGGGGTGCATAGAATTTGGGGAGGTGAAAAAGGAAGAGCAAAGAAAAAGGGTTAAAAATGAGGTGTGGTGTGACCAGGCAAAAAGAACAAAAAGAAAAAGAAAAATTGAAAAAAAAATACAAAAAGAGAAAGATGAATGAAAATTTGTGAAAACGCACCACACCCTACAAGTATATAAAAAATGGTAAAAAGGGAGGAAAAAAGTTGAAAAAGCAAAAAGGGTGAAAAAGTGAAAAATGGAGCCACATGTATGTAGTGCTAAGAAGGGTTTAGTCACTAAAAAGATTTCATATCTACTACACCTATCCCGAAAGCCTACATTACAAGATGAATCAAGTCCTATAGTGATCCGAGTTGGACCATGTGACAAGAGGAAGTAGAGAAAATAAGGGCAAACCTATCCATTATACAGTATTTGAAACTTATTTGTGAGGGCGGGAGTCTTACTTGTGCAGTCCCATGTTTTATATTTTTCTATATTTGTGAGTGGGGACTACATTTGCTGTGAGGGCACATGATTTCTGTTTGATTTGCCAATTTTCTGTATAAAAAGCATTGGTGATGACTTGACTATCTGTTAATAGCTAGGTGACATATCTTGATCCTTGTTTATCATAGTTTGTGGTTGCTTGATGTGCATATGTTGATTTGGTTTATGGGAAAGGGTTAAAAGCTATTTGAGTTTCCGGTGCAAATTTTGTTTGATTGTTGGTTGTAGTATCCTAGGTTTGTTTTCTAGTTAAGCATTATTTTTAGTTTTTATTTTCTTTGCCTGAGGACATGAAAAAGTCTTAAGTTGGGGGAGTTGATGTGCTGTGAATTTACAAAACTTTCGACGCTTAAAACTTAGAAAATATGCATGGTTTTAATTGTGTTTATACAGATATGATGCACTTTTACTTTCTCTCCATGAAAATTATGTATTGGAGTTGAAATGTGTAAAAGAAGAGAAATGAGTGCTGAAAATGGCGAAATTGCAGATCTTAGTCGTACCTTGAAAGTACGAGCCGTACATAGCATCCTTGATAAAATTCAGAGGAACTGCATAAGGCACTGGCCATGTACGACTCTTGGTACGAACCGTACCATAACAGTCATGGAAAATTACAGAAATATTGCACTTGTCTGAGCTCATGGTACGAATAAAAGATACGAGTCGTCATGACCACATACGACTTGCACCAAAGAGCCGGGGTGAACTTCAGAAAAAATGTGATTAGCAGAACCTAGGGCACGAGGCAGTCACGAGTCGTGATATAAAGGTATGAATTGTACCACAACACTCGTGAAAATATTCAGAGGATGTCCGACTTCACAAGATCAGTCCACGACAGGCAATGTACAACTAGTAAGAGCATTGTACGAGTTGTACCAACTTCCAAGACCGCTGAGCATTGTAGGAGAGGAAGATACAACTCGTAGGTTTATGGTACAAGTCATAGGATCAGGCGACAATAGTTAAATTAGTTTCCCTATTAATTTAGGAAAAAGTTTTAATTATTTGTATAAATACTTTTCTAGGTTAGTTTTAGAAAGTCAAATCCTACTTCAACTAGGAAAAGGAGTTACAAATCGCAGTTCCACTACATGAAGGAACAAGGAAGGATTACTCTTCTATTATAAATACCCTTTATTTCTATGTAATAGAGTAGCTAATTAGACAGAGAGAAAAAGCAAGAAAGGAAGTAGTAGAGACATGTGAAGAGTAATATTTGTGAATTTTTATCAAGTTTTCGAGAGCAATTCTTAGGATCAAACACTTGATTTCATCCATTATTCTTTAGATTATTCTTTGATATTCAAATCTGGTTTTCTTCTAATTATTGTTATAAGTACTTAATTGTGTGTTTGTCTATGAATTCAAAAATATAATCCTACAATCATGAGAGGCTAAAACCTCCACAAATAGGGGTTGTGGGAGCCATGAAAGATTAACAAAATAGGGTTACACAAAAGTGCAAAACCAATGCTAAACACTTGTATTGCATTCTCTTCATCTTAAAACGTTTCTTAACAGTGTACAATGTTAGGATTTGCCCAAATTCTTTACTTTCTTGAACCTACAAAAGTAGAGATTAGGAAAAAAGAATTACAACAAAGCCTTGGTCTTTATGATCATTGTATGAACTTGAATTGTGGTTGCAGGATAGTTAAATTTGGGACATATTGATAACGATTAGTTTGAAATCGCTATTGAGACCTAACCCTTTGGTTAAGTATAGTCATCCAATAGTGACAAACTAGTTGTTTGGATGAACCCTAGTTATCAGTTCTATAAGTAGGCATTGGGATTAATCACGTGTGTATAACCGAAGTAGTTATGAACCCACGTGGAACACATACCCTTGTTATTTGCAAATCTTGATATCAATCACAATTACAATTTTGTTTTAATATTGTTTTTCTTTGAAACCCCCCAATTTGGAGATAACTCACCAATAAGTTCAACTACCGGCATTAGTCTAGATCTTACCCTATTCCTTGTGGGTTCGACCCCAACCTCTTTGTTTGGTTTTTTATTGACAATATTCGCTTCATACTTTGCCAGGAAGTGTGAGTTTGAGCATTATCAATAACTTTTGCAGATTTTTATTTTACAAGTTGCTCGACCTCAAATCTTAACATATGATATTTGAGTGATTTGAACACCTTATAGACCATCCTCCTTATGCTATTAAACACTCTTGGCCATAGCTCAAAAGTGCGATTTTATCGCTTAAATTATACGGGTTGTTACATTATATATATGTATATTTTCAACAAAGTTGAGTTACACTAAGTTACTAATTATCCACCCGTTATAGTAGTTAGAGTTTCAAGTTGTATTTATACCTATCCCTTTTTGTAGATGTGTATATATGTTTATTGCTTCCTGCCTTACGTACCAGTACATTTCATTCATAGTGATGCCTGTTTTCTTGGAGGTGTTGCATTTTCGTATTGTAGGCTTAGTTAGAGGTACAGATCGACCTTTATAGTAGGAGTTTTCCGTTTCAGCTATTTTTTGGTAAGATCCATTCTTTTTGGAGTTGTTGGTTAGATGTTTAGTCTTATTATGTGTTTTGTGTACAATTGAAGGTAGGTACAGGCCCTCTCCTAACTATATAGTTATCAGAAACTCCTAGAGGCTTGTAGAAAAACTATGTGGTTGTTCAGTAAGCTGTTTAGTATGTCTACACTTGCTGGCCTTTTGTTATGTATATATTGTGCAGTTGCAGCCTTGTTGGCTTGTTATCTTCTTTGTTAGCTCAATTGTGGCCTTGTCAGCCTTATCTTTATTCATTGATATTTTTTGTGACCTTATCAGTCCAATTCTTTCTATTAGTAGTAGCTTTATTGTGGTGGCCTTATCGGCTCAACTATTATCTTGTAGCTGAGTTTTACAGACTAGCTCGGTCAAGTGAACTGGGTTTCGATCGCACCTCTTCAAGTTTGAGGCATGACAAAATTAGTATCAGAGCACATCGAGTCCCAAGGAGTCTACAAATCATGTCTAGCAGATTCTTGCTTATGGGTGTATTGTGCACGACACTTATAAAAATCAAAAGGCTAAGGCATTTAGGAATGATTATATATCATGCATTAGAGCAGAGTCATAAGAACACTTGAAACCTACATCTTGATTTCATGCCCTTTTTTTGTTACAAAAATGCCTGTGACTAGACCGATAGATAGCAACAAAATTGGCATGGATGCTTAGGCAAGCACCAGTCACTCCCCGCGCAGCCAAATGAATAGATTGGAAACAGAAAGTGAAATCCCTAACTCCAGTAATTCCGGTTTAGTCAACACTCATTGAAGCAAGAAGGGATCTGGCACCTTATGTCCACTAGCTCCAGTAGCACCTAATGGAGCTAGAAATACAAATCCTCCAGTGCCTGTAGATCCCACTGGATATAGAAGAACAAGACGTCAAAAATATAGTTTGGGTATAACTCGAATGGTAGCTTCACAACAACAATAGATAGAGGCAGTAACAGGTGCTAGAGCTAGCAGTTTAGAGTGTTCGGGAGGCCGAGAGTTCCGGTTGAGTCCTTTATTGTTCACAAGGTCTGATCCCAATTAGGACCCTCAGGATTTTATTGATCAACTTTACCAGTACTTTGGGTCATGCATTTGGTATAATAGAGGCAGTAGAGCTGATATATTTTAGGCTACGAGATGTGGCTATCTTGTGGTTTGACGCATGGGAATGGTCTAGGGACTGAATACACCTCCTGTTGAGTAAGAGGACTTCTCATAGGCTTTATTAGTCGATTATCATCCCCATGAGATTCGTGAGGCCAAACTTGACCAGTTTATAGCCCTCATATAGAGCAATATGAGTGTTTGAGTATACAAACACATGTTTAATTCATTGGTGAGATATACTCCTAATGTTGTAAGCACGATACAAACTAGAGTACACCAACTTGTAGCTGGTCTTGAGGCACACTTGATCAAAGATTATATAGTAGCATCTATATAGGAAACTCTAGATATTTCTCCGATCTAGACTGTCACGCCCAAAGCCTACACCCTGGGCGTGGATGGCACTCAGACCACCTAGTGGTCCAAGTGAACACTTGGCCTATCTTCTACTACTACCTGATATTTAACAACATAATGTGGAAGCTATAATTGTGTGAGCTCTATAAAAACAATAAGATTTATTAACTGTAACTAAAAGCAAAGTTAGGGAGTACGATTTATGACTCGACTTTTAACTAATCTATGAAGCCTCTAATGTCTGAAAGTTAGGTGCGGGGACAAAGCTCCCATGGCTACCTCAAGATCTAAAACAGAAAAATAGCATGACTAGGACTCTCCGAAAGTAGGAGTCCTCACTAAAGCTAGAAGAGATGAGATCCTAGTGAAGAATCTATTGCTGGAACTGTCTACCTGAATCTGCATCATAATATAATGCAACGCCAAATGGTGTCAATATGATTGAATGTACGATATGTAAAATAGAAGAATGAAGTAATAGGTAAACAAGAATAACTTAACTAAAAGAAAATAATCTGACAGAATATGAAACACTGAATGATGCATTAAACACATGTCTGAAAGATGTGTAAACAGTTATGCAGTAAAACTCATGCCTCAAAACAAGCTCTAAAAATACATACACACACACATACATACACACACACATACATACATACATACATATATATATATGTATGTATGTGTATGTGTATGTATGTGTGTGTGTGTATATATATATATAATTTGGAGTTTCTCATAGCCGACATACATCATGAATGAGTGCATGATGTCCAACTTCTTGAGCAGGTGGGGAGAGCCATCCAAAACCTTTCCAGGGTAGAGGATGGACTAGCCTGTGGATCCAAACAAAGCCCTTACCAGATGCTATCTGAGGAGTCACCTGAACTAACGACAAGATACTAACCTACACAGGTTACGTAGTTTTGGGGCTTATGGATTATCGGAATGCTTCACCTATCTCGTCACTAAATAATCCTCCCAAAACTATGCTCATATAAATATGCCGATCAGAGGTAGCTAAAAAAATCTTTTATAAAGCACTTTAACTATAGTTATAATAGCCGTTTTAAAATCTCTTTTGAGCCTTGGCTCAAAAATCTTTGTACTTTTCTAATGATCCTTAGCCCAAAATCTCTGTAAGACTTGTGAGTTTCTATGCTAAGAATCTCTTGAACTTCAAAGATAATATTATACTTTAGTTTTTGAAAATCATACTAAAAACTGAACTTTCTGTCTGAAAATCTTTTTATGAAAACTCTCTTAAAAATCTGCTCAACTTTAGTCATGAAAACAATGCATATATCTCATAATACAATGCTTTCAAAAATAATGTCTTTCATGCAATTGGGTCCATGGGATAAGAGACATGAACCATAGTCAACAATCAACCAAGAGAGTAAGAATTATCGTCAACAATCAAGAGATACAAAGTTAAAACTCAATATGAACAATTCAATCAGTGAATAATTCAACTCATAGAGAAGAAGACCAAATCAAAACATTAGGCAAATAAAACCCTTGCTATAGCTTATATGAACTCTTAGTAGATGTAGGACATGAGGCAGAATGGAATTTCTCACTTAGGTTAGTCTTACATATCTAGATGAAGAACTCTTGACTCTAGTTTGAAAATTCCTAGGTTGAAGATAAAGAACCCTAACCTTCATTTAGAGCATGAGAGCTTAATGATTCTTGAATTTTCATTGTTATGAGAGCGAATGAGATTTTAAAATAATAAAACCCTTAAATATCCCCCTATGGAAATACCAAAATGATCTAATTTAGGTGATTATAATATAGAAAGTTACTAAAATAACCCTAAAATTTTGTCTGCAAAATTTGATGCCTAGTGACGATGAATCGTCCCCACAAGTCGTCAAGTCTGACCATGACTCATGGTGACCTCTTATGGTCACTATAGCCCTTTGATCAGTCTCTAATCTCTTCATCACGGCTAGACAGGATGAGTCATCCCCTTTCCCGCGAGTCGTGACATCTGCTCGTTGCCACTAAAGCAAAATTGGACATTCTCTAATTCTCACAGCATGATGAGACAGAATGAGTCATCACTTGGCTCATTTTCCCTTGGAAGTAAAACATCAAGGTTTAGGATGTCAACTGGGTCTCTTAGAATAGATCAACTAATGAGTCATTAGGTCCACCAACAACTCGTTACTTGAGTCGTTCTGCGGGGACTTAAATCTTTCCTTCTTGTTTTTTACTTCAAGTCTAGTGTCTAATATTAAGAACCTTTGGAGTTTCATTTATCTCCATCTTGGAACTATTCGTCCTTGAATGAAAACTGAAATTGGACTGCTAGCTGATCTAACTGAGAGTAACTAAACTGAACTTAACTGAATTTGTGGAACATGCAAGCATACTAAGGATCTTAATGACAGTTGAATGGAACATAAGACTGATAAGACTATTACTAGAGGAAATTATTACCTCAAGATGATTTAGGATAGGAGGGAATAGATGAGGGTAATTGTCCATCATATCTCCTTTGAATTCCTAGGTAGGTCCCTCAACTAGCTGGTTCCTGCATAGCAGTTTCACAGAAGCGACTTCTTTGTTCCACAACTTACAAACCTGATGATCAAGAATTTCAGCTGGAACCTCTTCATGTGAAAGGTTGTCCTTCACTCCCACAATCTCTGTAGGAACGATGAGTAAGGGGTCACCTACACACTTCTTAAGCATAGAAATGTGAAAAACTGGATAGACCGATGTTAGTTTAGCTAGCAGCTCCAAATCATAGGCTACCTAGACAACTCTCTTTGAAATCCAATATGAACCAATATAGCGGGGGCTGAGCTTCCCTTTCTTCCCAAATCTCCTAACACCCTTCATGGTTGAAACCGTCAGGTAAACCTAATCATCTACCGCATACTCCATGTCTCTACGCCTAACATCTGTATAACACTTTTGGAGGCTCTGTGTAGTATTTTCCTTTCCTGAATGATTTTAACATTTTCCATGGCGTGTTGCATTAGGTTTGGCCCTATTAACTCTAGTTCACAAACTTCAAACCAACCAATCGATGATTTAAAACTCCACCCATAAAGAGCCTGATAACGTCCAAAATATACTCTTCTTTACAAAAGAGCATAAATAGTCATTGTATCAAAACAAATATCCCGACGGATGTCGGGGTCGAATCCCACAGAGACTAATGAATGATATGCATGAGTATTGTTTGGGAAATTGAATTTAGTTCACACCACTCGAAAATAACAAATAAATAAACATTTTGGGGGAGATTAGAGGTTAACAACAAGGTTTAAATTCTAATTCGGCTGATTAAGATAGCAAAATAACCAAGGTTGTCGACAATAATGTGAAGGACTAGAAGTGTGGTGTATATGATGTGCTAATTAAATAGGGCCATGATAGAGCATCTCATAAGTTCAAATTGTATAAATAACATTGGGCCGGAGGGCATTTGATGTTTTTCAACCTTATAAATGCCTCTTGCTAGAGCTCTTTCAATCTACTAGACACAATTAAATCAACCCAATTTAGTTTGGATTAATAGCTGCACTAATCTCTAGTTATTAGCTATTAATTAGGACTGAGAATGTGGTTTTGACTATTTTGATCATGCCCCGATTCTACACCTTGGACGTAACACGGTACTTGAAGTCACAAGTGACCCCAAGTCAACCCCTCATCTATCATTCACTGGTATTCTGATTGAAACATGCATAGCGGAAATTTTGAAGTAATAACATAAAAGAATTTTGATGAAATTGAAGATAAAACTAAAAACATGAAATCTAAACATCTGTTGTCTGAAAGCCTTCTAATTGATGAGTTACTGGGAGAAGCCCTCAGCTAACTCTAAGTCTAAATAAAAACTGTAATCTAATTGTAAGAAAATGAAATAAGGCCCTCGAATAATGTGGACTCACACTTCAACTGCGGTTGAGGAGGATCTAAATCGTGGAAGCTAACGCTGCTGAGTCTAGGAACCTGCAGCTGCATCATGAAACGATACAACATAAAAGTATGCGTCAGTACTTTAAATGTACTGAGTAAGTGGGAGAAAGCATAATTGAAATACAAAGTCTGAACTGAAATGGCATGCAATGACCAATAAGTAAGCTGAACTGAACTACTGAGATAACTGAAGTGGTCAAGGTGACCCTATCTGATGGACAAAGACATGCCCTAATTCTTAGAGTTATGAGTCTGAAATACTGTACTGAACTGTGCTACTTATTCTGAGAGTAGACTGGACTGACTAGTAGGAGAGTCTATAACCGACATATAACCACATGAGCTGGACGTGGAGTTCGGTGTATACACCCCACCGGTAGGACCTAATATACCTTTCCAGGGTATAAATGCATAAACTGGGTGATTACGAAAGTCTGGGGCCAATCAGGCCAAGCAATACTGAAACCTACGCTAGCAACGTAGTTTTGGGAACCTAGGTGTGCTGGAACCCCGGCCCACTCGGTGCTAAGTCCTACTCCCACTGGAAAACCTAAACAGAACTACTAGGATAATAGCTTAAAATTGGGGCCAAGACTAGTTAGGGACATATAACTGAAACTACCCTGAGAGTCTTATCGGACCAAATTCGGAAACTAGGTTCTAGACTGGACAAAGATGCTTATCTAGAAGCGTCGTAAATGTCTAAGAACAAACTGTAAACTGAACAGGGGTCCTGGGGCAGGTCCAAGCTATACATATATATAAAATGTCATGACCGCCTAATGGACCAATAAACTAGATTCTGAGTCTGATTCTGATAATTGGAGGCACCACTAACACCTCGGGAAAAGAATGAAGTCAAACTGATCAGTTGACAAGTTATGAATATTTCTGAAGAGGTTCTACATTCTAACTAAACTAAACTACTAAGGAACTAATAGAGAGCTCAACTCATTCCAACTACACGAGAATTTCATAATTTAGAGAAATTTCAAGAATTAAAGAAATCTCATCCGACAAGGCTAAAATCATTCTTATCAATGGAATATTTTCTCAACATATATATATATATATATATATATATATATATATATATATATAATATGTATATATATATATATATATAATATGTATATATATATATATGTATATATATATATATATGATAAGAATTACTAGTAAATTCACTCCCAAAACATACTTCACAAACTAGACGGAATTTAATACACAAATAGCCTTTACTCAAAAATTTAGGGCTTAAATTCTCTTTGCAAGAACATCAACAATTTACTTAGGAACTAATAAAGATCATATGAATAATAAACATGGATATTATCCCAGGTGGAATTAATGAAAACTAACATGAAAATTTCTTTGAATTCGAAAGCTCGGGGTTAAAACTAATAGAGAAACTATGGGAGGGTTTTGCGGGACACAAGGGAAGAAAAATCCCCTTATTGAATTCCCACATACCTGGCTAAGAATTTCCATGAAGAAGAAGACCCAAACTGCTGCAACGAAGGAAAACCCTAAGCCTGCTTGAGAGTTTCTTGAGAGAACTTTCGATGGTTTTCTAAGAAAGAATGTGGGAATGAGGGAAGGAACAATTCAAACCCTCTAATAAGTCTGAATTTACATCCAAAACGACGTAGTTTAAAGCTTAGGAGAATAGGAAATTGCTAAATAGCCCTTAAAAATAGCTGGGAAAAACTGCCAGGTGACCCTAACGGGTGACCAACGAGTCGTGGTGACTGAACATGACTCGTGATCACACCCGTTGAGTTCACTGCCTGGATCCTCAATAGGTCACCACGAGGGACCCAACAAGTAATAGTGACTGACCACGACTCATGGTCACCAGTCGTTGACCTCACTGCCTCACTTCTGAAGTTCTATACTAGGCTTGATCGCGAGTCACAAAATGAGTCGTTTCCACTGATGATGACTCATGGTGACACTAGATAGGTGCACTGCCTAACAACTGACTAGGGCTGATAACGGGGGACATAACAAGTTGTTACAGGTGACCACGACTCATGGTCACCATCCATCAAATACACTGCTTCTAACTTCACACTTCTAATTCTTCCTTCCCACGATTGACCTAATGAGTCGTTGGATCTCATAATGACCCATTAGGTGAGTTGTCTTGTAGCATTTCTACAGATTTTCTAGATTATTCTGATTTAAGTCTCGGATTTAGTCTTTGAGTTTTCGGGGCATTACAATATCTCCCCCTTGAAAACATTCGTCCTTGAATGTTAGAAAACACTAAGGAAAGCAGAGAATGACAATCATAACTTCCAAATACCTTTCATTTAACCACAAAACTACCTGAATGACTACCTCCGTTTCCAAAATACATGACTGAACTGAATTTACCTTTCATACATACACTCAAAAACATAAAAGAGACTTGAACACCTAAACTGAATCATGAAAGATAAATTGAGTTCTAGGGTCAAAACTAATATCTTAAGTTGTGATAGAGCCGATAGAGAATAAATGCGGGTATATGGCCATCATATCTGCTTCGGCCTTCCACGTAGCTCCTTCAACATGTTGATTTCTCCATAAGAACTTGATTGAAGCTATTTCCTCATTCCTTAGCTTATGAACCTGTCGGTCAAGGATCTGGACTGGCACCTCCTCATATGAGAGACTATCCTTTATCCCCATACTGTCCAATGGCACAATGGAGGTTTGATCTCTGATGAACTTCTTCAAAAGTGACACATGGAAAACTGGGTGTACAACTGCTAGTTCTGAAGGTAATTCTAGCTCATAGGCTACATTGCTGATACGCCTCAAAATTCTATAAGGTCCCACGTACCTCGAACTGAGCTTTCCAATTTTGCCAAACCTCATCACCCCTTTCATGGGCGAGATTTTTGGGTAAACCCAGTCATCAACTGCGAACTCCAACTCTCTTCTCCGCACATCAGCGTAAGATTTCAGACAGCTCTATGCTGTTTTCAACCTTTCTCGGATGAGCTAAACTTTCTGCAATGCCTCATGAACTGAGTCTGGCCCTATTAAGGTAGCTTCACCAACCTCGAACCACCCTATAGGCGATCTACACCTTCTTCCATATAATGCTTCAAATGGGACCATCTGAATGCTAGAGTGGTAGCTATTGTTGTTGTATGCAAACTCGATAAGAGGCAAACAGTCATCCCAATTACTTTTAAAATCGATCGCACACACTCTTAGCATATCTTATAGGGTCTGAATAGTCCGCTCAGCTTGACAATCGGTCTTTGGGTGAAAAGCTGTGCTGAGCTTAACTTGAGTGCCAAGTCCCTTTTGAAAGGATTTCTAGAAGAGTGAGGTGAACTGAGTTCCTCTGTATGAAATGATAGATAAAGGCACCCCATGGAGCCTGACTAACTCTCGGATGTAATGTCTGGCATAGTCCTCAGCTGAGTCTGTGGTTTTGACTGGGAGGAAGTGAGCTGACTTAGTCTTTCGATCTACTACTACCCAGATTGAGTCATGCTGCCGACGAGTCTAGGGTAGACCTGTAATGAAGTCCATATTTACTTCTTCCCACTTCCATGTGGGTATACTAATATCTTGAGTCATGCCTCCTAGTCTTTGATGCTCCACCTTGATTTGCTGGCAGTTGGGGCACTTGGTTACGAATTCAGCAATGTCTCTCTTCTTGTCATTCCACCAATAAATATCCCGCAGATCGTGGTATATTTTAGTAGAACCAGGGTGAATGGAGTATCTCGAGCTGTGTGCCTCAGCTAATATCTGCTGTCTCAACTCAGCAACATCTGGTACTCACAATCTTCCCTGATAACAGAGCACACCATCTCCCCTTTTGGAGAAAGCATCAACCTCCTTCCTGAGAACTGCTTTTTTAAGTTTAAGTAGAGCTGAATCTTTATCCTTTCTGGGCTTAGCTTCAACTACCTAAGATGAATCCGACCCACTTTGCATTACCACACCACCTTCCGCTTAATCCACCAACTGCACCCTTAACCGGGCTAGTCTGTGAACATCCCTCGGGAACTCCTTTTTTCCTTCCTCAATATGAGCCACACTCCCCATAGACCGTCTGCTTAGGGCGTCAGCCACCACATTGGCTTTGCCGGGGTGATACAACTCACTCTTCTCATAGTCTTTTAGCAACTCCAACCACCTTCTCTGACGTAGTTTTAGATCCTTTTGACGCATCACGTACTGATGACTCTTATGATCTGTAAACACATCCATGTGAGCTCCATATAAGTAATGCCTCCATATCTTTAGCGCAAACACCACCGCTGCCAGCTCTAAGTCATGAGTTGGATAGTTCTTCTCCTGAACTTTGAGTTGTATGGAGGCGTAGGCTATCACTTTAACCTACTGCATCAGGACGTATTCGAGTCTAACTCTGGAAGCATCACAACAAACAACCAATCCATTTGTTCCTTCTGGAAAGGTTAGAACCTGAGCATTACTGAGTCGAGTCTTCAACTACTAGAAACTCTTCCCGCACTATCCGACTACAGAAATTTCACCTTCTTCTGTGTTAACTTAGTCAGAGGAGATGCTATGGAGGAGAAACATTCCACAAACCGTCTATAATAACCTGCTAAACCCAAGAAACTCTTAATTTGAGTAAGAAAGGTAGGTCTGGGCCAATCTTTCACGGCTACTATCTTGTGAGGATCTACTTGTATTCCTTCACCTAAGACCACATGACCTAAGAAGGTCACTGACTTTAACCAGAATTCGCACTTGCTGAACTTGGCAAATAGCTGGTGGTCCCTGAGTGTCTGCAATGATAATCTGAGGTGATTTGCATGCTCTTCCTCATTTCTGGAGTATACTAGGATGTCATTGATAAATACGATGATGAACATATCCAAAACTACTTGAAGACTCTGTTCATTAAGTCCATGAAGGTTACTGGGGCATTTGTTATCCCAAAGGACATCACCACAAACTCATAGTGACCATACCGAGTTTTGAATGTTGTTTTCAGTATGTCACACTCTCTGAACCTTAGCTGATGGTACCCAGACCTGAGATCAATTTTGGAGAAACAACTTGCTCCCTGAAGTTTGTCAATCAAGTCCTCAATTCTGGGTAGGGGATACCTGTTCTTGATTGTGACCTTGTTCAGCTAACGGTAATCTATGCACATTCAGAGGGTACAATCTTTCTTATGCATAAATAGTACTTGAGCACCCCAAGGAGAGATGTTGGGTCTGATAAAACCCTTGTAAATAAGATCTTTCAGATGCTTCTTTAACTCTTTAAGCTCAGCTGGAGCTATTCTATAAGGAGGGATGGAGATGGGATGAGTATTTGGAAGGAGATCTATTCCGAAATCTATTTCCCATTCAGGGGGAACTCCGGGAAGATCCTCCGAAAAAACATTTAAGAACTCGCTGACCACTGGAACTGACTGGATAGTTGGGGTCTCAGAGTTGGAATCCTTGACCCAAACTAGATGATTAATACATCCCTTGGAGATGAGTTTCTGGGCATCAAGGTAGGAAATAATCCTACCCTTAGGAGCCGAACTGTTGCCCGTCCATTCTAACACTGGTTCATTTGGAAACTGAAACTTGAGCACTCTAGTTCTGCAATCAACTGAGGCATAGCAGGAGTGTAGCAAATCCATGCCAAGAATAAGGTCAAATTCAACCATGTCTAACTCTACGAGATCAGCTAGAATGACTTTATTTAGGACTGAGGCTGGGAAGTTTCTATACACCCGACTGGCTCTAACAGCCTCGCCAACTTGGGTGGAGACTGAGAATGGTTCTTAGAGGACCTCTGGACTGATATTGAACTGGACTGCTATGTAGGGAGTGACGAATGAAAGTGTGGCTCCTGGAACTAGGAGGGCATACACGTCTACATGAAAGAGACGTAATATACCCGTGACTACACCAGGTGAGCTCTCCTGATCCTGACGGGAAGATGAGCATAGAAACGATTTTGGTGCAGATCGCCTTTGTACCTGATGTGTTGTCCTATTGAGTTGGTCGGTCTGCTCGAGCTGATGATGTGGTAGATTGTGATCTCCCTCGCCCTGCTGATGGGCACTCCCTAAGCCGATGTCCAAGCTGCCCACAATCAAAACAACCCCCTAGACCTTGAAGGCACTCTCCCAGGTGGTTCCTACCATATTGGGATAAGATGGATACTTGCTCCCGGTATTGTGCGCCTGAGACTGAGCGCTAGATGATCCACCCCTTCGATCCTGGCGGGACCAAATGGTTAGGGCACTGGCTGAACTGGGTGCTGGGGCTCTCTATTGTTGTTGCTGCTATGGGTGGCTACTACCGCTAGACCTCTGATGGCCGAAATCTGACTGGCCAGTCATTGCTCATTTGTTCTTCCTCTCTATATCCTTTAACTTTTCGGCCTCAATCTTCTAGGAATAGAGTATCAACCTGGAGAAGTCTATACCCTTAATCAGCATCGCTATCCTGCACTCCTTGAGGACCACGTTTGATGCCCGTTCAAAAATTTCAACATACGAGCCCTTGGCTCAGCTACCATTTCTGGAGCGTACTTAGACAACCTCATAAACTCCAAAGCATACTCCTCCATTGTTCTGTTGCCCTGTCTCAAGTTCATAAACTCTACCATCTTTGCCTCCCTCAATTCCAAAAGGAAAAATCTATCCAAGAAAGCTGTGTGGAACTCCTCCCACTCTACTTGTCCTGCTCCCACTGGCCGCCCCTCTTTCTACTGGTCATGCCAAACCTGAGTTACCCCTTTTAGCTGGTAGGCAGCCAAGTCAGCACTCTCAGAAGAGCTAACACATAATGCAGGTAATCTTCCTGATCTCATTCAAGAACTCCTAGGGATTCTCCCCTAATTTGGATCCCTAAAAAGATGGAGGGTTCATATGGGTGAAGTCCCGCACCCTTGCATCTACTGCAGACCTTTACGTGGCTATCAAAACCACCTACTGGTTCACCTGGGTGGTGACTGTTTGGGCTAGCAGTTGAATGGCCGCCCTGAATTCGATGATAGATATCAAATCATCTTGAGAAGCTGACGAGGCTGGTGGGGCACGTCTGATGGCGTTACTGGCCCTTCTTCCATTTCTGCATCTGGGTGACATGGTTCACTGAAACGAAATAGAGCACCAGTTAGAAGGGCATTTTCGGGATTGAACTTTAACACACGATAAAGAGTATGAACAAAAGGGAGTTTTTTCCTAATAACATCTCGTAGCCTACCTCGTCATAAGTGTGACGCGCTTCACACCCATGAAAAGGACTCTACTCAATGCAAATTTCAGAACATTCCGAGGATACTCTAAAGCTAGGGCTATGATATAATGTTTGTCACGCCCTGAGCCTATATCTTGGAAATAACACGGTACTTCAATTCACAAGTGACCCTAAGTCAACCTCTGGTCCATCATACACTGGTATTCTAAGTAAAACATGCACAACAGAAATTTTAAAGTAATAACATGAAAGCATTTTAATGAAATTTAAGATAACACTTAAAACATGAATCTGAACATCTGCAATTTGAAAGCCTTCTAACTGATGAGTTACTGGGACAAGCCCCCAGCTAACTCTAAGCCTAAATAAAAACTATAATCTAACTATAAGAAAATGAAATAAGGCCCTCAAATGATGAGGACTCACACTTCAACTGCGGCTGAGGAGGATCTAAATCGTGGCGGCTAACGCTGCTGAGTCTGTGAACCTGCAGCTGTATCATGAAATGATACAACATAAAAGTAAGTTTCAGTACTTTGAATGTACCGATTAAGTGGGATAAACCATAACTGAAATACAAAGTATGAACTGAAATGGCATGGAATGACCAACCAGGAAGCTGAACTAAACTACTGAAATAACTAAAGTGGTTAAGGTGACCCTGTTTAATGGCCAAAGACATGCCCTAAGTCTGATAGTTCTGAGTCTGAAATACTATACTGAACCATGCTACTTATTATGAGACTGGATTGGACTGACTAGGGGGAGAGTGTGTAACCGACATATAACAACGTGAGCGGGACGTGGAGTCTGATGTATACACCTCAATGATAGGACCCAATATACCTTGCCAGGGTATAAAGGCATGAACTGGGTGATCACGAAAGAAGGGGGACAATCAGGCCAAGTAATACTAGAACCTATGTTGGCAACATAGTTTTGGGAACCTGGGTGTGCTGGAACCCCGGCCCGCTCGGTGCTAAGTCCTACTCCCACTGAAAAACCTAAATTGAACTAGTAGGCTGATAGCTCGAAACTGTGGTCCAAGACTAGTCAGGGACATAAAAGTACCCTGAGAGTCCAATCGAACTAGATTCTGAAACTGGGTTCTAGACTAGTCAGAGCTGCTTATCTAGAAGCGTCGTAACCGTCTAAGAACAAACTATAAACTAAACTGGGGTCCTAGGGATGGTTATAGCTGTATATATATATCTAAAATGTCACGACTGCCTACTGGACCAATAAACTAGATTTTGAGTATGATTTTGATAATTCGGAGGCACCACTGACACCTCGGGAAAAGACTGAAGTCAAACTGATCAGTTGACAAGTTCTGAATAATTCTGAAGAGGTTCTACATTCTAACTGAACTAAACTACTAAGCAGCTAATAGAGAACACAACTCATTCCATCTACACGAGAATTTCATAATATAGCAAAATTTCAAGAATTAAAGAAATCTCATCCAACAAGGCTAAAATCATTCTTATCAATGAAATTTTTGCTCAACATATATATATATATATATACACACATATATATATATATATATATAATAAGAATTACTAGGAAATTCAGCCCAAAACATACTTCACAAACTAGACGGAATTTAATACACAAATAGCCTTTACTCGAAAATTTAGGGCTTAAATTCACTTCAGAAAGAACATCAACTATTTACTTAGGAACTGACGAAGATCATATGAATAATAAACATGGATATTATCCCATGTGAAATTAATGAAAACTAACATGAAAATTTCTTCGAATTCGAAAGCTCTGGGATAAAACTGATAGAGAAACTATGGGAGGGTTTTGGGGGACACAAGAGAATGACAATCCCCTTGTTGAATTCGCACATACCTGGCTAAGAATTTCCCTGAAGAAGAAGACCCGAACTGCTGCAATGAAGGAAAACCCTAAGCCTTCTTCAGAGTTTCTTGAGAGAACTTTCGATGCTTTTCTGAGAAAGAATATGGGAATGAGGGAAGGAACTGTCCAAACCCTATAATAAGTCTGAATTACGTCCAAAACGACATAGTTTAAAGCTTAGGAGAATAGAAAATTACTAAATAACCCTTAGAAACTTGCTGGAAAAAACTGCCAGGTGACCTTAACGAGTCGTGGGGACTGACCACGACTCGTGATCACACCTATTGAGTACACTGCCCGGATCCTCAGTAGGTCACCACAAGGGACCTAAAGAGTCGTGGTGACTGACCACGACTCGTCACCAGTCATGGACCTCACTACCTCACTTCTGAAGTTCTGTACTAGGCTTGACCACGAGTCACACAAAGAGTCGTTGCCACTGATGACGACTCGTGGTGACACTCGTTAGGTGCACTGCCTAACAACTAACTAGGGATAATAACAGGGGATATAACGAGTCGTTACAGGTGACCACGGATCATGGTCACCATCCATCAAGTACACTCTTTCTCATAATGACCCGTTAGGTGAGCCGTCTTTTAGCATTTCTACAGATTTTTCTGATTTTTCTGATTTAAGTCCCGGATCTAGTCTTTGAGTTTCTGGGGTATTACATATTTATAGCCCAATTCCACAACGTCACATCCATGTACACCATTAAATTATCTCCCAATACTCAATTCTTCTCTTTCAAGAAAAAATTAAGTAAGAATAAATAGACCCACATCTGCAACCATGGAATTTCAATTATAAATTGGAGAAAATTTAACAGATTTACACTAATTAAATAATATTGAGATAAATCTAGCAATACCCAATCTAATTAAGCATTCATCACCACACACCTCTAGTTAATGATTTACCTACTCATAGTTAAGAAATTCAAAAGCATATTTAACAATAAACTCATTGATTTCAATAATAAGAGTAGCAAAATCAAATTCAACACTAAGTCTTCAATAATGGTAGTACCTTGCTATAGAGGAAGAAGAACAAAAAGAAAAACAAACCTTTACAATTTCCACCAATAGAATTCTACTTTCTTCTTCTACAAAGAGAATGTTGTCAAAAAGACAAAAGTTAAGATCTGATAGGTACAAAGTACTTCTCTCTAGAATATATCCAAAAGTAGGGTACTCAAAACTCTCATTTTTAGTGTTGGACACGTTTCCCCTGTTCAGGTATTCTGGTACTTGTGAGAGTACGTACGGTTCACCAGTTACATTCCGCGAACCACCGATTATAATTGGATGCTCCTGCTGTGAATTCCAGTGTCCTTCGGCATTTCCTTCAGAGACTCTCTAGTCTCCAATCATGCTCCGCCAATTTCTTTCTCTGTGATCCAACACTCCCAGGTATCGATAGGCAATTCAACTAGTGAGTCACCGGTTGGTGTCCGTGATCGCCGGTTGCTTTAGTTCCCCAAGGAAGTGGTCTTCGGCTTTGGCCGGTGTTTCACCAGTCTTCTCTGGTGAAGTGCCAGTTTTCACCTGATTCCCTTCTTTTTTACTCCCTTTCTTGCACTTTTCTACAAATTCGATATCTGCACACAAAAAGGAAAAAGGGGCATAAAATCCATCTAAATGACTTGAAAACTAAGCTAAAGCTCATGCGTACGAGCCTAATGAGTTGGTAAATTACCAACTCATCAAACCTCCAAACTTGAACCATTGCTTTTTCTCAAGTAATGCAATTATTATCAGATGAAAAACATGCCATTCCACACAAGTTAATGCATCAATTGCCACTTAACTCAGGACAACCCAAAAATATTGACCAACTCACCGAAAAAGAGAAAAAATGACACATTTCAATAGGCCACCCCATTCAAAAACATGATTCACAGGAGCTTTCATTTTTCAAAATGAGGATATAACTTATCCACGAAGTACACATAGCATCTCAATTCATGATCATTGCACATTCTAGGTTTGCCTTAGAGCTTGCATTTCTCATGTCCTGTGCACACATTTACCCTTAATGCAATTGTGTCCTCAAAAAGGATGATGCCACTCACATAAGATAAAGTCCTTATTCTTTATCATGAAATTAATGCATTCACACAAGGGATCGTAAAAAGAGAAGATTGCACTCACTTTCTCAAAAGAAATCTTCATCCACACAACTCGACCCATAGGCTTCCGTTTCGTGTAATTTGCCACTAATGTAGAGCAACTGCACTAAAAATCATTTAGTACTTGTGGGTCATAATGTAGGCTAGGGATAAGGGTAGGATAAATGTTTAGCTTTAGTGACTAATGCCTCCGTTATTCCTTTACAAACTTGCGACATCCCATCATCTTGCTCAAATCACTCCCCTACATTTCTCCTTGTTCATCATCTTCATCTTTTTGTTGTAATACAAGCCACCCTTATAAAATTTTGAATTTCAAACTTAGCCTTCTCTATGCAAGAGATAGCACCTATCAACAATTTTTTATTTTTTTGATGATTTAATGTCTCTCAACTCATTCGTTCACTCATCGCATCACAAGTTTTGGTGCTACCTCATGTTTTAGGCTACTCATTATTTTCTCCCACTCTTGCAAACCCCCAAACTTAGGCTTTTACCTCATTTCACATTCATTTCCTTATCTCTCCCTATTTCTTGGGCTTGAAGCCCCCATTTTTTATTGTTTCATTATTAGCAATTAGGGAGGATTGGTGCAAAAGAGAAGGATTAAAGAAAATGGTCATTAGGCTTGTAATGTGGTTTCCAAGAAAAGGTTTAAGGCTCAAACGTTGGCTATCAAAGATTAATGGTCAAGGAGGTCATTTTTTTTTGAAGTGACTTATAAAAGTGAGCCTAAAATCATGTTCTAAGTGCAGCTACATCTATAATTTTTCCTTGAGACACACTTAGGGAAAGTTCTAGACAAGAAGTTGTGCATGAGATTCACAAAAATCATTACCACACGAGGAATCACAGCTAAAGAGTCCACAAATGTCATTATCCACACAAGATCTTGATTTAAGACATTGGAACATGCAAATTTATAAATCAAACGAGGAATTTACAAAGTATGACAAAGAGTGCTATATTCACATTTCAAACGCTCGTTCATTATTTCTCATTTTCATTCCCCATTTCAAAATTCCATTACAAAAATTTTTCTGGTGGTACCTGTCAAAATAGATCCACACAAGACTTAAAAACGACATGGCATTTTCCCTTAAGAAAGTCACCTCTCAATTTATCGTCGGGAAGTACCAACCCGGTTCGATAAAAAATAGAAAGGAAAAAGGTAAATTCTCCTCAGGAAAGAGCAAGGGAATAAAGAAAACCTTTGGAGTTTAATTATTATTCTACTATTTACATAGGCAAACAAACAAAGGACTTGGGTCATAAAGGAAAAAAAAATTCAAAAACATGGAACCAATTTTCACCGTTAGCACACTAATATGAATCCAAGAACTCAACCATGTCATTCATTTTTGTCCAAATCACAATCCCAGCAAGGGAGATCATCAGCAAGACTAAAACTGAGCCCAAAAAGGCTCACAATTCCTCATCAGATAATCGTAATAAAAAAACAAAAGACTACAAGGACAATATCAACTCATCTAAAAAAAACACTAGTGACCCCCAAAAAAAACTCCTTCCACCAGCTTAGAGAGTACATTGTCCTCAATGTATGCATGCGAAATAAAACGGTAAGAGACTCCCTGAGTGGGTCACTCCTCCTCCTCCTCATCAGCTTCCCTTGCTCTTATGGAACCATCAAAACCAGCCTCTCCCAGATCCTTAGTGTCAACTCCCAAGCCCTCAAACAGATCATCAATGGGGCCTCGAACTATGGAAGGAGCAACCATTGCGGTATCAAGAGCGCTCATGTCAGGCACTTCCATAGTGTTTGACTTTTACACTCCTGCACCTCAGTTTAAAGAGAGGTGACAACCCCCTCCACTGCATCAACCCATTTGCATAACGTTGTGAGACTCTCATACATTTATTTCAGCTCCCATTTGACTGTTTGAGCAATGAGTGTAGGGAGAATCCTAGCCAACTTTTGGAGTCGGCTTTCATGAGAGTTGGTCATTTCCTCGAGTTTATGGAGACCACTCATCTAGGAGGATGTTGGAGAGGGGATGCTCCCTTAAGAGGTGTGTCACCGAAGGTTTGGCCCATAGCTTCTTGGTGAGACACATTCAAATCTGGGGCATGTGGCGATTTTTTGACCCATGGGATAGTAATCCCTCTGCTAACCCAAAAGCTTGCAATAGCTTCCTCTTAACTGTAGGTGTCTTGGCATCTCTTTTCCTATCTAAGGTGATAACTCCTGAGGCAAGGACAGGGGTCTTATCAAGGAACATTGGCACTCCCGCTTGTAAACACAATTGGGAAATAAGGACAACATATGGCATGGAGGTGTTGGCCTATCTTGCTTTTCGCTTCATTTGCTAGGCCCCAATATCCCCAAAGTTAATAGGGACTTCGGACATGATGTAGGCTATGAGAATCACTGTCTCCAAGCTGACCCGCTGTATTTTTGGAAGAAATGATACGACAACAGATGAGATCCAACCATAACTTGGCCTCGAACTTCAGATCATGGAAAAAAATTTTGCCATCCATGGAGGACCATAACGGAGTGTCAACTGCGATGATGGGGGATCTCCAAGTGAATTGATTTTTCATGTCTGAAGTCCTGGCCATGTACTCTCTGCCAGGATCAATTTCATCTTCCCAAAATAGATAATTGATCATTTCCACAGTTATCTCTACCTTCACCTAATGTACCATGACTGATGGTAAGCAGGGGACTTCATCAATTTTTCCTTTATGTTTCTTAATGTCATGTCTAGCCTGGTAAGAACTGTAGAACTCTGGCACCAAGATGGGGTAGTAGTATGGGAGAGTATTGGCGAAAGCATACCACTACCTGTTTGTGAACTGAGCGGTGATGTTGGGCAAGTCACCGCGTAGTCCCGCTAAATCGAACCTCTTTTCCACCGTTATCGACCGGCCCTTGCAAATGGCCTAGTGCCCTTTCATGTCGGGCACATAGAATATTATGAACTCCCTAGAGTTTTCGGGTGTTGCGGAGGCCTTATCCTTTCCTTTGCCCTTGTCTTTGTTGGTTCAGAAGGCTGAGGCCTTTCCCTTTCATGTGTACCTGGATGAAGACATTTTATGCAAGTATGATGTTATTGGCAGCCACAACGCATTGAAATGAAATAACTAATTATTATACTAAAATTAAAATGAGAAGAAAAGATACAAGATTATCTTTTAGAGGATTAGTAGCACCGACGAGCAGTAGGATGGTATTCGCAAATTGTCATTGAGCCGACGGTGAAAAATAGTAAACTGGGGAAAAAGGCCTTCCACCGGTGACAAAGCGGTGAGTCGTCGGTTCTGATCTTAGAACCACCAAAGTAATGTGGGATCAAATTAGTGGCCTAAAGCCACCTTCAGATCAAACCGGTGTTCCATCAGCGTTACACCGGATCCAACCAGTGAATAGCCGATAGTCGTCGTTCCCAAAGCATTTCCATGAGGTTTAGTGGAACAATTTCACACACGCTTACTGGTATCATACCAAACACTAATTAAACATATGAAAAATGTCAGAAATGATGATGTACCCTAAAGAATGGTGTCACCCAATCTATCATAGGGTAAAGCATGACATTTTGGTCCATTTGGGTTACTCAGACTTCACCCCATTTAAGTCGACACAACAATCACAAAATCCCCACACCTATTTCAGCAATAAACTACTATCATCCCACAAACTTTATGTAACGTCACATATAGAATCAATCATGGAATAAAGTGAGGAAGGAATGGTAGTAAAAAGGGGGGAAATATATGTTATCACTACATAGATATGCCACAGAAACACCATTGATGAGAGAATAAGAGAGTCTAAGAAACATTATCTCTTGTGGGAGAAAGTTTAGCAGAGACTCACTATGGAATCTTGGAGATGCTCACAATGGCAATTGTTGTACTTGTTTAGTAGAGAGGAAGAATGTGAGTGTAGTGAGAAATGATGGAGAGAGTGAGGGATTTTATAGGTGAGTGGATAGGAATGGGGTTGGTTGAGGAGGAGGTGGAAGATTAATAGTGACCTAATTGTTTGGGAAGTGGATGAGAGGGAGTTGTGGGAATATGTATTTTGGGCTGCACCGGTGATTAAACAGTGGTACGCACTAGCAGTCCGCCGGTTCATTTGTCGATCTAACATATATTCCCCCAGGTTTCTGCTTGCCTGTGTCAAAGTGTGGCGGTTCGTGCATCTGGATTGGTGAATCGCCGATGTTGTACATTGCCTGCCTTGTTTTTGTGCTTTCTCTCCTTGCTTGTCACCTCATTACGCTTACAAAATCAAAAACAACAATGACATAAAAACAATCAAAATAAAACACTTGGGTTGCCTCCCAAGGAGCGCCTTAGTTAACATCGTGGCACAACGTATTTCCCATTTTAGCAATCTTTCTTCGAAGGATCATCCTTCGACTCAGCCTCTTTCATCTCCACTCTTCTCTCATCGTTCTCCTCATGCAACACCCCAATCACTTTGCATTCATCTGGAGTTTCAGCTGATGGGCACACCTTAAAGGTGACCTCTTCACTTCCAACTCGAAACTTAAGCTCACCTAGCTCTACATCTACCAATGCTCGACCCGTGGAGAGCAATGGTCTCCCCAGAATATTGGCACTTCTAAGTCCATTTCACAATCAAGTATCACAAAATCAGCTGGTAGAATGAATTTATCCACCCTTATCAATACATCCTCTAGCACACCCACAGGTTTCATTATGGAGTGGTCAGCCATTAACAGCCTCATTGATGTGGGTTTGGTGTTCTCGAGCCCTAATTTCTTGAAAATGATAAGAGGCATTGGATTTATGCTTGTGACAAGATCGCAAAGGGATTTCTTAAACACACATAGCCTGTTAGTGCAAGTAATCGTAAATACTCTTGGATCTTCTCGCTTAGGGGCGAGATTGCTCATCATCATCGCACTACAGTGATGTGTTGTCTCCCCGGTGCCACATCTACTGCCTTATTCTTTTTCAATAGCTCCTTCATGAATTTGGCATATCCGGGCATTTGAAGTGGGCATCCACCAATGGTATATTAATGGATAATTTGCTGAAGGTGTCGATGAATTTGCTGAACTGATCATCCTTCTTTTTCTTAGCTAACCTTTGTGGATAAGGGGGTGGAGATTTTGGTTAAAATTTTTCATCATTTGAGGCCTTTATGCCTGCCTCTTCTTCATCAACACGTGAGGGAACTTCCTCATCCTTTCCCTCACTTTCATCTTCACTCTTTTAACCACTACTTAGTGTTTTTGACACTTTATCAAATTCATTTTCATCATTTGGTTTAGGAGCAACAACCTTCTTAGGCTTCACTCTGGCATCTCCAACTAGTTTACCACTCCTCATAACAATAGCCATGCATTGGCTATCTTTCTTTGAGTTTGGAATTGTGTCACTTGGGTGCATTTCCTTCATTTAGGGGTTCACTTGAGTGGACAAGTGGTTCATTTGAGCTTCCAAATGCTTAATGGAGGCTGAATGAGAGCTCACCATCTGGGAAAGGTTAAAGGCCTCCTCTTTCAATTCCTTGACCAAGTTGTCGGTTAATTGACTTTCTTGAGGACTCTTGATAACATCTCTTCAATTTTTGAGCTACCCACATCACTCACACCTAGATTAATTTAGGCATTCTTAGCTTTAGGAGGGGGAACATATGGGTTTGAACTTCGGTGGTAATGGTCTCCCTCTCGATTTTTCTATCTATTGCCCCATCTTTCATTTCTTTCAGGCCATCCCTGTGCATCACAGTTTCTCCAACCTTGGTTCTCTTCCCTTAGGCACCAAGTACCTTGATTAATCCCTTGAAACATGGGTCCATGTGGATGTATTTACGGACCACAAGAGCTTGCAATATGTGTTCACTCAGAAAGATCTCAATCATCCGCAAAGGAGGTGGTTGGAGCTACTCAAGGACTATGATATGAGTGTTCTTTACCAGCGGGGTAAGGCTAATGTGGTAGCAGGCGCATTTATTAGGCTCTCTATGTAGAGTGTGTTCCATGTGGATGAGGGAAAGAAGGAGTTGGTGAAACATGTTCATCGACTTGCAAGGTTGGGAGTTAGATTGGTCGACTCGATCGATGGCGGTGTTGTTGTGCAAAACGGACCAGAATCATCCTTGGTGACTGATGTGAAAGCTAAACAAGATGAGGATTCGATCTTGGTAAAGCTGAAAGAAGCCGTTCAGAGTCAGAAGGTGGAGGTCTTCTCCCAAGGGGGAGATGGTGTGTTGCGATACTAGGATCGTCTGTGTGTTTCAGACGTTGATAATTTGAGGGGTCGGATATTACATGAGGCACATGGATCTAGGTACTCTATCCATCTGGGTGCCACCAAGATGTATCATGATTTGCGGGAAATATACTGGTGGAACGGCATGAAGAAAGATATTGCAAAATTCATAGTCAAGTGCCCGAACTGTTAGGAAGTGAAAGTCAAGCATCAAAGGCCGGGAGGCGTACTTCAGGATATTAGCATTACCACTTGGAAGTGGGAAGAGATTAATATGGATTTCATTACAGGCCTACCTCGTACTCGCCGACACTACAATTCTATTTGGGTGGTGGTTGACAAGTTGACCAAGGCTGCACATTTCCTACCAGTGAAAACCACAGATTTAGCGGATGATTATGAAAAACTGTATATCCGGGAGTTGGTGCGATTACATAGAGTTCCCTTGTCTATTATCTCAGACCGAGGTACTCAGTTTACCTTTCGTTTTTGGCGGTCTTTCTAAAATGGACTTGGGACTCAGGTTAAACTCAGCACAATATTTCATCCACATATGGATGGTCAGGTGGAGCGAACAATCCAGACTCTCGAGGACATGTTGATAGCTTGTGTGATAGATTTTAAAGGAAGTTTGGATGATCACTTGCCCCTTATCGAGTTCGCTTACAATAACAATTATCACTCTAGTATTCAAATGGCACCGTTCGAGGATCTCTATGGGCGAAGATGTAGATTTTCCATGGGATGGATTGAGGATGGTGAGGCAGCTACGATAGGGCCAGATTCGGTTCATGAGGCTATGGTGAAGGTTAAGTTGATAAGGGACACGTTGAAAACCGCTCAGAGTCGTCAAAAGTCATATGCTGATGTGAGGAGGAGAGAGTTGGAGTTTGAGGTGGATGATTAGGTATTTCTTAAGGTGTCTCCCATAAAAGGAGACATGCTGTTTGGGAGGAAAGGAAAACTCAGCCCCCACTATGTTGATCCTTTCCGGGTTATGAGAAGAGTTGGTAAGGTAGCGTATGAGTTGGACTTGCCATCAGAGTTATCTTCAGTTCATCCCGTCTTTCATGTATCGCTCTTGAAGAAATGCTTGGGAGACCCAGCTGTAGTAGTTTTGGTGGAAAGTGTTGGTGTGAGAGATAGCCTCAGTTATGAGAAAATTCCAGTTGCAATCTTAGATCGTCAAGTTTGGAGGCTGAGGAATAAAAAGGTAGCTTCAGTGAAGGTGTTATGGAGAAATCAGAATGTTGAGGGAGCTACATGGGAAGCCGAAGTGGATATGATGACTAAATAGCCTCACTTGTTCTCCATCAGCTCAGTTTCAGTTTGAGGTATCAGTTTTTCCCTAATTCTCTAATCAGTTTCCATGTTCAGTTCATGTGCACAAGTTTGATTTATGTTATGATAGATGTATGTGATTTCTGAATTCGGTTCAGCTATGTAGTTCTTTTCGGAGGTAGTCATTCCGCTAGTTTTCAGTTTAAATGATCAGTATTTGAATATGATAATTGCATGTTTCTGTTTTTTGCTTGTTTCCTACATTCGAGGACGAATGTTCCCAAGGGGGAGATATTGTAATATCCCAAAACTGCCTAGGAGTAGAGCTGGGAGCTAAAAGTTGAAAAATGCTGAAACTGGAAAAATATCACAAAACGGGCCATGAAATGACTCATGGTATCTAACCATGGGTCGTTGTGTGCAGTCATGGTCAGGGAAGTCTGGGTGGTAGTGGAGACGACGGAAAACAAAATGACTCATTGTTCGTGACAACAAGTTGTTGTTAGCAGGCGTTGGAGGAGGCTGGGTTTAGCAGATGGGATACAACGGGTCGTCCAACGACTCATTGTGAGAAGAAACGACCCATGGTTACCAGTCATTGTTTGGTTACAAAGATTTCCAGTGTAAGTGATGGATCAATACCACGACTCTTTGGAAGCAACCACGAGTCGTGGTGAGGCTCGTGGTAAGCAGGTACAAATTTTTGTGCAGGGGTAATCAATGGTCAAGGTAATGATTCGTTATTTAAAAGGAGGAGTCGTCCTGCCAATCTGTTGTTCAGTTCCGGAGGCAGGTCTCAGCAGTGCAAGCGACGAGCAACACAACGGGTCGTCGTTCCTTTTAATGACCCGTTGGTTCCATCCGTTGGTCCAATTTGGACAGTTTTCAGGCCAGATTCATTAAGGGCATTTTCGACTTTTCTATGCTATGAGACCCTAAACTACATCGTTTTAGCTTATAGAAGGTGGGTTTTTAGGAGGATAATTTCCCTAAACTACATCGTTTTAGCTTATAGAAGGTGGGTTTTTAGGAGGATAATTTATTCTAAGTCCCCATTCATACATGCAAGAGTATAGAGAGGTGATCATAGGGTGATTCAAAGCTTTTCTCTTCAAATCCTTCCAATTCCTTCTTTGGCATTCAAGGGAGGCTATGAAACCAGTTGTTTTCAGGTATGTAACGCTATCAATGGGTGTTTCCTTCATCACCCATGCCAATTCTCTATGATTTCATGAAAATTCTAACAAAAATTTATGGGATTTGAAGTAGATTTATATAAAAGCTAATGATTGTTAATGGTCTTTGTTATTTTTTTGAATCTTATCATATTCTAAAGGTTTTGATCAATTGTTATGATATAAATTATTTATAATGTTATTGATTTCATTTTTTTTAATTTAGCCTAATTATGCATGACCCATGATGAATCGATTTATGATCTACTTTTTCCTATAATGATATTTACAAGCCCAACATGAATTATGATTTAAATTATAGATTTTATCAATTACCCATCATGATTTAATGAATTTCAAGCTATATACATGATCTACAAGTATGTATGAACTTTAAGATTCATGAATTATGTTTTGTCCAACTCACGGGCCCTATGTCATGGCTAGTTCACGTATGTACAAGCATGTTTATGATTATGATGATTTAACTAGCGCTTGAATTCTTATATGTTATACTATGACCATTATATATATTTTGGGAGTAGTATCAAACACCGAGTAGGTTCAGGGCTCAGGTTAAGCCCCAGATCTCATAAACTACATGCCACTGTAGGTATGTTGGAACCTCCTTTGTGACTGTCCCCGGCCCAAATGGACCTTTTCCTGGTGGTATCACTCCCTTTCATGGTTGTACCCTTGGCAAAGTACGAACTGCCTCTCAACTAGGTTTGCAGGTCGGACTTCAGTGTGCTCATATGGGGTATGTTGGTTAAAAGAATCTCCCATTGTTCCTCATGATTTATGAATGCTTATGATTATGTATTTTGGCTCAAGTTATGTTAAGTTATGCTTTTCTCCTATGATTATGATTACATTTTTATTACGATTGCTTTAAAAATCTTGAGCCTTATGTTATGTTATGATGTTTACGATATGAGCATGATGTCCTACTTTTATGATCATTTATGAGTTTTAAATATTTTAAATTTCCTTTTTACTTACCTTGCATACTCGATATATTCCACGTACTGACCGCATAATTTCTCTGTTGTATCGTTTTATGATACAGGACCCAACTCTCAGGCTTACCCGCATCATTAGATCGTCTCAGAGTTTGCCTTCAGCGTATTGGTTAATCCTCATGTTCGGAGAGCTATTTGATAGACATGTTACTACTTTATGTTCCAGTACATGTTGGGGTTAGTTAGGGGTGTTGTCCCATCAACCCATCATTTTAGTAGAGGCTTTCAGTCAAAGTATAGAATTCAGCTTATGTATGTCTAAGCGATTCTTCTGGTTTGATATGTCATGATTCGATATGTTTCTAATATGCTGTATGTTAAGTCTTCCGCTCATGTGAATGAATTGGACGCATGTTCATGCCATGGGTTTACTTGGGGTCCCTCGGGGCTCTGACTCCCGTGTTTACGATTCGGATGTATGTTTGGGTCGTGGCATATTCGCTGTCTCAAGTCATCTACATCTGGAACACATAGTCTGTCCTGGTAACGAAACACACTATCTCCCCCTTTGGAGAAAGCCTCCACTTCTTTTCTTAGAACTACTTATTTTAATTTGAGGAGTATGGGGTATTTATCTTACTTTTCCTTAACCTCTACTACCAGTGAGGATTTTGATCCACTCTGAATTACAACTCCACCCTCGGCTAAATCAATTAACTGAACTCCCAATTGAGCTAACCTGTGAATATCCTTTTCCAGCTCCTTTCTACCCTCTTCGACATGTGCCACACTCCCCATGGACATCCTTCTTAGGGCGTCGGCCAGCATATCAGCTTTGCCTAGGTGATATAGCATGCTCATGTCATAATCCTTCAACAGTTCCAATAACCTCCTCTGACGAAGGTTCAAGTCCTTCTAACTGAACACGTATTGAAGGCTCTTGTGGTCGGTGAAAACATCCACGTGGATACCATAAAGGTAATGCCTCCATATTTTCAAAGAAAACACCACTGCTGCTAATTCAAGGTCGTGAATTGGATAGTTCTTCTCATGAACCTTGAGATGTCTAGAGGCATAAGCTATCACCTTACCCCAGTGCATCTGAATGCAATTGAGGCTAACTAGGGAAGCATCGGAATAGATTACAAACCCATCTGTTCCTTATGGTAAGGTCAAAACTGGAGATGTAGTAAGTCAAGTCTTCAACTCTTGGAAACTCTTCCACATGCATCTGACCATAAAAACTTTACCTTTTTCTGAGTTAACTTTGTTAGAGGAGACACAATAGAAGAAAACCCCTCTACAAACCATCAGTAATAATCGGCTAGACCTAGGAAACTCCTAATATCTGTTGGGGAAGTGGGTCTTGGCCAGTCTTTCACCACTACTATCTTTTGAGGATCTACCTGAATATCCTCACCTAAGACCGCATGACTGAGGAAGGCTACTAACTTCAACCAGAAGTCACACTTACTGAATTTAGCAAACAACTGACGGTCTGAGAGTCTGCAACACTATCATCAAATGGTTAGCATGATCCTCCTCATTTATGGAGTATACCAAAACATCATCTATGAACACAATGGATAACATGTCCAGGTACGACTTGAATACCCTATTCATCAGGTCCATAAAAGCTGCAGGGGCATTGGTTAGTCCAAATGACATAACCACAAATTAATAATGACCATACCGAGTTCTAGAGGATGTTTTCAGTATGTCACACTCCCTGACCCTAAGCTGATGATATCTCAACCTGATCTACCTTGGAAAAAACAATTGGTTCCCTGAAGTTGATCAAACAAGTCATCAATCCTGGGTAGGGGATACCTGTTCTTGACTATAACTTTGTTCAGCTGATGGTAGTCGACACATATTCTAAGGGTACCATTTTTCTTTCGTACGAACAACACTGGCGCACCCCATGGAGAGATGTTGGGTCTGATGAAACCCTTATCTAGAAGGTCCTTCAGTTGTTCCTTCAAATCCTTAAGCTCAGCTAGAGCCATTCTATAAGGTGGAATAGATCTGGGCTGAGTGTCTAGAAGAAGGTCTACACCGAAGTTTATTTCTCGCTCAGGAGGGACTCCAAGAAGATCTTCGGGAAACACGTCCGGGAATTCGCTGACAACTAGAACTAACTAAATAGTTGGGGTCTTCGAGCTAGAATCTTTGAGACAAACTAGGTGATAGATGCACCCTTTTGAAATTATATTCTTTGCCTTAAGGTAGGAAATAAACCGACCCTTAGGCGCTGAAACACTACCTATCCATTCTAAGATTGGCTCATTGGGAAATTGAAACATGATGGCTTTAGTTCCGCAGTCGACTGAGACATAACCAGAATGTAGCCAATCCATGCCAAGAATGAGGTTGAAATAAACCATGTCTAGCTCTAGGTGATCAACTAGAATAACTTTACTTAACGCTGAGACTGAGCATTTTATATACCCGCCTGACTCTAACCGACTCACCAACTGGTGTAGCAACTAAGAACGGTTCTAAGAGTACTTTTGGGCTAATATCAAATTGAATGGGTATGTAAGGATTTAGAAATGATAGTGTGGCTCCTGGATCTATTAGGGAATATACATCTAGATGGAAAAGACATAACACCCCCGTGACCAAATTAGGTGAGCTCTCCTGATCATGATGAGAAGACAAGGAATAAAAGTGATTTTGGCGTTGACCGCCATCAGCACTTGAAGTATTACCATGCTAAACTGGAATACCTGCCGGGGATGCTAAAGTAGTAGACTGAGTTTTCCCCTGTCCTGCTGACGGACACTCCTTTAGCTTGTGACCCAATTGCCCACATCTGAAGCAACCCTCTTTTCCCATGCGACATTCACCCAAATGGTTCTTTCCATATTTAGGACAAGTTGGAAAGTGGTGATGGAGTCGTGAATCTGGGACTGGGAGACTGATGCTTCACTCCTTCGGCCCTTATGGGATCGGGAAGAAGGAGCATTGGCCGATGTGTGTGCTGGAGGTCTCTGCTGCTGCTGCTGTAGGCGACTACTGCCGCCTAACCTCTGCTGGCTATATTCAAACTGTCCTATTCTAGCCCGCTTGCTTTCCCTCTATATATCATTCAATTTTTCTATGAATGATGAGGCTAGAGAGGTCAATTTCTTTGATTAGCATTGCAGTTCTTTATTCTTTAAGCACCAGGTCTGAAACCCTATTTACAAACTTAAGCGTGCGAGCCCTCGGCTGAGCTACCATCTCTGGGGCATACCTCAACAATCAAGTGAACTCCAATGCATACTCTTCTACTGTTTTGTTACCTTGTCTCAAATTCATGAATTCAGCGACCTTGGCCTCCCTCAATTTCCGAGGAAAGAATTTGTCAAAAAATGCCTTAGCGAACTCATCCCAATCTATTGATCCTGCTTCAGCTAGCCTCCCTTCCTTTCAATGGTTGTACCAAATCTAAGCTACCCCTTTCAATTGGTAGGTAACCATATCATCACTCTCTACGGAACTAACACCCACAATTCAGGTGATCTTCCGCACCTCATCCACAAATTCCTGAAGGTCCTCACCTACCCTAGATCCATGAAAAGATGGAGGGTTTATTCGGGTAAAGTCTCGAACCCTAGCGGCTACTGCAGATCTATTCACATTCACTGGAACCACCTGCTGGTTCACTTGGTTGGTCACAGTCTGAGCCAACAGTTGAATTGCCGCTCAAAATTCTATAGAGGACACTTGATCGTCCTATGGGGCTGCTGGTGGGGTAGGTCGGTTGACATTGCCATCCCTCCTTCCATTTCCTAGTTTTGGAGGCATATTTTCACTGAAACAAATAGAGCATGAGTTAGGAAGACATTTCTAGGATTAAGCTTAATGCATGATAAGGAGTATGAACAAAAGGGACATTTCCAAAGAACGCCTTGTAGCCTCCCCCTCATAAGTGTGGTGCGCTTTACACCCATAAAAAGGACTCTACTTGACTTGGCTTCAGAAAAACCTAGGATACTATAAACCTAGTTCTCTGATACCAAGTTTGTCACGATCCGAGTCTGCACCCTGGACGAGACACGGTTCTTGGAGCCATAAATGACCCCAAGCGAACCCATGTCTTAACATTGCACTGGTATACTGATTTAAACGTAAGGGGAAACTATGTAAAGATAATTATTCAAGAAATACTATATTGAAAAGATTAAACATAACAAAAAGTGACATGTTTCATAAGATACTAAAAACATGCAACAACTGCAAAACAAACTGAACAACACTGTGTCTGAAAGCCATCTAAAGAATTGATGAGTGTTGGGACTAACCCCAACTAAATCTAAGGTCTAACTCAAAAGAAACTGAACTGAATAAAGTAAACCCTTGTCCTTAGAATATGAGGACTCACCAATAACGCTGCTGTTGAAATTGTCAGAAGGAACTCCTGACGATACTGTGACTAAGAACCTGCACTTGTATAATAATACAATACAACATAGAAAGTATGCATCAGTACTTTGAATATACTAAGTAAGTTAGATATACATAAAACATAAAAATAAACAATTAAACTAAAATAACATGAAATGACCAACTGATATAGAGTGCTGATAAAAGATGAGCTATAACTGTAATAAGGTCAATATAGATCGTGACTGATGGTCATAAACATGTCCTGAAACTGAGTAACCGAACTGAGCTAAATTAATATTGAGTTGAACTGAACTGTACTAACAAGTGGGACTATACTCATATTGTGGGAGAGTCTATAACCGACATATAACCGCGTGAGAAAGACATGGAGTCCAATGTATACACCCCATCGGTGAGAGCCCATAGTACCTTTCCATTGTATAGTGGTTGAGCTGGGTGATAACAAGTCTGAAACCCTTTGGGACCAAAACCTACGATGGCAACCTAGTTCTGGGAACCTGGGTGTGTTGAACCTTGGCCTACTCGATGCTAACTCCTACTCCCACTGGATAGTCCTAATTTTGCTATTAGACTGATAGCTCGAATTTGATGCCCTCGACTGAGTCAGGAATATTTATCTAGAAGTAACCTGAGAGTCTGTAGGACTTGATAACTGAAAGTTAGTGTTCTAAGATAGGCCAGAGCTTCTTATCTTGAAGCGTCGTAACTGTCTAGTGAATTATTGATAACTGATACTAGGAAGTGTTACTGAACTTCTCTAGTACTGACTATTGTCAAATTGATCAGCCGACTTATTGAAAAATACTTAAAAGGGCTAATTACATACTGAGACTAAACTATCTTTCAAATTGGCGGTGAATTCACATGACGATAACAACATGGAAAAATTCAAGAACTAATAGAGTCACGCAACATTTGTATTTAGACAATTATGCAAGACCCAGATGATTGTATTCATAGAACTAGGGCTAAAACAATATATCATGAAGAGAGTGAAAACGTGCTTGATAAGTAGTGAAAACATTGCAAGAAATCACAAGAATTACAGTCCAAAATTAATATTCATTATCTGACTGAAAACTAACCCTATTTCTGTTATACCTTGGGAACCTAAGGATTAGACCCGGAAGTGAAAATGGAGAAAAACTAAAAATTTGCACTAGGTCACAAAACGATTTGTGAGGTGAGTCGTTAGGAGTGACCACGAGTCGTTAGGAGTGACCACGAGTCGTGAAGTGACTCGTGGTCAGCTTGGTTTGGAAAAGTTTGAGTGAGGAGGCCACGGACCTGACCACGAGTCATGGTCAGATCTCACGACTCATGAGGTCCCCCGTGGTCAACCCTGGAGGTTTTGCAAGATGGGGATGGGCAGTGTAGGCCACGGAAGGTGACCACGAGTGAAGTCTCCCGTGGGGTTCCCTTGGAGTTTTGGGCAGTGGACTCAACGGGTCAAGGCAATGAGTCGTGCCTATGGAAACGACTCGTTAGATCCCTCGTGAGGACTGATGACCAGATATTTCTTGCATTTTATTGAGGATGTTTGCGTAACTTCCTAAGTCCCTAAGGCTTAAACTATGTCGGTTTGGATACTTGCTGAGTGCGATAAGAGGAGTTAAGTCCCCATTGCATGCTCATTCTCAACCAAAGATATTAGAGAGGTTTTGGAAGATTCAAGGCCTTCTTCCCCAAATTTTCTTCAAATTTCTTGGTGGGTGTTCAAGAAACCTCAAGTCCATCAACTCCCAGGTATGTAGGGTTTTAAAAATGGGTAGAATTCTTCCCCAACCATGCCCAATTTCGATTAAAGTCATGAGTTCTTCTACTCAAATTCCATAGGGTTTTACCCAAAGCATGTCAATGTGATTTCTCCTTATGGGTTTGTTTTAATTGAGTTTTATTTATGGAAATATGCATGATGGGGAAATTTTATTGTTATTTCTTTTAATTCATGTTTCAATCTTTTAACTCTAAATTGCCCATTTATGGAGGTTCATGGAAATTATGATTTATGATGAATATTCATTATTTTAAGCTTATTGATTATGGAAATGCATGAATCCAAATTAACCATGTTTATATGTATATCTTTGAAGAAATTGAGTATGATGACGTATTAGGCAATGCCCACGTGATGGAGTATGATTTATGATTTACGAAATGAATTTCATTATTTATCGATTTTGTATGTTGGCCGATAAAAAGGGCCTTGATTCTTGGCTAAGCATGTTTTAAAAGGGGATAAATGATGATAAATGTTATATCTTAGCCAATGAATTTTTATGCATAATGTTGATGATTTATGTATGAGCCTATATGCATGTTTTTGGGAGCCGTGTCTAGCACCGAGCAGCCCAACGTTCAAAGGACTACGCCGGTATCTCATAACCACATGTCACCGTGGGTTGTAAATGTTATGATGATATGATAATGATCTCCTCAAATGTGATATCACGCCCTATGCACGACCCTCGCCTGGCAAGCCAGGGTCGGCTCTGCCCGCTTGAGTGAGATAGTGGGGTATCATGAAAGGCTCTACCATGATGTTGTCAGTTATGACGAGTCCTCCCATTGTTACACATGTTTTATTCATTGCTATGTCTATGTTATTGGCTCAAATTATTTTTTGAAAGTTTTCTTACGATTATGATAATGAACAATTATGAATGATATGAAAGCCTTGAGCCTTATGATTATTATGAAGATTTTGATGAAAGCATGATGTCCTTCTCCTCTGTCTATTTATGAGTCTCACTTTACTTTTAAAATGTCCGTTTTACTTACCTTGCATACTCAGTACATTCTACGTACTGACCATATACTTTCTATGATGTATCGTTTCATGATACAAGGTTTGGATCTTAGGCTCATCCTCACCCTTAGGTCATCTCATCTTACGCTATCAACTCGTTGGTGAGTCCTCATATTTTAAGGGCTGTTTTACAGACTTTTATGTTGTTTATGTTTCCGCATTGGTCGGGTTAGTTGGGGATGTTGTCCCATCAACCCATCTCATGTTTTAAAGGTTTTCAGACAAGTATGTCGTATTCAGCTGTGTAAACATTTAGTATTTCTTGATGTTATGTTATGAGTACGTTCTCACTATATATTTATGATTATCATTCCTCTTAATGGAATGAGATTAGTTTTATGCATGAGCCGTGAGTCGACATGGGGTCCCTTGTCCCGTGTCTACTATCCAGGTGTACGTTCGGGTTGTGACAAACTTGGTATCAGAGCCATAGGTTTCAAGTGTCCTAGGGTGTCTAAAAGCCGCATTAGGTAGAGTCTTTTTCATGAGTGTGAAGCACGCCACACCTATGATGAAGAGTCTACTAAACGTTTAGGAAATGTTCCCTTCTTTCATGTTCTATGTCGTGCAATGAAAAGCCTTTCCATCTTTCTAATCGTGCTATTCTCGATTGCAGAATTATGGCTCCTAGGAGAATGAACGGAAGGAGGAATGGAAGTGATGAAGGCCACGGAGATGGAAATGATCATGGGCATCAGCAAGCCCCACTTGTTTTAAAGCCCTAGGCACCAGAGCGAACTGCCCACGCCGAGTTTCGGGCGGCGATTCAGATGTTGGCGTAGACCTTGACCGCTCAGGTCAACCAACAGGCTATTGCGCAGGTTCCAAAAAATGGCAATGCAGCGGCGGCTCATATTAGAGACTTCTTGAGGATGAACCCTCCTGAGTTCACGGCATCGAAGGTGGATGAGGATCCACACGAGTTCATTTAGGGGATCCTGAAGGTCACTCAAGTTATGGGAGTGACAACTGAGGAGTGTGTAGACTTGGCCTCTTATCAGCTAAAGGAGGTTGCTCATATTTGGTACAAGAAAGGGAAGGACAACAGGGCAGTGGGAGCAGGCCCTATCAGTTGGGATGAGTTTCACATGGCTTTTCTTGATAGATTCTTCCCTCGGGAAATGAGGGATTTGAAAGCAACTGCTTTTGTTAACTTCAAGCAAGGAATGATGTTAGTGCTGGAGTATTCTCTTGAGTTCCCTCACTTGTCAAAATATGCCCCAGAGTTGGTGATGGATCAGAAGGCGCGGGTGGAGCCGATTCGTTTATGGTGTGGCCAGTTATTTAGACAAGGACTGCAGGAATGCTATGCTCCACTAGGATATGGACTTTCTCGAATAGTGTTGTACGCCCAAAAGATGGAGGTGGCTTATGCGAGGGATATGGAGGCAAAAAGGGCTCGGACGGATAGTCGTGGGTTTTCACATCAGAGGTCCAGCGGCGGCTACTATCCGCAGTTTCAGCAGAGGTCACTAGCCCCAGCACCATCCTCAGCTAGTGCTCCATCCAGACCCAGGGGTGATCAAAGGAACAGGGCTTCAGGGTCGAGGGATCAGCGGGGCACCCAGTTAGAGTATACCTCACCAGCCTGTGGGAAATGCGGCAAGAGTCACACCGGGGAGTGCCTACTTGGTTTAGACGTCTGTTTTGGGTGTGGTAGACCTGGCCACATGCGCCGAGCATGCCCATATGCTAGACATGGTGATGATAGGGGTTGAGCACAGACCACTAGGACAACAGCAGCTCCAGCCCGTTCATCTCCACAGGGAGCATCTACTAGTGGGGGTTGCGGTCAGCGACAAAACTGATTCTATGCCCTTGCCTCGCGCTAGGAGTAGGAGACTTCGCCAGATATGGTCATTGTTATGTTACGTGTCTTTCATATTGATGTTTATTCCTTGCTAGACCCGGGAGCTACATTGTCTTTCGTGACTCCTTACATTGCTACTAGCCTTTGAGTTAGTCCCAAGACCTTGTCAGAACCGTTTTCAGTTTCTACCCCTGTCAGTGATTCAGTTGTAGCTAGGTAGGTATATAGAGGTTGCCCCATTACGGTGTTGCATAAGGCTACCTCCGTAGATTTGGTAGAGTTAGCCATGACTGACTTTGACAATATTGTTGGTATAGATTGGTTGCTTGCATGTTATGCCTTAATTAATTGTAGGAACCGTACTGTGGAGTTTCATTTTCCGGGTGAGCTAGTTGTGGAGTGGAAGGGTAGTTCGGCGGTTCCAGTAGGTCAGTTTATTTCCTATCTTAAGGCTAGGAGGATGATCTCTAAGGGTTGCATGTATCACTTAGTTAGGGTTAAGGATATAGAGTCCGAGACCCCGACTATTTAGTCAGTTCCGGTGGTGTGCGAATACCCGGAGGTGTTTCCCGAGGATTTTCCAGGTGTTGCTCCGGAAAGGGAAATTGATTTCGCCATTGATCTATTGCCAGATACACAGTCTATTTCTATCCCTCCTTATAGGATGGATCTAGCCGAGCTGAAGGAATTGAAGGATCAGTTAAAGGATCTATTGGATAAGGGCTTCATTAGACCCAGTTAGTCTCCATAGGGTTCACTAGTTTTATTTGTGTGGAAGAAGGACGGTTCCCTTCGCATGTGTATTGACTACTGGCAGTTGAACAAGGTTATCGTCAAGAACAGGTACCCCTTACCCACGATTGATCTCAGGTCCGGGTATCATTAGCTTAGAGTTTGGGAGAGTGACATCCCGAAGAGCGCTTTTAGGACTTGGTATGGTCAATACGAATTTGTTGTTGTGTCTTTTGGGCTAACCAATTCTCCAGCGGCTTTTATGGACCTAATGAACAAGGTGTTCAAACAATATTTGGATATGTTCATGATCGTGTTCATCGACGACATTCTTATATACTCCCTAATCGAGGAGGAGTATGCCACTCATTTGAGAATAGTGCTGCAAACCCTCAAGGATCGTCAGGTGTATGCAAAGTTTAGCAAGTGTTAATTTTGGCTGCACTCAGTAGCATTTCTGGGTCATGTGGTATCAAGCGAAGGCATAAGGGTAGATTCCCCGAAGATAGAGGCGGTGAAGAATTGGCCCAGACCGGTGAATCCTTCAGAAATCCGGAGTTTCTTGAGCCTAGCAGGTTATTATAGAAGGTTTGTGGAGGTTTTCTCATCTATTGCGGAACCTTTGACCAAGTTGACTTAGAAAAAGGTGAAATTCCAATGGTCGGATGCTTGTGAGAAAAGCTTTCAAGAGTTAAAGACCCGACTCACTTCAGCACCAGTGTTGACATTACCCGAGGGTACCAATGGCTTTGTTGTCTATTGTGATGCTTTGAGAGTTGGATTGGGATGTGTGTTGATGCAGCGTGGGAAGGTAATAGCAAATGCCTCGAGAAAGTTGAAGGTTCATGAAAAGAATTACCCGACCCATGATCTTGAGTGGTCGCGGTGGTGTGTGCATTGAAGATATGGCAGCATTACTTTTATGGGGTCCATGTGAATGTATTTACGGATCACAAGAGCTTGCAATATGTGTTCACACATAAAGACCTAAATCTTCGGCAAAAGAGGTGGTTGGAGTTACTTAAGAACTATTACATGAGTGTCCTTTACAACCCAGGCAAGGCTACTGTGGTTGCAGATGCGCTTAGTAGGCTCTCCATGGAAAGTGTGTCCCATGTGGATGAGGGAAAGAAGGATTTGGTGAAGGATGTCCACCGACTTGGTAGACTGGGAGTTAGATTGATAGATGCGACCAATAGCGGTGTGGTTGTACATAACGGGTCAGAATCGTCCTTGGTAGTTGACATTAAATCCAGGAAAGGCGAGAAACCAATATTGAGGAAGCTGAAGGAGGTGGTGAGGAGTCAGAAGGTGGAGGTCTTTTCCCAAGGGGGAGATGGTGTGCTACGATACCAGGGTTGATTATGTGTTCTGGACGTCAATAATTTGAAAGTTCAGATATTGCATGAGGTACATAGTACCAGATATTCTATCCATCCGGGATCTGTTCGGGTTTTTCTGCTTTAGGTATAAAGCTACATGCAAGTGCACGTGGTCGAACAAGTAGTAAAGTGGCTTAAGTAAGCCAAGTATCGATCCCACAGGGACTGTGATAAGGTAACAATCTACTCAAGTGTAATATATTTTAACTCTAACAATGAAGACAATAGTGCAAAGAAGAGTTTGATATTTTGATTTCTAATTTTTATGCTAAGTCTAAAACGAATATCTAACGTGAGTCTGAACTATGAATGTGAGCATGCTGAGGTTAAATGAACATGTAAAGAAATAAATTATCAATATAATGTGGTTAATCTTTCCTCCGGTTGCTAGTCAAGAACTATTGCCAATGGATTAAAACTCTCGTATTTAACCCAACTTAAGAATCATGAACCGTCCACCTCATTTCTGTGATTAAACGAAATTCATGTTCTGGCCATACAAAACCGGTTCCTTAATTGACTAATACGACTTTCAGGTATATTTCTATCCTGAAGGTAAATCAATTCTCAATTTTCCCAAACTAAGAAAATATCATATCCTATTGATTCACAACTTTCCAATTTCTTGCTCTCTCGAGTAAAACCGGACTTTTTAGATATACATTAACATAGGCCACACATTAATGCAGTAAGAACAAGAATCAATAGAACAACTATGGAAGAAAAGATGAAAAACCCAATTGATCAATAACTACATTTCAATACAATTGTTCTTAACCTCAGCAAGAAGAGGATTTAGCCACTCATTCGTGGAATAAACATCGTTAAATGAGTGTTAAACATACAAGCAATTGAATTAAAGAAGAAGGAGATAGAGAAAAACCCTGAGATTTTCATCCCCTCAACTGCCTGTAACCCACGTTCTTGCTCCACCAAGTCAGAATATTGAAAAATGAACCTAAGTGTTCTATTTATACTAGTGGGAATTTTTCCCGGAATAACAAGCAACGTGTCACGGAGTGCATCGCGGAGCACTGCCTCCGTGACACACCACTGACGCGGAGCCTCACTGGAAATTGACTGTCCAGGTAATAAGGTGTTATACCCCGTAGAATTCCCGGCACCTAGATGACCTATTCGCACGTTGGTTAAGCATATTTGAAGGCCATACATGCTGGAGAAAGGCCCGGGAAAAGATCGGACGAGAAACTTGTCGAACCATCGCGGTAGGAGCCGAGGCAGAGCCCCTCCGCGATGGCAGCGTGTCACGGAGGAGGGGCCTCCGCGTTGGCTCCGTGACACGTTGGCCTTGTCCAGGCCCAAGTATATAAAGCGCCACTTCGGTTTTAAATGATAAAAACATTTATAAACTTCCAGAAAACAGAGCAAGCCAGTAGAGGGAGAAAAGGAACGAAGGAGATAATATAATTTTCGACCGATTACGCTGCTAAACGTTGTCCAAACTCAAATTAACCCCAGATACTGAGGTATTTGGCAGCAGAGAGCATTCCTACGGATTCAGTTTCGTAAAATACGGCCGACGAATCGTTGAGCCACCGAGCTAAGGTAAGTGGAATTGCTCTAAATTAGTGTTTATGTGTTCCTAGCTGTGAAGTGAATATTTCTCCCTTCTGGATCTCTGAGAAATAGCGAGTTTTCGACCGTCTTTTGATAAGCCTAAGTTTAGGCTATAAACTATATCGAAAGTGACGTTACTCTTTAAAGTAAAGCTGTATTTGGTATTAATTGACATATCTATGAATGCAGTTGGGAGGAAATAGTTGAAGTGTTGGCTGAGTCTCGTTCGACAGACGAATAGTTCAAGGATAAGGTATGTAAAGCTAGTTTCCTTGGCAAGTTAGTAATCTTGGTACAGTACAGTAATTTAAAGGCCAGTAGAATATTCAGAAGCCATGTATGACGCATACTATGAATGATGGTACGATACTAGAAACATTATGTTATGACCAGCGCGAGACTTGCTAGCACGATATAGATTTCAATATAAGTGTTAGGAACTGCACAGCATGCTCAGTATGTGATGTGACACAGAATGGTAGGATATCATTGTATTCAGTTGAAACCCAGTAAAGTAATATAATATCCATAAGATATCTCAGAAATAGAATGATACGCTAAAGTGAAGCTAGAAAGCATATTAGAACTAGTAAATCATGTTACTATAGAATCTCAGTATACAGCATGGTTTTCAGCAGAAATACTATATCCTGTTCAGTATTAGCACCAGAACAGTCTGGCAGGAGACTATATTCATAAATATACATATTTACCAGCCTCAGCACGTATTAAATACGTACAGATTACTATCACTAGTTCAGCATGTAATATATATGATACTTTACCCCTAATAGCCTCAGCATATGAGATATGCAGACAATATTACTAGTTGAGACCGTTGTGTTGTTTGGGGTTGGATTACCTAGCATCCATGACCGCCCAGGGTTAATAGCTGTATCGACTCATCCGCTAGAGGACGAGGATACGTCGCTCTACGGAGTGGCATGCCGTCCCACAGGGGACGAAGATGGGATGCCAGTTTACCCCATATTGCGCCTTGGTTGGCCCTTATACACCCCCGTCGAGCGGATACGCCCGGGGTGTTTATTCAGGAGTCCTACGGACTCAGGTACAGTTATAGTCAGGGGCTCAGTGAGCCCAAGTGCATACCTAGGGGACCGGCAGGATGCTTACAGGGTTATAGGAGATGGGATGACCGGGGTAGGGGTATAGATTCTGTGCTGGTTGTACCTCCCGGCTTATGGGGGCCGGGTAAGGTTTGTGTGTGCTATATATGTTATGATATGTTATACTGTGTTACAGTAGATCGACAGTAGAACGATAAATCCTCAGGTATGACTCCTACTCCTTCCAGTATGATTAAGAGAAGGTATGACTTACATTATCAGACAGTTAATATATTCCTTTCTACTTCAGTTTCATCAGTTATATTATTGCTTTCAGATATTTCTTTCAGTTGTTGCTTTACATACTCAGTACCAGTGGTACTGATGCCCGGTGGGGCGCTGCATTACTTGCCTGCAGGTACTCATAGACGAGCAGGCGATACTACGTGATTCCTGTCAGCGATCGAGTATTCAGCTCCTGTCATCCGGAGACTGAATTCCAGAGGTGTATTTCAGTTTCTTTTGTTGTATAGTACGGGTAGGTCGGGGCCCTGTCCCGATCATTTCTATTGCTATTCCTAGAGGCTTGCAGTCTGTATATATCTCCCTGTGGTCAGATGAGCCGGTCGTGTGAGGTCGTGCAGTTGTATAGCTGTTAGTACTCTTTCTTTCTTTTATGTTGGCCGTGTGGGGCCATAGTTTGCCAGTAGTGGTGACCTTGCCGGTCACGTAGCTTTCTAGTACTTCATGATTGAGTTATAGATAACTAGACAGCATGGTGGCCTTGTCGGCCCGCATAGGTTTCCCTGAATTGATATGTTTCTGGTCAGCTGTTAGTACAGGTACAGGAGGCTATAGGCCAATGGGCAGGGGCTGTGTTTACAGCCGTTATATAGCCCTTTGTTTCCAGAAATATGAGTTAGAGCCAGCTAGGCACCAGATGTGCCCAGGCTTAGCAGTCCAGCAGTTCAAGTCCCAGTAGGGCACCAGGTACCAGTCATACCCCCCAAGGCGGGGTGTGACATAAGGCCCAACGTGGCATGGCGTGCAACGCGGGGCTAGGCCAGCGTGCCACGGTCCCAATGCGCACCCACACTGGAATTTGGCCAAAAATTCCCTATCCAGGCAAAAGGCCTCCGCGATGGCAGCGTGACACGGCTCCATCGCGGAGCCCCTTTAATTTGTGCCATCCAATGCTTTGTCCTTTGCTAACAGCCGAGTCCAACCCCGATCTCTCCCAACACGCATTTTAGCTTCACAAAATTATATTTCACCTGCAAAACAACGCTAATCATGTTGGTTAGTATAAATTTACATTTTATTATCAATCACATGAGAATGTATAAACATTGATAGATAAACAAGGCTAAAATGACACATTTGAGTATCACTTGGGCATATAAATTTGCCTAAGATCACTTACCCCACACTTTAATCCTTGTTCGTCCCCGAACAACAATCTTACACCTCATGCACTTTACACCCCATCCTGGCTACTTTGGTTCGACAATCAGGCTACGGCCCTACCGATTATTCAACATAGCAAATCATCAAGAAAACACACATGGTCCTATCAATGCAATGACCTTCAACACATCAAGACCTCCTAGACTTAAGAATCGACTCTCGATATTGGCAAACTCATGCAAATCAACTGATCAAGGTATCCGACACGAAAATTAATCTCTCATCAAGCATGTGCCCTCACAATGCAAGAGAATTTTCCCTTTTTAATCACATGAACTCTAATGGTTACATGCAGGGGCATATAAACACAATTTCACTCTCTCTCCCAAAAGAATTCACATGCATCATGTCATGAACCATAGGCTTTCCCTTAGTGTATTTCTCCACTAATATAAGGAAATTTGATGTAGGATCACGTAGGACTTTAACGGGTTGTAATGTAAGCTACGGAACTAGTAAATATTGGGCTAGCCAATAATAGCCACTAGCATCCTTAAGCGCCTTTTCAATACATCCCATCAAACTCATGGGCATTGTTTCTTCCTTCATCCTCCCCTTCTTGAAGTCTGTCTTTAGTTTGGCTCATATCTTTAAGCACATTTGACTCGATAACAAAGATTATTCAGACACCTTCATTATATTTTATTTATAACAAGTGCACCTTCAACCTTTTCTTTCCTTTCATCACTCTGCTTTTCTTTTGTTTTCACCATTTTCACTCTTTGACACTTTGGGAAAATGATTTTCTCTTCTTAAGCGCTTAAGAGTTTTGGATCAAATTTACGGCTAATGAAAAGAAGGGGTTAAGCTCGGTTTACACATTTTGACACAAGAAAAGAATAATAGGCTAAAGGCTCAACGGGCTAACTAGGGTGTACATTCAAGGTGGGTACAATAATGAAAAAGAGAAACTTTTGGTTAACACAAAGAAATGTCTACATCCTTTCCTACAATACACGTCCTTCATTTCATTTCGTACACACACCAGGAAAGTTCTAGACACTTCACAATGGCATGGAATAAACAAAACCTCACTTCACACTTATTTCACATGCTCAATTCAAGACGTATTCACAAACTCTTCAATCAACTAATTACAAGAATTCAAACATTAAGCCTCAATCACACTGAATCGACTCCATGGCCTAGGTATCTCAACATATTTACAAAGTTGCATGCTTTCATACGAATCACCTTTGCATTTCAAATATCATGTACGACACGCAACCAGAATTCCACAACCATAAAGTAACTACAGGTTTTGGGATGCAACCCACAAAAGAAAACAATTGAAAAATAAATGAAAAAAATCTACTCCTAACGACTACATTTCCCTTAAGATGGTCGTCATCCATCCATCATAGGAAACGGTCACTAACTAAGACTTCAATTCAATGGGACCCTTATCGGTCAAAGAACCGAAAACAAATGCCGAGAAACCCAAGAATTGAAGAAATTTTTTTTTAACATATCGATCATTTCGTTAAACAAAAAAATATGTACAAAATCAGCTAGCAAAATATTCAACAGCACACAACAGTTTCACATTTAATTACAATACAGAACAACAACATCAAAATCACAGGGTCACAAAATTTTTCCACAGGCACAACAACAGAACAAAACATACACAACAACACCACCAACACCTAACTACTCCCACCCCACACTTATCTCGAACACTGTCCCTAGTGTTCACAGAAATTCAAATAGCACAAAAAATTGGGTGGTGGAACTCCCTGATCAATCAAAATACTCCACTTCTTCATCAGGTACTGCTGCCTCGTCTCCCATGTCTGAATCACCCCCATCGTCATCATCGGACTCCACATCGGAGTCCTCACGACGTGTCTCCTCATCTGTGGGGACATCATCATCCGTGGGCTCTACAAAACTGGCCCCACTCGGCATAGAGCCCTGGCATTTTCTCCAAAAGGGTAGTTTAGCTCGAGCTGCCATAGCTCCTCTACTGTCGCCGGCCTCCCGCCTATCCGCAGCTGGAGCATCTGCATCCCGTACATGCGAGCCATGTACTGATCATCCCGAGCATGTCGCTCGGCTAGTGTAAGAACGGGCCCATGGGTGGTGTCGGGTGCCTTAGTTTTGGTGACATCTAAGGCCCGCCGGTCCATCTGTGGGATATAGTCAAGGGACTCTTCCTCAATGTCCAGACCCCTCAGGAACGTGATGAGTAGTCCACCAAATCCATATCTGTGCCCCTGATGCAAACAGGCTCTCTTCATGGCGGAGATAATCACCGCCCCCACATTGATCTCCAGCCCTTTCATCAGGGAGTACACCAAGCATACAAAATCCCGGGTTACATCCTTCATATGCACCCCCGGGATTAGGCAGGAACACACAATCTTAAGCCATATTCTGGCTTCCCTGTTCATCTATGAGTAGGGCAAAGTCTGATGGTAGCCCCTCTCCTTATGTATGCTCCATCTAGCCGTTGATCGGGTTCCACACAAGGTGCGTCTGATGTCCGCATATGGTGGAGTGATATTCAGCTGTCGAAGCACGTGGGCGTCTGTGTCCCGCGCCCCTAAGATAGCATTGAGGTGGTGGGGCTCAAAAGTGACTATTTGCCCCCTTATTTTGATGGTGTGACTTCTGAGAGTCGGGTTCCAGTTGGCGTAGAATTCCCGAATCAAGTGCAAGTTGCATTCTGTGGGCCCTTCAAAGATGAAGTTCATCCCAGCTGCCTCGATCCTATGGAAAATCCTGGGGAACTCCTGTGCCAACGGTTCCCTTGCTATGTGTTCCTCGGGGAAGTACTTGCTCTGCTTGTGCTTCGCATACCATTTCTTTCCCTCTTCTCACCCACCTAGTTCCGTACTGACAACGTTGGCCGCGTGGAACTACTGGTGCTGCTGGGACCGCTGTGCCCAGTCTGATTCTTTTTCTGCCAGCGCCAAATGTTGATGCGCCTTTTCCCTTGTCTTGCCTGCTTGCCATTGTTCCTGTCAAACCAAACAGACAAGTTCAATGTTAAACAAATTAAAGTTAGCTTCGACTAAGGTTGGGTTAAGCTCGGCTACCCCACACTTAGTCCTTAGCCAAATTTACACCATTAAGGCAAGATCGTACTTATTTACACAAACAAACAACAAAACATAACAAATATGCTTAGTGCCTTGGGAGAATTCGACGGTATATATTCCATGTACTACTCAGACTTCGTACAGCTAGCCACAATCATTACCATCGATAACATTTTATCCCATATCACTTAGCAAGGAGAAACAAAAGAAAAATTTAACTACATGATCCTCTACAATTCACCCAATTCTTGCAATTTCCAATATTTCCTTCACCCGAGAATCCGTCGGTCTTTTAGCATAGTAACAGTTAGCACATCGACTCATCTCACTCAACATGTACAACCCAACATGAATTTCACTAGTTTAAATAAATTTTTCCCTTTCAAACTCAAAGGCAAGCCCCAGCTATGATTTTATCAAAAATTCGATTAAACTATGTAATTAACGAGTTCAAGCAATCACAATGATACTCCGAACATCAATCAATAATAATTCAATTGAATTTAAGCTTAATTTCTACTTGGGGCAAGTTTAGCTCATATCATATGTTCAACCTCGAAGAAAATCGACAAGAAATGAGATAGAATTGAAGAACATACCTTGAATTGGAAGAATTGATGAAAACTCGATGAAATTCTTGGCCTAAGTCCGTGTCACGTTGAGGAGGAAGGGATTTTTGGGAGGTTGGTCGCGGAGGATATGAAAAATGAGGAAAATGGAGGGGGAATCGGGGTTTAAAAGTGGGAAATTCACGTGGGTCACCCGGCGACCCGGTGTGTCCCGTCGCGATATACACTTCAATGCGTCACGGAGGGTAACGCGGAGCATGCCCTCCTTGACACGGAGCTGTTGCGTGGGTGTTCTGGAATTTTAAAAATTCCAGATTTACACCCCAACGTGTCATGGAGGGTAACGCAGAGGCCCTCCTCCGTGACACAGAGCCATCTCCCTAGCTCACTGTTTTGCCACTTTTTATTATTTTTCATACCTCGAATTTTCCTTTGCGATCCCTTGCACATTTATCCTCCGCTCAACCTAAAATACATCTTACGGAAAGAAATTGGTTAGAATTATCGGTTTCACTCAAAATAAAAATAAAAACAAAAATAAAAACTAAAATAAAAACTAAAAATTTTGTTGTTAATCAAAAAAAAGAAAAAAGAAATCTATTCACAATTTACAAAGAAAAATTTCACGGGTTGCCTCCCATGCAGCGCCTGGTTTACCGTCGCGGCTCGACGTCATTCAGCTCAGTCATCTTTTAGGGTGATGGATGTTTTCTCTCGACCACCTTCCTCACCCCAGTAGTGCTTACATCTCTTCGGTGGTTTTCCCAATAACTCTCGTGATTCAACTATCTGCACATCATCAGCTCGATCAATCACGTTGATCACTGAGAGTTCCTCGTACACAGTCGGGAGCTTGATGGCCTTGTGTACATCGAACACTTCTACCTTGTTGTGTGCTCGCATGGTTAGCTGCCCTGCAGCTACATCAATCAGCGTTTTCCCGGTCGCCAAGAAAGGACGTCCCAAAATAAATGGGACTTCCGCATCTGGCTCAAAATCCAGCACAACGAAATCTACCGGGAAGATAAGGGAGCCCACTTGCACCAGCACATCCTCCACAATGCCATCAGGTCTGGCTAAGGACCGATCTGCTAGTTGCAAGATCACTGTTGTTGGTCTAGGACTCCCTAGACCCAACTTCTTGAATACCAATGACGGCATCAAATTAATGCTCGCTCCCAAATCACATAATCCGCGAGCTCGGATACTCTGCCCAATTGTAATTTGTATCGTAAATCTCCCAGGATCTTTGAGCTTTGTGGGCAGTCGATTTTGTATCCGGGAAGTGCACTCCTCCATGAGAGCTACCGTAGCATACTCAGTCAACCGACTTTTGTTCGCCACGATGTGCTTAATGTACTTTACATATTTCGGCACTCCCTGCAAAACATCAACAAGAGGTAAGTTAATATGTACCTGCTTTAGCACCTCCATGATTTTCTTGAAACACGCCTCCTCCTTGTGTTTCTTCAATCTTTGAGGGAACGGGGGTGGTGGTCTTTCTGATTCAGCTTCCTTTTTCTTCCCCCTCTCATCACTTTTCTCCCTCTCAACTTTTGCTGCTCCCGATTGTTGAGGTGGTCTTTCTGGTCTCACCTCTTTAAGCTGCAAACCACTCCTTGTGGTCACCACATTCACCTGCTTGGGGTTGGGATCTGTGTCGCTCGGAAGTCCTCCTCTAGGCCTGGTGTTTTGGGCTCCAGCAAATTGCCCAAATTGATATTCAAGTGCCTTAGTAGCTAACTGGTTGTTCTTCACCTCAGCTGCCAATTTCACATAGTCAGCCTGCAATTGAGCTTGGTTAGCTATCATCGTCTTGAACATCTCCTCAATGCTGGGTGATGGTGGTGGAGGAGGTGCATTGTTGTTTCTATATTGGGCCTGATAGTTCTGATGACCTCCTTGATTCCTCTGCGCCCCCTGACTCGAACTTTTCCCTTGATGGTTGTTGCTACCCCAAGAGAAATTCGGGTGATTCCTCCAGTTGGAATTGTAGCTGTTGCCATACTGTTGGTGGTTGTTCCTCTATACATCTCCCACAAAGTTTTCCGAGCCAGGACTTTCTCCACAACACTCAACTGAGTGCTCACTACTCCCGCACACTTCACACCAAATCTGTTGCACTACATTCACCGGGGCTTGAGTCTGGTTCATTGTCATGTTACTGAAGTGGGTGTTGAGTTGATTCTGTAAAGCAGCTATCTGTGCAGCAATAGCTGTAAAACCATCCACTTCTAGAACTCCTGCTGCTTTCCTTGTTCCTCCTCTTGATGAATCAGCATTCCACTCTGGATTGCCCTGCGAAATACGGTTTAACAAGGTATACAGCTCCTCATAAGTTTTCTCCAATGCTTGTCCCCCAGCTGCTGAGTCTAGCAAGATTTTTGTGTGGGGTACCAAACCCTCTATAAAAGTGTGCACCAGCACATCATTGGATTGATGATGATGAGGACAATCCCGCAACATGGACTTGAATTCCCAAGCCTGATATAGATTCTCCCCATCTCTCTGTTTGAAACTTAGAATTTGACTTCTAAGTCTTGCGGTTTTACCGGATGGAAAAAATCGTATCAAGAATTTCCTCGCAAGATCATCCCACGTATTAATAGAATTAGGTGGCTCAGCTTTCAACCACCTCTTGGCTTCTCCCAATAGTGAAAAAGGGAACAATGTAAGCCTGACATAATCTGATGACACTCCAGCGGGGATGTAAGTGTCACTTATCTCCAAAAAATTTTGGAGATGCTGCTATGGATCCTCATGAGGGAGACCTGTGAACTGCCCGCTGGTGTGCAGCAATTGCACCATGTTTTGTTTGATCTCGAACCTCCCTCCTAGCTCAGGTTTGCGGATGCTAGATGTGACATTGTTAGCATGTGGGATTGCCACCTCGCGAACCGGCCTAGCTGCTACTTCCTCGGGCACTAACATTGCCCGTACTACTGGTGGATTCTGTTGTTGCTCCATGATTGTTTGTCTGAGCAACTGCAGCTTTCTCTCTAGAGCTTCTCTCCGCTGACGATGATATAGTCTTTCAGGCTCTAAATATGAGTCCACTAGCTCCTTCTCTCTTGCCAGTGTTCAACAGAGATTATATCTGCAAAATACAGGCTAAGACCAAGTTGTCAACACTAAGAAAAAAAAATAGTAAATTAACACTTAAGAAAAATTCACCAATTGCCAGTCCCCGGCAACAGCGCCAAAAACTTGTTCGGGTTTTTCTTCTTTGGGTATAAAACTACACGCAAGTGCACGTGGTCGAACAAGTAGTAAAGTGGCTTAAGTAAGCCAAGTATCGATCCCACAGGAACTGGGATAAGGTAACAATCTACTCAAGTGTATTATATTTTAACTCTAACAATGAAGACAACAGTGCAAAGAAGAGTTTGATATTTTGATTTCTAATTTTTATGCTAAGTCTAAAACGAATATCTAACGTGAGTCTGAACTATGAATGTGAGCATGCTGAGGTTAAATGAACATGTAAAGAAATAAATTATCAATATAATGTGGTTAATCTTTCCTCCGGTTGCTAGTCAAGAACTATTGCCAATGGATTAAAACTCTCGTATTTAACCCAACTTAAGAATCATGAACCGTCCACCTCATTTCTGTGATTAAACGAAATTCATGTTCTGGCCATACAAAAACCGGTTCCTTAATTGACTAATACGACTTTCAGGTATATTTCTATCCTGAAGGTAAATCAATTCTCAATTTTCCCAAACTAAGAAAAGATCATATCCTATTGATTCACAACTTTCCAATTTCTTGCTCTCTCGAGTGAAACCAGACATTTTAGATATACATTAACATAGGCCACACATTAATGCAGTAAGAACAAGAATCAATAGAACAACCATGGAAGAAAAGATGAAAAACCCAATTGATCAATAACTACATTTCAATACAATTGTTCTTAACCTCAGCAAGAAGAGGATTTAGCCACTCATTCGTGGATTAAACATCGTTAAATGAGTGTTAAACATACAAGCAATTGAATTAAAGAAGAAGGAGATGGAGAAAAACCCTGAGATTTTCGTCCCCTCAACTGCTTGTAACCCACGTTCTTGCTCCACCAAGTCAGAATATTGAAAAATGAACCTAAGTGTTCTATTTATACTAGTGGGAATTTTTCCCGAAATAACAAGCAACGTGTCACGGAGTGCATCGCGGAGCACTACCTCCGTGACACGCCACTGACGCGGAGCCTTACTGGAAATTGACTTTCCAGGTAATAAGGCCCAATGTGGCACAGCGTGCAACGCGGGGCTAGGCCAACGTTCCACGGCCCCAACGCACACCCACACTGGAATTTGGCCAAAAATTCCCTATCTAGGCAGAAGGACTCCGCGATGGCAGCGTGACACGGCTCCATCGTGGAGCCCCTTTAATTTGTGCCGTCCAATGCTTTGTCCTTTGCTAACATCCGAGTCCAACCCCGATCTCTCCCAACATGCATTTTAGCTTCAGAAATTATATTTCACCTGCAAAACAACGCTAATCATGTTGGTTAGTATAAATTCACATTTTATTATCAATCACATGAGAATGTATAAACATTAATAGATAAACAAGGCTAAAATGACACATTTGAGTATCACTTGGGCATATAAATTTGCCCAAGATCAGGATCCACGAAAATGTATCGGGATTTGCGAGAAATCTATTGGTGGGATGGTATGGAGAGAGATATTGCGGAGTTTGTAGCAAAGTATCCAGACTGTCAACAAGTGAAATTCAAACATCAAAGGCCAGGAGGTGTACTTTAGGATATCAGCATCCCCACTTGGAAGTGGGAAGAGATTAATATAGATTTTGTTACAGGCCTACCTCGTACTCGCCGACACTATGACTCCATTTGGGTAGTGGTGAACAGATTAACTAAGGCTGCACATTTTCGACCGGTCAAGACCACAGATTCAATGGAGGATTATGCTAAGTTGTATATTCAGGAGTTAGTTTGACTTCATGGAGTGCCTTTGTCGATTATTTCAGACTGAGGTACTCAGTTTACCTCCCAATTCTGGCGTTAGATGCAAGTTAAGCTCAGTACAACCTTCCATCCGCAAACAGACGACCAGACAAAACGAACCATTCAGACCCTCGAGGACATGTTGAGGGCATGTATCATGGATTTCAAAGGTAGTTGGGATGATCATTTGCCCTTGATCGAGTTTTCTTATAATAACAATTACCACTCTAGTATCCAGATGGCACCGTTCGAGGCTCTTTATGGGCGTAGGTGTAGATCTCCCATCGGGTGGTTCAAGGTTGGTGAGGCAGCCATGATAGGCCCAGATTCGGTTCATGAGGCGATGGTGAAGGTTCAGTTGATAAGGAACCAGTTGAAAATCACTCAAAGTCATCAGAAATCGTATGCTGATGTGAGGAGAAGAGATTTGGAGTTTGATGTGGACGACTGGGTATTTCTGAAGGTATCTCCCATGAAGGGAGTTATGCGGTTCGAAAGGAAAGGTAAACTCAGTCCCCGCTATGTTGGCCCCTACCGGGTTGTGAAAAGAGTTGGCAAGGTGGCGTATGAGTTGGACTTGCCTCCGGAGCTATCTTTGGTACATCCCATTTTTCATGTGTCACTTTTGAAGAAATGCTTAGGTGATCCAACCTTGGTAGTTCCGATAGACAACATTGGAGTGAAAGAAAACCTAGTTATGAAGAAATTTCGATGGAAATCTTAGATTGTCAAGTCCGTAAGCTAAGGAATAAAGAGGTAGCTCAGTTAAAGTATTATGGAGGAATCAGTATATTGAGGGAGCTACATGGGAAGCCGAAGCAGATATGATAGCCAAATACCCTCATTTGTTCTCTACCAGCTCAGTTTAGTTTGAGGTATCAATTTTTCCCTAAACTTTTAATCAGCTTCTCCCGTTTAGTTCATGTGTACAAGTTTGTTTTATGATATGGTAAATGTATGTGATGTCTGGATTCAGTTTAACTATGATAGTTCCTTTTGGAGGTAGTCATTCCATCAGTTTTCGACTTAAATAACTGGTAATTGATAGCTTGTTTCTGAGTTTTCTGCATGTTTCTAATATTTGAGGACGAATGTTCCCTAGGGGGAGATATTGTTATATCCCGGAAATCCAAGGATCAGACCCGAAAGTGAAAACAGAGAAAAATTAAAAATTCACACCAGGTCACAGAACGACTCATGAGGTCCCTCGTGGTCAACCCTGGATGTTTGGCAAGATGGGGATGGGCAGTGTAGGCCATGGAAGGTGACCACGAGTCGTGGTCTAACTCACGACTCGTAGTCTAGCTCACGACTCATGAAGTCTCCCGTGGGGTTCCCTTGGAGTTTTGGGCAGTGGACTCAACAGGTCAAGGCAGCGTGTCATGCCTTGTGGAAATGACTCATAAGGTCCCTCGTGAGGACTGATGACCAGATATTTCTTGCATTTTATTGAGGATGTTTTCGTAACTTCCTAAGTCCCTAGGGCCTAAACTACGTCGGTTTGGATAATTGCTGAGTGTGATAAGAGGAGTTAAGTCCCCATTGCATGCTCATTCTCATGCAAAGATATTAGAGAGGTTTTGGAAGATTCAAGGCCTTCTTCCCCAAATTTTCTTCAAATTTCTTGGTGGGTGTTCAAGATACCTCAAGTCCATCAACTCCCAGATATGTAGGGTTTTAAAAATGGGTAGAAGTCTTCCTCAACCATGCCCAATTTCGATTAAAGTCATGAATTATTCTACTCAAATTCCATAGGGTTTTACCCAAAGCATGTCAATGTGATTTCTCCTTATGGGTGTGTTTTAATTGAGTTTTGTTTATGGAAATATGCATGATGGGCAAATTTTATTATTATTTCTTTTAATTCATGTTTCAATCTTTTAACTCTAAATTGCCCATTTATGGAGGTTCATGGAAATTATCATTTATGATGAATATTCATTATTTTAAGCTTATTGATTTTGGAAATGCATGAATCCAAATTACCCATGTTTATGAGTATATCTTTGAAGAAATTGAGTATGATGACGTATTGGGCAATGCCCACGTGATGAAGTATGATTTATGATTAACGAAATGAATTTCATGATTTATCGATTTTGTATGTTGGCCGATAAAAAGGGCCTTGATTCTTGGCTAAGCATGTTTTAAAAGGGGATCAATGATGATAAATGTTATATCTTAGCCAATGAATTTTTATTCATAATGTTGATGATTTATGTATGAGCCTATATGCATGTTTTTGGGAGCCGTGTCTAGGACCGAGCAGCCCCGCGTTCAAAGGACTACGCCGGTATCTCATAACCACATGCCACCGTGGGATGTAAATGTTATGATGATATGATAATGATCTCCTCAAATGTGATATCACACCCTATGCACGACCCTCGTCTGGCAAGCCAGGGTCGGCTCTGCCCGCTTGAGCGAGACAGTGGGGCATCATGAAAGGCTCTACCATGCCGGTGTCGGTTATAATGAGTCCTCCCATTGTTCCACATGTTTTATGCATTTCTACGTCTATGTTATTGGCTCTAGTTATGTTTTGTTTTCTTATGATTATGATAATGAACAATTATGAATGATATGAAATCCTTGAGCCTAATGATTATTATGAAGATTTTGATGAAAGCATGATGTCCTTCTCCTCTGTCTATTCATGAGTCTTAATTTACTTTTAAAATGTCCATTTTACTTACCTTGCATACTCAATACATTCCACGTACTGACCACATACTTTCTATGCTGTATCGTTTCATGATACAGGGTCCGGATCTCAGGCTCATCCTCACCCTTAGGCCTTCTTAGCTTACGCTGTCAGCTCCTTGGTGCGTCCTCATATTCTGAGGGATATTTTACAGACATTCATGTTTTTTATGTTTCCACTTTTGTCGGGTTAGTTGGGAATGTTGTCCCATCAACCCATCTCATGTTTTAGAGGTTTTCAGACAAGTATGTCGTATTCAACTATGTAAATGTTTGGTATTTCTTGATGTTATGTTATGAGTACGTTCCCGCTATATCTTTATGATTATCTTTCCACTTAATTGAATGAGATTAGCTGTATGCATGAGTCATGGGTCGACTTGGGGTCCCTTGTCCCGTGTCTACTATTCGAATGTACGTTCGAGTCATAACAACTTCTGATATTAAGGGTTAGAACTAATAAGGGGTTACCAAAAGGGTTTTGGGGAACAAGGGAAGATCAATTCCCTTGTTGAATTCCCACATACCTAGAGTAAAACCCTTGGAAAGAAATCTGGAGAAGTCTGAAGAAAACTGGAAGCCCTAGCTTAGCTCTGCAATGTCTGCTTGGAACTTCTATGTTTTGAAAATCTGAGTTGAATGAAATGAGAGGGATTAAGCCGATCAACCCCTTTAATTCTCCCCTAAATGTGCCTAAAACAACGTAGTTTAGGGATTAAAAAAGTGGTAACTTGCAAAAATACCCCTGAATTAAATCCTGGAAAACTGCCCGATGGGAACCAATGGGTCATACAATGAGTCGGGATGATACCATGACACGTTAGGATCAGTCGTTGGTCCTAGGCCCAAAAATCTAAGCTCTGAACCAACGGGTTGTTGATTCCTCTCACTATCACTGGGAGGGTTTCGAACAAATCTCAGACTCCCACTGTTCGGTCTGTTCGGTTGGTATTATATATTATAAACCGACACGCAAGTGCACGTGGTCAAACAAGTAATAAAGTGGCTAAGTAAGCCAAGTATCGATCCAAGGAGGCTCAGGGTATGTAAAATTTGCCTAAGTATACTATATTCTTATCTTACTTCTAACTATGCTAACAACAACGTAACCAACAGTTAATTGAGTTTTTGTTTATAAAATATATACTAAAACTATTAACAGTTATTTACCGTGAATTTAAACTATGGATAAGAGCATGCCAAGGTTAAGAACAAGTAATGAATTCGATTGTAATAATAATTCGGTTAATCTCTTCTTCATGTTGCTAGCCAAGAACTTTAGCCTAGAAATTAAAACTCTCGTATTTAATTTCACTTAAGAATCATAAACCATTCGTCTACATTTCTGTGATCAAATGCAATTTACGACCTAGCAATACAATTCCGGTTCCTAAATTGACTAATATGGCTTTCAAGTATATTTCTATCAGGAAAGCACATCAAAACCCAATTTTCCCAAATCAAGTTAAGAACAATACCCTATTAATTCACAACTTTCCAATTTCTTGCTCTCTTGAGTGAAATTGGACTTTTTAGATGTACATTAATGTCGGCCAAGCACTAATGCAGTAAGAACAAGAATTAATAGAACAACATGAAAGAAGAAGAAGAAAACCATATCATTTACAATCAAAATTCACTACACATGTTCAAAACCTTAGCAAGGAAGAGAATTAGCCACTCATTTGTGGATTGATCATCCTAAAACAAGTGTAAATCATACATACAATTGATTGAAAGAAGAAAGGAAGAGAAGAAATCCCTTAGCTTTTTCGTCCCTCAACTGCTGCTAACCCACGTCCTTGCTCCACCAAGTCTGAACTAATTAAAATAAACCTAAGTGTGCTATTTATACTAGTGGGAAATTTTTCTCGGAATAACAAGCAACGTGTCACGGAGGTCAACGCGGAGCACTGCCTCCGTGACACGGCGTGGACGCGGACGTTCACTGGAAATCCAGGGTCCGGTAAATTAGCCTCAACGTGGCACGGAGGCCAACGCAGAGGCCTATCTCCGTGCCACGGAGCTGTCGCGAGGCCTCACTGGAAATTGCCATTTAATTGCCTCTCCAGGCATTGTGCCTCCGCGATGGTAGCGTGGCACAGCTCCATCGCGGAGCCCTTATAATTTGTGCATTCCAATGTCTTTTCCACGCTCGTATTCAAGTCCAACTCCGATATAGTTCCAACATGCATTTTAGCTCCTAAAAATCATATTTTCCTGCAAAACAAATGCTAATCATGTTGGTTAGTATAAATTCACATTTTATTACCAATTACATGAGAATATATACATATTGCACACAAACAAGGCGAAAATAATACGTTTGAGTATCACTTGGGCATATAGATATGCCCAAGATCACTTACCCCACACTTAAACCCTTGTTCGTCCTCGAACAACACATACACAACTCATGAAAATTACATCCCAACCTTCGTCACTATGGTGCGACCATTTACGCTACGGTCATACCGATTATTCAATTTTTGCAAATCTTCACGAAAACATGCTTGGTCTTACAATACAATGACCTTTAATACATCAAGACTTCCTAGACTTTAAGAATTTATTCTTGATATCGGCAAACTCATGCAAATCAGCTAATCAAGAAATCCGACACGAAAATCAATCTTTCATCAAGCATGTGCCCTCACACTCAAGAGAATCTTCCCCTTTTTGTTCATGCAACACACAAACATTCAAGTAGGGCATATAAAAATTAATTTCACTCACTCTCCCAAAAGAATTCACATGCATCATGTCGTGACCCATAGGCTTGCCCTTAGTGTATTACTCCACTAATATAAAGAAATGCAATGTAGGATCAAGTAGGACTTTAATGGGTTGTAACGGGGCTATGGATCTAGTATATATATTGGATTAGCCAATAATAGTCGCTAGCATCCTTAAGCGCCTTTTCAACACATTCCCATCGACTCATGGACATTGTTCCTCTCTTTTCTCTTTTTCTCCCATTCATGCTGGTTTACTTTCGTACTGCCCATTTCATCAAACACACTTGACACAAAACAAAGGGTTTTCATGTACCCTCAATATCATTTAATTATAACAAGTGCCTCTTCAACATCATCTTTTCTTTCCTCACTCTGCTTTTCTTTTTCTTTTCACTCTTTTCACTCTTTAACACTTTGGGAAACATTTTCTTTTCTTTGTAAGCGCTTAAGAGTTTTGTATAGACTTTAAGGCAAATGAAAAGAAGGAATAAAGCTTAGTTTATACAATTTTGGACAAAAGAAAGAAAGAAATCGGCTAAAGGCTCAACGGGCTGACTAGGGTATACAACATATAAAAAGGTAGAATTTGACAAGAAAAAAAATGGAAACTATCGGTTAAAAACAAAGAAATGCCTACATCCTTTCCAACACTACACCTCATTCATTTCGTTTTGTAAACACACCAGGCAAGTTCTAGACAATTCACAATGGCATGGAATAACAATACCTCACTTCACACTTCATGCACATGCTCGAATCAAGATGCATTCACAGACTCTCTAATTAGCCAATCACATGAATTCAAAATTAAGCCTCAATCATGCTGAATCAAATTCTATAGCCTAGGTAACTCAACATATTTGCCAAAATTGCATGCTTTCAAACGAATCATTTTCACATTTTGAACATCGGTTACACACGCAACGAAATTTTTGCAACCATAAAGCAACTACAGTTCATTGATGCAATCCACCAAAGAAAAATTAAAAACAAATTAAAATCCTACTCTTACCGACTACATTTCCCTTAAGACGGTCGTCATCCATCCATCATAGGGAACGGTCACTAACTATGACATCGGTTCAATGGGACTATTCTCGGTAAAAGAATCGAAAACAAACTCCGAGAAACCCAAACAAAATAAAAACCGAAAATTTTTGCAACACATCGATCATTTCGATAGAAAGAAAATATTTACAAGTGCAAAATATTTTCGCGAAAATTTGTGAAAAATATCGATCATCTCGATAGGAAAAAAAAATATTTACAAAATATTTACACTGGCAACCATAACTTTAAAAAAAATAACACACACATCATTAACCACACAAACAAATATATACAGATACAACACAAATCAGTTCATAACAGGGAAAGCACAAACATACATACAAACCAAGGAAAAGCATACAGCAGATTAGAGCCCAAGTCCCAGCACCTAGCTACTCCCCACCCCACACTTAAATCGAACACTGTCCCCAATGTTCACAAAAATTACAAAACAGAATTTCGGGTGGTGGAACTCCCTGATCAGTCGAAATATTCGACTTCTTCATCTGGTGCTGCTGCCTCGTCGCCCATATCTGAGTCAGCTCCATCGTCGTCATTAGACTCCACATCGGAGTCCTCCCGACGTGTCTCCTCATCAGTAGGGACATCGTCATCCGTCGGCTCCACGAAGGCTGGTCCCACTCGGCATAAGGCTCTGGCATTCTCGCCAAATGGGTAATCCAGCTCCAGCTGCCATAATTCTTCCTCGGTGGCTGGTCTCCCACCAATCCGTAGCTGAAGCATCTGCATGCCGAACATACGTGCCATGTACTGATCGTCACGAGCATGTCGCTCGCCCAAAGTCAGCACTGGTCCATGTGTGGTGTCGGGGGCCTTAGTTTTTGTCACATCGAGGGCCCTCCGCTCCAACTGCGAAATGTAATCCAAGGCTTCTTCCTCGAGATCGAGGCCTCGGAGGAAGGTGGCGATGAGTCCGCCAAACCCGTATCTGTGGCCCTGGTGTAGTCTGGTTCTCTTCATGGCGGATATAATTACCGCCCCAACATTAATCTCAAGCCCTTTCATAAAGGCATACACCAAGAAGACACGGTCCCGGGTCACATCCGTCATATGAACTCCCGGGATCAAGCACGAACATACAATTTTCAGCCATATTCTGGCCTCCCTATTCATCTGCAAATAAGGCAGAGTCTGGTGGTAACCCCTCTCCTTATGTCTACTCCATCGGGCTGTGGATCGAGCCCCACACAATGTACGTCTGATGTCGGCGTACGGTGGGGTGATGTTTAGCTGGCGGAGAACCTGAGCATCTGTGTCTCGCGCTCCAACGATGGCATTGAACTGCTGGGGTTCCAGAGTAACAATATGCCCTCTGATTTTTATTGTGTGGCTTCTGATGGCCGGGTTCCAATTTGCGTAGAACTCTCGGACCAAATGAAGGTTGCACTCCTTGGGCTCCTGAAAGATAAAGCTGAGCCCAGCTGCTTCAATCCTTTGCACAATACGAGGGAACTCCTGTGCTAGTGGTTCCCGTGCAATATGTTCCTCCGGGAAGTACTTGCTCTCCTTATGCTTAGCATACCATTTCTTTCCTTCCTCGGTTACCCACCTTATTCCGTATTGGCGGCGTTGGCCGCGCGGAACAGCTGGTGCAGCTGGGACTGCGGTGCCCAATCTCATTCTTTTCCTGCCGGTGCCTGAGGTAGAAGCACCCTTGCCCTTATCCTGTCTGCTAGCCATTGTACCTGTCAATATAAATTAACAAGCACAACGTTAAGCTATAAAGATGTTAACTTAGGCTAAGGTCAGGTTACACAACGTTTACCCCACACTTAGGCCTTAGCTACTTTTACAAAACTACGGCAAGGATAACTCTATTTACACCAAAGACAACAAGTATACACTTTATGCTTAGTGCGTTTACAAAAAAAATTTCAACAGCATAACGGTTAGCGTACTACTCAGACTTCATACAACTAATCCCAATCCTACTATCGCTAACAGTTCAACCATCGCACAAGCAATAAAAACAAAAACTAAAAACAACGACAAAAACATTCTATATACAAACGAATCCAATTAATCAAACCAATTTACACAATTTTCACATTTTCCCAAAAATTCGAGACTCCGTCGTCTTTTAACATTCCTACAATATTTACAACGACTTATCTCAATTTACAAACACACCCCGGAATCTAATTCATCAAACTATCAAGTTCCCCAATTCAATTTCAATAACTCAAGCCCTAGAATGCAATATTTCAATCAAATTCGAATTATTCACATAATCGACAAGTTCAAACGCTAATTACAACAATCCGAACATAATCAATCACAAAATAATTCAACATCATGTTTAATTGCTACTTGGGGTGATATATTTCACCTCACATGCTCAAATTCGACTAAAATCGCCAAAAACTTGAGAGAAACGATGAAAACATACCTTTTAGTTGAAGAACCGAAGAATTTTGACGTTTTCCTTGCCTATTAGCGTGGCACGTTGGTTGGGGAGGGGGATTTGGGTGTTTTGGTCGCGGAGAGTAGAAGAAATGGGGAAAAATTGGGCAAAATCGGGGTTAATTTAAAGAAAAACACGCGGGTCACCCGACAACCCGGTGTGACCCGGCACTGAATAAAGGGCAACGTGTCACGGAGGGTAACGCGGAGCCCCTCCTCCGTGACACGGAGCCAACGCGTTGGCTCTCTGGAAATTTTAAAAAAATCTGATTTTGCCTTCAAAGTGTCACGGAGGGTAACGCGGAGCCACTCCTCCGTGACACGGAGCCAACGCCCCAGTGCACTATTTCTTCAATAAAAATTATTTTCATACCTTGCCTTATTTTTCCCGCTTCCATGAATATTTTTCTCCGTTAGACCTGAAAATCACCTCACTAAACGAAATTGGTTAGATTAATAGATTTCCCTAACTAAAATGAAAAATATTAACTAAAACAAGAATCTAAACCTAATCAAGAAAAGAAAAATAAAAAATAAAAAATTATTTACACTAAGAAAAGAAAGAAAGAAAATATTTTTCACGGGTTGCCTCCCGTGCAGCGCCTGGTTTACCGTCGCGGCTCGACGTCCATTATGCTCAATTATCTACTAGGGTGAGGGACGATTTTTCACGATCCTTGTCCTCCCCCCAGTAGTTCTCATCCTCACCTGGTGGCCTTCCTGTTAACTCTCGGGAATCATTCATTATATTAGCATTCCCATGATCAATCACATTGATCACCGAGAGTTCCTCATTTACAATCGGGAGCTTGGGTGCTTTGTACACGTCAAACACTTCTATCTTTTCATGTGCCCGCATTGTAAGTTGACCCACAGCTACATCAATTAATGCTTTTCCGGTTGCCAAAAAGGGTCGTCCCAAAATAAATGGGACTTCAGCATCTGGTTCAAAGTCCAGAACAATAAAATCGACCGGAAAAATGAGGGAGCCCACTTGCACTAACACATCCTCAACAATGCCATCCGGCTTAGCTAAGGACCTGTTCGCTAGCTGCAAGATTACCATTGTAGGTCTAGGACTCCCTAGACCTAACTTTCTGAATACCGAAGATGGCATCAGATTTATACTTGCCCCCAAGTCGCATAATCCACGAGCTCGGATACTTTGCCCAATAGTCAGCTGGATAGTAAAACTTCCAGGGTCTTTCAGTTTCGTGGGCAGTCTATTCTGAATCCGGGAAGTGCATTCCTCCGTTAAAGCCACCGTGGCATACTCAGTCAAACGACTTTTGTTAGCCACGATGTCTTTAATATATTTTGCATACTTTGGCACTCCCTGCAAGACGTCAACAAGAGGTAAGTTAACATGTACCTGTTTAAGCACCTCCATGAATTTCTTGAAACACGCCTCCTCCTTGTGTTTCTTGAGTCGTTGAGGGAACGGGGGTGGAGGCCTTTCTGATTCTGCTTCTTTAGTCTTCCCCCTATCAGAACTTTGTTCCTCCTCAACATCTGCTGCTCCTGACTTTTGAGGCGGTCTTTCCGGTTCCACCTCCTTCAACTGTAAACCACTCCACGTGGTCACCGCATTAACCTGCTTCGGATTAGGATCCGTGTCGCTAGGTAGTCCTCCTCTGGGTCTTGTATTTTGGGCACTAGCAAATTGCCCAAACTGATATTTAAGAGCCTTGGTCGCCAACTGATTGTTCTTCACTTCAGCTGCCAATTTAACATAGTCAGCCTGCAATTGTGCCTGATTAGCGATCATGGTTTTGAACATCTCCTCAATGGTCGGTGATGGTGGTGGAGGAGGGGCATTGTGATTTCTGAATTGAGCTTGATAGTTTTGTTGCCCTCCTTGATTTCTCTACATACCCTGACCAGAACCTTGTCCTTGTTGGTTGTTGCTACCCCACGAAAAATTCGGATGGTTCCTCCAATTTGAGTTGTAGCCACTACCAAACTGCTGCTAATTTCTCTGTGCATTGCCCACAAAGTTAACAGAATCAGGATTTGCACCAAAGTATTCAGCTGAATGCTCACTACTACCACACACTTCACACCACATCTGCTGGACTGCATTGACTGAAGCTGACAGCTGGTTCAAGTTCATATTGTTGAAGTGGTTATTTAACTGATTTTGCAAGGCAGCTATCTGTGCAGTGATAGCTGTGAATCCATCCACTTCAAGCACTCCCACTGCTTTCCTTGCTCCACCTCGAGATGAATCTGCATTCCATTCTGGATTGCCCTGTGAAATTCGGTTGAGCAAAGTGTACAGCTCCTCGTAAGTCTTTTCCAGCTCTTGCCCTCCAGCTGCTGAATCTAACAGAATTTTAGTGTGGGGTTCCAAACCCTCAATAAATGTGTGTACCAACACCTCATTGGATTGATGATGATGAGGACAGTCCCGCAACATGGATTTAAATCTTTCCCAGGCTTGATATAGATTTTCTCCCTCCCTCTGTTTAAAACTTAGAATTTGACTTCTAAGTCTGGCTGTTTTACCAGAAGGGAAAAATCTAATCAAAAACTTCCGTGCAAGATCATCCCACATTGATATAGAATTGGGTGGTTCAGCTTTTAACCACCTCTTGGCTTCACCAAGTAAGGAAAATGGAAATAAGGTGAGCCGAACATAATCAGGTGACACTCCAGCGGGTATATAAGTGTCACTTATCTCCAAAAAGTTTTGGAGATGTTGTTGTGGGTCTTCATGAGGGAGACCGGTAAATTGCCCGCTTGTGTGCAAGAGTTGCACCATATTCTGCTTTAATTCAAACCTCCCTCCAGGATCTAGTTTGCGGATGCTAGAATGTACATTGTTAGCATGTGGGATTGCCACCTCGCAAACCGGCCTTGCTGCTGCTTCATCGGGCACTAACACTGCCCTCACAACTGGTGGATTTTATTGCTCCATAATAGATTGTCGGAACAACTGCAGCTTCTTTTGTAGAGCTTCTCTACGTTGACTATGAAATTCACGTTCAGGCTCTAAGTAAGATTCCACCAGCTCCTTGTCCCTTGCCAGTGTTCACAGAAACAAAATCTGCAAAATACAGGCTAAGACCAATTTGTTAACACTTAAGAAAATAAAAATAAAAATACAGTAAATTTACACTAAACACAATTTCACAAATCTGCCTAGCCTCCCCGGCAACGGCGCCAAAAACTTGTTCGGTCTGTTCGGTTGGTATTATATATTATAAACCGACACGCAAGTGCACGTGGTCAAACAAGTAATAAAGTGGCTAAGTAAGCCAAGTATCGATCCAAGGAGGCTCAGGGTATGTAAAATTTGCCTAAGTATACTATATTCTTATCTTACTTCTAACTATGCTAACAACAACGTAACCAACAGTTAATTGAGTTTTTGTTTATAAAATATATACTAAAACTATTAACAATTATTTACCGTGAATTTAAACTATGGATAAGAGCATGCCAAGGTTAAGAACAAGTAATGAATTCGATTGTAATAATAATTCGGTTAATCTCTTCTTCATGTTGCTAGCCAAGAACTTTAGCCTAGAAATTAAAACTCTCGTATTTAATTTCACTTAAGAATCATAAACCATTCGTCTACATTTCTGTGATCAAATGCAATTTACGACCTAGCAATACAATTCCGGTTCCTAAATTGACTAATACGGCTTTCAAGTATATTTCTATCAGGAAAGCACATCAAAACCCAATTTTCCCAAATCAAGTTAAGAACAATACCCTATTAATTCACAACTTTCCAATTTCTTGCTCTCTCGAGTGAAATTGGACTTTTTAGATGTACATTAATGTCGGCCAAGCACTAATGCAGTAAGAACAAGAATTAATAGAACAACATGAAAGAAGAAGAAGAAAACCATATCATTTACAATCAAAATTCACTACACATGTTCAAAACCTTAGCAAGGAAGAGAATTAGCCACTCATTTGTGGATTGATCATCCTAAAACAAGTGTAAATCATACATACAATTGATTGAAAGAAGAAAGGAAGAGAAGAAATCCCTTAGCTTTTTCGTCCCTCAACTGCTGCTAACCCACGTCCTTGCTCCACCAAGTCTGAACTAATTAAAATAAACCTAAGTGTGCTATTTATAGTAGTGGGAAATTTTTCTCGGAATAACAAGCAACGTGTCACGGAGGTCAACGCGGAGCACTGCCTCCGTGACACGGCGTGGACGCGGACCTTCATTGGGAATCCAGGGTCCGGTAAATTAGCCTCAACGTGGCACGGAGGCCAACGCGGAGGCCTATCTCCGTGCCACGGAGCTGTCGCGAGGCCTCACTGGAAATTGCCATTTAATTGCCTCTCCAGGCAGTGTGCCTCCGTGAAGGTAGCGTGGCACGGCTCCATCGCGGAGCCCTTATAATTTGTGCATTCCAATGTCTTTTCCACGCTCGTATTCAAGTCCAACTCCGATATAGTTCCAATATGCATTTTAGCTCCTAAAAATCATATTTTCCTGCAAAACAAATGCTAATCATGTTGGTTAGTATAAATTCACATTTTATTACCAATTACATGAGAATATATACATATTGCACACAAACAAGGCGAAAATAATACGTTTGAGTATCACTTGGGCATATAAATCTGCCCAAGATCACCCACTAACGGACAACACAATGACTCATTGGTAGAACCCACAAGTCATGGACTGCCCAACGTCACCACTACCTTGACCTGAAGGATTGTTGGTATAGGCAACGGGTGGCAACAATGACCTGTTGGCATGAACCACGAGTCGTTAGTCCCACTCGTTTGTTTTGGGAAAGGTCTAACAGATTTTTATACTGAGCAAAACCGAGCGACAGAACAACTCACTACTCTTCTTAATGGGTCATTCCATGTCTCGTTGGTTCTCAAGTGAAAATTTGCAAAGCAAACAATGACTCATACTACGGTTCATTGGTGCTGACAACGACTCGTTGTCTGAGTCGTCCTGAGATAAAATTTTCTATTTTTTCATGCTTAGCTTGAGTTTGGTCTAGGAAAATTTTAGGGTATTACAAAGTTGCATACGAGGTATGTAAAGGCACCCTTTTTCTGATTCACGCAAATCTAGTAGTTGTGTTGAGTGTTGAACCAAGTTGGCACTTGTTGTCATTGTAAACATAATCAGAGATATTATTATTCTTTAGGTGCTTGGTTACATGTTGCTTATATTTACTTGACCGTTCTGTCCGTATTGACACGGTGCATCGTTATTCTTTTTACTCTTGCGACTTATAAAATCCTATATATATTTGTGTTGTTGTTTTGTTTGAACTTGAAAGTATCATAAATGTTCCACTTGTTAGATCTAGATATCTTCTTCTATTAGCTGCCAATACTTTGTAGTAATGAAACTTGTTAAAAGCTTGTCTTATTGTCGACTGTATGTACATGAGAAGGAACCAATCTAGTCTAAAGTCTTATATCTTTACTCAAGTTGCTCAAAAGATAGTCGTGAAAAGCTCTCATTGTTATATCTTGAAAGTTATAAATTCCTATTCATTATCTTGTTGAGTTAGGTTCTTTATAAGATGGTTAGCGTTTTGTGGTCTAGTTTAGCAAGTCTCCAAGTTCGTTATTTTTGGAAAATAGCTTCACATCATTAAGTATGCATTTTACCTTGAGCTATAATAAGTGGGCAGGGCTCTATATGGACATTTTCACTATATATATTGGTCAAAAGATAAGTTAGCCTATATGAAAGATATTATATATCTACCAATCCAAGTAACAATTAGCATATGTGGCAGAGATTTACATTACCTATTCGAGTGTCGGCTAGCCTATAGGGCATATATTATTATATACCATCGATCCAAGTATCTGTTGGAAAACTTTATATGTCACTCCCTACACTAGGAGGCATAACTGGCACGTGATGCCAAACTAGACCCTGAACTAAGTCAGCTGGACATATACACCACGAGTTTATACCAACATCATATAATCAAGAAAACAATCAAGTATACCTCGACTTAAAGAAGACCTTGGCTGACAAGGCCGCAATATAAACACCTACACAGATCTTCAACTAAATCAACAGTTCACAATAATAATAAGATCCTACACTGCCGACAAGACCACCATATTGTCTAAATCAAATAAAGCGGAAGGTAGACACACACACACAAACATATACAAGGGCTATTAAGGCTGCCAAACTACTCAGATAAAACAATAGAGCTAACATGGGAAACAACGTACTTCCATATAATCCTATTGTCTGCAAGCCTCTAAAGAGTAAATACTTGGCTGGGATAGGGCACTGACCTACACAAAAGAACTATACGGCAAAATACAGGCAAACCTCTAAAGTATGGCAACTAAGGAAGAGAGGAGTTGACCAACGTGTTGAGTTTGAACTGCTATTGAGAGATCTCTGAACCTGTCTGTCAGAACCTGCAGGTAAGAGTGTAACGCCCCCTGGCTTGGGCGTCAGTACAATAATGTATCGAGTATGTAAGGCGATAATGATAAGCTAGAACTAAACTGATAGTAAGAACAGAATGTAAATAGGTATAAGAATAAGAGAATAACCTAAAAGATCTTATTAACCTAAAAGATCTTATTAAGTTATACAGGAACTAAATAGGCAATAATCAAACAGGAACCTAACCATACCCCACAAGACTGGAAGCTACAAACACAAATAATAACCTCACTAAGCCCCCATAAGCCTTGGTAGGTACAACTCAATCTACATATCCCTATTTGTAACACTGTAGCCCATAGGCAAGCTGTAACTGTATCTTGAGCACACCTATCTCCTGTGTTTGTGTCTTGAGCATTTTGGGCTCCTGCAGTTGTACCTATAACAAATAGGTGGAACACCTAGCAGCTCGCAACACACAACTCTATACGGCAGCCACAATGCTATTTATCCAAAGGTAGAAGTACAATGATAGTAGTTTAGCTCTATAGGCACCAAAATACACCAAAGGCCCGTAGGCAATCTATATAAGTTATAGGCATCACAATCATATAGTTTTTATGCCAAAAAAATCTTTATGCTGCCAATATCAACATAACATGCTAAATAGAAAACCACAAGGCCCTTAAGGAATCGGTAAGGTAACAAGCATTACATAGCTAACTAATCAACAACAACTTATACGGAAATATTCTTACGTCACTTTTAACACGAGGCAGTCGCTCGACGAAGAAAGCTTACATATATATGATTAATTCCAGTAGTCAAACAAATATATTTTACAAGGCCACAAGTATTACCACGATAGATAACAAGTCGTATTTACGACTAAGAAAACTTGCCGAAGAAGGTTTAGCCTTAACATACCTCTTTTCGTAGGTTTGACTTTATCGGTAAGAATTCTAGCTCAAGCTTGCGATTCCTTTATCCTTTAGCCAATTATACCAGACCATAAAGTACACCTAAACATCCATATACAGTCAGCAAGAACAACAAAAACTTCCAATCACTTACAACTTTCGACAAGGTATAGAACTAGGAATTTCATACGATAGGTAGGAAGAAGTACTTACTCAAACTTTTACATAAACTTAACCTTGGAGGATCTCAATTTCCAGAACTTTTTCCATCTTAGAACGTACACATATAAGCCAATTTTGATGAAACAACTCTGTCACGATGCTCTCCACACCCTCAGTAATCTATATCAAAGTTGGATTGATGTTTGTAGATGATTTGGCCCTTCCATTTTATTCAAATTTATGAGAAACCTAGAGGAAATGTTGGGAGAAAAAGCTTCCCAGCTCTCTAGAAATTATGAGAGAAAAATAAAGAAATTTGGGCCAGAATCACCTTAAATAGGTTATCCAAAAACCAGCCCGACCCGGCTGGCCCGTGACCCTCTTTTGCCCGAACTGTCCGCAGTAAAACACTCATAACTCTTTGCTTCGATGTCGGATTGATGAGTGGTTTAATATTCTGAAAACTAGACTCAATAATATTTAATTTTATATATTGTAGGCCTCCTAACTCCTTAGAGATTATGATAAAACCTCCGAGATATATGACCCAAAATTTAAAGGATTTCCAAATGTAACTTGAGATAACTTTTGCCGATTTTTGTTTTACAAGTTGCTTGACCTCAAATCTTAACATATGATAATTGTGTAATTTGAACACCTTATTGTCCATCCTCTTTATGGTATTAAATACTCTTGGTCATCACTCAAAAGTACGAGTTTATCGCATAAATTATATGGGGTGTTACATCCGTGTTCTCTTAGGAACATTCGACCTTGAATGTAACTTAGATTCACGAATTCAAGCTTATAGGAGTTGGAAAAAGTTTCAGCAGAGTCTCCCCTATATTATGGACTATCTAAAAATTTGAAACACAGAAAAGTCCAACCTAGAAGTCTCACAGAATAACACAAATAGCTAAACAGCATAGCTCCACAACAATAATGCACATAAAACACAACAACAATAATAATAAGCAACAATATAAAGTTCGAATAGGTATCTTGCCTCAATTGTAGTAATCTGAACTAATATGTTATCACCCTAGGGTTGGAAGCAAGTGTGGATATCTGAATCTCATGTCATCCTCAGCTCCACAGGTTACTTCGTCCACATTCCTCCAAAGAACTTTAACAAAAGTCACATCTTTGGTCCTTAATCTACGAACCTATTGATCTAATATGACAACTGGAGTTTCCTGGTAGGATAACTCTTTCCAGATTTGAACATCCTCAACTGAGATTACCCGAGAACGGTCTCCTATGCACTTTTTATAACACCCGAAAACTTTTCTAGACTAGACTTAGACCTTGCAAGAAAAATCTAGAAGAAAACCAAAAAATCGGCCTCAGAACAACTGAAAAAATGAGTCGTGGTCAGATCCAATGACTCGTTGTCTCAGTCATGGTCAGCAGTGTTCAGTCTCTCGAAAACCCATGAGACAAGGAATGACCCATTATGAGAACCAACGAGTCGTCCTGTCACTCGTTGGTTCCCCAGCATAGAATTCCTTTCCAAGTCCGCACAAGTCAACCAATGAGTCATTGTCAGAAATAGTGGCCCGTTGTGTATGTCTTTGGGTAAGAACTCCAGAAATCCTATTCAAGTGATAATGAGTGGAAAAAATGACTCGTTGTGTCCCACAATGAGTCGTGGTCATCACCCATCGTGTCAAGTTTAAGGTTTTTAGAAATTTTTCCAGTGAATATCATGAATAGACACAATGACCTGTTAGGTCTACCAACGAGTCGTTGTGTCACCCATTGTCACCCAACATGTCGTGGTGTCCCCTATTGCTAGATCCAGTGTTTTCAACCCCAAGATAGTAGGACCAACGATTGGTCTCGATGAGTCGTGGTCTTAAACTATTGACTCGTTGAGTGACCCGTTGGGTCCGTGTCGGTCAGTTTCTAGATTTTTAGTCTAGGGATATTTTTGCAATTTTTCACCTCTTTAGTACCTAAACTACGTCGTTTTAAGTATTATTTCAAAGATAGTGGATTGAAGGGTTTTCCACCTTATTCCCCATGTAAATTCTTATAAGATCAATCGTAGAAACTCAGTTTTTTCCTCTCAAGCAAGAACTAGGGTTCCTCATCAGTTGCAGAGATTCAAGCTTCCTTCTTCAGGGATTTCTAAGCTAGGTATGTAGGAATTCAACAAGAAAATAGTTCTTTCCTTGTGTCCCCAAAATCTCCTCTATTTTTCTTTATCAGTTCAGCCCTATGGATTTGAAATATAGAACAATTGTCAAACTAATTTCTTTGAGATTTCAAGTGGAGTATCTCTCATTATTTTTAACTGCTTATTACTCCCCATTTCTAGAAATTTGAGAAAATTGAATTTAGTGGAATGATTTAGCCCTAGTTCTCAGTTAAGTAGAATTTAGAAGCTTGCATGTTGGACTAATTTCCCTGTAGCTTGATTCTAATAGATTTGGAATCCCCATATTGTTAGTGTATGTGGAAAATTCAGCCAAGTATTTACACATCCTGTCTCAGTCAGGTTATTAGACTCAGTGTTGTCCAAAAATGTCAACTGATCAGTTTGACTATAGTTAAATCTTGAGGTGTTAGTGGTGCCTCCCAATTATCAGTATTAGACTCAGTATCAGATTTTAGTGGTTCTTTACGTGGTCATGAAACTTGCAGATAATCTGCTCTGACCAGCCTAGGAACCCAGTTTCAAATTACAGTTTGTTCTTTTGATGGTTACGACGCTTCCAGATAAGCAACTCTGACCAATCTTAAAAAACTAGTTATAGAATCCAGTCCGATAAGACTCTCAGGGTACTTCTAGATAGGTATTCTTGACTTAGTCTTGGGCCCCAGTTTCGAGCTATCAGCTTAGTAGTCAGTCTAGGACTATCCAGTGCGAGTAGGACTTAGCAATGAGCGAACCAGCATTCAACCGCACCCAGGTTTCTAGAACTACGTTGCCACCGTAGGTTATTTTTTATTGGCCTCATGGCCCCAGGCTAGTGATCACCCAGTTCATGCCTTTATACCCTACCAAGGTGTATTGGGTCCTACCGATGAGGTGTATACATTAGACTCCACATCTAGCTCATGTAGTTATATGTCTTTATAGACTCTCCCACTAGTCAAATCAGTTCAATCTAAAATTATCTCAGTTCAGAATAGTTTCAGACCACTCAGTTCAAATTAGTTAGTATAATAATTTAGATTAGTATCTTAGATTTAGGGCATGTCTTTGACCATCAGATAGGGTCATTTTGACTATCTCAATATAGTTCAGTTTATTCAGTTTCAGTATTCCAGTTGTTCATTGCATGTGTTTCCAGTTCAGTTATTTTTATTATTCGTGTTATGGTTTCTCCTACTTACTCAGTACATTCAAAGTACCAACGCATACCTTTTATGTTGTATCATTTTATGATACAACTGCAGGTTCTCAGTCTCAACACCGTTAGTAGATGTCGCATATAAGTTTTCAGCTGCATCAATGGTGAGTCCTAATCTTTCGAGGATGATGATTATTTCTTTTTAGTTATATTTTTCTTTCAGTTAGACTTAGAGTTAGCTGGGGGCTTTTCCCAGCAATTCATTAGATAGATGGATTCAGACACAAATAGAGATTCAGCTTTTTAGTTTTGGTTTCAATTGTATTAAAGCTGTATAATTTAGTTTTTCTTCATTAATGTTTTATTTTATTACTTTAAAGCTTCTTCTATGTTTTTACTCAGAATTCCAATGTTATGATAGACCATGGGTTGACTTGGGGTTACTTGTGACTCCAAGTACTATATCTCGTCCAGGGTATAGACTTGGGGCATGACAAACTTGGTATCAGAGTACTAGGTTTAGAGTGTTCTAGGATGCTTGAAAGCCGCATCATGTAGAGTCCTTTTCATGGGTTTGAAGCGCGCCACACTTATGACGGGCAGGCTATGAGACGTTAATAGGAAAACTCCTTTTGTTCATACTCTTTATCATGAGTTGAAGTTCAATTCCAAAGATGCTCTCCTAACTCATGCTCTATTACATTTCAATGAAATCATGCCTCCACGACGTGGTAATGGATGAAGGGCCGACAACGCCCACCGACCTGCCCCACCAGCTCCGAAAAACACTCAGGATGACCCTATGTCCTCCATAGAGTTTAGAGAGGCTATCCAACTGCTCGCAAAGACAGTCACGAATCAGGTGAACCAATAGGTGGTTCCGGTCAATAATAATGGGTCCACAATAGCTGCCCAAGTTCGGGACTTCACCCGAATGAATACTACACCTTTCCATGGATCTAAGGTGGGAGAGGACCCACAGGAATTCGTGGACGAGATCAGGAAGATCACCCAAATTATGGGTGTTAGCTCCTCTGAGAGTGCCGAGCTGACTTCTTACCAGATGAAAGAGGTAGCTCAAATCTAGTATGACCAGTGGAAGGAGGAGAGACTAGCGAGAGTAGAACCGGTGGAATGAGAAGATTTCACTACATCTTTCCTAGATAGATTCTTCCCCTAGGAGATCAGGGAGGCTAAGGTGACTGAATTCATGAATCTAAAACAGGGTAATCGGATGGTGGAAGAGTCCCTGGAGTTTACAAGGTTGTCTAAATATGTTCTTGAGATGGTAGCCGAGCCAAGGGCTTGCATGCTGAAGTTTGTTAATGGAGTATCGAACCTGGTCCTCAAGGAGTTCTAGACTACAATGCTTTTTTAGGATATCAATCTTTCTAGCCTCATAGTTCATGGCCAGCAGATTGAGGCAGAAAAATTAAAAGACTTGGAACGGGAGAACAAGTGGGAAAGGACTGGCCAATCAGATTATGGCCACCAGAGATCTGGCGGTAGTAGCCGCCCACAGCAGCAACAATAGCAACAGAGGGCTCCAGCACCCACTTCAGCCAGTTCCCCTACTTTCAGATCCCACAAGGATTGGAGGGGTGGAGCATCTGGCTTACAGTCCCAGAGTCATAGCGCCAACAACTGCTACAGCTACCCAGCTTTCCCTAAGTGTGGCAAGAACCATCCAGGAGAATGACTTCAAGGCTGAGAGGGTTATTTTGAGTGTGGAAAAATTGGTCATCGGCTCAAATAATGCCCGTCAGCAAGACAGGGGAGATCACAATCCATCATTTCAGCAGCTCCAGTAGGCCGACCAGCTCAATAGGTTAACACTTCACGTATGGATGGCGGCTAGCTCCAAAACCTTTTTTATGCTTTGTCCTCTTGTCAAGATCAAGAGAGCTCACTTGACGTGGTCACGTGTATGTTAGATGTGTATGCCCTACTAGATCTAGGAGCCACACTATCATTCGTGACTCTCTATGTAGCTATCCAGTTTGATATTAGTCCAAAAGTCCTCTCAGAACCATTCTCAGTCTCCACCCCAGTTGGCGAGTTAGTTAGAGCTAGTCGGGTGTATAGAAACTGCCCAGTCTCATCTTGAATAAGGTCATTATAGCTGATCTTGTAGAGTTAGACATGGTTGACTTTTATCTCATTCTTTGCATGGACTGGTTACACCCCAGTTATGCCTCAGTCGACTGCAGAAGTAGGGTCGTCAGGTTTCAACTCCCTGATAAGCTAGCTTTAGAATGGACGGGCAGTAGCTCAGCGCCTAAGGGTCGGTTTAATTCCTACCATAAGGTCAGGAAGCTTATTTTGAAAGGGTGTATTTATCATCTAGTTTGGGTCAAAGATTCCAGCTCTGAGACACCGACTATTCAGTCAATTCCAGTTGTTAGTGAGTTTCCTGACGTGTTTCTTGAAGATCTTCTCAGAGTTCCTCTTGAGCGGAAAATAGACTTCGGCATAGACCTCCTCCCAGACACTCGACCCATCTCCATCCCTCCTTACAGAATGGCTCCAGCTAAGCTTAAGGAGTTGAAGAAGCAGCTAAAACACCTCTTTGATAAAGGCTTCATCAGGCCCAACATCACTCCATGGGGTGATCTAGTATTATTCGCACAGAAGAAAGACGGTACCCTCAGGATGTGTATCGACTACCGTCAATTGAATAAGGTCACAGTCAATAATAGGTACCCCTTACCCAGTATTGACGACTTGTTCGATCAGCTTCAGAAAGCCAGTTGTTTCTCCAAGGTAGATCTCAGGTCAGGGTATCATCAGCTAAGGGTCAGAGAGTGTAACATACCGAAAGCAGCTTTTAGAACTCGGTATGGCCACTACGAATTTGCGGTTATGTTCTTTGGACTAACTAATGCCCTCGCAACTTTCATTGACCTGATGAATAGGGTTTTCAAGTCATGTCTAGACATGTTCTTCATTGTATTTATCGATGACATTTTGGTATACTCCAGAAGCGAAGAAGATCATGCTAACCATCTGAGGATTGTGCTACAGACACTCAGAAATCGCTAGTTGTTCGCTAAGTTCAGCAAATGTGAATTTTGGTTGAAGTTTGTGGCTTTCCTTGGTCATGGTCTCAGGTGAGGGTATTCAGGTTGATCCTCAAAAGATAGCAGCAGTGAAAGACTAGCCCAAAACTACTTCCCCAACCGAAATCAGATGCTTCTTATGTTTAGCCGGTTATTGCCGACATTTTGTGGAAGGTTTCTTCTCTATTGCATCCCCTCTGACTAGGTTGACTCAGAAAAAGGTAAAATTCCAGTGGTTAAATGCGTGTGAGAAGAGTTTCCAGGAGTTAAAGACTTGACTTGCTACCGCTCTAGTGTTGACCTTGCCAGAAGAAACAGATGGGTTCATGGTGTATTGTGATGCTTCTAGAGTTGGACTTGTTTTTGTTCTGATGTAGTGGGGTAAGGTTATAGCTTATGCCTCCAGACATCTCAAGGTTCATAAGAAGAACTATCCGACTCATGACCTAGAGTTGGTAGTGGTGGTGTTTGCGTTGAAAATATGGAGGCACTATCTTTACGGAGCTCATGTGGATGTTTTCACCGATCACAATAGCCTTCAGTATGTGCCCAGTCAGAAAGTTCTAAACCTTCGTTAGAGAAGATGGTTGGAGCTACTGAAGGACTATGACATGAGTGTGTTGTATCACCCGGGCAAAGCCAATCTGGTGGCTGATTCTTTAAGTAGGATTTCTATGGGGAGCGTGGCTCATGTTCAAGAGGGAAAAAAGGAACTGGCTATAGATATCCACAGGTTAGATCGGTTAGGAGTATAGTTTGTTGATACAGCTGAGGGCGGAGTAGTGGCGCAGCGTTGATCAGATTCCTCGTTGGTAGTTGAAGTTAAGTCAAGAAAGGATGAAGATCCCATATTTCTAAAGCTAAAGGAGGTGGTTCTCAGAAAAAAAGTTGAGGCTTTCTCCCAAGGGGGAGATGGTGTACTCCGTTACCATGGTAGACTCTGTGTGCCGGATGTGGGTGACCTGAGGCAGCAGATACTGGCTGAAGCCCACGTTTGAGATATTCTATCCACCTTAGAGCTACTAAGATGTATAGTGATCTATGGGATATTTACTGGTGGAACAACATGAAAAGAGACATTGCAGAATTTGTAGCTAAGTGCAGGAACTGCCAGCAGGTCAAAGTAGAACATCAGAGACCAGGTTGTATGACTCAGGATATCAACATACCCATATGGAAGTGGGAAGAAGTAAATATGGATTTTATTATATGTCTACCTCGAACTCGTCGGTAGCATGAGTCAATCTGGGTGAAGTAGACCGGATGACTAAGTCTGCACACTTCCTCCCAGTTAAAACTATAGACTGAGCTGAGGATTTGCAAGGATTTATATCTGGGAGTTGGCCAGACTACATGGGGTGCCCTTGTCCAATATTTCAGATAGAGGTACCTAGTTCACCATGCATTTCTGGAAGTCTTTTCAGAAGGGACTCGGTACCTAGGTCAATCTCAGCACAACTTTTCACTCGCAGACAGAGGGACAAGCTGAGCGGACTATACAAACTTTAGAATATATGCTAAGACCGTGTGTGATCAATTTCAAGGGCATTTTGGATGATCACCTACCTCTCATCGAGTATGCGTACAACAATAGCTACCACTCCAGTATCCAAATGGCCTCGTTTGAGGAATTATACGGTAGGAGGTGTATATCTCCTATAGGGTGGTTTGAGGTTGTGAAGCTACTCTTGTAGGGCCAAACTCAGTTCATGAGGCAATTCAGAAGGTACAACATATCAGGGTGAGGTTAAAAATAGCGCAAAGCCATCAGAAATCTTATGATGATGTGAGGAGAAGAGAATTAGAGTTTGCAGTGGATGACTTGGTTTATCTAAAAATTTCACCCATGAAAGAGGTGATGAGGTTTGGGAAGAAAGGAAAACTCAGTCCGAAATATGTGGGACCCTACAGAATTTTGAAGAGAATTGGCAGTGTGGCATATGAGTTAGAACTACCTCCAAAGTTAGCATCGGTGCACCCAGTCTTCCATGTGCACTAATGAAGAAGTGCATCAGTGATCCAACTTCAGTTGTGCCACTAGAAAGCGTGGAAATAAAAATTTAGTCTCTCTTACGAAGAGGTCCCAGTTTAGATCCTTGACCGTCAGGATCGTAAGTTGAGAACATGGAAGTCACTTCGATGAAAGTTTTGTGGAGGAACCAACTAGTTGAGGGAGCCACATGGGAAGCAGAAGTAGACACGATGGCCAAATACCCTCACTTATTTCCTTTTAGTTTAGTTCCAACATCAGGTACTAAATACCTCCTCCATACTCTATTCAGTTCCATACTCATCAGCTCTATTCAGATTTTCTATGTGTATCCTAGTTGCATCAGCTTTGTTAGTATGGTTAAGTCAGCTCGGAGTCAGTTACTCCTTTATAAAACAACTCATAGTCTCAATCTAGGAATTTATAGTTCTTTTCCTAATTTTCCAATAGCTTAGTCTTCATTCGAGGACGAATGATCTCAAGGGGGAGATATTGTAACACCCCTAAACTTTCTTGAATCGGACTTAGACCTTGCAAGAAAAATCCAAAAGAAAACTAGAAAATCTGCCTTAGAACGACTGAGACAATAAGTCATGGTCAGCTCCAACGACTCATTGTGTTAGTCATGGTCAGCAGTGTTCGGTCTCTCGGGAACCCACGATACAAGGAACAACCCGTTATGAGAACCAACAAGTCATCCTGTCACTTGTTGGTTCCCCAGCGCAGAATTCCTTTCTAGGACCCCACGACTCAATCAATGAGTCGTTAGAAACAACGACCCGTTGTGTGAGTCATTGGGTTAGAATTCCAGAAACCATATTCCAACGACGACAAGTGGAAACAATGATTCGTTGTTTCCAACAACAAGTCGTGGTCACCACCCATCATGTCAACTTTAAGGTTTTTAGAAATTTTTCCAGTGAACATCACGATTGGACACACGACCCATTCGGTCCACCAACGAGTCGTTGTGTCACCCGTTGTCAAGTTTTCCTAGTTTCCTCATTTAGTGACCGCGGGAGGAAACAATGACTCATTGATTCACCCAACGAGTCATGGTGTCACCCATTTCTTGATCCAGTGTTTTCAACCCCTAGGCAGTAGGACCAACGAGTGGTCCCGAGGAGCCATGGTCTCAACCAATGACTCATTGAGTGACCCGTTGGGTCCCTGTCAGTCAGTTTCCAAATTTTTAGTATAGGGATATTTTTGTAATTTTCTACATATTTAGTACCTAAACTACATTTTTTTAAGTATTATTTCATAGATATTAGAGGGATTGAATAATTTTCCACCTCATTTCCCATGTAAATTCTCAGAAGATCGATCGTAGAAACTCAGCTTTTTCCTCTCAAGAAAGAACAAGGGTTCCTTATCAATTGTAGAAATTCAAGCTTCCTTCTTCAGGGATTTCTAAGCCAGGTATGTGGGAATTCAACTAGGGAGTTCTTCCCTTGTGTCCCCAAAATCCCCTCTATTTTTCTCAATCAATTCAGCCCTGTGGATTCGAAATATATAACAATTGTCAGACTAATATCTTTGAGATTTCAAGTGGAGTATCTCTAATGATTTTTAACTGCTTATTACTCCTTAGTTCTAGAAATTTGTGAAAATTGAATCTAGTGTAATGATTTAGCCCTAGTTCTCAGTTCAGTAGAATTTAAAGGCTCGCTTGTTGAAGTAGTTTCCCTATAGCTTGATTCTAACAAATTTGAAATCCCCATATTGTTAGTGTAAGTGGAAAATTTAGTCAAATATTTACACGTCCAGTCTCAGTCAGGTTATTAGATTTAGTGTCGTCTAGAAATGTCAGCTGATCGGTTTGACTACACTCAAATCTTGAGGTGTCAGTGGTGCCTCCCAGTTATCAGTATTAGATTCAGTATCAGATTTTAGTGGTTCTTTAGGCGGTCATGACACTTCCAAATAAGCAGCTCTGACCAGTCTTAGGACCCCAGTTTAAGATTACAGTTTGTTCTTTAGACAGTTACGGTGCTTCCAGATAAGCAGCTCTGATCAGTCTTAGAACACCAATTACAGAATCCGATTCGATAAGATTCTTAAAGTACTTCCAGATAGGTATTCTTGACTTAGTCTTGGGCCCTAGTTTTGTTCTATCAGCGTAGTAGTCAGTCTAGGACTATCCAGTTGGAGTAGTACTTAGCACCGAGTGGACCGGGGTTCCAGCGCACCTAGGTTCCCAGAACTACGTTGCCACCATAGGTTATTTTTATTGGCCTCATGGCCCCATACTTGTGATCACCTAGTTAATGCCTTTATACCCTGGCAAGGTATGTTGGGTCCTACCGATAGGGTGTATACATTGGACTCCACGTCTAGCTCACGTGATTATATGTTGGTTATAGACTCTCCCACTAGTCAGATAAGTTAAGCCTCAAATTAGCTCAGTTGAAATAGTTTTAGACTACTCAGTTCAAATCAGTTCAGTATAATAATTCATATCAGTATCTCAGATTTAGGGCATGTCTTTGACCATCAGAAAGGGCCATTTTGACTATCTCAGTATATTTAAGTTTATTTAGTTTCTGTATTCTAGTTGGTAATTGCATGTCTTTCCAGTTCAATTATTTTTATTCTTCGTGTTATGGTTTCTTCCACTTACCCGGTACATTCAAAGTACTGATGCATACCTTTTATGCTGTATTGTTTTATGATACAACTGCAGGTTCTCAGTCTCAGCATCGTTAGCAGATCTCGCCCAGAAGTTTTCAGCTACATCAGTGGTGAGTCCTCATCTTTCGAGGACGATGATTATTTCTTTTCAGTTATATTTTTCTTACATTAGACTTAGAGTTAGCTGGGGGCTTGTCCTAGCAACTCATCAGATAGATGGCTTACAGACACAGACAGAGATTCAGCTTTTTACTTTTGGTTTCAATTGTATTAAAGATGTATGATTTAGTTCTTCTTTATAAATGTTTTATTTTATTACTTTAAAGCTTCTTCTATGTTTTTACTCAGAGTGCTAACTTTTGGTTTCAGTTGTATTAAAGATGTATGATTTAGTTCTTCTTTATAAATGTTTTATTTTATTACTTCAAAACTTCTGCTATGTTTTTACTCAGAATGCTAGTATTATGATAGACCATGGGTTGACTTGGGATTACTTGTGACTTCAAGTACCGTGTCTCATTCAGGGTATAGACTCGGGGCGTGACACTTTCATATCATTGATACATGAAAAACTGGATGAACATATTCTATGCCTGGAGGCAACTCTAGCTGATAAGTAACTTGGCCTATTTTCCTGAGGATTTGGTATGGCCCAATGTATCTGATCTAATCTTTCCCTTCTTACCAAATCTCATAACGCCCTTCATAGGCGAGACTTTTAGGAATACCTAGTCGACAACACAGAACTCCAAATCTCTATGTCATACATCAGAGTAAGATTTCTAATGACTTTGAGCTGTCAATAATCGCTCTCTAATGAGCTTAACTTTCTCTTTAGATTGATGTATCAAGTAAGGTCCAATCAGCCCTGATTCGCCTACCTCAAACCATCCAATGGGGGATCTGCATTTTCACCCATACAAGGCCTCATAAGGCGCCATCTTGATTCTAGAATGGTAACTGTTTGTCACTACCCGCCTTGGGGAGTATGACTAGCACCTGGTGCCCTACTAGGGTCTGGACTGATCTAACTGAACTTATGCACTTCTGGTGCAAACTTACTCCCCAAATCAAGAAAACAATGAGCTATATCTCAGCTTTAAACACAGCCCCTGGCCGATAAGGCCGCATAGCCACTTGGAGAATAAAATAGCTACCCAAAAACAAATAATGATAGGGAGTCCTATGGGCCGACAAGGCCACCATGCTGTCTAGTTATCACTGAAATGAAAATCAGGTGACCTACACATGCTATAACCGACAAGACCACTACTTAACAGCTAAATAAGGCCCCACACGGCCATCATCACAAAATAAAACATACATCTAGGCCCTACACAGCCGATACCAGACTAACCACAGGGTACTGTACATCTGTAAGCCTCTAGAAGTAGAATAGTGGTCAAGACAGGGCCCCGACCTACCCAAAAACTGAACAATCAACAAAAACAAACCTTCTAGCTATTAGCTCCAGAAGAAGGGAGCTAACTGTGCTGCTAGTCCTGGCTGGGAGCTACGAGGGTCCTAGTCTGTGCCTAGCCGCACCTGCAGGCAAGTAATGCAGCGCCCACGGAGGGCGTTAGTATAATATGTACCGAATATGTAAGGCAGTAGAGTTACAACTGAATGGAAGCTGAAGAACTAAAATAATCATATAGAAAGGTAAGAGTTTAACCTTGAATAATCTCGCCACTTGTAGTACTAAATTAATAAGGTACATATGTATATATAAACAAACAAAACCTAACTGGGTCCCCATAAGCCTGGAAGGTACAACCGATACAAGAATAACCTACCTGGGCCCCCATAAGCCTCGGTAGGTACAAGCAATGTACATTCTACTATTTTATTACCGATGATCGCAGTATACTTGTAACTGAAAACGGCCCTTACAACCTTTGATTTAATAGAACTCACTGTGGCTCTCACGACCTAACTCTACTAAAACTCGCTATGGACCTCACGACCTCAGTATAATAGAACTCGATATGGCCCTCATAGCCTCAATATATAAAACTCAGTGTGGCCCTCACGGCCTCAATACAATAGAACTCAATATGGCCCTCACGACCTCAATACAACAGAACACAATACGGCCCTTCCGGCCTCAATATACAGAACTCAATATACTATGGCAGCAAATCACAATAGATATGCCTTTGAATCTCTTACTGGGACTCAATCTGTATTACAATACTAAAGAAGATAACTTGCTAAAGGAGTTTCCCTTAACATACCTCGAATGTGATTTCCTCAGTAACTAGCGAGTTTCAACTGGTATTCAATTGCCCTTCCTAGCTGGAATTGTATTACTGAGAGAATGAGACTAGTTTCAGTACTAAATTCATCAAAAACAATAACTTATAATACTAATATCGACTATACTTAAAATTCAAAAACAATAACTCCATGTCGAGCTACCACAATTCATCCTCCGTAGAAGGCCTTCCACCAATGCGCAGTTGCAGCATTTGCATCCCATACATTCGGGCCATGTATTGGTCGTCCCGAGCATGTCATCGGCGAGTGTAAGCACAAGCCCAAATGTGGTATCAGGTGCTTTGGTCTTAGTGACATACAAAGCATGCCGATCAAGTTGAGGAATGTAGTCCAGGGCCTCCTCTTCAATACCTTGGCCCCTGAGGAAAGAAGTAAGAAGACCACCAAAACCATACCGATGCCCTTGATGAAGTTTGGATTTCTTCATGCCAGAAATAATCACCGCTCCAACATTTATCTCCAGTCCTTTCATCAATGAATACACCAAACAAACTCTGTCCCAGGTGACATTAGTCATGTGCACCCCCGGGATCAGGCAAGTACATACTATCTTCAACCAGATCCTCGCTTCTCTGTTCATTTGGGAGTATGGCAATGTCTAGTGATATCCTCTTTCCTTGTGACGACTCCACCTAGCTGTTGATCGTGCTCCACATAAAGTGTGTCTGATATCTGCATATGGTGGAGTGATATTTAGCTGGCAGAGAACATGTGCGTCTGTGTCCCACGTCCCCAAGATGGCATTTAGATGTTGTGGTTAAAAAGTAACCACCTGTCCTCTGATCTTAACTGTGTGGCTGCGCATGGTGGGATTCCAATTAGCATAGAATTCCCTTATGAGATAGAGATTGCATTCTTTGGGTTCTTCAAAGATGAAGTTTAACCCAACAGTGTTTATCCTGTGTAGGATTCTCGGGAATTCTTGAGCTAGTGGTTCCCGTGCTATTTGTTCCTCTGGGAAATACTTGATTTCCTTGTGTTTGGCATACCATTTCTTTCCCTCATCTGTAACCCATCGTGTTCCATATTGTCTACGTTGCCCCCTTGGAACAGGTGGTGCCACTGACACTGCTGCCCCAATTCTCAGTCTTTTTCTGCTGGCGCCAGATATGGATGCGCCTTTCCATTTGTCTTGTCTTCTAGACATTTGTCCTATCCATCAAAAGCATATATTTCAAATGTCATTCATGTATAGTTGGTTACTACTAAGGCTGGGCTTAACTTGATCACCCTACACTTAGTCGTTAGCCGTAGTCAATACAATTCGACAAGAACAACCACATAATTTCATCTCGTATTTCCCAAAAGGTTTAGTGCATTAGTAAAAGTCGATGGAACAATTTCATTGTACTACTCAGACTTTATACAATGCATTATGAAAGTTCATCCATCTATTCATTTTACAAACTCATGAGCAATTCTCAAGTTGTGCACAGTAACCTATGGGATTTTCCTACTTTCATCCCCAAAAATCAATCTTCCTCCATAACATAATCAAAGTTTAAGCACAAAAATTTTTTTCAATTCCAACAACACGCAAAACCCAAAATATATGTATTTCTACCCTTTTCTTTTTCTTCCCAACTAAATTTCTCACCCCTAGTTATCAACAATGTAAGATTTTCAATACAAATCATGTAATTATTGAGTTCATAACACAACATTAGCACAAAATCAACATTCATCCATGACCCAATCAATTACACATCTTATTAATAACTTAGGGCAGAATTTCATCAAAGAAAACATGTTCAAGAATCGAAATATGCAGCAAGAATGAGAAAAAATTCGAGAACATACCTTTACTTGAAGAGTTTAAGAAGAATTGAAGAAATTTTCCTAGCTAGGGCCATGGCACATCGAGGGAGAAGGGGGATTGGGGGTTTGGTCGCGGAGGATTTCAGAAAAATGGGGAAAAATAAGAATTTTGGGGTCAAAAAGAGTGATTTCGCGCGAGTCAACCCGTTGCCCCGAACTGACCCGACACGAAAATACACTCAACATGTCACGGAGGGTAACGCGGAGGCCAAGCTCCGTGACACGGAGCCGACACGGAGGCTCACTGTTTCTTGCCCCAATTTTCACTTTTTACCTTTATTTTTCCACTTGCGATTTTTTGTATCTTTGCCCTCCATATTTCCTGAAAATCATCAAACAACAACAACTGTTAGAGAATCGTGGGGTTGCCTCCCACCTAGTGCCAACCTTTTTTTCTTTTCTATGTTTTTTTTCTTTTTTTTATTTGTTCCTAACTAGTCTAGTACATTACATCCACGGGTTGCCTTCTGTGTAGCACCTGGTTGACCGTCGCGGCTCGACGCTTGTCATCCTCATTCATCTACTAAGGTGATAGACGTCTTCTCTCGATTAACGTCTTCACCCCAGTAGTGCTTACACCTCTGTCCATTCACCAAAAATGTTGCACTTTTATCCTCTTGCCACAATTCAACCGCCCCGTGTGGGGTCATCCTTGCTACTTCAAATGGCCCTGACCACTTGGAGTGCAATTTCCCTGGGAAGAGTTTCAACCTTGAGTTGAATAGCAACACCTTTTGACCCGACTCAAAGATTCGATGCACCATGTGCCTGTCATGCCACCTTTTCGTTTTTTGTTTGTAGAATTTTGCACTTTCATATGTGTGCCATCGAAACTCGTCCAAGTCACTCAGCTGCATCAATATCCTCTTTCCTGCAAGCTCAGGATCCATGTTCAGCTTCCGTACAGCCCAAAAAGCTCGATGTTCCAGCTCCACGGGTAGATGACATGCCTTCCCATAGACCAATCTATACGGTGAAGTCCCAATGGGTGTCTTATATGCATTTCGATATGCCCACAACGCATCATCCAGTTTGCTTGACAAATCCAAGCGTTGTGCATTCACCGTTTTCTGCAAAATCTGTTTAATTTCCCTATTTGACACCTCCACTTGCTCGCTAGTTTGGGGATGATATGCTGTAGCCACTTTATGCCGAACCCCATATTTTGCTAGCAAATTCCTGAACCCTGCATTCACAAAATGTGCCCCTCCATCACGTATAATTGCTCGTGGCATACCAAACCTTGTGAAAATCTGCTTCTTCACAAATCTAGTCACCACCTTGTTGTTATTCCTGGGACAAGCTACTGCCTCAACCCACTTAGACACGTAGTCCACCGCCACCAAGATGTATCGATTTCCAAACGATGGTGGAAATGGGCCCATAAAATCTATCCCCCACACATCAAACACCTCAACTTCCAATATGTGATGCAATGGCATTTCCTGTCGATTGTTCCTGTTCTTTGACATCTATCACATACTTTGACATAAGCTGCAGCATCTTTGAACAGTGTGGGCCAAAAGGAGCCAGATTGCAGCACTTTGTGAGCAGTACGCTCTCCTCCATGATTACCTCCATACAACGATGAATGACAACTCCTCAGTACCTCTGTCGTCTATCTTTCTGGAATTCATCGCCTCATCACTTGATCTGGTCCTTGCTTAAATAGATACAGTTCATCCCACATGTAGTACCGGAAATCATGCCTCAGCTTCTTCCTTTGTTGAGTCGTTGCCTCAGATGGGTATACTCCACCCACCAACAAATTCACAATATGTGCATACCAAGGGAGTTCAGCTTCCTTTATTGCCAAGAGTTGTTCATCGGGGAACTCTTCTCTGATGCTCTCACCTTCCTTCACATGTGAACAATTCTCTATCCGCGATAGGTGATCTACAACTTGATTTTCACTTCCCTTCCTATCTCGAATCTCCAGATCAAACTCTTGCAGCCATAATATCCACCTGATTAGCCTGGGCTTCACATCTTTCCTGCCAAATAAGTACCGAATTGCCGCATGATCAGTGTGTACCACCACTTTCGACCCCACCAGATAGGATCTAAACTTGTCAAATGCAAACACTAGAGCCAGCATCTCCTTCTCAGTGACTGTATAATTAACTTGTGCAACATCAAGTGTTTTGCTTGCATAGTAGATGGAATAAAAAATCTTATTCCTTCGCTGCCCCAATGCCGCTCCTACAGCCACATCACTCGCATCACACATTAACTCAAAAGGATATTCCCAATCGGGAGCAATGAGAATAGGAGCTTCCACCATCTTCTTTTTCAGCTCCTCAAATGCTTCTACACATTCCTTGTCAAATTCAAACTTCACCTCATTTTCTAGAGAAGTCTTGAATAAACCATCTGTAAAACCCAGCATGTCCTAGAAAGCTGCAGACACCCTTAACTGATACTAGTGGTGGTAGCTTTTCAATCACCTCTATTTTTGCACGATCGACCTCCAAACCTCTGCATGACACCTTATGGCTAAGGACAATACCCTCCTTGACTAAAAAGTGACACTTTTCCCAGTTGAGCACTAGGTTTGAGTCTTCACATCTGGCTAACACCCTGTCAAGATTCTGCAAACACATAGCAAACGAGTTATCAAAAACAGAAAAGTCATCCATAAATACCTCGACATAGTCTTCCACCATATCGTGGAATATCGTCGTCATGCATCGCTGGAATGTGGCTGGTGCATTGCATAGACCAAAAGGCATCCTCCTGAAAGCATGTCCCATAAGGACATGTAAACGTGGTCTTCTCCTGATCTTATGGTGCTATGGCTATTTGATTATAGCCAGAGTATCCATGTAATAAGCAATAATATTCCTGACCTACAAGCCTGTCCAACATCTGATCAATGAACGGAATAGGATAACGATCTTTTCGAGTAGCCTCATTGAGCTTCCTATAATCCATGAAAATCCGCCAGCCCATGACTGTGCGTGTGGGAATCAACTCATTCTTATCATTTGTAACCACTGTCATTACCCCTTTCTTTGGAATGCATTCAACTGGGCTAACCCATTCATTTTCTGAGATGGGATATACCACTCCTGCATCCAACCATTTAATCACTTCCTTTCTGACTTTATCCTTCATCACCGGATTCAATCTCCACTGATGTTGCACGGTTGGCTTGGATCCCTCTTCCATAAATATTCTATGCATGCAGAAAGCTGGACTAATCCCCTTAATGTCCGACATCTGCCATCCCATTGCTCTCTTTCTCCTCTTAAGGACTAACAATGCATCTTTCACTTGTGCATCTGTCAGTTCTGCTGAAATGATGACTGGTAAGGTGTCATCTTCACCCAAGAATACATACTGCAGATGTGGAGGCAATGTCTTTAACTCCAATTTAGGTGCCTCCTCTATTGATGGCTTTGGGGATGGTTCCAAGGACCTCTGCAATGGTTCAAAATCTTGCTTCCTGAAAAACCATTTTGGCTCATTCAAAGTCTGCACCATCTCATATGTCGCACTGTCCCCAAAATGATCACGTCCCACCAAGGCTCTCTCTAAGGGATCCTGTGAGTCAATAATCTGAAGGGTCGACTCCTGATTAAAAACACTGATTGCTGATAACTCTTCATAATTGGCCGGTAGCTTCATGGCCTTGAAGACATCAAAGACCTCTACCTTATCATGAGCTCTCATGGTTAGCTGCCCATCAACTACATCAATTAAGGCTCGCCCGGTGGCCAAAAAGGGACGTCCCAAAATAAATGGGACTTCCGCATCTGGCTCAAAATCAAGAATTATAAAATCCACCGGGAAAATGAGGGAGCCTGCTTGCACTAGCACATCCTCCACAATTCCATCAGGTCTGGCTAATGAACGGTCAGCTAGCTGCAAGATCACAGTAGTGGGTCTAGGACTGCCCAGCCCCATCTTCTTGAATACTGATGTTGGCATCAAATTTATACCTGCTCCCAAATCACACAAACCACGAGCTCGAATAGACTGCCCAATTGTAATCTGAATAGTGAAGCTCCCAGGATCCTTGAGCTTTTTCGGCAATCGATTCTGAATACGGGAGGTGCACTCCTCAGTAAGTGCAACTGTAGCATACTCTGTCAGTATGCTCTTGTTTGCTACAATGTATTTGATTTACTTGGCATATTTTGGCACTCCCTGTAACACATCAACTAAAGGAAGGTTAATATGTACCTGCTTCAACACTTCCATGAACTTCTTGAAGCATGCTTCCTCCTTGTGCTTTTTCAATCTTTGAGGAAACAGGGGCGGTGGTCTTTCCATCTTTGCTACCTTTTCATTCCCCCTCACATCATCATTTCCTTCATCCTTTTCTGTTGCTCCAGATTTCTGAGGTGGCCTTTCGGGTTCCACCTCTCCTAGTTGCTTTCCACTCCGGGTAGTAATTGCATTCACCTGCTTAGGATTTAGGTCTGTATCACTAGGTAATCCTCCCCTCGGTCTAGTATTTTGGGCTCCTGCTAACTGTCCCAACTGATACTCCAATGCCTTTGTAGCTAACTGCTGATTTTTCATATCAGCTGTCAATTTTACCTGATCAACCTGCATCAGTGCCTGGTTAGATATTATGGTTTTGAGCATATCCTCGATGTTGTTAGACTGAGGAGGTGCATTATTTCCTCTGAACTGTGGCTGAAAATTATGATGACCCCCTAGATTTCTGTGCACGCCCTGATTTGAACTCTATCCCTGATGACTATTACTCCCCCATGAAAAATTCGGATGATTCCTCCAATTTGGGTTGTAACTGTTGCCATATTGCTGGTTACTGCTCCTCTGGGCGTTTCCAACAAAATTTACTGAATCTAGATTGGCACCACAATACTCAGCTGAGTGTTCACTACTTCCACGGACTTTACACCACACCTGATGAACTGCATTGACTGGGGCTTGTGCTTGGCTCAAGCTCATACTGCTAAAATGAGTGGTAAGTTGATTTTGCAAAGCAACTATCTATGCAGTGATAGCTGTGAATCCATCCACCTCAAAGACCCCTGCGACTTTCTTTGCTCCCCCTCGAGTTGTATCCGCATTCCATACCGGATTACCTTGTGAAATACGGTTCAACAAGGTGTAAAGCTCTTCGTAGGTCTTTTCCAATGCCTGCCCCCCGGCTGCTGAATCTAACAAAATCTTTGTATATGGTTCCAAGCCCTCAATGAATGTATGCACCAACACATCATTAGACTGGTTATGGTGAGGACAATCTCTTAGCATTGACTTGAACCTCTCCCAATCCTGATACAAATTCTCACCCTCTCTCTGTTTGAAACTTAGAATCTGACTTCTAAGCTTGGCTGTCTTCCCTAATGGAAAGAATCGTATCAAAAACTTCCTCGCTTGGTCATCCCAAGTAGTAATGGAATTTGGCGGTTCAACCTTCAACCATCTCTTGGCTTCCCCTAGCAGTGAAAACGGGAATAGTGTAAGCCTCACATAATCAGATGATACTCCAGCGGGTATATATGTGTCACTTATCTCCAAGAAGTTTTGGAGATGCCGTTGTGGATCTTCATGAGGGAGACCTGTAAATTGCCCGCTGGTGTGCAATAACTGCACCATATTCTGCTTAAGTTCAAATCTCCCTCCTGGTTCTGGCCTGTGAATGCTGGATGTTACATTGTTTGCATGTGGGATTGCCACCTCGCGGACCGGTCTTGCTGCCATCTCTTCGGGCACTAAAACTGCCCTTACAATTGGTGGTTGCTGTTGTTGCTCCAGAATTGCTCTCCTTAATAACTGCAACTTCTTTTCTAGAGCTTCCCTTTTTCTGTAGATGAAATTGTCTCTTCGGCTCTAACAACGGATCCACCAACTCCTTATCCCTTGCCAGCGTTCAGAAACAATTTAGTACCTGCAAGAGAAAGGCTAAGATCAAGTCGTCAACACTTGTATTGAACTTGTAAACTAACACTAAGAAAATTAAATAACCAATTGCCAATCCCCGGCAACGGCGCCAAAAACTTGTTCACTCCCAACTACACGCAAGTGCACATGGTCGTACAAGTAATAAAATGGCTTTATTTCATGCTAGGTATCGAACCCACAGGGACTGTAATGTGACAGTAGTTTTTCTTTAAGTGTTTAGTATACACAATTCTTTATACAAGCAGACAAACAGAACAAATGGTGATTTTTCAAGAATACTAGTTGATGTAACTTTAAGTAAAAAGATTGTAAATTATAATCTGAGTAATAACACAAACAAGCTAAGGTTAAGGCAAAACATGCACATATGTAATTTACTGATTAAATTTCGGTCAACCCTTCTCTTCAGTTGTTGGTCAGGAATTATTAACCAATGGATTGGGTCTTTCGATCTCCTTTCCAATTAAAGAATCATGACACTTACATTACACATTTCTGTGATGCAAACACTTCATATCTTAGCAATACACAAAAAATTCCATAGATGACAAAATATGACATTACATATATATTTCTATTATGAATGCTAATCTTCTCTTAATTCCTCAACCAAGACAAGAACATATCCTACCAATTCATATCTATCCATTTAATCTTCCTTTCAGAAATAAAACTGGAATTCTAGGATTTACATTAACAATGGCCAAGCATTAATGTAGTGAAAACAAGAATTAGTAGAACAACCATTGTAGAGAAGTTAAAAATTGAAATAATATCAATTACATACTACTGCAATCATCCTCAACCTCAGCCAAAGGTGAATTAGCCACTCATTTGATGATTAAACATCTTCAAACAAGTAGAAATCGTACAAGCAATTGAAATTCAAGAGAAAAAGGAAGAAAATTAACCCAAGAACTTCTTCAGCTCAACTGCCTGATACCCACGTTCTAGCTTGAAATGTCAGATATATTAAAATAAAACCTAAGTGTGCTATTTATACAAGTGGGAAATTTCCCAGAAACAACTAGCAACGTGGCACGTAGGGTATCACGGAGCATCAGCTCCGTGCCACGGTCTGTCGCGGAGCTTCATTGGAACTTGGGTGCCAGATGGCACGGAGGGTATCGCGAAGCCTCAGCTCCGTGCCACGGACGTAACGCGCTCCTTCACTGGAATCCAGGTGTGCAGCTAAGTCCTCCCACCGTGTCACTGAAGTGAACGCGGAGAATGGGCTCCGTGACACGGTGCCATCGCGCACCTTCACTGGAATGCAGCACAAATCCCACTCTAGGCAAAATGCCTCCGTAATGGTGGCGTGACACGGCCCTGTCGCGGACCATAAAGTTTTAGCATTTTCTTGCCGACTTCCGAGTTTTGCTTCCGAGTCCATTCCTCCACTTTTCACCAACTTGTAGATTAGTTCCCAAAATTCATTCTAACTGCAAAAAAAATAACTAATCATGTTGGTTAGTATAAATCCACATTTACATATAAACCACATGAGAATGTACACATAAAAGTAGATAAACAAGTCAAAATTAAGTAATAAAGTATCACTTGGGCATGCAATTATGCCCAAGATCACCTTCTAGTCAACTTTACATGGGCATGTTTATTTGTATAGCTTGAAGGCATAGGCTCAAATACCATTAACTAGAAAGATAGCCAATGAAGGCATCGAACAATCTTCTACTATCAACAAGTAAGGTGACTTTCTAACCGATCTGAAGGACAATCCGTATATTGTATCAAAATATAAGGTTGGTAACAAATAGGTGGAACACCTATAATCTCACAACCACAACTCCATAGGGCAGCCACGATGCTATTTACCCAAATGTAGAAGTACAATGATAGTACTTTAGCTCTATAGGCACAAGATATAGCAAAGGCCCGTAAGTGATCTATATAAGTTATAGGCATCACAGTTATATAGTTTCTATGCCAACCAAATATTTATGCTGCCAATATCAACATGACATGCTAAACATCTAACCACAAGGCCCTTAAGGCATCGGTAAGGAAAAAAGTATTCAATAGCTAACTAATCAACAACAAATTATGTGGAAATACTCTTACGTAACTTTTAACATGAGGCAATCGCTAAATGAAGAAATATTACATATGTATGATTAATTTCAATAGCCAACCAACAATATTTAAAAATGCCATAAGTATTACAATGATAGATAACAAGTCACATTTACGACTATGGGAACTTGCCGAAGAAGGTTTAGCCTTAATATACTGCTTTTCGTAGCTTCGACTTTATCGACAAGAATTCTAGCTCAAGCTTGTGATTCCTTTATCATTTAGCCAATTATATCAGCACATACACTACACCTAAACATCCATATATTTCCAGCAAGAACAAGAAAAACTTCCAATCACTTACAACTTCTGACAAGACGTAGAACTAGGAATTTCTTACCTTAGGGAGGATGAAGTACTTACTAGAACTTTTACATAAACTTAACCTTGGAGGATCTCAATTTCTAGAACTTCTACCATCTTAGCACGTTCACATCTGATCCAATTTTGATGAAACAACTCCATTACGATGCTCTCTACTCCCTCAATAATCTATATCCAAGTTGGATTGATGTTTGGAGATGATTTGGCCCTTCAATTTTATTCAAATTCATGAGAAACCAAGAGGAAATGTTGGAATAACTATCTTCCTAGCTCTATGCACATTAAGGGAGAAAAATAATGAAATTTGGGCCAAAAATCACCTTGAATAGTTTATCCAAAAACCAGCCAGACCCGACTGGCCCGTGACCCGCTTTTGCCCGGACAATCCGCGGTAAAACACTCATAACTCTTTTCTCCAATGTAGGATTGATGAACGGTTCGATGTTTAGGAAGCTTGACTCAAAGATCGTTATTTTAATACATTATAAGCCTCCTAACTCCTTATATATTAGGATAAAATCTCTTAGACATATGACCCAAATTTTAAAGGATTTCAAAAAGTAACTTGCAATGACTGATGTGCTGTTAATTTACAGCACTTGCGACACTTAAAACATAGAAAATATGCATTATTTTAGGTGTGTTTATACATATATGATGCCCTTTTACTTTGTTTTTAGGAAAATTATGTGTTTGTGTAGAAATGTGCAAAAGAAGACAAGCGAGTGCTGAAAATAGTGAAATTGCATATCTTAGTATGAGTCATACCTTAGAAGTACGAGCCATACATAGCATCCGTGATAAAATTCAGAGGAACTACACAAGGAATTCGCCATTTATGACTCTTGGTATGAAATGTACCATAGCAGTCGTAGAAAATTATAGAAATATTACACTTGTCTAAGATCATGGTACGAATGGAAGATACAAGTCATGATGACAATATATGACTCCATCAAAGAGCCATGGTGAACTTTAGAGAAAATGTAATTGGAGGATCCTAGGGCACGAGGAAGTCACGAGTCGTGATATCAAGGTATGAGTTGTACCACAACACTCATGTAAATATTCAAAGGATGCCCGACTTCACATGATCAGATTATGACAGGCATTGTACGACTCGTAAGAGCATTGTACGAGTCATACTAACTTCCAAGACTTAACCAAATTCAAGACTACTGAGCATTGTACGAGAGGAAGCTACGACTCGTAGGATCAGGAAGCGGCAGTTAAATTAGTTTCCCTGTTAATTTAGGAAAAAATTCTAATTATTTGTATAAATACTTTTCTAGATAATTTTTAGAAAGTCAAATCCTACTTCAACTAGGAAAAGGAGTTACAAATCCCAATTCCACTCCATGAAGGAACAAGGAAGGCTTACTCTTCTATCATAAATACCCTTTATTTCTATGTAATAGAGTAGAAAATTAGAGAGAGAGAAAAAGAAAGAAATGAAGTAGGAGAGATATGTGAAGAGTAATATTTGTGAATTTTTGTCATGTTTTGCAGAGCTATTCTTAGGATCAAACACTTGATTTCATCCATTGTTCTTGAGATTGTTCTGTGATATTCGAACTAGGTTTTTTTTCATATTATTGTTGTAAGTACTTAATTATGTGTTTGTCTATTAATGCAAAATATAATCTTACAATCATGAGAGGCTAAAATCCCCACAACTAGGAGTTGTAGGAAAAATGGTGGATTAACGAAATAGGGTTTCAAAAAATTGATTCAATACCAATGATAAACACTTGTATTGTATTCTCTTCATCTTTAAATGTTTCTTAATGGTGTACAACGTTAGGATTTGCCCAAATTCTTTAATTGCTTTAACCTACATAAGTAGAGATTAGAAAAATAGAATTACAACAAAGCCTTGGTCTTTATGATCATTTTATTAACTTGAGCTGCGGTTGCAGGATAGTTAAATTTGGGACATATTGATAATGATTAGTCTGAAATCGCTCATGAAACCTAACCCAGTGATTGAGTATAGTCAGCCAATAGGGATGAATCAGTCATTTGGATGAACCCTAGCTATCAGTTCTACAAGTAAGCATTGGGATTGATCATGTGTGTATACTCGAAGTGTTATGAACCCATGGGGAACACTTACTCTAGTTATTTGCAAATGTTGATATCAATCACAATGACAATTTTTTTAATATTATTTTTCTTTGAAACCCCCTAATTTAGAGATAACTCACCAATAAGTTCAAGTACCGGCATTAGTCTAGATCTTACCCTATTTCCTGTGGGTTCGTCCCTAATCTCTTTGTTGGGTTCTTTATTTACAAAGTACACATTATACTTCACAAGGACGTGTGAGTTTGAGCATTATCAAAAAGTGGTGTTGTTGCCGGGGAATACGACTAAGATTAGATTAATTGTTGTATTTAAGTTTTGGTTGTTATTTCCTATTTTATGTTTTCTTTTGTTTTGTTTTGTCTCATTCAGGGCACCTCTTGGCAAAGAGAAGCATTTAGCACAGTGGAGGATGGTTTCACGTTTCTTGATGAATTATGAGAAATCAAGAGATCTGCGTTGTGTCGCGATATTAAATCAGGAGCTGCATGGGAGGCAACCCATGAATGGATTGTGAAGTCTAAGTATTGACAGGTATGTCCTTCTCCTAGTTTTTTACATTCTTGATTTCTTTGGGGACAAAGCATATTTTTAAGGGAGGTGTATCTGTTTTTGCATATTAGCCCGAGGGTTCTTCTTGCTGTGTTCCTTTTCCTTCGGGCATGCTATCTAGTAGAACCGACATGTTTAGAATTTTTTTCTTGTTTAATTAAAAAGTAGGTTAAGAGTACTTAGCCAATAAAGTGCACTAGTTTTGAAGTTCTGAAAAATTGACCTTGTTTAAAATTTTTGATGGTTAACTATGTAGTTGTTGATTGCAAAGCATAATTTTTGTGGATCTTTTTGTATCATTTAGTGTATTAACATGAGTCGTTGTTGTTATCCATGTATAAACCGGACAGGTAGAATGAATGCAAGACATGTACCATGAGTGAGTGATGTCTAATACCTAGTTCACTACTGCGTAGAGGATTTAGAACTTGCCCGATTGGTATTTGCATAGGTTTTAAGATGGTCGGTTAGGAAAGGATCATAGGCCCTTTTTATTTAGCCTATTCTTATCTTAAATGACCCTAACAAAATAATATGATTCCCTTGATCTCGATTTTGGGCCTTAAATGAATCATTTTCTTTAATTAACCAATTAACCGTACCTATTCTTTATATCGAACCTGTCTTATCCCTGGTCCCTCCTTGGATATTGTGAATCTCAACATAGGCAAAATGCTTAAGTTGAGAGTTTCTAGAGTAGGGGTGCATAGAATTTGGGGAGGTGAAAAAGGAAGAGCAAAGAAAAAGGGTTAAAAATGAGGTGTGGTGTGACCAGGCAAAAAGAACAAAAAGAAAAAGAAAAATTGAAAAAAAAATACAAAAAGAGAAAGATGAATGAAAATTTGTGAAAACGCACCACACCCTACAAGTATATAAAAAATGGTAAAAAGGGAGGAAAAAAGTTGAAAAAGCAAAAAGGGTGAAAAAGTGAAAAATGGAGCCACATGTATGTAGTGCTAAGAAGGGTTTAGTCACTAAAAAGATTTCATATCTACTACACCTATCCCGAAAGCCTACATTACAAGATGAATCAAGTCCTATAGTGATCCGAGTTGGACCATGTGACAAGAGGAAGTAGAGAAAATAAGGGCAAACCTATCCATTATACAGTATTTGAAACTTATTTGTGAGGGCGGGAGTCTTACTTGTGCAGTCCCATGTTTTATATTTTTCTATATTTGTGAGTGGGGACTACATTTGCTGTGAGGGCACATGATTTCTGTTTGATTTGCCAATTTTCTGTATAAAAAGCATTGGTGATGACTTGACTATCTGTTAATAGCTAGGTGACATATCTTGATCCTTGTTTATCATAGTTTGTGGTTGCTTGATGTGCATATGTTGATTTGGTTTATGGGAAAGGGTTAAAAGCTATTTGAGTTTCCGGTGCAAATTTTGTTTGATTGTTGGTTGTAGTATCCTAGGTTTGTTTTCTAGTTAAGCATTATTTTTAGTTTTTATTTTCTTTGCCTGAGGACATGAAAAAGTCTTAAGTTGGGGGAGTTGATGTGCTGTGAATTTACAAAACTTTCGACGCTTAAAACTTAGAAAATATGCATGGTTTTAATTGTGTTTATACAGATATGATGCACTTTTACTTTCTCTCCATGAAAATTATGTATTGGAGTTGAAATGTGTAAAAGAAGAGAAATGAGTGCTGAAAATGGCGAAATTGCAGATCTTAGTCGTACCTTGAAAGTACGAGCCGTACATAGCATCCTTGATAAAATTCAGAGGAACTGCATAAGGCACTGGCCATGTACGACTCTTGGTATGAACCGTACCATAACAGTCATGGAAAATTACAGAAATATTGCACTTGTCTGAGCTCATGGTACGAATAAAAGATACGAGTCGTCATGACCACATACGACTTGCACCAAAGAGCCGGGGTGAACTTCAGAAAAAATGTGATTAGCAGAACCTAGGGCACGAGGCAGTCACGAGTCGTGATATAAAGGTATGAATTGTACCACAACACTCGTGAAAATATTCAGAGGATGTCCGACTTCACAAGATCAGTCCACGACAGGCAATGTACAACTAGTAAGAGCATTGTACGAGTTGTACCAACTTCCAAGACCGCTGAGCATTGTAGGAGAGGAAGATACAACTCGTAGGTTTATGGTACAAGTCATAGGATCAGGCGACAATAGTTAAATTAGTTTCCCTATTAATTTAGGAAAAAGTTTTAATTATTTGTATAAATACTTTTCTAGGTTAGTTTTAGAAAGTCAAATCCTACTTCAACTAGGAAAAGGAGTTACAAATCGCAGTTCCACTCCATGAAGGAACAAGGAAGGATTACTCTTCTATTATAAATACCCTTTATTTCTATGTAATAGAGTAGCTAATTAGACAGAGAGAAAAAGCAAGAAAGGAAGTAGTAGAGACATGTGAAGAGTAATATTTGTGAATTTTTATCAAGTTTTCGAGAGCAATTCTTAGGATCAAACACTTGATTTCATCCATTATTCTTTAGATTATTCTTTGATATTCAAATCTGGTTTTCTTCTAATTATTGTTATAAGTACTTAATTGTGTGTTTGTCTATGAATTCAAAAATATAATCCTACAATCATGAGAGGCTAAAACCTCCACAAATAGGGGTTGTGGGAGCCATGAAAGATTAACAAAATAGGGTTACACAAAAGTGCAAAACCAATGCTAAACACTGGTATTGCATTCTCTTCATCTTAAAACGTTTCTTAACAGTGTACAATGTTAGGATTTTCCCAAATTCTTTACTTTCTTGAACCTACAAAAGTAGAGATTAGGAAAAAAGAATTACAACAAAGCCTTGGTCTTTATGATCATTGTATGAACTTGAATTGTGGTTGCAGGATAGTTAAATTTGGGACATATTGATAACGATTAGTTTGAAATCGCTATTGAGACCTAACCCTTTGGTTAAGTATAGTCATCCAATAGTGACAAACTAGTTGTTTGGATGAACCCTAGTTATCAGTTCTATAAGTAGGCATTGGGATTAATCACGTGTGTATAACCGAAGTAGTTATGAACCCACGTGGAACACATACCCTTGTTATTTGCAAATCTTGATATCAATCACAATTACAATTTTGTTTTAATATTGTTTTTCTTTGAAACCCCCCAATTTGGAGATAACTCACCAATAAGTTCAACTACCGGCATTAGTCTAGATCTTACCCTATTCCTTGTGGGTTCGACCCCAACCTCTTTGTTTGGTTTTTTATTGACAATATTCGCTTCATACTTTGCCAGGAAGTGTGAGTTTGAGCATTATCAATAACTTTTGCAGATTTTTATTTTACAAGTTGCTCGACCTCAAATCTTAACATATGATATTTGAGTGATTTGAACACCTTATAGACCATCCTCCTTATGCTATTAAACACTCTTGGCCATAGCTCAAAAGTGCGATTTTATCGCTTAAATTATACGGGTTGTTACATTATATATATGTATATTTTCAACAAAGTTGAGTTACACTAAGTTACTAATTATCCACCCGTTATAGTAGTTAGAGTTTCAAGTTGTATTTATACCTATCCCTTTTTGTAGATGTGTATATATGTTTATTGCTTCCTGCCTTACGTACCAGTACATTTCATTCATAGTGATGCCTCTTTTCTTGGAGGTGTTGCATTTTCGTATTGTAGGCTTAGTTAGAGGTACAGATCGACCTTTATAGTAGGAGTTTTCCGTTTCAGCTATTTTTTGGTAAGATCCATTCTTTTTGGAGTTGTTGGTTAGATGTTTAGTCTTATTATGTGTTTTGTGTACAATTGAAGGTAGGTACAGGCCCTCTCCTAACTATATAGTTATCAGAAACTCCTAGAGGCTTGTAGAAAAACTATGTGGTTGTTCAGTAAGCTGTTTAGTATGTCTACACTTGCTGGCCTTTTGTTATGTATATATTGTGCAGTTGCAGCCTTGTTGGCTTGTTATCTTCTTTGTTAGCTCAATTGTGGCCTTGTCAGCCTTATCTTTATTCATTGATATTTTTTGTGACCTTATCAGTCCAATTCTTTCTATTAGTAGTAGCTTTATTGTGGTGGCCTTATCGGCTCAACTATTATCTTGTAGCTGAGTTTTACAGACTAGCTCGGTCAAGTGAACTGGGTTTCGATCGCACCTCTTCAAGTTTGAGGCATGACAAAATTAGTATCAGAGCACATCGAGTCCCAAGTAGTCTACAAATCATGTCTAGCAGATTCTTGCTTATGGGTGTATTGTGCACGACACTTATAAAAATCAAAAGGCTAAGGCATTTAGGAATGATTATATATCATGCATTAGAGCAGAGTCATAAGAACACTTGAAACCTACATCTTGATTTCATGCCCTTTTTTTGTTACAAAAATGCCTGTGACTAGACCGATAGATAGCAACAAAATTGGCATGGATGCTTAGGCAAGCACCAGTCACTCCCCGCGCAGCCAAATGAATAGATTGGAAACAGAAAGTGAAATCCCTAACTCCAGTAATTCCGGTTTAGTCAACACTCATTGAAGCAAGAAGGGATCTGGCACCTTATGTCCACTAGCTCCAGTAGCACCTAATGGAGCTAGAAATACAAATCCTCCAGTGCCTGTAGATCCCACTGGATATAGAAGAACAAGACGTCAAAAATATAGTTTGGGTATAACTCGAATGGTAGCTTCACAACAACAATAGATAGAGGCAGTAACAGGTGCTACAGCTAGCAGTTTAGAGTGTTCGGGAGGCCGAGAGTTCCGGTTGAGTCCTTTATTGTTCACAAGGTCTGATCCCAATTAGGACCCTCAGGATTTTATTGATCAACTTTACCAGTACTTTGGGTCATGCATTTGGTATAATAGAGGCAGTAGAGCTGATATATTTTAGGCTACGAGATGTGGCTATCTTGTGGTTTGACGCATGGGAATGGTCTAGGGACTGAATACACCTCCTGTTGAGTAAGAGGACTTCTCATAGGCTTTATTAGTCGATTATCATCCCCATGAGATTCGTGAGGCCAAACTTGACCAGTTTATAGCCCTCATATAGAGCAATATGAGTGTTTGAGTATACAAACACATGTTTAATTCATTGGTGAGATATACTCCTAATGTTGTAAGCACGATACAAACTAGAGTACACCAACTTGTAGCTGGTCTTGAAGCACACTTGATCAAAGATTATATAGTAGCATCTATATAGGAAACTCTAGATATTTCTCCGATCTAGACTGTCACGCCCAAAGCCTACACCCTGGGCGTGGATGGCACTCAGACCACCTAGTGGTCCAAGTGAACACTTGGCCTATCTTCTACTACTACCTGATATTTAACAACATAATGTGGAAGCTATAATTGTGTGAGCTCTATAAAAACAATAAGATTTATTTTATTAACTGTAACTAAAAGCAAAGTTAGGGAGTACGATTTATGACTCGACTTTTAACTAATCTATGAAGCCTCTAATGTCTGAAAGTTAGGTGCGGGGACAAAGCTCCCATGGCTACCTCAAGATCTAAAACAGAAAAATAGCATGACTAGGACTCTCCGAAAGTAGGAGGCCTCACTAAAGCTAGAAGAGATGAGATCCTAGTGAAGCATCTATTGCTGGAACTGTCTACCTGAATCTGCATCATAATATAATGCAACGCCAAATGGTGTCAATATGATTGAATGTACGATATGTAAAATAGCAGAATGAAGTAATAGGTAAACAAGAATAACTTAACTAAAAGAAAATAATCTGACAGAATATGAAACACTGAATGATGCATTAAACACATGTCTGAAAGATGTGTAAACAGTTATGCAGTAAAACTCATGCCTCAAAACAAGCTCTAAAAATATATACACACACACATACATACACACACACATACATACATACATACATATATATATATATGTATGTATGTGTATGTGTATGTATGTGTGTGTGTGTATATATATATATAATTTGGAGTTTCTCATAGCCGACATACATCATGAATGAGTGCATGATGTCCAACTTCTTGAGCAGGTGGGGAGAGCCATCCAAAACCTTTCCAGGGTAGAGGATGGACTAGCCTGTGGATCCAAACAAAGCCCTTACCAGATGCTATCTGAGGAGTCACCTGAACTAACGACAAGATACTAACCTACACAGGTTACGTAGTTTTGGGGCTTATGGATTATCGGAATGCTTCACCTATCTCGTCACTAAATAATCCTCCCAAAACTATGCTCATATAAATATGCCGATCAGAGGTAGCTAAAAAAATCTTTTATAAAGCACTTTAACTATAGTTATAATAGCCGTTTTAAAATCTCTTTTGAGCCTTGGCTCAAAAATCTTTGTACTTTTCTAATGATCCTTAGCCCAAAATCTCTGTAAGACTTGTGAGTTTCTATGCTAAGAATCTCTTGAACTTCAAAGATAATATTATACTTTAGTTTTTGAAAATCATACTAAAAACTGAACTTTCTGTCTGAAAATCTTTTTATGAAAACTCTCTTAAAAATCTGCTCAACTTTAGTCATGAAAACAATGCATATATCTCATAATACAATGCTTTCAAAAATAATGTCTTTCATGCAATTGGGTCCATGGGATAAGAGACATGAACCATAGTCAACAATCAACCAAGAGAGTAAGAATTATCATCAACAATCAAGAGATACAAAGTTAAAACTCAATATGAACAATTCAATCAGTGAATAATTCAACTCATAGAGAAGAAGACCAAATCAAAACATTAGGCAAATAAAACCCTTGCTATAGCTTATATGAACTCTTAGTAGATGTAGGACATGAGGCAGAATGGAATTTCTCACTTAGGTTAGTCTTACATATCTAGATGAAGAACTCTTGACTCTAGTTTGAAAATTCCTAGGTTGAAGATAAAGAACCCTAACCTTCATTTAGAGCATGAGAGCTTAATGATTCTTGAATTTTCATTGTTATGAGAGCGAATGAGATTTTAAAATAATAAAACCCTTAAATATCCCCCTATGGAAATACCAAAATGATCTAATTTAGGTGATTATAATATAGAAAGTTACTAAAATAACCCTAAAATTTTGTCTGCAAAATTTGATGCCTAGTGACGATGAATCGTCCCCACAAGTCGTCAAGTCTGACCATGACTCATGGTGACCTCTTATGGTCACTATAGACCTTTGATCAGTCTCTAATGTCTTCATCACGGCTAGACAGGATGAGTCGTCCCCTTTCCCGCGAGTCGTGACATCTGCTCGTTGCCACTAAAGCAAAATTGGACATTCTCTAATTCTCTCAGCATGATGAGACAGAATGAGTCATCACTTGGCTCATTTTCCCTTGGAAGTAAAACATCAAGGTTTAGGATGTCAACTGGGTCTCTTAGAATAGATCAACTAATGAGTCATTAGGTCCACCAACAACTAGTTACTTGAGTCGTTCTGCGGGGACTTAAATCTTTCCTTCTTGTTTTTTACTTCAAGTCTAGTGTCTAATATTAAGAACCTTTGGAGTTTCATTTATCTCCATCTTGGAACTATTCGTCCTTGAATGAAAACTGAAATTGGACTGCTAGCTGATCTAACTGAGAGTAACTAAACTGAACTTAACTGAATTCGTGGAACATGCAAGCATACTAAGGATCTTAATGACAGTTGAATGGAACATAAGACTGATAAGACTATTACTAGAGGAAATTATTACCTCAAGATGATTTAGGATAGGAGGGAATAGATGAGGGTAATTGTCCATCATATCTCCTTTGAATTCCTAGGTAGGTCCCTCAACTAGCTGGTTCCTGCATAGCAGTTTCACAGAAGCGACTTCTTTGTTCCACAACTTACAAACCTGATGATCAAGAATTTCAGCTGGAACCTCTTCATGTGAAAGGTTGTCCTTCACTCCCACAATCTCTGTAGGAACGATGAGTAAGGGGTCACCTACACACTTCTTAAGCATAGAAATGTGAAAAACTGGATAGACCGATGTTAGTTTAGCTAGCAGCTCCAAATCATAGGCTACCTAGACAACTCTCTTTGAAATCCAATATGAACCAATATAGCGGGGGCTGAGCTTCCCTTTCTTCCCAAATCTCCTAACACCCTTCATGGTTGAAACCGTCAGGTAAACCTAATCATCTACCGCATACTCCATGTCTCTACGCCTAACATCTGTATAACACTTTTGGAGGCTCTGTGTAGTATTTTCCTTTCCTGAATGATTTTAACATTTTCCATGGCGTGTTGCATTAGGTTTGGCCCTATTAACTCTAGTTCACAAACTTCATACCAACCAATCGATGATTTAAAACTCCACCCATAAAGAGCCTGATAACGTCCAAAATATACTCTTCTTTACAAAAGAGCATAAATAGTCATTGTATCAAAACAAATATCCCGACGGATGTCGGGGTCGAATCCCACAGAGACTAACGAATGATATGCATGAGTATTGTTTGGGAAATTGAATTTAGTTCACACCACTCGAAAATAACAAATAAATAAACATTTTGGGGGAGATTAGAGGTTAACAACAAGGTTTAAATTCTAATTCGGCTGATTAAGATAGCAAAATAACCAAGGTTGTCGACAATAATGTGAAGGACTAGAAGTGTGGTGTATATGATGTGCTAATTAAATAGGGCCATGATAGAGCATCTCATAAGTTCAAATTGTATAAATAACATTGGGCCGGAGGGCATTTGATGTTTTTCAACCTTATAAATGCCTCTTGCTAGAGCTCTTTCAATCTACTAGACACAATTAAATCAACCCAATTTAGTTTGGATTAATAGCTGCACTAATCTCTAGTTATTAGCTATTAATTAGGACTGAGAATGTGGTTTTGATTATTTTGATCATGCCCCGATTCTACACCTTGGACGTAACACGGTACTTGAAGTCACAAGTGACCCCAAGTCAACCCCTCATCTATCATTCACTGGTATTCTGATTGAAACATGCATAGCGGAAATTTTGAAGTAATAACATAAAAGAATTTTGATGAAATTGAAGATAAAACTTAAAACATGAAATCTAAACATCTGTTGTCTGAAAGCCTTCTAATTGATGAGTTACTGGGAGAAGCCCCCAGCTAACTCTAAGTCTAAATAAAAACTGTAATCTAATTGTAAGAAAATGAAATAAGGCCCTCGAATAATGTGGACTCACACTTCAACTGCGGTTGAGGAGGATCTAAATCGTGGAAGCTAACGCTGCTGAGTCTAGGAACCTGCAGCTGCATCATGAAACGATACAACATAAAAGTATGCGTCAGTACTTTAAATGTACTGAGTAAGTGGGAGAAAGCATAATTGAAATACAAAGTCTGAACTGAAATGGCATGCAATGACCAATAAGTAAGCTGAACTGAACTACTGAGATAACTGAAGTGGTCAAGGTGACCCTATCTGATGGACAAAGACATGCCCTAATTCTTAGAGTTATGAGTCTGAAATACTGTACTGAACTGTGCTACTTATTCTGAGAGTAGACTGGACTGACTAGTAGGAGAGTCTATAACCGACATATAACCACATGAGCTGGACGTGGAGTTCGGTGTATACACCCCACCGGTAGGACCTAATATACCTTTCCAGGGTATAAATGCATAAACTGGGTGATTACGAAAGTCTGGGGCCAATCAGGCCAAGCAATACTGAAACCTACGCTAGCAACGTAGTTTTGGGAACCTAGGTGTGCTGGAACCCCGGCCCACTCGGTGCTAAGTCCTACTCCCACTGGAAAACCTAAACAGAACTACTAGGATAATAGCTTTAAATTGGGGCCAAGACTAGTTAGGGACATATAACTGAAACTACCCTGAGAGTCTTATCGGACCAAATTCGGAAACTAGGTTCTAGACTGGACAAAGATGCTTATCTAGAAGCGTCGTAAATGTCTAAGAACAAACTGTAAACTGAACTGGGGTCCTGGGGCTGGTCCAAGCTATACATATATATAAAATGTCATGACCGCCTAATGGACCAATAAACTAGATTCTGAGTCTGATTCTGATAATTGGAGGCACCACTAACACCTCGGGAAAAGAATGAAGTCAAACTGATCAGTTGACAAGTTATGAATATTTCTGAAGAGGTTCTACATTCTAACTAAACTAAACTACTAAGGAACTAATAGAGAGCTCAACTCATTCCAACTACACGAGAATTTCATAATTTAGAGAAATTTCAAGAATTAAAGAAATCTCATCCGACAAGGCTAAAATCATTCTTATCAATGGAATATTTTCTCAACATATATATATATATATATATATATATATAATATGTATATATATATATATGTATATATATATATATGATAAGAATTACTAGTAAATTCACTCCCAAAACATACTTCACAAACTAGACGGAATTTAATACACAAATAGCCTTTACTCAAAAATTTAGGGCTTAAATTCTCTTTGGCAAGAACATCAACAATTTACTTAGGAACTAATAAAGATCATATGAATAATAAACATGGATATTATCCCAGGTGGAATTAATGAAAACTAACATGAAAATTTCTTTGAATTCGAAAGCTCGGGGTTAAAACTAATAGAGAAACTATGGGAGGGTTTTGCGGGACACAAGGGAAGAAAAATCCCCTTATTGAATTCCCACATACCTGGCTAAGAATTTCCATGAAGAAGAAGACCCAAACTGCTGCAACGAAGGAAAACCCTAAGCCTGCTTGAGAGTTTCTTGAGAGAACTTTCGATGGTTTTCTAAGAAAGAATGTGGGAATGAGGGAAGGAACAATTCAAACCCTCTAATAAGTCTGAATTTACATCCAAAACGACGTAGTTTAAAGCTTAGGAGAATAGGAAATTGCTAAATAGCCCTTAAAAATAGCTGGGAAAAACTGCCAGGTGACCCTAACGGGTGACCAACGAGTCGTGGTGACTGAACATGACTCGTGATCACACCCGTTGAGTTCACTGCCTGGATCCTCAATAGGTCACCACGAGGGACCCAACAAGTAATAGTGACTGACCACGACTCATGGTCACCAGTCGTTGACCTCACTTCTGAAGTTCTATACTAGGCTTGATCGCGAGTCACAAAATGAGTCGTTTCCACTGATGATGACTCATGGTGACACTAGATTGGTGCACTGCCTAACAACTGACTAGGGCTGATAACGGGGGACATAACAAGTTGTTACAGGTGACCACGACTCATGGTCACCATCCATCAAATACACTGCTTCTAACTTCACACTTCTAATTCTTCCTTCCCACGATTGACCTAATGAGTCGTTGGATCTCATAATGACCCATTAGGTGAGTTGTCTTGTAGCATTTCTACAGATTTTCTAGATTATTCTGATTTAAGTCTCGGATTTAGTCTTTGAGTTTTCGGGGCATTACAATATCTCCCCCTTGAAAACATTCGTCCTTGAATGTTAGAAAACACTAAGGAAAGCAGAGAATGACAATCATAACTTCCAAATACCTTTCATTTAACCACAAAACTACCTGAATGACTACCTCCGTTTCCAAAATACATGACTGAACTGAATTTACCTTTCATACATACACTCAAAAACATAAAAGAGACTTGAACACCTGAACTGAATCATGAAAGATAAATTGAGTTCTAGGGTCAAAACTAATATCTTAAGTTGTGATAGAGCCGATAGAGAATAAATGCGGGTATATGGCCATCATATCTGCTTCGGCCTTCCACGTAGCTCCTTCAACATGTTGATTTCTCCATAAGAACTTGATTGAAGCTATTTCCTCATTCCTTAGCTTATGAACCTGTCGGTCAAGGATCTGGACTGGCACCTCCTCATATGAGAGACTATCCTTTATCCCCATACTGTCCAATGGCACAATGGAGGTTTGATCTCTGATGAACTTCTTCAAAAGTGACACATGGAAAACTGGGTGTACAACTGCTAGTTCTGAAGGTAATTCTAGCTCATAGGCTACATTGCTGATACGCCTCAAAATTCTATAAGGTCCCACGTACCTCGAACTGAGCTTTCCAATTTTTCCAAACCTCATCACCCCTTTCATGGGCGAGATTTTTGGGTAAACCCAGTCATCAACTGCGAACTCCAACTCTCTTCTCCGCACATCAGCGTAAGATTTCAGACAGCTCTATGCTGTTTTCAACCTTTCTCGGATGAGCTAAACTTTCTGCAATGCCTCATGAACTGAGTCTGGCCCTATTAAGGTAGCTTCACCAACCTCGAACCACCCTATAGGCAATCTACACCTTCTTCCATATAATGCTTCAAATGGGACCATCTGAATGCTAGAGTGGTAGCTATTGTTGTTGTATGCAAACTCGATAAGAGGCAAACAGTCATCCCAATTACTTTTAAAATCGATCGCACACACTCTTAGCAAATCTTATAGGGTCTGAATAGTCCGCTCAGCTTGACAATCGGTCTTTGGGTGAAAAGCTGTGCTGAGCTTAACTTGAGTGCCAAGTCCCTTTTGAAAGGATTTCTAGAAGAGTGAGGTGAACTGAGTTCCTCTGTATGAAATGATAGATAAAGGCACCCCATGGAGCCTGACTAACTCTCGGATGTAATGTCTGGCATAGTCCTCAGCTGAGTCTGTGGTTTTGACTGGGAGGAAGTGAGCTGACTTAGTCTTTCGATCTACTACTACCCAGATTGAGTCATGCTGCCGACGAGTCTAGGGTAGACCTGTAATGAAGTCCATATTTACTTCTTCCCACTTCCATGTGGGTATACTAATATCTTGAGTCATGCCTCCTAGTCTTTGATGCTCCACCTTGATTTGCTGGCAGTTGGGGCACTTGGTTACGAATTCAGCAATGTCTCTCTTCTTGTCATTCCACCAATAAATATCCCGCAGATCGTGGTATATTTTAGTAGAACCAGGGTGAATGGAGTATCTCGAGCTGTGTGCCTCAGCTAATATCTGCTGTCTCAACTCAGCAACATCTGGTACTCACAATCTTCCCTGATAACAGAGCACACCATCTCCCCTTTTGGAGAAAGCATCAACCTCCTTCCTGAGAACTGCTTTTTTAAGTTTAAGTAGAGCTGAATCTTTATCCTTTCTGGGCTTAGCTTCAACTACCTAAGATGAATCCGACCCACTTTGCATTACCACACCACCTTCCGCTTAATCCACCAACTGCACCCTTAACCGGGCTAGTCTGTGAACATCCCTCGGGAACTCCTTTTTTCCTTCCTCAATATGAGCCACACTCCCCATAGACCATCTGCTTAGGGCGTCAGCCACCACATTGGCTTTGCCGGGGTGATACAACTCACTCTTCTCATAGTCTTTTAGCAACTCCAACCACCTTCTCTGACGTAGTTTTAGATCCTTTTGACGCATCACGTACTGATGACTCTTATGATCTGTAAACACATCCATGTGAGCTCCATATAAGTAATGCCTCCATATCTTTAGCGCAAACACCACCGCTGCCAGCTCTAAGTCATGAGTTGGATAGTTCTTCTCCTGAACTTTGAGTTGTATGGAGGCGTAGGCTATCACTTTAACCTACTGCATCAGGACGCATTCGAGTCTAACTCTGGAAGCATCACAACAAACAACCAATCCATTTGTTCCTTCTGGAAAGGTTAGAACCTGAGCATTACTAAGTCGAGTCTTCAACTACTAGAAACTCTTCCCGCACTATCCGACTATAGAAATTTCACCTTCTTCTGTGTTAACTTAGTCAGAGGAGATGCTATGGAGGAGAAACATTCCACAAACCGTCTATAATAACCTGCTAAACCCAAGAAACTCTTAATTTGAGTAAGAAAGGTAGGTCTGGGCCAATCTTTCACGGCTACTATCTTGTGAGGATCTACTTGTATTCCTTCACCTAAGACCACATGACCTAAGAAGGTCACTGACTTTAACCAGAATTCGCACTTGCTGAACTTGGCAAATAGCTGGTGGTCCCTGAGTGTCTGCAATGATAATCTGAGGTGATTTGCATGCTCTTCCTCATTTCTGGAGTATACTAGGATGTCATTGATAAATACGATGATGAACATATCCAAAACTACTTGAAGACTCTGTTCATTAAGTCCATGAAGGTTACTGGGGCATTTGTTATCCCAAAGGACATCACCACAAACTCATAGTGACCATACCGAGTTTTGAATGTTGTTTTCAGTATGTCACACTCTCTGAACCTTAGCTGATGGTACCCAGACCTGAGATCAATTTTGGAGAAACAACTTGCTCCCTGAAGTTTGTCAATCAAGTCCTCAATTTTGGGTAGGGGATACCTGTTCTTGATTGTGACCTTGTTCAGCTGACGGTAATCTATGCACATTCAGAGGGTACAATCTTTCTTATGCATAAATAGTACTTGAGCACCCCAAGGAGAGATGTTGGGTCTGATAAAACCCTTGTAAATAAGATCTTTCAGATGCTTCTTTAACTCTTTAAGCTCAGCTGGAGCTATTCTATAAGGAGGGATGGAGATGGGATGAGTATTTGGAAGGAGATCTATTCCGAAATCTATTTCCCATTCAGGGGGAACTCCGGGAAGATCCTCCGAAAAAACATTTAAGAACTCGCTGACCACTGGAACTGACTGGATAGTTGGGGTCTCAGAGTTGGAATCCTTGACCCAAACTAGATGATTAATACATCCCTTGGAGATGAGTTTCTGGGCATCAAGGTAGGAAATAATCCTACCCTTAGGAGCCGAACTGTTGCCCGTCCATTCTAACACTGGTTCATTTGGAAACTGAAACTTGAGCACTCTAGTTCTGCAATCAACTGAGGCATAGCAGGAGTGTAGCAAATCCATGCCAAGAATAAGGTCAAATTCAACCATGTCTAACTCTACGAGATCAGCTAGAATGACTTTATTTAGGACTGAGGCTGGGAAGTTTCTATACACCCGACTGGCTCTAACAGCCTCGCCAACTTGGGTGGAGAATGAGAATGGTTCTTAGAGGACCTCTGGACTGATATTGAACTGGACTGCTATGTAGGGAGTGACGAATGAAAGTGTGGCTCCTGGAACTAGGAGGGCATACACGTCTACATGAAAGAGACGTAATATACCCGTGACTACACCAGGTGAGCTCTCCTGATCCTGACGGGAAGATGAGCATAGAAACGATTTTGGTGCAGATCGCCTTTGTACCTGATGTGTTGTCCTATTGAGTTGGTCGGTCTGCTCGAGCTGATGATGTGGTAGATTGTGATCTCCCTCGCCCTGCTGATGGGCACTCCCTAAGACGATGTCCAAGCTGCCCACAATCAAAACAACCCCCTAGACCTTGAAGGCACTCTCCCAGGTGGTTCCTACCATATTGGGATAAGATGGATACTTGCTCCCGGTATTGTGCGCCTGAGACTGAGCGCTAGATGATCCACCCCTTCGATCCTGGCGGGACCAAATGGTTAGGGCACTGGCTGAACTGGGTGCTGGGGCTCTCTATTGTTGTTGTTGCTATGGGTGGCTACTACCGCTAGACCTCTGATGGCCGAAATCTGACTGGCCAGTCATTGCTCATTTGTTCTTCCTCTCTATATCCTTTACCTTTTCGGCCTCAATCTTCTAGGAATAGAGTATCAACCTGGATAAGTCTATATCCTTAATCAGCATCGCTATCCTGCACTCCTTGAGGACCACGTTTGATGCCCGTTCAAAAATTTCAACATACGAGCCCTTGGCTCAGCTACCATTTCTGGAGCGTACTTAGACAACCTCATAAACTCCAAAGCATACTCCTCCATTGTTCTGTTGCCCTGTCTCAAGTTCATAAACTCTACCATCTTTGCCTCCCTCAATTCCAAAAGGAAAAATCTGTCCAAGAAAGCTGTGTGGAACTCCTCCCACTCTACTTGTCCTACTCCCACTGGCCGGCCCTCTTTCTACTGGTCATGCCAAACCTGAGTTACCCCTTTTAGCTGGTAGGCAGCCAAGTCAGCACTCTCAGAAGAGCTAACACATAATGTAGGTAATCTTCCTGATCTCATTCAAGAACTCCTAGGGATTCTCCCCTAATTTGGATCCCTAAAAAGATGGAGGGTTCATATGGGTGAAGTCCCGCACCCTTGCATCTACTGCAGACCTTTTCGTGGCTATCAAAACCACCTACTGGTTCACCTGGGTGGTGACTGTTTGGGCTAGTAGTTGAATGGCCGCCCTAAATTCGATGATAGATATCAAATCATCTTGAGAAGCTGACGAGGCTGGTGGGGCACGTCTGATGGCGTTACTGGCCCTTCTTCCATTTCTACATCTGGGTGACATGGTTCACTGAAACGAAATAGAGCACCAGTTAGAAGGGCATTTTCGGGATTGAACTTTAACACACGATAAAGAGTATGAACAAAAGGGAGTTTTTTCCTAATAACATCTCGTAGCCTCCTCGTCATAAGTGTGACGCGCTTCACACCCATGAAAAGGACTCTACTCAATGCAAATTTCAGAACATTCCGAGGATACTCTAAAGCTAGGGCTATGATATAATGTTTGTCACGCCCTGAGCCTATATCTTGGAAATAACACGGTACTTCAATTCACAAGTGACCCTAAGTTAACCTCTGGTCCATCATACACTGGTATTCTAAGTAAAACATGCACAACAGAAATTTTAAAGTAATAACATGAAAGCATTTTGATGAAATTTAAGATAACACTTAAAACATGAATCTGAACATCTGCAATTTGAAAGCCTTCTAACTGATGAGTTACTGGGACAAGCCCCCAGCTAACTCTAAGCCTAAATAAAAACTATAATCTAACTATAAGAAAATGAAATAAGGCCCTCAAATGATGAGGACTCACACTTCAACTGCGGCTGAGGAGGATCTAAATCGTGGCGGCTAACGCTGCTGAGTCTGTGAACCTGCAGCTGTATCATGAAATGATACAACATAAAAGTAAGTTTCAGTACTTTGAATGTACCGATTAAGTGGGATAAACCATAACTGAAATACAAAGTATGAACTGAAATGGCATGGAATGACCAACCAGTAAGCTGAACTAAACTACTGAAATAACTGAAGTGGTTAAGGTGACCCTGTTTAATGGCCAAAGACATGCCCTAAGTCTGATAGTTCTGAGTCTGAAATACTATACTGAACCATGCTACTTATTATGAGACTGGATTGGACTGACTAGGGGGAGAGTGTGTAACCGACATATAACAACGTGAGCGGGACGTGGAGTCCGATGTATACACCTCAATGATAGGACCCAATATACCTTGCCAGGGTATAAAGGCATGAACTGGGTGATCACGAAAGAAGGGGGACAATCAGGCCAAGTAATACTAGAACCTATGTTGGCAACATAGTTTTGGGAACCTGGGTATGCTGGAACCCTGGCCCGCTCGGTGCTAAGTCCTACTCCCACTGAAAAACCTAAATTGAACTAGTAGGCTGATAGCTCGAAACTGTGGTCCAAGACTAGTCAGGGACATAAAAGTACCCTGAGAGTCCAATCGAACTAGATTCTGAAACTGGGTTCTAGACTAGTCAGAGCTGCTTATCTAGAAGCGTCGTAACCGTCTAAGAACAAACTATAAACTAAACTGGGGTCCTAGGGATGGTTATAGCTGTATATATATATCTAAAATGTCACGACTGCCTACTGGACCAATAAACTAGATTTTGAGTATGATTTTGATAATTGGGAGGCACCACTGACACCTCGGGAAAAGACTGAAGTCAAACTGATCAGTTGACAAGTTCTGAATAATTCTGAAGAGGTTCTACATTCTAACTGAACTAAACTACTAAGCAGCTAATAGAGAACACAACTCATTCCATCTACACGAGAATTTCATAATATAGCAAAATTTCAAGAATTAAAGAAATCTCATCCAACAAGGCTAAAATCATTCTTATCAATGAAATTTTTGCTCAACATATATATATATATATACATATATATATATATATATAATAAAAATTACTAGGAAATTCAGCCCAAAACATACTTCACAAACTAGACGGAATTTAATACACAAATAGCCTTTACTCGAAAATTTAGGGCTTAAATTCACTTCAGAAAGAACATCAACTATTTACTTAGGAACTGACGAAGATCATATGAATAATAAACATGGATATTATCCCATGTGGAATTAATGAAAACTAACATGAAAATTTCTTCGAATTCGAAAGCTCTGGGATAAAACTGATAGAGAAACTATGGGAGGGTTTTGGGGGACACAAGAGAATGACAATCCCCTTGTTGAATTCGCACATACCTGGCTAAGAATTTCCCTGAAGAAGAAGACCCGAACTGCTGCAATGAAGGAAAACCCTAAGCCTTCTTCAGAGTTTCTTGAGAGAACTTTCGATGCTTTTCTGAGAAAGAATATGGGAATGAGGGAAGGAACTGTCCAAACCCTATAATAAGTCTGAATTACGTCCAAAACGACATAGTTTAAAGCTTAGGAGAATAGAAAATTACTAAATAACCCTTAGAAACTTGCTGGAAAAAACTGCCAGGTGACCTTAACGAGTCGTGGGGACTGACCACGACTCGTGATCACACCTGTTGAGTACACTGCCCGGATCCTCAGTAGGTCACCACAAGGGACCTAAAGAGTCATGGTGACTGACCACGACTCGTCACCAGTCATGGACCTCACTACCTCACTTCTGAAGTTCTGTACTAGGCTTGACCACGAGTCACACAAAGAGTCGTTGCCACTGATGACGACTCGTGGTGACACTCGTTAGGTGCACTGCCTAACAACTAACTAGGGATAATAACAGGGGATATAACGAGTTGTTACAGGTGACCACGGATCATGGTCACCATCCATCAAGTACACTCTTTCTCATAATGACCCGTTAGGTGAGCCGTCTTTTAGCATTTCTACAGATTTTTCTGATTTTTCTGATTTAAGTCCCGGATCTAGTCTTTGAGTTTCTGGGGTATTACATATTTATAGCCCAATTCCGCAACGTCACATCCATGTACACCATTAAATTATCTCCCAATACTCAATTCTTCTCTTTCAAGAAAAAATTAAGTAAGAATAAATAGACCCACATCTGCAACCATGGAATTTCAATTATAAATTGGAGAAAATTTAACAGATTTACACTAATTAAATAATATTGAGATAAATCTAGCAATACCCAATCTAATTAAGCATTCATCACCACACACCTCTAGTTAATGATTTACCTACTCATAGTTAAGAAATTCAAAAGCATATTTAACAATAAACTCATTGATTTCAATAATAAGAGTAGCAAAATCAAATTCAACACTAAGTCTTCAATAATGGTAGTACCTTGCTATAGAGGAAGAAGAACAAAAAGAAAAACAAACCTTTACAATTTCCACCAATAGAATTCTACTTTCTTCTTCTACAAAGAGAATGTTGTCAAAAAGACAAAAGTTAAGATCTGATAGGTACAAAGTACTTCTCTCTAGAATATATCCAAAAGTAGGGTACTCAAAACTCTCATTTTTAGTGTTGGACACGTTTCCCCTGTTCAGGTATTCTGGTACTTGCGAGAGTACGTACGGTTCACCAGTTACATTCCGCGAACCACCGATTATAATTGGATGCTCCTGCTGTGAATTCCAGTGTCCTTCGGCATTTCCTTCAGAGACTCTCTAGTCTCCAATCATGCTCCGCCAATTTCTTTCTCTGTGATCCAACACTCCCAGGTATCGATAGGCAATTCAACTAGTGAGTCACCGGTTGGTGTCCGTGATCGCCGGTTGCTTTAGTTCCCCAAGGAAGTGGTCTTCGGCTTTGGCCGGTGTTTCACCAGTCTTCTCTGGTGAAGTGCCAGTTTTCACCTGATTCCCTTCTTTTTTACTCCCTTTCTTGTACTTTTCTACAAATTCGATATCTGCACACAAAAAGGAAAAAGGGGCATAAAATCCATCTAAATGACTTGAAAACTAAGCTAAAGCTCATGCGTACGAGCCTAATGAGTTGGTAAATTACCAACTCATCAAACCTCCAAACTTGAACCATTGCTTTTTCTCAAGTAATGCAATTATTATCAGATGAAAAACATGCCATTCCACACAAGTTAATGCATCAATTGCCACTTAACTCAGGACAACCCAAAAATATTGACCAACTCACCGAAAAAGAGAAAAAATGACACATTTCAATAGGCCACCCCATTCAAAAACATGATTCACAGGAGCTTTCATTTTTCAAAATGAGGATATAACTTATCCACGAAGTACACATAGCATCTCAATTCATGATCATTGCACATTCTAGGTTTGCCTTAGAGCTTGCATTTCTCATGTCCTGTGCACACATTTACCCTTAATGCAATTGTGTCCTCAAAAAGGATGATGCCACTCACATAAGATAAAGTCCTTATTCTTTATCATGAAATTAATGCATTCACACAAGGGATCGTAAAAAGAGAAGATTGCACTCACTTTCTCAAAAGAAATCTTCATCCACACAACTCGACCCATAGGCTTCCGTTTCGTGTAATTTGCCACTAATGTAGAGCAACTGCACTAAAAATCATTTAGTACTTGTGGGTCATAATGTAGGCTAGGGATAAGGGTAGGATAAATGTTTAGCTTTAGTGACTAATGCCTCCGTTATTCCTTTACAAACTTGCGACATCCCATCATCTTGCTCAAATCACTCCCCTACATTTCTCCTTGTTCATCATCTTCATCTTTTTGTTGTAATACAAGCCACCCTTATAAAATTTTGAATTTCAAACTTAGCCTTCTCTATGCAAGAGATAGCACCTATCAACAATTTTTTATTTTTTTGATGATTTAATGTCTCTCAACTCATTCGTTCACTCATCGCATCACAAGTTTTGGTGCTACCTCATGTTTTAGGCTACTCATTATTTTCTCCCACTCTTGCAAACCCCCAAACTTAGGCTTTTACCTCATTTCACATTCATTTCCTTATCTCTCCCTATTTCTTGGGCTTGAAGCCCCCATTTTTTATTGTTTCATTATTAGCAATTAGGGAGGATTGGTGCAAAAGAGAAGGATTAAAGAAAATGGTCATTAGGCTTGTAATGTGGTTTCCAAGAAAAGGTTTAAGGCTCAAACGTTGGCTATCAAAGATTAATGGTCAAGGAGGTCATTTTTTTTGAAGTGACTTATAAAAGTGAGCCTAAAATCATGTTCTAAGTGCAGCTACATCTATAATTTTTCCTTGAGACACACTTAGGGAAAGTTCTAGACAAGAAGTTGTGCATGAGATTCACAAAAATCATTACCACACGAGGAATCACAGCTAAAGAGTCCACAAATGTCATTATCCACACAAGATCTTGATTTAAGACATTGGAACATGCAAATTTATAAATCAAACGAGGAATTTACAAAGTATGACAAAGAGTGCTATATTCACATTTCAAACGCTCGTTCATTATTTCTCATTTTCATTCCCCATTTCAAAATTCCATTACAAAAATTTTTCTGGTGGTACCTGTCAAAATAGATCCACACAAGACTTAAAAACGACATGGCATTTTCCCTTAAGAAAGTCACCTCTCAATTTATCGTCGGGAAGTACCAACCCGGTTCGATAAAAAATAGAAAGGAAAAAGGTAAATTCTCCTCAGGAAAGAGCCAGGGAATAAAGAAAACCTTTGGAGTTTAATTATTATTCTACTATTTACATAGGCAAACAAACAAAGGACTTGGGTCATAAAGGAAAAAAAAATTCAAAAACATGGAACCAATTTTCACCGTTAGCACACTAATATGAATCCAAGAACTCAACCATGTCATTCATTTTTGTCCAAATCACAATCCCAGCAAGGGAGATCATCAGCAAGACTAAAACTGAGCCCAAAAAGGCTCACAATTCCTCATCAGATAATCGTAATAAAAAAACAAAAGCCTACAAGGACAATATCAACTCATCTAAAAAAAACACTAGTGACCCCCAAAAAAAACTCCTTCCACCAGCTTAGAGAGTACATTGTCCTCAATGTATGCATGCGAAATAAAACGGTAAGAGACTCCCTGAGTGGGTCACTCCTCCTCCTCCTCATCAGCTTCCCTTGCTCTTATGGAACCATCAAAACCAGCCTCTCCCAGATCCTCAGTGTCAACTCCCAAGCCCTCAAACAGATCATCAATGGGGCCTCGAACTATGGAAGGAGCAACCATTGCGGTATCAAGAGCGCTCATGTCAGGCACTTCCATAGTGTTTGACTTTTACACTCCTGCACCTCAGTTTAAAGAGAGGTGACAACCCCCTCCACTGCATCCACCCGTTTGCATAACGTTGTGAGACTCTCATACATTTATTTCAGCTCCCATTTGACTGTTTGAGCAATGAGTGTAGGGAGAATCCTAGCCAACTTTTGGAGTCGGCTTTCATGAGAGTTGGTCATTTCCTCGAGTTTATGGAGACCACTCATCTAGGAGGATGTTGGAGAGGGGATGCTCCCTTAAGAGGTGTGTCACCGAAGGTTTGGCCCATAGCTTCTTGGTGAGACACATTCAAATCTGGGGCATGTGGCGATTTTTTGACCCATGGGATAGTAATCCCTCTGCTAACCCAAAAGCTTGCAATAGCTTCCTCTTAACTGTAGGTGTCTTGGCATCTCTTTTCCTATCTAAGGTGATAACTCCTGAGGCAAGGACAGGGGTCTTATCAAGGAACAATGGCACTCCCGCTTGTAAACACAATTGGGAAATAAGGACAACATATGGCATGGAGGTGTTGGCCTATCTTGCTTTTCGCTTCATTTGCTAGGCCCCAATATCCCCAAAGTTAATAGGGACTTCGGACATGATGTAGGCTATGAGAATCACTGTCTCCAAGCTGACCCACTGTATTTTTGGAAGAAATGATACGACAACAGATGAGATCCAACCATAACTTGGCCTCGAACTTCAGATCATTGAAAAAAATTTTGCCATCCATGGAGGACCATAACGGAGTGTCAACTGCGATGATGGGGGATCTCCAAGTGAATTGATTTTTCATGTCTGAAGTCCTGGCCATGTACTCTATGCCAGGATCAATTTCATCTTCCCAAAATAGATAATTGATCATTTCCACAGTTATCTCTACCTTCACCTAATGTACCATGACTGATGGTAAGCAGGGGACTTCATCAATTTTTCCTTTATGTTTCATAATGTCATGTCTAGCCTGGTAAGAACTGTAGAACTCTGGAACCAAGATGGGGTAGTAGTATGGGAGAGTATTGGCGAAAGCATACCACTACCTGTTTGTGAACTGAGCGGTGATGTTGGGCAAGTCACCGCGTAGTCCCGCTAAATCGAACCTCTTTTCCACCGTTATCGACCGGCCCTTGCAAATGGCCTAGTGCCCTTTCATGTTGGGCACATAGAATATTATGAACTCCCTAGAGTTTTCGGGTGTTGCGGAGGCCTTATCCTTTTCTTTGCCCTTGTCTTTGTTGGTTCAGAAGGCTGAGGCCTTTCCCTTTCATGTGTACCTGGATGAAGACATTTTATGCAAGTATGATGTTAGTGGCAGCCACAACGCATTGAAATGAAATAACTAATTATTATACTAAAATTAAAATGAGAAGAAAAGATACAAGATTATCTTTTAGAGGATTAGTAGCACCGACGAGCAGTAGGATGGTATTCGCAAATTGTCATTGAGCCGACGGTGAAAAATAGTAAACTGGGGAAAAAGGCCTTCCACCGGTGACAAAGCGGTGAGTCGTCGGTTCTGATCTTAGAACCACCAAAGTAATGTGGGATCAAATTAGTGGCCTAAAGCCACCTTCAGATCAAACCGGTGTTCCATCAGCGTTACACCGGATCCAACCAGTGAATAGCCGATAGTCGTCGTTCCCAAAGCATTTCCATGAGGTTTAGTGGAACAATTTCACACACGCTTACTGGTATCATAGCAAACACTAATTAAACATATGAAAAATGTCAGAAATGATGATGTACCCTAAAGAATGGTGTCACCCAATCTATCATAGGGTAAAGCATGACATTTTGGTCCATTTGGGTTACTCAGACATCACCCCATTTAAGTCGACACAACAATCACAAAATCCCCACACCTATTTCAGCAATAAACTACTATCATCCCACAAACTTTATGTAACGTCACATATAGAATCAATCATGGAATAAAGTGAGGAAGGAATGGTAGTAAAAAGGGGGGAAATATATGTTATCACTACATAGATATGCCACAGAAACACCATTGATGAGAGAATAAGAGAGTCTAAGAAACATTATCTCTTGTGGGAGAAAGTTTAGCAGAGACTCACTATGGAATCTTGGAGATGCTCACAATGGCAATTGTTGTACTTGTTTAGTAGAGAGGAAGAATGTGAGTGTAGTGAGAAATGATGGAGAGAGTGAGGGATTTTATAGGTGAGTGGATAGGAATGGGGTTGGTTGAGGAGGAGGTGGAAGATTAATAGTGACCTAATTGTTTGGGAAGTGGATGAGAGGGAGTTGTGGGAATATGTATTTTGGGCTGCACCGGTGATTAAACAGTGGTACGCACTAGCAGTCCGCCGGTTCATTTGTCGATCTAACATATATTCCCCCAGGTTTCTGCTTGCCTGTGTCAAAGTGTGGCGGTTCGTGCATCTGGATTGGTGAATCGCCGATGTTGTACATTGCCTGCCTTGTTTTTGTGCTTTCTCTCCTTGCTTGTCACCTCATTACGCTTACAAAATCAAAAACAACAATGACATAAAAACAATCAAAATAAAACACTTGGGTTGCCTCCCAAGGAGCGCCTTAGTTAACATCGTGGCACAACGTATTTCCCATTTTAGCAATCTTTCTTCGAAGGATCATCCTTCGACTCAGCCTCTTTCATCTCCACTCTTCTCTCATCGTTCTCCTCATGCAACACCCCAATCACTTTGCATTCATCTGGAGTTTCAGCAGATGGGCACACCTTAAAGGTGACCTCTTCACTTCCAACTCGAAACTTAAGCTCACCTAGCTCTACATCTACCAATGCTCGACCCGTGGAGAGCAATGGTCTCCCCAGAATATTGGCACTTCTAAGTCCATTTCACAATCAAGTATCACAAAATCAGCTGGTAGAATGAATTTATCCACCCTTATCAATACATCCTCTAGCACACCCACAGGTTTCATTATGGAGTGGTCAGCCATTAACAGCCTCATTGATGTGGGTTTGGTGTTCTCGAGCCCCAATTTCTTGAAAATGATAAGAGGCATTGGATTTATGCTTGTGACAAGATCGCAAAGGGATTTCTTAAACACACATAGCCTGTTAGTGCAAGTAATCGTAAATACTCTTGGATCTTCTCGCTTAGGGGCGAGATTGCTCATCATCATCGCACTACAGTGATGTGTTGTCTCCCCGGTGCCACATCTACCGCCTTATTCTTTTTCAATAGCTCCTTCATGAATTTGGCATATCCGGGCATTTGAAGTGGGCATCCACCAATGGTATATTAATGGATAATTTGCTGAAGGTGTCGATGAATTTGCTGAACTGATCATCCTTCTTTTTCTTAGCTAACCTTTGTGGATAAGGGGGTGGAGATTTTGGTTAAAATTTTTCATCATTTGAGGCCTTTATGCCTGCCTCTTCTTCATCAACACGTGAGGGAACTTCCTCATCCTTTCCCTCACTTTCATCTTCACTCTTTTAACCACTACTTAGTGTTTTTGACACTTTATCAAATTCATTTTCATCATTTGGTTTAGGAGCAACAACCTTCTTAGGCTTCACTCTGGCATCTCCAACTAGTTTACCACTCCTCATAACAATAGCCATGCATTGGCTATCTTTCTTTGAGTTTGGAATTGTGTCACTTGGGTGCATTTCCTTCATTTAGGGGTTCACTTGAGTGGACAAGTGGTTCATTTGAGCTTCCAAATGCTTAATGGAGGCTGAATGAGAGCTCACCATCTGGGAAAGGTTAAAGGCCTCCTCTTTCAATTCCTTGACCAAGTTGTCGGTTAATTGACTTTCTTGAGGACTCTTGATAACATCTCTTCAATTTTTGAGCTACCCACATCACTCACACCTAGATTAATTTAGGCATTCTTAGCTTTAGGAGGGGGAACATATGGGTTTGAACTTCGGTGGTAATGGTCTCCCTCTCGATTTTTCTATGTATTGCCCCATCTTTCATTTCTTTCAGGCCATCCCTGTGCATCACAGTTTCTCCAACCTTGGTTCTCTTCCCTTGGGCACCAAGTACCTTGATTAATCCCTTGAAACATGGGTCGAGAACCCCCCCATTTGATTTCCCATGTATTGGCATTCCTCATCGTACATCGGTGGTGAAAATTCTCCTTCAAAGTGCAATGGACCTTGCATACCTAAAACATTCACCACCTTATGCCCTGCCCCCATCACATGTTTGGTCAACAGTTCAAACTGCATCATTATTTTAGCGAGATTTTCATATCACTCTTCATCTATTTTCCGCAACTCAACTGCCAATGCACTAGAGCCAATGTCATGTGTCGATACATAGTCTCTCTCATATGCCATGCCCGGTTTATCTTTGTCATTCTGTCCAAGAGGGACTTAGATAATTTGTATGTCTGATCCATGATTGATCATCCAGCTAAATTATTGGCAACGAACTTGTTAATGGAGTCTAGGGCTCAATAAAATCCTTGAAGGAGCACTCCATCCAGGAGACTATGGTTGGGGCAAAGGGAAACCTTCTTCTTGAACCTTAACAATACCTCATGCAAAAGTTTTCCTGGCTCTTGTCTAAAGTTCGTGATATCATCCCTCAGTTGTAACATTTTTAATAGAGGGAAGAAACAATCCAAGAATGCTTAATTCCATTTTTTCCATGATGTAATGCAGCTCGGAGAGAGTTCCTCCAACCACATGCTCGCCTCTCCCGTTGGGGAAAATGGAAATAGCCTCAACTAGATAGACTCTTGACTTATATTAGTTATGTTGACAGGCTGGAAGATCTCTAAGAAATTCCTCAGATGGCAATTTGCATCCTCACGTGGTTTGCCCCCAAATAGTCCTTTTATCTGCAACAAATGTAGCATTGTACTTGTGACATGGAACACGACATTCCCTACCATAGGAGGTAGGTGAATGTGTAATGCCCCAAAAACTCAAAATCTAATCCCGGGACATAAATTAGAAAATTTGGAAAAGCTGCAGTAAAGCTTTAAGACAACACACCTAGTGAGTCATTAAGTGACCTCACGACTCGTTACGTGAACCGTGAGAAGGAGGTTTAATAATTTAAAGAGGGGGGGGACAGTGTAACCAATGAGGGACATCATGAGTCATGGTCACTGACCACGACCCGTTAAGTCGCTCGTGGTTAGGCTTGAGTTGGGAATATATTTAGTTGACTAGTGTACTTGATGAGGGGGGAAAGGATTCGTCATTTGTGCCAATGACTCGTTAGGTGACTCGTTACTGGACTTAGCATTAAAACTCCAGAATGAGACAGTGTGGTCCATGACTGGTGACCACAACTCGTGGTCATTGACCACGACTCGTTAGGTCCCTTGTGGTGACCTACTGAGGATCCCATGCAGTGTACTTGACGGGAGTGACCACGAGTCGGGGTCAATCACCACGACCCGTTAGGGGCACCTGACAGTTTTTCCCAGCAAAGTTCTAAGGGCTATTTAGTAACTTCCTACTATCCCAAGCTTTAAACTATGTCATTTTAGTAATGTTTTCATACATTTTAGTGGGGAAAAATGGTTCATTCCTCATTCCCCACTCTAAGTTGTCAAAAACATAAAAAGTTCTCCTCTCAAGAACCCTCCAAGCAAGACTAGGGCTTCTTATATCTTACAGCAGTTCAAGCTTCTTCTCTAGAAGGATTTTAGTCAGGTATGTGGGAATTCAACAAGGGAATTGTCCTTCCCTTGTGTCCCCTAAAATCCTCCCATAATTCTCTTATCAGTTTAGCCTTGAGATTTTCAATTGTGAAAAAGATTTTCATGTTGGTTTTCATTTCAATTGGATTATTATCCATGATTATTATTCATATGATTTTCATCAGCTCTTAAGTAAATTGTTGATGATCTTGCCAAGTCAATTTACAGCCCTAAATCCTCGAGCAATGATCGGTTGTGTATTAAATTCTGTTTAGTTTTTAAAGTATGTTTGGGATGAATTTCTTAGTGATTCTTATTATATATATATATATATGTTGAGAAATCATTCCATTAATAAGAATGATTTTATCCCTATGGATGAGATTCCCTTAATTCTTGGAACTTCGCTACATCATGAAATTTCTCGTGTTATTAGAATGAGTGAGTTCTCAATTAGCTGCTTAGTAGTCTAGTTCAGTTAGAACACAGAACCTTATTTGAACTATCCAAAAAGTGTCAATTGATCAGTTTGACTACAGACTTTTCCTGAAGTGTCAGTGGTGCCTCCCAGTTATCAGACTCAGACTCAAAATCCAGTATATCGATCCATTAGGAAGTCATGAAATTTTAGATATATAGCTTTGACCATCCCCAGGACCCCATTTCAGTTTACAGACTGTTGTTAGACGGTTACGACGCTTCTAGATACGCAGCTCTGACCAATCTAGAACCCAGTTTCAGAATCTGATCTGATATGACTCTCAAGGTACTTTCTGTTATATGTCCCTGACTAGTCTTGGACCCCAGTTTTGAGCTATCAATCTAGTAGTTCAGTTTAGGTTTTCCAGTGGGAGTAGGACTTAGCACCGAGCGGGCCATGGTTCCAGCACACCCAGGTTCCCAAAAATACGTTGCCAGCATAGGTTACTGTATTACTTGGCCTGATTGGCCCCAGACATTTGTGATCACCTAGTTCATGCCTTTATACCATGGCAAGGTATATTGGGTCCTACTGGTGGGGTGTATACATTGGACTCCACGTCTAGCTCACGTGGTCAAATGTCGGTTATAGACTCTCCCACTAGTTAATTCAGTTCAGTCTCAGTTTTGGTAGTTCATTCCAGTTCAGATTAGTTCAGCATGGTCTCTCAGACTTAGTATTTTAGACTTAGGGCATGCTTATGACCATCAGTCGGGGTCATTATTGACCATATTAGCTATATTCCAATTGTATCAGTTATCAGTATTTTTAGTTGTTCATATCATGTCATTTTAGTTTAGTTACTAGTTCCTTCATACTATTTATAGCTCTCACTTACTCAATACATTCGAAGTATTTATGCATACTTTTATGCTGTATCATTTCATGATACAGCCGCAGGTTCTCAAACGCAGCGCCGTTAGCCGATTTCATTCAGATCTCCATATCAACAGCAGCAGTGTGAGTCCTCATATTCTGAGGGCATTATTTCATTCATTTCAGTTTCTTTAGTATTTTCAGTTAGACTTAAGAGTTACCTGGGGGTTTGTCCCAACAACTCCTCGGTTAGATGGCTTTCAGACCAGACTTTATTTTAGACTTTCAGATATTTAAAAATCTCTATGTTCATCTTTAATTTTTCATAAATGCTTTTATGTATTATTTAAAATTTCCACTGCGCATGTTTACTCAAAGGACAAGTGTATGATAGACCAAGAGTTGACTTGGGGTCACTTATGACTTCAAGTACCGTGTTACATCCAGGGTGTAGGCTTAGGCCGTGACAAACTCGGTATCAGAGCCCCAGGTTCAGAGTATCCTCGGAAATTTTGAAAGTTGCATTGAGTAGAGTCCTTTCCATGGTTGTGAAGAGACTTTTGACGAGGAGGCTACAAGATGTATTAGGAAAACACTCTTTTGTTCATACTCTTTATCGTGATTTAAAGTTCAATTCTAGAAATGCCCTTCTAACTCGTGCTTTGTTTCATTTATGTGAACCATGTAACGGAAAAAGGGCCAGTAACGCCAACAGACCTGCCCCACCAGCTCCAGCAGCCCCTCAGGATGACACAGTGTCCACTGCACAGCGGCTATCCAGCTGCTTGCTCAGACAGTCACCAATCAGGTGAATCAGCGGGTGGTTTCAGTTGCCACAAACGGTTTCGCAGCAGCTGCTCAAGTGCGGGATTTTACCCAGATTGAACCCTCCAGATTTTCATGGAACAAAGGTGGGAGAGGACCCACAAGGGTTTGTAGACGAGGTTAGAAAAATCACCTAAATTATGGGTGTCAGTCCCTCTATGAGTACCGACTTGGCTGCCTACCAGCTGGAAGGGGTAGCCCAAGTCTGGCATGACCAGTGGAAAGAAGGGAGGCCAGCAGGAGCAGGACTAGCGGAGTGGGAAGAATTCCACATAGCTTTCTTGGACAGTCTTTTCCCTCGGGAGCTGAGGAAGGCCAAGATGGAGGAGTTTATGAATTTGCGACAAGGCAACAAAACTGCATAGGAGTATGCTTTGGAGTTTACTAGGATGTCTATATATGCTCCAGAGATGGTAGCCGAGCAAAGGGCTCATATGCCGAAGTTTGTAAATGGCATGTCAAACCTGGTCCTCAAGGAGTGCAGGACGGTGATGCTAATCAAGTATGTGGACCTCTCTAGCTTAATTGTTTATGCCCAGCAAATTAAAGCCGAAAAGCTGAAAGATATGGATCGTAAGAACAAATGGGAAAGGACTAACAAGTCAGATTTCAGCCATCAGAGGTCTAGCGGTAGTAGCCTCTCATAGCAGCAACAACAGTAGACAGCCCCATCACCTTGTTCAGCCAGCGCCCTAACCTTTTGGTCCTACCAGGATTGGAGGAGTGGGTCATCTGGTACTCAGTCTTAGGCTCATAGTACCAGGAATAAGTATCCAGCTTTCCCCAAGTGTGGTAGGAACCACCTGGGAGAATGCCTTTAGGGACGAGAGGGCTATTTTGGGTGTGGACAACTTGTACATAGGCTTAGGGAGTGCCCGTCTATAGGGCGAGGGAGTTCACAATCTACCACCTTATCAGCGCCAGTAGGCCGACCAACTCAGCAGGCCAACACATCAGGTACAGATGGTGGTCAGTGCCAAAATTATTTCTATGCTCTATCTTCTCGTCATGATTAGGAAAGCTCACCTGATGTAGTTACTGGTATGTTACGTATCTTCCATCTAGATGTGTATGCCCTCTTAGATACAGGAGCCACTCTAACGTTCGTGACTCCCTGACGTGCCCGATTCACGCGTCCGCAAGTGTACGGGTCGTGCAAGTAATATAGTGGCTCTTTTTAAGAACCGGATTGTCGAACCCACAGGGACTGGACCCATTCCTCTAACTATCCATTTCTATTGTGATCTTAAATACCTCAAGTGTTGGTTATAGACATTTTCGATTGAGATTAATTAAGTCTAAGTTTGGGTCAACGAAATATTCTGAAATCACTCTAGGAGCAACATAGAGTTAAAACCAATTAATCATGCGATCCTACGATTTGCAATGGGTTAAGCATGGAACTATCAATTGTTATTTCACATAATTAGAATTGCATGTTTATGGTCTTTCGAGCCTCTAAACACGGCAATCTAGCCTCACTGCATCATTGTGAGCGAGGAGTATAATTTTCTAGTCGCGGGCAATCAATTATGTTGTGGTTTACGGGGAAACGATTAGGGACTTTCGTGCGTCTAATCATTTAACTCAACTTAGCCTCACAACTACTTCTTCGAGTGGTGATGTGACATCCCAAGTTGGTCTTTCATAACCCCCGTGTGCCAACCAAGCAAGGTGTGAGGTATATTTCTATCCTGACACAATATCTCTCCCTAGAGACAAACATGCTCCTTACATTCTCATGTTCTGACCTAGGTAATGCTTTCTCAAGCTATTACTCAAGCTAACAAATATGCTTTCATGGTGATCAATCATAAAAACAACCAACAATCCAGAATGCAAGACGAAAACAACAATCAATAACTTAATTCCAAAACAATTTCATAAAAGCACAATCATAATTCATGGCTTCAACCCTAGAGGAAGGGTTCTTGCCATTCATGTTCGTAAAACTACAATTAACTAATACTAAACTAACATACTTACATGAATTTGGTAGATGAGAAGGGAATTTGATAAACCCTAGATGAGTTCTCCCACTTCTCCCTTCACTCCTAGGTGGTTTTTCAGAATAAAATCGTGACCACATGATTTTAGGAGCTAAGGGTTCAATTTATAGTAAATGGAAAACGTGCATAATTTAGCCTGTAATGGAACGGCTCCGTGTCACGGAGTGTATCGCGGAGCAATGACTCCGTGACATGGAGGCAACGCGAAAGCTCTCTGGAAAGTGCCTCTGGAAACAAAGCTGCCGAGGGTCACCGCGCTGGCCAACGTGGCACGCTGCTCATGCAGCGCGTTGGCATGCTGCTGTCGCGCAGCTGTCCTAGCGTGGCACGACGCTGGCGTGCTAGTTTACTGCCTGCTTCTGCCGTTTGCTGACTTTTCTCGTGCGCTTGGCAATGGCGTGGCACGGCGCTGGGCGCGGCACACGCACAGCGTGGCACGCTGCTTGGCGCGGCCAGCCTTGCCAAAGCATGCTCCTTGCCGACTTTCGCCACTTGCTTCCACTCCATTCCTTGCTATTCATCAACTTGTGAATTAGTTCGTCAAATGCATTATTAACCTACAAAACAAGGACTAATCATGTTGGTTAGCACATATATTCACATTTATATAAAATCACATGAAAGTATGTAAAATAACTTAGATAAACAAGACTACATTAAGGTATAAAGCGTATCTCGGGCATGCTATTTTGCCCGTGATCACAACCCCACACTTTAAAGCCTTGTTCGTCCTCAAACAACCTTTTACATATCATACATATAGAAACTCCCACATAACTAATGTGGCCAGATAATTCAAGCTACGGCTATAATGATTTCGTAAGATAACAAGCTAAAGATAGAGCATACACAATTTAATCACCGAGAAGAAATACAACGATGCTAAGACTTCTTAACCTCAAGAATCGACTCTCGATCTTAGCAAACTCATGCAAATCAACTGAGTAAGAAATCCCACATGAATTATATCCTTCATTCAACATGTGCCCTCACGGAAGGAGAGTTACCCAATCACACGCAAAAATCATTTTTACATCACAACATGTGTGGGTAAATAAATAGAATTACACTCACTCTCACAAAGAATTCACATGCATCATGTAATGACCCATAAGCTTGCCCTTAGTGTTTTATTCCACTAATTTAAGGATGTGTGAATGTAAGATCAAGTAGGACTTAAAGGGTTGTACTGTAGGCTAAGGGACAGGTAGGTACTATTATGGCCAGTAATAGTGACTATCTTTCCTAAGCGCTTTTAATACATTACGCCCTCCTTACGAACTTCCCTTCCCTTACTTTACCTTTTTCTCCTTTCATCTTTCTTGTTCCTCTTATGTTCCCCCATTTCTTTAGGCACTTTTAACTTATTAGTAAGGAGCTCTATAAATAATTTTTCATTAATTTGTTTTCTTGCTCCTTACTAATAATCAACCATTTTCACACAAGTGCACCTTTGTCCTTTTCGCACTTCTACAACTTGCTACTTTTCCTTTCTTTTCATTCTTCTCACTCCTTTACTCCTTCGGATTTTTTCACTCAAGCGCTTAGGAGTTTTGGATCAAGTTCAAGGCTAAGGAAAGAAAAAGGATTAAGCTTATGTTGCAGCTGTCAAAGAATAGGCTCAAGGCTCAATGGGGCTAACTAGGATTAATTTTTCAAGGTAGGTAAAATGAAGGATAAAAATTTGGTTCATTCAAAGAAATGCCTAAATCATCTCCTACAATTCACATCCTTCATTTCGTTTTATAAACACACCAGGCAAGTTCTAGACAATCCACAATAGCACAGAATACTCAAAAACCTTACACTCATGGCACATGCTCAATTCAAGACACATTCATCAGACTCTTACTCAGCTAATCACAACAATTCAGAATTAAGCTTCAATCATATTGTGTCAAATTCAAGAGCCTAAGCGTCTCACACAAAGTTATACACCTGCATGCTTCACACCGAACATACTTGCATCTTACAATCACGTATAGCACATAACAAGAACATCAAGCACCAATTAGTTATGGTTCAACAAACCCAAACACCTACCGACTAATTTTTCCTCAAGACGGTCGTCATCCATCCATCGTCGGAAACAGTCCCTAACTATGACTAAAACACTATCTACAAACAAAGGAAAGAAAAAGATAAAATTTTTATTCTTCGGTTCAAAGACCCCCCGTCGGAAAAGAACCGAAAAGAAAAACCAACAGGTGATGAAGTCATGCTTTCTTCACAAAAATTTTCAAAATTTTCAAATTTTTCAAATTTCTCAAGCATTAGCATTACATTCACCACAAACTTGTTAAGCACAAAATTTTTTTTTGAAATTTCCCATGAAATTTCCCTCACCCCACACTTAAATAATGCTATGTCCTCATAGCATCAAATTAAAATTTAAAAAGGGTCAGAAATACTCCCTGAGGCCTTTAGGCCTAGCTAATAGCATGATTTTCTTCAACTTTGCACAAGTGTGTGTCGACCCCACACTTTTTATCGTCCATGCTTTTTAGCTTCCTCCTCCACGGGTACTCAGACTTCCCCTCCATCTGTGCTTAACTTTCCACCAAAAACAACACAAGATGAAAAATAAATAAAATCAACACAAATGCAAGAAATTAAAATGGTACCTGTGGTACCCTCGGGTTGCCTCCCAAGTAGCGCCTTATTTTACGTCGTGGCCCGACGTGGACTATCCTTTTCAGGACATCCTCATCCTGGGTTCTCTTTCGAGAACCATCTCCTTTTCTTTTGCTGTTTAGAGGAAACAGCCTCCACTCTGTTCCTCTCTTTCTCCAACTTCCTCTCAATTTGAAGCCCTTTATCAGACTCGGGCTGAACACTTGTAATTTCCTTTGGCCCTGCACCTATGGGATCCTCCACCCCACACTTATCCTCTGCCAACACACTAACCTGACAAAGGTTTCTATAGTGTGCAGATGGGTTCATTTCTTGGTAAACGCGGAAGATTTCTTCTTCATCCTCGACGCTCATTTTCAGGGTCCCTGCTTTCAAATCAATCACCGCTCCTCCAGTGGCCAAGAATGGTCGTCCCAAGATCACGGGTACCTGGTCATCAACCTGAAAATCTAAGACAATAAAATCAGCAGGTATAATGAACTTACCTACTTTGATGAGAAGGTCCTCTATTATTCCATCAGGTGTCACTCGCGACTTGTCAGCCAGCTGCAGCATCAACCTTGTTGGCCTCGGTTGTCCCCACCCCAAGGTGTTGAATAAGGATAGGGGCATTAGATTGACTGCTGCCCCTAAGTCACACAAAGCTCGTAGCACCTCAGCTTTACCAATTTGTATGGGGAGGGTAAAACTCCCTGGGTCTTTGAGTTTCTTTGGCATTTTGCTCAATACCCTGTGACTGCACTCCTCAGTCAGTGCGACAGTCTGGACATCCACCAATCTCACTTTGTTCGCCATTACATCCTTCAAGTATTTAGCATACTTGGGCATTCCCTGCAAGACATCAATAAGAGGCAAATTTATGTGAAGTTCTTTGAAGCTCTCGAAGAACTTTTTGAAGCATTCCTCTTCCTTGCTCTTTCTGAATTTCTGAGGGAATGGTGGTGGTGGTATTTGTGCTGGCTGCAATGAAAGTTCCACATTTTGTTGGCCAGCACTGTGATTATCTCCCATGTTGGTGGATGGTTCTTGTCTAACCAACTCCGGCTGCAACCCCTTTCTCATCTCTTTTGGCACTGCATCAGCTAATTTCTTACCGCTTCTCAAATTGATGGCATTGATCTGCCGGGGGTTAGGATCTGTGTCGCTAGGTAATCCCCCTTGTGATCTCATGTTTTGAGCAGCTGCTATCTGACCCACTTGTTTTTCAAGATTGCGGGTGGCTACTTGCTGATTCGTTAAGTCTGTTGCCATCCTCGCCTGATTTTCCATTAATTGAGTCTGGGTCTCCATGAGTTTCTGCAGTGTTTCCTTAATGCTGCTACTCAATTTCCCATCATTCTGCCTATTCTGCTGATACTGTTGTTGTTGAGGTAGCATATAATTCTGCTTTTGGTTTCCACCCCAAGAAAAATTCGGGTGGCCCTGCCAATTTCTGTTGTAACTGGTTTCAAAATTCTGATTGTTGCGCTGCACATTACTAACAAAATTGACTGACTACGGATTGGCTCCACAAGATTCTACATGGTGCCCATTATTACCACAAATTTCACACCAACTCGGAGCTTGCTGAACTGCATTAACTTGGCCCTGGAGTTGGTTCATACTCAGTTTATTGAATTGAGTCATCATTTGATGCTGGAACGAAGCTAATTGTGCTGCCAACGCATTCAAAGCATCTACTTCTATCAACCCCGATCTATTTCCTGCCCTTCTAGATGACTCGCCGCGCCACTCTGGATTTCCTTGTGCAATTCTATTCAAAAAAGTGTACAACTCATCATATGTCTTATCCAAGGCTTGCCCACCCGATGCAGAGTCTAGTAATATTTTTGTGTGTGGGTCTAGACTTTCTACAAAGGTATGAGCCAGCACTTCATTTGATTGCTGGTGATGGGGGCAATCTCTTAACAATGACTTGAATCTTTCCCAAGCCATATATAAGTTCTCATCAGGTCTCTGCTTGAAACTGAGTGTTTCACTTCTCAACCTTGCAGTTTTGCCTGAAGGGAAGAATCTGATAAGGAACTTCTTAGCCAAGTCATTCCATGAAGTTATGGAGTTCGGTGGCTCAGCCTTCAGCCACTTTTTCTCCTCTCCCAACAGTGAAAATGGGAAGAGGGTCATTCGGACATAATCTGTGGACACGCCGGTGGGGACAAACGTGTCACTAATCTCTAAAAAGCTCTGTAAGTGCTGCTGCGGGTCCTCATGTGCCATCCCAGTGAATTGACCACTAGAATGTAACAGCTGCACCATGTTCTGTTTAAGCTCAAAGTGCCCTCCAGGTTCCGGTTTACGGATGCTAGAGGTCACATTCGTTGCTAGTGGGATTGCCACTTCGCGAACTGGTCTTGCTGCCATTGCTTCGGATGACAATTGTGCTTGTCCTGTGGGTGGTTGTTGTTGCACCTTTTCTTGAAGTCTCTTCAGCTTTTACTCTAGAGCTACTCTCCTTTGCAAATGGATTTGACGTTCAGGTTCCAACAACGGTTCCACAAGCTCTCTATTTCTAGCCAGCTCGGCAGGACAACCTGTCACCTACAATTAAGCACACTAAGACCAAGTTTCTCAACACTTAAGGAAATTCAAAAATCACACAAAAATAGATAAATTATCAAAACTTCGCCGAGTCCCCGGCAACGGCGCCAAAAACTTGACGTGCCCGATTCGCGCGTCCGCAAGTGTACGGGTCGTGCAAGTAATATAGTGGCTCTTTTTAAGAACCGGATTGTCGAACCCACAGGGACTGGACCCATTCCTCTAACTATCCATTTCTATTGTGATCTTAAATACCTCAAGTGTTGGTTATAGACATTTTCGATTGAGATTAATTAAGTCTAAGTTTGGGTCAATGAAATATTCTGAAATCACTCTAGGAGCAACATAGAGTTAAAACCAATTAATCATGCGATCCTACGATTTGCAATGGGTTAAGCATGGAACTATCAATTGTTATTTCACATAATTAGAATTGCATGTTTATGGTCTTTCGAGCCTCTAAACACGACAATCTAGCCTCACTGCATCATTGTGAGCGAGGAGTTTAATTTTCTAGTCGCGGGCAATCAATTATGTTGTGGTTTACGGGGAAACGATTAGGGACTTTCGTGCGTCTAATCATTTAACTCAACTTAGCCTCACAACTACTTCTTCGAGTGGTGATGTGACATCCCAAGTTGGCCTTTCATAACCCCCGTGTGTCAACCAAGCAAGGTGTGAGGTATATTTCTATCCTGACACAATATCTCTCCCTAGAGACAAACATGCTCCTTACATTCTAATGTTCTGACCTAGGTAATGCTTTCTCAAGCTATTACTCAAGCTAACAAATATGCTTTCATGGTGATCAATCATAAAAACAACCAACAATCCAGAATGCAAGACGAAAACAACAATCAATAACTTAATTCCAAAACAATTTCATAAAAGCACAATCATAATTCATGGCTTCAACCCTAGAGGAAGGGTTCTTGCCATTCATGTTCGTAAAACTACAATTAACTAATACTAAACTAACATACTTACATGAATTTGGTAGATGAGAAGGGAATTTGATAAACCCTAGATGAGTTCTCCCACTTCTCCCTTCACTCCTAGGTGGTTTTTTAGAATAAAATCGTGACCACATGATTTTAGGAGCTAAGGGTTCAATTTATAGTAAATAGAAAACATGCATAATTTAGCCTGTAATGGAACGGCTCCGTGTCACGGAGTGTATCGTGGAGCAATGACTCCGTGACACGGAGGCAACGCGAAAGCTCTCTGGAAAGTGCCTCTGGAAACCAAGCTGGCGAGGGTCACCGCGCTGGCCAACGTGGCACGCTGCTCATGCAGCGCGTTGGCATGCTGCTGTCATACAGCTGTCCTAGCGTGGCACAGCGCTGGCGCGCTAGTTTACTGCCTGCTGCTGCCGTTTGCTGCCTTTTCTCGTGCGCTTGGCAAGGGCGTGGCATGGCGCTGGGCGCGGCACGCGCACAGCGTGGCACGCTGCCTGGCGCGGCCAGCCTTGCCAAGGCATGCTCCTTGCCGACTTTCGCCACTTGCTTCCACTCCATTCCTTGCTATTCATCAACTTGTGAATTAGTTCCTCAAATGCATTATTAACCTACAAAACAAGGACTAATCATGTTCGTTAGCACATATATTCACATTTATATAAAATCACATGAAAGTATGTAAAATAACTTAGATAAACAAGACTACATTAAGGTATAAAGCGTATCTCGGGCATGCTATTTTGCCCGTGATCACTCCCTGTATAGCAGTCTAGTTTAACATCAGTCTAGAGGTCCTCTCATAACCATTCTCAGTCTCCACCCCAATTGGCGAGACAGTTAGAGCCAGTTGGGTGTATAGAAACTGCCCAGTCTCAATCCTAAGTAAAGTTATTCCAGCTGATCTTGTAGAGTTAGACACAATCGACTTTGACCTTATTCTCGACATGGATTGGTTACACTCCTACTATGCCTGAGTTGATTGCAGAACTAGAGTTGTCAAGTTTCAGTTTCCCAATGAGCTAGTGTTAGAATGGACGGGCAACAGTTCAGTGCCTAAGGGTAGGTTTATTTCCTACCTTAAGGCCCAGAAACTCATCTCTAAAGGATGTAAATATCATCTAGTTTGGGTTAAGGATTCCAACTCTGAGACCCCAACCATCCAGTCAGTTCCAGTAGTCAGTGAGTTCCTAGATTTTTTTCCTGAGTATCTTCCCGGAGTTCCCCTTGAATGGGAAATATACTTCGGAATAGATCTCCTCCCAGATACTCAGCCTATCTCCATCCCTCCTTACATAATGGCTCCGGCTGAGCTTAAGGAGTTGAAGGAGCAACTAAGAGACCTTTTCTTAACAAGGGTTTTCTCAGACCTAGCATCTCTCCCTGGGGTGCTCCAGTGCTATTCGTGCGTAAGAAAGACGGTACACTCAGAATATGCATAGATTACCGTTAGTTGAACAAGGTCAGAGTTAAGAAAAAGTACCCTCTACCTAGAATTGGCGATCTGTTCGACCAACTTCAAGGAGCCAGTTGTTTCTCAAAAATTGATCTCAGCTCAGGGTACCATCAATTAAGGGTTAGAGAGAGTGACAAACTGAAAACAATATTCAGAACTCGGTATGGTCACTATGACTTTGTGGTGATGTCCTTTGGGCTAACAAACGCCCCAGTAACCTTCATGGACTTAGTGAACAGAGTCTTAAAGTAGTTTTGGATATGTTCGTCATTGTATTTATCGACGACATCCTAGTATACTCCAGAAATAAGGAAGAGCATGCAAATCACCTAAGATTATCATTGCAGACACTCAGGGACCACCAGCTATTCGCCAAGTTCAGCAAGTGCGAATTTTGGTTAAAGTCAATGACCTTCTTAGGTCATGTGGTCTCAGGTGAAGGAATACAAGTAGATCCTCACAACATAGCAGCCGTGAAAGATTGGCCCAAACCTACCTTTCCTACTGAAATTAGGAGTTTCTTGGGTTTAGCAGGTTATTATAGATGGTTTGTGGAAGGTTTCTCCTCCATAGCATCTCTTTTGACTAAGTTAACACAGAAGAAGGTGAAATTTCAGTAGTCGGATGAGTGCGGGAAGAGTTTCTAGTGGTTGAAGACTCGACTCACTACTGCTCCAGTTCTCACCCCGCCAGAAGGAACAGATGGATTGGTTGTTTATTGTGATGCTTCCAGAGTTGGACTTGAATGCGTCCTGATGCAACGAGGCAAAGTGATAGTCTACGCCTCTAGACAACTCAAACTTCATGAGAAGAATTAGCTAATTCATGACTTGGAACTGGCAGTGGTGGTGTTTGCGCTACAGATATGGAGTCATTACTTATATGGAGCTCACGTAGATGTGTTTACAAATCATAAGAGTCTTCAGTACATGCTGAGTTAGAAGGATATAAACCTGCATCAGAGAAGGTGGTTGGAGTTGCTAAAGGAGTATAACATGAGCGTGCTATATCACTGGGGTAAAGCCAATGTGATGGCTGACGCCCTACGCAGACTTTCTATGGGGAGTGTGGTTCACATTGAGGAAGGCAAGAAGGAGTTAGTGAAGGATGTTCATGGATTAGCCCGGTTAGGGGTGCTACTGGTGGAATCAGCCGAAGGTGGTGAGGTAATGCAAAGTGGGTCAGACTTATCTATGGTAGTTGATGTTAAGTCCAGACAGGATGAAGATCCAGTTCTACTTAAAGTTAAAGAAGCAGTTCTCAAGAAGGAAGTTGAGGCGTTCACCAAAGGGGGAGATGGTGTGCTCTGTTACCAGGGATGATTGTGTGTATCAGATGTTGGTGAGTTGAGACAACAGATATTGGTTGAAGCGCACAGTTCTATATATTCCATTCACCCTGGAGCTACTAAGATGTACCGTGATTTATGGGATGTTTACTGGTGGAACGACATGAAAAGAGATATTGCTGAATTTGTAGCTAAATGCCCGAACTGCTAGCAAGTTAAGGTAGAACACCAGAGACCAGGGGGTATGACTCAAGATACCAGTATACCCACGTGGAAGTGGGAAGAAGTATATATGGACTTCATTATAGGTCTACCCCGGACTCGTCGGCAGCATGATTCAATCTGGGTGGTAGTAGATTGGATGACTAAGTCAGCTCATTTCCTCCCTGTTAAAGTCACAGACTCAGTTGAGGACTATGCCAAACTTTACATTTGAGAGTTAGTCAGACTCCATGGGGTGCCTTTAGCTATCATTTCAGATAGGGGAACGCAGTTCACCTCATATTTTTGGAAGTCCTTTCAGAAGGGACTAAGCACTCAGGTTAAACTCAGCACCGCTTTTCACCAGTAGACCGATGGGCAAGATGAGCAGACCGTTCAGACCCTGGAGGATGTTCTAAGAGCGTGCGCGATCAATTGTAAAGGTAATTGGGATGACCTCTTGCCTTTTATCGAGTTTGCGTACAACAACAGCTACCAATCTAGTATCCAGATGGGCCCATTTGAAGCATTATATGGTAGGAGGTGTAGATCTCTTATAGGGGGGTTTGAAGTTGGTGAAGAGACCTTGATAGGGCTAGACTCAATTCACTAGGCAATGAAGAAAGTTCAGCTCATCCGAGAAAGGTTGAAAATAGCTCAGAGCCGCCAGAAATCTTATGCTGATGTGTGGAGAAGAGAGTTGGAGTTTGCAATTGATGTCTCGGTATACCTTAAAATTTCTCCCATGAAAGGGGTGATGAGGTTTGGAAAGAAGGGGAACCTCAGTCCGAGATATGTGGGACCCTATAGAATTTTGAGACGTATCGGCAATGTAGCCTATGAGCTAGAATTATCGTTAGAACTAGCAGTTGTACATCCAGTTTTCCATGTGTAACTTTTGAAGAAGTGCATCGAAGATCCAGCCTCAGTTGTGCCATTGGACAGTGTAGGGGTAAAAGATAGTCTCTCATATAAGGAAGTACCACTCTAGATCCTTGACTGTCAGTTTTGTAAGCTAAGGAACAAGGAGATAGCTTCAGTCAAGGTCTTATGGAAAAATTAGCAGGTTGAGGGAGCTACGTGGGAGGCCAAAGCGGATATGATGGCCGAATACCCGCACTTGTTCTCTACCGGCTCTACTGTAGCTTGATATACTAGGTTTGCCTTAGGATCTGATCTTAGTTGTTGAATTCAATACATGTGTATAAGTTTATTTTATGAATTTGGATATGTGTATCAACAATAAATTCAGTTCATTATGTATTTTGAAATAGAGGTAGTCATTCCGGCAGTTTTGAAGTTAAATGAGCAGTATTTGGAAAGTTTGATTGCTATTTTCTACTTCCTGTGTGTTTTCTAACATTCTTGGATGAATGTTTACAAGGGGGAGATATTGTAATGCCCTGAAAACTCAAAATCTAATCCCGGGACTTAAATTAGGGAATTTGGAGAAGCTGCAGAAAAGCTTCAGGACGATCCACCTAATGAGTCGTTAAGTGAGCTCATGACTAGTTAGGTGAACCATGAGAAGGAGGTTTAATATTTTAGAGAAGGGGGGCAGTGTACCCAATAAGGGACATCACGAGTCGTTGTCACTGACTATAACCTATTAAGTCACTCATGGTTAGGCCTGAGTTGGGAATATATTTAGTTGACCAGTGTACTCAACGAGTGGGCAATGAGTCGCCATGTGTGCCAACGACTTGTTAGGTGACTCGTTACTGGACTCAGCATTAAATCTTCAAAATGAGATAGTGTGGTCCATGACTGGTGACCACGAGTCGTGGTCCCTCGTGGTGACCTACTGAGGATCCCAGGCAGTGTACCTGACAAGAGTGACCACGAGTCATGGTCAGTCACCACGACCCATTAGATCACCCATTAGGGGCACCTGACAGTTTTTCCCAGTGAATTTCTAATGGCTATTTAGTAATTTCCTACTCTTTAAAGATTTAAACTATGTCATTTTAGTAATAATTTCATACTTTTTAGTGGTGAAAGACGATTCATTCCTCATTCCCCACTCTCAATTCTAAGAAACATCGAAAGTTCTCATCTCAAGAACCCTCCAAGCATGACTAGGGCTTCTCATCTTTTGCAGCAGTTCAAGCTTCTTCTCCGCAAGGATTTTAGTCAGGTATGTGGGAATTCAACAAGGGAATAGTCCTTCTCTTGTGTCCCTTAAAATCCTTTCATATTTCTCCTATCAGTTTAGCCTTGATATTTTCGATTGTAAAAGAGATTTTCATGTTGGTTTTCGTTTCAATTGGGTTATTATCCTTGATTATTATTCATATGATTTTCATCAGTTCTTAAGTAAATTGTTGATGATCTTGCCAAGTGAATTTATAGCCCAAATCCTCGAGTAGTGATCAGTTGTGTATTAAATTCTGTTTAGTTTTTGAAGTATGTTTGGGCTGAATTTCATAGTGATTCTTATTATATATATATGTTGAGAAATCATTCCATTAATGAGAACGGTTTTAGCCCTGTAGATGAGATTCCTTTAATTCTTGGAACTTCGCTATATCATGAAATTTACCATGTTATTGGAATGAGTGAGTTCTCTATTAGCTTCTTAGTAGTCTAGTTCAGTTAGAACACAAAACCTTCTTAGAATTATGCAGAAAGTGTCAACTGACCAGTTTGACTATAGTCTTTTCTCGAGGTGTCAGTGGTGCCTCCCTGTTATCAGACTCAGACTCAGAATCCAATATATCGATCCATTAGGCAGTCATGACATTTTAGTTATATAGCTCTTACCAGCCCCAGGACCCCAGTTCAGTTTACAGATTGTTGTTAGACGGTTATGACGCTTCCAGATAATCAGCTCTGACCAGTCTAGAACCCAGTTTCAGAATCTGATCCGATAAGACTCTCAAGGTACTTTCAGTTATTTGTCCCTGACTAGTCACTGACCCCAGTTTTGAGCTATCAGCCTAGTAGTTCAGTTTAGGTTTTCTAGTGGGAGTAGGACTTAGCACCGAGCTGGCCGGTGTTCCAGCGCACCCAGGTTCCCAAAACTACGTTGCCAGCATAGGTTACTGTATTACTTGGCCTAATTGGCCCCAGACTTTTGTGATCACCAAGTTCATGCCTTTGTACCACAGTAAGGTATATTGGGTCCTATAGGGGGTGTATATATCGGAATCCACATCTAGCTCACGTGGTTAAATGTCGGTAATAGACTCTCCCACTAGTCAGTTCAGTTCAGTCTCAGTTTTGGCAGTTCAGTCCAGTTCTGATCAGTTCAACGTGGTCTCTTAAACTGAGTATTTCATACTTAGGGCATGCTTATAACCATCAACTAGGGTCATTATTGACCATATTAGCTATATTCCAGTTGTATCAGTTTTTAGTATTTTTAGTTGGTCATATCATGTCATTTCAGTTCAGTTACTAGTTCTTTCATACTCTTTATATCTCTCATTTAATTAGTACATTCAAAGTACTGATGCATACTTTTATGCTGTATCATTTCATGATACAGCCGCATGTTCTCAGACCCAACGTCGTTAGCCCATTTCGTTGAAATCTCTCTATTAGCAGCAGCAGTGTGAGTCATCATATTCCAAGGGTGTTAATTCATTCATTTTAGTTTCTTCAGTATTTTCAGTTTGACTTAGAGTTATCTGGGGGTTTGTCCTAGCAACTCCTCAGTTAGATGGCTTCAAGACCAGACTTGATTTCAGACTTTCAGATATTTAAAAATCTCTATGTTTAGTTTTTAATTTTTCATAAATGCTTTTATGTATTATTTAAAATGTTCGCTGTGCATGTTTACTTAGAATACCAGTATATGATAGACCAATGGTTGACTTGGGGTCACTTGTGACTTCAAGTACCGTGTTATGTCCAGGGTGTAGGCTCGGGCCGTGACAGTATAACTCTCGCAACTTCGGGCATCACCAGGTTATCCTCCTCATGCTTCATATTACCCTCAACCAAGCTATCCCCTGCTTGTGAGTGATGACTAGTATTGCTTTACCCTAACAAGCACAACAAAATTAATGTCAACACCTACGATGCAGGACTAATTCAAATTAACAATCAGCACAAGAATATCAAGCGCTGTCCCCGGCAACGGTGCCATTTTTGATAACATCCAAAATATAGTCTACTTTATAAAAGATCATAAACTGTTGTTGTATCAACACAAATATCCCGATGGATGTCGGGGTCGAATCCCACAGAGACTTGTGAATGGTATGCACGAGTGTTGTTTGGGAAATTGTATTTAGTTCGCACCACTTGAAAATAACAAAGAAATAAACATTTTGGGGTAGGTTAGAGTTTAACAACAAGGTTTGAATTCTAATTCAACTGATTAAGATAGAAAAATAACCAAGGTTATCAATAATAATAATAAGGACTAGAGGTGTCGCGTAGACAATGTGCTAATTAAATAGGGTCATGCTAGATTATCCCATAAGTTCAAATTGTGTAAATAACCTTGGGCCAATGGGCATTTGATGTTTTTCAACCTCATAAATTCCTCTTGCTAGAGTTCTTTCAAACCACTAGAAATAATTAAATCAACCCAATTAAGTTTGGATTAATAACGACACTAATGTCTAGCTATTAGCTATTAATTAGGATTGAGAATGTGGTTTTTACTATTTCGAGCCTAATTCTACAACATCATATCCATGTCCACCATTAAATTCTCTCCAAGTACTTAATTCTTCTCTTTCTAGCAAAAATTAAGTAAGAACAGATAGACCCACATCTGCAACCAGGGATCTTCAATTATAAATTGGAGAAAATTTAACAAATTTACCCTAATTAAACAATATTGAGATGAACCTAGCAATACCCAATCTAATTAAGCATTCATCACCACAAACCTCTAGTTAATGATTTAGCTACTCATAGTTAAGAAATTCAAAAGCATATTAACAATAAACACATTGATTTAAATAAAAAGAGTAGCAAAATCAAATTCAGCACTATGTCTCCAATAATGGTAGTACCTTGCTATAGAGGAAGAAAAAGAAAAAGAAAAACAATCCTTTACAATTTCCACCCATTGAATTCCACTTTCTTCTTCTACAAAGAGATTGTTCTCAAAAAGCCAAAAGTTAACATTTGATAGGTACAGAGTAATTCTCTCTAGAATATATCAAAAAGTAGGGTACTCAAAACTCTCCTTTTAGTGTTGGACACATTTTCCCCTGTTCAGGTATTTTGGTACTTGCGAGGGTACCGGTAGTTCGCCAGTTACATTCCGCGAATCGCCGGCTATAATTGGATGCTCCTACAGTGAATTCCAGTGTCCCTCGACAACTCGTCTGTCTCCAATCATGCTCCGCCGATTTCTTTCTCTATGATCCAGAACTCCCAGACATCAATAGGAAATTCAACCAGCGAGTCACCGGTTGGTGTCCGCAATCACCGGTTGCTTTAGTTCCCCAAGGCAGTTGTCTTCGGCATTTGGCCAGCGTTTTGCCGGTCTTTTCGGTGAAGTACCGGTTTTCACTTGATTCTCTTCTTTTTGCTCCCTTTCTTGCTCTTTTCTACAAATCAGATATCTGCACATAAAAAGGAATAAAGGACATAAAATCCATGTAAATGACTTGAAAACTAAGCTAAAGCTCATGTATAACAGCCTAATGAGTTGGTAAATTACCAACTCATCAGAGGCTTATAAGAAGCCATCTGAATACTTGAGTGATAACTATTGTTATATGCAAATTCCATAAGAGACACATGATCATCCGAATTCCCCTTAAAATTAATAACAAAATCACTTACCATATCCTCCAATGTCTGAATGGTACGCTTTGCCTAACTATCTATCTTTGAATGAAATGTTGTACTAAGGTTCACCTTCAAACCCAATCCTCTCTGAAATGACATCCAAAACTGAGCTGTGAACTGTGTGCCCCTATCTGATATGATGGATAATGGAACTCCATGGAGTCTAACCACTTCCCTAAGGTTGTGGAAATATCCTCAGCTGAATCTGTAGTCTTCACCGATAAGTAATGAACTAACTTGGTAATTCGATCTACAATCACCTAAATAGAGTCATACTGCCTGCGTGATCTTGGTAGACTAGTGATAAAGTTCCTATTGATCATCTCCCACTTCCACTTGGTGAGTGTTATATTCTGAGATACACTAGATGGCCTTTGGTTCTCAACCTTAATCTGTTGATAAATCGGACACTTAACAAAAAAGTTTGCAATGTCCCTCTTCATACCATTCCACCAATAGACTTTCCTCAAGTCATTGTACATCTTTGTCGAAACTGGGTGAATCAAATACCTGGAGTTGTGTGCTTCTGTAATGATTCTATCTCTAAGACCATCTATGTATGGAACATATAATCTACCTTGATACATCGGGACACCATCTCCCCCTTGTGCGAAAACCAACAACTTCTGCTTGTGAACATCTTTCTTCAGCTGAAGCAAGAGGGATCCTTGTCCTATTTTCCTTAACTTCCACCACAAAAAATGACTTGACCCTATTTTGGTCAAGCACACTACCTTCTTCATCGTCTAAGGGATGAACCCCTGAGCGTGAGAGCCTTTGTATATCCTTAGTTGGTTGCGTTTTCTATTCCTCTACATGGGTTGTACTTCCCATAGATAACTTTCTAAGAGCATAAACAACTACATTAACCTTACCAAGATGGTAGAACATACTCATGTCGCAATCCTTGACCAACTCAAGATACATCTTGTGTCTGAGATTCAACCTCTTCTTGAAAAATATATATTGTAAACTCTCATAGTCAGCTAACACATAAACATGCACACCATAGAGATAATGGCGCCAAATATTTAATACGAACACTACCGCTGCCAACTCAAGGTCATGAGTCAGATAATTCTTCTAATGGACTTTTGGCTATATAGAGAAATAAACTATAACTTTACCATTCTGCATCAATACACAACCTATTCCTACTCTAGATGCATCACAATACAAAAAAAACCATCTATACCCTCTGGTAGGGTAAACACTGGGGTAGTAGTCAATTGGGTTTTCAACTCCTGAAAGCTTTTCTCAAAAGCTTAAGACTATTGAAATTTGACCTTCTTTTGTGTCAACTTAGTCAACAGAGAAATAATAGTTGAAAATCCTTCCACAAACCTTCTATAATAGCTAACTAAACATACGAAACTTCTAATGTTGGTTAGAGTTATGGGTCTAGGTCAATTCTTCACTGCCTCAATTATCACGTCCCGAGAGTATACCCGAATCGTAGACACAGGACAAGGCGCCCCGAGGGACGCCAAGTCAGCCCATGGTATAAGCATATAACTAAACCCTTCACAGAAGGAGGATGAATTAGCTTAATAGTCATGAACAAAATAAAACCATGACATGAGATGTAAAAAACAATAGTACATGATCCAAGCGTAAATAGATGAATACTACAAATAGGTCTGAAAGCCTATAATCATAATAGACGGGTTGAAGAGACAAGATCCCAACTAACCCCAACATTCAGAAAACTAAAAGACAGACCAAAATCCGAACATGAAGCCCTCGAATCATGAGGACTCACCACTGAGAACTAAGAGCAGAACTGAGAGCAAGCTAAGAGCGATGCTGAACCTCCGAACCGGATCCTGTATCATAAAATGATACAACATAGAAAATATGAGGGTTAGTACTTGGAATATACTAAGTATGCGAGGTATGCAAGACAATACTTAAAACATAAAAGTTATAGGAGTGGGGACATCATGATCATAAAGACTGAAATCATAAGTATATCGTAAGCCTGAAGATTTCAAAAATATTTATAAACCTGTCATAGTCATAACATGAGAGAAAAACATTTCATAAAACAAAAACTTGAGCCAAAAGAACATAATCATACATGCACTCAAATGATAAGGAACAGTGGGAGATTTCTATAACCGACATACCCCATATAAGCACACATGGAGCCCGACCTGTAAGCCTAGTCGGGAGGTTGTTCATACCATGCCAAGGGTATGAACCATGAAAGGCAAGATATCACTCGTGAAGGCCTCGTAGGGAATAAAGGGATGATCACTAAGGAGGTTCCAAACATAACATACGATGGCACGTAGTTTTGAGATTTGGGGCGTAACCTAGGCCCTGAACCTACTTGGTGTTAAGTACTACTCCAAAAACATGAAACGTGCTCATAGAAATTCATACAGACATGCATGGCTAGTTAAATGGTGATAATCATAACATGCTTGAGAATTCATTCTAGCCATGGAATTGGGCCCGTGGAACGGCCAAAATCATAGTTCATAAATCATAAGCGACATGTAGGCATTGCCCATAATTTCAATCATACTTGAAATGCTTAAATTTATAGGAGACATGATTATAATAACATGAGTAATTGAAAACATGCTTAAGATTCAAAAGTTCATATCATGCTTGAGAAATCACCATAACCATGAATTTCACTAAAAACCCTATGATTTGGGCACATGTGCTTTTAGGGATTAAATCATCAAATATTGAATAATATAAGTGAAAATAGCCCAATAATTCGAAACCCATGATTTTAGACATACTACAACATTCTGATATCGATTTTTGAGGAAACATATATTTGGGCTATGACCCATAGAGATTTGGTAATTTTAAACATACGATTAGGGAGAAATTGGACATGGGTAGGGATTAAACCACCCATTCAAAACCCCATATACCTGGAACTTCTTGAATCTTAACTCCCTTGAAAAGCCTTAGATAGAAACATGGAGAATTTGAAGAACACTTGAACCCCTTTCCTATTTCCTCTCTACTTTTACATGCATCAAATGAGGTTTATCATGAATTATTTACCCTTAAAAGACCCTGTCCTGACCTCAAAATGACGTAGTTTAGGTCTTAGGAGTGTAGGAAATTACGAGAAGGCCCTTACTAATTTACAGGAAATAACTGCCAGGTGACCGTAATGGGTGACTCAACGACTCGTGACCTGTGACCATGAGTCGTGGTCACCTTCGATCAAGTACGCTGCCTCATCCTTAATTAAACTTCCACAGGCTTGGTCACGACCCACCTCATGAGTCATTGGGACTGGCCATGACTCGTGGGGTCCCATCTATTAGGTGCACTAGTCAGACCTCCCAGGTAACCCTCAAACTCACCCCACGGGGGACCTAACGACCTGTGGTAGCTGACCACGAGTCGTTCCCACGCCCGTGGGGACCTCAGCTCCTCAGCCCATTCCAGCCTCCCCACGAGCCACCTGACGACTTGTAGGGTCCCCTCACAAGTCGTCTAGTGACTCGTCCTGCACTGCTGCAATATTTTCCCAAATTTTCCCCCTTTGACTCCCAGGTCTGATCCTTTGGTTCCCGGGGTATGGCAATATCTCCCCTTTGGGAACATTCATCCTCGAATCTTAGAAACATGCAAAAAACTCGAGAACAAACAATCACCATATGCAAATACTAATCATTTAAGCTGAAAAATAATGGAAGGACTACCCTCGAAAAGAACTACATAGCTTGACTGAATTCAGGTATCACATACATATATCATATCATAAAATAAACTTGTATGCATGAATGAAACATGAAAAATTGATTAGAGGTTTAGGGGAAAAGCTGATACCTCTGACTGAAACTGAGTTGGTAGGGAACAAATGGGGATATTTATCCATCATATCTGCTTTAGCTTCACACGTAGCTCCCTTCACATGTTGATTTCTCCCTAACACATTGACCGAAGTCACTTCCTTGTTCCTCATCCTCCGAACTTGACGATCCAAGATTGCAACAGGAATTTCCTCATAACTAAGGTTATCTTTCACACCAAAAATTTCCACTGGAACAACTAAGGCTGGACCTGCCAAGCACTTTTTCAAGAGCGATACGTGAAATACGAGATCAACTGAAGCTAACTCAGAAGGTAACTCCAACTCATAGTCTACTTTACCCACTTCTCTCACAATCTTATATGGGCCAATTTAGAGGGGCTGAGTTTCCCTTTCTTTCTGAATCTCTTTACTCCATTCATGGGAGATACCTTCAAAAACACCCAATCATTAATCTCAAACTCAAGCCCTCTTCTCCTCACATCCGCATAAGACTTTTGGCGACTTTGATCCGTTTTCAGCCTTTCTCTTATCAACTGAACTTTCTCAATAGCCTCATGGACTGAATTTGGACCCACCAACGAAGCCTCACCGACTTCAAACCACCCAATGGGTGATCTAATCCTTCGCCCATAAAGAGCCTCAAATGGTTTGGATTCTAGAGCGATAGCTGTTGTTATAGGAAAACTCAATAAGAGGTAAATATTCATCCCAACTACCCTTGAAATCAATAACGCAAGCTCTCAACATGTCCTCAAGAGTTTGGATAGTCTGCTCTACTTGGCCATCTATTTTTGGATGAAATACCGTGCTAAGCTTGACTTGGGTACCAAGTCCTTTTTGAAAAGATCTCTAGAACTGAGAGGTGAACTGAGTACCTCTATCCGATATGATGGACAAGGGCACTCTGTGCAATCTAAGAAACTCTCAGATGTATAATTTGGCATAATCTTCCGCTGGATCGGTGGTTTTGATAGGTAGAAAATGGGCAGCCTTTGACAACCTGTCCACCACAATCCAAATGGTGTCATACTATCTACGAGTGCAGGGAAAACCTGTTACAAAGTCCATGTTGACTTCTTCCCACTTCTAAGTAGGAATGTTGATATCTTGAAGTACACCTCCCGGTCTCTGATTCTCAACTTTCACTTGTTGGCAATTCAGACACTTGGCTACAAATTCTGCAATATCCTTCTTCATGTCGTTCCACCAGTAATTTTCCCGTAAGGAATGATACATCTTGGTGGAACCTGGATGGATACAATATATGGATCCGTAAGCCTCATGCAACATTCGGCTCCTCAAATCACCCATTTTCGGAACACATAAGTGACCGTGGTACCAAAGTACACCATTTCCCCCTTTGGAGAAGGCTTCTACCTTCTGATTTTGAAAAGCTTCTTTCGAGTTTACCATTGTTGGATATTCATCTTGCTTAGCCTTCACCTCCGTTACCAAGGACAACTCTAATCCATTTTGAACAACTATACCCCTATCGATCGAGCCAACTAATCTAACTCCTAACCATGAAAGTTGATGTACCTCCTTCACCAGCTCCTTCTTGTCTTCACTCACGTGCGACAAACTCTCCATAAAGAGTCTACTAAGGGCATCCTCTACCAAGTTGGCCTTACCCGGGTGGTAAAGGACACTCATGTTGTAGTCCTTAAGTAGCTCTAACAACCTCCGTTGCTGAAGATTGAGATTCTTCTGTGTGAACACATATTGTAAGCTCTTGTGGTCAATGAATACACCTAAATGTACCCCATACAAATAGTGTCACCATATCTTCAAAGAAAACTCCACCGCAGCCAACTCAAGATCATGGGTCGGGTAATTCTTCTCGTGAATTTTAAGTTGTTTGGAAGCATATGTTATGACTTACCCGTGCTGCATCAATACACATCCCAATCCAACTATCGAAGCATCATAATATACCACAGAGCCATTGGTGCCCTCTGGTAAAGTCAACACCGGTGCTGATGTGAGTCGGGCCTTCAATTCCTGTAAGTTTTTCTCACAAGCCTCTGATCATTGGAACTTCACCTTTTTCGAGTCAATCTAGTCAATGGGGCTGAAATGGATGAAAAACCTTCTATGAACCTCCGATAGTAACCCACTAAGCCCCAAAAGCTCCTGATCTCCTAAGGGTTTACCGGTCTATGCCAGTTCTTCACTGCCTCTATTTTATGGAAGACCACCCTTATACCTTTGCTTGACACTACATGTCCCAAGAATTTAACTGAATTCAGCCAGAACTTATATTTGCTAAACTTGGCGTATAACTGGTAATCCTTGAGTGTTTGGAGTGCTACCCTCAGGTGTGCAACATGCCCCTCCTCGCTCCTGGAGTATATTAATATGTTGTCAATGAACACGATCACGAACATATCCAGATATTCCTTGAATACCCTATTCATTTGGTCCATAAAAGCTGTAGGGGCATTGGTTAGTCCAAAAGACATAACAACAACTTCATAATGGCCATACGAAGTCCTAAAAGTAGTCTTCGGGATGTTGCTCTCTCGAACCCTGAGTTGGTGGTACCCGAACCTGAGATCTATCTAGGAGAAACATTTGGCCCCCTGAAGCAGATCAAATATGCCATCAATCCTGGGTAAAGGGTATTTATTCTTGATGGTGACCTTGTTCAACTACCTATAGTCAATACACATCCGAAGAGAACCATCTTTCTTCCGGATGAACAACACTGGGGCACCCCATGGAGCCTTACTCGGTCTAATGAAACCATTATCCAGCAAATCATTCAACTGTTCCTTTAACTCTTTTAGCTCATCTGGGGCCATTCGTAAGGAGGAATCGATATGGGTTGCGCGTCAGGTAAAAGATCAATCTCAAAATCAATCTCCCTCTCAGGAGGAGCACCTGGTAGGTCATCTGGAAATACCTCGGGATACTCACATACCACGGGGATTGACTGAATGGTTGAGGTCTCGGCTGTGGCATCCTTAATCCTAACCAAATGGTAAATAAAACCCTTAGCAATCATTATTCAATCCTTGAGATAAGAGATAAAGCGGCCTATAGGTACCGCTGAACTACCCCTCCATTCTAAAACTGGTTCACCTAAAAATCGGAACTCCGCCACTCGGGTTCTACAATTAACAGAAGCATAACATACAAACAACCAATCCATGCCCAAAATGATGTCAAAATCAATCATAGCCAATTCCACTAAGTCTACAGAGGTAACCTTATGCAATACTGTAATAGGGAGACCTCTATATACCCGCCTCGCTACGACTAAATCCCCAACCGGAGTAGACATAGAAAATGGTTTTGACATAATTTCAGGACTTACTCCAAAGTTACTATCAATGTAAGGTGTCACAAAAGGCTGTGAAGCTCTCGGATCTAACAAAGCATATGCATCAATATGAAAGACTCGCAACATACCCGTAACAACATCGAGAGAAGTCTCTTGCTCCTGTCAAGAGCCAAGTGCATAAAATCAGTTTTGGCGCTGACCGCCAGGTGGACCAGCCGAAGCACCCTACTGAGTAGGACATGCCGTTGGAGCTACTGAACTAGCTGCTGGAGTGCGGACTCCACCACCCCCCGACCTAGCTGTAGGGAAATTCCTGAGCCTATGTCCAGGTTTGCCATACCTGAAACAAGCATCTAAGCCCACCAAACACCTTCCTGGGTGATTCTTGCCACAACTAGCACAAGATGGGAATGTGCGCTCTGTGCGCATGCTACTCTGACCCCTCAAACCTGAGGCCCTGTTCCTTTGATCATCTCGAGGCCTGGATGGGGTACTAGCTGAAGATGGTGCTGGTGTAATAGACCCGTGCTGGGACTGCTAGTGAGGCCCACCTCCTGGCCTCGGCTGGGAGAACCTGTAGCTATCAGTTCTGGCCCTCTTGGCCTCTCTCCGCCTCATATGAGCTGCCTCCATCTACTGGGCATAGAGGACTATCTGTGGGTAGTCCATATCCTGATGAAGCATGGATTCCCTACAGTCCTTGTCCAGATACTCAGCTACTCCCTGCACGAATCTTCTCACCCGCGCCCTCTAGTCCATCACTAACTCCGAGTCATACTTTGACAAGCGAGTGAACACAAGTGAATATTCTAAAACTATCATCTTTCCCTGTTTGAGGTTAACAAAGTCTGCTTCTTTCAATTACCTCATCTCCCGAGGGAAGAACTTATCGGAAAGGCCATGTGGAACTCATCCCAACTGATAGGACTCGCCCCCGCTGCCCTGCTGTTCTTCCATTGCTTGTACCAAATATAAGCGACTTCTTTTAGTTGATAAGAGGCCAAATCAACACATCCTCATTTGTCACCCCCATGACCTGAGTGACCTTCAAGATTCCCTCAATGAATTCCTGTGGATCCTTGTCCACCTTTGATCTAGTAATTCGGGAGGGTTCATCCTCAAAAAGTCTCTAATCTGGGCCGCCGTTGCGTTGCCATTCTGTGTGACATGCGCAACAGCCTGCTGGTTGACCTGAGCAGCCAAGGCCTGTGCCAACATCTGAATAGCCTCCTGAAACTCAACGTGGGCAGTTGGCTCTGGTGCCTGGGGCTCCTGAACAGGTGGGGCTTGCTGACGCCCATGATCATTGCCACCTCTGTAGCCTTCATCATTTCTGTTTCTCTTTCCATTTATTCTTCTGGGAGCCATAATTTTCTGCAATCGTGAATAGCACGAATTAGAAGGATGGAGAGACTTTTCATCGAACGACATGGATCATGAAAGAAGGGAACATTTCCTAAAATTTTTAGTAGCCCCTTCATCATAAGTGTGGCGCGCTTCACACCCATGAAAAAGAATCTACTTAACCCGACTTTTTAGACACCCTAGGACACTTCAAACCTATGGCTCTGATACCAAGTCTGTCACGACTCGAGAGTAAACTCGAATCATAGACACGGGACAAGGAGCCCCGAGGGACCCCAAGTCAACCCATGGCATGAGCATATAACTAAACCATTCATAGAAGGCGGATGAATTAGCTTAATAGTCATGAACAAAATAAAACCGTGACATGAGATATAAGAAACAACAGTACATGATCCAAGCATAAATAGCTGAATACTACAAATACGTCTGAAAGCCTCTAATCATAATAAACGGGTTGAAGGGAAAAGACCCCAACTAACCCCAACAATCAGTAAACTAAAAGACAAACAAAAATCCGAACATGAAGCCCCTGAATCATGAGGACTCACCACTGAGAACTGAGAGCAGAACTGAGAGCAAGCTAAGAGCAATGCTGAACCTGCGAACCAGATCCTGTATCATAAATTATACAGCATAGAAAATATGTGGGTCAGTACATGGAATATACTGAGTATGCGAGGTATGCAAGACAATACTTAAAACATAAAAGTTATAGGAGTGGGGACATCATGATCATAAAGACTGAAATCATAAGTATATCGTAAGCCTGAAGATTTCAAAAATATTTATAAACCTGTCATAGTCATAACATGAGAGAAAAACATTTCATAAAACAAAAACTTGAGCCAAAAGAACATAATCATACATGCACTCAAATGATAAGGAACAGTGAGAGATTTCTATAACCGACATACCCCATATAAGCACACATGGAGCCCGATCTGTAAGCCTAGTCGGGAGGCTGTTCATACCATGCCAAGGGTATGAACCATGAAAGGCATGATATCACTCGTGAAGGCCCCGTAGGGCAAAAAGGGATAGTCACTGAGGAGTTCCCAAACATAACCTATGGTGGCATGTAGTTTTGAGATTTGGGGTGAAACCTAGGCCCCGAACCTACTCGGTGTTAAGTACTACTCCAAAAACATGCAACGTGCTCATAGAAATTCATACATGACATGGATGGCTTGTTAAATCATGATAATCATAACATTCTTGAGAATTCGCAAGACTAGCCATTGAATTGGGCCCGTGGATTGGCCAAAATCATAGTTCATAAATCATAAGCGACATATGGTCATTGCCCATATTTTCTATAATACTTGAAATGATTAAATTTATAGGAAACATGATCATAATAACATGAGTAATTGAAAACATGCTTTAGATTCAAAAGTTCATATTATGCTTGAGATATCACCATAACCATGAATTTCACTAAAAACCCCATGATTTGGGCACATGTGCTTTTTAGGGATTAAAACATCAAATATTGAATAAAATAAGTGAAAACAGCCTAATAATTCGAAACCCATGATTTTAGACATACTACAACATGCTCATATCCATTTTTGAGGAAACATACATTTGGGTTATGACCCATAGAGATTTTGTAATCTTAAACATATGATTAGGGAGAAATTGGGCATGGGTTGGGATTAAACCACATTCAAAACCCCACATACCTGGAACTTCTCGATTCTTAACTACCTTGAAAAGCCCTAGATGGAAACTTGGAGAATTTGAAGAAGAACACTTGAATCCCTTTCCTCTTTCCTCTCTACTCTTACATGCATCAAATGAGGTTTATCATGAATGATTTCCCCTTAAAAGACCCTGTCCCGACCTCAAAATGACGTAGTTTAGGTCTTAGGAGTGTAGAAAATTACGAGAAGGCCCTAACTAATTCGCAGGAAATAGCTGCCAGGTGATCGTAACGGGTGACTCAACGACTCGTCACCCGTGACCATGAGTCGTGATTACCTTTTGTCAAGTACAATGCCTCATACTTAATTAAATTTCCATAGGCTTGCTCACGACCCACCTCATGAGTCTTGGGACTAGCCACAACTTGTGGGGTCCCATCCGTTATGTGCACTGGTCAGACCTCCCAGGTAACCCTCAATCTCACCCCACGGGGAACCTGACAACTCGTGGTAGCTGACCACGAGTCTTTCCCATGCCCGTGGGGACCTCATCTCCTCATCCCATTCTAGTCTCCCCACGAGCCACCTGACGACTCGTGGGGTCCCCTCACGAGTCGTCTAGTGACTCGTCCTACACTGCTACAACATTTTCCCAAATTTTCCCCATTTGACTCCCGAGTCTAATCCTTGGGTTCCCAGGGTATGACATCAATCTTCTGAGAGTCAACCTAAATACCCTTGCTGGAGACTATGTGGACTAGGAATGCCACTGACTTCAATTAAAATTCACACTTAGAAAACTTGGCAAACAACTCACAGTGCTTTAGTGTGTAAAGGAGTATTATGAGATGGTTAGCACGATTCTCCTCACTTTTGGAGTAAACTAAAATGTCGTCAATGAATATAATAATGAACATATTCAAATACTTCTTAAATACTCTATTTATGAGGTACATAAATGCTACAGGACCATTAGTCAAATCAAAGGACACAACAACAAACTCAAAAAGAGCATAACGAGTCCTCAAAGCTATCTTAGGAATGTCACTTTCCCTTACTTTCAAGTGATAATAACCTAATCTGAGGTCTATTTTCGAGTACCAAGTGGCACCATGTAGTTAGTCGAATAAGTCACCGATTCTAGGAAGGAAATACTTATTCTTGATGGTGACTTATTCAACTGACAGTAATTGAGACACATTCTAAGATTACCACCTTTCTTTCACACGAAGAGGAAATGGAGCACCCCAAGGTGAAATACTGGGGTGAATGAAACCCTTATCAAGAAGATCTCTTAACTGCTTTTTTAACACTTTTAACTCAACTGGAGCCATTTTTTATTGTGGAATAGAGATAGGCTATGTGTTAAGAAGAAAATCTTTTTTAAAATCTATTTCCCTATATTGAGGGACTCAGGGAAGATCATCTAGAAAGACTTCTAGAAACTCATTCACGACTGAAACTGACTAAAGTGATTGTGTCTCAGTATTAGAGTCTCTAAGTCTTACCAAATGATAGACAAACCCCTTATAGATCAACTTTCTAGCCTTAAGGTAAGAAATAAAATGACCCTTAGGCATAATGAGACTATCTTCACAAGACGGGCTCATCTGGAAACTGAAATTCTACTACTCGGGTCCTATAATTAACTATGGCATAATAGGAGTATAAGAAGTCCATGCCTAGAATGATATCAAAATCCACCATATCTAACTCAACTAAGTCTGTTGGGTTGTCTTTATTAAGTACTGAAATGCTACAAGCTTTGTAGATTATCTAAGTTAAGACTAACTCACTGACCAGAGTAGAAACACTGAAAGGCTCTAAGAGTTATTCCGGATGAATTCTGAACTTTTACGACTACATAGGGAGTCACAAAAAATAGAGTATCTCCTGGATCAAGTAAAGGATAAACATCAATAGAGAAGACTTTTGACATACCAGTGATAATGTCTAGGGAGTTCTCCTGATTCTGACAATTAGACATAGCATACAGACGGTTCTGACCTCTGCTTATCCCTAAAATATTGACCTTTTAGGAAACTCTACCTATTCGAGGAGCATACTGGACCCTATTTCCCCCCATTTCCTTGTCGTGATGGACAATCCCTCAAAATGTGGCCATGTTAGCTGCATTTGAAACATCTGTCTCTACCCGAATTACACTTACCCAAGTGGGCCCCGCCACACTTTCCACAGGGTGGATGTTGAGGGTTTCTTAAACTGTGCTTTCCTGTATTTGAGATCTCTTATCATTTCTGGTACTTAAAGTTAGTGCACTAGCAACTAACAGTGTAGGTACAGAGGATCTCTTCAAAAAGAAGGACCTATTACCATTTTCGTTCCTCTGCTGAGTAGCTCATTACTGGATAACTTTTCCCTCTTATTTTGGTGCTACTCCCTATCCTTTTTCTTATCCTCCTCTAACTGCTAGGCATACACCATAAGCCTTGTGATGTCCATATCCTTAATCAATAGTGTAGTCTTGCATTCCTTCTTCCCATGCTTGCCTAACCTGAGCATGAACTTCCTCATTCTGACCCTTATGTATAGTACCATCTCAGGAGAATATCTGGATAGTTGAGTGAACTTAAGACTATATTCCTTGATGCTCATGGTGCCCTTCTTCAAGTTTACAAACTCTTCAGCCTTAGCTACTCTTAATTCCTGGGAAAAGAAATGGTTCAAGAACGCCTCCTCAAAACTCTCCCAAGCTTCTGGAGATGCAGTCTCACTGTGTCCCTGCACCCATTGGTCATACCATACATTAGCAACATCCTTGAGCTGATAAGAAGCAAACTCAACTCCTTCTGTCTCTGTTGCATGCACTGCCCTTATCAAAAAAGTTCTGGGGGTCCTCCTCAACCTTAGACCCCATAAATATTGTAGGGTTGATTCTTATAAAAGACTCTAATTCTTAACGCTTCTGATGAGTCTTGTGAGCTAAAACAGAAAGGTGCTAAGCCTTGATGGCCTGACTGAGCATCTACCAATAGAGTGAGCATCTAAATAGCTCCCCTAAACTCTACCTCTGAGGTACCAACTTAGGGAGACTGAGGAACAGGTTCTTTTGGGACTCTCTCATTAGCAGTCGAGGAATTTTGATTAGCACCCTGGACTATCACACGTGCTTCATTTTGGGTCTACATCCTAGTATATGGAGGCAGAGTAGCTACATTCCTATGGCTGGCGGTACATTTCAAAGGCATGATTTGAAATACGTGAATGCACGAGTTAGGAGGAAGTCTTTATAGAGTTAAACTCTATTGCATGAACTAGAATATGAAAAAAAGGAAGTATTTTCTAATACCTTGTAGTTTCCCAATTGTAGATATGGCGCGCTTCATACTAATAAGAAGAACAATACTAGATGTGACTTCATAAACATCCTAGAACTATTTGAACCTAAAGCTCTGATACCAAGATTATCATGCTCTGAGCCTACACCCTGGCATGGTAGGCACTCAGACCACCTAGTGATCTCAGTGAACTCTTGGCCTAGATTCTGCTACTATCTGAGATTAAATAAAATAATGCATAAGCTATAACTGTGTGAGATCAATACAAACAATGAGATTTATTAACTGTAACTAAAAACAATGTTAGAAAGTAGCATTTATGACTCAACTTCAAACTAATCTATGACGCCTCTAATGTCTGAAAGTTAGGTGCTAGGACAAAGCTCCCACGACTACCTTAAGCTCTAAAAAAAATACCATGTCAGGGACTCTCCGAAAATAGGAAGGCTCATCAAAGCTAAAAGAGATGAGATCCTAGAGAAGCATCTGTTGCCGGTCCTATCTACCTGAATCTGCATCATAATAAGATGCAATGCCAAATAGCATCAGTGCAACTGGATGTATGACAATATGTAAAATAGCTGAATGAAATAATAGATAAACAAGAATATCTGAACTGAAAGAAAATAATCTGATCGAACCTAAAACTCTAAATGATGCATTAAACATAAGTCTGAAATATGTTTAAATAGTTACACAATAAAACTCATGTATCAAAATAAACTCTGAAAATACATACATAATATATACATATACATATATATATATATATATATATATATATATATATATATATATATATATATATATATATATATATATATATATATATATATGTAATCTTTAGTTGGGAGTTTCTCATAACCGACATACATCATGAATGAGCGCATGATGTCCAACTTCTTGCCCAAGTTGGGAGAGCCATCAAAAGCCTTGCCAGGGTAAAGGACGAACTAAACAGTGGATCCAAACAAATCCCTTACGAGGGGCTATTTGAGGAGTCGTCAGATCTAATGGCACGATCTTAACTTACGCTGGCTATATAATTCTGGGGCTTACGGGTTCTCTGAATGCCTGACCTATCTCTGTGCTAAATAATCCTTCCAAAGAATATGCTCATAATAAAAATTCCTATTTGAGGTAACTAAAATATTTTTTATGAAGCACTTTATCTATAATTATAAATAGATGTTTAAAATCTATGTTGAGCCTTGGTCAAAAAATCTCTGTACTTTGTTGATAAGCCTTGTCTCAAAATCTCTGTAAATCCTGTGAGCTTCTACGCTCAAAATCTCTTGAACTTCAAAAACAATACTATACTTTAGCTTTTGAAAATCATGCTAAAAACTGAACTTTCTGTCTGAAAATCTCTTTATGGAAACTCTCTTAAAAATCTGCTCAATTTTTAGTAGGAAAACAATGCGTATATCTCATAATATAATGATTTAAAAAATAATGATTTTCATCCAATTAGGTCCATGGGATAAGAAACATGGACCATAGTCAACAATCTTCCAAGAGAGTAAGAATTATCATAAACAATCAAGAGATACAAAGATACAACTCAATATGAAGAATTCAATCAATGAACAATTTGATCATAGGAAAGAAGACCAAATCAAGAAATTGGGCAAAAAAACCCTAGTTTTACCTTCTACGAATTCTTATTAAATGTAGGGCCAGAAGAATGAAATTCCTCATTTAGATTAGCCTTACATACCTAAAATGAAAATATTTGCTTAATTTTTCTAGAATAGCTATATTAGATGTAGAAGTAGGGATTGGAAAACATTAAATAATATCTGTCTACAAGAGGAAGAAGGAGGATTGACATTTAGGTCAATGCATGATGTCTCAATGGCCATATTTTGTAAACTATGGTGCAGTTTAGAACTAGACCTCTTTTGTTGAGTGAGTATATGAGTGAACAAGTATTACAAAAAGACTAATCCAGTGTTTACAAACTGGAAAATATGAGGATCACAATGAAAAATATACTAGAGGCCATGAATCTAATAGAACATCAAATATGGTGGAAACAAGGAATGAATCATCTCAATTCTGGAATGACAATTGGACAAGATTAAGAGCATTATGTGAAATTACTTTTGCTGGTTTTGAGTGCAATAAAGGTATAAGATGCAAGTGATGTGGTAAGGAAAGGTATACGGAATAGTAATGTCTTATATTATAATCTTTTAGAGGATATAGAAAGCCATATTGTCGATAGAATACCATCCCTAGAGTTCAATAATGAACTGAACAAGCCACGGTGGATGTTATAGAGTTGACAATTACGTCAGCAAGGAATTATATTAGACATAAGGTGCAAGCAAAAAACATTTATAATAGTATATGAATAAAAGAGCTGCTTTCTAAAATATCCTTATTTATCTGGAGAGTTTGAAAGTTTAATCTATTGATGATAATATAAGGAGATGGGGATATGCATTACCTTTAAAGTGTTGGTACTGCACTAATCTTGCAAATGAGATCATGTCACATCCATTTGTGAACTTATCACCAACTAATAGGACCTAGTCCATCTTTTTTTTAGGTATAAATATGGAAAAGGTCAGTTTAAGAGAAATCATTCGTACAAAGTGGGATTTACCTATAAGAAAAGGCATGAAATAATACTTTCAAGTTATTCATTGCATTATACTATGAGAACTATGAAAGAGGAGAAATCATGACAAGCACAAGGGTGAGGTACAATATAAACTAATAGTGTAACTATCAGTTAACTTATACCTTGTAGATTTGATCAGAGTAAAGAGACAATCCCTTAAGGTCATTCTAGCTAAGTGCTCAATATACTTAACATACTGAAAAATTGCTCTCCTAGATGAAAAGTGACAAAGATACTGTGGGAGCTACCACCTAGGGGATATATGAAAGTAGACGTCGATGGAACTTCAAGAGGAAATCAAGGAAGTAGTTCATATTCTTTCTGCATTAGAGACACAACTAGTAACTTGATAAAGCCAAGTAGATAGGGTGTAGATCAAATACAGAAGCTGAAACTTCTATAATTCTGGAGGCTTGTACATATAGTGAAGGAAGGCAATTCAATCAGCTGATGAATCAGACTAATTCCGTATTTTTGAAGGTGCTATAGAAGGGAACTAGAAACCACCATAACACATCATAGCATGGATATAATAGATTAAACTGATCATGATGGGGAGAAATTATCATATATCACAGATACTAATAGAAGATAACAAGTCAACAAATTATCCAGCTAATTGTGGATTGGATCATAGAGATATTAAAGCATTTTCCTTTGTAGGATCTGAGGACAAAAGGGAAATAGATGCTTAATAATGATAAAAAGTAGCATCCATACATTAAAGTAAGAGCTACAAAAAACTAATAGAAGCAAGCACGGAGAAATACAAGGTTATCACCTTTGTTTTCATAATAGGGTGAAGCAAATTGATATTTAGACTAAAGGCACACAAGAGAGGAGACAAGTTAGCGTACCTTCAAATAGTGCATAACAAAGGTCATAGAACATGAAAATTATTATGTAAAGCTATATTAGACAATATATAATCAAGGTAGAATAAACTAAGTTCTACCTTGATTTTAGAGTTTATGATTTTGGCATATTCTGATTTCTTTTATTTTTTATGCATTGAACTATTTTTGTTTTTTTAACTTATTAATAAAATATTCCTAATGATAAATTTTCTTTGAAAAGTAGGAAATTATAACAATGGCCTATAATTTCGATCGACATTCATTTGATTTTCCTTATTTTTTGCTATAGATTTATAGATAGTGTAATACCTCATGCTTCTAAGTTAAAATATGACTAGTCATCGACAAATTTATTCAAACTCATGTGAATAAGGTTGTGAATGAGCAAACATATCAGGGAATTAATATGCTATGATGTTTAAGGTGTTAAAAGAAGGTCGAAGGACGAGAAAAGATTTAATATGAAAGTTAAGTTAAAGGTGACACTATGGATGACTTTTTCAACTGTAGTCGCACAAGGTCATACTTTGAATTAATATGTATCCTAGGATATATGGAGTTGAGGTTGAATTGCATATCAAATTAAAGGTATATCATTCTAGTTTCCAACGAAATAAATCTCTTGTAAATATGACTTCAGTATGCAAAGTTATGCGCATTTTTACTACAGACCTATACAAAATCCCAAGTGCTCGAGACAGAGCATGCAATGCGAGGACCATCACACGCAAACTGCACCTAATGGGTCATTCTTCCCTCAAGTTTTTAGGGACCTATGTTGTAATTAGGCACCACGGATGCCTACTCGTGTCATATGTATTTTAAAAATGTACTATTCAAGTTCCAAGTCCATCTGCCCAAACCTTATTATACTAGAATTTTATATGCCTAAGGAATGTCAACATTTAAAATTAGAAATATCTATTCTATTGGGAACAAGTTAAACTATAAACCCCCCCCCCTCTCTCTCTCTTCCTCAGAGCTATAACGTTTACTTTTCGCCAGTAACTGATACATGCAGAGGAGCTCACCCACGAGCTTCACTATAGATCTATTTGGTCCAACTGATGTTTGACCCCCTAGATCCACTAGACGCATACAAATTCCCTCCCTTAACCACAAACTATCAAATATACAACAACAACAAAGACTAACAACAACCAGAGACATAATCCTAACAACAAAGAACACCCAGCGTACAAGAGAACTCTAGGATTTCGATCCCAAAGCTCCTCAAAAGACAGGACCAAGCTACAACTAAGAAAACACAAAATTGTTAATGGAAAACCTATAGTCAGCTTCATGAAGGAGGAGCGCGACCTCTTAGCAGAGACGAGGGAAATTCAAGCAAAATCAGCCCCAAATTGACAAGATTAGGACAGAATTTACTAAAGCAATCCCAACCTAAGGGCCGATGAATGTTGGGGATAGAGATGGGAATCACATTTACATTGATGTTGAGTGAGAAGAAGATTTCAACACAATAGATGCTTACAACATTGTCCCGATGACTGGTGACTAAACCATGAAAATTCAAAGATGGTCGGCTAACTTTAAACCTAGCGAGGAGAAGACTCTAACTACCGTTTGGATTAATCTCCCATATCATCCTAGGCACTACTTTGAATGGGCGGCATTGTGTAGAATCGTAGAACCAATTGGCACACCAATTGTCATGGATAAGGCCACCCAATCTAAAGTTAGACCAACTACGACCAAGATAAGAATGGAGATAGACCTCATCAGGCCTTTAGTTACTAAAATTCTTGTGGTCATAAATGGCCTGGGAGTTCAATTGGAAATCTTCAGTCCGAAGATTGAGTACGAAACAATCCCACCTTTCTACCCCAAATGTAAAAGAAAAGGTCACACCATAGATCAATGAAAATTTCCTCAACCAGATTTACCAAGAGAGAGGCAGAACATTAGCAATAGGGAAGTGAAGTAGTAGGACCCCAAGATGACATCAACAAGAACAACCAGTCTACCAATGTAAACAAACAACACTCTGGTTCGACTAATAATAAATAAGGGAATAATCAATGGAGGGTTCAATGAAACGAAGAGGATATAATGATAGTTGACACACAACAGGAGGAAAATACTTCGAATAATATAATAGTGATGGGATGGAAATATGTGGAAAGAAGGAAGGGAAAAGGGAAAAACAATGAAGAGGTATCTACTATTATGAACTAAAAAATGAGTAAAAAGGAGGAAAGAAAATGTCTAGAGGCAAAGAACACCCTGCAAAATAATACCAACATGTTCAAACGTCTAGCAGAGCAAGAGAAGGGAGATATACCTAGCGAAGACAAGGAACAAGTGGGGACCAAGAGCCACAACTCTACATCAACTGGAAAAAGTACAGAGTGGGACAAAGATCACAAAAACAAGGCCATTAAAAGAAAGAAAAAGAAAGGAAAAAAGCATTAGCACAATCTAAGAGTCAGGAAAGCCAAAATAGAATGCAACCACTCCATAAAAATCTAGAAGTCCATATCTAAAAGAATTAGGAGGACTTGAATATCAATGGCCCATACTTTCTTAAAGACCTCCCCGAGAGAAGATAAAAATTCAAGAACAAACTCTATATACCTATATAAATGACTCTTGATGGAGAATTGCATACTGGTATAGAGGAAGCTATTCAATCTTGGTCGAAACTAAATCTCACTAAGATGGACAACCCCACTGCCCAAAAAGATCACAACATTAACCCTAATATTAGGTCTCTTAATTCTCAAAGCCCAAAAGATGGTAGTAGGATACCATCCCAAAAATTAGATCTTAACCCCCTTGATAGTGATAAAAATATATTAGTCATCCAAGAGATAAGACTACAAGAGAAAGGATATGGCTATGAAGAGGGACATATCCAAGACATAGTTATGGAACAGCAAAAAGAGGTATCTGTAGATTCTTTATCTAAAGATGATCCAATAAGGGCACCAGTCGAAACACCTTTACAAATGAATCTTGGAGGTGAAGGGAAAAGGTGCAATACAACATCACGCCCCTCAACAACCTATCACCAAGAAATTATAATAACACGGGATCTAGTGAATTCTTCAACAACTCCATCATCAACTCCCAGAACATTACCTCTACTATTTCCAACGATTAGCATTATTTCTTGGAACATCAAAGATATAGGTTGGAAAGGATCTCTGAAGAGACTCCAAACTCTGATTTTCCAATATCATCTGACTCTCATTTGCCTTCAAGAATCAATGGTGAAGTAGGGGGAAAATTAATAAATTCTAAAGGAAGCTTACGATGAAACATGTCTACTACAACTGCTCCAACAAAATTTGGTTATTTTGGAGAAATGATATCAACATTAATATCCTGCAAGATAAAGTGCAACATGCACATATCCAGGTGTCTCATGATAGCTTTCCCCCATTATCCTTATTGTGGTGTATGGTAAATGCTTTGACGATTTGAGAAAAGAATTGTGGGTAGATTTGAGGACCATGGCTAACAATCTCCATGATAATTGGGGAGTCATAGGAGATTTCAATCTGATTACCAGCAGAGACAAAAAAAATTGGGGGCCAACCACATCGGATGGAGGAGAGCTTAGATTTCATATAGTGCCTTAATCATTATGGTCTTCAGGATGCGGGTTTCACATGTTCAAAAATGACTTGGTGTGGAAACAGAGACCCCCCTCACACCATTTGGAAACATCTTGATAGACTAGTGTACAATGATAGATGGTTTGATGCCCTCAACAACACCTCAGTTATGCATATCTCAAGGGCATGCACCGACCATGCTCCCTGATGGTTAATCTATCCCATGAAGTTAACCAAGGCCCCAAGAACTTCAAATTTATTAGCTTTTGGAGTGAACACATAGAGTTCCTCTAAACTGTCTAGAGCTATTGGTATGCACATATCCAGGTAACCCCCTCTACATTCTTCAGTAGAAAATCAAGATCACCACTAAAGCTATTTGTGACTGGTCTTGAAATGTGTTTGGTGATATCTACTAAGATCCTAAAAGACTAGAGAACTTGATTAGGGACATGGAAGAGAGTTGCATCAGTAATAATTCCCCAAACAATAGATGTGAACTCTAAAAGAGCAAAGCTGAGTCTATTAGATATCTTAATATCCAGGAATCTTTCTTGAATCAGAAAGCTAGAGTGAAATTGATCAATGAGGGGGATTGTAATACCCAAAAGTCCCTAAGATCATCCCCGAGGGTTAAGCGGAGAAAATAGGAAAAGCTACACCAGGTCATAGAACAACTCATCAGGTGACCTATTAAGTCACTTGATAGATCATTCAGAGACCCGTTAAGTATGCAGTATTGTAGGAAAAAAGGAAAGGAGTTACAGTGGTAACGAGTTAATGAACGACCCACCGTAGAACCCAACGAGTCATTGAGTTGCTCGTTGGGTGGTGCAGACTCGGAATCTGGAGGATTTTTAGAGGGGATTGATGGATAGGATGACGAGTCATCATGTCTCCCCATGAATTGTGGTATGATTCTTCAAGTGTGTAGAGTTGAAGAAAGGGTCGATTTTCCAGTGGTGATAATGATTGCATGCGATTAGTCATCGTACCCCCAACAACACATTGAGTCCTTCGTCAATTAGGAAATTCATATTGAGGAGAAAGTTTCCAGTGGCAATGAATGGAGATCACGAGTCATCAGGTTTCCTAATGACTTGTTAGATCCCTCTTTGGAATTGGCAGTATCCAATTTCCTGTCGAATTACTAGGGGTTGTTTCATAATTTTTAAGCTTCTAACTCCCTTATGAAGTCATATTAAGCTCTGAATGGAGTGTTTTAAGAGGGCTTAGACTATCTCAAGTAATTAGGCTCTAATGCTTTGCAAGTTTTGAGAACCCTCTTCAAGATCAAGCTAGAAATCCCTCAATTTCTTCCCCAATTCTCTTGGGCTTTCAAGGATAGTTTGAAAATCAGTTTACCTAGGTATGTAGGGATATGAATGTGAGTTCCCTTTTTATCTCATGTCCAAATTACTCCTCAAGTTCATGAATTCAAGTTATAATTCAAGTATATGGTTTTAATCCAATTTTATGAAATTCTCTGTGATATGTTTATTGGTTTAATCCCCTCAAGTTCCAAAGCATTTTTTAAGTTTAATGGACAGATTTTATACACATTTTTCTTATAAATTTATGATTTCAAGTTATTAGAAATTATGCCCTATTATGTAAGTTTTATGAAAAGTCAAGCTTATGATCGATAATTTCAAGTATGATAAGATATCTAGCATGAATGAATGTTTTTTAAATTTCCCATGTATGAATCCGTGATTTTGACTTATGAAGCCTATTTCAAGTATGCATGATTTTACTATTTGGGAAAGTCCACACAAGTTAAGTATGTTTTCATGATTTAGCCAAGGCTAATAAGATCATCTTATGATATATTTTGGAGTCAAGACTCCCCATGTTCATATTTCAGACTATGCATGTAATTATGGTTTCAACTTCGTTGAGAAACGATGGGAGAACTATGCATCTTTTTGTGAGTAGTGTTTAGCACCAAGTAGGCTTGGGGTTCCAAGGTTCACCGGTCTTAGAAGTACTCTCCAATGTAGCTATATATATATATTAGGACCTCTTAAGAGAGTTTTTCCCTACCCCCAAGGGGCCTCAGCTTGATATCAATATCATGGCATCGTCCTTATCATGACAAGGTTTTGGATGGATTTGCCCACTTGAGAGTGATAGTTAGGGCATCACGTAAGCTCTATCAAATTGGTGTCAGTTATGACGAGTCCCCCATTGTTCCTCATGATTTTAGTTACTCATATTCATGACATATGATATTATGTTTTACAGCAGATTTGGCCCAATGATCAGTTCATGAGCTTTTACTTGCGATTTCAGCTATGATAAGTCATATGATTTCTATTTCCAACATTGTGTCACTATGTTTGGATATGATAATCAGCTTATGACTATGTATGTATTAAATTCAATTTTTAGCATGAATCCCTTACTCTCACGATCTAATGATTTATTCTTATATGCATGATTTTTAGTTAACATTTACTAAGCTTGTTTTACTTACCTTACATACTTAGTACATTCAAAGTACTGACCACATACTCTATGATATATCATTTCATGATATAGGTTCAGGTGATCTAGTTCAGCCTCGCCGATAGCTTATTTCCCCTATCAGCTCAGTTCAGCCCTGCCTTGAGTGAGTCCTCATTATTCGAGGGAATCTATCATTTCAGTTTGGTGTTGTCGTTTTGTTCTAGACTTGGAGATAGTTGGGGGCTTGTCCCAACATCTTATCAGTTAGGAAAGGCTTTGCAGACATAGACTACCAGGTTCATCTTGGGATGTAGCAATTTGATGTTATCATTTGATTTACATTATGTTATTCAGACTTCCGCTTACTCATGTTTAAGTTATCAATTTCTAATTTAATATATTCTCTTTAGTTTCTATGTTCATGCCATGGGCCGACTTAAAGCCATGTGTGGTTCGAGGTCCCGTGTGTCGGTCCAGGGTCCCAGCTCTAATCATGAAAAACTTGGTATCAGAGCATTAGGTTTTAATGTGTCCTAGGATATCTGAAAGCCGCGTTAAGTGAAGTCTTTTTCATGGGTGTGAAGCATACCACACTTATGAATAAGAGGCTACAAGATGTTTTAGGAAACTTTCCTTCATTTCATGATTCTATCTTGTGCTGTGAGTCCAAATCTCTCTCTATTCCTCCAATTATAGCTTTATGCAATTTTAGAAAATAGCCTCCATACCGAGTGAATGGTAGAAGGAATGAAAATGGAAACTGCCATGACAATGGTAATGGAGAAGGGAATTAGCAAGCCCTGCAAGCACCAGAAGATCTTTTTTCCGAGAAGGTCACTCATGCTGAGTTTAGAGCAGCATTCTAGATGTTGGAACAGGCTATGACCGCTCTGGTCAATCAGCAGGCAGAGGCCCATGTTCCATAGAATGGGAACGCAACAGCGATTAGAGTTTGAGATTTTCTCAAGATGAATCCACTTGAGTTCCTTGGGCTGAAGGTGAATGAGGACCCACATGAGTTTATTGAGGAGGTGTAGAAGATCACCCAAATTATAGGCGTGACTGGAGAGGAGAGTGTGGAGTTAGCCTCCTATCAACTGAAGGAGGTTTCTTACATATGGTATCACCAATGGAAGGAGAGTAAAGCCATGGGAGTCGTCCCCGTGATTTGGGATGAGTTTGTGACTGCCTTCTTTGATAGGTTCTTCCCTAGAGAGTAGAGGGCGACAAAGGAGGCGGAGTTCGTTAAGTTGAAACAACATCACAGGACTATCAAAGAGTATGCACCAGAGATGGTTGCAGATCAGAGGGCTTGTATGAGCAAGTTGGTTAATGGAGTATCAGATATGCTGGTCAAGGAGTGCATGACCGCTATGCTGGACAGTGACCTAGATTTCTCGCGGTTTATCATATATGCCTAGCAGATAGAGGCGGATCAGATGAAGGAAAGAGGCTAAGAGGGCCAGGATAGGGAGTTATGGAAAGTTCTAGTAGAGGTCCGGTAGAGGACATCCCCATTAGTCCCACCAGAGGTCGACAAACCCAGCACAATCATTAGCTAGTGTTTCATCCAAACCTAGGCATGATCGGAGAGGTAGAGCATCAGGCTCTAGAGGTTAGGTGTCACGACCCGAACGGAGGCCCAGATCGCAACATGGGACAAGGAGCCTAAGAGACCCCAAGTTGACACATGGAATAAGAATACATCTAACTTAACTAATAAAACTGAATAAATCAGTAAGATAATCATTGCGGAGGTCTGGATTTAACTTAACATTAGATGCACAGTCTGAAGCTGAATACATACATATGTATGAAAAGCCTCTAAACTTGATGAGTTGATTGGACAAGACCCCAACTAACTCAACAAAACTGAAACTGAAAATACATAGTAAAAGATTTGAATAAGTCTAGTCCTCCGGGGATGAGGACTCACCAACAACGCAAGACTTTAGCTTCGAAGACTAATTATGAACGGGGCTGAACCTGAGAGCCAAGTCCTATATCATGAAACGATACAACATAGTGTATGTGGTCAGTACGTGGAATGTACCGAGTATGCAGGGTAAGTAAAACCATGTAAGTAAACTCACTTAAAGATAGTGCATAATATAAATCATAAACATTAAGAATCTGAGAATAGGACTTGCATGCATTCTTTCTGAAATCATGATCTCATCATAAGATAACATACATCATAGCTGAATCGACTGACTCAAAGATGAAATATGATATTTCTAAGTAAATCTGAACATTGAGTCAAACCTGCTTTAAAACATGTATCAATGTATAATCCTCAAGAATGATGAACATGCATAACTGAAATCATAAGGAACAATGGGAGACTCGTCTTTTAACCGACATACCATGACAGAGCTTACATGGTCCCAACTACCACACTCAAATGGGTAGAGCCATCCAAAGCCTTGCCAGGGCTAGGGATTATACCACGATATCGATATCAATATCAAGCTCGTAGGCCAATAGGGCTGAGGATAGCACACAAGGGAGGTCCCTAAGTAATATATATAAGTGTAAGCCTATGTTGGTGCGTAGTTCTGAGGTGTAAGGTGATCGACCCTTAGCCTACTCGGTGCTAACACTATTCCTAAAAACATGCATATGCTCTACATCATTTTTCAACAAAGCTCAACATCGTCTATAGATGAAACTCAATCATCAATACATCTTAAATATGAAACCATGCATATGACAAGCTTTAACTAAAACCATACCATAAGATGATAGATAATTGAGAGTCTTTGCTCCAAAACCATGTGGTAAGCTTAATTCGGGAAATCATAAATCATACTTTGAACATGTAGGCATTGCCCAAAGCTTTATCGTACTTGGAAATACTTAATTCACATTGAAAACATGACTATAAACATGCATAGCTTTTGATCATAATATCTCATCATCATCATCATACATTCATCACAAAATCTTATCTTTCATGCACTTCTCATCAATGGGCTTTTGAATTCATAAAACTAGAAACATGATTTTTGATTGAAAACATTATAAAAGTTGCCCATGCTTCATAATTTAGTAGTAGGAACATAATTAAATCATACCCATGTAGTGAATTAAGAAATTCGTGTATTTGGGTTGAAACCCCATAGATTAGACATAAAAATCTCATGATTTAGAGAGGGATTGGGCATGGGTTTGAAAGGAATCACCCATTCATAACCCTACATACCTGTTGGTAGTTGATTCTTACACTTCTTTGATAGCCCAAGAAGAAATTGAAGAAAAATTAAAGAACATTAGGCTTGATCACCCTCTCTCAACTTCTAACTTGCATTCATGAATGAATATGGCCTAAAATGAACTTAACCCCTTTAAAAGTCATCATTCATAACGCAAAACAACATAGTTTAGGCCTTAGAATCTTAGGAATTATGGAAAGCTCTTACTAAATTTATAGAAAATAACTGCCAGATGGTCCCAACGAGGGACCTAACGACTCGTCATCAAGGGCCATGACTCGTGGAGTCATCCGTGAGGTTCATTGCTTCTCAAGTCTTCTGGGCTCACATCGGAAAACATAATGACTCGTTAACTGGTGACCACGACTTGTGGTCACTATCCGTGATGTGCACTGCCTCATCCTCAAATAAATTTTTTCCCTTCTTGGTCACGACTCATCTCACGAATCGTGGGGACTGACTATGACTTGTGGAGTCCTCCTGTTAAGTCCATTATCTCTTTTCTCCTCTTTGCTCAAACACTACTCCCCACGACTAACGTAATGACTCGTGGGGCCTAACCATGAGTCGTGGTCATGCCCGTGGGGATCCTATTTCCTAAACTACAAACTCATCACCTGGGCCTCCCCATGAGTCACATCACGACTCATAGGATGCTCTCACGGGTCACCTTATGACCCTTCCTGATGCTTGGTGCCAGATTTTAACTTTTTTCCATTTGAACTCCCGAGTCTAATCTTTGGGCTTCTGGGTATAACATATGGAGAGCATATTAGGAGAGCGCAGCATTTCAGTTTGTTGGAGATATGGTAGGAGGCACACCGACGCGGGTTCGAGCGTGTGCTTCAGGTGTGGGAAGCCTGGATATCTTCTTAGAGACTGCCCTTCAGCCAGAGAGGGCCACAATATAGGTCATGACCCAGCCACTAATTCAGCAGCTCTACTAGTATGCTCTGTTCAATAGGGTGCATCCACTAGTGCAGGTGGTGTCCAGCTTTAGAACAAATTTTATGCACTATTATCTCATCAGGAATAGGAGATCTTTCCCGATGTAACTGGTATGCTACGAGTATTCCATATTGATGTGTATACACTATTAGATAGAGGGAATACCTTATCTTTTGTGACTCCATATGTTGCTATTAGTTTCACATTCAGTCCTGAAATCTTGTTAGAACCCTTCTCAGTCTCTACTCCAGTCGATGACTCAGTTATAGCTTGACGGGTGTATATAAATTGCCCTGTCACAATTCTTTATAAAGTTAGCTCAGCCGACCTAGTAGAGTTAGACGTGATTGATTTTCATGTTATCTTCAGTATGGATTGGTTACATGCATGTTATGCCTCAGTGAATTGTAGAACCCATAGTTGTGGTTGTGGTTGTTCTCAAGATTTGCGAATAACTAGGGTAAGTGTTTCCCATGGGTTCATAACTACTTTGGCTATACAAATGTGATCAATCCCAATGCTTACTTGTAGAACTGATAACTAGGATTCATCCAAATGACTGGTTCGCCCCTATTTGATAACTATACTCAATCACCGGGTTAGGTCTCATGAGAGATTCCTTTTTAACCTTTATCAACATGTTGCAAATTAAATTTCCTGTGCCTGCAGCTCAAGTCATACAATGATCATATATATCAAGGCTTTTTTGTAATTCTCTTTCCCTAATCTCTACTTCTGTAGGTTCAAGCAAGTAAAGAATTCAGGCAAGTCCTAACATTGCGCACCATTAAGAAATATTTAACGATGAAGAAAATACAATACTAGCATTTAGCATTGGGTTTGAATCACTTGTTGTAACCCTATGTCATTAATCCACCATGGTTCCTACAACCCTAGTTGTTGAGGTTTTAGCCTCTCATGATTGTAAGATTGTAATTAGCATTTATATACAATCATATAGTTAAATACTTACAACAATAACTGGAAGAAAACATGCTTTGAATATAATTAAACAAACTCAAGAACAATTAATGAAATAAAGTGTTGATCCTAAGAATTACTCTTTAAAACTTGATAATAGATAAGAAATAAAACTTCTTTAAAGGGAATCACACGTCTACTACCTTCTCTCTATGTTGTTCTACTAGAATAAAACATAAATGTATTTATACAGACATCAAAAACCTTTTCCTAAGCTAATAGGGAATTTTCCATAACTGGCACTATCTTGACTCACAACTGATCATACGACCCGTAACAGGATTGTATGGGTCGTACCTGCCTCTCGTACATCCCTTGGCTGCTACAGATTTGACTAAATGCGGGCAATTGGTATGACTCGTTCCATAGTCCTAAGAGTCGTACAATCCATCTGTAGCTTGGCCCTGAGAACTTTAACATCCTCTGATGTTTTCTAAAGGTGTTGTGGTACGCCTCGTACCTTCCTCCTACGACTCGTACTTGCTTGTTGCATCTGAAGCTCTTCCAAGTCTTTAAGAATCATTGAAGCTCCAGATGGCTCATTGTATGGGTTATAATTAGATGTTACGATCTGTGGGTTCAACCCATACTAAAATACTGCCTTGTGCAATTTTTCTCTAAAGATTTCCACGACTCTAATTACGTCTTGCACCATCTTGGCACAACTCATACTGAGAGTCGTACCTTGCCTTTAACTTATTTCAGCATTCTGAGTTTTTTCATAAGTCTCAATATGACTCATACAATCAAGGTAGTCTCATACTGAGGTTGGTACTTGGCTGATTTTCTGCACTTTTATGCATCTTTTCCACATTTTTGCTCCAACACCTATTTTACCTGAAAACAAAGTAAAATCACTTCATATCCATATAAATATACCTAAGTACATTCTATTTTATCAGTTTTAAGTGTCGAAAGAGTTGTAAACTCACAATACATCAACACCCTCAACATAAGACTTTTGCATGTCCTCAGGAAAAGAAAACAAAAAACTAAAAATGACGTTTAACTAGAAAATAAACCTAGTATACTACATCCAACATCAATCAAATTTTGCACTATAAACTCAAACAACTTTTGACCTTTTTTCCCGTAAACCAAATCAGCATATGCACATCAAGCAATCACAAACCATGATGAATAGGGATCAAAATATGTCATCTAGCAATTAGCAGATAATCAAGTCACCACCAATGCTTTTCACACAGACAATTGGCTGAATAAAACACAAACCATATACCCTCACAAAAAATGAAGTCCCCACCTCACATATATAGAAAATATGAAACATGGTACTGAACAAGTAAGACTCTCACCCTCACAAAGAAGTTCCAAATACTGCATGTCGGATACCATAGGCTTGCGCTTATTTTCTCTACTTCAGCTCTTCAAATGATTAGGCTAAAATCACTATAGTACTTGATTCTACTTGTAATGTAGGCTTTCAGGTTGTGTATGGTAGATATGGAATTTTTTTAGTTACTAAACCCTCCTTGGTACTACATACACGCGGCTCCATTTTTCACTTTTTCATCCTTTTTGTTTTTGCAACTTTTTTCCTTCCTTTTCACCATTTTTATGCAATTGTATGAATGTGGTGTATTTTCACAAATTTTATTCATCTTTCTATTTTTGAATCTTCTTTTTTCAATTTTTCTCTTTCTTTTGTCACACCACACCTCATTTTACACCTTTTTTCTTTTATCTTCCTTTTTCACCTCCCCAAGATTTATGCACCCCTACTCTAGCTACCCTCAGCTTAGGCATTTTGCCTATGTTAAGGTTCATAATGGCCAAGGAGAGAACAGGTCCAAAACAGGTTCATTATAAAAAATAAGTACGGTTAATTGGTTAATCAAAGAAAAATAATTCATTTAAGGCTTATAATCGGGATCAAGGGAATCATATTATTCTTGTAGGGTCATTTAAGCTAAAAATGGGCTAAACAAAAATGGCCTATGATCCTTTCCTAACCAACCATCCTAAAACCTATGTAAAGACCAACTGGGCAAGTTCTAGATCCTCAATGCAGAATTGAACTAGGTATTAGATCTCACTCACTCATGGTACATGTCTTGCATTCATTCTACTTGTCCGGTTTATACATGACCAACAAGAACTACTCATGCTAATGCACTAAATGACACAAAAAGAGACACAAAAATTATGCTTTGCAATCAACATGTACATAGCTAACCATCAAAATTTTTAAACAGGGTCAATTTTTCACAACTTCAAAACTAGTGCAATTTAGTGGCTGAGTACTCCTAAGCTACTTTTTAGTTAAACAAGAGCACAAAAATAAAATCCTAAACATGCGGTTCAACTAGATAGCATGCCCAAGGGACAAGAAACATGGAAAGAAAAACCCTCAGATGAATTTAAAAAAATTCCAAAAATACAAGTACACCCCCTTCCCTTTTAGAAAGCATGCTTCGTCCCTGATGCATAGAATGTAGAGCAGAAGGAAGGGGACATACCTATTGAGCCCTAAATGCTCTTGTCATCCTGCAGAGGTGGTATCTCCATTGCTGTCCTGGCGCTGGCGGTGGCTGACACACTCAATGGTGTATCAGTAGGGAGAATGGTTATCCCCTCAGCAGTAGCCATCGCCTCTATGACCTCTTGAATCACTGAGGCTTAATGTGGATAGCCCCAAGGGTCCTTTCCACCCGCAAGATTTGCATGTGCAGAGGTGGAGCTACTCGCTCCTCTTGCTCTCTTAAGCAGCTCCGACCTATGCTTATTGTGAGTCTGTTGGCTCTCCAATATCGCCCTATTGCACTCTCTCTTTTCTCTCTTTCTCTTCTTCTTTAGGGTCTCGTCTCCAACATCCTTAGAGACTTTTTTTTTTACCTTTTTCCCTCTCAGCTCCTGTAGGCTCCCAATATGCTGCCAAATCAAGCTCCTCGCCTATGCCAATGTCGAGGTCAGGAGGAGTGGGGGTTGCTAAAATTGCGAGTTTCCATGATGACAGCTCGGTCACATGGCTTCGAAGATCCCCAAACTCCTCATGGAGGTTGCCTATGTCATTCTGCTCGGCCATACGCTCATTTAAGTGTCTCTCAAAGCTATCTAGTCTTGCGTGTAGGACCTGTGCAGCTGCCTCAATCTCAGCCTTTACCCAAGGCTTGGCGTTCTCCATCATAGACTGTATCTTCTTCTCAGCTACGACCAGTCTCTTACCCAGCTTTTGGAGAAATTCCTGAGGCACTAGCATGTATCCGATTGGAGTTTGGCTCGGAAGGCCCATAAATGGTGCCTCGGAGGTATTGGGAGCTACCTCTAAATGATCGGCATCTATAGCCAGTGTCTCATCCTCCTTTTGTAAAGGGGGGAGGGGCATTCACCTGCTCGACTCTAATTATTTGTGATACTGCTACTGTAGTTGAAAGTCGTGCCCAACTTACCGAGTTCATTTCATTTAGAATTAAGCCAATATTTATGATCTGTTGTCCTTCGATTAAGTGCTTCTCACCACGATGCACCTTAATACCTTCCTCTATGCATAGCCTGAATACGAGACTCGAGAATCAGATGATAGTGCTCAATCCCATAGCCCGATCCCGAATCTCCTTCACAATGACCCTCAGGATATTGATGGGGTATCTGGACATGATGCATGCCACCAAAGTTTCTCTGTCTGTGCTAAGGGTATTATGATTCTTGGTCGGAGCCAACCGGTGGTGAACTAATGTCCAGCAGGCTTTTTCTATGAAGTTTAGGGAATTCTTTGTGACCTTCTTGCCACTAATGACCCATTCTGCTTATTTGTCTTCAGCAATAACCCTGAACAACCACTAAATCTGCCTCCGCCACTCATTATTGCTCAACTGCTTGGTCTTTTTCATAGCGTCCACCTGGTAGTCATACTCCGGTGTATGTATGGTGATATGAATTGGGGCCCATATAACACCTGAGAAATAGTGTGCTCGGATATATAAACATTTTGGCCTTGTACCATGGCGCTCTCCAGCTTGGACTAATCTTTCAATTTTTGCCCCTCCTTTGCTTTCTGCTCCATGGTTTCCAAATAATTGGCATAGAACTCCCGAAGGATTTCTAAAGTGTATCAATCTAAGGCTCTATCCATCCAGTCGAACTCATAAAAGTTGAATATCTGCTTCATCTCCTCAACCTCGTTCAGTGTATAGGTGAGGATCCGTGACTCTTCTTTAATACTCTGCCTAGGTTTGTTCTTGGAGGTGAGAGCAATACCCTGTTCATAAATCTCTAGGCTCCTGGACTCTCCACCCAATGATACAGTTCTCCCTAGGCGGAGTCTAGTCCTACTTGACATTGACTGCCTCCTCCTCAGATCTAGACTCACTTTCTCCATTGTCGGATTGGGCCTCCTTGGACCCCTCTTCATTATTATAGCCACTTTCGAACTCTTAGGCTCTTTCCTCAGCTCCCTCCTCAGAAAAGGGGAGCACCAGCAAATGCGGCAGTGGCCGCCTTGGCCTGGTCTTTAGCTTTCACCTCAGTGGTTCGGGTACTGTCAGTGTCAGATGTGTCGACCCGGTATTCCTCCACTAAACCACTAGGTGTGTTGGCCGCTTGTTCAGGTTCGGAGGTTTCATCTATGAATGCCCTCCAAGCATTTGCTTTGGATGCTTTTCTTTTTTGAGTCATTATACCTATGGAGAATAAGGGTTAGAATTCAAGACCTGAGAAAAAAAAGTAAGAAAAAAATTCCTCTGTAATTTTTCACGGGTCTACAGTATTAGTTGTACCTTGAAGGTATGATCCCTACTGAGACTTGCAGTGTCTCAAATAAATGTTATGCCTCTGAGGTACGACTCATACCACGAAGGTACGATCCGTACCACGAGTCATATGAGGATGCCCCTTAAAATTCCATGTTCTGTATTTTTCCACGACCCATGGTACGACCTGTGTGTCGATTCCACGAGTTGTAGGAAGGATCATACTTTCACTTTTGGAGTTAACCCTTTTCGGACTCTTGGTACGATTTCAACGTATGACTTGTGGAAGGATACCTGTACTAGGTTTCATACATCTTAGTTTTTACATGTTTGTCTTGGGACAGTTGCAACGAGCCATCCTGCGAGTCATAGTATGAAACCACGAGTTGTAGGAAGGCTTGTGAAGCCTGTCCCTGCCTTATATTCAAGTTAGTTTACAGGTGCATTTATTTTTGTGTTGGGTACTCAAAATTCCCCAAATATAGGCATGCATTCACCACGTTTTAACAATTACCCATTCCTCCCCTTTTTATTCACAACTCGTAACTCAAGTTTTTGCAGTTCATGCGCAATTTTTAACATGTTCAATTCCTACCCAGTCACACATGTAATTTTTTGCATCATTCGTAATTGTCCTGTTTTATTTTTCATGCATTTAGAGAACTCCTAGTCAATGAAGTAGTTTGCTCAGGCACAAAAGGTCTTTTTACCCGATTCAAAAGCATAATAACTTACTTGAATGATGCGAAACTTTTCTCACTTCGACTAAAAATCAGGGACCAGGGTTGGATTTTGAGTTTAACAATGTTATCTGAGCGAAAATCTTGCTCAATTGATCGTGACCCTGAGTTACAAGTGTGAGGGAGTCATGCGTGCTTCCGGGAGTTCGATTTTGTGTGCATGGGATAAGGGTCTGATAGGTTTGAAGTTTAAATAGCTTTTAGGGAAGATTTGAAAAATCTGGGCCGAGTCGGGTAATTTCAATCTATTTGACCCATCATGACTCATACCACGAGTCGTTGGAAGACCTATGACTCGTCCCTGGGACTCATAATAGAGTATGTTAGGAAAACTTACATGTGTACCTATGAGAACATCCTACGACTCGTACTATGAAGGTGCGGCCCATACTATGACTCGTAGATCACTCTTACTTTGAGATCCATGCCTTGAATAGTTTATAACTACAATGAGTACTACGACTCATACAATGAAGTTACGAGTTGTAGGACCAACCGTACCCTGAACTCATGCACTAAGATACATCTCTGCTTCTCACCATGACTCGTACTATGGTCCGTACAATCCTTTTACAACTCATACTGAGAACCGTAGCACTAGTATGTTTAGCAGTTCTTCTGCCACCTATTTTTGTTTCTCTTGTACATTGAGCACATATAAGTCAATAAACTTGGGTTTCCTCCCAAGAAGCACTTGATTTAACATCGCGGTACGATGTAGGTGGTTCAGTTACTTAGAATTCAACAAACCACCACATGAGTTGCCTCCCAAGAATCGCCTGAATTTAACATTGCAGCATGTTGTAAGTCTCTTGACTACTCAAAATTCGTCAAGGAACTCGGCCTCATCCTCAGGAGACCACTCTGTACTCCTTTGGTTGCTTCACTGACCGGCAGACATTGAAGGTGGCCTCTTCTTTATTGAGTTTGAATTTTAATTGGCCAACCTCCACATCTAATAAAGTCCTCCAGGGGAAAGGAATGGTCTCTCCAAAATGATGGGGACCTCAAAATCAAGGATCACGAAGTCCACTAGGTATATAAATTTGTCCACTTTAACAAGCACATCAAACCGTATCCCCACAGGTTTCTTCACAGTTTGTTGGCCATCAACAGCCGCATAGTAGTTGGTGTAGGGGCTCCCAAGCTCAGCTACTTAAATGCAACTAACAACTTTAGATTGATGTTTTCTCCCAAGTCGTAGAGTTCCCTCGCGAACTCAACATCACCAATTGTACATGGAATGGTGAAGGCACCTGGATCCTCCTTCATCTACGCAAGGACCCGTGAGGTGATAGCACTACAATGATGTACGTTATCCATAGGCTCATAGATCCCAAGCCTCTTCTTAGTAACAAGGTCCTTCATAAACTTGGAATATCCCGACATCTGTTCCATTACCTTGACCAATGGTATGTTTATAGATAATTGTTTTAGCATTGATAGGAATTTCTAAAACTTACCATTCTCCACCTTCTTCTTCGTTCTTTAAGGGAATGGTGGCGGTGGTCGTGGAATAGCCTTATAAATCTGTGTGGCTCCTTGTTTCTCTCCTTGTTCAGCCTCAGGCCCCTTCTCAACAACTGGAGCCTCAGTCAACTCAGCATCCTCATCATGATCATTCTCAGCAATCTCTTTCTCATCATCGATTATGCTTTCTTTCTTCCTTCAAAGCTCAACTAAAACTAACATAGGGGGATCAATTGTGGTCTTTCCACTCCTAGACATCACAACCATGCAGTGACCATTATTCTTTGAATTTTGTACTATGTTGTAGGTAGGTTACCCTTTTGCTTAGGGTTCATGAATGCTGATAGTTTCCCTAGTTGCTATTCAATCTGCCTGATCGTTGTAGCATGTGACTCAACTCTCTGACCCATGCTAGATATATCTCCATGGATATCTTTCAATTGATCATATGTGGATCTAACCTTCTTTAGCATCTCATCCATCACGCTCTCCAACTTTGACTGTCCAGCTTCCCCTTCACGTGCATTCGGAGGCACGTACAATCCTTCTCGTTCGTTACGTTAACCGTCATTCCTTCTCCATTCTCCCTCTCGCTCACGACATTGGCTTCTATCTCTGTAGCCATTCCGATTGTAATTGTCTCTATATTGATTGTAACCTTGGTTCCAAAACCTTTGTGCCAAGTGTCTTGTATAGAACCTTAGGCGTTGGCTCAGAAACTCGCCACTTGGTTGTCCAAGAAGTATGCCTCATCCTCGAAATCTTAGTGTTCACACCCTGGCTGTTGTCCCTGTGTCCCTACTGCATTAACATTTCTAGCCCCAACGCCCGTGATATGCTTCATGAGTATGTCTAATAATGCACATATGAGCCAATTCCTAGTCACGTTCTTCCTCCTTTCTTCGTTTTTCTACAGTCACACCAACAACATATGTACCAGCCACAGCTTCTGCTTCCCAGGTGTGCCATGATCTGTTTGTTTTCGTCACTCTATCTAGAATAGTGGCAGCTTTCTCCCAAGTATGGCTTGTTGACACCCAATTTTGACCTCTCTGCACCTTAATATGTTGCTTATACATATATTTATTTATTTATTTATTTATTTTACGCATATATTTGACTTACTTTTATTTTTATAAAATAATTTATTATCATAATGTTGTGAAAATTATTTCAAGTTACATATATACGATTCATATTAATTTTAAGTTTTGATATTAAATAATTACACCGTGTATAATTTATTTCGTTTTAATATGCGCCCTTATCCTTAAATGTACATATATTTAATAAACTATTTACATAATTTTACTAAATTTTAAAAATTTATTTGAATAATAATATTACTCGAATTTATAAATTATTGATGTTAATAATATGATTTTTTTATAATATTTTGATAAATTAATTTTATTTTTTTAGTCATTAAATTATTTATATATAATAATTTTAGGATATTTACATAAGTATACTTAAGTTTAGGATTTATTCATATTAATAATAATGTTTATGTGATAATTTATGTTACTTTATTATCTATTTATTAAATCATTTAAAAGTGTAGTATATTTATTAATTTAATAGCAGCTAAATCCAATTTCATTCAATTTATTTACATTATAGCCATTTTTCTATCCAATTTCATCCAATTTGTTTCAAATCTGGCCACTTTCTATTCAATTTATGTCAATTTTAGCCACATTTATGTCAATTTTAGCCTATTTTATCAAATCTGACCATTTTTTTTTATCCAATTCAATTTTAAATTAAATCTACCCATTGATCCTACCCGCAACCCATGAATACTACCCGAACCCAACCCAAAACCCGCCCATCTTCCCTTAAAAGTTAATCTCAGCCTTCAATTCATTTTAATCCGACGGCTAAGATGATAAACCCATTATATTTCCTTTAATATTTCCCTTTCCCCCCAAACCCTAAAAACTTTTCATTCTTCTTCCTCTCCACTACACTAGCCGCCGGATCCCTCTCTCCCTTCTCCCTATTTTCTCCAACAACATCAGCCCCATCGCCGGAAAAACTGCCAACAGCCACCGCACAGCCCTCGCACCCTCTCTCCCTCGTCTTCTTCGATGACCCACACCTTCTGCCCTCGCCGCTGTCCAACCGGAAAAACACCACACCAGCAGACCTTCCCTCCGGTCTTCTTCTTCTCTTCATCTCGTCGTTCGCTGGAAAGAAACCAACCCTCCACCCTCTTCTCTAAATCAATACCTCGCGACCACCGCCGAAAAACCAAATGGCCGCCTCTCATCTTCTTCGTCCAAAAAATCCAGTGAAACCGGCCTCCCCTCCTTCATTTTCACGCACCCAGAGCCCGTCTACCTCACCTCAGCCGGAACTCGCTCTTCTCTTCTCCCACCATTAACACCGTACCCTCCATTAACTCCGAAGAACAACCAAAACTCGTCTTCCATCCTTTCTGGCCATCATTGGCCGGAAAGCAGCCGCCAGTTTCAATTTCCCTTTGAGGTTTGGGGTTTCCGACCTATTTTATGACAGACCCTTACAAACCCATCTCTGTTATGGATAATAATGTTGTTTATTATCTCATTGATTTCTTGCATTGACATCTCATATCTGAGATTCGCCTAAATGGTTGTTAATCTCTACCTGTTTTCTCATGATTATTGTTTATTGGTATGCTGATTTGTCATGTTGGAAAGGCCCTATGATTAAGAAATTAAATTTTCTATTTAAGCACCAAGTGTTATCTGATTTTGATTCCAAATTGATAAGAATACTATGTTATTTGGTTCTCTAGTTTAGTCTCTGTGTATGTGTATATATATCACTGACTTTTTATTCTCTCTTGCTCTCTGGTTGACATTCCGGTATTACTTGACAGACTTATAGCCTTGCCTTATCATTTTTTGATCTATCATTTCTTAAACTTGGATTCAGAAAAAAGGGCTTTGCAGGTTAAATATAGCATAATTTCATCCTTTCTTCTGATTATAGAATGGCATGATATATTATCCCTTTTGAACGTGTTTACGGCAATTTGAAATCCTTATTTTAACATGTGAACATATTCATTTTAGTAAACTGGTATGATGGAGCGTTTGATTACATTGAATGATTGTCCCTCTCCCTTCCCGAAATTATGTTATTGCTCATATACAATTGGAAATTCAATATATGAAAGTCTTTGTGTCTATGTACTTCGCTTGATCTTTAATGTTTGTGTCTCGTTTAAAATGACTATTAGTTGGTACCTTTGCTCTCTTTCTCGATGAACTGCTAAGAATTCATAAACTCCATGTCCATTCCTAATACCCTCTGACAATATGATCTGCTATGCCTTACATGTTTTATACATCCGTATGATTTCATATCCCAGCTCAGGAAGTTTTTATTTATTTATTTATTTATTTTTCGTGAATAAATATAATTTCGTTGCGATTCGTTTGTTTGTCCCTTTCCCATTAACTCTTGCGTATATGACAATTTGGATTTCTATGCGTGTGGCCTAGATAGATTCTTATTATACAAAGATTAGTTGATTCTCTTACCATATCAAAGTGAATTCGTATCAAATATGATCGTGAAAATCCTCTATGGGAATCTGTTTTAATTGTTTGGTACTTAATAGCTTATGGTAAGATTATCTTTAAATGATTTATTTTGCTATGTGACAGCCCTTCATTTGTTAGTTATGGTAACCTTGAAATTATTATTATTATTTTTAGAGCTCATGTTTGAATAATCTTTGGTAATGAATTGATAGAATTTGACTGAATTAAATTTTTTTATCTTCCTTTCTTTAATTAATTTAATATATATTAAAGTAGTATACTTCTCCAGATATTGACACATTTTTATTAAATCAGGCCCTTTGGTTGATTTTTTTCTGATTATTTTCCTAATTTTATTTCCTTAATTGACTCTATCAATTAATCAATGATTGATTTCCGCTCCCTTTAATTATCTGAATGGTCTGAATATAGGTTTATTTATGGAAAAAATAATTAGTCCTAAACTTTTGATTTTGATTATCTAATTAAGGAAATTTTCTTTAAATTAATTGCTGAATTTCTTCCCTTCTCTTTACTCCTCTAAATATATAAATGACCCCTTCACTCCTCTTTGGAGTACAGGCGAACAGTAAGAAAAAAACTGCAATACTTGATTTCACAAAATATTACTCTATTTTATATATTTCTGTCTCATTTCGACACGAGCACTGCTCGGGATCCAAGAGATCCTCGTGATCTTGACGTGTCGAAATTGGGGTTTCGATCATTGAAAAGCTTTCTTGTGAAATTGCTGGTTGTTGCTTTGTTTCTTTCACTGATTAATCAGTTAGTTCATCTTTCTGTCTTAATTTAAATTTCGTGCTACGTGAACTTATTGTTTGCACTAGATTCTACAAGTATGAATTTTACATTATGTGCATGTCTGTCATAATGTAGCACAATCTTGTCGTATAGTTTTGTTTAATAGGTTGAAGCGAAGAGTTTGCCGGGGTTGGAGGGTTTATACTTTAGCCAATTTATTTTGTATATACATAGTGATGTATTTATTTACTTTATTTATTTTATTTCTGTCAATATGTAATAATGTAAACAAACACTGCTAATAGTGGAAAGGGGTCTAAAGGGGGCGGGGATTTTATTTTCCTTTACTGTTTTCTCATATGTCGATACCGCTTAGAAAACATGCATATAGGATTGACACAAACAATAGAAATTATGATCGTAGCAATTTGATTCATATAACACTAGAAAGCATGCCTATAGGAATAACACAAAAATTGTTATAAATCCTGCTCATAGGAATTAACAATAATATAAGCGCCGATTGAATACTGCTAAAAATTTTGTAGGATTTTATGTAATCATGTATGTGCAAATAGGTAAAAACTTCATACAAATTTTTTATTTGCATATCTGTTGCTTTTTTTTAAAGTCAATATGTGATAAAAGGCTATTAGTAACATGTTTATAGGACTTAATCTTTTATACCAATTCACGGAATCACGAACCCACTTCGATTTATTCTCTCAACTAGAGAATCATGCCCGATTTACTGGTTTTTTTTTTTAATATGATTCTTCGTCTGCTACCATAACTTCAATAGGGATCTGTCTTTATGTCCTTAATTTTGAATACGTTTATGTTCAAACTTCTTAAACACTGCTTGTAGTTATTAAAACAGATGTAATTGCTATAAATTTGCCAATGCATACAAGATCTTTTTCAACATAGAAATCATGCTAAGATATTAACTATTTTAAATCGTACTTCTTATTTAGCCATCACATTATATTCACCTATTTCAAATTGGTTATACTCTAATTCTGTTGATTTGCGTTCCTGCATCTAGTTCAGGCTGGCACTACGTTTGCATTAAATTTCATTCTAGTTAATCTGCATTTTTGAATTTACTTCAAACTAGCCTTATTTTCACATTAATTTTGTTTTCTTTAATCAATGTTTTGCCTCTATTTAAAACTGGCACTATGTTTACACTAAATTTGGTTTTCATATATGAAGTCGACATATTTGCATTAGAAATCTTGTTCATAAGATTCACTTGCGCCCATTTCACAAATCATGCTCATAGGTTTAACGCAGAGGCCTATTTGAGACCTTATATGCTAGTTGTGTTAATTACTATTTACTTGACGTGCATCACCCTTAAAAGCCTTAGGATTTTTAGACCCCAAATCCAAATAATTTTCCAACGCCTCTTGGACATTAGATTTGGGATGGGTAGGCAAATACTAGGACGTTAGTTTTGTCACATAGAACGTTTTAGGTAAATAATCAATTAGGGGGTGGATGGGAAATGATAGTCCGTGCTCGCTGAATAATACGACCAATTCAAATGATTGCGAAGTATTATTTAAGTTGCACGGGGTGATCCCATTAGGTCAAACAACTTCGTAGAACTACGTTTGGCCTGATTCCCTTAAGGGATACGTAGGCGCCTCACCGAGGCTTGGCCCCATAATTAAAAAAGTGTTTATTTGTTTTGTTTAATATTAATAAATGGTTGTTTTCCACAGCTTTTGTATTTATTTAAGAAATTAAAATAAGATAAATTTGTCTTTAACTTTCATTCCGCCCAAATTTCCTTCTCGTTTGTCCAAACTTTGTTATCCTTGACTTTATCATTTTAGTTTAAGCAATATAAGTTAAAATCAATTTTAATTGGTCACTTAGCTAATTTCCCCATTTAATGAATCCGGCCGGGAACCACATTTGTGGACCTCGAAAGGTGCCTAACACCTTCCTTTCGAGGTAGTTAAAGCCCTTGCCCGACTCTGGTAACCTAGGAAATAAACTTAGTTTAGAACGGTGTCCTAACGCACCTTAATTCATTAGGTGGCGACTCTTCAAATTCATTAACCCTTGAGAGACGTCACATGTTGTATCCCGCTTTTCCGCGAGGAAAAATGGGGCACGACCTGGCTCATGACTGCTCCTCTGGTCACTGTGTCTGCTACAACCTTAGTTCTGTTATTCAATGATCTATAGAAAATCTCAAATAGACTGTCATCAGGAATTTTGTGGTTTGGGCACTTGGTCAACTTCTTCCTTTATCTCAATCATGTTTCATGAAGTGCCTCAGTCTTTAGTTGTCGGAAGTTGTATATCTCATCCTTAAGCTACAACATCCTGGATGGTGGAAAGAATCTCTCTAGAAAAGCTTGTTTGAGCTCCCTCCAGTTGGTAATGGAGTCATTGGGCAACTCCGGACCCCATAACGTGGCCTCCCCAGACAGAGAGAAGGGAAAGAGTCTTAGCCTTATTGCGTCCTGGCTGACTCCGGGCAACCTCTACGACTTGCATATTCCAACAAAGTTCATTAAGTGTAGGTTGGCATCATCAACTGCTTGACCACTAATACCCGCTCCATGTTCAACAATTGGATCATGGTGCTACTGATGTCGAATTTTGGCCCACCAGGAAAAGGTAGTGGTACAATAGCTCCGGTTAACCAAACTTCATCAATGTCCGGGTCATCCTCATCAAAGAATTGAGGGGCATATCTTTGTCCTCTGTTGCCCCTTCGATGGCGACCAACATTGACAACCTTATCTCGAGCATCATCGGCTTCCTGAAGTGCAGCTTGCTTGACTTTTTCAGCAAGATGGGAATCACTCAGCTCTTGGTTTTCCATCCTTCATAGTATTCATTCATGTTTGAGATCCAAAAGAATCAAGGGGGTTTCCACTCCGTCGAGTACTTGGCATTGACCACGCAACAACCTGTGGATGTCTAAAAACAAAAAGAAAACGTAATTCAGGAAATAACAACCAAAAGTTAAATACAAGCAATTAATCTAATTTTAGTCGCATTCCCTAGAAATTGCACCACTTTTTTATAACGCTCAAACTCACACTTCCCTGCAAAGTATGAAGCGGACATTGTCAATAAGGAACCCAACAAAGAGGTTGGGGTTGAACCCACAGGGAATAAGGTAAGATCTAGACTAATGCCAATACTTAAACTAGTTGGAAAGTTATCTCCAAATTAGGGGTTTAAAGAAAAACAATATTAAAACAAGATTGTAATAGTGGTTGTTATCAGGATTTGCAAATAACTAGGGTAAGTGTTACCTATGGGTCCATAACTACTTAGGGTATACACACGTGATCAATCCCAATGCTTACTTGTAGAACTGATAACTAGGGTTCATCCAAACACTGGTTCGTCCCTATTGGATGACTATACTCAATCACTGGGTTAGGTCTAATGAGAGATTTCTTTTTAACTGTTATCAACATGTTCCAAATTAATTTTCCTACGAGCGCAGCTCAAGTCATACAATGATCATAAAAATCAAGGCTTTGTTGTAATTCTTTTTTCCTAATTTCTACTTCTCTAGGTTTAAGGAAGTAAAGAACTCAGCATGTCCTAATGTTGTGCACCGTTAAGAAACATTTAATGATGAAGAGAATACAATACAAGCATTTAACATTGGTTTTGAATCACTTGGTGTAACTGTATTTTGTTAATCCACCATGGCTTCAACCCTAGTTGCAGAGGTGTTAGCCTTTCATGATTGTTAGATTACAATTAGCATTCATAGACAAACACATAATTAAATACTTACAACAATAATTGGAAGAAAACCCACTTTGAATATCAATGAACAAACTCAAGAACAATTGATAAAATCAAGTGTCGATCCTAAGAATTGCTCTCCAAATTAGATAATAAATCACAAATAAAACTTCTTTCAAGGGAATCACACATCTACTACCTTCTCTCTATGTTGTTATACTAAAATAAAGCATAAAGGTGTTTATACAGCCGTCAAAAACCTTTTCCTAAGCTAACAGGGAATTTTCCATATCTAGCACCTGCTTGACTCACGACTGATCATACGACCCATAACAGGATTGTACGGGTCGTACCTGCCTCTTGTACATCCCTTGTCTTCTGCAAATTTGACTAAGTATTGGCAGTTGGTATGACTCGTACCATAGTACTACGAGTCATACAATCCATCTGTGGCTTGGCCCTAAGAACTTTTACATCCTTTGAAGTTTTCTATGAGTGTTGTGGTACGCCTCATACCTTCCTTCTATGACTTGTACTTTCTTGTTGCATCTGGAGTTCTGCCAAGTATTTAAGAATCACTAAAGCTCCCCAAGGCTCATGGTACGGGTCGTTATTAGATGTTACAATCCATGGGTTCCAACCTTACCAAGAGACTGCCTTGTGCAATTTTTCTCCGAAGATTTCCATGACTCAAGTTATGGCTCATACCATCTTGGTACGGCTTGTGCTGAGAGTCGTACTTTTCCTTCACCTTATTTCAGCCTTCTGTGTGTTTACATGAGTCTTAGCATGACTTGTACAATCAAGGTACGACGTGTACTAAGATTGGTACTTGGCTAATTTTCTACACTTTTATGCATCTTTTGCACATTTTTGCTCCAACACCTATTTTCCCTAAAAACAAAGTAAAAGGACCTCATATCCTTATAAAAATACCTAAATCCATGCTATTTTCTTAGTTTTATGTGTTTAAAGTGTTGTAAACTTACAACAGATCAAGTTGCAGTGATAATAGGTCAAGGAACGACCCATTGTAATACCCATGAGTCGTTGAGTTGCTCGTTGGGTGGTTTAGAATTAAAATCAGGAGGATTTTTAGAGAGGCTTGAAGGATGGGATGACGACTCATCATGTCTCCCTATGAGTCGTGGTATGATTCATCAAGTGTGTAGAGTTGAAGAAAGGGTCAATTTTCCAGTGGGAATGAGGAGTGCATGCGATGAGTCATCGTACCACCTAACGACTCATTGAGTCCTTTGTTGGTTGGAAAGTTCAGATTAAGGGGAAAGTTTCTAGTGGAAAAGAATGGAGATCACGACTCATCAGGTTTTCGAACGACTTGTTAGATCCCTCATTGGGACTGACAGTGCCCAATTTCCTGTCGAATTACTAAGGGTATTTTTGTAATTCCTAAGCTTCTAACCCCCTAATGATGCTTTATTAAGCTTTGGAAGGAGTGTTTTAACGGGGATTAGCCTATCTCAAGTCATTAGGCTCCCATGAATGCAAAGTCTTGAGAACCCTCTTCAAGATCAAGCTAGAAATACCTCAATTTCTTCCACAATTCTCTTGGTCTTTCAAGGATAGTTTGAGAATTAGTTTACGAATAGATGTAGTGATATGAATGCAAGTTATATTTCACTCTCATACCTAAATTACTCCTCAAATTCATGAATTCAAGTATATGATTTTATAGGGTTTTAATCCGATTTTATGAAATTCCCTATGATATTTTTATAGGGTTAATCTCTTCAAGTTCCAAAGCATGTTTTACGTTTAATACGAACATTTTACACGCAATTTGATATAAATTCATGATTTCAAGTTATTAAAAATTATGCCCTATTATGCAAATGTTATGAAAAATCAAGCTTACGATCCATGATTTCTAGTATGATACGATATCTATCATGAACGAATGTTTATAAATTTCCCAAGTATGAATTCATGATTTTGACTTTTGAAGCCTATTTCAAGTATGAAAGATTTTATGATCTGGGGAAGCACATACAAGTTTAGTATGTTTTTATAATTTAGTCAAGGCTAATAAGATCAGCGTATGATATGTTTTGGAGTCAAGACTCCCCATGATCATATTTCAGACTATGCATGTAATTATGACTTTAGATTTGTTGAAAAACGATGAGAGCACTATGCATGCTTTTGTGAGTAGTGTCTAGTATCGAGTAGGCTTAGGGTTCCAAGGTTCCTCGATCTGAAAACTACGCGCCAATGTAGGTATATATATATATATTGAGACCTCTCAATAGAGTTTTTCCCTGTCCCCAAGGGGCCTTAGCTTGTTATCGATATCATGGTATCTTCCTTAGATTTGTCAAGGTTTTGGATGACTTTGCCCACTTGAGTGTGATAGTTGGGGCATCACGCAAGCTCTATCGTGATGGTGCCGGTTATGACGTGTCTCCCATTATTCCTCATGATTTTAGTACTCATATTAATGACTTATGATATTATGTTTTACAATAGATTTGACCCAATGATCAATTTATGAGCTTTTACTTATGATTTCAGCTATGACAAGTCATATAATTTCTATTTCTATCTTTGGGTCAATATGTTCAGATATCATAGTCAGCTTATGACTACATATGTTTCGAATTTTGTTTTCAACATGCAACCCCTACTCTCACAATCTAATGATTTATTCTTATATTCATGATTATAGTTAACATTTACTAAGCATTTTTACTTACCTTACATACTTAGTTTATTCAAAGTACTGACTGCATACTCTATGATCTTGGGCAAATTTATATGCCCAAGTGATACTCAAATGTGAAATTTTAGCCTTGTTTATCTATCAATGTTTATACATTCTCATGTAATTGGTAATAAAATGTGAATTTATTCTAACCAACATGATTAGCATTGTTTTGCAGGTAAAATGTAATTTCGGGAAGCTAAAATGCATGTTGGAGGATATCGGGGTTGGACTCGGATGCGAGCAAGGGACAAAGCATTGGAAAGCATAAAATAAAGGGGCTCCGTGATGGAGCCGTGTCACACTGCCATCGCGGAGGCCTTCTGCCTGGATAGGGAATTTTCTCGCAATTTCCAGAGAGGGTACGCGATAGGTCCGTGGCACGGTAGCATGGCTCTGCGTTGCACGCCGTGCCACGTTGGGTCTTATTCCCCAGACCCCCCAGTTTCCAGTGAAGGTCCGCGTTGGTAGCGTATCACAGAGGCAGTGCTCCGCGATGCACTCCATGACACGTTGCTTGTTATTCTGGAAAAAATTCCCACTAGTATAAATAGAACACTTAGGTTCAGTTTTCAATATTCTGACTTGGTGGAGCAAAAACGTGGGTTACAGGCAGTTCAGGGGACAAAATTATCAGGGTTTTTCTCTCTTTCCTTCTCCTTGTATTCAATTGCTTGTATGTTTAACACTCATTTAACGATGTTTAATCCACAAATGAGTGGCTAATTCATCTTCTTGCTGAGGTTATGAACAATTGTAGTGAAATGTGATTGTTGATCATATTGGTTTTTCATCTTTTCTTCCATAGTTGTTCTATTAATTCTTGTTCTTACTGCATTAATGTGTGGCCTACGTTAGTCCGGTTTCACTCGAGAGAGCAAGAAATTGGAAAGTTGTGAATTAATAGGATATGATCTTTTCTTGGTTTGGGAAAATTGGGAATTGATTTACTTTCAGGATAGAAATATACCTGAAAGTCGTATTAGTCAATTTAGGAACCGGGTTTGTATGGCTAGAACATGAATTGCATTTAATCACAGAAATGTAGGTGGATGGTTCATGATTCTTAAGTGGGGTTAAATACGAGAGTTTTAATCTCTTGACAATAGTTCTTGACTAGCAACCGGAGGAAAAGACTAACCAAATTATGTCGATAATTAATTTCATTACATGTTCGTTTAACCTCAGCATGCTCTCATTCATAGTTCAGATTCACATTAGATAGTTGTTTTAGATTTAGCATAAAAATTATAAATCAAAATATCAAACCTTTGGTTACGCTGTTGTCTGCATTTTTAGAATTAAAATATAGTACACTTGAGCAGATTGCACTTCATCCCAGTCCCTGTGGGATCGATACTTGGCTTACTTAAGCCACTTTACTACTTGTTCGACCACGTGCACTTACGTGTAGTTATATACCCATATAACGCAGACCGAACAAGTTTTTGGCGCCGTTGCCGGGGACTGGCAATTGGTGAATTTGTTTTAAGTGTTAATTTACTATATTTTTATTTTCTTAGTGTTGACAACTTGGTCTTAGCCTGTATTTTGCAGATTTAATCTCTATTGAACACTGGCAAGAGACAAGGAGCTGGTGGACTCGTATATAGAGACAGAAAGAATATTTCATAGTAAGCGTAGAGAAGCTCTAGAAAGAATGTTGCAGTTGCTCAGACAGACGATCATGGAGCAACAACAGAATCCACCGGTAGTACGGGCAGTGTTAGTGCCCGAAGAAGTAGCAGCTCGGCCGGTTCGCGAGGTGGCAATCCCACATGCTAATAATGTCACATCTAGCATCCGCAAACCTGAGCCAGGAGGGAGGTTCGAACTTAAGCAGAATATGGTGCAATTGTTGCACACTAGCGGGCAGTTTACAGGTCTCCCTCATGAAGATCCACAACAGCATCTCCAAAATTTTTTGGAGATAAGGGACACTTACATCCCCGCTGGAGTGTCATCAGATTATGTCCGGCTTACATTGTTCCCATTTTCACTATTGGGAGAAGCCAAGAGGTGGTTGAAAGCTGAGCCACCGAATTCTATTTGTACGTGGGATGATCTTGCGAGGAAATTCTTGATACGGTTTTTTCCCTCCGGTAAAACAGCAAGACTTAGAAGTCAGATTCTAAGTTTCAAACAGAGGGAGGGAGAGAATTTATATCAGGCTTGGGAGAGATTCAAGTCCATGTTGCGGGATTGTCCTCCTCATCATCAGTCCAATGATGTGCTGGTGCATACTTTTATAGAGGGTTTGGAACCCCATACAAAAATATTGCTAGACTCAGCAGCTGGGGGACAAGCGCTGGAGAGAGCTTATGAGGAGTTGTATACCTTGTTGAACCGTATTTCGCAGGGCAATCCGGAATGGAATGCTGATTCGTCAAGAGGCGGGACAAGGAAAGCAGCAGGAGTGCTAGAAGTGGATGGGTTTACAGCTATTGCTGCACAGATAGCTGCACTACAAAATCAACTTAACACCCACTTCAGCAACATGACAATGAACCAGCCCCAAGCCCCAGTGAATGCAGTGCAACAGATGTGGTGTGAAGTGTGCGGAAGCAGTGAGCACTCAGCTGAGTGTTGTGGAGCAAATCCTGACTCGGTAAACTTTGTGGGAAATGTGCAAAGGAACAACCACCAACAGTATGGTAATAACTACAATTCCTATTGGAGGATTCACCCGAATTTCTCCTGGGGTAGCAACAACCATCAGGGGCAAAGTTCGGGTCAGGGTGTGCAAAGGAACCAAGGAGGGCAGCAGAATTATCAAGCACAATTCAGAAACAACAATGCACCTCCTCCACCACCATCACCCAGCATTGAGGAGATGTTCAAGACCATGATAGCTAACCAAGCTCAATTGCAGGCTGACTATGTGAAATTGGCAGCCGAAGTGAAAAACAACTAGTTAGCTACCAAGGCACTTGAATATCAATTTGGGCAATTTGCTGGAGCCCAAAACACCAGGCCTAGAGGAGGACTTCCAAGCGACACAGATCCCAATCCCAAGCAGGTGAATGCAGTGACCACAAGGAGTGGTTTGCAGCTGAAAGAGGTGGAACCAGAAAGACCACCTCAACAATCGGGAGCAACAGAAGTCGAGAGGGAGAAAAGTACTGAGAGGGGGAAGACTAAGGAAGCTGAATTAGAAATACCACCACCCCCGTTCCCTCAACGATTAAAGAAACACAAGGAGGAGGCGTGTTTCAAGAAATTCATGAAGGTGCTGAAACAGGTACATATTAACTTACCTCTTGTTGATGTTTTGCAGGGAGTGCCAAAATATGCCAAGTATATAAAGGACATCGTGGCAAATAAAAGTCGGTTGACTGAGTATGCTACGGTGGCTCTAACGGAGGAGTGCACTTCCCGGATTCAAAACCGACTGCCCACAAAGCTCAAAGACCCTGGGAGCTTTACTATACAGATTACTATTGGGCAGAGTATCCAAGCTCGTGGATTGTGTGATTTGGGAGCGAGCAAATTTAATGCCGTCATCAGTATTCAAAAAGCTGGGTCTAGGGAGTCCTAGACCCACAACAGTGATCTTGCAATTGGCGGATCGGTCCTTGGCCAGACCTGATGGCATTGTGGAGGACGTTCTGGTGCAAGTTGGCTCCCTGATTTTCCCGGTAGATTTTGTCGTGCTGGATTTTGAACCAGACGCGGAAGTCCCATTTATTTTGGGACGTCCCTTCTTGGCAACCGGGAAAAAACTGATTGACGTAGCTGCGGGGCAGCTAACAATGCGAGCACACGACAAGGTGGAGGTGTTCGATGTGTGCAACGCACCCAAGCTCCCGATGGTGCACGAAGAACTCTCGGTGATCAATGTGATTGATCAAGGCGATAATGAGCAGATTAAGGATTCACGAGAGTTATTGGGAAAACCACCGGAATGGTGTAAGCACTACTAGGGGAGGACGGTGATCGAGAGAAATCGTCCATCACCCTAGAGGACAACTGAGCTAAACGACATTGAGCCGCGACGGTAAACCAGGCGCTGCACGGGAGGCAACCCGTGAGAAAATTTTTTTTCTCTTTGTAAAGTGTGAATAGATTTTTCTTTTTCTTTTTCTTGATTAACTACAAAATTTTTAGTTTTTGTTTTTGTTTTTATTTTTATTTAGAGTGAAACCTATAATTCTAACCAATTTCGTGTAGTGAGATGAATTTCAGGTCAAACGGAGGAAAATATGCACGGAATCGCAAAGGAAAATTCGAGGTATGAAAATCAATAAAAAGTGGCAAAACAGTGAGCTAGGGCGATAGCTCCGTGTCACGGAGGAGGACCTCCGCGTTACCCTCCGTGACACGTTGAGGTATAAATCCGGAATTGTAAAAAATTTTAGAGTACCCTCGCGATAGCTCCGTGTCACGGAGGCAGTGCACCGCGATGCACTCTGTGACACGTTGCCGTGTATATCGCGACGGGTCACACCGGGTCGCCGGGTGACCCGCGCGATTTTCCCACTTTTAAACCCCGAAACCCCCTCACTTTTCCTTATTTTCACTCACTCCGCGACCAAACTCCCTAAAACCCATCCCCCTTCAACGTGACACGAAATAGGCCAAGAAAATCATTGAGTTTTCTTCAATTCTTCAACTTCAAGGTATGTTCTTCGATTCTATCTCATTTCTTGTCGATTTTCTTCGATATTGAGCATGTGAGGTGAGCTAAGTTTGCCCTAAGTAGAAATTAATCATGAATTCAATTGAATTGTTGTTGATGAATGTTCGGAATATCATTATGATTGCTTCAACTCGTTAATTACATAATTTAATCCAATTTTCTTGATATCATCATTTCTAAGGCTTGTTTTTGAATTTGAAGTGGAAAAATGTAGTGAACTTGTGAAATTCATGTCGGGATGTACATGTTGCGTGAGATGAGTCGATGTGCTAGTTGTTATCATGTTAAAAGACCGACGGATTCTCGGGTTAGGGGAATATTGAAATTTGCAAGAATTGGGTTGGTTGTATAGGTTCGTGTGGATAAATTCTTGTTGTTTTCATTTCTTTGTTTTTTTCCTTGCTAAGTGCGATGGATTAAAAGGTTATCGATGGTAATGATTGTGGTAATGTGTACGAAGTCTGAGTAGTACATAGTATATATACCATCGAATTCTTCGTATGCACTAAGCATGTTTGTATAGTTGGTTGTTTATTTGTGTAAATAAAGATGATCTTGCCGGAATGTTGTAAATTGGGCTAAGGACTAAATGTGGGGTAGCCTAGCTTAACCCGATCTTGGTTGAAGTAATATTCATTGGCTTAACATTGATCTTGTCTACTTGGGTTGACAGGTGAAATGGAAAGCAGGCAAGAGAAAGGGAAAGGCGCATCAACATCTGGCGCCGAAAGAAAGCGAATCAGACTGGGCACAGCAGTTCCAGCAGCACCAGCGGCTCCATGCGGCCAACGCCGCCAATACGGAACCAGATGGGTGACAGATGAGGGGAAGAAGTGGTACGCAAAGCACAAAGAAAACAAGTACTTCCCCGAGGAACATATCGCACGGGAACCATTGGCACAGGAGTTCCCTAGGATTGTCTACCGGATCGAGGTAGCTGGGCTCAACTTCATCTTTGAAGAGCCCAAGGAATGCAACTTGCACCTGATTCGGGAATTCTATGCCAATTGGAACCCGACCCTAAGAAGTCACACCATAAAAATCAGAGGGCAAATAGTCACATTTGAGCCCCACCACCTCAATGCTATCATAGGGGCGCGGGACACAGACGCCCACGTGCTTCGACAGCTGAACATTACCCCACCGTATGCGGACATCAGACGCACCTTGTGTGGGACCCGATTGACAGCTAGATGGAGCAGACACAAAGAAGGGGCTACCATCAGACTTTTCCCTATTCACAGATGAACAGGGAAGCCAGAATATGGATAAAGATCGTCTGTTCCTGGCTAATCCCGGGGGTACATATGACAGATGTAACCCGGGATCGTGTATGCCTGGTGTACGCCCTGATGAAAGGGCTGGAGATCAACGTAGGGGCGGTGATTATCTCCGCCATGAAGAGAGCCCGGTTGTATCAGGGGCACAGGTACGGCTTTGGTGGACTACTCACCACCTTCCTCAAGGACCTAGATGTCGAGGAAGAGGCCCTTGACTATATCTCGCAGATGGAGCGGCGGGCCTTAGATGTCACTAAAACTAAGGCACCCGACACCACCCACGGGCCAGTGCTTACACTTGGTGAGCGACATGCTCGTGATGATCAGTATATGGCTCGCATGTATGGGATGCAGATGCTCCATCTGAGGATAGGCGGGAGGCCGACGACAGAGGAGGAGCTATGGCAGCTTGAGCTATACTACCCTTTCGGCAAAAACGCCAGGGCTTTATGCCGAGTGGGGCCAACATTTGTAGAGCCCACGGATGATGATGTCCCCACAGACGAGGAGACACGTCGGGAGGACTCCGATGTGGAGTCCGATGATGACGACGGGGGTGATTCAGACATGGGAGATGAAGCAACAGCACCTGATGAAGAAGTGGAGTACTTTGATTGATCAGGGAGTTCCACCACCCGATTTTTTTTGCTATTTCAATTTTTGTGAACACTAGGGACAGTGTTCGAGCTAAGTGTGGGGTGGGAGTAGTTAGGTGCTGGGTGTGCTGTTATGTATGTATGTCCTAATCTGTTGGTGTGCCTGTGAACAAATTTTTCTGACCTTGTGATTTGTGATTGTAAGTTGTTGTTCTGTATTGCAAATATAGGTGAACCTGTTGTGTGTTGTTGAATGTTGCTAGCTGATTTTGTACATATTTTTGTTATCGAATTGATCGATATTTTTGTTAATCGAAATGATCGATATTTTTAAATTTATTTTCAATTCTTGGGTTTCTCGGCGTTTGTTTTCGGTTCTTTTACCGAGGATGGTCCCATTGAACCGAAGTCATAGTTAGTGACCGTTCCCTCTGATGGATGGATGAAGACCGTCTTATGGGAATGTAGTCGTTAGGAGTAGGTTTTTCAATTATTTTTCAGTTGTTTTTCTTTTGTGGGTTGCATCCCAAAACCTGTAGTTACTTTATGGTTGCGAAATTCTGGTTGCGTGTTGTACATGATATTTAAAATGCAAAGGTGATTCGTATGAAAGCATGCAACTTTGTAAATATGTTAAGATACCTAGGCCATAGAGTTCTTGAGGCTTAATGTTTGAATTCCTGTAATTAGCTGATTGAAGAGTCTGTGAATACATCTGGAATTGAGCATGTGCAATAAGTGTGAAGTTAGGTTTTGTTATTCCATGCTATTGTGAAGTGTCTAGAACTTGCTTGGTGTGTGTACAAAATGAAATGAAGGAGGTGTATTGTAGGAGAGGATGTAGGCATTTCTTTGTTTTAACTGAAAGCTTCTATTTTTCATTGTCGTACCCACCTTGATTGTATACCCTAGTCAGCCCGTTGAGCCTTTAGCCTATTATTTTTTCTTTTGTCAAAAAGTGTAAACTGAGCTTAATCCCTTCTTTTCATTAGCCGTAAGTTTGATCCAAAACTCTTAAGCGCTTAAGAAGAGAAAATTATTTTCCCAAAGTGTCAAAAGAGTGAGAATGGTGAAAAGAAAAGAAAAGCAGAGTGATGGAAGAAAAGAAAAGGTTGAAGGTGCACTTTTTATAAATAAACTATAATGAAGGTGCATGAATAAACTTTGTTGTTGTGTCAAGTGTGCCCAATAAGATGGGCCAAACTAAAGAAAAACGTCAAGAATGGGAGGATGAAAAAGAAAAAAAAGAAACAATGTCCATGAGTTGATGGGATATGTTGAAAAGGCGCTTAAGGATGCTAGTGGCTATTATTGGCTAACCCAATATTTACTAGTTTCGTAGCTTCCATTACAACCAGTTAAAGTCCTACGTGATCTTACATCGCACTTCTTTATATTAGTGGAGTAATACACTAAGGGCAAGCCTATGGGTCATGACATGATGCATGTGAATTCTTTTGGGAGAGAGAGCGAAATTGTGTTTACATGCCCCTGCTTGAAATTTTGTGATTTCATATGAGCAAAGAGGGGAAGACTCTCTTGTGTTGTGAGGGCACATACTTGATGAGAGATTAATTTTCGTGTCGGATATCTTGATCAGCTGATTAGCATGAGTTTGCCAATATCGAGAGTCGATACTTAAGTCTAGGAGGTCTTGATGTATTGAAGGTCATCACATCGATAGGACCATGCATGTTTTCTTGATGATTTGCTGTATTGAATAATCGGTATGACCGTAGCCTAAATTGTCGAACCAAAGTAGCGAGGTTGGGATGTAAATTGCATGAGGTGTAGGATTGTTGTTCGAGGACGAACAAGGATTTAAATGTGGGGTAAGTGATCTTGGGCAAATTTATATGCCCAAGTGATACTCAAATGTGGAATTTTAGCCTTGTTTATCTATCAATGTTTATACATTCTCATGTAATTGGTAATAAAATGTGAATTTATAATAACCAACATGATTAGCATTGTTTTGTAGGTAAAATGTAATTTCGGGAAGCTAAAATGCATGTTGGAGGATATCGGGGTTGGACTCGGATGCGAGCAAGGGACAAGGCATTGGAAAGCATAAAATAAAGGGGCTCCGCGATGGAGCCGTGTCACGCTGCCATCGCGGAGGCCTTCTGCCTGGATAGGGAATTTTCTCCCAATTTCCAGAGAGGGTACGCGATAGGTCCGTGGCATGGTAGCATGGCTCCACGTTGCACGCTGTGCCACGTTGGGCCTTATTCCCTGGACCCCCAGTTTCCAGTGAAGGTCCGCGTCGGTAGCATGTCACGGAGGCAGTGCTCCGCGATGCACTCCATGACACATTGCTTGTTATTCCGGGAAAAATTCCCACTAGTATAAATAGAACACTTAGGTTCTTTTTCAATATTCTGACTTGGTGGAGCAAGAACGTGGGTTACAGGCAGTTGAGGGGACGAAATTATCAGGGTTTTTCTCTCTTTCCTTCTCCTTGTATTCAATTGCTTGTATGTTTAACACTCATTTAACGATGTTTAATCCATAAATGAGTGGCTGATTCATCTTCTTGCTGAGGTTATGAACAATTGTAGTGAAATGTGAATGTTGATCATATTGGTTTTTCATCTTTTCTTCCATGGTTGTTCTATTAATTCTTGTTCTTACTGCATTAATGTGTGGCCTACGTTAGTCCGGTTTCACTCGAGAGAGCAAGAAATTGGAAAGTTGTGAATTAATAGGATATGATCTTTTCTTGGTTTGGGAAAATTGGGAATTGATTTACTTTCAGGATAGAAATATACCTGAAAGTCGTATTAGTCAATTTAGGAACCGGGTTTGTATGGCTAGAACATGAATTGCATTTAATCACAGAAATGTAGGTGGATGGTTCATGATTCTTAAGTGGGGTTAAATACAAGAGTTTTAATCTCTTGGCAATAGTTCTTGACTAGCAACCGGAGGAAAAGACTAACCAAATTATGTCGATAATTAATTTCATTACATTTTCGTTTAACCTTAGCATGCTCTCATTCATAGTTCAGATTCACATTAGATAGTTGTTTTAGATTTAGCATAAAAATTATAAATCAAAATATCAAACTTTTGGTTAAACTGTTGTCTGCATTTTTAGAATTAAAATATAGTACACTTGAGCAGATTGCACTTCATCCCAGTCCCTGTGGGATCGATACTTGGCTTACTTAAGCCACTTTACTACTTGTTCGACCACGTGCACTTGCATGTAGTTATATACCCATATAACACAGACCGAACACTCTATTCTATATCATTTCATGATATAGGTTCAGGTGATCTAGTTCAGCCTCGTCGATAGCTCATTTCCCCTATCAGCTCTGTTCAACCATTCTTGGGTGAGTCCTCATTATTTGAGGGAGTCTTCCATTTCATTTTGGTGTTATCATTTCTTTATAGACTTGGAGATATCTAGGGGCTTGTCCCAGCAATTCATCAGTTAGTAGAGGCTTTTGAAACATAGACTGGCAGGTTCAGCTTGGGATATAGAAATGTGATATTGTCATTTGATTTACATTATATTATTCAGACATCCTTTTATTCATGTTTAAGTTATAAGTTTCCGCTTTAATATATGCTCTTTAGTTGCTATGTTCACGCCATATGTCGACTTGTAGCCACTCGTGGTTCTAGGTCCCGTATCTCGATCTGGGGTCCCAGCTCAGGTCGTGACAAGGATGTGAACACTACCTATTTCTATGCTACTATTAAATGTATATGGAAGAAGCTAACCATCAGAAGGTTTAAAGATGAGAACAATAACTAGTTGGATGGGAATGATTCTATTGCAGAAGGAGCTGTGAATTTTTATATGAATCTTTACTCTCACGGATCTAATAACACCGACTTCAGTGCCCTCAGTTGTGTAGAAAGGTGTATCTCAGAAGAGGGCAATACCATGATCACTGTTGTTCCCTCTTTTCAAGAAATTACAGATATTATTATGTCTATTAATCCCAATAATACTCCATGGCCCGATGGCCTTAGAGGGATGTTCTACCATGAATGTTGGAGTATTAACTCCAACGATGTGTACAATGTAGTTAAATACATCTTTAAGGGATACACTCTTACTAGGTTCTATACCTATACCTACATTATAATGATCCCTAAAATTGACCAGCCTCAAAGCTTCTCAGACCTCATAACTATAAGCCTTTGCAATGTCGCTTCTAAAATTATTTCTAAAATCCTTAACTCCAGAATTTCTAGTATCCTCCCTAAAATTATTTACAAGAATCATAGTGGCTTTGTCAAAGGGATATCTATTACTGAGATTATTAGTGATATCAGCAAGCCCAACAAGAGAGGCAATATTGTCATAAAATTGGATATGATGAAGGCTTATGATAGAGTCTCTTGGAGTAATATGAAGGAGGTAATTAAGAAGCTAGGCCTTAATGATTAATGGGTTAATCTCATTCATAACTACATTGCGCACAACTGGTATTCTTTCCTAGTTAGTGGTAGAAGACATGGGTTGTTTCAATCCGAGAAGGGTCTTAGGCAGGGAAACCCTCTTTCCCCTTCTCTCTTTTTATTAGTGTTGAAATCCTTTCTCTTATGATGAATAATCTTTATAATTCTGCTAGTTATAATAGTTTTTATATAAATTCGAAGTTTCCTAAAGTTAATCATCTTTCCTTTGTAGATGATACCATTCTATTTTGTAATGGGAGCAAGAGATCCATGAGAATAGTCCTAAATACCCTGGCTACTTATGATAGGATCTCAAGCCAACTCATCAACAAAAGCAAGAGAAACTTTTCTATGAGCACCAAAACAAAATTGGTCACCATCAACAGGATGAAGAATCTCATTGGGATGAATTATCAAAAATTCCCAATCAAGTATCTAGGTTGTCCTTTGACTACTGGCAGGAAGAAAATTGAATACTATGCTGATATTGTGACCAAAGTGGTAGGGAGGATTAAAGGATGACACACCAAAATTCTGTCCACCGGAGGAAGAGTGACCTTAATTTGGCATATCTTTCTAGCCCTTCCTATCCACCTACTTGTTCTTGTTAATCCACCCAAAGGTATATTGGAGATTATTGAAAACTACGTGGCCAGATTATTTTGGTCAAGTTAAGACAACAATAACAAACACCACTGGACAACTTGGAAGAGCCTATGTTACCCGTTCAATGAAGGAGGTGCTAACTTTTAAAATCTCAAAGGTACTTGCATAGCATTTAGAGCAAAACAATGGTGGAACATTCGAACAACTGATTCTCTGTAGAGCTTCTTCATGCTGGCCAAATATTATGGTAGGATCCATCCTATCACAGTGAGATGGATGAAAGAGAATTCACAAAATTGGAAAGCAATTTGTGCCATCAAAGATGGCATGGAATGAAATATAGTTTCGAACATTGGAAAAGGAGAGCTTTCCTTCTAGTTCGACAATTGGAGCTCGCTGGGTCCTCTCTAATAGATCAATCAGACGGAGGAACACCTTAATGAAATCAAGTTGAATGAGATTTTAATAACAAAGCATGGGAGTGGAACCAGCTAGATAATCACATCACATAGAGCATCAAAGAGAAGCTTAATTCATAGAATAATAGGCTTGAAAGAGAGACGAGGGACAAGGATAACTGGAGTCTCTCTACCATAGGGAAATTCGCTATAGCCTCTACTTGGAGCTCCATTACACAGAAAAGAGACCTAAACTGTAAAACCCCAAAAGTCCCTAAGAGAAGACCCTAGATTTGAAGTTTGACCATGTAGAGAATATTGGAAAATACCCTCAGAACGAGCCTTAGCACGACTCATAGGAGGATTGTACGAGTCGTACCAAGGACCCATAGTGTGAGGTCCTGAGGGTATGGCAGATATTTTGTAAGAACCACGAGTGGATCTTATGATACGTACCAAGATTATATGAGTCATAGTGATAGTCCGTAGTAGGGAAAATAAGAGATATGATTAGGAATCTTGCATAACCATGAGCCATGGTATGACCTGTGGAAAGGTGGTACAAGCCATTATTATCGTCTGTAGGTAGGAGGTTCAAAGAATTATTAGGGAAGGATCAGTAGCTAGAAAGACACAGTACGAGTCATAATGTGATGGTATGCGTCATTGTTTCAGTTGTGAGTTGAGATATTGCATGCCTCAGACTTTTAGGCTAAGTTAAAAACCCTTCTACATATATCAATAGACCTGAACCCAATGAATTTTATTGAAAACAAGGTGTTAAGATCAATTATTAAGGGTGATAAGTGCATTGGATGCAAGTTAAGTTGATAAGGGACCTCTAGCTAAAGTTGGGTTAAGAGCTTGCCTACCAATTGAGTTTTTCATGAAAGTTCTTACAAGGGTTAATTTTAAATAATAATAATAAATCTCATTTTAAGAAGTTATTTTGGATGATACAACATATCAAATTCAAGTTCTCTGAGTATTCTTTCCAACGCATTTGACCTTATATTAATCGGAGTTCGGAGTAAAATGTTATGGCCACTTTAGTCAAGCACTGTCAGGTTTGATAGAAAGAACTATCCTGTCACCACGAGTCACGGTACCTTATATTAATCGGAGTTCTGAGTAAAATGTTATGGCCAGTTTAGTCAAGCACTGTCAGGTTTGATAGACAGAACTATCCTGTCACCACGAGTCACGGTACGACTCATACCAGGCACCCATACCAAGAGTTTTAGAAAGCTATTTAAGCTTCCTAAAAGCCACGAATAGCATACCACGACCCATGGTATGCCACCACGAGTCATGTTACGACCCTTATCACTGGATGGCCAAATTTTTTAGAACATTTTCTAAGGCTTATTTTTGTAATTTCGTATGCTTCTAACTCCTAAACAAGGTCATTTAAGGCTTCCTATGGGACAAATTAAAAGGATTTTCCTATCCCTATTCCTCATTATACTCAAAACTATTCATAAGTCATCTTCTGCCTTCTTCTCTCAAGGCTCAAGAACTAGGGTTTCCCTCCATAGTTCTGCAAGCTTCAAGTTATTGTTGGAAATTCTTCAACTTGGTATACGGGACTTCAACAAGGAACTTCTTTCATCCTTGTGACCTAATTAATGCTCAAAACCCTAACTACTTTGATTCCCTAAGAAAACATGTCATAGGGTTTCCATTCCAGGAATGTTTTCTCTCATGTCTCCCATGGTTTCCAAGGTCTTCATGATTAAAAAAATAATGTTCATGAATTCACTCTTAATTGCTTGATGAACTTCCATGATTTGATGTTAGCATGATTTCCTAAAGTTCAGACCATGACTTAGTTGTTTTTGAAAATATGGTCCACTTGGGATATATGATTTTACCATGAGTTCATTACTATGATTTGGATTTATGTTTTTCATGGATTTAGTATGATTAGCATGTTTATGATTCCCTAGACTCTCAAGCCTCTTGCTAGTTGAAAGTAGCCCTGACTAGACACTAATTAATTTAGTATGATCTGCATGTTTACGGTTCTTTACACTCTTAGGCCTCTTGCTAGTAGAAACTAGCTCTGAATAGTCTAAGAATATCAGTTATGAGCCATCAGTATCAGTATGTCGTGGTCCTTTAGGCTTTCAGGACTCTTTCTAGATAAAGTGGTTTTGGCTAGTCTTAAGACGTCATCTTCAGAATTATAAGTTACATGTATCCTTATGTTCAGTTGGGAGTAGTACATAGCATAGAGTAGGCCAGTTTTCCAGCATACCAGGTCTCATAATTATGTGCCACCATAATATAAGGGATTCTCAATAGTAGAGAATGTTTCCCTTAGCCTGAGGAATATGGGATCCTTGTTATTCGAGAGTGTCTCCCTTACCTCAATAGGCACATGTAGGGGTCATCATTCTTAGAGATTTGCTCCCTGAGTTAACGAGTGATATCACTCCAATCAAAGTTCTTACCCTTTGAAAGATATGAACTCCTTTCTAAAAGGGTTACTGGTCGAGCTCCATGAGGCTCACATTGGAGTTATTCAGTTAATAGTCTTGTTCCACAGTGTTGTTCAGTTTCAGTTCAGTACAGATATTTCAACTATACATTTCAGTTTATTTTTTTAATGCTTGTACATGACCCTTATGAATAAATTTTACTTGTATTTTATTTAATTATTTTCAAACTAGCATATCAAGTCAGTATCTATGCATCTCGGATAGGGTCATCATATTTCACCTCAGTGTGAAATTCAGATCAGTCTTTCTCAGCATACTAGCATATTTCTAGCTTCAGTTATGTTTCCCATATACTTAGTACATTCTGAATACTGACTGCATACTTTATGTGCTATATCATTTTGTGATATAGATCCAGGTATCTAGACTCGGCCCCGTAGTTAGATATGTTCCAGATTCTATCAGCTGATGTTGGTGAGTACTCATCTTTCGAGGATGAGAGTTATGTTTTTCTTTAATTTAGAATTGGTCTAGTTTCAGATTTTGGAGTTAGCTGGGGGCTTGTCCCAGTAGCTCATACTATTTGTAGAGGCTTTCAGACAATGTAGTGTTAGTTCTCATCCTATGAATTATCATTTTTACTAAACCATGTCCTTATTTCATAATAAGTTATTTTTAGTTAGCTTTTTCTCAAATATGTTCTATTAGTTGTTGATATGCTAGAATTATTCTATTTCGGGTTAGCTTGGAGTCATTCATGGTTCTAGGTCTCATGTCTCGATGTGGGTCTCAACTTAGGTCATAACAAACTTGGTATTAGAGAAAAGGTTAGTTGTGTCCTTTTTGGACATGTTCTTTCCTCAAGAGTTGAGGGAGACGAAGGAAGTTGAGTTCATCAACCTAAAGCAAGACTACAAGATTGTCCAAGAGTACGCCTTGGAGTTTACCTGGTTGTCTGAGTATGCACCAAAGATGCTTGCCGATCTGAGGGCCCGTATGAGTAGGTTCGTAAATGGAACCTTAGCTTTAGTGGTCAAGGAGTGTAGGACCGCAATGCTTATCAGTGACATAAAAATTTCTAGACTCATGATCTACGCACAACAGGTCGAGGAGGAAAAGCCGAAGGAGTTGGAAAGGGAGAGCAAGAGAGAAAGTAAAGGGGAATTAGAGTATTCGTAGTAGAGGATGGGTGGTGGACCTCCTTCCCAGTCCCTTGAGAGGTCATCAGTCCCAACACCATCGACAACCAGTGTTCCATATAGACTTAAGGTAAGGAAAATTACTTACCCAGCTTTCAAGAATTGTGGAAAGAACCATTTGGAGGAGTGCATGGCTGGTTCAGGCGCTTGCTCTTGATGTGGCAAGTCGGGCCGTAAACTCAGAGATTGCCTAGCATCCAAACGGGGCAAAGGTAGAGCCTTAGCCACCTCTTCAGTAGCTCCGATCGCCCATCCATCTAAGTAGGGCACATCAACTGGTGCAGGTAATGGACAACGTGAGGACCACTTCTATGCCATGTCATCACATCTCGATCGAGAAAGATCACTAGGAGTAGTCATACGTATATTATGAGTTTTCATGTTGATCCTTACATATTGTTAGATCCAGGATTCGTAGTATAAGGTATAAGACCCTCTTTATATCCTAATATTAGATTTGTCAATAGATGGTATAAAATGATTATAAGTTTGAAGCCCTAAGTGATAGCTTTAGAGGCGAATGAGAAGTCAAGATTTAGTGGTTTTAGCGTAGGCTTAGAGGAATGACTTTAAGCTAAGGGGAGATGATGAGTTAAATGGGACAAGTCAGATCTTGAATGTTTCAAACAGGGAAGTCCCAGAAATATTATCTATAGGATGTCGACCCATACCTATTCAAATGTTTCCCATTATGTTTTGATTGATGTTACACTTTACTCATGCCTATGTTTAGATTTCCATAATGATATATAACCGCTTCAGACAGTGATCCTGGTTTTACTCTCAATCAGATTAGTTATCATGTTAGCTATTCAGATATCAGGAAGTAGTTTTGGGATTTATAACTCCGTCCTTACCAGCTTAGTTCCAGTGTAAGGAAATAATTCTTTCTTAGTAATCTGTTAAGTTTCTTGCCAGTTTCATATCCTTCAGTTCTCCTTATGTCTTAGCATGCATGTATGATCTGCAAATTCATTTCAGCTATGTATCTCAGTTCGAAGTCAGTGACTCCATTAGTGTTCAGTCCATATTGTTTAGTTTTGGGATTTGAAACTCTTACCCGATCTTTTAAGCTCTAATAGTCCCCATTTGAGTATGAATTTTCCCAAGGGTGAGATAATGTAACATCCCAAAAATCCCTAAGACTATACCCTCGATTTGAAGTTTTACCACACAGATAAAATTGAAAAATGCCCTCAAAATGAGCCTTAGTATGACTCGTAGGAGGATCGTACGAGTCGTACCAAGGACCCATAGTGTGAAGTCCTAAGGGTTTGGCAGATTTTTGGAAAGAAACATGAGAGGATCTTATGATTCCTACCTAGATTATATGACTCATAGTGACATCCCGTAGTAGGGAAAATCATAGAAATGCTCAGGAATCTTGGGTAACCACGAGCCATGGTACGACCCCTGGAAAGATGGTACGAGCCATTGTTGTCTTCTATAGGTAGGAGGTTCAGAGAATTTATAAGGAAGGATCAGTAGCTACAAAGACTCATTACGAGTCATAATGTGATTGTATGAATCATCGTTTCAGTTGTGAGTTGAGATATTACACACCACAGACTTTCGGACTATGTTTAAAATCATTATAGGTATGTGGATAGAGTTGAACCCAATGAACTTTTTGGAAAACATGGTGTTAAGATCAATTCTTAAGTATGATAAGTGCATTGGATGCAAATTAAGTACATGAGGGACCTCTAGCTAAAGTTGGGTTGAGAACTTTCCTACCGATTGAGTTTTTCATGAAAGTTCTTGCAAGGTCAATTTTAAATAATCATAACTCTCATTTTATGAAGTGATTTTGGATAATCCAGAATATTAAATTGAAACCCTTTGAGTATTCTTTCCAACACATTGGTCCTTGTATCTATCATAGTTCGGAGTAAAACGGTATGACCAATTTAGTCAAGCATTGTCAGGTTTGACGGACAGAACTAGCTTGTCACCATGAGTCATAGTATGACTCATGGTATTTAGGTATGACTTGTACTAAGCACCCATACCAATATTTTTAGCAAACTTTTTAATCTTCCCAAATTCCACGAACGGCACACCACAACCCATGGTAGGTCGCCACGTGTCATGGTACGACCCTTAACACTAGATGGGCAGATTTTTTAGAACATTTTCTCAGGGGTATTTTGTAATTTCTTATGCTTTTAACTCCTAAAATAGATCATTTAAGTCTTCCTATATGACAAAGTAAAAGGATTTTCCTAGCCCTGTCGCTCTTTATACTTAAAACCATCCATAAGTCATCTTCTTCCTTCTTTTCTCAAGGCTCAATAACTAGGGTTTCCCTCCAAGGTTCTGCAATCTTCAAGTTATTGTTGGAAATTCTTCAACTAGGTATATGGGACTTCAAAAATTATCTTCTTTCATCCTTGTGTCCCAATTAATACTCAAAACCCTTACTTCTTTGATTCCCTAAGAAAGCATGTCTTAGGGTTTCCATTCCATGAATGTTTTCTCTCATCTCTTCCATGGTTTTCAAGGTATAAAAAAATGATGTTCATGAATTCACTCTCAATTGCTTGATGAACTACCATGATTTGATGTTAGCATGATTTCCCAAAGTTCATCCCATGAATTAGTTGTTTTTGAAAATATGGTCCATTTGAGATATATTATTTTACCATAAGTTTAGTACTATGATTTGGATTTATTTTTTTCATAGATTTAGCATGATTAGCATATTTATGATTCCCTAGATTCTCAGTCCTCTTTTTTGTTGAAAGTAGCCCTAACTAGACACTCATAAATTAAGTATGATCAACATGTTTATGGTTCTTTACACTTATAGGACTCTTGCTAGTAGAAAGTAGTTCTGACTAGTCTTATAATATCAGTTACAAGCCCTCAATTTAAGTATGTCATGGTCCTTTAGGCTCTTTGGACTCTTGCTAGATAAAGTGGTTCCGACTAGTCTTACAACATCATCTTTAGATTTATCAGTTACATGTATCCTTATGTTCTGTTGAGAGTAGTACATAGCACCGAGTAGGCTAGGTTTCCAGCAAACCAAGTCTTAGAATTACGTGCCACTGTAGGATAAGGGATTCTCAATAGTAGAGAATGTTTCTCTTAGCTAGAGGAATATGGGATCCTTTTTATTCGAGAGTGTCTCCCTTACCTCAATGGGCACATCCAAGGGTCGTCATTATTAGAGATTATCTCCCTGAGTTCATGAGTGATCCAGTCAGAGTTCATACCCCTGGCAAGATATGAACGTCCCTCTAACGGTTGGGTTACATGTCGAGCTCCATGAGGCTCACATTGAAGTTCATGAGTTAATAGTCTCTCCCACAGTGCACTTCAGTTTCAGTTCAGCACGGATATTTCAACTATAGATTGCAGTTTATGTTTTTAATGTGGGTACATGACCCTTATAAATAAATTTTACTTGTGTTTGATTTATTTATTTTCAACTAGCATATAATGTCAGTATCTATGCATCTTAGATAGGATCATCGTATTTCACCTCTATTATGCATTCAGTTATGCATTTAGATCTGTCTTTCTAAACATAGTAGCATGTTTCTAACTTCAGTTACGTTTCCCATATACTCAGTACATTCCAATTACTGACTGCATATTTTATGTGCTATATCATTTTGTGATATAGATCCAGGTATCTAGACTCAGCCCCATAGTTAGATAGGTTCAAGATTCTATCAGCTGACGTTGGTGAGTCCTCATCTTCCGAGGAGGGGAGTTATGTTTTTCTTTAGTTCAGTTTTTGTCTAGTTTTAGATTTTGGAGTTAGCTGGGGGCTTGTCCCAGTAGCTTATCATATTTGTATAGGCTTTAGACAATGGAGTGTTAGTTCTCAACCTATGAATCACCATTTTTATTAAACTATATCCTTATTTCATAATAAGTTATTTTTAGTTAGCTTCTACTCAAATATTTTCTATTAGTTGTTTTTATGTTAGAATTTTGCAATTTTATCGGTTAGCTTGGAGTCATTCGTGGTTCTAGGTTTCGTGTCTCGATGCGGTGGTTCAACTTAGGTCGTAAAAAACTTTGTATTAGAGCAAAGGTTAGTTGTCTCATAGGGTGGCTGAAAGTGGCATTAAATATAGCTTTTTCATGGGTGTGAAACACGCCACATCTATTGGGAAGAGGCTACATGAAGTTTTTAGGAAAATTCCTTTTCTTCATGCTTCTTATCTTCCGTAGAGTGTGAAACTCTAAAAGTCCCTCTTCTAACTCATGCTTTACGCGTTCGCAAACAATGCCTCCCTGATGAACAAACAGAAGGAGAAATGGTAATAGGCACCAGCCACCCTCACCAGCCCCAGTGGATTTGATGGATGAGCAGGTTACCTATCCAGAGTTTCGAGCTGCATTTCAGGTGTTAGTGCAGGCCATCATAACAAAGGCCAACCATCAGGAGTTAGCATCCATGAATGCTAACAGGAATGCTAGAGCAACAAGGGTGTGAGATTTCATTAGAATTAACCCGCCAGAATTCTTTGGGTTGAAGGTGGATGAGGATCCACATGATTTCATAGAGTAGATTCAGAAGATTACCCAGATTTTGGGGGTGACTGCTGAGGAGTGTACGGACTTAGCCTTCGATCAGCTAAAGGGGGGATGCACATATATGGTTCATGCAATTGAAGGAGGGTCATAGGGAAGGTGCAACTCTGCTTAATTGGAACAAGTTCGTGACATCCTTCTCGGACATATTCTTACCTCAAGAGTTGAGGGAGACGAAGGCAGCTGAGTACGTCAACTTGAAGCAAGATAACATGATTGTCCAGGAGTACACCTTGGAGTTTACTTGGTGGTCTAAGTATGCACTAGAGATGGTGCCTGATCAAAGGGCCCGCATGAGCAGGTTCGTAAATGGAGTCTCATCTTTACTTGTCAAGGAGTGTAGGACAGAAATGCTTATCAGTGACATAGACATTTCTAGACTCATGATATATGCACTACAGATCGAGGAGGCAAAGTTGAAGGAGTTGGAAAGGGAGAGAAAGAGACCAAGGACAGGGGACTCAGAGTATTTCTAACAGAGGACAAGTGGTCAACCTCCTTCCCAGTCCCTTCAGATGTCGTCAGTCCTAGCACCATCAACAAGCAGTGTTCCATATAGACTTAGGGTAAGGGAAATTACCTACCCAACTTGCAAGAACTATGGAAGGGACGATTTAGGGGAGTGCATGGTTGGTTCAGGCTCTTGCTCTTGGTGCAGCAAGTCAGGCCATAAACTCAGAGGTTGCCTAGAAATCAAACAGGGCAAAGGTAGAGTCCCAACCAACCTCTGCAGTAGCTCCGATAGCCCTTCCATATAAGCATGGCACATCAGCTGGTGCAGGTAGTGGACAATGTCAGGACCGCTTCTACGCCATGTCATCACGTCTAGATCGAGAAAGCTCAATAGGAGTAGTTAAAGTATGTTATGAGCTTTTTCCTTACATAGTGTTAGACTTAGGATTCACAGTATAAGGTATAATACCCTTTTTGTAACCTAATATGAGATTTGTCCGTAGATGATATAAAATGGTTATAAGTTTGAAGCCCTCAGTGATAGCTTTAGAGGCGAATGAAAAGTCAAGAGTTAGTGGTTTAAGCCTAGCCTTAGAGGAATGACTTTAAGCTAAGGGGGAAATAATGAGTTAAATGGGCCAAGTCAGGTCTTGAATGTTTCAAACAGGGAAGTCGCAAAAATATTATCTATAGGATGTCGACCCATTCCTATTCAAATGTTTCCCCTTATGTTTTGATTGATGTTACACTTTACTCATGCCTATGTTTAGATTTCCATAATGATATATAACCGCTTTAGACAATGATCCTAGTTTTACTCTCAATCATATTAGTTATCATGTTAGCTATTCAGATCTCAGAAAGTAGTTTTGGGATTTATAACTCCATCCTTCCCATCTCTGCTCCAGTGTGAGGAAATAATACTTTCTTAGTACTCAGCTAAGTTTCACACAATTTCATATCCTTCAGTTCTCCTCATGTCTTAGCATGCATGTATGATCCACAAATTTAGTTCAGCTATGTTAGTCACTCCATCAGTGTTCAGTCCATATTGTTTAGTATTGGGATTTGCAGTTCTTACCCTATCTTTTAAGTCTATTACTCTCCATTCAAGGATGAATCTTTCCAAGGGTGAGATAATGTAACACCCCAAAAGTCCCTAAGACTAGACCCTAGATTTGAAGTTTAACAACGCAGAGAAAATTGGAATATGCCCTCAGACCGAGCCTCAGTATGACTTGTAGGAGGATTGTACGAGTCATAACAAGGACTCGTAGTGTGAAGTCTTATGGGATTGGCAGCTATTTGGAAAGAACCATGAGTGGATATTACTATTTGTACCTAGATTGTACGAGTCATAGGGAAGGTATGGCGTAGGGAAAATCAGAGAAATACTCAAGAATCTTAGGTAACCATGAGCCATGGTGCGAGCCATTATTGGTGTACGTAGGTAGGAGGTTTAGAGAATTTTTAGGGAAGTATCAATAGCTACAAAGACTCAGTACGAGTCTTAATATGATGGTATTACTCATCGTTTCAATTGTGAGTTGAGATATTATACGCCTTGGACTTTTGGGCTAAGTTTGAAACCTTTCTAGGTATATGGATAGACCAGAACCAAATGACTTTTATGGAAAATAATGTGTTAAGATCAATTCGTAAGTGTGATAAGTGCATTGGATAGAAGTTCAGTTGATAAAGGACCTCTAGCTAAAGTTGGGTTGAGAGTTTTCCTACCGATTGAGTTTTTCATGAAAGTTCTCACAAGGGTCAAATTTAAATGATAATTAACTCTTACTTTACGAAGTGTTTTTGGATGATCAAACACATTAGATTGAATCCATTTTGAGTCTTCTTTCCAGCGCATCTGACCTTGCGTCAATCGGAGTTCGAAGTAAAACATTATGGGAAGTTTAGTGAAGCTCTATCAGGTTTGACAGACAGAATCAGTCTGTCACCACAAGTCATCGTATAACTCATGGTATGTAGGTAATCCTCGTACCAGGAACCCACACCAAGAGTTTCAACAAGCTGTTTAAGCCACCCAGATGCTATGAATGGCATACCACGACCCATGGTATGTCACCATGAGTCATGGGATGACACGTAGCATTGGACGGGCAGTTATTAAGTACGTTTTCTCAGGGATATTTTTGTAATTTTCTATACTTTTAACTCAAAAACTAGATTATTTTAGGCTTTCTATCGGATTAATTAAAAGGATTTTCCTGTCCCAATCCCTCATTCTACTCAAAAAAATCTATAAGTCATCTTCTCCCTTCTTCTCTCAAGGCTCAAGAACTAGGGTTTCCTTCTAAGGTGCTGCAAGCTTCAAGTTATTGGTGAAAATTATTCAACCAGGTATGTGGAACTTCAAAAAGGATCTTCTTTCATCCTTATGTCCTAATTAATGCTGAAAAGCCTAACTACTTTGATTCCCTATAAAAACATGTCCTAGGGTTTCCATTCTATGAATGTTTTCTCTCATGTCTACCATGGTTTTCAAGGTCCTCATGATAAAAAAACACATGATGATCATGAATTCACTCTCAATTGCATGATGAACTCCCATAATTTGATGTTAGCATGATTTCCCAAAGTTCAGCCCATGAATTAGTTGTTTCCGAAAATTTGGTCCAATTGAGATATATGATTTTACCATGAGTTCTGTACATATGATTTACACTATGATTTTGATTTATGTTTTTCTTGGATTTTGTATGATTAACATGCTTATGATTTCCTAGGCTCTCAGGCCTCCTGCTTGTTGAAAGTAGCCCTGACTAGACCCTCATGAATTCAGTATGACCAGCATGTTTATGGTTCTTTAGACTCTCGGGCCTCTTTCTAGTAGAAAGTAGCTCTGACTAGTCTTAGAGTATAAGTTATGAGCCCTTAGTATTAGTATGTCATGGTCGTTTAGGCTCTCAGGACTATTGCTAGATAAAGTGGTCCCGACTAGTCTTAGGACATCAACTTTAAATTTTTCAGTTACATGTATCCTTATGTTCAGTTGGGAGTAGTACGTAGCACCGATAGCCCAGGGTTCCAGCGTACCCAGGTCTCAGAGCTATGTGCTATTGTAGGATAAGGGATTCCCGATAATAGTGAATGTTTCTCTTAGCCCGAGGAATCTAGGATCTTTATTATTTAAATGTGTCCCCCTCACCTCATTGGGTGCATGCAGGGGTAATCGTTATTAGAGATTGTATCCCTGAGTTCACGAGTGATATCATGCCAGTCAGAGTTCTTACCCTTGGCAAGGTATGAACACCCTTCCAACCAGGGTTATAGGTCGGGCTCCATGAGGCTCATATTGGAGTATGTCAGTTAATAGTCCCTTCCACAATGTAGTTCAGTTTTAGTTTAGTATGGATATTTCAGCTACAGATTTCAGTTTCTATTTTCGGTGCATGTACATGACCCTTATAAATCAGTTTTACTCATATTTATTTAATTGTTTTCAAGCTAGTAGGTCATGTCAGTATCTATGCATCTCAGATAGGGTCATCGTACCTTAGTTATGCGTTCAGTTATGTATTCAGATCAATCTTTCGATATACTTTATACATTCCAAGTACTGACCACATACTTTATGTGTTATGTCATTTCATGATATAGATCCAGGTATTCAGACTCAGCCCTCACAGTTAGATATGTTCCAGATTCTATCAGCTGACATTGGTGAGTCCTCATCATCCGAGGATGGGAGTTATGTTTTTCCTTTATTAAGTAATGTTCTAGTTTCAGATTTTAGTGTTAGCTGGGGCTTGTCCCAGTAGCTCATCAGATTAGTAGAGACTTTCAGCAAATGTAGTGTTAGTTCTCAGCGTATGAATCATCATTTTTATTAAACTATGTCCTTATTTCATGATAAGTTATTTTAAGTTTGCTTCCGCTCAGATATGTTTTATAAGTTGTTTTTATGTTAGAATTATTCTATGCCATGGGTTAGCTTGGAGCCATTCTTAGTTCTAGGTCCCGTGTCTATTTTTTGAGGTCCCAGCTCGAGTCCTGGCACAAAACCCATGTATAACAAATTATGGACCAAATATGTCCCATTTAGGATGTCCTTTCTTACATGGAGAGCTATCAATGAGAAACTCTCTACAAACATATCAGTGGCAACCTTGGGCATCACTATCAATCCTCAATGCTAATATTGTTACCCTCAAAATAATACTATGGAGTTGGAAGATACCAAACATCTCTTTTGCTAAGGGAATAAGGCGAGGAAATATGGGGAAAATTTGCAGGACCATTGGGTATTGGAAACAGATGTAACAACTTAAAAATGATGCTTCTAAGATGGTGGAATCACAAATCGAACGATCTTATCACTAACTTCATTAATAGGAATCTTCCTCCAATCATTTTCTGGGAAATATAGGAGTCTAGATGTAGCAACAAATTTGAAGGGACTAAACCTTCAATGTATAGAACAAGCACTATTATCACTACCTTTATTTTGCATATTGTTAACATAAAGTTCACCAGACCCAGAGTTGGAGACAAGTGGAACAACATATGCCAAGCTAGTGAGGCTTATATACAACACAAAACAAGAATCCCAATAGCATGGATCAAACCTCCACCACTTAGAGTTAAACTAAATGGTGATGGTAGTTGTTTAGAGGGTGAATGTGGAGGAGGGGGCATTGTTCGATATCAAGAAGGAAACTTCATTTTTGCATACTCGATCTACTTAGGAAATGTTACTAGTAGCACTGTTGAGGCTACGTGTTTTGGGCTAGGATGGTGTGCTAACAATGGCTTTGACATGGCCTTGGGAGAGTCAGACTCCCTCCTACTGGTCATGTGTGTGCAAATAAAATGGAAACAACCCTAGAGAATTGATAAACATACTAAAGAGATTCAACAAATGATTGCAGATCATAACTTCGAGATCTCCCATTGCCTCTGAGAAACTAATAGACCAGCTGACAAATTGGCTTCTCTAAGTCATAGAATAGAAGAGATCAAGACTTTCAATTATTCTCAGAGCTTCCAAGAAACATCAGGGGACTAGTCAATATGGATAAATGGAACCTCCCAACCTTCAGAATATAACCAGTAAATCTTGCCAACATCATATATGACCCTCTGTAAAGCCCCCTTTTTTATGTGTTACCATTTCTTGTTAACATAGAGTGAGTGTCCCATCTCAATGATCATGTAAGAAGTTGGGGATGCCGAACCCAAAATTGTAACTTTTTGCACATCGTTGATCAATGGAGACTTAAATGATTAAAAAAATTAGAAATCCATATGATTCTTTTTCACGACCCGAGCATAGACCCTAGATGTGATACGGGATGTAGAACCACGAATGGCTCCAAGCTAGCCCATGGTACATGCATGACATCATAATATATAGAAACAACTAAGCAAAAACTAATAATAAGGCATATAATGAAATTGAATAAGTGTGAAACATCATAAAAGGGTAAACTACAACAACATAGGCCAACTCGCTAAAAATGAATAGTCTAAAAGCCTCTAAAAATCTGATGAGTTGAGGGAACAGGTTCCCAACTAGCTCTATGAAACCTAAAAACTGGAATGACTAAGAAAAATATAAACCAAAACTCTTTTCCTCAGATGATGAGGACTCACCAATCAAAGATGATTAATGCAGGAACCTATCAGCAGTGGGGTAGAGACTGAACACCCGAACCTATATTATGAGATAATATTGCAAAAATATGCAATCAGTACTTTTAATGTACTAAGTATGGAGAATAAGTAAAACATAAGTTCAGTATATGCTATAAATCCTGATTGTGATATAGTATAAAATATGAGATTCTTATCAGAAACTAACGTATAATGACCCAAGGTTTTTAAAACATAAACCTAGAGCTTAACATATTTGAAATTGATGTCACTCAAGTGCACGCAAAAGCACATGGTCGTCAAATAATACAGGACTGGAGGTCTCGATTATCGATCCCTTAGAGACTTGTCAAATCAATTGTTATAAGGTTATTACTTTATTTTGTTATTCTAACAAAACAGATAAAATAGAGAATGATTTGAAGAATTAAACTACTAAAACTTTAAAATGTAAAATTAAATAAGTATTGTGGCAGACTTTTATGTACTATAAATAATGATAAAAATCTAGGGAATCGACACTTTCATATCAGGTTGAGTTCTCAAGAAGTGCCTATGCTAGATTGATTCCTCCTAAGGTTGCTAGTTCTAAGTTACTATCCCATTTTTGTCCACATTCCCCTGCATCCAAGAACCATATCATGAACCATAATGCCTATATCCCTATGGTCGAAAGAGAAACATGAAACGATGGTTATGCCTACCTGTATTTCAACTAAATAGGGTTGAAGGGTGTCACATCCCAAACATAAGCTCGAATCTAGACACGTAACCTAAAACCCAAAATGGCTCCAAGTCAACCCATGACATGAATATGATAACAATAGGTCAAAATTAGCAAAACTGATAACTGAATTTTGAAATAGCAGAAGTCTGACTAACAAGACATCTAGCCAACGGTAATATGATGACACTGATTCTGAAGCTTAATATACAAATCTATGTTTGGAAAAGCCTTTACTAAATGATGAGATACTAGGAAAATCCCCCAACTATCTCTATGTCAGAAACAAACAGACATAACAATACTGCAAGAAAGATGTCCTCGGAGGATGAGAACTCACGCAAGGTAGGGTCTAAGATGGAACCAGAGAAGAACTAACATTGTGTCTGAGTCTGATCTAAGTCTACTAACTGATAAGATGTTGGGAGAAGCCCCCATCTATCTCTAAGTCTGAAACAAACTGATATAACAATAGATGTCCTCAGAGGATGAGGAATCACCCAAGGCATGGCCTGAGCTGGAACGAGAGCAGAACAAACGATGCGTCTGAGTCTTATCGCTAGGACTCGTACCATGAAATGATATAACATAGAATATGTAGTAAGTACTTGAAATGTATTGAGTATGCAAGGTCTGTAAAACAAGCTGAGTAAGTATAAACTGAAATCATGTACATCATAAGTCATAACATCATAAGATTTTGAGAGTAAAAACTACATGTTGATATCTGAAAATATGAATAGACATAAACTGGATCTCAGAACTGAATTGAATAAAGATGAAAGTGAGATTCATAAGTAAAAACTGATAACCTGATCATTTGGTCAAACCTGTTGACAAAATAATATCATGACTTATAAACATGCATAACTGAGATCATGAGGAACATGGGAGACTCATCGGATAACCTACACTATCACGATAGAGCTTACGTAATCCCAACTATTACATTCAAGTGGATAGAGTCGTCCAAAGCCTACCATGATATCAATATCAAGCTGAAGGCCTATTTAGGGCAGGGGAAGCTCACAAGGGAGGTCGCAAAGTAAAATGTAAAATCCTATGTTGGCAAGTAGTTTTGAGACCCAGAGTTTTCATGAACCCCTAGCCTACCCGGTCCTTAACACTGCTCCCAAAAACATGTAAGGCACTCTCCATCATATTTCAATGAAGCTGAAACCATCATATTTTAATGAAGCAGATATTATAATTACATGCATAGTCTGAAATGTGAATTCGGGGAGTCCTGGCACCATACATACCATAAGATGAATATGGGAGTATAGACTCCAAAACCAAATAGTAAGCTAATTTATAGAACTGAACTGAATCATGAAAACATGCTAAATTAGAGTGGGATTACCCAAACTTTGAAGATCATGCATACTTGAAATATATTTCATTATTCAAAATCATAGATTCATATATGGGTAATTTGTAAACATACATACATGCTAGATACTTCATCATACTTGAAATCATCAATCATAGATTAACTTTTTCCTAAATTTGCATAATTTGGCATAATCTTCTAAAAATTTAAAAACATGAATTTGTAATTAATTATTAGATAAAATCTACCCATGATTCTCAAAACATGCCTTGAAACATGAAGGGAATTGACCCATAGATAAATCATAGTGAATTTTATAAATTTGGGTTAAAACCATATAGGATCATCAAATTGATTTAAGACTTGAATTCATGAACTTGAGAAGGAATATGGGCATGAGAGGGAAAGAAAACTCTCATTCATAGCCCTACGTACCTAGGTAAATTGATTCTCAACTTGAATTTGAAGGTCCATGAGATTTGGAGGAGAATTGGAGGATTCTAGGCTTGATTTTGAATAGAAAACCTCTAAACTTGCATGGATGGAAGTTGAATCAATTATAATGAGTTAAACTCCCTTAGTACACCTCTTTAAGAGATTAAAACGATGTAGTATAGGAGTTAAAACCATGGGATATTACAAAATTTCCCTTGAGAATCGGGTAGAATTTTGATAACTAGCCACCCAGATGGTACCCATAACGGGCCGTCACACTCCCTACGATCTATCATTCATGTTGTCGACCTAAACCAGTAAAGTCGACCACAATCTCCTTCTGATGGTACATGTGATGGGACTTCATGACTCCAATAGTCCATCAGGTCTTCCATCACCCCAGAGTCTAGAAAAATTAACTTCGATGGTTGTCCGTCACTGCTCTAACAGTCGTCACTAGCACCGCCAGGTCTGTGACGGTCCATCAGCCACACCGTCAAATTTGAACATCACCAGTGATGGTCCGTTGCCTTCCTAATGACCATCACTTGTGTTGTTAGTGGAATCACAGTCTGTTAGTAATACTGTCACTCCCTACACCAGACCTGCAATTTCAGTTATTTTCCTTCATCGAACTATTCTGAGGTTTGAGGTTTTACAACATCTCCCCCTTGAGAACATTCAGCCTTGAATGTTGATTTAAACCTGTTAAAGGTCTAAGGGAGGGATTTACAACTCTAAAATTGAGAAATTTTTACTAAGAACTAATGGAGCAACTGTCTCCGGACTGAAATGCATGATTGAACTGAACTCATGAAACATACATTCATACAAGGACATGAAAGAAACTTAGAGACATAAGGAAAAATAGAGTACTAGGGAGGAAATTGATATCTCAAGTTGGAACTGAGCCGGAAGGGAAACGATGTGGGTGTCTAGCCAATATATGTACTTCGGCCTGCCACGTAGCTCCTTCAACAAGTTGATTCCTCCAAGAGACTTTCACTGAAGCTACTTCCTTGTTCGTCAACTTTCGAACCTAACAATCAAAGATCTCAACTGGTACCTCCTCATAGCCAAGGTTATCCTTCATACCTATGCTCTTCATCGAGACAACCAAAGTCGGATCACTAATGCACTTCTTTAATAGAGATACTTGAACAATTGGATGCACTGAAGCTAAATCCAAGGGCAACTCCAACTCATAGGCCACCTTGATTTGCCTCATTTCCCGAGGAAAGAACCGATCTAAGAATGCAGTGAGGAACTCATCCCAACTAATGGGACCCGCTTTGACTCCCCGGCTATCCTTCAACTGCCTATACCATATAAGAGTGACCCCTTTCAACTGATAGGAGGCTAAGTCTGCACACTCCTTTCCTATCACTTCTATATTCTAGGTGATCTTTTGGATCTCCTCAATGAACTCATATGGGTCCTTATCCACTCTTGACCCAAGGAACTCAGGTGGATTCATCCTAAGGAAATCCCAAACTCTAGCCACCTGGGAATACGTGCCACTGCCCGCTAATTGACCTGAGCAGTCAACACTTGTGCCAACATCTGAATGGCTTCCCTAAACTTAACATGGGAAACCTACTCAGGCACGAGATCTTCTAGGGCTGGTGTGGATTGCTAGTGTCCATCTCCATTGCCATCCTCTCATTTCTGTTTTCATTCATTCTTCAAATGCATAATGCTAGAGTTAGAGGAGTACAGAGAGTTGACCTCATAACGCAAGATAGAATCATGAAAACAGAGAAGCTTCCTAAAACGCCTTATAACCATTTCTACATAAGTGTGGTGCACTTCATATCCATTAAAAAGACTACTTAACGTGGCTTTCAAGCACCCATGGACACTCTAAACCTTTTCTCTGATACCAAGTTTGTCATGACCCGAACATAGGCCCGCATCTAGACACGGAACCTAGAACTATAAATAGCTCCAAGTCAACCCATGGCATGAACATGATAACTAAAGGTCAACATAACCAAAATTGATAAATGAATTTTGAAATAGCAGAAGTCTGACTAACAAGACGTCTGGCCAATGGTAATATCATAACACTGAGTCCAAAGCCGCATATATAAATCTATTTCTAGAAAATCTTCTACTAACTGATGAGATGTTGGGAAAAGCCCCCAATACTATGTCTGAAACAAACTGATATAACAATACAAAAAGATAGATGTCCTCGAAGGATGAGGATTCACCTAAGGCAGGCTCTGAGCTAGAACAAGAGCAGAACTAATGGCGCGTTTGAGTCTGATCAGTAGGACCTGTATCATGAAACGATACTACGTAGAATATGTGGTCAGTACTTGGATGTACTGGTATGCAAGGTAAGTAAAAAACAGGCTGAGTAAGTATAAACTGAAATCATGTACAGCATAAGTCATAACATCAAAAGATTCAGAGAATAATGATAGTATGTTAATATTTGAAAACATGAATACACATAAACTGGATCTCATAACAAAATCAAATGACTCAAAGCTAAAATTGAGATTCATAAGTAAAAACTGATAGCCTGATCATTGGGTCAAACCTGCTGAAAATATAATATCATGACTGATAAACATGCATAACTGAGATCATGAGAAACAATGAGACACGTCATCTAACTGACACTATCACAATAGAGACTACATGATCCCAACTGATACACTCTTGTGGGCAGAGCCATCCAAAACCTTGCTAGGGCTAAGGGCGCTACCATGATATTGATATCAAGTTGAAGGTTCATTCGAGGTAGGGGAAGCTCACAAGGGAGGTCCCAAAGTAAAATGTAAAATCCTACGTTGGCACATAGTTTTGAGACACCAGTTTTTCATGAACCCTAAAATACCGGGTGCCAGAAACTGCTCCCAAAAACATGCAAGGCACTATCCATCATTTTTCAATGAAGCTGATAATATAATTACATGCATAGTCTAAAATCTGAATACGGAGAGTCCTGGCTCGAAACATACCATAAGTTGAATATATGAGTATATACTCCAAAATCATAAAGTAAACTGATTTATGGAACTAAACTGAGTCATCAAAACATGTTAAACCAGAGTGGGATTATCCAAAATCTAAGGATCATGCATACATGAAATAGACTTCACTAGTCAAAATCATAGATTCATATATGGGTAATTTGTAGACATAGATACATGCTAGATAGTTCATCATATTTGAAATCATCAATCATAGATTAACTTTTTCATGAATTTGCATAATTTGGCATAATCTTCTAAAAATTCAACAATATGAATTTGTAATTAATCATTACTTAAAATCTTCCCATGAATCTCAAAACATTCCTTAACATGAAGGGAATTGACCCATAGATACATCGTAGAGAATTTCAGAAATTTGGGTTAAAATCTCACAGGAGCAAAAAATTGATTTAAGACTTGAATTCATGAACTTGAAGAGGAATATGGACATGAGAGTGAATGGAAACTCACATTCATATCCCTATATACATGAGTAAACTGATTCTCAACATGACTTTGAAGGTCCATGAGATTTGAAGGAGAATTAGAGGATTCTAGGCTTCATATACAATGGAAATCCTCTAAACTTTCATGCATGGAAGTTGAATAAATTAGAATGGGTTAAACTCCCTTAATAAACCTCTTTTAGAGTTTAAAATGACGTAGTATAGGAGTTAATAGCATGGGAGATTACAAAATTTCCCCTGTGAATCAGGCAGAATTTCCTCAACTAGGCACCCCGACGGTACCCATAACGGGCCGTCACACTCCTGATGATTTGTCATTCGTGTCGTCACCCTAAACCAGTGAAATCGGCCACAATCTCCTTCTAATGGTACAAGTGATGGACCTTCATGACTCTGACGATCCGTCAGGTCTTCTATCAGCCCAAAGTCTAGAAAATTTTCCTTTGATGGCTCAACCGATGGTCCGTCGCTACTCTAACATCCGTCACTAGCACCGGCTGGTCCGTGATGGGATATCAGCCACACTGTCAAATCTGAACATCACCTGTCATGGTCTATTTCCTTCTTGACAACCTTCTACGCTATCAATGGCATGACGGTCCATTGGTAATGCTGTCACTCCATGCACTAGACATGCAATTTTAGTTATTTTCCTTCATCAAAGTTTTTTGAGGTCCAAGGTGTTACAATATCTCCCCCTTGGGAACATTCATCCTCGAATTTTTATTTAAACTAGATAGAGGGATAACGGAGGGAACTACAACTCTGAAACTAAGAAATTTTAATAGAAAACTGACAGAGCAACTGTCTCTGGACTGAAATACATGACTAAACTGAGCTCATGAAACATATATGCATACAAGGACATGAAAGAAACTTAGAGATATGAGGCAGAATAGAGTACTAGGGAGGAAACTGATATCTCAAGCTGGAACTGAGCTGGAAGGGAAAAGTTGTGGGTATCTAGCCATTACATCTGCTTCAGCCTGCCACGTAGCTCCTTCAATAAGCTAATTCCTCCACAAGACTTTCACCAAAGCTACTTCCTTGTTCCTCAACTTCCGAACCTGACAATCAAAGATCTCAACTGGTACCTCCTCATAGCGAAAGTTATCCTTCATACCTATGCTCTCCATTGAGACAACCAATGTAGGATCACCAACGCACTTCTTTAACAAAGATACATGAAAAACTGGATGTGCTGAAGCTAACTCCAAGGGCAACTCCAACTCATAGGCCACCTTGCCAAACATATCTCACAATCCTATATGGGCCAACATATCAGGGACTAAGTTTCCCTTTCTTCCAGAACCATATCACTCCCTTCATGGGAAACACCTTCAAAAACACCCAATCATCAACTTCAAACTCAAGTTCTCTCCGTCTAACATCTGCATAAGATGTTTAATGACTCTAAGCTATTTTAGGCCATTTTATAATATGCTGAACCTTCTCCATGGCCTCATGAATAGAATTTGGCCCGATCAACATAGCATCACCTACCTCAATCCACCAATAGGCGACCTACACCTCCACCTGTAAGAGCCTCAAACAGAGACATCTAAATGCTGGAGTGATAGCTGTTATTGTAAGCAAACTTGACGAGGATCATCCCAACTACATTTGAAATCAATAACACATGACCTCAACATATCCTTAAGGGTCGAAATGATCCACTCGGACTGACCATCCATCTACATGTGAAAAGGTATGCATAGCTTGACTTGAGTACCAAGTCCCTTCTGAAACGATCTCCAAAACTACACGGTGAAGTAAGTACCTCTGTTTGAAAGATGGACAAGGGGACTCCATGCAACCGAACTAACTCCCGAATGCACAATTTAGCATAATCCTCTGCTAAGTGGGTATTTGTGATAGTTAGAAAATGGGATGCTTTCGTCAATGTGTCTATAACAACCCAAATAAAGTCATACTGTCGACTTGTGTGAGGTAACCCTGTGATGAGATCTATATTGATCTCTTCCCACATCCAAGTGGGGATACTGATGTCTTGTAGTACACTACCTAGTCTTTGATGCTCCACTTTCACTTTCTGATAATTCGGCTGTGGCTAAGTCCTTCTTCATGCCATTCCACTAGTAGACCTCCCATAGATCTCGGTACATCTTGGTGGCACTTGGATGGATAGAATACCATGAACCATGAGCCTCATGCAACATCCACTCTCTCAAATCAATGAAATCCGAAACACATAAATGACCATGATATTGAAGTACACCATCTCAGCCTTGGGAGAAGACCTCTACATTCTGATTCTGAACCGCTTCCTTCAACTTTACCAAAATAGGATCCTCGTCTTGCCTAGCCTTAACCTTAGTCACCAAAGAAGATTCTTAACTATTCTAGACAATGACACCACCATCTGTTGAATCCACAGGGTGAACCCCAAACTATGCAAACCGATGCATATCCTTCACCAACTCTTTCCTTCCATCTTCCACATGAGAAATACTCTCCATGGACAGCCTTCTAAGGGCATCCTCCACTACATTGGCCTAGCCCGGATGATGGAGGACACTCATGTCATAGTCTTTCAATAGTTCTAACCATCTCCTTTGTCGAAAATTAAAATCCTTCTGGGTGAACACATATTGTATGCTCTTATGGTCTGTAAACACATCCCCATGGACCCCATAAAAATAGTTCCTATAAATCTTTAACGCCAACACCACCACTGCAAATTTCAGGTCATGCGTCGGGTAATTCTTCTCATGAGTCTTAAGTTGTCTAGAGGCATAAGAAATGACCTTGCCATGATGTGTCAACAAATAACATAGAATGACCTTAAGGCATCACAAAACACAAAAAATCCATTTGTATCCATAGGTAGGGTCAATATTGGGGCTGAGGTGCATCGACTTTTTAACTCCTAAAAACTCTTCTCACAGGCATCTGACCACTAAAATTTCACTTTCTTTTGGGTCAACTTAGTCAATGGTGCTGCAATGGATGAGAATCCTTCAATAAACCTTTTGTAATAGCCAGTTAAACCCAAGAAACTCTTTATATATGAAGGATTAACTAGTGTAGGCCAATTCTTCACGACTTCTATCTTTTAAGAGTCCACCTGCACACCCTCACATGACACCACATGGCCCAAAAATGCTATTGAGTCCAACCAAAACTCATAGTTGCTGAATTTAGCAAACAGTTGGCGATCCTTGAGAGTCTTTAGCATAATCCTTAAATGAGCATCATACTCCTCCTCGCTCCGAGAGTATATGAGAATGTCATCTATGAGGACAATCACGAACATGTCCAAATATGGCTTGAACACCCTGTTCATCAAATCCATAAAAGATGCAGGAGCATTCGTTAGTCCAAAAGATATAACCACAAACTCATAGTGACAATACTGAGTCCTAGAAGTTGTATTAGGAATGTCACTCTCCCTAACTCTGAGCTGATGATACTCAGATTTGAGGTCTATATTTGAGAAGTACTTAGCACCCTGAAGTTAGTCAAACAAGTCATCAATTCTGGGAGGTGGTACTTGTTCTGTATTGTAACCTTTTTCAACTACTGATACTGAATGCACATATGAAGAGACCATCCTTCTTTCGAACAAAGAGAACTAGTGCACCCCACTGGGACTTCCTAGGTCTGATGAATCCTTTATCCAAGAGATCATTCAACTATTCTTTTATCTCCTTTAGCTTATTCAGAGTTATTCTGCATGGAGGGATTGATATAGGCTGCATATCGAGAAGAAGGTCAATATCCCACTCGGGAGGGACTCCTGGTAGATCATCTATATAAACCTTCCAATACTTGCACACAATAGGAACTGGCTGGAGATTCGGGGTTTCCAACATTGCATCCTTAATCCGAACTAGATGGTAAACAAAACCCTTGAAAATCATCTTTCTGGCCTTAAGGTAGGAAATGAAGCAACCTACAGGCTCAACTGAACTACCCTTCCATTATAGGACAGGCTCCCCCGAAAATCGGAACTCTACCGTAGGGGTTCTATAATTTACTGAGGCATAACATGCATGCAACCAATCCATACCAAAGATAACATCAAAATAATTCATGTATCACTCTACTAGATCAGCTGTGCTGACTTTTTAATGGATTGTGACAGGGAAATTTTTGTATACTCGTCGAGTTATAATTGAGTCACCGACTGGAATAGAGACTGAGAAAGGTTCTGATAGGATTTCAGGACTTACTCCAAAACTAATAGCAACATACGATGACACAAAAGTTAAAGTAGCCCCTAGATCTAACAATGCATATACATAAAGATGGAATACTCGTAACATACTAGTGACCACATTCAGAGAGACATCCTGCTCCTGACGTGATGAGAGGGCATCAAACTTATTCTAATGCTGGCCACCACCTGCACTAGTGGATGCACCCTACTGAGTTGAGCGAGCTAGTAGAGCTGTTGAACTTGCAAATGGGTAACAGTCTCTACCATGACCCTATCTGGCCGCTGGACAATCATTGAGCATGTGACCAGGCTTCCCGTACATAAAATATGCCCCTGAACCTACTAAACACTAACTGGTGTGCTTTCTACCACACCTACCAAAAACTAGAATGCTGGGCTCTATTGACCTGCTCCCCAGACCTCGAGAGCTGATGTCTTTCCAATTTGATCACGCCTAAACCTGTATGGCACACCGGCTGATGATGACGCTGGGGCTGATGATCTCTGGTGGAACTGATCACAATGTCCTCCACCAGACCTCTACTAGGAAAACCCAAAACTGTCTATCTTGACCCTCTTGTCCTCTCTCTCCCTCTCCCTCGTCTGACCGCCTCTATCCACTGGGCATACAAGACCAATTGGGAGAAGTCAATGTCCTAATATAGCATGGCGGTCCTGCAATCCTTGACGAAGTGGTCCGCTACTCCATTCACAAATCTGCTCACTCGAACCCTCTGATCAGCCACCATCTTTGGCGTATATTTGGACAACTGGGTGAACTGTAGAGCATACTCCTAGAAAGTCATGTTGTTCTATTTAAAATTCACAAACTCAGCCACCTTGATGTCCCTCATCTCCTAGGGAAAGAATCGGTCTAAGAATGCAGTGAGGAACTCATCCCAACCAATGGTACCCGCTCCAACACCCTGACTATCCTTCCACTGCCTATACCATATAAGAGTGGCCAACCTTCAACTAATAGGAGGCTAAGTCTGTACACTCCTCTTCTGTCACTTCCATAATCTAGGTGATCTTCTATATCTCCTCAATGAAGTCATGTGGGTCCTTATCCACACTTGACCCAAGGAACTCAAGCCGATTGATCCTGAGGAAATCTCGGACTCTAGCCGCTTGGGGAGCATGTGCCACTGCCTGCTGATTGACCTGAGCGGTCAATGCTTGTGCTAACATCTGAATGGCTGCCCTAAACTCCGCATAGGCAACCTTCTGGGGCATGGGATTTTCTAGGGTGGTGGGGCTTGTTGTTGCCCATATCCATTGTCGTCCTCTTATTTCCGTTGCCACTCATTCTTCAGTTAACTCGGCATGGAGGCGTGATTTTACAAATGCGTAAAGCTGGAGTTAGAGGAATATAGAGAGTTGAACTCATACCATGAGATAGAATCAGGAAAAAAGAGAAGTTTCCTAAAGCACCTTATAACCTCTTCCTCATAAGTGTGGTGCATTTCACACCCATGAAAAAGACTCTACTAATGCAGCTTTCAGAAACTCTTGGACACTCTAAACCTTTTCTCTGTTACCAAGCTTGTCACGACCCGAATAAAGGCCCGGATCTAGACATAGAACCTAGAACTATAAATGGCTCCAAGTCAACCCATGGAATGAACATGATAAGTAAAGGTCCACATAAGAGAAATTGATAACTGAATTCTAAAATAGCGAAAGTCTGACTAATAAGATGTCTTGCCAACGGTAATATCATGACACTGAGTCTGAAGCTAAATATATAAATCTATGTCTGAAAAATCCTCTACTAACTAATGATATACGGGGACAAGCCCTCAAAACTATGTCTGAAACAAACTGACATAACAATACTAAAAGATAGATGCCCTCGAAGGATGAGGACTCACCTAAGGCAGGGTCTGAGCTGGAACAAGAGCAGAACTAATGGCGCGTTTGAGTCTGATCACTAGGACCTATGTAATAAAATGATACAACATAGAGTATGCAGTCACTACTTTGATGTACTGGGTATGTAAGGTAAGTAAAACAGGCTGAGTAAGTATAAACTGAAATCATGTACATCATAAGTCATAACATCATAAGATTCAGAGAATAATGACAGCATGTTGATCTTTAAAAACATGAGTAGACATAAACTGGATCTCACAACTAAATAAAATGACTCAGAGCTCAAACTAAGATTCATAAGTAAAAACTAATAACCTGATCATTGGGTCAAACGCGATGAAAGCATAATATTATGACTGATAAACCTGCATAACTGAGATCATGAGGAATAATGGAAAAACGTCATATAACCAACTCTGTCATGATAGAGCCTAAATGATCCCAACTGTTTCACTCATGTGGGCAGAGCTGTCAAAAGCATTGCTAGGGCTAAGGGAGGTCCCAAAGTAAAATGTAAAATCCGATGTTGGCACGTAGTTTTGAGACTCGGGGTTTTCATGAACCCCTAGCCTACTCAGTGCCAGACACTGCTCACAAAAACATGTAAAGCACTCTCCATCATTTTTAAATAAAGCTGAAACCAATCGTTTTTCAATGAAGCTGATAATGTAATTAGATGCATAGTCTGAAATATGAATACGGGGAGTCCTAGCTCCATACATACCATAAGCTGAATATGGGAGTGTAGACTCCAAAACCATATGGTAAGCTGATTTATAGAACTGAACTGAATCATGAAAACATGCTAAATTAGAGTGGGATTACCCAAAATCTGAAGATCATGCATACTTGAAATAGACATCCCTAGTCAAAATCATAGATTCATATATAGGTAATTTTAAACATACATACATGTTAGATACTTCATCATACTTGATATCAACAATCATAGATCGACTTTTTCATGAATTTGCATAATTTGGAATAATCTTCTAAAAATTCGAACACATGATTTTGTAATTAATTATTACATAAAATCTGTGCATGAATCTCAAAACATTCCTTGAAACATGAAGGGAATTGACTCATAGATAAATCATAGAGAATTTCATAAATTTGGGTTAAAACCTCATAGGATCATAAAATTGATTTAAGACTTGAATTTGTGAACTTGAGGAGGAATATAGGCATGAGAGTGAAAGGAAACTCTCATTTTTGTCCCTACATACCTGGGTAAACTAATTCTCAACTTGACTTTTGAAAGCCCACGAGATTTGGAGGAGAATTAGAGGATTCTAGGCTTGATCTTCAATGGAAACCTCTAAACTTGCATGCATGGAAGTTGAATGGATTAGAATATGTTAAACTCCCTTAATACACCTCTTTCAGAGCTTAAAACAATGTAGTATAGGAGTTAAAAGCATGGGAGATTATGAAATTACCCTTGAGAATTAGGTAGAATTTCCGCAACTAGGTAGCTCGATGGTACCCGTGATGGGCTGTCACACTCCCGACGGTCCATCATTTGTGCCATTGCCCCAAACCAGTGAAGTTGGCCAAAATTTCCTTCTGACGGTACAAGTGATGGGCCTCCATGACTCCGACAATCCGTCAGGTTTTCCGTCACCCTAGAGTCAAGAAAAATTTCCTTTGACGGCTCAACATATGGTCTGTCACTGCTTTGACGACCGTCACTAGCACTGTTAGGTCCGTGATGGGATTTAAGCCAGACCATCAAACCTGAACCTCCCTAGTGATGGTCCGTCGCCTTCTTGGGGATCATCACTTGCAACGTTAGGTGCATGACAGCCCGTCAGTAACGCCATCACTCCCTTCACCAAACCTGCAATTTAAGTTATTTTCCTTCATCAAGCTCTTTTGAGGTTCGAGGTGTGACAAAGAGTATATCCGTATTCTTATCAACAATTTCTAACCTCTAACCAATGGGTCAAAGGATCTTTGAATTCTGTTTTATATTTATTTTTGACCCTTTTGGTTCCCTTTCCCAAGTTCTATCAAAAGCCAACATATTTACTTACAAGTTGATTAGGCTAGTGAATAAGCAATTAAAGTAAGTAAAATATAAACAACCATTATGAAAGAATCAAAACAAGAAATCAATATTTTTTCGAGTTTTAACCATCAACTATGGCCAAAACCTTAGAATGGGTGTTTTGCCAACATCATCATTCTCAGTCAAACAAGAAAGAAAAGAAGAAACCTAAGTAGAACTTGTATCTCTTCCACAAGTTGCATTTATAGGCTTCAAAATAATGAATGTTATAATAATCCATATGCTTGAAACGCCCTAGATGTTATATATGTAGTTGAGCCTTCAAATGAGGCTTTTGCCCTCAAGTATTTGGCTTAAAAATCAACAAAATCTCATACAAGAGAGGTCTGGCACACCGCCCCATGCATAGCACCACAAAGTTGGTGAAATTCCTCTTAAGAATAGTTTTTGGCACTGTCGCGCTCCAGCGCACACGCAAGCGTACGCGGTCGTACAAGTAATACAATGGCCCTTTTTAAGAGCCGGATGTCGAACCCATAGGGATTGGACCAATTAAGCAAATTATGAAGTTCAAGTGTAAGATTAACCTTCACAAGTGTTGATTATAGAAGTTTTCAGTAAATTATGATTAAGTTTTGGGGTGGTCACAAAACAATCTGGATACAATAATAAGAAGCAACAAGAGCTAAGGCTAGATAATCATGTAATGCTACACATTGTAATGGTTCACATATGAAATTATCAATTGTTGTCTCACATAGTTGGAAAAGGCGATGTTCATGGTCTCTCGAGCCTCTAAACATGACAAACTAGCTTCACAACTACATCGTTGAGCAGGGATGTGACATCCTAGTTCGTGGGCAATTCAACTACATGGATGTGGTTTACGGGGTTTGTGCTCTTGATTAGGACTTTCGTACCTCTAATCATTTAACCTAACTTATCTTCACAACTACTTCTACGAGTGGTGGAGTGACAATTCTAAGCCGATGTCTTACTATCATCCCCTTTTTAAAACAAAGCAAGGAGAATTAGGTTTCATGGTGATCAAGCATAAAAACAATCATAATAAAGAATGTAAGACAAAACAACAATTAACAACTCAAACCAAAATGAATTCATGCATTACAATCATATCACGTGGCCTCAACCCTAGAGGAAGGGTTTTAGCCACTCATGTTCGTACAATAATTTAAAAACATCGTTAAAGTAGAATACTTACAAGAATAGGTAAAAGAGAATGTAAAATTAGTGAACCCTAGGTGTGTTCTTCACTTCTCCCTCGCTCCTCTATGGTTTTCAGAAAATATTTCGTGACAAATGATTTTAGGAGCTAAGGGTTTAATTTATAGTAAATAGGAAATTTGCAATTTTTGGCCTGTCATGGAATGGCTTCGTGGCACGGAGGTGAACGCGCCAATTTGCCTCCGGACATGGAGGTAACGCGACATCTTACTAGAAAGTGCACTTGAAACTTGCTTGGCTGAGGCATGGCACGACAGTAGGCATGGCATAGCGCTTGTCCTGCGCGCTGGCCAGCGTGACACGGCCTGTGGCGCGCAGCAGTGCCGAGCGTGGTATGGACGCTGGCGCGCAGGCGCCTTGGAAGGAAGCATTTCATGCGCATGGCCTTGGTGTGGCATGGCACACGTACAGCGTGGCACGCTGCCTGGCGCGACCAGCCTTGCCATGGCATGTTTCCTTGCCATCTTTTGCAATTCACTTCCAACTCCATTCCTTCACTTCACCCATCATTATTTAGTCCCTCATATGCATTTTACATCTACAAAATAAGGACTAATCATGTTGGTTAGTGTATTCCCAAATTTACACAAAATCACATAAGAATGAATGTGTATAATTAGACAAACATGACTAAATTAAGCTATAAAATAGCACTTGGGAAAGAAATTATGCCCAAGAACACTACCCCACACTTAAAGCCTTGTTCGTCCTCCAACAAATCTTTCACATCTCATGCACATGAAGACCTCCACATAGCTAATTGAGCAAGACAATCCAAGCTATGGCTACAACGATTGTTTTAGATAGCAAGTTAAAAATATTGCATGCATGGTGTAACCATCAAAAGCAAATCTACTATGTCAAGACTTCCTCATCTGAAGAATCGACTCTCAATCTCAACAAATTCATGCAAATCAATTGATCAAGAAATCTGACATGAATATTATCCTTCATTAAACATGTGCCCTCACAACAAGAGAATTATCCATTTTTACTCACAAATTTTCAAATCAAACCGTGTATGGTTATATGGATAAGAATTGAGCTCACTTTCACAAAGAATTCATATGCCACGCGTATTGACCCATAAGCTTGCCCTTATTGTTTTACTCCACTAATTTAAGAATGTTTGACCGTAAGATCAAATAGGACTTATCAGGTCGTAATGTAAGCTAAGGGAAGGGTAGGTACTATTCTGGCCAGTAATAGTGGCTATCTTCCCCAAGCGCTTTTAATACATCACACATTCATTACGGACATCTCTTCTCTTACATCACCTTCATTGTTTTCAATCTTAAATTTCCTCTTTTGTTTCCCATTTCTTTAAGCACACTTAGCTTATTAGTAAGGAGTACTTAAGCAACTTTTTCATTCATTTGTTTTCTTACTCCCTACCAATACTCAAGCATTTTCAAACAAGTGCACCTCTAATCTTTTCCTCAAATCCCACAACCGTTATTTTTCCTTCTTTTTCACGATTCTCACTCCTTTACTCTTTTAGATTTTTCACTTAAGCGGTTAGGAGTTTTGGAGCAACTTCAAGGATATTGAAAGAAAATGATTAAGCTTATGTTGCAGCTGTCAAGGAATAGACTTAAAGCTCAATGGGGCTAACTAGGATTAGACATTCAAGGTAGTTAAAGCTAGGGATTAAAATTATGCTCATTCAAAGAAATGCCTAAATCATCTCCTACAATCGACATCCCTCATTTCGTTTTGTATACACACCAGGTAAGTTCAAGACACTACAAAATAGCATGGAATATTCAAAAACCTTACACTCACAACACATGCTCAATTCAAGACAAATTCAGCAAACTCTTAACTCAGCTAATCACAAGAATTCAACATTAAGCTTTAAGCACATAGAGTCATATTCAAGAGCCTAGGTGTCTCAAACAGAGTTATACAACTTCTCACATGCTTCAATACTAATCACACTTGCATCTCACAATCATGTATAGCACATAACAAGAACATCAAGCCATCAATTAGCTACGGGTTCAAAAACTAAAACCTATTGACTAATTTTCCCTCAGGACGGTCGTCATCCATCCATCGCCGGGAATAGTCCCTAACTATGACTAAAAAAACTATGTACAAACAAAGAAAATTTTTATTCTTTGGTTCAAAGTGCCCCCCATCGAAAAAGAACCAAAAAGAAAAACCAACGGGTGGGGAATCATGCTTAACTCAAAAATTTTCCTCAACCAATACCTTACAAGCACTAAATTCACCCGAAATCATTAAGCACAAAATTTTGAAATTTCCCTCACTCCACACTTGAATCATGCTATGTCCCCAAAGCATCCAATTAAAATTCAAAAAGGGTGATAAATACTCCCTGGGCCTCTAGGCCTAGCTAACAACATGTTTTTCATCATTTTGAATAAGTGGGTATTCGACCCCACACTTTCCCTCTTTCATGTTTCTTAGCTTCCTCCTCTAAGGGTACTCAGACTTCCCCTCCATATGTGCTTAATTCTCCACCAAAAACAACAACAAGATGAAAATATACAAAATCAACACAAATGAAAAAATTAAAATTATACCTGTGGTACCCTTAGGTTGCCTCCCAAGCAACGCCTTATTTTACGTCGCGACACGACACATCAGGTTTCACCACTTTTTCCTCCACTTTGAGGATATGAATCTCACCCCTAATTTCTTCTCCAGTTTCCTCTTATGCTCTAGGGGTGGTGGTGAAAATATGAAAGGACAAAGCAGTAGATTTTGCCTCTGGCACTTATTGTCCCTTATGTAAGTGAAGTCATTTTGTCTCTCGTAATCAGCAAAATTTAGAATATGCGGGGCTTGTTCCTCCTCTAGGCCTTTCTCTACAAGTTTGGAAGACTCTATTTCTAGGTTTTCAACCAAACTTAATGTCGAGAAATGCTTCGAGTGGGGTATAATACACCTCAAATCTGAAACTGCATTGTGCCTGACCTCCTTACTTGTGTACACCTTCTCTACATCAACATCTAACTCCACATGAATGTCAAATGGTTGGAACTCTATCTCTCCTTTCATGACTGGATTGGCTATATGTGTGAGACCATCATGGGGACTCTCAAGACCTTCTAACTGTTGAACTTCTTCCAAGAACTCACCCTTTTCTTCTCCTTGTAGTCCCTCTTGAGTATTGCATAAGACCTTCACTTTCAAATCAAAGCAAGCTTCAGCCTCGGCCATCATCTCCATGAACTTGGCGCTTATCATTTCTAAGGCCTCTCCATTTTCCTTGGTCTGTACTCCCAATACTTCCATCTGCTCCCTCATTGCTTCTGTCCGCTCAAGGACCTATTTTAACATGTTTTCTATCTGAGCTTGGTGTTCCAAGTCCTCCTTTTCATCAGTCCTATACTCATCAAAAACAACAGAAGGATCATAGTAGGGGCTTGGGAAAGGGGAATATGCATTTGGACAATCATCCCAATGGCCATCTCGACCACCACAAATCCTTCAAGTGTGACAGTGTTGCCACAAGTGGAGTCCTCCCCAATTCAGATAGGACTCACCAAAATATGAGTATCCACCATTCAACCCATTTGTGTTCCATGATGTCATGTCAAGAAGGGTATCAGACTAAAATCAAAAATAAAATAAATCTAAAACTAATAAAGAAAATTTTTTCAACAATTAGAAAATTAGACACTAACACAAAATAAGAAACTCACCAATTTCACTAGTCCCAAGCAACGATGCCAAAAACTTGTCGCGCTCCACCGCACACGCAAGCGTACGCAGTCGTACAAGTAATACAGTGGCCCTTTTTAAGAGTCTGGACCACTTTAGCAAATTATGAAGTTCAAGTGTAAGATTAACCTTCACATGTGTTGATTATAGAAGTTTTCGGTAAATTATAATTAAGTTTTAGGGTGGTCACAAACAATCTGGAAACAATATAAGAAGCAACTAGAGCAAAGGCCGGATAATCATGCAATGCTACACATTGTAATGGTTCACGTATGAAATTATCAATTGTTGTCTCACATAGTTGGAAAATGTGATGTTCATGGTCTCTCGAGCCTCTAAAGACGACAAACTAGCTTCAGAACTACATCGTTGAGCGGGGATGTGATATCCTAGTTCGTGGGAAATTCAACTACATGGATGTGGTTTACAGGGTTTGTGCTCTTGATTAGGGACTTTCGTATGTCTAATCATTTATTCTAACTTATCTTCACAACTACTTCTACGAGTGGTGGAGTGACAATGCTAAGTCAGTGTGTTACTATCATCTCGTTTTTAAAACCAAGAAAGGCGAATTAGGTATAATTTCTATCCTAATTGCGAATCCTATCGTAAGATAAGAACTTGCTCCCTACATTCTCTTGTTCTAGCCTAGGGTTACTCTATCTAGATTTCACCTAGATTAACATGTATGTTTTCATGGTGATCAAGCATAAAAACAACCATAATAAAGAATGTAAGACAAAACAACAATTAATAACTCAAACCAAAACGAATTCATGCATGACAATCATATCACGTGGCCTCAACCCTAGAGGAAGGGTTTTAGCCAATCATGTTCGTACAATAACATAAAAACATCATTAAAGTAGAGTACATACAGGAATAGGTAAAAGAGAATGTAAAATTAGTGAAAGGTAGGTGAGTTCTTCACTTCCCTCTTCGCTCCTATATGGTTTTCAGAAAATATTTCGTGACAAATGATTTTAGGAGCTAAGGGTTCAATTTATAGTAAATAGGAAATTTTGAATTTTTGGCCTATCATGGAATGGCTCCGTGGAACGAAGGTGAACGCTCCAATTTGCCTCTGTGACACAGAGGTAATGCGGCAGCTTACTAGAAAGTGCACTTGAAACTTGCTTGGCCGAGGCAAGGAGCGACAATTGGCATGGCATGGTGCTTGTCCTGCTAGATGGACAGCGTGACACGGCCTGTGGCGCGCAGCAGTGCCTAGCATGGAACGGACGCTAGCACGCAGGCGCCTTTGAAGGCAGCATTTCGTGTGCATGGCCTTGGCGTGGCACGGTGCTGGGAGCGGCACACGCACAACGTGGCACGCAGCCTGGCGCGGCTAGCCTTGCCATGGCATGTTTCCTTGCCATCTTTTGCAATTCACTTCCAACTCCATTCCTTCACTTCACCCATCATTATTTAGTCCCTCATATGCATTTTACACCTACAAAACAAGGACTAATAATGTTGGTTAGTGTATACCCAAATTTACACAAAATCACATAAGAATGTAAGTGTATAATTAGACAAACACGACTAAATTAAGCCATAAAATAGCACTTGGGAAAGCAATTATGCCCAAGATCAGGCACCCCACTCTCACCATAGCACCAAGGAATTAACCAAATTTCTGCACTTCTAACACCTCTGGCGTGTCACTCTCACTATAGCATCAGAGTGTTAGTCAAATTCTTGAGCTTCAAGACCTTCTAGCACCCCTCTCTCACCATAGCACCCAAAAGTTAGGAAAATTTCCTAAGCCTGAAATGCTTCTAGAGCTTCACGCCATCCATCTCGCCAAGGTGTTAGTAAAATTCTCATCTCTGGAGAAGAGGTACCGGGCACCCCACGTCATCCATACCGGGCACGCCACACCAGCTATAGCCCCAGGCCGGCTTTCGCAAACTCTTCTTCTTCACACCTTGAGTCATTTTTGGATCATTTTTCCTTGTTTTCCAACTCAAAACATCTAGAAACATTAATTAGCTCAAAATATCCATGTCATGCGATGAAAAGTCTCTCCATCCTTCTAATTCGTGCTACTAGCGATTGCAGAAAATTATGGCTCCTAGAAGAATAAATGGAAGGAGGAATAGAAATGAAGAAGACCATGGAGGTGGCAATGATCATGGGCATCAACAAGTGTCACCTGTTTAGGAGCCCCAAGAACTAGAGCCAGCTCCCCATGCTGAGTTTTGGGTGGCTATTCAGATGTTGGCGCAGGCCTTGATCGCTCAGGTGAACCAGCAGGCTGTTGCGCATGTCCCACTGAATGGAAACACAGCGGCAGCTTGGATTCGAGACTTTTTGAGGATGAACCCTCCTGAGTTCACGAGATCAAAGGTGGACGAGGATCCACACGAGTTCGTTGAAGGGACCTTGAAGGTCACTCATGTCATGGGGGTGACAAATGAGGAGTGTGTTGATTTGGCCTCTTATCAGCTAAAGGAGGTCTCTTATATTTGGTATAAGCAATGAAAGGACAACAGGGCAGCGGGAATGGGTCCTATCAGCTAGGATAAGTTCCACATGGCCTTTCTCGACAGGTTCTTCCCTCAAGAGATGAGGGAATTGAAAGCAGCTGATTTTCTTAACCTCAAACAGGGAAAGATGATAGTGTTAGAATATTCACTTGAGTTTACTCACCTGTCAAAGTATGCCCCAGAGTTCATGATGGACCAGAGGGCATAGGTGAGAAGATTCGTGTAGGGAGCAGCCGAGTATCTAGACAAGGACTGCAGAACAGTCATGCTTCATCAGAATATGGACTACCTACAGATAGCCCTTTATGCCCAGCAGATGGAGGCAACTCATATGAGATAGAGAGAGGCCAAGAGGGCTAGAACTGACAACTATAGGTTCTCCCAGCCAAGTCCAGAAGGTGGGCCTCAACAGCAGTCCCAGCTCAGGACTATTGCACCAGCACCATATTCAGCCAGTACCCCATCAAGACCTCAAGACAATCAGAGGAGTAGGGCCTCAGATTTGATGGGTCAGAGTAGCATGCACACAGAGCGCACATTCCCATATTGTGCAAGTTGTGGCAAGAATCACCCAGGGAGGTGTTTGGTGGGCTCAGATGCTTGTTTCAGGTGTTGCAAACTCGGGCGCAAGCTTAGAAATTGCCCCACAGCCAGGTCAGGGGGTGGTGGAGCCCACACTCCAGCAGCTAGTTCAGCAGCTCCAGCAGCACGTCCTACTCAACAGGGTGCTTCGGCTGGTCCAGCTGGCGGTCAGCGCCAGAATCGATTTTATGCACTTGGCTCTAGATAGGAGTAGGAGACTTCTCGCTATGTGGTTATGGGTATGTTGCGAGTCTTTGGCATTGATGCTTATGCTTTGTTACATCTGAGATCTTCACTGTCTTTTATGACACCTTACATTGCTAGTAACTTTGGAGTCAATCCTAAAATTTTGTCAGAACCATTTTCTGTGTCTACTCCGGTTGGGGATTTAGTCGTACTGAGGCGGGTATATAGAGGTTTCCCCATTACATTATTGCATAAAGTACCTCCGCAGACTTAGTAGATTTGGCTATGACTAATTTTGACATCATTTTGGGCATGGATTGGTCGTTTGCATGTTATGCTTCTGTTAACTATAGAGCCAGAGCAGTGGAGTTCCGATTTCCAGGTAAACCAGTTTTAGAATGGAGGGGTAGATCAGAGGTACCTGTAGGCTACTTTATATCCTATCTCAAGGCCTGAAAAATGATTTCTATGGGTTGTATTTACCATTTGGTTAGGGTTAAGGATTCCACATCCGAGAACCCGACCATTAAGTGAGTCCCCGTGGTATGTGAGTATCCTTAGTTATTTTAAGATGTCCTACCAGGTGTTCCTCCCGAGAGGGAGATTGATTTTGAGATTGATCTTTTACCCGACACACAGCCCATATCGATTTCTCCCTAGCGAATGGCCCCAGCCGAGCTAAAAGAGTTAAAGGAGTAGTTGAAGGATTTGCTAGATAAGGGTTTCATCAGACAGTGTAAGTCTCCATGGAGTGCCCCAGTGTTGTTCTTCCCGAAGAAAGATGGTTCCCTTCGGATGTGTATTAACTATAGGCAGTTGAATAAGGTCATTGTCAAGAATAGATACACTTTACCCAGGATTGATGACATATTCGATAAACTTCAGGGTGCCAAATATCTCTCCAATATAGATCTTAGGTCCAGATATCACCAGCTCAGGGTTAGGGAGAGCAACATCCCGAAGACTACTTTCAGGACTCGGTATGGCCATTATGAATTCATTGTTATGTCTTATGGACTAACCAATGCCCCTGCAGCTTTTATTGAACTGAAGAACAGGGTATTCAAGGCATATCTAGATATGTTTGTGATGGTATTCATTGGCGACGTATTAATATACTCTAGGAGCGAGGAGGAGCATGCCACACACCTAAGGGTAGCACTCTAGACCCTCAAGGATAACCAGCTATACGCCAAGTTCAGCAAATGTGAGTTCTGGATGAATTCAGTTGCATTCTTGGGACATGTGGTGGCTAGAGAAGTTATAAGGGTGGACTCCCGAAAAATATAGGTAGTGAAGAACTGGCCCAGACTGGTAAACCCTTCAGAGATTAGGAGCTTTTTGGGCTTAGCGGGTTATTATTGGAGGTTCGTAGAAGATTTCGCATCCACTGCAGCCCCATTGACTAGATCAAATCAAAAAAGGTGAATTTCCATGAGACTGAGGCTTGTGAGAAGAGCTTCCAAGAATTGAAGGCCCGACTACTTCAGCACCAGTGCTAACCTTACTGGAGGGCACTGATGGCTTTGTTCTATATTGCGATGCTTCGAGAGTCAGACTAGGATGTGTATTGATGCAACACGGGAAAGTCATAGCATATGCTTCTAGATAGCTGAAAATTCACGTGAAGAATTACCTGACCCATGATCTTGAGTTGGCCACCGTGGTGTTTGGTTTGAAGATATGGTGACACTACTTGTATGGGGTTCATGTAGATGTATTCACTTACCACAAGATCTTACAATATGTGTTCACGCAGAAGGATCTCAATCTTCGGCAATGGAGGTGGTTGGAGGTACTTAAGGACTATGACATAAGTGTCCTTTACCACCTGGGTAAGGATAACGTGGTAAAGGATGCCCTTAGTAGACTCTCTATGGACAACATGTCAAATGTGATTGAAGACAAGAAGGAGCTGGTGAAGGAGGTACATCGACTTACACGGTTGGGAGTTAGATTAGTTGGCTCGATCGATGGGGGTCTGGTTGTTCGAAATGGATCAGAGTCGTCCTTGGTAATGGAGGTGAAGGCTAAGCAAGATGAAGATCCAACATTGGTAAAGTTGGAAGAAGCTGTTCAAAATCAGAAGGTAGAAGTCTTCTCCAAAGGGGGAGATGGTGTACTTCGATACTAGGGTCACTTATGTGTTCCAAACATGGGTGATTTGAGGAGCCAGATGTTTCATGAGGCTCACGGATCTAGTTATTCTATCCGTCTAGGTGCCACCAAGATGTATCATGCCTTGCGAGAAATCTACTGGTGGAACGACATGAAGAAGGATATTGCAAATTTGTAGCTAAGTGTCCGAATTGCCAATAAGTGAAAGTTGAGCATCAGAGATCGGTAGGTGTACTTCAGAATATCAGCATTCCTACTTAGAAGTGGGAAGAAATCAACATGGAATTCATAATAGGTTTTCCCTACACTCGTAGATAGTATGACTCCATTTGGGTTGTGGTGGACTTGTTGACCAAGGTTGTCCATTTTCTACCGGTCAAAACCACCGATTTAGTGGAAGATTATTCCAAATTATAAATCCGAGAGTTGGTTATATTGCATGGAGTGCCCTTATCAATCATATCGGATAGAGGTACTCAGTTCACCTCTCAGTTCTGGAGATCTTTTCAAAAGGGACTTGGTACATAGGTCAAGCTTTGCACAGCATTTCATCACCAAACAGATGGTCAGGTGGGGCAGACTATCCAAACACTTGAGGACATGCTGAGAGCTTGCGTTATTGATTTCAAGGGTAGTTGGGATGAACATTTACCACTTATTGAATTTTCCTATAATAACAGCTATCACTCTAACATCCAAATGGCATCATTTGAGGCTCTTTACGGGCGAAGGTGTAGATCGCCCATTGGTTGGTTTGAGGTCGGTGAGGCTTCATTAGTGGGTCTAGATTCAGTCCATGAGCCTATCAAGAAAGTTCAGTAGATAAAAGAAAGGCTGAAAACGGCTCAAAGTCGCCAAAAGTCTTATGTGGATGTGAGGAGAAGAGACATTGAGTTTGAGATTGATGATTGGGTGTTTTTGAAGGTATCTACCATGAAGGGAGTAATGAGAATTGAAAAGAGAGGGAAACTTAGCCCCCGCTATATTGGCCACTACCGGATTGTGAGACGAGTGGGTAAAGTAGCTTATGAGTTAGAATTACCTTTAGAGTTAGCTTTAGTTCATCCCGTATTTCATGTATCGCTCTTGAAAAAGTTCTTGGGAGATCCGGCCTTAGTGGTTCCGGTGGAAAGTATGGTGTGAAGGATAGCCTTAATTATGAGCAAACTCCCGTTGCAATCTTGGATCATCATGTTCAGAGGCTTAGGAATAAGGAAGTAGCCTCAGTAAAGGCATTATGGAGAAATCAACATGTTGAGGGAGCTACGAGGGAAGCTAAAGCGGATATGATAGCTAAATACCCTCATTTGTTCCCTACCGGCTCAGTTTCAGTTTGAGGTATCAGTTTTTGCCCTAAACCTCTAATCGGTTTTTCATGTTCTGTTCATGCGTGCAAGCTTGTTTTATGATATGATATATGTATGAATTCAGTCCAGCTATGTAGTTCTTTTCGGGGGTAGTCGTTCCGTCATTTTTCAACTTAAATGATCAGTATTTGCATATGGTGATTCATTGTTCCTGAGTTTTCTGCATTTTTCTAACATTCCAGGATGAATGTTCCCAAGGGGGAGATATTGTTATACCTTGGGAACCCAAGGATCAGACCCAAGAGTCAAATGGGAAAAAATCTGGAAAATGTTGCAGCAGTGCAGGATGAGTCGTTAGACGACCCGTGAGGAGACCCCACGAGCCGTCAGGTGGATCGCGCGAAGGTTGGACTGAGCTGAGGAGTTGAGCTCCCCATGGGTGTGGGAACAACTCGTGGTTAGCTACCACGAGTCGTCAGGTCCACCAAGGGATAGGGTTGAGGATTTAATTAAGAATGAGGCAGTGTACTTGATAGAAGTTTATCACAACTCGTGGTCACTTGTGACGATTCATTGAGTCACCAGTTACGGGCCTAGCCGACCTGGTGTCCAGTGTACTTGACGGGAGACACGATGAGTCGTTGCCCATTCTAACGTGTCGTCAGGTCACCCGTTAGGGTCACTTGGCAGTTATTTCCTGCTAATTAGTAAGCGCCTTCTAATAATTTTCTACGCTCCTAAGACCTAAACTACGTCGATTTGAGGTCCGGATAGGGTCTTTTAAGGGGAAATCATTCATGATAAACCTCATTTGATACATGTAAGAGTAGAGAGGAAAGAGGAAAGGGATTCAAGTGTTCTTCTTCATGTTCTTCAAGTTTCCATCTAGGGCTTTTCAAGGAAGTTAAGAACCAAGTAATTCCAGGTATGTGGGGTTTTGAATTGGTGGTTTAATCCCTATCCATGTCCAATTTCTCCCTAATTAAATGTTTAAGTTACCAATTCTTGATGGGTCATAACCCAAATGCATGTTTCCTCAAAAATCGATATGAGCTTGTTGTAGCATGTCAAAAATCACTGGTTTCGAATAATTGGGTTGTTGTTACTTTTTAAATTCAATAATTGTATGATTTAATCTCTCAAAGCATATGTGCCCAAATCGTGAGGATTTTTAGTGAAATTCATGGTTATGGTGATTTCTCAAGCATGACATGAGCTTTTGAATTTTAAGCATGTTTTCAATTACTCATGTTAATATGATCATGTTTCCTATAAATTTAAGCATTTCAAGTATGATTGAAATTATGGGCAATGGCCACATGTCATTTATGATTTATGAACTATGATTTTGGCTATCCACGGGCCCAATTCCATGGCTAGTATTATGAATCCTCAAGCATGATATGATTATCACGATTTAACTAGCCATGAATTTCATGTATGAATTTCTATGAGCATGTTCCATGATTTGGGAGTAGTACTTAACATTGAGTAGGTTCGAGGCCTAGGTTATGCCCCGAATCTCAAAACTACTTGCCACCGTACGATATTTTTGGGACCTCCTCGGTGACTGTCCCTTTTTCCCTATGGGGCCTTCACGAGTGATATCACGCCTTTCATGGTTCATACCCTTGGCAAGGTATGAACGGCCTCCCGACTAGGCTTACAGGTCAGGCTCCATGTGTGCTCATATGGGGTATGCCAGTTATAGAAATCTCCCACTATTCCTCATTGTTTTAATGCTTGTATGATTATGTTCTTTTGGGTCAAGTTATGTTTTATGAAATTCTTTTTTCTCATGTTATGACTATGATAGGCTTACGAATATTTTGGAAATTTTGAGCCTTACGATATACTTATGATTTCAGTCTTTATGATCATGATGTCCTCCTCCTATAACTTTTATGTTTTGAGCATTGTCTTGCATACCTCGCATACTTAGTAAATTCTAAGTACTGACTCCCATATTTTCTATGCCATATCGTTTTACGATACAAGATCTGGTTCGCCGGTCCAGCATCACTCTTAGCTTGCTCTCAGTTTTTCTCTCAGTTCTCAGTGGTGAGTCCTCATGATTCGGGGGCTTCATGTTCGGATTTTTGTCCGTCCTTTAGTTTATAGGATGTTGGGTTAGTTGGGGTCTTGTCCCTCAACCCGTCTATTTTGATTAGAGGTTTTCAGACCTATTTGTAGTATTCAACTATTTACGCTTGGATCATCTACCGATGTTTCTTATATTTCATGTCACGGTTTTATTTAGTTCATGACTATTAAGCTAATTCTTCTGCTTTATATGAATGGTTTAGTTATATGATCATGTCATGGGTTGACTTGGGGTCCCTCGGGGCTCCTTCTCTCGTGTCTATGATTTGGGTGTACTCTCGGGTCGTGACAATCCATTTTCATGCCATTCCACTAATAAACTTCACCTTCGTGGATAGAATACCGAGAGCTGTGAGCCTCTCTCAACATGCATTGTCTCAAGTCATCCACATCTAGAACACATTATCAGCCCTAATAGCGGAGTACACCATCTCCTCCTTAGGAGAAAACCTCTACTTATTAATTTTGGACTGCTTCCTTCAACTTATCTATGAAAGGATCCTCATCTTGTTTCACCTTAACTTCTATCGCCAAAGAAGATTTCGAACTATTATGGAAAGTGACACCACCAACAGTCAAATCCACAAGGTGAGCCCCAAAAGAGCAAGCATGTGGAAATCTCTAACCAATTCCTTCTTTCCATCTTCCACATTAGCCACACTCCCATGGACAACCTGCTGAGAGCATCAACCACTACATTGTCGTTACCCGGATGATAAAGAACACTCATGTTGTAATCGTTGAGGTGCTCAAGAAACCCTATTTTCCATATATCTAGGTCCTTCTAACTAAACACATATTGAAGACTCTTATGGTACATGAACACATCACTATGCACCCCATCAAAATAGTGTCTCCAAATCTTCAAGGCAAACACAATTGCTGCTAACCCAAGGTCACGCGTCGGATAATTCTTATCATGAGTCTTAATCTTTCTAAAAGTATAAGTGATGACCTTACCATGCTGCATCAACACACACCCAAGGAAAACCCTTGAGGAATCATAATGCATTACATAGCCATTCATGCCCTCTAGCAGGGTTAAGATCGGAGCAGAACAGTATCGAGTGTTTAACTCCTAAAAGCTTCTTTCACATGCATTAGATCACTAAAATTTGACCTTCTTTTGAGTAAATCGAGTTAGGGGTGAAGCAACAGATGAAAATCCTTCTACAAACTTTCTGTAGTAACCTGCTAACTGTAAGAAGCTTCTAATATCGGTGGGAATGAAAGGTCTAGGCCAGTTCTTTACTGCCTTAATCTTTTGAGAATCTACTCGGATACCCTCATAAGAAAACACATGCCCAACAAATGCAACTGACTTCAGCCAAAACACACACTTGCTGAACATAACAAACGGTTGATGGTGCTTAAGATTTTGCATCACAATTGCCAAATGAGCAGCATGCTCCTCCTCTTTCCGAGAGTATACAAGGATATTGTCTATAAAGACAATGGCTAACATATCCAAATACTGCTTGAACACCCAGTTCATCAAATCCATAAAAGCTACAGGAGCATTCATTAGTACAATATACATAACTATAAATTCATAGTGGTTATGTCGAGTTCGAAAAGCTGTCTTTGGAATGGCACACCTCTGACTTTGAGTTGATGATATTTAGATCTGAGATCTATCTTTGAGAAATAACTAGCACCCTAAAGCTGATCGAACAAGTCATTAATCCTGAGAAATGGGATACTTTTTCTTAATTGTGACTTTTTTTAATTGGTGGTAGTCGGTGAATATTTTGAGAGAACCAGCTATCTTCTGTATGAAAAAGACTAGAGCATCCCATAGGAAATTACTGGGCTTGATAAAACTCTTATCTAAGAGATCCTTCAGCTGTTCCTACAACTCTATTAGCTTATTTGGAGCCATTATGTAAGATGGAGTGGATATAGGTTGCATATCAGGAAGTAGGTCTATTCCAAAGTCAATCTCCCGCTCGGGGGGCACTCCAAGTAGATCATCTGGGAACATCTCTGGAAATTCACAGACAACTAGGACTGACTGAAGAATTTGGGTTTCAAACTTAGAATCCTTTACCCACAATAAGTGTTATACACAACCCTTGGAAATCATCTTTCCAACCTTAAAGAAGGAGACAAAGCAACCTACATGCACTGTGGAATTACCCTTCTATTTTAGGACCGGTTCACTCGGAAATAAAAATTGTACTATTTAGGTTCTGCAGTTGACTGAAGCATTATAGGAATACAATCAATCAATGCCAAAATATAACATTAAAGTCAGTCATGTATAATTCTGCTAAATCATCTTGGTGACATTCTGCAGAACTGTACCTGCGCAGTTTCTATATACCTCCGTGCTAAGACTGACTCACCGACAAAAGTAGACGTTGAGAAGGATTTTGCGAGGATTTTGGGACTGACACCGAAGTTTATACCAACTTAGTGGTCACAAAGGATGACGTGGCCCTTGAAATAGCATACATAAACATCAAGTTGAAAACCTCATAACCTACCTATGATCACATCTGATGAGTTCTCTTGATTATAGCATGATAAAAGTGCGTAGAAATCATTTTGGTGTTGTCCACCACCTGCACTAGATGAGGCACCCTGCTAGGATGGGCAAGCTAATGGAGTTGCTGAAGTGGTGTCTTGCGCACGACCACTCGTGTCACTTTGTTTGGCTGATGTACAGTCTTTGAGTCCGCGACCAATCTTACCATATCTGAAACAAGCATCCTTGCCAACCAAACACTCTCTAGGGTGGTTTCTTCCACACATCTTGCAAGCTAGGAATGTGCATCCTCCGTACATGCTCTCATGAGACATAGAGCCTGGTGCTCGATCCCTCTAATCACCTCTGGTCTTGGGGGATGGGACGCTAGCTAATAAATTTGCTGGAGCTGATAACCTTTGATGGGACTGTGAAGGGTTTCCACCACTTGTCATTTGCTAAAAGAACTCAAAATTTCCTGTCCTATCCTTCTTGGTGTCCATCTCCCTCTCTTTCAACTTCTCCTCCTCAATCTACTAGACACGAATCATGAGCTGGGAGATATCTATGTTACTAATAAGCATAGTGGTCCTACACTCCTTGACCATTACATTTGAGACTCCTGACACAAACTTGTTCATTTGAGCCCTCGGATCAGCAACCATCTCCTGAGCATGTTGACATAGCTGGATGAACTTTAAGGCATACTTTTAAACCGCCTTGATGTTCTGCTTTGGGTTGATGAACTTCACAGCCTTTGCCTCCTTCAACTCCCAACAAAAGAATCTATTCAGGAAGGTTTTCATAAACTTATCCCAATCAAATAGAGCTGCACCTACCTGATAACCTTCCTTCCACTACTCGTACCATATATGAGCTACCCCCTTCAGCCGATAAGATGCCAAGTCTGCACTGTCACTCCGGTAATCCCCATGATCTCAGTGATCTTATAGATGTCATGAATAAACTCATGTGGATCCTTGTCTCTGGATGTCATGAATAAACTCATGTGAATCCTTGTCTACCTTTAAACCATGAAACTCCAACGGGTTCATCCTAGTGAAATCTCGCACACTTGCCACTGCTGCACTCCTATTTGGGTTCACTAATGCAACTACATTCTGGTTGACCTAAGCTGTTATGGTCTGTGCCAACATCTGGAAGTCATCCCTAAACTCTACATTGGTAAATTGTTCATTCAAAAGGGTGTACCAGAGCCGGTAGAGCAGGTTGGTTCCTATTGCTATTTCTCCTTTTGTTTGATCCTCGGTGAGGCATTTTATGTAAATGCATATAGCACGAGTTAGAAGAGAAAAAGAGTTGGACTTTATCACATGATATAGAACATGAAAGAAGGGAAGTTTCCTAAGAAGTTTCATAGCCTCTTCCTTTTAAGTGTGGTATGCTTCACACTGATGAAAAAAAATCTACTTAACGTGGATTTTAGAAACCCTAGGACACTCTTAAATCTGATGCTTTAATACCAAGTTTGTCATGAACCGAGCATAGACTTCGAACGCCACACAAGACCTAAAACCATGAACGAATCCAAAATAACCCATGATACATGCATGAAATTATAATATATAGAAAAAACTGAGCGGAAACTAATAATATGCTTAAAACTGAATAATACTAAAACATCATAAAAGGGTAAACTGCAACAACATAGGCCAACTCGCTCAACATCTAGACATAACAGTTTGAAAGCCTTTAAACATCTAATGTGTTGAGGGGACAGGTTTCCAACTAGCTCTACAAAACCTAAAAAATAGAATGACTAAGAAGAACATAAACCAAAGCTCTTGTCCTAGAATGATGAGGACATACCAATCAAAGCTAATCAAAGCAGGAACGTATCTAGTGGCGGGACTTACATTGAACACCCAAACCTATATAATGAGATGGTATAGCATAAAATATGTGGTCATTACTTTAAATGTACTGAGTATTGACAATAAGTAAATGTAAGAGTAAGGACATTATGCTAAAAATCATGATCATGATATAGTCATAAAGACATGAGATTTTTATCACAAACTGAACTACAATGATGCAAGGTCCTTAAAACATAAATATAGAGATTAACAAGTTAGAAATCATAAGTAAATTCACAAACTGATCGATGGGACAAAATACTATAAGTCATTGCATCATAAAACATGGAAGTGGAGTGAGAGACTCTCAAAACCGGTATACTCCAAGTGAGCATTATGGAGCCCAGCCTGTAACCCTAATACGAAAGGTATTAATACCTTGCCAAGGGTAAGAACCATGAAGGCATAAATTCACTCATGAGCCTATTTGAGCAAGGGAGACACTTTCTGGAAAGGACCCCTTCATATCTATGGTGGCACGTTGTTTTAAGTCCTGGTTGTGTTGGAACCCCAACATACTCAGTGTTAAATACTACTCCTAAAATATTTATAGGTGCTTGTAATCGTACTTGAAACATGATAGTTTTTTCATGGGCTAGTTTAAAAATCATATAAATTACTAAATTCATTGGAGCACATGAACTAGCCATAAGAACAATGATGAATTACAACTATGATACTCAACCTTGAAATCCGTGAGATTTATACGAAATTGAGTAAAACATGCTACTTTGAATATAGAGAATCATAGTAGTTTCTCAATGAATTCAACCCTATCATAATCATAAAATACATAGAGAATCATGAGAGAAATAATTCATAAAAGAATTTAGAGTTTTTGCATAAAAAGGGTTCTAACCCTAGAAAATAATGGGATTCGAAATTGAAACATTGAAGAATTTCAATCATATATTTAAGCTTGGGTTTGGGAATAATGGTGAAATGAATACTTTTTGACAATACCACATACTTGGGCTTGATGATTCATTGACGTAAGCTTGAGACCCAAGAGAATTGGGGAAGATGAACCCTAGCTTCGTTGAGAGCCTTGAGCGTTATGATTTGAATCTATGGTATTTGATGAGGGAAATGAGAGTTTAGTATAATTAAAACCCTTTAATATTCCCCTTAGGAAACCCAAAATGACCCGATTTAGGAGTTAAAAACTTAGAAAGTTTACAAAAATAACCTTGGAAATTCAAACTAAAAAACTACAAACAAGTATCACGGATCGTGCCATAAGTCTTTGGTTCTCACCATGACTTGTAGTGATCTTTATAGAACAATATTTTCACCTTTTGATCTTTTCATAGGGTACCACAAGTCTTCCTATAACTCGTGGTCATTACAACCACTTTGCGAATTTTCTGAACTTTATGTCATGACTCATTAGGATGAGTTGTTACCTGGTCCAATGTGTCATCCGTTCACTCGTTAGGTCAGGACCCTTGACTGCCCTGGGAAATGACAACTCATGACCATTAGTCATACTATCTTACCACGACCTGTAGTATGGACTCAACGTCTAGGGCAGAAAATTTGACAATCAAGACTTTGCTTGCTTGCTCACGACAAGTCTAACCACGTTGTAGCTGGATGAGACACTAGCTGAAGATGGAGCTCTACACCTCTGATCACCTCTAGTCCTAGATGGGATACTAACTGAAAATGGATCTTGGGCTAATAACCTCCGATGGTACTATGAGCAATGTCCACCGCCTATCCTCTATTGAGAATACTCAAAGTTCCCTGTCCTAGCCCTCTTTGTCTCCTTCAGCTTCTCCTCAATCTGCTGGGCATGAATCATGATTTGAGAGATATCTATGTCAATGATAAGCATAGTGGTCCTGCACTCCTTAACCACTAAATCTATGACTCTTGACACAAACATGGTCATTCGAGCCCTCAACTCAAAGACCATATCCGGAGCATACTTGGACAGCAAGGTGAACTTTAATGCAAACTCCTGAACCGTCATATTGTTCTACTTCAAGTTGATGAGCTCTACAACCTTTACTTCCCTCATCTCTCAGGCAAATAATCTATCCAAGAAGGCTATGACGAACTCATCCAAATGCATTGGAGCTGTGCCTACCTACGACAATTCCTTCCACTATTTGAACCATATGTGAGCTACCCCTTTCAACTGATAGGAGGTCAAATCTGCAGTATCCTCTCAGGTGAAACCAATAATTTGAGTGATCTTCTAGATTGCATTAATGAAATCTTGTAGATCCTCATCCACCTTAGAACCATGAAATTTCGGTGGGTTCATCCTGGTGAAGTCTCGCACCCTAGCTGCTGTAGCACACCCACTTGGGTTTACTGGTGCAACTGTCTACTGGTTGACCTTAGCCATCATGGCTTGTGCCAATATCTCGAAAGTAGCCCAAAACTCTGAATGAGTCACTTGCTCATTCAAAGGGCTACTGGATCTGGTGGAGCAGGCCGATTCCCCTTATCACTGCCATTTCCATTTCTTCTTTTGTTGGTTCTTAGGGGAGGCATTTTCCGCAAATGCGCATAACACAAGTTAGAAGAATAAGGAGAGTTGGACTTTATCGCACGATACAGAACATGAAAGAAGGGAAGCTTCCTAAAATGTCTTGTAGCCTCATCCTCATAAATGTGGCTCTCTTTATACCCATGAAAAAAGATTCTACTTAATGTGGCTTTCAAACACCCTAGGACACACCAAACCGTGATGCTCTGGTTTCATGTTTGTCACTACCTGAGCATAGACCCTGAACGCAACACGGGACCTAGAACTATGAATGGCTCCAAGCTAACCCATGGTGCATGAATAACATAAGCATTAGCATACAACTAGGAAGAAGTAAGTCAAGAGACATGATATAAGTGGAAAATTTCTAAGATCTCATAAAATGTAAGACTGAAACAATAGGTCAAACCACTGAACATCTGTACAACATAGTTTGAAAAGCTTTTAAACATAAGATGAGCTAAAGAGATAGGCCCTTAACTAGCTCCATAAAATCTATAATTGAAATGACTAAAAGGAAATATAAGACAAAACTGCCATCCTGGAATGATGAGGACTCACTAAAGTTGAGATGAATTTGGAACAAAAGTGAATCTTGTAGTGGGGCTAAGACTGAACACCCGAACTTATATCATGAGATGATATAGCATAAGAAGTATGTAATCAGTACTTTGAATGTACTGAGTATGGAGGATAAGTAATTTATGAAAATAAGGAAAACACGCAAAAAATTCATGATTGTGATATAGTCATAAAACATGAGCGTTTCAACATTAACTGAAGTATATTGACCCACGGTTTTCAAAACAATATCATAAATCTTGACATGTTTAAAATCATAATAAAACTCTTAATCTAATCAATGGGCCAAAATAGGCATGACATCATAAAACATTGAACATGAAGAAACATAGAACATATGTGGAGCAGTGGGACATTCTTATGACCAACATACTCAAAACGAGCCTTATAGTGCCCAACCTATACCCCTGGTTGGGAGGGTGTCAATTCCTTGCCAAGGGAAAGGAACCATGAAGTCGTGATATCACTCATGAGACAATTAAAGTAAAGGAGATACTCTCCATTGGTGAGGACCCCACATCTAAGTGCAAGGAAGACACTCTCTAATGGTGAGGACCCCTTATCCTACAGTGGCACGTAGTTCTGAGACCTGGGTGCCATGAACCTCGGCCTACTAGGTGTTAATATACTACTCCAAAAACATACATAGTGCTCAAAGTCATACTTGAAATATGAAAGTTTCTCATGGGCTAGTTTAAAAATCATGTAGATTCATAAATTCCTTGGCATACATGAACTTGCCATGTAAACTATGCTAAAAATCCAGCCATGATACATAAACTTGAGATTCATGAGATCAATACATACTTGAGTAAATCATGCTAACTTGAAAATAGAGAATGATGAGAGCTTTTCATAGAAATACATGAAATCATAATCATAACAAAACATGTAGAATCATGATAGAATAAATTCCATAAATGATTTTGGAGTTTTTGCATAAAAAGTGTCTAACCCTAGAAATTGATGAAAATCATAATTTGAGACATAGAAGAATTGAATTCATGAAATTGAGCTTGAGATTAGGCCCGAGGGTAGAAGAAATCAGCCATTGATGATCCTACATACCTAGGTTTACTAATTTCTTAACTTAAATTGAGACTAAGAGAACTAGAGAAGATGAACCCTAGCTTCCTTGATAATCTTTTAGAGTTTTATTTTCAATTGATTTTCAATCTACGATGTTTTGAGAGAGGAATGAGAGTTTAGGCTAAGTAAAACCCTTAAGTATACCCCTTAGGAATCCCAAAATAACCTGGTTTAGGAGTTAAAAGCATAAAAAGTTATGAAAATACCCCTGAGAATCCGTACAAAAACTCTGCCGACCAATAGTCATGGGACACACCACGAGTTGTTGGTTGTCACCACAACTCGTGATGACCAATTGTTACTTCTAGACCAAATTTTCATTTCTCAAATATCATGGGTGATCATAACAACTCATCACTGGATTCCACTAGTGATCTTGTGACTCGTGGTTAGGGTCTAGTTTTGCATATTCTCTGAATATCATATCACTGATTATCATCACGGGTTGTCACATGTCATAATGAGTCGTTACATCCTTCCATGGTCACTGGAATCATTTTGCACACTCTCTTAAGTTTATTCCACTACTCGTCATTACGAACCGTTACACAACATAATGACTCATTACATGAGTCTTGACATGTGGAACCTAAGAATTTACTGCTGATCAGTACAAGTCTGGCCACAAATTGTGCTACCATCTAACGAGTCGTACTGTCACTCATTATGAGGGAAAAATTTTCACTTTTTGCTGGTTTCTTCCTTCATGTCTAGGATCTAGTCTTAGAAACTTTTTGCGGTGTAACACCTCACATATATATCATGTTCATGCACCCATGTCTATGTTCCAAGTACTATGATGACCTTTATGGTTAAGGATAAAGAGCCTTGTAAAATTCATGCTTATGATTCTTTATACATATATTTTTTGTTAGCCTTGTATGATTCATACCTACGATTCTCTATAAAAGATTGTTTTCATGTGCTATATAGTTAAGAGGAGACTTATAGTTGTTATTTGCTCATTTTGTAATATATAATTGGTGAGTTTCCTTGTGAGGATCGCATATATACATCCTAGTTAGCTGACATATTTGAATAATCCTATTTATCAAGAAAACTCTGCCAAATTTTTTGAAAAACATCCATATTTAAAACTATTCCTACCCTAAAACCTTCATTCGAGGATGAATGATCCTAAGGAACGGATAATGTAATACCCTATGCTTTAAAGTTAAAATGCAATTAGTCAAATATTTATGATGTTATCTGAATTAGGCTCAATAAGGTTGTGAACGGGTAAACATATCGTGGATTTAGTATACTATGCTGTTTGAGTGTTAAGAGAAGGCCAGAGACTGATGAAAGCTTTAATACAAAAGTTATGTTGAAAGCGACACTATCTACTATGAATAAATATATATCCTAAGATATAAGGAGCTAAGGGTTGTACTACATATCAAATTAAAAGTCTACGAGTTCAGTTTCCAACGAAATAAACGACTCACCAATCCAACTTTTGTATGGAAAGTTATGCAAATTTTTCTATGCACCCACATAGAAACCTAAGTGCTGCTATGGAGTATGCGATGTGAGGCCCATCATATGCAAAGTGGGAGTGATGGAGCTCACTTCGCGAGCTATGGTATGTCGGTTAAAAAATTTATTTTATAATTTGTAGCATGGGATTTATTTGGGATAAGTTGTAGGTCAATCTGGGAATTTCTCTTAAGGGTTTTCCTAGACCTCTTTATCATCTTAGTTCAAGGTGAGAGAATAACTTATTCTTTAAGCTTAATTCATCATCCAAGGGTATGGAATCTTACATTTTCCATGGTTAAATCTTGAAGGAAAGTTGTTTACTTGAAGAATCAAAGTAAAAGAGGTAGAATATCCATCAATTGAGGTGGGATTTCTTATCCGTCTTAATCTATGAGCTGGGGGTAAGCGCTTCCAAGAGTATTTTGGTAAGAACTCATGGGAAAGTGATCGAAAACTATAATTTCAAGTGTTACTTATTTTATAAGGATTTTCTATGTCTGGTGAAGCGTAGGAAGTTCTTTGAGAAGGTCATATGATGTTATAACTATTGCAAGAAATCAATGTGTGAGAGGACACCATTGATTTGAAGGTTTTACGAGCTTGTGCTCGGTTACTGTTTAATGAATTATATATGTGATCAAGATTGTTTGTTTAGTTTCTAATATTAGTTTCCTTATTTGGCATTTTTTGTAGATTATCACCTTAAAGGAAAGGTCAACTTTTCATAGTCTTACAAAATCGAGAATCAACGTATGTAAGGCGAAATCCTCTTTTCACCATTATGGAATGACTTTCTTATCACATGATTCTTTTTATGTGAAGTCCTTGAGGTTTAAGACTATAAAATGACAAGAATTTCCTTGTGTTGTATGCCTCATGCTTGTGCACTCACTTGGATTTGTTATCTCTTCTTTTGAGTTGAGCTTCCATGATTTCCTTATGTGGTTCATAGTTTCTCCTTGTGAGACTGTCGTGATCTTAAATGTGAAGTATTCACAATCCCTCTATGTGAGTTGTTTATCATCCTCTATGTGAGATGTTCTTAGCCTCTAGTAATGATGTTTATATCTTATTTCATATGTTAAATGAATTACTTCCAAAAGTATTGTCATCATAACCAATCATAAAAAGACTAAGAGTATATGATGGATCTCCAAAGATTAGCTTATATGCTAAATAGTCATCCATGATATGAAGTGTCATAGAACTAAAGAAATATAATTAAACTCAGTAATAAGCATTTCTAAGTTCAAGAATGCCTTCCATAATGTGAAAAAGTGAGACCTTGTATGCCTTTGTGATAAATCACCTACTAGTCCAAAAGTGATAAATTAATGACATGTACAAAATGCTTATCTCCAATGTCTTACATGATTTATGCTTTAATGAGTTGGTAGTTTACCAACTCATTAGGCTCTTAGACATGAGATTTTGTTACTTTTCAGGTCATCTTAGACTGGTTAATGAATTATATATGTGATACAAGCTTGTTTGTTTAGTTGCTAATGTTGGTTTCCTTATTTGGCATTTGTTGTAGATTATCACCATAAAGGAAAGGTCAACTTTTCATAGTCTTACAAAATCGAGAATCGACGTATGTAAGGCGAAATCCTCTTTTCAGCATTATGGAATAACTTTCTTATCACATGATTCTTTTTATGTGAAGTCCTTGAGGTTTAAGACTATAAAATGACAAGAACTTTCTTGTGTTGTATGCCTCAAGCTTGTGCACTCACTTGGATTTGTTATCTCTTCTATTGAGTTGAGCTTCCACGATTTCCTTATGTGGTTCATAGTTTCTCCTTGTGAGATTGTCGTGATCTTAAATGTGAAGTATTCACAATCCCTCTATGTGAGATGTTTACCATACTCTATGTGAGATGTTCTTATCCTCAAGAAATGATGTTTATATCTTTTTCATGTGTTAAATGAATTACTTCCAAAAGTATTGCCATAATAACGAATCGTAAAAAGACTAAGAGTATATGATGGATCTCCAAAGAATAGCTTATGTGCTAAATAGTCATCCATGATATGAAGTGTCATAGAACTAAAGAAATATAATTAAACTTAGTAATAAGCATTTCTAAGTTCAAGAATGCCTTCCATAATGTGAAAAAGTGAGACCTTGTATGCCTTTGTGATAAATCACCTAGTAGTCCACAAGTGATAAATTAATGACATTTACAAAATGCTTATCTCCAATGTCTTACATGATTAATGGTTTAATGAGTTGGTAGTTTACCAAATCATTAGGCTCTTAGACATGAGATTTTGTTACTTTTCAGGTCATCTTAGACTGTTTAATGAATTATATATGTGATACAAGCTTTTTTGTTTAGTTGCTAATGTTAGTTTCCTTATTTGGCATTTGCTGTAGATTATCACCATAAAGGAAAGGTCAACTTTTCATAGTCGTACAAAATCGAGAATTGACGTATGTAAGGAGAAATCCTCTTTTCACCATTATGGAATGACTTTCTTATCACATGATTCTTTTTATATGAAGTCCTTGTGGTTTTAGTCTATAAAATGAAAAGAGTTTTCTTGTGTTGTATGCCTCAAGCTTCTGCACTCACTTAAATTTGTTATGTCTTCTATTGAGTTAAGCTTCCACGATTTCCTTATGTGATTCATAGTTTCTCCTTGTGAGATTGTCGTGATTTTAAATGTGAAGTATTCACAATCCCTCTATGTGAGATGTTTATCATTCTCTATGTGAGATGTTCTTATCCTCTAGTAATGATGTCTATATCTTATTTCATATGTTAAATTAATTACTTCCAAAAGTCTTGTGATCATAACGAATCATAAAAAGACTAAGAGTATATGATGGATCTCCAAAGATTAGCTTATGTGCTAAATAGCCATCCATGATATGAAGTGTTATAGAACTAAAGAAATATAATTATACTCAGTAATAAGCATTTCTAAGTTCATGAATGCCTTCCATAATGTGAAAAAGTGAGACCTTGTATGCCTTTGTGATAAATCACCTAATAGTCCACAAGTGATCAATTAAATGTAAAAAATTCTTATCTTCAATGTCTTACATGATTTATGCTTTGATAAGTTGGTAATTTACCAACTCATTAGGCTCTTAGACATGATATTTTGTTATTTTTCAAGTAATTTAGGTGTATTTTATGCCCTTTTATCCTTGATCTTTGTAGGTACTTAACTTGAGTAGAGAAAGCATGAAATTAAGCAAAAAATCATGAAAATCAAGATGAAAATAGATGAGTTGGTATTTGAAGGATAGGAGACAAAGATATTGGAGAATTTGAATTCAAAAGGGGCATTAAGAACATGCTTTGGATCGAATAAACACGGATCTGGACGTGCGAAACATGGGCGAAACACAATATCCAATGTTCAAAACTTCTTCCATAGGCATTTGGTAATCTGCCACCGGCAAATCGCTGGTCAACTGCCGGTGAGTCGCCAGTTCTCACTGCTCCAACACTATTTTCCTTCGGTTAGTAATTGGTGCTCCACATATTGGCACCGGTGAAACTTCAGTGCTTCACAAGTAAGGCCATCCAAGGAGGGGTAAAAACATCCGAAAAGGTTCCAAAAGCACCTAGAAGCCCCAAGGGCACTTGTCGAATGTTGTACACATGAAAGTATAGATATTTATATAACCTTTATTGTACACCACTCATTCATTCATGAACTAATCCATAGAAAATTCTTCTTCTTGAGGAACCCCTTTTGCGGGGCAATTCCACCATTGTTACAAATCTTGTGAAGCAAGTTGATGAACCTGCGTTATGAATGTTGGAAAAAGTTCTCTTGGTATATTATCTCTCTCTCTAAATATGTAAATCTAACTTGCTAGTTGGGGGTGTGTGCTTGGTGGGTTTGTAATTATGAAGGGGTACTTAAGATTTGCTCTTAGATTCTTATTAGACGTTTAGATCTATTGTATTCTCTAAAGTTTCAATTGTAAAAATCGATGGTTGCAAACATGAATTTTGCTTTATTTTCCTTACTTTTGCTTGAGTGAGAAAAGTGAGCATTTGTTGAGAAGACGGTAGGGGGGATTTGGAGTGTGGATGTGTTGGGTTGAGCTGGATATAGTCAAAACCCACATTTTCACTCCATTAAAGGATCTATGCTAGAGATAGTTGATCCTTCCTCAAGCTCTTTTGTGGTTGATAAATTGATTTTGGCCTTGAGGTTCGAGAAAACCTACGGCATAAACATTCTTGTAGTTGAGAAACAAGATAATGTGATTTATCCACAGATATTTAGGTTAAATTTTAATCTAAGGCAATGAACCAATGCTATGCTAGTTGTTAGACCATGAAAAGCACGACCCTAGCCATTTCATTTGCGAATGCAACAATTGGAATCCCCCCCCCCAACTTTGTTCTAAATTAGAATTCAATTGTGTTTTCCACTTTCCCCCCAATTTACTTTACAAATGTTAAACAATGTTTCGTTCTAGTTTGAGTTAGTTTATAACTCTTGGATTATCGACTTAAATTCAATGTGGGATTTAACTCCGACACCTATCAGGTATATTTATTTTGTCAACGTCCATTTATACTTTCTCATCAAGAGGAGTGAATTTAGACATTATCAAAAATGGTGTCATTGCTGGGGAATTGAGTTGTTATAAGCCATTAGTTATTTATTGATTCGAATTTGTTTTGCATTTTTGTGTTACAACTTGTTTTGTTTTTATTTTTTTAATTTCTTTATATGTTTTTGTATTATGGAATCATTGAATGAAAGGAAGTCCGTTGTTTGCATCCCTTATCGTGATGACCCATGTCCCTATTTTGGAGGACCACACCTTTGCCAAGAAGAGAGATGAGTGCACCTTGTTTCTCCTACGATGGGTATAGATGGACTTTATGTGGTGGTCATTGTAGACATTGGGGTGGATGCCAAATGAGTTCACTTCTCATTATAATGGCTATGATAGAAGTTGTGCTTTTGAGCTTGACAGGAAAGAAGCCATGGCATGTGAGGGAAGAAACAATACAAGTGGACACATGGAATCCATGCTCCAAGCCTTTTTGGAGAGGTAGTCTAATGCGGAAAAGGATATCAACCCCTCAATGCCCTTGAAATCATCACTCCTCAAGAAGAAAGTTATAGTTCTCTAAAAGAAGAAGCGGAGGAGACATTGAGAAGCATAATGAGAAGAAGTGAACAATGGGGCCTAACTCAACTTGACTTGTGGGAGGAAGCTCAGCATGATGATCAAGAAGGAGTCAAAGTGAACTTTGAAGAGTTCATGGAGGTTTGCGAACAAACCAACCCTACAATAATAAAAGATTCCATAACTGAAGCAGTGACACCAGAGTCCCCAAGAGACATCCAACAAATCGTGCTTAAGGATTCTAGTGCACTTGAGAAGGAGGATGACAAGAAAGAAGCATGTGTGAGAAGGAAGTGACTTAAACCACCCTCCTATCATTTTTCAACATTGAACTTGGGCGAAGAAATGGAAATTGAAGAAACCAAGTCAATGGAGGAAGTTGAGGAGGAATCAAGGTGGATTGCTCTTAAAGTATGCCATGCCAACAAAGTAAATGCACATCCCTCCTTTGAGGGCCAAGAAATACAAGAGGCAACATCCATTTCTTGGCACCTTAATTCTTACACCACAATCCTCATGTGGAGTAGAAGAATGGGTAATAAGAGGTGCAATTCAAAAGCTTAAAATGGAGAAAAAAGTGGTGAAAGCTGAAGACGTCGAGCCGCGACATTAAGTAAGGCGCTTCTTGGGATGTAACGAATCGAACATAGTTCCGGATTGAGACACGAGACAAAGAACCCTGAGGGGCTCCAAGTTGACCCCTAGCATGAACATGAAAATCTAAACTCAACACAATCAAGCAGAAGTCTAACATATATAATATAGCGAAGTATGAGAATATCATAACATCTGAATACATAATACAAGTCTGAAACTGAATACACGTTATGCCTGATAAACCTCTACTACTAACAAGTTGATGGGACAAGACCCTAACTAACTCACTTTTGTCTAAAACTAAAAATACTAAATACAACTGATAAAGGACCCTCGAAAGTTGAGGACTCACCAACTAAGACTGGGAGATGCTAAAACCGAGAGTCTAGCTAATTGCGAGGCTGAGCCTAAATATCCAAGTTTGTATCATGAAACGATACAACATAGAGTATGTGGTCAGTACGTGGAATGTACCGAGTATGTAAGGTAAGTAAAATCTCTAAGTAAAATCATGAATCATTCATATCATAAAAACATAATCAAGGTAAGATTCTGAGAGTAAGACTTGCATGCTATTTTCTGATATCATGATCTGAACATAATTGAATATCATAACTAAATTTAATGACCCAAAGCTAAAAAACTAATCATAATAAGTAATATTGGACGTTGGGTCAAACCTGCTAAAAACATAATATCATGACTGATGAACATGCATAACTGAAATCATGAGGAACAATGGGAGACTCTTCATATAATCGACATTACCACGATAGAGCTTACATGGTCCCGACTATTACACTAAAGTGGGCAGAGCCGTCCAAAGCCTTGACAGGGCTAAGGGCGCTACCATGATATCGATATCAAGCTGAAGGCCCCTTGGGGGCAAGGGAAGCTCATAGGGGAGGTTCCAAATAATCTGAACATACCTACGTTGGCATGCAGTTCTGAAGCATTGGGTTGACTGACCTTAGCCTACTCGGTGCTAGACACTACTCTCAAAAACATGCACATGCTCTCCATCATTTTTCAATGAAGATTAACCATCGTCTAGTTATGAAGCTGACTCATAACATACAAGAATAAATCTAAAATCATTACATGAGCAGCCTTGGCTCAAACCATACCATAAGCTGAAAAGAGTGGGAGTCTAGACTCCAAAATCCATGTGGTAAGCTAATACATGAAGTCTAGATAAATCATGAAACATACTTGATCATATGGGCTTTCCCAATACTAAAACATTCTTGACATAGACTTGATCATTCAAAAATATGGACATGGGCATGGGTAATTCAAAATCATACTTTCATCATATACATCTAATCATGCTTGAATAAACATCTCAGAGATCTCAACATTCATGAACTATCATGGATGGGCATCATAATTTATAAAACTTGAAAATATATTTTATAATTGAAAACATTGTAAAAGATGCCCATTAATCATAATTCAACATTAGAAACATGCATAGATCATACCCACGATTGATACTTAGAGAATTCATATGTTGGGTAAGAACCTCATAGATCTAACAACTAGAATTTCATGAAAATGAAGAGGGATTGGGCATGGATGTGGATGAATACACCGATTCACAACCTTACATACCTAGAAGGATCAAATTATACAACCCTCTTGAATGCCCAATGAAAATTTTGGAGAAGAACTTGATGAATCTAAGCTTGATCAGCCTTAGGAGTATCTAGACTTGCATGCATGGAAGGGAATGGGATAGAATGATCTTAACCCTCTTAAAACACCCTTTTCTGAGATGAAAACAACGTAGTATAGGCCTTAGGAACCTAGGAATTACAAAAAATCCCTTAATAAATTCGCATAAAAAATGAACTGCCAGTCCCAACGAGGGACTTGACAACTCGTCCCCTATACCACGACTCGTGGTTAGCACTGGAAATTTATCTATGATGGTCATCACGAGGGATACCATGACTCGTGGTACCCAACTACTCGTGGTGACCAAGTCGTGGCCTATACTATCCAAACTTCCTACCTCCTGACTAGGGATGACACAACGAATCATGATGCTGACCACGACTCATGGTCACACCCATGGTCACCCCCAAATCTCAAAATTCATCCAAGTACACCCTCCTTCCCACGAGTCACTTAATGACTCATAATGCACCTCATGAGTCACTGGACGACTCGTCTTGTGACCTGTTGCAAAAACACTTCTTTAAGACTGATACACGGAAAATCGGATAAACTAAAGCCAATTTTGAAGGCAACTCTAACTCATAGGCCACCATGCCATACATCTTGCAATCAGTACAGACCAACATAACGGGAACCGAGTTTCCCTTTCTTTCAGTATCTCATCACTCCCTTCATGGGATATACCTTCAGAAACACCCAATCATTAACTTCAAACTCCAGCTCTCTCCTCCTCACATTAGCATAGGACTTTTGGCGACTCTGAGCTGTTTTCAACCTTTCTCTTATAAGCTGAACTTTCTCCATGGCTTCATGGACTGAATCTAGTCCTATCAAAGTAGCCTCACCAACCTCAAACTAGCTAATAGGTGATATTCACCTCCATCCATAAAGAGCCTCAAACGGAGCCATCTGAATGTTGGAATAGTATGTTGTTATATGAAAACTCAATGAGAGGCAAATGATCATCCCAATTACCCTTGAAATCAATCACACACACTCTCAACATATCCTTGAGAGTCTGAATGGTCTGCTCAGCCTGACCATCTATTTGTGGGTGAAATTTTGTGCTAAGCTTTACTTGAGTACCAAGTCCCTTCGAAAATGATCTCCAAAATTGGTCGGTAAACTGAATACCTCTATCTGATATGATGGACAAGGGCACTCCATTGCACCGAACCAACTCCCAAATATATAACTTAGCATAATCCTCCACTGAATCGATAGTTTTGACTAGTAAAAAGTGAACTGCCTTAGTCAACCTGTCCACCACTACCCAAATAGTGTCATACTGCCGACGAGTACGAGGAAACCCTATAATGAAGTCCATATTGATTTCCTCCCATTTTAAAGTAGGGATGCTAATGTCTTGGAGCACACCTCTAGGTCTTTGATGCTCAACCTTCACCTAATGACAATTCAAACACTTAGCCACAAACTCTGCTATATCATTCTTCATGCCATTCCACCAATAGACTTCCCTTAGGTCACAGTAAATCTTGGTGGCACCTAGATGGATAGAATATCTAGAGCCATGATCCTCATGCAACATCTATTCCCTTAGGTCACCAACACTCGGTACGCACAAATGACCCTAATATCGTAGCACACCATCTCCCCCTTAGGGGAAGACCTCCACCTTTTGATTTTGAATGGATTTCTTACACTTTACTAAAACAGGGTCCTCTTCTTGTCTAGCTTTGACCTCAGTCACCAAGGAAGATTCTGATCCATTCTGAACAATGACGCCTCCATTTGTCGAGTCAACAAGATGGACTCCTAGGCATGCAAGCCAATGCACATCCTTCACTAACACTTTCCTCTCCTCATCCACATGGGACACACTATCCATAGATAGCCTACTACGAACATCTGCCAGCATATTAGCTTTTCCCAGATGATAAAGGACACTCATATCATAATCCTTCAAAAGCTCTAACCACCTTCTATGACATAGGTTTAGATCCTTATGGGTGAACACGTATTGTAGGCTTTTGTCGTCCGTAAACACATCCACATGGACCCCGTACAGATAATGTCTCCAAATCTTCAAGGAAAATACTACCGCCGCCAATTCAAGATCATGAGTCAGATAGTTTTTTTATGGACCTTCAGCTACCTGGAAGCATAGACTATAACTTTACTGTGCTGCATTAGTACAAAACCAAGACCGATCCTTGAAGCATCACAATATATGACAAACCCATCGGTACCCTCAGGTATGGTCAACACTGGTGTTGAGGTGAGTCGAGTCTTCAACTCTTGGAAGCTCTTCTCACAGGCCTCTGACCACTGAAACTTCACTTTCTTCTAGGTCAATTTAGTCAATGGGGATGCAATGGATGAAAACCCTTCAACAAATCTCCAATAGTAACAAGCTAAACCCAAGAGACTCTTGATATTCTAAGGACTCACTAGTCTAGGACAATTCTTCACCACTTCTATCTTTTGAGAGTCCACATATACACTCTCACTTGACACCACATGACCCAAAAATTCCATTGAGTTCAACCAAAATTTGCATTTGTTATTTTAGCATGCAACTAGTGTTCCTTCAAGGTCTGTAGCACCACCCTTAAATGAGCAGCATGCTCCTTACCGCTTCGAGAGTATATAAGGATATCATCTATGAACACAATCACGAACATATCCAAGTATGTCCTGAACACCCTATTCATCAAATCCATAAAAGCTAAAGGAGCATTTGTTAGTTTGAGACATAACTACAAACTCATAGTGACCATACCTAGTCCTGAAGGCTATCTTTGGGATGTCACTCTCGCAAACCCTGAGCTGATGGTATCCATATTGGAGATCTATCTTTAAGAAACACTTGGCACCCTAAAGCTGGTCAACAAATCATCAATCCTAGGAGAGGATACCTGTTCTTGATTGTAACGTTGTTCAATTGCCGATAATGAATGCACATCAAAGGGAACCATATTTCTTTCGGATAAAGAGAATTGGTGCACCCCATGGGGATTTTCTAGGTCAGATGAAATCCTTATCTAAGAGGTCTTTCAATTGCTCCTTAAACTCTTTTAACTCAGTTGGAGCAATTTTTTAAGGAAGAATAGATATAGGCTGCATATCAGGGAGAAGGTCAACACCAAAATTGATCTTCCACTCGGGAGGGATTCCTGGTAAATCATCTGAAAATAGCTTTGGATACTCACACACTACAAGAACTGGCTGGATAGTCGAGGTTTCGGACATAGCATTAACTCTAACTAGATGGTAACACAACCGTTTTAAATCATCTTTCTGGCCCTAAGGTAGGAAATGAAGTGACCTACAAGCACAACTGAACTAGCCTTCCACTCTAAGAATAGCTCACATAGAAGTCTGAACTCTACTCTACACAAGTTCTACAATAAAATGAGGCATAACATGCATGTAGCCAACCCATTCCAAAGTTAACATCAAAATCGGTCATGGATAGCTCTACTAAATCTGCTGAGGTGATTTTCTGAAGAACAATGACATAGAAATTTCTATTTACCCATCGAGCTATAACTGAACCACAGACTATAGTAGAGACTGACAAGGGTTCTAATAGGATTTCAAAACTGACTCTGAAACTACTAGCAACATAGGGCATCACAAAAAATAAAGTAGGCCATGGATCTAGCAATGCATATACATCAAGGTTGAATACTCGTAACATACTAGTGACTACATTTGGGGAGACCTCCTGGTCCTTACGAGATGCTAGGTCACTGAATCTGTTCTGGCGCTGACCACCACCCGCACTACTAGATGCCCCCTGCTAAGTTGGGGGTGATGGTGGAGATACTCAATCGGAGGCTGGGCCTCGGCCCCTGTCATGGCCCTATCAGGCTGCTGCATAATCCTTTAAGCATGAGTACATCACAAGAGTGTTACCGTACTTGTTTATGTTTTATGTGCTCTTGTAGTTTACTTGCTCATATGTTACATATTCTCATAGTTCACCTGCTGATGTCGCCCAAACACATACAAGCGCACGTGGTCTTCAAGTAATATATGATAGTGAAGTCTCGATTATCGATCCCTCAAAGACTTTTCAAATCAATCATTTAAGGTTACTTCTTTATTTCACTATTCTAACAAAAATAGATATAATTGGGGAATGGTTTATAGAAATAAACATCTAAACTTGAAATGTAAAATAAACTAAAGATTGTTGCAAACTTTTTTATATTTCAAATGATAACGAAAATCTAGGGAGATGGTACTTTCGCTTCAGGTGTTTTCTGGACGTGATTACTATAGATTAATTCTTTCTAAGATTGCTAGTTGTAAGTTACTATTCCATTTCTTGCTATTCTCCCGAGCATCAAATAACTATCTCATGAACCCTAATGCCTATATCCTTATAGTTGTAGGAGAAACATGAAACGAAGGTTATGCCTACTTATATATCAACTAAACAAGATTAAAGGGTCCCTATCCTCCAAAACAACTTCTAGCCTTCAACTAATGAGCCAATGTATCTTTGAATTTCTATTTTATCTTTACTTTTAACCCTTTCAGTTCCCTTTCCCGAGTTCAACCAAAAGCCAATAGATTTATTCAAAAGGTGATTAATCTAGCGAATAAGAAATTAAGATAAGTAAATATAAACAACGTTTAACAAAGATTCAAAACTAGCCATAATTAGTCTATCAAACTTCAACCATCTGTTATGGCCAAAATCCTAGAATGGACATTTAGCCACACATGTTCAAGAGGAAAAATATAGAAATAATCATCATTCAAAGTAAAACAATAAAGAAAAGAGGAAAGCTAAGTAGGAACTTGTCTCTCCTCTAAAAGCTGTGTTACAACCTTTCTACGATCAAACAAAATGATGTAAGATAGCTAACAAACATACAAGATGTTTTATTTATAGGTGAGCCCTCAAATGATGTTTATGCCTTCAAGTAACTGGCTTTAAAATCAGAAATATTTATTCAGGACAGGGTCTAGCACTCTGCCACCTCCATAGCCCCAAGTTTGGCTCAATTTTCCTCTAAAGTTTAGCTCTGGGCACACCACTCCAACCCTAAGGTGTTATCCAAATTTCTGCACTTCTGAACCCCTCAGGTGCCTCATTCCATCCACATGACAAGAGTGTTAGTCAAATTTTTGAGCTTTAGATCCCTTTTGGTGCCCCACTCCATCCATAAGACCAGAATGTTGCAAAAATTTCCCAAGGCTGGGATGCTTTAGGGGCTCCACGCCTCTTATCTTGCTAAGGTGTTAGTTAAATTCTCATCTCTGAAGCTCGGGATCTGGCACCCCACGCCATCTATAGCACCAACTTTGGTGCATATTTCTCTGATGTTCAGGAGTTGCCGTGCCACGCAAGCCATAGCCCTAGGACGACTTTTGCAAGCTCTTCTTTCTTCACACCTCGGGTCAATTTTGGGTCCTTTTTGCTTAGTTTCTGATGAGTTGGTAACTTACCAACTCACTAGGCTCTTAAACATGATTTTTGCTTAGTTTTCAAGTCATTTAGGTGGATTTTATGCCCTTTTTCCTTATTCTTTCTAGGTACTTAACTTGAATTGGAAAATCATGGAAAAAAAAGGAAATGAGGACCAGTGCTCCATTGGAGAACACTGGCAAAACATTGGTTGATCATAGCTCCACACTATACTGATGAAGACCAATATTGGTGAGCCACGAATTAGCACCAGAAAACCCCCCGTGCTAACACTGAAGGATTCTAGAATTTGCTGATCATCAGCCAAAATCAACCGGCGGACCATGGATGAGAACCAACTAACTGCTGGTGAATTGCAAATGACGCCCGTCTACACTGGGGTGAAAATATCTAGCATAGAAAAAAAGGAGAAGGAATGTACCCTAATTTTTACATCTCAAAATGGAACGGAACATTCCATCATTCCATATCAGCTTTACATTTTTTATATTGTCTTTGTGTTGAATTAGAGAGAGAAAGAGACGAGAGAAGTAGAGAGAGAAGCACTCATCTTCTTCTTCCTTGAAAAGATAAAAAATATCCAGTGGAGATTAGACATTTCATCTTTAATTTTTCTTACTCATTTTGTGAATGGATGTTTAATTGTTATTGAATGCACTATCTTCTTCTACTTATATGACTAGGTAAATTCCTTGATAGGGGTGTGTGGATGATTGGGGTTGATTTGGATTGGTTATTGTTCAATTGATCATAGATTTACTCAATTAGTGTAATTCTAATATTTCATCTCAGTTTTAATCTAAATACTCATAGTTGCAAATGTGGGTTGTTTTTACTTACTCTAATTTTGCTTGAAAAAGGAATTTAGAGTATTGGTGATAAAACCTTAATAGGTAATTGGGTGTTGATCATGTGGAGTTGGTCTAGAAATAGCCAAAACCCATTTTCAAACACCCATTGAGAATCAAAGCTACAAATAGTTATTTTTTACCCAAGTTGATATGGCTGTTGTGAAGAATGCTTTAGGCTTTGAGAAAATCCGATCTATAAGAAATCTAATTGGTTAAGAAACGTAGGATGCCATATTCTCCCCAATTAATTATACTATTGAATAAAGCTTGGAAATGTTAACAATCCCAATCAATGATGACCCGATAATTTTACACCCCTTGGTATTTTTTATAATTTGTCCCTATTTTAATGAGCAAATTTTGTAGTTTAATTTTCCAGTGATGATTCCCCAATTTCTACTTTATTGTTGTTGAAATATTGATGCAAATTACTCCAACTTGATAGACAAATCTTGCATGATAAACAAACATTTCCTATGGGATTCCACCCCAATACCCGTCGGGTATATTTGTTTTGTCAATGACCATTTATACTCACTCGTCAAGAGGAGTGAATTTGGACGTTATCAGAAGTGGTGCCATTGTCGGGGAATGTAGTTTGATAGCCTTTAGTTGTTTGTTATTTTGAGCTGATTTGTTGCATCTTGTTTGGCTTGACTTTACTCTTGTGATTGGTGCCATTTAGTTTGATATTGATATGAGTCAACACTTACAAGAAGGAGAAGGTCAGTAGATGGGCATATGGATCATGAGGCTGACGACCCTATGATGCCTAATGTAGCAGGTGCCATTCACCTACCTCCTAATGTAGGGAATGCAATATTTTATGCAGCGAGTATAGTGCTACACTTACTCCAAATGAAAGGGCTCTTTGGAGGGATGCCAATTTAGGATGCAAACATGCGTCTCTAAAATTTTCTTGAGATTTGTCAACCCTTCAACATTGCAAATGTAAGTTAAGAGTCGATTAGATTGAGGCTCTTCCCATTTTCACTAATAGAGGAAGCGACCGCGTGGTTGGAGGAGTTGCCTCCCGGATCTATTACCTCTTGGAATGAACTCACAGAAGCATTTTTAGATAGGTTCTTCCCTCGCTTGAAGATGCTATTGCTGAGCGATGATGTTACCAACTTCCAACAACTTGTTGGGGAACAACTCCATAAAGCATGGTTGAGGTTCAATAAAAAAGTAGCTATTTTCCCAAACCATGGTTTACTCAATGGGGTTCTACTTCGGAGCTTCTATCGTTCATTGGATTCTATTAATAAGTCCATGGAAAATAATTTGGTAGGGGGGAGGTTCATCATGGATCAACCCTATGGAATAACCAAAGCACTTCTTGACAGAATCACTAAGACCAATCGAGCATGGAATACTAAGAAGAGGAGATATCTTCTAGTGGTATTGCTCCCAATCCTGTGACTATTGAGATGAGAAAAAGGGATGAGGCTTGAGATGAAACTCTTACTAAGATGATGACCTAGCTAGATTTTATGATGAAACATGTGATGGGATCTGGTGCAAAGACTATGAATGTTGTAAATGCACAAAGCCATCTTCAATTTGCTGATGACACTTCGCTCTCGTGATATGAGGAGGAGTTTCAATACATGGCGGGTCAATTGAGGGGTTCTCGCCCTGGGTATCAAGGTGCCAATCAAGGCCTTTGGCGCCCAAGTGAGGAGAATCAATGTTGGAGAAACCGTGATAATCAAGGATGGGGGGATTGAAATGTTCGATGGGTGAATGGAGATCAAAATCGGAAAGGAGAGTGATACCATTGAAGTGCTAACCCCTATGTGCCGACTCTAAAAGCAAAAGCATCTCAAGGGTAGCCATGAGTGAGTGATGTGGGAAACTCGAAGATTGAAGAAATGTTGTCTCAGGTGTTGAAGAAGGTGGAATCCACGGAAAGTGGGGTTAAAGAATTAAAAGGGGAGGTGTCTAACCTCGCCCAAACAGTAAGTTCCCACGTATCATCGATCAAGCATCTTGAAGTCCAAATGAACCGTCTATCTTCACAAATGAACCCCCATATGACGAGTGCACTCTCGAGTGACACTATTCCCAATCCAAAGAAAGATGGTCATTGCATGGAAATCGTGACTAGGATTGGCAAGATATTGAAGGATTTGGATTTGAAGCCCAAGGATGTTGTTGCCTCGAAGGCTAAGGATGATGATGTTGTGGAAGAGGTGCCAAAAACACCAAGTGTTTGTGATGATAAAGAAGGGAAGGACGAGGTGGAAGTTGATTTGACTCCTTCGTATGATGTGATGGGAAATGAAGGCAATAAGGTCTCCAATGACAAAATCAAGAAACAAGGGTTCCACCTCCATATCCACAGAGACTGACCAAGAAAAAGAAAGATACTTAGTTTCGCATGTTCATCGACATGTTCAGCAAATTATAATCAATATACTACTGGTGGATGCGTTGATGCAAATGCCAATATATCCAAAGTTTATGAAGGAGCTCTTGAAGAAAATAAAAGGTGGTGGACACGGGTACTGATAAGGTGACCCATCATTGTAGTGCTATCATGACCAGTAACCTTGCCCCAAAACGTGAAGATCCTAGAGCATTTACCATTCCTTGCATAATTGGCTTATGTATATTCAATAAAACTCTTTGTAACCTCGGTGCTAGTATTAACTTGATTCCTCTGGTCTTTTTCATGAAACTTGGATTGGGGAGTCCCAAACAAATATCTATGAGGCTTTTGATGGCGGATAGATAAATTAAACAACCCGTTGGAGTGTTAGTTGATGTCCTTGTGAGAGTGGACAAATTCATACTTCCAGCTGATTTTGTTGTGCTAGATTGTGAGATGGACATTAATGTGCCAATTATCTTGAGGCGCCCACTTCTAGCAATGGGAAGAGCTTTGATTGATGTAAAGCTTGGGCAGTTTATGTTTTGAGTAGGTGGTGATAAGGTCACCTTCAATGTGTGTCAGCCTATCAAGCCCCCTGGAAGAGTGCAAGGTCATGAAAGTTATTGATCGTGAGGTGGGCATTATGAACCATTTGAAGATGAGATTGAATCGGAGAATGACCCTCTGGAGTGTTAAAGATGGAGAAGATATCCATCGCTCCACTATGTTAACTAAGGCGCTTCTTGAGAGGCAACCCAAGCATTTTTATCTTGAGCACTTTGATAGTTTTATTGTTTTTGATTTTTTAGGTAGAATTTGATGCAAGACAAGATCAAAAAAATAGGGCAGGCACGGGGCTATACTGGGGAAACGCCAGTGCAAAGATGCGAAGAACCTCGTATCACATGTGATAAAAAGAATAGTGGAGAAAACTAATTGTTCTACACTTCTTACTTGGCGTAGCTTGTTACATGGGTCGTGAGTGGGACCTTAGTTTTCTTCTGGGTATGTGACCTTGGATTGTTGTTGCATATTCAGCTCCTCTTACCTTTCCATTTACCCATTAATCCTTTTCAACTTCCCCATACACTACATTTCCACCTTCTACCATTAAATCCACCTTTTGACCTACCAATCATCTCCACTTCTTCTCTCCTATAAATTCCACATTACACTCCCCTCATTTCATCACTACTCACTTATCTCTTCACTACACTAAAAAAATAATGATTTTTGTGGAAAGTCCATTGTTGGGAAAACCAAGCTTTGATCTTTCTCTACTCTTTGCTCTAAAATTCATTCGGTATGTGTCTCTTACTTTGATTTTGATTATTGTTTGAAGATGCGAATCATTTTTAGAATGTGAAAGTCGAAGTTTTCCCCTACTCATGTGTCCCCATTACCCCATTATTATGCTTGTCGTTACTTTTGTATTATTCATATTGTTAGTACGTGGGGGTGGTAATAAAATGTTGAATGACAATGTGGGTATCCTCTGTGGTAAAAGGCTTGATTTTCGATGTATTTTCTTCTAGGTAGGGGTGAAGTCTAAGTAGCCCCGTATGTGCTTAGAATGCACAATTTACCCAATGATAGATGGAGTGACATGTTTCTTTAGGATAAATTGTCACTTTTACTTGTATTTCTATTTTTGTGTTAAGTGAGTGACTCTTGGATATGAAAGTTTTGTTGATTTCATTGATTTTAGGGATGAAATACACTGCCCGGCATTCACTGGTGAATCGCTGGTTAGGTCCTGAGAAATGCCGGATGAAGCGCAGGTTGTGGTACAGGGATTCAGGCCACTTTCCTAGACCTGAATTACACCGGCTCTCTGCAAGTCCAAACAGGAGAAACACTGGTGTGGTGCCGGATAAACCATGACTTCCCCAGTTTTCTACTAAAATTCGGCAGCTAACTAGCAAGTCGCGGGTTTGCACCTATGATTTGTCGGTATCCCACCGGTACCACCAGTGCTTAACAACTAAACTCTTTGACTTTTTTGCCATCCAATTGTTATAATTCATTGCCTTGGCGTGAAATAGATGTTAGTTTTTATTTTTTTTAAACAAAAATACAAAAAGAAAATATTGTTATGTGGAACCAACATGGTATTGCAGAGTATTAACTCATCCATGCAACCAAGCAAGGGAAAAGCCCTGGCCTCATCAAAAGGAAAAGGAATAGGGAAAGAAAGGGAGACCCCAACCCACAGAGACCATTACATTTTGTGTGCCCGACATGGAAAGGCACTATGCTATTTGCAAGGGGCGCTCTATCACGGTAGAGAAGCGCTTCGATTTGGTGGGGCCGTGGGGTGATTTCCCCAATATCACAGTATATTTTATAGACTGCCAATAGCACATCTTTGCTAATCCTCTACCTGACATTTACTACAGCCTAGTGCCTGAGTTTTAAACCCCATACTAGGCTAGGCAAGAGAGCATGCATCACAGAGGCAAGGGTGACGAATTCCCCTGCATTCCTTCAGTCATAGTGAGGGGTGTAGAGGTGGACATCACACCAACGACAATCAATTCATTATTCTAAGAGGATAAGATTGACACTGCCTCTAAGTATGCTACTAGAATTACTAACAAAGAGAATCAGTTCAAAGTGGATGGCTCCCGTTATAGCCACCAACACACCTTTTTGGCCTCTATGGGTGGCGAGATCTCCTGGCGTTATCTAATATTTAAATCCAAGCTGTGATTGGATTTCATTTATGGATGAATTATGCCTTCAAAGAATCAGCAGGGTAAGTTTGTAAGCGGACATCCTCATAACATGCATCATTACAGGGGTCCCCATAAATTTTTGGGGGAAATAGTGGCCATTTAGATGAAGAGGAAAGAAAGGCAAGCTGGCACTTCAATGCCCTACCTTGTGCATATATCTCAGCTATGCCTTCAAGCCGGAGTGCCACCCTTCCCTGATAGTGCCACTAGCTCAGCTATTGGTGTGATTTTAGTGGACAGAAAAAGGGACGCAGATGCTCCCAAGAGCAAGCAGAAGTAGTTGTAGGCCTTCAAAGTCCCAGAGACGTCCCTCTCTCATGTGTTAGAGCACGCCACAATGGCCCTCGATTTCAACATGCCACATCCGGAGGCATCAAGATAGGCTTCAATAGAAGCACCTACTAGAGGAGCCTAACCTCCTCCCACATTGTCCTAGCCAAGTAGACTCCACAAACTGGTGGAGATGAAACACTCCCATGAGAGCCAGCTTAAGAAATTGGCTCAAACTCTCCCTTCCCCGATTTCCAAGATGGTGAAAAAGGAGATGAAGTCAATGTATGATAATTTGACCAAGCTATGCTCACGTGTAGATGTTGTGGAAGGGGCTGTCACCTCTCTCCGATCTAAAGTAAGGGAGTGGAAAGGTCAAACATCAATGGCGGTGCCCGATATGGCTGCCCCTTTTACAGTCAAGGTCCCATCAACGACTTGTCCGAGGACTTAGGAGATGATGAGGAGAACTTGGGAGATGAAGGCCATGACGGGGAGGCTAAAGCTGAAGATGATGAGGATGATGATGAGTGACCTCTTCAGGGAGTTCTCACTCTCTTTTTTGTATGCATACATTGGGGACAATGTACTTTTTGCATTAGGGATGGGACGAATGTTTCTTTTGTTTTGGTCATTTTTATTAATGATTGTTGTTGCCCTTGTCAGGCTTTTGTTTTTAAGTTGTGATGATTAGTGAGCCTTCGTTGGGCTCGAGACGCCTTTGTCGGGCTTATTTTGTTGATGTCTGATGTTGCCCTCACCTGGATTTTGTTTTTTATATTTGTTGAATGGTTGTTGAGCCTTTGTCGGGCTCAGAATGGATGAATGAACAAAATATTTTCTTAAATCTCTAGTGCAAGTTTGATTTTTTCTTTTGTAAATAGTAGGTAGTGAATAAACTCCAAGGTTTTTTTATACTACAGTTCTTTCCTGAGGAGCAATTTCTTTTTCCTTTCTTTTTCTATTGTCGAACTGGGTGAATTTTCCAATGATAGATTGTAAGGAGACTTTCTTAAGAGAAAATGTCATGTCTTGGAGTCTTGTGAAATTGTATCTTGAGGGGTAACACAGGAAGAAAAAATTTTGTGTGGCATGAAAAAATTTAGTTCTGAAGACACGGGGCATTTGAAATTAAAAATGTAGTACTCTCTTGTCATATATTGCACATTCCTTGGTTGGCTTGTTGATTCACATGCTCTATGGTCATAAAATCGTAATCTAGTTGTGGTGATGTATTATGTGAACTCCTTGGAGTGTGATAACTTGTGTGGTGAGGTTGATTGAATGATTCCATGCACATACATTTGTCTAGAACATGACCTAAGTGTGATTCAAGGAAAAATCCTAGAGGTAGTCGCACTTAGAACATGATTTTAGGCTTTCTATTGCTAATCACTTCACCCAAAATGACCTACCTAAACATCTTCCCTTGCTAGCCAATATTGAGCCTTTGACACTTTTTATTGGAAACCGCATTACAAGTCAATGTCCCCTTGTAATCCTATCTTTTGGCATTCATCCTCCCTAATTGCTTCTTTTCGTTATGAATTAAAAAAAAAGAGGGGGGGGGGGTGGAAGGGGGCTTGAAGCCTTAGAAAAGGGGATAGATAAGAAAATCAATGGAAACTAGGAAAAAAGCCTAAGTTTGAGGGTTTCTAAAAAGGGGAGCAATGTGATGAGCTTTAATGTAAGGTAGCACAAAATAGTGATCAAAATGAATGAAATGATGGGGTGAGAAACCTAGAATCATTGAAAGAGAAAGAATAGTGAAGGGTGTTACCTTTTGCTTAGATGAGGCTAAATGTGGACAAATAGGAGTTATAAGGATGGCTCTTGATTAACAAAAGATGAAGGTAAAGAAAAAGGAGAGATAAGGGGGACTGATCTAAAGAGTATAATGGGATGTTAAAAGTGTTCAAAAAAGGGCCGTTAAGGAGGTTTTAGTCACTAGAGCTAAATAATTGTCCTACCCTTACCCTTAGCCTTCATTATAACCCCTAAGTCCTAATTGATTCAAAGTGTAGCAACTCTATATTAGTGGCGAGTTACACGAATGGCAAGTCTATGGGTCAAGTTCTATGCATGGAGAATTTCTTTGTGAGAGTGAGCGTTATTGTCCTATTCTATAATTTCTTGTGTGTGCATTAGTTGATGACAAAAAAAGGGATTCTCTCTTCTTGTGAGTCATATCACCTCCTTTGAGAACATACTAGCATTGGTGCGAAGAAGTGATTGGGACATTAGTGTTGTGAGCTTCAAGGAAAGCTTTGAATGTGACTTGTAATGATTTAAGATGCTAAGTGTGCTTTTTATGATAGACCATTCTCTGGTTTTGAAGAAAGGAAAGGATTTGTGAATCATGTCTATTCATTGTGATTACCTCTTGAGACTTTTTCATATTTTGGGGAATCTTTTCTCTTTTTCCTTGAGTTGGTGAGCATTTTTGGGTTGTCTTAGGCTCATTGGCCCTTAGTGAATAGATTTATAGATGACATGTTATTGTATCTGCTTGAGTGACAGGAATTGCATTACTTGAGGACAAGCACTGGTTCCAGTTTGGGGGTTTGATGAGTTTGTAATTTACCAACACACTAGGCTCTTAAACATTAATTTTTGCTTAGTTTTCAGGTCATTTAGGTGGATTTTATGCCCTTTTTTCTTGATATTTGTAGGTACATAACTTGAATAGGAAAAACATGAAATTGAGCAAAAAGCATGGAAAAAAAGGAAATGAGGACCGACGCTCCACCAGAGGACACCGGCGAAATACCGGTTGATTGCAGTTCCACACTGTGCTAATGAAGAACAATAGTATGAGGCCACCGAACAACACCGGTGAACCTCCAGTGCTAACACCGAAGGGTTCTAGAATTCACTGGTCATCGGCCAAAATCGATTGGCAGACAGTGGATGAACATCGGCGAACCACCGACGAATCGCAAGTGACACCCATCTCTGCAGGGGTAAAAACATCCAGCTTAGAAAAAAAGGAGAAAGAATGTACCCTATTTTTGTACATCTCAAAAAGGAACTGAACATTCCATTATTCCACATCAATTTTTCATTTTTTTATTGGCTTTGTATTGAATTAGAGACAGAAAGAGAAGAGAGAAGTAGAGAGAGAAGCACTCATCTTCTTCTTGTTTGAAAAGGTACAAAACTTCATTGGAGATCAGACCTTTGAGCTTGAATTTTTCTTTCTCATTTTGTTGAATGGATGTTGAATTGTTATTGAATGCAATGTCTTCTTCTACTTATATGAGTAGTTAAATTCCTTTCAAGGGGTGTGTGGATGATTAGGGTTGATTTGGATTGGGTATTGTTTAATTAGTCTTAGATTTACTCAGTTAGTATAATTCTAATGTTTCATCTAAGTTTTAATCTAAATAATCATAGTTTCAAATGTGGGTTGTTTTTACTTACTCTAATTTTGCTTGAAAAAGGAATTTAGAGTATGGTGTTGTAATATTAGTGGATAATTGGGTATTGATTGGTTGGGCTAGAATAGCCAAAAACCACTGTCAAACACCCATTGATAATCAAAGCTAGAAATAGTTGATTCTTACCAAATTTTATGTGGCTACTGTGAAAAAGGCTTTTGGGTATGAGAAAAACAAGGTATAAGGCATCTAATTAGTTGAGAAACGCAGGATGCCATCTTCTCCACAACTAATTATACTATTGAGTAAGGCTAGGAGATGTTAACAATCCCAATCCAATGATGCCCCGATAATTTCACACCCCTAGTAGTCTCTCCCTTGGTGTGTTCTATACTTTGTCCCAGTTTCCGCGAGCAAATTTTGTAGTGATTCCCCAATTTTTACTTTATGCTTCTTGAAATATTGATGTAAATTACTTCAACTTGACAGACAACTCTTGCATGATCAACTAACATTCCCTGTGGGATTCGTCCCCAACACCTGTCAGGTATATTTATTTTGTCAATGACCATTTATACTCACTCATCAAGAGGACTGAATTTTGACGTTATCAGTTTCATGCTCAAAACATCTAGAAACATTCATTAGCTCACAAGACATACAAAAACATGAATTCATGCATTTCATAAGGATTATGAACTCAAAAGAGGTTAAATATTGGTCAAAACATGGAAAATGGGCATAAGAATACGCCTAACATCACCCCACACTTAAGCCATTGTTTGTCCTCGAATAATCCTTAAATCTATGCACAAACTCATATTTTCTCACCACTTGTCACCTCTATCAATTCAAACTCAAACAACTAGAAGAGAGAATATGATAAAGTGGTTCATCGACTTATAGCAATTCACATCAAGCACATGTAGAATTTTCACATTCTAGACTATACAACTTCTATAACTGACTCATTCTTTTCAAAACTGGGCCAACATGATTAGATATGACACATGCAACACATAGTACAACAACTTGGGCCTCATTTATTTTCATTAAGATTAAGACGTCTGAATCCAAATTCACATTTGAATAATCCAGATGTTGTCTCTAGATTTGGCCATTGAATGATTAAGATTGTTTGTTTTTCAACATCTGAATGTGCATACTTTAATTACTTGTAAACATATTAAATACAAAACTCAAATAAAACATAATTAAATATTAAAGAAATTAATTTAATAAATTATATTTATTATTTAATTAAAAAATATAATATTTATGTTTTCTAATGATGATTGAGATGGTTTTATAGTGGTGGTGGTAATAATTTGTGTTAGCGGCTAGTAATGGTAGTGGTAATAGTTACTAGCAATGGTGGTGGTGATAGTTGTGGGTGTGCTAGTGGTCGGCATGGTAGTGGTCGGCGTGATGGTGGCGGTTGATAGTGATGGTCGTGATGGTGAAGTTGGTTGATGTTAGTAGTTGCCGGTGTTGGTAGTGGTGGCTGACGATATGTTGGTAGTATAGTTGGGAGCAGTGCTAGTTGTGATGGTGGAGGTGGTTAGTAGTAGGGGTTAACCACAATGGTGGTAGAGATAGATAAGTGTGGTAGTGGTGGCAATGACGGTGATGGCGGCAATAGTAGTGGATATAACTATAATAATGGAGGTAGTATGTGTGGTAACAACTGATAGTAGTGGTTGATAGTAGTGGTGGTTGATAATGGTGGCAGAGGTGGTTGGTGGTCGGCGACGATAATGGTGATGGTGGTGGTTAGTGTTGATGGCTGATGGTTTTGGACGTAATGGTGGTGAAAATTATTCATGAAACACATACCTCTTAATGATATTAATACTTTATTTCATATCTAAATGATTAAGACCTATTCAGACCAAATAAGTGCTTAAATCTTAATGAAAACAAATGCACTTAATGGTGTATGGTATGAACCATTCATATTCACACCTCCATTAAGTTCAAACAAATGAGGCCTTAGATATTTTAGGCCCCTCACTTTTAGTGATTTTCCTCTCTCAATTATTAATGCAAAGCATGAGAAATAACAAGGCACACTCACACTCAGAAAAGATGTATCATACACATGCAACATACCATAAGCTTGCCCTTTATGTACACTTAGACTACTTAGTTATTTGAAGAGATTAAGATCATGAGGACTTTTCTTGGTTGTAATGTCGGCTAAGGGACAGGTAGGAATGATTTTTCTTTGATAGTAACTATCAATCCTAAGAACTTTAAAAAAAAATTCATCTTTCTAGTACACCACTTTTTCCTTGTTGTTCTCCCTTTCTCTACTCACCCTTTTTCTTTGCTTTCCATGCCCCTTTTTTCACTACTTGACTTCTAGTCTCTTCTTATAGAATCAATAAGAATATTCACTCTTAAAACTCATTTTTTCATTGTTCTAGCAACAAGTAACCAACACATTTTATGGGCACCCCTTCTTCCTACTTTCTCTTCTTACTTTCCACACCATATATTTTTTTCTTTCCTTTCCCTTATCATTCATGCTTTGATGGACCTTCACTTTCAAGTCTCAAAGAGCCTAAGACTACTTTAGATCAAAATATATAGAGGGCACATAGAAAAAGGAAATAAGCTACTTTTGTGGCTAAGAAAAGAATAAGGCTCATGGGTCAATGGGGTTAACTAGGAAAAATGCTAGGGAAGGTAAAAAAACATGGGAAACATGGCTTTTTCAAAGAAACGCCTTAATCATCTCTTAACTCTTTAACAACTAGCTGTCCAACATACACTAAGGTAAGTTCTAGATGCTACAACATGTACAAGACACAACAATCAAGGGCACCTCATATGGCATCAAGACTTTAGTCGGTTTCTAATAGCCACACCTTCGTAAAATTACAGTGAATGACCTTTTTCATTATTAAGCCCTACAAGTGTATTGAGTCGAATTAAAGAAATTTGAGTGTCTCTCATGGAATTCTCACTTAAGATGACCACTTTATTGCGTCTAGGTTACCGTCTATGAGGAATGTCAAAGAGCAAACAAATGATTGGGTCTGACTCAATTCTAGAAAATTAATAAAAAAAACTAACTAATTTCCCTTATGACGATCATCATCAATCTATCATAGGAAAGCTACTCTACGATGGCACAAAAATAAAAAATAATTTTAAAATTTTTTTGACTCTAAATTTAAACTAAAAAAACTCAACTACTAGAGACGAACAGATTATACAAACATCGCAAGGCATTATCCAAGTTATTAGTCAACATCATTGCTATCTATTAAAAAATATGACCAAATAAATCATAGAGCTACTATGACGAGGAATGACAACTATGCTATGGCCTACTACGATTATAGAAAACAAAGAATAAACAGGAAATTTCCTCCACCCCACACTTAAACGGTGCACTGTCCTCAGTGCACACACAAATATATCAAATAGGTAGAGAAAAGAAACTTCCTGGGCCGCTACGCATAGTTATCATTATCAGGATTGTACAACTGATCATCATCATCATCATCATCTTCACCATAAATATGTATGGTTTCGATGGTAGCATCACCCTCATCATCATCATTGTCCAAGTCATCAACCCCATCAGTAAGCAACATGGCCTCATCATCGTCCAGCAGCTCATCAAAGGCTGGTCCCACTCCACACATTAGTATAGAACTCTTCGTAAGTGGATACGTCTCCTCCAGGGCCTTCACCTCATCCTCTATTGCAATTTGGCCTCCGATCCTTAGCTGCAAATCTAACATTCCAAACAAGCGGCCTCTCAAGCTATCATCCTGAACTTGGTGATTAGCTATAGTGAGAATTGGAGTTGTAGAAGTGATAGGATATTTTACCTTTGTGACATCCATCATCTTGCCTATTAGGTTCCCTTCTAGGGTAAGTGAAAGACTGCCTCTTCTTAATCATTGCCTGCCTCTCTCAAAAAAATGGGTCAAGAGACTGCCATAACAGTACTTCCACCTGTTGTTATCTCTCGATCTCCTCATGTTGTCCCGGAACACTGTACCACATTGATTGGAAGCCCTTTCATCAACATGTATACTAACACGGCTCGCTCTTTAGTGATCTCCAATATGGGTGTCCTAGGGAGAAGCATTGCACAAACAATCTTCACCCACACTTTCTTCTCCTTATTTATGTAGGAGAATGAAAGTGTAAACTGAGTGTCGTTACGGACCCTTGTTGATAACGCTCATATCACACCCTTGTAAAAGTATGATGCGGATGTTGTCAATATATAACCTAATAAAGTTTGGGGTCAATCCCGCATGAAATATTGTCAAGATATAGAATAACGCTAGTATTTAAGATGTTAAGTTTGTTATCCCCTAAAGGGGGTTTTGTAAAAGTAAATATTTAAGAATGCTGAGAATTGATTGTTGTTTATCAAGTTTATGCAAATAACTAGGGTAACTGTTCCCCATGGATTCATAACTACTTCGGGCTTTACACTTTTGATATATCCCAATGCTTACTTGTAGAACTTATCACTAGGGTTCATCCAAACGACTGGTTCATCCCTATTGGATGACTATAATCAATCATCGGATTAGGTCTCATGAGTATTTCACTTCAACCATTATCAATTTATTCCAAATTGGCTATCCTGCGACCATAGCTCAAGTCATACAATGATCCATAAAGGTCAATATGTTGTTGTAATTCTCTTTTCCTTATCTCTACTTCTCTAGATTCAAGCAAGTAAAGAATTTGGGCAAGTTCTAATGTTGCGCTCCGTTAAGGAACATTAAAGATGAATAAAATACAGTACAAGAATTTAGCATTGGTTTAGAATTACTTTGTGCAATCCTAGTTCGTTAACTCACCATGGTTCCCACAACCACGGTTGTGAAGGTTTTAGCCTCTCATGGTTGTATGAGAATTATAAGCATTGATAGACAAACACATAATTTAGAACTTATAAAGATGATTGGAAGAAAACCCATTTGGTTATTGCAAGAATTAAGGAAGAACACTTCAAGAAAAATGAGAAAATCAATTCAAGAAAGTCTCCCTCGATTGTTCTCAATAATCCTTAAACATTGAATAGAAAATCAACAACAATTATTTTTCTCCAAATCTGACTCTCTCCAATCGAAAATAACCAAAAAAATATTTATAATAATATCTAGAACCCTTTCCTAAGTAAACAGAGAAAACTGTTGAACTGTCGTCGGCTTCACTTATGACCCATAACTGGAATGTACAGGTCGTACCTTGACTCGTATAATGCTTGACAACTTCTGATTTTGGCTAGGTGTTGGAAGCTGGTACAAACCGTATCATGAACCTACACGATGTACTGTCTTGTCGTGGTTTGATCCTGAGATTACTGGCATCCTCTGAATATTTTCATGGGTGGTTTGGTATGACTTGTACCTGCGTCCTACTACTCGTGACTTCTTGTCGTACATTGAGATATTCCATTATTCAATTCTTCTAATGTTTACCACGGCTCCTTGGTATAGGTCTTAGGTAGATTACCTGATCTGTGGTTACTATCCATACTTGGAGACTTTTCCAGTGCAACATCTTCTGAACTTTTCTATGACTGTTGTGGTAAGGCTCGTACCAGGATGGTATGACTTGTACCATAAGTCGTACTTTGCCTTTTCCTCAAACAAATGTTCTGGATTTTTCCACGACTCTCAGTACGAGGTTGGTACTTAGCCCTTTTTCTGCATTTTTTCCTTCTTTTGCACATTTCAACTCCAACATCTATCTTCCCTGAAAACAAAGTAAAAGTGCATCGTATCCATATAAACACAGCTAAGTCCATGCTTATTTCCTCAGTTTTAAGCGTTCAAAGTGTTGTAAACCCACAACACATCAACACCCTCAACTTAAGACTTTTGAATTTTCTCAGGCAGAGAAAACAAAACAAAAAACGATGTCTAACTAGAAAGTAAACATAGAATACCTACAACCAACACAACAAAATTTGCACTATAAACCATTAACAACTATTGATGCCTTTTTCATTCAAACAAAGTCAACTATCCACACATGTTACTACAACCTATGACATACAGGGATAGAGATATGGAATCCAACTATTAATAGAGAATCAAGTTATCACCAATGTTAATCACACACACAATTGGCAGAATGCAACACAAATCATGTACCCTCACTGCAAATGAAGTCCCCTACACTCACAGATATATAGAAATATGAAAGTTGGGACTAAACAAGCAAGACACTGACCCTCATAAAGAAGTTTCAAATACTGCACATCGGATACCATAGGCTTACCTTTATTTTCTCTACATTGGCTTGTTGGATAGTTAAACTTGGATCACTATAGGACTTTTCTCGGTTTGTAATGTAGGCTTCGGGCTGGGTGTGGTAAATATGAAATTTTAGTGAGTAAATACTCCTTGGAACTACATACTTGGCTTCACTGTTCACTTTTTACCCAATTCTCTTTTTTCAACTTTGTCCTCTCTTTTCTCCATTTAAATGTAACGTGTGGGTGCGGTGTGTTTTTCTCATCTTTTTCAACTTTTTTCGTTTCTTTTTTTTTTATTTTCTTTTTATTTTTACTTTTTCAGCTCTTTTTCTTTTTTTTTCACATCACACCTCAATCTTGTTTGACCCTCTTCTTTTTTTTCTCCACCCTCACACAATTTATGCACCCCTACTGTAGCCACCCTTAACATAGGTATTTTGCCTGAGTTGAGTTCGTAATGTTGAAGGAGGGACTAGGGCTAAATAGGTTCATTATAAACTTGGTCAAGGTGAATAGGTAATCAAAGAAAATAGGTAAACTTTTAGGCTCAAATATAGGATCGAGGGAATCGTACATTTAGTAGGGCAATTTAAGCTAAAGTGGGCTATAACAAAAAGGGCCTATAATCCATTCCTAATCAACTATCCTAAAACCTATATAAAGACCATCCCTGCAAGTTGTAGATCCTTAACGCAATATTTAATTGAGTATGAATCCTCACTCACTCATGGTATAGGTTTGCTCTGATTCTACCTATCCGGTTTATGCACAGCTAAACTACAACTACACATGCTAATAATATAAATGCCATACAAAGATCCATAGAAGTCATACTTCGCAATCAACATACACAACTAACATAAAAAATTTTCAGATAGGGTCATATTTTCAAAAAAATCAGAACTAGTACATTTATTGGTTTTCAAGTAATCCTAAGCTACTTCTAATTGAAAAAATAACAAAAACAATGTAAACATGTCGGTTCTACTAGATAGCATATCCTAGGGAAAAGAAACAGGGAAAGAAAACCCTCGAATGAACAAAACACCCAAAAACAACAAGTCCACCCCCTCTTTTTCAAAGCGTGCTTCGTCCCGAAGGATAAAATGTAAGAACAAGGAAAAGGACATACAAGTGGCTACTCAGATTTTACCTTTCATGGGTTGCCTCCCATGCAGCGCATTATTTAATGTCATGGCATGATGCAGCTTCCTTGTCCATTCAGGCATCATCAAGGTACACCAACTCAATCCCTCTTATCTATTTGGTGTCTCCCATATACAACTTTATCCTTTTCACATTCACCTTGAACCTCTTACCATCTTTATTCTCAAGTTCCACCGCACCATATGGGGAAACGTTCACCACTCGATACAGTCCCATCCATCAAGATTTTGTTTTACCTGGATGCAAGTAAAGCCTCGAATAAAATAGTAGTACCAAATCACCAGCGTTGAACTCCTTTTTTGCAATCTTCCTATCATGGTATACTTTTATCCTTTCTTTATAAATGGCTACACTTCCATAAGCTCAAAGCCGGAACTCATCTAACTCATTTAGCTGATTTAGCCTTAACTTGGTTGCTTCAGTCCAATCCAAGTTCAACTTTTTCAATGCCTATAGTGCTTTATGCTATAACTCTTCCGATAAATCACAAAACTTTCCATAGACAAGCTGATATGGAGATAAGTCGATAGGGGTCTTATAAGTTGTTTGGTATGCCCAAAGTGCATCATCAAACTTACTAGACCAGTCTGTCTTTTTGGTGTTCACTGTTTTGGTCAGAATAATCTTGATCTCCATGTTCGACACTTTCACTTTCCCATTTGATTGAGGATTGTAAGGTTTTGCCACCTTATGTTTCACACCATATTTCTCAAGCAAAGTTCTGAAAAGGCGATTACAAAAGTGTAACCCACCATCACTGATAATGGCTCTGGCTATACTAGATCTAGAAAATATGTGCTTCCGCAGAAATGTTGTGGCACTTTTTCCTTCATTGTTAGGGAATGCAATGTCTTTTTCCCATTTTGAAACATAGTCCACAACCACCAAAATAAATTTCATCCCATATGATCTCATGAATGGGCCCATGAAGTCAATACCCCATACATCGAATAATTCTACTTCAAGAATAGGGGTTAATGGTAGCTCATGCTTATGAGTAATGCCATCTTGCCTTTAGCATTGATCACAAGACTTGGTAGAATCATAAGCATCTTGGTGGATAGAGGGCCAATATTACCCGCACTGCAAAATTTTGTGTGCAGTTCGGATGCCACTATGATGAGCCCCAACTGGGGATGAGTGGCAAGCCTTCAAAATACTCAATATCTCTACTTCTGGCACACATCTACGAATTAACCCATTTGCAAAAATGCAAAATAGATATGGTTCATCCCAATAGTACCTTCGAGCATCAAACGGGAACTTTTTCCTTTGCTATGAAGTCATATCTTCCGGAATCATGTCGCTCACCAAATAATTTGCATAGTTAGTGAACCAAGGGATCAAATCTTGAGATACAGCCAAATACCTATTCATCTGGGAAGACATCATTGATATCAATATCATCCTTCACTCTTGCCTCTACTTCCAGTCTGGACAAGTGATTGGCCACCTAATTTTTTATTCCCTTTTAGTCCTTTACCTTGAATTCAAATTGTTGGAGCAACAACACCCATCTGATCAACTTGGGTTTAGCATCCTTTTTCGATATCAAGTACCTCACTACAGCATGGTATATATGGACAATTACCTTAGTTCCGAGCAAGTATTTCGAAAACTTTTCAAATTCAAAGACTACCACTAGTAGCTCCTGTTCAGTCACTGTGTAGTTCTTTTGAGCTGCATTGAGTTTCTTACTGGCATAATAAATCTTCACTCTTCGTTGGCCTAAGACAGCACCAAGGGCCACTTCACTAGCCTGCACATTACCTCAAATGGAAGAGACCATTCTGGGGCTATAATAATGGAAGTTGTGGTGAGTCTCTCCTTCAGGCATTCAAAAGCCTTCAGACATGCCTCATCAAATATGAACTTCACCTCCTTCTCAAGTAGTTTGCATTGTGCAATCTTTGAGAAATCCTTAATGAACCTCCTATAGAATTCTGCGTGCCCCAAAAAGCTTCTGATCCCCTTGAAAGAAATAGGCGGTAGCAATGTTGCTATTACTTAATTTCACCTTGTCCACCTATATCCTTTCTCCTTAGATTTTGTGGCCTAGCACTATCCCTTCTTTGACCATGAAGTGACATTTCTCCCAGTTTAGGACCAGATTAGTTTCTTCACATCTGTTCAACACTTTGCTCAAATGCTTAAGGCAGGATTCAAATGACTCACCCACAACTGAGAAATCATCTATGAATACTTTGATGGTGTCCTCCACCATATCTAAAAAGATTGACACCATGCCGCATTTGAATATGTCTAGTGCATTATAAAACCCAAAGGGAATTCTCCTAAAAGCAAACATTCCATATAGGCAAGTAAAGATGGTCTTCTCTTGATCTTCTGGGGCTATTGAAATCTGATTGTACCCCAAATAACAATCAAGAAAGTAGTACCAGCCTCTACCTACCAGCCTTTCAAGCATCAAATCCATGAATGGTATTGGAAAATGGTCATTCTGGGTCTAGTGGTTGAGTTTTCGATAATCCATGCACACACGGAAACCCATGATCGGGCTTGTCGGTATCAACTCATTTTTCTCATTTGGTACCACTATGAGCCCACCTTTCTTTTGCTCACGCTATATTGGACTCACCTACTTGCTATTTGCAATGGGGTAAATTGCATTAGCGTCTCTCCACTTGATAATCTCTTTCTTCACCAACTCTTGCATAGGTGGGTTCAGTCGTTACTAATGCTCTATACTTGGTAGAAAATTTGGCTCAAGCTGGATTTTTTAGGTGCATATTCCTGGAGGGATCTCGATGATGTCCGTAATGGTCTAACCGATTGACCTCTTATACTTTTTTAATACTGCAACTAGGGCCTCCACTTGCTAGTCTACCAGGTCTGCAGCAATAATTACTGGCAAGGTGTTCTTCTCTCCCAAGAATGAATGTTTTAGATGTGGACGTAATGCCTTAAGTTCCAGGTCTGGTGGTACCTCAACTGACGGTTTTGCTGGAGGAGTTGCACGGTTCTTTCAGTCAAGGTCTAACTTCTTTGTCCTTAAGTTATACGACCCCATTCCCTTTAGGGCATTTACCAACTCTGTGCACCCCGGTACTTTATCTCTCTCATAATTCATTAAGACGGCTGGTAGTGTATTAATACTCATCATCTCTTTTAGATACACTAGAAGCCTCTTATCTTCCATCTGGGTGTTCATATAGGTGGTTCTTAAGATGAGGCTTCCCTACTGTAGCTTGAATGAATCACAAACCAAAAGAAAAATGTAAATGAGGAAATAACAATTAAAAGTTAAACACAACAATTACACTAATCCTAAGTCGTATTCCCCAACAACGGCGTCAATTTTGATAACGCTCATCAGACTCTTGTAAAACTATGACATGGAAAATGTCAATGTATTACTCAACAAAGGTCGGGGTTGATCCCACAGGGAATATGGTCAAGATATAGAATAATGCTAGTATTTAAGCTTTTAAATTTGTTATCTCCTAGAGGGGGTTTTGTAAAAGCAAATATGTAACGATACTGAGAATTGATTGTTGTTTATCATGTTTATGAGAATAACTAGGATAAGTGTTCCCCATATATTGATAACTACTATGGGTTTTACACTTGTGATCTATCCCAATTCTTACTTATAAAGTTGTTAACTAGGGTTCATCCAAACGACTGGTTCATCTATATTGGATGACTCTACTCAATCACTTGATTAGGTTTAATAAGTGATTTCACTTCAATCATTTATCAATTTTTTCCAAATTAACGATCCTACGACCACAACTCAAGTCATACAATAACCCATAAAGATCAAGGCTTCATTGTAATTCTCTTTTCCTAATCTCTACATCTCTAGATTCAAGCAAGAAAATAATTTGTGCATGTCCTAATGTTGTGCTTCGTTAAGAAACATTAAAGATGAAGAGAATAGAGTACAAGTATTTAGCATTGGTTTGGAGTCACTTTGTGCAACCCTAGTTCGTTAATTCACCATGGTTCCCACAACCCTAGTTGAGGAGATTTTAGCCTCTCATGATTGTAAGAGAATTATAAGCATTCATAGACAAATGCATAATTTAAAACTTACAAAGATGATTGGAAGAAAACCCACTTGGTTATTGCAAGAATTAAGGAGGAACACATCAAGAACAATGAGAAAATCAATTGAAGAAAGTCTCTCTTGATTGTTCTCAATAATCCCCAAAACTTGAATAGAAAATCAACAACGATTATTTTTCTCCAAATCTAACTTTCTCCTATTGAAAAAAACCTACAAAGTATTTATACAAATATTTAGAACCTTTCCTAAGTAAACAGAAAAATTGTTGAACTGTCGCCTACTTCACTTATGACCCGTAACTAGATTGTACAGGTCGTACCTTGACTCGTACAATGCTTGGTAACTTCTTATTTTTTCTAGTTATCGCAAGATGGTACAACTCGTACCATCAACCTATGATTCGTATTGTCTAGTCGTGGTTTAATCCTTAGACTCCTGGCATCCTCAGAATATTTTCACTTGTGGGTTGGTATGACTCATACCTGCGTTCTACGACTCATGACTTCTAGTTGTACATTGAGATATGCCATTCTTCAATTCTTATGAAGTTTACCACAGCTACTTGGTATGGGTCTTAGGTAGATATCACGATCCGTGGTTACTACCCATACCTGGAGACTTGTCCTATACAGTATCTTCTGAACTTTTCTATGACTGATGTGGTACGGCTAATACCATAAGTCGTACTTTGCCTTTGCCTCAAAAAAATATTCTAGATTTTTCCACGACTCTCAGTACGGATCATACTAGGATGGTACGGCTCGTACTGAGGTCCATACTTAGCCCTTTTTCTGCATTTTGTCCTTCTTTTGTACATTTCAACTCCAACATCCATCTTCCCTGAAAACAAAGTAAAAGTGCATCATATCTATATAAGAACACCTAAGTCTATGCTTATTTCCTCAGTTTTAAGCGTTGAAAGTGCAGTAAACCCACAACACATCACTTGCCCAACAGGCTGATGAATGCTCACCACAAAGAATATGGCGAATGTCGTGATGTGGAAGCTTCTCTAGAGGAATAAAGTACTCAGATGGCTCTATCACAAGTGTTCTAAGGAAGGCATTGAATCTCTTAATAGTGAAACGAACCACCTATACCCGCATTTTAACCTCATTGCTCTCTCCAATGCACTAAAGTGAGGTTAGACTCTTCCGGCTCGGTAAACTTTTAACCCAATCCCAACTTGCGGATCCTGTCCCGGATGGTGGGGAACTCAAGTTCGAGGTGGCCTTCGTCAATTCAATTCTCAACAACATATTTGACCTCTTTTTAGGTATTGAACCATGTTTGTCCATGAGGATCCACCGCTTTTGCTCCAAACCTCCTAGCAGGGGCTCCCTTGGCCGATGAACTCAATCCTTTTGTGCTTTTAGAGAGCCACTTGTGATGACATCCAAATCCACTCCTCGCTAGGAGAGAGTATACATGGTCGTCTCAATATAATTTACCCAACTCGTGAGTCGGGGTCGAATCCACAGGGAATAAAGATTGATAGAAACAAAAGTGTTCTATCAAATTGAATCAAATAGCATCATTGTATCAAAACTAGGGAAGTAAATATTTGGGGAATGAAAGAGCACACTATTAATTCAAATTCAACAACAAAACAAGGTAACCACTCCGAAGTAACAATATGAGCAAATACTAGAGGTGTGCTATTGGTGGGACATTGATAGGAGTGAGGTTGACTAGCTAATTAAAGCATTTCTGACAAACATAAATAGTCACGGACAAGGAGGCACCCGATGTTTCTCAACCATTTAGGTGCCTTTTGCCTCAGGTTTTCTCAAACCTCAACGTTCCATACACTTTAACCACTACAACTTGGGAAAGAATTAAACTATCTGTAGCCTCACTTCTTTAATGGGTGTGTGAAAGTGGGCATTAGCTATCTCTAGCCCAATCCCACATAATCAAAACCCAAATACCCACCATTGTTTTCTCACCCACATCCTACTTGCAATTATTTATATTTCAATTATAATTTAGAGAAAACAATGTATTCTGCTAAATATGTAATTCAATGATTGAACTAGCAACACCTAATCCATTTTAGCCCCTATCATGCACACACCCCTAGCAAGAGGTTTAGCTAATCATAGATGAAGAATAAGAGATAAAACCAATAAAGTAATCACTATCTTTCATCACTAAGAAGAAACTTCAAGCTCAATTTTGTTCTTCAATAGAAGTTTTTAGCTTAGAAAGATAAATAGGATGAAGGGAAAAACTCTCACTTCTCCCTATCTTTTTCTCTATCTAAAATTCAATTCAAAACAAACTCACTACTGAATGGAATTGAATCTTCAATTTTTTACAAAAGGTGCACAAAAATAGTGTAAATTTGCTCCCCTTTTCTTGTGCTGGATGATTTTACCCCTTTGATGACGGCCTCACTCACAGCACCTGAATTTCGAAAGTGCCCATCCACAAGGCACAACTCACTTCATAGCTCTAGGCCAGAAAGTCCAGTCATGTTTTTGCATTTGCACCTGCATTTCGTAGGTGCTGACCAGTGCTCCGCAGGTTTCCTTCAACTTCAAAGAAGTGTTTTCTTGCATTTTATAGGTGTCATCCTGCTAAACACAGGTCCTCTTCTTGCAGCACCATGCTTTTTCTTCAATTTCTTTGTTTTACCTATTTAAAATTGAATACCTGAAAAAAAAATCAAAGAGAAATGGCATAAAACCTTCATAAATGACTTGAACACAAAGCAAAAGCTTATGTTTAAAATCCTAATGAGTTGGTAAATTACAAACTCGTCAAACCCCCAAACATGAACCATCGCTTGTCCTCATGTATGGCATTTCTTCGCAGATGAATAATTGAATTAATCATGTCACAAACATGAGTTGTGCACAAGGGACTACTGGGACTAAGAAAACCCCAAAATCACACACCAACTCAATGAAAAGAAAAGACTCAACAATTTATGTAAATGCTTCAAGAGGTAACCACAAACAATTGGCATGATTCACAAGTGTTTCTTTCATTCAAAATAAAGGGCATGTTTGATCGATACAAACTCAACTAACATCTGAAGTAATTGAAAGCTTACATTCAAATATTTCCTTAAAGATCATTTTACTCTTGTCTCAATCACATTTTTTACTTTGAACACATTCAAGCATGTTTCCCAAGGAAGTGATTCCACTTACATCAAGAGAGAATCCTATTTAATTTTCAAGAAATTCACACGCAAAGGGATCATTGAATAAGACAAATATGCTCACTCTCACAAAGAAATAGCCATGCATACAACTTGATCCATTGGCTTTCCCTTCGTGTAACTCGCCATTAATGTAGAGTTGCTACACCTCAAAATCAATTTGGACTTGGAGGTCATAATGAAGGCTAGGGGTAAAGGTAGCACGACTTTTTTAGTTCTAGTTACTAGAGCCTCCCTAATGCCCTTTTTTTGAACACTTTTGCATACTCCATTTTTCTGTTGAGATCACCCTACCTTATCTCTCCTTGATCAACATCTTCAAATTTTCTATCAAGAGCCACCCTTATATCTCCTTGGTTTCCACCTTTAGCCTCATTTAAGCAAGAGGTAGTACCTTTCGACTATTCGTTTTCTAAGGTTTAGAGGTGTTTTAACTAATCGATTCGTTCATTTCACAATTTGGTGCTACCTAAAACTGAAGCTCACATATTTTTCCCACTTTCTTTTGCAAACTCCAAAGCTTAGGCTTTTGCCTCATTTTTCCGTTATCTTTCCCAAAATTTTTTGTACCAAGCCCCATTTTTCATTTCTTTTCACAACTAGCATGAGGGAGGATGGGTGCCAAAAGAGGGATTAAGAATAAGGGTAATAGGCTTGTAATGTTGTTCTCAAAGAAAGGGGTTAAAGGCTCAACATCAGCTAGCGAAGATGGACATTCAAGGAGGTCATATAGGTGACATGACTATCAAAAGAAAGCCTAAAATCATATTCTAGGTGTAGCTACATCTAGGATTTCACCTGAGTCACACTTAAAGCAAGTTGTAGATAACCATTCATACATGAAAGTTAAGCTGAAAGCCTCATCACACAAGGCATCACACTCCAAGGAGTTCACATAATTCTTACAACCACGTAAAGAGTATGACTGTAAACAAGATAGCATGTGAATCAAAAAGTCAAACAAGGAATGTGCAACTCATGACAAGAGAGTGCTCAATTTTTAAATTCAAATGCTTTTGCAACTCATTATAAGAGAGTTCTCGATTTTTAATTTCAAATGCCCCTTTTTCCTCAAAACTGATTTTCAATGCCATTTAAAAATTTTCGATTGTACCTCTCAAAAGAAAGTGCAACAATCGACTCAAAAAGACCCTAAACTCGGCCTTTTCCCTTAAAAAAGTCTTCTCTCAATCTATCATAGGAAAATGTCACCTGGTTCAAGAACAAAAGAAAAGAAATTTTTAGCTTGGAAAAGAAACATGGTATAAAGAAAACTCTTGGAGTTTACTTGCTAACTACTATGAACAAAGACGTTCATTAAGGCATGGGTCATTAAATATTTGGCAATTTAAGATGGACCCATCAATGGAAACTAACAAGAAAAAATCAACATTTTCATTCATCACAAGCCTGACAAGGGCATTCATCCAACTAAAAAAATAAAAAATTGTGACATAATCAAAGCATAAGAATTTGAGATCGACAAGGGCAATAGAAGACCAAAAATAACAAACAATAGAGAGACATCCCACATCCAACTAAGAAATTACATTGTCCTCAATGTGCATATTATGAACAAAGGATGGTAAGAACTCCCTGATGTGGCTACTCTTTGGTCTCATCATTTGCTTCTTTCGTATCATGGCCTTCATGTTCCAAGTTTGCCTCACCATCCTTACTCAGGCCCTCAAATACATCATCATTGGGGCCTTGGGATATAGGTGGGGCAGCCATGGCTACATCAAATAAGCTCATGTATGGGTCCTCTATTGGTGGTCGGCTCCTCAACTCTCTCACCTTAGCTCGTAGAGAGAAAAATGCTCCCTCGACCACATCCACTCAGGAGCATAGCTTTTTCAAGATCTCATATATATTATTCATCTCCTTCTTCACCATTTTTATGATAAGGGTTGGGAGATTTTCAGCTAATTTTGGATTTGGTTCTCATGAGATTGTGCCATCTTAGCCAACTTCTGGATTCCACTTAAGTAGGAGGATGTAAGAGGATGTGAAGTCCCTTTTAATGGTGCATCTTCAGATGCATGTACTGATGTCTCGGGGTGTTGCATATTTATATTGGGAGCTATGGAAATCTTATCTATGCCATGAGAGGTAGAGTCTTCGTAGTCTCCCATGCTTGCATCCATTTTCTTTTGCTCTTGGGTGTATCCGCATGCATCTTCCTATCCACACCAACTACACCAGTAGCAGAGCTGGTGGATTTGGCAGGGATTAGTGGAACTCCCGCCTTAAGACACAGTTGGGTGATAAGAATAGCGTATGGCATTAAAGTTCCTTTCTATCTGGCTTACACTTCATTTTTGTAGCCACCACTTCCTTAAAATTAATGGGCACCGCTGATATGATGTAGGAAATAAGTATGGCCACCTCAAGGTTCATTCGTTGATCATTTCTAGCGGGAATAATGCAATCGCATACAAATTCAAGCGATAATTTGGCTTCAAATTTTAGGTCCTGACTTGAAATTTCACAACATATGAAGGCCTACAAAGGCTGACCATTAGTGATACTGTCAACTATCCAACGAAATTGGTTTTCCTGGCTTGCCACTCATACTGCATACTCTATTTCTGAGTCAATTTCATCCTCCCAAAAAATGGAATTTATGGCATTCGGAGTTATGTAAACTTCTACACCTCGAACCTTGATTGAAGGTAGGCATGGAAACTCATCAACCTTACCCTTGTGTTTCATTGCCTCTTATCGTTCTTAGTAGGATGCATAGAATTCTAGCACAAAGTGGTGTAGTAGTTCGGGCATGGCTCCGTGAACATGTGCCATTGTCTATTGTTGAATTGTGTAATGATGATTGGGAAGTCATTCTGCAGCCCCACCAAGTCAAAGCATTTTTCAGTGGTGATTGGCCTCCCAGCACATATGACATAGTGTGCTTTCATCATAGGCACACATAGATAATGACATCCGTGGTATTGGCGGGGGCTAGAGTTGCTTTGGCTTTCCACTTGCCTTTACTCTTTAAGGTGGAAAGGGTCTTATTTTTGTCGGCTTGCTTGGAAGAAGTCATAATTCTGCAAGAACATGTTAGTGCCACAACACACCAAACTTGTTTTTGCATTTTTGTTAATTAAAATTCAAAAGAAAGAACTACTGCTAAGCTAAGGAAAGGAAATTTAAAAATAGGATTTCAAACAATGTGAAGAATTTTAATCAATAACTAGAAGCACTTGCGCTGCACTGGCATTTTGCAGGTAAGGACCCGTGGTTTGCTTATGCATCACAGGTTTGCGATAGAAACTAGGGCTTGCAGATTTCCAAGTCCGGTGCTTCACCGGTGTCTTGCAGGAGCCGATCTACAAACCACAGGTTGAAATGCAGGTCAAAGACAGTGTCCTGAAGATCAAAGTCTTATGTGCACTTCGTCCTGCATCTCGCAGATTTAGATCCGCGATCCAGAAATGGCCGGCAGTACCTACACCAAATTTTCAAGCTTAAAATATTTTAGCACATCTAACGGGTATTTAGACTTCCCCTAAAGATTGATTCTTCCACTAAACAACCACAAAGACTATTGATACCACTCAACTCCTTCCCTTAAGATGGATTTTACCCCGTCTATTATCGGGAAACTTCAAGTGCCTAACCCAACAACTTATAGCACTTCAACTTCAAAGCTTACTCAACTCGCTCATACATCAATTTTACCCAATTCAAGCAGCACAAAAGAACAAAAATGATGATTTTCCATTAAGAAAGATGTTAGCCTATCTATCATCTGAAAAATCATACATTTAAATCACACGATATTACTCAAACTTCCCCCAACTGAGATATCAAAACATAGAACTCATATAAAAACTCTATTAAAGAACAATAAAACCCACATTTTGTAATTCTTAATCTCCCTCCATACCCACAACAAATAAAACTATTAAAAAAATGAGAAACACACGACAGAGTCATAGGGGAACGTAGGTCAATAAAATTATTAACTAAGCATGTTTTCTTTTGTAATGACACATCCCAATATTAAGAGAATAAGAGTGAGAGGGTGACATATAAAGTGAGAAGAGAAATGAGAGAAATTTTATACATTGAAGTTGTTTTACTTGATCAAGGCCAACACAAAAATCTTGATTTTTTTTTCGTGAGAAGAGAGCTTGAGAAGGGATGAAGAAAATGGTGAAAATGAATGGGGTTTTATAGGAGGAAGGGAGTGAAAGGGATGGTTGGTGAAAGAGGTGGATTGAATGGAGTTATCAGGAAATATGGAAGGTGAAATGGGTAGTAGTTGGGATCATGGGGAAGGTGAAAAAGTAAAGAAAAAGGATTTTGGGGTATTGGAAAAGAATTTCCACCAGTTTGGGGAGAGCATGGGTCATGTCGGCCAATGGGTTTAGTCAACATTTAAATGATATACTTACCTGCGCCTACACTAAACCTCTGACGGCAGGTGGGCACCTGCGAAATACAGTTCCCAGCGCAGGTGAGTACATTTTTGCCCAGTTCACTGCCTGTGAGCTACACTTGACCTATGCTTCGCGGATAGCCACCTTCATTTTGCGTGTGGCTTGCATCTCACATTTTGTTTTTTAGATTTATTATAGGTGTTTTGGCTCAAAGATATGCTTGACCTACGTTTCGCAGGTGAGGCGCAGAAGCCTCGTTTTTCTTCCAACTTTTTGGACCCTTCTTGCGCCTAGGCTGCGGTCGCGCCTGAGCACCTGTGTTTCGCAGGTCTCACACAGTGCTTGCCTATTTTTTCTCTCACTTGGTTCTTCATCCAATAAACCTTCAAAACAAACAACAAAAACATCAAAGCACCAAAATAAAAACACGTGGGTTTCCTCCCAAGAAATGAGGCCTTATTTAACATCGTAGCTCGATGGATACCTCCAAAATCTTTAATTCTCCAGAGGGTCATCCACCAAATCGACTTCAGCCTCACCATTTTTGTCTTGCTCCTCCTCTTGTTTAAGGACCGCTATCACTTTACATTCATCTGGAGGTTTTTTGGGTTGACATACCTTGAAGGTCACTTCTTCACCAGCCACTCTAAACTTTAGCTTCCCTAGTTCCACATCAACCAATGCTCTACCCGTGGCTAGCAATGGTCGCCCCAAAATAATGGACACCTCAACATTCATGTCACAATCCAACACAACAAAGTCAGCTAGAAAGATAAAATTGTCCACTCGAACTAAGACATCTTCTAGAACTCCCACGTGTCTCTTGATAAATCGGTCCGCCATCAATAGTCTCATTATAGCAGGCTTGGATTCCCCAAACCTAAATTTATGATAATGATGAGGGGCATCAAATTAATTCGTGCACTTAGATCACATAATGCTTTATTAAACACACACATTCCGATAGTATAAGGGATGCTAAGCTTCGAGATCCTCTCTCTTGGGAGCAAGATTGCTCTCCATCACTGCACTACGGTGGTGCGTCACATCCCCTGTGCCCGCATCCACAATATTCTTCTTTTTTAATGTTTCCTTTATGAATTTTGCATAGCTCGACATCTGAAGTAATGCGTCCACCGGCAATATGCTTATGGTCAACTTGCTAAACATCTCAATGAATTTCTTGAACTACTTATCCTCTTTCCTTTTCTCTGACTACTGAGGGTAAGGAGGTAGGATTCTAGGCTCTTGGGCTTGTTCATTTGAGGACTCCTATCCCTTTTTCTCAACATCAACATCCTTGGGAAGAACAGTTACGCTCTCCTCATCAAGTACCTCTTCATCATCAGCAATACTTGGAGCTTTTGGCACCACATCCTCACTCTATCATTTATGATTGGATCAAAAGCTTATTTAACCTTCACACCCGCATCAGCCAAAATTTTCTCACCCTAGTAACAATCCCCATGCGATGGCCATCCTTCTTCGGATATGGTACTGTGTCACTAGGAAGGGTGCCCATCATTCAGGGATTCATTTGGGACAAAAGGTGGTTCATTTGAGCTTCCAAATGTTTAATAGAAAATGAATGAGAACTCACCATTTGGGCACATTTAGACACCTCCCCTTTAAGCTCTCTTACCCCACAATCCATAGACTTAACCTTCTTTAGAACTCTAGCCAACATTTTCTTTGTCTTGAGTTTCCAACATCACTCACTCCGAGTTAAATTTGCGGTGCCTCAACCTTAGGAGGGGGAACATATGGATTTAAACTTTTATGGTAACATTCCCCTTCACGGTTATGTTCATGCTTTCCCCATCTCACATTTCTATCATTCCACCCTTGACTATTGTTATACCCCGAAAGCTCAAAGATCAGACCCGAGAGTTGAAATGGGAAAAATTGGGAAATTGATGTTGCGGGCACGGGACGAGTCGTGGGATGACTTGTGAGGAGACCCCACGAGTCATCAGGTGGCTGGTGGGGAGGCCTAAGAAAATGAAGGAGTGAGGTCCCCACGAGTGAGAGAATGACTCTTGGTCAGCCACCACAAGTCGTCATGTCAATCATGGGGTGGAGTTGGACTTTTAATAAGAGGATGTCCAGTGTATCTAACGGATGGGACCCCGCGAGTCGTGGTCCATCCCAATGACTCATGAGGCAAGTCATGAGCAGGCAAAATGGATTTTCATGGATGTTAAGGCAGTGTATCTGACAGCAGGTGACCATGAGTCATGGTCACGGGGGACGAGTCGTTAAGTCATCCATTACGAGACCCATTAGTCATGTCATCCAGCGTAGTTGACAAGCGACTCGACGAGTCATTGCCCGTTCTGACGAATCATTAGGTCACCCGTTAGGGTCACCTGACAGTTATTTCCTCTGAATTCAGTAAGGGTCTTTTTATAATTCATAAGTTCCTAAGACCTATACTACATTGCTTAAGGCTCGTTTTAGTGGGTTTAGAGTAGGGTAAAGCCCATCCGAATCCATTATTCTCATGCATGCAAGTTTGAAGGTTCGAAGAGGAGGTTCAAGGCAAAATCCCAAAGTTTCCATTGGAATGTCATCTTTGGCTATTAGAGGGTGTTAGAATTCACCAATACCAAGTATGTAAGGTTATGAGTGGGTGTATTATTCCACACCCATTCCCAATTCCTATCAAAATGTGATAAATTGTCTGTGATCAAGTATGGGGTTTTACTCCATTGCATGATTCTTCAATCTCTGTACATGGGTATGATTAGATTGTGTTTATATTGGTGATTTATGAAGATTGGGCAGATTCTAAATTGTTTTTCCTTCTAAAATTGGTTTACCAAAAATTGAACCTAAAACACCCATGGATGATGAGTTCATGAAAGAAGTGGTTTATGACATGTGTGCGATGATAATGAGATTTAATGATGAAAAGCATGTTTCAAAAACTAACCATGATCTATGTTGTTGTTTTCAAAATGAATTGATTAGATCCAAGTATGATAATGCTTTGAGTGATGCCCACATGTCGATTTAAAGTGATGATTTTCCCGACATAAGCTTACCACATTGTTTGAAGTGAAATTTTCCAATTATTATTATAAATTCTAGGTTGTGGTATGTTGAGTGAATATTTCTATACGTATCCTACCACATGATTTTGAGTGGATGCTCCCACCTATGATTGAGCTTGTGGTATTTTTCAAAATAAATCTTCTCATATGCATGAATTCATAATTAAGATGTAGGTCATTACTAAGCTTTGTCGATAGACAATGTTGAGCTTCATATCCATATGATGTCCAGTCTATGCATGATGTCATTATGAGCTTTGTCAATAGGTAATGTTGAGCTTCATTTCATACTATGTTAAGTTATGCATGATTTCATGTTGAGCTTTGTCAATAGACGATGTTGAGCTTCGTTATATACAAGGTAGAGCATTGCATGTTTTGGGAGAAGAGTCTAGCACCGAGCGGGTTAAGGGTCGATTACCCTATTCCCCAAAACTATGCGCCAACATAGGTTGATACTATTATATTATTAGGACATCCCTTGTGAGCTATCCCGATCTGATTGGCCCTTTTGCTTGATATTGATATCATGGTATCGTCAATCACCCTAGCAAGGTTATGGATGGCTTTACCCATTTGAGTGTGATAGTCGGTACCAAGTAAGCTCTATCATGGTATGTCGGTTAAGTGATGAGTCCCCCACTGTCTTTATCATTCAGATTTGCATATTCATTGCTCCAGATGATTACTCATGCTTATATGTTCAACAAGCACGGCTTGACTCATTGTTCAGTTATTGATATAAATGTTATGTTTCAATTTTGAGTCATTCTAGTTAGTTATGATGTTCTAAAGCCATGCACGATCATGTTATGATAAAAGTACGATTTCAAAATGAATGCATGTAGTCTTCTACTTATACACAAAAGCGTTTGACATGTATGAATTGCTTTAAATGAATTATTTTTACTTAAGTGGTTTTACTTACCTTGCATACTCGGTACATTTCACGTACTAACCGCATACCTTTGATGCTGCATCATCTCATGATGCAGAATCTAATTCTCAGGTTCAGCCTCGTTCGTAGCCATTGCTAAGAGTTAGCACCTGCTTCATTGGTGAGTCCTCATCTTACGAGGACTAGACCTTCAGTTGTTTTAGATGTCCTTTTAGTTTCAGTATTTTTGAACTAGTTGGGGGTGTTGTCCCATAAGCTCGTTTAGATCAGAGGCTTATCAAACTTTGATGGGTATTCAGCTTCAAATATTTATTTTGTTGTTATACTAAGTTTGACTTCTGCTGAGTTTATAATTATGTTTTCTTCATGTTTATTAAATGAGTTGGTTGAGTGATTATGCCATGGATCGACTTGGGTTCTCTCGGGTCCCTTGTCTCGTGTGTACGATCTGGACCTTCGTTCGGGTAGTGACAAACTTAGTATCAGAGACATAGGTTTAATGTGTCCTAGGGAGTCTGAAAGCCACGTTAGGTAGAGTCTTTTTCATGGGTGTGAAGCACACCACACTTATGACGAAAAGGCTAATAAACGTTATGGAAATGTTCCCTTCTTTCATGATCTATGTCGTGCGATGAAAATCCTTTCTATCCTCCTAATTCATGCTATTCGTGATTGAAGAATCATGTCTCCTAGAAGGATGAATGGAGAGGAGGAATAGAGTTGGTGAAGGCCCCGATAAGGGAAACGGTTATGGACATTAGCCAGCCCCACCAGTTCAGGAGCCTCAAGCACCGGAGCCAGCTGCTCATGCTAAATTGTGAGCCACTATTCAGATGCTTGTGCACGCCCTGACCACTCAGGTCAATCAGCATGCCGTTGCACATGTTTCGTAAAATGGCAATGCAGCGGCAGCTCGAGTCAGAGACTTCTTGAGGATGAATCCGCCAGAGTTTTTAGGGTCCAAGGTAGATGAGGACCCACATGACTTCATTGATGAGATTGTCAAGATCACTCAGGTTGTGGGGGTGAGCAGTGGAGGGACAGCAGGATCATTGGAGTAGGTCTGGTAACATGGGAGGAGTTTCAGGTTGCATTCCTTGATCGGTTCTTCCCTCGAGAGATGAGGGAGTGAAAGGCAGCTGAATTCGTGAATCTAAAGCATGGAAGGATGACTATTCAGGAGTACTCCCTTGAGTTCACCCGCCTATCTAAGTATGCCCCGGAGTTAGTGACTAGCCAGTGGGTGCGGGTGAGCAGATTTTTGCATGGTATAGCAGTACATTTGGACAAGGACTGCAGGGCATCTATGCTCCATTAGGAAATTGACTTCCCTCACATTGTGTTCTACGCTCAGAACATGGAGGCGGCACATTCAAGGGAAAGGGAGGCTAAGAGGGCCAGGACTGAGGACCACAGATTTTCTCAATAGAGGTTCGGTGATGGACATCAACGGTAGACCCACCAGGGATTAGCATCCCCAGCATCTTCAGCGCTGAGTGTGCCATCTAGGCCCATACATGATCAGAGAGGGAGAGCGTCAGGATCGAGGGGTCATAGCAACAGACCCGCATATTCTAGCATCCCAACTTACCGTAGATGTGGCCGAGGAAACACTGACCAGTGCTTGGCAGGGATAGCCTGGACATATGCTCAGAGATTGTCCTTCTACGAGACAGGATCAGGTTAGGGGCCGAGGCCCAGCTTCTAATTTAGCAGCCCCTCCCCCATGCACAACACATCAGGGGGCATCTACTACCACAGCTGGCGGACAGCGCCCGAACAGATTCTATGCCTTAGCTACTCGTCAGGAGCAGGAGGCTTCACCAGATGTAGTCACCGGTATGTTGAGAGTCTTTCATGTTGATGTATATGCTTTGTTAGACCCGGGGGCTACCTTGTCTTTTGTGACACCATATATAACCAGTAACTTTGTAGTCAATCCCGATGTCTTGTCATAGCCCTACTCAGTTTCTACTCTAGTAGGTGACTCAATTATAGCTAGGCGGGTGTATAGAGATTTTCCGATCTCAGTTCTTCTAAAGGTCACCTTAGGAGACTTGATAGAGTTAGCCATGACCGATTTCGATGTTATTCTCGGCATGGATTGGCTATACATATGCTATTCTTCTGTTAATTGTAAGACCCGATCAGTAGAGTTTAGATTTCCGAGTGAGCCTGTCTTAGAATGGGAGGGTAGTTCAGTTGTGCCTGTAGGTCGATTTATTTCCTTCCTTAAGGCTAGAAAAATGATTTCTAAAGGTTGCTTGTACCATCTAGTTAGGGTTAAGGACGTGGAGTCCGAGACCCTAACTATTCGGTCAGTACCAGTAGTACGTGAGTATCTAGAGGTTTTTCATGATGATTTGCCAGGTGTCCCTCCCGAGTGGGAGATTGATCTCAGTATATATCTTCTTCCCGACACGCAGCCTATATCTATTCCGCCTTATAGAATGGCTCCATCCGAGATAAAAGAGTTGAAGGATCAGTTCAAGGACTTGTTAGATAAGGGCTTTATTAGGCCGAGTAAATCTCCATGGGATGCACTAGTGTTATTTGTCTAAAAAAAGGATGGTTCGCTTCGGATGCACAATGATTATCGGCAGTTGAACAAGGTCACTGTCAGGAAAAGATATCCTTTACCCAAGATCGATGATTTGTTTTATCAGCTTCAAGGTGCCAAGTGTTTCTCCAAGATTGATCTCAGATCAGGGTATCACCAGCTCAGGGTTCGGGAGAGTGACATCCCGAAAACCACTTTCAAGACTCGGTATGGTCACTATGAATTTGTTGTTATGTCTTTTGGACTAACCAATGCCCCTGCAACTTTTATGGATAAAATGAACAGGGTGTTCAGGGCATATTTGGATATGTTCGTGATTGTGTTCATTGATGACATCTTATATACTCTCAGAGCGAGGAGGAGCATGCCACTCACTTGAGAATAGTGCTTCAGACCCTAAAGAACCAGCAGTTGTATGCAAAGTTTAGCAAATGCAAGTTCTGGTTGGATTCTATGGCATTTCTAGGCCATGTGGTGTCAAACGAGGGTGTAAAAGTAGATTCTCAAAAGATCAAGGCGGTAAAGAATTGGCCCAGACCGGTGAACCGATCAGATATCAGGAGCTTTTTAGGCTTAGCGGGTTACTATCAGAGATTTGTGGAAGGTTTTTCATCTATTGCCACACCATTGACTAAGTTGACCTATAAGAAGGTGAAATTTCAATGGTCAGAGGCTTGTGAGAAAATCTTCCAAGAGTTGAATACCTGACTTACTTCAACACCAGTGTTGACTCACGCGAGGGTTCAAATGGTTTTGTAGTGTATTAGGATGCTTCACGAGTTGGACTCGGGTGTGTGTTGATGCAACATGGGAAGGTGATAGCATATGCCTCGAGATAGTTGAAAGTTAATGAAAAGAACTACCTGACCCATGATCTTGAATTGGCCGCGGTGGTGTTTGCATTGAATATATGGCCCATTACTTGTATGGGGTCCATGTGGATGTATTCACAGATCATAAGAGCTTGTAATACGTGTTCACGCAGAAAGATCTCAATCTTCGACCAAGGAGGTGGTTGGAGTTACAAAAGGACTATGACATGAGTGTCCTTTACCACCCAGGTAAGGCTAATGTGGTAGCGGACGCACTTAGTAGACTTTCTATGGAGAGTGTGTCCCACGCAGATGAGGGAAAGAAAGAGCTGGTGACGGATGTCCATCGACTTGCGAGGTTGGGAGTTAGATTGGTCGACTCGACCGATGGTGGCGTTGTTGTGCAAAACGGATTAGAATCGTCCGTGGTGATGGATTGAAGACCAGCCAATATGAGGACCAAATTCTAGTAAAGCTGAAGGAAGCCGTTGGAAGTTAGAAGGTGGAGGGTTTCTCCCAAAGGGGAGATGGGGTGCTGCAGTACCAGGGTCGTCTATATGTTCCAGATGTTGATAAATTGAGGGACTAGATATTGCATGAGGCACATGGGTCTAGGTATTCCATCCACTCGGGTACCACCAAGATGTATCATGACTTGCGAAAAATATATTGGTGGAACAACATGAAGAAGGATATTGCAGAATTTGTGGCCAGTGACCAAACTGTCAGCAAGTGAAAGTTGAGCATCAACGGTCGGGAGGCGTATTGCAGGATATTAACATTCCTACTTGGATGTGGGAAGATATTAATATGGATTTCATTATAGGCCTACCTCGTACTCGCCGACACTATGATTCCATTTGGGTGGTGGTCTACAGGTTGACCAAGGCTTCACACTTTCTACTGGTCAAAACCACATATTCAGCGGGTGATTATGCTAGATTGTATATTCAGTAGTTGGTTCGACTTCATAGAGCGCCCTTTTCTATTATTTCGAAACCGAGGTACTCAATTTACCTCCTAATTCTGGCGTTCTTTTCGAAAAGGGACTTGGGACTCAAATGAAGCTCAGCACATCCATTCATCCGCAAATGGATGGCCAGGCGGAGCGAACAATCCCGACTCTTGAGGATAGGCTGAGAAAATGTGTGATGGATTTTAAAGGTAGTTGGGATGATCACCTACCCTTGATCGAGTTTTCTTACAATAACAACTATCACTCGAGTATCCAAATGGCACCGTTCGAGGCTCTTTCTAGGTGGAGGAGTAGGTCGCCCATCGGATGGTTTGAGGTTGGTGAGGCAACTATGATAGGGCCAAACTTGGTTCACGAAGCTATGGTGAAGGTTCATTTGATGAGGGACAGGCTGAAAGCTGCTCAGATTCGTCAAATGTCGTATGCGGATGTGAGAAGAAGAGATTTGGAGTTTGAGGTGGATGATTGGGAATTTCTAAAGATATCTCCCATGAAGGGAGTCATGCGGTTCGGGAAGAAAGGAAAACTTAGTCCCCGCTACATTGGTCCCTATCGGGTTATGAGAAGAGTTGGTAAGGTGGCGTATGAGTTGGACTTTCCTAGAGTTATCTTCAGTTCACCCCGTGTTTCATGTGTCGCTCTTGAAAAAGTGCTTGGGTGATCCATGTTTAGTAATCCCGGTGGAAAGCGTTGGTGTGGGAGATAGCCTCAGTTATGAGGAATTCCAGTTGCAATCTTGGATAGTCAGGTTCAGAGGCTGAGGAACAAAGAAGTAGCTTTGGTGAAGGTGTTGTGGACAAACTAGCATATTGAGGGAGCTACCTAGGAATCCGAAACAGCTATTATGGCTAAATACACCCACCTGTTCCCTACTGGCTCAGCCCCAGTTTGAGGTATCAGTTTTTGCCCTAATTCCCTAATCAATTTCCATGTTCAGTTCATGTGCGCAAGTTTGAATTATGTTATGATAAATGCATGTGATGTCTGAATTCTGTTTAGCTATGTAGTTCTTTTCGGAGGTAGTCATTCCATCAGTTTCAATTATAATAATAAGTATTTTCATATGATGACTGCATGTTTCTGCATTTTCTATGTGTTTCTAACATTCAAGGATGAATGCTCTAAAGGGGGAAATATTGTTACACCCCGAAATCTCAAAGACTGGACTTGGGATTTGAAATGAGAAAAATTGGGAAATTGATGTTGCAGGCACAGGATGAGTTGTGGGACGACTCATGCGGAGACCCCACGAGTCGTCAGGTGGCTCGTGGGGAGGCCTGGGAAAATGAAGGAGTGAGGTCCCCATGAGTGAGGGAATGATTCGTGGTCATCCACCATCGTCATGTCAATTGTGGGATGGAGTTGGACTTTTTACAAGAGGATGTCCAGTGTATCAAACGGATGGGACCCAACGAGTCGTGGTCCATCCCAACGACTCGTGAGAAAAGTCGTGAGAAAGAAAAGTGGATTTTCATGGATGTTAAGGCAGTGTACCTGACGAGAGGTGACCACGAGTCATGGTCACGGGGGATGACTCGTTGAGTCATTCGTTATGAGCCCCATCAGTCATGTCATCCAGTGCACTTGATGGGCGACTCGATGAGTTGTTGCCCATCCTGACGAATTGTCAGGTCACCCGTTAGGGTCACCTGGCAGTTATTTCCTGCAAATTCAGTAAGGTTCTTTTCATAATTCCTAATTTCCTAAGACCTATACTACGTCGTTTAAGGCTCGTTTTAGTGGGTTTAGAGTAGGGTAAAGCCTATCCTAAGCTATTATTCTCATGCATGCAAGTTTGAAGGTTTGAAGAGGATATTCAAGGCAAAATCCCAAAGTTTCCATTGGAATCTCATCTTGGGCTATTAGAGGGTGTTAGAATTCACCAATCCCAAGTATGTAAGTTTATGAGTGGGTGTCTTCTTCCACACCCATTCTCAATTCCTATCAAAATGTGATAAATTGTCTGTGATCAAATATGGGGTTTTACCAAATTGCATTATTCTTCAATCTCTATGCATGGGTATGATTAGATTGTGTTTATATTGGTGATTTATGAAGCTTGGGTGGATTCTAAATTGTTTTTCTTTATAAAATTGGTTTTCCAAAAATTGAACCTAAAACACCCATGGATGATGAGTTCATAAAAGAAGTGGTTTATGACAAGTGTGCGATCATGATGAGATTTAATGATGAAAAGCATGTTTCTAAAACTACCAATGATCTATGTTTTTATTTTCAAAATGAATATATTAGATCCAAGTATGATAAAGCTTTGAGTGATGCCCACATGTCGATTTAAAGTGATGATTTTCCCGACAAAAGCTTACCACATTATTTTAAGTGAAAATTTTCAATTATTATTATAAATTCTAGCTTGTGGTATATTAAGTGAATATTTCTATACGTAGCTTACCACATGATTTGGAGTGGATGCTCCCACCTATGATTGAGCTTGTGGTAGGTTTCGAAATAAAGCTTCTCATATGCATGAATTCATAATTGAGATATAGGCCATTACTGAGCTTTGTCAATAGACAATGTTGAGCTCCATATCCATATGATGTCTAGTCTATGCATGATTTCATTATGAGCTTTTTCAATAGAAATTGCTGAGCTTCATTTCATACGATGTTGAGTTATGCATGATTTCAGGTTGAGCTTTGTCAATAGACGATGTTGAGCTTCATTATATACGATGTAGAGCATTGCATGTTTTGGGAGAAGAGTCTAGCACCGAGCGGGTTAAGGGTCGATAACCCTATGCGCCAAAAATATGTGCTAATGTAGGTTGATACTATTATATTATTGGGACCTCCCTTGTGAGCTATCCCCAACCCGATTGGCCCTTCATCTTGATATCGATATCATGGTATCGTCCATCGCCCTAGCAAGGTTATGGATGGCTCAACCCACTTGAGTGTGATAGTTGGGACCACGTAACCTCTATCGTGGTATGTCGGTTAAGTGATGAATCTCCCACTTTCTTTATCATTTAGATTTGCATATTCATTGCTCGTGATGATTACTCATGCATATATATTCGACAAGCATGGTTTGACTCATTTTTCATCTTTTGATATAAATATTATGTTTCAATTTTGAGTCATTTGGTTCAGTTATGATGTTTAAAATCCATGCACGATTATGTTATGATAAAAGTACGATTTCAGAATGAATGCATGTAGTATTCTACTTATACTCAAAAGCTTTTGATATGTATGAATTGCTTTAAATGAATTATTTTTACTTAGGCGGTTTTACTTACCTTGCATACTCTGTACATTCCACGTACTAACCACATATCTTCCATGCTGCATCGTCTCATGATGCAGGATCTGGTTCTCAAGTTCAGCCCTATTCGTAGTCCCTGCTCAAAGATAGCACCTGCTTCATTGGTGAGTCCTCATTTTTCGAGGACTAGACCTTCAGTTGTTTTAGATGTCCTTTTAGTTTCAGTATTGTTGAGCTAGTTTGGGGTGTTGTCCCATCAACTCGTTCAGATAAGAGGCTTATCAGACTTAGATGTGTATTCAACTTCAGATATTTATTTTATTATTATTCTAATTTTGACTTCCGCTGAATTAATAATTATTTTTTCTTCATGTTTATTTAATGAGTTGGTTGAGTGTTTATACAATGGGTCACCTTGAGGTCTCTCGGGGTCCCTTGTCCCATGTCTATGATCTGGGCCTTCGTTTGGGTTGTGACAACTATACCAATTTTTCCAACCTTGATTCTTGTCACAAGGACACCAAGGGCCTTAGATGGGACCTTGATATCCCAGACGAGAACCCCACCACTTGGCTGGCCATATATTGACACTCCTCTTCATATCATGGAGGTGACGCCTCCCCTTAACATTGCATGTGGCTATGGGTTGCAACTGTGTCTGCACTCTTGGCACCAGCTCCTATTACATGTTTTGTCGTTAACTCATGCTGGGTCATCATTTTGGCCAAGGTCTCATCCCTTTCTTCATCTCATTTTCTCGTCTCCGCGGTCACAAGGCTGGACCTAGAACCACTTGAGGACACCTCGGTGTACCTAGTGTGCCATGCTCCATTCATCTTAGTAATCTAGTCTAAGAGAGCTTTGGCCAACCCATAGGTTTGGACCATCAACACCCACCAGCGAGGTTATTGGCCACGAACTTATTGATTAATTCAAGTGAGCAATAAAAGCTTTGAAGAAGAACTCCATCCGATAACCCATGGTTTGGACATATTGCGATTTTCTTTTTGGATTGGAGCCAAGCCTTATGCAAAGATTCACCCAGTTGTTGTCTAAAGTTGGTGATGTCATCCCTCAACTACAACATCCTTGATGGAGAGAAGAATCTATGAAAGAAAACCTCCATAAACTCTTGCAAAGAAATAATACACCCCGGGGGCAGCTCCTCTAGCAAAACAGTGGCTTCTCCAGTCAATGAGAATAGGAAAATCCTTAGTCAAGTCAACTCTAGGCTAATATTGGCGATATTAAAAGGATGGAAAATTTCAATAAAGTTGCGAAGGTGTCTATTGGGATCCTCACTTGGTTTCCCTCCAAAGAGTCATTTTATTTGTAGCAAGTGCAACATAGTGCTGCTCACATGAAACCCCGCATTCCTGTAATACCCCGAAGGCCCTAAGATCAGACCCCGGAGTTGAAATGGAGAAAATAAAATTTTCTGCACCAGGTCACAGAATGAGTCGTCTTATGACACATCAGGATGACCACGAGTCGTTAAGTGACTCATGGTGAGGAGTTTTGACTTGTTGGAATTTTTCAGGTTGGGGTGACCACGGGTGTCACCACGAGTCGTGGCCAGCCCCATGAGCCATTAGGTCACCCATGGTCAAGGCAGTTGAACGATGTAGGAAGAGCCGACAGTGTACCTCACGAATAGACACCACGAGTCGTAGTGAATGCCATGATTCGTTAGGTGAGACATGGTCAGTAGTTGGTGAAGGATTATATGTTTTGAGGTAGTGAAAGTCATGAGAGGTGACCATGAATCGTAGTCACTAGTGACGAATCGTTGGGTCCCTCGTGGGGACCCTTTGAGGAAAACTGGCAATGCACTTAACGACAGGAGACCACAAGTCGTGGTCATGGGTGACGACTCATCCAGTCCCTCATTGGGACTGGCAGTTTGTTTTTCCCTGCGAGTTTATTAAGGGCTTTTTCGTAATTTATATGATCCTAAGGCCTAAACTACGTTGTTTTATGCTATGAATAGTGAGTTTTAAGAGGGGTAAGTTCATTCTAAGCTATTCCTATTCATCCATGCAAGTGTAGAAGTCTAGAGAGGTGATCAAGGTCAATTTCTTCCAAGTTCTTCTCAATTCTTCCTAGGGCAATCAGAGAAGTTGTAGAATCAGATTCTTTAAGGTATGTAGGGCTAGGAACGGGTGAAATCATTCACACCCACGCCCAACTCCTTTCTAATTTATGTAATTCTATTAATAATTCTTTGGGGTTTTATCCCAATTCTTATGAAATCCTTATGATCTATCTATGGGTTAATTCCTCTCGTGTATTAATTCATGTTTTATGAATCATGGGTAGATTTTATGACTATTTCAAATTATAAACTTATGGATTTAAATTTCTAAAAACTATGCCCAATTATGCATGTTCTTATAAAAATTTAAGTTATGATTTCGCTATGATCTTGATATAGATTTTCCCCAACTATGATTTATGCTTTATGATATGATTCCTCTCAAATACTTATCTTGGATTTATGAGATATCAAGTATATGCATGTTTTACATGTATGCATGAACTTCATGATTTATGGATTTATGATTATGGCCGACTCACGGGCCTTACTTTCATGGCTAGTTCACATATTTCAAGCATGCTTATGATTATCATTATTTTAACTAGCCCATGACTCTCATATATATTATCCTATGAGCACTATATATGTTTTGAGAGTAATATTTAACATTGAGTAGACCCGGGATCCAGCTGCCCCGAGTCTCAGAACTACGCGCTAATGTAGCTACGATGGGACCTCCATCATACTGTCCCCTTTGCCCAAATGGGCTCTCTTGTTGTGATATCACACCTCTTTCAGGTTTCTACCCTTGGCGAGTTACAAAAACCCTCCCGTCTAGGGGTTTACAGGTCAGGATCCATGTGTGCTCATATGGGGTATGTCAGTGGTAGGAATCTCCCAGCGTTCCTCATGATTTACGTATGGTTATGATTATATACTTTGGCTCAAGTCATATTTAATAAAGTTTTTCTCTTATAATTATAATTATGAATTATTTACGAATATATTTAAAACCTTGAGCCTTACATTTGCATTATGATATTTATGTTACGATCATGTTGTCCTACTCTTATAAACTTTTATGTATTTTAACTGTCTGTTCTACTTACCTTGCATACTCGGTACATTCCACGTACTGACTGCATACTTGATGCTGTATCGTCTCATGATAAAGGTCCGAGGGATCTTTCTCAGTAGCATCCTTAGCCCCTGCTTTCCTACTCAGACCTGTCCATCTAGCATCGGTGAGTCCTCATCCTCCAAGGACATTCAGTATCTGTGGTTGTTATGTCTCTCTTCAGTTTCAGACTTATCAAGTTGGTTGGGGGTGTTGCCCCTTAACCCATAAGATATGTTAGAGGCTTTCAGACTTTGTGTAGTAATCAGCTCGTCATGTATGATATGCATTCCAATTCTGATGTTATGTTTTTGTCATGACCCGAACGTAGACTCGGATCGTAATACGGGTCAAGGAGCCCTGAGAGACACTAATTTGACCCATGGAATGAACATTCATGTAACTTGATTTCACTTTACTTAGAAAACTGGACATACGATATAGCAGAAATATAAGCGTAACATAGCGTAGCTTGATAAGCGGAAAAGTACTAGAAATACATATTAGTTGAGTACTACAAACTGTGTGAAAGCCTCTATCATATTAGATGGGTTGATGGGACAACATCCCCAACTAACCCGGCAAAACTGAACAAAAGAAAACATCAATGTCTGGACATATGGCCCTCGGAACATGAGGACTTACCAAAAGGCTGATAGCTAACTCTGAGATGGACTAATGATGGAGATGAGCCTGAGAGCCGGGTCATGTATCATGAAATGATATAGCATAGAAAGTATGCAGTCAGTACGTGAAATGTACCAAGTATGCAAGGTAAGTAAAGAGGACATTTAAAATACGTAAAACTCATAAATGATCATAAGAGTAGGACAACATGCTCAAAACATATATATCGTAACATAACATAAGGCTCAAGGTTTTCAAAACATTCGTAATATAATCATAATCATGATCATAAGAGAAAAACTTTATGTAACATGACTTAAGCCAATATACATAACCATAAACATGCATAAATCATGAGGAACACTGGGAGATTCTCTTAAGAAACATACCCCATATGAGCACACATGGAGCTCGACTTGTAACCCTTGTCGGGAGGGTGTCCGTACCTTGCCAAGGGTAGAACCATGAACGACGTGATCACACGTGAGAAGGTCCATTTGGGATAGGGGAAAGTCACAAGGGAGGTCCTAACATATATTACGGTGGCACGTAGTTATGAGATCCAGGGCAGAACCTAGGCCCCGAACCTACTTGGTGTTAAATACTACTCCTAAAACATATATATAGTGCTCATAGTATAATATGCATGAGATTCATGGGCTAGTAAAATCATGATAATCATAAACATATTTGTAAATACGTGAACTAGCCATGAAATAAGGTTTATGAGTCAGCCATAATCCTAAATCGTAAATCATGAGGTTCATGCATACTTGTAGATCATACATGTACTTTGCAAATCATCAATCATAATGGGTATTTGAATAAATCCATATTCAAATCATTAATAATGATGGGTTTGTAAATATCAACAATTGTAGTAAAGATCATAACTCGATTCATCATGGATCATACATAATCATGCTAAATTTAGTAGAAATCGAAATCATAATTTTATAATCGAAATAGTTGTAGAATATGATCAAAATTCATAAAACTTGATGTAAATCTCAAAATATAATAATCCATGTGTTGGACTTTTCTGCATTTCAGGTTTTTGCTATAGTCCATATTACAGGGGAAACTCTGCCAAAATTTTCCTAGATAGTAAGCTGAGAAGTTCTCTAAATAAAAGTTTACATTCGAGGACGAATGTTCTTAAGGGGGGGAGAATGTTATACCCCGTAGGATTTCCGACACTTAGATGGCCTATTCGCACGGTGAATGAGCATATTTGAAAGCCCTACGTGCTAGAGAAAGGCCCACGAAAGGATCGGACGGATAACCTGTTGAACCATCGCGGAAGGAGCCGAGGCAGAGCCCCTCTGCGATGGTAGCGTGTCACCGAGGTGAAGCCTCCGCGTTGGCTCCGTGACACGTTGGCCTTGTCTAGGCCCAAGTATATAAAGCCCCACTTCGGTTTTAAATTCATTTAAACTTATAAATTTCCAGTGAAACAGAGGGGAAAAACCAGAGGAAGAAAAGGGACGAAGGGGGTAATATAATTTTCATCCGATTACGCTGCTAAATGTTGTCCAAACTCAAATTAACCTCAGATACCGAGGTATTTAGCAGCAGAGAGCATTTCTACGGATTTAGTTTCTTGAAATACGGTCGACGAATCGGCGAGCTACCAAGCTAAGGTAAGTGGAATTGCTCCAAACTAGTGTCTATGTGTTCCTAGTTGTGGAGTGAATATTTCGCCCTTCTGGACTTCTGAAAAATAGCGAGTTTTCGACCGTCTTTCGATAAGCCTAAGTTTAGGCTATAAATTACATCGAAGTGACATTGTTCATTAAAATAAAGCTATATTTGGTATTGATTGACATATTTAGGAATGCAGTTGGGAGAAATAGTTGAAGTATTGGCCGAGCCTCGTCCGACCGACGGATAGTTCGAGGATAAGGTATGTAAAGTTAGTTTCCTCGACAAGTTAGTAATCTCGGTATAGTAAAGTAATATAAAGACCAGTAGAATTTTTGGAAATCATGCGTTCTGTTTATTACGAATGTTGGTACGATATTAGAAGCATCAAGTTATATCTTGCGTGAAACTTGCTAGCACGATATAGATTCTAATACAAGTGTTAGGAACTGCACAGCATGCTCAGTATGTGATGTAGTACAGAATGTTAGGATATCATCATATTCAGTTGAAACCCAGTAAAGCAATGTAATATCTGTAAGGCATCTCAGAAGTAGAATGATAGGTTAAAAATGAAGCTTAGGAAGCATGTCAGAAATAGTAAATCATGTTATTACAGAAACTCAGTATACAACACAGTATGGCAGAAAATTATATTTATACATATATACTATTAGCAGTCTCAGCATGTATTATGTACGTATACATTACCATTACTAGTTCAGTACACAGTATGTACGGATACCTTACTACTATTAGCTTCAGTATGTGGGATATGCAGATAGTATTACTAGTTGAGACCATCGTATTGTTTTGGGGTTGGATTACCTAGCATCCATGACCACCCCAGGGTTGATAGCTGTATCGACTCATCCGCCAGAGGACGAGGATACGTCGCTCTACGGAGTGGCATGTCGTCCCACAGGGGACGAAGATGGGATGCCAGTTTTCCCCATATTGTGCCTTGATCGGCCCTTACACACCCCTGTCGAGCGGATACGCCCGGGTGTTGATTCAGGAGTCCTCCGGACTCAAATGCAGTTATAGTCAGGGGCTCAACGAGCCCAAGTGCATACCCAGGGGACCGGCGGGATGCTTATAGCTATTATAGGAGATGGGATGACCGGGGTAGGGGTATAGATTCTGTGCTGGTTGTACCTCCCGGCTTATGGGGGCCGGGTAAGGTTTGTGTGTGCTATGTTATGTTATGTTATGTCATGCCATGTTACATTGGATATGAGTAGATCGGCAGTAAAACGATACATCTCCAGGTATGAATCCTACACCTTCCAGTATAGTTAAGAATAGGTATAATTTACATTATCAGACAGTTTGTTTATTCCTTCCTAATTCAGTTTCATCAGGTGTATTTGTTGTTTTCCGTTATTGCTTTACATACTCAGTACCAGCGGTACTGACGCCCAGTGGGGCACTGCATTACTTGCCTGCAGGTACTCATAGACGAGGAGGCGATCCCTCGTGATTCCTGTCAGTGATCGAGTATTCAGCTCTTGTCATCCGGAGACTGAATTCCAGAGGTGTATTTCGTTTTCTTTTGTTGTACAGTACGGGTAGGTCGGGGCCCTGTCCCGATCATTTCTATTATTATTCCTAGAGGCTTGCAGTCTGTATATATTTCCCTGTGGTCAGATGAGCCGATCATGTGAGGCCGTGCAGTCGTATAGCTGTTAGTACTTCTGTTTCCTTTATGTTGGCCGTGTGGGGCCATAGCTTGACAGTAGTGGTGACCTTGCCTGTCACGTAGCTATCCAGTATTTCATTATTGAGTTACAGATAACTAGACAGCATGGTGGCCTTGTCAGCCCGCATAGGTTTCCTTATTTTGATATGTTTCTGGTTAGCTGTCAGCACAGGTACAGGTGGCTATAGGCCTAGTAGGCCGGAGGCTGTATTTACAGCCGTCATATAGCCCGTTGTTTCCCTGAATCTGAGTTAGAACCAGCCAGGCACCAGATGTGCTCAGGCTCAGCAGTCTAGCAGTTCAGGTCCTAGTAGGGCACCAGGTGCCAGTCATACCCTCCAAGGCGGGGTGTGACAGAAAATCATTAGAATTTCCACAAAAATTCAAGATAAAACCCCATAAGATTTTTGATCAAATTTCATAAATAAGGAGAAATTAGGCATGGGTGTGAATGAAAACACCCATTCATAACCCTACATAACTGGGTAAGATCAAATTTCAACACTCTTTGAAAGCCCAAGGGAAAATTGATGAAGAAGAGCTTGAGAACTAGCTTGATCACTCTTAAGTCTTTCTAATTTTTCATGCATGAGAATGAGTAGGTTAGGGCTTAACCTATCTTAACATACTCAAAAAATAACATAAAACTACGTAGTTTAGGGCCTTAGAGTGTAGGAATGATGAAAATACCCTTAATGAAATACCCTAAAAAATCTGCACTGGATGCTCCAAAGGACGTACCAATGAGTCGTTGGAGGATACCATGACTCGTGGCACGATCTGTCACCTGCACTTCCAAGATCCTGATCTCGGATTCAACCCATGACTCTACAAGATGATTCATCCTTCCATCTAACGGGTCGTTAGTTCGATCATCATTTGCCTCCTAAAGATCCTGAGCTTCTCCTCACAACGAGCCTCACCAAGACTCGTTGTATCTCTCAACGGGTCGTGGGATGGCCCGTCACATCCCCTAATGCCAAAGTTCAGTACCCACCAGGGTTACAAACAATGACTCATTGTTCCTAGCAACGAGTTGTTACATCACCCATTATTTACACTGCCACTAGACTTTCACTTCCTACGACTGGATCCAAAGGGTCGTTGGTTGGACCAACGATTCGTTGGGTCGTCTGTCCTGCAACATTTTTTCAATTTTTTAGTCAACTTCCATTTTTGATCCCGAGTCTAATCTTAGGTACTTTGGGGTATTACATTTATGTTTAGACTTTCGCTATATTTATTATGTTAAATCTTTCGCTTTTATTGATTGAGTTAGATGTATGTTCATGCCATGGTCGACTTGGAATTTCTCGGGGCTCTTTGTCCCGTATCTCGATCTGGGCCTATGTTTGGGTCGTGAAAATTCCCTACCATAGGTGGTAGGCAAATGGCACCTGCCACATCAGGAAACATGGGTTTATTTACTTCTTGGTCCATGTATCCATCCACAGAACCCACTTGCGAGTCATGGCTCATTAGATCCAACCTAAGAAAGCTGAAAAACAACAACAAATGTAAAGTTGCACAAGATGCTTAAATAATTCAAATCAACAAACAACTAAAGGTTATCAAATCTCATTTCCCGACAACGGTACCAAAATTGATGACGTTCAAATCCACTCATCGCTAGGAGAGTGTACATGGTCGTCACAATATAATTTACCCAACGCATGAGTCGGGGTTGAATCCACAGGGAATGAAGATCGATAGCAACAAAAGTTGTTTATCAAATTCAATCAAATAGCATCACTGTATCAAAACTAAGGAAGTAAATATTGGGGGATTGTAAGATCACATTATTAATTCAAATTCAACAACAAAACAAGGTAACCACTTTGAAGTAACAATATGAGCAAATATTAGGGGTGTGCTATTGATGGGACATTGATAGGATTGGGGTTGACTAGAAAATCAAAGCATTTCTTAAAAAAGTAAATAGTCGTGGACAAGGAAGCACCCGATGATTCTTAACTATTTGGGTGCCTTTTTTGCCTTGGGTTTTCTCAAATCCCAAGGTCCCGTACACTTCAACCACTACAACTTGGGTATGAGTTAAACCATCTCTAGACTTAATTCTTTAATGGGTGTGTGGGAGTGGGTATTAGCTATCTCTAGGCCAATCTCACACAATCAAAACACAAATATCCACCATTATTTTCTCACCCATATCCCATTCCTCTTTTTTAGTGCAAAAAAATAATAAGTAAGCATAATCCATACTTGTAACTATAGATATTTCAATTATAATTTAGATAAAACAACGTATTTATGCTAAATAAATAATTCTAAGATTGAACTAGCAACACCCATTTTATTTTAGCCCCTATCATGCACACACCCTTAGAGAGAGGTTTGGCTACTCATAGATGAAGAACAAGAGATAAAACTAATGAAGGAATCAATATCTTTCATAATTAATAAGAAACTTCAAGCTCAATTTTGTTCTTCAATAGAGGTTTTACCATAGAGAGATGAAGAAGATGAAGGGAAAATTTCTCACTTCTCTCTATCTTTTCCTCTTTCTAAAATTCAACTCAAAACAAACTCACCACTCAACAAAATGGAATGGAGTAGAATATTATATTCATTACAAAAGGTGTACAAAAATAGGGTAAAGTTTCTCCTCCTTTCTTATGCGGGATGATTTTACCCGTTTGATGATGGCCTCACTTGCATGGCACCTGCGAAACGAGACACAACTCACTCTGCAGCTCTAGACTAGATAGTGTAGTCATTGTTCTGCATTTGGACCTGCGTTTCATAGGTGCTGACATGTGCTCCACAAGTGTTCCTTTAACTTTAAAATAGTGTTTTCCTGCGTTTAGCCTGCATTTCGTAGGTGTCATCATTCAAAACGCGGGTCTTCTTCTTCCAACACCGTGCTTTTTGTTCAGTTTCTTTGCTTTACCTATTTAAATTGAATACCAGCAAAAATCAAAGAGAAAGGGCATAAAAAATTTCTAAATGTCTTGAAAACCAAGCAAAATCTCATGTTTAAAAGCCTAACGAGTTAGTAAATTACCAACTCATCATCTTGAAACCCTTGTTAGCTACCTCTATTTCCTTTCATTTTTAGTGTTTAATTCCATGAAACCAAACAATCAACAACCAAGAACTTCACAAGATAAGTTCATGAACAAAAAAGCTAGCTTATTAGGTGTAATGGGTGCAAAGTAACCTCACACTTAATTCGCTAGCATACTTGTGAGAATTTATCAAATAGGATACTTAAGACTTCCCCCATTTTCATTCCAAATCTCAACCTCCACATTATTCACTAACTTCACATTACAAACGAGTTCATAATTTTTTTTCACATCTCTCCTCTACTTTGTTTTCCTATTCAAGAATGTCTCACTTTGGCCATTTTCTTTCACCTTCCCACCTTTAAATCATAATTCAAGTAACCCATATGGAAGTAGCTACATTCAATTTATTCAACAACATACAAGAAATTTATTACGATCCACAATGAATTAACATCAATTTTCAATAACTCGGGATTTCACATTCAAGAATTTAAGAATTAAGCACTTTCTCTCTCTACCAACAATGTTCTACCCACCAAATTCATGAAACATTCATCACCCCCTTCATCTCCACAACTTCAAATCACTACATTAAACCAAAAATAAGAAACCCGATATGTATAGCACATTATCATGGATGAATTTAAGAGATTAAAGTTAAGGAAACTGATGTTATCAAATTCAAGATTTTCACCAATAATGGTGATTTTGGGTCTTTAACTTGGGGAAGAAGGATATGGGGGCATGTTTTTCTTACTAAATAAACAAGAGAGGTGTAATACCCTAGAAGTTCCTAAGATTAGACCCCATATTTAAAATGAAACTTGGCTAAAAACTAAAAAAAAAGTCACAGGATGGACGACCTAACGAATCGTTGGTCCAACCAACGACCCATTGGAAGTAGTCGTGGGAAGTTGTGGTCAGGTGCCAACGGGTAATGACGGATGAAGTAACGACCCACTGTTCAATACAATGAGTCATTGTTATAACTAGTGGTGAGGACTGGACCTCAGCTTAAGGGAAGCTAACGGATCATCCCACAACTCGTCGTGAGAAGTAACGGGTTGTGTTTACTATTCGTAGAATGGGGATAGGTATATTTTTTCCAATGGACCTAACGGAAGTCAAACACAAATTTTTGGATGAAGTAACCAGTCATGGTGAGGCTCGTCGGAAGGACCAGTGTAGGATCTGAAGTGGAAAAAAATGGACAATGTGATGACATGTTGGATGGAAGGACGAATCATCCTATCTAGTCGTGGGTCAAATCTAAGATCAAGAATTTTGGGCAGTGAAGACAACAAATGGATATTATGAGTTGTGGGTATCCTCCAACAATTTGTTAGTTCGATCGTTGATTCGCTCAGTGCAGATTTTTAGGGTTTTTCATTAAGGGCATTTTCATCATTCCTACACTCTAAGGTCCTAAACTACGTCATTTTAAGTTATTTTCTGAGTGTATAAGATAGGTTGATCCCTTCTATCCTATTCATCTCATGCATGCAAAGGTTCGAAAAATTTAGAGGTGATCAAGCTGGTCTTCAAGGTTTTCTTCATCAATTTCCTTTGGACCTTCAAGGAGTGGTAAGAATTGATTTTCCCCATGTATGTAGGGTTATGAATGGGTGAATCCTTTAATACCAAACCCAATCTCTTTCAATTATGAAAATTCTTATCTAAAATCTATGGGGTTTTCACCAAATGTATGAAAATTTGATTTCTTTACATGGGCTTGATCTAATTGACTTACTATTGTTGAATTATGAATTATGGGCAAGTTTTATATTGTTTTCATAAAAATAATCATGTTTCATGTTTTATAAATCAAATTTTCCATTTATGAAAAGTTCATGAAAGTCAAAGTTTGTGATGAATGTTCAAGTATTATGAATTATTGATGATGAAAAGCATATTTTAAAGTTACCCATATTTATACGCATGTTTTGAATGAATTGAGTATTGTAAATCATGCTAAAGTATTGGGCAATGCCCACATGTTGAAGAATGATTTACGAGTTATGAAATGGATCTCATAATTTATTGATTTATGATGTTGGCTGACTAAAGGGCCTTTGATTCTTGTCGAATCATGTTTTAATGGGGATCAATGAATGATAAATGTTTATTTAGCCATTATTCTTAACGAATAATGTTATGAAATTACATATTAGCCTAATGTTTATATTTTTGGAGTCGTTTCTAGCACCGAGCAGTCCAACGTTCAAAGGACTACACTAGTGTAACATAACCATGTGCCACCATGGGTTTATAATGTTACTTTACAATGATAATGATCCCCTCTTTCGTGATATCACATAATGCACGTCCCTCGCCAGGCAAGCCAGGGGCGACTCTGCCTACTTGAGTGAGATAATTGGGGCATCATGTAAGGCTCTACCATGATGGTGTCGGTTACGACGAGTCCTCCCATTTTTCCGCATGTTTTATGCATTGTTATGTTTATATTATTGGCTCAAGTGATGATTTAATAAAGTTTCTCTTATGATCATGATAATGAATGGTTTACAAATGATTTAAAAACCTTGAGCCTTATGTTATCTTATGATATTTATGATACAAGAATGATGTCCTTATCTTTGATCATTTATGATGTTTTATGTATTTTTAAATGTTTGTTTTACTTACCTTGCATACTCGGTACACTCCACGTAATTGTAATACCCCAAAAACTCAAAATCTAATTCCGGGACTTAAATTAGGAAATCGAAAAAAGCTGCAAAAAAGTTACAGGAAGACCCACCTAACAACACGTTAAGTGACCCCATGACTCATTAGATGAGCCGTGAGAAGGAGGTTTGAGATTTTGGAAAAGGGAGGCAGTGTACTCCACGAGGGACTTCACGAGTCGTGGTCACTGACCACGACCCGTTAGGTCACTCATGGTCAGGCCTGAGTTAGGATTATAGTTTGTGACCAGTGTACTTGACGGGCAACTAGTCATGGTCCCCAGTAACAACTCTTTATGTCCCTTGTTACCAGCCTTATTGAGTTTTTTGCCAGCGTACCTGACAGGACCACGAGTCGCGGTCAGCCACCCCGACCCGTTAGGGGCACCTAGCAGTTTTTCCCAGCGAATTTCTAAGGGCTATTTAGTAATTTCCTACTCTCCCAAGCTTTAAACTAAGTCGTTTTAGTAATAATTTCACATTTTTAGTGGGGAAAAATGGTTCATTCCTCATTTCCCACTATCAATTCTCAGAAACATCGAAAGTTCTCCTCTCAAGAACCCTCCAAGAAAGACTAGGGCTTCTCATCTCTTGCAGCAGTTCAAGCTTCTTCTCCGGAAGAATTTTAATCTGGTATGTGGGAATTCAACAAGGGAATTGTCCTTCCCTTGTGCCCTCCCCCCCAAAGAAAATCCTCCCATAACTTCCCAATCAGTTTAGCCTTTAGATATTATACATGTTTGCATGTTGATTATCATTAATTTCAACTGGGTTATTATCCATTTTTGTTATTTATATGATCTTCATCAATTCATACGCAATGGGTTGTTGTTCTTGCCAAGATGATTTACAGTCCTAAATTTTCGAGTAAAGATTATTGCGTTTTGAATTCCATTTATTTTGTGAAGTATGTTGTGGGATGATTTTCCTTGTAATTCTTAATATGTATATATATATGTGTGTGTGTATGTGTGTGTGTGTGTGCGCGCGCGCGCGCGTGTGTGTGTATGTGTGTGAACGATTATTCCATTGAGTAGAATGATCTTACCCTTGTTGGACGAGATTTCTTTAAATCTTGAATTAATGTCATATTATGAAATTTCCCGTGTTATTGGAATGAGTGGGTTCTCTATTTATTGCTTAGTAGTATAGTTCAGTTATAATGTAGAATCCTTTCAGAATTATTCAGAAAGTCTCAACTAATCAGTTTGACTATAGTCCTTTTCCTGATGTGTCAGTGGTGCCTCTTGATCTTGGGCAGAATTGCATTCCCAAGCGATACATTATTACTTAGTTTTATCTTGTTTATCTACTTATATGTATACATTCTCATGTGATTTTATGTAAATGTGGATATATACTAACCAACATGACTAGTTCTTGTTTTCGTCATGTTAAAATGAATTTGGGGAACTAATCAACGAGTTGGTGAAGTGAAGGAATGGATTCGGAAGTAAAACGCGGAAGTCGGCATGAAAATATGTAACAACTGGCCCTGCGCGACAGGGGGCGTGTCACGTTGCCATCGCGGTAGCATTCCGCTGAGATTGAAGATATTGAGCAAATTCCAGTGAAGCTGCGCGACAGGTCCATGGCACGGAGCCTAGGCTCCGCGATGGCCTCCGTGCCACGTTGGGAAGAAATTTCTGCGCACCCGGATTCCAGTGAGGGTCAGCGACCACTCCGTGGCACAGAGCCTAAGCTCCGCGATGGCCTCCGTGCCACGTTGCCAGTTTATTCCTGGAAAATTTCTCACTTGTATAAATAGAACACTTGGGTTTTTATTTGGATATCTGACATTTCATGCAAGAACATGGGGTAGCAGGCAGTTGAGCTGAAGAAATTCTAGGGTTAATTCTCTTCCTTTTTCTCTCAAATTTCAATTGCTTGTATGATTACTACTTGTTTGAAGATTTTTAATCAACAAATGAGTGGCTAAATTACCTCCGGTTGAGGTTGAGGCTAATTGCAGACGTATGTAATTTGTGTTATTGCAGTTTGTTCTCTTCTCTTAAGATTGGTTGTTCTACTATTTCTTGCTTTTCACTACATTAATACTTGGCCATCATTAATGTACATATTAGAATTCGAATTTTTATTTCCGAAAGGGAAATTATTTGGATAGATGTGGAATAGTGGAATATGTTCTTGTCTTAGTTGTGAAATTAAGGAAAGATTAACGTGCAGAATAAAAATATATTTGTAACGTCATATTTGGTCATCTAGGGAAATTAGTGTGTTTTACCAGAATATGGGTTTTTTCATCACAGAAATGTGTATTGTAGGCCTAAAAAATCTTTAATTTGTGAGGGGTTCGAAAGACCCGAGCCATTGGTTAATAATCCCTGACTAACAACCGAAGAGAAGTGTTAGCTGAAATATAGCCGATAAATTACATATCTGCATGTTTTGGCTTAACCTCAGCTTGTTCATGCTATTGTTCAAACTATAATTCATCATTCTTACTTAATGTTCCATTAGATATTATTCTAGAAAAATTATCATTGGTTTTGTCAGTATACTTGTATAAAGACGTGTGACTACTAAACACAAAGAGAAAAATTACTACCGAGTTACAGTCCCTGTGAGTTCGATACCTGACTTGAAATAAAGCCACTATATTACTTGTACGACCACGTGCACTTTTGTGCAATTGGGAGTGAACAAGTTTTTGGCGCGTTGCCGGGGATTGGGGTAATTGGCGAGTTAAATTTGTTAGTGTAGTTAACAAGATCTATACAAGTATTGACAACTTGATCTTAGCGGTTAAACTTGCAGGTACTAAGTCTTTTCTAAACGCTGGCAAGAGATAAGGAATTGGTGGATCCATTTTTGGAGCCTGAGAGACAGTTTCATTTGCAGAGGAGGGAAGCTCTAGAAAGGAAGTTGCAGTTGTTACAGAGGGAAATTCTGGAAAAACAACAACAACCACCAGTGGGAGAGGCAGAGTTAGTGCCTGGAGTGATGGCTGCAAGACCGGTACTCAAAGTGGCAATCCCACACACGAATAATGTGACATCTAGCATCTGCAGGCCGGACCCAGGAGGTAGATTTGAGCTTAAACAGAACATGGTACAATTATTGCATACCAGCGGACAATTCACAGGTCTCCCTCATGAAGACCCACAGTAGCATCTTCAAAATTTTTTGGAGATCAGTGACACATGCATACCTGCTGGAGTATCATCAGATTATGTGAGGCTTACATTGTTTCCATTTTCATTGCTGGGGGAAGCTAAGAGGTGATTAAGGAGGAACCTCCAAATTCTATTACCACATGGGATGATCTTGCAAAGAAGTTCTTAATTAGATTTTTTCCGTCAGGGAAGACAGTCAGGCTTAAAAGTCAGATTCTAAGCTTCAAGCAGAGAGACGGTGAAAATTTGTATCAGGCATGGGAGAGGTTCAAGTCGATGTTGAGAGATTGCCCTCACCATCATGAATCAAATAATGTGTTGGTGCATACTTTTAACGAGGGCTTGGAACCTCATACCAAAATTTTGTTAGATTCTGCAGCCGGGGGACAAGCACTGGAAAAGACATATGAAGAACTGTATACCTTATTGAACCGTATTTTACAAGGTAATCCTGAATGGAATGCTGACACAACCCGAGGGGTGGTGAAAAAAGCGGCAGGGGTCTTGGAGGTAGATGGACCCACAGCTATTGCAGCACAGTTAGTCGCACCGCAGAATCATATCAACACCCATTTTAGTAGCATGAGCATAGGTCAGTCACAGGCTCAAATCAATGCAATACAACAAGTATGGTGTGAAGTCTGTGGTAGCGGTGAACACTCAGCTGATGTATGTGGTGCCAAAATAGATTCATTTTATTTTGTTGGCAATGCGCAAAGGAGCTACAATCATCAGTATAGCAATAATTACAACCCGAATTGGAGGAACCATCAGAATTTTTCCTGGGGTAGTAATAGTCATCAGGGGCAAAGTTCAAATCAGGGCTTTCATAGGAACCAAGGGGGTCATCAGAATTTTCAATCTCAGTTCAGAGGAAAGACTGCACCGCTCAGTCTAGCAACATCGAGGACATCCTGAAGACCATTATAGCAAACCAAGCTCAGATGCAAGCTGACCAAGTAAAATTGGCAGTTGACATGAAAAACCAGCAGTTAGCCACAAAGGCTTTGGAGTTTCAGTTGGGACAGTTAGCTGGAGCACAAAATACTAGACCTCGGGGTAGATTACCAAGTGATACAGATAGAAATCCCAAGCAGGTGAATGCAGTTACAACTAGAAGTGGACAGCAACTGAGGGAGTTGGAACCCAAAAAGCCACCACAGGAAGCTGAAGCAACAGAACAGGCTGAAGAGAATGAGAATATGAGGGAGAGTGAACAGGTAGTAGAGAATGAAAGACCACCACCCCTGTTTCCACAGAGATTACGAAAGCATAAGGAGGAAGCATGTTTCAAGAAGTTTATGGAAGTGCTAAAGCAGGTGCACATTAATCTTCCTTTGGTAGATGTGTTGCAAGGAGTTCCTAAGTATGCAAAGTACATAAAGGATATTGTGGCAAACAAGAGCAGACTAACGGAATATGCTACAGTTGCACTTACTAAAGAGTGCACTTCTCGAATACAGAATAGATTGCCTACAAAGCTCAAAGATCTAGGAAGTTTTACTATCTAGATTACTATGGGGCAGTCAATTCGAGCTCGTGGTTTGTGTGATTTGGGAGCAAGTATCAACTTGATGCTTACATCTGTATTTAAGAAGTTGGGGTTGGGTAGTCCCAGACCCACTACAGTAATTTTGCAGCTAGCCGATCGTTCATTCGCACGGCTAGATGGAATTGTGGAGGATGTGCTAGTGCAAGTGGGCTCCCTTATTTTCCCTGTGGATTTCATAATTCTTCACTTTGAGCCAGATTCATAAGTCCCATTTATTTTGGGACGTCCCTTTTTGGCAACTGGGTGAGCTCTGATCGATGTAGCTGCTAGGCAGCTAACCATCAGAGCTCATGATAAGGTAGAAGTATTTGACGTCTACAAGGCTATGAAGCTACCTGCCATCTATGAAGAGTTATCAGCCATCACTATTGTGGATCAAGATCAACACTGCAGCTTATGAGCCCAAAGGATCCCTTGGAGAGAGCATTGGTGGGACATTGTCAGTCAGGGGATGCTGCAACATATGAAATGGTGCAAACTTTGAATGAGGCAAAAATGTTCTTTCGGAAGTTGGAGTTTGAGTCATTGCAGCGGTCCTTAGAACCATCACCAAAGCCATCAATAGTGGAGGCACCCAAATTAGAGCTGAAAACATTGCCTCCACACCTGCAGTATGTATTTTTTGGAGAAAATGACACATTGCCAGTCATTCTTTCAGCAGAACTGACAGAGTCACAGGTGCAAGATGCCTTAGTGGTCTTGAGGAGGTGAAAGAGAGCGATGGGATGGCAGATGTCAGATATCAGGGGAATCAGTCCAGTTGTCTGCATGCACAAGATATTGATGGAGGAAGGATCTAAGCCAACTGTACAACATCAACGGAGGCTAAACCCGGTGATGAAAAATGTAGTCAGGAAGGAAGTGATTAAGTGGAGAGATGCAGTAGTGGTGTATCCGATCTCAGACAGTGAGTGGGTCAACCCGATTCAATGTGTCCCAAAAAAAGGGGGATGACAGTGGTAACTAACGAGAAGAACGAGTTAATTCCCACGCGAACAGTCACAGGTTGGAGGATTTGCATGGATTATAGGAAACTCAATGAGGCCACTCATAAATATCACTATCCTATACCATTCATCCATCAAATGTTGGATAGACTGGCAGGGTAGGAGTATTATTGCTTTCTGGAAGGTTATTCTGGCTATAATCAAATAGCTATAGCCCCAGAAGATCAGGAGAAGACCACATTCACATGTCCCTATGGTACATATTCTTTCAAACGGATGCCCTTTGGATTATACAATGCACCAGCCACCTTCCAGCGATGCATGATGGCAATATTTCATGATATGGTGGAAGACTATGTTGAGGTATTTATGGATGATTTTTCTGTTTTTGGTAACTCATTTACTATGTGTTTGCAGAATTTAGACAGGGTTTTATCTAGGTGTGAAGACTAAAAACTGGTGCTAAATTGGGAGAAGTGTCATTTTCTAGTCAAGGAGGGCATTGTTCTTCACCATAAGGTGTCGCACAAAGGTTTGGAGGTTGATCGTGCAAAGGTAGAGGTAATCGAGAAGCTACCACCACCAGTATCGGTTAAGGGTGTCCGCAGTTTCTTAGGACATGCTGGCTTTTATAGAAGGTTCATTCAGGATTTTTCAAGGATCTCCAGACCAATATGCCGGTTGTTAGAAAAAGATGTAAAGTTTGAGTTTAACAAGGAGTGTGTGAAAGCATTTGAGGAGCTGAAGAAGAAGTTGGTGGAAGCTCCCATTCTCATTGCTCCTGACTGGGAACACCCCTTCAAGCTGATGTGTGTTGCTAGTGATGTTGTTGTGGGGGCGGTATTGGGGCAGCGAAGGAAAAAAAATTTCAGTCCATCTACTACGCAAGAAAACTACTGGATGCCGCACAGGTGAACTACACAGTCACCGAGAAGGAGATGTTGGCACTTGTTTACGCATTTGACAAGTTTAGATCCTATCTGGTTGGGTCACAAGTGGTGGTACACACAGATCATGCTGCAATTCGATACTTATTTGGCAGGAACGATGCAAAGCCTAGGTTAATCAGGTGGATATTATTGTTGCAAGAGTTTGACTTGGAGATACGATACAGGAAGGGAAGTGAAATTCAGGTTGCAGATCACCTGTCACGACTAGAGAATCGGTCACATGTGAAGGAGGGTGAGCGCATCCGAGAAGAGTTCCCTGATGAACAACTCTTGGTGGTGCAGGAGGCAGAACTTCCATAGTATGCAGATATAGTAAACCTGATAGTGAGTGGAGTATACCCACTAGAGGCAACTTCTCAACAAAGGAAGAAGTTGAAGCATGAGTCCCGGTACTATATGTGGGATGAGCCGTATCTATTCAAGCAAGGACCAGATCAAGTAATGAGGCGGTGCATTCCAGAAAGTTAGACAGCAAAGGTGCTGAGAAGTTGTCATTCATCACCGTATGGAAGTAATCATGTAGGAGAGCATACTGCTCACAAAGTGCTACAATCCGGGTTCTTTTACCCCACACTATTCAAAGATGTTGCAGCTTATGTCAAAGCATGTGATCAATGTCAAAGAGCGGGAGTAATCAACAGGAGACATGAGATGCCATTGCATCACATCATGGAAGTTGAGGTATTCGATGTGTGGGGGATAGATTTTATGGGCCCATTTCCACCATCATTTGGTAATCAATACATCTTGGTAGCAGTGGACTATGTGTCTAAGTGGGTTGAAGCAGCAGCTTGTCCCGAGAATGATAACAAGGTGGTGGCTAGATTTGTGAAGAAGCAGATTTTCACCAGATTTGGAAGGCCACGAGCAATTATCAGTGATTGAGGGGCACATTTTTTGAATGCATGGTTCAGGAATCTTCTAGCTAAATATGGGGTGCGGCATAAAGTGGCTACAACATATCACCCCCAAACTAGCGGGCAAGTAGAAGTGTCGAACCGGGAAATAAAGCAAATTTTACAGAAAACAGTGAATGCTCAACGCAGAGATTGGGCAAGCAAATTAGATGATGCATTATGGGCCTATCAAACTGCGTACAAGACGCCAATTGGAACTTCACCGTATCGGTTAATTTATAGGACAGCGTGTCATCTACCTATAGAGATTAAACATCAAGCCTATTGGGCTGTGCGGAAGCTGAACATGGATCCTGAGTTAGCTGGGAAAAGCAGTTGCTGCAATTGAGTGAGTTGGAGAAGTTTTGGTGGCATGCATATGAGAGTGCAAAATTGTACTAGAAAAAAACAAAGAGGTGGCATGACAAGCATATAGTGCATCGAGTATTTGAGCCGGGCCAGATGGTGTTGCTATTCAACTCCAGGTTGAAGTTATTCCTAGGAAAACTACGCTCTAAGTGGTATAGACCGTTTGAGGTGGTAAGGATGACCCTGCACGGGGCTGTTGAATTGTGGCAAGAAGATAAAAGTGCCACATTTAGTAAACGATTAGCGGTGTAAACACTACTAGGGTAAAGGTGTGAATCGAGAGAAGACGTCCTTCACCTTAGTAGATGAATGAAGATGAGAGGCGTCGTGCCGAGATAGTAAATCAGGCACTGCATGGGAGGCCACCCGTGAATATAATGTAATAGTTAGAGATTATGAAATAAAAAGGAGTCATGTCATGAATAAAACTACGGCGCTCGGTGGGAGGCAACCCACTATTTTCTGATTAATGGGTGGTTTTGGATGATTTTCAGGAGGTATGGAGCCAAACAAAATTGCGGACGTGCAAGCCAAGGTAAGATGTTGAAAAAAATAAGAACAAGATCCAGTGAGCCTACGTGTTGGCTCCGTGGCACGGAGCCTGAGCTCCGCGATGGCCTCCATGCCACGTTGAGTGTATTTGCTAGGGTCTCGGATTCCAGTGAACCTCCACATTGGCTGCATGGACGGGAGTCTGAGCTCCACGATGGCCTCCATTTTGCGTTGCCCTTATAAAGACGACGGGTTCAATTAAAGAACCGGGTCGACCCGGCCGAAAACCCTTATTTTTAAACAAAAAAATCAGCAATCACCCTCATTTTTCCAAGACCTCCGCGACAGAACCCCCATTCCCCCTTCTTCCTTCAGTGTGCCACGCCGGAGCTCTCCCAAATCTTCCTCCCTCATTCACAACTAAGATTAACAGGTATGTTTAAGGTTTGTTCTTCCATGTTTTATGCAAAATTTCTTAGCATGAACTACGGGAAGACAAAATTCCGCCCTAGGTCTTGGAAATTTTTTTCTAATCAAGTTTTTATGGGTCAATAATGCAATTAGGATGATATTCGATTTGTAAACTCAAAAATCGCTTGATTAGGGTTGCATTTCATAAGTATCTATAGATTAGGGCTGCTTGTTGAGTTGAATGAAGAGGAAGAAGATAGGAAAATTAGAAATGGGGCCATTAATTCTTGTATAATTAGAATGGGTATTACAATTTGTGGAGAGGATGGTTGCAAGGATGGTCTTTGTGAAGGGGAGCATGTCCCAAAGACTACTATTCACCAGGGTGAGTTATCAACTGCATTAATTTTCAGTCAAGCAACATTTTGGCGAGACTAAGGAACATAAAAATTCAATTGTACGAAGTCTGAGTAGTATAAGAAATTGCCCTCTCAAATGTACTCATGTAATGCGCCCTGTTGGGAGTTTGTAGATACTATTGTTCCATCTTATCTTTTCAAAGTTGTGATTCACGTAAATTGTGGGAGTAGCGAGCATGGAATTGTGAAGAAGGGGAAGTCTGAGTACCCAACTGTCTATGACTCGTGAAACCATGCTAGCAACTAAGTGTGGGGTGACCAACTGAAGCCCGGCCTTAGTATTAGCTAGCCATGTTGTTACTGACAGTGTTAGTGTATGTTTTTGTTTAACAGGAAAGATGTCGGCTCGACAAGATAAGGGTAACGGTGTTTCAACTTATGGAACGGATAGGAAAAGATACAGAGTGGGGTCAGCTGTTCCAGCAGCCCCACCAGTTCCTAGGGGCCAAAGGAGGCAATATGAAGTGAGATGGGTAATAGAAGAAGAGAAGAAGTGGTATGCCAAGCACAAGGAGTCCAAGTATTTCCCTGAAGAGCAAATCGATAGGGAATCGTTGGCTCAAGAATTCCCTCGGATATTACACAGGATACAAACCTTGGGCTTAAACTTCATCTTTGATGCACCCAGAGAGTGTAATCTAAACTTGGTGAGGGAATTCTATGCCAACTGGGAGCCAACTCTACGCAGCCACACTGTGAAGATCCGGGGACAGGTGGTCACTTTTGAGCCTTATCATCTGAATGGCATCTTGGGGACACAGCACACAGATGCACATATTCTTTGCCAGCTGAACATCACTCCACCATATGCGGACATCAGACACACACTATGTAGGAAACGATCAACAGCTAGGTGGATCCGTCATAAAGAAAGAGGCTACCACCAGACACTACCATACTCACAGCTGAACAGGGAAGCAAGAATTTGGTTGAAAATTTTCTGCACTTGCTTGATCCCTGGGGTGCATATGACTGAGGTCACCCGGGATAGAGTCTATCTGGTGTATGCGTTGATGAAGGGGCTTGAGATTAATGTTGGGGCTGTAATTATTTCTGCCATGAAGAAAGCCATATTGCATCAGGGACACTGGTATGGGTTTGGTAGTCTTCTCACAACCTACCTCAGGGGCCATGACATCAAAGAAGAGTCCCTGTATTACATCCTGCGCTCTGACCGTCGTGCTTTGGATGTCACTAAGACCAAAGCACCCGATACCACATTTGGGCTTGTGCTTACATTAGCAGAGCGACATGCTCGGAATGACCGATATATGGCCAGAATGTATGGAATGCAGATGTTGCAACTGAGGATTGGTAGACTTCCTGCGACTGAGGATGAATTATGGCAACTCGAGATGGATTACCCATTCAATGAGCATGCCCGAGAACTGTGCTGAATTGGGCTCGCATTTGAAGAATCGGTGGAAGATGATGTACCCACCGATGAGGAAGATCACGGGGATGACTCAGACATTGAGTCAGATGAAGATGGAGGCAAAGACTCAGACCTTGGTGATGAGGCAATGGCACCGGATGAAGAAATAGAATATTTTGATTGATCAGGGATTTTACACCACCCAAACTTTGCTTTTAATTACATATATGCAAACACTGAGGACAGTGTTCCGACTAAGTATGGGGTGGGAGTTATTTTGGTTAGGTTCTATCTTTATTCATCTGGGGGAAACATGAAGCATGAAATTGTAGTAAGACTGTGTTGTGTTTGTGGTTGTGTGGTTGAATTGTAGTAAGAATGTGTTGTGTTTGTGTTTGTGTGGTTGAATGTGAAATTGCGTTTGTGTTGTTGATGTAATGAATTGTTGTGGAATTATTTGTGCAGGTGATGTGATGAAACTTTTTAAAATATTTTTGCTATTTCAAATTTTAATTTTTTGTTTTGGGTTTCTCAGTTTTTATTTTCGGTGTTTTTTCCGAGGATAGTCCCTTTGAACCGAAGTAATAGATATAGACTATTCCCTATGATGGATGGATAACGATCGTCTTAAGGGAAATTTAGTCAGTAGTTTTTGATTTTTGAACCCGTAGCTAATTAATGGTTTGATATTCTTGTTATGTGCTATGCATGATTGTAAGATGCTTGTATGGGTAGTGTTGAGCATTCAAGTGTTCTAAATATGTTTGAGACACCTAGGCTTTTGAATTTGACTCGATGTGATTAAAGCTTAATTTTTGAATTTTTGTGATTAGCTGAGTTAAGAGTCTGTTGAATATGTCTTGAATTGAGCATCTGCAGTGCGTGTAAGTTATTTGAATATTCCGTGACATTGTGGAGGTCTAGAACATGCCTGGTGTGTATATAAAACGAAATGAAGGATGTAGAGTATAGGAGATGATTTAGGAATTTCTTTGAATAAGCCAAATATCTAATCATTGCCTTACCTACCTTGAATGTTGAATCCTAGTGAGCCCCATTGAGCCTTAAGCCTAATTTTTTTTGCTTGATAGCTACAACATAAGTCCAATCCTTTTTCTTTCATTAGCCTCGTACTTGATCCAAAACTCCTAAGCGCTTAAGTGAAAATCTAAAAGAGTAAAGGAGTGAGAATCGAGAAAAAGAAGGAAAAATAGCAGTTGTGGAAGTTAAGAAATAACTTAGAGGTGCACTTGTTTAAAAATGCTTGAATATTGGTACGGAGTAAGAAAATAAATGAATGAAAATTTTCTTAAGTACTCCTTACCAGTAAGCTCAGTGTGCCTAAGGAAATGGGAACAAGAAGAGGATAAGCGAAAAGGAGGGTAAAGTGAGCGAAGAGATATTCCTAATGAAGGTGTGATGTATTAAAAGCGCTTGGAGGAGAATGTTATGATTATTGAAGAATACCTACATATCCTTAGCTTACATTATAACCTAAAAAGTCCTACTTGATCTTACATTGAAACATCCTTAAATTAGTAGAGTACAACACTAAGGGAAAGCTTATGGTTCACCATGTGATGCATGCGAATTCTTTGAGAGTGCGAGCGCAATTTTATTCATATACCCATACATATTGTGATTTGAAAATTCGTGAGTAAAAATGGGTAACTCTCTCGTTGTGAGGGCACATGTTTAATGAGGGATAACATTCATGTCAGATTTCTTGATCGGTTGATTAGCATGAGTTTGCTGAGATTGAGAGTCAAATCTTGAGGCTAGGAAGTCTTAACATAGTTAAATTTGATTTTAATGGTTAAATCTTGCATGCACTAATTTTTACTTGCTATCTGAAACAGTTATTGTAGTCGTAGCTCGAATTGTCTTGCTAAATTAGCTATGTGTGAGTCTTCATTTGCATGGGATGTAAAAGGGTTGTTCGAGGACGAACAAGGCTTTAAGTGTGGGGTAGGTGATATTGGGCAGAATTGCATGCCCAAGTGATACGTTATTACCTAGTTTTGTCTTGTTTATCTACTTATATGTATACATTCTCATGTGATTTTATGTAAATGTGGATATATACTAACCAACATGATTAGTTCTTGTTTTTGCAGTGTTAAAATGAATTTGGGGAACTAATCTACGAGTTGGTGAAGTGAAGGAATGGATTCGGAAGTAAAATGCGGAAGTCAGCATGAAAATATGTAACAACTGGCCCTGCGTGACAGGGGCCGTGTCAGGCTGCCATCGCGGTAGCATTCTACCGAGATTGAAGATTTTGAGCACATTCCAATGAAGGTGCGCGACAGGTCCGTGGCACGGAGCCTAGGCTCCGCAATGGCGTCCGTGCCACGTTGGGAAGAAATTTCTGCACACCCGGATTCCAGTGAGGGTCTGCGACCACTCCGTGGCACGGAGCCTAAGCTCCGCGATGGCCTCCGAGCCACGTTGCTAGTTTATTCTTGGAAAATTTCTCACTTGTATAAAGAGCACACTAAGGTTTTTATTTGGATATCTGACATTTAATGCAAGAACGTGGGGTAGTAGGCAGTTGAGCTGAAGAAATTTTAGGGTTAGTTCTCTTCCTTTTTCTCTCAAATTTCAATTGCTTGTATGATTACTACTTGTTTGAAGATGTTTAATCAACAAATGAGTGGCTAAATTACCTCCGGTTGAGGTTGAGGCTAATTGCAGAAGTATGTAATTTGTGTTATTGCAGTTTGTTCTCTTCTCTTAAGAACGGTTGTTCTACTATTTCTTGTTTTTCACTACATTAATGCCTGGCCATCGTTAATGTACATATTAGAATTCGAATTTTATTTCCGAAAGGAAAATTATTTGGATAGATGTGGAATAGTGGAATATGTTCTTGTCTTAGTTGTGAAATTAAGGGAATATTAACGTGCAGAATAGAAATATATATGTAACGTCATATTTGGTCATCTAGGGAAATTAGTGTGTTTTACCAGAATATGGGTTTTTGCATCACAGAATTGTGTATTGTAGGCCTCAAAATTCTTTCATTGGTGAGGGGTTCGAAAGACCCGAGCCATTGGTTAATAATCCCTGACTAACAACCGAAAAGAAGTGTTAGCTGAAATATAGCCGATAAATTACATATCTGCATGTTCTGCCTTAACCTCAGCTTGTTCGTGCTATTGTTCAAACTATAATTCATCATTCTTACATAATGTTACATTAGATATTATTCTAGAAAAAGTATCGTTGGTTTTGTCTGTATACTTGTATAAAGACGTGTGACTACTAAACACAAAGAGAAAAATTACTACCGAGTTATAGTCCTTGTGGGTTCGATACCTGGCTTTAAATAAAGCCACTATATTACTTGTACGACCACGTGCACTTGCGTGCAATTGGGAGTGAACACCAGTCTAGAACCCAGTTTCATAATCGGGTCCGATAAGACTCTCAGGGTACTCTCAATTATATGTCCCTGACTAGTCTTGGACCGCAGTTTTGAGCTATCAGCCTAGTAGTTCAGTATAAGTTTCCAGTAGGAGTAGGACTTAGCACAGAACAGATCGGGGTTCCAGCGCACTCAGGTTCCCAAAACTACATTGCAAGCGTAGGTTACAGTTACAGATTAGTGGCCTAATTGGCCCCCTACTTTTGTTATCACCCAGTCATGCCTTTATAACCTAGCAAGGTATATTGGGTCCTTTCGGTGGGGTGTATACATCGGACTCCACGTCTAGCTCACGTGGTTATATATCGGTTAAAGACTCTCCCACTAGTAAGTTTAGTTTACTCTCAAATTTCTCGGTTCAGATCAGTTCAATACAGTATCTTAGACTCAGTATCTCAAACTTAGGACATGTTTATGACCATTAGTCAGGGTCTTTTTTGACCATATCAATTCGACATTAGTTGTATCAGTTTTCATCCTATCAGTTGATCATTTCTTGTCGTATCAGTTCAGCTACTAGTTCTGTCATATTATTCATGTTTCTCTCACTTACTCAGTACATTCAAAGTATTGATGCATATTTTTATGCTTTATCATTTCATGATACAACTACAGGTTATTAGACTCCACACCGCTAGCCACCGCAGTTCAGATTCTCCACCTCAGCAGTGAAGTGTGAGTCCTCATCATCTAAGGGCATTATTTCTTTCTTTTAGTCATTTGTCAGTTTAAGTTATATTTAGATTTAGCTGGGGGCTTATTCCAGCAACTCCTCAGTTAGATGGCTTTTAGACATAAATGACGTTCAAATTTACTAGTATTATTCAAATGTTTTGAACTTTATACTTTCACACTTGTCTTTCACAAATGTTTTATGATACTATTTTAAATTTCCGTTGTGCATGATTACTTAGAGTACTAGCGAATGATAGACCAGGGGCTGACTTGGGGTCACTTGTTGTTTCAAGTACCGTGTTATGTCCAGGGTGTAGGCTCGGGGCGTGACAAACTTGGTATCAGAGCACTACGTTTAGAGTATCCTAGAAAATTTGAAAGCCGCATCGAGTAGAGTCCTTTTCATGGGTGTGAAGCGTGCCATAGTTCTGAAGAGGAGGCTACAAGATGTTATTAGGAAAATTCCCTTTTGTTCATATTCTTTATCATGCGTCAAAGTTCAATTCCAGAAATGCCCTTCTAATTCATACTCTGTTTAGTTTCAGTGAACCATGCCTCCCAGATGTGGTAACGAAAGAAGGGACGGTAATGCCAACAAACCTTCCCCACCAGCCCTGGCAGCTCCTCAAGATGAATCAGTTTCTATCGCAGAGTTTAGAGCAGCCATTCAATTACTGGCCAGACCGTGACCAATCAGGTGAATCAGCAGGTTGTACCGGAGAACACGAAGGGGTCTGCAACAGCTGCAAGGGTACGGGACCTCACCCGTATGAACACTCTATCATTTCAAGGATCTAAAGTGTGGGAGGAGCCCCAAGAGTTTATAGATGAGTTCTGGAAGATTACTCATATTATGGGTGTCAGCTCCTCCGAGAGTGCTGATCTGGCTGCCTATCAGCTAAAAGGGGAAGCCCATGTTTGGTATGAGCAGTGGAAGGAGGGGCAGCCAGCGGGAGTAGGACAGGTAGAGTGGGAAGAGTTCCACACAGCATTTCTAGACAGGTTTTTCCTTCGGGATCTGAGGGAGGCTAAGATGGCAGAGTTTATGAACTTGCGACATGGCAACTGGACAGTGGAGGAGTATGCTCTAGAGTTTACAAGGCTATCAAAGTATTCTCCAGTGATGATAGTCGAGCCAAGGGATTGCATGCTGAAGTTCATTAATGGGGTATCTAATCTAGTCCTTAAGGAGTGCAGAAACACGATATTGATTAAGGACATGGACCTTTCCAACCTAATTGTTTACGCCCAGCATATTGAGGCTGATAACCTGAAGGATATGGAATGTAAGAACAAGCGGGCAAGAACTAGCCATTCAGATTTTGTCCATTAGAGATCTAGCGGTGGTAGCCGCTCACAGCAGCAGCAGCAACGACAGAAAGCCCCAGCACCTAGTTCAGCCAGCAGCCCAACCTTCCGGTCCCACCAGGATCGGAGGGGTAGGTCATCTGGCACTTAGTCTCAAGCTCACAGTGCCGGGAACAGGTATCCAGTTTGCCCCAAATATGGCAATAATCATTCTGGAGAGTGTCTACAAGGCAGGGAGGGCTATTTCGGGTGTGGACAGCTCGGGCATCGAATTAAAGAATGTCTGTCAGCAGGGCAGGGAAGATCACAATCCACTACCTCAACAACTCTAGCAGGCCGGTCAGCTCAATAGGACAACTCATCAGGTACAGATGGCTGTGAGTGCCAGAATTATTTCTATGCTCTATCTTCTAATCAGGATCAAGAAAGCTCACCTGACATAGTTATTGGTGTGTCACGTCTCTTCCATCTAGACGTATATGCCCCCTTAGATGCAGGAGCTACTTTTTCATTCGTGACTCTATATATAGCGGTTCAGTTCAATATAAGTCCAGAGGTCCTCTCTGAACCATTCTCGGTCTCTACCCTAGCTGGCGAGTCAGTTAGAGCCAGCCGAGTGTATAGAACTGCGCATTCTCTGTCCTGAGTAAAGTCATTCCAGCTGATCTCGTAGAACTAGACATGGTCGACTTCGACCTTATTTTCGGCATGGATTGTTTACACTCCTTCTATGCCTCATTTGATTGAAGATCTAGAATTGTCAAGTTCCAGTTTCCAAATGAGCCAGTATTAGAATGGATGGGTTGTAGTTCAGCACCTAAGGGTAGGTTTATTTCCTACCTTAAGGCCTAGAAACTCATTTCCAAAGGATGTCTATATCATCTGGTTCGGGTCAAGGATTCCAACTCTGAGACCCCAGCCATTCAGTCAGTTCTAGTTGTCAGTGAGTTTCCAGATGTATTTCCTGAAGATCTTCCCAGAATTCCTCCTGAACGGGAAATAGACTTCGGAATTGATCTCCTCCCAGACACTCAACCCATCTCCATTCCTCCTTACATAATGGCTCCAACAGAGCTTAAGGAGTTGATGGAGCAGTTAAAGGATCTTCTTGATAAGGGTTTTATTAGACCTAGCATCTCTCCATAGGGTGCTCTAGTGCTATTGTACATAAGAAAGACGGTACCTTGAGAATGTGCATAGATTACCGTCAGTTGTAAAAGGTCACACTTAAGAACAAGTACCCTCTGCCCAAAATTGATGATCTTTTTTATCAACTTCAGGGAGCCAGCTATTTCTCCAAGATCAATCTCAGGTCAGGGTACCATCAGTTAAGAGTTAGAGAGAGTGACATATCAAAAACAACATTCAGAACTCGGTATGGTCACTATGAGTTTGTGGTGATGTCCTTTGGGTTGACAAACGCCCCAGCAGCCTTCATGGATTTGATGAATAGGGTTTTCAAGAAGTACCTGGATATGTTCGTCATTGTATTTATCAACGACATTCTGGTGTACTCCTAAAATGAAGAAGAGCATGACAATCACCTAAAGGTAGCACTACAGACTCTCAGAGATCGCTAGATATTCGCCAAGTTCAACAAGTGTGAATTATGGTTGAAGTCTGTGACTTTCTTGGGTCATGTGGTCTCAGGTGAGGGGATACAAGTAGATCCTCATAAGATAGCAGCAGTGAAATACTGGCCCAGACCTACATCTCCTTCTGAAATCAAGAGTTTTCTGGGCTTAGCGGGTTATTATCGACGGTTTGTGGAAGGTTTCTCCTCCATAGCATCTCCTCTGACCAAGTTAACCCAGAAAAAGGTGAAATTCTAGTGATCGGACGAGTGTGAGAAGAGTTTCCAAGAGTTGAAGACTCGACTCACTACCGCTCCAGTGTTAAACTTACTAGAAGGATCAGAAGGGTTAGTTATTTATTGTGACACTTCCAAAGTTGGACTCGGTTGCGTTCTAATGCAGCGGGGCAAAGTGATAGCCTATGCCTCCAGACAGCTCAACGTTCATGAGAAGAATTATCCAACTCATGACTTGGAGTTGGCAGCTGTGGTATTCGTGTTAAAAATATGGAGACACTACATGTACGGGGCTTATGTGTATGTGTCCACAGATCATAAGAGCCTTCAATATGTGTTCAGCTAGAAGGACCTAAACCTGTATCAGAGGCGGTGGTTGGAACTGCTAAAGGATTATGAAATGAGTGTGTTGTATCACCCGAGCAAGGCCAATGTGGTGGCTAATTCCCTAAGCAGACGGTCTATGGGAAGTATGGCTCACATTGAGGAAGACAAGAGGGAGATAGCGAAAGAAGTTCACAGACTAGCCCGGTTAGGGGTGCAGTTGGTGGATTCAGCTGAAGGTGGCATGGTAATGCAAAGCAGGTCGGATTCATCCTTAGTAGGTTAAGTTAAGTACAGACAAGATGAAGATCCAGTCCTACTTAAACTTAAAGAAGTAGTACTCATAAAGGAGGTTGAGGCTTTCTTCAAAAGGGGCGATGGTGTACTCCTTTACTAGTGAAGAATATGTGTACCAAATGTAGTGAGTTGAGACAACAGATACTGGATGAGGCACATAACTCGAGATACTCCATTCACCTCGGTGCTACAAAAATGTACCGCGACTTGCAGGATATTTACTGGTGGAATGACATGAAAAGAGACATTGCTAAATTCGTAGCCAAGTGCCCGAACTGCCAGCAAGTCAAGGTGGAGCATCAAAGGCCAGGAGGCATGACCCAAGATATCAATATACCCACGTGTAAGTGGGAAGAAGTAAATATAGATTTCATTACAGGTCTACCTCGTACTCGCCAACAACATGATTCAATCTGGGTGGTAGTAGATCGGATGACAAAGTTATCTTATTTCCTCCTAGTTAAAACCACAGACTCAGCTGAAGACTATGCCAAACTTTACATCCGAGAGTTAGTCAGACTCCATGGGGTGCCTTTGTCCATCATTTTGGTTAGGGGAATGTAGTTCACCTCACACTTCTAGAAGTCCTTCCAGAAGGGACTATGCACTCAGGTCAAACTCAGCACCGCTTTTCACCTGCAAAATGATGGGCAAGTGAAGCGGACCACTCAAACCCTAGAAGATATGCTAAGAGCATGTGTGATCGATTTTAAGGGTAATTGGGATGACCACTTGCCTCTTATCGAGTTTGTATACAACAACAACTATCATTTTAGCATCCAGATGGCCCCATTTGAAGCATTGTATGGTAGAAGGTGTAGATCTCCTATAGAGTGGTTTGAAGTTGGTGAAGCTACCTTGATAGGGCCAGACTCTATTCACGAGGCAATGCAGAAAGTTAAGCTCATTCGAGAAAGGTTGAAAATAGTTCAAACCCGCTAAAAATCTTATGTCAATGTGCGGAGAAGAGAGTTTGAGTTTGTAGTTGATGATTGGATATACTTGAAAATTTTGTCCATGAAAGGGGTGATGAGGTTTGGAAAGAAGGGGAAGCTCAGTCCGAGGTAAGTGGGACCTTATAGAATTTTGAGGTGTATCGCAATGTGGCTTATGAGCTAGAGTTACCTTCAGAACTAGCAGTTGTACATCCAGTTTTCCATACGTCACTTCTGAAGAAGTGCATTGGAGATCCAATCCTAGTTGTGCCATTGGACAGCGCGGGAATAGAGGATAGTCTCTCATATGAGGAGGTACCAGTCCAGATCCTTGACCATCAGGTTCGTAAGCTAAGAAACAAGGAGATAGCTTCAGTCAAGGTTTTATGGAAAAATCAGTAGCTTGAAGGAGCTACGTGGGAGGCCGAAGCAGATATGATGGCCAAATACCCGCATTTGTTCTCTACTGGCTCTACCACAGTTTGAGATATTAGTTTTGACATTAGAACTCAATTTTGTTTTCATGACTCAGTTTAGGTGTTCAAGACTATTTTATGTTTTGTAATGTATGTTTGAAAAGAGAATTCAGTTCAGTTATGTATTTTAAAATGGAGGTAGTTGTTCTGTAAATTTTGGAGTTAAATGAATAGTATTTGGAGCTTTGATTGTTATTCTCTTCTTTCCAGTGTGTTTTCTAACATTCAAGGATGAATGTTTCCAAGAGGGAGATATTGTAATGCCCCGGAAACACAAAATCTAATTCTGAGACTTAAATCAGCAAATCTGGAAAAGTTGCAGAAAAGCTACAGGACGACCCACCTAACGACTCATTAAGTGACCCCACGACTCATTAGATCAGCTGTGAGAAGAAGGTTTGAGATTTTGGAAAAGGGAGGCAGTGTACCCAACGAGGGACTTCACGAGTCGTGGTCACTGACCACGACACGTTAGGTCACTTGTGGTTAGGCCTGAGTTAGGATTATAGTTTGTGACCAGTGGAATTAACGTGTGGGGGCAATGAGTTGTGGTCCCGGTAACAAATCATTATGTCCCCCGTTACCAGCCTTATTGAGTTTTTGTCCAGTATACCTGATGGGAGTGACCACGAGTCGTGGTCAGCCACCACGACCCATTAGGGGCACTTGGCAATTTTTCCCATTGAATTTCTAAGGGCTATTTAGTAATTTTGTACTCTCACAAGCTTTAAAGTACTTCATTTTAGTAATAATTTCAAACGTTCTAGTGGGGAAACGGTTCATTCCTCATTCTCCACTCTCAGTTCTTAGAAACATTGAAAGTTCTCCTCTCAAAAACCCTCCAAGCAAGACTAGGGATGCTCATCTCTGGCAGCAGTTCAAGCATCTTCTCCGAAAGAATTTTAAATAGTATGTGGGAATTCAACAAGGGAATTGTCCTTCCATTGTGCCCCCCCCCCCAAATCCTCCCATAACTTCCCTATCAGTTTAGCCTTGAGATTTTTGAATATGAAGAGGTTTTCACGTTGGTTTTCATTAATTTCAACTGGGTTATTATCTATGTTTGTTATTTATATGATCTTCATCAATTCATAAGAAAATGGTTGTTGTTCTTGCCATGATAATTTACAACCCTAAATTTTCAAGTAAAGATTATTGCGTTTTGAATTCCATTTATTTTGTGAAGTATGTTTTGGGCTGAATTTCCTAATAGTTCTTTATATATATATGTGTGTGTGTGTGTGTGTGTGTGTGTGTGTGTGTGAACAATTATTCCATTGATTAGAATGATTTTACCCTTGTTGGATGAGATTTCTTTAAATCTTGAATTAATGTTATGAAATTTCCTGTGTTATTGGAATGAGTGGGTTCTCTATTAGCTGCTTAGTAGTATAATTCAGTTAGAACATAGAACCCTTTCAAAACTATTCATAAAGAGTCAACTGATCAGTTTGACTGTAGTCCTTTCCCCGAGGTGTTAGTGGTGCCTCTCAGTTATCAGCCTCAGACTCAGATTACAATTATTTGGTCTATTAGGTTGTTATGACATTTTAGTTATATAACTCTGACCAGCCCCAGGACCCCAATTCAGATTTCAGTTTGTTCTTAGACGGTTATGACGCTTCTAGATAAGCAGCTCCGACCTGTCTAGAACCCAGTTTCAGAATCTAATCCGATAAGACTCTCAATGTACTCTCAATTATATGTCTCTGACTAGTCTTGGACCCAATTTCAAGCTATCAGCCTAGTAGTTCAATATAAGTTTCCAGTGGGAGTAGGACTTAGCACCGAGCGGACCGGAGTTCCAGCCCACCCAAGTTCCCAGAACTACGTTGCCTGCTAGGTTATAGTTACAAATTAGTGGCCTAATTGGCCCCAGACTTTTGTGATCACCCAGTCATGCCTTTATAACCTGGCAAGGTATATTGGGTCCTACCTGTGAGGTGTATACATCGGACTCTATGTCTAGCTCACGTGGTTATATGTCGGTTACAGACTCTCCCACTAGTCAGTTCAGTTTCCTCTCAGATTTCTCAGTTCAGATCAGTTTAGTGCAGTATCTTAGACTCAGTATCTCAGACTTAGTACATGTTTATGACCATCAGTCAGGGTCATTTTTGACCATATCAGTGTGACATTAGTTGTATCAGTTTTAAGCCTATCAGTTGGTCATTTCATGTCGTATCAGTTCAATTACTAGTTCTTACTTATTATTCATGTTTCTCTCACTTACTCGGTACATTCAAAGTACTAACACATACTTTTATAATGTATTGTTTCATGATACAGCTGCAGGTTTTCAGACTCCACACCGTTAGCCACCGCAGTTCAGTTTCTCCACTTCAGCAGTGAAGTGTGAGTCCTCATCATCCGAGGGCATTATTTCTTTCTTTTAGTAATTTATTAGTTTCAGTTAGATTTAGAGTTAGATGGGGGCTTGTCCCAGCAACTCCTCAATTAGATGTCTTTCAGATAAACTTGATGTTCAGATTTACCAGTATTATTCAAATGTTTTGAACTTTATACTTTCAGACTTGTCTATCACAAATGTTTTATGATATTATTTTAAATTTCTGATGTGCATGATTACTCAAAATACTAGTTAATGATAGACTAGGGGTTCACTTGGGGTCACTTGTGGCTTCAAGTACCGTGTTATGTTGAGGGTGTAGACTCGGGACGTGACAGTACTAACCGTATACTCTATGATGTATCGTTTTATGATATAGGCTCCGATCTTCAAATCCAGCATCGCCATTAGCTTGTTACAAAGTTTCATGTCTAGCTTGTTGGTGAATCCTCATTCTCCGAGGACCATTTGATTAGACATTGATGTTTTCTTTTAGTTTCATTTACCTAGTTAGTTGGGGATGTTGTCCCATCAATCCATCAGTTACATTAGAGGCTTTCAGACTATATGTATTACTCCACTATTATGTATTTAGTCCGTATCGATCATCATGCTATGCTATGTTATGTTCATGCTTCTGATATGTTGATATAATAAGTATTCCGTTTCATGTTGTGAAGTTAGATGAGTGTTCATGCCTGGGTCGACTTGGACTCTCTCGGGGCTCCTTGTCCCGTGTTACGATCTGGGTCTACGTTCAGGTCATGACAAACTTTGTATCAGAGAAATAGATTTAAAGTGTCCTAGGGTGTCTGAAAGCTGCGTTGAGTAGATTCTTTTTCATGGGTGTGAAGCACGCCACACTTATGACAAAGAGGCTACAAGACATTTAGGAAATATTGCCTTCTTTAATGATCTATGTCGTGCTATGAAATGTCTTTCTATTCCTCTAATTCGTTCTATTCGCGATTGCAGAATCATGGCTCCTCGAAGAATGAACTATAGGAGGAATGGAAATGGTGAAGGCCACGAGGATCGCAATTGAAATGAGCATCAGCAAGCCCCACCAGTTAAGAAGCCCTAAGCACCTGAGCCAGTTGCCTATGCTGAGTTCCGGGCCGCTATTCAGATGCTTGCACAAGCCTTGACCACCCAAGTTAATCAGCAGGCGGTTTCGCATGTTTCGCAAAATGGAAATGCAGCAGCGTATCGGGTCAGAAACATTTTTGACAATGAACATATCAAAGCTCCTTAGGTCAAAAGTGGATGAGGACCCGCATTAGTTTATTGATGAGATTGTGAAGATCACCCAGGTTATGGGGGTGAATGGGGTTGAATGTATAGAGTTGGCATCGTATTAGCTGAAAGGGGTCGCACATATCTGGTTCAGGCAATGGAGAGACAATAGGGTTGCTGGAGCAGGCCCAGTTACTTGGGAGGAGTTCCACTTGACGTTTCTAGATCGGTTCTTCCCTCGGGAGATGAGGGAGTTGAAGGTAGAAGAATTTGTGAATTTGAAGCAGGGAGGATGACGGTACAGGTGTATGCTCTCAAGTTCACTCACTTGTCAAAATATGCCCCAGAGTTAGTGGCTTATCAAAGGGCGTGGGTGAGCCGATTTGTTCATGGCGTGGCGGGCTATTTGGACAAAGATTGTAGGACTACCATGTTTCATGAGGATATGGACTTTCCTTTTATAGTGTTGTATGCCCAGAAAATGGAGGCGGCTCATGTGAGGGAGAGGGAGGCAAAGAGGGCTCGGACAGATAACCATGGGTTTACTTATCGGAGATCTGACAGAGGTCACCACCCCCAATTTCAGTAGAGGTCACTAGCTCCAGCACCATCATCAGCTAGTGTTCCATCTAGACTCAAGGGTTATTAAAGGAGCAGGGCTAGGGCTTCAAGATCAAGGGACCAGAGAGGCATGCAGGTAGAGCGCACCTCTCCATCCTGCGAAAAGTGCAGCAAAAGTCATGCCGCAGAGAGTTTTCTTGGCTCAAATATTTGCTATGGGTGTGGTAGGTCCATCCATATGCACTAAGCGTGTCCATTTTATAGACAGGATGGTGATAGAGGTTGTGCGCAAATTACCAAGAAAGCAGTAGCTCCAGCATGTTCAGCTTCACAGGGAGCCCCTTCTAGTGGGGGTGGTGGACAGCGCCAAAGCAGATTCTATGCCCTCGCCTCGTGTCAGGAGCAGGAGACTACACCGGATATGGTTACTGGTATGTTACGAGTGTTTCACCTTGATGCTTATGCTTTCTTAGATCCAGGGGCTACCATGTATTTTGTGACACCTTATATTTCTAGTAGCTTTGGAGTTAGTACCGAAACCCTGTCAAAGCTATTTTCAATTTGTACTCCCGTTGGTGATTCGATTGTAGCTAGGCGGGTGTATAGAAGATATTCGATCACTATATTTCATAAAGTCACCTTCGCAGAACTTGTAGAGTTAACCATGACTGACTTTGACATTATTCTTAGCATGGATTGGTTGTATGTGTGTTATTCTTCCGTTAATTGTATAACTCGTACTGTGGAGTTCCACTTTTCGGGTGAGTCTGTCTTGGAGTGGAAGGGTTGTTCAGTCATGCCTGTAGGTCGTTTTATTTTCTATCTCAAGGCCAGAAAGATGATTTCCAAGGGTTTTATGTATCATCTAGTTAGGATTGAGGATGTTGAGTCCGAGACCCCGACTATCCAGTCAGTTCTGGTAGTGCATGAGTACCAAGAGGTATTTTCGGATAATTTACTAGGTGTTCCTCCCGAGAGGAAAATTGATTTTGGTATTGACCTTGTTTCCGACACGCAGCCTATATCTATCCCTCCATACAGAACGGCTCCAACCGAGCTAAAAGAGTTGAAGGATCAGTTGAAGGACCTGTTAGATAAGGGTTTCATTAGACCGAGCAAGTCTCCATGGGGTGAACCATTTTTATTTGTCCGAAAGAAGGATGGTTCCCTTCGGATGTGCATTGGTTATCAGCAATTGAACAAACTCACCATCAAGAATAGGTACGCTTTACCTAGGATTGATGATTTATTTGACCATCTTCAAGGTACCAAGTGCTTCTCAAAGATAGATCTCAGGTCCGGGTATCATCAGCTCAGGGTTTGAGAGAGTGACGTCCCGAAGACATCCTTCAAGACTCGGTATGGTCATTATGTGTTTGTGCTTATGTCTTTTGGACTAATGAATGCTCCTGCAGCTTTTATGGACCTGGTGAACAGGGTTTTCAAGCCATACCTGTACATGTTCGTGATCGCGTTCATTGATGACATCCTTATATACTCTCGGAGCGAGGAGGAGCATGTCGTGCATTTGAGAGTAGTGCTTCAGACTCTCAAGGATCGTCAATTATATGCCAAATTCAGCAAGTGCGATTTTTGGTTGAACTCCGTAGCATGTTTGAGCCATGTGGTATCAAGTGAGGGCATAAACGTAGATTCTCAGAAAATTGAGGCAGTGAAGAATTGGCCTAGACCGGTGAATCCTACAGATATTCCGAGTTTCTTGGGTTTAGTTGGCTACTATCAGAGATATGTTGAAGGATTTTCATCTATTGCAGCGCCCTTGACCAAATTGACCCAGAAGAAGGTGAAATTTTAATGGTCGGAGGCTTGTGAGCAGAGCTTCCAAGAGTTGAAGACTCGACTTACCTCAGCACAGGTGTTGACCCTACCCGAGGGTACTGATGGGTTTCTAGTGTATTGTGATGCTTCAAGGATCAGACTTGGGTGCATATTGATGCAGCATGGGAAAGTCATAGCCTATGCCTCCAGACATCTAAAGGTTCATGAGAAAAATTACCTGACCCATGATCTTGAATTGGTCGTGGTGGTATTCACCTTGAAGATATGGCCACACTACTTGTACGGGGTCCAAATGGATGTGTTCACAGACCATAATAGTTTGCAATATGTGTTTACCCAGAAAGACCTCAATCTTCGGCAAAGGAGGTGGTTGGAGCTACTCAAGGATTACGATATGAGTGTCCTTTACCATCCGTGTAAGGCTAATGTAGTAGCAGACGCACTTAGTAGGCTCTCTATGGAGAGTGTGTCTCATGTGGATGAGGGAAAGAAGGAGTTGGTGAAGGATGTGCATCGACTCGCAAGGTTGGGAATTAGATTGATTGACTCGACCGATGGCGGTGTTGTTGTGCAGAATGTATCAGAATCATCCTTGGTGACTGATGTGAAAAGCTTGACAAGATGAGGACCCGATTTTGGTAGAGTTGTAGGAAGCTGTTCAAAATTACAAGGTAGAGGTCTTCTCTAAAGGGGGAGATGTCTGCTTTGGTACCAGGGTCGCTTATATGTTCTGGACGTGGACGATTTGAGGAGCCAGATGTTGCATGAGGCTCATGGATCCAGGTATTCTATCTATCTGGGTGCCACCAAAATGTACCATGACTTACGGGAAATCTATTGGTGGAATGACATGAAGAGGGATATTGCAGAATTCATAGCCAATTTTGTCCGAACTGTCAGGAAGTAAAGGTTGAGCATTAGAGATCGGGAGGTGTATTTCAGGATATCAGCATTCCCACTTGAAAGTGGGAAGAATTTAATATATATTTTATCACAGGTTTAGCTCGTACTCGCCGATAATATGACTCCATTTGGGTTGTGGTAGACCAGTTGACCAAGGCTGCTCATTTTCTACCAGTTAAAACCATAGATTCGACAGTGGATTATTCAAAACTAATATCCAAGAGTTTGTCCAATTGCATGAAGTTCCCTTATCCATCATTTCAGATCGAGGTACTCAATTTACCTCTCATTTTTGGAGGTCATTTCAAAAAGGACTTGGTACACAGGTTAAACTCAGCATAACATTCCAACCAGAAATGGATGGTCAAGCGGAGTAGTCAATTCAGACCATCGAGGACATGTTAAGGGCATGCGTGATTAACTTTAAAGGTGGTTGGGATGATCACTTGCCCCTGATCTAGTTTGCCTACAATAAAAGCTATCATTCTAGTAATCAGATGGCGCCGTTCGAAGCTCTCTGTGGGTGGAGATGTAGATCGCCCATCGGATGGTTTGAGGTTGGTGAGGCAACAATGATAGCCAGATTCAGTTCATGAGGCTATGAAGAAGGTTCAATTGATAAGGGACAGGCTGAAACCCGCTCAGAGTGGCCAAAAGTCCTATGTCGATGTAAGAAGGAGAGAACTAGTGTTCAAGGTGGATGATTGGGTGTTTCTGAAGGTATCACCCATAAAGGGAGTGATGCGGTTTAGAAAGAAAGGGAAACTTAGTCCTCACTATGTTGGCCTCTACCGAATGGTGAGAAGATTTGCCAAGGTGGCGTATGAACTAGAGTTGCCCTCAGAGTTATCTTCCGTGCATCCCATGTTTTGTGTATCACTCTTGAAGAAGCGTTTGGGTGATCAATCTCTAGTTTTCCCGATGGACAGTGTTGGTGTAAAAGACAGCCTTAGCTATGAGGAGGTTTTGGTGGAAATATTGGATTGCCAGGTTCGAAGGCTAAGGAACAAGGAAGTAGATTTAGTTAAAGTGTTATGGAGGAATCAACATGTTGAAGGAGCTCGTGGGACGCCGAAGTGGATATGATGGCTAGATACCCACATTTGTTTTCTACCGGCTCAGTTCCAAATTGAGGTATCATTTTTTCCCTAAAACTCTATTTAGTTTTCATGTTCAGTTCATGTGTTCAAGTTTCTTTTATGTATATGGATGCGCATGTGAATCATGAAATCATTATCTATGTGGTTTGAATCGGAGATAGTAATTCAGTTAGTTTTCGATTTAAATGATCAGTATTTTGGTATAATGACTGCATGTCTCTGTTTTATGTATGTTTCCAACATTCAAGGGCGAATGTTCTCAAGGGGGAGATATTGTAATACCTCGGAAGGGCCTAAGATTAGATCTGGGCTTTAAAATAAAAGTTGGCTGAAAACTGGAAAAAAAGTCACAGGACAGACTACCCAACGGATCGTTGGTCAAACCAACGACCCATTGGAAGCAGTCATAAGAAGTTGTGGTCTGGTGTCAGTGGGTAACAACAGGTGAAGTAACGACCCATCATTCAATACAATGAGTCATTGTTATGAATCGTGGTGACTACTGGACCCAGCTTAAGGGAAGGTAACGGGTCATCCCACGATCTGTCGTGAGAAGTAACGGGTCATGGTCACCAGTCGTGGAATGGGTATAGGTATATTTTTTCCAGTGGACCTAACAGAAGGCAACCACGACTCGTTGAATGAAGTAACGAGTCGTGGTGAGGCTCGTTGGAAGGAAGGATCTGAATGGGGCAAACAACAGAAGATGTGATGACTAGTTGGATGGAAGGACGACTCGTCCTATCTAGTCGTCGGTCGAATCTGAGATCAAGAATTTTGGGCAGTGCAAACAACGGATGGGTACCACGAGTCATGGTATCCTCCAACGATCCGTTAGTCCGGTCATTGGTTCGCTTAGTGCAGATTTTTAGGTTTTTTCATTAAAGGTATTTTCGTCATTCCTATGCTCTAAGGTCCTACATTTTAAGTTATTTTCTCAGTGTATCAATATAGGATAATCCCTTCTATCCTATTCATTCTCATACATGCAAAGGTTAGAAAAATTTAGAGGTGATCAAGCTAGTCTTCAAGGTTTTCTTCATCAATTTCCTTTGGGCTTTCAAGGAGTGGTGAGAATTGATTTTCCCTAAGTATATACGGTTATGAATGGGTGAATCCTTTCACACCCATGCCCAATCTCTTTCAATTTATGAAAATTCCTATCTAAAATCTATGGGGTTATTACCAAATGCATGAAAATTTAATTTCTCTACATGGGCTTGATATAATTGACTTACTATTGTTGAATTATGAATTATGGGAAAGTTTTATTTTATTTTTTTGATTAAAAAAATCATGTTTCAAGTTTTATAAATCAAATTTCCCATTTATGAAAAGTTCATGAAAGTCAAAGTTTATGATGAATATTCAAGTATTATGAATTATTGATGATGAAAAGCATATTTTCAAGTTACCCATGTTTATATTCATGTTTTGAATGAATTGAGTATTGTAAAGCATCTTAAAGCATTGGGGAATGCCCACATGTTGAATAATGATTTATGAGTTATGAAATGGATCTCATGATTTATCGATTTATATTGTTGGCCGATTGAAGGGCCTTTGGTTCTTGGCCAATCATGGTTTAATGGGGATCAATTAATGATTAATGTTTATTTAGCCATGAATCTTAATAAATGATGTTATTAAATTACATATGAGCCTAATGTGTATGTTTTGGGAGCCATGTCTAGCACTGAGCAGCTCGGCGTTCAAAGAACTATGCCGGTGTCTCATAACCACGTGTCACCATAGGTTTATAATGATACATTACAATGATAATGATCCCCTTTTTCGTGATATCACATAATGCACGTCTCTCTCTTGGCAAGCCAGGGATGACTCTGCCCACTTGAGTGAGATAGTTGGGGCATCATGTAAGGCTCTACCATGATGGTGTTGATTACGACGAATCCTCCCATTGTTCCACGTGTTTTATGCATTGTTATGTTTATATTATTGGCTAAAGTGATGATTTGATGAAGTTTCTATTATGATCATGATAACGAGTGATTTATGAATGGTTTGAAAACCTCGAGCCTTATGTTATTTATGATACGAGCATGATGTTCTTCTCTTATGATCATTTATGAGGTTTTATGTATTTTTAAACGTCTGTTTTACTTACCTTGCATACTCGGTACATTCCACGTACTGACCGCATACTCTATGCGGTATCGTTTTATGATATTAGATCCAATCTTTAGATCCAGCATTGGCAATAGCTTGTTATGGAGTTTCACATCCAGCTTGTTGGTGAGTCCTCTTTCTCCGAGGACCATTTGATTAGACATTGATGTTTTCTTTTAGTTTCTGTTGCCGGGTTAGTTGGGGATGTTGTCCCATTAACCCATCAGTTATGTTAGAGGCTTTCAGACTATATGTAGTACTCTGCCTGTTATGTATTTAGTCCGTACCAATCATCATGCTATGCTATGTTATGTTCATTCTTCCAATATGTTGATATTTTAACTATTCTGTTTCTATAATATGAAGTTAGATGAATGTTCATGCCATGGGTTGACTTGGAGTCTCTCAGGGCTCCTTGTCCCGTGTTACGATACGGGTCTATGTTAGGGTCATGAAAAGAGGAGAGAGTTACTTACTTGAGTTGCAAAGATTATCTTCAGCAAGCTTCTTGGAGAAGACAACAATAGGGGACTAGAGAGTGGGGAGTTACGACATTATGGGAGAGAGAGAGAATTTTATTTGCTCTTTATTTTTTACTTTTAGTGAGAGGGGATGAATGGAGATTTAAAATAAAAGTTTGGGGCATGGGTTTTGGTAATGTTAATGTCCTTGGGTCAAATTGACCCATTGAACCAATAAAATTTTGGACAGCATACCCCTGGGGCCGCGTGCCAGTCACAACACCACACACTTAATAAAAAATTTGTTTGTAGATAGGGGCTAGCGCGGTGCGCCACCTATAGCACCTACATGAATTTTTTTGCTTTCTGGAATTAACACCCGGTGCCCCACACCAGGTATCTCACCCCAGACTTAACCGTTTTCAGCTCATTTCTCCCTCTCTCTTTGCCTCAAAAGCCCTGCTCATCTCTTCAAGACCAAAGAATGTTAGAAAGATGGGTTGCCTCCCACCAAGGACCGTAGTTATAGTTGTGGCACAACATACATAGGTTACCTCCCATGCAGCGCTTGATTTAACATCACGACATAATGAAAGTCACTCTCACTCCTTCATCCAAGTGAGATCATAAGTATCCTGAAAACCTGCTAAATTCTCATATAGCACATACTACTCAACTGCTTGCTTACACCCTCTAGGCTCTACCAATCTGCCTTTGGCTTCACTGTGAAATTCTCATAGTGAAGTGGCCACTTGGCCGCTCTAAACACATCAAAGACTGCCTCCTGACCATCCACAGTCGTCAACATCTTCCATGACTTCACCTTTTATGGCTGCATCAGCGATGGCTAAGGATCCTCTCCCCAAAATGAGAGGAACTACTGCATCTGCATCATAATCTAGGATTATAAAGTCCACTGATAAGATGAAAGGTCAAACATTGATCAAGACATCCTCTATGATTCTATCAGGATAAGAAAGAGATCGATCGACAAGCTGCAAAGTTACTGTGGTAGGACGTGGTTCACCTAAACCCAAAGTTTTGAATAAGGATGCGGGCATCAGATTAATGCTCGCACCCAAGTCAACAATTCTGAACCAACTCTCTTGCTACCAATAGCAACTAGAATAATAAGTCTCCCGGGGTCTTTCAGCTTTTTTGGAATTTTGTTCTGCACCTAAGAACTGCACTCTTCCGTGAGGGCCACAGTCTAAAATTCTATCATCCTCCTCTTGTTTGCAACAATAACGTTAAGATACTTGGTGTATTTTAGAACTTCCTGCAAAAGCTCCACCAAAGAGAAGTTAAATGTACCTGCTTCAACATATCAAGAAATTTCTGGCAGGCTGAGTGCTCCTTCTGCTTCTTACACCTTGGTGGAGAGGAAGGAGAAGGTCTAGTTTCTACCAACTTCTACTTTGAGTTTCTTCACTCACCAACCTCCTGTCTGGACGTCACAACCTGGTCATCATCAGCTTTCTTATCTCTAGGGATCACCTCACCTAGCTCTTCACCACTACGCAAAGAAATTGCAGTCCTATTTTCCTTGGGGTTCTTCTCGGTGTTACTCAGATGTGCCCCCTGCGGTCTATTGATCTATCGAAGGGCCAATTGACCCATCTATATCTCTAGCTCATGGATGGGCTTCTGCATCTCATTAACCACCTGAGTCTGTTGAACCATCCACTGCTTCATTGTCTCCTCAAGTGAACTGCTTCACTGCTGGCCTGAGGCCTTGGATAGTTGATTTGTGGCCTTTGAAAATTCTAATTCCCTCCCTATAAGGGATTGACAGCATTCCTATACCCATGATTGTAAGTATTACTTGCAAAACCTCAACCACAACCTTGTTGTCCTGCAACATATACAGATTCTGGCTATTGTGGACAACCTAAATAAGCGTTGCCTTCTCTACACATCTCACATGATGGTTTTGGAGTCTAGACCTGATAGACCTGCTGAACTTGACTTCCTACTGGTTTGGTCACAAGTTTGCTAATCACATTCACCAGCTGACTGATGTCTACTCGGATTGCCACTACACCATCTACTTTGAGCTTTTCTAGCACCTTGATTGGTGTGAATCCTCTACCTGAGTCCTGACATTCTTGATTCCCCACTGAACGAGTTTCAAAAGAGCTTCTATTTCATCATAGCTCTTGGACAAAATTGTTTCCTATGAGGTATCATCAAGCAATATTTTGACTGTGATTTCAGCCCTTCCACAAAATTATGCTTGGTAAACTCCTTCAGCTGCATGTGGTGCAGGCAATAACTCAAGTAGACCTTGTATCATTCTCAAGCCTGAACCAAGGTCTCACCATATCTCTACACAAAACCAAAGATCTTCCTTCTCAACTCTTTTGTCCTCCTTGAAGAGAAGGACCTGTTGATAAATTTATTGGAAAGAACAGCCCAAGTAGTAATTGAACCTGCTGGCTCATTTTGAAGCCATTCCTTGGCCTCACCAATCAACAAGAATGGAAACAACATGAGCTTAACATACTAATCTGACACATTCTGGTAGTGAAAGTTCTCACTAACCTCCACGAACGTCATCAGATGTATGTGAGGATCCTCTTGTGGCTTGCCTTGATATTGACATGTATTTTGGACCAACCGCACGGTCCCTCTTCAACTTAAAATTTTCAATGATTTCTAGCTTGATGATAGCTTTAGAAGCGTTCTCTAAGATTGGCCGAGAATAATTCAACACTGGAACACTCTTCTGGTTGTTTCCATGTGCTTGCTCATTATTCTGCATAATTAACCTTCAAAAGGTTCTCTCAATTTCAGGATCAAAAGAAGCCAAAAGTTGTTCTTGACTTCTCGTAGTTGGCATACACTGAGCACACAACACCTATAGACATAAGAACAAAAGAAACACATGTAAAATACAGAATAGTTGAATAAAAATCCTAACCTATAAATGATCAATCAGTCTTCAATTCCTCGGCAATGGCGCCAAAAACTTGATGTCACCCAAGCACACATGGTTGTCAAGTAATATAGGACAATGAAGTCCCGATTATGTATCCCTCAGAGACTTGTCAGATCAATCATTTAAGGTTACTTCTTTATTTCGCTATTCTAACAAAAACAAATATAATGGAGAATGGTTTGGAGAATTAAACTACAAAATATAAAATGTAAAATTAACTAAAGATTGTTGCAAACTTGGTTTCCTGCTCAAAACATATAGAAATATTTTTTTAGCTCACAAGACATATAAAAACATGAATTCATGCATTGCGTAAGGATTATAAACTCAAAATAAGGCTAAATACGGGTCAAAACATGACAAACAGACATAAGAATATGCCCAACATCACCTGCACATATGTTATATGTTCTCATAGTTCACTTACTTACGTGTGATATTCCCTTATAGCTTACTTATTCATGCAACATAAAAGAATATAATATCCCAAGTTTATTAAGATCTCAAGTATTATAATGAACTCTAAAGAATAATAATATGTTCTACGTGATAAGTTCCCTACAACTAGAGTAAGGCAACCGAAGTACAAAATGATATGTGTTGTACAAAATGATATGTGTTTTCTATGTTTAAACATTCGTAAGTCTCATGTCCCATTTATTGTAAAAAGTGCCAAGGCCAGCTACGTGATTTATATTCATATAGTGTGTTATATGAAGACGACTAGAATAAAGTCCCCCGCAACCAAATGAGACAACAAAGTCTTTTTCATCTCTGCGAATTATATTTTGAACAATAAAATTCATTACATAATAAGGGGTTAAATGTCAAATAAACAATTCTAATTCTATATTCAACAAAGATAAGGTCCTCGCGCAATCATATAAGACAAGTGGGATAAAATTCCATCATAAATTCATAAGACGATAAGGATAAGGTCCTGCCGCAATTTGATAAAACGTTGGGATAAAGTCCCACCGCATCATGATTAAATAAAGATATTCCCTAAAAAGAATCTATTCATATATGGCTTGTACTCTGCCAATCCAGGTGGCTATATTATATGCATTTGTGTTACTTCCAAGAACAAGAAGAGGTATGTTAAGGTAAAAATTCTCCCAAAACAACTGCCAACATATAGCGACTCATAAGATGTAAACCTAACAATCTATAAGCTATTTAAGTATAGGATCTAGAATAACGTTAATCAGTAATCCATAAGATGCTATAATGGTATGATCAATGCTCTAGTCACAATTTTCATATGCCTTCAGCTTGTACATTTTCTTTTATATGAGTTTCTGCTTTTACCACTTATTATTCAGTCTATCTTATTTTTAAGTATAATTTTATGTATACTCATGTCCTTTTTAATTATGTCAGGAGCGTTGCACTCACATTATAGATATAGACGTATGGAGTGGCAACCTCACTAGGCATTTGCTCTATACTTCAGCTTTTGTTGGTGAGCTCCACTTATATCTAGAGTCGAGTTTAGTACTCTTGCGATGTGTACAACGTGTTATGGATAGGCCAGGGCCTTATCCTAATAATATTACAATGGTATAGTAGTCAGACACTTGTAGAGACTTCATAGACATGTAGTATGCGTCATATGTAAACAGATGTCATGTCAAAATCTATTTATCAGTTGTACTTATTATCAGATAGGTAATTTGGGCTTCTAGCCCTTCCATATCCGTGTACAATTGTTTCTGTGGAATCATAGTAGAATGATACGTCTCCTTACCTTTCCAGGATGGATTCAGTATAAATATACGTCAGGTTCATATGTCCAATAGGGTTGTCTGTCTCATCAAATTGGGATGTGACAGATGGTCATGGAATTAAAATCAATTAATTCTATATAATTTAATTATCTTAGTAAAAGTAAAAAAGAAAACTCAAGGAAAGACTTTATGAAAAATTATATTTAATTGTCTACATATACAACAACACGTCCATTACTATTTAATCAAACACTTATTATATTAAATTTATGTAATCTTAGTAAAAGGAAAATAAAAAAGAAAAATAAGAGAAACATCCCTAGATATACAAATAGAATAAATGTTCATAGATTGATGGACATTTCATTTATTTTCAATTTTTGTACTAAAAGTTCTTGTTGATCTTGAATAATTCTTGTTGTCTCGAAATTGATGAAAAATAATGTTTAATTGTCTGCATATTTAATAGCACATACATTACAATTTAATCAAATACTCATTGTATAAAATTTATTTACTAAAATATAAATACTATAACAAGATACTCCTATAAATTTTTTCAATATTTACAATTTATTATACTTTTAGTTCAACATCAAACTCTAGAAATACTTTCGAAATGACATTATTAATTGCACGTTAAGTATACATAGTTTAATAATATTTATATAATTTTTAACTTCTTAATATGGAGTATATGCGGAAAATAAGTATTCTAAAACTAATAAGTTTTAAAGGAGATACATGAGACCTGGAAGTTTATAAACGGTATAAAGATATAATTGGGTTACTTTTGCTAATGGCAAAGTTATTTTATCCTATTTCTGATAATTCAGTGATAGTTTTTTTGGAGCATAAACAAAATACTTTATGCTATAAATATAGTTTGTATTATAGTGAATGTCTATTTCTTTGGAGAAAAGTTAAGATTAATGACTTTGGGATCAAGTTAGTTTTCTCCTATAAATAAAGGGGGGTACATTTATTGTAAGTCATCTCTCAAGAGAAATATGAATTCTTCTGTCACAACCCGAAATCAAGGCATAGTGACACCTACTACAACCCCCCAGTAGGTAAGCCAAATTCCAAAAAGAATACCAAAAGTAAAGACCAACATAAAGAACAAGGAAGCGGAAATGTGATAAATGGGCAACAAAATATGGATACACACATAACACAAAATATACAACACGGGCCCTAAGGAAATAAGAAAAGATAATATATACATAAGGTACCAACCCTAAACCTGATCACTAGTACAAGAGCCTCTAAACGTATGAGAATAAGGCTATACAAAATAAATACAATTGTTGGGTAGATACAAAATATAAATAGTAGCTAATGGAAAGTAGTAAATCTTTGGACGCAAGAGTCCACCCCACTTTGAATCAACAAGAAAATCCCCAGAACAGGGGATCAACGAAGGTGACTAGCAGCGGGCGCTGCATCAGAAAAATGCAGAAATGTAGTATGAGTACAAAACATGGGGTACCCAGTAGGCATCATAGACTAACTGAGCTTCGAAGATAGTATATAATATAAAAGACATGAAAGAAATTATATCGAAACTAACCTGGAATTACAACATATTAAGAGTAACATAAAAAAAACAGTAATATACAAATATAAATATATACATATAAGTATACAAGAGCAATGCAATGTAGTATGAGATGATGCAATAAAATTTGTGGTCAATGTAGAAAGTAGCGATCCTAGCAATGACCTCGAATGTAGTAACAAAATACAAAAAGTAGTGAACCTGGAAATGACTTCGGGCCGCCCAGACATTTAACCTTAGACATAGATAGAAAAGTAAAGTATAACTGGACTGGCATCTTTCCTCAGATTGAATTTAAAGGTGGTGCAATTTTTTTATAAAATTGAAAATGAGTAAAATAGTAGTACACTCTCCCGGAGCTCAAGTCAGTTAAAGATGAGACACTTTTAGTTTAAAAGCCAAAAATATCAGTATTTTTTCTTCAAACCATACTCTAATCTAGTGCTTATATGTGTTGATGTATGCATGCTCCTTCAGGTGTGTGTGTGTAATATAAGTATATAATTCCATATCAGATAGGGTAAATCATCCTCCATGCGAAAATCATACTAACCTGGGGTCCAACTACTCCATACCATGAACTCAAGTCCACAATCTCATAACAAAAGAAAAATAGGAAAGTAAAGAGATAAAAACTCCAACAAATTAGTAAAAACTAATTCTACAATGAAAACCGCTCCTAAGCATGACCTAAGGATCCCAAACATATCCTCAAAATAGCAACTAACAAACGTAAAAAAGGCTTATAAAAGAATAATATTCTGACATTCAAGAAATGGTCAGTTTTTCATAAAACCATCACAACCTAATTCAAGCTAGCAATTCACCCTACTAGTCATGAAAATTATAAAATATACTACCAAACAAAGCCAAGTATAAAGAAAGAAAACTGTAACCTACCTCAAGGCCGAATGGCAAACCATGAACCGTCACTCGAAAACTTTCCCCTTCTACAATACCTCAGATTTCTACCGCACTATCATAAACATGATCTACTCATCAAAATGCAACTAAGGGTACCCATATTAATATATTTCTATCTCGAGTCCAAAAGGTCAATTCAAAAGTCAACAACGATTCCCCAATGTTAAAATAGTAATTTTTCAAAAATTACTTTACCCATTAGGTAAGGAACCCAATTTGAAATGTCATCGAAAATGGGATTCAAGTTGACACTCAAATTATCAAAATACGATTTCTTAGCTTTAGGCTAATTTTCATGCTCATACGCATTTTAAATAAAGAAATAATCCATCAATTATAAATTTAATGCCAAAATTGATTTACCCATTGTATACAGACCTTAAGTTCCAAAAATTAATGAAAATCATTCACAATCAACCTTTAAACCAACGATTTTTAATTTCTTATTTTTGGGGCTCAAAATCTCAACTTCTACATCCATTTCGTGAATAAAAATATGAAAGTATAATAAATATTCTTAGAAAATAAAAAGATAAAGGTATAATCACATAGTCAATATTTTCTGGAGAAAACGCATCAAAAACCGCCTCAATCGGAGTTTTCTAGCTCCTAAAATATGAAAAATATTAAAATTCCAAAATTTGAAAATTTTTATACTCAGCGATTGCCGTATTTGTGGTTGCACCAGCACTTGCAATTGTCATATATGCAAAAAAGGTCATAACTTTCACATACAAATTTGACATACGATGATTCTTTTTATAATATCTCGAAAATTACAATACGAATCTAATGGATCAATCAAAACACAATTTAGAGCACATTAACTTCAGTTTGTACCGTTTAAACTCAACTACATCAAACTATCAAACTTTAAACAAGCATATAAAACTCATCTGAGAAACCCCAACACAAACTAATACTGCAAGTCAGTTATAAAACATGTTCTAAATTTGTTAAAATCATCAAATCACCGATACGAGGTCTTCTTGAACGAAAGCTGACCATGGTCAAACTTAGCTTTTTAAAACTCAAAAATCCAACTAAGGGCTCAAATCACTCCTGAATACCTCAGAATTCATGCAAACCATCCAACTATCATCCTCTGAACCTAACAAAACTGTTAGAATTCAAATCTGAGCTCATTAACATAAAATGTTGACTTTAGTAAAACCTCTAAACTTTCAGACCTTCTAAACTGAAAATCTCATCCAATATTCATCTGATCACCTCAGAAATCATATCACCCATCCTCGAAAGTCATAAACGACATATGAAGTTACATGAAGGGTCAAATTATGAAAATAGGTTTAAAATACTAACATGACCATGTGGGTCATTACATTATCCACCACTTAAACATCTTTTTATCCTTGAAAGGGTAAAGAAAACTATCGACATGACCAACAAACTGAAAGAAAACCTATTGTTGTAATACCCCAAAAATCCCTAATATCGGAGTCAAGACTTTAAGTAGAGGAATCAGCAACCACCAAGCCATAGAACAACTCTTAGGGCAGGACATTGGTAGAACCTATGTGTCTTTGGTTGACCCATCCTGTAGAGTTCCAGAATTTTGGTGAAAATCTCCAAAACCAATGAATGGATAGGATGCCAGTCAGTCCCTTGGATGGGGCACTGGTTGGGATCATTGGATCAGGTTCAAAAAGTTGTTTAGTGTAGACTCATGTGGCAACGAGGCAAGGAATGGCTAGTTGGTAGGACCAACGGTCCATTGGTTGTGTTGTGGGTACTATCTGACAGATTTTTAATATGATTTTCTAAGGGTGTTATCGTAAGTTTCTGTGCTTTTAACTCCTAAGTAAGGTTGTTTTGGGCTTCTTAATAGGTGTATTAAGGGATTTTACCTAGCCCTAAACCTTATTCTCTTCAAAATACCGTAACTTGGAAGTCATTTCTCAAGGAAAAGCTAGGGTTCTTCATCTTCTTCTTCTCAAATTCTATTGGGTCTCTAAATCAAGTCAAGGAACTCTTCAAGTTAGGTATGTAGGGTCATGAATGCAGGATTTCTTCCACCCTCATGCCTAAATTATGATTTTATTCAAGTCTTCAATTTCATGAATTCAAGTCTTCAATCATGATTTCATGAATTCAAGTCTTTAATTATGATTTTATTCAATTTCATGAATTCAAGTCTTCAATTATGATTTTATTGAAATTCTACGGTTATACCTAATTTGATGAAAACTCCATGATATCTTTCGATTTTGATTCCCTCAGGATCTAAATTTTGTTTAATGATTATAACTGCATGTTTTCTACCGTATACTCTCATGAATCTATACTTTCAAGTTACGATGAATTTTCAAATTCTGTATGAATTTCATGAGTCTCAAGCTTATGTATCATGGCCGATCTTCGTCATTATTTTCATGGCTAGTTCACCTATTTTATGCAATTTATGCATATCATGATTTCTAACTAGTCATGCAAAATCATGTATGTTTAGTGATTATGATATGGTCACTATGTATGTTTTGGGAGTAGTATTTAATACCGAGCGGATAAGGGTTCTAGAAAATCCAAGTTCCATAACTACGTGTCACCATAGCATGAGGGATCCTCTCCAGTAGAGAGTGTATCTCTCGCCCCAAGCCTAAGGAGTCCTTGCTAGTTAAGAGTGTCTTCCTTATTCTACAAGGCTCATGAGTGATAACATGCCTTCATGGTTCATACTCAAGACAAGGTATGGACACACCTTGCAGTTAAGTTTACAAGCTAGGCTCCATGTATGCTCACTTGGAGTATGTCGGTTATAAGAATCTCTCACTGCTCCATGATTTTTCTACACATGTTCATGTTTACGCTTCACAATATTATGACTTATGATATGTTGGCACAATATATACATTATAGGATTTACTTATAATTTCAATCATGTCCATCTTTATGATTCACTTTTGAAAAATATTAAGCCATTATATTCAGTTTACGATTAGAATAATATATTTTGGACTACCTCATACACATGATTTTAGTTTACTGCTTTATTATCATGTTTTACTTGACCTTTATACTTAGTACATTTAAAGTACTGACCGTATATTTTTATGCTATATCCTCTCATGATATAGGTTCAGGTGTTTAGTCTCAGCCTTGTCGTTAGATTCACTTTTTCCCCAGTTCAACCAGTTTCAACTTTACGTGAGTCCTCATCATTCGAGGAAACTAGTTTGACCTTATATTTTGCTTTTATGTCTTCTAGTTCAGACTTAGTAGAGCTAGTTGGGGTTCTTGTCCCTTCAACTTATCTCATGACTAGAGGCTTTTCACACAGGTAAGTTTAGATGTTTCAGCGGTGTTGACTTATAGTTCCGTTTATGTTTTATGATATATAGACTTCCCCTTATGCCACATATTATGTTGATTTCTTCTTAGTTTATACTCTAAATTATTTCATGCGTGTTCCATGGGTTAGCTTGGAGCTATTTATGTTCTAGGTCTCGTGCTTTATCCGAGGTCTATGCTCAAGTCCTAACAAACTTGGTAATAGAGCATCATCTTTAGGTGTTTCCTAGGGTGTCTAAAAGTTGCGTTAAGTAGAGTTGTTTTCATGAGTGTGAAACTCACAACTGATGAGTTGATAATTTACCAACTCATTAGGCTTTTAAGCATGAGTTATTGCTTGGTTTTCACATAATTAAAAAAGGTTTTATGCCCCTTTTCTTCTCTATACAGGCATTTGAAGGAGACAAAGATAATGGAGGATTTGAACTTAAAGTGAGTTGCTAAAGACATGCTTTCTACAGATCAAAACCCGCGAAACACAAGTATGATGCAGGAGGGGCAGCCTTGCACCTGCATTTCTAGTTGCTCTAGCGGATCCCCATCCGCTAAACGTAGGTCAAGCGCAGGTGGGGCTGTCTGCACCTTCTCTAGCGGATTGGCACCTGATAAATACAGGACGAAGGGCAAGTGACCCATTATGCTGATGGAAGGATAAAATTGTCCAGACAGGTTCCTAAAGCTCGTAGAATCCTCCAAGGGCAATTATGAAAAGTTATACACAAGAAAGTACAAATATTTATCACCCAAAAATTATACACCACATATTATTCATTGATAGAGAGATTTTACAGAGTTTTATACATCACAAAATTATAGAAATAGAAAGTACTTTTATTCTTCTTCTTGTTCAACCTAATTGTAGGGGAATTCCACCATTGTAGTATATCTTGCGAAGCAAATTGGTAAACCCATATGATGAATTTTGAGGAAATTCGTCTTGGTATCTTCTGTCTCTCCCTAAATATGAGTAACTAACTTGCTAGCTAGGGGTTTTCGCAAGGTGGATTTGTAAATATGAATGGGTATTGATTAACTGTTCTTGGATTCTAATTGCATGTATAGATCTATTTTGTAATCTTAGTTTTAATTGTAAAAATTGATGGTCACAAACATGAATTTTGTTTACTTTTCTTGCTTTTCTTGAGAAAGAAGGGTAAGAATTGGGTGAGAAAAATAATAGGGAGGATTTGGAATGTTGATGTGTGGGGTTGATCTAGAGATAGTCAAAACGCACATTCTCACTCACTTAAAGATTCAAGGCTAGAAATAGCTTGATCCTTCCTCAAGCTCTTGTGGTTGATAATTTGAATTTGGCCTTGGGGTTTGAGAAAACCCAAGGCATAAACAGTCTTGTGGTTGAGAAATGAGAGAACGTATTTTATACTGTTGTCTATGCTAAATTTGAATTTAAGGAAATGAAGAAAATCCTATTCTAGTTGTTAGCCCATCAATAGCACACCCCTAGCCATCTCACTTGTGATTGCAACAATCAGAATCTCACTTGGTTCTAAATTTGAATTTGATATTGTTTTTCCCTTTTCCCCCAATTTTACTTTCCAAATGTTGATCAACGATGTATTCTAGTTTGAGTTAGTTTATCACTTTTGAATTATCGTCTTAGTTCCTTGTGGGATTCGACCCCGACACCCCTCGAGTATATTTGTTCTTGACAATGACCATTGCCACCTCTCTTAATCGAGAGAAGTGTATTGAGCGTTATCAGCCACACTTATGAGAAAGAGGCTACAAGGCATTTTAGGATATTTCCCTTATTTCATAATCTATGTCATGTGATGAAGTTCAAATTTCTTACTTCTATAACTCGTGTTAAACATATTTGCGGAAAATGCCTCCTCGTTGAGTCAATGAAAGGAGAAACGACAATGGAAATGGCAACGAGAATGGGCATCAGCTAGTCCCACCAACTCAAGCTAATCCTTTGAATGAGTAGGTGACTTATGCGGAGTTTAGGGCTGCTTTTCAGATGTTGCCCAAAGCTATGACGACACAGGTCAATCCACAGGCATTCGCACCTATGAACCCCAATGGGGGTGCTGTGGCAGGAAGAGTGCGAGACTTCACCAAAATAAACCTATCAAAGTTTTATAGTTCCAAGGTGGATGAGTATCCATAGAAATGTTTTGTGGAGATCCAAAATATCGCCAAGATCATGGGGATTTTTGGAGAGAAAAGTGCAAATTTGGCCTCCTATCGCTAAAGGGGGTAGCACACATTTGGTTCAATAAGTGAAAAGAGGGTCGTGGAGTAGGTATAGTCCCTATTCTCTAGGACGAATTCGTGATTGCCTTTTTGGACAGGTTCTTTTCTTGAGAGATGAAGGAAGCAAAGGTGGCAGAATTCATCAACTTGAAGCAGAACAACATGTCAATGCAGAAGCATGCTTTGACATTCACTTAGTTGTTGAAGTATGCTCTGGAGATGGTTGCTGAGCCGAGGGCTTGCATGAGCAAGTTTCTATAGGGAGTCTCTATCATTGACATAGATATCTCTCAGCTTATGATTCATGATCAATAAATCGAGGAGGAGAAGTTGAAGGAGAAGGAGGGGGAGACTAAGAGGGCTAGGAAAGGACAATTTGAGTACTCCCAACAAAGGACCAGTAGCGGACACCGTCCACAGTCACAGTAGAAGTCATCAGCCCCAGCTCCAGTGTTAGCTAGTGTTATGTCCAGGCATAGGGATGATCAAAGGGGTAGATCATCATGCTCTAATACTTAGGAGAGCATGTTAGAAGGATGCATATTCCCATCGTGTAAGAGGTGTGGTAGGAACCACCTAGGGGAATGCTTAGTTGGTTTAGATGCTTGCTTGGGGTGTGGGAAGCACAGACACAGACTCAGGGTTAGGAAGAGTGACATTTCGAAGATAGCCTTCAGGACTTGGTGTGGTCACTATGAATTTGTGGTTATGTCTTTTGAACTAACAAATGCTCCTGCGTCTTTCATGGGTTTGATGAAGAGGGTGTTCAAGCACTATTTAGATATGCTCTTCATTGTCTTCATGGATGATATCCTCATATACTATTGGAGTGAGTAGGAACATGCTATCATCTGAGGATTGTGTTGCAGAATCTTAAGGACAGTCAGCTATTTTCTAAGTTTATCAAGTGTGAGTTTTGGTTGAAATCAATTGTATTCGTTGGTCTTGTGGTGCCTGATGAAGGCGTGTAGGTAGAGTTTCAGAAGATAGAGGCAGTGAAGTATTAGCCTAGACATGTCACTCCTACTAATATTACAAGATTTTTTGGCTTCACTAGCTACCATCAGAGGTTCTTAGAGGGTTTTTTTATCCATTTTTGCACCCTTGACTAAGTTGACCAAGAAGAAGGTCAAATTTTAATGGTCTGATGCTTGGAGAAGAGTTTTTAGGAGCTAAAGATTTGAATCATTACAACTCCAGTAATGACCCTGCCAAAAGACCCAGATGGCTTTGTGGTATATTTTGATGCTTTTAGGATTAGCCTTTCGTGTGTGTTGATGAAGCACGAGAAGGTTATTTCGTATGCCTCGAGACAGCTTAAGACTCACTAGAAGAGTTATTTGATGCATGACCTTGAGTTAGCAGTGGTGGTTCTTTCCTTGAAGATTTGGAGGCATTATTTTTATGGGGTGCATGTGGATGTGTTCATGGATCACAAGAGCCTTCAGTATGTGTTCACTTAGAAGGACCTAAATTTGCAACAACTGAGATGGCTAGAGTTTCTCAATGATGTGCCATGGGTTTGTGCTCTAAATTATGTCATGCATGTGTCATGGGTTAGCTTGGAGTCATTCGTACTTCTAAGTCTCGTGTTATGTCCAGGGTCTATTCTTGGGTCATGAAAATTGTGGACCTTATGCAAGAACTCTAAAGCAAAAATTGCATCTTTCGTACTTCTTGTTTGCCCCAACCGTGAGATCCTCTTTTGTTTTAGCCCATAAGGATGTATTTCCATTATTCAAACCAAAACTTCTCAAAATAACTAATTCTCATATATTTGAACTTTCTTTGTATGCAATACTTGATTCAATCATAATCATAGTTCTAAAAGTAATTAATTCATCCAACCTAACCATAGTCACCACAATTAAATAACTGCAGCCAAAATCCATTGCCAACACTGTACTAGTAAAGTACCCTAATCCTACTAATCTTTCTTTCACATCTTCCAATGTAGTTATTAGTACCAAGAAACCTAAAACAAACATTGTCACACGTCGTAAGTCTAAATCATGCGTTTCTTTTGCCATCAAAGGATCCTCCCTTACTCTAAACCAATTCTAGGTATTTCTGTCAGAAACTAGCCTTATTCAATGTTGAATGTGCTAATTTCAAGTTCAATAGTTTTGTCTTATCAAGCTGAAGCAATTAAGTCAGAAATTGATCTCTAGTTCCATAATAATCTTCAAATGGTATGCTTCACCCACTATTCCAATGATTCTATTTTCACCCAAATTTATAGACTCACCCCCAAAGGCTTCCCATATCTATCCATATATCCCCAATACATCACTAACTATCTATATAACTCTTTGTAGTTGTCTATGTAGTTTTCATCAACAAGGTAGTATTAGTTCCACCTAAAATCCTCAATAAATCTGTAAGCCTTTCTGATAATACATTTGTAAGCCACCTCCCATAACATGAGCAGTCCAACCCAGTATAGAATGAAAAATTACCCCTATATCGCCTATAGTTACCCGAAATGACCTTAAATCTTTACAAAATCACTACTCTGTCCTTTATAAGTATGTGCTGACCCATTCCATCCTGCACTCATGAATGTTCCACCTTGTGTCTTCATTCCTGAACATAAGGGATGAAATCCATAAAGTCATCAACTTCGCACCAAGGATCTATATTTGATGTCTTCTTTGTTCACATTTCTCAATTCACACTAATCATGCAATTCTGATAGAACTTCATAGGATTTGAATTCATCAAAGTATCAAGTATGTAAACCTTTTGTGCTTATTCTTAATTCATTTACCACTCTAAACTCTTCGACCCAAGGCCTATGGCCTCATACCCTATACCTCTGAATCATAAATCATTGAGAGTAACACCTAGTTACACCTTTAACAGTCCTTAAAAATATAACAATATTGCAATTCACGTGTCTTCTCCATGCACAAGTTCTTGCATGTCATCCATAATAGACATTTCAAACCTGCTTATCTTACAAATCCACACTCCAACATAGTTAACTACCACAAAAGTCACCTAAGCACAGAAAACATGAATTCTCATCCAAAATATATAGATAACTTCCCTTTACCTGATCAACTTTATCCAATTCACTTAAGGACGTCGTGTTACCATGCCCTTTAGTACACCACATATCATCTTTCCATTGATCTTATCATGTAAGTCATCTGAAATCCGAACCTCGCTAGCTTCTAAACTCAAAACCACCATGACTTACCATAAATCTTATCTAAAAGATTCGTAGACTTCCCCCTCCAAGTATACTCAACAATTTAGGCCCAATTTGATTAATACATGATAATATCACCATAATCTGAACAAGATTCAAGTGATAAGGTTGTTCCATGTTTATGCCCCTTTTTCTAAAGATGAACCCCTGACCTTCCAAATTGAAATAGATATCCTTAACCTTACTTCCCCTAATGCCATATTCCATTTCTAAACACTTCAACCTTTATAAATCGAAAATTCTTCAAATCTACTCGAAGTGTGTTTCACAGTACCATGAGTCCTTGCATAAAAGTTAAGCTACTCATAAACGTAGTAACAAACTACAAATATTGGGCATCTGAAAGTCTGAAAACCCTTCTAAATTAGGTGCACCACGAGCACAACCCATCACCAAGTCTTCTCATCAAAAGTACCTAACAATGCTGAAATAATACCTCAAACCACCATTTCATTGGTTCAAATCTGTAGGATAGTTCCCAATCATTGAATTCATATTCCTACTAACATTCTGATATAGTTTCACACAAGTCTACCCACTAAAAACTTCCTTTACCCCCAAGCTCATACCCCAACATTGATTTACTTCAATTGGTCTCAACTAATCTTATTGCCTAATTAAATCACCGACATGCACTTCACACTTGAACTTGTTAACGCCTACCATTGATCCACTAAATGCCCTTATTACCTGACATCTCACTCGGTGCCTGTATGGTGATGGTAATTTATGAAAAATCACTCTTTTTGTCTTATCGCTCCTGGCTAGAATATTTTTGATAGACTATATAATTATTCCTTTCAATCCTCCTACTTTGTAGGGTCATATCAGTAGAGATTGTAGAAACTTGCTAGTTGTTACACCCGTAAGTTTGTATCATTTAATGGTCGTGTGCATACATATGTTTTGAGAATTTTTAAGTACGACATGTGTGGAAAAAGGGGCCTAGGGATTGAGTATACGAACACAATAGAGAATGAGCAGGAGGCTGGGACCGGAGGCCCAGCTCACCTGGAACTACGCCGCGCCAGGCAGCCTGGCGCGTCGCGTCTCTGCCTCAGTGCAATGGGCGACACATGGCGCATGTGTTTCGGTGCTACGGGCGGCCCACCGACCCCCTCCACCGGCTTTAAGTTATATATATACCCCTTCACTTAACTCAAATTATTTCCTAAGAGATATCCACGGCCAGAACTAAAGAAGCACGCCCCTTTCACGTAGAATTCCTCCAATTACACTACCAAACGCCGTCCAAACTCAAATTAACTTCAGGTATTGAGTTCTAAGACTGCAGGGAGCATTCCTACGGAGTTATTTTATTGAAATATGCCTGCAAAATCGAAACTTCACCAAGTAGAAGTTATACGAATATGCTCCAAATTGATTACTAAATGATCACAGGCATTTGGTAAGCACTTCTCCCTTCTGAACTCTCAGAGAACTACAGGTCTCTAGCCGAGTTATTCGAAGTTGAGTTATAATTGATATAGTTATCAAAAGTCATTGTTGTTTGCTGAATTTTATATTGAAATTAGTCATATTCTCTTAGCCTGAAGGTTATAGTTGGAGAGAGCTGCTGATTACAAGTTGAACCTCGCTAGTTAAATCAGAAATCAGCATTCGAGCTATGTTAAGGCTTATTCCTTCGGCAAGTTATCATCATCGTATAGTGATACGACTTACGTTCTTGTATGGAAATAATGGTCCCATATGTTGCAAATAGTTGCTATCAGTAGATTGCGATTAGATATGTTACGGTCAGCTGTTGTCAGTAGACTATGAATATATATATGCTTTGGTTAGCTTCTAGGAAATGTATATGGATCGTATCGCAGTATCCGTTGTGGGGAAGGAGCATTTTAAGTATAACATACGCTAGAAGCAACATAGAAACTTCGTTGTTCTCTAGTTCATTGTGTTAGTAGAGTGGGATGTTTTATTGTCAAGCCTAGACCTTAGAAGCTTGTGGATAGCTATTGGGCCTGAGCTAGTAAGTTGAATAGCATAGGCACAGCTAGGCGATATAGCTACAAGTTGGGTGCCTATTTTATCAAAAAAGCACGCCCAGAGGGCATTGGCGTACCCTCACGCCCCTGGGCCAGAAATTTAGATAGGATGGCCATACTTTAAAGTCATTGCCACTAGGGTTATCTAGTGAATTGAGTGATAGCCTACCATTTAGTTATTTACTACTAGTGACCATCAGTTCCAGTTGATTTAGTATTCGTTATGCAAGTCACCTAGGAAGCCATCCCAGTCGTTTGGGTCCAATACACCCGTGGGTGCCCTAAGGTAGGGGACCTTACTAGTAGTTAGAAGCAAGGCCTACGCCACAGCTTGCTCCTATAAAATACTCAGGGACCTATTGTCGTGAGTGGCTAAATCTATATAAACTTATCTATAAAGTTAAGGTTTGCCCCAGAAAATCATATAAGATCTGAACATGCCAAGTTAAGGTCTAAAGGACTAGAACCATGTTAGCACAGTATTACCCTCAGACTAAGAATGTCAGTAAGCTGCCTGTGGAGGATTAGGAGACGACCACTCAAAAGAATGTTCGGTCAATATCAGCCATACAGTTGTTCTAAGTAAAAGAATTAGGTATTTGGTCTTCTACGACCCTACAATTGCTTATGGGTTATAGTTGTTCGAGCAGGACATTCAGAGTATTGTTAGACCACTCCAGATCTCGCCCTATCTGGTCTAGACCGTTAGAGATTATGATCACTACCAGGATCCTCTGATCAGATATAGGTGCATTGGATGTGCTTGCTAGCAGCCATACATATTATATCTAGGGGCGAGCAATGGTAGTTTTAGGCCTAGAAGGCTAGATACGCCTTTTGAGTGGCTAGATTGAAACTTTAGTATAGCACCTCAGGTGGTGTTTCCCTCACTTAGGATCCTTTTGTGACCACCCCAAGGTTACTAGCTTTGTCGTCGCCTGCTAGGGGCTATATGATATCGTTGCAAGGAGCGGTATGTCATCTCCAGAGATGATGCAGAGGCCCAAGGGCCATATTGCAGTCCATTTTATGGCTGGACTACTAGATCTATGTCGTATCAGCATCACACCCTCGTCGAGCCTGTAGACCAGGGTGCAGTTATCAGCAGTCCATCAGACTCAGACACAGCCAAAATCAGGATCCAAACGGGTTCAGTTTCAGACCTAGGAGGGATAGGTAGGTTGGCTATAGAAACAGTAGAGTCATAGAAACCTTGATTGGGGTGTATAGATTAAAGTGTACTTGTCAGGGCTTATGGGTCCCAGTAGGTTATTTTTGTGTTGCTTGTACCTTCCAGGCTTATGGAGGCTAGGTTAGGTTCTTGTTTGTATTCTTGCCTGCTAGTTACAGCTTATGGATGTGTAATTATATAGTCTTAGCTCATGTACGTGTAGTGTTTTTCTAGATGCAGATTACGAATGAGCCAGAATCTTTCTGCCCCTCCTTTCTACTTACTTTCAGTCTTTAATAGCTTATTTACTGCCTTACATATTCGGTACATGTTCTACTAATGCCCATCCTTCGGCACTGCATTACTTGCCTACAGGTTTAGACAGATAGAGTTCAGGATCTTCAGTAGCAGCTGTCCTGAGACAACAGTTTTGCCAACTCCTTTTATTAAGAGTTTCCAGGTTATAGAGATTATAGTCTTTCATTTATATAGTATTTTGGTTGGTTGTGGCCCTGTCCTGACCGCTATTTGTATTCTTAGAGGCTTGCAGACTAAAATATCTAATTGGTTAGCTGTTGTTGGCCGTGTGGGGCCCAGTATAGTAGCTTGTTCTCATTTCTATTATAATTAGATAGCATGGTGGTCTTGTCGGCCCGCAGAGGATCCCTTTTGTGGCCTGTTGTTGGTTAGCTGTTTTTATTTACAAGGGGTTATACGTCCTTGTCGGGTGGAGGCTGTGTTTACAACCAAGATATAGCTCATTGTTTTCTTGAATTGAGTTACAGGTATGCACCAAACGTGCATAAGCCCAGCCAAGTCAGTCAGATCCCAGTATGGCACTAGGTGCAGTCATGCCTCCCAAGGTGGGGCGTGAAAAACATGGTATCATAGCAGTTCGTATCGTATGGAGTCTGCAAGCCATGTCTAGTAGAGTCTTTCTTAAAATGTGTTGTGCACCACATTCTATAAGCAAGAGGCTACGAGGCATGATAGTATGGTTACCCTTTCTTCTTCTCAGATCGTGCTATAGAGCCGAGTTGTACAGGGTCGAGTCCCTAAGCTTTCATTGCCATGTCTGTCTAGAGTAATATGTGATATAAGATAGACTCCAGCCAGCTGCAAGATAACTACAACAGAAGGAGGAAGCACCAGTGCGATTCCATAGCTGGGGGAAAGCCAGTTTGAGGACAAAGGCGGATGTCTTTTAATTTTTCCAGTATTTTCCTGGGGGCATCAGAAATCTCATAAGGTAGTAGATATGTCAGCACTTTCCCCAGTTCTTTCTACAACCTCGGAGTAGGAGTTTAGGAGTATTGCATATATATAAGTTGACTTACCTACTAGATATATAGGATCAGAAAGGGGCGATAGTTAACATTGAATTACCTGTAGTGTACGAGAGAAGGGGGAATTGAGGGAGCCTTACCTCCAACCCTCCGGATGTTGTACAGTTTCGTACCTCAATTCTATTGTAGTAAGAAATAGCTATCTTCTGCTTCCCAGTTTTGTTTTCAGTGTAGCAAAGGGCGTACGAATTGAGGTGATGTTGGCCAGAGTAAATAGTAAAGGAGGGTTAGATCCATTGACTCCTGGAAAGTGTTAGGAAGTGGTTGAGACCTCTAGTGTTTAAGTAAGTTATCTAGACCTTTACGGTAGTAAATCAGGAGGGTTGATAAGACTGCCAGTAGCATTCAAGTACGTGTGAGAGTCCACAAGTGATGAACACCCAAAAATAGTAATGTTTAGGTTAGAAATAGGCCGATTCTGTGGCAGTGTGCAATGATGGTAGTGCATACCTGCAAGAATGGTTATGGCCCTAGTTTGTTATATCAAAGGACAGAGAGATCATACGAACAAAATGGGCCAGAGTGCAGGTCAGGAGGATACAGGTCGGTAGACTTGGTTAGTGATATCTTTGACAGTTTGAGGCGGAAGGCACGAACCCCAGAGCTCAGTCCAAGGGAGCAAGGGGAAAAGCATGAGTATATAACTCTGGAGGGAAACAAAATCACCTCTAGGCTAAAAGTAAATTGATAGAGCATGGGACCACCACTGAATGTCGAGAAATAAGCATCAGGCTAATAGTTAAGAGATAGTGAGGTTGTGACCTAGAATGTTGCAATATTATCACCAGTTGTGGAGGTTAAGGAGTGGAGACACAGAGATTCTAATCTAGTACAACCTAGAGACAAGGCCCAGTAGGAAGTTATTGGCCTTTGAGAAAATAGGGGGTGTTCGGTGGTTCGTTAGGTATCTAAACCGACACGCAAGTGCACATGGTCAAACAAGTAGTAAATGGCTTTAGTAAGCCAAGTATCGATCCACGGAGAGTCTGGATAAGTGAAAATTGCTTAACTATACTATATTATATCTAACTTCTAAATATGCTGACAACAATGTAACCAACAATTTAATAAGTTGTTTTATAAATTATATACTAAACTACAAACAATTATCTACTGTGAATTTAAACTATAGATATGAGCATGCCGAGGTTAAGAACATGTAATGAACTGATTATAATCATAAATTGGTTAATCTTTTCTTCCAGTTGCTAGCCAAGAACATTAGCCAAGAGATTAAAACTCTCGTATTTAATCTCACTTAAGAATCATAAACCATCCGTCTATATTTCTGTGATCAAATGCAATTCATGACCTAGCAATACAATTCCGGTTCCTAAATTGACTAATACGGCTTTCAAGTATATTTTTATCAGGAAAGCACATCAAAACTCAATTTTCCCAAATCAAGTAAAGAACAATATCCTATTAATTCACAACTTTCCAATTTCGTGCTCTCTGGAGTGAAATCGGACTTTTTAGATGTACATTAATGTAGGCCACACACCAATGCAGTAAGAACAAGAATTAATAGAACAACATGGAAGAAAAAGATGAAAAACCATATAATTAATAATCAAAATTCATCACAAGTGTTCATAACCTCAGCAAGGGAGGGAATTAGCCACTCATTTGTGGATTAATCATCCTAAAACAAGTGTTAATCCTACAAACAATTGAATTAGAGAAGAAAGAAAGAGAGAAAAAACCCTGAACTTTTCGTCCCTCAACTGCCTGTAACCCACGTCCTTGCTCCACCAAGTCTGAATTATGAAAAATAAGCCTAAGTGTTCTATTTATACTAATGGGAATTTTTCCCGGAATAACAAGCAACGTGTCACGGAGTGCATCGCGGAGCACTGCCTCCGTGACACGGCGTGGACGCGGACCCTCACTGGAATTTGGGGGTCCAGGTATAAAGCATCAACGTGGCACGACATGCAACGCGGAGGCTTGCCACCATGCCACGGAGCTGTCGCGAGGCTCCACTGGAATTTATGCATTTTTCCACCCTCCAGGCAGAATGCCTCCGCGATGGCAGCGTGACACGGCTCCATCGCGGAGCCCCTTTAATTGGTGCAGTCCAATGCTTTTTCGTTTGCTCGCTTCCAAGTCCAACTCCGATATCCTCCAACATGCATTTTAGCTTCTCGAAATCACATTTTACCTACAAAACAATGCTAATCATGTTGGTTAGTATAAATTCACATTTTATTACCAATTACATGAAAATGTATACACATTGCACGATAAACAAGGCGAAAATGATACGTTTGAGTATCACTTGGGCATATAAATCTGCCCAAGATCACTTACCCCACACTTAAATCCTTGTTCGTCCTCGAACAACAAACACACAATTCATGCAAATTTACATCCCAACCTTCGCCACTATGGTGCGACAATTTGAGCTACGATCATACCGATCATTCAATATTGCGAATCATCAAGAAAACATGCATGGTCTTACAATGCAATGATCTTTAATACATCAAGACTTCCTAGACTTTAAGAATCGACTCTCGATATCGGCAAACTCATGCGAATCAGCTAATCAAGATATCCGACACGAAAATCAATCTTTCATCAAGCATGTGCCCTCACAACTCAAGAGAATCTTCCCCTTTTTGCTCATGTGACATACAAACATTCAAGTAGGGGCATGTAAAAATTAATTTCACTCTCTCTCCCAAAAGAATTCACATGCATCATGTCATGACCCATAAGCTTGCCCTTAGTGTATTACTCCACTAATATAAAGAAATGCAATGTAAGATCACGTAGGACTTTAATGGGTTGTAATGGAAGCTATGGAACTAGTATATATTGGATTAGCCAATAATAGCCACTAGCATCCTTAAGCGTCTTTTCAACATATTCCCAACAACTCATGGACATTGTTTCTCTCTTTTCTTTTATCCATCATCCCATTCATGATGATTTACTTTCGTATGGCCCATTTCATCAAGTACACTTGACACAAAAACAAAGGTTTTTCATGAACCTTCATTATCATTTAGTTATAGCAAGTGCACCTTCAACCTTTTCTTTTCTTCCCTCTCTCTGCTTTTCTTTTTCTTTTCACCATTCTCACTCTTTGACACTTTGGGAGAATTATTTCCTCTTCTTAAGCGCTTAAGAGTTTTGTATAGACTTTGCGGCTAATGAAAAGAAAGAATTAAGCTCAGTTTATACATTTTTGGACAAAAGAAAGAAATAATAGGCTAAAGGCTCAACGAGCTGACTAGGGTATACAATCACATCAAAAGGGGAGTATGACAAGAAAAAATAGAAACTCTCGGTTAAAACAAAGAAATGCCTACATCCTTTCCAACATTACACCTCCTTCATTTCGTTTTGTACACACACCAGGCAAGTTCTAGACACTTCACAATAGCATGGAATGACAATACCTCACTTCACACTTCATGCACATGCTCGATTCAAGATGCATTCACAGACTCTTCAATTAGCTAATTACATGAATTCAAAAATTAAGCCTCAATCACACCGAATCGAACTTTACAGCCTAGGTATCTCAACATATTTGCAAAATTGCATGCTTTCATACAAATCACCTTTGCATTTTGAATATCAGGTATAACACGCAACCAACATTTCACAACCATATAGTAACTACAGGTTCCGTGATGCAATCCACCAAAGAAAAAAAACTGAAAAAAAATTAAAATCACTACTCCTACCGACTACATTTCCCTTAAGACGGTCGTCATCCATCCATCATAGGGAACGGTCACTAACTATGACGTCGGTTCAATGAGACTATTCTCGGTAAAAGAACCGAAAACAAACGCCGAGAAACCCAAAAAAATAAAAATTGAAAAATTTTGCAAAACATCGATCATTTCGATGGAAAAATTATTTACAAAATATTTACGCAAAATTTTTCAATTATCGATCATTTCGATAAGCAAAAATTTATCGATCATGTCGATAAGCAAAAATATTTACAAAAATTTTACAGACTTAGCTGGCAACAATAAGCAAAAATATTTACAAAAATTTTACAGACTTAGCTGGCAACATCAACATTCCACAACACACATCAATTACACAAATAATTACAAATACAGAACAGTTTGCAATTCACAAACACAGGGAAACATACATACAAAAATATAGAGGAAGGCATACAAGCAAACCAGCCCTGCCCAGCACCTAACTACTCCCCACCCCACACTTAAACCGAACATTGTCCCCAGTGTTCACAAAAATTAAAAATCACACAATTGGGTGGTGGAACTCCCTGATCAGTCAAAGTATTCCACTTCTTCATCAGGTGCTGCTGCCTCATCTCCCATGTCCGAGTCGCCTCCGTCGTCGTCATCGGACTCCACATCGCAGTCCTCCCGGTGTGTCTCCTCGTTCGTGGGGACATCATCGTCAATGGGCTCTACAAAGGCTGGCCCCACTCGGCATAGAGCCCTGGTGTTTTTGCCAAACGGGTAATCCAGCTCGAGCTGCCATAGCTCCTCCTCCGTGGCTGGTCTCCCACCGATCCTGAGCTGGAGCATTTGCATTCCAAACATCCGTGCCATGTACTGGTCATCACGAGCATGTCGCTCGCCAAGTGTCAGCACTGGCCCATGGGTGGTGTCGGGGGCCTTAGTTTTGGTCACGTCCAAGGCCCGCCGCTCCAACTGCGGGATGTAATCCAAAGCCTCTTCCTCGATGTCGAGGCCCCGGAGAAAGGTGGTGATTAGTCCACCGAACCCATACCTGTGGCCCTGGTGTAGTCAGGCTCTCTTCATGGCGGATATGATGACCGCCCTAACATTAATTTCCAGCCATTTCATCAGGGCATACACCAGGCAAACACGGTCCCGGGTCACATCAGTCATGTGTACCCCCGGGATTAGGCACGAGCAGACTATCTTCAGCCAGATTCGGGCTTCCCTGTTCATTTGAGAATAATGCAGAGTCTGGTGGTAGCCCTTTTCCTTGTGTCTGCTCCATCTAGCTATGGACCGAGCCCCACACAGTGTGCGTCTGATGTCGGCATATGGTGGGGTAATATTCAGCTGGCGGAGAACGTGGGCGTCTGTGTCCCGTGCTCCGATGATGGCATTTAGCTGTTGGGGTTCCAGAGTGACTATCTGCCCTCTGATCTTGATGGTGTGCCTTATGATTGCCGAGTTCCAATTAGCATAGAACTCCCGGACCAGGTGCAGGTTGCATTCCTTGGGCTCCTAAAATATGAAACTTAGCCCAGCAGCCTCGATCCTTTGAACTATTCTGGGGAACTCCTGTGCTAATGGTTCCCGTGCTATATGCTCCTCGGGGAAGTATTTGTTTTCCTTGTGCTTGGCATACCACTTCTTCCCCTCATCAGTTACCCACCTCGTTCCGTATTGGCGGTGCTGGCTGCGTGGAACTGCTGGTGCAGCTGGGACTGCTATGCCCAGTCTAAGTCTTTTCCTCCCGGTGCCTGAAGTTGATGCACCCTTACCTTTATCTTGCCTGCTTGCCATTTTGTTTGTCAACACAAATAAACAAGCGCAATGTCAAGCTAAATGAATATTAACTTCGGCTAAGGTCGGGTGACGCTAAGTTTACCCCACACTTAGTCCTTAGCTACGGTTATGATACTATGGCAAGAATACTTTATTTACACCAAAAAAACAGCTATACAATTCATGCTTAGTGCGTTCGCAAAGAAAAATTTGACGGTCTAACTTTAGCGTACTACTCAGACTTCGTACAGCTAAACCCAATCACTACCATCCCTAACAATTCAACCATCGCACTTAGCAAAGAAAAACAACGAAACAAAAACAACAACAAAAATTCTATATACATGAACCTATACAACCAACCTAATTTGAACAATTTTCAACATTCTCCCCAAAACCCGAGAATTTGTCGTCTATTACATTCAAACAATTTTTACAATGACTTCTCTCATTCCATACGTACACCCCGGCATATATTTCACAAATTCAACAAGTTACCAATTTCGATTTCAACAACCAAGCCCTAGAATTGAATGTCGCAATTAAATTCGAATAATTCATGCAATCGACAAGTTCAAACGATCATTACAACATTCCGAACATTTATCAATCACTAAATAACTCGAATTCATGCTAAATTTCGACTTAGGGTGATTTAGTTCACCTCTCATGCTTAATTTCGACTAAAATAGCTAAAAACTTGAGAGAGAATCGGAAAACATACCTCGAAGTTGAAGAACCGAAGAAAACTTGGTAATTCCTTGCCTTAAACCGTGGCACGTTGATGGGGAAGGGATTTTAGGAAGTTTGGTCGCGGAGGAAATTAAAAATGAGGGGAAAAAGGGGTGAAATCAGGGGTTTAAAATGTAGAAAACACGCGGGTCACCCGGCAACCCGGTGTGACCCGTCACAATTTATATGGCAACGTGTCACGGAGTGCATCGCGGTGCACTGCCTCCGTGACACGGAGCCATCAAGATAGCTTACTGGAATTTTTAAAAATTACAGATTACACCTCAACGTGTCACGGAGGGTAACGCGGAGGTCCTCCTCCGTGACATGGAGCTATCGCCCCAGCTCACTGTCTTCAACATTTTTTAAATTTTTTCATACCTCACTTTTCCTTCACGATTCCGTGCACATTTTTCTCCGTTTGACCTGAAAATCATCTCACTAAACAAAATTGGTTAGATTAATAGGTTTCACCTAACTAAAATAAAAAATACTAACTAAAACGCAAAAATGTTGTACTCAATCAAGAAAAAGAAAAAAAAAATTTCACGGGTTGCCTCCCGTGCAGCGCCTGGTTTACCGTCGCGGCTCGACGTCCTTTATGCTCAATTGTCTGCTAGGGTGATGGACGATTTCTCACGATCATTGTCCTCCCCCCAGTAGTGCTTACACCTATCCGGCGGTCTTCCCATCAACTCTCGGGAATCATTCATCTGCTTAGCATTACCATGATCAATTACATTGATCACCGAGAGTTCTTCATTCACCATCAGGAGCTTGGGTGCTTTGTACACATCGAACACCTCTACCTTGTCAAGTGCTCGCATAGTAAGTTGACCCGCAGCTACGTCGATTAATGCTTTCCCGTTTGCCAAGAAGGGTCGTCCCAAAATAAATGGGACTTCCGCGTCCGGTTCAAAATCCAGAACAATAAAATCTACCGGGAAAATTAGGGAGCCCACTTGCACTAGAACATCCTCAACAATGCCATCCGACCTAGCTAAGGATCGATCCGCCAACTGCAAGATTATGGTTGTAGGTCTAGGACTCCCTAGACCCAACTTTCTGAACACAGAAGATGGCATCAGATTTATGCTCGCTCCTAGGTCACACAATCCACGAGCTCGGATGCTCTGCCCAATAGTAAGCTGGATAGTAAAACTTCCAGGGTCTTTTAGCTTCGTGGGCAGTCTATTTTGGATCCGGGAAGTGCACTCCTCCGTCAAAGCTACCGTGGCATACTCAGTCAAACGACTTTTGTTGGCCACAATGTCTTTAATGTATTTGGCATATTTAGTCACTCCATGCAAGACATCAACAAGAGGTAAGTTAACATGTACCTGTTTAAGCACCTCCATGAATTTCTTGAAACACGCCTCCTCCTTGTGTTTCTTGAGTCGTTGAGGGAACGGGGGTGGAGGTCTTTCTGATTCGGCTTCTTTGGTTTTCCCCTTTTCCGAACTTTGCTCCCCCTCAACTTCTGCTGCTCCCGAATTTTGGGGTGGTCTTTCTGGTTCCACCTCCTTCAGCTGCAAACCACTCCTTGTGGTCACTGCATTTACCTGCTTCGGATTCGGATCCGTGTCGCTAGGCAGTCCTCCTCTGGGCCTTGTATTTTGGGCACTAGCAAATTGCCCAAATTGATACTCAAGAGCCTTGGTCGCTAACTGGTTATTTTTCACTTTGGCTGCCAATTTAACATAGTCAGCCTGCAATTGCGCTTGATTAGCGATCATGGTCTTGAACATCTCCTCAATGCTGGGTGATGGTGGTGGAGGAGGGGCATTGTTATTTCTGAATTGAGATTGGTAGTTCTGTTGCCCTCCTTGATTTCTTTGCATACCCTGACCCAAACTTTGGCCCTGATGGCTGTTGCTATGCCATGAAAAATTTGGATGGTTCCTCCAATTTGAATTGTAGCCACTACCATACTGCTGCTGATTTCTTTGTGCATTGCCCACAAAGTTAACCGAATCAGGATTTGCTCCACAGCACTCAGCTGAGTGCTCACTGCTTCCACACACTTCACACCACATTTGCTGGACCGCATTAACTTGAGCTGAAGGCTAGTTCAAAGTCATGTTGCCGAAGTGGTTGTTCAATTGATTCTGCAAAGCAGCTATCTGTGCAGCGATAGCTGTAAATCCATTCACTTCAAGCACTCCTGCTGCTTTCCTTGCTCCACCTCATGATGAATCAGCATTCCATTCTGGATTGCCCTGTGAAATTCGGTTTAGCAAAGTGTACAGCTCCTCATAAGTCTTTTCCAGCGCTTGCCCTCCAGCTGCCGAATCTAGCAAAATTTTGGTATGGGGTTCCAAACCCTCAATAAATGTGTGCACCAACACCTCATTGGACTGATGATGATGAGGACAGTCCCGCAACATGGATTTAAATCTTTCCCAAGCTTGATACAAATTTTCTCCCTCCCTCTGTTTGAAACTTAGAATTTGACTTCTAAGTCTGGCTGTTTTACCAGAGAGAAAAAATCTTATCAAGAACTTCCATGCAAGATCATCCCACGTTGAAATAGAATTTGGTGGCTCAGCTTTCAACCACCTCTTGGCTTCACCAAGTAGTGAGAACGGAAACAATGTAAGCCGAACATAATCAGGTGACACTCCAGCGGGTATTAAGTGTCACTTATCTCCAAAAAGTTCTAGAGATGCTGTTGTGGATCTTCATGAGGGAGACCGGTAAATTGCCCGCTTGTGTGTAACAATTGCACCATATTTTGCTTGAGTTCAAATGTCCCTCCAGGCTCTGGTTTACGGATACTTGATGTAACATTGTTGGCATGTGGGATTGCCACCTCGTGAACCGGCCTTGCTGCTGCTTCGTCGGGCACTAACACTGCCCTCACAACCGGTGGATTTTGTTGCTCCATAATAGTCTGTCTGAGCAACTGCAGCTTTCTTTGTAGAGCTTCTCTCCATTTACTATGAAATATACGTTCAGGCTCTATATAAGATTCCACCAGCTCTTTGTCTCTTGCCAGTGTTCACAGAAATTAAGTCTGCAAAATACAGGCTAAGACCAAGTTGTCAACACTTATGAAAATAAAATAAAAATACAGTAAATTTACACTTAATACAATTTCACCAATTGCCTAGTCTCCCCGGCAACGGCGCCAAAAACTTGTTCGGTGGTTCGTTAGGTATCTAAACCGACACGCAAGTGCACGTGGTCAAACAAGTAGTAAGTGGCTTTAATAAGCCAAGTATCGATCCACGGAGACTCTAGATAAGTGAAAATTGCTTAAGTATACTATATTATATCTCACTTCTAAATATGCCGACAACAATGTAACCAACAATTTAATAAGTTGTTTTATAAATTATATACTAAACTACAAACAATTATCTACTGTGAATTTAAACTATGGATATGAGTATGCCGAGGTTAAGAACATGTAATGAACTGATTATAATCATAAATTGGTTAATCGTTTCTTCCAGTTGCTAGCCAAGAACATTAGCCAAGAGATTAAAACTCTCGTATTTAATCTCACTTAAGAATCATAAACCATCCGTCTACATTTCTGTGATCAAATGCAATTCATGACCTAGCAATACAATTCCGGTTCCTAAATTGACTAATACGGCTTTCAAGTATATTTCTATCAGGAAAGCACATCAAAACTCAATTTTCCCAAATCAAGTAAAGAACAATATCCTATTAATTCACAACTTTCCAATTTCGTGCTCTCTCGAGTGAAATCGGACTTTTTAGATGTACATTAATGTAGGCCACACACCAATGAAGTAAGAACAAGAATTAATAGAACAACATGGAAGAAAAAGATGAAAAACCATATAATTAATAATCAAAATTCATCACAAGTGTTCATAACCTCAACAAGGGAGGGAATTAGCCACTCATTTGTGGATTAATCATCCTAAAACAAGTGTTAATCATACAAACAATTGAATTAGAGAAGAAAGAAAGAGAGAAAAAACCCTGAACTTTTCGTCCCTCAACTGCCTGTAACCCACGTCCTTGCTCCACCAAGTCTGAATTATGAAAAATAAGCCTAAGTGTTCTATTTATACTAATGGGAATTTTTCCCGGAATAACAAGCAACGTGTCGCGGAGTGCATCGCGGAGCACTGCTCCGTGACACGGCGTGGACGCGGACCCTCACTGGAATTTGGGGGTCGAGGTATAAAGCATCAACGTGGCACGGCATGCAACGCGGAGGCTTGCTACCATGCCACGGAGCTGTCACGAGGCTCCATTGGAATTTATGCATTTTTCCACCCTCCAGGCAGAATGCCTCCGCGATGGCAGTGTGACACGGCTCCATCGCGGAGCCCCTGTAATTGGTGCAGTCCAATGCTTTTTCCTTTGCTCGCTTCCAAGTCCAACTCCGATATCCTCCAACATGCATTTTAGCTTCTCGAAATCACATTTTACCTACAAAACAATGCTAATCATGTTGGTTAGTATAAATTTACATTTTATTACTAATTACATGAAAATGTATACACATTGCACGATAAACAAGGCGAAAATGATACGTTTGAGTATCACTTGGGCATATAAATCTGCCCAAGATCAGGGGGCGGAGTCATAAGGCCCAGAGGTTGACTCTGCGTCCCAAAGGTGGCCGAACTTTGTTAGCAGACTATACCCAAGGTTCATTTTGTTTGTTACATCCTCCACCCAGAGTTTAATGAAAACACATCAGGTTGTAAGAGAGACCTACTAATGGCATGGGATTAGGGAAGATATTGTTGAGTCATAGAGTAAAGCCCCAATAACCAGCCAGGGAAGGCTAGGCAGTAGGAACCAGGCAGACTAATTGAAGAGATAGCCGTGCCTGAGTAAAAGCGGGAATGAGTCAACCCAAATATAGTCACAAGGTTACTTCATGCCAGGCGTAGATGTGACCCCATTAGATCATTGTTGAAAGGCTAATGAGATTAAACTTAGTTCTTGTTGGATAGAATCATGTTTCAGTTAAAAGTCTACGTTGAATTGATGCTAAAGAAACATTCCGACTATATGGCGTTTCAGCGTCTATAAACTTCCAACAAAGGGATTCACAACTAGGTTTTAGAAAGGCTTTCAGAACAGATTGGGAAGCATGCTATGTTGAGTATGGCTTCTCGTCCCCAAATAAAAATCCAAGAAGAGGACCCAATTCGGATGCCCAGAGATCTACTATGAATGGAAGGGGAGGCCCCCTAAATGATGATTGGAAGCAGATATATTAAGGGTAGTTGAGCTGGCATACTAATACATCAGCTAAAATGAAGAAAGCTAAACCTTTTAGGAAGGATATATCGGCAGCTCAAGGTTATCGTATAGCATATGGAGTTAAAGATTGAAGAGACAACTGGGTATTACTGGAAACTTCACTAAGAAAGGGTGTCATGGAATCCGAAAGAAAAGCAAGCCCAGCCCTAGACTCGTACTAGACCCTCCGAGATATTGGCTAAGTGGCCTATGAGATAGAGTTACCTTTGGGTTAGGATCTGTTCATTAATACTATGCAAGCACATAGGAGATTTTCTCTCAGGTTGACCAAGTTGGAAATATTCAAGCTACCGAAGAGTTACCTTATAAGGAGGCTACAATGGTTATATTAGATGGACAAGTCCTTAAAGGGCCATTTTAATAATCAGAGTTGCAGTCTAGTAAGGACTTATAGAGGAATAGAAATAAAGAATGAGATGACCTGGGAAGCTGAGGACGACATGAGATCTAGATATCCTCACTTGTTCAAGGATTGACCCAGATTGTGCAGTTAAGGTGATATTGTTGTTCAGTTGTTAATTTGCCGCTTATGTTATCAGTACTGTATAGTTGGCAACCTCTTTGTTGGGCAATAGTTATTTATGGCGTCTTGTGAGGCACCTATGTTGGACTTTTCTATGTTTTAGGTTTTCAGATAGTCCACAATACAGAGGAGACTCTGCCGAAAATTCTCTTGCAACAAGTTAAAAAGAGTTGAGCCTTTTAAGCCTAAAGATTACATTCAGGGACGAATATTCCTAAGGGGGAGGGGGAGGATGTTACACCCCGTAAGTTTCTACCGCTTAACGGTCGTGTGTGTACGTATGTTGAGAATTTTGGAGTATAACACGTGTGGAAAAAGGTCATAGGGATTGAGCATACGAACACAATAGAAAACAAGCAGGAGGCCGGGACCAAAGGCCCAGCGCATCGGGCATCACGCCATGCCAGGAAGCCTGGCGCTACGGCCGGCATGTCGCTTCTCTGCCTCACTGCAATGGGCGGTGAGTTGTGCCCGTGTTTCAGTGCTACGGGTGGCGCACTGCGCCCCCATGCCAACGGCTTTAAGTTATATATATACCCCTTCACTTAATTAAAATCATATCCTAAGAGATATCCACGGCCAGAGCTAAAGAAGCACGCAACTTTCACATAGAATTCCTCTAATTACGCTACCAAACGCCGTCCAAACTCAGATTAACTTCAGGTATCAAGTTTCAAGCCTATAGGGAGCATTTCTACAGAGTTATTTTCTCGAAATACGCCAGAAAATCAGAACTCCGCCAAGTAGAAGCTATTAGAATTGCTCCAAATTGATTCCTAAAAGGTCACAGGCATTAGGTAAGCACTTCTCCCTCCTGAACTCTCAGAAAATTATAGGTTTCTGATCGAGTTATTTGAGTTATAATTGATATAGTTATCGAAAGCCACTATTGTTTGCCAAATTTTATATTGAAATTAGTCCTATTCTCTCAGCCTGAAGGTTACAGTTGGAGAGAGCTGCCGATTACAAGTTGAACCTCACCAGTTAAATCAGAAATCATCATTCGAGGTATGTTAAGGCTTATTCCTTCAACAAGTCATCCTCGTCGTATAGTGATATGACTTACGTTCTTGAATGGAAATAATGGTCCATATGTTGCAAATAGTTGCTATCAGTAGATTGAGATTAGATATGTTGTGGTCAGCTTTTGTCTGTAGATTGTGAATATATATATGTTGTGGTTAGCTGCTAGGAAACATATATGGATCGTACCATAGTATCCCTTGTTGGGTGATCATGTTAAGTACGACATACGCTAGAAGAAACATAGAAACTCCATTGTTCTCCAGTTCATTGTGTTAGTAGAGTGGTTTGTTTTGTTGTCCGGCCTAGACCTTAGAATCTTGTAGATAGCTATTGGGCCTGAGTTAGTAATTTAAACAGCATAGGCACAGCTAGTCGATATAGCTACCAATCGGGTGCCTGTTTCGTAGGTAAAGCACATCCAGATGCCATTGTCGTACCCTCATGCCCTAGGGATAGAAATTTGGATAGGATGGCAATACTTAAAAATCAGTGGCACTAGGGTTATCTTGTGAAGTAAGTGACAGTCTACCATTTAATTAGGTACTACCAATGACAATCAGTTCCAGTTGATTTAGTATTCGTCATGCAGGTCTCCCAGGAAGCCATCTCAGTCCTTCGGGTCAAATAGACCCATGGGTACACTAAGGAAGGATACCTTACTTGCAGTTAGAGGCAGGGCCTACACTCCATCCTGCTTCAATAAGATAATGAAGGACCGATTTGCCGTGAATGGCTAAATCCATATAAACTTATCTATAAAGTTACGGTTTGCCCAGGAAAGTCATATACGATCTGAAAAAACCAAGTTAACGTCTAAAGGACTAGAACCATGTTAGCGCAGTATTACCCTAAGGATAAGAATATGAGTAAGTTGCCTGTGGAGGATTAGGGGCCGACCCCTCAAAAACATGTTCGGTCAGTAGCAGCCCTACAGTTGTTCTAAACAAAAGAACTAGGTAATTAGTCTTCTGCGACCCTACAATTGCTTATGGGTTATAGTTGCCCAAGCAGGACATTCAGAGTATTGTTAGGCCACTCCAGATCTTGCCATATCCGGTCTAGAACGTTAGAGATTATGATCACTACCAGGATCCTCTGATCAGATACAGGTGCACGGGGTATGCCTGCTTGCAGCCATATAGATTATTCTTGGGACGAGCAGCGGTCACGTTAGGCCTGGAAGGCCAAATACTCCTTTTGAGTGGCTAGATTGAGACTTCAATATAGCACCTTGGGTGGGGTTTCCCTCACTTAGGAGCCTTCCGTTACCACCATAGGGTTACTAGCTGTGTCGTCGCCCATCAAGGGCTAGATGACATCACTCGAAGGAGTAGTATGCCATCTCTAGAGATGATACAGAGGCCCAGGGGCCATATTATAGTCCATTCCATGGATGGACTACTAGCTCTATGCTGTATCGGCATCACACCCTCGTCGAGCCTGGTGCGTAGGGTGCAGTTATCAAGAGTCCATCGGACTCAGACACAGCTACAAATCCAGACTCAAGCGGGTTTAGTTGCAGACCTAGGGGGCAGGTAGGTTGGCTATAACACTAGTAGAGTCATAGAAACCTGGATAGGGGTATAGAGATCAAAGTGTACTTACTAGAGCTTATGGGGGTCCCGGTATGTTATTTTTGTGTTTCTTGTACTTTCCAGACTTATGGGGGCCAGGTTAGGTTCTTGTTTGTATTCTTTCTTGCTAGTTATAGCTTATGGATGTGTAACTATAAAGTCTTAGCTCATGTACGTGTAGTGTTTTACTAGATGTAGATTTCAAATGAGCCAGCTTACAGGTTAATCTTTTTGCCCCTCCTTTCTACTTACTTTCAGTATTTAATAGCTTATTTACTTCCTTACACATTTGGTACATGTTCTACTGACGCCCATCCTTGGGTGCTGTATTACTTGCATGTAGGTTTAGACTGACAGAGTTCAGGATCTTCAGTAGCAGCTGTCCTGAAACAACAATTTTTCTAGCACCTTTCATTCGGAGTTGTCAGGTTGTAGAGATTATAGTCTTTCATTTGTATAGCATTTGGGTAGGCCAGGACCCTGTCCCGACCACTATTTGCATTCTTAGAGGCTTGCAGAATACAGTATCCAGTTGGTTAGCTGTTGTTAGCCGAGTGGGGCCTAGTATAGTAGCTTGTTCTCATTTCTATTATAACTAGACAGTATGGTGGTCTTGTCGGCCCGCATAGGGTCCCTTTTGTGGCCTATCGTTGGTTAGCTATTTTTATTTACAGGTGGCTATACGACCTTGTTGGCCGAATGCTTTGTTTACTACCGAGATATAGCTCGTCATTTTCTTGAATTGAGTTGCAGGCATGCACTAGATATGCATAAGCCCAGCCAGGTCAGTTAGACCCCAGTGTGGCACTAGGTGCCAGTCCTGCCTCCTAAGGTGGGGCGTGACACTAGTTCTTTTAAAATTGAAAGCAATGTCGATCTCCATTCTTCTAAATAGGTGAAAATATATAATAGTTCCTCAAGTAATTAATCCTCACATTTGTTAAAGCCAGATCAATCTTCATTAGTCAATCTTCATACTTTAGTAGTCTTACACCATGAAAACTTGCTACATCCACCACTTTTCTATACCATAACCATTGAGAAATTCATACCAAAATCACACCACATATTTTTACACATCGAGAAAATGCGATACATTACGCAAACCAACCAATATCTAGATAAAAAAAATGTACCCTTGTCTTCAACTCAAGCAACCTTTTAAGCATGCCCCTTGATAAATAATTATCACTTCATATTCCCATAGAACTAGAACCCTCTGGCCAACTTCCACCACTTAGCTTGAAGCCAACAACCATCTTTTTCAAGAACTCTGAATCCCTTAGTCTTCGTTCAATTGTTATGTTACTGTAACACCCCAAAAGTCCCTAAGATTAGATCCGAGGGTTAAAATGGAGAAAACAAAAAAAAAATCTGCACTAGGCCACAAAGCGGCTCGTCAAGTCACTTGACATATAATTGAGTGACTTGTTAAGTGTTTCTAAGTTGGAGAAAAAGTTATCCTTCGAAAGTCATGATGAGTGGAATGTCGAGTCACTAGGTATTACAATGATTCGTAGTATGACTCATTAAGTGTGCAGTGGTGAAGAAAGAGTTGATTTCTAGTATCCATAATGGATTGGAGAAACGAGGCATCATGTCCCCTGACAACTTGTTAAGTGACTTGTTAGTGAGAAAGATCAGAGAATGGAGAAGGAGTTGTTAGTGGCAACGGGTTAGGGAACGACCTTTTTCAAGTATCCTAGTGGGCCATCCAGTTCCTCATTGGGTCAGGAACTGTGTAATTTTCTGTCGGTTCATTAAGGGTGTTTTCGTAATTCTGAAGCTCCTAACTCCCTAAACTATGTCATTTTAAGCTTTCTAAAGAGTGCTTTAAGAGGATTTAACTTATCATTAGTCATTATGCTCTTATAGATCCATTGAATTTGAAATCCTCATACAAGAAAGAGCTAGGGTTTCTCCTCAATTTCTTCCCCAATCTTCTTGGATGTTCAAGGCAAGCATAGAAATCAAGTTACCCAGGTATGTAGGGCCATGAATGGGGGCTCTCTTCCACCATCATGCCCAATTTCACCTCTAATTCATGAATTCAAGCATCAAATTAGGTGTATTGAAATTTCTAAGGTTTTAACCCTAATCCATGTAAATATTCATGCTATGTCTATGGGTCCAATTCCCTAATGTTTCTATTAATGAGTTAAGGCTAATGGGCAGATTTTACACTCAATTTGATTATCAAGTCATGTTTTCAAGTTTTATAAAAATTATGCCCCACTATGCATGATCTATAACATTAAGTTTATGAGTTTATGAGTTCAAGCATGATGAGTTATCTAGTTGCATGAATGTCTATGAATTTTTAACTTATGATTTCAATACTTCGAATAACAAAGCTTATTTCAAGTATGTATGACCCTATGATTTGGGTAAGCCTGTGCAAGTTAAGTATGCTTATCATGATTTTAGCCAAGGCTTACAAGATCTGTTTAAAGAGATATTTAAAGTCAAGATGCCCTAGTTATTCAAATTTAAACTATGTTTTGAGAATATGATTATATGATTTAACACCCCAAAAATCCTTAAGATCAGACCCGAGGGTTAAAACAGAGATAATAGGAAAAATTGCACCAAGGTTACAGAACGACTCAAGGAGTTAGTCATTGTGGCAAACAATGACCCGTTGTAATGCCTCAATTTAAGCCTTCGGTCAAGCCTCCTAGAAAAAACAAGCCTAGAAACTGCTCATTGGATGATCCAATAGGTCATCCTAAGGAGTCGTTGAGTGATGTTCAGAAGAAAGGGTCGAACTTGATTTAGAGAAAATGGGCAGATACAATGACTTGTTGGGGCGACTAACGACCCATTGTGTGGATCAGGTGAGGAGTAGTGGTGATAACAAAAAGCGTGACAAGTCATTGTGTCGTATAACGACCTGTCCTGTTTAATTGATGGTGAGGAAATCAACTGAGTACCAGAAATACACAAGGAAATAATGGATGGTCCAATGAGTCGTCAAGTCCTATAATGACTCATTGGATAAGTGGTTGTAGCTTGTAGTCTGAATTTTTACACAATTTCCTGCGGGTAGTTTTGTAAATTCCCTAGGTACTAACATTCTAATGACTTTGTTTTGAGCCTTGTAATATGTGTTTTAAGAGGGTTTAGCCTAGCATAAGTCATTATGCTCCCATGCATGCATTGAATTGAAATCCTTTTGCAAGATTAGACTAGAATTCTTCCTCAATTATCTTGGTATTCCATCACTAGTTTAGAAATTAGTTTACCTAGGTATGTAAGCAAAACTAAACATTGGTTCAAACCTTCTTTATAATATATATATATATATATATATATATATATATCACGAATGATAAAAATGCATAACTGAAATCATGAGGAAAAAGGGGAGACTTGTCATATAACCGACATACCACGATAGAGCTTACATGGTCGCAACTATCACATTCAAGTGGGTAGAGCCGTCCAAAGCCTTGCCAGGGATAAGGACAATACCATGATATCGATAGCAAGCTCGAGGCCAATTCATGGAAGGGGATATCTCACAAGGGAGGTTTAATACCCCGGAAATGCCTAAGATTAGACCCGGGATTTTAAAAAATTGAAGTTGGCAGAATCTAGGAAATATCCCACAGGATGGGTCACCTAACAAATTATTGGTCCAACTAATGTTCCGTGGTAAGCACCCATTGTGAGGTATGACTGGGTGGCAGTTGTAAGTAACGAGTCAAGTAATGACCCATTGTTTGCTACAACGAGTTGTTGTTTGGAGTCATGGTGGAACTAGCCCTCAGCCTAAAGGGGGAGTAATAGGTCGTGGGACGACCCGTTAGGAGGAGCCACGAGTTGTGGTAAGTAGTCGTCAGAAAGAGTAAAAGAATCTCCGGTCAATGTAACAGAAGGAAACCACGACTCGTTGAAAGAAGGAACGAGTCGTGGTATGGCTCGTGGAAAGACTTGGGACAGGTTGTCACAGAGGAAAACAATGAACGATTTAATGACTCGTTGTCTGGAGGGAAGACTCATCCTGTCGAGTCATGGGATCGAATCTGAGAAGGTGAAATTTGGTAGTGGAGACGCTGGATGGATACCATGATTCGTGGTATCCAATAACAGCTTGTTAGTACAGTTGTTTTCATTACCAGTGCAAAAATTTCTGGAATTTCATTAAGGGCATTTTCGTTATTCCTACTCTCTAAGATCCTATACTATGTTGTTTTAAGTTATTTTTAGAGTGTATTAAGATAACTTAAGTCATTTTAACCTATTCAAAACCCATGCATACAAGTTAGAGAGAGTTAGAGAGGAGATCAAGCCTTAGCTTTTCCAATTCTTCTTAAATTCTTCATGGGCAATCAGGAAAGTGTAATAATCAACTATAATCAGGTATGTAGGGTTATGAGTGGGTGTTTTCACTCACACCCATGCCTAATCTCTCCTAAATCATGAAGTTTTATTTAAAATTCTTATGGGGTTTTATCTTAAATCTTGTGGAATCCTAATGACCTATCAATGGTTTATTACTTCTCATGTTTTACATCATATTTTATGAATCATGATAATATTTTACAATTAATTTGATTATAAATTTATTTATTTCAATTTCTATTAAATTATTCATAATGATGCAAGTTCTATGATGAATTGATTATGATATTTACCTCTATTATTGATGTTCATAAATCCATCAGAAATTATGAGTCGTGCTATGGATTTATTAAAAAGACCATTATGAATTTATGATTTAAAAAGCATATACATGATTTATAAGTATGCATGAACCTCGTGATTTATGATTTACAATTTTGGCTGACTCACGGGCCTTACTCTCATGTCTAATTCACGTATTTATACGAATGCTTATGATTATCATGATTTAACTAGTCCATATATTTCATGCATATTATACTATGAGCACTATATATGTTTTGCGAGTAGTATTTCACACCAAGAAGGTTTGGGGCCCAGCTTTTTCCCCGAATCTTAGAACTACGTACTACTGTAGGACATGATGGGACCTCCATCGAGACTGTCCCCTTTGCCTAAATGGGCCTTTTATGTGTGATATCACGCCCTTCATGGTTCTACCCTTGACAAGGTACGAACACCCTCCCGACTAGGGATTTACAAGTCAGGCTCCATGTGTACTCATATGGGGTATGACGGTTATAAGAATCTCCCATTGTTCTGCATGTTTTATGCATTATTATGTTTATGTTATTTTTGTTCAAGTGATGATTTATAAAATTCTCTTATGACTATGGTAATAAATGGATTTGGAATGATTTGAAAACCTTGAGTCTAATGTTATCTTATGATATTTATGTTATGAGCATGTTGTCCCACTCTTATGATATCTTATGAGCTTTTATGTGTCATTAAATGTCCGTTTTTACTTACCTTGCATACTCGATGCATTCCACGTACTGACCGCATACTCTATGTTGTATCATTTCATAATACAGGCTCCGATCTTCAGACCCAGCACCGTCAGTAGTTCATCTCAAAGTTTAGCATTCAACTCATTCTCTGAGGACTAGTTTTATATCAGTTGTCTTTTCATGTTCAGTTTTCTAGACTTGTCAAGTTAGTTGGGGATATTATCCCATCAACCCATCGGATATGTTAGAGGCTTTCAGACTATATGTAGTATTCAGCTATTATGTATGTAGTATGTTCCATTTGCCATGATATGTTCTTTTTGTGCTTCCTCTATGTCGTTATACTAAGTATTTCACTTTATTGATATTGAGTTAGATGTATGTTCATGCCATGGAGTCTCTCGGGGCTCCTTGTACCGTGTTACAATCCGGGTCTACGTTCGGGTCATGACAAACTTGGTATTAGAGCCATAGGTTTGAAGTGTCCAAGGGTGTCCAAAAGCTGCATTGAGTAGAGTCTTTTTCATGGGTGTCAAGTGCGTCAAACTTATGACAAAGAGGCTAGAAGATGTTTAGGAAAGTTCCTTTCTTTCATGATCTATGTCATGCGATGAAATGTCTTCATATCCTTCGAATTTGTGCTATTCACGATTGCAGAATCATGGCTCCTCGTAGAGTAAATGGTAGGAGGAATGGGAATGGACAAGGCCATGAGGATGGAATAGAAATGGGCACCAACATGCCCCATCAATTCAGGAGCACCATGCACCAAAGCTGATTGCCCATGCTGAGTTTTGGGAAGCTATTCAGATGCTCATGCAGGCCCTAAATGCTCAGGTCAATCAGCATGCAATTGCACATGTGCTGCAAAATGGCAATGCAGTGGTGGCTCAAGATAAGGATTTCTTGAGAATGAACCCGCCAGAGTTCCTCGGGTCAAAAGTAGATGAGGACCCGCATGAATTCATCGATGAGATTCTAAAGATCATCCAGGTCATGGGGGTGACAATGGGGAGTGCATTCATTTGGCCACTTATCAGTTGAAAGGGGTTGGGCATATTTGGTTTAAGCAGTGGAAATATAGTAGGACAGTGGGATCAGGCCCTATAGGTTGGGAAGAGTTTCATGCAGCCTTTTTGGATCGGTGCTTCCCACGTGGGATGAGGGAACTGAAGGCAGACGAGTTTGAAAATCTGAAGTAGGGTGACATGTCGTTTCAGGAGTATATGTCACACCCTAAAAATTTTTTGATGATTATTTGATGGTTATATCATATTAAGGCAATTATGGGTCGTATGTTGTCCGTAGGTGAGGAGGGAAACACGTGCAAAGGGAAAAACGAAGAGTATGTGAAGTTTGAAAATAAGGATTAAGTTTAAATGGACATATATCCAAATATATAATGATTCAGAAGTCCCATAACCTATCATATGAAAGGTATTTAAGTCTAGTTTACTGTGAAGAAAACCGCTCATCAATCAGAGTTCGAAGTAAAAAGTTATGCTCATTTGAAGACAGCATTGTCCGCTGGAAAAGTGCCCATCCGCGCGGCCGCTGAAACAGGCAGGCAGCAGGCGCGTGCCCACGTGAGGGCACGTCGCACGGGCGCCACACGCGGGCACCACCCATCCTACCTAGATGAAGTAATTTTGAACTAAAAAGCTCATATCTACTCCGGTTCACCTCTTTTTTTCTCAAACTTCACAGAATTAAAAGTCCTATCACATGGTCAAAAGATATCCCAGGTAAGAAACTTCACTCTTGTCTCTTTTGGGATTTGGGAAGAGACCCTTGGAAGAAAGTCATGGCTTGTTGTTGTCTTATGGTTGATTGTGGTGTTGCTACGTTTTTAGCTGGTTCTAGGGAGAGGAAAGAGTAGGAGTCTACACCTACTTTAGCTAATAACATCTCCAAGAAAGGGTAAGTAATTTCCTTTTTTGATTTCTTTGAGTTTATGAGGTTATAACTTGGAGAAAGTTGTAGTATTGTGTTTTTGTTTCTTTGTGTTTTCATGTGGCATGTTGCTGCCTAATTTTTCCAGAACTTTGGGGAAGTGAAGTTGCTGCTTGTTGTGTTTGTAAATTTGACTTGGATGGAGCCTTAAGGAGTAAGCTTGAAAGGATGATTTTTGGCAAAATTAGGACGTGCCAAGGTATGTAAGGGCGTCCCTTTCCTTGTTTCTCAAGCACAAAACTAAGTCATTGAAAGGATCAATATTCCAATGTTTTTAAATTCATATTGAGGAATGTATGATTCTGTATAAAGGGTTGGAAGTACTTGCATAAAGCTTGAATCGTTAAGAATGGTTGAAGAGAACAAATGTGAAGTGAAAGATGTAATTTTTATACGATTGTTGTCGTAGTTGTAAATCGAGTCTGTAGTCACCTCAACATGGGCACCATGAGCTGGTACTTTGTAGTTTATTGTATATGTGATATTGAACATATTTTAAGATCTGGTCACTTAGCGAAATTGGTAAGAAATGCTAACACGACGACGTATGGTTAAACTTAATCTAAGAAGATGACGCTAAGCTGATTGAGGGTAAACGAGCTTATTAAAATGAAGTTTTCATAATATGGATATTCCCTCCTATATGTTTATGTTTTAAAGTTCTTAATGTAAAAAGGATATTTTATATTTCCCTTCCTTAAAGCTAAGCAAGCATTGTGTAATGAATAAGCTAAGCCGATAGATGTTAACGAGGAAAGCGTGGCTAAGTTGTTGATCTTTTTGTGATGTTATAAAAAGGGAAGATAAGAGTAAATGTTAGACCTTTTAAGGTAATATGTGAGTAACATGCTCTCTGCCCATAATTGCTTTCTAGAATCTTTGAACAACGTTAAAATATAAGCAAGACGAGGTTTAGCAAATAAAGGTGTCAATTAGGTAAAGAGGTAAGTGCGTTTAAGAATTGATGGAATAGTGAACACGATGGTAAAGACTTGAGTGTAGAGTGAATAATATTTGGCAAAGAAGTTAAGATGAATAAGAAAGTAGAGTAAATGTTGTTAAATTAGATGATACGAATTGCGATTGTGAACAAGCTAGACAAATAGCCAGGAATACTAACCCTCTTCTAAAGACGTTTAGTATAAGAGTTATAAATAAAAATGTTTCTATTCAGTATGTGTTAAGTTGTTGAATGGCCAGTAAAGTGTTAACTTCTTATGAAATGATTAGAATCGAATGTTTTTTTCTGAGATATTAACTCAAGTTAAAGAGAATTTTTTTCGTAATGTTTTCAAACGTTTATGTTAAGTTATCCACTATATGTGTTGAAATTATTTTCCAAGTTTGAAAAGGGTAATCCTAGGGGATTCTAAGAAACTTATAATTATGTAAGCTTTCTTAAGTTCCTCAGATAATTGCACATTTGTGTATGTCAATCCAGCATCGTCTGAATTACAGCTATAAGTCCCTGTTTGCCTATAAGGCAACACTTAGAGAGTTACTCAACAGTTCTCAAGTTACAGAGCTCCAAGTCTTAGATCCTTAAGTTATGTCTTCACGTCCCTATGTTATGTTGAAATGTGCTATGCTAATTTAAGAAGTTTTCAAGAAATCATATTTTGAGAATTATGCTAATGTCTCAGTCAAGTATTTGAAGTTGTATACAAGTCATTATAAGAATTTCTGATAAGAACTCTTAATGTATATTATTTTCATGTTATAACATACAATTGAATCCTTTCAGTTATATTCAAGTCATATTTCCATATGTTTAGCTCTTGTTGAGTTATCATTTGAATTTCCTAAATTCAGAGGAGAGATTCTCCCATGAACTAATGTTCTTAAAGTCTTAATAATTATAAGCACATGCCATGATACTGATCAGTTAAACTCAGAACTTTAAATACCAGGAAGTCTCGTAGAGGTCAACGAAATACGAGTTTATACGTGATATAGAAATCTTATACGTTTTATGTTTGTAGTTTAGCTCTCAGCTCTATATATATGCTAATTATTTTGATAAATAACTCCAATACCAACTTATAATTTCCATGTTTTACTGCAAATAAGACAAATGAATTAGGAACTATATATGTTCATCGACGTGATACGTTTGATAATAGATTTCCAATGTATAGTTTCGATACATGTAAAGGAGCCACCCTGTGGGCAGTATGTATAAGTAATTCCCAGAAGTTAAAGGATTGTATAGAAATGAGAATTTATGTGCTTCTACTCAAGCGATACATTGTATGGTTAAGATTATTTGTAGGAAATTTCTTATAAGCCTACTAAAGTTCTTATGTTTTCTAAACCTCCTGGAGGTCCGTCGAGTCACGGAGTCGACATATTTGTATATAATTTGACGGCTTTACATGATATACGAACATATTTGCTATTTTTGTATGGTCTATGTGCTCACTTGCATTATATGTTATGAAAGAAACCTATTACGGCCACAGATTTAGCATTTGTCATTTCAATGCCATATGTGTTAAATTTACTCAATATAAGCTTTATCGGCTCCGTTCATAATTAAGATTGAGATATTTTTATTTTACCCCGGTATGCTACACTGACTGGAGATATGTTTATTTTACCCCTGTATGGTACGTCGACTGGAGATATTTGTATTTTACCCCGATATGGTACACCGGCTGGAGATAATTGTTATTTTACTCGGTATGGCATACCGGCTGAGATATTTTTATTTTACCCCGATATGGTACACCGAATGGAGATATTTTTATTTTACCCTAGTGTGTACATCAGCTTGAGGCATTTTTACATGAATTTTATGGTCGGTTGGCCACCGACATTACAATTATAACATTGCTTGTACATTACTTGGTTGCATTTGCACTTCAGAATTGAGTTATTGTCAGGTTTCAGTTTCCAGGATTTTAGGTTGTCACTATTCCTTATTTCTGGCTTAGTTATCATTTCTATCTTATATGTTTACAGTTTTTAGCCTTACATACCAGTACATTTCATTCGTACTAATATCCCTTCGCCTGGGGCTTGCGTTCATGCCGCAGTTGCAGGCAGAGGCTGGGATTGCTAGTTGCAGTAGCGGTTCGTGAGATCAGCGGATGTATTTGTATGCTCCTTTCTTCCTAGAGCTTGGGCTTAGTTATTTCAGCTTGAGTTTTGAGTTATAGTTACGGGTAGGTCGGAGCCCTATTTCAACCATCAGTTTAGTTTACTCATTAGAGGCTTTGTGGACTTAGTGTGTGTAGTATTATTCAGTTTGTGGCCTTGTTGGATTTTCATTGCTTGGTTTAGCATAGTCATGGCCTTATCGGCATTTCAGTTATTTATTTGTGGTAGTTGAGACCTTATGGTTCTAGATGTTTACTCTAGTTTTTGGTATAGGTGGCTTGGAAGGTTTAGGTGTTACAGTTACAGATGCTATATAGTCGGCTTCCTGGCCAGTCAGGTATTGGGAGCCAGTTGTGCCCTCCCAGTTTTGGTGCGTGAAAAGCTTGGTATCAAAGCGAAGTCGTATCCTAGGGAGTCTAGAAGTTGTGTCTAGTAGAATCTTTCTTATGGGTATGTTTTGCACCATACTTATAATTAAGAGGCTATAGGGCATGTAGGAGTTGTTTCACTTTTTTCATTAATAGATCGCGCTATTGAGCAAAGAAGTAAGAGGTGTTTGAAATCTAAATTGTGCCTATATTTCAGAATTCGCTAGCAGTAAGGCAAATTGCTACGAGATTCATTGGCATTGATGCTGGAATAGGGTCCCAGTCGCCCTCCTACCAGTATGAGAGATAGATTAGAGGCTCAAGGTGAGTTTTTCTTTACTCCCCATGTTACAGTTCTCTAGTTCCAGTCAGAGCTACCATGGGAAGGGATTCGACCCCTCATGCTGTCCTAGTTCTGGTAGAGCTAGGAGGAGGTAGAGTTGTTTATCCTCCAACACCTTCAGCTATATCAAAGGGATGAGATTTTGAGAAAGAATTTTAGATGTTAACCTGAATAGTGACGTTTCAAATATCATCTATTGAAATTGATAGCAGGGTCTAGGGGACTACTTTTGAGAGCTCTAATGCCCGTGGGTCTTGAGCCTAAATCCCTTAGCCTTTACGGATCAGTACTTTTCATGGGAACTTCAACGGGTTTGAGTTAGTAAGTTTTTGTCCCTAAAGTAGGGCAGCATGAGTATTGATGAATATAGTCTAAGGTTTAATTCATTGGCCCAATTTGTTTTAGATAGGGTGCAAAATATGAGGGATAGAGTATATCGATTGTATTAGGTTTGGGACCCCATTTGGTCAGGGAGTGTTTGGGAATGTCTATCCAGAAAGAAATGACTACTGCTCAGATGCTAGTATTTGCTCAAAAGACAGACGATCTGATTCACTGTCTGCCAAGAACTGACAAAGAAGTAGAACATAGTAAGAAGACCAGGTCGATGAGACTATTTAAGGACCCTCGTAGTGCTTGGAAACCTTGGCCCGCCAGACATTCAGTTTCTCCTTGCAATTCAGTCTCTACTTTGTCCCTAGATTTGACTACAGTTTCCTTTAGCCCCCGTTTCCAAGATAGGCAGTGACAAGACTTGGTAAAAGCAAAAGGTAAAAGAGCAACTTTAGGTTTGACACTAATTATATATGTTCAGTAGTTAAGTTGTGATTTTTACTTTTTTGTGATATTTCCTAAGATATGAAAGGAAAAGTGGTATTGGAGTAAATCATAACTCCCGTGGTAGTGTATTAATTTTCTTAGGGTTAGGAAAGATACCGATTATATGGTACCAAAGCATGCCTTTATTACGTCAAACAAATAGATGGGAGTTGAGTAAGTATAGTTTGATATGAAGCGGAAATAAAAAAGGGGGGGTTCTTACGAAAAATGGAATGTATGTTTATGACATAAGGAAAGGAAAAGTTAAAGATGTTATGGCTAAAGTTACGACAACCGAGGTACAACCCTCATTCGAGGACGAATGATTTTAAGGGGGGAGGATGTTACACCCAGAAAATTATTTATGATTATTTGATGGTGATATGTCATATTAAGGGAATTATGGGTTGTATGTTGTCCGTAGGTGAGGAGGGAAACATGTGCGAAGGGAAAAACGAAGAGTATGTGAAGTTTGTAAATAAGGATCAACTTTAAATGGATATATCTCCAAAAATATATGACTCAGAAGTCCTATAAACTATCAAATGAAAGTCATTTGATTCTAGTTTACAGTAAAAATACCCGCTCATCAATTGGAGTTTGTAGTAAAAAGTTATGATCATATGAAGATAGCACTGTCGGCTGGATTAATGCCCATGCACGTGGGCGCTGAGATAGGCAGGCAGCAAGCGTGCACGCGGGCACGACGACACGTCTTTCACACCCCGCCTTGGGGGTATGACTGGCACCTGGTGCCTTAGTAGGACCTAGATTGCTAACTGGTGAGCCTAAGCACATCTGGTGCCTGGTTGGCTCTAACTCAGATTCATGAAATCAACGAGCTATATGACGGCTGTAAATACAGCCTCCGGCCGACTAGGACTATAGCCACCTGTATGAAACTTCAGCTAACCAGAAACATACTTACAAGGGGAAAACCTATGCGGGCTGACAAGGCCACCATGCTGTCTAGTTATCTGTAACCCAACAATAAAATGCTGAATAACTACGTGACCGGCAAGGTCACCACTACTATCAAACTATGGCCTCACACGACCAACATAAACTGAAATGCTAAACGGCCATAACAAACTGCACGGCCTCACACGACCGGCTCAGCTGGCCACAGGGAAATATATACAGACTGCAAGCCTCTAGGAATACTGATAAGATGGTCAGGACAGGGCCCCGACCTACCCGTACTATACAACAAAGAAAATGAAATACACCTCTGAATATCAAGCTCTGGATGACAGGAGCTGACGACTCTGCGCTGGCTGGATCATAAGGGATCGCCTCCTCGTCTATGAGTACTTGCAGGCAAGTAATGCAGCGCCCCAACGGGCATCAGTACCACTGGTACCGAGTATGCAAAGCAACTGAACATAACTGAATACAAATAACATAACTAGCAATTCTGAATAGCAGGAGACAACTGAATGTAAAGAGCTGATAGGAACTAGATCAAACCTTTTTGCACTGATAGGCAGGAGCGTGTCTGTAGTCACGGTGGCCTGCTGTCTATTAACTAGTATATATAAAGCACATAAATACATATACATTTAGCAAGCAATAGCCAATACCAACCCCCATAAGCCGGATGGCGCCAAGCAAGCAAACAATCTATATACCCCTACTCGGGTCAAAACCAGCCAAAAATAAGTCACTCCACTCATCTGCTCACTCGGAGCTCCTCTACCGGCCCCCTGGGGCTCCGGCTCGGGCCATAGCCTCCGATTTAAATAACCGTGTCTGAGTCCGGGGGACTCCTGTGCAGACAGTAACAGATAGGGTCTGGTTTCCTGGAACTCTCCTTAGGGCTATCTGAAACCGGAGCTGCACCTGTAATAAGATCTGTAACTGTAACTGTATCTGTATCTGTTCTCTGGGCGCTTGCACACAACAGGGCTATTTGTACTGTAATGCTGATCAGCCTGATATGGGGAAAGCGTCATCCCATCTTCGTCCAAACTGGGGACTGCATGCTACTCCTTGGAGTGACGTAAACCCACCCGCTCAGTGGGCGACACGATTACCAACCCAGGGGCGGCGAGGACGCTCAATAAGGTGCCCTCACGCCACATCATGTCTCAACAAACAAATAGCACATACAAATAGCAAGCATGTATAATTAAAAACGACTATCTGAAAGTCTGATTTCTTATTCTGATCTCTTTCTGTATTATACTGATTCTTTACTGATTATATTGATTCTAAAATCTTTATTTAACTATTTGGCTAATCTGTAGCCGGGATACTATCTGTCTGAATGGCTAATCTGTAGCCATAAAACTGTTGACTTAACTTAATAACTTTTATTCTGAAAATCTATCTCTTTTTAATTCTATAGCATGCTTGCTAATCATACAATAAGCTATACTGAATCTGGAATGCTAACTCGCCCCTTGGCGCATGCTTTACTAACTTTCGGACTGAATACGATACGGGAACACAACTCAGAATCTATTAGACTCACTTAATTCTCAACATTCAACTCCGAGAGTTTCAATTACGGAGTTTACTATGACTTACCAAGCTAAGGCTCACTAACTTGCCGAAGAACAACTTCATATACCTTAACCTCAAGTTATCCGACTGTCGGACGAGGCTCGGTCAGTACTCCAGCTATTTCTCCCAACTGCATTCATATATATGTCAATTAGTACTAGATACAACACTATTCCGAAAGAAAACATCACTTTCGATATAATTATAGCCTAAACTTAGGCTTATCGATATACGGTCGAAAACTTGCTATTTTCCAAAAGTCCAGAAGGGAGAAGTATTCACTTTATGGCTAGGAGCACATAGACACTAGTTTGGAGCAATTCCACTTACCTTAGCCCGGTAGCACGACGATTCGTCGGCCGTATTTCGCGAAACCAAACCCGTAGGAATGCTCCTTACTGCTAAATACCTCGGTATCTAGAGTTAATTTGAGTTTGGACTACGTTTGGCAGTGTAATCGGATGATAATATCTTCACCCTCTTCGTCTCTCTCTGTTTGCTGCGAATTCTCTAGAAATTATAATGAATAAATTGATTTAAAACCGAAGTGGGGCTTTATATACTTAGGCCTGGATAGGCCCAACGTGTCACGGAGCCAACGCGGAGGCTCCACCTCTGTGACACGTTGCCATCGCGGAGGGGCTCTGCCCCGACTCCTTCCGTGATGGTTCAATAGGCTACTCATCCGATCCTTTGCCGGGCCTTTCCCTAGCACGTATGGCTTTCCAATATGCTTAACCAACGTGTGAATAGGCCATCTAGGTGCCGGGAATATTATGAGGTATAACATTCTCTCCCCCTTAAGAACATTTGTCCTCGAATGTAACCTTCTATCTAGAGGACTACTCAACTTACTCAACTTGTTTCTAGAAAAATTTCGGTAGAGTTTCCCCTGTAATATGGACTATCCTAGAAATCTGAAATGCAGAAAGGTCTAATACAGGTACTCCACACAATGCTATAAGTTCACTTAATAGCTAACATCAGTCTTTCTCATTTATACATATACAACCATAAGGTATCGCATAAGTAATAATACAAACATACCTGTCGCCTAACTAGGCCTGGAATAAGTGAGGATATCTATCTTTCATATCTTCCTCCGCCTCCCACGTCATCTCCTCTCGGTTCCTGTTACGCCACAATACTTTGACAGACGCAATATCTTTAGTCCTCAATCTGCGAATCTGTCTGTCTAAGATGGCTACTGGAACCTCTTCATAGGCCAGCTCTTCCGTAACCTGGATATCCTGGACTGGGACTGCTCTGGATGGGTCTCCTATGCATTTCCTCAGCATAGATACATGGAAGACCGGATGAATGGATTCCCATTCTGGAGGCAAGTTTAACTCATATGCCACTTGGCCTATTCTTCAACGAATCTGATAAGGCCCGACAAACCTTGGGCTGAGTTTACCTTTATTGCCGAATCTCATCACCCCTTTCATCGGAGATACTTTCTGAAATACCTAGTCATTCACATCAAATTCCAAGTCTCTGCGCCGCACATCAGCATATGATTTCTGGCGGCTCTGTGCAGTCAGTAGGCGTTCTCTGATAAGCTTTATCTTTTCCTCTGACTGTTGAATAATGTCTGGCCCAATTAACGCCAATTCCCCTACTTCAAACTAGCCAACCGGCGATCAGCATTTTCGCCTATACAAGGCTTCAAAAGGCGCCATCTGGATGGCTGAGTGATAGTTGTTATTATAAGCAAACTCAATTAGGGGCAAATGCTCATCCCAGCTACCACCAAAATCTAACACACACGCTCGCAACATGTCTTCGAGCGACTGAATGGTGCGTTCAGCCTGTCCATCTGTCTGAGGGTGGAATGCAGTGCTCAAATTAATCTGCGTACCCAAACCTCTCTGAAACGACTGCCAAAATCTAGCCGTAAATTGTGCTCCTTTGTCCGAAATAATGGATACTGGTACTCCGTGCAATCTGACTATTTCTCGGATATACAACTCGGCATAATCTTCAGCCAAGAAAGTAGTTCTCACTGGCAGGAAATGAGCTGATTTTGTCAATCTATCAACTATCACCCATATAGAATCATGCTTGTGTCTAGTATGGGGTAATCCTACCACAAAATCCATATTTACTGCTTCCCATTTCCAGAGAGGCACAGCTATGTCCTGAGTCAACCCGCCTAGTTTCTGATGTTCTGCTTTCACCTATTGGCAGTTAGGACACTGGGCTACAAATTCAGCAATTTCTCTTTTCATACCTAGCCACCAGTAGTTTTCTTTGATATCATGGTACATTTTTGTCGCACCGGGGTGAAGAGAATAACGGGCGTAATGTACCTCGCTCATAATCTGCTGGCGGAGCCCTGAAACACCTGGAACACACAGACGGTCTTTACAGCGTAGCACCCCATCCTCAGTTATCTGAAAATCTGGCGCTTTACCCTGCTGGATTGTGTCTTTGAGCTGGATCAAGTCAGGATCCTCATATTTCCGTTCTTTCACTTCCACAACTAATGATGACATGGCGGTGTTTTGAATTACCGCTCTACCGTCCTCTGTTTCTGCTACACGAACGGCTAGGTTAGCTAACTGATGTATCTCCCTGACCAATTCTCGCTGTTCGGGCTGCACATATGCCAAACTCCCCATGGACTTATGGCTGAGAGCATCTGCTACAACATTGGCTTTTCCCGGGTGGTACAGAATATTCACGTCATAATCCTTTAACAACTCCAACCAGCAACCTTGTCGTAGATTCAACTCCCTCTGAGTGAAGATATACTGTAGGCTCTTGTGATCTGTAAAAATATCAACATGGACGCCATACAAGTAATGTCTCCACATTTTCAAGGCATAGATCACTGCGGCTAACTCCAGGTCGTGGGTAGGGTAATTCTTTTCGTGTTTCCTCAGCTGTCTGGAAGCATACGCAATCACCTTACCATGCTGCATCAACACACAACCCAACCCAACGCCTGATGCATCGTAATACACTGAATAACCTTCTGTACCTTCCGGCAATGCTAACACTGGGGCGGAGGTTAATCTGTCTTTCAGTTCCTGGAAGCTCTGCTCGCATGCCTCTGTCCACTGAAACTTTGTTGCTTTCTGCGTCAGTTTAGTCAGAGGTGCCGCTATGGTAGAGAACCCTTTAACAAACCTCCTGTAATAACCTGCTAATCCCAGAAAACTACGGACCTCAGTCGGAGTGGTAGGCCTAGGCCATGATTTGACTGCTTCTATTTTCTGCATGTCAACCTGTATACCAGCATCCGACATAATGTGCCCTAGGAAGGCTACTGAGTTAAGCCAGAATTCACACTTGGAGAACTTAACATATAATTGGCGGTCCCTAAGATCTGGAGTACTGTCCGTAAATGAATCCGGTGATCTGCTTCAGAGCGAGAATACACCAGAAGATCATCAATAAACACTATCACGAACAGGTCCAGGTATGGTCTGAAAATACTATTCATCAGGTCCATGAATACCGCTGGGGCATTCGTCAACTCGAAGGACATAACTAGAAATTCAAAGTGTCCATATCAGGTCCTGAACGTCGTTTTTGGAATATCTCTTTCACGTACCCGAACCTGATGATATCCGGACCGCAAGTCAATCTTAGAGAAGTATCTGGCTCCCTGTAACTGATCAAATAGGTCCTCTATTCTAGGGAGCGGGTACTTGTTCTTCACTGTAACTTTATTCTACTGCCGATAATCTATACACATACAGACTGAGCCATCTTTCTTTTTCACAAATAACACTGGCGCACCCCATGGTGAAGTACTCGGCCTGATGAAACCTTTATCTAGCAAATCTTTCAACTGCTCCTTCAACTCTCTAAGATCTGCAGGTGCCATACGATAGGGAGGAATTGATATAGGCTGAGTGCCTGGTAATAAATCAATAGTGAAATCTATTTCCCTTTCTGGGGGAATACCAGGTAACTCATCTGGAAACACATCAGGGAAGTCGTTCACCACCGGAACATACTAGAGTGTCGGAGATTCTGCTCAGACATCCTGAACCCTGACTAGGTGGTAAATACATCCCTTAGTTATCAATTTCCTCGCCTGAAGGTAGGAAATAAACCTACCCTTTGGTGTAGCTGTGCTTCCTTTCCACTCCCGCACTGCCTCTCCTAGAAAGTGGAATCGGACTGTCTTGGTCCAACATTCTACATTGGCGTAGCACGGCACTAGCCAATTCATACCCATTATGGCATCGAAGTCTACCATTACTAGCTCTACCAGATCTACTATAGTTTGGCGGTCAGCAACCTCTACTGTACACCCTCGGTAAATTCTGCTAGCTATAATAGAGTCACCGACGGGCGTGGATACTTAAAAGGGCTGCTGCAATAATTCTGGTGCAATATTGAACTTTCGTGCCACAAATGGGGTAATATATGACAGAGTGGATCCTGGATCAATCAATACGTAAGCAGGGCATGAACAGATAGTCATCGTACCTGTCACTACATCTGGCGACACCTCTGAGTCGTGTCTCCCTGGTAGTGCATAAGTACGGTTTAAGCCCGTACCTGAACTGGAAGCTCCTGATCTACCTCGGCCTCTGCCTACTGAACCTGAAGGCCCACGCCCCGCTGAAGCTGCTGGGGCTCGTGGCCCTGCGGATCCCCTGTCCTGACTGTCTCTACTCCTCTGACCTCTGGTCGGACAATCTCTCATCTGATGCCCCTCCTGTCCGCAAATATAACACCCTGTGAAGCCATATTTACAAGCTCCGGAGTGTGGTCGGTTACAATAGGGACAGAGTGAGGGTGCAAATCTGCTCTGCTCTCCCCTTCTCTGCTGCGGGGAATCTACTGTTCTGGAACTGCCACTGGGCTCTGACTGCCCTCGTCGCACATATCTACCTCGCTGCTGCTGCTGCTGTGGTGGAGGTGGGGGTCTAGGGGGTCTATCTGATAGTCGAGGCCTGGGTCCTCTCTGAACTTCTCTTTGCATCTCGTCCGATCTATCTCTGCGACGTTGTTCCTGACTGGTCTGTCTACTACTCTGTTGCCGCTGTCTAAGACCCTCAATGGTCTGAGCAAAGGCCTGTACTCGGGCGATATCCATATCCTCTCGTAACGTAGCCGTCATACATGCCTCAGTATATCCCGGGTTCAGACCCATAATAAATCTGTGAACTCTAGCTGGCATAGTACCAACAAATGCTGGAGCATAACGAGCTAAGGAGTCAAACTGTAAAGTCCTGAGGGTCCTCTGCCTGATCTGACCAGTGAACTGTGGAGGACCTAGTGCCAAAAATGCCCTGACCTTAGAACTACCTGACCCACCTGAAGGCTCTGCTACTACAGGTGGCCCCGACTGGCGCTGTGTGGCCATCATTTGTGCCAACATAACTACAGCAGTACGAACCTCCTTAATTGATGGCGAAGGCACATGAGCTATCGGGGGCGGTGTAGTGCCCAACGGCTCCTGATGTGAGGGGGACTGCTGAGAGGGCTGTGATAAAGCCTCTATATCACCCTCAGATCGGGCTGACTCTGACTGAAGCTGAGGCATCCTGCTGGTGCCTTCTCTTGCTGCTGTGTCTAATCTCCTGCCTGTGGCGGGGTGTCGTTGATCTGCCATTCTTATCTGTAGACAAAGGATACGATAAGTTTTAGGAACTCAACCCTATACTGTACTGTGCTATGGCACGACTGAGTATGAAAGAAGAGTAACCATCCTATCATGCCTCGCAGCCTCCTGCCTATGGTATGTGGTGCACAACATATCCATAGTCAAGACTCTACTTAGCACAGCTTGTAGACTCCCTAGGACACGACCTGCTCTGATACCAAGTTTGTCACACCCTGCCTTGGGGGGTATGACTAGCACCTGGTGCCCTAGTAGGACCTAGATTGCTAACTGGTGAGCCTAAGCACATCTGGTGCCTGGCTGTCTCTAACTCAGATTCATGAAATCAATGGGCTATATGACGGCTGTAAATACAGCCTCCGGCCTACTAGGCCTATAGCCACCTGTATGAAACTTCAGCTAACCAGAAACATACTTACAAGGGGAAAACCTATGCTGGCCGACGAGGCCACCATGCTGTCTAGTTATCTGTAACCCAACAATAAAATACTGAATAACTACATGAGGTCACCACTACTATCAAACTAAGGCCTCACACGACCAACATAAACTGAAATGCTAAACAACCATAACAAACTGCACGGCCTCACACGACAGGCTCAGCTGGCCACAGGGAAATATATACACACTGCAAGCCTCTAGGAATACTGATAAGATGGTTGGGATAGGGCCCCGACCTACCCATACTATACAACAAAGAAAATGAAATACACCTCTGAATATCAAGCTCCGGATGACAGGAGCTGACGACTCTGCGCTGGCTGGATCATGAGGGATCGCCTCCTCGACTATGAGTACTTGCAGGCAAGTAATGCAGCGCCCCAATGGGCGTCAGTACCACTGGTACCGAGTATGCAAAGCAACTGAACATAACTAAATACAAATAACATAACTAGAAGTTCTGAATAGCATGAGAACCCTGAATCTAAAGAGCTGATAGGAACTAGATCAAACCTTTTTGCACTGACAGGCAGGAGCATGTCTGTAGTCACGGTGTCCTGCTGTCTATTAACTAGTATATATTAAGAACATAAATACATATACATTTAGCAAGCAATAGCCAATACCAACCCCCATAAGCCGGATGGCGCCAAGCAAGCAAACAATCTATATACCCCTACCTGGGTCAAAACCAGCCAAAAATAAGTCACTCCACTCATCTACTCACTCGGAGCTCCTCTACCGGCCCCCTGGGTCTCCGGCTAGGGCCATAGCCTCCGATATAAATAACCGTGTCTGAGTCCGGGGGACTCCTGTGCAGACAGTAACAGATAGGGTCTGGTTTCCTGGAACTCTCCCCAGGGCTATCTGAAACCGGAGCTGCACCTATAATAAGATCAGTAACTGTAACTGTATCTTTATCTGTTCCCTGGGCGCTTGCGCACAACAGGGCTATCTGTACTGTAGTGCTGATCAGCCTGATATGGGGAAAGCTTCATCCCATCTTCGTCCAAACTTGGGATGGCATGCCACTCCTTGGAGTGACATAAACCCACCCGCTCAGTGGGCGACACGATTACCAACCCAGGGGCGGGGAGGACGCTCAATAAGGTGCCCTCACACCACATCAAGTCTCAACAAACAAATAGCACATACAAATAGCAAGCATGTATAACTGAAAAAGACTATTTGAAAGTCTGATTTCTTATTATGATCTCTTTCTGTATTATACTGATTCTTTATTGATTATACTAATTCTAAAATCTTTATTTAACTATTTGGCTAATCTATAACTGGGATACTATCTGTCTAAACGGCTAATCTGTAGCCATAAAACTGTCTGTCTATCTAATTTAACTTTACTAACTTTTATTCTGAAAATCTATCTCTTTTTAATTCTACAGCATGCTTGCTAATCATACAATAAGCTATACTGAATTTGGAATGCTAACTCGCCCTTTGGCGCATGCTTTACTAACTTTCGGACTGAATACGATACGGCAACACAACTCAGAATCTATTAGACTCACTTAATTCTCAACATTCAACTCCGAGAGTTTCAATTACAGAGTTTACTATGACTTACCAAGCTAAGGCTCACTAACTTGCCGAAGAACAACTTCACATACCTTAACCTCAAGTTATCCGACTGTCGGACGAGGCTCGGTCAGTACTCCAGCTATTTCTCCCAACTGCATTCATATATACGTCAATTAGTACTAGATACAACACTATTCCGAAAGAAAACATCACTTTCGATATAATTATAGCCTAAACTTAGGCTTATCGAAAGACGGTCGAAAACTTGCTATTTTCCTAAAGTCCAGAAGGGAGAAGTATTCACTTTATGGCTAGGAGCACATAGACACTAGTTTGGAGAAATTCCACTTATCTTAGCCCGGTAGCACGACGATTCGTTGGCCGTATTTCGCAAAACAAAACCCGTAGGAATGCTGTTTACTGCTAAATACCTCGATATCTAGAGTTAATTTTAGTTTGGACTACGTTTGGCAGCGTAATCGGACGATAATATCTTTCAATGTGTGAATAGGCCTAGCACGTATGGCTTTCAAATATGCTCAACCAATGTGTGAATAGGCCATCTAGGTGCCGGGAATCTTACGGGGTATAAGAACGTCGCACGGGCGCTACTTGCGGGCATTGCCTAGCCTGCCTATATAAAGTTATTTTGAGCTAAAAAGTTCATTTCTACTCCGTTTCACCTCATTTTTTTAAATTCATAAAATTAAAAGCCCTATCACATGGTGAAAAGATATCCCAGGTAAGAAACTTCACTTTTTTCTCTTTTGGGCTCTAGGAAGAGACCCTTGGAAGAAATTCATGGCTTGTTGTTGTCCTATGGTTGATGGTGGTCTTGCTGCATTTTTAGATGGTTCTAGGTAGAGGAGAGAGTAGGATTCTACACCTACTTTAGCTAATAACATCTCCAAGAAAGGGTAAATAATTCCCTTATTGATTTCTTGGAGTTTATCAGGTTATAACTTGGAGAATGTTGTAGTATTGTGTTGTTGTTTCTTTGTGTGTTCTTGTGGCATGTTGCTGCCCAATTTTTCCAGAAATTTTTTGAAGTGAAGTTCCTGCTTGTTGTGTTTGTAAATCATACTTGTAAGGAGACTTAAGGAGTAAGCTTGAAAGGAAGTTTTTCGACAAAAGTAGAGTCGACGTGCCAAGGAATATAAAGGCGTGTCTTTCCTTATTTTTCAAGCACAAAACTAAGTCATTGAAAGGATCAATATTCCAATGTTTTTAAAATCATATGAGACATGTATGGTTCTATCTCAATGGTTGGAAGTACTTGGCATAAAGCTTGAATCATTAAGAACGGTTGGAGCGAATAAATGTGAAGCGAAAGACATAATTTTTATACGATTGTTGTCATAGTTGTAAATTGAGACTGAAGTCCCCTCAACATGGGCACCTTGAGCTGGTAATTTGCAGTATATTTTTCATGTGATATTGAATATATGTTAAGATCTAGTCACTTAGTGAAATTGGTAAGAAATGCTAAGACGACGACGTGTGATCGAACTTAAGCTAAGAAGATGACGCTAAGCTGATTGAGGGTAAACGAGCTTATTAAAATGACATTTTCATAATATGGTTATTCCCTCCTATATGTTTATGTTTCGAAATGCTTAAGGTGAAAAGGAGATTTTATGTTTCCCCTCCTTAAGGCTAAGCAAGCGTAGCGTAACGAATAAGCTAAGTCGATAGATGTTAATGAGGAAAGTGTGGATAAGTTGTTAATCTTTTTGTGACGTTATAAAATGGGAAGATAAGAGTAAATGTTAGACCTTTTAAGGTAATATGTGAGTAATATGCTCTATGCCCATATTTTATTTCTAGAACCTTTGAACAACGTTAAAATTTAAGCAAGATGAGGTTTAGCAGATAAAGTTTTCAGTTAGGTAAAGAGGTAAGCGCGTATAAGAATTGATGGAATAGTGAACACGAGGGTAAAGAATTGAGTGTAGAGTGAATAATGTTTGGAAAAAAAGTTAAGATGAATAAGAAAAGTAGAGCTAAATGTCGTTAAGTTAGACGATATGGGTTATGATAGCGAACAAGTTAGACAAATAGCTTGGAAGATTAACCCTATTTTAAAGACATTTAGTAAAAGAGTTATAAATAAAATTGTTTCTCTTCAGTATGTATGAAGTTGATGAATGGCTAGTAAAGTGTTAACTTCTTATGAAATGATTAGAATCAAATGTTTTTTCTAGATAGTAACTCAAGTTTAAGAGAAGTTTTTTGTTATGTTTTCACACGATTATGTTAAGTTATACACTCTACGTATTGACATTATTTTCCATGTTTGAAAAGGGTAATCCTAGGATATTCTAAGCTACTTATAATTATGTAAGCTTTCTTAAGCTCCTCAGATAATTGCATCTTTGTGAATGTTAATCCAGAATCGTCTGAATTATAGCTGTAAGTCCTCATTTGCCTATAAGGCAACACTTAGAAAGTTACTCAAGATTTCCCAAGTTATAGAGCTCCAAGTCTCAGATCCTTAAGTTATGCCTTCACGTCCCTATGTTATGTTGAAATGTGCTATGCTAATCTAAGAAGTTTTCAAGAAATCATATTTTGAGAATCGTGCTAATGTCTCAGTCAAGTATTTGAAGTTGCATACAAGTCATTATAAGAATTTCCAATAAGAAGTCTTAATGTATATGATTTTCATGTTATAACATACAGTTGAATTCTTTCAGTTATATTTAAGTCATACATCCATATGTTTAGCTCTTGTTGAGCTATCATTTGAATTTCCTAAATTCAGAGGAGAGATTCTCGCATGTACTAATGTTCCAAATGTCTAAGTAAGTATAAGCACATGCCATGATATTGATCAATTAAGTTCAGAACATTGAATACTAGGAAGTCTCCTAGAGGTCACTTGGTTAACTAAATATGAGTTTATACGTGATAGAGAAATCTCATACGCTGTATGTCTGTAGTTCAGCTCTCAGCTCTATGTATATGCTAAGCGGTATGACAAATAACTCCAGTTCCGACTTATAATTTCCATATTTTCCTGCAAATAAGACAAATGAATGGAGAACATATGAAAGCTTTGGAATATTATTTTCGAGCACTAGCACGAAACCTATTCTTACCACAAGCTTTTAATAATATGGCCATGATCTGTCATTACGTGTGACTATCTCCACTATAGAAAATTAGGAACTATATATGCTCATCGACATGATAAGTTTAATAATAGCATTCCAGTGTATTGTTTCGATACATGTAAAGGAAGCACCCTGTGGGCAGTATATATATGTAATTTTCAGATGTTAAAGGATTGTATAGAAATGAGAATCTATGTGCTTCTACTAAAGCGATACATTGAATTGTTAAGATTATTTGTAGGACATTTCTTGTAAGCCTACTAAAGTTCACTCCATTGGATTATTCCTTCTGACTAAGCATATGAACCATGAATTGTCTTAATAAGATAATTCAATCAATCCCTTATTTTGAAAGAACTGTTCAAGGACCAAACGGTCCCTTTCCTTCATACTTCATATAAATAAATCTAAAACCCTAGAGTATATCTTTTCACGGATCGAAGGAAAAAGACACTTAGTTTATTTATCACTTTCATTCTATTTTGCATTTGACAACTTGTCCAACACATGTGTAGTCGCGCGTGGTGAATCAGGCAGGGCCTGCAGACGCTCTACCCCATCGACTACATCCATCGCTGAACCAACTAAACATCCACTTGAAACAACATAATCATCAGAAAAGATTACGTGGTACAATTAGGTCGAATAAACCCTTCTCGAATAAGTATTCAGCTGCTTGTGAACCTTCAGGTACTGTTTTATTCAATGTTTGTTCAATTACTCTTTTACCTGCAAATGCAATGTAGGCATTGGGTTCAACACTAATGATATCCCCCAACATACCAAAACTAGCTGTCAACTCCACCATCTTGCCTGGGGGAAAGGCTATATCTAGTACCGGACCGATGATTTGGACGACAAGCCCCGGGTTTTTTTTTTTCAAGCGTGGAAACCCCAGAACCAGAAGTAGTAGGATTGATTCTCATAATAATAAAATAAATAAATATGTCAAAATGTTTTTTCAAAAATTATCAAATTCGAAATAAATGTCCGCTAGCACGTCGATCGGTTAATTCAATATAATGGGAATTAGCACTCGATTTCGTTGACACCATGCAATTGAACCAATTCAATTGTTTACTTATTCAACTAGACTGAGTTAATTTGCAATTATGTTTTCTAAACCTCCTGGAGTTCCGTTGAGTCATGGAGTTGACATGTTTGTATATAATTTGACACCTTTATGTGATATACGTACATATTTGCTAATTTTTCATGGTATGTGCTCACTTGCATTGTATGTTACGAAAGAGACCCATTATAGCAACAAATTTACCATTTGCCATTTCAATGCCATATGTGTTAAATTGACTAAGTAAAAAGCTCTATCGACTTCGTTCATGATTATGATTGAGATATTTTTATTTTACTCTTGTATGAGACACCGGATGGAGATATTTTTATTTTACCCCGGTATGATACACCGGATGGAGATTTTTTTACTTTACCCCAGTATGGTACATCGGATGGAGATATTTTTATTATACCCTGGTGTGTACATCAGCTGGAGGCATTTTTACATGAATTTTATGGTCGGCTAGCCGCCGACATTACAATTATAACTTTGCTTATGCATTACTGTTGTTGCATTTGCACTTAAGTATTGAGTTATTGTCAGGTTTCCATTTCCATAATTTCAGGTTGTTACTATTCCTTATACCAAAAGGGTTAAGACAGGATGAGGAAATGGCGGACAAGGCGACGAGATTGCAGGCACAATAGTTTTCCTATGAAGGGACTGGGCTAAAACATCCTGAAGGATGGTTTGCCACGAAACCCGGCTTCAACATCCCAGAGGACGGCTTGCCAAGTTAGTCGAACAGTAAATTTTATCATATACATAAAACAATTTCCCTACAAAAGGGGCTGGCTTCTATATCCACCCGGACGGTTTGCCGAGCTATAGAACTCGGGAAATCTTTTACTCATAAATTGAGCTATTTAGAAACTTCAGAAATCTATTGTACTTGTAATAAGATTACTTACCCAACGTGTCTAGGACCTATACTACTTCAAAAGGATCAGCCATACCATGCCTTTGGAAAGTAAGAACAAGAGAGAATATAGCAAATACTCATATTATTGAACACTAAAATATTTAGTGTTGCCTAACACTAAAACTCTTTTCGATTCTGATTTTCAATGGACATCCTAGCCTCCTTTATATATAGGTTAGGAGACTACAAAATAAAACTCCATACAAGATAGACTTGGCACACTTTTCTAGAAAGCCTAACAAAACGAAAACGACACACCTATTTACATGGCCTGATAAAGACAAATCTGACATGCTTATTTAAACAAACTCATCTATAAAGTCTAATAACAGCAGACTCATATTGAAACATACGGCCTAATGAAACGGCTAGTCTAATATGCACAAGGAAGCCCATGTGAAATCCATATAAAGTGGGCCCCACTTTTGTCCTCATATGGGTAGTAAATTTTGGTGGGTGATCTGAGTTTCGAAGGTGCCACTGCTGGGTTGGAGCATTCTCCACCTGGATTCCATCGGAAGACATGTTTTCTGTCGAAAAAGCTCGTATCATGCAAACTCCGTCTTAATGATTTCGTAAAGTAGCATTTTCTACTTCATGTTTCTACAATGACTTGCTCCATATTTTGAGAGTCCTGTGATGAAGTATTTGATGGGACATTCAGCCTGATCCGTGTAATGGCCTGAGTGATTTCATCCCTGGTGATAGGGTGCCTGATATTCCTTTTTTGCCTTTCGTACTTCTTCCCAGTGAGGATGTTTATCAGTGTGCTTCCATGGTGCCCATTCTTTTGGCCAAACCTCTTTTGGAATGCACTTATTTTGCTGGAAGATAAACCTTTGTGATTCATAGTATTCCTCTTCCAAGGAAAAAATAGATATTGGAAATCGCCAACAGAAAGAGAGTTCTGGCTCGGCATGGACTTTCCCATCAATGACTTTACTGGTCAATGCAACATGAATATCTTTGCATCGTACGAATTCTTGAAGCATTAAACCCAGTATTTCCGCGGTCTGAACCACTGTAGAAATATTTTCAAAGCTAGTTCAATCTTGTCAAAATCCCTGAATACGTTGCATTTGAATTCCATCAGGATGTAATACTGGTGACATAAGTACCAGAAGAACCATAATAGTTCCAGCCCAAATGGCATAACCTTTCATTGGAAGTGTTGGTCAGGAATGCAAAATCCTATTTTTGGTCTTTCCTCAAGATGTATCCCCAATTGCCAAAATCCAGATTTGAGATCAAACTTGGAAAAATGTCTAGCTTTGGCTAGTGTTAAAATAGGGTAAGCCTATTTGGTATAGGGAATTTATCATCTTGGAGGAAATGCTTGAGTGGCTGGTAGTTTATGACTAATCTGAGTTTACCTCTTGTCTGCTCAGCTCTCTTGTTGACATAAAGAGCTTCACATTCCCATTGAGAATCAGACGGCTCGATCAGTCCAAACTCCTTGAGTTCAGTGTACTCCTTCTTTGCAAGCTGAAGGTGCTTTGGATTCATGCCAGAGTGGCTTGCCTTGGTCGGGTTGATGTTTTCATTCTTCCTGAATGGGTGTTTGATGAAGAATTCTTCATTCAGCTAGAGTGGGTTGTGACATTTCTTCATGAACTCCTTACGAGATGCACATGAATGTTCCATCAACTGTTGCTCGATTTCTCTTATCTGTTCATCTTCAATGATCTGGAATAAGTGTGAGACTTTTGAGTATGGGTTGAACTACTTTTTGACTACTATTCCATAGGATCAAATGTGGAGTCGATCCTCTAGTTGTCTAAAGATATCGTATCCGATTATGAGATCCTTTCCTGGGACATCTAACCCGAACAGTTTTGTTCAGAATTTTAGTCCTAGGAAGAACTCGATTGTTAACGGATGTTTTGTGATGACCGTGGTTGTCAGGATTCCATTTGACGCGTTGTTGAAGTTCTTGAAATGGGAAATCCATTGATCATCAAGAAGTACTGTTGGATTCATTAATGATGAGGCCGCACCAGTATCTATTTAAGTCAAAAACTATTAGAATGACTACCTTCAAAGGAACTACATAGCTTAACTGAATTAAGACATCACATACATTTACCATATCAGAAAACAAACTTGTACACATGAACTTAACGGGAGAAGCTGATTAAAGGTTTAAGGCAAAACTGATACCTCAAACTGAAACTAAGCAGGTAGGGAACAAATGAGGGTATTTAGCTATCATATCCGCTTCGGCTTCACATGTAGCTCCCTCAACATGCTGATTCTTCCATAATATTTTAACTGAAGCTAATTCTTTGTTCCTTAGCTTACAGACTTGATGATCTAGGATTTACACCGGGATTTCTTCGTAACTAAAGTTATCCTTCACTTCAATGCTGTCTACCAGAACTAACAAGGCCGAATCACCCAAGAATTTCTTCAAAAGTGACACATAAAAGACGAGATGAACCGATGATAGCTCCAGAGGAATGTCCAACTCATACGCCACCTTGCCAACTCTGCTCACAACCCGATAGGGGCCAACATAGCCGGTACTGAGTTTGCCCTTCCTTCCTAACCGCATGAATCCCTTCATGGGAGATACCTTTAGAAATACCCAGCTGGCCACATCAAACTCCAAATCTCTTCTCCTCTCATCAGCATACGATTTCTGATGACTCTGAGTGGTTTTCAACCGATCCCTTATCAACTGAACCTTCACCATTGCCTCATGAACCGAATCTGGGCCTATCATGGCTGCCTTACCAACCTCGAACCATCCGATGGGAGATCTACACCTCCGCCCATAAAGAGCCTCAAATGGTGCCATCTAGATAATAGAGTGGTAACTATTGTTATAAGCAAACTCGATCAAGGGAAAATGATCATCCCAACTACCATTGAAATACATAACACATGCCCTCAACATATACTCAAGTGTCTGAATGGTTCGTTCTGCTTGGCCGTTTGTTTGCGGATGGAAGGTTGTACTGAGCTTCACTTGCATCCCAAGTCCCTTTTGAAAAGAAAGCTAGAATTGAGAAGTAAACTGAGTACCTCGGTCTGAAATAATAGATAATGGAACTTCGTGAAGTCGAACTAACTCCCAAATATACGGCATAGCATAATCCTCCGCCGAATCCGTGATCTTGATCGGTAGGAAGTGTGCTTTCTTAGTTAGCCTATCCACCACCACCCAAATGGAGTCATAGCATCGGCGAGTATGAGGTAGGCCTGTAACAAAGTCCATATTAATATCTTCCCACTTCCAAGTGGGGATGTTGATATCCTGAAGTATGCCTCCCGACCTTTGATGTTGGACTTTCACTTGCTGACAGTTTGGGCATTTCTCTATGAACCCCGCAATATATTTCTTCATACCATCCCACCAATAGGTTTCTCGCAAATCCTGATACATTTTTGTGGATCTTGGATGAATAGAATATCTGGTACCATGCGCCTCATGTATTATCCAAACTCTCAAATTATCAACGTCCGGAACACATAGTTGACCCTGGTATCGTAGCACACCATCTCCCCCTTGGGAGAAGACCTCCACCTTTTGACTCCGCACCGCCTCCTTCAGTTTCCTCAATATTGGATTCTCATCCTGCCTGGATTTAACATCAACTACCAAGGACAATTCTGACCTGTTATGTACAACAACACCTCCATCGGTCGAATAGATCAACCTAACTCCCAGCCTTGCGAGTCGGTGGACATCCCTCACCAACTCCTTCTTTCCCTCATCCACGTGGGACACACTTTCCATGGAGACGCTACAAAGCGCATCCGCAACCACATTAGCCTTTCCCGAGTGGTAAAGGACACTCATGTCATAGTCCTTAAGTAACTCCAACCACCTCCTTTGCCGAAGATTTAGGTCATTCTGCGTGAACATGTATTGCAAGATCTTGTGATCTGTAAATACATCCACGTGGACCCATACAAGTAATGCCGCCATATCTTTAATGCAAATACCACCGCGGCAAGCTCAAGATCATGGGTCGGGTAATTCCTTTCATGGACCTTCAACTGTCTCGAGGGATATGCTAGTGACCATACCGAGTCCTAAAAGCGGTCTTTGGGATGTTACTCTCCCGAACTATGATTTGATGATACCCAGAACTGAGATTGACCTTGGAAAAGCACTTGGCACCCTAAAGCTGGTCAAACAAATCATCGATCTTGGGTAAGGGGTACCTGTTCTTGACAGTAACCTTGTTCAACTGCCGGTAGTCAGTACACATGCGAAGGGAACCATCCTTCTTTCGAAAAAATAGAACTGGTGCACCCCATGGAGACTGGCTCAGTCTAATGAAGCCCTTGTCCAATAGATCCTTTAATTGATCCTTCAATTCCTTTAGCTCGGCAAGAGCCATCCTGTAAGGAGGGATAGAAATAGGTTGCATATCTGGCAATAGATCAATACCGAAATCAATATCCCTTTCTGGAGGGACACCTGGCAAGTCCTCGGGAAACACCTTCGGGTATTCGCACACCACCAGAACTCACTGAATAGTCGGGGTCTCGGACTCTACATTCTTAATCGTAACTAGGTGATACATGCAACCCTTAGAGATCATCTTCCTGCCTTAAGATAGGAAATAAACCGACCTACTGGCACCACCGAACTACCTTTCCACTCCACAACTGGATAACCCAAAAAATGAAACTCCATGGTACGGGTTCTACAATTAATCGAGGCATAACATGCAAACAACCAATCCATAAAAAGAATAAAGTCAAAGTCAGTCATGGCTAACTCTACCAAATCTGCAGAGGTACCCTTGTGCAGCACAGTAATGGGGCAACCTCTATATGCCCGCCTAGCTACAACTGAATCACCGACTGGGGTAGACACAGAGAATGGTTCTGATAGGATTTTAGGACTAACTCAAAAACTACTAGCATGTAAGGAGTCACGAAAGACAATGTAGCTCCCTGGTCTAGCAAGGAATAAACATCAATATGAAAGACACACAACATACCAGTGACCATGGCTGGCGAAGTATCCTACTCCTGGCGCGAGGAAAGGGCATAGAATTAGTTTTGGCACGGACCGCCTCCCCCACTAGTAGATGCTCCCTGTGGAGCTGAACGGGCTGGAGCTGCTGCTGTCCTTGTGGTCTGTGCACGACCCTTATCATCACCTTCTCTAACATATGGGCATGCTCGACGCATGTGGCCAGGTCTACCACACCCAAAACAGACATCTGAACTGAGCAGGCACTCCCCAGTGTGACTCTGTCCGCACTTTCCGTAGGCTGGAGAGATATACTCAAATTGAGTGCTCCTCTGATCCCTCGACCCTGAAGCCCTGCTCCTATGATCACCCCTGGGTATGGATGGAACACCAGCTGATGATGGTGTTAGGGCTAGTGACCTCTGCTGAAACTGTGGACCGTAGCCACCGCTAGACCTCTGATGTGATAACCCACGATTTATTCGAGCCCTCTTTGCCTCCCTCTCCCTCGCATGAGCCGCCTCCATCTGTTGGGTGTACAACATTATGCGAGGAAAGTCCATATCCTGGTGGAGCTTAGCAATCCTGCATTCCTTGTCCAAATAACTCGCCACACCATGAACAAATCGGTTCACCCGCGCCCTCTGATCCATCACCAATTCTAGGGCGTATTTTGACAAACGGGTGAACTTAAGCGAATACTCCAACACACACATCTTTCCTTGAATGAGGTTAACAAACTCAGCTGCATTCAACTCCCTCATTTCCCGAGGGAAGAATCTATCAAGAAAAGCCATGTGAAACTCATCCCAGCTGATAGGGCCCGCTGTCGCTGCCCTGCTGTCCTTCCATTGCTTGTACCAAATATGAGCGACCTCTTTTAGCTGATAAGAGGCCAAGTCCACACACTTCCATTTGTCACTCCCATAACCTGAGTGACCTTCAGGATCCACTCAATGAACTCGTATGGATCCTCATCCACCTTCGACCCCGTGAACTCAAGAGGGTTCATCCTCAAGAAGTCTCTAATCCGAGCAGCCGCCACATTGCAATTCAGTGGAACCTGCGCAACAGCCTGCTGATTGACCTGAGCGGTCAAGGCCTGCGCCAGCATCTGAATTGCCACCCGAAACTCAGCGTGGGCAGCTGGCTCTGGTGCCTGGGGCTCCGGAACATGTGGGGCTTGCTGATACCCATGATCATTGCCATCTTCGTGGCCTTTATCATTTCCATTCATCCTTCCATTAATTCTTCTAGGAGCAATAATTTTGCAATCGTGAACCACACGAATAACAAAGATTGAAAGGCTTTTCATCGCACGACATAGAACATGAAAGAAGGGAACATTTCCTAAACATTTAGTAGCCTCTTCTTCATAGGTGTGGCGTGCTTTACACCCATGAAAAAGACTCTACCTAACGCGGCTTTCACACTCCCTAGGACACATCTGAACCTATGCCTCTGATACCAAGTTTTTCATGACCCGAAAGTACACCCGGATCATAGACACGTGAAAAGGGACCCCGAGGGACCCCAAGTCAATCCATGGATCATGCATACAACTCATCCCATTCAATTAGGCATAATGATAATCATAAAGATATAGAGGAAACGTACTCATAACATAGAATCAAGAAATAACAAACGTTTACATAGTTGAATACTACATACTTGTCTGAAAGCCTCTAAAACATGAGATGGGTTGATGGGAAAATATCCCCAACTAACCCGACCAATGCAGAAACACAAACAACATGAAAGTTTGTAAAAAAGCCCTCGGAATATGAGGACTCCCAACGAGCTGAAAGCATAAGCTGAGATGGCCTAAGGGTGAGGATGAGCCTGAGATCCAGACCCTGTATCATTAAATGATACAACATAGAAAGTATGCGGTCTAAGTACGCGGAATGTACTGAGTACGCAAGGTAAGTAAAACGGACATTTTAAATGTAAAGTAAAACTCATAAATAGACAGAGGAGAAGGACATCATGCTTTCATCAAAATCTTCATAATAATCATAAGGCTCAAGGCTTTCAAATCATTCATAATCATTCATTATGCTAATCGTAAGTAACTTTATCATAATATAACTTGAGCGAATAACATAAATATAACAATTCATAAAACATGCGGAATAATGGGAGGACTCATCATAACCGACACCATCATGGTAGAGCCTTTCATGATGCCCCACTGTCTCGCTCAAGTGGGCAGAGCCGACCCTGGCTTGCCAAGCGAGGGTCGTGCATTAGGCATGATATTACATTGGGGGGGATCATTTTCATAACATCATAACATTTACAACCCACGGTGGCACGTGGTTATTAGAGACTGGCGTAGTCCTTTGAACGTCGGGCTGCTCGGTGCTAGACACGGCTCCCAAAAACATGCATATAGGCTCATACATAAATTATTAACATCATGCATAAAATTCATTGGCTAAATTATAAAATTTATTAATCATGGATCCCCTTTAAAACATGCTTAGCCAAGAATCAAGACCCTTTTTATCGGCCAACATCATAAATCGATGAATCATGAAATTCGTTTCGTAAATGATAAATCATTCTTCATCATATGGGAATTGCCCAATGCTTCCTCATACTCAATTCTTTCAAAATATGCTCATAAACATGGGTAACTTGGATTCATGCATTTCCATAATCAACAAACATGCATATGCTCTCCATCATTTTTCAACGAAGATGAATCATAACATACATGTGTAGTCTGAAATCATAACATGAGGAGCCTTGGGCTAAAGCCATACCACAAGCTAGAAAGTGTGGGAGTCTATACTCCAAAACCATGTGGTAAGCTAATAACATGAAATTTAGATATATCATGAAACATACTTGATCATATGGGTTTTCCCAATACTTATACATTCTTGAAATAGGCTTTGATTACTCAAAACTTGAACATAGACATGGGTAATTCGAAATCATACTTTCATCATGAACATGTCATCATAACTAGAAGCATAGATCATAATCTCATCTTTTCATGAATTTCCATAGATGGGCATCTTATTTGTAAAACTTTGAAATCATAATTTGTAATAGAAAATATTATAAAATATGCCCATAAATCATAATTCAACATTACAAACATACATAGAGATTACCCATGATAGATACTTAAATAATTCACAAGTTGAGTTAAAACCCCATAGTTTCATCAACTTAGAAATCACATGAAATTGAAGAGGGATTGGGAATTGGAGTGGATTCATACACCCATCCATAACAATATATACCTAGGAGAATCTGATTTCACAACCTTCTTGAGAGCCCAAAGTAATTTGGGGAAGAACTTGATGAATCTAAGCTTGATCACCCCTTAGAACTACTAAGCTTGCATGCATGGAGAGGAATAGGCTTAGGATGAGTTAAAACCTCTTAAAACACACTTATATGAGTTTAAAACGACATAGTTTAGACCTTAGGAACTTAGAAATTATAGAAAAGCCCTTAATAAATTCATAGAAAAATACACACTACCAATCCCAACGAGGGACTAGAAAACTGTCATCAAGGACCATGACTCGTGGTCTTCTTTCCACTGTTAGCAATAGAATTCACACCTCTGAGGGTCACCACGAGGGACACCACGACTCATGGTGTTCCCAATGACTCGTGGTGACCATGTTGTGACAAGCACTACCTAAACTTTCCACATTCAAACCAACCACTGACCACGAGTGACTCAACGACTCGTGGTCCTGACCACAATTTGTGGCCTCTCCCCTGGTCAACTCCTTGAACAAAAATCCAACCAACTCACCCTTCACTCCATGAGTAACCTAACGATTCGTGGTGCACCTCACGGGTCACTGGACGACTCATCCTGTGACCTGGTGAAGAAAATCATGCTTTCTCTATTTCAACCCTTGGGTCTTATCTTAAGGCTTTTAGGGTATTAAAATATCTCCCCCTTGAGAACATTCTTCCTCGAATGTTAATCAGCATACTGAGAAGCTGAGAAATGCATTCATCATACCATATACTGAACATTTAGAGCTAAAACCTGAAGGAGTGACTGTCTCTAGACTGAACTAAATGATTGAACTAATTTCATGAATCATACATATATAAAATGACATGAAAGAAACTGGAGTACAAGAACTGAACATGAAACTGAATAGAGTACTAGGGAGGAAACTGATACCTCAAACTGAAACTCAGCCGGGAGGGAAAAGATGTGGGTATTTGCCATCATATGTGCTTCGGCTTCCCACGTAGCTCCCTCAACATGATGGTTCCTCCACAAAACCTTCACAGAGGCCACTTCTTTATTTCTTAGTTTTCAAATCTGACCATCAAGTATTTCCACCAGAACCTCCTCATAGCTAAGACTATCTGTCACACCCACACTCCTCATGGGGACAACCAAAGCTGGGTCACCCAGACATTTCTTCAAAAAAGACACATGAAACACTTGATGTACTGAAGCCAATTCTGAGGGAAACTCCAATTCATATCTACATTGCCAACCCGTCTCACAATCTGGTACAGACCAACATAACGGGGACTAAGTTTTCCTTTCTTTACGCACCTCATCACTCCCACCGTGGGAGATACATTCAGGAACACCCAATCATCAACTTCAAACTCAAGTTCTCTTCTCCTCACATCTGCATTGGACTTTTGATGACTCTGAGCTATTTTCAACCTTTCCCTTTTAAGTTGAACTTTCTACAAAGCCTCATGAACTTAATTTAGTCCTATCAACACAACTTCATCGACTTCAAACTATCCAATAGGCAATCACATCTCCGCTCATAAAGAGACTCAAACGGAGCCATTTGAATGTTGGAATAGTAGTTGTTGTTACATGCAAACTCAATGAGAGGCAAATGATCATCCCAACTACCTTTGAAATCAATCACACATGCCCTCAACATATCTTCAAGAATCTGAATGGTCCATTCCTCCTGACCATCTATTTGCGGGTGGAAAGTTGTGCTAAGCTTGACTTGAGTACCAAGTCACTTCTAAAAAGACCTCTAAAACTTGGAGGTAAACTGAGTACCTCTATCTGCTATGATGGACAAGGGATATCCATGCAACTGAAATAACTCCCACCACCGAGACAGCTAAAGATGGGTCACCCAAGCACTTTTTCAAGAGCGATACGTGAAAGACGGGATGAACTAAAGATAACTCTGATGGAAAGTCCATCTCATACACTACCTTACCAAATCTTTTCACAACCCGGTAGGAACCAACATAGCGCGGACTGAGTTTTCCTCTCTTCCCAAACCGAATGACTCCCTTCATGGGAGATACCTTTAGAAATACCCAATCGTCTACCTCAAACTCCAAATCTCTCCTTCTCACATCCGCATATGACTTTTACGACTCTGAGCAGTTTTCAGCCTGTCCTTATCATTTAAACTTTCACCATGGCCTCATGAACCAAATCAGATCCTACCATCGCTGCCTCACCAACCTCAAACCATCCTATGGGCAATATACACCTCCACCCATAAAGAGCCTCGAACGATGCCATCTAGATACTAGAGTGATAGCTGTTATTATAAGCAAACTCGATCAAGGGCAAATGATCATCCCAGTTACCTTTGAAGTCCATCAAACATGCCCTCAACATATCCTCGAGAGTCTGGATTGTTCGTTCGGCTTGGCCAGTTGTTTGCGGATGAAAGGTTGTGCTGAGCTTAACTTGAGTCCCAAGGACCTTCTGAAAAGACCGCCAGAACTGGGACGTAAACTTAGTACCAGTCTGAAATAATAGACAAGGGTACTCCATAAAGTCGAACCAACTCCCGAATATACAATTTGGCATAATCATCCACTGAATCTGTGGTTTTGACTGGTAGAAAGTGTACACCTTGGTTAATCTATCTACCACCACCCAAATTGACTCATACTGTCGGCGAGTACGAGGTGTTCCTGTAATGAAATCCATATTACTCTTCCCATAGCCAAGTGGGAATGCTATTATCCTTAAGTGCGTCTCCCAGCCTTTGATGCTCGACTTTCACTTACTGACAGTTCGGGTACTTGGCTACAAATTCTACAATATCCTTCTTCGTGTCGTTCCACCAATATATTTCCCGCAAGTCACGATACATCTTGGTGGCACCCGGATGGATGGAATATCTTGACCCATGTGCCTCATGCAATATTCGGTCCCTCAAATCACCTACGTCTGGAACACACAGACGACCTTGGTACCGTAGCACCCCATCTCCCCCTTGGGAGAAAACCTCCACCTTTTGACTCCGAACGACTTCCATCAGTTTTACCAACATAGGATCCTCATCTTTCCAAGCTTTCACATCCACCACAAAGGACGATTCTGATCCATTTTGCGCAATAATGCCGCCATCGGTCGAGTCTACCAACCCGACTCCCAACCTTGCTAGTCGATGGACATCTTTCACCAACTCCTTTTTTCCCTCATCCATGTGGTACACACTCTCTATAGAGAGCCTACTAAGTGTGTTCACCACCACATTAGCCTTACCCGGGTGGTAAAGAACACTCATATCATAGTCCTTAAGTAGCTCCAACCACCTCCTTTGTCGAAGATTGAGATCTTTCTGCGTGAAAACATACTGCAAGATCTTGTGGTCCGTAAACACATCCACATGGACCCCATACAAGTAATTTCGCCATATCTTCAAAGAGAACACCACCGCGGCCAACTCAAGATCATGGTTCGGGTAATTTTTCACATGGATTTTCAACTATCTTGAGGCATACGTTATCACTTTCCCGTGTTGCGTCAACACACACCCAAGTCTGATTCTGGAAGCATCACAATATACTACAAAACCATTGATACCTTCGGGTAGGGTTAATATTGGTGCTGAAGTGAGTCGAGTCTTCAACTCTAGGGAAGCTTTTCTCACAAGCCTCCGGCCATTAGAACTTTACCTTTTTCTGGGTCAACCTGGTAACTGGTGCTACGATTGATGAAAAACCTTCTACGAATCTATGATAGTAGCTTGCTAGCCTAAGAAACTCTGAATTTCTAAAGGATTCACCGGTCTGGGTCATGTCTTCACCGCCTCGATTTTTTGAGAATCCACCCTAATGCCCTCACTTGATACCACATGAACCAAGAATGCCATGGAGTCCAGCCAAAATTCACACTTCCTAAACTTAGCATACAACTGACGATCCTTAAGGGTTTGAAGCACTATTCTCAAGTGAGCAACGACATGCTCCTCTTTGCTCTGAGAGTATATAAGGATATCATCTATTAACACGAACACGAACATGCCTAGATATTGCTTGAATACCCTGTTCATCAATTCCATGAAAGCTGCAGGGGCATTAGTTAGTCCAAAATACATAACAACAAATTCGTAGTGACTATACCGAGTCCTGAAAGCGGTTTTCGGAATGTCACTCTCCCGAACGCTGAGCTGGTAATACCCAGACCTAAGATCTATCTTTGAGAAGCATCTAGCACCCTGAAGCTGGTCAAACAAGTCATCGATCCTAGGTAAGGGGTACCTATTCTTGACAGTGACCTTGTTCAATTGCCCGTAATCAATACACATGCGAAGGGAACCATCTTTCTTCCAGACAAATAACACCAGTTCACCCCATGGAGACTTGTTCGGCCTGATAAAGCCCTTATCTATGTCATGACCCAAGCGTAGTCCCAGATTGTAGATATCGGAAAAGGGACCCAGAGAGACCCCAAGTCGACCCATGGCATAAGCCTCCAACTAACTCATTTAGTAAACATGAAGAAAGCATAAGTATAAACTCAGCGGAAGTCTCGAAGTACAACACATCAGTATAATATCCGATTCTATACATGCATAAGTCTGAAATCCTCTAGTCTAGATGAGTTGACGGGACAAGACCGCAACTAACTCCACAAAACGTGAAACTGAAATACGACATGAAACTGAAGGTCTAGTCCTCGAAAGATTAGGACTCACCACTCACACAGGTGCAAATTTTGATAAGCGACTACGAGCGGGGCTGAACCTAAGAAACGGATCTGGCATCATGAAACGATGTAGCATAGAAAGTATGCGGTCAGTACGTGGAATGTACCGAGTATGCAAGGTAAGTAAAATCACTTTAGTAAAGTAAATCATTTAAAACATTTCATATATGTCATAAGCTTTCAACATGAGAGGAAGGGTATACATGCATTCTTTTGTAATCAAAATCTCATCATAACTTGATCATGCATAACTTTAAAACATCATGACTGACTGGAATGTCTCAAGTTGAAACATAACATTTATTTTAAAGGTGAACAATGAGTTAAACCTTACTTTTAGAAAATGCATGCGTAAGTAATCATCATGAGTAATGAATATGAAAATCCGAATGATATAGACAGTGGGAGACTCGTCACTTTACTGACATACCACAATAGAGCTTACGTGGTCCCAACTATCACACTCAAGTAGGTATAGCCGTCCATAACCTTGTCAGGGCGATGGACGATACCATGATATCAATATCAAGATGAAGGGCTAATCGGGCCGAGGATAGCTCACAAAGGGAGGTCCCAATAACATATTAGGATCAACCTACATTGGCGTGTAGCTCTGGGGCATAGGGTGATCAACCCTTAACCCGCTCGGTGCTAGACTCTTCTCCCAAAAACATGCAATGCTCTAGATCGTATATAACGAAGCTCAACATTGTCTAATGATGAAGCTCAACATCATCTAATGATGAAGTTCAATATGAAATCATGCATAACTCAACATCATATGAAACAAAGCTCAACATTATCCTTTGACAAAGCTCAATAATGACATACATCTCAATTATGAAATTCATACATATGAGAAGCTTTATTTCAAAACATACCACAAGCTCAATCATAAGTGGGAGCATCTACTCCAAATCATGTGGTAAGCTACATGTAGGAATATTTTACTCAACATACCACAAGCTAGAATTTATGAAAAATTGGGGAACTTCACTTCAAACAATGTGGTAAGCTTCTGTTGGGAAAATCATCACATAAAATCAACATGCGGACATTGCCCAACCCTTTATCATATTAGGATCTACTCATTTCATTTTGAAAACAACATCATAATCATAATCATGGGTAGCTTTAGAAACATGTTTTTCATCATCTAATCTCATCATCATCATACATTCAAAATCATTCTCTTCTTTCATGAACTTCTCATCCATGGGCATTCAATTTTATAATTTAGAAATCACCATTTGGGTTAAAAACATTTTAAAATCTGCCCAAGCTTCACAATTCATCAATATGAATATAATATAATCATACCCATGTATGGAGATTGAAAAATCATGCAATTGGGTAGAAACCCCATACTTGATCATAGGCAATTCATCATGTTTTGATAGAAATTGGGCATGGGTATGGAAGGAAACACCCACTCATAGCCTTATATTCAAGAAAATGGTGAATTCTAACACCCTCTAATTGCCCAGCTGAGATTCCATTTGGAAACTTTCAAAACTTGCTTTAAATCCTCCCTTCAAGCTCTCAAGTTTGCATGCACGGAATGAACTACCTTAGAATAGTTTTCCCCTCTTAAAACCTTGTAAAACGAGCCTTAAACGACACAGTATATGTCTTAAGAATTTAGGAATTACAAAAAGATCCTTACTAAATTTGCAGGATAACATTGCCAGGTGGTCCTAACAGACGACCTGATGGATCCTCACTGGCCCAAATGACTCGTTATGTTGCTCATTGGGTGCATTGGTTAACTGATCCTTTAGGCCTCGCAACGGGAGACTTAACGACCCATTGCCAGTGGTCACGACTCATTACCACCACCCATCATGTACACTGCCTTAGCATTAACTAGAAGTCACCTTTCTTGATCACGACTCACCTCACGAGTCATTGGGATAGACCACGACTCGTGGGGTCCCTTCCGTTAGGTACACTGGTTCCTTCTCCATCTATTTTCCCACACCACCCCAGGATTGACATGATGAGTCATGGTGACTGACCACGAGTCGTTACCTCACTCGTGGGGACCTCAATCCTTTATTTCCCTAGTCCTCCCCACGAGCCACCTAACGACTTGTGGGGTCTCCTCACGAGTCGTCCAACAACTCGTCCTGTGCCTGCAACATGAATTTCACAATTTTCCCATTTCAACTCCTGGGTTCGATCTTTGAGCTTCTGGGTATAACAATATCTCCCCTCTGGGGACATTTATCCTCGAATGTTAGAAACACATAGAAAACACTGAAACATCCAATCATCATATGCAGATAATGATTATTCAAACCGAAAACTGAAAGAATGACTACCTCAAAAAAGAACTACATAGCTGAACTGAATTCAGACATCAGACACATTTATCATAACATAATTCAAAATTAAACACATAGACTGAACATGAAAACTGATTAGAGAATTAGGGAAAAATCTGATACCTCAAACTAGAATTGAGACGGTAGGGAACAGGTGGGGGTATATAGCCATCATAGCCACTTCAGCTTCCCATGTAGATCCCTCAACATGCTGGTTTCTCCATAAAACCTTCACCGAAACTACATCTTTGTTCCTCAGCCTCCAAACCTGGCAATCCAAAATTGCAACTAGAGTTTCCTCATAACTGAGGCTGTCTCCCACGCCAACACTTTCTACCATGACAACTAAAGATGGGTCACACAAGAACATTTTCAAGAGTGATACATGAAAGATGGGATGAATTGAAGATAACTCTAATGGAAAGTCCAACTCATACGCTATGTTACCAACTCTTCTCATAACCCGATTGGGACCAATATCGCGGGGACTAAGTTTTCCTTTGTTTTCGAACCGCATGACTCCCTTCATGGGAGATACCTTTAGAAATTCCCAATTATCAACCTCAAACTCCAAATCTCTTATTCTCACATTCGCATATGACTTTTGACGACTCTAAGCAGTTTTCAGCCTGTTCCTTATCAATTGAACCTTCACCCGAGCTTCGTGAACTAATTCTGGCCCTATCATAGCTACCTCACCAACCTCAAACCATCCGATGGGCGACCTACACCTCTGCCCATAAAGAGTCTCGAACGGTGCCATTTGGATACTATAGGGATATCTGTTATTTAAAGAAAACTCGACCAAGAGTAGGTGATCATCCCAACTACCTTTAAAATCCATCATACAGGTTCTCAACATGTCCTCGAGAGTTTGAATTATCCGCTCCTCCTGACCATCCGTTTGCGGATGAAATGTTGTGCTGAGTTTAACCTGAGTCCCAATCCCTTTTTGGAAAGACCACCAAAATTGAGAGGTAAACTGAGTACCTCGGCCTGAAATAATGGACAAGGGAACTCCATTAAGACGAACCAACTCCCGAATATAGAATCTGGAATAGTCATCTACTGAATCTGTAGTTTTAATTGGTAGAAAGTGTGCAGCTTTGGTCAATCTGTCGACCACCACCCAAATGGAATCGTAGTGTCGGCGAGTATGAGGTAGGCCTGTAATGAAATCCATATTAATCTCTTCCTACTTCCAAGTAGGAATGTTAATATCCTGCAATAAGCCTCTGACCTTTGATGCTTAACTTTCAATTGATGACAGTTCGGGCACTTAGCTACAAATTCTGCAATATCCTTCTTCATGCCATTCCACCAATATATTTCTCGCAAGTCATGATACATCTTGGTGGCACCCAGTTGGATAGAATAATTAGATCCATGTGACTCATGCAATATTCGATTGGTTGAAGATGATGTTATGCGGCGTTCAGAACCAGTCTTGAAGTGAATGAATTAGAAAGAAATAATGCCATTCTCAAATCATCAACATCTGGAACACATAGACGGCCCTGGTACCGCAACACCCCATCTCCCCCTTGGGAGAATACCTCCACCTTCTGACTTCCAACGACTTTCTTCAGCTTTACTAGAATTGGATATTCATCTTGCCTGGCCTTCACATCCATCACCAAGGACGATTCTGATCCGTTTTGCAAAACAATGCTGCCATCGGTCGAGTCGACCAATCTAACTCCCAACCTTGCAAGCCGATGGACCACTTTCACCAACTCTTTCTTTCCCTCATCCACGTGGGACACACTCTCCATAGAGAGTCTACTAAGAGCGTACTCTACCACATTAGCCTTACCAGGGTGGTAAAGAACACTTATATCATAGTCCTTAAGTAGCTCCAACCACCTCCTTTGCTGAAGATTGAGGTCTTTCTGCGTGAACACATATTTCAAGCTCTTGTGATCCGTGAATCCATCCACATGGACCCCATACAAGTAATGCTGCCATATCTTCAATGCAAACACCACCGCGGCCAACTCAAGGTCATGGGTCGGGTAATTATTTTCATGAACCTTCAACTATCTCGAGGCATAAGCTATCACTTTGCCACGCTGCATAAACACACACCTGAGTCCGGTTCTCGAAGCATCACAACACACCACAAAACCATCGGTACCCTCAGGTAGGGTCAACACTGGTGTTGAACTGAGTCGAGTCTTCAACTCTTGGAAGCTTTTCTCACAAGCTTCCGACCATTGAAACTTCACCTTCTTCTGAGTCAACTTGGTCAAAGGTGCAGAAATAGATGAAAAGCCCTCCAAAAATCTCCGATAGTAACTAGCTAAGCCCAAAAAGCTCCTGATATCTTATGGGTTCACCGGTTTGGGCCAATTCTTTACCGCCTCGATCTTCTGAGAGTCTACTTTTATGCCCTCACTTGATATCACATGGCCTAGAAATGCCATCAAGTCCAACCAAAACTCATGTTTGCTGAACTTTGCATACAACTGACCATCCTTGAGGGTTTGAAGCACTATTCTGAAGTGAGCGGCATGCTCCTCTTCGCTCTGAGAGTATATAAGGATGTCATCAATGAACACAATCACGAACATGTCCAAATATGACTTGAACATCCTGTTCATTAGATCCATAAAAGCTGCAGGGGCATTGGATAGTCCAAAAGACATAACAACAAATTTTTAGTGACCATACTAAGTCCTGAAAGCGGTTTCCGGGATGTCACTCTCCCGAACCCTGAGCTGGTGATACCCGGATCTGAGGTCAATCTTGGAGAAACACTTGGCACCTTGAATCTAGTCAAACAAATCATCGGTCCTGGGTAAAGGATACCTGTTCTTGAAGGTTCCCTTGTTCAACTGCCGATAGTCAATGCATATCCGAAGTGAACCATCTTCTTCCGGACAAATAACACTGGCGCACCCCATGGAGACTTAATCAGCCTAATAAAGCCCTTATCTAAAAAGTCCTTCAACTGATCGTTCAACTCTTTTAGCTCAGATGGAGCCATTGTGTAAGGTGGAATAGATATAGGCTGCGTGTCGGGAAGAAGATCTATACCGAAATCAATATCCTACTCGAGAGGGACACCTGGAAAATCTTCAGGAAAGACCTCCCGATACTTATGTACTACTTGTACGGACTCGATAGTCGGGGTCTCGGACTCCATGTCCTTAACCCTACCTAGATTGTACAAACAACCCTTAGAAATCATCTTTCTGGCCTTAAGGTAGGAAATATATCGACCTACTGGCACAACTGAATTACCCTCCCATACTAAGACTGGCTCACCTGAAAATCTGAACTCTACTGACTGGGTCCTACAATTAACTGAAGCATAGCATGAAAATAGCCAATCCATGTCAAGAATAACATCAAAATCGGTCATGGCTAACTCTATTAAGTCTGCTGAGGTGACCTTATGAAGAACTGAGATCGGGTAATCTCTATTCACCCGTCTAGATATAACAGAGTCACCTACTCGAGTAGAAACTGAGAAGGGATCTAATAAGACATCGGGACTGATCCAAAGCTACTGGACACATAAGGTGTCACAAAAGACAAGGTAGCCCCCAGATATAACAAAGCATATGCATCAACATGAAATACTCTCAATATACGATTGACTACATCTGGTAACACCTCCTACTCCTGAAGAGTGGCTGAGGTATAGAATCTGTTCTAGCTGTCTGCCAGCTGCACTAGTGGATGCCCCCTGATGTGTTATGCATTGGGGAGGAGCTACTAAACTAGAAGCTAGGCCTCGACCCCCAACCCAGTCCTATCTCGCAGCGAGACAATCTTTGAGCATATGTCCAGGATGCCCAATTCAAAACAAGCTCCTGACCCTGCTAAGTACTGGCCTGTGTGCCCTCGGCCACATCTGCAGCAAGCTGGGTGCTAAAATCTGTGGGTCTGCTGCTATGACGCCTCGAGCCTGATGCTCACCCTCTCTTATCATGTCTAGGCCTAGATGGCACACTCAATGCTGAAGATGTTGGGGCTGAGGATCTCTGGTGGGTCTTTTGTCGATGCCCACCACCAGATCTTTGTTGAGAAAACATGTGGTACTTGGTCATGGCCCTCTTGGCCTCCCTTTCCCTCGAGTGTGCCGCCTAAATCTGCTGGGCGTACAACACTATGCGAGGGAAGTCCATGTCTTGGTGAAACATAGCTATCCTGCAGTCCTTGTCCAAATATCCTACTTTACAATGCACAAATCTACTCACGCGCGTCCGCTGGTCGGTCACTAACTTCGGGGCATACTTAGATAGGTGGTGAACTCAAGGGCGTACTCCTGAACAGTCATCCTTCCTTGCTTTTAATTCAAGATCTCAACTTCTTTCAACTCCCTCATCTCTCGAGGGAAGAACTGATCTAGGAATGCAACCTGAAGCTCCTGCGACCCTGCTATCCTTCCATTGGCGGAACCAAATATGCGCAACCCCCTTCAACTAGTGGGAGTCCAACTTCACGTAGTCAACCCTACTCATCCCCATAACCTGGGTGATCTTTACAATCTCATCAATGAAATCATGCGGGTCCTCATCTACCTTGGACACCAGAAACTCCGGTGAGTTCATCCTAAAGAAGTCCCTGACTCAAGCTGCCACTGCATTGCCATTTTGGGAAACATGCGCAACGCCCTGCTGATTGACCTGAGCGGCCAAGGCCTGCGCAAACATCTGAATTGAAGCTCGGAACTCAGCATGGGAGGCTGGCTCTGGTGCCTGAGGATCTTGAACTGGTGGGGTTGGCTGATGCTCATGATAGTTTCCATCCTTGTGGCCCACACCACCTCTAATCCTCCTTCCATTCACTCTTCGAGGGTCCATGATTCTAAAATCGTTAATAGCACGAATTATAAGGATAGAAAGGCCTTTCATCGCACGCCTAAAACGTGTAGTAGCCTCTTCGTCATAAGTGTGGCACGCTTCACACCCATGAAAAATACTCTACTTAATGCGGATTTCAGACTCCTTAGGACACTTCAAACCAATGGTTCTGATACCAAGTTTGTCATGACCGGAGCGTAGACCCAGATAGTAGATATGGGACAAGGGACCCCGAGAGACCCCAAGTCGACCCATGGCATAAGCCTCTAACTAACTCATTTAATAAACATGAAGAAAGCATAAGTATAAATTCAACGGAAGTTTCACACAATATCTCATCAGTATAATATCCGAAGCTATACATGCATAAGTTAGAAAGCCTATAGTCTAGATGAGTTCATGGGAAAAGACCCCAACTAACTCCCCAAAACATGAAAATGAAATACGACATGAAACTGAAGGTCTAGTCCTCGAAAGATGAGGATTCACCACTCACGCAGGTGCAAATTCTTATAAGCGACTACGACGGGGCTGAACTTGAGAAATGGATCCTACATCATGAAATGATGCACCATAGAAAGTATGCGGTCAGTACGTGGAATGTACCGAGTATGCAAGGTAAGTAAAAATGATTTAGTAAAGTAAATCATTTAAAACATTTCATATATATTATAAGCTTTAAACATGAGAGGAAGGGCATACATGCATTCTTTTGTAATCAAAATCTCATTATAACATGATCATACATAGCTTTAGAACATCATGGCTGACTTGAATAAATCAGGCCGAAACATGACATTTATTTTATAAGATAAACAATGAGTCAAACCTTGCTTTTAGAACATGCATGCGTAAGTAATCATCATGAGTAATGAATGTGCAAATCGTATATAACGAAGCTCAACATCGTCTGATGATGACGCTCAATATGAAATCATGCATAACGCAACATCATATGAAACGAAGCTCAACATTGTCCTTTGACAAATCTCAATAATGACGTACATCTCAATTATGAATTCATGCATATGATACGCTTTATTTGGAAACATACCACAAGCTCAATCATAGGTGGGAGCATCTACTCCAAATCATGTGGTAAGCTACATGTAGAAATATTTAACTCAACATACCACAAGCTAGAATTTATGAAAAATTGGGGAACTTCACTTCAAACAACGTGGTAAGCTTATGTTAGGAAAACCATTACTTAAGATCAACATGCGGACATTGCCCAACCCTTTATAATACTAGGATCTACTCATTTCATTTTGTAAACAACATCATAATCATGGGTAGCTTTAGAAACATGTTTTGCATCATTTAATCTCATCATCATCATACGTTCAACATCATTCTCTTCTTTCATGAACTTCTCATCCATGGGCATTCAATTTAATAATTTAGAAATCACAATTTGGATTAAAACCAATTTAAAATCTACCCAAGCTTCACAATTTATTAATATAAATATAATCTAATCATACCCATATATGGAGATTGAAAAATCATGCAATTCGGTAGAAACCCCATACTTGATCATAGGCAATTCATCATGTTTTGATAGAAATTGGGCATGGGTGTGGAAGGAAGCACCCACTCAAAGCCTTATATACCTGAAAATGGTGAATTCTAACACCCTCTAATTGCCCCAGCTGAGATTCCAATTTGAAAACTTCAAAACTTGTTCTAAATCCTCCCTTCATGCTCTCAAGTTTGCATGCATGAAATGAACTAGCTTAGAATAGGTTTTCCCCTCTTAAAACCCTGTAAAACGAGCAACGACGTAGTATAGGTCTTAGGAACTTAGAAATTACAAAAAGACCCTTACTGAATTCGTAGGAAAACACTGTCAGGTGGTCCTAACGGACGACCTAACAGATCGTCACTGGCCCAAATGACTCGTTATGTCGCTCATCGGGTGCACTGGTTAACTGATCCTTTAGGGCTTGCAACGGGTGACTTAACGACCTGTTGCCACTAGTCACGACTCGTTGCCACCTCCCGTCATGTACACTACTTTAGCATCAAATGGAACTCACCTTGCTTGATCAAGACTCACCTCACGAGTCATTGGGACAGACCACAACTCATGGGGTCCCTTCCGTTAGGTACGCTGGTTCCTTCTCCATCTACTTTCCCACACCACCCCATGATTGACATGACGACTCTTGGTGACTGACCACGAGTCATTACCTCACTTGTGGGGACCTCAATCCTTTATTTCCCCAGGCCTCCCCACTAGCCACCTGACGACTCATGGGGTCTCCTAACGAGTCGTCCGACGACTCGTCCTGTTCCTTCTACATCAATTTCACAATTTTCCTGTTTTAACTCCCGAGTCCGATCTTTGAGCTTCCGAGGTATAACAATCTAACAAGTCCTTCAACTGATCCTTTAACTCTTTTAGCTCGGTTGGAGCCATCCTGTATGGAGGAATAGAGATGGGATGCGTATCAGGTAAGAGATAAATACCAAAATCAATTTCCCTCTCCAGAGGAACACCTGGCAAATCATCGGAAAAAACCTTCGGATACACACACACTACTGGAACTGACTAAATAGTCGGGGTCTCGGACTCAACATCCTTAACCCTAACTAGGTGATACATTCAGCCCTTAGAAATCTTTTTCCTGGCATTAAGTTATGAAATAAACTGACTGACTGGTACAACTGACTTACCCTTCCACTTCAAGACCGGCTCAACCGAAAACCTGAACTCTACTGATCGAGTTTTACAATTAATCAAAGCATAACATGCAAAAAACCAATACATGCCCAAAATGAGGTCAAAGTCAGTCATAACTAACTCTACTAAGTCTGTGGAGGTGACCTTATGTAACACTCTCATGGGGCAACCTCTATACACCCGCCTAGCTACAATCGAACCACCAACTAGAGTAAATACTAAGAGCAGTTCTGACCGAATTTCAAGGCTAACTCCTAAACTACTAGAAATATATGGGGTCACAACAGACAAAGTAGCTCCTGGATATAGCAAGGAATAAGCATCAATATGGAAGACTTGCAACATATCAATGACCACATCTGGCGAAGTCTCTTACTCCTGGCGGGGTACTAAGGCATAAAACCTGTTTTGGCGCTGACCGGCAGCTGAGGGGGACATGCTGCTAGAGAGGTAGAACTGGTTGTTGTCACACGGGTCCCACCAACCCCTGATCTGGCTGAGGGGAAATCCCTAAATCGGTGCCCGAGTTGGCCACACCCGAAACACCCATTTGAGACAATTAAGCACCTCCCGGGATGATTTTTGCCACACTTCACACAAGCTGGAAAAGTACGCTCCACCTGCATGCTACCCTGATCCCTTGATCCTGAAGCCCCACTCCCTTGACCTCCTCGAAACCTAGATGGCGTGCTGGCCAATGATGGAGCTAGAGCGATAGACCTATGCTGGGAATGCTGACGCTATCCACCCCCTGACCTAACCTGAGAAAACCCAAAGCTGTCGCTCCTGGCCATCTTGGCCTCCCTTTGCTTCCGATAGACCGACTCCATCTACAGCACATCCAATACAATACGGAGGAAGTCAATATCATGATGAAGTATGGCGATCCTGCAATCCTTTGCCAAGTATTCCGCCACCCCATGCACGAAACGACTCACCCGAGCCCTCTAGTCCGCCACCAACTCTGGAGCATACTTGGATAATCGGGTGAACTCCAAGGCATACCCTTGAAGAGACATATTACCTTACTTCAGATTAGCAAAATTGGCCACTTTGAGCTCCCTCATCTCCCAAGGGAAGAACCGATCCATAAATACTGCATGGAACTCTTCCTAACCATTCGGGCCTGCACCCACTGCCCTGGCATCTCTCCGCCGCTTATACCAAATATGAGCCACCCCCTTGAGCTGATAGGAGGTCAAGTTAACACACTCTCCGTTGTTCATCCCCATAACCTGGGTGATCTTCAAAATCTTCTCAATGAAATCATGTGGATCCTTGTCCACCTTTGACCCCGTGAACTCCGGATGGCTCATCATCAAGAAATCCCTCACTCTAGCTTCTGCTCATTCCCATTCTACGAGTAATGCGCTACAGTCTGATTTTGAACCTGGGCCATCATGGCCTATGCCTGCATCTGAATCGCTGCCCTAAACTCAGTGCAGCCAGCTGGCTCTGGTGCGTGCTCCTCGTGAACGGGTGGGGCTGGCTGATGCTCCTCACTATGGGCACCCTTATGATCATTACTGTTACCATTTCTTCTGGCGTTCACTCTACGTGGAGGCATGATTCTTCAAACGCGAATAGCATGAATTAGAAGGGTAGAGGACTTTCATCGTACGACATAGATCATGAAAGAAGGGAACATTTTCTAAAGTATAGTAGCCTCTTCTTTATAAGTGTGGCGCGCTTCACACCCATGAAAAAGAATCTACTTAACGCAGCTTTCAGACACCCTAGGATACTTCAAACCTATGGCTCTGATACCAAGTTTGTCAGGACCCAAACGTACACCCGAATCGTAGACACAAGACAAGAAGCCCTGAGAGACCCCAAGTCGACCCATGGCATGAGCATACATCTAATTCAATCACATAAGCGGAAGACTTAACATAAAAAAATGTAAACATGTCATAAATGCGAAGAAACGACAATAAGAATCCATACATGATGGCTGATTACAACTGGTAGTCTGAAAAGCCTCTAACCATGAAAGACGGGTTGATGGGACAACTCCCCAACTAACCCTATAATTCAGAAACTGAAAGAAAAAGCATAGATTCTAAACATATGGCCCTCAGAACATGAGGATTCACCAAGTACGCTGATAGCAATCTCCGAAACACTATTGAAGAGGGTGAGCCTGAGAGCCAGGTCCTGTATCATAAAACAATACAACATAGAAAGTATGAGTTCAGTACCTGGAATGTACTGAGTATGCAAGGTAAGTAAACCGGGTATTTTAAACATTTAAAAATCATAAATGATCATAAGAGTAGTACATCATGCTTATATCATAAACATCAAAACATAATATAAGGCTTAAGGTTTTCAAAATCATTCGTAATACAATCATAATCATAATCATAATCATAAGAGAAAAGTCTTTATTTAATATGACTTGAGCCAATATAAATAATCACAAACATGCATAAATCGTGAGGAACAGTGGGAGATTCTTTTAACCAACATACCTTATATGAGCACACATGAAGCCTGACTTATAACCCTAGTCGGGAGGGTGTTCATACCTTTCCAAGGGTAGAACCATGAAAGTGTGATATCACTGTGAAAAGGATCGTTTGGGCCGGGGACAGTCCCATAGGAGGTCCCAACATACCTACGGTGGCCCGTAGTTTATGAGATTCGAAGAAGAACCTAGGCCCCGGACCTACTCGGTGTTTGATACTACTCCTAAAACATATATATAGTGCTCATAGTATAACATATAAGAATTCATGGGCTAGTTAAATCATGATAATCATAAACATACTTGAATTAGTCATGACATAAGGCCCTTGAGTCGGCCAAAAACATAATTCATGATTCATAAGGCTCATATATACTCGTAAATCATACTTATAGCTTGAAATTCATAAAATCATAATGAGTAATATAAGAATTTCATGATTTGAATCATAATTCATTTTGGGCTTATAAATCTCATCAATAGGAAAGTAGATTATAAATCAATTCATCACAGGGCATGCATAATTAGGCTTAATTTCATAGAAATCAAAATTGACAATATTGTAATCAATTCAAATCACAAGAGCTGATCACAAATCCACAGATTATGATAAGATTTTAAAATCACAATACCCATAATCAAATCATTAGATTCTATATAAATCAATTACGAAACCCCATGAGTTTTTAATGAAACTTTTGTAAAAATCATAGAGGAGGGGCATGGGTGTGGAAGAAATCACCCATTGAGAACCCTACATACCTGAGAATAGCTGGTTCTTAACTTCCCTAGATTGCCCAAGAGGAAATTGAGGAAGAACACTTTGAAATCACCAAGATCACCTTTTTATCACCTCCCTAAACCTTTGCGTGCATGAATGAGGACTTAGGCTAGTCGATTCCCTCCTAAACCACTCTTTCTAATGTTAAAACGACGTAGTATAGGACCCTAGAACTTAGGAATTACAGAACAACCCTTACTTAAATCGCAAAATTTTGTTGACTATCAGTCCCACGTGGGACTGGACCACTCATCTCCAGGGACCATGACTCGTGGCCTGAGTCATGAGGTACACTGCCAAAATTCCACCCTGGGACCCCGCAGAGGACACCATAAATTGTGGTGGTGACCTTGCCAAGCATCCACTCCAAGCCACACGACTCGTGGTCATGCCCGTGGTGACCCCAAAACCAATCCACTTCCTTGCTTGACCACGAGTCACCTCACGACTTGTGGTCACTCCTCACATGCCACTTCACGGTTCGTCTTGTGACCTAGTGCAAAATTTTAGTTTTTCACCATTTTGACTTCTAGGTCTGATTCTTGGGTTCTCAGGGTATAACACTAAATGTCCTCAAGGGATGAGGACTCACCAATACTAGCTAAATAGGCCTGAGGGTAAAGCAGAACTAATGATGTGGCTGAGACTGATCCCTTAGACCTGTATCATGAAACGATACAACATGGAGTCTTTGGTCCATACTTGGAATGTACTGAGTATGCAAAGTAAGTAAAATAGACAGTTAAAAATACATAAGAGTTTATAAGAGTAGGAAAACATGAATATGAAGTAAATATCATAATATAAATATGAGGTCTCAAGGTTTTCAAACCATTCATAATCCAATCATAATCATTGTCATAAGAGAAACTTTATAAAAACATAACTTTATCCAAAGTAACATAACATGACAATGCATAAATTATAAGGAACAATGGGAGAAGTCGTCTTAACTGACACCATCATGATAGAGCTTACATGATGCCCCACTATTTCGCTCAAGTGGGTAGGGTCGTCCCAGGCCTGCCAGGCAAGGGACATGCATGATGTGATATCACAGGGATCCAAAAATATATTTATATACCTACGGTGGCACATAGTTCTAAGAACACGGGGTTTACCTGAACACCGGGTCTACTCGGTGTTGGACACTATTCCCAAAAACATGCACATGAGAGCTCATATAGAAATTGTGGAATCATTCATGAAATTCACGGCCAATAAATCATTACATGTTTGATCATACTTGAAATACATGGTTAGCCATGGATAAGGGCCCGTGAGTCAGCCAAAAGTCATAAATACATAAATCATGAAGAACATCCATATTTGTGAAAATTCTTATACTTGAGATTCATAAATCCATGAAGAGTACGAAGAGAAATCAAATTATAAATCATAAATAATAATTTATGGCTTAGGAAGATCAAAATAATAATAGAATCATAACTTGACTTTTCATGAAACCTTGCATAATTGGGCATAGATTAATTGATATTTGAAAGCATAAAATAAATAAACAATTTAAATATAAAATCTTCCCATAGATCTTAAAACAACATTTTGAATGTGAAGGGAATCGACCCATAATTAAATCAAGGAGAATTCCATGAATTTGGGGTTAAAACCCCATAAGATCATCAAATTTATTATACTACTTGAATTCATAAATAGAGAGAAACTGGGACATGAGAGTGAAGAAAAACTTTTATTCACCACCCTACATATTTTGGTAATCTAATGTTACACTCTCTTTTTAAAGACCAAAGGAATTGGAGAAGAAATTTGGGGTGTTCTAGGCTTGATCTTTCCTTAGAAATCCTCTAGTTTGCATTTATGGGAAGGAAATAGGTTATAATAGGTTAAGCACCCCTAAAACCCTCCTAACTATGCTTAAGATGATGTATCTTAGGACCTTATAGCTTAGGATTTATGAAAATACCCTTAATAAATATTTTGAAAATAGGCACTACCAGGTACCACGAGTCATACCAAGCACCCACGATCCATGGTTTCCACCTGTTTGACCAAGTCTTTGGACCATAACCTTTCCGATGTTTCCCATGGGCACAACCAACGGCTCTAGGTACTTCCTACGAGTCGTACCTCCGGTTGTCTGTTCCTTACCTGAGACCTACCTTACATGCCACGACTCATGCCTACGAGTCATACCCTTATCCTACGACTCGTGATTTTATCCTGTAGCTCACTAATTCAACTCCTCCAACTTCCAACGATCACCTACCATGACCCGTGGTTTCCCACGATGAATTGTACCACGACCTGTACCATTTATCCTGACCAACCCTATATCAAACAATGGTTCCATCCTACGAGTCGTACCTTCGACCAACAAGTCATTACAAGGCCCGTTGTTACCAACTCCTTCCCACATAACTGCTAACAACGGGTGGTTCCTACGGGTTGTAGGTCCTTCCTACAGCTTGTACCATCAGTCATCCTAAGTCCAAATGTCAGATTTTTTTGTTGTTCCCATTTCAAATCCCAAGTCTAATCTTAGCCACTTCTGGGGTATTACACCGAAATTGAGAAAAATTGAATGTGATTAATTAAACTACCATAAAATTCTAGATGACAGTTTGTGGGAAATTTTTTACAAGCCCTTAAAGAACAACACAAATGCTATAGCAGATATTGTGGAAAGAGGTGCATTGATGAGTCACATATTGGAGCAAGCTTCCATTGTTCTCTATAGAGTGACTAAGATTAACAGGGCCTGACACACCAGGAAAGAAAAAGCAGCTACAGGTACGTATGTTGTTGGTATGTATGCGAATCAACACAGAAAGGAGGAAGAGCGTGATCAGAAGCTGCCTCATATGCGGACATCATTAGATCTGCTCACAAAGCATATCATAGGAGCTTGTGCAAGAAAGGTAAATGCAGTGGGAGCTCAGGGTCAGGAATCAGGGAAAGAGTATTCAGATTCCCAGGAGGAGGCAAACTTCTTGGAGAACCAGGTGGCGGATTTTCAGGAACGCCTAAGGGTTTGGACAAGACACTTGGCCCCAAGGTTCCTTAAATTGGGATCAGAACCAATATTAGGACAACTATAATAGGAATGAGTATAGGGATAGGAGCCGGGGTCATGAGCGAGAATAAGAATGGAGAAGGTATAATGGATATTGCAATAATCGCATAGGCTTATACGTTCCTCCTAATGCATGTAAGAGTGAGACTAGACCCTCAAAATTGGAGATCATGATGGATGAGATGATCAAGAAGGTAAAATCCACCGATGATTAACTGAGGGACATTCGGGGAGATATATCTAGTATGAGCTAGAAAGTTGAATCGCATGCCACAGTGATCAAACAGATCGAGTAGTAGATTGGCCAAATGTTGGCTTCCCTAAACCAAAGACAAAAGGGAACACTTCCTAGAAATATAGTGCAGAATCTAAAGAATGATAGTAACTGTATGGTTGTGATAACTAGGAGTGAAAAGACCATAGTTGATCCTCCTCTGCCAGTTATAGTTAAGATGGAATGACACAAGAAGATTGAGATTGATGAAGATAAGGTTGCTGAGCATGAGCTTACAGGTGAGGCTAAGTTGACTGAGACTCCAGGTGGTGCAAAAGAGTCAGAAGGTAAGAATAAAGAGGCCATGCAAATTTATAAGGCTATCCCTTGAACACCGCCACTGTTCCCTCAAAGGATGAAGAAAAAGGCAGAAGATGGTAAGTTCCAAAAATTTCTCTTTATGCTTAAACAGTTATCTGTGAACATATCATTGGTCGAGGCATTGGAGCAGATGCCCGAATATATCAAGTTCATGAAGGATTTTGTGACCAATAAGAGGTCCATGAGCTATGAGCCAGTTGGTAACTTGCATTATTGCAGTGTCATAGTCTAACGGTTCCTTTCTTAAAAGATGGAGGATCTAGGTGCCATCACCATTCCGTGCACCATTGGTGATTTTGAGTTTGCGAAGTCACTGTGTGACTTGGGAGCTAGCATCAACTTGATGCCTTTGGCTGTGTTCAAACAGCTAGGCTTGGGAGCCACCACACCAACTTTAATACATCTATTTATGATAGATCGTACACTCAAAAAGCCAGTTGGGATCCTATTTGATGTGCTAGCTAAGGTGGACCATTTATCTTCCCAGCGGAGTTCGTGATCCTATAATGCGAGGTTGATTTTGAGGTCCCCATCATTTTAGGCTACCATTCCTTGCCACTAGGAGAGCTTTAGTGGATGTTGAGGCTTGCGAACTAAAATTAAGGTTGAATAAAGAGGAAGTCACTTTTAATATTTGTCGTTCAATGAAGCATCCCAATAAGTTTAGGGTGGTCCCAACAATAGAGGATGATTATGAGTACCTTAATGATGCTTTAATGTTCAAGGAAGTTGCGTCGTGCCGCGACGTGAAATCTGACGTTGCATTAGAGGCAACCCAGGAAAGGTGAAGTCTGAGTAGCCATAGGTATGTCCCTTTCCCTTATTCTTACATTTTATGCTTCGGGACGAAGAAGCCTTTTAAAAAAGGGGGTGTATGTGTTGATTTTTGGAGTTTTGTTCATTCGAGGGTTTTTCTGACCGTGTTTTTTTCCAGACATACTATCTAGTAGAACTGGCATGTTTAGGATGTTTTTGTCATTTGTTTAATTAGAAGTAGCTTAGGATTACTTTACAACCAATAAATGCACTAGTTTTGATTTTTTTGAAAATTCACACTATCTAAAAAAATTTATTGTTAGTCATGTATGTTGACTACAAAATAGGACTTCTATGGATCTTTATATGGCATTTATCTTACTAGTATGTGTAGTCGTAGTATAGCCGTGCATGAATCGGGTGAGTAGAACCAGTGTAAACCTGTATCATGAGTGAGTGAGGATTCATACTCAGTTCAGTATTGCATTAAGGATCTAGAACTTGCCTGGTTGGTCTTTACATGGGTTTTAAGATAGTTGGTTAGGAAAGGATCATAGGACATTTTTTTCAAAGCCTACTTTAGCTTAAATTGCCCTACTAAATGAAATGATTCCCTTGATCCCGTATTTGAGCCTAAAAGTTGACGTATTTTCTTTGATTACCTACTCACCTTGACCAAGTTTATAATGAACATGTTTGACTCTGGTCCCCTCTTGGATATTGTGAACCACAACTCAAGAAAAATGCCTAAGTTGAGGGTGGTTGTACTAAGGGTGCATAAACTGTGTGAGGGTGGAAAAGAAAAGAGAAAACAAGTCAAAGAAGAGTGAGGTGTGGTGTGAAAAGAAAAGAAAAAGAGTTGAAAAACAAAAAAAAATGAAAAGAAAAGAAAATAACTAAAAAAGAAAAAAAACCAAAAAAGATGAGAAAAACACACTACACCCACACATTGCATTGAAAAAGAGAAAAAAGGAGAACAAAGTTGAAAAAGGAAAAATGGGGTAAAAAGTGAAAAGTGGAGAAAAGTTGTGTACTGCCAAGGAGGGTTAGTCATTAAGATCCATATCTACCATACCCAGCCCAAAGCCTACATTACATGTCGAGAAAAATCCTATAGTGATCCTAGCTTAACTGTCTAAAAAGTCAACATAGAGGAAATAAGGGCAAGCCTATGGTATCCGATGTACAGTATTTGGAACTTCGCTACGAAAGCCAACGTAGAGGAAATAAGGGCAAGCCTATGGTATTTGGAACTCCTCTACAATGTTTTTGGCCTTTAGCCACCCTTGTAAAGTGTGGCCTAAACTAGCAAAATGTGTAGCCTTTGATCTAAGGCTACACTTTTTGACTTTAGGCAACACTTTTTCAGGGGTGGCCTAAAGGGTCGTAACCTTTGACTTTAGGCCACGCTTTTCATGTTTTGCCATAGAAGCTACACTTGAAAAGCGTGTCCAATGAGGTACAAAGGCCACGCTTTGTAGCATCTGATTAGCTACACTTTTATTTGATAAAGCTACGGTTTCAAGCGTGGTCTTTTCTTTGTCATTGTCCACGATTTAAAAGAGTATCCTTTTATACCTATCCTACAAAAACACTTATAAAGTATAACCTTTTTTTATGTACATACCACAATTTATAATCAATAAGCCACACAATTAACATCCCTATAACCCACACTTTTGAAGTATGGCAACGTTGTCTATAATTTTATAGACACAATTTTTAATTGAAAAATAATAATATTTATTTGCATATATTCACTAATCACATTATTATATGTATATATATATAATCTCAAGCACCAAATTAGCTAATAAATAATTCAAATGTGTATATTTACAATAAACTTCAAAAAATAGTATATCTTTTACTACACATAGTTAGAAAGCAATATTTTAAAGATCTGTACAAGAAATAAATTCCACAAAGCAATATGTATTCAAACATATATCACAATAGTTTAAAAACTCTTTATCATTCACTTCAATAGATCCAGTTGACTTGTGCCTACCATTCAAATTCGATCACCCGCATTTTTCTACACATTCAAATTGAAATTTAAAGTTAGATTGTTGATCATTAAATTACAGCTACAAGACAGGACAAAAACAAAAAGCACAAAACTTAAAGAAAATAGGATCTACAGACAAAAAACAGACAAATAAAACTAAAATTACAATTCAGTCAAAGTACCTAATTCTTATCCTTACCATCTTCGATGGCTTTATCTACAACAACTATGAAATTTTTGTACATGTACATTTAATACTCTGCTCATCCAATAGCAACATCTTAAAAGCATTTGGGATCTTTACACATCTCAAATATCATGGAGATCCCTCTAATTAAAGTAGCAGACAATTTAATTGCACTTCTGTTTGCAGCCAGGGTACACCTTGCATGACCGAATTATTCGGCCTATTGAAGTTGGTGTGATAGCAGCTGTGGAGAGTATAGGGAACTGATCAAAGTACAAACGCCTAAATTGGTGGCTCGCATACACTACTAATGTTTTAGAGCTTGCAGTTTTAAAATCACAACATTTTGATCTTTTAGGAGATTTGAGCTCTACATTCTACTTCAAGGGAAGGTGTTCACTGTGCAGATGTTAATGAACTATAGATTAAAATTTCTTTGACTTTCCATTTGTTTAGAGTTGTGTTATAATTGGAACAATCAGAAGTCTCTAATTCAGAAGTTATTCTTATTGTGGGTGGACACTTCCCTCCACTTCCTTACCAATACACAAGTGTTATATGTACATTTGGTCCCCGACTCCTAAACATGTACTTAAAGTGAAGCTTTTTATCATCCTTTTTCAGTCTAGTAATTGTTTTTCAAGCTTTTCCAGATCCTAGGCTTTTCCATATCCATCAATTTAAACATCATTTCCCTTAATTTGGTACTGCATTTCTTATGTGCGGTATAGATAATACCAATTGTAGTGAATGACACAAGCTTTTAAAGATTTTTGAAACTTCTGAACTGCTTAGCAGTTCCTCGTAATGTTTCATGCCATTTACAATATTCAACTTATTTACGAGATGAATAAGTGATTGTCCTAGTGAAGATATAATAATTATCGAGGAGGCAGATCATTTTCCTTTATACTATTAACAAAAAGAATACAGGACAAAAGGGAAAAATGAGTTAAAACAATGTCCGGGGAACAATGGTACATCCACCTAACTATCAATGGTTTCACCATCTCTTCACTAAATCTAAATTAGGATTCTGGGGAATAAAAAAGAAAGAAGTATCATGTGCCTTGTTTACGTGCGTCATTCCATCACATTTGTAGTTCTAAATAGGATAAATATTCTTTCTTATTCAGCTTTTCCTCCCCATACCCCAGTCATAGGATGTTACTGGGAATGTTGTTGTTATTTACCTCATTTACAAGTATCTTGTTTGAAGTAATATTTTTTGAATAATTCTACTCCTTCCAACCTTAAAAAATCAAATTCTCACAAACAATATTCCAGATGATCTCATCCATATGTCACTTCAATTTCAAGGCAATTCTGGCTATTTTTTAGTTTTTCAGCTACTTTTGTTTCCAAATTTTCTTTTGCCTTCACATTTTAATGGGATTTCCACTGAACTCTACTTGCAATGCATCAGATTACTAAAGGTCTATTTTTGAAAATATGTAGTAATGATTTATCATAATATTAATTGTGGTATTGGTTGCTCATTTTTATTTATTTTTTTCTATTTCTTTAAGAAAGAAAAAGAAATTGCTCATTTTTGCTTACAAATTAGATTGAATTTGCATGAAATAGAGGTCTTTTATCTTATTTATTTATTTATTTCTTTATTATTACTATTATTATTATTATTATCATTATTATTATTATTATTATTATTATTATTATTATTATTTATTTATTTATTTTAAACTTATCCTAACTATAAAATAAATGCATACACATTTAAAAGAGTAACCCTCTTTTGAGTTTTCCAAGGTAATTTTGTTGAGCAACATGCATATAAAGATGTCCAAGAAAAAAAATTATTTTTGTGCCTTTAGTTGATGGTGTTTTTTTTAGCACCACAGAGAGAAATATAAGATACTTCTTCATCTAAAAGGCATAAGATTATTTAGTAAATATCATTGGAAGAATAGAAAAGACCTTTCTCATATGATTTATTCCTCCATCTTCTAGAACAACAGGTAATTGCTGTGGAAAATCAATAAGAACATTAGCATCACGAAACATCAGGTTAGCTCATCTCATTTATTTTAGTCATGAGATAAAAACTCGTTACTTGAGGTTGCCAACCAAGATCATCTGCACAATGAAATGTGGCTTCATTTACTGCCAGCCTCTCAATTGCAAATTTTGTTGCTCCACTATTTACCCCAAGGTGAAGCTGAACAGAGAATATAGGAGTCTTATATTAGGAACACATCTTGTCCTTTTCTTTTCCCCAAGCATTCCAAGAGTGTGTGTGTACATGTGTGTGAAAGAGAGAGGGGGGGGGGGCGCAAATAGGAGCAGGCACAGAAAATGCAAGACTGTAAAAAATAATCACATATAATAATGTATGTATGTCTTCTCTCTTACTCCTATATCATTCACTGTATACATAATTGGTTTTATAAACTTCAAATTAACCTCATTCTATGATTTCATTTTAGTCAAAAGCTAAAGTTTAATGCAACTTGGCTTCTTAAATCACGAATATAAGCTGGTTGTGAGATTACAATCGTACAATTTTTACTGACAATTTCTTATCTACAAATTTCCACTTAGACTACTTCCACCTCTAGTGCTCACTCTTCCAGATAAAATTCTGATGCAGGGTTGAATTTATACTATTTATCACTTGCACATTTTCTCTCTATAATCCTTGAATTCAAAGACATTTAATATTTCTTTATATATATATATATAGCTATACAGCTTGCATTTCCAAATAGAAAAAAACAATCAACTACAAAGTTATGGAAAAACACACAGATATAGGATCCAGATTTTCAACATGATAAACCTAAAGAGGAAAATTCTAGTATATCTTAAGCAACCAAAAGATATAAATAAATTCCTCCAAGGGAAAGAAAAACCTTTTTGAGCTTAAATTGAATTTATCCCCTTTTTTTCAATTAATCATTCAATTAGGTTAGCCATTATGGAAAGGGTTAACTCTTAAACTAGAACTTATAGATCCCACTTAATAACAACACTCACAAAAAAGATGAAAGAAAATTTAACAATAGAAGTTTATGGAAACAATGGTCAGATTCTCCTTTCAATCATAGACCAAATAGTCCTAATTATATCAATAAACGAAAAGATAGAGGTTACTTAGAGATGGTGGCCGTAGGTAGAGATTCAGAATTAATCAGCAGCAACGATGAGAGCCAGAGAAGGTAGCAGTGATGAGATCGACGTTATTATTTCTGAAATTATTCAGTCATAGAGAATAATTAGAGGAAAATGGTGATTTGCGGCTGCTGAGCAATCCAATGTTGTGGGTAGTGTGGTGGCGCCACCATGGGTAGTGGAACCATAGAATTTGTCAGCAGTTGCATTGTGCTCAAATCCTAGAGGGAGTATGTGGATGATGTGAGAGAAAGTTACAAAGCCCTGAGAAAACTTTATTCAGAGAAGTCTTCCCCATTCAAACTCGTCTTCCCTCGTGTTTTATGTGGAAAATATGGAAGAAGTTCACATTGATTCATAATTTCAGTCACAAACAGAAAAGGTGATAAGGATGTTTGTAACATAATTGGACGAGTTTAGAGTCCTAAGTTTTATTACTTTTTTTTGCTAATGATAAATTAGAGGGAGAGTTAAATATTTAGTGTTAAATTGGAGAGAATATAATATTTTAGTGTTAAATAAGTAGGAGGGAATATAATATTTAGTGAATATTTTAGGAAAACATAAGGCAACAATTGTAAAGTGTTGTTTTTAGAATTATAAAATAGCACACTTTAAAGTGTGGTCATATGTGTAAATAAATATTGGCAATTATATTATGATGTAGCAATGCTTAAAAAAAGTAGCCTATACCACTAAAGAGCACGTTTTACAGGCGTTGCCAATATTACTGTGGCAAAATGCTAAAAACAAAGGCTACGCTTTAAAAGTGTACCCAAAAATATTTTAGGCAACACTTTATAAGTGTTGTCTAGAATTAGCGTGGCCGTAGGGCTAAAATGTTGTTGTGTTCTTCTTGAGGGTGAGAGTTTTGCTTATTTAGTCCCAAGTTTCATCTTTCTATAAATCTGTGAGCACTGGGGACTTTATTTGTGTTGAGGGTACATGGTTTATGTTGCATTATGCCAATTATCTGTTTGAATAGCATTGGATAGCTCGATTCTCTGTTAATAGTTGGATGCCATATCCTGACCCCTGTATGTCATAGGTAGTAGTTACGTGTGCATAGTTGACTTGGGTTGAATCAAAAAAGGGTCAATATCCAGTTATGGTTCATAGTGCAAATTTTGTTGTGTTGGCTATAGGTAATTTCATTTTACTTTCTAGTTAAGCGTCATTTTTAGTTTTGGTTTCTTTGCTTGAGGACATGCAAAAGTCTTAAGATAAGGGTGTTGATGTGTTGTGGGTTTACAACCCTTACGATGCTTAAAACTGAGGAAATAAGCATGGACTTAGGTGTGTTTATATTGATATGATGCACTTTTACTTTATTTTCAAGAAAGATAGACGTTGGAGTTGAATTGTGCAAAAGAAAGACAAAAATGCAGAAAAGGGGATAAATACAGACCTCACTACGAGTCATACCATTCTAGTACGAGCTGTACTGAGAGTCGCCAAAAAGTCTAGAACATTTATTGAGGCAAAGGAAAAGTACGACTTATAGTACGAGCCATACCATCTTGGTCCAAGTCATACCATAGCAATTGTAGCAAAGTTTAGAAGATACTACACAGGACAAGTCTCCAAGTACGGGTACGGGTAGTAACCATGGATCATGATATCTACCCAAGACCCGTACCAAAGAGTCATGGTAATGATCAGAAAAATTGAAGAAGGGCAGATCTCAATGTGTGATTGGAAGTTGCGAGTCGTGGGGTGCAGGTATGAGTCGTACCATGCCCCTCGTGAAAATATTTAGAGAATGCCAAAGATCGTATGACCAAACCATGAAAAGATAGTAAGGCTTGTAGGTTCATGATATGATTCGTACCAACATCCAACGCTTGGAAAAATAGAAGTTACCAAGCATTGTACGAGTGTAGGTACAACCTGTACAATCCTATTATGGGTCATAAGTGAAGTCGGCGACAGTTCAGTAGTTTTCCCTGTTTACTTAGGAAAGGGTTCTAAATATTTGTATAAATGCTTTTTATGTTATTTTATGTCAAAATAAGTAAGTAGAAGTAAGACACAAGTCATAGAAGTTAGAGAGTGTCAGATTTGGAGAATTGTTATTGATTTTCTATTCATGTTTTGGAGAGACTTTCTTGAATTGATTTTCTTATTGTTCTTGAGGTGTTCTTCCTTAATTCTTGCAATAACGAAGTGGGTTTTCTTCAGATCATCTTTGTAATTTCTAAATTATGTATTTCTCTATGAATGCCTATAATTCTCTTACAACCATGAGAGGATAAAATCTCCACAACTAGGGTTGTGGGAACCATGGTGATTTAACGAACTAGGATTGCACAAAGTGATTCTAAACCATTTCTAAATGCTTGTATTGTATTCTCTTCATCTTTAATGTTTCTTAATTGAGTGCAATGTTAGGACTTGCCCGAATTTTTTACTTGCTTGAATCTAGAGAAGTAGAGATTAGTAAAAGAGAATTACAATAAAACCTTGATCTTTATGGGTCATTGTATAAATTGAACTCTGACCACAAGATAATTAATTTGGAACAAATTGATAATGGTTGCATTGAAATCACTCATAAGACCTAATTCGGTGATTGAGTATAGTCATCCAATAGGGACGAACTAGTCATTTGAATGAACCCTAGTTATTAGTTCTACAAGTAAGCATTGGGATAGATCACGAGTGTAAAACCCGAAGTAGTTATGAATCCATGGGGAAAACTTGCCCTAGTTATTGAAATAAACTTGATAAACAACATTTAATTCTCAACATTATTACATCTCTGTTTTTTTTTTAAAAACCCTTTAGGAGATAACAAACTTAAAAGTTTAAATACGAGCATTATTCTATATCTTGACCTTATTCCCTGTGGGATTGACCCCAACCTTTGTTGGGTTATATATTGACAATGTCTGCATCATACTTTTTCAGGAGTGTGATTTGAGCATTATTAGATGTCACATGCCCTCTCTGGTCCAAACATCAGATGGCTAATGGTGCAAAGGATTATATATGAAAATCCTGGTCTAAGTATCAGTTCGACTGTATAAATTCCTAGTCCAAATATCAGGAAAAAGTCCTGGTCCAAGTATCAGGAAGCCATACTGTATCAACCCAAAAGTCTCTAAGATCAGACCCGAGGGTTGAAATGGATGAAATAGGAAAATTCGCACCAGGTAACAAAACAAGTCATCTAGTGACTCGTTAAGTGACCTAAGGGGTCGTTGAGTGACCCGTTAAGTGGTGCCAAGTTGGAAAAAAATGTTGCTTCCCAGAAGTTATGTGTCACACCCCACCTTGGAGGGTATGACGGGCATCTGGTGCCTGCTAGGCTCAGGACTGCTAGAAGGTCCAGCCCAAGCACGTCTGGTGCTTTGGCTGGCCCTGGGCTCTATTCCAAGAAACAAACCTGCTATATAACGGCTGTAAACACAGCCTCCGGCCAACTGGCCTATAGCCACCTGCACCTGTACTATCAGCTAACCAGAACATATTCAATATAGGGAAACCTATGCTGGCCGACAAGGCCACCATGCAGTCTAGTTATCTGTAACTCAGCGATGAAATACTGGATAGCTACGTGACCAGCAAGGTCACCACTACATGACAAGCTATGGCCCCATACGGCCAACATAAAGGAAACAAAAGTACTAACAGCTATACAACTGCACGGCTTCACTCGACCGGCTCATCTGACCACAGGGAAATATATACAGACTGCAAGCCTCTAGGAATAGCAATAGAAATGATCGGGACAGGGCCCCGACCTACCCGTACTGTACAACAAAGAAAAAGAAATACACCTCTGGGATTTAGTCTCCGGATGACAGGAACTGAATACTCGATCGCTGACAGGAATCACGAGGTATCGCCTGCTCGTCTATGAGTACCTACAGGCAAGTAATGCAGCGCCCCACCGGGCGTTAGTACCACTGGTACTGAGTATGTAAAGCAATAACTGAAAGAAATATCTGAAAACAACAATACAACTGATGAAACTGAAGTAGGAAGGAATAGATTAACTGTCTGATAATGTAAATCATACCTTCTCTTAATTATACTGGAAGGAGTAGGAGTCATACCTGGAGACGTATCGTTCTACTTCCGATCTACTCGTGTCTAATGTAACATGGCATAACATAACATAACATAATATAGCACACACAAACCTTACCCGACCCCCATAAGCCGGGAGGTACAACCAGCACAGAATCTATACCCCTACCCCGGTCATCCCATCTCCTATAATCGCTATAAGCATCCTGTCGGTCCCCTGGGTATGCACTTGGGCTCGCTGAGCCCCTGACTATAACTGCATCTGAGTCTGGAGGACTCCTGAATCGACACCCGGGCGTATCCACTCGACAGGGGTGTGTAAGGGCCGATCAAGGCACAATATGGGGAAAACTGGCATCCCATCTTCGTCCCCTGTGGGACGGCATGCCACTCCATAGAGCGACGTATCCTCGTCCTCTGGCGGATGAGTCAATACAGCTATTAACCCTGGGGCGGTCATGGATGCTAGGTAATCCAACCCCAAGACAATACAGTGGTCTCAACTAGTAATACTATCTGCATATCCCATATACTGAAGCTAATAGTAGTAAAGTATTTGTACATACTATATGCTGAGCTAGTTATAGTAATATGTACATACTTAACACATGCTGAGACTGACAATAGTATGTATGTATAATATATAATCTTCTGCCATACTGTACTGAGTCTAATGCTGGACAAGGTATAGTCTTTCCGCTGAAAACCATGTTGTATACTGAGTTTCTATGGTAACATGATTTATTATTTCTAACATGCTTTCTAACTTCATTTTAACCTATCATTCTACTTCTGAGGTGCCTTACAGATATTACATTGCTTTACTAGGTTTCAACTGAATACGATGATATCCTAACATTTTGTACTACATCATGTACTGAGCATGCTGTGCAGTTCCTAACACTTGTGTTAGAATCTATATCGTTCTAGCAAGTGTCGTACTAATTATGACCTGATGCTTCTAATATCGCACCAACATTCGTAATAAACATAACACATGACTTCTGAACATTCTACTGGCCTTTAAATTACTTTACTATACCGAGCTTGCTAACTTGCCGAAGAAACTAGCTTTACATACCTTATCCCCGAACTATCCGTCTGTCGGACGAGGCTCGGCCGGTACTTCAACTATTTTCTCCCAACTACATTCATAAATATGTCAATTAATACCAAATATAGCTTTGTTTTAATGAACAACATCACTTCGATGTAATTTATAGCCTAAACTTAGGCTTATCGATAGATGGTCGAAAACTCGCTATTTTTCAGAGGTCCAGAAGGGAGAAATATTCACTTTACAGCTAGGAACACATAGACACTAGTTTGGAGCAATTATACTTACCTTAGCTCGGTAGCTCGACGATTCGTCGGCCGTATTTCACGAAACTAACTCCGTAGGACTGCTCTCTGCTACTAAATACATCAGTATCTGAGGTTAATTTGAGTTTGGACAATGTTTAGCAGCGTAATCGGATGAAAATTATATTACCCCCTTCATTCCTTTTCTCCCTCTGATCTTTCCCCTCTGTTTCACTGGAAATTATAAGTTTAAAATGATTTAAAACCGAAGTGGGGCTTTATATACTTGGGCCTGGACAAGGCCAACATGTCACGGAGCCAACGTGGAGGCTTCACCTCCGTGACACGCTGTCATCACGGAGGGGCTCTGCCTCGGCTCCTTCGGCGATGGTTCGACAGGTTTCTCGTCCGATCTTTCTCCCGGGCCTTTCTTTAGCACGTATGGCCTTCAAATATGCTTAACCAACGTGCGAATAGGTCATCTAGGTGCCGGGAATCTTATGGGGTATAACATTTTGAAGGATGGGGTGAAGAGTCATTAGGACTCCCCACCAGTCGTGGTTTGACCCGTTAAGTGTCCAATGGTGGACAAAATGTTGTTTTCCAGTATACTTCATGAATTGGGGAAATGAGTCGTCCAATCCCCGATGACTCGTTAAGTGACTTATTGACTGAGAAAGATTAGAGAATGGAGAAGAATTTTTTAGTGGAAATGGGCCAGGGGATGACCGGTCAAGTCACCCAACGACTCGTCCAGTCCTTCGTTGGGTCGGCAGTGTGCAATTTCCTATAGGATCATTAAGGGTGTTTTCATAATTTCCAATTTCCTAACTCCTAAACTACGTCATTTTAAGCTTCCTAAATAATTTATTAAGGGTTTTATTCATCCTAATCCCTCATTCTACTCCTAACACTCTCATTGGAAGATCAAATCCACTTCCAAATCATGCTAGGGTTACTCAACAAATTCTCTCTCAATCTCTTGGACTTTCAAGACTAGCTTAGAAATCAATTTACCTAGGTATGTAAGGGCATCAATAGAGAATTTCTTCCACCCTCGTGTCTAATTTCTTCTCTAACGCATGAATTCATGTCTCAATGAAGTGTATTGAAAATTCTAGGGTTTAATCCAATTCCATGAAAATATTCATGTTACGTCTATTGGTCCAATTCCATTATGTTTCTAATAATGATTTAAGACTATTGGGGCAGATTTTACTCTCAATTTAATTATTAAACCATGATTTCAAGTTTATGGGAATTATTCCCTATTATGCATGATCTATGAAATTCAAGCTTAAGAGTCTATGATTTCAAGTATGATGAATTAGCTAGTATGCATGAATGTTTATGAATTCTTAACTTATGATTCCGTGATTTTGAATTATCAACCTTATTTCAAGTATGTATGATTTCATAACTTGGGAAAGCCCATGCAAAGTTAAGTATACTTATCATGATTTTAGCCAAGGCTTACAAGATCAGTTTTAAAGAGAGGCAAGACTCCCCAATATTTAGATTTAAGCTATGTTTTGAGAATATAATTATATGAGCAATATGCATGTTTTGGGAGTAGTGTCTAGCACTGAGTAAGCCATGGATTCCGTGAACCCCGATCTCTGGACTATGCATCAATGTAGGATATATTTTTATTTGGAATCTCTCAAGAGAGTATTTCCCCCGCCCGAGGGCACACCCATGATATCACACCACTTTCTTTCTTTGTCTTGGAAAGGCTTAGGATTTCTCTCCTCAACGTGGGAAATATGTGGGATCATCATGCGCTCATACGTGATAGTTATCGGTTATGACGAGTTTCCCATTGTTCTTCATGTTTTCAGTCACTCACTTTCAGGTCTTATGATACTATGTCTTATAATATATTTGACCCATTGATCAGTTTATGAACTTTTAGTTATGTTTCCAAGTATGGCACACTATATGATTTGTATTTCTAAACTTTGGGTCATTATCTTTAGCCTATGATGAATAGCTTACGATTATGTATATCTCAGATATATGGCCTTTAGAATGTGGTCCATACTCTTATAATCCATCTTGATTTATATTCATGATTTTAAAGTAATGTTTTACAAGCATGTTTATTTACCTTACATACTAAGTATATTCAAAGTACTGATCGCATACTCTATGCTATATTATCTCATGATATAGGTTCAGGTGATCTATCTTAGTCTCGTTGATGGCTCGATCTCAATCAGTCCATCCATATTCCCACTTAGGTGAGACCTCATTCGCTGGGGACGTTATCAGCTTTATGTTTTTACCCTATCGTTTTGTTTCAGACCTAGAGGGCTAGCTAGGGGTGATGTCCCATCAGCCCATCAGATGTTCTAAAGGCTTTTCAATGATATGTATAGAAGCTTTCAACGGTGTTGGTTGTTGTTACCTTTATATTGATATTCTCCTCCAATTTCCTCTTTTCCATGTTTATGTTTTAAATCCCTCTTTAGCTTATTCTCCTGAGTTGCTATGCATATGCCATGGATTAGCTTGGAGCAACTCGTGGTTCTAAGTCCTGTGTCTCGATCCGGGGTCCTAGCTCAAGTCATGACAAACTTAGTATTATAGAGAAGGTTTAGGTTTGTCCTAGGGTGTCTGCAAGTTATGTTAACTAGAGTCTTTTCCATGGGTGTCACAACCCAAATATAGGCCCGGATCGAGACACTAGACAAAGAACCCCGAGAGGCTCCAAGTCAACCCATGGCATGAACGTAACATCTAAGTTCAACATTTTAAATGCGAAAATCTAACATATAACATAGAGGAAGTATGAAAATCTGATAGCATCGGATAACAGAATACATAACACAAGTCTGGAGCTGAATACATACTATGTATGATAAGCCTCTACTACTGACGAGTTGATGGGACAAGACCCCAACTAACTCACTAAAGTCTGAAACTGAAAATACTGAATATAACTAATAAGAAGGACCCTCAAATGATGAGGACTCACCAACTCTGACTGGGAGATGCTAACACCAAAGATCTGGCAAGCGGCGGGACTAAGCCTGTATCATGATACAATACAACATAGAATATGCAGCCAGTACGTGGAATGTACTGAGTATGCAAGGTAAATAAAATTGCTAAGCAAGAAAAATCAGAGATCATGCATATCATAAATATTTCATCATCAGAGTCTGAGAGTACGACTTGCATGCTATTATCTGAAATCATGATCTAAACATAACTGAATATCATAATTGAATCAAATGACCCAAAGCTGAAAACTGTTAATCATAAGTAAAACTGAACATTGGGTCAAACCTATTGAAAACATAATAACATGACTGATGAACATGCCTAAATGAAATCATGTGAAACAATGAGAGACTTGTCATATAACTAACATTACCAAGATAGAGCTTACGTGGTCCCGACTATTACACTCAAGTGGGAAGAGCCATCCAAAGTCTTACAGGGCTAAGGACTCTACCATGATATCTATATCAAGCTGGAGGCCTCTTGGGGGCAGGGGAGGCTCACAAGGGAGGTCCCAAACAATTTGAACATACCTATGTTGGCACGTAGTTCTGAGGCATAGGGTTGACTGACCCTTAGCCTACTCGGTGGTAGACTCGTCCTATAACTTGGTGAAGAAAATCCTATTTTCTTCATTTTATCCATAAGTTACCTAACGACTCGTGGTGCACCTCGTGAGTCACTAGACTACTCATCCAATGACCTAGTGTAGAAAATTCTATTTTATCCGTTTCAACCCTCGGGTCTAATCTTAGGTCTTTTGGGGTATTACAGTATCTCCCCTTGGGAACATTCATCCTCGAATGTGAATAAGCATAAAAGGCTAAGAAATGCAACAGCCATACCCAGAAACTGAACATCTCAAATTGAAAACTGTCGGAGTGGCTGACTTCGGACTGAAATACATGACTGAACTGAACTCATGAATCATACATACATATATTGATATGAAAGAAACTGGGGCACATGATCTAAACATGAAACTGAATAGAGTACTAAGGAGGAAACTGATACCTCAAGCAGAAACTGAGCATGGAGGGAAAGGATGCGGGTATTTGGCAATCATATCTTCTTCAGATTCCTACGTGGACCCTTCAACATGCTGGTTCCTCCATAAAACCTTTACTGAGGCTACTTCTTTATTTCTTAGCTTTCGAACCTGACGATCAACTATTTCCACCGGAACCTCCTCATAGCTAAGACTATCCTTCACACCAATGCTCTCCACTGGGAAAACCAAAGATGGATCACCCAGACACTTTTTCAAACGCAATACATGGAACACTGGATGTACTGAAGCCAGTTCCTAGGGCGACTCCAACTCATATGCTACCTTGCCAATCCGTCCCACAATCCGGTAAGGACCAACATAATGGGGACTGAGTTTTCCTTTCTTTCAAAACCTTATCACTCCCTTCATGGGAGACACCTTCAGAAACACCCAATCATCAACTTCAAACTCAAGTTCTCTTCTCCTCACATTGGCATAAGACTTTTGACGACTCTGAGCTATTTTTAACCTTTTCCTTATAAGTTAAACCTTCTCCAAAGCCCCATGAACTGAATTTGGTCCTATCAACATAGCTTCACCAACTTCAAACCAACCAATAGGCGATCTACATCTCTACCTATAAAGAGCCTCAAATGGAGCCATCTATATGTTGGAATGGTATTTGTTGTTATATGAAAACTCAATGAGAGGAAAATGGTCATCCCAACTACCTTTGAAATCAATCACACATGCCCTCAATATATCTTCAAGAGTCTGAATGGTATGCTCGGCCTGACCATCTATTTGCGGGTGAAACGCTATGCTAAGCTTGACTTGAGTGCCAAGTCCCTTTTGAAATGATCTCCAAAACTGGGAGTTAAATTGAGTACCTCTATCTGATATAATGGGCAAGGGCACACCATGAAACCAAACTAACTCCCGAGTGTACAATTTGGCATAATCCTCCACTGAATCGGTAGTTTTGATGGTAGAAAATGAGGTGTTTAGTCAATCTATCTACAACCACCCAAATAGAGCCATTCTGTCGGCGAGTACGATGCAACCCGATAATAAAGTCCATATTGATTTCCTTCCATTTCCAAATAGGAATGCTAATGTATTGAAGCAAACCTCCAGGTCCTTGATGCTCAACCTTCACCTGTTGACAATTTGAACACTTAGCCACAAATTCTGCTATGTCCTTCTTCATGCCATTCCACCAATAGTCTTCCTGTAGGTCATGGTACATCTTGGTGGCGCCTGGATGAATAGAATACCCTGAACCATGAGCCTTGTGCAATGTCCACTCCCTCAAGTCATCAACACCCGATACACACAAGTGACCCTGATATCGTAGTATACCATCTCCCCTTTGGGAGAAGACCTCCACCTTCTGATTCTGAATGGCTTCCTTTAACTTTACCAAGATAGGATCCTCATCTTGCCTAGCTTTGACCTCGGTCACCAAGGAAGATTCTGACCCATTCTGAACAATGACACCACTATCCGTTGAGTCAACAAGACAGACCCCTAGTCATGCAAGCCGATGCACATCCTTCACCATCTCTTTCCTCTATGTATCTACATGGGACACACTCTCCCTAGAAAGGCTGCTAAGAGAGTTTGCCACCACATTTGCCTTGCCTAGATGATAAAGGACACTCATATCATAATCCTTAAAATACTCCAACCACATTCTCTGACATAGATTCAGATCCTTCTGGGTAAACACATATATGTAGGCTATTTTGGTCCGTAAACACATCCACATGGACTCCATACAGATAGTATCTCCAAATCTTCAAGGCAAATACTACCGCTGCCAACTCGAGGTCATGTGTCGGATAGTTCTTTTCATGGACTTTCAGCTTCCTAGATGCATAGGCTATAACTTTCCTGTGCTGCATTAATACATAACTAAGGCCGATCCTCGAGGCATCACAATATACCACAAACCCATCAGTACCCTCAGGTAGGGTCAACACTAGTGTTGAGGTGAGTCAAGTCTTCAACTCTTGGAAGTTCTTCTAACAGGCCTATGACCATCGAAACTTCACTTTCTTCTAGGTCAACTTAGTCAATGGTGCTGCAATTGATGAAAATCCTTGCATAAACCTCCTAGAGTAACCGGCTAAGCCCAAGAAACTCCTGATAGCCAAAGGACTAACTGGTCTAGGCCAATTCTTCACTGCTTCTATCTTTTAGGAGTCCACCTGCACACCCTCACTTGACACCTCATGACCCAAAAACTGAGTCATGCCAAACTCACACTTGCTGAACTTAGCTTATAATTGGCGATCCTTAAGAGTTTGTAGCACCACCCTTAAATGAGCGGCATGCTCCTCTTCACTCCGAGAGTATATGAGAATATCATCTAAGAACACAATCACGAACATATCCAACTATGGCTTGAACACCATATTCATCAAATTCATAAAAGCTGCAAGAGCACTTGTTAGTCCAAAAGACATAACTACAAACTCATAGTGACCTTATCGAGTCCTGAAGGTTGTCATCGGGATGTCACTCTTACTGAATCTGAGCTGATGGCATCTATATCTGAGGTCTATCTTTGAGAATCACTTGGCACCCTGAAGCTGGTCAAAAAAATCACCAATCCTGGGGAGGGGATAACTATTCTTGATAGTGACCTTTTTCAAATGTCGCTAATCAATGCACATCTGAAGGGACTATCTTTCTTTTGGACAAAGAGAACTGGTGCACCCCACGGGGATTTGCTTGGTCCAATGAAACCCTTGTCTAAGAGATCTTTAAGCTGCTCCTTTAACTCCTTTAGCTTAGTTGGAGCCATTTTGTAAGGAGAAATAGATATAGGATGCATATCGGGAAGAAGGTCAATCCCAAAATCAATCTTCCACTCGGGAAGAATTCCCAGTAAATCATCTAGAAACACTTCTGGATATTCGCACACTACAGGAACTGACTGGATGGCCAGGGTTTCGAATGTAGCATCCTTAACCCTAACTAGAAATACACGAGACCCTTAAAAATCATCTTTCTGGCTTTAAAGTAGGAAATGAAGTGACCTATAGGCATAGCCGAACTACCCATCCACTCTAGGACTGGCTCATCTGAAAACTGATACTCTACCGCACGAGTTCCACAATTTACTAAGGAATAAAATGGATGTAGCCAATCCATTCAAAGTTAACATCAAAATCTGTCATGAATAGCACTACTAAATCTGCTGAGGTAACTTTCTAAAGAGCTGTGATAGGGCAATTTCTATATACCCGTCAAGCTATAACTGAATCACCAACTGGAGTAGAGACTAGAAGGGTTCTGAAAGGATTTTGGGACTAACTCCGAAACTACTAGCAACATAGGGCGTTACAAAAGATAAAGTAGCCCCTGGATCTAACAATGCATATAAATCAAGGTGGAATACTCATAACATACCAGTGACTACATCTGGGGAGACCTCTTGCTCTTGACGAGCTATTCTGGCGCTAACCACCACCTGCACTAGTGGATGCACCCTGTTGAGCTAGTGGATGGGCCTCGGCCCCTATCATGGCCCTTTCTAGCTACTGGACAATCTATGTCCACATGTTCGGGCTTCTCACACCTGAAACAAGCACCTGAACCAGCTAAACACAGACCGGTGTGTCTCCGGCCACACCTACCACACTCTGGAATGCTAGACTCTGTGGGTCTGCTCCCCTGACCTCAAGAGCCTGATGCTCGTCCCCTTTGGTCACGCCTAGATCTGGTTGGCACACTCATAGCTGAAGACGCGGGGGCTAAAAACCTCTAGTGGGACTGGTGATGGTGTCCACCTCCAGGTCTCTACTAGGAGAATCTAAAGCTATCAATCCTGGCCCTCTTGGCCTCCCTCTCCTGCTCAATCACTTTCACTGCCTCCATCTACTGAGCATATAGAACTTTTTGTGCGAAATCAATATCCTGGTGAAGCATCGCGATCCGGTAATCTTTGACCAAATAGTCTGCTATCCGATGCACGAACTGACTCACTCGGGCTCGCTGATCTGTCACCATCTCAGGTGCATACTTGGAAAAGCAATTGAACTCTAAAGTGTACTCCAAGACTGTCATCTTACTTTGATTTAGGTTCACAAACTCAGCTACTTTAATGTCCCTTATATCACGAGGGAAGGACCGATCCAGAAATGCTGTATGGAATTCATCCCAACCAATGGGGCCTGCTTCAATTGTCCTTCTATTCTTCCATTGCCTGAACCAGATGTGTGCAACCCCTTTCAACTAATACTAGGCTAAATTTGTGCACTCCTCCCCGGTAACTCCATGGTCTGAGTGATCTTTAGAACTTCATGATCCTCGTCCACCTTTGGCACAAGGAACTCTGGAGGGTTCATCCTTAGAAAATATCTGACTCTCACCACTACCGCATTCCCATTCTAAGGGTCATGCGCTACCACCTATTGGTTGACCTGGGCGGTCAAAGCCTAAGCTAGCATCTGAATGGCAACCCCAAACTATGCATGGGCCACTTGCTCGAGTACATGCTCCTCGGGGGCTGGTGGGACCTGCTGGTGCCCATCTCTGTTTCCATTTTCACGACCATTTCCATTTCCATTTCTTCTTCTATTAACTCAGTGAGGAGGAATTATTCTGCAAATGCGTATAGCACGAGTTAGAAGGATAGCGAGACATTTCATCGCACGACATAGATCATGAAAGAAGGGAACATTTCCTAAAGCATTTCATAGCCTCTTTATCATAAGTGTGGTGTGCTTCACACCCATGGAAAAGACTCTAGTTAACATGGCTTTTAGATACCCTAGGACACTTCAGAACCTAATGCTATGATACCAAGTTTGTCATGACTCGAACATAGGCCCAGATCGAGACATGGGACAAAGAACCCCAAGAGGCTCCAAGTCGACACATGCCATGAACATAAAATCTAAGCTCAACATTTTAAATGTGGAAATCTAACATATAACATAAAGAAAGTCTGAAAATCTAATAACATTGAATAACTTAATACATAACACAAGTCTGGAGCTGAATACATACTATGTCTGATAAGCCTCTACTACTGACAAGTTGATGGGACAAGACCCCAACTAACACACTAAAGTATGAAACAAAAAATACTGAATAAAATTGATAAGAAGGGTCATCGAAAGATGAGGACTCTCCAACTCTAACTGGGAGATGCTAACACTAAAGATCTGGCTACTGGTGGGATTGAGCCTGAATGTTTGAGCCTGTATCATGAAACGATACAACATAGAGTATGTAGTCAGTACATGGAATGTATTGAGCATGTAAGGTAAGTAAAACCACCAAGTAAGTAAAATTAGAGATCATGCATATCATAAACATTTTGTCATAAGATTATGAGCGTAAGGCTTTCATGCTATTATCTGAAATCATGATTTAAACATAACTGAATATTATTACTGAATTGAATGACCTACAGCTGAAAACTATTAAAGATAAGTAAAACTGAATATTGGGTCAAACCTATTGAAAACATAATAACATGACTGATGAGCATACATAACTGAAATCATAAGGAACAATGGGAGACTGGTCTATAACTGACATTACCACGATAGAGCTTATGTGGTCCCGGCTATTACACTCAAGTGGGCAGAGCTGTTCAAAGCCTTTCTAGGGCTAAGGACGCTACCATGATATTGATATCAAGCTTGAGGCCCCTTGGGGGTAGGGGAAGCTCACAAGGGAGGTCCCAAATAATCTGACATATCTATGATGACACGTAGTTCTGAGGAATAGGGTTGACTTACCCTTAGCCTACTCGGTGCTAGCACTACTCCAAAAAACATGCGTATGCTCTCCATTATTTATCAACAAAGCTGACCATTGTCTAGTGAAGAAGCTATATCAAGACATGACATAGATATTCTGAAAACATAACATGAAAAGCATTGTCTCAACCATACCAAAAGCTGAACAAGAGTGGGAGTCTAGACTCCAAAATCTTGTGGTATGCTAATAACATGAAATTTAGTTAAATCATGAAACATACTTGACCATATGGGCTTGCCCAATACATAAACATGCTTGAAATAGACTTTGATTACTCAAACATGAACATAAACATGGGTAATTCGAAATCATACTTTAATCATGAACATCTCATCATAACTAGATGCATAGATCATAATCTCATCTTTTCATGAACTTCCACAGATGGGCATCTTATTTGTAAACTTTAAAATCATAATTTGTAATTGAAAACATTTTTCAACATGCCCATATATCATAATACATTAAAAACATGCATAGAGATTACCCATGATAGATAGTTAGAGAATTCACAAGTTGGGTTAAAACAACATAGATTCATCAACTTAGAAATCACATGAAATTGAAGAGGGATTGGGCATGGGAGTGGATGGATACGTCCATTGATAACCCTACATACCTGGGAAAAATCTGATTTCACAACCCTCTTGAGAGCCCAATTGAATTTGGGGAAGAACTTGATGAATCTAAGCCCGATCACCCCTTAGAACTACTAGGCTTTCATGCATGGAGAGAAATAGGCTTAGAATGAGTTAAACCCTCTTAAAACACACACATCTTATCTTAAAATGATGTAGTTTATGCCTAGGAACTTAGAAATTATGGAAAAGACATTAATAAATTCCTAGGAAAATACACACTACCAGTCCCAATAAAGGATTGGACGACTCGTTGCCAAGGAGCATGACTCGTGGTCTGCCTTCCGTCATCAGCACTGAAATTCACACCTCTGAGGGTCACCACGAGGGACACCATGACGCGTGGTGTTCCCAGCGACTCATGGTGACCGAGTCATAATGAGCTTTTCCCAAAATCTTCATCTTCAAGCCAAGCACTAACCACGAGAGACTTAACGACTTATGGTCCTGACCATGATTCGTGGTCAACTCCTTGATCTTAAAATCTTACCAACTCACCCTTCACTCCACGAGTCACCTAACGACTCGTGGTGCACCTCACGGGTCACTGGACGACTCGTCCTGTGACCTGGTGCAGAAAATTCCATTTTCTCCATTTCAACCCTTAGGTCTAATCTTAGGGATTTTGGGTTATTACAATCGGTGTGAAGCGCGCTACATTTATGGGGAAGAGGCTAGAAGATGTTTTAAGAAATTTTCCTTCTTTCATGATCTATGTCATGCGATGAAGTACCTCTCTCTATTCCTCAAACTCATTCTATACACATTTATAGAAATATGCCTCCACATCGAAATCAAACTATCGAAATCTAAAATCATAACTTGAGGAGCCTTGGCTCAAATCATACCACAAGCTGAAAATAGTGAGAGTCTAGACACCAAAACCATGTGGTAAGCTAATTCGTGAAATCATAAAACTTACTTGATCATATGGGCTTGCCCAATACTTACGCATGCTTGAAATCAACTTGATTTACTTTGAAAGCATGTACATAGATATGGGTATTTCGAAATCATACTTTCTTCATAAACATCTCATCATACTTCGTAGATCTCAACTTTCATGAATTTTTATGGATGGGCATCATAATTTATAAAACTTCAAAACATAATTCATAACTTAAAACATTGTAAAATCTTCCCATTAATCATAATTCAACACTGAAAACATGCTAAGATCATATCCATGATTGATACTTAGGAAATTCACACATTGGGTAAAAACCCCATAGAATTATCAATGAGAAAGTCATGAATTCATAGAGGATTGGGCATGGGTGTGGACTATTGCACTCATTCATGGCCTTACATACCTGGAGAGATTTGATTTTACCACTTCCTTGATTGCCTAAAGAGAATTGAGAAAGAATTTTTCAGAAACTAGATTTGATCACCTCGCAAACCTCTAAGCTTGCATGCATGAATGAGGATAGGCTTAGAATGACTTAAACCTTCTTAAAACACACTATTTCTAGCTTAAAATGACGTAGTTTAGGACCCTAGGGCTTAGGAATGATAAAAGTACCCTTAATAAAAATTTTTGAAAAACTACATTGTTAGTGGCAACGGGCATTACAATGGACCATTACTGGCGCCAACGATCCATTACACCCCCTCGTTATCTCATCCCTGATTCCATTCTCAAGTCCCCTACCACGACCGGATAGGATGAGTTGTTACAAGTTCCAATGATTCATTGTTGCCAGTCGTCATTACCACTCCCTATCCTAGGATTCTTCTCAACGGACACTGACAACGGCCCATTGCTCCCAACAATGGGTCGTACCATGACTCATTACTTCCTCCTTGATCAAGGAAAAACTCACAATGACTCCTATTCAACGAATCATTACAGAATCCAACAAGTCGTTCTAAGGCTCGTTACTCCCTAGCCCGATTCTACAACTTCTCACCATGGGCACCCTCCACGGGTAGTTGGTCCCACCAATGATCCGTACAATGAGTAGTCTTGAGAAGATTTTTAGATTTTTCTGCTAGTTTTCATTTCAACTCCTGAGTCTAGTCTTAGGCACTTCTGGGGTATTACAGTTAGCTTCTGCTCAGATATTGTTAGTATCAAGCTATGATTATGCCATGGGTCGACTTGGGGCCATTCGTGCTCTTAGGTCCCGTGTTATGGATAGGGTGTGAACTCGGGTGGTGAAAAGCTCATTCATTGGACACTATTATTGCAAGAATTTGACAATGAGATCAAAGACAAGAAACGCACAGAGAACTAGGTAGTAGGTCATCTATCTCGATTGGAGGACAAAGACTATATTAACTATGAGATTCACATTGTTGAGACTTTCCCTGATGAGCAGTTATTTGTTGTGCACAGTCCGGAGCTACCATGGTATGCTAATATGGTAAATTTTTTAGTTAGTGGTGTGTATCCACCTGATGTAACCCAAGATAGAAAAACAAAACTACTTCATAACAACAGATTCTTCATATGGGATGAACCCTTCTTGTACAAGATAAGCTCCGATCAACTGGTCAGAAGATGTGTTCCCGAGGGAGAAGTGCGCCAGATTTTGGAAAGCTGCCATTTCTCACCTTATAGAGGACATCACATGGGAGATAGAAACGTAGCAAAAGTCCTTCAAGCTGGATTTTGTTGGCCCATCTTGTTCAAGGATGCATATTTTTTTGCTAAATCGTGTGACAGTTGTTAGAGAACAAGGAATATTTTGAAGAGGTAGGAAATGTCTTAGAGGGGAATTATGGAAGTGGAAGTGTTTGATTGTTGGGGAATTCATTTCATGGGACTTTTCATCCCTTCATATGGGAACATGTATATTCTGGTCGTAGTTGATTATGTGTCAAAGTGGGTGGAGGTTGTAATATTGCCGACCAATGATGCAAATGCACTAAACAAGTTTTTGAAGAAAAATATATTCACCGATTTTGGTACACCCATATCCATCATTAGTGATGAAGGTACGCACTTCTGCAATCGACACTTCAATAATCTGCTGGCTAAGTACAATGTGAAGCACAAGGTAGCAGCAACCTATCACCTGCAGACCAGTGGACAGGTAGAACTATCAAATGAAGAAATCAAAAGAATTCTTGACAAGACTATGAGCACAAATAGAAAATATTGGTCTAACAAGTTGGATGATGCACTATGGGCTTATCTGTTATACCCCGGAATCCCAAGGATCAGACCCGGGAGTTGAAACAGAGAAAAGTTGAAAATTTTGCTGCATACTTAGAATGAATCATGGGAAGACTCATGAGAGCATCCCGCGAATCATGAGGTGACTCATGGGGAAGGCCCAGGGATTAGTGAGAATAACTAGAAGAGATGAGACCCCACGGGAGAGACCACGGCTAGTGGTCAGGCCCCACGAGTCATTGGGTTTGCCGTGGGGAGGGAAGTAAGAAAGGAAAATAAAATGAAGCAGTGTACTCCAACTCGTGGTCACCCATAATGAGTCATTAGTTGACCCGTGCCAAGCCCAGAAGGTTTTCAATGCAGTGAACATAACGGATGACACCACAAGTCGTACCCCGCAAGCCACGAGTTGTCAAGTTACTCGTTAGGGCCACCTGCAACGTTAGTAATGGCCTTTTCATAAATCCTATGTTCCAAAAGCCTAAACTACAACATTTTTGGGTATGAATAGTGGCCTTTTATGGGGTTAAGTTCAGATTATTCATCTTCCATCCATGCATGCAAAGTAGAAGAGATTTGAGATGGTGCTCAAGATAGTGATCTTCAATTCCTTTCAATTTTCTTTTGTGCATTCAGGGGAGAGTAAGATTCTGCCTCTATCATGTATTTAGGGTTATGAATGGGTGGTTTCTTCCACACCCATGCCCAATCTCTCTCTAAAATATGAAATTTCACTATCTACTCAATGGGGTTTTACCCAAATGCATGATTTATCTATCTCTATACATGGGTGTGAATTGATTATGAATATATTGCTGAATTTTGAAGCATGTGCAATGTTTATAATGTTTTCCATTTAAAATAATGTCTCTAACCTTATGAATTTAAGAGCCCATTGATACGTATCTTAAGTTAAAGTTTTATGGAGGAATCAGCATGTTGAAGGAGCTACGTGGGAGGCCGAAATGGATATGATGGCTAGATACCCACAATTATTCTCTACTGGCTCAATCTCAGCTTGAGGTATCAATTTTTACCTATGACTCTATTTAGTTTCATGTTCAGTTCATATGCCCAAATTTCTTTTATGTATGTGAATGTATGTATGATTCATGAATTCAGTTCAGCTGTGTAGTTTGAATCAGAGGTAGTCATTCCATCAGATTTCAATTTAAATGATTAGTATTTGAATGTGATAATTGCATATCTCTGCTTTTCAATGTGTTTTTCCAATATTCAAGGACGAATGTTCCCAGGGGGGAGATATTGCTATAGCCTCAAAGCCAAGGATCAGACCCTGGAGTTGAAACGAAGAAAAGTTAAAAATTTTGCAGCAGACTCAGAACAAGTCGTGAGAAGACTCGTGAGAGCAACGCACAAGTCGTGAGGTGACTCGTGTGAAAATCCCAGGGATAAATGAGAATAACTGGAAGAGATGAGACCCCACGGGCGAGACCACGACTCGTGGTCAAGCCCCACGAGTCATTGGGTCAGCTGTGGGGAGGGAAGTAAGAAAGGAAAAGAAAATGAAGCAGTGTACTCCACAGGTGACGTGGTCACCCTTAACGAGTCATTAATTGACCCATGCTGATCCCAGAAGGTTTTCTAAGCAGTGAACATAATACAGATGACACCAAGAGTTGTATCCCCCTAGGCATGAGTCATCAGGTTACTCGTTAGGGCCACCTGGCAGTTATTTTCTGAAAAGTTAGTAAGGGCTTTTTTCGTAATTCTTAAGTTCCTAAAGCCTAAACTACCATATTTTGGGGTATGAATAGTGGCCTTTTATGGGGTTAAGTTCAGATTATTCATTTTCCATCCATGCATGCAAAGTAAAAAATATTTGAGAGGGTGCTCAAGCTAGTGATCTTCGATTCCTTTAAATTTTATTTAGGGCATTTAGGGGAGAGTAAGATTCATCCTTCATCAGGTATGTAGGGTTATGAATGGGTGATTTCTTCCACACCCATGCCCAATATCTCTCTAAATTATGAAATTTCAATGTCTACTCAATGGGGTTTTACCCAAATGCATGAATTATCTATCTCTATACATGGGTGTGAATTGATTATGATTCTATTGCTGAATTTTGAAGTATCGGCAATGTTTATAATGATTTCCTTTTAAAATCATGTTTCTAACCTTATGAATTTAAAATACCATTGATGAGATCTTTATGAAAAATGGGATTTGTGATGACTATGTGATGATGATGAGATATTACAATGAAAAGCATGATGTGAAGCTATCCATGTTTACAATTATGATTTTGATGAGAAATGAGTATTTCTATGTATCCATGTTTACAATTACGATTTTGATGAGAAATGAGTATTTCTATGTATGAAAAAACTTTAGGCATTGCCCACATGTTAAGTATGAACAATGATTTTTCGAAATTAAGCTTACCACATTGTTTTGGAGCGAAAACTCCCAATTTTAATTTCACTTGTGGTATGTTTTGAGTTAAAGTTTTCCTATGCATAGCTTACCACATGGTTTTGGAGCGAAGGCTCCCAATTATGTTTTCATCTTGTGGTATGTCTTCAGCTAAAGCTTCTCATTTGCATGATTTCATATTTGAGATGTATTTGATCATTGAGCTTCGTCAATGGATGATGTTGAGCTTTGTTATAAAATGATGTAAAGCATATGCATGTTTTTGAGAGTAATGTCTAGCACCGAGCAGGCAAAGGGTCGATCACCCTATGCCTCAGAACTACTCGCCAATGTAGGTTTATACATTATGAATTTTGCACCTCCCTAGTGAGCTTCCCCTACCCGGATGGGCCTTCAGCTTGATATCGATATCATGGTACTGTCCCTAGCCCTGGAAAGGTTTTTGGACGGCTCTACCCACTTCAATGTGATAGTCGGGACTACGTAAGCTCTATCGTGGCATGTCGGTTAAAAGACGAGTCTCCCATTATTCTTCATGATTTCATATATGCATATTTATTACTTATGAGATTTATGTAAATGCATGTTCTAAAATAGGTTTGACTCAATGTTCAACTTTTACTTGTAAATGCCAGAATCAACTTTGAGTCAATTGATTCAGTTATGATGTTTTCAAGTTATGTTATGTTATGTTAGGAAGAGATCATGATTTTAGAAAGAATGCATGCAAGCCCTACTCTCAGTTTACTGATGTTTTTGTTGTAATTAATGCATTGCTCTTAAATGATTTTTACTTACTTTAGCGGTTTTACTTACTTTGCATACTCGGTATATTCCATGTACTGACCGCATACTCTCTATGTTGTATCGTTTCATGATACAGGACCTGACTCTCAGCTTCAGCCCCACTCTTAATCAGCCTGTCAGAGTTAGCATTGCTTTGTTGGTGAGTCCTCATCTTTTGAGGACTAGACTAAATTCAACTTTTCTTTATGTATATTAGTTTCATCTTGTTGAGGTAGTTGGGGTCTTGTCCCATCAACTCGTCATATTTACAGGCTATTCAGACACATGTATGTATTCAGCTTCAAATTTCATACTTTGATGTTATATTCAAGTTACACTTCCACTATAATTGTGTTTTTGGTTATTTAGTTTCTTGGTTGAGTTAGATGTATGCTTATGCCATGGGTCGACTTGGGGTCTCCGGGGCTCCATGTCCCGTGTTATGATGTGAGCTTCCGTTCAAATTGTGACAAAATTGGTATCAGAGCCATCGGTTTGAAAGTGTTCTTGGGGTGTCTGAAAGTCATGTTGAGTAGAGACTTCTTCATGGGGGTGAAGCCCACCACACTTATAATGAAGAGGTTACGACACATTTAGGAATTGTTTCCTTCTTTCATGATCTATGTCATGCGATGAAAAGTATTTCTATCCTTCTAATTCATGCTATTTGCGATTGAAAAATCATGGCTCCTCAAAGAATGAACGGAAGGAGGAATGGAGATAGTGGAGGCCACAAGGATGGTAATGGTCATGGACATCAGCAAGCTACACCAATTCCGGAGCCCCAAGCACCAGAGCCAGCTTCTCACGCTGAGTTTTGGGCCGCTATTTAGATGCTTGTGCAGGCCTTGACCGCTTAGATCAATCAGCAGGTCGTTGCGCATATTCTGCAAAATGACAATGCAGTGACAACTCGAGTCAGAGACTTCTTGAGGATGAACCCACCGGAGTTCCTTGGGTCTAAGGTAGATGAGGACCCACACGAGTTCATAGATGAGATTGTCAAGATCACCTGAGTCATGGAGGTCAATGGGGTTAAGTTCGCCTAGTTTTCCTCTTATCAGTTAAAAGGGGTCGCGCACATTTGGTTTAGCCAATGGAAGGATAGCAGGGTTGCAGGAGCAGGTCCGGTCACTTGGGAGGAGTTCCATGTTGCATTCTTGGACCGGTTCTTCCCTCGCAAAATGAGGGAGCTAAAGGAAGCTGAGTTCATAAATTTGAAACAAGGGAGGATGACTGTGCAAGAGTATTCTCTTGAGTTCACTCGCTTGTCAAAGTATTCCCTAGAGTTAGTAGCTGATCTTAGGGTGCGGGTGAGCCGATTTGTCCATGGCATGGCGGGCTATTTGAATAAACATTGCAGGACTTCCATTCTTAATCAGGATATGTTTTTTCCTCATATAGTGTTGTACGTGCAACAAATGGAGGTGGCACATCTAAAAGAGAGGGAGGCCAAGAGGGCCAGGACCGATGACCATAGATTCTCCCAACTGAGGTCGGTGGTGGGTGCTGACAACAGACTCACCAGCGATCTTCAGCTCCAACATCTTCGGCATGGAGTGTGCCATCCAGGCCTAGACATGATCAGAGAGAGTGAGCATCAGGCTCAAGGGGTCAGAGCAGCAGACCCGCTGATTCTAGCATTCCAGCTTATCGCAGTTGTGGTCAGGGACACAGAGGCCAGTGCTTGGCAAGTTCAAGTTCTTTTTTTGGTTGTGGGAAGCCTGGACACATGCTTAGAGATTGACCAGCAGCGAGACAGGATCAGATTGGGGGCCAAGGCCCAGCTTCTAGTTCAGCAGCCCCTCCCGCATGCACAACACATCAAGGTGCATCTACTAGCACAGCTGGTGGTCAGCGCTAGAACAGATTCTATTCTTTAGCATCCCATTAGGAGTAGGAGGTCTCCCTGGATGTGGTCACTGGTATATTGTGAGTTTTCCATATTGATGTTTATGCTTTGCTAGACTCGGGGGCTACCTTGTCTTTTGTGACACCTTATGTGGCCAGTAGCTTTGGAGTTAGTCCCGAAGTCTTGTCAGAACCCTTCCAAGTTTCTACTCCAGTAGGTGACCTAGTTATAGCTAGAAGGGTGTATAGATGTTGCCCAGTCTCAGTCCTTCATAAGGTCACCTCAGCAGATTTGATAGAGTTAGCCATGATCGATTTCGATGTTATTCTCGGCATGGATTGGCTATCTGCATGCTATGCTTTAGTTAATTGTAGAACCCGGGCAGTAGAATTCAGATTTCCGAGTGAGCCAGTCTTAGAATGGAAGGGTAGTTCAGTTGTGCCTGTAGGTCATTTCATTTCCTACCTTAAGGCCAGAAAGATGATTTCTAAGGGTTGTGTATACCATCTAGTTAGGGTTAAGTATGTTGAGTCTGAGATCCCAACTATTCAGTCAGTTCCAGTAGTACGTGAGTATCCAGAAGTCTTTCCCGATGATTTACCAGGTGTTCCTCCCGAGAGGGAAATTGATTTTGGTATTGACCTTCTACTCGACACGCAGCCTATCTCTATCCCTCCATACATAATGGCTCTAGCCGAGCTAAATGAGTTGAAAGAGCAGTTGAAGGACTTGTTAGATAAGGGTTTCATTAGACCAAGCAAGTCCCCATGGGGTGCACCAATTCTCTTTGTCCAAAAGAAGGATGGTTCTCTTCTCGTGTGTATTGATTATAGGCAATTGAACAAAAGTCACCATCAAGAACATGTATCCCTTATCCAAGATCGATGATTTGTTTGAGAACCCAAAATCAAGGCTAAGGATCATGGTCTAATCTTATGTTTGGGGTCATGTGACCCGTAAATCCAAGACACTATTGCTAGTTAGGCCGTGCAGGGCCTAAGGGAGTAATTTCTCACTCTAATCTAATTTTAATTCTAGTTTCTCTGAGGACAGAGCAAGGCTTTCAATGTGGGATGAGGGTGTGTCTCCCTAAATTGTTTTAGTAAAGGGTGAGTATGCCATCAATTTTATTTGAAAATCTTTTGAAAATGGCATGTCCCATCCACCCTTCGATTTTTCTTATGGCCTCGGTTCTTTTTTGAAAGGGAGTCCTTTGAATGGGGTAAATTATTTTTTTAGGAGTCATTGTAGTCATAGAGTGACCCATACCTATGATAGATTGATGGCAACCGTCTTAAGGAAAATTTGTTATGGTTTTTTTTAGGATTGAGTCATAGATTTCACTTGCGTGCTTGTTGACATTCTACTTAGCGGCTATGCTAGAGTCAATAAAGTTGTCATCTTGAATGTACAAGTGAGAAATCCATGAGAGACACACATATCTCTTCAATTTTACTCAAGATGATTTTTAAGGGCTTAATAATGAAAAATGTCATTTAATATGACTGTGTGAATGTGTAGCTATAGGACACTGACTAGATTCTTCATTGCCATGAGAATGTCTTATTTGTACATATTGCAGATTCTAGAACTTACTGTAGTATACGTAGGATAGCTAGTTGTTAGGGAGTTAAGAAATAATCAAGGCATTTCATTGAAAGAGCCATAATTTTCCATGTTTGTTTTACCTTCCTGAACATTATCCCTAGTTAACCCCTTTGAGCCATAAGCCTTACACTTTCTTAGCCACAAAAGTAGCTTAATCGCTCTTTTTGTGAGACCTCAAACTTATTGATCCAAAGCAATCTTAGGCACTTTGAGACCTGAAAGTAAAGGTCCACTAAAGTATAATGTCAAGGGAAAAATAAAAAATTATGGTAAGAGGAGAAAAATGAGAAAAAGTGGTGCCCACAAAACTATGTTGTTTACTTGCTGTTAGAACACTAAAAGATAGAGCTCTAATTGCAAAATCCTTATTGATTCTATAAGCAGAGACTAGCAGTCAAGTAGTGAAATAGGGGCATGAGAAGAAAATAAAAAGGATGAGTTAGCTGAAGGGTGAACAAACAAGAAAAAAGGTGGTAGACAAGTAAAATAATGAAAAATGTCTTAAAAATGCCTATTGTGGTAGTCACTATAAAAGAAATATCATTCCTACCTGTCCCTTAGCCGATATTACAACCAAAAAAAGTCCTTGTGATCTTAATATCTTGAAACAATTTAGTAGTCTAAATGTACATGAAGGGCAAGCTTATGGTAGGTGACATATGTGCATTGCATCATTTGTGAGCATGAGTATGCCTTGCTTTCTCTGTTCCATGTGTTTGCATTTATAATTTGAGAGAGGAACATCACTAAAAGTGAGGGGCACAAGATGTCTAAGTCAGTGTACTATTTGTTGCATGTGTCACACTTAATCATGTTGGCCCTATGTTAAGATGAGTCAATTATAGAGGTTGTGTGGTCTTTATTGTGAAACCTTTATATGTGTTTGGGTTGAATTGTTGTATGTTGATAAACCACTTAATCTTATTCTCTATACTAGCCGTTTGAGTTTGAATTGATAGAGGTACCATGTATGATGGTAAAAGATGAGTTAACGTATGTAACTAAGGATTGTTTGAGGATGAATAATGGTTTAAGTCTGGGGTGGTAATGTTGGGCATCTTTCTATGCCCATTTGCCATGTTATTGCCCATCTTTTACCTTGTTTTGAGTTCATAATCCTTAGGAAATGCATAAATTCATGTGTTTGTGTTTTTTGTTAGCTAACAAATGGTTTTAGTTGTTTTAAATAGGAAACCAAGCAAAAAGGACTCAAATTATCCCAAGGTGTGAAGATTTTGGAGTATGAGAAGAAGGACCTAGGGATATGGCTGGCGCCGCTTTGGAGAATTGTGCACCAAAGTTGGGGCTATGTCTTGCGCTGGGTGCCAAGTCTCAAACATCAGAAGATAATTCAGTCAGCACCTTGGCGAGATGAGAGGCGTATAGCCCCAAAGCATTCTAGACATAGAGAATTTCCCAAAATTATGGTGCTATGGATGGGGCTGGGTGCCAGAGAGGTTCTAGAACCAAGAAAATTAACCAACACTCAGGGCTTATTAGCGGCGCGGTACACCCAGATGATCCAGAAGTGTTGAAATTTGGTTAACTCCTTGGTGTTATAGATGGGGCTGGGCGCCCGGAGCTAAACTTCAGAGGAAACTTGAGCCTAACTTGGGGCTATGGAGAGGGCACCATGCCAAAACTATTTTGGGATAGAATTCGCTTATTTTAAAGCCAAGTACTTGAGGGAAGAAGCGTCATTTGAAGGTTCAACTATACTATATAGTCTCTAGGACATTTGTTAAGCAATTTTTGGATCACTTTTACATTACGTTTTCATTTATGGAGGGCTATAACGCAGTTTCTTCTCTTCTTTGTTATTTTACTTTGAATAACGGTGATTAAGTCCTTGTTTTTCCACTTGTCTATGAGTTGCTAAAGTCATACTCTAGGGTTTTGGCCATGGAGGAAGGTTGGAGTTTGAAAGACTGATTTATGCTAGTTTCGATTCTTCTTTAATGGTTGTTTATATTTACATGCTATAAATTCTTATTTACTAGACTAATCACCTTGTAAGTAAATCTATTGGCTTTCAGTTGAACTTGGAAAAGGGAACCGAAAGGGGTAAAGGAAAATATAAAATAGGAATTTAAAGACCCTTGAACTAGTGAGAGGATGAAGTTGTTGTTAAGGATAGGGATACACCCTTCAACCCTGTTTAGTTGAAATACAAGTGGGCATAACTGTCATTTTTTATTTCTCCTACGACCATAGGGATATAGGCATTAGGGTTCATGACATAGTTCTTGGATACTCGAGAGAGTAGCAAGGAATGGAATGGTAACTTACAACTAGCAACCATAGGAAGAATCGTTAGAGCGTAATTACGTCTTGAAAACTCAACTTGAAGAAAAAGTGTCATTTCCCTAGATTTTCATCATCATCTGAAGTAAAACAAAGTTTGTCACAGTCATTAGTTAATTTATATTTAGAGTTCTTAGTAGTTTAATTATCTAAAGCATTCCCCATTTCAACTATTTGATAGAATAGGGAAATAAAAAAGTAACCTTAAATGATTGAACTGACAAGTCTCTGAGGGATCGATAATCGGGACTTCCAGTCCTATATTACTTGATGACCACGTGCGCTTGGGCGACATCAGTCATTTGAACCGATATCAAGAGATGATATAGAAAAAAAGTATATGATTAGTATTTTAAATGTACTGAGTATGCTGGATAAGTAAATTATGAGAGTAAGAACAACATGCTATAAATCGTAATCATGAGATAGTCATAAATATGAGTTGTTTACCATAAACTGGAGCATAATGACCCAAAGTTTGAGAGAAAAATCACAAGTCTTAATGGTTTGAAAGTATAAGTAAAAGCTCATAAACTGATCAATTGGTCAAAATACTAATAAACATGATATTATACATCCTGAACATGAACAACTTAAAACATGAGGAACAACGAGAGATTTTCATAACCGACATACTCGATGTGGGAACACAAGAAGCCCAACCTGTAACCCTGGTTGGTAGGGTATTCATACCTTTCCAAGGGTAAGAACCATGAAGGCGTGATATCACTCATGAGCCAATTCGAGCGGAGGAAACACTCTCTAGCAAGGACCCCTATCATACTATGGTGGCACATAGTTCTGAGATCAGGGTGCACTGAACACAGGCCCTCTCGGTGTCAAATACTGCTCCCAAGAAACATACAGTACTCACATCATAATCATGAAACATACTTGGTTTTACAATAGCTAGTTAGAAATCAAGATATTCATAAATTGCATAACATACGTGAAATAGCCATGAAAACTATGCCAGAGATTGGCCATGATACATAATCATGAGATTCATGCATAATTAAGTAATTCATCATAACTTGAAAATATAGATTCATGAGAGATTTTAATAGAAATCATGCAATTTTAACCATAAATCATGGATTGAATCATAAGGGAATTGAATTCATTGAAGATCATGAGAATTTTCATTAGAATTGATCTAACCCTAGAAATTAATAAATCTTGATTGGAGACTTGAATTCATGAAATTGAGTTTAAAATGGGCATAAGGGTGGAATAAATCCTCCACTCATGACCCTACATACCTAGCTTGAGAGTTCCTTAATTTGGTGACCCAAGGGGATTTGAGAAGAAGAAGATGAAGAACCCTAGCTTTCCCTTGAGAGATGATTTCCAACTTATAGTGTTTGAAGAGAATGAGGGTTAGGGGTAAGTAAAAACCCTTAATACACCCCTTAAGAGACCCAAAACAACCTCATATAGGAGATAAAATCTTAGAAAGTTACAAAAATACCCCTAGGAAATTGCAATAAAAAGCTACCAGGTGGGAACTTACGACCAATCAGACGAGCTGTTGGTTCAACTAACAAGCCATTTGTTCCTTCATTGCTACCTAGACCTGCTTCAAACTATTCTTTGAACCTGATACCATGACCCTAATCAATGGCCCATCCTATAAACCAATGAGCCATCCTTTCTTTCATTAGTTCTGGGCAATTTTCCACCATTTTCTGAACCACTCCTCAGACGGGTAAACGAACGACCCATATGATCCACCTATGACCCTTCCCTAGGGTCATATTGTGGCTTGGTTTTTTGCTAGTTCTCTGCTTCAAATCTTGAATTTGATCTTAGGGACTTGGTGTCACAATACACTAATGTCATAAGACTACAGTAGAAATTTTGATCTTTGTTGAAGCATTTTCGTACTCATCATACCTCGAGAAATCTATACTTGATATGTCAAACCTCCTTAATTGTAGTCTTTAAAGTCTCCATGCTTATTACCTGGTTATCTTTCTAATATACCATTATAGGTTGTCAAATTTATTTCTGATATAGGCTATTCCACTTATGCACTCCCCCCTTGCGGAGTAGCTAAATGTGGAAGATATGACAATCATGCAATTCTTCATAACATCATTCACATTTTTTCACAAATGTTACACACTTAAGAATCCAAACCATAACTTCACTCAATTTTTCATTGAATCATAGATGTGGTCTAACTCTGCCCACTTATCCTTTAGAATGGCCTAATTCTTCCTCCTCAATATGAACTTCTGCTCCAAGCAACATATCATCATCTCTAACTGCTGGCATGCAAATCTGCAAGCGTGTCCTTACCATCGATGAGAAAATAAAACAAAGAGGTTTAGTCATTTAAATCAAATCACATACGCGCGATAAAGTATAAAAGGATAGAAGTTTCCTAAAATGTCATGTAGCCTCTCGAAGATTAGTACGGATGACTACGTACCTATCCGCAAGACTCTACTAGACATTGCTTTTGTACCAGTAAGATAGGTGAACCTAAATCTCTGATACCACATTATCACGATCCAAAATCGATCCATGATGGCACCTCCACAACCCCCCAGTAGGTAAGCCAAATCACAAAATGAATACCGAAAGTAATGACCAATATACATAACAAGGAAGCGGAAATGAGATAAATGAGCTACAAACTATGGATACATACATAACAGGTACAAAATATACAATACAGGTCCTAAGGATTTAAGAAAAGACAATATATATATATATATATATATATATATAAGATACCAACTCCAAACCTGGTGTCACTGGTACAAAAGCCTCTCAACATACGAGAATAAGTCTATACAAAATAAATACAACTTTCGAGAAAATATCAAATATAGATAGTAGCTACAAGATGAAAAGTAGTAAATCTCAGGATGCTAAGAGCGCACCATGATTCGAATCAGCAAAAGAATCCACGAATGAGCAAGAGATCAACGAGGGTGACTCGTATTGGGAATTGCATTAGAAAAGATACAGAAGTGTAGTTTGAGTACCAAAACATGGGGTATTCAGGAGACATCATGGGCCGACTGAGCTAAGAATATAATATATAATATATAAGACATAAAAGTAACTATATATATTAAAACTAACTTGGGTATCATAACAAATTATGGGTAACGTGAAAATAGTAGTCAAACAAAAATATAAATATATATATATATATATATATATATATATACACACACACACACAAGTATACAACAACAATGTAGTGTAGTATGAGATGATGCAATGTAATATATGGACAATGCAGAAAGCAGCGAACCTGGCAATGACCTTGGGCCATCCAGACATTTAACCTCAGATGTGGTAACAAAATGCAGAAAGCAGTGAATCCGGCATTGGCTTCGAGCCGCCTAGACATTTAACCTCAGACGTAGATAGAAATGTAAATGTTACCTTGAATCGAATTTATAAGTGGTGAACCTTTTTTTATAAAATTTAAAATCACTAAAATAGTAGCACACTCCCCTAGAGCACAAATCAGAAAAGATGAGACACTTATAGTTTAAAAGCCAAAAAAAATCAGTATTTTTTCCTTCAAATCACTCCAACCCATGTGCATCTATATGTAGATGTATGCGTGCTCATTCAGGTGTGTGTGTGTGTATATATATATATATAAACATATAATTCCATCTCAAATAGGGTAAATCACCCTTCATACCACAACCATACTAACCTGGAGTCCTACTACTCCAAAACCACGGCCTCAGGCCCACAATCTCATAATAGAAGGAAAATGGGAAAGTAAAGAGATAACAACTCCAACAAATCAATAACAACTAATTCTACCACGAAAATGGCTCCTCAGTATAACCTAAGGATCCCAAACCTTTCCTCAATATAGCAACTAACAACCTAAACTAAGCTTATAAAGGAATATTATTCTAAAATACATAAAATGCCAATTTTTTTTATAAAATCATCAAAACCTAATTCTAGCTAGAAATCCACCCTAACAGTCATGAAACTTATAAAATATACTAGCAAACTGAGTCACATCCAAAATAGGAAATCGTAACCTATCTCAAGGCCGAACGCCAAACCACAAACCATCACTTGGAAGCTTTTCCTATTCACAATGCCTCGGATCGCTACCATACTATCAAAAATATGATCTACTAATGATTGGATACCATCTTCACTTTCTTGGTTTCTATTCTCTCCATTTCAGCCTACAAATCAGATACAAGAGAGAGAATTAAAGTAAATTACACTTATCCAATATTAAAAAAAATGATCTTCAAAAACTTTGAGATATAACATTTGGTACTATTTTTCTAGTGGTATCTTCATATGAATCCTTTATACTCGATCAGGTTTCCTTCTTCTAGTAGCCACAAAGAATTCCTTATTTGACAAAGCATCAGGACTTTCCTTCTATTTTTCTCTATTTACATATAAGTAGGAATTAAACTCTTCCTCAGTAAAGTCAACAAGTTCATAGTAAATTAACAATATGAGAAAAACACTAAACCTCGCGGATGATAGCAAAACTTGTTTTGTCAACAATGTGTGGATACTTCAACTTATTTTGATTCTCTTTATTAGTTTTAGAAATATCCTGCAAATAAATGAGTTAGTTTTTTCTTTTTGGAAATTCAGAGATACAAAGACATATTGAACTTTATCAGATGTGAATAAGGAACTATTATTTTTTTAAAAGTTGTCCGTGATTTATATCTTACCTGAGCTTTGTCAGATTTCCAATATTCAAGAAGATCCTTAAATACGGTTTCTAAAACATTTTGAGGCCGTTTTGTCATTCGGGTTTCGCCATCAGCATATGCATAGAAGTTATCTTCCTTCAAGTCATGTTTATACCTTCTCCAAGAAAGTTGAATTGTTCCCAAAGCATAATCTTTTCCAGCTTCAGGAATTCATATTTCTCCTATAATTTTATGCAATTCGGTTAGCGCAAAAGATGTGAAATATTTTTAACTAATAATCAAAATATTGAGAACTTCAAACCTTGATATAGCTCCATATATCATCGTGTGTTTTCAACTTTCTCCAATCCAATACTTTAACAGGACAAAACGTCCCATTCCTTGCCAATGTGCCAAGAAAGCTCCCCAACTTTTTAACAATTGATTCAGTAGAACCAATGGGCTGGTTCAACTCATTTAGCACGATTAGTTTGTGCTCACTCCGTCCATGTACGCTTTGCATTTGTGTTCCACCTCTTTTTCTTTTGTTAGTGGAAGGGCCTATAATAATACGAACCAAAGAGTTAAAAACTAAACCGAGTTAAAAACTAATAAACCGAGTTAAAAACTAATTGTAAATCTAGTAAAAATTGAAATATTCTTTCCTTGTCCCTCAAGTTGGTTATTTGCTTCAAGATTGGAAGAATTCTATGGATCATGTTGCATTTGTCCCTGAACTGCTTGCAATGTAGGAGTGGTGAGATGTTGCGACTCTAGTTACACTTGTTGATATGCTTCTTGTGATGTGGGAGTGGTGGGATTCAGCAATACTTGTTGCCCTTTTTTCATGTGTTGCTTGTGATGCAGGAGTGGTGGAATTCGGCAATACCTGTTGCACTTGTTGATGTGTTTTTTGTGTTGCTGGAAAGCTAGAATCCAAAGACACATGTTGCCCTTGTTCCAACTAAGATGCATCTATTAGGTAGATTGAGTTTTTCTTGTGCTTGGAATGCTTTTGAATTGACTTTACAGCTTGATCAGGCGGACTGAAGTCTGATTTCCTATTGGTCTTGCGATTCAAGACCTTCTGCTTTACCAACGATGCAATGATCTAGCTGACACATAGATTAAGTTCTTAACTTTCTTTCTTTTTCTTGAACACCCTTCTGGATTCATGACTATTTCTCTGCAATTTTAGGAAATGAAAATAAAATAGGTTAGCAAAGGAACTTAGCCATGAATTCACTGAACTGTACAATAGTTGAACTGTATAAAAGCTTTTTAATCCTTTCTTAAGAGAAACAAACTAGTAGTAATATTAAAGGAAAAATGGTACAATTAAGTTATGTCAAGTAGAGTAGTTAGAAATTGATGATTGTGAAAATGAAATTATGCAAAACAAAGTTAAGTGACTCTCTAATTAAACTCACCACCACCATTTGATTGATTAGGAGGAACTAATTAGTCAAAAACTCTGAATCCATAATACATATTTTTGAAAAACTTCACTTCTTTCAAAAGCTTTTTAATAATGTTTTCTATTTCTTTGCACAAAAATAACTATAGCCCTTCTAGTAGATCGGTAATCCTCTTCTCTCCAGTTAAATGGAATGGCTATGACCTTGTCCTCAATGATGCATGTGACGAGAAACCATAGGGGAAATTCAAGAAAAGATGAGACACACTATCATGTGGTATTTTTTTGTATGTTTTATGCTTTGAGAGAATAGTACAAAAATTAAGTTCTCAAAGTTATACATAGTTGATTATGTGAAAAATAAGGCTGCTAACAAGTTTAGTCTTTTGTGTATGTTATGGAGTAGCAACGCGCAAGTCTAGAGGCTTACATCTTATGGTAACGCCCTTGTAGATTTGATGACCAAACAATATCATTATTTCCTAAAGTTTTCTATAAAGGTAACTCATGATTATTCATGTCATCAGTTGGAAGATAAGTTATGGAGTACATCAATTAATTGCCTTTACTGCATAAGGAAGAGTATTCTTACAAATTAAAGTAGGCATACTGTCAATAATACTCATTATATATAAATGTTCGTATATGTAAACTAGGAGATGTATTGTGAACTTTCAACTACTTTCCAATTAATTAGTTTTGTGTTGTACAAAAATACAGGTTGCTGAATCAATGAACTTCTAATCTCGTTCAACAAGCTATCAAATAGATGAATACACAACTGAATTGGAGAGGAAGCTACAGAGAGAAATGCAGAAAGAGTGGAAGAGAAACGAAAGAAGTGAATGAATCTCTTATTATTCCAAAATTAGATAGATTGATTAATGGCTATGCAACTCCAATAAGATAAGAATTCTAACAATGCTCTACCAGCAATTAAGCAAATGAACCATGCAGATTGAAGTGACACATACTGAAAATATTCAACTGATTGTCACATGTTCCAATATATGCATATTTCATAAAACTAATAACCAGAGAAATAACAAAGCTAACATAGAATAAACAATTCACCCATCAAGAAAGGAGTCCAGAATAATTTCGCAACTAGAAACCTCTTTTAGCCAAACAATTATATGAAAGATTAATTAGTCCCCTTTCACATTATGCAAATGGAATTTAAGCTGAACAAAAATACTCTTATATCAAGGATCATATGTGCAGCATATATCAGACCTATCAATCATCAGCCTATGTCAATCCATAATAATTTGCACTACTTAATGCCTAAAAAATGCAGTCTTAATGCAACTAAGACATAGAGTTTAGGAAATTATTTTGGCAATGTGATTCTACTTGTAGTAGAGAGACAAAAACTCAATAATTTCAAGGAATATAAAGAAATCAAAAAAAATATAACCCTAAAACTATAAACAGATTGATTTCTCCCTCAACGACTGGTGTCAATTTCTTCCTTTAACCAAAATCTCCATTGATGCACAATATCAATAAGAAAGGTTCTACAATACAAAATATCAGACCCAAGTGACTATAAAGTTCAATAAGGAAAAACAGGTCAAATATATACAAAACAAACATTAGAAAATGTAATACCCTTGAAGTGCTTTGGAATAAACCAGGGGAATTAGAATTTAAAATGTAGAAATCTAGGAAAATATTCGAGGAAGAGCCACAGAACGACTCGTGGTAGCAAACCACGAGCCGTTGTATTTGGTTGTGATGTGAAGCCAAGCCTGGTGGCAGGGTGGACCACGAGCATCACAATGACCCGTTGTGAGAAGGCACAGGCCGTTATTAGTGGTCGTGGGAAAGAAGTAGATCTAGGTAGTGGCTAAGATGATTTGAAAACACGGTCTATGGTTTGGAAGGATGACTCGTCCTGTCAGGCCGTGGGTGCAAATCAAAAACCTGGAAATTTGGTAATCTAGACCACGGGTCATGGTATCTTCCCATGATCCATTGGTTCAATCGTGGAATCGTCTAGTGTAGGTTGTTTTGCGATTTTAGTAAGGGCATTTCGTCATTTTCTAGTCCTAAGTCCCTATACTACGTCGTTTAGGGCTTGTTTTGAAGGGTTTTAGCAGGGGAAGACCTATTTTAAGTGCATACTCCCCATGCATGCAAGGTTGAAGGCTTGAAGGAGGTGATTCAAAGCCAAAATTCAAGGTTTCCTTTGGAATCTGATCTTGGGCAATTGAAGGGTGATATAATTTCGCATTTCTAGGTATGTAGGGTTTTAATCAGTGTCTCCCTTCCACACCCATGCCCAATTCCTATCAAATTGTGTTAAAATTATAAATGGTAATGTATGTGGTTTTGACCAATTGCATGATTCTTTTATCTCCATTTATGGTTATGATTAGATTGAGTTGATATTGATGATTCACAAAGCTTGAGTGGATTCTAACTTGTTTTCTCTTATAAATATTATTTTTCTAAAAATTTGAATCTAAAATGCCCATGGGTGGATAGTTCATAGAAGAGGCGAATGTGATACGTGTGTTATAATGATGAATTAAATAATGAAAGCATGTTTCTAACCCTACCCATGATTTTATTGATTCTTTCAAAGTGAGTTGAATGAATCCAAGTATGATAGAGCTTTGGGTGATGACCACATGATGTTTTAAAGTAATGATTTTCCCTGACATAAGCTTACCACATGGTTTGAAGTGAACTTTTCCTCAACTCTTATTATAAATTCTATCTTGTGGTATGTTTCAAAGTTAAGCCTCCTATATGCATGAAATCATAATTGGGATGCGTGTCACTACAAGCTTTGTGGATAGACAATGTTAAGCTTCATTTACATATGATGTTGAATCTATGCATGATGTTATTATGAGCTTTGTCAATAGATAATGTTGAGCTTCGTTTCATACGATGTTGACTTATGCATGATTTCATATTGAGCTTCGTCAATTTATGATTTTTAGCTTCGTTATATACGACATAGAGCACTGCATGATTTGGGAGAAGAGTCTAGCACCGAGCGGGTTATGGGTCAATCACCCTATACCCCAGAACTACGTGCCAACATAGGTTGATACGATTATATCATTGGGACCTCCTTTGTGAGATATCACCGGGCCGATTGGCCCTTCAGCTCGATATTGATATCATGGTAGCATCCTTACCCTTATAAGGTTTTGGATAGCTATGCCTACTTGAGTGTAATAGTCGGGACCACGTAAGCTCTATCGTGGTATGTCGGTTAAGTGATGGGTCTCCCATTGTCCACATGATTCAGATTTGTATATTCATTACTCATGATCATCATGTATGCATGAATGTTCGAAAACTAAGGTTTGACTAAATATTCAACTTTTCTATAAATGTTGCATCTCAACTTTGAGTTATTTGAATTAGTGATGTTATAAAGTTATGCATTGTCACATCATGAAGGGATTATGATTCCGAAAGAATGCATGTGAGCCCTCTCAATTTTCTAAAAACATAGGTTATGAAATGATATGTTCGAATTTTTTTACTTATTATAGTAATTTTACTTACCTTGCATACTCGGTACATTCACGTACTGACCGCATACTTTCTATGCTGTATGGTCTCATGATACAGGGTCTAGATCTTAGGCTCGTCCTCATCCCTAGTCTATCTCAGCTTGCGCTATCAGTTCATTGGTGAGTCCTCATGTTCCGAGGGCTGTTGATAGACTTTTATGTTATCTTGAGTTTCAGTATTGTTCAGGTTAGTTAGGGATGTTGTCCCATCAACCCATCGGATGTAGTAGAGGATTTCAGACTAGTAGTTAGTACTCAGCTCTTGTACACGTTCTGTATTCTGTGAGCTTATGCTATGGTTACATTTTCGCTATGTTTTTATGATTATCTTTCCGTTTATCTAAATAAGATTAGTTGTGCGCATGGGCCATGGGTCAACTTGGGGTCCCTTGTCCAGTATCTACGATCCAAGCCTCCGTTTGGGTCGTGACATACTTGGTATCAGAGCCATAGGTTTGAAGTGTCCTAGGGTGTTTGAAAGTCGCGTTAAGTAGAGTGTTTTTCTTGAGTGTGAAGTGCACCACACTTATGATGACGAGGCTATGAAACGTTTTAGGAAACGTTCCCATCTTTCATGATCAATGTCGTGCGATGAAGAGTCTTTCTATCCCTCTATTTTGTGCTATTCCCGATTACAGAGTATGGCTCCTCGAAGAGTGAACAGATGGAGAAATGGAGATGGTGAATGCCATGAGGATGGCATGGGTCGTGGGTGTCAGCAGGTCCCACAAGTTCAGGAGCCTCAGGCACCGGAGCCAGCCGCCCACTCTAAGTTTGGGGCCGCTATCCAGATGCTTGTGCAGGCCTTGACCGCTAAGGTCAATCAGCAGGCTATTGTGCATGTTTCGCTAAATGGAAGTGCAGTGGCAGCTCGAGTCAGGGACTTTTTGAGGAAGAACCCGCCGGAGTTTCTTGGATCCACAGTAGATGAGGACCCACATGAGTTCGTGGATGAGGTTATCAAGATCACCTAGGTCATGGGGGTGAGTAATGTTGAGTGTGCAGAGTTGTCCTCCTACTAGTTGAAGGGGGTTATGCATATCTGGTTCCGTCAATGGAAGGATAGCAGGGTCGCCGGAGCAGGTCCGGTCACTTAGGAAGAGTTCTATGTTGCATTCCTTGATGCGTTCTTCCCTCAGGAGATGAGGGAGCTGAAGGCAGCCAAGTTTGTTAATCTGAAGCAAGGGAGGATGATAGTACTAGAGTATTCCCTTGAGTTCACCCGCCTTTCGAAGTATGCTCCTGAGTTGGTGGCTGACTAGAGGGCGCAAGTGAGCAGGTTTGTGCATGGGATAGTAGGTTACTTGGATAAGAAATGCAGGATTGCTATGCTCCATGAGGACATGGACTTTCCTCGGATGGTGTTGTACGCCCAGCAGATGGAAGCGGCACATTCAATAGAGAGAGAGAGAGGCCAAGAGGGCCAGGACTGATGATTATAGATTTCCTCAGCCTAGGTCAAGGTGGGCACTCATCAGCTTTGAGTGTGCCATCTCGGCCTAGGTGTGATTAGAGAGGGCGAGCACCAAGCTCGTGGGTTCAGAGCAGCAAGCCCACAGATTCAGGTGTTCCAGCTTGTCGTAGATATGGACAAGGGCATGCAGGACAGTGCTTGGCAGGTTCGGGTGCGTGTTACGTGTGCGGGCAACTCGGACACATGCTTATAGATTGTCCAGCAGCGAGATAGGATCAGGTTGGGGACCGTGGCCCAGCTTCTAGCTCAGCAACCCCACCCCCTCGCTCAGCTCATCAGGGGGCATCTATCAGTGCAGCTGGCGGTTTATCTCGGGCAAAATTGCATGCCCGAGTGATTCTTTATAACTTAATTTAGTCTTGTTTATCTAATTATTTATATACATTTTCATGTGATTTTATATAAATGTGAATATATGTACTAACCAACATGATTTGTCCTTGTTTTTGTAGGTTTAAAATGAATTTGAGGAACTAATTTATAAGTTGGTGAAGTAGAGGAATGGAGTCGGGAGCAATTTACAAAAGTCGGCAGAGAAGCATGCCTTGGCAAGGCTGGCCGCGCCAGGCAGCGTGCCACGCTGTGCGTGTGCCGCGCCCAGCACCGTGCCACGCCAATACCAGGCGCGAGAGAAAGGCAGCAGGCAGGCAGGCATCCTACGCGCCAGTGCCGTGCCACGCCAGGTGACCTGTGCGCCAGCGCCATGTCACACCTGCCATCGCGCTGCACGAGCAGCGTACCACGCTGGCCATCGTGGCAAGCCTCGGCATATTGTCATCCTAAGGTGATTTCCAGTGTGCATCCGCGTTACCTCTGTGTCACGGAGGCAGTGCTCCGCGATACACTCCGTGATACGGAGCCATTCCACGACAGGCATAATTTTGCATAATTCTCATTTACTATAAATAGGTCCCTTAGTTCCTAAAATTATTTTGTCACGATTTTATTCTGAAAAACCACCTAGGAGTGAAGGGAGAAGTGGGAGAACTCACCTAGGGTTCATCAATTTCATCTTCTCCTCTACCAATTCCTGTAAGTATGTTACGTTAACAATGTTTTCTTGTAATTTTACGAACTTGAATGGCTAGAACCCTTCCTCTAGGGTTGAAGCCATGAGTTATGAGTGTGATTTTACGAATTCGCTTTGGAATTAAGTTATTGGTTGTTGTTTTGTCTTGCATTCTTAATTATTGGTTGTTTTTATGATTGATCACCATGAAAACACATACGTTAAACTTAGGCAAATGCTTGAGAAAGCAAACCTAGGGAAGAACATAAGAATGTAAGAAGCAAGTTCTTGTCTTTTGATAAGATTTTGTGGTTAGGATATAAATACCTAATTTACCTTGCTTGGTTGATAAAATGGAAAGAGAGAAAGATACCGGCTTAGATTTGTCACTCAACCACTCAAAGAAGTAGTTGTGAAGCTAAGTTTGGATAAATGGTTGGATGTACAAAAGTACCCTAATCAATGGCATAACCCCATAAACCACATCCATGTAGTTAATTGCCCACGAACTAGAATTAGCATCCCCGCTCACAATGTAGTAGTGAGGCGAGTTTGTCGTGTTTAGAGGTTGGGAAGACCATGAACATGCAATTCTAATTATGTGAGACGACAATTGATAGTTCCATAGTTAAAGCAAATCGTGGTATCGCATGATTATCCGGCTTTAACTCTATGTTGCTCCTTGAATGACTTCAGAGTATTTCGTTGACCACATTTAGACTTAATTAAACTCTATCAAGAACTTCTCTAATCAACACATGCGGCATTTAATATCACACTTGAACTTGATAGTTAGCTGAATTGGTCCAGTCCCTGTGGGTTCGACATCCGGTTCTTAAAAAGGGCCACTATATTACTTGTACGACCCGTACACTTGCGGGCACAACAAGTGTTTGGCGCCGTTGCCGGGGACTCGGCCAAGTTTAGATAATTTATCTGTTTTTGTGTGAATTCTAAATTTCCTTATGTGTTGAGAAACTTGGTCTTAGTCTGACTTATTGCACGTGACAAGTTGTCTTGCCGAGCCTGCAAAGAATAGAGAGCTTGTGGAACCGTTGTTTGAACCTGAACGTCAAATCCATTTGCGAAGGAGAGTAGCTCTTGAGCAAAAGATAAAATGACTTCAAGAAAAGGTACAACAACAACCACACGCAGGACAAGCACATTTGTCACCGGAAGCAATGGCAGCCAGACCAGTTCGCGAACTTGCAATCCCACAAGTGACTAATGTGAACTCTAGTATTCGTAAACTGGAGCCTGGAGGGAACTTTGAATTGAAGCAGAACATGGTGCAGCTGTTACATTCTAGTGGTCAATTCACTGGGATGGCACATGAGGACCCGCAGCAGCACTTACAGAACTTCCTTGAGATTAGTGACACGTTTGTCCCCACCGGCGTATCCACTGATTATTGGCAGGTGATAGGTGGTCCTGCCGAGCTGGCTAAAAATAGAGAGCTTGTAGAACCGTTGCTTGAACCAGAACGTCAAATTTATTTGCGAAGGAGAGTAGCTCTAGAGAAAAAGCTGAAGAGACTTTGAGAAAAGGTACAACAACAACCACCCGTGGGACAAGCACAATTGTCATCAGAAGCAATGGCAGCTAGACCAATTCGCGAAGTGGCAATCCCACAAGCGACTAATGTGAACTCCAGTATCCGGAAACCGAAGCCTGGAGGGAACTTTGAGCTTAAATAGAACATGGTGCAGCTGTTACATTCTAGTGGTCAATTCACTGGGATGGCATATGAGGACCCGCAGCAGCACTTACAGAACTTTCTAGAGATTAATGACACGTTTGTCCCCACCGGCGTGTCCACAGATTATGTCCGACTCACCCTCTTACCATTTTCATTGTTGGGAGAGGCAAAGAAGACTGAAAGCTGAGCCACCGAACTCCATAACTTCGTGGAATGATTTGGAAAAGAAGTTCCTTATCAGATTTTTTCCTTCAGGAAAGACTGCAAAGTTGAGAAGTGAAATACTAAGTTTCAAGCAGAGGCCTGATGAGAATTTATATTTGGCTTGGGAAAGATTTAAGTCATTATTGAGAGACTGTCCCCATCACCAGCAATCGAATGAAGTGCTGGCTCATACCTTTGTAGAAAGTCTGGACCCACACACGAAAATATTACTAGACTCTGCATCGGGTGGGCAAGCCTTGGAGAAGACTTATGATGAGCTGTACATTTTGTTGAAAAGAATTGCTCAAGGAAATCCAGAGTGGCATAGCGATTCATCGAGAGGGGAAGGAAAAAGAGCAGGGTTGATAGAGGTAGATAGTATGAATGCCTTGGCGGCACAGTTAGCTTCGTTCCAGCATCGGATGATGACTTAGTTCAATAAACTGAGTATGAACCAACAACAGGGCCAGGTTAATGCAGTTCAGCAAGCTCCAAGTTGGTGTGAAATTTGTGGTAATAATGGGCACAATGCAGAATCGTGTGGAGCCAATCCGAAATCAGTCAATTTTGTTGGGAATGTACAGAGAAACAATCAGAATTTTGGACACAACTACAACAAGAATTGGCAGAGCCACCCGAATTTTTCTTGGGGTGGAAATCAAAAGCAAAGTTATCAGCAACCTCAACAGCAGTAGTATCAGCAGAATAGATAGAATGATGGCCAGTTGAGCAGCAACATTGAGGAAACATTGCAGAAAATCATGGAGACCTAGACTCAGTTAGCAGAGAATCAGGCGAGGATGACAGCAGATTTGTAGAATCAGCAAGTGGCCACCCGCAATCTAGAAAAACAAATGGGTCAGATAGCAGCTGCTCAAAACATGAGACTGCAGGGGGGACTACCAAGTGACACAGATCCTAACCCCCGACAGGTCAATGCCATCAGTCTGAGAAGCGGCAAGCAATTAGCTGATGTAGTGCCCAAAGAGAAGAGAAATGAGGTGCAGCCGGAGTTGGTTAGACCAGGACCATCCAATGACAAGGGAGAAAATCCGAGTGTTGTGCAACAAAATGCACAATCTTCATTGCAGCCAACACAAAGACCACCACCACCATTCCCTCAGAGATTCAGAAAGAGCAAGGAGGAGGAATGCTTCAAAAAGTTCTTTGAGATTTTCAAAGAACTTCACATAAATTTGCCTCTTATTGATGTTTTGTAGGGAATGCCCAAGTATGCTAAGTACTTGAAAGACGTGATGGCTAACAAAGTCAGATTGGTAGATGTCCAGACGGTAGCACTGACTGAGGAGTGCAGTCACAGGGTATTGAGCAAAATTCCCAAAAAGCTCAAAGACCTAGGGAGTTTTACCCTCCCCATACAAATTGGTAAAGTTGTTGCTACGAGCTTTGTGTGATCTAGGGGCAGTAGTTAATCTAATGCCCCTATCTTTATTTAACACCCTGGGGTTGGGAAAACCGAGGCCAACAAGGTTGATACTGCAGCTGGTGGATAAGTCGCGAGTGGCACCTAATGGAATAATAGAGGAGCTTCTCATCAAAGTGGGTAAGTTTATTACCTGCTGATTTTATTATCTTAGATTTTCATGTTGATGATCAGGTACCCTTAATCTTGGGACGGCCATTCTTGGCCACCGGAGGAGCGGTAATTGACTTGAGAGCGGGGACCCTGAAAATGAGGGTCGAAGATGAAGAAGAACTCTTCCGAGTATACCAAGAAATGAACCCATCCACACACTACAGAAACTTGTGTAAGGTTAGTGTGTTGTCACAGGATGAGTGTGGGGTGGGGGATTCATCAGGTCCATGGCCAAAGGTAATGACAAGTGTTCAGCCCAAGTCTGATAAAGGGCTTCAGACTAGGAAGAAGTAGGAGGAAGAGGGGAACAGAGTGGAGGCTGTTTCCTCTAAAAATCAAAAGAAAAGGAGGTGGTTCTCGAACGGGAACCTAGGTATGAAGATGTCCTGAAAAGGATAGTTCACGTCGTGCCGCGACGTAAAATTGGGCGCTGCTTGGGAGGCAACCCAAGGATACCACAGGTACCATTTTAATTTCTTGCATTTGAGTTGAATTTTGTTTATTTTCAATTTGTGTTGTTTTTGGTGGAAAGTTAAGCACAGGCAGAGAGGAAATCTGAGTACCCTTGGAGGAGGAAGCTAAGAAGCATGGATGATAAAAAGTGTGGGGTCAAACACACACTTGTGCAGATGTAAAAGATAAACATGTTGTTAGCTAGGCCTAAAGGCCTCAGGGAGTATTTCTCACCCTCTTTAAATATTAATTTGATGCTATGAGTACATAGCATGATTCAAGTGTGGGGTGAGGGAAATTTCAAGGAAAAATTTTTTTGTGCTTAATGATTTTTGGTGAATTAGTGCTTGGAAAAAAAAAATAGGGAAAGAAAATTTTTGAATTAAGCATGACTTCATCACCCGTTGGTTTTTCTTTTCGATTCTTTTCCGACGGGGGGTCTTCGAACCGAAGAATAACAAATTTTTCTTTATCTGTATATAATGTTTTTAGTCATAGTTGGGGACTATTTCCGACGATGGATGGGTGACAATCGTCTTGAGGAAAATTAGTCAACAGGTTTTGGTTGGTGAACCCATAGCTAATTGATGGCTTGATGTTCTTGTTATGTGCTATACATGAGTGGTTAGTGTTGAAACATCTAAGAAGTGTATAACTTTGTGTGAGACACTTAGGCTCTTGAATTTGACTCAATATATTTGAAGCTTAATTTTGAATTCTTGTAATTAGCTGAGTTGAGAGTCTGTTGAATGTGTCTTGAATTGAGCATGTGCTGTGAGTGTAAGTTTTTCGAATATTCCGTGCTATTGTGGAATGTCTAGAACTTGTCTGGTGTGTATATGAAACAAAATGAAGGATGTGAATTATAGGAGATGATTTAGGCATTTTTTTGAATGAACCCAAATGTTATCCCTCACTTGACCTACCTTGAATATTTAATCCTGGTTAGTCCCATTGAGCCTTAAGCCTATTCTTTGATATCTACAACATAAGCTTAATCCTTTTCTTTCACTGGCTTTGAATTTGATACAAAACTCCAAAGCACTTAAGTGAAAAATTCCAAAGAGTGAAGGAGTGAGAAGCGTGAAAAAAAAAGGAAAAGTAGAAGTTGTGAAAGTTGAGAAAAGGACAAAGGTGCACTTGTGTGAAAATGGTTGATTATTAGTAGGGAGTAAGAAAATAAATGAATGAAAAAAATTGCTTAAGTACTCCTTACTACTAAGCTGAGTGTGCTTAAAGAAATGGGAACAAGAAGGGAAAATTCAAGAGTGAAAAGAATGAGGGTGAAGTAAAAGAAGAGATGTCTTTAATGAAGGGTGAAGTTTATTAAAAGCGCTTGGGGAAGATAGTCACTATTACTGGCCATAATAGTACCTTCCCGTCCCTTAGCTTACATTATAACCCATTAAGTCCTACTTGATCTTACATTCATACATCCTTAAATTAGTGGATTAAAACACTAAGGGCAAGCTTATGGTTCACTACATGATGCATGTGAATTCTTTGAGAGAGCGAGCGTAATTTTATTCATATACCCATACATGTTGTGATTTAAAAACTTGTGAGTAAAAACGGGTAACTCTCTTGTTGTGAGGGCACATGTTTAATGAGAGATAACATTCATGTCAGATTTCTTGATCGGTTGATTTGCATGAGTTTTCTAAGATTGAGAGTCGATTCTTGAGGTTAGGAAGTCTTAATGGAGTTGTATAACATTTCATTGATTAAATCGTTCATGCTCTATTTTTAACTTGCTATCTTAAATAATCATTATAGTCGTAGCTTGAATTGTCTTGCTAAATTAGTTGTGTGTGCGTCTTCATGTGCATGAAATGTAAAAGGTTTGTTCGAGGAAGAACAAGACTTTAAGTGTGGGGTTGTGATCTCGGGCAAAATTGCATGCCTGGGTGATGCTTTATAACTTAGTTTAGTCTTGTTTATCTAATTATATATATACATTTTTATGTGATTTTATATAAATGTGAATATAGGTACTAACCAACATGATTAGTCCTTGTTTTTTAGGTTTAAAATAAATTTGAGTAACTAATTGATAAGTTGGTGAAGTAGAGGAATGGAGTCAGGAGCAATTTACAAAAGTCGGCAAAGAAGCATGGCTTGGCAAGGCTGGCCACGCCATGCAGTGTGCCACGCTGTGCGTGTGTCGTGCCACGCCAATGCCAGGCGCGAGAGGAAGGCAGCAAGCAGGCAGGCATCCTGCGCGCCAGTGTTGTGCCACGCCAGGCGACCTGCGCGCCAGCGCCGTGTCACGCCTGCCATCGCGCTGCACGAGCAGCGTGCCACACCCGCCATCGCGACAAGCCTCGGCATATTGTCATCCTAAGGTGATTTCAGTGTGCATCTGCATTACCTCCGTGTCACGGAGGCAGTGCTCTGTGATACACTCCGTGACATGGAGCCATTCCACGACAGGCATAATTTTGCATAATTCTCATTTACTATGAATAGGTCCCTTAGCTCCTAAAATCATTTTGTCACGATTTTATTCTGAAAAACCACCTAGGAGTAAAGGGAGAAGTGGGAGAACTCACCTAGGGTTCATCAATTTCATCTTCTCCTCTACCAATTCTTGTAAGTATGTTACTTTAACAATATTTTCTTGTAATTTTACGAACTTGAATGGCTAGAACCCTTCCTCTAGGGTTGAAGCCATGAGTTATAAGTGTGATTTTACGAATTCGCTTTGGAATTAAGTTATTGATTGTTCTTTTGTCTTGTATTCTTAATTATTGGTTGTTTTTATGATTGATCACCATGAAAACACATACGTTAAACTTAGGCAAATGCTTGAGAAAGCAAACCTAGGGAAGATTTCATGAGTGTCCGAGTTTATTTATGGCATGAAACAACTCGCAGCAGGGGTCTAGCTTATTGATACGTTCAAGAAAACTCTACTTGAATCCATAATCCATTTAATTTTTTTTACCAAATAAGAATGTAAAAAGAAAGTTCTTGTCTTTTGATAAGATTTTGTGGTTAGGATAGAAATATACCTAATTTACCTTGCTTGGTTGATAAAATGGGAAGATAGAAAGGCACCGGCTTAGATTTGTCACTCCACCACTCGAAGAAGTAGTTGTGAAGCTAAGTTTGGTTAAATGGTTGGAAGTACAAAAGTACCCTAATCAATCGCATAACCCCATAAACCACATCCATGTAGTTAATTGCCCACGAACTAGAATTAGCATCCTCACTCAGAATGTAGTAGTGAGGCTAGTTTGTCGTGTTTAGAGGTTGGGAAGACCATGAACATGCAATTCTAATTTTGTGAGATGACATTTGATAGTTCCATACTTAAACCATTGCAAATCTTGGTATCGCATGATTATCCGGCTTTAACTCTGTATTGCTCCTTGAATGACTTCAGAGTATTTCGTTGACCACATTTAGACTTAATTAAACTCTATAAAAAACTTCTATAATCAACACATGCGGCATTTAATATCACACTTGAACTTCATAGTTAGCTGAATTGGTCCAGTCCATGTGGGTTCGACATCCGGTTCTTAAAAAGGACCACTATATTACTTGTATGACCCGTACACTTGCGGGCACAACAGCGGTCAGTGCCAGAATAGATTATATGCCCTAGAATCCCGTCAGGAGTAGGAGGTTTCCCCGGACGTGGTTACTAGTATGTTACGAGTCTTCCATGTTGATTTTTATGATCTGTTAGATCCAGGGGCCACCTTTTCCTTTGTGACACCTTATGTAGCCAGTAGCTTCAGAGTCAGTCCCAATGTCTTGTCAGAATCCTTCTCAGGTTCTACTCCTGTAGGTGACTCAGTTACAGCTAGACGGGTGTATAGAGATTGCGCAGTCTTGGTCCTCCATAAGGTCACCTCAATAGATCTGATAGAGTTAGCCATGACCGATTTCAATGTTATTCTTGGCATGGATTGGTTTTATGCTTGTTATGCTTCCATTAATTGTAGGACCCGGTTAGTAGAGTTTAGATTTCTGGGTGAGCCAGTCTTAGAATGGAAGGGTAGTTCAGTTATACCTATAGGTCTCTTTGTTTCCTACCTCAAGGCCAGAAAGATGATTTTTAAGGGTTGCATGTACCATTTGGTTAGGGTTAAGGTTTTTCAGTCTGAGATCCCAACTACCCAGTCAGTTCCAGTAGTGCGTGAGTATCCAGAGGTCTTTCCTGATGAATTTCCAGGTATTCCTCCCGAGCGGGAGATTGACTTCGGTATTGACCTTCTTCCCAATATGCAGCCTATATTAATTCCTCCATACAGGATGGCTCCAGCTGAATTAAAAGAGTTGAAGGATCAGTTAAAGGATTTACTAAATAAGGGCTTCACTAGACCAATCCAGTCTCCATGGGGTGCACCAATTTTATTTGTCCAAAAGAAAGATGGTTCCCTTCGTATGTGCATTGATTATCAATAGTTGGACAAAGTCACTGTCAAGAATAGGTATCCCATGCCCAGGATTGATGATAAGTGATCTTGGGCAAATTTATATGCCCAAGTGATACTTAAAGGTGTCATTTTAGCCTTGTTTATCTATCAATGTTTATACATTCTCATGTGATTGATAACAAAATATGAATTTATACTAACCAACATGATTAGCGTTGTTTTGCAGGTGAAATATTATTTTGGGAAGCTAAAATGCGTGTTGGGAGAGATCGGGGTTGGACTCGGATGGCAGCAAAGGACAAAGCATTGGACTGCACAAATTAAAGGGGCTCCACGATGGAGCCGTGTCACGCTGCCATCGCGGAGGCCTTCTGCCTGGAGAGGGAATTTTTGGCCAAATTCCAGTGTGGGTGCGCGTTGGGGCCGTGGCACGTTGGTCTAGCCCCGCGTTGCACGTCGTGCCACGTTGGGATTTATTACCTGGACAGTCTATTTCCAGTGAGCCTCCGCGTTTGTGGCGTGTCACGGAGGCAGTGCTCCGCGATGCACTCCGTGACACGTTGCTAGTTATTCCAGGAAAAATTCCCAATAGTATAAATAGAACACTTAGGTTCATTTTTCAGAATTCTAACTTGGTGGAGCAAGAACGTGGGTTACAGGCAGTTGAGGGGATGAAATTATCAGGGTTTTTCTCTATCTCCTTCTTCTTTAATTCAATTGCTTGTATGTTTAACACTCATTTAATGATGTTTAATCCACAAATGAGTGGCTAATTCCTCTTCTTGCTGAGGTTAAGAACAATTGTATTGAAATGTGATTGTTGATCAATTTGGTTTTTAATCTTTTCTTCCATGGTTGTTCTATTGATTCTTGTTCTTACTGCATTAATGTGTGGCCTATATTAATGTACATCTAAAAAGTCCGGTTTCACTCGAGAGATCAAGAAATTGGAAAGTTGTGAATCAATAGGATATGATCTTTTCTTAGTTTGGGAAAATTGAGAATTGATTTACCTTCAGGATAGAAATATACCTGAAAGTCGTATTAGTCAATTAAGGAACCGGTTTTGTATGGCTAGAACATGAATTTCGTTTAATCACAGAAATGTAGGTGGACGGTTTATGATTCTTAAGTTGGGTTAAATACGAGAGTTTTAATCCATCGGCAATAGTTCTTGACTAGCAACCGGAGGAAAAGTTAACCAAATTACATCGATAATTTATTTCCTTACATGTTCGTTTAACCTCAGCATGCTCACATTCATAGTTCAGACTCAGATTATATAATCTTTGTAGACTTAGGATAAAATTAGAAATCAAAATATATCAAACTCTTCTTTGCACTGTTGTCTTCATTTTTAGAATCAATATAGTAACACTTACGTAATTTGTTACCTCATCCCAGTCCCTGTGGGATCGATACTTGGCTTACTTAAGCCACTTTACTACTTGTTCGACCACGTGCACTTGCGTGTAGTTACACACCCATATAACAAACATCGAACAAGTTTTTGGCGCCGTTGCCGGGGACTGGCAATTGGTGAATTTTTCTTAAGTGTTAATTTACTATATTTTTTTTCTTAGTGTTGACAACTTGGTCTTAGCCTGTATTTTGCAGATATAGTCTCTGTTGAACACTGCCAAGGGACAAGGAGCTGGTGGAATCATATTTAGAGCCTGAAAAACTATTTCATCGTCAGCGTAGAGAAGCTCTAGAGAAAAAGCTACAGTTGCTCAGACAAACAATCATGGAGCAACAACAGAATCCACCAGTAGTAAGGGCAATGTTAGTGCCCGAGGAAGTAGAAGCTCCGCCGGTTCGCGAGGTGGCAATCCCACATGCTAACAATGTCACATCTAGCATCCGCAAACCTGAGCCAGGAGGGAGGTTCGAGCTCAAAGAAAACATGGTGCAATTGCTGCACACCAACGGGCAGTTCACAGGTCTCCCTCATGAGGATCCACAACAGCATCTCCAAAATTTTTTGGAGATAAGTGACACTTACATCCCCGCTGGAGTGTCATCAGATTATGTCAGGCTTACATTGTTCCCATTTTCACTATTGGGAGAAGCCAAGAGGTGGTTGAAAGCTGAGCCACCTAATTCTATTACTACTTGGGATGATCTTGCAAGAAAATTCCTTATACGATTTTTTCCATCCGGTAAAATAGCAAGACCTAGAAGTCAAATTCTATGTTTTAAATAGAGAGAGGGAGAGAATCTATATCAAGCTTGGGAGAGATTCAAGTCCATGTTGCGGGATTGTCCACATCATCATCAATCCAATGATGTGCTGGTGCACACTTTTATAGAGGGTTTGGAACCCCACACAAAAATCTTGCTAGACTCAGCAGCTGGGGAACAAGCATTGGAGAAAACTTATGAGGAGCTGTATACCTTGTTAAACCGTATTTCGCAGGGCAATCCGGAGTGGAATGCTGATTCGTCAAGAGGAGGAATGAGGAAAGCAGCAGGAGTTCTAGAAGTGGATGGTTTCACAGTTATTGCTGCACAGATAGCTGCTTTACAAAATCAACTCAACACCCACTTCAGTAACATGACAATGAACCAGACTCAAGCTCCAGTGAATGCAGTGCAGCAGATTTGGTGTGAAGTGTGCGGGAGCAGTGAGCACTCAGCTGAGTGTTGTGGAGCAAATCCTGACTTGGTGAACTTTGTGGGAAATGTACAGAGGAACAATCACCAACAGTATGGCAACAGCTAAAACTCCAACTAGAGGAATCATCCGAATTTCTCTTGGGGTAGCAACAACCATCAAGGGCAAAGTTCGAGTCAGGGGGCGCAGAGGAATCAAGGAGGGCATCAGAACTATCAGGCACAATATAGAAACAACAATGCACCTCCTCCACCACCATCACCCAACATTGAGGAGACGTTCAAGACGATGATAGCTAACCAAGCTCAATTGCAGGATGACTATTTGAAATTGGCAGCCGAGGTAAAGAACAACCAGTTAGCTACTAAGGCACTTGAATATCAATTTGGGCAATTTGCTGGAGCCCAAAATACCAGGCCTAGAGGAGGACTTCCGAGCGACACAGATCCTAATCCCAAGCAGGTGAATGCGGTGACCACAAGGAGTGGTTTGCAGCTGAAAGAGGTGGAACCAGAAAGACCACCTCAACAATCGGGGGCAGCAGAAGTTGAGAGGGAGCAAAGTGATGAGAGGGGGAAGGAAAAGGAAGCTGAATCAGAAAGATCACCACCCTCGTTCCCTCAAAGATTAAAGAAACACAAGGAGGAGGCGTGTTTCAAGAAATTCATAGAGGTGCTGAAACAAGTACATATTAACTTACCTCTTGTTGATGTTTTGTAGGGAGTGCCAAAGTATGCAAACTACATAAAGGACATCGTGGAAAACAAAAGTCGGTTGACTGAGTATGCTACGGTAGCTCTCACGGAGGAGTGCATTTCCCGGATACAAAACTATTTGCCCACAAAGCTCAAAGATCCTGGGAGCTTTACTATACAAATTACAATTGGGCAGAGTATCCGAGCTCGCGGATTATGTGATTTGGGAGCGAGCATTAATTTGATGCCATCATCGATATTCAAGAAGTTGGGTTTAGGGAGTCCTAGACCAACAACAGTGATCTTGCAACTAGCAGATCGGTCCTTAGCCAGACCTGATGGCATTGTGGAGGATGTGCTGGTGCAAGTGGGCTCCCTTATCTTCCCGGTAGATTTCGTCGTGCTGGATTTTGAGCCAGACGCGGAAGTCCCATTTATTTTGGGACGTCCTTTCTTGGCGACTAGGAAAGCGCTAATTGATGTAGCTGCAGGGCAGCTAACCATGCGGGTAGATGACAAGGTGGAAGTGTTCGATGTTTATAAGTCCCCCAAGCTCCCGACTGTGTACGAGGAACTCTCGGTGATCAACGTGATTGATCGAGGTGATGATGCTCAGATAGTTGAATCACGAGAGTTAATGGGAAAACCACCGGAGAGATGTAAGCACTACTGGGGTGAGGACGGTGGTCGAGAGAAAAAGTCCGTCACCCTAGAGGATGACTGAGCTGAATGACGTCGAGCCGCGACGGTCAACCAGGCGCTGCACGGGAGGCAACCCGTGAAATTTTTCTTTGTAAATAATAGATTTCTTTTTTCTTTTTTTTTCTTGATTAACAACAAAAGTTTTAGTTTTTATTTTTGTTTTTATTTTTATTTCGAGTGAAACCTATAATTCTAACCAATTTCTTGCCGTAAGATGAATTTCAGGTTGAACGGAGGATAAATGTGCAACGGATCGCAAAAGAAAATTCGAGGTATGAAAAATAATAAAAAGTGGCAAAACAGTGAGCTAGGGCGATGGCTCCATGTCACGGAGGAGGGCCTCCGCGTTACCCTCCGTGACACGTTGAGGTGTAAATCTAGAATTTTAAAAAAATTCCAGAACACCCTCGCGACAGCTTCGTGTCACGGAGGGCATGCTCCGCGTTACCCTCCATGACACGTTGCAGTGTATATCGCGACGGGTCACACCGGGTCGCCGGGTGACCCGCGCGAATTTCCCACTTTTAAACCCCGATTCCCCCTCAATTTTCCTTATTTCTCATACACTCCGAGACCAACCTCCCAAAAACCCCTCCCCCCTCAACGTGACACGGACTTAGTCCAAGAATTTCATTGAGTTTTCTTCAATTCTTCGAATTCAAGGTATGTTCTTCAATTCTATCTCATTTCTTGTCAATTTTCTTCGATATTGAACATGTGATATGAGCTAAACTTGCCCTAAGTAGAAATTAATCATAAATTCAATTGAATTATTGTTGATGGATGTTCGGAGTATCATTGTGATTGCTTGAACTCGTTAATTACATAGTTTAATCGAATTTTTTTTTATAAAATCATAGCTAGGGCTTGCCTTTGAGTTTGAATTGAAAAAATTTAGTTGAACTAGTGAAATTCATGCTGGGTTGTACATGTTGAGTGAGATGAGTCGATGTGCTAACTGTTACTATGCTAAAAGACCAACGGATTCTCGGGTGAAGGAAATATTGGAATTTGCAAGAATTGGGTGAATTGTATAGGTTCATGTAGATAAATTCTTTTTGTTTTCGTTTCTTTGTTTCTCCTTGCTAAGTGCGATGGGATAAAATGTTATCGATGGTAATGATTATGGTTAGCTGTACGATGTCTGAGTAGTACATAGAATATATACCGTCGAATTCTCCAAATGCACTAAGCATATTTGTATGTTTTGTTGGTTGTTTGTGTAAATAAGCATGATCTTGCCTTAGTGTTGTGATTTTGGCTAAGGACTAAGTGTGGGGTAGCCTAGCTTAATCCAACCTTAGTCGAAGAAAATTTTAATTGGCTTAACATTGATCTTGTCTATTTGGGTTGACAGGAAAAATGGAAAGCAGGCAGGACAAGGGAAAAGGCGCATCAACATCTGGCGCCGGCAGAAAAAGAATCAAACTGGGCATAGCGGTCCCAGCAGCACCAGTGGTTCCACGCGGCCAACGTCGTCAATATGGAACCAGGTGGGTGACTGAGGAGGGGAAGAAGTGGTACGCAAAGCACAAGGAGAGTAAGTACTTCCCCGAGGAACACATAGCAAGGGAACTGTTGGCACAGGAGTTCCCCAGGATTGTCCAGAGGATCGAGGCAGCTGGGCTGAACTTCATCTTTGAAGAGCCCAAGGAATGCAACTTGCACTTGATTCGGGAATTCTACGCCAATTGGAACCCGACTCTCAGAAGTCACACCATCAAAATAAGGGGGCAAATAGTCACTTTTGAGCCCCACCACCTCAATGCTATCTTAGGGGCGCGGGACACAGACGCCCACATGCTTCGACAGCTGAACATCACTCCACCATATGCGGACATCAGACGCACTTTGTGGGGAACCCGATCGACGGCTAGGTGGAGCAGACATAAGGAGAGGGGCTACCATCGGACTTTGCCCTACTCACAGATGAACAGGGAAGCCAGGATATGGCTTAAGATCGTGTGTTCCTACCTAATCCCGGGGGTGCATATGACGGATGTAACTCGGGATCGTGTATGCTTAGTGTACGCCCTGATGAAAGGGCTGGAGATCAATGTGGGGGCGGTGATTATTTCTGCCATGAAGAGAGCTCGGTTGCATCAGGGACACAAATATGGATTTGGTGGATTACTCACCACATTCCTGAGGGGCCTGGATATTGAGGAAGAGGCCCTTGACTACATCCCGCAGATGGAGCGGCGGGCCTTAGATGTCACCAAAACTAAGGCTCCCAACACCACCCACGGGCCCGTTCTTACACTTGCCGAGCGACATGCTCGGGATGATCAGTACATGGCTCGCATGTACGGGATGTAGATGCTCCAGCTACGGATAGGCGGGAGGCCAGCAACAGAGGAGGAGCTATGGCAGCTCGAGTTAGACTACCCTTTTGGCGAAAATGCCAGGGCTCTATGCCGAGTGGGGCCAGCTTTTGTAGAGCCCACGGATGATGATGTCCCCACAGATGAGGAGACACATCGTGAGGACTCCGATGTGGAGTCCGATGATGACGATGGGGGTGATTCAGACATGGGAGACGAAGCAGCAACACCTGATGAAGAAGTGGAGTATTTTGATTGATCAAGGAGTTCCACCACCCAATTTTTGTGCTATGTGAATTTTTGTGAACACTGGGGACAGTGTTCGAGATAAGTGTGAGGTGGGAGTAGTTAGGTGCTGGTTGTGTTGTTGTGTATGTTCTGTTTTTGTGACCTTGTGATTTGTGATTGTGAAGTTTTTGTGACCCTGTGATTTGTGATTGTGAAGTTTTTGTTCTGTATTGTAATTAAATGTGAAACTGTTGTGTGCTGCTGAATATTTTGCTAGCTGATTTTGTACGTATTTTTGTTTTATCGAAATGATCGATATTTTTATATTTTTTTTAAATTCTTGGGTTTCTCGGCGTTTGTTTTCGATTCTTTTACCGAGAATGGTCCCATTGAACCAAAGTCCTAGTTAGTGACTGTTCCCTATAATGGATGGATGACGACCGTCTTAAGGGAAATGTAGTCGTTAGGAGTAGATTTTTCATTTATTTTTCAGTTGTTTTCTTTTGTGGGTTGCATCCCAAAACCTGTAGTTACTTTATGGTTGCGGAATTCTGGTTGCGTGTCGTACATGATATTTGAAATGCAAAGGTGATTCGTATGAAAGCATGCGACTTTGTAAATATGTTGAGATACCTAGGCCATAGAGTCGATTTAGTGTGATTGAGGCTTAATGTTTGAATTCTTGTAATTCGCTGATTGAAGAGTCTGTGAATACGTCTTGAATTGAGCATGTGCAATAAGTGTGAAGTGAGGTTTTGTTTATTCCATGCCATTGTGAAGTGTCTAGAACTTGCCTGGTGTGTGTACTAAACGAAATGAAGGACGTGTATTGTAGGAAAAGATGTAGGCATTTCTTTGTTTTTAACTGAAAGTTTCTCTTTTTCATTATTGTACCCACCTTGAATGGACACCCTAGTTAGCCCGTTGAGCCTTTAGCCTATTATTTTTTTTCTTGTGTCAAAAATGTGTAAACCGAGCTTTACCCCTTCTTTTCATTAGCCGTGAATTTGATCCAAAACTCTTAAGCGCTTAAGAAGAGAAAATAATTCTCCCAAAGTGTCAAAGAGTAAGAGTGGTGAAAAGAAAGGAAAAGCAGAGTGATGAAAGGAAAGAAAAGGTTGAAGGTGCACTTGTTATAAATAAAATATAATGAAGGTGTCTGAATAATCTTTGTTATCAAGTCAAGTGTGCTTAAAGATATGGGCCAAACTAAAAACAGACTTCAAGAATGGGAGGATGAAGGAAGAAACAATGCCCATGAGTTTGATGGGATGTATTGAAAAGGCGCTTAAGGATGCTAGTGGCTATGATTGGCTAGCCCAATATTTACTAGTTCCGCAGCTTACATTACAACCCCTTAAAGTCCTACGTGATCCTACATCACATTTCCTTATATTAGTGGAGTAATACACTAAGGGCAAGCCTATGGTTCATGACATGATGCATGTGAATTCTTTTGGGAGAGAGAGTGAAATTGTGTTTATATGCCCCTGCATGTAACCTTTAGAGTTCATGTGATTAAAAAGGGAAAATTCTCTTGCATTGTGAGGGCACATGCTTGATGAGAGATTAATTTTTGTGTCGGATATCTTGATCAACTGATTTGCATGAGTTTGCCAATATCGAGAGTCGATTCTTAAGTCTAGGAGGTCTTGATGTGTTGAAGGTCATTGTATTGATAAGACCATGTGTGTTTTCTTGATGATTTGCTGTGTTGAAATATCGGTATAGCTGTAACCTGAATTGTCGAACCAAAGTAGCCAGAATGGGGTGTAAATTGCATGAGGTGTAAGATTGTTGTTCGGGGACGAACAAGGATTTAAGTGTGGGGTAAGTGATCTTGGGCAAACTTATATGCCCAAGTGATACTTAAAGGTGTCATTTTAGCCTTGTTTATCTATCAATGTTTATACATTCTCATGTGATTGATAATAAAATGTGAATTTATATTAACCAACATGATTAGCGTTGTTTTGCAGGTGAAATATTATTTTGGGAAGCTAAAATGCGTGTTGGGAGAGATCGGGGTTGGACTCGGATGGTAGCAAAGGACAAAGCATTGGACGAAACAAATTAAAGGGGCTCCGCGATGGAGCCGTGTCACGCTGCCATCGCGGAGGCCTTCTGCCTGGAGAGGGAATTTTTGGCCAAATTCCAGTGTGGGTGCACGTTGGGGCCGTGGCACGTTGGCCTAGCCCCGCGTTGCACGCCGTGCCACGTTGGGCTTTATTACCTAGACAGTCTATTTCCAGTGAGCCTTCGCGTCTGTGGCGTGTCACGGAGGTAGTGCTCCACGATGCACTCCATGACACATTGCTAGTTATTCCGGGAAAAATTCCCAATAGTGTAAATAGAACACTTAGGTTCATTTTTCAGAATTATGACTTGGTGGAGCAAGAACGTGGGTTACAGGATGTTGAGGGGACGAAATTATCAGGGTTTTTCTCTATCTCCTTCTTCTTTAATTCAATTGCTTGTATGTTTAACACTCATTTAACGATGTTTAATCCACAAATGAGTGGATAAATCCTCTCCTTGCTGAGGTTAAGAACAATTGCATTGAAATGTGATTGTTGATCAATTTGGTTTTTCATCTTTTCTTCCATGGTTGTTCTATTGATTCTTGTTCTTACTGCATTAATGTGTGGCCTATATTAATGTACATCTAAAAAGTTCGGTTTCACTCGAGAGAGCAAGAAATTGGAAAGTTGTGAATCAATAGGATATGATCTTTTCTTAGTTTGGGAAAATTGAGAGTTGATTTACCTTCAGGATAGAAATATACCTGAAAGTCGTGTTAGTCAATTAAGGAACCGGTTTTGTATGGCTAGAACATGAATTTCGTTTAATCACAGAAATGTAGGTGGACGGTTTATGATTCTTAAGTTGGGTTAAATACGAGACTTTTAATCCATTGGCAATAGTTCTTGACTAGCAACCGGAGGAAAAGTTAACCAAATTACATCGATAATTTATTTCCTTATATGTTCGTTTAACCTCAGCATGCTCACATTTGTAGTTCAGACTCAAATTATATAATCTTTGTAGACTTAGGATAAAATTAGAAATCAAAATATATTAAACTCTTCTTTGCACTATTGTCTTCTTTTTTAGAATCAATATAGTAACACTTAAGTAATTTGTTACCTCATCCCAGTCCCTGTGGGATCGATACTTGGCTTACTTAAGCCACTTTACTACTTGTTCGACCACGTGCACTTGCGTGTAGTTACACACCCATATAACAAATATCGAACAATTTGTTTGATCAACTTTAGGGTGCTAAGTGTTTCTCGAAGATAGATCTCAGATCTGGGTATCATCAGCTTAGAGTTCGGGAGGGTGATATCCCAAAGACGGCATTCAGAACACGGTATGGTCAATTACGAGTTTGTAGTTATGTCTTTTGGACTAACAAATGCTCCTGAAGCTTTTATGGATTTAATGAACAAGGTGTTCAAGGCATATTTGGACATGTTCGTGATTTTGTTCATTGATGACATCCTTATATACTCTTGGAGCAAGGAGGAGCATGCCGCTCACTTGAGAGTAGTGCTTCAGACCCTCAAGGATCGCCAATTGTATGCAAAGTTCAGCAAGTGTGAGGTTTGGTTGGACTCCATGGCATTCTTGGGCCATGTGGTGTCTAGCAAAGGAATAAAAGTAGATTCACAAAAAATTGAGGTGATGAAGAATTGGCCCAGACTAGTGAATCCTTCGGTATTCAGAGTTTCTTGGGTTTAGCTGGCTACTATCGGAGGTTTGTTGAGGGTTTCTCATCAACTGAAGCGCTTTTGACTAAGTTGACATAGAAGAAGGCGAAGTTTAAGTGGTCGAAGGCTTGTGAGAAAAGCATCCAGGAGTTGAAGACCCGACTCACTTCAGCACCAATTTTGACCTTACCCAAGGGTACTGATGGCTTTGTTTTATATTGTGATGCTTTGAGAGTCAGATTGGCATGTGTGTTAATGTAGCATGGGAAGGTAATAGAATATGCCTCGAGATAGCTGAAAGTTCATGAATAGAATTACCCAACCCATGATCTTGAGTTGGCCGAGGTGGTGTTTGCATTGAAGATATGGTGACATTACTTATATGGGGTCCACGTGGATGTATTTACGGATCACAAGAGCTTGCAATATGTTTTCACACAGAATGATCTAAATCTTCAGAAAAGGAGGTAGTTGGAGTTACTAAAGGACTATGACATGAGTGTCCTCTACCACCCAGGCAAGGCTAATGTGGTTGTGGATGCACTTAGTCGGCTCTCTATGAAAAGGGTGTCCCACGTGGATGAGGGAAGGAAGGAGTTGGTGAAAGATGTGCACCGGCTTGCAAGGCTGGGAATTAGATCGATCGACTCGGCCGATGGTGGTGTTTTTGTACATAACGGGTTAGAATCGTCCCTGGTGGTTGATGTTAAGTCCAGGCAAGATGAGAATCCAATTTGAGGAAACTGAAGGAGGCGGTGCAGAGTCAAAAGGTGGAGGTTTTCTCCCAAAGGGGAGATGGTGTGCTACGATATCAGGGTCGTCTATGTGTTCCAGATGTTGATGATTTGAGAGTTAGGATATTACATAAGGAACATGGTACCAGATATTCTATTCATCCAGGATCCACAAAGATGTATCGGGACTTGCGAGAAATCTATTGGTGGGATGGTATGCGGAGTTCGTTGCGAAATGTCCAAACTATCAGCAAGTGAAATTCGAGCATCAAAGGCCCAGAGGTGTACTTCAGGATATTACCATTCCCACTTGTAAGTGGGAAGAGATCAATATGGACTTCATTATAGGCTTACCCAGACTCATAGACAATATGACTCCATCTGGGTTATCATGGACAGGTTGACTAAGGCGGCTCATTTTCTACCGATCAAAACTACAAACTCAGCGGAGGGTTATGCCAAGTAATACATACGGGAGTTAGTTCAGTTGCATGGAGTTCCGTTTTCCATCATTTAAGATAGACGTACCTAGTTTACCTCTCGGTTTTGGAGGTCTTTTTAGAAAGGACTCGGGACTCAAGTCAAGCTCAGCACAGCCTTTCATCCGCAAATGGATGGTTAAGCCGAGCGAATAATCCAGACTCTTGAGGACATGTTGAGGGAATGTGTTATGGATTTTAAAGGTAGTTGGGATGATCATTTACCCTTGATCAAGTTTTCCTATAATAACAGTTACCACTCTAGTATCCAAATGGGACCATTCGAGGCTCTTTATAGGAGAAGGTGTAGATCTCCCATCGGATGGTTTGAGGTTGGGGAGTCAACTATGATAGGACTAGATATGGTTCATGAGGCAATGATGAAGGTTCAGTTGATAAGGGATCAGTTGAAAACCGCTCAGAATCGTCATAAATCATATGTTGATGTGAGGAGAAGAGATTTGGAGTTTGATGTGGATGACTGGTGTTTCTAAAGGTATCTCCCATGAAGGGAGTCATGCGGTTTAAGAAGAAAGGGAAACTCAGTCCCCGCTATGTTGGTCCCTACCAGGTTGTGAGATGAGTTGGTAAGGTGGCGTATGAGTTGGACTTGCCATCGGAGTTATCTTTGTATCATACCGTCTTCCGTGTGTCGCTTTTGAAAAAGTGTTTGGGTGATCCAGCCTTAGTAGTCCCGGTAGACAGCCTTGGGGTAAAAGGCAGCCTCAGTTATGAAGAAATTCCCGTTGAAATCTTAGATCGCTAGGTTTGGAGGTTGAGGAACAAAGAAGTAGCTTTAGTTAAAGTATTGTGGAGAAATCAACGTGTTGAGGGAGCTACGTGGGAAGCCGAAGCAGATATGATGGCTAAATACCTACATTTGTTCTCCACCAGCTTAGTTTTAGTTTGAGGTATCAGTTCTATGCTTAGACTTTAATTAGTTTTCATGTTTGAACTATGTGCGCAAGTTTCTGCTATATATGTGGATGTATGTTTGATTGGTGAATCCAGATCAGCTGTATACTTTGAAATGAAGGAAGTCATTCCGTCAGTTTTCGACTTAAATGATCAGTATTTGATTATGGTAATTGCATGTTTCTATTTTCTGATTGTTTCCTACATTCGAGGACGAATGTTCCTAAGGGGGAGATATTGTAATACCCCGGAAGTTCTTAGGAATAAACCAAGGGAGTTAGAATTAAAAATGCAGAAATCAGGGAAAATGATGCAGGATGAGCCACAAAATGACTCGTGGCAGCAAAACACGAGCCATTGTATGTAGTCATTGAGTGAACCCAGGCCTAGTGGCAGGGTGGACCACAGGCGTCACAACGACCCGTTGTGAGAAGGCACAAGTCATTATTAGTGGTCGTGGGAAGGAAGTGGATCTGGGTAGTGGCTAAGACAATTTGAAACCACGGTCTGTGGTTTGGAAGGACGACTCGTCCTGTCGGGTCGTGGGTGCAAATCAGAAGCCTGAAAGTTTGGCAGTCCAGACCACGAGCGTATACCAGGGGTCGTGGTATCTTCCGATGGTCTGTTGGTTCAATCGTGGGATCGTCCTATGCAGGTTTTTCTGCGATTTTAATAAGGGCATTCCTGTTATTTCCTAGTTATAAGGCCCTATACTACGTCGTTTAGGGATCGTTTCGAAGGGTTTTAGTAGGGGAATACCTATTCTAAGTGCATACTCCCCATGCATGCAAGGTTGAAGGCTTGAAGGAGGTGATTCAAAGCCAAAATTCAAGGTTTCCTTTGGAATCTGATCTTAGGCAATTGAAGGGTGATAGAATTCCTCATTTCCAGGTATGTAGGGCTTTAATGGGTGTCTCCCTTCCACACCCATGCCCAATTCCTATCAAATTGTGTTAAAATTATAAATGGTCAAGTATGGGGTTTTGATCAGTTGCATGATTCTTATATCTCCATTCATGGGTATTATTAGATTGATTTGAAATTTATGATTCACAAAGCTTGGGCGAATTCTAACTTGTTTTCTCTTATAAAAATAGTTTTTCTAAAAAGTTAAATCTAAAACGCCCATGGGTGGATAGTTCATAGAAGAGGCGATTGTGATACTTGTGTGATGACGATGAAGTAAATAACGCAAGCATGTTTCTAATCCTACCCATGATTGTATTAATGCTTTCAAAGTGCATTGAATGAATCCAAGTATGTAGAGCTTTGGGTGATGTTCACATGATGTTTTAAAGTAATGATTTTTCTCGACATAAGCTTACCACATGGTTTGAAGTGAATTTTTCCTCAACTCTTATTATAAATTCTAGCTTGTGGTATGTTTCGAAGTAAAGCCTCCTATATGCATGAAATCGTAATTGGGATGCATGTCACTATAAGCTTTGTCGATAGAGAAGTTAAGCTTCATTTACATATGATGTTGAATCTATGCATGATGTTATTATAAGCTTTGTCAATAGACAATGTTGAGTTTCGTTTCATACGATGTTGAGTTATGCATGATTTTATATTGAGTTTCGTCAATTGACGATGTTGAACTTTGTTATATACGATGTAGAGCACTGTATGATTTAGGAGAAGAGTCAGCACCGAGCGGGTTAAGGGTCAATCACCCTATTCCCCAGAACTACGCGCCAACATAGGTTGATGCTATTATATTATTGGGACCCCCTTTGTGAGCTATCCCCGGCCCGATTGGCCCTTCAGCTTGATATCGATATCATGGTAGCGTCCTTACCCCTAACAATGTTTGGGACGACTCTGCCCACTTGAGTGTAATAGTCGGGACCACGTAAGCTCTATCGTGGTATGTTGGTTAAGTGACGAGTCTCCCATTGTACACATGATTCAGATTTGCATATTCATTATTCATGATCATCATGTATGCATGCATGTTCTAAAAGTAAGGTTTGACTCAATGTTCAGCTTTTCTATAAATGTTGCATCTCATCTTTGAGTCATTCGAATTAGTGATGTCATAAAGTTATCCATTGTCACATCATGAAGGGATTATGATTCTAAAAGAATGCATGTGAGCCCTCTCAGTTTTCTAAAAAGCTATATTATGAAATGATATGTTCGATTTTTTTTACTTATTATTGTGATTTTACTTACCTTGCATACTCGGTATATTCCACGTACTGACCGCATACTTTCTATGTTGTATCGTCTCATGATACATGGTCCAGATCTCAGGCTCGTCCTTATCCCTAGTGTATCTCAGCTTGCGCTATCAGCTCATTGGTGAGTCCTCAAGTTCCGACGGCTGTTGACAGACTTTTATGTTGTCTTGAGTTTCAGTATTGTTCAGGTTAGTTGGGGATGTTGTCCCATCAACCCATCGGATGTAGTAGAGTCTTTCAGACTAGTATGTAGTACTCATCTCTTGTACACATTCTCTATTCCGGGAGGTTATTCTATGGTTACATTTCCACTATGTTTTTATGATTATCTTTCCACTTATTTGAATAAGATTAGTTGTGCACATGACCCATGGGTAGACTTGGGGTCCCTAGGGGTCCCTTGTCCCGTGTCTACCATCCCGGCCTCCGTTCGGGTCGTGACAGAAAATAAACAAGACAACCTAGAATTAGGGCTCTACTGTGTATCCTGTATCCTCTCTCTTATATCCAAAATTTGTTATAAAGTCAGATCAGAAGAAACCAACACAACCTCCTTTTCTTAAAAAATATAACCTATTTCATTTGTATACACCATCTGTATCTCTGTACAAATGTTTTAGAATACCAGTACTCACAAAACCTCCCAAAATCTAAGAATCATCTACACGAGTGGTATTTTCCAGTTTACACCAAACATAGAATATACAAACATGAACACCTAATGCAGGCAACCATGAACTCTTACCACATTGTTCTCTCTGTAAAGCTCAAACAAGAAAAACTCCAAGATACCATTCCCCATAAAAATCATAACCTTGTACAGATACAAGTCAAAGAAAGATCTTCCTTTTCAATAAATACATCCACCGTGATGAATCCAAACATACCCATAAAATGAACAAACATATATAAAACAGGACACTGCAAGAAAACCCTTAAATCCCAAAATCAAAAGATTCGTTCTTAAATATTTTATATCAGTCAAGTGGTAACACAATACTTGGGGAAAAAAAGAAGTAAAAGCTTACTGGGAGCTTCAACACCGACGATTTGGGGATTTGGCGATTCTAATGAAGAGAAACAGATATTCATGGATTCTTCAATACCGGCGATTTTGTGATTCTTCAAAAAGAAAATAATAAAACAAAGAAGCTTCTGTATTATATATGTTTTTTGGCAGGTTTGGGCACAATACGAGAAAAATATAGAGAGAAAAAATTAATCGTGCCAATAGCAAAGAACCGTTGCCACAAATAATCTACGACAATGGTTGGTTATATCCATTGCAGAAAAATATTATATGGCAATGGTTAAAATATAATAGCAACGGTTTGGTTAAGAAGGTATATCAATCCCATCATAAACCATATGCAACGGGTCTAACTGTTGTAATATCCATTCTATAGCAACAGTTTAAAAACCTTTTCCATAAAAGTGTTTCCATAGGCCCAATTTCGAGTAGTGTATTAAGAATAATACCCCCTCCCAAGGATAGATGATTTGTTTAATCAGTTGCAGGGGAAAAATATATCTCAAAATTTGATTTAAGTTCTAGGTACCATCAAGTGCGAGTTCGGGAGAAAGATATCTCGAAGATAGCTTTCAGAACCAGGTATGGTCATTTTGAAGTTTTAGTTATATCGTTCGGGTTGACGAATGCCCCCACAGTGTTCATGGATCTGATGAACAGCATCTTCAGGCCATATTTAGATTTGTTTGTGATAGCGTTCATCGATGACATTCTGGTGTATCCCGATTCAAAAGCAGAACATAGAGAATATTTGTGGACAGTACTCTAGATCCTCAAAGATCGCTAGTTATATGCGAAATTTTCTAAATGTGAGTTCTGGATAAACTCCGTAGCTTTCTTCGGCCATATTGTATTAGATGCTGGTATTAAGGTTGATTCACAGAAAATTGAGGTAGTAAAGACATGGCTTAGACCTATAACTCCAACTGAGGTTCGCAGTTTCCTAGGGTTAGCCGGGTATTACCGAAGGTTTGTGGAAGGATTTTCTATCCTATCAGCGCCTTTGACCAAATTGACTCAGAAAGAAGCCAAGTTCCATTGGACCTAGGCCTCTGAGCAGAGTTTCCAGGAGTTGAAAAACAGATTGACATCGGCACCAGTGTTAGCCTTGACGGATGGTTCAGAGGGTTATGCTATATACTGTGACGCTTCAGGCATTGGGTTAGGGAGCGTTCTGATGCAACACGGTAAGGTAATTGCTTATGATTCAAGCCAGCTAAGGAAGCATGAAAAGAACTACCCCACCCATGATCTGGAGTTAGCTGCAATGGTTCATGCCTTGAAAATATGGAGGCATTACTTGTATAATGTGTATGTGGATATTTTTACTGATCATAAGAGCCTCTAGTACATCTTCGTAGAATTACTAAAAGACTACGACGTGAAAATTTTGTATCACACAGGGAAGGCTAATATTGTAGCAGATGCGCTTAGCCGAGGATCTATGGGAAGCTTAGCACATTTGAGGTTGGAACAGTTGGAAAGGACTCAAGAACTACATCGGCTAGCCAATTTAGTGGTTCGAGTAGTAGATTCAGAGGATAATGGGGTTGTGGTTCAGAATACAGTAGTATCATCCCTAATTGTAGAGGTCAAGGAACGACATTATGAGGACCCGAACATAGTACAGCTCAAAGATAAGGTTCAAAGGTGAATTAACGGCCTTTGAGTTAACGAAAGATGGGATCTTGAGACTCAAAGGTCACCTCTTCATTCTAGATATAGCAGGGCTCCGCCAGTAGATTATGGCAGAGGTATATTATTCTCATCACTCTCTTCATCCAGGTTTGAAAAAGATGTACCATGACATAAAGGAGATACATTGGTGGCCTGGGATGAAAAAGGGTGTAGCTGAATTTGTAGCATAGTGTCCTAATTGCCAGCAGGTAAAGGCTGAACATCAGAAACCTGGCAGATTGATTCAGGAGATAGTGGTGCCTATGCAGGAGCGGGAAGCAATCAAGATGGACTTTGTGACAGGGTTACCTCGCACCAGGCATAAATTTAATTCTACTTGGGTTGTCGTCCACAGACTAACGACGTCAACCCATTTCTTGCCAGTCCAGACTACCTTTCCAGTCGAAGACTACGCTGAGTTGTATATCAAGGTGATAGTCCGACTACATGGTGTTCCAACATCTATTATTTCTAATAGAGGGGCACAATTCATAGCTAGATTCTGGTAGTCATTCCAGAAAGGCTTGGGGACACAAGTTAATCTTAGTACAACCTTCCAGCCTCAGGCAGATGGTCAGGAAAAGCGCACCATTCAAACACTCGAGGATACGCTACGGGCGTGTGTGCTAGAACTTGGAGTAAGTAGGGGCGAGCATCTACCCCTTATCAAATTTTCAATCAATAACAATTATCATTCTATAATCTAGATGCACCTTTTGAGGCCTTACACGGGCGGAAATGTAGGTCCCCCCTTAGGATGGTTTGAATTAGGGGAGTCAAGGTTAATCGGACCTTATATGATCCACCAGTCATAAGAGAAAGTAAAATTTTATCAAAGAGCGCTTGCTAACAGCCCAGATTCATCAGAAGTCCTATTCCGATGTGTGGAGTAGAGACTTGGAATTCAATATTGATGATTGGGTATTCCTCAAAGTTTTGCTAATGAAGGACGTGATGAGATTTGGCAAGAAGGGAAAGCTTATCCCTAGGTTCATTGGCCCGTATCGAATCCTCTGAAGGATAGACCGAGTGGCATATGAGCTAGAACTACCTCCAGAGCTAGAATGTGTTCATCCAGTCTTTCATGTGTCAATGTTGCGAAAGTGCATAGGGGACCCGTCTCGGGTTGTTCCAGTTGAGGATGCTCAAATTACGGAAGAGTTAGCCTACAAAGAAATTCTAGATGCTATACTAGATCGGCAGGTTCGTAGGTTAAGGAATAAAGATGTACCTCCATTAAAGTTATATGGAGGAATACAAATGTAGAAAAGATGACTTGGGAAGCTGAGGACGACACTAGATATCCTCACTTACACCAGGATTAACCCAAATTATGCAGTTGAGATGAGGTTTTTGTTCAGTTGTTATTTTACTACTTATATTATTGGTATTGTTCAGTTGTTTACCTCTATGTGGTCAAGTAGTTGTTTATAGTGTCCTGTGAGACACCTGTGTTATACTTTTCTGCATTTCGGGTTTGCGGATAAACCATAATACAAAGGAGACTCTGCCAAAATATTTTTGGCATTAGTTAAAGGAGGGCTCATTAAGCCTAAAGATTACATTCGAGGACAAATGTTCCTAAGGGGGGGGATGATGTTACACCCCACAAGATGTTAGTGGCTAGTGTGCGTGGACTTATGACGAGCAATAAGAGCTTGACGCGTGCGGAAAGAGTCTGGGTGGCTGGATGAGAGAGGAAAACATCGAGGGGATTAGCAGGGTCGGCCGAAATCAGGACATGAGGGCCTATGCGACGCGCTAGCCCTGCCTGTGCGATGGGCAGCACGTCACGCCTGCCCTGCCTGCACGATGCGCAGTGTGGCGCGGCAAGCCCTTGGCGCAATGGCCAGCGCGAGGCACCCCCCTGCCACGCCTTACTCCTATATAAAGATCCCATTGATGATTTTAAATCATTTATCAATATATTTCTCAACTTAAAAGAGAGAGCAATGTGGGTTTTGATTAATTTTCATCAAATTACGCTGTCAAACCCCATCTAAATGCAAATTAACCTTGGATAACAAGTTTTAAGACTACAGAAAGCATCTCTGCTTATTTCTTGAAAATTCACTCGATATATCGGAACCCCGCCGAGTAAAGCTTGTCAAAATTATTCCAAATTGAGTCCTAAATGGCCACAGGCAATAGATAAGCATTCTCCCTTATAAACTCTCGAGAAACTTTGAGTTTTCAGCGGAGTTAAACAGAGTTGAATTATAGTTAATATTATTATCGAAACATATCATTGGTTGCTAAATTTAGTATTGAAAATAGCCCTATTTTCTCAGTGTAAGGGTTGCAGTTAAGTGGAACCACCGGTTATAGGTTGAAACTAATTAGTTAAACGAGAATCGGTACTTGAGGTATGTTAAGGCTAATTCCTTTGGCAAGTTAACCCTGTCATATAGTAATATGACCTATATCCTTGTAAAGAAGTTAAAAGCATGTATGTTGTGATTAGTTATTACTGTTAGTTTGAGATTAGCGTTTCCCATTTAGGTTGGAACTGGCCCTACCCTATATAGCCTTCCGTTGACCAACCTCAGTGTTACTGACCATTTAGGTTGTGATTAGTGACTTCCTGTTTTCATTCTGTTATAACTAGACAGTATAATGGTCTTGTTGACCCACATAGGATGCCCTTAGTGCTTTGTTGTTGGTCAGCTATTTTCTTTTATGGGTGGCTATGCGGCCTTATCAGCCGAGATATAACTCATTGTTTTCTTGATTTGAGTCGCAGGTAAGCACCTGGAGTGCCTATCCCGACCGGGTCAGCTCAGATCTTAGTATGGCATTGAGTGCCAGTTAGGCCTCCCAAGGTGGGGTGTGACAATTATTATTTCATTGATTGAGGGTAAGACGATAGATTCAATTCCTATCGCACCGAGAGGACATTGCGTTAAAGTCATGATGCACCACGTTGATAAGGTATTGGGTTCAAGTCCTGTCGGATTATAGCCTAACACGCCTTTATATGAGTAACATTGGGTTAAGTCTTAATGAACCATAGTGATGATTTAGTGATGACTAAGGCAAATAATATATCTTTGATGAAAAGTCATGAAATTCGTCCCACTTGATATGTTCCATTCCTTGAAGTGAATGTGATAGCAGTACATGATAAGTTTGAAAAATAACAAAATAATGATTGTGGTTGTACAAATAATCATGGATGTATCAAATGACAAAACAACAATAGTCATCATTGTAGTAATAATAAAAGGGAAGAACACTATGAGTTCTCCAAATAGTCCTTCAAAACATGAAGGTAATTTTTGCCGTCAAAGTGGTAAGTAAGGTAATTGGGCATGCGTGTGACCTAATTTGATAAGCTTTATAAATTCTCCATTAAAATAAAGAAATATAAATTAGTGATACACTTGATAATTCAAAGAGATGTTGAGGTATGTCATATAAATATGATAAATTCGAAGGTATGGCAATGAGCTTATAATAATATTTATAAAGCACAAATAATGATAGTCCATTCATTGAAGAGAATGTGATTTGTGATAAACATCATGAATGTTCAGCCGTTCTTGAAAGTGAACGTGTCAAGATATGATAAAAATTATGGATAAAGACATCCACATGTATGGTTGGATAAATGCCACAACTCACCTCTACAAGAGGTTTGAGAGAAATAAAGAAATGCTTTTTGATATAAACGGCCATTGGTCAAGTACTTTTAGTACATCGCAAATCTTGTATTATTGTTTATCATGGATTACCAAAGGGTAAAACTAAGAAATAAGTATTGCCTATAATATCTTTTATCATGATTGTAATTATATAATTTTCTTCTTGAAGAAGATATTCACTATATGGATTATATTATGAAATATGTGGTAGTGCACAAAATTAATTGAGAGCTCCAGAACAGCTAATATGTTGCTTCCAGGAGGAATAAAATTATTTATAATATTGGCGTTGTAATATGACTTAAAAAACCTGACAAGTTTCAAAGGCATTGGTCAAAAATAAATTATATTGAGACCATAAATTATAAAAAGATTTAATATCTTCATATTACTACATTTGAACCCGGTTATAAATATTTACTTTAAAGGTTAGTCGTCTTTTTCTCCTATTTGTATTACAAAAATATGGGCATGATGATGGAATCACATGCAAAAGTAAACTAGAAATTTACTGAAATAAAGATCACTTGGTATAACTGGTTTACAATCTCGGTTCAAATGTGATGTGAAAATAATTGAGAATTTATTTAGTTATATATCAAATACATAGAAAGTTCTTCCCGAATTCTCTTGTGTTATTTGTTTTCATTACATTATTATACCAGCTAAGGTTGAGATTATATACCTTAAATTTTGGAACTTATAAAAAGAAAATGAGATTGGTCTAACTGGGTCATCTTGACTGCAGCTTAGGCATCCATTTGCTAATAACCAATGTCCTTTTTATAGGATCTTTCCAATGATTCATTTACATCTTATATAAAATCTTGAAAGTACCTTAATTAACGACCACAATAGTCTTCTCCATCATTCATTTTATAATTTTAACTTACTCAAGGATAGTATGATTTTCGATTTAACCGACTTATCGAGAACTCTAGCTTATTAAATAATACTATTCTCAACATTCTCCCATATTCTTAACTTAATCAACCTATTCAATGTACTTTTGTTTCCACTCTACTTCTAATAAGCCTTATAACCATATGGGCCCGTTCACTTTCATGTGGATTGTTTACTATTATATAATTTAATAGATGCATTGATGGTGTGATCACATGCACGTTTGATATCAACTTGCAAATTGATTTTTTGCAAAGGTTGTTTTCTCAATTTACTAAATTGAGAGCACAGGTTCAATTATAAAATTTATGGTGATAATGTTGATTTATATCTAAATTGGTTTATCAGAAATTATATGCCTCTAATTATAGCTAAACCATTGGTTATAAGAACAGAACTCCCAAATAAAATTTGGCGTGAGATGTGTTTATTTAATATGTAGCAACACTTATATGCATCAAGCAAACAAGTTTTTCCTATCGCAATTAGTTCAGAGTCAAGAACCAAATAATTTTCATCTAAAAATTTAAATGTGCGATATATGATTCAGTTACTCCACCAACGCGCAAAGATGGGTCCCCAAATAAGGTTGAGGATACATGTTAGTTTTTCTAACATTAGGGGGAGAAATTATTAGCAACTAAAAAATTATATATGCAATATTATCTAAATCCTTTAAAAAAATGTGAACTTAAAGTTCAAGAGATAATTCACTTGCAAAATATTGCAAATCAATTGCTAGATGATTTGTTGTCCCAAATTTATAATTTAGTTGCAAATGCTCTAATGAAAATTAAAGTCCTTACTGGAAAAGTCTATGACATATATAAAGCATGATAGATTAATCAGTTCTAGAAATATAAGTTCCATGAAGAAGGAGGGGAGCAAATGATTAATATAGTATGAATAATGAGGCAAATACTTTAATAAGAGCGCCACGACATAACACGTCATAAAACCTTGCCAAAGGTTTAGGTACCTAAAAATGATGAAAAATTGAAGAGATCTCAATAAGTTATGTCGTATTAGAAATGATATAAAAATGATTGTCGACAATATCTTTGATATAAAATAGTGCTAAATGTTATAGGTGTTGACGAGAATCTTGATTCAAATCTGTCAAAAAGAGTGGACAGATAAATAATTGGCCAAATAAAATTACGCAATTCAAGTATATTAAATTTCACTTGAAAAGTGAAAACTTTAACTTATAGTCCAAAGAAATCGAAGTATAATGTCAGTAGAGTACAAATGATTCTTGTGCGAAAGGTGAAATAAATAATATCATAAAATAGTATGACTTGTGCCTTGTGGCATAAAGATTTTCGCAAAAATTCTGGCATTATTATATTGAGAGGTCCTCCTGTGGTGGATGCAATTATTTTAAGGTTATTCATGAGTATGACAATACATAAAGAATTTGATAAGCATTTAATGAAAATATTTTCATGTCTACATAGACACCGAAGATTATTGTAACACCCCAAAAGTTCATAAGATCAGACCTTAGACTTGAAGTAGAAACTAACAGATAATTAAAATTTCTAGCATAGAATAAGCTACATGATGATATGTGGTATGAGACCACGATTCATGAAGTGAATCATGATGAGAAACCAAAGTTTCCTAAGTCCCAGTCCCAACGGCTAAAGCAATAAGTTGTTAGAGAAATGAACGACCCGTCAAGTCCTTCATTCTGAACAAGGCAACCAAGTCCTGAAACTTGACATATTTTTACCAGGGACAACGAGCCAAGTGATGACTCACTATACCAAGTGACGACTCATTCTGTGTCATCATGGTGTGAGGATCAAAGAATGTCCATTTCGCTTCAGGGGTAACAAGCAGAAGTCACGACTCCTTAAGACAGAGGACGACTCGTCCTATCTAGCAGTGATGAAGAGTTTAGACATTGATCAAAGGGATCTATCTCCCCTGAAAGTTCACCATGATTTGTGTTTGGACCTGACGACTCGTGGTGACGACTCATCGTCACTGGGCAACAAATTTTGTAGACGAAATTCAAGGGTTATTTTAGTAACTTCTTATATTTTTATCACCTAAATCAGAATGTTTTGGGATTTCTTAGGGGCAATTTAAGGATTTTATTAGTCTAACCTATCATTCCCTCTCATAAAAACATAAATTCAAGAATCAATAGCTCTTAATCTCTCAAGGAAGGTCAGGATTCTTCATCTTCAACCTATGGATTCTCAAGCTTGAGTCAAGAGTTCTTCATCTAGGTATGTAAGGCCAACCTAAGTGAGAAATTCTATTCCTACTCATGCCCTACATCTTGTAAGAGTTCATAGAAGTTAAATCTAGGGGTTTTCCCAATTTCTTGATTTGATCTTCTTCCCTATGAGTTGAATTGTTCATTGATTGAATTCTTCATATTGAGTTGTATCTTTGTATCCTTTGATTGTTGATGATAATTCTTTCTCTCATGGTTAATTGTTTACTATGGTTTATGTCTCTTATCTCATGGACTTAATTGCATGAAAGTCATTATTTTCAAAAGCATTATATTATGAGATATATGCATTATTTTCATGACTAAAGTTGAGCAGATTTTTAGAAGTAGTTTTTATAAAGAGATTTTCAGACAAAAAGTTCAGTTTTTAGCATGATTTTCAAAAGTTAAAGTAAAGTCATATTTTTGAAATTCAAGAGATTTTGAAGTGCAGAAGCTCACAAGTTTTACAGAGGTTTTTTAGCCAAGGCTTAATAGAGTTTTTAAAACATCTACTATAACTATAGCTAAAGTGTTGTATAAAAGATGTTTTCAGCAACCTAAGTAGGCATAGTTATATGAGCATAATATTTGGAAGGATTATTTAGCACTAAGATGGGTGAAGAGTTAAGATAACTGATAACACTCAATACAACACTCCCTTTTAAAGGAGTTGGCTACAGTTGTGTCAAAAAATAAATTTTTAACGAGTGTCTGGGTCGAATGGCACAGAGATTTAGGAGGGATTATCAAAAAGTTGTAAATCAACTCAAACTAGCTAGAATCATGTCTAAACAACATAATGTAAATATTGAGGGGGGGGGGAGGAAGCAAGTATTGATATCAAATTGTAAGACAAAGTAGGGGAAAATGACTTGTTGCAATCAATGAGAGCGACTAGGGTGTGCATTTGATGGGGCGTCGACTTGATAGGGATTGATTAAAATGCCTCAGATTCGATTTGAGCATGGAGATCATTGGTTATGGACACACCCTATGTTTCTTAACCAAAAGGATGTGCTTGCATTGGGTTTTCTCAAACCCCAAAGCCAATTAACAAACCAACCAAAAAAGCTTGAGGAAGGGTTAAACTATCTCTAGTCTTAACCCTTTAATGGAATATGAATATAGGTCTCGACTATCTCTAGTTCAAGCCTAAGCATCACACACCCAATTCCTCACTATTTAATCCTCACCCAAATATTACTTTCCGCTTTCAAGCAAAAGCAAGATTAGAAAGTTAAATCAATGCTTGCAATCATCAATTATTGAATTAAAATTTGGAGGAAACAATAGATCCGTGCTTATTATAAAAATCTAAGAACAATTCATAAACACCCAATCAAATATTGACACCTATCATGCACACACACCCCTAGCAAGAGATTTAGCTACTCATAAGTAAAGAAAGAGAAATTATACCCATAAGGAATTCCTCTAAATTCATCATATTAAGTAAGTAATTTCAAGCTTAAGGTCTACAGCAATGGAGTTCTTACCCAATGAAAATTGAGGAAGAATAAAGTAAATTGTACGCTCTCTTTCTATCTCTATGTTCTTCTCTCTACTAAATCAATGACGTAACGTGTGTGTACAATTGGGGTAAAATCTCTAAAATTCATTTTTGCACAGCTTACCAAAATTGCTCTTGGAAGTTTCTCAAATAAACTTGTACCCAATCTGGATGATATTGTCCTTAACAATGATGTGGGTAACTTGCGCTAGACCTGCATTACGCAAGTACAAATCTGCGGCTCCTAAGCTACTTCTCAGGCCTAGACAGTGCTCTTTGTATTTCATCTGTTGTGGCACCTACAGTTTGCAGGTATGATTTTAGCACATTTATAGATTCTCCTGCTTGGAACCTACGTTTCCCAGGTGCCCATGTGCAGCACGCAAGTACCTTTTTCTTCTAGCAGATTGCTTTTAGTTTAATTTTTTAATTTTATTTATCTAAATCAAATGCCTACACAAAAGAAAAAGAAGTAATAAAACCTTCCTAATTTGTATGAAAATAAAGCAATATCTCATGCTTAAAAAGCCAAATGAGTTGGTAAATTACCAACTCATCAAACCCCTAAACTTGAACTATTGCTTGTCCTCAAGCATAGCATTCACTCACTAGTGGAATTAACTTAAGCATATCACATCATAGGAGCTGCACACAAAATTATTAAGACTCAAGACAACCCTAAAATCAGACACAAACTTAAAAATTAAAAAGACTCAAATAAGTGCACAACTTCAATTGGTATTTGATAACGCTCAAATCACACTCATATAAAAGTATGATGCGGACATTGTCAATGTATAACCCAACAAAGGTTGGGTCGATCCCATGGGGAATATGGTCAAAATATAGAATAACACTCGTATTTAAGCTTTTAAGTTTGTTATCTCCTAAAAATGAGGGTTTTGCAAAAACAAATATGTCACAAAGTTGAGAATTGATTGTTTTTTTATCAATTTTATGCAAATAACTAGGGCAAGTGTTCCCATGAATTCATAGCTACTTCGGGTTTTACACTTGTGATCTATCCCAATGCTTATTTGTAGAACTGATAACTAAGGTTCGTCCAAATGACTGGTTCGTTCCTATTGGATGACTATACTCAATCACTGGATTAGGTCTCATGAGAGATTTCAATTCTACTGTTATCAATTTGTTTCAAGTTAACTATCCTGCAACCGCAGCTCAAGCTATACAATGACTCATAAAGATTAAGGCTTTGTTGTAATTATGTTTTTCTAATCTCTAGTTCTCTAGATTCAAGAAAGTAAAGAATTTGGGTAAGTCCTACTCCATTAAGAAATGTTAAAGATGTAAAGAATACAATACAAGTGTTTAACATTGGTTTAGAATCACTTTATGCAACCCTAGTTCGTTAAATCACCATGGTTCCCACAACCTTAGTTGTGGAGGTTTTAGCCTCTCATGGTTGTAAGAGAATTATAAGCATTCATAGATAAACACATAATTTAGAACTTACAAAGATGATTGGAAGAAAATCCACTTGGCTATTGCAAGAACTAAGGAACAACAATTCAAGAACAATGATAAAAATCAATTCAAGAAAGTCTCCCCCAAAACTTGACTAGAAAATCAACAACAATTATTTTTCTCCAAATATGACTCTCTTTAACTTCTCTGACTTCTGACTTATTTGTCCTGACTGAGAATAACCTAAAAAGAATTTATACAAATATTTTGAACCCTTTTTGAAGTAAATAGGGAAAGCTTCTAAACTATCGCTGACTTCACCTATGACCCGTAACTAGAATGTACGGGTCGTACCTGATGAGTTAGTAATTTACTAACTCATTAGGCTTCTAAGAATGAGCTTTAGCTTAGTTTTTAAGTCTTGTAGTAGGATTTTATGCTCTTTTTTCTTTGGATGTTGTAGGTACCTAACTTGAAGAGAAGGAGCATGAAATTAAGTAAAACGGATGAGATTCAGGTGGAAAGCAAGCGATCCACCAGAAAATACCAGTGAAACACCGGTTAACCGCAAATATCCACTAAAATAATGAACAACTGCAATAGGCGGCTCGTGGATAGCAATTAGTGAACCGCCAGTGCCATCACCAAAATGCTATAGAATTCACTGGACAACAACTGAGATCAATCGGTGGCCCATAAATATACACCGGTGAACCACCGGTTCCATCGCAAGTGAAAGCTACCTAAAAAGGGCAAAAATGTCCAGCCCTGAAAAAGAGGGGAATGTTATGACCTACTCTTGTACATATTCTAGAAAAAGTACTCTTATCAAATTAATTGATTATGCACATTACTTTTGAGAGCGAGAGAGAACTCCCCTAAAGAAGAGAAGAAATATTTGAATATTACTTTTTCATCTTCATCTCTTCAGCAAGGTATAACCACCATTGTAGAGATATTTTGAGCTTGATTGTGCTTACTCTTAACGATGAAATTATTGAGTTTATTGATAAATATGCTCTTGTTTTTTTCAATCATGAGTAGCTAAATCTATAGCTAGAGGTATGTGATGAAGGGTGTTTGTTTTAATTGAGTATTGCTAGATGTATCTTATTATTACTCAATTAGTATAAATCTATTTAATTCTCCTCAAATTATAGTTGATTGCTCATAGTTGCAAATATGGGTATTGTTTTCTTACTTAATTTTGGCTTGAAAAAGAAGAATTAAGTACTGGGGAAGAACTTAATAATGAATTGGAATTTGATTATGTGGGGTTGGGCTAGAAATAGCCAACACCCATGGTCAAAATCACTTTAGAGGTTGATGGCTAGAAATAGCTCAGCCCCTCACCCAAATCATATTAGAATAGTTGAATTGCACTTTGAGATTCGAAAGGACTTGAGGATAAAGCGCCTAAGTGGTTGAAAAACATCGGGCGCCATCTTTTCCAAGGTTATTTACACATATTAGTAATAATTTGATCATCTAGTAAATCCAAATTCGATTGACATCCTATCCACACTTCACCTCCGGCCTTTTCTCATTATTGTTTCTCGATTTTAGTTATCTTGCTTTCTTGATTAGCTAATTTTAGAGTTCATAATATTATTCCATTTACTTCCCCCAAAATTTACTTTTACATCTTCATTGAGTGGATGTGAATCAATTTAATTCACTAAACAACTCTTGTGTAAATCATTCTCTATTCCTTGTGGGATTCAAACTCAACACCCTTTGAGTTATTTGTTTTGTTACAATGATCGCTTATATTTTCTCTAAAAAAGGAGTGTATTTGAGCATTATCAAAAATGGCATTGTTACCTGGGAAGAGCACTGAGAGCCTTGAGTTGATTGTTAATTTGAGTTGATTAAGCATCGTATTTGTTTTGATGTTGGTCTTATTATTGGTCATCTAGGGTTTATTCATATGAGCTAACATTCACAAGCAAGAGATAGTTTGGTGGAAGGAAATATGGAACATGAAGAAGATAACCCATCATTCCTGAGGCTGCAAGTGCTATTCATCTACTAGTTACGGTGGGGAATGAGGTGTTTCACGTCACTAGTATGAAGTTGCACCTATGAAAGGGCTCTTCATGTGTAAAAGGAGTAAGGATGCAAACCACCATTTGAGGAAATTCCTCAAGATTTTCCAACCTTTTAATATAACTAATATAAGCCAAGAGTCTATCAGGTTGAGGCTCTTCCCATTCTCCTTAACGGGAGAAGCAACTATGTGGTTAGAAGAGTTGCCTCCAGGGTGCATCACCTCATGGAAAGAGTTGACAGAAGCATTTTTAGATTGATTTTTCCCACCCTCAAGGATGTTGTAGTTGAGAGATGACATTACAAACTTTAGGCAAGAGCTAAGTGAGCCTTTGCATGAAGCATGGCTGATGTTTAAGAAGAAGGTGTCTCTTTGCCCCAACCATGGTCTTCCTGATGGAGTGTTACTTCAAAGCTTTTATCGAGCCTAGACTCCATGAATAAATCAGACACCAATAACCTAGTTGGAGGCTCAATCATGGACCTAATGTATGGTCTAGCTAAATCCCTTTTGGATAGGATGACGAAGACAAATAGGGCGGGGCATACAAGGGAGATGAATGTATCTTCACATGATGCTGGTTCTAGTTTGCTAACAGCTGAAATGAGAAAGAAAAATGAAGTGTGAGATGAAAATCTTGCCAAAATGATGAGTCAGCTGGAGTACTAATCATGCGATAAGAGCAGGACCTAAAGGTATAAATGTTGTGAGAATGCAAGGTTCAATACATTTCGAGGGAGAGTCTTCGCCACCAAGGTATGAGGAGGAGTGCTAATATATGGCAAATCAAATAGGGGGTTCTCGACACGGTCCAACAGACTAATCAAGGCCCTTGGAAACCTAGGAAAGAGAACCAAGGTTGGAGGAATCATGACCCACAAGGGTGTCCTGATCGAAATGAGAGATGGGGCAATAGAGAGCAAAACCGTGAGGGGGATCACTATAATAGAAGCACAAATTTGTATGCTTCCCCTCTTAAAGCCGAGAATGCCCAATCCCAACTAGGTGTGAGTGATGTAGGGAACTCAAAATTTAAGAAATGTTAGCAAGAAATATCAAGAAAGTTGAGTCAACAGATAGCGGAGTCAAAGAACCTAAAGGGAAGGTATCTAACCTTGACCAAACAATGAGTTCACACTCGGCTTCTATCAAGTATTTAGAAGCCCAAATGAACCACTTATCTTCCCAAATGAACCACCAGATGAAGGCAACACTCCCTAGTGATAGGATGCCAAATCCAAAAAAGTATAATCAGTGCATGGCTCTTGTCACTAGGAGTGGCAAGATGCTGGGGAGATGCGGGTGTTAAGCCCAAGGATGTTGTTGCCCCTACGACAAGTGATGTGAAAGAATCAGATAAGGTGCCACAAGCACCACATGGTTGTGAAGATGTTTAGGATAAAGGTGAAGGAGATGTTGATAAGACTCTTGTTCGCGGTCTGCTCGGTATATATTAAAAACCGACACGCAAGTGCACGTGGTCAAACAAGTAATAAAGTGGCTAAGTAGCCAAGTATCGATCCAAGGAGGCTGCTCAAGATACGTAAAATTGCCTAGTTTACTATATCTCTATTCTATTCCTAATTATGTTAACAACAATGCAACCAAGAGTTATTTTGAGTTTTTGTTTCTAAACTATATGTATACTACAATTAATCACAACTAATTACTTTTGAATTTAGACAATGGATATGAACATGCCAAGGTTAAGAACGAGTAATGAACTTGATAATCATGATAATTTGGTTATCCTCTTCCTCATGTTGCTAGCCAAGAACGTTTGCCTAGAAATTAAAACTTTCGTATTTAATTTCACTTTAGAATCATAAACCATCCGTCTACATTTCTGTGATCAAATGCAATTTATGACCTAGCACTACAATTCCGGTTCCTAAGTTGACTAATACGGCTTTCAAGTATATTTCTATCAAGAAAGCACATCAAAACCCAATTTTCCCAAATCAAGTTAAGAACAATACCCTATTAATTCACAACTTTCCAATTTCTTGCTCTCTCGAGTGAAATTGGACTTTTTAGATATACATTAATGTTGGCCAATCAATAATGTAGTAAGAACAAGAATTAATAGAACAACATGCAAGAAGAAGAAGAAACCATATCAATTATCATCAAAATTCATTACACAAGTTCAAAACCTCAGCAAGAAAGGGAATTAGCCACTCATTCTTGGATTAATCATCCTAAAATGAGTGTAAATCATGCATACAATTGAAGGAAAGAAGAAAGGAAGAGAAGAAAACTCTTAGCTTTTCTGTTCTTCAACTGCTACTAACCCACGTTCCTGCTCTCCACTTCTGAACTCAGTCTCCAAACTCAAAAAAAAACTACTTAAAATAAACCTAAGTGTGCTATTTATACTAGTGGGAAATTTTTCCCGGAATAACAAGCAACGTGTCACGGAGGCCAACGCGGAGCACTGCCTCCGTGACACAGCGTGGACGCGGACCCTCTCTGGAATTTGCAGGGTCCGGATAATTAACCTCAACGTGGCACGGAGGCCATCGCGGAGGCCTATCTCCGTGCCACGGAGCTGACGCGCAGGCACACTGGAAAGTGCCAATTTATTTCACGCCCAGGCAGTGTGCTACCGCGATGGCAGCGTGGCACGGCCCCATCGCGGAGCCATTATAAAATGTGCCATCCAAGGTCTTTTCCACGCTCGCATCCAAGTCCAACTCCGACATAGTTCCAACATGCAGTTTAGCTCCTAAAAATCACATTTTCCTGCAAAACAAATGTTAATCATGTTGGTTAGTATAAATTCGCATTTTTATTACCAATTACATGATATTATATACACATTGCACAACAAACAAGGTAAAAATGATACGTTTGAGTATCACTTGGGCATATAAATCTGCCCAAGATCACTTACCCCACACTTAAATCCTTGTTCGTCCTCGAACAACACATACACAACTCATGCAAATTACATCCCAACCTTCGTCACTATGGTGCAACAATTTACGCTACGGTCATACCGATTATTCAATTTTTGCAAATCATCAAGAAAACATGCTTGGTCGTACAATACAATGACCTTTAATACATCAAGGCTTCCTAGACTTTTAAGAATTGATTCTTGATATCGGCAAACTCATGCAAATCAACTAATCAAGAAATCTGACACGAAAATCAATCTTTCATCAAGCATGTACCCTCACAACTCGAGAGAAACTTCCCCTTTATGTTCGTGCAGCACACAAACATGCAAGTAGGGGCATATAAAAATTAATTTCACTCTCTCTCCCAAAAGAATTCACATGCATCATGTCATGACCCATAGGCTTGCCCTTAGTGTATTACTCCACTAATATAAAGAAATGCAATATAGGATCAAATAGGACTTTTAATGGGTTGTAATGAGGCTATGGATCTAGTATATATATATTGGATTAGCCAATAATAGTCGCTAGCATCCTTAAGCGCCTTTTCAACTCATTCCCATCGACTCAGGGACATTGTTCCTCTCTTTTCTCTTTTTCTCCCATTCATGCTGGTTTACTTTCATACAGCCCATTTCATCAGGCACACTTGACACAAAACAGAGGGTTTTCATGTACCCTCCCTATCATTTAATTACAACTAGTGCCTCTTCAACATCATCTTTTCTTTCCTCACTTTGCTTTTCTTTTTCTTTTCACTCTTTTCACTCTTTAACACTTTGGGAAACATTTTCTGTTCTTTGTAAGCGCTTAAGAGCTTCTTTTAGACTTTAAGGCTAATGAAAAGAAGGAATAAAGCTTAGTTCATACAATTTTGGACCAAAGAAAGAAATCGGCTAAAGGCTCAACGGGCTGACTAGGGTATACAACATATAAAAAGGTAGAATTTGACAAGAAAAAAAATGGAAACTATCGGTTAAAACAAAGAAATGCCTACATCCTTTCCAACACTACACCTCCTTCATTTCGTTTCGTACACACACCAGGCAAGTTCTAGACAATTCACAATGACATGGAATAGCAAAACCTCACTCCACACTTCATGCACATGCTCGAATCAAGATGCATTCACAGACTCTTTAATTAGTCAATTACATGAATTCAAGATTAAGCCTCAATCATAATGAACCAAATTCTATAGCCTAGGTAACTCAACATATTTACAAAATTGCATGCTTTCAAACGAATCACTTTCACATTTTGAACATCAATTACAACACGCAACGAAATTTTAGCAACCATAAGCAACTACAGTTTATTGATGCAATCCACCAAAGAAAACTAAAAAAAAACAAATAAAAATCCTACTCCTACCGACTACATTTCCCTTAAGACGGTCGTCATCCATCCATCATAGGGAACGGTCACTAACTATGACATCGGTTCAATGGGACTATTCTCGGTAAAAGAACCGAAAACAAACTCCGAGAAGCCCAAAAATAAAAATCGCAAAAAATTTTGCAACACATTGATCATTTCGATAGAAAGGAAATATTTACAAGTGCAAAATATTTTCGCAAAAATTTTGAAAAATATCGATCATGTCGATAGAGAAAAAATATTTACAAAATTCACAAAATATTTACACTAGCAACCATAACTTTCAAAGCACACACATCATTAGCCACAAACAAATATATACACATAACTCGCAAATCAGTTCACCACAACAGGGAAAGCACAGACATACATAAACAGCAAGGAAAAATTATACAGCAATTTAGAGCCTTGACCTAGCACCTAACTACTCCCCACCCCACACTTAAATCGAACACTGTCCCCAGTGTTCACAACAATACAAAGCACAAAATTTTTGGGTGGTGGAACTCCCTGCTTAGTCGAAATATTTGACTTCCTCATCCGGTGTTGCAGCCTTGTCGCCCATGTCTGAATCAGCTCCATCGTCGTCATCGGACTCCACATCGGAGTCCTCACGACGTGTCTCCTCATCAGTAGGGACATCGTCATCAGTCGGCTCCATGAAGGCTGGCCCCACCTTGCATAAGGCTCTGGCGTTCTCGCCAAAGGGGTAGTCCAGCTCCAACTGCCATAACTCCTCCTCGGTGGCTGGTCTCCCACCTATCCTTAGCTGCAGCATCTGCATGCCGAACATACGGGCCATGTACTGATCGTCACGAGCATGTCGCTAGCCCAAAGTCAACACAGGTCCATGTGTAGTGTCGGGGGCCTTAGTCTTTGTCACATCGAGGGCCCTCCGCTCCAACTGCGGAATATAATCCAAGGCTTCTTCCTCAGCGTCGAGGCCTCGGAGGAAGGTGGTGATGAGTCCGCCAAACCCGTATCTGTGGCCCTGGTGCAGTCTGGCTCTCTTCATGGCGGATATTATGACCGCCCCCACATTAATCTCAAACCCTTTCATAAGGGTATACACCAAGCAGACACGGTCCCGGGTCACGTCTGTCATATGAACTCCCGGGATCAAACACGAACACACAATTTTTAGCCAGATTCTGGCCTCCCTGTTCATCTGCGAATAAGGCAGAGTCTGGTGGTAACCCCTCTCTTTGTGTCTACTCCATCGGGCTGTGGATCGAGCCCCACACAACGTACGTCTGATATCGGCGTACGGTGGGGTGATGTTGAGCTGGCGAAGAACGTGGGCGTCTGTGTCCCGCGCTCCAACGACGGCATTCAGCTGCTGGGGTTCCAGAGTGACAATCTGCCCTCTGATTTTAATAGTGTGGCTTCTGATGGCCGGGTTCCAGTTGGCATAAAATTCCCGGACCAAGTGAAGGTTGCACTCCTTGGGCTCCTGAAAAATAAAGTTGAGCCCAGCTGCCTCAATCCTCTGTACAATGCGAGGGAACTCCTGTGCGAGTGGTTCCCTAGCAATATGTTCCTCGGGGAAGTACTTGTTTTCTTTGTGCTTCGCATACCATTTCTTCCCTTCATCGGTGACCCATCGTGTTCCGTATCGGCGGTGTTGACCGCGCGGAACAGCAGGTGCCGCTGGGACTGCCGTGCCCAGTCTCATCCTTTTTCTGCCGGTGCCTGAGGTAGAAGCACCCTTGCCTTTGTCTTGTCTGCTAGCCATTGTACCTGTCAGTTTACACAAACAAGCACAACGTTAAGCTAAATAGTTGTTAGCTTCGGCTAAGGTTGGGTTACACAAAATTTACCCCACACTTAGTCCTTAAAAATATTTACAAAATTTCAGCAAGGATAGCTCTATTTACAACCCCAAACACAAACAACTATACACATATTGCTAAGTGCGTTCGTAACAAAATTTTGACAGCATAACGGTTAGCGTACTACTCAGACTTCATACAGCTAATTTCCAATCCTGCTATCGCTAGCAATTCAACCATCGCACTTCGCAATAAAACAACAACAAACTAAAAACAACAACTAAAAAGACAATTTATATACAAACTAATCTAAACAATCTAACCAATTCATACATTATGCAATTTCCCACAAAAATTCAAGAATTCGTCGTCTCTCAACAATTATACAACATTTACCACGACTTATCTCAAATAATAAACACACCCCGGCATCAATTTTCACCAAACTATCAAGTTGCCCAAGTTAAAATTCAACAACCCAAGCCCTAGAATACACTTCGACAATCAAAATTGAATTATTCACTCAATCGATAAGTTCAAACGTCAACTACAATAATCCGAACATAATCAATCACAAAATAATTCACATCATGTTTAATTTCTACCTAGGGTGATATATCTCACCTCACATGCCCAAAATTGACAAAAATCGCCAAAAAGTTGAGTTAGACGATGAAAACATACCTTGGATTTGAAGAACCGAAGAAACTTGACGTTTTTCCTTTCCTATTAACGTGGCACGTTGCTTGGGGAGGGGGAAATGGGTGTTTGGTCGCGGAGGGAAGAGGGAATGGGGAAAATAGGGGCGAAATCGGGGGTTTTAAATTAAGAAAACACGCGGGTCACCCGGAAACCCGGTGTGACCCGGCACTGAATAAGGGCAACGTGCCACGGAGGGTAACGCGGAGCCCCTCCTCCGTGACACGGAGCCAACGCGTTGGCTTACTGGAATTTTGAAAAATCCAGATTTTCCTTCAACGTGTCACGGAGGCCAACGCGGAGTATTGCCTCCGTGACACGGCGCCAACGCGCCAGTGCTCTGTTTCACCAATAAATTTAATTTTCATACCTCGCCTCATTTTCTCGATTCCATGTATATTTCCTCCGTTATACCTGAAAATCACCTCACTAAACAAAAATTGGTTAAATTAATAGATTTCCCTAACTAAAATTAAAAAAATATTAACTAAAATGAAAATCTACACCTGATCAAGAAAAGAAAAAGAAAAATAAAATTTGGAAATAGAAAATAAAAACAACAATAAAAATAAAAATTAACTACACTGTGCAAAAAGAAAAAAATAAAATAAAATATTTTTCTCACGAGTTGCCTCCCGTGCAGCGCCTGGTTTTACGTCGCGGCACGACGTACCAAGTTTCACCACTTTTTCCTCCACCTTGAGGATATGAATCTCACCCCTAATTTCTTTTCTAATTTCCTCTTATGCTCTAGGGGTGGTGGTGAAAAATTGTAAGGACCAAGCAGTAGATGTTTTCTTTTGAACCTACTGGCCCTTGAGTAAGTGAAGTCATTTCGTTGCTTCGAGTTAGCGAATTTCAGAATATACGGGGCTTGGTCCTCCTCTAGACATTTCTCTATAATCTTGGAAGACTCTATTTCTGTGTTGTCAACCAAACTTAATGTCGAAAAATGCTTCGAGTGTGGTCCAATCAATCTCAACTCTGAAATTGCTTTGTGCTTGACTTCCTTACTTGTGTACACCTTTTCAACATCGACATCTATTTCTCCATTAAGGTCAAATGGGAGATATTCTTTTTCTTCTTCCATGAATGGAATTTCTATAGGTATGAGCCGATCACGGAGACACTCAAGAGATTCTAATTGTTGGGCTTCATCCAAAAATTCACCCTTGTATTCCTCTTGTAGTTCCTCTTGAATATCGGCTAAAACTGTCACCTGCAAATTATCACAAGCCTCAGCCTCAGCACACATCTCTGTGAGTTTGACGCTCATCTTGCTTACAGCCTCTGCATTCTCCTTTTGCTGAATTATCAATTCTGCCACCGACTCCTTCATTGCTTCTGATTGCTCCAGGAGTTGTTTCATCATGTCCTCTATTTGAACTTGGCGTCCCAAGTCCTCATTTTCAACATGCCTATATCCAGCAAAAACAACAGAATGATCATAGTAGGGGCTTGGGGGAGGGAAATATGCCTTTGGACAATCACCCCAATGGCCATATTGACACCCACATACATTGCACGTGTTACAGTTTTGCCACAAGTGGGGTCCTCCACAATTCATGCAAGATTCGCCGAAATATGTGTATCCACCATTTATATTCCAAGATGTCATGTCAATGAGGGTATCCAAAAGAGAGAAAAATTAAAATGAACAAAGAATTAAAACAAATACCAAAACCAAGTTGTCAACACTTAAGAAAATAAAAAAAAATACAGTAAATTTACACTTAACACAATTTCACAAATCGCCTAGCCTTCCCGGCAACGGCGCCAAAAACTTGTTCGCGGTCTGCTCGGTATATATTAAAAACCGACACGCAAGTGCACGTGGTCAAACAAGTAATAAAGTGGCTAAGTAGCCAAGTATCGATCCAAGGAGGCTGCTCAAGATACGTAAAATTGCCTAGTTTACTATATCTCTATTCTATTCCTAATTATGTTAACAACAATGCAACCAAGAGTTATTTTGAGTTTTTGTTTCTAAACTATATGTATACTACAATTAATCACAACTAATTACTTTTGAATTTAGGCAATGGATATGAACATGCCAAGGTTAAGAACGAGTAATGAACTTGATAATCATGATAATTTGGTTATCCTCTTCCTCATGTTGCTAGCCAAGAACGTTTGCCTAGAAATTAAAACTTTCGTATTTAATTTCACTTTAGAATCATAAACCATCCGTCTACATTTCTGTGATCAAATGCAATTTATGACCTAGCACTACAATTCCGGTTCCTAAGTTGACTAATACGGCTTTCAAGTATATTTCTATCAAGAAAGCACATCAAAACCCAATTTTCCCAAATCAAGTTAAGAACAATACCCTATTAATTCACAACCTTCCAATTTCTTGCTCTCTCGAGTGAAATTGGACTTTTTAGATATACATTAATGTTGGCCAATCAATAATGTAGTAAGAACAAGAATTAATAGAACAACATGCAAGAAGAAGAAGAAACCATATCAATTATCATCAAAATTCATTACACAAGTTCAAAACCTCAGCAAGAAAGGGAATTAGCCACTCATTCTTGGATTAATCATCCTAAAATGAGTGTAAATCATGCATACAATTGAAGGAAAGAAGAAAGGAAGAGAAGAAAACTCTTAGCTTTTCTGTTCTTCAACTGCTACTAACCCACGTTCCTGCTCTCCACTTCTGAACTCAGTCTCCAAACTCAAAAAAAACTACTTAAAATAAACCTAAGTGTGCTATTTATACTAGTGGAAATGTTTCCCGGAATAACAAGCAACGTGTCACGGAGGCCAACGCGGAGCACTGCCTCCGTGACACGGCGTGGATGCGGACCCTCTCTGGAATTTGCAGGGTCCGGATAATTAACCTCAACGTGGCACGGAGGCCATCGCGGAGGCCTATCTCCGTGCCACGGAGCTGACGCGCAGGCACACTGGAAAGTGCCAATTTATTTCACGCCCAGGCAGTGTGCTACCGCGATGGCAGCGTGGCACGGCCCCATCGCGGAGCCATTATAAAATGTGCCATCCAAGGTCTTTTCCACGCTCGCATCCAAGTCCAACTCCGACATAGTTCCAACATGCAGTTTAGCTCCTAAAAATCACATTTTCCTGCAAAACAAATGCTAATCATGTTGGTTAGTATAAATTCGCATTTTTATTACCAATTACATGATATTATATACACATTGCACAACAAACAAGGTAAAAATGATACGTTTGAGTATCACTTGGGCATATAAATCTGCCCAAGATCAACTCTCTCAAATGATGAGGAAGGAGATGCAGGAATGAAGGCTTCGAGTGGGAAAGAGCTAGAACAAAGAGTTCCACCTCCTTATCCATAGAGGTTAACCAAAAACAAAAAGGATGATCAATTCAGTAAGTTTATAGATATGTTCAGCAAATTGTCCACAAGTATACAGCTGGTGGATGCTTTAGTCCAAATGACCGGATATGTAAAGATTATGAAAGAGCTGCTGAGGAATAAGAAGGTAGTGGATGTGGGCACCGGAGAGATAATACATCATTGCAATGTCATGATGATGAGAAACCTTTCCCCAAAATGGAAGGATCCGGGAGCCTTCACAATCCCTTACACCATAGTTTTTTTATGTTAAAGAAAGCCCATTTTGATCTAGGGGCAAGTATAAATTTGATGTCCTTCATAATCTTTAAGAAGTTAGGGCTTGGCAACATCAAACCTACCTCGATGAGATTGTTAATGGTTGATCGCTCTATCAAGAAACCGATGGGTATTTTGTAGGATGTATTGGTAAGTAGATAAGTTCATTCTACTAGCTCACTTTATGGTTTGTGAGATGGATGTGGAAGTTCCAATCATCTTAGGGAGACGATTTCTCACTACGGACAGAGCCTTGGTAGATGTAGAGTTAGGTGAGCTCAAGTTTCGTGTGGGAGGTGAAGAGGTTACCTTCAAAGTATGCCAAACTGCTGAACCTCTAGATAAATGTAAGGTGATTGGAGTTTTGAATGATGAAAGTGAAATGGAGGAGTTGATATGGAAGAGGATGAGTCGGAGAATGATCCTACGAAAAATGGAATATGAATGAGAAATACATCGTGCCACGATGTTAAGTAAGGCTCTCCTTGAGAGGCAGTCCAAGTGTTTTATTTTGAGAATTTTGATGTTTATTGTTTTTGACTTTGAAGGTAAGTTGGATACACAAACAAAGGAGAGGAAAAATTGGGCAGGTACGGCGTTACACCGGTGAAACACCGGTGACAAAATGAAAAATGTCTACCTACCACAGATCATGAATAGGAGAAAGGGAGACAGGAGAATAGACTAGTGACTCGCCAGCTGAATGGCTAGACCAATCCACGAATCGTCAGCAAATTGCTAGCTCAAAATAGTGCACCTGGAAGTTTGGGGGTGCTCGGCGATCCAACAGGCGAACCAGCAGTTCTAGTTTGTTACTCGTCGGTCAATTGTCTATCGATAACCAGTGAATTGGAAAGTTATTGGGCACCGGCCTTAGAACCGACAAACCGCCGGTCCCTATCCGCGATCACCGGTTAAGCACAGGTGCAGTTAAGTTCATTTTTCTTAAAGATTTTTAACTGATCCATGGATCGACCTGCCACGGGAATTTAAAAACACCGGTCAAAACCCTACAGATTCCTATAAACCCCCTTCATCCACCATGCCATTTCCCCATTATACCTTTTTACCTTCCCCATAGATCACCTTCCCACTATTAAACCCACCTTTTCACCAACAAAACCCTTTTCCTCCTTGTCTCCTATAAAACCCACACTTCATCCCTCATGTTTCTCACTGCTCACTCCACTCTCAAATATACTAAAGCAAGAACAAGTTGTGTGAAGCTCTATTGTGGAAACTTTGATCTTTCTCATTTTTTTCTTTCCAATCCATTGTATGTCCTTCTTACTATATTTTTAACTATCAATTGACACAATATGAATTCTTTTGAGATTGGGACCACCGAAATACTCGCAAATCATGTATCCCCATTACATTCTTGCGTGTGCCAGTTGCTACTTTGCTAATATTCTTTCTTGAGTATGTGGGAGTAGTGATATCATGTGAATACCAATGTGGGTTTATCCTTTGATAAAATGTTTGTTCTTAGTGTGTAGAATTTGAGTTAGGGGTGAAGTTTGAGTAACCCATGTGTACTTATAATGCATAGTTTGCCTGATGATAGATGGAGTGACATGTTTCTTAAGGGTAGATTATAAATTTTACTTGCTTTTCTATTTCTATGTTGAGTGAGTGAGCTTTAAATATGAGTGCTCTGCCATTTTGCTAAGACTAGGAGGAATTTGACTGCTAAGTATCCACCGGCGAAATGCCAGTTGAAATGCCGGCCAGGGTCCAGGGCTTCAGGCCACTGTCCCATACCTGCGTTACACTAGCATACCGCGAGTTGAGATTGGTTAAATGCCAGAGTCTCACCAGATGATCCTATAAGTCCTAGTGTTCTGTTTGAGACCGGCGGACAATCGGTAGTTCGCGGATCCCCTTATGCATTTCGTCGGTGTCCCACCGGTACTGTCAGTGCTTCACATTTCAGAAATTCGACTTGTTTGTCATCCAATGGTTACAATTTCTTGTCTTAGTTCAGGATAGATGATTGTTCTTATTAACGTTTGTTTTATTTTATTTTCTCTTATACACAAACACAAAAAGAAAATATGGTTGTTTGGAACTAACATGGTTTTTGAGAATATGGCTTCATCCAGGAACCCAAGCAAGGGCAAGGCCCTAACCTCCTCTTCCACAAAAGGAAAGGAGAAAGCAAAAGCATTCGCAACACCCGCCAACTCTTGAGATGCCATAATTTTCTATGTGCCCGACATGAAGGGGCATTACACCATTTGCAAGGGCCATTCAATCACCGCGGAGAAAAGGTTTGACTTGGTGGGGCTGAGAGGTGACCTCCCCAACATCACCAGTTATTTCAATGATAGACAATGGCATATTTTTGCAGAACCACTCCCAGATTACAACCCCAGCCTCGTCCCAAAATTTTACGCTTCCTACCGGCTAGGCAGGAGAGCATGCAGCATAAGGCCAAGGTGGACAACTTTCCCTGCCTACCTTCAGTTAGGGTGCGAGATGTGGAGATTGACATCACTCCAGCAGCCATTAATTATCTATTTTGGGAGGATGAGCTTAACACCGGCTCTGCTTACAAGGAGAACCAGTTCTCATGGATAGCTCCAGTCATTGCCGCAGACACAACCTTCTGGGCCAGAATGGACAGCGAGATTTCTCTCCATGATCTCAAATTTGAGGCCAAGCTATAGTTATATTTCATTTGTGTCCGGATCATACCTTTAAAGAATGAGCAGCGGGTCAGCTTGGAAGCAGCGATCCTTATACCTGCATCATGAAAGGGGTCCTCATAAATTTTGTGAAAATTGTGGTTGTTCAAATGAAGATGAAAGCAAGGCAAACCAACACCTCCATGCCATATGTTGTGCTCATCTCTCAGCTTTGCCTGCAAGCCCAAGGGCCACTGTTCTCAGATGAAGCCCCTAGCTTCGCTACTAGTGTAATCACAATAGATCCAAAAAGGGACTCGGATGCACCCAAGAGTAAGAGGAAGAAGATGCAGGCCTTTCATTTTTCCAGAAGGTTCTTTCTCCCATGGTTTTGAGCAGGATCCACTGGCTCCCAATCTAAACATGCCACACACAGAGGCATCGAGATAAACCTCAAGTGAAGCCCCTATCAAAGGAGCTTCACCTCCTCTAACATCATCCCAACCAAGTTATCTCCACAAGCTTGTAACTCTCATGAGAGCCAACTTTAGAAGTTGGCTAAGAGCCTCCCCGCCTCTATCACCCAAACAGTGAAAAAGGAGATGAAGCCCATGTATGAGAGTCTGACCAAGTTGTGCAAGCAGCTGGATGTTATGGAGGGGGCTGTTACCTCTCTCCAAACTCAAGTAAAAGAGTGGAAGAGTCGAATGTCCATGGAGGTTCCTGACTTGGGCGCCCTTGATGCAGCGATGGCTGCCCCTTCTATAATTCGAGGCCCCATTCATGATTTGTTCGAGGGCTTAGGAGATGAGGCGGAGGATCTAGGTGACGAAGGCCTTGATAGGGAGGCAAGAGCTAGAGCTGATGATAATGAGAGGAGTGACCAAAACAGGGAGTTCTCGCCCTCTTTATTCTGTATGCTTACATTGGGGACAATGTAGTATTTGAGTTGTGGGTAGGATGAGTGTTCCTTTGTGGTGGTTTTTTTTAAGGTTTGATGTGGCCCTTGTTGGGGTTTTGTTTTATAGCTTGTGAGGAGTTGTGAGCCTTTGTTTGTCTCATTTTAACTTGTTTGATGATTGCCTTGTCAGGCTGTTTGTTTTGTTAAAATTGTGAATAGATGAATTGAGAAATTGTATTTGAGGTTAGTGCTAATGAATGTGTCTATGTTCTTATTTCCTGAAGTTGTGACCCAAATTTTATTTTCTCTTTTGTAAATAGTAGATAGTAATTAAACTCCAAGGATTTTCTTCATACCACAGTTCTTTTCCAAGGAGAATTTTCTTTTTCTTTTCTTTTTGTTATGATCTGGGTTAACATTTGCCAATGATAGTTGTGAGGCGACTCTCTAAGAGAAAATGCCATGTATTTCTTTGAGTCTTTTATGGAACATTTTTTGAGAGGTACCACCAAAAAATTTTGTGTGGAATAGAAAAATGAAAATGGGCATTGAAACGAAAAATTGTGCACTCTCTTGTCATACATTGCATATTCCCTGCTTGGCTTCTGAATTCACATAGTCTATTGTCTTGAATCAAAATTTTGTGATAATAATGACTTGTGTGAACTCTTTGGACGTGATGCCTTATGTGGTAAGGATATTTGAATGAATCTCATGCATTTCTTCTTGTCTAGAATTTGCCCTAAGTGTGACTCAAGGTGAAATCCTAGATGTAGCTGCATTTAGAACATGATTTTTTGGCTTTTGTTTGATTAGTCACTTCACCCAAAATAACCTCAAAAAATGTCTTCCCTTGCTATTCAATATTGAGCCTTTGGACTGTTTATTCTTTGAAACCACATTAGAAGCCAATGTCCCTTTTTGTAAGCCTCTTCTTTGGCACCCATCCTCCCTAATTGCTAGTGATGAATGAATGATAAAAATGGAGGCTTGAAGCCCAAGAAATAGGGAGAGATAAGGAAATAAATGAGAAAGAGGCAAAAATTCTAAGCATGGGGGTTTATAAGAAAGGGGAAATGTGATGAGCTTAAATGTGAGGTAGCACCAAATTGTGATAAAAAGGAATGAAATGATGGGTTAAGAAACCTCTAATTACCAAAAGAGAAATAATAGTGAAATGGTGTTATCTCTTGCTTAGACAAGGCTTGATGTGAGAGCCAAAAGAGCTACAAGGAAGGCCTTTCAAAATTAAAAGATGAAGGTGGATGAAAAAGGAAGAATAAGGTGGAGTGATCTAAAGAGTTGGATGGGGAGGATAAAAGTATTCACATAAACGCATTAGGGAGGTTCTAGTCACTAGAGCTAAATATTTTTCCTACCATTACCCCTATCCTTCATCATGTACCGCAAGTCCTAATTGATTTTGAGTGTAATTGCTCTATATTAGTGGCGAATTACATTAAGGGAAAGCCTACGAGTCAAGTTGTGTGCATGGTGATTTCTTTTGTAAGAGAGTATGTGATCATCTTATTCTATAATCCCTTATGTGTGCATTGATTTATGATAAAGAAAGGGGATTGAGGTAAAGGTGTGTAATGAGTGACATCACTCTCTTTTGAGGACATACTTGCATTGAGGTAAAGGTGTGATTGAGGCATGAGCAATGTGTGCTCCAACCCAAATTTTCAATGTGAAATGATTATGATTTGAGATGCTATATGTATATGATTGGATAAACTATGCTCTTGTTTTGAAAAATGAAAGCAGCTATGAATCTTACCTACGGATTGCGGCTGCCTCTTGAAACATTTCCACATTTTTAGGGGGAATTGCTTCTCTTTTTCTGTGGATTGGTGAGCATTTTTGGGTTGTCATAACTTAAGTAGTCATTAATTCATAGACTCTTGTGGAGTGACATGCTATTCCATTTGCTCAAATGATAAGAAATGCATTACTTGAGGACAAGCAATGGTTCAAGTTTGAGGGTTTGATGAGTTGGTAATTTACCAACTCATTAGCCTTTTAAGCATGAGCTTTAGCTTAGTTTTTTTAAGTCTTTTAGTTGGATGTTATGCCCTTTTTTCTTTGGATGTTGCAGGTACCTAACTTGAAGAGAAGGAGCATGAAATTGAGTAAAACGGATGAGATTAAGGTGGAAACCAATGCTCCAATGGAGGAAACCGGTGAAACGACTGTCAACTGCAGGCACCCACTGAAGTAATTAAAACCTACAAACGGTGGCTCGCCGACAGCAGCCGGCGAATTGCCGGTGCCATAACCGAAATGCTCTAGAATTCTGTCACAACCCGAACATAGGCCCGGATCGAGACACGGGACAAAGAGCCCCGAGATACTCTAAGTTGACCCATGGCATGAACATACATCTAACTCAATCAATAAAAGCGGAAGATTTATCATAATAAATATAGAGGAAGTCTAAACATACCATAACATCATAACTGGAATTTACATCATACATGACAAGCTGACTACTGTGCAAATTCTGAAAGCCTCTAACATACTAATGGGTTGATGGGACAACACCCCCAACTAACCCGACAAGTCTGAAACTGAAGGGAGACATAACAACTACGGATACTGAATGTCCTCGGAGGATGAGGACTCACCAACGCTACCTGGACAGGTCTGAGTGGGAAAGCAGGGGATAAGGATGTTGTTGAGAAAGATCCCTCAGACCTGTATCATGAGATGACACAACATAGAGTATGCATTCAGTGCATTATGTACCGAGTATGAAAGATAAGTAAAACGGACAGTTAAAATACATAAAAGTCATAATAGTAGGACAACATGATCATAAGGTAAATATCATAATGCAAACATAAGGCTCAAGGTTTCAAAACATTCGTAAATCATTCATAATCATAATTATAAGAGAAAAGCTTTATTAAACATGAATTGAGCCAAAGCATATAATCATAACCACATAAATCATGAGGAACAGTGGGAGATTCTTATAACCAACATATCCCATATGAGCACATATGGAGCCCGGCCTTTAAACCCTTAGTTGGGAGGGTGTTCGTACCTTGCCAAGGGTAGAACCATGAAAAGAGGTGTGACATCACAACAAAGGGCCTATTTGGTCAAAGGGGACAGTATCATGGAGATCCCATCATGGCTACATTGGCATATAGTTCTAAGACTCGGGGTATTCTTGGACCCCGGACCTACTCGGTGTTAAATACTACTCCCAAACCATATATAGTTCTCATAGGATAATATACATGATATTCATGGGCTAGTTTTAATCATGATAATCACAAGCATGATTGAAATATGTGAACTAGCCAGGAAATAAGGCCCGTGAATCAGCCAAAATCATAAATCGATAAACCATGAAGTTCATGCATACTTGTAATTCATTTATACTTGATATTTATAGATTCATAAGGAGCATTTGAGAGAAATCATATCATAAGTCATAAATTTTAATGGGCTAATGAACATCAAAATCATATCATAAGTCATAAATTAAATCTAAATAGCTATAAAATTTGTCCATGATTCATAAAACATAAATTTATACATGAGAGGGATTAACCCATAGATAGATCATAAGGACTTCATAAGAATTGGGATAAAACCCCCATAGAATTATCAATAGAATTTTATGAATTAGAGTGGAGTTGGGCATGGGTCTGAACAATTTCACCCATTCATAACCCTATACCTGGGAAGAATTGATTCTACAACTCCCTTGATTGCTCAATGAAGAATTGATGAAAAACTTGAAGAACTAGGCTTGATCACCTCTCCAAAACCTCTAAACTTGCATGCATGAATTAGGAATGGCTTAGAATGAACTTACCCTTCTTAAAATTCACTATTCAGAGCTTAAAATGATGTAATTTAGGCCTTAGGATCATAGGAATTACAGAAAATCCCTTAATAAACTCACAGGGAAAAACATACTACCAATCCCAATGAGGGACTGGACGAGTGGTTGTCCATGGCCACGACTCGTGGTCTTCATCCATTGCCTCCAGTAGAAAGTTCACCTAGTTTGTCACAACGAGGCACCCTACGATTCATTATCAGTGACCACGACTCGTGGTCACCTCCCATCCTCTACACTGCCAGAATTTACCAGGGGTCACCACGACTCGTGGTGTTCGCAACGAGTTATGGTGAGGACCCGTTAAGTGCACCGCCCAACTCCTTTCATTTTTCAACCACCCTTGGCCATGGCTGACCTGACGAGTCATGATGCTGACCACGACTTGTGGTCGCATCCATTGGCCACTCAAAACTAAAATCTTCAACTAAGTCAGACACCTCACCACGAGTCACTTAACGACTCGTGGTCATCCTGACGGGTCACTCGACGACTCATCTATTGACCTGGTGCAGAAATTTTTATTTTTCTCTGTTTCAACTTTCGAGTATGATCTTAGGGCTTTCAGGGTATAACAATATCTCCCCCTTGGGAACATTCATCCTCGCATATTGAAAAATCATACAGAAAAGTAGAGGAATGCAATCATTATACTCAAATACTGATCATATAAGACAAAAACTAACGGAATGACTGACTTCGATTTGAACTACATGACAAAACTGAATTCATGAATCATACATACATGCTTTGACATGAAGGAAATTGGGACACATGAACTGAACATGAAACTGAATAGAGTATTAAGGAGGAAATTGATACCTTAAGCTGAAATTGAGCCGGAAGAGAATAAATGCGGGTGTTTAGTCATCATATCAGCTTCAACTTCCCATGTAACTCCCTCAACATGCTGATTCCTCCACAAAACCTTGACTGAAGCTACTTCTTTGTTCCTTAGCTTACGAACCTAGTGATCCAATGTCTCCACCGGAACCTCTTCATAACTAAGGCTGTCTTTCATACCGACATTGTCCACTAGAACAACTAGAGCTGGATCACTTAAACACTTCTTTAAGAGAGATACATGAAAAACTGGAAAGACTGAGGCTAGTTCCGAGGGCAACTCCAACTCATATGCTACCTTGCCAAACTGTTTCACAATCCGGTACGGACCAGCATAACAGGGACTGAGTTTCCCTTTATTTCCAAATCTCATTACTCCGTTTATGGGGGATACCTTTAGAAACACCCAATCATCAACTTTGAATTTAAGCTCCCTCCTTCTCACACCCACATAGGACTTTTGGCAACTCTGAGAAATTTTCAATCTGTCTTTTATAAGTTGAACCTTCTCCATGGCCTCATGGACAAAATCTGGACCTATCATCGCAGCTTCACCGACTTCAAACCAACCAACAGGTGATCAACACCTCCACCCATAGAGAGCCTCAAATGGAGCCATCTGAATGTTGGAATGATAGTTGTCGTTATATGCAAACTCAATGAGAGGCAAATGCTCATGCCAACTAACCTTGAAGTCAATCACACATGCTCTCAACATGTCCTTGAGAGTCTGAATAGTCCTCTCAGCCTGACCATAGGTTTGCAGATGAAATACTATACTGAGCTTGACCTGAGTACCAAGTCCCTTTTGAAATGATCTCAAAAACTGAGAGGTAAATTGAGTACCTCTGTTTGATATAATGGACAAGGGAACCCCATGCAACCGAACTAGCTCTCGAATGTATAGTTTGGCATAATCCTCCACTAAATAAATGGTTTTGACCGGTAGAAAATGGGTGGCTTTGGTCAACCTGTCCACGACCACTCAAATTGAGTCATACTATCGACGAGTGAGAGGCAACCCTGTGATGAAGTCCATATTAATCTCCTCACACTTCCAAGGTGGAATACTGATATCTTGAAGTACACGTCCTGGTCTCTAGTGCTCAACCTTCACTTGCTGACAATTTTGACACTTAGCCACAAATTCTGCGATGTCCTTCTTCGTGTCATTCCACCAATAGACTTCCCGTAGGTCACCATACATCTTGGTGGCACCTGGATCTATGGAGCACCTGGAACCGTGAGCCTCGTGCAATATCCGATCTCCCAAAGTCAACATTCGGAACACACAAGAAACCTTGATATCAAAGCAAACCATCTCCCCCTTTGGAGAATACCTCTACCTTTTGGTTTTGAACCGCTTCCTTCAACTTTACCAAAATGGGATCCTCATCTTGTCTATCATTCGCATCAGTCACCAAGGATGATTCTGACCCATTCTGAACAATAATTCCACCATCGGTCGAGTCAAAAATTAATATTTATTTTATTTAACAAGGAACTTATCTACTCCATCAGACTAGTTCTGGGTTCGAATCCTAGGCTACCAAACGAACTCCCAATCGTGCAAGCCTATGCACATCCTTCACCAGCTCCTTCCTCCCCTCATCTACATGGGACATACTCTCCATAGAAAGCCTACTAAGAGCGTCTGCTACCACATTATACTTTCCCGGATGGTAAAGGACACTCATATCATAATCCTTCTGTAGCTCAAACCACCTTCTTTGATGTAGATTTAGATCCTTCTGGGTAAACACATATTGTAAGCTTTTTTGGTTCGTAAGCACATTTACATGGACCCTGTATAAATAGTGTCTCATAATTTTCAAGGCAAATACTATCGCCGCCAATTCAAGATCATGAGTCGGATAATTCTTTTCATGAACCTTCAGCTACCTGGAAGCATAGGCTATAACTTTACCATGCTACATGAGTACATAACCAAGGTCAATCCTCCAAGCATCATAATATACGACAAACCCATCAGCACCTCAGGTAGGGTTAATACCGGTGCTGAGGTGAGTCGAGTCTTCAACTCTTGGAAGCTCCTCTCACAAGCCTCTAACCATTGAAACTTTACTCTCTTCTGGGTCAACTTAGTCAACGGGGCTGCAATGGATGGAACCCCTCAATAAACCTCCGATAATACCCAGCTAAATCCAAGAAACTCCTAATATCCGAAGGATTCACCAGTCTAGGCCAATTCCTCACCGCTTCTATCTTTTGAGAGTCTACCTGTACACCCTCACTTGACACCACATGACCCAAAATGCCATTGAATTTACCCAAAACTCGCATTTGCTAAAGTTAGCATATAACTGGCGATCCTTAAGAGTCTGTAGCACCACCTTCAAATGAGCAGCATGCTCGTCTTCGCTCTGGGAGTATATGAGAATATCATCTATGAACACAATCATGAACATATCCAAGTATGGCTTGAACACCCTGTTCATCAAATCCATAAAAGCTACAGGAGAATTCGTTATTCCAAACAACATAACTACAAACTCGTAGTTACCATACCGAGTTCTGAAGGTTTTCTTTGGAATATCGCTTTCCCGGACCCTGAGTTGATAGTATCCAGATCTGAGGTCTATCTTCGAAAAGCACCTAGCACCCTGAAGCTGGTCAAAAAAATCATTAATCCTGCGGAGAGGATACCTGTTCTTGATGGCAACCGTGTTCAATTGCCGATAATCAATACACATATGAAGAGAACCATCTTTCTTGTAGACAAAGAGAACTAGTGCACCCTACGGAGATTTTCTAGGTCTGATGAAACCCTTGTCTAAAAGGTGTTTCACCTGCTCCTTTAACTCCTTTGGCTCAGCTGGATCCATTCTGTAAGGAGGAATAGATATAGGTTGCGTATCAGGAAGAAGGTCAATACCAAAATCAATCTCCCACTTGGGAGGAGTTCCTGGTAGATCATCTGGGAACACTTCTAGATACTCACATACTACTGGAACTGACTGGCTAGTCGGGGTCTCGAACTTAGCATCCTTAACCCTAACTAGATGGCATATGTAACCCTCAAAAATCATCTTTCTGGCCTTATGGTAGGAAATGAAATGACCCATAGGTACAGCTGAACTACCCTTTCACTCTAATACTGGTTCACCCAAAAATCTGAACTCTGCTGCATGGGTTCTACAATGACTGAGGCATAGCATGCATATAACTAATCCATGTCGAGGATAACATCAAAATCAGTCATGGCTAACTTTACCAAGCCTGCTGAGGTGACTTTATGAAGAACTGTGCTAGGGCCATTTCTATACACCCATCTAGCTATAACTAAATCACCAACTAGAGTAGAGACTGAGAAGGGTTCTAATAAGATTTTCGTACTGACTCTGAAACTACTAGAAACATAGCACGTCACAAAAGATAAAGTATCCCATGGATGTAACAATGCATATACATCAAGGTGGAATACTCATAACATACCATGACTATATCTAGAGAGACCTCCTGCTCCTAACAGGATGCTAGGGTATAATATCTATTTTGGCGTTGTCCACCACCTGTACTAGTAGATGCCCCCTACTAAGCTAGGCGTGCTGGTGGAGCAGCTGAACTAGAGGCTGAGCCTTGGCCCCTATCATGACCCTATCTAGATGTTGGGCAATGTCTAAGCATAATTCCGGGCTTCCAACACCCGAAAAAAGCACCTAAACCTGCTAAGCACTAGCTCACATGTCTCCGACCATATCTACTACACTCGAGAGGGGTGGTATTTGTAAGTCTGCTACTATGGCCTCTCGATCCTGATGGTCTTCCCTTTTGATCGCGCTTGGACCTGGATGGCATACACATAGCCGAAGGCGCTAGGGCTGAAGATCTCTGATGGGACTGCTGGTGGTACCCACTAGGTCTCTGCTGGGAGAATCCAAAACTACCAGTCCTGTCCCTCTTGGCCTCTCTCTCCTGCTCACTCATTTGTACTGCCTCCATCTACTGGGCATACAAGACTATACGAGCAAAGTCAATGTCCTGAAGCAGCATCATGGTCCGGTAATCCCTGACCAAGTAGACTTCTATCCCATGCACAAACCTGCTCACTCGGGCTCTCTAATCCGCCACCATCTCAGGTGCATACTTGGACAGACGAGTGAACTCCAACGCATACTCCTAAACTGTCATCTTCCCTTGCTTTAGATTCACAAACTCGACTGCTTTGATCTTCCTCATCTCTCTAGGGAAGAACAAATCTAGGAAAGTGGCATGAAACTCGTCCCAACTGATAGGGCCTGCTCTTACTGCCCTACTATCCTTCCATTTTTTGAACCAAATGTGTGCAACCCCCTTCAACTGGTATGAGGCTAAATCATCTCTCTCCTCCCCAGTAACCCCTGTAATCTGGGTGATCTTCAGAACCTCCTCAATGAACTCATATGGATCCTCTTCCACCTTTGATCCAAGAAACTCTGGAGGGTTCATCCTTAGAAAATCCCTAACTCTTGCCACCGCTGCATTCCCATTCTGAGGGATATGCGCTATCGCCTACTGATTGACCTAGGCGGTCAAGGCTTAGGCTAACATCTGAATGGTTGCTTGAACTCTGTGTGGGCAACCAGCTCAGGTACATGCTCCTCATGGGCTGGTGGGGCTTTCTAGTGCGCATCTCCTTTTGCCATCCTCATGGCCATTATCATATCTATTTCTCCTTCAATTAACTCTGAGGGGAGGCATGATTCTGCAAATGCGTATAGCATGAGTTAGAAGGATAGAAAGACACTTCACCGCACAACATAGATCATGAAAGAAGGGAATATTTCCTAAACATCTCATAGCCTCTTCGTCATAAGTGTGGCGCGCTTCACACCCATGTAAAGACTCTACTTAACATGGCTTTCGAACACCTTAGGACACTTCAAAACCTAATGCTTTGATACCAAGTTTGTCACGATCAAAACATAGGCCTGGATCAAAATGCGGGACAAAGAACCCCAAGAGGCTCCAAGTTGACCCATGGCATGAACATAACATCTAGCTCATTCAAATAAAACAGAAGATCAACATGAATAACATAGCGGAAGTCTAGACATAACATAGCATCTGAATACATGACATAAGTCTAAAGCGGAATATATATATGTTCGAAAAGCCTCTAATACTAACGAGTTAATGGGACAAGACCCCAAATAACTCACTATAGACTGAAAACTAAAAATACAAAACATATGTGAATAGAAAGGCCCTCTTAAGATGAGGACTCACCAACTCTAATCGGGAAGTACTAATGCTAGAAATTTGTCTATCGGCGGGACTGAGTTTAGATATCGGAGCATGTATCATAAAATGATACAGCACAAAGTATGCGGTCAGTACATAGAATGTACCGAGTATGCAAGGTAAGTAAAACCGTTATGTAAGTAAAAATCATAAATCATGCATATTACAAAACATAATCAAGAAAAGATTTTGAAAGTAGAGCTTGTATGCTATTCTTTGAAATCATGATCTGAACATAACTGAACATCGTAATGAATTGAATGACCTAAAGCTGAAAACTAATAATCATAAGTAAAATTGAACATTGGGTCAAACCTGTTGAAAAAATAATATCATGACTGATGAACATGAATAACTAAAATCATGAGGAACAATGGAAGACTCGTCATATAACCGACATTACCACGACAAAGCTTATGTGGTCCCAACTATCACACTCAGGTGGGCAAAATCGTCCAATGCTTTACCAGGGATAAGGACACTACCATGATATCGATATCAAGCTCAAGACTCGTTGGGGGCAGGGGAAGCTCAAAGGAAGGTCCCAAAGTATATAAGTAAACCTACGTTGGCGCATAGTTTTGAGGCACAAGGTTGACTGACTCTTAGCCTATCTGGTGCTAGAAACTACTCCAAAAAACGTGCATATACTCTCCATTGTTTTTCAAAGAAGCTGACTCATAACATGCATACATAAATCTGAAATCATAACTTGAGGAGCCTTGGCTCAAACCATACCAGAAGCTGAAAATAGTGGGAGTCTAGACTCCAAAAGCATATGGTAAGCTAAATTATGAAACCATAAAACTTACTTGATCATATAGGCTTTCCCGATACTTACGCATGCTTGAAATCAACTTGATTCACTTTGAAAGCATGAACATAGACATGGGTATTTCCAAATCATACTTTCTTCATAAACATCTCATCATACTTGAACACATACTTCTCAACTTTCATGGATTTTAATGGATTAGCATCATAATTTAGAAAACTTGAAAACAACATTTATAATTTAAAACATTGTAAAATTTTTCCATTAATCATAATTCAACATTAAAACATGCTTAGATCGTACCCATGATTGATACTTAGGAAATTCACACATTGGATAAAAACCCCACTAGAATCATCAATTAGAAATTCATGAATTGAGAGAGTATTGGACATGGGTGTGGACTATTGCACTCATTCATGGCCTTACGTACCTAAGGAGATTTGATTTTACTGCTTCCTTGATTGCCCAAAGAGAATTGAGGAAGAATTTTGAAGAAACTAGACTTGATCACCTCCCAAACCTCTAAGATTGCATGCATGAATTAGGATAGGTTTAGAATGACTTAACCCTTCTTAAAACACACTATTTTAAGCTTAAAACGATGTAGTTTAGGATCCTAGGGCTTATAAATGACGAAAAATACCATTAATAAAATTTTTGGAAAACCTGCATGGGTCGTTACTGGATCCAATGATCTTTTACACCACCTCATTATCTCATCCTTGATTCTGGTCTCAGATCCCCTACCATGACCGAACAGGATGAGTCGTTACAAGCTCCAATGACTCGTTGCTGGCAGTCATCGTCACCACTGCCCTATCCTGGGATTCCTCTCAATGAACGCTGACAATAGCCCGTTGCTCCCAACAACGGGTCATACCATGACTCGTTACTTCCTCCCTAATCAAGACCAACCTCACAACAACTATCATTCAAAATGACTCGTTACAACATTCAACGGGTCATTCTGAGGCCCATTACTCCCTAGCCTGATTCTGCAGCTTCTCACCACGGGCATCTTCCACGGGTCGTTGGTTCCACCAATGATCCATACAATGAGTCGTCCTGAGAAGATTTTCAGATTTTTATGCTACTTTTAATATAGTCTTAGGCACTTTCAGGGTATTACAGTTAGCTTCCGCTCAGATATGATTCTATTAGCTATTATTCTGTTAGTATCAAGCTATGATTATTCCATGGGTTGAGTTAGGGTCATTCATGGTCCTAGGTCCCGTGTTACGTCTAGGGTGTGAACTCATGTCGTGATAAGCTCATTCGGTAATACTGTTACTGCAAGAATTTGACATTGAGATCAAAGATAGGAAAGGAATAGAGAACCAGGTAGCAGATCATCTATCTCGATTGGAGGAAAGAGAGCATGTGAACTATGAGATTGACATTGTTGAGACTTTCCCTGATGAGCAGTTATTTGTTGTGCATAGTCCGGAGCTACCATGATATGCCGATATGGTAAATTTTTAGTTAGTGGCATGTATCCATCTGATGCAACCCAAGATAGAAAAAGAAAACTACTTCATGACAACAAATTCTTCATATGGGATGAACCTTTCTTGTACGTGATAGGATCCGATCAGCTGGTCAGAAGATGTGTTCCCGAGGGAGAAGTGTGCCAGATTTTGGAAAGCTGCCATTCTTCACCTTATGGAGAACATCACACGGTAGATAGAACCGTAGAAAAAGTACTTCGAGCTAGATTTTGTTTTCCCATCTTGTTCAAGGATGCGCATTTGTTTGCTAAATCATGGGATAGTTGTCAGAGAACATGGAATATTTCGAAGAGGTAGGAAATGCCTTAGAGGGGCATTATGGAAGTTGAAGTGTTTGGCTTCTGGTGAATTCATTTCATGGGACCTTTCATCCCTTCGAATGGGAACAGGTGTATTTTGGTCATAGTTGATTATATGTAAAAGTTGGTGGAGGCTGTAGCATTGCCGACCTATGATGCAAGGCAGAGAACCGATTTTTGAAGAAGAATATATTCACCTGTTTTGGTACACCCAGATCCATCATTATTGATGAAGGTACGCACTTTTGCAATTGACTCTTCTATAATCTACTGTCTAAGTATAATGTGAAGCACAAGGTAGCAACAACCTATCACCTGTAGACCAGTGGACAGATAAAAGTGTCAAATCGAGAAATCAAAAGAATTCTTGATAGGACTGTGAGCACAAACAGAAAATATTTCTCTAATAAGTTGGATGATGCACTATGGGCTTATCGAAAAGCTTTCAAAACTCCTATTGGTACTTCACCATATAGGTTAGTTTTCAGGAAACATGTCATTTACCGGTGGAGCTAGAACACCGAACATATTGGGCCATACAAAAGTTTAATATGGATATGGAAGCTACTGGAGAGAAAAGGTTGTTGCAACTACATGAGCTTGATGAATTCCGCTTTAGTGCATACGAAATGCAAAAATGTACAAGGAGCAGACTAAGAGAGTACATGATAGGCATATCCAACCTCATGAGTTTTGGACAAGGCAGTTGGTCTTATTATACAACTCGAGGTTGAAGTTATTTGGGGGAAAGTTGAGATCAAAGTGTTCGGGCCCATTTGAGATTGTGAATGTGAATGCACATGGTACAGTGGAGTTGCAATCCTTGGGGTCTGACAGAACCTTCTTGATGTTATTTTCAGCATGGATTGGTTGTTTGCATGGTCTGGCCTTAAGGTAGGAAATGAAATGACCTACAGGGACAGCTAAACTACCCTTCCATTCTAAGGCTAGGTCAGTCGAGAATCGAAACTCTACCGTATGAGTGATATAATTAACTAAGGCATACCCTGCAAACAACCAATCCATGCTGAAAATAACATCAAGATCGGTCATGGCTAACTCTACTGGATCTGCTGAGGTGACTTTCTAAAGGACTGTAACCGAGCAATCTCTATAAACCCATCTAGCTACAACTAAATTACCCACCAGAGTAGAGACTGAGAAGGGTTCTGACCAGATTTCGGGACTGACTCCGAAACTACTAGCCATATACGGGCGTCACAAAAGACAAGGAAGCCCCTGCATCTAACAATGCATATACACCAAGATGGAATACTCGTAACATACCGGTAACCACATCTGGTGAAGTCTCCTACTCCTGGCGAGATGCTAGGGAATAAAATCTGTTTTGGTGCTATCTGCCACCTTTACTAGTAGAAGCACCCTGCAGGAAGGGGCGTTTTGCCGGAGCTGCTGAACTAGCAGCTAGGGTATAGGCTCCACCATTGCCTGATATGGATGAGGGACAACCTCTGAGCTTGTGTCTGGGTTTGCCACACCCAAAACAAGCGTTTGAAGCAACTAAACACCTCCTTGAGTGGTTCTTGCCAAACTTCGCACAGGCTGGAAAAGTGAGATCTCCTAAAATTCTCCCCGGGGCACTCGATCCTGATGCTCTACCCCTCTGATCACGTTTAGGTCGGGATGAGACAATAGCTAATAATGGTGTTGGGGATAAAGATCTCTGGTGGGACTGCTGACGGTGCCCACTAGGTCTCGGCTGGGAGAATGCAATGCTATCAGTCCTGGCCCTCTTGGCCTCCCTCTCCCGCTCACTCAGCTATACCACCTCCATCTGCTGGGCGTACAGGACTATCTGAGAAAAGTCAATATCCTAGAGAAGAATCACAGTTGAGCAATCCCTGACCAAGGAGTCTATTATCCCCTGTACGAACTTGCTCACACGGGCTCTCTGATCCGCCACCAACTCAGGTGCATACCTGGACAGACGTGTGAATTCCAAGGCATACTCCTGAACCAGTCACCTTTCCCTGCTTAAGATTCATAAACTTGGCTGCTTTCACCTCCCTCATCTCCTGAGGGAAGAATCGATCTAGAAAAGGAGTGTGGAACTCATCCCAACTCATTGCGCCTGCTCCAACTGCCCTACTATCTTTCCATAATTTGAACCAAATGTGTGCGACCCCCTTTATCTGATACGAGGCCAAATCGGCACACTCATCTCCAGTCACCCCCATAATCTGGGTGATTTTTAGAATCTCCTCAATGAAATCATGTGGATCCTCGTCCACCTTCGATCCAAGGAACTCGGGAGGGTTCATTGTCAGAAAATCTTTAACCCTCATTGTCACCGCATTCCCATTCTACGAGACAAGCACTACTGCCTGCTAGTTGACCTGGCGGGTCAAGGCCTGTTCTAGCATCTGAATGGCTGCCCTAAATTCAATGTGGGCAACCGGCTCCGATGCATGGTTCTGATGGGCTGGTGGGGCATGTTATTGCCCGTCTCAGTTGCCATACTCGTGGCCATTTCTATTTTCATTTCTTCTATCGTTAATTCTGCGGGGAGTCATGATTCTGCAAACGCGAATAACATGAGTTAGAAGGATAGAGAGACATTTCACGCATGACATAAATCATGAAAGAAGGGAACATTTCCTAAACATCTCATAGCATCATGGTCATAAGTGTGGTGAACTTCACACCCATGAAAAAGATTCTACTTAATGCGGCTTTCAGAAACCCTAGGACACTTGAAAACCTATTGCTCTGGTACCAAGTTTGTCACAACCCAAACATAGGCTCGGATCGAAACATGGGAGAAGGAGCCCCGAGAGACTCCAACTCGACCCACGACATAAACATACATCTAACTCAATCAATAAAAGCGGAAGATTTATCATAATAAATATAGTGGAAGTCCAAACATAACATAACATCAGAACTGGAATTTACATCATACATGACAAGTTGATTCTACGCAAAGTCTGAAAGCTTCTAACATATCTGATGGGTTGACGAGACAACACCCCCAACTAACCCGACAAATCTGAAACTAAAGGGAGGCGTAACAAGTACGGATACTAAATGTCCTCCGAGGATAAGGACTCACCAATGCTAGTTAGATAGGTCTGAGTGGGAAAGCAGGGGCTAAGGATGTTGCTGCGAAAGATCCCTCGAACCTTATTATGAGACAATACAACATAGAGTATACGGGAAGTACATGAAATGTACCGAGTATTCAAGGTAAGTAAAACAGATAGTTAAAATACATAAAAGTTCATAAGAGTATGACAACATAATCATAATGTAAATATCATAATGCAAACATAAGGCTCAAGGTTTTCAAAACATTCATAAATCATTCATAATCATAAACATAAGAGAAAAGCTTTATTAGACCTGACTTGAGCCAAAGTATATAATAATACCACACATATATCATAAGGAACAGTGGGAGATTCAACCAACATATCCCATATGAGCACACAAGCAGCCCAACCTGTAAACCCCTAGTTGGGAGGGTCCAAAGGTAGAACCATGAAAAGAGGTGTGACATCACAACAAAGGGCCCATTTGGGCAAAGGGGAAAGTATCATAGAGGTCCCATCATGGCTACATTGGCGCGTAGTTCTAAGACTCGGGGTATACTTGGACCCCGGGCCTACTCGGTGTTAAATACTACTCCCAAAACATATATAGTGCTCATAGGATAATATATATGGGATTCATGGGCTAGTTTTAAAATCATGATAATCATAAGCATTCATGAAATACATGAACTAGCCATGAAATAAGGCCTGTGAATCAGCTAAAATAATAAATTCATAGATCATGAAGTTCATGCATACTTGGAATTCAATTACACTTGATATTCATAAATTCATAATGAGCATTTGAGAGAAATCATATCACAAGTCATAAATCTTAATGGGCTAATGAACATCGAAATCAAAACGGAATCATAACTTGATCTTTCATGAAATATGCATAATTGGAAATAGTTTTGTAGAAATTTAAATCTAAATAGCTATAAAATCTACCCATGATTCATAAAACATGAATTTATACATGAGAGGGATTAACCCATAGATAGATCATAAGGACTTGATAAGAATTGGAATAAAACCCCATAGAATTATCAATAGAATTTCATGAATTAGAGAGGAGTTGGCATGGGTGTGAGCAATTTCACCCATTCATAACTCTACATACCTGGGAAGAACTAATTCTACAACTCTCTTGATTGCCCAATGAATAATTGATGAAACTTGCATGCATGAATTAGGAATGGCTTAGAATGAACTTACCCTTCATAAAACTCACTATTCATAGCTTAAAACGACATAGTTTAGGACTTAGGATCATAGGAATTATGAAAAAGCGCTTAATAAACTTGCAGGGAAAAACAGACTACCAGTCCCAACGAGGGACTGGACGAGTCGTTGTCCATGGCCATGACTCGTGGTCTTCATCCGTGCCTCCACTAGAAATTTCACCTAGGTTGTCACCACGAGGCACCCTACAATTCATTATCGGTGACCATGACTCATGGTCACCTCCCGTCCTCTACACTGCCAAAATTTACCAGGGGTCACCACGGGTGACACCACAACTCGTGGTGTTCCCAATGAATCGTGGTGAGGACCCATTAAGTGCACTGCCCAACTTCTTTCATTTTTCAACCACCCTAGGCCAGGTTGACCTGACGAGTCGTGATGCTGACCAAGACTCGTGGTCACATCCGTTGTCCACTCAAAACTAAAATCTTCAGCTAAGTTAAACTCCTCACCACGAGTCACTTAACGACTCATGGTTATCCTTACGGGTTACTGAATGACTCGTCCTGTGACCTATTGCAGAAATTCCTTTTTTTCTCTGTTTCAACTCCCGGGTCTGATCTTAGGGCTTTTGAGGTATAACAGATTCACTAGTCAATAGCTGCGATCAATCCCCGTGGATAGACACGGCAAACCATCAATTCTATCGCAAGTGAAAGCCGTCTAAAAAGGGCAAAATCGTCCAGCCTAAAAAAGAGGAGAATGTTATGACCTACTTTTGTACACATTCTAGAAAAAGTACTCTAAACAACTTAATTGATTATTCCCATTACTTTTGAGAGAGAGAGAGAGAGAACTCCATTGGAGAAGAGAAGAAATATTTGAATATTACTTTTTCGTTTTAATCTTCTTTAGAAAGGTATAACCACCTATGTAGAGATATTTTGAGCTTGATTGTGCTTACTCTTAATGATGAAATTGTTGAGTTTATTGATAAATATATTCTTGTATTTCTCAATTATGAGTAGCTAAATCTATAGCTAGAGGTGTGTGATGATAAGTGTGTTTGATTTAATTGGATATTGCTAGATTATCTTGTTATTACTCAATTAGTGTAAATCTATTGAATTCTCCTCAAATTATAGTTGATTGCTCATAGTTGAAAATATGGGTATTGTTTTCTTACTTAAATTTGGCTTGAAAAAGAAGAATTAAGTAATGGGGGAGAACTTAACAGTAGATTTGAATTTGATTTTGTGGGGTTGTGCTAGAAATAGCCAACACCTATGGTGATAATCCCTTTAGAGGTTGTTGGCTAGAAATAGCTCAGCCCCTAACCCAAACCATAGTGGAATAGTTAAATTACACTTTAAGATTCAAAAGGACTTGAGGATAAGGCATCCAAGTGGTTGAAAAATATTGGGAGCCATCTTTTCAAAGGTTATTTACACATATTAGTAATAACTTGATTGTCTAGTAAATCCCGATTTGATTGACATCCCATCTACACCACACCTCTGGCCTTTGATCATTATTGTTCTCCATTATGGTTCACTTCCCCCAAAATTTACTTTTACGTCTTCATTACGTGGATGCGAATCATTTCCATTCACTAACAACTCTTGTGGAAATTATTCTCTATTCCTTGTGGGATTCGACCTTGACACCCATCGGGTTATTTATTTTTATATAACGATCGCTTACATTTTCTCTAAACGAAGAGTTTATTTGAGTGTTATCAGTACCTTCACTCGTACAATGCTTGGTAACTTCTATTTTTGCTAAGTGTTGGAAGCTTGTATGACTCGTACCATGAACCTATGAGTCATACTGTCTTGTCGAGGTTTGATACTGAGAGTTCTGGCATCCTCTGAATATTTTCACAGGTAGCTTGGTACGACTCCTACCTGCGTCCTACAACTCGTCACTTATAATTGTACATTGAGATCTCCATTCTTCAATTCTTCTAAAGTTTACCACGGCTCTTTGGTATGGATCTTAGGTAGATATCACGAACCATGGTTACTACCTGTACTTGGAGACTTGTCATGTGCAACATCTTCTAAACTTTTCTACGACTGTTGTGGTACGCTTCAAACAAATGTTCTGGACTTTTCCACGACTCTTAGTACGGCTTGTACTGAGGTTTGTACTTAACCCTTTTTTCTGCATTTTGTCCTTCTTTTGAACATTTCAACTCCAACATCTATCTTTCTTAAAAATAAAGTAAAAGTGCATCATATCCATATAAACACACCTAAGTCCTGCTTATTTCCTCAATTTTAAGCGCCGAAAGTGCTGTAAACCCACAGCACATCAACACCCTCAACTTAAGACTTTTGCATGTCTTCAGGCTAAGAGAACAAAACTAAAAACGACGCTTAGCTAGAAAGTAAACTTAGAATACCTATAGCTAACACAATAAAATTTTCACTATGAACCATTAATAGATATTGACCCCTTTTTTCATTCAACCCAAGTCAACTATGCACACAAGTAACTACAACCTAAAACATATAGGAATCGAGATGTGACATCCAACTATTAGAAGAGAAACGAGCTATCACCAACGCTATTCACATAGACAATTGACAGAATGCAACACAAACTATGTGCACTCACCACAAATGAAGTCCCCAACACTCACACATATATATAAATATGAAACTTTGGACTAAACAAGAAGGACTCTCACCCTCACAAAGAAGTTCTAAATACTGCACATCGGATACCATAGGCTTGCCCTTATTTTCTCTATGTTGGCTTTTTAGACAGTTAAACCAGGATCACTATAGGACTTTTCTCAGCTTGTAATGTAGGCTTCGAGATGGGTATGGTTAATATGGATTTTAGTGACTAACCCTCCTTCGCACAACACAACTTTTCTCCACTTTTTATTATTTACTCCATTTTTCATTTTTCAACTTTTTCCTCCCTTTTTCTCCGTTTAAATGCAATGTCTGGGTGTGGTGTGTTTTTCTCTTCTTTTTTAGCTTTTTTTCTTTTCTTTTCCTTTCTCTTCATTTTTCCCTTTTCAGCTCTTTTTCTTTTCTTTTCACACCACACCTTACCCTTTTTTTTACTCTTTTTTTCTTTTTTCTCCACCCTTACATAGTTTACACACCCCGACTACAGCCACCCTCAACTTAGGCATTTTGCCTGAGTTGAGGTTCACAATGCCCAAGGAGGGACCAGGGCCAAACAGGTACATAATAAACTTGGTCAAGTTGAATGGATAATCAAAGAAAATATGTCAACTTTTAGGCTCAAATAAGGGATCAACGGAATCATTTCATTTGGTAGGGAAATTTAAGCTAAAGTAGGCTATGACAAAACGGCCTATGATCCTTCCCTAACCAACTATCCTAAAACCTATGTAAAGACCAACTAGAGAACTTCTTGATTCTTAATGCAATATTGAACTAAGTATGAATCCTCAATCACGCATGGTATAGGTTTGCATTGGTTCTACCTATTCAGTCCACGCACAGCTAAACTACAACTACACATGCTAATAATATAAATGCCATACAAAGATCCACAAAAGTCATACTTTGTAGTCAACATATATAGCTAACTTCAAAAATATTCAGATAGAGTCCTTTTTCAAAAACATCAAAACTAGTGCATTTATTGGCTATAAACTAATCCTAAGCTACTTCTAATTACACAAATAACAAAAACAACCTGAACATACAGGTTCTACGAGATAGCATGCCCGAGGAAAAAGAAATAGGGAAAGAAAAACCCTCAAACGAACAAAACATCCAAAAGCAACAAGTACACCCCCTCATTTAAAAGCATGCTTCGTCTCGAAGCATAAAATGTAAGAACTTGTTGTGGCGCTCTAGGCGATCATGTCATCCTACGGAGCCGGGTGTACAAGAACACTTCCCTTTGCTCCAACTATGGTGCTAAGGGTGATCGGTGCACACAATGGAACATCAATTGGGGGATTGGTTATCCCCTCAGTAGTAGCAGTCGCCTCAGTGACCTCAATAGTATCTCTAGATGAATGTGGCTCACCGGAAGGGTCCTTGCCACCGGCAAGCTCTCTAAAGGCAATGGTGGAGCTCCCGGCTCCTCTAGCTCGCTCATGAAACTCTGACATATGCTCATCATTAGTCCGCATATAGTCCACTCTTTCCCACTTGTGCTCCTTTTTCTCCTCTCGATTTCTCTTCTTTATTAAGGACTCGTCTTTAACCTCCTTCGAGACCCTCTTATTTCCTTTTCCTCCATCGGCCACTGTCAAAGCCTAGTACACCTCCAAATGTAGCTCCTCGTCGAGCTCAGCATCTAACTCCGGGATAGTGGGGGCTGATGATATTATCGGCTATCTAGATGACGACTCGGCTACTTGGCTCCATAAAGCCCCCAAGTCCTCTCTAAGGCTACCCATATATGTCTGCTTAGCTAGAAGCTCATTGAAGCGGAGGTTGAAGCTATCCAACAGGTCGTGCAACAACCTCACAGCCTCATTAATCTAAGCCTTCACCCACGACTTGACATTTTGCATCATTGCATTGACCTTCTTTACGGTCACTGGCAGCCTCTTGGCCATTTTCTAAAGGAACTCCTGCAAGACCAACATGTAACCAGCTGGGATCTGGCGCGGTATGCTTAATGGAAGTGTGGAGGAAGTACTAGGAGTTGCATCTGTGTATCCGACTTCTGTAGTCGGCATCTCTCCCTACTCCACTGAAGTAGGGGCATCAACATGCTCGCTCCCTGATGCCCGTTATAGTGGGACTATAGAAGGAAGTCTAACCCATCTAACCGTGTTCATGTATTCCCATATAAGGCCTATATCTATAGTCTTCTACCCTATGATCAAGTGATCTACCTCCAGTTTTGCCTTGAGGCCTGCCTCCATGTATAACCTACACACGAGACTCTGGAATGGGACGATAGTGCTAAGTTAATAGCCCGATCTTTGATCTCCTCTTCTATAACCCTCGGAATGTTGATGGCATATCTCAACATGATGCACGCCACCAAAGCAACTCTGTCTGCACTGAGGGTGTTGTCATTAACCATCGGCTCCAATCTATGGCAGACAAGTGTTCCAGCAGGCCTTCACTATAAAGTTCAGCGAGGCTTTGGTGACCTTCTTTTCACTAGACCCAATCAACTTCCTCCTTGTCCTCGGCTAGAGCCCCAACTAGTCATTTCACTTAGCTCTACCTCTCCTCGAAACCCAGCTTCTTTACCTTTTTCAGAGCTTTAACTCGGTACTCAAACTCAAATGTGGTCTCTGGAGCTCTGAACTGAGGCCCATATAATATTTGTGCATTGGTTCACTCAAAGAAGTCAACTACATGTTCTCGAACCATCACACTCTCAAGCTTGGGTTATTATTTCAATTTTTTCCCACCTTTTTCCTTCTGCTCCATTATGGCCAAATAATTGGCATAGAACTCCTGAACCATCTCGGCACTATATTTCTCTGGAGTTCTAGCCATTCATTCAAATCCATAGAAGCTAAAAATCCACTTCATTTCCTCAACCTCATTCAAAGAACTGTTAAGGATCCACAGTTCTTCATGTATACTCTATCTTGGATAGTTCCTTGATGTGAGAGAGAGACCCTGCTCATAAATCTCTTGCGCACTAGGCACTCTCCACCTAATTGTACGGTTCTCCCGAGATGGAGTTTGGCCACCTTCCTCCTCAGCAGCTTCTTCCTCAGACCCAGCTGCATCATTACCATCTCTGGACTAGTCCTCCTCAGACACTTCTTCCTCATTAGAGCCACTCCCAGACTCTTGGATCTGATCACCTACTTCCTCTTCAGATTGGGAGAAGCTGCTGGAACAATGGATGTTGTTTCATCCTATGCCTTAGTGGTCCATGGCTCGTCAGTGTCTACTGTATGTACTTGGTATTCCTCCTCGAACCACTAGGGGTGTTTCCTACTTGATTAGAGTGGGAGGGCTCATCTCTTAATCCCTCCGAGTAGCTATATAAGCTCTAGCCTGCTTATCTTGGGGCTTCTTCTTTGATATCCTCTTGAACGTCATTGTACCTATAGGGGAAAAGGTTAGTATCTTCATATTACTACAATTGAAGCGGGTTACAAATATTTACATTAAAGGTTACTCATCTTTTTCTCCTGTTTGTAGTATAGAAATATGGGCATAATGAAGAAATCACATGCGAAAGCAAACTAGAAACTTACTGAAATAAAGATCAGTTGGCATAATTGGTTTACCATCCCAGCTCAAATGTGATGCAAAAATAATTGAGAATTTATGTAGTTATATATTGAAGACATAGAAAGTTCTTCCTGAACTCTCTTGTGTTATTTGTTCTCATGACATTATTATACCAGCTAAGGTTGAGATTATATCTCTTGAATTTTGGAACTTATAAGAAGAAAATGAGATTGGTCTAACTGGGTCATCTTGACTGGCGCTTAGGCATCAATTTGCTAATAACAAATGTCCTTTTTATAGGATATCTCTAATGATTCATTTACATCATACATACAATCTTTAAAGTACCTTAATTAACAACAATAATAGTATTCTTTATCATTATTAGCTAATTTTAACTTACTCCAGGATAGTATGATTTTTGATATAACCGACTTATCAAGAACACATCTTCTAGCTTATTAAATAAAACCATTCTCAACATTCTCTCATATTCTTTAACTTAGTCAACCTATTGAATGTATCTTTTAATTTCCACTCTACTTCTAATAAGCCTTATAACCATATGGGCTCGTGCACTAGTCATATGGATCATTTACTATTATATAATTTAATTGATGCATTGATGGTCTGATCACATGTATGTTTGATATCAACTTGCAAATTGATTGTTCTCAAAGGTTGTTTTCTTAATTGACTAAATTGAGAGCACATTTTCAATTATAAAATTATGGTGATAATGTTGATTTATATCTAAGTTGGTTTATCAGAAATTGTATGCCTCCAATTATAGCTATGAGAACAAACCTCCCAAATAAAATTTGGTGTGAGATGTGTTTATTTAACATGTAGGAACACTTGTATGCATCAAGCCAACAAGTTTTTCCTATCACAATTGGTTCAGGGTCAAGAACCAAATAATTTCCATCTAAAAATTTAAATGTGTGATATATGATTCAATTACTCCACCAACGCACAAAGATGGGTCCCTAAATAAGGTTGGGGTAAATGTTAGTTTTTCTAACATTAGAGGCAGAAATAATTAGCAATTGAAAATTATATTTGCAATATATTATCTAGATCCTCGAAAAAAATGTGAACTTAAAGTTCAAGAGATAATTCACTTGCAAAATATTGCAAATCAATTGCTAGATGTATTTTTTGTCCCAATTTTATAATTCAGTTGCAAATGCTTTAATGAAAATTAGATTCCTTAACGAACAAGTCTATGACATGTCTGAAGCATGATAAATCAATCAATTCTAGATATAAAAATTCCATGAAGAAGGAGAGGAGAAAATGATCAAGATGGTCAGACTAAAGAGGCAAATACTTTAATAAGAGCACCGCAACATAACACGTCATAAAACCCTGGAAAAGGTTTAAGTACCTGAATATGATGAAAAATTAAAGAGATCTCAATAAGTTATGTCGTATTAGAAATGATATCAAACTTATTATCGATGATATATTTGATACAAAATAGTGCTCGATATTATAGATGTTGACGAGAATCTTGAATTGAAAACTGTCAAAAAGAGTGGATAGATAAATGATTAGCCAAATAAAATCACACAATTCAAGTATATTAAATTTCACTTGAAAAGTGAAAATTTGAACTTATAGTCCAAAGAAATCATAGTATAATTCCATTAGAGTACAAATGATTCTTGTGCAAAAGGTGAAATAAATAAAATCATTAAATAGAACGACTTGTGCCTTGTAGCAAAAGATTTTTGCAAAAAATCCTAGGATTATTATATTGAAAGGTCCTCCTGTAGTGGATGAAATTATTTTGAGGTTGTTCGTGAGAATGGAAATACATTAAAAAAAACTTGATATGCATTTATTGAAATTATTTGCATGTCTAGATAGATAGTGAAGGTTATTGCAACAACCCAAAAGTCCCTAAGATCAGACCCTAGACTTGAAGTAGAAAATAGTAGGAAATTAAAATTTCTAGCATAGAACAAGCCACTTAATAAGACGTGGTGTGAGACCACTATTCGTGCAGTGACTCGTGATGAGCAACCATAGTTTCCTAAGTCCCAATCCCAATGGCTAAAGCAACAAGTTGTTGGAGAAAGGAACGACTCGTCAAGTCCTTCGTTCTGAGCAAGGCAGCCAAGTCCTGAAACTTGGATTTTTTTAACAAGTACAACGACCCAAGTGATGACTCATTATACCAAGTGACGACTCATTCTGAGTCGTTGTGGCGTGAGGATCATAGAATGTCCGATTTGGCTTCAGGGAGTAACGAGCAGATGTCACGACTCCTCAAGATAGGAGACAACTCATCCTGTCTAACCATGATGAAGAGATCAGAGATTGATCAAAGGGCTCTAGTGCCCATGAGAGGTCACCATTAGTCGTGGTCAGACTTGATGACTCGTGGTGACTGCTCGTCGTCACTAGGCGACAAATTTTGCAGAGGAAATTCTAGGGTTAATATAGTAACTTCTTATATTTTTATCACCTAAACTAGATTGGTTTTGGATTTCTTAGGGGGATATTAAAGGATTTATTATTCTAACCTCTCATTCCCTCTCATAACAACATAAATTCAAGAATTAATAGCTCTCAAGGAAGGTTAGGATTCTTCATCTTCAACCTAGGATTCTTAAGCTTGAGTCACGAGTTCTTCATTCCAGGTATGTAAGGCTAGGAATTTTGTTCTTACTCATGCCCTATATCTAGTAAGAGTTCATAGAAGTTAAAGCTAGGAGTTTTACCCAATTTCATGATTTGATCTTCTTCCCTATGAGTTGAATTGTTCATTGATTGAATTCTTCATATTGAGTTTTATCTTTGCATCCTTTGATTGTTGATGATAATTCTTACTCTCTTCGTTGATTGTTGACTATGGTTTATGTCTCTTATCTCATGAACCTAATTGCATTAAAGTCATTATTTTTAAAAGTATTATATTACGAGATATATGCATTGTTTTCATGACTAAAGTTGAGTAGATTTTTAGAAGAGTTTTCATAAAGAGATTTTCAGATAGAAAGTTCAGTTTTTAGCATGATTTTCAAAAGTTAAACTAAAGCCTTATTTTTGAAATTCAAGAGATTTTGAAGTATAGAAGCTCAAAAGTTTTATAGAGATTTTTAGCCAAGGCTCATCAGCAAAGTATAGAGATTTTTTAGCTAAGGCTCAATAGAGTTATTAAAACATCTACTATTACTATAGCTAAAGTGCTTTATAAACGATGTTTTCAGTAGCCTAAGATAGGCATATTTATATGAGCATAATTTTTGGAAGGATTATTTAGCGCTAAGATTGGTGAATGGTTTAGATAACTGATAACACTCAATACAACTATCCCTTTTAAAGGAGGTGGCTACGGTCGTTGTTAAAAAATAAATTCCCAATGAGTGTCGGGGTCGAATCCCATAAATATTTAGGAGAGATTATCCAAAAGTTGTAAATGAACTCAAACTAGCTAGCATCATGTCTAAACAACATAATGTAAATATTTGGGGGGGGGGGGGAAGAAGCAAGTATTGATATCAAATTGTAAGACAAAGCAGGGGAAAATGACTTGTTGCCATCAATGAGACTGACTACGGGTGTGAATTTGATGGGGTGTCAACTTGATATGGGTTGATTAAAATGCCTCATATTCGATTTGAGCATGGATATCATTGGTTATGGACACACCTTATGTTTCTCAACCAAAAAGATGTGCTTACATTGGGTTTTCTCAAACTCCAAAGCCAATTAACAAACCAACCAACAAAGCTTGAGGAAGGGTTAAACTATCTCTACCCTTAACCCTTTAATGGAATATGAATATTGGTCGTGACTATATCTAGTTCAAGCCCAAGCATCAGACACCCAATTCCTCACTATTGAATCCTCACCCAAACATTACTTCCTTCTTTCAATTGAAAGCAAGATAAGAAAGTTAAATCAATGCTTGCAACCATCAATTATTGAATTAAATCTTGAAGGAAACAATCGATCCATGCTTACTACCCAAATCTAAGAACAATTCATCAACACCCAATCAAATCTAAACACCCATCATGCACACACACACCTAACAAGAGATTTAGCTACTCCTAAGTAAAGAGATAGAAACTATACCCATAAGAAATTTCTCTAAATTCATCATATTGAGTAAGTAATTTAAAGCTTAAGGTCTGCAATAATGGAGTTATTGCCAAGTGAAAATCAAGGAAGAAGAAAGTAAAGTGCTACTCTCTCTTTCTATATCTATGTTCTTCTCTCTATAAAATCAATGACATAACGTGTGTGTATAATTGAGGTAAAATCTCTAAAATTCCTTTTGCACAGCTTCCCAAAATTTCCCTTGGAAGATTCTCAAGTAAACTTGTGCTTAATATAGATGATATTGCCCTCAACAATGATGTGGGTCAGTTGTGCGAGACCTGCGTTCAGCAGGTATAAATCTGCAGCTCGCGGGTTACTTCTCAGGACTAGATAGTGCTCTTTGCATATCATCTGTGGTGGCACCTATGGTCTGCAAATGCCAATCTGTGGCTCACAGGTCCAATTTTAGCACATTTCCAGATTCTCCTGCTTGGCACCTATGTTTTGCAAGTGCCCATATGTAGCGCGTAAGTACCACTTTCTTCCAGTAGATAACTTTCAGTTCAATTTTTCCATTTTCTTCGTCTAAATCAAATTCCTTAATAAAAGAAGAAAAAAGTCATAAAATCTTCCTAATTTGTGTGAAAAAAACCAATAGCTCATGATTAAAAAGCCAAATGAGTTGGTAAATTACCAACTCATCAAACCCCCAAACTTGAACTATTGTTTTTCCTCAAACAAAGCATTCACTCAGAAGTGGAATTAACTTAAGCACATCGCATCATGGGAGTTGCACACAAAATCATTAAGACTCAAGAAAACCCTAAAATCACACACAAACTTAAAAATTAAAAAGACTCAAACAAGTGCACAATTTTAATTGGTACTTGATAACGCTCAAATCACACTCCTGTAAAAGTATGGTGCATACGTTGTCAATGTATAACCCAATAAAGGTTGGGATCGATCCCATAGGGAATATGGTCAAGATGTAGAATAACGCTCGTGTTTAAGCTTTTAAGTTTGTTATCTCCTAAAAAGAGGGTTTTGTAAAAAAAATATGTCATAAAGATGAGAATTGATTGTTGTTTATCAAGTTCATATAAATAACTAGGGCAAGTGTTCCCTATGGATTCATAACTACTTCGGGTTTTACACTTGTGATCTATCCCGATGCTTACTTGTAGAACTGATAATGAGGGTTCATCCAAACAACTGGTTCGTTCCTATTGGATGACTACACTCAATCACCGAATTAGGTCTCACGAGCGATTTCAATTCAACCGTTATCAATTTGTTTCAAACTAACTATCCTGCGACCGCGACTCCAGTTATACAATGACCTATAAAGATCAATGCTTTGTTGTAATTCTCTTTTCCTAATCTCTACCTCTCTAGATTCAAGAAATTAAAGAACTCGGGAAAGTCCAAATGACTTGCGCTTCATTAAGAAACGTTAAAGATGAAGATAATACAATACAAGAATTTAACATTGGTTTAGAATCACATTGTGCAACCCTTCTTTGTTAACTCACCATGGTTCCCACAACCCTAGTTGTGGTGGTTTTAACCTCTCATGGTTGTAAGAGAACTATAAGTATTCATAAACAAACACATAATTTAGAACTTACAAAGATTATTGGATGAAAACCTATTTGGTTATTGGAAGAATTAAAGAAGAACAATTCAAGAACAATGAGAAAAATCAATTCAAGCCCCCCCCCCCCCCCGCAAAAGAAAACTTAGAATAGAAAATCAATAACAATTATTTTCCTCCAAATCTGACTCTCTCTAACTTCTCTGACTTCTGACTTACTTGTCCTGACCGAGAATTACCTAAAAAGTATTTATACAAATATTTAGAACCCTTTCCTAAGTAAACAGGGAAAATTGCTGAACTGTCGTCGACTTCACCTACAACCCGTAACTGGATTGTAGTGGTCGTACCTTCACTCATACAATGCTTGGCAACTTCTATTTTTGCTAAGTGTTAGAAGCTTGTACAACTCGTTCCATGAACCTATGAGTCATACTGTCTTGTCATGGTTTGATCCTAAGAGTTCTGGCATCCTCTAAATATTTTCACGAGTAGCTTGGTACGACTCGTACATGCGTCCTATGACTCGTGACTTCCATTCGTACATTGAGATCTGCCATTCTTTAATTCTTCTAAACATTAACACGGCTCCTTGGTATAGGTATTAGGTAAATAACATGAATCATTGTTACTACCCATACTTGGAGACTTGTCCTGTGCAACATCTTCTGAACTTTTCTACAACTGCTATTGTACAGCTCATACCATAAGTCATACTTTGCCTTTTCCTTAAACAAATGTTCTGGACTTCTCCATGACTCTCAGTACGGCTCGTACCTAGATGGTACGGCTCGTACAGAGGTATACCTAGCCCTTTTTTCTATATTTTATCCTTCTTTTGCACATTTCAACTCCATCATCTATCTTCCCTAAAAATAAAGTAAAAGTGCATCATATCCATATTAACACACCTAAGTCCATGCTTATTTCCTCAACTTTAAGCGTCAAAATTTTTGTAAACCCACAACACATCAACACCCTTAACTTAACACTTTTGCATGTCCTCAGGCAAAAAGAACAAAAATAAAAATGATGCTTAACTAGAAAGTAAACTTAGAATACCTACAGCTAACATAACAAAATTTGAACTTTAAAACATTAACAGATATTGACCCTTTTTTCATTCAACCCAAGTCAACTATGCACACATGTAACTATAATCTATGACATACAGGGATCGAGATATAACATCCAACTATTAGCGGAGAAACGAGCTATCACCAATGCTATTCACAAAGACAATTAACAGAATGTAACACAAACCATGTACACTCACTATAAATGAAGTCCCCAACACTCACAGATATATAGAAATATGAAACTTGGGACTAAACAAGCAAGACTCTCACCCTCACAAAGAAGTTCTAAATACTGCACATCGGATACCATAGGCTTGCCCTTATTTTTTCTACATTGGCTTTTTAAGAAGTTCAACTAGAATCACTATAGGACTTTTCTCGGCTTGTAATGTAGGCTTCAGGCTGGGTATGATAAATATGGATTTCAGTGACTAACCCTCCTTGGCACTTTAAAACTTTTCTCCACTTTTCACATTTTACCCCATTTTTCAATTTTCAACTTTGTCCTCCCTTTTCTCTATTTAAATGCAATGTGTGGGTGTGGTGTGTTTTTATAACCTTTTTTAGATTTTTTTTCCTTTTCTTCTTCTTTCTTTTCATTTTTTGCCTTTTCAGCTCTTTTTCTTTTCATTTCACACCACACCTCACTCTTCTTTGACTCTTTTTTTTTCTTTCTTCTCCACCCTCACATAGTTTACGCATTCCTACTATAGCCACCCTCGACTTAAGCATTTTGCCTGAGTTGACATTCACAATGTCCAAGGAGGGACTAGGGCCAAACAGGTTCATTATAAACTTGGTCAAGGTGAATGGGTAATCCAAGCAAATAGGTCAACTTTTAGGCTCAAATACGGGATCAAGGGAATCATTTCATTTTGTAGGGAAATTTAGGCTAAAGTGGGCTATGACAAAAAAGGCCAATGATCCTTTCCTAACCAACTATCCTAACCTATGTAAAGACCAAGCGGGAAAGTTCTAGATCCCTAATGCAATATTGAACTGAGTATGAATCCTCGCTCACTCATGGTACAGGTTTGTATTAGTTCTACCTATTCGGTTCATGCACGACTAAACTACAACTACACATGCTAATAATTTTCACGACCCAAGTGTAGACCCGGATCATAACACGGGTCAAGGAACCCCGAACGGTCCCGAATGGACCCATGGCATAAGCATACATCTAACTTCATTCACTTCAAGCGAAAACTGAACATAAGGCATAGCGGAAACATAAACATATCATAACATAACATAACACAGGGAGTCACTAGATATACACGCAAGCTGAGGACTACATACTATCTGAAGTCCTCTATTGCATACGATGGGTTGATGAGACAACACCCCCAACTAACCCGACCAAGTACACTTAAACATAAAAATTACATAAATGTCTAGTCAAATGGCCCTTGGAACATGAGGACCCACCAACAAGCTGAAAGTGAACTCTGAGATGGTCTAAAGATGAGGATGAGCCTGAGAGCCGGGTCCTGTATCATGAAATGATATAGCATAGAAAGTATGCGGTCAGTACGTGGAATGTACCGAGTATGCAAGGTAAGTAAAACAGACATTTAAAATATGTAAAATCTCATAAAACATCATAAGAGTAGGACATCATGCTCATATCGTAAGCATCATAACATAACGTAAGGCTCAAGGTTTTCAAATCATTCATAAAACATTCATAATCATAAGCATGAGAGGAAATAGGAAATGAACATAACTTGAGCCAATATACATAATCATAATCATGCATAAATCATGAGGAACAGTGGAAGATTCTTTTAACCGATATACCTCATATGAGCATACATGGAGCCCGACTTGTAAACCTAGTCGGGAGGCCGTTAGTACCTTGTCAAGGGTAGAACCGTGAAGGGCGTGATCACACATAAAAAGGGACATTTGGGCCTGGGACAGTCACAAGGGAAGATCCAACATATCCTACGGTGGCACGTAGTTTATGAGATCCGGGGCAGAACCTGGGCGCCGAACCTGATACTGCTCTCAAAACATATATAGTGCTCATAGTATAATGCGCATGAGTTCATGGGATAGAGAAATCATGATAATCATAAAAATGCTTGTAAATACGTGGTCTATCCATGAAACAAGGCCCGTGAGTCGGCCTAAAACATAATTCATGAATCATAGGTTTCATACATACTTGTAGATTATGCTTATAGCTTGAAAATCATCAAATCGTGATAGGTAATTGAATAAATTCATATTTCAAATCATAAATTATGTTGGGCTTGAAAGTATAGCAATTCAACCAAAGATCATAAATTGATTCATCATAGATCATGCTTAAATAGGATTATTTTAGTAGAAATTGAAATTAATAATTTTATAAGTAAAATAAATTGTAAATTCTGATCAAAATCCATAAAATATGATGAAATTCATAAATCATAAAATTCCATTAGCAAATCATAAAATTTTCACAAGAATTGAATCAAAACCCCAATAGATTTTTGGTAGATTTTCATAAATTAATAGAGAATGGGCATGGGTGTGAATGGAAACACTCGTTCGTAACCCTACATACCTCGGTAAGATCATATTCTAAAGTTCTTGAATGCCCAAGGATGAATTGACTGGGAAAAGCTTGAAGAATAGCTTGATCTCTCTAAAATTGCTCTAACTTGTATGCATGGGAATGAGGATAATTAGAGGGTCTTAACCTATCTCAACATGCCCAGAAAAATACATGAAACGGTGTAGTTTAGGGCCCTAGAGCATAGAAAGGTCGAAAATACCCTTAATGAAATCAGCCTGAAAATCTGCATAGGGCAATCCAACAGGCGTACCAATGAGTCATAGGAAGCTACCATGACTCGTGGTATGGCCTGTCGTATACACTTCCCATGCCCTGCTTCCAGAATCATACCACGGCTCAACAGGACGAATCGTCCTTTGATCCGACGGAGCGTTGGTTCAGTCGTTACTTGTCTCCTGAATACCCTGAGCCTTTCCTCACAACGAGCCTCACCACGACTCATTGTTTCCTCTAACGAGTTGTGGTATCCATCCGTTAAGTCCACTGGAGATTCTAAAAACATAGGCAATGATTGGCGACAACCGTTCATCGTTACTTATGACAGGTCGTTAGATGACCCGTTACTTCCCCAACTGCCCAGGTCAGTGCTACCCATGAGTACAAAAAATGACTCGTTGTTTCAAGAAATGAGTCATTACTGCACCTGTTATATCCACGAACACCCGAACTCCCGAAACCCCCACTTGCTCCAATAGTTCGTTGGTTGGACCAACGATCCGTTGGGTCGTTCATCCTGAGCATTTTTTCCCGATTTTCAGCCAACTTCAAATTTTGATCCCGGGTCTAATCATAGGCATTTTCGGGGTATTACAATATCTCCCCCTTGTGAACATTCACCCTCGAATGTTGGAAACAAGTAGAAAAATGAAGACATGCAATCCTTACACCCAAATACCGATCATTTAACCGAAAACTAATGAAATGACTACCTCCCATTCAAACCACATAGCTGAACTGATTTCATGATTCACATACGCATTCATGCACATACAAGAAACTTGAACACGTGAACTGAACATGAAAACTACATAGAGATATAGGGCAAAACTAATACCTCAAGTTGGAACTGAACCGGTAGAGAATAAGTGTAGGTATTTAGCAATCATATCTGCTTCAGCTTCCCACGTAGCTCCTTCAACATGCTTGTTCCTCCATAATACTTAACTAAGGCTACTTCCTTATTCATTAGCTTCCGAACCTGATGATCTAATATTTCCACCCGAACATCCTTATAGCTAAGGCTATCTTTTACACCAATGCTATCCACTAAGACTACTAGAGCTGGAACTCCCAAACATTTCTTCAAAAGTGATACACGAAACACAGATTGCACATAAGACAACTCTGAGGGAAATTCCAACTTGTACGCTACCTTGCCAACTCTTCTCACAATCTAGTAGTGACCAACATAGTGGGGACTGAGGTTTCCTTTCTTTCCAAACTGCATTACCCCCTTCATGGGAGATACCTTCAGAAATACCCAATCATCCACCTAGAACTCCAACTCTCTCCTCCTTACATCAGCATATGACTTTTGACAACTCTGAAAGGTTTTTAGCCTGTCCCTTATCAACTGAACCTTCACCACAGCCTCATGAACCGAATCTGGCCCTATCAAAGTTGCCTCATCAACCTCAAACCATCCGATGGGCTATCTACATCTCCACCCATAAAGAGCCTCGAACGGTGCCATCTGAATGCTGGAGAGATAGATGTTATTGTAAGTGAACTCGATCAGTGTCAAGTGATCATCCCAACTACCTTTGAAGTCCCTCACACATGCTCTCAACATGTCCTAGAGAGTTTGGATTGTCCGTTCCGCTTGACTATCAGTCTGCGGATGAAATGTTGTGCTGAGCTTAACGTAAGTCCCAAGCCCTTAGAATGCCAAAACTAGGAAGTAAATTGAGTACCTCGGTCTAAAATAATGGACAAGGGAACTCCATGAAATTGAACCAACTCCCGGATATATAGCTTGGCGTAATCCTCGGCTGAGTCCGTGGTTTTGACTGGTAGAAAATGAGCAGCTTTATTCAACCTGTCTACCACCACACATATAGAATCATACTGTCGGCGAGTACGAGGTAGGCCTATAATGAAATCCATATTAATCTCTTCTCACTTCCAGGTGGGAATCCTAATATCCTGAAGTACACCTCCCGGCCTTTACTTGCTGACAGTTCAGGCACTTGGCTAAGAGTTCAGTAATATCCTTCGTCATATGGTTCCACCAATATATTTCTCGAAATCATGATACATCTTGGTGGCACCTGGATGAATATGTCACGCCCCACCTTGGGGGGTATGACTGGCACCTGGTGCCCTACTAGGACCTGACCTGCTGAACTGCTAAGCCTGGGCGCATCTGGCGCCTGGCTGGCTCTAACTCAAATTTCTGGAAACAAAGGGCTATATAACGGCTGTAAATACAGCCTCCGGCCCATTGGCCTATAGCCTCTTGTACCTGTATTACAGTTGACCAGAAACAAGGTAATTCAGGGGAACCTATGCGGGCCGACAAGGCCACCATGCTGTCTAGTTATCTGCAAACTCAAGCATGACATACTGAAAAGCTACGTGACCGGCAAGGTCACCACTACTGGCAAACTATGGCCCCACACGGCCATCACAAAAGAAAGAAAGAGTAAAGGCAACTATACAACTGCACGGCCTCACACGACCGGCTTATCTGACCACAGGGAATATAAACAGACTGCAAGCCTCTAAGAAGGATAATAGAAATGATCGGGACAGGGCCCCGACCTACCCGCACTGTACAACAAAAGGAACTGAACTACACCTCTAGAAATTCAGTCTCCGGATGACAGGAGCTGAATGTTCGACCGCTGATAGGGATCACGTGGTATCGCCTGCGCGTCTATGGGTACCTGCAGGCAAGTAATGCAGCGCCCCACTGGGCGTCAGTACCGCTGGTACTGAGTATGTAAAGCAAACTGAATACAGCTGAATACAAGTAATATAACTAAAAATTCTGAATAGTATGAGATAACTGAATCTGTAAGAACTGAAGGGATATCTGAAATCAATAACATAACTGTCAAAACTGAAATAAGAAGGAGTAGATAACTGTCTGATAGTGTAGATCGTACCTGTTCTTAATCATACTGAAGGGAGTAGGAATCATACCTGGAGACGTATCATTCTACTACTAATCTGCTCGTATCTTCTGTAATATAGCATAACGTACATAACATAACATGGCATACACAACCTTACCCGGCCCCCATAAGCCGGGAGGTACAATCAACACAGAATCTATACCCCTACCCCGGTCAACCCATCTCCTATACTGGCTGTAAGCATCCTGCCGGTCCCCTGGGTATGCACTTGGGCTTGCTGAGCCCCTGACTATAACTGTATCTAAGTCCGGAGGACTCCTGAATCTGCACCCGGGCGTATCCGCTCGACTGGGGTGTGTAAGGGCCGATCAAGGCACAATATGGGGAAAACTGGCATCCCATCTTCGTCCCCTCGCAGGACGGCATGCCACTCCATAGAGTGACGTATCCTCGTCCTCTGGTGGACGAGTCAATACAGCTATTAACCCTGGGCGGTCATGGATGCTAGGTAATCCAACCCCAAACAATACAACGGTCTCAACTGGTAATACTGTCTGGGTATCCCACATGCTGAGGCTAATAAAGATAAAGTATCATATATATTACATGCTGCGCTACTGATAGCAATCTGTATGTATTTAATACGTGCTGAGGCAGGTAAAGATGTATAAATATGAACGTAGTCTCCTGCCGGGCTGTACTGAGCAAATGCTATAAGGTAATGTTTCTACTGAAAATTCTGTTGTTTACTAAGTCTCTGTATACACTATATGCTGGACTAATGATAGAAATAAGTACATACTTAATACATGCTGAGGCTGGAAGTATTATATATGTATGTACGAATATAATCTTTCTGCTAGACTACGCTGTATACTAACTTTCTATAGTAACAGGATTTACTAATCCTGACATGCTTTCTGATCTTCATTTTAGTCTGCTATTCTATTTCTGAAGTGCTTTACGGATACTGTGCTACTTCACGGGGTTTCAGCTGAACACAATAATATCTTAACATGGCATACTACATCACACTCTGAATATACTGGGCACTCTCTAACGCTTGCGTTAGAATCTATATCATACTGATAGGTTTCATACACATTACAACCCAATGTTTCTCACATCGTACCAACATTCATAATAACGCAACATTTGACTTCTGAACATTCTACTGGTCCGTAATTTGTTACACTACACTGATATTACTTAACTTGCTGAAGGAAACTAACTTTACATACTTTATCTTCGACTATTCGTCCGTCGGACGAGGCTCGGCCGGTACTTCTACTGTTTTCTCCCAACTGCATTCATAAATACGTCAATCAATACTAAATACAATGTTATTGTAAAGAGCAACGTTACTTTCGATTTAATTTATAGCCTAAACTTAGGCTTATCGAAAGACGGTCAAAAACTCGCTATTTTTCAGCGGCCCAGAAGGGAGAAATATTTACTTCTCAGCTAGGAACGCATAGACATTAATTTAGAGCAATTCTACTTACTTTAGTTCGGCGGCTCGCCGATTCGTCGGCCGTTTTTCGCAAAACTAACTCCGTAGAAATGCTCTCTGCTGCTAAATACCTTGGTATCTAGGATAAATTTGGGTTTGGGCAGCGTTTGGCAGCGTAATCGGACGAAAATATTTAATTTTCTTCGTCTTCCCTCGGTTCACAGCGTTTCTGGAAATTTACTAATGAAGAAATGAATTTTAAGCCGAAGTGGAGCTTATATACTTGGGCCTGAACCTGGGCAACGTGTCACGGAGCCATCGCGGAGGCCTCACCTCCGTGACACGCTGCCATCGCGGAGGGGCTCTGCCTCGGCTCCTCCCGCGATGGTTCGACAGGTTTCTTGTCCGATCTTTTCCCGGGCCTTTCCCTAGCACGTATGGCTTTCAAATATGCTTAACCAACGTGCGAATAGGTCATCTAAGTGCCGGGAATTCTACGGGGTATAACAGAATAGAGTACCTGGATCTATGGGCCTCATGCAACATCCGGCTCCTTAAATCATCAACATCGGGAACACATAGGCGACCTTGGTACCGAAGCACGCCATCTCCCTATTGGGAGAGGATCTCCACCTTCTGACTCCGAATGGATTCTTTCAGCTTTACCAAAATCAGGTCTTCATCTTGTCTAGATTTCACATCAGTCACTAAGGAAGATTCGGATCCACTTTGAACAACAACACCGCCATCGGTAGAGTCAACTAACCTCACTCCTAAACTTGCGAGGCGATGCACATCTTTCACCAGTTCTTTCTTTCCTTCCTCCACATGGGATACACTTTCCATCGAGAGCCTACTAAGTGCGTTCGCCATGACATTAGCCTTACTCGGATGGTAAAGAACAAGAACACTTATATCATAGTCTTTAAATAGCTCTAACCACCTCCTTTGTCGTAGATTGAGGTCCTTCTATGTGAACACATATTGTAAGATCTTGTGGTCTATAAACACATCCACATGGACCCCATACAAGTAGTGTCGCCATATCTTCAATGCGAATACCACCGCGGCCAACACTAGATCATGGGTCGGGTAATTCTTCTCGTGGATCTTTAACTGTCTAGAGGCATATGATATTACTTTCCCTCACTGCATCAATAAGCACCCGAGTCCGATTCTTGAAGCATCACAATACACCACAAAACCATTCGTGCCCTCGGGTAGGGTCAATACCGGTGCGGTAGTGAGTTGAGTCTTCAATTCTTGGAAGCTCTTCTCACAAGCCTCCGACCATTGGAACTTCACCTTCTTTTAAGTCAACTTGGTCAAAGGTGTTGCAATTGATGAAAAACCCTCAATAGATCTCCGGTAATAGCCTGCTAGGCCTAAGAAAACCTAAATATCTGAAGGATTCATGGGTCTAGGCTAATTCTTCACCGTCTCGATTTTTTGAGAATCTACCTTTATACCTTCGTTGACACCACGTGACCTGAAAATGCTACCGAGTTCAACCAAAACTCACACTTACTGAACTTTGCATACAGTTGGCGATCCTTGAGAGTCTAAAGCACTACTCTTAAATGAGCGGCATGCTCCTCCTCACTCCGAGAGTATATAAGGATGTCATCAATGAAAACAATCACGAACATATCCAGGTACAACTTGAATACCCTGTTCATCAAGCTCATAAAAGCTGCAGGAGCATTTTTTAGTCCAAAAGACATAACTACAAACTCATAATGACCATACCGCATCTTGAAGGCTGTCTTCGGGATATCACACTCCTGAACCCTGAGCTGATGATACCCGGACCTGATATCTATCTTTTAGAAAAACTTAGCACCCTGAAGATGGTCGAACAAATCATCAATCCTGGGAAGAGGATACCTGTTCTTGACAGTGACCTTGTTCAATTGTTGATAGTCAATGCACATCCAAAGCGAACCATCCTTCTTCCGAACAAATAATATTGGTGCACTCTAGGGAGACTTTCTCGATTTGATAAAGCCCTTATCTGCATTCGAGCTGACGAGGCACCTCCCGGGGTGATTCTTGCTGCTTCCCGCACAAACTGGGAAGGTGCGCTCCATCTGCATGCTAGCCTGGCCTCTTGAGTCTGAAGTTGTATTCCTCCGATCCCCTCGAAACCTAGATGGCATATTGGCTGATGATGGCGCTAGAGCAATAGACCTGTGTTGGGACTACTGATGCTGTCCACCCCCTAATCTGACTTGAGAAGTCCCATAACAATCGGTCCTAGCCCTCTTGGCCTCTCTCTACCTTCAATATATTGATTCCATCTGTTGAGCATTCAACACAATACAAGGAAAGTCTATATCACAATGCAACATGGTGATCCTGCAATCCTTATCTAGATAGTCCACCACCCCATGTACAAAACGGCTCACCCGAGCCCTCTAGTCTGCCACCAACTCTGGTGCATACTTTGATAGATGGGTGAACTCCAATGCTTACTCCTAAATGGACATGTCACCCTACTTAAAGTTAACAAACTCATCCGCCTTAAGATCCCTCATCTCTTAAGGGAAAATCTGATCCAAGAATGTTGTGTGAAATTCTTCCCAACCTATAGGGCCCGCACCCACTGCGCTAGCATCTCTCCACTGCTTGAACCATATGTGAGCCACCTTTTTAGCTGATAGGAGTCCAAATTAACACAATCTCCATTGGTCACCCCCATAACCTGGGTGATCTTTAGAATCTCCTTGATGAAATCGTATGGATCCTTATCCACCTTGGAACCAAGGAACTCCGGAGGGTTCATCTTCAAGAAATCTCTAACCCAGTTCGCTGCCGCATTTCCATTCTGTGGGATATGCACAATAACTTGCTGGTTTACCTAAGCAGTCAAGGCCTGCGCCAACATCTGGATAGCCACCCAAAACTCCACGTGGGAAACTGGTTCGGGTGCATGGGGCTCCTACATAGGTGGACTTGCTGATGCTCATGATCATTGCCATCCTCGTGGCCTTCACTGTTCCCATTTCTTCTTTTGTTCATTCTTCTGGGAGCCATGATTTTGCAATCGCGAATAGCACAAATTAGAAGGATAGAAAGACTTTTTATCGCATGACATAGATCATGAAAGAAGGGAACATTTCCTAAACATCTCATAGCCTCTTCGTCATAAGTGTGGCACGCTTCACACTGATGAAAAACACTCTACTTAACGAGACTTTCAGACACCCTAGGACACTTCAACCTATTGCTCTGATACCAAGTTTGTCACGACTCAAATATAGACCTAGATCGTAACACGGGACAAGAAACCTCTAGAGATCCCAAGTCAACCCATGGCATAAGCATACATCTAACTTCATTCACTTTAAGTGGAAGGAATAACATAAGGCATAGCGGAAACGTAAACATATCATAACATAACATAACATAGGGAGTCACTAGACATACACGCAAGCTAAGTACTACATACTTTCTGAAAGCCTCTACTGCATATGATGGGTTGATGGGACAACACCCCCAACTAACCTGACCAAGTACTGAAACATAAAATTACATAAATTTCTAACGGCCCTTGGAACATGAGAACTTCCCAACAAGCTGAAAGTGAACTCTAAGATGGTCTAAAGATGAGGATGAGCCTAAGAGTCGGTTTTTGTATCATGAAACAATACAGCATAGGAAGTATGCGGTCAGTACATGAAATGTACCGAGTATGCAAGGTAAGTTAAATGGATAAAATATGTAAAATCTCATAAAACATCATAAGAGTAGGACATCATGCTCATATCGTAAACATCGTAACATAACGTAAGGCTCAAGGTTTTCAAATCATTCATAAAATATTCATAATCATTAGCATGAGAGGAAAGCGATAATTAACATAAATTGAGCCAATATACATAATCATAATCCTGCATAAATCATGAGGAACAGTGGAAGATTCTCTTAACCGACATACCTCATATGAGCACACATGGAGCCCGACTTGTAAACCTAGTCGGGAGGCCGTTAGTACCTTGCCAAGGGTAGAACCGTGAAGGGCGTGATCACACATAAAAAGGGACATTTGGGTTGGGGACAGTCACAAGGGAGGATCCAACATATCCTACGGTGACACGTAGTTTATGAGATCCGGGGCAGAACCTGGGCCCTGAACCTACTCGGTGTTCGATACTGCTCTCAAAACATAGATAGTGCTCATAGTATAATGCGCATGAGTTCATGGGATAGTGAAATCATGATAATCATAAAAATGCTTGTAAATACGTGGTCTATCCATGAAACAAGGCCCGTGAGTCAGCCTAAAACATAATTCATGAATCATAGGTTTCATACATACTTGTAGATTATGCATATAGCTTGAAAATCAGCAAATCATGATGGGTAATTGAATAAATTTATATTTCAAATCATAAATTATGCTGGGCTTTTAAGTATTAGCAATTCAAGTGAAGATCATAAATTGATTCATCATAGATCATGCTTAAATAGGATTATTTTAGTAGAAATCGAAATTAATAATTTTATAAGTAAAATAAATTGTAAATTCTGATCAAAATCCATAAAATATGATGAAATTCATAAATCATAAAATCCCATTAGCAAATCATAAAATTTTCACAAGAATTGAATCAAAACCCCAATAGATTTTTGGTAGATTTTCATAAATTAATAGAGAATGGGCATGGGTGTGGATGGAAACACTCATTCATAACCCTACATACCTCAGTAAGATCAGATTCTAAAATTCTTGAATGCCCAAGGATGAATTGATTGGGAAAAGCTTGAAGAATAGCTTGATCTCTCTAAAATTACTCTAACTTGCATGCATGGGAATGAGGATAATTAGAGGGTCTTAACCTATCTCAACATGCCCAGAAAAATACATGAAATGACGTAGTTTAGGGCCCTAGAGCATAGAAAGGTCGAAAATACCCTTAATGAAATTAGCCTGAGAATCTGCACAGGGCAATCCAACGGGCATACCAATGAGTCTTTGGAAGCTACCACGACTCGTGGTATGGCCCAACATATACACTGCCCATGCCCTGCTTCCGGAATCATACCATGGCTCGACAGGACGAATCATCCTTTGATCTGACAAATCGTTGGTTCAGTCATTGCTTGCCTCCTGAATACCCTAAGCCTTTCCTCACAACGAGCCTCACCACGACTTGTTATTTCCTCTAAAGAGTCATGGTACCCATCTGTTAAGTCTACTAGATATTCTGACAACTTAGGCAATGATTGGCGACAACGGTTCGTTGTTACTCATGACGAGTCGTTGGATGACCCGTTACTTCCCAAACTGCCCAGGTTAGTGCTACCCACGAGTACAAACAATCACTCATTGTTTCAAGAAGTGATTCGTTATTCCACCCGTTATATCCACTACCATTCGGAATCCTGAAACCCAGATTGGCTCCAACGGGTCGTTAGTTGGACCAACGATCCGTTGGGTCGTTCATCCTAAGCACTTTTTCCCAGTTTTCAGCCTACTTCAAATTTTGATCCTAGGTCTAATCTTAGGCATTTCCATGGTATTACAACAATATAAGTGTCATACAAAGATCCACAAAAGTCATACTTCGACATCAAAAATTTTCAAATAGGGTCATTTTTCAAAAATATCAAAACTAGTGCATTTATTAGCTGTAAAGTAATCCTAAGCTACTTCTAACTATACAAATAACAAAAAAAAACCTAAACATTCCTATTCTACTAGATAGCATACCCGAGGAAAGAGAAATATGGCAAGAAAAAACCTCGAATGAACAAAATACCCAAAAATAACAAGTACACTCCCCATTGAAAAGCATGCTTCATCCCAAAGCATAAAATGTAAGAACAAGGGAAAGGGACATACCTGTGGAGCTCTAGGTGCTCCTGTCATCTTGTAGAGGTGGGTGTGCAAGCACACTTCCTTCTGTTCCAACCATGGCGCTAGTGACGGCCGGCGCACTCAATGGAATGTCAATTGGGGGATTGGTTACCCCCTCAGTAGTAGCGGTTGCCTCAGTGACCTCAGTAGTAACTCTGGTTGAATGTGGCTCACCCACATGGTCCTTGCCACCCGCAAGCTCTCCAAAGGCAGTAGTGGAGCTCTCCGCTCCTCTAGCTTGCTCATGCAACTCTAACATATGCTTGTCATGAGTCTGCATAATGTCCAATCTTGCCTATTTGCGCTCCTTTTTCTCCTCTCTTTTTCTCTTCTTTCTTGAGGACTCATCTTTAACCTGCTTTAAGACCCTCTTCTTTCCTTTTCTCCATCAGAACCTGTCAGATCCCAGTACGCCTCCAAATCTAGCTTCTCATTAAGCTCAACATCTAACTCCGAGATAGTGGGGGCTAATAATATTATCAGTTGTCTAGACGAGAGTTCAGCTACCTAGCTCCGTAAAGCCCCCAACTCCTCTCTAAGGCTGCCTGTATCGGTCTTCTCAGCTAAACGCTCATCGAAGTGGCACTTAAAACTATCTAACCTGCCATGCAACAGCCTCACAGCCTCATTAATCTTAGCCTTCACCCATGGCTTGACATTTTCCATTATTGTGTTGACCATCTTTTCGGTCATTGTTAGCCTCTTGGCCATTTTCTAGAGGAACTCCTATGGGAACAACATGTAACCAGCTGGGGTCGAGCATGGTATACTCAATAGCGGTGGGAGGAAGTACTAAGAGCTGCATCTGTGGGGCTAGCCTCTGTAGCCGGCATATCTCTCTGCTCCACTAAAGTGGGGGCATCAACATGCTTGCCCCACTACTACAAAAAGGGCATTTAGCAGCAATTTATTAACGTCCATAAAGCAATGACCACTAAATAATTGTTTAGACTCATATATTTGTGGCAAATGAGAATTAGCTGATAATAAATATTTTATAGCGGCAATACAAAGAAGTGGCCACCAAAAACCAAGAAACTTGTACAGTGATTTCCCTCCTATTTTTAACATATCAATTCTTGTTCCCTCCATTATTTCATTTTTTTAAATTTCCCTCCATTTAATTTTTATTCATCAAATCAATATTAAGTTTTTTTTTTAAATTAATTTCAGAGAACTCACGTTAATATTATGTTTTTTTATTTCCCTCCATTATCTCACTTGTCACTTTACAGAGAATCCACTGTAGCTGCTGCCCTGCTGTTGTCCCTCTGCTTCTCCATCACCGACGTGGCCAGCATACCAAGACCATAGGTAATACTACTCAACTATGGCTACCACCCAATCTCTCTATCACTTCCCATCACCGTCCCTCCACTTCGACCCTAATTTTGTTGGTGTAAAATTGAAAATTGAAATTTTTTCTTTGGAAATATCTTCTAAAAATAGGTCGAAGATAACTCACCTAGGTTTGGTCTTTGTATTCTCTATTCATATTCTGTAAATCTCGACTCATAATTTCACCAAAGCGACTCAAAAATTGATTATTTTATAGTCCATGATGACTGAAATCACATCACTAAAATATGCTAGAAATTGGTTATATTTTGTTTTTAGCTATTTGTGATAACTCTTGTTGGATGATTGGCTTGTATCTTTTGTTGATGGGACAACTATTATACTGCGACAGTGGAATTTTTTTATAAATTTATGTTTCTTTGAGGTACAGCAGTTGTTAATATGAAATAGTTGTTTTTGTTTCAGTTCATTTTTTGTTCGGAAATTAAGAAACGAGATCTTATTTGTATCTTATATTTCAACATCATCTTAAGAATTTGGTCTCCACAGATTTTGACCTTGATTTCTTTTATGTGATGCGGTATAGGAGAGGGAAGATAAGAAGATAATATTTGACTTGATTCAATATATTGTAGCTTAAATGCGAGCTGAAGTGTGTGTTTACTTGTTAAATGGATAATTGATGTATTAATTCTCAATTAGTTTGCGGGATTCAATCTATAGGTTAAGTGTTGGTGAGTTAGGATGTTTATCTGGCTGTGTTCCAGCCTTTTAGAACTTCTAATTTTGTTATGAAAGCGATTTCTTGTATTATTTTTTAGTTAGAAGGTACTAAAAACTGGGTCAGACACAGGGGTAAACGGTTCTATAGAACAGGTTCTATGCTAGATGAAGTGAGAAGATTTACTAGTATTTTATCAAGTGTTGATACTGCTACTTCCCTTGATCTTCAAGTATTTCACTTTTCAGGTTCTCATTTTCAGCTCTCAAAATAACAATCTCCACTTTCATTTTTCTCTTTTTCTTCATTAGCCTTGGACAAATCAGATCAATTGGTAACCAAGCTCATTCTCTATTCACATAGTCCTCAAAATCCAGCATATGACACCCCTAATGTCTTTTAGCTCCTTAATGGTAGACCTAATATTTATTTTATTGACATTAGTCACAATGGTATCTTCATTAATTTGCTTGAAGTTCTTGTTTAATTCAATCACTTCATCCTCATGAACACTTGGACAATCTCCAAAAAATAGCATGGTCGATTGTTGAAAATCAATCTTTTGTTTTAACTTTCTCATCCCTGATTCTTCTAAAATACTAGGATCAATCATTTTTTATTTTAGTACTTTATCTATATTGGCGCTTATTTCTCCTTTTTCTTTGAAATACTTTTCTTTCTAGAAGGATTAGTTTCCTTCAATCTTTTCTGTTTTTTAACATGTTTGTATGTATAAAATTTAATTACAGTCATGTATATTGAATAAATTGTGTTAAATTAAGTCTTGCGTCTAACTCATACCCCGTAATAATTGATTTTTTATGGAGTTTTGAATAAACAAGAGAGATAATGAGGATATGTATAATAGGATTCCTGAATGGATCTTCATAGGAGAGAATAGGAGAAGTAAAAAATCTAGGAGAAATTTATGAAATGAATATAAGTGAAAAGGAAAAAAACATATATAGGGGAAATACGAAAACATAAAAATGTAAGAGAAATTTATGGTATAGAGAGGAAAAAATCTAGGAGGAATATATTTATGAAATTACCTCTCTTCTGTTTTCTCTGTTTTATAAAAGCATTTTTGGACTCCTCAAGAAACAGTTTCATTTCATACTTCAGAGTCATTATCTATAATGTACCTATAAATTGAATAAATACTAATATGGTCAAATAGTTACGTGATTGTCAGTAGAATTTAACAATCGTTGTTAACATAAATTTAGATGTTCTTAATTCTAAAAACTATTATGCAGAAAAGTATATTTAGGATAAAGTTAGTCCTACTATCAAACTTAAGGGATCATTTATATTATTTTCAAGTGCTTTCATGTAAAAGTTATTTTATGAGGTAATATAAAAAACGTGAATGACTTTATAGCTCTAAAGCAAATAAAAGTGACTATACTTGGTCATTTCTATAACTTGGATGACCATCCCAAGAATTAATTCTTCCACGTTGCATCCAAAATTGAGAAAAAAAATTTTGTTTAAAGCCAATATCATTAAACATTCTACGTCGTTAAAAGACAATTATCTAAATATTTAGACATGAAAATAGGTCACAATTAACAAGGATGAAAGTTTTAACAGGTACATATCAACATTATTTGAGATTAATTTCTAACTATAATGAATCTGACAACCTATAGTACTTCTGTTGCAACACTTGAATATGTAAATCTTATTTCAACATAGATTACAATTATCCACTAAATTATCTAAATGCACATGTTACATATGACACATTTTCTCACTTCTTATATTTTTCATCATGACATTTTACTTTGCCTTCTTGAAATTGCAGAAGAGTAACAAAAATCTTGAATTGTCATGAAAAAATAGTAGGAGTCGAAGTTGGATAAAGTATGATAGACTTATTGAAGAATATTTGGATGGAGGAGAGGATTTTTTAAATCACGCATTTTCTGAAAAAGGTGAGATAGGTACAATTCCATGTACGTGTATGGAATGTGTGCTACACTATGAAGTAACTTCGGGCAACGACGTATGATCATCTTATGGTTAATGGTATTATACCATCATATGATACTTGGTTTTTCCATGGAAAACATCTTGATAAATCAAATAAGACTTCACAAAATAATGACAGGCAAGAAGCTTTAAGGGATGGTGATATAAGACAAGTGATACATGATGCTTTTGGAGATTGTACCCATTTCTCAAATAATAACATTAGCGATGGAGGAGCGACAGAGCCAACCTTAGATTAAAATACTCATAATCAACATCAACCTTGTCTAGAAATTGATAAATTTGAAAAACTCATGAAAGATGCAAAAAATTTAGTAAACTTTCATTTTTGCTACATATTTACCACATAAAAGGAATATTGAAATGGTCAAATGAATCTTTTAATGCTTTTCTTGGTCTACTGAAGGATGTCTTTTCTGAAGGAGCTAATTTTCCTTCTTCTTTATATGAGACCAAAAATGTCGTTGAAGGCTTGGGCTTAAAGTATAATAAGATTCATGCTTGTCCCAATGATTGCATTGTTGATTAAGAAGTCAATGAATGCTTAGTTTGTGGGGTTTCTAGATGGAAAAATAAAGAGAAAAAGCGCATCCAAGGTCTTAAGGTACTTTCCTCTAAAACCAAGACTGCAAAGGTTATTCATGTCTTCAAAAACATCTAAACTAATGCGATGACATCATGAAGAACAAAAAAAGAGATGGAGTTTTATGACATCCTGCAAATTCTAAAGCTTGGAAAACTATTGATAATAGATATTTAGGATTTTCTAGTGATCCTCATAACGTTCGCCTAGGCTTAGCTTCTGATGGCTTAATCCATTTGGCACGATGCAATCTGTTTACAGTACAAGGCCGGTGATTTTGATGTCGTATAATCTTCCCCATGGTTGTGCATGAAGCAAGAGTTCTTCATTCTATCATTACTCATTTCTGGTCCAAAAGGGCCCAGAAATAATATTGATGTATTTTCGGAACCTTTAATAGAAGAACTGAATGAATTATGGGATACAGGGGTAGCAACTTATGATGTATTTTCTAATGAAAGATTTCAAATGTGAGCAGCTCTGATGTGTACTATAAATAATTTTCCAGCTTACGGTAATCTATCTAGATGGTGTATTCATGGAAAGTTTGCAGGCTCTTCCTTAACATAAATACTCAATCGAGAAGGCTCAAACATGGTAGAAAATTTTTCTTCATGGGCCATTCACGCTTCTTGAAACTGGATCATAAATATCGAAATGATGCAAAATCAATTGATGGGACCAAAGAATCAAGATTCGCACCTCATCCGGTATCTAGGGCACAAGTTATGAATCAAGTTAGAGACATCGGGCAACATGTGATAAGGTAAGTGCGGTTATGAAGAACACATGGAAAAAAAGAGCTTTTTTTCAATCTTCCTTATTGGGAGTATAACTTGGTTCATCATAATATTGATGTGATGAAAATAGAAAAAAAATGTGTGTGATAACTTGATTTATACATTGTTGGATCTTGGTAAAAAGTCAAAAGACAACATACAAGCTCGATTGGACTTGAAGGATATGAAAATAAGACCCAAATTGTGGCCTCAACATTGGGCAAGTGGGAGGACATATCTTCCTCCTACTTATTTCACAATGTCTTTGGCAGAAAAGGAAATGTTATGAAATAATACAAAATGCAAGTTTCCACATGGCCATGCTTCTAATATTGCTAACTGCATTCACAAATGAAAGTTGTCAGGGCTAAAAACTCATGATTTCCATGTTATAATGCAAGAACTTCTTCCTATTGCATTGCGAAATTCAATAGATAAAAAGGTGAGTTCTGTTATATTGAACTATGCACATTCTTTCGGATTCTTTGTGGCAAAGCGCTTAAGATACAAGAGTTAGAGTTACTTGAAGAAAAAATTTCCTTAACACTGTCAAATATGGAGAAAATCTTTCTCCCATCATTCTTTACTTTTATGGTACACTTGGTTATTCACTTGGCAATTGAGGCTAAAATCGGGGGGTTTTGTACATCATCACTGGATGTACCCAACTGAGAGGTATGAAAAATAACATTGAATTTTGTTATACATTTTAAGTTATTAACCATGAAAGAATTAGACAAATAGAATTACTATATGTCATAGGTGCTTGGGCACTTTTAAATCATATGTTCGTAATCGTGCATGTCCAGAAGGTTCAATAGCAGAAATATACATTGCAAATGAGTGTTTGACATTTTACGCACGATATTTTGAAGGTGGAGATTCAAGGTCTTATTGGTCGAGAAAAAGTGATGATGAGATTGAGCATCAGACTGACAGAGAAGGGGTGTCTGTTCCCTTCTGTTAGGGAACCTACTGGCATAATAGATGTATTTGAATTGGATGATAAAACATGGTTGCAAGCACATCAACATGTGCTTTTCAGTTGTGAATCAGAGGTGGTTGAGAACTATAAAAAGTGAGTGGTATATCAATATCTAAATATGTGTATGTTGCTTTTTTGATAAAAAAAATTGATATATTTGAATTACATAATAGTGAACATATTGCTAAAATCAAGAGACTACATCGTAAGCTTCGTCTTACACAACATCAACTTGATCGTTTACATTTTGATACATTTAATGAGTGGATCAAGGAGCAAGTAAGTAGTATGATTAAGTCAATAGTTTCTTTAAGTTGTTGTCCTTGTACTTGTATTTGTATTTAGAGTTGTATATTTCCATTTGGTTAGGTAAAGGAATTGGAGGACATATCTAACATCCCAAAGGATGTTCAATTCCTTTCAAAAGGGCCAACTTACATTGCAAGAAGATTCAAGGAGTTCAATGTCAATAATGGGTATTGATGTCACACCCCGCCTTGGGGGTATGACTGGCACCTGGTGCCCTACTAGGACCTGAACTGCTAGACTGCTGAGCCTGAGCACATCTGGTGCCTGGCTGGTTCTAACTCAGATTCAGGGAAACAACGGGCTATATGACGGCTGTAAATACAGCCTCCAGCCGACTAGGCCTATAGCCGCCTATACCTGTGTTGACAGCTAACCAGAAACATATTGAAACAAGGAAACCTATGCGGGACGACAAGGCCACCATGCTGTCTAGTTATCTGTAACTCAACAATGAAATACTGGATAGCTACGTGACCGGCAAAGTCACCACTACTGTCAAGCTATGTCCCCACATGGCCAACATAAAGGAAACAGAAGTACTAACAGCTATACGACTGCACGGCCTCACACGACCGGCTCATCTGACCACAGGAAAATATATACAGACTACAAGCCTCTAGGAATAACAATAGAAATGATCGGGACAGGGCCCCTACCTACCCGTACTGTACAACAAAAGAAAACGAAATACACCTCTGGAATTCAGTCTTCGGATGACAGGAGCTGAATACTCGATCGCTGACAGGAATCACGAGGGATCGCCTCCTCATCTATGAGTACCTGCAGGCAAGTAATGCAGCGCCCCACCGGGCGTCAGTACCACTGGTACTGAGTATGTAAAGCAATAACTGAAAGAAATATCTGAAAACAACAACACAACTGATGAAACTGAAGTAGGAAGGAATAGATTAACTGTCTGATAATGTAAATCATACCTTCTCTTAATTATACTGGAAGGAGTAGGAGTCATACCTGGAGACGTATTGTTCTACTGCTGATCTATTCGTGTCTAATGTAACATGGCATAACATAACATAACATAATATAGCACACACACAAACCTTACCCGGCCCCCATAAGCCGGGAGGTACAACCAGCACAGAATCTATACCCCTACCCCTGTCATCCCATCTCCTATAATCGCTATAAGCATCCTGCTGGTCCCCTGGGTATGCACTTGGGCTCGCTGAGCCCCTAACTATAACTGCATCTGAGTCCGGAGGACTCCTGAATTAACACCCGGGCGTATCCGCTCGACAGGGGTGTGCAAGGGCCAATCAAGGCACAATATGGGGAAAACTGGCATCCCATCTTCGTCCCATGTGGGACGGCATGCCACTCCATAGAGAGACGTATCCTCGTCCTCTGGCGGACGAGTCGATACAGCTATTAACCCTGGGGCAGTCATGGATGCTAGGTAATCCAACCCCAAGACAATACAGTGGTCTCAACTAGTAATACTATCTGCATATCCCATATATTGAAGCTAATAGTAGTAAGGTATTTGTACATACTATATGCTGAGCTAGTAATAATAATATATACGTACTTAATACATGCTGAGGCTGATAATAGCATATATGTATAAATATAATCTTCTGCCAGACTGTACTGAGTCTAATGCTGAACAAGATATAGTCTTTCTGCTGGAAACTATGTTGTATGCTGAGTTTCTATAGTAACATGATTTACTATTTCTAACATGCTTCCTAAACTTCATTTTATCCTATCATTCTACTTCTGAGGTGCCTTACAGATATTACATTGCTTTACTGGGTTTCAACTGAATATGATGATATCCTAACCTTTTGTACTACATCATGTACTGAGCATGCTGTGCAGTTCCTAACACTTGTGTTAGAATCTATATCGTGCTAGCAAGTGTCGTACTAATTATGACCTGATGTTTCTAATATCATACCAACATTCGTAATAAACATAACACATGACTTCTGAACATTCTACTGGTCTTTAAATTACTTTACTGTACCGAGATTACTAACTTGCCGAGGAAATTAGCTTTACATACCTTCGTTTCTGATTTCCCGACTAACTGGCGTAGCTTGGTCGGTATTTCAGCTATTCCTCCCAACTGCATTCATATATATATCAATTAATACCAAATATAACTTTATTTTAAATGAACAACGTCACTTTGATGTAATTTATAGCCTAAACTTAGGCTTATCGAAAGACGGTCGAAAACTCGCTATTTTCCAGAGGTCCGGAAGGGAGAAATATTCACTTCACAGCTAGGAACACATAGACACTAGTTTGGAGCAATTCCACTTACCTTAGCTCGGTAGCTCGACGATTCGTCGGCCGTATTTCACGAAACTAAATCCGTAGGAATGCTCTCTGCTGCTAAATACCTCAGTATCTGAGGTTAATTTGAGTTTGGACAACGTTTAGCAGCGTAATCGGATGAAAATTATATTACCCCCTTCGTTCCTTTTCTCCCTCTGATCTTTCCCCTCTGTTTCACTAGAAATTATAAGTTTAAAATGATTTAAAACCGAAGTGGGGCTTTATATACTTGGGCCTGGACAAGGCCAACGTGTCACGGAGCCAACGCGGAGGCCTCACCTCCGCGACACGCTGCCAACGCGGAGGGGCTCTGCCTCGGCTCCTTCCGCGATGGTTCGATAGGTTTCTCGTCCGATCTTTTTTTCCGGGCCTTTCTTTAGCACGTATGGCCTTCAAATATGCTTAACCAACATGCGAATAGGTCATCTAGGTGCCGGGAATCCTACGGGGTATAACATTCTCCCCCCCTTAAGAACATTCGTCCTCGAATGTAAACTTTTATTTAGAGGACTTCTCAATTTGTTATCTAGAAAAATTTCGGTAGAGTTTCCCCTGTAATATGGACTATAGCAAAAACCTGAAATACAGAAAAGTCCAACGTCGGTACTGTACGCAATACTTTAAGATTCACTGAATCAATCCTTCTCATTCATACATATACAACCATAAGGTGCTACATAAGTAATAATACGGACATACCTGCCGCCTGACTAGGCCTGGAATAGGTGAGGGTATCTAGCTTTCATATCTTCTTCAGCTTCCCACGTCATTTCCTCTAGGTTCCTGTTACGCCACAATACTTTGACAGACGCAACATCTTTAGTCCTCAACCTGCGAATCTGTCTGTCTAAAATAGCTACTGGAACCTCTTCATATGCTAACTCTTCTGTGACCTGGACATCCTGAACTGGAACTACTATAGAAGGGTCTCCTACGAACTTCCTTAACATAGAGACATGGAATACTGGGTGAACAGATGCTAACTCCGGAGGCAAGTTCAATTCGTATTCAACTCGGCCTATTCTTCGCCGAATCTGATATAGCCCAATGAATCTCAGGCTAAGCTTGCCTTTCTTGCCAAATCTCATCACCCCTTTCATCGGAGACACTTTCAGATATACCCAGTCATTTACCGCAAATTCTAGATTTCTGCACCGCATAGCTGCATAAGACTTCTGGCGGCTCTGAGCAGTCAGTAACCGTTCTCGAATAAGCTTTATCTTTTCCTCTGACTGCCGAACAATGTCTGGGCCAACCAATGCTGATTCCCCCACTTCAAACCAGCCTACCGGCGATCTACATTTTCGCCCATATAATGCTTCAAAGGGCGCCATCTGGATAGCTGAATGATAACTGTTATTACAAGCAAATTCAATCAACGAAAGATGCTCATCCCAGCTACCCCCAAAATCTAGCACACACGCTCGTAGCATATCTTCGAGCGTTTAGATAGTCCGCTCAGCCTGCCCATCTGTCTGAGGGTGGAATGCTGTGCTCAAGTTAATCTGCGTTCCCATACCCTTCTGGAACGACTGCCAGAATCTAGCTGTGAACTGTGCTCCCCTATCTGAAATAATGGATACCGGCACTCCATGTAGTCTAACTATTTCTCTGATATATAATTCGGCATAATCCTCAGCCGAGAAGGTAGCCCTCACTGGCAGGAAATGAGCTGATTTTGTCAGCCTGTCAACTATTACCTAAATAGAATCATTTCTGCATCTGGTACGGGGTAACCCTGTCACAAAATCCATGTTTATCGTTTCCCATTTCCACGTAGGCACCGTTATATCTTGCGTCAAACCGCCTGGCTTCTGGTGCTCCGCTTTCACCTGCTGACAGTTAGAACATCTAGATACAAATTCAGCTATCTCAGCTTTCATACCTGGCCACCAGTAGATGTCTCTGATGTCGTGGTACATTTTTGTCGCTCCTGGATGGAGGGAATAGCGAGCGTAATGTACCTCATGCATGATCCGCCCGCGAAGCCCTGAAACATTCGGGACACAGAGGCGGCCCTTACAGCGTAGCACATCATCCTCAGTCATTTGGAAATCTGTCTCCTTACCTTCCTGAACTCTATCTCTGAGCTGGACTAAATCAGGGTCCTCGTACTGTAGTTCTTTTGCCTCTGTAACTAATGATGACACAGCAGAATTCTGAATTACCGCTCCATTATTTTCTGTTTCCATTACTCGAACGGCTAACCCAGCTAACTGATGAATTTCTTTGGCTAGCTCCCGCTTCTCAGGTCGCAAATACGCCAAGCTCCCCATTGACTTACGGCTCAGGGCATCTGCCACTACATTAGCTCTCCCCAGGGTGATAGAGAATATTCACATCATAATCTTTCAACAATTCTAACCAGTGACGCTGCCACAGATTTAACTCTCTCTGTGTGAAAATATACTGCAAGCTTTTATGATCTGTAAAGATGTCTACATGGACGTCATACAGATAATGCCTCCAAATCTTTAGGGCGTGGATCACTGCGGCCAATTCCAGGTCATGGGTCGGATAGTTCTTTTCGTGTTTCCTCAGCTGTCTGGAAGCATAAGGAATTACTCTACCATGCTACATCAACACACAACCTAACCAGACGCCTGATGCATCGCAGTACACCGAATAACCTTCTGTCCCCTCCGGCAACGCTAACACTGGGGCGGAGGTTAATCTGTCTTTCAGTTCTTGGAAGCTCTGCTCGCATGCCTCTATCCACTGAAACTTTGCTGCTTTCTGTGTCAATTTGGTTAGAGGTGCCGCAATGGTCGAGAACCCTTCAACGAACCTCCTGTAATATCCTGCCAACCCCAGAAAACTACGAACTTCAGTCGGAGTGGTAGGCCTAGGCCATGACTTAACTGCTTCTATTTTCTGCTTGTCTACCTGTATACCGGCATCCAACACGATATGCCCTAAAAAGGTCATTGACTTAAGCCAGAATTCACACTTAGAAAATTTAGCATACAACTGGCAGTCCCTGAGGATCTGGAGCACTGTCCGCAAATGGGTCCGGTGATCTGCTTCAGAGCAAGAATACACCAGAATGTCATCAATGAATACTATCACGAACAAGTCCAGGAAAGGTCTGAAAATACTGTTCATCAGGTCCATGAAGACTGCCGGGGCATTCGTTAACCCGAAGGACATGACTAGAAATTCAAAATGTCCATATCGGGTCCTGAACGCTGTTTTAGGAATATCCCTCTCACATACTCGAACCTAGTGATATCCGGACCGCAAGTCAATCTTAAAAAAGTATCTGGCTCCCTGCAACTGATCAAATAAGTCATCAATTCTGGGAAGCGGGTACTTGTTCTTTACTGTAACTTTGTTTAATTGCCGATAATCTATGCACATTCGGAGCGAGCCATCTTTCTTCCTCACAAATAAAACTGGCGCACCCCACGGTGAAGTACTCGGCCTGATAAAACCTTTATCCAATAAATCCTTCAACTGCTCCTTTAATTCTCTGAGTTCCGCAGGAGCTATGCGATAAGGAGGAATCGATATCGGCTGGGTGCCTGGTAATAAATCAATAGCAAAGTCTATTTCCCTTTCTGGGGGAATACCAGGCAACTCATCCGGAAACACATCAGGGAATTCATTCACCACCGGAACAGACTGGAGTGTCGGAGATTCTGCTCGGACATCCTGAACTCTGACCAGATGGTAAATGCATCCCTTAGATATCAATTTCCTCGCCTGAAGGTAGGAAATAAACCTACCTTTTGGCGTAGCGGTGCTGCCCTTCCACTCCCGCACTGCTTCTCCTGGGAAGTGGAATCGGACCGGCTTGGTCCAACATTCAACGTTGGCAAAGCATGGTACTAACCAATCCATACCCATTATGGCATCGAAGTCTATCATTTCTAACTCGACCAGATCTATTGTGGTCTGACGGTCAGCAACCTCTACTGCACACCCGCGGTAGATTCTGCTAGCTATGATAGAGTCACCGACGGGCGTGGATACTAAAAAGGGTTGCCGCAATAATTCTGGTGCAATATTGAACTTTTGTGCCACGAATGGAGTAATGTAGGACAAAGTAGACCCTGGATCAATCAATACATAAGCAGGGTGTGAGCAGATAGCTAGCATACCTGTCACAACATCAGGTGACGCTTCTGAATCCTGCCTTCCTGGTAAAGCATATGTGCGGCTTGGACCCGCACCTGTACTGGAGGCCTCTAATCTTCCCCGACCCCTGCCTGCTGAAACTGAGGGTCTGCGCCCTGCCGAGGATGCTATGGCTCGTGACCCTGCAGATGCCCTATCCTGTCTATCCCGGTCCTCTCGACCTCTAGCTGGGCAATCTTTCATCAGATGGCCTTCTTGGCCACAATTATAACATGCGGTGGAGCCATATCTGCATGCTCCAGATGGCGTCGACTGCATATAGGGCAGAGCGGTAGAGTATACCTACTCTGCTCCGCCCTCCTCTATAATGGTGAATCTGCCATCTGCGAACCTCTACCAGTCTCTGACTGCCCCCTGCGGCTGAATCTACCCCCCTGCAGCTGTGGCGGAGGCGGGGGCCTAGGCAGCCTGTCTAACAATCGTGGCCTGGGTCCTCCCTGAGCCTCCCTCTATTACTCAACTGGCCTGTCCCGGCGACGCTGTTCCTGATTGGCCCTTTTGATCTCCCGATGCCGCTGTCTGATGCCCTCAATATTCTGGACGAATGCCTGAACTCGAGCAATGTCCATGTCCTCTCGCAGTGTAGCCGTAATACAAGTCTCAACATATTCCGGATTCAACCCCATGATAAAGCGGTGTACTCTGGACGCCATGGTATCAACAAAGGCCGGTGCATACCGAGCCAAGGAATCAAACCGCAAGGAATATTCCCGAACACTCATGGCCCCCTGCTCCAGATGTAGGAACTGGTCTACCCGAGCCTGTCGAATCTCCCGCGGCAAATAGTGATCCAGAAAAGCTCCTGAGAAGCTGGACCAGGTTGGAGGGGAAACATCTCTCCCTCGGGACCTTTCCCAGCTTTCATACCACAACACAGCGATGTCCCGTAACCGAAATGCTGCCAACTCAACTGATTCTGTAGGCGTGGCATGCATAACCCTGAAAATTCTCTGCATTTGATCCAGAAAATCCTGAGGGTCCTCTGTCCGGTCCGTACCTGTAAACTGTGGGGGATTCAGAGCCAGGAACTCTCGGACCCTCGAACTACCGGGCCCTCCTGACGACTCCGCAACTGTAGACGGCATTGGCTGACGCTGAGCGGCCATCATCTGTGCTAACATAACTACCGCACTCCCAACCTCCTGGTCGGAAGGTGTCGGTATAGGGACTGTTGGAGGTAGTGTCGCCCCAAGTGGCTCCTGATGTGGTGGAGACTGCTGAGAAGGCTGGGACGATGCCTCTGTAGTGCCCTCTGATCGGGCTGTTTCTAAACGAGGGTGAGGCATCCTGCTGGTGCCTTCCCCTGCTGCAATATCTAAATTTCGGCCTGTGATAGGGTGTTGCTGGTCTGACATTATCTGTAACCAAAGAATATAGTAAGCTTTTAGGAACTCAACCCTATATTGTACCGCTCTACAGCACGACTGAATAAGAATAAAAGGCAACCATCCTATCATGCCTTACAGCCTCCTACCCATAGTATGTGGTGCACAACACATCCATGGACAGGACTCTACTTAGCACGGCTTGCAGACTCCCTGGGATACGACCTGCTCTGATACCAAGTTTGTCACACCCCGCCTTGGGAGGTATGACTGGCACCTGGTGCCCTACTAGGACTTGAACTGCTAGACTGCTGAGCCTGAGCACATCTGGTGCCTGGCTGGTTCTAACTCAGATTCAGGGAAACAACGGGCTATATGACGGCTGTAAATACAGCCTCCAGCCGACTAGGCCTATAGCCACTTGTACCTGTGCTGACAGCTAACCAGAAACATATCGAAACAAGGAAACCTATGCGGGCCGACAAGGCCACCATGCTGTCTAGTTATCTGTAACTCAACAATGAAATACTGGATAGCTACGTGACCGGCAAGGTCACCACTACTGTCAAGCTATGGCCCCACACGACCAACATAAAGGAAACAGAAGTACTAACAGCTATACGACTGCACGGCCTCACACGACCGACTCATCTGACCACAGGGAAATATATATAGACTGCAAGCCTCTAGGAATAACAATAGAAATGATCGGGACAGGGCCCCTACCTACCCGTACTGTACAACAAAAGAAAACGAAATACACCTCTGGAATTCAGTCTCCGGATGACAGGCGCTGAATACTCGATCGCTGACAGGAATCACGAGGGATCGCCTCCTCGTCTATGAGTACCTGCAGGCAAGTAATGCAGCGCCCCACCGGGCGTCAGTACCACTGGTACTGAGTATGTAAAGCAATAACTGAAAGAAATATCTGAAAACAACAACACAACTGATGAAACTGAAGTAGGAAGGAATAGATTAACTGTCTGATAATGTAAATCATACCTTCTCTTAATTATACTGGAAGGAGTAGGAGTCATACCTGGAGACGTATTGTTCTACTGCTGATCTATTCGTGTCTAATGTAACATGGCATAACATAACATAACATAATATAGCACACACACAAACCTTACCCGGCCCCCATAAGCCGGGAGGTACAACCAGCACAGAATCTATACCCCTACCCCGGTCATCCCATCTCCTATAATTGTTATAAGCATCCTGCCGGTCCCCTGGGTATGCACTTGGGCTCGCTGAGCCCCTGACTATAACTGCATCTGAGTCCGGAGGACTCCTGAATCAACACCCGGGCGTATCCGCTCGACAGGGGTGTGCAAGGGCCGATCAAGGCCCAATATGGGGAAAACTGGCATCCCATCTTCGTCCCATGTGGGACGGCATGCCACTCCGTAGAGAGACGTATCCTCGTCCTCTGGCGGACGAGTCGATACAGCTATCAACCCTGGGGCGGTCATGGATGCTAGGTAATCCAACCCCAAGACAATACAGTGGTCTCAACTAGTAATACTATCTGCATATCCCATATACTGAAGCTAATAGTAGTAAGGTATTTGTACATACTATATGCTGAGCTAGTAATAATAATATGTACGTACTTAATACATGCTGAGGCTGATAATAGCATATATGTATAAATATAATCTTCTGCCAGACTGTACTGAGTCTAATGCTGAACAAGATATAGTCTTTCTGCTGGAAACTATGTTGTATGTTGAGTTTCTATAGTAACATGATTTACTATTTCTAACATGCTTCCTAAACTTCATTTTAACCTATCATTCTACTTCTGAGGTGCCTTACAGATATTACATTGCTTTACTAGGTTTCAACTGAATACGATGATATCCTAACCTTTTGTACTACATCATGTACTGAGCATGCTGTGCAGTTCCTAACACTTGTGTTAGAATCTATATCGTGCTAGCGAGTGTCGTACTAATTATGACCTGGTGCTTCTAATATCGTAGCAACATTCGTAATAAACATAACACATGACTTCTGAACATTCTACTGGCCTTTAAATTACTTTACTGTACCGAGATTACTAACTTGCCGAGGAAACTAGCTTTACATACCTTCGTTTCTGATTTCCCGACTAACTGGCGTAGCTTGGTCGGTATTTCATCTATTCCTCCCAACTGCATTCATATATATATCAATTAATACCAAATATAACTTTATTTTAAATGAACAACGTCACTTCGATGTAATTTATAGCCTAAACTTAGGCTTATCGAAAGACGGTCGAAAACTCGCTATTTTCCAGAGGTTCGGAAGGGAGAAATATTCACTTCACAGCTAGGAACACATAGACACTAGTTTGGAGCAATTCCACTTACCTTAGCTCGGTAGCTCGACGATTCGTCGGCCGTATTTCACGAAACTAAATCCGTAGGAATGCTCTCTGCTGCTAAATACCTCAGTATCTGAGGTTAATTTGAGTTTGGACAACGTTTAGCAGCGTAATCGGATGAAAATTATATTACCCCCTTCGTTCATTTTCTCCCTCTAATCTTTCCCCTCTGTTTCACTGGAAATTATAAGTTTAAAATGATTTAAAACCGAAGTGGGGCTTTATATACTTAGGCCTGGACAAGGCCAACGTGTCACGGAGCCAACGCAGAGGCCTCACCTCCGTGACACGCTGCCATCGCGGAGGGGCTCTGCCTCGGCTCGTTCCGCGATTGTTCGACAGGTTTCTCGTCCGATCTTTTTTTTCCGGGCCTTTCTTTAGAACATATGGCCTTCAAATATGCTTAACCAACGTGCGAATAGGTCATCTAGGTGTCGGGAATCCTACGGGGTATAACAGATGTAGCCAGCATAGGTTAGGATCGTGTCGTTGGTTTAAGGGACTCCTCAGATAGCCCCTAGTAAGGTTTTAGTTTGGATCCACAATTTAGTTTCGTCCTATGCCCTGGCACGGCTTTGGATAGATCTCCCAACTTAGGAAAGAAATTAGACATCATGCGCTCATTCATGATGTATGTCGGTTATGAGAAACAACCAACTAAATATATACATTTATATATGTGTATTTCAGAGTTTGTTTTGATGCATGAGTTTTATTGCATAACTGCTTACACATCTTTCAAACCTGTGCTTAATGCATCATTTAGAGTTTTAGGTTCAATCAGATTATTTCCTTTCATTTTAGATATTCTTGTTTAGCTGTTGTTTCATTTAGCCATTTTACATACCGTACATTCAATCGTACTGACGTCATTTGACATTGCATCTTATTATGATGCAGATTCAAGAGACAAGATCAGAGACAGACACTTCACTAGGATCTCATCTCTTTCAGCTTTGGTGAGGCCTTCTACTTCTGAAGAGTCCCAGTGGTGTTATTTTATTTTTTTATTTAGAACTTAACGTAGCCGTGGGAGTTTTATCCCGGCGCTTAACTTTCAGACATTAGAGGCTTCATAGATTAGTTAGAAGTTGAGTTATAAATGTTACATTCTAACATTATTTTGAATTACATTAATAAATCTCATTTTCACTATATTGAGCTCATACAGTTATAGATTTTGCATTAATTTATCATATTCTCAGTTAGTAGTAAGCCAGGCTGAGGGTTCACTTGGATCATTAGGTGGTCTGAGTGCCCACCATGGCCCATAGTGTAGGCTCGGGGTGTCACTGTTATATGAAAATTCTTGAAAGATTTAAAACGTTTGAAAGAGATTCCATTGAACACCCTAATGGCTGTGAGATCGTTTAACATAAATAAAAATCAATTTCGATTTCATGAAAATAGTTAAAAAGGTGTTTCAGTGCAGTTGGTGCACTTATATATGTTGCTATTACTATCCATGAAGGAATACTTTTATAATGTATAGGAAAAATATAACTTCATTTTTATTTGTGGAGATATCAGAGTGAATTAAATATTGATACAAATTTATTTATCCTAACCAATTTTGTCAAGATTTATTGGTTATAAAATGCAAGAAAATTAATTGATTTATATAAAGTTTCATCTCAAGAAAGCTATCCTTTTTCAAGCGAGAATACTGTCATATCATGTTACTCTACAAGACAACAAAAAGATAGTACTTGCAATAGCAATGTTTTGAAAGGCTGGTATATAAGGTTGGAATGCATGCATCATCTACAAGATTAAATGATGTTTTCATCAGAGGGGATAAAACACGTGTTGTACTCTTTTTTTCCTTAGCCAAGGTTTTGTCTCACTAGGTTTTCCTGGCAAGATTTTTAATGAGGCAACTACCAATACATATTACAAGATATATGTATTCTTTTTCCTTCACTAGAATTTTTTCTTATTAGATCCTAGTAAAGTTTTAACGAGGCACGTTATCTATTAAATAGATATAGGGCGAGTGTTATAAATATATTTTGTACTATAGTAAATGTCTATTTCTTTGGAGAAAAGTTAGGGTTAGTAACTTTGGGACCAAATTAGTTTTCCCCTATAAATAATGGAGTTTCTATTTATTGTAAATCATCCTTCAAGAGAAATAAGAATTCTTTCTCCTTTTTTCTCTATAATATTTTTGTTCTTATTTTATTATTTTATTATTTTATTACACTTTGTAATTTTATTCTATTTTCAATAGGTCGTGGCAATGTAAATGTTGGCCCTTTTAGGTAAGAAAAGGAAAAAGAGAAAGAAAAGGGGGGAAACAGAAGTAAAGCGAAACACGGTGCCTCTAATGTTTATTTGGTCATTTTCTGGTGCAAAAAAATAAAAAATGATAACTGCAGCAGAAAGGTCATCGTGACATATGCAAAATTTTCGGGATTTAGCAGAAGTCTCTCCTCAAAAACCCAAGGGGCGCAGCCATCGGCGAGAGGAACAAAACCTTGCCTATCATATTTCCTTGCACGTCAATACGTAGGCAGACCTAAAGGTGCAATTTTGAGCTCACTGTGTACTCTTTGTCTTCTGATTCGCTTTCGTTGGTTCCATAAATTTTTATTATCGGTTATTTATTCGGCGATCTTATCTTACTGATCTCGTTCTATAAATATTTGTTCATAAGCACGTCGTGTACTGGTAAGTGTGTCAATTGATATAACATTTTTGGGGGATTTGCTTGTTATGATTTGGTGGTTGGTGATAAGGGTTTTTCTTTTCTGGCGGTCGCCTCCTTTGACTAACCAATGGATTATATTTCTTTGTCTGATCTGTGATCTTGGTTTGTCTGTGCCTAGTCTGATCTGTGTAATAGAACAGTAGCTGTCGAGCATTTGATTTTACTTTTGAGTGCTTCAGGGAAATTGCTTGTTGATTTTCTGGTAAACTATTAACGATGTGGATTCTTCTTTGGTGTACATTTGAATAGGCATGATTATGTTTCATAGCTTAATGGAAATGGTAATTGGTGGATCGAGTAGTTTAAATAGTTTATGGGTTTCTGATTTGCGTAAGTTGATTGGTGTTGGACAGTATGGAAACAAGAAAGATATTTCAGGGGTTGTCGGACTCAACCCTCTTTCTTATTCTCAGCACATATAGGGAGCATCACCTTTTAGCTGTCGTTACGTTAGAAGTCAAACTTAAGGTCCATTTGATCATATTTTCTTGTCCGGCTGAGCCTCTTGTTGGTTTTCTTGTGCAAGTAAGAGTGTACCATGTTTAATCCATATAACTGACTCAACTAGACTGTGATTTAAGGAATAGTAGTTTGTTTTGTACCTTATAATCCATCCTTTTAAATTTATATGAGTCTATTTCCTTTTTATGCCGTTTATAAAAGAATGATCCTTTTCTAAATTTGGAAATAATTTAATTTGAACTTCCCATTTTACCACTAATGAGAAGCTTTTATAGCCACACAAGTATTATGGCATGTTTAACACCAACTAATTCCGAAAGTATCTTTCTTTCTTTAACTTCATGTCAAGTTAAATAACTTTTGGCATAAATTGGAATTGAGGAAGTATTGTGTTTGGTTGCAGTGGAAATAGGAGGAGTTGTAGGAGTTTTTATTTCTCTCCTTGATAAGGAAGTAAGGGGTAGTTTAGTACGAAGACAAGTAATGCAGAGATTGCTAATACAAGAATTAGTAATGCAGGGATTATTTTTTGTCAAGTGTTTGGTTTATTATGTTAAAAGATAGAACCAAGTATTGTGTTGATTTAAAACTCTACAAAAATCCTCTTTACAATTATACCCTTGAATTTTTGTATAAAGAAATTTAGGAAAAGGGTTTGAGGGATAGTCTAGTTATTTATGGGTCTTATTCGGGGATTAGTTATCCCTTTGTTTCCTTGGTATAAAATAATACACCCTATGGTGTATAAGTAATCCATGTATTAGGTTGAATTGAGTAACCAAACAATGTATTAGTTGGACTAAATTTTAATCCAAGGATTATTCTAATTAATACAGCCTACCAAACGATCCCTAAATGAGGAGGGACGAAAGTGGAGGAGTTTAATGCCTTCTCAATGTCAAAACTTTGAATCCTTCAAAATGTGGATGGAAATGAAAAGTAATGCACTTTTATTTCCCAGTCCAACCACCCCAAACAATTGGAACTTTATTATTTCACCTCCCCATTCCCTTCTAGGAATTAAACTCTAATAAATATGCAATAAGTATGGGGATTCCTTAAGAAGTCCTTTGGAAAAGGTGATATTGGAGAAATATGGAATGCAAAAAAGTATGGACCAGCAGGGGTTAGATTATGTAAAGATTTTAAAAGGTTGCAGTCACATTTGTTGAAAGAATTTCCTACGGCAGGAAAATAAAAGTTTGGAATGACAGTTGGCTTGGTCAGACTCCACTCAAATATTAGTTCCTGTCTTATACAACATAACTAGAGAGATCAGTCGATAGCCCAATGTAGAAAGTGGTACTGTCTTGAACATAGAACTCATCTTTGGATTTATTAGTGTCTAGAGACATGCAATGCACTTTTGAAGAAGACAGTGATGAACTGATTTGGAAAAGAATAAGAAAGGGTAGTTCGTAGTCAAATCTTGCCATGAGTCACTTCTGGACGAAGGTAGGCTGAAATCCCCGTGGCCTTTTAAGCAGATTTTGAAATGTTTAGCCCTGCCAAAGTTGTTGCTTTTGTATGGACACAAGATAGATTGAAGAAAATAGGTTTTAGCTCAGGCGATAGATATTATCTATGTGAGAAGAAAAAACAGCCAACCATCTCTTCCTGCAATGCAATGTCACTGCACTATTGTGGGGATTAATTCTGAACATGATGAGCCTGTACTGGACAATGCCCCAAGGACAATGGAAGAGCTGCTCAATTTTTGGTCGTGAGAGGAAGGAACAAAGATCTACAAAAGATTATTCTGACAATCCCAGCATGCATTTGGTGGAGCATATGTGGAGAGAAAGAAACAAGAGTTGCTTTGAAGGAATCTATAGTTCTGTCAGCAAGTTAAATATATATCCTTAAATTTATTAATTGACTTTTGTTAATGAAATTTAATTCACCTTTTCAACCAAAAAATGTTAGCTTAGGAAATGGTTGTATATTTGTTGGTTATTGCTTTAGAATTTGGCTGAACAAAATGAAGAGTATCATTATGGAGAAAAATACATTCTGAATTTTTTTTTCCTATTTTCTCGGGTTCGGTTGGTCCAAAATTTTTTAAAATATTTTCTTTTGGAAAACAAGCTCTTTGAAAATAAAGAAAATAATTTCCCTAATAAAATTAGGAAAACAAGTCAGATTGTTTTCTCACAACCCTCGACCTCCCGACCACCACCACCCCCGCCCACCACCTCCGCATCTCCACCCGCCCCCATCCCCTCCACAACCCGTCACAACCCCCTGCCCTTCCCCCTCCACCCACAATACCCATCACTCTACCCCACACCCACCCCATCCTCAGTTTTGTCTTAGATATATGTAAGTGTTTTTAGAATAATATTTCTTACTTGCATACTGAAGATAAGAAAATAAGTAGGAACAACTTGTGTTTCAAGAAATTTTCCTTCATACTGAACACACCCTATATGTTCTTCTCTAATTAACTGGTAAGAATTTTTAGATGTTTAATCTTAATGCCCTCTATTTCTGTATCTAGGAATTTCGGGGAATTCATGGCGTCCAAGATTCAACAACTGCAATCCCAGGCATGCCAAGCTTCAAAATTTGTTGCCAAGCATGGTACTGCCTACTACAAACAGTTGCTGGAGCAGAACAAGCAGTACATTGTGGAGCCACCCTCTGTTGAAAAGTGCAATGAATTGTCCAAGCAGTTATCCTACACTCGTCTTGCCAGGTTATATTCTCTGCCACTTAATTTGGTGCCAAGTTTCTGTAATTAGCAGGGTTAAATTTGCTTGGATTTGTTGTTTTAATTTGCACATGAATCTATAGTTCTGTCAGCAATAACCAACTGGATACATTGTTCATGATCATTTCTTGAACTTCATTTTCTGTCCGACAGCATTCCTGGCCGTTACGAGGCATTTTGGAAGGAACTTGATTCTGTAAAGCAAATGTGGAAGAATAGGAAGGAGTTGAAGGTTGAAGATGCTGGAATTGCTGCTTTGTTTGGTTTGGAGTGTTTTGCATGGTATTGTGCTGGTGAGATAATTGGAAGAGGGTTTACATTTACTGGTTACTATCCTTGAAATATCAGTTATGAAAATTAATTGGGCAAATTGACCACTTGTAAGGCCTCCCTCATTATAAGGATGGTTTGAGTGACAGTAAATCCATACAAGATTTTGTTCCCCCAAACAGTTTCTGAAGCTGCAAAGTCAGTATTTGCAAATTACAATTATGCCGCAAATAATTTGCTCATTCTGTCCTCTTTTTCCCACTTCAATGAAGTGGTGGCTTAGATTGAACATTGTAATAGTGAATTTAAAATTTGCTCAAGTTTACTGCTACCTGTGACAGTATTTGTTCTTGTTAATTCCTTTGCTTCTATTTGGAAGCTTGACTAGCTGATGTTTTGCATATCCATATTTCGGATTGAAATTTCTGTTGGTAATATGAAAGTAATTGGTATTTACAGCACACGTTATTGATCGGAATTGTGTTTAGGAGGTGATTATCATTCTTCTTTTTCATTCTTCGTGCATCCTTGCATTTGGACAAATTGTGAATTTGAGTTATGGATAGCACTATTGAGATTTGAGTGATAAAACCTCTCTTTGCTTATAATTCTATGTTCTACAATTTTTACTCACAATAATTACAGAATAAGTCTATCCTTGGGATTGAGGCATAGTATATGGCTAGAGAACAGGTCACCTGTTTCTTTTTTGTAGCAAATTTCCCTGATTTTTAATTTTATGTTCCCTAAGCATTGGCTATCATGTTTGGAAGACCGTCAATTTAGTAAATGGTCGTCTTTAAAAGGATATAAGCTGTTCTAAGATCTGGAATGGTGGTTGAATTAGTGCATTTGAACATGATTTGGTCGAAGTTCGCAAAATATATAATTTGAAATTAAGTAGAAAAGTGTTTTTTTTAAGTGTGTTTCTCATTTGTAAACTAAAAAAAGGAGTGTTTACTCGTTGAGTGGTATCTGTGGGACACGTGGTGATATTCGTTACAATTTCATTGTATGGCTCAATTTAGGTTGCTAGTTAATTAAAGGGTTGCTCATGTTTGGTAATTGAACATTTATCACGATTCTTCTATTTGGATTTGGCTAATAAGCTATGTGGATTTATTCTTCGAAAAATTACATGGATGTATAATATAATCAAGTTAATTATCTATAATATTATTAATTTTATATTTATTAAAATTATCATATTTTCATTATCAAAACAATATAAAATAGAGTAAATATGCTTGTTATATAAATGTGTTTGTTAATAGAATATCTTAGTTAATACCTAAATTTAAGGGCATCTTCAATTACTACTTTATCTTCATTCATTCATAATATTTTATATCACAATAGACTCCTATTTCCAAAAATGTATTTCATTTACTCTCTTCAATATATACAAAAAATAAAATAAAAATACAATCATTTCTATATATGTCGCTATGTAAAGTTTATTTACCTATCATCATTATATATAAGAAAAAAAATACAATAATGATTCAAATATACATTTGATATATGCTCAAAAAATCGAGATAAGAAACTTCTATCAGTAGCTATAACATAAAAATATAACAAAAGAATGAACTCATTATCATGATACACAATAAACATACAAATATATGTGTGTGTGTGTGTTTCTTTATTTGAGTTAGTACATTGTCTCATTGTGTATACAAATCCCTTGAAACTTTCTTTGCTTACTGTGATAAATTATTCTCTTGGTATTGTTGTGTATTAAACATGAAGTAAAGTTATAGTTTTTTTTTCATCTTCTATCATATTATAAAGAATAATGTGATTCGTTTTAATTTTTATTAAGTATGTGACTCTTTTATTGGTTAAACATATGAGAAACGAACTTATGTGTATACAAGATTAGTTTATAGATAGTTTCATATGTTTTTTGTTTCGTCTAATCCTATAAAATTTGTTATTATAAAAAAACTTATAGTTTTAACAATTATTTTTGTATAATTTTCAAATACAATGTGAAAAAAAATTATTAAAATTTAGGGTATATGTTTTTAAATAAAATGTAAAAAGAATATTATTGAAATTAATTGTTTAATTTAGTGTATATGTTTGACATAATATCTAAATGAGTATTAAAACACATAATCTTTTAATGTTAATTCTGGTAACTTAGACAGGTTATAAATTATTGTTTAATTTTATAAAAATTGAAAAGATAAATTATTAAAATTATAAATTGTGATCCTTCATATAATTCTTTATTATATTAGTTAAAAATATTAATAATTAATTTATTTTTAAAAAAATTATTAAACAACTATAAATATAATTTAAAAAATATAATATTCGGCCCATAAACGGGCCCTTCGACATCTAGTATATATTAAATAGATGATACAGTATTAATGCAAAATCATGTTATTAATAGTGTATGTGAAGCATATTAACTTCATTAAATAAAGAAAAATACAACATAAAGAATACAACAATGATATATACTGCACACTTTGATATATATATTTATATAGGTAAACTCTTTAATATATATATATATATATATATATATATATATATATATATATATATATATATATATATAATTATAGAAATACAAAATATTTTTATATATACTCTTATTGGAGAAAAATAAAAAAATGAAAGAAATTGATAAATTCAGGATATAATTTCAAAATTGAAAAAATACGTGGATGTCACCCTAACATAATTAATGATAAGCTATTAGTATTTAATTAGACTAAAAAGAGGGGGAAGGGGAAGGGCAAGGGGGAGGGAGGGAATGGATGAAATTTTAATGTTTAGTAAAATGAATAATTATTGATATTATCAGTATATATTAATAATATTTGTAGTAGTGATAATATTAGTCTTTAAGGTAAAGACCCAGTAATTTTCCCTTTATTCTTTCCACCCTTCAAAAAGATTTAACGGATCACATCTCATAATAATACAGAATAACAATCACATTTGAACCGCATCACTTTTTTTTTTTATAACTAGTATTGGATATGCGCGTTGTGCATGCATTACACATTAAATATACGTATAAAATTTTATTAAATCACATAAATATTATGAGTACTAAATTTGTGTTCGAGTTGGCAATTTATTTTTTTTTATTTTGAAGATCAAAAATAGTGTTGTTTATTGACTTAGCAAAAGCAAAACATTATACATATGTGCTTGAATAGAATAAACGCAAATCAGATTTATAAAAGAAACAGATGAAAAGTTGTCGACCTTACTAAATTCCTCAAAAAATAATTCTAAAAAATGTACCGTTTGTAAATCTTAAAGTTTTAATTTTTTGGCATCGCTGCCATTCATTTAATTGACTTTTTTTCATATGCTGGCTCTTTCTTGATATGTATTTTTGTCTTTGTACTTTGGACGTGGATACATTAAAATATAAATCAGAGAACATAATAAGTTAATAAAAATACATTAATCATGGAACAAATATTTTTTGATAAAAGTGATTGTTTTAGTTGCGATAAAATAAATATAGTGTAACAGGGAAAAATAAACATTGTTCAGCAAATAAATGAAGACAATTGAGAAATAATTAAATAGAAAAAATAATTAAAACACAGCTTAGAAGACTTCACAGGCTCAGGATCAATGACTTGATTACATCATAACATCAACAGACCTCCATTTCATCATCTAAACAAAATGTCACCAATGAAAATAACGAAAGAGAAGACCAATCATCACCAACAGGGATACACTTTGAACACAAAAATAGGTCATTGAGATTTTTTTTAAGTAATGAATGAATTAATATAATTTCCATTAGGAAGTTGAAAGATGAAGGAACTAAATATTGAATAAACATATTAAAGATTGATATTAACGGACATTTGTAATAGATAGGGAGGATTAAAGTAATTCTAAATTTAAGTGATTACAATAAATGACATTAATTTTAGAAACATGAACCATCTTCATATTATTCATCTTTTACATTTATTATGTACTATCACTTTATTATTTTTTGAAATGTAAATTACATTTTAGTAGATGAATAGGTTTGAAGTAAAGGATAAATATGGTCGTTCATTCTTTTATGGATATTTTAGTCTTTTAACTTTAGACTTAGGCGCTTCCCACTTTTAGTATAATCATATTATTATATAAGTGGAAAGCCAAAAAAGTAAAAAGTTAGATTACCACGAAAGTAAATTAAAGATATATAATATATAAGCAAGTGTTCATAAAATATTGAATGACTATTGTTGACACCCAATTTTGACTCTCCATATTTTTTATTAGTTATTTTAAGCTTCTGAAATTTTCAAATGAATTAAAATGAATATTTATTTTGTTGAAAATATTTTTTAACTATTTTTCTTGGATAATATCTTGCTATTTTTATTTTAAAAAAAATTAAAAAGAAACATATATGTAGGTTTCTTGTAATTTTGAATTTAAAAAAAAATTAAAATTAAAATAAATCAATTTTATACACACATGTATGTGTATACACATTAAAATATGTGTCATATTTTTCTTATCAAAATCAAATATTTTATTTAAGTACGTATTTTAGATTATTAATTTTAAGTCGGTTATAATTTATATACTAAAATGACCCATTTTGGTAAATAAATATTTTATTTTATTTAAGTTCGAAAGCTTAATTTAATTAATCGATTAATAGTGCATCTTGATTTTTATTTCAAGAATAAGATGATTTTACTATTTAAATGATTTTAATTTTTTACAATTAATGCTATTTTATTAAGAAAGTGGCTACAATTGAAAAGAATTTGAGTTTGTTTTAAATTAAAAATTTAGCCACAAATTGAGTCAAAATCTGCATATTCCTCAATTTATACCATCTCACTTTAGCCAATCCATGCTTGCCATGTAGGCGATACATGGATTGTGTTTCTTCTCTTTAATCTCATCCGTCTATTTTTTATCGTACGGCCTTTATTTATTTAGTTACTTTATTTATTTATTTTCACTTTTTAATATTATATTATATATGTATTTATTATTTATTTATTATATATCAACTTTTTATATAATTATTTTTATTTATTTTATCTTTTTTATTTCTAACTGTCCGATCATTAGATCGACGGTCCAAATTAATTTGATCCGCCCCAAAACCCATTACCCGAACCGACCCGCCCAAATACCCCCCAAAAAAACCCTAATCTCTCCCTCTCTCTCTTCGATCCAAACACCCGATATTCCCCTCTCCCTCACCAACGCCGACTACCCTCTCCCCTGCGACACCATCGCCAGCCCCCTCCGCCGACCTCCTCCTCCCACAGAACTCGCCGGACCTTCCTCCCAACCAAACCCGACGCCCATCCGCTGCCAAACCCACGACACCCATGACCCCTCCCCCTCTCGAATTTCTGTCACCTCAGACCCGAAGACCCAGAAATCCTGCTAAGAACCTGTCCATTGTTGGCGTGAAGAAGTTCTCCAACAGTTGAAGCAGGTAAGTCAGTCCCTCTTTGTCAATTTTTTCAAATTTCTTCTCCCCTTTTCTCAAGCAATTGTCCTACCAATGATTCAAATTTTGAATCCCTTAAGTTTTTCTTTTCCTAATTTCCATAACTTACATCTTATCCTATAAAAGGAGAAGTCAGTGAGGGAGAAAAACTCACTCAAGTTCACTGGAAAAAAAAAACATCCGGGCTTGTGGAAGAACAAAAAAAAAAAGATTGAAAGAAAACAAAAAAAAGGGGACTCAAGCGAGACAGGAAAAATCCGAACAGCGGCAGCACAAGAACAAACTATTTTTTTCGTTTCCCTTTTTGCGCTTGGTTTCTTTTCAATTTACTCATTCGCGTACTGTCCCTTTCCTGCTCGCACTTGGAGTTGGGAAAGCTAGCATAGGACTCGACCTCACAGAGCCTCAATCGCTGCACAACAACAGGTAATATTTATCTATCTTTAGTTGTTAATGTGTAGCTTTGTAGTCAATTTTAGCTATAATGAACATCTGTCAGTAGCTGATAATAACTGATTAGCCGAGTGAAGGCGATAGTGAATAATCTGCAAAATTGTGATTCGCTTGCTATGTGTTTATAAGAAGTTTTAACCTTTAACTTGAAAAAAAGAGGATGGTGTGGAAGGAGATATTATGAAGTCTAAGTATTGAAATACGATAATTATCTGTCTTGAGGTCGTTTGTAATGTTTGTTGGAGTGTCTTTATACGACACTAGCGGTAACTAGAGGGACGACTCAAGATTGAAATCTAAAGGAGAAATATTTTGAATAAGTATGAATTTCCACTACCAGATAAACTTTGTTTGGATTAAATGCTTTCTTGTGTATTCTTAATGTTATGTGATCTTGCATGATTCAATAAGGGTTGGTAATCCTAGAGTAACACTAAACTAGTTTGAAGGAACGGAACATTGAGTTGTAATTGTTTTCTTGGCTCAGTTGAACATGTGCACTCTTGCAACTGTTACAAATATTTTAAATCACTTAGTTTTATGCATCAAAGAAGGGTGTGTTAAATAAGTCCTTCATGTTAGTTTCATGTTATTAAATCTGATTTCTTGTCCTGTGTATGCTTTACATCTTGAAGAGCATATGAGGTCAGCTGAATATATTTACTTCATTACGCTTAGCGTTTGTATTATACCACTTGTTGTTCATCGAGGTCAAGACTGTTGAAGCCATTAAAGATATGTTCATATTAAGTCTATTAGTTTTTCCTGTTTAATTTAGTGGATTTTAGATAATGAGAAGGTTGTGACTCAGCTGAATTTCGGGAAGATTTGAGGGTTGAATCCTCCACTTCTTTAAATTAAGATAATTCATTCATTGTTGAAGTTTTTCTTTGCTTGGGACTATACTCTTTTGCCTGAACTATTGACTTTAGCTTGTTATTGATGGAAATTAATAGTGCTTGAACCATGTAAAGGAGCTATTTGATTTAGTCTTAGTCACGATGCATACATAGAGATTATGTTAGAGATATCGAGGCTCTTGGACTGCATAAATGAAAGAGTGTGCTAAAAATGACTCACTAATGCTAGTTTTTGCCCATTATATCAATGTTTGAGACCACTTTACTAGATACCCATTTTTAAAGTCTGATTTGGAGCTTATTTGAGAATTCAAGAATTGTTAAGGACATGTTCATGTAAGATTTGCTTATGTTCTCATCTCATCTAGCAAAAGGTTATGCATAATACAAATGCTTGTGGTAAGTCTGAAGTTTTCACTATTTAAGAGTTACAACCACCTGATATTGAGATACTTGATTGAATTTAGTCGTCTTCTGAAATATAGAACTATATGTTTGTTCCTCTTTGCTTATGGTACATTGCTTAGAGGTCATATAATTCGACCTTAAGTCTTAATACTATGTTTGAAACAAGTCTGCCTAAGCATTAAGACAAGTTGGGATTTACAAAATTATGATTATGCTTGTATTAAATAAGATGTGAAATCTGGAAGCTAAAGCATCAAGGCAATTTTGGTGAAGTATGCTCTAATAATAGTCTCTGTCAAAGGTTATGGTTTAATTTTGTAGGAAATTTACGCATTGCTGCAGTCTTTATTTTGGTTGAAAATGATACTTCTCTTACCAACTTTTCATTCTCATTTTTTCCTTGCTAAGCCTTTTGTTTTCTTTTCTTTACATGTACAGGGAGCGCATTTGGAGTTACGATTTGACTCCATCTCTGTCTAAATCAGAGGGTGATTAATAGTTGCATCATATGCCATGTGTGGAAATCTTCCCTCCTTCCGCCTAAAAGAGTCCCACACTTTCTTAGTTCTCTCCCCTATGGTTCACTTACATTATCGTTATTTTATTTGCTTACTTTATGTATGTTTGGGCGGCTTTGTGAATAACCTCTTTGGTAGGAATTATTTTCTTTTTTATAAGTGCGTGTTGAATATATATATATATATATATATATATATATATATATATATATATATATATATATATATTTGTATTGTATTGTTGTCTAAAAATTTTAGGTAAAAGGTGTAAAAAATGGGTTTCTCTTTTCAAAAGGTTTAATGTTATTTTTACCTCTTTAATATGTAATGTTCAAAAAAAAACAAAGTTTCTCTTTTCAAGCAAATTAAGAATAAAAGTAGTAAATTTTTTTTAAAAATTAAAATCTGATAATTAAGTCCAACACTAAGCTCAAAAAATAATTAGAATATGCCAATAACTGCTAAATGGGCTGCAGGCCCAAATTAATTTACAGCTACGTTGCAGAAATTTAGATCAAAAAATTTTTGGCCCATTTCAGCATTTCTCTTCCAAAAGCTCAAGCATGAGGTATATATATTTTACAAATTTATTTTTTGTATTATGTTATAATTATCATTATTTATTTTTCTCCATATACTATTACTTACATATGTATATTTATTTTTATGTACTACCTACATCATTTTTCCTATATATTCATACTTTTAATTAATTTTCCCTCATATTAACATCTATTTATAAATATTTACTCTCATATATTACATGGCATACGCCTTATTTTTTTTACTCATTTATACTAACTTCCCTTTCCTATGCTGCGCACACATTATTTTATTTTTTTACATATACATATATATTGTATACTACGTTTTCTATTCTACTTATATGTGCATATTTTATCATGTATACGAATATCTATTTACAACTACTTACTTTCAAGTATCCCATATCGTATATATATGTATGTCATTTTGCTTAAACACACACTCATAACATATTTTCCTCATGTATATGGTCATATACGTTGTATATTAGTTTATTACATTATTTATTAATATATGCATATCCTATAGACCCCCCTTGTATATTTCATGTATATCACATGAATATTTTGTATATCTCATACATATTTTTAAGTTTTTCAAATTATTTTTAAATCATTTTAGCCTCATTTTTATCAGTTATTTTAACACTTTCTTTTAGCATATAATAATTGAATAACTATCCCCTAGCATATCTTAGACTAAATTTAAGGACTATTTTTGGATAGGTTCGGTGGGATGTCTAACACCTTCCCCTTGGAGTAAATAAAATCCTTACCCAAATTTTCAATGGTTTTCGCATACTAAAATAGAGTTCGTTGTTTATTTAATTTTTTTTCTTTCAAATGGTTTTTCTAATATTTTTTCTTAAAAATTAGGTGGCGACTCTGAATTCATTTTTTAACCGGGTAGAAGAGTCAGATGTTGCGAACTATATTTTGGCCAGTTCAAAATAGGGCGCGATAGAATGACGACTCCGCTGGGGACTACACTTTTAGGTTTTGACCTTAAGATATTTAGTTCGAGATAATATTTGGGGATGTTTGTTTATTCTTGTCTGTTACTTGTTTTTATATTATTTTCTACTTGCTATCTATTTTTTTCTATTACTTTATGATATTTATACTGCTTTGTTTGAAAGGACACAAGCTAAATCCAAACTTGGGTTCCTTATTTATTTGAAAACACTACGTGTTACTGTTTTTCTTAACTGGCATTCCGTTCATACTTCCTCCATCTAGAAAATTGACACTTTCACACACTTGTACACGCTAGTTGTGCTTTGCACTTTTTCGAAATTCTTTCAAACACCATGTTTAGAGGGTCAGTGCATACATGGGATGAACGGATAGTTTTATTACCGTATGATCACGTGCCTTCCCATATAGGAAAACCTTGAGTCGGAGTCTGCCCAAATCTTAGAAAACTTAGAATAGAGTGTTAACCACCCTTGAGTTAGGTCATGCATGCATAAGCCCTAGGTGGTTTGACCCTTGGTGTCATTCCACATATTTAGCAAAATGCCTTTATGTCAAACTCATGTCATGTGCAATGTGATAATGATAAACTGATCCAAGCTAAAATTTGACCAAATTGAGTTTGGCATTTTTTTTGTTTTTTGTTTTGTTTTTGTTGTCTTAGGTTGATAGAATGGAGAATCTGCCAAGTTTCGCCAATACCCAAATGGTTGTGGGTGTGCCACACAAATTAAGAAAATGGTGGGAGAACATCAAGATGGAGCACGGACAGGAAATCAGGAGCTGATTGGGTTTTCTGACTTCATTGATTTACATCTCTCCAGATCGACATGTGATTAAGGTATTGATCGAGTTTTGAGATCCTGGCAGAGTTGTGTTTAGGTTTAAGGACTTTGAGTTAACTCCCACAATAGAAGAAATCGATGGATTTACTAACTTAAAGTATCAAGGAAAGGGTATGATTCTACCACGCAGGCAATCCGGAAAGAAATTTTTGCATCACCTTGGACTTAGAAACAACCTTAAGTTTGCATGCCTTGATCATGAATGGGTCTCCTTGGATTACTTGTATGAGCGGTTTGGCCGCAAAGACGGGTATGAAGTTTTTCACAAGGAATTTTCTTGCTCTGCTAGAAATTGGACGAAGAAGTGCCTTGTTGCTTTTGCCATTGCTTTGCTAGGTATTCTAGTTTTTCCAAAGGAACATGGAAAAATAGATACTTGCATCAACTCTGTGATCCGAGCACTTTTCCAAGGGGTTGACAATGTTGAGGTCACGTTAGTTCCGATGATTGTAGAGGAGATGTCAAGGGCATTATCCAAATGTGCTAGAGGGAGAAGGTTCTTTGAAGGTTGCAACCTCCTCCAACTCTGGGCCGTGGAACACTTCTACAACGTCCTGCTATGGTTGACATACTCTTGGGAAGACCGAACAAGATCGACAGTCATCACCAAAGAATGACAAGGTTTGCATCTCCAATTGGTACCGAGAATTGGTATAGATACATGAAGGCACTTACTGGTAATCTAATTCAATGGAGGAATTCATGGTTATCACCTCCTGCTGCTATCATAAGGGGGCAAGAACTGTACTATATTGAGCTCATTGGTCTAAGGGGTCTCCAACCGTATGCTCCCGTATGAGTGCTTCGACAATTTGGGCGTCCTTAAGTGGTTCCACTTCGCTCACACATGGGAAAATCGGAGATTAAGTTTGGGGTAAACCTGGAGATTCCTAGAGCAAAGGAGTTGCTTCAAGCATCGAAAAATCTGGTGAAAATAAAAGTGCTTAATGAACAATCACATTGCACTTTCGAGTATTACGTATGGTTGTTGGAAGATTGTGAGGATGTGAACCTTAGCTCAAGGACATACATCAGGTTTCGAGGATTTGAGCGAAGCCAAGTGGGTGCGTAGTCATCTGTTTAACAACCTCATCGTCACACCTGAAATGTGGGCACAAATCATCCCTGGGTCTTTGGAGCACAACCACGGAGGAGCATGAAGATTTGATCTAGTGACTAGGATTTTCCTTTTGTTGTTCTATATTTTCCTTATGAAAGTTGTCGTTGTTGGACTCAATGTGATGGTTTAAATGTAATATTTCAATGAAGTTGTCTGTTTTGTTTTATTATCTAACTCCAAACTCAAATGATGTCCATAATTAAAAGCTTGGATCAATTTATCATAATCTCACATATGTGGCGTTTAGGCCTACCTTTGGCAATAAAAAAGGTCCCTTGCATTTTAGGACGCTCTTTGACTATTTAATTTGTTTCTTGCTACATAATTTATTTGTTATTGGTTTTCAACATTACTTTAACTACTAATATTATTTTTACTATTAAAGCATTACGACTAGAAACTAATTGATGTTTCTTCTGTTTTAAAGGTTTTTTCCCCATAGGTTGATTCGTGTTGACTACGAATTGGCGAATCATCCGCACTTTATAAGATCAAAAGCACGAGCATACGCCAATATGATTGATTCAAGTACATCCGATCAGGCTGGTTTAGGGATTATCACTATTCCGAGCGACGAGCCTGAGACTTCGGGGGGAGAAAATGCAACCCTTCATGATGAACACATTGCTTATATGATGCAGCAAATGGCCAACATGCAAAGCAAAATTGATCGACTTCGGAATCTCACGAATCTTTCCATTAGCCTAAGCATGCCACTTCCTGAACAGAGAATGAATGCAACTATCCCACCAACTTTTCCGCATGTTAACTCGCCCGCTCAACACTTTCCACCAAACTCTTCACCCTACAAAGCCAATACGAATGTTGCCAACCCAACCAACAACCTACAATAATCCAACCCCAAACAAGCCAACCCATTGCCCTTCATTACTCCAGATATTCCTCAACCTCCACTTGTTCAAACTACCCAATTCACCCAAAATCACCAAACGAGACAATATATACCGGCGCACACATTGCTATTCCTAGCACGCAGTATGTGCCACCGGTATATGTAGCAGCACCACAACGTTTCACTAACTCGATTCCAATTATGCCTCATCCAGAAGTCGATCCATATGAGGAGATAGAGAAAGAAGCAGGGCCTAAGATAGACAAGAGTATGGCAAAGGAGATCCATAATCTAAAGGAAGCATTCAAAAGCATCCAGGTTCATAAGGGATATGAAGGGCTTGAGTATGAGGATCTATGTGTTCATCCAGATATCAAGTTGCCTGGAGGATATAAGGTGCCGAAATTTGATATGTTTGATGGAAAAGGAAATCCTCGTGCCCATTTAAGGTCGTACTGCGATAAACTAGTTGGAGTAGGTAGAGATGAGGCCATTAGGATGAAGCATTTTATAAGGAGCTTGACGGGAGAAGCCCTTGATTGTTACACAAGCCAAGATCCACAGTAATAGCGTAGTTGGGGTGTAATGGCGCAAGAATTCATGGAGAGATTCGATTTAACACTAAGGTCATCCCGGATAGGTTCTATTTGATGAAGCTGGAAAGAAAGTCAACAAAATCTTTTAGAGAATATACTCTGCGATGGAGAGCAGAAGCCGCAAAAATCCAACCTCCGATGGCGGAAAGTGAGATGACCTCTCTCTTTATACAGTCTCAAAAGGATGTGACGTACTATGAAAGGATGTTGAGCATGATGGGGAAAAAGTTTTATGAAGTCGTTAGGATGGGAGAGTTTGTAAAAGAAGACATCAAAACTGGGAGAATCACAAATTTGGCAGACTTGCAAGCAACAAGTAAGGCAATTCAATCAGATTCATTTGGGGGAGCAATTAAGAAGAAGAGGGACGGAGTGTCCGCTGTCATGACCATTCAGGAACATAGGCCAAATCAGATGTTAACCTACCTAAATCCATTATCCCAACCTTCATACCATAGCCAATACACTCAAGCTCCTCAGCCGTACTATCAACCTTCGCCCGCCCCTTATCCCGTTTACCATACACAACCAACATATTATCCGCCTCGAGCACTTGCATACAAGAATCCGTCACAATATCAACCTACCTATCAGCCTCAAACCCAGTACCAGCCATAAATTTGTCCGCCAAATGCACCTAGGCCTCGCCCGAACTTTGAGAAAAAGCCAGCCAAAACCTATACAGCCCTAGCCGAACCTTTGGCCCAACTATATGAAAGGTTGATAACTATGGGGCTACTCTAACCAATCCAAGGTAGGATTCCCAACCCCCTTCCTGGATGGTATGACGAGACTAAGCATTGTGTGTATCACTCTGGAGTTGCCGGACACGACACTGAAAATTGCTTTGCTCTTAAAGATAAGATTGAGGCGCTGATCAAAGAAGGAGTCATCCAACTTAAAGGGGCTCCCCCTAATGTAAGCAACAATCCTCTGTCAAATCATGATAATGCTAATGTGAACATGATCACCATTGATGAAGAATGCAATTTGGAAGGGACCATTGTGTCGGTCAAAAATGAGGAAAACGCCGCATCATCAACCTTTGTTTCTCCCATAATTATTGTACAAGTGAAGACGCCAATTGAAGTGGAAGTAGTCCTTCCCAAACCCAGGATCACAGCGTCATTCGCTCAAGCACCTTCTTTTGACACCATGTCCCTTGGGATTACCAGACTGGCACGAGGAGTAAAGGAAAGGGAAAGTTGGTTGTAGAAACTGCTGCTGCAGGAATGACAAGGTCTGGGCGGTGTTACGCCCTAAAGGATATAACACGAGGAATATTAAGCAAGGAAAACAATCCAAAGAAAGTGGTGACAGAGGTTGAAGTAGAGGAGTTTTGGAAGAAAATGCCAACTAAGGAATATTCTGTTGTTGAACAACTGAAGAAAACGCCCGCCTAAATTTCCTTATTATCATTGTTGATGAATTCTGCCACTCACAGGAGTGCTTTGGTGAAGGTACTTAGCGAGGCTCATGTGCCATCTGAGACCACTAGCGAGAGCTTTTTATCTATGGTTGGACAAATTCTAGAGGCCCACAAAGTCTCTTTTCATGACGATGGTTGCCGCCTGAAGGTTTGGGGCACAACAGAGTGTTGAATATTACCGTCAAGTGCAGGGATAAATCATTTCTAAGGTTTTGATTGATAACGACTCAACCGTTAATATATGTCCTTTCACTACGCTCCGAGATTTAAGAATTAACGTTGGGAAAATTCGTGAAAGTCACGTGAAGATTAGAGGTTTTGATGGGACTCAAAGGGAGTCATTGAAGAGGTTGGCTTGGCATTGCAAATGAACCCGTGGAGTTCATCGTGGAGTTTTAGGTGGTGGACATATCTGCTAGTTACAACTTGTTGTTAGGAAGGTCATGGATCCACATGGCTGGTGCAGTCCCTTCCACCTTGCATCAGACCTTAAAATTTGTCTGGAATAATCATGAAATTGTGGTTTGAGAATGCAATAATTCGATCTACCCCGATGACTCAGTCCCTATTATTGAAAGTGTGGAAAAGATGGATAGACCCTTTTATCATACTAAGAAAATTATGTGTGCCACTCGAGCTGAAAGGGTAAAATTGCCACATGTGCTTATGATGGTGGCTTAGGAGATGTTGAAGAACAGTTTTGAGCCTGGACGAGGTCTCGGAGTGAATCTAAATGGAATAACAGAGCCGATCTAGTTGCCTGGTCAGAAATATACTTTCGGTCTCGGATATGAGCCTAATCCTGAAGAAGTCTCATTGGCTAGTCTTAAAAAAAAAGTGACATTCTCTTGCTGAAGCCTATCCCTTCACTGGACCAATCATTTGCCAAGCTAATTGCCGCCTAAGAGTTAGACGAAGTTGCTGAAGATAACCTTGTGGAAGGACTCAAGAACCTATTTATTGCTGAAGAGGAAGCTGAATGCAACATGATTTTAAAGGATTGCGTTGAGACTCCAACCATTTGAGATGCCGATCCTGGAGATGCTTTGAACAATTGGACTTGTACCCCGTCCCCGGTTCTCCGGGAGTCTTGGTAGATGATTGTATTAATATTTTGTGAAATACCATGATTCAAAACTGAGGCCTGAATCGTGCTGATGAATTTTATGTGTTTTGCCTCCATCTTTTGAAAGCTTCAATGTCAAATCCAAACTATGCTTTTTCGTTTTTAATTCCATATTATCTTCTTTTAATTATTTTCTCTTTTACTTTTCAGCGAACAAATTAATAAATCTGTCGATACTGTGAATGTGACATGTAATGAAACAAGTGAACAAACCTTAAATGGCAATGAAGAGTTTGAAGAATATGAAGAAGACATGCAGCCTGAAGAGTTGACCAAGGAGATCGAACACTTCGAGAACAAGTCAAAACAAAATTTGGACGAAACGGAGACTATAAATTTGGGAGATTTGGAGTCAATAAAGGAAACAAGAATCAGTGTCCATCTAACCCCGTCTCAAAAGAAAGAGTTGATTGATCTTTTAAGACAGTATGTGGATGTGTTTGCATGGTCTTATGATGATATGCTAGGTCTAAGCACATATATCGTTTCACATAAGTTGCCAATTAATCCATCTTATCCTCCAGTAAAGCAAAAGCCGAGAAAATTCAAGCTAGATTTGAGTTTGAAAATTAAGGAAGAAGTCTCCAAGCAGTTTGATGCAAATGTCATCTGAGTCACAAAGTATCCTACTTGGCTAGCCAACATCGTGCTGGTACCAAAGAAAGATGAAAAAATCAGAGTATGTGTGGATTATCGGTATCTCAAAAAGCTAGCTCGAAAGATGATTTTTCTCTCTCGAACATTCACATACTTATTGATAATTGTGCGAAGCATGAGTTACAGTCATCTGTTGATTGCTTCGCAGGGTAACACCAGATTCTAATGGACGAGGAAGATGCCGATAAAATGGAATTCATCACGCCTTGGGGGTGTACTATTATCGAGTGATGCCTTTTGGACTCAAGAACGTAGGTGCCACTTACATGAGAGCGATGACTACTATTTTTCATGACATGATCCATAAAGAGATTGAAGTTTATGTGGATGATGTCATCATCAAGTCACGAAAGAGTGTAGATCATTTGGTGGATTTGAAGAAGTTCTTTGATAGATTTAGGCGATACAATTTGAAACTAAATCCCGCAAAGTGTGCATTTGGTGTCCCTGCGGGGAAGCTGTTAGGTTTCATTGTCAGTAGGAAGGGAATAGAATTAGACCCTTCAAAGATAAAGGTCATTCAAGACTTGCCTTCTCCAAAGAGTCGAAAGGATGTAATGAGTTTCCTTGATCGTCTCAACTATATCAGTCGGTTCATAGCACAATCAACAATAATTTGTGAACCGATATTTAAGCTGTTGAAGAAAGATGCTGCTACCAGATGGACAGAAGATTGCCAATGAGCTTTTGACAGAATCAAGGAGTATTTTTCTAATCTGCCTGTCTTGGTTCCTCCAGAGCCGGGAAGATCGTTGTTGTATACTTGTCTGTGTCGGACAATGCATTTGGGTGTGTATTGGGGCAACGTAATGAAACTAGAAAGAAAGAGCAAGCGATATATTATTTGAGCAAGAAGTTTACACCTTATGAAGCGCGATACGCTTTGTTGGAACGTACCTGTTGTGCCTTAACTTGGGTCGCACAAAAACTGAGACATTATCTGTCTGTATACACCACTTATTTCATCTCAAGTACATCTTCCAGAAGACGATGCCTACGGGAAAGCTAAAAAAATGGCAAATTTTTCTAAGTGAGTTTGACATTATATATGTTACTCAAAAGGCCATCAAAGGACAGGCGTTAGCTGATCATTTTGCTGAAAACCCTGTGGATAAAGACTACCAGCCTCTTAAAACTTACTTTCTAGATGAAGAGGCCTTGTTTATTGGAGAGGATATTTCAGAAGAGTACCCAGGGTGGAGAATGTTTTTTGATGGGGCTGCAAACTTCAAAGGAGTTGGTGTTGGAGCAGTATTAATTTCAGAATCAGGCCAACATTATCCGATCTCTACAAAGCTCAGATTTCCTTGCACCAACAACATGGCAGAATACGAGGCGTGTATTCTCAGACTCAGAATATTGGTTGATATGAACATACAAGAATTATTGGTTATAGGTGATTCAGACTTATTGGTTCATCAAGTGCAAGGCGAATGGACCACTAAGAATGTGAAGATCCTCCCATACCTGCATTACGTGAAGGGGTTGTGCAAGAAATCTGTCAAGATAGAGTTCAAACATGTCCCACGAGCTCAAAATGAGTTTGCAGATGCTCTGGAAACCCTGTCTTCTATGATTCAACACCTAGATAACAATTACATTGATCCTATCAAGGTGAATGTGCAAGATCAACCGGCTTATTGCTTTCACGTAGATGAAGAACCAGATGGAGAGCCCTGGTACCATGATATTAAAAGGTATCTCAAAGCAGGAGACTATCCAGAAAACATAACTAGTATTCAGAAGAGAACACTTCGGAGGTTGGCAAACCATTTCTTCCTAAATGGGGAAATTCTCTATAGAAGGACTCCTGATTTAGGATTGTTAAGGTATGTTGATGCCAAAGAAGCGGTCAAGTTGATTGAAGAAATACATGGAGGCACATGCGGGCCTCACATGAATGGCTTCACTCTGGCAAAGAAGATTTTACGAGCTGGTTATTTTGGATGACCATGGAAATGGATTGCATTCGCTTTGTGCAAAAATGTCATCAGTGTCAGATTCATGGTGATTTGATTCGAGTTCCGCCAAATGAACTCAATGTGACAAGTTCTCCTTGGCCTTTTGCAGTTTGGGGAATGAACGTCATTGGTCCTATTGAGCCAGCTGCATCTAATGGACACAGGTTTATTTTGGTAGCCATTGGTTATTTCACGAAGTGGGTAGAAGCATCTTCTTACAAGTCGGTGACAAAGAAGGTGGTGGTGGATTTTGTTCGCAATAACATCATTTGCCGATCTGGAATTCCTAAGTCAATTGTGACAGATAATGGAGCTAATCTCAATAGCGGTTTGATGCGTGAGGTATGTGAGGATTTTAAGATCACTCACCGCAATTCCACTCCATACCGGCCTCAGATGAATGGAGCAGTTGAGGCGACTAACAAGAATATTAAAAGAATATTGCAGAAGATGATTGAAAATTACAAGCATTGGCACGAGAAACTACCATTTGCCCTCCTTAGCCATCGCACTACAATCAGGACTTCAACAGGGGCAACTCCTTATCTTTTGGTTTATGGAACAGAAGCAGTGTTACCAGCAGAAGTAGAGATACCATCCTTAAGAATTATCCAAGAATCTGAGTTGAGTGATGCTGAATGGGTGCAAAGTCGGTATGAATAATTGATGCTCATTGATGAAAAGAGAATGAATGCAATTTGCCACGTCAGCTTTATCATAATAGAATGGCCAGAGCTTTCAACAAGAAAGTAAGGCTGAGACAATTCAAACCGGCACAATTGGTGTTGAAGCGCATATTCCCGAATCAAGACGAGGCTAAGGGAATGTTTGCACCTAACTGGCAAGGGCTGTACATGGTTCACCGAGTATTGATTGGAGGAGCACTGATTCTAGCAGAGATGGATGGCGAAGTGTGGCCGAGGGCCATTAATGCAGATGCTGTCAAGAGATACTACATTTAGGAGTTTATTTATCTTCATTTATGCAAAGTCTTTCTATGTAACAGAACTACGTCTCGACTTGACTTCCCATGGTGGGGTACGTAGGCAACTCATATCGGGTCCGGTCTCTCTGTAATAAAAATTCAAAGCATCTTTTTCATGTATTTTGAACTACGTTATGACCTCATTCCTTTGGCGGGATACGTAGGCGGCCTACATCGGCTTCGGTCACATTATGAGGAAATTTTCAATTTCTTTTTCTCTTCTTTTACTTGTATGCAACGAGTTACACCTGTTTTAAGTCCTCATGAATATGTAGGAAGCCTATAGAGGGTTAGGCCCTTTAAACTAGGATTTTCGAGAAATGTATTCAAAAACCACGCTGGACTCGTTTCCTTGCGAGATATGTATACAACGTATACAGGGATCACCTCATTACGACAAGAATTCAGTACATCTCCCATGATAAAAATTGGGGAAATTTTGAGGGCATCATTGCAAGGATATGGAAAGGGACATCGAAGAGTATACGATCAACCCAACTCATTGGATAAGAGAAGGATTTTGGATAAAGGATATTCACTTTGTTTCACAAATGTGTCACAGTATAAAAATTCGGCTGAAGGATCTTTTGCAATACCATTTCCATGCATATTTTAGAAATAACACGATCATCATTATTTTATTTTATTTTATTTATATATTTTATTATTTTGTTGTCCAAGACTTATAATATATGGGGGTTGCAAGTCCAAACGAAGCAGGAAGCGTGAAGTATCAAAAGGGCCAGATTTTCAAAGTCAACACGAATCAACCTCCCCCAAAATTAATAAATTTTCTTTGAGTGCAGGATTTTGAAATAGTAGAAGCTGAAAAGTGAACAATATTTACAACTTCGCCTGAATTACGCGTCGAACGGTTTGAGTTTCTTATAGTATTTATAGGAAATTATGCCTCCCAGAATAAAATAATTTTCAGAATCTACGACTTTGAAATTTGTAAAAACTACCAAATGCATAAATACTTCAAATGCACTACAAATCACTTTCAATTTCCTTCAAGTGCTTTGCAAATGCACTTCCTATTGCTTTCAAGTGCTTTACACTATTCTACATATGCACCGCACATGACTTTAATTTCTTCAAATACCTTGCAATGCATCGCACCTGGCTTTCAAGTTATTTCAAATGTTCTACACCACATTGCACATTGCTTTTAAATACTCTGCACATGTGCTGCACGCGCTTTAATTTTTCAAATACACTGCATATGCGCTGCGCATGCTTTAATTTTTCAAATACACTACACATGTTCTAGTTTCTTCAAATACTCTACATAGGCTCTGCACATTGCTTTCAAGTACTCTGCATAGGCACCACACGTGCTTTAATTCCTTCAAATGATCTGCAATACACCGCACCTGCTTTTCAATTTATTTCAAAAATGCTCTGCACTGCACATGCATCGTCCATGTGTTTGCAATGTATCGCACATAACTTTCAATTTATTTCAAAATACTCTGCACAGTTGCTCGCAAATGCACCGCATTGTCTTTAATTGCTTTCAAGCACATTGCAATGCACTGCACATGATTTTTAATTACTATCAAATGCATTGCACAATTTACTTCAAGTATATGCACAAACATTTTGCACTCGCATTATCTTTAAAAGCACCATTGATCATTCGGCTTTAAAAAAAAAAGAAGCGTCATGATCATGAATTATTTGGTTTAAGGCCTCATTTTCATTGACCATCATTGAAAGACACCATTATCATGAATCATTAGCCTAAAATTCCATTTCTTTTTAAATCTGTATCAAGGACATTATTTATTAAATCATTTCGGCTTGCAATGCCGCATTTTCATAGATTAACGTCTGAGAGGTGTCATTTTCATGAGCTTTATTTTACATCACTTTATATTTTTTTTATATGTATATATATCTATATGCATATACTACTAACTATTTTAACTAGCATATCAATCCTGCAGGAGCTTTAGCACAACGTGGAACTACCTCTAAGCAGCGATTGAGACATTGTTTGGTGAGGAATACCAAACTCACGAGCCAGAGTTAAAGGCCACTGTCCCCACTTCAATTTTTATTTAGTCATTCGTATTTTCAAAATTTTGAGCGCATCAATACTCTTTTCTCCTGTGTTCTGCTGTGAAGGTCTTCCCAAACTCTGCTAGAAGACCAGTGTCAATCATAAAGTCGACACTGGGGCAAAATTTTTGAGGGCATCCTCCAAATTCTTCGTAATCTTCAACTTGATACCCGCATCCTTTAGGGATATTTAGGTAGCTCGAGTTCGAGCGCGACTACACTCACTCTATTCTTGCCTAAATCTCCTTATCTTCCATCACAAAAGAACTTAGTGTTATCAAAATTCCACACTAGGGAAAAGTTTTGGAAATCGATCAATTTGCGATGGCTTTCGCGTCTTGAAGTACATTTGACCTGATTTCTCGTGAAACCTGAGATATGTAGGCAGCTAAGAAGCCAGAGCTCGGCCATAATTTATCAAAATTTTGATTTATTTTTGCTAAAAAGATGCGTCGGTGGTCGGCCAAAATTGGCTACCTCGTCAATATCTTCGTCCAAAGACTCTTACATCATCCTTGGTCGAAGAGGGGCAAGCTGTTGACATCCAATTTTGGCTCTCCACATTTTTGATTAGTTATTTTAAGCTTCTGAAATTTTCAAATGAAGTAAAATGAATATTTATTTTGTTGAAATATTTTTTAACTATTTTTCTTGGATAATATCTTGCTATTTTTATTTGAAAAAAAATATTAAAAAGAAACATATATGTAGGTTTCTTGTAATTTTGAATTTTAAAAAAATTAAAATTAAAATACACCAATTTTATATACACATGTATGTGTATACACATATTTAAATATGTTGTCATATTTTTCTTATCAAATCAAATATTTTATTTAAGTACGTATTTTAGATTTTTAATTTTAAGTTGGTTATAATTTATATACTAAAATGACCCATTTTGGTAAATAAATATTTTATTTTATTTAAGTTCGGAAGCTTAATTTAATTAGTCGATTAATAGTGCATCTTGATTTTTATTTCAAGAATAAGATGATTTTACTATTTAAATGATTTCAATTTTTTACAATTAATGCTATTTTATTAAGAAAGTGGATACAATTGAAATGAATTTGATTTTATTTTAAATTACAAATTTAGCCACAAATTGAGTCAAAATTTGCATATTCCTCAATCCATTCCATCTCACTTTAGCCAATCCATGCTTGCCATGTAGGCGATACATGGATTGTGTTTCTTCTTTTTGATCTCATCCGTCTATTTTTGATCCAGGCCTTTATTTATTTACTTTATTCACTTTTTAATATTATATAATATATGTATTTATTATTTATTTATTATATATCAACCTTTTATATAATTATTTTTATTTATTTTATCTTCTTTATTTCTAACCGACCGGATCATTAGATCAGACGGTTCAAACTAATTTGATCCGTCCCAAACCCATTTACCCAAACCGACCCGCCCAAATACCCAAAAAGAAAAACTCTAATCTCTCCCTCTCTCTCTTCGATCCAAACACCCGATATTCCCCTCTCCCTCACCAACGCCGACTACCCTCTCCCCTGCGACACCATCGCCAGCCCCCCTCCGCCGACCTCCTCCTCCCACAGAAATCGCCGTACCTTCCTCCCCGCTGCAACCAAACCCGACGCCAAGCCCCTGCCAAACCCACGACACCCGTCAGCCCTCCCCCTCTCGAATTTCTGTCACCTAAGCCCCGAAGACTCAGCAATCCCGCTGAGAACCTGTCCATTGTTGGCGTGAAGAAGTTCTCCAACAGTTGAAGCAGGTAAGTCAGTCCCTCTTTGTCAATTTTTTCAGATTTCTTCTCCCCTTTTCTCACGCAATTGTCCTACCAATGATTCAAATTTTGAATCCCTTAAGTTTATCTTTTCCTAATTTCCATAACTTATATCTTCTCCTATAAAAGGAGAAGTCAGTGAGGGAGAAATACTCACTCAAGTTCACTGGAAAAAAAAACATCCGGACTTGTGGAAGAACAAAAAAAACGACTGAAAGAAAACAAAAAAAAAGGGGACTCAAGCGAGACAGGAAAAATCCGAACAGCGGAAACACACGAACAAACTATTTTCTTTGTTTCCTTTTTTGCGCTTGGTTTCTTTTCAATTTACTCATTCGCGTACTGTCCCTTTCCTGCTCGCACTTGGAGTTGGGAAATCTAGCATAGGACTCGACCTCACAGAGCCTCAATCGCTGCACAACAACAGGTAATATTTATCTATCTTTAGTTGTTAATGTGTAGCTTTGTAGTCAATTTTAGCTATAATGAACATCTGTCAGTAGCTGATATAACTGATTAGCCAAGTGAAGGCGATAGTGAATAATCTGCAAAATTGTGATTCGCATGCTATGAGTTTGTAAGAAGTTGTAACCTTAAACTTGAAAAAAAGAGGATGGTATGGAAGGAGATACTATGAAGTCTAAGTGTTGAAATACGATAATTCTTTGTCTTGAGGTCGTTTGTAATGTTTGTTGGAGTGTCTTTATATGACATTAGCAGTAACTAGAGGGACGACTCAAGATTGAAATCTAAAGGAGAAACATTTTGAATAAGTATGAATTTCCACTATCAGATAAACTTTGTTTGGATTGAATGCTTTCTTGTGTATTCTTAATGTTATGTGATCTTGCATGATTCAATAAGGGTTGGTAATCCTATAGTAACACTAACCTAGTTTGAAGGAACAGAACATTGAGTTGTAATTGTTTTCTTGGCTCAGTTGAACATGTGCACTCTTTCAACTGCTACAAATATTTTAAATCACTTAGTTTTATGCATCAAAGAAGGGTGTATTAAATAAGTCCTTCATGTTAGTTTCATGTTATTAAATCTTATGTCTTGTCCTGTGTATGCTTTACATCTTGAAGAGCATATGAGGTCAGCTGAATATATTTACTTCATTACGCTTAGCATTTATATCATCACTTGTTGTTCATCGAGGTCAAGACTGTTGAAGCCATTAAAGATATGTTCATATTAACTCTATTAGTTTTTCCTGTTTAATTTAGTGGATTTTAGATAATGAGAAGGTTGTGACTCGGCTGAATTTCGGGAAGATTCGAGGGTTGAATCCTCCACTTCTTTAAATTAAGATAATTCATTCATTGTTGAAGTTTTTCTTTGCTTGGGACTATACTCTTTTGCCTGAACTATTGACTTTAGCTTGTTATTGATGGAAATTAATAGTGCTTGAACCATGTAAAGGAGCTATTTGATTTAGTCTTAGTCACGATGCATACATAGAGATTATGTTAGAGATTTCGAGGCTCTTAGACTGCATAAACGAAAGAGTGACCTAAAAATGACTCACTAATGCTAGTTTTTGCCCATTGTATCACTGTTTGAGACCACTTTACTAGATACCCATTTTTAAAGTCTGGTTTGGAGCTTATTTGAGAATTCAAGAATTGTTAAGGACATGTTCATGTAAGATTTGCTTATGTTCTCATCTCATCTAGCAAAAGGTTATGCATAATACAAATGCTTGTGGTAAGTCTGAAGTTTTCACTATTTAAGAGTTACAACCACCTGATATTGAGATACTTGATTGAATTTAGTCGTCTTCGGAAATATAGAACTATATGTTTGTTCCTCTTTGCTTATGGTACATTGCTTAGAGGTCATATAATTCGACCTTAAGTCTTAATACTATGTTTGAAACAAGTCTGCCTAAGCATTAAGACAAGTTGGGATTTACAAAATTATGATTATGCTTGTATTAAATAAGATGTGAAATCTGGAAGCTAAAGCATCAAGCAATTTTGGTGAAGTATGCTCTAATAATAGAGTCTCTGTCAAAGGTTATGGTTTAATTTTGTAGGAAATTTACGCATTGCTGCAGTCTTTATTTTGGTTGAAAATGATACTTCTCTTACCAACTTTTCATTCTCATTTTTTCCTTGCTAAGCCTTTTGTTTTCTTTTCTTTACATGTACACTGGGGAGCGCATTTGGAGTTACGATTTGACTCCATCTCTGTCTAAATCAGAGGGTGATTAATAGTTGCATCATATGCCATGTGTGGAAATCTTCCCTCCTTCGGCCTAAAAGAGTCCTACACTTTCTTAGTTCTCTCCCTTATGATTCACTTACATTATCGTTATTTTATTTGCTTACTTTATGTATGTTTAGGCGGCTTTGTGAATAACCTCTTTGATAGGAATTATTTTCTTTTTTATAAGTGTGTGTTAAATATATATATATATATATATATTTTTGTATTATATTGTTGTCTAAATATTTTAGGTAAAAGGTGTAAAAAATGGGTCTCTCTTTTCAAAAGGTTTAATGTTATTTTTATCTCTTTAACATGTAATGTTCAAAAAAAAAGTTAGTAAATTTTTTTTTAAAGTTAAAATTTGATAATTAAGTCCAACACTAGGCTCAAAAAATAATTAGAATCTGCCAATTACTGCTAAATGGGCTGCAAGCCCAAATTAATTTACAGCTATGTTACAGAAATTTAGATCAAAAAAATTTTGGCCCATTTCAGCATTTCTCTTCCAAAAGCTCAAGCACGAGCTATATATATTATACAAATTTTTTTTTTGTATTATATTATAATTATCATTATTTATTTTTCTCCATGTACTATATATATAGTTTTATATATTACCTACATCATTTTTCCTATATATGCATGCTTTTAATTAATTTTCACTCATACTAACATCTATTTATAAATATTTACTCTCATATATTACATGGCATACGCCTTATTTTTTTACTCATGTATACTAACTTCCCTTTCCTATGCTGCACACATATTATTTTATTTTTTTACATATATATATATATATATTGTATACTACAGTTTTTCAAATTATTTTCAAATCATTTTAGCCTCATTTTTATTAGTTATTTTAACACTTTCTTTTAGCATATAATAATTAAATAACTATCACCTAACATATCTTAGACTAAATTTAAGGACTATCTTCGGATAGGCTTCTAGGGATGTCTAACACCTCCACTTGGAGTAAATAAAATCCTTATCCAGATTTTCAATGATTTTCGCAGATTAAAACAGAGTTTGTTGTTTATAATTTTTTTTCTTTCAAATGATTTTCATAATATTTTTTCTTAAAAATTAGGTGGCGATTCTGAATCCATTTTTTAACTGGGTAGAAGAACCAGATGTTGCGAACTATATTTTGGCCAGTTCAAAATAGAGCACGACAACTGTTTTATCATTCAATCTAAAACTATTCCTATAATATTATATATACTAAAACTTAAAATTGCATAAAAATAAATATTATTAGACCATTAAATATTTCACAATAAATTATTTAGATGATGATGAAGGAGCAAACCTATTTATTATTTGAAGGGTATATTAGTCTCTCAATATTTAGAGGTTACTTTAGTATTCTAATTTTTCACTTTTGCGTTTCCACTTATATATATATATATATATATTATTATTATTATTATTATTATTATTATTATTATTGTTATTATTATTATTGTTATTATTATTATATAGTTGGTTAGTTAGTTAGTTATTATTTATATTTATTTTTTATATTTATTATTATTTATTATTTACGTTTTCTCTTATTATTATTATTATTTATTTATTTTAATTTTTTACTTTTTGACTTCTCACTTAAATAGTAATAAATATATAATTATGATATGATAAAATATTAATATTTAATTATGTATTTAATTAAATTTTAATTTAGTGAAGGGGGCAAAATGGTAATCTCTTTTCACTCTATGGCTTCCCACTTATATAATAATATGATATGATGATGACTTTTACATATTATATTTATTTTTATTTTATTTAGTGGAGGGTTAAAATGGTAATGCAACTTTAAATTTAGGAATTTTTACTTTTATTATATTTTAATTTAATTTATTTTTATTATTATATATTTATTTTATTTAATGAAGTTTGTTTAATGACATAATATTAAATAATATTAATTAAATAAATAAAATATAAAAATAATTTTAAAATAATTTTTTTTTTAAAAAATAAGATTAAAAACATTAATGGCATGTCACATTACGTTTCTAGATCTCCTTTATATATATATATATATATATATATATATATATATATATATATATATATTGATTAGATGGCCGAATAGGCCAGCTTCCATAAATAATAAAATAAGAAAGTTCCAGTACAAAGATACCAAAATAAAATAGAAAATAACGGCAGAGTCCAAAAGGATTCGGCCCAAAAAAATAAATGAAACAAAATAAATAAAACAAAGGGTGAAAGGGGAAAGTGTAGCTAGAGACTTCTGAAGCTCAGTCGTCTTTTCTGGTCGTCTTCAATCTCTAGCAACAGTAGAGGAAACATCAGTAGCTGAGGCGGAGTTATCACAAGTAAGATTCTATCATTGGGTGCCTGTAATCTTCTGATTGGATGAGTAAAAATTATTCTATGTTGACTTAGTTGTAATTCTTCACACAGCTAAGGTTTGAATCGATGTCATCACAAATCACCTCAAAACTCTCACCAGAATCGAGTATCAAAGAAGAAATCTTCATCGTATTGGATAATTTTAATACTTAACAATCACAAGCTAGGCTCTAAGTGATGTTTTCATTGACCGAATCGCCATTGAACCTCTTCCAACATATTGAACTTTCAGAAGAATTTAATATCACACATTAGCTAAAGTATCAGTAAGAAATCTAGCAAGATATCAAGAATGTTCAAGTAGAGTCTAACTATAAATTTGGTAATCTTCATAAGTATATTTTAGCAAAGTATGTAATAATGCCATATATATGTGTGTGTGTGTGTGTGTGTGTATGTGTGTGTGTACATACACACACAAGTAAGATTCTATCTTTGCGTGCCTATAATCTTCTGTTTGTATGAGTAAAAATTACGCTATGTTGATTTAGTTATGATCCTTCACACCGCCAAGGTTTGGATCGATGCCATCACAATTCACCTCAAAGCTCTCACCAAGTGATATGGAATCGAGTACCAAAGAAGAAATCTTCATCATATCGGGTAACTCTAATGCTTAACAATCACAAGCTAGGCTCTAAGTGATGTTTTCATTAACCGAATCGCCATTGAACCTCTTCCAACATATTAAACTTTCAAAGGAATTTAATATCACACATTAGCTAAAGTATCAGTAAAAAATCTAGCAAGATATCAAGAATGTGCAAGTAGAGTCTAACTATAAATTTGGTAATCTTCATAAGTATATTTTAGCAAAGTATTTAATAATGCCATACACACACACACACACACACACACACACACACAAGTAAGATTCTATCTTTGCGTGCCTATAATCTTCTGATTGTATGAGTAAAAATTACCCTATGTTGACTTAGTTGTGATCCTTCACACCGCCAAGGTTTGGATTGATGCCATCACAAATCACCTCAAAGCTCTCCCCAAGTGATATGGAATCGAGTACCAAAGAAGAAATATTCATCGTATCGGGTAACTCTAATACTTAACAATCACAAGTTAGACTCTAAGTGATGTTTTCATTAACCGAATTGCTATTGAACCTCTTCCAACATATTGAACTTTTAGAGGAATTTAATATCACACATTAGCTAAAGTATCAGTAAAAATTCTAGCAAGATATCAAGAATGTGCAAGTCGAGTCTAACTATAAATTTTGTAATCTTCATAAGTATATCTTAGCAAAGTATGTAATAACGCCATACACACATACACACACACACACACACACACACACACACAAAAGTAAGATTCTATCTTTGCGTGCCTATAATCTTCTGATTGTATGAGTAAAAATTATGCTATGTTGACTTAGTTGTGATCCTTCACACCGCCAAGGTTTGGATCGATGCCATCACAAATCACCTCAAAGCTCTCACCAAGTGATATGAAATCGAGTACCAAAGAAGAAATCTTCATCGTATCGGGTAACTCTAGTACTTAACAATCACAAGTTAGGCTCTAAGTGATGTTTTCATTGACCGAATCTCCATTGAACCTCTTCCAACATATTGAACTTTCAGAGGAATTTAATATCACACATTAGCTAAAGTATCAGTAAAAAATCTAGCAAGATATCAAGAATGTGCAAGTAGAGTCTAACTATAAATTTGGTAATCTTCACAAGTATATTTTAGCAAAGTATGTAATAATACCATATATATATATATATTGATTCTACTGAGACTTTAAAAAGAAATATCCACTCTTTTTTTGGCTTTTCAAAAATATTTCCATTTCAATTGCTTTAAGGGATGTCACAACTAAAAAGAATGCTATAATTACTAAAGGCTTGAAAGTCCTTTGAGGCTAATCAATGATACATACATACATATATACATATACACACACACACACACACATATATATATATATATTATGAAACACATTCTCTAATGAGTAATAGAAATATAACTATAAATTATAAGTTTATTTTGCAGAATAGTCTAAGTATTTCATGAATTATTATCGGTAGGTTGTTTTATGAGTTGAGTCACCTAAATATATATATATATATAAAGGAAGGATGTGAATCTACTGATGTGCCATGATTCTAAAGCCATCATTCCTATTTATCTTTTTTTCTTTTTTTTTCCACTTTTTTCACTCATTTTTTTCATTAAAAAATTCATTATTAATAAAGAAACAATTGTTTACGGAATTCAAAAGTCACTACATGAGATTACAACCATTAAAAAAAATTCATTATTAATAAAGAAACAATTGGTTACAGAATTCAAAAGTCACTACAGAAGATTACAACCATTACTAATAAAATTAAAACACATTCAAGTAAATGGAAGATAAAAAGACCAAAATCTTTTCAATTTCCAAAAAGTGTTTATTTTTAGCTTATAATAAAAAGATTTGGATTTTTGTAACTAATAACAATTGGCTTCTTAGCTTTGTCTCTTCTCCTTCTGAAATGTGAAGAAAAACAAAGAGAGACTATCTCATGGTTCTTCAAAGAAAGAGAGATTATCTCATGGTTCTTCTGAAGATAACCCACCAGAAGGGCATACCTCAAGGGGCACCAATCTCCTCCTGCAAAGATCTATCTGCATAAAGCTAATCGAAGTCAAAACAAACTTGATTAATTACTTTATTTCATCTCTACTCCTGGAAACAAATCAAGATCAAGAATGTTAAAAAGATAGAATCAACCGATGACATATATTTCTCTTCAAGATAAAATGCTTTTTGAGAAGATTTTGGGTTATAATTCCTCCTACGAGGATATTTTTGAGAAAAATCCATTTTGATTGAGACACTTAATAGGAAGAGTGAATGAGAGTGTCAAAAGTCAAGAAGAATTATTTGGAGAAAGAGCTAATCTATTTGTGGAATTCATATCAAATTAGGAGGAAAATATGAAAAAATCTATTTTGTGATTTGAAAGGAGCATAAATTAGTGCTGACATTATTTCTTTCAACTTCTTTCCTTTACTAATTCCTTTCTTTTTCTATTTTTTTTTAAAAATATTTTTCTGTTTCATTTTTCCTTATATATTTTTAATTTGTTCTCAGCAGTAAATATAAAATATCACATTTCCGCTAAGTTGCGTTATAGATGATAATCATTTTCTATTACAATAATTTTAATAAAATTTATTTTGAGTCCTTAATTTTTTATATAGTGCTCATTTTGTTACATTAACTTTCTAATTGTTATAATTTTATTTTTTGAAAATTAGAGAAGTGCATGATAAATTACTAGAAAATAATAATCTTCTTACTGTTAGGATAAAAACTAAATAAATTTGTGGATCTCTATGCGCATATAGATTAAAATATATCTTAAGGATTCAATGTCTTTTTACAATAGTTGCGCTAAATGTATAAGGTGATATGGATGACATCTCTTTGTGATTAAGAATCCTATTTATCTATTTTTAACTATTTTTTTTCAATTATTTTATTTTAAAATCTTCATAAGTCATACTTCTTTATCTTTGTAACTTCAACCCTTAATTAATTATATTTATAACTCACATTAAAGTATCTTCATTATATAAAAATAAAAAATAAAAAAAGGGGTTACCTCCTTTTCTCTTCTTTGAGGCTATTTAATTTTTTATAATGGACATTTGAAAGAGAGGAGCTCTATTCTCAAATATAATTTGAAAGAGAGAATATTCCTTTATTATTCACAAAAATAAAATATGATTTATGAATAAAATCCAAAATAAATGGAAGGAAAGATATTTTTTTCATTCTAAAAGCATGTCCATAGGTTTGTGCTCTATTCTAGTAAAAGACAACGTGTAACTAACTTATAAAAATAATTGAGAAGTTCATATCTAAATTTATCTATATGTGTGTGTGTGTATATATATATATATATATGCTTTCCTTATAGTTATGAGAAGCTCATATCTAAATTTAGTTTTCTATTGGTATACTTGCCTTATTTAATTATTTTGATTCCTTTTTTCTTGCTCTAAAATTAATGTGATAAATTTATATTAAATTTATTAATAAAAGTAAAGTATTTTCCTTCACACCCCCCACCCCCCCGCCCCCTTATTTTATTTTTGTATTTTTTACTTAGCAAAATATTTTTCCTCTTTATTTTTTCATTTTTGTATTTTTTACTCAATTTTATAAATATTCTCCTTTGAGTTTAATTTTCTCTTAATGTTTTTATGTGTTTGAACATCTTGAAATACTTTTAGAAATTTTAAAGGAGCCAAAATAGTTATTTTAATCATTATTAAAAAGCAAATTATTTTTAAAGTATGATTCTATCAAAGTAGTGATTTGTTTTTAATTTTGTTTCATGTCCACGCGCTCAGAGAAAGGTTCACGGCTAAAAAACATGTAATATATTTTATTTTCTATTCGGGTTCATGCGCTCTTCTCGACATTCTATTCAATTTTGTGTATTTCAATATCATGAGAATTTTTATAAATTTTGATATATTTTAAAATCATTCTTTAGTCATTAGTGAGAGTAGGACTATTTTTTAAGGGTTTCTTTATTTTTTCTTTTTTGTTTAGTTAATTGGTATGTAAGTTTCATATTTTTTCTTAAATATCTTTACTTTGTGCTTTTCAAATTTAAATTAGTAGAAACAAATATTTTAAATTAAATGCTAGAATTAATATTTATTCCTTTTGTTTTACTTATCGTCAATTATTGTATTTCTTATTTTTCTTATTAAATCTATATCTTTATGTTTTATAACTATACGAAGCGTGGTCAAGTATATTAATAGAGTAAAACGGAAAAAAATATGATCTGCTTAATTTTCTTAATAAAGTCCAAACAACCAATAAAGATTGATAACTCACGTAGTTATATCTTTGTGGTTATTTTTTTTGTCTCCCTTATTTATTTATTTATTTTTAAATTTTCACCTCCATAACTCATATCTATTAAAATTTTTCACTCTTAATAATATCATTAACTTTATTATGATTTTTAACTTTTCATATTCATAACCCCCAACTATTTAATTTTAAAATTTAAAATACCTTATGATATTCCTCCATTTTTATTTATACATAAGTTCACAATTTTTTGTTTCATGAGACTCCTACTCAAGATTATCCTTTTCATTTCATATTTGAAGTAGTGATGTCCTTATATTATTATCTTAGTATTAGATCCATGTTAAATGCTGATAAGTTTATGCGAGGGGATGTCGGACAAGAGCTCAAAAAATTATCCACTGATTTTGATTTTTTTTCATCCATTTTCTTATAATTAAGGTCCTACAGAAGATGCGTGTGTCGTGCCTCATTTTTCTCGCGAAAAGCGGGACTCAATATGTGATGACTCTTAAAGGATTTAAATAAAAGAAGAGTCGTCACCTAACGCTTTAAGGTGCGTTAGGGCATCGTTCTACGCTTCGAGTCTGTTTAAATTAACCTACATTACCAGGTTCGGTAAGGGCTTAAATTACCTCAAAAGAAATGTGTTAGATAGATACCTTTCGAGGTCCAAAAATATGGTTTCCGGCCGGATTCATTAATATGTGGGAAATTACTAGCGATCAAAGATAATTAATTTTAGTCTATGTTATTTAGACTTTAAACTAGATTAAATAAATAAATAAAACTTGTAGACAAGTGAGAAGAAAGAAATTTGGACAGAATGCATTTAAAGACATTGTTATTATTTTCTAAAAAGTGACAACAATTGACAACTTAATTAAGAAAGTTGACCAAAAATACATAATGTTACAAATACTAAAAATTTACTATGATAGACATTGACAAATAAATACAAAATTTAATAAACAAATAAATAAATTTTAAAACTAAGGGGTCGAACCTCATAGAGTCGCCTACGTATCCTGGTGGGAATTAGGCCGGACGGAGTTCTACATTTAGGGACGAACGAAATCCCCAAAAGAAATCGACAATACGATATTTGAATAAGGAACAAAAGGAGTATGAAATGATAAGATTCGAGAGATGAAAGAGATAAACAACATTGTTAGTTCGTGTCAAAATGCGAAAATATTAGAATGAAGGCTAATCTGAAAGGCAAAAGATTGAAAAGCGAGAGGAAAGTGAAAGTCGCTTCTAAGTAATATGCAATAAAAAGTGGTAGAGCTTAAAAGTAAATAAATAAACAATGACGGACATAGATAATTAAAATAATGTATCAATTCAAAAATAAAGCATAGCTCGGATAACTTTAAGGTGGGTAGTGCTTAACCCGACCAACGTTCAGAAATAGTAGGACCAAGCTTAGCCCTTAAAAATCTGTAAGGTAATGCTTAACCCAATTAAAAGAATGATGATAGTAACACAAAGATAATATGTTAAGAGTAGAAAACAGGGGCTTGAACAAACAAGATAATAACTTGAAAGTTTGAAAATAGCATAAGAGTGTCAAAATATCATAGGAGCTTGAACGTAGCATTATAGTAGCATGATTTAACATCACAAGAGTAGCTTGAAATAACAAAATAGTAGCCTGTAAACTTTAAAATACTGGATAAAAAATGATTAGTCAATAAGTATAAGATAATATTTTGCAAAATTAACGATTAGCTCAAATAAATTTGAAAGAATAGTGCTTAATCCGATCAAAATTTAGAAGGCAATGCTTAGCTCCTAAAAATTGAGGGTAGTGCTTACCCATAGGGCAATGCTTAACCCTTACAGAAATATTTAGGGTAGTGCTTAACCCATAGGACAATTCTTAGCCCTTAAAACTTGAGGGTAGTACTTAACCCATAGAACAATGCTTAGCCCTTAAAGAAATATTTAGGGTAGTGCTTAACCCACAGGACAATGCTTAGCCCTTAAAAAAATAGAGGGTAATGCTTAACCCATAGGACAATGCTTAGCCCTTAAAGAAATATTTAGGGTAGTGCTTAACCCATATGACAATGCTTAGCCCTTAAAATTGAGGGTAGTGCTTAACCCATAGGACAATGCTTAGTCCTTAAATAAATTAGGGTAGTGCTTAACCCATAGTACAATGCTTAGCCCTTAAAAAATAGAGGGTAGTGCTTAACCCAAGCCCTTAAAAATTGAAGGGTAGTGTTTAGCCCTTAAAAATTAGGGGGTAGTGCTTAACCCATCAAAATAATAATACTCAACTTCAAATAAAATAGTATTCAGCTTCGAATAACTTACTAAGAGGATATTGCTTAATCCCGTTCATGGACGAGCTTCAAATAATTTAGCTTTACCGTTGATACCCTCATGCATCCTGATGGTATACAGAATGATTGCGAATTTGGTACCTGTTGCTCCCGTGCTCAAAGAAAAATCATAAGATTAAAAAGGGGGAAGGTTGATTTGTGCCTCTATTGGTCTATTGTTATTCCGAATTCATGAGATTCAAATTTATGATCAGGTTGGATGCCACGTCCTTCCATAGGTGTCCTTTTCAAGAATCAATCCCTAGTCTTAACTTAGTCTTGATGAAATTTTGAGATCCTTCTCAAAATTACTGCCCCAGTTATTGACTTAGGAAAAATCTTGTACTTCTTTACAAAAGAAATTTTTGAGGTCGCCTCAAAAATTCTGTCCCAGTTTGCAGCTCGTTAACCATATCACCATAGAAAACCTTATAGAATTGTTGAGACCTTCTCAACAAAGGGGAGAGAGATTTTATTAAGATATAGACCGAGTACCATAGGGACGCCTATGTATCCCTCTTAAATGGGAATCAAGTTCAACGTAGTTCAGAATACAAGTAGCAAAAAGCTTTCAAATAAAGGAGCAAATAAAACTAAGAGTAGCCTTTGACTTCAACATGCATCAGCTTTCATTTAGGGTATATCACCTTGGCATCAATTAATATTTGAATCTTGTCTTTCAAAGATCAACACTCTTCTGCGGTATGTCCTCTCATCCCTGAATGATAGTCACAAATCTTATTATGATCGAGCCATTTCGCATGTGTATCTATTGCTATTGCAGGAATTGGAGTGATATAGCCAGCAACCTTTGATCGCTCATACAATTGGGTTATAGGCTCACCCAAAGGAGTATATTGCTTGGATGAATTTGCTCGAGGTATCGCAGGCCGGTGAGATCGTTGATTCGGTGGATTTTGATAAACTGGTGGCCTTTGGAGTGCAGGTGGAGGAAACTGGAAATGTGCAGGTTGCGCATAATGGACAGGATAAGTAGCAGGGTTGTAGAACGACATTTGGTGATTGTATGTTGGTGCGGGAAACGGAGGCACTTGGTATTGGAGTGGAGGTGTTTGGTAACTCTAAGGAGTTTTTGGCCCTTCTGTAGGCGATACAACATTCACCTCTTTCACGTTCTTGTTCTCAGTGGTCCTTCCAGACTGTGAAGTCTTGCTAGCTGCTTATAATGCTCCCCAGTCGATAATGGTACCATTCTTGATACCGTCCTCAATCTTTTCTACTAATTTGATGATTTCGACGAAGCTCTTCTCACTAACTAACATTAGCCTATCATATACTTGCGGGTCCAAATTTCCCATGAAGATATCCTTCATTTGTACCTCCTCCATTGGAGGTCGCACTCTAGCGGCCTTGGACCTCCAATGGGTTTCATATTCCCTGAATGTCTCTGTAGGCTCTCTCTTCAAGTTCTGAATGTAGTCCAAATCCGGTGCATTCTCTATATTGAAACCGAACCGCTCTACGAAAGTTGCAGCCATAGCAGTCCAATTAATCCTTTTTCTTGGATTTTACTCTACATACCAATTGAGGGCATCTCTAGTCAAACTTCTCATAAAGAGTTTCATTCTTATCTTTTTGTCTCTTTCCACTCCAATCAGTTTGTTGCAATACATCCTTAAGTGGGCTCTCGGATCACCAGTCCCAGTGAAAATTTCGAACTTTGGAGATTTGTAACCCACCGGTAGCTCGATATCAGGATGTATGCATAGGTCTTCATAATTTAGGCCTTCTACCCCCTTGGCCCCTTCAATATTTTGTAATCGGTTGTTCATCTTCTTGAGTTCCTCAGCCATAGTCTGTATTAACCTATCTTTCTCAGAAAGTCCAGATTCTCCTAGATGATGAGTGAGCGGAGCAGTCTCAACATAAATGGGGTTCAAGTTATGATTTCCAAGAGCATGGGCATAATACATGTTGGAGGTAGGAGGCAAGTGTTGAATATGAGATGTGGTGGGTGGATGTTGTGAGGCAGTTTGATTCTGATGTGCATTTGATTGAGTTGGGTAAGCGTTGTGCATATATTGTATATGATTTTAAGGAAGCGAGTAGGTATGACTAGAATTGTTTTAAGCATATAAGACTTGATGGGATGACAGAGGAAGACTTGTAAAAGAGACATGAGGCTTAGTAGGGCATGGACCTCGGTTTGCTGTTCCAACGAAGTATCCAGCGAGACCGACATGTTAGTTGTATTACGAACTCGGGATAATTTCCCTTGAAGTTTCAAAATCCTTTGTTCCATCCTTAGTATCAGGTCATTGTACTCAGGTGGATACCTCTTCTCTGAACTCTCTGCAGAGTCTCTTGGAGCGGTCGTGTCAATTCTGACTGCTGAATTGTTACTGTCATTCATTTTCCCTCTTTTACCTTTCGACCGACTAGGAGAAGCGTATGATGAGCAGTTATGCACAAATCAACCTTAGGGAAGGGAATAATAAATATAAACAATAAATTAGTAAAAGAAGCTCGAGTATGACATGTTGTAGATAAAAGATTAAGACAAGTAAACACATTAAGACGTTTCATGTTGTAGATAAAAGATTAAACACATTAATGCATTTCCTAATTGGGGAACCTCTTTTGTGCCAGAGGTAGGTGTAGCGCATTTTGAGAGACGAATATGCCATAATGTATCATTCCATTTGCTCCACTAAAATTCTCGAATACATAAATAAATTATTGCTTTATTTTACATAACGAAATATTATAATAAATAAATTACAAAAATAAGACTATGGAAATGTTCTTCCTTTTTTTTCCTCCTAGCTTACACGATATGACTTTGTGCTTCACACCTGCATCAAAAATGTTAGTTTTACCGTTCACACCTAAGGAGAAAAATAGTCTACGTTTTTAGGCATATTGACCTCTCAAATAAAACGTAAATAGATATGATAATGTACTTTTCAAGATTATAAATCTCTTTGGACTTTGGGCAAAGTTAAGCTGTATTGAGGGTATCAAGACTTCATAGGGAATAATGCATGCATGATTTAACATAGATTTCTAGGAGTGAGATGGACAAGACTGAAAGATTTTCTTATGCGAGAAGGCACGTGGTCACATGGTAGTAAAACTATCCATTTACCCCACGTATATGCCAACCGAGAGTGGGAAAGCTTATGGAGGTCGACGCACCGCTGATCGATCAATCCATAAGACATTTCCTAACACGGGTATTTTAGGAATGAACGTCCGTGTGACCACACAACCATTCTCAAAAGAAAAGAAAAGAGATTTCGACTGGAGAAGGATATGAGCAGAATGACAATAACATGTAGCACCTAAAGGTGGTAATGCAAAATAAAAAAAAAATAATACAAATAATTAAGGATCATTAAAGCAAAAAAACTAAGCATAACCAGTTAAAAACATGTCAAAAATAAATAAATAATGGGGATAAGGAAAAAGAGGTATATACGAACTAAAATTAATTACAAAGCAATAAATAAATATTTATGACAAGAAATGATTTGGTAAAGGCACGGGTCCATCAAACGGACAATTTGAGAGTGAGGAGGCTCATGACGTCAACGCACCACTGATCGACCAAATCACGAGACACTACTCGATACGAGTATTTAAAAGTGACGGCCGTGAAACCACACAACCGTTATCAAGTGTGTGAATGAGATGATTTTGAGAGACAATAATATGTAACATGTGATGAATATAAACATATACAAAGAGTACAAAAATACATAATTTGGTAAACAAAAAGTTCAAGTATAGAAGACAATCAATTATATAAGAAAGTAAATAATAAAAAGGAGAAAAATAAAATTAAACATAGAAAGAAAACAAATAAGGAAAGAGGATTCAACAATTAAATACACATGAATAATGTAATGATTTAAACATGATAAAAATATGTATAATAGAAAACAAGTATAAAACCCCACATAACATAAACCCATAATGGTTAGAAACCTAAAATCCCCAGAGTCGGGATTCTGTCGCGCCCTATTTTTCTCGTGAAATGTGGGACTCGACATGTAACAACTCTTTTTGGGTTGTTTAGAAAAAGGAGAGAGTCGCCACCTAACGAATTATGGTGCGTTAGGGCATCATAGTAAACTAATTAAACAAAAATCTATTTAAAAGCCTATGTCACCAGAAATCAGGTAAAGGCATCAAGTTGCCTAGAAAGGAAGGTGTTAAGCACCTTTCGAGGTCCACAACTGTGGGTCCCGACCGAATTCACTAATATGTGGGGGAATTACTAAGCGAGCGAATAAAGTTAATTTAACTTCTTTTTTATGTAAAACAAGTTAGTTAAACTATGTGATCAAAATAATAAAGTGTTCAAACAACATTATAATTGAAATAAATAAAATAAAATAAAGCGAGAAAGATATAATGCAAGGAATACAATTTATTCAAATAATGATTGACAAGCAAAGACAAATAATAAAATAAACACTAAATTAGAAGGAACAATAACAAAACAAATAAATAAAAATTTTAAGGATTGGACTGAACCTCAAAGAGGCGCCTACGTATACCGAAAGAGAATCAGGTCAAACGTAGTTCTGCCCTTAAAGAAAGGGGATCATTTTAACCTAACGGGATCACCCCGTGCAACTAAAATAATACTTCGCAATCTCTTAGATTGCTCATATTATTCAGCGAGCACGGACTATCATATCCCAACTACCCACCTAATTAATTAGTTATTAATCCTAAAGCGCTTTAGGTGAAGGAAACTAACGCCTTAGCATATGCCTACCCGTCCCAATCTAAATGTACAAAAGGCATTTGGACTACTATTTTGGAGTTTGGATCTAGAATATACTTAAGGCTATTAAAGGCAATTAACGTCAAATAAATGGATATAACCAACACATAAAGGTTTCATGTTGCCTCTATGCAAATAAAACCTATAAACACGAATTCTAAACAAGTGTTACCAAATCCTATGAATATGATTTCTGAGACACAAATATTGGATTCAAATATGCAGCACATATGGTGTTTTAATGAGCATAAACGAAAGTGAAGTTCTTGCCAACATGCTTTCTAGTGTAAAATGTCAAATTTAAACATGTAGTAAATATTTTGTAATGTTCACAAACAAAATGTGAACAAATTACAACCATAGAAACATTTTTTATTTAACCACAAAGATAATAGAACAATCGCAAACATTAATGTTAACAAAAAAAATATTAAAAATTATGGACATGATCCCTATTAGATTAAATAATTAGCAACTTCATCATTTAAAAAAATTATATTTAATATTAGTAATCAAGTTTTAATCAGAATAATTACGAGATTTATGGAATCATCACGTGAAACAAAATACTGATATTAAAGTCATTTGATCCTATAGGCATGATCTCTAAAATTATCATAGTATGCTTGCATGAATTAAATTTCTATAGGTATGATTTCTATCAAAATAATTGTTTTGTTGTTCCTATAGATAGGGCTGCTAAGATTTAAATGTAAGATATATTACGAATTAAATTGCTTAAGCTCCTATAAGCGTGATTTCTAATATATATTATTCCTATGGGCATGATTTATATTGTTGCATATATTATTAAAATCCTATGAACATGCTTTCTAGGTGAAGCTAGCACCTAAAAAAACAGTAAATAAAACGTACAAACCCCGCCCCCATGAACCCCTTTTCACTATTATGAGAGTTATTACAAATTATAGCTCATAAAAAAATAAATGAATAAATTTACAATGTGACAAATAGAATAATGCTAAATCAACCAATCCTAAGCCCATATTGTCCCGGCGACATCTTCACTCCGATTTAAAGAACCTGTTAGAAAAAATATGCACGTGCAAACATACGTATTCTAGATTCTCGAGAACACAACTTATTTAATTAAGCATTTGTAAAGGTATTTTCATCATTCAAACATGTTAGATTATGATATTCATGCACGTATTATAAGACATAAAAGCACCAAAATATCTATAAAAATTCATATTTATTATACCATGAAGCAAGCTGCAAGTTCACACATTGTTATCGAAAGTAATGTAGAGAAATAAATTGACCAGTTAATGATGAGTATAATATTATAATTCCAATAAACAGGGAGCAATTAACAACAGTTTCAAAGAGACTTTCGACCGAATTAGACACCAAATCTCAACACATCAAGATCACAAGAATCTCGTGGATTCCGAGCAGTGCTCGTGTTGAGGAGGGAAAGAGGAGTGAAGGAATAAAGAACTTTAGGACTAAAGTAATTTTCAGTTAATACAGCCAATTCTCCCATGAATAATGAAAATAAAGAGGGTTGCTTTTATAGCTAACCTAAGGGACTACAATGAGAAAGGTTAATTAATTCCCATAATCAAGTAGAGGCATAGAAGGAAAGAAAAGAAAAGAAAAATTAGCCAAAAGAGATCTTTTCCTTAAGCGGAGCATAATTGAGTCAAATCAAAATAAAATTATTACAAATCCCTTAAATATCACACATTAAATCAAGGAAGAAAACAGGTCAATACGGAAATCCCGATAATATTCTAATCAGCTAATTGAGTACACAAACAATCTTAATCAATTAAGGAAAGTTAAATAAACGTTTGAGAATTTAGAATCACCATAAGCAGTATCAGGCAGGTATAGAATCAATTTTAAAAGGAAAATAAATCAACCCACTAAGAATAGCAAACCTCTAAACCAGTTGTCATATTTCAATCCAATACACAGTCATGCATACTAATTACTCTAAAACTTCCCTTAAAGCTAGTGAATCAATCAGTTAGGTATAAAAATAAATAACTTACTATAAATGCTAAATTATTCCATGTCTAACAAAGAAATTTAAACTAACATATATGTTTAGTGCTAATATTATAAGACTACACAAGATTTGAAGTTACCATACGAGGAAGGCATCAAGCAACTCATTTTTTTATCAACTTATGTGAGATGAAATAAATAGATATATGATATAACTATTCTCACAACCCACCTTACCATGAATAAACAACTACCAGAGGTATTTAAAGAAACACAAAGAGCAAAAACTTCATACTACATTAATTATATAATGTCGTTTCAGACACACAATAGTGAAGATTACAATTTTCAATACATGGTTAGCCCAGAAATATCAAACCACTACTATTTGACCTTCTATTATAATAAATAAACAGATCAAGACAAGATAATAAGCAAAAAGTTACGAAGTCTAGAATGTAAAAATCATGAATGACTAAAAAACACTCACGTATTAGACAAATAAGAATCAACAGAGCAGTACTACAAATTTGCATTTACAAAATTATAACCAAGTTTGGTAAAATCCTAAATTTGAGAAAAAATGGAATTAAGAAATAAAACCCAATAAAATCTGAACTCTTAAAGGGCGAATCATAATATACTAAGAGCGTGTTGCAAACCAGTAGCAAAGGTCAAACATATAAATGATTAAGATAAACAGTATAAACAATTATTTTTGCAACAACAATAATCGTAACAATATATATGTAATTTAGACAGAATCATCAACGAACGAAATGATTTTTTTTGAGAAAATCAAATGAAAACAGATGCACAATATTAACAAAATCCAACATTAGTTCGTCGGAGAAGGGGGGAAGAGAAAATAGTGGTGAGAGCCCTGGTTTTAACACCAGTAGTGGTGGATCTGGTGGTTCGTTCATGGTGGTTTTGGGTTTCACTGGAGAAGACGAACGGAGTAGAGAGAAGAAAGGGTGTGCGGTGCTGGTAGCTTTCCAGCCAACAATGGCCAAAGCTAATGGTGGCCGATAGTCACTGGTTTTGCGAAAGTGAGGAGAGGAGGGAGAGTGGACGAGGGAGGTGTGCGACTGTAGTGCTGCTGCCTCCGGCGCAGAGAGGGAGAAAGTGGTGGTGGCGAGGCTTCGTCGAAGATGAAGAGGAAAAGGGAGAAGCAGTGGTGTCTAAGGAAAAGGGGTTGGCTGGAGAAGAGAGGAGAAGGGTGAGAGGTGCGACAGTTGTGGTGTAAGGCCGGTTTACTTCGCCGAAGAAGATGACCGGAGAATGAGGAGAGGCAAATGGAGAATAGAGAGGTGCGGCGCTGAGTTAGGTGGGAGAATGAAAATGAGATTAGGTTTAGGGGTATTGGGATATATATGAGAAGTGGGTAGGGTTTATTATCGGTCATAGGATTATATTAAATGAACGGCTGGGATCAAAATTTACCGAAGATGGGTCGGGTTGCGGGTATTAAATTGAATTGATTGATTTTTAAATTTAAATAATAGCCATAATTGATCAAAAGGGATTTAAATTGACACAATTGAATAGAAAGTGGCTAGATTTTAAATAAATTGAAGAAAAAAAATTGAATTAACTGCTATGAAATTAATAAAAATACCGCACTTGCAAATGATTTAATAAATAAATAACATAATAATTTAATTTACGATAAACTAATATAAATATTATTATTATGAAATTAAATAGAAATAATTTATAAAACTAAGCAAATTATATTTTGTTAATAAACCTTATTTAATTGAAAATATGTATGCATGTATATTATTATTTGCAACATATTATATATAATGTAATTACATATAATATTAGAAGATTAAAACTTGAAATAAATATAAATTAAAGTAATTATGCGAATAATTCAATTATGTAAGCTAATTGATGCTAGAATATTACGAATGTGAATTAAATAATTTCGTTAAAAAGGTAATTTAAAATATGCATATATATATAATACACAACTTAGACGGGGCATAAGGAGGTCAAAATTGGATATCAACAGCGTATCATATATTTTTTCTTTTCTGTTTACTTTCTCGTGTGTTCTCTCTATGAAATTTTTTAGTTTGGGTTCTTATGATTTTTTTATTGTCGCAAGTTTGTATTTTCGGTTAGGCTCAGATTAATTATGTGTAACTTTGTCGAAAATATGCTGCTATTAATCAACGATCAAAATATATTAGTGATAGATTAATATATATATATATATATATATATATATATATATAATATTAAAAGACACTCTTCTTTAGGTATTTCTTGTGACATGACATTTACGTTTTCTTTAAAGATTTGTTCATTTCTTCTAATTTTAAAAATTAGCAAAAGAATCGACTGTAATACACTTGATAAACACAAAAATATTGTTCAACTTCAGGCTTAGTCAATTATATAATTCTTAATAAACTAAACTAAATTTTTTTATAAGAATATCAATAATATTTTTAGGCAATTTTTTTAATCATAATTGAGAGTTTAAGAGGAAGTGAACATCTGACAATTTCAACTATTGTCATATGAGATGCTCATGATTGAGTAAAGGTAAAATAAATAAAAATATTAAATATTCTTGCTGAATTTTTATATATATATATAAATTATATAAATGGTAAATTCCTTTCCTATTTTTTAATTTTTTTTTAGATGTACTTTTCTTTATTTGTAAGATAGATAACAAAAATATTGAAATAACTATATATAGTGATGTAGAGATAGAATAGAAAAATAGAGATTTGTAAGCATGAAAAATAATATTTTTTAAAGTAACTTTAGAATAGAGGAAGTAAAAGAAAAACTGGAAAATAAAGTAGTAATAAAAAAATAAATACTGTAATATAGGATAAAGACGAAATTAACAATACGATTTATTTAAATGCTTATGAAAAATAAAAGAAAAAACAAGAATAATAAAAAGATGAAAAATCAAAAAGTACTGGAATAATACTTCTCTCTTTTTCTCATATGTTTAGTTTCATCACTTTTTTGCTTTTTCTTTTATATTAACGAAAAAATATTTATCGAACAAGAATTTTACCGTTTTATGAAAGCAAGGAAAAAAATAAAGTCTTCAAGTACATATATTCAAACTATATTGAAATTAAGAAAATTGTGAATTAACCTCATAATATATGAAATTTTTCTTACTAATTTTTTCTTTTCATTTTAAAGAATATTTTTGACAATGAAAACGTAATCCTTTTAAACTTCAATTCGACTGAAATATTTATTTTGTGATTTATCATTTTTTTAATTCTATAGCAGATTTTTTTGTTTCTTCTATCTCAATTAAATTTCTAGATAAATTATTTCTAAACTTACTGATGTTTTTGATATATAATTGTGCGAAGAGCAACAAGTTCCCTAATATACTAATAAAGTTAGGAATAGAAAAAGTAATGTGACACCGATCAAGAAACACAATTATCTTTTTTTCTCCCTTTGTGGTTTTTCTCTATTTTTTCTCATTTATGTGCTATATTAATAAAGTTAAAAAATTACTCTTTTAAATCTCTTAATTATATTAAATATGCAATGTTACGAAACTTAAAAGTCATTTTTTAAAAATTTCTTTAATGTAAAACTTAATTGTCTTTATTTTCATTACTCCCACAACTTTTTTATTAACATAACCCCTAAAACAATTAATAGTCATATTCATGACATTATTTGATATTTCATATTTTAGTCCTATAAATAGAGACATTGTAAGACTTTGTAGAAATGATCACATTAGCCTTTTAAGTTGTTATGTTTTCGATTCTTCTTTTATTATTATATATAGATGCTTTAGTTTAACTTGAAGAATAGTATGAAGGCTAGCTATTGAATGGTGATCGGCTTGTGGGAGTAGATGTAGATCAGAGTTCGAATGATTGTGCACTAATTTCATATTTTTTCTTCTATTTTTCAAGGATTTTAGGTTGTAAGATTGATGTTGCATTATTATCCTTTTTTTCTCTCTTTATGATTTCTCTTTATTTTGCATTTATATGAATTTTTAATTGTCGTAAGTTTATAATTTCTCTTGGTTCAAAATAGTAACTTATGACTTTGTTTGAGAGTCTACTAACTACTAACCAAATATTTTTCACTGTGAAATTAAATGTAAGGTTTAGGTATATATTCTATCTATTTTATATTTAATAAAATTATTAATATCTTATTGTCTTATATAACTAATAAAGTTAGAAATTAAAATCGTTAAATTTAATTAAGCTCGCACGATAATAAAAAGTTTATTGTTTGTGTTTTTAGAGGCAAACGTCTGATAGAGCATATTGTACCTATCAAGAATAAATTTACTTGTCAATGTTCTACTTTGGAAAACTTGATATCTAAATTGACACATAATGGTATAATAGCATGATAAAGAGTAGAAAATAAAAGAAGTAGAATAAAAGTAACAAAATAATAGCAGTAACATGCATACCTCATAATAGTGTAGAGACAAAAAGAAGACCAATAAAATAATTAGAGAAATAAGAAAATAAGAAAGCAAAGGAAGAAAAAAGATTTTCTTAAATAAACCAACAAATAAATAAGAATCCGATGATCAAAAATTAAAAGGACCAAATAAATAATTAATATGAAGCAATATTAAGAGTCTAAATTTCAGTATTATAAGACAAGAACAAATTTTAATGAACCTAATTCAATTTATTGTTTTTTAAAAAATAAGAAAGAAGTATTTGAATGACATTGAAAGGGAGAATAATTTATTTTCTAACTTAAAATTGTTAACCACAATAATAATTGTTAACGCCAAGTTAGTTGAGCTCGTCATACCGGGCTTACTTAGTGCAGTTTACATCTTCTATGAGATTTACGAGCTATTACAGAAGCAAATTCACCCAGTATGCACCCCAAAAATAGCAGTTGTGAATTTTGTCAGCGTTCCAAAAAAAAGGGTACAACTATTTGAAATTTAATAGTATAACAAGTATATTAATAATATTTTTTTTAAAAAAATCAATATACTTACATTTGTCTTCAAAGTTTTCAGACTTTGAAAACAAAAAATAATAACATTATAATTTACATTAAATTTATTTTCAACATTAAAATTCAGTGCAATACAACTATATTGATATTAATTACAATTTTAATTTTATTGCAAAAAATGAATACTAAAACGTAAATATAATATTAAATTGACTTTCTCAAAACTCATTAAAAAAGAAAAGAAAAGGAAAGGAAAGGAAAATTATATGCGTAAAAAATCAAATTATTGAAACCAACGAGAGGAAGAAAAAAGAAAAAAGCAATATTTTCTAAATGAAAAACAGAACGCGTTACTTTATGCCGCGGGATTCGATCTCGCACGATCTTAATTCGATCGTATTTTTTGTCATATTTGAAATCAGAGAACTCACTGAGCTTTTGTTTCACTGGGTGCTGATTAAACTTCTTTGCTATATTACTAAAATTTATCTGTATAAAATATCAAAATTACATAAAGTGCAATGGGTGCTCAAGCACCTACAAGTATATACGTGGGTTCGCTCCTGATTTGATGTAAATATGTAATATATTCATATGATACTTAATATTCCTTACAGACGATGTTCTCCGTGTATGTTTCATTTTGACTATTTGGTTGGTGTATCATGACAAAAATTCTTGTTATTGACATTGATATACTTCTTAAAAGTGTGACGTATAATTGTCCATGGGAGAAAATAATTTATTTCACCCCAAAGAATATTTGGTGTTTGCAAAATTTTAAAAATTTTTGATACTCTAAACTTTCATGGAATGTCTACTCTAAATGCGAAAAGAAGTAGCTTAATTTTTTTCATATATAAACTTTCAATCATGAAAAAAGTTCATCAATAAATTCATCTATAATAATATTGAATAAGGATTGAACCATCCTCACTTGGATATGATATCTCATTTCACAATAACAACAACAAGAAAGCTGAAATAGATTCAAGAGCTTTACAAAACTTAAAAGGCAAAAAGAAAAAAACAAATTAGTTCACAACATAATAAGTTAGGGATCTCACAATGACGGAAAATTAGTTTGCAAAATGACAATTTTCCTGATTCGATCCTTCCACCTTGTGAGGACATCCAAAATAAGCACATAAGTCATTGCATCTGTGAATTTCTTACCCCACAAAAGGGTAAAGCAATTTCACCCAAAATGTTCTTCATTCTTGAGGTTGAATCTGAAATCTTTTGTTGATTAAAAGTAGAAGGGATCTCGACTATCCTACACTACATTTTTCAATGGTCATAAGAATGACTAAAGTTATAATATTATGGACCAAAACTTGAAGTCCATCATTCAACAATGTTTATCATGATGAAAAGTGAGAACACCTTGTACAATATTATTGCAGAAAAATATAAGAAAAGAATACTCAATTTTAAAAAAGGAAGTAATCAAACCATTTTGTGTACTAAGAAGTGTAATAGAATTTGCGGAATGACATTGAAGTTTTTAAAATCAAAAGAACTTTTTTACTCCCAATGCAAATATTTTTTTACCGGCAATTTCTATTTTTTTATTATGAAATCATCTACATAAGCATAATATCCGAACAAAAAAAAATCTAAGTTGTGAACATGCTTCTCATATGAAAGACAAAAGGAAAAAAAAGTAGAAAACAAAACTTTACATGATAAGTTTATAGCTATACTCTATTTTTTTTTTTAAATTTCATCAAATGTTGAAGATTAAATATATTCTTGATGTCTATTCATACAAGATGGTTAATTAATGATAAGAATTTAACATATCAAATAATTAAGATATTTCATTATTAGTTCAAATTTTAACTAAAGAAAACCAAAAAGTTTTGTAACAGGAAAAGTAAAAAAATCATAAGTTGTTATAATTTTTTTTTTGCTAGTAACTGTTAATTAATATAGCAATTATTTAGAATTTAGTAATTCATTAAATCCCATTCACTCTATTAATATTTTAATTATGTGTGATTCATTCAGAAATTTATAAAGTTTTGTAAGATAGGAAGTGAATATTCCTTTCAAGTAACTATTTATTATAAAAATTATTTAGTATTTAACATAATTTACTAAATAAGACTCTCATTTATTACTAGTTTTCAACACGTGCAACACACATGTGTTTTATGTTAATTTATGTCGACTCATTCAAATAATATATATATATATATATATATATATATATATATATATATATATATATATATATATTTATTTATTTATTTATATATTATGAAACACATTCGTGTAATGAGTAATAAAAAATATAGCTATAAAAATTATAAGCTCATTTTGTGAAAGAGTCTAGGTATTTAAAGTTGCAAAGCTGCTATCTTTAGTTGTATTGTTCTTTCACAGAGACTGAAGAAAAATGTTTAAATTACATCTTATCAGAGAGTTATAGTTAATGAAACACTAACCAAGCAATTACTATAAAAAGATCAAATTTAAGTAGATAAAGACGTACATATGATAAAATCCTTATTAGAATAGTCTGTTTCAATTTGACAGAGGCATATTAAATATTCTTAAGATAATAACTTGGAAAAGAGATGTGAAAACAACTTCTGGAATATTAAACTTGTCAAGATTAAGCTTCACGTGTCAATGTTCTACCTAAAAAGATTTGATAGCTAAATTGATACATAATAATATAGTAGCACGCTAAAGAGCAGAAAACAAAAGTATTTGATAGCTAAATTGATACATAATAATATAGTAGCACGCTAAAGAGCAGAAAATAATAGGAGTGACATACAATACATGGCAATATTATATTTGAGATTGTAAAATAATGAGACAGAGATATTCTATTATGGACATTTATATAGAGCAATAAAGAATATGAAAATATAATGAGGAAAAAGATAATACATAGGATCATGAAAAATAAAAACAATTAGTAATAATTAGATTAGTTTATATTTATTAATAAGGAATTTAAAACACAATTAATTAATTTACAATGATGAAGAGATATGAAACAAACAAAAATAGTTTAAAATAATGCAATAAAATGAGGCAAAATAATTTATACCATTGTAACTGATGGGAAGCTGTGAGCAACCTATTATTACCTTGTACGATGATATGTATTAATTCTCATATTTAATTAAAGAATGTAATTTTTTACTTTATTTAAATTTTGTGCACGTAAAAAGAATAAGAAAACAATATATTCAAAGAGAATTCTTTCATCTTTCATTTGATATATAAATATATATATATATATATATGTATAAACGAAGAATATGCATGTGATGATGTGGCATGCTTCTAAAGCCACCATTTCTATTTATCTTTTGTTTTTAGAAAAGACATAAAATCCCCCTGAACTTATCCACACAGCTCACTTTAGTACTTTAACTTTATATGTAATTTTTTACTCCTCTAATCTCGTTTGAAGTCTATTAAATACCACCCTAAGAGAATAATACCACTCTCACAATGTGAAGTGTTTTACACTCGCGCCATGTCACTATCACGTTACTGCCATGTCAGCGCCACGTTGAAAATTATTTAAATTTAAATTTTTATTTTTTTTATTTCTTTTTGCTCATTCACAATATTTTCTTTTCCTTACTTATATTTTTATTCACTAATTAATTTCTAATCCTAATTAATTCAAGAAAAATGGAGGTTGCTTTTCTCCATTGGATGTCTTTATTTTTCAAAAAAATTTAAAATTTTTCTAAAAAATTTGAATCTTGAAAGTACAAAGTAGAAAAAAGTTGATAAATAAGTGTATTTTGTGTGTGTGCTGTGGGGGGGGGGGGGGGGGAGGGGAGGTGCGTGTTGGGTGGGTGAGGTGAAGTTGAAGATGGAGAAATGGTTGGGATGGAGGTCCGAAGAAGGAGAAATTCTGAGGTGGTTCGAAGAAGAAGATAGGTTCGGGGGAGGGGGGGGGGGGTGAAGAAGGAGAAAGGGGGGTGACGAGGTAGGTTGAAGAAGGAGAGAGAATGACAAATTTGAAGAAGGAGAAGGGGGTGGGGGGTTTGAAGAAGAAGATAAAGTTGGGTAAGGGGTTTTATTTATTTTTTATTTTTTATTCTATTATATAAATAAAAATATCAATAGACCCACTTTTTTTTTTCAATTACACGCTTTTTTAATATTTTTTTTAATTTATTTTCCACGTCATCCTTTTGAGTGGTATTTAATAGACTTCAAATGAGATTAGGAGGGTAAACAAATACTCGTAAAGTTAAAGTGCTAAAGTGAGTTGTGTGGACAAGTTCAGGGGGGATTTTATGTCTTTTTTTTTTTGTAATTTTTTACATTTTTTCTATTTATAATAACCTAAACTTATTTAATTATTTCTTTTATATTTTCTTACTTCTCCATCTTTTTTTTGGTTTAGAGAGCCCAAAAGTTATTCTCATTAAATTAATAATTATTTATATATTTAATTTAATTTATAAATATTTAATTACCTTAGTCAATTATTTTTTTAATATTTAACTCAGTGCAATCTATATTTGATTAATTCATCAGCCACCCTTTTTTTTTTCCTATTTGCTTCCCCTTATTCCTTATTAAGTTATTATTAATAATAATAGCATTTTGTGTTTGTTTGCTTAATTCCCCTATTAAACTCACTGATAATTTTTAGCTTTCTTAATCAATAAAGTAAATTAATGATTTTTCTATATAAATGTGAAAGGAGAAGGTTAAGGTGATCTCCCACTTCATTTTCTTCGCACAATTAAATTTTGCATATTAAGTAATACTATGTTATTTTATAGTTTTATTCGTCCAGTGATTTGAGGGAGTAATTTTTTTTTATCGAGCTAATCAGTCTTGCTTTGCCAAAAAATCTCTCCTCACTCTTGAACTTATTGACTTTTGGGATTATTATTTGTTATATTGTTACTTCAGTTGTAATATTATTCTGATTTGATTTATTATAGGTTATTCGGTAAAATTTTTGTATGATTGCAGTTTTAAATTATTGTAATTTTTTTTCCTTCTCAAATTGATATGGAGGACCTGAAAAGGGAAAAGATGACTTAATATACTACCGAGAAGAAAATAAGTATTTTAATTGAATTAGAGGTTGTGTTTAGAGATCTTTTATTATTATTCTATCTGATTTTTTTATTTTAATTTTGAGTTCTTTCTAAATAATATTTATGAACCAAAATTTAACTACCTCATAGAAAAATTACAAATATAAACACAAAATAATAAACTACCTATTTGCAAAAATAAGAAAATGATGTTTCTCTTCTTCATATAAAAATCAAAAAAAAATTATAGAAATGCAATTCCACGTATAAAAGTTAATAGGAATATTTAATTACATTTAAATTTGCAATGATGAAAAAAATTAATAAACTTTGAATTAAATTTATCTAAATTTGAAGACTTGAAATCTCTTTTTTAAAATATCTAGTTTTGACATTTGAAGAATGATGTTAACGTAGGCGTTAAAATTACATTTAAATCATCAATTATATATGAACCACACCATGTGTGTATTCAGGAACAGGAAAAAAGTGATTCTTTTGAATCTTTTCTAAGAACTCAAATGGTTGAATTAATCCGGATATATAAATTGACTCACACGTTGTTATGAATTTTTTCTTTCTTATATAAAAGATAAATAATATCTAAATTAATAATTATATTATTAATCATTTGGTAGATTCAATAATACTTTTATTAACGTGCGAAGCACACACATATTCACTAATTGAGCAATAAATTAGGGAATTAGAAAGATTAGGCAATTTAGAGAGTTATTAAACTGTTTAAAGATAAATAAATGAAAGAAATGAAAGACCTTTTATCTTTAAAACCCTCACAAGAAAATCAAAAGTGTTAAGCATAAAAAATTAGTAATCTGAACGTTCTCTTTATTCTTCCTATTTTACATTTTTTTTGTCACACCCCGCCTTGGGGGGTATGACTGGCACCTGGTGCCCTACTAGGACCTGACCTGCTGGACTGTTAAGCCTGGGCGCATCTGGCGCCTGGCTGGCTCTAACTACATTTCTGGAAACAAAGGGCTATATGACGGCTGTAAATACAGCCCCCGGCCCATTGGCCTATAGCCTCCTGTACCTGCACTAGCAGCTGACCAGAAACATCGTAATTCAGGGAAACCTATGCGGGCCGACAAGGCCACCATGCTGTCTAGTTATCTGCAACTTAATCATAAGCTACAAAAGAGAAGCTACGTGATCGGCAAGGTCACCACTACTGACAACTATGGCCCCACACAACCATCACAAAAGTAAGGAAGAGTAAAGACAACTATACATCTGCACGGCCCCACACGACCGGCTCATCTGACCACAGGGATTTCATACAGAATGCAAGCCTCTAGGAATAGTAATGGAACTGATCGGGACAGGGCCCCGACCTACCCATGCTATACACAACAAAAGGAACTGAACTACACCTCTGAAATTCAGCCTCCGGATGACTGGAGCTGAATACTCAACCGCTGACAGGGAGTCACGTAGAATCGCCCGCTCGTCCAGGAGTACCTGCAGGCAAGTAATGCAGCGCCCCACTGGGCGTCAGTACCACTGGTACTGAGTATGTAAAGCAACTGAAATAATATAATTGAAAACAACATCTGAAAGCAATAATATGACTGATGAAGCAGAAGTAGGAGGAATAACTTAACTGTCTGATGAAGTAGATCGTACCTGTTCTTACTGATACCGAAGGAAGTAGGAATCATACCTGGAGGCGTATCATTCTACTACCAACCCACTCGCGTCTAATATAACATAGCATAGCATACATAACATAACATAGCACACACAAACCTTACCCGGCCCCCATAAGCCGGGAGGTACAATCAACACAGAATCTATGCCCCTACCCCGGTCATCCCATCTCCTATAGTGGCTGTAAGCATCCTGCCGGTCCCTGGGTATGCAGTTGGGCTCGCTGAGCCCCTGACTATAACTGTATCTGAGTCCGAAGGACTCTAAATCAATACCCCGGGCGTACCCGCTCGACGAGGGTGTATAAGGGCCGACCAAGGCACAATATGGGGAAACTGGCATCCCATCTTCGTCCCCTTGCGGGACGGCATATCACTCCGTAGAGAGACGTATCCTCGTCCTCTGGCGGACGAGTCGATACAGCTATTAACCCTGGGCGGTCAGGGATGCTAGGTAATCCAACCCCAATCAATACAACGGTCCCAACTAGTCATGCTGTCTGTGTATCTCATAAGCTAAGGCTAACAGGGGTAAGGTATCGTATACTTTACATGCTGGACTAACAATAATAATCTGTACGTATTCAATACGTGCTGAGGCTGGTAAATATATATAATGTAAACATAGTCTCCTGCTAAACTGTACTGGGGCAAAGGCCATACAAGATAGTGTTTCTGCTGAAAACTATACTGTTTACTAAGTTTCTGTGGTAACATAATTTCCTATTTCTAACATGCTTTCTAAACCATATACCGTTACTATTCTATATCTGGAATGCTATACTGATACCGTACTACCTTGCGAGGTTTCAGCTAAACACAACAATATCTTAATATGGCATATTACATCACATACTGAATATACTGGGCAACCTTAACCACTCATGCCCGAATCTAAATCGTACGGATAGGTATCGTACACGTTACAACCCAAAACTTCTCATATTGCACCAATTTTCAAAATGACACGATAATCGATTTCTAAACATGCAACTGGTCTGTAAATTACTATACTGCTTCGAGGTTACTCAACTTGCCGAGGAAACTTAACTTTACATACCTTATCTTTGAATATCTGTGCGTCGGACGAGGCTCGAATGGTACTTCAACTATTTTCTCCCAACTGCATTCATAAATACGTCAATCAATACTAAATACAACGTTATTGTAAAGAGCGACGTTACTTTCGATTTAATTTATAGCCTAAACTTAGGCTTATCGAAAGACGGTCAAAAACTCGCTATTTTTCAGCGGCCCAGAAGGGAGAAATATTTACTTCTCAGCTAGGAACACATAGATATTAATTTGGAGCAATTCTACTTACTTTAGTTCGGCGGCTCGCCGATTCGTCGGCCGTATTTCGCAAAACTAACTCCGTAGAAATGCTCTCTGCTGCTAAATACCTTGGTATCTAGGATTAATTTGGGTTTGGGCAGCGTTTGGCAGCGTAATCGGACGAAAATATTTAATTTTCTTCGTCTTCCCTCTGTTTACCTACGATTTCTGGAAATTTATCAAGTATATAATGAACTCAAACCGCAGTGGGGGCTTTATATAGTTGGGCCTGGACAAGGGCAACGTGTCACGGAGCCATCGCGGAGGCCTCACCTCCGTGACACGCTGCCATCGCGGAGGGGCTCTGCCTCGGCTCCTCCCGCGATGGTTCGACGGGTTTCTCGTCCGATCTTTTTCCCGGGCCTCTCCCTAGCACGTATGGCTTTCAAATATGCTTAACCAACGTGCGAATAGGTCGTCTAAGTGCCGGAAATTCTACGGGGTATAACATTTTTATTTTATGCAAAACAATTAAATTTAATAAGTATTGAAAGATATTACAATTCTTCATTTAATTTTTTAATTTGTTTTGATGAAAGGTTATTTTCGTAACCTAAATTTTAACTTGACGGTTTTCCACTTATAATATAGTATTATTATTTATTATTTATATTTATTTATTTATTTTAAAATTTTACTTTTTGGCTTCCCACTTATATACTAATAAATATATAAATATGATACAATATGATAAAATATTAATATTTAATTATACATTAATTAAATTTTAATTTAGTGGAAGGGTAAAATGGTAATATAACTTTTTACTTTTTGACTTTCCACTTATATAATAATATTCATTATTATTTAGAAATCAGTCAAAAAGTTGTTGAAACTTTACTGCCATAAACTTGTAATTTTAGTTTTAGTTAAGAGGTAATTTAGTCGTTCAACATGAAGAGTGTTTTTGTAAATTAATTTTTGAATATGGGGCTTTCTATTTTTAATATGAAATATAATTATGATTTTTGAATATTATTATTATTATTATTTAATATAAAATATGATGACGATTTTAGAATAATATGATGATATTATTGTTGTTGTTGTTGTTGTTGTTGTTATTATTATTATTATATGATAGTATTTATTATAATTAATGTGTATTTATAGTTTTTTCATAAATATTACTGTAACATTAGTGTTTAATATAAGGGCAATTATGTCATTCAATTTTATAAGGACATTTTCATAATTCAACTTTTAACTTGTATATGATGATGATTTTAGATTATTATTATTATTATTATTATTATTATTATTATGATGATGATGACGACGACGACGACGACGACGACGATTTTAGAATAGTATAATGATATTATTATTGTTACTTTTTGTTGTTGTTGTTGTTGTTGTTATATGATAGTATTTATTATAATTAATGTGTATTTATATTTTTGTCCATAAATATTACTATAACATTAGTGTTTAATATAAGGATAATAATATCATTCAATTTTATAAGGATATTTTTTTATGTGTTGTGAGTTTAGAGCACTTTCGACGCTTAAAACTAAGAAAATAGCATGGACTTAGGTATGTTTATATGGACATGAAGCACTTTTATTTTGATTTCAGGAAAACTACGTGTTGGAGCATAGATGTGCAAAAGAAGCCTAAAATTGCAGAAAATCAGCCAAAATACAAGTCTCAGTACGAGTCGTACCTTGATTGTACGAGCCGTACTGAGAATTGTGATGAAAGTCAAAAGGCTGAAGTGAGAAGAAGGCAACATACGACTATTAGTACGATCCGTACCAAGATGGTACGAGCCGTAACTAGAGTTGTGGAATTGTTCAGAGAAAACTGCACAAAGGCAGATTTTTGGTACAGATGAAGTCACAGATCATAACATCAACATGCGAATCGTACCATGAGCCGTGGTGAACTTCAGAAGATTCTTCAATACTTGGAAAAACTTCAAACACAACAAACGGTACGAGTCATATCTCAACACTTATGGAGAATTTCAGAAGATGTCAGAGTTCTCATGTCCAAACCATGGAAGCATTGTACGACTCATAAGATTGAGGTACGAGTCGTACTAGCCTGCCAACACTTAGCCAAATCTACAACAAGCAAGGACTTACGAGAAGTAGGCACGACCTGTACAATCCTGCTGATCTTGGGCAAATTTATATGCCCAAGTGATACTTAAATGTGTCATTTTAGCCTTATTTATCTATCAATGTTTATACATTCTCATGTGATTTATAATAAAATGTGAATTTATACTAACCAACATGATTAGCGTTGTTTTGCAGGTGAAATATTATTTTGAGAAGCTAAAATGCGTGTTGGGAGAGATCGGGGTTGGACTCGGATGGTAGCAAAGGACAAAGCATTGGATGACACAAATTAAAGGGGCTCCGCGATGGAGCCGTGTCACGCTTCCATCGCGGAGGCCTTCTGCCTGGATAGGGAATTTTTGGCCAAATTCCAGTGTGGGTACACGTTGGGGCCGTGGCACGTTGGCCTAGCCCCGCGTTGCACGCCGTGCCACGTTGGGCTTTATTACCTGGACAGTCTATTTCCAGTGAGCCTCCGCGTCTGTGGCGTGTCACGGAGGCAGTGCTCCGCGATGCACTCCGTGACACGTTACTAGTTATTCCGGGAAAAATTTCCACTAGTATAAATAGAACACTTAGGTTTATTTTTCAATATTCTGACTTGGTGGAGCAAGAACGTAGGTTACAGGCAGTTGAGGGGACGAAATTATCAGGGTTTTTCTCTATCTCCTTCTTCTTTAATTCAATTGCTTGTATGTTTAACACTCATTTAATGATGTTTAATCCACAAATGAGTGGCTAATTCCTCTTCTTGCTGAGGTTAAGAACAATTGTATTGAAATGTGATTGTTAATCAATTTCGTTTTTCATCTTTTCTTCCATAGTTGTTCTATTGATTCTTGTTCTTACTGCATTAATGTGTGCCCTATATTAATGTACATCTAAAAAGTCCGGTTTCACTCGAGAGAGCAAGAAATTGAAAAGTTGTGAATCAATAGGATATGATCTTTTCTTGGTTTGGGAAAATTGAGAATTGATTTACCTTTAGGATAGAAATATACCTGAAGGTCGTACTAGTCAATTAAGGAACCGATTTTGTATGGATAGAACATGAATTTTGTTTAATCACAGAAATGTAGGTGGACGGTTTATGATTCTTAAGTTGAGTTAAATACGAGAGTTTTAATCCATTGGCAATAGTTCTTGACTAGCAACCGGAGGAAAAGTTAACCAAATTACATCGATAATTTATTTCCTTACATGTTCGTTTAACCTCAGCATGCCCACATTCATAGTTCAGACTCAAATTATATAATCTTTGTAGACTTAGGATAAAATTAGAAATCAAAATATATCAAACTCTTCTTTGCACTGTTGTCTTCATTGTTAGAGTTAAAATATAGTACACTTGAGTAGATTGTTACCTCATCCCAGTCCCTGTGGGATCGATACTTGGCTTACTTAAGCCACTTTACTACTTGTTCGACCACGTGCACTTGCGTGTAGTTATACACCCATATAACAAACATCGAACAAGTTTTTGGCGCCGTTGTCGGGGACTGGCAATTGGTGAATTTTTCTTAAGTGTTAATTTACTATATTTTTTTTCTTAGTGTTGACAACTTGGTCTTAGCCTGTAATTTACTATGTTCTGGTGCATACTTTTATAGAGGGTTTGGAACCCCACACAAAAATCTTGCTAGACTCAGCAGCTGGGGGACAAGCATTGGAGAAAACTTATGAGGAGCTGTATACCTTGTTAAACCGTATTTCACAGGGCAATCCGTAGTGGAATGCTGATTCGTCAAGAGGAGGAACAAGGAAAGCAGCAGGAGTTCTAGAAGTGGATGGTTTTACAGCTATTGCTGCACAGATAGATGCTTTACAGAATCAACTCAACACCCACTTCAGTAACATGACAATGAACCATACTCAAGCCCCAGTGAATGTAGTGCAGCAGATTTGGTGTGAAGTGTGCGGGAGCAGTGAGCACTCAGCTGAGTGTTGTGGAGCAAATCCTGACTCGGTGAACTTTGTGGGAAATGTACAGAGGAACAACCACCAACAGTATGGCAACAGCTACAACTCCAACTGGAGGAATCATCCGAATTTCTCTTGGGGGTAGCAACAACCATCAAGGGCAAAGTTCGAGTCAGGGGGCGCAGAGGAATCAAGGAGGGCATCAGAACTATCAGACACAATATATAAACAACAATGCACCTCCTCCACCACCATCACCCAGCATTGAGGAGATGTTCAAGACGATGATAGCTAACCAAGCTCAATTGCAGGCTGACTATGTGAAATTGGCAGCCGAGGTGAAGAACAACCAGTTAGCTACTAAGGCACTTGAATATCAATTTAGGCAATTTGTTGGAGCCTAAAATACCAGGCCTAGAGGAGGACTTCCGAGCGACACAGATCCCAATCCCAAGCAGGTGAATGTGGTGACCACAAGGAGTGGTTTGCAGCTGAAAGAGGTGGAACCAGAAAGACCACCTCAACAATTGGGAGCAGCAGAAGTTGAGAGGGAGCAAAGTGATGAGAGGGGGAAGAAAAAGGAAACTGAATCAGAAAGACCCCCCCCCCCCGTTCCCTCAAAGATTAAAGAAACACAAGGAGGAGGCGTGTTTCAAGAAATTCATGGAGGTGCTGAAACAGGTACATATTAACTTACCTCTTGTTGATGTTTTGCAGGGTGTGCCGAAATATGCAAAGTACATTAAGGACATCGTGGCAAACAAAAGTCGGTTGACTGAGTATGTTACGGTAGCTCTCACGGAGGAGTGCACTTCCCGAATACAAAATCGACTGCCCACAAAGCTCAAAGATCCTGGGAGCTTTACTATACAAATTACAATTGGGCAGAGTATCCGAGCTCGCGGATTATGTGATTTGGGAGCGAGCATTAATACAATGCCATCATCGGTATTCAAGAAGTTGGGTTTAGGGAGTCCTAGACCAACAACAGTGATCTTGCAACTAACGGATCGGTCCTTAGCCAGACCTGATGGCATTATGGAGGATGTGCTGGTGCAAGTGGGCTCCCTTATCTTCCCGGTAGATTTCGTCGTGCTGGATTTTGAGCTAGACGCAGAAGTCCCATTTATTTTGGGACGTCCTTTCTTGGCGACCGGGAAAGCACTAATTGATGTAGCTGCAGGGCAGCTAACCATGCGAGCACATGATAAGATTGAAGTATTTGATGTGTTTAAAGCCATGAAGCTGCCGACAATACATGAGGAGCTTTCAGCAATCAGTGTGGTTGAACACGAAGAAATTCGTCAGATTATTGAATCTCAAGACCCACTGGAAAGAGTGTTGATGCACTCCGATCATTTTGGAGATAGAGACGCCTATGAGGTGGTCCAAATGTTGAATGAGTCACAAAGGCATCCGAGGAAACAGGAATTTCAATCATTGATGAGGTCCCTAGAACCGTTGCCGAAACCATCCATTGAGGAGGCACCAAAGCTGGAATTGAAAGAATTGCCTCCCCATTTAAAATATGTCTTTTTGGGGGAAAATGAGACGTTACCAGTCATCATCTCCGCAGAATTGACAGAGGCACAGGAGAAAGAAGCATTGGGTGTCCTCAGAAAAAGGAAGAAAGCAATGGGTTGGCAAATGTCAGATATTCAGGGTATCAATCCAGCTTTTTGCACACACAGGATTTTCATGGAGACAGGAGAAAAACCAACCGTTCAGCCGCAACGAAGGCTAAATCCAGCAATGAAGGATGTGGTGAGGAAATAAATAATCAAGTGGCTTGATGCAGGTGTGGTCTACCCGATTTCAGACAGTGAATGGGTCAGCCCTGTTCAGTGCGTTCCAAAGAAAGGAGGGATGACCGTGGTCACCAATGAGAAAAATGAGTTGATTCCTACACGAACCGTCACAGGCTGGCGGATTTGCATGGACTATAGAATGCTGAATGAAGCCACAAGGAAAGATCATTATCCTATCCCGTTCATTGATCAAATATTAGATAGGTTAGCTGGACAGGAATATTATTGTTTCCTTGATGGGTACTCTGGTTATAACCAAATAGCCATAGCTCCGGAGGACCAAGAGAAGACTACTTTTACCTGTCCTTATGGGACATATGCTTTTAGGCGGATGCCATTTGGGTTATGCAATGCACCCGCCACATTCCAGAGATGCATGATGGCTATTTTCCACGACATGGTGGAGGATTTTGTTGAGGTAATTATGGATGATTTTTCTATTTTCGGTAATTCGTTTGCTACTTATTTGCAGAATCTTGACAGGGTGCTGGCTCGCTGTGAGGAATCCAACCTTGTACTAAACTGGAAGAATGCCACTTCTTAGTCAAGGAGGGTATTGTCCTTGTCCACAAAGTGTCTAAAAAGGGGTTGGAAGTCGATCGTGCTAAGATCGAGGTTATTGAGAAGTTGCCACCACCTGTGTCGGTGAAAGGTGTTCGCAATTTTCTTGGGCATGCAGGATTCTACAGACGCTTCATCAGAAACTTTTCCAAAATTTCTAGACCATTATGCAGATTGTTAGAAAAAGAGGTAAAGTTTGAGTTGAATGATGAGTGTGTTAACGCATTCGAGGAGTTGAAGCAGAAATTGATAGAAGCACCTATCCTTACTTCTCCGGACTGGGGACAACCATTTGAGTTGATGTGTGATGCGAGTGATGTGGCTGTGGGAGCTGTATTGGGGCAAAGGAAAAATAGAATCTTTCATTCTATTCATTATGCAAGCAAAGCACTGAATACGACCCAAAGCAATTACACAGTCACAGAGAAGGAAATGCTAGCATTGGTGTTTGCATTTGACAAATTCAGGTCCTATTTGGTGGGTTCAAAAGTAGTGGTGTACACCGATCATGCAGCGATTCGGTACCTATTTAATAAGAAGGATGCTAAGCCTAGGCTGATCAGATGGATCCTGTTATTTCAAGAGTTCGACCTTGAGATCAAGGATAGAAAGGGGAGCGAAAATCAGGTGGCAAATCACTTATCACGACTGGAGAGCCGGTCGCATGTGATGGAAAGTGATACCATCAATGAAGAGTTCCCGGATGAGCAGCTCTTGGCAGTAGGGGAAGCTGAAGTTCCTTGGTATGGAGATATAGTCAATTTGCTAGTGAGTGGAGTCTACCCACCTGAGGCAACAGACCAACAAAGAAGGAAATTGAGGCATGATTGCCGGCATTTTGTTTGGGATGAACCATACTTATTTAAACAGGGACCGGATCAGGTGATGAGAAGATGCATCCCAGAGAGTTAGATTGCAGAGGTGTTGAGGAGCTGTCACTCTTCATTGTATGGGGGTCACCATGGAGGAGAGCAAACAACACACAAGGTTCTACAGTCAGGGTTCTTTTGGCCTACACTGTTCAGAGACTCTATGGCATACGTCAAAATGTGTGACAGATGTCAGCGTACAGGAACAATTGGTAGAAGACAAGAGATGCCGCTGCAGAATATACTGGAAGTAGAGACCTTTGATGTATGGGGCATTGATTTCATGGGCCCATTCCCACCGTCATTTGGTAATCGTTACATCTTGGTGGCTGTAGACTATGTATCAAAATGGGTGGAAGCAATAGCTTGCCCCAGGAATGACAACAAGGTGGTAACAAAATTTGTGAAAAAACATATTCTTACCAGGTTCGGGACACCCCGAGCCATTATCAGTGATGGAGGGGCTCATTTTGTCAATACAAGTTTCAAGAAACTACTAGCCAAGTATGGGGTGCGCCACAAGGTGGCAACAACATACCACCCCCAAACTAGTGGGCAAGTAGAGGTGTCGAATAGAGAAGTGAAGCAGATTCTCCAGAAAATGGTAAATACACAACAGAATGATTGGTCAAGCAAACTTGATGATGCGTTGTGGGCATACAGAACTGCTTACAAGACACCGATCGGAACCTCACCATACCGATTGGTCTATGGAAAAGTGTGTCATCTGCCGGTGGAGCTAGAGCACCGAGCCTTCTGAGCCGTGATGAAATTGAATATGAACTTGGAGCTAGCGGGCAAGAAGAGATTAATGCAAATCAGTGAACTTGAAGAGTTCTGCTGGCATGCTTATGAGAGTGCTAAGTACTACAAGGAAAGAACAAAAAGGTGGCATGACAAGCATGTGGTGCACCGCATTTTTGAACCAGGGCATAAGGTATTGCTCTTCAATTCAAGACTGAAGTTGTTTCTGGGAAAGCTGAGGTCCAAATGATCGGGGCCATTTGAAGTGGTGAGAATGACCCCGCATGGGGCAGTAGAGTTGTGGCAAGAAGATTGGAGTGCCACATTCTTAGTCAATGGGCAGAGATGTAAGCACTAATGGGGTGAGGATGGTGGTCGAGAGAAAACGTCTGTCACCCTAGAAGATGACTAAGCTGAATGACGTCGAGCCGCGACGGTAAACCAGGCGCTGCACGGGAGGCAACCCGTGAAATTTTTCTTTGTAAATTGTGAATAGATTTCTTTTTTCTCTTTTTTTTCTTGATTAACAACAAAATTTTTAGTTTTTATTTTGAGTGAAACCTATAATTCTAACCAATTTCTTGCCGTAAGATGAATTTCAGGTTGAACGAAGTATAAATGAGCAAGAGATTGCAAAGGAAAATTTGAGGTATGAAAAATAATAAAAAGTGGCAAAACAGTGAGCTAGGGCGATGGCTCCGTGTCACGGAGGAGGGCCTCCGCGTTACCCTCCGTGACACGTTGAGGTGTAAATCTGGAATTTTAAAAAAAAATTCCAGAACACCCTCGCGACAGCTCCGTATCACGGAGGGCATGCTTTGCATTACCCTCCGTGACACGTTGCAGTGTATATCGCTACGGGTCACACCGGGTCGCCGGGTGACCCGCGCGAATTTCCCACTTTTAAACCCCGATTCCCCCTCAATTTTCCTTATTTCTCATACACTCCGCGACCAACCTCCCAAAAACCCCTCCCCCCTCAACGTGACACGGACTTAGGCCAAGAATTTCATCGAGTTTTCTTCAATTCTTCGAATTTAAGGTATGTTCTTCAATTCTATCTCATTTCTTGTCGATTTTCTTCGATATTGAACATGTGATATGAGCTAAACTTGCCCTAAGTAGAAATTAAGCGTAAATTCAATTGAATTATTATTGATGGATGTTCGGAGTATCATTGTGATTGCTTGAACTCGTTAATTACATAGTTTAATCGAATTTTTTTAATAAAATCATAGCCAGGGCTTGCCTTTGAGTTGGAAATGGAAAAAATTAGTTGAACTAGTGAAATTCATGCTGGGTTGTACATGTTGAGTGAGATGAGTCGATGTGCTAACTGTTACTATGCTAAAAGACCGATGGATTCTCGGGTGAAGGAAATATTAGAATTTGCAAGAATTGGGTGAATTATATAGGTTCATGTAGATAAATTCTTTTTGTTTTCGTTTCTTTGCTTCTCCTTGCTAAGTGCGATGGGATAAAATGTTATCGATGGTAATGATTGTGGTTAGCTGTACGAAGTCTGAGTAGTACATAGAATATATATCGTCGAATTCTCCAAATGCACTAAGCATATTTGTATGTTTTGTTGGTTGTTTGTGTAAATAAGCATGATCTTACCTTAATGTTGTAATTTTGGCTAAGGACTAAGTGTGGGGTAGCCTAGGTTAACCCAACCTTAGTCGAAGCAAATTTTAATTGGCTTAACATTGATCTTGTCTATTTGGGTTGATAGGAAAAATGGCAAGCAGGCAGGACAAGGGAAAAGGCGCATCAACATCTGGCGCCAGAAGAAAAAGAATCAGATTGGGCACAGCGGTCCCAGCAGCACCAGCGGTTCCACGCGGCCAACGCTGTCAATATGGAACCAGGTGGGTGACAGAGGAGGGGAAGAAGTGGTACGCAAAGCACAAGGAGAGTAAGTACTTCCCCGAGGAACACATGGCAAGGGAATCGTTGGCACAGGAGTTCCCCAAGATTGTCTAGAGGATCGAGGCAGCTGGGCTGAACTTCATCTTTGAAGAGCCCAAAGAATTCAACTTGCACTTGATTCGGGAATTCTACGCCAACTGGAACCCGACTCTCAGAAGTCACACCATCAAAATAAGGGGGCAAATAGTCACTTTTGAGCCCCACCACCTCAATGCTATCTTAGGGGCGCGGGACACAGACGCCCACGTACTTCGACAGCTGAACATCTCTCCACCATATGCGGACATCAGACGCACTTTGTGTGGAACTCGATCGACGGCTAGGTGGAGCAGACATAAGGAGAGGGGCTACCATCAGACTTTGCCCTACTCACAGATGAACAGGGAAGCCAGGATATGGCTTAAGATCGTCTGTTCCTGCCTAATCCCGGGGGTGCATATGACGGATGTAACCCGGGATCGTGTATGCTTGGTGTATGCCCTGATGAAAGAGCTGGAGATCAATGTGGGGGCGATGATTATTTCCTTCATGAAGAGAGCCCGGTTGCATCAGGGGCACAGGTATGGATTTGGTGGATTACTCACCACATTCCTGAGGGGCCTGGATATTGAGGAAGAGGCCCTTGGCTACATCCCGCAGATGGAGCGGCGGGCCTTAGATGTCACCAAAACTAAGGTTCCCGACACCACCCACGGGCCCGTTCTTACACTTGCCGAGCGACATGCTCGGGATGATCAGTACATGGCTCGCATGTACGGGATGCAGATGCTCCAACTATGGATAGGCAGGAGGCCGACGACAGAGGAGGAGCTATGGCAGCTAGAGCTAGACTACTCTTTTGGCGAAAATGCTAGGGCTCTATGCCGAGTGGGGCCAGCTTTTGTAGAGCCCACGGATGATGATGTCCCCACAGATGAGGAGACACGTCGTGAGGACTCCGATATGGAGTCCGATGATGACGATGGGGGTGATTCAGACATGGGAGACAAGGCAGCAACACCTGATGAAGAAGTGGAGTATTTTGATTGATCAGGGAGTTTCGCCACCCGATTTTTTGTGCTATTTTAATTTCTGTGAACAATGGTAACAGTGTTAGAGATAAGTGTGGGGTGGGAGTAGTTAGGTGCTGGTTGTGTTGTTGTGTATGTTCTATTCTGTTGTTGTGCCTGATGAAAACTTCTGTGACCCTGTGATTTGTGATTGTGAAGTTTTTGTTCTGTATTGTAATTAAATGTGAAACTGTTGTGTGCTGCTGAATATTTTACTAGCTGATTTTGTACATATTTTTGTTTTATCGAAATGATCGATATTTTTAATTTTTTTTTAAATTCTTGGGTTTCTCGGCGTTTGTTTTCGGTTCTTTTACCGAGAATGGTCCCATTGAACCGAAGTCCTAGTAGTGACCGTTCCCTATGGTGGATGGATGATGACCGTATTAAGGGAAATGTAGTCGTTAAGAGTAGATTTTTCATTTATTTTTCAGTTGTTTTCTTTTGGGGGTTGCATCCCAAAACCTGTAGTTACTTTATGGTTGCGGAATTCTGGTTTCGTGTCATACATGATATTTGAAATGCAAAGGTGATTCATATGAAAGCATGCAACTTTGTAAATATGTTGAGATACCTAGGCCATAGAGTAGATTCAGTGTGATTGAGGCTTAATGTTTGAATTCTTGTAATTCGCTGATTGAAGAGTCTGTGAATACGTCTTGAATTGAGCATGTGCAATAAGTGTGAAGTGAGGTTTTGTTTATTCCATGCCATTGTGAAGTGTTTAGAACTTGCCTGGTGTGTGTACTAAACGAAATGAAGGACGTGTATTGTAGGAAAGGATGTAGGCATTTCTTTGTTTTTCCAAAAGTTTCTCTTTTTCATTATTGTACCCACCTTGAATGTACACCCTAGTTAGCCCGTTGAGCCTTTAGCCTATTATTTTTTTCTTGTGTCAAAAATGTGTAAACCGAGCTTTACCCCTTTTTTTCATTAGCCGTGAATTTGATCCAAAACTCTTAAGCGCTTAAGAAGAGAAAATAATTTTCCCAAAGTGTCAAAGAGTGAGAATGGTGAAAAGAAAAAGAAAAGCAGAGTGATGAAAGGAAAGAAAAGGTTGAAGGTGCACTTGTTATAAATAAAATATAATGAAGGTGTCTGAATAATATTTGTTATCGAGTCAAGTGTGCTTAATAAGATATGGGCCAAACTAAAGACAGACTTCAAGAATGGGAGGATGAAGGAAGAAACAATGCCCATGAGTTTGATGGGATGTATTGAAAAGGCGCTTAAGGATGCTAGTGGCTATTATTGGCTAGCCCAATATTTACTAGTTCGTTAGCTTACATTACAACCCGTTAAAGTCCTACATGATCCTACATCACATTTCCTTATATTAGTGGAGTAATACACTAAGGGCAAGCCTATGGTTCATGACATGATGCATGTGAATTCTTTTGGGAGAGAGAGTGAAATTGTGTTTATATGCCCCTGCATGTAACCTTTAGAGTTCATGTGATTAAAAAGGGGAAAATTCTCTTGCATTGTGAGGGCACATGCTTGATGAGAGATTAATTTTCGTGTCGGATATCTTGATCAGCTGATTTGCATGAGTTTGCCAATATCGAGAGTCGATTCTTAAGTCTAGGAGGTCTTGATGTGTTGAAGGTCATTGCATTGATAAGACCATGTGTGTTTTCTTGATGATTTGTTGTGTTGAATAATCGGTATGGCCGTAGCCTGAATTGTCGAACCAAAGTAGCCAGGATGGGGTGTAAAGTGCATGAGGTGTAAGATTATTGTTCGGGGACGAACAAGGATTTAAGTGTGGGGTAAGTGATCTTGGGCAAATTTATATGCCCAAGTGATACTTAAATGTGTCATTTTAGCCTTGTTTATCTATCAATGTTTATACATTCTCATGTGATTTATAATAAAATGTGAATTTATACTAACCAACATGATTAGCATTGTTTTGCAGGTGAAATATTATTTTGGGAAGCTAAAATGCGTGTTGGGAGAGATCGGGGTTGGACTCGGATGGTAGCAAAGGACAAAGCATTGGACGACACAAATTAAAGGGGCTCCACGATGGAGCCGTGTCACGCTGCCATCGCGGAGGCCTTCTGCCTGAATAGGGAATTTTTGGCCAAATTCTAGTGTGGGTACGCATTGGGGCCGTGGCACGTTGGCCTAGCCCCGCGTTGCACACCGTGCCACGTTGGGATTTATTACCTGGACAGTCTATTTCCAGTGAGCCTCCGCGTCTGTGGCGTGTCACGGAGGCAGTGCTCCGCGATGCACTCCGTGACACGTTGCTAGTTATTCCGGAAAAAATTTCCACTAGTATAAATAGAACACTTAGGTTCATTTTTCAATATTCTGACTTGGTGGAGCAAGAACGTGGGTTACAGGCAGTTGAGGGGACGAAATTATTAGGGTTTTTCTCTATCTCCTTCTTCTTTAATTCAATTGCTTGTATCTTTAACACTCATTTAACGATGTTTAATCCACAAATGAGTGGCTAATTCCTCTTCTTGCTGAGGTTAAGAACAATTATATTGAAATGTGATTGTTGATCAATTTGATTATTCATATTTTCTTCCATGGTTGTTCTATTGATTCTTGTTCTTACTGCATTAATGTGTGGCCTATATTAATGTACATCTAAAAAGTTCAGTTTCACTCGAGAGAGCAAGAAATTAGAAAGTTGTGAATCAATAGGATATGATCTTTTCTTGGTTTGGGAAAATTGAGAATTGATTTACCTTCAGGATAGAAATATACCTGAAGGTCGTATTAGTCAATTAAGGAACCGATTTTGTATGGATAGAACATGAATTTCGTTTAATCACAGAAATGTAGGTGGACGGTTTATGATTCTTAAGTTGGGTTAAATACGAGAGTTTTAATCCATTGGCAATAGTTCTTGACTAGCAACCGGAGGAAAAGTTAACCAAATTACATCGATAATTTATTTCCTTACATGTTCGTTTAACCTCAGCATGCTCACATTCATAGTTCAGACTCAAATTATATAATCTTTGTAGACTTAGGATAAAATTAGAAATCAAAATATATCGAACTCTTCTTTGCACTGTTGTCTTCATTGTTAGAGTTAAAATATAGTACACTTGAGTAGATTGCTACCTCATCCCAGTCCCTGTGGGATCGATACTTGGCTTACTTAAGCCACTTTACTACTTGTTCGACCACGTGCACTTGCGTGTAGTTATACACCCATATAACAAACATCGAACACCTGCTACGGGTCGTAGGTCCAGTCGTGACATAGTCGGCACTAGAAACGAAAAATTCCCTCTTAGCTTAGGAAATTATTTCTAATGTCTATATAAATAGCTTTTATGTTTTATTTTAATTAGAGGAGGACAGAACTGAAGTAGCAGGTGTGTGAAGAATAATTTTTGTGAATTTTATCAAGTTTTGAGGAGCAATTCTTGGAATAAAAATCTTAATTTCCTACATTGTTCTTGAGATTGTTCTTTGATATTCAAATCTGGTTTTCTTCCATTTGTTGCTGTAAGTATTTAATTATGTGTTTAACTATAAATGCAAATTGTAGGCTTACAACCATGAGAGGCTAAAACCTCCACAACTAGGGGTTGTGGGAATCATGGTGGATTAACAAAATAGGATTGCACAAAAGTTATTCAAAACCAATGCTAAACACTTGTATTGTATTCTCTTCATCTTTAAACGTTTCTTCACGGTGTACAATATTAGGATTTGCCCGAATTCTTTACTTGCTTGAACCTACAAAGGAAGAGATTAGGAAAAGAGAATTACAACAAAGCCTTGGTCTTTACAATCATTGTATGAACTTGAGCTGTGGTCATGGGATTGAGTAAATTCATCCAATGGAGACGAACCAGTCGTTTGGATGAACCCTAGTTCTTAGTTCTACAAGTAAGCATTGGGATTGATCACGTGTGTATACCTGAAGTAGTTATGAACCCATGGGGAACACTTACCCTAGTTGTTTCCAAATCTTGATTTAAATCAAAATTATAATCCTGTTTTGATCTTGTTTCTTTAAAACAACCAATTTAGAGATAACTTATTAACAAGTTTAATTACCGGAATTAGTCTAGATCTTATCCTATTCCCTGTGGGTTCGAACCCAACCTCTTAGTTGGATTCTTTATTGACAATGACCGCTTCATACTTTATCATAAAGTGTGAGTTTGAGCGTTATCAAAAAGTGACGCCGTTGCCGGGGAATACGGCTAAGATTAGATTAATTTCTTGTATTTGACTTTTGATTGTTATTTTCCGAATTACGTTTTTCTTTTTATTTTTGAATATCCATAGGTTGTTGCTTGGTGAATGCCAAGTATTCATCGAAGTGGAAACCCCTTGATTCCGTTAGATCTTAAACTCGAGCGAACACTGCGAAAGATGAAAAACCAAGAGCAGAGAGATGCCCGTATTACTTAAAAAGCTAGGCAAGCCGAGCTAGCTCGACAAGCTGCACTTCAGAATGCAGAGGATGCTCTAGATGAGGTTGTTAATGCTGGTCGACATAGAAGGGGAAACAGAGGCCAAAGATATGCCCTTCAGTTCTTTGATGAAGATGACACAGACATTGATGAAGTCGGGTCAACCGGAGCTATCGTACCACCACCACTGCTTGCTAGAGAAAAAATGATATCACTAGGACCATGATCCAGTTATTGAACATGAAAGAGGTGCTTAGTGGTCATGCAGCTGACAATGCCAACCTACACCTGATGAACTTCGTGGGAATATGCAAGGCGTACAAGTTGTCTTGAGTCAGCCAAGATGCTATAAGGCTAAGACTCTTCCCCTTCTTTCTATCTGGGAAGACCACATTATGGTTATTGGAGTTGTCCAATGACTCCTATTTCCAACTGGAGGGAGATCAAGCAAGATTTCCTTGAGAGATTCTTTTCATCCTCTAGGATGTTATAGCTTAAAGATGAGATCTACAATTTTTGACAACTCAAGACTGAGGCACTTCATGAGATCTGGTTGAGGTTCAAGAAGAAGTTGACCAAGTGCACGAACCACAAAATTTCTAATGACAGTTTGTTGGAGATACAGTGGCGGGAGGAGCACTGATGAGCCCACCTGGGAGCAAACTGCTACTATTCTGGATAGAGTAACCAAAACAAACAGAGCATGGCACACCCGGAAAGAAGAAGAAGCAGCAGCCTCCTAATACATGTGAGGGGGAGGCTGGACAATCGAAGTCAGAGAGAATTATGACTGAGATGCTAAAGAAGATGAGATCCGCAGATGATCAGCTGAAAGACATTCGTAGTGATATATCGAGCATGGGTCAGAGTGTGGAGTCACATGCGACGGCTATTAAGCAGATCAAACTGCATCTAGGACAACTGTAAGCATCTATAAACCCTAGGAAAAAGGGTACACTACCTATAAACACAGTCCAGAATCCAAAGAATGATGGTCACTGCATGGCTGTGATGACTAGGAGTGGAAAGACCATGGTTGACCCCCCTCTACCAGCTGTAGTTGAAAGGAAGAAATAAAACATGATTGAATATGAAGAAGATGTTGCTGAGAAGGAGCATAATGAGGATGGTGAGTTGAATGAGGCTCCAAATGTTGAAAATGGGCCTAAAACTGATCAAGGAGAAAAGCAAGGAGCTACACAAATTTACAAGGCTATTCCACGACCACCGCCACCATTCCCTCAAAGAATGAAGAAGAAGGCGGAGAATGTTAAGTTTCAGAAATTCTTGTCAATACTCAAACAGTTATTTGTAAACATATCATTGGTTAAGACATTGGAACAGATACCGAAATATGCCAAGTTTATGAATGACTTGTGATGAAAAAGAGATCCGTGAGCTATGAGCCTGTCGATAATGTGCATCATTATAGTGATATAGCCTCATGGGTCCTGGCCCAGAAGAAGGAAGATTCAAGTGCCTTTACTATTCCATGTACAATTGCCGATGTTGAGTTCGTAAGGGCACTCTGTGATTTGGGAGCAAGCATCAATCTGATGTCATTGGCTGTGTTTAAGCAACTAGGCTTCAGAGCCCCCACACCGACTACCATGCGGCTACTGATGGCCGACAGAACTGTGAAGAAGCCTGTAGGGATCCTGTTCAATGTGCTTGTTGAAGTTGATAGATTTCATATTCCCAGCGGACTTCATGATCCTTGATAGAGAGGTTGATTTTGAGGTCCATATTATTTTGGGGAGATCATTCCTTGCCACTGGAAGAGCCTTAGTAGATGTGGAGGCTGGCCAGTTAAAGTTCAGACTCAATAAAGAAGAGGTCACCTTCAACATCTACCGGTCAATGAAGCAACCGAAAGAATACAGAGTTGTCTCAGCAATAGAAGATTAATCCGAATTCCTTGATGAAGTCTGAGTAGTCAAGAGACTTGCGTCATGCCGGGACGTTAAATCAGGCGCTTCTTGGGAGGCAACCCAAGTGGTGGTTTGGTGAATTCTGAGTATTCGAACCACCTACGTCGTGCCGTGACGTTAAATCAAGCACTGCATGGGAGGCAACCCATGGATGGTGAAGTCTGAGTAGCCACACGTATGTTCTCTTCCCTCTGTTTTTACATTCTATGCTTCGGGGACGAAGCATACTTTTTAAGAAGGGGATGGAGGGTACTTGTCCTTTTTGGAATTTTTATTCGTCTGAGGGTTTTTCTTGCCATGTTTCTTTTCCCTCGGGCATGCTATCTAGTAGAACCAACATGTTTAGGATTTTACTTTTTTGATTTCTGTTTAATTAAAAAGTAGCTTAGGAGCACTCAGCCAATAATTTGCACTATTGGATTTGTAAAAAATTGACTTTGTCTAAAAACTTTTGAGGATTAGCTGTGTACTTGTGATTGCATGCATGATTTCTGTGGATCTTTGTATCTCATTTAGTATATTAGCATGTATAGTTTTGTTAAGCCATGAATACACCGGGCGGGTAGAGTGAATGCAAATCATGTACCATGAGTAAGTGAGGTCTAATACCTAGTTCAATATTGCGTAAAGTATCTAGAAGTTGCTCGATTGATCTTTGCATAGGTTTTAGGATAGTTGGTTAGGAAAGGATCATAGGCTATTTTTGTTTAGCCCATTTTTAGCTTAAATAATCCTATCAAAATGATAAGATTCCCTTGATCCCGATTTTGAGCCTCAAATAGATAATTTTTCTTTGATTGACCAATTAACTGTACCCATTTTTATAATGAACCTATTTTGGCCCTGATCCCTCCTTTGACATTATGAACCTCAACATAGACAAAATGTCTAAGTTGAGGGTGGCTAGAGTAGGGGTGCATAAATAGTGAAAAGGTGAAAAAGGGAGAGAAAAGAAAAAGGTGAACAATGAGGTGTGGTGTGACAAAAGAAAAAAGAAAAGAAAAAAAATTGAAAAAGAAAATACAAAAAGTAAATGATGCATGAAAAGCTTGAAGAAATACACCACTGTCACACCCCGCCTTGGGGGGTATGACTGGCACCTGGTGCTCTACTAGGACCTGAACTGCTAGACTACTGAGCCTGAGCACATATGGTGCCTGGCTGGCTCTAACTCATATTCAGGGAAACAACGGGCTATATAACAGCTGTAAATACAGCCTCCGGCCGACTAGGCCTATAGCCACCTGTACCTGTGCTGACAGCTAACCAGAAACATATCAATATAAGGGAAACCTATGTGGGCCGACAAGGCCACCATGCTGTCTAGTTATCTGTAACCTTTCATTGAAACATGGTAAGCTACGTGACCGGCAAGGTCACCACTACTATCAAGCTATGGCCCCACACGGCCAACATAAAAGAAACAGAAGTACTAACAACTATACAACTGCACAGCCTCACACGACCGGCTCCTCTGACCACAGGGAAATATATACAGACTGCAAGCCTCTAAGAATACTGATAAGATGGTCGGGACATGGCCCCGGCCTACCCATGCTGTACAACAAAAGAAAAGAGATAGACCTCTAGCTATCTAGCTCCGGATGACTGGAGCTGATAACCCTGTGAGCTGGCTGGAATCACGAGGTATCGGCCCCTCGTCTATGAGTACCTGCAGGCAAGTAATGCAGCGCCCCACCGGGCGTCAGTACCGCTGGTACTGAGTATGTAAAGCAGTAACTGAAAGAAATATCTGAAAACAACAACACAACTGATGAAGCTGAAATAAGAAAGAATAAACTAACTGGCTGAAAATATAAAGTTGTGCCTACTCTTAACTTATACTGAAAGGAGTAGGAGTCATACCTGGAGATGTATCATTCTACTGTCGATCTACTCATATCTAATGTAACATGGCATAACATAATATAACAGAACATAGCACACACAAACCTTACCCGACCCCCATAAGCCGGGAGGAACAACCAGCACGCAATCTATACCCCTACCCCGGTCGTCCCATCTCCTAATAATAACTATAAGCATCCTGCCGGTCCCCTGGGTATGCACTTGGGCTCCCTGAGCCCCTGACTATAACTGTACCTGAGTCCGGAGGACTCCTGAATCAACACCCGGGCGTATCCGCTCGACGGGGATGTGTAAGGGCCGACCAAGGCACAATATGGGGAAAACTGGCATCCCATCTTCGTCCCCTGTGGGACGGCATGCCACTCCATAGAGCGACGTATCCTCGTCCTCTGGCGGACGAGTCGATACAGCTATTAACCCTAGGGCGGTCATGGATGCTAGGTAATCCAACCCCAAGACAATACAGTGGTCTCAACTAGTAATACTATCTGCATATCCCACATACTGAAGCTAATGATAATAAAGTATTTGTACATACTGTATGCTGAACTAGTGATAGTAATATGTACGTACTTAATACATGCTGATACTGATAATAGTATCTGCGTATAAATATAATCTTCTGCCATACTGGGCTGGGTCTAATGCTGAACAAGATATAGTTTTTCTGCTGAAAACCATACTGTATACTGAGTTTATATAGTAACATGATTTACTATTTCTAACATGCTTTCTAAACTTCATTTTAACCTATCATTCTACTTCTGAGATGCCCTTCAGGTGTTACATTGCTTTACTGGGTTCCCACTGAATATGATAATATCCTAACATTCTGTACTATATCACATATTGAGCATGCTGTGCAGTTCCTAACACTTGTATTAGAGTCTAGATCGTGCTAGCAAGTTTCGCGCAAAATATAACATGATGCTTCTAATATCGTACCAACATTCGTAATAAACATAACACATGACTTCTGAACATTCTAATGGCCTTTAAAGTACTGTACTATATCAAGATTACTAACTTGCCGAGGAAACTAGCTTTACATACCTTTGCTTCTAATTTCCCGACTAACTGGCGTAGCTTGGCCAGTATTTCAGCTATTCCTCCCAACTGCATTCATATATATGTCAATCAGTACTAAATACAACTTTATTCTGAAGAACGACATCACTTTCGATATAATTATAGCCTAAACTTAGGCCTATCGAAAGACGGTCGAAAACTCGCTATTTTTCAGAAGTCCAAAAGGGAGAAATATTCACTTCACAGCTAGTAACACATAGACACTAGTTTGGAGCAATTCCACTTACCTTAGTCCGGTAGCTCGACGATTCGTCGACCGTATTTCACGAAACTAACTCCGTAGGAATGCTCTCTGCTGCTAAATACCTCGGTATCTGAGGTTAATTTGGGTTTGGACTATGTTTGGCAGCGTAATCGGACGAAAATATATTACCCTCTTCGTTCTTTTCTTTCCCCTGACTTTTCCTCTCTGTTTTCTGGAGATTTTATAAGAATGATATGATTTAAAACCGAAGTAGGGCTTTATATACTTGGGCCTGGACAAGGCCAATGTGTCACGGAGCCAACGCGGAGGCCCCACCTCCGTGACACGTTGCCATCGCGGAGGGGCTCTGCCTCGGCTCCTTCCGCGATGGTTCGACAGGTTTCTCGTCCGATCTTTTCCCGGGCCTATCTTTAGCACGTATGGCCTTCAAATATGCTTGACCAATGTGCAAATAGGTCATCTAGGTACCGGGAATCCTATGGGGTATAACATTCTCCCCCCCTTAAGAACATTCGTCCTCGAATGTTAACTTCTATTTAGAGGACTTCTCAACTTACTATCTAGGAAAATTTCGGCAGAGTTTCCCCTGTAATATGGACTATAGCAAAAACATGAAATACCGAAAAGTCTAACACAGGTACTGCATGTAATACTTTAAGATTCACTGGATAGCTAAACATCAATCTTCTCATTTGTACATAAACGGCGATAAGATACTATATAAGTAATGATACGGACATACCTGTCGCCCGACTAGGCCTGAAATAGGTAAGGATATCTAGCTTTCATATCTTCTTTAGCTTCCCACGTCATCTCCTCACGGTTCCTGTTACGCCACAATACTTTGACAGACGCAATATCTTTAGTCCTCAATTTGCGAATCTGTCTGTCTAAGATAGCTACTGGAACCTCTTCATAAGCCAGTTTTTCTGTAACCTGGATATCCTGGACTGGAACTGCTCTGGACGGGTCTCCTATGCATTTCCTCAGCATAGACACATGGAAGACCGGATGAACAGATTCTAGTTCTGGAGGCAAGTTCAACTCATATGCTACTCGGCCTATCCTTCGACGAATATGATAAGGCCCAATAAACCTCGGGCTGAGCTTACCTTTCTTGCCGAATCTCATTACCCCTTTCATCGGAGATACCTTCAGAAATACCCAGTCATTGACATCAAATTCCAAGTCTCTGCACCGCACATCTGCATATGATTTCTGGCGGCTCTGTGCAGTCAGTAAACGTTCTCGGATAAGCTTTATCTTTTCCTCTGACTGCTGAACAATGTTCGGGCCAACCAACGCTGATTCTCCTATTTCAAACCAACCAATCGGCGATCTGCATTTTCGCCCGTATAATGCCTCGAAAGGCGCCATCTGGATGGCTGAGTGATAGCTATTATTGTAGGCAAATTCAATTAACGGCAAATGCTCATACCCAGTTACCACCGAAATCCAGCACACATGCTCGCAACATATCTTCGAGCGTCTGAATTGTGCGTTCAGCCTTCCCATCTGTCTGAGGATGGAATGCTGTGCTCAAATTAATTTGTGTTCCCAGACCTCTCTAAAACGACTGCCAAAATCTAGCCGTAAACTGTGCTCCTCTGTCTGAAATAATAGATACTGGCACTCCATGCAATCTGACTATCTCTCGGATATACAACTCAGCATAATCTTCAGCCGAGAAAGTAGCTCTTACTGGCAGGAAATGAGCTGATTTTGTCAGGAAATGAGCTGATTTTGTCAATCTGTCAACTATCACCCATATAGAGTCATGTCTGTGTTTAGTACGGGGTAATCCTGTTACAAAATCCATATTCACTGCTTCCCATTTCCAGAGAGGTACAGCTATATCCTGAGTCAAACCGCCTGGTTTTTGATGTTCTGCTTTCACCTGTTGGCAGTTAGGACACTGAGCTACAAATTCAGCAATTTCGCTTTTCATACCTGGCCACCAGTAGTTTTCTTTGATATCATGGTACATTTTCGTCGCGCCTGGGCGGAGAGAATAGCGGGCGTAATGCGCCTCGCTCATAATCTACTAGCGAAGCCCCAAAATATCTGGAACACAAATGCGGCCTTTACATCGCAACACTTCATCCCCGGTTATCTGAAAATATGTCACCTCTCCTTGCTGAACCTTGTGTTCAAGTTGAACCCGGCTAGGGTCTTCATACTGCCGTTCCTTTACTTCCACCACTAAAGACAATACTGCGACATTCTGTTTTACCGCTCTGTTGTCCTTTATTCCTTCTATGTGAACGGCTAAACCGACTAACTGGTGTATTTCTCGGGCCAATTCTCGCTGTTCAGGCTGCAAGTATGCCAACTTCCCATAGATTTACGGCTAAGGGCATCTGCTACCACATTAGCCCTTCCTGGGTGATACAAAATATTCACTCTTTAAGGCATAAACTACTGCAGCTAACTCCAGGTCATGGGTAAGATAATTCTTTTCATGTTTCTTCAACTGCCTGAAAGCATAAGCTATTACTTTACCATGTTGCATCAACCCTCTGTACCTCCTAGCGATACTAACACTGGGGCTGATGTTAACCTGTCTTTTAACTCCTGAAAGTTTTGCTCACACGCCTCAGTCTGCTGGATCTTTGCTGCCTTCTGTGTCAATTTAGTCAGAGGTGCTGCTAAGGTGGAAGATCCTTCCACAAACCCTCTGTAGTACCCAGCTAACCGCAGGGATTGCGTACTTCGATCGGAGTGGTAGGTCTGGGCTATGTCTTCACTGCTTCGATTTTCTTTGTATCTACCTGTACACCAACCTCCGACATAATGTGACCAAAAAGGCTACTGAACTCAGCCAAAATTCACATTTAGAAAAATTGACATATAACTGACGGTCATACTGGTTTATTATACTGGAGAATCTGATAAGTAATCTACCGGTATAGCTAGAGCTTATCTGGCCTTCTGGCCGCATGCTAAGGCTACTTGTTGCTGAGATAACCTGAACGACTATCTGCACACCATGTGCCCGTATCTGATCAGAGGATCCTGACAATGATCATGATCTATAATAGTCTGGCTGAATAACCTCGACTAACTAAATAGCTGGGTTAGATGATCCGAATGCTGCAGTAGTCTAACGATGCTCTACATGTCCTACTCGGACATCTGTAGCTCATGCATAACTGCGGGGTTGTGGACAGCTAACTGTTTTGTCCTCCTAGTTGAACAATTGTGATGTTGTGCTTAGTCCAACCTACTCTTAGGCGACCCGTCCCTGGATCTTCATAGGGAACCTACTGATCTCCTTGTCTTAGTAAACACTGTGCTAGCAAAGCACTACCAATTTCTTACGCCTTATTCGTACCCCCTTGGATTTATATTACTGTTCTTGGAAATTCTCGATCTTATGAGCCATTCTGTAAAGACTGCCCTTCTGTTAGGGTTCTATATCTGAATACCTTACGAGAACCAGCTGAAGTACTAGTCCGTCACTGACTACTGATACAGACTCTTTCTTGGGGTACCCACGGGTTTGTCTGACGAAGACGGTCGGCTAACTTGCGGGGTGTTCCGCATAATAGCTGCTAGGTTGACTAAGGCTGACTCTCACCTACAAGGCTGGGAAAATGATGTACGATCACTTAACATGCCCCCCTCTCTTTTGGTGAGGGGTCCTACAGTACGATCTGTATATATTTCTTAGCAGCTAACCAAAATCTGTATGACTGTAACCCCCATTGCCAACTACTTACATCATATCTATCATTTATAGATATCTATATATCAACAACTATGTACAATACATACTGAATTTTGTGGTGATACGTAATCTCTAACATGCCTTACTGAATTTCATACTGCACATGATATACCGCTCCTACGGTCTAATGATATTTCATATCCTCTCGTATCATTTCATAGGATTTTTTTTATTCCATTCTGGAAGCAACACACACATGCACTTTAACTATGATCTGCTATTTGAAATTTCACCACTCTTACAATGTGGGATCAACATCTGAACCTCGTGGCCTTACTTGGCATTATATTAAGGCCCGTGACTGTCTGTTGGACCTTATCTCTGGGCCACACTAGATTGGAGTCTCTGGTTCGCTACCCTCTTACCTTCTCCTTGGGCGGACATACTGCAACTTTCTAAACTACAACCTTACTGTCTCTTAGCTGTTCATCTAAGGTTTAGTCCTTAATACACGGTGTTCTATCAATCTAGAGGTGATTCTGATTTCCTCTCAAAATCTAGTATTCATGCTCTTCACCTTCATCTTCCTTAAACTAGGCTATGGGGTTCAAGGTACCTGCCTTACACTGTCAATAAGGTTGCCAGTCAAGTTCCAACCTATACTTCTTCTGACTTGCAGTCGGACCCATCTTATTCATATAATCTCCCTGTCTTCTGATATCACAGCTAAAATTATAACTATTATCTTACAGACATACCCTGCCGTCGTTAACATGCCACGACGGATTCAACCCTTTCCTGACTTGAACTTGACTCTTACTGGGAGTCCATCATTGACGGATCTCCTACACCCACTTCGAGTAAGCTAGTAGTCTTACTTGCTCTTCTGACTTATTACCGTGAGGATCTGCATAACTTACATAATCATAAGGGCTCCTTACTCTTTCTAACACTTTTTGGAATCAACCAATCCACCTTTCACTTACTGTCTGCTTTGGGCAACATCGTCTCAATCCTTATGCCCTTTGCTACACCGAGATCAAACTAAGGGGTAGGAATGACTTTTTCTTACCGCAACAAAATGAAGACATGGAACTGTACCACACCTGAAGGAATGGAGGTGGGAATCCTACATTTCCCTCTCTTTCTCACACTTATCTGATAATCTAATATTGTCTACTATCTTAATCAGGTCTTATATATATATATATATATATATATATCTAACAAATAAATCGACTCATTTATATGTTACGCTTATGACTTCCTATTCTGAAGTTATCGACATATACTGGGGATGGTACCAATAAAAAGATAACATTGGGAGGTCCCTGTTACCTCCTCCTGCTGCTGTAGTTACCTTGTAACTGGCTGATGTTCTCTCCTGTTGCTATATCTGATCTTCTGCCTGGGGTAGGATTTCGCTGGTCTGACTTGTATCTGTATTCAAAGAATATGATAAGTTTTAAAAGGACCAACCCTGTACTGTACTGTGCTATGGCACGACTGAGTATGAAAGAAGGGTAACCATCCTATTATGCCTCGCAGCCTCCTGCCTATAGTATGTGGTGCACAACACATCCATAGACAAGACTCTACTTAGCACGGCTTGCAGACTCCCTGGAACACGACCTGTTCTGATACCAAGTTTGTCACACCCCGCCTTGGGGGGTATGACTGGCACCTGGTGCCCTACTAGGACCTGAACTGCTAGACTACTGAGCCTGAGCACATCTGGTGCTTGGCTGGCTCTAACTCAGATTCAGGGAAACAACGGGCTATATAACAGCTGTAAATACAGCCTCCGGCCGACTAGGCCTATAGCCACCTGTACCTGTGTTGACAGCTAACCAGAAACATATCAATATAAGGGAAACCTATGCGGGCCGACAAGGCCACCATGCTGTCTAGTTATCTGTAACCTGGCATTGAAACATGGTAAGCTACGTGACCGCAAGGTCACCACTACTGTCAAGCTATGGCCCCACACGGCCAACATAAAAGAAACAGAAGTACTAACGACTATACAACTGCACGGCCTCACACGACCGGCTCCTCTGACCACAGGGAAATATATACAGACTGCAAGCCTCTAAGAATACTGATAATATGGTTGGGACAGGGCCCCGACCTACCCATGTTGTAAAACAAAAGAAAAGAGATAGACCTCTAGCTATCTAGCTCCGGATGACTGGAGCTGATAACCCTGTGAGCTGGCTGGAATCACGAGGTATCGGCCCCTCGTCTATGAGTACCTGAAGGCAAGTAATGCAGCATCCCACCAGGCGTCAGTACCGCTGGTACTGAGTATGTAAAGCAGTAACTGAAAGAAATATTTGAAAACAACAACACAGCCGATGAAGCTGAAATAAGAAAGAATTAACTAACTGGCTGAAAATATAAAGCTGTGCCTACTCTTAACTTATACTGAAAGGAGTAGGAGTCATACCTGGAGATGTATCGTTCTACTGTCGATCTACTTGTATCTAATATAACATGGCATAACATAACATAACAGAACATAGCACACACAAACCTTACCCGACCCCCATAAGCCGGGAGGTACAACCAACACGCAATCTATACCTCTACCCCGGTCGTCCCATCTCCTAATAATAACTATAAGCATCCTGCCGGTCCCCTGGGTATGCACTTGGGCTCGCTGAGCCCCTGACTATAACTGTACCTGAGTCCGGAGGACTCCTGAATCAACACCCTGGCATATCCGCTCGACGGGGGTGTGTAAGGGCCGACCAAGGCACAATATGGGGAAAACTGGCATCCCATCTTCGTCCCCTATGGGACGGCATGCCACTCCGTAGAGCGACGTATCCTCGTCCTCTAGAGGACGAGTCGATACAGCTATTAACCCTAGGGTGGTCATGGATGCTAGGTAATCCAACCCCAAGACAATACAATGGTCTCAACTAGTAATACTATCTGCATATCCCACATACTGAAGCTAATGATAATAAAGTATTTGTACATACTGTATGCTGAACTAGTGATAGTAATATGTACGTACTTAATACATGCTGATACTGATAATAGTATCTGCGTATAAATATAATCTTCTGCCATACTGGGCTGGGTCTAATGCTGAACAAGATATAGTTTTTCTGCTGAAAACCATACTGTATACTGAGTTTCTATAGTAACATGATTTACTATTTCTAACATGCTTTCTAAACTTCATTTTAACCTATCATTCTACTTCTGAGATGCCCTTCAGGTATTACATTGCTTTACTGGGTTCAAACTGAATACGATAATATCCTAACATTCTGTACTACATCACATACTGAGCATGCTGTGCAGTTCCTAACACTTGTATTAGAGTCTATATCGTGCTAGCAAGTTTCGCGCAAAATATAACATGATGCTTCTAATATCGTACCAACATTCGTAATAAACATAACACATGACTTCTGAACATTCTACTGGCCTTTAAATTACTATACTATATCAAGATTACTAACTTGCCGAGGAAACTAGCTTTACATACCTTTGCTTCTGATTTCCCGACTAACTGGCGTAGCTTGGCCAGTATTTCAGCTATTCCTCCCAACTGCATTCATATATATGTCAATCAGTACTAAATACAACTTTATTCTGAAGAACGACATCACTTTCGATATAATTATAGCCTAAACTTAGGCCTATCGAAAGACGGTCGAAAACTCACTATTTTTCAGAAGTCCAGAAGGGAGAAATATTCACTTCACAGCTAGGAACACATAGACACTAGTTTGGAGCAATTCCACTTACCTTAGTCCGGTAGCTCGACGATTCGTCGGCCGTATTTCACGAAACTAACTCCGTAGGAATGCTCTCTGCTTCTAAATACCTCAGTATCTGAGGTTAATTTGGGTTTGGACTACGTTTGGCAGCGTAATCGGACGAAAATATATTACCCTCTTCGTTCTTTTCTTTCCCCTGACTTTTCCTCTCTATTTTCTAGAGATTTTATAAGAATGATATGATTTAAAACCTAAGTAGGGCTTTATATACTTGGGCCTGGACAAGGCCAACGTGTCACGGAGCCAACACGGAGGCCCCACCTCCGTGACACGTTGCCATCGCGGAGGGGCTCTGCCTCGGCTCCTTCCGCGATGGTTCGACAGGTTTCTCGTCCGATCTTTTCCCGGGCCTATCTTTAGCACGTATGGCCTTCAAATATGCTTGACCAACATGCAAATAGGTCATCTAGGTACCGAGAATCCTACGGGGTATAACAACCACATTCATATAAATGCATAAAAAGGATGAAAAGGGAGGAAAAAGGTGGGAAAAAAGCAAAAAAAAAAGGTGAAAAAAAGTGAAGAAAAAAATAGAGCCACATGTATATAGTGCCAAGGAAGGGTTTAGTCACTTAAAAAAGATCTTATATCTATCCTACCCAACCTGATAACCTACATTACAAGCCAAAGCAAGTCCTATAGTGATCCTAGCCTGACCATCTGACAAACCAAAGCAGAAAAAATAAGGGTGAGCCTATGGTATCCAATATGCAGTACTTGAAACTTCTTTGTGAGAGTGAGAGTCTTGCTTGTTCAGTCCCATGTTATATATTTTACTATATCTGTGAGTGGGGGATTTCATTTGCAGTGAGGGTATATGATTGTGTTTAACTCTACCAGTGGTCTGTGTAAAAAACATTGGTGATGACTTGACTATCTGTTAATAGCTAGATGGCATGTCTTGATCCCTACTTATCATGTTTTGTGGTTGTTTGTAGTGCATGTGCTGATTTGATTCATGGGAAAAGGGTCAAATGCATTTTGAGTTAATAGTGCAAATTTTGTTTGATGTTGGCTATAGTATCCTAGGTTTATTTTCTAGTTAAGCGTCGTGTTTAGTTTTTATTTTCTTTGCTTGAGGACATGCAAAAGTCTTAAGTTGAGGGTGTTGATGTGTTGTGAGTTTACAACACTTTCGATACTTAAAACTAAGAGATTGACGTAGGTATGCTTATATAGATGTGAGGCACTTTTACTTTGATTTCAGGGAAAATATGTGTTGGAGCATAGATGTGCAAAAGAAACCTAAAAATACGGAAAATCAGCCAAAGTACAAGTCTCAGTACAAGCGGTATCTTGATTGTCGAAATAGGGTTGTGGGAACCATGGTGGATTAACGAAATAGGGTTGCACAAAAGTGATTCAAAACCATTGCTAAACGCTTGTATCGTATTCTCTTCATCTTTAAACGTTTCTTAACGGTGTACAACATTAAGACTTGCCTGAATTTCTTTACTTGCTTGAACCTAGAGAGGTAGAGATTAGGAAAAGAGAATTACAACAAAGCCTTGGTCTTTACGATCATTATAATAACTTGAGCTGTGGTCGTAGGATAGTTAAATTTGGAACATATTGATAACGGTTAGTTTGAAATCGCTCATGAGACCTGATCCGGTGATTGAGTAAAGTCATCCAATAGGGACGAACCAGTCGTTTGGATGAACCCTAGTTATCAGTTCTACAAGTAAGCATTGGGATTGATCACGTGTGTATACCCAAAGTAGTTATGAACCTATGGGGAACACTTACCTTAGTTGTTTGCAAATCTTGATCTAAATCACAATTATAATCTTGTTTTCTTTAAAACACCCAATTTGGAGATACTCACTAACAAGTTCAATTACCAACATTAGTCTAGATCTTACCCTATTCCCTGTGGGTTCGACCCCAACCTCTTAGTTGGATTCTTTATTGACAACAACCGCTTCACACTTTGTCAGAAAACGTGAGTTAGAGCGACATCAATATTCATAATTCAATTTTTAATTTGAGAGCTTTGCACTTATAATATAATATATGATGTTCTTTCTACATGAAAAATGCACACTTGACATTAAAATTCCCGTAAACACCATCAATGTTGACTTTTTCTCTCCTTTTTATTGTATACATACAAAATACAATATACCATACATAATACATACGATTTTATAAAGGTGAAATATATAAGCAAATCTTCAAATTTGACCTAAATATTATTCAGGCACTTTGTTCAAATTTATTCCAATTAAACCCTTTAATCCATATTAAAATATATTATTTAAGTCGCTCTTAATCGTTGAAACAAAGAAAGTAGTGAAAAATAGAAGTTAGTAACTTGTTAAAATAGCAAATGAGGTTATTAATTCTTTGAATAGCAATCTTCAAAGCACTATATATTTTAGATCAAATACATGAACAATCCGTTAAGTTTCCTTAGTTTTTATTTTGACATTTTAATTTAAGTTTGCTCCCTTTAAAACTCATATCAAAATATATTACTTAGCCATTCCTGACTAATCAATATATATATATAGGAGACTTAGAGGCATATTGATGTGGCATGCCTCTAAGGCCTCCATTCCTATATATATATATTTTTTAAATTTTCTTATGTTTTAAAATATTTTTTTAATTTCATTTATTTAATTAATGTCATTTAATATTATGTCATTAAACAAGCTCCACTACATAAAATAAATAAATAACAATAAAAATAAATTAAATTAAAATATAATAAAAGTAAAAAAATTTCTAACTTCAAAGTTGCATTACCATTTTAATCCTCTACTAAATAAAATAAATAAATAAAATAAAAATAAAAATAAATATAATATATAAAAATCGTCATCATATTATATTAATATATAAGTGGGAAGCCAAAAAGTGAAAAGTTAGATTATCATTTTGCCCCTTCACTAAATTAAAATTTAATTAAATACATAATTTAATATTAATATTTTATCATATCATATCATAATTATATATTTATTACTATATAAGTGAGAAGCCAAAAAGTAAAAAGTTAAAATAAATAAATAAATAATAATAATAAATAAATATAACTAATAATAATAATAATAATAATAATAATAATAATAATAAGAAGAAGAAGAAGAAGAAGAAGAAGAAGAATAAATGTAAATAATAAATAGTAATGAATAACTAACTGACTAAATAATAATAATAATAATAATAATAATAATAATAATAATAATAATAATAATAATAATAATAATAATAGTACTATATAAGTGGGAAGACAAAAAGTGAAAAAGTTAAAATACTAAAATAACCTTCAAATATTGAGAGACTAATATACCGTTCAAATAATAAATCGGCTACTCCTTCATCATCATCTAAATAATTTTTTGTGAAATATTAATGGTCTAATAATATTTATTTTTATGCAATTTTAGCTTTTGATATATATAATATTATAGTAATCAATCAATCAATATATATATATATATATATATAAAGGAGACTTAGAGGCATGTTGATGTGGCATGTCTCTAAGGCCTCTATTCCTATTTTTCTTTTTAAAATTTTTTCTTACGTTTTAAAATTATTTTTTAATTTTATTTATTTAATTAATGTCATTTAATATTATGCCATTAAGTAATTATTTGTGAAATATTTAATAGCCTAATAATATTTTTTTAATGTAATTTTTAACTTTTAGTATATATAATATTATAAGAATCAATCTATATATATTATAAAGTCAAGTAATAGAAAAGTGAGGTGGCACCTCTCATATGCTAGGATTTATATTTATCTTTTTTCTCATTTTTTTGAACTTTTCTCTTATATTTCTCTTAAAATATTTGTTGAAAATTTTCTTTTCATAACTCACACCTCTTTATTTTCATAACCTACATCTTAATAATCTCAATAACTCACAAACCTTTCATTTCATAACCTCCTAATATTTAATTTATAAATTTTATGATAATTTATAGTATTTTCTCCATGTATATCTATATAAATAAATTGTAAAGCAAAGATTATTGTCATATTCACATTGTTATAGTTTGTTGGTAGAATTTCTTTGAGATGAATATAATTTCATATCTATTAGAACATATAGATAATATTGATAGAGAAGACGCTACGGTTTCTGCATCTGCACCAATGGGGAAGGGAGCAGAAAGTTTTAGGAAAAGGAGTAACAAGACACACACGGTATGTGTGAGATGCAGTCCCCGCAGCTTCCATCTCCAGAAGAGCAAGGAAATTTTGTGAAAACTTATTTCTGGCGTTTGATGTCCAGTCAAAATTAGAAGTATTTAAATTTTAGAAATGTCTTGTAGAAATTAACATTCTGATACAAATGAATTTTGTTTAATAGTCTGTTTTTCAAAAAATTAAAAAGATAATATTAATGTGGAAGCTATTGTCTATGTCGTATTTTAATATTTTCTCTATTCTATTGTACCTAACTCCGCTTTTGGTCTACATAACCCCATTTTATATAATTTTTTATTTGGTTGGTTGTAGTAAGGAGACCTCTTACTTATCCTTATCAAGATTTAGATCTTCCTTCCTTTAGTATAATGACAAAAAGTGTAGAAATTTGTGCTTTAATATCTTTTTTCGTATAAGTTAAATTTTATATATTATCCCAACATAAGCTTAGAAGATGTGATCGTTCAAAATTTATTTTTTGTGTATTTCATGCCTTAACATGAAACAACTTATGAATGAGTTTTTGATTTTATTAATTTTTTATGTGTTTATTCTAAGACCATTTTTTGGTTCCATTTCCTAACTATTTTCTCTCTCTTCCTTTTTAGTTGTCTTTTCCAACCATACAAGTCATAATTTTTATTTTAAAAAATGAAGATATGTGAACGTGAAAAAGAAAGACAAAAAAGATGAATAAGATAGTATATGACAAACACAATATGAAAAAATCAAAGTCTAAATACATACCAAAGTACTTTGTTAGTGTATTGTATATACAAACATGTTTATCAATTTTTATAGTATGCTCTCAATTTCGTATGCGCTCCACCTAAAATTAAACTTGATTATGCTAACCGAAAATACTACTTTGTCATTGTATCAATGTTTCATTCCAACTTATAAACAAATTCAAGTTTGCAAATTTATTTTTTAAGTAAAAAAGAATTTTTCTTTTAGATATACTTTCAAAGTGAAATCATTATTTGTATTAATTGTTGGCAGACGTTTTTTTAAAAGAAGAGAAGGGACTATTGAGTTTTTTTAAATCATAATTTATTTTAACTCTTTTAATTATATTAAATATGAAATGTTAAGAAATTAAAAAGTCATTTCTTTAAACTTTTTTAATATAAGACATAATTAGTTTTTTTTTAATACTCCCGCAACTTTCTATATCATAATAAAATAATAATATAATAAAATATTAATCTTATAATTTTTATTGAAGAAAATTAATTTTTATTAATCTAATATTTATTTATGATTAATTAAGTTCAACATATTCTTTATAGCATGAATGTCATATTTATTCTAAAAGGTCAAGAAATATATTCATCTTTTTTCTTTCTTTTTTGTTTTAGTTTTTTTTCATTTATCATAAAATTTAAAAACTCATCTACAAAATTCACACCTTTTTATCCTCGTAACTATATATTTTTAATAATCCGAATAATGCTTATATCTTACTCTTTCATAACCCTTAAATATTAATGTATAAATTTATGATAGTTTATTGCGTTCCTCCATAAATATTTATATAAATTTGCATGTAAGATAAGCACTATAAGAAATGTCGTATTTTAGTGATACTTTTTGTGATGATTACTTTATCTGTATTATTATTGTTATAAGGTCAATATATCTTACATCTCTGTCTAGGTAAATATTCAAATTTCTTTTAAGAACATAATTATCAAAGTCATATTCAATTCAATTGTGTAAAATGACTATCTTCAAGGCATAACTTATCAAATTCTCATATTAACTGGCAAGTAATCATAATAACATTTTGAATACTATCGCAAATAAAAAGATAACAATACACAAGAAATTTTGTGCAGTAGAATGTTGACAAACTTTTTTGCCAATAATTTTTTCTTTTCTTTAGATTTATGAGTAACATTTTGTCAAGGATTATTTTAATCACTTTGCCATAAAATTTTAATTTATTTAGCGAGATTTTAAAATATATATATATATATATATATATATATATATATATATATATATTAAAGAATAATTAAAATTCAAAATGTTGAAATTAAGGTTCGAACTAAGCCACTTATATAATGGACTATTCCCTTTGAAACTGTTAGTAATTAATCAATACATAAGTTTTAGCCTCAAATAATATCTTTAATTTAAGGATACATTTATTTTTATTTTTATTTTAATATTTAAGCATTTAAGTTTGTTAAATTGAATACTTTTAACACAATTACTATAATATTCAGATTTAAAGTTTATTTAATTATAATATCATGTGTCTCTAAGTGAATGATTTTAAAAGCACAATTGATATTTTCTTAAATTTTAAGAAATTACACTTTGAAAAGTACATTACATCTTAATTAATGATATATTTATGTCGCAAGTAATCACTCGATTAGAACTATTTATATATTTTTAAAATAATTAAATATTTTGATATTAAATGAGAAATATTAAATTAGTCATTTAATATATGATAATTTTTTTAGTGCATATAGAGTATAATTGGATTCTCTTATAAGATTTTAAGATTTTTTATTTAGATTTTTTATTGTTGTGTCTCTGTAGTTACTTTTTCTTATTTTTGTTTAAATAAGTAAAAGAACACTTTGATTTAATTTGATATTTATTTTAACTTTTGAAAATTTATTTTGACAAATACATATGGATTAAAGTTATAAATATATTTATTTAGATCATTTTTGAAAGAAAAATTAATAATAATATTAAATATTATAAAATATACTTTATAATTATTTTAATATTTATTAATTAAAAAAATTTAAATTATAACTTTCAATTTTTTTAAAAAATCGTACGAAACGCGAACAAATTAATTAGTTAGTAAATAAAATAGAATGTGTGGGCTTTACTCACATTAATTTAGCTAAAATATCCAATTAAAAAATTATACATGATTTTGACTAATTAATCCAAAATAAAATAAATAGAAAAGGAAATTAAAATTCAGCTCCTTTCATCACTTTCCTCGGGGAATTAAAAGGTGACACACTATTATTTAATTAACTTTTTTCTCTCCCATTGTTTATAGGGATGACCTTCGATCATTTCTGTTTTCATTTATTCGATTGAATTTATTCAATTTTTGATTTATGAATAAGAGAATCAAAATTGGATCAAAATTATTTCGGTTCAATTTTTTGATTTAAACCTACTATTTATGAATAAATAAATGTATTTATTTTTTGAAAATAAATTAGCTTAAAAGAAAAAAATAAACAAAGTCAAAAATAATTTGTACGTGTAAGAAACAATTGCATGAAAGGCCGAAAGGAAGCATTTTCCACAAGAATTAATTATTGAACAAATTTCACAATTAATAATTTTAAAAAATATTTGACACTTGAATAGTAAACATAATAATATGGACAATCAAATTTAAAAAACGAATTCACCTTCAAAAATTACTTTTAATATGACAAATTAAAAATATATAAAAGAAGAAGAAGTTACGTTTCAAATTCTCACTTGTTCAACATGAAGTGGGATTCAGTTTCTCTACCATATATGTATAAAATATTCAAATAATACGTTTTGATTGTAGGTGGGAGGGTGTAACTGAAACAAGCTTGAGTTAAACTGTAAAAAAAAAAATTGAGCCCAAGTTTAAAGGTTTGTTTATGTATTTGACTTAAAACGTCCTTTGAATAGAAAAACTCTCTATCCTTACCTACATTTCATGAAAAAAGTTGAGCAATGATTGTGCATCCCTCTCTTGCATTACAATATTTTTATTTGTCACGCCTTATTTTTCTCGCAAAAAACGAAATTCAACATGTGACAACTCTTTAAGGATTAATTAAAGAGGAGAGTCGCCACCTAACGAATTATGGTGCGTTAGGGCACTGGACTAAATTAATTATTTATTTAACTAGCCTAGGTCACCAGAGTTGGCTAAGGGTTCAAGTTACCTCGAAAAGAAGGCATAGACACCTTTCGAAGTCCACAAATATGAATCCCTTCCGGATTCATTTATGATGTGAAAAATAACTAGTGAACAAGTAAAGTTGATTTTAACCTAATATGTTTGACATTAAACTAAAAAAATAGATAAAATAAAATTTTCTAAAGATTAGCCATATAATAAAAAATAAAGAAGATTAGACAAGCAAGAAGAATTTTTTTTAAAGAAACCATATACTTTAAGAGATTATTACTATTTTAAAAACTATTACAATATACAAATAATTGCTAAGGGAGTTATTATAAACATTTACACAATGATAAATTAAGAAAATGAGGATATAGATAAGGTAAACAAGAATCAAAGGTATATGAACAAAAATATTAAATATTACAAATTCATTAATTTATACAAATAAAGGAGTTGACAAAATAAAATACTGGGAAAGCATAACGAACAAATATATAGAAATTGAAGGAATTTGACCGAGCCTCGAAGAGGCGCCTACGTATGCCTGAAAGAAATCAGGTCAGACGTAGTTCTGCATTTAGGAGGGGGGAGGGGTTGTTTTAACCTAAAGGGATCACCCCGTGCAACTAAAATAATATTTTACAATCGTTAAGATTGCTCGTATTATTCAGCGAGCACAAACTATCATATCCTAATTACCACCTAATTGATTAATAATTAGTCCTAATAGCGTTCTAAAGTGAGCACTAACGTCCTAGAAAGTGCCTACTCATCCCATATTTAATATCCAGGAGGCGATGGACCACTAAATTTGAATTTTGGGGTCTAAAATTCTTAGGGCTTTTAAGAGTGATTAACATCAAACAAACAGAAATTCAGACAAACAATTAATACATAGAAGGTTTCAAACAGGTCTCTACATTAAATGAAAAATCATGATATCCAAACAGGTGCAAATAGATTGCGAATCCTACAAACATGAATTCTAAAAAAAGTGCAAGCAGATTATTGTATTGCAAATTCTAATAAGTATGATTTCTAAATAAATATAAGCTGATACTGCAGATCCTATGGGTATGATCTCTAAACAAGTGCAAGAAGATTATCATGTTGCATATTATAAAGAATGACTAATTTGCACAATTTATTACTAATCTCAGTTCCTACAAACAGAATTTTTAGGCGATTAAACAGTAACTTGTAAGCATGACTTTTGGTTGACGAATTAAGAAAATTAAGCAAGTGGTTAAATCCTGTAGACATGATTTCTATAAAGTACAATCTCATTTATTTATTCTAAAGGACATGGTATCTAGTTATTGCATTAAAATAGTTTGAGCATACAGTAATTAATTTGTCACGAAATTTCATAACAGAATATATGAGAATACTAATTCAACACATAGTTTCTAAAAGAAGGCAACAATATTAAGCATGTTTAATAAATAGTTTAATTATAAATCCTACAGGCAGATTTTCTACTTAATTGCTTCAACGTTTTCAAAATTACATGCGACGATTAATAAATGGGTTTTAACCTTATTATCAGATTAATTCCATAAGCAGATTATTGACTTTGAAGATTAAGCAAATTGTCGCACAAAAATAGGATACTGATATTAAAATTCATTTAATTCTATAGGCATGATATTTAACAGGTGTAAGTTTATCCATTTTATAATTATGCCTAACCTTATGAAACTAAAGTAAATTAGTCATGAACAGTTATTAGCAGATAGATCCTTAGCATGTTATGACACAATAAAATCCCGTATTATTTAGATTCTTATAGGCATAATTTCTAACCAAAACAATCATGTTTGTGTTACTTTTATAGACGAACTTGCTGAAATTTAAACGTAAAAATATACTTCAAATTAGATTATTTACGACCCTATAGGCATGATTTCTAATGTATGTATTAATCCTATAGGCATGCTTTCTAGGTGAGGTTGGCAGTTAAGGAAAACAATAAGGAAATATACGATCCTCGCTCCCACAAACAAATTTCCACTATTATCAATGTTTATTTCAATTACTACAATTGACGAGAGAGGAATAAATAAGTAACAAATTACAATAAAACATCTACTTCAAAAATATTTTTAAAACTCCCAGCTAACTTGTGTCCCAGCGACTCTCCAACGAGTTCGAAACCAATTTAAGACTACCTGCTAAAAGGTTAAATACAATAGTAGACGCAATAAAAATCTTGGACTTGATAAATTATATTAAAGATAATATTAACACATAATTACAGCAAGAGAGATATTAAGAAGAATAAATGACGATATTTAACATCTAATGACTTGCTAGAGTAAATAAACTAACTAATTGGATGACAAAATCAAAAGAAAATCAGAGACTCGATACATACGTTAAAAAATCCTTGAGTTATTACCCAAACTCAATACATCAAGATCATGAGAATCTCAAGGATTTCGGACAGTACTTGTGTTGAGGAGGGATGGAGAACAAGGGTCCTTTAGAACAATGTAATTTTGGGTTTAAAGGCTAATCTCAGATGATTGATGAAAAGAAACAGGGCTGCTTTTTATAGTAGAGGAAACCCAAGAATTAATTATAAAATAAAGGGAAGGAAATAGTTAAAGAATCAATCAAGAGACATCTTCCTTAATTAATAAATCAAAGCAGAATAAAACTAATTGAATTTTACCATAATACAAACATTCGAAATCGGTTAAGGAAGGAATGAAATTCTCACGTAACTTCCCTTAAACAAACTAATTAAGTATCAGCTGATGACAGTTTGATATGAATAAGCACTTAAATAAGAAGATAATAATCAACTATAAGATTAAGAAAGACAAAATCAAATTAAGGTATTATTTCCTTTAAAAATAAATCAGAACGAGATCTTTAAAGAATAAATCTGTCACCATCACTACGAGCATGAAAAGAAGGAAAGAATTAGTCACATAAACTTTTTTTTTCAATTAAGGCAAGTCATACCCTTATATTAGAGAACATAAATAATTAAATAAATAAATATTAAAGTACTATAAGTGCATACACATATGCAGAAAAGGTAAAATTATAGAGCAAATCAATCCCAAAATAACAGAGGTAAGACTAATTAGAGCAGGAGATGAATCAAATAGAGGGAATTTACCATAAATTAACGAGTACCAAATTACTCAATATTTTGCAAATAAAATTCTCACTACCATATTCATATTTTTACATATGAAATAGCATAAGAATAGGAGGAAAGGAAAAAATTAATTCCTATGTAAACTTAATCTGTCAAAGGCAATCAAACAATAAATTACCAAAATTTTAACAAGCCTAGATACTTTAAAATCGTCATATAAATATGATTCTAAGAGATGAAGACAAATCACGATTTGCAATAGTTTGTGGCAAGAGAGAATAGCGAAACAGTGCTACAGATATATACATATATACATATCGAAAAATATCCAACCAAACAACAAAAGACTTTCATAAAGGTCAACAAGAACAATGGTTTACATATATATCTAAACATAACTATACAACAATTTTCACAAGAATATTAGGACAAGTTAGGGTGTGATAGAAACATCTTATAAACATTTAAGGATTTTAGGTGTGATATTCTAAATGCAAACATAAGCAATAATTGAAACACTTTCAGACCAGCATATTGTCAGCAGACATATTAATTTTTTTAGATCTAAATCGAGAAATAAAACAAAAGAGAGGAAAAGACATCCAAATATACAAAAGACCAAACTATAGACAGATTTGTGAGGATCTGTCCGAAATCAAAACGTGCATCTGACCCCGAAGAAGGGTCTGTTCTTGTGAAGTAGGAGCGAGAGTGCAGGAATACGGAAGGGCAGGGGATTGTTGGTAATGGTGAGACACTGAAATTCTCCGGCCACAGTGGCAGAAAATAATGGTGAAACGGTGGAATTGAGAGAGGAGGTCTGGTCGGTGCAGTGATGGAGAGGAAAAAAGAGGGTGCGATGTCGCTGGGGCTGGCATTCGGGGTGAATGGAAGAGGAGAGGAGGGAGATTTGGTGGTGTTCGGTTGAGGGGAGGTGATGGCATCTCATTGGAGGTGCTGGTGTTTGGCTGGAAGATGGAATGAAGGCGAGGGGTGTGTGGTGGTCGTTGGTCGGAGGGAAAAAGACGAAGGGGAAGGGAAAGGGGGAGAGAGATGCGACACTAAGGTAAGGGTGAGAAAATGATATTTTTTTAGGGTTTTTGGCGGTAAATGGGAATATTTAATAAAAGTGGGTTAGGCTTTAATCTAGTCCGTAGGATTAAATTAAACGAATGACTGAGATATAATTTAAGATGGATGAGTCGGGTTCTGGGTATATCCACGGGTCGCGATTTGGGTTAAAGGGTAAGAATTAATTGAAATTGAATTGGATTTAAGAAGTGGCCAAATTTGATAAAAATAGGCTAAAATTGACAAAATTTAGGTAGAAGGTGGCTAGATTTTAAATAAATTGAAAGAAAATAAAAATAGCTACTATATAATTAATGAAATACTATACTTGTAAATAATTGAATAAATAGGTAACATAATAGTTTAATTTACAAATAAAGATATAAACATTATTATTAATATAAATAATTCATAAAATTTAAGTAAAATTATGCAAATATTATTATGTAAATATTTTATAAAATTTAAGTAAAATTATATATTTTAAAATAAAAGCTTGTTTAATTGAAGCTACAGTGCAATATATTATATATGACATAATTTATAACATTAGAAAATTAATAAGTTGAAACTAAAACATAAATAAATATTTTTTTTAAAAAAATTATAATTTGGAATAGTTACATAAAATTAAGAGTTATCATAATTAATTATTGAAATATTATAAATACGAACTAAATAAGTACATAAAAAGGTAATTTAACATATGCATATATAAGCAACATATATAGGGCGTAGGGAGGTATAAATTGGGTATCAACAACTACCCCTTCTTTGCTCGGGAATGAAGGATGAATTAGTGAGTAAAGAACGTTGACCTAGTGGCCAATTTTGTTCGATCGAGAAATGATCTCGATGAGGCTAGACGAAAAGGAAATAAAAGTTATAGAAATAATGTGGCCGAGACTTTAGTATCAAGTCACTTACATATCTTAAATTTATGAGAATCAGCCCGTGTGTAGTTCTACATTTAGGGACAAACGAAATCCCTCAATGAAATTGACGATATGAGGCTTGAATAAGGGTGGAGGTAACACAAATTGACAAAATTTAGAATGGCTTACAAAATGCAAAGGTGGGATTATGACTTGAATTAAATGTGATAAAATAGAGATAAGTCAAATAAGGTGAGAGGTGTTACCATTCGTAGCTCGTTCAACTTTGGCATTTGCGTAAACAAAATAATCAGGCATAGGCATCAAACACTCCATAAAATAAATCTCATAAAATTTAAATATAATGCAAGTTCCATTTAGAAAATGAGAGTTCGCTTCGAGACAATAAAGATGATGTCTCTAAGACATGATGTCTTGGTCCATGATACGCAAAAATAAATTTTTCAGGCCATGAAATTATGTCTGCAGGCCATGAAAAATGACGCCTTAGAAGTATGATAAGCAAAAAATTAAATCCTTAGATCATGAAATGATGTCTGCAGGCCATGAAAGATGATACCTTTAGGCTATGACGCCTCAGGAACATGATAAATAGGAAGTAAATTCTTATGCCATGACATAATGTTTGCAGGCCGTGAAACAATGCCTATAGACCATACGTCTTCAGATGAGATTGAGTAGAAGAATGATAATTTTAAAAAGTAAATTAATTGAGTGGCATAAGTAGCTCGATTAACAACTCTGTGGTTTATTCGGGCTCAATGCAGATGAATCAATGGGCTCAAAATGCAAATACAGGCTCAAAATGCATAAACGGGCTCATAACCAACAATAGGCTCAAAATGCAAATACGGGCTCAAAATACAAATACGGTCTCAAATGTATATTATGGGCTCAAAATGCACATAATGGGCTCAAAATGCATATAATAGGCTCAAAATGCAAACATGGACTCAAAATGCAAATACGGTCTCAAATATATATCATGGGCTCAAAATGCATATAACGGGCTCAAAATGCAATAACGGAATCAAAATGCAAATACGGGCTCAAAATACATATAACGGGCTCAAAATGCATATAACGTGCTCAAATGCAATAACGGGCTCAAATGTATATCATGAGCTCAAAATGCATATAACGGGCTCAAAATGCAATAACGGGCTCAAAATGTGAATACAGGATCAAAATGCAAATACAGACTCAAATATATATCACAGGCTCAAATGTATATTACAGACTCAAAATGCATATAATGGGCTCAAAATGCAATAACAGGCTCAAAATGCATATAATGGGCTCAAAGAGCAAATACGGGCTCAAAATACAAATACGGGCTCAAAATGTATATCACGGGTTCAAAATGTATATAAAGGGTTCAAAATGCAACAACAGGCTCAAAGTGCAAATACGAGCTCAAAATGTAAATACGGGCTCAAATGCAAATACGAGCTCAAATGTACTTCACAGGCTCAAAACGTATATTACGGGCTCAAAACATAAATAATAGGGCTCAGAAATAAATTAATTGGCTCAAATAACAACTAAAGGGCTTAAAATCTAAACCAAAGGGCTCAGGAAAAAATTCATAGGCCCAAAATGAAATTATAGAGCTCAAAAGTTACGGGCACAACATGTAAATTGTAGGGCTCTTAATGAAAGAAGGGGCACAAAACATAAGTAGCGGGCTTGTGGTGCAAGAAAGAGTAGAGTGACTTAACTCTGTGTTGCTTTTTGCAAACAAGATGTCCTTCACTATTACCTTTTGCGCTTTGTTACTTCTGTATTCAAAGAAAAATAATTAGTTTGTAAAGTGGAGGTTGATCTGTACATCTGTCTTACAGTTTCTTCATTCCTGCTAGACACCTGTTGTTGAACTCTGTCCGGATATACGCTCGGGTACAAGGTTTAAATAAAAGGCATACTTTAAAAATAATTTAGTGAAAAGTAAAAATAAAGGCTGAAATATGTAAGAAAAATCTAGTCAAATCATGGGACATGACATATTCTAAAACCATACAACGTCCTTTTGAAAAATCAATCCCTTGTCTTGACTTAATCCTAATTAAATTTTAAGATCCTTCTCAAAATTTCTGCCCAGTGTAGAACATGATGTAGAATCCTTTGCCAATAACGTAGCTTTGTGAATTTTGAGGCCCCCTCAAAAATTCTGTCCCATTTTGCAGCTCGTTAACCGTATCACTATAGAAAACCTGATAGAATTTTTGAGACCCTCTCAAAAATTCTACCCCAGTTTTAAAATCAACAAAAGGGAAGAAGAAGATTTTATTAAGATATAGACTGAGTCCCATAGGGACGCCTATGTATCCCTATTAAACAAGAATCAGGTCCAATGTAGTTCAGATTACAAAGCAAGGCATAAAATAAACTCCAATTCTAAATGTAACATCTCTTAACAACATCTGAATTGATAGGCTTGGGCCAAATTTCATCATCCATCTCTGCTAAGATAAGCGCTTCTCCTGTCAGAACTTCGTGGACCATATAAGGACTCTGCCAATTTGGCGAGAACTTGCCTTTAGCTTCCTCTTGGTGTGGAAAGAACCGCTGCAAAACCAACTGCTCGGGTGCGAAGAGTCTTGGTTGAACTTTCTTGTTGAAGGCTTTAGTCATCCTATTATGATAAAGTTGACTATGACAGATGACATTTATCCTCCTTCCATCAATGAGTGCTAATTGCTCAAATCTGCTTCGTATCCATTCTGTATCGCTCAATTCTGCTTCTTGAATAATCCTTAAGGAAGGTATTTATACTTCAGCCGGTATCAATGCCTCATTACCATACACCAACATATAAGGCGTAGATCCAATAGACGTTTGAAGAGTGGTGCGATATCCCAACAAAGCAAAAGGCAACTTCTCATGCCAATATCTATAATTGTCCATCATCTTACGCAATATCCTCTTGATGTTCTTATTCACAGCCTCCACTGCTCCATTCATCTGTGGCCTATATGCAGAGAATTGCGATGCTTGATTTTGAAACTTTCACATGTCGCTCTCATCAAGTCACTGTTCATATTAGCACCATTATTGATAAAGATAGACTCGGGCACCCCAAATCGGCAAATAAGATGGTCTCGAACAAAATCCGCCACCACCTTCTTCGTGACAAACTTGTGAGAAGTAGCTTCAACCCATTTAGTGAAATAGTCAATTGCAACCAAGAGGAATCTATGCCCATTAGATGCTGCAGGTTCAATGGGATCAATGACATCCATCCCTTAGGTAGTGAACGACCAAGGTGAGCTTGTGGCATGAAGCTCGTTGGAGGAGCTCGAATCACATATGCATGGGTTTTGACACTGATGACACCTTTGCACATATTTGATACAATCCGTCTCCATAGTCAACCAGAAGTAGCCAGCTCTCAAAATCTTCTTTGCCAAGATGAAACCATTCATGTGAGGCCCACAAGTTCCAACATGGATCTTCTCAATCAAATTGTTGCCTCCTTGGCCTCCACACATCTAAGCAATCCTAAATCAGGGGTCCTCCTATAAAGGATTTCTCCATTTAGGAAAAATTGGTTGGCCAACCTTCGAACCGTGCGTTTTTGAACACTTGTGGCATTCTCAGGGTAACTCCCGCTCTTCAAATACCCTTTGATGTCAGTGTACCACGACTCACCATCTGATTCTTCCTCAACATGAAAATAGTAAGCAAGTTGTTTGTGTATATGAATAGGAACGAGATTAATGTAGTTCTTGTTGGGGTGCTGGATCATCGAGGACAATGTAGAGAAAGTGTCTGCAAATTCATTTTGTACTCGGGGAACATGCCGGAACTCAATCTTGACAAACCTCTTACACAGTTCTTGCAAGCAATGCAGAAAGGGGAAAAATCTTTGTGTTTTCGTGGGCCATTCTCCTCTTACTTAATGCATTAACAAATCTAAGTCTCCAATTACCAATATTGACTACACACTCATGTCAGCCGCCAGTTGAATACCCAAGATGCAAACTTCATACTCAGCCATGTTATTAGTACAGGGAAATCAAAATTTAGCTGATACAGGGTAATGCTGTCCAGTCTATAACACCAACACATCTCCAATACCCACTCCTTTGAAATTGGCGGCTCCATCGAAGAACAACCTCCAACCATTATATTCTTCAGCAATATCTTCTCCTATGAGAGCTACCTCCTCACCGGGAAAGTACATTTTCAGAGGTTCATACTCATTATCCATAGGGTTTTCCTCTAGATGATCTACATGTGCCTTCCCCTTCACCGCTTTCTGTGTAACATAGACAATGTCAAACTCGCTTAATAATATCTGCCATTTAGCCAGCTTTCCTGTCGGCATGGACTTTTGGAAGATGTACTTATACAGATCCATTCTGGAAATCAAATAGGTCATGTAAGCAGAGAAATAGTGTGTTAATTTTTAAGCAACCCAAATCAGTGCGCATCATGTCCTTGCAAGAAAGGTATATCGATCCTCGTACGGTGTAAGCTTCTTGCTAAAATAATATATTGCTTGCTCTTTCCTCCCTGTCTCGTCATGTTTCCCCAAAACACAACCAAAGGCATTTTATATCACGGATAGATACAAAAGTAGAGGTCTTCCCTGTTCTGGTGGAACTAAAACTGGAGGCTTTGATAGATAATGCTTGATTCTATCAAAAGCCTGTTGACATTTAGGAGTCCACTCTGTAGCGACATCTTTTTTCAGCAACTTGAAAATAACCTCACATATAACTGTTGATTGGGTAATGAAACGGCTGATGTAGTTGAGTCTCCCAAAAAGCTTATAACTTCCTTCTTGCTCTTTGACGGCAGAAACTCTTGCATGATTTTGATCTTAGTTGGATCTAACTCAATACCCCGACGGCTGACGATAAATCCCAATAGTTTCCCGCGAGAACACCAAATACACACTTTGCCAGATTCAGCTTCAAATTATACTTTCGCAGTCTGTCGAAGAACTTTCTGAGGTCAACCAAGTGATCTGAACTTTTCTTTGATTTGATGATGACATCATCCACATAAACCTCAATCTCCTTATGGATCATGTCGTGAAAGATAGTGGTCAAGACCCTCATGTAGGTAGCTCCAGCATTTTTCAACCCGAATGTCATTACTTTATAGAAATATACGCCCAATGGAAAAAGAAAAATAGTTTTTTCAACATCTTCATCATGCATTCCGATCTGATGATAACCAACGAAATAATCCATTGCGTCTCATGCTTTACACAATAATCAATGAGGATGCGGATGTTCGGTAGTGGAAAGTCATCTTTCGGGCTGGCTTTGTTGAGGTCTATATAATCCACACAAACTCTGACTTTTCCATCCTTCTTTGGTACTGGCACGATAATGGCTAACCAAGTAGGGTGCTTTACCACTTAAGAATTTCAGCGTCGATCTGCTTAGCCACTTCCTCCTTGATCTTCAAACTTATGTCAGGTTTGTACTTCCTTGGCTTTTTCTTAAGGGAGGATATGGTAGATCAGTAGGCAGTCTATGCGCTACTATTGAATGGATAAGTCCAGTCATATGTAATACCCCAAAAACCCTAAGATCAGACCTGGGAATTGAGATGGAGAAAATAATTTTTTTTACATTAGGTCACAGGACGAGTTGTCCATGACCCGTGAGGGTGCACCATGAATGGTTGAGTGACTCGTGGGGAGAAGGTTGGACTAGGCTGAGTTTTGGGATTTGAGGCTAACCACGAGTCGTGGTCTCCATCACGAGTCGTCCAGTAGGTCGTGGTCGGTGATTGGTTTGAAGGATGAATATTTTAGCAGTGCACCTAACGACCAATCACCATGAGTCATCGGGCACACCAGGAGTCGTGGTGTCCCTTATGGTGACCAGTGAAGATGGAATTCTAGTGTAGGCAACAAAAGGTGACCACGAGTCATGGTCAGGGATGACAAGTCATCCAGTCCCTCTTTGGGACTGGCAGTGGGTTTTTCCTTGCGAATTTATTAAGAGCTTTTCCATAATTTCTAAGTTCCTAAGGCCTAAACTGCATCATTTTAAACTCAGAATAGAGTGTTTTAAGAGGGGTAATTTCATTCCAGGATTATTCACTTCCATGCATGCAAGTCTAGAAGTTCCAAAGGGTGATCAAGCCTAAATTCCTCAAGTTATTCCCCAAATTCTCATTGGGCAATCAAGGAAGTTGTGAAATCAGATTTTTCAGGTATGTAGGGTTATGAATGGGTGTAATTGTCCACACCCATGCCCAATCACCTCTTAATTCATGAAAATTCTAGTTGATGAATCTATAGGATTTTTTATCCAACATGTGAATTTCCTAAATATCAATCATGGGTATGATCTAAGTATATTTCTAATGTGAATTATGATTAATGGGAATATTTTACAATATTTTCAGTTATAAATTATATTTTTAAGTTTTATAAATTATGATGCCCATCCATGAAAGTTCATGGAAGTTGTGATCTATGAAATATGTATTCAAGCATGATGAAATATTTTTAAAGAAAGTATGATTTTGAATTATCCATGTCTATGTTCGTGTTTTCGAATGATCAAGTCTATGTCAAGCATGTTTAAGTATTGGGCAAGCCCATATGATCAAGTATATTTCATGAATTTATCTAAACTTCATGTATCAGCTTACCACATGGATTTTGGAGTCTAGACACCCACTATTTTCAGCTTGTGGTATGGTTTGAGCCAAGGCTCCTCATGTTATGATTTTAGATTCATGTATGTATGTTATGAGTCAGCTTCGTCACTAGACGATGGTTGAGCTTCGTTGAAAAATAATGGAGAGCATATGCATATTTTTGAGAGTAGTGTCTAGCACCGAGTAGGCTAAGGGTCAGTCAATCCTATGCCTCAGAAGTACGCGCCAACGTAGGCATGTTTAGATTATTTCTGGCCTCCCTTTTGAGCTTCCCCTGTCCCCAAGGTGCTATTAGCTTGATATCAATATCATGGTAGCGTCCTTAGCCCTGAAAAATCTTTGGACGACACTGTCCACTTGAGTGTGATTGTCGACACCACGTAAGGTCTATCGTGGTAATATCAATTATATAACGAGTCTCCCATTGTTCCTCATGATTTCAGTTATGCATGTTCATCAGTCATGAATTGTGTTTTCAGCAGGTTACATCCAATATTCAGTTTTACTTATGATTATCAGTTTTCAACTTTGGTCATTCGTTTCAGTTATGAAATTCAGTTATGTTCAGATCATGATTTCAGAGAATAACATGCAAGTCCTACTCTTAAAATCTTATCTTGATTATATTTTATAATATGCATGATTTATGATTTTACTTACTTAGCGATTTTACATACCTTACATACTCAATACATTCCACATACTGACCACGTACTCTACGCTGTATCATTTTATGATACAGCTCGGATATTCAGGCTCAACATCGTCACTAGCCAGACTTGCAGCTTTAGCCCTTATAAGCCAGAGTTGGTGACTCCTCATCTTTCGAGGGCCCTTCTTTTCAGTCGTATCCATTACTTTCAGTTTCAAACTTTAGTGAGTTAGTTGGGGTCTTGTCCCATCAACTCGTCAGTAGTAGAGGCTTTTCAGACATAGCATGTAATCAACTTTCATTTTGAGTTATGTATTCCGATGTTATGAGACTATCAGACTTCCGCTATGTTAATTATGCTAATCTTCCTCTTTATTATGATTGAGTTAAGTGATATGTTCATGCCATGGGTCAACTTGGAGCCTCTCGGGATTCTTTGTCCCTTGTCTCGATCTAGGCCTATGTTTGGGTTGTGACAAACTTGGTGTTAGATCATTAGGTTTTTAAGTGTCCTAAGGTGTTTGAAAGCCACATTAAGTAGAGTCTTTTTCATGGGTCTGAAGCACTCCATATTTATGACGAAGAGGCTACGAGACGTTTAGGAAATGTTTCCTTTTTTCATGATCTATGTCGTGCGATGAAATATCTCTCTATCCTTCTAACTCGTGCTATATGTGTTTACAGAATCATGCCTCCTCACTGAGTTAATAGAAGAAGAAACAGGATTGAAAATGGCCACGAGAATGACAATGAAGATGGGCACCAGCAGGCCCCGCCAGCCCATGAGTAGAATGTACCCAAGCCAGTTGCCCACGCTGAGTTTAGGGAAGCCATTCAGATGCTAGCTTAGGCCTTGACCACCCAGGTCAATCAATAGCCAGTAGCGCAGGTCCCTCAGAATGGGAATGCGGCAGCTGCAAGAGTCAGAAATTTTCTAAGGATGAGCCCTCCGGAGTTTCTTGGGTCAGAGGTGGATTAGGATCCACATGAGTTCATTGATGAGGTTCTAAAGATCAACCAGGTCATGGGGTTGTCCGAGGAGGAGTGCGCTGATCTAGCTTCGTATCAGTTGAAAGGCGTTGCGCACATCTGGTCCAAGCAATGGAAGGATATCAGGCCAGTTGGAGCAGGCTCTATTGGTTGGGATGAATTTCATGCTGCATATGTGGATCAGTTTTTCCCACGTGAGATGAGGGAGATCAAAGCAGCCGAGTTTGTGAACCTAAAGCAAAGAAAGATGACAATTTAGGAGTATGCCTTGGAGTTCACTCATCTGTCCAAGTATGCACCTGAGATATTTGCAGATCAGAGAGCCCGGAACCAGTTTGTGCATGGGGTAGCAGACTATCTAGTCAAGGACTTTCGGGCCGTGATGCTTTATTAGGATATTGAATTTGCTCGGATAGTGCTGTACGCCCAGCAGATGGAGGCGGTGCAGATGAGTGAGCCAGAGAGAGAGGCCAAGAGACCCCGGACTGATAGCTTTGGACTCTCCCAGCAAAGACCTAGTGGACACTGTCAGTAGTCCCACCAGGGATCTTCAGCCCCAATGCCTTCAGGTATGAGTGTGCCATCCAGATCCAGGTGAGATTAGAGCGGATGAGCATTAGGCTCAGAGGCCAGAGTAGTAGACCCACAGAGACCAGCCCTCCAGAGTGTAGCAGATGTGGCCGGAGACATGTGGGTCAGTGCTTAGTAGGTTCAGGTGCTTGTTTCAGGCGCGGGAAGCTTGGATATATGCTTAGGGATTTCCCAACAACCCAATAGGGTCATGATAAGGGTTGAGGCCTCGCCTTCAGTTCAGCAACTCCCCCAGTACGCCCAACCCAGCAGGGGCATCTACTAGTGCGGGTGATGGTCAGCGTCAAAATAGATTTTGTGCCCTAGCATCTCGTTAGGAGTAGGAGGCCTCTCAAGATGTAGTCACTGGTATGTTACGAGTATTCCACCTTGATGTATATGCATTGTTAGATGTAGGGGCTACTTTATTTTTTGTGATGCCCTATGTCGCTAGTAGTTTCAGAGTCAGTCCCAAAATCTTATCAGAACCCTTCTTAGTCTCTACTCCAGTCAGTAATTCAGTTATAGCTACACGAGTATATAGAAATTGCCTTGTCACAGTACTTCAGAAATTCAAGCTTAGCAGTTTTAGTAGGGTTATCCATGACCGATTTTTATGTTATCCTTGACATAGATTGGTTATATGATTTTTATGCCTCAGTCAATTGTAGAACCCGTGTAGTAGAGTTCAGATTTCTGGGTGAACCAGTCTTAGAGTGGAAGGGTAGGTTAGCTGTGCCTATAGGTCGCTTCATTTCCTAACTTAAGGCCAGAAAGATGATTTTTAAGGGTTTGTGTGTAGCATCTAGTCAGGGTAAAGGATGCTACGTTTTAAACCCCGGCTATCTAGTCAGTTCCTGTAGTGTGTGAGTATCCAGAGGTGTTTTCAGATGATTTACCAGGAATCCCTCCTGAGTGGGAGATCGATTTTGGTATTGACCTTCTTCTCGATACATAACCTATATCTATTCCTCTTTACAAAATGGCTCCAGCCGAGCTAAAGGAGTTGAAGGAGCAGTATAAGGACCTTTTAGATAAGGGTTTCATCAGACCGAGCAAATCTCCGTGGGGTGCACCAATTCTTTTTGTCCGCAAGAAGGATGATTCTCTTCGTATATGCATTGATTATTGGCAATTGAACAAAGTTACCATCAAGAACAGGTATCCTCTCCCCAGGGTTGATGATTTGTTTGACCAACTTTAGGGTGCTAAGTGCTTTTCTAAGATATAACTTAGATCCGGATACCATCAGCTCAGGGTTCGGGAGAGTGACATCCCGAAGACACCCTTTAGGACTCGGTATGGTCACTATGAGTTTGTAGTTATGTATTTTGGACTAACGAATGCTCTTGCAGCTTTTATAGATTTGATGAACAGGGTGTTCAAGCCATATTTAGATATGTTCATGATTGTGTTCATAGATGACATCCTTATATATTCTCAGAGCAAGGAGGAGCATGCCACTCATTTGAGGGTGGTGCTATAGACTCTGAAGGATCGTCAGTTATATGCTAAATTCAGTAAATGTGAGTTTTAGTTGAACTTAATGGATTTTTGGGCCATGTGGTGTCAAGTGAGGGTGTGCAGGTAGACTCTTAAAAGATAGAGGCAGTGAAGAATTGGCCTAGACCAGTGAGTCCTTCGGATATCAGGAGTTTCTTGGGTTTAGCTAGTTATTATCGGAGATTTGTTGAGGGGTTTTCATCCATTGCAGCCACACTGACTAAATTGACCCAGAAGAAAGTGAAGTTTCAATGGTCGGAGGCTTGTGAGAAGAGCTTCCAAGAGGTGAAGAATCAGCTCACCTCAACGCCGGTGTTGGCCCTACCTGAGGGTACCTATGGGTTTGTGGCATATTGTGATGCGTCAAGGATTGGCCTTGGTTGTGTATTGATGCATCATGGTAAAGTTATAGGCTATGCTACTAGGTAGCTGAAAGTCCATGAAAAGAACTACCCAACTCATGATCTCGAATTGGCGGCGGTAGTATTTTCCCTGAAGATTTGGAGATACTATCTGTACGGGGTCCATGTAGATGTTAGATGTGTTTACGGACCACAAAATCATATAGTACATGTTTACCCAAAAGGATTTGAATCTACGTCAGAGAAGGTGGTTGGAGCTTTTGAAGGGTTATGATATGAGTGTTCTCTACCATCTGGTAAAGGCGAATGTGGTGGCAGACACTCTTAGAAGGCTTTTCATGGAGAGTGTGTCCCATGTAGATGAGGAAAGGAAGGGTTAGTGAAGGATGTACATCGAATTGCACGACTAGGAGTCCATCTTGTTAACTCGACAGATGGTGGTGTCACTGTTCAGAACGGGTCAGAATCATTCTTAATGACTGAAGTTAAAGCTAGAAAAGATGAGGATCCTATTTTGGTAAATTGAAGGAAGCCGTTCAAAATCAGAAGGTAAAAGTCTTCTCCAAAGGGGGATATGGAGTGCTTGGATATCAGGGTCTCTTGTGTGTTCCAGGTGTTGATAATTTTAGAGATCGGATGTTCCACAAGGCTCATGGTTCCAGATATTCTATCCATCCAGTTTCCACCAAGATGTACCGTGATCTACAGGAAGTCTATTGGTGGAATGGAATGAAGAAAGACATAACAGAGTTTGTGGCTAAGTGTCCGAATTGTCAACAGGTGAAAGTGGAACATCAAAGACCTAGAGGTTTGCTTCATGACATTAGTATACCTACTTGGAATTGGGAGGAGATCAATATGGACTTCATTACAGGGTTGCCTCACACTCGTCGACAGTATGACTCTATTTGGGTGGTTGTGGACAGGTTGACTAAGGCAGCTCATTTCTTACCAGTTAAAACTATCGATTCAACGGAAGATTATGCTAAGTTGTACATTCAGAAGTTGGTTTGGTTGCATGGAGTGCCATTGTCCATCATATCAGATATAGCTACTTAGTTTACCTCCCAGTTTTGGAGATCGTTTCATAAGGGACTTGGTACTCAGGTCAAGCTTAGCACAACTTTTCTCCCGAAGGTAGATGCTTAGGCAGAGCGGAATATTCAGACTCTTGAGGATATGTTGAGAGCGTGTGTGATTGATTTCAAGGTTAGTTGGGATGACCATCTGCCTCTCATTGAGTTTGCATATAACAACAACTACCATTCCAGCATTTAGATGGCTCCGTTTGAGGCTCTTTATGAGCGGAGATGTAGATCTCCTATTGGGTGGTTTAAAGTTGGTGAACCTGCTATGATAGGACTGGATTCAGTCTATGAGTCTATGGAGAAAGTTAAGCTTATAAGGGACAGGATGAAAACAACTCAAAGTCGTCAAAATTCCTATGCGGATGTGAGGAGGAGAGAATTTGAGTTTGAAGTCGATGATTGGGTGTTTCTGAAGGTATCCCCCATGAAGGGAGTGATGAGATTCGAAAAGAAAGAAAAACTCAGCCCCGTTATGTTGGTCCGTACCGAATTGTGAAACGGGTTGATAAGGTAGCATATGAGTTAGAGTTTCCCTCAAAATTAGCTTTAGTCCACCCAGTTTTCCATGTATCGCTCTTAAAGAAGTGTTTGGGTGATCCAGCTTTGGTTGTTATAGTGGAGAGTGTAGGTGTGAAAGATAGCCTTAGTTATGAGGAGGTTCCGGTAGAAATACTTGATCGCCAGGTTCAGAAGCTAAGAAACAAAGAAGTAGCCTCAGTCAAGGTTTTGTGGAGGAATCAGTTATGTTGAGGGAGCTATGTGGGAAGCCGAAGAAGATATGATGGCTAAATACAAACATCTATTCCCTTCCGACTCAACTTCAGCTTGAGGTATCAGTTTCCTTCTTAATACTCTATTTAGTTTCATGTTCAGTTTATGTGCTCCAGTTTCTTTCATGTCAATGAATCTATGTGTAATTCAGAAATTTTGTTCAGTCATGAAGTTCAAATTCGGAGTCAGACTCCATTAGTTTTCAGAATGTATGTTCAGTATTTGAGTATGATGATTGCATTTCTTTGATTTTCAATATTTTTTCCCACATTCAAGGACAAATGTTCCCAGTGTAGGCAATGAAAGGTGACCACGTGTCATGGTCAGGGATGATGGGTTGTCCAGTCCCTCGTTGGGATTGGCACTGTGTTTTTTCTTGCTAATTTGTTAAGGGCTTTTCAGTAATTTCTAAGTTCTTAAGGCCTAAATTGCATCGTTTTAAACTCAGGATAGAGTATTTTAATAGGGGTAAGTTCATTCTAGGCTTATTCACTTCCATGCATGCAAGTATAGAAGTTCTTAAGGGTGATCAAGCCTTAATTCCTCAAGTTCTTCCCCAAATTCTCATTGGGCAATCAAGAAAGTTGTGAAATCAGATTTCTTCAGGTATATTGGGTTATGAATGGGTGTAATTGTCCACACCCATGCTCAATTCCCTCTCAATTCATGAAAATTCTTGTTGATGAATCTATGGAATTTTTTTACCCAACATGTGAATTTCCTAAATATCAATCCTGAGTATGATCTTAGCATATTTCTAATGTTGAATTATGATTAATTGGCATATTTTACAATATTTTCAATTATAAATTATGTTTTCAAGTTTCATAAATTATGATGCCATCCATGAAAGTTCATGAAAGTTGAGATCTATGAAATATGTATTCAAGCATGATGAGATATTTATAAAAAAGTATGATTTCAAATTGCCCATGTCTATGTTCATGTTTTCGAATGATCAAGTCTATGTCAAGCATACTTAAGTATTGAGCAAGCCCATATGATCAAGTATGTTTCATGAATTTATCTAAACTTCATATATCAGCTTACTACATGGATTTTGGAGTCTAGACTTCCACTATTTTCAGCTTGTGGTATGGTTTGAGCCAAGACTCCTCATGTTATGATTCTAGATTTATGTATGTATGCTATGAGTCAGCTTCGTCACTAGACGATGGTTGAGCTTCGTTGAAAAATAATGGAGAGCATATGCATATTTTTGAGAGTAGTGTCTAGCACCGAGTAGGCTTTAGCTTCGTCACTAGACGATGGTTCAGCTTCGTTGAAAAATGATGGAGAGCATATGTATGTTTTTGGGAGTAGTGTCTAGCATCGAGTAGACTAAGGGTCAATCAACCTTATGCCTCAGAACTACGTGCCAACGTAGGTATGCTCAGATTATTTGGGACCTCCTTTGTGAGCTTCCCCTGCCCCCAAGGGGCCTTCAACTTGATATCAATATCATGGTAGCGTCTTTAGCCCTAGCAAAGCTTTGGACGGCTCTTCCCACTTGAGTGTGATAGTCGGGACCATGTAAACTCTATCTTGGTAATGTCAATTATATGACGAGTCTCCCATTGTTCCTCATGATTTTAGTTATGTATATTCATCAGTCATGATATTATGTTTTCGGCATGTTTGACCCAATGTTTAGTTTTACTTATGATTATCAGTTTTCAACTTTGGTCATTCGTTTTAGTTGTGAAATTCAGTTATGTTCAGATCATGATTTCAGAGAATAACATGCAAGTCCTACTCTTAGAATCTTTTCTTGATTATGTTTTATAATATGCATGATTTATGATTTTACTTACTTAGTAGTTTTACAGATCTTACTGTTGCGCTCCAGCGCACTCGCAAGCGTACACGGTCGTACAAGTAATACAGTGGCCCTTTTCAAGAGCCGGATGTCGAACCCACAGGGATTGGACCAATTCAGCATATTATGAAGTTCAAGTGTGAGATTAACCTTCACAAGTGTTGATTATAGAAGTTTTTGGTAAATTATAATTAAATTTCAGGGTAGTCACAAAATAATCTGAAAACAATATAAGAAGCAACTAGAACTAAGGACGAATAATCATGCAATGCTACATTTTGCAATGGTTCAAGTATGATATTATCAATTTTTGTCTCACATAGTTGAAAAAGAAATGTTCATGGTCTCTCGAGCCTCTAAAAATGATAAACTAGCCTCACAACTGCATCGTTGAGCGGGGATGTGAGAACTAGTTCGTGGGCAAATCAACTACATGGATGTGGTTTACGGGGTTTATGCTCTTGATTAGGGACTTTCATACCTCTAATCATTTGATCAAACTTAGCTTCACAACTACTTCTACGAGTGGTGGAGTGATAATTCTAAGCCGGTGTCTTGCTCTCATCCCATTTTAGCAAACAAGCAGGGCAAATTAGGTATATTTTCTTTCCTAACCGCGAATCATATCTAAAGATAAGAACTTGCTCCCTACATTCCTATGTTCTTTCCTAGGGTTACTCTTTCAAGCTTTTACCTAAGCTTAACGCATTTGTTTCATGGTGATCAAGCATAAAAACAACAATAATGAAGAATGTAAGACAAAACAACAATTAACAACTCAAACCAAAATGAATTCATGCAATTACAATCATATCACGTGGCCTCAACCCTAGAGGAAGGGTTTTAACCACTCATATTCGTACAAATACTCAAAAACATCATTAAAGTAGTGTACTTACAAGAATAGGTGAAAGAGATTGTAAAATTGGTGAACCCTAGGTGAGTTCTTTACTTCTCCCTTCGCTCCTCTACGGTTTTTAGAAAATATTTCGTGACAAAATGATTTTAGAAGCTAAGGGTTTAATTTATATTAAATAGGGAATTTACAAATTTTGGCCGGTCATGGAATGGCTCCGTGGCACAGAGGTAAACGCGCCAAATTGCCTCCGTGACAAGGAGGTAACGCGTAGGCTCACTGGAATTTGCAATTGAAGGGTGCTTGGCCGAGGCTTAGCGCGATGGCCAACGTGGAATGAAACTGCCCTTGCGCAATGGCCTGCGTGACATGGCCTTAGGTGCGCAGCAGTGCCCAGCGTGGCACGGCGCTGGCGCGTAGGCGCCCTGGAGTTGCTGCCTTCTCTCGCTCCTGGCATTGGCGTGGCACGGCACTGGGCGCGGTGCACGCACATCGTGGCACGCTGCTTGGCGCGGCCAACCTTGCCATGGCATGCTTCCTTGCCAACTTTTGCAATTTTCTTCCAAATCCATTCCTTCACTTCACCCATCATTATTTATCCCTTCAAATTCCTTTTACACCTACAAAACAAGGACTAATCATGTTGGTTAGTGCATACCCAAATTTACATAAAATCACATTAGAAAGTAAGTGTATAATTAGACAAACATAACTAAATCAAGTTATAAAATAGCACTTGGGCAAGCAATTATGCCCAGGATCACTACCCCACACTGAAAGCTTTGTTCGTGCTTGAACAACCCTTTTTACATCTCATGCACATGAAGTCTCACACATATTGAGCAAGAAAATTCAAGCTACAGCTACAACGATCGTTTTAGATAGCAAGTTAAAAATAGAGCATGCAAGATTTAACCATTAAACTCAAATATAACTATGTTAAGACTTCCTAACCTCAAGAATCAACTCTTAATCTCATCAACCTCATGAAAATTAACTAATCAAGAAATTCGACATGAATTGTATCCTTCATTAAACATGTGCCCTCACAATAAGAGATTTACCCATTTTTACTCACAAATTTTCAAATCATACTATGTATGGGTATATAAATAAGAATTAAGCTCACTCCCACAAAGAATTCACATGCCACGTGTATTAACCCATAAGCTTGCCCTTAGTGTTTTACTCCACTAATTTAAGAATGTTTGAACGTAAGATCAAGTAGGACTTATCGGGTTGTAATGTAAGCTAAGGGACGGGTAGGTACTATTCTGGCTGGTTATAGTGGCTATTTCCCTAAGCGCTTTTAATATATCATACATTTATTACGGGCATCTCTTCTCTTACTTCTCCCTCCTTCTTTTCAATCTTAAATTTCCTCTTCTGTTTCCCATTTCTTTAAGCACACTTAGCTTATTAGAAAGGAGTACTTAAACAACTTTTTCATTTATTTGTTCTCTTACTCCCTACTAATACTCAAGCATTTTCAAACACACCTCTAATCCTTTCCTCAAATCCCACAACCAGTATTTTCCCTTCTTTTTCACAATTCTTACTCCCTTATTCTTTTGGATTTTTTTTTACTTAAGCGCTTAGGAGTTTTGGATCAAATTTAAGGCTAATGAAAGAAAAGGATTAAGCTTATGTTGTATCCATCAAAGAATAGGCTTAAGGCTCAATAGGGCTAACTAGGATCAGACTTTCAAGGTAGGTGATCGAGGGATAAAAACTAGGCTTAATCGAAGAAATTTCTACATCATCTCCTACAATCGACATCCCTCATTTCGTTTTGTATACACACCAGGAAAGTTCTAGACATTACACGATAGCATGTCATATTCAAAAATCTTACACTCACAACACATGCTCAATTCAAGACAAATTCATCAGACTCTTACTCAGCTAATCACAAGAATTCCAAATTAAGCTTTAAGCACATCGAGTCACATTCAAGAGCCTAGGTGTCTCAAACAGAGGTATACAACTTCTTACATGCTTCAACACTGACAACACTTGCATCTCACAATCATGTATAGCACATAACAAGAACATCCAGCCATCAATTAGCTGCGGGTTCAAAAACTAAAACATATTGACTAATTTTCCCTCAAGACGGTCGTCATCCATCCATCGTCGGGAACAGTCCCTAACTATGACTAAAAACAACTATGTTCAGACAAAGAAAATTTTTATTCTTCAGTTCAAAGTGCCCCCCGTCAGAAAAGAACCGAAAAGAAAAACCAACGGGTGGGTGAATCATGCTTAACCCAAAATTTTTTTTAATCAATACCTATCAAGAACTAAATTCACCCGAAATCATGAAGCACAAAATTTTTGAAATTTCCCTCACCCCACGCTTGAATCATGCTATGTCCCCAAAGCATCCAATTAAAATTCAAAAAGGGTGAGAAATACTCCCTGGGGCCTCTAGGCTTAGCTAACAACATGTTTTTCTTCATTTTGAACAAGTGGATATTCGACCCCACACTTTTCCTCTTTCATGCTTCTTAGCTTCCTCCTCCAAGGGTACTCAGACTTTCTCTCCATCTGTGCTTAATTCACCACCAAAAACAACAATAAGATGAAAATAAACAAAATCCACACAAATGAAAGAAATTAACGTTGTACCTGTGGTACCCTTGGGTTGCCTCCCAAGAAGAGTCTAATTTTACGTCGCGGCACGACGCATCAAGTTTCACCATTTCCCCCTCCACTTTGAGGATATGAATCTCACCCCTAATTTCTTCTCCAGTTTCCTCTTATGCTCCAAGGGTGGTGGTGAAAAAATGAAAGGACCAAGCAGTAGATGTCGCCTCTGGCAATTATTGGCCCTTACGTAAGTGAAGTCATTTTGTCTCTCGGAATCAGCAAATTTCAAAATGTACGGGGCTTGTTCCTCCTCTAGACCTTTCTCTACAAGCTCAGAAGACTCTATTTATAGGTTGTCAACTAAACTTAATCTCGAGAAATGCTTCGAGTGGAGTATAATACACCTCAACTCTGAAACTGCCTTGTGCTTGACCTCCTTACTTGTGTACACCTTCTCCACATCAACATCTAACTCCACATGAATGTTAAATGGTTGGAACTCTATCTCTCCTTTCATGACTGGATTGGACATATGTGTGAGACCATCATGGGGACTCTTAGGAACTTCTAACTGTTGAGCTTCTTCCAAGAACTCACTCTTTTCTTCTCCTTGTAGTCCCTCTTGAGTATTGCATAAGACCGTCACTTGCAAATCAAAGCAAGCTTCAGCCTCAACCATCATCTCCATGAACTTGGCGCTTATAATTTCTATGGCCTCTCCATTTTCCTTGGTCTGAACTCCCAATACTTCCATCTGCTCCCTCATTGCTTCTGTCTGCTCAAGGACCTTTTTTAACATGTTTTCTATCTGAGCTTGGTGTTCTAAGTCCTCCTTTCTATCATTCCTATACTCATCAAAAACAATAGAAGGATCATAGTAGGGGCTTGGGGAAGGGAAATATGCATTTGGACAACCATCCCAATGGCCATCTTGACCACCACAAATACTGCAAGTGTGACAGTGTTTCCACAAGTGGAGTCCTCCACAATTCAGACAAGACTCATCAAAATATGAGTATCCACCATTCAACCCATTTTTATTCCATGATGTCATGTCAAGAAGGGTATCAAACTAAAAACAAAAAATAAAATAAATCTAAAACTAATAAAGAAAATTTTTTCAACACTTAGAAAATTAGACACTAACACAAAACAAAAAATTCACCAATTTCACCAGTCCTCGACAACGGTGCCAAAAACTTGTTGCGCTCTAGCGCACTCGCAAGCGTACGCGGTCGTACAAGTAATACAATGGCCCTTTTCAAGAGACGGATGTCGAACCCACAGGGACTGGATCAATTCAGAAAATTATGAAGTTCAAGTGTGAGATTAACCTTCACAAGTGTTGATTATAGAAGTTTTCGGTAAATTATAATTAAATTTTAGGGTGGTCACAAAATAATCTGAAAACAATATAAGAAGCAACTAGAGTTAAGACTGAATAATCATGCAATGCTACATTTTGTAATGGTTCAGGTATGATATTATCAATTGTTGTCTCACATAGTTGAAAATACGATGTTCATGGTCTCTTGAGCCTCTAAACACAACAAACTAGCCTCACAACTACATGTTGAGCGAGGATGTGATAACCTAGTTCGTGGCAAAATCAACTACATGGATGTGGTTTACGGGGTTTATGCTCTTGATTAGGGACTTTCATACCTCTAATCATTTGATCAAACTTAGCTTCACAACTACTTCTATGAGTGGTGGAGTGATAATTCTAAGCCGGTGTCTTGCTCTCATCTCGTTTTAGCAACCAAACAAGGAAAATTAGGTATATTTTCTATCCTAACCGCGAATCATATCTAAAGATAAGAACTTGCTCCCTAAATTCCTATGTTCTTGCCTAGGGTTACTCTTTCAAGCTTTTACCTAAGCTTAACGCATTTGTTTTCATGGTGATCAAGCATAAAAACAACAATAATGAAGAATGTAAGACAAAACAACAATTAAAAACTCAAACCAAAATGAATTCATGCAATTACAATCATATCACGTGGCCTCAACCCTAGAGGAAGGGTTTTAACCACTCATATTCGTACAAATACTCAAAAACAATGTTAAAGTAGTGTACTTACAAGAATAGGTGAAAGAGAATGTAAAATTGGTGAACCCTAGGTGAGTTCTTTACTTCTCCCTCAGCTCCTCTACAATTTTCAGAAAATATTTCGTGACAAAATGATTTTAGAAGATAAGGGTTTAATTTATAGTAAATAGGGAATTTACAAATTTTGGCCGGTCATGGAATGGCTCCGTGGCACGGAGGTGAATGCGCCAAATTGGCTCCATGACATGGAGGTAATGTGTAGGCTCACTGGAATTTGCAATTGAAGGGTGCTTGTCCGAAGCTTGGCGCGATGGCCAACGTGGCACGACACTGCCCTTGCGCAATGGCCTGCGTGACACGACCTTGGGCGCGCAGCAGTGCCCAGCGTGGCACGGCGCTGGCGCGTAGGCGCCCTGGAGTTGCTGCCTTCTCTCGCGCCTGGCATTGGCATGGCACGGCGCTGGGCGCGGCGCACGCACAGTGTGGCATGCTGCCTGGCGCGGCCAACCTTGCCACGACATGCTTCCTTGCCGACTTTTGCAATTTTCTTCCAAATCCATTCATTCACTTCATCCATCATTATTTATCCCTTAAAATGCATTTTACACCTACAAAACAAGGACTAATCATGTTGGTTAGTACATATGCAAATTTACTTAAAATCACATGAGAAAGTAAGTGTATAATTAGACAAACATAACTAAATGAAGTTATAAAATAGCACTTGGGAAAGAAATTATGCCCAAGATCACTTACATACTCGGTACATTCTACGTATTGACAACATACTCTATGTTGTATCATTTCATGATACACGCTTGGATATTCAGGCTCAACATCGTCATTAGCCAGGCTTGCAACTTTAGTGCTTATTAGTCAGAGTTGGTGTGTCCTCATCTTTCAAGGGACCTTCTTTTCAGTTGTATCCAGTACTTTTAGTTTCAGACTTTAGTGAGTTAGTTGAGGTCTTGTCCCATCAACTCGTCAGTGGTAGAGGCTTTTCAGACATAACATGTAATCAACTTCGATTTTGAGTTATGTATTCCGATGTTATGGGACTATTAGACTTCCGCTATGTTAATTATGTTAATCTTCTGCTTTATTGTGATTGAGTTAGATGATATGTTCATGACATGGGTCGATTTGGAGCCTCTCAGGGTTCTTTGTCCCGTGTCTCGATCTGGGCCTATGTTCGGGTTGTGACAAACTTGGTATCAAAGCATTAGGTTTTGAAGTGTCCTAGGCTATTTGAAAGTTGCGTTAAGTAGAGTCTTTTTCATGGGTGTGAAGCACGCCACATTTTTTATGAAGAGGCTACGAGACATTTAGAATATGTTCCCTTCTTTCATGATCTATGTCATGTGATGAAATGTCTCTCTATCCTTCTAACTCATGGTATACGCGTTTGCAGAATCATGTCTCCTCACTGAGTTAATGGAAGAAGAAATAGGAGCGAAAATGGTCACGAGAATGAAAATGGGATAGGCACCAGCAGGCCCCACCATCCCATGAGGAGCATGTACCTGATCCGGTTGCCCACGCTGAGTTCGGGGCAGCCATTCAGATGCTAGCTCAGGCCTTGACCGCCCAGGTCAATCAACAGGTGGTAGTGTAGGTCCCTCAGAATGGGAATGCGGCGGAGGCAAGAGTCAGAATTTTCTGAGGATGAACCCTCCGTTGTTTCTTGGGTTAAAGGTGGACGAGGATCCACATGAGTTCATTGATGGGTTCTGAAGATCACCCAGATCATGGGGTTGTTTAGGGAGGAGTGAGTCTGTCTAGCCTCGTATCAGTTGAAAGGGATTGCGCCCATCTGGTTCAAGCAATGGAAGGACAATAGGGCAGTTGGAGCAGGCCCTATTGGTTGGAATGAGTTTCATGCCGCATTTCTGGATCTGTTTTCCCCTTGTGAGATGAGGGAGATCAAAGCAACCAAGTTTGTGAACCTAAAGAAAAGGAAGATGACAATTCAGGAGTATGCCTTGGAGTTCACTCGTCTGTCCAAGTATGCTCTTGAGATGGTTTCGGATTAGAGAGCCCGAGTGAGCCAGCTCGTGCATGGGGTAGCAGGCTACCTAGTTGAGGATTGCCGGACCATGATGCTTCATCAGGACATTTACTTTGCTTGGATAGTCCTGTGTCCCTAGTAGATGGAGGCGGTGCAAATGAGTGAGCAGGAGAGAGAGGCCAAGAGAGCCAGGATGGATAGCTTCGGACTCTCCCAGCAGAGACCTAGTAGACACCATCAGCAGTCCCACCAGAGTCAGCTCCAGCGCCTTCGGCTATGAGTGTACCATCCAGATCCAAGCGCGATCTGAAGGGACGAGCATCAGGCTCTAGAGGCCAGAGTAGCAGACCCGTAGAGATCAACCCTCCAAAGTGTAGAAGATGTGGTCGGAGACAGGTGGGTCAATGCTTAGCAGGTTCAGGTGCTTATTTTGGGTGCGAGAAGCCCGGACATATGCTTAGGAATTTCCCAGCAGCCAGACAGGGTCATGCTAGGGGCCAAGGCCCAACCTCCAGTTTAGTAGCTCCCCAGTATGCGCAGCCCAGTAGGAGGCATCTACTAGTGCAGGTGGTGGTCAACGTCAAAAGAGATTTTATGCCCCAACATCCCATCAGGAGCAGGAGGTATCCCCAGATGTAGTCACTGGTATGTTACGAGTATTCCACCTTGATGTATATGCATTGTTAGATTTAGGGTCTACTTTATCTTTTTTGATGCCCTATGTTTGTAGTAGTTTTGGAGTCGGTCCCGAAATCTTATCAGAACCCTTCTCAGTCTCTACTCTAGTCGGTGATTCAGTTATAGCTAGACGGGTATATAGAAATTGCCTGTCATAGTACTTCAGAAAGTCACCTCAGCAAAGATGTCCTTGTATTCTTTCAGAAACTCGATGTATTCCCCAATCTCATCTTTCGGCAAATAAGTGCTGACTCGGGTCTCTTTAGGTGTCTCTGCATCTTCTGGGATTATTACCTCTTTTCTACTAGATTCGCTTTGGGCTTGTCCTCAAACTCCTCTACTTCTCTGACAATTTCAGCTGGTACCTCGTCTTTTTCTACTTCAAATGAATTGCCTATTCTATGTCGTTTAGTTTCATTACAAGCCATGGTCTCAGATTCAACATGTTTAATATTAGAAGTGCCAGATGCCCGGCGAGCTCTAGATGGAGTGGATGTCCAATTGGTGAGTCCTCGTTGAGCTCCAGCCTCCAAGAACAGGTTCCTCAAACTGAACAATGCAGCATCTTCTTCATCCCGTTTGATATCCAGAAAACCATCAAACACAAAAGTTTGTTATAGTGAAGGCGAGTTTGGAAATAAGAAATTATTATCCCCCCAGAGGATACTCCCAATCTTTCAGCTCCTTGGCGGTGGGTTGGTACTCTAATCCAAAAGTGGTCTTCTGTGTAGCTGTTGTTCGGTCTGCGTTATATGGGTATATAACTACACGCAAGTGCACGTGGTCGAACAAGTAGTAAAGTGGCTTTAGTAAGCCAAGTATCGATCCCACAGGGACTGGGATGAAGTGCAATTTGCTCAAGTGTACTATATTTTAATTCTAAAAATGCAGACAACAGTGTAACCAAGAGTTTGATATTTTGTTTTATAATTTTTATGCTAAAGCTAAAACAATTATCTACTTTGAATCTGAACTATGAATGAGAGCATGCTGAGGTTAAACGAACATGTAATGAAATTAATTATCATCATAATTTGGTTAATCTTTTCCTCCAGTTGCTAGCCAAGAACTATTGCCAAGAGATTAAAACTCTCGTATTTAACCTCACTTAAGAATCATGAACCATCCACCTACATTTCTGTGATTAAATGCAATTCATGTTCTAGCCATACAAACCCGGTTCCTAAATTGACTAATACGACTTTCAGGTATATTTCTATCCTGAAAGTAAATCAATTCCCAATTTTCCCAAATCAAGTAAAGATCATATCCTATTAATTCACAACTTTCCAATTTCTTGCTCTCTCGAGTGAAACCGGACTTTTTAGATGTACATTAACGTAGGCCACACATTAATGCAGTAAGAACAAGAATTAATAGAACAACATGGAAGAAAAGATGAAAAACCAAAGAATCAATGATCACATTTCATCACAATTGTTCATAACCTCAGCAAGAAGAGGAATTAGCCACTCATTTGTGGATTAAACATCTTTAAATGAGTGTTAATCATACAAGCAATTGAATATAAGAAGAAGGAAAGAGAGAAAAACCTTGAGAATTTCGTCCCCTCAACTGCCTGTAACCCACGTTCTTGCTCCACCAAGTCAGAATAATGAAAAATGAACCTAAGTGTGCTATTTATAGTTGTGGGACTTTTTCCCGGAATAACAAGCAACGTGTCACGGAGTGCATCGCGGAGCACTGCCTCCGTGACACGCCACTGACACAAAAGCTCTCTGGAAATCACCCGAACTTGGCCTCAGCAGCACCCTGCCGCGTTGGCAGCGTGTCACGCTGCCTGGGAAGCGCGTTGACACCTCCTTTTCGCGCAGCCAACCTGCCGTGGCACGTTGCCAACGTGCAGGTGGGCTGTTGTGGTCAGCCTGCCTGCCGTGGCACGTTGCCGATGCGCAGGTGGGCTGTTTTGTGCCTACTCTTTGCCGACGTTCGCGAGTTAATTCTGTTTCCAAGCCTCTACTTCCCCAACTCATGGATTAGTTGCTCAAAAGTCATCAAAACCTACAAAACAAAGGCTAATCATGTTGGTTAGCACTTATTCTCACATTCATATAAAATTACATGAAAATGTATACAATTACTTAGATAAACAAGACTAATTTAAGTCACAAAGCGTATCTCGGGCATGCTACTTTTGCCCGTGATCAGCTGTATGCAGAGTTCAGCTAATTCCTATAATTTGGGCCCAAGGCCCCTGCCCGGTTCAAAACCTAGCCATAACAGCATGCTCAGAACTTTGTCACTCCACCATCTTCCTCCTTCGATGACACCAACAAGATCTAGAGTGTGAAATATCTCCCCATCTAAACCTCCTCTCCCTTCAATAGCCGGGATAACAGGAGCTGCATAAATAGGACGACTTTCGTCCCCTTGGACCACGACCTCTTGGTGATCCCACTCAAACTTTAAACATTGATGCAGAGTTGAAGGAATTGCTCCTGCGGCATGTATCCATGGTTTCCCCAATAACATATTGTACGAAGATGGGATGTCCATGACTTGGAATGTGATGGTAAATGTGGTAGGACCAACAAGTATATCTAGATCAATCTCCCCCACGGTATCCCTTTGCGACCCATCAAAAACTTATACATTCATCTTCCATAACTTGATTCTGGTGAGATCAACTTTCAAATGGGTCAAAGAGTTAAAGGGAAAATGTTTAAGCTAGAACCCGGGTTGATCTACACTTTGGTGATGAATTTATCTGTGTGCTGCACCATGATATGTAGCGCCTTGTTGTGGGCCACTCCTTCTACAGACAATTCATCTTCATGAAATGAAATCTTTTGGTCCTCAAAGACTTGACCCACCATATGGGCCACTTCACTGCTGGATATACCTGCAGGCACATAGGCCTCATTCAGCACCTTCATCAGAGCCTTTTGGTGTTGATCAGAACTTTGTAAAAAGGATAAAATAGAAATCTGGGCCGGAGTCTTTCTCAACTTCTCTACCACAGAGTATTCTTTTGCTTGTGTTTTCCTTCAAACACCATTGTCTTCAACCTCCACCACCGGTTGCTTCCCTTTGTTGGCTCCTTGAGCCAATGTATCAGGGTGTATATCTGGATATTCCCAGTCACTCCTTGTGCTGCATCTGCTTCTAGCACTTTTGTTCCTTGTGGGATATTCTCCTCATAGCTCCAAGGTACCATCTTGTAAGAGGTACGAGCAAAGCTTACCACTATAAATGGAGGTCTTGGTGAAACTACCTCAACCTAAAATGGAGGAAGTCTTTACACTGTTATAGATGGGTTTGAAGAAGAACCTGCTCTTTGTTCGATGACCCTAATAGTATTCGACAAATCGTCACCCTCATCATAAGAAATCATATTCACCTGGTGGTTTGGCATAGGATTATTCATCACGTCTGGTGTTGGGTCTTTGAGATGAATGGCTTATGTATCAATTAGCTTTTGTATTTTGTCCTTCAACGATCTACAGGACTCTGTGGTATGCCCACTTGCCTGAATGGTACATGCACACTTTGTTATGGTCGTACCATTTGACTTGGGTATCGATCGGAAGGGCAGGGATAGGATCAATGTACCCAACTTCCTTCAACCTCACATATAGTTGAGCGATTGGTTCCGCTAGTGGGGTATAGGTTTTTGTCGGCTTTCTTTCAAAGTGGGCCCTAGGCTTCTGTCTTGATGAATAATTGGAGGAAGATGGTTGAGTATAAGAAGGTTGTATGCTATAGATAAGGTAGGTGGGGGCTTGGTAATGTGAAGGAGGAGTTTGAAAATGGGTTGGAGAGGGAGTTGGATGTTGTGCTTGGTAAGAATGCAAAGTTTGGTAATGGGGTAAAAGAGCTTGATATGGTGGAGTTTGGTAGTGTGGGGGTGGAGTTTGGTAATGTGGGGGTGGAGTTTGGGGTTTGTAAACATAACTCTTCGGCTCTTGGGCCATCATAACCATGCCGACTTCCTTCTTCTTGCGGCTTTCTGAAATACCTCCAGATTGTAAAGCTTTATTAGCAGCTTGCCGTGCATTCAAGTTAATAATGTTACCATCCTTGATACTATCCAAGATCTTCTCGCCCAATCTAATAATATCGGTGAAGCTTTTATCACTAACCAACATTAACTTGTCGTAGACCTGCAAATCTAGAGTCCGCATGAAGATATCTTTCATCTGTACCTCTTCCATTGGAGGTCGCACTCTGGCAGCCTCAGTTCTCCAATGAGTTGCAAGTTCTCTGAAAGTTTCTGTGGGCTTTCTCTTCAAGTTTTGGATATAATGCAAATCAAGTGCATTCTCTGTGATGAACCCAAAATGTTCCACAAAAGCTACGGCCATCTCTGCCCAGGTAACCCACTTCTTTGAGTTGTGCTCTATGTACTAGATAGAGTATAACCGGTCAAACATCTCATGAAGAGTTTTATTCTTATCTTTTCATTTTGTCCCACTCCTACCAGCTTATCACAATATAATCTCAAGTGCGCCCTTGGATCACCGGCCACTGTAAACAATTCAAACTTGGGAGGTTTGTACCCCTCCAGTCGCTTGACATCAGGGTGTATGCATAGGTCTTCATAGTCTAGACCTGTTACCCTCTTGGTACCTTCAACACTTTGCAGCCTACTGTTCATCTGTTTGAGCTCTTCTGCTAGAGTCTGAATCAACTTATCCTTCTCTGAAGGCTTAGATTCCTCCAGATGGCGAGTGACAAGTTCCGTCTCTACATAAATTAGGTTGATATAGGTGCGGGCATACATTGCATTCACGTTTGCTGAGGAAGGTAGTTCTTGGGCTGATGGTGGGTAGTGGGAGGTAATTGGAGCTTATATGTTTAGATATGTATGTAACAGGTATTGATAATATTGAGGTAGAGTGTGATGGGTATCTTCAGGTGGAGCAACGGGTTGGGATGTCATAGGAAGGCTTGCCGGTGCTTTTGAAGTGGAGGCGTCAGCTTGAACCCCAAATGATGCTGGGTTGTTTAGACTGCGAACCTGAGCTAACTCTTCCTGGAGCTCAAAAATTTTCTACTCAAGTCTCATTATCAGCTCGTTATATCCTGGAGGGCAGCCCCCTTCAGAATGCTCCTTTTCATACCTGGATATACTGTTACCACTCTTCTCTGTGGTGCCGTTATGCTTGTCCATCTTATTTTTCCCTCTGTTATTGCGGCTAGGAACAAGAGGAGGAGAAGGAGGAGCCCCTTTGGAAGATCGCACAGATCAACCTTTGGGAAAGGGAAAATAAGACAAACACAAACAAGGTTAATGTTAGAAGAAAGATGAGATAATATACTGCATAATTGATGCGTTTCCTAATTTTGAAGCCTCTTTTGTACCAGAGGTAAGCCTAAGAAGACACATATGTGATATCATGATGAATTAGTCCAAGCCTTAATGTTTGACATTATTGGAGTTGGAGTTAGATTAAAAAAAGTAAAATGATTCTTTATTAAAATGTCAATCTGCTACTACATCAAATCTAATCATGAAAATAAACCAACTAAAGGGAGTAGGGTAACAAAGGGGGAAAACTAAGATAAAATCCCATGCCCATCCTGGTATAATCTGAGCTCTCATTGCTGGGGTGATCTCAAAATGGTTTTTGAGCAGGCTGTAGGCCTATTTCGTCTCTTCCTCATTGTTATACCCCGTAAGATTTCCGACACCTAGATGGCCTATTCGCACGTTGGTTAAGCATATTTGAAAGCCATACGTGCTAGGGAAAGGCCCGGGAAAGGATCGGGTGAGTAACCTGTCGAACCATCACGGAGGGAGCCAGGGCAGAGCCCCTCCGTGATGGCAACGTGTCATGGAGGTGGAGCCTCCGCGTTGGCTCCGTGACACGTTGGGCCTATCCAGGCCCAAGTATATAAAGCCCCCACTTCGGTTTGTGAGGTTATATTCCTTATTTAATTTCCAGAAAACGTAGAGAAACAGAGAGAGACGAAGAGGGGTAATATATTATCGTTCGATTACGCTGCCAAATGTAGTCTAAACTCAAATTAACCTCAGGTACCGAGGTATTTAGTAGCAGGGAGCATTCCTACGGATTTAGTTTCGTGAAATTCGGCTGATAAATCGTCGAGCTACATGACTAAGGTAGGTGGAATTGCTCCAAAGTAGTGTCTATGTGTTCCTAGCTGTGAAATGAATACTTCTCCCTTCTGGACTTCTGAAAAATAGCAAGTTTTCGACCGTCTTTCGATAAGCCTAAGTTTAGGCTATAATTATATCGAAAGTGACGCCGTCCTTCAGAATAGTGTTGTATTTAGTACTAAATGACGTGTTTATGAATGCAGTTGGGAGATTTAGCTGGAATACTGACCGAGCCTTGTCTGACAGTCGGATAACTCGAGGTTAAGGTATGTGAAGTTGTTCTTCGGCAAGTTAGTGAACCTTAGCTTGGTAAATCATAGTAAACTCCGTATTCAAAACTCTCGGAGTTGAATGTTGAGAATTAAGTAAGTCTAATAGATTCTGAGTTGTGTTGCCGTATCGTATTCAGTCTGAAAGTTAGTAAAGCATGCGCCAAGGGGCGAGTTAGCATTCCAGATCCAGTATAGCCTATTGTATGATTAGCAAGGATGTTGTAGAATAAAAAGATATAGATTTTTAGAATAAAGGCTAATAAAGTAAAATCAGATAGATAGACAGTTTTATGGCTATAGATTAGCCATTCAGAGAGATAGTATCCCGGCTACAGATTAGCCAAGCAGTTAAATAAAGATTTCAGAATCAGTATAATCAGTAAAGAATCAATTCAGTATAGAAACAGATCAGAATAAGAAATCAGATTTCAGATAGTCTTTTTCAGTTATACATGCTTCCTATTTATATGTGCTATTTGTTTGTTGAGACTTGATGTGGCGTGAGGGCACCTTATTGAGCATCCTCGCCGCCCCTGGGTTGGTAATCGTGTCACCCACTGAGCGGGTGGGTTTTACGTCACTCCAAGGAGTGGCATGCCATCTCCATCTTGGACGAAGATGGGATGAAGCTTTCCCCATAGCAGTCTGATCAGCATTACAGGTGCAGCTCCGGCTTCAGATAGCCCTGTTGAGTTTTGTGTCCAGGGAACCAGACCCTATCTGTTACTGTCTGTACATTCAGTTATTATAGGTGTAGCTCCAGTTTCAGGTAGCCCCGTTGAGTTATGTCCGGGGATCCAGACTCTATCTGTTACTGTCTACACAGGAGTCCTCCGGACCCAGACACGGTTGCTTATATCGGAGGCCATGGCCCGAGCCGGAGACCCAGGGGGCCGGTAGAGGAGCTCCGAAGTGAGCAGATGAGTGAAGTGACTTATTTTTGGCTGGTTTTGACCCGGGTAGGGGTATATAGATTGTTTGCTTGTTTGGTGCCATCCGGCTTATGGGGGTTGGTATTGGCTATTACTTTCTAAATGTATATGTACTTATGTGCTTATCTATACTAGTTAATAGACAGCAGGCCGCCGTGACTTTGGACACACTCCTGCCTATCAGTGCAGAAAGGTTTGATCTAGTTCCTATCAGCACTTCATATTCAGTTGTCTCCTGCTATTCAGAACTGCTAATTATGTATTTGTATTCAGTTGTATTATTTCAGTTGCTTTGCATACTCGGTACCAGTGGTACTGACGCCTAGTGGGGCGCTGCATTACTTTCCTGCCGGTACTCATAGACGAGGAGGCGACCCCTCGTGATCCTAGCCAGCGTAGAGTCATCAGATCCTATCATCCGGAGCTTGATATTTCAGAGGTTTATATCATTTCCTTTTGTTGTACAGTATGGGTAGGCCGGGGCCCTGTCCCGACCACCTTATCAGTATTCTTAGAGGCTTGCAGTCTGTATATATTTCCCTGTGGTCAGCTGAGCCGGTCGTGTGAGGCCGTGCAGTTTGTTGTAGCTGTTTAGCATTTCTGTTTATGTTGGCCGTGTGAGGCCTCTGTTGACAGTAGTGGTGACCTCGCCGGTTACGTAGCTTTCCAGTATTTCATTGTTGAGTTACAGATAACTAGACAGTATGGTGGCCTTGTCGACCCGCATAGGCTCCCTTATATTGAAATATTTCTGGTTAGCTGTTAGTATAGGTACAGGTGGCTATAGGCCCAGTTGGCCGGAGGCTGTGTTTATAGCCGTTATATAGCCCTTTGTTTCCAGAAATCTGAGTTAGAGCCAGCCAGGCACCAGATGTGCTCAGGCTTAGTAGTCTAGTAGTTCAGGTCCTAGTAGGGCACCAGGTGCCAGTCATACCCCCCAAGGCGGGGCATGACAAACTTGGTATCAGAGCAGGTCGTGTCCCAGGGAGTTTGCAAGCCGTGCTAAGTAGAGTCTTGTCTATGGATGTGTTGTGCACCACATACTATAGGCAGGAGGTTGTGAGGCATGATAGGATGGTTACTCTTCTTTCATACTCAGTCGTGCCATAGCACAGTACAGTATAGGGTCGAGTTCCTAAAACTTATCGTATCCTTTGTCTACAGATAAGAATGGCAGATCAGCGACACCCTGCCACAGGAAGGAGATTAGACACAGCAGCAGGAGAAGGCACCAGTAGGATGCCTCAGTTTCAGTCAGGGTCAGCCCGATCTGAGGGCGATATAGAGGCTTCATCACAGCCCTCTCAGCAGTCCCCCTCACATCAGGAGCCGTTGGGCACTACCACTACACCGCCCCCAATAGCTCCTGTGCCTTCGCCGTCAGATTAGGAGGTTCGTAGCGCTGTAGTTATGATGGCCCAGATGATGGCCGCACAACGCCAGTTAGCACCACCTGTAGCAGCAGAGTCTTCAGGTGGGCCAGCCAGTTCCAGGGTTAGGGAATTTTTGGCACTAGGTCCTCCATAGTTCACTGGGTTAGATCAGGCAGAGGACCCTCAGGACTTTCTAGATCAGATGCAGAGGATATTCCGAGTTATGCATGTGACCCCTTCAAAGTCTGTTGAGCTGGCAGTGTTCCGGTTATGGGATATAGCTATATTGTGGTACGAGAGTTGGGAAAGTTCCCGAGGGAGAGATGTTACCCCTCTGACCTGGACCAGCTTCTCGGAGGCCTTCCTGGACCGTTACTTGCCACGAGAGATCCGGCAGGCCCGGATGGATCAGTTTTTGCATCTGGAGCAGGGGGCGAGGAGCGTACGCGAGTATGCTTTACAGTTTGAGTCCTTAGCCCGTTATGCTCCAACATTTGTTGATACCATGGGAGCGAGAGTTCACAAATTTATCATGGGTCTGAATCCGGAGTATACTGAGGCGTGTATGACGGCTACGTTAAGAGAGGATATGGATACCGCCTGAGTACAGGCTTTTGCTCAGACCATAGAGGGTCTTAGACAGCGGCAGCAGAGTAGTAGACAGACCAGTCAGGAGCAGCGCTGCAGAGATAGACCGGACGAGATGCAAATAGAAGTTCAGAGAGGACCAGGCCTCGACTATCAGATAGACCCCCTAGACCCCCACCTCCTCCACAGCAGCAACAGCAGCGAGGTAGATATGTGCGACGAGGGCAGTCAGAGCCCAGTGGCAGTTCCAGAACAGTAGAATCTCCGCAGCAGAGAAGGGGAGAGCAGAGCAGATTTACACCCCCACCCTGCCCTAATTGCGACCGACCACACTCCGGAGCTTGTAGATATGGCTCCACTAGGTGTTATATTTGCGGACAGAAGGGATGAGAGATTGTCCGACTAGAGGTTAGGGGAGTAGAGACAGCCAAGACAGGGGATCCACAGGGCCATGAGCCCCAGCAGCCTCAGCGGGGCGTGGGCCTTCAGGTTCAGTAGACAGAGGCCGAGGCATATAAGGAGCTTCTAGTTCAGGTACGGGTTCAAGCCGTACTTATGCACTACCAGGGAGGCATGATTCAGAGGCGTCTCCAGATGTAGTGACAAGTATGTTGACTATCTGTTCATGCCCTGCTCATGTATTGATTGATCCAGGATCCACCTTGTCATATATTACCCCATTTGTGGCACGAAAGTTCAATATTGCACCAGAATTATTACAGCAGCCCTTTTCAGTATCCACGCTTGTCGGTGACTCTATTATAGCTAGCAGAATTTACCGAGGGTGTGTAGTGGAGGTTGCTGACCGCCAGACTACAGTAGATCTGGTAGAGCTAGAAATGATAGACTTCGATGCCATAACGGGTATGGATTGGCTAGTGCCGTGCTATGCCAATGTTGAATGTTGGACCAAGACGGTCCGATTCCACTTTCCAGGAGAGGCAGTGCGGGAGTGGAAAGGCAGCACAGCTACGCCAAAAGGTAGGTTAATTTCCTATCTTCAGGCGAGGAAATCGATATCTAACGGGTGTATTTACCATCTGATCAGAGTTCAGGATGTTCGGGCAGAATCCCCAACACTCCAGTCTGTTCCGGTGGTGAACGAGTTCCCTGATGTGTTTCCAGATGAGTTACCTGGTATTCCCCCAGAAAGGGAAATAGATTTCGCTATTGATTTGTTACCAGGCACTCAGCCTATATCAATTCCTCCCTATCGTATGGCTCCTGCAGAACTCAGAGAGTTGAAGGAGCAGTTGAAAGATTTGCTAGATAAAGGTTTCATCAGGCCGAGTACTTCACCATGGGGTGCGCCAGTTCTATTTGTGAGGAAGAAAGATGGCTCGCTCCGTATGTGCATAGATTATCGGCAGTTGAACAAAGTTACAGTAAAGAATAAGTATCCGCTTCCCAGAATAGATGATTTGTTTGATTAGCTACAAGGGGCCAGATACTTTTCCAAGATTGACTTGCGGTCCGGATATCACCAGGTTCGAGTTCGTGAAAGAGATATTCCCAAAACGGCGTTTAGGACCCGATATGGACACTTTGAATTCCTAGTTATGTCCTTTGGGTTGACGAATGCCCCAGTAGTATTCATGGACCTGATGAATAGTATTTTCAGATCATACCTGGACCTGTTCGTGATAGTGTTTATTGATGATATTCTGGTGTATTCTCGCTCTGAAGCAGATCACCGGACTCATTTGCGGACAGTGCTCCAGATCCTCAGGGACCGCCAGTTATATGCTAAATTTTCTAAGTGTGAATTCTGGCTTAATTCAGTAGCCTTTCTAGGGCATATTGTGTCGGATGCTGGTATACAGGTTGACACGCAAAAGATAGAAGCAGTCAAATCATGGCCTAGGCCTACCACTCCGACTGAAGTCCGCAGCTTTCTGGGATTAGCGGGATATTACAGGAGGTTTGTTGAAGGGTTCTCTACTATAGCAGCACCTCTGACCAAACTAACACAGAAAGCAGTGAAGTTTTGGTGGACAGAGGCATGCGAGCAGAGCTTCCAGGAGTTGAAAGATAGATTAACCTCCGCCCCAGTGTTAGCATTGCCGGAAGGTACAGAAGGTTATTCGGTGTATTGCGATGCATCAGGTATCGGGTTAGGTTGTGTGTTGATGCAGCATGGTAAAGTGATTGCATATGCTTCGAGACAGCTGAGGAAACACGAAAAGAACTACCCTACCCACGACTTGGAGTTAGCCGCAGTGATCCACGCCTTAAAAATGTGGAGACATTACCTGTATGGCGTCCATGTTGATATTTTTACAGATCACAAGAGCCTACAGTATATCTTCACTTAGAGGGAGTTGAATCTGCGGCAATGTCGCTGGTTGGAGCTATTAAAGGATTATGATGTGAATATTCTGTACCACCCGGGAAAAGCCAATGTTATGGCAGATGCTCTCCGTCGAAAGTCCATGGGGAGTTTGGCGTATTTGCAGCCCGAGCAGCGGGTGTTGGTCAGGGAGATATATCAGTTAGCTAGCCTAGCCGTTCGTGTAGCAGAAACAGAGGACGGTAGAGCGGCAATTCAGAACACCGCCGTGTCATCATTAGTTGTAGAAGTGAAAGAACGACAATTTGAGGATCCTGACCTAGTTCAGCTTAAAGATTATATTCCGCTAGGGAAGGCGCAAGGATTCCGGGTAACAGAGGATGGAGTGCTGCGTTGCAAAGACCGTTTATGTGTTCCCAATGTTTCAGGCCTCCGCCGGCAGATCATGAACGAGGTACATTGCGCCCGCTATTCTCTCCACCCTGGCCCGACAAAAATGTATCATGATATCAAAGAAAACTACTGGTGGCCAAGTATGAAAAGAGAAATTGCCGAATTTGTAGCCCAGTGTCCTAACTGCCAACAGGTCAAAAGCAGAACATCAGAAACCAGGAGGGCTAACTCAGGACATAGCTGTGCCTCTCTGGAAATGGGAAGTAGTAAATATGGATTTTGTAGTAGGATTACCCCGTACTAGACATAGACATGATTCTATATGGGTGATAGTTGACAGATTGACAAAATCAGCTCATTTCCTGCCAGTAAGAACTACTTTCTCGGCGAAGATTATGTGGAGTTGTATATCCGAGAAATAGTTAGGTTGCATGGAGTACCAGTATCCATTGTTTCAGACAGAGGAGCATAGTTTACGGCTAGATTTTGGCAGTCGTTTCAGAGAGGTCTGGGGACGCAGATTAATTTGAGCACAGCATTCCACCCTCAGACAGATGGACAGGCTGAACGCACAATTCAGACGCTTGAAGATATGTTGCGAGCGCGTGTGTTAGATTTCGGTGGTAGCTGGGACGAGCATTTGCCGTTAATTGAATTTGCTTATAATAACAACTATCACTCAGCCATCCAGATGGCGCCTTTCGAGGCATTATACGGGTGAAAATGCAGATCGCCAATTGGCTGGTTCGAAATAGGAGAATGAGCGTTGGTTGGGCCAGACATTGTTCAGCAGTCAAAGGAAAAGGTAAAGCTTATCCGAGAACACTTACTAACTGCACAGAGCCGCCCGAAATCATATGCATGTGCGGTGCAGAGACTTGGAATTTGATGTAAATGACCGGGTATTTCTGAAAGTATCTCCAATGAAAGGGGTGATAAGATTCGGCAAGAAAGGTAAGCTCAGCCCGAGGTTTGTTGGGCCTTATCAGATTCATCGAAGGATAGGACGAGTAGCATATGAGTTGAACTTGCCTCCAGAATTGGAATCCATTCATCCAATCTTTTATGTGTCTATGCTGAGAAAATGCATAGGAGACCCATCCAGAGCAGTCCCAGTCCAAGATATCCAGGTTACAGAAGAGCTGGCCTATGAAGAGGTTCCAGTAGCCATCTTAGACAGACAAATTCGTAGATTGAGAACTAAAGATATTGCGTCTGTCAAGGTATTGTGGCGTAACAGGAACCGAGAGGAGATGACGTGGGAGGCTGAGGAAGATATGAAAGCTAGATATCCTCACTTATTCCAAGCCTAGTCAGGCGACAGGTATGTCCGTGTTATTGTTTATGCAGTACTTTATAGTTATGTATGTATAAATGAGAAAGATTGATGTTTAGCTATCAAGTGAATCTTAAGTATCGTGTGCAGTACCGGTATTGGACTTTTCTGCGTTTCAGGTTTTTGGTATAGTCCATATTACAGGGGAAACTCTGCCGAAATTTCCTTAGGAGCAAGTTGAGTTAATTGAATAGTCCTCTAAATAGCACTTTCATTCGAGGACGAATGTTCCTAAGGGGGGGAGAATGTTATACCCCGTAAGATTTCTGACACCTAGATGGCCTATTCGCACGTTGGTTAAGCATATTTGAAAGCCATACGTGCTAGGGAAAGGCCCGGGAAAGGATCAGACGAGTAACCTGTCGAACCATCACGGAGGGAGCCGGGGCACAGCCCCTCCGCGATGGCAACGTGTCACGGAGGTGGAGCCTCCGCGTTGGCTCCGTGACACGTTGGGCCTGTCCAGGCCCAAGTATATAAAGCCCCCACTTCGGTTTGTAAGGTTATATTCCTTATTTAATTTCTAGAAAATGTAGAGAAACAGAGAGAGACGAAGAGGGGTAATATATTATCGTTCGATTACGTTGCCAAACGTAGTCTAAACTCAAATTAACCTCAGGTACCGAGGTATTTAGCAGTAGGGAGCATTCTTACGGATTTAGTTTCGTGAAATTTGGCCAACAAATCATCGAGCTACCGGACTAAGGTAAGTGGAATTGCTCCAAACTAGTGTCTATGTGTTCCTAGCTGTGAAATGAATACTTCTCCCTTCTGGACTTCTGAAAAATAGCAAGTTTTCGACCGTCTTTCGATAAGCCTAAGTTTAGGCTATAATTATATCGAAAGTGACGTCATCCTTCAGAATAGTGTTGTATTTAGTACTAAATGACGTGTTTATGAATGCAGTTGGGAGATTTAGCTGGAATACTGACCGAGCCTCGTCCGACAGTCGGATAACTCGAGGTTAAGGTATGTGAAGTTTTTCTTCGGCAAGTTAGTAAACCTTAGCTTGGTAAATCATAGTAAACTCCGTATTCGAAACTCTCGGAGTTGAATGTTGAGAATTAAGTAAGTCTAATAGATTCTGAGTTGTGTTTCCGTATCGTATTTAGTCCGAAAGTTAGTAAAGCATGCGCCAAGAGGCGAGTTAGCATTCCAGATCCAGTATAGCCTATTGTATGATTAGCAAGCATGCTGTAGAATAAAAAGATACAGATTTTTAGAATAAAGGCTAATAAAGTAAAATCAGATAGCCAGACAGATAGTATCCCGGCTATAGATTAGCCAAGCAGTTAAATAAAGATTTCAGAATCAGTATAATCAGTAAAGAATCAATTCAGTATAGAAACAGATCAGAATAAGAAATCAGATTTTAGATAGTCTTTTTCAATTATACATGCTTGCTATTTATATGTGCTATTTGTTTGTTGAGACTTGATGTGGCGTGAGGGCACCTTATTGAGCGTCCTCGCCGCCCCTGGGTTGGTAATCGTGTCGCCCACTGAGCGGGTGGGTTTTACGTCACTCCAAGGAGTGGCATGCCGTCCCCAGCTTGGACGAAGATGGGATGAAGCTTTCCCCATAGCAGTCTGATCAGCATTACAGGTGCAGTTCCGGTTTCAGATAGCCCTGTTGAGTTTTGTGTCCAGGGAACCAGACCCTATCTGTTACTATCTGTACATTCAGTTATTATAGGTGTAGCTCCGGTTTCAGGTAGCCCCGTTGAGTTGTGTCCGGGGATCCACACTCTATTTGTTACTGTCTACACAGGAGTCCTCCGGACCTAGACACGGTTGCTTATATCGGAGGCCATGGCCCGAGACAGAGACCCAGGGGGCCGGTAGAGGAGCTCCGAAGTGAGCAGATGAGTGGAGTGACTTATTTTTGGCTGGTTTTGACCCGGGTAGGGGTATATAATTTGTTTGCTTGTTTGGCGCCATCCGACTTATAGGGGTTGGTATTGGCTATTGCTTGCTAAATGTATATGTACTTATGTGCTTATCTATACTAGTTAATAGACAGCAGGCCGCCGTGACTACAGACACACTCCTGCCTATCAGTGCAGAAAGGTTTGATCTATTTCCTATCAGCACTTCATATTCAGTTGTCTCCTGCTATTCAGAACTGCTAATTATGTATTTGTATTCAGTTGTATTATTTCAATTTCTTTGCATACTCGGTACCAGTGGTACTGATGCCCAGTGGGGCGCTGTATTACTTGCCTGCCGGTACTCATAGACAAGGAGGCGACCCCTCGTGATCCTAGCCAGCGCAGACTCATCAGCTCCTGTCATCTGGAGCTTGATATTTCAGAGGTTTATATCATTTCCTTTTGTTGTACAGTATGGGTAGGCCGAGGCCCTGTCCCGACCATCTTATCAGTATTCTTAGAGGCTTGCAGTCTGTATATATTTCCCTGTGGTCAGCTGAGCCGGTCGTGTGAGGCCGTGCAGTTTGTTGTAGCTGTTTAGCATTTCTGTTTATGTTGGCCGTGTGAGGCCTCTGTTGACAGTAGTGGTGACCTCGCCGGTCACGTAGCTTTCCAGTATTTCATTGTTGAGTTACAGATAACTAGACATCATGGTGGCCTTGTCGGCCCGCATAGGCTCTCTTATATTGATATGTTTCTGGTTAGCTGTTAGTACAGGTACAGGTGGCTATAGGCCCAGTTGGCCGGAGGCTGTGTTTACAGCCGTTATATAGCCCTTTGTTTCCAGAAATCTGAGTTAGAGCCAGCCAGGCACCAGATGTGCTCAAGCTCAGTAGTCTAGTTGTTCAGGTCCTAGTAGGGCACCAGGTGCCAGTCATACCCCCAAGGCGGAACGTGACACTCATATTCAAACCCATGTGGCTGTCCTTGTACGTTAAATGCGATATACGCAACATATTCCAAAATCCATGCATAGTACTCAGGCTTGCAGAATGCTTGCTACTTAAATATAGCGATGATCACTAATCCCTTCCATTCTTGTAACAATTCTTTGGCTTTCGGAATTTCATAGTCTGTTCCAAAATCAGATTCAAATATATCTATGCAGAACCGTAAAGGTATCACTTGAGTTCGTCCAAATTGGCGAAACACTCGTATAGGGGCATGATCTTGTATACCCCTCAGGCCTATAAGCTCAATATAGTACAATCTTTTTCCCCTTATGACAGCAGCAGGAAAATATAACCACGAATACCTCTACTACACTTGAGGACCTCTAAGTGACTTCATAAACATGTACCAATCCTCAGTGCCGATGGGAGCAATGAATCTTACCATCCTTCGAGAGTGGGTGTCAGCCAAATTACCCATTCCATCTAGTATGTCCACCATGTTGGGGCGTTGATAGAAATGTTCTATGGCCCACAACTAAAGCAATAAATTATAACCCTAAAAAAAACCTCTTTCCTGTAACACATTTAGACAATGCCCGCAACATTTCTGCCTAGATCATGGGGACGAATGTGACCTCAACATTGTCTACTCCTTGAAACACGACTCTAACTACAGAGCTGATGCAAGTTTCAATCTTCCCATGTTTCCTCGGAAAGACCATAGTTCCTAACAAAGCAATTACAAATACAAAAGGATGTTTTATATTCAAATTTTCTACAGAGCACGAGAAATCTTTATGAAAAACCTGATTTCCATCCTTGAGGCCAAATCGCTCAAACAAAAAGTCTAACGAGATCCATAGCATGCTAACTTGAGATTGGTTTTCAAACCCAGGTGCTGTAAAAACTTTTTCCCAGATTGTTTTTGAGGCAAGATCATGCCTCTGTTCGTGCTTTTCAGGTCAGTGAATCCGCTAATTTCCTCAATTGTTGGCATTAATTTGAAGTCATGGAATCGAAAAACCTCTTTTTCAGGATTCCAAAATTTGAGCAAGGCTTTGATTAAATATCTGTCAGGGGCAATGTAGATTAAAGAGGTCAAAAATCCTAGACATTTTTTGATTTCTCTCCCATGATCCATCTTGATACTTTCCCACCACTTTCTTAATTTATGCAGAATCCCTACAACCATTTGAGTGTTGAAAAAATTTGGCAGACCCTCCATTCTAAAAACCCGCAACAAAGTCATAAAAATTCCAACTCCATTTTTCGACGTTGGGCTTGGACTTAATTCATCTTAATCACTTAGCATATAATGATGCATTGTCATTGGGTCATGTAACTCTTTGACCTATGGGTGGTTAGCTATTATGTGGATTGACATTTGACACCAAGTATCAAACCACGTAAGCTTATGCATGCATGGTATGACTTATATTTCTAAGAATAGGGTAGACACGGACTAAAAGGTTTTCTATGCGAGAAGACATGTGGTCACATGGTAGTAAAACTATCCATTCACCCCACGTATATGCCAACTCTCTAAAATAGGGTTTTGAAAGAATTTAGAGAACTGCAAAGCACAACTCGTGTGTACAGTGTGCGATGATGAAAAATTTTCAAGTGGGGGAAGTATGAGGGGAATGACAGTTTGCAAAAAATATTTAGCAATTTAGCCAAGTAATTAAATAATTATTACATTACATGCTTAAAGAAATAATATACAGTAAAACGAAAAACAAAAGAAGAAAAGTCCTTAGTAACTTCATATTTAAAGAAATAAGGAAAACATATAAGGAAGTAAATCAATCATTAGAGAAATAAATAAATGGAAAAAAGGGAAAGGGATTGAGCATGGTAGTTTAACTAATTAAGGAAACAAATAAACAGAAAAAGGAAAGAATTTTTTTAACTCAAAAAAGTTAAACAAAATCCCACATAAAAATGAACACGTTATGGTTAGAACCTAATAATATCCCCAACAGAGTCGTCATGCTATCGCGCCCCATTTTTCTCGCGAAAAATAAAATTCAACATGTGAAAACTCTTTTAGGATTAATTAAAGAGGAGAGTTCCACCTAATGAATTATGGTGCGTTAGGACACCGCACTAAACTAATTAGTTGTTTAACTAGCCTAGGTCGTCAGAGTTAGGTAAGGGTTCAAGTTACCTCGAAAGGAAGGTGTTAGGCACCTTTCGAGGTCCATAAATGTGGGTCCCTTTTGGAATTTATTTATGATGTGGCAAATAACTAGTGAACAAGTAAAGTTGATTTTAACCAAATCTGTTTGACATTAAACTAAAATAGTAGATGATATAAAGTTTTCTAAACATTAACCATATAATGAAAAATAAAGTAGAATAGACAAGCGAGAAGAATTTTTTTTAAGACACCATATACTTTAAGAGATTGTTACTATTTTTAAAACTATTACAATATACAAATAATTGCTAAGGGAGTTATTATAAATATTTACACAATGATAAATTAAGAAAATGAGGATATGGATAAAGTAAACAAGAATCAAAGGTAAATGAACAGAAATATTAAATATTACAAATTCATTAATTCATATAAATAAAGGAGTTGACAAAATAACATACAGGGAAAACATAACGAAAAAATATATAGGCATTGAAGGAATTAGACCGAGTCTCGAATAGGCGCCTATGTATCCCTGAAGGGAATCATGTCAGATGTAGTTTTGTATTTAAAGTAGAGGAGGGTTATTTTAACCTAAAGGGATCACCCGGTGCAACTAAAATAATACTTTACAACTGTTAAGATTGCTCGTATTATTCAGCGAGCACGGACAATCATATCCCAACTACCCTCCTAATTGATTAATAATTAGTCCTAATAGCGTTTTAAACTGAGCATTAATTTCCTAGAAAGTGCCTACCCATCCCATACTCAATGTCTAGGAGGTGATGGACCACTAAATTTGAATTTTGGGGTCTAAAATCCATAGGTCTTTTAAGAGTGATTAACGTCAAACAGTTAATACATAGAAGGCCTAAAACAGGACTCTATATTAAATGAAAATCATGATGTCCAAACGGGTGCAAACAGATTGCGAATCCTATAGACATGAATTCTAAAAAAAGTTCATGCAGATTATTATATTGCAGATTCTAATAAGTATGATTTCTAAATAAATACAAGCGGATACTACAGATCCTATGGGTATGATCTCTAAACAAGTGCAAGAAGATTATCATGTTATATATTATAAAGAAATTCAGATAAAAAATTAATACATAGAAGGCTTCAAATAGGCCTCTACATTAAATGAAAATCATGATATCCAAACAGGCGCAAACAAATAGCAAATCCTACAGACATGTATTCTAAAAAAAAGTGCAAGCAGATTATTATATTACAGATTCTAATAAGTATGATTTCTAAATAAATACAAGCGGATATTGCAACTCCTATGGGTATGATCTCTAAACAAGTGCAAGAAGATTATCATGTTGCATATTATAAAGAATGGCTAATTTGCACAATTTATTATAAATCTCAGTTCCTACAGGTAGAATTTTTAGGCGATTAAACAATTATATTTAAATAGTAACTTGTAAGCATGACTTCTGGTTGACGAATTAAGCAAATTAAGCAAGTGGTTAAATCCTACAGACATGATTTCTATAAAGTACAATCTCATTTATTTATCCTAAAAGGACATGGTATCTAATTATTGCATTAAAATAGTTTGAGCATTTTGTAATTAGTCAGTCACAAAATTTCATAATAGAATATCTGAGAATACCAATTCAACATATAGTTTCTAGAAGAAGGCAACAAATTTAAGCATGTTTAATAAATAGTTTAATTATAAATCCTATAGACAGATTTTCTACCTAATTGCTTCAACGTTTTCAAAATTACATCCGACAATTAATAAATGGGTTTGAACCTTGTTATCAGATTAGTTCTATAAGCAGATTATTGACTTTCAAGATTAAGCAAATTATCACACAAAAATAGGATACTGATATTAAAATTCATTTAATTCTATAGGCATGATATTTAACAGGTGTAAGTTTATACATTTTATAATTATGCCTAATCTTATGAAACTAAAGTAAATTAGTCATGAAAAATTATTAGCAGATAGATCCTTAGAATGTTGTGACACAATAAAATATACTTGAGCACACATATCATTTAGATTCCTATAGGCATAATTTCTAAGCAAAACAATCATGTTTGTATTGTTTTTACAGGAGAACTTGCTGAAATTTAAACGTAAAAATATACTTCAAATTAAATTATTTACGACCATATAGGTATGATTTCTAATGTATTTATTAATCCTATAGGCATGCTTTCTAGGTGAGGTTGACAGTTAAGAAAAAAAAGGAAACATACGATCCCCACCCCTATAAACCCCTTTCCACTATTATCAGTGTTTATTATAATTGACGAGAGAGAAATAAATAAGTTGGAAATTACAATAAAACATCTATTCCCAAAATATTCTTAAAACTCCCAGCCAACTCGTGTCTCAGCGACTCTCCAATGGGTTTAGAACCAATTTAAGACTACCTACTTAAAGGTTAAATACAACAGTAGAAGCAATAAAAATCTCGGACTTGATAAATTATATTGTCATGCCCCGAGCTTACACCCTGGACGGAACACGGTACTTGGAGTTATAAGTGATCCCAAGTCAACCCCTGATCTATCATACACTGGAATTCTGAGTAACATATCAATATATACAACAGAAGTATAAAACAAAAATATAAATATTTGAAAGAAGTAAAGCAGGTTCATAATATTTGAAAATATTTGAACAAAGATACATGCTTGAAAATAAAATCTGCATCTGAAGCCACTACAACTGATGAGTTGCTGGGACAAGCCCTCAGCTAACTCCAAATCTAACTAGAAGAAAAAAATGTAACTGAATGAAATCATCTTCGTCCTCAAAAGATGAGGACTCACCGAGTAGAACTGCTGAAGTCTTCAGAGAGGAATTGGCTAGCGCGGCTGAGACTGAGATCCTACAGCTGTATCATAAAATGATACATCATAAAAGTATGCATCAGTACTTTGAATGTACTGAGTAAGTGAGAGAAACCATACACAAGAATGAAATATCTAAATTGGAAAGACATGCAACGATCAACTGAAGCTAATGAACTAAATAAGTGAAATAACTGATATAATCTAAAAGACCCTATCTGATGGTCAAGAAGCAAGTTCTAAATCTGAAACATTGATCAGAACTGATATGAAACTGGCCTGAGCTAACTAGTGGGAGAGTCTATAACCGACATATAACCATGTGAGTTAAACATGGAGTCCGATGTATACACCCCATCGGTAGGACCCAATATACCTTGCTAAGGTATAAAGGCATGAACTGGGTGATCACAAGAGTCTGGGGCCATGAGGCCAATAAATCTGTAACCTATGGTGACAACGTAGTTTCGGGAACTTGGGTGCACTGGAACCCCAATCCGCTCGGTGCTAAGTCCTGCTCCCACTAGATAATCCTAGACTGAATTTTAAGCTAATAGCTCAAAACTGGGGCCCAAGACTAGTTAGGGATACATATCTGATAGCACCCTGAGAGCCTTATCGGACCGGATTCTGGGACTGGGTTGTAAGACTGGTCAGAGCTGCTTATCTGGAAGCGTCGTAACTGTCTAAAGAACAAACTTTAATCTGAAGCTAGGGTCCTAAGGCTAGTCACAGCTACTTATCTAAAGTGTCATGACTGCCTAGTGGACCACTAAAACTGAGTTCTAATAACTGGTAGGTACTACTGACACCTCGGGAATTTCAGTAGTCAAACTGATTAGTTGACATTTCTGACTGACACTGAGAACTCTAACTCTCTTACTAAAACTAAACTGACAATAATTTGATTGAGTTTCAATGCTACTAACAACATGGGAGTCCCCAACACTGATATAATCAAGAAAAAATTTGGTATTCAAATACTATTGCAAGATTCAAGACTTCCTGTATTCAAGAACTAGGGCTAAATTTCACTTCACAAGAATAAGCATCATTTCAGTCACAAAATGGTGGAAAATATCTATAATTAACATGATATAATATTCCATATGAATTATACAAAGTATGACTAAGAATTTCTTAACATTCGATAATTTCAGGGCTAGAACTGATAGAGAAACGTAGGGAGGAATTTGGGGGCACAAGGGAAGAATTATTTCCTAGTTGAATCTCCACATACCTAGTGAAGAAACCCGAAGAATTTCCTTGAGAAATAGAGGAGAAAAGGTCTGCCCTAGTTCTTTCTCTGAAATGCTTTGAGGGAAATTTTACGTTGTTTTCTAAGAGTCTGAATGGGGAGAATAAGGAATGAAACCGTTCAACCCCTCTAACAAATATGAAAATATGATTAAAATGACATAGTTTAGAGTTTAGGAGAGTAGGAAATTACTGAAAGACCCTTGAAAACTCGCAAGGGAAAACTGATCGTCAGTCCCTACGGTTGACCTAACGGGTCGTGGTCACACTCATGAGGTGCACTTCTTGGAACCCTTTGTTGGTAACCATGAGGAACCTAACGAGTTTGTGGTTAGTGACCATGACTCGTGGTCACCTCTCGTGGACTACATTTCCCAAAAATCCCTGGGGTCCCGACGGGTGACACCAGGACTAGTATTGTCCCAAAAGAGTTGTAGTGAGGACCCGTTGGGTACACTACCTGGCCTCCTCTAAATCATAACCAAATCCTGACCTCGGGTCACCTAACGGGTCGTGTTATGGACCACGACTCGTGGTGACTAGTCGTCAGGTTCACTGCTTAATTTTTCCCGGTCTAAAATTGTTCTTGACAACGGGTCACATCGCGACTTGTGGGGTTGACCACGATTCATGGTCATACTCGTGGTGACCCATTTCTCCAAATTTCCCACTAAGTCCACAGGCCTCACCACGAGTCACTTAACAACTTGTGGTCACCCCCACGGGTCACAGAATGACTTGTTCTGTGACCTAGTGCAGATTTTCTAGTTTTCTCTATTTTATGTCCCGAGTCTAGTCTCAAAGTTTTCGAGGCATTACATTATATCTCCCTTGGAAACATTCGTCCATGAATGTTGGAAAACAGACAAGAATGCAGAGAATGGAAACTTTTATACACGAATACTGATCATGAAAGCTGAAACTAGCGGAATCACTACCTTTGAACTGAATCACAAGTCTAAACTGAATTCACTAATCATACACATATTCATTTACATGATAGAAACTGAAACACACGAACTAAATGCAGTTCTGGGGAGGAAATTGTTACCTTAAACTAAAACTGAGTCGGAAGGGAACAAATGAGGGTATCTAGCCATCATATCCGCTTTGGCCTCCCACGTAGCTCCCTCAATCTTTTTATTCCTCCACAAGACTTTGATTGAAGCCACCTCCTTATTCCTCAGCTTACGAACCTGACGGTCCAGAATCTGGACTGGGACCTCCTCGTATGAGAGACTATCTTTCACTCCCACACTGTCCAATGACATAATTGAAGTTGGATAACTAATGCACTTCTTCAATTGTTACACATAGAATATAGGGTGCACAGATGCCAACTCTGAAGGTAATTTCAGCTCATAAGCCACCTTGCCAATTCACCTCAGAATTCTGTAGGGTCCCACATATCTCGGACTGAGCTTTCCCTTTCCCAAATCTCATCACCCTTCCATGGGTGAAATTTTCAGATAGACCAGTCATCCACAACAAACTCCAATTCTCTTTTCCTCATATCAGCATAAGATTTCTGACGGCTCTGAGCTGTTTTTAATCTTTCTCTAATGAGTTGTACCTTCTGCATAGCTTCATGAATTGAGTCTAGCCCGATTATAGCATCTTCACCAACCTCAAACCACCCAATAGGAGATCTGCACCTCCTACCATACTCTGAATAGTCTGCTCAGCTTGCCCATCGGTTTGCAGGTGAAAAGCTGTGCTGAGCTTTACTTGGGTACCAAGTCACTTCTGAAATGACTTCCAGAAAGGCGAGGTGAACTGGGTACATCTGTCTGAAATATGGATAGTGGAACCAATGAAGTCAGACCAATTCCCGAATATAAATCCTAGCATAGTCCTCAGCTGAATATGTAGTTTTAATGGGAGGAAATGTGCTGACTTAGTCATCGATCTATTACTACCCAGATAGAATCATGTTGCCGATGAGTTCGAGGTAGACCCATAATAAAGTCCATATTCACCTCTTCCCACTTTCATATAGGTATGCTGATATCCTGGGTCACACCTCCCGATCTCTAATGATCTACCTTGACTTGCTGACAGTTCGAGCACTTGGCTACGAATTCGATGATGTCTCTTTTCATGCCGTTCCACCAGTAAATATCCTGCAAATCGCGATACATTTTAGTAACACCAGGGTGGATGGAGTACCTTGAACTATGAGCTTCAGCCAATATATGTTGTCTCAAATCGCTGACGTTCGGTACACACAACTTGCCCTGGTAAGGGAGCACACCATCCCCCCCTTTGGAGAAAGCCTCAGCCTCTTTCCTATGAACCACTTCCTTAAGTTTAAGTAAAATGGGATCTTTGTCCCGTTTGTACTTAACTTCAACAACCAATGAGGAATCTGACCCGCTTTGCATCACCACTCCACCCTCAACTGAGTCAATCAACTGCAACCCTAACCGAGCTAGTCTGTGAATATCCTTTGCCAATTCCTTTTTTCCTTCATCAACATAAGCCACGCTACCCCTAGACACTCTGCTTAGGGCATCATCCACCACATTGACCTTGCATGGGTGATATAACATGCTCATGTCATAGTCCTTTGGGAGCTCTAACCACCTTCTTTGACGAAGATTTAGGTCCTTCTGACTGAATATATACTAAAGGCTCTTGGGATCGGTGAAAATATCTACATGAGCCCCATACAGATAGTGTCTCCATATTTTCAACGCAAACACCATGCTGCCAACTCCAAGTCATGACTTGGATAATTCTTCTCATGAACATTGAGCTGTCTGGAGGCATAGGCTATCACCTTGACCCGCTTCATCAGAATTCAATCGAGTCCAACTCTGGAAGTATCGGAATATACTATAAATCCATCTGATCCTTCCGGTAGGGTCAACACTAGAGCAGTAGTGAGTCAAGTTTTTAACTCCTAGAAACTCTTCTCACATGCATCTGACCACTGGAATTTCACCTTCTTTTGAGTCAACCTAGTCAAAGGAGATGCTATAGAAGAAAAGCCTTCCACAAAGCGTCGGTAATAATCGGCCAAACCCAAGAAACTTCTGATTTCGGTTGAGGAGGCAGGTCTGGGCCAATCTTTCACTGCTGCTATCTTTTTAGGATCAACCTAAATACCCTCACCCAAGACCACATGACCCAGTAAAATCATGGACTTCAAGCAGAATTCGCACTTGAGGGACTTGGCGAACAACTGGCGGTCTCCGAGTGTCTGAAGCACTATCCTGAGGTGATTAGCATGCTCTTCCTCATTTCTGGAGTATAGCAGAATGTCATCGATAAATATAATAATGAACATATCTAGATACTGCTTGAAGACTCTGTTCATCAGGTCCATAGAGGCTGCAGGGGCGTTTGTTAGTCCGAAGGACATAACCACAAACACGTAGTGACCATATTGAGTCCTAAAAGTTGTTTTTGGGATGTCACCCTCTCTGACTCTTAGCTGATGATACCCCGACCTGAGATTTGTTTTGGAGAAACAACTAGCTCCTGAAGTTGGTCGAACAGGTCATCAATTCTGGGTAGGGGATACCCGTTCTTGATTGTGACCTTATTCAACTAACGATAATCGATTCACATTCTAAGGCTACCGTCTTTATTTCGCACAAATAGCACTGGAGCACCCCTGGGAAAGTTGTTGGCTCTGATAAAACCCTTATCAAGAAGATCCTTTAGCTGCTCCTTAAGTTTACCTGGTGCCATTCTATAAGGAGGGATGGAGATGGGTTGAATATCTGGAATAAGAGCTATACCGAAGTCGATTTTCCATTCAGGAGGAACTCCAGGAAGATATTTGGGGAACACATTTGGAAATTCGCTGACAACTGGGACTAACTCGATAGTTGGGGTCTCAAAATTGGAATCCTTGACCTGAACTAGATGGTAAATACATCCCTTATCTATGAGCTTCCTAGCCTTAAGGTAGGAAATAAACCTACCCTTAGGTGCTGTACTACTGCACGTCTATTCTAGAGTTGACTCACTAGGGAACTAAAACCTGACGGTCCTTGTTTTGCAGTCGACTGAGGCATAACAAGAGCTTAACCAATCCATGACAAGAATGAGGCCGAAGTCGACCATGTCTAACTCTACAAGGTTAGCTGGAATGACTTTATTGAAGACTGAGATTGGGCAGTTTCTATACACCCGACTGGCTCTAACGACTCGCCAACTAGGGTAGAGACTAAAAATGGTTCTAAGAGGACCTTTGGACTGATATCGAACTGGACTGCTACGTAGGGAGTTATAAATGATAGTGTGGGCCCCAGATCAAGTAGGGCATATACATCTAGATGGAAAATATGTTACAAACCTGTAACCACATCAGGTGAGCTCTCCTGATCCTGACGAGAGGACAATGCATAAAAATGGTTTTGGCATTGATCGCCCTCCGTACATGATGTATTAGGCTACTGAGCTGGTCGGCTTGCTGGAGCTGCTGAGGTAGTGGATTGTGACCTTCCCCGTCCTGCTGAAGGACTTTATTTAAGCCGATGACCAATCTGTCTACAACCAAAACAGCCATCTCAACCCTGAAGACACTCTCCTGGGTGGTTCTTGCCGCACTTGGGGCAAACTGGATACCTATTATCGGCACTATAACTCTGGGACTGAGAGCCAGATGCTCCACCCCTCCAATCCTGGCGGGACCAAAAAGTAGGGGCGCTGGCTGAGCTGGGTGTGGAGCCCTTTACTACTACTGCTGCTACTATCGGCGGCTGCTACTGCCAGACCTCTGGTGGCCATAATCTAATTGGCTGGTCCTTGCCCGCTTGTTCTTTCTCTCCATGTCCCTCAACTTTTCTACCTCAATCTGTTGGGCATAGACAATCAGGCTGGCCAGGTCGATATCCTTAATCAACATTGCTGTCCTGCACTCTTTGAGGACCAGGTTCGACACCCCATTTACAAATTTCAGCATGCGAGCCCTTGGCTGGGTCACCATCTCTGTAGCGTATTTGGACAACTTCGTGAACTCCAGAGCATACTCTTCTACTGTCTTGTTTCCCTGTCTCAGATTCATGAACTCCGCTACCTTTTCCTCCCTGAGCTCCCGAGGAAAGAATCTGTCCAGGAAGGCTGTAGTGAACTGCCATTCTACCGGTGTTGCTTCCGCTGGCCTCCCCTGCTTCAACTGTTCATAATAGACTTGGGCTACCCCTTTCAGCTGGTAGGTAGCCAAGTCTTCACTCTCCGAGGGACTGATACCTATAATTCAGGTGATCTTTTTAATCTCGTCCATAAATCCTTGTGGGTCCTATTCCACCTTAGATTCATGAAAATCCGGAGGGTTCATCTGAGTGAAGTTCCGCACTCGGGCAGCTACTGCAGAACCGTTGTTGTTGATTGGATCCACCTGCTGGTTCACCTGGTTGGTAAAAGTTTGAGTGAGCAGCTGAATGGCCGCCCTGAATTTTGCAGTAGACACCGAGTCGCCCTGAGGGGCTGCCGGGACTGGTGGGGAGGTCAGTGAGCATTACTGGACCTTCTTCCATTACCACATTACAGAGGCATGATTCATTGAAACAAAATAGAGCACGAGTTAGAAGAATGATTATGGAATTGGATTTCAACGCATGATAAGGAGTATGAAATAAAGGGAATTTTCCTAATAACATCTCGTAGCCGCCCTATCATAAGTGTGGCGCGCTTCACACCCATGAAGAGGACTCTACTCGATGCGGCTTTCAGACATCCGAGTATACTCTAACCTAGTATTTTGATACCAAGTCTGTCACCCCCCGGGCTTACACCCTGGATGAAACACAGTACTTGGAATCACAAGTGACCCCAAGTCAACCCTTGGTCTATCATGCACTGGCGTTCTGAGTAACATATCAATATATATAGTGGAAGTATGAAACAAAAATATAAATATTTGAAAGAAGTAAAGCTGGTTCATAATATTTGAAAATATGTTAACGAAGCGACATGTTTGAAAACCAAATCTGCGTCTGAAGCCACTACAACTGATGAGTTTCTGGGAAAAGCCCTCAGCTAACTCCAAATCTAACTAGAAGAGAAAAAATGTAACTTAATGAAATCATATCTGTCCTCGAAAGATGAGGACTCACTGATTAGAACTGCTGAAGTCTTCAGAGAGCGATTGACTAGAGAGGCAGAGATTGAGATCCTGCAATTGTATTATAAAACGATACAACATAAAAGTATGTGTAAGTACTTTGAATGTACTGAGTAAGTGAGAGAAACCATACACAAGAATGAAATATCTAAACTGGAAAGACATGCAATGACCAAATGAAGCTACTGAACTAAATAATTGAAATGGTCTAAAAGACCCTATCTGATGGTCAAGAAGCATGTTTTAAATCTAAAACACTAATCGTAAATTATCTGAAACTGGCCTGAGCTGACTAGGGGAGAGTCTATAACCTACATTTAACCACGTGAGCTAAACTGAGCTAAACGATGTATATACCCCATGTGTAGGACCCAATATACCTTGCTAGGGCATAAAGGCATGAACTGGGTGATCACAAGAGTCTAGGGACATGAGGCCAATAAAACTGTAACCTACGGTGGCAACGTAGTTTTGGGAACCTGGGTGCATTGGAACCTCGGTTCGCTCGGTGCTAATTCCTGCTCCCACTGGATAGTCCTAGACTGAATTTAAAGGCGATAGCTCAAAATTGGGGCCCAATACTAGTCAGGGATACATATCTGATAGCACCCTGAGAGCCTTATCAGACCGGATTTTGGGACTGGGTACTAAGACTGGTCAGAGCTGCTTATCTTGAAGCGCCATAACCTTCTAAAGAACAAACTGTAATCTAAAGTTGTGGTCCTAAGTCTAGTCAGAGCTACTTATCTAAAGTGTCATGACCGCCTAGTAGACCACTAAAACTGAGTTCTGAATCTGATTCTCATAACTGGGAGGTACTACTGACACCTAGGGAATTTCTGTAGTCAAACTAATCAGTTGACATTTCTGACTGACATTGAGAACTCTAAAACCCTTACTAAAACTGAACTGACCATAATCTGATTGAGTTTCAATTCTACTAACAACATGGGAGTCCCCAATACTAATATAATCAAGCAAAAATTCGGTATTCAAATACTATTGCAAGATTCAAGACTTCTTGTGTTGAAGAACTAGGGCTAAATTTCACTTCACAAGAACAAGCATCATTTCAGTTACAAACTGTTGGAAAATATCTATAATTAACATGATATAATATTCCACATGAATTAGAAGAAGTATGACTAAGAATTTCTTAACATTTGATAATTCTAGGGCTAGAACTGATAGAGAAAAGTAGGGAGGAATTTGGGGACACAAGGGAAGAATTATTCCCTTGTTGAATTCCCTCATACCTGGTGAAGAAACCCGAAGAATTTCCTTGAGAAACCGAGGAGAAAAGGTCTGCCCTAGTTCTTTCTCTAAAATGCTCTGAGAGAAATTTTACATTGTTTTCTAAGAGTCTGAATGGGGAGAATGAGGAAAGAAACCGTTCAACCCCTCTAATAAATCTAAAAATATGCTTAAAACGACGTAGTTGATAGTCTAGGAGAGTAGGAAATTACTTAAAGACCCTTGAAAACTCACAGGAGAAAACTGATCGTCAGTCCCCACGGGTGACCTAACAGGTCATGGTCAGTGACCGCGACTCGTGATCACACTTGTGAGGTATACTGCTTGGAATCCCCTATTGGTCACCACGAGGGACATAATGAGTCGTGGTTAGTGGCCATGACTCGTGGTCACCTTTCGTGGACTACACTGCCCAAAAATCCCTAGAGTCCCCACGGGTGACACCATGACTCATGGTGAGGACCCGTTGGGTACACTGCCTGGCCTTCTCTAAATCTTAACCAAATCCTGACCTAGGGTCACCTAACAGGTTGTGGCATGGACCACGACTCGTGGTGACTAGTCGATAGGTTCACTGCTTAACATTTTTCCCGATCTAAATTTGTTCTTGACCACGGGTCACATCACGACTCATGGTCACACCCGTGGTCGCCCATTTCTCCAAATTTCCCACTAAGTCCACAGGCCTCACCACGAGTCACGTAAAAACTCGTGGTCACCCCCCACGGCTCACAAAATGACTCGTTCTATGACTTGGTGCAGATTTTCTAGTTTTCTCTGTTTTAAGTCCCGGGTCTAGTCTCTGAGTTTTCGGGGCATTACATATATTAAAGATCAAATTAACACATAATCACAACAAGATATTAATTAAGAAAATAAATAATGAGATTTAACATCTAATGACTTTCTAGACTAAAAATACTAACTAGTTGGATGACAAAATCGAAAGAGAATCAGAGACTCGATAAATACTTTAAAGAGAATAATCAATTATAAGATCAAGAAAGGTAGAATCAAATTAAGGGATTATTTCGTTCAAAAACAAATCAGAGCGAGATCTTTAAAGAATAAATCTGTCACCATCACCACGATCATTAAAAGAAGGAAATAATTAGTGACGGTAACTTTTTTTTTCAATTACGGCAAGTCATACCCTTATATTAGAGAACTTAAACAATTAAATAAATAAAATATTAATTTACCATAAGTGCATACACATAGGAAGAAAAGGTAAAATTATAGAGAAAATCAATCCCAAAATAATAGAGTTAGACTAATTAGACTAGGAGACGAATCAAACAGAGGAAATTTACCATAAATTAATGAATACTAGATTACTCAATATTCTGAAAATAAAATTCTCACTACCATATTAACATTTTTACATATGAAATAGCATAAGAATAGGAGGAAAGGAAAAAATATAATTCCTATGTAAACATAATCTGTCAAAGGCAACCACACAATAAATTACCAAAATTTTAACAATCCTAGTTACTTTAAAATCATCCTATAAATATGATTCTAAGAGATGAAGACATATCATGATTTGCAATAGTTTGGGGCAAGAGAGAATAGTGAAACAGTGCTGCAGATATATACATATATGCATATCGAAAAATATCCAACCAAACAACAAATGACTTTCATAAAGGTCAAGAAGAATAGTGATTTACATATATATCCAAACATAACTATACAATAATTTTCACAAGAATATTAGGCCAGGTCAGGGTGTGAAAGAAACAACATCGTATAAACATTTAAGGATTTTTAGGTGTGATATTCTAAAGGCAAACATAAGCAATAATTGAAATACTTTCAGACGAGCATATTGCCAGTAGGAATATTAATTTATTTTAGATCTAAGTCAATAAATAAAATAAAATAGAGGAAAAGACTTCCAAATACAGAAAAGACCAAACTACGGACAAATCTGTGAGGATTTTTTCAGAATCAAAACGTGCATTTGACTCCGAAGAAGGGTCTGTTCTTGTCAAGTAGGAGCGAGAGGAGAGGAATACGAAGGGGAAGGGAACTGTTGGTAGTGGTGCGGTGTTGAAGTTCTTCGGCCACAGTAGCCGGAAATAATGGTGAAATGGTGGGATTGAGAGAGGAGATTTGGTTGGTGTAGTGACGGAGAGGACAGAAGAGGGTGCGGTGTTGCTGGGGCTGGCAGTCACGGTGAATGAAAGAGGAGAGGAGGGAGATTTGGTGGTGTTCAGGTGAGGGGAGGCGATGGCGTCTCGCTGGAGGTGGTGGTGTTTGGACGGAAGATGGAATGAAGGTGAGAGGTGTGTAGTGGTCGTTGGCCGGAGGGAAAAAGATGAAGGGGAAGGGAAAGGGCGAGAGAGATGCGACGCTAGGGTGAGGGTGAGAAAATAAGAGTTTTTTTAGGGTTTTGGGGGTAAATGGGAATATTCAAAAAAATGGGTTAGGTTTTATCTAGTCCGTAGGATTAAATTGAACGAACGTCTGAGATTTAATTTAATATGGATGGGTGGGGTTCTGGGAATGTCCACGGGTCGCAAGTTGGGTTAAAGGGTAAGAATTATTTGAAATTGAATTGGATTTAAGAAGTGGCCAGATTTGAAAAAAAAGAGGCTAAAATTAACAAAATTTAGGTAGAAGGTGGCAAATTTTAAATAAATTGGAAGAAAATAAAAATAGCTGCTATGTAATTAATAAAATACTATACTTGTAAATAGTTAAATAAAATAGGTAACATAATAGTTTAATTTACAAATAAAGATATGACCATTATTATTAATATAAATAATTCATAAAATTCAAGTAAAATTATGCAAATATTATTATGTAAATATTTTATAAAATTTAAGTAAAATTATATATTTTAAAACAAAAGCTTGTTTAATTGAAGCTATGATGCAATATACTATATATGACATAATTCATAACATTAGAAAATTAATAAGTTGAAACTAAAACATAAATAAATATTTTTTAAAAAAATTATAATTTGGAATAGTTACGCAAAATTAAGAGTTATGATAATTAATTATTGAAATATTATAAATATGAACTAAATAAGTACGTAAAAATGTAATTTAATATATGCATATAAGAGCAGCGTATACAGGGCGTAGGGAGGTCGAAATTGGGTGTCAACACTACTGTCCTTTAGAGTGCAACTCAAATTTTGCATTCCACCACATCGAACCTCAGAAAATCTTATATTCCTGGAGGGTCTAATGCCATATCGATTGTGAGCTATAAGATCCCTCTTCAATGATTCACTAGCCAAAAACTTGTTGTGGTAGAACATATACACAAATGTACGTGGTCGAATACACACCTATAGATTATGATTAACTATTAACTAAATTAAACTAATGCTAATTATTTATTCAAGTGATGAAGGCGACAATTAGTGAGGAAAAAAATGAAATTAGGGATACGGTTAAAAATGGGGAGGGGGGGTGTCTGAAAAGGATATTTAGATATGGGAATGAACGTGAGCCGTTTGGTTGTTTGATCAGACGATTGTGATATATTAGCAATTAAAATAAAAAATATATAAATATATAAGAAAAATAAAATAAAATGATGGAATAAGTATAGATGGTTGGATCAAGTGATCCAACAACTATGATCATGTTACGATCCAAATGGTCATGATTGGAACCCACACTAATCTCCCAGTGGGTGAACTAACGAATTCCAATAATTACCCGACATCAAATATTTTAACGAGAAAGAAATAACATTTTAAAATATGAAACAAAATGAAATATCCCAATCGAGCACAATCATCTAAAAAAAACAAAAATCTCAAAATCCAATTGTCATTGCACCAGACGTCTTTATACAAAACTAGGAATGATAAGTCTAGAAAACAAAGGACTAAAATTTCAGGAGGAAAGACATCTTTAACGGAGGAGTGGGACTGCTCGTCTTGTAATCGCTCACTTTTCAAGTGTAACTGCTGCTGCTTTATAGGTGAGGGTGAGAGGAGCTTCTTGGATTGAATTCTATACTCAGAAAAGAAGTCCAGGAGTAGTGTCGGTACAATTCACGGTACTAGTAGGCATCATCGACCGACCTTACATAATAACATATGAGCATTGCAACTACAATATGAGACCAGTGCAAAACATCCTACATAAGTATGTTAACATTTGAAGAATAATAGCTCTACACAGGTAACAACCGGCCTGCTCATTGGATTAGGCCTTTCGCTGCAACGGTCACTTGACCGCTGCCGCGGTCTCGCTGTAGTAGAATAAGTCGTGTTGCAGTGGTACTGCCTTGGGCATAGTAACTCGACTTAGCTGCAACTTTATCATTTCACCAGTTTCTTGCAGTTCACACATTCTAATACTCATTCAGATATAAACACAAGTTTTTGACATCAATTTACAACTATCCATCATCACAAGAAAGAACAACTCAACAGCAATAATCATTTAACCATATCACGCTTCAATTCTTTTTCACTTTTCCACGTGTAAGTTACAATTACAGAATCACAAACTCAACTCAACCACTTAGCACTTACTCACTCCAAATCTTCAACATGTTTACAAATACATTATAAAATAGAACAAATGATGACATGTTGGGCACGCGCCTCCGCCATATCACCATAAACACTCCGTCATCAATATCAATATACACACATGCTAGAGGGTCTTATATTGCCCTTCCAGTCATGACCTATAGGGGACTCTAGAAATTCATATATTGTACCAGTGTGGTACCTTCTCTCACTCATATGTTCGTTCAGATTCTCCCCTTAGATAAGAGTCACTCAACGAATATTGCTCACGCGGATGCTCTCCTCGGGCACGAGCCTCTCATCTCAGGATATTCTTACTATCCTTAACCATTTTCAAAGCCATTGCCACATAGAAGAGTTCATCACTAAAACATTCAGGTGTTTACAATCTACCTCTCTTACTCGAATCATTAACAATTCGTCAATCACTTCCATAAACATGCAAAAAAAAACACCATTAATAGTTCAACACAGTTCCACACTGGTTCGATGACCATATCATATCAATTTAATTTCAACAGTTTAATTCAACAGGAAGAATCACCATAGCAAATAATGTCCATAGACTAATCAACACATCATTATTTCACATACATACATGTCATTATATAGAGTCTAACTCTTATAAATCATAACTATCTCAATTTAAGGGTAAGAAAAATCAACTACTCCGCAAGAGACTTCCCTTTTATCAAAGCTTCAGATTGCTGAAATCTACAACAATAATTACAGAGTAATTTTATTACTTACTCTTCAAATAAGGGTGTTATAAATTCAAAATCTTCCCTTCAAGGCACCTTTAAGAGTAAAACCCCAACTCTATCTAGTTCTAAGTCTCAATTTCCGCATCACCCACATTCTTTAGCAATTAAACCATGGGGAATGATTGTTACCCCATACAAACCTCTGATCAAATCCCTTATGATCTAGCCGTAGTCTATCAACTTAGGGTTTCTTTGCTTAGAAAATCACTATTAAAGGTTCTCCTTGAATTCTAGAGTCAACATAATCCATTATAGAGGTAAGGATTTAGTACACTTACCTTGGGAGAAGAATTCAACTCTTCTAGGGGAGAGAATCACCTTCAGACCTTAACCCTTCGCAATTTCGAAATAATAGGGTATAACCCCAAAAATTCCACTTAAACCCACTTTCTGATTCCTGTCATCCGCTGCAGTGGTCATATTTCTGCAGCTGTTGATCCGCTATGGCAGTCAAGAAACCGCTATAATGGATCCGACGGTTAATTTTCTGGTCCGTTATGGCGGGACTCCGACCTTTACCACAGTCTCGCTGCAGTAGGAAACCCAAAGCTGCAACAGTCCCCCGGACTAGTAGCTCCCCCAGAATCATCAATTTACACTGGTTCACTCCACAACACTTCTATAACTACCGTCTAGCTTCGTTTAGAATGTTCTAGGTTTATTTCTCCTCGTAATGATATACGAGTCGTTACATCAGACACCAACTAAAACACCATTATTCCCGAATGATCTACAAAGGGAAGGAAGAGAACGTACCATATTCTGTGAATAATTGAGGATATTTGATCCACATATTGGTCTCAATCTCCCAAGTGGCTTCCTCTATAGGGAGATTCTTCCGCTGGACCTTTATTGTCGCAATTTCTTTTGATCTCAGCTTGCAAACCTCCCTAGCCAATATATCTATTGGCTCCTCCTAATAGGACGAGTTCTCATCTAGCTTGTCACGACCCAATTAAACAGGCGTACGGGCACCTACATCGACTTTGCTCGATAGGAGAACCCTTACAACATTTCTATAAATTAGACAAGAAAATAACTTCTAGCATTCACATTTACTTTTCATTATCTGCTAAAAATTCTCAACAAAATAACATTACAAAATCTCTCTAACATGACTCTATAAAGTCATGTACTGGACACCCAGTCGTATAAATATTCATCATACCTGTATGTGTACCCGCTCGTATTTTCTTGTATAAATATTCCTTGCCATGTATGTCAAATTCCACCCTTGAATCCTCTTGTTTTCCTCCAAAAAATCTATTTTCTATTTTTAGACATTTTTAATAAGTCCTCCTCAAGGACTAGGTTTTTAATATCCAAATGAGAATTGCAGTGCGAATTTCTAGTTTGCGTCATCTGCTGCAGCAGACACCCTTCCCGCTGCACCAGGTCGCAGTGGCAAAAACTATTCTCGCCATGGCGGACACTCACTTGGGTCTGCCCCATCTCGACTATGTCCACTCGAATTTATTATCCGTGCGTCCCTCTTTTTTCAGGGATTTATCGCGAATTTCTAAAAATTTAATTCGCCCAATTTTTATTGGGTCAAAATGCTATAACGATCGGGTGGGTCGTTACATCAGATATCAATTAAAATTCATTCGTCCCCTAATGTCGCTATGATTTTTAGGCGTGGTTAAATATCTACCACAAATTTCCTCTTACTCCTAGTCAGTGTCGGGACTCATTTAACTCGTGCGTTTCGGACTCCGAATCGATTATTTTTTTAACTCTTTTATTATTTTCACAAATATCCAATTATTCTATCGGGGTCATAATTATTCATCTACGTTTTAACCTTGACTCAAACGTAAAATTTAGGTCGTTACCCTTCCTTCGGTGCTACGAGTATTCTGCTCTCTATTCGAATACCCCAGGTATTACTAATTTGTTGGACAACTTAAATTGATCATTTTTAAAATGGCAGGGTACGGCCACAGAATCTCAACTGTCACTGTTTTTTATTGTTCGCTGTAGTGAATGGGTTTCCTGCTACAATGGTCCTATCACAACGGAAATATTATCTGGTGTAGCGGACAACGAGGTCAGTTAAAGGAAAAAAGGAGGATTTTTAAGTTCATTTTCTTACATTTCCAATTTGATCTGCACAAATCCTCTCGACTCCCCCGACGATTTTTTTTCTTAATTTCTCAGGTAATTTTCACCCTCATGGATTCTATACTTCATTTACTAGTGAATGATGGATGTATATGGCATGTTGATCTTGTTTTTTGGGTAGTTATAGGGTAATATGTAGGCCTCCTTATTTTGAATTCCTAGCTAGATTTCTGTAGTATACTAGTTGCTTTTACGTCCTCATGTGTTCCCTACTGTTCTCTACATGATCTTGGTCATCTTCATGGGTTTGTAAGGCCAAAAATGAGATGGTTGGTATGGGGTGGTTGTTTTGAATTTTTTGAGCTCTTCGAGTTTGAATTCGTGCCCTATTGGGACGGGTAATAGTTGCTAGAACTTGGGCAAGTCTTCTCCTTTCCCGATCTGTTGCTAATTTGGAGAAATACAGAGGTTGAGATTTCAACCTCCATTGATGAGGTCTGAAGGTCTAGAGAGGATGATGTCCGCTACAGCGAAACCATGTTCACTGCAGCGGTACTGCGATAGAGAGCCCACCTTCCTTGTGGTGAACTCACTGCAACGAACATAGCCTGCTGTAGCGATTTGCCCTGTTAGTAGCCCCTTCTCAAATTTTGGTTTCATCTTTTTCTCATACTAGTTCTCCTAGTTATTCGATTACATTCCTAATACGTCCTATTAATGCAGGTTAATTATCATGGCCGCTTCTAGTAGCAGCATTCACACTGAGGACTACATCTATTTTGTCAACGACTAATGTCAATTCTGGTACAACGAACAAGGGTGCTGCACGAGAGGGGTTTCATTATGCAGGACATGGAGGAGAAAGCCCCAGAGTTCTATACTCTTATTCATGAGATTGGGTGGGGCCCCTTGGTGGAGGATCCGGTTAGGCCAATGAGGCTTGGGTTCAGGAATTTTATGCTAACCTCCCCACTATCGCCTTGAGCCAGGATGAGCCAGTGGCCTTTGTCATAGGCATGCATACTATCTCGATCCATGCTGCTATAAACGATGCTCTGGGTCTGCCTAATCCTCATGAGTCTGAGCTGAAGAGTCATGACATACTCGGGAATGGGTAATGGCTAGTGAACACTTTGGTGGTGGAAGAGCAGAGGGCTACTACCAACTGGGGCATTACCACGATGGACATTCAGAGTACCCACTTTATAGTGGCGGCCAGGAGGTGGCTCAATCTAGTGTCTCGGAGGATCCGCCCGTCCTCTAATGTCACGGACGTGACTTACTATCGGGCTTTGGTGGTGGCCACTATTCTGAATGGGGTGAGGGTCAATGTAGGGGCCTAGATTATTGAGGAGTGGAGGTATTTCCATACGAAGACTATCACTAGCCTGCCGTTTCCTTTCCTTATTACCAGGCTATGCAAGATGACCTAAGTGCACTAGGAGTCCCGGGATGTCATCGTGGATTATGACAGGCCCTTCGATCCTTTGAGGGTGAAGGGGGCTCCAGGGAGGGGCAGGAAGAAGAGGAGTCTACTTCGGCTGAGGGTGATGGTGGGGATGACACTTCTAGACCCTTGGGGCTATTTGAGAGGATAGAGGTCGAGATGGAGGCCATGCGTGAGCTCCTCGAAGGGTTTCACAGACCTCCTTCCCGCAGCAGACCTTCTGCCAATCGACCTTCCACCAGCCGACCCTCAACCAGTTGACCCTCCGGTGCAGCTACTGCCGATTCAGGAGAGATATAGGGGGTAATTGCAGCCCTAGACCAGGCCCATGTTGAGCTCTGGGAGGACTTGGAACGGGAGAGAAGGGAGTGGATGAGGCCGGCAGCGATAGTGACGAGGCCTCTAGCTAGATAGTCGCAGTGTCCCCCCCCCCATGTTCAGCTTTTATAACAGTTTTTGGGTAGTCCCCATTTAGGGCTTGTAAGATAATTTTAATTTATTTATTTCTTTGGAACTATTGACACTTGTTTTACCCTATGGTTTATGAATACATGTTTGGCATCTTAAGACTTTGGTCGTGTTGGTCCCTTTATATTCTATCACTGTGGTTTTCCTTATACTTGCATCGCTTGAATGGTTTTTAGTTGCTTGATACTTTAGGTTGTTATTCGAATTAGGGAGTCTTGGACTTCTTGGAGACTAGCATTCTGCCTTTTCATGTCCACTGTAGCGGTCCTCCTACCGCGACAGCGGATCCGTTGTAGCGGCACACCTTCCGCTGTAGCGAGACAACTTTTGCTGCAGCAAGACTTGCTAAGCAGAGAATTATCTCAAGGTTTTCTTTTGTCTCTCTTGTTAACTAAAGTTAACCCCACCCACCAGTATTATCGCGGGTTTTTATTAATCACACTTAGGTAGATACCACTTAGGCCTATCGAGATACCAATTGGAATCTTCCAGATACCAAGTGGACTCAACTCGGGCGATCGACACAACCAGACGACACGATGAGAAAGAAATAAGTGGGACTTCCAAATGCCTTATAGCTTCCCGAAGATTAGATGTGGACATCTACACACCAATCCGCAAGAGTCTACTCGATATTGCTCTTGTACTTGTAGATCGGTAACCTAGATGCTCTGATACCAACTTGTCACGACACAATTAAATAGGTTGTGCGAGCACCTACATCGACTCTGGTCAATAGGAGAACCCTTAAAACATTTCTAACAATTAGACAAGAAAATAACTTCTAGCATTCACATTTACTTTTCATTATCTGCTTAAAAATTCTCAGGAAAATAACATTAAAAAATTCCTCTAACATGAGTCTAGAAATACATGTACTGTACACCCAGTCGTATGAATATTCATCATACCTGTCTATGTACCCACTCGTACACCCAGCCGCATGGTCCTTTATCCATACCCGTCCGTGTACTCTCTCATACCGCTCGCCCAGATGCTCACCTCGGGCACGAGCCACTCGTATATCTAATCCTTATTCAAAATTTTACTGTAGTAACCTATTCATTTGGGTTCTTTAACTTCGGCCATAGGCCCCTCATTTACCATCATATCAATAACTTTCCTTCCGTATTATCCATCATCTTTGTCACACATTCATTAAGGCCAATCCGCCCCTCAATCGCGGGATGCATAATGCAACATAACACGTAACAGATCATCACACAACAAGAATTACACGGTCACACAACAAATATAATAACATGAAAGGAATCAACCTCATGTTTGAATAGTAATAATAACATTTAATTCATCAAGTTACAATATTTTTGACTTGGCCCGCTCACTAATTTGGGCTTCGCTGCTGCGGCATCACTGGTGTTGCAGTGGTCTCACTGCAGCGGTACAACTAGCAATACTGCGACCAGTCTTTATTCTAGCTTCTCCCATGTTTAGGATACTTTATAACCACCATAACGGAACAGTGTAATAACACGCTTACATCATCAATTAAATTACCACAGTGTTATAATTAATACGGACAACAATCATCAATTTCAAAAATACAATACTGATCACACCATATTCAAGTCATTATATAAGGGATTACTATCCTTGTCACGACCCGAACATAGGCCCGGATTGAAACATGGGACAAGGAGCCCCGAGAGACTCCTAGTCAACCCATGGCATGAACATACATCTAACTCAATCAATAAAAGCAGAAGACTTAACATAATAAGCATAACGAAAGTCTAATCATAACATAACATCAGAACCGAAATTCACTTCATACATGACAAGCTGATTACTACATATAGTCTGAAAGCCTCTAACATATCTGATGGGTTGATGGGACAACACCCCCATCTAACCTGACAAGTCTAAAAATTGAAAACACAAGACAACTGGTAACGAATGGTCCTCGGGAGATGAGGACTCACCACAGAACCTGGATGCTAACTCCAGAGAACTAGCTAGTGATGGGGCTGAGTCTGAAGATCGGAGCCTGTATCATGAAACGATATAGCATAGAGCATGCGGTCAGTACGTGGAATGTACTGAATATGCAAGGTAGGTAAAACGGTCAGTTAGAATACATAAAAGTTCATAAGAGTAGGACAACATGATCGTAACATAAATATCATAATGCAAACATAAGGCTCAAGGTTTTCCAAACACTCGTAAATCATTCATAATCATAATCATAAGAGAACAGCTTTATTAAACATGACTTGAGCCAAAATATAAAATCATATTCATATATAAATCATGAGGAACAGTGAGAGATTCTTATAACCGACATACCCATATGAGTGCACATGGAGCCCGTCCTGTAAACCCCTAGTCGGGAGAGTGTTTGTACCTTGTCAAGGGTAGAACCATAAAATAGGCATGATATCACTCATGAAAGGCCCATTTGGCAAAAGGGACAGTCTCAAAGAAGGTCCCATCATGGCTACATTGGCGTGTAGTTTTGAGACTCAGGGCATGTTTGGACCCCGGGTCTACTCGGTGTTAAATACTACTCCCAAAACATATATAGTGCTTATAGGATAATATAAATGAGATTCATAGGCTAGTTAAAATCATGATAATCATAAGAATGCTTGAAATACGTGAATTATCCATGAAAGTAAGACCCGCGAGTCAGCCATAATCATAAATCATAAATGACGAAGTTCATCCATACTTGTAAAACATGTATATACTTGATATTCATAAATTCATGATGAGCATTTGAGAGAAATCATATCATGAGTCATAAATCATAATGGGTTAACGAACATCAAAATTAAAGTAGAATCATAGCTTGATTTATCATGAAACTTACATAATTGGACATCGTTTTTAGAAAATTTAAATCTAAAAAGTTACAAAATCTTCCCATGATTCGTAAAACATGAAGTTATACATGAGAGGAATTAACCCATAGGTAGATCATAAGGATTTTATAAGAATTATGATAAAACCCCATAACATTATCAGTAGAATTTCATGAATTAGAGAGAGATTTGGCATGTGTGTGAACAAATTCACCCATTCATAACCCTACATACTTGAGAGAATTAGATTTTACAACTTCTCTAATTGCCTAAGGAAGAATTGAGATGAACTTAAAAGAAATTGAGCTTGATCACCTCTCTAGGCTTCTATACTTGCATGCATGAATAGGAATAGCTTAGAATGAACTTAACCCTATTAAAACTCACTACTCATAGCTTACAACGACGTAGTTTAGGACCCTAGGGCTTAGGAATGATGAAAATACCCTTAATAAATTTTCTGGAAAAACTGCTCTGCCAGTGACCACGGGCGTCACAATGGACCGTTACTGACTCCAACGGTCCGTTACACCCCTTGTTGTTACACCCCTGAATCAGGTCTCAGATCCCCTACCACGACTGGACAGAATGAGTCATTACAAGCTCCAACGACTCGTTGCTGCCAGTCGTTGTCACCATTGCCTTAACCTGGAATTCTTTCTAACGGGTGCCGACAACAGCCTGTTGCTTCGAACAATGGGTCGTGCCACGACTCGTTACTCCCCCTTGATCCAGAACTAACCTCACCACGACTACCTTCAATGACTTATTGTAACATCCCACGGGTCGTTCTGAGACCCGTCACTCCCATCTCCAGACCTGTAGTATCTCTTTATGGGCACATCCAACGAGTCATTAGTCCCTCCAACGACACGTTCTGAGCAAATTTTCCAGATTTCTACTACCTTTTCACTTTTAACTCCCTGGTGTAGTCTTAGGAACTTCCGAGGTATTACAATATCTCCCCTTGGGAACATTCATCTTCGAATGTGAGAAAACATACAAAAAATAGAGAAATGAAATAACTATATTCAGATACTGAGCATACATGCTGAAAATTTACAGAGTGACTGACTCGGATTTGAACTACATGACTTAACTGAATTCATGAATCATACATACGTACTTTTACATGAAAGAAACTGAGGTACATGAGTTGAACATAAAATTAATAGAGTATTAAGGAAGAACTGATACCTCAAGCTGAAACTGAGTCGGTAGGGAATAGATGTGGGTATCTAGCCATCATATCTGCTTCAGCTTCCCACGTAGCTCCCTCAACATGTTGATTCCTCCATAAACATTAACTAAAGCTACCTTTTTGTTTCTGAGCCTTTGAACCTGATGATCCAGTATTTCCACCAGAACCTCCTCATAACTAAGGTTATCTTTCACACCTACACTCTCTACCAGAACAACTAGAGTTGGATCCCCCAAACACTTCTTTAACTGCGATACATGAAAAATAGGATGAACAGAAGCTAATTCTGAGGGAAACTCCAATTCATATGCCACCTTTCCAATCCGTTTCATAATCCGGTACGGGCCAACATAACGGGGACTAAGTTTTCCTTTCTTTCCGAACCTCATCACTCCCTTCATGGGAGACACCTTTAGAAACACCCAATAATCGACTTCGAGCTCAAGTTCCCTCCTTCTCACATCCACATAAGACTTTTGGCAACTCTGAGCTGTTTTCAACCTGCCCCATATGAGATGAACTTTCTCCATGGCCTCATGGATTGATCTGGTCCTACCATTGCAGCTTCACCAACTTCAAACCAACCAATAGGCGATCTAAATCTCCGCCCATAGAGAGCCTCAAAGGGAGCCATCTAAATGCTGGAATGATAGCTGTTGTTATATGCATACTCAATGACAGGCAAATGATCATCCTAACTACCCTTGAATTCAATCACACACGCTCTCAATATGTCCTCGAGATTCTGAATAGTTCGCTCCTCCTGACAATCCGTTTTCGGGTGAAATGCAGTACTGAGCTTGACTTGAGTACCAAGTCCCTTTTGAAATGACCTCTAAAACTGAGAGGTAAACTGGGTAAACCTCTATCTGATATGATCGACAAGGGCACTCCATGCAACCAAACTAGCTCTCAGATGTATAGTTTGACATAATCCTCTGCAGAATCAGTGGTTTTGATCGGTAGAAAGTGAGCGACTTTGGTTAACCTGTCCACAAACACCCAAGTAGAGTCATATTATGGACGAGTGCGAGGCAACCCTGTGATGAAGTCCATATTAATCTCCTCCCACTTCCATGTAGGAATGCTGATGTCCTGAAGTACACTCCCCGGTCGTTAGTGCTCAACCTTCACTTGCTGACAATGTTGACTGTTCGGTGCTTTGGTTAGGGGTTAAAAATCGACACGCAAGTGCACGTGGTCAAACAAGTAATAAAGTGGCTAAGTAAGCCAAGTATCGAACCAAGGAGACTCTGGATAAGTAAAAATTGCTCAAGTATACTATATTCTATCTTACTTCTATATATGTTGACAACAACGTAACCAAAAGTTAAATAATTTTGTTTATAAATTATATACTAAAACTATTAACAAATATATACTTTGAATTTAAACTATGGATATGAGCATGCCAAGGTTAAGAACAAGTAATGAACTTGATTATAATCATAATTCGGTTATTCTTCTCTTCTAGTTGCTAGCCAGTAACATTAGCCAAGAGATTAAAACTCTCGTATTTAATCTCACTTAAGAATCATAAACCATCCGTCTACATTTCTGTGATCAAATGCAATTTATGACCTCGCAATACAATTCCGGTTCCTAAATTGACTAATTCGGCTTTCAAGTATATTTCTATCAGGAAAGCACATCAAAACCCAATTTTCGCAAATCAAGTTAAGAACAATACCCTATTAATTCACAACTTTCCAATTTCGTGCTCTCTCGAGTGAAATCGGACTTTTTAGATGTACATTAATGTTGGCCACACACTAATGCAGTAGAAACAAGAATTAATAGAACAACATAGAAGAAGAAGATGAAAAACCATACAATTCAATAATCAGAATTCATCACCATTGTTCATAACCTCAGCAAGGAAGAGAATTAGCCACTCATTTGTGGATTAATCATCCCAAAACAAGTGTTAATCATACAAACAATTGATTGAAAGAAGAAAGAAAGAGAGAAAAACCCTTAGCTTTTTCGTCCCTCAACTGCCTGTAACCCACGTCCTTGCTCCACCAAGTCTGAATTTTGAAAAATAAACCTAAGTGTGCTATTTATAGTAGTAGGACTCTTTCCCGGAATAACAAGCAACGTGTCACGGAGTGCATCGCGGAGCACGGCCTCCGTGACACGCTACGGACGCGGAAGCCCTCTGGAAATCACCCGAAATTGGCCCGAGCAGCACCTTGCCGCATTGGCAGCGTGTCACGCTGCTTGGGCAGCGCGTTGGCAGCCCTTGGTCGCGGAGGCCACCTGCCGTGGCACGTTGCCAACGCGCAGGTGGGCTGTTGTGAGCGGCCTGCCTGCCGTGGCACCTTGTCGACGCGCTGGTGGGCTGTTTTGTGCCTCCTCTTCGCCGACGTTCGCGTGTTAATTCCGTTTCCAAGCCTCTACTTCACCAACTCATGGATTAGTTACTCAAAAGTCATCAAAACCTACAAAACAAAGGCTAATCATTTTGGTTAGCACATATCTTTAATTCATCTAAAATTACATGAAAATGTATACAATAATCTTAGATAAACAAGACTAATTTAAGTCGTAAAGCGTATCTCGGGCATATATTTTTGCCCGTGATCACAACCCCACACTTAAAGCCTTGTTCGTCCTCGAACAACCTTTTACATATCATGCATATGGAGACTCTCACATAACCAATTTAGCAAGAGAATTCAAGTTATGGCTATAATGATTACGTAAGATACAAGCTAAAAATAGAGCATGCCTGATTTGATCATTGAAATGAAGTACAACTATGTTAAGACTTCTTAACCTCAAGAATTGACTCTCAATTTTAGCAAACTCATGCTAATCAACTGACTAAGAAATCCCACATGAATTATATCCTTCATTCAACATGTGCCCCTCACGGAAAGAGAGTTACCCAATTTCACACGCAAAAACAATTTTTATATCACAACATGTGTGGGTATATGAATAGAATTACGCTCACTCTCACAAAGAATTCACATGCATTATGTAATGACCCATAAGCTTTCCCTTAGTGTTTGATTCCACTAATTTAAGGATGTATGAATGTAAGATCAAGTAGGACTTTTTTAGGTTGTAATGTAACTCAAGTGCGGGTAAGTACTATTATTGCTAGTAATAGTGACTATCTTTCCTAAGCGCTTTTAATACATCACGCCTTCATTACAAACTTCCCTTCCCTCACTTCACCTTTTTCTCTTTTCATCTTTCTTTTTCCTCTTTTGTTCCCCCCTTTCTTCAGGCACTTTTAGCTTATTAGTAAGGAGTTCTATAAATAATTTTTCATTAATTTGTTTTCTTCCTCCTTACTAATAATCAACCATTTTCACACAAGTGCACCCTCGCCCTTTCTCAACTTTTACAATTGCTACTTTTCCTTCTTTTTCATTCTTCTCACTCCTTTGCTCTTTCAGATTTTTCCTTTAAGCGCTTAGGAGTTTTGGTTCAATTTCAAAGCTAATGAAAGAAAAAGGATTAAGCTTATGTTGCAGCTATCAAAGAATAGGCTCAAGGCTCAATGGGGTTAACTAGGATTAATTTTTCAAGGTAGGTATAATGAGGGATAACATTTAGGTTCATTCAAAGAAATGCCTAAATCATCTCCTACAATTCACATCCTTCATTTCGTTTTATATACACACCAGGCAAGTTCTAGACATTTCATAATAGCACAGAATACTCAAAAAACTTACACTCATGGCACATGCTCAAATCAATACACATTCAGTAGACTCTTACTCAGCTAATCACAAGAATTCAGAATTAAGCTTCAATCATATTGAGTCGAATACAAGAGCCTAAGTGTCTCAAACAAAATTATACACTTGCATGCTTCACACTGAACATACTTGCATCTTACAACCATGTATAGCACATAAAAAGAACATCAAGCACCAATTAGTTGCGGGTTTCAAAAACCCAAAACCTATCGACTAATTTTCCTCAAGACGGTCGTCATCCATCCATCGTCGAAAACAGTCTCTAACTACGACTAAAAACATTATATACAGACAAAGAAAAAAAAATTTATTCTTCGGTTCAAAGACCCCCCGTCGGAAAAGAACCGAAAAGAAAAACCAACGGGTGATGAAGTCATGCTTAATTCACAAAAATTTTTCAAATTTTTCAAATTTCTCACCAACTTTTGCACAAGCATTACATTCACCAAAATCGTTAAGCACAGAAACATTTTGAAATTTCCCTCACCCCACACTTAAATCATGCTATGTCCTCATAACATCAAATTAAAATTTAAAAAGGGTGAGAAATACTCCCTGAGGCCTTTAGGCTTAGCTAATAGTATGCGTTTCTTCGACTTTGCACAAGTGGGTGTTCAACCCCACACTTTTTCTCTTCCATGCTTGTTAGCTTCCTCCTCCACGGGTACTCAGACTTCCCCTCCATCTGTGCTTAACTTTCCACCAAAACAACACAAGATGAAAGTAAACAAAAATTAACTCAATTGCAAGAAATTAAAATGGTACCTGTGGTACCCTTAGGTTGCCTCCCAAGCAGCGCCTAATTTTACATCACGGCACGACGTACCAAGTTTCACCACTTTTTCCTCCACCTTGAGGATATGAATCTCACCCCTAACTTCTTTTCTAATTTCCTCTTATGCTCCAGGGGTGGTGGTGAGAAATTGTAAGGACCAAACAGTAGGTGTTGCCTTTTTAACTTATTGGCCCTCAAGTAAGCGAAGTCATTTTGTCTCTCCGCGTTGGCCAATTTCAAAATATATGGTGCTTGGTCCTCCTCTAGACATTTCTCTATAAGCTTAGAAGACTCTCTTTCTATGTTGTCAACCAAATTTAACGTCGAAAAATGCGTAGAGTGTGGTCCAATACACCTCAAATCTGAAACTGCATTTTGCTTGACCTCCTTACTTGTATACTCCTTCTCAGCATCGACATCTATCTCTTCATTGATGTCAAATGGGGGGTACTCTATCTCTTCTTCCATGAATGGGTTTTCTATAAGTGTGAGCCCGTCACGGGGACACTCAAGAGATTCTAATTGTTGGGCTTCATCCAAAAATTCACCCTTGTCGTCCTCTTGTATTTCCTCTTGAATATCGGCTAAAGTTGTTACCTGCAATTTATCACAAGCTTCAGCTTCAACGATCATCTCCGTGAATTTGATGCTCATCCTTTCTAGAGCCTCTGCATTCTCTTCTTGCTGCATTCTCAATACTGCCATCGCCTCCTTCATTGCTTCTGATTGCTCCAAGAGTTGTTTCAGCATGTCCTCTATTCGAGCTTGGCGTCCCAAGTCCTCATTTTCAGCATGCCTATATTCAGAAAAAACAACAGAAGGATCATAGTAGGGGCTTGGGAGAGGGGAATATGCATTCAGACAGCCATCCCAATGGCCATCTTGACCACCACATATATTGCACGTGTTACAGTGTTGCCACGAGTGGTTTCCTCCTCAATTCAGACAAGATTCACTAAAATAGGAGTATCCACCATTTATACCATTTGTATTCCACGATGTCATGTCAATAAGGGTATCCGAAAAAGAAGAAAAATAAAATAAGATACAAAAAAGAATTAAAACAAACACTAAGACCAAGTTGTCAGCACTAAAAAAAAATATAGTAAATTTACACTTAAAACAAATTCACCAATTGCCAAGTTCCCCGGCAATGGCGCCAAAAACTTGTTCGGTGCTTTGGTTAGGGGTTAAAAACCGACACGCAAGTGCACGTGGTCAACCAAGTAATAAAGTGGCTAAGTAAGCCAAGTATCGAACCAAGGAGACTCTGGATAAGTAAAAATTGCTCAAGTATACTATATTCTATCTTACTTCTATATATGTTGACAACAACGTAACCAAAAGTTAAATAATTTTGTTTATAAATTATATACTAAAACTATTAACAAATATATACTTTGAATTTAAACTATGGATATGAGCATGCCAAGGTTAAGAACAAGTAATGAACTTGATTATAATCATAATTTGGTTATTCTTCTCTTCTAGTTGCTAGCCAAGAACATTAGCCAAGAGATTAAAACTCTCGTATTTAATCTCACTTAAGAATCATAAACCATCCGTCTACATTTCTGTGATCAAATGCAATTTATGACCTCGCAATACAATTCCGGTTCCTAAATTGACTAATACGGCTTTCAAGTATATTTCTATCAGGAAAGCACATCAAAACCCAATTTTCCCAAATCAAGTTAACAACAATACCCTATTAATTCACAACTTTCCAATTTCGTGCTCTCTCGAGTGAAATCGGACTTTTTAGATGTACATTAATGTTGGTCACACACTAATGCAGTAGAAACAAGAATTAATAGAACAACATAGAAGAAGAAGATGAAAAACCATACAATTCAATAATCAGAATTCATCACCATTGTTCATAACCTCAGCAAGGAAGAGAATTAGCCACTCATTTGTGGATTAATCATCCCAAAACAAGTGTTAATCATACAAACAATTGATTGAAAGAAGAAAGAAAGAGAGAAAAACCCTTAGCTTTTTCGTCCCTCAACTGCCTGTAACCCACGTCCTTGCTCCACCAAGTCTGAATTTTGAAAAATAAACCTAAGTGTGCTATTTATAGTAGTAGGACTCTTTCCCGGAATAACAAGCAACGTGTCACGGAGTGCATCGCGGAGCACGGCCTCCGTGACACGCTACGGACGCGGAAGCCCTCTGGAAATCACCCGAAATTAGCCCGAGCAGCACCCTGCCGCATTGGCAGCGTGTCACGCTGCTTGGGCAGCGCGTTGGCAGCCCTTGGTCGCGGAGGCCACCTGCCGTGGCACGTTGCCAACGCGCAGGTGGGCTGTTGTGAGCGGCCTGCCTGCCGTGGCACCTTGTCGACGCGCCGGTGGGCTGTTTTGTGCCTCCTCTTCGCTGAGTTCGCGTGTTAATTCCGTTTCCAAGCCTCTACTTCACCAACTCATGGATTAGTTACTCAAAAGTCATCAAAACCTACAAAACAAAGGCTAATCATGTTGGTTAGCACATATCTTTAATTCATCTAAAATTACATGAAAATGTATACAATAATCTTAGATAAACAAGACTAATTTAAGTCGTAAAGCGTATCTCGGGCATATATTTTTGCCCGTGATCATTGACACTTAGCTACAAATTCTACGATGTCCTTCTTCATGCCATTCCACCAATAGATTCCCATAGGTCATGGTACATCTTGGTGGCACCTGGATGTATCAAATATCTGGAACCGTGAGCCTTATGTAACATTTGATTTCTCATATCATCAATGTTCGGGACACACAAGCGACCTTGATATCGAAGCAGACCATCTTCCCCTTTGGAGAAGACCTCTACCTTATGATTCAAAGCGGGTTCCTTTAACTTTACCAAAATAGGGTCCTCGTCTTGTCTAGCTTTCACATCAGTCACCAAGGATGATTTTGACCCGTTCTAAACTATAATACCACCATCGGTTGAGTCAACAAATGAACTCCCAACCTTGCAAGCCGATGCACATCATTCACCAGCTCCTTCCTCCCCTCATCCACATGGGACACACTCTCCATAGAGAGTCTATTAAGTGTGTCTGCTACTACATTGGCCTTACTCAGATGGTAATGGATACACATCACAATCCTTAAGTAGCTCCAACCACCTCCTTTGGCGTAGATTAAGATCCTTCTGGGTAAACACATTTTGTAGGCTCTTGTGGTCCGTAAATACATCTACATGGACCCTGTACAAATAGTGTCCCTGTATCTTCAATGCAAATACCACCGCCGCCAATCCAAGATCATGGGTCAGGTAATTCCTTTCATGAACCTTCAGCTGCCTGGAAACATATGCTATAACTTTATCATGCTGCATCAATACACAACCAAGGCTGATTCTAGAAGCATCGCAATACACCACAAACCCATCGGTACTTTCAGGTAGGGTTAACACCGATGCTGAGGTAAGTCGAGTCTTCAACTCCTGGAAGCTCCTCTCACAAGCATCCGACCATTGTAATTTCACTTTCTTTTGGGTCAATTTGGTCAATGGCACTGCAATGGATGAAAATTCCTTAACAAATATCCGATAATAACTAGCTAAGCCCAAAGGAGCTCCTGATATCTGAAGAATTCACCGGTCTTTGCCAATTCTTCACCGCTTCTATCTTCTGAGAGTCCACCTTTATGCCCTCACTTGATACCACATGGACCAAAAATGCCACTAAGTTCAACCAAAACTCGCACTTGCTGAATTTTACATATAGTTGGCGATCCTTGAGAGTCTATAGCACCACCCTCAAATGAGCGGCATGCTCCTTCTCGCTCTGAGATTATATCAGGATGTCATCGATAAACATAATCATGAACATATCCAGATATGGCTTGAACACCTTGTTCATCAAACCCTTAAAAGCTATAGGAGCATTCCTTAGTCCAAAAGACATAACTACAAACTTATAATGACTATATCGCGTCTTGAAGACTATTTTCAGGATGTCACTTTCCCTGACCCTGAGCTGATGGTATCCGGATCTGAGATCTATCTTTGAAAAACACTTAGCACCCTGAAGTTGGTTAAAAAAAATCATCAATCTTAGGAAGAGGATACCTGTTCTTGATGGTGACCTTGTTCAATCGTCGATATTCAATACGCATACAAAGAGAACCATCTTTCTTTAGGACAAAGAGAACTGGTGCACCCATGGGGATTTGCTCAGTCTGATGAAACTCTTGTCTAACAGGTCCTTTAACTCCTTTAACTCGGCTGGGGACAATCTGTAAGGAGGAATAGATATAGACTGTGTATCAGGAAGAATGTCAATACCAAAATTGATCTCCCGCTTGGGAGGGATTCCCAGTAGATTATCTGGGAAGACTTCTGAATACTCACATACTACTGGGATTGACTGGATAGTCGGGGTCTTGGAAGTGGCATCCTTAACCCTAATTAAATGGTACACACAACCCTTGGATATCATCTTTCTGGCCTTAAGTTAGGAAATGAAATGACCTACAGGCACAACTGAACTACCCTTCCACTCTAGAACTGGCTCACCCGAAAATCAGAGTTCTACCGCACGGGTTCTATAATTAACTGAGGTATAACATGCAAATAACCAATCCATGCTGAGAATAACAGCAAAATCGGTCATGGCTAACTCTACTAAATCCACTAAAGTGACTTTCTGAAGGATTGTGATCGGGCAACTTCTATACACCCGCCTAGCTATAACTCAATCACCCGCTGGAGTAGAGACTGAGAAGGGTTATGACAAGATTTTGGGACTGACTTTGAAACCACTAGCCACATAAGAAGTCACAAAATATAAAGTAGCCCCTGGATGTAGCAATACATATACATCAAGGTGGAAAACTCGTAAAATACTAGTGATTACATCCAGGGAGACCTCCTACTCCTGGGGGGGATGCTAGGGCATAGAATCTGTTATGGAGCTGTCCACCACCTGTACTAGTAGAAGCACCCTGCTAGAAGAGATGTGTCGCTGGAGCTGCTGACTAGTGGCTAGAATACGGGCTCCACCATCGGCTGATCTAGCTGAAGGGCAATCTATGAGCCTGTGCCCGGGTTTGCCACACCTAAGACAAGCTTCTGAACTAACTAAACACCTCCCTGGGTGGTTCTTGCCACATTTCGTACAGGCTGGAAAAGTGCGATCTCCTAAAATGCTCTCCTGGATCCTCGAGCCTGACGCTCCACCCCTTTGATAACGTCTGGGTCAAGACGGGACACTAGCTGATAATGGTGCTAGGGCCAAAGATCTCTAGTGGGACTGATGACGGTGCCCACTAGGCCTCGACTAGGAGAATCCGATGCTATCAGTCCTGGCCCTCTTAGCCTTTCTCTCCTGCTCACTCAGTTGTATCGCCTCCATCTTCTGGGTGTACAGAACTATCTGAGCAAAGTCAATATCCTGGAGAAGCATCGCGGTCCGGCAATCCCTGACTAAGGAGTCTGCTATCCCGTGTACGAACCTGCTCACACGGGCTCTCTGATTCGCCACCAACTCAGTGCATACCTGGACAAACGAGTGAACTCCAAGGCATACTCTTGAACCGTCATCTTTCCTTGTTTAAGATTTACAAACTCGGCCACTTTTAACTCCATCATCTCCTGAGGGAAGAATGGATCAAGAAAAGTGACATGAAACTCATCCCAACTGACAGGGCCTGTTCCAACCGCCCTGCTATCCTTCCACTGTTTGAACCAAATGAGTACGACCCCCTTTAATTGGTATTAGGCCAAATCGACACACTCCTTTCCAGTCACCCCCATAATCTGGGTGATCATCAAAACCTCCTCAATGAAATCATGTGGATCCTTGTCCACCTTCGATCCAAGAAACTCGGGAGGGTTTATCCTCAGAAAGTCTCTAACCCTCGCTGCCACTGCATTCCCATTCTATAGGACATGTGCTACCGCCTGCTGGTTGACCTGGGCAGTCAAGGCCTGTGCTAGCATCTGAATGGCTACCTTGAATTCAACGTGGGCAACCAGCTCCGGTGCATGGTGCTCATGGGCTGGTGGGGCTTATTGGTGCCCGTCTTCATTGCCATCCTCGTGGCCATTTCAATTTCCATTTCTTCTGCCGTTAAATCTACGGGGAGGCATGATTCTGCCAACGCGAATATCATGAATTAGAAGGATAGAGAGACATTTCACTGCACGACATAGAGCATGAAAGAAGGGAACATTTCCTAAATGTCTTGTAGCCTCTTCGTCATAAGTGTGGCGCACTTCACACCCATAAAAAAGACTCTACTTAACATGGCTTTCGGACACCATAGGACACTTCAAAACCTATGGCTCTGATACCAAGTTTGTCGTGACCCGAACATAGGCTCGGATCAAGACACGGGACAAGGAGCCCCGCGAGACTCCTAGTCGACTCATGACATGAACATACATCTAACTTAGTCAATAAAAGCAGAAGACTTAACATAATAAGCATAACAGAAGTCTAACCATAACATAACATCAAAACCAGAATTCACTTCATACATGACAAGATGATTACTATATACAGTCTGAAAGCCTCTAACATATCTGATGGATTGATGGGACAACGCCCCCAACTAACCCAACGAGTCTGAAACACAAAAAACAGAAGATAACTGGTAACAAATAGTCCTCGGGAGATGAGGACTCACCACTGAAGCTGGATGCTAGCTCCAGAGAACTAGCTAGTGATGGAGTTGAGTCTGAAGATCGGAGCCTGTATCATGAAACGATACAACATAGAGTATGCGGTCAGTACGTGAAATGTACCAAGTATGCAAGGTAGGTAAAATGGAAAATTAGAATACATAAAACCACGTACTGAGTATGCAAGGTAGGTAAAATGGACAATTAGAATACATAAAAGTTCATAAGAGTAGGACTACATCATCGTAACATAAATATCATAATGCAAACATAGGACCCAAGGTTTTCCAAACATTCGTAAATCATTCATAATCATAATCATAAGAGAAGAGCTTTATTAAACATGACTTGAGCCAAAATATAAAATCATAATCATGCGTAAATCACCAGGAACAGTGGGAGATTTTATAACCAACATACTTCATATGAGCACACATGGAGCCCGACCTGTAAACCTCTAGTCAGGAGGGTGTCGGTACCTTGCCAAGGGTAGAGCCATGAAATAGGCCTGATATCACTCATGAAAGGCCCATTTGGCTAAAAGGGACAATCTCAAAGGAGGTCCCATCGTGGCTATGTTGGCGCGTAGTTTTGAGACTCAGGGCATGCTTGGACCCCGGGTCTACTCGGTGTTAAATATTACTCCCAAAACATATATAATGCTCATAGGATAATATAAATGAGATTCATAGGCTAGTTAAAATTATGATAATCATAAGCATGCTTGAAATATGTGAACTAGCCATAAAAGTAAGGCCCGTGAGTTGGCCATAATCATAAATCATAAATGAAGAAGTTCATGTATATTTGTAAAATATGTATATACTTGATATTCATAAATTCATGATGAGAATTTGAGAGAAATCATATCATGAGTCATAAATCATAATGGGTAACGAATATCAAAATCAAAGTAAAATCATAACTTTATTTATCATGAAACATACATAATTGGACATAGTTTTGTAGAAAATTTAAATCTAAATAGTTATAAAATCTTCCCATGATTCATAAAACATGAAGTTATACATGAGAGGAATTAACCATAGGTAGATCATAAGGATTTCATAAGAATTAGGATAAAACCCCCATAGCATTAGGAATAGAATTTCATGAATTAGAGAGAGATTTGGCATGGGTGTGAACAAATTCACCCATTCATAACCCTACATACCTGAGGATATTAGATTCTACAACTTCTCTATTTGCCCAAGGAATAATTGAGATCAACTTGAAAGAAATTGAGCTTGATCACCTCTCTAGGCTTCTACACTTGCATGCATGAATAGGAATAACTTAGAATGAACTTACCCCTTTTAAAACTCACTATTCATAGCTTAAAATGACGTAGTTTAGGACTCTAGGGCATAGAAATGATGAAAATACCCTTAATGAATTTCCTAAAAAAATTGCTCTGACGTGACCACGGACGTCAAAACGGACCGTTACTGACTCCAATGGTCCGTTACACCCCTGAATCAAGTCTCAGATCCCCTAACACGTATGGACAGAATGAGTCGTTACAAGCTCCAACGACTCATTTCTGCCAGTCGTTGTTACCACTGCCTTAACTTGGAATTCTTTCCAACGGGTACCGACAATGGCTTGTTCCTTCAAATAATGGGTCGTGCCACGACTCGTTACTCCCTCTTTGATCCAGAACTAACCTCACTATGACTACCTTCAATGACTCGTTGTAACATCCCATGGGTCGTTCTGAGACCCGTTACTCCCAAATACAGACCTGCAGTATCTTTTCACGTGCACATCCAACGAGTCGTTAGTCCCTCCAATGACTCGTGCTATGATCCGTTCTGAGAAACTTTTCCAGATATCAACTACCTTTCACTTTCAAATCCCAAGTATAGTCTTAGGCACTTTCGGGGTAGTACAATCCTACATCACTCTCTTCATCTCATACTCAAACATTGTTATAATTTGTTAATCCGTCCGTTGATCGCATCTCCTACACAGAGTCTACACGATTTACCCATCCAAGGTTTCAATTCAAAGAAGGAAAAAGTCCATATTTATACCCGGGAATATTCTATCAACAACACTCGAAAGTTAATCTCCTTAATAATGTTCAACTCAAGGCATATCCTGGGGCATGTACCCATTCATTGGTTGGAATATCTCCCCTAGGGTTTTACCTCATTATGAGTTTTTTATTGTCACCCTTCCTCTAATACGCTTGTTCTTAGATTCTCACTGATTCCCATTCATAGTCCACAACATAGTTAAAAGTACAATCCTACTTATCGAAGCATATGAATTATACGCACATATATGTTTAGCTAACCAAGATCTAACGCAAAAGTGAGTAAACCATAGCCTACCTGGGCACCTACCTATCGTCGATCGTCTTCATCTGCAGCTATCCCATTCTTTATTTCCTCGCGAGAGTTCCTAGCCCTGGATGTCAAATTCCACCCTTGGATCATTTTGGTTTCCTCCAAAAAGTCCATTTTCAGTTTTTAGACATTTTTTATAAGTCCTCCTCAAGGACTAGGTTTTAATGTCCAAATCAGAACAGGATTGCAGATTTTTGGTCCGCATCATCCATTGCAGTGGACACCCTTCTCGCTGCAGCAGTTCGCTACGGCGAAATCCATTTTTACCGCAGAGGACACTCACTTGGATTCACCCGATCTCGACTACGCCCGTTCAAATTTATTCTCCGTGCGTCCCTTGTTTGTTAGGGATTTATCACGAATTTCTAAAAATTTATTCGCCCCAATTTTTATTGGGTTGGAATGCTATAAGAGCCAGGTGGGGCATTACATAGCATCTTGAAGTCCCATGTAATAATATACGATATACCCCCATGGTACTTCTTCAACATTGAAACATGAAGCGTCGGATGTACCCCAAACAACCCTGGCGATAAAGCCAGCTCATAAGCTACCTCTCCCAGACACTAGAGAATCTCAAACGGTCCAATGTACCTTGGGATAAGCTTGCCCCACTTACCAAATCTCATCATCCCCTTCATGGGGAATACCTTGAATAGAATTTATTCTCCCTCCATAATCTCCATATCTCTCATCTTCTTGTATGCATATTATTTTTTTCTGCTTTGAGCCCCCACTAGATGCTCATGGATTAACTGCACTTTTTCCAATGATTCCTTCATCAAATCAGTTCCCCAAGATCTCAGCTCAAATGCACCAAACAACCCGATTGTAGACCTACATTTCCTTCTGTACAGAACTTCAAACGATTCCATGCCAATGTTCGAATGATAGCTATTGTTGTAAGAAAACTCTACCAACGTTAGAAATTTATCCCAATGGCCCCCAAAATCTATAACACAGGCCTGAAACATGTCCTCTAATACCTAGATGGTCCTTTCTGCCTGTCCATCTGTCGGAGGATGGAAGGCTATACTCAAGTCCAACCTGGTGCCTACCTCTACTTACAAGGTCCTCCAGAAACGAGAGGTGAACTAAGTATAGCCCTGTCAGAGACAATGGACATTGGTGTTCGCGCTCTGCTGCTCGGTATATATTATAAACCGACACGCAAGTGTACGTGGTCAAACAAGTAATAAAGTGGCTAAGTAGCCAAGTATCGATCCAAGGAGGCTGCTCTAGATATGCAAAATTTCCTAGTTCACTATATTTCTATTCTATTTCTAACTATGCTAACAACTATCCAATCAAGATTTGAGGGAGTTTTGTTTCTAGACTAATTATATACTAAAATTAATAACTACTATTTACATTGAGTTTAGACAATGGATATGCACATGCCAAGGTTAAGAACGAGTAATGAACTTGATAATCATGATAATTTGGTCATCTTCTTCTTTATATTGCTAGCCAAGAACATTTGCCTAGAAATTAAAACTTCCGTATTTAATTTCACTTTAGCTTCATAAACCATTCGTCTACATTTCTGTGATCAAATGCAATTTATGACCTAACACTACAATTCCGGTTCCTAAATTGACTAATACGGCTTTCAAGTATATTTCTATCAAGAAAGCACATCAAAACCCAATTTTCCCTAATCAAGTTAAGAACAATACCCTATTAATTCACAACTTTCCAATTTCATGCTCTCTCGAGTGAAATTGGACTTTTTAGATATACATTAATGGTGGCCAATCAAGAATGTAATAAGCACAAGAATTAATAGAACAACATGCAAGAAGAAGAAGAAACCATATTAATTATTACCAAGAATCATTACACAAGTTCAAAACCTCAGCAAGAAAGGAATTAGCCACTCATTCTTGGATTAATCATCCTAGAATGAGTGTAAATCATGCATACAATTGAAGGAAAAGAAGAAGGGAAGAGAAGAAAACTCTTATCTTTTCTATTCTTCAACTGCCACAAAACCACGTTCCTCTCTCCACTTCTGAACTCCACCAAAAAAACTAAAACTAAAAGAAGACTCTTTTAAAAATAACCTAAGTGTGCTATTTATACTAGTGGGAAATTTTTCCCGGAATAACAAGCAACGTGTCACGGAGGCCAACGCGGAGCACTGCCTCCGTGAGACGGCGTGGACGCGGACCCTCTCTGGAAATTTCAGGGTCCGGATAATTGGCTTCAACGTGGCACGGAGGCCATCGCGGAGCCCTGTCTCCGTGCCACGGAGCTGTCGCGATGCCTCACTGGAATCTGCCAATTAATTTCCTCTCCAGGCAGTGTGCTACCGCGATGGCAGCGTGGCACGGTGCCATCGCGGAGCCAGTGTAAAATGTGCTATCCGAGGTCTTTTCCACGCTCGCATCCAAGTCCAACTCCGACATAAGTCCAACACGCATTTTTGCTCCTAAAAATCACATTATCCTGCAAAACAAATGCTAATCATGTTGGTTAGTATAAATTTGCATTTTATTGCCAAATACATGATATTATATACATATTGCACAACAAACAAGGTAAAAATGGTACGTTTGAGTATCACTTGGGCATATAAATCTGTCCAAGATCACTTACCCCACACTTAAATCCTTGTTCGTCCTCGAACAACACATACACAAATCATGCACATCACATCTCAACCTTTGTCACTATGGTGCAACCATTTACGTTACGGTCATACCGATTATTCGGTTTTTTTGCAAATCATCAAGAAAACATGCTTGGTCGTACAAGACAATGACCTTAATACATCGAGGCTTCCTAGACTTTTAAGAATTGATTCTTGATATCGGCAAACTCATGCAAATCAACTAATCAAGAAATCCGACCCGAAAATCAATCTTTAATCAAGCATGTACCCTCACAACTCGGGAGAAACTTCCCCTTTTATGCTCGTGCAGCACACAAACATGCACGTAGGGGCATATAGAAATTAATTTCACTCTCTCTCCCAAAAGAATTCACATGCATCATGTCATGACCCATAAGCTTGCCCTTAGTGTATTACTCCACTAATATAAAGAAATGCAGTGTAGGATCAAATAGGACTTTTAATGGGTTGTAACTGGGCTATGGATCTAGTATATATATATTTGATTAGCCAATAATAGTTGCTAGCATCCTTAAGCGCCTTTTCAACTCATTCCCATCGACTCATGGACATTGTTCCTCTCTTTTCTCTTTTTCTCCCCTTCATGTTGGTTTACTTTCATACAGCCCATTTCATCAGGCACACTTGACACAAAACAGAGGGTTTTCATGTACCCTCAATTTCATTTAATTACAACTAGTGCCTCTTCAACATCATCTTTTCTTTCTTCCCTCTGCTTTTCTTTTTCTTTTCACTCTTTTCACTCTTTAACACTTTGGGAAACAATTTTCTGTTCTTTATAAGCGCTTAAGAGTTTCTTATAGACTTCAAGGCTAATGAAAAGAAGGAATAAAGCTTAGTTCATACAATTCTGGACAAAAGAAAGAAATCGGCTAAAGGCTCAACGGGCTGACTAGGGTATACAACATATAGAAAGGTAGAATTTAACAAGAAAAAAATGGAAACTAACGGTTAAAACAAAGAAATGCCTACATCCTTTCCAACACTACCCCTCCTTCATTTCGCTTTGTATACACGCCAGGCAAGTTCTAGACAATTCACAATGACATGGAATAGCAAAACCTCACTCACACTTCATGCACATGCTCGAATCAAGATGCATTCACAGACTCTTTAATTAGTCAAGTACATGAATTCAAGATTAAGCCTCAATCATAATGAACCAAATTCTATAGCCTAGGTAACTCAACATATTTACACAATTACATGCTTTCAAACGAATCACTTTCGCATTTCGAACATCAATTACACACGCAACAAAATTTTAGCAACCATAAGCAACTACAGTTTATTGATGCAATCCACCAAAGAAACTAAAAACAAATCATCTACTCCTATCGACTACATTTCCCTTAAGACGGTCGTCATCCATCCATCATAGGGAATGTTCACTAACTATGACATCGGTTCAATGGGACTATTCTCGGTAAAAGAACCGAAAACAAACTCCGAGAAACCCAAAAATAAAACTTCAAAATTTTTGCAACACATCGATCATTTCGATGAAAAAAATATTTACAAAATATGTTGATAAGTGCAACATCCTTTCGCAAAAATTTTAAAAAATATCGATCATATCGATAGAGAAAAAAATATTTACAAAATTTATAAAATATTTACAACGGCAACCATAACTTTTTAAAGACACACATCATTAGCCACAAACAAATATATACACATCATTCACAAATCAGTTCACAACAACAGGGAAAGCACAGACATACACAAACGTCAAGGAAGAATATACAGCAGATTTAGAGCCTATGACCCAGCACCTAACTACTCCCCACCCCACACTTAAATCGAACACTGTCCTTAGTGTTCACAAAAATACAAAGCACAAAATTTTGGGTGGTGAAACTCCCTGCTTAGTCGAAATATTTGACTTCCTCATCCGATGATGCGGCCTCGTCGCCCATATCTGAATCAGCTCCCTCGCCGTCATCGGACTCCACATCAGAGTCCTCACGACGTGTCTCTTCATCAGTAGGGACGTCGTCATCAGTCAGCTCCACAAAGGCTGGCCCCACCTTGCATAAAGCTCTGGCGTTCTCGCCAAAAGGGTAGTCCAGCTCCAGCTGCCATAATTCATCCTCGGTGGCTGGTCTCCCACCTATCCGTAGCTGCAGCATCTGCATACCGAACATATGGGCCATATACTGGTCGTTACGAGCATGTCGCTCGCCCAGAGTCAGCACAGGTCCGTGTGTAGTGTCGGGGGCCTTGGTCTTTGTCACATCAAGCGCCCGACGCTCCAACTGCGGAATGTAATCCAAGGCTTCTTCCTCAACGTCGAGGCCTCGGAGGAAGGTGGTGATGAGTCCGCCAAACCCGTATCTGTGGCCCTAGTGTAGTCTGGCTCTCTTCATGGCGGATATTATAACCTCCCCCACATTAATCTCAAGCCCTTTCATAAGGGCATACACCAGGCACACACGGTCCCGGGTCACGTTTGTCATATGTACTCCCGGGATCAAACACGAACATACAATTTTTAGCCAGATTCTGGCCTCCCTATTCATCTGCGAATAAGGCAGAGTCTGGTGGTAACCCCTCTCTTTGTGTCTACTCCATCGGGCTGTGGATCGAGCCCCGCACAACGTACGTCTGATGTCGGCGTACGGTGGGGGGATGTTGAGCTGGCGGAGAACGTGGGCGTCTGTGTCCCGCGCTCCAACGATGGCATTCAGCTGCTGGGGTTCCAGAGTGACAATCTGCCCTCTGATTTTAATAGTGTGGCTTCTGATGGCCGGGTTCCAGTTGGCATAAAATTCCCGGACCAAGTGAAGGTTGCACTCCGTGGGCTCCTGAAAAATAAAGCTGAGCCCAGCTGCTTCAATTCTCTGTACGATGCGAGGGAACTCCTGTGCAAGTGGTTCCCTTGCAATATGTTCCTCCGGGAAGTACTTGTTCTCCTTATGCTTTGCGTACCACTTCTTCCCTTCATCGGTCACCCATCGTGTTCCGTATCGGCGGTGTTGACCGCGTGGAACAGCAGGTGCAGCTGTGACAGCAGTGCCCAGTCTCATTCTCTTTCTGCCGGTGCCTGAGGTTGAAGCACCCTTGCCTTTATCTTGTCGGCTGGCCATTGTACCTGTCAATTTACACAGACAAGCACAACGTTAAGCTAAAAACTTGTTAGTTTTGGCTAAGGTCGGGTTAAACAAAATTTACCCCACTTAGTCTTTAACAATATTTACAACATGTTAGCAAGGATAGATCTATTTACACCCAAAACACAATCACTATAAACATATTGCTTAGTGCGTTCACAAAAATTCGACAGCATACCGGCTAGCGAACTACTCAGACTTCATACAGCTAACCCAATCCTACCATCGACAACTATTCACCCATGGCACTTAGCAACAATAACAACAACCAAATAGAAACAACAATACAAACATTTTATATACACTAATCTAATCAATTCAACCAATTCACATATTACGCAATGTCCCACTAAAAAACGAGAATTAGTCGTCTTTCACCAATTATACAATATTTACCACGACTTATCTCAACTAATAAACACACCCCGGCATCAATTTCGTCAAACTATCAAGTTACCCAAGTTAAAATTCGACAACCCCAAGCCCTAGAACTCAATTCGACAATCAACAATGAATTATTCAATCAATCGATAAGTTCACCCGTCAACTACAACAATCCGAACACAATCAATCGCAAAATAATTCACGTCATGTTTAATTTCTACCTAGGGTGATATATCTCACCTCACATGCTCAAAATCGACAAAAATCACCAAAAATTTGAGATAGACGATGAAAACATACCTTGGAATTGAAGAATCGATAAAGACTTGACGTTTTCCTTGCCTCTTAACGTGGCACGGAGCTTGGGGGTAGGGGAATGGGTGTTTGGTCGCGGAGGGAAGAGGGAATGGGGAAAATAGGAGCGAAATCGGGGGTTTTTATTAAGAAAACACGCGGGTCACCCGGAAACCCGGTGTGACCCGGCACTGGGATAAGGGCAACGTGTCACGGAGGTTAACGCGGAGGCCCTCCTCCGTGACACGGAGCCAACGCGTTGGCTTACTGGAATTTTAAAAAATTCCAGATTTGCCTTCAACGTGTCACGGAGGCCAACGCGGAGCATTGCCTCCGTGACACGGCGCCAACGCGCCAGTGCTCTGTTTCACTATCAAATTTTATTTTTCATACCTCGCCTCGTTTTCTCGATTCCACGTATTTTTCCTCCGGTATACCTGAAAATCACCTCACTAAACAAAAATTGGTTAAATTCATAGATTTCCCTACTAAAAATTAAAAATTACTAATTAAAATGCAAATCTAAACCTAGTCAAGAAAAAAGAAAAGATAATAAAATAGAAGAAAAACTTTACACTAAGAAAAAAAAGAAAAAAAAGAAAGAGAGAGAGAAAAAAAATATTTTTCACGGGTTGCCTCCCGTGCAGCGCCTGGTTTAACGTCGTGGCTCGACAGCCTTTACGCTCAATTTTCTACTAGGGAGATGGACGATTTGACCCGATCATGGTCATCTCCCCAGTAGTTCTCAACCTTGTCTGGTGGCCTACCTAGTAACTCTCGGGAATCACTCAATCCATTTGCATTCCCATGATCAATCACGTTGATCACCGAGAGTTCCTTATAGACAGTCGGAAGCTTAGGTGCCTTGTACACGTCGAACACCTCAACCTTGTCGTGTGCTCGCATCGTGAGTTGACCTGCAGCTACATCGATCAATGCCTTTCCGGTTGCCAAAAATGGTCGTCCCAAAATAAATGGGACTTCTGCATCTGGCTCAAAATCCAGAACAATGAAATCTACCGGAAAAATGAGGGAACCTACCTGCACTAGCACATCCTCCACAATGCCATCCGGCTTAGCTAAAGACCTGTCTGCTAGCTGCAAGATCACTGTTGTAGGTCTAGGACTCCCTAGCCCTAACTTTCTGAATACCGAAGATGGCATCAGATTTATACTTGCCCCCAAGTCGCATAACCCACGAGCTCGGATACTTTGCCCAATCGTCAGCTGGATAGTAAAACTTCCAGGATCCTTCAGTTTAGTGGGCAACCTGTTCTGAATACGGGATGTGCATTCCTCCGTTAAAGCCACCGTGGCATACTCGGTCAAGCGACTTTTGTTGGCCACGATGTCTTTGATATACTTTGCATATTTTGGCACACCCTGCAAGACATCAACAAGAGGTAAGTTAACATGTACCTGTTTAAGTACCTCCATGAATTTCTGGAAACACGCCTCCTCCTTGTGTTTCTTAAGTCGTTGAGGGAACGGGGGTGGAGGCCTTGTTGGTTTAGCTTCTTTGGTCTTCCCCGTATCTGAGGTTTGTTCTCCCTCAACATCTGCTGCTCCTGACTTCTGAGGCGGTCTTTCCGGTTCCACCTCCTTTAATTGTAAACCACTGCTCGTGGTCACTGCATTTACCTGCTTAGGATTGGGATCCGTGTCGCTAAGTAGTCCTCCCCTTGGTCTAGTATTTTGGGCACTAGCAAATTGCCCAAACTGATATTCAAGAGCCTTGGTTGCCAATTGATTGTTCTTTACTTCAGCTGCCAATTTGACATAGTCAGCCTGCAATTGTGCCTGGTTGGCAATCATGGTCTTGAACATTTCCTCAATAGTCGGTGATGGTGGTGGAGGAGGGGCATTGTGATTTCTGAACTGATTCTGATAGCCTTGTTGCCCTCCTTGGTTTCTGTGCATACCCTGCCCTGAACCTTGGCCTTGTTGATTGTTGCTACCCCACGAAAAATTCGGATGATTCCTCCAATTCGAGTTGTAGCCACCACCAAACTGCTGTTGATTCCTCTGTGCATTGCCCACAAAGTTGACAGAATCAGGATTTGCACCACAGCATTCAGCTGAATGCTCACTACTACCACACACTTCACACCACATCTGTTGGACTGCATTAACTAAGGCTGAAGGCTGGTTCAAATTCATAGTGCTGAAGTGAGTGTTTAACTGATTTTGCAAAGCAGCTATCTGTGCAGCGATAGCTGTGAATCCATCCACTTCGAACACTCCCGCTGCTTTCCTTGCTCCACCCCTTGAAGAATCTGCATTCCATTCCGGATTGCCTTGTGAGATTCGGTTGAGCAAAGTGTACAGCTCCTCATAAGTCTTCTCCAGCGCTTGCCCTCCAACTGCTGAGTCTAACAAAATTTTAGTGTGGGGTTCCAAACCCTCAATAAAAGTGTGGACCAACACCTCGTTTGACTGATGATGATGGGGACAGTCCCGCAACATGGACTTGAATCTTTCCCAGGCTTGATAAAGATTTTCTCCTTCCCTCTGTTTAAAACTTAGAATCTGACTTCTAAGTTTAGCTGTTTTACCTGAAGGGAAAAATCTGATCAAAAACTTCCTTGCAAGATCATCCCACGTTGATATAGAGTTGGGTGGTTCAGCTTTTAACCACCTCTTGGCTTCACCAAGTAAGGAAAATGGAAATAAGGTGAGCCGAACATAATCAGGTGACACTCCAGCGGGTATGTACGTGTCACTTATCTCCAAAAAGTTCTGGAGATGTTGTTGCGGATCTTCGTGAGGGAGACCGGTAAACTGCCCGCTCGTGTGCAAAAGTTGCACCATATTTTGCTTTAACTTAAATCTCCCCCAGGCTCTGGTTTTCGGATGCTGGAATGTACATTATTAGCGTGTGGGATTGCCACCTCGCGAACCGGCCTGGCTGCTACTTCCTTGGGCACTAACACTGCCCGCACAACTGGTGGATTGGGTTGCTCCATCATAGACTGTTTGAGCAACTGCAGCTTCTTCCGAAGAGCTTCTCTACGTTGACTATGCAATTCACGTTCTGGCTCTAAGTAAGATTCCACCAGCTCCTTGTCCCTTGCCAGTGTTCACAGAAATAAAAATCTGCAAAATACAGGCTAAGACCAAGTTGTTAACACTTAAGAAGATAAAAATACAAATACAGTAAATTTACACTAAACAAAATTTTACAAATCGCCTAGCCTCCCCGGCAACGGCGCCAAAAACTTGTTCGCGCTCTGCTGCTCGGTATATATTATAAACCGACATGCAAGTGTACGTGGTCAAACAAGTAATAAAGTGGCTAAGTAGCCAAGTATCGATCCAAGGAGGCTGCTCTAGATATGCAAAATTTCCTAGTTCACTATATTTCTATTCTATTTCTAACTATGCTAACAACTATCCAATCAAGATTTGAGGGAGTTTTGTTTCTAGACTAATTATATACTAAAATTAATAACTACTATTTACGTTGAGTTTAGACAATGGATATGCACATGCCAAGGTTAAGAACGAGTAATGAACTTGATAATCATGATAATTTGGTCATCTTCTTCTTTATATTGCTAGCCAAGAACGTTTGCCTAGAAATTAAAACTTCCGTATTTAATTTCACTTTAGCTTCATAAACCATTCGTCTACATTTCTGTGATCAAATGCAATTTATGACCTAACACTACAATTCCGGTTCCTAAATTGACTAATACGGCTTTCAAGTATATTTCTATCAAGAAAGCACATCAAAACCCAATTTTCCCAAATCAAGTTAAGAACAATACCCTATTAATTCACAACTTTCCAATTTCATGCTCTCTCGAGTGAAATTGGACTTTTTAGATATACATTAATGGTGGCCAATCAAGAATGTAATAAGCACAAGAATTAATAGAACAACATGCAAGAAGAAGAAGAAACCATATCAATTATTACCAAGAATCATTACACAAGTTCAAAACCTCAGCAAGAAAGGAATTAGCCACTCATTCTTGGATTAATCATCCTAGAATGAGTGTAAATCATGCATACAATTGAAGGAAAAGAAGAAGGGAAGAGAAGAAAACTCTTATCTTTTCTATTCTTCAACTGCCACAAAACCACATTCCTCTCTCCACTTCTGAACTCCACCAAAAAAACTAAAACTAAAAGAAGACTCTTTTAAAAATAACCTAAGTGTGCTATTTATACTAGTGGAAAATTGTTTCCGGAATAACAAGCAACGTGTCACGGAGGCCAATGCGGAGCACTGCCTCCGTGACACGGCGTGGACGCGGACCCTCTCTGGAAATTTCAGGGTCCGGATAATTGGCTTAAACGTGGCACGGAGGCCATCGCGGAGCCCTGTCTCCGTGCCACGGAGCTGTCGTGATGCCTCACTGGAATCTGCCAATTAATTTCCTCTCCAGGCAGTGTGCTACCGCGATGGCAGCATGGCACGGCGCCATCGCGGAGCCAGTGTAAAATGTGCCATCCGAGGTCTTTTCCACGCTCGCATCCAAGTCCAACTCCGACATAAGTCCAACACGCATTTTTGCTCCTAAAAATCACATTATCCTGCAAAACAAATGCTAATCATGTTGGTTAGTATAAATTCGCATTTTATTGCCAAATACATGATATTATATACACATTGCACAACAAACAAGGTAAAAATGGTACGTTTGAGTATCACTTGGGCATATAAATCTGCCCAAGATCAATTGGCACCCTGTGCAACCGAATCACTTCATTCATATATAGCTTGGCCAACCTCTCGGCATTGTAAGTCACTTGGACAGGCAAGAAGTGAGCAAACTTGGTCAATCGGTCCACAATGACCCAAATGGAGTCAAACTTTTCCAAAGTATTTGGAAGATCAACTACGAAATCCATAGCTATTCTCTCCCATTTCCACTCGGAGATAGGCATCCTCTAAAGTACTCCTGCAGGCTTCTGGTGCTCGTATTTCACCTACTAACAATTCAAATATTGGGCAACATAGTCAATAATATCTCTCTTCATTCTGTCCCACCAATAGTGTTGCTTCAAGACATGGTACATTTTGGTGACTCCAGGGTGAATGGAGTACCTCAAGTTGTAAGCTTCTGCCAGAAAAGTCTTAATTAGCTCACCAAATCGAGGAACACACATGCACCCCTTTATACTCAGGACCTCTTCACCATTTAGCACTACTTCCTTTTCCTCTCCCCGCAGAACCTTATCTTGGATCTTACCCAACTTCTCATCCTCAAATTGTCTGGATTTATTTCCTCTAACAGCGATAACTTAGCCTCCATGCTAGTTAGTATCCCACCTGTTTCTATCAATGAAGGCCTCATCAAATTGTTTGCTAGTGTCTAAACTTCTCTAGTCATCGGTCGTCGAGTAGCTTCTAGGCAAGCTAAACTGCCCATACTTACTGCCTTCCGACTCAATGCATCTTCCACCCCATTAGCCTTCCCTAGGTGATACAAGATGGTGACGTCGTAGTCCTTGAGCAGTTCCATCCACCTCCTTTGCATCAAATTGAGATCCTTCTGGGAAAACACATATTGCAGGCTGCGCTGATCTGTGAATACCTTGTAATGAGTCCCGTATAGGTAGTACCTCCAGATTTTTAAGGCGAACAACACTTTTACTAGCTCCAGGTCATGCATGGGATACGTCTTTTCATGCAACTTTTGGCTATCTCAAGGCATAAGCAATGACCTTCCCTTCCTGCATTAACACAACACCCAACCAGAGCGTGAGGCATCATAATAAACAACAAAACCTTCATCTTCTATTAGTAATGCCAGGATAGGTGCCGTGGTTAGCAGGGTCTTGAGCTTTTGGAAACTCTCTTCACATTCCTACGACCAATGGAAAGGTACATCCTTTTGAGTTAACCTAGTCAGTACTGAGGCAATGGATACAAACCCCTTCACAAACTGGCGGTAGTAGCTGGCCAGCCCTACAAAACTTCGAATCTCTGCCATGTTAGTTCGCCTAGCCTAGTTTTTGACTGCCTCCACCTTCTGTGGGTCAACTTTGATTCCCTCCTTGGAGACCACATGCCCAAGAAAAGACACCGAGTCCAACCAAAACTCACACTTAGTGAGTTTGGTATACAACTGCTTCTCCTTCAGCAATCCCAATATGATTCTCATGCTCCTACTTGGTCTTAGAGTACACCAAGATATCATCAACGAAGGAATCTAAGTAGGATTTGAAGATACCATTCATCAAGCATATGAACGCAACTGGGGCATTAGGGAGTCTGAACGACATGACTAAAAATTCATAATGCCCATACCTGGTCCGGAAGGCTCTTTCGAGAATATCCTCAACCCGAATCTTTAGCTGGTGATAAACTGACTTCAAGTCAATCTTTGAAAACACAACTGCTCCCTGTAACTGATCAAACAAATTATCTATTCAAGGAAGAGGGTACTTGTTTCGAATAGTTACCTTGTTCAACTGATGGTAATCAATGCACATCTGTATGCTATCGTCTTTCCTCTTTACAAACAAGATCTGAGCACCCCATTGAGAGACACTTGGCCTAATGAACCCCTTATTAAGAAGCTCTTGCAACTGTTCCTTGAGTTCTCTTAACTCAGTTGGTGCCATTTGGTACACAAAATAGAAATGGGTCGGGTCCCTGGTTCTAAGTCTATGCAAAAATCAATATCATTGTCCAACAGCAAACCGGGCAGATCTGCAAAGAGCACCTCTAAGAACTCACAAACCACCGGGATCGGCTCTATGGAAGGACCCTCCAAATTAGTATCCCGAATATGTTCTAGATATGCTGAACAACCCCTCTCTATCAACTTACGAGCATGAATATACAAAATGAGTTTCTTAGGAGCAGGGCTACAATTCCCTTTCCACTCCAACCTAGATGACCTTGGGCCCGATATAGTGACGGTCTTAGCATGGCAATTTAGAATGACATAGTAAGGAGATAACCAGCCCATTTCCAAAATCACATCAAAATCAACCATGTCTAGATCACTAAGTCTACCTGAGTGTCCAACCCCATAAAATCAACAATACAATCCCGAAAAACCCTATTCACCACCAGAGAATCCCCATCAGGAGTAGACACATGGATGTAAGTATCAAGCACATCACAAACAACACCTAATCCCAATGCAAAATAAGTTGACACATAGGAAAAAGTAGAACCTAGATCAAACAACAAAATAGACATTTTGTCGGATACGCAGATCGTACCTGTAATAATAGCATCTAAAGCCTCTGCCTCGGGCTTGCTAGGAAAAGCATAAAAGTGAGCCTAGCTACCTGCCTGCTAACTGCCCCAATTGGGCTCCACCACCCATCTACCCGCCTAGGTGCCACCCCTACCTACCTTAGCACCTCCTCTACTCGCTGAGCACCACCTTTGATTACTGGCTGACTACCTCGCCTAAGCTGTGGATGATCTCTGCTTAATGCACTACCTCCTCTTCCGACAAGGGCCGAAGCTCGAGGAGCTGGGAGAGGGATGATCTATCTACCCTGATCAAACCTGGGACACCATCTTCGAATGTGGCCATACTCCCCACACTCGTGGCATACCTTCTCGATCACTGTACTCTGAACCAGAGCAACAGAAATAGGCTGAGCCTCGAAGTCTGAATGGACAAACTGAGTACCCCCGACTGTACCTGCTGGTCAAGGAGTGTTTCCTAACGGACCTCCTGCTGACACCTGTGTAGCCGACTGAATAGGATGCCCAGAAGCATCCTGCGAAGTCCTAGTAATAGGCCACTATAGGAACCTACCCTCCGAGCCTTCTTCTAGGCATTCTTTCTATACCCTTCTTGTTTTACCCCTTCTATGTTCTTCACATATTACACTACCTCCTGAAAGGTGTTACTTAAGGAGACCATATGAAGAGCTGGTAACTGGAGACCCACATTCAGGCCTTTGACAAACCGCCTGATCCTTTCTTCTTGTATGGGTAGTAAGGGTAGAGCATACCAGGATAGTGAATGAAACTGGGCCTCATAGGTTGCAACGGAAGAGCTTCACTGCTCGATGGTGGTAAACTTATCCCGTTTCCTATCTTAAGGTACATGGTACATACTTATCTAAAAACATGGAGTAAAACTGGGTCCAGGTCAATGGTGGTGACCTGCTAGTCTGGACTCCACGAAAGTGCTCCACCAAAGCTTTGCATCACCCATCAGCTGGAAGGTAACAAACTCCACACTGTACTACTCCACCGCCCCTATCTTATGGAGCCTCTCATGACAATCTACAATGAATTCATAGGCATCCTCCACCTCAGTACCATAAAAAGTGGGAGGCTTCATCTTGGTGAACCTCCAAAATAAGTCATGTTCCTCCCTGTCATCACAGGCCCAACCACTAGCCTCGAGATCATGATCGCCTCATACATGTCATCAATGCAATGAGCCATTGCAGCCACATGTTGTATCCCTGATTTCTTCCCTGCAGGAGTTGTTGGTGCTGCCCCAATACCCACGAGGCCACTTAGGAGATTAAGAACCTAAGTCAAAACTTCAGAGGATGCTAGAGCAATATGAACCTCTCCCTACATCGGTACTTCCACCTCTACCGCCACCCTTTGTTGATCTGCGGGAGGTACCATAGATGCTGACCTCTCCCATATTGGAGTAGGAGCGCGAGCCCTTCCCCTGGCTACGACAGGCCTTTGCCCGCACCCTCGACCCCTTCCTCTACTGCGGACTACTGCTGCTAGCTCGTGTGCTATTTCTATGTTTCTATCTGCATGTGTTTTCACCATCTGTGAGAGAAAGAAACAAGAGTTGTTATATACCAATTTGGATCACTAGATACTAATTGGAATCAAGTAATCGCATGAAAGGAAGGAAGAAAGGAGTTTTCCTAAAGTCCTGCAGCCTCTCAAAGATAAGTTACGGACGTCTCCGCACTGATCTGCGAGACTCTATTAGACCCGTCTTAGTGCAATGAGATCGACGAACCTAGATCTCTGATACCAACTTTTTGACGACCCAAATGGACGTGATTGGCACCCACACTAATCCCCTAGTGGGTGAACCAACTAATTCCAATAATAACCCGACATCAAACATTCTAACGAAAAAGAAATAACATTTTAAAATATGAAATGAAATGAAATATCCCAATCGAGCACAATCATCTAAAACAAAACAAACAAAAATTCCAAAATTCGATTGTCATTGCACCAGACGTCTTTGTACAAAACTAGAAATGATAAGTATAGAAAATAAAGGACTAAAATGTTAGGAAAAGAGATATCTTCAATAGTGGAGTGGGACTGCCCGTATTGCGATCACTTACCTTTTAACTGTAACTACTACTGCTTTATAGGTAAGGGTGAGAGGAGCTTCCTGGATCGAATTCTACACTCAGAAAAAACTGCAGGAGTAGCGTCAGTAGGATACGTGGTACTAGTAGGCATAATCGGCCGACCTTACATAATAACATATAAGCATTGCAACTACAATATGAAACCAGTCCAAATATCCTACATAAGCACAATAAATATTTCAAGAACAGTAGCTCTACGTAGGTGACAACTGGCCTGCTCATTGGATTAGGCCTTTTGCTACAGCGGTCACTTGACCGCTGCCGCGGGCTCACCGTAGCGGAATAAGTCCCGCTGCAGTGGTACTTCCCTGGGCATAGTAGCTCGACTTAGCTACAACTTTATTATTTTACCAGTTTCTAGCAATTCACACATTCTAATGCTCATTCATGTATAAACACAAGTTTTTGACATCAATCACAATTATCCATCATCACATACGATATAAAGCAAATCATCACAAGAAAGAATAACTCAATGGCAATAATCATTTAACCATATCACATTTCAATTCTCTTCCACTTTTCCATATGTAGCTTACAATTACAGGATCACAAACTCAACTCAACCACTTAGCACTTACTCACTCCAAGTCTTTGACATGTTTACAAATGCATTATAAAATAGAATAAATTGTGACATATCGGGAACACACCTCCTCCATATCACTATAAACACTCCTTATTAATATCAATGTACACACATGCTAGAGGGTCATATTTCTTCCCTTCCAGTCATGAGCTGTAGGGGACTTTAGAAATCCATGTACTATACTGGCTTGGTACCCGCTCCCACTCATATGCTCATCCAGATGCTCCCCTGAGATAGGAGCCACTCAACAAATATTGCTCCGCCGGATGCTCCCCTCAGGCACGAGCCTCTCATCTCAGGATATTCTTACTATCCTTAACCATTCTCTAAGCCATTGTCACATAGTAGAGTTCATCATTAATACATTCAGGAGTTTAAAATCTACCTCTCTTACTCGAATCATTGACAATTCATCAATCACTTCCATAAACATGTCAAAGAAACACCATTAACAGTTCAACACAATTCCACATTGGTTCGATGACCATATCATATCAATTTAATAGTAAAAAACACTATAGAAAATAATGTCCATAGACCAATCAACACATCATGATTGCACATACATGTCATTATATAAAGTCTAATTCCTCTAAATCATAACCTACCTAAATTTTAGGGTAAGAAAAATCAGCCACTCCCAGGAGCCTTGCCCTTTCTCAAAGCTTCGGAATGCTCGAAATCTACAACAACAATTATAGAGTAATTTTATTTCTTACTATTCGAATAAGGGTCTTAGAAATTCAAACCCTTCCCTTTAGGGCACCTTTAAGAGTAAAAACCCAATTCCACCTAGTTCTAGGTCTCAATTTCTTCATAACCCACATTCTTTAGCAACTAAACCTTAGGGAATGATCGTTACCCCCTATAAACCTCTACTTAAATCCTTTATGATCCAGCCCTAGTCTATCAACTTAGGGTTTCTTAGCTTAGAAAATCACCATTAAAGGTTCTCCTTGAATTCTAGAGTCAACATAATCCATTATACGTAAGAATTTAGGAGACTTACCTTGGGAAAATAATTCAATTATTCTGGGGGAGAGAATCGCCTTCAGACCTTAACCCTTCGTGATTTAGAAATAATGGCGTATAACCCTAAAAATCCCACTTAAATCCACTTTTTGATTCCTATCATCTGTTGCAGCGGTCACATTTTCTCCACAATGGACTCGCTATAGTGGTTAGGAAATCGCTACAGCAGATCTGACGGTTAATTTTACGGTCTATTACGGCGGGACTCCGACAGTCACCACGGTCTCGCTGCAGTGGGAAACCCACTGCTGCAATGGTACCCCGAATCAGTAGCTCCCCCAGAATCATCAATTTACACTGGTTCACTCCACAACACTTCTCTAACTGCTGTCTAGCCTTGTTTAGAATTTTCCATGTTTACTTCTCCTCGTAATGACATACGGGTCATTACATATCATTTATATTTGTTTCAAGAGAGGAAGCACAAGATGGTGTTTCCTTAGATTTGATGACATTTCACAACACTATTAATGGAAAGGAACTCCCACAAATTGCTGAGCGAGAAATTTGGAAGATTCGAAATTATTTTTTGGGCTTATTTGGCTTGATTTCGAAGAAATAAATTGGCTCAAGTAAAGGTAATTTGAAATTGAATCAAAATGTTCAAATACACTACATTTTGGATCTTGAATTAATTTAGATTAAATCTAAATTTTTTAAATTCTTCTTTCCACTAAATTAATTAATGAATGTTTCTTTTGTCCAAATTAATTTTCAAAATATATACATTTATAAATATATGAATAATTTACTATACGTATTTAACTTAAATTGGAGGAAATGGCTTTGTAATAAAATGTAGTAAATTATTAAATTATTTAGAGTAATAATAATATAGTTAAAAGTAAAAATATACATGCCCATATTGATATAAAGAATCAAAATATTTTTGGGAAATTTTAATAAAAAAATTAATTAATTTAATATTTGAAAATAGGGTAGAGGGAGATACTTTTTTCCCAAAGTTCATTGAAAATAACATGTTACACCCCATAAAAGTTAACGACTAGTAAGCGTACGCGTGGATTTGTGATGAATAAAGAGAGTACGACGTGTGTAGAGAAGCCTCAGAAGTAGGATCGGGCGAGGCTAGGCCGCGAAGGGCCAGCGCGACGCGCCAGCACACTGGCGCGATGAGGGGCGCGACGCGGGGCTGTCCTGGCACCTTGGGCAGTGCGGGGCGCCCCCTGCCACCGGCCGTTCTATATATATAAGTCCTGCTTTCAATTATGATTCATTTCCAAGAATATTTTCGTCCAGAGAGAGTAGGAAACGAGGAAATCAATCGTTTTTTGTCTGATTACGCTACCAAACATGGTGAAAATTCAAATTAAATTCAGGTATTGAATTCTAAGCCTATAAGAAGCGTTTGCTACGAAGTTATTTTCTTGAAATTCGCCTGACAAATCGTAACCCCGCTGAGCAAAGTTGTTAGAATTGCTCCAAGCTGATTTCTAAATGAGCAAAGGCATCAAGTAAGCATTTCTCCCTTCTGAATCCTCGAAAAATTATAGGTTTTCGGTCGTATTTTATGTAGTCAAATTATAGTTGCTACTAGTATTAAGAATTATCATTTTTAAGCCAAATTTGGTATTGAAATTAGTCTCTTTCTCCCAGTATTATGATTATAGTTGAAAAGAGCTGACAAATACAAGTAAAAACTCGTCAGATAATCGGGAAATGGCAATCGAGGTATGTGAAGGAGAATTCCTTCGGCAAGTTAGTTTGTGTAGCATTATACTACAGTTTGAATCCTAGTAAAAGAGCCAAAAATATTATTGGTGCGAATAGCTAATGCTGTTAGCTGAGATCAGTACTTTATGTTTAGTTTGGGATTGATTTTGCCTCATATAGCCTTCCATGACAACCCAGGATTACTAGTTGTGTCTTTGCACGCCAGGGACTATATGACTCCCACTCCAAGGAGAGGTATGCCGTCCGCGAGGGACGAAGATGAGGTCCGAGGACCTTATATAGTCCATTCTATGGCTGTACTATTATTTCTATGCTGTATCGGCAATACACCCCCGTCGAGCCTGGTGCCCGGGGTGTAGTTATCAGGAGTACACCGGACTCAGACACAACTACAGTTAAGGGGCTGAGCGGGATCAGTTGCAGACCCAGGAGACTAATGGGTTATCTATAGTTATTAGTTGACTCATTTTTACCTTGTAGGGATATATAGATTGGAGTGTACCCAGTAGAGCTTATGGGGGCCCTGAGTGGGTTATTCTGTGCTGATTGTACCATCCGGGCTTATGGGGGCCAGGTAAGGTTCTTTTTTGCACTATTTTCTAATAGACTAGGCAGCAGGCTATTAAGTTACTCAGGTAGTATCTCTATCCCTTCCATTCAGTTGCTTTCAGTTTCATTTCAGTTTTATTTAGTCATGTTTACTTACTACCTTACATATTCGGTACATATTATATTGACGCCCATCCATGGGGCGCTGCATTACTTGCCTGCAGGTGTGGATAGACACGGATCAGGACCTTCTTAGCTTTCAGTCAGAGCCAACAGTACTGTTAGCTCCTCTCCTCCGGAGCTGATTAGTTAGAAGGTTTTCTCTTTTGGTTGTACAGTATGGGTATGTCGGGGCTCTGTTTTGACCATTATTCTACTCCTAGAGGCTTGCAGATTTACAGATTCCCTGTGTTTAGTTTGTTTTTGGTCGTGTGGGACCTCTATATGTTTTATTTCATATGATGGTCGTGTGGGGCCTTGTTTAGCTATTAAATAGTGGCCTTGTAGGCTATAGTATAGTTATAGTTGTCTGGGTTTCATTTCAGTTATAACTAGACAGCATGGTGGCCTTGTCGGTCCGCATAGGATTCCCTTCTATTGCTTGTTGTTGGTTAGCTGTTTTCGTTTACAGGTGACTATATGGCCTTGTCAGCCGGAGGCTGTGTTTATAGCCAAAATATAGCTCGTTGTTTTCTTGAATTGAGTTGCAGGCATGCACCAGACGTGCATAAGCCTAGCCAAGTCAGTTACATTCCAGTGTAGCACTAGGTCCCAGTCATGCCTCCCAAGGTGAGGCATGACAAACTTGTTATCAGAGCAGGTCGTATCCTAGGGATTCTGCAAGCCGTGCCAAGTAGAGTCTTGTCTATGGATGTGTTGTGCACCACATTATATAGACAGGACACTGCGAGGCATGTTAGGGTGGTCACTCTTCTTTCTCTCCCAGCCATGCTATAAAGTTGTGTTGTATAGGTGAGTTCCTAAGCTTACTATAATCTTTTGGTCTACAGAGAAATGTTGGATACGCGATAGACCATGACTGGCAGGAAGTTAGACGTCGTAGCAGAAGAAGGCACTAGTAGGGTGCCTCAGTCAGAGTTAGCCCGATCTAAGGGCGACAAGGATACTTCATCTCGGTCTCCCCAGCATTCTCCACCATGTTAGAATCCATCCAGAGCGACAGATGTCTCGGCACCACCTCCAGCAGCTCCTATACCGATACCATCTAACCAAGAGGTCAGGAGCGCTGTCTTTATGCTAGCTCAAATAATGGCAGTGCAACATCAACCAGTGGAACCCGTTGTTGCTAAATCTTCGGGAGGATCTGGTAGTTCGAGGGTTCGAGAGTTCCTCACTCTGAGTCCCCCACATTTTACAGGGACAGATCGGGATGAGGACCCTCAGGACTTTTTGCACCAGTTGCAACAAATATTTAGGGTAATGCATGCCACACCTGCGGAGTCGGTTGAGTTAACGGTATTTTGGTTGCAGGACATATCAGTGTTATGCTATGAGAGTTGGGAGAGGTCCTGAGGTAGATATGTTCCCCCTCCGACTTGGTCCAGCTTTTCAGAGACCTTCTTGGACCACTATTTGCCACGAGAAGTTCGACAGGCCCGGGTAGATCAGTTTTTGCATCTGGAGCAGGGTTCGATGAGTGTTTTGGAGTACGCTATGAGCTTTGACTCCTTATCCCGATATGCACTGACTTTCATAGAAACTATACCAGCCAGGGTGCACCGGTTCATTATAGGGATGCTTCCAGAGTATGTGGAGACTTGTGTTACAACTACTCTGTGGGAGGACATGGATATTGCCTATATTCAAGCATTTGCTCAGAGTACTGAGGGGATCAGGAAGCGACATCGGGAGGTAGAGAGGGTAAGTTAGGAGCAGCGCCGCAGGGCTAGACCTAATGACACTCAGGCAGATTCTCAAGGCGGACCTAGGCAATGATTATTAGGCAGACCACTCAGACCCCCACCTCTATAGCAGTAGCAGAGTAGTAGACTGGGCCTTCGGGGGCAGTCAAGTGGGGAGAGCTCACGGTCATCGGGTTCGCAGTAATAGAGAGGGTCTGAGTAGAGTAGACTCACTGTGCCACCTTGCCCTATTTGCAGTCGCCGTTGCCTTGGGGCATGTAGTTATGGTTCTACCGCGTGTTACACTTGTGGTCAAGAGGGTCATATGATGAGAGGCTGTCTAGCCAGGAGTTAGAGGATCAGGACCGAAAGGACAGATCTTTAGTAGGGTCATGTGTCCCAGCACCTCCAGCAGGGTGTAGGCCCTCAACTTCAACCGACAGAGGCTGAGGTTGAGGCAGGTCAGGGTCACCGAGTTTAGGCACCGGTCCGGATCGCACTTATGCTTTATTAGGGTGATAGGAGTCAGAGTCGTCACCAGATATTGTGACAGGTATGTTGGACATCTGTTCTCATTCAGTTTATGTTTTGATAGACCCCGGTTCCACTTTGACTTATGTTACACCATTAGTGGCCCGAAAGTTTGGTATAATGCTAGAATTTCTTCAGCGACCCTTTTTAGTATCCATGCCCGTTAGTGACTCTATTATAGCTAAAGAGATCTACTGGGGTTGTACGGTAGAGGTTGTTGGTCGCTAGAATTCGGCAGATTTAGTGGAACTAGAAATGATCGATTTTGTTGCAATTATGGGTATGGATAGGCTAGCATAATGTTACACCAATGTAGAATGTTGGACAAAGATTGTCCAATTCCACTTTCTAGGGGAGGTATTACGAGATTGGAAAGGCAATGCATCCACGCCAAAAGGTAGGTTTATATCCTATCTTCGGGCGAGAAAGTTGATAGCAAAGGGTTGGATTTATCATATTATCCGGGTTCAGGATGTCCAAGCAGAATCCCCGGCTCTTTAGTACATTCCCGTAGTTAATGAATTTCTAGATGTGTTCCCAGATGAACTTCCTGGTATTCCCCCAGAACAGAAAATTGATTTTTCTATCGACCTATTACCAGGTACTCAGCCTATATCCATCCCTCCGTATCAAATGGCTCCGACTGAGCTCAGAGAATTGAAGGAACAATAGAAAGATCTGTTAGATAAGGGCTTTATCAGGTGAGTACTTCACCGTGGAGTTCGCCAGTTCTGTTTGTAAGAAAGAAAGATGGCTCCCTCTGCATGTGTATAGATTACTGACATCTAAATAAAGTCACTATCAAGAACGAATACCCACTTCCTAGGATAGATGACTTGTTTGATCAGGTATAAGGGGCGAAGTATTTTTATAAGATCGACTTAAGGTCTGGGTTCCACCAGGTTCAGGTTCGGGAGAGAGATATCCCCAAGACGGCTTTCAGGACCAGGTATGGCTATTTTGAATTTCTAGTCATGTCCTTCGGTTGACGAATGCTCCTGTAGTTTTCATGGATCTGATTAACAACATCTTCAGGCTGTATTTGGATTTGTTTGTAATAGTACTCATTGATGACATTCTAGTGTATTCCCTCTCAGAAGCAGAACACCGAGGTCATTTGCGAACAGTGTTCCAAATTCTCAAGGATCGCCAGTTGTTATGCAAAATTTTCTAAATGTGAGTTTTGGTTGAATTTGGTAGCCTTTTTGGGTTATATTGTGTTGGATGCTAGTATTCAGGTAGATTCATAGAGATTGAGGTAGTAAAGACATGGCCTAGACCTACAATTCCAACTGAGGATCGGGCGAGGGTAGGCCGCAAAGAGCCAGCGCGACGCGCCAGCCCACCAGCGCGATGAGGGGTGCCGCACGGGCCTATCTTGGTGCCTTGGGTGGGGCGAGGCGCCCCCCTGCCACAGCCCATGCTATATATATATAAGTCCTCCTTTTAATTGTGATTCATTTCCAAGAATATTTTCGACCAAAGAGAGTAGGAAACGAGGAAATCAATCAATTTTTCATCCGATTCACTATCAAATGCAATCCAAATTCAAATTAATTTTAGGTATTGAATTCTAAGTCTACATAGAGCATTACTACAGAGTTATTTTCTTGAAATTCGCCCGGTAAATCATGACCCGCCGAGCAAAAGTTGTAAGAATTGCTCCAAACTGATTCCTAAACGATCACAGGCATTAAATAAGCATTTCTCACTTCTGAACCCTTGATAAATTATAGGTCTTCGGCCGTATTTTACGTAGTCGAATTATTGTTGCTATTAGTATTAAGAATTATCATTTAAAGACGAATTTGGTATTAAAATTAGTCTCTTTCTCCCAATATTACGATTATAGTTGAAAAGAGCTGATGAATACAAGTTGAAACTCATCAGATAATTGGGAAACGACAATCGAGGTATGTTAAAGCAAATTCCTTCGGCAAGTTAGTTTCTATAGCATTGTACTACAGTTTGAATCCTAGTAAAAGAGCTAGAAATATTATTGTTGCAAATAACTGTTGTTGTTAGCTGAGACCAGTATTCTATGTTTAGTTTGGGATTGAATTTTCCCCATATAGCCTTCCATGACCAACCCAGGGTTATTAGCTGTGTCGTTGCCCGCCAGGGGCTATATGACATCGCTCCAAGGAGCGGTATGCCGTCCGTGGGGATGAATATGAGGTACGAGGACCTTATACAGTCCATTCCATGGCTGGACTATTATTTCTATGCTGTATTGGCAGTACACCCCCGTCGAGCCTGGGGCCGGGGGTGCAGTTATCAGGAGTCCACCAGACTCAGACACAACTACAATTTAGTGGTCGAGCGGGCTCAATTGCAGACCCAGGGGACTGGTGGGTTGGCTATAGTTATTAGTTGACTCATTTAGACCTTGTAGCGGTATATAGATTACAGTGTACTCGCCAGGGCTTATGGGGGCCCCGAGTGAGTTATTCTATGCTGAATGTACCTTTCGGACTTATGAGGGCCAAGTAAGGTTCTTGTTTGCACTATTTACTGATAGATTAGGAAGCAAACTGTTAAGTTACTCAGGTAGTATCTTTATCCCTTCCATTCAATTTCTTTAAGTTTCATTTCAGTTTTATTTAGTCATGTTTACTTACTGCCTTACATATTCAGTACATATTGTACTGACTCCCATCCCTGGGGAACTACATTACTTGCCTTTAGGTGCAGATAGACACTGATAAGGTCCTTCTTAGCTTTCAGCTAGAGTCAGCAGTACAGTTAGCTCCCCTCCTCTGGAGCTGATCAGTTAGAAGGTTTGCTCTTTTGGATGTACAGTGTAGGCAGGTCGAGGCCCTGTCTCGACCATTATTCTACTCCTGGAGGCTTGCAGATTTACAGCTTCCTTGTGGTTAGGTTGTTGTTGGCTATGTGGGGCCTATATATATTTTATTTCGTGTGATGATCGTGTGGGGCCTTGTTTAGCTGTTAGATAGTAGCCTTGTCGGCTATAGTATAGTTATAGTTGTCTAGTTTTCATTTCAGTTATAACTAGACAGCAGGGTGACCTTGTCAGCCAGTATAGGATTCCCTTCTATTTCTTATTGTTGGTTAGCTGTTTTCGTTTACAAGTGGCTATATGGCCTTGTCGGCCGGAGGCTGTATTTACAACCGAGATATATCTCGTTGTTTTATTAAATTGAGTTGCAGGCATGCACCAGATGTGCATAGGACTAGCCAATTTAGTTAGATTCCAGTGTGGCACTAGGTTCCAGTCATGCCTCCCAAGGTGGGGCGTGACATAACATTAAAGAATTTATTTTACAAAATTATTCAAAATTATGAAGCATAATAAAATTAATTGAAAGAAAATAAGAGCCAAAATTGAGTTTCAATAAATTTTATAATTTTTTTTCTTAAATCAAATGAATTGTATACTTTACACAAAAAAGGAAAACACACAAAAGAGATTTTCATCTTTGTTAGCAGTTAAAAGATTTTCTATTTTAGTAATTGAAAGATTTTGGAAAATAGGAAAAAATTAGTTTTATTTTGGAAGGAAAAGTGTTGGAGGAACAAATACAAAATTCAAAATAAGAATATTATTATGGTGATTTTGGAGAGTGAATGTTTCATCTTCACACGTAAAAGAAAGCCACGTCATGGTTCTTTTGGTTTAGACTTTAGTAGGATGGATTAGCATGTTCACACCAAAAATCGCCAGTAAAGGAACCAGATTAATTATAATAATTGGTTGTATATATTATTATACTGGGGAATGTGGTCGCATTTAGCACAAGTATTTAAATATATGTATTTTAATTTAAAAATAATATTTAGGATCAAGTGCTTACCATCATGCCAAAAGTTATAGCTGATAGCAAGGGCACAACTTTATTTCTTAATCAAACTCACCAAGCAAGCGACATGTTCGATCATGACTTCGACCCCCCAGCCTCCTCATGGGCCTTGTCCTAGGCGGGATATTGGCGTTATCCAACATAATGTATAATTAAGATTTTGGAGGAAGAGAGGATTAGTAGGTTCCTCAATTCTCTGATTTGGGACTCAGCATATCATTGCACTTTAGGAGAAGATGCAGCAAGTTCTTACCCATTAAATATAATTCATTCATATATAATTGCTCAAAAAAATAAATAAAGCAGAAGTACACATCCTTTCTCTCTGTTCTCTTTTCAATTAATATAATTAATGGGCATAAGGGAAAAAGACATCCTCATAGAAACCACGGGGATGATAGTGAAAAAATTAAGCATTGTTGACTATGTCAGCATGACAACAGTTTGCAAGTCATAGATATCGATGCTTATTGCTCATCATCATAATAATCATCTAGAAACCCTTTGTCTTTGCAGCTCAAAGATTGTTTCTATAACGATCATACAAGATTCAAATTCTATAGTTTGTCCGATAGTCGATTTTATTCTTTTAAACTCACTCCCTGCTTCCACTATAATATATTTATTTATTATTTTACAACTATTTCATTCTACAACATATTTGTTACACTTTCATCGGAAAAAATACACCAAAATATATGTTGAGTTTAAAGGTGAAATCTTCATCTATGTTCCAATAAAAAACATACGTGTCTATCAAATTATATTTTCAAGTACCCATTTAGTATAATAAAAAATGAAATAAATTATTATTAAAGAATATTTTTCAACTTATTTATTCAGAATATACTATCCATTAATTAATAGATGCTAAACTTGATAATCTTCTTTATTTTTCATCATTAGAATCTTCTTAATACAATAAAAATAAGAGATAATTATATCATCGGACAACAAACCAAATACATAATTGATTAAGAAAATTAATTCAAACACATATACTTAAACTCTAGCGCGAAGCGCGACCACATTCTCTAGTTTGATAATATAAGTAACATAAATTATAAAGAGCTTACACAAAAAAAACTCAGATAAATACAATACATATTGATAATAAATTTTCAACCTACCATTTTGAGGTATCAATATTTTATTTTCACTATTTGATGACAACTTTGTATTTAATATCCTTCAATTTTATGACTGTGGATTCTAACTTTTAATTGTCGGGTGGTGTAAAGCGTTATTTTGTGCTATATAATATCCTCCTCAATAACTAATGAGGTGATGATATTATGAACTTGAAAAGGTCGATAAGCAATATTGTTTAACTATTCACACTCTATAGTAATCGACAAAATAATTTTTTGCATTAATAAGAAATATAAATAGTTGAAATGTAATAAGCGAAGCTTTTAGCTGAGCCCTGAAAAAATCCATATGCTTTATAAAATCATAAACTAAGTTAATTGACAAAATCAAACTTGAGCCTGTAAAGAAAACTAATCCGACAATCTTAAACCACATGGGCAAAGAGAGAAAGGGAACCAAAGTGTGAATGGGAAAGAAGCCGAGAAAATATATTTGTTTAAATATTTTGCTTGCTTGCTCACTCACGGTGAAATCTCAAAGTTATAGGAATCTCTTACATTTTATATGTTTTGTACAAATTTTGAATAATTTTATCATAATTTTGAATAATTTTATTATAAATGAAAGTTTAAAGACCACCTTAAACTTGATGTTTTTTTCTTCAGACCCCACTATAATTTCATTATTTTTAGCAAATTGATTATTAAGTTTTGCCTAAAAATTAGAGTTCTAGAAAACTATGTCTAACTTTTTAAGGATATTTTCGTGATTTAGTTTTAATTTGGAGTTTTCCACTTCTAGTATAACAAAGAAAATAAAATAATAAAGAAGAACCATTAATTTTATAATACCAAAAAATATGCGAAAAAGAGAAAAACTTACTAATCTTCGAAAATCCAATGACGTCACTATGAAGGTGCAACATTTTTCCTATATATAATTTGTTGATCAAATTTCAACATACATCTTAACTTTGTATTATATATAAGAAAAAATAACATCATATAATCTAAATAATTAAAAAAGTAAATAACATAATAAATTTATTCATAATACTTTAAAACTCAATTGAAAGAAAATATGATAAAGATAATATTTTCCTCAAACAAAATTCACTTTTCCTAATAATGGAGAATGACTAACAAAAACGTTCATATATACATTAAAAATGTGACCATTGAGTTCTCTTTGGCAAGAAATAATAGCTAATTTACTACTAATAACAATTGTGGCTATTGAATTTTTTTGGGCAAAAACAGTTATGTTAATATAAAAGTAATAGCTCTTTAATTTTTTTTGGTATGATATGACTTTTGCATTTTTAACGAAAAATGAAAGAAAATTAAATAATGAAAGAAATTTTTAAAAAATAAATAAATTTGTTAATTATTTAAAATGAAGAAAAATGCTCAAAAAATAGAAAAAAATTAGATGAGAATGATGACTAATTGATGTATGTGACAATATTAACTGACACTGATTAAATAAATGAGTTAAAAAATAATTTTAAAATGAAAAAAATACTAAAAAATAAAGAAAAAAGAATGGAGGCTTTAGAAACATGTCACATCAGTATGCCTCTAAACTCCTTATATATGTATTGAGAGATTCTATTAAATAAATTTAATTTAATTAATATATAGATGAGATGAGAATATGGTATAATGAATGATTATAATGTAAATTGTCCAGCAATTGATGAGAACATGTTACGTGCTTTCCTCTATGTTCTAAATGTGTTTGGCTATCCAATTACAATAATTCTTGCCATGTCATCGGAGAAAATTGAGTGGAAGATAACAAATGAATCTTGAAATTGAAAATGGTGATATTGACTTGGTCAACTGTCATTAATTAAAAAATAGATATAATTAGAGTGATTAAAAATTTTTGGGTGTAAATTAAAATTTTGATAATTTTAAAAAAAAATTCCCTGCTAAATTTTCAATTTTAAAATTTAAATTTTTCCTCTCTTTTTATCTTTTCATATCATTTTCTTTTTTCTTCTTTCTCCTCTCTCTCCAGATTTCTCTCTTCTTCTTCTCTTCTTCTTCTTCTTCTTCCTCCTCCTCCGTCTATGTCATTGTTGTTGCCGCCACTACCGCTACCGCTACTGCCACCATCATCGCCGTTGTGTTTATTTTTTTATTGTGTTATTCTTATTCTCTTTTTTTTTCTCTAATTTCTACGAGTGTTTTTTTGCTCTGGTCACGATCTTGAAAATATATATTTTTTCAAGCCATTGAAAAATTTCTGCAGAAAATAGCAACTGCTGCAGTTGTTTCAGCAATTGCTGAAAATAATGCAACAATTGCTGAAAATATGCAACTGTTGAATATGTTTCAGCAGTTGATACATCTATTTTCAGCAACAACTACTGAAAATATGCAACTTTTGAATATGTTTCAGCAGTTGCTGCATCTATTTTAGCACATGCTGTATATGTTTTCAGCAGTTACGGAATCTATTGCAGCAGTTGCTGCATCAGTTGTTGCAAAATTGAAATCCTGATTATGCGGTAATGGCGACGACAAATGAAGTGGAGGATGAGTTGGTGGAGTTGGTGGTTGTGACAATAGAGAAGGAGGGGTAGTGATAATGGCAGAGAAAGACGTGGTGGTGGAGGAAAGGGAGGTAATGATGGTGGGGGAGGGGGTAGAGGGGGAGGATGAGGCGGGGTAGGGGGAGAGGAGGTGTTATACCCCGTAAAAATTTCCAACATATAGATGGCCTATTCGCGTGTTGGTTAAGAGTATTTGAAAGTTATACATGCTAGAAAAAGGCCCGGGAAAAGACCGGACGAGAAACCTGTCGAACCATCGCGGAAGGAGCCGGGGAAAAGCCCCTCCGCGATGGCAACGTGTCACGGAGGTGGAGCCTCCGCGTTGGCTCCGTGACACGTTGGCCCTGTCTAGCCCCAATTATAAAAACCCCTAACTTCGGTTTAAATGTTATATTTCATATAATTTCTAGAGAAGTCGAGGGGAAAACAGAGGGTGCAAAGGTTGTTGATAAATTATCGTCCGATTACACCGTCAAACGCTGTCCAGACTCAAATTAACTTCAGATACCGAGGTATTAAGCAGTAAGGAGCATTCATACGGATTTAGTTTCGCGAAATTCGGCCGAAGAATTGTCGTGCTACCGAACTAAGGTAAGTGGAATTGCTCCAAACTAGTGTCAATATATTTCTATCCCAAAAGTGAGTATTTCTCCCTTCTGGACTGTTGAGAAATAGCGAGTTTTTTACTGTCTTTCGATAAGCCAAAGTTTAGGCTATAAATATATCGAAAGTGGCATTTTCTTTCAGAATATTGGTGTATTTAGTTTTAATTGACATGTATATGAATGTAGTTGGGAGAAACAGCAGAAGTACTGACGAAATCACATCGGTCAGTCGGGTACTCAGAAACCAGGTATGTAAAGCTATTCTTTCAGCAAGCCAGGAAGTACAGTCGAGAAAATAAATAGAATAAAGGCTATTAACAGATACCCAGCGTACAGAAATGATTTTAGTACAGTTTCCAGCAAGCATGCTAGTTTATCATTACGTATCATGCGATAATCAGAATAACGGAGAGTCAGATGATTTTAGATAGTAATGTGGTATCAGCATGTTCTTACGTAATATCCAGAATGGAAGTTGTAAAAGTAGTATAATGAATTAGCAAGATTTCAGATGGTATGTATTACATTTGTTGAGACTGTACCCAGTTATAGATGGCATGTTCTATGTTATTGAGTTATATCCAGATGTAATCAGATCAGTAATCAGATATAGAAATAGCTCCAGATACAGATGTAACTCCAGAAATAGATATGGCTCTAGAAACTGATATAGCTCCAGATCATGGGTGACAATAATCAGATAAACAGATAAAGGCCAGGTAGCGGTTAGCCTAGCAATCAGAAATAGTGTAAAACAGAATATAGCATCAGTTGTTTAATACGGACTAGCCTAGAAATAAAAGAAGAGAATATGATTAGTATTTTTCATTTGAGCATGCTTGCTGTGTATGTGTTTTGCATGTTGAGACTTGTTATGGCATGTGGGTGTCCTTTAGCATCCCCGCCGCCCCTGGGTTATAGCTGTATCGATACCAGATTCAGATACCGCCACCAGCTGGGCGATGCCGTCTGCCTAGAGGACGATGATGGCCGACCACCATGATAATAAGGTCCAGATTACCCTGCTTGCAGGGGCAGTTCAGTTTGCTCTGCGCAGAGCCAGATTACCCTGTTTACAGGGGCAAATTACTCTGTGTGCGCTTGTGGCCGGGGGCAGTTTCAGATACAGATTTTTATAAAATTACCCTATTGCGTGCTTGCACCCAGGGGCAGTTTCAGTCACAGATATAGCAGCAGATTACCCCGTGAGCACTTGCGCCCAGAGGCAGGAGTCTTCGGACTCAGACATAGTTTATTGTCAGAGGCCAAGGCCTGAGCTACGTACCCAAGGGGGCCGGTAGGAGGAGCTCACAGTTATCAGATGAGTGGAGTGACTTAATTTTAGTTGGTTTAGACCCTGGTAGGGGTAAATAAATTGTTATGTTGGTTGGCACCTTCCGGCTTATGGGGTTCGGTCAGGTATTGTGTGAACTTATATGTATATCTATATGTGCTACTAGATACTGATAGACAGTAGGACGACACGTCGTCAGGTACGCTCAGTTTAGTTACAGTATAAGTAAACTCTCCCCAGTTATCCTCAGCTAGATAGACTCAGCTACTTCTTGCTTATATGTCATGTTATTGTTGTTACCCATTTCAGTTGTATATTTTAGTTTGCTTTACATGCTTAGTACCTGTGGTACTGACGCCCGTGGGGGCGCTGCATTGCTTGCCTGCAGGTACACATAGACGAGGAGTCGATCCCTCGTGATCCAATCAGCAGAGTTGTCAGCTCCTATCCTCCGGAGCTAGACAGTCGGAGGTTGCTCCTATTTCCTTTTGATAACAGTTTGGGTAGGTCGGGGCCCTGTCCCGATCATTCTATTATTACTTCGTAGAGGCTTGCAGTCTGATGTTTCCCTGTGGTAGTGGAGCCGATCGTGTGGGGCCGTGCATGTATATATGTGTTTGGTTGATTATGTTGGCCGTGTGGGGGCCACAGGCTGATAGTAGTGGTGACCTTTCCGTTCACGTAATTATCCAGCATTCTATTGTTAAGTTACAGATAACTAGACAGCATGGTGGCCTTGTCGGCCCGCATAGGCTTCCCCTTTGTAAGTATGTTTCTGGTTAGCTGAAGTTTTATACAGATGGCTATAGGCCCAGTCGGCCGGAGGCTGTATTTACAACCGTTATATAGCCGGTTTGTTTCTTGAAATAGAGCCAGAGTCAGCCAAAGCACCAGATGTGCTCAGGCTGGACCATTTAGCAGCCCAGAGTCTAGCAGGCACCAGGTGCCCTTCATGCCCCCCAAGGTGGGGTGTGACAGGAGGGGTGGGTTAGTGTTGGCAGGGAGTGGGTGAATAGGGGTAGGGGCGTTGTATAAATAATAAAGTTTGAGGGTTTTTAAAATTAGTGTCATCAACACTAATTTTAAAATTATCACCTCTACTCAATAATTAAAACTTGTGTCACTTTTTCTTAGTTTTGAAGCTCTTTTGTCACCTTTAATTCGCTAGCCTGCTCAACAGATGAAGAAGAAGGTCAGACAGTCCAGTACCTCAATGCTCTATGCTATCTTAATTTTCCAGCTTTGCTCACCAGCTGTGGTGCCTCTATTCCCGGATGAAATTCCTTCCATTGTTTCGGGTGTAATTGATATCGAGCGGAAGAGAGAAGCCAAGGAACCAGCAGTAAAGAGGAAGTGCCAGCCTTCGGAGTGCAAGAAGAATCCCTCTCTTACGGGTCAGCCCAATCAACAATCGCCCCAGAATCCAATGTGCCCAAGCTTGATATGTTGGGCCAAGCATTGGGTGACATGCCTCAGCAAAGAGTTTCTCCCCCTCCACAATCTTCTCAGCCATCTGGTCTCCATCGACTTGTGGAGATGACAAACTCACACGAAAGCCAACTTCAACGTTTGGCTAAGAGCCTCCCGACACTCATTGCTAAAACAATCAAGAAGGAGCTCAAATCACTATATGATAATGTTACCACTTTATGCAAGAGGGTGGATGCAGTAGAAGGGGCAGTTACTTCCCTCCAAACTGAGGTGCATGAGTGAAAGAGTCGCACTTCGATCGAAGTGCCGCACTTCGATCGAAGTGCCCGACATGAGCTCCTTGGATACTGCAATGGCTGCTCTGTCCTCAGCTCAGGGGAAATTGATGACTTGTTTGAAGGGCTGAGAGATGATTTCACTGGGCTAGGTGATTCTAGCGGCGATGATGGTGGTGCGGCAGAGGCTGATGATGAAGAGGAGTAGCCCACTCAGGGAGTTCCTCGTCCCTTTCGCTTTTGCATATTTATATATGGGGACAATGTATGCTATAAAGTGGGGGAGGGATGAGCGCTGTTGATGGGGGGAGGATAGTTTCTTTTGAGATTCTGTATTTTTTGTTTGAGTTTGAGTAGGTCCAGCCTTTGTCGGGCTGTTGTTGGTCGATGATAATCGGGCGTGTCTTGTTTTTCTAAATGAGTGAATGATTTGGTTCAAGTTTTTTTGTTTATGATAAATGACTAGTGACTAAATGGGATCTTTTCTTTGAATTGCAAAATATTGAAAATCTTAAATGAAATGACCCCAAAGTCTTGTTCTTTTGTCTCCATTGTAAATAGTAATGTAGTAATTAAAGCTCCGAGGGTTTTCTTTTAACCACGGTTCTTTCCCTCGGAGCATTTTCTGTTATTTTTTGTTATTTTTTTTGTCGAATCAGGTTGATTTTTTCCGATGATGGATTGAGTGGCGACATTCTTAAGGGGAAACAACATGTTTCTTTGAGTCTTTTGTGAAGTTGTTTTGAGAGGCACCACTAAAAAATATTTTTCTTGTTGAACTGCAAATGCAAAAGACAAGGGCATGAGAATGAAGTTAATGAGCAAGTGTTGACACCATAGCATAGCATTTTTTATTATACATTGTAAATTCCCTGTTTGACTTATGATGTTTGCTTGTTTTGATGTCATTTTTGATGAATCTCATGCATTACATCTTATCTAGAACTTCAAATGTGATTCAAGGAGAAATCCTAGATGTAGTTGTGCCAAGAACATGAGTTTAGGCTTTCCTTTATCTAGTCACTTCACTCATATGCCCTCCATGAACATCGATCCTTGTTAGCCAATGTTGAGCCTTAAACCCTTTCTTTGGCAGTCACATTACAAGCCTTAAGACCATTCTTAATACCTTTTTTTAGCCTCAGTCTCCCTAGATACTAGTGATAAGATAAGCAATGAAATGAGTCTTAAGGCCTAAGAAAGAGGGAGTGATAAAAGCACTTGTAAAAAATAGGCAAAAGCCTAAGTTATAAGAATTATGTTCTAGAAGGAACACCACCTTTTGTCAAAATGCACCAAAGGATAAATCAAAATCGACAAGACTATCCTTATTGTGGGAATCAGTGTTTTCTCTTGATGTGATAAGGCTAATTGTGAAAGCAAGGGGTTATAAGGGGAAGTGTTAAAGAAATGAAAGTCATCAACAATAAAAGAAGGAAAAGAAGGTTAAGTGAGTGGAATTGATGTAAGGTTGTTCACGAAAAGTATTAGGGAGGATCTAGTCACTATAGCTAAATGTTCATCCTACTCTCATCTCGAGCCTACATCATAACCCGCAAGTCATAAATGATTCTAGGTGCATCTACTCTACATTACTGGCGAATTACATAAAGGACAAGCCTATGGGTCAAGTGTATGCATGAAGATATCTTTTGGGAGAGTGAGCGTGAGTGTCTCTTCCAATTAATACCTTGTGTACATTCAAATGATCACATGACTAAAAGAATAGGGATCCTTATTGTGGTGAGTGGCATCATCCCTTTTTGGGGATGCAAGAGCATTCAGAGTTAAGGTGGACATGGGGCAAATAGTGTAAACTCTAAAGCAAGCTTTGAATTTTCAGTGATTATAACTTGAGATGCTATGTGTCGTTACTTTGTTGAGCGATGCCCTTGTGTTGATAAATGATTCCTTTCATAAACTTGGTTTGATAGAAAGTGGTTGCCTTCTTGAAACATCTTCCTTGTTTTGATCTCTTGGGGTACTTTCTTCTCTTTTTCAATGAGCGTAGTGAGTATTTTTGGGTTGTCATAGTCCAGGTGATCAGCGAGGTCTATTTGGGATGAGAGGTGGTATATTCCTCAATAGTTGAGTGTTGCATTACTTGAGGACAAGCAATGATTTAAGTTTGGGGGTTTGATGAGTTGGTAATTTACCAACTCATAGGCTCTAAAACTTGAGTTTTTGTTTCGTTCTTGAGTTGATTATTTGGATTTTATGCCTTTTTTGCTTTTATTGTGTGCAGATGGTTAAAAGTGAAGAAAAGAGCAAAAATGAAGAAAAAAGAAGGAAGTGAGGGTGAATCAGTGATTCACATACATAAACCGGCGAAACGCCAGCTAAGGGCCGAATCTCACTGCCTCAGAGGAGTAATGCCACCGGCAGTTCGCAACTTGCCAGTGGTGAGTTGTCGGTCCAGTCACCGAGTAATACTCAAAAATTCTAGAAAGTGGCTTGAAGACCCGGTGGTTAACGGATTCAGATTGGCGAAACGCCAGGTGAACCATCGGTGCTCACTTTAATTTAGTGGAGATGCAGAAAAGACACCCGACGGTTCACGGATTGTAATCCGCCAACCGCCGGTGCTTCAGCCAGTTCCAAAATGGTATTCATAAGGGTATAATCTTCCAACACTAAAAAGCATATGAAAAGTTTCCTACTTTTTAGGATATAAATAGAGATAAAGTACTTTGTACTCAGATATGCAGAGAGGAAGAGAAAAATAGAGAATTTAAAGAGAGAACAAAAGCTTACATCACATCATATTTTCCCTTTTGAGCTATAAAACTTTCTCTTAGATGAGAGAGGGAGATCTTAAGTGAAAACTATAGAAAGTGCTCTGTTCGATTTTCTTTTGTACTAGTAAGTTTCAGCTACTGTTGAAGATTATTTTGTGAAGTTGATTTATCTACTCTTGCTATTAAATTCAATGATGCTGTTGATGGATGTGTTTTTGAATTTCTTAAATATGAGTTGCTAAAATCATTAACTAGTAGTGTGTTATGATGAATAGTTAATTGGAGTGGCTGTTGCTAGAGTCATCTTCATGTTGTTCAATTAAGTGTAAATCTATTAATAAAGATCCATTGATTATGATATGGGTCTATTTATTCTTGCTTGATTATTACTTGAGAGAGAATAATTAAGTATTGTAAGATAATCTAGTAGTGGGGATGGATAAGATATTGTGAAATTAAGCTAGGAATAGCTGAAATTGCTTTCTCATTCCTTATTGGCAATTAATAGCTAGGAATAGTGCAATTGCTAATCTAAATCAAATTGGGTTGAGCGAAGTTGTGGTTAGAGTCTTAATAAAACTCTGGCAAGAGGTAATCAATAGGTTGAGAAGCTGAGATACCTACTTTCCGAGATTATTTACACTTATTAAACTTACAAGATGACCTGGCATGTTCTGATCTAGTTAGTATTTCATCTACACCACACCTCTAGTATTTCACACCCTCGTTGACAACTTAGCTGATCTTGCTATTTTACTTTACTAAATCAACCAATACAAATTCTCTAAAAATTTCAACTCCCACAATTTTATTTATTTTTATATATTAAATCTACGTGGTGCAAACTAATATCAATTTCTCAATCGACACTTGAAATTATCATTCCCTAGTCCTCATGGGATTTGACCCCGGCATTCGTCGGGTTACTTGTTTTGATACTTCGGCTTGCATTAAGGAATATATTTTGGACGTTATCAGTATTCAATCCATCCAGGTGCCACCAAGATGTAATATGACTTACGGGAAGTCTATTGGTGGAATGGCATGAAGAAGGACATCGTGGAGTTTGTAGCTAAGTACCCAAACTGTCAGCAAGTAAAGGTTGAGCATCAGAGATCGAGAGGTGTGCTTCAGGATATCCGTATTCCTACTTGAAAGTGGGAAGAAATCAATATAGACTTCATCACAGGGTTGCCTCGCACTTGATGGAAATATGACTCCATTTGGGTTGTGGTAGACAGGTTGACCAAAGATGCACATTTTCTACCGGTCAAAACCATGGATTCCGTGGAGGATTATGCCAAACTATACATCTGCGAGCTAGTTTGGTTGCATGAAGTGCCTTTTTCCATCATATCATATAGAGATACGTAATTTACCTCTCAGTTTTGGAGGTCGTTTCAAAAAGGAATGGGTACTTAGGTTAAGCTTAGCACAACATTTCACCTACAAATGGATGGTCAAGCAGAGCGGACAATTCAGACTCTCGAGGACATATGGAGAGCATGCATGATTGACTTCAAGGGTAGTTGGGATGATCATTTGCCTCTTATCTAGTTTGCATACAATAACAACTACAATTCTAGTATTCAGATGGCTCCGTTTGTGGCTCTCTATGGGCGTAGATGTAGATCGCCTATTGGTTGGTTTGAATTGGTGAAGTGGTGATGATAGGACTATATTCAGTACGTGAGGCTATGGTGAAGGTTCAGCTCGTATGGGACAGGCTGAAAACAACTCAAAGTCACAAAAAGTCCTATGTCGATGTGAAAGGAGAGAACTCAAGTTCGAAGTGGATGATTGAGTGTTTTTGAAGGTATCTCCCATGAAGGGAGTGATACAGTTTGGAAATAAAGGAAAACTCAGCCCTCGTTATGTTAGCCCCTATCGAATTATGAAATGGGTTGTGGCATATAAATAGCAGTTTCGCTTAGAAATTAGCTTATGTACATCCTGTATTCCATGTATCGCTCTTAAAGAAATGTTTGGGTGATCCAGCTCTAGTTGTCCCGGTGGACAGTGTCGGTGTGAAAGACAACCTTAGTTATGTGAGGTTCCAGTGGAAATACTTAATTGTCAGGTTCGAAGGCTAATAAACAAGAAAGTAGATTCAGTCAAAGTTTTGTGGAGCAATCAGCATCTTGAAGGAGCTATGTGGGAAGCCAAACCAGACATGATGGCTAGATACCCACATTTATTCTCTACCGGCTCAGTTCCATCTTAAGGTATCAGTTTTGCTTAAAAACTCTATTTAGTTTTCACGTTCAGTTCATGTGCCCCAGTTTCTTTCATGTATATGGATGTGTGTATGATTCATGAATTCAGTTCAGCCATGTAGTTTGAATCGGAGGTAGTCCTTCCGTAAGTTTTCAACTTAAATGATCAGTATTTGGATGTGATGATTGTATTTCTCTGCTTTTCTGTATGTTTTTCCAATATTTGAGGATGAATGTTCCAAAGGGGGAGATATTATAATACCCCGGAAGCCTATGATCAGATTCGGGAGTTAAAACAAAGAAAATTGAAAATCTGGCACTAGGTCGTAGAACGAGTCGTTCTGTGACCCGTGGGGAGGACCACTAGTCGTGAGGTGACTCATGGTGAGGTATTAGGTTTGAGTTAAAAGAATGGTTGGGGGAGGGGTCATCACGGACATGACCACGTGTCGTGGTCAGGTCCCACAACTCGTCAGGTCAACCGTGACCAAGAAAATTAAAAGGGGAAAAGGTGAGTGGCAGTGCACCTGACGGATAGACCCCACGTATCGTGGTCAGACACCATGATTCGTTGGGTGGATCGTGGTCATTAGGTAAATAATGATCTGGGGTCGTGCCAATGACGAGTGGTGACCATGAGTAGTAGTTACTGGTAATGACTCATATGATGGCCTGTTACGAGTTTTAGGTGAAATTTTGGCACTGTACCTAATGACTGATGTGACGACTCGTGGATGGTGGCAATGACTCGTTAGGTCCCTCGTGGGGGCTGACGAGCAGTTATTTTCTATGAAGTTATTAAGAGTATTCTCGTCATTCTTATGCTATAAGGTCCTATACTATGTCATTTAAGTGATTTTTCAGAGTGTATTAAGTGGGATAAGCCATTCTAGCCTATTCTAAACCCATGCATGCAAAGTTAGGAAGTTAAAGAGGAGATCAAGCTTAAGTCCTTCCAATTCTTCTCAAATTCCTCTTAGGAAATCAAGTAAGTGTAAGAATCAGCTTTAATCAGGTATGTAGGATTATGAGTGGTTGAATCCGTTCACACCCATGCCCAATCTCTCAAAATCATGAAATTTCCTATGCTAATTCTATGGGGTTTTAGCCCAATGCATGAAATTCCTAATTCTCTACATGGGTATGATTTAAATGTATTTCTACTATTGATTTATGATTCATGGGAAAGTTTTACGTTGTTATTTAATTAAAATCATGTTTCAAGCTTTATAAATCAAAATGCCCAATTATGAGAAGTTCATGAAAGTTGAGATTTATGATAAATGTTCAAGTATGTTGAGATATCATGATGAAAAATATGTTTTCAAGTTACCCATGTTTATAATCATGTTTTTGAGTGAATTGAGTATTTTCAAGTGTGTTGAAGTATTGGGAAATGCCCACATGTTAAAGTATAATTTATGATTTCTCTGAATTGAGCTTACTGCATGGTTTTGGAGCGAAGACTCTCAATTATTTTCAGCTTGTGGTATGGTTTAAGCTAAAGCTTCTCATATATATATTTTCAGATTTGAGATGTATTTGATTATTGAGCTTCGTCAATAGACGATGGTGAGCTTCATCAAAAATAACGACGGAGAGCATATGCATGATTTAGTAATGTCTAGCACCTAGTAGGCTTAGGTTCAATCATCCTATGCCTCAAACTACGCGCCAACGTAGGTTGATTCATATATACACTTTGGGACCTCCCTTGTAAACTAGTCCCTGCCCCGATTGGTCAACGAGCTTGATATCGATATCATGGTATTGTCCTTAGCCCTGAAAAGGCTTTGAGCAGCTCTACCCACTTGAGTGTGATAGTTGGGACCACGTAAGCTCTATCGTGGTATGTCGGTTAAAAGATGAGTCTCCCATTGTTCCTCATGATTTCAGTTTTGCATATTCATCATTCATGATATACATATCTATATATGTTCTAAAGCAGGTTTGACTCAATTTTCAGCTTTACTTATGACTATCAGATTTTAGCTTTGGGTCAATCGATTCAATTATGATACTATGTTATGTTGAGATCATGATTTCAGCAGAATAGCATGCAAGCCCTACTCTCAGATTCTTATTTGTCTATGTTTTATGTTATGCATGTTTTAAATATTTTTACTTATTTAAGCGGTTTTACTTACCTTGCATACTCGGTACATTTCACGTACTGACCGCATACTCTATGTTGTAGCATTTCATGATATAGGCCCCGTCACTCAAACTCAGCCCTGTCCTTATCTAGCCTTTCAGAGTTAGCATCCTACACCTATTGGTGAGTCCTCATCTCTCGAGGACCATATTTTATCAATTTTCTTTGTGTATATTCAGTTTTCCACCTTAGCGAGTTAGTTGGGGGCTTGTCCCATCAACTCATCAGGCTTAGAGGCTTTTCAGACCAGCTTCAGATTGTATGTATCCTGATGTTATCTTTATTTCAGACTTCCGCTAAGATTATTAGGTTAATTCTTCCATTTTATTGATTGAGTTAGATGAATGATCATTCCATGGATCGACATGGGGTCTCTCGAGGCTCCTTGTCTCGTGTCTCGATCCGAGTCTACATTCGGGTCATGACACATTGCTGCCACCCATAGCCAATTCCCAGGTTCTAACAGTGATGACCACGAGTCGATGCAACGATCCATTGGTTCTACCAATGAGTCATTGTGTTGCCCATTGTCTTAGGATCAATTTGCCCTACCAGTGACAACGAGAGGTACCAATGACCCGTTGGTTTGCCCAACAAGTCATGGTATCCTCCCGTGCTCCCATTCCAGTGAGCTCAATTTTTGGACCCAGGACCAATGACTGGTTCCCATAGGTCATCCTTTTGACCAATGACCCGTTCTGAGGCCTGTTGGTCCCTTTCGGCAGTTTTTCCAGATTTTCTCCCAGGGGTATTTTAGTAATTTTCTACTTTTTTAATTCCTAAACTATGTTGTTTTAAGCATATTTTCAAAGAATTTAGAGGTTAAATGATTTTCCTCCCTTATTCTCCACTTAGACTTTCAGAAGAACGCACGTAGAATCCATATCATTCCTCTCAAGCAAGAACTAGGGCTCGTTGTCAGTTGCAGAAAGTTCAAGATTTTTCTCAAGGGATTTCTTATCCAGGTATGTGGGAATTCGACAAAGAAATTGTTCTTCCCTTATGTCCCCAAAACCTTTCTCTATTTCTTCTATTAGTTACAACCTAGTGGATTCGAAATGTAGAATGTTTTTAGACAAAACTCTTTAAGATTTCAAGTGGAATATTATTTATGATATTAACTGCTTTATTATCCCCTATTTCTAGAAATTTTGTGAAACTTGTATCTAGTGCAATGATTTGGCCCTAGTTTCTTAGTTCGCTAAAACTAGAATCTTGTGGGTTTGATTAGTTTTCCCTATAGCTTGATTCTATCTGTTTTGGGATACCCATATTGTTAGTATATGTTGAAATCTCAGTTAGATGCATGTCAGTACAGTCTTAGTCAAATTATTAGCGTACTCAGTATTGTCTAGAAATGTCAACTGATAAGTTTGATTGCAGTCTTTTCTTGAGGTGTCAGTGGTGCCTACCAGTTATCAGTATTAGGCTTAGTTATTAGATTTTAGTGGTTCTCTAGACGGTTATGACACTTCTAGATAAGAAGCTCTGACCAGTCTTAGAACCCTAGCTTCATACTTCAGTTTGTTCTTTAGACGGTTATGACGCTTCTAGATAAGCAACTCTGGCTGGTCTTAGAACACCAGTTATAGAATCTAGTTCGATAAGACTCTTAGGGTACTTCTAGATAGGTATTCCTGAATTAGTCTTTGGCCCCAGTTTCGAGCTATCAACTTAGTAGTCAATCTAGGACAATCCAGTAGGAGTAGGACTTAGCACCGAGCGGATTGGGGTTCCAATGCACCCAGGTTCCCAAAACTACGTTGCCACCATAGGTTATTTTTATTGGCCTATTGGCCCCAGACATATGATCACCTAGTTCATGCTTTTATACCCTGGCAAGGTGTATTGGGTCCTACCGATGGGGTGTATACATCGAACTCCACATCTAACTCACGTGGTTATATATCGGTTATAGACTCTCCTACTAGTCAATATAGTCTCAGTTAGCTCAGCTTAGAACATTTTCAGATTACTTAGTTTAGATCAGTCATTATAGTAGTTCAGATCAGTATCTCAGATTTATGGCATGTCTTTGACCATCAGACAGGGTCATTTTGACCATCTCATTATATTTTAGTTTATTCAGTTTCAGCATTTCAGTTGGTCATTTCATGTCATTACAGTTCATTTATTTATTCTCTGTGTTATGTTTTCTCGTACTTACTCAGTACATTCAAAGTACTGATGCATACCTTCTATGCTGTATCGTATTATGATACAGCCGCAGGTTCTCTATCTTAGCACCGTTAGCAGATCTTCTCCAGGAGTTATCAACTGCATTAGTGGTGAGTCCTCATCTTTCGAGGACGACGTTATTTTCTTCAGTTAGACTTAGAGTTAGCTGGTGGCTTGTCCCAACAACTCATCATATATAGATGGATTTTGAAACACAGATTCAGATTTTTAGTTTTGTTTTCAGTTGTGTAAATCTTTATGATTTAGTTCTTCATAAATAGTTTTTATTATTTTTAAAGCTTCCACTATGATTATTTAGATTACCAATGTTATGATAGACCATGGGTTGACTTAGGGTTACTATGACTCCAAGTACCGTGTCTCATCTAGGGTTTAGACTCGGGTCGTGACAGATGCTCTACCTTTACTGCCCACCGAGAAGGAGAGGATCAGGAAATTTGTTGAAGACCTGAATGTGGGTCTCCAGATATAAGTTTTACAAATGGTCTCCTCAGGTAAGACCTTCCAGGAGGTGGTAGAGTATGTGAAGTCAGTTGAAGGGGTGAGATAGGAGGGTTATGCAAGGAATGCCGAGAAAAAAGCTAGAAAAGTGGGTTCTTTCAGTGGTTCTTATTCTAAGGTTCCGGCATCGTAGGGTTTCTCTGGGCGCCTTGTTCAGTCTGCTATGTAGGTATCAGTCGGAGGTCCGCCAGGGATGGCTCCGCGACTATCAAGTACAGTTAGGGGTACACAGATGGTTCAGTCTAATTTTGGGTCTCTTCCTATTTCTTCTACTCCAACTTAGAGACAAGTTATTGAGAAGTTCTGTCTTGAGTATGGTGAGTATGGCCACATCTGCAGATGGTGCCCAAAGTTTCGACACATCGGCCAGATTGTTCCTCAACCAGCTCCTTGAGCTCCGACTCCAGCTGGGAGGGGAGGTAGTGCAATCAGTTCAGATCATCCATAGCTAGGTCGAGGTGGTCAGCCAGCCATTAGAGGTGTTGTTTAGCATGGTAGAAGATTTTAATACCCCCAAAATCCTAAGATCAGACCCAGGAGTTGAAACGGAGAAAACAGGATTTTTTGCACTAGGTCATAGTACGAGTCATCCAATTACCCGTTGGGTGCACCATGAGTCATTGGTTGACTCATGGGGAAGAGATTGGACTTGGTTGATTTTTGGGATTTGAGGCTGACAACGGGAGGGACCACGAGTTGTGGTCACCACCACAAGTCGTTAAGTGGGTCGTGGTCAGTGATTGGTTTGAAGGATGAAAGTTTTGGCAGTGTCCCTAACGACTAGTTACCACGGGTCGTCGGGCACACCACGAGTCGTGGTGTCCCTCGTGGTGACTAGTGTTGACAATTTCCAGTGCAGGCGACGAGAAGAGGATCATGAGTCATGGTAATGGGGAAAGATTCGTCCAGTCCCTCATTGGGACTAGCAATGTGTTTTTCCCCGCGAATTTATTAAGGACTTTTCCGTAATTCCTACATTCCTATGGCCTATACTACATCATTTTAAGCTCTAAATAATGTGTTCTAAAAGGAGTAATTTCATTCGTAGTCTTTTCACTTCTATGCATGCAAGTGTAGAAGCTCCTAAGGGTGATCAATGCTAAATACCTCAAGTTCTTCCCCAAATTTACATTGGGCAATCAAGGGAATTGTGAAATCAGATTTCTATAGGTTTGTAGGGTTATGAATGGGTGTAATTGTCCACACCCATGCCCCAACCCCATGAAAGTTAGTTGATGAATCTATGGGGTTTTAACCCAATATGTGAATTCTCTATGTTTCAATCATGGGTATGATCTAAGCATATTTCTTATGTTGAATTATGACTAATGGGCATGTTTTACAATGTTTCCAATTCTGAATTATGTTTTCAAGTTTTATAAATTATGATGCCCATCCATGAAAGTTTATGAAAGTTGAGATCTATGATATATGTATTTAAGCATGATGAGATGTTTATGAAGAAAGAATGATTTCGAATTATCCATATCTATGTTCATGTTTTCGAATGATCAAGTCTATGTCAAGAATGTTTAAGTATCGGGAAAACCCATATGATCAAGTATGTTCCATGATTTATTTAAATTTCATGTTATTAGCTTATCATATGGATTTTGGAGTCTAGACTCCCACTATTTTCAGCTTGTGGTATGATTTGAGCCCCAGGTTCCTCATGTTATAATTTCATATTTATGCATGTATGTTATGAGTCAGCTTCATCACTAGACGATGGTTCAGCTTCATTGAACAATAGTGGAGAGCATATGCATAATTTTGGGAGTAGTGTCTAGTACTGAGTAGGCTAAGAGTCAGTCAACCCTATGCCTCAGAACTATGTGCCAACGTAGGTATGTTCATACTATTTGTGACCTCCCTTGTGAGCCTCTCCAGCCCCCAAGGGGCCTTCATATTGATATCAATATCATGGTAGTGTCCTTAGCCCTAGAAAAGCTTTGGATGGCTCTGCCCACTTGAGTGTGATAGTCGAGACCACGTAAGCTCTATCGTGGTAATGTTAGTTATATCAAGAGTCTCCCATTGTTAGTCATGATTTTAGTTACACATGTTCATCAGTCATGTTATTATGTTTTTAGTAGGTTTGACCTAATGTTCAGTTTTACTTATAATTATCAGTTTTCATCTTTGGGTCATTCCATTCAATTATGATATTCAGTTATGTTCAGATCATGATTTCAGAAACTAGCATGCAAGCCCTACTCTCAAAATCTTATCTTGATTATGTTTTCATGACGTGCATGATATATGATTTTACTTATATAGTGGTTTAACTTACCTTACATACTCGGTACATTCCACGTACTGACCGCATACTCTATGTTGTATCATTTCATGATACATGTTAGGATATTCAGGCTTAGTCCCGTCATTAGCCGGACCTATAGCATTAGCACCTTTCAGTCAGAATTGATAAGTCCTCATCTTTCGAGGGCCCTTCTTTTCAGTCGTATTTAGTTTTTTTAGTTTCAGACTTTAGTGAGTTAGTTGGGGTCTTGTCCCATCAACTCATCAGTAGTAGAGGCTTTTCATACATAATATGTATTTAGAATTCAACTTTGTGTTATGTGTTCAAATGTCGTGATATTTCCAGATTTTCGCTTATTTATACATGTTAGACTTCCGCTCGAGTTTAATGTTAGATATCATGTTCATTACATGGGTCGACATAGAGCCTCCCAAGATTATTTGTCCCGTATCTCGATCAAGGCTTACGTTCGGGTCATGACAAACTTGGTATCAGAGAATTAGGTTTTGAAGTGTCTTAGGGCATCTGAAAGCCGTGTTGAGTAGAGTCTTTTTCGTGGGTGTGAAACGCATCACACTTATAATGAAGAGGCTACAAGACATTTTAGGAAATGTTCCCTTCTTTCATAATCTAAGTCGTGCGATGAAATGTCTCTCTATCCTTCTAACTCATGCTATACGCATTTGTAGAATCATGGCTCTTCGCCGAGTTAACGGAAGAAAAAATGGGATGAAAACGGCCATGAGAATAGCAATGGAGATGGGCACAAGCAGGCCCCACCAGCCATGAGGAGCATGTACCCAAGCAGGTTTCCCACGCAGAGCTCAGGTCAGCCATACAGATGCTAGCTCAAGCCTTGACCGCCCAAGTCAACCAACAAGCGGTAGCGCATGTCCCTAAGAATGGGAATGTAGCGGCGACATGAGTCAGAGATTTTTCGGAGATGAACCGTCCAGAGTTTCTTGGGTCAATGGTTGACGAGGATCCACATGAGTTTATTGATGAGGTTTTGAAGATCACCTAGATCATGGGGGTGATGGGTGCGGAGTGTGCCAATCTAGCCTTGTATCAGTTGAAACACATTTGATTCAAGAAGTGGAAGGATAGCGGGGCAGTTGGAGCAGGCCCTATTGGTTGGGAGGAGTTTCATGTCGCATTTCTGGATTGGTTCTTCCCTCGTGAGATGATGGAGATTAAAGCATCCAAGTTTGTGAATCTGAAGTAAGAAAAGATGACAGTTCAGGAGTATGCCCTAGAGTTCACTCGTCTGTCCAAGTATGCAGCTGAGATGGTGTCAAATCAGAGAGCCCGAGTAAGTCGATTCGTGCATGGTATAGCAGACTACTTGGTCAAGGATTGCCGGACCACGATGCTTCATCAGGACATTCACTTTGCTCGGATAGTTCTGTACGCCTAGCAGATGGAGGCGGTGCAGGTGAGTGAGTGGGAGAGAAAGGCCAAGAGGGCCAGGACTGATAGCTTCGGATTCTCCCAGCAGATACCTAGTGGGCACCATCAGTAGTCCCACTAGAGATCTTCATCCCCATTGCCTTCGGCTGTGAGTGTGCCTCCAGATCCAAGCGTGATCAGAGGGGACAAGCATTAGGCTCTATAGGTCAGGGTAACAGACCGACAGAGATCAGCAATCCCTAGTGTAGCATATGTGGCCGGAGACACGTGGGATAGTGCATAGTAGGTTCAGGTGCTTGTGTGAGGTGTGGGAATACTGGACATATGCTTAGGGATTACCCAGCAGCCAGATAGGGTCAAGATACGAGTCGAGGTTCAACCTCCAGTTCAGTAGCTCAACCAGCATGCCCAGCTCAGCAGGGGGCATCTACTAGTGCGGGTGGTGGTCAGCATTAAAGAAGATTCTATGCCCTAGCATCTCGTCAGGAGCAGGAGGTCTCCCCAGATATAGTCACTGGTATGTTACGAGTATTCCACCTCGATGTATATGAATTGTTAGATCCAGGAGATAATTTATCTTTTGTGATGCCCTATGTTTCTAGTAGTTTGGAGTTAGTCCTGAAATTTAATCATAACCGTTCTCAATCTCTACTCCAGTCGGTGATTCAATTATAGCTCGACGGGTTATATAGAAATTGCCCTGTCACAGTCCTTCAGAAAGTCACCTCAGCAGATTTAGTAGAGTTAGCCATGAATGATTTTGATGTTATCTTCGGCATGGATTAGCTACATGCATGTTATGCCTTAGTCAATTGTAGAACCCGTGCAGTAGAGTTCAGATTTCCGGGGGAGCCAGTCCTAGAGTGGAAGGGTAGTTCAGCTGTGCCTGTAGGTCACTTCATTTCCTACCTTAAAGCCAGGAAGTTGATTTCTAAGGGTTGCGTGCACCATCTAATTATGGTTAAGGATGCTATGTATGAAACCCTGACTATCAAATTAGTTCCTATAGTGTGTGAGTATCCAGAGGTGGTTCCAGATGATTTATCGGGAATCCCTCCCGAGCGGGAGATCAACTTTGGTATTGACCTTCTTCCTGATACACAACCTATATCTATTCCTCCTTACAGAATGGCTCTAACTGAGCTAAAGGAGTTGAAAGAGTAGTTGAAGGATTTCTTAGACAAGGATTTCATCAGACCTAGCAAATCCCCATGGGGTGCACCAATTCTCTTTGTTCGAAAAGAGGATGATTTCCTTCGATTGTGCATTGATTATCGGCAATTGAACGAAGTTACCACCAAGAACAAGTATCCTCTCCCCAGAATTGATGATTTTTTTAACAAACTTCAGGCTGCTAAGTGCTTTTCGAAGATAGACCTTAGATCTGGATACCATCAGCTCAGGGTTCGGGAGAGTGACATTCCGAAGACAACTTTCAGGACTCAGTATGGTCACTATGAGTTTGTAGTTATGTCTTTTGGACTAAAGAATGCTCATACAACTTTTATGGATTTGATGAACAGGGTGTTCAAGCCTTATTTGGATATGTTCGTGATTGTATTCATAGATTACATCCTTATATACTCTCGGAGAAAGGAGGAGCATGCTGCTCATATGAGGGTGGTGCTACAGACTCTTAAGGATCTCCACTTGTATGCGAAATTCAGTAAATGCGAGTTTTGGTTGAACTCAGTGGCATTTTTTGGTCATGTGGTGTCAAGTGAGGGTGTACAGGTGGACCTTGAAAAGATAGAAGTGGTGAAGAATTGGCCTAGACCAGTGAGTCCATCGGATATCAGGAGGTTCTTGGGTTTAGCTGGTTATTATTGGAGATTTTTTGAGAGGTTTTCATCAATTGCAGCACCGTTGACTAAGTTGCCCAGAAGAAAATGAAGTTTCAATGGTCGTATACCTGTGAGAAGAGCTTCCAAGAGTTGAAGACCCGACTCACCTCAGCACCGGTGCTGACCCTACCTAAATGAACTGATGGGTTTATGGTATATTATGATGCCTTGAGAATCGGCCTTGGTTTTGTATTGACGCAGCACGACAAAGTTATATCCTATGCTTCTAGGTAGCTGAAAGTGCATGAACAGAATTACCCAACTCATGATCTCGAGTTGGCGGCGGTAATATTTTCCTTATATTTGGAGACATTATCTGTATGGGGTCCATATAGATATGTTTACAGACCACAAAAGCCTACAGTACTGTCACGACCCGAACGTAGCCTCGAATCGTAACTTGGGACAAGGAACCCTGAGAGTCCCCAATTCGACCCATGGAATAAGCATACATCTAACTTCATTCACTTTAAGTGGAAGACTGAACTTGAGGCATGGTGGAAACATAAGCATAGCATAACATGTCATTCAGAAACACTGGACATATACATAAGCTCAGTACTAGATACTGTCTGAAGGCCTCTACTGTATAAGATGGGTTGATGGGACAACACCCCCAACTAACTCGGCCAAATACTGTAACATAGAATAACATAAACGTCTAGTCAAACGGCCCTCAGAACATGAGAACTCACCAGCAAACCTTATAATAATAATCCCAAGATGGTCTAAGGATGAGGATGAGCCTGAGAGCCAAACCCTGTATCATAAAATGATACAACATAAAAAGTATGCGGTCAGTACGTGGAATGTACTGAGTATGCCAGGTAAGTAAAATGAAAATTTAAAACATGTAAAAATTCATAAAAACATCATAAGAGTAGGATACCATGCTTATATAATAAACATCGTAACATAACGTAAGGCTCAAGGTTTTCAAATCATTCATAAATCATTCATTATCATAATCATAAGAGAAAATTTATAAAATCATCACTTGAGCCAAAATCATAAACATAACAATGCATAAAACATGTGGAACAATGGGAGGACTCGTCATAACCGAGACCATCATGGTAGAGACTTACATGATGCCCCAACTATCTCGGTCAAGTCGGCAGAGCCGTCCCTGGCTTGCCAGGCGAGGGACGTGCATGATGTGATATCATGAAAAATGGGATCATTATCATTGTAATGTATCATTATAAACCCACGATAGCACGTGGTTATGAGACACCAGCGTAGTCCTTTGAACGCCGGGCTGCTTGGTGCTAGACACGGCTCCCAAAAACATGTATTAGGCTCTTACGTAAATCAATAACATCATAAGATTTATGGCTAAAATAAACATTCATCATTCATTGATCCCCATTTAAAACATGATTAGCTAAGAACCAAAGGCCCTTTAGTCTGCCAACATCATAAATAGATAAATCATGAGACCCATTTCATAAACCGTAATCATTCTTCATCATATGGGCATTGCCCAATATTTCACCATGCTTTACAATATTCAATTCACTCGAAAACATGCTTATAAACATGGGTAACTTGAAAACATGTTTTTCATCATTACTAGTTCATAAATCATAAGGCCCATGCATAATTGAAAATCATGCATATAACTTGTAAATCATCAAATCATGTTGGATATTTGAATAAATTCATTGTTTCAAATCATGGATCATGATGGGTTTGTAAATATTAATAATTGAAGATAAGATCATAAATCGATTCATCATAGATAATGCATAATTAGGCTTAATTTTGTAGAAATTAAAATCAATAAGTTTATAATCGAAATTAGTTGTAAAATATAATCAAAATCCATGGAATATGATGTAAATCACAATTTATAATAGCTCACTAATGAATCATTAGATTTTCACAAAAATTGAATTCAAAACCCCATGAGATTTTTGATAGATTTTCATAAATTAAATAGAGAAGGAGCATGGGTGCAAACAGAAACACCCATTTTAACCCTACATGCCTAGGTAAGATGAGATTCTAGAGTTCTTGAATGCCCAATAGAGAATTAATAGGAAAAAGCTTGAATCTATGCTTGGTCTCTCTAGAATTCTCTTAATTTACATGCATGGAATGACTTAAGAAAAGGGACTTAACCTATCTTATTATGCCCAGAAAAATACATAAAACGACGTAGTTTAGGGCCTTAGAGCATTGAAAGGTTGAAAATACCCTAAATGAATATTCCCTATAAAAATATCCTGGGCGAACCCAACAACTGATCCCACGAGTCGTTGCATGAAGCCACGACTTGTGGTATCTAGTCACTGGATCCACTGCTTCACTTTACACTTTCAAGTTCTTCCCACGACTCGACAGGATGAGTTGTTACTTCAAAATATGGGTCGTTAGATCGATCCTTTCCAGCCCCTTCACAAACCTGAACATCCCTTACCACGAGCCTCACCACAACTCCTGGTTGCTTCCAATGAGTCGTGGTAACCATCCATTAAGTGTACTAGAAATCTGACCACCTAGACAATGATTGGTGACAATGGATTGTCATAGCTCACAACAAGTTGTTGAATGACTTGTTACATCCCCCATGCTTAAGTCCAGCACTCACTCACGATCACCAACAATGACTCGTTGTTAAAGGAAATGAGTCATTACATCACCCTTTGTATCCACTACCACCAGGACTCCCATAACCACGATTGCTAACAATGGCTCTTGGTTTCCAACCATGAGTCGTTACATCACTCGTTCTGTAACTTTTTTCCAATTTTTCATCCAACTTCAAATTTTGATCCCGAGTCTAATCTTAGGCATTTTCGGGGTATTACAATATCTCCCCCTTGGGAACATTCATCCTCGAATGTTGAAAACAAGCATGAAAACAATGACATGCAATCATTACACCCCAATACTGATCTTTAACCCGAAAATTAACAGAATGGCTATCTCTGATGCATATCACATAGCTGAACTAATTTCATGCTTCACATACACATCCATATACATAAGAGAAACTTGAACACTTGATCTGGACATGAAAACTATATAGAGTTATAGGGAAAAACTTATACCTCAAGTTTGAACTGAGCCGGTAGAGAATAAGTGCGGGTATTTAGCCATCATATTCGCTTTGGCTTCCTACTAGCTCTTTCAATATGCTGATTTCTCCATAATACTTTAACTGAAGCTACTTCCTTGTTCCTTAGCTTTCTGAACCTGACGATCTAATATTTCCACTGTACCTCTTCATAAATAAGGCTATCTTTTACACCAACACTGTCTATCGGGACTACCAGAGCTGGATCTCCCAAACATTTCTTCAAAAGAGATATATGAAACATAGGATACATAGAAGACAACTCTGAGGGAAATTCCAACTCATACGCTACCTTACCAACTATTCTCATAATCTGGTAGGGATCAACATAAAGGGGACTGAGTTTTCCTTTCTTCCCAAACTGCATCACTCCCTTCAGAGATACCTTCAGAAATATCCAATTGTCCACCTCGAATTCCAACTCTCTCCTCCTCACATCAGCATAGGACTTTTGATGACTCTAAGCAGTTTTTAGCCTGTCTCTTATCAACTGAACCTTCAACACAACCTCATGAACCGAATCTGGCCCTATCATAGCTGCCTCACCAACCTCAAAACATCTGATGGGCGATCTACACCTCGGCCCATAAAGAGCCTCGAACGATGCCATCTGCATGCTGGAGTGATAGCTGTTGTTGTAAGCGAACTCGATCAGTGGCACGTGATCATCCCAACTACCTTTCAAATTCATTACACATACTCTCAACATGTCCTCGAGAGTCTGGATTGTCCATTTGTATTGACAATCAGTTTGCGGATGAAATGCTGTGCTGAGCTTAGCCTGAGTCCCAAGCCTTTTCTGGAAAGATAGCCAAAATTGAGAGGTAAATTGAGTACCTCAGTCTGAAATAGTGGACAAAGGCACTCCAAGCAATCGAACCAACTTCCAGATATATAGCTTGGCATAATCCTCCACTGAGTCTGTGGTTTTCATTGGTAGAAAATTTGCAGCCTTGTTCAACCTATCCACCACCACCCAAATGGAATCATATTGTTGGCGAGTACGAGGTAATCCGATTATGAAATCCATGCTGATTTCTTCCCACTTCCAAGTAGGAATACTGATATCCTAGAGTACTCCTCCTGGCCTTTGATTCTCAACCTTTACTTGCTGACAGTTGGGGCACTTGGCTACAAATTCTGCAATATCCTTTTTCATGCCATCCCACCAATAGATTTCTCATAAATCACGATACATCTTGGTGGTACTCGGATGGATGGAATACCTAGATCCATGGGCCTCATGCAATATCTGGATCCTCAAATCATCAACATCTGGAACACATAGGCGACCCTGGTATCGAAGCACACCATCTCCCCCTTAGGAGAAGACCTCTACCTTCTGACTTCGAACAACATCTTTTAACTTTATCAAGATTGGGTCCTCATCTTGTCTAGCTTTCACATCAGTCACTGAGGATGATTCGTATCCGCTTTGAACAACAATGCCTCCATCGGTAGAGTCAACCAACCTAACTCCTAACCCTGAGAGACGGTGCACATCCTTCACTAGCTTTTTCTTTCTTTTATTCACATGGGACACACTCTCCATCGAGAGCCTACTAAGTGTGTCCGCCACCACATTAGCCTTATGAGTATGGTAAAGAACACTCCTATCATATTCTTTGAGTAGCTTTAACCACCTCCTTTTCCATAGATTGAGGTCCTTCTGGGTGAACACATATTGTAAGCTTTTGTGGTCCGTAAACACATCCACATAGACCCCATACAAGTAATGTCGCCATATTTTCAATGCGAATACCACTACAGCTAACTCTAGATAGTGGATCGGGTAATTCATCTCATGGATCTTCAACTGTCTGGATGCATATGCTATTACTCCTCACTGCATCAATACACACCCTAGCCTGATTCTCGAAGCATCACAATACACCACAAAACCATCTGTACCCTCGGGTAGAGTAAACACCGGTGCGGTAGTAAGTCGAGTCTTCAACTCTTGGAAGCTCTTCTCACAAGCCTCCGACCATTTAAACTTCACATTTTTCTGAGTCAACTTGGTCAAAGGTGCTGCAATAGAAGAAAAACCTTCAATAAATCTCCAGTAGTAGCCTGTTAGGCCCAAAGAGCTCAGAATATCTGAAGGATTCACCGGTCTAGGCCAATTCTTCACCGCTTCGATTTTCTAAGAATCTACCTTTATTCCTTCGCTTGATACCACACGACCAAAAAATTCTACTGAGTTCAACCAAAACTCGCACTTGCTGAACTTTGCATACAATTGCCGATCCTTGAGAATCTGAAGTGCTACTCTCAAATGAGAGGCATGCTCCTCCTCGCTCCGAGAGTATATAAGGATGTCATCAATGAACACGATCATGAACATGTCCAGGTACGACTTGAAAAACCTGTTCATCAGGTCCATAAAAGCTGTAGGAGCATTTGTTAGTACAAAATACATAACTACAAACTCATAATGACTATACCGCATCCTGAAGGCTTTCTGCGGGATATCGCACTCCCGAACCCTGAGTTGATGATACCCTAACCTGAGATCTATCTTTGAGAAACACTTGGCACCCTGAAGCTGGTCAAACAAATCATCGATCCTAGGTAAAGGATACCTGTTCTTAATGGTGACCTTGTTCAACTGTCGATAATCAATGCATATCTGAAGCGAACCATCCTTCTTCAGAACAAACAAGTCGGGGCACCCAATGGGGACTTGCTCGGTCTAATAAAGCCCTTATCTAGCAGGTCCTTCAACTGATCCTTCAATTCCTTTAGCTCAACTGGAGCCATCTTATAAGGAGGGATAGAGATAGGCTACGTATTGGGTAGAAGATCAATGGAAAAATCAATTTCCCTCTATGGAGGAACACTTGGTAAATCATCCGAAAATACCTCTGGATACTCACGCACCACCAGAACTGACTGGATAGTCGAGGTCTTGGACTCAACATCCTTAACTCTAACTAAATGATACATGCAACCTTAGAAATCATCTTTCTAGCCTTAAGATATGAAATAAATCGACCTACAAGTACCGTCGAACTACCCTTCAACTCCAAGACTAACTCTCTTGGAAAACGGAATTCCACTACATGGGTTCTACAATTAACAAAAGCATAACACACATACAACCAATCCATGCCAAGAATAATGTCGAAGTTAGTCATGTCTAATTCTACAAGGTCTGCAAAGGTGACTTTATGTAACACCCTGAATGTTTATAAGATCAGATTCTAGGTGTAAGAAGAGAATTTAGACAGGAGATGGAAAATTTTATCTCAGAACGAGGACTACTCGTTAGGAGACCCTGAAAGTTGTGGTTAGACTCGTGGGGAGCAGTCAAGAAGGTAGTCTAGAGAAGTGGCAACGGATGATCCAACGAGTCATTAGGTAACCCACACAACTCGTTAGGTCGGCCGTTAGGTGAAGCTGTGAATTTTTGGTGTGGGCCTGAGATAGTGGACACTATAGAAGGAGGGACGAGTCATCAGATAACGACCCGTCAAGTCACCCGTGGGGAAGGAAGCGCAAAAAAAGGGACTTGGACCAGTACACTCCATGACTTACTCCCCAAGATTCGTTTCCTGGCCCTACGACTCGTGGTGTGCCTCATGGGAACTGATCGGAGGATTTTCTCTGCATTTTCCCGGGGGTGTTTTTGTAAAGTCCTATTCTTTTAACTTCTACACTACATCATTTTGAGTGCTATGTGGGATGTTTTTAAGGGTTTCTTCTAGTCTAAACTCTTATTCTCTCAAGATACCTCTCAAACCCTTCTTCCTCCTCTCCTCTCAAGATTCAAGGATTTCACCAAGGTGTTCATCAAAGCTTCAAGGTGTAATTTCGAGCGGGGTTTCTTCTAACAGGTATGTGGGTCTTTCAACAAGGATAATCTTCCATCATTGTTCCCCAAAATGTTTTATTGAAATTCCCAATTTCAACTATTCTAGAAAAGAATGACCTAGGTTTTGTGTGATGGGTGATTTCGTCGATATTTCTCAAAAATCCAAGATCCATTATGACTATGAGATTAATTATGAGGTGTAACAATTGGATTACCTTGAATTATTTGTTGGATGATGAGAAACATGAGATTATAGAATGTCTTCATAAAATGACTTGAACTTCGAATGAGGCTTTATTATTTTTCACTCGATCATCGTAATTACTTTCATCCATGTTTAAATATGTGAAGATCGTATGATTATCCCTAAGAACTTGAATGTGTCATTGATAGACATGTTGAGAAGAAATTAGAGTTTATGAGCTTGAATAATTGAAAGTAAAATCTGCGTGTCCCTTATGCTTTCTATGGATTTGATTGGGTATGAGATAAATTCGTGGTAATGGCCTAACTAATGTATCCTTCTCATGAATTGGAGTAAATATCGAAATGGGTCTTATGAAATGAAAATGTATGCTTCTACAATGATCTTATTGTAAATGTATAAGTTATGAGTTAAGTATATCGCTTCCCGTAAATCTAGAATATATGAATCAATGTATGCATGTTAAGCTATGAATTGGATCTATGGATCATGATTGACTGTATGATAGATGTTGAATGATATGAAGCTGAAACTTAATGTCGTGGAAGTATAATGTATGATGTGAATCTATAGATACTCACTAATGTAAGATGTTTGAAGAAACATTGATGTGGCTCTATGATGATATGAATTATGATGATAAAGCATGAGATTGATATTTTCAGAATATTGGGCTTGTTGTTAGTAGAAGGTAGCCTCGATTCTTCCGAAATCAATGATGTATGATGAAAGCAGTGTATGTTTATGTTTTTGACTAGCTGTAGTAGCATAGACCAAATAGATGATGTCAGATCAGTACTCCTCATGTCCTAGTTAGCCAGGGATCCTCCATAGTCGAGAATATTTCTCTTGGTCATCTTAGGATCCTCCATAGCAAAGAGTGACTCCTTTGGTTCAGTCGGGATCCTCCATAACAGAGAGTGACTCCCTAGTTCAGTCGGGATCCTCCATAGCATAGAGAGATTCCCTATTTCAGTAGGGATCTTCCATAGCAGAGAGTGACTCGCTAGCTCAGTCAAGTCCTCCATGGTAGAGAATAACTCCTTAGTTAAACTGGGACTCTCCATAGTAGAGGATGAATCCCTTATTTATATTATTAGCATGATTCATTTCTGTATGATTCATATTTCAGATTATAACATATTTAATATAATGAGAATCAGACTCAGTTACCAGTAGTGATCCAGTATAGTGTGTGATGCTAGCTTCAGATTCAACTCTTATTAAACATTCAGAACTTGACCCTTATGCATGAGTTCGATGATGTTTCATGAAATGGGACCCAAAGGGAAGTTTTATGTATATATATGTGTATGTGAATCATAAGAGGATATTTGCATGTTAATCAGTCATGTTGATGTACTTGGTTATTTCCTTATCGTATATTTGTATAATTAATTATCTATGTTATCTCGTATGCTCAGTACATTTCAAGTACTGACCACACGCCTTTTTTCTATATCGTTTCATGATATAGATTCAGGTCTCTAGGCTTAGCCTCATGGTTAGATACGTTTCATTCCCTCTCAGCCGCTAGTGGTGAGTCCTCATCTCTCAAGGACTTGATTTATGTTCATACTTTCTTTATGTTTCAGTTTTCAGATTTTAGGAGTTAGCTGGAGGCTTGTCCTAGCAACTCATCAGTTTAGTAGAAGGGCTTTCAAGCTTGTCTAGATAGACTCAGTGTTGTACCAGAGAGTTGTTACAATTGTATTTTTTTTGGTTCATTATTAGACGCTTGTAGTTAGCTTCCACTTATGTTGTTGGTTGTTTATATTGCTACATAAGGTGCTATGATTATGCCATGGGTCGACTTGGAGCCTTCTGGGGTTCCTTGTCCCATATTACGACTAGGGTGTGAACTCGAGTCGTGACACTTTATGCAATATGACCGGGCATCCTCCATACACCTGCCTAGCTACCACTGAATCACCAACAGGAGTAGAAACTGAAAATGGTTCTGGCAGAGTCTCAGGACTAACTCCAAAGTTACCAGCAATGTAAGGAGTCACAAAAGACAAGGTAGCCCTTGGATCTAGAAATGCATAAACATCAATATGAAAAACTCATAACATACCAGTGACCATATCTGGTGAAGTCTTCTGCTCCTGACGTGAGGCGAGGGCATAGAATCTGTTTTGGCGCTGTCCGCTACCCCCGCTAGAAGATGCTCACTGCGGAGCTGAACGTGTTGGAGCTGCCGCTGATCTGGTGGGTTGTGCACGGCCTCTATCATAATCCTATCGAGAAAATGGAGACGCTCGACTCTTTTGGCCGAACCTACCACACCCATAGAAAATATCTGAGCTGAGCAAACACTCCTCGGCATGACTCTTGCCGCACTTCCCGCAGGCTGGGGAGGTATGCTCCACCTGTGTGCCTCTCTAGTCCCTCAATCCTGAAACCCTGCTCTTCTGATCACCCTTGGGTCTGGATAGAACACTAGCTGATGATGATGCTGGAGCTAGTGACCTCTACTGAAACTGAGGGCAGTGACCACCTTCGGATCTCTAACGTGTAAGACCATGGCTATCTGTCCGAGCCCTCTTTGCCTCCCTCTCTCTCGCATGAGCCGCCTCCATCTGCTGGGCATACAACACTATATGAGGAAAGTCCATATCCTGATGAAGCATGGCAATCCTGCAATCTTTGTCCAAATAACCCGCCACACCATGAATGAATCGACTCACTCGCGACCTCTGATCAACCACTAACTCTGGGGCGTATTTTGACAATCGAGTGAACTCGAGATCATAATCCTGTACCGTTATTCTCCCCTACTTCAAATTCACAAATTCTGCTGCCTTTAATTCCCTTATCTCCCAAGGGAAGAATCGATCTAGGAATGCCATGTGAAACTCCTCCCAAGTAACTGGCCCTGCTCTAGTGGCCCTAGTGTCTCTCCATTTCCTGAACTAGATATGTGCAACCCCTTTCAGTTGATACGAGGCCAAGTCTACACATTCAACCCCATTCACCCCCATAACCTGGGTGATCTTCATAATCTCATCAATAAACTCATACAAGTCCTCATCCACCTTGGACCCAAGAAACTCCGGAGGGTTCATCCTTAAGAAATCTCTAATCTGGGCCGCTGCCGCATTCCCATTCTGTGGGATATGCACAATAGCCTACTGGTTGACCTGAGCGGTGAAGGTCGGCTCCAACATCTGAATAGCCGCCCGAAGCTCTACATGGGCAACTAGCTCTGGTGCCTGGGGCTCTTGAAAAGGTGGGGACTGCAGATGCCCATGAACATTACCATCTTCGTGGCCTTCACCATTTCCATTTCTTCTTCCGTTCATTCTTCTGGGACCCATGATTCTGTAATCGCAAATAGCACGAATTAGAAGGATGGAAAGACTTTTCATCGCGTGACATTGATCATGAAAGAAGGGAACATTTCCTAAACGTCTTGTAGCCTCTTCATCATAAGTGAGGCGTGCTTCACCCCCATGAAAAAGACTCTACTTAACGCGGCTTTCGGACACCCTAGGACACTCCAAAAGCTATCGCTCTGATACCAAGTTGGGGATGACCCGAATGTAGCCCCGGATCGTAACACGGGACAAGGAACCCTGAGAGGCCCCAAGTTGACCCATGGCATAAGCATACATCTAACTTCATTCACTTTAAGTGGAAGACTAAACATGAGGCATGGAGGAAACGTAAATATAGCATAACATATCATTCGGAAACACTGGACATATACATAAGCTAAGTACTACATACTGTCTGAAAGCCTCTACTGTATAAGACAGGTTGATGGGACAACACCCCTAACTAACCCGACCCAATACTGTAACATAGAATAACATAAATTTCATTCAAATGGCCCTCGGAACATGAGGACACACCAACAAAGCTGATAATAATAATCCCGAGATGGTCTAAGGATGAGGATGAGCCTGAGAGCCATGTCCTGTATCATAAAATGACACAGCCTAGAAAGTATGCGGTTAGTACGAGGAATGTACCGAGTATACAAGGTAAGTAAAACAAAAATTTAAAACATGTAAAAATTCATAAAAACATCATAAGAGTGGAACATTATGCTTATATCATAAACATCATAACATAACGTACGACTCATGGTCTTCAAATCATTCATAAACCGTTCATTATCATACTCATAAGAGAAAATTTATCAAATCATATCTTGAGCCAAAATAATAAACATAACAATGCATAAAACATGTGGAACAGTGGGAGGACTCGTCATAACCGACACCATTATGGTAGAGCCTTACATGCCCCAACTATCTCGCTTAAGTGGGCAGAGCCGTCCCTGGCTTGCCAAGCGAGGGACGTGCATTATGTGATATCATGAAAAGAGGGGATCATTATCAATGTAATGTATCATTATAAACCCACGGTGGCACGAGGTTATGGGACACCGACGTAGTCCTTTAAACGCCGGGCTGCTCGGTGCTAGACACGGCTCCCAAAAACATGCATATTAGGCTCATAGGTAAATCAATAATATCACTCAATAAGATTCATGGATAAAATAAACATTCATCATTCATTGACCCCCATTTAAAACATGATTATCCAAGAATAAAAGGCCCTTTAGTCGGCCAACATCATAAATCGGTAAATCATGAGATCCATTTCATAAACTGTAATCATTCTTCATCATGTGGGAATTTTTCAATTTTTCACCATGCTTACAATACTCAATTCACTCGAAAACATGCTTATAAACATGGGTAACTTGAAAACATTCTTTTCATCATCAATAGTTCATAAATCAAAGGCCCATGCATACTTGAAGATCATGCAGATAACTTGTAAATCATCAAATCATGTTGGGTATTTGAATAAATCCATATTTCAAATCATAGATCATGCTGGGTTTGTAAATATTAACAATTGAAGAGAAGATCATAAATTAATTCATCATAGATCATGCATAATTAGGCTTAATTGTGTAGAAATCGAAATCAACTAGTTTATAATCAAAATTAGTTGTAAAATCTGATCAAAATCTATGGAATATGATGTAAATCACAATTCATAATAGCTCATTAATGAATCATTAGATTTTCACAAAAATTGAATTTAAAACCCCATGAGATTTTTGACAGATTTTCATAAATTAATTAGAGAAGGGGCAAGGGTGTGAACGGAAACACCCAACCGTAACCGTACATACCTGGGTAAGATCATATTCTAGAGTTCTTGAATTCCCAATGGAGAATTGATAGGGAAAAGCTTGAATCTATGCTTGATCTCTCTAGAATTTTCTTAATTTGCATGCATGGGAATGACTTAAGAAAAAGGGACTTAACCTATCTTATTATGCCAATAAAAATACATAAAACGACTTAGTTTAGGGTCTCATAGAATTGAAAGGTTGAAAATATCCTTAATGAATATTCCCTGAAAAACTATACTAGGCGAACCAATGACTGATCCCACTAGTCATTGCATGAAACCACGACTCATGGTATCCAATAATTGGATCCACTGCTTCACTTTATACTTTCAGATTCTTTCCACGACTCAACAGGATGAGTCGTTACTTCAAAGGAAGGGTCGTTAGATCGATCCTTGCCAGCCCCTTCACAAACCTGAACATCCCTTACCATGAGCCTCACCACGACTCGTGGTTGCTCCCAACGAGTCGTGGTAACCATCCATTAAGTGAACCAGAAATTTGACCACCTAGATAACAATTGATGACAATGGATCTTCATAGCTCACAAGGAGTTGTTGAATGACTTGTTACATCCCCCATGCTTAAGTCTAGTATTCACCCACGATAACCAATAATGACTCGTTGTTAAAGGCAAAGAGCAGTTACATCACCCGTTGTATCCACTTCCACAAGGACTCCCAAAACCACGACTGCTAACAATTGCTCGTGGTTTCCAACCACGAGTCATTACATCACTCGTCATGTGACTTTTTCCCAGTTTTTCAGCCAACCTCAAATTTGATCTTGGGTCTAATCTTAGGCATTTTTGGGGTATTACAAGTATGTGTTTACCCAAAAGGATCTTAATCTATGCCAGAGGAGATGGTTGGAGCTATTGAAGGATTATGATATGAGTATCCTCTATCATCCAAGTAAGTTAAATGTGGTGGCAGATGCTCTTAGCAGGATTTTTATGGAGAGTGTGTCCCACGTAGAGGAGGGAAGCAAGGAATTAGTGAAGGATGTGCATCATCTTGCACGGCTAGAAGTCCATATTATTGACTCGACAGATTGCGGTGTCATTGTTCAAACTGGGTCAGAATAATCCTTAGTGACCAAGGTCAAAGCTAGACAAGACGAGGATCCTATTTTGGTAAAGTTGAAGGAAGTCGTTAAGAATCAAAAGGTTGAAGTCTTCTCCAAAGGGGGAGATAGTGTGCTTCGATATCACGATCGCTTATGTGTTCTGGATGTTGATGATTTGAGAGATCGAATGTTGTACTAGGCTCATGGTTCTAGATACTATACATATAGGTGCCACCAAGATGTACTGTGACCTACGGGAAGTCTATTGGTGGAGTGGAATCTAGAAGGACATAGCAGAGTTTGTGGCTAAGTGTCCGAATTGTTAATAGGTGAAAGTGGAACATCAAAGACCTGGAGGTGTGCTCCATGACATTTGTATCCCTATTTTGAAGTGATAGGAGATCAATATGGACTTCATCATAGGGTTGCCTCGTACTCATTGATAGTATGACTCTATTTGGATGGTTGTAGACAGGTTGAATGATCTTGGGCGTATTTATATGACCAAACTTCATATCTTCAACCCTTCAGGAATCGAGATAAGGAGAATATTGATGTATTCACACATGTTTTGAGTTAATTAAGGTTGTTTTTCTTTTTCAGATTAATAATTGTGTTGTGACTATTTGCAGGTGGATAAGACAGAGATGTCAGCCGGAGGAGAGAGTTAAACTCTGAGGGGGAGTATGCAAATATTTGGAGGGCGTAAACAGTAAGTTGAAAGTTCACCACCGTGTCATGCTAAGGATGGTCCACGTTGAACAACGTGCCATAGTACATGGGTGGAGGAAGAAAATCATGGAAAATTTGAAGGTGCAATACAGTGAAGGTGCGCGATGGCTCCGTGGAACGGAGCTGATTCTCCGCGATAGCCTCTATGCCACGTTGAAGGAAAATCTAGCCTCTCCCCAATTCCAGTGAAGCTCCACGACAGCTCTGTGTCACTGAGCTATTTCACCATGTTGAGCTCCATGCCACGGAGCTAGTTTATCTCTGGGAAATTTTCCACCTATATAAATAAAACACTTAGGCTTTTATTTTGGGGGGATCTGACATTTTGGACGAACATGGACAAAAGGCAGTTGAGATGAAGAAAATTCTAGGGTTCTTTCTCTTCTCTTTTCTTCTAAATTTCAATTGTTGGTATGATTAAAACTTGTTTGAAGATGTTTAATCAACAAATGAGTGGCTAAATTACCTCATTCTGAGGTTGAGGCTAATTGCAGGATTGTGTAATTTCATATTAGTTCAGCTAATTCTATTCTTTCATGAACGGTTGTTCTTCTATTCTTGATTTTCATTGTTTTAATGTTTGGCCAGCATTAAGGTAAAATTAGAATCCTAATTTGATTCTGAGAGGAAAATTATTAGGGTAGACTTGGAATAGGGGAATATGTCCTTATCTCTGCTGTGAATTAGAGGTAAGATTCGCTTGCAAGATAGAAATATACCTGCAATGTCATATTCAGTTATCAAGGGAAACTATTTTGATTTTCCCGAGGATGAGTTATTGCATCCCAGAAATGTGTAGTGCAGGGCTCATAACACAGTAATTGGCTAGAGGTTCAAAAGACCAGAGCCATATTCTAATCTTTCCCGACCATCAACCTAAGAGAGAGGGTAGCTGAAGAATAATTTAAATTATACATGCCTGCATGTCATGCCTTAACCTTAGATTGTTCTTGCTATTGTTTAAATCACATTTTCTTATTTTAATTAGTGTTACTTTAGATATTACTCTTTGACAACTTTTAATTCGTTGTGTTATTCGCATACTTGCATAAAGAAATTGTGACTACTAAAGTAAAAAAAAAAGAATTACCTCTGAGCTACAGTCCTTATGGGTTCAATAACTGGCTTGAAAGAGCCACTATATTACATGTACAACCACGTGCACTTGTGTGCGTTAGGGCATGAACAAGTTTTTGGCGCCATTGCCGGGGACTGGTGAAATTGGTGGATCAATTTATTTTTAGTGTTGGTTTTTGCAAGTTTTGTGAAAGTATTAACAACTTGATCTTAGCGGTTACTCTTGCAGGTATTGAGTAGTTTCTGAACACTGGCCAGAAATAAGGAATTGGTGGATCCATTTTTGGAGCCGGAAAGACAGTTTCATTTACAAAAGAGGAAAGCTCTAGAAAGGAAGTTGCAATTGTTACAGAGGGAAATTCTGGAACAACAACAGTATTGTTCTCTCCCAATCGCATGCAAGTGAACGTGGTCGTACAAGTAATAAAGTGGCTTTATTTCAAGCCAGGTATCGAACCCATAGAGACTGTAATGTGGCAGTAATTTTTCTTTAAGTGTTTAGTATATGCACTTCTTTATACAAGCAGACAAATAGAACAAATGGTGATTTTTCAAGAATACTAGTGAATGTAACTTTAAGTAAAAAGATTGTAAATTATAATCTGAGCAATAGCACGAACAAGCTGAGGTTAAGGCAAAACATGCAGATATGTAATTTATTGATTAAATTGCAGTCAACACTTCTCTTCTATTGTTAGTCAGGAATTATTAACCAATGGATTGGGTCTTTCGAACTCCTCTCCAATTAAAGAATCATGAGACTTACATTACACATTTCTGTGATGCAAACACTTCATATTCTAGCAACACACAACAAATTCCATAGATGACCAAATATGACATTACAGATATATTTCTATTCTGAACGTTAATCTTCTCTTAATTTCTCAACCAAGACAAGAACATATCCTACCAATTCACATCTATCCAATTAATCTTCCTTTCATAAATAAAACTAGAATTCTAGGATGTACACTAACAATGGCCAAGCATTAATTTAATGAAAACAAGAATTAGTAGAACAACCGTTGTAGAGAAGATAAAAACTGTAATAACATCAATTACATACTACTACAATCATCCTCAACCTCAACCAAAGGTGAATTAGCCACTCATTTGATGATTAAACATCTTCAAACAAGTATAAATCATACAAGCAATTAAATTTAAGAGAAAAAGGAAGAAAATTAACCCAAGAACTTCTTCAGCTCAACTGCTTGATACCCACGTTCTAGCTTGAAATATCAGATCATTAAAATAAAACCTAAGTGTGCTATTTATACAAGTGAGAAATTTCTCGGAATAAACTGGCAACGTGGCACGGAGGGTATCGCGGAGCATCAGCTCCGTGCCACGGCCCTGTCGCGGAGCTTCACTGGAACTTGGATGCCGGTTTATTATCCTCTGCGTGGCATGGAGGGTATCATGGAGCCTCAGCTTCGTGCCACGGACATGTCACGCACCTTCACTAGAATTTAGCTCAAATTTCACTCTAGGCAGAATGCCTCCATGATGGTGGCGTGACACGGCCTCTATCGCGGAGCATCAAGTTTTCAGCATTTTCTTGCCAACTTCCGAGTTTTGCTTCCGAGTCCATTCCTCCACTTTACCAACTTGTAAATTAGTTTCCAAAATTCATTCTAACTGAAAAAACAATAACTAATCATGTTAGATATTATAAATCCACAATTACATAAAAACCACATGAGAATGTACACATAAAAGTAGATAAACAAGTCCAAATTAGGTAATAAAGTATCACTTGGGCATGCCATTTTGCCCAAGATCACCTACCCCACACTTTCCACCATCGTTTGGTAATCAATATATTCTGGTAGCAGTAGATTATGTGTCTAAATTGGTTGAGGCAGCAGCTTTTCCCACTAATGATATCAAGGTAGTGGCCAAGTTTGTGAAAAAGAAGATTTTTACCAGATTTTGAACCCTACGAGCAATTATCAATGATGGAGGTTCACACTTTGTTAATGCATGGTTCCGAAATGTGTTGGCTAAATATGGAGTGCGACATAAAGTGGCTACAACATATCACCCCTAAACTAGCGAGCAGGTAGAAGTGTCAAACAGGGAAGTCAAGCAGATTCTGCAGAAAACTGTGAATGCTCAACGAAAGGATTGGGCAAGCAAATTAGATGATGCTTTGTGGGCATATAGAACTGCTTATAAGATGCCAATTGGGACTTCACCGTATCAGTTAATTTATGGGAAGGCATGTCATCTACCTGTGGATCTTGAACATCAGGCCTATTGGGCTATGCGGAAGTTGAACAAGGATCTTGAGTTAGTTGGAAAAAAGCAGTTGTTGCACTTGTGTGAGTTTGATGAGTTTCGATGGCATGCATATGAGAGTGCTAAATTGTACAACGAAAAAACGAAGAGGTGGCATGACAAGCATATAGTGCATCGAATATTTGAGCCTGTCCAAATGGTGTTGCTATTCAACTCCAGGTTGAAGTTATTCCAAGGAAAACTGAGATCTAAGTGGTCTGGACCATTAGAGGTAGTAAGGATGACCCCATACGGGGTAGTTGAATTGTGGCAGGAAGATAAAACTGCCACATTCTTAGTAAATGGTCAGTGGTGTAAGCACTACTGGGGTGAGGGCGTGAATCGAGAGAAGACGTCTATCACCTTAGCTGATGAATGAATGTGAGAGGCGTCGTGCTGCGATGGTAAACCAGGCGCTGCACGGGAGGCAACCCGTGAATGTAATGTAACAGTTAGGAATTACTGTTAAAAAAACGCATAAAAGTCATGCCATGACTAAAACTACAGTGCTAGGTGGGAGGACAACCTACTATTTTCTAATTAATTGGTGTTTTTGGATGATTTTCAGGATGTATGGAGCCCAAACAAAATTTAAGGAAGTGTGAGCCAAGGTAAGTGTTTGGAAAAATAAGGACCAAAAAACAATGGCCATGCGCGATGGCTTCGTGGCACGGAGCTGGAGCTCCGCGATAGCCTCCGTGCCATGTTGAGGTGATAGGCAGATATGCCCTATTTCTAGTGGGCCTGCGCAATGGCTCCATGGCACGGAGCTGGAGCTCCGCAATAGCCTCCGTGCCACGTTGAGGTGATATGGGCGACGGGTTTACCTAAAAAACCGGGTCAACCCAGCCAAAACCCCTCCCTTTCAACCTCAAAAGCAGCACACCTACCTCATTTTTCTCATTTGCTCTGCGACATAACCCCCATTCCCCCTTCCCCCTTGAGCGTGCCACGCCGGATCGTCAAAAATCCATCCCATCTTCTTCATAACTAAGAGTAACAGGTATGTTTTAGTGTTTTTCTTCCATTTTTATGCAAATTTCTTAGCATGAACACATAGTTCCAAATTCCACCTAAGTCATGGGAACTTGATTGAATCACATTTTTATGGGTGAATAATGAAGTTAGGATGGTAATTTCTCTATGCACTCAATAATGATATGACTTATTGCACTTCGTATGTTACCTACATGTTGGGGATGCTTGATGAGTTGAAAGAAGAAGAAAAAGAGGGAAAAACAGAAATTGGGCCATTCATTCTTGTGTTCTTAGAATTGGCAATAGGAACTAAGTATGCGGTGCTTGAAAGGTTGGGTGGGAAGATGACCAAGGGAAAGTGAAAAACAAACAAAGAGAGAGAAGTCATGCCTAAATTCTGCAGTTAATGTGCACATTGTTACATATTCCCATTTTGCATAATCTCTATTATGGAAAATGATATTCTCTATAAATGTGGGCATGTGAAATCAAAAAGGCTAGTGTTCCTAAGTGGAAGTTTCCAACTGCTTTAACGCTAAGTAAAGAAATATTAACTTCATGAAATTGCTAGACAAATGAACATGAGAAATTTGATTGTACGAAGTCTGAGTAGTACAAGACAATTGCCCCATCTAATGTTTCAAACGTAATGTGCCCTATTGGAAAATGTTGTATAATGTTGTGTTTGCTTTATCTTGTCAAAGTGGTGATTCGGATTAATTTTGGGAGTAGCGAGTCATTGAAGTGCAAAGAAGGGGAATTCTGAGTACCCAAATGATTATGACTCGTGAAACCTCGCTAGCAACTAAGTGTGCGGTGACCAACTGAAGCCCTGCCTTAGTATTGGCTAGCTGTGTTTGTTATTGACAAAGTTAATGTATGATTTTGGCTGAACAGGAACGATGTCGGCTCGACAGGATAAGGGAAAAGGTGTCTCAACTTTTGGCACAGGCAAAAAAAGGTACCAAATGGGCTTAGCTGTTCCAGCAGCCCCACCAGTTCCCAGGGGCCAGAGAAGGCAGTTCGGTACTAGATGGGTGGTGGATGAAGGTAAAAAGTGGTATAGAAAGCACAAGGAGTCAAAATACTTCCCTAAAGAGCAAATTGAGCGGGACCATTTGGCGCAAGAGTTCCCCCGGATACTATACAGGATACATGCCTTGGGCATGGACTTCATCTTTAATGCGCCCAAAGAGTGTAATTTACACATGGTGCGGGAATTCTACACGAATTGGGACCCTACTCTACGTAGCCACACAATCAAGATCCGGGGTCAGGTGGTTCCCTTGGAGGCACATCACTTAAATGCCATCTTGGGGACACCCGACACAGACCCACATCCTCTCCGCCAGCTGAACATCACCCCACAATATGCTGATATCCGACACACATTTTGCGGACAAAAATCAACAGCCAGGTGGAGGCGTCACAAGGAGAAACGGTACCACCAAACATTGCCATATTCACAGATGAACAGGGAGGCCAGACTATGGTTGAAGATTGTTTGCACTTGCCTTATTCCCGGGGTGCATATGACTGATGTCACCCGAGACAGAGCATGTCTGGTATACGCCTTGATGAAAGGCGTGGAGATTAATGTAGGGGCAGTGATCATATCAGCCATGAAAAAGGCAAGGTTGCATCAGGGGCACAGGTATGGATTTGGTGATCTACTCACCACCTATATCAGAAGCCATGACATTGAAGAAGAGGCTCTAGACTACGGACTGAGGGTAGACCGACGCGCTTTGGACGTGACTAAGACTAAGGCACCAGACACCACATACGGTCCTATGATCACATTAGCAGAGAGACACTCTCGAGATGATTGCTATGCAGCCAGGATGTTTGGACTGCAAATGCTATAGTTGCGTATAGGTGGACGGCCAGCAACAGAGGATGAGTTGTGGCAGGTGGACATGGACTACCCGTTGAATGAGCATGCTTGAGCCATGTGCAGGATTGGCCCAACATTTGTAGAGACGGTGGATGATGATGTACGCACCGATGAGGAGATATGCCGAGATGACTCTGACATTGAGTCAAATGAAGATGAGGGAGATGACTCAGACCTCGGTGACGAGGCCTGTGCACCAAATGAAGAAATTGAACCAATTAATTGATCAGGGAGTTTTTACCATCCTAACTTTGTTCTTCCATTGATTTGTGCACACACTGAGGACAGTGTTCACTTTAAGTGTGGGGTGGAGGTTATCTTATGTTTGTTTATTTTTGTAGTTCTATGACTGTGGCATGTATAAAATGGTTTGTAATAGTATGTTTGTTTATTTGTGTGGTTCTATGATGGTGGCATGTATAAACTGGTTTGTAATAGCTAGTAAGCTCTGTCCTAGGGTGCTTTGTTGTGCTTGTGAATATTTTTCATGTTTTGGGTTTCTCGGCTTTTGTTTTTGGTGCTTTTCCTGAGGATAGTCCCTTTGAACCGAAGTCATAGGTAGAGACTATTCCCTATGAAGGATGGATGACGACTGATCAGGGTACGCAGTCGTACAAGTAATATAGTGGCCCTTTTTAAGAGCCAGATGTCGAACCCACAGGGACTGGACCAATTCAGCTAATTATCAAGTTCAAGTGTGATATTAACTATCGCAAGTGTTGATATAGACTTTCTCAATAAAGTTTAATTAAGTCTAAGGGTGGTCACAGAAATACTCTGAAAACATTCAAGAAGCAACTAGAGCTAAATCCAGATAATCATGCGATACTACGCTTTGTCATGGTTTAAGTATGGACTTATCAATTGTCGTCTCACATAATTACAATTGCATGTTCATGGTCTTTAGAGCCTTTAAACATGACAAACTAGCCTCACAACTACATCGTTGAGCGGGGATGTGACATTCTAGTTCGTGGGCAATTCAATTACGTGGATGTGGTTTATGGGGTTTATGCTCTTGATTAGGGACTTTCGTACCTCTAATCATTTAACCGAACTTAGATTCACAACTACTTCTACGAGTGGTGATGTGATAATTCTAAGTTGGTGTATAACTCATCCCGTTTTAATAACCAAGCAAGACAAATTAGGTATAATTTCTTATCCTAACCGCGAATTATATCGTAAGATACAAACTTGCTCCCTACATTCTTTGTTCTTGCCTAAGTTTACTTTCTCAAGCTTTAATCTAGGTGTAACGTGTGTGTTTTCAAGGTGATCAATCATAAAAACAACCATAATTAGGAATGTAAGACAAAACAACAATTAATAACTTAAAACCAAAACAAATTCACTTATTCACAATCATACCTTGTGGCTTCAACCCTAGAGGTAGGGTTCTAGCCACTCAAGTTCGTATAATTACAAGAAAACATAATTAAAGTAACATACTTACAAGAATTGGTAGAAGAGAAGATGAAATTGATGAACCCTAGGTGTGTTCTCCCACTTCTCCCTCACTCCTTGGCAGTTTTTAAGAAATAAATCATGACAAAATGATTTTAGGAGCTAAGGATCTAGGATCGCCAGATCAAACTCTTGCAGCAATAAGATCAACTTGATTAGCCTGGGCTTCGCATCCTTCTTGCCAAACAAGTACCGAATTGCTGCAACATCAGTATATACCACCACTTTTGACCCCACCAGATAGGATCTGAACTTGTCAAATGCAAACACTAAAGCCAGCATCTCCTTCTCTGTGATTGTATAATTGACTTGGGCAGCGTCAAGTGTTTTGCTTGCATAATAAATGGAATGAAAAATTTTATTCCTACGCTACCCCAATACAGCTCCTACAGCCACGTCACTTGCATCACACATCAACTTAAAAGGATGTTCCCAATTAGGAGAAATGAGATTAGGCGCTTCCACCAGCTTCTTTTTTATCTCCTCGAATGCTTCTACACATTTCTTGTCAAATTCGAACTTCACCTCTTTTTCTAGCAACTGACATATCGGTCTAGAAATTTTTTAGAAGTTCTGGATGAACCGTTTGTAAAACCCAGCATGTCCTAGAAAGCTGCGAACACCCTTCACTGACACTGGTGGTGGTAGCTTTTCAATCACCTCAATCTTTGCACGATCGACTTCTAACCCTCTGCATGACACCTTATGGCCAAGAACGATACCCTCCATGACTAAAAAGTGGCAGTTTTCCTAGTTGAGCACCAGGTTTGAGTCTTTACATCGAGCTAACACCCTGTCAAGATTCTAAAGACACATAGCAAACGAATTACCGAAAACAGAAAAGTCATCCGTAAATACCTCGACTAAATCTTCCACCATATCGTGGAAGATTGCCATCATGCATCGCTGGAATGTGGCTGGTGCATTGCATAGACAAAGTGGCATTCGCCTGAAAGCATATGTCCCATAAGGACATGTAAAAGTGGTTTTCTCCTAATCCTCCGGTGCTATGGCTATTTGATTATAGCCGGAATAACCATCCAGAAAACAATAATATTCCTGACCTGCCAACCTGTCCAAAATCTGATCAATGAATGGAATAGGATAATGATCTTTCCTCTTGGCCTCATTGAGCTTCCTGTAATCCATGCAAATTCGCTAGCCCGTGACTGTGCGTGTGGGAATTAGCTCATTCTTTTCATTGGTGACCACAGTCATCCCTCCTTTCTTCGAAACGCACTGAAATGGGCTAACCCATTCACTGTCTGAGATAGGATATACCACACCTGCATCAAGCCACTTGATCACTTCCTTTCTGACTACGTCTTTCATCACTGGGTTCAACCTCCGCTAATGTTGCACGTTTGGCTTGGATCCTACTTCCATAAATATCCTGTGCATGCAAAAAGATGGACTACTCCCCTTGATGTCCGACATCTGCCAACCCATTGCTCTCTTCCGCCTCTTAAGGACCACCAATGCATCTTTCACTTGTGCATCTGTTAGTTCTACTAAAATGATGACTGGCAAGGTTTCATCTTCACCCAAAAATACATACTGCAGATGTGGAGGCAATGTCTTTAACTCAAATTTCGATGCCTCCTCAATTGATGGCCTTGGCGAGGGTTCCAAGGACCTCTTCAACGGTTCAAAGTCCTACTTCCTAAAGAACCATTTTATCTCATTCAAAGTCTTCACCATCTCATATGTACTGTCCCCAAAATGATCATACCCCACCAAGGCTCTCTCCAATGGGTCCTGTGAGTCAACAATCTGAAGGGTCGATTCCTGATTTAAAACACTGATTGCTGATAGCTCATCATACATGGCCGGTAGCTTCATGGACTTGTACACATCAAAAACCTCTACTTTGTCATGAGCTCGCATGGTTAGCTGCCCAGCTGCAACATCGATTAAGGCTCGCCCAGTTGCCAAGAAGGGACATCCCAAAATAAATGGGACTTCCGCATCTAGCTCAAAATCCAGAATTATAAAGTCCACCGGGAAAATGAGGGAGCCTACTTGCACTAGCACATCCTCCTCAATACCATCAGGTCTGGCCAATGAACGGTCAGCTAGCTGCAAGATCACAGTAGTGGGTCTAGGGATGCCCAGCCCCAACTTCTTAAACACTGATGTTGGCATCAAATTTATGCTCGCTCCCAAATCACACAATCTGCGAGCTTGAATAGACTGCCCAATTGTAATCTGAATAGTGAATCTCCCAGGATCCTTGAGCTTTGTCGGCAATCTATTTTGTATTCAGGAGGGGCACTCCTCAGTAAGCGCCACTGTAGCATACTCCGTCAATCTTCTTTTGTTTGCTACAATGTCCTTGATGTACTTGGCATATTTCGGCACTCCCTGCAAAACATCAACTAAAGGCAAATTAATATGTACCTGTTTTAACACTTCCATAAATTTCTTGAAGCAAGCTTCCTCCTTGTGCTTTTTCAATCTCTGAGGAAACGGGGGTGGTGGTCTTTGTATCTCGGCTGCCTTTTCCTTCCCTCTCACATCATCATATCCTTCATCCTTTTCTGCCGCTCCAAATTGCTGAGGTGGCCTTTCTGGTTCCACGTCCTTGAGTTGAGTTCCACTCCTGGTAGTAACTGCATTGACCTACTTAGGATTTGGATCTGTATCACTTGGTAATCCTCTCCTAGGTCTGGTGTTTTGTGCTCCAGCTAACTGTCCCAACTGATACTCCAACGCCTTTGTAGCTAACTGCTGATTTTTCATATCAGTTGTCAATTTTACCTGATCATCCTGTATCTGTGCTTGGTTAGCTATTATCGTTTTGAGCATATCCTCGATATTGCTGGACTGAGGAGGTGCATTATTTCCTCTAAATTGTGATTGAAATTTGTGATGACCCCCTTGATTTCTGTGCACGCCCTGATTTGAACTCTGTCCCTGATGACTATTACTCCCCCATGAAAAATTCGGATGATTCCTCCAATTTGGGTTGTAACTGTTGCCATACTGATGATTACTGCTCCTCTGGGCGTTTCCAACAAAATTTACCGAATCTGGATTGGCACCAGAACACTCAGCTGAGTGTTCACTACTCCACAGACTTCACACCATACCTGATGAACTGCATTGACTGGGGCTTGTGCCTGGCTCAAGCTCGTACTGCTGAAATGGGTGTTCAGTTGATTTTGCAAAGCAACTATCTGTGCAACGATAACTGTAAATCCATCCACCTCAAAGACCCCTGCGGCTTTCTTTTCTCCCCCTCAAGTTTTATCCGCATTCCATTCTGGATTACCTTGTGAAATATCGTTCAACAAGGTGTAAAGCTCTTCGTAGGTCTTTTCTAATGCCTGCCCACCGGCTGCTAAATCTAACACAATCTTTGTATGTTGTTCCAAGCCCTTAATGAATGTATGCACCAACACATCATTAGACTGGTAATGATGAGGACAATCCCTTAGCATTGACTTGAACCTCTCCCAAGCCTGATACATATTCTCACCCTCTCTCTGTTTGAAACTTAGAATCTGACTTCTAAGTCTGGTTGTCTTCCCTGATGGATACAATCGTATCAAAAACTTCCTTGCTAGGTCATCCCAAGTAGTAATAGAATTTGGTGGTTCAGCCTTCAACCATCTCTTGGCTTCCCCCAGCAGTGAGAATGGGAATAATGTAAGCCTCACATAATCATATGATACTACAGTGGGGATATAGGTGTCACTTATCTCCAAAAAGTTTTGGAGATGTTGTTGCGGATCTTCATGAGGGAGACTTGTAAATTACCCGCTGGTGTGGAATAACTGCACCATATTCTGCTTGAGTTCGAATCTCCCTCCTGGCTCTGGTCTGCGAATGCTGGATGTTACATTATTCGCGTGTGGGATTGCCACTTCGGGGACCGGTCTTGCTGCCATCTCTTCGGGCACTAAAACTGCCCATACTATTGGTGGTTGTTGTTGTTGCTCCTGAGTTGCTCTCCTTAATAACTGCAATTTCTTTTCTAGAGCTTCCCTTTTCTGTAAATGAAATTGTCTCTCCGGTTCTAACAACGGATCCACCAAGTCCTTATCCCACGCCAGCCTTCAGAAACAATTTAGTACCTGCAAGAGAAAGGCTAAGATCAAGTCGTCAACACTTGTATCGAACTTGTAAACTAACACTAAGAAAATTAAATAACCAATTGCCAGTCCTCGGAAACGGCGCCCAAAACTTGTTCGGTCCCAACTACACGCAAGTGCACGTGGTCGTACAAGTAGTAAAGTGGCTTTATTTCAAGCCAACTATCGATCCCACAAGGACTGTAATATAGCAGTAATTTTCGTAATTGTTAGTACACGATTTTGTTATGCAGGTAGACAACCGAAACAAATAATGCTTTTGAGTCAAGATTAATAGTTAATGTGAACCTAAGTGAATATTGTAAGTTAAAGTCTGAACAATAGCAACGAACAAGCTGAGGTTAAGGCAAACATACAGGGATGTAATTTATTAATTTAAAGTTCAGTCAATCTTCTCTTCGGTTGTTAGTCAGGAATTAATAACCCATGGATTGGATCTTTCGACTCTCACCAATTAAAAAATCGTGAGACTTACATTACACATTTTTGTGATGCAAAAACCCCATGTTCTAGCTATACATAAAAAATTCCATAACTGACCAAATATGACATTATAGATATATTTCTATTCTGAACGTAAATCTTCCCTTAATTTCTCAACCAAGAAAAGAACATATTCCACCAATTCACATCTACCCAATTAGTATCCCTTTCGGAATAGAAATTGGAATTCTAGAATATATATTAACATTGGCCAAACATTAACGTAGTAAAAGAAAGAATTGGTAGAACAACCGTTATAGAGAAGATAAAAACTGAAATAATCATTAATTACATTCTTTTGCAATTATCCTCAACCTCAGCAAGAGGTGAATTAGCCACTCATTTGCGGATTAAACATCTTCAAACAAGTAGAAATCATACAAGCAATTGAAATTAAAGAGGAAAGGAAGAGAATTAACCCTAGGAATTCTTCTTCTCAACTGCCTGCTATCCACGTTCTTGCTTAAAATGTCAGATACTTTAAAATAAAACCTAAGTGTGCTATTTATACAAGTGAGAAATTTTTCCCAGAATAACTGGCAATGTGGCACGGAGTGTATCATGGAGCATCAGCTCCGTGCCACGGCCCTGTCGCAGAGCCTCAGTAGAACTCAGCTTCCATGTAATTGTCTTCAGCGTGGCACGGAGGTAAACGCGGAGCTTAGGCTCTGTGACACGGTGCCATCGCGCACCTCCACTGGAAATCAAGTTAAAATTCCTTCTAGGCAGAATGCTTCCGCGATGGTAGCGTGACACGGCCTCCATCGCGGAGCACCAAACATGGCCAATTTCCTTGTCGACTTCCGCTTCTTGCTTCCGAGTCCATTTCTACACTTCACCAACTTGTAGATTAGCTTCCAAAAATTCCTTCTAGACTGCAAAACAATACTAATCATGTTGGTTAGTATAAATACACATTTACATACAAATCACATGAGAATGCACACATAAAAGTGGATAAACAAGTAGAAATGAAGTATTAAAGTATCACTTGGGCATGCAATTATGCCAAAGATCAGACTGTAACACCCCGAATGTTTCTAAAATCATATTCCAAGCTTAAGGGGGAGAAGTCAAGCAAAAACTAGAAATTTTGCAGGATGAGCAGGAGGCGATGGGCGATTTGACGAGTCGTCAGGGTAGGCCACGACTCGTCAGGTTGGTCATTGGGTGGGCTAGGTGTTTGGAAAAGGTCTCAGGCAATGGAGGTGAAAGGTTCAGGCAATGAGTCGTTGTGTGGGAGCACGATTCATGAAGTGAGTCGTCGGTGGAGTTGGGAATTTGGTGAGCTTGGGGAAGAGGACTTGATGGCTCGGTCCCCATGAGTCATTACTTGACACCAAGACTCAGGGGGTGCCTCGTGGGGTCTGGCAGGGTGACTTTTTCCTATGTTTTTCCAGGGGTGTTTCTGTAAGATTCCATGTTCCTAACTCCTAAACCTCATCATTTTGGGTGCTATTTGAGATGTTTTTAGGGGTTCCTTTATCCTAACTTTCATTCTCTCGCGATACCCCTCAGAGCCCTTTTTCCTCCTCTCCTCTCAAGATTCAAGGACCTTACCAAGTGTTCCTCAAAGCTTTAAGACCAAGTTCAAGTGGGGGATTCTTCAAAGCAGGTATGCGGGTTTTTCAACAAGGGTTTTTAAATTGATGGTGAATTCTTCTGTTATTCTCTAAATTCCAAGGCCTAATATGATTATGAGTTGATTACGATGTAGAATAAGTGGGTTACCTTGAATTATGGGTTGGGTGATGAAAAATGGGGGAGTTATAGAATGTACTTCATAAATGGTTTGAAATTTTAAATAAGACTTTATTATTGTTCACTCAATTAGTGTGATTATTTGAATCCATGTCTAAATTATGTGAAGATTGAATGGTTATCCCTACGAACTTGAATGTGCCATTAATAGACATGTTGAGAAGAAATTATTTTTTATGGGCTTGAATAATTGAAATTAAAGTATGTATGTTTCGTATGTTTTCGGTGGAATTGATTGGGGATGAGGTAAATCCATGATAATGGTCTAATTAATGTATACTTCTCATAAATTGGAGTAATCTCGAAACGGGTCTTAAGAAATGAAGACGTATGCTTCTTCCATGATCTCGTCGAATATGTACAAGTTAAGAGTCAAGTATATGGTTTCCCGTAAATCTTGAATTTTACGAATCAATGTTATTGTGTTAAGGTATGAATCGAATCTATGGATTGTGAATGACTCTATGATATACGTCGAATGATATGAATCCGAAACTTAAATGTTGTGAAAGTATTATGCATGATGGGAATCAAAAGATGCTCACTATTGTAAGACCTTGGAGGAAATATTGATATAGCTCCATGACGATATGAATTATGATGATAAAGCATGAGAATGATACTTCAGAATATTAGGCTTGTTGTTAGTAGAAAGTAGCCCCGGTTCTTTCGAAATGAATGTTGTACGACGGAAATTAGTAAATGTTCATGTCTCTGGTTAGCTGAAGTTGTTTAGCATATATGATTAGATGTTATATTAATAGCCTGCATGTTTTAGTCCAGACAAGGAACTTCCTTAGTCGAGAATGTTTCCCTTAGTCAATCAGGGAACTTCCTTAGTTGAGAACGTTTCCCTTAGTCAGTTAGGGAACTTCCTTAATCGAGAACGTTTCCCTTAGTCAGTCAGGGAACTTCCTTAGTTGAGAACATTTGCCTTAGTTAGTCAGAGAACTTCCTTAATCAAGAACGTCACCAATAGTCAGTCAGGGAACTTCCTTAGTCGAAAACGTTCCCTTTAGTCAGTTTGGAACACTCCATAGTTGAGAATGTGTTCCTTTGGGCAGATTGGGACACTCCATAGTTGAGAATGCGTCCCTTAGTAAGCCATGGACTCTCCATAGTAGAGAATGACTCCCTTAGCTCATGTTATCGGTTTAAATCAATTGTGGTAGGAGGCAGTCTCAGTCATCGGTAAATGTTCAGTATACCACATTTATGCATAAGTTCGGTGACGTTTCCATGAAATGAGATCCAAAGGAAAGTCCCATATATGTGTTTGTATAGGTGGATCTCAAGAGGATTGATGCATGTTAAATCAATGATGTTAAGGTGCTTGGTTATTTCCTTATCGTATACTTGTGTATTTATTGATCTATGATATCCTGCATGCTTAGTAAATTTCAAGTACTAGCCACACACCTTTTGTGCCATATCATCTCATGATATAAATTCAGGTTTCTGGACTCAACCTCGCAGTTAGATACGCTCCATCCCTTTTCAGCTGCTAGTGGTGAGTCCTCATCATCCGAGGGCGCGAATAGCATTTACATTTTTGTCACGTTTAGTTTTCAGACTTTAGGAGTTAGAAGGGGGCTAGTCCCAGCAACTCATCTGTTTAATAGAAGGCTGTCAATACATGTTTAGATAGATTCAGCGTTGTATCGAAGTATGGTAAAAGGTCTTTATGATTCATATTAGATGTGAAATGAATGCCATAGTATTGTGTAGAGTACCTGTATTAGAGTTTTCTGCGTTTAAGGGTTTTTGGATAGTCCATATTACAGGGGAGACTCCGCCGAAATTTTTCCAGAGTAAGTAATTGCAAGGTTAAGGTACTTTCAAGTAGGGGTTAACATTCGAGGACGAATGTTCTTAAGGGGGGAGGATGTTACACCCCGTAAGTTTTTAACATTTAATCGGCCTATTCGTATGTTGCTTAAGTTCTTTAGAGTGCCATATGTACGAGGAAAGGGCCCGAGGAAAGTCCGAATGAGTGCAAAGATGAGATTTTGTGGGAGGAGGCCTAACCAAGCTGCCCTGAGGGGAAAAGTGGCACGAAGCTGCTCCTCCGCGTTAGCCAATGTGGCATGGAGCAGAATCAGCGCGTTGGGCAGCGTGCCACATTGCCTTGTCTGCTGCCTCAAGTATATAAGGGTCTCACACTTAGAAGTTGGAGTATAATTCATAGATTACGGCCAGAACAGAGGGAGAATGAAGGAAAACATTTAATTTTCATCCGATTACGCCTCTAAATGCCATCCAAATCCGAATTAACTTCGGGTATCGAAGTATAAGGCTGAATGGAGCATTTCTACGGAGTTAGTTGCATGAAATTCTCCCGGCGAATTGTCGTCCCGCCGAGCCAAAGTTGTTAGAATTTCTCCAAACTAGTGTGAATACGATTCCAAGCTAAAATAAGCATTTGTCCCTTCTAGATTTTCGAGAAATAACGAGTTTCGACCGTGTTCCGTAAAGATGGAATATAGTAATATATATATATAAAGTTTTCCTTTTTTCCAAATTTAGTGTTAAAACTAGTCCTATCTTTCCAGTAACACGATTCCAGTTGGGAAGTGTTATTGAATACTAATTGGAACTCGTCGGTGAATCGGTAAAGAGCGAATGAGGTATGTTAAGGCATTTTCTTTCGGCAAGTTAGTTTCTTTAGCATGGTAGTCCAGTAGGAATTCCAGTAAAGCATGTCAGGAGTATGTTATCATGTTTAGTTGTTGTTGTCGGTTGAGACTCGTAGATTGTATTATTTTGGGCTGGATTATACATGTATAGCTTCCGGGACCATCCCAAGGTTAATAGCTGTGTCGTCGCCCGCCAGGGGCGAGGATATATCGCTCTACGGAGCGGCATACTATCCGCAAGGGACGAAGATTGGGTTCCAGATCCTCATATTTACATGGTTGGCCTTATACACACCCCTGCCGAGCGCTTATGCCCGGGATGTAGATATCTGGAGTCCTCCGGACTTAGAAACAGCTATAATCGGGGGCCGAGTGGGCCCAATTATAGACCCATGGGATCGGCAGGACACTTATAGCTGGTAGTTGACTCAGTATGACCGGGATAGGGGAATATAGATAAAGGTGTACTCACTAGGGATAATGGGGGCCCAAGTGGGTTATTCTGTGCTGATTGTACCTTCCGGCTTATGGGAGCTAAGTAAGGTTTATGCTTTCTTTAGTTACTAATACTTAGACAGTAAGACGCCTCGCTTGTCAAGTATGACCCCTACCCTCCTTATTAAAGTTATGTTTAGCCCTGATTTCATTACTTCAGTCATCTTCAGTCCGTTTTCTTTACTTCAGTCATTGTCAGTTCTATTTCTTACTTTCAGTTATTTAAAGTTATTGTTTTATATATTCAGTACCTGTGTGACTGACTCCCTCTTCTGGGGCACTGCATTACTTGCCTGCAGGTACAGATAGTCGAGGAGCAGGTCCCTTGTAGTTCCAGTCAACCGTACAGAGTCGTCAGCTCTCTTCTTCCAGAGCTTGAGTGATAGAGGTTTAATTCTTTTGCTTGTACAATATGGGTAGGTCGGGGCCCTGTCCCGACCATCGTATTATCCTAGAGGGCCTGGTAGTTCGAGGGTCCGAGAGTTCCTAGCACTAAGTCCCCCACAATTCACAGGGACAGATCGGACCGAGGACCCTCAGGACTTCTTGGAACAGAAGAAGAGGATTTTCAGGGTGGTGGATGCTACACCCACAGAGTCAGTTGAGTTGGCGGTATTTTGGTTACGGGACATCGTTGTGCTGTGGTATGAGAGTTGGGAGAGGTCTCAAGGGAGAGATATTTCCTTCCGACCTGGCCCAGATTCTCAGAGGCTTTCTTGGATCATTACCTACTGGGGGAGATTCGACAGGCCCGAGTTGATCAGTTCCTAAGCTTGGAGCAGGGGTCGATGAGTGTTCGGGAATATGCCATGCGATTTGATTCCTTGGATCGATATGCGCCAGCCTTTGTGGACACAATGCCAGCCAGGGTACACCGCTTTATTATGGGGTTGAACCCAGAATATGTTGAGACCTGCGTCACAACCACACTGTGAGAGGATATGGATATCGCCCGTGTGTAGGCTTTTGCTCAGAGTATTGAGGGTATCAGACAACGCCAATGGGATATTAGGAGGACAAGTCAGGAGTAGCGCCACAAGGACAGACCAGGTGAATTACAGGAGGAGTCCCAGGAGGACCTAGGCCACGATTATTAGATAGGCCGCCTAGACCCCCGCCTCCACCACAGTGGCATAGGAGCAGGTCTAGCCGCCGAGGGTAGCTAGAGCCCGGCGAAGGTTCGCGAGTAGTAGGTTCACAGCAGCAGAGGGGAGTGGAGCAGAGTTGGTTTACAATACAACTTTGCCCTATTTGCAGTCGACGCCACTCTGGAGCATGCAGGTATGGTTCCACCGCATGCTACATTTGTGGACAAGAGGGTGACCATATGAGGAATTGTCCAACTAGGGGTCAGGGTGACTGGGATCGACAGGATAGGTCCTCGGCAGGATCATGAGCTCCAGCATCCCCGGAAGGGCATCGGCCCTCAGTTTTAGCAGGCAGAGGCCAAGGCAGATTAGGGGCCTCCACTTCAGGTACCGGCCCAGACCGTACTTATGCACTACTGGGGCGAGAGGAAGCGGATTCGTCACCAGATGTTATGATAGGTATGTTGAACATTTGCTCTCATCCTGCTTATGTATTGATAGATCCAGGATCCACCTTGTCCTATGTTACACCGTTAGTGGCTCAGAAGTTTAGTATTATGCCGGAATTGCTTCAGTGACCTTTCTCAGTGTCTACACCTGTTGGTGACCCTATTATAGCCAGAAGGGTCTATCGGGGGTGTACAGTAGAGGTTTCTAGTCGTCAGACTACGATAGATTTGATAGAACTAGAAATGGTTGATTTTGATGCTATTATGGGTATGGATTGGCTAGCTCCATGCTGTTCCAATGTCGAATGTTGGACCAAGATAGTCCGATTCCACTTTCTAGGGGAGACAGTACGGGAGTGGAAAGGTAGTACAGCCACGCCAAAAGGTAGGTTTATTTCCTATCTTCGGGTGAGAAAATTGATAGAAAAAGGGTGCATTTATCATATTGTCAGAGTTTAGGTTGTTCGGGCAAAGCCTCCAACCCTTCAGTCTATCCCAGTGGTTAATGAATTTCCCGACGTATTTCCAGATGCGCTTCCTTGTATTCCCCAAGAAAGGAAAATTGATTTTGCAATTCCTCCATATGAGATGGTTCCTACTGAACTCAGAGAAATAAAGGAACAGTTGAAAGATTTGCTAGACAAGGGCTTTATCAGGCTGAGTACCTCACCATGGGGTGTGCCAGTTTTGTTCGTGAGGAAGAAGGACGGCTCCCTCCGTATGTGTGTAGATTATCGGCAGCTGAATAAAGTCACTATCAAAAATAAGTACTCGCTTCCCAGAATAGACGATTTGTTTGATCAGCTACAGGGAGCAAGGTATTTTTCAAAGATTGACTTAAGATCAGGATATCACCAGGTCTGGGTTCGTGAAAGAGATATTCCAAAGACTGCCTTCAGGACCAGATATGGCCACTTTGAATTTCTAGTCATGTCCTTCAGACGAACAAATGCCCCAGCAGTGTTCATGGACTTGATGAACAACGTTTTCAGATCATACCTGGACTTGTTCGTGATAGTATTTATCGATGATATTCTGGTGTATTCCCGCTCAAATGCAGATCACCAGGATCATCTATGGATAGTGCTCCAAATTCTCAGAGATGTCAAAATATATGCAAAATTTTCTAAATGTGAATTTTCGCTGAATTCAGTAGCCTTCTTGGGCCATATTGTGTCAGATGTTGGTATACAGGTAGATACATAGAAGATAGAGGCAGTGAAAACATGGCCTAGAGCTACCACTCTGACCGAGGTACGTAGTTTCCTGGGGTTAGCAGGGCATTACAGAAGGTTCGTGGAAGGATTTTCCACTTTAGTAGCACCTTTAACCAAACTGATGCAAAAGGCAACAAAATTCCATTGGACTGAGGCGTGTGAGCACAACTTTCAGGAACTGAAAGACAGATTGACATCAGCACTGGTGCTAGCATTTCCAGAAGGAACAGAGGGTTATGTAGTCTATTGTGACGCTTCGGGTGTTGGGTTAGGATGTGTTTTGATGCAGCATGGTAAGGTGATTGCCTATGCTTCCAGGCAGCTAAGGAAGCATGAGAAGAACTACCCTACCCATGACCTGGAGTTAGCCGCGGTGATTCATGACTTGAAAATATGGAGACACTACCTGTATGGTGTCCACGTAGATATTTTCACTAATCACAGAAGCCTGCAGTATATTTTCACCCAGAAAGAGTTGAATCTGCGGCAGCATCGCTGGTTGGAGCTGTTAAAGGATTATGATGTGAATATTTTATATCACCCAGGAAGGGCCAATGTTGTAGAAGATGCTCTTGGCCGCAAATCCATTGGAAGCCTAGCATATTGACAGCCCGAGCGGCAGGAATTAGCCCGAGAGTTGCATCAGCTAGCCAGTTTAGCTATTCATATAGTAGAATCAGGAGACAATGGAGCGGTAATCCAGAATACTGCAGTGTCATCATTGGTTGTGGAAGTGAAAGAACGGCAGTATGAATATCCTAGCCTGGTTCAAATCAAAAATAGGGTCCAGCGAGGGGAAGTGACAGATTTCTAGGTAACCGAGGACGGAGTTTTGAGATATAGGGATCGCCTCTTTATTCCAGACATGGAAGGGCTTTGCCAACAAATTATGGGAGAGGTACACTATGCTCGTTACTCTCTCCATCTAGGTTCTACAAAAATGTACCATGACATAAAAGAGATTTACTAGTGGCCGGGAATGAAAAAGGGGATAGCAGAATTCGTAGCTCAATGTCCCAATTGCCAACAGGTGAAAGCTGAACATCAGAAACCAGGAGGAATGACACAGGATAAAGATGTGCCTCTATGGAAATGGGAGGAAGTTAATATGGATTTTGTAGTAGGGTTACCTCGTACCAAGTGTAAATATGATTCTATCTAGGTAATTGTTGACAGGTTGACAAAATCAACACACTTTCTGCTAGTAAGGGCTACCTTTTCAGCCGAAGATTATGCTGAGATGTATATTAGGGAAATAGTCCGATTGCTTGGTGTTCCGTTGTCAATTATCTCTGACAGAGGGGCGCAATTTATAGCTAAGTTTTGGCAGTCTTTTCAGAGGGGCCTGGGGATGCAGGTTAACCTAAGCACAGTTTTCCATCCTCAGACAGACGGGCAGGCAGAACGTACAATCCAGACACTCGAGGATATGTTACGAGCGTGTGTGCTAGATTTTGGAGGCAGCTGGGATGAACATTTACCGCTTATTGAATTTTCCTATAATAACAGTTATCATTCAGCAATTCAGATGGCGCCTTATGAAGCGTTATATGGGCGAAAGTGTAGGTCTCCAGCTAGTTGGTTTGAGGTAGGAGAATCAGCATTGATTGGACCAGATATTATTCATCAGTCAGAAGAGAAAGTAATGCTTATCAGGGAATATCTGCTGACGGCTTAGAGCCACTAGGAATCTTATGCTGATGTGCCGCGAAGAAACCTAGAGTTTAATGTGGGTGACTGGGTATTCCTGAAGGTTTCACCGATGAAGGGTGTGATGAGATTTGGTAAGAAAGGCAAGCTCAACCCGAGGTTTATTGGGCCTTATCAGATTCGCCGAAGGATAGGCCAGGTGGCTTATGAATTTGATTTACCCCTAGAATTAGAATTCGTTCACCTAGTTTTTGACTTATCAATGTTGAGGAAGTGTATAGGAGATCCCAACCGGATTGTCCTAGTTAAATACGTCCAAATCACTGAGGAGTTAGCTTATGAAGAAGCTCCAGTAGCCATATTAGATCGGCAGATTCGTAGACTGAGAACTAAAGATATTGCTTTCGTTAAGGTGTTATGGCGAAATAAGAACTAAGAGGAGATGACCTGGGAGACAAAAGATGATATGAAAACCAGATATCCTCAGCTATTTCAGACTTAGTGAAATTGTGCAGCTAGAGGTATGTTGTTGTTGTTGTTTCATAAGTTGCACTACATACACATATATGTGAGATAATTGACTTCAGTCTATTGTGAAATGAATGCCATAGTATTGTGTAGAGTACCTATATTAGAGTTTTCTGCGTTTAAGGGTTTTTGGATAGTCCATATTATAGGGGAGACTCTGCCGAAATTTTTCCAGAGTAAGTAATTGCAAGGTTAAGGTACTTTCAAGTAGGGGTTAACATTTGAGGACGAATGTTCTTAAGGGGGGAGGATGTTACACCCCGTAAGTTTTTAACATTTAATCGGCCTATTCGTATGTTACTTAAGTTCTTTAGAGTGCCATATGTATGAGGAAAGGGCCCGAGGAAAGGCCGAATGAGTGCAAAGACGAGATTTTGTGGGAGGAGGCCGAACCAAGCTGCCCAAAGGGGAAAAGTGGCACGAAGCTGCTCCTCCGCATTAGCCAACGTGGCACGGAGCAGAATCAGCGCGTTGGGTAGCGTGCCATGTTGCCTTGTCTGCTGCCTCAAGTATATAAGGGTCTCACACTTAGAAGTTGGAGTATAATTCATAGATTACGGCCAGAACAGAGGGAGAACGAAGGAAAACATTTAATTTTCATCCGAATACGCTGCTAAATGCCATCGAAATCTGAATTAACTTTGGGTATCGAAGTATAAGGCTGCAGGAAGCATTTCTACGGAGTTAGTTTCTTGAAATTCGCCCGGCAAATCGTCGTCCCGCCGAGCCAAAGTTGTTGGAATTGCTCCAAACTAGTGTCAATACGATCCCAGGCTTAAAGTAAGCATTTCTCCCTTCAATACTTTCGAGAAATAACAAGGTTTCAACCATGTTCCGTAAAGTTGGAATATAGTAATATTTATATATAAAGTTTTCCTTTTTGCCGAATTTAGTGTTAAAACTAGTCCTACCTTTCCAGTAACACGATTCTAGTTGGGAAGAGCTATTGAATACTAATTGGAACTCGCTAGTTAATCAGTAAACAAGGAACGAGGTATATTAAGGCATTTTCTTTCGGCAAGTTAGTTTCTTCAGCATGGTAGTCCAATAGGAATTCTAGTAAAGCATGTGAGGAGTATTTTATCATGTTCAGTTGTTGTTGTCAGTTAAGACTTTATTGTTTTTGGTTGGATTATACATTTATAGCTTCCGTGACCACCCCAGGGTTAATAGTTGTGCCGCTGCCCGCCAAGGGCGAGGATACGTCGCTTTGCGGAGCGGCATGCCATCCGCAAGGGATGAAGATGGGGATCCAGATCCTCATATTGTCGTGGTTGGCCTTATACACACCCCCGCCGAGTGCTTACGCCCGGGGTGTAGATATCAGGAGTCCTCCGGACTCAGACACAGCTACAGTTAGGGGCCGAGCAGGCCTAATTGTAGACCCAGGGGATCGGCAGGACGCTTATAGCTAATAATTGACTCAGTATTACCTGGATAGGGGTATATAGATTGAGGTGTACTCATTAGGGCTAATGGGGGCCCAGGTGGGTTATTCTGTGCTGATTGCACCTTCCGGCTTATGGAAGCCAAGTAAGGTTTATGCTTGCTTTAGTTACTGACAGTTAGACAGTAAGACGCCTCGCTTGTAAGTTATGACCCATACCCTCCTTATTACAGTTATGTTTAGCCCTGATTTCACTACTTCAGTCATCTTCAGTTCGTTTTCTTTACTTCAGTCATTGTCAATTCTATTTCTTACTTTCAGTTATTTAAAGTTACTGCTTTACATATTCAGTATCTGTGTGACTGACGCCCTCTTCTGGGACGCTACATTACTTGCCTGTAGGTACAGATAAACGAGGAGAAGCCTGTCCCGACCATCGTATTACTCCTAGAGGCTTGCAGATTATGTTACTTCCCCGTGGTTAGATGACATCGGCCGTGAGAGGACATATGTGTTTTAGATTATGTTTGTTAGCCGTGTAAGGCCCTGTTTAGCTATTGATTGGCGGCCTTGTCAGGCATAGCTCAGTTTAGCATTTGATTTTACTTTCCAGTTATAACTAGATATCATAGTGACCTTGTCGGCTCGCATAGGACTCCTTATGTTTGTTTGTCTCTGGTTAGTTGTTTATTTTTCACAGGTGGCTATAGGTCTTTTCAGCCGGGGGTTGTATTTACAACTGCTATATAGCTCGGTGTTTTCTTGATTCTAGAGTTAGAGTCAGCCCTGCACCAGAGGTGCTTAGGCTCAGTCAGCTCAGCAGTTCAAGTCCTAGTAGGGCATCAGGCGCCAATCATGCCTCCTAAGGTGGGGCACGACAATATAGATAATGACGCCACAACTTTAGGGCAAATATCATCGCAGCCAATTCAAAATCATGCGTCGGATATTTCTTCTCACGAACTTTCAAATTTCTAGTAACATATGTTATTACCTTTCCATTCTACATTAGTATTCACCCAAGACCTGTTCCTGAACTATCGCAATACACCATGAATCCATATGTTCTTTCTAGTAAAGTCAACACTGGAGTTATAGTCAACCTAGCTTTCAACTCTTGGAAGCTCTTCTCACATACCTATGAGCACTGAAATTTAGCCTTCTTCTAGGTTAGATTGGTAAATGGAGTGGAGAAAGAGGAAAATCCCTCCACAAACCTCCTGTAATAGCCTGCAAAACCCAAGAAACTCTTAATATCTATGAGAGTTGTGGGTCTCTATGTCATGACCAGAACGGAGGCTCGGATCGTAGACACGGGACAAGGGACCCCGAGGGACCCCAAGTTGACCAATAGCATAAGCATAAAACTAACTCATTCGAGAACTAAAGAAAACACGAATATAATCTCAGCAGAAGTCTAAAGAAACATCACATAAGAATAAACATCCAAAACTGAATACATGAATAAGTCTGAAAAGCCTCTAATCTGGACGAGCTGATGGGACAAGACCCCAACTAGCTCCACAATGCTGAAACTGAAATATATAGAAGAAACTGAATGTCTAGTCCTCGGAGAATGAGGACTCACCAACTCTGAATAGGTGCAAGTTTGAATAAGTTGACTAAGATCGGGGCTGAAGCTGCGAGCCAAGTCCTGTATCATGAAACGATACGGCTAGAAAGTATGCAGTAAGTACATGAAATATACCGTGTATACAAGGTAAGTAAAACCGCTATAATAAGCAAAATCATCCGAACAAATCATTTCATAACATAAGATTTTAGAAAGAGGAGAGAAATCACATGCATTCTTTCAAAATCATAATCCCTTCATGATGTGACAATTCATAACATTATAGCATCAACTAATTCGAATGACTCAAGCTAAGGTGCAACATTTATAGAAAAGTTGAACATTGAGTCAAACCTTACTTTTAGAACATGCATGCACACATAGTGATCATGAGTCGTGAATATGCAAATCTGAATCATATGGACAATGGGACACTCGTCACTTAACCGACATACAACGATAGAGCTTATGTGGTCCCGACTGTTGCACTCAAGTGGGAAGAGCTGTCCAAAACCTTGCCAAGGCTGAGGATGCTACCATGATATTGAGATCAAGCTCATGGGCAATTAAGGCATGGGATAGCTCACAAGGGAGGTCCCAAATATAATAGAATTAACCTATGTTGGTGCGTAGTTCTGTGGAATAGGTTGTCGACCTTAGCCCGCTCGGTGCTAGACTCTTCGCCCAAAATATGCAATGCTCTACATCGTATATAACGAAGCTCAACATCATCTATTGACGAAACTCAACATGAAATCATGCAAAAACTGGACATCATATGAAAATGAAGCTCAACATTGTCCTTTGACAAACCTCAATGGTGCCATACATCTCAATTATAAATTCATGCATATGAGAAGCTTTAATTTGAAACATACCACAAGCTCAATAGTAGGTTGTAGCATCTACTCCAAATCATGTGGTAAGATACATGTAGAAGTATTTACTCGACATACCCCAAGCTAGAATTTATAATAAGAATTCGGAAATTTCTCTTTAAACAATGTGGTAAGCATATATTGGGAAAACCATCACTTTAATCATCATGTGGGTATTACCCAAAGCTCTGTCATTCTAGAATCCAATCGATTCATTTAGGAGACAACATCAAAATCATGGGTAGTTTTAGAAACATGCTTTTCATCCTCAACTTCATCACCACTGCACATTTACCATAAATCACACATTTGATGAAATCTTCACCCATGGGCATTTTAGATTAAAATTTTATAAAAGAAACAAGTTAGAATCCACCCAAGCTTCATAAATCATCAATATCAACACAATCTAATCATACCCATGAATAGAGATATAAAAGTCATGCAATTGATCAAAACCCCATAATTGATTATTCATAATTTAACACTAATTGATAGGAATTGGGCATGGGTGTGGAAGGAAGACACCCATTAAAACCCTAGATACCTGGAAATGAGGAATTCTATCACCCTTCAATTGCCCAAGATTAGATTCCAAAGGAAACCTTGAATTGTGCCTTGAATCACCTCCTTCAAGCCTTCAACCTTGCATGCATGGGGAGTATGCACTTAGAATACGTCTTCCCCTACTAATACCCTTCAATACGAGCTCTAAATGACTAGTATAGAGCCTTAGGACTAGGAAATGACAGAAATTCCGTTACTAAAATCGCAGAAAAACCTGCACTAGACGATCCCATGATTGAACCAATGGACCATGGGAAGATATAACGACTCGTGGTATACGCCCGTGGTCCAGACTGCCAAACTTCCGGTTCTGATTCACACCCACGGCTCGATAGGATGAGTCGTCCTTACAAACAACAGGTCGTGGTTTCAAACCATCGTAGCCATTGCCCAAATCCGTTTCGTTCCCACGACCACTAACAATGGCCCGTGCCTTCTCACAACGGGTCGTTGTGACGCCCTTAGTCCAGACTAACACCAGGCCTGGCTTCACACCACGACCACATACAACTGCTCGTGGTTTGTCACCACAAGTCATTCTGTGGCTCATCCTGCAACATTTTTCCCAACTTATAGCAGTTTTTCCTTTTAGCTTCCTGGGTCTACTCCTAAGCACTTCCAGGGTATTACAATATCTCCCCCTTGGGAACATTCATCCTCACAATTTATCATAACCATATAGTGATCGTTTTAAATTGAAATTTTCATGGAACGACTACCTCCGGATAAAACCACATAGCTGAAAAGATCTCATACCTCACATAAATATTCATATACATAAAGGAAACTTGCAACATGAACTAGACATGAAAACTAGATAGAGTCGTAGGGCGAAACTGATACCTCAAGTTAGAACTGAGCCCGTAAAGAAGAAATGTGGATATTTAGCCATCATATCTGCTTTGGCTTCCCATATCTCACTCAACATGCTGATTTCTCCACAATACTTTAACCGAAGCTACTTCCTTGTTCCTCAACTTCCGAACTTGGCGATCCAAGATTTCTACGGGAATTTCTTCGTAATTGAGGCTGTCTTTTACCCAAGGTTGTCTACTAGAACTACCAAGGCTGGATCACCCAAACACATTTTCTAAAGCGACACATGGAAGACAGGATGAACCGAAGATAACTCCAATGGCAAGTCCAACTCATACGCCACCTTACCAACTCTTCTCACAATCTAGTAGGGACCAACATAGCGCGGACTGAGTTTCCCTTTCTTCCCAAACCGCATGACTCCCTTCATGGGAGATAGCTTTAGAAATATCAGTCATCCACATCAAACTCCGAATCTCTTCTCCTCACATCAGCATACAATTTCTGACGACTCTGAGTGGTTTTCGGCCCCTTATACACTGAACCCTCACCATCGCCTCATGAACCGAATCCGGTCCTATCATAACTACCTCACCAACCTCAAACCATCTGATGGGGGATCTACACCTTCGCACGTATAGAGCCTCAAATGGTGCAATTTAGATACTATAGTGGTAACTATTATTATAAGCAAACACAATCAGTGGCAAATGATCATCCCAATTGCCTTTAAAATCCATAACACATGCCCTCAACATGTCCTTAGGAGTTTGGATTATTCGCTCGCTTCACAATCCATTTGCAGATGAAAGGCCGTGCTGAACTTGACTTGAGTCCCGAGTCCCTTCTGAAAAAACCTCCAAAATTGAGAGGTAAACTGGGTACCTCTATATGAAATGATGGACAAAGGCACTCCATGCAACCAAACTAACTCCCTTATGTATAACTTGGCATAATCCTCTACTAAGTGGATAGTTTTGACCGGTAGAAAATGAGCCGCCTTAGTCAACCTGTCCACGATAACCCAAATGGAGTCATATTGCCTATGAGTCTGGGTTAAGCTGTAATGAAGTACATATTGATTTCTTCCCACTTCCAAGTGGGGATGGTAAAATCCTAAAGTATGCCTCCGGGTCTTTGATGCTTGACTTTCACTTGCTGACAGTTTCGACATTTCGCTACGAACTCCGCAATATCCTTATTCATACAATCCCACCAATAGATTTCTTGCAAGACCTGATACATCTTGGTGGATCCTGGATGAATAGAATATCTCATACCATGTGCCTCATGAAATATCCGAGCTCTCAAATCATCAGCATGTTGGACAAATAGACGACCCTATTATAGCACACCACAAAACCTCCACCTTTTGACTCTACACCGCCTCCTTCAGTTTCCTCAAAATTGGATCCTCATCTTGCCTGGACTTAACATCAACCACCAAGGACGATTTTGACCATTATGTACAACAACACCGCCATCAGTCGAGCCGATCAGTCTAACTCCCAGCGTTTCAAGCCGATGCACATCCTTCACCAACTCCTTCTCCCCCTCATCCACATGGGAAACACTCTTAATTGAGAGCCTACCAAGCGCATCCGCAACCACATTAGCCTTGTCCGGGTGGTAAAGGACACTCATTTCATAGTCCTTGAGTAACTCCAACCACCTCCTTTGCCGAAGATTTAGATCCTTCTGTGTGCACATATTGCAAGCTCTTGAGGTCCGTAAACACATCCACATGGACTCCATACAAGTAATGCTGCCATATATTCAATGCAAACACCATGGCGGCCAACTCAAGATCATGGGTAAGGTAATTCTTCTCATGGACCTTCAGCTTCCTAGAGGCATATGCTATCACACACTGTATCAACACACACCCAAGTCCAACTCTAGAAGCATCACAATACACCATGAAACCATCGGTACCCTTGGGTAGGGTCAACACTGGTGCTGAAGTGAGTCGGGTCTTCAACTCCTGGAAGTTTTCCTCACAAGCCTCCGGCCACTGAAACTTCACCTTCTTCTGAGTCAACTTAGTCAAAGGCATTGCAATGGATGAGAAACCCTCAACAAAACTCCGGTAGTAGCCAGCTAATCCCAAGAAACTCTAAATATCCGAAGGATTCACCGGTCTGGGCCAATTCTTCACTGCCTCAATTTTCTGCGAATCTACATTTATGCCTTCATAGACACCACATGGCCCAAGAATGCTACGGGTCCATCCAAAACTCAAACTTGCTGAACTTTGCATACAATTGGCGATCCTTGAGGGTCTGAAGCATTATTCTCAAGTGAGTGGCATGCTCCTCCTCGCTCCGAGAGTATATTAAGATGTCATCAATGAACACGATCACGAACATGTCCAAATATGGCTTGAATACCCTGTTCATCAAGTCTATAAAAGCTATAGGAGCATTCGTTAGTCCAAAAGACATAACTACAAATTCGTAATGACCATACCGTGTTTTGAATGCTGTCTTCAGGATATCACTCTCTCGAACTCTGAGATGATGATACCCAGATCTGAGATCTATCTTTGAGAAATACTTAGCACCCCGAAGCTGATCAAACAAATCATCAATCCTGGGTAAGGGGTACCTATTCTTCACAGAGACTTTGTTCAACTATCGATAATTAATGCGCACACAAAGGGAAACATCTTTCTTCAGAACAAATAAAACTGGTGCACCCCATGGATACTGGCTCGGTCTAATGAAGCCCTTATCTAGTATATTCTTTAACTGATCCTTCAACTTTTTTAACTCGGTTTGGTCCATCCTATAGGGAGGAATAGATATAAGCTGCATATTAGGAAGAAGGTCAATACCGAAGTCAATCTCCCGCTCGGGAGGAATACCTGGAAAATCATCAGGAAAGACCTCTGGATACTCACGTCCTGCTAGAACTGACTGGATAATCGGGGTCTCGGACTCCACATCCTTAACCCTAACCAAATGATACAAGAAACCCTTAGAAATCATTTTTCTAGCCTTGAGGTAGGAAATGAAGCGACCCACAGGCACAGCAGAACTGCCCTTCCATTCTAAGACTAGGTCACCCGAAAATCTAAACTCTACTGACTAAGTCCTACAATTAATGGAAGCATAACACGCATACAACCAATCCATGCCGAGAATAATATCGAAATCAGTCATGGCTAACTCTATCAGATCTGCTGAGTTGACCTTATGGAGGACCAAGACCGGGCAATCTCTATACACCCATCTAGTTGTAACTGAGTCACCTACAGGAGTAGAAACTGAAAAGGATTCTGACAAGACATCAGGACTGACTCCAAAGCTACTGGCTACATAAGGTGTCACAAAGGACAAGGTGGCCCCTAGATCTAACGTAGCATAAACATCAACATGGAAGACTCATAACATACCAGTAATCACGTCCAAGGAGACCTCATGCTCCCAACGGGATGCTAAGGCATAGAATCTATTCTGGTGATGACTACCAGCTGCATTGGTAGATGCCCCCTAATGTGCTGAGCGAGGGGGTGGGGCTGCTGAGCTAGAAGCTGGACCACGACCCCTAACCTGATCCTCTCTCTCTACTGGACAATCTCTAAGCATGTGTCCAGGTTCCCCGCACCCGAAACACGTACCCGAACCTGCCAAGCACTGGCCTGCATGCCCTCAGCCACATCTGCGACAAGTTAGAACACCTGAATCTGTGGGACTACTGCTCTAACCCCTCGAGCTTGATGCTCGCACTCTCTGATCATGCCTAGGATGAGATGGCACACTTAAGGCTGATGAAGCTAGGGCGGATGATATCTGGTGGGTCTGCTGATGGTGCCCACCTCCTGACCTAAGTTGAGGAAATTTGTGATCATCAGTCCTGGCCCTCTTGGCCTCTCTCTCTCGAATGTGCCCCCTCCATCTGTTGGGCATACAACACCATTCGAGGAAAGTCCATGTCCTGATGGAGCAAAGCATCTTGCATTCCTTATCCAAGTAACCTGCTATCCCATGCACAAACCTGCTCACTTGCACCCTCTGGTCAGTCACTAACTCAGGAGCATACTTCGATAGGCGGGTGTACTCAATGGAATACTCTAGTACTGTCATCCTCCCTTGTTTAAAATTTACGTACTCACCTGCCTTCAGCTCCCTCATCTCCCAAGGGATGAACCGATCCAGGAATGCAACATGGTACTCTTCTCAAGTGACCGGACCTACTCCGACGACCCTACTATCCTTCCATTGAAGGAACCAGATATGTGCAACCCCCTTCAACAAGTAGGAGGCCAACTTTGTGCACTCAACACTATTCACCCCCATGACCTGGGTGATATTGATAATTTCCTCCACGAACTCATGTGGGTCCTCATCTACCTTGGACCCAAGAAGCTCCAGCGGGTTCATCCTCAAGAAGTCCCTAACTCAAGTCACCGCTGCATTTCCGTTCTGCATAACATACGCAACAATTTGCTAATTGACCTGAGCGGTCAAGGCCTGTGCAAGCATTTGGGTAGCGGCCCGAAACTCAGTGTGGACGGATGGCTTCGGTGCCCGAGGATCCTGAACTGGTGGGACCAGCTAATGCCCACGACCCATGCCATCCTCGTAGCCTTCACCATCTCTATGTCTCCGTCCGTTCACTCTTCAAGGAGCCACACTCTGCAATCGAGAATAACACGAATTAGAGGGATAGAAAGACTCTCCATCGCACGACATAGATCATGAAAGATGTGAACATTTCCTAAAACATTTCGAAGCCTCTACGTCATAAGTGTGGTGCGCTTCACACTCTTGAAAAAGACTCTACTTAACGCAGCTTTCTAACTCCCTAGGACAGTTCAAACCTATGGCTCTGATACGAAGTTTGTCACGACCCGAACGGAGGCCCGAATTATAGACACAGGACAAGGGACCCCGAGGGACCCCAAGCCGACCCATAACATAAGCATACAACTAACTCATTCTAAAATTGAAGAAAACACAAATATAATCTCAACGGATGTCTAAAGCAACATCACACAAGAATAAACATCTGAAGAATACATGACTAAGTCTGAAAAGCCTCTACTCTAAACGAGCTGATGGGGCAAGACCCCAACTAGCTCCACAATGTTGAAACTGAAATATATAGAAGAAACTAAAATTCTAGTCCTCAGATAATGAGGACTCACCAACTCTAAACAGGTGCAATTTTGAATATGCTGACTAAGATCGGGGTTGAAGCTGTGAGCTGGGACCTGTATCATGAAATGATACAACATAAAAAGTATGCGGTCGGTACGTGGAATGTACCGAGTATGCAAGGAAAGTATAACCGCTATAATAAGAAAAATCATCCGAACAAATCATTTCGTAACATAAGCTTTTAGAAAACGGAGAGAACTCACATGCATTATTTCGAAACCATAATCCCTTGATGATGTGACAATGCATAACTTTATAACATCAATTCGAATGACTCAAGCTGAGATGCAACATTTATAGGAAAATTGAACATTGAGTCAAACCTTACTTTTTGGACATGCATGCATACATAGTGGTCATGAGTAGTGAATATGCAAATTTGAATCATATGGACAATGGGAGACTCGTTACTTAACCGACATACCACGATAGAGCTTACATAGTCCCAACTATTACACTCAAGTGGGCAAAGCGATCCAAAACCTTGCCAGGGCTGAGGACACTACCAGGATAACAATATCATGCTCATGGGACATTAAGGTCGGGGGTAGCTCACAAAGAGAGGTCCCAAATATAATAGAATCAACCTACGTTGGCACGTAGTTCTGGGCATAGTGTTGTCGATCCTTAGCCCGCTCATTGCTAGACTCGTCTCCCAAAACATGCAATGCTCTACATCATATATAATGAAGCTCAACATCTTCTATTGACGAAGCTCAACATGAAATCATGCATAGACTGGACATCATATGAAAATTAAGCTCAACATTGTCCTTCAACAAAGCTCAATGGTGCCATACATCTCAATTATAAATTCATGCATACGAGAAGCTTTATTTCGAAACATACCACAAGCTCCATAATAGGTGGGAGCATCTACTCCAAATAATGTGGTAAGCTACATGTAGAAGTATTTACTTGACATACCACAAGCTAGAATTTATAATAAGAATTGGGAAATTTTTCTTTAAACAATGTGGTAAGTATATGTTGGAAAAATCATCACTTTAATCAACATGTGGGTATTATCCAAAGCTCTATCATTCTAGAAACCAATCGATTCATTTAGGAGACAACATCAAAATCATGGGTAGTTTTAGAAACATGCTTTTCATCATCAACTTCATCACCACCACACATTTACCATAAATCACCCCTTTTATGAACTCTTCACCCATGGGAGTTTTAGATTCAATTTAAAAAAAACAAATTTTATAAGAGAAACAAGTTAGAATCCACCCAAGCTTCGTAAATCATCAATATCAACTCAATCTAATCATACCCATGAATAGACATATAAAAATCATGCAATTGATCAAAACCCCATAATTGATTATTCATAATTTAACACTAATTGATAGGAATTGGGCATGGGTGTGGAAGGAATACACCCATTAAAACCCTATATACCTTGAAATGAGGAATTCTATCACCCTTCAATTATGCAAGATCAGGTTCCAAAGGAAACCTTGACTTTTTCCTTGAATCACCTCCTTCAAGCCTTCAACCTTTCATGCTTGGGGAGTATGCACTTAGAAGAGGTGTCCCCCTACTAAAACCCTTCAATACGAGCCCTAAATGATGTAGTATAGAGCCTTAGAACTAGGAAATGACTGAAATTCCCTTACTAATATCGTAAAAAAACTTGCATTGGATGATCCCACAATTGAACCAACGGACCATGGCAAGATATCACGACCCATGGTATACGCCCGTGGTCCAGACTGCCAAACTTCCTGCTTTCTGATTTACACCCACGGCTCGACAGGACGATTCATCCTTACAAATAGCGGGCTGTGGTTTCAAACCATCTTAGCCACTGCCCAGATCTATTTCCTTCCCATGACCACTAACAACGGCCCGTGCCTTCTCACAAAGGGTCGTTGTGATGCCTGTGGTCCAAACTACAACTAGGCCTGGCTTCACACCATGACCATATACAACGGCTCGTTCTTTTTTACCACTAGTCATTTTGTGGTTGGTCCTGCAACGTCTTTCCCAACTTATAGTAGTTTTTTGCTTTTAGCTTCCCGAGCCTACTCCTAAGCACTTCCGGGGTATTACACTCGGCCAATCCTTCACCACCTTAATCTTCTGAAGATCTATCTTGATACCTTTATGTGGTACAATGTTACATAAGAAAGCCACTGAATCTATCCAGAACTCGCACTTGGAAACCTTAGCATGTAAGTGATGATCCTTGAGAGTCTGCGACATAATCCTGAGGTGGTTCGCATGACTACCCTCATTCATGGATACACCAAAATTTTGTCAATGAACATAATCACAAACAAATATAGGTATAGCTTGAACACTCTATTCATGAGGGCCATAGAGGTTCCTGGTGCATTAGTCAACCTGAAAGACATCAAAAGGAAGTCATAGTGCCTGTATCAAGTCCTGAATGCCTTTTTCACAATGCCGTCCTCCCTAAACATCAACTAATGATACCCGATCTAAGAAAAACACTTTTCTCCCTGAATCTCATCAAACAAAGCATTGATTCTAGAAAACAAATACTTGTTCTTGATGATTACTTATTCAACTAGCGGTAATCAATACACATCTACAAGGTTCCATCCTTCTTTCGAACAAATAAGACTGGTGCACCCCAAGGTGAAGTTCTTGGTCAAATAAACCCTTTATTTAAGAGGTCCTTCAACTTCTCCTTTAGTTCTTTTAGTTCTACTAGAGCTATTCTGTACGGGGGAGAGGAAAAAGGCTTCATCCCGGGAATAACATCAATCCTGAAATCAATTTCTCTCTCGGCAGGGACCCCTAGTAATTCATCTGGAAGTACTTCAAGAAATTCATTGATCATCGGGACTGATTGGAAACTAGGTGCTTCGGCATTAGTGAGAGTTGGTAATTTTCCAACTCATTAGGCTTTTAAACATGAGCTTTTGCTTGGTTTTCAAGTCATTTGGAAGGATTTTATGCTCTTTCTCTTTAGTTTTTGCAAGTATTTAATCTAAGGAGAGAAGGCAAGAAATTAGACAAAAACATGGAATTAAAGAAGAGGACTACAGCTTTACCGGATGGGACCGGCGTTCCACCGAATGGGACCGGCAAACACCGACTAAAACACAAAAGACTACTAGACAAAAGTAGAAGTTGCACCAGTGGAACGTGGGTCAGCACCAACGAACCGCTGATGCCAATGCTGGCTAGATCCTAGAGTCACTTCCCCCACCTACGACAGAGTGGCGTTCCGCGGATGGGCATCGATGGGATATTGGTGACTCGCAAGTGAATCTTCCTTCGGGAGGGCAAAATCATCCTACATGGAATTTGAGGAGAAATTTTTATTATTTATTTTTGTGTTAAAAACCAAATGACATTTCCCAATAATGGATTAAAAGGCAACTTTCTTAAGGGAAACTGTCAAGTCTAGAGTCTTCTTGAGTCTTTTCAGCACTTGTTTGAAGAGGTACCACCAAAATTTCTTTCTTGGCATTACACATGAGTTTTGAATAGAAAATGGGTGCACTTTAAGTTGAAAATGAGCACCCTCTCATCATGAGTTATACATTCCTTTCTTGGCTTGTTGATTCGCAAAACTAGTTTTTTTAAAGTCATACTCTTAATATGATTTAGAAAGTGCATAAACTCCTTAGATAGTGATTCCTTATGTGGTGAGTCTTTTAGCTTAATTCTTGTGTATGCATGATGTCTAGAACTTTCCCTAAGTGTGACTCAAGGAAAAATTTTAGATGTGGTTTCACTTAGAACATGATCTTCTCCTTTCTTTTGATAGTCACTTCACCAAAATGACCTACTAGACCATCAATTTTCGATAGCCAATGTTTGCGCCTTTACCCTTTTTCTTGAAAACCACATTATAAGCCCAATGACCCTTTTTAATCCTATTCTTTGGCAGTCATCATCCCTAGTTTCTAGTAATAAAGAATGAAAAATGGGACTTAAAGCCCAAGAGAGGGGAGAGATAAGGAAATGAATTGAAATGAGGCAAAAGCCTAAGTTTGGGGTTTGCAAAAGAAAAGGGGAGAAGTATAAGAGCTTCAATGTGAGATAGCACCAAATTGTGATGAAATGAATGAAATGAAGTTGAAAAACCTCAAATCATTTAAAGATAAATAATGTGCTACCTCTTGCTTAGATGAGGCTAAATGTGGAATCCAAAGGTGTTATAATGGTGGTTCTTGCTAAAAAAAGATGAAGATGATGAGCAAGGAGAGATAAGGTGGAGTGATCTCAATAGTATGATGGGATGTTAAAAGTCTTCACAAATAGGCTTTAGGGTGGTTCTAGTCACTAGAGCTAAACATTTGTCCTACCCTTACCCCTATCATTCATGATAACCTGCAAGTCCTTAGTTATTTTGAGTGTAGCAACTCTACATTAGTGGAGAGTTACATGAAAGGCAAGCCTATGGGTCAATTTGTATGCACTTGAATTTATTTGTGACAGTGAGCATATTTGCCTTATCATATAATCCTTATGTGTGAAATGCTTAAAAATGTATGGGATCCTCTCTTTTTGTGAGTGGCATCACTTCCTTGGGGTATATGCTTAAAAGTGGTTTCAAGTGAGAGGTGTGAATGAGAGAAGTGCGTAGAGAACTTAAAGCAAGCTTTGAATGTGAATTATCAATGACTTGAGATGCTCCTTGAGCTTATTTGGAAAATGAACTATGCCCCTTGTTTGAATGAAATGAATGCGTGCAAGATATGCTTAATGATTATGGTCTCCTATTGAAGCTTGTGCAACATATTTTGAATCATTTTTTTCTTCTTGATTTGGTGTGTGATTCTTGGGTTTTCTTAAGTCTTAACGGTTTGTGTGAAACTCCCATAATTCTCCAAGACTAACTAAATTATTTTTGAGATAGATGCCTTGCTTGAGGATAAGCAATGGTTCAAGTTTGGGAGTTTGATGAGTTGGTAATTTACCAACTCATTCGACTTTTAAGCGTGACCTTTTTCTTGATTTTCAACTCATTTAGGAAAGCATTATGCCCTTTTCCTTCTATATGTAGGCATTTGAAGGAAGCAAAGGTAATGAAGGATTATAACCTAAAAAGAGTTTCTAAAGACATGCTTTTAACTGGCGAAAAGCGGATTCGGACTTGCGAAACACCAGTCAAACGCAGCTGCTACTACCATGCAACTACCTTGAACAGGGATTTAGTGAATTAGCACCGGCTAAATGCTGGGGAAATGTAGTTGGGCACTGGTGAAACGCAGTTGGGCACCGGCGAAACACAGTTCGGCACCAGCTAACACAGAACGAAGGGCATGTGACCCACTTCGTTGATGGAAAGGTAAAAAAGTCTAGGAAAGGTCCCAAAGCACCTAGAAGACTCCAAGGGAAATTATGGAAAGTTATACACAATAAAGTACAAGATATTTGTGACCCTCCTTGTACACCACACAGGGCAAAACACAACACATTCAATTCTAGAGAGAAGAAAAACACCATAGAATTGTAATGATAGGATTTGCTTTTCTTCTTCTTTTTCATTAACACATTTTAGGGGAATTCCACCATTATTGTAAGACCTTGTGAAGCAATATGATGAATATTTAGGGAATTCCTCTTATTATTCTCTCTCTCTCTCTCTCTCTCTCTCTCTAGATATGAGTAGCTAATTTGCTAGCTAGGGGTGTATGCATGGTGGGTTTGTAAACTTGAATGTGTATTGATTGATTGTTCTTATTTTTCTTGCTTTTACATGAGAGAGAAAGGTGAGAATTGGGTGAGAATATAATAGAGAGGATTTGGAGTGTTGGGGTGGTAGGTTGAGCTAGAGATAGTCAAAAACCACATTTTCACTCCATTCAATGTTCAAGGCTAGAGATAGCTTGATCTTTCCTTAAAGTTTTTCTGGTTGATAATTTGAATTTTGCCTTGGGATTTGAGAAAACCCAAGGCATAAATATTCTTATGGTTGAAAAATGAGAGAATGTAATTTATTCACTGCTATCTATACTAAATTTGAATCTAACGCAATGAAGTAAATCTCATCCTAGTTGTTAGCCCATCAATAGCACACCCCTAGCCATCTCAATTGTGATTGCAACATTTTTAATTCCCCTCACATAGTTCTAAATTAGAATTTAATATTGTTTTTCTATTTTTCCCCATTCCTACTTTTTGAATATTAAAAAACAATGTATTCTTCTAGTTTGAATTAGTTTATAACTTTTGGATTATCGACTCAATTTCTTCTGGGATTCGACCCTGACATCCGTAGGGTATATTTGTTTTGCCAATGACTGTTTACACTCTATCCTCGCGAGGAGGTGATTTGGACGTTATTGATTGGTGTCTCTCATCCTAACTAGATGATACAAACACCCCTTCAAGATCAACTACCTCGCCTCAAGGTAGGAAATAAACTTGCCCTTCGGCACCACCATATTACCCTTCCACTCAAGCCTTGGCTCATTAGGGAACTGAAAGGTAATCACCTTGGTGCGATAACTCCATGTGGCATAACAAAAGGACAATTAGTCCATGACCATGATGACATCGAAATCCACCATTTTTAAGTCAACAAGATCAGCTCTGGTATTTCTACGACATACTACAATTGCACAATCTCTATAAACTTAGTCCACCACTATCGACTCACTAACTAGGGTAGATACTAGAAAAAGTTCACATAATCGTTCGGGTTCTAACCCAAAACTCTAAGAAACATACGAGGACACATATAATAGAGTTGATCTAGGATCCATAAGAGAAGACACATCAATGGAGAATACAGTGACTATACCAGTAGCGACATCTAGTGATGCCTCAAGTTCTTGGCGACCTGCTAGAGCATACAAGTGGTTCTGCCCACCGCCCCTGTAGGGCATGATCACACCTAGGAGGAGCTGTGACTATACCCTGAGATCTCAATATTCTACTCCCGGCTTGCTAACCTATGCTAGGGTAGTGTCTCTGGATGTGACCCTGTTGTCCACACTCGAAACATCTGGTAATCCCTTCTTGACACTCGCTTGGGTGCCTCCTTCTAAACCAGCTATAATAAAGGGGTCGTGGGATGCTCTAGGTTGAACTGGACTATAACTGGGACCTCGAAGCTCTGGACCGCTGAACCTGACTAAGCCGACAGCACTACTCACCCCTGAACCTTTAGAAAGGTGCACTAACTATGAACTGAGTAGGCCCAGCGTCCTCTACTGGAGCACGAGCCTATTCCTTCCTTCCCTATATCTACTTTCATAGCCAACTGACCTAGCCCTCTTCCCAAAGCGATGCTCCCTCTCTTGTCTGCTGGCTAACTTAGCATCCTTGGTATATTGAGCATAGACCATTGGCCTGGCTATGTCCATGTCATTGTGCAATATTGCAGTTGTGCACTCCCGGACCACATGCCTTCCAAGGCTGTGCATAAACCTGCACATCCTAGCCTTCATGGTAGAAACTATCTCCAAGGAAAATCTGCACAGCTGTTTGAACCTAAGACTGTACTTCCTTACACTCATATTTTCCTATCTGAGATCCATGAACTCTTGGGCCTTAGCTTCCCTAAGCTCAAACGATAATAAGTAATCCACAAATACGTTCAAGAATTCATCCCACACTGCTGGGGTCGCATCCTCACCAATGGACGTTTCCAACTACTCATACCAAGTGTTTCCTACGCCTTTTAAACTCGACATGTCACTATCATTCATAACCCCAAGGATCTTATGGATCTCATTAATGATGTCTTTAGGGTCTTTTCCTACTTTTGACCCTATAAAGATTGGATGGGTCATACAAAGAAACTTTGAGGCGCAAGAGGTATTTTGGGGCTAAGTTGCCTAAGCAACAACTGATTTTTATCACTGAGACTGAGTTTTTACCAACCTAGTGGGTATCTGAATTGCATCTTTTAAACTCGACATCTACTAGACTAGGCCGCTAAGGGAGAGATTCTAGGTCGACCAATGGGGACGGAGTAAATAGCCTAACTATATGGCCGGTTGTGGGACCCTAGGATCTAGTCCACTCCTAGAGTCCGAGGTAATTCGCTGGACTCTCTTTCTCTGGGCACACTGGCACTGGTCTTGGCCGTTGGCCTGTTGTTCTTCTTCTTTTAGGAGGCATTCTGAAGTCAAGAGCTGAAATTCGGAAGGACGCGTGAATTAGATTTTCAATTCTTAGACCTTACTCTACACAACTTCAAGAGTAGAAATAAGAGTGGTATTTCCTAAATGTCCTGCAGCCTCCCAATTGTAAGTGTGGCACACTCCACCCCTAAAAAGTAGGACTCTCCTAAACATGCCTTCATAGACTCTCTAGGACATATCAACCTTGTACTCTGATACCAAGTTTGTCATGCCCCAGCCTAGGGTCTAGGCGAGACCCGCACCCGCCGCCACTGTTGGCCCAAGCTTACCATTATAACTGTCATAAAACTGTGATCCAACAACTAAGATAGAATAAAATATAATTCCCATACACTCAAAAAACTAAGATAAAGCAATATCTGAGATATTTTACATAAAAAGATAGTTTTATACAAAAGGGGGCCCATAGGTCAAATCAAAGTTTAACGTCAAGAGCACACCAACTGTCTATCTACGAAGCCTCTAATAACTCAAGTATATGAAATCTAGCTAGGGAAAGGTGCTTGACCTAACCTTTATCAAAACTAGACTTTGCTGAGTCAGGATAACCCTATGAAAGAGAATAGGGCTCACCTAAAAGATAAACAATGCTAGACCTACTGAGCAGCTCATTTAAGAGAATCTGTATCTAAGGCTTCATTATAAAATAATGCAGCGTCCTTGGCAAAGAGGGGTGTTAGTATCATGCCCCGCCTTGGGAGGCATAACAGGAACCTAACACTGGACTCTAAGCCGACCTACCTGGACATATACACTTCTAGTGCATACCAATAGTATGTAATCAAGAAAACTGATGGCTATATCTCAGCAAAAAACATAGCCTTTAGCCAACAGGGCCGCAACACAACACCTGTAGCAAATCAGCTAACCAGCCAGTTGCAATAATAATATCATCCTATGCGGGCCGACAAGACCACCGTGTTGTCTAAATCATAACAAAAGGAAATGCAAGCACATATATACATATACACAAGCCCACAGGGATACTACTGGAAACAATTAGGCCCTACACGGCCAACAACACAAGTCTAACAAAACCTGTAGTCTGCAATCCTCTAAAGAGTAAGATATTAGTCGATACAAGGCCCCCACCTACCCACTATACAGTAAAAGACCAGAAAACCTCTAATGGAAGACAACTCAAGAGGAAGGAAGCTGACTTGTCTCCTGGAGCTGAACAACTATTAAGAAGGTCTCGGAACCTGTCTGTCAGAACCTACAGGAAATAATGCAGCACCCCATGTGTGGTGTCAGTACAATTGTACTGAATATTCGAGGAAGTAATAATAATAACTGATCAGAAGCTAATAGAGAAACTTAAAGTAATCAGTAGTAAGGGTCAGAAATTAACCTATACGATCTCACAAACATGAACTATGAATAGCAAGTAATATTCAAACAAAAATTTAACCAGGCCCCCATAAGCCTGGAAGGTACAAACAGCATAGAATAACCTACCAGGCCCCCATAAGCCCCCTGCAAGTATAATTCAATCTATATACCCCTAATGGTATTACTGTGGCCCCGTAGGTGAACTGTAACTAAAACATGCTAGGTCTTTAAAACTGTAACTGAGTTTGTTGGGCTCTTGTAGCTGTGTCTGAGCCTTCTGGGCTCCTGTAACTGCACCCTGAGCACACTAGGCTCTATTGAGGGTCAGTAATACCATTACGGTACAAGAAAAGTCCATAGGTGAATAAACTTCAATATGGCCCTCCAGGCCTCAATCTAGTCCTTTTAGACGTCATTTGGCTCCAGTGAGCAATCTGTATCCCCATAGACAATGATATAATTTAGTAATCTCTAGGTCGTTCATAACGGGAAGCAAAGCTGAATAGGGTTAATCCCGATAAGGGGCACTATACTATAACCTCAATTCTGCTTGTAGCGGCTAACCACAACATACATATGCTCGAATTTCTACAAAGGTACAAGTCGTATCAACTATATGACGAGAATAAACTGCCGAAAGATGTTAGCCTTAACATAACTTAAACTCCAATGAACGTATGCTAGCCACACCATCACTTCCAAAAGCACCAAGAGGCTGCCCAAGAGTGGCAACTCACACCCTAAACACCCTGCCAACAAATTCAACCAAGAGACAGCATAAGTCGACACTTATTAGGCTAATTTCTAATGGATTCACTGATAGGAATTCCAAAACAAGCCACCAATGCTTACCTACCTAAAACATCTTAAAGAACTAAGAATAAGGCAGGGAAAATGGCTTACCAACTAGTTCAATAAGAATAGCCACCAAACATGCTGAAAATAACGCCAAAACAGAAGTTACACGAAGCTTCTAACTTCTCAACATCAAGAATCAAGTTGGAAAATATTTCATAACCTTAAAAATCAAAGGAACATGAAGAGGAGGGCTTGAGAGAGGTTTCGATTGAGGAACTTGCTAAAAATAATGAAAAGTGATCAAAAAACCAATCAAATAATTATATAGGCAGCCACCGCCTCAATGGCAACATGTCATTGATGAAGGGCGTATTTACGCAATTCTTAGCCATATTTGCCCATACTTCACTATGTTTTGAGAACAAATTCCTTGTGTTTGCATGTGTTTATGTTATATATTTGTGAAAAGAGCTAACGCACATTATTAGATGCTTTCATGGCTAAAAGTAATGGATCTAGGTGTATTTGAGGATTTCTGAATGAATGTGAAGAAGTTAGAATGAACAAGCCAAGATCAATGCATATAGAGTTACACTACCACACCTGCGCGACTGGCAGCGCGAAGCGTAGGCCATGTTGCGCTAGGAGAGGTGCAAGGTGCCAGTCTTTCAGCGTGGTGACTAATCTTGCGCAGATTTATATGCCCAAGTGATACTCAAATGTGTCATTTTGCCTTGTTTATCTATCGATGTTTGTACATTCTCATGTGAATTGTAATAAAATGTGAATTTATACTAACCAACATGATTAGCGTGGTTTTGTAGGAAAAGTATAATTTTAGGAAGCTAAGATGCATGTTGGGAGAAATCGGGATTGGACTCGAAAGCTAGCAAGGAAAAAAACACAAGGAAAGCACGAATTAAAGGGGCTCCGCAATGGAGCTGTGTCACGCTGCCATCGCGGATGCATTCAGCCTGGATGCTGAAAATATGCCAAATTCCAGTGAAGGTGCGCGTTGGGGCCGTGGCACGTTGGCCTAGCCCCATGTTGCATGTCGTGCCACATTGGGCTTTAATACTTGGACGACCGGATTCCAGTGAGGGTCCACGTTGGTGGCGTTTCACGGAGGCAGTGCTCCGCGATGCACTCCGTGACACGTTGCTTGTGATTCCAGGAAAAATTCCCACTAGTATAAATAGAACACTTAGGTTCATTTTTAGTTATTCTGACTGGGTGGAGCAAGAACGTGGGTTACAGGCAGTTGAGGGGACGAAAATCTTAGGGTTTTTCTCTACCTCCTTCTTCTTTATTTCAATTGCTTGTATGATTAACACTCATTTAACGATGTTTAATCCACAAATGAGTGGCTAAATTCTCTTCTTGCTTAGGTTAAGAACATTTGTATTGAAATGTAATTATTGATAATTTGGTTTTTCATCTTTTCTTCCATGGTTGTTCTATTGATTCTTGTTCTTACTGCGTTAATGTGTGGCCAACGTTAATGTATATCTAAAAAGTCCGGTTTCACTCGAGAGAGAAAGAAATTGGAAAGATGTGAATTGATAGGATATGATCTTTTCTTAGTTTGGAAAAATTGAGAATTGACTTACCTTCAGGATAGAGATATACCTGAAAGTCGTATTAGTCAATTAAGGAATCGGCTTTGTATGGCTAGAACATGAATTTCTTTTTATCACATAAATGTAGGTGGAAGGTTCATGATTCTTAAGTTGGGTTAAATACGAGAGTTTTAATCCATAGGCAATAATTCTTGAATAGCAACCGGAGGAAAGATTAATCAATTTGTATCGATAATTTATTTCTCTACATGTTCATTTTAGCCTCAGGATGCTCATACTTATAGTTCAGACTCAAATTGTATATTCGTTTTAGACTTAGTATAAAATTAGGAAACAAAAATATCAAAATCTTCTTCACACTGTTTCTGCAGTTTAGAGTTAAAGGTTATTGTCACTTGATTAGATTGATACCTTAGTCCATTCCTTGTGGGATCGATACTTGGCTTACTTGAGCCCCTTTACTACTTGTTCGACCACATGCACTTGCGTGTAGTTATTCCAAATGCAAAAAATAAGTTTTTGGCGCCGTTGCCGGGGATTGGCAATTGGTAAAATTTTTCTTATGTGTTAGTTTACTATTTCCTCTTAGTGTTGACAACTTCGTCTTAGCCTGTATTTTGCAGATATTAATTTCTGTTGAACACTGGCAAGAGACAAGGAGCTGGTGGACTCATCTTTAGAGCCAAAAAGACAATTCCATCATCAAAGGAGAGAAGCTCTAGAGAAAAAGCTGCAGTTGCTCAGACAAACAATCCTGGAGCAACAACAGAATCCACCAGTTGTAAGGGCAATATTAGTGCCTGAGGAAATGGCAGCTAGGCCGGTTCGCGAGGTGGCAATCCCACATGCTAACAGTGTGACATGTAGCATCCGCAAACCTGAGCTAGGAGGGAGGTTCGAACTTAAACAGAACATGGTGCAATTGCTGCACAACAGCGGGCAGTTCACAGGTCTCCCTCATGAGGATCCACAGCAACATCTCCAAAATTTTTTGGAGATAAGTGACACTTACATCCCCACTGGAGTGTCATCAGATTATTTCAGGCTTACATTTTTCCCATTTTCACTTTTCGGAGAAGCTAAGAGGTGGTTGAAAGCTGAGCCACCTAATTCCATCACCACGTGGGATGATCTTGCAAAGAAATTCTTAATACGGTTCTTTCCATCCGGTAAAACAGCAAGACTTAGAAGTCAAATTCTAAGTTTTAAACAGAGAGAGGGAGTGAATCTGTATCAGGCCTGGGAGAGATTCAAATCTACGTTGCGCTATTGTCCTCATCATCACCAATCCAATGATGTGCTAGTGCATACTTTCATAGAGGGTTTGGAACCCCACACAAAAATATTGCTAGACTAAGCAGCTGGGGGAAAAGCATTAGAGAAGACTTATGAGGAGCTGTATACCTTGTTAAATCGTATTTCGCAGGGGAATCCGGAGTGGAATGCGGACTCGTCAAGAGGAGGAACATGGAAAGCAGCAGGAGTCTTAGAAGTGGATGGTTTTACAGTTATTGCTTCACAGATAGCTGCGTTACAGAATCAACTCAACACCCACTTCAGTAACATGAGCATGAACCATTCTCAAGCCCCAGTGAATGTAGTGCAGCAGATTTGGTGTGAAGTGTGAGGGAGTAATGAACACTCAGCTGAGTGTTGCGGAGCAAATCCTGATTCGGTGAACTTTGTTGGTAATGTACAAAGAAATAACCACCTACAGTATGACAACAACTACAATTCCAACTGGAGGAATCACCCGAATTTCTCTTGGGGTAGCAACAACCATCAAGGGCAAAGTTCGAGTCAGGGGGCACAAAGAAATCAAGGAGGGCATTAGAACTATCAGTCGTAATACAGAAGCAACAATGCACCTCCTCCACCACCATCACCCAGCATTGAGGAGATGTTCAAGACAATGATAGCTAACCAAGCTCAATTGCAGATTGATTACGTGAAATTGGCAGCCGATGTAAAGAACAATCAGTTAGCTACAAAGGCGCTGGAGTACCAGTTTGGGCAATTCGCTGGAGCTCAAAACACCAGGCCGAGAGGAGGACTTCCAAGTGACACTAATCCGAACCCCAAGCAGGTAAATGCAGTGACCACAAGGAGTGTTTTGCAACTCAAGGAGGTGGAACCAGAAAGATTACCACAGCAGTCGAAAGCAGGTGAAAAGGAGAGGGAGCACCATGATGATAGGGGGAAGGAGAAGGAAGCTGAACCAGAAAGACCACCACCCCCGTTCCCTCAAAGACTAAGGAAACACAAGGAGGAAGCGTGTTTCAAAAAGTTCATGGAGGTGCTTAAGCAGGTACACATTAATTTACCTCTTGTTGATGTTTTGCAGGGAGTGCCGAAGTACGCAAAATATATCAAGGACATCGTGGCAAACAAAAGCAGGTTGACTGAGTACGCTACGGTGGTGCTTACGGAGGAGTGCACTTCACGGATACAAAATGGGTTGCCCACAAAGCTCAAGGACCCTGGGAGCTTTACAATTCAAATTACAATTGGGTAGAGTATCCGAGCTCGCGGATTATGTGCTTTGGGAGCGAGCATTAACTTGATGCCGACATCGGTATTCAAGAAGTTAGGGCTAGGGAGTCCTAGACCAACAACAGTGATTTTGCAACTAGCGGATCGTTCCTTAGCCAGACCTGATGGCATTGTGGAAGACGTGCTGGTCCAAGTGGTCTCCCTTATCTTCCCGGTAGACTTCGTCATTCTGGATTTTGAGCCAGACGCGGAAGTCCAATTTATTTTGGGACGTCCTTTCTTGGCGACCGGGAATGCACTTATTGATGTAGCGGCAGGGCAGCTAACTATGTGGGCCCATGAAAAGGTGGAGGTGTTTTAGGTGTACAAGGCTACAAAGCTTCCGGTCATGCATGAGGAACTCTTAGTGATCAACGTGCTTAATCGAGCAGATAGTGCTTAGAGCGTTGAGTCACGGGAGCCATTGGGGAAACCACCGGAAAAGTGTAAGCATGACATGGGTGAGGACGGTAGTCGAGAGAAAACGTCCGTCACCCTAGAGGATGACTTAGCTTAATGACGTCGAGCCGTGACGGTAAACCAGGTGCTGCACGGGAGGCAACCCGTGAAATTTTTGTAATATTTGAATAGATTTCGTAGGAGAGAAAAAAAAGAAAAAAAATGAGAGAAATAAAAATAAAAACAAAAAAAATTGTATTTTATGTGAAACCTATGAATTCTAACCAATTTCTTATTGTGAGATGAATTTCAGGTTGAACAGAGGGTAAAAATGCAAAGGATCGCAAAGGAAAAATCGAGGTAAGAAAAATAATAAAAAGTGGCAAAATAGTGACCCTGCGCGATGGCTCCGTGTCACGGAGGAGGGACTTCGCGTTACCCTCCGTGACACGTTGAAGGTGTTTTGGAATTTTTTACAAATTCCAGAACCCCTGTGCGATGGCTCCGTGTCACGGAGGGTGTGCTCTGCATTACCCTCCGTGACACGTTGAAGTGTTATTCACGACGGGTCACACCGGGTTGCCGGGTGACCCGCACGAAAAACCTCCTTTTTAACCCCAAAAACACCCAATTTTTCCCATTTTTCACTCCCCTCCACGACAAACAACCCAAAATCCCCCCTTCCCCAACGTGACACGAACCTAGGAGCTAAAATTCTTCAACTTTTCTTCGATATCATCGAATTGAAGGTATGTTCGTTAACTTCATCTCATTTCTTGACTAATTTTTCCGATTTTGAGCATGGGAAGTGAGGAAAACTTGCCCTAATTGTAAATTGAGCTAGAATTCATGTAAGCTATTGTTAATTAATGTTCGTAGTATCGTTGTGATTATATGAACTCGATAAATACATGGGTGATTGCAATTCTTGTTAAATTGTAGCTAGGGTTAGAATTTGACTATGAAGAAGTAAAAATTGAGTTGAAATGTGAAATTCTTGTTGGTTTGTGCATGTTGAGTAAGGTGAATTATGTTGTGCTTAACGTTAATATGCTAAAGGCACGACGGATTTTCGGGATAATGAAATTGCATAGAAATTGGGGGAATTGCATCGGTTTTGTTGATAGAAATTTTCGCTAAGTGCTATGTGATGAAATGTTATCGATGGTAATAGTGGACTAGCTGTACGAAGTCTGAGTAGTACATAGAATTTATACCGTCGAACCCTCTGAATGCATGAGGCATTTTTGTTATTGTTTTTTTAATTTTGAAAGTTAGAAAAAGAGGATTGTCTTGTTGTAATGTTGTGATTGTGGCTAAAGACTAAGTGTGGGGTGGCCTAGCTTAACCCAACCTTAGTCGAAGATAATTTTAATTTGAATAACATTGGAACTGTCTGTTTGGTTTGACAAAAACAATGGCAAGCAGGCAAGATAAAGGGAAGGGCTCATCTACATCAGGCGCCAGAAGGAAAAGAATCAGACTGGGAACAGCAGTCCCAGCAGCACCAGCGGTTCCGCGTTGCCAACGTCGTCAATACGGAACCCGATGGGTGATAGAGGAAGGGAAGAAATGGTACGCAAAGCATAATGAAAGCAAATACTTCCCCGAGGAGCACATTGCTAGGGAACCGTTGGCATAAGAATTCCCCAGAATTGTCCACAGGATTGATGCAGCCGGGCTAAACTTCATCTTTGAAGAGCCCAAGGAGTGCAATCTTCACCAGATTCGGGAGTTCTACGCCAACTGGAACCCGACACTCAGAAGTCACACCATAAAGATAAGGGGGTAGGTAGTTACTTTTGAACCCCATCACCTTAATGCCATCCTGGGGGCGTGGGACACAGACGCCCATGTGCTCCGGCAGCTAAATATCACTCCACCATATGCGGACATCAGACGCACTCTGTGTGGAGCCTAGTATACAACACGGTGGAGCAGGCATTAGGAGAGGCGCTACCATCAGACATTGCCCTTCTTACAGATGAACAGGGAAGCCAAGATATGGCTTAAAACTATTTGTTCCTGCCTGATCCCGGGGGTGCATATGACAGATGTCACCCAGGATCGTGTGTGCTTGGTCTATGCCTTGATGAAAGGGCTGGAGATCAATGTTGGGGCGGTGATTATCTCCGCCATGAAGAGAGCCCGTTTGCATCAATGGCACAGGTACGGGTTTGGTGGCTTACTGACCACGTTCCTGAGGGGCCTGGATATTGAGGAAGAGGCCCTTGACTACATCCCGCAGATGGAGAGGCGAGCCTTAGATGTCACCAAAACTAAGGCACCCGACACCACTCATGGGCCAGTTCTTACACTAGCCGAGCAACATGCTCAGGATGATCAGTACATGGCCTGCATGTTCGGGATGCAGATGCTCCAGCTACGCATAGGCGAGAGGCCGGCAATAGAAGATGAGCTGTGGCAGCTCGAGCTAGACTACCCTTTTGGCGAAAATGTCAGGGCTCTATGCCGAGTGGGGCCAGCTTTTGTGGAGCCCACTGATGATGATGTCCCCACAGATGAGGAGACACGTCGCGACGACTCCAATGTTAAGTCAGAGGAGGACGACGGGGGCGATTCAGACATGGGAGACGAGGCAGCGGCACCTGACGAAGAAGTGGAATACTTTAATTGATCAGGGAGTTTCAGCACCCACTTTTGTGCTATGCTAATATTTGTGAACACTGGGGACAGTGTTCGATTTAAGTGTGGGGTGGGAGTAGTTAGGTGCTGGTTGTTGTTGTTATTAATGTCTTTGTTCTGTTGTTGTGCTTGGAAAAACTTGTGACCTTGTGATTTTTGTGTGTATGTCTGTATTGTAATTAATGTGAAGCTGTTGTGTGCTGTTGAATGTTGTTAGCTGGTTTTGTAAATATTTTTGTTTTATCGAAATTATCGATATTTTTAAAATTTTTCGTGAAATTTTTCATTTTTGGGTTTCTCGGCGTTTGTTTTTGATTCTTTTACCGAGAATAGCCCCACTGAACTGAAGTCGTAATTAGTGATCGTTCCCTATGTTGGATGGATGACGACCATCTTAAGGGAAATGTAGTCGATAGGAGTAGATTTCTTTTGTTCTTTTTAATTTTTTTTTCTTTTGTTTGTTTGTATCCCAAACGTGTCGTTACTTTATGGTTCGGAATTATGGTTGCGTGTTGTACATGATATTTAAAATGCAAAGATGATTCATATGAAAGCATGCAACTTTGTAAATATGTTGAGATACCTAGGCCATAGAGTTCGATTCGGTGTGATTGAGGCTTAATGTTTGAATTCTTGTAATTAGCTGATTGAAGAGTCTGTGAATATGTCTTGAGTTGAGCATGTGCAATGAGTGTGTGGTGAGGTTTCGTTTCTTCCATGCTATTGTGAAGTGTCTAGAACTTGCCTGGTGTGTGTACGAAACAAAATGAACGATGTGTATTATAGGAAAGGATGTAGGCATTTCTTTGCTTTAACCGAAAGTTTTTTTTTCATTCATTATTGTACCTACCTTGAATTTACATCCTAGTTAGCCCATTGAGCCTTTAGCCTATTTGTTTTCTTTTGTCAAAAAGGTGTAAACCAAGCTTAACCCCTTCTTTTCATTATCCGTGAATTTGATCCAGAACTCTTAAGCGCTCAAGAAAAAAATAATTTTCCCACAGTGTCAAGGAGTGAGAATGGTGAAAAGAAAAGAAAAAGCAGAGTAATGAAAGGAAAGAAAAGGTCAAAGGTGCACACTCTATAAATTAAATATAATGAAGATGTATAACAAATATTTGTTATTAAGTCGAGTGTGCTTAAAGATATGGGAACAAAAATAAAGACAGACTTCAAGAATGAGAGGATGAAGGAAGAAACAATGCCCATAAGGTTGATGGGATGTACTGAAAAAGCGCTTAAGGAGGCTAGTTGTTATTATTGGTTAGCCCAGTATTTGCTAGTTCCGTAGCTTACACTACAACCCGTTAAGTCCTACGTGATCTTACATCACGCGTCCTTATATTAGTGGAGTAATACACTAAAGGCAAGCTTATGGGTCATGACATGATGCATGTGAATTCTTTTGGCAGAGAGAGCGAAATCGTTTTTATATGCCCCTGCATGTAATGTCTTTGAGTTCATGTGATTAAAAAGGGGAAAATTCTCGTGTTGTGAGAGCACATGCTCAACGAGAGATTGAATTTCGTGTCGGATATCTTGATCAGCTGATTTGCATGAGTTTGCCAATATCGAGAGTCGATTCTTGAGTCTAGGAGGTCTTAATGTGTTGGAGTTCATTGTATTGTTAAGACTATGCATGTTTTCTTGATGATTTTCTATATTAAATAATCGGTATAACCGTAGCTTGAATTGTCGAGCCAAAGTAGCCAGGATTGGGTGTCAATCCCATGAGGTGTAAGATTATTGTTCAGGGACGAACAAGGATTTAAGTGTGGGGTAAGTGATCTTGGGCAGATTGATATGCCCAAGTGATACTCAAATGTGTCATTTTGCCTTGTTTATCTATCGGTGTTTGTACATTCTCATGTGAATTGTAATAAAATGTGAATTTATACTAACCAACAAGATTAGCGTGGTTTTGCAGGAAAAATATAATTTTACAAAGCTAAGATGCATGTTGGGAGAAATCGGGATTGGACTCGGAAGCTAGCAAGGAAAAAAACACAAGGAAAGCAAGAATTAAAGGGGCTCTGCGATGAAGCCGTGTCACGCTGCCATCGCGGATGCATTCTGCCTGGATGCTGAAAATATGCCAAATTCCAGTGAAGGTGCGTGTTAGGGCCGTGGCACATTGTCCTCGCCCCGTGTTGCATGCCGTGCCACGTTGGGCTTTAATACTTGGACGACCGGATTCCAGTGAGGGTCCGCGTTGGTGGCGTGTCACGGAGGCAGTGCTCCGCGATGCACTCCGGACACGTTGCTTGTGATTCCGGGAAAAATTCCCACTAGTATAAATAGAAACACTTAGATTCATTTTTAATTATTCTGACTGGGTGGATCAAGAACGTGGGTTACAGGCAGTTGAGGGGACGAAAATCTCAGGGTTTTTCTCTATCTCCTTCTTCTTTATTTCAATTGCTTGTATGATTAACACTCATTTAACGATATTTAATCCACAAATGAGTGGCTAAATTCCCTTCTTGCTGAGGTTAAGAACATTTGTATTGAAATGTAATTATTGATAAATTGGTTTTTCATCTTTTCTTCCATGGTTGTTCTATTGATTCTTGTTCTTACTGCGTTAATGTGTGGCCAACGTTAATGTATATCTAAAAAGTCTGGTTTCACTCGAGAGAGCAAGAAATTGGAAAGATGTGAATTGATAGGATATGATCTTTTCTTAGTTTGGGAAAATTGAGAATTGATTTACCTTCAGGATAGAGATATACCTGAAAGTCGTATTAGTCAATTAAGGAATCGGCTTTGTATGGCTAGAACATGAATTTCTTTTTATCACAGAAATGTAGGTGGAAGGTTCATGATTCTTAAGTTGGGTTAAATACGAGAGTTTTAATCCATAGGCAATAATTCTTCACTAGCAACCGGAGGAAAGATTAATCAATTTGTATCGATAATTTATTTCTCTACATGTTCATTTTAGCCTCAGCATGCTCATACTTATAGTTGAGACTCAAATTGTGTATTCGTTTTAGACTTAGTATAAAATTAGGAAACAAAAATATCAAAATCTTCTTCACACAGTTGTCTGCAGTTTAGAGTTAAAGTTTATTGTCACTTGATTAGATTGATACCTTAGTCCAGTCCCTGTGGGATGGATACTTGGCTTACTTGAGCCACTTTACTACTTGTTCGACCACGTGCACTTGCGTGTAGTTATTCCAAACGCACGGAACAGTGACATGCGTGAATCGACAATACTCTGGCACTATTCCATGCACGAGGCGCAACCCATTCTACGTAATGACCTGTGTTGCGCGCCAGCCTTGTCCGGGTGCCGACATATGAATCCTACTTCAACTAGGAAAAAGAGCTACAAATCCCAAATCAAATCCATGAAGGAACAAAGAAGGCATAAATTTACTATTATAAATACCCTTTATTTTTATATATTAAGGATACGATTTTAGTGTGATTTTTTGGAAAAGAATTTTTAGACAATTTACAACATGGATTTGAGAGTTAGAAATACATTGAGACAATTGTTGTTGAATCGTTCTTCCTTATTTTTGCAATAGTCAAGTGAGTTTCTTCCAATCATCGTTGTAAGTATTAATTCATGTTTTTGTCTATGAATGTTATGAATTTACTTATAATTATGAGAGGCTAAAACCACCACAACTAGGGTTGTGGGAACCATGGCGAATTAACAAACTAGGGTTTGCATGACGTGTTTTTAAACCATACTAAATGCATGTATTGTATTCTCTTCATCTTAAATGTTCCTCAACTGTGCGCAACGTTAAACTTGCCTAAATTCTCTAATTTCTTGAGCCTAGAGAGGTAGAGATTAGGAAAAGAGAATTACAACAAAGCCTTAATTTTTATGATCATTATATTAACTTGATTTGTGATCGCAGGATAGTTAAATTTGGAACAGATTGATAATGGTTAAATTGAAACCGCTCATTAGACCTGACTCAGTGATTGAGTATAGTCATCCAATAGAGAAAAACCTATCTTTTGGATGAACCCTAGTTATCAGTTCTACAAGTAAAGTATTGGAATACATCACAAGTGTAAAATACGAAGTAGTTATGAACACATGGGGAACACTTATCCAAGTTAGTTGCATTAATTTGGAATCAAAATTCAATTTCTCAATAATATTACTTGTTACTTTTAAAAATTTCCCCCTTTTAGGAGATAATTGACTTAAAAATCTTAAATACTAGGTTTCTTCTATATCCTTCCATATTTCCTATAGGATCGACCCCAACCTCTTAGTTCTTTATTGACAACGTCCGCTTCATACTTTATCAGAAAGTGTGAGTTTGATCATTGTCATTCATGCTTCCCAACGCGCTTTTTTGGTGGCGTGATACATTGCCATCGCGGAGCCTCACGGGCCCTCATTGCCTGCTTGTGTTGTCTCGCGAAAATGTGAATATCTCTCTACTCCAAAGTCGGATTGGTAAACCATTGTATGCGCTGGAAACTAGACTCAAAGTTCTTAAATTTGATAGGTAGTAGGCCTCCTAACTCTTTATATATTGGGAGAAAAACTCTGATATATTTAACCCAAATTTCAAAGAATTTCTAAAAGTAACTTGCGATAACTTTGCCGATTTTTGTTTTACAACTTTCTCGACTTCAAATCTTAACGTACGATCATTGAGTGATATGAATACCTCATAACACATCCTTCTTATTGTACTAAGAACTATTGTCCTTGGATTGAAGGTACAAGTTTATCTCTTAAATTATACAAGGTGTTACATCCTTCCCCCCTTAAGAACATTCGTCCTCGAATGTAACTTAGATTCACGAATTCAATCTTATAGTAGTAATCAGAAAATTTTGGCAGAATCTCCTCTATAATATGGACTATCTAAAAACCTGAAACGCAGAAACGTCCAACCTAGAAGTCTCATAGGATGACACAAATAGCTAAATAGCATAGCTCCGCAATAATAAGGCGGGCAATCAACAATGACAACAAAAGAAACAATATAACATCTAAAAAACTGTTTCACCTCAATTGTAACTATTTGAGTCGATGCGCTATCATCCTAGAGTCTGGAATAGGTGAGGGTATCTAGACCTCATGTCTTCGTTAGTCTTCGAGTCATCTCTTCTACATTTCTATTCCTCCACAAAACTTTAACAGAGACTGCATATTTAGTCCTCAATCTACAAACCTGCCAATCTAGTATAGCAATTGGAGTCTCCTCATAGGACAGCTCTTCTCTGATCTGAACATCCTTGACTAGGACAATCTGAGAAGGATCTCCTACGCGCTTGTATAATATTGATACATGAAAGACTGGATGAACAAATTCTATCCCTGAAGGCAATTCTAACTCATAGGCCACTTGCCCTATCTTCTAGAGAAATCGGTATGGCTCAATGAATCGAGGGTTAAACTTGCCCTTCTTGCCAAATCTCATAATGCCCTTCATTGATGAAACCTTCAGAAATACCCAATCATCGACATTAAACTCTAAGTCTCTATGCCATACATCGAAATAGGACTTTGGATGACTCTGGGCTGTCAGTAAACGCTCTCTGATGAGTTTAACTTTCTCTTCTGACTGATGTATCATGTCAGGTACAATCAACCCTTACTCACCTATCTCAAACCATCATAGGGTGGATCTACATTTCCACCCGTATAAAACTTCATAAAGGGTCATCTTTATGGTATAATGGTTACTATTATTATATACAAACTCAATAAGAGGTAGGTGTTCATCTCGACTTCCTCTGAAGTCTAGCACACATGCTCGTAACATATCTTCGAGCATCTGAATAGTGCCCTCTGCTTGGCCATCTGTCTGGGGATGAAAAGTTGTACTCAAGTTAACATGCATCCCCAAACCTTTCTAAAGCAACTTCCAAAATCTAGCTGTGAACTGGGCCCCTCTGTCATAAATGATAGACACTGGGATATCGTGCAGTCGGACTATCTCTTTAATGTACAACTCAGCATAATCTTCAACTGAAAACGTAGTCCTGACTAGCAAGAAATGAGTTGATTTCATCAACCTATTAACAATGACCCAGATAGAGTCAAATTTACATTTGGTGCGAGGTAAACCTATAACAAAATCCATATTGATTTCTTCCCATTTCAACATAGGCACGGCTATCTCCTGAGTTAGTTTACTAGGTTTCTGATGTTTAGCTTTTAGCTACTGGTAATGGGGACACTATGCTACAAACTCTGCAATATCTTTCTTCATCCATGCAACCAATAGATCTCTTTTATATCATGATACATTTTTGTCGAGCCTCGGTGAAGAGAATAACAGTAGTAATGTACCTCTATCATAATCTACTAACAAACCCATACCACATTTGGAACCAAAGTCGATCTTTGAATCTCAAAACTTCGTCCCCTGTTATCTCAAAGGCTAACAACCCTTCTTGCTATACTTTATTTCTAAGTTGTACAAAGCTAGGGTCTTCATATTGTTGCTCTTTCACTTCCACTACCAGAGATGAAATTGCAATATTTTGAATCATAACTCCACTATCTTATGAATCTACTAACCGAACTGTTAGACTAGCTAACTGGTGCATCTCTCAAGCCAATTCTCTCTTTTCTGGCCTCAAAAATGATAAGTTGCCCATGGATCTGCGACTAAGGCCATCACCTACCATGTTAGCTTTCCCAGGATGATATAATATATCTATATCATAGTCCTTAAGCAACTCAAGCCACATACATTGTTGCAAATTCAACTCCTTCTGCTTAAAAATATACTAGACACTCTTGTGATATGTAAAGATTTCTAAATGAACACCATATAAGTAATGCCTCCAAATCTTTAAAGCATGAACAACTACATCTAATTCTAGATCATGGGTGGGGTAATTCTTCTCGTGCTTCCTTAACTTCCTTGAAGCATAGTCAATTACCTCGCCATGCTGCATCAGAACATATCCTAACCCACTGCATGAAGCGTCACAATACACAGCGTAGTCCTCTGAACCTTCTGGCAAAGCTTATACTGGTGCAGATGTCAGTCTGACTTTCAACTCTTGAAAACTCTATTTACAAGCCTCGATCCACTAGAACTTAACTGCTTTCTGAGTCAGCCTTGTCAATGGTGCTGATAGGGCAGAGAACCCTATACAAATCTCCTGTAATACCCATCAAACCCTAGAAGGCTGTGAACTTCGGTTGGAGTTATGGGTATGGGCTAAGTCTTTGTAGCCTCTATCTTTTGTGACTCAACCAAATGTCTGCATCAAACATAATATGGCCCAAGAAAGCTACAGAATTTAACCGAAACTCATATTTTGAGAACTTTGTGTATAACTTGTGATCTCTGAGGCCTGGAGTACTATTCGCAGGTGATTTCTATGTTCAACTTCTGAACATGAATATACCAGAATGTCATCAATAAACACTATCATGAACAAATCTAAAAATGGCCTGAATATGTTGTTCATTGGATCCATAAACACAGCTGGGCATTCATTAATCCAAAATACACAACTAGGAACTTGAAATGGCCATATCTGGTTCTAAAGGCTATCCTTCTCCCGAACTTTTACTTGGTGGTACCAGACCTTAAGTCATTTTTTGAGAAATATTTCGCCCCGGCAACTAATCAAACAAGTCATCTATTCTCAGTAGGGGATACTTATTCTTAATGATCACTTTATTCAGCTGCCAATAATCTATACACATCTGGTGTGAGCCGTCTTTCTTTTTCATGAATAAGACTGGCGCACCCCATGACAAAGCACTAGGCCTGATGAAGCCTTTATGTAACAAGTCCTTCAGTTGTTCCTTCAATTCCTTCAACTCGGTAGGAGCCATTATGTACGGAGGAATAGATATGGGTTGTGTATCTAGTAGCATATCGATAGGGAAGTCAATTTCCTGTCCTGGGGGAATACCAAGAAGCTCATCCAGAAATACATCTAGGAACTCACTAACCATTAGGTTAGACTGAAGAGTCAAGGATTCTTCTTGCAGATCCCGATTCCTAACAATATAATAGGTACAACCCTTTGCAATCAACTTTCATGCCTGAAGATAGGATATGAACCTACCTTTTGGTGCAGCTGCATTGCCTTTCCATTCATGCACTATCTCCCTCAGAAAGTGAAATCGGACACTCTTGGACAAGCACTCAACATTGGCATGACATGGCGCTAGTCAATCCATGCCCATAATTACATCGAAATCAATCTTCTCTAGCTCTACTAAGTGCAAAGGTCTGGCGGCCACAATCTCCACTGTACAACCTCAATATATTCTCCTAGAGATAATAGATTCACCAACAGGTGTAGACACAGAAAATGGTTGATGGAGTAACTATGGTACTATATGAAACATCCATGCCACTAGCGGAGTAACATAAGACAAGGTAGAGCTTGGATCTATGAAAGCTTAAACTAAGTGGGAGAAAACATTCAATGTACCTTTCACAACATCTGGTGACGCCTCAGAATCTTGTTGCCCTGCTAATGCATAAGTACGGTCTAGACCACTACCAGAATTGGATTCTCCAGATCTACCTCTACCTCTACGTGCTGGAGTTGAGGGCCTGCGCCCTGTAGCAGGTACTAGAGCATGTGACCTTGTCGAGGACCCACTCTCCTAGCCCTATCACTCTGATCTCTAGTCGGACTGTCCCTTATCATGTAACCTCCTATCCATACGTATAACAAGCAGTAGAACCACATCAACATCTCCCAAAATATCATCGACTGCAGATGCTGCAACACGGTACCGCGGACCTGATCTGATCCGAACCTCTCTACTGTTGTGAGGCTGATGCTCGTGAACTCTTGTAGGGACCTAACTGTCCATGAAAATCTTATATGCTACCCTGCTACTGCTGAAGTGAAGACCTAGGTGGCCTACCTAACAAATAAAGCTTGGGTCCACCGCGAAACTCTGTCTGTATGTTAGTGGGTCTATCCCTCCGTCACTGCTCCTAACTTACCCTCTCAGTCTCATACTGTCACTGCCTAGTTCCTTCTATATTCTAAGAAAAAGCCCGAATGCGCGATATGTCCATGTCCTCTCGCAATATGGCTGTAATACAAGACTCCACATACTCCAAAGTAAGTCCCATAATGAATCAGTGTACCCTGGCTTGCATAGTATTAACAAATGTTGGCGCGTATCTAGCCAAGGAGTCAAACCTCAGTGCGTACTCTCGAACTCTCATCCTACCCTACTCCAGAGTAAGAACTGGTCTACTCGGGCCTGTCGGATCTCTCGAGGCAAATAGTGATCTATGAGATCTTTAGAGAAACTAGACCAACTAGGTGTAGGTGTATCACCGCCTCTGTACCTTTCCCAACTCTCGTACCATAGAACTGCTATATCTTGTAGTTGAAACACCGCTAGCTCAACTGACTCTGTGGACGAAGCATGCATAACCCTGAATATCCTTTGCAACTGATCTATGAAGTCCTAGGATCCTCCCTGTGGTCTATCCCTATAAACTGCAGAGGACTCAAGGAAAGAAACTCACAAACCCTTGAACTTTCGGGCCCCTTAGTAGGCTTAACAACGAGTGGTACTATAGGCTGACGCTAAGCAGCCATCATCTGAGCCAACATACATGATGCACTCCTGACATCCTAGCCTAAAGGTCTAGGAGGAACTAAAAGTGGTATCGGTGCTTCTGTTGCCATAGGAGGCTCTTGGTGTAGTGGAGGATGCTGGGGGGATCGAGAAGATGTCTCCCTTTCTCCCTTAGGCCAGGTCGTCTCCAACTGTGGAACAATCCTAGTGACCTCCCCCACTGTTGTATCTAGCTCTCGACTGGCTGCAGTTGGTCTTGTATTAGATATCTCTATAGAAATACATAACATCATAAGCTTAGGGGCTCAACCCTATACAACTCAACTCTATCATACGATTTGAGTAGAAAGAAGGATAACCATACTACCATGCCTCATATCTTCTTGCTTATAAAATGTGGTGCACAACACATTTATAAACAAGAATCTACTAGACATGGCTTGCAAACTTCCCTAGGATACAACATTGCTCTAATACTAAGTTTGTCACGCCTCACCTTGGAAGGCGTAACTGGCACCTAATGCCATACTGGACTCTAAGCCGACCTAGCTATACATATACGTTTTTGGTGCATACCAGCAACATGTAATCAAGAAAACCAACGGCTATATGTCAGCTCAAAACATAGCCTTAGGCCGATAATATCGCAACACAACACCCGCAGCAAATCAGCTAACCCAACAATTGCAATAGTAATATCATCCTATGCGGACAGACAAGACCATCATGCTGACGAAATCATAACAAAAGGAAATGCAAGAACATATATACATATACACAAGACCATGGGACTACTATTGGCAACAATTAGGCCCCACACAGCTAACAATGCAAGTCTAACAAAACTCATACTCTGCAAGCCTTTAAAGAGTAAGATATTAGTCGGGATAGGGCTCCAACCTACCACTATACAGCAAAAGACCAGCAAACCTCTAATGAAAGAAAACTCTGGAGGAAGGGAGCTGAATAGTCTGCTGGAGATGAAAAGCTACTGAGGAGGTCTCGGAACCTGTCTGTCAGAACCTGCAGACAAGAATGCAGCACCCCATGCATGGGCGTCAGTACAATTGTACCGAATATGCAAGGCAGTAATGATAATAACTAAACAAAAGTTGATAGAGAAACTAAAAGTAATCAGTAGTAAGGGTCGAAAATTAACCTATACGATCTCACAAACATGAACTATGACTAGCAGGTAATATTCAAAAAAGAATCTAATTGGGCCCCCATAATCTTGGAAGATACAAACATCACAAAATAACCAACCTGGCCCCTATAATCCCCAACAAGTATAGTTCAATCTATATACCCCTAATGGTATTACTATGGCCTCGCATGTGAATTGTAACTAAAACATGCTCGATCTATGAAACTGTAATTGAGCCCGCTGGGCTCCTATAGTTGTTTCTGAGCCTTCTAGGCTCCTGTATCTATATCTAAGCCTTCTGGGCTCCTGTAACTGCACCTCGAGCACACTAGGCTCTATTGAGGGTTAATAATTCCACTGCGGCATAAGGAAATTCCATATGTGAATAGACTTCAATATGACCCTCCACGCTTCAATCTAGTCCTTTCAGACGTTATATAGCTCCTGTGAGCAATCTGTAGCCCCGTAGGAAATGATACAATTTGTTAATTTTTAGGTCGTTTGTAATTGGAGGCAAAGCTGAATAGGGTTAATCCCGACAAGGGATACTATACTATAACCTCAATTCTACATGTAGCAGCTAACCGCAACATACGTATGCTCAAATTTCCACAAAGGTACAAGTCGTATCAACTATACGATAAGAATAACTTGTCAAAAGAGGTTATCCTTAACATACCTTAAACTCCAATAAACGTAAGCTAACTGCACCTTCACTTCCAAAAGCCCCAAGAGGCTTCCCAAGAGTAGCAACTCACACCCTAAACACCCTACCAACAAATTCAACCAAGATACAACACAAGACGACACTTATTCAGCTAATTTCTAATGAATTCGATGGTAGGAATTCCAAAAAAACAACCCACCAATGCTTACCTACCTAAAATAATCTTTAAAAACTAAGAATAAGGCAGGCAAAATGGCTTACCAATTGATTCAATAAGAACAACCACCAAACTTCTCGAAAATGACACCAAAACATAAGCTACACGACGCACCTAATTTCCAGACATCAAGAATCAAGTTGGAAATTATTTCCTAACCTTTAAACTAAAAGAAACATAAAGAGGAGGTCTTGATAGGGGTTCTGGTCGAGGAGATTGCTTAAAAATAATGAAAAGTGATCAAACAACCGACCAAATAACTTATATAGGTAGCAACCACCTCAGAAACAATGTGTCACTCTTCCCAACTCATTGATTTAGTGGTGTGACACGCTGCCATCGCGGAGCCTCTCTGGCCCTTACCGCCTGCTTGTGCAATTTTACGAAAACGCGAATATCTCTCTACTCCAAGGTCGGATTAGCGAACCATTTTATGCGATGGTAACTATACTTATAGACCTTCAATTTTATAGGTAGTAGGTATCGTAACTCTTTATATATTGGGATAAAAGCTCCAGGACATTTAACCCAAATTTCAAAGAATTTCTAAAAGTAACTTGCGATAACTTTGCTGATTTTTGTTTTACAACTTTCTCAACTTCAAATCTTAACGTACGATCATTGAGTGATATGAATACCTCATAACACATCCTTCTTATAGTACTAAGCACTCTTGTACATGGATCAATGGTACAGATTTATCGCTTAAATTATATGGTGTTTTACAGTTAGTGTAATGAATCGTACCGCATGTAACATGGCAAAAACAACTGTAATGAAGACCAACTGTGTAGGATAGAGCTCAGCATAAGAAATCATAGTTGAGCATGCATAAAAATATCATAAAAGAGTTTAGAAATCATGCACTATAGAATTTACCTTTCAACTGAAAGATACTTCAATAATCATGCTTTAAAACAGTCACAACTATGCATGGCCTTTAAATTCCTAACAACTAAAATTACTAGGGAGGTTCATGGAGTAACTATCTTGGTCCACCAGGCTTTGGTGGAGTTCAGCCCCTAGGGCTTGACCGGCTAACGCTATCAATTACCTTGTCAGGAAGAAGGCCTGAACTATCTAACTAGAAAGTTATCTGAATCATCCCATTCACTTTCGGGGAGTATATTAAAGTGTCAGGTATCGGTCATGCTTATCCTACATTGGTAAATGTAGTTTTCAATATGTGCCCTTGGATATACTCATGTCATCTCGGTCAGCCACTTACTCCTTTTAAAAACATTAAAATCATTATAGCCCTTGGGCCCCTTTAGTTCTTAATAAGCATTTCTGTATAAATATGCATACATGGACCTCAAAAAGTAGGTTCAAATACATTGAAATGATCATGATCAATTCACATTTTCTCAACTCTAGCAATTCCTGGTGATGGCCTTGGCCAAAATAGTAGCACAATACTCTTCCATTCAAAAAATGTGGCCTTGGACAAGATACAACAATAGCATTATTTAACTCATCCAACAAGACATGCGGACTTGACCAAAATACATATTAGCATTCTCAAATCATGGAAGAAATTTAGGCATTTTCAGCACAAGGGAAAAATAGTCAGTTTTCAACATGATGCAAGAACATTCATAAAACTTCTAAAAATTAGTCATGAGCTTAAATTATGCTAAATCTTGTCAAAAGTATGCAAGTACTCAAAGAATTTAATCATGGAATTATAGTTCATAGCTCAACTTAAAGAAGACTTAAAAATGTTGCATGGAAGTAGAAAAATAGGGGGAAATTAGGGGAAGTACAAGATGTACTATATTTTAAAGTTTCCTTACATATCTTGATGCTTTTACAAGAAAAGAGAGTCCATTAGATGAGGTAGAGATAATAGTCTTGCTAAGTTATTTCACTAGGAGAGGGTCCTTCCTTGATCCTAAGAGAGAGAAAGCTAGGGTTTACTAAATTAAGCTCACATACAAGAGAAAACCCATAAGAGATGATGAGAAGTCTTACCTTAAGTTGGGAGGGCTTGGGAAAGCTTGGGGATGTTGTTCTTACCGAGAGAGAGGAGAAAAACACACACTAGGGTCGGGAAGGGGGTATTTATAGACAAGGGAAAGAATCAGAAGATGGAACCTAGGGTTTGCATGGACAAATAGTCTTTATAAAGTATGGTTCGTCCTTTTGATCATCCTTTATGACAGGTTGAACCAAATCCCATGGGATGGACTAACGGGTCATGTTTCCAAAGGACGATCTGTCTTTTTCTTCATCCTTCTACATCCAAAAACCCCACTCATAATCCATTTCATCAATAGTGGAAGGGATAGTTCATCTTCTCAAAAGATGGTCCATGCTCTGCCTTCTTTCCTTTGCTTCTAGAGCTGCAATTCTTCCCACTCTAATTGACGATCCAAGAGACTGTTCGTCGTTCACTTCGGCGGTCCGTCTTTCACGCCGTCTTTTTCTCTACATCTTTTTGGTGGAGTGATTTATTTCAAACCTTCTGCTCCACCATTCCAACTCCCAGACACTTCTACACTCAAGAATGGGTTCAATTTCCATTATAGCCTAACTAGAATTCCTTCCGAGTGTGCGAGGTATACACTTGAGTCCTGCACAATGATGACAAAAACTTGTTGGCTCCCGGTGCACATGAAGGTGTATATAGCTGCTCAAGTAATATAGTGATTGAATACAATTAGATTTCAAATCTTACTGGAACTTATGATTGACAAATATTCCAAATAAACTATTACCACACATGTCACAAATATTTTCACAAAGAATTGGTTTTGTTGATTACATCAAATTGCAATGTATAAGTAATTAACTATCACTAAGTAAACTATTTGAGCATTTTGGTTATAATAGTAAGAGAAATTCTAGGGCTATAACACTCCTATGTAATCATGTACTGAACACTTTTACTATCATGCACATATTTATTGAGTTCTTATTTCATGGGGTTGATATTATGATTATGATCCTTCTGAATCTCTAATCCTCTATTTGTATTGGTCTTATGCCTATATTTTTATTGTATGATAATAACACAAATGCATTTAGAACTCCCATATTTAATCCAAATAGGGTGAACAACATATATTTCTATCCTAACCACAAATCTGCTCCCTCGAGTTCAGATCCTAATACATTTGATCTTCATTCTATGTTAACATTCCTCATTTCTAATTCCATTCAAGAATATAGGTTTACCCTACTGATCGCAAAGCAATAAGAAAGTAAGAGTAAGATAAAATAAATAACTCTTTTTATATAATATGCATAAACACCTTAAGTTTTGGAAATATTAATTATACATAGGCTATAACCCCATAACTCAAGCATCTAGCCACACATATTCAGACTACACATATGTTTGTTCATAATCAAATGAAGAGATAAGAAAATGAAGAAATAAGAAGTAACTGTAAGATTAGCAATAATGCTTGCATCCTTTCTGCGTTCAAAATGTCGAACCCCCTCCAAAATTAACTGAGGGGCCTATTTACACTATAGAAAACAGACACAAAAAGCCCACTCGAAAACGGGTGGGACGTAGAAAATATTCTAGTCTAGAGGGCATATCTTGCACCATGAGGCTGAGGGCGAGGTGCCCTCTAGCATTGAGCTTCGTTCTGCGTGGCCCTCTACTATTCCATACTTAGTTAATTTCCCTTGGTAGTATCCACAGTCCAACTCGCAGAGTGAGTTCCATAGTGAGACATGAGCTCTCAATATATTTTTCTCCGTGAGGGCTCCTTGGTTTTCCATCCGTTGTTGAATTTTGGATTGTCTTCTTGTTCCAAGCTTTCCTAGTGAGCTCCAAAGCACTATTATGGCTCGCCCCAGCCCCTACCACATGAGTTCCATGCTAATTTATTATCCTTAGTCATTTTCTTAGATATTTTAACTATAAATTCGTTGTAGCACATAATTAGTTTAATAATGTAAGAATGAGTAGTAGATTGGAGTATTTAACATAGTTTCTCTCAAAACAAGACATAAACATGGGTGAAACAAAGTCAATACACATACAGATATGCTTAACATCATCTGGCATGATGCGACTCACGTAATGCTTGCGCATCATTTAGCCTCTTTGCATGCTGCTTTCGTTCTTCTTTATTCTCTTACTTTTCTTGTCTTCACTATGTGGGACAACCAATAATTGGTGTCCCCTATTATTTAATAATTTTTTTCTTTATTTTTCTTCCCACTTTAATTCTTTTTGCTCTTTTTTATCTTTACACTAGTTGATTTCTACATACTACAAAAAAAATATTAACCATATATTAATATAATCTATATTGAAAAGATATTTAAATAAACTAAAATATGAGAAAAATACTCATTACATACATACATATATATATATATATATATACATACATCCATCCATACATACATATATATATATATATACATACATACATACATACATATATATATATATACATACATCCATCCATACATACATATATATATATATACATATATATATATATATACATATATGTATATATATATATATATATATATATATATATATATATATATATATAAATGTACATATGCGTATATATGTACATATACATATGTGTGTGTGTGTGTGTCTGCATATATACATACACACACACACACACACATATATATATATATATATGTATATGTATATACATATACATGTGTATATATGTGTATGTGTATATTTACATATGTACATATACATATATATATATGTGTGTGTGTGTGTATTTATATTTATATATATATATATATAATAATATCATAGAAGTAGTGTCGAAGAAGTATTGAGGAAAGGTGATTATATAGGATGTAACACCTCAAAAGTCCTTAAGATCATACCCCAAATTTGAAGTAGAAATTAGTAGGAAAATTGAGATTTTCTCACAGAATGATTCACCTAATAACTCATCATATGGGACAACGAGTCATGGAGTGAATCAGGGTGATCACTTAGAAGCCTACAAAATCCCAGTCCTAGTGACTCATTAGTCCATCAAATGACTTGTCAAGTTAGTCCTCCTAGGAAAGGCAACCAAGTCATGAAACTAGACATTCTCTTCCCAGGGATAATGAGCCAATTGAAGACTCATTACACCTAGTAACGAATCATTCTGATAGGTCATGAAGTGAGAATCAGAGAATATCCAATTTTGATTCAATAGTAATGAGTGGAGATAACAACTCATAAGGACAGGTAAGGACTTGTCTTGTCTAGCCATTGTGAAGTAATCTGAGATTGAAAAAAGGTCTTCCGTGACCACATGAAGTCAGCACGAGTCGTGGTCAGACGTAACGACTCATGGTGACTACTCGTTATCACTAGGCGATAGTTTTTAGCATGTTTTCCTTAGGGTGTTTTAGTCTTTTTCTACTCTTTTAACTCCTAAAACTACATCGTATTGGGATCGCTTCAAGGGGGATTTAGGGGAATTGGTTGACCTTTGCCCTTATACTCTCACACTACATGCAGAACAATATTAGAAGCATCAAATCCTCTCAAGGCAAGGACTAGGGTTCTTCTCCAAGAGCTACAAGTTCAAGGTTCTAGCAAGAGATTCTCCAACTTCAGGTATCTAGGATTTCAACAAGGGTTTTCCTTTCAATCATGTGTCCCAAAAGCTTTCAGAAATATAGGAATCTAAATCCTCTAGAGACCATATATTAGGATTTTATTTTAGTGTATGATTTCCCTTACTATGTCCATGTTTCAAGACTCCCATGATTAATAGTGTATAATGTTCTTGATTTTACCTTCAATTTCATAGTGTAGTTTCATATCTTAGATATTAGCATGATTTTAAAGGTTCAGCTCTATATTTAGCATGTTTTTCGAATGACTTGGTCTGTTTTGAACATAGGATTCTCTCATGATTTCAGTATGCATGTTTTTACAATATAACCGGTATTTTTAGATTCTTTAGGCTCATAGGAAATTCTCAGATAAAGTAGTTCTGACTAAGTCTTAAAACACCAATTTTTGAGGTATCAGTATATTATTAGTTGGGAGTAACACCTAGCACCGAGTGGGGCGGGGTTCAGCATACCAAGGTCCTAGAACTATGTGCGACCATAGGTTTTAGCCCAAATAAGCATCAATTTTAATGATCACATAGTCATGCCTCTATACCCTTGCAAGGTATATTAGGTCCTACCAATGGGATGTATAGATCAAACTCCATGTCTAGCTCACGTGATTATATGTCAGTTAACAAACTCTCCCATAGTACAATTAAGTTTAGTTATAGTTTTCAATCACGTTACAGCTTTAGTTTTTAGTGCAAGTACATGACCCTCATATATGTTTTACTTCTACTTTCAGTATTCGTTGTTAGATACTATTATATATTGGTGTTTATGCATCTCTGATAGGGTCATTGTATTTCAATTCAGCTTATGCATTCAGTTTGCATCTAGTATAGACTATCAGTAGATTTACCTTAAATCGGTGCATATCTCACATGCTTAGTAACTTCCAAGTACTGACTGCATACATTCTCTTGTGCTAAATCCTATCATGATATAGGTTCAAGTACCCAGGCACCACATCACAGCGTGGTGAAGCTTTTCTCTTTAATTCTAGTAATTAATTTTCTTCTCTCTTTGTTATGTAGTTTGAAAAGAATTCCCCTCTATCCTTCTTTCCCGAGTTAAAGATCCAAACCACCATTGTTGCTCCACCGGAGGACACCGATGAAATATCGGTCAATCATAGATACCTACTGGGTTGAAGAAGAATGGCTATCGGCGAACAACTGGTACCAATGCCTAATTGATCAAGAACCACTGGCACCTGGATGCACAGACCGGCAGACCATGGATCAGCACCGGCGAACCGCCGGTGACTCACAAGTGAGGTCTGTTAGAAAAGGGTAAAAACGTTCAATTTAGAAAAAGAGGAGCATTTTGTACCCTACTTTTGTATATTTTTAAAAGAGAATTGAACCTTCTATTCTAGATAATTATTCCATTGTATTGAATATTGAATAGAAAGTAAAGAGAAGTTGGAGAATTGAATTGTAAAGAGAGAAAGCTTCATCTTCTTCTTTGAAAAGATAGAAAAACTCCATTGGAGACAAGAACCTTGTACTTGATTTTTCTTACTCATTTTGTTGAATGAATATTGAATTATTATTTAATGCAAGGTCTTCTTCTACTTACATGAGTAGATAAATTCCTTAGTAGGGGTATGTGAATGATTGGGGTTTATTTGGATTGGGTATTATTTAATTGATATTAGATTTACTCAATTAGTATAATTCTAGTGTTTTTGAGTTTTATTCTAAATACTCATAATTGCAAATCTGGGTTGTATTTACTTACTCTAATTTTGTTTGAAAAAAGAATTTAGAGTATGGCTGATGAAACTTTAGTGGGTAAGGTGTTGAACATGTGAGGTTGGGCTAGAGATAGCCAAAACTCGTTGTCACACACCCATTGGGAATCAAAAATAGAAATATTTTATTCTTACCCAAGTTGATGTGGTTATTGTAAAAAAAACTTTGGCGTTTGGGAAAACCCGAGGATTAAGGCACCTAATTAGTTGAAAAAAATAAGGTGCCACCTTGTCACAACTAATTATACTATTGAGTAATGCTAGGAGCTGTTAGTAATCCCAATGCAATGACGCCCCCATAATATCACACCCCTAGTAGTTTCTCCGTTGGTATTTTCTATGTTTTGTCCATGTTTTCGTGAGCGCAAATTTGTAGTTCAATTAACAAATTATGATTTACCCCATTTTAAATTTATTATTTTTGAGACATTGATGCAAGTTACTTCAATTTTATAGACCATTTTTGCGTGGTAAACTATTATTCCCTATGGGATTCGACCCCGACATTGGTCGGGTATATTTATTGTTACACCCCGTAAAATGCTATCGGTTAGTAGGCATATGCATGGACTTTTGATGAATAAAGAGAGAATGACGCATGTAGGAAAAGCCTCGGAAGTAGAGTCAGACGGGACCAGCGTGACGCACCAGCCACCAGTGCACTGGCCAGCGCGGCGCGGCAGTGTATTGGCGCGATGGGCGACGCGGGGTGGCACCCCTGCCACTGCCCATGTGTGTGTGTGTGTATGTATGTAAATATATATATATATATATATATATATATATATATATATAATCCTTGTCTCATTTCACTTTATTCTTAATTGGTTCCCATGGCTAAGATAGAGAGAGCACACAACTTTCAACCAAATTTTGTCTGATTATGCTACCAAACACCATTCAAACGCAAATTAACTTTGGGTAACGAGTTCTAGGCCTACGGGGAGCATTACTACGGAGTTATGTTTCAAAAATTTGTTCATCAAACCGGAGCTCCGTCGAGTAAAGGTTGTCAGAATTGTTTCAAATTGAATCCTAATCGGCCACAGGCATTAGATAAGCAATTTTTCCTTCTAAACTATCGGGAAATTATAGGTTTTCGGCTGAGTTACTCGAGGTGAATTATAGTTTCTATTGTTATCGAAAGTTATCATTATTTTCCGAATTTAGTATTGAAATTGGCCCTATTCTCTCAGTATCAGGGTTTCAGTTGGATAGAATCGTCGGTTACAAGTTGAAACTCGCCAGTTAAATAGAAGAACGACACTTGAGGTATGTAAGCATATCCTTTTCGGCAAGTTACATTCGTCATAAAGATAGTACGACTTGTATATCTATAGTACTTTAGAGAAAACCTATTGTGGTCAGGTGTTATGAATTGAATTGAGATGATAGCAATGATATAGTAACCCTCGTTAGAGTTACCCCTAGACACCTTGGTTATCGTATATGATATTTGGGGTTTGGATGCTATTGCCTATAGGGTTATGCTGGCAGGATCAGTATGATATCTAGAGGGACCAAAGTGAGGCCGTGAGGGCCGTATCCAATTTTTAGAGCTTTTATTATGACCCATAGTGGAGCCAAGGCTCGGGGTCTAGCTGCGATAGTTATATTATAGCCCATACTCGAGCAAAGGATCGGGGATCAACTACAGCAGCTACAGTATGATCCTTAGTCGAGCTAAGGCTCGGGATCCAGTTACAGCAGTCACATTACGACCCATAGTCAGCCCAAGGCCCATGGTCCAGTTATCAGAGATTACATTATGGCCCATAGTTGAGCCAAGGCTCGATGCCCAGTTACACAGCCCATACAACTCAGACACAGATACAGCTACAAGAGCCTATCTTGCTCAGATATAGTTTCAGAGAATGATTATTCTTGAGTCACAGTATGTTTATGAACCTTAAGTAGCTAGGTAGTAGAGTGTATATTGTTTGTACTTTCCACGGCTTACGGGGGCCCAGGTAAGTTATTTTGTTTTGTTTGTACCTTCTAGGCTTATGGGGGCCCGGTTAGGTTCTTGCTTCTGTATGTATATTTGTTAGTTAGATGTTTCAGATGGTGAGATAGTTCAGGTTTAACCTTTACCCTTCTTTATGATTACTTCAGTCTTATCAACTTTCATTCAGTTATCATTTTACTAACTTAAATATTCAGTACATATTATACTGACTTCCATCCTTGGGGCGCTGCATTAGTTGCCTGCAGGTGCGGATAGACACGGTTCGGGACCCTCTTAGTATCAGCTGGAATTAACAGTTTCTACAGCTCCCTTCCTCTGGAGTTGGTAGTTAGAAGAGGTTTGTTCTTTTGTTGTACAGTTTATGGGTAGGTCGGGATCCTGTCTCGACCATTATTCCACTCTTAGAGGCTTGTAGGGTACAGATTTTCAGCAGTTAGCCTTTGTTGTTGGCCATGTGGGGCCTATGTATGTTTTATTTCATGTGATGGTCGTGTAGGGCCTTGTTTAGCTATCAGTTAACGGCATTGTCAGCTATAGTGCAGTTTAGTTGCCAGATTTTATTTCAGTTATAACTAGACAACATGGTGGTCGTGTAGGCCTGCATAGGATCCTGGTTATTGTGGTGTTGGTGGTTAGCTTTCTTCTTTTACAGGTGGCCTTATCGGGCAGAGGCTATATTTATAACCGAGATATAGCTCGTCGTTTTGTTGAATTAAGTTGCAGGTGTGCACCAGTAGTGCACTAGGCCAGTCAGGTTAGTCCAGATCCTAGTGTGGCACTAGGTACCAGTCATGCCTCCCAAGGTGGGGCATGACATTTATTTTTCCAATGACCGATTACACTCTTTCGTTAAGAGGAGCAAATTTGTATGTTATCAAAAATGGCGTCATTAACGGGGAATATTGTTTGATAGCCTTTAGTTGTTTATATTTTGAATTGATTTGTTGCATCTTTGTTGGTTTGACTCTATTCTTGTGATTGGTGCCATCTAGGTTGATCTTGATATGAGTCAACACTCACAAGAAGGAGAAGGTTTGGTGGATGGGCATATTGTCACGACCCGAGAGTACACCCGAATTGTAGACATGGGATGAGGAGCCCGAGGGACCCCAAGTCAACCTATGGCATAAGCATATAACTAAACCATTCACATAAGGTGGAAGACTTAGCTTAATAATCATGAAATGAAACCATGACATGAAATATAAGAAACGACAAAACATGATCCAAGCGTAAACAACTGACTACTACAAGTAGGTCTAAAAGCCTCTAATCATAATTGATTGGTTGAAGGGAAAAGACCCCAACTAACCTCAATATACTAAAAACTAAAAGAAAAACAAGATCCGAACATGAAGCCCTCAAACCATGAGGACTCACCACTGAGAACTGAGAGTAGATCTGAGAGCAAACTGGGAGCGATGGTGAACCAGTGAACCAGAGCCTGTATCATAAAACGATATAACATAGAAAATATGCGGGTCAGTACATGGAATGTACTGAGTATGCGAGGTATGCAAAACAATGCTTAAAACATGAAAGTTGTAGGAGGTGGGACATCATGATATAGACTGAAATCATAAATATATCGTAAGGATCAAGATTCCCAAATAATTCGTAAACATTCCATAGTCATAACATGACAAAAAACCATTTCATAAAACATTACTTGAGCCAAAAGAACATAATTATACATGCATTAAAACATTGAGGAACAGTGGGAGATTTCTATAACCGACATACCCCATATGAGCACACATGGAGCCCGACCTATAAGCTTAGTCAAGAGGCCATTCATACCTTTCCAAGGGTATGAACCATCAAATACATGATATCACTCATGAAGGTCCCGTAGGTCATAGGGGACAGACACTTAGGCAGCCCCGAACATAACCTACGGTGGCACGTAGTTCTGAGATTTGGGGCATAACCTAGGCCCCAAACCTACTCGGTGTTAAGTACTACTCCCAAAACATGCAACGTGATCATAAAAATTCATACATGACATGCGTGGCTAGTTAAATCGTGATAATCATAACAATCTTGAGAATTCGTGATACTAGCCATGGAATTGGGCCCGTGGATCGGTCAAAATCATAGTTCATGAATCATAAGCAACATGGGGCATATCCCATATATTCAATCATACTTGAAATGCTTAAATTTATAGGAAACATGATCATAATAACATGAGTAATTGAAGACATGATTAAAATTCAAAGATTCATATCATTCTTTAGAAATCACCGCAACCATGAATTTCACTAAAAACCACATGATTCGGGAACATGAGCTTTTAGGGATTAAATAAAAAATTATTGAATAAAATAGTGAAAACAGCCCGATAATTCGAAACCCATGATTTTAGACACACTACAACAAGCTCATACCGATTTTTAAGGAAACATGCATTTGGGTTATGACCCATCAAGTCTTGGTAACTTTAAACATAGAATGAGGGCGAAATTGGGCGTGGGTAGGGACTAAAACACCCATTCAAAACCCCACATACCTGAAACTTCTTGATTCTTAACTCCCTTGGAAAGCCCTAGATAGAAACTTGAAGAACTTGAAGAAGAGCACTTGAATCCCTTTCCTCTTACGTCTCTACGCTTACATGCATCAAATGAGGTTTATCACGAACGATTTCCCCTTAGAAGACCTTTTCCCAACCTAAAAATGACGTAGTTTAGGTCTTAGGAGCGTAGGAAATTACGAGAAGGACCTTACTAACTCGCAGGAAAAAACTGTCGGGAGACCCAACGGGCGAATTAACGACTCTTACCTGGGAAAACGAGTCATTGGGTAATTTCATCAAGTCTATTGGAATTTTTCCCCTAGGCTCCTAACGGAGGACATGATGACTCATCCCCCGAGGCAACGACTCGTTACCAGCTTCTGCCAAGTACACTGCCTCATCCTAAATTAAATCTCCCCCCGGCTTGCTCACGACCCACCTCACAAGTTGTTGGGACAGACCACTACTTGTGGGGTGTCATTCGTTAGGTACACTGCCAGACCTCCTATTAAATCCTCAACCTTAAACCACGGTGGACATGACTACTCGTGGTAGCTTACCACGAGTCTTTCCCATGCCTGTGGGGACCTTAACTCCTCAGCTCAGTCCAATCTTTCCATGAGCCACCTGACGACTCATGGGGTCTCCTCGCAAGTCGTCTAATAACTTGTCCTGCACTGCTGCAACATTTTCTAGATTTTTCCTCATTTGACTCTCAGGTTTGATCCTTGGTTTCCCATAGTATAACACTTATAGATCAGGAGGAGGATGATCCCGTGATGCCCAATGTAGCAGGTTCCATTCACCTACCTCCTATGGTAGGGAATGCAATATTTCATGTGACGAGTATAATGTTGCACTTACTCCAAAACAATGCTTAAAACATGAAAGTTGTAGGAGTGGGGACATCATGATCATAAAGACTGAAATCATAAATATATTGTAAGGCTCAAGATTTTTAAAGTATTCGTAAACCTTCCATAGTCATAACATGAGAGAAAAACATTTCATAAAACATGACTTGAGCCAAAAGAACATAATTATACATGCATTAAAATAATGAGGAACAGTGGGAGATTTCTATAACCAACATACCCCATATGAGCACACATGGAGCCCGACCTTTAAGCCATGTCAGGAGGCCGTTCATACCTTTCCAAGGGTGAACCATGAAAGGCGTGATATCACTCATGAAGGCCCCGTAGGGCATAGGGGACAGACACTGAGGCGGCTCGGAGCATAACCTACGGTGGCACGTAGTTTTGAAATTCGGGGGGTAACCTAGCCCCAAACCTACTAGGTGTTAGGTACTACTCCAAAAACATGCAATGTGCTCATAAAAATTCATACATGTCATGCGTGGCTAGTTAAATTGTGATAATCATAACATTCTTAACAATTCGTGATACTAGCCATGGAATTATGCCCGTGTATCGGCCAAAATCATAGTTCATGAATCATAAGCAACGTGGGGGCATATCCCATATTTTCAATCATACTTTAAATGCTTAAATTTATTGGAAACATGATCATAATAACATGAGTAATTGAAAACAAGCTTAAAATTCAAAGATTCATATCTTGCTAGAGAAATCACCGCAACCATTAATTTCACTAAAAACCCCATGATTTGGGCACATGTTCTTTTAGGGATTAAATCAACAAATACTGAATAAAATAGTGAAAACAGCCCAATAATTCAAAACCCATGATTTTAGACACACTACAACAAGCTCATACCGATTTTTAAGGAAACATGCATTTGGGTTATGACCCATCAAGTCTTGGTAACTTTAAATATAGAATGAGGGAGAAATTGGGCATAGGTAGGGACTAAACCACCCATTCAATACCCCACATACCTGGAACTTCTTGATTCTTAACTCCCTTGAAAAGCACTAGATGGAAACTTGAAGAACTTGAAGAAGAACACATGAATCCCTTTCCTCTTACCTCTCTACTCTTACATGCATCAAATGAGGTTTATCATGAATGATTTCCCCTTAAAATACCCTGTCCCAGCCTCAAAACTACGTAGTTTAGGTCTTAGGAGCATAGAAAATTACGAGAAGGCCCTTACTAACTCGTAGGAAATAACAGTCGGGAGACCCCAACGGGCGACCTGACGAGTCGTTACTAGGGACAATGAGTCATTGGGTCATTTTTTCAAGTCTACTGGAATTTTTCACCTGGGATCCTAATGGAGGATATGACGACTCGTCCCTCGAGGGACCGACTCGTTACCAGCTTCCGTAAAGTACACAGCCTCATCCTTAATTAAACCCCTTGGCTTGCTCACGACCTACCTCACGAGTCGTTGGGATAGACCACGACTCGTGGGGTGTCATCTGTTAGGTACACTACCAGACCTCCTATTAAATCCTCAACCTTAACCCACGGTGGACATGACGACTCATGGTAGCTAACCATAAGTCGTTCCCACACTCGTGGGGACCTCAATTCCTCAGCTCAGTCAAACCTTCCCATGAGCCACTTGAAAACTCGTGGTGTCTCCTCACGAGTCGTCTAACGACTCGTCCTGCACTGCTGCAATATTTTCTAGATTTTTCCCCATTTGACTCCCGGGTCTGATTCTTGGGTTCCTGAGGTATAACACTTATAGATCAGGAGGATGATAATCCCGTGATGTCCAATGTAGCAGGTTCTATTCACCTACATCCTATGGTAGGGAATGCAATATTTCATGTGACGAGTATAATGCTGCACTTACACCAAATGAACGGGCTCTTCGGAGAAATGCCGAGTGAGGATGCAAATAGGCATCTCCGAAATTTTCTTGAGATTTTTCAAACCTTCAACATCTCAAATATAAGCCAAGATTCGATTATATTGAGGCTCTTCCCATTTTCACTAACAAAGGAAGCGACCACTTGGTTGGAGGAGTTGCCTCCTGGGTCTATTACCTCTTGGAATGAACTCATGAATGCATTTTTGGATAGGTTCTTCCCTCCCTCGAGGATGCTACAGTTGAGGGATGACATTACCAACTTCTGAAAACTTGATGGGGAACAACTCCATGAAGTATGGTTGAGGTTTAAGAAAAAACTTTCATTTGCCCAAACCTTGGGTTGCCCAAACCATGGGTTGCCCGACAGGGTTCTACTTCAGAGCTTCTATCGTTCATTAGATTCTATCACCAAGTCTATGGAAAATAATTTGGTAGGGTTTTCCATCATGGATCATCCTTATGGAATAACCAAGGCACTTCTTGACAGAATGAGTAAGACCAATCAAGCATGGCATACTAGAGTAGCAAAGATATCTTCTAGCGGTGTTGCTCCAAAACTTATGACTGCTGAGATGAGGAAAAGGGATGAGGCTAGAGATGAAACTCTTGCTAAGATAATGACCCAACTAGAGTTGATGAGGAAACATGTGATGGGAGCTAGTGCAAAGAGTGTGAATGTTGTAGGTGCCCAAGGCCATACTCAATTTGATGATGACACTTCACCTCCAAGAGATAAGGAGGAGTGTGATCTTAGGCATATTTACATGTCCAAATACTATTTTATACCCATGTTTTACTCATATTTTACCTTAATTTAAGAATAATCTCATGTATTTTGTGTAATTTGTGGCCATGGACTAACAAATATGATTAGCTCTCTTTGTAGGATCAAATTGTCAATGTATGGAGCTCAATGTGAAGATAATGGTCCTAATCTTGAAGACAAATGTTAAGGGGTGGATTATGGATGATTAGACAAGATAAAAAGGATATTTGGAGTCAACCCCGTGCCACGGAGAAGCATTGCTGGTTTCAACAACGTTCCACGGAACAAAGAATTAATTTATATAAGCAGGGGCTACCAAACAGTGAACCTGCGTGATTACTCTGTGTCACAGAGCCTGATCTTTGCGTTAAGCTCCGTGCCACGGATGAAAATCTTAATGATGGGCAGCGTGCCATGAGCTGTTTCACCCAAGCCAAATTTTGCATTTTCCAACTTATTATAAATTGAACCCTTAGCTTCTAAAATCATTTATCATGAATTATCTTTGGGAAACCGTAAAGGAGCGAAGGGAGAACGAGGGAAACTCTACCTAGGGTTCATAAACTTTCATTCTCTTTTACCATTCTTGTAAGTACATTACTTTAATTATGTTTTGAGTAATTGTATGAACATGAGTGGCTAAAATCCTTCCTCTAGGGTTGAGGCCACAAGATATGAACGTAATTTCTTTATTTTCGTTATTGGTTCGAGTTTTTAGTTGTTATTTTATCTTGCATTCTTAATTACGGTTGTTTTTATTCTTGATCACCATGAAAACAAACTCGTTAAGCTTAGGTAAAAGGTTTAAAGAGTAACCCTAGGCTATAACACAAGAATGTAGGGAGCAAGTTCTTATCTTTACGATAGGATTAGCGGTTAGGATAGAAATTATACCTAATTTGCCTTGCTTGGTTAATAAATGGGATGAGCTAGACACCGACTAAGAATTGTCACATCACCACTCATAGAAGTAGTTGTGAATATAAGACTGGTTAAATGATTAGAGATACGAATGTCCATAATCAAGGACATAAGATCCATAAACCACATCCATGTAGTTAAACTGCTCAGGAATTAGGACGTCACATCCCTGCTAAATGATGTAGGTGTGAGACTTATTTTTCGTGTTTAGAGGCTCGAAAGACCATGAACATGGCAATTTAATTATGTGAGAGAACAACTAAAGTTTTCATACTCAAACCATGTTGAATTGTAGCATTGCATGATTATCAGGACATAACTCTAGTTGCTTCTTATATCGTTTCTCGAGTATTTTGTGATCATCCTCAAACTTAATTAGGATTTACTGAAAATTTCTATAATCAACACTTGTGAAGTTAATTTTAATACTTGAACTTTGAATATTAGCTGAATTGGTCCAGTCCCTGTGGGTTCGACATCCGGCTCTTAGAAAGGGCCACTGCATTACTTGTACGACCGTGTACGCTTGCGAGTGCGCTGGAGCACAACAAGTTTTTGGCACCGTTGCTGGGGACTGGTGAAATTGGTGAATTTCTTGTTTTTTGTGTTGATGTAGAATTTTTCAAGTGTTGAAAAAAAAATTTATTGTGTAGATTCTGTTATTTTTATTTTTTAGCTTTATACTCTTCTTGACATGACATCATGGAGTACAAATGGGTTGAATGGTGGAGGCTCCTATGTCAATGATTTTTGTCAAAATTGTGGAGGACACCACTTATGGAAACATTGTGCGACTTGCAGTATATGTGGTGGTCAGGATGGCCATTCGAATGGTTGTCCAAATTCATATTCCCCTACCCCAAGCCCCTACTATGATCCTTTTGTTGTTTTTGATGAGTACAAGAATGATATAGAGGAGGACTTAGAACACCAAGTTCAGATAGAAAATATGTTAAAACAGGTCCTTGAGCAGATAGAAGCGATGAGGGAGAAGATGGAAGTATTAGGAGTTCAGACCAAGGAAAATGGAGAGGCCTTAGAAATGATAAGCGCCAAGTTCACGGAGATGATGGCTGAGGCTGAAGCTTGCTTTGATTTGCAAGTGATGGTCTTAGCCAATACTCAAGAGGGACTACAAAGAGAAGAAAAGGGTGAGTTCTGGGAACAAGCTCTTATAGTTAGAAGCTTCTGAGAGTCTCCGTGATGGTCTCACACATATGGCCAATCCATTCATGAAAGGAGAGATAGAGTTCCAACCATTTGACATTCCTGTGAAGTCAGATGTTGATGTGGAGAAGGAGTACACAAGTAAGGAGGTCAAGCACAATGCAGTTTTAGAGTTGAGGTGTATTGTACCCCACTCGAAGCATTTCTCGACATTAAGTTTTGTTGACAACCAAGAAATAGAGTCTTCCAAGCTTCTAGAGAAAGGTCTAAAGGAGGAACAAGCCCCGTATATTCTGAAATTTGTTGATTCTGAGAGACAAAATGACTTCACTTACGTAGGGCCAATAGGTTCCAGAGGCAACATTTACTGCTTGGTCCTTTCATTTTTTCACCACCACCCCTGGACCATAAGAGGAAACTGGAGAAGAAATTAGGGGTGAGATTCATATCCTCAAAGTGGAGGAAAAAGTGGTGAAACTTGATGCATCGTGCCACGATGTAAAATAAGGTGGTTCTTGGGAGGCAACCCAAGAGTACCATAGATTCAGGGGAAGTCTGAGTACCCATGAAAGTGAAAGCTAAGGAGCATGACAAAAAAAATGAGTGTGAGGTGGATGACCCATGTGTTCAAAAATGGATAAAAACATGCTATTAGCTACGCCTAGAGGCCTCAGGAAGTATCTCTCACCCTTATTTTAATTGTAATTTGATTTTTGGGGACATATCATATTTTAAGTGTGGGGTGAGGGAAATTTTAGAATTTTATGCTAAGTTATTTCGGGTGAATGTGGTGATGGGTATAATGTTTTTGTTGAAAAACTTTTTATTGAGCACAGTTCACCCAACCTTTGGTTTTTCTTTTCGGTTCTTTTCCCAAGGGGGCACTTTGATAAGAGAAATAAAAATTTTCATTTGTTTGTACATAACTTTTCAATCATAGTTAGGGACTTTTTCCGACGATGGATGGATGATGATCGTCTTGAGGGAAAATTAGTCAATAGATGTTGTGTTTGAACCCTGAGCTGATTGATAGTTTGATCTTCTTGTCATGTGTTGTACATGATTGCAAAATGCAAGTGGTTTTAATTGAGAAGCATGTTAACCAGTTGTGTAACTTTGGTTGAGACACCTAGGCTCTTGAATTTGACTCTATGTGCTTAAAGCTTAATTTTGAATTCTTGTGATTAGCTGAGTTAAGAGTCTACTGAATTTGTCTTGAATTAAGAATTTGCTGTGAGTGTAATGTTTTTGAATACCATGCTATTGTGTAGTATCTAGAACTTGCCTGGTGTGTATACAAAACGAAATGAGGGATGTCGATTGTAGGAGATGATTTAGGCATTTCATTGAATGAGCCTAATTTTTATCCCTCGCTTTGCCTACCTTGAATGTCTTATCCTAGTTAGCCCCATTGAGCCTTAATCCTATTATTTTATACCTTCAACATAAGCTTAATCCTTTTCTCTCGACCTACAGAGAGAGTGGTGGGCAGGGATTCTCTACAATGACACTGTTGCAGACCAATTGAAAGGGATATAGTGCAGTTTGGTAGCGCCTTTGTTTCAATAGCCGTGAAGTTTATCCAAAACTCCTAAGCACTTAAGTGAAAAATACAAAAGAGTAAAGGAGTGAGAATCGTGAAAAAGAAGGAAAAATAACTGTTGGGGGAGTTGAGGAAAAGATTGGAGGTGCACTTGTTTGAAAATGCATGAGTATTGGTAGGGAGTAAGAGAACAAAAGAATGAAGAAGTTGCTTAAGTACTCCTTACTAATAAGCTAAGTGTGCTTAAAGAAATGAGGAAACAAAAGAGGAAATTTATGAGTGAAAAGAATAAAGGTGAAGTAAGAGAAGAGATGTCCGTAATGAAAGTGTGATGTATTAAAAGCGCTTCGGGAAGATAGCAACTATTACTGGCCAGAATAGTACCTACCCGTCCCTTAGCTTAAATTACAACCTGATAATTCCTACTTGATCTTACTTTCAGACATTCCTAAATTAGTGGAGTAATACACTAAAGCCAAGCTTATGGGTCAATACATAATGCATATGAATTCTTTGTGAGAGTGAGCTGAATTCTCATTCATATACCCATACATGTTATAATTGGAAAACTTGCGAATGAAAAATGGGTGTCTCTCTTGTTGTCAGGGCACATGCTTGAGGAAAGATAGAATTCATGTTGGACTTCTTGATTGGCTAATGTGCATGCGTTTTCTGTGATTGTAGAGTCGATTCTTTAGGCTAGGAGGTCTCAACTTGGTTTTATTGGATTTGAATTGTGTTATATTATATATATATATATATATATATATATATATATATATATATATATAGCATGCTTTATTTGAACTTGCCATCTAAATAACTCATAGTAGCCTTAATTTGAGTCGTGTTGCGTTAATTGGTAATTTGTGAGCCTTTCTTGTGCATGAGATGTAAAGGATTTTTTCGAGGACGAACAAGGCTTTAAGTGTGGGGTATCGATCTTGGCATATTTACATGCCCAAATACAATTTTATACCCATGCTTTACCCATGTTGTACCTTAATTTAAGAATAGTCTCATGTATTTTGTGTATTTTCTGGCCATGGACTAACAAATATGATTAGCTCTCTTTGTAGGTTGAAATTGCCAACGTATGTAGCTCAATGTGAAGATAATGGTCCCAATCTTGAAGATAAATGTTAAGGGACGGACTATGAATGATGAGACAAACTAAAAAGGACATTTGGAGTCAACTCCATGCCACAGAGAAGCATTGGGGCATTCAACAACATGCCACGGAACAAATAATTAATTTATATAAGCAGGGGATACCAAACAGTGAGCCTGCGTGATTGCTCCGTGTCACAGAGCCTGATCTCCGTGTTAAGCTCTGTGCCACAGAGGCAAATCTCCGCGATTGGCAGCATGCCACGGAGCTGTCACCACAGGCCAAATTTTGTATTTTTCCAACTTATTAGAAATTGAACCCTTAACTTCTAAAATTATTTATCACGAAATATCTTTGGGAAACCGTAATGGAGCGAAGGGAGAACGAGGGAAACTCTACCTAGGGTTCATAAACTTTCATTCTCTTTTACCATTCTTGTAAGTACATTACTTTAATTATGTTTTTGAGAAATTGTATGAACATGAGTGCCTAAAACCCTTCCTCTAGGGTTCAAGCCACAAGATATGAATGTAATTACTTGATTTTCATTATTGGTTTTAGTTTTTAGTTGTTATTTTGTCTTGCGTTCTTAATTATCATTGTTTTTATGCTTGATCACCATGAAAACAAACTCGTTAAGCTTAGGTAAAAGTTTGAAAGAGTAACCCTAGGCTATTCCACAAGAATGTAGGGAGCAAGTTCTTATCTTTACGATAGGATTAGCGGTTAGGATAGAAATTATACCTAATTTTCCATGACTGGTTAATAAAACGGGATGAACTAGAGACCGACTTAGAATTGTCACATCACCACTCATAGAAGTAGTTGTGAAGATAAGTCCGGTTAAATGATTAGAGGTACAAAAGTCCAATCAAGGGCACAAACTCCGTAAACCATATCCATGTAGTTTAATTACTCACGAATTAGGACGTCAAATCCTCGTTCAACGATGTAGGTGTGAGACTAGTCTATCATGTTTAGAGGCTCAAAAGACCATGAACATAGAAATTTAATTATGTGAGACAACAATTGAAGTTTCATACTCGAACCATGTTGAATTGTAATGTTGCATGATTATCAGGACTTAACTCTGGTTGCTTCTTATATCGTTTCTCGAGTATTTTGTGATCACCCTTAAACTTAATTAGAATTTATGGAAAATTTCTATAATCAACACTTGTGAATTTAATTTTAACACTTGAACTTTGAATACTCTCTAAATTGGTCCAGTCCCTGTGGGTTCGACATCCGGCTCTTAAAAAGGTCCACGCTATTACTTGTACGACCGTGTACACTTGCGAGTGCTCTGAAGTGCAACAGAGTGTCAATACATGGCAGACCAAGTGGGGGGTTCTCACCCTAGGTATCAAGTTCTAATCAAGGCCTTTGGCGCCCAAGGGATGAAAATCAAGATTGGAGAAATCATGATAATCATGGATTTGGGGGGGGGGGGGGGGGGGACAGAAATAATCGATGGGGGATATAAATGATCAATAGGGGAATAGAGATCAAAATAGCGAAGGAGAGCGATATCATCAGAGTGCAAACTGTTCGGTCTGTGTTATATGGGTATCTAAACCGACACGCAAGTGCACGTGGTCGAACAAGTAGTAAGTGGCTTTAGTAAGCCAAGTATCGATCCCTCAGAGACTCGGATTAAGTGAAGTTTGCTTAAGTATACTATACTATATTTAACTTCTAAATATGCTAACAACAACGTAACCAAAAAGTGAATAATTTGTTTTATAAATTTTATAATACAACTACTAACAATTATCTACTTTGAATTTAAACTATGCATATGAGCATGTCGAGGTTATAGAACATGTAATGAAACTGATTATAATCATACATTGGTTAATCTTTTCTTTCAGTTGCTAGCCAAGAACATTAGCCAAGAGATTAAAACTCTCGTATTTAATCTCACTTAAGAATCATAAACCATCCGTCTACATTTCTGTGATCAAATGCAATTCATGACCTAGCAATACAATTCCGGTTCCTAAATTGACTAATACGGCTTTCAAGTATATTTCTATCAGGAAAGCACATCAAAACTCAATTTTCCCAAATCAAGTAAAGAACAATATCCTATTAATTCACAACTTTCCAATTTCGTGCTCTCTCGAGTGAAATCAGACTTTTTAGATATACATTAATGTAGGCCACACACCAATGCAGTAAGAACAAGAATTAATAGAACAACATGGAAGAAAAAGATGAAAAACCATATAATTAATAATCAAAATTCATCACAAGTGTTCATAACCTCAGCAAGGAAGGGAATTAGCCACTCATTTGTGGATTAATCATCCTAAAACAAGTGTTAATCATACAAACAATTGAGTTAAAGAAGAAAGAAAGAGAGAAAAAACCCTGAACTTTTCGTCCCTCAACTGCCAGTAACCCACGTCCTTGCTCCACCAAGTCTGAATTATGAAAAATAAACCTAAGTGTTCTATTTGTACTAGTGGGAATTTTTCCCGGAATAACAAGCAACGTGTCACGGAGTGCATCGCGGAGCACTGCCTCCGTGACATGGCGTGAACGCGGACCCTCACTGTAAATTAGGGGTCCGAGAATAAAGCACCAACGTGGCACGGCGTGCAACGCGGAGGCTAGCCACCGTGCCACGGAGCTGTCGCGAGCCTCCACTGGAATTGATGAATTTTTCACCCTCCAGGCAGAATGCCTCCGCGATGGCAGCGTGACACGGCTCCATCACGGAGCCCCTTTAATTTGTGCAGTCCAATGCTTTTTCCCTTGCTCGCATCCAAGTCCAACTCCGATATATCCAACATGCATTTTAGCTTCCCGAAATCACATTTTACCTACAAAACAATGCTAATCATGTTGGTTAGTATAAATTCACATTTTATTACCAATTACATGAAAATGTATACACGTTGCTAGATAAACAAGGTGAAAATGATACTTTTGAGTATCACTTGGGCATATAAATCTGCCCAAGATCACTTACCCCACACTTAAAGTCTTGTTCGTCCTCGAACAACAAACATACAATTCATGCAATTTACATCCCAACCTTCGCCACTATGGTGCGACAATTTGAGCTACGGTCATACCGATCATTCAATATTGCGAATCATCAAGAAAACATGCATGGTCTTAACAATGCAATGACCTTCAATACATTAAGACTTCCTAAACTTTAAGAATCGACTCTCGATATCGGCAAACTCATGCAAATCAGTTAATCAAGATATCCGACACGAAAATCAATCTTTCATCAAGCATGTGCCCTCACAACTCAAGAGAATCTTCCCCTTTTGCTCATGTGACACACAAACATTCAAGTAGGGGCATGTAAAAATTAATTTCACTCTCTCTCCCAAAAGAATTCACATGCATCATGTCATGACCCATAAGCTTGCCCTTAGTGTATTACTCCACTAATATAAAGAAATGCAACGTAAGATCACTTAGGACTTTAATGGGTTGTAATGGAAGCTATGAAACTATTATATATTGGATTAGCCAATAATAGCCACTAGCATCCTTAAGCGCCTTTGCAACACATTCCCATTAACTCATGGACATTGTTTCTCTCTTTTCTCTTTTTTTTTCATCATCCCATTCTTGATGATTTACTTTAGTATGGCCCATTTCATTAAGAACACTTGACAGGATAACAAAGGTTTTTCATGCACATTCATTATCATTTAATTATAGCAAGTGCACCTTCAACCTTTTCTTTTCTTCCCTCTCTTTGCTTTTCTTTTTCTTTTCACCATTCTCACTCTTTGACACTTTGGGAAAAATTTTTTTTTTTCTTAAGCGCTTAAGAGTTTTGTATAGACTTTACGGCTAATGAAAAGAAAGAATTAAACTCAGTTTATACTTTTTGGACAAAAGAAAGAAAGAATAGGCTAAAGGCTCAAAGGGCTGACTAGGGTATACAATCACATAAAGGGGAAGTATGACAAGAAAAAATTAGAAACTCTCGGTTAAAACAAAGAAATGCCTACATCCTTTCCAACAGTACACCTCCTTCATTTCGTTTTGTACACACACCAGGCAAGTTCTAGACACTTCACAATAGCATGGAATAACAATACCTCACTTCACACTTTATGCAGATGCTCGATTCAAGATGCATTCACAGACTCTTCAATCAGCTAATTACATGAATTCAAACATTAAGCCTCAATCACACCGAATCGAACTCTACAGCCTAGGTTTCTCAACATATTTAAAAAATTGCATGCTTTCATACGAATCACTTTTGCATTTTGAATATCAGGTACAACCTGCAACCAACATTTCACAACCATATAGTAACTACAGGTTCCGTGATGCAATCCACTAAAGAAAGAAAAAAACTGAAAATAAATTAAAATAACTACTCCTACCGACTACATTTCCCTTAAGACGGTCGTCATCCATCCATCATAGGAAACGGTCACTAACTATGACGTCGGTTCAATGGGACCATTCTCGGTAAAAGAACCGAAAACAAACACCGAGAAACCCAAAAATAAAAATTGAAAATTTTTTCAAAACATCGATCATTTCGATGGAAAAATTATTTACAAAATATTTTAAATATGAACAAAATATTTTCGCAAAATTTTAAAATTATCGATCATTTCGATAAGCAAAAATATTTACAAAAATTTTACAGACTTAGCTGGCAACATCAACATTCCACAACACAAATCAATTCCACAAACATGTACAGATACAAAATAATTTGAAAATTCACAAACACAGGGAAACATACATACAAAAATACAGAGTAAAGCATACAAGCAAACCAGCCCAGCCCAGCACCTAACTACTCCCCACCCCACACTTAAACCGAACACTGTCCCCAGTGTTCACAAAAATTAAAAATCATAAAATTGGGTGGTGGAACTCCCTGATCAGTCAAAGTATTCCACTTCTTCATCAGGTGCTGCTGCCTCATCTACCATGTCCGAGTCGCCTCCGTCGTCGTCATCGGACTCCACATCGGAGTCCTCTCGACGTGTCTCCTCGTCCGTGGGGACGTCATCATCAGTGGGCTCTACAACGGCTGGCCACACTCGGCATAGAGCCCTGGCATTTTTGCCAAATGGGTAATCTAGCTCGAGCTGCCATAGCTCCTCCTCCGTGGCTGGTCTTCCACCGATCCTGAGCTGGAGCATTTGCATCCCAAACATCCGCGCCATGTACTGGTCATCACGAGCATGTCGCTCTCCAAGCGTCAGCACTGGACCGTCGGTGGTGTTGGGGACCTTAGTTTTGGTCACATCCAAGGCCCTCCGCTCCAACTGCGGGATATAATCCAAAGCCTCTTCCTCGACGTCGAGGCACCGGAGAAAGGTGGTGAGTAGTCCACCGAACCCATACCTGTGGCCCTGGTGTAATCAGGCTCTCTTTATGGTGGATATGATGATCGCCCCAACATTAATCTCCAGCCCTTTCATCAGGGAATACACCAGGCAAACACGGTCTCGGGTCACATCAGTCATGTGTACCCCCGGGATTAGGCATGAGCAGACTATCTTCAGCCAGATTCGGGCTTCCCTGTTCATTTGAGAATATGGAAGAGTCTGGTGGTAGCCCATTTCTTTATGTCTGCTCCATCTAGCTGTGGATCGAGCCCCACACAGTGTGCGTCTGATGTCGGCATACGGTGGGGTAATGTTCAGCTGGCGGAGAATGTGGGCGTCTGTGTCCCGTGCTCCTATGATGGTATTTAGCTGTTGGGGTTCCAGAGTGACTATCTGCCCTCTGATCTTGACGGTGTGGCTTCTGATTGCCGGGTTCCAATTATCATAGAACTCCCGGACCAAGTGCAGGTTGCATTCCTTGGGCTCCTGAAATATGAAACTTAGCCCAGCAGCCTCGATCCGTTGAACTATTCGGGGGAACTCCTGTGCTAATGGCTCCCGTGCTATATGCTCCTCGGGGAAATATTTGTTCTCTTTGTGCTTAGCATACCACTTCTTCCCCTCATCAGTCACCCATCTCGTTCTGTATTGGCGGCGCTGGCTGTGTGGAACTGCTGGTGCAGCTGGGACTGCTGTGCCCAGTCTGAGTCTTTTCCTTCCGGTGCCTGAAGTTGATGCACCCTTACCTTTATCTTGCCTGCTTGCCATTTTACCTGTCAACACAAGTAAACAAGCTCAATGTTAAGCTAAATGAATATTAACTTCGGCTAAGGTCGGGTTACGCTAAGTTTACCCCACACTTAGTCCTTAGCTACAGTTGCGATACTACGGCAAGAATAACTTTATTTACACCAAAATACCAGCCATACACTCATGCTTAAGTGCGTTCAAATGAAAATTCGACGGTATAACTTCTGCGTACTACTCAGACTTCGTACAGCGAATCCCAATCACTACCATCGCAAACATTTTAACCATCGCACTTAGCCAAGAAAAAATGAAGAAACAAAAGAACAACAAAATTTTATACACATGAACCTATACAACCAACCAAATTCGAACAAATTTCAACATTTTCCCCCAAAACCCGAGAATTCGTCGTCTATTACATTCAAACACTTCTTACAATGATTCATCTCATTTAACAAGTACACCTCGGCATAGAATTCACAAATTCAACACATTACCAATTTCAAATTCAACAACCAAGCCCTAGAATTGAATTTCGCAATCAACTTCGAATAATTCATGCAATCGACAAGTTCAAACAATCATTACAACATTCCGAACATTTATCAATCAATAAATAACTCGAATTCATGCTTAATTTCGACTTAGGGTGATTTAGTTCACCTCCCATGCTTAATTTCGAATAAAATCGACAAAAACTTGAGAGAGAATCGGAAAACATACCTTGAAGTTGAAGAACCGAAGAAAACTTGGTAATTCGTTGCCTTAAGCCATGGCACGTTGGTGGGGGAAGGATTTTGGGATGTTTGGTCGCGGAGGAAAATGAAAATTGGGGAAAAAAAGGAGAAATTGGGGTTTAAAATGTAGAAAACACGCGGGTCACCCGGCAACCCGGTGTGACCCGTCACAATTTACACGACAACGTGTCACGGAGTGCATCGCGCTGCACTGCCTCCGTGACATGGAGCCATCGCGATAGCCTTCTGGAAATTTTGAAATTTCCAGATTACACCTCAACGTGTCACGGAGGGTAACGCGGAGGTCCTCCTTCGTGACACGGAGCTATTGCCCCAGCTCACTGTCTTCTACATTTTATTAATTTTTCATACCTCATCTTTTCCTTCACGATTCCGTGCACATTTTTCTCCGTTTGACCTGAAAATCATCTCACTAAACAAAATTGGTTAGAATAATAGGTTTCACCTAACTAAAATAAAAAATACTGACTAAAACAATAAATTTTGTAATAAATCAAGAAAAGAAAAAAAAAGAAAATTTTATTTACACTTTACAAAATGAAAGAAAAAAATATTTTTTTTTCACGGGTTGCCTCCCGTGCAGCGCCTGGTTTACCGTCGCGGCTCGACGTCATTTACGCTCAATTGTCCGCTAGGGTGATGGACGATTTCTCACTATCATTGTCCTCCCCCCAGTAGTGCTTACACCTATCCGGTGGTCTTCCCATCAACTCTCGGGAATCATTCATCGGTTTAGCATTACCATGATCAATTACATTGATCACCAAGAGTTCTTCATTCACCATCGGGAGCTTGGGTGCTTTGTACACATCGAACACCTCTACCTTGTCATGTGCTCGCATTGTAAGTTGACCCGCAGCTACGTCGATTAATGCTTTACCGGTTGCCAAGAAGGGTCGTCCCAAAATAAATGGGACTTCCACGTCTGGTTCAAAATCCAGAACAATAAAATCTACCGGGAAAATTAGGGAGCCCACTTGCACTAGAACATCCTCAACGATGCCATCCGGCCTAGCTAAGGATCGATCCGCCAACTGCAATATTACGGTTGTAGGTCTAGGACTCCCTAGACCCAACTTTCTGTATACCGAAGATGGCATCAGATTTATGCTCGCTCCCAGGTCACACAATCCACGAGCTCGGATGCTCTGCCCAATAGTAAGCTGGATAGTAAAACTTCCAGGGTCTTTTAGCTTCGTGGGCAGTCTATATTGGATCCGGGAAGTGCACTCCTCCGTCAAAGCCACCGTGGCATACTCAGTCGAACGACTTTTGTTGGCCATGATGTCTTTAATGTATTTGGCATATTTAGGCACTCCCTGCAAGACATCAACAAGAGGTAAGTTAACATGTACCTGTTTAAGCACCTCCATGAATTTCTTGAAACACGCCTCCTCCTTGGGTTTCTTGAGTCATTGAGGGAACGGGGTGGAGGTCTTTCTGATTCAGCTTCTTTGGTTTTCCCCCTTTCCGAACTCTGCTCCCCCTCAACTTCTGCTGCTCCCGAATTTTGAGGTGGTCTTTCTGGTTCCACCTCCTTCAGCTGCAAACCACTCCTTGTGGTCACTGCATTTACCTGCTTCGGATTCGGATCCCTGTCGCTCGGCAGTCCTCCTCTGGGCCTTGTATTTTGGGCACTAGCAAATTGCCCAAATTGATACTCAAGAGCCTTTGTCGCTAACTGGTTATTTTTCACTTCGGCTGCCAATTTAACATAGTCAGCCTGCAATTGCGCTTGATTAGCGATCATGGTCTTGAACATTTCCTCAATGCTGGGTGATGGTGGTGGAGGAGGGGCATTGTTATTTCTGAATTGAGATTGGTAGTTCTGTTGCCCTCCTTGATTCCTTTGCATAACCTGACCCGCACTTTGGCCTTGATGGTTGTTGCTATCCCATGAAAAATTTGGATGGTTCCTCCAATTTGAATTGTAGCTACTCCCATACTGCTGATGATTTCTTTGTGCATTCCCCACAAAGTTAACCGAATCAGGATTTGCTCCACAACACTTAGTTGAGTGCTCACTGCTTCCACACACTTCACACCATATTTGCTGGACTGCATTAACTGGAGCTGAAGGCTGGTTCAAAGTCATGTTGCTGAAATGGTTGTTCAATTGATTCTGCAAAGCAGCTATCCGTGCAGCGATAGCTGTAAATCCATCCACTTCAAGCACTCCTGCTGCTTTCCTTGCCCCACCTCGTGATGAATCAGCATTCCATTCTGGATTGCCCTGTGAAATCCGGTTTAGCAAGGTGTACAGCTCCTCATAAGTCTTTTCCAGCGCTTTCCCTCCAGCTGCTGAATCTAGCAATATTTTGGTATGGGGTTCCAAACCCTCAATAAATGTGTGCACCAACACGTCATTGGACTGATAATGATGAGGACAGTCCTGCAACATGGATTTAAATCTTTCCCAGGCTTGATATAAATTTTCTTCCTCCCTCAGTTTGAAACTCAGAATTTGACTTCTAAGTCTTGCTATTTTGCCAGAGGGAAAAAACCTTATCAAGAACTTTCGTGCAAGATCATCCCATATTGAAATAGAATTTGGTGGCTCAGCTTTCAACCACCTCTTGGCTTCACTGAGTAATGAGAACGGAAATAATGTAAGCCGAACATAATCAGGTGACACTCCAGCGGGTATATAAGTGTCACTTATCTCCAAGAAGTTTTGGAGATGCTGTTGTGGGTCTTCATGAGGGAGACCGGTAAATTGCCCGCTTGTGTGCAGCAATTGCACCATATTTTGCTTGAGTTCAAATCTCCCTCCAGGCTCTGGTTTGCGGATACTAGATGTAACATTGTTGGCATGTGGGATTGCCACCTCATGAACCGGCCTTGCTACTGCTTCTTCGGGCACTAACACTGCCCTCACAACCGGTGGATTTTGTTGCTCCATAATAGTCTGTCTGAGCAACTGCAGCTTCCTTTGTAGAGCTTCTCTCCGTTTACTATGAAATATACGTTCAGGCTCTATATAAGATTCCACCAGCTCTTTGTCTCTTGCCAGTGTTCACAATAATTAAGTCTGCAAAATACAGGCTAAGACCAAGTTGTCAACACTTAAGAAAAGAAAATAAAAATACAGTAAATTTACACTTAACACAATTTCACCAATTGCCAAGTCTCCCCAGCAACGGCGCCAAAAACTTGTTCGGTCTGTGTTATATGGGTATCTAAACCGACACGCAAGTACACGTGGTCGAACAAGTAGTAAGTGGCTTTAGTAAGCCAAGTATCGATCCCTCAGAGACTCGGATTAAGTGAAGTTTGCTTAAGTATACTATACTATATTTAACTTCTAAATATGCTGACAACAACGTAACCAAAAAGTGAATAATTTGTTTTATAAATTTTATACTACAACTACTAACAATTATCTACTTTGAATTTAAACTATGGATATGAGCATGCCGAGGTTATAGAACATGTAATGAAACTGATTATAATCATACATTGGTTAATCTTTTCTTCCAGTTGCTAGCCAAGAACATAAGCCAAGAGATTAAAACTCTCGTATTTAATCTCACTTAAGAATCATAAACCATCTGTCTACATTTCTGTGATCAAATGCAATTCATGACCTAGCAATACAATTCCGGTTCCTAAATTGACTAATACGGCTTTCAAGTATATTTCTATCAGGAAAGCACATCAAAACTCAATTTTCCCAAATCAAGTAAAGAACAATATCCTATTAATTCACAAATTTCCAATTTCGTGCTCTCTCGAGTGAAATCGGACTTTTTAGATATACATTAATGTAGGCCATAAACCAATGCAGTAAGAACAAGAATTAATAGAACAACATGAAAGAAAAAGATGAAAAACCATATAATTAATAATCAAAATTCATCACAAGTGTTCATAACCTCAGCAAGGAAGGGAATTAGCCACTTATTTGTGGATTAATCATCCTAAAACAAGTGTTAATCATACAAACAATTGAGTTAAATAAGAAAGAAAGAGAGAAAAAACCCTGAACTTTTCGTCCCTCAACTGCCTGTAACCCGCGTCCTTGCTCCACCAAGTTTGAATTATGAAAAATGAACCTAAGTGTTCTATTTATACTAGTGGAAATTTATCCCGGAATAACAAGCAACGTGTCACGGAGTGCATCGTGGAGCACTGCCTCCGTGACATGGCATGAACGCGGACCCTCACTGGAAATTAGGGGTCCGGGAATAAAGCACCAACGTGGCACGGTGTGCAACGCGGAGGCTAGCCACCGTGCCACGGAGCTGTCGCGAGCCTCCACTGGAATTGATGAATTTTTCACCCTCCAGGCAAAATGCCTCCGCGATGGCAGCGTGACACGGCTCCATCGCGGAGCCCCTTTAATTTGCGCAGTCCAATGCTTTTTCCCTTGCTCGCATCCAAGTCCAACTCCGATATCATCCAACATGCATTTTAGCTTCCCAAAATCACATTTTACCTAAAAAACAATGCTAATCATGTTGGTTAGTATAAATTCACATTTTATTACCAATTACATGAAAATGTATACACATTGCTAGATAAACAAGGCGAAAATGATACTTTTGAGTATCACTTGGGCATATAAATCTGCCCAAGATCACAAACCCCTATGTGCCTCCTCTAAAAGCAGAAGCATCTCAAGTGCAACTTGGAGTGAGTGATGTGAGCAACTTGAAGATTGAAGACATGTTGTCTCGGGTGTTAAAGAAGGTAGAATCCACCGACAGTGGGATTAAAGAATTAAAAATGGACGTGTCAACCTCGCCCAAATAGTAAGTTCCCACTCGGCATCGATCAAGAACCTTGAAGCCCAAATGAACCATTTGTCTTCACAAATGAACCCCCGCATAAAAGTTGCACTCCCTAGTGGCACTGTTCCCAATCCAAAGAAAGATGGCCATTGCATGGCAATCATGACTAGGAGTGGCAAAATATTGAATAATTTGGGTGTGAAATCCAAAGGTGTTGTTTTCACAATGGAAAATGCTGGTGATGAGTTGGAAGAAGAGACGAAAACACCAAGTGTTGGTGATGGTGAAGAAGGGAATGATCAGAGAGAAATTGATTTGACTCAATTGAAGGATGTGAATGTGAATGAGGAAAAGAAGGCACCCAATGACAAAGATGAATAAGCAAGAGTTCCACCTCCATATCCACAACGGCTGACCAAGAAGGAGGAGCATAATCAATTTTGCAAGTTTATAGAAATGTTTAGCAAATTATCCATCAATATCTCTCTTGTGGATGCCTTACTTCAAATGCTAGGATACACGAAGTTTATGAAGGAACTTTTTAATAAAAAGAAGGTGGTGGATATGGGCACTGAGGAGGTGACCTATCATTATAGTGATGTGATGTCTAACAAGCTTGCCCCAAAATGTGAAGATCCTAGAGCATTTACCATTTCTTATACAATTGGCTTGTGCGTGTTCAATAAAGCTCTTTGCGGCCTCGATGCCAGTATTAATTTGATTCTCCTAGTGATTTTCAAGAAGGTCAGGTTGGGGAATCCCTAACCTACATCGATAAGGCTTTTGATGGCAGATAGGTCGATTAAACGACCCTTTGGAGTACTAATTCATGTCCTTGTGAGAGTGGATAAATTCATACTCCCAGCTGATTTTATTGTACTGTATTGTGAAATGGACATCGAGGTACTGATTATCTTCGGATTCCACTACTAGCAATGGGAAGAGGTTTGATTGATGTGGAGCTTAGGGAGCTTATGTTCCGAGTAGATGGTGATGAGGTCACCTTCAATGTGTGTCAGCCTACCAAGCCCCCGGAGGAGTGTAAGGTCATAGCAGTGCTTGATGGTGAAGTGGAGCATGATGAACCATTTGATGATGAGAATGAAACATAGGATGATCCTCCTGATAGTTAAAGATTGAGAAGGTATCTGTCGTGCTACGATGTAAACTAAGGCGCTTCTTGAGAGGCAACCAAAGTATTTTTACTTTGAGCACTTTGTTTTTTTTTTTGTTTTTTATTCTGTAGGTAGATTGGATGAAAAACAAGGAGAACGAGAATGGGTCAGGCACTGCACATTCACCGGTCCACATGCACGAAACGCTGCTTGAAGAAGAGTCAAGGTCAGAGAGCTGGGAATGAAGATTCGTCGGTGTCAAACTGCGAACACCAGATGTAATACCGATACAAATAATAACACCTAGGAGTTGAAACATGGCTGGCGACTAGACCGGAAGAATGCAGGTGCCAACCCCCAAAATGTCGGTCACCCACCGCATACAAGACAGTAAACTGAAGGGGGAGATGGTCATCTGCATTAAAGCGGCAAAACACCAGTCTTGGCCGGCAATCACCGGTTAAATGCAGGTCAAGGTATGCATGAATTTAAAATATTTACCAATTAGTTGACCAACCCGATCCATGGATTTTAAAATCCGGTCAAAACCTCTTCAACTCCCCATAAACCTTTTTTTTCCACCTTTTCATTTTCCCTATTACACTTTTTAACTTCCCAATACCCACCTTTCCACCTTCCCACCTTTAAACCACCTCCTCACCTACCATCCCTATTCATTCCTTCTCTCCTATAAATTCCCCATTCCTGCTCCCCTCATTTTATCACTTCTCACTCATCTTTTCACTAAACTAAAGCAAGTGTCTTGTGGAAGCTCCATTGTTGGTTAACACCAAACTTCTATCTCCCTTTACTCTTTGTTCTCAATGTCATTTGGTATATGTGTCCTACTTTTATTTTGTTGAAGATGTGAATATATTTGAGTATGTTAAGTTAGAAGCTTCCCCACTCATGTTTCCCCATTACCCCGTTCTTATGCTTTTCGTTGATTGTATATTTTTCATATTGTAGGTATGTGGGGTATTGATGAAATGTTGAATGTTAATGTGGGTATCATCTGTGGTAAAATGCTATATTCTTGATGTATTTGATTTCAATTGGGGGTGAAGTCTGAGTAGCCCCAAGTGCTTAAAATGTATGATTTGCCAAATGATAGATAGAGTGACATCTTTATTAAGGGTAAACTATCATTTTTCTTTTGTTTTTGTCATATTGGGTGAGTAAGACATGAATGCAAAAGATTTTTTCTTGACTAAGTTTGGGGGTGAAGTACTCTGAACGGAGTTCACCGGCAAACTGCCGATTAGGCCCGGTGGAACTTTGGATGAAGTGTTGGTTGAGGTATAAGGCTTCAAGCCACTGCCTCAAATATGCATTTCACCGGTGCTCTGTGGTTCAAGACAGTCGAAATGCCGATGTTGTGTCGAATGACCATTGTGTCCCCAATCCACTATAAAGGACTGGCAACTAACCGGCGCCACCTACATTCTGTCGGTGCTGCCAGCACTTAACCTCTGATCCCTTCAATTTGTTTGTCATCCAATTTTAGAATTTCTTTCCTTAGCTTAGAATAGATGTAACTTTTCTTTTCCATTATCAAAGAAAATACAAAAAGATATATTATTGTATGGCTCTAACATGGTCCTGCAGATTATGTCTTCATCTAGGCAACCAAGTAAAGGCAAGGCCCCAGCCACATCTAAAATCAAGGGCTAAAGGAAATCAAGGGTAACCTCAACCCCCACCAATACTAGAGAAGCTATTATCTTTTGTGTGCTCGACATAAAGGGGCACTATACTATTTTCAAGGGGTGCTTTATCACGGTAAAGCGCTTTGACTTAGAGGGGCTGCGGGGTGACTTCCCCAACATCACAGCGCAATTCACTGATCGCCAATAGCACGTCTTTGTCAACCCTCTTCCCGATTTCTACACTAGCCTAGTGCTTGAGTTCTATGCATCATACTAGGCCAGGTAAGAGAGCATGCATCATAGATGCAAGGTTGACGAATTTCCGTACCTTCTCTTAATTAGAGTGAGGGGTTTAGAAGTTGACATCACACTAGGGTCCATCAATTCTTTATTTTGGCAGGATGAGATTGACCCCGAAATTGAGTATTCAGCTAAAATTGCCAACAAAGAGGATCCGTTCAGTTGGATTGCACCTACCATTGCAGATGACACACCTTTCTGTACTTTTATGGTTGATGAGATCTCCCAACATAATTTAATGTTTGAAGCCAAGTTGTGGCTTGATTGTATTTGTGGTGGCATCATGCCCTCAAAAAATGAGTAGAGGGTAAAATTGGAGGCAGCCATCCTCATCACTTGCATCATGAGAGGGGTCCCCATAAACTTTGGGGAAATAGTGGCTATTCAGATGAAGAGAAAGGTGAGACAAGCTGGAACCTCAAGGCCCTATGTTGTTCTCAGATCCCAGCTCTGCCTTCGAGCAGGAGTGCCACTTTTTTTGGATGAAACCCCAAGCGCCGCTGCTGGTGTGATCACTGTTGATAGAAAGAGGGATGCGGATGCTCCCAAGAGAAAGTGGAAGAGGATGCAAGACTTTGAGGTCCCCGAGGAATCCATCTCTCATGGATTAGAGTAGGCCCCCATGGCCCCTAATCTCAACATGCCACATCTCGAGGCATCGGTCCAGCCTTCCGAAGAAGCACCTATTAGGGGAGCCTCACCTCCTCCCATATCTTCTCAGCCAAGTATCCTCCACAAACTCATGGAGATAACACACTCCCATTAGTTCCAGCTTTAGAAATTGGCTAAAAGTGTCCCTGCCCTTATTGCCAAGACAGTGAAAAAGGAGATAAAGTCAATGTATGATAGTTTGAGCAAGTTATGATCGCGTGTGGATGTTGTGGAGGAGGTTGTCACTTCTCTCCAGGCTGAAGTAATGGAATGGAAAGGTTGGATATCATAGAGGTGCCCGACATGAGCGCATTTGACGCAGCTATAGCTGCCCCTTCTATAGCCCAAGGCCCCATAGACAACTTGTTCGAGGGCTTAGGGGATGATGAGGAGGATCTGGGAGATGATGGTCATGATGGGGATGCTGAGGCTAAAGATGATGATGATGAGTGACCACTTCAAGGAGTTCTTACCCTCACTTGTTTTGTATGCATACATTGGGGATAATGTATTGTTTTAATTGGGGGTGGGATGAGCGTATCTTTTTTATGGTAATTGTTATTGATGTTGATGTTTCCCTTGCTAGGCTTTTGTTTCGAATTTTATTGGTTGTTGAGCCCTTGTCGGGCTCGAGATGCCATTGTCAAGCTGTTATTGATGATGATTGATGTTACCCTTGTTGGGCTGATTGTTTTGATAATTGTTGGACAATTGTTGAGCCTTTTTCGGGCTTAGGATGGATGAAATTAAAATTTTTTCTAGTATTATTAGTGCATATAATTCGGTCCTTGTTTTAATTGCCAAATGTTTCATGACCCAAGTTTGATTTTCACCTTTGTAAATAGTAGCTAGTGAATAAACTCCGAGGGTTTTTATAACGTGGTTCTTCCCCGAGGAGCAATATTTTTTCTATTGTCAAACTGGGTGACATTTCCTAATGATAGATTGTAAGGCGACATTCTTCAGGGAAAATGTCATATTTTTTAGTCTTTTTAAAATCGTTTTTGAGAGGTACCACCAAACTTTTTTTTATGTGGCATAAAAAAAAGAATTTTGAAGAAATGGGGCACTAGAAATGGAAAATATAGCACTCTCTTGTCATATATTGCACATTACTTGTTTAGCTTGTTGGTTCACATGCCCAATTATCTTAAACTAGTAATCTGGTTGTGGTGATGTATTGTGAAAAAACCTTGGAGTGTGATGCCTTGTTTGGTGAGGCTGATTGAATAATTCCCATGCATATACATTTGTCTAAAACTTGCCGTAAGTGTGATTCAAGGAGAAATCCTAGATGTAGCTGCACATAGAACATGATTTTAGCGTTTCTATTGCTAGTCACTTCACCCAAAATGACCTCCTTCAACATCTTCCGTTGCTAACCAATGTTGAGCCCTTAACCCTTTTTATTGGAAACCACATACAAGCCTAATGGCCCTTTTTAATCCCTATTTTTGGCACCCATCCTCCCTAGTTGCTAGTAGTTAAAGAATGAAAAATATGGCTTCAAGCCCCAGAAATAAGGAGAGATAAGGAAATGTGTGGAAATGAGGCAAAAGCCTATGTTTGGGTGTGTTCACAAGAAAAGGGGGAGAATGTGATAACTTCAATGTGAGGTAGCACCAAAATTGTGATTAAAAATAAATGAATTGGGTGGTTAAAAAATCATGAATCGTTGAAAAGAGAAAGAATAGTGAAAGGTGTTACTTCCTGTTTAGATGAGGCAAAATGTGAAATCCAAAGGTTTTATAAGGGTGGCTCTTGTTAAACAAAAAGATGAAGATGATGGCAAGGAGAGATAAGGTGGAATAATCTCAATAGTGTGATGGGATGTTTATAAATATTCACAAAGAGGCATTAGGGAGGTTCTAACCACTCAAAATCATTGTTTATCCTACCTTAACTCCTAGCCTTCATTCTGCCCCTCAAGTCCTAATTTACTTTGAGTGTAGCAACTCTACACTAGTGGTGAGTTACACGGAGGGAAAGCCTATAGGTCAAGTTGTGTGCATGGAGAATTTCTTTGTGAGAGTGAGCATTGTTGTCCTACTCTATAATCTCTTGTATGTGTATTGCTTGATGATAAAAAGAGATTCTCTCTTCTTGTGAGCGGCATCAACCCCTTAGAGAAAATGCTTGTATTGGTGTGAAGAAGTGATTGATTGTGAGATTCAAGGAAAGCTTTGAATGTGAATTTATAATGATTTGAGATGCTATGTGTGCTTGTATTGATAAACAATGCCCTTCTTTAGAAGAATGAAAACATTTATGAATTATGCCTATTCATTGTAGTTACCTCTTGAAACTTTTGCAACATGTTTTGGGGAGTCTCTTCTCTTTTTCTAAGTGGTCCTTGGTGCATAGCCTCATATGGTATAACATGTTATTCCATTTAGCTCAGCTGCAAACAATTGTGTTACTTAAGAACAAACAACGATTCAAGTGTGGGGGATTGATGAGTTGGTAAATTACCAACTTATTAGACTCTTAGACATGAGCTTTTGTTTGGTTTTCGAGTTAATTAGATAGATTTTATGCTCTTTCTCTTTGTTCTTTGCAGGTATTTAACTTGAGCAGAGAAAGCATGAAATGGAGCAAAAATCATGAAAATTGAGATGATGACCGGTACTCCATCGAAGGACACCAAAGAAAACCCAGTCAATCCAAATACCAACTAGGATGAAGAAGAACGGCTATCGGCAAACCGCGGATCAACAGCGGTGAACCGCCAGTGCCAACACTTAATTGATCCAGAACCCACTGGCACATGGATATAGGGGTGGGCATGGTATGGTATATACCGAATACCATATCGAAACTGAAATTTTTGATACCAATGGTTTTGATATTATGGTAAGTGGTATGGCATTTGGTATTGTTTTAAAAATACTTTGGTATTTGATATAGTATTTGGTATTTATAAAAAAATACTGAAATACAGAATACCATACCAGAGTATATAGGTACATATATAATTCATATAAAACTTTTATAGTAAAGTAGAACGAAAGTACCTCCAAAGGTTCTACCTTTTCTTGTGCGTTCAGGAATAAATATTACTATTGTAATACTGAAAAGATATAAAATAGTATTACTACAAAACTAGTTAGTTATCAACCCCACACTTAAAGCCTTGTTCGTCCTCGAACAACCTTTTGCATATCATGCATATTGAGACTCCCACATAACTAATTTAGCAAGATAATTCAAGCTACGGCTATAATGATTGCGTAAGATACAAGCGAAAAATAGAGCATGCCTGATTTGATCATTGAAATGAAGTACAACTATGTTAAGACTTCTTAACCTCAAGAATCGACTCTCAATCTTAGCAAACTCATGCAAATCAACTTATTAAGAAATCCCCCATGAATTATATCCTTCATTCAACATGTGCCCCTCATGGAAAGAGAGTTACCCAATTTCACACGCAAAAATAATTTTTATATCACAACATGTGTGGGTACATGCATAGAATTACACTCACTCTCACAAAGAATTCATATGCATCATGTAATGACCCATAAGCTTGCCCTTAGTGTTTTATTCCACTAATTTAAGGATGTATGAATGTAAGATCAAGTAGGACTTTTTAGGTTGTAATGTAACTCAGGTGCGGGTAGGTACTATTATGATCAGTAATAGTGACTATCTTTCCTAAGCGCTTATAATACATCATGCCTTCATTACAAACTTCCCTTCCCTCACTTCACCTTTTTCTCTTTTCATCTTTCTTTTTCCTCTTTTGTTCCCCCCTTTCTTTAGGCACTTTTAGCTTGTTAGTAAGAAGTTCTATAAGTAACTTTTCATTTATTTATTTTCTTACTCCCTACTAATACTCACCCATATTCAAACAAGTGCACCCTCGACCTTTCTCAACTCTTACAATTGCTACTTTCCCTTCTTTTTCATTCTTCTCACTCCTTTACTCTTTCAGATTTTTCCTTTAAGCGCTTAGGAGTTTTGGTTCAATTTCAAGGCTAATGAAAGAAAAATGATTAAGCTTATGTTGCAGCTGTCAAAGAATAGGCTCAAGGCTCAATGGGGTTAACTAGGATTAATTTTTCAATGTAGGTATAATGAGAGATAAAAGTTTGGTTCATTCAAAGAAATGCCTAAATCATCTCCTATAATTCACATCCTTCATTTCGTTTTATATACACACCAGGCAAGTTCTAGACATTTCATAATGGCACAGAATACTCAAAAACCTTACACTCATGGCATATGCTCAAATCAAGACACAATCAGTAGACTCTTACTCAGCTAATCACAAGAATTCAGAATTAGGCTTCCATCATATTGAGTCAAATTCAAGAGCCTAAGTGTCTCAAACAAAGTTATACACTTGCATGCTTCACACTGAACATACTTGTATCTTACAACCATGTATAGCACATAAAAAGAACATTAATGACCCATTAGTTATTGTTTCAAAAACCCAACACCTACCGACTAATTTTTCCTCAAGACGGTCGTCATCCATCCATCGTCGGAAACAGTCCCTAACTATAACTAAAAGCACTATATACAGACAAAGGAAAAAATTTTTATTCTTCGGTTCAAAGACCCCCCGTCGGAAAAGAACCGAAAAGAAAAACCAACAGGTGATGAATTCATGCTTTAACTCACAAAAAAAAAATTTCAATTTTCTCACAAGCATTACATTCACCAAAAATCGTTAAGCACAAAAATTTGAAATTTCCCTTGAAACTTCCCTCACCCCACACTTAAATCATGCTATGTCCTCATAGCATCAAATTAAAATCTAAAAAGGGTGAGAAATACTCCCTGAGGCCTTTAGGCCTAGCTAACAACATGCCTTTCTTTAACTTTGCACAAATGGGTGTTCGACCCCACACTTTTTCTCTTCCATGCTTGTTAGCTTCCTCCTCCACGGGTACTAAGACTTCCCCTCTATCTGTGCTTAACTTTCCACCAAAACCACACAAGATGAAAAATAAATAAAATCAACTTAAATGCAAGAAATTAAAATGGCACGCATGGTACCCTTGTGTTGCCTCCCAAGCAGCGCCTAATTTTACGTCGCGGCACGACGTATCCAGTTTCACCGTTTTTTCCTCCACCTTGAGGATATGAATCTCACCCCTAATTTCTTCTCTAATTTCCTCGTATGCTCCAGGGGTGGTGGTGAAAAATTGTAAGGACCAAGCAGTAGATGTTGCCTTTTGAACTTATTGGCCCTTAAGTAAGCGAAGTCATTTTGTCTCTCTGAGTTAGCAAATTTCAGAATATACGGGGCTTGGTCCTCCTCTAGACATTTCTCTATAAACTTGGAAGACTCTATTTCTATGTTGTCAACCAAACTTAATGTCGAAAAATGCTTCGAGTGTGGTCCAATAAACCTCAACTCTGAAACTGCCTTGTGCTTGACCTCCTTACTTGTGTACACCTTCTCAGCATCGACATCTATCTCTCCATTAATGTCAAATAGGGGATACTCTATCTCTTCTTCCATGAATGGATTTTCCATAAGTGTGAGCCCATCATGGGGACACTCAAGAGATTCTAATTGTTGGGCTTCATCCAAAAATTCACCCTTGTCTTCCGCTTGTATTTCCTCTTGAATATCGGCTAAAACTGTTACCTGCAATTTATCACAAGCTTCAGCCTCAGCAATCATCTCCGTGAATTTGATGCTCATCCTTTCTAGAGCCTTTGCATTCTCTTCTTGCTGAATTCTCAATACCGCCATCGCCTCCTTCGTTGCTTCTGATTGCTCCAGGAGTTGTTTCAGCATGTCTTCTATTCGAGCTTGGCGTCCCATGTCCTCATTTTCAGCATGCCTATATTCAGCAAAAACAACAAAAGGATCATAGTAGGGGCTTGGGGGAGAGGAATATGCATTCGGACAGCCATCCGAATGGCCGTCTTGACCACCACATATATTGCACGTGTTACAGTGTTGCCACGAGTGGTGTCCTCCGCAATTCAGACAAGATTCGCTAAAATATGAGTATCCACCATTTAAACCATTTGTATTCCACGATGTCATGTCAATAAGGGTATCCGAAAAAAAAAGAAAAAAAATAAAATGAAAAAGAATTAAAACAAACACTAAGACCAAGTTGTCAGCACTTAAGAGAAAAAAATATAGTAAATTAACACTTAAAACAAATTCACCAATTGCCAAGTCCCCGGCAACGGCGCCAAAAACTTGTCCGCGTGATTGTGGGTATATAAAACGACACGAAAGTGCACGTGGTCGAACAAGTAGTAAGTGGCTTTGGTAAGCCAAGTATCGATCCCACAGAGACTTGGATGAAGTGCAATTTGCTCAAGTGTACTATATTTTACTTCTAAAAATGCAGACAACAGTGTAACCAAATGTTCGATAGTTTGTTTTATAATTTTTATACTAAAGCTAAGAAAAATTATCTACTTTGAATCTGAACTATGAATGAGAGCATGCTGAGGTTAAACGAACATGTAATGAAATCAATTGTCATCATACTTTGGTTAATATTTTCCTCTAGTTGCTAGCCAAGAACATTTGCCAAGAGATTAAAACTCTCGTATTTAACCTCACTTAAGAATCATGAACCATCCGTCTACATTTCTGTGATCAAATGCAATTCATGTTCTAGCCATACAATTCCGGTTCCTAAATTGACTAATACGACTTTCAGGTATATTTCTATCCTGAAAGCAAATCAAGACTCAATTTTCCCAAACCAAGTAAAGAACATATCCTATTAATTCAGAACTTTCCAATTTCTTGCTCTCTCGAGTGAAACCGGACTTTTTAGATTTACATTAACGTAGGCCACACATTAATGCAGTAAGAACAAGAATTAATAGAACAACATGGAAGAAAAGATGAAAAACCAAATAATTAATGATCAAATTTCATCACAATTGTTCATAACCTCAGCAAGGAGAGGAATTAGCCACTCATTTGTGGATTAAACATCTTAAAATGAGTGTTAATCATACAAGCAATTGAATTAAAGAAGAAAGAAAGAGAGAAAAAACCCTAATATTTTCGTCCCTCAACTGCCTGTAACCCACGTCCTTGCTCCACCAAGTCAGAATTATGAAAAATGAACCTAAGTGTGCGATTTATAGTAGTGGGACTTTTTCCCGGAATAACAAGCAACGTGTCACGGAGTGCATCGCGGAGCACTGCCTCCGTGACACACTACGGACGCGGAAGCTCTCTGGAAATCACCCGAACTTGGCCCCGGCAGCACCCTGCCGCGTTGGCAGCGTGTCACGCTGCTTGGGCAGCGCTTTGGCACCTCTTGGTCGCGCAGCCAACCTGCCGTGGCACGTTGCCAACGTGCAGGTGGGCTGTTGTGATCAGCTTGCCTGCCGTGGCATGTTGCCGACGCGCAGGTGGGCTGTTTTGTGCCTCTTCTTTGCCGACGTTCGCGTGTTAATTCCGTTTCCAAGCCTCTACTTCACCAACTCATGGATTAGTTACTCAAAAGTCATCAAAACCTACAAAACAAAGGCTAATCATGTTGGTTAGCACATATCTTCTCTTCATATAAAATTGCATGAAAATGTATACAATAACTTAGATAAACAAGACTAATTTAAGTCATAAAGCGTATCTCGGGCATGCTATTTTTACCCGTGATCACTAGACATCGGAACTTTGACTACTCTATCTTAATTGAAATTTTTTTGTGTGTAATAGATTCAAGAAAGAAATTGTTTATACTTTCTTTTTAATACATTTATAATGTAAGATGTTAGTATGATATAATCATGACATTTCTTGCAAAGCCGAAGTGATAATTCTCTATTGTATAAATATATATATACGTCAAAGTCAAATAAACTATGGTTACCGATTTACCATACTGCAAAATACCAAAACCAAACATCAAAATACCAAACCATATCGAATTAATTAGTATAGTAATGGTATAATATTTTTAAAAATTGAATATAAAAATTACCGTACCATATCATGTCATGCCCACCCCTACCCGAATGTGATAGATCGGCGGACCGTGGATCAATACCGACGAACCGCCAGTGATTCGCAAGTGAGGTCTGTCAGAAAAGGGTAAAAACTTCTGGTTCAGAAAAATAGGAGCATTTTATACCCTATTTTTGTACATTTTTAGAAGAGAATTAAACCTTTTATTCTAGATAATTATTCCATTGTATTGAATATTAAATAGAAAGTAGAGAGAATTAGGAAAATTGAATTGTACAGAGAGAAAGCTTCATCTTCTTCTTTGAAAAGGTAGAAAAGCTCCATTGGAAACCAGAACCTTGTACTTGAATTTTCTTACTCATTTTGTTGAATGGATATTGAATTATTACATAATGCAATGTCTTCTTCTACTTACATAAGTAGCTAAATTCCTTGTTAGGGGTGTATGAATGATTGGGATTGATTTGGATTGGGTATTATTTAATTGATCTTAGATTTACTCAATTAGTATAATTCTAGTGGCATCTGAGTTTTAATCTAAATACTCATAGTTGCAAATATGGGTTGTATTTACATAGTCTACTGCTTGAAAAAGGAATTTAGAATATGGGTGATAAAACACTAGTGGGTAATTGGGTGTTGATCATGTGGCGTTGGGCTAGAGATAGCCCATTGTCACACACCCATTGAGAATCAAATCTAGAAATAGTTGATTCTTACCCGAGTTGATGTGGTTGTTGCGAAAAGGACTTTAGGGTTTCAGAAAACACGAGGTATAAGGCACCAAATTGATTGAAAAACATAAGGTGCCACCTCATCCACAACTAATTATACTATTGAGTAATTCTAGGAGATGTTAGTAATCCCAATCCAATGATGCCCTGATAATAACACATCCCTAGTACTTTCTCCGTTGGTATTTTCTATGCTTTGTCCCTGTTTTTGAGAGCAAATTTATCGTTCAATTAACAAAATGTGACTTCCCTAATTTTTACTTTATTGTTTTTGAGACATTGATGCAAGTTAGTTCAATTTGATTGACAACTTTTGCATGATCAATTACTATTCTTTGTAGGATTCGACCGCGACACTCGTCGAATATATTTGTTTTGCCAATGAATGTTTACACTCCTTCATTAAGAGTAGTGAATTTGGACGTTATAAGCCGCTGATTTGTCCATAAAACATAAGCTTGAGATTCATGAAATCATACATAATTGAGTAAAATCACCATAACTTGAAAATTATAAGTTCATGAATGAATCTAGTAGAAAACATGCATTCTCAATCATAATACATGGATTGAATCATAAGAGACTTGAATTCATAAGAGATTTTATGAAAATTGGGTATAACCATAAAATTTCTTAAGATCATGCTTTGAGACTTGAATTCATGAGATACAGATGAAATTGGGCATGAGGGTGAAAGAAATCCCTTATTCATGACCCTACATACCTGGGCTTGGAGAATCTTTAACTTGATTTGGAGACCTAAGTGAAATTGAGAAGAAGATGATGAGAACCGTAGCCTTGCCTTGAGTGGATTTGATCTTCAACATTAGTTGTTAGGGGTAGAATGAGGGTCAGGAATTAATAAAACCCTAGAATATACCCCCTTAGGAGCTTAAAACAGCTCAGTTTAGGAGTTAAGTACATAGGAAGTACGAAAATACCCTTGATGATCCGGCCTTAAAATTATACTCTGGAAGACTTAAAGAGTCACATAATGAGCCTTTAGGAAATATGATGGGTCATCAAGTTCCATCTGTGACCACTGGATAGATTTTGCAACTTTTTGATCTTTTCTAGATGCCTTCACTGAATGATTTATCATCACACTTAACAGATCCTTCCACCAGCCGTTAAGAATCTCTGAAACACAAGTTTTCTCCAACTCTTTCCTACCTAATGATTCGTTAGGTGACTTGATGCCTCACCTGATGAATCATTTTGTGATCTGGTGCAATTTCAATTGTTTTCTCCACTTCATGCCTCAAGTCTAATCTTAGGGACTTTTGGGGTGTTACATATCCATAAAACCAAACTCACTTTTACCAAATTAGGATCATCAGGGTTCACGACCCTATGGATTCACAACCTTAGATCTAAGTTTAGTTACCCATATCAAAAAGAAGAGAAAGAGAGTAATTAGACCTACATACCAATTGAAAATTAAAACTAGAGAAGAAATCTTTAATAGATGAAATTAGATCTTCAAATTAAAACCTAGAATCTAAGATCTACAATGAAAACTAAAGCTAACTAGCTATTCTTTTCTCTACTAAAAATATGAACGAAAAGCTCTGAAAAAATTACAAGAAAAATCTATTTATATTATGTCCCAAAAAGCCCAACTAATTCAAACTCGAAGGTGCTAGGTGTGCAGGGATGAACCATTCTTTGCTCTATACTTTATAATTTGGCTTCAGTCCATAGCTTGTCATCCACTGATCAATGGACCCTCTTTTGAAAAGATGATTCGTCCCTTGTACCATACTTTAAAATTCCATTTCTGCTTCATCAGAGTCTATTCTTCAATTGATGGAGCATCTTTTGAAAAGACGGTTCGTCCTTTAAACCCTCATTTAGGGACTATTTCAATTTGGTTTCTAGAATCTCTTTTTGGACTTGGACGGCTGATAATGCAGACCATCTATTAGACAAACGGTCCACTATTGTCTTGCCCCTTTGGTTAGTTTTCTGACTTTAACACTTGTCATCTTCATTTTGCTTGGGTTCCTGAAAACATAGCATAGAAATATTAGTTCCACTTAATTTAACTCCTAAAGATATACAAAATGCTATGAAATAAAGTAAAGATGTGTCTCTAATTCCCGACACATCAGTGGCATATTTGATTGTATGGTTTGGATGCTTGATATAATTAATCTTATTTTGTATTGAAATATTCTTTTATGAGTTTAATGATAATGTGTGATTTTCTATTTTACTACTTTCGTAGTATAAATTTATATTTCTTTCTTAGTTTAGGGTCCTTTAGGGCTTAATTAGCAATGGTTCTTTCTCAATAGGCTTTTTTCAGTTGAATCTAGCATATAAATGTAGTTAGAGTGTCACAGTGTATGGTCCCAATTATATATTTATAGCAACATTCTTAAGGGTACCCACCTACTACTTGAGTCATTCATGGTTGATAAAATGTTTTTGACTTAGGTGGTGGTGACATTTGAGTTTATAGCAAGCTTGTATTATTCTTTAAAAAAATGCCCTCCCCCCCAAATTTTTCCACAATTACTTGGTATTGACATGTGTACCTCTGTTTTTGACATCTAATTGTGTTGATTTTGACAATGAATCCCTAGTTGAGACTAAAGTGTTTAATCCATTTGATATCCATGTGCCATTGTGTGGTGAGAAAAATTTGTTGGTTTATTTGTTGTGGCCATAATCTAGAACTTGCCTGGTTACTCATGCTTGAGCTTAGGATTGACTATAGGTTTTAGAGATGGACTTAGGCCTTCTTTTTGCTTCATAAGCCACATTTTCCTAAGTGAACCTACCAAATGATGAATGTATCCCTAGTCTTCCCTTTTGAGCCTATGACCCTTTTTCTTGATCAACCGAAATGAATGCTAAAATCAATTCCCAAGTTGACCTCTTTTGATCCATCCTCCTTAAGACTATGAAATATGATGAAACTGAGAAAAAGGTATAAGTTGGAGGTGATAAGGTAGAAAATAAAAAAGGGCATAAATAAGTTGTTTGACCATAGCCCAAGGTATATTGAGCAAAGAGCTAAAAATAAGAAGAAACAGAAAAGAAACTGAAAGAGAAAAAGACAAAATGAAAGTTGAGTTCACACATAGTGCGTTGGGTTATAAAAAGTTGCTATGGAAAGAAGGCAAAAAAAGAAGTGATCATAAAGCAAAAAAGGTAGTGGAAATATAATGTAGTGTTCAAATTGGTAAATGAGAAACTAATGACCATATTTGTATCCTATCGGCCCTTTGACCATCATTATAAGCTTAGAAAAGCCCTTATGTGATCTCAACCCAGATTTCCAAAAGAAAAGACATTTGAGTAAATAGGCAAGTATATGGTAGTTGTGGGAGTTGTGTTTTTCTCTTCTCTCTTGATCTTGTGTCCTTGTAGTGTGTGATCATTGCTTCTAAAAATGGATACTATCCTTAGTCTTATTGTGAGGGAATGTGGATGATAATGGCTAACATGGCTTACTTTTCAAATCTAGATGTGTACATGTTGACATGATGTCATTAGTGGAGATTGCATACTTGGTTTGGATAGTTGTGAGATAAGTAATTTTGTTGGATCAAGGGTGGCTTTCTTTAAAAATTGTGTGCTGGAATCTGCTTTTCAAAACAACCCTAGTCATTGCATATTTTGACTCAGAACATTAGTTTAAGTCTAAGTTAGTTTTCTCATTTTAGTTGCTTGAGGAAAAGAAAAGGCGTTAAGTTGGGGTTTTAATGTGTTGGGAGTTTACGACACATCTATACTTTATTTTAAAGAGTATTTCACGACTTTAAGTAGTAATTTAAGTTAAAACTAACTCTATTATGCTATCTTTCAGGAACCCATAGGAGATAAAGAAAAGAGGCATTAAAGTCATTGAGTCTGCCAAAATCAGAGCAAAAGATTGACCATCTCTTCAATGGATGGTCCATACATCTAGCAGCCAAGACGCACTTTTGTGATCCAGGAACCACCTCCAGGTGGTTAGCAACTGACGACACAAAGGATGGACCATCTTCTCAAAATGACGGTCCGCCATTCACAAGACGGATCAATGACAAGGAAAATCAAAAGACGGACAAAGGCCAAGCTAAATCAAAATTCAGCTGATAGTTCAATCTTTCCAAAAATGATATGTCCCTGCACATTTGGGTCCTTGTAAATTTAAATGAAATTGGGTTTTTAGAGACCTAGTATAAATAGTAATTTTTCATTCTTTTTCAGACATAGTTAGATAGATAGTTTCTAATAGGGAATTTTAGATAGAGAAAATAGATAGTCATAGATAGTTTTACATTGAATTTGTAATTATAGATTGAAAATCAAGTTATCAATTCAAGTTTTCTTCTCTTATCATTGATTTTGTAGGTAAGAATGTTCAATTACTTGGTTTCTTCTTATTCTATTGCTATGGGTAACTAAACCCAGGTATAGGGTTGTGAACCTAATGGATTTGTAGACTCTAATTATCTTAATTGAGTGAAATCAATTATAGGCTTGAGAATATTTGATTGATCTGGTGTTTGTAAGTGTAATTCGTGATGAAAGTCATTCAATCCTTCTAAATTGCCTTTATTGTTCCTGAAAGAGCCAATTTAGGTTGGGTTAATATCAATCCACAACAACCCAAGGCTCTAACCCTTGTTTAATAGATCACCTAGATATAAGAGGAATTCAATTGGCAAAATGCAATTGGGGAGAATGGAGTTATCTTAAATTTGAAAAAATTGATGTAGATTGACATCATTGGAATTGTTGAGATACATCCATTGGTTGCCTAAGTTTATTGCTTATACATTCATCAAAAGCCCATTCTCAACTAGCCCATTTGAGTGATTTAAGAGGATCAACCCAAATTTAGAAGCACTTCCCTAGTTTTTCCCATTATTGATTCAATCATTGAGAATTTACATTATTAGTTATAGAGATAATTTCTCTTAACCCTAATTTGAATAGAATCTCAACTAATAAATCAAACTTCAAAATTTCTAGATAGTCTTGGCCTAATAAAATCTCAGTGGATACGATCCCTACTCATAAGATGGGTAATTATACTATATCGACCACGTACACTCTCACTAATTGAGGTTGATCAAGGGAAATGGCCTTAATAGATATATTTGATATTGTTCTAGGGCAAGAGGTTTTTTAGGAAATGTCCAACTTTGGTCGATCCATAACTCCAACATCTCTTGGTCATGGAGTGAGAAGGAGATTGCATGGTGCCCACAGTAAATATGCCACAAGAACGCGCCAAAAACAACTATCGGCTATGTAGCTTGTAAAAGGGCTTAAGAAGAGGGAGCCAATGGTTATGATAAACATTGCGAGTTTGGAGGAAAACAAGGGTTCCCAAGAAAAACCACCACCTTTCATAGAGAAGTTACTTGAAAGAACATAGATGTTATGACTGACAAGCTTTTAAGGAACTTGCCTCATAGGTATGAAGTGGATCATAAGATCGAGCTGGATCTTAGAGCCAAACCACCTGCATATTCCCCACACTGTATGGCTCTACCTAAGTTGGAGGAGCTAAGGAAGCAATTGAAGGAGTTACTCGAACAAGATCATATTCAACCATCTAAAGCACCCTATGGAGTGCCAATCTTATTTCAAAATAACAAGGATGGACCATTATGCTTATGCAAAGACTACTGAGTGCTCAAAAAAGTGACAATAAAGAACAAATACCTTATCCCACTTATTGTTGACTTGTACGATAGACTTGGAAAGGATAAGTACTTTACTAAGGTGAATTTTCGAAAGGTTACTACCAAGTGCATTATAAGACCCCGTACACCCCAGAAAAGTTCTGCTAGGGTGAGCATGGTAATTGAAAACTTTTTTCAATTGTAGAGGTAATCAAGAGTTGAAATTGTTAAGATAGGTTCCTTAGAGAAACCACTGCACAAAAGTTGCAGGGAGAAAAGACGGACCATCAAATGAAAAGACAGACCATAGTCATCTAAGTCATCGATTGAGGGGGGAGGACTTAGAGTTTCAAGAATTAAAGGATTGAAGGTAAAATGTGGACTGTCTTTTGAAAAGACGAACCATTCTTTCAGCAATTGATGAATGGTGTGGGAATTAGGGTTTCTGGCTTAGGAAAGATGGTTGGGAAAATGGACTGTCATTTGGGAAGATGACCTGTTAGTTGGTCCATCCTTTGAAGAAAGCCTCTTCCAGTTGTGAAAGATTGTTCAAGAGATGGACCATCAATTGAGAAGATGATCCATCCCTGAAACCCCTGGTACCATCACTTGAGTTTTACCCTTTGTCTATAAATATTCCCTCCGAACCAAGAACATATTTTTCTTCACTCTTACTCCTAGAACAAAACTCTTAATATCTCCCAAGCCCTCCCAAGCTCAAGATAATTTCCCTAATCATCTTCTACGGCTTTTCTCTTGCATGTAAGTTTAAATTGGTAAACTCTAGCTTCCTCTCTCTTAAGGTTTCAAGCAAATACTCTCTCTCCTAGTGCAAGCATTTAGCAACCCTCCTCTCTCTACCTCATCTATGGGATTCTTCTTGCTTGTAAAACATTAAGGTAAGTAAGGAAACCTTGAAAATGTGGGACATCATGTTCTTTCCACCATCTTTCCCTATTTTCAACTTCCATGCAAGAATTCTAAGTGTCTTCAAGTTGATCTATGAATCATGACTACATTCTTTGAGGACTTGCATATTTTATAATAAATTAGTATAAGCTCAACTCATAACTAATTTCTATGAAGTTATCTGGAAATTCGTTCATCGTGTTGAAAAATGACTATTTTGCCCTTGTATGATGAATTAAGTATTATTATTTTTGGCCAAGGTCATGTCCATGAATTTCTAGAGTTTATAACATGAAATTTGAGCATGAAACCTTATAAATATAATTGAGCTTTTGCTTTAATAAGTTGTATTTATGCAAAAAAATTTATAGCGATAAGGCGCCCAAGGGCTAAAATTTTGCCTTTAGATAAGGCCAATGCTTTGAATAATGTGAATGACATTAAAGAATGCCCATGTTCAATTATGATTTTATTGTTTTAAAAAGGGAGTAAGTGGTTGACCGAGATGGCGCGAGTATGTCCAAGGGCATATGCTGGAAATTATGTTTGCTGATGTAGGATAAGTGTGAATAATCCCCGGCACTTCAGTATACCCTTTGAAAGTGAGTGGGATGATTTAGATAACTTTCTAGCTAGACAATTTTGGCATTCTACCCGGCAAGGTAGTTGGTAGGGTTAGCCGATCAAGCCCTAAGGGCCAGACTCTAGGCATGACTGGTGTACTAAGTTGGTTACTCCATGAACCTCTGTAATAGTTTTAGTTGTTTGGACTTAAAATTCCATCTATAGTTGAAAGGACATTTAAGGAATGGTTTGAAGGGTTTTAAATTGGTTGGTAAATATCATATATTCTTTGTTGTTTTAAATTTTGCTTTGATATTCATATGCATGTTTTACCTGATTTCACATGCTATGTTTCCCTTTCTAGTTGGTTTGTGTTTTGTTTTTTTCCCATCTTATATATAGTATAATTTCATGTACTAACGTCCTTCCTTGCGGGGGCACTGCATTGTCTTATAATGCAGCCTCATATGCAGATACCCACGGACGAGCCACCCAGTAGGCTAGCCCAGTTTAGCTTTCTGGTGAGCCCCTCTTTTCCTTAGGGGTTAGCATGCTCCAGCTTGAATAGTGATAGGGGCCAGGCCGGGGGCCTTGTCCCAGCCAACCCTATGTACTTCATGTAGTAGAGGCTCTATAGACATATTTGATAGTTGTTTTGTCTCTATTCTAACTTTGATGGTTTGTGAATAGTCCATCCTTTCTGGTTTGAAAATTTATTATTTTCGGAAATTTAAATTTCATTAAACATTTTCTTCCAAACCTTTTTGATGTATGAATGTATAATTTCTTCCTTTTAGTTGTTGGCTCACAATTTCATACCAGTTGTAGTGATACGCTTGGGCCAACTATGGTGCCGTTTGTTGATCTCACCTTGGCCCTAGGCCGGAGCATGAAAAAGTTAGTATTAGATACATAGGTTGAGGTGTCCTAGGGAGTCTATGAATCCATGACTACTAGAGTTCTACTTATGGGTGTGTAGTGTGCCACACTTATAATTGGGAGGCTATCGGACATTTAGGAAATGCTACCCTTCTTTCTACTCTAGAAATCTTGCTATAGAGTGAGCTCCAAGGATGGAAAATATAATCCATGTGTTATTACAAATTTCAGCTTTTGACTTGAAAATTCCTCCTAAGGGAAGGACAACAGTACGCCGACGGGCTAGCACTAGCACTAGAGTGCCAGAGGAGAGAGAGAGACAAATATGCTGGCTTGGACTAGAGGATGCAGCCCAGGTCCCAGGTCTCCTCAACAGGCCATCTTCACCTCCCCCTAGGTAGAATCAGAGTCTCTCCCCCAGCAACATAGTGAGGTAGATGCCGAGTTTAGGGGAGTGATCTAGATGCTAACCAGGCTAGTAGCAACTCAATCTTAGCGATAAGTGATCTTGGGCAAATTTATATGCCCAAGTGATACTCAAAAGTACCATTTTAGCCTTGTTTATCTACCAATGTGTATACATTCTCATGTAATTGGTAATAAAATGTGAATTTATACTAACCAACATGATTAGCATTGTTTTGCAGGTAAAATGTAATTTTTGGAAGCTTAAATGCATGTTGGATGATATTGGGGTTGGACTTGGATGCGAGCAAGGGATAAAGCAGTGGACAACATGAAATAAAGGGGCTTCGCGATGGAGTCGTGTCACGCTGCCATCGCGGAGGCCTTCTACCTGGATAGGGAAAATTCACCCAAATTCCAGAGAGGGTCCGCGTCTGGTCCGTGGCACGGTGGCTTGGCTCCGCGTTGCACGCCGTGCCACGTTGGGCCTTAATTCCTGGACCCCCAATTCCAGTGAGGGTCCGCGTCCGTAGCGTGTCACGGAGGCAGTGCTCCGCGATGCACTCCGTGACACGTTGCTCGTTATTCCAGGAAGAATTCCCAGCAGTATAAATAGAACACTTAGGTTCATTTTTCAAAATTCTGACTTGGTGGAGCAAGAACGTGGGTTACAGGAAGTTGAGGGACGAAAATATCAGGGTTTTTTCTCTCTTTCTTTCTTCTTTAATTCAATTTCTTGTATGATTAACACTCATTTAAAGATGTTTAATCCCCAAATGAGTGGCTAATTCCTCTTCTTGCTGAGGTTATGAACAATTGTGATGAAATGTGATCATTGATTCTTTGGTTTTTCATATTTTCTTCCATGTTGTACTATTAATTCTTGTTCTTACTGCAATAATATGTGGCCTACGTTAATGTACATCTAAAAAGTCCGGTTTCACTTGAGAGAGCAAGAAATTGGAAAGTTGTGAATTAATAGGATATGTTCTTTACTTGGTTTGGGAAAATTGGGTATTGATTTGCTTTCAGGATAGAAATATACCTGAAAGTCGTATTAGTCAATTTAGGAACCGGGTTTGTATGGCTAGAACATGAATTGCATTTAATCACAGAAATGTAGGTGGATGGTTCATGATTCTTAAGTGAGGTTAAATACGAGAGTTTTACTCTCTTGGCAATAGTTCTTGGCTAGCAACTGGAGGAAAATATTAACCAAATTATAATGATAATTAATTTCATTACATGTTCGTTTAACCTCAGCATGCTCTCATTCATATTTTAGACTCAAGGTAGATAATTATTTTAGTTGTAGTATAAAAATTATAAAACAAACTATCAATCTCTTGGTTACACTGTTGTCTGCATTTTTAGAAGTAAAATATAGTACACTTGAGCAGATTGCACTTCATCCAAGTCTCTGTGGGATCGATACTTGGCTTACTAAAGCCACTTTACTACTTGTTCGACCACGTGAACTTGCGTGTGAGTTTTATACCTATATAACAGACCGAACAAGTTTTTGGCGTCGTTGCCGGGGACTTGGCAATTGGTGAATTTGTTTTAAGTGTTAATTTACTGTATTTTTATTTTCTTAGTGTTGACAACTTGGTCTTAGCCTGTATTTTGCAGACTTAATTTCTGTTGAACACTGGCAAGAGACAAGGAGATGGTGGAATCGTATATAGAGCCAGAAAGGATATTTCACAGTAAATGGAGAGAAGCTCTACAAAGAAAGCTGCAGTTGCTCAGACAGACGATCATGGAGCAACAACAGAATCCACCGGTAGTACGGGCAGTGTTAGTGCCCGAAGAAGTAGCAGGTCGGCCGGTTCGCGAGGTGGCAATCCCACATGCCAATAATGTTACATCTAGTATCCGCAACCCTGAGCCGGGAGGGAGATTTGAACTTAAACAGAATATGGTGCGGTTGCTGCACACTAGCGGGCAGTTTACGGTCTCCCTCATGAAGATCCACAGCAGCATCTCCAAAATTTTTTGGAGATAAGTGACACTTACATCCCCGCTGGAGTGTCATCAGACTATATCCGTCTTACATTGTTCCCATTCTCATTATTGGGAGAAGCCAAGAGGTGGTTGAAAGCTGAGCCACCAAATTCTATTTCTACGTGGGACGATCTTGCAAGGAAATTCTTGATACGGTTTTTTCCCTCTGGTAAAACAGCAAGACTTAGAAGTCAAATTCTAAGTTTCAAACAGAGAGAGGGAGAAAATTTATATCAGGCCTGGGAGAGATTCAAATCCATGTTGCGGGATTGTCCTCATCATCATCAGTCCAATGATGTGCTGGTGCACACTTTTATAGAGGGTTTGGAACCCCACACCAAAATATTGCTAGACTCAGCAGCTGGAGGGCAGCGCTGGAGAAAACTTATGAGGAGTTGTATACCTTGTTGAACCGTATTTCGCCGGGCAATCCAGAATGGAATGCTGATTCATCAAGAGGCGGGACAAGGAAAGCAGCAGGAGTGCTTGAAGTGGATGGGTTTACAGCTATCGCTGCATAGATAGCTGCATTGCAAAATCAACTTAACACCCACTTCAGCAACATGACATTGAACCAGCCTCAAGCCCCAGTTAATGCTGTGCAGCAAATGTGGTGTGAAGTGTGTGGAAGCAGTGAGCACTCAATTGAGTGTTGTGGAGCCAATCCTGACTCGGTAAACTTTGTGGGTAATGCGCAACAGAACCACCAACAGTATGGTAGTAGCTACAATTCCAATTGGAGGAATCACCCTAATTTCTCATGGGGTAGCAACAACCATCAGGGGCAAAGTTCGGGTCAGGGTGTGCAAAGGAACCAAGGAGGGCAGCAGAATTATCAAGCATAATTCAGAAACAACAATGCACCTCCTCCACCACCATCACCCAGCATTGAGGAGATGTTCAAGACCATGATAACTAACCAAGCTCAATTGCAGGCTGACTATGTGAAATTGGCAGCCGAAGTGAAAAACAACCAGTTAGCTACCAAGACACTTGAATATCAATTTGGGCAATTTTCTAGTGCCCAAAACACAAGGCCTAGAGGAGGACTGCCGAGCGACACGGATCCCAATCCCAAGCAGGTAAATGCAGTGACCACAAGGAGTGGTTTGCAGCTGAAGGAGGTGGAACCAGAAAGACCACCTCAACAGTCGGGAGCAGCTGAAGTTGAGAGGGAGCACAGTACTGAAAGGGGGAAGACTAAGGAAGCTGAATCAGAAAGACCTCCACCCCCGTTCCCTCAATGACTAAAGAAACACAAGGAGGAGGCGTGTTTCAAGAAATTCATGGAGGTGCTGAAACAGGTACATTTTAACTTACCTCTGGTTGATGTCTTGCAGGGAGTGCCAAAATATGCTAAGGATATAAAGGACATCGTGGCAAACAAAAGTCGGTTGACTGAGTATGCTACGGTGGCTCTAACGGAGGAGTGCACTTCCCGGATTCAAAATAGACTGCCCACAAAGCTAAAAGACCCTGGGAGTTTTACTATCCAGATTACTATTGGGCAGAGCATCCAAGCTCGTGGATTGTGTGATTTGGGAGCGAGCATAAATTTGCTTCCGTCTTCGGTATTCAGAAAGTTGGGTCTAGGGAGTCCTAGACCCACAACTGTAATCTTGCAATTGGCGGATCGATCCCTAACCAGACCTGATGGCATTGTGGAGGACGTTCTGGTGCAAGTTGGTTCCCTAATTTTCCCGGTAGATTTTGTCGTGCTTGATTTTGAACCAGACGCGGAAGTCCCATTTATTTTGGGACGTCCTTTCTTGGCAACCGGGAAAGCACTAATTGACGTAGCTGCGGGGCAGCTGACAATGCGAGCACATGAAAAGGTGGAGGTGTTCGAGGTGTACAAGGTACCCAAGCTCCCGATGGTGCACGAAGAACTCTCGGTGATCAATGTGATTGATCAAGGTGAGGATAAGCAGATTAAGGATTCACGGGAGTTAATGGGAAAACCACCGGAAAGGTGTAAGAACTACTGGGGGGAGGACGGTGATCGAGAGAAATCGTCCATCACCCTAGAAGACAACTGAGCTTAACAACGTCGAGCCGCGATGGTAAACTAGGCGCTGCACGGGAGGCAACCCATGAAAAAATTTTCTTTCTTTTTGTAAAGTGTAAATAGATTTTTCTTTTCTTTTTCTTTTTCTTGATTTACTACAAAAAATATTCGTTTTATTTTTTGTTTTATTTGTATTTAGAAACCTATAATTCTAACCAATTTTGTATAGTGAGATGAATTTCAGGTCAAACGGACAAAAATATGCACGGAATCGCGAAGGAAAAGTAGAGGTATGATAATTAATAAAAAGTGGCAAACAGTGAGCTGAGGCGACAGCTCCGTGTCACGGAGGGGGACCTCCGCGTTACCTCCGTGACACATTGAGGTATAATCCGAAAATTTTAAAAATTTCCAGAACAGTCTCGCGATGGCTCCGTGTCACTGAGCCACTGCACCGCGATACACTCCGTGACACGTTGCCTTGTATATCGCGACGGGTCACACCGGGTCGCCGGGTGACCCGCGCGATTTTCCTACTTTTTAACCCCGAACACCCTCCCTTTTCCCTTAGTTTTTAATCTCTCCGCGACCAAAACCCCCCAAAACCCATCCCCCATCGACGTGACACGGAGTAAGGCAAGAAATTAAACAAGTTTTCTTCGATTCTTCAAAGTCAAGGTATGTTTTTCGATTTCCTCTCAAATTCTTGTCGATTGTCTTCGATATAGAGTATGTGAGGTGAGCTAAATTTCCCTAAGTAGAAATTAATCATGAATTCAAGTAAATTGTTGTTGATGAATGTTTGGAATGTCGTTATGATTGCTTGAACTTGTCAATTGCATAAATTAATCGAATTTGCTAGATAATATCAATTCTAGGGCTTGTTTTTGAATTTGAAGTTGAAAATGTAGTGAACTTGTGAATTTCATGCCGGGATGTACATGTTGAATGAGATGAGTCAATATACAAATTGTTAGGATGTTAATAGAACAACGGATTCTCGGGTTAAGGGAATGTTGAAATTTGTAAGAATTTGGTTGGTTGTATAGGTTCGTGTAGATAAATTTTTGTTGTTGTTTTTGTTTCTTTGTTTTTCCTTGCTAAGTGCAATGGTTAATATGTTAGCGATGGTAGTGATTGTGATTGGCTGTACGAAGTCTGAGTAGTATGCAGAAGATATACCGTTGAATTTTTCGAACGCACTAAGCATGATTGTATAGTTGGTTATTGTGTGTAAATAAAGATAATCTTGCCGTATTGTTGTAACTGTAGCTAAGGACTAAGTGTGGGGTAACCTAGCGTAACCCGACCTTAGTCGAAGTTAATATCCATTAGCTTAACATTGATCTTGTCTACTTGGATTGACAGGTACAATGGCAAGCCGACAAGAGAAAGGAAAAGGCACATCAACTTCGGGCGCCGGAAGAAAACGGATCAGACTGGGCACAACAGTCCCAGTAGCACCAGCAGTTCCACGCGGCCAACGTCGCCAATATGGAACGAGATGGGTGACTGATGAGGGGAAAAAGTGGTACGCGAAGCACAAAGAAAACAAATATTTCCCCGAGGAGCACATAGCACGGGAACCATTGGCACAGGAGTTTCCTAGGATGGTCCACCGAATCGAGGCAGCTGGGCTCAATTTCATCTTTGAAGAGCCCAAGGAATACAATCTGCACTTGGCTCGAGAATTTTATGCCAACTGGAACCCGACGATCAGAAGTCACACCATCAAGATCAGAGGGTAAATAGTCACCTTGGAGCCCCACCACCTCAATGCCATCATAGGAGCGCGGGACACAGACGCCCACGTACTCCGACAGCTGAACATTACCCCACCGTATACGGACATCAAACGCACATTGTGTGGGACCCGATCGACAACTAGATGGAGCAGACACAAAGAGAGGGGCTACCACCAGACTTTGCCATATTCGCAGATGAACAGGGAAGCCCGAATCTGGCTGAAGATAGTTTGCTCATGCCTAATCCCAGGGGTACATATGAAAAATGTAACCCGGGATCGTGTATGCCTGGTGTACGCCCTGATGAAAGGGGTGGAGATCAACGTGGGGGCGGTAATTATCTCCGCCATGAAGAGAGCCCGGTTGCACCAGGGTCACAGGTATGGCTTTGGTGGACTACTCACCACCTTCCTCAGGGGCCTAGATGTCGAGGAGGAGGCCCTTGACTATATCCCGCAGATGGAGCGGCAGGCCTTAGATGTTACTAAAACTAAGGCTCCCGACACCACCCACGGGCCAGTGCTTACACTTGGTGAGCGACATGCTCGTGATGACCAGTATATGGCTCGGATGTATGGGATGCAAATGCTCCAGCTGAGGATAGGTGGGAGGCCGGCGACAGAGGAGGAGCTATGGCAGCTCGAGCTAGACTATCCCTTCGGCGAAAATGCCAGGGCTCTATGCCGAGTGGGGCCAGCATTTGTAGAGCCCACAGATGATGATGTCCCCATAGACGAGGAGACACGTCGGGAGGACTCCGATGTGGAGTCCGATGATGACGACGGGGGCAACTCGATACATGGGAGATGAAGCAGCAGCACCCGTCGAAGAAGTGGAATACTTTGGCTGATCAGGGAGTTCCAACACCCGATTTTGTGCTATTTTAATTTTGTGAACACTGGGGACAGTGTTCGAGCTAAGTGTGGGGTGGGAGTAGTTAGGTGCTGGGCTGGGCTATTTTGTATGTATGCTCTATTCTGTTGTCGTGTATGTGAAAATTTGTTTGTCCCTGTGAGTTGTGAATTGTTAAGTTGTTTTGTATTTGTAAATTTATGTGAAATTGATGTGTGTTGCTGAATGTTGCTAGCTGATTTTGTACATATTGTTGTTATCGAAATGATCGATATTTTTAAAAAATTTAAAATATTTTGTACATATTTTTCTATCGAAATGATCGATATTTTCAACAAATTTTTTAATTCTTGGGTTTCTCGGCGTTTTCGGTTCTTTTATCAAGAATGGTCCCATTGAACCGAAGTCATAGTAGTGACCGTTCCCTATGATGGATGGATGACGACCGTCTTAAGGGAAATATAGTCGTTAGGAGTAGATTTTTTTCAATTATTTTTCAGTTTTTTTTTGGTAGGTTGCATCCCAAAACCTGTAGTTACTATATGGTTGCGAAATTCTGGTTGCGTGTTGTACATGATATTTAAAATGCAAAGGTGATTCGTATGAAAGCATGCAACTTTGTAAATATATTGAGATACCTAGGCCATAGAGTTCGATTCAGTGTGATTGAGGCTTAATGTTTGAATTCCTGTAATTAGCTGATTGAAGAGTCTGTGAATACATCTTGAATTGAGCATGTGCAAAAAGTGTGAAGTGAGGTGTTGTTATTCCATGCTTTGGTGAAGTGTCTAGAACTTGCCTAGTGTGTGTACAAAACGAAATGAAGGAGTTGTATTGTAGGAAAGGATGTAGGCATTTCTTTGTTTTAACCGAGAGTTTCTATTTTTCCTTGTCGTACACACCTTGATTGTATACCCTAGTCAGCCCGTTGAGCCTTTAGCCTATTTTTTTTTCTTTAGCCATAAAGTTTAAACCAAGCTTAATACCTTCTTTTCATTAGCCGTAAAGTCTATACAAAACTCTTAAGCACTTAAGAAGAGAAAATCATTTTCCCGAAGTGTCAAAGAGTGAGAATGGTGAAAAGAAAAAGAAAAGCAGAGTGATAGAAGAAACGAAAAGGTTGAAGGTGCACTTGCTATAAATAAACGATAATGAAGGTGCCTGAATAATCTTTGTTGTTGTGTCAAGTGTGCTTAATACGATGGGCCATACTAAAGAAAATCATCAAGAATGGGATGATGGAAAAAAGAAACAATGTCCATGAGTTGATGGGATGTGTTGAAAAGGCGCTTAAGGATGCTAGTGGCTATTATTGGCTAACCCAATATTTACTAGTTCCGTAGCTTCCATTACAACCAATTAAAGTCCTATGTGATCTTACATCGCACTTCTTTATATTAGTGGAGTAATACACTAAGGGCAAGCTTATGGGTCATGACATGATGCATGTGAATTCTTTTGGGAGAGAGAGCGAAATTGTGTTTACATGCCCCTGCTTGAATTCTTGTGAGTCATATGAGCAAAAAGGGGAAGATTCTCTTGTGTTGTGAGGGCACATGCTTGATGAAAGATTAATTTTCGTGTCGGATATCTTGATCAGCTGATTTGCATGAGTTTGCCAATATCGAGAGTCGATTCTTAAAGTCTAGGGGGTCTTGATGTATTGAAGGTCATTGCATTGATAAGACCATGCATGTTTTCTTGATGATTTTCTGTATTGAATAATCGGTATGACCATAGCCTAAATTGTCGAACCAAAGTAGCGAGGTTGGGATGTAAATTGCATGAAGTGTTGGATTGTTGTTCGAGGATGAACAAGGATTTAAGTGTGGGGTATGTGATCTTGGGCCAATTTATATGCCCAAGTGATACTCAAAAGTACCATTTTAGCCTTGTTTATCTACCAATGTGTATACATTCTCATGTAATTGGTAATAAAATGTGAATTTATACTAACCAACATGATTAGCATTGTTTTGCAGGTAAAATGTAATTTTGGGAAGCTTAAATGCATGTTGGATGATATCGGGGTTGGACTTGGATGCGAGCAAGGGATAAAGCAGTGGACAACATGAAATAAAGGGGCTCCGCGATGGAGCCGTGTCACGCTGCCATCGCGGAGGCCTTCTACCTGGATAGGGAAAATTCGCCCAAATTCCAGAGAGGGTCCGCGTCCGGTCCGTGGCACGGTGGCTTGGCTCCGCGTTGCACGCCGTGCCATGTTGGGCCTTAATTCCTGGACCCCCAATTCCAGTGAGGGTCCGCGTCCGTAGCGTGTCACGGAGGCAGTGCTCCGCGATGCACTCCGTGACACGTTGCTCGTTATTCCAGGAAAAATTCCCAGCAGTATAAATAGAACACTTAGGTTCATTTTTCAAAATTCTGACTTGGTGGAGCAAGAACGTGGGTTACAGGCAGTTGAGGGACGAAAATATCGGGGTTTTTTCTCTCTTTCTTTCTTCTTTAATTCAATTGCTTGTATGATTAACACTCATTTAAAGATGTTTAATCCCCAAATGAGTCGCTAATTCCTCTTCTTGCTGAGGTTATGAACAATTGTGATGAAATGTGATCATTGATTCTTTGGTTTTTCATCTTTTCTTCCATGTTGTTCTATTAATTCTTGTTCTTACTACATTAATGTGTGGCCTACGTTAATGTACATCTAAAAAGTCCGGTTTCACTCGAGAGAGCAAGAAATTGGAAAGTTGTGAATTAATAGGATATGTTCTTTACTTGGTTTGGGAAAATTGGGTATTGATTTTCTTTCAGGATAGAAATATACCTGAAAGTCGTATTAGTCAATTTAGGAACCGGGTTTGTATGGCTAGAACATGAATTGCATTTAATCACAAAAATGTAGGTGGATGGTTCATGATTCTTAAGTGAGGTTAAATATGAGAGTTTTAATCTCTTGGCAATAGTTCTTGGCTAGCAACTGGAGGAAAAGATTAACCAAATTATAATGATAATTAATTTCATTACATGTTCGTTTAACCTCAGCATGCTCTCATTCATATTTTAGACTCAAGGTAGATAATTATTTTAGTTGTAGTATAAAAATTATAAAACAAACTATCAATCTCTTGGTTACACTGTTGTCTGCATTTTTAGAAGTAAAATATAGTACACTTGAGCAGATTGCACTTCATCCAAGTCTCTGTGGGATCGATACTTGGCTTACTAAAGCCACTTTACTACTTGTTCGACCACGTGCACTTGCGTGTGAGTTTTACACCCATATAACAGACCGAACAATAAGAATCAACTTCGACGCATGTCAACTCTTATCCCTAGACTATGTCTTGAGTTTAGGAATTTCTTAGTATGAACCCTCCAGGCTACACAGGGTATAAAGTGGAGGAAGACTCGCAAGACTTCATCGACGAGATCCAGAAGGTCCTTCGAGTGATGCATGTTAGTGATATCGAGAGTGTTGAGATTTCCTCTTATCAGTTAAAGGGCGCAGCAAATACATGGTACTAGTATTGGGAAATGTCCAAGGGAGAGGATGCATCCCCAACAGTGTAGGATGACTTTATGGAGGCATTTGTGGATTACTTCCTGCCGTTGGAGATTAGGGAGGCTAAGGCCTAAGAGTCATGGATCTCAGACAAGGTAGAATAAGCGTGAGGGAGTACAGCCTCAAGTTTATACAGTTGCCTAGATTTTCCCCAGAGATTTTGTCCATCATGAGGGCTAGGATGCGCCGATTTGTCTACGGCCTTGGAAGGCATGTGGTCGGAGAGTGCATGACTCCTTTGTTACACAAGGATATGGACATAACCAGAGTGATGGTTTATGCCCAGCAAACTGAGGATGCCAAGTTAGACAACAGGATAAAGAGGGCGCGGTGTTATGGGAAGAGGGTCAGGTCATCTTTCCATGATAGCAGTTATAGGGAGGTCAACAGCAGGCTTGTGTTCCAACAAATGTCATCTGGACCTACTCAGTGCACAATCCCAGAGGTTCAAGGGAGAACAACTGGGTCAGCCCAGTCAGATCTAGGGGTCTAGAGCTTTGAGGTCCCAATCATAGTCTACTGTGGCCTAGAGAGTCCCATGGTCCCCTCCATGCAATAGGTGCAAAAGGAGGCAGCCAGGGGAGTGTCGAGTGTGGATGCCCGGATGTTTCATCTACAGGCAGCAGGGCCACTTTCAGAGGGATTGCCCTAGTGTAGGTAGCGAGCGGCGGTAGCACAGTGAGATCTCAGGGTACAACCACATCTCCTCCTAGGGGTGACCAGGCCTAGTAGGGGAAAAGTATGGCTAGAGGCAATAGGAAAAACCACTCGTAAACTCTAGAAGGTTTCCAAGACCTTTAGCCATCACTAGATGTTACTATAAGTATACTCACTATTTTTTCTATTGACATTTATGCTCATATGGATCCAGGCACCACTTTATCATTTGTGTCCCAATACATTGCCCAGAGGTTTGGAATAGAACTTGAATGATTAGATGATCCCTTTTTAGTATCTACTTCAATTGGCAAGTCAGTAGTCATAGATCAAGTCTATAGAAATTATGTGGTCACAATATGCTAAAGGAACACCAGGGTTAATCTTATCAAGTTGAAGAATATAAATTTTGATGTCATCATGGTATGGATTAGCTGTCGTTTTGTTATGCCATGATGAATTGTCATACAAAGGTGGTCAACTAACAGTTCCCTAATAAGCCGAGGCTCGAGGGGAATGGTAATGTGGTGGTGCCAAAAGGTAGGTTTATTTTCTACCTTAAGGCAAGGAAGTTGATCTCAAAGGGGTGTTTGTATCATTTTGTCAAGGTGAGAGACGCAAATGCCGAAGCATCGAGTTTCCAATCAATCCCAGTGGTCAGTGAATTTCAAAAAGTATTTCCATATGAATTGTCAGGGGTCCTACCTAAGAGGGAAATCGACTTTGCGATAGATGTTATTCCGGGGATGAAGCCTATTTTTTCCCCCGTATAGAATGGCCCCAGTAGAATTAGAGGAGTTAAAGGAGAAATTAAAGGACCTTCTATATAAAGGATTCATAATACAAAGGACCTCATACCTGTCCTATTTGTCTGAAAGAAAAATGGGACCTTGCAAATGTGTATCAACTACTGCCTACTGAATAAGGTTACCGTCAAGAACAAGTACTCATTGCCCAATACCAATGATCTATTCAATCAGCTTCAAGGGGTGAATTGCTTCTCAAAAATTCAAAAATCAACTAGCGATTAGGGTATCATCAGTTGTGGGTTAAGAAAGTGGATATTGTGAAAATGACATTCAGGACCCGATATGGGCACTACAAATTTCTTGTGATTCCTTTAGATTGACAAATGCACCAGCAGCCTTTATGGACCTCATGAATAGCGTGTTGAAGCCGTACCTATATTTGTTCATGATAGTGTTCATCAATGACATCTTGGTGTACTCCAAAAGCGAGGGCGACCATGCGAGTCACCTCAAGATTGTGTTGCAAACTCTTAAGGACCATCAATTATACATTAAATTCTCCATGTGTGAGTTCTAGCTGGATTCAGTGACTTTCTTAGGCCGTGTAGTGTCAGGTGAGGGTATCAAGGTAGATCCTCAAAGGGTCAAGGCGGTGAAGAATTGGCCGAGGCCCACAACTCCCACCGAGATTAGGAGCTTCTTGAGCTTGGCAGGTTACTACAGAAGATTTGTGGAGGGATTTTCCTCTTTGTTTGCCTTGCTTACCAGATTGACCCAGAAGAAGGCCAAGTTCTAGTGGTCAGAAGCATATGGGAAGAGTTTCCAAGAATTAAAAACCTAGTCGAATACAACTCCAGTACTGACTTTACCCAAGGGAACAAATGGGTTTGTGGTGTATTGTGATACTTTGGGAATAGGTCTAGGGTGTATGTTGATGCAAAATGGGAAAGTGATAGCCTATGCTTCCAAACAGTTGAAAGTTCATGAAAAGAACTATTTGACTTATGATCTCAAGTTGGCTTCAATAATATTTGCGCTCAAAATATAGTGCCTTTACTTTTATGGAGCCCATGTAGATATGTTCACCAACCATAAGAATTTGTAGTATATCTTCAAGTAAAAGGATCGGAAGCCCGACAGAGAATGTGGCTAGATTTACTTTAAGACTATGATATAAGAATTTTGTACCACCTAGGAAAGGCCAATGTGGTAGCTAATGCTCTCAGTGGACACTCCATGGGGAGTTTAACTCATATTAAAGAAAGCAAGAGGAAGTTGGTCAGAGGAGTTCACCAGCTGAAAAGACTGGGGGTCTGCCTATTAGACTTCGAGGATGGCGGTGTCGTGCTGCTAAACAACGAAAATTCCTCCTTAGCCAAGGAAGTAAAGGGAAAGTAGTATGATGATCCTACCCTGCTCTTGTTAAGAGTACGTATCTATCAGTAGAGGAACATGGCTTTAAAATAAGGAGGAGATGATACCTTGAGATATCAGGGAAAATTATGCATCGTGGATATAGATGGGTTGTGGGAGAGGATCATGATGGAGGCCCACAGCTCCTGATACTCTATTCATCCAGGTTTCACCTAGATGTATTACAACCTAGAGGAGATCTATTAGTGGCCAAACATAAAGAAGAACATAGCTGCTCACTAGGCCAAGTGCACGAACAGTTAGCAAGTGAAAGCAGAGCACCGAAGGCCAGGAGGCTAGCTCAAAGCGTAGAACTTTTGGTTTGGAAATGGGAAGCGATCAATATGGACTTTGTGAAAGGTCTACCTTGCTCCTTCCTGAAGCATGATTTTATTTGGGTGATTGTGGACCGTGATGTGTTGTGGGTTTACAACACTTTAGATACGTAAAACTGAGAAAATAAGCATGGTTTTAGGTGTATTTATATGGATATGATGCACTTTTTCTTTATTTTCAAGAAATGCATGTGTTGGAGTTGACATCTGTGAAAGAAGGGAAAAGAGTGAAGAAAATAGGCTAAGTAGGGACTTCAGTACAAGAAATACCTTGGTGGTACGAGTTGTACAATGATCCTTGCTAAACTTCAGAAGATATGCTCAAGGCAAAGGCCAAGTACGACTATTGGTACGATTCGTACCAGAGTAGTCGTTGAAAACTTCAGAAGGATGCACTTTGATTAGTCTCCTAGTGAGGGTTCATCTCCTCAATGAAATCATGTGGATCCTCATCTACCTTCGATCCAAGGAACTCGGGAGGGTTCATCCTCAGAAAGTATCTAACCCTTTCTACTGTTGCATTCTCGTTCTGTGGGACATACGCTACCGCTTGCTGGTTGACTTGGGTGGTCAAGGCCTATGCTAGCATTTGAATGGCTACCCCGACTTCAGCATGGGCAATCGACTCCAATGCATGGTGCTAATGGGCTGGTGGGGCTTGTTGGTGCTTGTCCCCATTGCCATCCTCATGACCATTTCCATTCCCATTTCTTCTGTTGTTAACTCTGCTGGGAGGCATGATTCGGCAATCACGAATAGCACGAGTTAGAAGGATAGAGAGACATTTCATCGCACGACATAGATCATGAATGGAGGGAACATTTCGTAAAGGTCTCTTAGCCTCTTTGTCATAAGTGTGGCGCGCTTCACACCCATGAAAAAGACTTAACGCAGATTTCAAACACCCTAGAAAACTTCAAAACCTATTGCTCTGATACCAAGTTTGTCATGACCCGAACATAGGCTCAGATCGAGACACGGGAGAAGGAGCCCCAATAGATTCCAAGTCGTCCCATAGCATGAACATACATCTAAATCAATCAAGTAAAGTGGAAGACTTAACATAATAAACATGGCGGAAATCTGAACATAACATAGCAATCTGAATATACAACACGAGTCTGAAGCTGAATAAAATCTATTGTCTAAAAAGCCTCTAATTCTGATGAGTTGATGGGACAAGACCTCAACTAACTCTCTAAGTCTGAAACTGAAAATATGTAAACATAACTAAATGAAGAGTCCCTCGACAGATGAGGACTCACCAATAGAGACTGGATGCTAACTTCGAAAGCTTGCTAGTTATGGGACTAGTCTGAAGATTAGAGTTTTTATCATAAAATGATACAGTATAGGGTAAGCGGTCAGTACGTGGAATGTACCGAGTATGCAAGGTAAATAAAACAGACAGTTAAATTACATAAGAGATCATAAGAGTAGGACAACATGATCGTAACATAGATGTCATAATGCAAATGTATGACTCAAGGTTTTCAAAACATTCCTAAATCATTCACAATCATATTCATAAGAGAAAAACTTTATGAAACATGACTTGAGCCAAATTATATAATCATAATAATATATAAATCGTGAGGAATAGTGGGAGATTCTTATAACCGACATACCCCATATGAGCACACATGGAGCCCGACCTGTAAACCCCTAGTCGGGTGGGTGTTCGTTCCTTGCCAAGGATAGAACCATGAAAGAGGTGTGATATCACAACAGAGGGCCCATTTGGGCAAAGGGGATAATAACATGGAGGTCCCATTGTGGTTATGTTGGCGTGTAGTTTTGAGACTCAGGGAATGCTTGGACCCCGAGCCTACTCGGTGTTAAATACTACTCCCAAAACATATATAGTGCTCATAGGATAATATACATGAGATTCATAGGCTAGTTAAAATCATGATAATTATAAACATGCTTGAAATACGTGAACTAACCATGAAAGTACGGCCTATGAGTCAGCCATAATCGTAAATCATAAATCATGAGGATCATTGCACACTTGTAAAACATGTATATACTTGATATTCATAAATTCATGATGAGCATATGAAAGAAATCATATTATACATCTGTCACGACCCGAGAGTACACCCTGATCGTAGACACGAGACAGGAAGCCCCGAGAGACCCCAAATCAACCCATGGCATGAGCACAATACTAATTAATTCATAAAAGGTGGAAGACTTAAATTATCAATCATAAGCTAATTGAAAATCGTATCATGAATTGTAAGGAATGACAAACCGAAATACATCCATCAATGACAAAATACTACACATAAGTCTGAAAGCCTCTAATCATAAAAAGACGGGTTGAAGGGACAATACCCTAACTAACCCAAACATTTGGAAAACCTAAGATAATTTAAACAGTCCGAACAGAGCCCTCGGATCATGAGGACTCACCACTGGAGATTTAGTGGAACTGAGCACGAACTAGGGATGATACTGAGCGTGCGAACCAGATCCTGAAAATATAGGGGTTAGTACTTGGGAAGTACTGAGTATGTAATGTATGCAAAACAATGCTTCAAAACATAAAAGTTATAGGAGTAGAGACATCATGATCGTAAAACTAAAACCATAAGTATATCGCAAGGCTCAATATTTATAAAAATATTCATAAATTCATCAAAGTCATAACATGTAAGGAAAACATTTCATAAATCCTAACTTGAGCCAAAAGAACATAATCATGCATATTTCAAAACCATGAGGAACAATGAGAAATTTCTATAACCGACATACTCCACATTAGAACACATAAAGCCCGACTTGTACACCTAGTCGGGAGGTCTTTCATACCTTGCCATTGGTATGATCCAAGAAGGCGTGATATCACTCATGAAGACAGTCACTGAGGAGGTACCATACATGATCCTATGGTGGCAGGTAGTTCTAAGATTCGGGGCATAACCTAGGCCACGAACCTACTCAGTGTTAAGTACTACTCCTAAAACATGCCACGTGCTCATAACATTCATAACATGACATACATGGCTAGTGAAAAAATAAAAATCATGACATACTTGAGAATTCATATTACTAGCCATGGAATTAGGCTCGTGACTCAACCAAAGACATAGTTCATGAATCATACACGCCATCCAGGGCATGGCCCAAAATCTTAATCATGTTTGAAATGCTTAATTCACGTGAAACATGGTCATGACTACATGAGAAATAGAAAACCTTAAGAAATTCTTTAAATTCAAACATTCATATTGTGCTTGCGGAATCATTATGGACATAAATTTTACTAAAAATCCCTCATAATTGTACATCCATACTTTTATGGTCTTAAATTAGGGAATATAAAATATATACAAGTAAAATTAGCCCAAACACTTCAAAACCCACAATTGAAACACAATGCCACAAGCTCATGTAAACTTTTGAGGAATCATGCAAACTAGGTTAAGATCCATAAGAATTTATCAAGTTAAACATACGAAATGAGAAGAAATAGGCATGGGTAGGGACTAAACTACCCATTCAAACCCCACAAACCTGGAAATTTTGAGTCTCCCAACTTCCTTGAAAGCCCTAGGTAGATTCTTGAAGAATTTTGGAGAAGACACTTGAATTCCCTTTCCTCCTTCCTCTCTAATCTTATATGAATAGAAATGAAGTTTTTTGGAATGATTCCCTTTTAAAATACCTGGTCCCGACCTCAAAACGACATAGTTTATGTCTTAGGAGGGAGGAAATTACGAGATGGCCCTAACTAATTAACAGAAAATAACTGTCAGGTGACCCTAATGGGCGACCTGATGATTCGTTGCCAAGAGCGACGGGTCGTCTGGTATTTTCGTTAAGTCCACCGAAAATTTTCGTTTGTCTCTTAACGGAGGACATGACGACTCGTCCCCTGGTGATACGACTCGTTATGCCCTTTCGTCAAGTACACTGCCTTGTTGTTCAAGAAGATTCAATTGGCTTGGTAATGGCCCTCCTAACGGGTCGTTAGGACTGACGACTACTCGTTAGGTACCATCTGTTAAGTACACTAGATAGGCCTTACGATCTTACTCTAGGACCACCCCACGACTAACATAACGACTCGTGGTGTCTGACCACGAGTCATTACATCGCCCGTGGGGACCCTGAGTCCCTCATTATCCTAGACCTTCCCCATGAGTCACTTGACGACTCGTTTAGCCTCCACACGAGTCGTTAAGTGACCCATTTTATAGCTACTGCAACATTTCCCAGTATTCTCCTGATTCACTTTCGGACCTGATCTTTGGGTTCTCGGGGTATAACAATATCTCCCCCTTAGGAGCATTCGTCCTTAAATGTTAGAAAGAAACAAAAAACTCAAAACAAACAATCACTATATTTATAGATGCTAATCATTAACATTCAAGTCGAAAACTGACGAAAAGACTAACCCCAAAGAGAACCACATAGCTGGTTAGAGTTCAGACATCAGATACATATATCATATCGTAAAACAAATTTATTCACATGAATAAAACATGAAAAATTGATTAGAGGTTAGGGCAAAAATTTGATACCTCAAACTGAAGCTGAGCTTGTAGGGAACAAATGGGGGTATTTATCCATCATATCCGCTTTGGCATACCATGTGGCTCCCTCGACATGCTGGTTCCTCCATAACACCTTTACTGAGGCTACTTCCTTGTTCCTCAATCTCCCCGACGATCCTAGATTTTAATAGGAATTTCCTCATAAGTGAGACTATTCTTCACACCAACACTTTCCACCGGAACCACTAAGGCTGGGTCTCCCAAGCACTTTTTCAAGAGCGATACATGAAATACAAGATGAACTGAAGCCAACTCCGAGGGTAAATCTAACTCATAGGCTACTTCACCCACTCGCCTCATAATCCTGTATGGGCCAATATAGCGGGGACTAATCTTCCCTTTCTTTTCGAATCTCATAACTCCCTTCATGGAAGATACCTTTAGAAACACCCAATCATCGATCTCGAACTCAAGCTCCCTTCTCCTCATATCTGCATAAGACTTTTGGCGACTTTTAGCGTTTTCAGCCTTTCCCTTATCAACTAAACTTTCTCCATGGCCTCATGAACTGAGTCTAGCCCCACTAACAAAGCTTCACCAACTTCAAACCACCCAATGGGTGATCTACTTCTTCACTCGTAAAGAGCATCGAACAGTGCCATTTGTATGCTGGAGTGATAGCTATTGTTGTAGGCGAACTCAATAAGAGGAAAATGCTCGTCCCAACTACCCCTAAAGTAAATGACACAAGCTCTCAATATGTCCCAATAGTCTGGATAGTCCGCTCCGCCTGACCATCGGTTTGCGGATGAAACGCCGTGCTAAGCTTGACTTGAGTACCAAGTCCCTTTTGAAAAGACCTCCAGAACTGAGAGGTGAACTACGTACCTCTATTTGATATAATGGACAAGGACACTCCATGAAACCTAACCAACTCTCGGATGTACAACTTTGCATAATCTTCTGTCGAATCAGTGGTTTTGACAGGTAGGAAATGAGCAGCCTTGGTCAACCTGTCCACCACAACCCAGATGGAGTCCTGTTGTCTACGAGTGCGGGGAAAACCTGTCACAAATTCCATGTTGATTTCTTCCCACTTCCAAGTAGGAATGTTGATGTCTTGAAGTAACCCCCCCCCCCCTGATGCTCAACTTTCACCTGTTGCCAATTCTGGCACTTGGCTACAAATTCTTCAATATCCCTCTTCATGCCATTCCACCAGTAGACTTCCCGCAAGGCATGATACATTTTGGTGGCACCTGGGTGGATAGAATATCTAGATCCATGAGCCTCATGCAATATTCGACTCCTTAAATCCCCAACGTTCGGAACACATAAGTGACCCTGGTACCAAAGCACACCATCTCCCCCTTTGGAGAAGTCTTCTATTTTCTAACTTTGAACAGCTTCTTTCAACCTTACCAATATTGGGTCCTCATCTTGCTTAGCCTTTACCTCTGTTACCAAGGATGAATCTGACCTATACTGAACTACTACCCCACCATCAGTCGAGCCGACTAGTCTAACTCCCAACCGTGCAAGTCGATATACCTCCTTTACTATCTCCTTCCTTTCTTCACTCACATGTGACACACTTCCCATAGAAAGTCTACTAAGGGCGTCTGCTACCACGTTGGCCTTACCCCGGTGGTAAAGGACACTCATGTCGTAGTCCTTAAGTAGCTCTAACCACCTCCATTGCCGAAGATTTAGTCCTTTTGTGTGAACACATATTGTAAACTCTTGTGATATGTGTATAATTCTACATGAACCCCATACAAGTAGTGTCACCATATCTTCAAAGCATATTCCATTGCAGCCAACTCAAGATCATGGGTTGGGTAGTTCTTCTCATGAGTTTTTAACTCCTTGGAAGCATATGCTACAACTTTCCCGTGCTGCATCAATACACATCCCAGTCCGACCCTCGAAGCATCACAAAAGACAACGAAGCCATCGGTACCCTCCGGTAAGGTCAACACTGGTGTTGAAGTGAGTATGGCCTTCAATTCTTGAAAGCTCTTCTCACAAACCTCCGACCATTGGAACTTCACCATTTTCTGAGTCAATCTTGTCAATGGGGCTGCAATGGATGAGAAACCTTGCACGAACCTTCGATAGTAACCTACTAATGCTAAAAATCTTCTAATCTCCGAAGGGTTTACCGGTCTGGGCCAGTTCTTTACTGCCTCTATTTTCTGGGAGTCCACCCTTATACCTTCGCTTGACACTACATGCCCCAAGAATGCAACAGATTTCAGCCAAAATTCATATTTGCCGAACTTGACGTATAACTAGTTTTCTCTTGAGGGTCTAGAGTGCTACCCTCAGGTGTGCAGCATGCTCCTCCTCGCTCCAGGAGTGTATTAATATGTCGTCAATGAACACGATCACGAACATATCCAAGTATTCCTTAAATACCCTGTTCATCAAATTTGTAAAAGTTGCAAGGGCATTGATTAGTCCAAAAGACATAACAACGAATTCATAATGGCCATATTGGGTTTGAAAAGCGGTCTTTAGGATGTCATTCTCCCGAACCCTGAGCTGGTGATACCTCGACCTGAGATCTATCTTAGAGAAGTATTTGGCACCCTGAAGCTTGTCGAATAAGTCACCGATTCGGGGTAAAGGGTATCTATTCTTGATGGTGACCTTGTTCAACTATCTATAGTCAATACACATACGTAGGGAACCATCTTTCTTCTGAAAGAATAACACTGGGGCACCCCATGGGGACTTACTCGATTTAATGAAACCCTTATCTAGAAAATCCTTCAACTGCTCCTTTAACTCTTTTAGTTCTGCTGGGGCTATACGATAAGGAGGGATTGATATGGGTTGCGTCTCAGGCAATAGATCAATTTCAAAATCAGTCTCCCTCTCGGAGGAACACCTGGTAGGTCATTTGGAAATACCTGGGGATATTCACACACCACCGGGACTAACAGCATGGTCAGGGACTCAGACGTGACATCCTTAACCCTAACCATGTGGTAAATACAGCCCATGGAAATCATTTTTCTAGCCTTGATATAGGAGTTAAAGCGACCTACAGTACCACTGAACCACCCCCTCCATTCTAAAACTGATTCACCAGGAAACCGAAACTCCACTGCCCGAGTTCTACAGTTAACAGAAGCATAACATGTAAACAACCAATCCATGCCTAAGATGATGTCAAAATCAGTCATAGCCAATTTTACTAAGTCCGCAGAGTTAACCTTATGTAATACTATAATAGGGCAACCTCTATATACCCACCTTGCTACGACTGAATCACCAACCGGGGTAGAGACAGAAAATGGTTCAAAAAAGTTTTCATAACTAACTCCAAAGTAACTAGCAATGTAAGGTGTCACAAAAGATAATGTGGCCCCCAGATCTAATACAGCATAAGCATCAATATGATAAACTTGCAACATACCCGTAACCACATCGGGAGAAGTCTCCTGCTTCTGTCGAAAGCCCAATGCATAAAACCAGTTCTGGTGCTGGCCGCCAGCTGAGCCGGTAGGAGCAACCTGCTAATGCTGACGTGCTACTAGGACGGCTGAACTGGCTGCAGAAGTGCAGGCTCCACTACCCCCTGACCTAGCTGCGGGGCAATCTCTTAATTTGTGTCCGGGTTTGACACACCCGAAACAAGCGTCTGAGCCCACCAAACATTTCCCCGGGAGGTTCTTGCCATAGGTAGCACAAGAAGGGAATGTGCACTTTGTGCGCATGCTGTTTTGACTCCTCGATCCTGAGGCCCTACTCCTCTGGCCGTCCAATGGCCTGGATGGAGTACTTGTTGAAGATGGTGCTGGTGCAGTGGACCTGTGCTGGGACTGCTAGTGAAATTCACCCCTTGGCTTAGGCTGGGAGAACCTATGGCTATCAGTTCTGGCCCTCTTGGCCTCTCTTTGCCTCATATGAGCTGCTTTCATCTACTGAGCATAGAGGACTATCTGTGGGAAGTTACATCCCTATGTAGCATGGTTATTCTGCAGTCTTTGTCCAGATACTCGGCTACTACTTGCACGAACCTACTCACCCGCGCCCTTTGGTCCATCACTAACTCCGAGGCATATTTTTACAGGTGAGTGAATTCAAGTGAATATTCCAGCACCGTCATCTTTCCTTTCTTAAGGTTGACAAACTCAGTTGCTTTCAGTTCCCTCATCTCCCGATGGAAGAACCTGTCGAGAAAGGCTATGCGAAACTCATCCCAGCTGATAGGGCCCGTTGCCGCTACCCTGCTATCCCTCCATTGCTTGAACCAAATGTAAGCGACCTCCTTCAGCTGATAAGAGGCCAAATCAACACATTCCTCACTTGTCACTCTCATGAACTGAGTGACCTTCAAAATCCCTTCGATGAACTCATGTTGATCCTCGTCCACCTTTGCCCCTGTGAACTCGGGAGGGTTCATCCTCAGAAAGTCTCTGACCCAGGTCACCGCTGCATTGTCATTGTGAGGAACAGGCGCAACAGCCTGCTGGTTGACCTGAGCGGTCAAGGCATGCGCCAGCATTTGAATAGCCGCCTGAAACTCGACATGGGCAGCGGCTGTGGCGCTTGGGCTCCTGAACAGGCATCATCATTGCCATCCCCGAGCCTTCATCATTTATCTTCCTCCTTCTGATTATCCTTCTAGGAGAAATAAGTTTCTGCAATCGTGAAATGCAAGAATTAGAAAGGGGGAAAGATTTTGACCGCACGACATAGATCATGAAAGAAGGGAACATTTCCAAAAATGTTCAGTAGCCTCTTCGTAATAAGTGTGGCGCTCTTCACACCTATGAAAAAGACTCTACCTAAGCGGCTTTCATACTCCCTAGGACATATCTAAACCTGTGGCTCTGATATCAATTTTGTCACGACCCGAGAGTACACCCTGATCGTAGACACGGGACAAGGAGCCCCTAGAGACCCTAAGTCAACCCAAGGCATGAGCACAATACTAATTCATTCATAAAATGTGAAAGGCTTAACTTATCAATCATACGCTAACTGAAAATCGTATCACGAATTGTAAGGAATGAAAAATCAAAATACATCTATCAATGACAAAATACTACACATAAGTCTGAAAGCCTCTAATTATAAAAGGACTAGTTGAAGGGACAAGACCCCAACTAACCCTAACATTTGGAAAACCTAAGATAATTTAACAAGTCTGAACATGAAGCCCTCGGATCATGAGGACTCATCACTGGAGATTTAGTGGAACTGAGCACGAACTAGGGACGATACTGAGCCTACAAACCAGATCCTGAAAATATAGGGGTCAATACTTGGAAAGTACTGAGTATGTAAAGTATGAAAAACAATGCTTAACAACATAAAAGTTATAGGAGTGGGGACATCATGATCATAAAACTGAAACCATAAGTATATCGTAAGGCTCAATATTTCTAAAAATATTCATAAACTCATCAAAGTCATAACATACAGGGGAAAACATTTCATAAATCCTAACTTGAGCCAAAAGAACATAATCATGCATATTACGAAACCATGAGGAACAATGGGAGATTTCTATAACCGACATACTCCACATGAGCACACATGAAGTCCAACTTGTACGCCTAGTGGGGAGGCTGTTCATACCTTGCCAAGGGTATGAACCATGAAGGCGTGATATCACTCATGAAGGCCCCATAGGGAATAGGGGATAGTCACTGAGGAGGTCCCAAACATGATCCTACAGTGGAACGTAGTTCTGAGATTTGGGGCGTAACCTCGGCCCCGAACCTACTCGGTGTTAAGTACTACTCCAAAAACATGCAACATGATGATAACATTCGTAACACGACATGCATGGCTAGTGAAAACATAGAAATCATTACATATTTGAGAATTCATATTACTAGACATGGGATTGGGCCCGTGAGTCGGCCAAAGACATAGTTCATGAATCATTCACGCCATCTGGGGCATGGGCCAAAATCTTAATCATGTTTGAAATTCTTAATTCATGTGAAACATGGTCATGACAACATGAGAAATAGAAAACTTGAAGACATGTTTTAAATTCAAAAATGCATATTGTGCTTGCGGAATCATTATGGACATAAATTTTACTAAAAATCCCTCATAATTGGACATCCATACTTTTATGGTCTTAAATCAAGGAATATAAAATATATACAAGTAAAATTATCCCAAACAGTTCAAAACCTACAATTGAAACACAATACCACAAGTTCATGTAAACTTTTGAGGAATCATGCAAATGGGGTTAAGACACATAAGAATTTAGCAAGTTAAACATAGGAACTGGGAAGAAATGGGCATGGGTAGGGACTAAACTACCCATTCAAACCCCACATACCTGGAAATTTCGAGTCTCCCAACTTTCTTGAAAATCCTAGGTAGATTCTTGAAGAATTTATGAGAAGACAATTGAATTCCCTTTCCTCCTTCCTCTCTAATCTTATATGAATAGAAATGAAGTTTTTAGGAATGATTCCTCTTTAAATGACCTGGTCCTGACCTCAAAACGACGTAGTTTAGGTCTTAGGAGGGTAGGAAATTATGAGAAGGCCCTTACTAATTCCCAGGAAATAACTGTCTAGTAACCCTAACGGGTGACATGACGATTCATTTCCAAGAGTCACGGGTCGTCTGGTCTTTTTGTTAATTACACTGGAAATTTTCCTTTGGCTCTTGGCGGAGGACATGATGACTCATCCCCCGGTGATACGACTCGTTACGCCCTTTCATCAAGTACACTGCCTCGTTGTTCAAGAAGATTCAATTATCTTGTTAACGGCCCTTCTAAAGTGTCTTTAGGACTGACGACGACTCATTAGGTACCATCCGTTAAGTACACTGGATAGGCCTTACTATCTTACTCTAGGACCACCCCATGACTGACATGACGACTCGTGGTGTCTGACCGCGAGTCGTTACATCGCCCGTGGGGACCCTGAGTCCCTCATCATCCCAGGCCTTACCCACGAGTCACTTGAAGACTCGTTTGGCCTTCTCACGAGTCGTTGAGTGACCCGTTCTACAACTATTGCAACATTTTCCAATTTTTCTCCTGATTCAATTCCAGACCTAATCCTTGGATTCTAGGGGTATAACAACATCATAAATCATAATGGGTTAATGAACATCAAAATCAAAGTAGAATCATAGCTTGATTTATCATGAAATATACATAATTGAGCATAGCTTTGTAGAAATTTAAATCCATAAGTTTATAACTAATATAGTTGTAAAATCTAACCACGATTCATGGAATATAAATTGATACATGAAGGAGATTAACCCATATATAGATCATAAGGATTTCATAAGAATTGGGATAAAACCCCATAGAATTATCAATAGAATTTCATGAATTAGGGAGAGATTAGGCATGGGTGTGAGCAAGTTCACCTATTCATAACCTTACATACTTGAGAATAACTGATTCTACAAAGATTGCCCAATAAAGAATTGATGAAAAACTTGAAGGAATTAAGCTTAATCACTTCTCCTGGCTTCTAACGTTGCATGCATGAATAGGAATAGCTTCGAATGAACTTACCCCTCTTAATACTAACTATTCATAGCTTAAAGTGACGTAGTTTAGGCCTTAGGATCATAGGAATTACGGATAATCCCTTACTAAATTCACAGGGAAAAACTTATTGCTAGTCCCAATAAGGGAGTAGACGAGTTGTTACCACAGGGCATGAGTCGTCGTCTGGTGTCATTAAGTGCACTGCCACTTTTCATCAAGGGTACCCATGAGGGACCTAACGGCTCGTCATTGGTGACTATGACTCGTGATCACCTTCTGTTACCTCCACTGCCTAGAACCTCAAGTCTTTAATTAACTGATGACCACGACTAACCTAACGGATCGTGGCGTCTAAGCACGACTCGTGGAGTCTAACCATGACTCGTGGCGTCCATTCATGGGGTACACTGCCAGTTCATCCATCATCCTTTAGCTACTCTTGACCACGAGTGACTTGACAACTCGTGGGATTGACCACGACTCTTGGCCACACCTGTGGTTACCCCAAATTTGAAATTTCTAGGCAAGTCAACACTCATCACCATGAGTAACTTAATGACCTATGGTCAACCAGACGGGTCACATGTTGTCTCATTGTGTGACCTCGTGCAGAACATCCTATTTTTTCCATTTCAATGCCTAGGTTTGATCTTAGGGCTTTCGGGGTATAACACTAGTCCAACACACAAGATTCTAAATTTTACTGAATTGAGAACTAGGGCTAAATCATTCTACTAAATACAATTTTCACAAATTTCTAGAAATAGGGAATAATAAAGAAGTTAAAATCATGAGGAATATTCTACTTGAAATCTTAAAGAAATGGTCTGACAATTTTCTACATTTCATATCCACAGGGCTATAACTGATAGTTAAAATAGAGAAGATTTTGGGGACACAGAGGAAGAACTATTCCCTTGTTAAATTCCCATATATACGGATAAGAATATTTGGAGAAACTCCCTTGAGAATTGAAGAAGAAGTCAAATGCCCTAGCTCTGCTCTTGCTACTTCCTTACTGTTTTCTACGCTTTAGACTTTGAGGGGATGAGTGGAATGAAGGGGGAATGTCATTCTACCCCTTTAAATGCCTCCAAAATGAGTCCGAAATGATAGGGTTTTAAGATAAAGAGGTTGGGAAGTTACAAAAATAACCCATGAAATAAGATTTGGAAACCTTCCCGACAGGATCCAATAAGCCTTACAACAGGTCGTTGGTTGAAACCATGACCCGCTGGAACCAACCATTAGTCCTGGGTCCAAAAATCATTCTAGCTGGAATGGGACCATGGAAGTATACCACGACTCATTGGGACAACTAACGAGTCGTTGGTACCTCTCATTGTCATTGGTAGGGAAATCTGGGCGCTAAGATAATGGGCAACATAATGACTCGTTGGTAGGACCAACGGGTCATTGCATCGCATCATTGTCAACACTGTTAGAGCCTGCGACTGGGTTACAGGTGCTATCAATGGCTCATTGGTAGGAACCACAAGCCGTTAGTTCACCTGTTGCCTCTGGAAAATGTACGGTAGGCTTCTGAATTGGGATCCAATGGACGATAGGAAGGCTCATTTTGTCTTCCAATGGGTCATCCTGTGCCTCATTTTTCCCCCGAAGGAAATTTTTTAAGCTGACAATGACTCAGACAATGGCCTGTTGGAGCAGACCACGATCCGTTGTCTGGGCCATTTTGCAATAAAATATTCTGGTTTCCCCTGGTTTTTCTTGCAAGGTTTGAGATTGGTTTAGAAAGGTTTTGGGGTGTTACAACATGTCTAGGTATGGCTTGAATACCTTGATCATCAGATCCATAAAAGTTGTAGGAGCTTTGATTAGTCCAAAAGACATAACTACGAATTTATAGTGGCCATACCAAGTTCTGAAGGCTGTTTTTGGAATATCGCATTCTCTGACCCTGAGTTGGTGGTACCCTGATCTGAGATCTATCTTGGAAAAGAAACTAACTCCCTAAAACTAAACGAACAAGTCATCAATCCTAGGTAAAGGATGCCTGTTCTTGACTGTAACTTTGTTCAACTAACGGTAGTCAATCCATATTCTGAGTGTACCATCTTTCTTTTGCATGAATGTGACTGGGGCACCCCACAAAGAGATACTGGGCTTGATAAAAACCTTATCTAGAAGGTCTTTCAGTTGTTCCTTCAACTCTTAAGCTCAACTAGAGATATTCTGTAAGGAGGAATAGAGATGGGTTGGGTATCTGGAAGTAGGTCTATGCCAAAATCTATTTCTTGCTCGGGAGGAACTCCGGGAAGACCTATGAGAAAGACATCAGGGAACTTATTCACCATGAGAACTGACTGGATGGTCGGGGTCTTAGAACTAGAATCTTTGACCCTAACCACATGGTAGATGTACCTCTTAGCGATCATTTTTCTAGCCTTAAGTTATGAAATGAACCGATCCTCTAAAATACTACTCTTCCACTCTAGGACTGGTTCATTAAGAAACAAGAATCTAATGACCTTAGTTCACAGTCAATTGAGGCATAGCAAGAATGTAACCAGTCCATGCCAAGAATGAGGCCTTCGTTGTGTATTGATGCAGCATGGTACAGTGATAGCATATTCTTCCAGGCAGCTGAAGGTTCATCAAAAGAATTACCCGACTCATAAACTCAAATTGGTGGAGGTAGTAATTGCCTTGAAGATTTGGAGACACTATTTGTACGGGGTCCATGTAGATGTGCTTATGGACCACAAAATCCTATAATATGTGTTTACCTTGAAGGATCTAAATCTACGCCAAAGGATGTGGTTGGAGTTACTAAAGGATTATGATATGAGTGTCCTTTACCATCTGGGAAAGGCTAATATGGTAGTATATGCTCTTAGTAGGCTTTCTATGGAGAGTGTGTCCCATGTAGAACAGGGGAGGAAGGAGCTGGTAAAGGATGTTCATTGGCTTGCACAGTTGGGAGTTCATTTGGTTGATTCGACTGATTGTGGTATTATTGTTCAGAATGGAACAGAATCATCCTTGGTGACTGATGTAAAATCTAGACAAGACGAGGATCCTATCTAGGTGAATTTAAAGGAGTTGTTCAGAATCAGAAGGTAGAGGTCTTCTCCAAAGGGGGAGGTGGTGTGCTCCGATATCAGGGCTGTCTGTATGTTCTAGATGTTGATGATTTGAGAGATCGGATATTGCATGAGGCTCATGGTTTCAGATATTCCATACATCCAGGTGCCACCAAGATGTACCGTGACCTACGGGAAGTCTATTGGTGGAATGGCATGAAGAAGGACATTGCAGAATTTGTAGCTAAGTGTCAGAATTGTCAACAAGTAAAATTGGAGCATCAAAGACTGGTAGGTGTGCTTCAAGATATCAGTATTCCTACTTGTAAGTGGGAGGATATCGATATAGACTTCATCACAAGGTTTCCTCTCACTCGTCAATAGTATGACTCCATTTGGGTGTTTGTGTATAGGTTGACCAAAGCAGCTCACTTCCTACTAGTCAAAACTATTGATTCAGTGGAGGATTATGCTAAATTATACATTCGGTAGCTAGTTCAGTTGCATGGAGTGCCATTGTCCATCATATCGGATAGAGGTACTCAATTTACCTCCCAGTTTTGGAGATTGTTTCAAAAGGGACTTGGTACTCAGGTCAAGCTTAGCACAACATTTCACCCGCAATAGATGGCTAGACCGAGCAGACTATTTAAAATCTCGAGGACATGTTGAGAGCATGTGTGATTGACTTCAAGAGTAATTGGGATGATCATTTACCTCTCATTGAGTTTGTGTATAACAACAACTACCATTCTAGCATTCAGATAGCTCCTTTTGAGGCTCTCTATGGAAAGAGATGTAGATCACCTATTGGTTGGTTTGAAGTCGGTGAAGCTACGATGATAGGACGGGATTCAATCCATGAGGCCAAGGAGAATGTTCAGCTCATAAGGGACAGGTTGAAAACAACTCAGAGTCGCCAAAAGTCCTATGCGGATGTGAGGAGGAGAGAACTTGAGTTTGAAGTCGATGATTGGGTGTTTCTAAATGTGTCTCGCATGAAGGGAGTGGTGAGGTTCGAAAAGAAAGGGAAACTCAGTCCCATTATGTTGGCCCATACTGGATTGTGAAACGGGTTGGCAAGGTGGCATATGAGTTGGAGTTTCCCTCAGAGTTAGCTTTAGTTCATCCAGTTTTCCATGTATCACTCTTAAAGAAATGTCTGGGTGATCCATCTTTGGTTGTTCCGGTGGACAGTGTCGGTGTGAAAGACAGGCATAGTTATGAAGAGGTTCCGGTGGAGATACTGGATCATCAGGTTCGTAAGCTACGAAACAAAAAGTAGATTCAGTCAAGGTTTTATGGAGGAATCAGCAGGTTGAGGGAGCTACATGGGAAGCCGATGCGGATATGATGGCTAAATACCCGCATTTATTCCCTTCCAGCTTATTTTCAACTTGAGTTATCAGTTTCCTCCTTAGTACTTTATTCAGTTTCATGTTTGGCGGATGTATATAAGTTTTCTCATGTAAATTGATGTATGTGTGATTTAGGAATTCAGTTCAGTCATGTAGTTCAAATGGTAGTCAGTCACTCCGTCAATTTCCAGCATGTATGTTCAGTATTTGAGTATGATGATTGTATTTCATCCTCAGAAAAATGGACAGGCTAAACGCACCATTCAGGCGCTTGAAGATATGTTGTGTGCCTGTTTTTTAGGTTTTAGTAGAAGCTGGGATGACCATGTTTCCTTGGTTGAGTTCACCTATAATAACAGCTATTAGGTGAATATTCAGATAGCCCCATATGAAACTTTATATAGGCAAAACTGCAGGTTGCCAGTGGGCTGGTTTGAGCTCAATGAGGCATAGTTATTGGGGCTAGACTTAGTGTAGCAGGCTATTGATAAGGTGAAATTTATTAGAGATCGACTTCAGACGGCCCAGAGCAGGCAGAAGTCTTATGCAGATGTACGCTGTCATGAACTGGAGTTTGCTATTGATGATTGGGTCTTCCTAAAAGTGTCGCCTATTGAAGGAGTCATGCGATTTGGCCAAAAGGGCAAGCTAAGCCGTACATATGTTGGGCCTTACAGAGTTATCTGCTGGATTAGAAAAGTAGCCTATGAGTTGGAGTTTCCACCAGAGTTAGCGGCAGTCCACCTAGTATTTCATGTATCGATGTTGCAAAAGTGTATAGGAGACACAACTCGTGTTATTCCTATCGATGATGTCTGAATTTCTGAGGAGATGCCTACACTGAGGTCCGAGTTGCTATTCTTGACCGGCAAGTCAGGAAACTTCAGACCAAAGGAGTCAACTCAGTTAAAGTATTGTGGCAAAGTAATAACATCGAGGACGTAACATGGGAGGCTGTGGAGGAAATGAAGATGAAATATCCTCATCTATTCAATAAGATCAGACCCGGGAGTTGGAATGGAGAAAATAGGAATTTCTGCACCAGGTCACAAGACGAGTCATCCAGTGACTCGTCAGGAACCCCACGACTCATTAAGTGACCCGTGGGGAATGGCTGGGACTTATTGCAAATTTTAGTTTTTAGGTGACCACAGATGTGACCACGAGTCATGGTTAGCATCATGACTCATCATGTCATCCATGGTCAAGGATGATATGAAGGTAGAATAAAATCGACAGTGCACCTAACGGGTTATCACCACGACTCATAGGGTACACCATGAGTCGTGGTGACCCCTAGGAGAATTTTGGCAATGAAGGTGATGAGAGGTGACCACAAGTCGTGGTCACTGGTAACGATCCCTTCAGTCCCTCATGGTGATCAGTGAAGATGGAGTCCAGTGAAGACAACGACTGGCAGACCACGTTAGGACTGGCAGTCTATTTTTTCCTACGAGTTTACTAAGGGCTTTTCCGTAATTCCTAAGTTCCTATGGACGAAACTATGTCATTTTAATGTCAGAATGGAGTGTTTTAAGAAGGGTTAAGTCATTTTAAGCCTATCCTAATTTATGCATGCAAGTTTAAAAGTTTGAGAGGTGATCAAGCCTAGTTCTACAAATTTCTTCCTCAATTCTCTTTGGGAAATCTAGGGAGTGTGAAAATCAGGTCTATTCAGGTATATAAGGCTATGAATGGGTGTAATTGTCCACACCCATGCCCGATTCCCTCTCAATTCCTAAAAATTCTAATTGTTGAATCTATGGGGGTTTTACCCAATGTGTGAATTCTCTAAGTATCGATCATGGGTATGATCCAAGCATGTTTCTAATATTGTTTTATGATCTATGGGCATATTTTGTGACTATTTTAAATATAAGTTTATAGATTTGATTTTAAATTCAATTATGCCCAATTATGAATGTTTATGAAAAAGTCAAGGTATGATTTCATTATGATTTTGATCTTAACTAGCCCAAAGATGATTTATTCTTTATGATTCGATTTCTCTCAAGTACTTATCATGGATTTATGTAATATCAAGTTTACACATGTTTATAAGTATGCATGAATTTCATGATTTATGGATTTATGACTCTTGGCCAATTCATGGGCCCTTGTTCATGGCTAAACACGTATTTTAAATGCGTATCAATGATGTTGTTATTTATTTTTCCATGAACTTCATGAATCACGTTACGGTTACTATACGAGCCTAATGTGCATGTTTTTGGGAGCAGCATCTAGCACCGAGTAGCCTGGCATTCAAAGGACTACGCTGGTGTCTCAAAACTACGTGCCACCGTGGGTTTATTTATATATATTCCAATGTTAATGGATCCCCTCTTCATGATATCACTTACTACATGTCCCTTGCCTAACAAACCTAGGACGACTCTGCCTACTTGAGTGAGATAGTTGGGGTATCATGTAAGGCTCTACCATGATGGTGTTGGTTATTACGAGTCCTCCCATTGTTCCTCATGATTTATGCATGATTATTTTTATGCACATTGGCCAATTCATGTTTAATAAAGCTTTTCTCTTATGATTGTGATTATGAATGATTTACGAATATTTTGAAAACCTTGAGCCTTATGTTTACATTATGATATTTACATCATGAGCATGTCATCCTACTCTTATGAACTCTTATGCATTTTAACTATCCGTTTCTACTTACCTTGCATACTCAGTACATTCCACGTATTGACCGCATACTATATGTTGTATCATTTCATGATACAGGCTCCGATATCCAGGCCAAGTCCTGCCACTAGTCATACTTCCGGAGTTAGCTCTTCTTAGTCATAGTTGGTGAGTCCACATCTTGCAAGGGCCCTTCTTATCAGTTGTATTTCATCTTTTCGGTTTTCAGAATATAGTGAGTTAGTTGTTGTCTTGTCCCATTAACTCATTAGTGTTAGAGGCTTCTCAGACATAGTTTATATTTCAGCTTTTGATTCATTTATGAATTTAGATGTTGTGATTGTTTAGAATTCCTATGTTATCTATGATGATATCCCGCTTATCTATGATTGAGTTAGATGTATGTTCATGCCATGAGTCGACTTAGAGCCTCTTGGGATTTCTTGTCTCGTGTCTCGATCTGGGCCTATGTTCGGGTCGTGACATAGGGTATGTGTATGATACCAAAGTTACTGAGTATCTATTTTGAAGCATATTAAGCAAAATTATTTTTCATTCGATGACGAATGTTCCTAATGGGGGGGGGGGGGAGAATGTTACACCCCAGAAAACTTTTGGTGATTATGTGATGTTTGTATGCTATGTCAAGGGAAGTACGGGTTGTATATTGGTCATAGATGACAAGGAAAATGTGTACGAATGGAAAAGCGAAGAGTATGTGAAGTTCATGAGTAAGGGTAAACTTTAAATGACCATATCTCCCAGTATATAATGAATTAGAAGCTCGACAGCCTATTAAAGATCTTTGAGTCTAGTTTTCAAAAAATCAAATTGCTCATCAATATAATTTCAGAGTAAAACGTTATAGCCATTTTACGGTGGCACTATCGGGCAGTAACGTGGCCACCGCCCTAAAAACGGCCACCGCCCAAACCCTTTTATCCTTTGAAATTTGTATTATGAAATCTCTTTCACCTTTTTAGATTTTGAGCTGCCTACTTATACTCTTTAATTCTCTCTAAATTTCCAGCAGCAACCAGGGAAGAGCAAAGGAAAATACCAAGCTAAAATCCCATAAAGCTAAAGCTAAGCGAAGGGGATCAATCACAAGGTGAAGGTGGCACTACAAAAAACTGGCCAAAAAATGAGGGTGCATTGGTTTAAAAAAACCGTTGGAATATTGACTTGTTTGTCGATTTATCTCATTTTTATTTCTTTTATAATTATTTTATTAATATAATGACCGTGTCCATCAATTATTCCCTCGTTATTTTTTACAGATTTTTTCACAAAATAGATAACTGACGGATATGGTCGATATATACTAAAAAAATATTAAAATATTTTAATTGGTCGATGGATAGGGTTATTTTTTATATAATAATTATTTATATAAAGATAATAATTTGTAATTTTTTCAATTTAATTCAAAAAACCTACGGACATGGTCGATTAGTCCGTCGGTTTCTCAATTAAATGAGTTGACCCAATCTTGACCAAAAAGCCGACGGACCAACCAACCTATCCGTCAGTTTTTTCAATTTAATCAACCCAGAGCCCCTTTCTTTCCCATTTCTCTATTTCTCTCAATTCTCCGATCTCTCTATTCTCTGTTCCGCGATTCCCCTCCCCACCCACGGAACCCATCCATGGCCATCGTCCACCCTCCTCGTCGTAGCTCCACCGCCAATGAACCCACTCCCTCACCCTACTGACCTAACCATCCGACCCACTGCCATATTTCAAGGTTAGGGTTTTCAATTTTTGAATTAATTTTTTGTTAGATTTTAGTTTAAATTGTTAGATTTCATTGTTATTGTCATTGTTAAATTATTATATTGTTAATATTATTGTTAGAATTGTTAGATTTCATTACTAAATTATTATATTTTATTGTTATTGTGATTTGTTAAATTATTATATTTTTAATGTTATTTAAATTATTAGAATTTTTTGATTTTATTGTAAATGTTGTTTTTAGGATTGTTAATTAGATTAAGTTGAAGCTTTGTTAGATTGTTAGATTTTATTGTTAATGTTATTTTTAGAATTGTTAATTAGATTTAGTTGAAATTTTGTTAGATTGTTAGATTTCATCGTTAATTTGTTAAATTTCATTGTTAAATGTTATTGTTAGGATTGTTAGGTTTCGTTGAAATTTTATTACATTGTTAGATTTCATTGTGTTTGACGCTCCGTTACAAGTTAAGTTAGAAATTTATCAAAAATAACTAATAACAGTAACTACTAGAATTTAATAATAAAATTTAACAATAATAATTATATATCAAAAATGATATAATAATTCAAAGTTAATAATTATTAAAATTTCAAATTCATAATTCAATAATTACAAAACTTTATTATTAAATACTCAAATTCCTTAACCACATATAATTTTGGTAATTAACTAATAAATATTAATTCAATAATTTCATCAAAATTTGACTTATTTTTGGAGGATGTTTGTCGGATAATTAGTGACCATTAAATAAAAAAATTTAATTATCAATACAAATTAATTAATTTAATTTATATGTATAATCTAAAATATCTTTATTGTTTTAGATGAATTATCGTCTATGGATGTATGATAGAACTAATACAAATCGTGGGGGGCATGAAAGATGAATTTGTTTAAGGTGTTAGAGGATTTATCAACCATGCATTGTCGCTATACCCATTTCAAACTGATGGATTGATTAGGTGTCCTTGTAAGTGATGCAATTGCATGAAGTTTTTTAAACCTGATAAAGTTGTAGTTCATAATTACTGCTATGGGTTTAAGCCTAGATATTTTGTGTGGACTAATCATGGTGAGACTAATGGAGAGAATGATATATTTTATAATTTCATCGATGAAAGTAGTAGGTCTGTACATGATCAAAGTAGTGTTCAACATGAGAAAGTCCATGAAATGGTCAATGATGCATTTGGGAAATAATATGGGATGGAACCCGAATAATATTTCGAAGAAACTCCCAATGAAAAAGAAATGCGTTTCTACGAACAACTAGAAGAGGCTAGTTGTCCATTATGTGTAGGGAGTCTACATTGTGAGTTGTCCGTTGCAGTTAGAACAATCAATATCAAATCAAATTGGAGTGTTCCTCAAGCTTCTATGGAATCTATGGTTGGTCTTTTGGTGGAACTCAATAACCCTAAGTTGAACATACCTAAGAATTTCTATCAGGAAAAGAAATTAGTTTCCAAGTAAGGATTGTCGTATGATATAATCCATTGTTGTGAAAATGATTGCATGTTGTTCTATAAGAATGATGGGGATCTAGAAAATTATAAGTTTTCTGGACATGCTCGTTTTTAAGCGGACTCCCTGTGGGAAGATGGTTCCAATTAAGGAAATGCATTGTTAACCTCTTATACCTCGATTAAAGATGTTGTACGTGTCGATGAGTGCTGCTTCTCATATGAGATGGCACCGTGAGAATAGAAGGGATCCTGGTATTATATATAATCCACCAGATGGAGAAGCTTGGAAACATTTTGATAGAACTTATCCTGATTTTTCTAGTGAACCAAGAAATGCTATATTGGACTTGTGTGCAGATGGTTTCACACCATTCTCTGTTTCTGCTACACCCTACTCTTGCTGTCCTGAATTCCTTACTCCGTATAATCTTCCACCTTAAATATGTATAACAAGTCCCTACATATTTCTAAGTTGTATAGTCCCGGGTCCCCTTAATCCAAAAAGTTTGGTTGATGTTTATCTACAACCTTTGATAGACAAGTTAAAACAATTGTGGTCTGAAGGTGTAGTGACTTATGACATATCAACTAAGTAGAATTTCCTTTTGCGTGCTTGTTTAATGTGGACTATAAATGATTTTCCGGTGTATGGGATGATGTCTGGTTGGATGACAGCTGGAAAATTATCTTGCCCGTATTACATGAAAATTAGTAAAGCATTCACATTAAAATATGATCGTAAAAATTCATTTGTTTGATTGTCACCATCGGTTCTTGCCAGTGGATCACGAGTTTAGAAGAATGAATCATGCTTTCTGAAAGAATACGATTGAAAATGATTCGCCACCTTCATTATTGTCAACAAGTGAAATTTGGGAGAGAGTTTAACACTTGCCAAAGGTTACAGAAGCTATACCTTCTAGACTTCCTGGATATGGTGTTGGACATAATTGGACAAAACAGAGCATATTTTGGGAGTGTCTGTATTGGAAGGACAAACTTCTATGACACAATCTTGATGTGATGCACATTGAAAAAAATTATTTTGATCATTTGTTCAACACCGTGATGCATGTTAAGGGTAAGACAAAAGATAATCTAAAAGCTAAAATGGACTTAAAAGAATACTGCAGAAGAAAGGAACTGAAGCTACAAGAAACACACAATAATAAACTGTTAAATCCCAAGGCGAGATTTTCATTTAAATTAGATGAAAAATGTGAGATTTGTGAGTGGGTTAAGAATTTGAGGATCCCTGAGGGCTATGCTTCAAATTTGGGGAAGTGTGCAGATATGAATGAAGGGAAGTCGTGTGGTATGAAAAGCCATGATTGTCATGTTTTTATGAAAACTTTGATTCCTATTGCATTTAACCGGCTACCTGATAGGATATGGAAGCTAATCACATAGGTAAGTTTGCTCTTCAAAGATTTGTGTAGTAACACTTTGTGGGAGGATAACTTAGAAAGGGTGAATGAGAATATTCTTGTGATTACTACTAAGCTAAAAAAGATATTCCCGTGCAGATTCTTTGATGTGATGGAGCATTTACCGATTAACCTCGTACATGAGGCATGCCTTGGAGGCCCAGTTCAATATAAATGGTTGTATCCATTTAAAAGGTACTAAAACTATGACTTTGTACACAATGAATTTATTTTTTTAAGATGGTTTAACCAAATTACTAACATCAAAAAATTATACAGAACTATTGGCAAGTGCAAAAGAACTGTTAAGCAGAGGTCTAAGAATTAAGGATCTATCAGTGAAGCTTATCTTGCACGGGAAACTGCTCATTTTTGTTCTTACTATTTCGAGTAGAAAGTGCCAACTTAAGAAATAGGCCTATCCGCAATGACGACGGTGATATTGATCCCAGTCACCTGTCGATTTCAATTTTTAATCAACCAGGTCGAGGTTCTAAAAAATAAATTAAACGAGGTTTGAGTAGTAAATTCAATCTATTGTGACACACATTTTGCTTAATTATCCCAAAATACAACCATATCTTGAGTAAGTTTTAAATGATGTTATTGAATAATATTATTTAAATACTAAGGCTTAAACTAATGAAAAATCTCAATTTACCGAACAGTTACTTTGTAGGACAGTGGGGTAATGAAGCCATATATAGGAGGTTCTATGATTGGCTAAAAGACTATCTAAGTGTTCAATATCATGTTAACGATATAAGTACAACATAATTATTTGTTTAAACAACATTTTCTTAAACACTATGTAGGTTCATGATGAAAATAACACTATTGAACATTTGAAAATTGTGAGTGATGTTGCACATGGGCCTAATAGTCAAATTCAGTCAATACATAAATATTGTGTCAATGGTTTCAAGCTTCAAACAGAGGAAACTTCTAAGTATAAGAAAATCAATAATAGCGGAGTGTTCGTTAAAGGCGATGCAGATGGTAATGGCCAAACTGTGGATTATTATAGTGTGATAAAAGAGATAATGGAAGTTAGGTATGCTGGATGGTCGAGGAAAAAGATAGTACTATTTCGGTGTAAGTGGTTTGATCCATCGCGCGGAGGTACTAGGGTGAATCAATAGCATAATATAACTGGAGTTACGCACACCAGAAAGTATGACCGTTATGATCCTTTCATCATTGCACAAAATGCTAAGCAGGTGTATTATGCTACATATCCTCTATATAGAGACAAGGACTTTTGGTGGGTGGTTATAAAGGCTAAGCCCGTGCATCAGATAGAGATTGATAATGTGTTGGATGTGGCATACCAAAATAATTTGGCAGTTGTTCATCAAACTGTGGATGCTGAGTAAGAACAAAGTTTAGAACATCCTGAACACATATTAGAAGAATTTTCTAATGATGATGTAATAATTGAAACTGCAAATGTTGAGGATGAATCAAATAATGAAAATGAAACAAGTGAGGGAGAAGAATCAAATGATGGTTATGAAATAAGTGAGGAGGAAGAATGGGAGAATGATGAAAATGAAACAAGCGAGGAGGAAGAATGGGAGAATGATGATTAGCAAGTAACTTAATTAATTCTTTTAAGTAATTATTATATCTAATCCTTAGATCATTTTTTTAATTATATATTATAATGTAAACTTGTATGCAGATGTTGTCAGGTGATGTTGATCGAGGTCAAACTAGTAGGGGTAGTAAATCGAGTAAGAGTAGTAGGAAAACGTATAGGAGACCACTAGATTCTAGTGCTACTTCAGGTGGCCTTTCATCTTGTCACGCCCCGAGCTTACCCCCTGGATGGGTTACAGTACTTGGAGTCACAAGTAACCCCAAGTCAACCCCTGGTCTATGTACATTGGCATTCTGAGTAAACACGAAATATAGCATAAGCTTTAAAGTAAACTATAAAACATTTATGGAATAGTGATGGATCATAAAGTTTTAAAAAAACATCTGAGAAAAACTACAAGTCTGAAAAACCAAGTCTCTGTCTGAAAGACACTACAACTGCTGACTTGTTGGGATAAGCCACCAGCTAACTCCAAATCTAAATAGAAGAAATCAAAAACGGGGTAAAATAATCTTCGTCCTCGAAAGATGAGGACTTACCAATTAGAGCAACTGAAGTCTTCTGAGAGAGATCAGCTAGCGAGGCTGAGAGTGAGATCCTACCACTGTATCATGAAACGATACAGCATAAGAATATGCGTCAGTACTTTGAATGTACTGAGTAAGTGAGAGAAAGCATAATACAATGGAATAAGTAACTGTACTAAATAGACATGAAATGACCACTAAAACTGCAGAAGCTGAAATAACTGTAATAAACTAAGATGGTCTAAATGACCTTGTCTGATGGTCAAAGAAGTGCGCTGACTCTATGATACTAGTTTGTAAGACTATATTGAACCCATAACTGTACTGAGTAGTCGAAAATTGTTCTAGACTGAGCTAAGTTGAGACTGAGTTGAACTGAGCTAAACTGATACTGAACTGACTAGTAGGAGAGTCTATAACCGATGTATAACCACGTGAGCTATACGTGGAGTTCAATGTATACACCCCATTGGTAGGACCCAATATACCTTGTTAGGGTATTGACGCATGAACTGGGTGATCACAAGAGTCTCGGGCCAGGAGGCCAATAAAACTGTAACCTATGGTGGCAACGCAGTTTTGGGAACCTGGGTGCACTGGAGCCCTGGTACGCTCGGTGTTAAGTCCTACCCCCACTGGATAGTCCTAGACTGAATACTAATTTGATAGCTCAAAACTGGGGCCAAGACTAGTTAGGAATACCTATCTGAAAGCACCCTGAGAGTCTTATCGTACCAAATTCTGGAACTGGGTTCTAAGACTGGTCGGAGCTGCTTATCTAGAAGCATCATAACCATCTAAAGAACAAGTTGTAATATGTAACTGGGTTCCTAAGGCTGGTCAAAGCTTCTTATTTTAAAGTGTCATGACCTCCTAATGAACCACTAAAACTGAGTTCTGAGTATGATTCTGATAATTGGGAGATACTTTTGACACCTCGAGAATTTCTGTAGTCAAACTGATCAACTGACATTTCTAACTGACACTGAGTATTCTAACATTTTAACTGAACTACATTGACATCAATCCAACTAAATTTTCAGCACCAACTAGCAATATGAGAATCCTCAACACTGAAGGAATCAAGCAAATTTCACTGTTTAATTGCTATTGCAAGATTCTAGATTTTTCTACATTCAAAGACTAGGGCTAAATTTCACTTCATAGGAATGAACATCATTTTAGTCACAAGCTGGTGGAAAATATCTATAATTAACATAAATTAAACAAAGTATGACTGACAATTCCTTAACATTCGATAGTTTCAGGGCTAGAACTGATAGAGAGAAATAGGGAGAGATTTTGGGGACACAAGGGAAGAACTATTCCCTTGTCGAATTCCCACATACCTAGCTAGAATTTCCCCGAAGAAAGAAGCTTGAATGACTGCAACTAGTGAGGAATCCTAGGCCCTGCTTGAGAGCTCTTGAGAAGAACTTATGCTATTTTTCTATTAAAATGTTAGTAGGAATGAGGGGAGAACCGTTTAGTCCCTCTAAATTCCCTTAGAATAGGCCAAAACGACATAGTTTAGAGTCTAGGAGGTTAAGAAATTACTGAAACATCCTTAGGAAATTCGCAGGAAAAACTGAATGTCAGGCCTCCACGAGGGACCCAACAGGTCGTGCATAGCGACCACGACTCGTGGTCACCTCTTGTGAGGTACACTGTCAGAAATCTCATACTGGTCACCACGTGGTATACCCAATGACTCATGGTGACCCACCCCTTGCCAACACTGCCTAAAAATTCCTGGACTCACAACGGATGACACCACGACTCGTGGTGTCCCAAATGAGTCGTGGTGAGGACCCGTCGCCTACACTTCTTGTCTTCTCCAAGTTTCAGTCAATTACTAACCACGGGTCACCCCACGACTCGTGGTCACCCCCCCCTCCTTCCAAATTTTTCAAACAAGTTCAAAGTCCTCACCATGAGTCACCTAACGACTCGTAGTCACCCCCATAGGTCATAGAATGACTCGTTCTGTGACCTAGTGAAGATTTTCAAATTTTCTCCATTTTAACTTGCATGTCTAGTCTTTCAGTTTCTGGGGCATTACAATATCTCCCCCTTTGGAACATTCATCCTCGAGTGTTGGTAAACACGTAGGAAAGCAGAGAATGGAAATCTTTATACTCAATTACAGATCATGAAAGGTGAAAACTAACGGAATGACTACCTCCAAACTGAATCACAAGTCTGAACTGAATTCTCTAATCATATACATATTCATTTACTTGAAAGAAACTGGAATACATGAACTGAAAGCAGTTTTGGGGAGGAAATTGAAACCTTAAACTGAGACTAAATCAGAAGGGAACAAATGGGGGTATCTAGCCATCATATCTGCTTCGGCCTCCCACGTAGCTCCCTCAACCTGCTTATTCCTCCACAATACTTTGACCGAAGCTACCTCCTTGTTCCTCAGCTTACAAACTTGACGGTCAAGGATCTGGACTGGGACCTCTTCATATTAGGGACTATCTTTCACTCCCACACTGTCCAATGGCACAATTGATGTTGGATCACTGATGCACTTCTTCAATAGTGACACATGGAATACTAGGTGCACAGATGCCAACTCTGAAGGTAATTCCAGCTCATAATCTACCTTGCCAATTTGCCTCAGAATTTTGTAGTGTCCCACATATCTCAGACTAAGCTTCCCTTTCTTCCCAAATCTCATTACCCCTTTCATGGGTGAAATTTTCAGATAAACCTAGTCATCCACAACAAACTCCAATTCTCTTCTCCTTACATCAACATAAGATTTCTGACGGCTCTGAGTTATTTTCAATCTTTCTTAGATGATTTGTACTTTTTGCATTGCTTCATGAACCGAGTCTGGCTTGATTAAAGTAGCTTCACCCACTTCAAACCATCCGATGGGAGATCTACACCTCCTGCCATATAATACCTCAAACAAGGCCATCTGGATACTGGAGTGCTAGCTGTTATTGTAAGCAAACTCGATGAAGGAAAGTGATCATCCCAACTGCCCTTGAAATCAATCGCGCACGCTCTCTGATCACGGGCAAAAATAGCATGCCTGAGATACGCTTTGTGACTTCAATTAGTCTTTTTTATCTAAGTAATTGTATACATTTTCGTGTAATTTTATATGAATGTGAGGATAAGTGCTAACCAACATGATTAGCCTTTGTTTTGTAGGTTTTGATGAATTTTGAGTAACTAATCCATGAGTTGGTGAAGTAGAGGCTTGGAAACGGAATTAACCTGCGAACGTCGGCAAAGAGGCGGCACAAAACAGCCCACCTGCGCGTCGGCAACGTGCCACGGCAGGCAGGCTGATCACAACAGCCCACCTGCACGTTGGCAACGTGCCACGACAGGTTGGCTGCGCGACAATGAGGTGTCAACGCGCTGCCCAAGCAGCGTGACATGCTGCCAACGCTGCAGGGTGCTGCCGAGGCCAATTTCGGGTGATTTCCAGAGAGCTTTCGCGTCAGTGGCGTGTCACGGAGGCAGTGCTCCGCGATGCACTCCGTGACATGTTGCTTGTTATTCCGGAAAAAAGTCCCACTACTATAAATAGCACACTTAGGTTTTATTTGAGATATTCTGACTTGGTGGAGCAAGAATGTGGGTTACAGGCAGTTGAGGGACGAAAATATCAAGGTTTTTTCTCTCTTTCTTTCTTCTTTAATTTAATTGCTTGTATGATTAACACTCATTTAAAGATGTTTAATCCACAAATGAGTGGCTAATTCCTCTTCTTGCTGAGGTTATGAACAATTGTGATGAAATGTGATCATTGATTCTTTGGTTTTTCATCTTTTCTTCCATGTTGTTCTATTAATTCTTGTTCTTACTGCATTAATGTGTGGCCTACGTTAATGTACATCTAAAAAGTCCGGTTTCACTCGAGAGAGCAAGAAATTGGAAAGTTGTGAATTAATAGGATATGTTCTTTACTTGGTTTGGGAAAATTGAGTCTTGATTTGCTTTCAGTATAGAAATATACCTGAAAGTCGTTTTAGTCAATTTAGGAACCGGGTTTGTATGGCTAGAACATGAATTGCATTTAATCACAGAAATGTAGGTGGATGATTCATGATTCTTAAGTGAGGTTAAATATGAGAGTTTTAATCTCTTGGCAATTGTTCTTGGCTAGCAACTGGAGGAAAAGATTAACCAAGTTATGATGATAATTAATTTCATTACATGTTCGTTTGACCTCAGCATGCTCTCATTCATAGTTCAGACTCAAAGTAGATAATTGTTTTAGCTTTAGTATAAAAATTATAAAACAAACTATCAATCTCTTGGTTACACTGTTGTCTGCATTTTTAGAAGTAAAATATAGTACACTTGAGCAGATTGTACTTCATCCAAGTCTCTGTGGGATCGATACTTTTTTACTAAAGCCACTTACTACTTGTTCGACCACGTGCACTTGCGTGTCATTTTATATACCCACAAAACACCCGAACAAGTTTTTGGCGCCGTTGCCGGGGACTGGCAATTGGTGAAATTTTCTTAAGTGTAAATTTACTATATTTTTTTTTCTAAGTGATGACAACTTGGTCTTAGTGTTTGTCTTAATTCCTTTTCATTTTATTTTTTTCTTTTTCGGATACCCTTATTGACATGACATCATGGAATACAAATGGTATAAATGGTGGATACTCATATTTTAGCGAATCTTGTCGGAATTTCGGAGGACACCACTCGTGGCAACACTGTAACACGTGAAATATATGTGGTGGTCAAGATGGCCATTGGGATGGTTGTCCGAATGCATATTCCCCTCCCCCAAGCCCCTACTATGATCCTTCTATTGTTTTTTCTGAATATAGGCATGCTGAAAATGAGGACTTGGGACGCCAAGCTCAAATAGAAGACATGCTGAAACAACTCTTGGATCAATCAGAAGCAATGAAGGAGGCGATGGCAGTATTGAGAATTCAGCAAGAAGAGAATGCAGAGGCTCTAGAAAGGATGAGCGTCAAACTCACGGAGATGATCGCTAAGGCTGAAGCTTGTGATAAATTGCAGGTGAAAGTTTTAGCCGATATTCAAGAGAAACTACAAGAGAAAGACAAGGGTGAATTTTTGGATGAAGCCCAAGAATTAGAAGCTCTTGAGTGTCCCCGTGATGGGCTCACACTTATGGAAAATCCATTCATGGAAAAAGAGATAGAGTATCCCCCAGTTGACATTAATGGAGACATAGATGTCGATGCTGAGAAGGTGTATACAAGTAAGGAGGTCAAGCACAATGCATTTTTAGAGTTGAGGTTTATTGGACCACACTTGAAGCATTTTTCGACCTTAAGTTTGGTTGAAACATAGAAATAGAGTCTTTCAAGCTTATAGAGAAATGTCTAGAGGAGGACCAAGCCCCGTATATTTTGAAATATGCTGACTCGGAGAGACAAAATGACTTCGCTTACTTAAGGGCCAATAAGTGTGAAAGGCAACATCTACTACTTGGTCCTTACAATTTTTCACCACCACCCCTAGAGCATAAGAGGAAATTAGAGAAGAAATTAGGGGTGAGATTCATATCCTCAAGGTGGAGGAAAAAGCGGTGAAACTTGATACGTCGTGCCGCGACGTAAAATTAGGCGCTGCTTGGGAGGCAACCCAAGGGTACCATGGGTACCATTTTAATTTCTTGCATTTAAGTTGATTTTATTTATTTTTCATCTTGTGTTGTTTTGGTGGAAAGTTAAGCACAGATAGAGGGGAAGTCTGAGTACCCGTGGAGGAGGAAGCTAACAAGCATGGAAGAGAAGAAGTGTGGGGTCGAACACCCACCTCTGAAAAACTTGAAAGGAAAGCATGCTTTTAGCTTTGCATAGAGGCTCAGGGAGTATTTCTCATCCTTTAATTGTTACTGTGATGCTATGAGGACATAGCATGATTTAAGTGTGGGGTGAGGGAAATTTCTGGAAAATTTCAAAAATTTTGTGCTTAACGAGTGTTTGGTGTATGTAATGCTTGTGTGCAATTTGTGAGAAAATTGAAAATTGTTGGGAGTCAAGCATGAATTTATCACCCGTTGGTTTTTCTTTTCGGTTCTTTTCCGATGGGGGGTATGTGAACCGAAGAATAAAATTTTTCTTTTTCTCTCCTTGGTCTGTATATAATGTTTATTAGTCATAGTTAGTGACTGTTTCCAACAATGGATGGATGACGACTGTCTTGAGGAAAAATTAGTCGGTAGGTGTTGGGTTTCTGAAACCATAACTAATTGGTGCTTGATGTTCTTCTTATGTGCTATACGTGATGGTAAGATGCAAGTATGTTCAGTGTTGAAGCATGCAAGAGTATAACTTTGTGTGAGACACTTAGGTTCTTGAATTTTACTCAATATGATTGAAGCTTAATTCTGAATTCTTGTGATTAGCTGAGTAAGAGTCTGCTGAATGTGTCTTGATTTGAGCATGTGCCATGAGTGTAAGGTTTTTGAGTATTCTGTGCTATTGTGGATTGTCTAGAACTTGCCTGGTGTGTTTATAAAAAAAAATGAAGGATGTGAATTGTAGGAGATGATTTAGGCAATTCTTTGAATGAACCAATTTTTATCCCTCATTATACCTACCTTGAAAAATTAATCCTAGTTAACCCCATTGAGCTTTGAGCCTATTCTTTGAAGCTGCAACATAAGCTTAATCCTTTTTCTTTCATTAGCCTTGAAGTTAAACCAAAACGCGTAAGCGCTTAAAGGAAAAATCCGAAGGAGTAAAGGAGTGAGAAGAATGAAAAGAAAGGAAAAGTGGCAAGTTGTAGAAGTGAGAAAAGGACAAAGGTGCACTCGTGTGAAAATGGTTGATTATTAGTAAGGAGCAAGAAAACAAATTAATGAAAAATTAATTATAGAACTCCTTACTAATAAGCTAAAAGTGCCTAAAGAAAGGGGGAACATAAGAGGAAAAAGAAGCTGAAAGGAGAAAAAGGTGAAGTTAGGGAAGGGAAGTTCGTAATGAGGGCGTGATGTATTAAAAGCGCTTAGGGAGATATTCACTATTACTGGCCAGAATAGTACCTACATATCCCTTAGCTTACATTACAACCCATTAAGTCCTACTTGATCTTACATTCATACATCCTTAAATTAGTGGAATAAAACACTAAGGGCAAGCTTATGGGTCAGTACATGATGCATGTGAATTCTTTGTGAGAGTGAGCGTAATTCTATTCATGTACCGACACATGTTGTGTTTTAAAAATTGTTTTTGCATGTGAAGTTGGGTAACTCTCTTTCCGTGAGGGAACATGGTGAATGAAGGATATAATTCATGTGGGATTTCTTAATCAGTTGATTTGCATGAGTTTGCTAAGATTGAGAGTCGATTCTTGAGGTTAAGAAGTCTTAACATAGTTGTACTTCATTTCAATGATCAAATCATGCATGCTCTATTTGTAGCTTGTTATCTTACGTAATCATTATAGCTGTAACTTGAATTATCTTGCCAAATTAGTTATGCGGGAGTCTCCTTAAGCATGATATGTAAAAGGTTGTTCGGGGACGAACAAGGCTTTAAGTGTGGGGTTGTGATCACAGGCAAAAATAGCATGCCCGAGATACGCTTTGTGACTTAAATTAGTCTTGTTTATCTAAGTAATTGTATACATTTTCATGTAATTTTATATGAATGTGAGGATAAGTGCTAACCAACATGATTAGCCTTTGTTTTGAAGGTTTTGATGACTTTTGAGTAACTAATCCATGAGTTGGTGAAGTAGAGGCTTGGAAACGGAATTAACCCGCGAACGTCGGCAAAGAGGAGGCACAAAACAGCCCACCTGCGCGTCGGCAACGTGCCACGGCAGGCAGGCTGATCACAACAGCCCACCTGCACGTTGGCAACGTGCCACGACAGGTTGGCTGCGCGACAATGAGGTGTCAACGCGCTGCCCACGCAGCGTGACACGCTGCCAATGCGGCAGGATGCCGCCGAGGCCAATTTCGGGTGATTTCCAGAGATCTTTCGCGTTAGTGGCGTGTCACAGAGGCAGTGCTCCCGATGCACTCTGTGACACGTTGCTTGTTATTCCGAAAAAAAGTCCCACTACTATAAATAGCACACTTAGGTTTTAATTGAGATATTCTGACTTGGTGGAGCAAGAACGTGGGTTACAGGCAGTTGAGGGACGAAAATATCAAGGTTTTTTCTCTCTTTCTTTCTTCTTTAATTTAATTGCTTGTATGATTAACACTCATTTAAAGATGTTTAATCCACAAATGAGTGGCTAATTCCTCTTCTTGCTGAGGTTATGAACAATTGTGATGAAATGTGATCATTGATTCTTTGGTTTTTCATCTTTTCTTCCATGTTGTTCTATTAATTCTTGTTCTTACTGCATTAATGTGTGGCCTACGTTAATGTACATCTAAAAAGTCCAGTTTCACTCGAGAGAGCAAGAAATTGGAAAGTTGTGAATTAATAGGATATGTTCTTTACTTGGTTTGGGAAAATTGAGTCTTGATTCGCTTTCAAGATAGAAATATACCTGAAAGTCGTATTAGTCAATTTAGGAACCGGGTTTGTATGGCTAGAACATGAATTGCATTTAATCACAGAAATGTAGGTGGATGGTTCATGATTCTTAAGTGAGGTTGAATACGAGAGTTTTAATCTCTTGGCAATTGTTCTTGGCTAGCAACTGGAGGAAAAGATTAACCAAGTTATGATGATAATTAATTTCATTACATGTTCGTTTAACCTCAGCATGCTCTCATTCATAGTTCAGACTCAAAGTAGATAATTGTTTTAGCTTTAGTATAAAAATTATAAAACAAACTATCAATCTCTTGGTTACACTGTTGTCTGCATTTTTAGAAGTAAAATATAGTACACTTGAGCAGATTGTACTTCATCCAAGTCTCTGTGGGATCGATACTTGGCTTACTAAAGCCACTTACTACTTGTTCGACCATGTGCACTTGCGTGTCATTTTATATACCCACAAAACACCCGAACACTCTCAACATATCTTCTAAGGTCTAAATAGTCCGCTCATCTTGTACATCCGTCTGTGGGTGAAAAGCTATGTTGAGCTTGACCTGGGTACCGAGTCCCTTCTGAAAAGACTTCCATAAATGAGAGGTGAACTAGGTACCTCTGTCTGAGATAATGGATAATGGAGCCCTATGAAGTCTGAACAACTCCCGGATATAAAGCCTAGCATTGTCCTCAGCTGAATCTATGGTTTTAACTGGGAGGAACCATGTTGACTTAGTCATCTGGTCTACTACCCCCAAATAGAATCATGTGTCCCACGAGTTCGAGGTTGACCCATAATAAAATCCATATTCACTTCTTTCCACTTCCAGGCAGGTATGTTGATATCCTGAGTCATACCTCCCGGTCTCTAGTGGTCTACTTTGACTTGTTGGTAGTTCGGGAACTTAGATACAAATTCAGTGATGTTTCTTCATGCAGTTCCACCAGTAAATATCCCATAAATCCCAGTACATCTTGGTAGCACTAGGGTGGATGGAATATATCGAGCTGTGTGCTTCAGCCAGTATCTGTTGTCTCAAATTACCAACATCTGGTATGCACAATCTTCCCTGGTAATGGGGTGCATCATCTCCCCTTTTGGAGAAAGCCTCAACTTCTCTTCTGAAAACCGCTTCCTTAAGCTTAAGTAAGATAGGATCCTCATCTTGTATGGTCTTAACTTCAACAATCAAAGAGGAATCCGACCCACTTTGCATTACCACTCCACCCTCAGCTGAATCAACCAACCGCACACTTAACTGAGCTAGTTTGTGAATAATCTTTCACTGGTTCCTTTCTTCCCTCTTCCACATAGGCCACGCTCCCCATAGATACCCTACTTAGGGCATCCGCCACTACTTTGGCTTTTCCCGGGTGATATAGCATGCTTATGTCATAATCCTTTAGGAGCTCTAACCACCTTCTCTGATGAAGATTTAGATCTTTCTGACTGAATGCATACTAAAGGCTCTTGTGATCGGTGAAAACATCCACATGAGCCCCATAAAGGTAGTGTCTCTATATTTTCAATTCAAACACAGTGGTACCAACTCCAGGTCATGAGTCGGGTAATTCTTTTCATGAAACTTGAGTTGTCTGGAGGCATAAGCTATCACTTTACCCCGCTGTATAAGAACGCAATCGAGCGCAACTCTAGAAGCGTCATAATAAACAACTAATCCCTCTGTTCCTTCCACCAGGGTCAACACTAGAGCGGTGGTGAGTCAATTTTTTAACTCCTGGAAACTCTTCTCACACGCATCTAACCACTGAAATTTCACCTTCTTCTAAATGAGCCTAGTTAGAGAGGATGCTATAGAGGAAAAACCTTCCATAAAACGTCAGTAATAACCAGCTAGACCCAAGAAACTTCTTATTTTGGTTGGGTAAGTAGGTCTTGGCCAGTCTTTCACCGCTACTATCTTTTGAGGATCTACCTGAATAGCCTCACCTGAGACCACGTAGAGGAAAGTCACAGACTTCAACCAGAATTTGCATTTGCTGAACTTAGCGAACAACTGGCGGTCTCTAAGCGTCTGAAGCACGATTGTCAGGTGGTTAGCATGTTCTTCCTCATTCCTGGAGTATACTAGAATGTCGTCAATAAATACAATGATGAACATATCCAGATATTGCTTGAAGACTCTGTTCATCAGGTACATGAATGTTGTGGAGGCATTAATTAGTTCGAAGGACATAACCACGAACTCGTACTGACCATATCGAGTTATGAAAGCTATTTTCGGTATATCACATTCTCTAACACTTAGCTAATGATACTCCGACCTGAGATCTATTTTGGAGAAACAATTGGCTCCCTGAAGTTGATCGACCAAGTCGTCAATCCTGGGTAGGGGATACCTGTTCTTGACTGTGACCTTGTTCAACTGATGGTAATCAATACACATCCTAAAGGTACCGTCTTTCTTTCACATGAATAGTACTGGAGCACCCTAGGGAGAGATGTTGGGTCTGATAAAACCTTTATCAAGAAGGTCTTTTAGCTGCACCATCAACTCCTTAAGCTTAGCTAGAGACATTTTATAAGGAGGGATGGAGATGGTCTGAGTATCTAGAAGAAGGTCTATACCAAAGTCTATTTCCCATTCAGGAGGGACTCCGGGAAGATCTTCAGGAAACACATTAGGAAATTCACTAAAAACTGGGACTGACTAGATAGTTGGGGTCTCAGAGTTGGAATATTTGACCAAATACATCCCTTGGAAATAAGATTATGGGCCTTAAGGTAGGAAATAAACCGACCATTAGGTGTTGTACTACTGCCCGTCCACTCTAATACTAGCTCATTTGGAAATTGAAATTTGACAACTCTAGTTCTGCAATCGACTGAGGCCTAACCAGAGTGTAACAAATCCATGCCAAGGATGAGGTCAAAATCAACCATGTCTAGCTCTACAAGGTCAGCTGGAATGACTTTATTGAGGACTGAGACTGGGCAGTTTCTATACACCCGGCAGCTCTAACGGACTTACCAACTGAGGTGGAGACTGAAAATAGTTTTGAGAGGACCTCTAGACTGACATCAAGTAGAACAACTATGTATGGAGTCATGAACAATAGTGTGGCTTCGGGATCTAGTAGGGCATATACATCTAGGTGGAAAAGACGTAACATACCCGTGACTACATTACGTAAGCTCCCCTGATCCTGATGAGATGATAATGCATAAAAATGGTTTTGGCGCCTACCGCCATCCATACCTGAAGTATTGGCATGTTGAGCTGATTGGCCTGCTGGAGCTGCTAAGGTAGTGGATAGTCACCTTCCCTGTCATGCGGACGGACACTCTCTAAGACAATGAATAAGTTTTCCACAACCAAAACAACCCTCTCGACCCTGAAGACACTCTCCTGGGTGGTTCTTTCCACACTTAGGGCAAGTTGGATACTAGTTGCTGGCACTGTAGCTCTGGGACTGAGAGCCAGATGCGCTACCCCTCCAATCTTGGCACGACCGAAAGGTAGGGGCGCTGGCTGAGTTGGGTGTTGGAGCCCTCTGTTGCTGCTGCTATGGGTGGCTACTACCACCATACCTCTAGTGTCCATAATTTGACTGGCCAGTTCTTGCCCGTTTGTTTCTCTGCTCCATGTCCTTCAGTTTTTCTACCTCAATCTGTTGGGCATAAACAATGAGACTGGAGAGGTCAATATCCTTAATCAGCATCGATGTCCTACACTTTTTGAGGACCAGGTTCGACACCCCATTAAAAAATTTTAGCATGCGAGCCGTTGGCTCGGCCACTATCTCTGGAGCATATTTAGACAACCTAGTAAACTCTAGAGCATATTCTTCTACTGTCCTATTTCCCTGTCTCAGATTCATGAACTATGCTACTTTTGCCTCCCTAAGCTCCTGAGAGAAGAATCTGTCTAGGAAGGCTGTAGTGAACTCATCCCATTCCACTGGTCCTGCTCCTGCTGGTCTGCCCTCCTTCCATTGCTCGTACTAGATTTGGGCTACCCCTTTTAACTGGTAGGCAACCAAGGCGGCACTCTCCAAGGAGCTGACACCCATAATCCGGGTGATCTTTCTAATATCGTACGTAAACTAAGGTGGGTCCTCTCCCACCTTAGATCCCTGAAAATCTAGAGGGTTCATCCGAGTGAAGTCCCGCACTTGGGCTGATGTGGACCCATTATTGTTGATTGGAACCACTTGCTGGTTCACCTGATTGGTAACCAGCTGAGAGAGCAACTGGATAGCCGCCCTAAATTTCGCGGTGGACACTGAATTGTCCTGAAGGACTGCCGGAGATGGTGGGGCAGGTCAGTGAGTGTTACCAACCCTTCTTCCAATACCACATCGCGGAGGCATAATTAACTGAAATGAAATAGAGCACGAGTTAGGAGAGCCATTCTGGAATTGAATTTTCAATGCACGATAAAAAGCATGAATAAAAAGGAGTTTTCCTAATAACATATCGTAGCCTCCCCATCATAAGTGTGGCGCGCTTCACACCCATGAGCAGGACTCTACTTGATGCGGCTTTTAGACATCCGAGGATACTCTAAACCTAGGTCTCTGATACCAATTTTTTCACGCCCCGAGCTTTCCCTGTGGACTGGATACGGTACATGGAGTAACAAGTAACCCCAAGTCAACCCCTAGTCTATCAAACACTGCATTCTGAGTAAACATGAAATATAGTAGAAGATTTAAAGTAAACTATAAAACATTTATGAATAGAGCTGGATCATAAAGTTTTTAAGAAAACATTTGAGCAAAACTACAAGTCTGGAAAACCAAGTCTGTGTCTGAAAGCCACTACAACTGTTGAGTTGATGGGACAAGCCCCTAGATAACTCCAAATCTAAATTAAAAAAAGCAAAACTGGGTAAAATAATCTTCGTCCTTGAAAGATGAGGACTCACTAATTACAACAGTTGAAGTCTTCTGAGAGCGATTGGCTAGCGAGACTGAGACTGAGATCCTACAGTTGTATCATAAAATGATACATCAGAAAAGTATGCGTTAGTACTCTGAATGTACTGAGTAAGTGAGAGAAAGCATAATACAATGGAATAAGTAATTGTACTAAACAGACATGAAATGACCACTGAAACTGCAGAAGCTGAAATAACTGTAATAAACTGAGGTGGTCTAAATGACTTTGTCTGATGGTCAAAGACGTGCTCTGACTTTGAGATACTGGTCTGTAATACTATGCTAAACCCATAATTGTACTGAGTAGTCTGAAATTGTTCTGAACTGAGCTAAGCTGAGACTGAGCTGAATTGAGCTAAACTGATACTGAACTGACTAGTAGGAGAGTCTATAACCGATATATAACCACGTGAGCTATACGTGGAGTTCAATGTATACACCCCATTGGTAGAACCCAATATACATTGCCAAGGTATATAGGCATGAACTGGGTGATCACAAGAGTCTCGGGCCAGGAGGCCAATAAAACTTTAACCTATGGTGGTAACGTAGTTTTGGGAACCTGGGTGCGCTAGAACCCCGGTCCGCTCGATGCTAAGTCCTACTACCACTGGATAGTCCTAGACTGAATACTAAGCTGATAGCTCAAATTGGGCCTAAGACTAGTCAGGAATACCTATCTGAAAGCACCCTGAGAGTCTTATCAGACCAGATTCTAGAACTAGGTTCTAAGACTGGTCAGAGTTGCTTATCTGGAAGCATCATAACTTTCTAAAGAACAAGTTGTAATCTGTAACTTGGGTACTAAAGCTAGTTAGAGTTACTCATCTAAAAGTGTCATGACCGCTTAGTGAACCACTAAAACTGAGTTCTGAGTCTGATTCTGATAACTGGGAGGTACTTCTGACACGTCGATAATTTCTGTAGTTAAACTGATCAGCTGGCATTTCTGACTGACGCTGAGTATTCTAATATTTTAATTGAACTTCATAGACATTAATCTAACTAATTTTTTATCACCAACTAGCAATATGGGAATCCTCAACACTGAAGGAATCAAACAAATTTCACTATTTAATCACTATTGCAAGATTCTAGATTTTTCTACATTCAGGGACTAGAGCTAAATTTCACTTCACAGGAACGAACATCATTCAGTCACAAGCTAGTGGAAAAATATATATAATTAACATAAATTAATATTCCACATGAATTAAATGAAGTATGACTGACAATTACTTAACATTCGATAGTTTCAGGTCTAGAACTGATAGAGAGAAATAAGGAGAGATTTTGGGGACACAAGGGAAGAACTATTCCCTTGTTGAATTCCCACATACCTGGCTAGAATTTCACCGGAGAAAGAAGCTTGAATGACTGCAACTAGTGAGGAACCCTAGGCCTTGCTTGAGAGCTCTTGAGAAGAACTTGTGCTATTTTTCTCTGAAAATGTTAGTGAAAATGAGGGGTGAACTGTTTAGTCCCTCTTAATTCCCTTAGAATAGGCCTTAACGACGTAGTTTAGAGTCTAAGAGGTTCGGAAATGACTGCAGGTCCCTATGAGGGACCCAACTATTAGTGCCCAGTGACCACGAGTCATGGTCACCTCTCATGAGGTACATTGCCAGAATTCTCATACTGGTCACCACCGGGGACACCATGACTCATAGTGTACCCAACAACTCGTGGTGACCCACCCCTCGCCAACACTGCCTAAAACTTCCTGGACTCACCACAAATGACACCACAACTTGTGGTGTCCCAAATGAGTCATGGTGAGGACCCATTGCGTACAGTGCCTGGCTTCTCCAACATTTAATCAATTACAGACCACGGGTCACCCCACGACTCATGGTGTTGACCACGACTCATGGTCACCCCCCCCCTTTTCCAATTTTTTCAAACAAGTTCAAACTCCTCACCACGAGTCACCTAACGACTCGGGGTCACCCCCACAGGTCACAGAACAACTTGTTCTATGACCTGGTTTAGATTTTCCAGTTTTCTCTATTTTAACTCTCGGGTCTAGTCTTTGAGTTTCTGGGGCATTACATATCTACTCCACATACACATTCTTCTCCACCTCTGTCCAATGTCCCCTATGACACTGGGCATCCAACATATTCATTTGTGCCTCCATTTCCTACTACTTCTCACACTTTTATGCTGACACCTGGAATTCATCCATCATGGGGAAAATCGACATATTTATCATTAGGTTCTACTTCCCCGATTGGATCATCTCCTAACATTTTTGGCTTGCGACTCAAAGAAAGCAGCTCTGAGTGAGACTCACAAGGTGCTTTTAGTACTCCACCCTTGACCTAGTCATATAGAGCACTGGCACCAACACCGGCACCAGCAGCTAGAGAGCCACATCTAGGAGATACAGACAGTCTCAGTAGACTGGTAATCGTGCCTGATGGATTTGGGTAAGTTTGGTTTTGTTTTTGATTTAGATTTATAATATTTAATCTTAATGTTATATTTATGACTTGACATGTTTATTGTCATTTTTACAGGTTCCATCTGGGAAAAGAGGGCCGAAAATGCTCTAAGGGAGAGCATTCGAAGGCTATATGATCGACCTTATCTGAGTTGGATTGAAACACCACATCGGGTTCGATACGGCATGTTTATTCAGTTTAAGGTATATAAATGAATTATTATTTGATAAAATTCTTCTTTGACTAATGATTATTATATATATCTAACACTTTTGATTATTGATTGCAAACATTGTGTACTTGGCTTCCTCAGCACGATAAGAAGATAGCCACTAACTTCGAGAGGAAGGTTAGTTTAAGGATGTCGGATTGGTTTAGGGATGTAAGATTAAAGAACAAGAGACCTAAATAGATGCTACCACATCTTTTCAAGGAGCTTCAAGGATATTGGAGCACGCCTAAATTTCAGGCAAAGTGTCAATAGGTGAAGAAGGCTAGGAGTGAAGGGAAAGGTGGCTCACTGCATACTAGGGGTGCAAAGAGCTAAGGGACGATAGCTAGAGAATTGGTAAGTAAATATTATATTCAATACTTATATAAATTTTATATATTGTTTAACTTTGATTACATTTTATTTGCAGGACAAAAAATTGGGTTGTGACCCAACTCGGGAGGGGCTATTTCGGGATACCTATGTAAAGAAGAAGAAGAATGAGTCTACTGCAAACACATGGTTCGAACAAAGAGCAAAACAAGCCAATGTAAGTCCATACATCTTATATATAAATAGTAATATGTTGTGTTTAATTTGAACAACCATATTATACTAACTTTTTAATTATACAGATGGATTATCAACGACTCTTTTCTGAGTACAAGCAGACTCAAGAAGCCCTAGGTGGGCCGACCTAGCCTCCGCTGGATGTTTCTACCTAGATTTGGACTAAAAAAGTGGTCGGGGGGAGGCAAAAGGGGAGAGTCTATGACCTAGGATCTAGAAACCCAGTTCGATGGATTCAGTCCAGATTGGAAGGTATTGGCTCTTCGAGCTAGGCTGAGGCGGTTGATGGTGTTTAAATCGCTGCTATGTCACAGAAGATCGAACAACTTACACGTGCCTTGGTAGATGCTGAGGCAAGATGCATTGCAGAGAGTAGGACAATGTGTCATACCGACGAGACTCTCAAGGCACAAGTGAACAAACTCGCTAGTGGAGTGCGGAAATGATGTGCCCATTCTCCTCCTTTCTCAGATGACGAAGAGTTTTGACATGTGATGAAAGTGTCGAAGAGACACCTTAGATGTTAGGATTATTGAACATTGAAAACAAGACACCTTAGATGTTAGGATTATTCAACATTGAAAACAAACTTCGTATATATAATTTGATATTTTTAAACTTTATTGATAATTTTGGTGGATATTTAGTGTTGTTTTTGATGTTTTAATTCGATAATTACTATGTTATTGATGTTCTTGTTGATTTGGAATTATTTTGGCAGGAATTAGTGCTGGATATTAGCTGAAATTGAATTTAATTTTAATTTGGTAGGTGGGAATGCAAAAATTTTAGCTTTATACTATTGGTGCATTTCTAGAAAACCAACGGACAGACCAGGTAAGTCCATCGATTTTCTACAAATACACCATCACAGAAGCCCAGAAAATTGACGGATAAACGATACTATCCGCCAGTACGTTCTTAGTTTTGAAGAACATACCGACGGACACCGTCGGAATATTTAAAAATTTTTAATTTAAAAAATAATAAATAATTGAATAATACTGACAATGTCCGTCGGTAAATTTTTTTCTCCCGCTGGGTAATATTTAAAGAACCCATGAAATTAAAATTTATTGAACCGATGGATGTCCACTAGTAATAATTGATGCTATCAATCGATTTTCTGTTTCCGATGCGATATATTTCGATGATCCACCGTCCGTTGATTTTTCGTCGTTTTGGCCAAAAAAACCGATATTGTCCATCAGAATTGGCCCTCGTTTTTTGACCAGTTTTTAGTAGTGTGGTGTGTTGGTAGCTGTTTTGGCAACATTTGGGCAATGTTGTGCTAAATTTGCTGCATTTTTGAAGTTGCTCTAAGCTACATATATGCCCTCTTTTGGTAGGGACTAGATACAATTATGAAGGTAAGAATTCTACGACTAAACTTGCTTGGATTCATGAGTAAAAATCAAGAAGTTAGAGGTGTATTTGGTGTGTTTGTGAACTACTTTTACTGCATTTTAGACAGCAAAGTTTCTGCATTTTTGGACAAGAAGTTAAAGTCATATACTCTTATTTTAACCAAGAATAACCCCCAGAAAAAGGTAATTTTTTCTAGTATTCAAATATGCAAAAATCCTAGCTTGAAACTAGAGGTTGGGCGCCAAGTTTGGCCACCATTTTTGGAGCAATTTTGATGAAGGTTACTGCTCATATTTTAAGGTTTTTGTAGTTGTGTGTTACTGAAAATAAACTCCATGTTCATGGGAGTTGGCTACAAAGGAAGTTAGGTAATTTCCTACTTCCATTCTTTCCTTAAAAGTGTGTAGAACAAGTTGTAGCATTATGCTAAAATGTTGCCTTGTGTGTTGTTGTTGTGGCTTCTGTTGGTGTGATGTTTTGGCTGGATATATTGGCTTGAAATAGCCATGTCACTTGGTTTTAAACTCATGTAATTTAAGGGGATAAGTGCTTAATGTTGAAATAAAGAAACGACATAAGAAAGCTCGCCAAAATAAAGGTATGTAAGGTGCTCCGTCCGTCGTTCTTTTAAGCACGATTCCTGCGTTGTGAATTGAATGAGCCAACAACCTATTTACAAATCTTGAGGTAGTATGTTAAGCTTCATTTAAGAATTTAAATATTCATGTTTGATTGAGGTTAAATATTGAGATTATGTCTAGCCCAAGTGAGATATTTAAAGTGGGATATCCTGTTGATTGTTGTCGTAGTTGTACATTGAGTTGGAGACCCCTCAGTGTGGGCATTGTTAGCTGGTCCTTACTGTATGTTATATATGTGTGTGTGATGTTAAATTTGTTTAAAGGTCTGGTTGCTAACTGAAATTGGTGAAATAGCCAAGATGATGACGTGTAAACAATTTTAAGCCAAGTAAAGACATCGCAAGCTATTAAGAGTAAATGACCTTATTGAATTAGGATTTCCTTGTTATGGTTGTCCTTTATCTTATGAGGATGTTATGAAATATGCTCAGCCAAGGGGAGATTTCATTATCCCTTTCCCTTAAGCAAAACGACAAGCTAGTGAGTCTCCGAGCTCTAATGTATCTTTGAACACAATCTATAAATCTTGTTGAAACTCTTAGGTCATCTGCAGTTCCTTATGATTTATTCAAGTTTTGAGTACATGCATTTAATTTCTATTTTCTAGCTTTACATGTTATACATGCTCATTTGTAGTTATGCATTACGAAGGAGGCCTATGCAGGCCACAAATTTAGTATTCATCATTTCTATGCTATACCTGTTAAATTGACCCTGTATAAACCATATCAGCTCCATTTATGATTATGATTAAGATTTATTGATTTTACTCTAGTGTGCTACATCGGCTGGAGGTATTTTTATTTTACCCCGGTGTGGTACACCGGCTGGAAGGATTTTACCCCTGTGTGGTACACCAGCCGGAGGCATTTTTATTTTTATCCCGGTGTGGTACACTTGTTGGATGAATTTTATATGGGTTTTATAGTCAGATGGCCGTCGGCATTTTATTTATAGTTCTTATTGTGCATTAGATGGTTGTACTTACACTTCAATATTGAGTTATTATCAGGTTTTGATTTTCAAGATTCTAGGTTGTTTCTATTCCTTGTTTTTGGTTCAATTATCATTGTTATCTTATATGTTTATAGCTTTTATCCTTACATTCAAGTACATTTTATTCGTACTAACATCCCTTCATCTGGGGACCCCTCCTGTAATCGTATTGTAGGTACAGGCCGAGGCTCAGATTATCAGACGCAATAGAAGCCAGATTTTAGCAAAACAGTGGTATACTCCTCTCTTCCAAGAGCCATATCCTAGTTTTGGCTATTTTGAGTTTTGTGTACGCCATGGGTAGGCCGGGGCCTTGTCCCATGCATTTTAGTTTGTTTACTTTGTAGAGGCTGATGTATACTAGTTTGTATAGTAGTTTTAGTTGTGTATTCGTGTTGGTTTTTCATTGCTCTATTTAGCTTTATTGCATCCTTGTCGGCTTTCCAAGTTGCTTATTCTTCATTGTGGAGACCTTATGGGTCCAGTATTTATTTTGGTTGGTCGTGATAGGTGGCTTGGTTGGATTTAGTGTTACATTTTCAGACGCTATATAGCCGGCTTCTCGATCAATCATAAATCGAGTGCCAGTTGCGCCCTACCCCAGTTTTGGGGCATGACATAAGTAAAGTCTTTTTTATGGGTGTGAAGTGTGCCACACTTATGGGGAAGAGGCTACAAGATGTTTTAGGAAATTTTTCTTTTTTCATGATCCATGTCGTGCGATGAAGTATCTCTCTATTCCTCTAACTCATGCTTTATGCGTTTGTAGAAATATGCCTCTACGCTGAGTCAATGGTAGAAGAAATGGCAACAGAAATAGCCATGGAAATGGCAATGGAGATAGGCATCAGCCATCCCCACAAGCTCCAGCAGATCCCTTGCCTGAGTAGGTCAATCATACCCAGTTCAGGGCGGTATTTCAGATGTTAACATAGGCCATGACCACTTGGGTCAACCAGTAGATAGTGTTCCATGTTCCCCAAATTGGGAATGCAGCAGCGGCGAGAGTGCTAGACTTCCTCAAGATGAACCCACCTGAGTTTCTAGGGTCGAAAGTGGATGAGGACCCACATAAGTTCATTGAGGAAATGCAGCAGATCACCCAGATTATGGGGGCGACTAGAGAGGAGAGTGCAGACTTAGCCTCCTATCAGCTAAAGGGATTACTCACATATGGTTCTTTCAGTAGAAAGACAACAAGGGAGTTGGAGCGGTTCCTACAGGTTGGGATGAGTTTGTGATCGCATTCTTGGACACGTTTCCTAGGGGGTTGAGGGAGGCGAAGGCAGCTGAGTTCATCAATTTGAAGCAGAACAATAGGGTTGTCCAGGAATATGCCTTGGAGTTTACTTGGTTGTCCAAGTATGCACCAGAGATGATTGTTGATCCGAGGGATCATATGAGCAAGTTCGTGAATGGGGTGATAGATTCCTTAATCAAGAAGTTTAGGACCACCACGTTGATCAATGACAGATATCTCTAGACTGATCATATATTCCCAATAAATAGAGGTGGAGCAGATGAAGGAGAAGGAGAGAGAGGCCAAGAGGGCCAGGCATGTAGCTATGGGGAGATCCGGTAGAGGTCCAATGGTGGACGTCGCCCTCAGTCCCACCAGATATCGTCAACACCAGCTCCATCATCAGCCAGTGTCCTTTCCAGACCCAAGCATGACCAGAGAGGTAGAGCATCAGGCTTTAGAGGCCACGGGAGCATGGAAGGGGAGCACACTTTTCCAGTTTGTATGAGATACGGCAAGAACCACCGTGGGTGATGTTTAATTGGCTCAAATGCTTGTTTCCAGTGTTGCAAACCTGAATATAGACTTAGGGATTTCGCTTTAGCAATGGCTAGGGCGATGGTGGGGTATGCACCCCAGCCACCAGTTCAGCAGCTCCAATACCGCCCATTTAAGTAGGGCACCTCTTCTAGTGTAGCAAGAGAAAAGTGCCAAAACATATTTTATGCACTCTCATCTCGTCAGGAGTAGGAGGTCTCTCACGATGTGGTCACTGGTATGTTATGAGTATCAATCTTGATGTGTATGCATTGTTAGATCCAAGGTCTACCTTATCTTTTCTGACTCCTTATGTTGCTAGTTTCGGAGTCAGTCCTAAAATATTGTCAGAATCCTTATCAGTCTCTACCTATGTCAGTGAGTGAGTCTTAGCTCGACGGGTATACAGAAATTGCATTGTCATGATTTTTCAAAAATTCATCTCAACTGATTTAGTGGAGTTAGATATAACCAATTTTGATGTTATATTTGGTATGAATTGGTTACATGTATGCTATGCCTCAGTCAATTGTACAACCCATGCGATAGAGTTCTGGTTTCTAGGTGTGCCAGTCCTAGAGTGGAAGGGTAGTTCAACAATGCCTATAGGTTTCCTTGTTTCCTATCTCAAGGCCAGCAAGATAATCTCTAAAGGTTTTGTGTACCATCTAGTTCAGGTCTACGTCCCAGACCCTGACTCTTTACTTGGTTCCAGTTGTATATATGACTATCCAAAGGTATTTCTAGATAATTTATCAAATGTCCCTCCCGAGCGTGAATTGACTTTGGTATTGACCTTCTCCCTGATACGTAACCCATATCTATTCCTCCTTACATAATGGCTCCATCCGAGTTAAATAAGTAGAAAGAGCAGTTGATGGATCTCCTAGATAAGGGTTTCATTAGACCTAGCAAATCCCCATGGGGTGCTCCAATTCTCCTTATTCGGAAGAAGGATGGTTACCTTAGGATGTGCATTGATTATCAGCAGTTAAACAAGGTCATGATCAAGAATAAGTATCCCCTACCCAGGATTTATGATTTGTTTGACCAACTTCAGGGTGTTAAGTGCTTTTCAAAGATAGACCTCAAATCTGGCTATCACTAGCTCAGAGTTAGAGAGAATGACATTCTGAAGACAGCCTTCAGGACTTAGTATGGTCACTATGAGTTTGTAGTTATGTCTTTGGACTAACGAATGCTCCTATAGCTTTTATGTATTTGATGAATAGGGTGTTCAAGTAGTATTTGATATGTTCATAATTGTCTTCATAGATAATATTCTCATATACTCTCGGAGCAAGGAGGAGCATGGCGGTCATTTGAGGATTGCATTGAAACTCTCAAGGATCGCCAGTTATTTGCTAAATACATCAACTGTGAGTTTTGGCTGAACTCAATAGCATTTTTGGGTGATGTAGTGTCTAGCGAGGGTGTGCAGGTGGACTCTCAAAAGACAAAAGCGGTGAAGAATTGTCCTAGACCTGTCAGTCCGATAGATATTTGGAGCTTTTTGGGTTTAGTTGGCTACTACAAGATGTTCATGTAGGGATTTTCATCCATTGTAGCAATATTGACTATGTTGACCCGTAAAGGTAAAATTTCAATAGTCGGATGCTTGTGAGAAGAGTTTTCAGGAGTTAAAGACTTGACTCACGTCAACCTCATTATTGACCCTACCGGAGGGCACAGATGGTTTTGTTGTGTATTGTGATGCTTCTAGGCTTGGTCTTGGTTGTGTATTGATGCAGCATGAAAAGGTAATTGTGTATGCCTCTAGGAAGCTTAAGGATCATTAGAAGAATTATCCAATGCATAACCTAGAGTTGGCGGCTGTAGTGTTTGCGTTGAAGATTTGAAGGCATTATTTGTATGGGGTGCATGTGGATGTATTCATAGACCACAAGAGCCTTCAGTATGTGTTCACTTAGAAGGACCTGAATTTGCACTAAAAGAGATGGATAGAGCTTCTCAAGGTTTATGACATGAGCGTCCTTTATCATCTAGACAAGGCCAATGTAGTGGCGGATGCTCTTAGTAGGCTATCCACGGAGAGTGTGCCCCATGTCAAGGATGGGAGAAAAGAGTTGGCGAAGGATGTCCATAGTCTTGCTCGTTTAGTGATTCGCCTTACAAATTCTACAGGTGGTGATGTTATTGTTTAGAATGGGTCGGAATCTTCATTGGTGATGAAAGTTAAAGCTAGGTAAGCTGAGGATCCTATCCTAGTGAAGCTCAAGGAATATGTTCGGAATTAGAAAGTAGAGGTTTTCTCGAAGGGGAGATGGTGTACTCCGATATCAGGGCTGATTGTGTGTGCCGATTGTGGATGACTTGAGAGAGTGGATGTTGAGTGAGGCCCATGGATCTCGATACTCTATCCATCCAAATGCCACTAAGATGTACTGTGATCTACGTGAAGTCTATTAGTGGAATGGCATGAAGAAGGACATAGAAGAGTTTGTGACTAGGTGTCCGAATTGCCAGCAGGTGAAGGATGAGCATTCGAGACCTGGAGGTATGCTTCAGGACATTAGCATTCCTACTTGGAAGTGGGAAGAGATCAATGTTTACTTCATTATAGGCTTGTCTCTTACATGTCGACAGTTTGACTCCATATGGATGATTGTGGACAGGTTGATCAAATCAGCCCATTTCCTACCGGTGAAAACTACTGATTCAGTTGAGGATTATGCTAGATTGTACATTCTGAAATTAGTTAGGTTACATGGATTTCCTTTTTCCATCATCTCATAAAGGGGTACTCAGTTTACCTCTCAATTTTGGAGGTCGTTATAGAGAGGCCTTGATACTCAGGTGAAGCTTAACATAGCTTTCCACACATAGATAGATGGTCAGGCCGAGTGGACCATTTAGACTCTTGAGGATATGCTAAGAGCATGTGTGATTGATTTCAAGGGTATGTGGGATGATCACTTATCTCTCATCGAGTTTGCCTACAATAACGGTTACCACTCCATCATTCATATGGCTCCGTTTGAGGTTCTTTATGGTCAGAGGTGTAGGTCACCTATTGGATGGTTTGAGTTAGGTGAGGCTACATTGATCGGACCAGATTTGGTTCATGAGGCTATCAAAAAGGTTCATCTTATTAAAGAAAGGCTGAAAATAGCTCAGAGTCACTAGAAATCTTATGTGGACATTAGGAGAAGAGAGCTTGAGTTCGAGGTTTATGATTGGGTGTTTCTGAAGGTGTCTCCCATGAAGGAAGTGATGAGGTTAGAAAAGAAAGGAAGGCTTAGTCGCCGATAAGTTGGTCCTTATAGGATTTTGAGGTGAGTTGGCAAGGTGGCATATGAGTTGGAGCTACTAGCAGAGTTAGCTTCAGTTAATCCAGTTTTCCATGTATCTTTAAGAAAGGCATTGGTGACCCGGCCTTAGTTGTTCCATTTAGAGAGCATAGGCGTGAAGGATGGCTTACTTATGAGGAGGTTTCGGTTGAGATCCTTGATCATTAGTTCAAAAGTTAAGAAATAAGGAAGTATCCTCAATAAAGGTTATGTGGAGAAATCAGCTTGTTGAGGGAGCTATGTGGTAAGCCGAAGAAGATATGATAGCTAAATACCCACATATTTTCCCTCTCGGCTCAGTTCCAGAATGAGGTACCAGTTTCCTTGTTAGTACTCTATTTAATTTCATGTCAAGTTCATGTCTCTCAATTCCTTTCATGTTATAGAATGCATGTACATTTCATGAATTCAGTTCAATCATGTATATCAGTCAGGAGTCAATCTCTTTGTTAGTTTTCAGCTATAGTTGTTCAGTTTTGGGATTGCAGTTCCTTCCCTAGCCCTTTAACAGGCTTAAGTCAAGATTCGAGGATGAATGTACCTAAGGGAGAGATATTGTAACACCTTGGGCTTTGAAATAAATCCTTGAAGGAAAAAGAACTGAAGTTGCAGGTATGGTGTAGAGGGTTAACGACATAATTGATGGCCCATCAGCCTAGCAAACGGCCCGTCGCTTTTGGCATCACGGCTCGATGGAGGAACTGACGGCCCGTTAGTCCAGGAATGGACCGTCACATGTACCATCTCAGGGGGCCTTTGTGTCCCTACACGATAGAGGATCTGACGGACTCTTTATATCGCAATATCCCATCCTCGGTTATCTGAAAATCTGTCACCTCTCCTTACTGAACTCTGTTTCTAAGCTGAACTAGGCCAGGATCTTCACACTGCCATTCCTTTACTTCCATGACTAAAGACGACACTGCAGTGTTCTGGATTACTGCTCTGTTGTCCTCTGTTTCTGCTACACGAACAGTTAAACTGGCTAACTGATGCAATTCTCGGGCTAATTCCTGTGCACAGGCCATAAGTATGCCAAACTCCCCATAGACTTACGGCTAAGGGCGTCTTCCACCACATTGGCCCTCCCTGGGTGATACAGAATATTCACATCATAGTCTTTAAATAGTTCTAACCAGCGACGCTGCCGCAAATTCAACTTTTTCTGGGTGAAGATATACTATAGGCTCTTATGATCAGTGAAAATATCCACGTGAACGCCATACAAGTAATGTCTCCATATCTTTAAGGCGTGAATCACTGTGGCCAATTCCAGGTCATGGGTAGGATAATTCTTTTCATGTTTCCTTAGCTGTATGGAAACATAAGCAATTACTTTACCATGCTGCATCAACACACATCCTAACCCAACACCCGAAGCGTCACAATGAATTGCATAACCTTATGCACCTTCTGGAAATGCTAACACTGGAGCTGATGTTAGCCTGTCTTTCAATTCCTCGAAGCTCTGCTCACTTGCCTCAGACCACTGAAATTTTGCTGCCTTCTGTGTCAGTTTAGTCAGAGGTGCTGCTAAGGTGGAAAATCCTTCAACAAACCTTCTGTAGTACCCTGCTAACCTAGGAAACTACGTACCTCAGTCGGAGTGGTAGGTCTGAGTCATGCTTTTACTACTTCTATCCTCTGTGTATCTACTTGTATACCAGCATACGACACGATATGACCCAAAAAGGCTACTGAATTCAGCAAAAAATCACATTTAGAGAACTTGGCATACAGCTGACGGTCTTTGAGAATCTGGAGCACTATCTGCGAATGATCCTGGTGGTCTGCCTCTAAGCGAGAATACACCAGAATATCGTCAATAAACACTATCACGAACAAGTCCAGGTATGGTCTGAAAATATTGTTCATCGGGTCCATAAACACGGCTGGAGCATTCGTCAGCCCAGAGGACATGACTAAGAATTCAAAATGGTCGTATCTGGTCCTGAAGGCAGTCTTTGGAATGTCCCTTTCACGAACCCAAACCTGATGATATCCGAACCTTAAGTCAATTTTGGAGAAATATCTGGCTCCCTGTAACTGATCAAACAAATCATCTATTCTAGGAAACGGATACTTATTCTTGACTGTGACTTTATTTAGTTGCCGATAGTCTATACACATGCGGAGGGAACCATCCTTCTTTCTCACAAACAAAACTGGCGCACCCCAAGGTGAAGTACTCGGCCTGATAAAGCCCTTGTGTAACAAATTCTTCAACTGCTCCTTTAGTTCTCTGAGTTCAGCAGGAGCCATGCGATAAGGGGGAATTGATATGGGCTGAGTGCCCGGCAATAAATAAATTGCAAAGTCTATTTCCCTTTTTGGAGGAATACCAGGTAATTCATATAGAAATACATCGGGGAATTCATTCACCACTGGAACAGACTGGAAAGTCGGAGGCTCTACCAAAACATCCTAAACTCTGACAATGTGGTAAATGCACCCCTTGGCTATCAACTTTCTCGCTCGAAGATAGGAAATAAACCTACCTTTTGGCGTAGCTGTACTTCCCTTCCACTCTTGTATTGCCTCCCTTGGAAAGTGGAATCGGACCGTCTTGTTCCAGCATTCTACATTGGCATACCATCGAGCTAACCAGTCCATACCCATAATGGCGTCAAAATCAATCATTTCTAACTCTACCAAATCTGCTATGGTCTGACGGTTAGCAACCTCTACTGTACACCCTCAATAAACCCTTCTTGCTATAATAGAGTCACCAATGGGTGTAGATACTGAAAAGGGTTACCGAAGCAATTCTGGTACAATACTGAACATTCGAGCAACTAATGGGGTAACATAGGACAAGGTGGATCCCGGATCGATTAATACATAAGCAGGGTGAGAGCAAATAGTCATCATACCTGTCACAACATCTGGAGATGCCTCTGAATCCTGTCTCCCTGGTAATGCATAGGTACGGCTTAGGCCCGCACTTGAACTAGAGGCCCCTGATTTGCCTCGGCCTCTGCCTGCTGAAACTGAGGGCCTACGCCCTGCCGGGGCTGCTAGAGCTCTTGATCCTGCTGATGCCCTTTCCTGTCTATCCCGGTCACCCTGACCCCTGGCTGGACAATCTCTCGTGGAATGTAACAGTCCAACAAGGCCTCTGAAAAGCTGGACTAGGTCGGAGGGGCAACATCTCTCCCTCGAGACCTTTCCCAACTCTCATACCACAATACAACAATATCCCGCAGTCAAAATACCGCCAATTCGACCTACTCTATAGATATAACATGCATTACTTGGAAAATCCTCTGCATCTGATCCAGGAAGTCCTGGGGGTCCTCTGTTCAATCTGCCCCGGTAAAATGTGGGGGAACTAGTGCCAGGAATTCTCGGACCCTCGAACTACCAGGCCCACCTGATAACTCTGTAGCTGTAGGTGGCATTGACTGGCGTTGAGTAGCCATCATTTGCGCTAACATAACTATGGCACTCCTGACCTCTTGGTCAGATGGTGTAGGTATAGAAACTATCGGAGGTGGTGTCGTCCCAAGTGGCTCCTAATCGGGTGGAGACTGTTGAGAAGGTCGGGACGATGCCTCTGTATCGCCCTCAGATTGGGTTGATTCTAAACGAGGCTGAGGCATCCTGCTGGTGCCCTCTCCTACTGCTATGTCCAATCTTCTGCCTGTGATAGGATGTCGCTGATCTGACATTTTATCTGTAAACAAAGAGTATAATAAGCTTTAGGGACTCAACCTATACTGTACTACTTTATGGCATGACTGAATGTGAAGAAAGAGTAACCATCCTATCATGCCTTGCAGCCTCCTGCCTATGGTATGTGGTGCACAACACATCCATAGACAAGACTATACTTAGCACGGCTTGCAGACTCCCTGGGAAACGACCTGATCTGATACCAAGTTTGCTACGCCCCACCTTGGGAGGCATGACTGGCACCTGGTGCCCTACTAGGACCTGGACTGCTAGACTACTAATCCTAAGAACTTCTGGTGCCAGGATGGCTCTAATTTTGGAATTATGAAAACAACGGGCTATATAACGGTTGTAAATACAGCCTCTGGCTGACTAGGCCTATAGAGACCTGTAGGAATATAACAGCTAACAAGAACAACTGAGCATAAGGGAACCTATGCGGGCCGACAAGGCCACCATGCGGACTAGTTATCACTGAAAAGTATAATCATGTGCTGAACTGATCTGTGACCGACAAGGTCACCAACTGACAACTGAACAAGGCCCCACACGGCCATCACATGCAAACTGAAACATACATACGGCCCCACACGACCGGTACAACTAACCACAGGGAATATACAATCCGCAAGCCTCTAAGAATAATAAGATGGTCGGGACAGGGCCCCGGCCTACCCATATTGTACAAACAAAAAGGGAAGTAAACCTTTAGCTGTCAAGCTCCGGATGACAGGAGCTGAAGACTCTGTACGCTGGCTGGAACGAGGCAAGTAATGACTCCTCGTCTATAAGTACCTGCAAGCAAGTAATGCAGCTCCCCAAAACGAGCGTCAGTACCAATGGTACTGAGTATGCAAGCAATAACTGAAAATAACTGAAAGCAAAAAATAATACTGATAGATACTGAAGTAAAGGAGACGGGCTGAGACTAACTGAAAAGAGCGTAACTTTACTGAAGAGAGTAAGAGTCATACCTGATAACATGGCGGTTTACTTTCTATCTATTAATAACTAACACAACATAGCATACAAGAACCTTACCAGCCCCCATAAGCCGTAAGGTACCAACCATCACACAATCTATATACCCCTACCTAGGTTATACCATCTACCTAGTAAATATGAGCATCCAGCCGGCCCCCTGGGTATGCAACTTGGGCTCGCTGGGCCCCTGACTATAGCTGTATCTGAGTCCGGAGGACTCCTGAAATCTGAAATCTGAAATTTGTAATTTGAAAATAGTAATCTGCACCCCGGGCGCAAGCGCTCGACAGGGGGTGTGGTATAGAGTTGATCAGCCGGCTATGGGGAATTTGCATCCCATCTTCGTCCACTGGCAGACGGCATGCCATTCCGTAGAGCGACGTATCCTCACCCTCTGGCGGGCGAGTCGACACAACTATTAACCCTGGGGCGGTCAAGGAAGCTCTAAGGGTGCCCAACACAAAACAATCATGTATCCACAGATAGCAATAACCGCATGTAATATATATATATATATATATATATATATATATATACTGAATTTTGATAATAATATTTATATTCTGGTATTCTATTCTGAATCTCATACTGAAAAATACTGATTCTGATACTGAAATATGTTGAATCTGATTCTAAAATATGATGAATCTGATACTGAGATATACTAAGTATGACATAATATTTCTGGAATATTCTGCTAGGAATTATACTATTTTACTTAGTTTCATGCTGAACACTGTATGATAATTCTAACATGCTTACTGAACTCATATTGAATATAATATACGGGTTCTGAAACATTCTACTGGAATTTGTACTATTTTGCTATACTGGAACTACTAGCTTGCCGAAAGAAACTGACTTTACATACCTCAACTGCTGACTTTCTAATTAACTGGCGTAGCTCGGCTAGTATTCAACTATTTCTCCCAACTGTATTCATATTCAAGAAAGAATAAAATTAATTCTACTATTATTTTGTAAAGAAACCATACTTATGGATATACCTACTGCCTATTCTTCGACTTATCGAAGAACGACCAAAAATTCGTAATTTCTCGGAAGTCTAGAAGGGAGAAATACTCACTTTAATGCTGGGAGTATATTAACACTAGTTTGGAGAAATTTCACTTACCTTAGCTCAGCATGACAATGATTCACCGGCCGAATTTCACGAAACTAACTCCGCAGAAATGCTCCCGGCAGCTTTATACTTCGCTACCCAAAGTTAATTCGAGTTTGGATTGCGTTTGACGGTGTAAATAGAAGGAAATTTAATCAAAACCTTCGTTCCCCTCTGCTTATGTTTGTTTGATGGAAATTATATGAAGGGAAAATGATATAAAACAAAGTGGGAGCCTTATATACTTGGGTCCTTTAAGTCGCATTTGTCGAATGCAATTTATAAGTCGCATTTGTCGAATGCGACTCTCCGACATGGCGCTTGTCCAGTTTCTCCCCGGGCCCTTTCCTCGCACATATGGCATTCTAAAACTCTTAACCAACATGCGAATATGCCAACTAAGTGTCAAGAACTTACGGGGTGTAACAAAGAGGTTCCAAAGATATCCTAGTACAACTTCAACATCAAACCTGTCAAGTTGGTTTCACCCACCCAAAACATCAAAGAGGCCTAATTTCCAAAGCCTATTAGATCTGATCCCAACACTAGGGACCGAAACCTCTAGTGTGATTACCACAAGTCTCATAGGCATAGGACTGGGGACTGTAGACATCTTTAAGAAGAGGTTGTGATACTACTTAAGAATGGCCACTTGAAAGAGTTTTTGAACAAAAGGGAAAGAACAATAATGGAAAAGAAACAAAGAAAAGCAAGTAGTTGGCCGAACTCGATCCCCCGCGACATGTAATAAACATGATAATAGTGGGAGAGGATGTTTATGGCATAATGACCCTGGCTACACCACAATAATCATCATTAGGAAGTGTCTTAAAGTATCCTCACAATGAAGCTTTAGTAATAATTTCAATATTTTACGTACTGTTAGTTTTATAACTAAGCATGTGTTGATAAAATCAGGTAGCTTGACTGAAGTCACTTGCATGAGGATCTTAAAGAATATAAGATGACCCAACACAGAATGAAGCTATTATTAGACTTAAATTAGAGAACAAAAAGTTTAAGTTGTATCATGAATATAGTTGGTATTCAAGTTTGAACAGTTGTAGTAACGGATTGACAAACTAAGAACTGGTAAAAGAAGCCCTAGTTTCAGAACGATCATTTTTAATTTATCCAAAGGACTAAGGAAGGAGAATCCCTTTGTTTAGGTTTGATAATTTTTTATTAAAATTTGATTGATGTAATGCATGCAGGTACTCATTAAATCGCATCAAGAAGATATGGAATTAGAATATCATTCGGCGAGTGTCATGATACTATAAAATAAAAAGTACATGATGCTCATTTTGAGACACTTACATTTTAAATAAGTTCACTCCATAAGGCAAACACCAGATGTATCAGCATTGATTTTTGTGAGGTCTGCTAGGACACTAAGGTCGTATCTCCAAAGCCACTTAAAGGATTCTACTATTCTATAACTTGGCAAGAGGGCCTCAGGAAATGTTAGGTCTTAATTAATTAATAGAATCAGACCTCTAGATTAAGAGGAACTTATAACACCTCGAAGCGTGGAGTGAAATGTTGTTGCAAAAGAATGACAGTTGCAAACCTAGTGCCGGAGTGACGCAAGAAGTGACGGCCTGTCACACCTCTGATGGTGGATCTAATGGCCATCAGCTAGACGGCGAACAATCAATGAGTTCGTTGAGGTCTGGTCCCTTCAGCTTAAGGGCGACGGAGCTACCGACGGACCGTCAAATGAGTGACGACCTGTCATGCCAATCATCACTGAGGCCGAGAATTCCAAGCCATCTACTTAAGACTGACGGAGAGGAAGAAAGTACGACAGATTAGTGATAGCCCGTCACCCTGACCATCACTTAGGGCAAAGCTTTGGGAAATTCTATTTAAGCCCGACAGTGGAGACGATGACCATCAGGTTTGCAATAGTCTGTTACCTATTCTGTCAGACGAGCAGCGACCCAGAAACTTTGGACTTCTAAATATTTTCTCAGGGGTAGTTTCGTATATTCCCACTCTTTTAGTCCCTAAAAAACATCTTTTTGGAAATATTCTTCAAGAATTAGAGGAGTACATGACATTCCTCCTTCATTTTTCACTCAGACTTTCAAAGAAACATTAGTAGAACTCAAAACTTCTCCTTGAAGCCAAGATCTAAGGCTTTCAGTTTCCTCAAAATTTCCAAGCTTCTTCTCAAGGGAATTCATCTCCAGGTAGGTGGGACTTCAATAAAGGTTTCCTTTCACCTTTTTGTCCCAAGAGCTTTAGTAACCCTTGCCTAAAAGAATTCTAGAAATCATGACCTAGGGTTTCTCTTTAGTTGTTGAAATTTCTTATCTTCCCAATATTTTTAAGATTCCATATATAATATCATGATATAGTGAAGTAATATCATGTAATAGTTGAGATGTTATTTTCAACTTATAAATGCCTACAGATTCTCAATTATTGCATGACTCTTGGGTTGGTCCCTATATGATTTAATAGCTAGTCTGAAATGCTATATTTTTCTATTGGAATATTACTTGAGAAAAATCCCCATTATGTATAAGTCAAATCAAAGTTAGCATTTTTTTCCAGATTTTGAATACACTTAGTATTCCTCAGAATTGTCAGTTGATTAATTTGACTTGTTATTAGTCTTTGAGAAACTTAGTAAAGTCAGTAGCATCAGTTTATTAGCTTGTTAATCGTTCTTTAGACTGTTACGATGCTTTCAGATGAAGCAACTCTGACAAGTCTTAGAACACTGTTTTTTTAGGTCCCTAGACTCTCAGAACACTTTCAAATAAGTAGTTATGACTTAATCTTAGGACACCAGTTTTGAGAAATCAGCACAGTTAGACACATTTAGGATTTCCAGTTGGGAGTAGCACTTAGCACTGAGCTGGCCAGGGTTCAGCGCACCTAGGTACCCAGAACTACGTTACCACCGTAGGTTGTTATCCAAAATGGGCCCCAGACAGTGATCACACAGTTCAACCACTATACCCTGGCAAGGTGTAGTAGGCTTTCTCGGATGGGGTGTATACATCAAACTCCACGTATAGCTCATGTGATTACATGTCGATTATAGTCTCTCCCACAATACAGCTCAATCCAGTACAGTCATAGTCTCCAATTCAGTTTTGTCTTAAAGATTTTAGGATATGCTTGGGACCTTTAGACAGTTATTAGTACTTATAGTACTATCAGACTTTTAGATTCTTGTAGTGCTTATGATTCCAGATATGGTCATTACGTGTCTTGTCAGTACAGTTTACAGATTTTCAGTGTTCTTATGTTTAACTTATATCTCGCATGCTCAGTACATTCAAAGTACTTACACATACCTCCTACGTTATATCATTTTATGATATAGGTTCAGGTTCTCAGGCCCAGTAGTGTGGTTAGTTCTCCTTCGGATTCAGCACAACAATACTCTTATGATGAGTGCTCATCTCCCGAGGACCATGACTTTCATCTTCAGTACTAGTCATTTTTGGTTTTAGTTTCAGACATTTGAGTTAGCTAGAGTTTGTCCCAGCAACTTATCTTTAATAGAGGCTTTCAGACATAGTTATGTATTCTGCCTTTGATAGTTATTGACAGTTTGAAGTACTTATATTTCCCATAGTGAATGATGCTTGTGCATCCGCTTAGTCTTTATTTAAATTCCATTATTAATGTTATATGTTATGACATGGGTTCGCTTGGGGTCATTCGTGACTCTAAGTATAGTGTTGCATCTAGGGTGCAGACTTGGATCGTGACAAACTTGGTATCAGGGCAAGGTTTAGAGTGTCCTAGGATGTCTGAAAGCCGCATCAAGTAGAGCTCTTTTTATGGGTATCAAGCATGCCACACTTATGAGGGAGAGGCTACGAGGCGTTTTTAGGAAAATTCCCTTTCTTCATGATTCTTATCGTGCATAGAGTTTTACCTCTAAAATTTATCCTCCTAACTTATTCTTTACCCTTTTCAGTTAAAAATGCCTCCAAAAACGGGGAAATGGAAGGAGGACCAGAAAAGTTAACCGGCTAGCCCACCAGCTCCCATAGCCCCTCAAGATGACCGGTGTCCCAAGCAGAATTTTGGGTTATCATTGAGATGCTGGCCCAGGAAATGACCAACTAGATTAATCAGCAGGTCGTTGTACCAGTTAATACAAAGGGGTGTGCAGCTGCTTCTAGAGTCCGGGATTTCACTTGGATGAATCCCCTAGTGTTTCACCGGTCAAAAGTAGATGAGGACCCTCAGGAATTCATTGATGAGATTTAGAAAATCACCCAAATCATGGGTGTTACCTCTACATGGAGTGTTGATCTGGCTGTCTATCAGTTAAAGGGGGTGGCTCAGATTTGGTACAAGAAATGGAAGGAGGGAAGGCAGAATGGTGCAGGTCCGGTGTAATGGGATGAGTTTGTTACAACATTCCTGGACAGGTTCTTTCCCCGAGAGTTGGGGGAAGTTAAGGCTGCTGAATTTATGAACTTGAGGCAGAACAACATGACAGTGCAGGAGTATGCCCTGAAGTTCACCCAACTGTTAAGGTATGCTCCGGAGTTGGTTGCTAAGCTGAGGGCTCGCATGCTCAAGTTTGTGAATGGAGTCTTAAGCTTGGTGGTCAAGGTGTGCAGAACCTCCATGCCCATCAAAGACATAGACATCTCCAGTCTCATTAATCATGCACAGTAGATAGACGCGAAGAAACTGAAGGAGATAGAGAGGGAGAGTAAAAAGGCTTGGACAGGCCAGTTTGAGTACTCCTAGCAGAGGTCGGGTAGTAGTAGCCGCCCACAGAAGCAGCCGAGACCTCCAGCACCCTTATCACCCAGTGCTCCTTCTGTCACGATCCGGACGTAGACCCGGATTGTAACACGGGACAGGAAACCCCGAGAGGTACCAAGTCGACCCATGTCATAAGCATATATTTAACTTCATTCACCTTAAGAGAAAGACTGAACATAAGACATAGCGGAAACGTGAACATAACATATCACAGCATAATGAATCACTAAAAATACACATAAGCTAAGTAATACACATTGTTTGAAAGCCTCTACTGCATAAGATGGGTTGATGGGACAACACCCCCAATTAACCCGACCAAGTTCTGAAACTTAAATAATATAAATGTCTAGTCAAATGGCCCTCAGAACATGAGGACTCATCACAAGATGAAAGTGAACTCTGGGATGATCTAAAGGTGAGGATGAGCCTGAGAGACAGGTTTTGTATCATGAAATGATACAACATAGAAAGTATGCGGTCAGTACATGGAATGTACTGAGTATGCAAGGTAAGTAAAAAGGACATTTAAAATATGTAAAAGCTCATAAGATCATCATAAGAGTAGGACATCGTGCTCATATAATAAATATCATAACATAACATATCATAAGGCTCAAGGTTTTCAAAACATTCGTAATACAATCGTAATCATAATCATAAGGGAAAATCCATAATAAACACTACTTGAGCCAACGTACATAACCATAAGCATGCATAAATCATGAGGAACAGTGGGAGACTTCTCTTAACCGACATACCCCATATGAACACACATGGAGCCCGACTTGTAAACTTAGTCGGGAGGCCGTTCGTACCTTACCAAGGGTAGAACCACGAAGGGCATGATCACATGAAAAGGCCCATTTGGTCTGGGGAAAGTCACAAGGGAGGTCCCAACATACTTATGGTGACACGTAGTTTATGAGATCGGGGGAAAAACCTGTGCCCCAAATCTACTTGGTGTTCGATACAACTCCCAAAACATATATAGTGCTCATAGTATAATATGCCTGAGTTCATGAGCTAGTTAAATCATGATAATCATAACATGCTTGTAAATACGTGAACTAGCCATAAATCAAGGCTCGTGAGTCAGCCAAAACATAATTTATAAATCATAGGGTTCATGCATACTTGTAGATCATACATATAACTTGCATATCATCAAATCATGATGGATAATTGAATAAATCCATATTTCAAATCACAAATCATGCTGGATTTGTAAATATCAACAATTGAAGAGCACATCATAAATCGATTCATCATGGATCGTGCATAATCAGGATTAATTTGGTAGAAATCAAAATCAATAATTTTATAAATAAAATAATTGTAAAATCTGATCAAAATCCATAAAATATGATGTACATCATAAATTATAAAAGCGCATTAGTAAATCACTAGAAATTCACAAAAATTGAATGGAAACCCTATGAGATTTTTGGTAGATTTTCATAAATTAATAGAGAATGAGCATGAGTATGAACGGAATCACCCATTCGTAACCCTACATACCTGGGTAAGATCAAATTTTAAAGTTCTTGGATGACCAAGGACGAATTGATAGGGAAAAGCTTGATTCTATGCTTGATCTCTCTAGAATTCTCTTAGTATGCATGCATGGGAATGATCTATGCAATAGGGACTTAACCTATCTTAAAATGCCCAGAAAAATACATGAAATGATGTAGTTTAGGGCCTTATATCATGGAAAGGTCGAAAAAACCTTAATGAAAAGTCCTTGAAAAACTGCACTAGACGAACCAACGACTGATCCCACGAGTCGTTATGTGAAACCATGACTCATGGTATCCATTCGTTGGATCCACCGTCTCATTAATACCTTCAGATCCTTCCCATGACTCAACAGGATGAGTCAGTCCAAACAACGCGTCGTTGAGTCGGTCATTGTCAACTCCCTGCCAAACCTGAACATCCCTTACCACGAGCCTTACCACAACTCGTGGTTGCTACCAACAAGTCGTGGTATTGATCCATTGAGTGCACTAAAAATCTAACCATGTAGACAACAATGGCTAACAAAGGGTCCTTGTAACTCATGACAGGTTGTTGAATTACCCATTACTTTCCCAAATGCTAAAGTTCATCTCTCACCACGATTATAAATGATACCTCGTTGTTTCCCAAAACGAGTCATTACATTGGTCGTTTCTTCCATTTCCACCCGGCTACTGAAACCACGAATGGTAACAAAGGCTCATGGTTCCCAACCATGAGTCGTTACACCTCTCGTCCTGTGATGTTTGTTCCAGTTACAGCAGTTTTCAACTTTTAACTCACGGGTCTACTCTTAGGCACTTCCGGGGTATTACACCTTCCTTTAGGCCCTGCAAAGATAGGAAGGAGGGAGCATCAGGCTCCCAGTCTCAGAGTCATGTCTCCAGCAACAGCACTTTTCCAGCATGTCCTAAGTGTGGTAAGAACCACCCGGGTGAGTGTCGTCTGGCCAAGGAGAGTTGTTTCAATTATAGTTAGTTGGGTCACAAGTTGAGAGAATGTCCATCAGCAAGACAGGGAAAGGCTCAGTTCACAACATTAGCAGCTCCATCAGGTCGCTCAGCTTAGCAGGGTACTACTTCAGGTACAAGTGGTGGTCAGCGCCAAACCAGTTCTATGCCTTATCCTCCCTACAAGACAAGGAGAAATCAGTGTACATAGTGACTGGTATGTTGAGCCTCTTTCCGATAGATGTTTATGCTTTACTAGATCTAGGAGCCACACTTTCTTTCATGACTCCTTACATTGTTGTCCAGTTTGACATTAGTCCAAAAATTCTCTCAGATTCATTTTCAGTCTCTACTCTGGTTGGTGAGTCAGTTAGAGCTAGCCGGATGTATAGGGATTGTTCGATCACAGTATTATATAAAGTTACCACAGTTGATCTAGTAGAGTTGGATATGGTTGATATGACGTCTATTTTCTCTGATATGGTGGAAGACACCTTGGAAGTATTCATGGATGACTTTTCAGTCTTAGTGATGCATTTGGGGATTGTTTGGATAATCTTGGCAAAGCCTTACAACGGTGTGAGGAAACAAATCTTGTGTTACATTGGGTAAAAGTCCATGTCATGGTAAATGAGGGGATTGTTTTTGGGTCACAAGATATCTGAGAAAGGCATCGAAGTCGTTAGATCCAGGATTGACGTTATTGAGAAGTTTCCAATACGAAGTTTCCTAGGCCATGCAGGCTTTTATAAGAGGTTCGTAAACGACTTCTCAAAAATTGCCATTCCATTGTCTGAATTGTTGGATAAGGATGCTAAATTTGTTTATGATGATGCTTGTGTGAAGGTATTCAAATGCCTTAAAGAGAAGTTAGTGGTTGCACCTATAATTATTACTCTAGATTGGTCAAAACCATTTAATATGATGTGTGACACAAGTAGAGTTGCACTTGGAGCTATTTTGGGGTAAAAGTAAGAGAAGATTTTTCACCGCATTTATTATGCTAGCAAGGAATTGAATGGGGATAGAAGAATTGAATGGTGATTGAGCAAGAGTTTCTTGTAGTTGTGTATGCCTTTGAAAAATTTTGGGCGTACTTTCTTGGAACAAGAGTGATAACTCACACTGACCATGCGACTTTAAGGTATCTCATGTCAAAGAAAGATGCAAAAATGAGGCCTAATAAGATGGGAGCTTCTGCTACAGGAATTTGACTTTGAAGCCAAAGATTGAAAAGGGTGTGAAAATCAGGTAGCAGATCATTTGTCGAGACTTGAAGACAAGGAAAGACTGGCATGAGGCAGAGATAGATGACTCTTTCCCAGATGAGCAGGTATTAGTTGTATCTTGACTTTATTCCTTGGTTTGCTAATTTTTCCAACTCTTTTGTCAGTGAGATGATGCCGGAATATTTGACCTTTCATCAGAGAAAGAATTTCTCCATGATATGAATAAATAAATTTTGGGATGAGCCATATTTATTTTAGCTCTATACTGACAATTTGGTAAGGAGGTGTGTCTTGGAGGCGAAAATGTTGAGTATTTTAGAACCATGTCATTCATCTTCTGTGGGGAGAATCATCATGGTGCCAGTACAACTTAGAAAATCCTGCAATATGGACATTATTGGCTCATAATCCACCAAGATGCTCATGATTTTGTGAATGCTTGTGACCAATGTCAATGAGAAGGAGCTATATCTCAGAGACATGAGTTGCCTATGACCCCAGTTTAGGAAGTTGAATTGTTTGATATGTGAGGCATAAACTTTATGGGCCCTTTCGTGAGGTCTTATGGATTGAAGTATATTTTGGTAGTAGTGAATTATGTCTCAAAGCGGATAGAAACTGTAGCATTGACAGATAATGATGGTAAGGGTGTTACTGCATTCTTGAAAAGGAATCTTTTAAGATTTGATACTCTAAGAGTGATTATTAATGATGAAGGTTCTCACTTCTACAAGAAAGTGTTTCGCACTCTGTTAGAAAAGTATAGATTTAAGCAACACAAAGTGGCGACCCCTTATCATCCTCAATCGAGTCGCCAAGTGGAGGTGCCAAATTGGGAAGTAAAAATCATCCTTTCCAAGAATGTGAATGTTAACTTAATCGACTGGGATTAGAATCTTGGTGATGCATTATGGACATATTGAACGACTGCTCGGTGCTTTGGTTGGGGTTATAAAACCGACACGCAAGTGCACGTGGTCAAACAAGTAGTAAGTGGCTTAAGTAAGCCAAGTATCGATCCAAGGAGACTCTGGATAAGTAAAAATTGCTTAAGTATACTATATTCTATCTCACTTCTATATATGCTGACAACAACGTAACTAACAATTGTAAAGTTTGTTTTATAAATTATATACTAAAACTACTAACAATTATCTACTTTGAATTTAAACTATGGTATGAGCATGCCGAGGTTAAAGAACATGTAATGAACTGATTATCATCATAAATTGGTTAATATTTCTCTTCCAGTTGTTAGCCAAGAACATTAGCCAAGAGATTAAAACTCTCGTATTTAATCTCACTTAAGAATCATAAGCCATCCGTCTACATTTCTGTGATCAAAGGCAATTCATGACCTAGCAATGCAATTTCGGTTCCTAAATTGACTAATATGGCTTTCAAGTATATTTCTATCAGGAAAGCACATCAAAACCCAATTTTCCCAAATCAAGTTAAGAACAATACCCTATTAATTCACAACTTTCCAATTTCGTGCTCTCTCGAGTGAAATCAGACTTTTTAGATGTGCATTAATGTCGGCCACACACCAATGCAGTAGAAACAAGAATTAATAGAACAACATGGAAGAAGAAGATGAAAAACCATATAATTCAATAATCAAAATTCATCACAAATGTTCATAACCTCAGCAAGGAAGGGAATTAGCCACTCATTTGTGGATTAATCATCCTAAAACAAGTGTTAATCATACAAACAATTGATTGAAAGAAGAAAGAAAGAGAGAAAAACCGTGAGCTTTTTCATCCCTCAACTGCCTGTAACCCACGTCCTTGCTCCACCCAGTCTGCCTTATGAAAAATAAACCTAAGTGTGCTATTTATAGTAGTAGGACTCTTTCCCGGAATAACAAGCAACGTGTCACGAGTGCATCGCGGAGCACGGCCTCCGTGACACGCTACGGACACAGAAGCCCTCTGGAAATCACCCGAAATTGGCCTGGGCAGCACCCTGCCGCGTTGGCAGCGTGTCACGCTGCTTGGGCAGCGCGTTGGCAGCCCTTGGTCGCGGAGGCCACCTGCCGTGGCACGTTGTCGACGCGCCGGTGGGCTGTTTTGTGCCTCCTCTTCGCCGACGTTCGCTTGTTAATTCCGTTTCCAAGCCTCTACTTCACCAACTCATGGATTAGTTGCTCAAAAGTCATCAAAACCTACAAAAAAAAGGCTAATCATGTTGGTTAGCACATATCTTTACTTTATCTAAAATTACATGAAAATGTCTACAATAATCTTAGATAAACAAGACTAATTTAAGTCGTAAAGCGTATCTTGGGCATATATTTTTGCCCGTGATCACAACCCCACACTTAAAGCCTTGTTCGTCCTCGAACAAGCTTCTACATATCATGCATATGGAGACTCCCACATAACTAATTTAGCAAGATAATTCAAGTTACGGCTATAATGATTACATAAGATACAAGCTAAAAATAGAGCATGCCTGATTTGATCATTGAAATGAAGTACCACTATGTTAAGACTTCTTATCCTCAAGAATCGACTCTCAATTTTAGCAAGATCATGCAAATCAACTGATTAAGAAATCCCACATGAATTATATCCTTCATTCAACATGTGCCCCTCACGGAAAGAGAGTTACCCAATTTCACACGCAAAAACAATTTTTATATCACAACATGTGTGGGTATATGAATAGAATTATACTCACTCTCACAAAGAATTCTCATGCATTATGTAATGATCCATAAGCTTGCCCTTAGTGTTTTATTCCACTAATTTAAGGATGTCTGAATGTAAGATCAAGTAGGACTTTTTAGGTTGTAATGTAACTCATGTGCGGGTAGGTACTATTATGATCAGTAATAGTGACTATCTTTCCTAAGCGCTTTTAATGCATCACGCCTTCATTACGAACTTCCCTTCCCTTACTTCACCTTTTTCTCCTTTTAGTTTTCTTTTTCCTCTTTTGTTCCTCCATTTCTTCCGGCACTTTTAGCTTATTAGTAAGGAGTTCTATACATAACTTTTCATTTATTTATTTTCTTACTCCCTACTAATACTCACCCATACTCAAACAAGTGCACCCTCGACCTTTCTCAACTCTTACACTTGCTACTTTCCCTTCTTTTTCGTTCTTCTCACTCCTTTACCCTTTCGGGTTTTTCCTTTAAGCGCTTCGGAGTTTTGGTTCAATTTCAAGGCTAATGAAAGAAAAAGGGTTAAGCTTATGTTGCAGCTGTCAAAGAATAGGCTCAAGGCTCAATGGGGTTAACTAGGATTAATTTTTCAAGGTAGGTATAATGAGGGATAAAAGTTTGGTTCATTCAAAGAAATGCCTAAATCATCTCCTACAATTCACATCCTTCATTTGGTTTTATATACACACCAGGCAAGTTCTAGACATCCACAATAGCACAGAATACTCAAAAACCTTACACTCATGGCACATGCTCAAATCAAGACACAATCAGTAGACCCTTACCCAGCTAATCACAAGAATTCAGAATTAAGCTTCCATCATATTGAGTCAAACTCAAGAGCCTAAGTGTCTCGAACAAAGTTATACACTTGCATGCTTCACACTGAACATACTTGCCTCTTACAACCATGTATAGCACATAACAAGAATATCAAGCCATCAATTAGCTACGGGTCCAAAAACCATCCTACTGACTAATTTTCCTCAAGACGGTCGTCATCCATCCATCGTTGGAAACAGTCTCTAACTACGACTAAAAAAATTATATACAGACAAAGAAAAATTTTTATTCTTCGGTTCAAAGACCCCCCGTCGGAAAAGAACCGAAAAGAAAAACCAACGGGTGATGAAGTCATGCTTAATTCACAAAAGATTTTCAAATTTTTCAAATTTCTCACCAACTTTTGCACAAGCATTACATTCACCAAAATCGTTAAGCACAGAAAATTTTGAAATTTCCCTCACCCCACACTTAAATCATGCTATGTCCTCATAGCATCAAATTAAAATTTACAAAGGGTGAGAAATACTCCCTGAGGCCTTTAGGCTTAGCTAACAGCATGTGTTTCTTCGACTTTGCACAAGTGGGTGTTCAACCCCACACTTTTTCTCTTCCATGCTTGTTAGCTTCCTCCTCCACGGGTACTCAGACTTCCCCTCCATCTGTGCTTAGCTTTCCACCAAAACAACGCAAGATGAAAAATAAATAAAATCAACTTAAATGCAAGAAATTAAAATGGTACGCATAGTACCCTTGGGTTGCCTCCCAAGCAGCGCCTAATTTTACGTCGCGGCATGACGTACCAAGTTTCACCACTTTTTCCTCCACCTTGAGGATATGAATCTCACCCCTAATTTCTTTTCTAATTTCCTCTTATGCTCCAGGGGTGGTGGTGAAAAATTGTAAGGACCAAACAGTAGGTGTTGCCTTTTAAACTTATTGGCCCCCAAGTAAGCGAAGTCATTTTGTCTCTCCGCGTTGGCAAATTTCAAAATATATGGTGCTTGGTCCTCCTCTAGACATTTCTCTATAAGCTTGGAAGACTCTCTTTCTATGTTGTCAACCAAATTTAACATCGAAAAATGCGTAGAGTGTGGTCCAATACACCTCAACTCTGAAACTGCATTTTGCTTGACCTTCTTACTTGTATACTCCTTTTCAGCATCGACATCTATCTCTTCATTAATGTCAAATGGGGGGTACTCTATCTCTTCTTACATGAATGGATTTTCTATAAGTGTGAGCCCGTCACGGGGACACTCAAGAGATTCTAATTGTTGGGCTTCATCCAAAAATTCACCCTTGTTGTCCTCTTGTATTTCCTATTGAATATCGGCTAAAGTTGTTACCTGAAATTTATCACAAGCTTCAGCTTCAGCGATCATCTCCGTGAATTTGATGCTCATCCTTTCTAGAGCCTCTGCATTCTCTTCTTGCTGAATTCTCAATACTACCATCGCCTCCTTCATTGCTTCTGATTGCTCCAGGAGTTGTTTCAGCATGTCTTCGATTTGAGCTTGGCGTCCCAAGTCCTTATTTTCAGCATGCCTATATTCAGTAAAAACAACAGAAGGATCATAGTAGGGGCTTAGGGGAGGGTAATATACATTCGCACAGCCATCCCAATGGCCATCTTGACCACCACATATATTGCACGTGTTACAGTGTTGCCACAAGTGGTGTCCTCCGCAATTCAGACAAGATTCACTAAAATATGAGTATCCACCATTGAAACCATTTGTATCCACGATGTCATGTCAATAAGGGTATCCGAAAAAGAGAAAAATAAAATGAAAAAGAATTAAAACAAACACTAAGACCAAGTTGTCAGCTCTTAAGAAAAAAATATAGTAAATTAACACTTAAAACAAACTCACCAATTGCCAAGTCTCCCCGGCAACGGCGCCAAAAACTTGCTCGGTGCTTTGGTTGGGGTTATAAAACCGACACGCAAGTGCACGTGGTCAAACAAGTAGTAAGTGGCTTAAGTAAGCCAAGTATCGATCCAAGGAGACTCTGGATAAGTAAAAATTGCTTAAGTATACTATATTCTATCTCACTTCTATATATGCTGACAACAACGTAACTAACAATTGTAAAGTTTGTTTTATAAATTATATACTAAAACTACTAACAATTATCTACTTTGAATTTAAACTATGGTTATGAGCATGCCAAGGTTAAGAACATGTAATGAACTTGATTATAATCATAAATTGGTTAATCTTTCTCTTCCAGTTGCTAGCCAAGAACATTAGCCAAGAGATTAAAACTCTCGTATTTAATCTCACTTAAGAATCATAAACCATCCGTCTACATTTCTGTGATCAAATGCAATTCATGACCTAGCAATACAATTCCGGTTCCTAAATTGACTAATACGGCTTTCAAGTATATTTCTATCAAGAAAGCACATCAAAACCCAATTTTCCCAAATCAAGTTAAGAACAATACCCTATTAATTCACAACTTTCAAATTTCGTGCTCTCTCGAGTGAAATCAGACTTTTTAGATGTGCATTAATGTCGGCCATACACCAATGCAGTAGAAACAAGAATTAATAGAACAACATGGAAGAAGAAGATGAAAAACCATATAATGCAGTAATCAAAATTCATCACAAATGTTCATAACCTCAGCAAGGAAGGGAATTAGCCACTCATTTGTGGATTAATCATCCTAAAACAAGTGTTAATCATACAAACAATTGATTGAAAGAAGAAAGAAAGAGAGAAAAACCCTGAGCTTTTTCGTCCCTCAACTGCCTGTAACCCACGTCCTTGCTCCACCCAGTCTGCCTAATGAAAAATAAACCTAAGTGTGCTATTTATAGTAGTAGAACTCTTTCCCTGAATAACAAGCAACGTGTCACGGAGTGCATCACGGAGCACGGCCTCCGTGACACGCTACGGACGCGGAAGCCCTCTGGAAATCACCCGAAATTGGCCCGGGCAGCACCCTGCCGCGTTGGCAGCGTGTCACGCTGCTTGGGCAGCGTGTTGGCAGCCCTTGGTCGCGGAGGCCACCTGCCGTGGCACGTTGTCGACGCGCCGGTGGGCTGTTTTGTGCCTCCTCTTCGCCGACGTTCGCTTGTTAATTCCGTTTCCAAGCCTCTACTTCACCAACTCATGGATTAGTTGCTCAAAAGTCATCAAAACCTACAAAACAAAGGCTAATCATGTTGGTTAGCACATATCTTTACTTTATCTAAAATTACATGAAAATGTCTACAATAATCTTAGATAAACAAGACTAATTTATGTCGTAAAGCGTATCTTGGGAATATATTTTTGCCCGTGATCAACGACATTCAAGACGCCCATTGGGATGTCCACGTATCACTTAGTGTTTGGTAAATCAAGTCATCTGCTAGTTGAGCTTGAGAATAAGGCCTTGTGGGAACTCAAGAAGCTCAACTTGAGTTGGAGCGATGCCTTGAATTTGAGGATTGAGCAAATAAATGAAATGGATGAGTTCCGGTTGAGAGCGTATTAAAGGGAGACCCTTTATAAGGAAAATATGAAGATGTACTATGATCGGAGGATAGAAAAGAGAGAATTCAGTTCTGGAGACCTTGTGTTGCTGTTTAACTCTAGGCTCCAATTGTTTTCCAGCAAACTTCCATCAAAATGGTCTAGGTTGTTTAAGGTGATGAAGGTATTCCCATCTAGAGCTATTGAGCTAGAAAACTAGAAGGTGGAGCACTTCAAGGTGAATGGACAATGTGCTAAGTGGTACATTAGAGTATTAGAAGAGGTAAAAATGTTAGAATTGGTGTACCTTGATGATATCTGAGTAACCAAGGTACTCGAGTCGTGTCGCGACATTAAATCAGGAGCTACTTGAAAGGCAACCCAAGATTATTGTGTATGTAAATTAGTATAGTTGATTTTATGGTTGGTTCTGTTAGAAAGGGGTGTTAAGTGTGAAGGTACAGGTTCTAGGAGAAAATAGATTCTAGATATGGATGACGGTATAAATGATGAGCCATCATAATCCTGAGGACCGTCACTCCAAGCCATCAAATTTGAGGGAAAACATTGGCTTTCTTTATAAGAATGACGATGGAGTTGATGATTCGTCACTACTTCAACGAGCCATCATTTTCTCCGTCAATTGTGGTCATAGGGAAGCAAAGGTCTTGATAATGATGACGGTTGATTTGACGGATCGTGGATTCTCTGATGTAAAATCATTTGCTCCGTCAATAGTGGCAACAAGAAGACACTATTCTTGATAAGGGTGATGGTGGAGTTAACTGATTGCCAATTCTCTGATGGGCCTTCACCTATTTCGTCACCCATCAAGTAACTTTTTAACTACAAATCAACCCGACTGCCTATCCCTTCACCCAATCCGACCCAAACCCTTTTCCCAAATCTGACCCAACCTTTGATACATTTAACTCAACAACATTTTTAAACGTTCTAAATTTCCTCCACAACTCACACCATATATTGGCCTTCTCCATTAACTTAAAATCCATTATCTTTCTCTCATCTTTTCTTCATCTCCATAACTTCCAAGTTCACCAATACCCCAATTGGCTATCCTAAATTCCTTTCACTAGTTCCTTCCATTCCATCGATTAGGGTAGCTTGTGCAAGTGTTTTCATCCTCTCACTTTCAAAAAGGTATGTTTCTCTTTTCAATCTTGATGTAAGTGGTGAATATTACACCTAGTAAGTCGGAAGAAAACGTGATCTTTAGACTCTGAAAATGGAATTATAGTGAAAATGTTTTACCCCCCAACTCAATTTAAAGAAGGAAAGTTGCCATAGAGGGTGAAGTATGAGTAACCCTTGTGTGAATTGAAAATTAAATTTTTTCCCTACTTTACTAATATGTTTGAGCATTAATTTCTTATCTCATATATGACTTTGACTTGTTCCCTTGCTAGGTTTGGTTGTGTTGAGTTATTTTTCCCTATGATAGATTGAGTGATAACATTTTAAAGGAAAATAGTCATTTGGGTGTTGACGTCCTGTTAGAAATGAATCTTTTTGTATGTGATAGGGGGAAGTCTGAGTATCCATCAATGATGAATGAAAATTCTTTGGCATGACGAGATGAGTGACAACCCGCCACTTAATCAATGGACCATCACATTCACTATCAAATTGTGTTATTCTTCACATGTGCACTGGATAGGAGCGACAGAGGAAGTGATGGCTCGTCACTTACATGATGGACAGTCACATTCATCATCATTTGAATACTTTCTCGATCACTGGATAACAGTGACAATTGGAATGACGGCTCATCATCTCCATGATGGTCCGTCATATTCACCGCCATTTGTTTATCTGGGCACTATTAAGCTGTGACAATATAGTTGTCGGCTCGTCACCCATGTGATGGCCCGTCACCTATCTAGTCACACGCTTTTTCATCAGTTAAGTAAATAATTTCCCCTTGTCTTTGTAACTGAGATCTGGTACTAACATCCACATTTCACAGATATACATGGCTCTAAAGTTCCAACCTACCAAGGGTGAATCACAGAGGAGGAATGAAAGACCTAGAAACACTCTCCAACTTTGGGATGAAGCTACTGACTTCAAAGAGGAATGGTAAATTTCAACTTCAATGTATACTTCAATAGAGAATTCTTACCCTATACTATTGAAGAAGAAGAGTAGCTCTTACTTCTCTCTATATTTCTCTCTCTAAAAAATGCTATTCAAAAAGTACCCTTTCTTCTAAAATGAAAGTGTGTACAAAATAGGGAAAGTTTCCTATTATTTATGCTGCACGGATTCTCATTTTTCCCTTGGAAGCTTCCTAATTATTCTTGTGTCAGATCTGGGCCACTTTACCTTTCTTAACATGGAATCACTTGCGCGACACTTGGGTTTCGCAGGTGCCCAATTGTGAGACATGGTTGCTTCCTCGGTCATATTAGATTGTCTAATTTGGCTTCTGCATCTGCACCTGCAAAGTTTTGTTCCGCAGTTCTCTTCCAGCTTTAGTCCATTGCAACACTGCGACTCATGTGCATTTCAGGTGTCAGACCTGCGAAACACAGGTCTTCTATGCTCTTTGTTTAATTTCTTTACTTTCTTTGATTGAACCTAATACTTGTAAAATCAAAGGAAAAAAGGCATAAAACCTTCCTATATGACTTGAAAACAAATCAAAAGCTCTTTCTTAAAAGCCTAATGAGTTGGTAAATTACTAACTTATCAAACCCCCAAACTTGAAGCATTGCTTCTCCTCAAGTAAGAAATTTCCTCACATATGAGAAATTGAATTAAGCAATGGCATAACAAAAGCTCGACGCATGAAGGACCCTTAACTCCTAAGACAACTCAAAAATCACACACCGATTCAACTCTAAGAAGAGACCTAAACATGTTGCACACTCTTCAAGAGATGACCACAAGCAATTGGTACATTTGCAAAAAATATTTTCTTTCATTCCAAACAAGGGGTTCATTTCATCAAAACAAGCTCCAAGTAGCATATCAAGTCATTGACAATTCATATTCAAAGTTTGCCTTAATGTTCATTGCATTTTTTTCCGCAATCACACCTTTTAATTTAAAGCATATTTAAGTATGTATCCCAAAAAAGTGATGCCACTCACATCAAGAGAGAATTTCTTTCATTTATCATGCATTTAACACATAGTGATTATAAGATAAAGAAAATACACTCACTCTCATAAAGATATTCAAGTGCATACAAATTGACCTATAGGCTTGCCCTTCATGTATCTCGCCACTAATGTAGAGTTGCTACACTCAGAATCACTAAGGACTTATGGGTTATCATGAAGGCTAGGGGTAAGTGTAGGACAATTATTTAGCTCTAATGATTCTAGGACCTCCCTAATGCCTTTTGTGAACACTTTTTTTTAAACATCCCAGTACATTGATGAGCTCACTCCACCTTATCTTTTCCCATCCATCATTCTCATTTCTTATCAAGAACCCTCCTTATAACCTCTTTTGAATCCACAATTAGTCTTATATAAGCAAGAGGTAGCACCTTTCAAGAATGTTTACTTTTATTTTTTTGCTAGTGTTCAAAGTTTTTCAATCAATTATTTCATTCGTTTTATCATGATTTGGTACTACCTCTCATTGAAGCTCACATTCTCTTGCCTTTTTTGCAAACCCCTAAAATTAGGCTTTTGCCTTATTTCTTCCTTATATCTCCCCATATTTTGGGCTTCAAGCCCTATTTTCCAATATTTCAACATTAGCATTTAGGGAGGATGGGTGCCAGGAGATGGATTACAAAAGGGTGCTAGGCTTGTATTGTGGTTTCCTAAGAAAAAAGTCAAAGGCTCAAACATTAGTTAGCAAGGATAGACGTTCAAGGAGGTCATTTTAGGTGAAGTGACTTATCCAAAAAAGTCCTAAGATCATGTTCTAAGTGCAACCACATCTAGAATTTCGCCTTGAGTCACACTTAGGGCAAGTTCTAGATAATTATACATACACAATAATTCCACCAAATACCTCACCTCACAAGGAATCAATCCAAGGGGTTTACATAATTTCAAAATCACATCAAAAGTGTGACTTTAGACAAGAAATCATGTGAGTCATAAAGACAGTCAAGAAATTTACAACTCATGATAAGAGAGTGCTCAATTTGCAATTTCAAGTGTCCCTTTTTCTCAAAACTCTTTTTCCAAAGCCAATTAAAATTTTGTGGTGGTACCTCTTAATTCAAGCACAACAAAATACTCCAAAAAACTCTAGATTTGGCATTTTTCCTTAAGAAAGTCGCCTCTCAATCTATCATAAAAAAATGCCACCCGGTTCGGCAAAAAAAAAAGAAATAAAATTTTGCTCCTTAGAAGTGGGCCGTGGTAAAGAAAACCCTAGGAGTTTATTGTTGTTCTGCTATGAACAAAGATGAATTTTTTAAAACATGGTTCATCATGAAACATTTGGCAAAGTAGAATTGACCTATCATTGCAAACCAACATTATCCACACAACAAGTCCATTTTAACACAAGCCAGACAAAGGCATTCATTCAGCTAAGCAACAACATCAAAACACCAACATAATAATAAATTAAACCCGACAAGGGAATAAAATCTAATAAGAAGCTGACAGGAAAGTCACATCCCACCCCAACTAAGAATCGACATTGCCCGTAATATACAAATTTAAAAAAAGGTAGGTAAGAACTCCCTAATCCGGCTATTCATCAGCATCATCATTGGCCTCCTCTTCTTATCACCCTCTCCTCCCTATTCAGCTCCATCCTCCTCTTCAAAGCTTGCAAATAAATCATCACTTGGTCCTCGGACTGTTGAGGAGGCAGCCATGGACTCATCAATGAAGCTCAAGTTAGGGATTAGCCATCAGTGCCCTGTTCTGGAGCTCTCTCACATCAGCTCGGAGAGAGGAGACGGCTCTTTTCACCACATCCACCAAGGGGCATAATTTGATCAGGCTATGGAAGACATCCTTCATCACCTTCTTCACCGATCTTTGTATAAGAGCGGGCAGTTCTTGAGCCAACTTTTGGAGTTGGTTTTCATGTGATGTTTTCATCTTCGCAATCTTTTGCATTCCACTCGGTCTTAAGGAATAAGGAGGAGGTGAAGGCCTATGGGGTAGTGCCTCTCCGGAAGCATGCCAACGACTCGATCAACCACCTGTTATTTGAAGCAATGACTCATCATGTCGAGTCGTGGAAATAATCTAAAAACATGAAGTAAGGCATTGTACCCAACGACTTGATACCACGAGTCGTGGTATCATGCAACGACTCGTGCGATCAGTCGTTGGTTCACCCAGATCAGTTTTTTAGGGATTTTCAATTAAGGGTATTTTCGATCTTTCTATGCTCAAAAGCCCTAAACTACGTTGTTTTATGTATTTTTCTAGGCATCATAAGATAGGTTAAGCCCCTCTTGCACAAGTCATTCCCATGCATGCAAATTAAGAGAGTTTTAGGGAGATCAAGCACAGTTTCAAGCTTTTCTATATCACTTCTCCATTGGGAATTCAACAAACTCTAGAATCTGATCTTACCCAGGTATGTAGGGGTATTTCCATTCAAACCCATGCCCAATCATATAATTTATGAAAATTGATCAAAAATCTTATGGGATTTCAACTTGAATTTTGAGGAATACTAATGATTTACTAATGGGTTTTTATATTTCGAAAATCTCATCATATTTTGTGAATTTTGATTAGATTTTACAACAATTTTGATTATAAAATTAGTAATTTCAATTTCTGCTAAATTAAGGCCAATTATGTATGATCTATGATGATTCAGGTTATGATCTTTACTTAAGTTGTTGATGTTTACAAACCCAACATGATTTATGATTTGAAATATGAAATTAATCAAATACCCATTATGATTTGATGATTTTCAAGGCATATGTATGACCTACAAGTATGCATGAAACCTATGATTTATGAATTATGTTATGGCCGACTCACGGGCCTTATGTCATGGCTGGTTCATGTATGTACAAGTATGTTTATGATTATCATGATTTAACTAGCCCATGAATTCATGCATATTATACTATGAGCACTATATATGTTTTGGGAGTAGTATCGAACACCGAGTAGGTTCTGGGCTCAGGTTAAGCCACAGATCTCATAAACTACGTCCCACCGTAGGTATATTAGGACCTCTTACATGACTGTCCCCAACCCAATCGGCCCTCTTTCATAGTGATATCACGTCCTTCATGGTTGTACCCTTGGCAAGGTACGAACGACCTCCCAACTAGGTTTATAGGTCAGACTTCATGTGTTCTCATATGGGGTATGTAGGTTAAGAGAATGTCCTACTATTCCTCATGATTTATGCATGTTTATGATTATGTATATTGGCTCAAGTCATGTTAAATAAAGCTTTTCTCTTATGATTACGATTTCGATTGTTTTACGAATGTTTTGAAAATTTTGAGCCTTATATTATGGTATGATATTTATGATATGAGAATGATGTCCTACTCTTATGATCATTTAAGAGATTTATATAATTTAAATGTCTGTTTTACTTACCTTGCATACTGAGTACATTCCACGTACTGACCGCATACTTTCTATGTTGTAGCATTTCATGATATAGGGCCCGACTCTTAGTCTCACCCTTCTCAGTAATGCTTCAGAGATTGTTATCAGCGTATTTGGTGAGTCCTCATGTTTGAGGGCCATATGTTTAGACTCTATGCTTTCTTTCAGTTTCAGAATTGTTGGGTTAGTTTGGGAGTTGTCCCATTAACCCGTCTTTCATGATTAGAGGCTTTTTAGACTACCTGTTGTAATCAGCCGTTATGTACAAATTTTGTACTGGCTTCCCCCTTTTCTCTGTTATACTTACATCTTCCTTATGCTAAGTATTCCGCTCATGTGATTGAATTAGATGTAAGCTCATGCCATGGGTTGACTTGGGGTCTCTTGGGGCTCATTATCCCATGTCTGTGATCCGGATATACGTTTGGGTCATGACAAACTTGGTATTAGAGACATAGGTTTTGAAGTGTCCTAGGGAGTCTTAAAGCCACGTTAAGTAGAGTCTTTTTCATGAGTGTGAAGCGCGCCACACTTATGACAAAGAGGCCTACTAGACATTTAGGAAATGTTCTTTTTATTCATGATCTATGTCATGCGATAAAGTCCTTTAATCTTCTAATTCATGCTATTCACATTGCAGAATAATGCCTCCTCTCCGAATGAATGCCAGAAGGAATGGTAACGATATTCATCATGAGGATGTCCATGATGGTGAGCATCAGCCAGCCCCACCCATTTCATGAAGAGCACGCACCAAATCCAGCTGCCCACACTGAGTTTAGGGTAGCGATTCAGATGTTGGCACAAGCCATGACTTCCCAAGTTCAGAATCAGACAGTGGCGCATTACCCTCAAAATGGGAATGCGACGGCAGCTAGGGTGAGGGATTTCTTAAGAATGAACCCTCCTGGATTCATGGGGTCAAAGATAGATGAGGATCCACATGACTTCATTGAGGAAATTCTAAAGATCACCTAGGTTATGGGGGTGAAAAATGGAGAGTGTGTCGACTTGATCTCCTATCGCCTGAAGGGAGTGGCTTATATATGGTTCAAGAAGTGGAGAGATACCAGGGCAGTAAGTGTAGGCCTAATAGGTTGGGAGGAGTTCCATGCGACATTTATGGATCGGTTCTTCCCTCAGGAGATGAGGGTGCTCAAGGTGGCTGAATTTGTTAATTTGAAGCATGGTAACAAGATCGTTCAGGAGTACACATTGGAGTTCACCTGATTATCTAAGTATGCTCTGGAGTTGGCGGCGGATCAGAGGGCTCGAGTGAGCTGTTTTGTGCATGGGGTGGCGGATTACTTGGACAAGGATTGCCGAATCGCCATGCTTCATGGGGATATTGAATTTCCTCATATTTTATTGCATGCACAACAAATGGAGTCGATCTACAGGAGGTAGAGTGAGGCCAAGAGGGCCAGGACTGATAGTTATGGGGTTTCTCAGGTTAGGTCTGTGGGTGGACATCGTCAGTAGTCTCAACACAGGGCTATCACTCCAGCTCCATCATCGGCCAACACGCCATCTAGATTTAGGGGAGATCGGAGGAGTAGAGCTTCAGAGTCCAGAGGGCAGGGTAGCATGCAGGTGGAGCATACTTTTCTAGTTTGTGCAGGGTGTGGCAAGAATCACCCTAGGAGGTGTTTAGTTGGCTTGGATTCTTGTTTTGGGTGTGGCAAACTCGGACACAAACTTAAGGATTACCCCTCAGCCAGATTAGGGGTCGGAGGAGCCCGTGTGACAGCAGCCAGTTTTGCTACTCCAGTAGCACGTCCCCCTTAGCAGGGTGCCTCTACTAGTTCAATAGGCAGTCAGCACCAAAATAGGTTTTATACTCTAGTACCTCGCTAGGAGCAGGAGGCTTCTCCAGATGTGGTCACTGGTATGTTGCAAGTCTTCCATATTGATGCTTATGCCTTATTAGATGCAGGAGCTACTTTGTCTTTTGTGACTTCCTATATTTCTAGTAGTTTGGGAGTTAGCCCTAAAATTCTATCAAAACCGTTCTCCATCTCTACTCCAATCGGTGAATCAGTTGTAGCTAGGCGGGTGTATAGTGGTTTCCCCATTATAGTATTGCATAAGGTCACCTCTACAGACTTGCAAGAGTTATCTATGATTGACTTTGAAATCATTTTGGGTATGGATTGGTTGTTTGCATGTTATGTTTCAATTAATTGTAGGACCCATGTGGTGGAATTCCGATTTCTAGGTGCGTCAATTTTGGAGTAGAAGGATAATTCAGCTATACCATCCAGTCGGTTTATTTCATATCTCAAGGCTAGGAAAATGATTTATAAGGGTTGTATGTATCACCTAGTTAGGGTTAAGGATGTTGAGTCCTAGACCCCGACTATCCAGTTAGTTCCAGTGGTGTGCGAGTATCCGGAGGTTTTTCTTGATGATTTGCCAGGTGTACCTTTGGAGAGGGATTGGTATTGATCTCTTGCCCGATACATAACCTATCTCTATTCCTCCTTACAGGATGGCTCCAACCGAGCTAAAAGAGTTTAAAGAGCAATTGAAGGACTTGTTGGATAAAGGTTTCATTAGATCGAGCAAGTCTCCATGGGGTACACCGGTTCTCTTTGTCCGAAAAAAGGATGGTTCCCTTCGCATGTGTATTGATTATCGATAGTTGAATAAGGTCATCGTCAAGAACAGGTACCCCTTACCTAGGATTGATGATTTGTTTTACCTGCTACAGGGTGCCAGATGTTTCTAAAAGATAGATCTCAGGGCAAGGTATCATCAGCTCAGAGTTCGGGAGTGTGATATCCTAAAGACAACCTTTAGAACTCGGTATTACCATTATGAGTTCATAGTTATGTCATTTGGACTAACCAATGCTTGTGCAACTTTTATAGACCCGATGAACAGGGTGTTCAAGCAATATCTAGATATGTTCATGATCGTGTTCATTGATGAAATCCTTATATACTCTCGGAGCAAGGAGGAGCGTGCTGATCATTTGAGAGTAGTGTTGCAGACTCTCATGGATCGTCAGTTGTATGCAAAGTTCAGTTAGTGAGAGTTTTGGTTGGACTCGGTTGCATTTTTGAGCCATGTGGTATCGGGTAAGGGCAAGTAGATTCTCAGAAAATTGAAGCAGTGAAGAATTGGCCCAGACCGGTGAATCCTTTAGAAATTCGAAGTTTCTTGGGCCTAGCAGGCTACAGCCGAATATTTGTTGAGGGCTTTTCATCAATTGCAGCCCCATTGACCAGGCTGACTCAAAAAAGTTAAAGTTCCAATGGTCGAAGGCTTGTGAGAAAAGCTTCCAGGAATTGAAGACCCAACTCACTTCAGCACCAATGTTGCCCTACCCGAGGGTACAGATAGCTTTGTTGTGTATTGTGATGCTTCACGAGTCGGACTGGGATGTGTTTTGATGCAGCATGGGAAGGTTATAGTATATGCCTCAAGACAATTGAAAGTCCATGAGAAGAATTATCTGACCCATGATCATGAGTTGGCCGCGGTGGTGTTTAAATTGAAGGTATGGTGGCATTACTTGTATGGGGTCCACGTGGACGTGCTCACGGATCACAAGAGCTTGCAATATGTGTTCACATAGAAAGATCTCAATCTTCGGCAAAGGAGGTGGTTGGAGCTACTAAAGGACTATGACATGAGTGCCCTTTACCACCCAAGCAAGGCTAATGTGGTAACGGACGCACTTAGTAGGCTCTCTATGGAGAGTGTGTCCCATATGAATGGGGGAAAGAAGGAGTTGGTGAAAGATGTCCGTCGACTTGCAAGGTTGGGAGTTAGATTGGTCGACTCAATCGATGGCAGCGTTGTTATGCAGAATGGATCAGAATCTTCCTTGGTGGTTGATGTCAAATCTAAGAAAGATGAGGATCCGATTTTGAGGAAATTGAAGGAAGCGGTGCAGAGTCAAAGGGTGGAGGTTTTCTCCCAAGGGGGAGATGGTGTGCTACGATACCAGTTTCATCTATGTTCCATACGTTGATGATTTGAGAGGTCAGATATTGCATGAGGCACATGGTACCAGATATTCTATCCATCCAGGATCCACGAAGATGTATAGAGACTTGCGAGAAATCTATTGGTGGGATGGTATGAAGAAGAATTTGCAGAGTTCGTAGACAAATGTCCAAATTGTCAACAAGTCAAGATTGAACATCAAAGGCTGGGAGGAGTACTTCAAGATATTAGCATTCCTACTTGGAAGTGGGAAAAGATTAATATGGATTTCATTACAGGTCTATCCCGTACTCGCCGACAATATGACTCCATTTGGGTAGTGGTAAACAGGTTGACCAAGGAGACACATTTCCTACCAGTCAAAACCATAAATTTAGCGGATGATTATGCCAAATTGTATATTCGGGAGTTCGTTTGACTTCATGGAGTGCTCTTGTCTATTATTTCAGACCGAGGTACTCAGTTTACCTCCCAGTTCTGGCGGTCTTTTTAGAAGGGACTTGGGACTCAAGTTAAGCTCAGCACAGCCTTTCATCCGCAAACGTATGGCCAAGCCGAACGAACAATCCAAACTTTTGAGGACATGTTGAGAGCGTGTGTGATGGATTTCAAGGGTAGCTGGGATGATCATTTTCCCTTGAACGAATTTTCTTATAATAACAACTATCACTCTAGCATCTAGATTGCACCATTCGAGGCTCTATATGGGCGAAAGTGTAGATCGCCTATTGGATGGTTTGAGGTCGATGAGGCAACTATTATAGGGCCAAATTCGGTTCATGAGGCCATGGTAAAGGTTCAGTTGATAAGGGACCGATTGAAAACCGCTCAGAGTCGTCAGAAATTGTATCCTGATGTGAGGAGAAGGGATCTAGAGTTTGAGGTAGACGATTGGGTATTTCTTAAGGTATCTCTCATGAAGGGAGTCATGGGGTTTGGGAAGAAAGGAAAACTCAATCCCCGATATGTTGGTCTCTACCAGATCATGAGAAGGGTTGGTAAGGTAGCGTATGAGTTGGACTTGCCCACGGAGTTGTCTTCTATACATCCCGTGTTTCATGTGTCACTTTGGAAGAAGTGCCTGGGAGATCCAGCTCTACTAGTCCCGGTGGACAGTGTCGGTGTAAAAGATAGCCTCATCTATGAAGAAGTTCCTTTGGAAATATTAGACTGTCAAGTTTGGAAACTAAGAAACAAAGAAGTAGCTTTAGTTAAAGTACTATGGAGAAATCAGCATGTTGAAGGAGCTACATGGGAAGCCAAAGCGAATATGATGGCTAGATACCCGCATTTATTCTCTACCGGCTCAGTTTCAACTTGAGGTAGTAGTGTGCTCCATGACTCTATTTAGTTTTCATGTTCAGTTCATGTGTTCAAGTTTCTTTTATATATATGGATGTGTATGTGAAGTATGAAATTGGTTTAGCTATGTGGTATGCATCGGAGGTAGTCATTTCGTTAATTTTCGGGTTAAATGATCAGTTTTGGGGTGTGACGATTGCATGTATTTGTTTTATTCTTGTTTCCAACATTCAAGGACGAATGTTCCCAATGGGGAGATATTGTAATACCCCGAAACTGCCTAAGATTAAACCTTGAATCAAAATCTAAAGTTGGCTGAAAAATTGGGAAAAAGTCACAGGACGGGTGATGTAACGACTCGTGGTTGGAAACCACATGTCGTTGTTAGCAGTCATGGGAGGAATTGGACCTCGGCAGTTGGGGATAGCACGGGTCATCCAAAGACTCATGGTGAGAAGTGACGACTTGTGGTCACCCATCGTGGATTGGATTACCAGATTTTCCAGTGGATATAACGGATGGATACCACGATTCATTGGAAGCAACTACGAGTGTTGGTGAGTCTCATGGTAAGGGAAGTACAGATTTTCAGGAAAGCTGACAACGATCACTCTAACGACCTGTTATTTGATGAAACGACTCGTCCTATCGAGTCGTGGGAAGAATCTGAAAACATGAAGTAAGGAATTGGACCCAACGACTTGATACCACGAGTCGTGGTATCATGCAACGACTCGAGGGATCAGTCGTTGGTTCACCCAGATCAGTTTTTCAGGGATTTTTCATTAAGGGTATTTTCGATCTTTATATGCTCTAAGGCCCTAAACTACGTCGTTTTATGTATTTTTCTGGGAATGATAAAATAGGTTAAGCCCCTCTTGCATAAGTCATTCCCATGCATGCAAATTAACTGGGTTTTATAAAGATCAAGCATAGTTTCAAGCTTTTCTCTATCAATTCTCTATTGGGAATTCAAGGAACTCTAGAATCTAATCTTACCCAGGTATGTAGGGCTATGAATGGGTGTTTTCATTTACACCCATGCCCAATCTCTCTTAATTTATGAAAATTGATAAAAAAATCTTATGGGGTTTCAACTTGAATTTTGAGGAATTCTAATGATTTACTAATGGGTTTTTATATTTCAAAAATCTCATCATATTTTATGAATTTTGATAAGATTTTACAATCATTTTGATTATAAAAGTATTAATTTCAATTCCTACTAAATTAAGCCTAATTATGTATGATCTATGATGAATCGGGTTATGATCTTTACTTCAATTGTTGATATTTACAAACCCAACATGATTTATGTTTTGAAATATGGATTTATTCAAATAGCCATTATGATTTAATGATTTGCAAGGTATATGTATGACCTACAAGTATGAATGAAACCTATGATTTATGATTTATGTTATGGCCGACTCACGGGCCTTATGTCATGGCTAGTTCACGTATGTACAAGTATGTTTATGATTATCATGATTTAACTAGCCCATGTTCATGCATATTATACTATGAGCACTATATATGTTTTGGGAGTAGTATCGAACACCGAATAGGTTTGGGGCTCAGGTTAAGCCCCGAATCTCATAAACTGAGTGCCACCATAGGTATATTGGGACCTCTTACATGACTGTCCCCGGCCCATTTGTCCCTTTTTCATGGTGATATCACGCCCTTCATGGTTCTACCCTTGGCAAGGTACGAACGACCTCCCGACTAGGTTTACAGGTCGGATTTCATGTGTGCTCATGTGGGTTATGTCGGTTAAGAGAATCTCCCACTGTTCCTCATGATTTATGCATGTTTATGATTATTTATATTGGTTCAAGTCATGCTAAATAAAGATTTTCTCTTATGATTGCGATTACTATTACAAATGTTTTGAAAACCTTGAGCCTTATGTTATGGTACGATATTTATGATATGAGCATGATGTCCTACTCTTATGATCATTTATGAGATTTATATATTTTAAATGTCCGTTTTACTTACCTTGCACACTCAGTACATTCCACGTACTGACCGCATACTTTCTATGTTGTATCATTTCATGATACATGGCCCGGCTCTCAGGCTCACCCTCCTCAGTAGTGCTTCAGAGATTGTTATCAGCATATTTTGTATGTCCTCATGTTCCGAGGTCCATATGTTCAGAATCTATTCTTACTTTTAGTTTCAGAATTGTTGGGTTAGTTGGGGAGTTGTCCCATCAACCCGTCTTTCATAATTAGAGGCTTTTCAGACTACATGTTGTAATCAGCTATTATGTATGAATTTTGCACTGGCTTCCCCCTTTGCGATGTTATTATTACTTCTTCGTTATGCTAGGTCTTCCGCTCATGTGATTGAATTAGATGTAAGCTCTTACCATGGGTTGACTTGGGGTCTCTCAGGGCTCCTTGTCCTGTGTCTACGATCCGGGTATACATTTTGGTCGTGACACATGGATAAATAAACATTTAACATCGTTGATACCCATCTACATACATGTTAACCATGAATCAAGGGCCCTTTAGTCGGCCAACATCATAAATCGCTCAATCATGAAATCCATATCATAAATCGTGAATCATTCTTGAACATGTGGGCATTACCAAATACTTTAACATGCTTGAAAATTCTCAATTCACTTGAAAACATGATAATAAACATGGGTAACTTGAAAATATGCTTTTCATCATCAATACTTCATCATACATGAACATTCATCATAAATCTTAACTTTCATAAACTTCTCATAATTGGGCAATTTAAATTTAAGAAGCTTGAAATATGATTTTAATGAAAAACAACGTAAAACTTATCCATGAATCATAATTCAATAGTAGAGATACATTTAAATCATATCCATGTAGAGAATTAGGAATTTCATGCATTGGGTTAAAACCCCATAGAATTAACATGAGAAATTTCATGATTTTGAGAGATTGGGCATGGGTATGGAAGGATTCACCCACATATAACCCTACATACCTGATTAAAGTTGATTCATATACTTGATTGCCCAAGAGGAATTTGAGAAGAATTGGAAGGGCTTAAGCTTGATCTCCTCTATAACTTCCTAACTTTGCATGCATGGGTTTAGAATAGGCTAGAATGACTTAACCTATCTTAATACACCCTGAAAATGGCTTAAAACGACAGAGTATAGGACCTTAGAGCAGAGGAATGACGAGAATACCTTTAATAACTTCACAAAAAATAACTGCTCGTCTGTCCCCACAAGGGACCTAATGAGTCGTTGCCACCATCCACAAGTCGTCATATCAGTCGTTAGGTACATTGCCGAAATTTCACCTAAAACTTGTAACGGGCCACCATACGAGTCGTTACCAGTGACCACGACTCGTGGTCACCACTCGTTATCTCCACTGCCTCAACCTCAGATCATTTATTACCTGTTGATCATGAGCCACCCAATGAATCGTGGTGTCTGACCACGACTCGTGGGGTCTATTCGTCAGGTGCACTGTCACTCACCTTTCCCCCTATTAATTTCCTTGGCCATGGCTGACCTAACGAGTCGTGGAGCCTGACCACGACTCGTGGTCATGCCCGTGATTACCCCATTAAAAATTCATTTAATTCAATCCCAGTACCTCACGATGAGTCACCTCACGACTCGTGGGCCTCCCCACGGGTCACAAACGACTTGTTTTGTGACCTGGAGCTAGATTTTCCAGTTTTCTCCGTTTTAACTCCCAGGTCTGATCTTTGTGCTTTCGGGGTATTACAATATCTCCCCCTTAGAAACATTCGTCCTCGAATTTTGGAAAACATACAAAAAATAGAGAAATGCAATCATCATACTCAAATACTGATCATTTAAGCTGAAAACTGACGGAATGACCAACTCCGATTCAAACTACATGGATAAACTGAATTCATGAATCATATACACATCCACATACATGAAAGGGACTAGGGCAAATGAATTGAACATGAAAACTAAATAAAATTTTAAGGCAAAATTGATACTTCAAGCTGGAAGTGAGCCGGTAGAGAATAAATGTGGGTATCTAGCCATCATGTCTGCTTCGGCTTCCCTCGTAGCTCCTTCAACATGCTAATTCCTCCACAAAACATTGATTGAAGCTACTTCCTCATTTCTTAGCCTTTGAACTTGACCATCTAGTATTTCCACTGGAACCTCTTCATACTAAGGCTGTCTTTCACATCGACACTGTCCACCGGGACAACTAGAGCTGGATCACCCAAGCACTTCTTTAAGAGCGATACATGGAATACATGATGTGCAGAAGCTAATTCTAAAGGAAACTCCAACTCATATGCCATCTTGACGACCCGTTTTATAATACGTTGAGGGCCAACAATATGAGGGCTGAGTTTTCCTTTCTTTCCAAACCGCATCACTCCCTTTATGGGAGACACCTTCAAAAACACCCAATCATCCACTTCGAACTCGAGTTCTCTCCTTCTCACATCGGCATAGGACTTTTGGCAAATTTGAGTTGTTTTCAACCAGTTCGTATGAGCTAAACCTTCTCCATAGCCTCATGGACTGAATTTGGTCCTATGACCGCCGCTTCACCAAATTCGAACCAACCAATAGGCAATCTACATCTCCGCCATAGAGAGCCTCAAACGGAGCCATCTAAATACTGGAATGGTAGTTGTTATTGTATGCAAACTCGATAAGAGGCAAATGATCATCCCAACTATCCTTGAAGTCAATCATGCATGCTCTCAACATGTCCTCGAGAGTCTAAATTGTCTGATCTGCTTGACCATCCATTTGCGGGTGAAATGTTGTGCTGAGCTTAACCTGAGTACCTAGTCCTTTTTGGAACGACCTCCAAAACTGAGATGTAAATTTGGTACCTCTGTCTGATATGATGGACAAGGGCACTCCATGAAACCAAACTAGCTCTCAGATGTATAGTTTAGCATAATCCTCCGCGGAATCTATGGTTTTGACCGGTAGAAAATGAGCGGCTTTCGTCAAACTATCTACAACAACCCAAATGGAGTCATATTGCCGTTGAGTGTGAGGAAAACTTGTTATGAAGTACATATTAGTTTCTTTCCATTTAAAAGTAGGAATGCTAATATCTTGGAGAACACCTCCCGATCTCTGATGCTCGACCATCACCTACTGACAGTTTGGACACATAGCTACAAACTCCGCGATGTCCTTCTTCATGTCATTCCACCAATAGACTTCCTGTAAGTCACCGTACATCTTGGTGGCACCTGGATGGATAGAATAGTTGGATCCATGAGCCTCGTGCAACATACGGTTCCTTAAATCATCAATATCCGAAACGCATAAGCGACCTTGGTACCAAAGCACACCATCTCCCTCTTTGGAGAAGACCTCTACTTTATGATTTTGAACGGCTTCCTTTAACTTTATCAAAATGGGGTCCTCATCTTGCCTAGCCTTTACATCAGTCACTAAGGATGACTCTGATCCATTTTGAACAATAATACAGCCATCGGTTGAGTCAACTAACCGAACTCCCAACCTTGCAAGTCGATGCACATCCTTCACTAGCTCCTTCCTCCCCTCATCCACATGGGACACACTCTCCATAAAGAGCCTACTAAGTACGTCCGTTACTATATTGGCCTTATCGGATGATAAAGGACACTCATATCATAGTCCTTGAGTAACTCCAACCACCTCCTTTGATGAAGATTGAGATCCTTCTAGTTAAACACATATTATAAACTCTTATGGTCCGTAAACACATCGACGTGGAACTCGTACAAATAATGCCTCCATATTTTCAAGACGAATACTACCGCGGCCAATTCAAGATCATGGGTCGGGTAATTCTTCTCATGAACTTTCAGCTGTCTAGAGGCATATGCTATAACTTTTCCATGCTGCATCAATACACACCCAAGTTCGATCCTTGAAGAATCACAATACACCATGAACCCATCGGTACCCTCGGGTAGGGTCAACACCGGCGCTGAGGTGAGTCGAGTCTTCAACTCTTGAAAGTTCTTCTCACAAGCCTCCAACCATTGGAATTCACCTTCTTCTGGGTCAATTTGGTCAATGGCGCTGCAATGGACGAAAAACCCTCAACAAACCTTCAAGCTACAGATATCTAAAGGATTCACCAGTCTAGGCCAATTCTTCACCGCTTCTATTTTCTCAGAGTCCACTTGTATGTCCTCACTTGATACTACATGACCCAAAAACGCCACTGAGTTCAACAAAAGCTTGCACTTTCTGAATTTAGAATATAGTTGGCGATCCCTGAGAGTCTATAGCACCACCCTCAAATGAGCGACATGCTCCTCCTCGCTCCGAGTGTATATCAGGATGTCATCAATAAACACAATCATGAGAATATCCAAGTATGGCTTGAACACCCTGTTCATCAAGTCCATAAAAGCAGCAGGAGCATTCGTTATTCCAAAAGACATAACTACAAACTCATAAGGACCATACCGCATCTTGATGGTTGCCTTCGGGATGTCGCTCTCCCGAAATCTGATCTGATGGTACCCGGATCAGAGATCTATCTTTGAAAAACACTTCGCACCCAGGAGTTGGTCAAATAAATCATCAATCCTTGGTAGAGGATACCTGTTCTTGACGGTGACCTTGCTCAATTGCCGATAATCAATACACATACGAAGAGAACCATTTTTTCTCGGACAAAGAGAACTGGTGCACCCCATAGGGACTTGCTCGGTCTAATGAAACTCTTATCCAAAAGATCCTTCAACTGCTCCCTCAACTCTTTTAGCTCATCTGGAGCCATTCTTTAGGGAGGAATAGATATAGGCTATGTACCAGGAAGAAGGTCAATACCAAAATCGATTTCCCTCTCGGGAGGAATACCCAATAAATCATCAGGGAACACTTTTGGATACTCACATACCATTGGGACTGACTGGATAGTCGGAGTCTCTGACTCAACATCCTTAACCCTAATAAATGGCATTCACAACCATTCAAAATCATCTTCATGGCCTTAAGATAGGAAATAAAACAACCTACAGGCATGACCAAACTACCCTTCCACTCTAAGACTGACTCACCCGGAAAGTGGAACTCCACCATACGGGTACAATTAACATAAGCATAACATTCATATAACCAATCCATGCCAAGAACAATATTGAAGTCAGTCATGGTTAACTTTACTAGGTCTGCGGAGGTGACTTTATGCAATACTATGATCGGGCAACTTCTATACACCTTCCTAGCTACAACTGAATCACCAATGGGAGTAGAGACTGAGAACGTTTCTGATAGAGTTTCAGGACTAACTCCAAAACTACTAGCAATATAACATGTCATAAAAGACAAAATAACCCTTAGATCTAATAAAGCATAAGCATCAAGGTGAAACACTCATAACATAACAGTAACCACATCCGGTGAAGTCTTCTGCTCCTGACGCGAGGCGAGGGCATAGAATCTGTTTCGGCACTGCCCGCCACCCTCACTAGTGGATGCCCCCTACGGAGTTGAACGTACTAGAGTTGCTACTGACCTAGTAGTTTGTGTATTGCCTCTATCATCATCCTATATATAAAATGGACACGCTTGGCGCATGTGGCCGAATCTACCGCACCCATAACAAATATCTAAGCCGAGAAAGCACTCCCCGGCAATGCTCTTACCACACTTCCCGCAGGAATGGTGCGCTCTTCCTGCATGCCCCTCTAGTCCCTCGAACCTGAGGCCCTACTCCTATGATCACCCTTGGGTCCGGACGAAACACTAGCTGATGATGCTGCTAGAGCTGGTGACCTCTGCTGAATCTAAGGGTGGTGACCACGCTGGATTTGTACTAAGTGAAGCCATAGCTATATGTCCGAGCCCTTTTGGCCTCTTATGTGTGCCGCCTCTATCTGCTGTGCATACAAGACTATACGAGGGAAATCCATATCCTGGTGGAGCATAGCGGTCCAGCAATCTTTGTCCAAATAGCTCGCCACCCTATGAACAAACATGTTCACTCGCCTCATCAGATCAACCACTAACTCTTGGGCGTAATTTGATAAGAGAGTGAACTCAAGGGAATACTCCTATACCGTCATCCTCCCTTGCTTAAGATTAAAGAACTCGGCTACCTTCAACTCCCTCATCTCACGAGGGAAGAACCGATCGAGGAATGAAACATGGAACTCCTCCCAAGTGACAGGGCCTGCTCCAACGGCCCTACTATCTTTCCACTGCTTGAACCAGATGTGTTCGACCCCTTTCAACTGATATGAGCCCAACTCCGCACACTCAACTCCATTCACTCCCATGACCTGGGTGATCTTCACAATCTCATCAATGAACTCATGTGGGTCCTCATCTACTTTTCACCCAAGGAACTCTGGCGGGTTCATTCTCAAGAAATCTCTGATTTGAGCTACCGCCGCTTTTCCATTTTGAGAAATATGATCCACTGCTTGCTAGTTGACCTGAGCAGTCAAGGCCTGCACTAACATCTGAATAGCTGCCCTAAATTCAGCATGGGCAACCGGTTGCGGTGCATGGTGCTCCTAGACTGGTAGGGCCTATTGGTGATTATTCCTGTAGCAATCCTCATGACCATTTCCATTCCCATTCCTCCTACCGTTAACTCTGCGGGGAGCCATGATTCTGTAATCGCGAATAACATGAATTAGAAGGATAGGGGACATTTCATTGCACGACACAGATCATGAAAAAAGGGAATATTTCCTAAACGTCTCGGATCCTCTTCTTCATAAGTGTGGGACTCTTCACACCCATGAAAAATACTCTACTTAACAGGGCTTTCATACACCCTAGGACACTTCAAACCTATTGCTCTGATACCAAGTTTGTCACAACCCGAACGTAGACCCGGATCGCAACACGTGATAAGGAGACTCGAGAGACTCCAAGTTGATCCATGGCATGAACATACATCTACCTCAATATCAATAAAGAGGAATAGTCAGCATAACGACATAGCAGAACCATAACCATGACATAACATAAAAAGCAAAACGCACTTCATACATGATAGCTTAATACTACACATAGTCTGAAAGCCTCTAATAAATCATATGGGTTGATGAGACAATTATCCCAACTATCTTGAGAAGTTTGAAAACTGAACTTAAAGCAATATCTGATATCAACTGGTCCTCGGAGAATGAGGACTTAGCAATGCGCTGGATGCTAACCCCGAGAATGGGCTAATGAAGGTGTTAGGTCTGAAGATCGGAGCCTGTATCATGAAATGATACAACATAGAGTATGCGGTCAGTACATGAAATGTACTAAGTATGCAAGGTAAGTAAACCAGATATTTAGAATACATAAAAGTTCATAAGAAATCACAAGAGTAGGAAAACATGCTCATAACATAAATATCATAATGTAACATAAGGTTCAAGGTTTTCAAAACATTCATAATTCATTCATTATCATAGTCATGAAGGAAACTTTGTAAATCGCACTTGATCCAGAATAACATAAACATAACCATGCATAAATTCATGAGGAATAGTGGTAGGACTCTTCATAAATGACACTATCATGGTAGAGTCTTACATGATGCCCCAACTATCTCGTTAAAGTGGCCAGAGCATTCCTAGGCTTGTCAGGCAAGGGATGTGCATTATGTGATATCACGAAAGAGGGGATCCATTAACATTGTAATATATCATCATAAACCAATGGTGGCACGCAGTTATGAGACACCGGCGCAGTCCTTTGAATGTCAAGCAACTCGGTGCTAGACACTGATCCCAAAAATATGCATATTAAGCTCATACGTAAATCATAAACATCATTCATGAGATTCATGGCTAAATAAACATTTAACATCGTTGATACCCATTTACATACATGTTAGCCATGAATCAAGGGCCCTTTAATCGGCCAACATCATAAATCGCTCAGTCATGAAATCCATATATAAATCGTGAATCATTCTTGAACATAAGGGCATTGCCCAATACTTTAACATGCTTGTAAATACTCAATTCACTTGAAAACATGATTATAAACATGGGTAACTTGAAAATATGTTTTTCATCATCAATACTTCATCATACATGAACATTCATCATAAATCTTGACTTTCATAAACTTCTCATAATTGGGCAACTTAAATTTAAGAAGCTTGAAACATGATTTTAATGAAAAACAACGTAAAACTTGCCCATGAATCATAATTCAATAGTAGAGATACATTTAAATCATACCCATATAGAAAATTAAGAATTTCATGCATTGGGTTAAAACCCCATAGAATTAACATAAACAATTTCATGATTTTGAGAGATTGGCATGGATGTGGAAGGATTCACCCACTCATAACCCTGCGTACCTGATTAAAGCTGATTCGTATACTTCCTTGATTGCCCAAGAGGAATTTGAGAAGAATTGGAAGGGCTTAAGCTTGATCTCCTCTCTAACTTCCTAACTATGCATGCATGGGTTTGGAATAGGCTAAAATGACTTAAACTATCTTAATACACCCTGAATATGGATTAAAACAACATAGTATAGGACCTTAGAGCATAGGAATGACGAGAATACCCTTAATAACTTCTGTAGAAAATAATTGCTCATCAGTCCCCACGAGGGACCTAACGAGTCCTTGCCACCATTCACGAGTTGTCATATCAGTCGTTAGATACACTGCCAAAATTTCACCTTAAACTCATAATGGACCATCATACGAGTCGTTACCGATGACCACGACTTATGGTCACCACTCGTTATCTCCATTGCTTCAACCTCAGATCATTTATTACCTGTTGATCATGAGCCACCTAATGAATCGTGGTGTATGACCACAACTTGTAGGGTCTATCCGTCAGGTGCACTGCCACTCACCTTTCCGCCTTTTAATTTCCTTGGCCACGACTAACCTGACGAGTCGTGGAGCCTGACCATGACTCATGGTCATGCTCGTGATGACCCCCTCAACAATCCTTTTAATTCAAGCCCAGTACCTCACCATTAGTCACCTCATGACTCGTGGTCCTCCCTACGGATCACAAAATGACTATTTATGTGGCCTAGTGCTAGATTTTCTAGTTTTCTCCATTTCAACTCCTGGGTCTAATCTTTTGGCTTTCGGGGTATTACAGTACATCTCTAACACCACCATTTATAGGTTTCTGTATGGACCCCACTTTGCATCACCCATCCGAACTACCTATTTTTATTATAGAATGTGGGAGCGATACAATCAATATTTGTGGGCACAGGTTTTGACTGATGGTTAACCCCCATGGATGATAAATCCTAGGGAGAATATCTATATATCCACATTGACATTCACAACAATGTTTTGGTGGGAAATGGTGAGACTTTGGTTGTTCCCTACTTAGAGGACATAAAATTTTGGGAGAGGACAAAGCAGTCCTACTAGCTAGTTTGATGTCGGAATTCCTATTGATCATCGGGCACATTATAACAGATGAGATGAGGGCTCGAGCAACAAAGTTCTCTATATCACTACTATTCTCATGTCTTCTATCCAGGTTATGCAAAGAAGCTCATGTCCCAATATTAGCTGGGATAGATGTTGAAAGGTAGCAAACAAGAAGCATGATTTTGACAAGTCCAAAGATGAAACAAAGCATGACCTGCGACTTCACAAGTCAGTGTCAGAGGTTTTTAGGCCCAGTGGGTAAGCAATGAGAGTGGTTGGGGATCATACTACCGTGTCTGGTGTAGATACAGGGGTAGAGATAGCCTTCATTACCGCTCCACTCCCCACATCCACACCATCCACCTCCTGTGTAGCTATGGCAACACAAGGAATAAAGTCTACTGAGACATCATCTGCTGCTCCACAGACTTCAAATTATGCGTTAACGCCATCAAATTTTGCGAAGTTGGTCAAAAGAGCAAATAGACACAAGAAGAAAATGAAATTATTTACTAAGTAGTTGGGAAACTTTATGGATACAGCTATTTCAATTGGTTGGTACCATATGAAAGCCTCGATGCTCGGAATGATGACATGGAGGCATGAGTGAATGAAAGTCTGAAAGACTTGATGGCGCCCAATTTGGCAAAGTTTATGGCCGAGTTGACAAAGGCCCAAGCTGATATCCTCTAGTTGCAGCAAAAGAGGCCAGCCCAAGTATTCCAAATTTTGGTCTTTGAGGAGAAGTCGTACATTGACTTTCTAAGAGAATAACCTAATGCCTTGAGAAAGTGCCCATGAGAGGATGATGGGGATAATGAAAAATCACAAAAAAGGAAGCATAGGAAAAGGAAACAGAAGAAACAAGATTTGGTAGAAGCTCAATGACTCTCTAGAGTAGAGGATGACTTGAGACTTGAGAGTTTCAAGCTATGTTGGTGGAGCTTCTTCCAGTTTGTCACTTAGAGCCGTTGATTAGACCAGTGATGCTGTGATTTCTTTAGAGTTACAGACTGTTATCACTCCATCTTTATCTACAAAGGTTGCTCCTGATGATACCTTGAGTGCGCCAATCACCACTAGCACCAATATTGATATTTCTGGGGTTACTAAACCATGCTAGTTTTACCAGACTTACTGACTAGAGCTTCATAGGTATTTTCTACTTTTAGTACTTTATTTTGAATATATGCATTGGGGACAATGCATCTTATTTTCTATAAGGGAGGGGTACCTGTGAGTCTGACACATCGCTTGAGGATTTTTGTTGTTGTATTTCTTTTTCCTTGGGTGTGCTATCTAGAAGAATCGATATATTTAGGTTGCTTTCAATGTTTTATGTTTTGTTTTCTGGTTGTGTCTGTAATAGAAAAGTAGGTAAACTTAAAGCAGTTTGCAGCAATGATCTATTTTGAATAAATTGTTGGAAAATGGAGACCCATCAAATCTTTATGTGCCATATGTGTATCTGTGTAATATATTGACCATGATGGACCATTGCATTGACATTAGGTGTATATAGATGTGGAAACTATGCTTAATCTAAAGCATAAACTTGATAGTTAGTAGTTGATAGTGTAATTTTGTGCCAAGTGTGTGTAAGCTAATTTTGTATCATTCTTACTCTATGCATGCATTTGTAACTTGTGTGGTTAATCTTGCTAAGGTTGTAGATTAATGGACTAGGAAAGGATCATAGACCATTTTTTATTTGTCCACTAAGATTATATGACCATCCAAACAATGTTAATAATCCCTTAATCGCTGATTTTAAGCCTATTTTACCCTTTCTTTTCATTATCCTATTCACCTTTCCTATTTAACTTGAACCTTTTATTTTGGCCCTAGTTCGTCCATGGACATTGTGTATCTCAACTCAAGAAATTATCTAAGTTAAAGGTGGCTAATATAGAAGTGTAAGAAAAGTAGATGGGGTATGAAAAGAACATATGGTGATGAAAGAGAAATTACGGGTGTAGTGCATGGTATATATTTGTTTTAAAAAAATTGAATAAAAGGAGAAAGCCGCACCCATTATGAAAGAAAATGATTTAATAAAAGGAGGATAGGGAGAAAAATATTTGGTCACAAGTAGAGCAATGTTGGTGTAGTGTTAAGTAGGGCTTATTCATTAATTCCTAAATGCATTTTACTCGTCTCCAAGCCTACATTACAAGCCAAAAAAAGTCTTATAATGATCTTAATCAAGTGTCCAAAAAACTGAAGCAGTGATAATAAGGGCAAGCCTATGGCTTTGTGTGTATTGTCTGAATGTCTTTGTGAGAGTGAGTGTTTTTATTCTAGTTCCCATGTAAATGATTTTGCTTATGATTGAGACTTCTTTATGGTAAGGGCACTAGGAGAGAAGTATTAATTGCTGATTGTTAGGATAATTGCTATTTGTGTATGAAAATTGCTTTGTTTATATGATAATGTCATTCTCAGATCCTTATGAGTCAATATGTTGAATGATTTTCATATGCACATGTTTTGTTTGTAAAAAGAAAAGGGGTTGTACCTTTAAAACAATCTATTTTTAAGCCAAATGATTGTTGTAGTTTATCCTAAGTTTCTTTTATTTTAAGTTCATGTTTTGTGTGTTGCTTGAGGACAAGCAAATATTCTAAGTTGATGGTGTTGATGTGCCAGCATTTGACGGTACATTTGATGCTTTTGACCATGAATAAATGCAAGTTCTTCAGCAACTTTTCTTATATTTGATTGCTTTTGTGCTTTATGTACAAGAAAATAGGCTAAGGCAAGAGATGGTGTGAAATGTGCTAAAAATATCTAGAGATGGCCAGTCTTACAGCTCGTCAACAATGGGATGGCCCGGCACTTTCAACTTCATGTTTAAGCAGTTAATGCTATAACAAGATTGGCCTACTTAGGGTAATTATCGAAGTTCTTATATTTATCACTCTTAGTTTGAGAGAATAGGAGTGATTTCCATCTAAACAGGTTGAGAAACATTTAGATGTCTTAATTCAATTGATAGCTTAGATACTTAGCACTAAAATAGTCCAATATAGTTAGTCACCCGATGTTTTCATGAAACCACGGTGATCACAACTCTAGTTTCTTCTCTTATTTGATTCTACATTACTGAAATATTGCTAGTGTCACTTGATTTCAATTGATATTAAAACATGAACAGTTTTACCAAACCCCTGTTTTATGGAAATAACTAACTAAAATTAAGATAATTACATAAGCCTTAGTTTTCACCTTATTCCCTTGAGATTTTACCCCAACCTAGTTTAATTTTATATTTTATACTACTTTTTAATATAGAGGTGTAATTTGCGCGTATAAGGTGATGAGTCAAACTTTTATATTTGATTTGTGTGAAGCAACACAATCTCTTAACCTATTGCACCAACCCATTGATATGCTTCTAAACAAGAAATGTAATACCCCGGGAGCCTAAAGATTAGACCCGAGTGTTAAAATGGAGAAAATTGAAAATCTAGCACCTCATTATGTGACCCTTAGGGTAGACCACGAGTCCTGAGGTTACTCGTGTTGAGGTTCAGGGTATGATTTGAGATTTTGGGAATTGAGGTCCTCACGGACCTGACCACGAGTCGTGGTCAACCCCCATGACTCGTTGAGTCAATCGTGGGCAAGGGGGTTTAAGGAAGTGCAGGAGACATGGAAGTATACCATACAGAAGACCTCATAAGTCATGGTCAGCCACCGTGATTTGTTGGAGGGGTCGTGGTCAGCTGGTTGGAGGTAATTTGAACCTTAGGCAGTGAGGGTGACGAGTGATGACCACGTGTCGTGGTCACTAGTAACGACTCGTGAGGTTTCCTATGACGAGCCCCAGACAAACTGTTAGACAGTGCACTCGATGATTGATGCCACAATTCATTCCCCTGGAAGATGACTCGTCCAGTCCTTGTTGGCATTAGCAATCAGTTATTTTATATGAATTTAGTAAGGGTGTTTTTGTAATTCCTACGATCCTAAGGCCTAAAACACATTGTTTTAAGCTATGAACAGTGGGTTTTAAGAGGGTGAAAATCTATTCTAAGTCATTCCTATTCATGCATGCAAGAGTAAGGGTCTAGAGAGGTGATCAAGGCTAATCCTTCAAGGTTCTTCTTCAAACCTTCCTTGGGTAATCAGAGAAGTGGTAGAATCAAACCCTTTCAGGTTTATAGGGTTATGAATGGGTGAATCCGTTCACACCCGTGCCCAATCCTCTCTAATTCAAGAAATTATATTGATAATTCTATGGGGTTTTATCCCAAATCTTAGGAAATCCTAATGATCTATCTATGAGTTAATAACTCTCATGTTTTACGTCATATTTAACAAATCATGGGCAGATTTTCCCAACTAATTCGATTATAAATTTATTGACTTAAATTTCTATTATATTACACCCAATCATGCATGTTCTATGGAAAATTAAGTTATGATTTTACCTTGATCTTGATGTTCTTTAACCCATCATGGTTTATGATTTATGATATGGATTTACCCAAATGCTCATCATGAATTTATGATTTCCAAGGATATACATGTTTTACAAGTATGGATGAAACTCATGATTTATGATTTATGATTTGGCCAACTCACGGTCCTTATCTTCATGGTTACTTCACATATTTACAAGCATGCTTATTATTATCATGATTTAACTAGACCACGAATCTCATGTATATTATCCTATGAGCACTATACATGTTTTGGGAGTTGTATTTAACACCTAGTAGGTTCGGGGTCCAGGTTTTTGCCTCGTATCCCAGAACTACGTTCCACCGTAGGTCATGATGGGACCTCCCTTCAGACTGTCCCCTTTTTGCCCCAAATGGGCCTTTCATGAGTGATATCATGCCTTTCATGGTTCTACCCTTGGCAAGGTACGAACACCCTCCCAACTAGGGGTTTACAGGTCTGGCTCCATGTCTGCTCATATGGGGTATGTTGGTTATTAGAATCTCCTACTGTTCCTCATGATTTATGTACTTTTGCTCATGTTATGTTTAATAAAGCTTTTCTCTCAAGAGTTTGATTATGAATGATTTACAAATCTTTTGAAAGCTTGAGACTTATGTTAAATTATGATACTTATGTTATAATCATGTTGTTCTACTTTTATACACTTTTATGTATTTTAAATGTCCGTTTAACTTACCTTGCATACTCGGTACATTCCACGTACTGACCACATAGTCTATGTTGTATCGTTTCATGGTACAGGCTCTAGTACTCAGATTCATCCTCGACCCTAGTCAGCTTGCGGAATAGAATCAGTCTCTATTGTTGAGTCCTCATCTATCGAGGACCCCTCTTTGATACAAATATGTTGGTGTATTTCAGTTTTAGTTTTAGAGAGTTAGTTGGGGTCTTGCCCCGTCAACTCATCAGTGATAGAGGCTTTCTAGAACATAGTTTATATTCATCTTTAAACGCATGTCAAGTATTTTAGATCTTATGCCATGTTTAGACTTTCTCTATATTATGCATGTTGAATCTTCCGCTTTTATTGATTGGGTTGGTTGAATATTCATGCCATGGGTCGACTCGGAGTCCCTCGTGGTTCCCTTTCCCCTGTTTCGATCCGAGCCTATGTTTGGGTCATGACAAACCTGGTATCAGAGCAATAGGTCTTAAAGCGTCCTAGGGTGTCCGAAATCCGCGTTAAGTAGATTCTTTTTCATGGGTGTGAAGCGCGCCACACTTATGGCGAAGAGGCTACGAGACGTTTAGGAAATGTTCCCTTCTTTCATGAGTCTATCTCTTTCCGTGAGTTCGACTCTCTCCATTCCTCTAACTCATGTTATACGCATGTGAAAAAATATGTCTTGTCAAAACAACAATGGGAATCAGTCAGCCCCACCAACTCCAATGGGTCCTTGCAAGTTACAGATGCAGAACTCGGGGCCGCCCTCAGAGTGTTGATACGGGCCATGATCACCCAGCCTAACCAGCAGACTATCGCATCAGTGAACCCTACTGGAGAGGAGACAATTACTAAGGTTAATGAACTCATGAAGAGGAGCCCATCTAAGTTTTGTGATTCGAATATGGGTGGAGAGCATAAGGGGAAAGAAAGGAGGAACAAGAGGCCTAGGACCGAAAACCTTGAGAGTTCCCAGTAAGGGTCGAGTAGTGGGAGTTGCTCTCAACCCCGTCAGAAGTATCTAGTTCAAGTTCGGGGATACAAGCCCCGGGTGAGGGAGATTTCTTACGCACTTTGCAAGCGCTGTAGGAAGCACAACCTAGGAAGGTGCCTGGTGGGTTTAGATGTGTGCTTCTATTGTGGTCGTTCTGGGCATAAGCACAGGGATTGTCCTATAGCCAAGCGAGATGCCAGAAAGGTCGTGCCCCGATCCCCCCTCCAAAAGCCCTATCTAGCTAGACAACATGCTCGAAATATGGTAGAACACATGCAGGACGGTGTTTGGCAGGTTCCAACACTTGTTACAGATGTGGGGAGGCTAGACACATGCGCAGGAATTGCCCATTGGCCATCTAGGGCGAGGGTAGAGTCGGTGCAAGAATCACCGGATCAGTAGCTCCAGTAAATCGCCCATCCCAGCAGCACAGCTTACCAAGAGTGAGTGGCAACCAGCCTCAGATGTAGTTCCAAGTATGTTATAAGCTTTACCCTCGGACCTACCATGATTGTTAGTTTCGGGAACTACTGTATGAGGTACAAATCCCTTTGTGTATTTTAAGATGAAATTTATTTCGTGGAAGGTAGGGGAATGGTAAGTGAAGGGCCAAGTCAGGCCTTGAGTTCTCTAGTAAGGAAGTTCTATAGATAGTATCTGGGGGGGAAGTCCATTCTTTCTCCCTTAGATGTTTCCTTACGTGTTGCTCGATGTTACACTCAACTCATGCTTATGTTTAGAGCCCTATGATGATAGGTAACCCCGTCAGTCAATGATGCCTATATTACCTATTCAGCTTCATATCCGACACTCGTTACGTATGTGAACTCATTTCTCTTAGCACACTTGGCTCTATGAACTCAGCCCCTAAGATTTGCCCTATCGGCTCATAAGATCATGCTATATCAGGTATATGCCTAGCTTAGATTTCTTGAATGATTCGTGCTCATAATTCCCTTACTATAAACCCTATGGATGTTCCCTATGATGGAGATGATGATCAAAATGGGTATGGTCAAGGTAACTCCCTATCCCTGCCTTAGGTGCTTGGTATGTAGAAGTCCAGGAAGTGCAGTTATTAGTCAAGCTGGGGAGTGCAACAGCCCGAATGGTCATTTTAATTGTGTATCCATTTCCTTGAAGTTGAACATTTCCATATCTTCATTTTGTTGTTCATGACTGGAAGAGGTAGATGACATCGATTCCAAGATGATCTAATGAAGATCGGGCGAGATTTTCAATGTTGGAGTATTTATGGTTTGAGAGGTTTGACTAGAGTCAACGTATTAGGTTAACAAGCTCGAACTTGGATTTTGAGAGCTCTATTGGTTTCGGATGGTGATTTATGGTTTAGCTAAGTAGTTTGCAAGGATCCCGGGGTGATTCGGGAGTGGTTTGAATCCTTGGTTGAGATGATGAGCTTTGAAGAGGCTTGGTGTGACCACGGTCAACTTGCGATCGAACAACCTTATACTGGTAACTTGATGGTTCGAATCGGTCCGGAATGGGTTTCATGATTGGATTGCATAATTGGGTTGTGACCGGAGGATTTCGGATGGGTCTCGGGTGGATTTGAGCGTGTTGCGTATTTGGAATGATCTTAAGCATGAAGGATGAAAACTCGGAGGTTCAGGACTTCAAATTCTTATCAGGAATTGTAGGATTTCATTTGGTTGACTTGACCAATGGCGGTGTTATAGTTCAGGAACGGTCGGGATCGTCCTTGGTGACTGAAGTGAAGGCTAGGCAAGATGAGGACCCTATTTTTGTAAGTTAAAGGAAGTCATTCAAAATCATAAGATTGAGGTTTTCTCCAAAGGGGGAGATGGCATGCTTCGATACAAGGGTCACTTATGTGTTCTGGATGTGGATGATTTAAGGAACTGGATGTTGCATCAGGCTCATGGATCCAAGTATTCTATCCATCCAGGTGCCACCAAGATGTACCGTGACTTACGGGAAGTCTATTGGTGGAATGGCATGAAGAAAGATATCATAAAATTTGTGGCTAAGTGTCCAAACTGTCAGCAAGTGAAGGTTGAGCATTAGACCGGGAGGTGTGCTTCAGGATATCCGTATTCCTACTTGGAAGTGGGAAGAAATGAATATGGACTTCATCATTGGGTTGGCGCACTCGTCGATAATATGACTCTAATTGGGTTGTTATAGACAGGTTGACCATAGCCGCTTATTTTTTACCGGTCAAAATCACGGATTCGGTGGAGGATTATGCCAAACTATACATCCGCGAGCTAGTTCGGTTGCATAGAGTGCCTTTATCCATCATATTAGACAGAGGTACCTAATTTACATCTTAGTTCTGGAGGTCGTTTCAAAAGGGATTGGGTACTCAGGTCAATCTCAGTACAGAATTTCACCCGCAAACGGATGGTCAAGTGGAGTAAACAATTCAGACCCTCGAAGACATGTCGAGAGCATGTGTGATTGACTTCAAGGGCTTTCGAGATGATTATTTGCCTCTTATCGAGTTTGCGTACAATAACAGCTACCTTTCCAGCATTCAGATGGCTCTGTTCGAGGCTCTCTATGGGCAGAGGTGTAGATCGCCTATCGACTAGTTGGAGTTAGTGAAGCTACAATGATAGGACCACATTCAGTCCATGAGGCTATGGAGAAGGTTCAGCTCATACGGGACAGGTTGAAAACAGCTCAATGTCGCCAAAAGTCCTATGCCGATGTGAGAAGGAAAGAATTAGAGTTCGAAGTGGATGATTGGGTATTTCTAAAGGTGTCTCTAATGAAGGGAGTGATAAGGTTTGGAAAGAAGGGGAAACTCTGCCCTCTTTATGTTGGCCCCTACCGGATTGTGAAATGGGTGGGCAAGGTGGCGTATGAATTGGAGTTGCCCTCAAAACTAGCTTCCGTTCATCCTGTTATCTATGTATTGCTCTTAAAGAAGTTCTTGGGTGATCAAGCTCTAGTTATTTCGGTGGACAGTGTCGGTGTGAAAGACAACCTTAGCTATGAGGAGATTCCAGTGGAAATATTGGATCATCAAGTTCGGAGGCTAAGGAACAAGGAGGTAGCTTCAGTCAAGGTATTATGGAGGAATCAACATATTGAGGGAGCTACGTGGGAAGCCGAAGTAGACATGATGGCTGGATACCCACATTTATTATCTACCGGCTCAGTTCTAGCTTGAGGTATCCGTTTTTCCCTAGTACTTTATTTAGATTTCATGTTCAGTTCATATACCCCATTTTTTTTCATGTATACGAATGTATGCATGATTCATGAATTCAGTTCAGCCATGTAGTTCAGTTTGGAGGTAGTCAGTCCGTTAGTTTCAGCTTAAATGATTAGTTTTTGAGTATGATGATTGCATTTTTCTATTTTCTATATGTTTTCCAACAATCGAGGACAAATGTTCCCAAGGGAGAGATATTGTAAAACCCCGGGAGCCCAAAGATCAGACCCGGGAGTTAAAATGGAGAAAACTGAAAATCTGGCACCAGGTCACAAAATGAGTCGTTCTGTGACTCGTAGGGTAGACCATGAGTCGTGAGGTGACTCGTGCTGAGGTTCAGGGTGTGATTTTTGATTTTGGGAATTGAGGTCCCCACGGACCTAACCACGAGTCATGGTCAGCCCCCACGACTCGTTGAGTCCATCGTTGCCAAGGGGGTTTAAGGAAGTGCAGGATACCTGACAGTATATCCTACGGAAGGCCCCATGAGTCATGGTCAGCCACCACCATTCATGGGAGGGGTCGTGGTCAGTAGGTTGGAGGTAATTTGAACCTTATGCGGTGAGGGTGACGAGTGGTGATCACGAGTTGTGGTCACCAGTAACGACACGTGAGGTTCCCCGTGACGAGCCCCAGAAGAACTGTTAGACAGTGCACCCGACAACTGATGCCACAATTCGTTCCCCTGTACGACGACTCGTCAAGTCCCTCGTTGGGACTGGCAGTCAGTTATTTTCCGCGAATTTAGTAAGGGTTGTTCTGTAATTCCTACAATCCTAAGGCCTAAACCACATCGTTTTAAGCTATGAATAGTGGGTTTTAAGAGGGAGAAGATCTATTCTAAGTCATTCCTATTCATTCATGCAAGAGTAAGGGTCTAGAGAGGTGATCAAGGCTAATTCTTCAAGGTTCTTCTTCAAACCTTCCTTGGGCAATCAGAGAAGTGGTAGAATCAAACCCTTTCAGGTATGTAGGGTTATGAATGGGTGAATCCATTAACACCCATGTCCAATCTCTCTCTAATTCATGAAATTCTATTGATAATTCTATGGGGTTTTATCCCAAATCTTAGAAAATCCTAATGATCTATCTATGGGTTAATATTTCTCATGTTTTATGTCATATTTAACGAATCATGGGAAAAGTTTTCCAAATAATTCGATTATAAATTTATTGATATAAATTTCTATGAAATTATGCCCAATCATGCATGTTCTGTGGTAAATTGAGTTATGATTGTACGTTATTCTTGATGTTCTTTAACCCATCATGGTTTAGGATTTATGATATGGATTTACCCAAATGCTCATCATGAATTTATGATTTCCAAGAATATACATATCTTACAAGTATGCATGAACCTCATGATTTATGATTTATGATTTTGGCCATCTCACGAGCCTTATCTTCATGGCTAGTTCACGTATTTATAAGCATGCTTATGATTATCATAATTTAACTATCCGATGAATCTCATGTATATTGTCCTCTGAGCACTATATATGTTTTGGAAGTAGTATTTAACACTGAGTAGGTACGGGGCCCAGGTTTTTCCCTGAATCTCAAAACTACATGTCACTGTAGGTCATGATGGGACCTCCCTTGAGACTGTCCCTTTTTTTGCCCTAAATGGGCCTTTTATGAGTGATATCACGCCTTTCATGGTTCTACCCTTGGCAAGGTACGAACACACTCCCCACTAGGGGTTTACAGGTCTAGCTTCATGTGTGCTCATATGGGGTATGTTGGTTATAAGAATCTCCCATTGTTCCTCATGATTTATGTATGATTATGATTATATACTTTGGCTCAAGTTATGTTTAATAAAGCTTTTCTCTCAAGAGTTTGATTATGAATGATTTACGAATGTTTTGAAACCTTGAGCCTTATGTTAAATTATGATACTTATGTTATAATCATGTTGTTCTATTTTTATACACTTTTATGTCTTTTAAATGTCCGTTTAACTTACCTTGCATACTAGGTACTTTCCACGTACTAACCACATACTCTATGCTGTATCGTTTCATGATAAAGGCTCCTACACTCAGATTCAGCCTCGACCCTAGTTAGCTTTCGGAGTAGCATCAGTCTCTATTGGTGAGTCCTCGTCTGTCGAGGGTCCCTCTTTGATACAAATATGTTGGTGTATTTCAGTCGGTTTTAGAGAATTAGTTGGGGTCTTGCCCCATCAACTCATTACTGATAGAGGCTTTCTCGAACATAGTTTATATTCAGGTTTAAATGTATGTGGTGTATTTAAGATCTTATGCCATGTTTAGACTTCTGGTATATTGTGTATGTTGAATCTTCTTCTTTTATTGATTGGTCTAGTTGGATATTCATGTCATGGGTCGACTAGGAGTCCCTCGGGGTTCCTTTTCCCATGTCTAGACCCGAGTTTATGTTCGGATCGTGACAAAAAATAGCTTCTTTAGAGCTATTAGACTCAAGATGTTGTAACACCCCAGATAATTTGAGCTACCCTATCTTATGGAATCTTGGAACCACACAAGAAATTAACACCTTGGATAATTTGAGAAATAAATTCATAATCTTGACGTAAGATTAAGAGTACTTAATAGGCTAAGAAGATAGTTTTATGAGGTATTTGAATCACTCTTCAGTCGTATCTAAGATTGGACATCGACCAAGTTGTAGAACAAAATTCAACAAAAGTTATCGCAAATTTCTTTCTTAAAATTATCTGAAATTTGGGTTAAATATCTCAAAGATTTTCTTCCAATATATAAGGAGGTAGGGGGGATACGGCCTATTAAATTAAAGGTCTATGAGTTAGTTTCCATCATATCGAACTACTCATCAATCTGACTTCAGAATATAGAGACATTCACATTTTTGCAAGATTGCGCAAACAGGCACGTCAAAAGTGGCTAAGGTGGTGGAGGACTATATAAGTCCATCTGGTTGGTTATTTCACATCCAATTGTAATTTTTGGAAATTTCCTCGACCAGAATTCTTCCTAGAGGTGTTCCAATATGTTCTTGATAGTTTTGGGCTAAGGAGACATACTCCAAGGTGGAATCGAAGGTCGGAAAGTCGGGAATTGCGTGTTGTTTGCATTTTGGTGTTTTTTCTTGGCTTTTGGTGTCTGTTACTAGTGAAGTTGTTGGTAAAACTTCTTCCTTTGGTGTTCCTTAGTTGTTGAGGTTGGTTATAGGTGTGTTAATGCCGGTAGGTTTTCTAAGGCATACAAGACCCATGGGGAGGTACATGCCTCCATAGCACCGTATATGTCTATTATGAGCCCTCCTGGGATCGCGATTGGCTCTCCCGAATGGATGGATCTCTGCTAACTATGTGTAGCCGAGAGAGCGTCTGACAGTTCTTGATTGATGATGTTGATTGACTGGTGTTTACTTTTGATTTTCTTGGCATTAATGTGATTGTTTCTTGTGTTATCTGTTATCTGATAATAGTGGATGCTAGATGTTGGCTGGTGCTGGCTGAGGACATTGAGAGGTCTAGAGGTGATGATAGTGACTTGTGTCGGCTAAGTTATGTGCGTTCTTGTTTACTTTTTGGAATTTCCAGTCTTATAGAGGCCAGGTAGGTTCCGTTTGTGTGCTTGCTTGTACTTTCTAGGCTTATGGGGGCCAGATAGGTACTATGTGTTTACTTAAGTTAAGTTTCTCCTTCTACGATATGCGGTATATCTATTGATTTCTAATCTGAGTCTTGTAGTTGTTTCTTCCTTTCATGCTCAGCATTGTTGTACTAACGCCCTAGTTGGCGCGTTGCATTCATGCCTACAGGTGCTAATTGGTAGGTAGATCAAGTTCCTTAGTTTCTAAGTAAAGTTCCAACTGAGTTAGTAAAGCACTAAGTCTTTCAGAGTTGCCAGATGTTTTCATTATGGGTAGTTCGGGGCCCTGTCCTAAACAGTTGATCTTTGTTGTATTCACAGAGGCTCGTAAACGTCTCTGTGGTGCTAGTATGTTGTTGAAGGCCAAGTGAGCCTGATTGTATAGTGAGTTTTCCATTACATGGCCTTGACGGCTTAGTGTGTTTATTTTTGGTTGGTCAGGCTACCGCTATAGTTTGTCGTCTTACTCTAATTCTATAGTTGTTGTGTTACTGAATTTCATTGGTTCTGGCATATTGTTGTTTTATTTTTGCACGATTCACTCGGTCAAGTGTGGCACCGGGTGCCAGTCACACCTCTTTGGGTGTGGGGTGTGACAGAAGTGTACAATACTAATGAATACCCAACTACAACCCCTATATATAGATCCCAAGTAGTTTGAAACCTATAAGAGAAAGGTTCTCCTAATCCTAAAAAGATAATATATTTTATCCTTTTCCAAATCTATTAGGACAATAAGTTTCCTACACCAAAAGGGATTATGGGTTTCCTAATTAATACAAGGAAAAAATTCAATACATAATTAACTTAAGAAAATATTTATTTTAAACCTATTCTTTTTAAAATTGAGAAGTTACCCGCCATCAAATTTAGTGACTACAATATTCTAAACCGTGAAAGAATTGCATTTTCCCTAAAATTAACGATTCAACACTCAAAATTCCATGTTCTTGCACGATCTCATGATCTTGGGCATATTTACGCGCTTAATTGCCATATTTTGTTCATACATAGCTCTGTTTTAAGAGTAAATGTTGTATGATGCCTTGGTATTGTGTGATATTTGTTAAAGAAGAGCTAACTCATATGATTAGATGTTTTCAGGTTGAAAAGGGCTAAGATTTGGTTCATTTGACCAAGAAAAACAAGTGTTGACGACCCGAGACCCATAAGGAGCATGTTTCAAGGCAAAATAGGGGGTGGCATTGTGGAGTCGCGCCTCAAAAATGACCTCTGTGTCGCACCTATCCACTAACTTCATATGCTTGACAAACTACGTGACCAGCTCCGCACCACAGAGTCCATCTTCCACCTTGAGTGACGCATCGGCGGAGCTAATTCTCCGTCATGGGGTGCATCGTGCAGCAAGGGTAATTTGGGAAAGCTTTTGCAAAGTCAACTCCTAGTCAAAACAGGAGGGAAGAAAACTAATCCTATTGCTATAAATATCCCCTAAGTCATTTTTATTAGAAGTATGCACATTATCCCAAGTTGTGGAACGTATTATTTCATATCATTGTTGAGAGAAAAACATCAAGTTCTTGTGATTCTATTTAGCTTTTCAAGATTTATCAAACAATTTCATCTTATTATAAGTAATCATTATGACTTCTTTTTCATATTTTGTTATTGTTTCTTCAAGCATGAGTAGCTAAACTATATAGATAGGGTTGTGGGAAATATAACGGATTAACGAACGTAGGTAAAATAAAATAGTGATTTTTGAATAGTGAACATGATTGTATTGTTATTCTCTTTGTTTTAGTTTTGCTTTTAAGGATTGTAAACATTAAAACTCGCATATATTATCAACTTACTTGATCAAAGAGGTTGAAGTTAGAAAAAGATAATAATAATAAAAATTTGAGGCTACCAACCCTCATCTAATTGACTTTAGCTCTAACAGGGAATAGTCAATTCAAGACTAATGACGAGGGCACAATATAAATACCTAAAGTCCGAGAGGATTTAGAGTGATATTCATCTATATAGGCCGAGAGACGTTAGATGAACTTACTTGTCAGTTTTGCATGAAAGTCACTATGATAAATAACTAATAAAATAAACCTACTACTTCTCTAAAATCACGGGGAACATAGTCCTAGTTTACTCTCAGATATTGATCACAATCAACATGTTCACAAATATCTAGTTCAAATTACTTCTTTTTATTGCAAACCCTTATTTCAAATATTGACTACTGGGTTAGTACTCACGTTTGACTAATTTCTCATCATATTCCCTATGGGATTCAACTCCAACCTAGTTAGGTTCTACATTTGAACAATGATTCCTTTATACTTTATTGCAAGGTGTAATTTGGGCGTCACCAAATTTTGGCATCGTTACCGGTGAATACGGTTTAGAATTAGTTGAATTAGTGTTTAAATTCTTCTTATATTCTTTATTTCATAATTTAATTTTGTTTTGTTGTTTTTGCTTATTTCAGGAGTTATGGAAAATACAAATGGACAACCTGACCTCCTACTGGGGGAAGAGTTGACAGAAGCACAATAAGCTAAGGCTAGCGACAAGTGGAGGAAGCTCGACTAGATGAAACAGCTAGAATGGATAAATCCGTAAAAAATTTTGTGGCTCTTGTAGAGAAAATAGACAACACACTCCACATCACCTGGGTGAAAAGCCATGTGGAATATGCTCTATGAGGAGGACTTTGATCTTAAATAAGTTGGATTCATGGGTTCCGTTGTACCTCCTTCTCTACCAGCGAATGCTAAGTTCGACATTACCAACACTATGATGTAGCTGTTGAGTATGAAGGGGTTATTCAATGGTTCAGCTGGCGAGTATCCGAATCAGCACTTAACAAATTTTATAGGGATTTGCAAAGCCTATAGACTACCAGGATAATCTTAGGAGGCCATCAGGCTCAGGTTATTTCCTTTCTCTCTCACAGGAGAAGCTACACTATGGCTAAATGAGCTGCTTGATGAGTCGATTACTAGTTAGTTGGAGTTAAGCACAACTTTCATGGAGAGATTTTTTCTACCATCCCAAACATTTTAGCTCAAGGACGAGATTAACAACTTCAAACAATTGGTGGGTGAAGTCTTGCATAAAGCTTGGCTCAGGTTCAAGAAGAAGTTGAAGGAATGTCCTAATCATAAGCTACCAGAAGAGAATCTTCTGAAAATATTTTATAGGTCACTGAGTGCTACAAACAACAAAGTTGATGATAGTATTGTTGAAGGCTCTATGATGGCACATACTTTTAAAGAGGCCAGTGAGATACTGGATGGCCAAAACTAATAGAGTCTGGCACACAAGGGAGTTAGAAGCTGCAGTCATAAATTATTCGAAGGGATTAATTGTAGAGCAGAGAAGAAAAGATGAGGAGCGAGATCAGGACATGACCCACATGAAGACTCAAGTAGACCTAATTACCAAATACTTAACAAGTTTATCCCCTCAGAAAGTACAACCAATTATTTCACAGGATAAAGCGTCCAGGCACGATAACTACTACCTAGAATTGGAGGAAGAGGCCAACTTCATCAACAATTAGATGGGGGATTCCTGGGTAAACTCCCAAGGGTCTAATCAAGAATTTTGATGTCAAGGTGAAGGGAATCAAGGTAAGAACTATTATGGAAACAATAATTATAATTGTTTAGGGTGTATAGATAGAGATCAGGGTATGTGGAGAAATAGAGATGGGTAGTGAAATGATAAAAATGTTTCTTATGTTCCACCAAGGTCCAAAGAAGAAGATGCTAATGATGCTTCTAGTTCCAACATGGAGAACATGCTTACCCGGGTCCTAAAAAAGGTGGAATCTACAGATGCAGGTGTCAAGAAATTTTTTGGAGAGTTATCAAGTCTGAGTCTGCTAGAAAACTCACACTCCACTTCCATCAAGTAGCTTGAGCAACAGATGGGACAAGTTTCTACCGCTCTGAATCAATGACAAAAGGATACTTTTCCTTGTGACACCGTACCAAATCCGAGAAAGGATGCCTATTGCATGGCTATCACTACCAGAAATGAGAAGATGATGGCTGAAGAGCCCAATCTTGTTGCCAATGATGAAAGAGAGGGAGATATTCTAGACTCACAGGTTACAGAGAAAGAGAAGGAGAAAGAGACCCCAAAATTATGTATGCCTATTCCTTGGATATCTCCTCCTTTTCCCAACACTTAAAGAAGAAAGTGGAGGACGTTACAGGAAAGAAAGCTTAGGAGTTTTAATGAAGGATATTGAGAAAGATGAGGTACCAACTGAATCCAAAAAGCAACCTACGACTATCCATAAGAATAGAGAAGATGCTAAGAAGCCAACCACTATCATTGATAAGGGAAAAGAGAAGGAAAGCCAAAAGCTGTGCACTCCTATTCTGAGGCCACCCCCTCCTGTTCCTCAGCGTCTTAAGAAGATGGCTATAAATGTTAAGTTCAAAGAATTCATGGCCATTCTAAAGCAACTATCAGTGAACATTCCAATTATTGAAGCGCTCGAGCAGATGCCCAGGTCCGCTAAAATTATGAAGGAATTAGTGACAAAGAAGAGGATTGTGAGTTATAAGCCAAAAATAATTTACACCATGGTAGTTCCATAGCCTTGCACTCCTTAGTTCAGAAAAGAGGACCCCGGAGCTTTCACTATTCCATGCACAGTGGGGGCCTTTAATTTTGCTAAGGCACTGTGAAACCTGAGCACAAGTATAAAATTAATACTGCTGGCAATATATAAACAACTGGGCTTAGGAACACCCAAACATATGGCAATGTGGCTACTCATGGATGATCGCACTATAAAAAAACCAGTAGGTATATTAAGTGATGTGCTTTTGAAATTGTCCAACTTTATCTTTCCAGTGGACTTTATCATCCTGGATTGTGAGTTTGACTTTGATGTCCCCATCATTCTGGGACGATCAATTTTAGCCACCAGAAGGGCACTAGTTGATGTGGAGAGTATCAAGCTATATTTTTGGCTGAATGGTGAGGAAGTCGTGTTCAAGGTATAAAAACCTTCTAATCAGCCAAGAGATATAAGGGTCATATTGATGATTGACACTGTTGATGAAAAAGTTGTGCGGACTGAATTCAGCTCGGGTGATTTGGTGCAAGTATTCATGTTGAGGCTCAATATGTTCCCTTGAAAACCAAACTCAAGCTGGTCGGACCTGTTTTGAGTGGTGAAGATGCTCCCGTAGAGGGAGATAGAGCTTGAAACGTAAAATGTTAAGAGATTGAAGGAGAGTAACCATTATGTCAGACGATATATCAGGGCACAAGATGAGTTAGAACCGAGTGAGATAGGGTATCTTGATGAAGTCTAAGTTATCAAGATACTCGCTTCATGCTATGATATTAAATCAAGCACTGCTTGAAATACAACCCAAGATAATTTAGTTTTTGTTTTTGATTTCATAAATATTTTAAGTTCAATATGTGTGTTCAAGTGTGCAGGAAATAAATCATAGGTATCAGGGAAGCCTTGCACTATGGAGAAAGAAATGGAGCAGAAAAGTGTGTCAAAGCCTCACATGGAGCCCCACGATATGTAGGACAATCTACACAAGGAGTTGTGCAATGCTCAAAAGGGACTACACAAGCAGCTACACAATGCGAAGAGAAACCGTCATATGGAGCTCAACGATGCAGGGAAGAACCTTCGCAAAGGGGTCTGTAATACAAAGAGGGGTACCAGGCAATTTTTTTTAATACCCATGGGCATTCTATATAATCTAAAACCTAAAAATCTTCCTCATTTTACACTACATCCGCACCGCACAACCCATATTCTCTTCCAAAAAGCTCTCAAAGTTTCATCTTCTCTCTAAAAATCTTCCACCCATCTCTCCAAATAACATTTAGATCTTCCACCAAACTCCAAATTCGTTCCCCTTATCAGAAAAACCAATGAGCATGGCTCTAAAATCAAGAAAAGGAAAGGAAGTTGCATTATCAAGCCGAGAAAATAAGAGGTCTAGGGCGGGGCAAAGCTCTCTAGCCCAAGTAGAGGCTTCCATAGTTCCACCACTAGCTAAGAAATTTAGACTCCGCTGGATTATGGACAAGAAGGCAAGAAATGGTTTAAGGACCATAAGGAGTCCAAATATGTGCATAAAATGAGAATTGATAGGGATAACTTAGCAATATAATTTCCTCATATTATGCAAAGGTTGTGATCCCTTTACTAGATTTTGTAATGACCCTAAGGAGTGTAATCTTAACTTGGTTTGAGAATTTTTTGCTATCTGGCGACCAAATAAAAGGAGTAATCAGGTGAAAATTCGAGGGCGAGTGGTGAACTTCACTGCCTTTACATTTAACTAATTGCTTGGCACACCACATGTTGACCCTTAGCTAATTGGGATTTACTTTTGAAGCCCCATACAGAGAGATATCATACTCTCAATGGTCCCACTTCTGTTGCTAAATAGAACTATCACCAGTAGAATGGGTACCATATGAAATTTCATATGTGTATATGATTAGAGAAGCCAGAATATAGCTCAAAATTATTTGCAGCTATTTTATCCCAGGGAAGCATGTGATGCATGTCCCACGTGAGAGAGTATGTTTTGATAACCAGGATGTTAGTCAATGTGGGGGTGATCTTGAGGAATGTGCTGTGAAGGGTAAAGGATTAGAAAGGGACAGAGGTATAGCTTTAGGGGTCTTTTGACTAGATCTACATTCTATCAGAGTTCGTTAGGACCTACTACATCTATACCCAATTCACTACCCCAGAGGTCTAGGAATGATCAGCGAAGCCAAAGTACTCAGGGTCATGGTTATAGAGCTTTAGTGTCCCAATTGTAGGACAGTATTACCTAGAGTGTCCCAAGAATTTCCCATGCAGTAAATGTGGGAGAAGACACCCGAGGAAGTGTCCAGTAGGGGCAAAAGGAGTTTCTAGATGTATTTCTAAATGAACTTTCGAAGTTCTCTCCTGAGAGAGAGAGATTTACTTTAGGATTAATGTCATTTTCTGAGCAAAACGTATTACCCTATTGAGAATGGCTCCAATAAAGTTGATGGAGAAACTGAAAGACTCCTTAATAAAGGATTTATTCGACCAATTATTTTACCATGGGGTGCACCAGTTTTATTTATTAGGGAGAAGGATGGGTCCTTGGGGATATGTATTGATTATCGTTTGTTAAATAAGGTCACCATAAATAATGAGTACCTAATGCCGAGAATGTATGATTTTTTTGATCAACTTCATGGAGTCAAGTGTTTCTCCAAGATTGACCTTAGATTAGGGCATCACCAGTTGAGGGTCAAAAAAGAGGATATCATGAAGACTGCTTTCAAGACCCAATATGAATACTATAAATTTCTTGTCATGTCTTTCAGGTTAACAAATATACCAAAAACTTTTATGGATCTCATGAATAGAGTTTTCTAACCCTAACTATAATATTTGTGATAGTTCTCATTAATGACATATTGGTGTATTCAAAGGATGAGGGTGAACATGCAAACCACCTCAGGATTATATTATAGACACTCATAGATCGTTAGTTATCTCCAAGTTTGTGTTCTTGCTAGATTCAGTGGCTTTCTTAAGCCACATAGTGTTAGGTGAAGGCATCAAGGTAGATCCTTAGAAGATTGAAGCAGTAAAGGATGGACTGAGACCTACGATTCCCACAAAGATTAAGAGATTCTTGGGTTTTGTAGGTTACTACCAGAGGTTCATGGAGGGATTTCGCTCTATATCTACTCCACCAACCAAGATGACTCCGAAGAAAACTATGTTCCAGTGGTTAGAGGCTTGTAGAAGAGTTTCCAATAATTGAAGACTAGATTGAATTCAACTCCATTGTTAACCTAGCCAAAAGAAACTAATAGGTTTCCAGTATATATCAATGCTTCAAGGACAGGTCTTGGGTGCGTGTTGATACAGAATAGGAAAGTGATAGCCTATACATACAGAAAGCTAAAGGTCCATGAGATAAACTAGCCAACACATGATCTGGAATTAGTTGCAATGATCTTTTCACTCAAAATGTGGCATCAGTACTTCTATTGAGTCCATGTGGACATTTTCACAGACCATAAGAGTCTTTAGTAGATTTTCAAGAAAAAGGAATTGAATCTCAAGCAGTGATGGTGGCTCAAGTTGCTCAAGGACTATGATGTTAACATCTTGTATCATCCAGGAAAGGATAATATGGTAGTCGATGCTCTTACTTGACGCTCCATGGGGAGCTTGACTCATGTTGAAAGGAGAAAGAAGGAGTTGGCTAGAGATGAACATAGGTTGGAAAGCCTAGGGGTCTGCCTACTAGTCTTTGAGGATAGTGGAGCGATAGTGTTAAATAGAGAAGAATCATCCCTAGTTACAAAAGTGAAGAGGAAGCAATATGATGACCCCACCTTGCTCCAACTGAAGGAAGAAACTCACAAGCACTGAACTATGGCTGTCGAGCAAGAGGGATGGTACTCTACGGGACCAGGGCAGGTTGTGTGTCCCAAATATGGGCGAACTTTGAGAGAGAATCATGGCTGAGGTGCATAATTCCGATACTTTATCTATATAGATTCCACTAAAATGTAGCATGACTTTAATGTTATTTATTGGTAGACTAATAAGAAGAAGAATATATCAGACTATGTGGGTAAGAGTCCAAATTATTAGGAAGTGAAAACAACATCTGAGGCTTGGGGCCCTAGTTTAGAGTGTACAACTACTAGTATGATAGTGGGAGATGATTAATACGGATTTTGTGACTGGTCTACCTCGCTCATTTTGGAAGCATTATTTGATTTGGATGATTATGGACTGACTTACCAAGTTATCACATTTCGTACCTATCAAGATGACAGACTCAAGAGAGGACTATGCCAAGTTATACATCCAGGAGATTATTCGGCTATATGGGACCCCAATGTCCATCATTTCAAATAAGGGTGCTCAGTTCATAACTCAGTTTTAGAAGTCCTTTCAAAGAGGTTCTAGGTACTTATATATCTGAGTACAACCTTTCACCTATAGATAGATGGACAATCTAAGCACACCATTCAAATGCTCGAGCACATGTTTAGGGAATGTGTTATAGATTTTAAAGGCAGTTAGGATAACCATTTTCCGCTTATTTAATTTGCATACAATAATAGCTACCATACCAGTATCAAAATAGCTCCTTATGAAGCATTGTATATGAAAAGGTGTAGATCACCCATTGGTTAGTTTGAAGTTGGGGAAGCTGAGTTATTGGGATTAGACTTGCTTCACCAGGCGATGGAGAAAGTTAAACCGATTCAAGAGATATTGAGGACTACTCAAAGCTGTTAGAAATCCTATGCAGATGTGTGGTTTAGAGACTTGGAGTTTTCTATTAATGATTGAGTTCTTTTGAAGGTCTCGCAATGAAGGGTGTCATAAATTTTGAAATGAAAGGAAAGCTCAGCCTGAAGTATATTGGCCCTTATAGGATCATGCAGAGAGTTAGGGAATATCGTGTCCAAGGGGACCTGACTTATAAAGAAGTTTAAGTGGCCATTCTTCATCACTAAGTCCGCAAGTTGAAGACAAAAGAGGTTGCTTCAGTGAATGTACTGTGGAGAAGTCAAAATATTGAAGAGGCTACATAGGAAATTGAGGGTGAGATAAAGGCAAAATGTCCCTAGTTATTCCTCGAGCATGAGGTAAATACTCCAGGTATTGATTCTAACCTTACCTAATGTTTCCATGCCTTACTCTTGAATAGAATCTTGCTGTTCTCTATGAATTCTTGACTTATTTTATATTTCTCTATTTTTCATGACTCATGCCTATAATCGCTCACTCTCTATGATTCCATAAATATTTTCCCTTACGATCTAGTGCTTAGCAGTAACATTGTCCCATTAGTGGAGAGGAGTTACAAGAAAGTGAGAAAAAGGAACTAGGTAAATTATTCAAATGGGGGTGAGATTCCACATTAGAAATTTAAGAAGCCAAAAAGGTCTTCCTGTGATCTTGTGCATTAATTCCTTGCTATTGTGCTTGATTTTGACGTGCGATGCTTATAATGTTGGTTCTTGTTAGCTGATGTGTCATCTAAATTTTTAGGATAATATCAATTACAAAGGAAACTCTGGTGAAGTTTCTAAAGGGTTCTAGGGTCTACTGGCATCCTCAATCATCATTCGAGGATAAATAATTCCAAGGAGGAGATATTGCAATACCTCGTACCCTCAGAAAGAATTACTGACCTTTGCCTGCGACCCTAATGAACTTTATGAAGTGTATCTGCTGTGAATTCTTTTTTACCAAGTATGGAAGTGTTCGGGAGTTGAAATAATAAAAGCAAGAAGTTGCAGAAATTTCACTGTTCAGGTGTCATATGTGACTTACAGGATTTAGATTGAGTCTACGAGTCATGAATCCCACTGCATGTAGAGGCCAAGATATGCTAAGTCACTTGATTGGCTTATAAAACAACATACAAATTGTAGATGGGATCTATGAAGCGTACATTGAACCATAAATAGAAACCCTATTTTTCTAAGATATTGTTTAAGCTACGAAAGCAAATCCACGAACCATAAAATAGATCTACAAACTGTATCTAGAAGCATAAATAGAAACCTAGAAAAGTTAAGATACTGAATAAGGAACACAAACTGATCAATGTTTTGATTTATGAACCATAGACTCAAATCCACGGTCCGTAATAGTGACTCAGGTACCATAAGTTGTGTTTTCTTCCCTACATTTATAAATAGCTCCACCCCCACTCTTTACTCATTTTCCTCAACTTCGGTAGACAACCCTCTCATTTCTCTCCAAGCTCTCCTCGATTCAAGATAAGCTCTTCCAAGATCTTCCCATGGATTATTATTTCATGCAAGCTTAGAATTATAAACCATAGCTTCTACTCTCTTAAGGTCTTAAGAAAAACCCACTTTCTAGCTCAAGAGGACTTGTCCGCCCCTTCTCTCAAGTTTGCACTAGTATTCTACTCTTGCTCTAGAACAATAAGGTATGTAAAGCAATCCTAAAAATATGGGACATCCTGTTCTTCCCACAATTTTCTATCTTTGAACCCATGCAAAACTTTTGCTATATGTTCTTGACAAATTTGTACATGATTTGATGATTTCATATCCAAGGTTTTGAGAATCTTGTATATCTAGCATGATATAACTTAAGTCTCTTTCATGGATAAATTTTATGAAGTTTTATGAATATTCATGAAACTATAAAAAAAGATCATTTTTCCCTTATAAGTCAAAATCATATAATTGATGAAATGCTTTGAGATTATCTTTATGAATTTATCCAAGGCTACACCTAAATGTTTTGAGATTATTATTATCGTCGGCTTCGGCCAAGGCCATATATTATTTATTTGAGTTGAGCATTTATTTTCTTAGCGTGACTCTAAGATTTTTAGAGTTAAGATCATGACCTTATCAATTGTCTTAACTTATTGCTTTAAAAGTATGTATATCAGTTTTGAGCCTAAGGGCTAATCACAGGCTTTCAAAGAGGATATATTTTTAAAGTTAGAGCCTTCAGATAAGGCCAAGTTTTTAGGATAGTTATCAGTAAGGTTTTAAGCCCGAGGGTTATTTTAGCATCAATATTTCATAAATGGAGTAAGTGGTTAACTGAGATGGCATGAGCCTCTCCAGGAAAGTATTAGAAACTACATTTGCTGGTGTAGGAGTGGTGCGTACTATTGGGCCGAAAGCATCCCCAAATTTTATTCCCCTATAAAGGATGATTAAGAAAATCTTGCTATAAAGTCAGTTCAGGCCCCCTACCTGGCAAGATAGGTTGGTGGCATAGTCAGTTGGGTCATAGGGATTGGACTTCATGTTCGCATGGTGTGCTATGTCAGTTATGCCATGACCTCCACAATATTTTTAGTTAGTATTTTCAGTTATTGTATGAATGTATATTTTTTTGTAAAGGGGGAAATTTACATGTTTTTCTTTGAGAATCCTTATGATTACTTTACATGGTTTAATTATGATTTTATGCACAGTCTCTCACTCTACTCCTCCATATCCAATGTTTCAGTTGGTTTTGCCATCTTATATACAGTATGATAACATGTAATGATGCCCCTCTTGTTCGGGGGATGAATTATTTTATAATGAAACCTTAGGTATAGACACACTAAGACAAGCAACTCAGTAGGCCAACCTCAGTCAGCTTTTGCTAAGCCACACTCTCTTTTGGGGCAATCATATCTCAGCGGTTTTCTAGTTTCATCTCGGTAGAGACTTCATAGACAAATCCTAAAGTGTGTTCTTATGTTATAACTCTTAATTTTGACCATTGTGTCACTTTTATATAAAAGTAGTAATTCTATGAAATTATCTCAATTGCATGATTTATCATAGTATCCTTAGATTTGTTAGTTCATGTACTATCTTGATTAGATATTTCTCATTGTCTCATACCAGTCCAGCAGTACGCTCGAGCCAGATATGGCGTCGGGTGCCGATTTTACCTAAGCCCTAGGCCGGGGTGACAATTTTTCTCTCATACTTGTATTATTCTTATCCCTAAGATTGAATTACCTTATATCTTCTCATATCTCAGATCTATTAGCCTTACCAATTTCTCTTCTAAAATCATCACTAAGATTTTTTCTAGGAGGCTTAATCCCCTACTAGACAATATTATTTCTGGTAACCAAAGTGACTTTGTCAAAGACAAGATGATTATTGAGAATGTGCTTCTGGCCTAAGATCTAACTCAAGGTATTAAACACGATAACACAGGTGGCAATGTGATCACCAAATTAGACATGGTCAGGGCCTATAATAGGATGTCATGGAACTTCCTAATGGTTGTCATGAGAAAGCTTGGCTTCTCTAAAGAGTTGTCGGGCATTATTTGGAGATTCTTATCAGATGTGTGGTACTCTATTGTAATTAATGGGGCTAGGAATGGTTTTTTCTTTTTCTCAAGGTCGCAAACAAAGAAATCCTCTTTCCTTTCCTTGTTCATTGTAGGTTTTAAAGTGTCATCGATGCTTCTTAAAAACCTTAATGACAATAAAAACATTACTCCTTTTAGTATGAATAAGTCAAACTGTATCATTAACCACTTAGATTATGCTGATGATATTATTATTTTTACTGGTGGTAATACCAAATCAATCAAACTTGTTTTGAAACAAGAGAAGAGATATGAAAAGTCTCTGTATAGAAAGTAAATCAAGAAAAAAGCTTCTTCATCAATGCCCTAATACTGCTACAAGTAGAATCAATAGGATGAGAGATGTTTTTGGATTTATGGATAACAAATTTTCTTTCACCTACTTGGGATGCCCTATATCATGGTAAGAAGAAAATATGCTACTTTGAGGGCATGGTTAGTAAGATCATCAAAATCCTTAATGGATGGTAGGGGAAAATATGGTCATATAGTGGAAAAATGGTTCTGATTGAAAGTGTTCTACAATCTATGCCTACTTACACTCTCTCTGCTCTGAGTCCACCAAAAAGAACACTGAAGCTTATAGAAAAACACTTTGCTAAGTTTTTTGGGGAACCAAAGAAGGCAAAGAAAAATATCATTGGTCATCCTAGGAGAACTTGTGCATTCCTAAGGATGAAGGAGGAATAGGGGTGAGAAAGTTGGAAGATATTGCAAAATCTTTCATCTTGAAGAGATGGTAGAGGCTCAGGACTCACCAGGGGTGACAAAGTTGGAAGATATTGCAAAATATTTCATCTTGAAGAGATGGTAGAGGCTCAAGACTTACCCATCACTCTGGACAAACTTTGTGAGAGCCAAATATTGTAAAAGATCTCATCCTATCTCTCAATGCATTGAATCCTCTGACTCTCATGCCTAAAAAAGTATTCTGAGGATTAGAAACAAGGTTGAGACAAACATCACATGGAATATTGAATATGAGAGTTCTAATTTTTGGTGGGATAATTAAACAGGCAAAGGTGCTCTAGCCAAGCTGTTTCAAGGCCTGGAAAAAGTGCAAAATTCGACGTAAAGCAATTCATTTTTAATTGTTGCTAGGATATTGACAAGTTAAATCTTACCATATTTGAGCAATTGATAAATCATATAATTGGGATTCACATAGAGAACGTGGATGTCAATAATTATTCAATGTGGAGCACTACTAACAATGGTTTTTTCACAAACATGGCTTCCTAGGATCTTATGAGAATACTGATAAGAATCGGATCACTTGAATAAACAAAAAAAAGATCTAAAAGTGAAAATACAAAGAATTAAATATAGTAATTAAAATATCTGTGAAATTCGAGAATAAAATCCCCAAATTTCAAAATAACTGCTAAGGACCCTAATTGATTTTAGTATTCAAAATTACCGGATTAAGACTAATTATGATACTAATAGATTCAATTCAAGAACATGGATCAAAAAGTTATTTAGAAACCTAATTCAAAGAAATTAGAGACAATAATTAGTGTAGGACTAATTACCTTCTTTACATTATTAATAAAATCCATAGATATCAAGTTACGAATTAATCTTACCTCTTAAAGAATCGTTTTTGTAAGGTTGTAAAATAAATCTCAAGGAGCCACACATAAAGGTGTAAAGAAGAGAAACTCTTAATTAATAACAATGTTATGTTCTAAAAATAACAAAATTAGCAATATATATATATATATATATATATATATATATATATAGGAAAACTTATCCCAAATAGCATGAGTTTTGAATTCTACTTTTATGAAAATAATAAATGCTAAAATCAAAACTAGGAAACTCTTAAACTAGGAAACTTTAAACTCGAAAAACATGTAAAAATAATATCAAAATTCTTCCCTAAACAAATAAGGAAAAGTTGCCAAATATAGAACAAAGAAAATAGAGCCCTAATATAAGGTTTGGTCATGAGTTTCAGTCCTTTTGGGTTTGAATTGTTTGACACTTTAGGCCATGCAAATTAGGTCTCTTTTTCCTACTTTGGGCTTCCATATGGAATGCAACATTAGTTCTTTTTTCATGATAAGCATCTTTTGGATTTTTCATCGAAATTCATCAACCTTTAATGGATGTATACCACCTTAGATGCTATCATTTCCATCTTCTTGAAAATAATTCATCCTTGAATTTAAATCTCGCAAAATCAAGAAGACATGGATTAGTAAACGACATCCACTAATAGAAAGTAATAATTGTAGGAACAAAACAAGATAATGACAATATGTTCACTTCACCCAATTAAGCCTAGCATGTATAAATACACCCTTATAAAGCATGTGGACATCATTATCCTAATAGAAAAGTTTTCCATTTAAATAAACACAACAAAATTCTCATCTCGATGACATATGTAACACCCCAAAGTTTCCTAGGACTAGACTCAAGATTTGAAATTTGATTAGTAGAAAAATTTGCAATTTTCCCTCGGAATGACTCGTGGTACGATTCATTGTTTCTTGTAATGGGTTATAGAGAGAGTCGTGATAAGTTTCTGAAGTTATACTTCCCAGACCACGAGTCCACCCATGAATCATGGTGAATGGGTATGACTCATGGTTATGAGTCATTAGTATCTGTAAAGATAGCTTTAATTTGATGAGTCACTGTATGATTCGTGGTTTCCTGTAATGGGTCATGGTTTGGAGTCAAAGGATGGAGGATCAGAGGAGGGGAAAAGATTGTCCACTGACCATGAGTCACAGGACGACTCATGGTACCTAGTGACGAGTCGCAGTGAGACCCATTGTTTGGAGATTTAAAGAGCTCGGGAATAAGGCTAGCTTGTGACGAGTGGATACCACGAGTTGTGATAGAGTGGTATGACTCGTGGTACTAGTCGTGGTGACTAGCAGTCATGAATTTTAATACGATTCCTCAGGGGTATTTTCATAACTTCCTACGTTTCTAACCCTAAGTGACATCGTTTTGGGTATCTTAAAGGGTGTATTAAGGGGTTTAATCTAGCTGAAGTCCTTACTCTTTTAAAACAACAATATATTGAAGGACCCCTCTCAAGATCAAACCTAAGGTTCTTAATCAAATCTTTCTTGGGGTTTCAAGACAAGCCTAGGAGTCAATTACCCAGCTATGTAGAATTATGAATATGGGGGGGGGGGAATTCTTCCACCCTCATGCCCAATTTCATACCTATTCTATAATTTCATGTTTCCAAGCATGTCATACTAAAATTATAGAGTTTATCCCAATTCAATGCAGTCTTTCATGATATCTCTATGGTTTCAATTTTCTCATCTTCCAATTGATGAAATATGGTTATTAGGGCGGATTTCACTCTCAAGTTCTTCATGAATTGATGATTTCAAGCTTATGACGATTTTACCCTATTATCCATGATTTATGAATTTCAAGCTTATGAGCCCATGATTTTTAGTATGATGAATTATTAAAGTATGCATGATTATTATGAATTTTTAAACTTATGAATCAATGATTTTGAATTATGAAGCTTATTTCAAGTATGTATGATTTCATGATTTGGGCAAGCCCGTGTAAAGCCAAGTATGATTTATCATGATTTAAGCCAAGGCTTACAAGATCAGTTTTACAGAGATGTTTAGAGTCAAGACTCTCAAGAAACATATTTAAGTTATTTTTTAGAATATGATTATGAGAAGTATGCATGTTCTTGGGAGTAGTGTATAGCATCGAGTAGGCCAGGGATTCCAAGGACCCGGACTTAGAATTACATGCCATCATAGGTATATATTTATATTTCGGACCTCTCAAAAGAGTATTTCCTCCACTTGCGGGCACACTGTGATATCACACTTAATTTTTCCTTCGCCCTGGCAAGGCTTAGGATTACTATCCTCAACATGGGCAAGACGTGAGATCATCTTGTGTTCATACATGATGGTTGTTGGTTCTAACGAGTCTCCCGTTGTTCCTCATGTTTTCAGTTACTCCTGTTCATAACTTATGATATTATGTTTTACAACATATTTGACCCATTGTTTAGTTTATGAGATTTCACATATGATTTCAAGTATGAGAGACGATATATTTTCTACTTCTAAACCTTGGGTCATTATGTCCAGGTTATGATGCATATCTCATGATTATACATATTTAAGGAATATGGCTTAGCATGTTACCCTTACTCTCATGTTCTATCTTGATTTTATATTCAGGAATTCAGACTATTGTTCTACTATCTTGTTCTACTTTCTCTACATACTCAGTACATTTCAAGTACTGCTCGCATACTCTATGCTATATCATCTCAAGTATATAGGTTTGGGTTATCCATCGCAGTCTTATCATTAGCTCGCTCCCACTCAATCCTGCCCTACTCCAGTTTTGGTGAGTCCTTATGATCCAAGGACATCAGTTTTTATTATATCTCTTTGTTTATGTCTCTTAGTTACAGATTTAGTGAGCTAGTTAAGGGTGTTGTCCCATTAGCTCATCATATGTTTAGAGGTTTTTCAGACACTTATCTATAGATGGTTCAACGATATTGGCTCGTGTTTACATTCATATTGATATGCTATGCAGACTATTGCTTATATCATGTTCATGCCTTATTTCTTCTTAGAAATGCTCTTATTCATGCTATGTATGTGCCATGGGTTAGTTTGGAGCCATTTGTGGTTCTAGGTCCCGTGTCTCGATTTCAGGTCCTAGATTGGGTTGTGACAAACTTGGTATGATGATAAAAGGTTTATGTGTGTCCTAGGGTGTTTGAAAGTAACATTAAGTAGTGTCTTTTTCCATGAGTGTGAAGCACGCCATACTTATGGGAAAGAGGCTATGAGACATTTTAGAAAATTTTCCTTCTTTCATGATCTATGTTGTGCAATGAAGTATCTCTCTCTACTCCTCTAACTCATGCTATATGCGTTTGCAGAAACATGCCTCCTCGCCGAGTTAATGGGAAATAGCAACGGGAATGGCCATGGAAATGGCAATGGAGATGGGCATCAGCCAGCCCCACCAACTCCAACTAATCCCTTGCTGGAGCATGTTCCTCATGCAGATTTAAGGGTTGCATTTCAGATGCTAGCACAAGCCATGAACGCTCAGGTACACCAGCAGGCCGTGACTCATGTAAACCAAAATGGGAATGGGGCGACGGCTAGGGTGTGAGACTTCATCAGTATGAACCCACTCGAGTTTCATGGGTTAAAAGTAGATGAGGAGCCACATGAGTTTATTGAGGAGGTTCAGAAGATTCCCTAGGTGATGGGTGTTTCAGGAGAGAATAGTGCTGACCTGGCCTCTTATTAACTCAAGATTGTTGCTTATATATGGTTTTGGCAATGGAAGGAGAGTAGAGGAGTTGGTGCAGTCCCTATTGGCTGGGATGAGTTTATTACAACTTTCATGGACAGGTTCTTCCCCCAATAGTTGAGGGAAGCAAAGGCGGCCGAGTTCGTTAATTTGAAGCAGAATGATATGACTGTTCAGGAGTATGCCCTGAAGTTTACCCAACTATCCATGTATTCTCTAGAGATGGTTGTTGATCCGAGGGCTCGTATGAGCAAGTTCGTAAATGGGGTGATAGATTCACTGGTCAAGGAATGTAGGACTGCTATACTAATTAATGGCATAGATATCTCCCCACTGATAATATATTCCCAGTAGATAGAGGTAGAGTAGATGAAGGAGAAGGAAAGAGAGGCCAAGAGGGACAAAACAAGGAGCTATGGGCATTTCCAATAGAGATCCGGTGGTGGACATTGCCCTCAGTTCCACCAGAGGTCGTTAGTTCTAGCTCCATCATCAAGCAGCATTCCATCCAGACCTCAAGGTGATCAGAGATTCAGAGCATCAGACTTAGTGGTCAGGGTAGCATGACAGGGGAGCACTTTCCCAACATGCAGACACTGTGGTAGGAAGCACCCTAGAGTGTTTGGTTGGTTCTGATAGTTGTTTCGGGTGTGGGAAGCCCAAACATATGCTCAGATATTGTCCTTAAGTTAGACAGGGCGATGGTAGAGGTTGTGCCCCACCCACCACTTCAGCAGCTCAAGGGGCTCGCCAATCTCAACAGGGAGCCTCTTCTAGTGCAGTGGCTGACAGCGCTAGAACAGGTTCTATGCGCTTCCATATCATTAGGAGTAGAGTGCTCACCCGATGTGGTCACTGGTATTTTATGAGTATTCTATCTTGATGTTTATGCATTATTAGATCTGGGAGATACATTGTCCTTCGTGACTCCTTATGTTGTTGTTAGCTTCGATGTCAGTCCTGAAATCCTATTAGAACCCTTCTCAGTCTCTACTCTTGTTGGTGACTCAATTTTAGCTTGACGAATATACAGAAATTACCCTATCATGATTTTTCAAAAAGTCACCTCATCCAACTTAGTGGAGTTAGATATGACCACTTTCGATATTATCTTTGGTATGGATTGGTTACATATTTGTTATGCCTCTGTCAATTGTAGAACCCATACAATAGAGTTTCATTTTCCAGGTGAATCGGTCCTATACTGGAAGGGTAATTCAGTTGTGCCTGTAGGTCATGTTCTTTCCTATATTAAGACCAGAAAGATAATCTCCAAGGGTTCTGTGTACCATTTAGTTTGGGTTAAGGATTTTACGTCCAAGACCCCGACTCTTCAGTCAGTTCCTGTTGTATGTGAGTATCAGGAGATGTTCCTACATGATCTACTTGGAGTCCCTCCTACGCGGGATATTGACTTTTGCATTGTCCTTCTCCATGATATGCAACTCATATCTATTCCTCCTTATAGAATGGCTCCAGCTGAGCTAAAGGAGTTAAAAGGGCAGTTGAAAGATCTCTTAGATAAGGGTTTAATCAGGCCTAGTAACACCCCATGGGGTGCTACATTTCTCTTTCTTCAGAAGAAGGATGGATCCCTTAGAATGTGCATTGATTATTTGCAGTTGAACAAGGTCACAATCAAGAATAAATATCCCTTCCACAGGATTGACAACCTGTTTGACTAGCTTCAAGGTTCTAATTGCTTTTCAAAGATAGACCTAAGGTCTGGCTATCACTAGCTCAGAGTTAGGGAGAGTGTCATTAAGAAGACAACCTTCAAAACTTGATATGGCCACTATGAGTTTGTAGTTATATCTTTTGGACTAACGAATTCTTTCGCAGCCTTCATGGATTTGATGAATAGGGTGATAATTTGGATATGTTTGTGATTGTCTTCATGGATGATATCCTCATATACTCTCGGAGCGAGGAGGAACACGCCGCTCATTTGAGGATTATGTTGTAGACTCTTTAGGATCATTAGTTGTTCGCTAAATTCAGTAAGTGTGAGTTTTGGCTGAACTCAGTAGCATTTTTGGGTCATGTGGTGTCTACTGAGGGTATGCAGGTGGATTCTCAAAAGATAGAAGTGGTGAAGAATTGGCCTACACCGGTCAGCACTATAGATATTAGGAGTTTTTTAGTTTTAGCTAGCTAATATCGTAGGTTCGTAGGGTTTCATCCATTGTGGCACCGTAGACTAAGTTGACCCAAAAGAAGGTCAAATTTCAGTAATTGGATTCTTGTGAGAAGAGTTTTCAGGAGTTAAAGACTTGACTCACTTCAGCCCCAGTATTGACCCTACCAGAGGGCACAAATGACTTCATTGTGTATTATGATGCTTCTAGAGTTGGTCTTAGTTGTGTGATGATGCAGCATGGAAGGTCATTGTGTATGCCTCTGGACAGCTTAAGACTTATGAGAAGAATTACCTGATGTATAACCTTGAGTTGGAAACAATGGTGTTTTCCTTAAAGATTTGGAGGCATTATTTATATGGGGTGAATGTGGATGTGTTCACGGATCACAAAAGCCTACAATATGTGTTTATTCAGAAGGATCTAAATTTGTGGCAAAGAAGATAACTAGAGCCTCTCAAGGACTACGATGTGAGTATCCTTTATCATTCAGGCAAGGCTAATGTAGTGGCTGATGCTCTTAGTAGGTTGTCCATGGAGAGTGTGTTCCATGTCAAGAATGGAAGAAAAGAGTTGGTGAAGGATTTCTATAGACTTTCTCGTTTAGGAGTTCGCCTCATAGATTCGACGAATGGTGGTGTTACTGTTTAGAATAGGTCGAAATCTTCATTGGTGACCGAAATTAAAGCAAGGAAAGATGAGGATCCTATCCTAGTAAAGTTAAAGGAAGCAGTCCGAAATCAGAAGGTGGAGCTTTTCTCCTAAGGAGGAGAAGGTGTATTCCAATATCAGGGTCGATTAAGTGTTCCAGTGGTGAATAACTTGAGAGAACGGATGTTGAGCGAGGCTCATGGATCTTATTACTATATCCGTCCAAGTGCCACCAAGATGTACTATAACCTATGGGAAGTCTATTATTGGAATGGCATGAAGAAGGACATAGCGGAATTTGTGGGTAAGTGCTCGATTACCAGCAGGTAAAGGTCGAGCATCAGAGACCTAGAAGTGGGAAGAGATCAATATGGACTTTCATTACAGGGCTGCCTCGTACACACCGACAGTATGACTCTATATTGGTGATTGTGGACAGGTTGACCAAATCAGCACATTTCTTACAGATCAATTCAACAGATTCAACCGAGGATTATGCTAGAATCTACATTCTAGAGTTAGTTAGGTTGCAAGGAGTTCCTTTGTCCAACATCTCAGATAGGGGTTCCCAAATCACCTCACAGTTTTGGAGATCATTTCAGAAGGGACTTTTCACGACCCGAACGTAGACCCAGATCGCAACACTGGACAAATGAGCCCTGAGAGACTCCAAGTCGACCCATGGCATGAATATACATCTATCTCAATCTAGTAAAGCGGAATACTCAACATGGTAACATATTGGAAGCATAATCATAAAATAACATGGAAAGCGAAATGCACTTCATACATGATAGCTGAATACTACACATAGTCTGAAAGCCTCTAACAAATCTGATGGGTTGATGGAACAACAGCCCCAACTAACCTAACAAGTCTAGAAACTGAACTTAAAGAGATAATTGATATCAGCTGGTCCTTGGAGAATGAGGACTCATCAATGAGCTGGATGCTAACTCCGGGCACGAGCTAATGACGGTGCTAGATTTGAAGATCGAAGTTTGTATCATGCAATGATACAACATAGAATATGTGGTCAGTATGTGGAATGTACCGAGTATGCAAGGTAAGTAAAACGGATATTTAAAATACATAAAAGTTCATAAGGGACACAAGAGTAGGAGAACATGCTATAACATAAATATCGTAATGCAACATATTGCTCAAGGTTTTCAAAATATTCGTAATTTATTCATGATCATATACATAAGAGAAATTTTATAAATCATAAGTTTAGACGAAATAACATAAATATAACAATGCATAAAACATGTAGAACAATGGGAGGACTCATCATAACCGACACCATCATGGTCGAGCCTTACATGATGCCCCAACTATCTCACTCAAGTCGACAGAGTCGTCCCTGGCTTGCTAGGAAAGGGACGTGCATTATATGATATCACGAAAGAGGGGATCCATTAACATTGTAATTTATCAACATGAATCAACAGTGGAATGTAGTTATGAGACACCGGGGTAGTCCTTTCAACGTCAGGCTACTCGGTGCTAGACACCGCTCCCAAAAACATGCACTTTAGGCTCATACGTAAATCATAAACAACATTCATGAGATTCATGGCCAAATAAACATTAATATTGTTGATCCCCACTTACATAAATGCTTAGCCATGAATCAAGGGCCCATTAATCGGACAACATCATAAATCGATCAATCATGAAATTCATTTCATAAATCATAAATCATACTTGAACATGTGGGCATTTCCTAATACTTTAACATGCTTGGAGATACTCAGTTCGCTTGAAAACATGATCATAAATATGGGTAACTTGAAAACATGGTTTTCATCATTTATACTTCATCATACATGAACATTCATCATAAATCTTAACTTTCATGAACTTCTCATAAATGGGCATTTTAAATTTATAAAGCTCGAAACATGATTTTAATGAAAACAACGTAAAACTTCCCCATGATTCATAATTCAATAGTAGAAATACATTTAAATCATACCAATGTAGAGAATTAGGAATTTCATGCATTGGATTAAAACCCCATAGAATCAATATAGGAATTTCATGATTTAGAGAGAGATTGGGCATGGGTGTGAGCGGATTCACCCATTCATAACCCTACATACCTTGGAAAGATCAGATTTTACCACTCCTTGAAAGCCTAATGAAGGATTGAAGGAAAACTTGAAGAACTCTTACTTGATCACATCCTAAACCCCTTCAATATGCATGCATGGATATGAATGAGACTAGGATAGATTTTCCCCTCATAAAACACTGCATTTTTAGTCTTAAATGATGTAGTTTAGGACCCTAGGACTTGAGAATGACAAAAATACCCTTAATGAATTTCCTGGAAACTCTGCACTGGCAGTGACAACGACAGATCCAACAGGTCATGCCTGGATACCACGACTCGTGGTATCCATCTGTTGCATGCACTACCAAACTTCACTTCTCAGATTCCATCCCATGACTCAACAGGATGAGTCGTTAAATCAGACGATGGTTTATTGTATCCACCATTGTTTCCCCCTGACAACTTGCACCTGGGCCTTCCCACGAGCCACACCAAGACTCGTGCCTCCTTCCAACGAGTCATGGTTTCCTTCCGTCACTTCGACTGAAAACTTTTCTACACCTTCCCACGATTTCTCACGACAATCGGTTACTGCACACAACGGGTCGTACTACGACCCGTTACTTCCTCCTAGGCTAAGGACCAGTCTCACCACGACCTCAAACAATGACTTGTGGTATCAAACCACGAGTCGTTCCTTGACCCTTTAGTCCCATTTCGACCCTGTTGCCCCTCACCACAAGCACTTCCTACGGATCGTTGTTGGTACCAACAATCCGTTACATGACCCGTTCTGTGGTAATTTCCCAAATTTCTGCCAACATCCATTTTCAGATCCCGGGTCCAGTCTTAGGCACTTCTGGGGTATTACAATATCTCACCCTTGGGGACATTCATCCTCGAATGTGGGAAAACATAGAGAAAATAGAGAAATGATATTGTCATACTCAAATAATGATCATTTAAGCTAAAAAATAACGGAATGACTAACTCCGATTCAAACTACATGGATAAACTGAATTCATGAATCATATACACATCCACATACATGAAAGAAACTGGGGCACATGAACTGAACATGAAAACTAAATAGAGTTTTAGGGAAAAAACTGATACCTCAAGCTGGAACTGAGCCGGTAGAGAATAAATGTTGGTATTTTTCCATCATGTCTGCTTCGGCTTCCCGCATAGCTCCTTCAACATGCTAATGTCTCCATAAAACTTTGACTGAAGCTACTTCCTTGTTCCTTAGCCTTCGAACCTGACAATCCAGTATTTCCACTAGAACCTCTTCATAACTAAGGCTGTCTTTCAGACTGACACTATCCACCGGGACAACTAGAGCTGGATCACCCAAACACTTCTTTAAGAGCGATACATGGAATATAGGATGCACAGAAGCTAATTCTGAGGGCAACTCCAATTCATATGCCACCTTGCCAACCCGTTTTACAATCCGATAGGGGCCAACATAACAAGGGCTAAGTTTTCCTTTCATTTCAAATCGCATCACTCCCTTCATGGGAGACACCTTCAGAAACACCCAATAATTCACTTTGAACTCGAGTTCTCTCTTTCTCACATCGGCATAGGACTTTTAGCGAATTTGAGCTATCTTCAACCTATCCTGTATGAGCTGAAACTTCTCCATAGCCTTATGGACTAAATCTGGTCCTATCATCATAGCTTCACTAACTTCGAACCAACCAATAGGTGATCTACATCTCCGCCTATAGAGAGCCTCAAACGGAGCCATCTGAATATTGAAACCATAGTTGTTATTGTATGCAACTCAATAAGAGGCAAATGATCATCCCAACTACCTTTGAAGTCAATCACACATGCTCTCAATATTTCCTCGAGAGTCTGAATTGTCCACTCCACTAACTCAATAAGAGGCAAATGATCATCCCAACTACCTTTGAAGTCAATCACACATGCTCTCAATATGTCCTCGAGAGTCTGAATTGTCCACTCCACTTGGCCATCTGTTTGCGGGTGAAATGTTGTGCTAAGCTTAACCTAAGTACCCAGTCCTTTATGAAACGACCTCCAAAACTGAAAGGTAAATTGGGTACCTTTATCTGATATGATGTACAAAGGAACTCAATGAAACTGAACTAGCTCTAGAATGTATTGTTTGGCATAATCCTCCGCCGAATCTGTGGTTTTGACCGGTAAAAAATGAGTGGCCTTGGTCAACTTGTCCATAACCACCCAAATGGAGTCATATTATCATTGAGTGTGAGACAAACCTATTATGAAGTCCATATTGATTTCTTCCCACTTCTAAGTAGGAATACTGATATCCTGAAGCACCCCTCCCGGTCTCTGATGCTTAACCTTCACTTGCTGACTATTTGGGCACTTAGCTACAAACTCTGCGATGTCCTTCTTCATGCCATTCCACCAATAGACTTCTCGTAAGTCACGGTACATTTTGGTGGCACCTAGATGTATTGAATACCTAGATCCATGAGCCTCGTGCATCATTCGGCTCCTCAAATCATCAACATTTGGAACACATAGGTGACCCTGGTATCGAAGCACACTATCTCCCCCTTTGGAGAAGTCCTCTACCTGCTGATTTTGAATGACTTTCTTTAACTTTACCAAAATAGGGTCCTCGTCTTGTCTAGCTTTTACATCTATCACCAAGGACGATTTTGATCCGTTATGAACAATAAACCCACCATCGATCGAATCAACCACAAACTCCCAATCTTGCAAGTCGATGCACGTCTTTCTCCAGCTCCTTCTTTCCCTCGTCTAGGTGGGACACACTTTCCATGGAGAGTTCCGCCACTATATTTGCCTTGACCGGATGGTAAAGCACACACATATCATAATCCTTAAGTAGCTCTAACCACCTCCTTTGTTGAAGATTGAGATCCTTCCGGTTAACACATATTGTTGACTCTTGTGATCCATAAACACATCCACGTGGATCCCGTATAAATAATGTCTCCATATCTTCAAGGAGAATACCACTGCGGCTAATTTAAGATCATAGGTCGAGTAATTTTCTCATGAACTTTCAGCTGTCTAGAGGCATATGTTATAACTTTTTTGTGCTGCATCAATACACACCCAAGTCCGATCCTTGAAGAATCACAATACACCACGAACCAATCGATAACCTCGGGTAGGGTTAACACCGGTGCTGAGGTAAGTCGAGCCTTTAACTCCTAAAAGCTACTCTCACAAGCCTCCGACTATTGAAATTTCATCTTCTTTTGGGTCAATTTGGTCAATGTGCTGCAATAGATGAGAAACCTTCAACAAATCTCTGATAGTATCAGGCTAAACCCAAAAAGCTTCGGATATCTGAAGGATTTTCACCGCTTCTATTTTTTGAGAGTCCCCCTGTATGCCTTCACTTGATACCACATGGCCCAAAAATGCCACTGAGTTTAACCAAAACTCGCACTTGCTGAATTTAGCATATAGCTGACGATCCCTGAGAGTCTGTAGCACCACTCTCAAATGAGTGGCATGCTCCTTCTAGCTCCGAGAGTATATCAGGATGTCATCAATAAACACAATCACGAACATATCTAGGTATGACTTGAACACTCTGTTCATCAAGTCCACAAAAGCTGAAGGAGCATTTGTTAGTACAAAAGACATAACTACAAACTCATAATGACCATACCGCATCCTGAAGGCTGTCTTCGGAATGTCGCTCTCTCGAAATCTGAGTTGATGGTACTCGGATCTGAGATCTATCCTCGAAAAATACTTGGCACCTTTGAGATGGTCAAATAAATCATCAATCCTGGGTAGATGATACATGTTGTTGATAGTGACCTTGTTCAATTTTCGATAATCAATACACATATGAAGAGAACCATCTTTCTTTAGGACAAAGAGAACTGGTGCAGCCCATGGAGACTTGCTAGGTCTGATGAAACCCTTATCCAAAAGATCCTTCAACTGCTCCTTCAAATCTTTTAGCTCGGTTGGAGCCATTCTGTAAGGAGGAATAGATATAGGCTACGTGTCGGGAAGAAGTTCAATACCAAAATCGATTTTCCTCTCGGGAGGAACACCCGGTAAATCATCAGGGAACACTTCTGGATACTCACATACCACTGGAACTGACTGGATAGTCTGGGTCTCGGACTTAATATCCTTAACCCTAACTGGGTGGTATACAAAACCCTTAGAAATCATCTTCCTAGACTTGAGATAGGAAATAAAGTGAGCTACAGGCACGATCGAACTACCCTTCCTCTCTAAGACTGGCTCCCCCGAAAAGCGGAACTCCACCACATGGGTTCTATAACTAACAGAAGCATAACATGCATACAATCAATCCATGTTGATAATAATATCAAAGTAAGTCATGTCTAACTCTACTAGGTCTGCGGAGGTGACTTTATGCAATACTGTGATTGGGCAACTTCTATACACCCGCCTAGCTACAACTGAATCACCAACGAGAGTAGAGACTGAGAATATTTCTGACAGAATTTTGGGACTGACTCCAAAGCTACTAGCCATATAAGGTGTCACAAAAGACAAGGTAGCCCCTGGATCTAACAAAGCATAAGCATCAAGGTGAAACATTCGTAACATACCAGTAACTATATCCGGTGAAGTCTCTTGTTCCTAACGCGATACGAGGGCATAGAATCTGTTTTGGTGTTGTCCGCCAGCCCCACTAGTGGATGCCCCCTGTGGAGTTAAGCGTGTTGGAGATGCTGCTGACCTGGTAGTTTTTGCACGACCTCTATCATCATCCTGTCTAGAAAATGGACACGCTCGGTATATGTGGCCGAATCTACCACACCTATAATAAATATCTGAGCCGAGCAAACAATCCTCGGCATGACTCTTGCCACACTTCCCGTAGGCTGGGAAGGTGTGCTCTACCTACATGCTCCTCTGATCCCTCGAGCCTGAGGCCCTGCTCCTCTGATCACCCTTGGGTCTGGATGAAACACTAGTTGATGATGGTGCTAGAGCTAGTGACCTCGTCTGAATCTGAGGGTGGTGACCACCGTCGGATCTCTGCTGAGTGAACCCATAGTTGTCTGTCCGAGCCCTTTTGGCCTCTCTCTCCATCATATGCACCGCCTCCATCTGCTGGGCATATAAGTCTATCAGAGGGAAATCCATATCCTGGTGGAGCATAGTGGTCCTACAATCTTTGTCCAAATAGCTCACCACCTCATGAACAAACCTGCTCAGTCGCACCTGCTGATCAACCACTAACTCTAGACCACATTTTGATAAGCGAGTAAACTCAAGAGAATACTCCAGTACCGTCATCTTCCCCTTCTTAAGATTCACGAACTCAGCTGCCCTCAACTCCCTCATCTCACGAGGGAAGAACCGATCTTGGAATGCAACATGGAACTCCTCTCAAGTGACAGGGCCTGCTCCGGGGCTCTATATCTTTACACTATCGAAACCAGATGTGTGCATCCCCTTTTAAATGATGTGAGGCCAACTCAACACACTCCACTCCATTTATCCCCATGACCTGGGTGATCTTCACAATCTCAACAATGAACTCATGCGGGTCCTCATCTACTTTTGACTCAAGGAACTCTGGCGGGTTCATTCTTAAGAAATCTCTTACTCGAGCTACTGCTGTATTTCCATTTTGCGGAATATGTGCGACTGCCTTCTGGTTGACCTGAGAGGTCAAGGCCTGCGCTAACATATGAATAGCTACCCGGAATTCAGCAAGGGCAATCCACTCCGGTGCATGGTGCTCCTGGATTGGTGGGGCTTGTTGGTGCCCACCTTCGTTGCCATCCTTGTGGCTATTTCCATTTCCATTCCTCCAACCATTTACATTGCGAGGAGCCATGATTCTGAATTCGCTAATAGCGTGAGTTAGAAGGATAGGGAGACATTTCATCTCACGACATAGATTATGAAAGAAGGGACCATTTCCTAAAAGTTTTGTAGACTCTTCATCATAAGTGTGGCACGCTTCACACCCATGAAAAAGACTCTACTTAAAGAGGCTTTCAGATATCCTAGGACACTTAAAACATATTTCTTTAATACCAAGTTTGTCATGACCCAAATGTATACCCGGATCGCAACATGGGACAAGGAGCCCCGAGAGACTCCAAGTCGACCTATGGCATGAACATACATCTATCTCAATCCAGTAAAGAGGAATACTCAACATGGCAACATAGAGGAAGCATAATCATAACATAACATGGAAAGACAAACGCACTTCATACATGACAGCTGAATATTACACATAGTCTGAAAGCCTCTAACATATCTGATAGGTTGATCGGAAACACCCCCAACTAACCTGACAAGTCTAGAAACTGAGCATAAAGAGATAACTAACATCACTGGTCCTCAGAGAATGAGGACTTACCAATGAGCTTGATGCTAACTCCGGGAACGAGCTAATGACGGTGCTCGATCTGAAGATCGAAGCCTATATCATAAAACGATACAACATAGAGTATGCGGTCAGTACATGGAATTTACCAAGTATGAAAGGTAAGTAAAACGTACATTTAAAATACATAAAAGTTCATAACAGACCATAAGAGTAGGAAAACATGCTCATAACATAAATATCGTAATGCAACATAAGGCTCAAGATTTTCAAAAAATTCATAATTTATTCATTATCATAGTCATAAGAGAAATTTTATAAATCATAACTTGAGCCAAAATAACATAAACATATCAATACATAAAAAATGTGGAATAATAGGAAAACTCATCATAACCGACACCATCATGGTCGAGCCTTACATGATTCACAACTATCTCACTCAAGTGGGTCGAGTCGTCCCTGGCTTTCCAGGGAAGGGACGTGCATTATGTGATATCAAGAAAGAGGGTATCCATTAACATTTTATCATATCAACATGAACCTACGGTGGAACGTAGTTATGAGACACCAGTGTAGTCCTTTGAATGTCAGGCTACTCGGTGCTAGACACTACTCCTAAAAACATGCGCATTAGGCTCATACATAAATCATAAATATCATTCATGAGATTCATGGCCAAATAAGCATTAACATCGTTGATCCCCATTTACATACATGTTTATCCATGAATCAAGGTCCCATTAATAAGCCAACTTCATAAATCGATCAATCATGAAATCCATTTCATAAATCATAAATCATACTTGAACATGTGGGCATTGTCCAATACTTTAACATGCTTGGAAATAGTCAATTTTCTTAAAAACATAATCATAAACATGGGTAACTTGAAAACATGTTTTTCATCATTAATACTTCATCATACATGAACATTCATCATAAATCTTAACTTTCATAAACTTATCATAAATGGGAATTTTAAATTTATAAAGCTTGAAACATGATTTTAACTAAAACAATGTAAAGCTTGCCCATGATTCATAATTCAATAGTAGAAATACATTTAAATCATACCCATATAGACAATTAGGAATTTCATCCATTGGGTTAAAACCACATAGAATCAATATAGGAATTTCATGATTTAGGGAGACATTGGGCATGGGTGTAAGCGGATTCACCCTTTCATAACCCTATATACATGGGGAAGATTAAATTTTACCACTCCTTGAAATCCCCACGAAGGATTGAAGGAAAACTTTAAGAACTCTTACTTGATCACCTCCTAAACCCCTTCAATATGCATGCATGGGTATGAATGAGCCTAGGATAGATTTTTCCATCATAACCTTAAACGACGTACTTTAGGACCCCAAGACTTAGGAATGACGAAAATACCCTTAATGAATTTCCTGAAAAATCTACATTGGTAGTGACAACGACCGATCCAACGAGTCATGCCTGGATACCACAACTCATGGTATTCGTCCGTTGCATGCACTGCCCAAACTTCACTTCTCAAATTCCATCCCACGACTCGACAGGATGAGTCGTTACATTAGACGACGGTCCATTATATCCTCCATTGTTTCCCCCTGAAGACTTGAACTTGGGCCTTCCCACGAGCCACACCACAACTCGTGCCTCCTTCCAACGAGTCATGGTTTCCTTCCGTCACTTTGACTGGGAACTTTTCTACTCCTTCCCATAGTTTCTCACCATGATCCATTACTGCACACATTGGGTCTTCCTACTACCCGTTACTTCCTTCTAGGCTAAGGACCAGTCTCATCACGATCTCAAACAACGACTCATGGTATAAACCATGGGTCATTCCTTGACCTATTACTCCCACTTCAACCATGCTTCCCCTCACCACGAGCACTTTCTATGGATCTTTGGTGATACCAATGATCCGTTACATAACCCGTTCCGTGGTAATTTCCCAGATTTCTGCCAACTTCCACTTTTAGATCCCGAGTCTAGTCTTAGGCACTTTTAGGGTATTACAGAACTTGGCACACAAGTAAAGCTTAGTACAGCTTTTCAGCCGCAGACAAATGGTCAGGCCGAGCAGACCATTCAGACTTTTGAGGACATGCTAAGAGCGTGTGTGATTGATTTCAAGGGTAGTTGGGATGATCACTTGTCTCTCATTGAGGTTGCCTACTGTCGCACCCCATTTTTCCCTCGCGGAAAGCGGGACCCAACATGTGACAACTCTTTTGGGTGGAAAAGACGAGTCGCCACCTAACGGATTAAGGTGCGTTAGGGCACCGTTCTAAGCTAGGTTTATTTGCTAGGTTACCAGAGTCGGGTAAGGGCTTTAGTTACCTCGAAAGGAAGGTGTTAGGCACCTTTCAAGGTCCACAAATGTGGTTCCCGGCCGTACTCATTAAATGAGGGATTTTAACTAAGCGATCAATTAAAGTTGATAAATTATTAGGCCTAAATAAATACTAACACAAATACTAAAATAGCAATTTATAAAGCAAAAACTAAGAGTGGGATCAAGTTTTGACAAGGCTGAAAATGCGCCCAATGCGGTATTACTCCCGTCTATTCTATTTTTAAAATCAAGATAGTTTGAAGAGAATAACATATATATATATATATATATAACTTGAGTAAAAATACATTTTTTAAGAAAATCATGTATATGTATATATATGTATATTTTTAACAAAACTTTTCTTTTGTAATAAAAGTATATCAATATTTCAACATAGTAAGAGAAATTTTAAAATCTTCTTTTAAAATTTTCTTTTAAAAAATGACATGAAATTAGAAAAGATGGGAGTAATAGATTGCTTTGTATTTACAAAGCTAATTTGCGCTTCATACAAGAAGTCCGCTATAGCCTGTCTGTTTCATCATATCCCGTCTACCCGCCTAATTAATTTTAACCTAAAACGTTCTATGTGATAGACTATCGTCCTAATATTTTGTCTATCCGCCCCGATCTTAAAGTCCAAGAGGCATTGGACATCCACTAAATTTGAATTTCGGATCTAAGATTTCTTAGGGTTTTTAAAAAATGATTGATGTCAAGCAAAACAAATAATAACTGGAAAGCAGCCAGCACAAAAGGTTCCATGTAGCCTCAAATCCTATGAATATGAGTCCTAATGCAAAAATAATATTTTAAACAGGTAGAACGAATGCGACAGTCAAACAATGCATATGATTTGAATAAGTTCGTAGTTAATCCTATAGACATGATTTCTTTGGTTTCGAAAATGCCATACTTAAAATCAACTTGCTCTAGTTCCTACAGGTATGATTTCTAACATATATAATTTATGTATATCTTAGTCCTATATGCATGTTTTCTATTTGAATTTTGCCTAATTAGGTATCAAGAACAAAAATAATAAAGAATATACAAACCCCGCCCCCAGTAAACCCCTTTTTACTATCATGATCCTTTATTACAATTATTACAAGATTGAAGAAATAAAATAACTAACTAATACAACATATATAAAAAAAAACCAATCTATTAATGAAAATCTACAGTCCCCATTGCCTTGGCAACTCTTCCTTTCCACATTAGTAGTAACCTGTTTAACAAATAATACAAAAAATATACCCGTGCAAAACAAATATTTGGGCCTTCATAAGTCGCAACTTGTAAAAAACAAATTCACGAAATATTCATGTGGACAAATTTGAGTTATAAAAAATTCAAGCACACATTAAGAGATCTTAATTATACACACAATATTTGAAAAGTCCATAGATATTATAACATGATGCAAATACGATTTTGCATCTCATTATCAGAAAGAGGTATAGAGAAATACTAACCAATTAACCAGTAGCAAACAACAATCTCAAAATTCTTTCTCAATAGTGCTAAAGTTGAAATGGGATGGAAGACTATGATTTTGGAAGGAAAAGAGCCATATTTTGAAATAAAGTATTGTAGTCTATAGAAGTCTTCCACCGAATGACCAAAGGCAAGGATATCCCTTTATATAATTTTTAAAAGACAAAGGTTCCAGGAAAGGAAGTATTTGAATCAAAAGGAAAGATGTAATTAAGTCAAATATTTTATATGAATTATCCTAAATTTACTCATTCAGAAATAAGTCAAGACACACGTAATAATTTAAGAAAAAAGGAAAAAGAAATATTCATCAAGATCACATAAGGGAAGAAAGAAATAAAAGAAAACAATGGTTATGATATTTTCCTTAATTAACAAAACAGAAATAATGTAGAATATTTATTACATAAAATAATTTGTCTTAATTATATAAATCAAGTTAAATCAACATAAAGATATTCTTGACTTTAAAAAAATCAAACCAGATCTCATCAATAATTTTTGTATGCTATATCAATTAACGGAAGGAATAATTAGCAAAATCAACTCAATACAAAGTTAACATATATAGACACAGGCTCAAATTACGGGAAAGAGTAATTGGAAAAGTCAAACAAACATTTTTGGGATTAATCAGTTAAAATAGGCAAATGTTAAATAAATCTCAAGGTTATTATATAATAACTAGCCTGCTGAATATGATCACTCAATATTGGATAGAAAAATAAATCACTGAATTATCAAGATAAATAATCATAAATTAGTACAATCAAGATACAACTTTTCCTAAATGGGAGACACTCAACTAACAGTTATATGTTTATCATAATATGCACATAATTGCCCATACATATATCTATTTAATTAGATATCAAATAATCTCATCAAAAGTTTAACCAAAGCAGTGATACATAAGCACGAAATGATAAACAAGATTACTTATTCTATTATCATTATTATTAAACATTATTTGGCCAGATTAAAGTGTGACAAAATAAAATTCATAAACAAACATACTAATCAAACGGGTATGATTAATCAACTAACAGACACTGATTATATATAAATGAAACAAAAACAGAACAACATATATATATATATACAAATAAAAAAAAGAAAGGAAAATAGTACGTTACTTATATATATATATATTATACTATATTATATATATTACTACATTATATATATATATATATATATATATTATATAAATATTTATATACAAATGAAGCTGAAAGTCAAAATAGTATGTTGCTTATATATATATATATATTATACTATTATATATTTATTATATAATTATTATATATATAAATGAAACAGGAAGTAAAAACAGTATATTAATATATATTATATACATATATTATATATTATTCTATATATACATATTTATTATATACATTATTCATATATATATATATATACACACAATATATATATTAGATATATTTATTATATACATATATTAAAACCAAAATAAATAAATAAATAAATAAATAAATAAAAACAGTAAATTAAAATTAAAAAAAATAAAAATTTACGGACAGATTTCGAATCTGTCCGGATCGGCTGGGAGGTATGGAGGTCCGCCGGTAGTGAACTGAAACGACCGGAGGCAGTGTAGAGAGGAAGAGACGGCGGTGGTCGTTTGGTGGTGTTGTTGTTCAGCGCGAGGGTTAAGAAAAGGAAGGAGGGAGGCGGTGCTAATGGAGGTCTATTTGGTTGTTGGTTCGGTGGTTGTTTTCCGGCGAACGGCGAGATGAAGAGAAGAGGAAGACCGGCAGGAAGGTCTGCTGGTGTGGTGTTGCTTCAGGTGAGGGGGAGAAGAAGTGGTGGTGGCTGGTGGTTTCACGGGTTGGAGAGGATGGAGGGATTTCGGCGGAGAAGAAGGGAAGTGCGGCGATGTGACGTGGGTTTCGCCGGAGATTAGTGACTTCTTTGTGGTGGTGCGACGCCGGTGAGGGGGAAAAGATGACGGCGAGGTAGGTTGCCGGACGGATTTAAGGATGAAGAGAGCAGGTGACTGCTATGTATTTCTTCGTAGTAGCGGCGACAGTGAGGGAGGATCGGAGAGGAGAAAGAGAGAAGATAAGGAGGTCCGGCGGCTGTCGGCAATGTGAGGAAGAGGGCGGCGGCTTAGGATATTTTTCGGCGAAGATGTGGCTGGCCGGATATGAAAGTTGGCGGTTGTTGGTTTCATGGTGTTGTTTCGGTGGTTGATGGTTTTCCAGCGAAGATAGGCAGAGGAAGATAAACGGCGGCTAGGTTAGGTGGGAAGGGGATTGAGGGAGATATGCGGCGGCTAGGGTAAGGGATATGAGGGAAAATGAAAAGTGAATAGGGTTTGGGGTAATGGGAATATTTAAGGAAATTAGGTAGGGTTAAATCTAGACCGTAGGATTAAAGAAAATGAACGGCTAGGATTTAATTAGTGTGTTGGGTCGGGTTAGGAAAGAATACGGGTTGACCGAATTTTGACAAATGGGTTGAATTTAACTTTTAGGCTGAAATTGAATTTAAATTGTAGCCACAATTGATTATGTCACACCCCGCCTTGGGGGGGGTATGACTGGCACCTGGTGCCCTACTAGGACCTGAACTGCTGGACTGCTAAGCCTGGGCACGTCTGGTGCCTGGCTGGCTCTAACTCACATTTCTGGAAACAAAGGGCTATATAACGGTTGTAAACACAGCCCCCGGCCCATTGGCCTATAGCCTCCTGTACTTGTACTAACAGCTGACCAGAAACATGTCAATATAGGGAAACCTATGCGGGCCGGCAAGGCCACCATGCTGTCTAGTTATCTATAACTTAATCATGAAGTACTGGATAGCTACGTGACCGGCAAGGTCACCACTACTGTCGAACTATGGCCCCACACGGCCAACATAAAGGAAACACAAGTTCTAACAGCTATACAACTGCACGGCCTCACACGACCGGCTCATCTGACCACAGGGAAATATATACAGACTGCAAGCCTCTAAGAATAACAATAGAAATGATCGGGACAGGGCCCCGACCTACCCGTACTATACAACAAAAGAAAATGAAATACACCTCTGGAATTCAGTCTCCGGATTACAGGAGCTGAATACTCGATCGCTGACAGAAATCACGTGGTATCGCCTGCTCGTCTATGAGTACCTGCAGGCAAGTAATGCAGCGCCCCACCTGGCGTCAGTACCGCTGGTACTGAGTATGTAAAGCAATAACTGAAAGAAATATCTGAAAACAATAATATAACTGATGAAACTGAAGTAGAAAGAAATAGATTAACTGTCTGATAATGTAAGTCATACCTTCTCTCAATTATACTGGAAGGAGTAGGAGTCATACCTGGAGACGTATCGTTCTACTACTGATCTACTCATATCTAACGTAACATGGCATAACATAACATAACATAGCATAGCACACACAAACCTTACCAAGCCCCCATAAGCCGGGAGGTACAACCAGCACAGAATCTATACCCCTACCCCGGTCATCCCATCTACTATAAACCCTGTAAGCATCCTGCCGGTCCCCTGACTATAACTACATCTGAGTCCAGAGGACTCCTGAATCAACACCCGGGCATATCCGCTCGACAGGGGTGTGTAAGGGCCGATCAAGGCACAAATATGGGGAAAGCTGGCATCCCATCTTCGTCCCCTGTGGGATGGCATGCCACTCCGTAGAGCGACGTATCCTCGTCCTCTGGCGGACGAGTCGATACAGCTATCAACCCTGGGCGGTCATGGATGCTAGGTAATCCAACCCCAATCAATACAATAGTCTCAACTAGTAATACTATCTGCATGTCCCACATACTGAAGATAATAGTGGTAAAGTATTTGTATATACTATATGCTGAGCTAGCGATAGTAATATGTACGTACTCAATACATGCTGAGGCTGGTAATAGTATATATGTATAAATATAGTCTTCTGCCAGACTGTACTGGGTCTAATGCTGAACATGATATAGTGTTTCTGCTGGAAACTATGTTGTATACTGAGTTTCTATAGTAACATGATTTACTATTCCTAACATGCTTTCTAACTTCATTTTAACTTATCATTCTATTTCTGAGATGTCTTACAGATATTACATTGCTTTACTGAGTTTCAACTGAATACGATAATATCCTAACATTCTGTACTACATCACATACTGAGCATGCTGTGCAGTTTCTAACACTTGTATTAGAATCTATATCGTGCTAGCAAGTTTCCTGCTAAATACAACATGATGCTTCTAATATCGTACCAACATTCGTAATAAACATAACACATAACTTCTGAACATTCTACTGGCCTTTAAATTACTGTACTGCCCCGAGATTACTAACTTGCCGAGGAAACTAGCTTTACATACCTTATCCTCGAACTATCCGGCTGTCGGACGAGGCTCGGCCAGTACTTCAACTATTTTCTTCCCAACTGCATTCATAAATATGTCAATCAATACTAAATACAGCTTTATTGTAAAGAGCAATGTCACTTTCGATATAGTTTATAGCCTAAACTTAGGCTTTTCGAAAGACGGTCGAAAACTCGCTATTTTTTAGCGGTCTAGAGGGGAGAAATATTCACTTCACAGCTAGGAACACATAGACACTAGTTTAGAGCAATTCCACTTACCTTAGCTCGGTAGCTCGACGATTCGTCGGTCGTATTTCACGAAACTAAATCCGTAGGAATGCTCTCTGCTGCTAAATACCTCGGTATCTGAGGTTAATTTGAGTTTAGACAACGTTTACCAGCATAATCGGATGAAAATTATATTACTTTTTCGTTCTCTCCCTGTTCTCTTGCAATTTCTGGAAATTTTAAGAGATTTAAATGAAATTAAACCGAAGTGGGGCTTATATACTTGGGCCTGGACAAGGCCAACGTGTCACGGAGCCAACGCGGAGGCTCCACCTCCGTGACACGCTACCATCGCGGAGGGGCTCTGCCTCGGCTCCTTCCGTGATGGTTCGATAGGTTTCTCGTCCGATCTTTTCCCGGGCCTTTCTCTAGCACGTATGGCCTTCAAATATGCTTAACCATCGTGTGAATAGGTTATTTAGGTTCCGAAAATTCTACGGGGTATAACATTCTCCCCCCCTTAAGAACATTCGTCCTCGAATGTACACTGCTATCTAGAGGACTACTTAACTTACTTTCTAGAAAAATTTTGGCAGAGTTTCCCCTGTAATATGGACTATAGCAAAAACCTGAAATGCAGAAAAGTCCAACACAGGTACTGCACGCAATATTTTAAGATCCACTGGATAACTAAGTATCAATCCTTCTCATTCACACACATACAACTATAAGGTACTGCATAAGTAATAATACGGACATACCTGTCGCCTGACTATGCCTGAAATAGGTGAGGGTATCTGGCTTTCATATCTTCTTCAGCTTCCTATGTCATTTCCTCACGGTTCCTGTTACGCCACAATACTTTGACAGACGCAACATCTTTAGTCCTCAACCTGCGAATCTGTCTGTCTAAAATAGCTACTGGAACCTCTTCATATGCTAACTCTCCTGTGACCTGGACATCCTGAACTGGAACTACTGTAGAAGGGTCTCCTACGAACTTCCTTAACATAGAGACATGGAATACTGGGTGAACATATGCTAACTCCGGAGGTAAGTTCAATTCGTATGCAACTCGGCCTATTCTTCGCCGAATCTGATATGGCCCAATGAATCTCGGGCTAAGCTTGCCTTTCTTGCCAAATCTCATCACCCCTTTCATTGGAGACACCTTCAGATATACCCAGTCATTTACCGCAAATTCTAGATTTCTGCGCCACATATCTGCATAAGACTTCTGGCGGCTCTGAGCAGTCAGTAAACGTTCTTGGATGAGCTTTATCTTTTCTTCTGACTGCCGAACAATGTCTGGGCCAACCAATACTGATTCTCCTATTTCAAACCTGCCCACCGGTGATCTACATTTTCGCCCGTATAATGCCTCGAAAGGCGCCATCTGGATAGCTGAATGATAACTATTATTATAAGCAAATTCAATCAACGAAAGATGCTCATCCCAGCTACCCTCAAAATCTAGCACACACGCTCGTAGCATATCTTCGAGCATTTGGATAGTCCGCTCAGCTTGCCCATCTGTCTGGGGGTGGAATGCTGTGCTCAAATTAATCTACGTTCCCAAACCCCTCTGGAACGACTGCCAGAATCTAGCTGTAAACTGTGCTCCCCTATCTGAAATAATGGATACCGGCACTCCATGTAATCTAACTATTTCTCTGATATATAATTCGGCATAATCCTTAGCTGAGAAGGTAGCCTTCACTGGCAGGAAATGAGCTGATTTTGTCAGCCTGTCAACTATTACCCAAATGGAATCATTTTTGCGTCTGGTACGGGGTAACCCTGTTACAAAATCCATGTTTATCGTTTCCCATTTCCACGTAGGCACCGTTATTTCTTGCGTCAAACCGCCCGGCTTCTGGTACTCCGCTTTCACCTGCTGACAATTAGAACATCTAGATACAAATTCAGCTATCTCAGCTTTCATACCTGGCCACCAGTAGATGTCTCTGATGTCGTGGTACATTTTCGTCGCCCCTGGATGGAGGGAATAGCGAGCGTAATGTACCTCATGCATGATCCATCCACAAAGCCCTGAAACATTCGGGACACAGAGGCGGCCCTTACAGCGTAACACATCATCCTCAGTCATTTGGAAATCTGACTCCTTACCTTTCTAAATTCTATCTCTGAGCTGGACTAAATCAGAGTCCTCGTACTGTCGTTCTTTTACCTCTGTAACTAATGATGACACAGCAGAATTCTGAATTACTGCTCTATTATTTTCTGTTTCCATTACTCGAACGGCTAAACCAGCTAACTGATGAATTTCTTTGGCTAACTTCCGTTTCTCAGGTCGCAAATACGCCAAACTCCCCATTGACTTACGGCTCAGGGCATCCGCTACAACATTAGCTTTTCTCGGGTGATACAGAATATTCACATCATAATCTTTTAACAGCTCCAACCAGCGGCGTTGCCGTAGATTCAACTCCCTCTGAGTGAAGATATACTGTAGGCTCTTATGATCTGTGTAAATATCAACATGGACGCCGTACAGATAATGCCTCCATATCTTTAAGGCGTGGATTACTGCAGCCAATTCCAGGTCGTGGGTAGGGTAATTCTTTTCGTGTTTCCTCAGCTGTCTGGAAGCATATGCAATTACTCTACCATGTTGCATCAACACACAACCTAACCCGACGCCTGACGCGTTGCAATAGACTGAATAACCTTCTGTGCCTTCCAGCATTGCTAATACTGGGGCGGAGGTTAATTTGTCTTTCAGTTCCTGGAAGCTCTGCTCGCATGCCTCTGTCCATTGAAACTTTGCTGCTTTTTGTGTCAATTTGGTTAGGGGTGCCGCAATGGTCGAGAACCCTTCAACGAACCTCCTGTAATATCCTGCCAACCCCAAAAAGCTACGAACTTCAGTCGGAGTGGTAGGCCTAGGCCATGACTTAACTGCTTCTATTTTCTGCTTGTCTACCTGTATACCAGCATCCGACACGATATGCCCTAAAAAGGCCACTGAGCTAAGCCAGAATTCACACTTAGAAAATTTAGCATACAACTGGCGGTCCCTGAGAATCTGGAGCACTGTCCGCAAATGAGTCCGGTGATCTGCTTCAGAGCGAGAATACACCAGAATGTCATCAATGAATACTATCACGAACAAGTCCAGGAAAGGTCTGAAAATACTGTTCATCAGGTCCATAAAGACTGCCGGGGCATTCGTTAACCCGAAGGACATGACTAGAAATTCAAAATGTCCATATCGGGTCCTGAACGCTGTCTTAGGAATATCTCTCTCACGTACTCGAACCTGGTGATATCCGGACCGCAAGTCAATCTTAGAAAAGTATCTGGCTCCCTGCAACTGATCAAATAAGTCATCAATTCTGGGGAGCGGGTACTTGTTCTTTACTGTAACTTTGTTTAATTGCCAATAATCTATGCACATTCGGAGCGAGCCATCTTTCTTCCTCACAAATAAAACTGGCGCACCCCACGGTGAAGTACTCGGCCTGATGAAACCTTTATCCAATAAATCTTTCAACTGCTCCTTTAATTCTCAGAGTTCTGCCGGAGCCATACGATAGGGAGGAATTGATATCGGCTGAGTGCCTGGTAACAAGTCAATAGCAAAGTCTATTTCCCTTTCTGGGGGAATACCAGGTAACTCATCTGGGAATGCATCAGGGAATTCGTTCACCACTGGAACAGACTGGAGCGTCGGAAATTCTGCTTGGACATCCTGGACTCTGACCAGATGGTAAATACATCCCTTAGATATCAACTTTCTCGCCTGAAGGTAGGAAATAAACCTACCTTTTGGCGTAATGGTGTTGCCCTTCCACTCTCGCACTGCTTCTCCTGGGAAGTGGAATCGGACCGTCTTGGTCCAACATTCAACGTTGGCAAAACACGGTACTAACCAATCCATACCCATTATGGCATCGAAGTCTATCATTTCTAACTCGACCAGATCTACTGTAGTCTGATGATCAGCAACCTCTACTATACACCCGTGGTAGATTCGGCTAGCTGTGATAGAGTCACCGACGGGCGTGGTTACTAAAAAGGGCTGCTGCAATAATTCTGGTGCAATACTAAACTTTCGGGCCACAAATAGAGTAATGTAGGACAAAGTAGACCCTGGATCAATCAATACATAAGCAGGGTGTGAGCAGATAGTTAGCATACCTGTCACAACATTAGGTGACTCTTCTGAATCTTGCCTCCCTGGTAAAGCATATATGCGGCTTGGACCCGCACCTGTACTGGAGGCCCCTGATCTGCCCCGACCCCTGCCTGCTAAAACTGAGGGCCTGCGCCCAGTCGAGGATGCTGTGGCTCGTGACCCTGCAGATGCCCTATCCTGTCTATCTCGGTCCTCTCGGCCTCTGGCTGGGCAATCTTTCATCAAATGGCCTTCTTGGCCACAATTATAACATGCGGTGGAGCCATATCTGCATGCTCCAAGATGGCGTCGACTGCATATAGGGCAAAGTGGTGGGGTATACCTATTCTGCTCCGCCCTCCTCTGTAATGGTGAATCTGCCATCTGCGAGCCTCTGCCAGTCTCTGTCTGCCCCCTGCGGCTAAATCTACCCCCCTGCAGCTGTGGCGGAGGCGGGGGCCTAGGCGGCCTGTCTAACAATTGTGGCCTGGGTCCTCCCCGGGCCTCCCTCTGTAACTCAACTGGCCTGTCCCGGCGACGCTGCTCCTGATTGACCCTCCTGATCTCCCGATGTCGCTGTCTGATGCCCTCAACATTCTGGGCGAATGCCTGAACTCGAGCAATGTCCATGTCCTCTCGCAGTGTGGCCGTAATACAAGTCTCAACATATTCTAGATTCAACCCCATAATAAAACGGTGCACTCTGGATGCCATGGTATCAACAAAGGCCGATGCATACCGGGCCAAAGAATCAAACCGCAAGGAATATTCCCGAACACTCATGGCCCCCTGCTCAAGATGTAGGAACTGGTCTACCCGGGCCTGTCGAATCTCCCGCGGCAGATAATGATCTAGAAAAGCTCCTGAGAAGCTGGACCAGGTCAGAGGGGAAACATCTCTCCCTCGGGACCTTTCCCAGCTTTCATACCACAACACGGCGATGTCCCGTAACCGAAATGCTGCCAATTCAACTGATTCTGTAGGCGTGGCATGCATAACCCTGAAGATTCTCTGCATTTGATCCAGAAAATCCTGAGGGTCCTCTGTCCGGTCCGTACCTGTAAACTGTGGGGGATTCAGAGCCAAGAACTCTCGGACCCTCGAACTGTCGGGCCCTCCTGACGGCTCCGCAACCGTAGACGGCATCGGCTGACGCTGAGCCTCCATCATCTGTGCTAACATAACTACCGCACTCCTAACCTCCTGGTCGGAAGGTGTCGGTATAGGAACTGCTGGAGGTAGTGTCGCCCCTAGTGGCTCCTGATGTGGTGGAGACTGCTGAGAAGGCTCGGACGATGCCTCTGTAGTGCCCTCTGATCGGGCTGTTTCTAAACGAGGGTGAGGCATCCTGCTGGTGCCTTCCCCTGCTGCAATATCTAAGCTCCGGCCTGTGATAGGATGTCGCTGGTCTGACATTATCTGTAACCAAAGAGTATGGTAAGCTTTTAGGGACTCAACCCTATATTGTACCGCTCTACAGCATGACTGAATAAGAATAAAAGACAACTATCCTATCATGCCTTGCAGCCTCCTACCCATAGTATGTGGTGCACAACACATCCATGGACAGGACTCTACTTAGCACGGCTTGCAGACTCCCTGGGATACGACCTGCTCTGATACCAAGGTTGTCACACCCCGCCTTGGGGGGGTATGACTGGCACCTGGTGCCCTACTAGGACCTGAACTGCTGGACTGCTAAGCCTGAGCACATCTGGTGCCTGGCTGGCTCTAACTCACATTTCTGGAAACAAAGGGCTATATAACGGCTGTAAACACAGCCCCCGGCCCATTGGCCTATAGCCTCCTGTACCTGTACTAACAGCTGACCAGAAACATGTCAATATAGGGAAACCTACGCGGGCCGCCAAGGCCACCATGCTGTCTAGTTATCTATAACTTAATCATGAAGTACTGGATAGCTACGTGACCGGCAAGGTCACCACTACTGTCGAACTATGGCCCCACACGGCCAACATAAAGGAAACACAAGTTCTAACAGCTATACAACTGCACGGCCTCACACGACCGGCTCATCTGACCACAGGGAAATATATACAGACTGCAAGCCTCTAAGAATAACAATAGAAATGATCGGGACAGGGCCCCGACCTACCCGTACTATACAACAAAAGAAAATGAAATACACCTCGAGAATTTAGTCTCCGGATTACAGGAGCTGAATACTCGATCGCTGACAGAAATCACGTGGTATCGCCTGCTCGTCTATGAGTACCTACAGGCAAGTAATGCAGCGCCCCACCGGGCGTCAGTACCGCTGGTACTGAGTATGTAAAGCAATAACTGAAAGAAATATCTGAAAACAATAATATAACTGATGAAACTGAAGTAGAAAGAAATAGATTAACTGTCTGATAATGTAAGTCATACCTTCTCTCAATTATACTGGAAGGAGTAGGAGTCATACCTGGAGACGTATCGTTCTACTGCTGATCTACTCGTATCTAACGTAACATGGCATAACATAACATAACATAGCATAGCACACACAAACCTTACCCGGCCCCCATAAGCCGGGAGGTACAACCAGCACAGAATCTATATCCCTACCCCGGTCATCCCATCTCCTATAAACCCTGTAAGCATCCTGCCGGTCCCCTGGGTATGCACTTAGGCTCGCTGAGCCCCTGACTATAACTGCATCTGAGTCCGGAGGACTCCTGAATCAACACCCGGGCGTATCCGCTCGACAGGGGTGTGTAAGGGCCGATCAAGGCACAAATATGGGGAAAGTTGGCATCCCATCTTCGTCCCCTGTGGGACGGCGTGCCACTCCATAGAGCGATGTATCCTCGTCCTCTGGCGGACGATTCGATACAGCTATCAACCCTGGGCGGTCATGGATGCTAGGTAATCCAACCCCAAACAATACAATAGTCTCAACTAGTAATACTATCTGCATGTCCCACATACTGAAGCTAATAGTGGTAAAGTATTTGTATATACTATATGCTGAGCTAGCGATAGTAATATGTACGTACTCAATACATGCTGAGGCTGGTAATAGTATATATGTATAAATATAGTCTTCTGCCAGACTGTACTGGGTCTAATGCTGAACATGATATAGTGTTTCTGCTGGAAACTATGTTGTATACTGAGTTTCTATAGTAACATGATTTACTATTCCTAACATGCTTTCTAACTTCATTTTAACTTATCAATCTATTTCTGAGATGTCTTACAGATATTACATTGCTTTACTGAGTTTCAACTGAATACGATAATATCCTAACATTTTGTACTACATCACATACTGAGCATGCTGTGCAGTTTCTAACACTTGTATTAGAATCTATATCGTGCTAGCAAGTTTCCTGCTAAATACAACATGATGCTTCTAATATCGTACCAACATTCGTAATAAACATAACACATAACTTCTGAACATTCTACTGGCCTTTAAATTACTGTACTGCCCCGAGATTACTAACTTGCCGAGGAAACTAGCTTTACATACCTTATCCTCGAACTATCCGGCTGTCGGACGAGGCTCGGCCAGTACTTCAACTATTTTCTTCCCAACTGCATTCATAAATATGTCAATCAATACTAAATACAGCTTTGTAAAGAGCAATGTCACTTTCGATATAGTTTATAGCCTAAACATAGGCTTATCGAAAGACGGTCGAAAACTCGCTATTTTTCAGCGGTCCAGAAGGGAGAAATATTCACTTCACAGCTAGGAACACATAGACACTAGTTTAGAGCAATTCCACTTACCTTAGCTCGGTAGCTCGACGATTCGTCGGCCGTATTTCACGAAACTAAATCCGTAGGAATGCTCTCTGCTGCTAAATACCTCGGTATCTGAGGTTAATTTGAGTTTGGACAACGTTTAGCAGCGTAATCGGATGAAAATTATATTACTTTTTCGTTCTCTCCCTGTTCTCCTGCGATTTTTGGAAATTTTAAGAGATTTAAATGAAATTAAACCGAAGTGGGGCTTATATACTTGGGCCTGGACAAGGCCAACGTGTCACGGAGCCAACGCGAAGGCTCCACCTCCGTGACACGCTGCCATCGCGGAGGGGCTCTGCCTCGGCTCCTTCTGCGATGGTTCGATAGGTTTCTCGTCCGATCTTTTCCCGGGCCTTTCTCTAGCACGTATGGCCTTCAAATATGCTTAACCATCATGCGAATAGGTCATTTAGGTGTCGGAAATTCTACGGGGTATAACATATTAAATGGCTAAAATTGACATAAATTGAATAGAAAGTGGCCAAAATTGAAATAAATTGAATGAATTGATTAAAAGAATGGCTATAATTTAAATAAATTGAATGAAATTGAATATAGCTGCTATTAAATTAATAAACATACTAAAATTTGTAGATAATAAATAATAAAATAATTTAAATTATAGAAAATCATTTAAATATTATTATTAATAAATAAAATCATAAATCTTAGTATACTTATGTAAATCATATAATTAAATTATTATATTTACGAATAATTTAATGACTAAATATAAAATCAAGTTATCAAATATTATAAAAATCATATTATTCACATAAATAATTTATAAAATCGATTAATAATATTAGTCAAATAATTTTGTAAAATTTAGTAAAATTATGAAAATAGTTTATTAAGATATGTACATTTAAGGATAAGGGCGCATATTAAAATGAAATAAATTGTACACGGCGTAATTATTTAATATCAAAACTTAAAATTAATATAAATCATATATATATGTAACTTGAAATAATTTTCACAATATTATGATAATAAATTATTTTATAAATATAAAAATAAGTCAAATATTTGCATAAAATAAATAAATAAATATATACATATATAAGCAGCATATTAAGGCGCAGGTCGGTCAAAATTGGGTGTCAACAGCTGCCCCTACTTTGCTCGAGAATGAAGAATGAATTGTTGAGCAAAGAACGTTGACTTAGTAGCCAATTTTGTCCGACCGAAGCAAAAATTTCGGGGGGGCCAAATAAAAGGAAATAAAGTAATGAAGATATCGCGACCGAGACTTCAGTTTCAAGTCGCCTACATATCTCGGGTTTCACGAGAATCAGGTCGCGTGTAGTTCTGGATTTAGGGAGGAACGAGATCCCTAAAACTTGACAACACGAGGTTTGGATAAGGATGGGGTAGCACGAATCGTCATGATCTAGAGTGCATTATGAAAATAAACAGGTGAGAATATAGTTTGAAAGAAAACAGGAAGGCACTATCATTCGTAGCTCGTGATTTCTTCGGTATTCGCGAAAACAGCATGTGCATCAAAATACTTTGTAAAATAAACGGATGCGAAAATTAAACATGATGCAGGTTCCCTTTAGACAATGAAAGTTTGTTTAGAGATAATGGATGATGTCTCTAAACCATGATGTCTCGGGCCATGATACGCAAAATAAATTCCTTAGGCCATGAAATGATGTCCGCAGGCCATGAAAAATGACGCCTTTAGACCATGACGCCTTAGGAGCATGATAAGCAGAAAATAAATTCCCTAGGCCATGAAATGATGTCTGCAGGCCATGAAAAAATGACGCCTTTAGACTATGACGCCTTAGGAGAATGATAAGCAGAAAATAAATTCCCTAGGCCATGAAATGATGTCCGCAGGCCATGAAAAATGACGCCTTTAGACGATAACGCTTTAGGGTATGATAAACTAGAAAGTAGAATCCTCAGGCCATGACATGATGTCTGCAGGCCATGAAAAATGACGCCTTTAGACTATGAAGCCTTCGAATGAGTGGAAGAAATGCTAATTCAAGAAAAGTAAATTGTTCGAAGGCCTCAATAATTCAAATAAGAGCTCCAGTTTATTGGGCTCAATGCAAATAAGTCACGTGGCTCAGAATGCAACAACGGGCTCGAAATGCGAATAACGGGCTTAAGATGCGAATAAACGGGCTCGAAATGCATAAATGGGATTGAAATATAATAACGGGCTCAAATGCAAGTACGGTCTCAGTTGTATGCATATATCACGTGCATTACGGGCTCAATATGCAAATAAAGACTCAAATGCATGTTATAATGTATATAACGGGCTCAATATGCATTTATAAATGAATATCACGGGCTCAAATGCGAATAATGGGCTCAAATGCATAAGCGGGCTTAAAATGAAAATAATGGGCTTGAATACATATATTACGTATACCACGGCTCAAAATGCATTCATAAATGTATATCACGGGCTCAAATGTATAAGTAAAAGTAAATCCAGGCTCAAATGCATACGTAAAAGTAAATTCGGGCTCAAATGCATACGTAAAATATATATCCGGGCTCAAATGCATATATGAATGTATATCAGGGCTCAAATGCATATGTAAAGTGTATATCCGGGCTCAAATGCATATATGAATATATATCACGGCTCAAATGCATAAGTAAAATGTATATCCGGGCTCAAATGCATATATGAATGTATATTCAGGGCTCAAATGCATAAGTAAAATGTATATCCAGGCTCATAAATGCATATATAAATTGTATATTCGGGCTCAAATGCATATGTAAATATATATCAAGGGCTCAAATGTATATGTAAAATGTATATCCGGGCTCAAAATGAATATAAATGCATATGTAAAATGTATATCAAGGGCTCAGAATGCGTGTGCAAATATATATCAAGGGCTCAAATGCATATATAAAGTGTATATCACGGGCTCAGAATGCATATGCAAATATATATCAAAGGCTCAAATGCATATGTAAAATGTATATTCGGGCTCAAATGCAAATATGAATTGTATATCCGGGCTCAAATGTATATGTAAAATGTATATCGGGGCTCAAATGTATATATAAATGTATATCGGGGCTCAAAATGCATGTACAGATATATACCACGGGCTCAGATGTATATAAATAAATATCACGGGCTCAAACCTGTATAAGATGTATATCACGAGCTTAAAATGCAAATATAGACTCAAAAGTGGAAAAACTAAATAAATAAATAGTGATGGGCGTAAGTAACTATCATAACGTATAGACTCCGAGGACGAATCGTGGCTCAGATAATTTTGGCAGGGTAGTGCTTTACCCAAACGACGTAAAACGGTGGGACTATGTTTAGCCTTTAAAAGCTTGGGGGTAAAGCTTGACCCATCTAAAATCACAAGTAGGAGGGTAGCACGATGATAATATGTTAAAAGTAGCATAAGGATAACAAAGAGCATGAGAGCTTGAAAATGACATGATAGTCATTCGATCAAATAACATGAGAAGAACACAACAGTAGCCTGCAAGCTTCAAAAAACTAGATAAATGATTAGTCAATAAGCATGAAGTAGCTAACAATTAGCACTTAATCAAATCAAAATTTAGGAGACAATCCTTAGCCTTTAAGATCAGAGGGTAGTGCTTAACCCGTAGGACAATGATTAGTCCTTAAAAGAAATTTTAGGGTAGTGCTTAACCCTAGGATAATGCTTAGCCCTTGAAATAAAATTTAGGGTAGTACTTAACCCTAGGACAGTGCTTAGCCCTTGAAAAAATATTTAGGGTAATGCTTAACCCTAGGACAATGCTTAGCCCTTGAAAATAAAATTTAGGGTAGTGCTTAACCCTAGGACAGAGCTTAGCCCTTGAAAATAAAATTTAGGGTAGTGCTTAACCCTAGGACAGCGCTTAGCCCTTGAAAGAAAATTTTAGGGTAATGCTTAACCCTTGAAAATAAAATTTAGGGTAGTGCTTAACCCTAGTAATCAACATATTAATACTTAGTTTCAAATGAAAAGCATTCAACTTTGAGTAACTTACTAGGAGGGTAGCGCTTAACCCCGTTAGTGGACAAACTTTGTTGCAGTTGGTAATGAGTCCAGATGATATGTAGCATACTTGCAAATTTGGTATCTGTTGCATCCTCATGAGCTTGATGACCAGACTGGATGTCACGTCCTTTTTTTGGGAATCAACTCTTAGCTTGACTGAGCATTGATAAATTTTGAGATCCTTCTCAAAATTTCTGCCCCAGTTACGTAGAAACACTCGATCTATTGAATTTTTGAGGTCCTCTCAAAAATTCTGCCCCAGTGTAGACTTCTGTTGCAAATGACGCAAAGTTGTGAATTTTTGAGGTCCTCTCAAAAATTCTGCCCCAGTTGGTAAAGGAAAGGAGAAAGAAAATTTTATTGAGATATAGACCGAACCCCATAAGGGCGCCTACGTATCCCTCTTAAACGGGAGTCAGGTCCAACGTAGTTCAGATTGCAAGAAATGAAAGGTTTTAGAATAAAGAATAGATAAAGTTGAGGATAACTTTGAGCATCGAGTTTTAACTTGGGTGGATCACCTTGACATCAATTAGCGCTTGAATCTAGTCTTTCAATTGGATTATAGATTCACCCAAAATAGTATACGGCTCAGATGAACTTGTTCGGGGTCTCATGGGCTTGTGAGATTGTTGAATCAGTGGATTTTGAAACAAAAAGTGGTCTTTGGAGTGCAAGTGGAGGAGGCTTTTGATTGGGATATGAGGAGAAAGAAAATTTATTTGATTGAGACCGAACCCAAAATGAGCTGCCTACGTATCCAAAAGGAATCAGGTCAGACGTAGTTCGCATACTCTTAAGTGATGGATGACCGGAGCAGTCTTGATATAAATGGGGTTTAGGGTATGATCTTTTGAAGCGTAAGACATGTTGGATATAACTGTAAGAGGTAAATAATGAAACATGGTGGACGACTTTTGTGGTATGGCTTGATTTGAAGGAGTTGCATAGGCATTATGCAAATGTTGTATAATTTAAAAAAAAAAATGAATAGGGTTGACTAGAATTGTTTTGAGGATATGAGGCTTGATAAGATGTTGGAGGAAGACATATGAAAGTATCGTAAGGCTGGGTAGAAGTATTAATTCTCAGCCGGCTGTTCTAACAAAATTTATAGGGGTATTGACAAATTGGTTGTATTAGGATCACGAGATAATTCGCCCGGGAACTTCGGTGAATCGACAGCGAGAAAGGTATGGCGGACGGTTATGCACAATCAACCTTTAGGAAGGGCAATAATGAAAAGAAACAATAAATAAAATTCGTAAGAAATTTCAAGCATGACATGTTGTAGATGAAAGAAATATATTAATACATTTCACATGGTAAATAAAAAATTAAAACATATTTATACGTCTTCCTAATTTGGGGGCCTCTTTTGCGCCAGAGGTAGGCCTAGCGCATTTTGGAAATTAACTATGTCATAATGTGTCATTCTATTTGCTCCATTACTATTCCAAATATATACAAATAAATAAATAAATTTCTTCATTTACATAACAAGATATTATGAGAAAATGAAGATTACAAAAAATATAAATCTATAATCTAAATAGAAATGCCCTTCCATTTTCGGTCACTTCTTTGTTTATGAAATGGATCAACCTGCATAATAAAAGGTTAGTTTCAACCTAAGGAGCAAATAGTCAACATTTAGACGTATTGATTTCTCAAATAAAAATGCAAATAGATATGGTAATGTCCTTTTTGAGATTGTAAATCTCTTTGGACTTAGGGAAAGTTTTTCTATTTAATCTTGACGTACCATGGACGTCGCGATTTTTTCTAAGTTTGAAGATATGTACATGCCTTACTAAAGGTGTACATGGTCAAGTTCTAGGAGTAAGAGTGGGTGTGACACGGTTCCCTCGAGCGGACAACTCGAGAGTGAGGAAGTTTATGACCATCGACGCACCGCTGATCGACCAAATCACAAACAATCCTTGAGGTGTTTTAAACTGGTGAACGGCCGTGAAACCACACAACCGTCATTGTGTGTGAAAGTGTGAAATTCCCAAGTGGGGGAAGTATGAACGATATGCCAATTAGATAAAAGAAAATTACAACATTTTACATATCAATAATTACATGTGAAAATAATTGTACAAAATAAGAAAACAAAGAAAATAGTTAGTAACTTCATAACAAAAGTCAAAAATAAGAAAATAAATCGAACATTTAGCAAATCAAAACTTAAAAAAAAAACCCATTTAAATGAACGCGTAATGGTTAAAGCCTAATATCCCCAGCAGAGTCGTCATTCTGTCGCGCCCCATTTTTCCCTCGCGGAAAGCGGGACCCAACATGTGACAACTCTTTTGGGTGGAAAAGAAAAGTCGCCACCTAACGGATTAAGGTGCGTTAGGGCACCGTTCTAAGCTAGGTTTATTTGCTAGGTTACCAGAGTCGGGTAAGGGCTTTAGTTACCTCGAAAGGAAGGTGTTAGGCACCTTTCAAGGTCCACAAATGTGGTTCCCGGCCGTACTCATTAAATGAGGGATTTTAACTAAGCGATCAATTAAAGTTGATAAATTATTAGGCCTAAATAAATACTGACACAAATATTAAAATAGCAATTTATAAAGCAAAAACTAAGAGTGGGATCAGGTTTTGACAAGGCTGAAAATGGGCCCAATGCGGTATTACTCCCGTCTATTCTATTTTTAAAATCAAGATAGTTTGAAGAGAATAACATACATATATATATATATATACAACTTGAGTAAAAATACATTTTTTAAGAAAATCATGTATATGTATATATATGTATATTTTTAACAAAATTTTTCTTTTGTAATAAAAGTATATCAATATTTCAACATAGTAAGAGAAATTTTAAAATCTTCTTTTAAAATTTTCTTTTAAAAAATGACATGAAATTAGAAAAGATGGGAGTAATAGATTGCTGTGTATTTACAAAGCTAATTTGCGCTTCATACAAGAAGTCAGTTATAGCCTGTCTGTTTCATCATATCCCGTCTACCCGCCTAATTAATTTTAACCTAAAACGTTCTATGTGATAGACTATCGTCCTAATATTTTGTCTACTCGCCCCGATCTTAAAGTCCAAGAGGCATTGGACATCCACTAAATTTGGATTTTCAGATCTAAGATTTCTTAGGGTTTTTAAAAAATGATTGATGTCAAGCAAAACAAATAATAACTGGAAAGAAGCCAGCACAAAAGGTTCCATGTAGCCTCAAATCCTATGAATATGAGTCCTAATGCAAGAATAATATTTTAAACAGGTAGAACGAATGCGACAGTCAAACAATGCATATGATTTGAATAAGTTCGTAGTTAATCCTATAGACATGATTTCTTTGGTTTCGAAAATGCCATACTTAAAATCAACTTGCTCTAGTTCCTACAGGTATGATTTCTAACATATATAATTTATGTATATCTTAGTCCTATATGCATGCTTTCTATTTGAATTTTGCCTAATTAGGTATCAAGAACAAAAATAATAAAGAATATACAAACCCCGCCCCCAGTAAACCCCTTTTTACTATCATGATCCTTTATTACAATTATTACAAGATTGAAGAAATAAAATAACTAACTAATACAACATATATATAAAAAAACAATCTATTAATGAAAATCTACAGTCCCCATTGCCTTGGCAACTCTTCCTTTCCACATTAGTAGTAACCTCTTTAACAAATAATACAAAAAATATACCCGTGCAAAACAAATATTTGGGCCTTCATAAGTTGCAACTTGTAAAAAAAAATTCACGAAATATTCATGTGGACAAATTTGAGTTATAAAAAATTCAAGCACACATTAAGAGATCTTAATTATACACAAAATGCTTGAAAAGTCCATAGATATTATAACATGATGCAAATACGATTTTGCATCTCATTATCAGAAAGAGGTATAGAGAAATACTAACCAATTAACCAGTAGCAAACAACAATCTCAAAAATCTTTCTCAATAGTGCTAAAGTTGAAATGGGATGGAAGACTATGATTTTGGAAGGAAAAGAGCCATATTTTGAAATAAAGTATTGTAGTCTATAGAAGTCTTCCACCGAATGACCAAAGGGAAGGATATCCCTTTATATAATTTTTAAAGACAAAGGTTCCAGAAAAGGAAGTATTTGAATCAAAAGGAAAGATGTAATTAAGTCAAATATTTTATATGAATTATCCTAAATTTACTCATTCAGAAATAAATCAAGACACACGTAATAATTTAAGGAAAAAGGAAAAAGAAATATTCATCAAGATCACATAAGGGAAGAAAGAAATAAAAGAAAACAATGATTATGATATTTTCCTTAATTAACAAAACAGAAATAATGTAGAATACTTATTACATAAAATAACTTGTCTTAATTATATAAATCAAGTTAAATCAACACAAAGATATTCTTGACTTTAAAAAAATCAAACCAGATCTCATCAATAATTTTTGTATGCTATATCAATTAACGGAAGGAATAATTAGCAAAATCAACTCAATACAAAGTTAACATATATAAACACAGGCTCAAATTACAGGAAAGAGTAATTGGAAAAGTCAAACAAACATTTTTGGGATTAATTAGTTAAAATAGGCAAATGTTAAATAAATCTCAAGGTTATTATATAATAACTAGCCTGCTGAATATGATCACTCAATATTGGATAGAAAAATAAATCAGTGAATTATCAAGATAAATAATCATAAATTAGTACAATCAGGATACAACTTTTCCTAAATGGGAGACACTCAACTAACAGTTATATGTTTATCATAATATGCACATAATTTCCCATACATATATCTATAATTAGATATCAAATAATCTTATCAAAAGTTTAACCAAAGCAGTGATACATAAGCACGAAATGATAAACAAGATTACTTATTCTATTATCATTATTATTAAACATTATTTGGCCAGATTAAAGTGTGACAAAATAAAATTCATAAACAAACATACTAATCAAACGGGCATGATTAATCAACTAACAGACACTGATTATATATAAATGAAACAAAAACAGAACAACATATATATATATATACAAATAAAAAAAAGAAAGGAAAACAGTACGTTACTTATATATATATATTATACTATATTATATATATTACTACATTATATATATATTATATAAATATTTATATACAAATGAAGCTGAAAGTAAAAATAGTATGTTGCTTATATATATATATATATATTATACTATTATATATTTATTATATAATTATTATATATATAAATGAAACAGGAAGTAAAACAGTATATTAACATATATTATATACATATATTATATATTATTCTATATATACATATTTATTATATACATTATTCATATATATATATATATATACACACACAATATATATATTAGATATATTTATTATATACATATATTAAAACAAAAAAAAATAAAATAAAAATAAACAGTAAATTAAAATTAAAAAAATAAAAATTTACGGACAGATTTCGAATCTATCCGGATCAGCTGGGAGGTATGGAGGTCCGCCGGTAGTGAACTGAAATGACCGGAGGCAGTGTAGAGAGGAAGAGACGGCGGTGGTCGTTTGGTGTCGTTGTTGTTCAGCGAGAGGGTTAAGAAAAGGAAGGAGGGAGGCGGCGCTAATGGAGAACTATTTGGTTGTTGGTTCGGTGGTTGTTTTCCGGCGAACGGCGAGATGAAGAGAAGAGGAAGACCGGCAGGAAGGTCTGTTGGTGTGGTGTTGCTTCAGGTGAGGGGGAGAAGAAGTGGTGGTGGCTGGTGGTTTCACGGGTTGGAGAGGATGGAGGGATTTCGGCGGAGAAGAAGGGAAGTGCGGCGATGTGACGTGGGTTTCGCCGGAGATTAGTGACTTCTTTGTGGTGGTGCGACGCCGGTGAGGGGGAAAAGATGACGGCGAGGTAGGTTGCCGGACGGATTTAAGGATGAAGAGAGGAGGTGACTGCTATGTATTTCGCCGTAGTAGCGGCGACAGTGAGGGAGGATCGGAGAGGAGAAAGAGAGAAGATAAGGAGGTCCGGCGGCTGTCGGCAATGTGAGGAAGAGGGCGGCGACTTAGGATATTTTTCGGCGAAGATGTGGCCGGCCGGATATGAAAGTTGGCGGCTGTTGGTTTCATGGTGTTGTTTCGGTGGTTGATGGTTTTCCAGCGAAGATAGGCAGAGGAAGATAAACGGCGGCTAGGTTAGGTGGGAAGGGGATTGAGGGAGATAGGCGGCGGCTAGGGTAAGGGATATGAGGGAAAATGAAAAGTGAATAGGGTTTGGGGTAATGGGAATATTTAAGGAAATTAGGTAGGGTTAAATCTAGACCGTAGGATTAAAGAAAATGAACGGCTAGGATTTAATTAGTGTGTTGGGTCGGGTTAGGAAAGAATACGGGTTGACCGGATTTTGACAAATGGGTTGAATTTAACTTTTAGGCTGAAATTGAATTTAAATTGTATGCACAATTGATTAAATGGCTAAAATTGACATAAATTGAATAGAAAGTGGCCAAAATTGAAATAAATTGAATGAATTGAATAAAAGAATGGCATAATTTAAATAAATTGAATGAAATTTAATTTAGCTGCTATTAAATTAATAAGCATACTAACATTTGTAGATAATAAATAATAAAATAATTTAAATTATAGAAAATCATTTAAATATTATTATTAATAAATAAAATCATAAATCTTAGTATACTTATGTAAATCATATAATTAAATTATTATATTTACGAATAATTTAATGACTAAATATAAAATCAAGTTATCAAATATTATAAAAATCATATTATTCACATAAATAATTTATAAAATCGAGTAATAATATTAGTCAAATAATTTTGTAAAATTTAGTAAAATTATGAAAATAGTTTATTAAGATATGTACATTTAAGGATAAGGGCGCATATTAAAACGAAATAAATTGTACACGGCGTAATTATTTAATATCAAAACTTAAAATTAATATAAATCATATATATATGTAACTTGAAATAATTTTCACAATATTATGATAACAAATTATTTTATAAATATAAAAATAAGTCAAATATTTGCATAAAATAAATAAATAAATATATACATATATAAGCAGCATATTAAGGCGCAGGTCGGTCAAAATTGGGTGTCAACACCTACAATAACAGTTATCACTCTAACATTCAGATGGCTCCATTCGATGCTCTTTATGGGCGGAGGTATAGGTCACCAATTGGATGGTTCTAGGTAGGTGATGCTACGTTGATAGGGCCAGATTCAGTTTATGAGCCCATGGAGAAAGTTCATCCTATTCTAGAAAGGATAAAATTAGCTCAAAGTCGACAGAAATCTTATATGGATGTTAGGAGGAGAGAGCTTGAGTTTGAAGTCGATGATTGGGTGTTTTTGAAGATGTATCCCATGAAGACAATCATGAGGTTCGGTAAGAAAGGGAAGCTTAGTCCCCAATATGTTGGTCCTTATAGGATTCTGAGACAAGTTGGTAAGGTGGCATATCAGTTGGAGTTACCAGTAGAGTTAGCTTCGGTGCATTCAGTTTTTCATGTGTCCTTGTTGACGAAGTGCATTGGTGACCCGACTTTAGTTATTCAAGTTGAGAGCCTCAGTGTGAGAGATAGCCTTATCTATGAGAAGGTTCCAGTGGAGATCCTTGATTGTCAGGTTTGGAAGTTAAGGAATAAGGAAGTAGCTTCAGTGAAAGTTTTGTGGAGGAATCAGTAGGTTAACGGAGCTACGTGGGAAGACAAAGTACATATGATGGCTAGATACTCACATCTTTTTCCTTCCTGTTCAGTTCGAGCATGAGCTACCAGTTTTCTTCTTAGTACTCTATTCAGTTTCATGTCAAGTTGATGTCTCTCAGTTCTATTCATGTTATAACATGCATGTATGTTCATAAATTTAGTACAGTCATATATCTCAGTCCGAAGTCAGTTTTTCAGTCTATAGCTTCTAGTTAAGGGATTGCATCTTTTGCCCTACCTTTTTAGCTTATTTAGTCTCCATTCGAGGATGAATATTCCCAAGGGAGAGAAAATGTAACATCCTAAAGTTTTCTAGGACTAGACTCGGGATTAGGAATTTGATCAGCAGAAAAATCTGCAATTTTCCCTTAGAATGACTCGTGGTACGAGTCGTTGGTTCTTGTAACGGGTCGTAGGGAGAGTCATGTAAGGTTCTGATGTTTTACTTCCCAGACCACGAGTCCACACAATGATTCATGGTTAGTGGGTACGACTCATGGTCATAAGTCGTAGTCAGCATCTACAGAGACAACCTTATTGTGATGAGTCATAGTACGATTTGTCATTCCCTATAATGGGTCATGGTTTGGAGTCGTAGGATGGAGGATCAGAAGAGGGGCAAAGACTGTCCACTGATCACGATTCATAGGAAGATTCGTGGTACCCAGTGACAATTCATGGTGAGACCCGTTGTTTGGAGATATAGAGTACTGGGGAAAAAGGTTGGCTTGTGACGAGTGGATACCATGAGTCATGGTAGGTGGTACGACTCATGGTATGTGTCGTAGTGACTGGCAGTTAGGAATTTTAATACGATTTTCTAGGGGTATTTTCGTAACTTATTAAGCTTCTAACCCCTAAGTGTCATCATTTTAGCTATCTTAAAGAGTTAATTAAGGGGTTTAATTTAGCCTAAGTCATCACTCTCTCAAAACAACAGTAGATTGAAGGTCCCCTCTCGATATCAAAGCTAGGGTTTTTCTTCAAATCATTCTTGGGTTTTCAAGACAAGTCTAGGAGTCAATTACTCAAGTATGTAGGGTTATGAATGGGGGAGTTCTTTAACCCTCAAGCCCAATTTCATCCCTATTCTATGATTTCAAGTCTTCAAGCATGCCACGCTAGAATTCTAGGGTTCATTCCAATTCAATGTAGTATTTCATGATATCTCTATAAGTTCAATATTATCATGTTCCAATTGATGAAATATAGTTATTAGGGTAGATTTCACTCTCAAGTTCTTCATGAATTGATGATTTCAAGCTTATGATGATTTTTCCATATTATGCATGAGTATATGAATTTCAAGCTTATGAGCCCATGATTACTAGTATGATGAATTATCAATGCATGGATGATTGTTATGAATTCTTAAACTTATGAATCCATGATTTTGAATTATGAGGCTTATTTCAAGTATGTAAGATTTCATGATTTGGGCAAGCCCATATAAAGTCAAGTATAATTTATCATGATTTTAGCCAAGGCTTACAAGATCAATTTTATAGAGATGTTTGGAGTCAAGACTACAAAGAAACATATATAAGCTATGTTTTGAGAATATTACTATCAGCAATATGCATATTTTTGAGAGTAATGTCTAGCACCGAGTAGGCCAGGGATTCCGAGGACCCTAGACTCAGGACTAAGTACCTCCGTAGGTGTATATTTATATTTGAGACCTCTCAAGAGAGTATTTTCCCCGCCTGAGGGCATACAGTGATATCACACCTTATTCTTCCTTTGCCCTGGCAAGGTTAGGATGACTCTCTTCTATGTGGGAAAGACGTGGCATCATTATGCGCTCATACGTGATGGTTGTTAGTTATGATGAGTCTCCTATTATTCCTCATGTTTTCAATTACTCATGTTCATAACTTATGATATTATGTTTTATAGAATATTTGACCCATTGATCAGTTTATGAGTTTTCACATATGATTTCAAGTATGAACACAATATGTTTTCTATTTCTAAACGTGGGGTCATTATGTTCAACTTATGATGAATATCTCATGATTATGCATATTTCAGGTATATGGCTTTTAGCTTTTTTCCCTTACTCTCATGTTCTATTTTGATTTTATATTTATGAATTTAGAGTATCATTTTACTAGAATGTTTTACTTTCTCTACATATTCAGTACATTTCAAATATTGACCGTATACTCTATGTTATATCGTCTCATGATATAGGTTTAGATAATCTGTCTCAGTCTCGTCGTTAGCTCGCTCCCACTCAGTCCAGCCCTATTTTAGTTTTGGTGAGTCCTCATGATCCGAGGACGTCAGTTCTGATTACATCTCTTTGTTTATGTTTCTTTGTTTCAGGCTTAGTGATCTAGTTGAGGGTGTTGTCCCATCAGCTCATCAGATGTTTAGAGGCTTTTCGGATAGTTATGTATAGATGGTTCAGCGATGTTGGCTGGTGTTTTACGTTCATGTTGATATGCTATGCAGAATCTCGCTGATATCATATTAATACTTTATTTTTTCTTAGTAATGCTCTTATTCATGCTATGTATGTGTCATGGGTTAGTTTGGAGCCATTCGTGGTTCTAGGTCACGTTGTCTCGATCCGGGTTTCCAGCTCGAGTCATGACAACATAGGGAATAATAGGTTTCTCTCCAATTTTGTTCTATCAATAAATACTCCAATGGACTTGGCAAAGACAATACTATATCCTTAAAACATATATCAAATTGAACACTCTTATGATATAGCCAAGCATCCTCAATTATACCACTCACAAATTCTTCTCCAAACAAGCTATTCACATAAACACTCGAGTTTTCAAGAAAGATAAAAGAATCATTTTTCGATGCTTCAAACATATGATGTAAGATAGGTGGAGAAAATGCATTTAAGAGATAATTATGCAAATCCATATTCCTGACAAAAAAATCTCTATACTCTAACTAAATATCATGTTAATCCTCAAACGAATCTAACTTTAGTCTTAGAAATGATCTTTTCACAGAAACTAACAAGAATTCATCAACGGTAGAATAGAGATAAGTAAAGAATTGAACACTAAAATTAATGGAAAATAGTTCACTTCCATTTTTCTCCTTGCAACCTCTATTCTTGACATTCTCTTAGTCACAATTTTTCATCAACAAGCACTTGATTCATGGGACATATAGTTTCAACCACCTTAGCATTAAGTTCATCCAATGATGGTTCTTCAATGCAAACTTTCTCTTGAGTATCTACAAGAGAGTCGAAACAAATAGAAGAAGTAGGATCGTTAGAGTTAGAAAGAATTAACCTCACTTAAACTCTCTTGTTTTTCTCTCTCTACCTCATGAGCATCCCTCTCCTTTTTACTCTTATGGTCATCCATCTTTTCTTTTTTCTCGATCTCACGTTTTTTCACTTGACATCCTATTCTCTTCACACAACACAACCTCTCGTTTTTCCTCTCTTGAGATGTCAACGTGCACTCGCTTACTTCTCTCAATATTTTCTCTCTCATCCTCATCTATCCTCTCTCTAATTATTTTTATATCAATACGAATTTGTGATGTAGTCAAAGATGTGAGTGCAAATCTCTGCTTATTCATATTGAGAGAGTATTTATTCTTTTTTATATTGTATAAACCTCCACTATTAACCTACCAAGCTTTTTTCAGTAAGATATGACAATTATACATTGGAACAATATCTTACCAAACCTTATCCTCGTAACTTCCAAGAGTGAAAGATAATAACACCCTTTTATCTACCTTTACTCCTTTCCACATGTAGGGTGAAACCATCTCAATACAAGCTAAGTTTAATCTCTCAACCATATAAGTGCTAATTAAGTTATAGCTAGATTCTTTGTCAGTTCTCATGGCACATAGCTTAGACAATATTTTAACTCTAGTTTGAAAAATAGCTCTACTTTGGTCCTTCTCATCCTCATCAAGTTTTACATTTACTCGCTTTGTCCTCCTTTAATCAACAAGGGTGTCATCCAAAGCATCAAGTCGGACAGTAATCATTCTAAGTACCTCGGCTAAGTGGTGTCATTTTGAGTTCCAGCTTCAGTTTCAGTACCTATTCTCGAATTTCAAGAAAGTATCAAAGAAACAAGTATCTCTCAAATTGACCTATTTTTTCTCTGTTGATCTCACCCTCTCTTGCCTTTTTTCACTCAAATTACTATATTTTGCTGGATCCTTTAGGATTTATATATAAACTCTACTAGTAAGAATCCTTTAGAAGTAGGATATAGGAAGGAAAAGAATTTACCAACACCCAGACAAATTGGGTTCGATGAGACAAGAAAAAGACTAATTTTTGTGTAACAAGAAAATCTCTAAATTTTCCCCTCTTCTTGATTTTATCCTCTTTGACGTAGGAAATCAAGAATAAAAACAAGTTTGAAAGTTTTTTGATTAATTCTCAAGCAATTGATTTTTTTATTTTTTTATTTTTGTAATTTTTTTTTTTGCTATGTAGCTTACCTTTTAAGCTACTACATATAAAAAAAATTTCATTTTTCCTTTTGATTTTTTTGGTCAAGAACCTCCTAAGATTATCTAAAACATAACCTTGATAAGAACCTCTCTAATACCATTTGATAAGAATCGGGTCACTTCAATAAACAAAAAAATAATGCGGAAGTGAAAATATGAAGATTTAAAGACAGAAATTGAAAGATATGTGAAATTCGAGAATAAAATTTCCAAATTTTAAAATAACTTCTAAGAACCCTAACTGATCTTAGTATTCAAATTAACTGGATTAATACTTATTATGATACTAATAGACTCAATTCAAGAACTTAGATAAAAAAAATGTGATCTAGACCCCTACCCCTAATTCAAAAAAGTTAGAGATAATAATTAGTATAGGACTAATTACCTTCTTTATTTTACGAATAAGAACCAAAGATATCAAGTTATGAATTAACCGTACCTCTTAAAGAATCATTCTTGTAAGGTTTTGAGATAAATATCAAGTAGTCACACACAAAGGTGTAAAAAAGAGGAACTCTCAATTAATAATAATGTTGTGTTCTAAAAATAACAAAATAAGCCCTATATATGGGGAAAACCTATTCCAAATAGCATGAGTTTCAAATCCTACTTTTATGAAAATAATAAATACTAAAAACAAAACTAGGAAACTATAAACTAGGAAAGCATGTAAAAATAATACCAAAATTCTTCCCTAAGTAAATAAAGAAAAGTTGTCAAATATAGAACCAAAAAATACAGCCCTAGTATATGGTTTGGGTTTGAATTGTTTGACACTTTTGGCCATGCAAATTAGGCTCTTTGACCTACTTTGCGCTTCCATGTGGAAAGCAACATCAGCTCTTTTGGGCTCTTTTTCCATGATAAGCATCTTCTCGATTTTTCATTGAAATCCGTCTACCCTTAATGGATGTATACCACCATGGACGTTATCAAATACATAAGCCTAAAAATGAAATCATGAACAAGATTTGGCACTCTAAAGTCCTTTTTAAAAATTTCATTTTTACTTGGAGAATTATTAAAAAGAAACAAGCTTTTCAAGACACGCTAAACAAGTTTGGCACTACCTGAAATTTATCTTCTTTTTTTTTTGTTGCAGGATTTCCCAACCTGAGACATTAGAATATGTGTTTATTCATAGAGAAGTAGTGTATTTTCTTTGGAACACTATTAGAAATCCTCTTGGAATTATTCAAAATAAAGAACCTTTTATAAGTGTCTTCAAGAAGTGGTGGGATAATAAACCAAAAAACAAGGTCCGTCAATGGATATTGCACACTGCATGCATCTTCATATGCTACGAATAATGGAAAGAAATATGTACCTGTCAATATGACACACAAAAGAAATTTCAAAATACTACAATGTTTCCAAGGGACATGGTGCATCAGGAACATAATTTCTAAACCCCCTCCCACCCCCCACCCCCCCACCCCCATTTAATATTGTTATTGTGTGGACTGATTTATGTGATATTTCAGAATGAATCAAACCAATTCAAAAATAAACTCAAGTCAAATGAAGCACACCTCAAGAAGGGAATAATAACGTTACCACTGATGGAAGTTTTTTGTTGGAAATAGGAAGAGTTGGAATCGGAGGTATTGAAGGGGACAACAATAGGGAGATGGTGATGGCATTTCAATTCCCTTAAAATGTACTGGCAACAATATGGCCAAAGCATTGGCTGCAGTGTTTGGTGGAAAATTGTGTAGCTAACAAGGCTTAACTAATTTCAATCTTGAACTAAACTCCATGTTCATTGTAAATATGGTGAAAGGTAGAAGCAGCAACAACTACAAACTCAGGCAGATCTTTGATAATATCATCAGTATTGTGGTCAGTCAATTGCATAGATGAATCACTATTTTATAGAAAGCAATCAAGCTGCGAATTCTTTGGCAAAGATGGTTGCTTGGAAAAATAAGATTGTAATCCTAACATCTTCTAGGCAGCTTCCCAGAATTTTTAAGGACACAAACTTTCAGGATAAGTGTCAAATGCCTTGTATCACGATAAAATTTGTTAAAGTTAATTTTTTTGTTAGTTAATGGCTTTTTTATGAATTTGCGAGAAGAGCTGTATCCCCTGGGCAGGGGCAGAGCTACACTAGCAGAAGGGTGGTCCGAACACCCTTCATCAAAAAATTATATTGTGTATACAGATAAAATATTATTGTATATTTTGATATATAATTAAATGAACACCCTTTCAACACTTTACAGAGTTGGCCCAGTGATTAAGGGCGTTCAAAATACCCTTAAGGTCAGAGGTTCGATCCTGAATTCCCTGTTTTGCTTCTCCTACTTCTTTGCTTCCTATTTTTCTTCTCCTACTTCTTTTTAAAATGAAGTAGATATTTTCTTTTATTTTTTAAAAAAGAGAACTGTAGGGCTTGAGTTAGTCAGAACTCACCTTACAAGGCTCTTAGAATAATCTTAATTTTTTAGTAAATTTACCTTTTTAAAAAATGGAACAACAAATTTTCTATGACTTGGTTACCTAACTATTAGGTAGTTACTTTTAATATTTTATGTGCACAACTTGTTAACTTTTTAAAATTATTATGTATATAATTTGAATATCCTTAAGAAATTTCTAGCTACGCCACTGCCCGTGGGTAGGACTCTCTTCTGGATTTTGAGGTGATTCGTTCAACTGGTGTTGTAATGGAGGTAAGGCTCTAGTCACCCTCCTTTCTGTATCTCATAAATACAACACAACCCAATGCTATTGGGAAATCTTATTTATAAAATAGTGAAAAATCATTTACACATCTATAGTTGAGCACGACAATGAAAATTACATGCTGGGTATAGGATTAAACATAGCGAGTTCTTAACCCTAATAGGGAGAGTGGATTCTTGATTAGGATAGACATATCTAATGTTATCGTTAGGTCGCTATAAAAGAGATATAAATGCATATTCATTAATTCAAAATCTGCTAGGTGTAGAGAATTAGGTTAACTTAAATAGACGCATAATTGTTCGATATAAAATTGTGAGTAAAATGAACCATGTCAATCAATAAATATGATAAATTAATTTGTTAAATCAATTAAAGAATACAATGTCATTGGTAGATAATCTATAGATTTAGATCGATCTCATCTCATTGATAAGATAAAAATACGCTCTTTCTTGGTTAAAGTTTTTTTTAATATTTAGTTTATGATTAAGAATTTGAGCTTATTCCGTATTTAGATAATTCACCTTAGTTTAATTTAGTTAATGGTTAACCATAAGTTTTTGTGAGTTGACATCCGAGTTTTAGTCACTTTATTACTTGAGGACCACCTACCCTTAAGTGTGTCTTTGACCTGCAACACATCACCCTGTACATTCAGTCAACTTGCTCCTTGACACTTGCATAGCATGATTAAGATCACATAACTAAGCAGAAGTAAAGCATAATTCATAACATGAGCATAAAACTAGAATCTCATAGAGCTTGAATGGAACTATAAGTCAAAACCACTAAACATCTACGCATAACTGTCTAAGAAGCCTCTAGTCATTGATGAGCTGATGGGACAACACCCAAACTAACTCTATAAAATTTGAAAACTGAAAGATATAAAAGAAAGAATATGTGACAAAACTGATGTCTCAGATCATAAGGACTCACCTAAGTAGGGGCTGGACAAGACTGATGCGGGGATGAAGCTAACATCAGGGCTGAGACTGATCAACTGAACCAATATCATAAAATTATATAGCATATGTCACAATCCGAGTCTACACCCTAGACGAGACATTGTACTTGGTACCACAAATGACCTCAAGTTAACCCATGGTCTAACATTGCACTGGTAAACTAAGTAAACATAAGCAAAAGATTTATAAGCATATCTGAAAAGAGTAAATATATCTGGAAAGATTACTAAAAAATTGTGTCAGAAAGACAACTACTAACTGACGAGTTGCTAGGACAAGCTCCTAGCTAACTCTAAAATCTGTATAAATAAGAACTAACTGAAAAACAAATATCGTCCTTAGAAGATGAGGACTCACCAAAAGACTATTGGTGCGAAAATCATCGGAGGGAACTACTGACGATGCTCAGGCTGAGAACCAACGCCTGTATCATAATACGATACAGCATAGAAGGTATGCGTCAATACTTTGAATGTACTAAGTAAGTGAGATATACAATAAGCATGGAAAAGTAAGCACTGAACTGAAATAACATGAAATGACCAACTGATACTGAATACTGATAAAAGCTGAGCTATAACTAATATGGTTAATAATGACCCTGATTGACTGTCATAAACATGTCCTGAAACTAAGTGACTGAACTGAGCTAAACTGAGTTGAACTGAAAGTGTACTAACAAGTGGGAGAGTTTATAACCGACATGTAACCACGTGAGCTAAACATGGAGTCCGATGTATAAACTCCATGGAAGAAAGCCCACTGTACCTTGCTAGAATATAGTGGCTGAGTTGGGTGATCACAAGCCTGGGGCTCGTTGGGCCTAAACCTATAGTGGCAACGTAGTTCTGGGAACCTAGGTGTGTTGGAACCCCATTCCGCTTAGTGCTAAGTACTACTCCCATTGGATAGTCCTAAATTGACTACTAAGTTGATAGCTCGAAGCTGGGATCCTAGACTAAGTCGGGAATACTTATCTGGAAATAACCTAAGAGTTTGTAGGACCGGATAACTGAAAACTGGTGTTCTAAGACTGGTTAGAGCCATTTATCTGGAAGTGTTGTAATCGTCTAAAGAAATGAATGATAACTGATATTATTGGTTCTAATATTGGTCAGAGCTGCTTATCTGGGAGTGTCGTAACCATCTAGAGGACTAACTGATAACTGAAACTACGGGGTATTACTAAACTGAACTCCTTAAAGAACTAACTATCACCAAACTGATCAGCTGACTTACTTTAAGATACTAAAAAAGGATAAATTCAAACTGACTGTTAATCCACAGAATGGTAGCAACATGAAAATTCAAGAAATAATAGAGTCAAGCAGTACTTGTATCTAGACAATTATGCAAGACCTAGTTTACCGTATTTGCAGAACTAGGGCTAAACAGTATTTCAAGAAGGGAATAACAACATGCTTGATAAATGATGAAAACATTGCAAGAGTTCACAAGGATTTTAAATTCACAAGAATATTCATAATCTGACTGAAGCTAACCCTATTCCTGATATTCAAGGCTAAGACTGACAAGAAATTATAGAAGGGTTTTGGGCCATAAGGGAAGCATAATTCCCTTGTTGAATTCTCATATACCAGGTGTATAAATTGTGAGAAAATCCTTGAGAAATTGGAGAAGAAAATCGAATCCCTTGATCCTGCTCTATGCATATTGACTGAGTTTTCTACGTTCTGACTTTGAGAGAATGAGAGGAATGAGAGAAAACTATTGATTAACTTCGTAAATCCCTTTTAAAATAACTCCAAATGACATATTTTAGGGATTAAAAGGTGGGAAGTTACAAAAATGACCCTGAGAAAAAGACTGAAAAACTGCCTGTCGGCCAACAACGGGTCACACAACAAGTCATTTGTCTAACCTATGGCTCGTTGGAGACCGTCGTTGGTTCTAGGTATAGAGATACCCAGCTACTGGAATTGAAAAACGAATGGGCATAAAGACTCATTAAATGCGACAACGGGTCATTGCATCCCACGGTTGTCACTAGAGGAGATTTCTCACCCTCTTTGGATTCTCTCAACGGCTCCCTACGATGGGCCCTTGTTCCCTTCAATGACTCGTTACTGGGGATCGTCAGTTCTGTGGCTGACCTAGTAAGCTTATGGACTGCCACCAACGGATCAATACAATGGTCTGTTACTCAAAGCAATGAATCGCCAAATGACTCATTGGATCTGGGAAGGGGACTATTAGGACTGACAATGACTCATAACAATGATTCGTTGTTATTGACAATGGCTCGTTGGTAGAGTCATTCTGAGGTAAGAAAATTTTTAATTTTTCATGCTGAGTTTGAGTTTGGTCTAGGAAAGTTTTGGGGTGTTACAATATCTCCCCCTTGGAATCATTCATCCTTGAATAAAAGCCAAAACTGCTGGAAAATTGAGAGTATGAACAGATTTCTAAAGGAGTGACTGACTTCAAACTAGAATAGGAATACTAACTGAATTAACACAACTAGAGTGCACATTGAAAATTTGAATAGAGCTGATGAGTACTAAACTAAATGGAGTATTGAGGAGGAATTTAATACCTGATGTTGAAATTAAATTGGAAGGGACTAAATGGGGATATTTAGCCATCATGTCCGCTTCTGCTTCCCATGTGGGCCCCTCTACTAGTTGATTCCTCCACAAGACTTTTACCAAAGCGACTTCCTATTTCTCAGCTTACGAACCTGATGATTCAGGATCTTAACTGGGAATTCTTCATAAGAGAGACTATCTTTCACTCTCATACTGTCTAGTGGCACAACTGAGGTCGGATCACTGATGCACTTTTTCAATAGTGATACATAGAAGTCTGGTGCACAGATGCAAATTCAGAAGGTAATTTTAACTTATAGGCCACATTACCAATTTGCCTCAGAATCTTGTAGGGTCCTACATACCTCGGACTGAGTTTCCCTTTCTTTCCGAACCTCATCACCCCTTTCATGGTGAAATTTTTAGATAAACTCAATCATCTACGACAAATTCTAACTCTCTCCTCCTCACATCAGCATATTATTTCTGTCAGCTCTAAGCTATTTTCAGCCTTTCTCTGATAAGTTGCACTTTCTGCATCGCTTTATAAACTGAGTATGGTCCTATCAAGGTAGCTTCACCAACTTCAAACCACTCTATAGGAGACGTACACCTTCTACTGTATAAGGCCTCAAATGGGGCCATCTGAATATTGGAGTAGTAGTTGTTATTGTATGAAAACTCGATGAGAGGTAGATGATCATCCCAACTACCCTTGAAGTCGATCACACAAACTCTCAGCATATCTTCTAAGATTTGAGTAGTCCACTTAGCTTGGCCATCTTTCTGAGGGTGAAAAGTTGTGCTGAGTTTGACCTGAGTACCTAGTCCTTTTTGAAATGTCTTCCAGAAATGTGAGGTGAACTGGGTACCTCTATCTGAAATGATGGATAAGGAAACTCCATGCAGTCTGACCAACTCTCGGATGTATAGTCTAGCATAATCCTTAGATGAGCCTGTAGTTTTAACTGGGAGGAAATGTGCTAACTTGGTCATCCGATCTACTATCACCCAAATTGAATCATGTTGTCGATGAGTACGAAGCTTGTAATGAAGTCCATATTCAATTTTTCCTACTTCCATGTAGGTATGCTGATATCCTGAGTCATACCCCTAGGTCTCTGATGTTCAACCTTAACCTGCTGTCATTTCGGGCACTTAGCCACAAATTCTGCAATGTCTCTCTTCATGTCATTCCACCTGTAGATTTTTCATAGGTCACAGTACATCTTAGTGGCACCTAGGTGGATAAAATATCTGGAGCTATGCTCTTTGTCCAGTATTCTCTGTCTCAATTCATCTATGTTCGGAACACATAGTCTTGCCCTGGTAACGAAGCACACCATCTCTCCCTAAGGAGAAAGCCTCCACTTCTTTTCTTAGAACTACTTCTTTCAGCTTAAGCAATATGGGATCTTTATCCTACTTTGACTTAACCTCCATAACTAACGAGGATTCTAATCCACTCTACAATACCACTCCGCCCTCAACTAAATCCACCAACTGCACTCCCAACTGAACTAACCTTTGAATATCTTTTGCTAGCTCTTTTCTTCCCTCTTCAACATGAGCAACGCTCCCCATGGACATCCTACTCAAGACATTCGCCACCACATTTGCCTTACTCGGGTGGTACAACACACTCGTGTTATAGTCCTTCGATAACTCCAACCACCTTCTCTGATGAAATTTCAAATCGTTCTAACTAAAACACGTATTGAAGGCTCTTGTGATTGGTGAAAATATCCACGTGAACCCCATAAAGGTAATGCCTCCATATCTTCAAAGAAAACACCATTGCTGCCAATTCAAGATCATGATTCGGATAGTTCTTCTCATGAACCTTGAGCTGCCTGGAGGCATAAACTATCACCTTACCTCACTACATCAGAATGCAACCGAGGAAAACTCTTGAAGCATCACAATAGACTACAAATCCATTTGTTCCTTCTGGTAAGGTCAAAACTGAAGCTGTAGTGAGTCGAGTATTCAACTCTTGGAAACTCTTCTCACATGCATCTAACCACTGAAACTTCACCTTTTGTGAGTTAGCTTAGTCAGAGGAGATGCAATAGAAGAAAACCCCTCTATAAACCGTTGGTAATAACCGGCTAGACCCAAGAAACTTCTTATATCTGTTGGGGAAGTAGGTCTTAGCAAGTCTTTCACACTGATATCTTTTGAGGATCTATCTAAATACCCTCACCTAAGACTGCATGACCGAAAAAGATACAGACTTCAGCTAGAATTCACACATTTTCTGAATTTAGCGAACAACTGGCGGTCTCTGAGAGTCTACGACACTATCCTCAGATGGTTAGCATGCTCCTCATTTATGGAGTATAACAAAATGTCTTCTATGAACATAATGACAAACATGTCCAAATACTGTTTGAATACCTTGTTCATCAGGTCCGTGAAAGTTGTAGGGGCATTAATTAGTCCAAAGGACATAACCACAAATTCATAGTGACCATACCAAGTTCCGAAGGTTGTTTTTGGTATGTCACGTCCCTGACCCTAAGCTGATGATATCCCGACCTGAGATCCACCTTGGAAAAATAACTGGCTCCCTGAAATTGATCGAATAAGTCATCAATCCTGGGTGGGGGTACCTGTTCTTCACTGTAACTTTGTTTAGTTGAAGGTAGTCAATACACATTCTGAGAGTACCATCCTTCTTTCTCACGAACAACACCGGAGCACCCCATAGAGAGATGTTGGGCCCGATGAAACCTTTACCTAGAAGGTCTTTTAGTTATTCCTTCAACTCTTTAAGCTTAGTGGAGCCATTTGGTAAAGAGGAATAGAGATGGGCTCAGTGTCTGGAAGAAGGTCTATGCCAAAGTCTATTTTTCATTTGGGAGGGACTTCGAGAAGATCTTCGGGAAACACGTTAGTGAATTCGCTGACAACTGAAACCGACTGAATAGTTGAGGTCTCGGAGCTAGAATCTTTGACCCGAAATAGGTGATAGATTCACCCTTTCAAAATGAACTTCCTTGCCTGAAGGTAGGAAATAATATAACCCTTAGGCACTGAAACACTGCCCATCCATTCTAAGACTAGCTCATTGGGAAACTAAAATCTGATGACTCTGGTTCTATAGTCGACTGAGGCATAACCAGAATATAACCAATCCATGCCAAGAATAAGGTGAAAATCGACCATGTCTAGCTCTACTTGATCAGTTGGAATAACTTTACTCAATACTGGGACTGGGCAATTTCTATATACCCGACTGACTCTAACTAACTCACCAACAAGGGTAGAGATTGAGAATGGTTCTGAGAGGACTTCTGGACTGATTTCAAACTGAATAGCTACATAAGGAGTCACAAATGATAGTGTGGATCCTAGATCTAGTAGGGCATATACATCTAGGTGGAAAAGATTTAACATACCCGTGACCACATCAGGTGAGCTCTCCTGATCCTGAAGAGAGGACAAAGTATAAAACGGTTTTTGTGCTGACCGCCATCCATACCTGAAGTATTACCCTGCTGAGCTAGACGGCCTGTTGGGGCTGCTGAAGTGGAAGACTGAGATTTCCCCCGTCCCGCAGAAGGACACTCCTTTAACTTGTGAACTAACTGTCCACATCAAAAGCAACCCTCTTTGCCCATGCGGCATCACCTAGATGGTTCTTTCCACACTTAACACAAGTTGGGTAACGGTTGTTGGAACTGTAACTCTGAAACTGAGAACCAGATGCTCCACCCTTCCAATCCTTGTGAGATTGGAAAGAAGGGGAACTGGCTGATGTGGGTGTTGGGGTTCTCTGTTGTTGCTGTTGTGGGCGACTACTGCCGCCGGATCTCTAGTGGCTATAATTCGACTGACCTGTTCTAGCTCGCTTTCTCTCCCGCTCCATATCCTTCAACCTTTCTAAGTCAATTTTCTTGGCATGAATGATAAGGCTAGATAGGTCGATGTCCTTGATGAGCATTGCAGTTTTGCACTCCTTAAGTACCAAATCTGACACTCCATTAATGAACATGAGCATGAGAGCTCTTGGATCAAAAACCATATCTGGAGCATACCTCGACAACTGAGTGAACTCCAACACATATTCCTCCACTATCCTATTACCCTGTCTCATATTCATAAATTTAGCGACCTTGGCCTCCCTCAATTACCGAGGAAAGAATCTGTCTTGGAATGCAGTCTTGAATTCATCCGACTCTATTAACCCTACTTCTGCTAGCCTCCCTTCCTTTCACTAGTTGTACCAAATTTGAGCCATCCCTTTCAACTGGTAGGCAGCCAGATCAACACTCTCTATGTAACTAACACCCATAATCCAAGTGATCTTCCGCACCTTATCCACAAACTCTTGCGGGTCCTCTCTCACCTTGGATCCATGAAAAGATGGAGGGTTCATTCGGGTGAAATCTCGAACTGTAGCAGCTTCTACAGAGCCATTTGCATTCACTAGAACAACCTGTTGGTTCATTTGGTTGGTCACCTTCTGAGCCAACAGCTGAATTGCAACTCGAAATTCTACTGAGGACACTTGGTCATCCTGAGGGGTTACTAGAGCTGGTGGGGTACAGTTAGCATTTCCAGCCGTCCTTCCATTTCCTCATTTTGGAGGTATATTTTCACTAAAATGAATAGAGCATGAGTTAGGAGGACATTTATGGGATTAAACTTCAACGCACAATAAGGAGTATGAACAAAAGGGAGTCTTCCTAATAATTTCATGTAGCCTTCCCGTCATAAGTGTGGCGTTCTTCACACCATGAAAAGGACTCTACTTGACACAGCTTTCAGACATCCTAGGATACTCTAAACCTAGTGCTCTGATACCAAGTTTTTCATGACCCGAGTTTACACCCTGGATGAGACATGGTACTTGGTGCCACAAGTGACCCCAAACTAACACATGGTCTAATATTCCACTGGTAAACTAAGTAAACAAAAGCGAAAGCTTTATAAAAATAATTATCCAAGAAATACTGATTTGAAAAGAGTAAACATATCTAGAAAGATTACTGAACAATTGTGTCTGAAAGCCAACTACTAACTGATGAGTTACTGGGACAAGCCCCCAGCTAACTCTAAAATCTGCCTAAATAAGAACTAACTAAAAAGCAAATATCATACTCGGAAGATGAAGACTCACCAAAAGACAGTTGCTGCTGAAATCATCGGAGGGAACTACTGATGATGCTGAAATTGAGAACCTGCACCTATATCATAATATGATACAACATAGAAGGTATGTGTCAGTACTTTGAATGTACTGAGTAAGTGAGATATATAATAAGCATGGAAAAGTAAGCACTGAACTAAAATAACATGAAATGACCAACTGATAGTGAATATAGATAAAAGCTGAACTATAATTGATATGGTCAATAATGACCCTGACTGACGGTCATAAACATGTCTTGGAACTGAGTGAAAGAACTAAGCTAAACTGAACTAAACTAAAACTTTACTGATAAGTGGAGTCTATAACCGACATGTAACCACATGAGTTAAACGTGGAGTCCGATGTATACACCGCATCGAAGAAAGCCCACTGTACCTTGCTAGAATATAGTGGTTGGCTGGGTGATCACAAGTGTGGGTCCCACTGGGCCAATAACCTATGATGTCAACATAGTTCAAGGAACCTGGGTGCGTTGAAACCCCGATCCGCTCCGTGTTATGTACTACTCCCAGTGGATAGTCCTAACTTGACTACTAAGCTGACAGCTCGAAGTTGGGGTCCTAGTATTATACCTCGGGGGATCAAAGATCGAACCCTGGAGTTGAAACAAGAAAATTAGGGAATTGATGTTGTAGGCACAGGAAGAGTTGTGGGACGACTTGTGAGGAGACCCCACAAGTCGCCAAGTGACTTGTGGTCAGGCCTGGAATAGAGGAGGAATCGAGGTCCCCATGAGGGAGAGAACAACCCGTGGTCAGCCATCATGAGTCGTCATGTCACTCGTGGGGGTGATGTTGGGATTCAGTTGGAAGAATGACCAGTGTTCCTAATGGATGGGACCCCACGATTCGTGGCCAGTCCCAACGACTCGTAAGGTGAGTCATGAGCAAGTAGGTTGAAAAGTGAGGCAGTGGACATGATAGAAGGTGACCATGAGTCGTGGTCTCGAGGAATGTGTCGTTAAGTCATCCGTTACGAGCCCCAGTAGTCATGTCATCCAGTGCACTTGACGGGCGACTGGACGAGTCGTTGCCCGTCCTGACGAATCGTTAGGTCACCCGTTAGGGTCACCTGACAGTTATTTTCTGCGAAATAGTAAGGGCTTTCTCATAATTTCCTAAGTTCCTAAGACCCATACTATGTTGTTTAAGGCTCATTTTAGTGGGCTTTTAGCAGGGTAAAACCTATCCTAAGCCATTACTTTCATTCATGCAAGTTTGAAGGTTTGAGGAGGAGATTCAAGGCAAAATCTCAAGGTTTCCATTGGAATCTCAGCTTGGGCTATTAGAGGGTGTTAGAATTCACCATTTCCAGGTATGTAAGGCTATGAGTGGGTGTTTTCTTCCACACCCATGCCCAATCCCTATAAAAATGTGATCAATCATCTATGATCAAGTATGGGTTTTTACCCAATTGCATGATTCTTCAATCACTACACATGGGTATGATTAGATTGTAATTATATTAATGATTTATGAAGCTTGGGTGGATTCTATCTTATTTTTCCCTTATAAAAAAATTATTTTCTAATGTTTGAATCTAAAACTCCCATGGGTGAAGAGTTCATAAAAGAGGTGATTTATGGTAAATGTGTGATGATGATGAAGTTGATGATGAAAAGCATATTTCTAAAACTACCCATGATTTGATGTTGTTTCCTAAATGAATCGATTGGATTCTAGAATGATAGATCTTTGGGTGATGCCCACATGTTGATTAAAGTGATGATTTTCCCGACATAAGCTTACCACATTGTTTAAACTGAAATTTCCCAATTTTTATTATGAATTCTAGCTTGTGGTATGTTGAGTAAATATTTCTACATGTAGCTTACCACATGATTTGAGGTAGATGTTCCTACCTATGATTGAGCTTGTGGTATGCTTCCAAGTAAAGCTTCTCATATGCATGAATTTATATTGAGATGTATGTCATTATTGAGCTTTGTTAAAGGACAATGTTGAGCTTTATTTTCATATGATGTCGAGTCTATACATGATTTCGTTATGACTTTGTCAATAGACAATGTTGAGCTTCATTTCATACGATGTTGAGTTATGCATGATTTCAAATTGAGTTTCATCATTAGACGACGTTGAACTTTGTTATATACGATGTATAGTATTTCATGTTTTTAGGAGAAGAGTCTAGCACCGAGCGGGTAAAGGTTCGATTACCCTATGCCCCAAAACTACGTGCCAACGTAGATTGATACTATTTACTAATGAGACCTCCCTTGTGAGCTATCGCTGGAACGATTGGCCCTTCAACTTGATATCGATATCATGGTAGCATCCTTAGCCCTGCAAAGGTTTTGGACGGCTCTGCCCACTTGAGTGTGATAGTCGGGATCACGTAAGCTCTATCGTGGTATGTTGGTTAAGTGACGAGTCTCCCACTATCTATATCTTCTAGATTTTCATATTCATTACCCATGATGCTTACCTTATGCATGCATGTTCTAAAAGTAAGGTTTGACTCATTGTTCAGCTTTTTTTATAAATGTTACGTTTCATCTTTAAGTCATTCGATTCAGTCATGATGTTATAAAGTTATGCATGGTCATGTTATGATAAGATTATGAATTCAGAAAGAATGCATGTATGCCTTTCCTCTCATGTTGAAAGCTTATGATATGTTTTAAAATGTTTTAAATGATTTATTCTAATTAGCGGTTTTACTTACCATGCATAATCGGTACATTCCACGTACTGACCACACACTTTCTATGTTGCATCATTTCAAGATGCAGGACCCAGTTCTCAAGTTCAGCCCCATTCGTAGTCGCTATTCAGAGTTAGCACCTGCTTGTTTTGGTGAATCCTCATCTTTCAAGGACTATACCTTCAGTTTTTTTGGATGTCATTTCAGTTTCATTATTGTTGAGCTAGTTGGGGGTGTTATCCTATTATCTTGTCCAGATTAGAGGCTTATTAGACTTAGACGTGTACTTAGCTTTAGATATTTATTCTGTTGTGACGTTAAGTTGACTTCCACTGAGTTTATAATTATGTTTTCTTCATGTGTATTGAATTATTTAGTGAAATGCTTATGCCATGGGTTGACTTGGGGTCTTTCGGGGTCCCTTGTCTCGTGTCTACGATCTGGGCCTCCGTTTGGATCATGACAAACTTGGTATCAGAGTCATAGGTTTGATGTGTCCTAGGGAGTCTGAAAGCCGTGTTAGGTAGAGTCTTTTTCATGGGTGTGAAGCATGCCACACTTATGACGAAGAGGCTGCTAGATGTTTTAGGAAATGTTCCCTTCTTTCATGATCTATGTCGCGCGATGAAAAGTCTTTCTATCCTTCTAATTCATGCTATTCGTGATTACAGAATCATTAATCCTCGAAGGTTGAATGGAAGGAGGAATGGAGGTGGAGAAGGCCATGAGGATGGAAATTGTCATGAGCATCAGCCAGCCCCACCAGTTTAGGAGCCTTAGGCACCGGAGCCAACCATTCATGTGGGTTTCGAGCTGCCATTCAGATACTTGCGCAGGCCTTGACCGCTCAGGTCAATCAGCAGGCTATTGTGCATATTCCTCAAAATGGTAATGCAGCGACGGCTAGAGTCCGAGACTTCTTGAGGATGAACCCCTCGGAGTTTCTAGGTTCCAAGGTAGCTGAGGACCTACACGATTTCATTGATGAGATTGTCAAGATCACCAAGGTTATGGGGATGAGTAGTGTTGAGTGCGCAGAGTTGGCCTCCTACAAGTTGAAAGGGGTTGCGCATGTTTGGTTCCGCCAGTGGAAGGAAAGCAGGGTCATTGTAGAAGGTCCGATCACATGGGAGGAGTTTCAGATTGCATTCCTCGATCAGTTCTTCCCTCGAGAGATAAGGGTGTTAAAAGCAGCTGAATTTGTGAATTTGACACAAGGAAGGATGATTGTTCAGGAGTACGCCCTTGGGTTCACCCGCCTATCTAAGTATGCCCCGGAGTTAGTGGCCGACCAGCGGACGCGGGTGAGTAGATTTGTGCATTGTATAATAGGTTATTTGGATAAGGACTGCAGGACAGCTATGCTCCATCAGGACATGGACTTCCCTCGCATTGTGTTGTACGCTCAATAGTTGGAGGTGGCACCTTCGAGGAAGAGGGAGACCAAGAGGGCTAGGATTGAGGACCACAGGTTCTCTCAGTAGAGGTCCTGTGGTGGGCATCGACAGCAGACCCACCAGAGATCATCAGCCCCAGCATCTTCAGCGCTGAGTGTGCCATCTAGGCCCAAACATGATTATAGAGGGCGAGCATCAGGCTCGAGAGGTCATAGCAGTAGGCCCGTAGACTCAAGCATTCTAGCTTGTTGCAGGTGCGGCCGGGGACACACAGGCCAGTGCTTGGCAAGGTCAGGAGCTTGTTTCAGATGTTGGCAGCCGGGACATGCTCAAAGATTGTCCCGCTGTGAGACAAGATCAGGTTGGGGGCCTAGGCTCAGCTTCTATTTCAGCAGCCCCACCCCCATGCACAACACATCAGGGGGTATTTACTAGTACAGCTAGCGGGCAGCGCCAGAACAGATTCTATGCCTTATCCACTCATCAGGAGCAGGAAGCCTCACCAGATGTAGTCACTGGTATGTTGAGATTCTTTCATGTTGATGTATATGCATTGCTAGATCCGGGGGCTACTCTATCTTTTGTGACACCATATATAGCCAGTAGCTTCGGAGTCGATCCCGATGTTGTATCATAGCCCTTATTAGTTTCTACTCCAGTAGGTGACTCAGTTATAACTAGACAGGTGTATAAAGATTGCCCAGTCTCAGTTCTTCATAAGGTCACCTCAGCAGACTTGATAGAGTTAGCCATGATTGATTTTGATGTTATTATTGGCATGGATTGGCTATTTGCATGCTATGCTTTAGTTAATTATAGGACTCGATCAGAAGAGTTCAGATTTCCAGGTGATCCTGTCTTAGAATGGGAGAGTAGTTCATCTATGCCTATAGGTCAATGTATTTCCTACCTTAAGGCTAGGAAGATGATTTCTAAGGGTTGTTTGTACTATCTAGTTAGGGTTAAGGACGTGGAGTCCGAGACCCCGACTATCCAGTCCGTACCAATAGTACGTGAGGTATCCAGAGGTCTTCCCTGATGATTAGCCCGGTGGCCCTCCTGAGCGGGAGATTGATTTTGGTATAGACCTTCTTCCTGACATGCAACCTATATCTATTCCGCCTTACGGAATTGCTCCAGCCAAGATAAAAGAGTTGAAGGATTAGTTGAAGGACCTGTTAGATAAGGGATTTATTAGGCCGAGTAAGTCTCCATAGGGTGCACCAGTGTTGTTTGTTTAAAAGAAGGATGGTTTGCTTCAGATGTGCATTGACTATCGGCAGTTGAACAAGGTCACTGTCAAGAAGAGGTATCCTCTACCTAAGATCGATAATTTGTTTGACCAACTTCAAGGTGCTAAGTGTTTCTCAAAGATTGATCTTAGATCTGGGTATCACCAGCTCAGGGTTCGGGAGAGTGATATCCCAAAAATCGCTTTCAGAACTCGGTATGGTCACTACGAATTTGTTGTTATGTATTTTGGACTAAACAATTCCCCTACAGCTTTTATGGATCTAATGAACAGGGTGTTCAAGGAATATTTGGACAAGATCGTGATTATGTTCATTGATGACCTCCTTATATACTCTCGGAGCAAGGAGGAGCATGTCGCTCACTTGAGAATAGTGTTTCAAACCCTCAAGGATCGCCGGTTGTATGCGAAGTTCAGCAAATGTGAGTTTTGGTTGGACTCGGTGGCATTTCTAAGCCATGTGGTATCAGGTGAGGGCATAAAAGTAGATGCTCAGAAGATTGAGGCGGTAAAGAACTAGCCCAGATAGGTGAACCCATTAGATATCAGGAGCTTTTTGGGCTTAACGGGTTACTATCGGAGATTTGTGGAGGGATTTCCATCTATTGCCGCACCATTGACTAAGTTGACTCAGAAGAAGGTGAAGTTTCCATGGTCGGAGGCTTGTGAGAAAAGCTTCCAAGAGTTGAAGACCCGATTCACTTCAGCACCAATGTTGCTTGAGGGTACCAATAGTTTTGTGGTGTATTGCGATGCTTCACGAGTCAGACTTGAGCATGTGTTGATGCAGCATGGGAAAGTGATAGCATATGCCTCGAGACAGTTGAAAGTTCATGAAAAGAATTACCCGACCCATGATCTTGAATTGGCTGCAGTGGTGTTTGCATTGAAGATATGGCGACATTACTCGTATGGGGTCCACGTGGATGTATTCACGGATTACAAGAGCTTCCAATATATGTTCACGTAGAAAGACCTCAATCTTCATCAAAGGAGGTCGATGGAACTACTTAAGGACTATGATATGAGTGTCCTTTACCACCCGGTAAGGCTAATGTAGTAGTGGACACACTTAGTAGACTCTCTATGGAGAGTGTGTCCCACATGGATGAGGGAAAGAAAGAGTTGGTGAAGGATGTCCATCGACTTGCGAGGTTGGGAGTTAGATTGGTCGACTCGACCGATGGAGGCGTTGTTGTGCAAAATGGATCAGAATTGTCCTTGGCGGTTGATGTCAAATCTAGGCAAGATGAGGATCCGATTTTAGTAAACCTGAAGAAATTCATTCGAAGTCAACAGGTGAAGGTCTTCTCCCAAGGGGAAGATGGTGTACTGTGGTACCAGGGTTGTCTATTTGTTCCAGATGTCAATAAATTGAGGGATCGAATATTGCATGAGGCACATGGATCCAGGTATTCTATCCATCCGGGTACCACCAAGATGTATCATGACTTCTGGGAAATATATTTGTGGAACGACATGAAGAAAGATACTGCAGAATTCGTAGCCAAGTTCCCAAACTGTCAGCAAGTGAAAGTTAATCACCAAAGGCCGGGAGGCGTATTGCAGGATTATTAACATTCCTACTTGGAAGTGGGAAGAGATCAAAATAGACTTCATTACCGGCCTACGTCGTACTCGCCGACAGTATGAATCCATTTGGGTGGTGATCGACAAGTTGACCAAGGATGCACACTTCCTACCAGTCAAAACCACAAATTCAGCGGATTATTATGCCAAATTGTACACTCTAGAGTTAGTTCGACTTCATGGAGTGCCATTGTCTATTATCTCAAACCGAGGTATTCAGTTTACCTCTCAGTTTTGGCGGTCTTTCCAAAAAGGGCTTGGCACTCAAGTCATGCTTAGCACAACCTTTCACCCGCAAATGGATGGCCAGGCGAAGCGGACAATTCAGACTCTTGAGGATATGTTGAGGGCATGTGTTATGGATTTTAAGGGTAGTAGGGATTATCATTTTCCCTTAATCGAGTTCTCTTACAATAACAGTTATCACTCTAGTATCTAGATGGCACCGTTCGAGGCTCTTTACAGGAGAAGGTGTAGATCTCTTATCAGATGGTTTGAGGTTGGTGAGGTAGCTATGATAGGTCCAAACTCGATTCACGAGGCTATGGTGAAGGTTCAGTTGATAAGGGGCCAATTGAAAGCTGCTCAAAGTCATCAAAAGTCATATGCAGATGTGAGGAGAAGAGATTTGGAGTTTGAGGTTGTCGATTGGGTATTCTAAAGGTATCTCCCATGAAGGGAGTGATGGGATCCAGTCCAAGAGCCTACATTACAAGCCACAACAAGTCCTATAGTTATCCTAATCTGACCATTTGACAGATCAAATCAGAGAAAATAAGGGCCACTATATTGGTCCCTACCGGGTTATGAGAAGAGTTGGTAAGGTAGCATATGAGTTGGACCTGCCATCAGAGTTATCTTCATTTCTCCCATCTTTCATGTATTGCTCTTGAAAAAGTGCTTGGGTGATCCAGCTTTAGTAGTCCCGGTGGAAAGTGTTGATGTGGGAGATAGCCTCAGTTACGAGGAAATTTCGGTTGCAATCTTGGATTGTCAGGTTTGGAGGATGAGGAACAAGAAGTAGCTTCGGTGAAGGTGTTGTGGAGAAACTAGCATGTTGAGGGAGCTACATGGGAAGCCAAAGTGGCTATGATGGCTAAATACCCCCACCTGTTCCCTACCGGCTCAGTTTCAGTTTGAGGTATCAGTTTTTGCCCTAATTATCTAATCAGTGTTCATGTTCAGTTCATGTGCGCAAGTCTGAATCATGTTATGATTAATGTATGCGATTCCTGAATTCAGTTCAGCTAAGTAGTTCTTTTCGGAGGTAGCCATTCCGTCAGTTTTCGATTTTAATAATCAGTATTTACATATGATGATTGCATGTTTCTATGTTTTATGTGTGTTTCTAACATTCGAGGACGAATTTTTCCAAGGGGGAGATATTGTAATACCCCGGGGGCTCAAAGATCGGACCAGGGAGTTGAAACGGGAAAATTGAGGAATTGATGTTGTAGGCACAGGACGAGTTATGGGAAGACCGTGAGGAGACCCCACGAGTCGTCAAGTGACTCATGGGCAGGCCTAGAATGGAGGAGGAATCGAGGTCCCCACGAGGGAGAGAACGACTCGTGGTCATCATGTCACTCATGGGGGTGATGTTGGGATTAAGTTGGAAGAATGACTAGTGTTCCTAACGAATGGGACCCAACGAGTTGTGGCCAGTCCCAACGACTCGTGAGGTGAGTCTTGAGAAAGTAGGTTAAAAAGTGAGTCAATGTACATGACGGAAGGTGACCACAAGTCGTGGTCTAGAGGAACGAGTCATTAAGTTATCTGTTACAAGCCCCAGTAGTCATGTCATCCAGTGCAGTTGACGGGCGACTCAACAAGTCGTTGCCCGTCCTGACGAATCGTCAGGTCACCCATTAGGGTCACCTGGCAGTTATTTTCTGCGAAATAGTAAGGGCTTTCTCATAATTTTCTAAGTTCCTAAGACCTATACTACATCGTTTAAGGCTCGTTTTAGTGGGCTTTTAGCAGGGTAAAACCTATCCTAAGCCATTACTTTCATGCATACAAGTTTGAAGGTTTGAGGAGGAGATTCGAGGCAAACTCTCAAGGTTTCCATTGGAATCTTAGCTTGGGCTATTAGAGGGTGTTAGAATTCACCATTTCCAGGTATGTAAGGCTATGAGTGGGTGTTTTCTTCCACACCCATGCCCAATCCCTATCAAAATGTGATCAATTATCTATGATCAAGTATGGGGTTTTACCCAATTGCATGATTCTTCAATCACTACACATGGGTATGATTAGATTTTAATTGTATTGATGATTTATGAAGCTTGGGTGGATTCTAAATTGTTTTTCCCTTATAAATAAATTATTTTCTAACATTTGAATCTAAAACGCCCATGGGTGAAGAGTTCATAAAAGAGGTGATTTATGGTAAATGTGTGATGATGATGAAGTTGATGATGAAAAACAATTTCTAAAACTACCCATGATTTGATGTTCTTTCGTAAATGAATCGATTGGGTTCTAGAATGATGGTGCTTTGGGTGATGCCCACATGTTGATTAAAGCGGTGATTTTCCCTACATAAGCTTACCACATTGTTTAAAGTGGAAACTTCCCAATATTTTTATTATAAATTCTAGCTTGTGGTATGTTGAGTAAATATTTCTACATGTAGCTTACCACATTATTTGGGGTAGATGCTCCCATCTATGATTGAGCTTGTGGTATGTTTGAAGTAAAGCTTCTCATATGCATGAATTTATAATTGAGATGTATGTCATTCTTGAGCTTTGTCAAAGGACAATGTTGAGCTTCATTTTCATATGATGCCGAGTCTATGCATGATTTCATTATGAGCTTTGTCAATAGATAATGTTGAGCTTCGTTTCATACAATGTTGAGTTATGCATGGTTTCATATTGAGCTTCGTCATTAGATGATGTTGAGCTTCGTTAATAGACGATGTTAAGCTTCGTTATATATGATGTAGATCATTGCATGTTTTTGGACGAAGATTTTAGCACCGAGCGGGTTAAGGGTCGATTACCCTATGCCCCAGAACTACGCGCCAACGTAGGTTGATAATATTATATTAATGCGACCTCCCTTGTAAGCTATCCCTAGCCCGATTGTCCCTTCAGCTTGATATCGATATCATGGTAGCGTCCTTAGCCTTGACAAGGTTTTGGACGGCTCTGCCCACTTGAGTGTGATAGTCGGGACCACATAAGCTCTATCGTGGTATGTTGGTTATGTGACGAGTCTCCCACTGTCTATATATTCCACATTGGCATATTCATTACTCATGATGATTACCTTATGCATTCATGTTCTAAAAGTAAGGTTTGACTCATTGTTCAGCTTTTGTTATAAATGTTATGTTTCAGCTTTGAGTCATCCGAGTCAATCATGATGTTATAAAGCTATTCATGGTCATGTTATGATAAGATTATGAATTCATAAAGAATGCATGTAATGCCTTTCCTCTCATGTTGAAAGCTTATGATATGTTTTTAAATGTTTTAAATGATTTAGTCTAATTAGCGGTTTTACTTACCTTGCATACTCGATACATTCCACGTATTGAACGCATACTTTCTATGCTTCATCATTTCATGATGCAGGACCCGATTCTCAAGTTCAGCCCTGTTCGTAGTCATTGTTCAGAGTTAACACCTACTTGTTTTGGCGAGTCCTCATCTTTCAAGGATTAGACCTTCAGTTGTTTTAGATGTCCTTTCAGTTTCAGTATTGTTGAGCTAGTTGGGGTTGTTGCCCCATCAGCTCGTCTAGATTAGAGGTTCATTAGACTTAGACGTGTATTCAACTTCAGATATTTATTTTGTTGTTATATTAAGTTGACTTTCGCTGAGTTTATAATTATGTTTTCTTCATGTGTATTGAATGAGTTAGTGAAATTCTTATGCCATGAGTCGACTTGGGGCCTCTTGGGGTCCCTTGTCCCGTGTCTACGATCCGGGCCTCCATTTGGGTCGTGACACCTGGACTAAGTCAAGAATACATATTTGTAAGTAAACTGAGAGTCTATAGGACCGAATAACTGAAAATTGGTATTCTAAGACTGGTCAGAGCTGCTTATATAGAAGCGTCCTAACCGTCTAAAGAACTGACTGATAACTAATACTGCTGGTTCTAAGAATGGTCAGAGTTGTTTATCTGGAAGCGTTGTAACCATCTAGAGGACTAATTGATAACTAAAACTAGGGAGTATTACTGAACTAAACTCCTCAAAGAACTAACTATCATCAGACTAATCAGCTGACTTACTGTAAGATACTGAAAAAGGCTAATTGCTAACTGAGACTGAATTAGCATTCAAACTGAATGTTGAATTCCCTTGTTGAATTCCCACATACCTGGTGTAGAAATTTCAGAGAAAAACCCTTGAGATATTGGAGAAGAAAATTGAAACCCTTGATCCTGCTTTTTGCTTCCTAACTGAGTTTTCTATGTTCTGACTTTGAGAGAATGAGAGAAAACTACCAACCAACTCCCTAAATCCCTCTGAAAATAACCCTAAATGACATAGTTTAGGGATTATAAGGTAAGAAGTTAAAAAAATGACCCTGAGAAAAAGACTAAAAAACTGCCCATCGGCCAACAACGGGTCAGACAACGAGTTGTTGGTCTAACCCTCGACTCGTTGGAGGCCGTCGATGGTCTGGGTCTGGGGATACCCAGCTACTGGAATTGAACAACTGATGAATAGAATGACCTGTTAAATGCGACAACGGGTCATTGAATCCCACCATTGTCACTAGAGGAGATTTCTCACCCTCTCTGGATTATCTCAACGGCTCCCTACGATGGGTCGTTGTTCCCTTTAGTGACTCGTTACTAGGGATCGTCAGTTCTGCGGCTGACCTGGTAAGCTTATGGACTGCCACCAATGGATCAATAAAGTGGTTTATTACCCGAAACAACGGATCATCGAATAACTCATTGGATTTGGGAATGGGACTGCTGGGACTGACAACGACTCATAACAACGATCCGTTGTTACTAACAATGGCTCGTTGGTAGAGTCGTTCTGAGGCAAGAAAATTTCTGGTTTTTCATGCAAAGTCTTAGTTTGGTATAGGAAAGTTTGGGGAGTTACAACATAGAAGTAGGCGGTCAGTACTTTGAATGTACTGACTACGTTAGGTAAGTAAAACATGAGAGTAAGGACAATAGACCAAAGTCATAGTCATGAGATAGTCATAAGCATGAAATATTCATCATAAACTGAAGCATAATGACCCAAGATTTTTTTGCTAGTAACTAATATGGTTTAACATGTTTGAAACCATAAGAAAATCTCATAAGTTGATCAATGGGTCAATCATACACTAAAACATGATATCATAAATTCTGAACATGAACATCATAAAAAATGAGGAATAATGGGAGATTCATCATAATCAACACCATCATGAATGAGGAAATGATGTCCAACTATCTCGCTCAAGTTGAAAGAGTCGTCCTAAGCCTTTCCAAGGCAAGGAACAATAAAGGCGTGATATCACTCATGAGCCTCGCTGGGCTGGGGGAACATTATCTGGTGAGGCTCCAAACATGAATATATACCTACAGTGGAACGTAGTTTTGAGACCTGAGTGTGCTGAACTCCATCCTATATGGTGCTAGATACTACTCTAGAAACATGCATATTGCTCATAGTCATAATCATGAAACATACTTGGTTTTATGTGGGCTAAAACTAGCCATCAAGATAATGCCGCTGAGTCGGCTATGATACATAAGCTTGAGATTCATGAAATCATACATAATTGAGAAAAACCACCATAACTTAAGAATCATAGTTTAATAAGAGATACTTGTATAAAATATACATTCATAATCATAAAACATGGATTGAATCATAAGAAAATTGAATTTATAGAAGATCATGAGAGTTTTCATCAAAACTGGGTCTAAACTTAAAATTTCATCAAATCATGGTTAAAGACTTGAATTCATGAGATTGAGATGAAATTGGGCATAAGGGTGGAAGAAATTCCCCATGCATGGCCCTACATACCTGGGCTTGATGATCCCTTAATTTATCTTGAAGACCCAAGAGAAATTGAGAGAAGATGATAAAGAACCCTAGTTTGCCTTGAGAGGATTTAATCTTTAAATTGAGGTGTTAGGAGTAGAATGAGGGTTAAAAAGTAATAAAACCCTATAATACACCCCTTTAGGAGCTCAAAATGACTTATTTTACGAGTTAAGTACATAGGAAGTACAAAAATACCCTTAATGATTGGACTGGAAAATTTACTCTGGCAGATTTAATGGGTCACCTGAAAACCTGTTAGGAAACTTGATGGGTTGTCAGAAGCCATCCGTTACCACTGGAACCAATAATCAATTTTCTGATCTTTTCTTGATGCCCCACTTAATGGTTCGTCATGACACTTAATGGATCATTTCACCAGTTGTTATGACTATCTAAAACTCATGATTTTCACCAACTTCCACACTTAATGGTTAATTAATGACCCTTCAAGTTACTTAATGGGTCACTTGATGGTTCGTGTTGTGACCTGGTGTAGATTTCTTGTACTTTTCTCCATTTTATGCCACAGGTCTGATCTTAGGGGCTTTTGGGGTGTTACGTCATCTCCTCCCTAGGAACAGTCATCCTTGAATGTAGATTAAGCAGGCTGGAAGGATAGGGAAGGAATTACAATCCTAAAAGTAAATAGATATGATTGAAAACTGATGGTGTGATTGACTCCGAACAGAAATACATGACTAAACTGAATTCATGAAATGTACATGCATACTAAGACATGAAAGGGGCTGAGAGACATGAACTTGATATGAAACTAAATAGAGTACTAGGGAAGAAACTGGTACCTCATGCTGAAACTGAGCTGGAAGGAAAAAGACGCGGGTATCTAGCAATCATATCTCCTTCGGCTTCCCATGTAGCTCCCTCGACTAGCTGATTTCTCCACAAAATCTTCACGGAAGCTACCTCCTTGTTCCTCAACTTACGAGCATGACGATCAAGGATCTCAACTAGAATTTCCTCATAGGTAAGGCTGTCCTTCACATCAACGCTCTCTATCGAAACGACTAAAGTTGATCACCAATGCACTTTCTTAAAGAAGATACATGGAAAATTGGATGCGCTGAAGCTAAGTCCGCTGGTAGCACTAACTCATAAGCCATCGCGAAATTTCCGCAGAATACTATATAGACTATCATATCAAGGACTAAGTTTTCCTTTCTTACTGAACCTCATAACTCCCTTCGTGGGAGATACCTTCAGAATCACCTAGTCATCAACCTCAAACTCAAGCTCTCTTCTACTAACATTTGTATAGGATTTTCTGACAGCTCTGAGCTGTCTTTAATCTTTCTCTAATAAGCTGAACTTTCTCCATCACCTCATGAACTAAATCGGGCCCTATCAGTGTAGCCTCACCTACCTTGAACCATCCAATAGGTGATATACATCTCTATCCATAAAGAGCCTTAAATGGAGCCACTTGAATGTTGGAGTGGTAATTATTATTTTAGGCAAACTCAATGAGAGGCAAGTGATCATCCCAAGTACCTTTGAAATTAAACACACATCCTCTCAACATGTCCTCAAGAGTTTGAATAGTACGCTTGGCCTACCCATCTTTGTGGGTGAAAAGCTGTGCTAAGCTTCACTTGAGTACCAAGATCCTTCTAAAATGATCTCCAAAACTGAGAGGTGAACTGAGTACCTCTATCTGAGATGATAGACAACGAAACTCCATGAAACTAAACTAACTACTGAATGTACAATCTAGCATAGTCCTCGGTTGAATCTGTAGTCTTAACTAGTAGGAAATAAGCTGACTTGGTCATCTAGTCTACAATCACCCATATAGAATTACGTTGTCGACGTGTACGATGCAACCTAGTAATGAAGTCCATATTGACCTCTTCTACTTTCAAGTATGATTATTGATATCCTAAAGAATACCTCCCAGTATTTGATGCTTAACCTTCACCTATTGGAAATTCGAACACTTAGCCACAAATTTTGTAATGTCCTTCTTCATGCCATTACACTAATAGACTTCCCGTAAGTCATGGTACATCTTGGTGACACTTGGGTGGATAGAATATCGAGAGTCATGAGCTTCTCTCAACATCTTCTCTCTGAAGTCATCCAAATCCACAACACACAATCGACGCTAATATCGAAGTACATCTTCTCCCCCTTGGGAGAAAACCTCCACTTTCGGATTTCCAATAGCTTCCTTCAACCTTAATAAGATAGGATCCTGATCTTGTCTTACCTTATCCTCCATCACCAATAAAGATTCCTTCCAATTCTGAATAATAACACCACCATCTACTGAATCAGTAAGGCAAACCCCTAAATGAGCAAGCCTATGGACATCCTTCACCTTCCTTTCTCTCATCCTCAACATAGGACACACTCTACATGGACAACCTATTAAGAGCATCCGCCACTACATTAGCCTTGCCCAGATGGTAAAGGACACTCATGTCATAGTCCTTGAGAAGTTCAAGCTATCTCCTTGCCATAAATTTAGATCCTTCTAAGTAAACACATACTGTAGGCTCTAGTGATCTGTGAACACATTAGCATGCACCCTATGCAAGTAGTGCCTCCAAATCTTCAAGGAAAATACCACCACTGCTAACTCAAGTCTTAGTCAGGTAATTCCTCTCCGAGTCTTAATCTGTCTAGAAGTATAAGCAATGACCTTTCCATGCTACATCAACATACACCCAAGGCCAATCCTTGAAACATCAAAATACATAACAAAGCCATCGGTGCCCTCTAGTAGGGTCAAAACTGGAGTTGAAGTGAGTCGAGTCTTTAACTCTTGAAATCTCTTCTCACAGTCATCGGTCCACTGAAATTTGACCTTTTTCTGGGTCAACTTAGTTAAAGGTGCTGCAATGGATGAAAATTCCTCTACAAACCTCCTATAGTAGTTAGCTAAACCCATAAAGCTCATAATTTCAGTAGGGCCGACAAGTCTAAGCCAGTTCTTCACTGCAATCTTCTTAGAGTTTACCTGAGCACCCTCACGAGACACCACATGACCCAAAAATGTAACTGACTTCATCCAAAAATCACACTTGCTAAACTTAGTAAACAACTGATGGTCCTTAAGAGTCTGCAACATAATTCTAAAATGAGCGACATGCTCCTCCTCACTCTGAGAGTATATGAAGATATAATCTATGTAAACAATGATGAACATATCTAAATACAGCTCGAAAACCCTGTTCATCAAATCCATGAAAGTTGCAGGAGCATTCTTTAGTCCAAAATACATAGCTACAAACTCATAGTGGTCATACCGAGTCCTAAAGGTGGCCTTCAGAATGTCACTTTCCCTAACCCTGAGCTGGTGATAGACGGATTTGAGGTCTATCTTTGAAAAGCACTTAGCACCCTGAAGTTGGTCAAACAAGTCATTCATCCTAGGGATGGGATACTTATTCTTAATTGGGACCTTATTCAAATGACGGTAGTGAATGCACATTCTGAGAGAATCATCTTTCTTCTGAACAAAGAGAACTGGAGCACCCCACGGGGACTTATAAGGCCTGATGAAACCCTTATCTAAAAGGTCCTTCAACTTCTTTAGCTCAAAATAAGCCATCCTGTAAGGAGGAATGGACATGGGTTGCATATTGGGGAGAAGGTCAATACCAAAGTCAATCTCCTGCTTGGGAAGGACTCCTGGTAGTTCATCTGGAAACACCTCCAGACACTCACATACAACAAGAACTGACTGGAAAATCAGGGTTTCGGACTTAGAATCCCTAACCCAAACTAGATAATGCACACAACCCTTGGAGATCATCTTTTTGTCCTTAAGGTAGAAAACAAAGCGACATATAAGCACAGTTGAACTACCCTATGTTGATTGAGGTGACCTTTTGAAGAATTGTGATAGGGAAGTTTTTGTATACTGGTCGAGCAATAACTGACTCACCAACCGGAGTACAGACCGAGAAGGGCTCTGAGAGAATTTCAGGACTGACACCAAAACTTATTGCAGCAGAAAGAGTCACAAAGGATAACGTGGCTCCTAGATCTAGCAATGCATAAACATCAACATGAAAGACTTGTAACATACCAGTGACCACATAAGGTGAGATTTCCTACTACTGATGGGATGAAAGGGCAAAAAAGTGGTTATGGCATTGTCCGCCACCTACACTAGAAGATGCGCCCTGCTGAGGTGGGAGAGTTGCTGGAGCTACTAAAGTGGTGGCTAGGGCACGACCTCTATCTTCGTCATGTCTAGCTGATAGACAATTTTCATCTATGTCCAGACTCCCTACACCTGTAGCAAGCATCTAATCCAACCAAGCACTCCCCTAGGTGGTTCTTACCACACTTCCTACAAGCTAGGAAAGTGTGCTCCCCTGTCATGCTCCTCTGACCCTTGGAGCCGAATGCTCTATCCCTCTGATCACCTCTAGGCCTAGACGGGACACTGGCTGATGATGAAGCTAGGGATGATGACCTCTGATGGGACTGTGAGTGATGAACACCATCTGACCTCTGCTGAGAATACCCAAAGCTCCCTGATATAGCCCTCTTGGTCTCTCTTTGCCTCTCCTTCATTTTCTCCTCCTCTATCTGTTGAGCATATATCATCAATTGAGAGATGTCCATATTGCTGATGAGCATAGCGATCCTGTACTCCTTGATGAGCAAATCTAAGATCCCATTCACGAACTTGTCATGCGAGCTCTTTGCTCGGCAACCATATTTGGAGCATTATTGGATAGCTAAGTGAACTTTAGTGCATACTCCTAAACAGTTATGTCATTCTGCTTCAAATTGATGAACTATGTTGCCTTTGCTTCCCTTAACACTCGAGGAAAGAACTTGTCCCAAAACGTCGTAATAAACTCATCCCAATTGATATGAGCAGAACCTACTCCATGACCCTCTTTCCACTGTCGGAACCAAATGTGAGAAACCCACTTCGGCTGATAGGAGGTTAAATTTGCACTCTCCTCTCCTGAAACTCCTATAATCTGGGTAATCTTCTGTACCTCCTCAATGAACTCTTGTGGATCCTCATTCATCTTCGATCCATGAGACTTGGGAGGGTTCATTATAATGAAATATCATCCCCCAGCCACTATTGCATTCCCATTATGTGCACATGAGCTACAGCTTGCTGGTTGACTTTGGCTGTCATAGCGCACATGAGCTACAACCTACTGGTTGACTTTGGCTGTCATAGCCTGTGCTAACATCTAAAAAGTATCCTGAACTCAGCATGAGTCACTGCTCATGCAAAGGATTAGATGGAGTTGATGAGGCTGGCTGATTCCTATCTCCATTACCATTTCCATGGCCATTACCGTTGCTATTTCATCAATATGTAAAATAGTTATGCAGTAACTGTGCATCAAAGTAATCTCTAAAAAATACATGTATAAATGCATAACTTTAACTTGGGCAGTTTCTCATAATCGATACCATCATGAATGAGCATATGATGCCCAACTTTCTTGCTCAAGTTGGCAGAGTTGTCCTAAGCCTTGTTAGGACAAGGAAAGATAAAGGTGTGATATCACTCGTGAGCCCCATCGGTCTAGGGGAACACTCTCAGGAGAGGCCCTAAGCATGAATACATACTTATGGTGGCACATAATTCTGAGACTTGGGTGTGCTAAATATAAGCCTACTCGGTGCTAGATACTACTCCCAAAACATGCATATTGCTCATAGTTATAATCATAAAATATAATTTATTTTTTATGGGCTAGTTAGAAAATATGAAAATCATAATCATATTTGTCATTCGTGATCTAGCCATGAAAATAATACCACTTAGTCGGCCATGATGCATAACCTTGAGATTCATGAAATCATACATAATGGAAAAAAACCATCATAACTTACGAATCATAGTTTCATGAGATATACTTGTAGAACACATATATTCATAATCATAAAACCTAGATTGAATCATAAGAGAATTGAATTCATAGAAGATCATGAGAGTTTTCATCAAAATTGGGTCTAACTATAGAATTTCATAAAATTATGGTTGGAGACTTGGATTCATGATATTGAGATGAAATTGAGAATGAGGGTGGAAGAAATTCCCCATTCATGACCCTACATACCTAGGCTTGAAGATCTCTTAACTTATCTTAAAGACCCCAGAGAAATTGAGAAGAAGGTAATGAAGGACCCTAGTTTTCCTTGAGAGGATTTGATCTTCAAATTGAGGTTTTAGGAGTAGAATGAGGGTTAGGAATGAATAAAATCCTATAATACACCTCTTTAGGAGCTCAAAATGACTTATTTAGGAGTTAAGTACATTGGAAGTACGGAGATATCCTCAATAACCTGGCTGGAAAATTTATTCTGGCAGACTTAACGGGTCACCTAACGACCCGTTAGGATACTTGATGGGTCGTTAGAAGCCATCCATTACCACTGGAACAAAAAATCAACTTTTTGATCTTTTCTTGATGCCTTCACTTATCGATTCGTCATGACACTTAACAGATCACTTCACCAGTCGTTAAGACTCTCTGAAACTCACAATTTTCACCAACTTTCATACTTAACGGATCACTTAACGACCCATAAAGTGACTTAACGGGTCACTTGATGATTCATCTATGACCTGGTGCAGATATTATGTTTTCTCCATTTCATGCCTTAGGTCTGATCTCAGGGACTTTTGGGGTATTCACTCGTAATTACCTATGCTTCTATTAATTTTTTCACTGATTGATCGATCGAGGAGTCAGGAATACACGATATTTTATGACTAAAATTACATAAAGAATGGAGACTTATTTCAAAAACACAATCGATTCACGTTGTTTTTAGCTGGACTGAAATTTTTTTATATACAATTTATATAATATTTTAATTTTAAACTAATAATCTAAATAAATTATGTTTTTAGTTTGTGAAAAGCAATAACTTTTTCTTATTTTTTTTGTTGTTGTGAGGATGGGGAGTAGAGGTGTCAAATGGACAGATTGAATAAAATTTAGGTGAAATAAAATTTAAAAAAATTACTTAGGGGTATATTTATTATATCAATATTATAATTCCTATCAAACATATAAATTATTTTTAATAATACCTATGATTTATTAAATATACTCAAATGGAAAAACAATTATTACTTTCATGTTTTAGCCTAATTAATAGAATACATTTGCTGATATATTTGTATTTATCACCTCTAACAACCAATTTTTGTGCCTAAAATTAATTCTCTTTCTACAAAAATTAACTTTATATTTATATTGAAAATAAAAAATAAACCATCCCCATGTTGTAGCCTAAATAATAAATGAGAAAATTACATATTATAACACATTTAAGAAACTATTTACATATAATGGTCATAGTTTAAAAAAATTACATATAAGGGTTTTATTTCATTTAATGTGCCATTTTTTATTTTTTACTTTGTATTTTTACCTTTTAACAGTGGGTCCTTAATTTACTCAATTAACTTCCCACTAAGCCCAGTTTCTTCTTCATCTCTCTCCAACGTATTCATCCCCTTCTCTTCTTTTCCTCCTTCAACGTTAATCAAATCTGACACCAGAATCAAATCTCAAAAAATTTCGGTAAATTATCTCAAATTCTTCTCTAAATCAAGTATGTCTATTATTATTTTTATTTTTTTAATTTTAAATATATATTTTTCTGTATTTGAAAATATATCAGTTCGAATTTTTTTGTTGAATTCAAATCTGTAAGATTTTTTGAAATATTATGTTTGATTTTATTTTTTATTTTTGAAAAGCAGTCTTGTATGTATTATATGTATTTTAGATTTATTTTTGTATAACTGTGCATATTTTTTATAATTTTAGGGTTTTGTATTTTGAGTACTCAAAGCCTTAACAATGACGAAAATACAACACCCAAGAGATTAACAAGAGGTAATTTTTAAATTTTTTATTTTAGTAGGCATGCACCATCTTTTGATTTGATAATCACACAATTTTCATTGTGAATTTTTCAGTCGCACTTACCCAATCTAGTTCTATGGGTATTCAAAAAGAACAAGTCTCAAGAAGCTTGAAGAGAAAAGAGGTTCTTGAGGAAGAAATTCTTGAAGAAAAGAGGAAATTTAAGGAAGTAACCCCAACAAAACAAAAGGGAAATAGTTCAAGCAAAAAAGGCAAACATTCTATTCAACAAACAGATAACCAGGTTTGTTTCTTTATTCAAACCTTTCCTTTTTGTCTGTACATTAATAATAATTTTAATGAAGAGAAGTCACTTTCATATGTAGTCATGTCCCACATATATTTATCAAACAAACAAATAAATGTATTTATTTGTATTTATGAAACAAATCAAATTCATATCTATTTTTTTTGTTGAGATAGATATGTATTTTTTTTATAAATTATTTATTTTAGAAAGGATATACAATCAAATACATAGCATTGTATGTATTCTTTTAATTGAAACAGGTATGTATTTCTTTTTTGCAAAATATGTACTATTAATAGGGAGATACAGTCAAATAGATATCTCTGTATGTATTTTACATATACATATTATTTACCAAATACATATAAATGTGTTATTTTTTGATGATTTTGTATTCATTAATGGAAAATATTAAATTTAAAAGAAATACATCTTAGTATTAGTACACATAATACATACGTATTTTTTAAAAGAAATACATATCAGTGGACACATATTATTCTGAATAGATATGTACTTAGAATACATTTAAATCACCAACATATTATAGAAAATTTATAGATAATAAAATTTTGAATACAAACCCTCAGAGCACTGAACGCTAAATATATATTTTTCTGTAATTGAAAATAAATTTGTTCAAATATTTGAAATATTATTCAAATCTGTAAGATTTTTTGAAATATTATGTTTGACTTTATTTTTTGTTTGGTAAATAAGGATTCTATCATTTATTAGAATTCTATTATTAATTAAATTTAATAATTATCACTTGAGTAATTTTTATGGTAACTGAAATTCTAAGTGAAACCTAATCCCTAAAATCACTCAAATTCTTAAATTTTGTATTTGTATTTGATTATGCTTAATGACGCTAAATACAAAGCATGACACATAAATTATTGTCATTTTATATAAATAGTTAAATTGCGCTACTTAACCCTAATTTCTTTTAAATTGTTGCCATTTTTAAAATTTTCTCATAATAAATATACACATACCAAATAATCAAACTTTTTTCTTTCTTAAAAATTAACCTATAGTTACTCCTAATAAGATTATGCATAATCCCCCCCAAAAGTTACACTTCTCTTTCTCCACTATGTCTTGTGACTAACTTTTTGGTATTTTTAATGTGTTCAAATTCACTTTTATTGTATTTATTGGTTTTAACTAATTTTATATATATGATCAGATATTTTTAATGTATGAAAATGCAAAGTTAATATATTCAATCAATTTATCTATTAGATTTTATTTTGTATTTCCTTTGTTCTTTTTTTTCCTAATTATAACATATTTGAAATCAGTTTTACTATATTACTTGATTTTAATTGATTATGTATCACTTTTTCTTTGTATAAAATAATATTTTTCATAAATCTTAAAGAGTCAATTCTTTTTTGTACACTTAATTTATGAGAATGCAATATTTGTATTCAATGATTTAATTTGTTTGTGTATTATTTTTAGTTGGTATATGAGCATTCTATTTTCATATGTGTTACTGTATTAATTAGTTTATTTGAATGAAATAGTTTTATATTAGGTGTTATATATTAAATTTTAATATATACAACTTATGTTAACGTACATATTTTTTATTATAATTTATTTTATTGTATTAAGTATTATCATTATATGATCATTAAACATTTGCATATTCTAATGTATCTTTTTTTTTATGTACAATGTATTACAACTTATTTAAATGTATTCACTATTATTTATGTATGACAATTAATCTGTTCACCCGTGTTATTATGTATATTAAGTGTATTAATAAAAAAACACTCTGTATTTTTTGTTATATATATATGTATGTATTAATCCCAAGAAATGATATTTGTGAAGAGATTGGAAGCGTTAAGTTGGACACGAGAAAATAATATTTACAAGAGGACCCTTTTTTTCTAATTTAATGTGCTTTAATTTATTTGACTTTGGGTTCTATTATGTATTTGAATTATCGTTCTCAAGCAGTCCGCTGGTAAGTGAGGAGGGAGTAGAAAAGATAGAAGTAATGAGAATTCCGTTAATCCTGCAATAATTTAGGAGTGGCTATAACAAAGGGATTCTACCCAACACCTTTTAACACTATTTCAGAACTTTCAGTAATTTAAATATGTTATTTTCTTTAAATATAATATTACTGATATTATAGATAATTAATACTATAAAATTAAGTGTCTACTTAAATTTTTTCATAAAATTATAGATTGAGTTAATAAATGAATTGAACTAAAAATTAATCGCGCTTAAATGAGTTTGGCTGAAATAGATTAAAGCTGGGTTGAATCATAACAGACTCAATATAGCTCAATTATTTTTGAAAGCTAATTAAAAAATGAAAAAAATCCTCTGAAAAATTTTGCTCTCCATAAAACTTACTAATGTTAGTCACAACAGTAATTTTTTTATCCATATCTCTCTCGATTGGGGCACACGCCCCTCCTTATGGGGATGCCGGTGGTGCCGGTTATGGCGTGTCGTGTAGATATTAAATCAGCCCTTATTTCTACAACTACCCTTATGGAAGGAATTTCTACTAAATCGGGTTATGCTAATGCTTTACAAGCTCCATCTATGCCGATGCGATGTAAAGGTGAAGGGAAGATATTCCACCCACAACGAAATTCCGTTCATTATCTTCAAAGCTAGTAACTACTATAGGGTGATGGCGGAAGAGTGCAAATATACGCTCATCAGTAATTTCAACAAACTCGTCCTCCAATAAAAAAAATTTAATCTCAATTTATAGAAAATATTTCTATAAAAGGAAAAGTCAAAATTGGGGCTTGTGATCGTATGATTGTTTTTTAGGATTTCTCTGTTGAACACGATTTTAAGAGTTTGTGGTTCAGAAGATCTATTGAGCTAGATGGGCAAGTAATATGGCTTGAAAAATGGTCATCGAATTTTAAGCCAGATGAGGACTCTCCTGTGGTTCCTATCGGAGTTTTGTTAATAAAACTACTATTTTATTGTGTCATGATCCGAGCATAGACCCCGAACATAACACGGGACCTAGAACCACGAATGGCGCCAAGATAACCCATGGCACGTGCATGACATATTCTTGAGCATAAACTAAGTGGAACTAAAGATAACATAAGGCAGAATTAGAAGTCTAGATCATCATGAAAACATACGGGACTACAAGTCAATACCGCCGAAACATCTAAACATAGCTTTATGAAAAGCCTTTAGTCATAGGATGAGCTGATAGGACAACACCCCTAACTAGCTCCACTAAGTCTGAAAACTGAAAGTCATAAAAAGAAAATGAATAAAATTGACCTTCCCAGATGACGAGGGGCTCAGCAAGATTGCTGAAGCTGGAGTGGAATAGGATCTAGCAGTAAGACTAAGACTGGTCACCTAAACCTATATTATGAGAAGATATAGTGCAAAAATATGTGGTCATTACTTTGAATATACTAAGTATGTAGGATAAGTAAAAGATGAGAGTAAGGACAATATGCTATAAATCATGATAGTGATAGTTATAAACATGAGATGTTCATCATAATCTGAAGTATAATGACTCAAGGTTTTGGAAGTGAAATCACAAGGCTTAACATGTTGGAAAGCATAAGTAAAAGCTCATAAACTGATCAATTGGTTAAAATAATATAAAACATGATAAATCCTGAACATGAATAACTTAAAGCATGAGGAATAATGAGAGATTCTCATAACTGACACCATCATGAATGAACATATGATGCCCAATTATCCCGTTCAAGTTGGCAGAGCCATCTAAGCCTTGTCAGGGAAAAGAACGATAAAGGTGTGATATCACTCATGAGCCCATTCGGGTAGGGGAAACACTCTCTAGCGAGGACCCCTATCATAATCATACCTATGGTGGCATATAGTTCTGAGGTCTGGGTGTGCCAAATCCTGATCTACTCGGTGCTAAAAACTACTCTCAAAGCATGCATAATGCTCATAGTCATAGTCATGAAACATACTTGGTTTTGCATATGCTACTTGTAAATCATGAAATTCATAAATATACTTGACATATGTGAACTAGCTATGAAAATAATCCATCTGGTTCAATAATGATACATAAGCTTGAGATTCATAAAATTCATGCATAGTTGAATAAATCGTCATAACTTTAAAATATAGATTCATGAGAGATTTTAGTAGAAAACATGTAATTACAATCATAAAACATGATTTACAACATGAGAGAATCATAATTGAAGAGATCATGAAGCATTCATCAAAATTAGATTTAACCCTAGATTTATGAGAAATTCATAATTGGAGACTTGAATTCATGAAATTGATTTGAGATTGGGCATGAGAGTGGAAGAAATCCCCTATTCATAACCTTACATACCTGGTCTGAATTATTCCTTGACTTGAATGGAAGACCCAAGAGAATTTGAGAAGAAGAGGATGAAGAACCCTAACTTTTCCTTGAGAGGTGTTTTTCAACTTATGATGTTTGAAGAGAATGAGGGTTAGGGCTAAGTAAAACCCTTAAGAAACCCAAAAATTACCTCACCTAGGAGTTAAAAGCATAGAAAGTTATGAAAATACCCCTGAAAGATCGCACTAAAATTTTAGTATGCCAGTGACTATGAGTCATTGGTTCTCACCACGACTCGTGGTAACCAGTCGTTACTTGCCGGGACAAAAATTTACTTCTCTGATCTTTGCGTAATGGGTACCCATAATGACTCATCACTGGATACCACGAGTCATCCCAAGACTTGTGGTTAGTGGATAAATCTTGCATTTTCTCTAATTCTCCATTCTACGACTCTAAACTACTAATCGTTACATGATCTTATAAGTCGTTTCTTGGCTCGTGGGTTTTGAAAATCTTAACACATTTATGGACTGGTGGCTCATGACAACTCACATAATGGGTCATTATTATATACAACTACTCATCACATGGGTCGTAACATCTGGAGTCTGAAGATTCACTGTTGATCACCACAACTCTGACCATGACTCATAGTGCCGTGTAATGAGTCCTACCTTGACTCATTCTGAGGCAAATTGTAAGTTTTTCTGCTGGTTTTTACTCCAAGTCTAGGTTCAGATCCTAAGGACTTTCAAGGTACTACTGTTATACCCCGAGAATCCAAAGATCAGGTCCGGAAGTGAATCAAGATAGAAACTGAAAAATATTGCAGCAGTTGCAGAACGGGTCACTTAACGACTTGTGGCGAGGCCAAACAAGTCATCAAGTAACTCGCGGGAAAGGCCTAGGATGATGAGGGACTCGGGGTTCCTGTGGGTGATGTCATGACTCGTGGTCAGACACCACGAGTCATCATGTCAGTCGTTGGGTGGTCCTAGAGTAAGATAGTAAGGCTTATCCAGTGTACTTAACGGATGGTAAGATAGTAAGGCTTATCCAGTGTACTAGTCGTTGTCAGTCCTAACGAGTCGTCATCAGTCCTAATGACCCGTTAGGAGGTCCATTACCAAGCCAATTGAATTTTCATGAGCAATGATGCAGTGTACTTGACGGGTGAACCAACGAATCGTGTGCCCTCACAACGAGTCGTCAGGTCATCCGTTAGGACCCCCTGACAGTTATTTCCTGCGAATTAGGAAGGGCCTTCTCATAAATTCCTACCTTCCTAAGACCTAAACTATGTTGTTTTGAGGTCGGGACAGGGTATTTTAAGGGGAAATCATCCATGATGAACCTCATTTGATACTTGCAAGGTTAGAGAGGAAAGGGGAAAGGGATTCAAGTGTCTTCTTCAGGTTCTTCAAGATTCTACCTAGGGTTTTTCAAGGGAGTTAAGGGTCTCAAAATTTCAAGGTATGTGGGGTTTTGAATGGTTAGTTTAATCCCTACCCATTCCCAATTTCTCCCTAATTCTATGTTTAAAGTTACCAAAACTTTATGGGTCATTATCAAATTTTATGATTTCTTTAAATTTGAATTGAGCTTGTAGTAGCATGTCACATTTATGATTTTCGAATTTATTTGGGCTGATTTTACTTGTTTATTCTATATTTCATGATTTAAATCTCTATAAGTATAAATGCCCAATCATGGGTAAATATTTAGTGAATTTCATGGTCAAGATGATTCTGAAAGCATGAACAAGTTTCTCTTACATTTTTAAGCATGTCTTCAAGTTTTAATATCGCATGTTAGCATGATCGTTTTCTTATAATTTTAAACATGTCAAGTATGTTTGAAACTATGGGCAATGCCCATATGCCGCTTATGAATTATGCTACGATTTTGGCCGACTCATGGGCCCGATTCCATGGCTAGTAATATAAATTCTCAAGTATGTCATGATTCCCATGTTTTCACTAGCCATGCATGTCATGTTATGAGTTTTATGAGCACGTTGCATATTTTGGGAGTAGTACTTAACACCGAGTAGGTTTGGGGCCTAGGTTACGCCCCGAATCTTAGAATTACGTGCCATTGTAGGATTATGTTTGGGACCTCCTCAGTGACTGTCCCCTATGCCCTATGGGGCCTTCATGAGTGATATCACACCTTTCATGTTTCATACCATTGGCAAGGTATTCCCGACTAGGCGTACAAGTCGGGTTTCATGTGTATTCATGTGGAGTATATCGGTTATAGAAATCTCTCATTCTTCCTCATGATTTTGAAATATGCATGATTATGTTCTTTTGGCTCAAGTTATGACTTATAAATTGTTTTCCCCGCATGTGATGACTTTGATGGGTTTATGAATATTTCTGGAGATATTGATCCTTATGATATACTTACGATTTCAGTTTAATGATCATGATGTCCCCACTCCTATAACTTTTATGCTTTTAAGAGTTGTTTTGCATACTTTACATACTCAGTACTTTCCGAGTACTAACCTATATATTTACAGGATTTGGTTCGCAGGCTCAGCATCATCCCTAATTGTGCTCAGTATTGCTAAACCTCCAGTGGTGAGTCATCATGATCCGAGGGCTTCATGTCTAGACCTTGTTTATCTTACGTTTTCAGACTGTTTGGGTTGGTTGGGGTCCTGTCCCTTCAACCCGTCTTTTATGATTTGAGGCTTTCAGACTTATGTGTAGTATTTTTTTCATGTATGAATCTATTTCAGTTTGTCGTTCCTTACAATTTATGATACAATTTTCATTTAGTTTATGATTGTTAAGTTATGTTTTCCGCTATGTATGAATGAATTAGTGTAATGCTCATACCATGGGTTGACTTGGGGTCTCCCAGGACTCCTTGTCCCGTGTCTGCGATTCGGGTGTACTCTTTGGTCGTGACAAATTTGGTATCAGAGCAATAGGTTTAGATATGTCCTAGGGAGTCTAAAGGCCGCGTTAGGTAGAGTCTTTTTCATGGGTGTGAAGCGCGCCACACTTATGACGAAGAGGCTACTGAACGTTTTAGGAAATGTTCCCTTCTTTCACGATCAATGTCGTGTGGTTAAAATCTCTCCATCTTTCTAATTCGTGTGTTTTGCGATTGCAGAAACTTATGGATACAGAAGGACAATCAGAAGGAGGAATAGAAATGATGAAGGCCATGAGGGTGAAATTAATGATGGGCGTCAGCATGCCCCACCGGTTCAGGATCCCCAAGCACCCGAGCCAGTTGCCCATGCCGAGTTTCGGGCGGCTATTCAAATGTTGGCGCATGCCTTGACTGCTCAGGTCAACCAGCAGGCTGTTGCACCTGTTCCTCAGAACAGCAATGCAGCCGCGGCCCGGATCAAAGACTTTTTGAGGATGAACTCTCCTAAGTTCACTGGGGCAAAAGTGGACGAGGATCCATACGAATTCATCGAAGGGATTTTGAAGGTCACTCAGGTCATGGGAGTGACAAGTGAGGAATACATTTGGTTCAAGCAATGGTGGGATAGCAGGGCAGCGAGAGCAGGCCCTATCAGCTGGGATGAGTTCCGCATAGCCTTTCTTGACAGGTTCTTCCCTCGGGAGATGAGGGAACTGAAAGCAACTGAGTTTGTCAACCTTAAGCAAGGAAAGATGACGGTGCAGAATATTCACTTGAGTTCACTCGCTTGTCGAAATATGCCCCGGAGTTAGTGATGGACCAAAGGCCGTGGGTGAGCAGGTTCGTGCAAGGAGTAGCTGAGTATCTGGACAAAGACTGCAGAACAACCATGCTACATCAGGATATGGACTACCCACGGATAGTCCTCTATGCTCAGCAGATGGAAGCAGCTCATATGAGGCAAAGAGAGGCCAAGAGGGCCAGAAATGATAGCCACAGGTTCTCCCAGCCTAAGCCAAGGGGTGAATTTCACCAGCAGTCCCAACACAGGTCCACTACACCAACACCATCTTTAGCCAGTACTCCATCCAGGCCACAGGACGGTCAGAAGAGTAGGACCTCAGGTTCGAGGATTCAAAACAGCATGCGTATAGAGCACACATTCCCATCTTGTGCTACTTATGGCAAGAACCACCTAGGGAAATGTTTGGTGGGCTCAGACGCTTGTTTTGGGTGTGACAAACCCGGACACAGGCTCAGGGATTTCCCCGCAGCTAGGTCAGGGGGTAGTGGAGCCCGCACTATAGTAGCCAGTTCAGCCATCCTAGTAGCACGTCAAACTCAGCAGGATGCTCCAACCTACTCAGCTAGCGGCCAATGCCAGAACCGGTTTTATGCACTAGGCTCTCGACAGGAGCAGGAGACTTCTCCTGATGTGGTTATGAGTATGTTGCGAGTTTATCATATTGATGCTTATACTTTATTAGATACGGGGGCCTCATTATCTTTTGTGACACCTTACATTGCTAGTCACTTTGGAGTCAGTACTGAAATCTTGTTCGAACCATTTTCTATCTCTATCCCGGTTGGTGATTCAGTCGTAGCGAGGCAGGTATATAGAGGTTGCCCTTTTACAGTATTACATAAGGTTAACTCCGTAGACTTAGTAGAATTATCTATGACTAATTTTGACATCATCTTAGGCATGGATTGGTTGTTTGCATGTTATGCTTCTGTCAACTGTATAACTCGGGCGGTGGAGTTTCGGTTCCCTAGTGAACCGGTTTTAGAATGGAGGGGTGGTTCAGCGGTACCTGTTGGTCATTTTATCTCCTATATCAAGGCAATAAAGATGATTTCCAAGGGATGTATTTACCACTTGGTTAGGGTTAAGGATGTAACGTCCGAGACCCCGACCATTTAGTCAGTCCCTATGGTATGTGAATATCCTGAGGTATTTCCAGCTGATTTACCAGGTGTTCCTCCCAGGAGGGAGATTGATTTTGAGATTGATGTATTGCCTGACATGCAACCCACATCAATCCCTCCTTACCGTATGGCCCCAACAGAACTAGAAGAGTTAAAGGAGAAGTTGAAGTATCTGCTAGATAAGGGTTACATTAGAGCGAGTAAGTCCCCATGGGGTGCCCCAGTGTAGTTCGTCCAGAAGAAAGATGGTTCTCTGCGGATGTGTATTGACTATTGACAATTGAACAAGGTCACCATCAAGAACAGATATCCCTTACCTAGGATTGATGACTTATTCGATCAGCTTCAGGGTGCCAAATACTTCTCCAAGATAGATCTCAGGTCTGGGTATCACCAGCTTAGGGTTCGAGAGAACGATATCCCAAAGACTTTTAGAACTCGGTATGGCCATTATGAATTCGTTGTTATGTCTTTTGGACTAATCAATTTCCCCCCAGGTTTTACGAATTTGATGAACAAGGAATTTAAGGCATACTTGGATATGTTCGTGATCGTGTTCATTGACGACATATTAATATACTCTCGGAGCGAGGAGGAGCATGCTGTACACCCGAGGGTAGCACTCCAAACCCTCAAAGACAACCAGTTATACGCCAAGTTCAACAAATGTGAATTCTGGTTGAAATCAGTTGCATTCTTGGGGAATGTAGTGTCAAGCGAAGCTATAAGGGTGGACCCCCAGAAAAGAGGCAGTAAAGAACTGTCCCAGACCAATAAACCCTTCGAAGATCAAGAGCTTTTTGGGATTAGCAGGTTACTATCGGAGGTTCGTGGAAGGTTTCTTGTCATTGCAGCCCCATTGAAGAGATTGACTCAGAAAAAGGTGAAGTTTCAATGATCGGAGGCTTGTGAGAAGAGCTTCTAGAAATTGAAGGCCAGACTCACTTCAGCACCGGTGTTGACTTTACCAGAGGGTACCGATGGCTTCATTGTATATTGTGATTCTTCGAGGGTCGGACTGGGATGTGTATTGATGCAACAGGGGAAAGTCGTGGCATATGCTTCCAGGCAGTTAAAAACTCATGAGAAGAATTACCCGACCCATGATCTTGAGTTGGCTGCATTGGTATTTGCTTTAAAGATATGGCGACACTACTTGTATGGGGTTCATGTAGATGTATTCACAGACCACAAGAGCTTACAATATGTGTTCACACATAAGGAGCTAAATCTTCGGCAACGGAGATGGTTGGAGCTACTTAAGGACTATGAATGAGTGTCCTTTATCACCCAGGTAAGGCCAATGTGGTAGCAGACGCCATTAGTAGACTTTCTATGGGAAGTGTGTCGCATTTGGGTGAAGACAAGAAGGAGCTGGTAAAGGAGGTACATCAGCTTGCACGATTGGGACTTAGGTTAATAGGTTGAACCGCCGATGGAGTAGTAGTTCAGAACGGGCCAGAGTCGTCCTTGGTAAAAGAGATGAAGGCTAAGCAAGATGAGGATCCAATATTGGTAAAGTTGAAAGAAGTTGTTCAGAATCAGAAGGTAGAAGTCTTCTCCAAAGGGGTAGATGGTGTGCTTTGGTACTAGGGTCGCTTATGTGTACTGAACGTAGGTGATTTGAAAAGCCGGATGTTGCATGAGGCTCACAGGTCCAGATATTCTATCCATCCAGGTGCCACCAAGATGTATAATGCCTTTTGGGAAATCTACTGGTGGAATGGCATGAAGAGGGATATTGCAGAATTTGTAGCCAAGTGCCCGAATTGCCAACAGGTGAAAGTCGAGCATCAGAAACCGGGGGGTGTACTACATGATATCAACATTCCTACTTGTAAGTGGGAAGAAATCAATATGGAATTTGTATTAGGTTTGCCCCGCACTCATAGACAGTATGACTCCATCTAGGTTGTAGTGGACAGGTTGACCAAGGCTGCTCATTTCCTACCAATCAAAACCACCGATTCAGCGGAAGATTATGCAAAGTTATAAATTTGGGAGTTGGTTAGGTTACATGGATTGCCCTTGTCCATTATATCAGATAGAGGTATGCAGTTCACCTCCCAGTTCTGGAGGTCATTTCAAAAGGGACTTGGTACTCAAGTCAAGCTTAGCACAGCGTTTCATCCGCAGACAGATGGTCAGGCAGAGCGGACTATCCAGACTCTTGAGGAAAAGTTGAGGGCTTGCGTTATTGACTTCAAGAGTAGTTGGGATGAGCATTTTCCCTTATTGAGTTTGCCTACAACAACAGCTACCACTCCAGCATACAAATGGCACCATTCGAGGCTCTTTATGGGCGACGGGGTAGATCGCCCATTGGGTGGTTTGAGGTCAGCGAGACTACGTTAGTGGGTCTAGATTCAGTCCATGAAGCTATGGAAAAAGTTTAGTTAATAAGAGAAAGGCTGAAAATGGCTCAAAGTCACCAAAAGTCTTATGCGGATGTAAGGAGGAGAGAGCTTGAGTTCGAGATCGATGATTGGGTGTTTCTGAAAGTATCACCTATGAAGGGAGTAATGAGATTCAGAAAGAAATGGAAACTCAGTCCCCGCTATATTGGCCCATACAGGATTGTGAGACGAGTGGGTAAAGTAGCCTATTAATTAGATCTACCTTCAGAGTTGGCTTCGGTTCATCCCGTATTCCAAGTATCGCTCTTGAAAAAGTGCTTGGTAGACCCAACCTTAGTGGTTCTGGTGGAAAGTGTTGGTGTGAAGGATAGTCTCAATTATGAGGAAATTCATGTTGAAATCTTGGATCATCAGGTTCGGAGACTGAGGAAAAAGGAAGTAGCCTCAGTAAAGGTGTTATGGAGGAATTAGCATGTCGAGGGAGCCACGTGGGAGGACAAAGCGGATATGATGGCTAAATACCCCCAGTTGTTCCCTACTGGCTCAGTTTCAGTTTGAGGTATCAAATTTTTGCCCTAAACCTCTATTAAGTTTTTCATGTTCTATTCATGCGTATAAGTTTGTTTTATGATATTGTATATGTATTTGTTGTTTGAACTCAGACCAACTATGTGGTTCTCTTCGGGGGTAGTCGTTCCGTCAGTTTTCGGCTTGAATGTCAATGATTAGCATCTATATATAGTGATTGTTTGTTTTTGAGTTTTTTGCTTGCTTATAACATTCGAGGACAAATGTTCCTAAGGGGGAGATATAGTTATACCCTAGGAATGAACTAGTCACTTAACGACTCGTGGCGAGGTGAAATGAGTCGTCAAGTGACTCGTGGGGAAGGCCTTGGATGCTGAGAGACTCGAGGTCCTCACGGGCGATGTAACAACTCGTGCTCAGACACCATGAGTCATCATGTTAGTCATGGGAAGTCCTAGAGTAAGATAGTAAGGCTTATCCAGTGTACTTAACTGATGGTACTTAACGAGTCGTCTTCAGTCCTAACGACCCGTTAGGAGAGCGGTTACCCATCCAATTGAATTTTCATGAGCAATGAGGCAGTGTACTTGACGGGTGAACCAACGAATCATGTGCCCTGGCAACGAGTCGTCAGGTCGTCCGTTAGGACCCCCTGACAGTTATTTTCTGTGAATTAGCAAGGGCCTTCTCGTAAATTCATACCCTCCTAAGACCTTAACTACGTTATTTTGAGGTCGGTATAGGGTCTTTTAAGGGGAAATCATCCATGATGAACCTCATTTGATACTTGCAAGGTTAGAGAGGAAAGGGGAAAGGGATTCAAGTGTCTTCTTCAAGTTCTTAAAGATTCTACCTAGGGTTTTTCAAGGGAGTTAAGGGTCTCGAAATTTCAAGGTATGTGGGGTTTTGAATGGGTAATTTAGTCCCTACCCATGCCCAATTTCTCCCTAATTCTATGGTTAAAGTTACCAAAACTTTATGGGTCTTTAACAAATTTCATGATTTCTTTAAATTTGAAATGAGCTTGTAGTAGCATGTCACATTTATGAATTTCAAATTTATTTGGGCTAATTTTACTTGTTTATTCTATATTTCATGATTTAAATCTCTACAAATATGGATGCCCAATCATGCGGTAATATTTAGTGAATTTCATGGTCAAGATGATTCCAAAAGCATGAACAAGTTTCTCTTACATTTTTAAGCATGTCTTCAAGTTTTAATTTCCCATGTTAGCATGATCGTTTTCTTATGATTTTAAACATGTCAAGTATGTTTGAAACTATGGGTAATGCCCACAATCCGCTTATGAATTATACTACGATTTTGGCCAACTCATGGGCCCAATTCCATGGCTAGTAATATAAATTCTCAAGTATGTCATGATTACTATGTTTTCACTAGCCATGCATTCCATGTTATGAATGTTATGAGCATGTTGCATGTTTTGGGAGTAGTACTTAACACCGAGTAAGTTCTGGGCCTAGGTTACGCCCCGAATCTCAAAACTACGTGCCACCGTATGATTATGTTTGGGACCTCCTCAGTGACTGTCCCCTATGCCCTACGGGGCCTTCATGAGTGATATCACATGTTTCATGGTTCATACACTTGTCAAGGTATGAACGGCCTCCCGACTAGGCGTACAAGTCAGACTTCATTCGTGTTCATGTGGAGTGTGTCGGTTATAGAAATCTCTCATTATTCCTCATGGTTTTGAAATATGCATGATTATGTTATTTTGGCTCAAGTTATGACTTATGAAATGTTTTCCCCGCATGTGATGACTTTGATGGGTTTATGAATATTTCTTGAGATATTGATCCTTATGATATACTTGCGATTTCAGTTTCATGATCATGATGTCCCCACTCCTATAACTTTTATACTTCTAAGCATTGTTTTGCATACCTTACATACTCAGTACTTTCCGAGTACTGACCCATATATTTACAGGTTCTGGTTCACAGGCTCAGCATCATCCCTAGTTATGCTTAGTATCGCTAAACCACCAGTGGTGAGTCCTCATGATCCGAGGGCTTCATGTCCAGACCTTCTTTATCTTATGTTTTTAGACTGTTTGGGTTAGTTGGGGTCCTGTCCCATCAACCCATCTATTATGATTAGAGGCTTTCAGACTTATGTGTAGTATTTTGTCATTTATGAATGTATTTTGGTTTTTCGTTCCTTACAATTTATGATACGATTTTCAGTTGGTTTATGATTGTTAAGTTAAGTTTTCCACTGTGTATGAATGAATTAGTGTTATGCTCACGCCATGAGTTGACATGGGGTCTCTCGGGACTCCTTATCCCGTGTCTGCAATTCGGGTGTATTCTCAGGTCGTGACAGTTACATATTGCCACACATGAAATTATATTAAATAAATAGTTGGACCTATTGGAACTCCTCTATCTATGAATCTTGCTACTGATCACAAGACTAGATCTAACATGGCTAAGTTTAGGGTAAAGGTGGATCTCACAAAGACAAAATTGAAGTCCATTTAGGTAGATACTAAAGATTATTCATGTTACCTAAAAGGATTTATTCAAAATTTAGAATATGAAAATGTCCCAAAGTTTTGCAAGAATTATAAAATCTGGGACATACCATTGTTCAATGTAGAAAAGTTGAAAAAGAAAATGTTGAAGACAAGTGAGACATAAGTATAAGGATATCAACGATGTAGAAAATTCTAATAATAGTTGAAAGAAAAATAAAAGAAGTGACAAGAAATAGAAAAAAGATCATGAAAATGGAAACCAAGCTACGAGTACTCATCAGATTGCTCATGAAAACAGAGATGATTTGAAGAAATATGATTAAAAGGAAGAAATTAGTGCCAAGTCTATACTGAAATAAAAGCTTGACGGGATCATAAAGAAAAAAACGAAAAAAATCCCCAAAAAAAGAACTACTGTCAAAATCAAAAAGAATAAAGGAAATGAAAATGAGGCCACTAATAAAGGTAGCGGATCAGATAATGCAGGCAGTGCTAGTCAAAGTAATCTGAATATGTTGGATATGGTTCATAAGAAAAATGGTATTAATCAAAATGAAGAAACAAACCAAAATAATCGGGAGGAAGAAAACGAAGGAAATGGAGAGAGGATGCAAAGTGTCCATGATAATAATGAGTCATACAGCCTCCCTAGCCATAAAAAATACGAAACCTATCAACTTAACAACGGATTTCAATCACAATATGCTTACAAGTCTTAGTTCTCAATATATGGTCGAAAGCACTGAGGAAGGGGAGATTTTGAAAAATATGAAGGTTGCTGATACAGAAGTGGATGCTATGAGAAATTCCCAATAAGTCAGTGATAAAAAATTAACTTTGAAGGATCTTGATGAAAAATTACGGATATCTTCTACCAAAAGAGGAAGAAGTAGACACAGAAAAAAATTCAAGGCTAGCAAAAAGACTAGAGGTACTACGACCCTTAACCTCCCTTTTTGTAATACCCCAGAGATTCGGGACTAGCCCTTAGATTGAAAACTTGATCATGCAGAAAACTGAGAAAAAGTACTAAGTACGAGTCAAATATGACTCGTAAGGAGGTGGTATGAGTCATACTAGGACTCTTGAGATGAGGTTTTGAGGGATATTGAATTTTTCAATAAACCACTGGTGATTCATATGAGCCATACTAAGGCAGTACCTTTTGTACCATGAACCGTAATACAGGTCCAGAGTGTCTGACAGGAGGTAACAAGGAAACCATTACTGCATGTCATGATTTGTACCGCCATTGTACAGATCATACTAACCATTCGTGAGATAAATTTCAAAGAAGTGTTAGAGATATTTTGGGAAACCATGGATCATGGTATGACTCGTGGTATGATTGCATGGATCGGGGTAGGCTCCCATGGGAATCTTCAGAGAATGGTGTTGGGAAGGAACCCAAACCATAAGTGTTAGTACATATCATATGATCCTAGCATGACTCATAGGATGGTTCATACAACTAATAGACAGATTTTTGAAATGGTTTCCTAGGGATATTTTTATAAAATCCTAAGCTCCTTAGTCCTAAATTACGTATTATTAGGATATTTTGGAAGGGGATTTAGGAGAGTAATCGATCAGTCTCTCCTCATTCTTTCCTAATATATCAAAACTTCACCGTAAGAACTCAGACAGACTCTTAAGACAAAAATTAGGGCTCCTGCTTCTTCTCAGAGATCTCAAGCTTCTTCTCAGGGAATTCTCTTGCATGTATATGAGGATTTAGCGAAGGTATTTCTTTCACCCTTGTTCTCGAAAGTATTTTCAAAAACTCATCATTTCAACCCTATAGAAGTCATGAGTTAGGGTTTCCAGACAGTTTATGATTATCCTTGCATTTTAATAATTCTTCTAGTTTTCCATGACTAGTATTATGTGAAAATCATGTGTTAGCTTCAGTCATATGGATTAGTTTCTAGCCATAGTTTTAGAATGATTTTTGTATTGAGCTTTGCATGAGTTAAAGGATGGTCTAAATTGTTACTTGTACGTGGGTTATTATCTGAGAATAATTTTCATCATGTATGTTATAGTTCAAATAAGTATTTTCAGATTATGGGTATGTATAGTATTTTCCATAAAGGTTAGATTATCAGTTCATCACTTTATCATTCTACCAGTATTTTTAATAATCTCAGTTATCAGATTCTTTAGGCTCTCAGAAAACTTCAAAAAAGTAGTTTTGGGTTAGCCTTAGAACATTAGTTTCGAGCTAATTCATTCAGTCAGTTATACTTACAAATTCAGTAGGGAGTAGTACTTAGCACCGAGCAGACCTGGGTTCCAGTGCACCCAAGTTTCAGAATGACGTGCCACCGTAGGTCTTTAGCCAAAATGGGCATCAGTTTAGTGATCACATAGCCATGCCTTTATACCCTGACAAGGTATATTTAGTCCTATTTATGGGGTATATAAATCAAACTCCACGTCTAGCTCACATGGTTATATGTCGGTTAACATGCACTCCCATAGTATAGTGCAGTCTTAGATTTCATAATATGTTTATGACCTTTAATCAGTTTTTTTACTATCTTTACGGTATTTTCAAACTTTAGACTATTACAGTATTTGTGATTTCAAACAGGGTCATTCTATATTAAATTTTTAGACAGAGTATTTTAGTTTCAACTTGAGTTTTAATGTTTGAATGATAATTCAGTATCTTATCATATGTTCTTTAATTATAAAAGTATTTGGTTATTTGTTTAGAAACAGCTTCCTCTTAAGATTCTTTTTTCAATAGCTCAGTCATAATTGAGTTATGCTAAGCCATGAGTTAGCTTGGAGTCATTTGTGGTTCTAAGAACCGTATCGCGTCCAGGGTGTAGATTCAGATCGTGACAAACTTGATAACAGAGCATTAGGTTTAGAGTATCCTAGGATGTCCGAAATCCATGTCAAGTAGAGTTCTTTTCTTGGTGTGATGTGTGCCACACTTATGGGGGGAGCTTACAAGGCATTTTAGGAAAATTTTCTTTCTTCATGACTCTTATCATGCGTAGAGTATGAATTTCTAAATATGTCCTTTTAACCCGTGCTCCACCCATTTCAGTTGATAGTGCCTCCCAAAATAGGAAATGGAAGGAGGAATGGTAATACTAACTAGCCAGCCCCACCAGCTCCAGTAGCCCTTCAGAACAATCAGGTGTCACATGTGGAATTCTGGGCTACTATTCAGATGCTAGCTCAGGCGGTAACCAACCGCGTCAACCAGCAGGTCATCATACCTACCAATGCCAATGGGTCTACAACTTTTACTAGAGTCCAGCACTTTATTCGGATGAATTCCCCAACAATTCATGGGTCTAAGATAGATGAGGACCCGCAGGAGTTCATTGATGAGGTTCAGAAGATCACCCAAACATGGGTATTACCTCTATCGAAAGTGCAGATTTGGCTGCTTATCAGTTGAAAAGAGTGGCTCAGATATGGTATAAGCAGTGGAAGGAGGGAAGGAGAGATGATGTAGGTCTGATGGAGTGGGATGAGATTGTGACTGTGTTCCTGGATAAATTCTTTCCCCGTGAGTTGAGGGAAGCGAAGGCTATGAAATTTTTCAACTTGAGGTAGAACGACATGACAGTGCAGGAGTGCGCATTAAAGTTCACTCAACTATCGAGGTATGCTCCAGAAATAGTTGCTGAGCTAGGCTCGCATTCTCAAATTTGTAAATGGGGTCTCAGACTTGGTGGTTAAGGAGTGCAAGACTGCCATGCTCATCAATGAAATGGACATCTCTAAGTTTATCATACATGCACAACAGATAGAGGCGGAGAAACCAAAGGACTTGGAAAAGGAAAGTAAGCGAGTGAGGACAGGTTAGTTTAAGTATTCCCAACAAATGTCAGGAGGTGGTAATCACCCCTAGCGGCAACAGAGACCTGCAGCACCCTGTTCAGCCAATGCTCCTTCTTCCAGGCCTCATAAAGATTGGAGGGTGGAGTATCGCGCTCCCAGTATCAGAGCTATGTCTCCAATAGCCGCTCTTTCTCGATTTGTCCTAAGTATGGTAAGAACCATCCGGTTGAGTACCATCTAGGCAAGGAGGGTTGTTTTGGTTATGGCCAGTTGGATCATAGGTTGAGGGATTTTTCGTCAGCAAGACGAGGGAAGGCCCAGTCCACTACATCAGCAGCTCTGCCAAGTCACTAACCCAGAAGGGTACTACCTCAGGTGCAGGTGGCAGTCAGCACCAGAACTAATTCTACGCCCTATCCTCCCATCAAGACCAGGAGAACTCACTTGAACTCTACTCCGGTTGGTGAGCTAGTTACAACCAGTCAGGTATATAGAAACTATCCGATCATACTATTACATAAAGTCACCTTTATTGATCTAGTAGAGTAGATATGGTCGATTTTGGCCTCAATCTTGGTATGGACTAGTTACATTCTTGTTTTTCCTCAATTGATTGCAGAACCAGAGCGGTTAAGTTCTAGTTTCCTAATGAACCAGTCCTAGAGTGGAAGGGTAGTACTTTAACACCTAAGGGCCAGTTTATCTCCTACCTCAATGCTAGAAAAATAATCTCAAAAGGGTATATTTATCACTTGGTTAGGGTCAAGGATTCTAGTTCTGAAGGCCCAAATCTTTAGTCAGTTCCAGTTGTAAACAAGTTCCCAAATATATATTTTGAAGATCTTCCTGGAGTCTCTCCCGAACGGAATACAGACTTCGACGTAGACCTTCTCCCAAATACCCATCCTATCTCAATTCCTCCTTACATAATGGTTCTAGCTGAGCTTAAAGAGTTAAAATAACAATTGAAGGAACTCTTAGATAAGGGTTTCATCAGACTCAGTATCTCTTCGTGGGGTGCCTCAGTCGTACTCATCCGAAAGAAGGATGGTAAACTCAGAATGTGCATCGAGTACCGTCAGCTAAACAAGGTCACAATCAAGAACAGGTATCCTCTATCCAGGATTGATGACTTGTTCGACCAACTGTAGGGATCTAGCTATTTTTTGCAAGATAGATTTTACATCAGGATACCATCATCTTAGGATCAAAGAATGTGACATTCCAAAAATAACCTTCAAAACTCAGTATGGTCACTACGAATTCATAGTTGTGTCATTTGGACTAATGAATTCTCCTATAGCTTTTATGGATTTGATGAATAGGGTTTCAAGCCGTATCTGGATATGTTTGTCATTGTCTTTATAAATGATATTTTTGTTTACTCTAGAACAGAGGAGGAACATGCAGATCACTTGAGGATAGTGTTGCAGACTCTCAGGGATAGCCAGTCATGCGCTAAATCCAGGTAGATCCTCAAAAGATAGAGGCAGTCGAGGATTGGCCAAGACCTACCTCTTCATTAGACATTAGGAGTTTCTTGGGCCTAGAAGGTTATTATAGACCATTCATAGAAGGATTCTCCTCCATTTCCTCTCCTTTAACCAGACTAACTCAAAAGAAGGTAAGGTTTCAGTGGTCCAATCATGTGAGAAGAGTTTTTAGGAGTTGAAGACTCAACTTACCACAACTCCAGTTTTGACTCTTCCTGAAGGTTCAGATGGGTTCGTGATCTATTGTGATGCCTCCAAAATTGGTCTTGGATGTGTTTTAATATAGCATAGGAAAGTGATAGCTTATGCTTCTAGATAGCTCAAGGTTTATAAGAAGGACTATCATAGTCATGATCTTAGGCTGGCAACGATAGTAGTTTTCTTGAAGATTTGGAGGCACTACCTTTATGGGTTCATGTGGATGTTTTTACTGACCACAAGAGCCTACAGTATGTGTTCAGTCAGAAGGACTTGAATCTACGACAGAGAAGGTGATTGGAGTTGTTTAAGGACTACGACATGAGCATCTTATACCACTCGAGAAAAGTCAACATAGTGGCTGATGCCCTCAGCAGATTGTCTATGGGGAGTGTTACTCATGTTGAGGATTATAAGAAAGAACTGGTTAGAGATATTCACAGACTGGCTCAGTTAGGCGTTCATTTGGTTGATTTAGTGGAACATGGAGTTGTAATATAGAGTGGGTTAGAATCCTCCCTTGTGGTGGAGGTTAACTCAAAGAAAGATGAAGACCCAATCCTACTCAAGTTGAAAGAAGCAGTCTTAAAGAAAGAGGTGGAAGCATTCTCCAAAAGAGGAAATGGTGTGCTCCGTTATCAGGGTAGGTTGTGTATTCCAGATGTAGGTGATTTGAGGAAATGGATACTAAGGGAAGTTCACAGCTCCAGGTACTCTATCCACCCAGGTTCCACCAAGATGTATCGTGGTCTATGGGAGGCCTACTGGTGGAATGGAATAAAGAAGGACATTGCAGAATGTGTGGCTAAGTTTCCAAACTACCAACAAGTCAAGGTTGAACATTAGAGACCTGGGGGTACGACTCAAGTTATTAGCATTCCTACTTGAAAGTGGAAAAAATGAACATGGATTTCATTACAGGTCTACCTCGTACGCGCCGACAACATGACTCAATTTGGGTGATTATAGTCTGAATGACTAAGTCAGCATACTTCCTACCAGTTAAGACCACAGACTCAATAGAGGATTATGCTAGACTATACATCTAGGAGTTAGTCAGACTGCATGGATTCCCCTTATCCATCATTTCAGACAGGGATACTCAATTCACCTTGCACTTCTAGAAGTCATTTCTGAAGGGACTTGGCACTCAGGTTAAGCTCAACACAATTTTCCACCCACAGATAGATGGTCAGGCTGAGCGGACTATTCAGAATTGGAGGATATGTTGAGGTCTTGTGTGATCTATTTCAAGGGCAGTTAGGATGATCATCTATCTCTTATTGAGTTTGCATACAACAGAAGCTATCACTCCAGTATTCAGATGGCCCCGTTTGAGGCATTATATGATAGGAGATGTAGGTCCCTAATAGGGTGGTTTGAGATTGGTGAAGCTACCATGATAGGGCCTAATTTAGTACATGAAGCCATGCAGAAGGTTCAACTTATCATAGAACGGCTGAAAATAGCTCAAAGCCAATAGAAATCGTATGTAGATGTAAGTAGACGAGAGCTGTAGTTTGCTATGGATGATTGGGCATATATGAAAATTCATCTATGAAAGGGTGATGAGGTTTGGGAAGAAATAAAAACTTAGTCCTAGATATGATGGCCCTTATAGAATCCTGTGATACATTGGCAAGGTAGCCTATAAGTTGGATTTACCTGCGGAGTTAGCATCAATGCAGCCAGTCTTTGATGTGTCTCTGTTGAAGAGAAGCATCAGTGATCTGACCTCAGTTGCGCCTTTAGATAGTGTTAGTATAAAGGATAGTCTAACTTATGAAAAGATCCCTGTTCAGATTCTGGTCCGTCAGGTTCATACGTTGAGGAACAAGGAGGTCGCTTCAGTAAAAGTATTATGGAGGAACTATCTAGTTGAGGAAGCCACATAGGAAGCCGAAGCAAATATGATGGCTAGATACACTCACCTTTTTCCTTCCAACTCAGCTTCAACACTAGCTACTAAATTACTTCTGAGTACTCTATTCAATTTCATGTTGGTTTCATGCTCATAAGTTCTATTCATTTCTTAGCATGCACCTATTGTTGCATGAATTTAGTTAGAGTGTCCATCTCATTTCAGAATCAGCCACTCCTTCAATATTCAGTTTATAGTTATCAGTTTCGAGATTGCAGTTCTTTATATCTTCCTACTTATTTAGTCTCCATTTGAGGACGAATGTTCCCAAAGGGGATATGTTGTAGCACCCCAGAAATTTCTGATCTTAGATTTACTTAATTAGTATAATTCTAGTGTTTCATCTAAGTTTTAATCTAAATGCTCGAGAAATTCATAGACTTTCATTCATGCTAGATATCTCATCATACTTGAAATCATAAATGACAAATTTGAATTTTCATGAAACTTGCATAATTGGGCATAATTTTCTAAACTTGAAATCATGAATTTATGATCATAATGGGTATAAATCTGCCCATAGATCTTAAAACATACTTTGAAACATGAAGGGAAATGACCCATAAATAAATCATAGAGAATTTCATAAAATTGGGTTAAAACCCCATAGGATCATCAACTTGAATTAAGACTTGAATTCATGAGATTGAGGAGAGATACGAGCATGAGAGTGAAAGAAAACTCTCATTCGAAGCCCTACATACCTAGGTGAACTGAATCTTCACTTGTGTTTGAAAGCCCAAGATATTTGGAGAAGAAATTGAAGGATTTAGGCTAGATATTCAATAGAAAACCTCTAAACTTGCATGCATGGGAGTTGAATGAATTAGAATAGGTTAAACTCCCCTAATACACTTTTTTCGGGACTTAAAATGATGTAATTTAGGACTTAGGAGCTTCGGAATTACGAAAACATCCTTACTAATTTCACAGGAAATTACTTACTATCCGAAGTAACAACTCACACCATGAGTCGTACCTCAATACCACAACTGGTGGTTGGCTCTCATTGTTGCTACTGTTTCACCCTGAGTATTGAAGTTTCCCACAGATAAAAAAATGACTCATACCTTCCAACAACAAATCGTTGGACTCATTCGTGGTTACTGCTTCCAACCTTCACTGCACCTTCTCAGGGATACTAGTCACGACTCATTGATCCCTATAATGAGTCGTACCACGACTCGTACAATCCATCTTGACAATACATACCCAAACGACAACTCTAACCTACGACTCATTATAGAGATCCATGGGTCAGTCCATGACTTGTTGTTATTAGGATTCATTAGCAAATGTTGACCATGATTGATTCTATGACTCATTAAATCTCACCATGACTTGTACAACGAGTCGTCTTGTGAAAAAAAAAATTCTCCTTTTTTTCCTGCTAGTCACATTTCCAGTCCCGAGCCTAGTCTTAGGAACTTTTGGGGGATTACAACATCTCTCCCTTAGGAACATTCATCCTCAAATATGGGTTAACATACTAAAAAGTTGGGGAAGGGACTGCAATTTCCAAAACAGAACAACTGAAGCTGAAAACTGACAGAGTGACTGACTCTGGACTGATACAGATGACTGAACTGAATTCATGAATCATACATACATGCTAGAACATGAATGGAACTGAGAGACAAGAACTTGACATAAAACCGAATGGAGTATTAGAGAGGAAACTAAAGCCTCACACTAAAACTGAACCGAAAGGGAAAATATGCGGGTATTTAGCCATCATATCTACTTTGGCTCCCCCGTAGCTCCCTCAACAATCTGATTCCTCCACAAGACTTTCATTGAAGCTATTTCTTTGTTCCTCAACTTTCGAACGTGACGATCAAGGATCTCAACGAGTACCTCCTCATAGGTAAGGCTATCCTTCATGCCTATGCTCTCCATAGGAACAACTAAACCTGGGTCACCAATGCACTTCAACACTGATAATGGAAAACTGGATGCACCGAAGCTAACTCTGCTAGTAGCTCCAAATCATAGGCCACCTTGCCAATACGTCTCACAATCTTGTATGGACCAACATATCAGGGACTAAGCATCCCTTTCTTTTCGAACCTCATCACTCCATTTATGGGAGACACCTTCAAGAACACCCAATCATCAACTTCAAACTCAAGTTCTCTCCACCTAACATTCACATATGACTTTTGATGACTCTGGGTTGTTTTCATCCTATCTCTAATAAGTTGAATCTTCTCCATGGACACATGAATAGAATCTGGACCTATCAATGTAGCCTCACCTACATCAAACCAACCAGTAGGCGATCTACACCTCCGCCCATAGAAAACCTCAAATGGAACCATCTGAATGCTAGAGTGGTAACTATTATTATAAGAAAACTCGATAAGAGGTAAATGATCATCCCAACTATCCTTGAAGTCAATCACACATGCTCTCAATATATCCGCAAGAGTCTAAATGGTTTGCTGGGCCTGACCATCCATTTGTGGGTGAAAAGTTGTGCTAAGCTTGACTTGAGTACCAAGTCCCTTCTAGAATGATCTCCAAAACTGTTACATAAACTGAGTACCTCTATCTGAAATGATGGACAAGGGAACTCCATGCAACCAAAAGAACTCTTGAATATATAATTTAACATAGTCCTCCGCTAAATTGGTTGTTTTGAATGGTACAAAATGAGCTGCTTTAGTCAAGTTGTCTACAACTACCCATATAGAGTCATACTATCGACGAGAGCGAGGAAACCATGTGATGAAGTCCATATTGATCTCTTCCCACTTCCAAGTGGGAATACTGTCATCTTTTAGCACACCTCTAGGTTTTGATGCTCAGCTTTCACCTATTGACAATTCAGACACTTAGCCACAAACTCTGCAATGTCCCTACTCATTCCATTCCACCAATAGACTTCCCGTAGGTCAAGATACATCTTGGTTGTACCTAGATGTATAGAATAGCGAGAATCGTAAGCCTCATGCAACATCCGTTATATCAAATCATCGACACTTGAAATACTTAATGACCCTGATATCAAAGCACACTATCTCCCCCTTGGGAGAAGACCGCCATCTTTTGACTTTGAATTGCTTTTTTCAATTTCATCAAGATAGGATCCTCATCTTGCCTAGCCTTGACTTCAGTCACCAAAGAAGATTCTGAACCATTCTGAATAATGACACCACCATCCGCTAAGTCAACAAGGAAAACCCCCAAATGAGTAAGCCTATGGACATCCTTTGCCAACTCCTTCCTCCCATCCTCAACATGAGACACACTCTCCATGGATAGCCTACTAAGTGCATCTGCCAGCACATTTGCCTTGTCAGATGGTAAAGGATAGTATCGAATCCTGAAAGCTGTCTTCGGAATGTCACTCTCCCTAACCCTGAGTTGATGATAGCCGGACCTGAGGTCTATCTTTGAGAAACACTTAGCACCCTGAAGTTGGTCAAAAAGTCATTAATTCTTGGAAGGGAATACTTGTTCTTGATGGTGACCTTGTTCAACTACCTGTAATCAATGCATATTCTAAGAGAACCATCATTCTTCCGAGCCAAGAGAACCAATGCACCCATAGGGATTTACTAGCCTAATAAAACCATTATCCAAGAGATATTTCAAGTATTCTTTCAACTCTTTTAGCTCAGTTGAAGCCATTCTATAAGGAGGAATGGATATAGGCTACGTATCAAGAAGAAGGTCGATAACAAATTCAATCTCTCGCTTGGGAGGGACTCCTAGTAGATCATTTGCAAATACCTCGGGATACTCACATACAATAGGGATAGAATGAACAATTGGGGTCTCAGAGATAGCATCCTTAACCCAAACTAGATGGTACACACAACCCTTAGAAATTATCTTTTTGACCTTAAGATAGGAAATAAAGTGACCTACAGGCACAACTGAACCACCCTTTTATTCTAGGACAAACTCACCAGAAAATTAGAACTCTACCATACAGGTTCTCCAATTCACTGAGGCGTAACATGCATGCAACCAATCCATACCAAAGATAACATCAAAATCAGTCATGTCTAACTCTACTAGTTAAGTTGAGGTGACTTTCTGAAGGACTGTGATAGGGCAATTTCTATATATCCGTTGAGCTATAATTGACTCACCAACTAGAGTAAAGACTAAGAAGGGTTCTGATAGGATTTCGGGACTGGTTCTAAAACTAATAGCAACATAAGGAATAAAAAAAGATAAGGTAGCCCCTGGATCTAACAATACATATACATCAAGATGAAATACTTGCAACATACCAGTGACCACATCTAGAGAGACCTCCTAATCCTGACGAGACAAGAGAGCATAAAAACTATTCTGACACTGACCACCACCTGTACTAGTGGATGCACCCTACTGAGTTGAGTGTGCTGGTGGCTGGGTCACAGCCTCTACCACGACCCTATTTGGCTTAAGGTCAATCTTGGAGCATGCGTCCGGGCTTCCCGCACCCAAAACATGCACCTGAACCTGCTAAGCACTCTCTGATGTGCCTCCTACCGCACCTGCCACAAACTGGACTACTGGGCTCTACTAACATGCTCCCCTGACCTCGGAAGCTTGATGTCCTTTCTGATCATGCCCAGATCTAGATGGCACACTAGTTGATGACGGCGCTAGGGCTGATGGTCTCTGGTGGGACTGCTGACAATATCTGCCACTAGACCTCTGCCAGGAAAACCCAAAGCTGCCTATCCTGGCCCTCTTGGCCTCTCTCTCCCTTTCCTTCATCTGATTCACCTCTATCTGTTGGGCGTGTATAACCAATCGAGAGAAGTCTAGATCACTATTCAGCATTGCGATCCTACACTCTTCGACCAGCGAATATGACACTCCATACACAAATCTATTCATATGAGCTCTCTGATCCGCAACCATCTCCGGCGCATACTTGGACTACTGGGTAAACTCCAAGGCATACTCTTGGAAATTGATATGGTTGTGCCTCATGTTGAAGAACTCTGCCATTTTTGCCTCCATCAACTCCCTAGGGAAGAATCTGTCCAAGAAGGTCATCATAAACTCATCCCAACTCATGGGAATGGTGCTCACTGCTTTACCGTCCTTCCATTGATAGTACCAAATGTAAGAAACCACTTTAACTGGTAGGAGGCTAGATCAGTGCTCTCTTCTCCCGTCACCCCTATAATCTGGGTAATCTTCTGTATCTCCTCAAGAAACTCATGCAGGTCCTCATCTCCTCTTGACCCAAGGAACTCAGGTGGATTCATCCTAAAAAAGTCTCAAACTTGAGCCGTCATTGCGTTCCTATTCTAAGGGATATGGGCCACCTCCTGGTTGACCTGAGCGGTTAAAGCCTATGCCAACATCTGAAAAGTCGCTCTACACTTGGCATGAGAGACTTGCTCGGGCAAAGGACCTGTTGTGTCAACGGGGCTTGCTGGTGCCCATCTCCATTGCCATCTTCACGACCATTTCCATTTCCGTTTCTTCTACTATTTACTCAATGAGGAGGCATGATACCACAAATGCGCATAGCATGAGTTAGAAGGGTAGAAAGATAATTCATCGCACAAAATAGATCATGAAAAAAGGAAAATTACCTAAAACGTCTTGTAGCCTCTCCCCCATAAGTGTGGCTCTCTTTACACCCATGGAAAAGACTCTACTCAATGCATCTTTCAGACACCTAGGATGCTTCAAATCCTTGCTTTGATACCATATTTGTGACGACCTGAGTTGAGACCCCGGATCGAGACACGAAACCTAGAACCACGAATGGCTCCAAGTCGACCCATGGCATGAACATAATAACTAAAGAAAATATATCAAGCAAAATCTGATAATTGAAATATAAATAAGTGGAATTCTGATTACATTTCAATAAAAATAGAGTCAGCACTAACCAAGCTGAAATTCTACATATTGTCTGATAAGCCTCTAACATGTCTGAAGAGCTAATGGGACAACATCCCCAACTATCTCACTAAAGTCTGAACTAAAATAACATAACTCAACATCAAACTAAAGACCCTCAAATGATGAGGACTCACCAATGAGAGAAACTAAACTAAGTTGCGGGAAAAATGGCTAGCTGCGAGACTGAGTCTGATCATCTGAACCTACTTCATGAAACAATACAGTATAGAGTATGTGGTAAGTACTTAAAATGTACTGAGTATGCAAGGTAAGTAAAACATGTTGAGTAAGTATAAACTGAAATCATGCATATAAACATTAATTATAAGATCATGAGAGAAAGAACTATATGCTGATATGTCACGCCTCGCCCTGGGGGTATGACTGGCACCTGGTGCCCTACTAGAACCTGACCTGCTGGACTGCTAAGCCTAGGCGCATCTGGCACCTGGCTGGCTCTAACTCACATTTCTGGAAACAAAGGGCTATATAACGGCTGTAAATACAGCCCCCGGCCCATTGGCCTATAGCCTTCTGTACCTGTACTAACAGCTGACCAGAAACATAGTAGTTCAGGGGAACCTATGCGGGCCGACAAGACCACCATGCTGTCTAGTTATCTGTAACTCAAACATAACATACTGAAAAGCTACGTGACCGGCAAGGTCACCACTACTGGCAAACTATGGCCCCACACGGCCATTACAAAAGAAAGAAAGGAGTAAAGGCAACTATACAACTGCACGGCCTCACACGACCGGCTCATCTGACCACAGGGAATACATACAGACTGTAAGCCTCTAAGAAGAATAATAGAAATGATCGGGACAGGGCCCCGACCTACCCGTACTGTACAACAAAAGGAACTGAACTACACCTCTAGATATTCAGTCTCCGGATGACAGGAGCTGAATATTCGACCGCTGATGGGGATCACGTGGTATCGCCTGCGCGTCTATGGGTACCTGCAGGCAAGTAATGCAGCGCCCCACTGGGCGTCAGTACCGCTGGTACTGAGTATGTAAAGCAACTAAAATAACATAACTGAAAACAACATCTGAAAGCAATAATATGTCTGATGAAGCTGAAGTAGAAGGAATCACTTAACTATCTGATAATGTAAACCTTACCTTCTCTCAATCTTTACTGGAAGGGATAAGAGTCATACCTGGAACGTACCGTGCTACTGCTGATCTACTTGTAGCTAACATAACATGACATAACATGAAATAACATAACATAGAACACACAAACCTTACCCGGCCCCCATAAGTCGGGAGGTACAACCAGCACAGAATCTATACCCCTACCCCGGTCATCCCATCTCCTATAGTGGCTGTAAGCATCCTGCCGGTCCTAGGGTATGCACTTGGGCTCGCTGAGCCCCTGACTATAACTGCATCTGAGTCCGGAGGACTCCTGAATCTGCACCCGGGCGTATCAGCTCGACTGGGGTGTGTAAGGGTCGATCAAGGCACAAATATAGGGAAAAACTGGCATCCCATCTTCGTCCCCTGGCGGGACGGCATGCCACTCCGTAGAGTGACGTATCCTCGTCCTCTGGTGGACGAGTCGATACAGCTATTAACCCTAGGCGGTCATGGATGCTAGGTAATCCAACCCCAAACAATACAATGGTCTCAACTGGTAATACTGTCTGGGTATCTCACATGCTGAGGCTAATAGGGATAAAGTATCATATATATTACATACTGGGCTACTGATAGTCATCTGTACGTATTTAATACGTGCTGAGGCAAGTACAGATGTATAAATATGAATATAGTCTCCTGCCGGGCTGTACTGGGCAAATGCTATATAAGATAATGTTTCTACTGAAAACTCTGCTGTTTGCTAAGTTTCTGTATACACTATATGCTGGACTAGTGATAGAAATATGTACACACTTGATACATGCTGAGGCTGGAAGTACTATATATATATGTACGAATATAGTCTTTCTGCTGAACTATGCTGTATACTGATTTTCTATAGTAACCTGATTTACTATTCCTGACATGCTTTTTGAAGTTCATTTTAGCCTGCTATTCTATTTCTGAAGTGCTTTACGGATACTGTACTACTCCGCGGGGTTTCAGCTGAACACAACAATATCTTAACATGGCATATTACCTCACACACTGAATATACTGGGCAATCTCTAACGCTTGCGTTAAAATCTATATCATACTGATAGGTTTCATACACATTACAACCCAATGTTTCTCACATCGTACCAACATTCATAATAACGCAACATTTGACTTCTGAACATTCTACTGGTCCGTAATTTGTTACACTACACTGATATTACTTAACTTGCCGAAGGAAACTAACTTTACATACCTTCTCTTTGAATTATTCGTCCGTCGAACGAGGCTCGGCCGGTACTTCAACTATTTTCTCCCAACTGCATTCATAAATACGTCAATTAATACTAAGTACAGCTTTATTGTAAAGAACGACATTACTTTCGATATAGTTTATAGCCTAAACTTAGGCTTATCGAAAGACGGTCGAAAACTCACTATTTTTCAGCGGCCCAGAAGGGAGAAGTATTCACTTCTCAGCTAGGAACACATAGACATTAATTTAGAGCAATTCTACTTACTTTAGTTCGGTGGCTCGCCGATTCGTCGGCCGTATTTCGCGAAACTAATTCCGTAGAAATGCTCTCTGCTGCTAAATACTCGGGTATCTGGGATTAATTTGAGTTTGGGCAGCGTTTGGCAGCGTAATCGGACGAAAATTAATTAATTTCTTCGTTCCTTTCTTTTCTCTCAACGTTTGGCTCTGTTTTCTGGAAAATGTTTAAGTGTTAAATGATTTTAAACCGAAGTGGGGGCTTATATACTTGGGGCTGAACCTGGGCAACGTGTCACGGAGCCATCGCGGAGGCCTCACCTCTGTGACACGCTGCCATCGCGGAGGGGCTCTGCCTCGGCTCCTCCCGCGATGGTTTCGACGGGTTTCTCGTCCGATCTTTTCCCGGACCTTTCCCTAGCACGTATGGCCTTCAAATATACTTAACCAACGTGTGAATAGGTCATCTAAGCGCCGGGAATTCTACGGGGTGTAACATTCTCCCCCCCTTAAGAACATTCGTCCTCGAATGTACACTGTTATCTAAAGGACTGCTTACTTTACTTTCTAGAAAAATTTCGGCAGAGTTTCCTCTGTAATATGGACTATCGCAAAAACCTGAAATGCAGAAAAGTCCAACACAGGCATTGCATATAATATTCTAAGATCCACTGTACAACTAAATATCACATCTTTCTTTATCATTTACAACATACAACAATAAGGTACTGTATAAATAATGATACGGACATACCTGTCATCTGACTAGGCCTGAAATAGGTGAGGGTATCTGCTTTTCATATCTTCTTCAGCCTCCCACGTCATTTCCTCCCGATTTCTGTTACGCCACAATACTTTGACAGATGCAACATCTTTAGTTCTTAGCCTGCGAACCTGTCTGTCTAAAATAGCTACGGGAACCTCTTCATATGCTAACTCTTCTGTGACCTGGACATTCTGAACTGGAACTACTGTAGAAGGGTCCCCTACGAACTTCCTTAACATAGAAACATGGAATACTGGGTGAACCGACGCTAACTCTGGAGGCAAGTTCAACTCGTATGCCACGCGGCCTATTCTTTGCCGAATCTGATACGGCCCAATGAATCTTGGGCTAAGCTTTCCCTTCTTACCAAACCTCATTACCCCTTTCATCGGGGACACTTTTAGATATACCCAATCGTTACCGAAAATTCTAGATCTCTGCGCCGCCTATCTGCGTATGACTTCTGGCGGCTCTGAGCGGTCAGTAAACGTTCTCGGATAAGCTTTATCTTTTCCTCGGACTGCCGAACAATGTCTGGGCCAACTAGTGCTGATTCTCCTATCTCAAACCAGCCCACCGACGATCTACATTTTCGTCCGTCCAATGCCTCGAAAGGCGCCATCTGAATAACTGAATGGTAGCTGTTATTATAAGCAAATTCAATTAACGAGAGATGTTCATCCCAACTACCCCCAAAATCTAACACACACGCTCGCAGCATATCTTCGAGCGTCTGAATCGTACGTTCAGCCTGCCCGTCTGTCTGAGGATGAAATGCTGTGCTCAAATTAATCTGCGTCCCCAGACCTTTCTGAAACAACTGCCAGAACCTAGCTGTAAACTGTGCCCCCCTGTCTGAAATGATAGATACCGGCACCCCATGCAATCTAACTATTTCTCTGATATATAATTCGGCATAATCCTCAGCTGAGAAGGTAAGCCTTACTGGCAGGAAATGAGCTGATTTTGTCAGCCTGTCAACTATTACCCAAATGGAATCATTTCTGCGTCTAGTACGGGGTAATCCCGTTACAAAATCCATGTTTATCACTTCCCATTTCCACATAGGTATCATTATCTCTTGAGTCAAACCACCCGGTTTCTGGTGCTCTGCTTTCACCTGCTGACAATTAGCACATCTAGATACAAATTCAGCTATCTCAGTTTTCATACTTGGCCACCAATAGATGTCTCTGATATCGTGGTACATTTTCGTCGCCCCTGGGTGAAGGGAATAGCGAGCGTAGTGTACCTCATGCATGATCTGCCCACGAAGTCCTGCGACATTCGGGACACAAAGGCGGCCCTTATAATGTAGCACATCATCCTCGGTTATCTGAAAATCTGGATCCTTACCTTTCTGAACTCTATCTCTGAGCTGGACTAAATCGGGATCCTCATACTGCCGTTCTTTTACCTCTGTAACTAACGATGACACTGCAGAATTTTGAATTACTGCTTCATTATTTTCTGTTTCTATTACTCGAATGGCTAGATCAGCTAACTGATGAATTTCCTTGATTAACTTCCGTTTCTAAGGCCGTAAATACGCCAAACTCCCCATCGACTTACGGCTCAGGGCATCTGCTACAACATTAGCTTTTCCGGGGTGGTATAGAATATTCACATCATAGTCTTTCAACAACTCTAACCAGCGGCGTTGCCGCAGATTCAACTCCCTCTGGGTGAAAATGTACTGTAAGCTCTTATGATCTGTATAAATGTCAACATGGACGTCGTACAGATAATGCCTCCACATCTTCATGAATTACTGCGGCCAATTCCAGGTCATGGGTAGGGTAATTCTTTTCATGTTTTCTCAGCTGTCTGGAGGCATATGCAATTACTCTACCATGCTGCATCAACACACAACCCAATCCGACACCTGACGCGTCGCAATAAACTGAATAACCTTTTGTGCCTTCCGGCAATGCTAATACTGGGGCGAAGGTTAACCTGTCTTTCAATTCCTGGAAACTCTGCTCGCATGCCTCCGTCCACTGAAACTTTGTTGCTTTCTGTGTCAATTTAGTTAAAGGTGCTGCAATGGTTGAGAATCCCTCAACGAATCTCCGATAATACCCTGCTAACCCCATAAAGCTACGAACTTCAGTCGGGGTGGTAGGCCTAGGCCATGACTTAACTGCTTCTATCTTCTGCTTATCTACCTGTATACCGGTGTCTGAGACAATATGCCCTAAAAAGGCCACTGAGTTAAGCCAGAATTCACATTTCAAAAACTTAGCATACAACTGGCGGTCCGTGAGAATCTGGAGCACTGTCCGCAAATGAGTCCGGTGATCTGCTTCAGAGCGAGAATACACCAGAATGTCATCAATGAATACTATCACGAACAAGTCCAGGAAAGGTCTGAAAATACTGTTCATCAGGTCCATAAAAACTGCTGGGGCGTTCGTTAGCCCGAAGGACATAACCAAAAATTCAAAATGCCCATATCGGGTCCTGAATGCTGTCTTAGGAATATCTCTTTCACGTACTCGGACCTGGTGGTATCCGGACCGCAAGTCAATCTTAGAAAAGTATCTGGCTCCCTGCAACTGATCAAATAAGTCATCAATTCTGGGGAGCGGATACTTGTTCTTTACTGTAACTTTGTTTAGCTGCCGATAATCTATGCACATTCGGAGCGAGCCATCTTTCTTTCTCACAGACAAGACTGGCGCACCCCATGGGGAAGTACTCGGCCTGATAAAACCTTTATCTAACAAGTCTTTCAACTGCTCCTTTAATTCTCTGAGTTCTGCAGGAGCCATACGATAAGGAGGTATTGATATTGGCTGAGTGCCTGGTAGCAAGTCAATAACAAAGTCTATTTCCCTTTCTGGGGGAATACCAGGTAACTCATCAGGAAATACATCTGGGAATTCATTTACCACTGGGACAGACTGGAGTGTCGGAGATTCTGCTTGGACATCCTGAACTCTGACAAGATGGTAAATACACCCCTTAGATATCAACTTTCTCGCCTGAAGGTAGGAAATAAACCTACCTTTTGGCGTCACGGTGCTGCCCTTCCACTCCCGTACTGCTTCCCCCGGGAAGTGGAATCAGACCGTTTTGGTCCAACATTCAACATTGGCAAAGCATGGCACTAACCAGTCCATACCCATTATGGCATCGAAGTCTATCATTTCTAACTCGACCAGATCTACTGTGGTCTGACGGTCAACAATCTCTATTGTACACCCGCGGTAGATTTGGCTAGCCGTGATAGAGTCACCAACGAGCGTAGATACTAGAAAGGGTTGCTGTAATGATTCTGGTACAATACTAAACTTCCGTGCCACAAATGGAGTAATATAGGACAAAGTAGACCCTGGGTCAATTAGCATATAAGTAGGGTGTGAGCAGATAGTTAGCATACCTGTCACGACATCAGGCGATACTTCTGAATCTTGTCTCCCTGGTAAAGCATATGTGCGGCTTGGACCCGCACCTGTACTGGAGGCCCCTGATCTGCCCCGACCCCTGCCTGCTGAAATTGAGGGCCTGCGCCCAGTCGAGGATGTTGTGGCTCGTGACCCTGCTGATGTCCTATCCTGTCTATCGCGGTCCTCTCGACCTCTGGCTGGGCAATCTTTCATCAAATGGCCTTCTTGGCCACAAATATAACATGCGGTGGAGCCATATCTGCATGCTCCAGAATGGCGTCGATTGCATATAGGGCAAAGTGGTAGGGTATACCTACTCTACTCTGCCCTCCTCTGTGATAGTGAATCTGCCATCTGCGAGCCTCTACCAGTCCCTGACTGCCCCCTGCGGCTGAATCTACCCCCCTGTGACTGTGACGGAGGCGGGGGCCTGGGCGGCCTGTCTGACAATCGGGGCCTGGGTCCTCCCCGGGCCCCTCCCGGTAATTCAACTGGCCTGTCCCGGTGACGCTGTTCCTGATTAACCCTTCTGACCTCTCGTTGCCGCTGTCTGATGCCCTCAATATTCTGAGCAAATGCCTGAATGCGAGCAATATCCATGTCCTCTCGCAGTGTGGTTGTAGTGCAAATCTCAACATATTCTGGATTCAATCCCGTAATGAAGCGATGCACTCTGGATGCCATAGAATCAACAAAGGCCGGTGCATATCGGGCTAAGGAATCAAACTGCAAAGAATATTCCCGAACACTCATGGCCCCCTGTTCTAGATGTAGGAACTGGTCTACCCGGGCCTGTCGAATCTCCCGCGGCAAATAATGATCCAGAAAGGCTCCTGAAAAGCTAGACCAGGTGGGAGGGGAAACATCTCTCCCTCGGGACCTCTCCCAGCTTTCATACCATAACACCGCAATATCCCGTAACCGAAATGCGGCCAACTCGACTGACTCGGTAGACGTGGCGTGCATAACCCTGAAGATTCTCTGCATCTGATCCAGAAAATCCTGGGGGTCCTCTGTTCGGTCCGTGTCTGTGAACTGTGGGGGATTCAGGGCTAAAAACTCTCGGACCCTCGAACTACCGGGCCCTCCTGATGATTCTGCAACTGTAGATGGCATTGGCTGACGCTGAGCAGCCATCATCTGTGCTAACAGAACTACAGCACTCCTAACCTCCTGATCAGAAGGAGTCAATATAGGGGCTGCTGAAGGTAATGTCGCCCCAAGTGGCTCCTGACGTGGTGGGGACTGCTGAGGAGGCTGGGATGATGCCTCTGTAGTGCCCTCTGATCGGGCTGTCTCCAAATGAGGGGGAGGCATCCCGCTGGTGCCTTCTCCTGCTGCAATGTCTAAGTTCCGACCTGTAATAGGATGGCGCTGGTCTGACATTATCTGTAACCAAAGAATATGGTAAGATTTCGGGGAATCAACCCTATACTGTACCGCTCTATAGCACGACTGAATCAGAATAAAAGACAACCATCCTATCATGCCTTGCAGCCTCCTACCCATAGTATGTGGTGCACAACACATCCATGGACAGGACTCTACTTAGCACGGCTTGCAGACTCCCTGGGATACGACCTGCTCTGATACCAAGTTTGTCACGCCCCGCCCTGGGGGGTATGACTAGCACCTGGTGCCCTACTAGGACCTGACCTGCTGGACTGCTAAGCCTAGGCGCATCTGGCGCCTGGCTGGCTCTAACTCACATTTCTGGAAACAAAGGGCTATATAACGGCTGTAAATACAGCCCCCGGCCCATTGGCCTATAGCCTTCTGTACCTGTACTAACAGCTGACCAGAAACATAGTAGTTCAGGGGAACCTATGCGGGCCGACAAGACCACCATGCTGTCTAGTTATCTGTAACTCAAACATAACATACTGAAAAGCTACGTGACCGGCAAGGTCACCACTACTGGCAAACTATGGCCCCACACGGCCATTACAAAAGAAAGAAAGGAGTAAAGGCAACTATATAACTGCACGGCCTCACACGACCGGCTCATCTGACCACAGGGAATACATACAGACTGCAAGCCTCTAAGAAGAATAATAGAAATGATTGGGACAGGGCCCCGACCTACCCGTACTGTACAACAAAAGGAACTGAACTACACCTCTAGAAATTCAGTCTCCGGATGACAGGAGCTGAATATTCGACCGCTGATGGGGATCACGTGGTATCGCCTGCGCGTCTATGGGTACTTGCAGGCAAGTAATGCAGCGCCCCACTGGGCGTCAGTACCGCTGGTACTGAGTATGTAAAGCAACTGAAATAACATAACTGAAAACAACATCTGAAAGCAATAATATGACTGATGAAGCTGAAGTAGAAGGAATCACTTAACTATCTGATAATGTAAACCTTACCTTCTCTCAATCTTTACTGGAAGGGATAAGAGTCATACCTGGAATGTACCGTGCTACTGCTGATCTACTTGTAGCTAACATAACATGACATAACATGAAATAACATAACATAGCACACACAAACCTTACTCGGCCCCCATAAGCCGGGAGGTACAACCAGCACAGAATCTATACCCCTACCCCGGTCATCCCATCTCCTATAGTGGCTGTAAGCATCCTGCCGGTCCCAGGGTATGCACTTGGGCTCGCTGAGCCCCTGACTATAACTGCATCTGAGTCCGGAGGACTCCTGAATCTGCACCCGGGCGTATCCGCTCGACTGGGGTGTGTAAGGGCCAATCAAGGCACAAATATGGGGAAAAACTGGCATCCTATCTTCATCCCCTGGCGGGACGGCATGCCACTCCATAGAGTGACGTATCCTCATCCTCTGGTGGATGAGTCGATACAACTATTAACCCTGGGCGGTCATGGATGCTAGGTAATCCAACCCTAAACAATACAACGGTCTCAACTGGTAATACTGTCTGGGTATCTCACATGCTGAGGCTAATAGGGATAAAGTATCATATATATTACATACTGGGCTACTGATAGTAATCTGTACATATTTAATACGTGTTGAGGCAAGTACAGATGTATAAATATGAATATAGTCTCCTGCCGGGCTGTACTGGGCAAATGCTATATAAGATAATATTTCTGCTGAAAACTCTGTTGTTTGCTAAGTTTCTGTATACACTATATGCTGGACTAGTGATAGAAATATGTACACACTTGATACATGCTGAGGCTGGAAGTACTATATATATATGTACGAATATAGTCTTTCTGCTGAACTATGTTGTATACTGATTTTCTATAGTAACCTGATTTACTATTCCTGACATGCTTTCTGAACTTCATTTTAGCCTGCTATTCTATTTCTGAAGTGCTTTACGGATACTGTACTACTCCGCGGGGTTTCAGCTGAACACAACAATATCTTAACATGGCATATTACCTCACACACTGAATATACTGGGCAATCTCTAACGCTTGCGTTAGAATCTATATCATACTGATAGGTTTCATACACATTACAACCCAATGTTTCTCATATCGTACCAACATTCATAATAACGCAACATTTGACTTCTGAACATTCTGCTGGTCCGTAATTTGTTACACTACACTGATATTACTTAACTTGCCGAAGGAAACTAACTTTACATACCTTCTCTTTGAATTATTCGTCCGTCGAACGAGGCTCGGCCGGTACTTCAACTATTTTCTCCCAACTGCATTCATAAATACGTCAATTAATACTAAGTACAGCTTTATTGTAAAGAACGACATTACTTTCGATATAGTTTATAGCCTAAACTTAGGCTTATCGAAAGACGGTCGAAAACTCGCTATTTTTCAGCGGCCCAGAAGGGAGAAGTATTCACTTCTAAGCTTGGAACACATAGACATTAATTTAGAGCAATTCCACTTACTTTAGTTCGGTGGTTCGTCGATTCGTCGGCCGTATTTCGCAAAACTAATTCCGTAGAAATGCTCTCTGCTGCTAAATACTCGGGTCTCTGGGATTAATTTGAGTTTGGGCAGCGTTTGGCAGCGTAATCGGACGAAAATTAATTAATTTCTTCGTTCCTTTCTTTTCTCTCAACGTTTGGCTCTGTTTTCTGGAAAATGTTTAAGTGTTAAATGATTTTAAACCGAAGTGGGGGCTTATATACTTGGGGCTGAACCTGGGCAACGTGTCACGGAGCCATCGCGGAGGCCTCACCTCCGTGACACGCTACCATCGCGGAGGGGCTCTGCCTCGGCTCCTCCCGCGATGGTTTCGACGGGTTTCTCGTCCGATCTTTTCCCGGACCTTTCCCTAGCACGTATGGCCTTCAAATATACTTAACCAACGTGCGAATAGGTCATCTAAGCGCCGGGAATTCTACGGGGTGTAACATTTGATATCTGAAAACATGTATAGTCATAAATGGAATTTCATATCTAAATAGAATGACCCAAATATGAAAATAGAATCATATGGCTTGCCATAACTGAAATCATAAATAAAAGCTTATAAACTGATCATTGGGTCAAACCTGCTGAAAATATAATATCATAAGTCGTAAACATTCATAATTGAAATCATGAGGAATAATGGGAGACTCATCACAATCAACATCATCACAAAGATCTTACATGATGCCCCAACTATCATATTCAAGTGGGCAGAGCCATCCAAAGACTTTCCAGGGCTAAGGACGTCACCATAATATCGATATCAAGCTAAAGGCCCTTTGGCAAGCAGGGGAAAGCTCTCTTGAGAGGTCCCCAACTGAATGTATAAACCTACGTCAGTTTTGAGACAGGGAAACCGTGGAACCCCAAGCCTACTTGATGCTAGACACTACTCCCAAAAATATGTGTTGTTCCCCCATCATTTTTCAACAAAGCTGAAATCATAATCACATGGATAGTCTAAAATATGAACATGGGGAGTCTTGACTCCAAAACATATCATAAGTTGTAGTGGGAGTCTTGACTCCAAAATATATGATAAGTTGATCTTATTAGCCCTAGCTAAATCATGAAAACCTGCTTAACTTGAGTGGGATTACCCAAATCCTAAAATCATGTATGCGTACTTAAAATAGACTTCATTAGTCAAAATCATAGATTCATACATGGGTAATTCATAGACTTTCATTTATGCTAGATATCTCATCATACTTGAAATTATAAATCATAAACTTGACTTTTCATGAAACTTGCATAATTGAACATCATTTTCTAAAACTTGAAATCATGAATTTATAATCAAAATGGGTATAAAATCTACCCATTGATCTTAAAATATACTTTGAAACATAAATGGAATTGACCCATAAATAAATCATAGAGAATTTCATAAAATTGGGTTAAAACCCCATACGATCATCAACTTGAATTAAAACTTGAATTCATGAGATTGAGGAGAGATATGTGCATGAGAGTAAAATAAAACTCTCATTCGAAGCCCTAAATACCTGGGTGAACTAAATCTACACTTTTCTTTGAAAGCCCAAGAAATTTGGAGAAGAAATTGAAGGATTTAAACTTGATCTTCAATAGAAAATCTCTAAACTTGCATGTATGGGAGTTGAATGAATTAGAATAGGTTAAGCTACCTTAATACACTTTTTTCAGGGCTTAAAATGGCGCAATTTAGGACTTTAGATATTAGAAATTACCAAAACACCCTTAATAATTTCGTAGAAAATTACTAACACCACAAATCGTACCTCAATACCACGACTCGTGGTTGGCTCTCGTTGTTGCTACTGTTTCACCCTAACTTCTGAAGTTTCCCACGGATCAAACAACGACTCGTACCTTCCAACGATGAGTCGTTGGACCGTGGTCACTTATTCCAAACTTCACTGCACCTTCTCACGGATACTAACCATGACTCGTTGTTCTCTACAATGAGTCGTACCACGACTCATATAATCCATCTTAACAACACAAACCCAAACAACGACCCCGACCCATGACTTTTTATAAAGATCCATGGGTCATTTAATGACTTATTTTTACTGGGATTCCTTTAGAATATGCTAACCATGACTAATCCTACAACCTGTTACTTCTCACCACGACTCGTACAATGAGTCATTTTGTGAAAATTCTCCCCGCCTTCTTTTTCTTGTTGGTCACATTTCTAATCCCAAGTCTAGTCTTAGGGACTTGTGAGATTTTACAAAAGTAGTCTTAGGCACTTTGAGACTTGAAAGTGAAGGTCCATCAAGGAATGAATGACAAGGAAAGGGATATAAAGAAATATGTGTAGAAAATAAGAAGAGAAAATAGAAAGAAGGGGTGCCCATAAAAATGTGTTGTTTTCTTGCTGCTAGGACAATGAAAGAAAGAGTGTTCAGAGTGTAAATTCTTAGTATTTCTATAAGAAAAGGCTAGCAGTCAAGTAGTGAAGAAAGGAGCATGAAAAGAAAAAAGGGTGAGTAAAGTGAGGAGTGAACAACAAGGAAAAGGTGGTGGACTTGAAAGAAGGTAAAAAATGTCTTCAAAGTGCTTAGGATTGGTAGTCACTATAAAAGAGAAAAATTATTTCTACTGTTCCTTAGCCGATATTACAATCAAAAAAAGTCCTTTTGATCGTAATCTCTTGAAATGACTAAGTAGTCTAAGTGTACATAAAGGGTAAGCTTCTGGTATGTTGCATATGTATGATACATCTTTTATGAGTGTGAGTGTGCCTTAATTATTATGTTCCATTCTTTGCAATAGTAATTTGAGAGAGGAACATCACTAAAAGTGAGGGGCATAAGATGTCTAAGTGGGTGTACTATGTGTTGCATGTTTTGTATTTAATCATGTTGGCCCTATTTTAAATGTCAGTTATAGAAGTTGTGCGGTCTTGAATGTGAAAACTCTGCATGTGCTTAATGTGAATTACTAGAAGTTGATGAACCACTTAATAATATGTTCTATGCTAGTTGTTTGGATGCAAATTGATAGAGGTGATAAGTGGTGAGAAAATATGAGTTTGTGCATGGAATTGAGGATTGTTCATGGACGAACAATGGTTTAAGTGTGGGATGGTGATGTTTGGCATATTCTTATGCCCATTGCCATATTTTTACTCATATTTTGCCTTATTTTGAGTTCATAATCCTTATGAAATGCGTAAATTCATGTTTTTGTGTGTCTTGTGAGCTAATGAAATGTTTCTAGAAGTTTTGAGCAGGAAACCATGGAAAAAGGACCTAAAAATGACCCGAGGTGTGAAAAAGAAGTGTTGGCGCCATCACTTGTGCTTTAGAGCAACATGCACCAAAGTTGGTGCTATGGATAGCCGAGGCGCCAGGTCTCTAGCTTTAGACATGAGAATTTGACTAACAACTTGGGGAGATGGATGGCGTGGACCTCCAGAAGCATTTCAGACTTAGAAAATTTTCCTAACATTCTGGTGCTATGGATGAAGTGAGGCGCTAGAAGGGTCCTAAAGCTCAGAAATTTGACTAACACTCTAGTGCTATAGATGGAGTTGGGTGCCAAAAGTGTTAGGAAGTGTAGAAATTTGGCTAAGTCCTTGGTGCTATGGCTGGAGTGGGGCGCTCAGAGCTATACTTTAGAGGATATTGACCCACTCTTGGGGCTATGCATAGGGCAGTGCGCCAGACACTCTTTGGATGAATTTTTATTGATTTTTAAGCCAAGTACTTGAGGGAAAAAGCATTATTTGAAGGCTCACCTATAAATACAACATCTAGGTCATTTTTAGCATACCATTCATCATTTTGTTTGATTCTAGAAGGTTGTAAATGCAGCTTTTGGAGGAGAGACATGTTCCTACTTAGGTTTCTTTTTTTCTTTATCTCTTTACTTTGAATGATGATTATGTCTTTGTTTTTCCGCTTGTCTATAAGTGGCTAAACACCCATTCTTGTTTTTTGGCCATAATTGATGGTTGACATTTGAAAGAGTAATTAATGCTAGTTTTTATTCTTCATTAAAGATTGTTTATATTTATTTATTTTCATTGCGTATTCACTAGACTAATCACTTTGTGAGTAAATCTTTTGGATTTTGGTTGAACTTAAGAAAGGGAACTGAAAGGGTTAAAAGTAAATGTAAAATAGGAATTCAAAGATCCTTTGGTCCATTGGTTGAAGGTTAGAAGTTGTTGTTGACGATAAAAATATACCCTTCAACTCTGTTTAGTTGAAATACAAGTAGGCATAACAGTCACTTCATATTTCTCCTATGAACAAAGGGATATAGGCGTTAGGGTTCATGAGATTGTTCTTGGATGCTCGGGAGAGTGGCAAGAAATGGAATAGTAACTTGCAACTAGCAACCTTAGGAAGAACTAAGCTAGCGTAATCACGTCTTGACAACTCAAGCTGAAATGAAAGTGCCAATTCCGTAGATTTTCTTCATCATTTTAAGTACAAACAAGTTTATAACAATCTTAGTTCTTTAGTTAATTTTATATTTCAACTTTTTAGTAGTTTAATTCTCCAAGCCATTCCCCATCATATTTGTTTTGTTAGAATAGTAAAATAAAGAAATAACTTTAAAATGATTGATCTGACAAGCTTCTGAGTGATCGATAATCGGGACTTCACTATCCTATATTACTTGACGATCATGTGCGCTTGGGCGACATCAGGGAACATCTGCTTATAAATAGAATATCAGTCAAATCCTAAGAAAGGTACAACTCAACAGATTGCAGGGAAACAAGTTCAACAACATGGAAAGAAAATCATTCCATCACAAAAGGGGCTAACCTATAAAAAAAGAAAGATGACTCAATGACGCATATCAAAGATGCCTGTGGAAAGAGAGCACACGTAGATCTACTATGAATAGATTTTACATCCTAAATAAAGGAAGGTTGTAAATCTACATCCATCAAGATCTCAATCCTACATCCAAATTTATTTGATTGAGAAAATCCCTTGGGTTACCTTAAGAGCAAATTTGTTCAAGATCAAAAGAATTGATCTTTTTGCCTTCAGAAGATCTTCTCGCAATACTACAAAAAGCAATGAAGACTCAGAAAGAAGTGTGCAAATTCACTTTATCAATTCTTACTATTCTACTTCATATTCAATCATTGTAATCTGTAATAGTTATTAGTGAGATAAAAAAGAAAAAGTTAGGTAGATATACGAGTAGAGGTTATGACCAAAATTCACAAAACTGAGTTCGCTTTAGTTCTACGAATTGTTTGAGACACTCTCCGCGTGAACCACTTCCATCAAGTTCTAAGTGAACCCTTGTAACTCAAAGGTACTGGACTAGACACTACCCTGGTCAACCGAATCAGTATAAAAACTCGGTGTCTTTATTTCTCCTATTTAATACTTATTATTGCTTTACTTGTTACTAACTCTTTTGCAAAATTATAGTTGACTGATTAATTTTTTTCCAAAAAAAATTCAATTAACCCCCTCCTCTTTTTATCAGTAAAGAAGAAGGGGTTTAGGTATACGAAGCATGACTGGTATTTGTAACACTTATAGTATTAAAAAATGGTAGAGATTTAGATGTCAAGACTCTCTTTGTGCAATGTTTACCAAGGCTAAATATTGCATCAATACTCATCTAGTGGCTAAGATTTGGGTTGTCATCGATTCCCATAAATGGAAAACCCTAACTAAAGCTAGAGTACAAGTTGAAACCAATAATTTTTGGAAGGTTTATTGTGTCCTGATCAGACTCACTCTACTAAGACCACTTTAAGTGAAATTTTTTAATGGAAAAAGGGGAAATCTCACAAAGTTACAAACTGTTACTGTGTCTTGGATGATACGTCACATCAGTAATGTTTAGACTAGTACTAACATGAACCAGGATTTTCCACTTTCAATTCCTTCTAATGGTGGAATTTTCTTAAACAAAATTTCTTGAAAAAGTATAAAAGCTACTAAACAGCCAAACATTCTTATTAATAGAGTGTGGAATAAAAATATCTTTTCAAAATATCATTCTGGAGACTTTTAAAAACTAAATTGTCTTTTAATGATGTATTTTGCAGGTACGAAAGCAGAGAGCCAAAAACATGCTTATGCTATATTACACCTCAACTTGAAATAATGAGACATGTATCCACTAATAATGAATCTGCTCAAAGGTTTTGGAGACTAATTATAAACCAAATAGGGATCAAATATCATAGTAAATTGGTTAGGAGCTTTCTTAATGATTAGTGGCTAAGTCAAAGGAAAAATATTGTGCAAAGATTAATGATTCATATTGTTCCTATTATAGTGTGCTGAGACTTATGGAAGATGAGATGCTCTTGCAAATATAGAAATCAATGCCATTTTTTATATTAGAAGAATAAAACAATAAATTCTATGGTATATCAAAGTTGCTAAGGACAAGGCTTTTCCACAAGTCAAATTGGATCTTCCAATGAATCAATTGTGCGAGGTAGTGAAAAAACTGAGACCTGATATAATAGCCAACACTATCAATTGGGCATGCCTCGTATCGGAAGAATCAAAGTCAATATGGATGGTAGCTTTATTGCTCACAATGGTAAAGCAAGCATAGGTGGCATTGTCAGAAACTGTTCAGATGTTTTTTTATATGCCTTTGATGTACTTTTGCAGGCTAAAATTACAATGTAGTAGAGGATCTTGTAGCAAAGTATGCGGCTCAATGAATTAAAGATAATTGACACACTAGGTGTACTATAGAGATGAATTTAATGCTGATAATATGAAGCACAAATGCTCTCAGAACCCCATTTTTCATACCATTGCAGTGGATACATCTACAATATTGGTAAAAACTCCTATTGCTACAGAGAGGCAAATAGTTTGACTAACTTTCTTGCAAAGTTAGCAACAATTCTTGATGTACATAAGATCTTCCACACTTTTGATCAAATTTCAGAAGGAGCTAAAGGGCCTTATTTCTTTTTTTTTTTTGTACAAGATTCAACTTTCTACTATTAGGATTAAATATGATAAGTCTAATTTTCATGTTAGTTAATTGTATAGATTGTTCTCCGGAGAGAATGAGAAATAGTCTCTGTTAAAATTTTTTTTTTTCCTAGATTGCTTGCAATCTGTGTCTATGTATCTGGGGTAAGGTTTAGTCCCCCTCTTTTATTGTATATAATACCTCAGGACCAATCTTGAATTTTTTTAAAAGAAATTAAAAACAGATGCCTTATTTTAAAGAATAGTTTTTCGCTTCTAGTAGATAAGGTTTTAAGTTACATCTTACTCAATTTTGTGTGATATTATTTTGAATAAAGAAATATGATAAATATAAATACTTGTATACACAAGAAAATGACTAAATTTACCTTCTCTATTGAAAATAATTTAAAATTAGTCCTTAATTATAGCAACGCTTTAACATGAAATAGGAAGCTATCATCTTGGTCAAAGTGTTAACACAGTGAATTTACAATTCAAAGCATTCCAAAAGAGACATGGATTTATCCATTTATACTTTTATTTTTATTTTAAAATTATCTTCCACTATACTTCATTCAATTTTTTTATTTCTAAAGCTTTTAAAAAGTATTGAAAACTTATTATGTAATTAAATTAAGATTATAATTATATTAATCTAATGCAGGAAAAAATTGCACAATATCAAACTTATATGAAGTGAATACAATAGAAAAATAAAAGTAAAAATTTCAGCCAATAAATTCAAACTAAAGTAAATTCTAAAAATGGGTTAGAATTGGATTAGTATTATGTTGAAATGGATATCACTTTGAAAAAGAGTTATGTTGAGAGGGCTAAATCTTAGCCCAGTACGAAATTATCTTATGCTTTGAGACGAATCTAGGATTTCTAGAACATGAGTGTGCCACTAAAACAAAAAGAAGAAGAGAAATTTTATTAAGTGAAAATTAATCCCTAATCCTCAAAGTTAATAACTTAAAGTTTAATAAAGTACACAATTTAACCTCCGTGTAGCATATATACATATACATACATACATACATACATACATACATATATATATATATATATATATATATATATATATCTAGTTTTACATAGAAACTACAAGTTCATGTGCCCCATATTTTCGTCTCTAAATTCACCGCTTCTGTGCGCAATTAATAAATTTAAAATGAATTAAACAGATCATCAATTGTTAGGCCATAACATACTTAGGCCTCATTTGTTTTCATTAAGAATAACACGTATGAATTTGAATGCACATCTTAATGATTAAGATGTTGTCTCTAGATCTGAATACTGAATGATTAAGGCTGTTTGTTTTTCAACATCTGAATACACATACTTTATTCATCTGTAAATATATTAAATACAATTTAAATTAAAAAAATTAAATATTAATTTAATAAAAATAAAATATTTATGTTTACTAGTGAGAGTTGTGGTAATAATTAGTGTTAGTGGCTAGTAATGATGGTGGTAATAGTTGGGATGATAGAAGTGGTTGGTGTTGTAATGGCTGGTGCAATGGTGATAGTCGGTAGTGGTAGTTGTGATGGTGAAGTTGATTGATATTAGTAGTTGACAGTGTTGATGGTGGTGGCTAAAGAATGTATGGTAGTATAGTTGGCGGTGGTGCTAGTTGTGATGGTGGAGGTGGTTGGTAGTATGGATTGATCGTAATGGTGGTAGTGATTGGTAAGAGTGGCAAAAATGGTTGTGCCAGTGAATATAACTATAATGGTGGAGGTGGTATACGTGATAACGACTGACAATAGTGATTGACAGCAGTGGTGGTTGACGACGATAATGGTGGTTGACAATGGTGGTAAAGGTGGTTGGTGGTACCGGTAGTGGTTAGCGATAGTAATGGTGGTGGCGGTTATGATGACATAGGTTATTAGTAATGATGACTGGCGGTTTTGGATAGAGTGATAGTGAAAATTATCCACACAAACATAACTTTTAATGATATTATGATTCTGTTCAGATCTTAGTGATTAAGATATGTTCAGACCAAATAAGTGCTGAAATCTTAATGAAAACAAATGCATTTAATGGTCTAAGGTTTGACCCATTCAAATTCACACCAGCATTAAGTGTAAACAAATGAGGCATTAGAAAGTGGGTAAAATTCTTCAAGCATATAACTTGTTTATATTAACCACAAAACATGTAGCTCTTGCGTCAAGCAATGTCCTAGTGAACCTGCAGCTTGACACATATGAAATAAGAGGAAGATAGCAACGCCAAACCTTGTGATTAAATGAAGGAACCAATAAAATGTATTAGAGGCTAACAAATTAGTTCTTTCTTTAGTTGAATATAATATTCATGGAAATAGGCACAACCCAAAAACTCACAAAAATTAGAGCAAATAATTAATTGAGTGTTATGTGACAGAACTTGTCTATCTCCTGAGACGTCCATCATGCAATAAGTTTAGGCTTTGCAACCAAAGAAGATAGAGATTAAATCTACAATATTTACCTTTCTTGGCATGCAATTCAGAACCTCAAAAAGGATACCCGGATTTCTAGATCTTAATTAAATACAATGAACTAAATCAAATTTCCATCAGATGGAAAGCCTTGGGTATTTCTAGTAAAGAAAGAAAAAACATGTTTCAGGTGGGTGGCAGTCTAACTACTGTGTTTTTTCCTCCGAGACGCATTATGTTTAGTCTCTCACAAAATTACTTTTATTACTAAATCCTATTGGGCCAAAAAAGCACAATTGGCACACGCACGAATGTACAGTAATATGATGATTGACATTTTCTAATCTATTATAATTTTACCAGATTTCGAATTTAAGTTTTGTATAAATTATTTTTATTTTGGGATGATTTTTAATTTTTTCCCCTTAAGTTGATGGTTATTTATTTTCCCTACTGCTCATTAATGAAAATTTGTGGTGCAAAATATTCTTGTCCGGCATAAGTTGTATGGTATCTAATTCACAAGACATAAGTTCAGAAAACTTTTGCCTTGTCCAACGCAAGTTTAGAGAACTTTTGCCTTGTCCGACATAAAGTTTTATACGAACAAGTTAAGAGGCATAACTTTATGGGTTCTGAAATTCAACTTATGCCTGTATCGACATAAGTTATCAAGGAACTAAGTTATGCCTTGTAAGACATAACTTGTGGTTATAAACTTCTTAAGGCATAATGTTCTAAAACTGAACTTATGCATCTATTGGTATAAATTCTGTAGAAACTAAGTTTGTAAGACATAACTTGTGAATTATTAATTGAACTTACGCCTTTAATGACATAAGTTCCGTAGGAATTAAGCATCATAACTTGTTTTTCCTTGTAATACATAACTTGTGTTACATTTTGATACAAAAACATAAACTTTTGCGTAGCGATTTTTAAAATTTTTTTCTTTATGTCTAGGGTATTTTCAGCAACTTTTTTATTACTTAAAGTGTTGAAGGATAAAAATTAAAGACTACCCATTTGAGGAATAAAAATTAAAGACCGCTCTAAAATAGATATAAAATTTAAACACTTCAGAATAAAAGCATTCTTGTAAATGACTACAAGTTCACGTTCCAAGAAAAGTGGACTTGCGCAATAGGAGATACTTTATTTCTGAGAGGGCTAACTTGGAGAAAGTTCAAATTAATTTGACAACAATTTTCAATAATGAAATGGTTAAACCAAAAAAAAAAAAACTTACAACCTAAAGCTTGTAACATCGAGTTTTTCTTTTCCGATCATGGAGGAGTTGTCCAAGTTTTGAAGAGGAAGGATTATAATAAACAAATTACTCGCCAATATATTTTCTGTATTTGGAAACTAAAATATTTATGCAACTATAAGTAGATAATGCTTGACGATATATCTGGTGAAATATATGAATTCTAACGGGACAAGGGTTTAAACAAAATATACTTGAGTTCTAGCTAGTATCTAAAAATATCATTTTTTGCGGAAAGCCTATCTGGACAAAAGTTTTCTTAATATAAACGTGACTTGAGTCAAAAATTTTCTAGAAAAACCATGTTTGAATTTTAAATTAAATATCAATTTTAAAACCTCACAAACGTCACCATTATAAATGTATTTGTTTCTTGATAGAGGAAAAAAAAAAATTCTTTTGCTTCTCTGTAAGTATTTATTTATGATCTCGTTCTTCACAAATCAAACACTAAAAGCATCTATATATGGGGTAAAAACTAGACAGAATATATGAGTAAATTAGGAAGTGCTACATGGATAATAGAACAGTTCGGATGTAACTCAATAAAAATAAGAAGACAACTTTTCTAAACATGGTCAGAAGAAGCAACCATATTCGTGGAAGTCCTAGATTCGAGATATTTAAGGTTGATGTTATATTAGAAAGTCTGCTAGCTTTGAAAGCATAGGACTGAACACCAGGTTGCGACTGGTTTGAATAAGGTCAGAACTCAATCGTTCCAAAAAAAAATTGTAATCTTCCCCAATCATTACGTAACTGAAACATATGTAAATAAATGAGACTTTGTGACACAAATTCAGTTCTCTAAGGTTAAGCTATAAGTAGTAACTTACCTTCTTGTTGTAGGAAAACTAAATTTTATTTATTCACCGGCTTTATACTCAAACTTTTAATCAAATTTCATAGTTCTGAAATACAAGAGTTCTAAGCTTTTTCTAGTGATGTTGCCAGCCAACCATAATGGAATACAAGCTCTACTTATTCCTTTATTTCATTATTGTTATTCGATCTATTGACGTTATCAGAAAATATAATTTTTATACAAGTTAGTGCATAGAAATTCAATTATTTGGTCATCTCAATCTATGTATTCTTAAACCATATTTATAAATTAAACTATATCAATTTAAGGACAAATGGTTTGACGCCCACTGTAGGGACAGGATAATTGTGGTGCTGTTTTGACCTGTTAACTCTTTTTTATTTGTTTTGATCTATTTTGCAAGAAAATCCATCGTAATGGCTCATAACAAGAGAAATGTTCAATTTGATAGCAACCAAAGAAATACCGATTTATCATTGAATGATAAAAAGGTTCGAGTCCCACCCAACTTCGATAGGAAGCCATCAACCAAAGACTAAAGCTTTCAAGGAGATGGGGATACAACTCCCACCCATAGAAGAGAGAATAGCTTCCATATTGAAAGTAGTCGAACCCCTAGTGACCTGGAGGATTTTGAGGATGATGATAATAATAAAAATTATGGGAATGGCTAGGATCAGGAGAGGTAGTCCAAAATCTTGAGATACAGCAGAATCAAATAACGATGCACCTTTCACAACATGACAGATGATGTTCAACTTCAATAAGCGATAATAACATTTTCAAACAATGCAAATTTGGAAACTCCAACACCGCCTAATGTTATCCTAGTCCATGCGACTGGGGTAATGGTCAAAACACTTTTGATACCCATGTCTGACTGAACAATAGCGAGAGTGATGGCTCCTGAAGTGGAAACAAACAAATGGACCCTATGAAGGGGCGGCCGGGAGGGGGGGGGGGAGGGGAGGGAGCTCATGAGATGTGTTAAAGAACTATACTTAAAACATTGTATATAGTGTGTGTATATATATATATGCACACACACGTGTCACGTTTGTTCTCATTTCAACCACTAGTTTAATAATCTATTATTTCTGACATATTATATAAATCAAATTAATATGATCTTTAAATTGTGCTTCGAATCTATTAAAGAATAAATATAGATATTCTTGGTAATATAGATAGCATAATTATAGAGATTGTAACAAATCTATAGGATTTTCTTTTTGATTATTTTCACAGTTAGGATTCTATGTACATGTATATATACTTGCCACTTCATGGAATAATATACAATTAATTCTCTAATATATTTGTTTTATGATATCAGAGCCAGGTCCATTTCCGTTTGGGCTCCCGGTCCATGCTTCAGTTGGTCCTAAGCGTGAAGGGTGGGGTGGGGGGGGGTATTAAAGTGGGTTAGAGTTCTACATTAGTTGGGGAATGGACTGATCGTTTGCTTATATGATCTTGGGAAAATTTTCTCTCATGATCTAGCTTTTGGTATTAATTTAGGCCTAGGTGTCATATCTTTACATGGTATCAGAGCCAGGTCTATTCCCGTTTGGGCTCCCAGTCCACGCTCCAGTCAGACTTAGGCATGAAGGGGGGGGGTGTTAGAGTGGGTTAGAGTCCCACATTGGTTGGAGAATGGACTAATGGTTTATTTTTATGGATTTGGATAATCCTCCTCTCATGAGCTAGCTTTTAGGGTTATGTTAGACCCAAGAGCCATATCTTTACAATGTTAGTGGGTTAGAGTCCCACATTGTTGGGGAATAGATTTATGATTTATATATATGATCTTCAATAGTCCTTCCCTCATGAGCTAGCTTATAGGTTTGAGTTAGGCCCAAGTGCCATATCTTTACATGGTATCAGAGCCAATATCTGAGCCAGTGATGTGGCTTTGGTGGAAGTCACAGTGACTTCGCCGAAAGTGGTTGAGAGTTCTATCTTTCTATTTTATTTTTAAAATCTGAGATATAATAATTAAGGTCTCTCATAACTTTGCTAACATAAATCAAGTTAAAGGACAACTTTAGTAGAGTTAATACAGATGACAGGGTAATAGTGTGGTTGGTTTAACAGTCCCATAACCAATATTGTTACAAGTTGATCCATCAGCTACAATAATTGGAGAGGGTGCTTTGTGTAATCGAAGCTAGAAAAAATATTAGGATTACCTATCATGTAATTTGTGACACCTAAATCAATCACCCATTTATTTGAAGAGATGATAAGACACGTTTCATCTGATTGAGCAAAGGCATTAATTGAAGTAGATTCCTTCAATAATTTCAAATATTGAGAAAATTTACCAAACTCCTCCATGAAAATCAAAATTATTTTGTCAGAAAATGGATTAGAAGTAACAATAACTTTAGACCTTTGAGTTTTTTTATTACAATCAGTCATTTTCCCAATCAAAATACCCATTGTACATAAATGAATTGATGGAGAAACCAACCAGTCCCAAACAGATTATATCAAAATAATCAGATAATACAATCACCAAAATAATATGACTATCCAGATGTGATTGATAGTCTCCAAGACCACTATTGACGGAAAATTAGAAACAAAGGATGTTGACTGAAAAAGACATGACGATATTGGAGAAGCCAACAAATTTTATGAAAAGCAGCCCAAAAATCAAAGGATGCCCAAATCATCTTCTTTGATACTCCATTTGAAAGTTACAATTATGACCAAAACAACCTTATCGAATCAGCTCCAAAATGAATCAAACTTCATATTTGAGTTTACAACTAGATCTCCAATGAAAAGATCTATAGCACCCACTCGAATTTCCAGAATCTTGAAGCACCAGTTTCGCTCAAAAATGGCAGAAAGTCAAACTTCAGATTTCAGATTTTTTTTCAATTGTTGGTTGTTTCGTGATCTTACGACAAATCAAATTATTGGTAAAGGATATGTATCTGATGATCTCTATATCCTTGATGAATAGGAGTCCCAATCCATTGCTTTCTCTAGTGTCGTGTCTCCATTTAAAGCACATTGTGAATTGGGACATCCTTCTCTATCTTTGTTGAAGAAGCTCTGTCCTCAATTCCAGAATATTTCTTTATTAGAATATGAGTCATATCAATTTGCAAAATATCATCATATCTCAGTAAGTTCAAGGGTTAATAAGCGGGTTGAGACGGCTTTTGAGTTAGTTCATTCTGACATTTGGGGGCCATGTCCTGTTATTTTCAAAATCGGGCATAAATTGTCACTTTTGTGTATAATTTCTCTCGGATGACTTGGATTTATTTTAGAAAAAGTTGATCCAAAGTGTTTACTCACTTTTGTGCCTATGCTAAAGTCAAAACTCAATTCAATGTTTCGATACGTATTCTAAGAAGTGACAACGCTAAAGAATATTTATCAAAATTATTTCAGTCATACATGAGACAACACGATATTCTCCACTAGTCTTCATGTATTTACACACCTTCTAAAAATAGGGTAGTTGAGAGAAAGAATATGCATTTACTTGAGACAACTCGAGCACTTTTATTCCATATGAAGGTTCTTCACTAGTTTTGGGCAGATGCTCTCTTTACGGCTTGTTTTTTGATTAATCGCATGCCATCTATTGTACTTGCTGGTAATATGCCTTACAATGTTCTTTTTCTAAATAATTCACTATTCCCGATAGAACTTAAGATCTTTGGAAGCACAGGTTATGTTCTTGATATTCGATTATATGTTACTAAGTTAGATCCTACGGCATTGAAATGTGCTTTTTGGGCTATTCTTGCTTTCAGAAAGGATATCAGTACTATTCTAGTGAACTTGGTAAATATCTTGTGTCAACTAATGTGGTATTTTTAGAGACTACACGATTCTTCTATGCACCTCCAATTTCTACAAATTAGGAGGAGGAAGGTGAGTGGTTAATCTATCAAGCCACCCATGCTATTCCTCCATCTCCTAGTTCTTCTGTTAAGCACCACCCGACTATTGTACCTTTAGTGCCTACTCCATCTACGGTAGCAAGGCCTTCAGTTGTTCAAGTTTACTCAAGGAGGCCAGAGGCCAATTATACATGTCATGCACCAATTTTGTCATCATCTGATCCTCTAAAAAACCTTGACCTCCCATTGCTCTTCTCAAAGGTACTCGTACTTGCAAATCCACATATTCCATTACTAATTTTATTTCCTATAACTAGTTATCCTCTATCTAGATCTTTGTCTGTTTCTCTAAACTCCATCTTTGTACCTAAAATAGTGAATGAGGCTTTAAATCATCCTGGATGATCCGATGCAATATTTGATGATATACATTCCTTAGAGGAAAACCAAACGTGGGATTTGGTTGATTTACCCAAAGGAAAGAAATCAGTAGGGTGCAAGTGCGTCTTAATAGTTAAAGTTAATCCAGATGGTTCTGTGACAAGACTTAAGGTTAGACTTGTGGCTAAAGGGTATGCTTAGATGTATGGGGTGGATTTTTCAGACACCTTCTCTCCAATTTCCAAACTCACATATGTCTATTTGTTTATTTCTCTAGCTGCTTCTGAGCATTAGCCTTTGCATCAGTTAAATATCATAAAAGCATTCCTTCATGGTGATCTATATGAAGAGGTGTACTTAGAGCAACACCTAGTTTTGTTGCTTAAGGGGGATATGGGAAAGTTTTCCATTTGAAGAAATATTTATATGGATTGAAGCATAGTCCTCAAGCTTAGTTTGGCAAGTTTAATGAGGTAATTCGAAAGTTTGGGATGAAGAAGAGTAAATGTGATCACTCGGTCTTTTATAAGTAATCAACTGCGGGCATTATCATTTTGGTTGTATATGTTGATGATATTGTTATTGCAGAAAGTGACTCTGTCAGGATTTCCTCTCTCTAGTCCTTTCTACATACTAGATTTCACACGAAGGATTTGGGCTCGTTGAAGTACTTCTTGGGAATAACAGTGAGCAGAAGCAAGAAGGGAATTTTTTCGTTTCAAAGAAACTATATTCTTGACTCACTTGCAGAAAAAGGAGAGTTAGCAACCAAGCCATGCAGTAGTCCAATGGTTCCTAATGTGCATCTTATGAAAGATGAAGGTGATCCATTTGATAATCCAGAGAGATATAGGATCATCTAGATATTGCTTTTTTTTGTAAGTGTTATTAGTTAGTTCATGTACGCTCCTACAGTCAAATATTGGTCAGCAATTGAACAAATTTTACGTTTCCTAAAAGGAGCCCTTGGACTTGTCATATTATATAGGAACCATGGGCATTCTCATATTGAGTGTTTTGCAGATGCAGATTGGGTTGGATCCAGAACTGATAGAAGGTCTACTATTGGCTATTGCGACTTTGTGGCTGGAAACCTGGTATCATAGAGAAGTAAGAAACAAAACATTGTATCATGATCTTTTCACGACCCAAACGTACACCCAGATCGTAGACACAGGACAAGGAGCCTTGAGAGGCCCCAAGTCGACCCATGGAATGAGCATACATCTAATTCAATCACATGAGAGGAAGACTTAGCATAAAGAACGTAATCATAACATAACATAAGGGAAAACAGTACAATACTCATACAATATGGCGGAATACAACATTTTAGTCTGATAAGCCTCTAAACATGAAAGGCGGATTGATGGGATAACTCCCCAACTAATCCATCATCCAGAAACTAAAGGAATGACATAGAGTGTGAACATATAGCCCTCAGAACATGAGGACTCACCAAGTACGCACCGAGAAAGTCCAAATCTATCTACGGGTGAGGATGAGCGTGAGAACTGGGACCCTGTATCATGAGATGATACGTCATAGGAAGTATGCAGTCAGTACATGGAATGTACTGAGTATGCAAGGCAAGTAAAATGGACATTTAAAACATGTATAAAACTCATAAATGATCATAAGAGTAAGAGACAACATGCTCATAACATAATTATCGTAATATAACATAAGGCTCAAGGTTTTCGAAACATTCATAATACAATCGTAATCATAATCATAATCATAAGAGAAAAGCTATATTGAACATGACTTGAGCCAATATACATAACCATAAGCATGCATAAATCATGAGGAACAGTGGGAGATTCTCTTAACCGACATACCCCATATGAGCACACATAAAGCCTGACTTGTAACCCTAGTCGGGAGGGTGTTCGTACCTTGCCAAAGGTAGGAACCATGAAGGGCGCGATCACACATTAAAAGGGCCATTTGGACCCAACATACCTACGATGGCATGTTGTTCGTGAGATCTGGGGCTTAACATGATCCCCGAACCTACTCGGTGTTCGATACTACTCCCAAAGCTATATATAGTGCTCATAATAATACGTACATGAGTTCATGGTCTAGTCAAATCATGATAATCGTAAATATGCTTGAACATATGTGAACTAGCCATGACTTGAGGCCCGTGAGTCGGCCAAATCATAATTCATTCTTAATAAAATACATACATACTTGTAGATCATGCATATAGTTTAAATTTCCATAAGAGCATAATAGATAACATAATATATTCATGATTTAATTTATAATACATGTTGCGCTTATTAAAAACATCAATGGATCAATAGATCATAAATCGGTTATCATGGGCATGCAGAATCGGGTTTAAATGATTAGAAATTCAAAATCAGCCATACTAGTATCAATTTAGAGCTCAAAAGATGATCAAAATCAGTAGATAATGATAGGGTTTCAAAATCACAAGACCCATAATTAAATCATCAAATTTTATATAAACCGAATATAAAACCAGATGAGTTTTCAAATAAATTTTGAGTAATTAATATAGAAGGAGCATGGGTGTGGAAGAATCCACCCATTGAAGACCTTACATATCTGGGATTATCAACTCCTAACCCTCCTTAAAAGTCCAAGAATGAAATTGAAGGAATTGGGGTGAAAAGCTTGAAATCTCCCCTTAGATCACTTCTCAAAATCCTTGCATGCATGAATGGGAGTTTAGGAAGGTCTATTTTCTTAAAAACCCAGCTTTCCCAAGCCAAAACAACGTAGTTTAGGGCATTATATCGTGAAAAAGTCAAAAATACCCTTAATGAACCTGCCCTGAAAACTGGCCGGATAGAACAACCTGACAACACCAACGGGTCATTAGAACCCACCACGACCCGTCGTGTCTCTCGTGGAATGAACTGCTGATGACCCATTTTCAGAACCAAACAACGGACCATCAGGACCACCCATCACAACATACAATGGGTCATTGTTCACCTCCATCAAACCCCACTGGACAACTTAATCTCCAACAACGATTAAAAACCACGGCTCGTGGTTCCTACTAACGGGTTGTTGGGACGTCCGTTGAAAGTCAACTGCCAACCTAACTCCTTACCATGACTGCTAATGACGGCTTGTTGTTTCCCCACAACGAGTCTTCCTACCTCTTGTGGTTTACATAGACAGTCAACCTGATCCTAGCCACGACGGCAAAGGACGACCCATTGTATCTCACAATGGGTCATCGTGCTTATCATTGTTTCCCACTGACACTTGAATACCTGAACCCACGACTACCAATGACGGCTCGTGGTTACTTACCACAAGTCATTGTACCTGTCGTCTTACAACTTTTCCCAACTTTCAACAATTTTGCATTTTAGCTTCCCGGGTCTACTCCTAAGCACTTCCGGGGTATTACAATATCTCCCCCTTGGGAACATTCATTCTCGAATGTAGGAAACAAGCAACAAACAAAAACATACAATTTATCGTGGCCATATACTGATCATTTTAACCGAAATTTTACGGAATGACTATCTTCAATTCATAACACATAGCTGAACTGATCTCATGCTTCACATACACACTCATACAAATAAAAGAAACTTGCACATATAAACTAAACATGAAAACTAAATAGGATCGTAGAGTAGAACTGATACCTCAAGTCAGAACTGAGCTAGTAGAGAACAAATGTGGGTATCTAGCCATCATATCCGCTTTGGCTTCCCACGTAGGTCCCTTAACATGCTTATTTCTCCACAAAACCTTAACTAAAGCTACTTCCTGTTCCTCGGCTTCCGAACCTGACGATCCAAGATTTCAATGGGAATTTCTTCATAAGTGAGGCTATCTTTACTCCAATTCTGTCTACCGGGACTACCAAGGCTGGATCACCCAAACACTTTTTCAAAAGCAACAAATGGAAGATGAGATGAACTGAAGATAACTTCAATGCAAGCTCAACTCATACGCCACCTTACCAACTCTTCTCACAACCCGTTAGGGACCAACATAGCAGGGACTGAGTTTTTCTTTCTTTCCAAACCGCATGACTCCCTTCATGGGAGATACCTTTACCCAGTCGTCCACATCAAACTCCAAATCCCTTCTCCTTACATCAGCATATGATTTCTAAGGACTCTGAGCGATTTTTAACTGGTCCCTTATCAACTGGACCTTCACCATCATCTCGTGAACCGCATCTGGCCCTATCATAGCTGCCTCACCAACCTCAAACCATCAGATGGGAGATCTACACCTCCGCCCATAAAGGTCCTCGAACGGTGTCATCTGGATACTAGAGTGATAACTTTAATTATAAGCAAACTCAATCAAGGGCAAATGATCATCCCAACTACCTTTAAAATCCATAAAACATTCCGTCAACATATCCTCAAGAGTCTGGATTGTTCATTCTGCCTGGTCATCCGTTTGTGGATGGAATGTTGTGCTGAGCTTGATATGAGTTCCAAGTCCCTTCTGAAAAGACCGCCAAAACTGGGAGGTAAACTGAGTACCTCGATCTGAAATAATAGAAAAGGGCACTCCATAAAGTCAAACCAACTCCCGAATATACAAATTGGCATAATCATCCGCTGAATCTGCGGTGTTGACCGGTAAGAAATGTGCAGCCTTTATTAACCTGTCTACCACCACCCAAATGGAATCATAGTGTCGGCGAGTACAAGGTAGGCCTGTAATAAAATCCATATTAATCTCTTCCCACTTCCAAGTGGAAATGCTAATACCCTGTAGTACACCTCCTGGCCTTTGGTGCTCGACCTTCACTTGCTGACAGTTTGGACACTTGGCTACGAACTCTGCAATATCCTTCTTCATATCATCCCACCAATAGATTTCCCTCAAGTCCCGATACATCTTCGTGGATCCCGGATGGATGGAATATCTGATACCAAGTGCCTCATGAAATATCCGGACTATAAAATTATCAACATCTGGAACACATAGCTGACCCTGAAATCGAAGGACACCATCTCCCCCTTGGAAGAAAACCTCCACCTTTTGACTCCGCACCGCTTCCTTCAGCCTTCTCAAAATCGGATCCTCATCTTGCTTAGCTTTGAAATCCACCACCAACCTCCACATTTTGACTCCGCACCGCTTCCTTCAGCTTCTCAAAATATGATTATCATCTTGCTTAGCTTTGACATCGACCACCAAGGATGATTCTGACCTATTATGCACAACAACGCCGCCATCGAGGTCGAGTCAATCAATCTAACCCCCAACCTTGCAAGTCAGTGGACATCTCTCACCAAATCCTTCCTTCCCTCATCCACGTGGGATACACTCTCCATAGAGATCCTACTAAGTGCATCCACAACCACATTAGCCTTGCTTGGGTGGTAAAGGACACTCATATCGTAGTCCTTTCGAAACTCCAACCACCTCCTTTGCCGAAGATTGAGATCTTTCTACATGAATACATATTGCAAGCTCTTGTGATCCATAAACACGTCCACGTGAACCCCATACAAGTAATGTCACCATATCTTCAGCGCAAATACCACCGCGGCCAACTCAAGATCATGGGTCAGGTAATTCTTTTCGTGAACCTTTAACTGGTTAGAGGCGTATGCTATCACCTTCCTAGGTTGCATAAACACACATCCCAGTTCAACTTTCAAAGAATCATGATATACAACAAAGCCTTCAGTACCCTTGGGTAAAGTCAACACTGGTACTGAAATGAGTTGGGTCTTTAATTCTTGGAAGCTTTTCTCACAATCCTCTGACCATTGGAACTTTATCTTTTTCTGAGTCAACTTAGTCAAAGATGCCGCAATAGATGAGAAACCCTCAACAAACCTTCGGTAGTAGCCTTCTAGGCCCGAGAAACTCTGAATTTCTGAAGGATTCACTGGTCTAGGTGAATTTTTCATCCCTTCGATTTTTTGAGAATCCACCCTTATGCCCTCACTCGACACCACATGGCCCAGAAATGCCACCGAGCCCATCCAAAATTCACACTTGCTAAACTTTGCATACAACTGGCGATCCTTGAGGGTCTGAAGTACTATTCTCAAATGAGCGGCATGCTCCTCCTCGCTCCGAAAGTATATAAGGATGTCATCAATGAACATAATCATGAACATGTCCAAATATGCCTTGAATACCCTGTTCATTAGATCCATAAAAGCTGCAGGAGAATTGGTTGACGTAACTACAAACTCATAATGGCCATACCGGGCCTGAAGGCTGTCTTTGGGATATCACTCTCCTGGTCTCTGAGCTGGTGATACCCAGACCTGAGATCTATCTTTGAGAAACACCTGGCACCTTGGAGCTGGTCAAATAAATCATCAATCCTGGGAAAGGGGTATCTATTCTTGACGGTGACCTTATTAAGTTGTTGATAATCAATACACATTCGAAGGGATCCATCCTTCTTCCGAACAAATAGAACCGGTGTGCCCCATGGAGACTTGCTCAGTCTAATGAAACCCTTATCCAACAATTCCTTCAACTGTTCCTTTAACTCTTTTATCTCGGCTGGAGCCATCCTGTAAGGGGGAATACATATAGGTTGCGTATCGGGCAGTAGATCAATTCCAAAATCAATCTCCCTTTCTGGAGGAACACCTGGTAAATCATCGGAAAAAACCTTCGGATACTCGCACACCACTAGAACTGACTAAATAGTCGGGGTCTCGGATCCTACATCCTTAACCTTGACTAGGTGGTACATGCAACCCTTAGATATCATTTTCCTAGCCTTAAGATATGAAATAAACTGACCAGCTGGTACAACTGAATTAACCTTCCATTCTAAAACTGACTCACCCGAAAATCAGAATTCCACTGTATGAGTCCTACAATTAATCGAAGCATAACATGCAAACAACCAATACATACCCAAAATGATGTCAAAATCAGTCATGTACAATTCTACTAAGTCCGCGGAGGTAATATTATGCAACAACGTAATGGGGCAACCTCTATATACCCGCCTAGCTACAACTGATTCACCGACTGGAGTAGATACAGAGAATGGTTCTGACAGAATTTCAGGACTAACTCCAAAACTACTAGCAATGTAAGGGGTCACGAAAGACAAGGTAGCTCATGGATCTAACAAAGCATAAGAATTAATATGGAAGACTTGCACCATACCTGTGACCACATCCGACGAAGCCTCCTGCTCCTAGCGAGGCACTGGGGCATAACACCTATTTCGGCACTGACCACCTGCCGAACTAATAGAGGCACCCTGCTGAGGGGGTCGTGTTGCTGGAGCGGTAGAACTGGCTGCAGGGCAATCTCTGATCTTGTGCCCGGGTTTGCCACACCCGAAACAAGCATCTGTACCGACCAGGCACCTCCGGGGATGATTTTTGCCCCATCACGCACAAGCTGGGAAAGTGCGCTCCACCTGCATGCTACCATGATCCCTCGAGCCTGTAGCCCTGCTCCTCTAGTCTTCCCTGAACCTGGATAGCGTGCTAGCCGATGATGGAGTTGGAGTAGTTGACATGTGCTGGGACTGCTGACGTGATCCACCTCCTGACCTGGCCTGAGAAACCCTGTAGCTTTCGGTCCTGGCCCTCTTGGCCTCTCCTACCTCCTATAGACCGACTCCATCTACTGGGCATGCAATACAATACAGGGAAAGTCGATGTCCCAGTGTAGCATGGCAATCCGACAATCCTTATCCAAGTAATCTGCTACTCCATGCACAAAGCAGCTCACCCGAGCCCGTTGATCCACCACCAACTCCCAAGCATATTTAAATAACCGAGTGAACTCCAAGGCATACTCCTGGACTGAGATGTTGCCCTGCTTCAAATTCACAAAATCAGCCGCCTTGAGCTCCCTCATCTTCCGAGGGAAGAACTGACCCATGAACGTGGTGTGAAACTCATCCCAACCTATCGGGCCTACACCCGCTGTCCTAGCACCTTTTCATTGCTTGAACCATATATGTGCCCCTTTGAGCTGATAGGAGGTCAAATCAACACATTTCCCATTATTCACCCCCATAACCTGGGTGACCTTCAGAATTTCCTCAATAAAGTCATGTGGGTCCTCGTCTACCTTCGACCCTGTGAACTCCGGAGGGCTCATCCTCAGAAAGTCCCTCACCTTAGAAGTTGCCGCATTCCCATTCTGCAGACAATGTGCCACAGTCTAATTCTAGACCTGAGTTGTCATGGCCTACGCCAACATCTGAATCGCCGCCCTAAACTCAGTGTGGGCGGCTGGCTCTGGTACGTGCTCCTCATGAACGGGTGGAGTTAGCTGATGCTCTCCATCATGGGCACCCTCATGATCATCACCATTACCGTTCCTCCTAGCATTTATTCGGCGTGGAGGCATGATTCTGCAAAACGCGAATAGCACGAATTAGAGGAGTAAAGGACGTTCATTGCACGACATAGATCATGAAAGAACGGAACATTCCTAAACATCTAGTAGCCTCTTTGTCATAAGTGTGGCGCGCTTCACACCCATGAAAAAGACTCCACTTAACGCGGCTTTCAGACTCCCTAGGACACATAAACATATGGCTCTGATACAAAGTTTGTCACGACCCAAACATACACCCGGATCGTAGACACGGGACAAGGAGCCACGAGAGACCCCATGTCGACCCATGGCATGAGCATATATCTAATTTAATCACACGAGAGGAAGACTTAGCATAAAGAATGTAATCATAACATAACATAAGGGAAAATAGTACAATACTCATACAATACGGCAAAATAAAACTTTATAGTCTGATAAGCCTCTAAACATGTAAGGTGGATTGATGGGACAACTTCCCAACTAATCCAACATCCATAAACAGAAGGAATGACATAGAGTGTGAACATGTAGCCCTCAGAACATGAGGACTCACCAAGTACGCAGTGAGTAAGTCCGAATCTATCTACTGGTAAGGATGAGCCTGAGAACTGGGACCTGTATCATGAGACGATACAACATAGAAAGTATGTAGTTAGTACGTGGAATATACTGAGTATGCAAGGTAAGTAAAACGGACATTTAAAACACGTATAAAACTCATAAATGACCATAAGAGTAGGACAACATGCTCATAACATAATTATCGTAATACAACATAAGGCTCAAGGTTTTCGAAACATTCATAATACAATCGTAATCATAATCATAAGAGAAAAGCTCTATTGAACATGACTTGAGACAATATACATAATCATAAACATGCATAAATCATGAGGAACAGTGGGAGATTCTCTTAACCAACATACCCCATATGAGCACACATGAAGCCCGACTTGTAACCCTAGTCGAGAGGGTGTTCGTACCTTGCCAAGGGTAGAAACCATGAAGGGTGTGATCACACATGAAAAGGGCCATTTGGGCCAGGGAAAAATATGAAAGGTTCCCAACATACCTACGGTGACACGTAGTTCATGAGCCCCGAACCTACTCGGTGTTCGATACTACTCCCAAAACATATATATAGTGCTCATAATAATACATACATGAGTTCATGGGCTATTCAAATCATGATAATCATAAACATGCTTGAACATACGTGAACTAACCATGACTTATGGCCCGTGAGTCGGCCAAATTATAATTCATGCTTTATAAAATACATACCTACTTGTAGATCATGCATATAGTTTAAATTTCCATAAGAGTATAATAGATAACATAATATATTCATGATTTAATTTATAATACATGTTGCGCTTATTAAAAACATCAATGGATCAATGGATCATAAATCGATTATCATGGGCATGCATAATCGGGTTTAAATGATTGGAAATTCGAAATCATCCATACTAGTATCAATTTAGAGCTCAAAAGATGATCAAAATTAGTAGATAATGATAGGGTTTCAAAATCACAAGACCATAAATAAATCATTAAAGTTTATACAAACCGAATATAAAACCCTATGAGTTTTCAAATAAAATTTGAGTTATTAATATAGAAGGAGCATGAGTGCAGAAGAATCCATCCATTGAAGACCTTACATACCTGGGATTATCAACTCCTAACCCTCCTTAAAAGCCCAAGAATGAAATTGAAGGAATTGGGGTGAAAAGGTTGAAATCTATCCTTAGATCACTTGTCAAAATCCTTGCATGCATGAATGGGAGTTTAGGAAGGTCTATTTTCTTAAAAATCCAGCTTTCTCAAGACAAAATGACGTAGTTTAGGTCCTTATATCGTGAAAATATCAAAAATACCCTTAATGAACCTGCCCTGAAAACTAGCCGAATGGAACCAATGGACAGCACCAACGGGTCGTTGGAACCCACCACGACCCATCGTGTCGCTCGTGGAATGAACTTGTGATGACCCATTCTTTAAACCAAACAATGGACCGTCAGGACGACCCATCACAACAAACAACGGGTCATTGTTCCCCTCCGTCAAACCCACTGGACAACTTAATCTCCAATAACTATAAAAAACCACGGCTCGTGGTTCCTACTAATAGGTTGTTGGGACCCTCGTTGAAAGTCACCTGCCAACCTAACTCCTTCCCACGACTGCTAATGATGGCTCATTGTTTCCCATAATGAGTCTTCCTACCTCTCGTGGTTTACACAGCCAGTCAACCTGATCCTAGCTATAACTGCAAAGGACGTCCCATTGTATCTCACAATGGGTCTTCGTACTAAAAATTGTTTCTAACTGACACTTGAACACCTGAACCCACGACCACTAACGATGGCTCGTGGTTACTTACCACCGGTCGTTGTACCTGTCGTCCTACAACTTTTTCCAACTTTCAGCAGTTTTGCATTTTAGCTTCCTAGGTCTACTCCTAAGCATTTTTGGGTTATTACAGATCTAGTGCAAAGTATGAGTACAGAGATTAGCATAGGCTATGTGTGAAATTATGTGGATACATCACCTTCTCCTAAAAATAGGTTTGAGGCATACTACACCAGGAAAACTTTGGTGTAATGATCTTGGGCATAATTGCATGCCCAAGTGCTACCTTAAACTCAATTTAGTCTTGTTTATCTAATTATTTATATATATTCTCATGTGATTTTATGTAAATGTGAATATATACTAACCAACATGATTAGTCCTTGTTTTTGAAGGTTAATAATGCATTTGAGGAACTAATTCATGATTTGGTGAAGTGGAGGAATGGAATCAAGAGCAAAACATGAAAGTTAATAAGCAAACATGCAATAACTGGCACCCTGCGGGATAGGGGCCGTGGCATACTGCCAATGCGGCAGCAATTTTTGGCACATTCCAGTGAGGGTATGCGTTACCTCCATGTCACGGAGGTCAATTAGAGGGTTGAGCTCCGTGACACGTTGCTGTTCCACCACAGGCCAAATTTTGTTAGTATAAATTGAACCCTTAGCTTCTAAAATCAGGGAACAGGGGATTTTCTAGAAAAACCGAAGGAGGCGCGAAGGTGACTTGAAGAACTCTTATTGGGTTTATATTTTCTTGGTTTCTTTTCATCTATTCTTGTAAGTATATTACTCTAAACATGTTTTCGTGTAATTATACGAACATGAGTGGCTAGAACCCTTCCTCTAGCGTTGAAGCCACAAGATATGATTGTGATTTTGCGGTTTGTTTTGGAATTAAGTTATTGATTGTTGCTTTTGTCTTGCATTCTGAATTGTTGGTTTTTTTCATGATTGATCACCATGAAAACATACACGTTAGCTTAGGCATATGCTTGAGAAAGTATTTATCTAGGTTAGAACATGAGAATGTAAGGAGCATGTTTGTATCTCACGATATAATTTTGTGTTAGGATAGAAATATACCTAATGCCTTGCTTGGTTGATAAAACGGGTGTATTTAGAGACCAACTTAGGTTTATGACATCACCACTCGAAGAAGTAGTTGTGAGACTAAGTTGAGTTAAATGATTAGGTGCACGAAAGTCCCTAATCATTTCCACGTAAACCACAACAAAATTGATTGCCCACGAACTAGAATTAGCATCCTCGCTCGCAATGATGCAGTGAGGCTAGTTTGTCATGTTTAGAGGCTCAAAAGACCATGAACATGCAATTCTAATTATGTGAGGAAGGTTCATACTTAAACCATTGCAAATCGTAGTATCACATGATTATCTGGTTTTAACTCTATGTTGCTCCTAGAGTGAATTAAGAATATTTCGTTTGCCATATTTAGACTTAATTAAACCTTCTCGAAATCCTCTAGAATCAACACTTGCGAAAGTTAATATCACACTTGAACTTGATAGTTAGTTGAATTGGTCCACTCCCTGTGGGTTTGACATTCTGTTTCTTAAAAAGAGCCACTATATTACTTGCACGACCCGTACACTTGCGGGCACAAACAAGTTTTTGGCGCCGTTGCCGGGGACTCGGCTAAGTTTAGTGAATTTGTCTGTTTTTGTGTGATTTTTAAATTTCCAAGTGTTGAAAAAAAAATATTTTTTTTCTTCATTAATTTTAGATTTATTTTATTTTTAGTTTTTAATCTAACACCCTTCTTAACATGACATCGTGGAATATAAATGGGTTAAATGGTGGATACTCTTACTTTGATGAGTCTTGTCTGAATTGCGGAGGACCCCACTTGTGGCAACACTGTAAAACGTGCAATATATGTGGTGGTCAAGATGGCCATTGGGATGGCTGTCCGAATGCATACTCCCATCCCCCAAGCCCCTACTATGATCCTTCTATTTTTTTTGCTAAATATAGGCATGATGAATATGAGGACTTGGGATGCCAAACTCGAATAGAAGATATGCTAACGTAGATTCTTGAGCAAACAGAAGCAACGAAGGAGGTGATGGAAGCAATGAGAATTCAGCTAGCAGAGAATGGAGAAGCTCTAGAAAGGATGAGCGTAAAAGTCACGGAGATGATAGCTGAGGCTGAAGCTTGTGGTAAACTGCAGGTAACGGTTTTAGGTGATACTCAAGAGGAACTACAAGAAAAAGACAGGGGTGAATTTTTGGATGAAGCCCAACAATTATAATCTCTTGAGAGTCCCCGTGATGGGCTCACACTTATGGAAAATCCATTCATGGAAGGAGAGATAGAGTATCCCCCAGTTGACATTAATGGAGATATAGATGTTGATGCTGAGAAGGTGTATACAAGTAAGGAGGTCAAGCACAATGCAGTTTCAGAGTTGAGGTGTATTGTACCCCACTCGAATCATTTTTTGACATTGAGTTTGGATGACAACATAGAAATAGAGTCTTCCAAGCTTGTGGAGAAAGATCTTGAGGAGGAACAAGCCCCATATATTCTGAAATTTGCTGAGCCCAATTGACAAAATGACTTCGCTTACTTAGGGGCCAATAAGTGCAAAAGGCAACATCTACTACTTGGTCCTTAGAATTTTTCACCACCACCCCTAGAACATAAGAGGAAACTAGAAAAGAAATTAGGGCTGAGATTCATATCCTCAAGGTGGAGGAAAAAGTGGTGAAACTTGTTACGTCGTGCCGCGACATAAAATCAGGCGCTGCTTGGGAGGAAACCCAAGGGTACCACAGGTACCATTTTAATTTCTTGCATTTGAGTTGATTTTTGTTTATTTTCATCTTGTGTTGTTTTGGTGGAAAGTTAAGCACAGATGGAGGGGAAGTTTGAGTACCCTTGGAGAAGGAAGCTAGCAAGCATGGAAGAGAAAAACTGTGGGGTCAAACACCCACTTGTGCAAATTGAAGAAAATCATGTTGTAGCTAGGCCTAAAGGCCTCATGGAGTATTTCTCACCCTCTTTAAATGTTAATTTGATGCTATAAAAGCATTGCATGATTCAAGAGTGGGGTGAGGTAAATTTCAAGGGAAATTTCAAATTTTTGTGCTTAACGATTTTTGGTGAATGTAATGCTTGTGAGAAAATTGAAAAATTTTTGTGAGTTAAGCATGACTTCATCACCCGTTGATTTTTTTTTTCGGTTCTTTTCCGACGGGGGGTCTTTGAACCGAAGAATAAAATTTTTTTCTTTGTTTGTATATAATGTTTTTAGTCATAGTTAGGGACTGTTTCCGACGATTGATGGATGACGACCGTCTTGAGGAAATATTAGTCAATAGGTTTTGGTTTTTGAACCTGTAGCTAATTGATGGCTTGATATTCCTGTTATGTGCTATAAATGATTGTAAGATGCAAGTATGTTTAGTGTTGAAACATGCAAGTGGTATACCTATGTTTGAGACACCTAGGCTCTTGAATTTGATTTGATATAATTGAAGCTTAATGTTTGAATTCTTGTGATTAGCTAAGTTAAAAAAACATTCTGCTGAGTATGTCTTGAATTGAGCATGTGCCATGAGTGTAAGGTTTTTGATTATTCCATGCTATTGTGGAGTGTCTAGAACTTTCCTGGTGTATATATAAAACGAAATGAAGGATGTGGACTGTAGGAGATGATTTAGGCATTTCTTTGAATGAACCTAATTTTTATCCCTCATTTTACCTACCTTGAATGTTGAATCCTAGTGAGCCCCATTGTGCCTTAAGCCTATTCTTTGATAGCTACAACAGAAGCTTAATACTTTTTCTTTCATTAGCCTTGAATTTGATCCAAAACTCCTAAGCGCTTAAGTGAAAAAATTCCAAAGAGTGAAGGAGTGAGAAGCGTGAAAAAGAAGGAAAAGTAGAAGTTGTGAAAGTTGAGAAAAGGACGAAGGTGCACTTGTGTAAAAATGGTTGATTATTAGTAGGGAGTAAGAAAATAAATGAATGAAAAAAAAAATTTTGCTTAAGTACTCCTTACTACTAAGCTGAGTGTGGTTAAAGAAATAGGAACAAGAAGAGAAAATTCAAGATTGAAAAGAATGAGGAGGAAGTAAGAAAAGAGATGTCCTTAATGAATGTTGGATGTATTAAAAGCGCTTGGGGGAGATAGTCACTATTACTGGCCAGAATAGTACCTACCTGTCCCTTAGCTTACATTACAACCCATTAAGTCCTACTTGATCTTACGTTCAAACATCCTTAAATTAGTGGAGTAAAACACTAAGGGCAAACTTATGGGTCATTACATGATGCGTGTGAATTCTTTGTGAGAGTGAGCGTAATTCTATTCATTTACCCATACACGTTGTGATATAAAAATTTGCGTGTGAAAATGGGTAACTCTCTTGTTGTGAGGGCACATGTTTAATGAAGGATATAATTCATGTTGGATTTCTTGATCAGTTGATTTGCATGAGTTTGCTAAGATAGAGAGTCAATTCTTAAGGTTAGGAAGTCTTAACATAGTTGTATTTCATTTCAATGATTAAATCGTGCATGCTCTATTTTTAGCTCGCTATCTTAAACAGTCATTGTAGCCGTAACTTGAATTGTCTGGCTAAAATTAGGTATGTGTAAGTCTTCATGTGCATGAGATGTAAAAGGTTTGTTCGAGGATGAACAAAACTTTAAGTGTGGGGTTGTGATCTTGAGCATAATTGCATGCCCAAGTGCTACCTTATAACTTAATTTAGTCTTGTTTATCTAATTATTTATATACATTCTCATGTGATTTTATGTAAATGTGAATATATACTAACCAACATGATTAGTCCTTCTTTTTGAAGGTTAATAATGCATTTGAGGAACTAATTCATGATTTGGTGAAGTGGAGGAATGGAATCAAGAGCAAAACATGAAAGTCAACAAGAAAACATGCAATAACTAGCACCCTGCGCGATAGGAGCCGTGGCACGCTGCCAACGCGGCAACACTTGGCCAGAAATTGCATTTTTTGGCACATTCCAGTGAGGGTACGCGTTACCTCCGTGTCATGGAGGTCAAGTAGGACGTTCAGCTCCGTGACACGTTGCTGTTCCACCACAGGCCAAATTTTGCATTTTTCAACATAGTATAAATTGAACCCTTAGCTTCTAAAATCAGGGAACAGGGGATTTTCTAGAAAAACCGAAGTAGGCGCGAAGGAGACTTGAAGAACTCCTATTGGGTTCATATTTTCTTGGTTTCTTTTCATCTATTCTTGTAAGTATATTACTCTAAACATGTTTTCGTGTAATTATACGAACATGAGTGGCTAGAACCCTTCCTCTAGGGTTGAAGCCACAAGATATGATTGTGATTTTGCGGTTTGTTTTGGAATTAAGTTATTGATTATTGTTTTTATCTTGCATTCTGGATTGTTGGTTGTTTTCATGATTGATCACCATGGAAACATACACGTTAGCTTAGGCATATGCTTGAGAAAGTATTTATCTAGGTCAAAACATGAGAATGTAAGGAGCATGTTTGTATCTCACGATATAATTTTGTGTTAGGATAGAAATATACCTAATGCCTTGCTTGGTTGATAAAACAGGGGTATTTAGAGACCAAATTAGGTTTATCACATCACCACTTGAAGAAGTAGTTGTGAGGATAAGTTGAGTTAAATGATTAGGTGCACGAAAGTCCCTAATCATTTCCACGTAAACCACAACATAATTGATTGCCCACGGACTAGAATTAGCATCCTCGCTCACAATGATGCAGTGAGGCTATTTTGTCGTGTTTAGAGGCTCGAAAGACCATGAACATGCAATTCTAATTATGTGAGATGACAATCGAAAGGTTCATACTTAAACCATTACAAATCGTAGTATTGCATGATTATCTGGTTTTAACTCTATGTTGCTCCTAGAGTGAATTCAGAATATTTCATTGACCATATTTAGACTTAATTAAACCTTCTCGAAAACCTCGAGAATCAACACTTGTGAAAGTTAATATCACACTTGCACTTGATAGTTAGCTGAATTGGTCCAGTCCCTGTGGGTTCGACATTCCGGTTCTTAAAAAGAGCCACTATATTACTTTCACGACCCGTACACTTGCGGGCACAAACATGTAATAATCAAGATGCTCTTCATATCGCCTCAAATACAGTGTATCATGAAATAATGAAGCACGCTGAACTTGACTGTCATTTCTTTCATGAGAAGATTTAGGAATACTTAATTTTAACTAGTTACATGAAGAAAGGAGAGCAACCGACTAATTTATTCACAAAAGCATTGAGTGGAACTCGAGTTGATTATCTTTGCAACAAGTTGGGAATTATCAATATTTATGTTCCAACTTGAGTGGGAGTTTTAAGGAATAAATATAGATATTCCTTGTAATATATATAGCATGATTATAGGGATCGTAATAGATCTATAGGATTTCCTTTTTGATTATTCTCATAGTTAGGATTCTATGTACATGTAACAGCCCAGGTCGCCGCTTGTAGATATTGTCCGCTTTGGGCAGCTAGTCCCTCACGGCTTTAAAACGCGTCTACAATGTAGAGGTATCCAAGCACTTATAAAGCACTCTTCGTTCCCCTCCACCACCGATGTGGGATTTGCCTAAGTAAACCAGGCGTTACGTATCGCCGTCCCTGGTTACCCCCCGTAGGGACTCAGCGTCCTCGCTGAGGTTTGCCCCACCACCGGCCGGCACCGGCTCTGATACCACTGTAACAGCCCAGGTCGCCGCTTGTAGATATTGTCCGCTTTGGGCAGCTAGTCCCTCACGGCTTTAAAACGCGTCTACAATGTAGAGGTATCCAAGCACTTATAAAGCACTCTTCGTTCCCCTCCACCACCGATGTGGGATTTGCCTAAGTAAACCAGGCATTACGTATCGCCGTCCCTGGTTACCCCCCGTAGGGACTCAGCGTCCTCACTGAGGTTTGCCCCACCACCGGCCGGCACCGGCTCTGATACCACTGTAACAGCCTAGGTCGCCGCTTGTAGATATTGTCCGCTTTGGGCAGCTAGTCCCTCACGGCTTTAAAACGCGTCTACAATGTAGAGGTATCCAAGCACTTAGAAAGCACTCTTCGTTCCCCTCCACCACCGATGTGGGATTTGCCTAAGTAAACCAGGCGTTACGTATCGCCGTCCCTGGTTACCCCCCGTAGGGACTCAGCGTCCTCGCTGAGGTTTGCCCCACCACCGGCCGGCACCGGCTCTGATACCACTGTAACAGCCCAGGTCGCCGCTTGTAGATATTGTCCGCTTTGGGCAGCTAGTCCCTCACGGCTTTAAAACGCGTCTACAATGTAGAGGTATCCAAGCACTTATAAAGCACTCTTCGTTCCCCTCCACCACCGATGTGGGATTTGCCTAAGTAAACCAGGCGTTACGTATCGCCGTCCCTGGTCTGTAACAGCCCAGGTCGCCGCTTGTAGATATTGTCCGCTTTGGGCAGCTAGTCCCTCACGGCTTTAAAACGCGTCTACAATGTAGAGGTATCCAAGCACTTATAAAGCACTCTTCGTTCCCCTCCACCACCGATGTGGGATTTGCCTAAGTAAACCAGGCGTTACGTATCGCCGTCCCTGGTTACCCCCCGTAGGGACTCAGCGTCCTCGCTGAGGTTTGCCCCACCACCGGCCGGCACCGGCTCTGATACCACTGTAACAGCCCAGGTCGCCGCTTGTAGATATTGTCCGCTTTGGGCAGCTAGTCCCTCACGGCTTTAAAACGCGTCTACAATGTAGAGGTATCCAAGCACTTATAAAGCACTCTTCGTTCCCCTCCACCACCGATGTGGGATTTGCCTAAGTAAACCAGGCATTACGTATCGCCGTCCCTGGTTACCCCCCGTAGGGACTCAGCGTCCTCACTGAGGTTTGCCCCACCACCGGCCGGCACCGGCTCTGATACCACTGTAACAGCCTAGGTCGCCGCTTGTAGATATTGTCCGCTTTGGGCAGCTAGTCCCTCACGGCTTTAAAACGCGTCTACAATGTAGAGGTATCCAAGCACTTAGAAAGCACTCTTCGTTCCCCTCCACCACCGATGTGGGATTTGCCTAAGTAAACCAGGCGTTACGTATCGCCGTCCCTGGTTACCCCCCGTAGGGACTCAGCGTCCTCGCTGAGGTTTGCCCCACCACCGGCCGGCACCGGCTCTGATACCACTGTAACAGCCCAGGTCGCCGCTTGTAGATATTGTCCGCTTTGGGCAGCTAGTCCCTCACGGCTTTAAAACGCGTCTACAATGTAGAGGTATCCAAGCACTTATAAAGCACTCTTCGTTCCCCTCCACCACCGATGTGGGATTTGCCTAAGTAAACCAGGCGTTACGTATCGCCGTCCCTGGTCTGTAACAGCCCAGGTCGCCGCTTGTAGATATTGTCCGCTTTGGGCAGCTAGTCCCTCACGGCTTTAAAACGCGTCTACAATGTAGAGGTATCCAAGCACTTATAAAGCACTCTTCGTTCCCCTCCACCACCGATGTGGGATTTGCCTAAGTAAACCAGGCGTTACGTATCGCCGTCCCTGGTTACCCCCCGTAGGGACTCAGCGTCCTCGCTGAGGTTTGCCCCACCACCGGCCGGCACCGGCTCTGATACCACTGTAACAGCCCAGGTCGCCGCTTGTAGATATTGTCCGCTTTGGGCAGCTAGTCCCTCACGGCTTTAAAACGCGTCTACAATGTAGAGGTATCCAAGCACTTATAAAGCACTCTTCGTTCCCCTCCACCACCGATGTGGGATTTGCCTAAGTAAACCAGGCGTTACGTATCGCCGTCCCTGGTTACCCCCCGTAGGGACTCAGCGTCCTCGCTGAGGTTTGCCCCACCACCGGCCGGCACCGGCTCTGATACCACTGTAACAGCCCAGGTCGTCTACATTGTAGACGCGTTTTAAAGCCGTGAGGGACTAGCTGCCCAAAGCGGACAATATCTACAAGCGGCGACCTGGGCTGTTACAGTGGTATCAGAGCCGGTGCCGGCCGGTAGTGGGGCAAACCTCAGCGAGGACGCTGAGTCCCTACGGGGGGTAACCAGGGACGGCGATACGTAACGCCTAGTTTACTTAGGCAAATCCCACATCGGTGGTGGAGGGGAACGAAGAGTGCTTTATAAGTGCTTGGATACCTCTACATTGTAGACGCGTTTTAAAGCCGTGAGGGACTAGCTGCCCAAAGCGGACAATATCTACAAGCGGCGACCTGGGCTGTTACAGTACATGTATATATACTTGCCACTTTATGGAATAATTATAATACACTAAAAAATCCCTTAGATTAAACCCGAGACTTATAGCAGAAAACAGCAGGAAAACAACACCAAGACCAACCAACGACTCTCAGAATGAGTCGTCCAATAGACCAATGGGCCATTGGTTTGGTAGTTGTTTGGTGTTCTAGAGAGCTATCAGAAATTGGCCCACAACCCACCAGGGGATTATACATACCATTGTTTGATTTTATCAGTCATCGTTTCAGTCGTGAGTTGAGATGTTGGAACACCTAGGACTTTCGGGCTAAGTTCGAAACTATTCTAGGTATGTGGAAAGACCTGAGCCCGATGAATTTTATGAAAAATAGGTGTTAAGAACAATTCATAAGTGTGGATAGATCTTTGGATACAAATTATGGTCCTAAGGAACCTCTAGAAAAAGTTTAGTTGAGATCCTTCTTACTGATTGAGTTTTCGTATAAGTTCTTACAAGGGTCAACTTCAAATGACCATTGCTTCCATTTCGCAAAGTGTTTATGGGGGATTCAACGCATCAAATTGAAGCCGTTGAGTCTTTTTTCCAAAGAATCTGAGCTTGTGTCAATCAGAGTTTGGAGTAAAAAGTTATGAGCAGTTTAGTGAAACAGGAAAAGGATTGGACGAACCATAGTATGGGTCATCCTATCAACCAATGACCCGTCCCTTTGGTCGTTGGTTCTGCTAGTTTTAGGATTTATTTTGGCAGTTTGGGGGTACTTTAGTAAACTCTTATACTTTTGAACTCCTAAATAATATTGTTTTGGGCTTCCTAAAGGTCATATTAAAGGTTTAACCTAGCCTAAATCCTCATTCCCTTCAAACATCTGTAGATTGAAGATTTCCTCTCAAGGAAAGCTACGGTTCTTCACCTCCAACTTCCCAGCTCCTCTTGGGTCTTCAAGAAAAGTTAAGGAATCATTTATCCAGGTAGGTAAGGTTATGAACAGGGAAAATCCTTCCACCCTCATGCCTAATTTCATCCCTATCTCATGATTTCAAGTCTGCAAGCATGATTTTATTGAAATTCTATGGTTAGACCCAATTTTCATGAGATCTCTTATGAATTCAAGTCCTTATGATTAAATTCATAATTTATGATTACGATTATTTATTTCCTATTAAAATCTCTCATGGATCTATATTTTCATGTATATGGTGAAATTGCCCAATTATGCATGATGTTATGATTTCAAGCTTATGAGCCTATGATTTCAAGTTATAACCACTTATTCAAGTATGTATAATTTTTATGACAGTCAAGCTTATGTATCATTGCTAACTCAATGGCATTATTCTCATGTCTATTTCAAATATGTCAAGTATGATTATGATTTCATGATTTAGACAAACTCATGAAAGATCAATTATGTTTTCAAAATGATGATTATGAGTCATGTGCCTATTTTTGGGAGTAGTGTCTAGCACCAAATAGGCTAGGTGTTCAAGCAAACCCTGAGTCTCATAACTACGTGCCACCATAGGTATATAATCATGTTCAAGACACCTTAATCGTTCCTTACCTTGGCAAGCTTGGGATGGCTCTGTCCACTTGAGCTAGATTGTTGGGGCATCATGTAAGCTCTATCATTATGGTGTCGGTTATGATGAGTCTCCCATTGTTCCTCATGTTTTAAGATATTCATGTTCAGGATTTACGATATCATGTTTTATAGCGTATTTGACCCATTGATCAGTTCATGAGCTTTTACTTATGTTTCAAACATGTTAAACTATATGATTTTTTACTTTCAAAACCTTGGGTAATTATGCTTCATCTTATGATTAATAACTCATGTTTTTGAATATCTCATGATCATGATTTTAGCATGTTGTCATTACTCTCACATCAAATGCTTACTTTATACTCATGTTTTCTGACTATCATTTTAGTAGAAAGTTTTACTTACTTTACATACTTAGTATATTCAATGTACTGACTGCATACTTCTATGCTATATCGTCTCATGATATAGATTCTAGTGACCAGCCTCCGCCCCTGCTCTAACCCAGTTAAGTTTAGCCCCAGTCTAGGTGAGTCCTCATCTTCCGAGGACACTTATAAGCTTTACATTTCATGTCTATGCCTCTCAGTTTCAGACTTAGTGATCTAGTTGGGGATGTTGTCCCATAAGCTTATCTTATGATTAGAGACTTTTCAGACAACTATGTATTAGAGGATTCAGCTTTGTTGACCTAGTGTCCTCGTTCATGCTTTATGATATCCATACTTCCGCTTATATTATTATTTTATTTAATTCCACTTAGTTATTCTCTAAATACTGATATACATGTGTCATGGGTTAAATTAGAGTCATTCGTGGCTTCAGGTCCCATGTCACGGTCTGGGGTCTACCCTCGGGTATGATAAACTTGGTATCAGTGCATTAGGTTTAGGTGAGTCCTAAGGTGTCTGAAAGTCGCGTAAAGTTGAGTCTTTATCATGGGTGTGAAGCACACCACAACTATGAGGAAGAGGCTATGAAATATTTTAGGAAACTTCCCTTCTTTCATGTCCTATATCATGCAATAAAGTCCAACTCTCTTACTCTTGTAACTCATGCTATGCGCTCATAGACAATGCCTCCCAAAAGGGCTAGTGGAAGAGCAATCCACAAAGGACAATAGCTAGCCCCACCTATTCTAGCAGACCCCTGAGTGGGCATGTTACTGATGCGGAGCTCCGGGTTGCCTTTAGAACGTTGATGCCATCCATGACCACCCAGCTTAACCAGCAAGCAGTCGCACTTGCGAACACTACCAGCCATGACCACCCAGCAAGGCATTCAACTCTAAGATTCAAGGGAACAAGTCTAGGGTAAGGGAGATTACTGATGAGTTGGAAATTTACCAACTCATTAGGCTCCTAATCATGAGTTTTTTCCTAGTTTTCGAGTCATTTATGTGGATTTTATGCCCTTTCTCTTGAATTCTTTATAGGTACCTCATGTGAGTAAATAAAACATGAAATCAAGAAAAACACATGGAATTTAAAAATAAATTTGATGAGTTATCATATGAGGGAGAGGAGCCAAAGATAAAGGAAGATTTGAGCGCGAATCTGGAAGGGCGAAACGCCGAAGCTACTGCCTAGACCGGCTAAACAACCTGCCCTTCACAGAATGGCACTGGCTAAAAGTCACTGAACCACCTGTTCCCCCCTGCCAGGGCACTGTTTTCAATCAGCTAAAGTTTGGTGCTCCACGGATTGCAACCGGCAAAACACAGGTTCCTCACCGGAAAGGCCGTCTAATGAAGGGTAAAAGGGGTTCAATAAGGTCTCAAAAGGATCTAAAAGATCCAAGGATATTTAGGGAAAGTTGTACACAAGAAAGTATAGATAAATAACGTCCATTGTACACCAACTAAAGGGAGAACCATTCAACCAACAATTTATTCATCTAATTTTCATCTTCTTCATAGAATTTTTAGGAGATTCTTTTCTCCATAGTTTTGTAGAGTTAGGTAGTACTTTTCTTCTTCTTTTTCTTTAACCCATTTTGGGGGAATTCCACCATTGTTGTAAGAGCTTGTGAAGCAAATTGGTGAAGCTAATGCAATGAATGTGAGGGGAATCCTCTTGGTATCTTCTCTCTATCTTTAAATATGCATTACTAATTTTCTAGTTAGAAATATATTCATGGTGGGTTTGTTAATTTGATTGGGTTTTGATAAATTGCTCTTGGATTATTATTGAATTGTAGGTGGGTGTTGCTAGATTCATATTGATATTGTTCAATTAAGTGTAAATCTATTAGATTCTCTTCAATCTATTAGTGAAGATCCATTGATTATGATATGGGTCTATTTGTACTTGCTTGATTGTTGCTCGGGAGAGAATGATTAAGTATTGAAAGGGAATCTAGTAGTGGGTATGGATAGGAGATTGTAAAATTAAGCTAGAAATAGCTTAAATTACTTCGTCCTTCCTAATTGGCAGCTAATAACTAGGAATAGTGAAGTTGCTAATCCAAATCAATTCGGGATGAGCTAAAGCACAGCTAGATTTTGAGAAAACTCTAGCTAGGGGTTGCCAATAGGCTGAGAAGCTGAGGCTACCTAGTTTCCAAGATTATTTACACTTGAGTCTAAGGCATTGAAGAAATTCTCGATTTAATTATGATCACACCCATAGAATGTCCCTAGCATCTCACTTGTGAATACTTCAATTGGAATTCCCCCCAATTAGTTTTAGTTTAGAATTAGTTAGTTAATTTTCCCTTTTTATTTCCCCCCAATTTTACTTTTCAGACGTTGAACAATTATGCTCTCTAGTTTGAATTAGTTTATAACTTTTGAATTATCGACTCAAATCTCCGTGGGATATGACCCCGGCCACTCGTCGGGAATATTTATTTTGAGCAATGACTATTTATGCTCTTGCGTAAAAGAAGAGTGTATTTAGGAAGTTATCAAAAATGGCGTCGTTGTCGGGGAATTGAGTTGTGATAAGCCATTAGTTATTTGTTGATTTGAACTAGTTTTGCATTTTTATTTTACATTTTGTTTTGCTTTTGTTTTTGATTTTGTTTTTGTTTGATTGTAGTTGAATGATTGCATAATGGAATGAAAGGAGGTTTGTTGGTGGAAACCTTTATTATGATGACCCATGTCCCTATTGTGGAGGACCACACTACTGGCAAGATTGCAAATATGCCCCTAGAAGGGAGATGAGTACACCTTATCCTTCCTATAATGGCTATAGATGCATATTATGTGGTAGTCATGGGAGACATTGGGATGGATGCACAAATGGGTTCACTTCCCGCTATAATGGTTATGACAGTAGTTGTGCTCCCAAGCTTGAAACAAATGAAGCCATGGCAAGTGAGGGAAGGAGAAGCACATGTGGACGCATAAAAGCCATGCTCCAAGCCTTTATGGAGTGGGAGTCTAATGCGAAAAAGAATACCAACCCTTCTATGCCCAATGGAATTATCAAATCCGCTAGAAGAAAGATGTAAATCTCTAAAAGAAGAAGCATAGGAGACATTTTGGAGCATAGCAAGAAGAAGTGAACAATGGGGCATAGCTCCACTTGACTCATGGGAGAAAGCTCAAAATGATGATGAAGTAGGAGTCAAGGTGCAGTTTAAAGAAGTCATAGAGATGAACCAACCAACCAACATTGCAAAAATGAAAGATGCCAAGGTTGAAGAAGTGACACTAGAGTCTCCAAATGATATCCAATAATTCATGCTCAAGGACTCTAGTGCACTTGAAGAGGAGGATGTCAAGCAAGAAGCATGCTTGAAAGGGGAGCGACTTAGACCGCCCTCTTATCTTTTTTCAACATTGAACTTGGTTGACAAAATGGAGACTGAGGAGACCAAGTAAATAGAGGAAGTTGAGGAGGAAGATCAAGGTGGCTTCATCTTAGATTATGCTATGCCAACAAGGCCAAAGCACATCCCTCCTTCAAGGGCCAAGAAACACAAGATGCAACATCTATTGCTTGGTCCTTTGAAGCATACACCACCACCCTTAAACCAGAGTGAAAGAATGGACAAGAAATTAGGGGTGCGATTAAAATGCTCAATGTGGAGAGAGAAGTGGTGAAGTTGAAGTCGTCGAGTCACGACGTTAACTAAGGCGCTTCATGGGAGGAAACCCAAGCACTTTTATATTATGTTTTTATTTTTCTTTTCTTTTTTTTACTTAATGTTTGTGTTTTATTTGTTTGTGCAAGGGTGCAATAGGTACAGAATGTGATGAAGGTGAGAGAAGCCAAATTCAAAGTGAGCAACCGACGGTAAACCAGCGAAGCGCAACTTCAAATGCGTGAAACGCAGATGTCAAATAGAATTCCTGGAAGAAAAATTGGTTAAGCAGTGGCACATCGGCGTTAGACCAGCAAAATGCCGGTTCCAAAGGCGCAGAACGCCAGCGGAATGCCGGTTATGAGCAGAAGGCCCAGGGAGTTCTTTCACCTATTCCTTTCTTACTTTGTTTTACCATGTGCATTGTGGACAATGCTTTATTTGTGTCAAGGGGTGAATTCTGAGTAACCCACTTGTTAAGTGATGCACAATATGGCCCTATGATAGATTGGGTGACATCATTCTTATAGGTAAATCATCTGCGAGTTTGTATCGCCTTTTTATATAGTAGTCTTTGAATAAACTCCAAGGATTTTATTTATACTACGGTTATTTCCCAAGGAGCGATTTCTTTGTCTTTTCTTTTAACTGTTGAACCAGATTGGCACTTCCGGATGATAGATTGAGAGGCGACTTTCTTAAGGAAAAATGCCAAGTCAAGATTCTTGTTGAGTCGTTTGTGCACTTTCTTGAGGAGGTACCACCAATATTTCTTGCTTGGCATTGTTCATGAGAGTTGAGAAGAAAAGAGGGGCATCTAAATATGAAAATGAGCATGCTCTTGTAATGATTTATATATTCTTTGCTTGGCTTGCTGATTCGTAACTAGCTTGTTAAAAGTCATCCTCTTAATGTGACAAAGAAAATGTGTGAACTCTTTGGATTGTGATGCCTTGTGTGAAGAGGTTTATGGCATAATTCTCGTGTTTGCATGATTGTATAGAACTTTCCCCAAGTGTGATTCAAGGCGAAATGATAGATGTGGCTGCACTTAGAACATGATCTTAGGCCCTCTTTTGTTAGTCACTTCACCCAAATGACCTCCTTGAACATTAATCTTTGATAGCCAAAGTTTGATCCTTTACCATGCTGCATCAATACAAAAACCAAGGTCGATACTAGACGTATCACAATATACCACAAAACCATCAGTACCCTCAGGTAGGATTAACACTGGTGCTAAGGTGAGTCGGGTCTTTAACTACTGAAAGCTCCTCTCACAAGCCTCTGACCATTGGAACTCCACTTTCTTTTGGGTTAATTTAGTCAATGGTGCTGCAATAGATAAGAAAACCTCAACAAATCTCTGATAGTACCCAACCGAACCCAAGAAACTCCTGATGTATGAAGGATTCACCGGTCTAGGCCAATTCTTTACCGCTTCTATCTTCTAAGAGTCCACCTTTATACCCTCACTTGACACCACATGGCCCAAAATTGCCACTGAATTCAACCAAAACTCGCACTTGCTAAATTTGACATATAGTTGGCGATTCTTGAGAGTCTATAGTACCACGCTCATATTAGTAGCATGCTCCTCCTCGCTCCGAGAGTATATTAGGATGTCATCAATAAACACTATCACGAACATATCCAAGTATAGATTGAACATCGTGTTCATCAAATCCATAAAAGCTGCAGGAGCATTTGTTAGTCCAAAAGACATAACTACAAACTCATAATGACCATACCACGTCCTGAAGGCTGTTTTCGGGACGTCACTCTCCCGAACCCTGAGCTGATGGCATCTGGACCTGAGATCTATCTTCGAAAAGCACTTAACACCCTAAATCTGATCAAACAAATCATCAATCCTGGGTAGAGAATACATGTTCTTGATGGTGAACTTATTCAATTGTTGATAATCAATACACATACGAAGAGAACCATCTTTATTTCAGACAAACAGAACTAGTGCACCCCATGGGAATTTGCTCGGTCTAACGAAACCCTTGTCTAATAGGTCCTTCAACTTCTCATTCAACTCCTTTAACTCAGATAGAGCCATTCTATAAGGAGGAATAGATATAGGCTGCATATCGGAATAAAGGTCAATACCAAAATTAATCTCCCGCTCGGGAGGAATTCTCGCAAAATCATCTGGGAAGACCTCTGGATACTCACATACTTCTTGAATGGATTGGATAGTTGGGGTCTCAGACGTAGCATCCTTAACCCTAACTAAATGGTATACGCAACCCTTTGAGATCATCTTTCTGGCCATAAGGTAGGAAACGAAACAACCTACAGGCATAGCTGAACAACCTTTCTATTCTAAGGCTGACTCACCTGGAAATTGGAATTCTACTGCATGGGTTCTACAATTGACTAAGGCATAGAATGCAAACAACCAATCCATGCCGAGAATAACATCAAAATCGATCATGGCTAACTCTACTAAATATGTTGAGGTGACTTTCTAAAGGACTATGATCAGGCAACTTTTATACACCCGCATAGCTACCACTTAATCACCCACTGGAGTAGAGACTGAGAAGGGTTCTGAAAAGATTTCGGGACTAACTCCGAAAATACTAGTCACATATGGTGTACAAAAGACAAGGTAGCCCTTGATCTAGCAATGCATATACATCAAGGTGGAAACTCGTAACATACCAATGACTACGTCCAGGGAGACCTCCTTCTCCTAGCGAGATGATAGGGCATAAAATCTGTTTTGGCACTGTCCAACACCTGTGCTAGTAGAAGCCCCACGCTGAGCGGGGCATGCTGGTGAAGCTATTGAACTAGAGGCTAGAGTACGGGTTCCACCATTGCCTGATCTGGCTAAAAGGAAATCTCTGAGCCTATGTTCGGTTTTGCCACACCTGAAACAAGTGTCTGACCCAACTAAACACCTCCCTAGGTGGTTCTTGCCACAATTCGCACAGGCTAAAAAAGTGCAATCTCTTGAAATGCTCCCCTAGCTCCTTGGGCCTGACGCTCTACCCCTTTGATCACGTCTAGATCGATACAGAATACTAGCTGATGATAGTGTTGGGGCTAAAGATCTCTGATGGGACTGCTGACGGTGCCCACTAGTCCTCGGTTAGGAGAATCCGATGCTATCAGTCCTGGGCCTCTTGGCGTCCCTCTCCCTCTCACTCATCTGTACCGCCTACATCTGTTGGGCGTACATAAAAATCTGAGCAAAGTCAATATCCTGGAGAAGTATCACGGTCCAGCAATCCCTGACCAAGGAGTTTTCTATCCTATGTACGAACCTGCTCACACGGGCTCTCTGATCCGCCACCAACTCGGGTGCATACCTGGACAGACGTATGAACTCCAAGGCATACTCCTGAACCATCATCTTCCCTACTTGAGATTCACAAACTCGGCCACTTTCAGCTCCCTCATCTCCCGAGGAAAGAACCAATCAAGAAAAGTGGCGTGGAACTAGTCCCAACTGATAGGGCCTGCTACAACTACCCTACTCTCCTTCCACTATTTGAACCAAATGTGTGCGACCCCCTTTAACTGATATTAGGACAAGTCAGCACACTTCTCTCCAGTCACCCCTATAATCTTGGTGATCTTCAGAATCTCCTCAATGAAATCATGTGGATCCTCGTCCACCTTCGATCCAAGGAACTCGGGAGGGATCATCCTCAGAAAGTCTCTAACCCTCGTTGCTGCTGCATTCTCATTCTGTGGGACATGTGCTACTGCCTACTGGTTGACTTGGGTGGTCAAGGCCTGTGCTAGCATCTGAATGGCTGCCCTAAATTCAGTGTGGGCAACTGGCTCCGGTGCATGGTGCTCATGGGCTGCTGGGGCTTGTTGGTGCCCATCTCCATTGCCATCCTCGTGGCCATTTCCATTTCCATTCCTTCTGACTCTATGGGGAGGCATGATTCTATAATCACGAATAGCACGAGTTAGAAGGATAGAGAGACATTTCACCGCACAACATAGATCATGAAAGAAGGGAACATTTCCTAAACATCTTGTAGTCTCTTTGTCATAAATGTGGCGCGCTTCACACCCATGAAAACGACTCTACTTAATGCGGCTTTCAGACACCCTAGGACACTTTAAAACCTAAAGTTCTGATATCAAGTTTGTCACGACCCGAATATAAGCCTGGATCGAGACACAGTACAAGGAGCCCCGAGAGTCTCCAAGTCGACCCATGGCATGAACATACACCTAACTCAATCAAATAAAGCGGAAGACTTAACATAATAACATAGAGGAAGTCTAATCATAACGTAGCATCGGAACTGGAATTTACTTCATACATGACAAGCTGATTAGTACATACAATCTTAAGGCCTCTATCATAACTGATGGGTTGATGGGACAATACCCCCAACTAACTCGACATGTATGAAACTAAAATTACAAAATAACTGGAAAGAGTAGTCCTCAAAAGATGAGGACTCACCACTGAAGCTGAATGTTGACCTAGAGAACTGGCTAGTGATGGGGCTGAGTCTGAGGATCGGAGCCTGTATTATGAAATGATACAACATAGAGTATGCGATCAGTACGTGAAATGTACCGAGAATACAAGGTAAGTAAAATGGACATTTAAAATAAATAAAAGTTCATAAGAGTAGGACAACATAATTGTAACATAGATATCATGATGCAATCATAAGGCTCAAGGTTTTCAAAACATTCGTAAACCATTCATAATGATAATCATAAGAGAAAAGCTTTATGAAACATGACTTGAGCCAACATATATAATCATAACCATACATAAATCATGAGGAACAGCGGGAGATTCTTATAACCAACATACCCTATATGAGCACACATGCAGACCGACCTGTAAACCCCTAGTCAGAAAGGTATACGTACCTTGCCAAGGGTAGAACCATGAAAGAGGTGTGATATCACAACAAAGGGCCCATTTGGGCAAAGGGGATAGTATCATGGAGGTCCCTTCGTGGCTAAGTTGGCGCGTAGTTTTGAGACTCGTGGCATGCTTAGACCCTGGGTCTACTCGGTATTAAATACTACTCCTAAAATATATATAGTGCTCATAGAATAATATACATGAGATTCATAGGCTAGTTAAAATCATGATAATCATAAGCATGCTTGAAATACGTGAACTAGCCATGAAAGTAAGGCCCTTGACTTGGCCATAATCATAAATTATAAATCATGAGTTTCATTCATCCTTGTAAAACATGTATATACTTGATATTCATAAATTCATGATGAGCATTTGAGAGAAATTATATCATAATTCATAATGGTTTATCAGGAAACATACATACTTGGGCATAGTTTTGTAGAAAATTTAAATCTAAATAGTTATAAGATCTTCCCATGATTAGTAAAAGATGAAATTATGCATGAGGAAAATTAACCCATTGATAGATCATAAGGATTTCATAAGAATTGAGATAAAACCCCATAGAGTTATCAATAGAATTTCATGAATTAGAGAAATATTGGGCATGAGTGTGAACAAATTCACCCATTCATAACCTTACATACCTGAGAGAATCAGATCCTACAACTCCCTTGATTGCCCAATGAAGAATTGATGAAAACTTGGAAGAATTTGAGCTTGATCACCTCTCTAGACTTCTACACTTGCATTCATGAATAAGAATAGCTTAGAATGAACTTACCGCTCTTAAAACACACTATTCATTACTTAAAAAGATATAGTTTAGGACCCTAGGGCTTAGGATGGCCAAAATATTCTTAACGAATTTCCTAGAAAAACAGCTCTGCAGTGACCACAGGTGCCACAACGGACCGTTACTGACTCCAATGGTCCGTTACATCCCTGTTGTTACACCCCTGAATCAGGTCTCAGAGCCCCCACCACGACTAGAAAGAACGAGTCACTACAGCTCCAACTACCCCTAGCTGATAGTCATTGTCACCACTACCTTAACCTGGAATTCTTCCCAACGGGCACTTACAATGACTCGTTGCTCTCAAGGATGAGTCGTTACGTGATTCGTTACTTTCTCCTTGAACCTAAACAACCTCACAACAACTCACATCCAACGGCCTGTTACATCTAGCAATGAGTCATTCCTAGACCTGTTACCTGTAACTCCAGTCCTGTAGCACCTCACCACGGACACATCCAATGGGTTATTGGTCCCACTAACGACTCGTACCATGACCTGTTCTGAGAAGGATTGTCATAGTTCAGCTACATTTCACTTTCAAATCTCGGGTCTAGTCTTAGGCACTTCCGGGGTAGTATAGTAGGACAAGTAAACATGGAATTCATTATAGGTTTTCCTCATATGCACCGACAACATGATTCTATATGGGCAATTATGGATCAAACGATGAAGTCAACATATTTTCGACCAGTTAAGACTACAAATTCAGCCAAAGATTATGCTAGACTATATATTCAGAGAGTTGGTTCGGCTGCATGGGGTTCCATTATCTATCATCTTGGATAGGGGTACTAAATTCACTTCTTAGTTTTAGAGGTTGTTTCAGAAGGGTCTTGGTACTCAGGTAAAGCTTACCATAATTTTTCACCCGCAGATGGTCCGGCCGAGCGGACCATTCAGTCCTTGGAGCATATGTTGAGATCCTTAATTGTTAGGTTTGGAAGTTGAGAACAAGGAGGTAGCTTCAGTAAAGATTTTGTGCAGAAATCAACTTGTTAAGGAAGCTACTTGGGAAGCCGAAGCAGATATGATGGCTAGATACCCCCATCTTTTCACTTCCAGCTCAATTCCCACTTGAGGTATTAGTTTCCTCCTTAGTACTTTATTCAGTTTCATGTCAAAATAATGTCTCTCAATTCCTTTCATGTCTCAACATGTATGTATGTTTCATAAATTCAGATCAGTATATGTATCTCAGTTTAGAGTCAGTCACTCCATTGGTATTCAGTCTATAACTTTCATTTTGGGATTGTAGCTCTTTTCCTAGCCTTTCAGCTTAGTTAACCCACATTAGAGGATGAATGTTCCCAAGGGGGTGGTATTGTAATACCCAAAAAGTCTCTTAGATCAGACCCAAAACTTATAGTAGAAAATAGCAGGAAAACAACTCCAGGACCAAACAACGATCTTAGAATGAGTCATCCAACAGACCAACGGGCCATTGGTTTGATCATTGTTTGGTGTTCCAGAGAGCTTTCAGAAATTAGCCCAGAACCCAAGAGGTATTTTATGAACCGTTGTTCGATTGTACTGATCGTTATTTCAGTCCTGAGTTGATATATTGTAACACCTAAGACTTTCGGGCTAAGTTTGAAACTATTCTAGGTATGTGGAAAGACCCGAGCCCTATAAATTTTATGGAAACTAGGTGTGAAGAACAATTCTTAAGTGTGAGAAGTGATTTGAATACAAATTAAGGTCATAAGGAATCTCTTGCACAAAGTTGAGTTGAGAGTCTTCTTACCGATTGAGTTTTCGTATAAGCTCTTATAAGAGTCAACTTCAAACGATCATAACTCTTATTTTACAAAGTGTTTTTTGGTGATTCAATACATCAAATTGAAGCTCTTTGAGTATTCTTTCCAACATATCCAATCTTTTATCAATCGGAATTTAGAGTAAAATATTATAAGTAGTTTAGTGAAACGGGAAAAGGATTGGACGACCATAGTATGGGTCATCCTATCAACTGACGGTCCGTTCCTTTGGTCGTTGGTTTTGCCAGTTCTAGGCTTTATTTCAGAATTTTGGAGGTACTTTGATAAACTTCCAAATGACATTATTTTGGGATTTATAAAGGTCATACTAAAGGATTTAACCTATCCTAAATCCTCATTTCCTTCAAACATCCGTAGATTAAGAAAATCTATCAAGGTAAGCTAGGGTTCTTCACCTCCAACTTCCCAAATCCTCTTGGGTCTTTAAGACAATTTAAGAAATCATTTATTCAGGTATGTAGAATTATGAATGTGGAAATTTTTTCCACCCTTATGCCCGATTTCATCCATATATCATGATTTCAAGTCTCCAAGCATGATTTATTGAAATTCTATAGGGTTAGGCCTAATTTTCATGAAATCTCTTATGAATTCTATTCTCTTATGATTAAATTCATAATTTATGATTATAATTACTTATTTCCTACTTGAATCTCTCATGGATCTATATATTCAAGTTTATGGTGAAATTGCCCAATTATGTATGATTTTATGAATTTTAAGCTTACAAGCCTATGATTTCAAGTTATGACTATTTCTTCAAGTATGTATTATTTTCATGGAACTCAAGTTTATGTATCATGTTCATCGCAATGACATTATTCTCATGACTATTTTACATATGTCAAGTATGATTATAGTTTCATAATTTAGACAAACTCATGCAAGATCAAGTATGTTTTCATGATGATGATTATGAGCCATGTGTATATTTTTGGGAGTAGTTTCTAGCACCGAGTAGGATAGAGGTTCAAGAAAATTCTGAGTCTCATAACTACGTGCCACCATAGGTATATATTCATGATCAAGCCCTACGGGGATTCATGAGTGATATCACGCCTTAATCGTTCCTTGCCTTGGCAAGCTTGGGACGGCTCTGTCGACTTGAGCTAGATAGTTGGGGCATCATGTAAGCTCTATCATAATGGTGTCGGTAACGATTAGTCTGCCATTGTTCCTCATGTTTTAAGCTATTCATGTTTAGGATTTATAATATCATGTTTTATAGCGTATTTGACCCATTGATCAGTTCATGAGATTTTACTCATGTTTTCAAACATGTTAATGTCACCACCCGAGAGGAGACCCGGATCGTAGACACGGGACAAGGGACCCCGAGAGACCCCAAGTCAACCCATGGCATAAGCATACACTAACTCATTCGATAAACACACGAGTAAACATAAATATAAACTCAGCGGTAGTCTAACTTAACATAACAATAGAATGCACATCCGAAGCTGAAAATATGTCTAAGTCTGATAAGCCTCTAATCTGGATGAGCTGATGAGACAACACCCCCAACTAGCTCAGAAATACTAAAACTGAAAATACGCTCATGAAAACTGAAAATCTAGTCCTCGAAAGATGAGGACTCACCAAACAGGCAGGTGCTAACTCTGATAAGCGGCTACGAACGGGGCTGAACTTGAGAACCGGATCCTGCATCATGAAAGATGCAGCATAGAAAGTATGCGGTCAGTACGTGGAATGTACCCAGTATGGAAGGTAAGTAAAACCACTTGATAATATAAATCATTTAAATCCATTCATAAATATAATAAACTTTAATAGTAAGCAGAAGACTACATGCATTCATTCAGAAATTGAACTCTTATCATAACGTGTTCATGCATTGCTTTAGAACATCATGACTGACTCGAATGACTCAAAGCTAAATCATAACATTTATATCAAAAGCTGAACAATGAGTCAAACCTTGCATTTAAAACATGCATGCATAAGAAAATTGTCATGAGGAATGGATATGCAAATTCAAACGATATAGACAATGGGAGACTCGTCACTTAACCGATATACCACAATAGAGCTTACGTGATCTCGATTATTACACTCAAGTGCACAGAGCCGTCCAAAACCATGTCAGGGCTAGGGACGCTAGCATGATATCAGTATCAAGCTGAAGGGCCAATTGGGCCAGGGATAGCTCACAAGGGAGGTTCCAATAATATAATAGAATCAACCTATGTTGGCGCGTAGTTCTGGGGCATAGGGTAGTGGACCCTTATCCCGCTCGGTGCTAGACTCTTCTCCCAAAACATGCAATGCTCTACATCATATAAATACGAAGCTCAACATCATCTAGTAAAGAAGCTCAACATGAAACCATGCACAACTCAACATCGTATAAAATGAAGCTCAACATTGTCTATTGACAAAGCTCGGTATGAAATCATGCATACATTAGACATCATATAGATATGAAGCTCAACAATGTCACCTCGACAAGCTTAGAATGGGAATCATGCTTAGACTCAACATCATGTGAAATGACGCTTAATGAAAACATACATCTCAATTATGAAATCATGCATATGAGAAGCTTTACTATGACACAATCACAAGCTCAATAATAGTGGGAGGCTTTACTCCAAAATCATGTGGTAAGGCTACTTTAGAAATATCACTTCATCATCATCAACATAAGGGCCTTGCCCAAAACCTTATCATGCTTGAACTCACACGGTTTATTTGAAAATATTATAAATTGGGATATTTCACTCCGAAACAAGTAATAAAGTCAATTCACAATAATCATCATTTATATTCAACACTGGGCACTACCCAAAGCTTCATCATACTTGGGTCTATTTATTCTTCTTCCAACACATCATCAAAATCATGGATAAGGTTGAAAACATGCTTTTCATCATCTACTCCATCATCATCACATTATATTAGGAACTCCCCATACATGGGCATTTTAGATTCAATTTAAAAAAAATAATTTTGTAAAAGAAATTAAGTAAGAATCCGCCCAAGCTTGATAAATCACCAATATCAACTCAATTTAATCATACCCATAAGTAGAAATGTAAGAATCATGCAATTGAATGTAAACCATACTTGATCATCACAAACTAATCACCAATTGACAGGGAACCGGCATGGATATGGAAGAAGGCACCCACTCATAGCCTTACATACCTGGGAATGAAGAATACTAACTCTTCCTAATTGCCCAGCTGAGATTTCCCTTGAAAACCTTACATTCTAATCACTTTCTTCCCTTTAAGCCCTCACCCTTGCATGCATGAAGAAAATGTCCTAGATTGGTCTTTCTCAGCTTGAAACCCTCTATTACGAGCTTAAAACGACGTAATATAGGCCCTTAGAACTTAGAAATTACGAAAAAGCCCTTACTGAAATCGCTGAAAATAACTGTCAGGGGGTCCTAACGGACGACCTAACGACTCGTTACTTGGGCACACGATCTGTTGGCTCACCCATCAAATACACTGCCTCATCATTCATGACAAATCAACTGGCTTGGTAACGGCCCTCCTAATGGGTCATTAGGATTGACGACGACTCGTTAGGTACCATCCATCAGTACACTGGATAAGCTTCATTATCTTTCTCTAGGACCTTCCCACGACTAACCTGACGAATCGTCGTGACTGACCACGAGTCGTTACATCACCCTTGAGGACCTCGATTCCTTCAACATCTTAGGATTTCCCCACGAGTCACTTGACGACTCGTTAGGCCTCCTAACGAGTCGTTAAGCGACCTGTTCTGCAACTGCTACAACATTTTCCAGTTTTCTCCTGATACACTTCCGGACCTGATCCTTGGGTTCGCGGGGTATAACAATATCTCCCCCTTGGGAACATTCGTCCTCAAATGTTATAAACAAGCAGAAAACCCAGAAACAATAATCACTATATATATATAGATGCTAATCATTGACATTCAAGCCGAAAACTGACGGAATGACTACCCCGGAAGAGAACCACATAGCTGGTCAGAGTTCAGACATCACATACATATATCATATCATAAAACAAACTTATTCGCATGAATAGAACATGGAAAATTTACTAGAGGTTTAGGGAAAAAATTTGATACCTTAAACTGAAGCTGAGCTGGTAGGGAACAAATGGGGGTATTTAGCCATCATATCCGCTTCGGCCTCCCACGTGGCTCCCTCGATATGCTGATTCCTCCATAACACCTTCACTGAGGCTACTTCCTTGTTCCTTATCTTTCGAAATTGTTGATCCAAGATTTCAACTGGAATTTCTTCATAACTGAGGTTGTCTTTCACACCAACGCTATCTATCGGAACCACCAAGGTTGGATCACCCAAGCACTTTTTCAAAAGCGATACATGGAACACGGGATGAACTGAAGCCAATTCCATAGGCAAGTCCAACTTATACGCCACCTTACAAACTCTTCTCACAACCCAGTAGGGACCAACATAGTGGGGATTGAATTTACCTTTCTTTATGAACCGCATGACTCCCTTCACGGGAGATACCTTTAGAAACACCCGATCGTCTACATCAAACTCCAAATCTCTTCTCCTCACATAAGCATATGATTTCTAACGACTCTGAGCGGTTTTTAACCGGTCCCTTATCAATTGAACCTTCACCATCGCTCATGCACCGAATTTGGACCTATCATGGCTGCCTCACCAACGTTGAACCATCCGATCGGGGACCTGCACCTTCGCCCCTAGAGAGCCTCGAACAGTGCCATATGGATACTAGAGTGGTAACTATTATTATAAGCAAACTTTATCAAGGGAAAATGATCATCCCAACTACCTTTGAAATCCATAACGCATGCCCTCAACATATCCTCAAGAGTCTAAATGGTTCGTTCTGCTTAGTCGTCCGTCTGAGGATGAAAAGTTGTGCTTAGCTTAACCTGAGTCCCGAGCCCCTTTTGAAACAAACGCCAGAATTGAGAAGTAAACTGAGTACCTCGGTCCAAAATAATAGACAAGGGCACCCCATGAAGTCGAACCAACTCTAGAATATACAACTTAGCATAATCGTCTGCTGAATCAGTGGTCTTGACCGGTAGAAAGTGTGCAGCCTTGGTCAGCTGTCCACCACTACCCAAATGGAGTCGTATTACCGACGAGTACGAGGTAGACCCGTAATGAAGTCCATATTGATTTCTTCCCACTTCCAAGTGGGAATGGAAATATCCTGATGTACACCTCTAGGTTTTTGATGCGCGGCTTTCACTTGCTGATAGTTTGGATATTTTGCTACGAACTCCGCAATATCCTTCTTCATACCATCCCACCAATAAATTTCTCGCAACTCCTGATACATTTTCATGGATCCTGGATGAATAGAATATCTGGTACCATGTGCCTCATGCAATATCTGAACTCTCAAATTATCAACGTCCAGAACACATAGTCGACCCTGGTATCATAGCACACCATCTCCCCCTTGGGAGAAAACCTCCACTTTCTGACTTCGCACCGCCTCCTTCAGCTTCCTCAATATTGGATCCTCATCTTGCCTGGATTTAACATCAAGTACCAAGGACGATTCCGACCCGTTATGCACAACAACACCCCATCGGTCGAATCGATCAATCTAACTCCCAGCCTTGCAAGCCGATGAACATCTTTCACCAATTCCTTCTTCCCCTCATCCATAAGGGACACACTCTCCATTGAGAGTCTACTAAGCGCATCCGCAACCACATTAGCCTTGCCCGGGTGGTAAAGGACATTCATGTCATAATCTTTAAGTAACTCCAACCACCTCATTTGACGTAGATTTAGATCTTTCTGAGTGAACACATATTGCAAGCTCTTGTGGTCCGTAAATACATCCACATGGACCCCATACAAGTAATGTCGCCATACCTTCAATGGAAACACCGCCGCAGCCAATTCAAGATCGTGGGTCAGAAAAATCTTTTCATGCACCTTCAGCTGTCGAGAGGCATAGCTATCACCCTTCCCTGCTGCATCAATACACACCCAAGTCCAACTCTAGAAGCATCACAATACACCACGAAACCATCACTATCCTCGGGTAGGGTCAACACTGGTGCTGAAGTAAGCCAAGCCTTCAACTCTTGGAAGCCTTTCTCACAAGCCTCCGACCTTTGAAACTTCACCTTCTTCTGAGTCAACTTAGTCAAAGGCGCTGCAATGGATGAGAAACCCTCCACAAACCTCCGATAGTAGCCACCTAAGCCCAAGAAGCCCGAATATTTGAAGGATTCACCGGTCTATGCCAATTCTTCACCGCCTCAATTTTCTGCGAGTCTACTTTTATACCTTTGCTAGACACCACATAGCCCAAGAATGCCATGGAGTCCAACCAAAACTCACACTTGCTGAACTTTGCATACAATTGGCAATCCTTGAGGGTCTGAAGCACTACTCTCAAGTGAGTGGCATGCTCCTCCTCACTTCGAGAGTATACTAAGATGTCATCAATGAACACGATCACGAACATATCTAAATATGGCTTGAACACCCTGTTCATCAAGTCCAAAAAAGTTGCACAAGCATTTGTTAGTCCAAACGACATAACTACAAACTCGTAATGACCATACCGTGTCCTGAATGCCATCTTCAGGATATCACTCTCCCAAACTCTGAGTTGATGATACCTTGATCTGAGGTGTATCTACGAGAAACACTTAGCACCCTGAAGCTGATCGAACAAGTCATTGATCCTGGGTAAGGGATACCTGTTCTTGATAGTGACTTTGTTCAACTGTCGGTAATCAATGCACATACGAAGGGAACCATCTTTCTTCTGAACAAATAACACAGGTGCGCCCCACGAAGACTAGCTCAATCTAATGAAGCCCTTATCTAGAAAATCCTTTAACTGATCCTTCAACTCCTTTAGCTCGGCTGGAGCCGTCCTGTAGGGTGGAATAGATATAGGTTGCGTATCGGGAAGGAGGTCAATACTGAAATCAATCTCTCGCTCGGGAGGAATACCTGGCAAATCATCAGGAAAGACCTCTAGATACTCACGTACTACTGGAACTGACTGGATAGTCGGGGTTTTGGACTCCACGTCCTTAACCCTAACTAGATGATACATGTAACCCTTAGAAATCATCTTCCTGGCCTTGAGGTAGGAAACAAATCGACCTGTAGGCACAAATGAACTACCCTTCCATTATAAGACTGGCTCACTCGGGAATCTGAACTCTACTAACCGGGTCCTGCAATTAATGGAAGCATAATAAGCATATAACCAATCCATGTCGAGAATAACATTGAAATCTGTCATGGCTAACTCTATCAGATCTGCTAAGGTAACCTTATGGAGAACCAAGACCGGGTAATTCCTCTGCACGCGTTTAGATATAACCGAGTCACCTACTGGAGTAGAAACCGAGAAGGACTCTGACAAGACATCGGGGCTGACTCCAAAGCTACTGGCTACATAAGGTGTCACAAAGGACAGGGTGGCCCTGGATCTAACAATGCATAAACATCAACATGGAAGACTCGTAACATACCAGTAACCACGTCCAGGGAGACCTCCTTCTCCTGAAGCGATGCTAGGGCATAGAATCTGTTCTGGCGTTGTCCGCCAGCTGCACTGGTAGATGCCCCTGATGTGTTGAGCGAGGGAGTGGGGTTGCTGAGCTAGAAGCTGGGCCATGGCCCCCAACCTGATCCTGTCTCGCTGCTGGACAATCTCTAAGCATGTGTCTGGGTTGCCCACACCCGAAACACGCACCCAAACCTGCCAAGCACTACCCTATATGCCCTCGGCCACATCTTCGACAAGCTGAAACACCTGAACCTACGGCCTACTGCTCTGACCCCTCGAGCCTGATGCTCGTCATCTCTGATCATGCCTAGGCCGGAGATAGCACAGTCAAGGCTAATGAAGCTGAGGCGAATGATCTCTGGTGGGTCTGCTGACAGTACCCACCGCCGGACCTCTAGTAGGAGAATCTGTGGTCCTAAGTCCTGGCCCTCTTGGCCTCTCTCTTTCTCTCGAATGTGCCGCCTCCATCTTTTAGGTGTACAACACCATCCGAGGGAAGTCCATATCCTGATGGAGCATAGCAATCTTGCATTCCTTATCCAAGTAGCCTGCTATCCCATGCACAAACCTGCTCACCCGCGCCCTCTGATCAACCACTAACTCAGGAGCATACTTCAAAAGGCGGGTAAACTCAAGGGAATACTCTAGTACCGTCATCCTCCCTTGCTTCAGATTTACGAACTCAACTGCCTTTATCTCCCTCATTTCTCGAGGGAAGAACCGATTGAGGAATGCAACCTGAAACTCCTCCCAAGTGACCGAACCTGCTCTGGCGACCCTACTATCCTTCCATTGATGGAACCAGATATGCGCAACCCCCTTCAACTGGTAGGAGGCCAACTTCGCGCACTCAACACTACTCACCCCCATAACCTGGTTGATCTTGATGATCTCATCAACGAACTCATGTGGGTCCTCATCTACCTTGGACCCTAGAAACTCCGATGGGTTCATCCTCAAGAAGTCCCTGACTCAAGCCGCCACTGCACTGCCATTCTGCGGAACATGCGCAACAGCTTGTTGATTGACCTGAGCGGTCAAGGCCTGCGCAAGCATCTGGATAGAGGCCCAGAACTCAGCATAGGCGGATGGCTCTGGTGCTTGAGGCTCTTGAACTGGTGGGACCTGTTGATGCCCACAACCCATGTCATCCTCGTGGCCTTCATTGTCTCCATTTCTCCTCCCATTCATCCTTTGAGGAGCCATGATTCTGTAATCGCGAATAACGCGAATTAGAGGGATAGAAAGACTCTTCATCGCACGACATAGATTATGAAACATTAGGACATTTCCTAAAATGTTTCTTCGTCATAAGTGTGGCGCGCTTCACACTCATGAAAAAGACTTTACTTAACGTGGATTTCAGTCTCCCTAGTACACTTCAAACCTATGGCTCTGATACCAAGTTTTTCACGACCCGAGTGGAGACCCGGATCGTAGACATGGGACAAGGGACCCCGAGAGACCCCAAGTCAACCCATGGCATAAGCATACACTAACTCATTCGATAAACACACAAGGAAACATAAATATAAACTCAGCGGAAGTCTAACTTAACATAACAACAGAATGCACATCCAAAGCTGAAAACATGTCTAAGTCTGATAAGCCTCTAATCCGGATGAGCTGATCGGACAACACCCCCAACTAGCTCAGAAATACTGAAACTGAAAATACGCTCATGAAAATTGAAAATCTAGTCCTCGGAAGATGAGGACTCACCAAACAGGCAGGTGCTAACTCTGATAAGCGGCTATGAATGGGGCTAAACTTGAGAACTGGATCCTGCATCATGAAACGATGCAGCATAGAAAGTATGCGGTCAGTAAGTGGTATGTACCGAGTATGCAAGGTAAGTAAAACCTCTTGATAATATAAATCATTTAAATCCATTCATATATATAATAAACTTTGAGAGTAAGTAGAAGACTACATGCATTCATTCATAAATCGAACTCTTATCATAACGTGTTCATGCGTGGCTTTAGAACATCATGACTGACTCGAATGACTCAAAGCTAAATCATAACATTTATATCAAAAGCTGAACAATGAGTCAAACCTTGCATTTTAAACATGCATGCATAAGATAATCGTCATGAGGAATGGATATGCAAATTCAAATGATATAGACAATGGGAGACTCGTCACTTAACCGATATACCATGATAGAGTTTACGTGGTTCCAACTATTACACTCAAGTGGGCAGAGCCATCCAAAACCTTGCCAGGGCTAGGGACGCTACCATGATATCGATATCAAGCTGAAGGGCCAATTGGGCCGGGGATAGCTCACAAGGGAGGTTCCAATAATATAATAGAATCAACCTATGTTGGCGCGTAGTTCTGGGGCATAGGGTAGCCGACCCTTATCCCGCTCGGTGCTAGACTCTTCTCCCAAAACATGCAATGCTCTACATCATATAAATACGAAGCTCAACATCGTCTAGTAAAGAAGCTCAACATGAAACCATGCACAACTCAACATCGTATAAAATGAAGCTCAACATTGTCTATTGACAAAGCTCGGTATGAAATCATGCATACATTAGACATCATATAGATATGAAGCTCAACAATGTCACCTCGACAAGCTTAGAATGGGAATCATGCTTAGACTCAACATCATGTGAAATGACGCTTAATGAAAACATACATCTCAATTATGAATTCATGCATATGAGAAGCTTTACTATGACACATACCACAAGCTCAATAATAGTGGGAGGCTTTACTCCAAAATCATATGGTAAGGCTACTTTAGAAATATCACTTCATCATCATCAACATAAGGGCCTTGCCCAAAACATTATCATGCTTGAACTCACACGGTTTATTTGAAAACATTATAAATTGGGAGATTTCACTCCGAAACAAGTAATAAAGTCAATTCACGATAATCATCATTTATACTCAACATTGGGCACTACCCAAAGCTTCATCACACTTGGGTATATTTATTCTTCTTCGAAAACATCATCAAAATCATGGGTAAGGTTGAAAACATGTTTTTGATCATCTACTCCATCATCATCACATTATATTAGAAACTCCCCATACATGGGCGTTTTAGATTCAATTTAAAAAATAATAATTTTGTAAAAGAAATTAAGTAAGAATCCGCCCAGACTTGATAAATCATCAATATCAACTCAATTTAATCACACCCATGAGTAGAAATGTAAGAATCATGCAATTGAATGAAAATCCATACTTGATCATCACAAACTAATCACAAATTGACAGGGAATAGGCATGGGTATGGAAGAAGGCACCCACTCATAGCCTTGCATACTTGGGAATGAAGAATCCTAACTCTTCCTAATTTCCCAACTGCGATTTCCCTTTAAAACCTTGAAATTCTCCTCACTTTCTTCCCTTCAAGCCCTCACCCTTGCATGCATGAAGAAAATGGTCTAGATGGGTCTTTCTCAACTTAAAACCCTCTATTATGAGCTTAAAAAGATATAGTATAGGCCCTTAGAACTTAGGAATTATTGAAAAGCCCTTACTAAAATCGCTGAAAATAACTATCAGGGGGTCCTAACGGACGTCCTAACGACTCGTTACTAGGGAACACGATCCATTGGTTCACCCGTCAAGTACACTGCCTCATCATTCATGATAACTCAACTGGTTTGGTAACGGCCCTTCTAACGGGTCGTAAGGACTGACGACGACTCGTTAGGTACCATCCATCAGGTACACTGGATAAGCTTTACTATCTTTCTCTAGGACCTCCCCACGACTGACCTTACGAATCGTGGTGACTGACCACGAGTCGTTACATCACCCTTGAGGACCTCGAGTCCTTCAACATCTCAGGCCTTCCCCACGAGTCACTTGACGACTCATTAGGCCTCTTCACGAGTCGTTAAGTGACTCGTTCTGCAACTGCTGCAACATTTTTTAGTTTTCTCCTAATTCACTTCCGGACCCGATCCTTGGGTTCCCATGGTATAATAGTTAAACTATATGATTTTACTTTTAAAACCTTGGATCATTATGCTTCAGCTTATGATGAGTAACTCATGTTTATGACTATCTCACGATCATGATTTTAGCATGTTGTCATTGCTCTCATGTCAAATGCTTACTTTATACTCATGTTTTTTGACTATCGTTTTACTAGCATGTTTTACTTACTTTACATGCTCAGTACAATCAAAGTACTAACCACATACTTCTATTTTATGAGATGATATAGGTTCGGGTGACTAGTCTTCGCCTCTGCTCCAACCCAGTTTAGTTTAGCCCCAGTCTGGGTGTGTCTTCATCTTCCGACACTTATTAGCTTTACATTTCATGTTTGTGCCTTTCAGTTTCAGACTTAGTCGAGCTAGTTGGGGATGTTTCCCCATCAGCTCGTCTTATGATTAGAAGTTTTTGAAGTAGCTATGTATTAGAGGATTCGGCTTTACTGACTTATTGTCCTTGTTCACGCTTTAATGATATCCAAACTTCTGCTTATATTATGTTATTGATTAAACTTTACTTAGTTATACTCTTAATCATGCTATGTATATGTAATGGGTTAGCTTAGAGACATTTGTAGTTCCAGATCTTATATCACAGACTAAGATCCACACTCAGATTGTGAAAATAATATACAATTAATTCTCTCATATAATTATTTCAGGATCAAATCAAACACAATCTTATATAAAATGAGATTGCGTGTGATTCCACAATTTATTATTTTTTTAAAAAATAATGTCATGAAACATGTAAAAGTTAAAACTATTAACTCGAATCTTGACAAGTAATATAAAGACTTTCAAAAATGTTGATTTTTGAACACGAGAAGGTATGAGAGAGAGCGTACGAGTGACTGACCCTGTGTACTTCACACAGGCCTTAACTAATCAATTGCTGATTGTGTGATCAAATTATTTAAAATTTAAGTTATTAGAGGTTGTCCATTAAGGGCCGTTTGGTTATTGGATAAGGGTTAAAGTAATAAATAAATAACTTGATTATTTATGTATTAATTTATATCATGTTTGATTTTCAAATAGGACAAAAGTTATTCATTTATTAATTTTATACAATGTTTGGTTGATAGGTTTCAAATGTTGTATAAAAGTTATTTATGTATTAATGTTATACAATGTTTTATTGTGTTTTAGTAATTCTACATAACTAATACTCACATAACTTGTGAGGAAATTTATATATAATTTTATGTGGGGTAGAAGGTGGAATAAGTTATGTGGGTATTAGTTATATATGGATTAAAATTATAAAATTACACATTTAGCCCCTTTTAAAATCTTTTTTAATCCGGTGCATTTTTTTAAAATTGTACTTTATTCCATATATATTTACCCAGAATTAGTTATTATTATTTTTTATTTGATCCACTTTTTTTTATTCGGTGTGCATTTACACCTCCATTTTCTTCTTTTGAAAAAAATCACTTATACAATAATTTTATACTATTTGTTTTCTTATTTATTTATAAATAATATATATTGATTTACAACAAATTAAATATTCAATAATCAATAATTCATGTATTGTAATCTTTACATAACTAAAACCTACATAACTAATAGCTACATAACTAATACATGAATAATTAATTCCTCCATAACTAATCCCTATATAAAATAATACATAAATTCTCTCATAACTAATACATGTATATTATGTAGTATTAATGACCAAACGCCCCTAATTTCTTTGCTCAATTAATTTTTAGTTCTATATGTGCAGATTTTATGCTTTTGGCTGAATCAAGCACATAAATAATCTTTTGATAATTAGCTATGATAACTTGAACTCAGGATCTCTCGTTCTCGGCTCTCTAATATTGTCTAAAACTTGTATCACCTCCATCTTTTCTATTCTTTCTTCTATCAATTTCTATACATTAATCAATGGAGAAATTCTTTAATATTTCCTTTTCTTTTTTCCTCCCACCAATCCATGCCGATCGGAAGATTGAAAGAATATACGCAAACCAATAACTACATCTTACATGGGTGGGTGGACGGCCAGTAGCCAAAACCTACTGATCTTTCCAGTTTGTCATTTAATTCCCAATAATCAATAATATGACTCAAAATTTATGTAACAGTTTGGTGTACATTTCACAATAAGTAGAACGGAATTTTAGTTTTTTGAAGTGATAATAAAACTTAACTAATGCCATGTGTTCCCAATCCAAGCAAGAATTAGAAAAAAATGGAGAGATGGAAAGGTGCATGTCAGATCCGTACTATTCCACTACTTATAAATATTAATGATTTAATCTGTTACACGTGATTTATTACTATTGTTTTTGTCCTTTGCAATTAGCACCGCAGATTTTTGTATGTTACTAATTAAATAAATCCTCATATAAATGAAGAAAAAGAAATTGTATGATACATTACGGTGTTGCCAAACAATATTACCGAATTCATCATAACTTCCTTTACCGAATTCTTGTTCTTTGTTTCTCCACTATAAAATAGCATTTGCAGTACATGAAATAAGAGGAAGATAGTAACGCCAAACCTTGTGATTAAATGAAGGAACCAATAAAATGTATTAGAGACTAACAAATTAGTTCTTTCTTTAGTTGAATATAATATTCATGGAAATAGGCACAACCCAAAAATTTACAAAATTAGATAAAATAATAAATTGAGTGTTATGTGATGAACTTGTCTATCTTCTGAGACGTTTATCATGCAAAAAGTTTAGGCTTTGCAATAAAAAAAGCGAGAAATCAAATCTACAATATTTACCTCCTCAAAAAGGATACCTAGATTTTTTGATCTTAATTAAATACAATGAACTAAATCAAATTTCCATCAGATGGAATGCCTTAGGTATTTCTGGCAAGAAAGAAGAAACATGTTTCGGGTTGGTGGCAGCCTAACTCCTGTGTTTTTCCTCCCAAATGGTATTTGTTTAGTCTCACAAATTACTTTTATTACTAAATCCTATTCGGACAAAAAAACACAATTGACACACGTACGAATGTACAAGTAATACGATGATTGACATTTTCTTATCAATTACATTTTACAGAGATTTCAAATTTATGTTTTTGTACAAATTATTTTTATTTTGGAGTGATTTTTAATTTTTACCCCTATTGCTCATTAATGAAAATTTGTAGCACAAAATATCCTTGTTCGACATAAGTTGTATAGTATCTAATTCACAAGACATAAGTTCAGAGAATTTTTTTTACTCTATAAACAAAATAATATGTTTCTAAGATTGTGAAATTACAATAATTTTTGAAATCAAATATATAATGTATTTCTTATCTTAATCATGGTTAGAGATTTATTTTGATTAATTAAATCTTAGTCATTAAACTTAACTAATGTCATATGTCCCTAGTGCAAGTAAGAAGTTGAGAAGAATGGAGAGATGACAAATGGAAAGGTGCCAGATCCGTACTATTTCACTGCTTATAAATATTAATGATTTAATCTATTACTTGTGATTTATTACTATGGTTACTAATTAAATAAATCCTCATATAAATGAAGAAAAAGAAATTGTATGATACATTACGGTGTTGCCAAACAATATTACCGAATTCATCATAACTTCCTTTACCGAATTCTTGTTCTTTGTTTCTCCACTATAAAATAGCATTTGCAGTGTACATAGTTTCTTCAAGTCCCTTTTATAGATCTGCAAGAGCATTATTTAATTAGCACTTGAAAATCATAAAGGGCTTCACTAGCTACATATATCATCATGGTGCAATTAAGTGTTCATGACTTGCCTTTCATGTTTGGCCTTCTTGGTACGTTAAAATGCAAATATATATCTTTATTTTGATCTCTCAAAATTCTCAAGCTCCTAATAATATTCAACTGTTATATATGCAGGTAATATTGTGTCATTCATTGTGTTCTTAGCACCAGTGTAAGCTTGCAAACTTACATGCATGTCTATTTAACAAGAAATTTTAATATGATGGACAAGTTGATTTCTCCATTTCTTTTGCTTTTACAGGCCAACATTTTACAAAATATATAAAAGGAAATCATCAGAAGGGTTTGTAGCAATACCATATTTGGTGGCACTGTTCAGTGCAGGACTATTGCTATATTATGCTTATCTCAAGAAGAATGCCTACCTTATCGTCAGCATTAATGGCTTGGGATGTTTCATTGAATTAGCTTACATCTCCTTGTTTCTCTTTTACGCACCCAGAAAGTCTCAGGTGAACTCCCCTTTTCCTCTTCCTATTAATGTAGTTTAACATATTATTTACTTTGTAATTATCTAATAAATTACATGATAGCGTATTATGAGTGCTTAAAACATAAATGCCAACTACAATGTAAACATTCTTTTACGCTATTACTGTCGTTTAACATGTAATAACAAGCTAGTTAACTACCGTTTTACTCATTAATTATTGTAGGAGAGATTTGTTTGTTATTACTTTGTACACTATTTGTTCGATTTGTTTATCTTATTTTTCTGTTTAGTCCGTTTAGAAAATAATGTCCCTTTCTCTTTTTGATAACTCTTTAATTATAACTTTCCACCTGACATGTTTAAGAACACAAAATTAAAGAATATTTTGATACATTAGCATATTTTTAATATAAGATCACAAGATTCAAAAGTCTTCCTTATCTTCTTAAACTGCCCGCCAAATCAAAATTAAACAAACAAATAGAAACAGGGGAATATATAAATGATCTGATTGTTTAAAATACTACTCCATCCATTTCAATTTTTATGGCACCGTCTAATAATAATAATAAATTATATTATTAATGATAAATTGAGGAATTTAAAAGTTAAATTATTTTCAATTATAGAAATTAAAAAGACAATCTTTTCCAGAAGGGACTAAAGTTTAACAGAAGGGGTAAGTAAAGTCACATATATTTATAATAATCAAGGTGTATTTCCTAAAGAGGTGTATTTTGGTTCCTTTTGGCTTAATTTGTTTTTTTTTTAAATTTTTTTATTAACTATAATTAAGAGTAGTTGGGGTATTTGCAGATTTTGACGGGGTGGCTGATGCTGTTGGTAGTGGGAGCCCTAGGAACGGTGACGTTATTTTCCTGTCTATTTTCCAAAGGCTCAGAAAGAGTGATGATAGTGGGATGGATTTGTGCTGTTATCAACGTCGCTGTCTTTGCTGCTCCTTTAAGCATCATGGTCTCAATTATTATTTTCTTATTTTAATTTCTCCCTTATTAAAATATGTTTTCTTTATTTTAATTAACCTACTCTTATAAATGTATGTTGCAGAGGCAAGTAATAAGAACAAAGAGTGTAGAGTTCATGCCCTTCACTTTATCATTATTCCTCACTCTCTGTGCCACGATGTGGTTTTTCTATGGGTTTTTCAAAAAGGACTTTTACATTGCTGTAAGTTCCTATCATTTACTCTCTGTTTAATTTCATACTAGATACTGGTACAGAGTTTAAAGTAAAAGGAAGAATTAACTTTTTATAGACATTTGTATAAGAGCATATAAAATGCAAAGTAATTTTGTTTACCATTAATTGTGGATTGTGCAGTTACCAAATGTTCTGGGCTTTCTATTTGGAGTCCTTCAAATGCTACTATATTTTGTTTATAACAAGGATTCAAACAAAGAGGACATTAAAGAAATATTGGATGTCGAAGAAGCTGCAAAATCAAAAGGTGTAGAAGTTAGTATCAAGATTGAAGGTGATTCTGATAAGGCAGGCGGAAATCAAGAAATTAAATGTCAAAGGCCACGAGTTTGAAGTAAGGAAGGTGAACTTCACGTTATATATCTACCAAGAATTTAGAAATTTGTACTAGTATATGCAAGGTGTGGACCTAGACTTTCCACTAATAATCCTGCTTATCCAAATTTATATATGTAATGTTTTTATCTCTGCTACATGTTAACACCAAATTGATCAAAATATAACATCGTGTTTTCTATATATATATATATACACACACATACATACACACTTTATTTGTTTTTAATTTTCTTATTGTTTTATCCCAGAAAAATTAAACTTTATCATTAATGAAATAATTTAAGCCACGCAAATATTTATCTCTTGTTTTGGATTATAATTTTGAAAAGCCTATTAATCACACCAGTAATTTGGAATAATGTGAAATGCCACAAATATTTCGTTGTATTTCCACATATAGCTATTCAAACTACATGTCATATTTGACTTCCATAAAATGACAAAGTACGTAAACTAGACAACAACGTACGTCTTGGAACCTTTGTGATCTAAATGAACAAACTTACAAATGTATTTAGCCTTTCACCGGCCATAATGGAAGATATGTAATGGCAGTTCGAATTCTCACGTCCATCAGCACCACAATGTATTTTATTGATATAAAAATTACAGAAAAAGATAGTGCATGTAAACATAACCTAGCTACACCAAATGGAGGGATATGCATGATGTATTATAAAATCATGAATAGAACATTTCATTTGAAAGCATTATTTGTTTCATTAACCCTTTGCAGATTCATATGCCTAAACATAATCATATGAACATGCATTAGAAAATAATATGAAGAGTCAAAAAGGGTTACTCTGGTGTTAAACATCCTTCACCTCCAATTCTAAGATTATAGGTCTAAATCATCAATAAAGCAAAAAGAAAGGAAGAATTTTTCTTTTCCTTTTTAAAATTTTTAAAAAATAATTATGAAGACATGATATGAAATGACCATCACGTAATTAGCAATGACATTCGATCTCTACTCAATGGACCAGGCCATTTCAACATAATATCTTAAGGATGAGAAATAAAGAATGCTAGCATGAGTTGATCCCATTATAGGGAGGCTCTCTATTTCATGATACCAAGTCGTGATTGACACCCAACTATATTACCTATCAAGTCCCTATTGTAGTTGGCTAAAAGGTGTTACTGTACTTAGCTAACAAATGAAAGCTTAATAAAGCCTTTATCCAATAAGTCTGAGATCTAAATAAACAATCTAACATTAAAACATTTATTAATTCAAATCCACTGACAAGTCATAAGCCTCCAAGATTTAAGTCTTGGTGCATAATCTGCAGGGTATCCTCAAAAATAAATAAAATATATAAAAATAACATAAGTGGAAAGAAAATAGGCTACTAGTGGGAATAGTCAACAGAACTCATCAACTAGATCTAAGCAGTCTACCTCTAGTAATGTGCCTCGTCTGCTAGAGTTCCAACTACTGCCCCATGAAGGAAGGCATACCCAAATAGTCTAATATTCCGTTTGGTTATGGAATAAGATTAAATTTAATATATAAATAACTTAGTTATTTATGTATTAATTTTATATCATATGTAGTTATCAAATAGGATAAAAGATATTTATGTATTAATTTTATACAATGTTTGATTGGTAGATTTTAAATATTGTATAAAAGTTATTCATGTATTAATGTTATACAATGTTTGATTGTGTTTTTAGTAATTCTACATGATTAAAACTTACATAACTTATGATGAAATCTATGTATAATTTTATGCAGGGTAGAAGGTGGAATAAGTTATGTGGGTATTAGTTATACATGATTAAAATAATAAAATTACATATTTACCTCTATTTACTTTTAAAATCTTTTTTAATTTGATAGTTTTAAAAAAAATTATACTTTATTACGTGTAAATTAGTTATTACTTTTTTCTATTTGATGTAATTTTTTTATACACACACCCCATTATTGATCCTTTTTTTTTTCGGTGTACATTTACACCTCCGATTTTTTTTTAAAAAAAATTCAATTATACAATAATTTTATAATATTTTTTCACTTATTTATTTGTAAATAATATATATTATTTTACAATAAATTAAATATTCAATAATCAATAATTCATGTATTGTAATCTCTACATAACTAAACCCTACATAACTAATACTTGCATAACTAATACCTACATAACTAATACATGAATAACTAAAACCTGCATAACTAATCCCTGCATAAAATAATATATAGATTCCCTCATAACTAATTTATGCATTACTAATACCTACATGGCTCTAACCTGTAACCAAACGACCCCTAAGTACCACCTATAGGGTACGCAAGAAGTTTTGTTGACAACAATGAATACGTAAATCTGATTGCTGAAACTGAATTTGAAATTTGAGTTATGTTGAGGCCAAATACACACATAAGTATACACGACGGTACACGTAATAAAATAATAAGATTATCGAATATCATCCGCAAAGACTTATAATAAATTATTAACTAAAAATAAATTAATGTTAATTATCTAAACAAGAAACAAAATTCGAAGTTATAATTCTTAACTTAGTAAAATAAAAATAAATAAATAATAAACTCAAACTAAGAAATATGGAGTTCGGTGACTATTTATAGGTATAGAAAAAGTCTCACATAAAATTAACCTTGTCGTAACCCCACTTGGAAACTTTCTTGGATTTGGCGCCATAGGAACTGCCAACTGATGAATTGAGCGTTGAATATTTTTTACCTTTAATAATCTTCTAGTTTGAGCTTCACAAGCACCATAGAACGGTGTCTTGGGCACTGAACTCCAACATTCGCCCATTCTGCTTCAACTTCTGTTTTAACTAGTTCGCTTTTAGTTCTTTTCATTCTCCATGCTTTCTACATATTAAAAATATTATTAAACATAAATTAATATAATTTGTACTCAAACGATGATAAAAATAATAAAACGTAAGACAAATAATGACTAAATATATATAAATATTTGGCCAAATATGATCACACTGAGAATCTTGCTCGTCTTCGAGCAAGCATTAAATCAATCTCTATAAATCAAGCTTAGGAGCATCATTAGCTTGGTTAAGATAAATAATTAGTCCTTAAAACAACTAGAACTATCAAATGTATACTTCATAATCATCATGCAAGATATACAACTCAACTTGAGCAACAACAAACTTTCAACCTCCTAACTTCAAAGACAGACTTTAACTAATCAAACTTAAGTTGGCCCACCTACTCTGTCAAAAAAAGTTTACCATATCACCTATTTATCATGAAATAAGTTCTCTCACAATAGGAAATAGTTCATTCACTCAAATTAAAACAACAAATATAAATTAAGGACTTAGAATCAAAGAAAAACTATTATTTTATGCTTCCACTTATATCTAGAAGAACTAGGTAGGTTCTTCAACAATTTGAATACAAAGTAAGTGAGGAATTAAAAATAATCAAAAAAGATTTTATGTGAAAAAATACATCTTCCAAGAATAAAAAAATCATGGTCTCTCTTTCTCTCTCTCAGATTACCACTAAATTTGAGTTTACATAATTTAAAGGAGTTAACCACTATTGCACCTTCCCCCTCTCTTTATTAATGCATTTCGATTAAAGCCTAGATTTTTCCTTAACAACATTACCTAGTTGTCGATAACTCAAAATAACAACTAATACAAATCAACTAAGAAAATAAAAGGTTACAATCAATCGAAATTCAAACAACATGAGCTGTTATGAATGTATTCTGATTGGAACAACTTTGTTGTCATCAGTTGATTCTTACAATTAAAAAAAATACCTCAGTGTTAAGATCTTGCTCTTACTCTCTCTTTGTGGTTAGTCTATTTTCTTTTCTTGTCAATATCATAAATGAGATACTTTATATTGGAGTAAATATTTGTTTCCTGTCTTTCCAATTCAATATGAATTTGATCAAGATTCCAAAATTTTAATCCTTGTTTTCCTTCACTCATTTGACAATTTTTTCATCATATTTTCTAAATCTTCTTTCTTGTTGGTAAATATGATAATGTTTTCATATTTTTCTCCTTATTTCATTGGATTTATCATAATCCTAATTCCTCAAGAAATTCTTCTCCATGCTTGAAATTTGTCTGGCTTGATAAATAATCTATTATGTCCGTTATAAAGGACCCGATTTTTATTGTTTTTTCACTCCTTATGATGTACTCTTGATGACAACTCTTTGTTGTAGACCTGGATGAAAACTAGTTTCTTGTAGCAGCTTATTTTATCAACACTACCACTTTATTATTGAGAGATATGAAAGACCCAATTCTTGCATCTGTTTGTTTTATTTTGCTATTTATTTGTTAATCGTCAATCTTTTTTTATTATTAGTAGTAACATATGACTCTGTAGCTCACATCACTTTCCATTAGACATGTAGATATTTCATTGCTCTTCCTTAAACATGTAGCTCCCTAGCTCAATAAATATATATTTGATGATGACAAATCCATAATAAAAATATAATAATTTATTATAGTTGCATGTGTACTCAGGTACAACTCTTCTCCCTAAAAACTAGCTTCATCTTCATCATCATGACTTAGTAAAATCTAAACTCTTAGCTAAGTCTTTCATGAGACTAACTGATAGCTTCCATGGTAGCTCAACGTCATTAAGGGACATGGATGCAGCTTTGGAAGTTCACCCATGACAATATCTTAAATAAGAAAATTTCAAGACAAGCTCATTGGACCGCAAGGTTGTAAGATAAATTATTCTTTGATATTTATGGTCTCTTCTTGGTATTCTTAGAAGATGATTAGTACACACATTAATTGTTGCCTAACATTACTCATAAAGTAGTGAAGATCTGATTCTAACTTTGATTTTTTTTAAATAAATGGTGTTTGGTTCATCTAATAACCAATTAGTTGTTACTTGGATGTATTCAATCTTCAAAACTTGCCTTCTTAGAAGTTCTTGGAACTATTCACTTAGACTTTCTAATATCTTTTTAATTATTGTTTAGTCTTTTCAATTCCTTTCCTAGTTTTGCTTCAACATTTATTTTAGTTCATACTTTAATTTTAAAACTTTCATCATTTGTGTTATCAAGACATTACAGTGATTCTATCAAAGTTATATTCTTGATAATTTTGGGTATTTCTTGAATGAAAGAACAAAAAAAAAGGAGAGAAAAGAACTAAGTAAAAAAAATTGAGTAGTAAATAACAACGTTTAAAAGAAATTTAGATGAGTTAGTAGATTTGGTTGTAAAAATAGAAAACTGAAATTAAAAAAGGCAACATGTTAACTAATGGAGGAGTCGTCCAAGCACCAATTCCAAGAATTCATAGCCAAAATAAGAAGTGACTTCAAGACCTCAAGAAGACAAGAGGAAAGGTTAAGTAGATGACAAAGATGGAGGTAAAACTTTTAACTATAAATCTTCTTAACCTTCTAGTTCCATTTAATGTCACAAATATCATGGAAGAGAGAATATGTGTTGGAATGTCTATAACTTCCTCATTCTATTTTTCTGTTATCAACTTAGATTCTTGATCAAGTATCTCAGATTTTCCTGGGTCTTTATCTTTAGTAAGCTATTGCTTATAAAATCTTATTGCTTCTCTAGAAATATCTTCATCTTCTTCTAACCAATTTTCATTATTTCCGGTATTCTCCTCAATTGTATATTTTTCTTCTTCTCCCTTGAACATAAGCATAAAATTTTTTTGGTCTTTTTATCTCCTCCTTAGAATCATTAAATACCTGCTTTCTGTTTTTAAAATTCTTCCTTAAGGTGTAGAAATCTATTTAAGTCAGCCTATACCTTATGTAATCTTTCCCTATCAGTAGGAATAATATGGAGTTCAAATTGTAATTCATGCACTTTTATGATATCCTCCGAGGACTTAATTTTCTAAAAAATATTTTTGAAAGTGTCCTTGCTCCATTTCTGTAAGGCTACTTTCACTTTTTTCACTTTATGATGAAAAATATTGAAAGGGTTAGCCATGAAATCAACTATACAATGTTCTTTGACAATTATTCAAAAATAATTCATTCTTAATCCAAAAATTAAGAAATTTAAAAAGCTTAAGAACAGGTACAATAGTACCAGAATACGAAATAAGTAGAGGGGCATAGTCTGACCCTGTCCTGATTATATGTTTAATGTCAATTCCTTTATATAAAATTTGAAGTTTCAGGTTTCTCAAACATCTATCAATACTTTTAAAAATACAATCATCATCACTAAGTCAATTCCACCAAGTGTATTTATTTCCTTTAAAACTCAGATCTTGTACTCTACGGTTTTGTATTCATTACTTGAAATCTTTAATTTCTTGTATCCCTACTAGAAGTCCCTCTTATCTTTATTTTGTTGATGTTATAACATTAAAATCCCCCTATCATACAAGGGTTATCTATGCTATTTTTCATTCCTTCAAGAGATTTTCGTAGATCTATCCTTTCCTCTTATATATATATTTAGTATAAACTAGTGATATAGTAAGATCTTCTCGAAGGTTTGAGATTTTTATATTGATTGTAAGTTGGTGACTATGATCCTCTATTATTTTTATTTCAAAAAAATTTTATCCACAAAAATCCAAATTTTTATAGACACATTTACAATGACTGTCTATTATCTTAGTCTATTTCTATATTATTCTAACTTGTCTGTTGTTTAGAAAGATTCTATTAAATCAATAAATCCAACTTGGCATTTTGTATACATCTTGATCAATCTTTAAAAATCTTCCATTGTGTTTTACCGATCTAATATTTTAAATAATTGCATTCATCATGGAAAATTGGATTTTAAATTGTTACTCCTTGTTTGAATTCCACCTAATGGTGGAATGTTGTACTTATCCCATTTGTTCTTCCTAATTTTCCCCATATTTTGTCTTTTTTCTATTTTTCTAGGTAACAAATCTCTTTCCTTATCCATTTGTTGCATGTTTATCTCTATAGTGTGATCATCTATACCTGTTTCAGTTGTGATTTATGTGTATTGATCTCCTTTGCATTCTCACTGCTGTACTAACTGATGTCACCCAAGCGAACGCAAGCACACGTGGTCGTTAAGTAATATAGGGTAGTGAAGTCGCGATTATCGATTCCTTAGAGACTTGTCAGATTAATCATTCAAGGTTAACTCTTTATTTCGCTACTCTAACAAAAACAAATATAAATGGGGAATGGTTTGGAGAATTAAACTACTAAAGTTGAAATAAAAATGAACTAATAAACTAAAGTTGTTGCAAATTTATTTGTACTTCAAATGGTGATGAAAATCTAGGGAATTGACACTTTCCTTCAGGTTGAATTTTCAAGATTTAATTATGCTAAATTAATTCTTCTTAAGGTTGGTAGTTGCAAGTTACATTCTATTTCTTGCCACTCTCTCGAGCATCCAAGATCTATCTCATGAACCCTAATTTCTCTATCCCTATGGTCTATCTCATGAACCCTAACATCTATATCCCTATGGTCGCAGGAGAAATATGAAACGACAGTTATGGCTACTTGTATATCAACTAAATAGGGATGAAGGGTGTATCCCTATCCTTATTAACAACTTCTAACCTTCAACCCATGGGTCAAAGGATCTTCGAATTCCTATTTTATATTTGCTTTTAACCCTTTCAATTCCCTCTCCCGAGTTCAACCAAAAGCCGCAAAAAAAAAAAAGAAAAATCAAAAGGTCGTTTTATTCAAAACCCCAATTGTGACATCCCTTCTCTCCCACTTCACACCTCGGAACCGATAGATTTATTCACAAGGTGATCAGTCTAGCGAATAAGCAATTAAAAAAAATAAATATAAACAACCTTCACTGAAGAATCAAAACTAGCAATAATCAATCTTTCAAACTTCAACCATAGCTATGGACAAAATCCTAGAATGGGCGTTTAGCCACTCATGTTCAAGCGGAAAAACAAAGACATCATCATCATTCAATGTAAAATGATAGAGAAAAGAAGAAACTTAAGTTATGAACTTGTCTCTCCTCTAGAGCTGCGTTACAACCCGTACTACAATCAAACAAAATGATGTGTGATAGCTAACAAGTGGCCTAGATGTTATATTTATAGGTGAGAATTTAAATGATGCTTTTGTCCTCAAGTAATTAGCTTAAAAATCAGCAAAATCCATCCTGGAATAGGTCTGGCATGCCACACCCTCCATAGCCCTAAGTTGGGCATCATTTTTCTCTGAAGTTTTGCTCCGGGCGCCCCACGCTAGCCATAGCACCAAGATGTTAGCAAAATTTCTATACTTCGGGATCCTCTGGGTGCCCACGCGACTTAATGCACCAGAGTGTTAGAAAATTCTAAGAAATTGAACCCTTCTGGCACCCCACTCCATCCAAAGTACCACAGTGTTGGAAAAATTTTCTAAGTCTGAGATGGTTCGGGCGCTTCATGCCTCTCATCTCGCCAAGGTGTTGATCAAATTCTCCTATGATGTTCTGGACCTGGCACCTATGCCACCTATACCACCAACTTTGTGTATATTTTTCTGAAGTTTAGGGGTTGGCACCCCACGCCAACTATAGCCCCAGGTCAACTTTCGCGAACTCTTCTCTCTTCACACCTTGGGTCATTTTTGGTATTTCCTTAGTTTCCTGCTCAAAGCACTTAAAAACATTTGTTAGCTTAAAAGACACATGAAAACATGAATTCTTGCATTTCATAAGGATTATGAACTCAAAACCTGGCAAAATATGGGTAAAAACATGGCAAATGAGCATAAGAATATGCACAACATCACCACCCCACACTTTAACCATTGTTCGTCCTCGAACAATCCTCAACTCCGTGCACAAGCTCATATTTTCTCACCACATGTCACATTTATCAATTCACACTCAACCAACTAGCATAGAGAATATGATTAAGTGGTTCATCAAGTTTCAATTCACATCAAGCATATGAAGAGTTTTCACATTTAAGACTGCACAACTTCTATAACCGACTCATTTTTTTTTTTCAAAACAAGGCCAACATGATTAAGTACGACATATGCCACATAGTACATCGACTTAGACATATTATGCCCCTCACTTTAGTGATTCCTCTCTTAAATTAACAATGCAAAGCATGGAACATAATAAGCAAGGCACACTCATGCTCACATATGATGTATCATACACATGCAACATACCATAAGATTGCCCTTTGTGTACACCTAGACTACTTAGTTATTTAAGAGATTAGGATCATAAGAACTTTTCTTGGTTGTAATGTCGGCTAAGGGATGTGTAGGAATGATTTTTCATTGATAGTGACTACCAATCCTAAGCACTTTTAAGACATTTTTCATCTTTCATGTCCACCATTTTCTCCTTTATTTTTCACCCCTCACTCTATTCACCCTTTTTCTTTTATTTTCATGCCCCTTTATTTACTACTTCACTGCTAGTTTCTACTTGCAGAATCAACAAGGATATTCTTATCCTAGCAGTAAGTAAACAATATACTTTAGGCACCCCTTTTTCCTACTTTCTCTTCTTACTTTCCCCACATTTTTCTTTCTTTCCTTTCCCTTATCATTCATACATTGGTGAACCTTCACTTTCAAGTCTCAAAGATCCTAAGACTACTTTGAATCAACAATTCTGGAGATCACACAATAAAAGGGAGTAGGCTACTTTTGTGTCTAAGAAAAGAATAAGGCATATGGTTAAAGGGGGTTAACTAGAGAAAATATTCAGAAAGGTAAAACAAACATGGAAAACATGGCCTTTTTTTCTTCAAAGAAATGCCTTAATCAACTCTTAACTCTTTAACAACTAGCTATCTAGCATACACTAAGGCAAGTTCTAGATTCTACATTATGTACAAAACACAATAATTAAGCTCACCTCACATGGCATCAAGAATCTAGTCGAGTTCCTATAGCTACACATTCATACAATCACATTGAATGATGTTTTTCATTATTAAGCCCTAAAAGTGTATTGGGTGGAGTCAAAGAACTTTATGTGTCCCTTATGAAATTCTCACTTATGCAATTTAAGATGACCACTTCATTTACTCAAGCTTAGTTGTTAAGTGGAATGTCATATAGAACACAAGTAATTTATGTCAAACTCAATCCTAAAAAAATAAAAAAAGTGACAAATATCCCTTAAGACGATCACCATCCATCTATTATAGGGAAGGGTCACTATTCTATAACGACACAAAATAAAAAAACGAGTTTAATATAAACCAAACAAACTCAACTACTAAGAGACGAGCAAATCATTCAAACATCACAAGGCATCACCAGGTTTCACGGTCATCAACATTACTATCTATTACATACCAGACCTAATCAATAACAGAGCTACTACCACAGGGATGCCAATTAATGCTCCAGCCTACTATGAATTTAGCAAAGAAAGAGAAAACATAAAATCTTTCCTCCATCCCACACTTAAACGATGCATTGTCCTCACTGCACAAATAAATATATCAAGTAGGTAGAGAAAAAGAACTTCCTGGGCCGCTATGTACAATCATTATCATAAGGATTGTACTCCTAATCATCATCATCATCATCATCATCACCATCAATCTGCATGGCTCCCATGGAAGCATCCTCCTCCTCATCATTATCCAAGTCATCAATCTCATCACTAAGCATCGTGACCTCATTATCGTCCAATGGCTTCTCAAAAGTTGGTCCCACTTAATACATCAACATTGCACTCTCCGTGAGTGGGTACCACTTAATACATCAACATTGCACTCTCCGTGAGTGGGTACCACTCCTCTAGGGACGTCATCTCCTCCTCAGTAGCAGGTCGACCTCCAATCCTCAGCTGCAAATCTAGCATCCCAAACATGTAACCTCGCCAGCTATCATCCCATGCTTGGCAATAAACTATAGTGAGAAGTGGAGCTATGGAAATGATGGGATCCTTTACCTTCATGACATCCATCATCTTGCCCACCAGGTACGCTACTAGAGGTAGGTGAAGGTATTCCTCTTATTCCTTAATGCTAGCATCTGTCACGACCCGAACGGAGGCCCGAATCGTAGACACGGGACAAGGGATCCCGAGAGACTCCAAGTCGACCATGGAATAAACATACATCTAACTCAATCAATAAACTGAAGAATCAACAATATAAACTCAGCAGAAGTCTAACCTAATCATAACATCAGAATAAGCATCCAAAGCTAAATACATACATATGTCTAAATAGCCTCTAAACATGACGAGTTGATGGGACAAGACCCCAACTAACTCAACAAGCTGAGAACTAAAATACATGAAGAAAGGATAGATAGACTAGTCCTTAGAAGATGAGGACTCACCGATAGGCAGACGCTAACTCCAATGATATGTCTAAGAGTGGGACTGAACCTAAGAGTAAGGTCCTGTATCATCAAACGATGCAACATAGAAAGTACGCGGTCAGTACGTGAAATGTACCGAGTATGCAAGGTAAGTAAAACCGCTAAAGTAAGAAAAATCTTTTAAAACACAATGCAGTATTTAAGCATAAATATCAGTAGACTAAGAGTAGGGCTTGTATGCATTCTCTCTGAAATCGTGATCCTTTCATAACATGACCACACATAACTTTATAACATCAAACTGACTCAAATGACTCTAAGCTGAAATATGACATTAATAGAAAAGTTGAACATTGAGTCAAACCTTACTTTTAGAATATGCATGTATAAAACAATAATCATGAGTAATGAAAATGCAAATATGAATCATATAGACAATGGGAGACTCGTCACTGAATCATATAATCAATTCATACCCATGTAAAGAAGTTGAATATTCATGCATTGGGTAAAAACCCCATAACCTGATCATAGGAATTACTCATGTTTAGATAGAAATTGGGTATGGGTGTGAAAGAAAATACCCACTCATAACCCTACATTCCTGGAAGGGATTGATTCTACCACTTCTCTAGTTTCCCCAGAAGGATTTGAATGAAAATATTGATGAATTTCTCTAGATCACCTCTTCAACCTCTCAAGCTTGAATGCATGGAAGGAATTAACTTAGAATAGGTTTTCCCCTATTAAAACCCACTAAAACGAGCCTTAAACTACGTAGTATAGGGTTTAGGAACTTAGGAATTACAAAAAGGACCTTACTAAACTCGCAGGAAATAACTGCCAGGTGGTCCTAATGGACGACCTAATGACTGGTGGTCCAAGGCAACGACTCGTTACCTAGCTCGTCAAGTACACTGCTTGTCTGATCTCCAGGGCTCAAAACAGCTAACCCAACGACTCATTAGGGTGACCACAACTCGTGATCACCAGTAGTTGAGTGTACTGTCCTTCTCTCTTCTCTTTTCCTTCTCCCCACCCCACGACTAACCTAACGACTTGTAGGGTCTAACCACAAGTCGTTTCCACGCCCGTGGGGACCCTTTTATTCAAGCTTCCCACACACCTCACTGGCCTCCCCATGAGTCATTTGACGACTCGTGGGCTGTCCTTATGAGTCATCCCACGACTCGTCCTGGGTCTGCAACAATAACTTCTACATTTCCCCGTTTCAACTCCCGAGTCCGATCTTTAAGCTCCCGGGATATAACAATATACACCCCTTGGGAACATTCGTCCTCGAATGTTGGAAACAAGTAGGAAACAGAAACATGCAATTATCATATTTAAATATTGATCATTTAAATCGAAAACTAACGGAATGACTACCTCCATTCATATCACATAGCTGAACCGATCTCATGCTTCACATACACATCCATACACATAAAAAAAACTAGAGCACACGAACTGAACATGAAAACTAAATGGAGTCATAGAGTAAAACTGATACCTCAAGTCGAAACTAAGCCGGTAGAGAATAAGTGTGGGTATTTACCCTTCATATCTGCTTCGGCTTCCCACGTAGCTCCTTCAACATGATGATTTCTCCATAATACTTTAACTAAAGCTACTTTTTTGTTTCTCAGCCTCCAAACCTGATGATCCAATATTTCGACTGGAACTTCCTCGTAGCTAAGGCTATCCTTTACTCCAACACTGTCCATCGAGACTACTAAGGCTGGGTCTCCCACACATTTCTTCAAAAGAAACACATGAAACACAGGATGCATGGAAGATAACTTCGAGGATAAGTCTAACTCATACGATACCTTACCAACTCTTCTCATAACCCTGTAGGGACCAACATAGCAAGGACTGAGCTTTCCTTTCTTCCCAAACCGCATGACTCCCTTAATAGGAGGTACCTTCAGAAATACCCAATCGTCCACCTCAAATTCCAACTCTCTCTTCCTCACATCATCATATGACTTTTGATGACTCTGAGCGGTTTTTAGCCTATCCCTTATTAACTGAACCTTCACTATAGCCTCATGAACCAAGTATGGCCCTATCATTGCTGCCTTACCAGCCTCAAACCAACTGATGGGCGATCTACACTTTCGCCCATAAAGAGCCTCAAACAAAGCCATCTAGATACTGGAGTGATCACTGTTATTATAAGTGAATTCGATCAGAGGCAGGTGCTCATACCAACTACCTTCGAAATCAATGACGCAAGATCTCAACATGTCCTCGAGAGTCTGTATTGTTCGTTCCGCTTGGCCATCCATCTGCATATGAAAGGCTGTACTGAGCTTAACCTGAGTCCCAAGCCCCTTCTAAAAAGACTGCCAAAACTGGGAGGTAAACTGAGTACCTCGATCTGAAATAATGGACAAGGCCACTCCATGCAACCAAACCAACTCTCGGATATATAGCTTGGCATAATCATCCGCCGAATCTATGGTTTTCACCGGCAGGAAATGTGCATCCTTGGTCAACCTATCTACCACCACCCAAATAGAATCATAGTGTCGGCGAGTACGAGGTAGGCCTCTAATGAAATCCATGTTAATCTCTTCCCACTTCCAAGTAGGAATGCTGATATCCTGAAGTACGCCTCTCGGCCTTTGAGCTCAACCTTTACTTGCTGACAGTTCGGGCATTTAGCTACGAATTCTGCAATATTCTTCTTCATCCCATCCCACTAATAGATTTCTCGTAAGTCGCGATACATCTTGGTGGCACCTGGATGGATAAAATACCTAGAGCCATGGGCTTCAAGAAATATCCGGCTCCTCAAATCATCAACATCGAGAACACATAGGCAGCCCCGGGTACAGAAGCACACCATCTCCCCCTTGGGAGAAGACCTCCACCTTATGACTTCAAATGGCTTCCTTTATCTTTACCAAAATCGGATCCTTATCTTGTCTAGCTTTCACATTAGTCACCAAGGACGATTCTGACCCGTTTTGCACAACACCACCACCATCGGTCGAGTCTACCAATCTAACTACCAACCTTGCAAGCCGATGGACATCTCTTACTAGTTCTTTCTTTCCCTCATCCACGTGGGACACACTCTCCATAGAGATCCTACTAGGTGCATCCACTACCATATTAGCCTTACCGGGGTGGTAAAGGACACTCATGTCATAGTCCTTTAGTAGCTCCAACCACCTCTTTTGCCGAAGATTGAGATCTTTCTGCATGAACACATATTGGAAGCTCTTGTGGTCCGTAAATACATCCACATGGACATCGTACAAGTAATGCCGCCATATCTTGAATGCGAATACCACCGCGGCCAGCTCAAGATCATGGGTCTGGTAATTCTTCTCATGGACCTTCAACTATCTAGAGGCATATGCTATAACTTTCCCATGCTACATCAACACACACCCAAGTCTAATTCTTGATGCATCACAATACACCATGAAGCCATCCGTACCCTCGGGTAGGGTGAATACTGGTGCTGAAGTGAGTCGAGTCTTCAACTCTTGGAAGCTTTTCTCACAAGCCTTCGACCATTGGAACTTTACCTTCTTCTGAGTCAACTTGGTCAAAGGTGCTGCAATAGATGAGAAGACCTCAACAAACCTCTGGTAGTAGCCATCTAAACCCAAGAAACTCCAAATATCCAAAGGATTCACCGGTCTAGGCCAATTCTTCACCGCCTCGATTTTCTAAGAATCTATCATTATGCCCTCACTCGATACCACATGGCCCAAAAATGCCACAGAGTCCAACCAAAACTCACACTTGCTGAACTTAGCATACAATTGATGATCCTTAAGGGTCTGAAGCACTATTTCCAAATAAGCGGCATGCTCCTCCTCGCTCTGTGAATATATAAGGATATCATCAATGAACACAATCATGAACATGTACATATATTGCTTAAATACCCTGTTTATCAGGTCCATGAAAGCTGCAGGAGCATTCGTTAGTCCAAAAGACATAACTACAAACTTATAATGACCATACCACATCCTGAAGGCTGTCTTCGAGATATCACTCTCCCGAACTCTGAGCTGATGTTATCCGGACCTGAGACCTATCTTTGAGAAACACTTGGCACCCTGAAGATGATCAAACAAATCATCGATCCTGGGTAGAGGATACTTATTTTTAACGGTGACCTTGTTTAATTGCCGATAGTCAATGCACATCCGAAGTGAACCACCCTTCTTTCGGACAAATAAAACTGGTGCACCCTATGGAGACTTGCTCGGTCTAATGAAGCCCTTATCTAGTAGGTCCTTCAACTGTTCTTTCAACTCTTTTAGCTCGGCTATAGCCATTCTGTAGGGAGAAATACATATAGGCTGCATCTCGAGAAGAAGATTAATACCAAAATCAATCTCCTGCTTGGGAGGAACACCTAACAAATCATCAGGAAAGACCTCTAGATACTCACGTACTACAAGAATTGACTGGATAGTCGGGGTTTTGGACTTGACATCCTTAACCCTAACTAGATGGTACATGAAACCCTTAAATCATCATTCTGGCCTTAAGGTAGGAAATGAATCGACCTACAGGCACAACTGAACTACCCTTCCATTCTAAGACCGACTCACCCGAAAACCCGAACTCTACTGCCCGAGTTCTATAATTAACTGAAGCATAGCATGTAAATAGCCAATCCATGCCAAGATAACATTGAAATCGGCCATGGATAACTCTACCAAATCTGCTGAGGTGACCTTATGAAGGACTGAGACTGGGCAACGTCTATACACTCGTTTAGCTATAATGAGTCACCTATTGGAGTGGAAACTGAGAAGGGTTTTGACATGACATCGGGATTGACTCTGAAGCTACTGGCCATATAAGGTGTCACAAAAGACAAGGTAGCCCCCGGATCGAGCAAAGCATAAACATCAATATGAAAAACTCGCAACATACCAGTGAATACATTCGAGGAGACCTCCTGCACCTGACAGGATGCTAAAGCATAGAATTTGTCTATCGCTGACCGCCAGCTGTGCTAGTAGATGCCCCTTGATGTGATGAGTGTGTGGGAGGGGCTTCTGAACTAGAAGCTAGGCCTCGGCCCCTAACTTGATCCTGCCCAGAACCTGCCAAACACTGGCCTGTGTGCCCTCGACCATACCTGCGACAAGCTGGGATGCTAGAATCTATGGGTCTGCTGCTCTGACCCCTCGAGTCTGATGCTCACCCGCTCTGATCATGCCTAGGTCAGGATGGCACACTCAATGCTGATGAAGCCAGGGTGGATGATCTCTGGTGAGTCTGTTGTTGGTGCCCACCACCAGACCTCTGCTAAGAGAATTTGTGGTCCCCGTTCCTGGCCCTCTTGGCCTCCCTCTCTCTCGAATGTGACACCTCCATCTGTTGGGCGTACAACACTATGCGAGGAAAGTCCATATCCTAGTGGAGCATTGCAGTCCTGCGATCCTTGTCCAAATAGCCCTCTACCCCATGGACAAATCTACTCACCTACATCCACTGATCAGCTACCAACTCTGGGGAATATTTCGACAGTCGAGTGAACTCAAGGGCATACTCTTATACCGTCATTCTCCCTTGCTTCAGATTCACGAACTCAGTTGCCTTCAGCTCCCTCATCTCCTGAGGGAAGAACCGGTCTAGAAATGCAACATGGAACTCCTTCCAAGTGATTAGACCTGCTCCTGTGGCCCTGCTATCCTTCCATTGGCGAAATAAGATGTGCGCGAACCCTTTTAACTGATAAGAGGCCAACTAGGCGCACTCAACCCCATTCACCCCATGACCTGGGTGATTTTGATAATCTCATCAACAAACTCATCTGGGTCCTCATCTACCTTGGGCCCAAGGAACTCCGGCAGGTTCATCCTCAAAAAGTCTCTGACTCGAGCCGCCGCTATGTTACCCTTTTGTGGAACATGCGCAATGGCCTGCTGATTGACCTGAGTGGTCAAGTCTTGCACAAACATCTGAATATCGGCCCGGAACTCAGCATGGGCGGCTGGCTCCGGTACCTGGGGCTCCTGAACTGCTGGGGCTTGCTGATGCCCATGACCATTGCCATTCTCTTGGCCTTCATCATCTCCATTCCTCCTTCCGTTCATTCTTCAAGGATCCATGATTTTGCCATCGTGAATAGCATGAATCAAAAGGATAAAAAGACTTTTCATCGCACGACATAGATCATGAAAGAAGGAAACATTTTCTAAACGTCTTGTAGCCTCTTCGTCATAAGTGTGGCATGCTTCACACCCACAAAAAAGACTCCACTTAATGCGGCTTTCAGACTCCCTAGGACACTTCAAACCTATGGCTCTGATACCAAGTTTGTCATGACTCGAATGGAGGCCCGGATCGTAGACACAGGACAAGGTATCACGAGAGACTCCAAGTGGACCCATGGCATAAACATACATCTAACTCAATCAATAAACTGAAGAATCAATAATATAAACTCAACAGAAGTCTAACCCAATCATAACATCAGAATAAGCATACAAAGTTGAACACATACATATTTCTAAATAGCCTCTAAACATGAAGAGTTGATGGGACAAGACCACAACTAACTCAACAAGCTGAAAACTAAAATACATGAAGAAAAGAGAGATAGTCTGGTCCTCGAAACATGAGGACTCACCAATAGACAGACGCTAACTCCGATGATCTATCTAAGAGCGGGGCTAAACCTGAGAGCCGAGTCCTGTATCATGAATTGATACATTATACAAAGTATGGGGTCAGTACGTGGAATGTACCGAGTATGCAAGGTAAGTAAAACCGCTAAAGTAAGCAAAATCTTTTAAAACACAATGCATTAATTAAGCATAAACATCAGTAGACTGAGAGTAGGGCTTGCATGCATTCTTTCTGAAATCATGATCCTTTCATAACATGACCATGCATAACTTTATAACATCAAACTGACTCGATGACTCAAAGCTGCAATATGACATTTATAGAAAAGCTGAACATTGAGTCAAACCTTTCTTTTAGAACATACATGTATAAAACAATAACCATGAGTAATGAATATGCAAAACCAAATTATATAGACAATGGGAGACTCATCACTTAACCGACATACCACAATAGAGCTTACGTGGTCCCAACTGTCACACTCAAGTGGGAAGAGCCGTCCAAAACCTTTCCAGGGCTAAGTACGCTACCATGATATCGATATCAAGTTGAAGGCCCATTCGGGCAAGGGTAAGCTCACAAGAGAGGTCCCAAGTCATATAATAGTATCAACCTAAGTTGACACGTAGTTCTAGGGCATAGGGTGATCGACCCTTAGCCCGCTCGGTGCTAGACTCTTCTCCCCAAAAATGCAATGCTCTATATCGTATATAACAAAGCTCAACATCGTCTATTGACGAAGCTCAGTAATCAAATACATCTCAAATATGAAATCACGCATATGAGAAGCTTTAGTTCAAAACATACAAAAACCATGTGGTAAGCTATGCATAGGAAGATTTAACTCAAAACATACCACAAGATAGAATAGAAAATTTGGGAGTTTCGCTCCAAAATATTTTGATAAGTGTAGTTCGGGAAAATCCTCATTCAAACCTAACATGTGGGAATTGCCCAAAGCTTTATCATACTTAGAAATACTCAATGCTTATCGAAAACATAATTATAAACATGGGTAGCTTCAAATCATGCTTTTCATCATAATATTTCATCATTATCGCATATGCTTCACAACTCTCACTTTTCATGATCATATCATCAATGGGCTTCGACATTCATAAGGCGTAGAAACATAATTTGATTGGAATCATTAGAAAATTAGCCCATTCTTCACAATTCGATAATAAAGTCAAAATCAATTCATACCCATGTAAAGAAATTGAAGATTCATGCATTTGGGTAAAAACCCCATAACTTGATCATAGGAATTTGCCATGTTTAGATAGAAATTGGTTATGGGTGTGGAAGAAAACACCCACTCAATACCCTACATACCCGGAAGGGATTGATTCTACCACTTCTATGGTTGCCCATGAACGATTTGAATGAAAACCTTGAAGAATTGCTCTAGATCACCTTTTCAACCTCTCAAGCTTGCATGCATGGAAGGAATTAACTTAGAATAGGTTTCCCCTCTTAAAACCCACTAAAACGAGACTTAAACAACGTAGTATAGGCTTTAGAAACTTAAAAATTACGAGAAAGCCCTTACTAAACTCGCAGGAAATAACTGCCAGGTGGTCCTAAAGGAGGACCTAACAACTCGTGGTCCAATGAAATGACTCATCACCTAGCTCATCAAGTACACTGCTTGTCTGATCTTTAGGGCTCGCAATGGCTAACTAACGACTCATTAAGGTGACCATGACTCGTGGTCACCAGTTGTTGAGTGTGTTGTCTTTCTCTCTTCTTTTTTCTTTCTCCCCACCCCACGGCTGACCTAACGACTCGTGGGGTTTGACCACGAGTCGTTGCCATGCCCGTGGGGACCCTTTTCTTCAAGCTTCCCACACACCTCACTGGCCTCCCCATTAGTCACCTGATGACTCGTGGGCTATCCTCACGAGTCGTCCCATGACTCATCCTGGGTCTGCAACAACAAATTCTACATTTTCCTATTTCCACTCCAGGGTCCGATCTTTAAGCTCTTGGGGTATAACAAAATCTCTCTAAAATCGGCTCAAGAGTCTGCCATAATAGCATTTCTACCTGCAGTTGTCCCTCGACCTCCTCATATTATCCTGAAGCACTACACCAAAGTTGATTGGTAGCCTTTTCATTAGCATATATACCAACATAACTCGCTCTCTAGTAATCTCCGATATGTGTGTCCTAGGGAGAATCACAGCACAAACCAGCATTACCCAAACTTTCGCCTCCTTATTCAAGTAGGAGAATTCAAGTGTGGAGTGAGTACCTTTATGGTCCCTTGCCCAATGGGTGGATGAGTTCTCACTACAAAGAGTATGGAGAATGTCGTGGTATGGGGGCTTCTCTAGCAGAATGAACTACTCAGATAGGTCTACTGCAGGTGTACTAAGGAAGGCATTGAATCTCTTAAAAGGAAACTGAACCACCTGACCCCTTGTGTTGACCTCATTGCATAAAATTCCCTTACCAAAATGCAAATATATATCGCAATCCCAACTCGCGGACCTTGTCAAAGATTGTAGGGAACTCAAGTGCGAGGCAACCTTCGTCAATCCAATTCTCAGGAGCATATTTGGCCTCCTTTTGTGTGTTGAACCATGTTAGTCCAGGAGGCTCCATCGCTTTTGCTCTGAACCTTGTATCAGGGGTTCCCTTGGCCAATGAACTCGATCCTTTTGTTCCTTTTTGAAGCCGCTTGAGACCCTTGTTAGCTACCTCTATTTCCTTTCCTTTGTCAGCTTTTAATGCCATGACTCCTGCCAATCAACAACCAAGAACTTCACAAGATTAGTTCATGAACAAAAATGCTAGCTAATTAGGGCATGGTAGACTAGAGAATCTAAGGCAGTTTTAGTGAGCTACCCAGAGGATGACAGCAGAGTAGTGGAAAAGGAAGATGAACGAAACCAAGACATAGCCCATCTCAGAACCCAGTTGGAGTTGATCACCACGCACCTTACCACATTGAATACATAGAAGGCATGCAACGAATGCACAAGACAGGGGACCTAGATATGATGATCACTACCCTGATGCGGAAGAAGAAGTAAATTTTATGAATAATCAGGGGGATTTTCTGGCCAACATCCAAGGGTCTAACCATGACTCTTGGCGTCGAGGCCAAGGAAATCAAGGTCGGAACTACTATGAGAATAATAACTATGACCGAACTTGGGCTAGAGATAGGGACTAAGGTTAGCGGAGGAATTGAGAGGTCCCAAAGAATGATAGTAATGGAGTATATGTCCCTCCACGAGCAAGAGAGCCTGCTGTGAATGACTCTGGGACCGCAAGGTTAGAAGATATGATGAGTCGCATGATGAAAAAAGTTGACTCCACTAAGTTAGGAGTTAAATAGATGAGAGGGGAACTTTCAAGCTAGAGTCAATTGGTGTACTCACATTCAACCTCCATCAAGTAGTTAGAGTAGTAGGTAGGGCAACTCTTGACCACACTAAATCAAAGCCAAAAGGGCACTTTACCTAGAGATACCTTTCCAAGCCCTCGGAATGAGGGTAATTTGTTGTGACCATGAGCCCAATAGGAATCTTGATGAAGTCTAAGTAACCAATATCCTATGTCGAGTCGCGACATTAAACTAGGCGCTACTTGGAAGGCAACTGTCACGACTCGAGTCTACACCTTGGGCAAAATATAGTACTGGTACCATAAGTGACTCCCAACTAACACATGGCCTAACAACACATTGGTATACTGAATTAAGCATAATGGAAGCTGAGAAAAAAAGATAACTAAATAACTCTCTAAAAAAATAAGAATTTATTTGATAAGATACTGAAAATCTATGCAACAATTGCAAAACATACTGAAATAATACTTTGTCTGAAAGCCTTCAGGAACTGACAAGTTGATGGGATAGGTCCCCGTCTAACTCTAAAATCTAACTAAAAAGGAAACTGAACTGAAAAGATGCTCTCATCCCCGGAAGATGAGGACTCACCAAAAGGAACTGCTACTGAAACCGTCGGAAGGGAACTACTGACGATGCTATGACTGAGAACCCGCACCTATATCATAATACAATACAACATGAAAAATATGCATTAGTATTTTAAATGTACTGAGTATGCAACATGTAAGTAAAAATAGTAGAAATACACAATTGAACTGATAAACACCGAATATAACTGTAACAACGTAACACAGGTATTGATTGAGGATCCTAACTATAAACTAAAATCTGAATAATTGAGTTGAACTAAAACTGAGACTATACTGAATTGATCCAAATTGATAAGTGGGAAAGTCTATAAGCAACATATAACCACGTGAGTTAAATGTGGAGTTCGATGTATACGCCCCATTGATAGGACCCAATATAACTTGCCAGGGTATAAAGGCATGGCTAGTGTCATTGTTTTCTGAGGCCCATTTGAGATAATATCCTATGGTGGAAATGTAGTTATGGGAACCTGGTTGTGCTGAACCTCGGCTCACTTGGTGCTAAGTCCTACTCCCACTAAAAATTCTAACTATGACTATTAGGCTGATAGCTCGAACCTGATGTCCCACGACTTAAGTCAGGAATACTTACATGATAGTAACCTAAGAGTTTGAAGGACTTGATAACTGAAACTAATGGTGCTAAGAATTTCCAGAGTTGCTTTATCTGAAAGCGTCGTAGCCATCTAAAGAACAACTTGATAACTGATAACTGAGACTACAGAGTTTTCACTGAACTCCTCGAGAGACTGAATATAGTCAAACTGATCAGATGACCTTTCTGTAAGACACTGACGATGCAAAGTACTGACTGAGACTGAATAATCAATAAATCATCCTTCAAGTCACATAACTGTACAATCTTGGTGATCAGAAGGGAACTACTAGAATAAAGCAATATTCATATCTAGACTATATTCAACTTCAGACTCGTGTTGTATGTTCATATTTTATTTTATGTTTAGAGTTTTGCTATGATTATTATGTTTATCATCCTCTTTTATTGATTGAGGTAGAAGTTATGTTCATGCCATGTGTCGATTTGGAGTCTCTCAGGGTTCCTTGTCCTGTGTCTCGATCCGGGCCTATGTTTGGGTTGTAACACATTTCTCAACTTTTGAGAATGTTCATCCACATTTAAGGATGAATATTCCCAAGGGGAAGATATTGTAATAACCCAAAAGCCCTAAGATCAGACCCGAGGATTGAAACGGAGAAAACAAGAATTTCTGCACTAGGTCACAGATGAGTCATCCAGTGACTCATGAGGTGCACCACGAGTTGTTGGGTGACTCGTGGAGTGAAGGGAGAGTTTGGTTGGATTCTTGGTCAGGTCGTTGACCACGAGTGAATCCATAACTCGTGGTCAGAGCAACGAGTCATTAGGTTGGCTGTGGTCAGGAGTTTGACTTAGGTGTTGAAATAATTGGCAGTGTTCCCCATGACCAGTCACCATGAGTAGTGGTGTCCTCGTGGTGACCAGCAGAGGTCAGCTTTCCAGTATTGGCTACGAGTGCAGGCCATGAGTCATTCCCTTAGGTAGCGAGTCGTCCAGTCCCTCATTTGACTGGCAGTATGACTTTTCCTGCGAAATTGGTAAGGGCTTTTCCGTATTTCCTAAGTTTCTGAGACCTAAACTGCGTCGTTTTAAGCGCAGATAAGTGTATTTTAAGAGGGTTTAGCTCATTCTAAGCCTATCCCTCTCCGTGCATGCAATCCTAGATGTTTCTAATGCTAATCAAGCCTAGAAGTTCATCAAATCTTCTTCAATTTCCTTTGGGGTTTCAAGAGGAAGTGTAAATATGATTTACCCAAGTATGTAAGGCTACAAATGAGAGTTCCTTTCACTCTCATGTTCTAAATTCTTCTCAACTCCATGGATTTCAATTCAAGATTCAGGTCTCATGATCTTGTGGGGTTTATCTTAATTCTTGTGAATTTTCTATGATCTATCTTTGGGTCAATCCCTTTCATGTATCAAATCATGTTTTATGATGTTTGGGAAGATTTTATAACTATTTTGATTATTAATTTATATTTAATCGACTTATGCCCAACTATGCATGCTTCATGAGAAGTCAAGTTATGATTCTATTATGATTTTGATCTTATCAAGTATAACTTATGATTTATGATTAATGTTATGAATTCTCTTTAAGTACTCATCATAGATTTATGGATATCAAGTATATACATGTTTTACAAGTATGCATGGATTTCATGATTTATTGATTTATGACTCTTGGCCAACTCAAGGGCCCTTATTCATGGAAAATCATGTATTTCAAGTATGATCAAGTATGTTATGATGTAATTGGCAATGAAATTCATGAAAGATTTATGACTATGATATGAGCCTCATGTGCATGTTTTTTGGGAGCAGCGTCTAGTATCGAGTAGACCCGGTGTTCAGGTAAACCCCGTGATCTTAGAACTATGAGCCACCGTAGGCATATATATACAAATGATAATTGATCCTTGTGATATCACATAATTCACATCCCTTGCCGGGCAAGCATGGGACGGCTCTGCCCACTTGGGCTAGATAGTTGGGGCATCATGTAAGCTCTATCATGATGGTGTCGATTATGATGAGTCCTCCCATTATTTCTCATAATTTATCTATTGTCATGTTATGTTACTTTGGCTCAAGTTATGTTTTATAAAGTCTTATCTTATGATAATGATTATGATTTGTTTACTAAGGGTTTGAAAACCTTGAGCCCACATGTTCACAATATGATATTTGCTTTATGATCATTCTGTCCTACTCTTATGAACTTTTATGTAGTTTAACTGTCCCTTTTACTTACCTTGCATACTTAGTATATTTCAAGTACTGATCACATACTCTATGTAGTATCGTTCATGATACAAGTTTCGATATTTAGGTTCAGCCCTGCCATTAGCCAGATTCTTAGAGTAGTACTTCCCAATTGGAGTTGGTGAGTCCTCATCCTTCGAGACCCTTTTATCAGTTGTATTTAGTATCTTCAGTTTCAGTTTTAGTGAGTTAGTTGGGGTCTTGTCCTATCAACTCGTTAGTATGTAGAGGCTTACCAGACATAATATGTTTTAGTTCCAGATTGCTGTTATGTATTCAGATATTTGATGTTATTAGATTTTCAAACTTCTGCTATGTTTTATATGTGTGTGTGTGTGTGTGTGTGTGTGTCCGACTTTTCTGCATTTATTGTGTTGAGCTTTAGATGTCATGTTCATGCCATGAGTTGACTTGGAGCCTCTCGGGTTCTTTGTCCCGTGTCTCGATCCGAGCCTATGTTTGGGTCTTGACAAACTTGGTATCAGAGCATTAGGTTTTGAAGTGTCCTAGGATATCTGAAAGATTCTCTAAGTAGAGTCTTTTTTATGAGTGTGAAGCATGCCACACTTATGATCAAGAGACTACGAAACATTTAGGAAACTTCCCTTCTTTCATGATCTATGCCATACGATGAAATGTCTCTCTATCCTTCTAATTCATGCTATACGCATTTCCAGAATCATGCCTCCTCACCTAGTTAACGGAAGAATAGATAGGAATGGAAATGGCCATGAGAATGGCAATGAAGATGGGCACCAACAGGCCCCACTAGCCCTCGAGGATCATATGTCTGAGCAAGTGGCCCATGCAAAGTTTAGGGCTGCCATTCAGATGCTAGCTCAGGCTTTGACTGCCAAAGTCAACCAAAAGGCGGTAGAAAATGTCCCTAGTAATGGGAATGCGGTAGCAGCAAGAGTTAGGGACTTTCTTAATATGAACCCTCTAGAGTTTCTCAGATCAAAGGTGCATGAGGACCCCCATGAGTTTATCAATGAAATTTAGAAAATCACCTAGATCATGGGTGTAGCAGGGGAGGAGTGCACAGATCTAGCCTCGTATAAGTTAAAAGGGGTTGCGCATATCTGGTTCAGGCAATCGAAGGATAGCAGGACAGTTGGAGCAGGCCCCATTGGTTGGGATGAGTTCCATACTGCGGTTTTTGATCGGTTCTTTCCCCGAGAGATGAGGGAAATCAAAGAAGCAGAGTTTGTGAACCTAAGGCAGGGTAAAATGATAGTCCAAGAGTATGCTTTGGAGTTCACTCATTTTTTCAAATGTACACCATAGCTAGTGGCTGATCAGAGAGCTTAGGTGAGCATGTTTGTGCAAGGAGTAGCGGACTACCTGGTCAAGGATTGCAGGACCGCTATGCTTCATTAGGACATTGAATTTCCTCGATTGGTTTTGTACTCCCAGTAGATGGAGGCAGTGCATCTGAGAGAGAGGAAGAACAAGAGGGCTAGAATAGACAATTATGGGTTCTCTTAGCAGAGATTGGGAGGCGGACATTACCAACAGTCTCATCAGAGGTCATTAGCTCCAGTGTCGTCATCGACCAGTTCCCCATCTAGACCGCAAGGTGATTAGAGGAGCAGAGCCTCAGGTTCGAGGGGCCAGAGGAGTATGCAGATAGAGAATACCTTTTAGACCTGCAGAAAGTGTGGTAAGATTCATATGGGAGAGTGCTTGATGGGATTAGATATTTGTTTTACGTGTGGTAGATCTGGCCACATACGTCGGGAGTGTCCCTTGGATGGACAGGGTGATAGTAGAGGCCGTGTTCAGGATACTAATTCAGTAGCCCTGCCAGCATGCTCAGTTTAGCAGGGAGCCTCCACTAGTGCAGGTGGTGGTTAGTATTAGAACAGATTCTATGCCCTCACATCTCAACAGGAGTAGGAGGTCTCTCCAGATGTAGTCACTGGTATGGTACGAGTATTCCACCTTGATGTATATGCTTTGTTAGATATAGGGGATACTCTATTTTTTGTGACAACCTATGTTGCTAGTATTTTCAGAGTCAGTCCTGAAATCCTATCAAAACCCTTCTTAGTATCTACCCCAGTCGGCGATTTAGTTTTAGCTCGACGGGTATATAGAAATTGCCCTGTCACAGTCCTTCAAAATGTCACCTCAACAGATTTAGTAGAGCTATCCATGACAAATTTTAATGTCATCTTTGGCATGGATTGGATACATACATGTTATGCCTCAGTAAATTGTAGAACCCCTACGGTAGAGTTCTGGTTTTCGGGTGAGCCAATCCTGGAATGGAAGGGTAGTTTGGCTGTGCCTGTAGGTTGCTTCATTTCCTACCTTAAGGCTAGAAAGATAATTTCCAAGGGTTATGTGTACCATCTAGTTAGGGTTAAGGATGCTACGTCTGAGACCTCGACTATCCAGTCAGTTTCTATAGTGTGCAAATATCTAGAGGTGTTTTTAGATGATTTACCTGGAATTCCTCCCAAACGGGAGATCGATTTTGGTATTGACCTTCTTCTTGATATGCAACCTATATCTATTCCTCCTTACAGAATGGCTCCAGCTGAGCTAAAGGAGTTGAGGGAGCAGTTGAAAGACCTTTTAGACAAGGGTTTCATTAGACCAAGCAAATCCCTGAGGGGTGCACCAGTTCTCTTTGTCCGAAAGAAGGATGGTTCCATTCAGATGTACATTGATTACCAATAGTTGAACAAGGCCACAGTTAAAACCAGATAACCTCTCCCCAGGATTAATGATTTTTTTGACCAGCTTTAGGGTGCTAAATGCTTTTCAAAGATAGACCTTAGATTCTGGTATCATCAGCTTAGGGTTCGGTAGAGTGACATTCTAAAGACATCCTTCAGGACTCAGTATGGTCACTAGGAGTTTGTAGTTTTGTCTTTTGGACTAACGAATGCTCCTACAACTTTTATAGATTTGATGAACAGGGTGTTCAAGATGTATTTGGACATGTTCGTGATTGTTTTCATATATGATATTCTCATATACTCTCGGAGCAAGGAGGAGCATGCCACTCATTTGAGGGTGGTACTACAGACTCTTTAGGATCGCCAATTATATGCTAAGTTCATAAGTGCGAGTTTTGTCTAGGCTCAGTAGCATTTTTGGGTCATGTGGTATCAAGTGAGGGTGTACAGGTGGACTCTCAAAAGATAGAAGCTGTGAAGAATTGTCCTAGACCAGTTAGTCCTTCGGATATAGGAGTTTCTTGGGTTTAGCCGGCTACTATAGTAGGTTTGCGGAAGAATTTTCATCCGTTGCAGCACCGTTGACTAAGTTGACTTAGAAGAAGGTGAAGTTTCAACGGTCAGAGGCTTGTGAGAAGAGCTTGCAAGAGTTGAAGACTTGACTCACCTTAGCACCGGTGTTGACCCTACCTTAGGGCACTGATGGGTTTGTGGTGTATTGTGACGCCTTGAGGGTCGGCCTTGGTTGTGTATTAATGCATCATGGTAAAGTTATAGCCTATGCTTCCAGGCAGTTGAAGGTCCATGAAAAGAACTATCCGAGTCACGACCTCGAATTGGCGGCGGTAGTATTCTCCTTGAAGATTTGGAGACACTATCTGTACGGAGTCCATGTGGATATGTATATGGACCACAAAAGCCTACAGTACATGTTTACCCAGAAGGATCTGAATCTACGTCAGATGAGGTGGTTGGAGATTTTGAAAGATTATGACATGAGTGTCCTTTATCTTTTGGGCAATGCTAATGTAGCGGCAGACGCTCTTAGCAGGATTTCTATGGAGAGTGTGACCCGTATAGACGAGGACAGGAAAAAGTTAGTGAAGAATGTGCATCGACTTGCATGGCTAAGATTTCATCTTGTTGACTCGCCGAATGGTGGTGTCATTGTTCAAAATGGATTAGAATCTTCCTTGGTGACCGAGGTCAAAGCTAGACAAGACAAGGATCCTATTTTATTAAAGTTGAAGGAAGTCGTTCGTAATCAGAAGGTGGAGGTTATCTCCCAAGGGGGAGATGGTGTGCTATGTTATCAGGGTCATTTATGTGTACCGAGAGTTGATGACTTGAGGGTGCGGATGTTGCATGAGGCTCATGGTTCCAGATATTCTATACATCCAGGTGCCACCAAAATGTACTGTGACCTATGAAAAGTCTATTGGTGGAGTGGCATGAAAAAGGACATAGTAGAGTTTGTGGCTAATTGTCCGAATTGTCAACAAAGTGGAACATCGAAGACCCAGAGGTGTGCTTCAAGACATTAGCATTCCTAGTTGGGAGTGGGAGGAAATTAATGTGGACTTCATTACGGGGTTGCCTCGTACTCGCCGACAACATGACTCTATTTGGGTTGTCGTAGATAGGTTGACTAAAGCAACTCACTTTCTACCAATCAAAACTACCAATTCAGCAGAGGATTATTATAAATTGTACATTTGGGAGTTATTTCGGTAGCATGGAGTAGCCTTGTCCATCATATCAGATAGAGGTACTCAATTTACCTCCCAATTTTAGAGATTGTTTCAGAAGGGACTTGGCACTCAGGTCAAGCATAGCAAAACATTTCACCCTCAAACAGATGGTCAGGCTGAATGGACCATTCAGACTCTTGAGGACATGTTGCGAGCATGTGTGAATGATTTCAAGGGTAGTTGGGATGATCCCTTATCTCTCATTGAGTTTGCATATAACAACAACTATCGTTCTAACATTCAGATGGATCCTTTTGGGGCTCTTTATGGGCGGAGATGTAGGTCGCCTATAGGTTGGTTTAAAGTTAGTGAATCTATGTTGATAGGACCAGATTCAGTCCATAATGCTATGGAGAAAGTTTAGCTTAGAAGGGAAAGGTAGAAAATAACCCAGAGTCATTAAAAGTGCTATGCGGATGTGAGCAGGAGAGAACTTGAGTTTGAAGTTGATGATTGGGTGTTTCTGAAGGTATCTTCCATGAAGGGAGTGATGAAATTTTGAAAGAAAGGGAAACCTAGTCCCCATTTTATTGGCCTGTATCGTATTGTGAGACGGGTTGGCAAGGTAGCATATGAGTTGGAGTTTCCCTTAGAATTGGCTTCAGTGCATTCAGTTTTCCATGTATCGCTCTGAAAAAAGTGCATGGCTGATCCAGCTTTGGTTGTACTGGTGGAAAGCATAGGTGTGAAGGATAGTCTTGGCTATGAGGAGATTCCGGTGGAAATACTTGATCGTCAAGTTTGAAAGCTAAGAAACAAAGAAGTAGCCTTAGTAAATGTTTTGTGGCGGAATAATCATATTGGGGGAGTTACATGGGAAGCTGAAGCTGATGTGATGGCTAGGTACCCACATCTTTTCCCTCTTGACTCAGTTTCAACTCGAGGTATCAGTTTCCTCTGTAGCACTCCATTCAGTTTCACGTTCAGTTAATGTGCCCCAGTTTCTTTCATGTACATGTATGTATGTGTGATTAATGAATTCAGTTTAGTCATGTAATTCAGTTTGGAGTCAGTCACTCCGTCAATTTTCAGCTCTAAATGTTAAGTATTTGGTATGGCAGTTCCATTTTGTTACACCCCAAAAACCCTAAGATCAGACCTAAGAGTTAAAACGGAGAAAAGAGAAATTTTTGCATCAGGTCACAGAATGAGTCGTCCCGTGACCCGTCAGGATGACCACAAGTTGTTTAGTGACTTGTGGTGAGGTGTATGACTTAAGTTGGAAAGTCAGGTTTTAAGGTCACCACGGGCATGACCACCAGTGGTGGTCAGCCCCACAACTCGTTAAGTCAGCCGTGGTCAAGGTTGGTTGAAGAAAGGGGAAATTTTGGGCAGTAAAGGTAACGAGAGGTGACCACAAGTCATGGCCACTAGTAACGACCCGATATGTTCCTCGTGGTGAGGACCAATTGATGTTTTGGCAGTGTACTTGATGACTTGTGGCCACGACTCATTCAGTCCCTCATTGGGATTGGCAATCTATTTTTCCCTGGGAGTTTAGTAAGGGCTTTTCCATAATTTCTATGATCCTAAGGCCTAAACTACGTTGTTTTACGCAATGAATAATGAGTTTTAAAAAGGGTAAGTTCATTCTAAGTTATTCCTATTCATGCATGCAAGCTTAGAAGTCTAGAAAGGTGATTAAGCTTTATTTCTTCCAAGTTCATCTCAATTCTTCCTTGGGCAATCAGAGAAGTTGTAGAATCAAATTCTCTCAGGTATGTAGGGTTATTAATGGGTGAATTCGTTCACACCCATTCCCAATCCCTCTCTAATTCATGAAAATCTATATGTTGACCAATGGGGTTTTAACCCAATGCATGAATTTCCTAAGTCTCTATCATGGGTATGATCTAAGCATGTTCTATTGTTGAATTATGATTCATGGGCAAGTTTTACAATGTTTTCAAGTTTTATAAATTGTGATGCCCATCCATGAAAGTTCATGAAAATTGAGATCTATGATGTATGTTCAAGTATGATGAGATATTTATGATGAAAAGCATATTTTCAAGTTACCCATGTCTATGATCATGTTTTCAAGTGAATAAAATATTTTCAAGCATATTTAAGTATTGGACAAGTCCATATGTTCAAGTATGATTTATGATTTCACGAATTAGCTTACCAAATGGTTTTGGAGTCTAGACTCCCAATTACGTTTAGCTTGTGGTACAGTTTGAGCCAAGACTCCTCATTTATAATTTCAGATTTTATATGTATATGATTATTCAGCTTCATCACTAGACGATGGTCAGCTTCGTGGAAAAACGATGTAGAGAATATGCATGTTTTTTGGATTAGTGTCTAGCACCGAGTAAGCTAAGGGTCAGTCAACCCTATGCCTCAGAACTACGAGCCAATGTAGGTATAATTAGAGTATTTGGGACATCCTTTGTGAGCTTTCCCTTGCCGCAAGGGGCCTTCAACTTGATATCGATATCATGGTAGCATCTTTAGCCCTAACAAGGATTTAGATGGCTTTGCCCCCTTAAGTGTGATATTCGGGACCACATAAGCTCTATCGTGTTAGTGTAGGTTATATAACGAGTCTCCCATTATTCCTCATGATCTTAGTTATGCATGTTTATCATTCATGATATATATATATATATATATATATATATATATATATATGTTCTAAAGCTGGTTTGACCAATTGTTCAATTTTACTTATGATTATCAAATTTCAGCTTTGAGTGATTCGATTCTGTCACACCCCGCCTTGGGGGGTATGACTGGCACCTGGTGCCCTACTAGGACCTGAACTACTGGACTGCTAAGCCTAGGCACATCTGGTGCTTGGCTGGCTCTAACTCACATTTCTGGAAACAAAGGGCTATATAAAGGCTGTAAACGCAGCCCCCGGCCCATTGGCCTATAGCCTCCTGTACCTGTACTAACAGCTGACCAGAAACATGTCAATATAGGGAGGCCTATGCGGGCCGACAAGGCCACCATGCTGTCTAGTTATCTATAACTTAACCATGAAGTACTGGATAGCTACGTTACCGGCAAGGTCACCACTACTGTCAAGCTATGGCCCCACACGGCCAACATAAAGGAAACACAAGTTCTAACAGCTATACAACTGCACGGCCTCACACGACCGGCTCATCTGACCACAGGGAACATATACAGACTGCAAGCCTCTAGGAATAACAATAGAAATGATCGGGACAGGGCCCCGACCTACCGTACTATACAACAAAAGAAAATGAAGTACGCCTCTGGAATTCAGTCTCCGAATGACAGGAGCTGAATACTCGATCGCTGACAGGAATCACGTGGTATCGCCTGCTCGTCTATGAGTTCCTGCAGGTAAGTAATGCAGCACCCCACCGGGCGTTAGTACCACTGGTACTGAGTATGCAAAGCAATAACTGAAAGAAATATCTGAAGACAATAATATAACTGATGAAACTGCAGTAGGAAGAAATAGATTAACTGTCTGATAATGTAAGTCATACCTTCTCTCAATTATACTGGGAGGAGTAGGAGTCATACCTGGAGACGTATCGTTCTACTTCTGATCTACTCGTATCTACTGTAACACGGCATAACATATCATAACATAACATAGCACACACAAACCTTATCCGGCCCCCATAAGCCGGGAGGTACAACCAGCACAGAATCTATACCCCTACCCCGGTCATCCCATCTCCTATAAACCCTGTAAGCATCCTACCGGTCCCCTGGGTATGCACTTGGGCTCGCTGAGCCCCTGACTATAACTGCATCTGAGTCCGGAGGACTCCTGAATCAACACCCGGGCGTATCCGCTCGACAGGGGTGTGTAAAAGCCGACCAAGGCACAATATGGGGAAAACTGGCATCCCATCTTCGTCCCCTGCGGGACTGCATGCCACTCCGTAGAGCGACGTATCCTTGCCCTCTGGCGGACGAGTCGATACAGCTATCAACCCTGGGGAGGTCATGGATGCTAGGTAATCCAACCCCAAACAATACAACAGTCTCAACTAGTAGTACTATCTGCATATACCACATACTGAAGCTAATGATAATAAAGTGTTTGTACATACTGCATGCTGAACTAGCGATAGTGATATGTACGTATTTAATACATGCTGAGACTGATCATAGTATATATGTACAAATATAATCTTCCACCATACTATACTGAGTCTAATGCTGAACATGATATAGTATTTCTGCTGAAAACTATGCTGTATACTGAGTTTCTATAGTAACATGATCTACTACTCCTAACATGCTTTCCAACTTCATTTTAACTTATCATTCTATTTCTGAGATGTCTTACAGGTATTACATCACTTTGCGTGGTTTCAACTGGATACAATAATATCCTAATATTTCATACTACATCACATACTGAGCATGCTGTGCAGTTTCTAACACATGTATTAGAATCTATATCGTTCTAGCAAGTTTCACGCAAGTTATAACTCGATGCTTCTAATATCGTACCAACATTCGTAATAAACATAACACATGATTTCTGAACATTCTACTGGCATTTAAGTTACTGTACTGTCCCAAGATTACTAACTTGCCGAGGAAACTAGCTTTACATACCTTATCCTCGAACTATCCGGCTGTCGGGCGAGGCTCGGCCAGTACTTCAACTATTTTCTCCCAACTGCATTCATAAATATGTCAATTAATACTAAATACAGCTTAGTTGTAAAGAGCGACGTCACTTTCGATATAGTTTATAGCCTAAACTTAAGCTTATCGAAAGACGGTCGAAAACTCGCTATTTTCCAGCGGTCCAGAAGGGAGAAATATTCACTTCACAGCTAGGAACGCATAGACACTAGTTTAGAGCAATTCCACTTACCTTAGCTCGGTGGCTCGACGATTCGTCGGCCGTATTTTATGAAACTAAATCTGTAGGAATGCTCTCCGCTGCTAAATACCTCAGTATCTGGAGTTAATTTGAGTTTGGACAACGTTTAGCAGCGTAATCGGATGAAAATTATAATACCTCCTTCGTTCTTACCTTCTCTCTGCTGCTTACTCTCTGTTTTCTGGAAATTTATAAGTGTATAAATGATTTAAAACCGAAGTGGGCTTTATATACTTGGGCCTGGACAAGGCCAACGTGTCACGGAGCCAACGCGGAGGCTCCTCCTTCGTGACACGCTGCCATCGCGGAGGGGCTCTGCCTCGGCTCCTTCCGCGATGGTTCGACAGGTTTCTCGTCCGATCTTTTCCCGGGCCTTTCCTTAGCATGTATGGCTTTCAAATATGCTTAACCAACGTGCGAATAGGTCATTTAGGTGACGGAAATTCTACGGGGTATAACATTCTCCCCCCCCTTAAGAGCATTCATCCTCGAATGCACACTGCTATCTGGAGGACTACTTAACTTCCTTTCTAGAAAAATTTGGCAGAGTTTCCCCTGCAATATGGACCATAGCAAAAACCTGAAATGCAAAAAAGTCCAACACAGGCACTGCACGTAATATTTTAAGATCCACTGGATAACTAAGTATTAATCTTTCTCATTCACACACATACAACTCTAAAGTACTGCTTAAGTAATAATACGGACATACCTGTCGCCTGACTAGGACTGAAATAGGTGAGGGTATCTAGCTTTCATATCTTCTTCATCTTCCCATGTCATTTCCTCACGGTTCCTGTTACGCCGCAGTACCTTGACAGACGCAACATCTTTAGTCCTCAACCTGCGAATCTGTCTGTCTAGGATAGCTACTATCCTGTTATGCTAACTCTTCTGTGACCTGAACATCCTGGACTGGAACAACCGTGGAAGGGTCCCCTACGAACTTCCTTAACATAGAGACATGGAATACTGGGTGAACAGATGCTAACTCTGGAGGCGAGTTCAATTCGTATGCAACTCGGCCTATTCTTCGCCGAATCTGATATGGTCCAATGAATCTCGGGCTAAGCTTGCCTTTCTTGCCAAATCTCATTACCCCTTTCATCGGAGACACTTTCAGATATACCCAGTCATTTACTGCAAATTCTAGATTTCTGTGCCGCATATCTGCATAAGACTTCTGGCGGCTCTGAGCAGTCAGTAAACGTTCTCGGATAAGCTTTATCTTTTCCTCTGACTGCCGAACAATGTCTGGGCCAACCAATGTTGATTCCCCCACTTCAAACCAGCCCACCGGCGATCTACATTTTCGCCCGTATAATGCCTCGAAAGGCACCATCTGAATAGCTGAATGATAACTATTATTATAAGCAAATTCAATCAACGAAAGATGCTCATCCCAGTTACCCCCAAAATCTAACACACATGTTCACAACATATCTTCGAGCGTTTGGATAGTCCACTCAGCCTGCCCATCTGTCTGAGGGTGGAATGCTGTGCTCAAATTGATCTGCATTCCCAAACCTTTCTGAAACGACTGCCAGAATCTAGCTGTGAACTGTGCTCCCCTATCTGAAATGATGGATACCGGCACTCCATGCAATCTAACTATTTCTTTGATATATAATTCGGCATAGTCCTCAGCCGAGAAGGTAGCCTTCACTGGGAGGAAATGAGCTGATTTTGTTAGCCTGTCAACTATTACCCAAATGGAATCATTTCTGCGTCTGGTATAGGGTAACCCTGTTACAAAATCCATGTTTATCGTTTCCCATTTCCACATAGGCACCATTATATCTTGCGTCAAGCCGCCCGGTTTCTGGTGCTCTGCTTTCACCTGCTGGCAGTTAGAACATCTAGATACAAATTTAGCTATCTCAGCTTTCATACCTGGCCACCAGTAGATGTCTCTGATGCCGTGGTACATCTTCATCGCGCCGGGGCGGAGAGAATAGCGGGCGTAATGCGCCTCGCTCATAATCTGCTGGCGAAGCCCCAAAATATCTGGAACACGAATGCGGCCTTTACCTCGCCACACTTTATCCCCGGTTATCTGAAAATATGTCACCTCTCCATAAATTACGGCTAAGGGCATCTGCTACCAGATTAGCGCTTCCTGGGTGATACAAAATATTCACTCTTTAAGGCATAAACTACTACGGCTAACTCTAGGTCATGGATAAAATAATTCTTTTCATGTTTCTCCAACTGCCTGAAAGCATCAGCTATTGCTTTACCATGCTGCATTAACCCTCTGTACCTTCTGACGATACTAACACTGGGATGATGTTAACCTGTCTTTTAACTCCTGGAAGTTCTACTCACATGCCTCGGTCTACTGGAACTTTGCTGCCTTCTGTGTTAATTTAGTCAGAGGTACTGCTAGGGTGGAAGACCCTTCCACAAACCCTCTGTAGTACCCGGCTAACCGCAGGGATTGCGTATTTCGGTCGGAGTGGTAGGTCAGGCTATGTCTTCACTGCTTCATTTTTTTTTTGTGTATCTACCTGTACACCAACTTCCGACGCAATGCGACCAAAAAGGCTACTGAACTCAGCCAAAATTCACATTTAGAAAAAATTGACATATAACTGACAGTCATACTGGTTTATTATACCGGAGAATTTGATAAGTAATCTACCGGTATAACTAAAGCTCATCTGGCCTTCTGGCCGCATGCTAAGGCTACTTGTTGCTGAGATAACCTGAACAACTATCTGCACACCATGTGCCCGTATCTGATCAGAGGATTCTGACAATGATCATGATCTCTAATAATCTAGCTGAATAACCTCGACTAACTAAATGGCTGGGTTAGATGATCCGAATGCTGCAGTAGTCTAATAATGCTCTACATGTCCTACTCGGACATCTGTAGCTCATGCATAACTGCGGGGTTGTAGACAGCTAACCGTTTCGTCCTCCTAATTGAACAATTGTGATGTTGTGCTTAGTCCAACCTACTCTCAGGCGATCCGTCCTTGGATCTTCATAGGGAACCTACCGATCTCCTTGTCTTAGTAAACACTGTACTAGCAGAGCACTACCAATTTCTTACGCCTTGTGTGTATCCACTTGGATTTATATTGCTATTCTGGGGAATTCTCGGTCTTATGAGCTATTCTGTAAATACTGGCCTTCTGCCAGGGCTCCGCATCTGAATATCTTACGAGAACTGGCTGAAGCACTAGCCTATCACTGACTACTGATGTGGACCCCTTTCTTGGGGTGCCCACGGGCTTGTCTGACTTGCGGAGTATTCCTTGTAATATCTGCTAGGTTGACTAAGGTTGACTCTCACCTACAAGGCTGGGAAAATGATGTACGACCACTTAACATACTGGAAAAATTCTGGTTTCGGCATATACGATAATGCTATTGATTTTTAAAGACGCTTCCCTGCTAATATAAGCGCCAGCTAGTCATTAGATCATCTAACTGTGCTCTTATCATCTAGCCATCTGATTCAGGCCATTAACTCTAGTAAGCTTCCAGAGCCTAGATCTGGCAACAACACATAAGTCCATTAACTTATTAACTAAGAACTGAGACAGTTCCTATGACTTCATACGTAATTCACACTTAATCTGCCCTTTCTCTTCTCCTTTCCCTTTCTCCTTTCTTCTCTCCTTTCTTTCTTTCTTCTCTCTTCTCTCTCTTTTTCTCTTTTTGGTAAGGGGATCCTGCAATGCAATTTGTAAATGCTTCCTATTACTAATCTGTATCTGTGATTATACCCCTTAGGCAGCTACTCACAGCACACCTATTATCTGTATATATATATATCGCTAGCTACGTACAATATGTACTGAATTTTGCGGTAATACATAATCTCTGACATGCTCTGCTGAGTCTCATACCGTACATGATACACCGCTTCTACGGCCTAATACTATCTCTTGCCCTGACTTATCATTTCATTGTATTGTAACCCCATTCTGAAAGTAACAACCATAAACACCTTAGTTATTGTCTGCTATTTGAAATTCCGCCACTCCTGCGATGTGGGGTCAACGTTCGAATCTTGTGGCCTTACTTGGCTTATATTAAGAGCCCATGACTGTCTGCTGGGCCTTATCTCTAGGCCACACTAGATTAGAATTGCTGTATCAGTAATTTCTTAACTTCTCCATGAACAGGCATACTGCGGTATTCTAAACCGCAATCTTACTGTCAGCCCGAGGCTTAATCCTTAAAACGATACTCTATTAATCTGGGGGGGGGGGGTAACCCTGATTTCCCCACAAAATCTGGCATTCCTGCTTCTTCCTCTCATCTTTCTTAAGCTGAACTCTGGGGTTCAAGGTACCTGCCTCTCGTTGCTAATGAGATTACTGATCAAGCCTCGGCCTATACTTCTTCTGGCTTATATTCAGGCCCATCTGATTCACATGACCTCTATATCTTTCGATGTCACAACTGGATCATAACTATAATCTTACAGGTATATCTTGCTATCTGTTAGAATATATGGCGGACTTGGCCTTTTTATGACTCAAACTTGACTATTATTAGTCATTAATCACTAGCAGGTCTTTTACCCCTACTTCGGGTAAGCTAACAGTCTTACTCCTTCTTTATGCTCACTAACACTTACTGGAATTAATCAATCTATCTTCACTTACTGCTTGTTTTGGGCAGCCTCGCCTCAATTCTTATGCCCCTTTACTGTACTGGGATCAAGGTCAAGAGGTAGGAATAGCCCTTTTCTTGTTGCAATAGATAGAAACATATAACTGTACCACATCTGAAAAAAACGTGGTTGGGATTCCTGCATTTCCCTCTCTTCCTTATGCTTTCCTGATGGTCTGACCTTATCTGTAATCTTAATCAGGTCTTATATAGCTAATAAATAAATCAACTCGTATGTGCATTACATTCCTGACTTCCTATTTTGACGTTATCAACATATACTGGGGATAATACCGATAAAGGTATCATGCTGGGAGGTTTCGAGTACCTCCTCCTGCTACTGTAGTTATCATGTAACTGGCTGATGCCCTCTTCTGTTGCTATATCTGATCTTCTGCCTGTGATATGATAATGCTGATCTGCCTTTGTATCTGTAATCAAAGAATACGGTAAGTTTATAGGGACTCAACCCTATGTTGTACCGCTCTAAAGCACGACTGACTGAGAAGGAAGGGTAACCATCCTATCATGCCTCGCAGCCTCCTACCTATAGTATGTGGTGCACAACATGTTATACCCCGTAGAATTCCCGGCACCTAGACGACCTATTTGCACGTTGGTTAAGCATATTTGAAGGCCATACGTGCTAGAGAAAGGCCCGGGAAAAGATCGGACGAGAAACCTGTCGAACCATCGCGGAAGGAGCCGAGGCAGAGCCCCTCCGCGATGGCAGCGTGTCACGGAGGAGGGGCCTCCGCGTTGGTTCCGTGACATGTTGGCCTTGTCCAGGCTCAAGTATATAAAGCCCCACTTCGGTTTAATCTCACTTAAACTCATTATATTTTCCAGAAAACGCAGCAAAACAGAGAAAGCCGAAGAGGGAATATATATTATCGTTCAATTACGCTGCTAAACGCTGCCCAAACTCAAATTAACTCCAGATACGGGGGTATTTAGCAACAGAGAGCATTCCTACGGATTCAGTTTCGCAAAATACGGCCGACGAATTGTCGAGCCACCGAGCTAAGGTAAGTGGAATTGCTCTAAATTAATGTCTATGTGTTCCTAGCTGAGAAGTGAATATTTCTCCCTTCTGGACCGCTGAAAAATAGCGAGTTTTCGACCGTCTTTCGATAAGCCTAAGTTTGGGCTATAAACTATATCGAAAGTAACGTTGCTCTTTACAATAAAGCTGTATTTAGTATTAATTGACGTATTTATGAATGCAGTTGGGAGAAAATAGTTGAAGTACCGGCCGAGCCTCGTCCGACGGATGAATAGTTCAAGAATAAGGTATGTAAAGCTAGTTCCCTCGGCAAGTTAAGTAATATCGGTACAGTGTAGTAATTTAATGGCCAGTAGAACGTTCAGAAGTCAAGTGTTACGTTTATTGTGAATGTTGATACGGTAGTAGAAGCACAAGTTGTAACTTGCATGAAACTTACTAGTACGATATAGATTCCAGTACAAGTGTTAGAAACTGCACAGCATGCCCAGTATGTGATGTAATACGAATTGTTAAGATGTTGTTATATTCAGTTGAAACCCCGCAAAGCAATGCAATATCCGTAAAGCACTTCAGAAATAGAATAGCAGGCTAAAATGAAGTTTAGAAAGTATGTTAGGAATAGTAAATAATGTTAATGCAAAAACTCAGTAAACAACATAGTTTTCAGCAGAAATACTATCTTATATAGCATTTGCCCCAGTACAGCCCGGCAGGAGACTATATTCATATTTATATATATTTACCAGCCTCAGCACGTATTAAATACGTACAGATTACTATCATTAGTTCAGCATGTAATATATACGATACCTTACCCCTATTAGCCTCAGCAGGTGAGATATGCAGACAGTATTACTAGTTGAGACCGTTGTATTGTTTGGGGTTGGACTACCTAGCATCCATGACTGCCCTAGGGTTAATAGCTGTATCGACTCGTCCGCCAGAGGACGAGGATACGTCGCTCTACGGAGTGGCATGCCATCCCATAGGGGACGAAGATGGGATGCCAGTTTCCCCATATTTTGTCTTGGTCGGCTTTTATACACCCCCGTCGAGCGGATACGCCCGGGTGTTGATTCAGGAGTCCTTCGGACTCAGGTACAGTTATAGTCAGGGGCTCAGTGAGCCCAAGTGCATACCCAGGGGACCGGCAGGATGCTTATAGCCATTATAGGAGATGGGATGACCGGGGCAGGGATGTAGATTCTGTGATGATTGTACCTCCCGGCTTATGGGGGCCGGGTAAGGTTTGTGTGTGCTATGTTATGTTATGCCATGTTATGTTAGATACGAGTAGATCAGCAGCAGCACGATACGTCTCCAGGTATGACCCCTATCCCTTTCAGTAAAGTTTGAGAGAAGGTATGATTTACATTACCAGACAGTTAATCTATTCTCTTTACTTCAGTTTCATCAGTTATATTATTGTTTTTAGATATTCCTTTCAGTTATTGCTTTGCATACTCAGTACCAGCGGTACTGACGCCCGGTGGGGCGCTGCATTACTTCCCTGTAGGTACTCGTAGACGAGCATGCGATACCACGTGATTCCTGTCAGCGGTCGAGTATTCAGCTCCTGTCATCCGGAGTCTGAATTTCAGAGGTGTATTTCAGTTTCTTTGTTGTATAGTACGGGTAGGTCGGGGCCCTGTCCCGATCATTTCTATTGCTATTCTTAGAGGCTTGCAGTCGGTATATGTCTCCCTCTGGTCAGATGAGCCGGTCGTGTGAGGCCGTGCAGTTGTTAGCTGGTAGTACTTTTGGCTTCTTTTATGTTGGCTGTGTGGGGCCATAAGTTTGACAGTGGTGGTGACCTTGCCGGTCGCGTAGCCTTCTAGTATTTTATTGCTGAGTTGCAGATAACTAGACAGCATGGTGGCCTTGTCGGCCCGCATAGCTTTCCCTGAATTGATATGTTTCTGGTCAGCTGTTAGTACAGGTACAGGAGGCTATAGGCCAATGGGCCGGGGGCTGTGTTTACAGCCGTCATATAGCCCTTTGTTTCCAGAAATATGAGTTAGAGCCAGCCAGGCACCAGATGTACCCAGGCTTAGCAGTCCAGCAGTTCAGGTCCCAATAGGGCACCAGGTGCCAGTCATACCCCCCAAGGTGGGATGTGACAAACTTGGTATCAGAGCAGGTCGTGTCCCAGGGAGTCTGCAAGCCGTGCTAAGTAGAGTCTTGTCTATGGATGTGTTGTGCACCACATACTATAGGCAGGAGGCTGCGAGGCATGATATGATGGTTACCCTTCCTTCTCAGTTAGTCGTGCTTTAGAGCGGTACAGTATAGGGTTGACTCCTTGAGAACTTATCGTATTCTTTGATTACAGATACAAAAGGCAGATCAGCATTACCCTATCACAGGCAGAAGATCAGAGATAGCAACGGAAGAGAGCATCAGTCAGTTACATGATAACTACAGCAGCAGGAGGAGGTATCAGAGACCCCCCAGCGTGATACCTTTATTGGCACTATTCCCAGTATACGTTGATAATGTCAGAATAGGAAGTCAGAAGTATAATGTACATTGAGTTGATTTACTTATTAGTTATATAAGATTTGATTAAGATTATAGACAAGGTCAGACCACTAGGTAGGTATGAAAAAGAGAGGGAAATGCAGGAATCCCAAATACATCTTTTTGGGTATGGTACAGTTAAATGCTTTTACTTGTTCCAATAAGAAAAGGGCTATCCCCACCTCTTGGTTTTGATGCCAGTATAGTAAAGGGGCATAAGACTTGAGATGGGGTTGCCAAATCAAGCAGTAAGTAAAGATGGGCTGATTGATCCTAGTAAGTATTAGAAAGTATAAAGAGCCCTTATGATTACGTAAGCTGAGAAGACCCTTATGATAACAAACTAGTAAAGAAAGTAAGACTGTTAGCTTACCCGAAGTAGGGGTAACAGACCTGCTAGTGATGAATGCCTAATAATAGTCAAGTTTGAGTCAGAAAAAGGCCAAGTCCGCCATATATGCTAACAGATAGCAAGACATACCTGTAAGATTATAGTTATGATCTAGTTGTGACATCGAAAGATATAGAGGTCATGTGGATCAGATGGGCTTGAGTCTACGCCCGAAGAAGTATAGGCCGAGGCTTGATCAGTAATCTCATTAGCAACGAAAGGCAGGTACCTCGAACCCCAGAGTTCAGCTTAAGCAAGATGAGAGGAAGAAGCAGGAGTGCCAGATTTTGTGGGGAAATCAGGGTTACCCCCCCCAGATTAATAGAGTATTGTTTTAAGGATTAAGCTTCGGGCTGACAGTAGGATTGCGGTTCAGAATACCGCAGTACGTCCGCTATGGAAAAGTTAAGGAGTTACCGATACAGCAATTCTAATCTAGTGTGGCATAGAGATAAGGCCCAGCAAATAGTCATGGGCTCTCAATATATGCCTAGTAAGGCTACAAGATTCGAACGTCAACCCCACATCGCAAGAGTGGCAAATTTCAAACAGCAGACGATAACTAAAATGTCTATGTTTGTTACTTTCAGAATGGGGTGACAATGCAATGAAAAGATAAGTCAGGGCAGGAGATATTATTAGGCCGTAAGAAGCAATGTATCATGTACGATATGAGATTCAGCAAAGCATGTCAGAGATTATGTATTATCGCAGAACTCAGTACATATTGTACGTAGCTATTGATATATATACATATACAGATAATAGGTATGCTGTGAGTAGCTGCCTAAGGGGTATAATCACCGATGCTGATTAGTAATAGAAAGCATATACAAATGGCATTGTAGGACACCCCCTTGCCAAAAAAAATAAGAAAGAGGGAGAAGAAAGAAAAGAAGAAGAGAAAGGGTGGATTAAGTGTGAATTACGTATGAAGTCATAGAAACTATCTCAGTTTTCAGTTATTAGGTTAACAGACTTATGTGTTGCTGTCAGATCTAGGCTCTAGGAGCTTACCAGAGTTAATGGCCTAAAACAGATGGCTAGATGATAAGGGCGCAGTTAGACGGTCTACCGACCAGCTGGCGCCTGCATTAGCAGGAAGGTGTCCCTGAAGATCGGTAACAGTAGTGCATGTGCTAGAACCAAGATTAGAGGCCGAATAGGCAAATTTCAGAGATTAGCAATATCAGAATTGTTCTAGTATGTTAAGTGGTCATATGTCGTTTTCCCAGCCTTGTAGGTGACAGTCGGCCCTAGTCAACCTAGCAGTTGTTATGTGGAACATCCCATAAGTTAGCCGGCCGTCCCAGTCAGAATACCCGTGGGTACCCCAAGGAAGGGTCCACATCAGTAGTCAGTGACAGACTTAGTACTTCAGCTGGTTTTCGTAAGATATTCAGATACAGAGCCCTAGCAAAAGGCCAGTATTTACAGAATAGCTCACAAGACCGAGAATTCCCCAGAATAGCATTATAAATCCAAGTGGATACACACAAGGCGTAAGAAATTGATAGTACCCTGCTAGCATAGTGTTTATTAAGACCAGAGGATTAGTAGACTCCCCGTGAAGATTCAGAGATTGATCGCCTGGGAGTAAGTTTGAGTAAGTCCAGCATTACGGTGGTTTAAGCAAGATAACAGAGCAATTAGATGCCCACAAGTCTGCGGTTATGCATGAACTATAAGCACTCAAGTAGGACGGTTAGAGTAGTGTTAGACTACTACCACATTCGGGTCATTCAACCCGACTATTCAGTTATTTAAGGCTATCCAGCCAGATCATTAGAGGTCATGATCAATATCAGGACCCCCTGATCAGATACGGGCACATGGTGTGCAGATAGTCGTTCAAGGTTACCTTAGCAACAAGTGGCCTTAGCATGCGGTCAGAAGGCCAGATAAAGCTCTAGCTATACCGGTAGATTACTTGTCAGATTCTCCAGTATAATAAACCAGTATGATCGTCAGTTATATGTCAAATTTTGTAAATGTGAATTTTGGTTGAGTTTAGTGGCCTTTTTGGTCACATTGTGTCGGAGGCTGGTGTACAGATAGATACACAGAAAATCGAAGTAATGAAGATCTAGCCTGGACCTACCACTCCGATCGAAGTACGCAGTCCCTGCGGTTGGCCGGGTACTGCAGAGGGTTTGTGGAAGGATTTTCCACTTTAGCAGCACCTCTGACTAAATTGACACAGGAGGCAGTAAAGTTCCAGTAGGCTGAGGCGTGTGAGCAGAACTTCCAAGAGTTAAAAGCCAAGTTAACATCAGCTCCAGTGTTAGTATCGCCAGGAGGTACAGAGGGTTGATGCAGCGTGGTAAGGTAATAGCTTATGCTTTCAGGCAGTTGAAGAAACGTGAAGAGAATTATCTTACCCACGACCTGGAGTTAGCTGCAGTAACTTATGCCTTAAAGAGTGAAAATTTTGTATCACCCAGGAAGGGCTAATATGGTAGCAGACGCCCTTAGCCGTAAATCTATGGGGAGTTGGCATACTTTCCGCCTGAACGGCGAGAATAGACCTGAGAATTTCACTAGTTAGCCGGTTTAGCCGGTCACATAGCAGAAATAAAAGATAACAGAGCGATAATACAGAGTGTCGCAGTGTTGTCGTTAGTGGTGGAAGTAAAGGAACGGTAGTATAGAAACCCTAGCCAGGTCCAATTTGAACATAAGGTTCAGTAAGGAGAGGTGACATATTTTCAGATAACCGAGGATGAAGTGTTACGATATAAAGGCCGCATTGTGTTCCAGATATTTTGGGGGCATCGCCAGCAGCTTATAAGCGAGGCGCATTACGCCCGCTATTCTCTCCACCCAGGCGCGACGAAAATGTGCCATGATATCAAAGAAAACTACTGGAGGCCAAGTATGAAAAGAGAAATTGCTGAATTTGTAGCCCAGTGTCCTGACTGCCAACAGGTGAAGGCAGAACATCAGAAACCAGGCGGGTTAACTTAGAACATAGCTGTGCCTCTCTGGAAATGAGAAGCAGTGAATATGGATTTTGTGGCAGGATTACCCCGTACCAGACACGGAAATGGTTCTATTTGGGTAATAGTTGACAGACTGACGAAATCAGCTCATTTCCTGCCAGTGAAGGCTACCTTCTCGGCTGAGGATTATGCCGAATTATCTATCATAAAAATAGTTAGATTGCATGGAGTGCCGGTATCTATCATTCCTGATAGGGGGCACAGTTTATTGCTAGATTCTGGCAGTCGTTCCAGAGGGGTCTGGAAACACAGATTAATTTAAGCACAGTATTCTATCCTCAGACAGATGAGCAGGCTGAGCGCACAATTCAGACGCTCGAAGATATGTTGCGAGCGTGTGTGCCAGATTTCGATAGTAGCCAAAGTGAGCATTTACAGTTAATCGAATTTGCCTACAATAATAGCTATCATTCAGCCATCCAGATGGCGCCTTATGAGGCATTATACGAGCGAAAATGCAGCTCGCCGAACGGTGTTTGAAATCGGAGAATCAGTGTTGGTTGGCCCAGACATTGTTCAGCAGTCAAAGGAAAAGGGAAAGCTTATCCGAAGAATGCTTACTGACTGCATAGAGCCGCCAGAAATCATATGCAGATGTGCGGCGCAGAAAATTGAAGTTTGATGCGTATGACTAGGTATTTCTGAAGTATCCCCAATGAAAGAGGTAGTGAGGTCCGCCAAGAAAGGTAAGCTCAGCCCGAGGTTTATTGGGCCTTGTCGGATTCGTTGAAGGACAGGCCGAGTAGCATATGAGTTGAACTTGCCTCCAGAATTAGAATCCGTTCGTCTGGTCTTTCATGAATCTATGCTGAGGAAATGCATAGGAGACCCGTCCAGAGCAGTCCCAGTCCAGAATATCCAGGTTACGAAAAAGCTGGCCTACGAAGAGGTTCCAATAACTATCTTAAACAGACAGATTCGCAGATTGAGGACTAAAGATATTACGCCTATCAAGGTATTGAGGCGTAACAAGAACCGAGAGGAGATGACTTGGGAAGCGGAGGAAGGTATGAGGACCAGATATCCTCACCTATTTCAGGCCTAGTCAGGCAACAGGTATGTCCGTATTATTGCTTATGTAGTATCTTATGGTTGTATGTGTATAAATGAGAAAAATTGATACGTAACCATCCAGTGAATCCTACAGTATTGTGTACAGTACCTGTATTGGACTTTTCTGCATTTCAGGTTTTTGGTATAGTCCATATTACAGGGGAAACTCTGCCGAAATTTTTCTAAACAAGTAAGTTAAGTAAGTCCTCTAGATGGCAGTATACATTCGAGGACGAATGTTCTTAAGGGGGGGAGAATGTTATACCCCGTAGAATTCCCGGCACCTAGACGACCTATTCACACGTTGGTTAAGCATATTTGAAGGCCATACGTGCTAGAGAAAGGCCCGAGAAAAGATCGGACGAGAAACCTGTCAAACCATCGCGGAAGGAGCCGAGGCAGAGCCCCTCCGCGATGGCAGCGTGTCACGGAGGAGGGGCTTCCGCGTTGGTTCCGTGACATGTTGGCCTTGTCCAGGCTCAAGTATATAAAGCCCCACTTCGGTTTAATCTCACTTAAACTCATTATATTTTCCAGAAAACGCAGCAAAACAGAGGAAGCCGAAGAGGGAATATATATTATCGTTCAATTACGCTGCTAAACGCTGCCCAAACTCAAATTAACTCCAGATACCGGGGTATTTAGCAACAGAGAGCATTCCTACGGATTCAGTTTCGCAAAATACGGCCGACGAATTGTCGAGCCACCGAGCTAAGGTAAGTGGAATTGCTCTAAATTAATGTCTATGTGTTCCTAGCTGAGAAGTGAATATTTCTCCCTTCTAGACCGCTGAAAAATAGCGAGTTTTCGACCGTCTTTCGATAAGCCTAAGTTTGGGCTATAAACTATATCGAAAGTAACGTTGCTCTTTACAATAAAGCTGTATTTAGTATTAATTGACGTATTTATGAATGCAGTTGGGAGAAAATAGTTGAAGTACCGGCCGAGCCTCGTCCGACGGATGAATAGTTCAAGAATAAGGTATGTAAAGCTAGTTCCCTCGGCAAGTTAAGTAATATCGGTACAGTGTAGTAATTTAATGGCCAGTAGAACGTTCAGAAGTCAAGTGTTACGTTTATTGTGAATGTTGATACGGTAGTAGAAGCACAAGTTGTAACTTTCATGAAACTTACTAGTACAATATAGATTCCAGTACAAGTGTTAGAAACTGCACAGCATGCCCAGTATGTGATGTAATACGAATTGTTAAGATGTTGTTATATTCAGTTGAAACCCCGCAAAGCAATGCAATATCCGTAAAGCACTTCAGAAATAGAATAGCAGGCTAAAATGAAGTTTAGAAAGTATGTTAGGAATAGTAAATAATGTTAATGCAAAAACTCAGTAAACAACATAATTTTCAGCAGAAATACTATCTTATATAGCATTTGCCCCAGTACAGCCCGGCAGGAGACTATATTCATATTTATATATATTTACCAGCCTCAGCATGTATTAAATACGTACAGATTACTATCATTAGTTCAGCATGTAATATATACGATACCTTACCCCTATTAGCCTCAGCAGGTGAGATATGCAGACAATATTACTAGTTGAGACCGTTGTATTGTTTGGGGTTGGACTACCTAGCATCCATGACCGCCCCAGGGTTAATAGATGTATCGACTCGTCCGCCAGAGGACGAGGATACGTCGCTCTACGGAGTGGCATGCCGTCCCACAGGGGATGAAGATGGGATGCCAGTTTCCCCATATTTTGCCTTGGTCGGCTTTTATACACCCCCGTCGAGCGGATATGCCCGAGTGTTGATTCAGGAGTCCTTTGGACTCAGGTACAGTAATAGTCAGGGGCTCAGCGAGCCCAAGTGCATACCCAGGGGACCGGTAGGATGCTTATAGCCATTATAGGAGATGGGATGACCGGGGTAGGGGTGTAGAGTCTGTGATGATTGTACCTCCCGGCTTATGGGGGCCGGGTAAGGTTTGTGTGTGCTATGTTATGTTATGCCATGTTATGTTAGATACGAGTAGATCAGCAGCAGCACGATACGTCTCCAGGTATGACCCCTATCCCTTTCAGTAAAGTTTGAGAGAAGGTATGATTTACATTACCAGACAGTTAATCTATTCTCTTTACTTCAGTTTCATCAGTTATATTATTGTTTTTAGATATTCCTTTCAGTTATTGCTTTGCATACTCAGTACCAGCGGTACTGACGCCCGGTGGGGCGCTGCATTACTTCCCTGTAGGTACTCGTAGACGAGCAGGCGATACCACGTGATTCCTGTCAGCGGTCGAGTATTCAGCTCCTGTCATCCGGAGTCTGAATTTCAGAGGTGTATTTTAGTTTCTTTGTTGTATAGTACGGGTAGGTCGGGGCCCTGTCCCGATCATTTCTATTGCTATTCTTAGAGGCTTGCAGTCGGTATATGTCTCCCTCTGGTCAGATGAGCCGGTCGTGTGAGGCCGTGCAGTTGTTAGCTGGTAGTACTTTTGGCTTCTTTTATGTTGGCTGTGTGGGGCCATAAGTTTGACAGTGGTGGTGACCTTGCCGGTCGCGTAGCCTTCTAGTATTTTATTGCTGAGTTGCAGATAACTAGACAGCATGGTGGCCTTGTTGGCCCGCATAGGTTTCCCTGAATTGATATGTTTCTGGTCAGCTGTTAGTACAGGTACAGGAGGCTATAGGCCAATGGGCCGGGGGCTGTGTTTACAGCCGTCATATAGCCCTTTATTTCCAGAAATATGAGTTAGAGCCAGCCAGGCACCAGATGTGCCCAGGCTTAGCAGTCCAGCAGTTCAGGTCCCAGTAGGGCACGAGGTGCCAGTCATACTCCCCAAGGTGGGGTGTGACACAACACATCCATAGACAAGACTCTACTTAGCACGGCTTGCAGACCCCCTGGGACACGACCTGCTCTAATACCAAGTTTGTCACACCCCGCCATGGGGGGTATGACTGGCGCCTGGTGCCCTACTAGGACCTGAACTGCTGGACTGCTAAGCCTAAGCACATCTGGTGCCTGGATGGCTCTAACTCACATTTCTGGAAACAAAGGGCTATATAACGGCTGTAAACGCAACCCCCGTCCCATTGGCCTATAGCCTCCTGTACCTGTACTAACAGCTGACTAGAAACATGTCAATATAGGGAGACCTATGCGGGCCGACAAGGCCACCATGCTGTCTAGTTATCTATAACTTAACCATGAAGTACTGGATAGCTACGTGACCGGCAAGGTCACCACTACTGTCAAGCTATGGCTCCACACGGCCAACATAAAGGAAACACAAGTTCTAACAACTATACAACTGCACGGCCTCACACGACCGGCTCATCTGACCACAGGGAACATATACAGACTGCAAGCCTCTAGGAATAGCAATAGAAATGATCAGGACAGGGCCCCGACCTACCCGTACTATACAACAAAAGAAAATGAAGTACGCCTCTGGAATTCAGTCTCCGAATGACAGGAGCTGAATACTCGATCGCTGACAGGAATCACGTGGTATCGCCTGCTCGTCTATGAGTTCCTGCAGGCAAGTAATGCAGCACCCCACCGGGCGTCAGTACCACTGGTACTGAGTATGCAAAGCAATAACTGAAAGAAATATCTGAAGACAATAATATAACTGATGAAACTGCAGTAGGAAGAAATAGATTAACTGTCTGATAATGTAAGTCATACCTTCTCTCAATTATACTGGGAGGAGTAGGAGTCATACCTGGAGACGTATCGTTCTACTGCTGATCTATTCGTATCTACTGTAACACGGCATAACATATCATAACATAACATAGCACACACAAACCTTACCCGGCCCCCATAAGCCGGGAGATACAACCAGCACAGAATCTATACCTCTACCCCGGTCATCCCATCTCCTATAAACCCTGTAAGCATCCTGCCGGTCTCCTGGGTATGCACTTGGGCTCGCTGAGCCCCTGACTATAACTGCATCTGAGTCTGGAGGACTCCTGAATCAACACCCGGGCGTATCCGCTCGACAGGGGTGTGTAAAAGCCGACCAAGGCACAATATGGGGAAAACTGGCATCCCATCTTCGTCCCCTACGGGACTGCATGCCACTCCGTAGAGCGACGTATCCTCGCCCTCTGGCGGATGAGTCAATACAACTATCAACCCTGGGGCGGTCATGGATGCTAGGTAATCCAACCCCAAACAATACAACGGTCTCAACTAGTAGTACTATCTGCATATACCACATACTGAAGCTAATGATAATAAAGTGTTTGTACATACTGCATGCTGAACTAGCGATAGTGATATGTACGTATTTAATACATGCTGAGACTGATCATAGTATATATGTACAAATATAATCTTCCACCATACTATACTGAGTCTAATGCTGAACATGATATAGTATTTCTGCTGAAAACTATGCTGTATACTGAGTTTCTATAGTAACATGATCTACTACTCCTAACATGCTTTCCAACTTCATTTTAACTTATCATTTCTATTTCTGAGATTTCTTACAGGTATTACATCGCTTTGCGTGGTTTCAACTGGATACAATAATATCCTAACATTTCATACAACATCACATACTGAGCATGCTGTGCCGTTTCTAACACTTGTATTAGAATCTATATCGTTCTAGCAAGTTTCACGCAAGTTATAACTCGATGCTTCTAATATCGTACCAACATTCATAATAAACATAACACATGATTTCTGAACATTCTACTGGCCTTTAAGTTACTGTACTGTCCCAAGATTACTAACTTGCCGAGGAAACTAGCTTTACATACCTTATCCTCGAACTATCCGGCTGTCGGGCGAGGTTCGGCCAGTACTTCAACTATTTTCTCCCAACTGCATTCATAAATATGTCAATTAATACTAAATACATCTTAGTTGTAAAGAGCAACGTCACTTTCAATATAGTTTATAGCCTAAACTTAGGCTTATCGAAAGACGGTCGAAAACTCGCTATTTTCCAGTGGTCCAGAAGGGAGAAATATTCACTTCACAGCTAGGAACGCATAGACACTAGTTTAGAGCAATTCCACTTACCTTAGCTCAGTGGCTCGACGATTCGTCGGCCGTATTTCACGAAACTAAATCCGTAGGAATGCTCTCCGCTGCTAAATACCTTAGTATCTGGAGTTAATTTGAGTTTGGACAACGTTTAGCAGCGTAATCGAACGAAAATTATAATACCTCCTTCGTTCTTACCTTCTCTCTGCTGCTTACTCTCTGTTTTCTAGAAATTTATAAGTGTATAAATGATTTAAAACCGAAGTGGGCTTTATATACTTGGGCTTGGACAAGGCCAATGTGTCACGGAGCCAACGCGGAGGCTCCTCCTCCGTGACACGCTGCCATCGCGGAGGGGCTCTACCTTGGCTCCTTCCGCGATGGTTCGACAGGTTTCTCGTCTGATCTTTTCCCGGGCCTTTCCTTAGCACGTATGGCTTTCAAATATGCTTAACCAATGTGCGAATAGGTCATTTAGGTGACGAAAATTCTACGGGGTATAACATATTCAGTTGTGATGTTCAGTTATGTTCAAATAATGATTTTAGAAAATAGCTTGCAAGACCTACTCTCATATTCTTATCTTGATCATGTTTCATATTATGAATGTTTTAATGATTTTACTCACTTAAGCGGTTTTACTTACCTTGCATAGTTGGTACATTCCACGTACTGACCATAAACACTATGTTGTATCGTTTTAGGAAACATGCTCCAATCTTCAGACTCAGCCCCGTCACTAGCTAGTTCCAAATTTAACATCCAGTCTCCATTAGTGAGTCCTCATATGTCGAGGGCCCCTTTATATTCAGTTATGTTTACATATTTTCAGTTTCAGACTTAGAAAGTTAGTTGGGGTCTCATCCCATCAACTCATCGGAATTAGAGGCTTTTCAGACATAGATTGTATTCAGCTTCAAACTCGTGTTGTATGTTCAGATTTTATGTTATGTTTAGACTTCCTATATAATTATTATGTTGATCTTCCACTTTTATTGATTGAGTTAGAAGTTATGTTCATGCCATGGGTCGACTTGGAGTCTCTCGGGATTCCTTGTCCCGTGTCTCGATCCAATCCTATGTTCGGATCATGAAAAACTTGATTTCAGAGCCATAGGTTTTGAATTGTCCTAGGGTTTCTGAAAGCCGCGTTAAGTACAATCTTTTTCATGGGTGTAAAGCACGCCACACTTATGACGAAGAGGATATGAGACATTTAGGAAATGTTCCCTTCATTCATGATCTAAGTTGTGCGATGCAATGTCTCTCTATCCTTCTAACTCATGATATTCATGATTATAGAATCATGCCTCCCGGCAAAGTTAATGGTAGAATAAATGGAAATGGAAATGGCCATGAGGATGGCAATAGAGACGGGCACCAACAGGCCCCACCAGCCCATGAGCACCATGCACCAGAGTCGGTTGCCCACGCAGAATTCAGGGCAGCCATTCAAATGCTAGCACAGACCTTCACCGCCCAGGTCAATCAACAGGAGGTAGTGCATGTCCCTCAGAATGGGAATACGACGGCAACACGAGTTAGAGATTTCCTAAGGATGAACCCTCTAGAGTTTTTTGGGTAAAAGGTGGACGAGGATCCATATGAGTTTATCGACGAGATTCTGAAGATCACCTAGGTTATGGGGGTAAATGGGGAGGAGTGTGCCGATTTGGCCTCATAACAGTCACAGGGGGTCACGCACATTTGGTTCAAACAGTGGAAGGATATTAGGGCAGTCGGAGCAGGCTCTATCAGTTGGGACGAGTTTCATGTTGCTTTTCTAAATTGGTTCTTCCCTTGTGAGATGAGGGAGCTGAAGGCGGCCAGGTTCGTGAATTTAAAGTAGGGAAAGATGACGGTTTAGGAGTATGACTTAGAGTTCACTCGTCCGTCCAAGTACGCCCCAGAGTTAGTGGTTGATCAGAGGGGTCAAGTGAGCAGGTTTGTTCATGGGGTGGCGGACTATCTCGACAAGGATTGCCGAACTGCGATACTTCATCAGGATATGGATTTTCCTCGAATAGTGTTGTACGCCTAGCGGATAAAGGCAGTGTATGTGAGGGAGAGAGAGGCCAAGAGGGCCAGGACAAATACTTATAGGTTCTCTCAGCAGAGACTAGGTGGTGGACACCGTTAGCAGTCCACTAGAGATCATCAGCCCCGACGTCGTCGGCTATGAGTGTTCCATCCAGATCTAGGCACGACCAAAAAGGATGAGCATCAGGCTCTAGAGGCGATAGCAGCAGGCCCACGGATTCCAGCATCCCAGTTTGCGATAGGTATGGCCGGAGCCAAATGGGTCAGTGTTTGGCAGGTATAGGTGCTTGCTTCGGGTGTGGGAAGCCTGGACATATGCTCAGAGATTGTCTAGCAGCTAGGTAGGGCCATGATAGGGGCCGAGGCCCAACTTCCAGTTTAGTAGCTCCACCAGCACACCCATCTCAACAGGGCGCATCTACTAGCACAAGTGGCGGACAATGCCAAAACAAATTCTATACTCTAGCATCTCACCAGGAGTAGGAGGTCTCCCCGGATGCAGTCACTAGTATGTTACGAGTATTCCATCTTGATGTATATTCTTTGTTAGATCCAATGACTACTTTGTCCTTTTTGACGCCCTATGTGGCTAGTAGTTTTGGAGTCAGTCCCAAAATCTTATCAAATTCCTTCTCAGTCTCTACTCCAGTGGGTGATTCAGTTGTTGCTAGACAGGTGTATAGAAATTGTATGGTCACAGTCCTTCAAAAAGTCACCTCAGCAAATCTAGTAGAGTTAGCCATGACCAACATTGATGTTATCCTCGACATGGATTGGTTGTTTTTATGCTATGCCTTAGTTAATTATAGAACCCGTGCGGTAGAGTTCTAATTTTCGGGTGTGTCATCCTTAGAATGGAAGGGTAGTTCAGCTATGCCTGTAGGTCGTTTCATTTCCTACCTTAAGGCTAGAAAGATGATCTCCAAGGGTTGCGTGTACTGTCTACTTAGGGTCAAGGATGCTACATCTGAGACCCCGACTATCTAGTCCGTTCCAGTAGTATGTGAGTATCCAGAAGTCTTCTCAGATGATTTACTAGGAATCCCTCCCAAGAGGGAGATTGATTTTGGTATTGACCTTTTTCCTAATACGCAACCTATATCTATTCCTCCTTACAGAATAGCCCTAGTTGAGTTAAAGGAGTTGAAGGAGCAGCTGAAAGACCTGTTAGACAAGGGTTTCATCATACCGAGCAAATCCCCATGGGGTGCACCGGTTTTCTTCGTCCGAAAGAAAGATGGTTCTCTTCGTATATGTATTGATTATCGACAACTAAACCAGGTTACCATCAAGAACAGGTATCCACTCCCCATAATTGATGATTTGCTTGACCAGCTTTAGGGTGCTTAGTGCTTTTCGAAGATAGATCTCAGATTCAAATACCATCAACTCAGGGTTTGGGAGAGTGATATCCCTAAGACAACCTTAAGGATGTGGTATGGTCATTATGAGTTTGTAGTTATGTATTTTGTACTAATGAATGCTCCTGCAGCTTTTATGGATTTGATGAACAGGGTGTTCAAGCCATATTTGGATATGTTCATGATCGTGTTCATCGACGACATCCTGATATACTCTCGGAGCAAAGAGGAGCATGCCACTCATTTGATGGTAGTGCTACAGACTTTCAAGGATCAACAATTGTATGCTAAATTCAGCAAGTGCGAGTTTTGGTTGAACTCAGTGGTATTTTTGAGCCATGTGGTGTCAAGTGTGCATATAAAGGTGGACTCTCAGAAGATAGAAACGATGAAGAGTTGGCCTAGACTGGTGAATGCTTCAGATATCAGGAGCTTCTTGGGCTTAGCTAGTTATTACTGGAGATTTTTTGAGGGATTTTCATCTATTGCAGCGCCATTGACCAAATTGACCCAAAAGAAAGTGAAATTTCTATGGTTGGATGCTTGTGAGAGGAGCTTCCAAGAGTTGAAGACTCGACTCACCTCGACAATGGTATTAACCCAACCCAAGGGTACCGATGGGTTTTTCGTGTATTGTGATACTTCGAGGATCGGCCTTGGTTTTGTATTGATGCAGCAGGTAAATTAATAACACACGCTTCTAGGTAGTTGAAGGTTCATGAAAAGAATTACCCGATCCATGATCTTGAATTGGCGGCGGTGGTATATGCCTTGAAAATTTTGAGACACTATTTATACGGGGTCAATGTGGATGTGTTTATGGACCACAAAAGTCCACAATATGAGTTTACCCAAAAGGATTTGAACCTTCATCAAAGAAGGTGGTTGGAGCTACTTAAAGATTATGACATGAGTGTCCTTTACCATCCGAGAAAGGCTAACGTGGTAGCACACGCTCTTAGTAGGATTTCTATGGAGAGTGTGTCCCATGTAGATGAGGGGAGGGAGGAGATAGTGAAGGATGTGCATCGACTTTCACAATTGGGAGTTTGTTTGGTTGACTCGATCAATAGTAGTCTTATAGTTCATAACGGGTGTTGAAGGAAGGAAGTTGAAGTTGAAGGAAGGAAGTTGGTTGACCCCATTTTGGTGAAGTTGAAGGAAGCTGTTCAGAATCAGAAGGTAGAGGTCTTCTCCAAAGGGGGAGATGGTGTGCTTCGATATCAAGGTCGCTTGTGTGATCCAGATGTTGATGATTTGAGAGATTGGATATTGCAAGAGGCTCATGGTTCAAGATATTCGATACATCAAGGTTCCACAAAGATGTACCATGACCTACGAGAAGTCTATTAGTGGAATGGCACGAAGAAGGACATAGCAGAAATAGTAGCTAAGTGTCCGAACTATCAACTGGTGAAAGTGGAACATCAAATACTGGGAGGTGCGCTTCAAGATACCAGTATCTCTACTTGGAAATAGGAGGAGATCAATATGGAATTCATCACAGGGTTTCCTCGCACTCATCGACAATACGACTCCATTTGGGTGGTTGTGCACAGGTTGACCAAAGTCGCTCATATTCTATCGTCAAAACCACTGATTTAGCGGAGGATTATGCCAAACTATACATTCGAGAGCTAGTTCAGTTGCATGGAGTGCCCTTGTCCATGATATAAGATAGAGGTACTCATTTTACCTCCCAGTTTTTGAGATCATTTCAAAAGGGACTTGGTACTCAAGTCAAGCTCAGTACAGTATTTCACCCGCAGATGGATGGTCAAGTGGAACAGACTATTCATACTCTCGAGGACATAGTGAGAGCATATGTGATTGACTTCAAGGGTAGTTGGGATGATCATTTGCCTCTTATTGAGTTTGCATATAACAACAGCTACCATTCCAGCATTCAGATGGCTCTGTTTGAGGCTCTCTACGGGCAGAGGTGTAGATCACCTATTGGTTGGTTTGAAGTAGGTGAAGCTACAATCATAGGATCGGGTTCAGTCCATGAGGCCATGGAGAAAGTTCAGCTCATAAGGGACAGATTGAAAACAACTCCTATGCGGATGTGAGAAGGAGGGAACTTGAGTTTGAAGTTTATGATTGGGTGTTTCTAAAGGTGTCTCCAATGAAGCGGAGTGATGAGGTTTAGAAAGAAGGCGAAACTCAGTCCCTGTTATGTTGGCCCATACCAAATTGTAAGATGGGTTGGCAAGGTAGCATATGAGTTGTAGTTGCCCTCAGAACTATCCTCAGTCCATCCGCTTTTCCATGTATCGCTCGTAAAGATGTGTTTGGGCGATCCGAATCTAGTTATTCCAGTGGGGAGTGTAGGTGTAAAGGGCAACCTTATCTATGAAGAGGTTCCGGTGGAGATACTAGATCGGCAGGTTCACAAGTTAAGTAACAAAGAGGTAGCTTTAGTTCAAGTTTTATGGAGGAATCAACATGTTGAGGGAGCTACGTGGGAAGCCGAAGCAGATATGATGGATAAACACTCACATCCATTCCCTTTCATTTCGATTTCAGCTTGAGGTATCAGTTTTTACCCTAAAACTCTATTCAGTTTCATGTTTAGTTCATGTATCCCAGTTTCTTTCATGTTAAAACATGTATGTATGATTCATGAATTCAGTGTAGAGGTAGTCATTCCGTCAGTTTTCAGCTTATATAATCAGTATTTGAATGTGATGATTGCGTTTCTCTACTTTTCTATATGATTTTCAAAATTCGAGGATGAATGTTCCCAAGGAGGAGAAATTATTATACCCTGAAAACCCTAAGATCACACCCGTGAGTTGAAATGGAGAAAAAAAGATTTTCTACACCAGGTCACCGAACGAGTCATCCCGTGTCCCATCAAGATGACCACGAGTCATTAAGTGACTCATGGCGAGGTGTATGACTTAAGTTGGAAATTCAAGTTTTTGGGTCACCAGGCGCATGGCCACGAGTCGTGGTCAGCCCCACGACTCGTTAAGTCAGCTGTGGTCAAGGTTGGTTGAAGAAAAGGGAAATTTTAGGCAGTGAAGGTAATGAGAGGTGACCAAGAGTTGTAGTCACCAGTAACAACCCGTTATGTTCCCCGTGGTGAGCCCCAGTTGAAGTTTTGGCAGTGTACTTGACAACTTGTGGCCACGACTCGTCTCCAGTGGTAAAGACTCGTCCAGTCCCTCATTGGGACTGGCAGTCTGTTTTTCCCTGCGAGTTTAGTATGTGCTTTTCCATAATTTCTATGATCCTAAGGCCTAAACTACGTCATTTTACGCTATCAATAATGAGTTTTAAGAAGGGTAAGTTCATTCGAAGCTATTCCTATTCATGCATGCAAGCTTAGAAGTCTAGAGAGGTGATCAAGCTTAATTTCTTCCAAATTCTTCTCGATTCTTCCTTGGGCAATTAGAGAAGTTGTAGAATCAGATTCTCTCAGGTATGTAGGGTTATAAATGGGTGAATTCTTTCACACCCATGCCCAATCCCTCTCTAATTCATGAAAATCTATAAGTTGACCCTATAGGGTTTTAACCCAATGTATGAATTTCCTAAGTCTCTACCATGGGTATGATCTAAGCATGTTCTATTGTTGAATTATGATTCATGGGAAAGTTACAATGTTTTCAATTATAACAATGTTTTCAAGTTTTATAAATTATGATGCCCATCCATGAAAGTTCATGAAAATTGAAATCTTTAATATATGTTCAAGTATGATGAGATATTTATGATGTAAAGAATGTTTTCAAGTTACCTATGTCTGCGATCATGTTTTCAAGTGAATAAAGTATTTTCAAGTATGTGTAAGTATTGGGCAAGACCATATGTTTAAGTATGATTTATTATTTCATGAATTAGTTTACCGTATGATTTTGGAGTCATGACTCCCAATTATGTTTAACTTGTGGTATGGTTTGATCCAAGGCTCCTCATGTATGATTTCAGATTTTATATGTATATGATTATTTAGCATCTTCACTAGACGATGGTCAGCTTCGTTGAAAAACGATGGAGAGCATATGTATGTTTTTGGGAGTAGTGTCTAGCACCGAGTAGGCTAAGGTTCAGTCAACCTTATGCCTTAGAACTATGAGCCAACGAAGGTATGATTAGATTATTTGGGACCTCCTTTGTGAGCTTTCCCCTGTCCCAAGGGGCCTTCAACTTAATATTGATATCATAGTAGCATCTTTAGCCCTAACAAGGCTTTAGACGGCTCTGCTAACTTGAGTGTTATAGTCGGGACCATGTAAGCTCTATCGTAGTAATATCGGTTATATGACTAGTCTCCCATTGTTTCATATGATTTCAGTTATGCATGTTTATCATTCATGATATATATATATATATATGTTCTAAAGAAGGTTTGACCCAATGTTCAGTTTTACTTATGATTATCAGATTTCAGCTTTGAGTCGTTCGATTTAGTTATGATGTTTAGATCATGATTTCAGAAAATAGCATGCAAGCCCTACTCTCAGATTCTTATCTTGATTATGATTCATATTATGCATGTTTTAATGATTTTATTTACTTAAGAGGTTTTACTTACCTTGCATACTCGGTACATTCCACGTACTAACCGCATACTCCATGCTGTATCATTTTTTGATACAGGCTCCAATCTTCAGACTCATCCCCATAACTAGCTAGTTCCAGATTTAGCATCCAGTCTCTATTGATGTGTCCCTATATGTCGAGGGCCCCTTTCTATTCAGTTATGTTTACGTATTTTTAGTTTCAGACTTAGAGAGTTAGTTGGGGTCTTGTCCTGTCAACTCATCAAAATTAGAGGCTTTTTAGACATAGATTATATTCAACTTCAGACTCGTGTTGTATGTTCATATTTTATGTTATGTTTAGAGTTTTTCTATGATTACTATGTTTATCATCCTCTTTTATTGATTGAGGTAGAAGTTATGTTCATGCCATGTGTCGACTTGGAGTCTCTCAGGGTTCCTTGTCCTGTGTCTCGATCCGGGCCTATGTTCGGGTCGTAACACATTTCTCAACTTTTGAGAATGTTCATCCACATTTAAGGATGAATATTCCCAAGGGGAAGATATTGTAATAACCCAAAAGCCCTAAGATTAGACCTGAGGATTGAAACGGAGAAAACATGAATTTTTGCACTAGGTCACAGACGAGTCATCCAGTGACTCGTGAGGTGCACCATGAGTTGTTGGGTGACTCGTGGAGTGAAGGGAGAGTTTGGTTGGATTCTTGGTCAGGTCGTTGACCACAGGTGAATCCATAACTCGTGGTTAGAGCAACGAGTCATTAGGTTGGCCGTGGTCAGGAGTTTGACTTAGGTGTTGAAATAATTGGCAGTGTTCCCCATGACCAGTCACCACGAGTCGTGGTGTCCTCATGGTGACCAGCAGAGGTCAGCTTTCCAGTATTGGCTGCGAGTGCAGGCCATGAGTCATTCCCTTAGGCAGCGAGTCCAGTCCCTCATTTGACTGGCAGTATGACTTTTCCTGCGAAATTGGTAAGGGCTTTTTCGTATTTCCTAAGTTTCTAAGACCTAAACTGCGTCGTTTTAAGCGCAGATAAGTGTATTTTAAGAGGGTTTAGCTCATTCTAAGCCTATCCCTCTCCATGCATGCAATCCTAGAAGTTTCTAAGGCTGATCAAGCCTAGAAGTTCATCAAATCTTCTTCAATTTCCTTTGGGGTTTCAAGAGGAAGTGTAAATATGATTTACCCAAGTATGTAAGGCTACAAATGAGAGTTCCCTTCACTCTCATGTTCTAAATTCTTCTCAATTCCATGGATTTCAATTCTAGATTCAGGTCTCATGATCTTATGGGGTTTATCTTAATTCTTGTGAATTCTCTATGATCTATCTTTGGGTCAATCCCTTTCATGTACCAAATCATGTTTTATGATGTTTGGGAAGATTTTATAACTAGTTTTATTATTAATTATAGTTTCAAATTTTAATCGAATTATGCCCGACTATGCATGCTTCATGAAAAGTCAAGTTATGATTCTATTATGATTTTGATCTTATCAAGTCCAACTTATGATTTATGATTTATGTTATGAATTCTCTTTAAGTACTCACCATGAATTTATGGATATCAAGTATAAAAATGTTTTACAAGTATGCATGGATTTCATGATTTATGGATTTATGACTCTTGGCCAACTCAGGGGACCTTATTCATGGAAAATCATGTATTTTGAGTATGATTAAGTATGTTATGATGTAATTGGCCATGAAATTCATGACTGATTTATGACTATGATATCAGCCTCATGTGCATGTTTTTTGGGAGCAGTGTTTAGCACCGAGTAGATCTTGCATTGAGGTGAACCCTGTGGTCTCAGAATTATGTGCTACCATAGGTATATATATACAAATGTTAATGGATCCCCGTGATATCATATAATGCACGTGCCTTGCCTAGAAAGCCTGGGATGGCTCTGCCCACTTGAGTGAGATAGTTGGGGCATCATGTAAGCTCTATCATGATGATTTCGGTTATGAGGAGTCCTCCGATTGTTCCTCATAATTTATGCATTGGCATGTTATGTGACTTTAGCTCAAGTTATGTTTTATAAAGTATTCTCTTAAGATTATGATTATGACTGGTTTTGCTAAGGGTTTGAAAACCTTGAGCCTTCATGTTTACATTATGATTTTTTCTTTTTGATCATGTTGTCCTATCCTTATGAACTCTTATGTATTTTAACTATACGTTTTACTTACCTTACATAGTCAGTATATTCCAAGTACTGATCGCATACTCTATGTTGTGTCGTTTTATGATACATGTTCTGATATTCAGGTTTAGCCCCGCCATTAGATTCTTAGATTAGTATATCCTAGCCGGAATTGGTGAGTCCTCATCCTTCGAGGACCTTTTTATCAGTTGCATTTAGTATTTTCAGTTTCAGTTTTAGTGAGTTAGTTGGGGTCTTGTCCTAACAATTCGTCAGTATGTAGAGGCATATCAGGCATTGTATGTTTTAGTTCTAGATTGCTGTTATGTATTTAAATATTCGATGTTATCATATTTTCAGACTTCCTCTATTATATATATATATGTTAGACTTTTCCACATTTATTTTGTTGAGCTTTGGATGTCATGTTCATGCCAAGGGTCGACTTGGAGCCTCTCGGGGTTATTTTTTCCTTATCTCGATCTGGCCCATGTTTGGGTCGTGACAGCTACACGAGAGCTATTATTCCACCCTCACTACCAGTGAATGTGAAATTCGATGTGACTAGTACTATGATATAGTTTCTAAGCATAAAGGGGTTGTTCAATGGTTTGTTCGGTGAGGTATCCAAACAAACATCTAACAAATTTCATTAGTATCTGCAATGCTTACAAACTACCTAGAGTTTCTAAAAAGGAAATTAGAGTTTGCTTATTTCCATTCACACTAGCTAGGGAAGCTACTTTGTGGCTGAACGAGATTCTAGATGAGTCTATCACCACTTGGGCAGAGCAGACTGCAGCTTTCTTAGAGAGATTCTTCACACCTTCATGGATGATTCATTCGAGGGATGAAATTAACAACTTCAGACAATTACCCAGGGAAGCTCTGGATGAGGCATGGTTAAGATTTAAAAAGAAATTCAAACAGTTTCCTAATCACAGGCTTCCTGCGGAGGTTCTTTTGGAGGTATTCTATAGGTTGCTGAGTGCCTCAAACAAAGTTGTAGTAGATGGTATATCTGAGGAGTCTATGATGGCCCATACTTTTGTAGCAACCAGTGAAATACTAGATAAAATGACTAAGACCAATAGGGCATGGTAGACTAGAGAATTTAAGGCAGTTGTAGTGAGCTACCCAGAGGATGACAGCAGAGTAGTGGAAAAGGAAGAAGAACGAAACCAAGACATAGCCCATCTCAGAACCCAGTTGGAGTTGATCACTGTTCGGCGGGTGTTTGCTATAGGTTAAAAACCGACACGCAAGTGCACGTGGTTAAACAAGTAATAAAGTGGCTAAGTAAGCCAAGTATCGATCCAAGGAGACTCAGGATAAGTAAAATTGCCTCAGTACACTATATTCTTATCTTATTTCTAATTATGCTAACAACAGCGTAACCAACAGTTAAATAAGTTTTTGGTTATAAAATATATATATACTAAAACTATTAACAATTATTTACTGTGAATTTAAACTATGGATATGAGCATGCCAAGGTTAAGAACAAGTAATGAATTCGATTATAATAATAATTTGGTTAATCTCTTCTTCATGTTGCTAGCCAAGAACAGTAGCCTAGAAATTAAAACTCTCGTATTTAATTTCACTTTAGAATCATAAACCATCCGTCTACATTTCTGTGATCAAATGCAATTTATGACCTAGCAATACAATTCCGGTTCCTAACTGACTAATACGACTTTCAAGTATATTTCTATCAGGAAAGCACATCAAAACCCAATTTTCCCAAATCAAGTTAAGAACAATACCCTATTAATTCACAACTTTCCTATTTCTTGCTCTCTTGAGTGAAATTGGACTTTTTAGATGTACATTAATGTCGGCCACACACTAATGCAGTAGAAACAAGAATTAATAGAACAACATGAAAGAAGAAGAAGAAAACCATATCATTAACAATCAAAATTCATCACCATTGTTAAAAACCTTAGCAAGGAAGAGAATTAGCCACTCATTTGTGGATTCAGCATCCTAAAACAAGTGTAAATCATACATACAATTGATTGAAAGAAGAAAGGAAGAGAAGAAATCTCTTAGCTTTTTCGTCCCTCAACTGCTTCTAACCCACGTCCTTGCTCCACCAAGTCTGAACTAATTAAAATAAACCTAAGTGTGCTATTTATACTAGTGGGAAATTTTTCCCGGAATAACAAGCAACGTGTCACGGAGGCCAACGCGGAGCACTGCCTCTGTGACATGGCGTGGACGCGGACCTTCACTGGAAATCCAGGGTCCGGTAAATTAGCCTCAACGTGGCACGGAGGCCAACGCGGAGGCTCATCTCCGTGCCACGGAGCTGTCGCGAGGCCACATTGGAATTTGCCATTTAATTTCCTCTCCAGGCAGTGTGCCTCCGCGATGGTAGCGTGGCACGGCTCCATCGCGGAGCCCCTATACTTTGTGCATTCCAATGTCTTTTCCATGCTCGCATCCAAGTCCAACTCCGATATAGTTCCAACATGCATTTTAGCTCCTAAAAATCATATTTGCCTGCAAAACAAATGCTAATCATGTTGGTTAGTATAAATTCGCATTTTATTACCAATTACATGAGAATATATACACATTGCACAACAAACAAGGCAAAAATGATACGTTTGAGTATCACTTGGGCATATAAATCTGCCCAAGATCACTTACCCCACACTTAAATCCTTGTTCGTCCTCGAACAACACATACACAGCTCATGCAAATTACATCCCAACCTTTGTCACTATGGTGCGACAATTTATGCTATGGTCATACCGATTATTCAATTTTTGCAAATCATCAAGAAAACATGCATGGTCTTACAATGCAAATGACCTTTCATACATCAAGACTTCCTAGACTTTAAGAATTGACTCTCGAGATCGGCAAACTCATGCACATTAGCTAATCAAGAAATCCGACACGAAAATCAATCTTTCATCAAGCATGTGCCCTCACAACTCAAGAGAATCTTCCCCTTTCATGTTCATGCAACACACAAACATTCAAGTAGGGGCATATGAAAATTAATTTCACTCACTCTCCCAAAAGAATTCACATGCATCATGTCATGACCCATAGGCTTGCCCTTAGTGTATTACTCCACTAATATAAAGAAATGCAATGTAGGATCACGTAGGACTTTAATGGGTTGTAACGGGGCTATGGAACTAGTATATATATTGGATTAGCCAATAATAGTCGCTAGCATCCTTAAGCGCCTTTTCAACACATTCCCATCGACTCATGGATAACTTTTCTTCTTTTTTTTCTCTTTTTCTCTCATTCATGCTGGTTTACTTCCGTACGGCCCATTTATCAAACACACTTGACACAAAACAAAGGGTTTTCATCTACCCTCCTCATCATTTCATTATAACAAGTGCCTCTTCAACCTCATCTTTTCTTTCCTCACTCTGCTTTTCTTTTTCTTTTCACTCTTCTCACTCTTTGACACTTTGTGAAAAATTTTCTTTTCTTCGTAAGCGTTTAAGAGTTTTGTATAGACTTTTACAGCTAATGAAAAGAAGGAATAAAGCTTAGTTTATACAATTTTGGACAAAAGAAAGAAAGAATTGGCTAAAGGCTCAAAGGGCTGACTAGGGTATACAATCACATAAAAAGGTAGAGTATGACAAGAAAAAAAAATAGAAACTCTCAGTTAAAACAAAGAAATGCCTACATCCTTTCCAACACTACACCTCCTTCATTTCGTTTTGTACACACACCAGGCAAGTTCTAGACACTTCACAATAGCATGGAATAACAATACCTCACTTTACACTACATGCACATGCTCGAATCAAGATGTATTCACAGACTCTTGAATTAGCCAATTACATGAATTCAAGAATTAAGCCTCAATCATACCAAATCAAATTCTACAGCCTAGGTAACTCAACATATTTACAAAATTGCATGCCTTCAAACGAATCACTTTCACATTTTGAACATCAGTTACAACACGCAACAAAATTTTGCAACCATAAAGCAACTACAGGTTCATTGATGCAATCCACCAAAGAAAAACTGAAAACAAATTAAAAATCCTACTCCTACCGACTACATTTCCCTTAAGACGGTCGTCATCCATCCATCATAGGGAACGGTCACTAACTATGACATCGGTTCAATGGGACTATTCTCGGTAAAAGAACCGGAAACAAACTCCGAGAAACCCAAAATAAAGACCGAATTTTTTTTGCAAAACAACGATCATGTCGATAGAAAAATATTTACAAAAGATTTTGATAAGTGCAAAATATTTTCGCAAAAATTTTGAAAAAAATATCGATCATTTCGATAAGAAAGAAATATTTAAAAAATATTTACCTTGGCAACCACAACTTTTCATAACACACATCAGTAACCACAAAAATATATACGGATACAACACAAATCAGTTCACAGCAGGGAAGCACAAACATACATACAAACCAAGGAAAAAGCATACAGCAGATTAGAGCCTAAGTCCCAGCACCTAGCTACTCCCCACCCCACACTTAAATCGAACACTGTCCCCAGTGTTCACAAAAAAATACAAAACAAAAAATTGCGGGTGGTGGAACTCCCTGATCAGTCGAAATATTCGACTTCTTCATCTGGTGCTGCTGCCTCGTCGCCCATGTCTGAGTCAGCTCCATCGTCGTCATCGGACTCCACATCGGAGTCCTCCCGACGTGTCTCCTCGTCAGTAGGGACATCGTCATCAGTAGGCTCAACTAAGGCTGGTCCCACTCGGCATAAGGCTCTGGCATTCTCGCCAAATGGGTAATCCAGCTCCAACTGCCATAACTCTTCCTTGGTGGCTGGTCTCCCACCAATCCGTAGCTGAAGCATCTGCATGCCGAACATACGTTCCATGTACTGATCGTCACGAGCATGTCGCTCGCCCAAAGTCAGCATTGGCCCGTGGGTGGTGTCGGGGGCCTTAGTTTTTGTCACATCGAGGGCCCTCCGCTCCAACTGCGGGATGTAATCCAAAGCCTCTTCCTCGACATCGAGGCCTCGGAGGAAGGTGGTGATGAGTCCGCCAAACCTGTATCTGTGGCCCTGGTGTAGTCTGGCTCTCTTCATGGCGGATATAATGACCGCCCCAACATTAATCTCAAGCCCTTTCATAAGAGCATACACCAAGTAGACACGGTCCCGAGTCACATCCGTCATGTGAACTCCCGGGATTAAGCAAGAACATACAATTTTTCAGCCATATTCTGGCCTCCCTGTTCATCTGCGAATAAGGTAGAGTATGGTGGTAACCCCTCTCCTTATGTCTACTCCATCGGGCTGTGGATAGATCCCCACACAACGTACGTCTGATGTCGGCGTACGGTGGGGTGATGTTTAGCTGGCGGAGAATGTGAGCGTCTGTGTCCCGCGCTCCAACGATGGCATTAAATTGCTGGGGTTCCAGAGTGACAATCTGCCCTCTGATTTTTATTGTGTGGCTTCTGATGGCCGGGTTCCAATTTGCGTAGAATTCCCGGACCAAATGTAGGTTGCACTCCTTGGGCTCCTGAAATATAAAGCTGAGCCCAGCTGCTTCAATCCTTTGCACAATACGGGGGAACTCCTGTGCTAGTGGTTCCCGTGCAATATGTTCCTCCGGGAAGTATTTTCTTTCCTTATGCTTAGCATACCACTTCTTTCCTTCCTCGGTAACCCACCTTGTTCCATATTGGCGGCGTTGGCTGCGCGGAACAGCTGGTGCAGCTGGGACTGCGGTGCCCATTCTCATTCTTTTTCTACCGGTGCCTGAGGTAGAAGCACCTTTGCCCTTATCCTGCCTACTAGCCATTGTACCTGTCAATATACACAAACAAGCACAACGTTAAGCTAAACACATGTTAACTTCGGCTAAGGTCGGGTTACACAATGTTTACCCCACACTTAGTCCTTAGCTACTTTTACAAAACTACGGCAAGGATAACTCTATTTACACCAAAGACAACAACTATACAATTTATGCTTAGTGCGTTCACAAAGAATTTCGACAGCATAACGGTTAGCGTACTACTCAGACTTCATACAGCTAATTCCAATCCTACTATCGCTAACAATTCAACCATCACACTTAGCAACCAAAAACAACAACAAAAACAAAGACAAAAACATTCTATATACAATCGAATCCAAATAATCAAACCAATTTACACAATTTTCGCATTTTCCCCAACAACTCAGGAATTCGTCATCTTTTAACATTCACACAATATTTACATGACTTATCTCAATTTACAACCACACCCCGGCATCTAATCATCAACTTATCAAATAACCCAATTCAAATTCAATAACCCAAGCCCTAGAATGCAATTTTTCAATCAAATTCGGATTATTCACGTAATCGACAAGTTCAAACGCTAGTTACAACAATCCGAACATATATCAATCACAAATAACTCAACATCATGTTAAATTGCTACTTAGGGTGATATATCTCACCTCACATGCCCAAATTCGACTAAAATCGCCACAAATTTGAGAGAAACGAGGAAAACATACCTTTGAGTTGAAGAACCGAAGAAACTTGATGATTTCTTTGCCTGGTAGCGTGGCACGTTGGTTGGGGAGGGGGATTTGGGTGTTTGGTCGCGGAAAGGAGAAGGAATGGGGAAAAAAGGGCAAAAATTGGGGTTAATTTAAAGAAAAACATGCGGGTCACCCGGCAACCCAGTGTGACCCGGCACCAAATATAAGGCAACGTGTCACGGAGGGTAACGCGGAGCCCCTCCTCCGTTACACGGAGCCAACGCGTTGGCTTACTGGAAATTTTAAAAATCCGGATTTTTCCTTCAACGTGTCATGGAGGGTAACGCGGAGCTCTTCCTCCGTGACACGGAGCCAACGCGCCAGTGCACTGTTTCTTCCATTAAATTATTTTTTTCATACCTTGCCTTATTCTTCCCAATTCCATGCATATTTTTCTCCGTTAGACCTGAAAATCACCTCACTAAACAAAATTGGTTAGATTAATAGATTTCCCTAACTAAAATGAAAAATATTAACTAAAACAAAAAATATATACCAAATCAAGAAAAGAAAAATAAAAAATAAAAATTACTTACACTAAAAAAGAAAGAAAGAAAATATTTTTCACGGGTTGCCTCCCGTGCAGCGCCTGGTTTACCATCGCGGCACGACGTACCAAGTTTCACCACTTTTTCCTCCACCTTGAGGATATGAATCTCACCCCTAATTTCTTCTCTAATTTCCTCTTATGCTCCAGGGGTGGTGGTGAAAAATTGTAAGGACCAAACAGTAGATGTTGCCTTTTGCATTTATTGGTCCTTAAGTAAGCGAAGTCATTTTGTCTCTCCGAATTAGTGAATTTCAAAATATACGGGGCTTGGTCCTCCTCTAGACATTTCTCTACAAACTTAGAAGACTTTATTTCTATGTTGTCAACCAAATTTAATGTTGAAAAATGCGTAGAGTGTGGTCCAATACACCTCAACTCTGAATCTGCATTGTGCTTGACCTCCTTACTTGTATACACCTTTTCAACATCGACATCTATTTCTCCATTAAGGTCAAATGGGAGATATTCTTTCTCTTCTTCCATGAATGGATTTTCTATAGGTATGAGCCGATCACGGGGACACTCAAGAGATTCTAATTGTTGGGCTTCATCCAAAAATTCACCCTTGTATTCCTCTTGTATTTCCTCTTGAATATCGGCTAAAACTGTCACCTGCGAATTATCACAAGCTTCAGCCTCAGCACACATCTCCGTGAGTTTGACGCTCATCCTGCTTACAGCCTCGGCATTCTCCTTTTGCTGAATTATCAATTCTGCCACCGACTCCTTCATTGCTTCTGATTGCTCTAGGAGTTGTTTCATCATGTCCTCTGTTTGAACTTGGCGTCCCAAGTCCTTATTTTCAACATGCCTATATTCAGCAAAAACAACAGAATGTTCATAGTGGGGACTTGGGGAAGGGGAATATGCCTTTGGACAATCACCCCAATGGCCATATTGACACCCACATATATTGCACGTGTTACAGTTTTGCCACAAGTGGGGTCCTCCGCAATTCATGCAAGATTCGCCGAAATATGCGTATCCACCATTTATATTCCAAGATGTCATGTCAATGAGGGTATCCGAAAGAGAGAAAAATTAAAATGAACAAAGAATTAAAACAAATACTAAGACCAAGTTGTCAACACTTAAGAAAATAAAACAAAAATGCAGTAAATTTACACTTAACACAATTTCACCAATTGCCTAGTCTCCCCGGCAATGACGCCAAAAACTTGTTCCGTGCGGGTGTTTGCTATAGGTTAAAAACCGACACGCAAGTGCACGTGGTCAAACAAGTAATAAAGTTGCTAAGTAAGCCAAGTATCGATCCAAGGAGACTCAGGATAAGTAAAATTGCCTTAGTACACTATATTCTTATCTTATTTCTAATTATGCTAACAACAGCGTAACCAACAGTTAAATAAGTTTTTGGTTATAAAATATATATATACTAAAACTATTAACAATTATTTACTGTGAATTTAAACTATGGATATGAGCATCCCAAGGTTAAGAACAAGTAATGAATTCGATTATAATAATAATTTGGTTAATCTCTTCTTCATGTTGCTAGCCAAGAACAGTAGCCTAGAAATTAAAACTCTCGTATTTAATTTCACTTTAGAATCATAAACCATCCGTCAACATTTCTGTGATCAAATGAAATTTATGACCTAGCAATACAATTCCGGTTCCTAACTGACTAATACGGCTTTCAAGTATATTTCTATCAGGAAAGCACATCAAAACCCAATTTTCCCAAATCAAGTTAAGAACAATACCCTATTAATTCACAACTTTCCAATTTCTTGCTCTCTCGAGTGAAATTGGACTTTTTAGATGTACATTAATGTCGGCCACACACTAATGCAGTAGAAACAAGAATTAATAGAACAACATGAAAGAAGAAGAAGAAAACCATATCATTAACAATCAAAATTCATCACCATTGTTCAAAACCTTAGCAAGGAAGAGAATTAGCCACTCATTTGTGGATTCAGCATCCTAAAACAAGTGTAAATCATACATACAATTGATTGAAAGAAGAAAGGAAGAGAAGAAATCTCTTAGCTTTTTCGTCCCTCAACTGCTTCTAACCCACTACCTTGCTCCACCAAGTCTGAACTAATTAAAATAAACCTAAGTGTGCTATTTATACTAGTGGGAAATTTTTCCCGGAATAACAAGCAACGTGTCACGGAGGCCAACGCGTAGCACTGCCTCTGTGACACGGCGTGGACGCGGACCTTCACTGGAAATCCAGGGTCCGGTAAATTAGCCTCAACGTGGCACGGAGGCCAACGCGGAGGCTCATCTCCGTGCCACGGAGCTGTCGCGAGGCCACACTGGAATTTGCCATTTAATTTCCTCTCCAGGCAGTGTGCCTCCGCGATGGTAGCGTGGCACAGCTCCATCGCGGAGCCCCTATACTTTGTGCATTCCAATGTCTTTTCCATGCTCGCATCCAAGTCCAACTCCGATATAGTTCCAACATGCATTTTAGCTCCTAAAAATCATATTTGCCTGCAAAACAAATGCTAATCATGTTGGTTAGTATAAATTCGCATTTTATTACCAATTACATGAGAATATATACACATTGCACAACAAACAAGGTGAAAATGATACGTTTGAGTATCACTTGGGCATATAAATCTGCCCAAGATCAATCACCACGCACCTTACCACATTCAATACATAGAAGGCATGCAGCGAATGCACAAGACAGGGGACCTAGATATGATGATCACTACCCTGAGGCGGAAGAAGAAGTAAATTTTATGAATAATCAGGGGGATTTTTGGGCCAACATCCAAGGGTCTAACCATGACTCTTGGCGTCGAGGCCAAGGAAATCAATGTCGGAACTACTATGAGAATAATAACTATGACCGAACTTGGGCTAGAGATAGGGACTAAGGTTAGCGGAGGAATTGAGAGGCCCCAAAGAATGATAGTAGTGGAGTATATGTCCCTCCACGAGCAAGAGAGCCTACTGTGAATGACTCTGGGACCGCAAGGTTAGAAGATATGATGAGTCACATGATGAAAAAAGTTGACTCCACTAAGTTAGGAGTTAAATAGATGAGAAGGGAACTTTCAAGCTAGAGTCAATTGGTGGACTCACATTCAACCTCCATCAAGTAGTTAGAGCAGTAGGTAGGGCAACTCTTGACCACACTAAATCAAAGCCAAAAGGGCACTTTACCTAGAGATACCATTCCAAGCCCTCGGAATGAGGGTAATTTGTTGTGACCATGAGCCCAATAGGAATCTTGATGAAGTCTAGGTAACCAATATCGTATGTCGAGCCGCGACATTAAACTAGGCGCTACTTGGAAGGCAACTGTCACGACTCGAGTCTACACCTTGGGCAAAACATGGTACTTGGTACCATAAGTGACGCCCAACTAACGCATGGCCTAACAACACATTGGTATACTGAATTAAGAAAAATGGAAGCTGAGAAAAAAACATAACTAAATAAGTCTCTAAGAAAATAAGAATTTATTTGATAAGATACTGAAAATCTATGCAACAATTGCAAAACATACTGAAATAATACTTTGTCTGAAAGCCTTCAGGAACTGACAAGTTGATGGGATAGGTCCCCAGCTAACTCTAAAATCTAACTAAAAAGGAAACTGAACTGAAAAGATGCTCTCATCCCCGGAAGATGAGGACTCACCAAAAGGTACTGCTACTGAAACCGTCGGAAGGGAACTACTGACGATGCTGTGACTGAGAACTCGCACCTATATCATAATACAATACAACATGAAAAATATGCATTAGTATTTTAAATGTACTGAGTATGCAACATGTAAGTAAAAATAGTAGAAATACACAATTGAACTGATAAACATCGAATATAATTGTAACAACGTAACACAGGTATTGATTGAGGATCCTAACTATATACTGAAATTTGAATAATTGAGTTGAACTAAAACTGAGACTATACTGAATTGATCCAAATTGATAAGTGGGAAAGTCTATAAGCAACATATAACCACGTGAGCTAAATGTGGAGTTCGATGTATACGCCCCATTGATAGGACCCAATATAACTTGCCAGAGTATAAAGGCATGGCTAGTGTCATTGTTTTCTGAGGCCCATTTGAGCTAATATCCTATGGTGGAAATGTAGTTATGGGAACTTGGTTGTGCAGAAACCTCGGCTCACTTGGTGCTAAGTCCTACTCCCACTAAAAATTCTAACTATGACTATTAGGCTGATAGCTCGAACCTGATGTTCCAAGACTTAAGTCAGGAATACTTACATGAAAGTAACCTAAGAGTTTGAAGGACTTGATAACTGAAACTAATGGTGCTAAGAATTTCCAGAGTTGCTTTATCTGAAAGCGTCGTAGCCGTCTAAAGAACAACTTGATAACTGATAACTGAGACTACAGAGTTTTCACTGAACTCCTCGAGAGACCGAATATAGTCAAACTGATCAGATGACCTTTCTGTAAGACACTAACGATGCAAAGTACTGACTGAGACTGAATAATCAATAAATCATCCTTCAAGTCACATAACTGTACAATCTTGGTGATCAGAAGGGAACTACTAGAATAAAGCAATATTCATATCTAGACAATCATGCAAGACTCTTTCAAATCACATTTAAAGAGTAGGGCTAAAACACTTAATTCATGGAATAAGATATCAACGTGAATTATAACTAGCAATAATCTTCAAGAATCACGAGAATCATAACCAGAAGGAAATTCATGATCTAACTAACAGACAACCCTAACTTTGAACCTAAAAGGGGCAGAATTTATATGGTTTTATAAGGGTTTTGGGGCACAATGGAAGAGCAACTCCCTTGTTGAAATCCCACATACCTGGAGGAAAATTCCTTGGAGAATCTTGAGAATATGAGAAGGAATTCTTCAAGCCCTAGCTTTTACTCTGAGTTCTTCGTGTTTCTTCTAACTAGTTTGGAAGGGAATGAGGGAAAAAGGTCAACTATTCCTCTAAAATCCCTCCTAAATAATCCTAATACGACGTTGTATAGGAGTTAAGATAATAGGGTTTTACAAAATTTCCCCTAAAACATTTAATAGAACTTCTGCCCATCAGAGGGTACGACCAAGCCTACGAGTTGTACCATGATACTATGATTCATACCACCACTCGTGATTAGGGACTCTGCTCCAAACCATCTCTCTGAAGTTTTCCATGGTTGCCGACTACGACTTTTATCTGCATCCTACGCATCATGTTATGATCCATAGTTTAGTCTTGAGTCTTCCTTTGAGCTCTCTTACGATTCATCCTATGAGTCGTATCGCTATACCACGAGTCATACCATGACTCGTGGTTAGCCTGAACTTTCCTGACCATATTTCTAAATTATTCCACAACTGGTCTTACTGATCTGATTAGGATAGCATGAGTCTTACCATGAATTTCATGGTTTTTAAGTCACCCTAACTGATCTCCTCCACCCTCCTGCTATGAATCTGGGTACGACTCATACCTCCATTGTACGAGTTGTACTTTGGCTCATACTATGATCAATATTTCTAGTTTTCTGTATGATCAAGTTTTAAATCTAAATTTCAGTCCAGGGAGTTCTAGGGTGTTACAATATCTCCCTCTTGTGATCATTCATCCTCAAATGAAATCTAGATAAACTGAAAGACTGTGAAATTAGTTGAAATCCCAAACTAAAAACTATAAGCTGATTTCTGAAGGAGTGACGGACTCCGAGCAGAGGCGAGCATACTAACTGAGTTGACACAACTGGAGTGCACATTTAAAACATAAATAAAGCTGATGAGTAATGCACTTAATAGAGTACTTAGGAAGGATTTAATGCTTGATGTTGAAGCTGAACTAGAAGGGAACAAAAGAGGGTATTTAGCCATCATGTTTGCTTCTGCTTCCCATGTAGATCCCTCAACTAATTGGTTCCTCCATAGAACCTTTACTAAGCGACCTTCTTGTTTCTCAACTTACGAACCTGATGGTCTAGGATCTGAACTAGAACTTCTTTGTAAGAGAGGCTGTTCTTTACACCAATACTCTGTAGAGATACTATTGAGGTCAGGTAACTAATGCATTTCTTCAATAAGGACACATGGAAGACTGGGTTCACCGATGCTAACTCTGCAGGCAATTCTAGCTCATAAGCCACATTGTCAAGCGTCTTGGGAATCTGTAAGGTCCAACATATCTGGGATTGACTTTTTATTTCTTCCCAAACCTCATCATCCCTTTCATAGGTGAAATCTTCAGATAAACCCAATCGTCCACTGCAAACTCTAGCTCTCTTTTCCTCATATTTAGATATGTTTTGTTCCACTTACTCAGTACATTCAAATTATTGACGCATACTTTTATGTTGTATCATTTCATGATACAGTTGTAGGTTCCCAAATTCAGCAGCGTTAGCAGCCACCTTTCAGATCCACCTCTGTCGCAATTGAAGTGTGAGTCCTCATCATTCGAGGGCCATATTTCATTATCTTATAATTTTATTTAGACTTAGATTTAGTTGGGGCCTTGTCCCATCAACTCATCAGTTAGAAGTCTTTCAGACATAAAGTATATTCGGATTTCAGATTATGAGAATTTTATGTTTCCTTTTAGTTTCATTTTCTAAAATGCTTTTACATTGTTAATTCAAAGATTCCACTATGTATCTTTTATTTGGGATACTAGTGTATGATAGACCAGGGGTTGACTTGAGGTCACTTGTGGCTTCAAGTGTCGTGTTACGTCCTAGGTGTAGGCTCGGGGCGTAAAAAACTTGGTATCAGAGCATTAGTTTTACAGTATCCTCAGAATGTCTGAAAGCCGCATCGAGTAGTGTCCTTTTCATGGGTGTGAAGCACGCCACACTTATGTCGAGGATGTTACGAGATGTTATTAGGAAAACTCTCTTTTGTTCATACTCTTTATCGTGCGTTAAAGTCCAATTCTAGAAATTCCCTTCTAACTCGTGCTCTGTTTCATTTTAGTGAATCATGCCTCCTAGATGCGGTAATGGAAGTAGGGCCGGTAATGTAAACAGACCTGCCCCACCATCCCTGACAGCTCCTCAAGATGATTTGGTGTCTACCGCCAAATTCAAGGCGGCCATTTAACTGCTGGCCCAAACAGTCACCAACCAGGTGAACCAGCAGGTGGTGCCGATGAACACCAATGGGTCTGCAGTAGCTGCGAGGGTGCAAGACTTCACCCATATGAAACCTCCATCTTTTTAGGGATCCAAAGTAGGGGAGGATCCCTAGGAGTTCGTGGATGAGGTTAGGAAGATCACCCACATTATAGGTGTTAGCTCCTCTGGAAGTGTTGACCTGGCTGCCTACCAGTTAAAAGGGGTAGCTTAGGTCTGTCATGACCAGTGGAAAGAGGGGTGGCCAGCAGGAGTAGGACTAGTGGAGTGGGAAGAATTCCACACAGCTTTCTTGGACAGGTTTTTCCTTCGAGAGCTGAGGGAGGCACAAATAGCGGAGTTTATGAATCTGAGACAGGGAAGAAAAATTATGGAGGAGTATGATCTGGAGTTTACTAGGCTGTCTAAGTATGCTCCAGAGATGGTAGCCAAGCCAAGGGCTCGCATGCTGAAGTTTTTAAATGGAGTATCAAATCTGGTCTTCAAGGAGTGCAGGACCACGATGCTGATTAAAAACATGGACCTTTCTAGCTTGATTGTCTAAGCCTAGAAGATTGAGGCTGAAAAGCTGAAGGATATGGAGCGTAAGAACAAACGGGAAAGGACTGACCATTTAAATTTCGGCCATCAAAGGTCTAGTGGTGGTAGATGCCCACAACAATAGTAGCAGCAACAGCTGTAGAGAGCGCCAACACCCAGCTCAGCCAGTGCCCCAACCCTTCAGTCCTGCTAGGATCAAAGGGGTGGGTCATCTGGCACTCAGCCTCAAGACTCACAGTACAGGGAACTTGTATCCAGCTTTCCGTAAGTGTGGTAGGAATCACCTAGGAGAGTGCCTTCAGGGATGAAAGGGCTGTTTTAGGTGTGGACAGCTCGGACACAGGCTTAGGGAGTGCCCGTCAGCAAGGCGAGGGAGATCACAATCTACCACTTCATCAGTTCCAGTAGGCCGGCCAGCTCAATAGGCCAACATATCAGGTACAGATGGTGGTCAGCGCCAAAATCGCTTCTACGCTCTATCTTCTCGTCAGGATTAGGAAAGCTCACTTGACGTAGCTACTAGTATGTTATGTCTCTTCCATCTAGACGTGTATGCCCTCTTAGATCTAGGAGCCACTCTTTCGTTCGTGACTCCCTATATAGCAGTCCAGTTCAACATCAGTCTAGAGGTCCTCTCAGGACCATTCTCAGTCTCCACCCGAGTTGGCGAGTCAGTTGGAGCCAGCTGGGTGTATCGAACTGCCTAGTCTCAGTCCTGAATAAAGTCATCCCAACTGACCTTGTAGAGTTAGGCATGGTCGATATTGACCTTATCCTTGGCATGAATTGTTTACACTCATGCTATGCCTCAGTTGATTTCAGAACTAGAGTTGTCAAGTTCCGGTTTCCAAACGAACCAGTGTTAGAATGGATGGGCAACATTTCAGCACCTAAGGGTAGGTTTATTTCCTATCTTAAGGCCCAAAAACTCATCTCCAAGGGATGTAGTTATCATCTAGTTCGGGTCAAGGATTCCAACTCTGAGACCCCAACTATCTAGTTAGTTCTGGTGGTCAGCGAGTTCCCAAATGTTTTTCCTGAAGAAATTCCCGGAGTTCCCTCTGAACGGGAAATTGATTTCGGGATAGATCTCCTTCCAAATATTCAGCCCATCTCCATCCCTCCTTATAGAATGGCTCCCTAATCTTAAGGAGTTGAAGGAGCAGCTAAAAGATCATCTTGACAAGGGTTTTAACAGACCTAGCATCTCTCCCTGGGGTTCTCCAGTGCTATTCGTGCGTAAGAAAGATGGTACCCTCAGAACGTGTATAGATTACCGCTAGCTGAACAAGGTCACAGTTAAGAACAAGTACCCTCTACCCAGAATTGACAATTTGTTCGACCAACTTCAAGGAGCCAGTTGTTTCTCCAAGATCGATCTCAGGTTAGGTTACCATCAGCTAAGGGTTAGGGAGTATCAACGTATCGAAAACAACATTCAGAACTTGGTATGGTCACTACGAGTTTGTGGTGATGTCCTTTGGGTTAACAAACGCCCCAACAGCCTTCATGTATTTAATAAACGGAGTCTTTAAGTAGTATCTGGATATGTTCGTCATTGTATTTATTGGAAACATTCTAGTATACTACAGAAATGAGGAAGAGCATGCCAAACACCTAATATTAGCATTACAGACACTCAGGGACTGTCATCTATTTGACAAGTTCAGAAAGTGCGAATTTTGGTTAAAGTCCGTGACTTTCTTAGCTCATGTGGTCTCGGGTGAAGGAATACAAGTTGACCCTCATAAGATAGCAGCAATGAAGGATTGGTTCAGACCTACCTCTCCTACTGAAATTAGGAGTTTCCTGGGCTTAGCTGGTTATTACCTACGATATGTGGAAGGCTTTTCCTCCATAGCATCTCCTCTGACTAAATTAACACAGAAGAAGGTGGAATTTTAGTGGTCGGACGAGTATGAGAAGAGTTTCTAGGAGTTGAAGACTCGACTCATTACTGCTCCAATTCTGACTTTCTAGAAGGAACAGATGGATTGGTTGTTTATTGTGACGCTTCCATAGTTGAACTCGATTGCATTCTAATGCAGCGGGGCAAAGTGATAGCTTATGCCTCCAGACAACTCAATGTTCATGAGAAGAATTATCCAAAACATGACTTGGAGTTGGCAGCAATGGTATTCACGCTAAAAATATAGAGACATTACCTTTATGGGGCTCACATGGATGTGTTCACATATCACAAAAGTCTTCAGTACATGCTGAGTCGGAAGGATCTAAATCTGCGTTAGAGAAGGTGGTTGGAGTTGCTAAAAGACAATGACATAAGTGTACTATATCACCCGGACAAAGCCAATGTGGTGGCTGACGCCCTAAGCAGACGGTCTATGGGTAGTGTGACTCATATTGAGGAAGACAAAAAAAGAGTTAGCAAGGGATGTTCACAAACTAGCCCGGTAAGGGGTGTAGCTGGTGGATTCAGCCAAAGGTGGGGTGGTAATGCAACGTGGGTCAGATTCATCCTTAGTAGTTGAAGTTAAGTCCAGAAAAGATGAAGATCCCGTCCTACTTAAACTTAAAGAAGCAGTTCTTAGAAAGGAGGTTGAGGCTTTCTCCAAAGGGAGAGATGGTCTGCTCCGTTACCATGGAAAGTTGTGTGTACCGGAGGTTGGTGAGTTGAGAAAGCATATACTGGCTGAGGCACACAGCTCGAGATACTCCATTCACCCTGGGGCTACTAAAATATACTGCAACTTGCGGGATATTTACTGGTGGAATGGTATGAAGAGAGACATTGCTAAATTCGTGTCCAAGTGCCCGAACTGCCAACAAGTCAAGGTGGAACATCAAAGACCAGGAGGCATGACTTAAGACATCAGTATACCCACATGGAAGTGGGAAGAAGTACATATGGACTTCATTACGGGTCTACCTCGGACTCGCCGACATCATGACTCAATCTGGGTGGTAGTAGATCGGATGACTAAGTCAGCACACTTCCTCCCAATTAAAACCATAGACTTTGCTGAGGACTATGCCAAACTTTACATTTGAGAGTTAGTCAGACTCTATGGGGTGCCCTTGTCTATCATTTCAAACAGGGGAACGCAGTTCACCTCACACTTTTGGAAGTCCTTTCAGAAGGGACTAGGCACTCAAGTCAAGCTCCGCACAACTTTTCACCCGCAAACTGATGGGCAACCTGAGCAGACTATTCAGACCCTAGAAGATATGCTAAGAGTGTGCGCGCTCGATTTTAAGGGTAATTGGGATGACCATTTGCCTCTTATCGAGTTTGCGTACAATAATAGCTACCATTCTAGCATTTAGATGGCTCCATTCGAAGCATTATATGGGAGAAGGTGTAGATCTCCTATAGGGTGGTTCGAGGTTGGAGAAGCTACCTTGATAGGGCCAGACTCGGTTCACGAGGCAATGCAGAAAGTTCAGCTCATCTGATAAAGGTTGAAAACAGCTTAGAGCCGTTAGAAATCTTATGCCGATGTGAGGAGAAGAGAGTTGGACTTTGCAGTTGATGACTGGGTTTACCTAAAACTTTCTCCCATGAAAGGGGTGATGAGGTTTGGAAAGAAGGGAAAACTCAGCCCGAGGTATGTAGGACTTTATAGAATATTGAGGCGTATCGACAATGTAGCCTATGAGCTAGAATTACCTTCAGAACTAGCAGTTGTACACGAAGTTTTCCATGTGTCACTTTTGAAGAAGTGCATCCGAGATCCAACCTAAGTTTGTGCCATTGGACATTGTAGGAATATATGATAGTCTCTCATATGAGGAAGTACCAGTCCAGATCCTAGACCATCAGTTTAGTAAGCTAAGGACAAAAAAAATAGATTCAGTCAAAGTCTTATGGAGAAATCAGGAGCTACGTGGGAGGCTGAAGCAGATATGATGGCCAAATACCCACAGTTGTTCTCTACCGGCTCTATCAAAGCTTGAACATTAGTTTTGACCCTAGAACTCAATGTAGCTTTCATGATTCAGTTCAGGTGTTCAAGTCTCTTTTATGTTTTTGAATGTATGTATGAAAGGTAAATTCAGTTCAGTTATATATTATGAAACGGAGGTAGTCGTTCCGACAATTTTGAAGTTAAATAAGCAGTATTTGGAAATTTTGATTGTTATTCTCTGCTTTCTTGTGTATTTTCTAACATTCGAGGATGAATGTTTCTAAGGGGGAGATATTGTAATGCCCCAAAAACTCAAAATCTAATTTCGGGACTTAACTCAGGAAATATGGAAAAGCTGCAGAAAAGCTACAAGACGACTCACCTAATGGGTCGTTAAGTGACCTAACGACTTTTTAGGTGAACCGTGAGAAGGATGTTGAGAATTATAAGAATGGAGACAGTGTACCCAACGAGAGATTTCATGACTCGTGGTCACTGACCATGACCCGTTGAGTCACTCGTGGTCAGGCCAGGGTTGAGAATTTTATTAGTGGATCAGTGTACTTGACGGGTAGGGGCAACGGGTCGTGTTCCCTAGTAAAGACTCATTTTGTCCCCGGTTACCAGCCCAAGTAAGTTTATAGCTAGTGTACCTAACGAGTGTCACAACAAGTCATCTTTAGTGGCAACGACTCGTTAGGTGACTCGTTACCAACTTAGCATTTAAGCTTTAGCAGTGAGCCAGTGTGGTCCACAACTGGTGACCATGAGTCATGGTCAGTGACCACGACTTATTAGGTCCCTCGTGGTGACCTACTGATGAGCCTAGGCAGTGTACTTGATGGGAGTGACCACGAGTCATGGTCAGCCACCACGACCCGCTAGGTCACCTGTTAGGGTCACCTGGCAGTTTTCCCAGTGAATTCCTAAGGGCTATTTAGTAATATCCTACTCTCCCAAGCTTTAAACTACATCGTTTTAACAATAATTTTAGACCTTTTAGTGGAGAAAAATGTTTCATTCCTCATTCCCACTCTCAGTTTTCAGAAATCACCGTAAGTTCTCTCAAGAATCCTTCAAGCAAGCTTAGGGTTTTTCCTTCATCGCAGCAGTTCAGGTCCTCTTCTTCAGGGAATTCTTAGCCAGGTTTGTGGGAATTCGGGGAATTGTCCTTTGTAATTGTCCCACAATATCCTCCCATAATTTCCCTATCAGTTTAGCCTTGAGATTTTCGAATATGAAGTTGGTTTTTATTAATTTCAATTGGGTTATTATCCATGTTTATTATTCATATGATCTTTGTAAATTCATAAGTAAATTGTTGTTGTTCTTGCCAAGATGATTTACAGCCCTAAGTTTTTGAGTAAAGATTATTGCGTATTAAATTCCATCTATTTTGCAAAGTTTGTTTTAGGATGAATATCCTAGTAATTTTTATTATAAATAAACGTGAGCAATTATTTCAATGAGGAGAATGATTTTACCCTTGTTGGATGAGATCCTTTAAATTCTTCAAATTTTGACATATTATGAAATTCCCATGTTATTGGAATGAGTTGTGTTTTCTATTAGCTGCTTAGTAGTTTAGCTCAGTTAGAACGTAGAGTTTCTTCAGCATTATTCAGAAAGTGTCAACTAATTAGTTTGACTTCTGTCTTTTCCATAGGTGTCAGTGGTGCCTTTCAGTTATTAGAATCAGATTTAGAATTCAGTTATTAGTCCACTTAGGTAGTCATGACATTTTAGTTATGTAGCTCTGACTAGCCTCTTGACCCTATTTCAGATTTTAGTTGTTCTTAGATGGTTACAACGCTTCTAGATAAGCAACTCTGATCAGTCTAAAACTCAGTTTCAGAATCTGGTCCGATAAGGCTCTCAGGGTACTTTCAATTATATGCCCCTGACTAATCTTGGACCCTAGTTTCGAGCTATCAGCCTAGTAGTTCAGTTTAGGTTTTTCAGTGGGATTAGGACTTAGCACCAAGCGGGCCGGGGTTCGAGCGCACCCAGGTTCCAAAAACTATATTGCTAGCATAGGTTGCAGTATTACTTGGCCTGATTGGCCCCAGACATTTTTGGTCACCCAGTTCATGCCTTTATACCCTAGCAAGGTATATTCGACCCTACCCGTGGGGTGTATACATCGGACTCCACGTCTAGCTCATATGGTTATATGTCAGTTAGAGACTCTCCCATTAGTCAGTTCAGTTCAGTCTCAATTTTCGACAGTTTAGATCAGTTTAGTGTGGTCTCTCAAATTCAGTATTTAAGACTTAGGGCATGTCTTTGACCATCAAAGAGGGTCATCTTGACCATTTTAGTTTACATCAATAGTTTAGTTCAGCATACCTGTTGGTCATTGCGTGTCATTTCAGTTCATACTTTATATTCAAATATGTTTTCTTCCACTTACTCAGTACATCCAAAGTACTGACGCATACTTTTATATTGTATCTTTTCATGATACAACTGCGTGTTCCCAGATTCAGCAGCGTTAGCAACCACATTTCAGATCCTCCTCAGTCGCAGTTGAAGTGTAAGTCCTTATCATTCGAGGGCCCTATTTCATTATCTCATAGGTTTGTTTAGACTTAGAGTTAGCTGGGGGCTTGTCCCAACAACTTATCAGTTAGAAGACTTTCAGACTTAGAGTACATCCAGATTTCAAATTATGTGAATTTTATGTTTCCTTTTAGTTTCATTTTTTGAAATTCTTTTACGTTGTTAATTCAAAGCTTCTGCTATGTTTGTTTTATTTGGGATACCAGTGTATGATAGACCAAGGGTTGACTTGAGGTCACTTGTGGCTTCAAGTACTGTGTTACATCCAGGGTGTAGGCTCGGGGTGTGACAAAGACCTGGGTTAGATTTGAGCTATTTCTAGCCTCAAATCTCTCATGGGTGAATGATTATGGGTTTTAGCTATCTATAGCCTAACCCCACACAATCAACACCCAGTTACCCACCATTTCTTTCTCACCCATACTCAATTTCTCTTTTTCAAGCAAAAATAGAGTAAGTAGACATAGCCCACATTTTCAACTATGAGTAATTGAATTATACATTGGGAGAAACCAACAGATTTATATTAAATGTGTAACTCTAAGATCATTCCAGCAACACTCAATCCAATTTAACCCCAATCATCAACACACCCCTAGCGAAGATTGAGCTACTCATTGATGAGAAATAGAAAATTATATTAACAATTAAAATCATAACATTCATCATCAAGAGTTAATTTCAATCTCACAATTGTCTTTAATGGGGGTTTTTACCTCGAAGAAGAATAATAATAAGAAGAAAATTCTATTCAATTTTTCTCTCCACTACTCTCTCCACGGAATAATTAGTACATTCTAGAAAATGTACAAAAATAGGGTAAAAAATGCTCTTCAAGTTTCGTGTTAGATGATTTTGCCCTCCTGAGAAGGGGGCCTCACTTGTGAGTCACCGGCATTCTGCCGGTGCCCATCCGCGGAGTGCCACTACATCGCAGGTGAGCGGGCAATGACTCTAGGTCTGGTCGGCATTGGCACTGGTGGTTCATAGGTGCTTATCCGCGTTCCGCCAGTGCACCTTCCACTTTGGTCCAAAATGCTCCTGCGTTTCAGCCGGCGTTTCGCCGACTCCATCCGGTAGAGAGCCGGTCCCATCCAGTAAAGCTCCAGTCCTCTTCTTTAATTTAATGCTTTTGTCCAAGTTATTGCTTTCTCTCCTTAAATTAAATACATGCAAAAAAACTAAAGAGAAATAGCATAAAATCCTCTCAATTGACTTGAAAACCAAACAAAAGCTCATGTTTAAAAGCCTAATGAGTTGGTAATTTACCAACTTATTAAACCCCCAAACTTGAACCATTGCTTGTCCTCAAGTAATGAAATTCTTTATATCTTAAATATAGGAATAAGCATGTCATTCTACTTAAGATAATGCACAATGGACAACTACAACCTAGACAACCCAAAGATCACTCACCAACATAAAAGAAAAGAGGAGACTCAACACTCTATGCAAATGCTTTAAGAGATAACCACAATCAATTGGCATGATTCACATTTGATTCCTTCATTCAGAAAAAAAGGGCATTATTGTTCAGAACAAGCTTATATTACATCTTAAGTTATTAAAAATTCACGTTCAAAGTTTGTCTTCAAGCTCACTACAATCTTGTCTCAATATCTTTTGGCACGTGCAAGCATGTTCTCCTAGGAGGTGATGCTACTCACAACAAGAGAGAATGCCATTTAATTATCAAGAAATTTACACTCAAGGTATTATAGAATGAAACAGATACACTCATTCTCACAAAGAGATTCTCTTGCACATAACTTGACCCATAGGCTTGCCCTTCATGTAATTCGCCACTAATGTAGAGTTGCTACACTTAAAATTAATTAGGACTTGGAGGTCATGATGTAGGATAGGGGTAAAGGTAGGATGACTTTTGAGTTCTAGTGACTAGAACCTCCCTAATGTCCTTTTTGTGAATCTCATTGCATATTCCATTTTCTTTTGAGATCACCCTCACCTTATCTGTCCTTGAACAACATTTTCACTTTTGAAACAAAATCCCTCCTTATCTCTACTTAATAACTACTTTTCATCTCATTTGATCAAGATGCAACACCTTTTTACAATTCAGTTCTTTTCACCCAAAAAATTCCTTCATTCTTTTCATAATATGGTGCTACCTCACATTGAAGTTCACATCATTTCTCCCATTTTTCATTTTGCAACCCCCAAACGTAGGCTTTTGCCTCATCTTTCCCTTTTCCATTCCCACTCTTTTGGAACTTCAAGCATTATTTTTGTATTTCTTCTCACAAAAAACATAGGGACGATGGGTTCCAAAGAGGGATTAAGAAAGGGGTAATAGACTTGTAATGTGGTTTTCAAAGAAAAGTCTTAAAGGCTCAACATTGGCTAGCAAGGGTTCATGCTAAAGGAGGTCATATGGGTAAAGTAGCAATCCAGAAGAAAACCTAAAATCATCTTTCAAGTGCAACTACATCAAGGATTTGACCTTGAATCGCACTTGGGGCAAGTTCTAGACAATTGTTCATGCAAGAGAATTAGACTAAAACCTTTCCAACAAAGCATCACCCTCCAAGGGGTTCACACCATTTTCATCACCACATCAATATTAATAAAACAAGAAATCATGAGAATCAAGAAGCCAAACAAAAATGTATAATTAATGACAAAAGAGTACTCAACTCTCAAATTCAAATTCCCCATTCTTTTTCAAAATTCATTTTTTTTCAATAGCCATGCCATTTAAATTTTTTTTTCTGGTGGAACCTCTCGAAAGCCATTGCAATCATTGACTCAAAATAACTTAAACTCGGAATTTTCCCTTAAGAAAGTCACCTCTCCATCCATCATTGGGAAATTCCACTCGGTTTGACAATAAAGGAAAAGAAAAGAAAATCGCTCCTTGGGAAAGAACTGTGGTATAAAGAAAATCCTTGGAGTTTATTCAGTACTACTATAAATAAATGGGGATAATTAAAAAATGGGTCAACAATATTTTTCAATTTAACACAGACCCAATTAATAACACTAAGAAGTTAACAAAAGATTTTCATTTATTTCCACAAACCGACAAGGTAGACATAATCCAGATAGACAAGAGCACACCTCCACCCCCAACTGACCAATTACATTGTCCTCAATGAACAAATGAAGAAAAAACAAGGGTAAGAAGACTCCCTAACAGATCTAGCGAGGGGAATGATGTATCCGTGAGTAGGTGACCTCATCAAAATACCATGAAGTAGTCTCAAATGTGGAGGGAATCAGCGGGTCAGGTGGAAGTATGAGTGGCTTGCCCAGTGATGATACTTCCCAGTGGTTTGGAAGAGTTCTATTCTCATGATAGGAAGTCCCATCCACACCACCAGGCTAACAAAATGGATTCACTTCATAGACAGTGGGCATCATGGGGCGGGGTGGTCTGCTGTGGTATATCTCCTCATATGATATCACTTCAGACGGGCTATCATAACCCATACAACCGTCATTCGATGGACTTCTAATACTTGCTGGTTAAGCCTCCTTAGGGGCCAGTGTGTTCAAATCAATATTTTCGACGACAACATCTCGTTGCGACTATCAATTTCTCTCATTATGGCTGTCACTTCATTTTCCAACACATCCACTCTTACACATAGGCCTCCCAATTTTTCAATTACAGGTCTCATTGCTCTTTTGATGGCTTGTTGAATCATAGATGGAATTGCCTTGGCCAATTTCAAAAATTGAACATCATGAGCCTGGGCCATATGCACAAACTTTAGAATACCCTTTACTTGTGGTGATGGAGCCCTGTTCGTTGGTGGTGAAACTACTATATATTCATGACATATTAAAGGTGAAGGAGTTCCTGTTCTATGGACAACTTGGGGAGTTTTGAACTTGGGAATCCTTGTTTGTCTTAATGGCCAAAGTAATCACTCCCTCAACCCTTACTATTTTGTCCAATGGCATGAATAGGGGACAATTGGCACGCATGCAAAGCAGACTGATGAGAACAAGATAGGGCATAGAAGTTTCTTTTTACCTAGCCTTCCTTTTGAATTGATCAACAATAATCTCCCCCATATTTATGTGCCTTTGATCCATGATGTAGGCCACCAAGATTGTGGTCTTAATGGGAATATGCGTTTTGTTATTGGAAGGAATGATATGAGCACAAACCAAATCAAGCCACATTCGTGGTTCAAATTTTAGATCATGCTGGTGAATCACTTTCTTTATTATAGCCCAATGCGGTTGACCCACAACAATTATCTTGGCCACCCACTAAAATTTATCATCTTTGTCATCCAATTTTCTTTTGAAATCTTGACTTGGCCGAATTGGGTAAGCCCAATAAATGAAGTTGATTTCTTCTGAGGTGATGGGAACTTCTTGGCCCCGTATCAGCACAGATGCTAGACATGACATCTTATCCACTCTGCCCTTATTCTTCAAGATGTCCTGTGATCTTGGGCAGAATTATATGCCCAAGTGATACTCAAATGCTTCATTTCGTCTTGTTTATCTATCGTTATGTGTACATTCTCATGTGATTTGTAGTTAAAATGTGAATTTATACTAACCAACATGATTAGTGTAGTTTTGCAGGTAATTTTGGGAAGCTAAGATACATGTTGGTAAAAATCGGGAATGGACTTGGAAGCAAGGAGTGGAAAAGGTCAAGGAAGAGCAGCAAAAATAAGCGCGCCACGATGGAGCCGTTTCATGTTGCCATCGCGGAGGCATTCTGCCTCGAGTGATTTATTTTGGCCAATTCCAGTGAAGGTTCGCGATTGCACCGTGACACGTTGGCCTGGCTCCGTGTTGCAGGCCGTGGCATGCCAAGGAGAAATTGCTGAGGAACTTGATTCCAGTGAGGGTCCGCGTAAGCCCCGTGGCATGGAGCGAGTGCTCCGCGATACACTCCGTGCCACGTTGCTTGTTATTCCGGGAAAAATTCTCACTAGTATAAATAGCACACTTAGGTTTATTTTTAAACATTCTGACTTGGTTGAGCAAGAACGTGGGTTACAGGCAGTTGAGGGGACGAAAATTCTAGGGTTCTTCTCTTTCTCTTTCTCTTTTATCTCAATTTTTTGTATGACTTATACTCATTTGATGATGCTTAATTCACAAATGAGTGGCTAAATTCACTTCTTGCTGAGGTTAAGAACAATTGTAGTGGAATGTGATTGTTGATCAATTTAGTTTTCATCTTTTCTTCAATGGTTGTTCTATCAATTCTTGTTCTTACTGCATTAATGTTTGGCCAATGTTAATGTATATCTAAAAAATCGAATTTTGATTTTGAAAAGAAAAGAAATTGAAAAGTTGTGAATTGGTAGGATATGATCTCTTCTTATATGAAGGCACTAAGCATGTTGATTGTTAAGAATTGTGAAATCATGAATGTCTTGCCGAATTGTTTTAAATTGCGGCTAAAGACTAAGTGTGGGGTGATTTAATTAAACCCAACCTCAGTCGTAGCTAGTTATGATTTGAATAACATTGGGATTGTATGGTTATATGTGCAGGAACAGTGTTGGGCAGACAAGATAAAAGAAAATGAGCGTCCACATCGGGCGCCTGTAGAAAAAGGATACGGTTAGGAAAGCAGTTCCAGTAGCACCAGCGGTTTTGAGAGGACAACGCCGACAATACGGAACCCGATGGGTGACTGATGAAGGGAAGAAATGGTATGCAAAACACAAAGAAACCAAATACTTCCCGGAAGAGCATATAGCAAGGGAGCCGCTGGCACAGGAATTCCCGAGGATCATCCACCGAATTGACATTGCCGGGCTAAACTTCATTGTCGAAGAGCCCAAGGAGTGCAATCTCCATTTGATTCGGGAGTTCTATGCCAACTGAAACCCGACCCTCTGCAGTCACACCATCAAAATTAGGGGGCAAGTTGTCACTTTTGAGCCCATCACATGAACGCTATATTGGGGGCGTGGGACACAGAGACCCATGTACTCCGGCAGCTGAACATAACTCCACCTTATGCGGACATCAGACGCACTCTATTTGGAGCCCGTTCAACAACACGGTGGAGCAGGCACAAAGAGAGGGGCTACCATCAGACACTGCCTTACTCTCAGATGAACAGGGAAGCCGGGACCTGGTTAGAAATTGTGTGTTCCTGCCTGATCCCAGGGGTGCACATGACTGATGTCACCCGGGATCGAGTATGCGTGGTGTACGCCCTGATGAAAGGGCTTGAGATAAATGTTCGGGCGGTAATCATTTCCGCCATGAAGAGAGCCCGCTTGCATCAAGGGCACAGGTACGGGTTCGGTGCTTTGGTTACCACGTTCCTGAGGGGCCATGATATCTAGGAGGAGGCCCTAGATTACATCCCACAGATTGACAGGCGCGCCTTGGATGCCACAAAAACCAAGGCACCTGACACTACTCACGGGCCAGTTCTCAAACTAGCCGAGCGACATGCACGGGATGATCAATATATGGCCCGCATGTACGGGATGCAGATGCTGCAGTTGCGCATAGGTGGGAGGCCAGCAACAGAGGATGAGCTATGGCAGCTCGAGCTAGATTACCCCTTTGGCGAGAATGCCCGGGCTCTATGCCTAATGGGGCCAGCTTTTGTGGAGCCTGTAGATGATGATGTCCCTATTGATGAGGAGACACACCGTGAGGACTCAGATGTTGAGTCAGATGAAGACGACGAGGATGATTCGGATATGGGAGACGAGGCAATGACACCTGATGAAGAAGTTGAATACTTCGATTGATCAGGGAGTTTCACCACCCCACCTTTGTGATATGTTGAATTTTGTGAACATTGGGGATAGTGTTCGGTTTAAGTATGGGGTGGGAGTAGTTAGGTGCTAGCTGTTTCGTTGTTGTTTTTGTTTATGTGGATGTGTTGTGTTGTTGTGCCTGTGAAAAATGTGACCCTGTGACTCTTTGGGATGTGCTTTGTAATTAAGTGGTGTTGTAATGAATGTTAAGCTGTTGTGGTTGTGTGAGCTGTTGTTGAATGGTTGTTGTGTAAATATTTTTGTTTTCTAATGTTTTTGTTTTCTATTGAAATTATCAAAATTTTTAAAAATTTTCGTTAAATTTCTTTTATTTTGGGTTTCTTGGCCTTTTTTTTTTGGTGCTTTTACCGAGATTAGTCCCATTGAACCGAAGTCGTAAATAGTGACCGTTCCCTGTGATGGATGGATGACGACCGTCTTAAGGGAAATGTAGTCGATAGGGGTAGTTCTTTCTTTCTTTTATTTTCTTTCTTTTGTTTGTTTCCCAAACATGTCGTTACTTCATGGTTCGAAATTCTTGTTACGTGTTGTACATGATATTAAGATGCAAAGGTGATTCGCATGAAAGCATGCAAATGTGTAAACATGTTGAGATACCTAGGCCATAGAGTTCGATTCGGTCTGATTGAGGCTTAATATTGAATTCTTGTAATTAGCTAATTGAAGAGTCTGTGAATATGTCTCGAGTTGAGCATTTGCAATGAGTGTGAGGTGAGGTTTCGATTATTCCATGCTATTTTGAAGTGTCTAGAACTTGCTTGGTGTGTGTACGAAATGAAATGAAGGATGTGTATTGTAGGAAAGGATGTAGGCATTTCTTTGATTAAATTGAAGGTTTTCCCATTATCATACCTACCTTGAATGTACATCCTAGTTAGCCCCATTGAGCCTTTAGCCTATTTTTTTCTTTCTTTGAAGAGGTACAAACCGAGCTTAATCCCTTCTTTTCATTAGCCTTGAATTTGATCCAAAACTCTTAAGCGCTCAAGAAAAACAATTTTCCCACAGTATAAAGGAGTGAGAAGTGTGAAAAGAAAGGAAAAGCGGAAGTGGTGAAAGTTAAAGAAAAGGTCAAAGGTGCACTTGCTAAAATTAAATAAAATAAAGATGTATAACTAATCTTGGTTATTAAGTCGAGTGTGATTAAAGAAATGGGAACAAAAACAAAGAAAAATTTCAAGAATGAGAGGATGAAGGAAGAAACAATGCCCATAATGATGGTGGGATGTATTGAAAAGCGCTTAAGGAAGCTAGTTGCTATTATTGGTTAGCCCAGTATTTACTAGTTCCTTAGCTTACATTACAACCCGTTAAGTCCTACGTGATCTTACATCACGCATCCTTATATTAGTGGAGTAATACACTAGAGGCAAGCCTATGGTTCATGACATGATGCATGTGAATTCTTTGGGAGAGAGAGCGAAATCGTGTTCATATAACCCTACATGTAATGCTTTGGAAATCATATGATTGAAAAGGGGGAAATTTCTCTTGTGTTGTGAGGGAACATGCTTGACGAGAGATTGAATTTCGTGTCGGATGTCTTGATCAGTTGATTTGCATGAGTTTTCCAAGATCGAGAGTCGATTCTTGAGTTTAGGAGGTCTTAATGTGATGTATGTCATTATATGGATGAGACCATGCATGTTTTCTTGATGATTTGCTATATTAAATAATCGGTATAGCCGTAGCTTGAATTGTCGAGCAAAAGTAGCTATGCGTGGGTGTTAATTGCATTAGATGTGAGAGTATTGTTCGAGGACGAACAAGGTTTTAAGTATGGGGTAAGTGTCTTGCTCTATAAGAGGCATAAAACTCCCTCACCAGCTCGGGAAAATAAGGATCCAAGGGCATTGTGAGAGGCTCTCAATCACGAATTTGAAATTGATCATAAATGTATGGAAAGTCATCCTTGAAGGAGTCAACCTCAAATCGATCTTCTGCAGTGATAGACCGATTCTCCTTAAACTGAACATAATAATTCTATAGTTTATTAATCCCAAAATGGAGTTGATCAATCCACTTTTCTACAACGGACTCTACACCTGGAGTGGTGGCATCAATTATTGGTGCTATCCCTTTGCCACGTTACAGAGAGGTGGACATGATGCTGCAAATAAATGTTAGTGCCACTTGTTCCTCTTTTTGGGTATTGAATAATATGAAAGTAAAAGACATAGAAAACTAATCTTGAAATAAAAATTTCAGAATTGGATGAAAAAAAGTTGATACATCAAAAATAGGTACTGGTGGTGTGGCGTTACAACTGCAAAACGCCGGTATAAACCCGTGAATCGCAGCTGAGCCGTTGGCCTGGGTAGACGATTGGGCACAAAGATTTCTTATTGATGTTTCACCAGCATTTTGTCGGTCTCAACCCATGAAACGCAGGTGAATCGCGGATCTGGGAAGTGGCCTGAAGCTCTGACCCTAGACCTACGGTTTAGCCTGCATTTCGTCGGTGATGACCAATGACTCGCCGATGCAACACTTGTATCAACATCAACAAAAATTGACCCAGTCAACAAAAACCTCTCAATTTCATGATTTACCCAACTCACCCCATATCATGATCAACTCTTTCAAGCAACACAAAAAGAAAAATGATGATACACCCTTAAGAATGACGTCACCCGATCTATCATCGAGCATATCGTCATTTGAAGCGCTCGGAGTTACTGAGACTTCACCCCCAACTAATATAGCAAACACACACTATGAGAATCACACCACAATAGAAAAGCACAATATGGGAAATGGGAGATAGGAAAATTCTGAATCTAGCATGATTAATTTTTTTAACTCTCATTTTCAAATAATAAGAAATATAAGAGCACAAGGACATATACCTATTGAGCAACGAGAAAAACGAACAACTATATTTGAACTTGGTGGCTTAACCACAAATGGTGCTTTCAACAATGAGGGATGCTTTTGCTTAGTGAGAAGTGTGTGAGGTGAGATGAAATGAAAGAAATAAGAGTCGGGATTTTATATGCTGAAGAGAGGGAGAGTGATTAGGTTATGAGAAGGTGGATTTAATAGTGGGAGGTTGGGAAGGTAAAATTTTATGGGAAATTGAGTTGTTGGAAAAGTGGGAAAGTGAAAATGAAGGGTTTGTGGGGATTTAATAGAAAGTTTGACCGGTTTTAAAAGCTATGGGTCTAGTCGGTCAATGGGTCGGTTAAGATTTTAAATGAAATATGTATCTTTACCTGGCTAAATTGGCGGCCGTCACTGGGTACCGGTGTTTTGCCTCTTCAGAGGTAGGTGGCCTCTACTTGCGCCCAGTTCACTATTTGAAAGTTGCGGCTGACCGGCGGTTCGTGGATTGTCACCTGCATTCCGCCGATGGGCCGCATTTCATAATTCATTTCCAAGGTGAACTGGTTGAACCCGTGGTGAACTAGCATGTCACCGGTTGGGCACCAGTTCTCTCCTTTTTTTCCTCATATTTTGGACTGCACCTGTGTATGAGTGACATTCCGTGTTTGAGGACCTGCATTTCATGGGTCTTGCGCCGCCAGTACTCTATTTTTCTTCTAAATTATTCTTCATCCATTCTTCCTACAAAAAAAAACTCAACAAGAAAACAAATCATCAAATATGAAAACACTTGGGTTGACTCCCAAGAAGCGCCTTATTTAATATCGTGGCATGAGAAAGGTGTTTTGTTACGGCTCATCAAGGTATGCAACTTCCACCATGTTTATTTCTGCTGATACTCCCAAATATTTGTTTACTCGTTGGCCATTAACTTTGAATCTCATCCCACCATCTCTTTCAAGATCAACAGCTCCATTCTCAAAAACTTAAGACACCATAAAAGGATCTAACCACATAGATTTAAACTTCTTGGGGAACAACCTCAAGTTGAAGAGTAGTACCTGCTCTTCCGGAGTAAATTCCCTTTGCCAAATTTTCTGATCTTGGTAGTACTTTTTCAGGCTTTATATATTGCAGCATTTTAAAGGCCCTCATCCTAAACTCATTCATCTCATTGAGATTTTCCACTCGCCCTTGAATGGCCTTCCCCTAATCAAGGTTTAAACTCTTCAAGGCCCACACGACCTTATGCTCTAACACCACTAATAAATGGAAAGCTTTGTCGAAGAACAATTAATATTGGACATTCCAATTGGCGTTTTATATGCGGTTCGATAGGACCATACGGCGTCATCAAGTTTCCTTGCCCAGTCTGTTCTATTAACATTGATTGTTTTAGTAAAGATGTACTTGATTTCTAGATTGGACACTTCTGCTTGACCGCTGGTCTGAGGATGATAAGGGGTAGCCACTTTGTGCTTCACTCCATACTTTGCCTGCAAGGCACTGTGCAATCATATACAAAAATGTGATCCTCCATGACTGCTGATAGCTCTAAGGGTGCCAACTGTGAGAAGATATGCTTCTACAAAAAGGTTGTCATGCTCCTCCCCTCATTGTTGGGCAATGCCACAACTTCCACCCATTTAGATACATAATCAACGACCACCAGAATGTAAGTATTTCTATAAGATCTCACAAAAGGCCCCATAAAAAATCAATTGCCCATACATAAAAAAAATTCAACCTCTAGGATTGGTGTCAAAGGCAGCTCATGTCGCCTAAAAATACATCCTATTCGTTGACATCAATTACACTGCTTAACAAAGTCATGGGCATCCTGGTTGAGAGTAGGCCAATAAAATCCATATTGTAGCACTTTTGCTGTTGTCCTAACACTCCCGTAATGGTCTCCGACCGGTGATGAATGACAGGCCTTGATGATTTGCACCATTTCAACCTATGGAACACATCAATGAATTATACCATCAACACAACTATGGAAGAGGTGTGGGTCGTCCCAATAAAACTTTCAAACATCATGCATGAATCTCTTCTTTTGGTGAAAGGTTAATCCTTCGAGACTGATGTTGTGCGCCAAGTAATTAGCGAAATCTGTGAACCAAGGTGTTAATTCATGGGATGCAACCAAAATATGCTTTTCAGGGAAGTCATCATTAATCTCCTCATGTACACCTTACTTACCATTTGTCTCTAGGTGAGACAAATGGTTAGCCAGTTGATTCTCGCATCCCTTCCGATCTTTTACTTCAGAATTGATTTCTTGGAGCAAAAGGACCCACCTAATAAGCCTAGATTTAGCATATTTTTTGGTCATTAGGTATCTAAGTGCAGCATGGTCCATGTGCACCACGACCTTGGTCCCTAGAAAGTATGCTCGAAACTTTTCAAACACAAACACTACTGCGAGCAGCTCTTGTTCTGTCACTATGTAGTTTGCTTGTGAATCATTCAGGGCATTGTTGGCATAATAAATGGGGTGAAAAATCTTTTCCTTCCTCTATCCAAGAAATGCCCCTAACTCTATACCACTCATCACATATCAATTCAAAGGGTTTCGACCAGTATGGTTCGGTTATGATTGGAGTGGATACAAGCTTCTCTTTCAATTCCATAAAAGCCGTCATACAATCCTCATTGAAATTAAACTTTCCATCTTTTTCCAACAATCAAAATAAAGGATGTTCTATCTTGGAGAAGTATATGATAAAACGACGGTAAAATCCTGCATGACACAGAAAACTCCTAATTCCTTTCACTGGTTTTGGTGGAGGTAAATGAGCAACGACCTTAATTTTAGCTTGGTCTACCTCAATCCCTTTTCAGAAACCTTGTGCCTAGAACAATACCTTCTTTTACCATAAAGTGACACTTTCCCAATTAAGTACCAAGTTTGTTTCCTTGCATCTTTTCAACACCTCTTCTAGGTGAACCAGATTGTCTTCAAATTAATTTTCCATAACCGATAAGTCATCCATGAAGTCTTCCATAGTTTCCTTTACCATGTCTAAAAAGATCGACAACATACACCTCTGGAAAGTGGCTGGAGCATTGCAAAGGCCGAAGGGCATCCTCTTAAATACAAAAGTTCCGTAAGGACATGTAAATGTGGTTTTCTCTTGATCTTCTGGAGCAATAGAAATCTGATTGTAGCTTGAATATCGATCCAAAAAACAATAATATTTTTTCCCAACTAAGCTATCTAGCATTTGGTCAATGAATGGGACTAGAAAGTGATCCTTCTTGGCCATGATTTAACTTGCGAAAGTCCATACACACCCTCCATCTAGTAACTAGACATGTTGCAATCATTTAATTCGTCTCGTTTGGCACCATTATAATTCCCCTTTCTTCAGCACACATTGGACCAGGATTACCCAACTTCTATCAGCTATTGGGTACACAACTCCCGCATCTAACCATTTGACAATTTTTTTCCTGACTACCTCTTGTATTGGTGAATTCAAATGTCTTTGATGCTCGAATATGCTTCATTAAGACTTCTAGAAGAGCCTCCACTTGTTAGTTATTGAGCTTTCTGAGATAATCACTAGGTGTGTCTCATTTGCCCCCAAATATGTATACTGCAAATGGGGCAGGTAATGGTTTGAGCTCTAAGAATGGTGGTGAAATGATGGATAGTTGCGATGGTGGAGTTGTCCAATTCTTGAGGTCAAGATAAAGTTTAATTTCTTTGGTTGAAAGGAGTAGGTTGCCAACTTTTTGCTAACATGAAACACCTCTTCCAATCCCCCTACTGTTCAAGAGAATTCTTTATAACATTTCTTTCAAAATTTCTTCTTCAACTCCCCATTCTATGGCTTCTTCCTCTGTATTGGTTTGGAGTGGTGGGGCATTTTCTTCCTTCATCGCCTTTTAGGTTGTCATTTGAGATGCTAACAAGTTCATTTTGTCTTCTAACTTTCTGATGGACACTTCATGGTCCTTCACCTTTTGAGTGAGGTCAAAAGGTCAAAGAGATCACTTCGCAGATCCTGAATCCCTGAATCAGTTGAAACAACTCGCTCAAGCACAACCTCAAGCATGCTTTCAATTCGGGATGAGAAGGACTCTTCACTCCCCTGACTACTCGTTTTAGCTGTACAAACATAGTCCCGACCTTGATTTTCATTCCAAGGATACCAATAGCCTTGGTTGGCTTGTTGATACCTCATATGAAAACCCATCATACAAGTGGCTAACAACTCGATTTGCTTCATCACTACCATCAACACAACATCTTTTGTCTCCTCCCTCCTCCATATTTCATCCATCAATCGAAGAGATTCAACATAAGATGCCCCTTTGGCATTTCGAATTAGCCTTTCAAAGGGGCTCATTATCACACTAACAACACTCTAAAATTGTAAAAACAAAACACAAGATGCTAAATTCATTCAACTCAACAATCAACTAGGGGCTATCTAATCCTATTCTGCGGCAACGACGCCATTTTTGATAAAGTCCAAATCCACTCCTCATGAAGAAAGTGTAAACGGTCATTGGCAAAAAAAATATACCCGATGGATGTCGAGGTCAAATCCCAAAGGGAATAGTACTTTAATGGCATAAAAGTTACCTATCAAGTCAAACTAAGAATCATCAATGTATTGAAAACAAACAAGCAAAAAATTGGGGGTGCAAAATATTACAATTAAAATGTAAAAGCAACTATCGATCAATCAACAAGAACCAATTTGAATTACAAATGTGAGCAAGATCTAGGGTATGTTTTTGAATGGGGAATAAATTGAATTGGAATTGCTTAGGAAATCGAATTGTTACTCATAAATAAAAATAGTCATGAACGAGGTGGCACCCGATGTTTCTCAACCACTTGGGTGCCTTTTAGCTTGGGTTTTTCTCAAGCCCCAAGGTCCCAAACAGTATATCCATTAAGACTTGGTTCAGATTTTGGCTATTTCTAGCCTCAAATCTCTCATGGGTAAATGATTATGAGTTTTAGCTATATCTAGCCTAACACCACAAAATCAACACCCAATTACCCACTAGTGCTTTCTCACCCATACTTAATTTCCCTTTTTCAAGAACAAGTATAGTAAGTTGACACAACCCAAATTTGCAACTATGAGTAATTGAATTATAAATTGGGAGAAAACAATATATTTATATTAAATGAGTAACTCTAAGATCAATCTAGCAACACCCAATCCAATTTAACCCTAATCAGGCGCACCCCTAGTAAAGAGATTTAGCTACTCATTGATGAGAAATGCAAAATTATATTAACAATTAAAATCATAACATTCATCATTAAGTGTTAATTTCAAGCTCACAATTATTTACAATGGAGGTTTTCACCTTGAAGAAGAAGAAGAAGAAAAACCTATTCAATATTCTTGTCTATAACTCTCTACAAATAGGGAAATGAATAATTGGTACTTTCTAGAGAATGTACAGAAATAGGTTAAAAAATGCTCCTCAAGTTCCGTTTTGGATGATTTTGCCTTCTGAAGGTGGCCTCACTTGCTAGTCACTCGTGTTCCACCGGTGCCCATCCTCACAGTGCCACTCCATCGCAGATAGGGGGACTCTGGGTTTGGCCGACGTTGGCACTGGAGGTTCAGAGGTGTTGTCCCGTATTCTACCGGTGCACCTTCAACTTTGGTCCAGTATGCTCCTACGTTTCAGCCGGTGTTTCATCGGCTTCATCCGGTGGAGTGCCGGTCCCATTCGGTAAAGCTCTAGTCCTCTTCTTTAATTCCATTTTTTTGTCCAAGTTCTTACTTTCTCTCCTTAAATTAAATACCTGCAAAAAACTAAAGAGAATGAGCATAAAATCCTCTCAAATGGCTTGAAAACCAAGCAAAAGCTCATGTTTAAAAGCCTAATGAGTTGGTTAATTACCAACTCATCACCAATTTACAAGCCTCTACAAAGTTTAACAATTTAATAACGATCAAGGCTGGGCCCCGATATACCCAATATATACACAAACCAAAAGATATCTTAAAGGGTAAATACGAAAAAGCTGGAGCTTACCAATTGTCAAGAACTCAACTCAACAAGGAAGATCACGATCTGCATGATGTTCAACACCTGCAGGCTTAAATGAAAACCTATACTAGGGCGTCAGTACGGAAATGTACCAAGTATGCAAGGTGATAAAAGAAAAGAGTTCAAATATACAAAAAAACAGAAAGATAAGTAAAGGGGATATCAACAAAATAACCAAACTCCATTTTAAAGCAACAAATTACAGATTGATACCCGAGCCTACTCAAATTTACCGAAAAATCATGATCGTCGTCAAGCCACATGTTTGGTTCGCAGCTGATCCGAACAATAATTACGAGTAATATAACAAGTATTGCAACCACAAACAATACAAATAATTCACAAGCAACATTGTTGGGGATGCACCTCTCGGTCTTACAGGTCCAACTGCATGTACAAGCCTGAGTGTGCCGGAGCAACTAAAACAACCATACTCGCTAGTGTAGTCACTGCTACCAGGAGGAGTCATTCAACAGTCATACATTAGTCTCAAAAAAGGATGACATCAATCCATCAGTAATTCACAACCCCAACCATTATGGAGTAGACTTTATAGCAAGCCCTGGATAGCTAGCATCGGGCTTGATCCCTATGTCAGAGCTACTCGACGACCGTGGGTACCGTGGAGCCTTCTAAGGCAAATTAGTCATACAAACACATAAACACTATGAAAAATACAACTTCAGCAATACAGCCAGTAACACAACAAATATGATTACAATCGACGTTACAAGACAAGTCAATTACTACATGATCTATCGTCTTACCGACTTATGAGAACTGACCAATCTTATGCTAGAATGTATGACTACAATATGATTATGATATAGAACCAAAATAGTATCTCAAAACCAAGGAATTAAACATAATTTATAGCCACCAAGACAACTAATTTCGCATGACAAGAACAACACATGGATTCAATGAAAAAATATCGAAAAGAGGAAAAAAAGGCTTAAAATATCGCTATGATGTAGAATCGAATTAAAATAAAACCTGAGATATACAAAACAAAAAATATGCCTAAAAGAATCCCTCAACACCTTAAACATGTAGATACAAGATTCCAACAAGAAGGCAGCACAGACGAGACTTAATCGATATGGTTTCTACGGATTTAACGATCGAAACTTCAGAAAAACAATATATCGGTATCCATGAATTCGTAACTGCATTAATATAACTAAGAATCAAGGAAAGGAGAAGCTTACCAAGCTATAAGACACAAAGCAGCCACCACAACTTCTCAAAATTCACCAAAAGGCGATTTAGATGGGGTTTGTAGCTTCACGATCTTGGATTCAGGCTTCGAATATGTTTCCTAGGACCCAAATCACTTAGAACTGGTTGGAGAACTCTTGGGCATGATTTTCATTTCCTTAGGAACTCAAGAAATGTTTTGAAGTTTCTCAACCGACCAAACACATCTATATATAAGAGGTCAGGCCAGTATCACTGCCATATACTGTCACGCCCCGAGCCTACACCCTGGACGTAACACGATACTTGGAATCGCAAGTGACCCCAAGTCAACCCCTAGTTTATTATACACTAGCATTCTGAGTAAACATGCACAAACAGAACTTATAAATAACAACTTTATCAGTTTAGGAAAATGTGAAGACTTAAAATTAGAGAGTAAATAATATATCTGAAATACAATTCTGAACGACAAGCCAGGTCTGAAAGCCAACTACTGAGGAGTTGCTAGGACAGGTCCCCAACTAACTCTAAGTATAAATAAACCCATAACTTAATGAAATAAATAAACAAGGCCCTCGAATGATGATGACTGACACTCTGATCTGCTGACGTGGAATGCTCTGAAACGGAAGTAACTATCTGTGCTGAACCTGAGAACCTGCAACTGTATCATGAAACGATACAACATAAAAAACATGCATCAGTACTTTGAATGTACTGAGTAAGTGGGAGAGACATACTGAACATAAAGGCTGAACTGAAATGACATGCCATGACCAACAAGTAAACTGAACTGAACTACTGATATAATCTGAACTGGTCAAGACGACCTTGTTTGATAGTCATGGTCATGCCCTAATTCTGAAACACTGAATCTGAGATACTGTACTGAACTGAGCAGCTTAATCTAATACTGGATTGGACGGACTAGTGGGAGAGTCTATAACCGACATTTAACCACGTGAGCTAGACGTGGAGTGCGATGCATACACCCCAGTAGTAGGACCCGATATACCTTGCTAGGGTATAAATGCATGAACTGGGTGATGACAAAATATCTGAGGCCAATTAGGCCAAATAGTACTGAAAACCTATGCTAGCAACGTAGTTCTGGGAACCTGGGTGTGCTGGAACCCTGGCCCGCTCGGTGCTATGTTCTACTCCCACTGGAAAACCTAAATTGAACTACCAAGCTGATAGCTCTAAACTGGGGCCCAAGACTAGTCAGGGACGAATAACTGCATGTACCCTGAGAGACTTATTAAACCAGATTCTGAAGTTGGTTTCTAAGACCGGTCAGAGCTGCTTATTTAGAAGCGTTGTAACCGTCTACAGAACAACTAATAACTGAACTGGGGTCTTGGGGCTAGTCAGAGAAATAACTAAATGTCATGACTACCTAATGGACCAAATATCTGAAATCTAAATTTGAGTCTGAAAACTGGGAGGCACCACTGACACCTCGAAAGTAAACTGGAGTCAAACTGATCAGTTGACATTTTATGGACAACACTGAGGTTTCTAAATATGACTGAAGCTACACTGATATGATTCTGACTGAGACTAGACTGATAGAGTTCTGTGTTCTAACTTACTAAATTACTAAGCAGCTAATAGAGAGCTCATTTATGCCAACAACACGGACAAATTCATAATATAAGGCAAATCTCAAGAGTTTTGGGAATTTCATTCAACAGAGCCAAAGTCATTCTTATTCATGGGGTATTTACCCAACACATATGATTAGTAAGAAAATTCAAGGAATTCAACCCACAACATTCTTCATTCACTAGAGGGATTTTTTTAACAAGCAAAAACCATTACTAAAAAATTAGGGCTCAACTTCACCTTTACAATAATACTGACAAATTAATAAGGAACTGATGAAGATTATATTAACAATACGTATAAACATCGTTGTGAGGGAAATCAACGAAAATAAACATGAATACTTCTCATACTCGAAATCTTAGGGCATAAAATTGATAGAAGAAATTGAGGAGGGCTTTGGGGACACAAGGGAAGAAAAATCCCTTTGCTAAAACCCCACATACCTAATGAAGAACCCACAAAAATCTTGAGAAATTGAGGACAAGAAAGCTGCCCTAGTTCTTACTCTGAGAATTCTTGAGAAAAGACTTCGATCTTTTCTTGAGAACTGAAAGTGGGGAATGAGGAATGGACCCTTTTTCCCTACTAAAACGTCTGAAACTGGTGCTTAAACAATGTGGTTTAATGCTAGGGAGAATAGGAAATTACAAAATTGCCCTTAAAGATTCGCTGGGAAAAACTGTCAGGTGTCCCTAACGGGTAACTTAACGACTCTTTACCAGGTCCAACGAGTGAAATATACTCTTGGAATTCTTCAAACGGTTAACCTGACGAGTCTTTGGGTCACTTAACGACCCGTCAGGTTGGTCGTTCTGCAACTTTTTTGCAGTTTTCCAGATTTTCTGAATTAAGTCCCGGATATTGGTTTTAAGCTTCCGGGGCATTACAATATCTGCCCCTTGGAAACATTCATCCTCCAATGTTAGAAAACTCATAGATACTAGAAAACTAACAATCAAAGCATTCAAATACTGCTCATTCAACTTCAAAACGACTGAAATGACTACCTGCATTTCAGAGAATATAACTGAACTAAATTTTGTTTTTCATAACACAACCAAAGTCTAAAAGAAAATTTAGATACATGAATTGAATTCAACAACTAGGTTAGGTCTTAAAATAAAATTCACATATCAAGATGCAACAGAGTCAGTAGAGAACAAGTGTGGGTATTTGGCCCTCATATATGCTTCGGTCTCCCACATAGCTCCTTCAACTTGCTGATTCCTCCATAAAACCATGACTGAAGCTATTTCCTTATTCCTCAATCTACGAACTTGACGGTCTAGGATTTGGACTGGTACCTCCTCATAGGTGAGGTTATCTTTGACTACCACACTATCCAATGGCACCATAGAGGTTGGATCTATGATACACTTTTTCAAAAGTGATACATGGAAAACTGGATGTACAACTGCAAGTTCTGAAGGCAACACTAGCTCATAGGCCACCTTGCCGATACGCGGCAAAATTCTATAGGGTCCCACATACCTATGACTGAGTTTCCCCTTCTTTCCAAACCTCATCACCCCTTTCATAGGCGAAATTTTCAGGTACACCCAATCATCAATTGCAAACTCCAACTCTCTTCTTTGCACATCGGCATAGGATTTCTGACGGCTCTGGGCTGTTTTCAATCTTTCTCGGATGAGCTAAAGTTTCTGTATTGCTTCACGAATTGAGTCTGGCTTTATCAAGATAGCTTCACCGACTTCAAACCAACCTATAGGAGATCTACAACTCCTACCATACAATTCCCCAAACGGGGCCATCAAAAAGCTGGAATGATAGCTGTTGTTGTACGCAAATTCGATAAGAGGTAGATGGTCATCCCAAATACCCTTAAAATCGATTTCACACGCTCTTAGCATATCCTCTAGAGTCTGAATAGTCCGCTCAGCTTGCCCATCTGTCTGCGGGTGAAAAGTTGTACTGAGCTTGACCTGAGTGCCAAGTCCCTTCTGAAAAGACTTCTAAAAATGGGAGGTGAACTGGCTACCCCTGTCTGATATAATAGCCAATGGAACCTCATGAAGTCTAACCAGCTCCCAAATATAAAGTTTAACATAATCCTCATCTGAATCTGTGGTTTTGACTGGGAGGAAATGTGCTGACTTAGTCATCTGGTCTACTACCACCCAGATAGAGTCATGTTGCCAACGAATCCGAGGTAGACCCGTAATAAAGTCCATGTTTATTTCTTCCCACTTCCATATGGGTATACTGATATCTTGAGTCATACCCCCGGTCTCTGGTGTTCTACCTTTACTTGTTGGCAGTTCGGGCACTTAGCTACAAATTCAACAATATCTCTTTTCATGTCGTTCCACTAGTAAATATCCCATAAATCACGTTACATCTTAGTAGCACAAGGGTGAATGGAATATCTAGAACTATGCGCTTCAGCCAATATCTACTGTCTCAACTCAAATGATATTTGGTACACATAATCTACCCTGGTAACGAAGCACACCATCTCCCCCTTTGGAGAAAGCTTCTATTTCTTTACTGAGAGCTGATTCCTTCATCTTAAGTAGGATGGGATCTTAATTTTGTCTAGACTTAACCTCCACAACTAAAGAGGAATTTGAACCGCTCTGCATTACTACACCGCCCTCAGTCGAATCCACTAATCGTACTCCCAACCAGGCTAACCCGTGAATATCTTTAGCCAGCTCCTTTTTTACTTCTTCTATATGAGCCACACTGTCCATAGACACTCTACTTAGTGCATCAGCCACCACATTGGCCTTGCCGGGGTGGTATAGCACGCTCATGTCATAGTCTTTCAGTAGTTCTAACCACCTTCTCTGATGAAGATTTAGGTCCTTCAGACTGAACACATACTGCAGACTCTTATGATCTATAAATACATCTACGTGAGCTCCATATAAGTAGTGTCTCCATATTTTAACGCGAATACCAGTGCTGCTAACTCCAAGTCATGAGTTGGATAATTTTTCTCATGGACTTTGAGTTGTCTGGAGGCATAGGCTATCACTTTGCCCCGCTGCATCAAAACACAACCAAGTCTAACTCTGAAGGCGTCACAATAAACAACCAACCCATCTGTTCCTTCTAGCAAGGTAAACACTGGAGCGGTAGTGAGTCTAGTCTTTAACTCTTGAAAACTCTTCTCACACTCATCTGACCATTGAAATTTTACCTTCTTCTGGGTTAACTTGGTCAGAGGAGATGCTATGGAGGAGAACCCTTCAACAAACCATTGGTAATAACCCGCTAAGCCCAGAAAACTCCTGATTTCTGTCGGAGAGGAAGGTCTAGGCCAATCCTTCACTGCTGCTATTTTATGAGGACCTACTTGTATCCCTTCACTTGAGACCACCTGACCCAAGAAGGTCATGTACTTCAACCAGAATTCACACTTACTAAACTTGGCGAATAACTGGCAATCTCTGAAAACCTGCAAAATGCAAACTTTAGGTGATTGGCATGCTCTTCCTCATTTTTGGAGTACACCAGAATGTCGTCGATAAATATGATACCGAACATGTCTAGGTACGGCTTGAAAACCCTGTTCATTAGGTTCATGTCGGCTTCTAGGGCGTTTGTTAACCCAAAGGACATTAGTACAAACTTATAGTGACTATACCGAGTTCTAAATGTTGTTTTCGGTATGTCACTTTCTCTAACCCTTAACTAATGGTATCCTGACCTGAGATCAAGTTTGGAGAAACAACTGGCTCCCTGAAGTTGGTCGAACAGGTCATCAATTCTAGGTAGGGGATATAAGTTCTTGAAGGTGACTTTGTTCGGCTGATAGTAATCTATGCACATTCTGAGGGTACCGTCTTTCTTACGCACGAATAACACTGGAGCACCCCAGGGAGAGATTCTGGGACTGATAAAACCCTTGTCAGGAAGATGTTTTAGCTGCTCCTTCAACTCCTTAAGCTCAGCTGGAGCCATTCTGTAAGGAGGGATGGAGATAGGTTGAGTATCTGGAAGGCGATCGATCCCGAAGTCTATTTCCCCTTCAGGGGGAACTCCAGGAAGATCTTTAGGAAATACATCTGGGAATTCGCTAATAATTGGAACTGACTAAATGATTGGGGTCTTAGAGTTGGAATCTTTTACCCAAACCAGATGATATAAACATCCCTTGGAAATATGTTTCTAGGCCTTAAGGAAGGAAATAAACGTACCCTTAGGCGCTGAACTACTGCCCGACCATTCTAACACGGGCTCATCTGGAAACTGAAACTTGACAACCCTAGTCCTACAGTCAACTGAGACATACCGGGAGTGTAACAAATCCATGCCGAGAATAAGGTCAAAGTCGACCATGTCTAGCTCTTAAAGATCAACTGGTATGACTTTACTCAAGACTGAGACTGGGCAGTTTCTATACACCCTGCTGGCTCTAACTGACTCGTCAACTGGGGTAGAGAATGAGAAGGGTTCTGGTAGGCCCTCTAGACTGATGCCAAACTAAACTGCTACATATGGAGTTACAAATGAAAGAGTAGCTCCTGAATCTAGGAGGGCATACATCTCTAGATGAAAGAGACGTAACATACCAGTAATTACATCAGGAAAACATCCCGATCCTTACGAGAAGAGAGAGCATAAAAATGGTCTGGCCTTGACCGCCATCTGTACTTGATGGGTCGGCCTGCTGAGTTGGTCGACCTGCTGGAGCTGATGAGGTAGTGTATTGTGATCAACCTCGCCCTGCTGATGGGCACTCTCTGAGCCTATGTCCAAGTTGTCCACACCCAAAGCAGCTCTCTCGTCCTCGAAGGCATTATCCTGGGTGATTCCTACCACACTTCGGATAAGCCAGATACTTGTTTCCTGTAATGTGGGCCTGTGACAGGGTGCTAGAAGACCCACCCCTCTGATCCTGGAGGGACTAAAAGGTTGGGGAGCTGGCTGAGCTAGGTGCTTGGGCCCTCTGCTATTGCTGCTGTGGCCGGCTACCACCGCCAGATCTCTGATGGTCAAAATCTGTATGACTAGTTCTTGCCCGTTGGTTCTTACATTCCATATCTTTAAGTTTCTCTACCTCAATCTGCTGTGCATCCACAATTAAGTTGGAAAGATCCATGTCCTTGATTAGCATTTCCGTCCTGCACTCTTTGAGGACTAGATTAGACACTCCATTAAAGAACTTCAGGATGTGAGCCCTCGGCTCGGCCACCTTCTCCGGAGCATACTTTGATATCTGGTAAACTCCAGAGAATATTCCTCCACTGTCCGGTTGCCTTGCAATAGGTTCATAAACTCTACCATCTTAGCCTCCCCCAGCTCCCGGGGAAAGAACCTATCCAAAAAAGCTGTATGAAACTCCTCCCACTCAACCGGTCTTACTCTTGTTGATCGCCCCTCCTTCCACTGTTCGTACCAAACCTGGGCTACCCCTTTTAGCTGGTAGGTACCCAGGTCAGCACTCTCGAAGGAGCAGACACCCATGATTCGGGTAATCTTTCTGATCTCATCTACAAAGCCTTGTGGGTCCTCTCCCAGCTTTGTTCAGTGGAAGTCTGGAGGGTTCATCCGGGTGAAATCCCGCACCCGGGAATCAGCTATAGACCTATTTGTGGCGACTGGAACCGCCTGCTAGTTCACTTGTTTGATGAAGGCCTGAGCAAGCAACTGGATGGCCACCTTGAATTCCGCGGCAGACATAGAGTCGTCTTGAGGAACTGCCGGAGTTGGTGGAGCGGGTCGGTTGGTGTTTTCGGCTCTTCGTCCATTTCCATGTCAAGGAGGCATTGTTCACTGAAAGGAAAGAGAACACGATTTAGAAGGACACCTTTGGAATTGGACTTTAACGCACGATAAAGAGCATGAACAAAAGGGGAATTTTCCCAATAACATCTTGTAGTCTCCTCATCATAAGTGTGGCGCGCTTCACACCCATAAAAAGGACTCTACTCGATGTGGCTTTCAGACATTGCCGAGGATACTCTAAACCTAGTGCTCTGATACCAAGTTTGTCACACCCCGAGTCTACACCCTAGACGTAACACAGTACTTGGAGTCACAAGTGACCCCAAGTCAACCCCTGGTTTATCATACACTAGCATTCTTAGTAAACATGCACAACGAAACTTATAAATAAAAACTTTATCAGTTTAGGAAAGTGAAAAGACTGAAAATAAGAGAGTAAATAATATATCTGAAATACAATTCTGAATGACAAGCCTGGTTTGAAAGCCAACTACTGAGGAGTTGGTGGGATAGGTCCCAAGAAAACTCTAAGTCTAAACAAATCCATAACAAAATGAAATAAATAAACAAGGCCCTCGAATGATGAGGACTCACACTCTAATCTGCTGACGTGGAATGCTTTGAAATGGAAGTAACTATCTGTGCTGAACCTGAGAACCTGCAGCTGTATCATGAAATGATACAACATAAAAAGCATGCGTCAGTACTTTGAATGTACTGAGTAAGTGGGAGAGACATACTGAATATAAAGCCTGAACTGAAATGACACACCATGACCAACAAGTAAACTAAACTGAACTACTGATATAATCTGAACTGGTCAGGACGACACTGTCTGATGGCCATGTCATGCCCTAAGTCTAGAACACTGAATCTGAGATACTGTACTGAACTGAGCTACTTAATCTGATATTGGACTGGACAGACTAGTGGGAGATTCTTTAATCGACATTTAACCACGTGAGCTAGACGTGGAGTCCGATCTATACAACCCACCGGTAGGACCCAATATACCTTGACAGGGTATAAAGACATGAACTGGGTGATCACAAAATATTTGGGGCCAATCAGGCCTAATAGTACTGAAAACCTACAGTAGCGACGTAGTTTTAGGAACCTGGGTGCGCTGGAACCCCGGCCCGCTTGGTGCTAAGTTCTACTCCCACTGGAAAACCTAATCTGAACTACTAAGCTAATAGCTCAAAACTGGGGCCCAAGACTAGTCAGGGACGAATAACTACATGTACCCTGAGAGCCTTATCGGACCATATTCTGAAACTGGGTTCTAAGACTGGTCAGAGCTGCTTATTTAGAAGCGTCGTAACTGTCTACAGAACAACTAATAACTGAACTGGGTCTTGGGGCTAGTCAGAGCTATAACTAAATGTCATGATTGCCTAATGGACCAAATATCTAAAGTCTGAATCTGAGTCTGGAAACTAGGAGGCACCACTGCACCTCGAAAGTAAACTAGAGTCAAACTGATCAATTGACATTTTCTGGACAATACTGAGCTGGCTAAATTTGACTGAAGCTAGACTGATATGATTCTGACTGATAATAGACTGATAGACTTTTGTGTTCTAACTGACTAAATTACTAAGCATCTAATAGAGAGCTCATTTATGCCGTCAACACGAACAAATTCATAATATAAGGCATATCTCAAGAGTAGTGGGAATTTCATTCAACAGAGCAAAAGTCATTCTTATTCATGGGATATTTACCCAACACATACGACTAGTAAGAAAATTCTAGGAATTCAACCCAAAGAATTCTTCATTAACTAGAGGGATTTTTTAAAAAGCAAGAACCATTACACAAAAATTAGGGCTCAACTTCACCTTTACAGTAATACTGACAATTTGATAAGGAACTGATGAAGATTATATTAACAATAAGTATAAACATTGTTCTGAGGGAAATCAACGAAAATAAACATGAATACTTCTCATACTCAAAAGCTCAGGGCTTAAAATTGATAGATGAAATTGAGGAAGGCTTTGGGGACACAAGGGAAGAACAATCCCCTTACTAAAACCCCACATACTTGATGAAGAACCCACGAAAATCTTGAGAAATTGAGGAGAATAAAGCTGCCCTAGTTCTTGCTCTGAGAATTCTTAAGAAAAGACTTCGATCTTTTCTTGAGAAATGAGAGTGGGGAATGAGGAATGGACCATTTTTCCCCACTAAAACGTCTGAAACTGGTGCTTAAATGATGTGGTTTAATTCTTGGGAGAATAGGAAATTACAAAATATCCCTAACGGGTGACTTATCGACTCGTTACCAGGTCCAACGAGTCATTGGGTCCTCCTATCAAGTTCACTGGAAAAATTCTATCGACTCTTGACGATCACTTGACGAGTTATCAAGACAGGGAATGACTCGTCGTGACGTTAGTCAGGTACACTAGAAAGAACATTAGAAGGGATTGGAAATGAAGGACTTGACGAGTCGTTGCTGCTAATGACGACTCCTGGTGACCTTCCGTCAAGTACACTATAAATTCCTCAAATTTCTTAACTCTGGCTTGGCAACGGGTGACTTAACGAGTCGCAGGGAAAAATGACTCATAGGGTCGTCAGTTAAGAACACTGAAAGATACTCTTGGCATTCTTCAAACGGTTGACCTAACGAGTCGTTGGGTCCCTTAACGACCCATCAGGTTGGTCGTTCTTCAACTTTTCTGCAGTTTTCCAGATTTTCTAATTAAGTCCCAGATATTAATTTGCAGCTTCCGGGGCATTACATATGCGGGCCGCGTCGCTCAGCACGTCGGCTTGTTTGGTATAACTACACGCAAGTGCATGTGGTCGAACAAGTAGTAAAGTGGCTCAAGTAAGCCAAGTATCGATCCCACAGGGACTGGACTAAGGTATCAATCTAATCAATTGTCAATAAACTTTAACTCTAAACTGCAGACAACAGCGTGAAGAGAATTTTTATGTTTTGTTTCCTAAATTTATACTAAGTCTAAAACGAATATATAATTTGAGTCTGAACTATAAGTATGAGCATGCTGAGGCTAAATGAACATGTAGAGAAATAAATTATCGATACAGTTTTGTTAATCTTTCCTCCGGCTGCTAGTCAAGAATTATTGCCTATGGATTAAAACTCTTGTATTTAACCTAACTTAAGAATCATGAACCTTCCACCTACATCTCTGTGATAAAAAGAAATTCATGTTCTAGCCATACAAAACCTATTCCTTAATTGACTAATACGACTTTCAGGTATATCTCTATCCTAAAGGTAAATCAATTCTCAATTTTCCCAAACTAAGAAAAGATCATATCCTATCAATTCACAACTTTCTAATTTCTTGCTCTCTCGAGTGAAACCGGACTTTTTAGATATACATTAACGTTGGCCACACATTAACGCAGTAAGAACAAGAATCAATAGAACAACCATGGAAGAAAAGATGAAAAACCAATTTATCAATAATCACATTTCAATACAATTGTTCTTAACCTCAGCAAGAAGAGAATTTAGCCAATCATTTGTGGATTAAACATCGTTAAATGAGCGTTAATCATACAAGCAATTGAAATAAAGAAGAACGAGATAGAGAAAAACCCTGAGATTTTCGTCCCCTCAACTGCCTGTAATCCACGTTCTTGCTCCACCAAGTCAGAATTCTTAAAAATAAAACCTAAGTGTTCTATTTATACTAGCCGGAATTTTTTTCGGAATAACAAGCAACGTGTCACGGAGTGCATCGCGGAGCACTGCCTCCATGACACGCCACCAAATCGGACCCTCACTGGAATCCGGTCGTCCAAGTATTCACACCCAACGTGGCACGGCGTGCAAAGTGGGGCTAGGCCAACGTGCCACGGCGTGCAATGCGGGGCTAGGCCAACGTGCCACGGCCCCAACGCGCACCTTCACTGGAATTTGGCAAAATTTTCGCATCCAGGCAGAATGCATCCGCGATGGCAGCGTGACACGGCTCCATCGCAAAGCCCCTTTACTTCGTGCTTTCCTTGTGCTTTTTTCTTGCTCTCTTCCGAGTCCAATCTCGATTTCTCCCAACATGCATCTTAGCTTCGTAAAATTATATTTTTCCTCCAAAATCACGCTAATCATGTTGGTTAGTATAAATTCACATTTTATTAAAATTCACATGAGAATATACAAACATCGATAGATAAACAAGACAAAATGACACAATTGAGTATCACTTGGGCATATAAATCTTCCCAAGATCACTTACCCCACACTTAAATCCTTGTTCGTCCCCGAACAATACTCATACACCTCATGCAATTGAAACCCAATCCGGGCTACTTTGGCTCGACAATTCAAGCTACGGTTATACCAATTATTTAATATAGCAAATTATCATGAAAACATGCACAGTCTTATCAATACAATGACCCTCAACACATTAAGACCTCCTAGACTCAAGAATCGACTCTCAATATCGGCAAACTCATGCAAATCAGCTGATCAAGATATCCGACACAAAATTCCATCTCTCATCGAGCATGTGCCCTCACAACACAAGAAAATTTTCCCCTTTTCAATCACATGAACTCAAAGACATTTCATGCAGGGGCATATAAACAAGATTTCGCTCTCTCTCCCAAAAGAATTCACATGTATCATGTCATGAGCCATAGGCTTGCCTTTAGCGTATTACTCCACTAATATAAGGACACGTGATGTAAGATCACGTAGGACTTAACGGGTTATAATGTAAGCTACGGAACTAGCAAATACTGGGCTAACCAATAAGAACAACTAGCATCCTTAAGCGCTTTTTCAATACATCCCATCAGCCTTATGGGCATTGTTTCTTCCTTCATCCTCCCATTCTTGAAGTCTGTCTTTATTTTCGACCCCATATCTTTAAGCAAACTTGACTTAATAACAAAGATTATTTGTACATCTTCATTATATTTAATTTATAGTGAGTGCACCTTTGACCTTTTCTTTCCTTTCGTCACTTTGCTTTTCCTTTCTTTTCACAATTCTCACTCCTTGATACTGTGGGAAAATTATTTTTTTCTTGAGCGCTTAAGAGGTTTGGATCAAATTCACGTATAATGAAAAGAAGGGGTTAAGCTCGGTTTACACCTTTTTGACAAAAGAAAAATAATAGGCTAAAGGCTCAATGGGCTAACTAGGATGTACATTCAAGGTAGGTATGATAATGAAAAAAAACTTTCGGTTAAATCAAAGAAATGCCTACATCCTTTCCTACAACACACATGCTTCATTTCGTTTTGTACACACACCAGGCAAGTTCTAGACACTTCACAATAGCATGAAAGAAACGAAACCTCACCATACACTCATTGCACATGCTCAACTCAAGATATATTCACAGACTCTTCAATCAGCTAATCACAAGAATTCAAACATTAAGCCTCAATCACACCAAATTGAACTCTATGGCCTAGGTATCTCAACATATTTGCAAAGTTGCATGCTTTCATACGAATCACCTTTGCATTTTAAATATCATGTACCACACGCAACCAGAATTTCGCAACCATAAAGTAACGACACGTTTGGGATACACACAACAAAAGAAAAAAACAAAAAAATTAACAGAAGAAATCTACTCCTAACGACTACATTTCCCTTAAGACGGTCATCATCTAGTGTTCACAAAATTCAGCATAGCACGAAAGTGGGTGGTGAAACTCCCTGATCAATCGAAGTATTCCACTTCTTCGTCAGGTGTCGCTGCCTCGTCTCCCATGTCTGAATCGCCCCCGTTGTCATCATCTGACTCAACATCGGAGTCATCATGATATGTCTCCTCATCTGTGGGGGCATCATCATCAGTGGGCTCTACAAAAGCTAGCCCCACTCGGCATAGAGCCCTGGCATTTTTGCCAAAAGGGTAGTCTAGCTCGAGCTGCCACAACTCATCTTCTATTGCCGGCCTCCCGCCTATGCGCAGCTGGAGCATCTGCATCCCAAACATGCGAGCCATGTACTAATCATCCCAAGCATGTCGCTCGGCTAGTGTAAGAACTGGCCCGTGAGTGGTGTCGGGTGCCTTAGTTTTGGTGACATCTAAGGCCTGCCTCTCCATCTGCGGGATGTAGTCAAGGGCCTCTTCCTCAATATACAGGCCCCTCAGGAATGTGGTTAGTAATCCACCAAACCCGAACATGTGCCCTTGATGCAAACAGGCTCTCTTTATGGCGGAGATAATCACCGCCCTAACATTGATCTCCAGCCCTTTCATCAAGGCATAGACCAAGAATACACGATCCCGGGTGACATCTGTCATATGCACCCCTGGGATCAGGCAGGAACAAACAATCTTAAGCCATATCCTGGCTTCCCTGTTCATCTGTGAGTAGGGCAATGTCTTAAGGTAGCCCCTCTCCTTATGCCTGCTCCACCATGCTGTAGACCGGGCTCCTCACAAAGTGCGTCTGATGTCCATATATGGTAGAGTGATATTCAGCTGCCGAAGCACATGGGCGTTTGTGTCCCGCGCCCCCAAGATGGCATAAGGTGATGGGGCTCAAAAGTGACTATCTGCCCTCTTATCTTTATGGTGTGACTTCTGAGTGTCAGGTTCCAGTTGGCGTAGAATTCCCGAATTAGGTGCAGATTGCACTCCTTGGGCTCGTCAAAGATAAAATTCAGCCCGGCTGCCTCAATCCTGTGGAGAATCCTGGGGAATTCCTGTGCCAATGGTTCCCTAGCAATGTGTTCCTCGGGGAAGTATTTGCTTTCCTTATGCTTTGCGTACCATTTCTTCCCCTCTTCTGTCACCCATCGGGTTCCGTATTGCCGACGTTTGCCTCCAGGAACCACTGGTGCTGCTGAGACTGCTATTCCCAGTCTGATTCTTTTCCTTCCGGCGCCCGATGTAGATGCACCCTTCCCTTTATCTTGCCTGCTTGCCATTGTTTTTGTCAAACCAAACAGACAGGTCCAATGTTATTCCAATTAAAATTAGCTTCGACTACGGTTGGGTTAAGCTAGGCCACCCCACACTTAGTCTTTAGCCACAATCACAACATTACGACAAGATGATACTTATTTCCAATTTACATAAAAAACAAAAACACAACAAATATGCCTAGTGCATTCAGAGAATTCGATGGTATAAATTCTTTTGTACTACTCAGACTTCGTACAGCTAACCACAACATTACCATCGATCACATTTCTATACATAGCACTTAGCAAGGAGAAACAAAGAAAAAATTTATCTACATGAACCTATACAATTCACCCATTTCTTGCATCTCATAATGTCGTTACCCCGAAAATCCATCGGTCTTTTAGCATATTAACAGTTAGCACAACCAACTCATCTCACCCAACATACACAACCCAACAAGAATTTCACATGTGAACTAAATTTTTCCCCTTTTCATATTCAAATTCAAGCCCTAGCTACAATTTTAATAAAATTCTATCAAGCTATGTAATTATCGAGTTTATGCAATCACAATGATACTACGAACGTCAATCAACAATAACTCAATTGAATTTAAGCTTAATTTTTACTTGGGGAAAGTTTTGCTCACATCACATATTCAACATTGAAAAATTCGACAAGAATTGAGATAGAGTTGAAGAACATACCTTGAATTTGATGAAATGAAGAAAACTTGATGAAAATGTGTGCCTTGGTCCATGTCACGTTGAGGGAGAAGGGGTTTTTGGGATGTTTGTCGTGGAGGGGATGAAAAATGAGGAAAAATAAGGGGAATTCGGGTTTAAAAAGTGAGGATTTCGCGCGGGTCACCCGGTGACCCGGTGTGACCCGACGTGAATAACACCTCAACGTGTCACGGAGGGTAACGCGGAGCACCCCCTCCGTGGCACAGAGCCATCGCACAGGTGTTCTGGAATTTGTAAAAATTCCAGAATTGCCTTCAACGTGTCACGGAGGGTAACGCGGAGGCACTCCTCCGTGACACGGAGCAAACGCGTGGGCTCACTGTTTTGCCACTTTTTATTTTATTTATTGTTTTTTCTTACCTCGATTTTCTCCTTTGTGATTCTTTACATTTTGCCCTCCGATCAACCTGAAATTTATCTTACAACAAGAAATCGGTTAGAATCCCAAGGTTTGCAAACATAACACAATATATATATATATATATATATATATTTATTTTTTTCTTTTTCTTTTTCTTTTTTTTTTCTTTTCTTTTTCTTAACTATTGTACAAATACAACAAATTCACGGGTTGCCTCCCGTGCAGCGCCTGGTTTACCGTCGCGGCTCGACGTCATTAAGCTTAGTCATCCTCTAGGGTGACAGACGTCTTCTCTCGACTATCGTCCTCACCCCAGTAATGCTTACATCGCTGCCCATTGACTAAGAAAGTGGCACTTCGATCTTCTTGCCACAACTCTACTGCCCCGTGTGGGGTCATTCTTACTACCTCAAATGGCCCTGACCATTTGGACCGCAGTTTCCCTGGAAACAGCTTCAATCTTGAATTGAAGAGTAATACTTTCTGTCCCGGCTCAAAAATACAATGCACCACATGCTTGTCATGCCACCTCTCTGTTTTTTCTTTGTAGTACTTAGCAATCTCATAACCATGCCAACGAAACTCTTCAAGTTCGCTGAGTTGCATTAGCCTCTTCTTGCGCGTAAGTCCATATTCAATTTCTTCACGGCCCAGAAGGCTCGGTGCTCTAGCTCCACTGGCAGATGACACGCCTTACCATAGACCAATCGGTATGGAGAAGTTCCAATCGGTGGCTTGTAAGCAGTTCTGTATGCCCAGAACACATCATCCAGTTTGCTTGACCAATCATTCTGTTGTGCATTTACTGTTTTCTAGAGAATCTGCTTCACTTCTCTATTCGACACCTCCACTTGCCCACTAGTTTGGGGGTGATAGGTTGTTTCCACCTTGTGGCGCACCCTATACATGGCTAGTAGCTTCTTGAAACTTGCATTCACGGAATGAGCCTCTCCATCACTGATAATGGCTCGGGGTGTCCCGCACCTTGTGAGAATGTGTTTTTTCACAAATTTTGTTACCACTTTGTTGTCATTCCTGGAGCAAGCTATTGCTTCTGCCCACTTTGATACATAATCAACGGCCACCAAGATGTAACGATTACCGAATGACGGTGGGAATGGGCCCATGCAATCTATGCCCCATACATCAAAGGTCTCCACCTCCAGTACATTCTGTAGAGGCATCTCTTGCCTCCTACCAATTGTGCCTGTACGCTGGCATCTATCGCACATTTTAACGTATGCCATAGAGTCTCTAAACAGGGTAGGCCAAAAGAAACCTGACTGTAGAACCTTGTGCGCTGTCCGCTCACCTCCACGGTGCCCCCCATACAACGAAGAGTGACAACTCCTCAACACTTCTACAATCTGGCTCCCCGGGATGCATCTTCTCATCACCTGATCCGGTCCCTATTTAAATAAGTATGGCTCATCCCAAATAAAATACCGACAATCATGCCTCAATTTTCTTCTCTGCTGAACTGTCGCCTCAGGTGGATAGACTCCATTCACTAGCAAGTTGACTATGTCTCATACCAGGGAACTTCAGCTTCCCCTATTGCCAAGAGCTGTTCATCCGGGAACTCCTCATTGATGTTATCACCTTCCTTCACATGCGACCGACTTTCCAATCGCGATAAGTGATCTGCCACCTGATTTTCGCTCCCCTTTCTGTCCTTAATTTCGTGGTAGAACTCTTGCAACAACAGGATCCATCTGATCAGCCTGGGCTTTGCATCCTTCTTGTTAAACAGATACCGAATCGCTGCATGATCAGTATACACCACTACTCTCGAACCCACCAAATAGGACCTGAATTTATCAAATGCAAATACCAATGCTAGCATCTCCTTCTCTGTGACTGTATAATTTCTCTCGGCAGGGTTCAGTGTTTTGCTTGCATAATGAATAGAATGAAAGATTCTATTTTTCCTCTGCCCCAATACAGCTCCCACAGCCACATCACTTGAATCACACATCAATTCAAATGGTTGTTCCCAATTCGGAGAAATAAGGACAGGTGCTTCTATCAATTCCTGCTTCAACTCCTCGAGTGCTTTAACACACTCATCATCCAACTCAAACTTCACCTCTTTTTCTAACAATCTGCATAGTGGTCTGGAAATTTTTGAGAAGTTTCTGATGAACCGTCTGTAGAACCCTGCATGCCCAAGAAAACTGCGAACACCTTTCACCGACACAGATGGTGGTAACTTCTCAATAACCTCAATCTTAGCACGATCGACCTCCATCCCCTTGCAAGACACTTTATGGCCAAGGACGATACCTTCCTTGTCTAAGAAATGGTATTTCTCCCAGTTTAGTACAAGGTTGGATTCTTCACAGCGAGCCAGCACCCTGTCAAGATTCTGCAAACAAGTAGCAAACGAATTACCGAAAATAGAAAAATCATCCATAAATACCTCAATAAAATCCTCCACCATATCGTGGAAAATAGCCATCATGCATCTCTGGAATGTGGCAGGTGCAATGCATAACCCAAATGGCATATGTCCCATAGGGACAGGTAAAAGTAGTCTTCTCTTGATCCTCCGGTGCTATGGCTATTTGGTTATAGCCAGAGTACCCATCAAGGAAACAATAATATTGCTGTCCAGCCAACCTGTCTAATATCTGATCAATGAAAGGGATAGGATAATGATCTTTCCTTGTGGCTTCATTAAGCTTTCTATAGTCCATGCAAATCCGCCAGCCTGTGACGGTTCGTGTAGGAATCAACTCATTTTTTTCATTGGTGACCACGGTCATCCCTCCTTTCTTTGGAACGCACTGAATGGGGCTGACCCATTCACTGTCCGAGATAGGGTAGACCACACCTGCATTAAGCCACTTAATTATTTCTTTCCTCACCACATCCTTCATTGCTGGATTTAACCTTCGCTGAGGCTGAACAGTTGGCTTTGCTGCTGTCTCCATGAAAATCCTATGTGTGCAAAAAGCTGGATTGATACCCTGAATATCTGACATGCCATCCCATTGCTTTCTTCCTTTTTCTGAGGACACCCAATGCTTCCTTCTCCTGTGCCTCCGTCAATTATGTGGAGATGATGACCGACAAAGTCTCATCTTCCCCCAAAAAGATATATTTTAAATGGGGAGCCAATTCTTTCAATTCCAGCTTTGGTGCTTCCTCAATAGATGGTTCCGGAAATGGTTCTAGAGACCTCATTAGAGACTGAAATTCCTGTTTCCTCGGATGCCTTTGTGACTCATTCAGCATTTGTACCACCTCATAAGCATTTTTATCTCCGAAATGATAAGAGTTCATCAACACTCTTTTCAGTGGGTCTTGAGATTCAACAATCTGACGACTTTCTCCTTGATCAAACACACTGATTGTCGAAAGCTCCTCATGTATGGTCGGCAGCCTCATGGCCTTAAATACATCAAATACCTCAAGTTTGTCATGTGCTCGCATGGTTAGCTGCCCTGCAGCTACATCAATAAGTGCTTTCCCGGTAGCCAAGAAAGGACGTCCCAAAATAAATGGGACTTCCGTGTCTGGCTCGAAGTCCAGCACAACGAAGTCTACCGGGAAGATAAGGGAGCCCACTTGCACCAGCACGTCCTCCATAATGCCATCAGGTCTTTCCAAGGAACGATCTTCTAGTTGCATGATCACTGTTGTTGGTCTAGGACTCCCTAGTCCCAACTTCTTGAATACCGATGTCGGCATCAAGTTAATGCTCGCTCCCAAATCACATAATCCATGAGCTCGGATACCTCTGCCCAATTGTAATTTGTATTGTAAAGCTCACAGGGTCCTTGAGCTTTGTGGGCAACCTGTTTTGTATCCAGGAAGTGCACTCCTCCGTAAGAGCCACCGTAGCATACTCAGTTAACCTGCTTTTGTTCGCCACGATGTCCTTAATATACTTTGCGTACTTCGGCACTCCCTGCAAAACATCAACAAGAGGTAAGTTAATGTGTACCTATTTAAGCACCTCCATGAACTTTTTGAAATACGCCTCCTCCTTGTGTTTCTTTAATCTTTGAGGGAACGGGGGTGGTGGTCTTTCTGGTTCCGCCTTCTTTTTCTTTCCCCTCTCATCACTTTGCTCCCTCTCAGTTTCTACTGCTCCCGACTGTTGAGGTGGTCTTTCTGGTTCCACCTCTTTAAGCTGTAAACCACTCCTTGTGGTCACTGCATTCACTTGCTTGGGGTTGGGATCAGTGTCACTCGGAAGTCCTCCTCTAGGCCTGGTGTTTTGGGCTCCAGCAAATTGCCCAAACTGGTACTCCAGCGCCTTGGTAGCTAACTGATTGTTCTTTACCTCGGCTGCCAATTTCACATAATCAGCCTGCAATTGAGCTTGTTAGCTATCATTGTCTTGAACATCTCCTCAATGCTGGGTGATGGTGGTGGAGGAGGTGCATTATTGCTTCTGTATTGCGACTGACAGTTCTGTTGTCCTCCTTGATTTCTCTATGCCCCCTGACTCGAACTTTGCCCTTGATGGTTATTGCTACCCCAAGAGAAATTCGGGTGATTCCTCCAGTTGGAATTGTAGCTGTTGCATACTGTAGGTGGTTGTTTCTCTGTACATTACCAACAAAGTTCACCGAATCAGGATTTTCTCCACAACACTCAGCTGAGTGTTCACTACTCCCGCACACTTCACACCAAATCTACTGCACTACATTCACTGGGGCTTGAGACTGGTTCATGCTCATGTTACTGAAGTGGGTGTTGAGTTGATTCTGTAACGTAGCTATCTGTGCAGCAATAACTCTAAAACCATCCACTTTTAGGACTCTTGCTTCTTTCCTTGTTCCTCATCTTGACGAATCCGCATTCCACTCCGGATTTCCCTGCGAAATACGATTCAACAAGGTATACAACTCTTCATAAGTCTTCTTTAATGCTTGTCCCCCAGCTGCTGAGTCTAGCAAGATTTTTGTGTGGGGTTCCAAACCCTCTATGAAAGTATGTACCAGCACATCATTGGATTGGTAATGATGAGGACAATCCCGCAACATAGATTTGAATCTCTCCCAGGCTTGATACAGATTCTCTCCCTCACTCTGTTTAAAACTTAGAATTTGACTTCTAAGTCTTGCTATTTTACCGGATGGAAAGAACCGCATCAAGAATTTCTTTGCAAGATCATCCCACGTGGTGATGGCATTAGGTGGCTCAGCATTCAACCACCTCTTAGATTCTCCCAAAAGTGAAAATGGGAACAATGTAAGCCTGACATAATCTGATGACACTCTAGCGGGGATGTAAGTGTCACTTATCTCCAAGAAATTTTGGAGATGTTGCTGTGGATCCTCATGAGGGAGACTTGTGAACTGCCCGCTGGTGTGCAGCAATTGCACCATGTTCTATTTAAGCTCGAATCTCCCTCCTAGCTCAGGTTTGCGGATGCTAGATGTTACATTGTTAGCATGTGGGATTGCCACCTCGCGAACCGGCCTAGCTGCCATTTCCTCGGGCACTAACATTGCCCTTACAACTGGTGGATTCTGTTGTTGCTCTAGGATTGTTTGTCTGAGCAACTGCAGCTTTTTTTCTAGAGCTTCTCTCCTTTGACGATGGAATTGTCTTTCCGGCTCTAAAGATGAGTCCACTAGCTCCTTGTCTCTTGCCAGTGTTCAACAGAAATTAGTATATGCAAAATACAGGCTAAGACCAAGTTGTCAACTATAAGAAGAAATAGTAAACTAACACTTAAGAAAAATTTACCAATTGCGAATCCCCGGCAACGGCGCCAAAAACTTGTTCGGCTTGTTTGGTATAACTACATGCAAGTGCACGTGGTCGAACAAGTAGTAAAGTGGCTCAAGTAAGCCAAGTATCGATCCCACAAGGACTGGACTAAGGTATCAATCTAATCAAGCGTCAATAAACTTTAACTCTAATCTGCAGACAACAGTGTGAAGAGAATTTTTATGTTTTGTTTCCTAATTTTATACTAAGTCTAAAACGAATATATAATTTGAGTCTGAACTATAAGTATGAGCATGCTGAGGCTAAATGAACATGTAGAAAAATAAATTAGCGATACAGTTTGGTTAATCTTTCCTACGACTGCTAGTCAAGAATTATTGCCTATGGATTAAAACTTTCGTATTTAACTCAACTTAAAAAGAAATTCATGAACCTTCCACCTACATCTCTTTGATAAAAAGAAATTCATGTTCTAGCCATACAAAACCTATTCCTTAATTGACTAATACGACTTTCAGGTATATCTCTATCCTGAAGGTAAATCAATTCTCAATTTTCCCAAACTAAGAAAAGATCATATCCTATCAATTCACAACTTTCCAATTTCTTGCTCTCTCGAGTGAAACCGGACTTTTTAGATATACACTAACGTTGGCCACACATTAACGCAGTAAGAACAAGAATCAATAGAACAACCATGGAAGAAAAGATGAAAAACCAATTTATCAATAATCACATTTCAATACAATTGTTCTTAACCTAAGCAAGAAGGGAATTTAGCCACTCATTTGTGGATTAAACATCGTTAAATGAGTGTTAATCATATAAGCAATTGAAATAAAGAAGAAGGAGATAGAGAAAAACCCTGAGATTTTCGTCCCCTCAACTGCTTGTAACCCACGTTCTTACTCCACCAAGTCAGAATTCTTAAAAATAAAACCTAAGTGTTCTATTTATACTTGTGGAAATTTTTCCCGGAATAACAAGCAACGTGTCACGGAGTGCATTGCGGAGCACTGCCTCTGTGACCCGCAACCAATGCGGACCCTCACTGGAATCCGGTCATCAAAGTATTCACACCCAATGTGGCACGTTGTGCAACGCGAGGCTAGGCCAACGTGCCACGACCCCAACGTGCACCTTCACTGGAATTTGGCAAAATTTCCACATCCAGGAAGAACGCATCCGCGATGGCAGCGTGACACGGCTCCATTGCGGAGCCCCTTTACTTCATGCTTTCCTTGTGCTTTTTCCTTGCTCTCTTCTGAGTCCAATCCCGATTTCTCCCAACATGCTTCTTAGCTTCATAAAATTATATTTTTCCTGCAAAATCACGCTATGCCCAAGATCAGTAGGCCAATGCCTTGGCTTCTATGATTTTTCCCATGTTCTATCCCTTATATGCAATCTCGACCCTTGATCTTCCTTTAATGTATAACTCACAGTCATAAAACTAGAATCGTACTCAACTATTATTGACAAAACCAATCTAAATGCATGGGGTGTAACCATATATTGACTCTTAGTCAAGGGAACTAGTGCATGTCATTACAACTGACTACTATATGGCACAAAGGGTGGTACAACATGATTTAAAGGCTCACTATAATGGTCACTCTCAACCCTGTGAACAAAATAGTGTTGCATATGTGTGTAAAATAACTTATGAATACCTGTTCATCGTTATGGGTAACTTTTATCGAGTAATACGTTAAAGGCATATAATAGATAAAATACAATAAAGATCATTTAACCACTCAAGATGTAATTTCTATATGGAAATTGAGTTCTTAAAATATGATACTTTCTATATGGAAATTAACTTCTTTAAACATGATATATAGCTATTCAAACTCAATATTTTTGTTCTATATTATAATTATGTTGCTATATGATCAAATATCCTAGTGCAACTGTACTATGAAAGATTATTTCTATTTATAAAATGTATAGATATTGATCTTGGGCAGAATTATATGCCCAAGTGATACTCAAATGCTTTATTTCGTCTTGTTTATCCATTGATAATTGTACATTCTCATGTGATTTGTAGTTAAAATGTGAATTTATACTAACCAACATGATTAGTGTTGTTTTTCAGGAAAAATGTAATTTTAGGAAGCTAAGATGCATGTTGGGAGAAATTGGGAATGGACTTGGAAGCGAGCAGTGGAAAAGGCGAAGGTCATGCAGAAAATTAAGGGGCTCCGCGATGGAGCCGTGTCATGCTGCCATCGCGGATGCATTCCGCCGCGTATGATAAAAATAGGCCAAGTTCCAGTGAAGGTCCGCATTGGGGCCGTGGCACGTTGGCCAAGCCCCGCGTTCCATGTCGTGGCACGTTGGGCATAATTACCTGGAGGACCGGATTCCAATGAGGGTCCGCGTTTGTGGCGTGTCACGGAGGCAGTGCTCTGTGATGCACTCCGTGACACGTTGCTTGTTATTCCGGGAAAAATTCCCACTAGTATAAATAGCACACTTAGGTTTATTTTTAATAATTCTGACTTGGTTGAGCAAGAACGTGGGTTACAGGCAGTTGAGGGGACGAAATTCTTAGGGTTCTTCTCTATCTCTTTCTTCCTTATTTCAATTATTTGTATGATTTACACTCATTTAACGATGTTTAATCCACAAATGAGTGAGGTTAAGAACATTTGTAGTGGAATGTAATTATTGATCATCTTAGTTTTTCATCTTTTCTTCCATGGTTGTTCTATTAATTCTTGTTCTTACTGCATTAATGTGTGGCCAATATTAATGTATATCTAAAAAATCCGGTTTGCGCTCGAAAGAGAAATAAATTGGAAAGTTATGAATTAATAGGATATGATCTCTTCTTGGTTTGGGAAAATTGAGAATTGATTTACCTTCAGAATAGAAATATATCTGAAAGTCATATTAGTCAATTAAGGAATCGATTTTGTATGGCTAGAACATGAATTTCTTCTTATCACAGAAATGTAGGTGGAAGGTTCATGATTCTTAAGTTGGGTTAAATACGAGAGTTTTAATCCATAGGCAATAATTCTTGACTAGCAACCGAAGGAAAGATTAACCAATTTGTATCAATAAATTGCTTCCCTGCATGTTTTTTTTAGCCTCAGCATGCTCATTACTATAGTTAAGACTCGAATTGTACATTTGTTTTAGATTAGTATAAATTAGGAAACAAATTCCCACAATTTCCTTGAAACGGTTGTCTGCATTTTTAAAGTTAGAGTTTATTAACACTTAATTAGATTATTACCTTGGTCCAATCCCTGTGGAATCGATACTTGGCTACTCTAGCCATTTTACTACTTGTTCGACCACGTGCACTTGCGTGTATGCATTCTAAACCACCGAACAAGTATTTGGCGCCATTGTCGGGGACTGGCAATTGGTAAAATTGTTGTCTTAAGTGTTAGTTTATGATTTCTTATTAGTGTTGACAACTTGGTCTTAGCTTGTGTTTTGCAGATATTGAATTCTGTTGAACACTAGTAAGGGACAAGGAGCTGGTGGATTCACACTTAGAGCCGGAAAGAAAATTCCATCGTCAAAGGAGGGAAGCTCTAGAGAGAAATCTGCAGCTGCTCAGACTGACAATCCTGGAGCAACAACAGAATCCACCCATTGTAAGGGTAGTGTTAGTGCCCGAAGAAATGGCAGCTAGGCCGGTTCGCGAAGTGGCAATCCCACATGCTAACAACGTTACATCTAGCATTCGCAAACCTGAGCCAGGAGGGAGGTTTGAGCTTAAATAGAATATGGTGCAATTGCTGCACACCAGCGGGCAATTCACAGGTCTCCCTCATGAGGATCCACAACAACATCTCCAAAACTTTTTGGAGATAAGTGACACTTACATCCTCGCTAGAGTGTCACCCGATTATGTCAGGCTTACATTGTTCCATTTTCAGTTTTGGGAGAAGCAAAGAGATGGCTGAAAGCTGAGCCACCTAATTCCATCACTACTTGGGATGATCTTGCAAAGAAATTTTGATACGATTCTTTCCATCCTGTAAAACAGCAAGACATAGAAGTCAAATTCTAAGTTTTAAACAAAGAGAGGGGGAGAATCTATATCAAGCTTGGGAACAATTCAAATCTATGTTGCGGTGAATGCAGTGACCACAAGGAGTGGTTTACAACTAAAGGAGGTGGAACAGAAAGACCACCACAACAGTTGGGAGCATTGGAGAATAAGAGGGAACACAATGATGATAGGGAGAAGGAGAAGGAAGCTGAACCAGAAAGACCACCACCCCCGTTCCCTCAAAGATTAAAGAAACACAAGGAGGAAGCGTGTTTCAAAAAGTTCATAGAGGTGCTTAAACAGGTACACATTAATTTACCTCTTGTTGATTTTTGCAGGGAGTGCCGAAGTACGCAAAATATATCAAGGACATCGTGGCGAACAATAGCAGGTTGACGGAGTACGCTAGGGTGGCGCTTACCGAGGAGTGCACTTCCCGGATACAAAATATGTTGCCCACAAAGGTCAAAGACCCTGGGAGCTTTACAATTCAACTTACAATCGGGCAGAGTATCCGAGCTCGTGGATTATGTGATTTGGGAGTGAGCATTAACTTGATGCCGACATCGGTATTCAAGAAATTGGGGCTAGGCAGTCCTAGACCGACAACAGTGATCTTGCAACTAGCGGATCGTTCTTTGGCCAGACCAGATGGCATTATGGAGGACGTGCTGGTGCAAGTGGGCTCCCTTATCTTCCCGGTTGACTTCATTGTGCTGGATTTTGAGCCGGATGCGGAAGTCCCATTTATTTTGGGACGTCCTTTCTTGGCAACCGGGAAAGCACTAATTGATGTAGCTGCAGGGCAGCTAACCATGCGAGCACACGATAAGGTGGAGGTATTTGATGTGTACAAGGCCACGAAGCTTCCGGCCGTGTATGAGGAACTCTTAGTGATCAACGTACTTAATCGAGCGAATATTGCTCAAAGTGTTGATTCGCGAGAGCCAGTGGGAAAACCACCTATGAAGGATCCCCCAAAATTGAAATCGTGGCAAAAAGATCGAAGTTCCACGTTCTTAGTCAATGGGCAGCGATGTAGGCATTACTGGGGTGAGGATGGTAGTCGAGAGAAGACATCCGTCACCCTAGAGGATGACTAAGCTTCAATGACGTCGAGCTACGACGGTAAACCAGGCGCTACACGGGAGGCAACCCGTGAAATTGTTATAATACTTGAGTAAATTTAGTAGAAGAGAAAAAAAGAAAGAAAAAAAATAGAAAAATAAAAATAAAAAAAAATTGTATTTTATGTGAAACCTATTAATTCTAACCAATTTCTTGTTGTGAGATGAATTTCAGGTTGAAGGGAGTGCAAAAATGCAAAGGATCGCAAAGGAAAAATCAAGGTGAGAAAAATAATAAAAAGTGGCAAAATAGTAAGCCTGCGCGATGGCTCCGTGTCACAGAGGAGGGCCTCCGCGTTACCCTCCGTGACACGTTGAGGTGTAATTCTGGAATTTTTAAAATTCCAGAATACCTCCGCGTTGGCTCCGTGTCACGGAGGGGGTGCTCCATGTTACCCTCCGTGACACGTTGAGGCTTGAATTGCAACGGGTCACACCGGGTCGCCTAGTGACCCGCGCGAAAATACCCCTTTTTAACCCCAAATTCCCTCATTTTTCCCTCATTTTTCACCCCCTCCGTGACAAAAAACCAAAAAACTCCCCCTTCCCCAACGTGACACGGTCCTAGGCACAAGTTTTCTTCGACTTTTCTTCAATTTCATCGAACTAAAGGTATGTTCTCTACTTTCATCTCAATTCTTGTCAAATTTGTCGATTTTAAGCATGTAAAGTGAGTAAAACTTGCCCTAATTGTAAATTGAGCTTGAATTCATTTAAGTTATTGTTGATTGAGGTTCGTAGTATCATTTTTATTGTATGAACTTGATAAATACATGCTTGATCGAATTTTGGTGAAATATGTAGTTAGGGTTAGAATTTGATTGCGAAGAAACTAAATGTGATTGAAAATGTGGAAATTATGGGTTGGGCATGTTGGGTAAGGTGAATTGTGTTGTGCTTTTTGTGAATATGCTAAGTAAACGATGGATTTTCGGAAGAATGAAATTGTTGAATTGCATAGAACTTGGTGAATTGCATAGGTTGTGTTAAGAGAAGTTTTTTTTTTGTTTTTGCTAAGTGCTATGTGATGAAATGGTATCGATGGTGATATTTGGATTAGCTGTACGAAGTCTGAGTAGTACGTAGAATTTATTCCATCGAATTCTCTCAATGCACGAGGCATGTTGTTTTTTTTTTGTAAATTGGAAAGTGAGAATTGTCTTGTCGTAATGTCGTAATTGTGCCTAAAGACTAAGTGTGGGGTGGCCTAGCTTAACCCAACCTTAGTCGAAGCTAATTTTAATTTGAATAATATTGGGAATGTCTGTTTGATTTAACAGGAACAATGGCAAGCAGGCAAGACAAAGGAAAGGGCGCATCTACATCGGGCGCCGGAAGGAAAAGAATTAGACTGGGAACAGTAGTCCCAGCAGCACCAGCGGTTTTGCGTGGCCAACGCCGTCAATATGGAACCCGATGGGTGACAGACGAAGGGAAGAAATGGTACACAAAGCACAAGGAGAATAAATACTTCCTCGAGGAGCATATTGCAAGGGAGCCGTTAGCACAGGAGTTCCCCAGAATTATGCACCGGATTGATGCTGCCAGGCTGAACTTAATTTTTGAAGAGCCCAAGGAGTGCAATCTCCACCTGATTCGGGAGTTCTACGCCAATTGGAACCCGACACTTCGAAGTCACACCGTCAAAATAAGGGGCAGGTAGTCACTTTTGAGCCCCATCACCTTAATGCCATTTTGGGGGCGCGGGACACAGACGCCCATGTACTCCGGCAGCTGAACATCACTCTACCATATGCGGATATCAGACGCACTCTGTGTGGAGCCCGTTCTACAGTACAGTGGAGCAGGCATAAGGAGAGGGGCTACCATCAGACGCTGCCCTACTCTCAAATGAACAGGGAAGCCAGAATTTGGCTTAAGATCATGTGTTCCTGCCTGATCCCGGGGGTGCACATGACAGATGTCACCAGGGATCGTGTGTGCTTGGTATACGCCCTAATGAAAGAGCTGGAGATTAATGTTGGGGCGGTGATCATCTCCGCCAGGAAGAGTGCCCGTTTGCATCAAGGGCATAGGTACGGGTTTGGTGGCTTGCTGACCACTTTCCTGAGGGGCCTAGATATTGAGGAAGAGGCCCTGGACAACATCCCGCAGATGGAGAGGCTTGCCTTGGACGTCACCAAAACTAAGGCACCCGACACCACTCACGGGCCAGTTCTCACATTAGCCGAGTGACATGCTCGGGATGATCAGTATATGGCCCGCATGTTTGGGATGCAGATGCTACAGTTGCGCATAGGTGGGCGGCCAGCAACAGAAGATGAGTTGTGGTAGCTAGAGTTTGACTACCCCTTCGGCGAAAATGCTAGGGCTCTATGCCGAGTGGGGCCAGCTTTTGTGGAGCCCGTTGATGATGATGTCCCCACAGACGAGAAGACATGCCGCGATGACTCAGATGTTGAGTTAGATTAGGATAGCGGTGGTGATTCGGATATGGGGGACGAGGAAACCGCACCTGACGAAAAAGTGGAATACTTCGATTGATCAGGGAGTTTCATCACCTACTCTTGTGCTATGCTGAATTTTGTGAACACTAGGGATAGTGTTAGATTTAAGTGTGGGGTGGGAGTAGTTAGGTGCTGGTTGTTCTGTTGTTGTTTATGCTTATGTTTTGTTGTTGTGCCTGTGAAAAATTGTGACCCTGTGATTTTGATGTTTATGTTTTGTATTGTAATTTGGTATTGTAATTAATGTGAAGTTGTTGTGTGTTGTATGGAGTTGTTGTTAGCTGGTTGTGTAAATATTTTTGTTTTATCGAAATTATCGATATTTTTAAAATTTTTCGTGAAATCTTTTTTTTTGATTGGGTTTCTCGGCGTTTGTTTTCGATGCTTTTACTAAGAATAGTCCCATTGAACCGAAGTCGCAAATAGTGATTGTTCCCTATGATGGATGGATGACGACCGTCTTAAGGGAAATGTAGTCGATAGGAGTAGATTTCTTTTGTTCTTTTTAATTTTTTTCTTTTGTTTGTTTGTATCCCAAATGTGTCATTACTTTATGGTTCAGAATTCTGGTTGCGTGTTGTACATGATATTTAGAATGCAAAGTTGATTCGTATAAAAGCATGCAACTTTGTAAACATGTTGAGATACCTAGACTATAGAGTTCGATTCGGTGTGATTAAGGCTTAATGTTTGAATTCTTGTAATTAGCTGATTGAAGAGTCTGTGAATATGTCTTGAGTTGAGCATGTGCAATGAGAGTGTGGTGAGGTTTCGATTCTTCCATGCTATTGTGAAGTGTCTAGAATTTGCCTGATGTGTGTACGAAACGAAATGAAGGATGTGTATAGTAGGAAAGGATGTAGACATTTCTTTGATTTAACCGAAAGTTTTTTTTTCATTATCGTACCTACCTTGAATGTACATCCCAGTTAGCCCATTGAGCCTTTAGCCTATTTTTTTTGTTTTGTTGAAAAGGTACAAACCGAGCTTAACCCCTTCTTTTCATTATTCGTGAATTTGATCGAAAACTCTTAAGCGCTCAAGAAAAGAAATTTTCCCACAGTGTCAAGGAGTTCTAATTGGGAAAAGAAAGGAAAAGTAGAAGCGGTGAAAGTAAAGAAAAGGTCAAAGGTGCACTTGCCGAATTTAATAAAATGAAGATGTATAACTAATATTTGTTATTAAGTTGAGTGTGCTTAATGAAATGGGAATAAAAACAAAGAAAGGCTTCAAGAAAGAGGAGGATGAAGGAAGAAACAATGCCCATAATGTGGTGGGATGTATGGAAAAGCGCTTAAGGGTGCTAGTTGCTATTATTGGTTAGCCTAGTATGTACTAGTTCCTTAGCTTACATTACAAGCCGTTAAGTCCTACTTGATCTTACATCACTCATCCTTATATTAGTGGAGTAATACATTAGAGGCAAGCTTATGGGTCACGACATGATGCATGTGAATTCTTTGGGAGAGAGAGCGAAATTGTGTTCATATGCCCCTGCATATAATGTTTTTGAGATCATATGATTGAAAAGGGGGAAATTCTCTTGTGTTGTGAGGGGACATGCTTGAAGAGAGATTTAATTTCGTGTCGGATGTCTTGATCAACTAATTTGCATGCGTTTGCTGAGATCGAGAGTCGACTCTTTAGTCTAGGAGGTCTTAATGTGTTGAATGTCATTGTATTAATGAGACTATGCATGTTTTCTTGATGATTTGCTATGTAAATAATCGGTATAACCGTAGCTTGAATTGTCGAGCCAAAGTAGCTATGATTGGGTGTCAATTGCATGAGATGTGAGATTATTGTTCGACGACGAACAAAGTTTTAAGTGTGGGGTAAGTGATCTTGGTCAGAATTATATGCCCAAGTGATACTCAAATGCTTCATTTCGTCTTGTTTATCCATTGATAATTGCACATTCTCATGTGATTTGTAGTTAAAATGTGAATTTATACTAACCAACATGATTAGTGTTGTTTTGCAGGAAAATATGTAATTTTAGGAAGCTAAGATGCATGTTGGGAGAAATCGGGAATGGACATGGAAGCGAGCAGTGGAAAAGGCCAAGGTCATGCAGCAAATTAACGAGGCTCCGCGATGGAGCCGTGTCGCGCTGCCATCACGGATGCATTCTGCCCCTGATGATAAAAATAGGCCAAGTTCTAGTGAAGGTCCGCGTTGGGGCCGTGGCACGTTGGCCAAGCACCGCGTTGCACGCCGTGGCACGTTGGGCCTAATTACCTGGAGGACCGGATTCCAGTGAGGGTCCGCGTTTGTGGCGTGTCACGGAGGCACTGCTCCGTGATGCACTCCGTGACACGTTGCTTGTTATTCCGGGAAAAATTCCCACTAGTATAAATAGCACACTTAGGTTTATTTTTAATAATTCTGACTTGGTTGAGCAAGAACGTGGGTTACAGGCAGTTGAGGGGACGAAATTCTTAGGGTTCTTCTTTATCTCTTTCTTCCTTATTTCAATTATTTGTATGATTTACACTCATTTAATGATGTTTAATCCACAAATAAGTGAGGTTAAGAGCATTTGTAGTGGAATGTAATTATTGATCATCTTGGTTTTTCATCTTTTCTTCCATGGTTGTTCTATTAATTTTTGTTCTTACTGCATTAATGTGTGGCCAATAATAATGTATATCTAAAAAATTCGGTTTGCGCTCGAAAGAGAAAGAAATTGGAAAGTTGTGAATTAATAGGATATGATCTCTTCATGGTTTGGGAAAATTGAGAATTGATTTACCTTCAGAATAGAAATATATCTGAAAGTCGTATTAGTCAATTAAAGAATCGATTTTGTATGGCTAGAACATGAATTTCTTCTTATCACAGAAATGTAGGTGGAAGGTTCTTGATTCTTAAGTTGGGTTAAATACGAGAGTTTTAATCCATAGGCAATAATTCTTGACTAGCAACGGAAGGAAAGATTAACCAATTTGTATCAATAAATTCCTTCCCTGCATGTTTGTTTTGGCCTCAGCATACTCATTACTATAGTTCAGACTCAAATTGTACATTTGTTTTAGATTAGTATAAATTAGGAAACAAACTCCCACAATTTCCTTGAAATGGTTGTTTGCATTATTAGTGTTAGAGTTTATTAACACTTAATTAGATTATTACTTTGGTCCAGTCCCTGTGGGATCGATACTTGGTTACTCTAGCCATTTTACTACTTGTTCGACCACGTGCACTTGCGTGTAGGCATTCCAAACCACCGAACAGATATACCTAGTGAATTCTAGGGATTTCTAGTAAAGACGCTTACAATCATGGGAAACCTTATGGATACTAGACTAAAGGAGCAATATAAATATGGCCTTTAAACATATGAAGTACGAAGATAAGAGATTTCAAGTAGATATTCTAGGAATGTAGGCATATGCTTGACGTATAGCCATAAAAGCTCCACTTACATATTGTCAAATAGCCTAAGTTGATTCTTATAAGATAAAATATGACTTCAAGTCGTGCTTTACTGGAAAAGGAGGTTTTATCTTTGCAACCTTACATTCCAACTTTAACTTTTACATTGTACTATTGATGTCATGATCCGAGCATAGACCCCAAACACAACACAGGGCTTAGAACCATGAATTTATCTGACCTTGAGCTGGTGGTATCCGGATCTGAGATTTACCTTGGAAAAATAGCTAGCTCCCTAGAGTTGATCAAATAAATAATCAATTCTAGGTAGAGGATACCTATTCTTGACTGTGACCTTGTTCAGCTAACGGTAGCTGATGCACATTCTATGTTTACTATCCTTATATCACACAAATTGGACTGGGGCACCGCATGGAGAGATGCTGGGTATGATGAAGCCCTTATCTAGAAGGTCCTTCAGCTGTTCCTTTAACTCTTTGAGCTCATCTAGAGCCATTATGTACAGAGGAATTGAGATAGGTTGGGTATCAGGGAGAAGGTCTATGCCAAAGTCTATTTCCCGCTCGCGAGGACACTAGGAAGATCTTCGAGAAAAATGTCTGGAAACTCACTAACGATTGGAATTGACTGAAGTATTGGGGTTTCAAAACTAGAATCCTTGACCTTAACCAAATAATAAACATACCCCTTAGAGATCACTTTCTAGCCTTTATGTATGAAATGAACCAACCCTTAGGTGCTGAAGTACTACCCTTCCACTCTAGGATTGGTTCGTTAGGAAACTGGAACCTAATGACTCTAGTTCTGCAGTCAACTCAGGTATAGCAGGAATGTAACAAGTCCATGCCAAGGATAAGGTGAAAATTGACCATATCTAACTCTACTAGATCAACTGTGGGGACTTCATGTAACACTGTGATATGATAATCCCTGTACACCCTGTGGGCTCTAATTGGCTCTCCAACAAGAATATAGACTAAAAACGGCTCTGAGAAAATTTCTAGACTAATATCAAACTGGAAGATAATGTAAGGAGTCACTAAAGAAAGTGTGGCTCCTGGATCTAGTAAAGTATACACATCTATTTGAAAAAGGCATAACATACCAATGACTATTCAGGTGAGTTCTCCTAATCCTGACGGGAGGATAGGGCATAAAAGTGGTTCTAGCGCTGACCGCCACATGTACCTGAGGTAGTACCCTGCTAAGTTGAGCGAACTGGCGAAGCTACTGATGTGATGGACTAGGCCTTTCCCCCTCTTGCTGACGGGCAGTCTTTCAACATATGATGCAGTTGGCCATAACTAGAACAACCCTCCTTGCCCAGATGACAGTCACCCGTATGGTTCTTACAACACTTAGAACATACCAGAAAAGTGCAGTTGCTGGAGACATGACTCTCAGACTAGGAGCCTGAGGCTCTGCCTCTCTGATATTTTTAGGGCCTGGATATAGAAGCACTGACTGACGAGGGTGCTAGAGGTCTCTGCTGCTACTATGGGCGACTACCACCTCCTGATCTCTGTTGTGAATACTTGAACTTACCTGTCCATACCTGTCTACACTCCCTCTGTATCTCCTTTAGTTTCTCTGCCTCCATCTATTGTGCATAGAAATTAAGCCTGGAGTGTCCATCTTGTTGATAAGCATGAAAGTTTTGCACTCCTTGAATACTAAGTCTAAGACTCCATTCACTAAATTGAGCATGAAAGCCCTCGGCTCTACAACCATTTTTAGAGCAAACTTTGACAATTTAGTTAACTTCAAGGCTGTAATTCCGGCGGACTAAGAATAGATATAATTCGGAAAGTGTAGAAAAACTGGCGAAATATCTCAGAACGGGAGACTTAACGACTTGTGGTGGGATACCACGACTCGTCATGTACATTCATGAGGTGGAGGTCAGGAGGCAATGGCGATAGATGACATGAAGAGTCGTTAGGAGTGGCAACAACTCATTTTGTCGATCGTTAGGAGGGAGGGTTCCGGTTTTATGAAGGATTTTCAGTGTACTTGACGAAAGGACAAGATGAGTCGCCGGGTCTAGTGATGAGTCATCACGTTGGTAATGGTCTGGAGGTTAAGAATTTCTAGTAGAGTTGAAAATTGCACCTAACGAGTCTTTGGGTATGGAAACGACTCATCAGGTGAGTCGTGGCATCAGTTCGGGCAATTTTTCAGATTTTCTCAGGGGCAGGTTGGTAAAATCCCGCGCTTTTAGATTTAAAGTGATGTCATTTTTGGTATGTTTGGGGACATTTTTAAGGGTTTTGCTAAGCCTAAACCCTCATTCTCTCAATCCCCTTCTTCCTCCTCTCTTCTCCGTAGATTTTAGGATTTTCCGAAGGTATTCTTCATGCTTCAAGGAAGATAATTAAGTGGGGTCTTCATCTACCAGGTATGTGGGTCTTCAACAAGGATAACTTTTCATCCTTGTGCCCCAAAATATTTTCAATAAGAACCCAATTTGAATTATTTAGAATCTCATGATCTAGGGTTTTGAATAATAGGTAATTTCTTCCTTATCCTTTTCTTTAATGCTAATATTTACTACGATTTTATGGAATGAATTAGAACATTAATTAATGGGCCGCTATGGAATATGGATTATATATCGCGATTGCATTATGGTAGCATTTTCTTCATGTATTGGCTTGAGTAATAAATGTGTTTTGCTTATTGTTCACTTGATTGTCGTAGTCATGCATGAATATGATGAAATTGTGAAGATAAGGTTGAGTATGTATGAATGTAGTACGTTCTTCCTAAATTGATTCTAGTATTGATTGGGATTTGCACATTTCTTCCGTGATTATTGTAGAAACTCATGATCATAATGGAAGAGTGTAAAACATTGCATAATTAACCATAATGACTTGATTATGATGTTGATGATCATATTGGATTGAGTAGAAGTTGTGGGTTTGAGTAGTTGAAATAAGTTAGGTGCCATCACCATTCTTTAGATTTAATTGATTTGGCATATGAAGATTGCACCTCGATTGTTGAACTACGAAGCCTAGGCGGATTCTATATTGTTTTTCCGTATTAAAATTATTTTTATAAAAATCTTGGAATCTAAAACGCCCATGGCTAAAGAGTTCACAAAGGAGTGATTGTGACAAGTGTGTGGAGTGTTGCAGACCTAAATAAGCAAAGTCATATATCTTGATAGAGTATGAGTTGTTTTATAAACTATGCATGACTTCATATTACACGTGAATGAAATGAACTTGGAGTTCGGAGGGTCTTGATATGATATGCATAATGTGACCATGTAGAATGCTCATTAGCAAGAGATGCTTGAGATAACTATAAATTGGATTCCATGATGATAACACATGATAATGATATTGCAACTGTTGGGTTGATGTTATTAGAAAGTAGCCCTCACCCTGTTGATAAGAATGTTGTATGATGAAAATTAGTAAATGTCCATTGTCTATGATTTGTTGTTGCGATTTAGATTATCCCTAGTCAATTAGGATTTCTCGTTAGTAAGAGTATTTCCCTACTCTATCAGGATTTCTCGTTAGCAACAGTATTTCCCTAGTCAGTCGAGATTTCTTATTAGTAAGAGTATTTCCCTAGTCATTGGGATTTCTCGTTAGTAAGAGTAATTCCCTATCTAGTCGGGACTAACATCCCTAGCTAGTCAATGACTTCTTACATCAAAGTTTTCTCTCCCTTCGACAGTCAAGGATTTTGCTAGTGAGAATGTTTTCCCTTAGTTAGTCGGGGACCCTTTTGATATCAGTCATGACTTTGCATCCCCATGTCATTAAGATCAATACCTTTTTGCCCATTGAACTTGTAACAATGCATGTCCCTATAATTTAATTATGTTTAAATGTATATGTGGATATCATACAGACTGTTGTATCTCTTTTCGGTTACGTTTCTAATCTGGTGATTTACAGTACTCCTATTTGTATATGGATGCTTATGAGTTATTTGTTTACATTCATGCATACTCAGTACATTCTAGTACTGAATGCACACCTCTTCTGCTATATCGTTTTATGATATAGATTCATGTATCCAGGTCCAGCCGCGCGATTAGATACGTTTATCCATATCTCAGCTGCTACGGGTGAGTCCTGAATATTCGGGGACGTGTTTTATATTCTCATTTTATCTTTTTTTAGTTTTCAAACTTTTGGAGTTAGCTAGGGGCTTGTCCTAGCAACTCATCAGTTTGTTAGAAGGCTTCCAGACTTATCTAGCCAGATTCAGTGTTGCATTTAAGTGTCGATATATTCTCCTTGTGGATCATATTCTACGTTTGTTATTCCTTTCACTGATTCACGACGTTAGACGTTTCTTATTCTTAGTGTGTGCGATGATTATGCCATGGGTCGACTTGGATCCTTTCGGGGTTCCTTGCCCCATGTCTACGTTCCGGGTGTGCTCTCGAGTCGTGACAAACTTGGTATCAGAGCCATAGGTTTAGAGTGTCCTAGGGTATCTGAAAGCTACGTTACATAGAGTCTTCTTCATGGATGTGAAGCGTGCCACACTTATGATGAAGAGGCTATGAGACAGTTTAGGAATGTTCCCCTTTCTTCATGATTCTTATCGTGTGTAGGGTATGAAGCTCTAAATAGTTCCTCCCCCGACTCGTGCTTTACACGATCGCAGATAATGCCTCCCCGATGAGTGAATGGAAGAGGTTGTGGTAAAGGTCGCCAGTGGGTACCACCAGCCCAGGTAGACCAAATGGAGGATCGTGTTGCTCATGCTGAGTTCTGAGCAACCATCCACATGATGGCGCAGGCCCTGACTGGCCAGATTAATCAGCAAGCGGTAGCTTATACACCACAACATGGAAATGAAGCAGCGATAAGGGTAAGAAATTTCCTTTGAATGAATCCACCTGAATTCTTTGGGTCAAAGGTGGATGAAGACCCACATGAGTTCTTAGAGGAGATACAAAAGATTACTCGCATTATGGGAGTGTCGGGACAAGAGAGCGCGGACTCAGCCTCCTAACAGTTAAAGGGAGTTGCTTACATCTGGTATTGTCAGTGGAGAGATAGTTGGGGAATCGAAACGGGTCCCATAGGTTGGGATGGATTTATGGCCGCGTTCCTGGACAAGTTTTTCCCTCGGGAGTTGAGGGAGGCAAAGGGGGTAGAGTTCATTAACCTTAAACAAAATGACATGACTGTCCAGGAGTATGTGTTGGAGTTCACTCTGCTATCTAAGTATGCGCCGTAAATGGTAGCCGACCAGCGGGCTCGAGTGAGTAGGTTTGTGAATGGAGTGTCAGACCCCTTGGTCAAAAAATGCAGGACTGTCGTGTTGCACCGGGACATAGACTTCCCACTTTGGTGATATTTGCTCAACAAATGGAAGTAGAGCAGATGAAAGAAAAAAAAGAGAGATACCAGGAGAGCCAGGACTGGAGACTTAGAGTCCTCCCATCAAAGGCCGGGTACAGGATATCACTTACACCGCCATCAGTGATTAGCAGCCCCAGCACCTTCGACAGCTAGTACCCCGTATAAGCCTAGAGTAAGGGAAATCACTTACCCATTGTGTATGAGTTGTGGAAGGCACCACTTGGGAGTTTGCATGGCTGGTACAAATGTATGTTTTTGGTGTGGTGAGGCTGGCCATATGCACTGAGATTGCACGGCGGCTATGCGAGGTGAGAGAAAATCGTTGACCACCTCTTCAGTAGGTCCTATAGCCCGCCCATTTCAGCAGAGTACACTCTCTAACCAAAGAGGCGGACATCGTCAAAACCGCTCTTATGTGGTATCAACCTATCAGGATAAGGGCAAAGCGCGAGTAGTGGACATAGGTATGTTATGAATCTCGTACTATTCTTTATGTGATGCCAACCTCTATAATAAGTAAGAAGTTTAGTTGTGATTGTGAGAAAAGATTGTTGGAGTGTGATGTAAATAGCTGTGGTATAAGTCTTGTGGTTAAGGTTAGAAGTGAAAGAGGAGTTAAGAGTTAGTACCTTAGCCTAACTTGAAGAAGGGTTCGGGAGCCTTAGAATGATGGCTCCAAGCTAAGAGGGAGATAGTGAGTGTGTGAAGCAAGTTAGACCTTGAGGATGCTTATAAAGGGATCTCAGTCTTAGTAGTTGCAGCATGTCGACCTCTACTAAGTTCAGATAATCTTCCTTGTACCTTGGTTAGAGCTAAGTTATGTCTATTTCTATGTGAATATTCCCGAGGTTTAGAGATAACCATTTCAGTCAGTATATCTAGTTTTTCCCTATGATGTCCTTATTCCCTAATTTCATGTTATGAATCAGTTATGTGTGTTAACCGATGTTTTCTTATGTGTTCAGATTTAGCTCAGTATTTGGAAGTGTTGTTAACTCAGTAACTTCAGATTATCTCAAGTATGTGCTCAGTTCTAGATATCGGGGATGACTCATGCTTATGAAATCCTTACTCTCAGTTAGATCAAATGTTATGAATCCTGACTTAGTATCGGAAGGCGATTTGAGAACGAAGGTCTAGTTCATGTCAGTTCTATGCCTGATAAAAAGGGGAAAGAATTTTCTTCCAGTGTTTGTTTAATACTATGTTGGTATCATGTTATCCGGTCTTCCTTGAGTCATGGTGTGCGTGTTAGATGTGAACTTCTAGGTTTGGTGTAAGAGGTTGGTCCGTGTTCAGATACTTCATTGGTGTTTAGCTGTAATTGATTGATTAATTGGATATCAACTTCGTCTCTATCTTATCAGTATGTTCAGCCAACATTCTAGGACGAATGTTCCCGAGAGGGAGATTTTGTAATACCCCATAAGGGACTAAGAATAGACCCGAGAAGTATAATTGGAGAAGTTTAGAAAAACTAGCAAAATATCTCAGAACGGGAGACTTAACGACTCGTGATGGGATACCATGAGTCATCTTGTGCAGTCGTGAGGTGGAGGTCGGAGGAAGTGGTGACGGATGATATGAAGAGTCATTAGGAGTGTCAACGACTTGTTTTGTCGGTCGTTAGGAGGGAGGGTTCCTGTTTTAAAAAGGATTCCAGTGTACTTGACAGAAGGACATGACGAGTCGTCGGATCTAGTGACGAGTCGTCACGTGGGTCATGGTCTGGAGGTTAAGAATTTCTAGTAGAGTTGAAGAGTTCACCTAACGAGTTGTCGGGGGTGGCAATGATTCGTCAGGTGAGTTGTGGCATCAGTTCAGGCAATTTTTCAAATTTTCTCAGGGGCAGGCCCACGCTACCAGATTTAAAGTGATGTCATTTTGAGTATATTTGGTAACGTTTTTAAGGGTTTTCCTAAGCCTAAACCCTCATTCTCTCAATCCCCTTCTTCCTCCTCTCTTCTCCAAAGATTTTAGGATTTTCCCAAGATATTCTTAAAGCTTCAAGAAAGATAATAAAGCAGGGTCTTTGTCTACCAGGTATGTGGGACTTCAACAAGGATAAATTTTTATCCTTGTGCCCTAAAATGTTTTCAATAGGAACCCAATTTGAATTATTTAGAATATCATGATCTAGGGTTTTGATATAATGGGTAATTTCTTCCTCATCCTTTTCTTAAATGCTAATATTTACTGCGATTATGGAAAGAATTGGAATGTTAATTAATGGGTCGCTTTGGAATATGGATTATATGTTGGTATTGCATGATGGTAGCATGTTCTTCATGAATTGGCTTGGGTAATAAATGGGTTTTGCTTATTGTTCACTTGATTGTCGTAGTCATGCATGAATATGATGAAATTGTGAAGATAAGGTCGAGAATGTATGCATGTAGTATGTTCTTCCAAAATTGATTCTAGTATTGATTGGGATTTGCACCTTTTTCCGTGATTATTGTAGAAACTCATGAACATGATGGAAGAGTGTAAAATATTGCATAATTAACCCTAATGACTTGATTATGATGTTGATGATCATATTGGATTGAGTAGATGTTGTGGGCTTGAGTAGTTGAAATAAGTTAGGTGCCATCACCATGCTTTAGATTTAATTGATTTGGGGAAGAAGATTTCACCTCCATTGTTGAACTATAAAGGCTAGGAGGATTCTATATTGCTTTTCCTTATTAAAATTGTTTTTATAAAAATCTTGGAATCTAAAACGCCCATGGCTAAAGAGTTCACAGAGGAGTGATTATGATAAGTGTGTGGAATGTTGTAGACCTAAATAAGCAAAGTCATATATATTGATAGAGTATGAGTTGTTTTATAAATATGCATGACCTCATATTACATGTGTATGAAATGAAGTTGGAGTTTGGACGGTCTTGATAGCATATGCATAATGTGACCATATAGAATGCTTGTTAGCAAAAGATGCTTGAGATAGCTATAAATTGGATTCCATGATGATAACACATGATAATATATTGCAACTCTTGGGTTGATGTTATTAGAAAGTAGCCCCCACCCTGTTGATAAGAATGTTGTATGATGAAAATCAGTAAATGTCCGTTGTCTCTGATTAGCTGTTGCGATTTAGATTAGCCCTATTCAGCGGGGATTTCTCGTTAGTAAGGGTATTTCCCTAGTCAGTCGGGATTTCTCGTTAGCAAGAGTATTTCCCTAGTCAGTCGGGATTTCTCGTTAGTAAGAGTATTTTCCTAGTCAGTCGAGATTTCTAGTTAGCAAGAGTATTTCCCTACTCAGTCAGGATTTTTCGTTAAGTAAGAGTATTTCCCTAGTCAGTCGGGATTTCTCGTTAGTAAGAGTAATTCCCTAGTCAATCAGGACTAACATCCTTAGCTAGTCAGTGACTTCTTACATCAAAGTTTTCTCTCCCTTCGATAGTCAGGGATTTTGCTAGTGAGAATGTTTTCCCTTGGTCTGTCGGGGACCCTTTTGATATCAGTCATGACTTTGCATCCCTATGTCATAAAGATCAATACCTTTGTGCTCCAGTTGAACTTGTAACAATGCATGTCCCTATAATTTGATTATGTTTAGATGAATATGTAGATATCATACAGACTGTTGTATCTCTTTTCGGTTACGTTACTAATCTGGTGATTTACAGTACTCTTATTTGTATATTGATGCTTATGAGTTATTTGTTTACTTTCCTGCATACTCAGTACATTCCTAGTACTGACTGCACACCTCTTGTGCTATATCGTTTTATGATATAGATTCAGGTATCCAGGTCCAGCTGCCCGATTAGATACGTTTATCCCTCTCTCAACTGCTAGCGGTGAGTCCTTCATATTTGAGGACATGTTTTATATTCTCATTTTATCTTTTTTTAGTTTTAAAACTTTTGGAGTTAGCTAGGGGCTTGTCCTAGCAACTCATCAGTTTGTAAGAAGTCTTCCGGACTTATCTAGACAGATTCAGCGTTGCATTGAAGTATCGATATATTCTCCTCTTGGATCATATTATACCTTTGTTATTGCTTTCGATGATTCATGACGTTAGACGTTTCTTATGATTAGTGTGTGCGATGATCATGCCATGGGTCGACTTGAATCCTTTCGGGGTTCCTTGTTCCGTGTCTATGATCCGGGTGTGCTCTCGGGTCGTGAAAAAGGCATACTCCTATACCTTCATCTCCTTCTACTTCAGATACACAAACTCAATGGCCTTAGCTTCCCTTAACTCCCGTGGAAAGAATCTATCCCAGAACACAGTCACAAACTCGTTCCACTCCACTGGACCTGCACCATCCCACCTTCTCTCTTTCCACAACTTATACCATATCTGAGCTACGCTTTCAACAGATAAGCGGCCAAATCTGCACTCTCGGCTAAGGTAACTCCCATGATTTGGGTGATCTTCTGAATCTCGTCAATGAATTCCTGCAGATCCTCATCAACCATAGACCCATGAAATGCTGGGGGATTCATCCGAGTAAAGTCTCAGACCCTGACAATAGTTGAAGACCCATTAGCATTGGTAGGTACGATGACCTGCTGGTTGACCTATTTGGTCATCGCTTGAGCCAGCATTTGGAAGTAGCCCAAAATGAATATAACATCTGGTCGTCCAGAGGGGCTAATGGAGCTAGATGGTTATCATTACTGTTCCTTCTTTGTTCCCTCTTTTGGGAAGCATCGTCAACTGAAAATGGTAGAGCATGAGTTAGGAGGACATTTTAGAGATTCCAACTCTATGCACGATAAGAATCATGAAGAAAAGGGAATTTTCCTACAAATGCCTTGTAGCCTCCCCTTCATAAGTGTTGTACGCTTCACACTCATGAAAAGGACTCTACTTAAAGCAGCTTTTAGACATCCTAGGACGCTCTAAACATGGGGCTCTGATACCATGTTTTTCATGACCCGAGTCTATACCCTAGACACAACACGGTACTTAGGATCACAAGTGACTCCAAGCAAACCAATGGCATGTCATAATACTGTAATGATTGAACTACTGAAAAAGAATCTTAAGCGGAATCTATTATTAAACAAATAATAGAAATACTTCTATGAATAGAGAACATCTGATAATATACTAGAATTTAATCAAAACACTAAACTCAAACTAAAACTAACATGCTCTATTTGAGATCCTTCTAAAAGAAAACTGATAAGTTGCTGGGACAAACGCCCATGTAACTCTAATTTCTAAAAGAAACTAAGAATGACAAATACTGGAAATGAAGACTTCGCCCTCGGAAGATAAGGACTCACCAATAGAATTATGCTGCAATAAGCCTAAAGGAGAAGCTAACCCCATTGTTGAGCTTTATAGCCTAATCCTATATCATAAATTGATATAGTACAAGAAATAGATGGTATGTACTTTAAATTTACTAAGTATATGAGAGATGCATCTAGAATATATATAACATACTGAGAAGCTGAAAAGTGGTGCTAAAATGCATAACTAAACTGAAGTACCATGACCCTTACTAAGATACATAAATATCAACGCATAGTAGTCTGGCAATACATAATAATGTATAGTAAAAACTGATTTAAATGTCATGTACATGTACTAAAAACTGAGTTTGTAACTTTACTTAATGATGGGAGAGTCTATTAATAGACATATAACCACGGGAACTAACCATGGAGTTTGATGTATATGCCCCATCGATAGGACCCAATATATAAGGTATAAAGGCATGGTTGATTTGATCACTAAAATTGATGCCCATTCGGGTTAATAAGCTACGGTGGCACACATAGTCCTGGGTCCTGGTGCGCTGAACCCTGCACCAACTCAGTGCTAAGAATTACTCCAAATTGATAAGTAATTTATAGATAGCTCAAAAACTAATGTTCTTAAATCAGAGTCAGAAACTTTATCTGCAGTATTCTGAGAGCCTAAAGAACCCGGAAATACTGATTATGTTGTCAACATCTGTATACTGAAATCTTGATAGAATTAGCAAGACTGAAATATGAACTCATGCTAACTCAATGCCATATAGAAGAAACATATATATATATATATATATATATATATATATATATATATATATATATATATATATATATATATATATATATATATATATATTTATATAGCTGAACTTGAATCATGTGAAAATCTTTCATAAAAGTATCATTTGTAACTGAATCGATAAAACCATGAATATCACATACTAGAAATCACAGGAGAGTTGAGAACATTGATTAATAAGGGAATTCATAACTGAACAAAAACCCTAAGACAAGATTTTTCTATGGAACTTAAATATAGATGTTTTTTTGAAAGCTTTTGGGACACAAGGGTGAATGGATAACCCTTGTTGAAATCCCACATCCTTGGAGAAGGAATCTTAGAGAAACAACTCGAAAATTTTGAGGAGAATTGGAAGCCCTAGTTCTTGGCTTCAAAGAGAAGCTCTAAAGTCTATGAAGATATTCTGAAAGTCTAAGTAGGGAATGAGGGAGAAGAACCGTTTACCCCGCTAAATCCTTTTAATATATTACCAAAATGACATAGTTTAGGAACTAAAATAGCAAAAAGTTACAAAAATACCCCTAGATAAAAGTTAGAAGAACTGCCCGTTAGGACCCAACAAGTCACACAATAAGTCGTTGGTATTGACCATGACTCGTTGGGACCATTTGTTGGTTCCGAGTATGAAAACTCTAGTTTCTGGACTTGACTAATGGACGAGAATGGTGACTCATTAGATGGGACAACAGGTTGTTGGTTCCACTCATTGTCACTGGAGGATATTTTGAGTAGATTCTAGATCTCCCCTAACAGATGGATAGAATGACTCATTATCTGAATGAAAGGGTCATTGTTTCCACCTGTTGTCACTGGGGTGACTATAGCATTTTCTTGATTTCTTTCAATGGCTTTATAGGACGAGTCGTTACATCAAACAATCACTCATTGTCTGGCTCGCTATTTGGGAGAAAGATTTAGATAGGTTTCTGGAATGGGTTACAACAAGCGACAAAACGACTCATTACTTCATACAATGAATCGTTCTATGTATCATTGGTACTTCAGGAAAATTTTTGTAGAACTGACAATGAATCTCCTGTTGGGTTGTTGGTCCTGACAACGACTTGTTGCTTTAGTCGTTCTAAGGCAATAATCTTCTAGTTTCTTTCTGGTTTTTCATTTCAAGTCTAGGGTTTGGTCTAAGGATATTTTGGGGTGTTACAGTTACATTTGACAACTTCAAGTAACAAACTCTATCTATATTTAATAGTAATATAGAAGAAATATAAGCAACTAACTAGAAGCATGACTCAACCGACAACACAACAATAGGTGTAACACCCCAAAAAGTTCCCAAGATTTAAAACCGGAGTTTGAAAATGTGCCCAGCAGAAAAATTCAGCAGTACCTCAAAAATGACTCGTACAACGAGTTGTTGGTCGCTCTAACGAGTCATTGGGGGTAGTCATTGGTTGGTATTTAGGATTTCCAGGTGGTAACAAAGGACGGAGACAACGAGTCGTCAGAAGGGGCAACGATCCATTGTATCGATTGTTGGGAGGAAAGTGAAGGATGGACCAGTGGTGGCAATGGAAGGAACAATGAGTCGTTGGTTCTAGTAATGACTCGTCGTGTCAGTCATTATTGGGCCACCAGTCAAGGACTAGTGCAACCAACGGATTGTTACGACGGGTCGCCGAGGTAAGAACGACCCGTCCTATCAGTTGTTGTTTGTAGAAGCTAAAAGTTCAAGGAGTCCCAGTGCATCTAACGTATAGAGACGACGGGTCGTTGTATGAGACAACGACTAATCTTGAGGGTCGTTGGTTCCAGTTCGGGAAATTTTCAAGTTTTTCCCAAGGGTAGTTTGGTAAAATCCCATTCTTCCAGCTTTAAAGTGACATCGTTTTGAGTATTATTTAGAATGTTTTAAGGGTTTTTCGTGCCTAAACCCTCATTTTCTCAACTCTCCTTCCTTTCCTCTCAATACCAAGGTTTTCCCAAGTTTTTTTCCTCCAAGCTTTGAGGTGTAATTTCAAGTGGGATTTCTTCTATCAGGTATGCGAGTTTTCAACAAGGATATTCTTCCATCCTTGTGCCCCAAAGTGTTTTATTAAAAATCCGTTTTCAATTAATCTAGTAAAGCATGACCTAGGGTTTAGGTGATGGGTAAATTCTTTTATATTCTTCTTAAATACTAAAATCTGTTGTGAGTTTAAAATTTTTTGGGATATAAATTAATGGGTTTCATTAAATGGTGGATTAGATGGTAGAAATGCATGGGTGTGAAGTATTCATCATAAATTGGCTTGAGTATTGAATGGGACTACTTTATTATTTGCTTAATTACCGTATTAATTCATGAACATGATTAAATGGTGTGAATATTGGATGATTATCCCTAATAACCTGATTATGCCATTGATAATTATGTTGAGATGAGTTGGAGTTTATGGACGTGAATGATTGAAAGTAAATTATGTATTATCACTACGTTTTCGATCGGATTGACTGGGTATAATGCGAATCTATGATAATGGCCTAATTATTGCATATCTCTCATGAATTGGAGTAAATTATGAAATGGGTCTCATAAAAGGAATATGTGCACTCCTCCCATGATTTATGTTGTAAATGGTGAAGTATGAGTTGAATGTATGGGTTATTTGTAAATCTAAATAAATGAAGCTATGTATCTTTGATAAAGTATAAATTTGACCCCAAAACCATGCACGACCCTGTGCTACATGATGAATGAGATGAACTCAAAATTTCATGATATTGTTAAAGTATAATGCATAATGTGAACCTATAGAATGCTCGTTAGTGTAAGATGCTTGAAGAAATTGTTGATTTGACTTTATGACAAGGTGAATTATGATGATAAAGCATGAGTATGATATTGAAACTTGTTCGAGGTGGAATGGAAGACTACACGCAAGTGCACGTGGTCGAACAAGTAGTAAAGTGGCTTAAGTAAGCCAAGTATCGATCCCACAGGGACTGGGCGAGGGTAACAATCTACTCAACTGTCACTAGACTTTAACTCTACAAATGCAAGACAGCAGTGTAAAGAAGATTTTGATATTTTGGTTTCTAATTTTATGCTAAGTCTAAAATGAGTATATAATTTGAGTTTGAGCTATGAATGTGAGCATGCTGAGGTTAAATGAACATGTAAAGAAATAAATTATCGATACAATTTTAGTTAATCTTTCCTCTGGTTGCTAGTCAAGAATTATTGACAATGGATTAAAACTCTCGTATTTAACCCAACTTAAGAATCATGAACCGTCCACCTACATTTTTGTGATTAAACGAAATTCATGTTCTAGCCATACAAAATCGATTCCTTAATTGACTAATACGACTTTCAGGTATATTTCTATCCTGAAGGTAAATCAATTCTCAATTTTCCCAAACTAAGAAAAGATCATATCCTATTAATTCACAACTTTCCAATTTCTTGCTCTCTCGAGTGAAACCGTACTTTTTAGATATACATTAACATTGGCCACACATTAATGCAGTAAGAACAAGAATCACTAGAACAACCATGGAAGAAAAGATGAAAAACCAAATTGATCAACAATCACATTTCAATACAATTGTTCTTAACCTCAACAAGAAGAGGAATTAGCCACTCATTTGTGGATTAAACATCGTTAAATGAGTGTTAAACATACAAGCAATTTAATTCAAGAAGAAGGAGATAGAGAAAAACCCTGAGATTTTCGTCCCCTCAACTACCTGTAACCCACGTTCTTGCTCCACCAAGTCAGAATTATTAAAAATGAACCTAAGTGTTCTATTTATACTAGTGGGAATTTTTCCCGGAATAAAAAGCAACGTGTCACGGAGTGCATCGCGGAGCACTGCCGCCGTGACACGCCACTGACGCGGACCCTTACTGGAAATTGATTGTCCAGGTGATAAGACCCAACATGGCACGGCGTGCAACGCGGGGCTAGGCCAACGTGCCACGGCCACAACGCGCACCCTCACTGGATTTTGGCAAAAAATCCCTATCCAGGCAGAAGGCATCCACGATGGCAGCGTGATACGGCTCTATCGCAGAGCCCCTTTAATTTGTGCCTTCAAATGCTTTTTCCCTTGCAAACATCCGAGTCCAAACCCAATCTCTCCCAACACGCATTTTAGCTTCCCAAAATTATATTTCACTTGCAAAACAACGCTAATCATGTTGGTTAGTATAAATTCACATTTTATTATCAATCACATGAGAATGTATAAACATTGATAGACAAACAAGGCTAAAATGACACCTTTGAGTATCACTTGGGCATATAAATTTGCCCAAGATCACTTACCCCACACTTAAATCCTTGTTCGTCCCCGAACAACAATCTTACACCTCATGCACTTTACACCCCATCCTGGCTACTTTGGTTCGACAATTCAGGCTATGGTCATACCGATTATTTAATACAAGAAATCATCAAGAAAACATGCATGGTTCTATCAATGCAATGACCTTCAACACATCAAGACCTCCTAGACTTTAAGAATTGACTCTTGATATTGGCAAACTCATGCAAATCAGCTGATCAAGATATCTGACACGAAATTTAATCTCTCATCAAGCATGTGCCCTCACAACACAAGAGAATTTTCCCCTTTTTAATCACATGAACTCAAACGATTACATGCAGGGGCATATAGAAACAATTTCACTCTCTCTCCCAAAAGAATTCACATGCATCATGCCACGAACCATAGGCTTGCCTTTAGTGTATTACTCCACTAATATAAGGAAGTGTGATGTAAGATCACGTAGGACTTTAACGGATTGTAATGTAAGCTACGGAACTAGCAAATATTGGGCTAGCCAATAATAGCCACTAGCATCCTTAAGCGCTTTTTCAATACATCCCATAAAGCTCATGGGCATTGTTTCTTTCTTCATCCTCCCATTCTTGAAGTCTGTCTTTATTTTGACTCATATCATTAAGCACACTTGACTCAATAACAAAGATTATTCATACATCTTCATTATATTTTATTTATAACAAGTGCACCTTCAACCTTTTCTTTCGTTTCATCACTCTTCTTTTCTTTTCTTTTCACCATTCTCACTCTTTGACACTTTGAGAGAATTATTTTCTCTTCTTAAGCGCTTAAGAGTTTTGGATCAAATTTACGGCTAATGAAAAGAAGGGGTTAAGCTCGGTTTACACATTTTTGACAAAATAAAAAATAATAGGCTAAAGGCTCAACGGGCTAACTAGGGTGTACAATCAAGGTGGGTACAATAATGAAAAAGAGAAACTTTCGGTTGAAAAAAAAATGCCTACATCCTTTCCTACAATACACGTCCTTCATTTCGTTTTGTACACACACCAGGCAAGTTCTAGACATTTCATAATAGCATGGAATAAACAAAACCTCACCCCACACTTATTGCACATGCTCAAATCAAGATGTATTCACAGACTCTTCAATCAGCTAATTACAAGAATTCAAACATTAAGCCTCACTCACAGTGAGTCGACTCTATGGCCTAGGTATCTCAACATATTTACAAAGTTGCATGCCTTCATACGAATCACCTTTGCATTTCAAATATCATGTACAACACGCAACAAAAATTCCGCAACCATAAAGTAACTACAGGTTTTGGGATGCAACCCACAAAAGAAAACAACTGAAAAATAAATGAAAAAAAATCTACTCCTAACGAATACATTTCCCTTAAGACGGTCTTCATCCATCCATCATAGGGAACGGTCACTAACTAAGACTTCGGTTCAATGGGACCATTCTCGATAAAAGAACCGAAAACAAACGCCGAGAAACCCATGAATTGAAAAAAAAATTTTAAAAATATCGATCATTTCGATAAAACAAAAATATGGACAAAATCAGCTAGCAACATTCAGCAGCACTACAAAATCAGCTAGCAACATTCAGCGGCACGCAACAGCTTCACATTAATTATAATACAAAACAGAAACATCGCAATCACAGGGTCACAAAAATTTTTTCACAGGCACGACAACAGAACAGAAACATAAACAACAACACAACCAGCACCTAACTACTCCCACCCCACACTTATATCGAACACTGTCCCCAGTGTTCACAAAAATTAACATAGCACAAAAAGTGGGTGGCGGAACTCCCTGATCAATCAAAATACTCCACTTCTTCATCAGGTGCTGCTGCTTCGTCTCCCATGTCTGAATCACCCCCATCGTCGTCATCGGACTCCACATCGGAGTCCTCACGACGTGTATCCTCATCTTGGGGACATCATCATCCGTGGGCTCTACAAAAGCTGGCCCCACTCGGCATAGAGCCCTGGCATTTTTGCCAAAAGGGTAGTCTAGCTCGAGCTACCACAACTCCTCTTCTATTGCCGGCCTCCCGCCTATTCATAGCTGGAGCATCTGCATCCCGTACATGCGAGCCATGTACTGATCATCCCGAGCATGTCGCTGGGCTAGTGTAAGAACTGGCCCATGGGTGGTGTCAGGTGCCTTAGCTTTAGTGACATCTAAGGCCCGCTGCTCCATCTTCGGGATGTAGTCAAGGGCCTCTTCCTCAATATCCAGGCCCCTCAAGAACGTGGTGAGTAGTCCACCAAATGCGTATCTGTGCCCTTGATACAAATGGGCTCTCTTCATGGCAGAGATAATCACCGCCCCCACATTGATCTCCAGCCCTTTCATCAGGGCGTACACCAAGCATACACGATCCCGGGTTACATCCATCATATGCACCCCGGGATTAGGCAGGAACAAACAATCTTCAGCCATATCTTGGCTTCCCTGTTCATCTGTGAGTAAGGCAAGGTCTGATGGTAGCCCCTCTCCTTATGTCTGCTCCACCGAGCTGTTGATCGGGTTCCACACAAAGTGCGTCTGATGTCCGCATATGGTGGAGTGATATTCAGCTGTCAAAGCACATGGGCATTTGTGTCCCACGCCCCTAGGATAGCATTGAGGTGGTGGGGCTCAAAAGTGACTATTTGCCCCCTTATTTTGATGGTGTGACTTCTGAGAGTCGGGTTCCAGTTGGCGTAGGATTCCCGAATCATGTGCAAGTTGCATTACTTGGGCTCTTCAAAGATGAAGTTCAGCCCAGCTGCCTCGATCCTATGGACAATCCTGGGGAACTCTTGTGCCAACGGTTCCCTTGCTATGTGTTCCTCAGGGAAGTACTTGCTCTCCTTGTGCTTTGCGTACCCTTTCTTCCCCTCCTCTGTCACCCACCTGGTTCCGTATTGACGGTGTTGGCCGAGTGGAACCGCTGGTGCTGCTGGGACTGCTGTGCCCAGTCTGATTCTTTTTCTTCCGACGCCAGATGTTGATGCGCCTTTTCCCTTGTCTTGCCTGCTTGCCATTGTTCCAGTCAAACTAAACAGACAAGTTCAATGTTAAGCCAATTAAAATTAGCTTCGACTAAGGTTGGGTTAAGCTAGGCTACCCCACACTTAGTCCCTAGCCAAAATTACAACATTAAGGTAAGATCGTACTTATTTACACAAACAAACAACAAAACATAACAAATATGCTTAGTTCCTTTGGAGAATTCGACGGTATATATTCCATGTACTACTCAGACTTCGTACAGCTAACCACAATCCTTACCTATCGATAACATTTTATCCCATAGCACTTAGCAAGGAGAACAAAAGAAAATTTTAACTACATGATCCTATACAATTCACCCATTTCTTGCAATTTCCAATATTTCCTTAACCCGAGAATCCGTCGGTCTTTTAGCATAGTAACAGTTAGCACAATCGACTCATCTCACCCAACATGTACAATCCAACAAGAATTTCACTAGTTCAACTCAATTTTTCCATTTCAAACTCAAAGTCAAGCCCTAGCTATGATTTTATCAAAAATTCGATTAAGCTATGTAATTATCGAGTTCAAGCAATCACAATGATACTCCGAACATCAATCAACAATAATTCAATTGAATTTAAGCTTAATTTCTACTTAGGGCAAGTTGTGCTCATATCACATGTTCAACATCGAAAAAATTCGACAAGAATTGAGACAGAGTTGAAGAACATACCTTGAATTCGAAGAAATGACGAAAACTTGATGAAATTATGGGCCTAAGTCCATGTCATGTTGACGGGGGAGGGGTTTTTGGGATGTTGGTCGCGGAGGGTATGAAAAATGAGGAAAAATGAGGGGGGAATCGGGGTTAAAAAGTGGGAATTTTGCGCGGGTCACCCGGCGACCCGGTGTGACCCGTCGCGATATACACCTCAACGTGTCACGGAGGGTAACACAGAGCATGCCCTCCATGACACGGAGCCATCGCGTAGGTGATCTGGAATTTGTAAAAATTCCAGAATGACCTTCAACGTGTCACGGAGGGTAACGCGGAGGCCCTCCTCCATGACACGGAGCCATCGCCCTGGCTTACTGTTTTGCCACTTTTTATTATTTTTCATACCTCGGATTTTCCTTTGCGATTCCTTGCATGTTTACCCTCCGTTCAACCTGAAATTCATATTACGACAAGAAATTGGTTAGAATTATAGGATTCACTCAAAATAAAAATAAGAATAAAAATAAAAACTAAAATTTTTGTTGTTAATCAAAAAAAAAAGAAATCTATTCATATTTTACAAAGAAAAATTTCACGGGTTGCCTCCAGTGCAACGCCTGGTTTATCGTCGCGGCTCGACGTCATTCAGCTCAGTCATCTTCTAGGGTGACGGACGTTTTCTCTCGACCACCGTCCTCACCCCAGTAGTGCTTACATCGCTCTGGTTGTTTTCCCAACAACTCTCGTGATTCAACTATCTGCGCATCATCAGCTCGATCAATCACATTGATCATCGAGAGTTCCTCGTACACAGTCGGGAGCTTAGTGGCCTTGTATACATCAAACACTTCCACCTTTTCGTGTGCTCGCATGGTTAGCTGCCCTGCAGCAACATCAATCAGCGCTTTCCTGGTCGCCAAGAAGGGACGTCCCAAAATAAATGGGACTTCCGCGTCTGGCTCAAAATCCAGCACGACGAAATCTACCGGGAAGATAAGGGAGCTCACTTGCACCAGCACATCGTCCACAATGCCATCAGGTCTGGCTAAGGACTGATCCGCTAGTTGCAAGATCACTGTTGTTGGTCTAGGGCTCCCTAGACCCAGCTTCTTGAATACCGATGACGGCATCAAATTAATGCTCGCTCCCAAATCACATAATCTGCGAGCTCGGATACTCTGCCCACTTGTAATTTATATAGTAAAGCTCCCAGGATCTTTGAGCTTTGTGGGCAATCGGTTTTGAATCCGGGAAGTGCACTCCTCTGTGAGAGCTACCGTAGCATACTCAGTCAACTGACTTTTGTTCGCCACGATGTCCTTAATGTACTTTGCATACTTCGACACTCCCTGCAAAACATCAACAAGAGGTAAGTTAATATGTACCTGTTTCAGCACCTCCATGAATTTCTTGAAACACGCCTCCTCCTTGTGTTTCTTTAATCTTTGAGGGAACGGGGGTGGTGGTCTTTCTGATTCAGCTTCCTTTTTCTTCCCCCTCTCATCACTTTGCTCCCTCTCAACTTCTGCTGCTCCCGATTGTTGAGGTGGTCTTTCTGGTTCCACCTTGTTAAACTGCAAACCACTCCTTGTGGTCACCACATTCACCTGCTTGGGGCTGGGATCGGTGTCGCTCGGAAGTCCTCCTCTGGGCCTGGTGTTTTGGGCTCCAGCAAATTGCCCAAATTGATATTCAAGTGCCTTAGTAGCTAACTGGTTGTTCTTCACCTCGGCTGCCAATTTCACATAGTCAGCCTGCAATTGAGCTTGGTTAGCTATCATCGTCTTGAACATCTCCTCAATGCTGGGTGATGGTGGGGGAGGAGGTGCATTGTTGTTTCTATATTGTGCTTGATAGTTCTGCTGCCCTCCTTGATTCCTCTGCGCCCCCTGACTCGAACTTTTCCCTTGATGGTTGTTGCTACACCAAGAGAAATTCGGGTGATTCCTCCAGTTGGAATTGTAGCTGTTGCCATACTGTTGATGGTTGTTCCTCTGTACATTTCCCACAAAGTTCACCGAGTCAGGATTTTCTCCACAACACTTAGCTGAGTGCTCACTACTCCCGCACACTTCACACCAAATCTGCTGCACTACATTCACTGGGGCTTGAGTCTGGTTCATTGTCATGTTACTTAAGTGGGTGTTGAGTTGATTTTGTAAAGCAACTATCTGTGCAGCAATAGCTGTAAAACCATCCACTTCTAGAACTCCTGCTGCTTTCCTTGTTCCTCCTCTTGATGTATCAGCATTCCACTCCGGATTTCCCTGCGAAATACAGTTTAACAAGGTATACAGCTCCTCATAAGTTTTCTCCAATGCTTGTCCCCCAGCTGCTGAGTCTAGCAAGATTTTTGTGTGGGGTTCCAAACCCTCTATAAAAGTGTGCACCAGCACATCATTGGATTGATGATGATGAGGACAATCCCGCAACATGGACTTGAATCTCTCCCAAGCCTGATATAGATTCTCTCCCTCTCTCTGTTTAAAACTTAGAATTTGACTTCTAAGTCTTGCTGTTTTACCGGATGGAAAAAATCATATCAAGAATTTCCTTGCAAGATCATCCCACGTAGTAATAGAATTAGGTGGCTCAGCTTTCAACCACCTCTTGGCTTCTCCCAATAGTGAAAATGGGAACAATGTAAGCCTGACATAATCTGATGACACTCCAGCGGGGATGTAAGTGTCACTTATCTCCAAAAAATTTTGGAGATGCTGTTGTGGATCCTCATGAGGGAGACCTGTGAACTGCCCGCTGGTGTGCAGCAATTGCACCATGTTTTTTTTGAGCTCGAACCTCCCTCCTGGCTCAGGTTTACGGATGCTAGATGTGACATTGTTAGCATGTGGGATTGCCACCTCGCGAATCGGCCTAGCTGCCACTTCCTCGGGGACTAACATTGCCCTTACTACTGGTGGATTCTGTTGTTGCTCCATGATTGTTTGTCTGAGCAACTGCAGCTTTTTCTCTAGAGCTTCTCTCCGCTGAAAATGAAATAGTCTTTCAGGCTCTAAATATGAGTCCACCAGCTCCTTGTCTCTTGCCAGTGTTCAACAGAGATTATATCTGCGAAAATACAGGCTAAGACCAAGTTGTCAGCACTAAGAAAAAATATAGTAAATTTACACTTAAGAAAAATTCACCAATTGGCAGTCCCCGGCAACGGCGCCAAAAACTTGTTCGGGGTTGAATGGAAGACTACACGCTAGTGCACGTGTTCGAACAAGTAGTAAAGTGGCTTAAGTAAGCCAAGTATCGATCCCACAGGCACTGGGCGAGGGTAACAATCTACTCAAGTGTCACTATACCTTAACTCTACAAATGCAGACAACAGTGTAAAGAAGAGTTTGATATTTTGGTTTCTAATTTTATGCTAAGTCTAAAATGAGTATATAATTTGAGTCTGAACTATGAATGTGAGCATGCTGAGGTTAAATGAACATGTAAAGAAATAAATTATCGATACAATTTTTGTTAATCTTTCCTTCGGTTGCTAGTTAAGAATTATTGCCAATGGATTAAAACTCTCGTATTTAACCCAACTTAAGAATCATGAACTGTCCACCTACATTTCTGTGATTAAACGAAATTCATGTTCTAGCCATACAAAACCGATTCCTTAATTGACTAATACGACTTTCAGGTATATTTCTATCCTGAAGGTAAATCAAATCTCAATTTTCCCAAACTAAGAAAAGATCATATCATATTAATTCACAACTTTCCAATTTCTTGCTCTCTCGAGTGAAATCGGACTTTTTAGATATACATTAACATTGGCCACACATTAATGCAGTAAGAACAAGAATCAATAGAACAACCATGGAAGAAAAGATGAAAAACCAAATTGATCAACAATCACATTTCAATACAATTGTTCTTAACCTCAGCAAGAAGAGGAATTAGCCACTCATTTGTGGATTAAACATAGTTAAATGAGTGTTAAACATACAAGCAATTGAATTCAAGAAGAAGGAGATAGAGAAAAACCCTGAGATTTTCGTCCCCTCAACTGCCTGTAACCCACGTTCTTGCTCCACCAAGTCAGAATTATTAAAAATGAACCTAAGTGTTCTATTTATACTAGTGGGGATTTTTCTCGGAATAACAAGCAATGTGTCACGGAGTGCATCGCGGAGCACTGCCTCCGTGACACACCACTGACGCGGACCCTTACTGGAAATTAATTGTCCAGGTGATAAGGCCCAACGTGGCACGGCGTGCAACGCGGGGCTAGGCCAACGTGCCACGGCCCCAACGCGCACCCTCACTGGATTTTGGCAAAAAATCCTTATCCAGGCAGAAGGCATCCGCCATGGCAGCGTGACACGGCTCCATCGCGGAGCCCCTTTAATTTGTGCCTTCAAATGCTTTTTCCCTTGCTAACATCCGAGTCCAAACCCAATCTCTCCCAACATGCATTTTAGCTTCCCAAAATTATATTTCACCTGCAAAACAACGCTAATCATGTTGGTTTGTATAAATTCACATTTTATTATCAATCACATGAGAATGTATAAACATTAATAGATAAACAAGGCTAAAATGACACCTTTGAGTATCACTTGGGCATATAAATTTGCCCAAGATCAAAACTGTTGGACTTTTTGTACTTAGAAAGTAGCCCTATCCTGTCGAGAAGAATGTTGTATGACGAAAAATCAGTTAATATCCTTATCTCTGATTAGCTGTTGCAATTTAGATTAGAGTTAGTCAGTCAGGATTCTCATTAGTGAGAATGTTTCCCTAGTTAGTCGGGACTCTCATTAGCGAGAATGTTTCCCTAGTCAGTTGGGACTCTCATTAGCTGAGAATGTTTCCCTAGCCAGTCGAGACTCTCATTAGCAGAGTATGTTTTCCTAGTCATTTGAGACTCTCATTAGTAGAGAATGTTTCCCTAGTCAGTCGAAATCCTTATTAGTTGAGTCCTTGATCGGTCAGTGATTCCTTAGCTCAGTTGGGACTCCCCAAAATAGAGGATGACTCCCTTAATAATGTTATTAGCATAAATCTGTCCTGAATGGTCCATACTTTAAGTTTATGATGGACTTAGAGTAATGGAAATCAGTCTCAGTTATCAGTAGTGATCCAGTTCAAGGTGTAATGCTAAATTTAGATTTCGGCACTCATTAAATTTACAGAACGTGACCCATATGCATGAGTTCGACGATGTTGGATAAAGTGAGATCTAAGGGAAAGTTTCATGTATATATATATGTATTTGAATCATAAGAGGGTAGTGGCATTGTTGAAGAAATTATGTTGATGTATTTGATTAATTCCTTATCGTATATTTGTTATTTAATTATTTATTTATCCTTCATGCTCAGTACATTTCAAGTACTGACCGCACGCCTTCTTGTTCTATATCGTTTCATGATATAGATTCAGGTCATCAGGCTCAGCCTCGTGGTTAGATAATTTCCATCCTCTCTCAGCTGCTAGTGGTGAGTCCTCATCTTCTGAGGACGTGATTTATATTCATATTTTCTTATGTTTAAGTTTTTAGATTTTAGGAGTTAGCTAGGGGCTTTTCCTAGCAACTCATTAGTTTAGTAGAAGGCTTTCAGACTTGTTTAGACAGAATCAACGTTGTATCTAAGTGTTATTGAAGTGCTCTTATGGTTTCTATTAGATTCTTGTTATTAGCTTCCATTTATTCATGTTGTTGGCTGTTTCTAATGTCAAGGGTTATGCTATGGTTATTCCAGTTCCTTGTCCCGTGTAACGACTAGGGTGTGAACTCGGGTTGTGACAATAGGTCATGAGTGACAAGATCAGCAAATATAATAATTAAATGGTGTATCACCACACCATTCTCTTCTCTACTTCGGAAATGAGTTCATGACCTTTATACAAGGTCAAGCTTTGTAACACCTGTACTATCGTACTACAATCGAAACTGTTCTATGTATGAGGGTGAAATTGACTCAAAATTTTTTGATGAATCTTATGTGTTTGTAGGATTAAAATCACAAGTTATAATGTCTTAAGGATGTTTGGAGTTGGTTAGGAATTAAAATTATCAATTTTTGTGACTCTAGTCATGAATGGGTAAAAGTACGAACCATATAATGGAAGTTCCCGATCTTAGTCCATGACCGTCAAGTGTTTGAAAGGATGAAATTTAGAGAAACCAAGTTTTTAGATCAATTATTAAGTTCGGGGAGTGCGTTGGATGCAAATTAATGTCATAAGGAACCTCTAGCACAATTTTGAGTTGAGAGCCTTCTTACCAATTGAGTTTTCGTATAAGCTCTTAAAAAGGTCAACTTTAAATAATCATAATTCCTAAATTAGGAACTGATTTTGGGTGATTCAAAAAATCAAATTGAATCCCTTTGATTCTTATCTCCAACGCATCCAACCTTGCATCAATCAGAGCTCGGAGAAAAAAGTTATAAGCAATTGGGTGGAGCATTGTCAGGTGCTACGGGAAGAGTGATGACCCATCAAGAACCTGACGGCCCGTGAAGATTGGTTTGTCAACCTTAACTAGAAACTATGAAATTTCACCCCAAAGTGAGGGGCAAGTTGATGGTTAGTTGAGGGATTCACGGCCTATCACTTGGGGTGTCACATGGAGGTTTCAGGGCTTTTAAAAGTCTCCATAAATGATTTTTTTGATATTGTTCCGCCTCCAGAACAACCCTATAATTTCCAAGAGCTCTCCCCAAACCTCCTAAGACTATGTAAGTATTCTCCAACCTATTACAACATAAATCCATGAACGTCTTCATGATTCTAACATAAATATCACCTTCTTACCTCTAGCAAGGTCAAGCACAATCTTTGAGTTCCAAGACTTCAAATCTTGAGCACTCCTCCTTCCTCCAAGGTAAGTAACTCCCCTAAAACAATACTTGAGTATTATTTCTACTCCTAAAGGATGTTCTATGGTCAGGACTCATGGGATGGTGCTAGGAGCCATGAGTTCATGTGATGACCTAGGGTTAGGGTTTATGGGATTGGTTTGGCGTTGAGGATGGATATGGCTGTTTTGGTTAGAATTGTAATGGTTATTCTTGTTGTTAAGGGTCTATAGAAATAGGGTGGTGGTGTTAGTACACCCTACCCATAAGAGGCTCAAGTATAAGGTATGTAAGGCTATCTCTATATGTGGGAACCTCATTATTCTTCACCACGCTACGTTATTCTTGTCTATGAGCTTTTCCTCCATGTATGAGTTAGAGTTATGATGAAAAACATATTTCTTGATCTTATTGACTCTTATGAAATACAAGAATTTTCTACGATAGTGCTCATCATTTATGGTACCTCTTTTTCAAGGATTTTTATCATTTCCTACACAAAATTATGAAAGCATGAAAGATACGAAATTCCTTCATAGTCGGGTTTGATGTTTCTTCTTAAAGATTTACTTATGAAATCCTTCTTCTTTTTGAGTTTTTAGCATTAAGGCCAAGAACATTATGTATATGATGAATTCTTTTCAAAATCCTATGAGTTCCTATGTATATTTTATGATCATTCATAATCACTCAGTGAGTTCCTATGTATATCTAAGATGCTTCTTGATCTTTCGATGAGTTTCCATGAGTCCTCTTATAAAAAGTATCAATTTCCAAACTATGATTTTCCTCTAAAAGAGAAGTTTCTACAATTTAATGAACTATGATATTCCTCTACTAGAGAAGGTTTAATGACTTTATAAACTATGATTTTTCTCTAAAAGAGAAGTTTCAATGATTTTAGTGAGAAGTTATTACAACATAATGATTTTTAAATTTAAAGGTCTTATGACAATGATGAACTATGATTATGGTACGATGATGACTTATGATTATAAGCTTGGCTAATTCAAGTAAATCACTTTATGAAATAAAAAAGGGAGTTGTAATGTTAACCAACAAGGCTTCATGCCTGAAACTACATATGCCAACGTAGGTTATGGATTATTTTTGTTGATCCAGGTGACTCCTATATGCCCCAGGTATGGGCTATTATGGATCCTTGCTAGCAAACTATGTTATGATATTGTCACACCCCGAGTCTACACCCTGGACGTAACACGGTACTTGAAGCCACAAGTGACCCCAAGTCAACTCCTAGTCTATCATTCATTAGCATTTTGAGTAAACATGCACAACGGAACTTTGAAATAATATCATAAAACATTTATGAAATACAAGTTTGAAAACATAAGGTTCAAAACATTTGAATAATACTGTTAATTCTAAAAGAAAATCATGTCTGTCTGAAAGCCATCTAACTGAGGAGTTGTTGGGATAATCCCCCAGCTAAGTCAAAGTATAACTAAAACTAATAAATGACTGAAAGAAAGAAATAATGCCCTTGGATGATGAGGACTCACGCTTCACTGCTGAGGTGGAGAAACTGAACTGCGGTGGCTATCGGTGCTGAGTTTGAGAACCTGCAGCTGTGTCATGAAACGATACAGCATAAAAGTATGCGTCAGTACTTTGAATGTACTGATTATGAGAGAGGAATATACTGATAGATGTAAGCGACTGAATTGGAAAGACATGGCATGACAAACTAGTTATCTGAACTGAAATCATCTGAAGTAACTGAGATGGTAAAAATGATCCTGTCTGGTGGTCAAAGACATGCCCTACATCTGAAAGTTCTAAGTCTGAGAGACTACCCTGAACTAATCTGAACTTAGTTGAATTGTCAAAATTGAGACTGAACGAACTAACTAGTGGGAGAGTCTATAACCGACATTTAACCACGTGAGCTAGACGTGGAGTCCGATGTATACACCCCACAGGTAGGACCCAATATACCTTGCCAGGGTATAAAGGCATGAACTAGGTGATCACAAAAAAATCAGGGGCCAATTAGGCCAAGTAATACTGTAACCTATACCGGCAAAGTAGTTATTGGAACCTGGGTGCGATGGATCCCCGACACACTCGGTGCTAAGTCCTACTCCCACTGGAAAACCTAAACTGAACTACTAGGCTGACATCTCGAAACTAGGGCCCAAGCCTAGTCAGGGACATATAACTGAAAGTACCTTGAGAGTTTTAACGGACCAGATTCTGAACTGGGTCTAGACTGGTCAGAGCTTCTTATCTGGAAGTGTCATAACCTTCTAAGAACAACTATAATATGAACTGGGGTCCTGGGCTGGTCAAAGATACATAACTAGGATGTCATTACTACCTAATGGACCAAATAACGAAAAGCTGAGTCTGATTTTGATAACCGAGAGGCATCACTAACACCTCGGAAGAAGACTGAAGTCAAACTGATCAGTTGACACTTTCTAGATAGTTCTAAGAATGTTCTGTGTTCTAATTGAACTAGACTACTAAGCAGCTAATAGAGAACTCATTCATTCCAATAACACGGGAAATTTCATAATATAGCAAAGTTTCAATAATTAAAGGAATCTCATCCAACAAGGCTAAAATCGTCATCATTAATGGAATGATTGCTCAACATATATATATATATATATATAATAAGAATCACTACGAAATTCAGCCCAAACATACTTCAAAACTAAAAAAGATTTAATACACAACCGATCACTGCTCAAGAATTTAGGGATGTAAAATCACTTGGCAAGAACATCAACAATTTACTTAAGAACTGATGAAAATCATATCAATGATAAGCATGGAAAATAACCCAATTGAAACTAACGAAAACCAACATGAAAATATTTTTCACAATCGAAAATCCCAGGTCTAAACTGATAGGAGAATTATGGGAGGATTTTGGGGACCACATAGGAATGACAATTCCCTTGTTGAATACCCACATACTTGACTAAAATCCTTCCGGAGGAGAATCTTGAACTGCTGCAAGAGATGAGAAACCCTAGTCTTGGTTGGAGGGTTCTTGAGAGGAGAATTTTCGATGTTTTCGAAAACTAAGAGTGGGGAATGAGGAATGAACCGTTTCTCCCCACTAAAATGTCTGAAATTATTACTAAAATGATGTAGTTTAAAACTTAGGAGAGTAGGAAATTACTAAATAGCCCTTAGAAATTTACTGGGAAAAACTGTCAAGTGCCGCTAACGGGTGACCTAATGGGTCGTGGTGATAGACTACGATTCGTGGTCACTCCCGTCAGGTACGCTGCCTGGGATCCTTAGTAGGCCACCACGAGGGACCTAAAGAGTCGTGGTCATTGGTCACCAGTCGTGGACCACACTGTCTCATTCTTGAGATTTAATGTTATGTCCAGTAATGAACCACCTAACGAGGCATTGGCACAGATGACGACTCGTTGCTGACACTCGTCAGGTACACTGGTCAACTAATTATATTCGCAACTCAAGTCTGTCCACGAATGACTTAACAGGTCGTGGTTGGTGACATGACTCGTGATGTCTCTCATTGGGTACACTGTCTCGCCTCTTAACTTATTAAGCCTCTTTCTCACGGCTCACTTGACGACTCGTGAGGCTACCTAATGACTTATTAGGTGGGTCGTGCTGAAGCTTTTCTGCAGCTTTTTTTCCAGATTTCCTGATTTAAGTCCCGAAATTAGATTTTTAGTTTCCGGGGCATTACAATATCTCCCCTTTGTAAACATTCTTCCTCGAATGTTAGAAGACACACAGGAAGAAAAAAAAATAGCAATCAAACATTCCAAGCATTGCTCATTTAACTCCAAAACTGCTAGAGTGACTACCTCCGTTTCAAAATACATAACTGAACTGAATTTACCTTTCATACATACATTCAAAAACATAAAAGAGACTTGAACATCTGAACTGAGTCATGAAAACAAAATTGAGTTTTAGGGTCAAAACTAATATCTCATGTTTTGCTAGAGCTGGTAGGGAACAAGTATGGGTATTTGGCCATCATATCTGCTTCTGCCTCCCACGTAGCTCCCTCAACCTGCTGATTTCTCCATAAGACTTTGACTGAAGCTATTTTCTTGGTCCTCAACTTACGTACTTGACGGTCAAGGATCTGGACTGGTACTTCCTCATATGAGGGACTATCTGTTATTTCTACACTGTCCAATGGCACAGCTGAGGTTGTATCTCCAATGCACTTATTACAAAAGTGACACATGGAAAACTGGGTGCACAACTGCTACTTCTGAAGGTAACTCTAGCTCATAGGCTACATTGCTGATACGCCTCAAAACTCTATAAGGTCCCACATATCTCGGACTAAGCATTCCTTTCTTTCCAAACCTCATCACCCTTTTCATGGGCGAAACTTTCAGGTATACCCAGTCATCAACTACAAACTCCAACTCTCTTCTTCGTACATCGGAATAAGATTTCTGATGGCTCTGAGCTGTTTTCAACCTTTCTCAGATTAGTTGAACTTTCTACATTACCTCGTGAACCGAGTCTGGCCCTATGAAGGTAGCTTCTCCAACCTCAATCCACCCTATAGGATATGTACACCTTCTACCATACAATGCTTCAAAAGGGGCCATCTGGTTACTAAAGTGGTACCATTTGTTGTACGCAAACTCAATAAAAGGAAAATGGTCATCCCAATTGCCCTTGAAATCAATTACGCATGCTCTTAGCATATCTTCTAGAGTTTGAATAGTCTGCTCCATCGGTCTATGGGTTAAAAGCGGTGTTGAGTTTGACCTGAGTGCCTAGTCCCTTCTGAAAGGACTTCTAGAAGTGTGAGGTGAACTCCATTCCCCTGTCTGAAATGATAGCCAAAGGCACCCCATGAATTCTGATTAACTCTCGGATGTAAAGTTTGGCTTAGTCCTTAGCTGATTCTGTGGTTTTAATAGGGAGGAAATGAGCTGAGTTAGTCATCCGATCTACTACCACCCAGATTGAGTCATGCTTTCAGAGAGTCCGAGCTAGACTTGTAATGAAATCCATATTCACTTCTTCCCACTTCCATGTGGGTATACTGATATCTTGGGTCATGCCTCCTGGCCTTTGATGCTCTACCTTAACTTGCTGGCAGTTTGGGCACTTGGCTATGAATTCAGCAATGTCTCTTTTCATGTCGTTCCACCAGTAAATATCCCGCAAATTGCGGTACATTTTGGTAGCACCGGGGTGAATGGTGTATCTCGAGCTGTGTGTCTCAGCTAGTATCTGCTGTCTCAGCTTACCAACATCTGATACACAAAACCTGCCCTGGTAATGAAGCACCCCATCTCCCCCTTGGGAGAAAGCCTCAACCTCCTTTTTGAGAAATTCTTCTTTAAATTTAAGTAGAACTAGATCTTCATCTTGTCTGGAGTTAACTTCAACTACCAAGGATGAATCTGACCCTCTTTGCATTACCACGCAACCTTCAGCTGAATCCACCAACTGCACCGCTAACCGAAGTAGCCTGTGAAGTTCTTTCGCTAACTCCCTCTTGTGTTCCTTAATGTGAGCTACACTTCCCATAGACCGTCTACTTAGGGAATCAGCCACCATATTGTCCCTATTCGGGTGATACAACACACTCATGTCATAATCCTTTAGTAGCTTGAACCACCGTCTCTGAGATAGGTTTAGGTCCTTTTGGCTGAACACATACTGAAGGCTCTTGTGATTCCTGAACACATCCACGTGAGCCCCATACAAGTAGTGTCTCCATATTTTTAACGCGAATACCACCGCTGTGAACTCCAAGTCATGAGTTGGATAATTCTTCTCATTAAATTTGAGCTATCTGGAGGCATAGGCTATCACTTTTCCCCACTGCATCAGAACGCAACCAACTCCAACTCTGGAGGTGTCACGATAAACGACCAACCCATCTGATCCTTCCGGCAAGGTTAACACTGGGGCAGTAGTAAGTCGAGTCTTCAAATCCTTAAAACTTTTCTCACACTCATCCGACCACTGAAATTTCATATTATTCTTAGTTAACTTGGTCAGGGAGATGCTATAGAGGAGAAACCTTCCATAAACCATCAGTAATAACCCGCTAAGCCTAGGAAACTCCTAATTTCAGTAGGAGAGGTAGGTCTGGGCCAATCCTTCACTGCTGCTATTTTATGAGGATCTACCTATATTCTTTCACCTGAGACCACGTGACCCAAGAAAGTCACGGACTTCAACCAAAATTTGCACTTACTGAATTTGGCAAATAGCTGGTGGTCTCTGAGTGTTTGAAGCACTAAGCTCAGGTGATCTTCATGCTCTTCATCATTTCTAGAGTATACCAGAATGTCTTCTATAAATACAATGAAGAACATATCCAGATACTGCTTGAAGCCTCTATTCATCGGGTCCATAAAGGCTATTGGGGCGTTTGTGAGTCCAAAGGACATCACCACAAACTCATAGTGACCATATCGAGTTTTGAATGTTGCTTTCGGTATGTCACACTCTCTGACCCTTAACTGATGGTATCCTGACTTGAGATCAATCTTGGAGAAATAACTGGCTCCTTAAAGTTGGTCGAACATGTCATCAATTCTAGGTAGGGGATATCTATTCTTGACCGTGACTTTATTCTGCTGATGGTAATCTATGCACATTCTAAGGATACTATCTTTCTTTCATAGGAATAGAACTGGAGCACCCTAAGGTAAGATACTGGGTTTGATAAAACCCTTGTCAAGAAGATCTTTTAGCTTCTCTTTCAACTCCTTAAGCTCAGCTGGAGCCATTCTATAAGGAGGGATGGAGATGGGCTGAGTATTTGGGAGGAGGTCTATTCCGAAGTCTATTTCCTGTTCAGGGGGAACTCTGGGGAGATCCTCAAGAAATACATCTGGGAACTCACTGACAACTAGAATTAACTAAATGATTGGGGTCTTAGAGTTGGAATCCTTGACCCGAACCAGATGATATAGACATCCTTTGGAAATGAGTTTCTGGGCCTTAAGGTCGGAAATAAACCTACCGCTGAACTGCTGCCTATCCATTCTAACACTGGCTCATTGGGAAACTAAAACTTGACAATTTAGTTCTGCAATCAACTGAGGCGTAGAAGGAGTGTAACCGATCCATGCTGAGAATAAGGTCAAATTCGATCATGTCTAACTCTACAAGATCATCTGGAATAACTTTACTTAGAACTGAGACTGGGTAGTTTCTATACACCCGGTTGGCTCTAACAGCCTCGCCAACTAGGGTGGAGACTTAGGATGGTTCTAAGAGGACCTCTGGACTAATGTTGAACTGGACTGCTATTTAGGGAGTCACAAACAAAAGAGTGGCTCTTGGATCTAAGAGGGCATACACGTCTAGATGGAAGAGACGTAACATACCAGTAACTATGTTAGGTGAGCTTTCATGATCTTCACGGGAAGATAGAGCATAGAAACGACTTTGGCGTTGACCGCCATCTGTACCTGATGTGTTGGCCTACTGAGCTTGTCAGCCTGCTGGTGCTGATAATGTGGCAGATTGTGATCTCCCTCGCCCTGCCGAGGGGCACTACTTAAGCCGGTGTCCAAGTTGTCCACTCTCAAAACATCCCTCTCATCCATGAAGGCATTCTCCCGAGTGGTTCCTACCATACTTGGGGCAAGCTGGATGCCTATTCTCGGTACTGTGAGTCTGAGACTGAATGCCAGATGATCCACCCCTCCGATCCTGGCGGGGCCGAATGGTTGGGGCGCTGGCTGAACTAGGTGTTGGGGTTCTCTGCTGCTGTTGCTGTGGGCAGTTACCACTGCTAGACCTTTGATGGCCAAAATCTAAATGGTCAGTCCTTGCTCTTTTGTTCTTACACTCCATATCCTTCAGCTTTTCAACCTCAATCTACTAGGCATAGACAATCCAGCTAGAAACGTCCATGTCCTTAATCAGCATCGTGGTCCTGTACTTGATCTTGGGCAAATTTATATGCCCAAGTGATAGTCAAATGTGTCATTTTGCCTTGTTTATCTATCGATGGTTGTACATTCTCATGTGAATTGTACTAAAATGTGAATTTATACTAACCAACATGATTAGCGCTGTTTTGCAGGAAAAATATAAAGTTATGGAGCTAAGATGCATGTTGGGAGAGATCGGGATTGGACTCGGAAGCTAGCAAGGGAAAAAGCACAATGAAAGCACGAATTAAAGGGGCTCCGCGATGGAGCCGTGTCACGCTGCCATCGTAAATGCATTCTGCATGGATGCTTAAAATATGCCAAATTCCAATGAAGGTGCGCGTTGGGACCGTGGCACATTGGCCTAGCCCCGCATTGCACACCGTGCCACGTTGGGCCTTAATACCTCGATGATCGTATTCCAGTGAGGGTCCGCGTTGGTGGCGTGTCACAGAGGCAGTGCTCCACGATGCACTCCGTGACACGTTGCTTGTTATTCCGGGAAAAATTCCCACTAGTATAAATAGAACACTTAGGTTCATTTTTAATTATTCTGACTTGGTGGAGCAAGAACGTGGGTTACAGGCAGTTGAGGGGACGAAAATCTCAGGGTTTTTCTCTATCTCCTTCTTCTTGATTTCAATTGCTTGTATGAATAACACTCATTTAACGATGTTTAATCCACAAATGAGTGGCTAAATTCCCTTCTTACTGAGGTTAAGAACATTTGTATTGAAATTTGATTATTGATAAATTGGTTTTTCCTCTTTTCTTCCATGGTTGTTCTATTGATTCTTGTTCTTACTGCGTTAATGTATGGCCAACATTAATGTAAATCTAAAAAGTCCGGTTTCACTCGAGAGAGCAAGAAATTGGAAAGTTGTGAATTATATGATATGATCTTTTCTTAGTTTGGGAAAATTGAGAATTGATTTACCTTCAGGATAGAAATATACTTGAAAGTCGTATTAGTCAATTAAAGAATTGGTTTTGTATGGCTAGAACATGAATTTCGTTTTATCACAGAAATGTAGGTGGAAGGTTCATGATTCTTAAGTTGGGTTAAATACGAGAGTTTTAATCCATAGGCAATAATTCTTGACTAGAAACCAGAGGAAAGATTAACCAAATTGTATCGATAATTTATTTCTCTATATGTTCATTTCAGCCTCAGCATGCTCATGCTTATAGTTCAGACTCAAATTATATATTTGTTTTAGACTTAGTACAAAATTAGGAAACAAAATATCAAACTCTTCTTCACACTGTTGTCTGCAATTTAGAGTTAAAGTTTATTGACACTTGAGTAGATTGTTACCTTAGACCAGTCCCTGTGGGATCGATACTTGGCTTACTTGAGCCACTTTACTACTTGTTCAACCACGTGCACTTGCGTGTAGTTATACCCAATAGACCGAACAAGTTTTTGGCGCCGTTGCCGGGGACTAGCAATTGGTAAATGTTTCTTAAGTGTTAGTTTACTGTTTCTTCTTAGTGTTGACAACTTGGTCTTAGCCTGTATTTTGCAGATACTAATTTCTGTTGAACACTGGCAAGAGACAATGAGTTGGTGGACTCATATTTAGAGCCGAAAAGACAATTTCATCATCAAAGGAGAGAAGCTCTAGAGAAAAAGCTATGGTTGCTCAAACAAACAATCCTGGAGCAAAAACAGAATCCACCAGTTGTAAGGGCAATGTTAGTGCCCGAGGAGATGGCAGCTAGGCCGGTTCGCGAGGTGGCAATCCCACATGCTAACAATGTCACATCTAGCATCCGCAAACCTTAGCCAGGAGGGAGGTTCGAGCTTAAACAAAACATGGTGCAATTGCTGCACACTAGCGGGCAATTCACAGGTCTCCCTCATGAGGATCCACAACAACATCTTCAAAATTTTTTGGAGATAAGTGACACTTACATCCCTGCTGGAGTGTCATCAGATTATGTCAGGCTTACATTGTTCCCATTCTCACTTTTGGGAGAAGCTAAGAGGTTGTTGAAAGTTGAGCCACCTAATTCCATCACCACATGGGATGATCTTGCAAAGAAATTCTTGATACGGTTCTTCCCATCCGGTAAAATAGCAAGACTTAGAAGTCAAATTCTGAGTTTTAAACAGAGAGAGGGAGAGAATCTGTATCAGGCTTGGGAGAGATTCAAATTTGTGTTGCGGGATTGTCCTCATCATCACCAATCCAATGATGTGCTGGTGCATACTTTCATAGAGGGTTTGGAACCCTACACACAAATCTTGCTAGACTCAGCAACTGGGGGACAAGCATTGGAGAAAACTTATGAGGAGCTGTATACCTTGTTAAATCGTATTTCGCAGGGAAATCTGGAGTGGAATGCGGATTCGTCAAGAGGAGGAACAAGGAAAGCAACAGGAGTCTTAAAAGTGGATGATTTTATAGCTATTGTTGCACAGATAGCAGCGTTACAGAATCAACTCAACACCCACTTCAGTAACATGAGCATGAACCAGTCTCAAGCCCCAATGAATGTAGTGCAGCAGATTTGGTGTGAAGTGTGCGGGAGTAGTGAACACTCAGCTGAGTGTTGTGGAGCAAATCCTGATTCGGTGAACTTTGTTGGTAATGTACAGAGAAACAACCACCTACAGTATGGCAATAACTACAATTCCAACTGGAGGAATCACCCGAATTTCTCTTGGGGTAGCAATAATCATCAAGGACAAAGTTTGAGTCAGGGGGCGCAGTGAAATCAAGGAGGGCAGCAGAACTATCAGTCACAATACAGAAGCAACAATGCACCTCCTCCACCACCATCACCCAGCATCGAGGAAATGTTCAAGACAATGATAGCTAACCGAGCTCAATTACATGCTGACTACGTAAAATTGGTAGCCGAGGTACAGAACAATCAGTTAGCTACAAAGGCGCTGGAGTACCAGTTTGGGCAATTTGCTGGAGCCCAAAACACCAGGCCTAGAGGAGGACTTCCGAGTGACACTGATCCCAACCCCAAGCAAGTGAATGCAGTGACCACAAGGAGTGGTTTACAGCTTAAAGAGGTGGAACCAGAAAGACCACCTCAACAGTCGGGAGCAACAGAAACTGAGAGGGACCAAAGTGATGAGAGGGGGAAGAAAAAGGATGTTGAACCAGAAAGACCACCACCCTCGTTCCCTCAACGATTAAAGCAACACAAGGAGGAGGCGTGTTTCAAAAAGTTCATGGAGGTGCTTAAACAGGTACACATTAACTTACCTCTTGTTGATGTTTTGCAGGGAGTGCCGAAGTACGCAAAGTATATTATGGACATCATGGCGAACAAAAGCAGGTTGACTAGGTACGCTACAATGGCTGTTACAAAGGAGTGCACTTCCCGGATACAAAACAGGTTGCCCACAAAGCTCAAGGACCCTGGGAGCTTTACAATACAAATCACAATTGGGCAGAGTATCCGAGCTTGCAGATTATGTGATTTGGGAGCGAGCATTAACTTGATGCCGACATCGGTATTCAAGAAGTTGGGGCTACGGAGTCCTAGACCAACAACAGTGATCTTCCAACTAGCAGATCGTTCCTTGGCAAGACCTAATGGCATTGTGGAGGATGTGCTGGTGCAAGTGGGCTCCCGCATCTTCCCGGTAGACTTTATTGTGCTGGACTTCGAGCCAGACGCGGAAGTCCCATTTATTTTGGGATGTCCTTTCTTGGCTACCGGGAAAGCACTTATTGATGTAGCTGCAAGGCAGCTAACCATGTGAGCATACGATAAGGTGGAGGTGTTTGATGTGTACAAGGAACCAAGCTCCCGGCCGTGTACGAGGAACTCTCGGTGATCAACGTGATTAATCGAGCTGATGTTGTCTAGAGCGTTAAGTCACGGGAGTTGTTTGGGAAACCACCTGAGAGGTGTAAGTTTGACAGGGGTAAGGACGGTGGTCAAGAGAAAACGTCCGTCATCCTAGAGGATGATTGAGCTTAATGACGTCGAGCCGCAACGGTAAACCAGGCGCTGCACGGGAGGCAACCCGTGAAGATTTTTGTAATATATTATTAGATTTCGTCAAAAAAAAAGAGAAAAGAGAAAAAATGAGAAAAATAAAAATAAAAATGAAATTTGTAGTTTATGTGAAACCTATAAATTCTAACCAATTTCTTGTTGTGAGATGAATTTCAGGCTGAACGGAGGATAAATGTGCAAACGATCGCAAAGGAAAAATCGAGGTAAGAAAAATAATAAAAAGTGGCAAAAAGTGAGCCCACGCGATGGCTCCGTGTCACGGAGGAGGGCCTCCGAGTTACCCTCCGTGACACGTTGAAGGTAATTCTGGAACTTTTACAAATTATAGCACACCTGCACGATGGCTCCGTGTCACAGAGGTCATGCTCCACGTTTCCCTCCGTGACACGTTGAGGGTAATTTCGCGTCGGGTCACACCGGGTCGCCGGGTGACCCGCGCGAAAAACCTTCTTTTTAACCCCTTTTTTCCCCTCATTTTTCCAATTTTTTCACTCCCCTCCGCGACAAACAACCCAGCACCCCCCTTCCCCAACGTGACACGGACTAGGAGCTCAAATTTGTCAACTTTTCTTCGATATCATCGAATTGAAGGTATGTTTGTTAACTTTATCTCATTTCTTGCCTTATTTTTCCGATTTTAGCATAGGAAGTGAGGAAAACTTGCCCTAAGTGTAAATTAAGCATGAATTCATGTAAATTATTGTTGATTGATGTTCATAGTATCGTTGTGATGGTATGAACTCGATAAATACATGTTTGAGTGAAATTCTTGCGAAATTGTAGTTAGGGTTAGAATTCAAATATGAAGAAGTTAAAATTGAGTTGAATGTGAAATTCTTCTTGGTTTGTGCATGTTGGGTGAGGAACATTATGTTGTGCTTAACGTTAAGACGATTAAGGCGCGGCGGATTGTCGGGTTAATGAAGTTGTTGAAATTGCATAGAAATTGGGAGAATTGTATCGGTTTTATTGATAGAAATGTGTGTTAAGTGCTATGTAATGAAATGTGAATGATGGTAATGTTGTGGTTAGTTGTACGAAGTTTGAGTAGTACAAAAGAATTTAGACCGTCGAATTCTCTAACTGCACAAGGCATATTTTTTGTGTTTTATTTTTTTTGTAAATTGGAAATAAGTATGATCTTGTCGTAATGCTGTGATTGTGGCTAAAGCCTAAGTGTGGGGTGGCCTAGCTTAACCCAACCTTAGTCAAAGCTAATTTTAATTGAATAACATTGGGACTGTCTGTTTGGTTTGACAGGAACGATGGCAAGCAGGCAAAAAAAAGGGAAGGGCACATCAACATCAGGCACCGAAAGGAAAAGAATTAGACTGGGAACAACAGTCCCAGCAGCACCAGCGGTTCCACGCGGCCAACGCCGTCAATACGGTACCCGATGGGTGACAGAGGAGGGGAAGAAATGGTACGCAAGGCATAAGGAAAGCAAATACTTCCCTGAAGAGCACATTGCTAGGGAACCGTTGGCACAGGAGTTTCCTAGGATTGTCCACAGGATTGAGGCAGTCGGGCTGAACTTTATCTTTGAAGAGCCCAAGGAGTGCAACCTGCACCTGATTTGGGAATTTTATGCCAACTGGAACCCGACACTCAGAAGTCACACCATAAAGATAAGGGGCAGATAGTCACTTTTGAGCCCCATCACCTTAATGCCATCTTGGGGGCGCGGGACACACACGCCCATGTGCTTCGGCAGCTGAATATCACTCCACCATACACGGACATCAGACGCACTTTGTGTGGAGCCCGGTCTACAGCACGTTGGAGCAGGCATAAGGAGAGGGCTACCATCAGACATTTCCCTACTCACAGATGAACAGGGAAGCCAGGATATGGCTTAAGATTGTTTGTTCCTGCCTGATCCCGGGGGTGCATATCACAGATGTCACCTGGTATCGTGTGTGCTTGGTATACGCCCTGATAAAAGGGTTGGAGATCAATGTCGGGGCGGTGATCATCTCCGCCATGAAGAGAGCCCGTTTTCATCAAGGGCACAGGTACGGGTTTGGTGGCTTACCTACCACGTTCCTGAGGGGCCTGGATATTGAGGAGGAGGCCCTTGACTACATCCCGCAGATGGAGGGGCGGGTCTTAGATGTCACCAAAACTAAGGCACCCGACACCACTCAAGGCCAGTTCTCACATTAGCCGAGCGACATGCTCGAGATGATCAGTACATAGCTCGCATGTTTGGGATGCAGATGCTCCAGCTGCGCATAGGCGGGGGGCCGGCAACAGAAGATGAGCTATGGCAGCTCGAGCTAGACTACCCTTTTGGCGAAAATGCCAGGGCTCTATGCCGAGTGGGGCCAGCTTTTATGGAGCCCACTGATGATGATGTCCCCATAGATGAGGAGACACGTTGTGATGACTCCGATGTGGTGTCAGATGATAACGACGGGGGAGATTCAGACATGGGAGACGAGGCAGCGACACCTGACAAAGAAGTGGAATACTTTGATTGATCAGGGAGTTTCACCACCTACTTTCGTACTATGCTGAATTTTGTGAACACTGGGGACAGTGTTCGATTTAAGTGTAGGGTGGGAGTAGTTAGGTGTTGGTTGTTGTTGTTATTAATGTATGTCTCTGTTCTGTTGTTGTGCTTGGATAAACTTGTGACCCTGTGATTTTTGTGTTTATGTCTGTATTGTAATTAAGGTGAAGCTATTGTGTGCTGTTGAATGTTGTTAGCTGGTTTTGTACATATCTTTGTTTTATCGAAATTATCGATATTTTTAAAATTTTTGTGAAATTTTTATTTTTGGGTTTCTCGGCGTTTGTTTTCGGTTCTTTTACCGAGAATAGTCCCATTGAACCGAAGTCGTAATTAGTGATTGTTCCCTATGACGGATGGATGACGACCGTCTTAAGGGAAATGTAGTTGTTAGGAGTAGATTTTTTTTGTTTCATTTTTTCTTTTAGTTTTTTTTATTGGTTTGCATCCCAAAACCTGTCGTTACTCTATGGTTGCGAAATTATGGTTGCGTCTTGTACATGATATTTGTAATGCAAAGGTGATTTGTATGAAAGCATGCAACTTTGTAAATATGTTGAGATACCTAGGCCATAGAGTTCGATTCGGTGTGATTGAGGCTTAATGCTTGAATTCTTGTAATTAGTTGATTGAAGAGTCTGTGAATATGTCTGGAGTTGAGCATGTTAAATGAGTGTATGGTGAGGTTTCGGTTCTTCCATGCTATTGTGAAGTTTCTAGAACTTGTCTGGTGTGTGTACAAAACGAAATGAAGGATGTGTATTGTAGGAGAGGATGTAGGCATTTCTCTGCTTTAACCGAAAGTTTTTTTTCATTATTGTACCTACCTTGAATGTACACCCTAGTTTGCCCATTGAGCCTTTAGCCTATTTCTTTCTTTTGTCAAAAATGTGTAAACCGAGCTTAACCCCTTCTTTTCATTATCTGTGAATTTGATCAAAACCTCTTAAGCACTCAAGAAAAAAATAATTAAATAATTTTCCCACCACGCCAGGGAGTGAGAATTTTGAAAAGAAAAGAAAAAGCAGAGTGATGAAAGGAAAGAAAAGGTCGAAGGTGCACTTGGTATAAATTGAATATAATGAAGATGTATAAATAATCTTTATTATTAAGCCAAGTGTGCTTAAAGATATGGGGTCGAAAATAAAGACAAACTTCAAAAATGGGATGATGAAGGAAGAAACAATGTCCATAAGGTTGATGAGATGGATTGAAAAAGCACTTAAGGAGGCTAGTTGTTATTATTGGTTAGCCCAGTATGTGCTAGTTCCGTTTCTTACATTACTACCCATTAAGTCCTACGTGATCTTACATCATGTGTCCTTATATTAGTGGAGTAATACACTAAAGGCAAGCCTATGGTTCATGACATGATGCATGTGAATTCTTTTGGGAGAGAGAGCGAAATCTTGTTTATATGCCCCTGCATGTAATGTTTTGAGTTCATGTGATTAAAAAGGGGAAACTTCTCTTGTGTGATGAGGGCACATGCTCGACGAGAGATTAAATTTCGTGTCGGATATCTTGATCAGCTGATTTGCATGAGTTGCCGATATCGAGAGTCGATTCTTGAGTCTACGAGGTCTTAATGTGTTGAAGGTCATTGTATTGATAAGACTATGCATGTCTTCTTGATGATTTGCTGTATTAAATAATCGGTATAACCGTAGCTTGAATTGTCGAGCCAAAGTAGCCAGGATGGGGTGTCAATTGCATGAGGTGTAAGATTATTGTTCGGGGACGAACAAGGATTTAAGTGTGGGGTAAGTGATCTTGGGAAAATTTATATGCCCAAGTGATACTCAAATATGTCATTTTGCCTTGTTTATCTATCGATGTTTGTACATTCTAATGTAATTGTAATAAAATGTGAATTTATACTAACCAACATGATTAGCGCTGTTTTACAGGAAAAATATAAAGTTATGGAGCTAAGATGCATGTTGGGAGAGATCGGGATTGGACTCGGAAGCTAGCAAGGGAAAAAGCACAAGGGAAGCACGAATTAAAGGGGCTCCGCGATGGAGCCGTGTCCCGCTGCCATCGCAGATGCATTCTGCATGGATGCTTAAAATATGCCAAATTCCAGTGAAGGTGCGTGTTGGGGCCATGGCACATTGGCCTAGCCCCGCGTTGCACACCGTGCCACGTTGGGCCTTAATACCTGGACGACCGTATTCCAGTGAGGGTCCGCGTTGGTGGCGTGTCACAGAGGCAGTGCTCCGAGATGCACTCCGTGACACGTTGCTTGTTATTCTGGGAAAAATTCCCACTAGTATAAATCGAACACTTAGGTTCATTTTTAATTATTCTGACTTGGTGGAGCAAGAACGTGGGTTACAGGCAGTTGAGGGGACGAAAATCTCAGGGTTTTTCTCTATCTCCTTCTTCTTGATTTCAATTGCTTGTATGATTAACACTCATTTAATGATGTTTAATCCACAAATGAGTTGCTAAATTCCATTCTTGCTGAGGTTAAGAACATTTGTATTGAAATGTGATTATTGATAAATTGGTTTTTCATCTTTTCTTCCATGGTTGTTCTATTGATTCTTGTTCTTACTGCGTTAATGTATGGCCAACATTAATGTAAATCTAAAAAGTCTGGTTTCACTCGAGAGAGCAAGAAATTGGAAAGTTGTGAATTGATAGGATATGATCTTTTCTTAGTTTGGGAAAATTGAGAATTGATTTACCTTCAGGATAGAAATATACCTGAAAGTCATATTAGTCAATTAAAGAATCGGTTTTGTATGGCTAGAACATGAATTTCGTTTTATCACAGAAATGTAGGTGGAAGGTTCATAATTCTTAAGTTGGGTTAAATACGAGAGTTTTAATCCATAGGCAATAATTCTTGACTAGCAACCACAGGAAAGATTAACCAAATTGTATCGATAATTTATTTCTCTACATGTTCATTTTAGCCTCAGCATGCTCATACTTATAGTTCAGACTCAAATTATATATTTGTTTTAGACATAATACAAAATTAGGAAACAAAATATCAAACTCTTCTTCACACTGTTGTCTGCAATTTACAGTTAAAGTTATTGACACTTGAGTAGATTGTTACCTTAGACCAGTCCCTGTGGGATCGATACTTGGCTTACTTGAGCCACTTTACTACTTGTTCGACCATGTGCACTTGCGTGTAGTTATACCCAACAGACCGAACGGTACTCCTTAAGGACCATATTTGACACTCCATTTACAAACTTCAGCATGTGAGCCCTTGTCTTGGCTACCATCTCTGGAGCATACTTAGACAGCCTAGTAAACTCCAGAGCATACTCCTCCAAGTTCTATTGCCCTGTCTCAAATTCATACACTCCGCCATCTTTGCCTCCCTCAGCTCCCCAGGGAAAAATCTGTCTAAGAAAGCTGTGTGAAATTCTTCCCACTCCACTGGTCCTGCTCCCGCTGGCCGTTCTTCTTTCCAATTGTCATGCTAGTGTTGAGCTACCCCTTTCAGCTGGTAGGCAACCAAGTCGGCACTCTCAGAGGGACTGACACCCATAATTCGGGTGATTTTCCTAATCTCATCTATAAACCCTTGTGGGTCCTCTCCCACCTTTGTTCCATAAAAATCTGGAGGAGTCATTCGGGTGAAGTCCCGCACCCTCGCAGCTGCTGCAGACCTGTTGGTGATCATCGACACCACTTGCTGGTTCACCTGGTTGGTGACTATTTGGGTCAGCAGTTGAATGGCGCCTTGGATCAGCGGTACACACTAAATCATCTTGAGGAGCTGTCAGGGCTAGTAGCGCAGGTCTGTTGGCATTACCAGCCCTTCTTCCATTACCACGTCTAGGAGGCATGGTTCACTGAAATGAGAAAGAGCACGAATTAGAAGGGCATTTCTGGAATTAAACTTTAACACATGATAAAGAGTATGATCAGTAAAGAGTTTTCTTAATAACATCTCGTAGCCTCCTCCTCATAAGTGTGCGCACTTCACACCCACGAAAGGGACTCTACTCAATGCGACTTCCAGACATTTCGAGGATACTCAAAACCTAGTGCTCTGATACCAAGTTTGTCATGCCCCGAGTCTACACCGTGGATGTAACACGGTACTTGAAGCCACAAGTGACCCCAAGTCAACCCCTAGTCTATCATTCATTAGCATTCTGAGTAAACATGCACAATGTAACTTTGAAATAATATCATAAAACATTTATGAAAGACAAGTCCGAAAACATAAGGTTCGAAAAATTTGAATAATACCGTTAATTTTGAAAGAAAATCATGTCTGTCTGAAACCCCTAACTTAGGAGTTATTGGGACAATCCCCCAGCTAACTCAAAGTCTAACTGAAACAAATAAGTGACTGAAATAAATAAATAATGCCCTCAGATGATGAGGACTCACACTTCAATGCTAAGGTGAAGAATCTGAACTGCGGCGGCTAGCGGTGCTGAGTCTGAGAACCTACAGCTGTATCATGAAATGATATTGCATAAAAGTATGCGTCAGTACTTTGAATGTACTGAATATGTGAGACGAATATACTGATACATGTAAGTGACTAAACTTGAAAGACATGCCATGACCAACTAATTATCTAAACTGAAATCATCTGAAGTAATTGAGATGGTCCAAATGACCCTGTTTGGTGGTCAAAGACATGCCCTAAATCTGAAGGTTCTGAGTCTGAGAGACCACCCTGAACTAATTTGAACTGAGCTGAACTGTCAAAACTGAGACTAAACTGAATTAACTAGTGGGAGAGTCTAAAACCGACATTTAACCACGTGAGCTAGACTTGGAGTCCGATGTATACACCACAACGATACGACCCAATATACCTTTCCAGGGTATAAAGGAATGAACTAGGTGATAAAAAAAACTAGGGCCAATTAGGCCAAGTAATGCTGTAACCTACACTGACAACATAGTTTTGGGAACCTGGGTGCGCTGGAACCCCGACCCACTCTGTGCTAAATCCTACTCCCACTGGAAAACCTAAACAGAAATACTAGAATGATAACTCAAAATGGGACCCAAGACTAGTCAAGGACATATAACTTAAAGTACCCTAAGAGTCTTAATGGACCAGATTCTGAACTGTGTTCTAGACTGGTTAGAGCTTCTTATCTAGAAGCGTCATAACCATCTAAGAACAACTGTAATATGAACTGGGTTCCTGTACTAGTCAGAGCTACATAACTAGGATGTCATGACCATCTAATGGACCAAATAACTAAAATCTGAGTCTGATTCTGATAACTGAGAGGCACCACTAACACCTCAGAAGAAGACTGAAGTCAAACCGATCAGTTGACACTTTCTGGATAGTTCTGAGAAGGTTCTGTGTTCTATCTGAAATAGACTATTAAGCAGCTAATATAGAACTCACTCATTCCAATAACACGGGAAATTTCATAATATAGAGAAGTTTCAATAATTAAAGGGATCTCATCCAATAGGACAAAAATCTCCATCATTAATAGAAAGATTGCTCAACATATATATATATATATATATATATATATATATATATATATATATATATATATAGTAAAATAAGAATTATTAAGAGATTCAGCCCAAAAATGCTTCAAAACTAAACAAAATTTAATATACAACCGATCACTGCTCGAGAATTTAGGGTTGTCAAATCACTTGGCAAGAACATTAACAATTTTTTTAAGAACTGATGAAAATCATATGAATGATAAGCATGGAAAATAACCCAAATGAAACTAATGAAAACAAACATGAAAATCTTTTTCACAATCAAAAATCCCGGCTAAACTAATAGGAGAATTATAGGAGGATTTTGGGGGACACAGGGAAGGGAAATTCCCTTATTGAATTCCCACAAACCTGACTAAAATCCTTCCAGAGGAGCTTCTTGAACTGCTGCAAGAGATGAGAAGCCCTAGTCTTGCTTGGAGGATTCTTGAGAGGGGAATTTTCGATTGTTCTTTAGAACTGAGAGTGGGGAATGAGGAATGAACCGTTTCTCCCCACAAAACATCTGAAATTATTACTAAAATGACGTAGTTTAAAATTTGGGAGAGTAGGAAATTACTAAATAGCCCTTAGATATTTTCTGGGAAAAACTGTCAGGTGCCCCTAACGGGTGACCTAACGGGTAGTGGTGACTGACCACGACTCTTGGTCATTACCGTTAGGTACACTGCCTGGGGTCCTCAGTAGGCCACCACGAGGGACCTAATGAGTCCCGGTCAATGGCCACAACTCGTGGTCACTAGTCATGGACCACACTGCCTCATTCTAGAGTTTTAATGCTATGTGCAGTAATGAGTCACCTAATGAGTCGTTGGCACAGATGATGACTCATTGCCGAAACTCCTCAGGTACACTGGTCAACTAATTATATTCCCAATTCAGGCCCGACCACAAGTGACTTAACGGGTCGTGGTCAGTGACCACGACTCGTGATGTCCAACGTTGGGTACACATTTTCCCCTCTTAACTTATTAAGCCTCTTTCTCACGGCTCACCTGACGAGTAGTGAGGCTACTTAATGACTCATTAGGTGGGTCATGTTGAAGCTTTTCTGCAGGTTTTTTCCAAATTTCCTGATTTAAGTCCCAAAATTAGATTTTGAGTTTTCGGGGAATTATAGATATCTCATACCCCGACAAGGTATGAGATGGCTTAGTTGATCAGGCTGAGATCAGAAACTATGTTTACATGGTGGTTTATGTCGGTTATGTTAAGAACCTCCCACAATGAAGTAACTATTGATGATTAAGCAAACTATATATGATGTCTCATACCCCAAAAAGGTATGAGATGGCCTAGCCGGTTAGGCAGAGATTAGACTCCATGTTTATATGGTGGTTTGTGTTGGTTAAGTTAAGAGCCTCCCGCAATGAAGTAATGAATGATGATGTAAAATTTTATTTTTAAACAAAAGTCAACCTATTGATTTCATGTTCTTGAGTTCCTTCATATTATGTCTCTATTATTGGTTGCCCTATTTATTATCAGTTATGTTATATTTCATTCATCCATTTTAAATACAGTACGATCCTATATACTCACATCCCTTTTACCAGGGATGCTACATTGTTTTATAATCCAGACTTAGGTACTCATACCGATGATCAAACTATATGTTAGGATTCTCTTATTCAGTTATTGGTGAGCCCAACTAGTTTTGGGCTATGTTACTTCAGTCAACTTTATTAATTTTTAACTATAAGATATGTCGGGTGTCTTGTCCCAGTAAAATAGTTATTCAATTTATGATAGAGGCTTCATAGATTCTTATGGTTCATGTTTATATAAACTTGGCGTGTTTTTCTTAAAAATAAATTGATTATTTTTTCCTGATTCTTAAAGTTGAAGTCTAATGATTCTTCCGCTTATGTTAGATGTATGCTCTTGATAACCACCATGTTATGTGGTTCGCTCAGGCTAGCAATGGCATCTGTTGCTGACCACGCTTAGGCCCTAGGTCAGGGTGTGACAAACCTTATATTAGAGCATTAGGTTCAAGTGTCCTATGGAGTCTATGAAGTTGCGTCGGTAGAGTCTCATTTATCATTGTGAGGGGCCCGCAACTATAAACGAAGGACTGCAAACATTTAAAAAAAGTCTCCTACTCTTTCTTACTCTAGATCATGTAGCAGAGCTATATCATAAGAAATTATTTCTATTCTTGCGTTACTCCAGTTCTGCTTACTACGCCTCACCTTTGGAGTGATAACAATAATAAAGCTAAAGCTTTTGTCTATGTAATACTTTTAGATGGAGTCATTAGAGGTGGAAGAGATTGCACAAGGCTTGTGGTAAGCCCATTAGTGCATTAAAATCTCCTATTTCAAGGGATATACTCTGGTTTAGATACATCATGCGTTTTAGCTAAGGTAAGATGTTCATTGATTTTATTGAAATATTGATGTGAATAATACCCTGTAAAGGAAAATGTATCTCAAGGCTTAGGTAAATTTTCATTTGAGGGATGATATGATATGAGTTGTTGTAATCCATAAGTAGTAGAATATATGCCAAAACTAGGTTACCGAGTCATGAATGTAGTACCCAAGAAGTGGAAATAGTGATTAACTGAAATATCAACTAGAGTAGTATAATTTTTAGGTAAACAATAGGATAACCATGTCCTTAGGCATTGACAAAGAGGTAGTGAGATTGGCACAGATTTAGAATGTGCTTGGAAGCTACAATTTGATAGGCCGAGTGATTAGGATAAAATATTTTATATGGATTCTCAATGGTCTAGCATTTCATTGATATCTCTTTCATAGATATATTTCTATGTCGTATAAAGGATTTAGGTTGCTACCTATTTTTGTAGCAAAACACTAGGCTAAAACTCTAAGGATCATCATAGTGAAAGAATGAAAATATGATGGTGATAATAGTAGTTTCGAGATTGGATCTAGTAGGTTTGATATATGGAATGCAAGAGCTTATGACATTTGTGAAGGCTTAAGCATGATATATGTGAGCTCTAGATGAATAAGTGAATGGAGGCTAAGACATTAGATAAAGATAAAACCATAAGAATTATGAAGGGAGATAGTGTGACCTGATGAGGAATATTGTCATGTGAGATACTAACCTTCTAAACTCCATGTGTTCCTAATGTAGTATTCTTAAGTCCTTAAAGTTGGAGAAATACTAGGTGTATCGTCACAGTGTTCCCATTCCAAGAGCTGAAGTGAGAATATAATAGACTGATGATGTTAAGCCTCTTATTATAATTTTAAACTCGTCTTAATTGAGTGGATAGAAATTTTCAGATATGGTATGAGTAAAACTTCCATGAGGAAATCATATTGTCAAGGTGATAATGGAAGTGGGTAAGAAAGACAATACAGTAGAACTTGTATAGTGATAACTTGAGAGGCCGAAGGAAGTTAAGAGATATTGGGAAAGAATAACCTACCATAACTTGTAGTACCTATGAATGTATCCCTTAATAGAAGTTCAACAATAACTAATATTGATACAACTACCATGCAGAGTATTACAACTATAAATCAATAAGGGAGAATTGTCTTTCATCGACTAAACATCTAAAAAGGGTCCTAACTATGCTTATTGCAAGAATTTCATGAATTAAAGGAATAGCAAGAAAATTATAATCTAGAACTACATTTAGATGAGGGGTACATAGACTTAGAATGCCAACTTCTGAAGTAAAGGGGCTATGGTACAATGAAGTACGCACACAGGTCAGATATCCCAAGTGGTGGAGGGCTCCGAAAATAAATGTGGTGATAATGGACTATTCTCAATCTAAAAAAATCTTAATACTTCATGAAGATGACGCTCATCTGATGTTTTTTGTATTCATTTCATGCCTATGCCTATGCGTTCTCCAAAAGTGAACCTATGCCCATGGAAATACCGAAACGTGAATCATAAGGTAAGAAGAGTTTGTACTAGTGACACGACTTCTCTTAAAGTGAATTATGGACGTATATTTAAATTAGTCATAAGGGTATTATTTTCCCTTTTCCAAACAACTATGTCTTATCTATACTCAAACTGATTCCCTATTCGTACCTCATATGATTGGTGTATGAATTATTCATGCCTGCAGTTCTATCATTAATGTGTTCCAGTCAGGATGATGATGTTATGATGAGATTCAGTGTGTTGAACAATATTCCATTCGTTCCTTATAATTATGCCGTAAAAGGTGGCACTCTATTCATTCTTTATGCTTATAATCAATACTTAGACCTCTAGTCGTATTTCATGAGTTTCCTGTTTATGCTCTATTCCTCTATGACTATCTCTTATGATGCAATATATGGTAGACTGTAGAGGGTAGACATTCCTTTTTTGTTGGAAATAATAGGTATGCTTGACTATAAAAAGTCAAAAAATGTGGGAAGTGAAGGAAGTTAAGCTTTAACTATGTGTAGTGATTGGATGGAAGTATTGCCCATCTCCTCATATGTTTTGGTATGGTTTTTTATAGTAAGAAAGTTCTAGAATACGGGGAAGTTCTTGAAGGGTCCTAGCAACAATGGAGTAATAAAATGTATGTAGCGATAGGGTTCAATGTTGTATTGATGAGTGTGTGGATTCTTGCAGTTGCGACTATTTCATGAAGTTTGAGGTTGTTTGAATCTTGTGATAAGGATGAAAAATGTTCTTGGGATGACCCTAGATTCAAAGGAAATCTTTTTGAACAATGGAAGCACCTAATAACCAGATTAACTATTGATGGAACCAAGAAGTAGTGTCCATGAAAGTTCTATGGGAAATCAGGGTGTTGAAGAGGCTACCTGGAAAGCCAAGAATGAAATGAGAGTGAATTATAACTATTTGTTACTTGATCTAGAAGGAAATGCTTAATGATGATATTCCATTCTATTATATGTCTAGCGCACTCATGATCCATGATTGTGTCATTCAGACGGAATGAAGCTTATGTACAATGCTATGCCAATCCTGTCTTGCGAATCCATGTCCAATGGCCCATGTACTTAGGCTCTGTTAATGTTCCATCCCTAACGTCTTATATAATTCCAGCCTATATTCCTTCTTTCATTAACGTTATATGTTACAAGTATGATTATGATGATGATAATGATGAGAGGTATTATTTTTTTTATTGATCCCACGAACTCATGACCCGTGTTATGCTACTCATGATCCACAAACTCATGTCTTATTCAATGCTCTCCATGTTCAAGAGAACCCCATTATGACACGTCTATTCTAAGCTTAAATGCACCATATGACTCGTGCCTACTATTTATTTATGAGAATGTGATGAAATTCCTTATGATGATGAATGAAGGTACACGTATGTTTTAGGAAAAATTTCCATATTGATGCTTTAAAATGGGCCAAGAGGATCCACGTGTATGTTATTTATATTATTTTTAATGTTAAGCGTTATGAGGGTTCTATGAGGAATATGATAATGTTTCTGGTTGGCTAGCACAAATTTAAGAATTTGGGATAACTTTATTTACAAAGGAAACTCTGTCGAAATTTTGAGAAATTCCAGAGTTAGAATCTGTTAGTACCCATAATCATAATTCGAGGATGAATGATCCCAATCATGGATGAAACCTTCAGGTAAATCTAGTTGTAACACCCCAAAAGTTCCTTATGTCAGACCCAAAGCTTACAATAGAAAATAGTAGGAAAACAACACCAAAACCAAACAATGAACCTCAGTATGATTCGTTGAAGTGTCTAACAGGTCGTTGGATGTGCTCGTTTGATATTCCAAAGAGTTATCAGAAATTTTCTCATAACTCATGTGGGGATTGTATAGACCATGGTTTGATTGAATGGGTCATCATTTATGGTTGTTGAAGAATATTCAGAGAATTTTGGAAGAAGAATGGGGAAAACAATAGACGAACCAACGGTCTGTTGTTTAGGACTACGACCCGTTGTATGGGATGATGGTTCTGCCAGTTGGTTTAAAATTATAGGCTAAGTTTGGAATCATTCTAGGTATGTTGATAGACCCGAACCAACTAAATTTTTTGAAAAAAGATGTCAATATCAATTCTTAAGTTTAAGGAATGCATTGGATGCAAATTAAGGTCATAAGGAACCTCTAGCACAAAGTTGAGTTGAGAGCCTTCTTACCAATTGAGATTTTGTATCTTTCAAATGATCTTTTGGGTGATTAAAGACATTAAATTAAAGACCTTGGAGTCTTCTTTCCAATGCATCTAACCTTTCATCAATGAAATTCAAAGTAAGAAGTTATGAGTAGTTTAGTGAAACAGCAACAGGCATTGGATGAACCACAACACGGGTCATCCTATCAAGCAATGACTCATCCTTTTGGTCATTGTAATTGCAACTTTCAGACTTTAATTAAGTAGTTTGGGGCATTTTAGGAAATTACTATGATTCTAACTCCTAATGACATCGTTTTTGGCTTCCTAAAGGCATATTAAAGGGATTAACCTTTCCTAAATCCTTACCCTCTCCAAAAGATCGATAGTTGGATTTTCTCTCAAGGAAGGAGCTAGGGTTCTTCATCAAGCTCTTCCACATCTTTATTGGGTATTCAAGAATAGTCAAGGGATCATCAACCCAGGTATGTAGGGTTATGAATGAGAGAAATTCTTCCAACCACATGCCCCATTCAAGTAAAAATTCATGATTTCTACTGCTCAAGTTCTAATTTATGAAATTCTAGGGTTCAACCTAATTTAATGCAATATTCCATTCTATCTCTATGGCTTCAATTCTCTCATGTTTGAATTGATGATTTATGGCTATTAGGGAAAATTTGACTCTCGATTTACTTACTAATTCATGATTTCAAGTTCATGAAGATTATACCCTATTGTGCATGTTTTATGAAAATTCAATCCTATGATCCATCATTTCAAGCATGATGAGTTATCTAGTATGCATGAATGTTTATGAACTCTCAAATTATGATTTCATTATTTTGAAGTATGAAGTTAATTTCAAGTATGTATGATTTTATGACTTGGGCAAGCCCATGCAAAGTAAAGTATGCTTATTATGAATTTAGCCAAGGCTAAAAAAATTAGTTTATGATATGTTTTGGAGTCAAAGCTCCCAATGTTTAGATTTAAGTTATGTTTTGAGAATATGATTATATGATCAATATGCATGTTTTGGGAGTAGCGTCTAGCACCGAGTAGGCTAGAGGTTTCGAGGTCCCCATCTTAGAAAAATGTGCAACCGTAGGATAAGAGATCCTTGATATTAGAGAATAGTTCCCTTAGTCCGAGGAATATGGGATCCTCACTATTGGAGAGTTCCTCCCTTGCCTCAATGGGCTCATGCAGGGGTCATCGATATTGGAGAATGTCGCCCTAAGTCACGAGTGATATCATGTCTTAATCATTCTTTGACCTAGCAAAGCTTTGGACATCTCTGGCCACTAGAGAAAATTAGTTGGGCCATCACATAAGCTCTATCATGATGGTTCTGGTTATGAAGAGTCTCCTATGGTCCTTATGTATTCAGTTTCTTATGTTGATATATTATGATATTGTGTTTTATAGCATATTTGACGCATTGATCAGCTTATGAGTTTTCACGTATTATTTCAAGTATGGTACATTACATGATTTTCTATTTCTAAACCTTCGGTCATTATGTTCATCTTACAATGAATATCTCATTATTATGATTACTTCAAGAATATGATGTTCAGCATGTTATCGCTACTCTCATGTTCTATCTTGATTTAAGTTCATATTTTTAGACTATCGTTTTACTAGCATGTTTTACTTACCTTACATACTCAGTACATTCAAAGTACTAAACGCATACTCTATGCTATATCATTTCATGATATAGATCTAGGTACTCAGACTTCGCTCACAGTTAGAAATGTTTCAGACTTTTCCAGCTAGCAGAGGTGAGTCCTCATCTTTTGAGGACTAGAGTTATCTACTCCATTTCAGTTCTTTAACCTTATTTTAGTTTCATACTTTGGATTAGCTTAGGGCTTGTCCCAGCATCACATCAATTAGTAGAGGCTTTCAGACATAGGGCTACCATGTTCATCTTTATGACTCATTATTTACATTAACAGATTATCTTGTTATCCGTACGAGAATATCATACATTTTAGTTAGCCTCTACTCAATTTTTGTATAAGTTATATTGTGCTAGTAATATTCCACACCATGAGTTATCTTGGAGTCATTCGTGATTCTAGATCCCGTGTCTCAATGTGGGGTCCATGCTCGGGTCGTGACGCCGGTCATCTACTTAAACTCCAAGTCTATATGCCTAGACTTTTGGTGACTCTATGCAGTCTTTAGCATTCCCGTGGCTTGTTGCACTAGGTCTCATCCTATCAACTCTGCTTTACCAACTTTAAACCAACCAATCGGAGATCTACACCTCTTTCCATAAAGAGCATCATAGGGGGTCATCTGAATACTAAAGTAATAACTATTATTATCTGCAAACTCTATGAGAGGTAAATGGTCATCCCAATTTCTGGTGAAATCAATAACACATTCCTTTAACATGTCCTTCAGTGTCTGAATAGTCTGCTCCGCTTGACCATTTGTCTATAGATGAAAGCATGTGATAAGGTTCACTTTCACACCCAGACCTCTCCGAAATGACTTCCAAAACTAAGAAGTAAATTGTGCGCCCCTATCTGATGTGATAAATAATGGAACTCTATGAAGTTTGACTATCTCATGGATATACAATCTAGCATAGTCCTCGGCTAAATGAATAGTCTTAACCATTAAGAAATGAGCAGACTTGATCATTCGATCTACAATCACCCAAATAGAGTCATGTTTCCTACGTGACTTCAGTAGATCAGTGATGAAATCCATATTGATCATCTCCCACTTCCACTCGAGGAGTGCTATATTCTAGGCCACACCACATGGCCAGTAATTTTCAACCTTCACTTGTTGAAAATTTAGGCACTTAACAACAAAGTCCGCAATGTCCCTCTTCATACCATTCCACCAGTAGACTTTCCTCTAGTCATGGTACATCTATGTGGAACCTGGATGAATGGAATACTTGGAACTGTGTGCTTCTTCCATGATTCTATATCTGAGACCATTAATGTGTGGAACACATAATCTACCTTGATGCCTCGGGGCACCATCTCCCCCTATGCGAAAACCAAAACCTTCTTATAGTGGTTATCTTCCTTTAACTGAAGCAAAAGGGGATCTCTGTCCTTCTTTTCCTCTTTTTCCACTAGAGATGGTTTGGCCCCATTTTGAATAAGCACACTACCTTCCTCAGAGTCTAGAAGACGGATTCCCAAGCTTGAGAGTCTATGTAGATCCTTAGCTAACTCTCTCTTCTCCTCCTCTATATGAGTTGTACTTCCCATAGATAGCCTGCTTAGAACATCATCAACTACATTAGCCTTACTTGGATGGTATAGAATACTCATGTCATAGTCTTTGAGCAACTCAAGCTATCTTCTTTTTATGAGATTCAACTCCTTCTTGTTGAAAACATACTGCAAACTCTTATGGTCCATGTACACATCCACATGCACACAATAGAGATAATGGCACCAAATCTTTAATGCAAACACTAGCACTGCTAACTCAAGGTTATTAGTCGGATAATTCTTCTCAGGGACCTTAAGTTGTCTTAAAGCATATGCTATAACTTTACCAATCTATATAAACACATAATTGATGCCTACTCTGGATGTATCACAATACACAACAAAGCCATCTATACCCTTTGGTAGGGTCAACACTAGAGAAATAGTCAAATGAGTCTTCAATTCCTGAAAGCTTTTCTCACAAGCTTTATACATTGAAATTTGACCTTCTTCTAAGTTAACTTAATTAATGGAGTAGTAATAGTTGAAAATCCCTCTAAAAGACCTTCAATAGTAACTAGATAGACCCAATAAAATCTTGATGTCAGTTGGAGTTTGTAACACCTCAGATCATAAATCGGCATTTCGTAAGCAACGACTTAGGTTTCCATGTCTGATGCCCGTTTAACATCCGAATGCAAAATTGAAATCCAATCAAGTAGGTAAGGAACCGTCACTTAGACCATTATCCCTATACAGAATTAACCCAACTGGCTTAAAAATGACACCAAGGTTGATGCCCTGTCAAGTTAATGACCCATCACTTTGGTCATCAAAGTACCCTTATATTTTATACCTTTCTTCTTAAGAGTGACGATGAAAATGATGGCTAGTCAAGTAGGTGACAGCCCGTCACCTTGATTGTCAAAATATCTAGAGATTTCACAAGTTTTTGCTAAAGTGTGATGGTTGATATGACAGCCCATCAGGTAGGTGACGGTCTGTCAGTTTGATCATCGGGAGCAAAATCACATAACATTAGAATGCATTTCTAGGGGTATTTTCATAACATTCTAAATCTTGTTAATCTTAAAATACATCATTTTGGGTTTTTTTGGAAGGGATTAAAGGGTTTAGTAGATAATTGCCCTTATTACCTACCACAAAACCCAGAACAACAACATTAGAAGCTTAAAATCTCTCAAGGAAAGAACTACGGTTCTTATCCAAGAGCTGTAAATTCAAGGTTCTAGCTAGATATTCTCCATCTCCAGACATGTGGAATTCAACAGAGATTTTATTTCACCCTTGTGTCCTAGAAGCTCTCACAAATTTAGTAATTTAAATCCTCTAGAAATCATGTCTTAGAGTTTTCATTCAATGTATCCCAACCTGAAATTTTACGGCTCTGCCCATAGCCAACAATGGTCTTCCCAAAATAATGGGAACCTCTGCATCCATCTCACAATCCAAAATAACAAAATCAACCAGTAGACTAAACTTGTCCACTCTCACCAGCACATCTTCTAGCACCTCCACCAGTCTTTTTGTTGACCTATCTTCCCTTATTTTCTTAATGTATCAAGGTCCTTATGAAGAATATTACATAATTTTCATGATTTTAATCTCAATTTCATGATATCTTTCCATGACCTTGATATTAAAATGATTTTAATGACTTGGTCTATGTTGAGCATATGGTTTTCCTCATGACTTCAGTATGCATGTTTTCTACAGTATTATCATCATTATCAATACCTATAGACTCTTAGATCACTTTTAAATAATGTAGTTCTGGCTTAGTATTAGGGCATCAATTTTGAGCTATCAATATATATATGTTTAGTTAGGAATAGTACTTAACACTGAATAGGCCGGGGTTCAGCACACCTAGGTCTGAAAAGTACGTGCCACCATTGGTTTTATCCCAAATAGGAATCAGATTCATTGATCACACAGTCATTCCTTTATACCTTGGCAAGGTATATTGGGTCCTATCAATGGTGTGTAAACATCAAACCCCACGTTTAGCTTACGTGGTTATATGTTGATTAATAGACACTCCCACAGTATAATACAGTTCATTCATACTTCTAGTTACAATTACAAACTTAACTTTCAGAACATGTATATGACCCTTAAATCATTTTCTACTTATCCTTTCAGTATTTTAGACTACCAAATCATATAAGTATTTATGCATCTCAGGTAGGGTCATTGTACTTCAATTTTGTTTATGCTTCTCAGATGTACTAGTATGTTTTATACATCAGTTGGACATCTTATATACTTAGTACATTTAAAGTATTGACCGCATACTTCTTGTGCTATATTGTCTCATGATATAGATTCCGGTACTCAGACTCAGCTCCATAGTTAGATTCGACCTAGTGCCTATCAGAAGCTGTCTATGGTGAGTTCTCATCTTTCAAGGGCTAGATTTATATTTCATTCAGTTTTTCTGCGGTCAGTCCTCATCTTTCGAGGGATGGAGTTATATTCCATTAAGTTCTTCGATTCTTATTTTTAGTTTAAGACATTTAGTATTAGCTGGGGACTTGTTCCAGCAACTCATCAGTTGTAGATTCTTTCAGATAGAGTACCAATATTTTTAGCTTTATGTTCATGTCAGAATCAATATTTTGCCTCTAAAACATTTAATTTAGTTTATTCCAGTATTTCTATGAAACTTTTTACATAGTTAAATTACCTTCGCCCAGTTTTATTTTTAAATCAGATCCTAGTAGTATTATTCCATGGCAGGAGTTAGCTTGGGATCACTTGTGGCTCAAAAGCCGCGTTAAGTAGTGTTTTTCATGAATGTAAAGCACGCCACACTTATGAAAAAGAGGTTGTGAAAAATTTTAAGAAAATTCCTTTCTTTCATGATTCCTATCGTGCGATAGAGTGTAAACTCTAAATACCCTTCTTACTCATGCTCTGTACTTTTACATACAATGCATCCCAAAATAAACAACGGAAGGAGAAATGGCAATGATGATAGAAACCAACAAGCCCCACCAGCTCTAGTAGACCCTCTGAACGAGAAGTTATACACACTAAGTTTTGGGCTGTGTTTCAAATGCTTGGTCAGGCTATGACCAATCAGGTCAATCAGCAGGCGATTGCACCTACCAACTCAAATGGAAATACAGCTACAGCCAGAGTTCAGGACTTCTCTTGGATGAATCCTCCAGAATTCTATGGGTTTAATATGGATGAGAATCCACAAGATTTTATTGAATATGAGAAGAAGGAATTCGTTCGTGATGTTCACAGGCTTACTCAATTGGGAGTCCATTTAGTTGATTAAGCCGAAGGTGGAGTTAAAGTTCAAAATGGTTCAAAGTATCCTCTTGTGATAGATGTTAAAGTAAAGTAATATGATGATCCGATATTGCTTAAGTTGAAGGATGTTGTCCCCAAGAAAGGGGTGGAAGGATTCTCCAAAGGAGGAGATGGTGTGCTTCAATATCAAAACCATTTTTGTCGTCTAAACGCAGATGAGAGGCATAAGATATTGATAGAAGCCCACATTTCTTGATATTCTATTCACCCAAGTGCTAATAAGATGTACCTTGATCTACGAGAAGTCTATTGGTGGAATGGCAGAGGGATATCGCCAAAATTGTGGCTCAGTGCCCTTATTGCCTGCAAGTTAAGTTTGAACACCAAAGACTGGGAGGTATAACTCAGGATATTAACATTACTACTTGAATGTGGGAAGAGATAAATATGGGCTTCATTGTAGGTTTACCTCATTCATGTCATCAGCATGATTTGAGGTAAACCTATAATGAAGTCCATAGATATCTCTAAACTCCAAACATAATTTTTTCTAACACTTTGGCAAGATAGCTGGTGTGGTGCACCAGAGCCCAAGCTGTAGAAGAAAAATACTCTAACATTCTGGTGGGTTGGGTGGTGCAGTGCACTAGGTCTTCAACTTTTGAGGAATTTGACTAATACCTTGGTGTGTTGGGTAGTGAGGCGTGCTGGAGGTCAAACTTCAGAAGAATTTCAAGTCAAAATTCTAGTGCAGTAAATGGTGCCGCATGTCAAGTGCTATCGGGGACGAATTTTCATGTTTAAAAGTTGCACGTCTCAAGGACAAAAGAGTCATTGAATCCCATGCTTATAAATACAACATCTATGGCATTTTGTTAGAAATCTTTCATCGTATTGATCACATTGTTAGTAGTTCTTGTAGGAAGAGAATAGTTCATTTTCTAGGTTTCTTCTTTAAGTTATGTTTTTTATTCGAATAGTGAATTCTTTAGTACTCGCTTGACTATGAGTGGCTGAAATTTTGTTCTAGAGTGTTGGCCATAACAGATGGTCGAAGTTTGAAAGTTTGTTTATGCTAGTTTTTAATTCTTTGTTAAAGGTTGTTTATACTTGCTTATTTATTAGCTTGATCACATTACGAATATAATCTGTTAGCTTTTGGTTGAACTCGGGAGAGGAAACCAAGAAAGTGAAAAGTAAGTGTAGTACATGTTTTAATGACTCTTGTCCATTGTTTTCAAGATGGATTTTATTGTCGAGGATAGAAATATACCATTCAACCCTGTTCAGTTGAATACACGCAGCCACAACCGTCATCTCATGCTTCTCCTATGACCACAGGGATATAGAAGTTGGGGTTTATGGGATAGTTCTCTAATGTTCGATAGAATGGCAAGAAATGAGTTTGTAACTTGCAACTAGCAACCTTAGGAGGACTTAGTCCAGCATTTTCAAGTCCTAAAACTCAACATGAAGCGAAAGTTCCAAGACCTTAGATTCTATCATCATTTGAATTACAACACTTGTGAAAAAGTGTTCAATTCATTAATTAATTTACTTTTCAAGTTTTAGTAGTATAATCTCCAAACCATTCCCTATTTTTATTTGTGTTTATTAGAATAGTGAAATAAAGTGTTAACCTGGAGCAATTAATTAGACAAGTTTTTAAGGGATCAATAATCGGGACTTCACTGTCCTAAATTACTTGATGACCACGTGCGCTTGCGTGCACTTGGGCGGCATCATTTTTTTGGCGCCGTTGTCGGGGACTTGAATATTGATTAAATATTTTTGGTTGAAATTTTATTCAACAATTTAGTATTTTATGTTGGTTGTTGGTTGTTGGTTGTTGCATATTTCAGGTGTTATTTGTTCAAGTATTTAATTTCTGTAAGTATATTATATAAATTTTTATTTTTCTCCTTTTTTAGTATTTTACCACTCTTCTTAACACAACATCTTAGAATATAAATGGGTTGAATGATAGGTATTCATATTTTGGTGATCCGTGTCTGAATTGTGGAGGACCCCAATTTTGGCAACAGTGTCCTACTTTTGGGGTATGTGGTGGTCTTGATGGCCATTGGAGTAGCTACCCAAATTCTTATTCCCCTTCCCTAAACCCCTATTACGATCCTCCTATTGCTTTTGATACTTACAAGAGTAATGAAGAGGAGGAATATCATGTTTAAATGAGCGATACAGAAAAGATGATCCTTGAGCATACAGTAGTAATGAGGGAGCAACTTACTGAACAAGGAAAGGCTTTAGAAAGGATGAGAGCCAAGCTCACATAGATGATGATTGAGGCCGCAACCTGTAATGATTTTCAAGACAGTCTTAGACAATACCCTAGAGGAACCTCAAGTGGAAGAAAAGAAGCTCTGACAAGAGATAGACCAATTTAGCTCAAGTATCCATGACTTGCAGGCTAATTTGAATAGAAAAGTTGAGCCATCTGAGACTCAGCTACAAAGTACTGTGGATACTAGCCAGTGCATGGAAAAGGAAGAAGAATCCCAACCATTAGACTATTCTTTGTTGGTTTATGTTGATGTTGAGGAGGTGGAAAAAGTGAGGATGTCAATCATAATTCAATCTTGGAGTTAGGGCGTATTGGTTCTCATTCTAAACACTTTTCGACATTGTGTTTGGTGGCCAACCTAGAAATAGAATCTTTCAAGGCTATGGAGAGATGTGTAGATGAGGAATAATGCCCCTATATTCTAAAATTTATTATTCCAAAGAGACATGATGATATCCCGCATTTAAGGGCCAAGAAGGGAAAAATGCAACATTTATAACTTGGTCACTTCATGTTTATAGCACTGCCCCTTGAGCATAATAGAAAATAAAAAAAAATTAAATTTATAAGCTCAAAATGGAAGGAAAAGTGATGAAACATGATGGCATCATGCTGAAACATTAAATCAGGTGCTTGTTGGGAGGCAACCCAATTTGTAATAGTGTAGTTTTTCTTATTTTATATATAATGTCACTTTTGTTTTTTTGTTTTGTGTGTAAGGAAGAGGAAGTCTGAGTACCCAAATTTCAAGCTAAGGAGCACATCTTTAGTTTAAGTTTGGGGTCATACGACCCGCGAATCCAAAAGACATGTTGCTAACTAGGCCCTAGAGGGCCTCAGAGAGTATTTCTCACCCTTGTATGATTTTTATTTTATAGATGCTCTGAGGACATAACATGACTTTAAGTGTGGGGTGAGGGGATATCTTCCAATATTTTGTAGTTAAGGGTGATTATGCCGTTAAGTTTTTGTTTTAATATATTTGGAAAAGGCATGTCTCATGTACCTTTCAGCTCTTCTTATGGCCTCGGTTGTTTTCCGAAGTGGGAGACCTTTGAACCGGGTAAATTTTTCAGTTTGAGGAGCGGTTTTAATTTTTTAGGAAAAGAAAAGGCTTTTCCCGACAATGGATGGTAGATGACCGTCTTGTGGGAAATTAATCATATTTTTGTTTTTTGTTGTAGAGTAAAAAATTAGCACTTGTGTGTTCTTGATATTCCACTTAGAAGCTATGCTAAAAGCAATGAAGTGTTCATCTTGAATGCATAAGAAATGAGAAATCCATGAGAGACACATAGGTTTTTTAACTTGACTCAAGAAAATCTTTTTTAGGGCTTAATAATGAAAGAATTAATTCAATTTGATGGTGTGAATATGTAGCCATAGGAAACCGACTAAGATCATGATGCCATGAGAGGTGAGATTGATTTGTTGTGTTTTGTACATAATGTAACATCTAGAACTTGCCTTAGTGTGTATAGGATAGCTAGTTTCCAAAGAAGTGAGATATGATTAAGCCGTTTCTTTGAAAACCCATTTTTCCATTGTTGTTGTACCTTCCTTAACGCTATCCCTACTTAAACCCCTTTTGAGCCGTAATCCTAAAATTTCTTCTTAGCCACGAAAGAAACTTATTTCCCTTTCTTGTGAGACCTTCAGAATTTTTTATACAAAGGTAGTCTGAGGCACTTTGAGAAATAAGAATGAGGGTGCAGTGAGTTAGAAAGAGTCAAGGGAAAGGAAAGAAAAAGTAAAAAAAAGTGTGGATGATAAGAAGAGAAAATAGAGGAGGGGTGCCCACAAAAAAGAAAGATGTTTTCTACTTACTGCTAGAACTTAAGGGAAAAAGATTTTAATAGTTGATCATTCTTGTGAACTTATAAGTAGAAACTAGTAGTCAAATAGTAAGAAAGGGGCATGAGAAAAGAGAAGAGAATTGGAGGAAGGAAAGGGTGAGCAGTTAAGAAAAGTGGTGGACAAGAAAGATAAAAAAAATGTCTTAAACTACTTAGGACTTGTAGCCACTACTAAAGAAAATCATCCGTACCCATCCGTTAGCCGACGTTACAACAAATGAAAGTCCTTATGATCTTACTCTTCTCGAAGCAACTAAGTAGTCTAAATGTACATGAGGGGAAAGCTTATGGTATATTGCATGTGTATGATATATCGTTTCTGAGAGTGAGAGTGTCTTGCTTATTATGTTCCAAGCTTTGATTGATAACAGAAGGAACATTAATAAATTAGTGAGGGCATAAGATTGTCTGGTCGGTGTACTATATGTTGCATTTTTCATACTTAATCATGTTGGCCCTGTTTTGAAAAGATGAGTCAGTTATAGAGGCTACGTATTCTTGAATGTGAAAACTTCTATATATGCTTGATATGAGTTGTTATGAATTGATGAACCACTGATGCATGTGCTCTGTGCTAGCTACTTGAGTGAGGATTGATAGGGGTGACAAGTGGTGTGAAAATATGTGTTTGTGCATATAAGTAAGGATTGTTCGAGGATGAACAATTGTTTGAGTGTGGGATTGTGATGTTGGGTATAGTCTTATACCAATTGTCGTACTTCTACCCATATTTTACCTTTTTTTGAGTTCATTATCCTTATGAAATGCATGAATTCATGTTTATGTGTGCTAAATGAGCTAACAAGTGGTTTTAGATGATTTTAGCAGGTAATCAACGGAAAAGAACTCAAAATTGTTGCAAAGTGCGAAGAAAGAAGAATTGAGGAAAACTTGGCCTGGTGAGATAGCTTGAGTGGCACACCAGAGCCTGAACTTCAGACAGAATTTTTTCTAACACCCTAGTGAGATAGTTGGTACGACACACTAGAGCCCAAACTATAGAAGAAAAATATTCTAACACACTAGTGCGTTGGGTGGTGCGACGAACTAGGTCTTCAACTTCAAAGGAATTTTATTAACACCTTGGTGCATTGGCTGGTGCGGCGCGCTAGAGATCAAAATTAAGAAGAATTTCAAGTTAAAATTTTGGTGCAGTAGATGGTGCACCATTCTTGGTGCTATCCAAGATGGATTTTCATGTTTAAAAGCTGCATTTCTCAAAGGAAAAAAGAGTCATTGGATCCTATGCTTATAAATATAACATCAAGAGAATTTTGTTAGAAATCCTTCATCGTATTGATCACTTTGTACGTAGTTCTTGGAGGAAGAGACAAGTTCATTTTATAGGTTTCTTCTTTAACTTATTTTCTTGATTCGAATGATGAATTTTTTAGTTTTCCAATAGAACATGAGTGACTAAACTGTTGTTTGAGGGTTTTGGCCATAGCAGATGGTTGAATATTGAAAGTTTGTTTATGCTAGTTCTTAATTCTTCAATAATGGTTGTTTATACTTGCTTATTTTCTTTTCTTATTCATTAGATTGATCACCTCACGAATATAATCTATTGGCTTTTGGTTGAACTCGGGAGAGGGAACCAAGAGGGTTAATAGTATGTGTAGAACAGGTTTCCATAACTCTTGTCCAATGGATTCAACATATATTTGGTTTTCTAGTATGGGAATATATCCTTCAACCCTATTCAGCTGAATACAAGTAGCCACAACCTTCATCTCATGCTTCTCCTGTGACCATAGGGATATAGGTATTAGGGTTCATGGAATAGTTCATGGATGTTCGGGAGAATGGAAAAAATGGGATAGTAACTTGCAACTAGCAACCTTAGGAGAAGTTAGTCTAGCATATTCAAGTCTTAAAACTCAACTTGAAGAGAAAGTGCCAAGACCCTAGATTCTATCATCATTTGGATGGTATCATTATGTGAAAAAGCATTTAATTCATTAGTTAATTTACTTTTCAAGTTTTAGTAGTATAATCTCTAAACCATTTACCATTTTCATTCGTGTTTATTAGAATCGTAAAATAAAGTGTTGACCTTGAGCAATTAATTTGACAAGTCTTTAATGGATCGATAATGGGGACTTCACGATCCTATATTACTTGACGCCCAGGTGTGTTTGCATTCTCTTGGGTGATATCACTCCTATAGGGTTGTCCAGGATTTGTGAAGTTGCCTTGATTGGGCCTGATTCATTATGAGGCTATGGAGAAAGTTCATCTTTTTAGAGAAAGGTTGAAAATAGCTCAGGGCCATCAAAAATTGCATACAGATCTGAGGAGAAGAGAGCTTGAGTTTTCTATTGATTATTGGGTCTATTTGAAAATTTCTCCCATGTAAGGAGTGATGAGGTTTGGAAAGAAAGAAAATACTAAGTCCCCACTATGTCGATCCTTATAGGATGTTGAGATGCTTTGACAAAGTGGCCTATGAGTTGGACTTACCTGCGGAGTTAGCATCATTGCATCTAATCTTTCACATGTCTCTGTTGAAGAATGCATTGGTGATCCGACCTTAGTTGTGCCTTTATAATGTGTTATTCTGAAGGATAGTCTTTCTTATGAAGAGGTCCTTGTTGAGATTCTTGACCATCAGGTTCATAAGTTGAGGAATAAGGAGGTAGATTCAGTGAAAGTCCTTTGGAGGAACCAGCTTGTAGCGGGAACTACTTAGGAAATAGAGGAAAACATGATAGCCAAGTACCCGCACCTCTTTCCTTCTAGTTTGATTCCATTTTGAGGTAACAGTTTTGTCCTTAGTATTCTATTTAGTTCATGTACCTTGGTCGCTCTCATGTTTCAGAATGCATGCATGTTTCATGAAATCAATTCAACTATATAACTCAATGCAGAGTTGGTCACTTCATAAATATTTAGTGATAACATTCAATGTTGGGATTGTAGCTCTTCCCCTATCCGTTCATCTTATTTAGTCTCTATTCGAGAATGAATATTTCCAAGGGGGAGATAATGTAACACCTCAAATCGCAAAATGGCATTTTGTTTGCAAGGAAAAAAGTTTCCAAGTATGATGCCCATTTCACATCTGATCTAAAAGTTGATGTCCCATTACATAGGTGATGAATCGTCACTTAGGCTATTTTTATTATTCAAAATTAACCTAGTTGGCCTTAGAGATGATTACAAGGTTGACGGCTAGTCAAGTAGATGACGACCCATCACTTTGGTCATCAAAGTACCCCCAAAAGTTTATACCATTCTACTTAAGAAGGATGATGGAAATGACAGTCCATCAAGTAGGTGATGGCCCATCACTTTTATCATCAAAGTGTTCCCAGATTTCACAACTTTCTACTTAAAAGTGATGGTGGAAATGATAGCCCGTTAGGTAGATGATGGCCTGTCACATTGATTGTAGGGAACGAAATCTCAGAACCTCAAAATGTTTTCCTAGGGGTATTTATATAACTTCCTACATCTTGTTAATCCTATACTACATCGTTTTGGGTTATTTGGAAGGGATTAAAGAGGTTTAGTCCATCATTTCCCTTATTCCCTCCAAAAAGATTCAAAACAACAACATCAGAAGCTTCAAACTCTCTTAAGGCAAGAACAACGGTTCTTCTCCAAGAGCTGCGAGTTCAAGATTCTAACTAGAGATTCTCTAGCTCCATGTATGTAGAAAATCAACAATGGTTTTCTTTCACCCTTGTATCCCAAAAGTTCTAAAAAATTTAGTAATTTAAATCCTCTAGAAACCATGTATTAGGGTTTTCATTCTATGTATGATTTTCCTTATTTTCTCAATGTCTCAAGGCTGTTAGGACGAATATTACATGAATACTCTCAATTGCATGATGTATTTCAATGACCTTGATACTAGAATGATTTAAAAAATTCATCCGTTATGAGTTAGCCTTGTTTTCAAATGACCTGGTTTGTGTAGAACATGCGGTTTTCCTCATGACATCAGTATGCATTATTTCCATAGTATTATCAGTATTACCAATATTATCAGGTCTAGTAGACTTTCAAAGCACTTTCAAATAAAGTGGTTCTGTCTTAGTCTTAGGGCATCAGTTTCAAGCTATTAGTATACATATGTTCAGTAGGGAATAGTACTTAGCACAGAGTAGGCCAGGGTTCAGCATACCCAGGTATCAGAACTATGTGCCACCGTAGGTTTTACCCCGAACAGGTATCAACTTTAATGATCACATAGTCATGCATCTATACCCTGGCAAGGTATATTCATCCTACTGATGGTGCGTATATATCGAACTCCACATTCAGCTCACGTGGTTATATGTCACTTAATAAACACTCCCATGGTACTATAAAGTTCAGTCATAATTATAGTTATAGTTACAGAATTATCTTTAAGTGCATGTACATGGCCTTTAAACAAGTTTTTTCTTATACTTTTAGTGTTTTCATACTAGCATATCATATCAGTATTTATGCATCCCAGGTAGGGTCATTATACTTCAATTCAATTTATGATTTTTAGATTTACAAGTATGTTTTATACTTCAGCTGGAAATCTCATATACTCAGTACATTCAAAGTACTGACCCGTATAGTTCTTGTGTTATATCGTCTCATAATATAGATTTAGGTACTCAGACTCAGCTCCGCGGTTAGGTTTGATCTAATACCTATTAGTAGCTTCCACGGTGTGTCATCATCTTTCGAGGGTTAGAGTTATATTTCATTCAGTTGTTCCACTGTTATTTTTTCGGTTTAGACATTTAGAGTAAGCTCGAGACTTATCCCAACAGCTTATCAATTAGTAGAGGCTTTTAGAAAAAGTACCGATGTTTTCATCTTAATGTTTATGTCAGAATCAGTATTTTGCCTCTGTGACACTCAATTTAGTTTATTCCAATAATTCTATAAAATGATTTAGATAGTTAAATTGCTTTCTCTTAGTTTTATTTGTAAATCAGATCCTAGTGATATTATGCCATGTCAAGGATTAGCTCGGGGTCACTTGTGGCTCTAAACACCATGTCACCTTTAGGGTGTAGACTGGGATCGTGATAGGGTTGTGGGTCTAGGATAACGTTTTACAGCCTTAATCATCTAAATGTCAACCTTGATACCCTAGTTGGAGTCTATATGGCCTAGGAAAGCCACTGACTTCAGCAAAAATTGACTCTTAGAAAACTTGGGGAATAACTCACAATCCTTAAGTTTCTGCAAGACATTACTGAGATGACTAGCATGCTCCTCCTCACTCTTGGAGTAATTTAAGTTTTCATCAATGAACACAATAACAAACATGTCAGAATACTTCTTAAACACTCTGTTAATAAGGTCCATAAATGTTGTAGGAGTGTTAGTCAAATCAAAGGACATAACAATAAACTCAACATAACCATAGAGGGTCCTAAAAGTTGTCTTTGGAATATCACACTCTCTAACCTTTAAAGGATGATACCCCGATGTGAGGTCTATCTTCGAGAAATAGGTGTAACCCTATAGCTGGTTGAACAAGTCATCGATTCTTGAGAGGGGATACTTATTCTTAATAGTGACTTTGTTCAACTAACGATAATCAATACACATCCTAAGAATACCATCTTTCTTTCACACAAAGAGAATTGGAGCGCCCTTAAGATAAAACACTTGGGCGAATGAAGCCCTTATCATGAATATCTCTTAACTACTCTTTTAACTCAATTGGACCTATTTTATATGTCGAAATAAAGATAGGCTAAGTGTCAGGAAGAACATCTATCCCAAGGCATATTTCCCTATTGGGAAAAACTCTAGGAAGATCATCTGGAAAGACCAATGAAAACTCATTCATAACTAGGACTGACTGAACGGATAGTGTCTCAACATTAGAGTCTCTAACTCTAACTAAATGATAGACACACCCCTTAGAGATTAATTTTCTGGACTTAAGTTATGAAATGAAATGACCTTTAGGCATAATGGGACTACTTCCCAGAGTAAGATTAGCTCATCTGGAAATCGAAACTCTACTACTTGGGTATTACTATTAACCGCGACATAATAGGAATATAACCAATCCATGCCTAGAATGATTATAAAATCCACCATGTCTAACTCTACTAGGTCAGCTATGGTGCCTTTATGATGGTCTAAAACTGTACAATATCTATAGATCCTCTTAGATAAGAGTGATTCACCAAAGTAGAAACACTGAAAGGCTCTACGAGTTGTTCTGGGGAGATCCCAAACATAAAAAATTGGATTAAGTATAGAAATGTCCATATCACTGATCAATACAGAGCCCTTGCACTCTTTCTTGACATGCTTGCCCAATCCAAACACGAATTTCCTCATTCTCGCTCTCATATCTGAAACCTTCCTTGGAGCATACCTTGATGAATGGATGAACTTAAGACTATACTCCTTCATGATCATAGTACCTACTTCAAGTTTACAAACTCCTCTGCCTATGCCTCTTTCAGCTCCTGAGGAAAGAAGCGGTTCAAAAATGTTTCCTCAAAACTATCCCAAGTTACCAAGGAGGCATTCTCACCTCATCCCTACTCCCACAGGTCATACCATACATTAGCCACATCTTTGAGCTAATAAGAAACAAACTGAACTCCCCCTGTGTCTGTCGCATTTATTGCCTTCAAAATCTTCCAGATCTCATCAATAATATTTTGGGGGTCCTCATCAACCTTAGACCCCATGAATACTGAAGGATTCATTTTCAAGAACTCTCTAATCCTTGAAGCTCTTGTTGAATCATGAGAATCAAATCCAGCTAGAAGTAGGCTCTAATGACTAGAGTAAGCAGCCACCCACTAAGTGAGCTTCTGAATAGCCCCTCTAAATTCTGCCTCTGAAGTACCAACTATAGGAGGATTATTGGTTCCTCTAAAACCCTTCCAGTAGTGGTTGGTGTATCCTGGGCCCTGATACTAGTTCTGTGAACTGTCGGGCATGCCCCATTCCGGGTCTGCATCCTAGTCTGTGGAGGCAGGTTAGCTGCATTCCTCTGGCTAATAGTATGTTTCAGAGGCAGCATCTGAAACACATGAATACATGAGCTAGGAGAAAGTCTTTATAGATTTAAACTCTATAACACTAGAATATGAAAGAAGGAAGGTATTTCCTAACGCCATGTAATCTCTGTATTATAGATGTGGTGTGCTTCACAACTATAAGAAGAAAATACTAGATGTGACTCTGTAAACATCCTACGACTCTTGGACAACCAAATGCTTTGATACAATGTTTTTCATGCCTTTAGCCTGCACCCTGGGCGTGGCCAGCACTTAGACTACCTAGTTATCCAAACGAACCTTTGACCTGACTTACTACTAGCTGATATTCAAAATAAAATATAATGAAGTAATAATTGTAATGAAAAAATTTTAATAAAATAAGATTTATCAACTAAAACTAAAAACAATGTTAGAAAGTAACATTTATAACTCAACTCTAACTAATATATGAATCCTCTAATGTCTGAGATAGGTTCTGGAACGAAACTCACACGACTACCTTAAGCTCTAAAAATAAAATAACTCAATATAACTGGGACTCTCCGAAAGTAAGAGGCCTCACCAAAAGCGGAATGAAGTGATATGCTAGTGAACCTTCTGCTACAGATCCTGTCTACCTGAATTTGCATCATAATAAGATGTGGCGCCAAAGGGTGTCAGTACGTTGAATGTACGGTATGTAAAATGGCTGAATAAAATAAAATTTAAGAAATAATATTTAAACTGAAGGGAAATAAAATGACTAAATCTGCAACTTTGAACGATGCATTAAAACACAAGTTGAAAAGATGTATAAACAGTAAGCAATAAAACACATGCATCAAAACCATCTCTCCAAATACATGTACAAGTAACACATATATTTAGTAGGGAGTTTCTCATAACTAACATACATCATGAATGCATGCATGATGTCCAACTTTTTTCCTAAGTTGGGAGAGCCATCCAAATCCTTATCAGGGTAGAGGACAATACTAATTGTTGATCCATAACTGAAGTCCTTGCCTGGGATTAGCTGAGGAGCTGCCCAAACCAATGACATGATCCTAACCTACGCTGGCTTCATAGTTCTGGGGCTTATGGGTTATCTAAACCCTTCATCCATATTGGTGCTAAATAATCCTCCCAACACTATGCTCATATAAAACATGCCTTTCTAAGGAAACTAAAAATATATTTTTTAAAGAACTTTAGGTATAGTTATTAAAATAGATGTTTTAAAAACTCTGTTGAGCCTTTCGCTCAAAAATCAGTGTACATTACTGAGGAGCCTTGGCTAAAAAATCTCTTTGAAACCTTGAAAGCTTCTATTCTCCAAATCTCATTTAAAAACTTTTGAGCTTTTATGCTCAAAACTCTTGAGTTTAAAAGACAAGACTACCCTTTAGGTTTTTGAAAATCATGCTAAAAACTATACTTCCTGGCTGAAAATCTCTTTATGAAAACTCTCTTAAAAATCTGCTCAACTTTATGAAAAATAATGCAATTATCTCAAATTACAATGCTATAAAAAATAATGACTTTCATATAATTGGGTTTAAGGGATAAGAGGCATGAATCATAATAAACAAACCATGATCAACTAGAGAGCAATGATCAACAATAAACATAATAGAATCATAGTCAATACTTAAGATACAATAGATCCATCTCAATATAAAGAATTCAACAATGGACAATTCAATATATAGGGAAGAAGACCAAAATCAAGAATTGGGCATAACCCTAGCTTTACATTTGTGTACTCTTTACTAGATGTAGTGCATGATTAAGAATAGAAATCCTTACTTAGGTTAGCCTTACATACTTGGAAGAATTATCCCTTAACTCATGCTTGAAAAACCCTAGATTGAGGATGATGAATTCCTAACTTGCTTGAAGAGCTTGACAGCTTAATGATTCTTTAATTTACATTGTTACTAATAAAAACCTTAAATATCCCTCTAAGGAATCCCAAAATATGCTAGTTTAGGTGATAAAAATATAGAAAATTACTAAAATAACCCTAGGATCCCATTTGGAAAATTGATTGTCCAGTGCCAAGGAGTCATACTACGACTTATCGTGGTTGACCATGACTGGTGGTGACCCCTAATGGTCACAGGAGTCAAGGTGGATTCTCTTCTCGCAACCAAATAGTACAATTCGTACTCTCTAGCCACAACTTGTGGTTATTGCTCGTGGTCAGTAGGACTATTTGCACATTCTCTAAATCTCAACTCACAACTTATCATAATGGATAATTCCATCATACTATGAATCATATTTTGAATCATGGTATCTAGAGTTCATGGGACTTTGGATGCTCACCATAAGACATGTCATGATCATGGTCTGTCACCACGACTCGTTGTGTGATCTGTTTTGTGGAAAGTTTTCTACTTTCTACTAGTTTTCTGCTTCATGTTTAGGGTATGATCTTAGGAACTTTTTGGGGGTGTTACATTAAGTCATTATCATAATATCAATACATATAATGTCAAACAATGAGCTATACAAGTTTACACAATAAAACAATGAAGCGCATTTCAAAACTTTTTTCTGGAGAGGTATCCTTTTCCTCAAAATAAACATTCATGCTAAAAATTCCCAATTTTTACATTTTGACTGCAAGTCTTCCTATTTCTCTTTTACGTAACTACAAACAACTCTAAGGTAAACAAGCTAGTTCAATAGAAACTAAACGTGCTGAAGAAAAGAACACAACAATAAAAACCCAAGGACAGACATGGATGCAAGCCCCAACCCCCACCAAAAAAAGTTATGCCTTATCACTAAAGCACTAAAGGATACTAAATCAATGGAAGTGAGAACTTACCTGTAGTACCAAGCACCAATGTCAGGTTTTGAAGTCAGGGCCGCACGTACAACCTCCGTAGAAGTACCTTCAATGGGAGTACCCTCAGTAGTAATAACACAAGTAGTGCCATCACACCTATAAGGGTTTGAGACTTTTCATCCATGTCATGGTCTCCAATATGCTCGGCACTCTCCGATACCTTACTCACCGAAGCTCCTACTTCTCCTACTCTGGGCATATCAAAATGAGAGCTTTGAAGTGATTCCTACATATCTCTTCTCTCCCTATTATGCACTCTCTTGGATGTGCCTTCCTCATTGGTATCATCATCTTGTTCATGGACACTCTTCCCATATTCCGTGGGGCTGACTCCTCAAACAAATCAATTAGTGACATGTCATCCTTCGGCACCTCTAACACTAAAGTTGTAGGTGCCCTGAATAGTGACATAGAGTCAGCTTGTAATGCTACAATATTAGGTCGAGCCTATGCGAATTTTGTTAAAACTCTACTTAGATTTGGCACCTGACTCTCCCTCAATCACTCATTGACTCACTCCTTAAGGCCATCTATTCGATCATCTATCATCTGAATAACGTCATGTATAGGAGAAACTACTGCAGCTACAGATTTGGCAATGAATGGCATAAGCTGCTAAAAAAAGGCTAATCTTCTTCTCATTTTGTTCAGTGCACCTAGCTAGTGATTTTTGGTGTTCCCAAGTAAATAAGATAGTTGTAGCTAGAGCTGGAGGTCTAGTAGCTACAAGTATTACTATAGATGGAGTTACTAAGGGGAACTATAATGGTGTCAGTCTTTGTCGCTGAAGACTCAACTACTGTGGTAGCTCCCTTTCCTATGAGTGCAGGCATTTCTACTAGTGGACATTCTTCTAGTACCCCCCCCCCCGATGTAGAAGGTCGTGTCTTACCGTTAGAAATAGGGTTTGAATCTTTGTGGACCTTAGAGATATCCTAAATGCATGTGGAATTTACCTTTCGATCAATTGCTGCCAAAAAGGGCACTGCTGCCTCCTGAACAATCAAGCTATCATGAAAGGTAATGGGATGTAAGTCCCACACCTCATAGCTCTCTCCCAAATTTCTGCTATATTATTAGGGAAAAAGTTACTCCTAACCTCGACATGAGGCAAATAATAAGAACGACCGAATTTAATGTTACATCATTATCTGTTTTTGTGGGTATCAGTTGTAGTCATACCATAACCCACTAGAATTTTGCAGCAAAACTTAAAGATCCCTTTGTGATAATGGTTGTGTCCTTCATTACCCATGCCCGCTCTCTATCAGTAAGCACTAACCCTAACTACTGAATTTGCCTCATCCTGTCCATTGCATTATCGTACTCTCTCCAAAAACTTACGGTGCGTATTCTGTAATCAATTTATGACATGTTTTGTGGTGCCTCATAAGTGGGAAAAAATTAGGAACCTTTTGATGGTGCACTCCAAAATATCAACCATTTTCACCTTTACTTGCACACTATCTAAAGAAGCCGAGTCCAATTTTGAATCACTCTTCCTTTGCATTATATTCGAGATAGCAACACACACTGCGTAAATTTCACGAACCATAGTTGCACTATATTCACCCAATAACTCAATCATCCATTCTAGCTAGTCGTGGTTTAAGAGATCCTTGATCTCAGGGAACCCAGTCAGGTCAAAGGAGTGTATCTGAACCTCCTCAAATATATTCTATTTCACATTTCCCATGGCTTTCATATCTAGCCCAGCATAATAGTTCTCTGTCATACCCTTGATCTACCATCAAAGATCCGCCCTACATTATGTTGATTTACCGTTGTTCTCTTGTTGTCTTATCTCTTCAGAAGATGTGGTGATGTGTTATGGGTTTACAACACTTTAAACACTTAAAATTGAGAAAATATGCATGGTCTTGTGTGTGTTTATAAAGATATGATGCACTTTTGCTTTGTTTTAGGAAAATTAGGTGTTGGAGTTGAAATCTGTAAAAGAACAAAAAAGAATGCAGAAAATGGGCTAAGTATAGGTCTCAGTACGAGCTATACCTTAATGGTACGAGCCGCACATTGATTTGTGGAAAATTTTGAAAGACCTGTACAAGACCAAGTGAATGTATTACTCTTGCTACGAGCCATACCATCCCAGTACGAGCCATACCAGAGCAGTCATTGAGAAATACAGAAGGTCCTGCACTTGACTAATCTCGTGGTATGGGTAGCAACCACGATTCGTGATGCCTACCTACAACCCGTACACAAAGCCGTGGTGAACTTCAAAAAGAATGTTGGAAGGCAGATTCCATGGTACAAGAGGTAACCACGAGTCGTAAGAGAAAGGTACAAGTCATACCAAGAAACTCATGAAAATATTCTGAGGATACAAGAAATCATAGGTTCAGACTATGACAGAGATGTACCACTCATAGAAGAATTGTACGATTCGTACCAAATCCCAGAAGTTAATCAAAATCAAAGTTGTTGAGCATTATATGAGTTGAAGCTACGACTTGTAGGTTCATGATACGAGTCATAGGATCTGGCGGTGGTAGTTATCCATTTCCCTGTTAATTTACAAAAGGTCTTTGATTATTTGTATAAATACTTTTCTAGGTTATTTTTGTAAGGGAGAGGCTGTTTTAATCGAAACATTGATACATTGGAGATAAATACTTTTGAGATTCTTCTTGAGTTTTGTAATATTCTTGAAGATTATTCATTTTTCTTGGGGTTGATCATTGTTGAAATGTGAAGTTAATCAAGTGAATTTTATTTCAATCATATTGTATGTTTTTTATTATGTGTTTGCCTATGAAATATAATTCTTCGCTTAGAACCATGAGAGCATAAAACCTCCACAACTAAGGTTGGGGGAACTATGGTGAATTAACCAACTAGGGTTGGTACAAAGTGATTCTAAACCAATATGAATTCTTGTATTGTTTTCTTTTCATCTTAAATTTTTTTAACGGAGTGCAACATTAGGAATTACTCTAATTCTCTACTTTCTTGAACCTAGGGAGGTAGAGATTAGGAAAAGAGAAGTGCAACAAAGTTTTGAACTTTATGGTTCACTATATAACTTGAGCTTTGGTTGCAATATAATTAATTTGGAGTAAATTTGTAATGGTTAAAGTGAAATTACTCAAGAGACCTAATCCGATAATTAGGGATAGTCATCAAATATGGATGAACCAATCATTTGGGTGAACCTATGTTATCATTTCTACAGGCTAAGTATTGGAATAGATCACGAGTATAAAATTCGAAGTAGTTATGAATCCAGGGGGAACACCCCCTGTTTAATTGCTAATCTTGACAACAATTCCAATTTACAACACTCTCACTTAATTCTCTCATTGAAACCCCCATTAGAAGATAATTGTACTAAAAGCATAAATACTAGCATTATTCTACATCGTGACCATATTTCCTATGGGATTGACCCCAACGTTTGTTGGGTTCTTTATTGACAACGTCCACATCATCCTTTTATAAGGGTGTGATCTTAGTGTTATAAAAGTCGCACCAGTGTTGAGGAATATGACTTAGGATTAGATTAACTGATTGTGTTTAACTTTTAGTCGTTATTTCATCTTTTATGTTTTTATTTTGTTTTTGTTCTATTCAGGTTACTACCAGAAAACCCTTACCTCTATAAGCACAAGGATAAAGGATGTTAGACTGCTAGTACCTCTGATTACATGAATGATTGTTGAGAACTAGTGTTACACCCCGTAAATTGACATGTAGATGGCCATTCGCATGTTGGTTAAGAATTTTAGAATGCCATACATGCTAGGAAAAGGCCCGGGGGAAGACCGGACGAACATTGCATCGAACCACCGCGGGAGAAGCTAGGGCAGAACCCCTCCGCGATGGCAGCGTGCCATGGAGGGAGAGCCTCCGCGATGACGGCGTGTCACGGAGGCCCTGTCCAGGCCCAAGTATATAAACCCCTCCACATCGGTTTAAATGTTAAATTTCATAAAATTCAAGAAACTCAGAGAGAGAGTAACCAAGAAACAAAGGGTGCGAAGGGCATGCTATAATTTCCTTCCGATTACGCTGTTATACGCGGTCCAAACTCGGTATAACCTTGGGTAGTGAGGAATTAAGCAGCAAGGAGCATTCCTACGGGTTTAGTTTCGTGAAATTTGGCCGGCGAACCGTCGTGCTACCGAGCTAAGGTAAGTGTAATTACTCCAAATTTGTGTCAATATACTCCTAACCCTAAAGTAAGTATTTCTCTCTTCTGGACATTCGAGAAATAGCGAGTTCTCGGCTGTTTTTCAAAAAGTCAAAGTTTGGGCTATATATATATTCAAAGTAGTATTTTCTTCCAGAATATTGATGAATTTAGTTCTAATTGCTATGAATGTGAAAATAGTTGGAAGAAATAGCTGAATATTGGTCAAGTTACGCTAGTTAGCCGGAAAGCCGACAACAAAGGTATGTAAAGCCAGTTCCTTCGGCAAGTTAGAAATCCTAGTATAGAAAATAGAGTGAATTCTAAAAGAAAGAATCAAGAACTCGAGTATTGAGTACAATATGAATCTAGAAAGCATGTTTTATGTTATTATGCTATATTCAGAATAAAAATCATTAAGTCAGTGTCAGACAATCAGATATTATTTCAGATACAGTTAGCTCAGTAACAGAATCAGTTTAATGCAGAAAAGATTCAGAATAGAATATTAAAATACGGATAGTATTTTCAGATCGAACATGCTTGCTATATGTGATTATTGTTTGTTGAGACCTGTTTGTGCTATGAGGGCACCCTTAGAGCGTCCTCGCCTCCCCTGGGCTTACAGCTGTGGCGACTCGCCAGCCAAAGGGTGTGGATTCGTTACTTCAAGGAGTGGCATGTCGTCCGCAGTAGGATGAAGATGGGATGCAGTATCCCCCATAACAGGCTGATCATCATAGCATTATAGCTTACTCTGTCGAGCGTTCACGCCCAGGGGGAAGATTACAGATACAGATTACAGTTTACAGTAAGAAGAGTCCTCCGGACTCAGACACAGTTCTAGTCAGAGGCCATAGCCCGAGCTGTAGACCCATGGGGGGCCGGTAGAGGTGATCGTAGTTAGTAGGCGAGTGGAGTGATTTACATTTGGATTGTTTTTACCCGGGTAGAGGTATATAGATTGTGTGTTGGTTGGCACCTTACACCTTATGGGGGCTGGTATTGGTCCTTGTATGTTATATATGTATATATATGTTATTTATTAGCTAATAGATAGTAGTGCCACGTCGACAGGTATGCTTCTCCCTTACCTTCAGTACAGATAAGCTCATTTCAGATTTCGCCATCCCCGACAGTCTCAGCTACTTTTTTCTATTCAGAACTATCAGTATTATTGCTTGTCTTAAGTTATGTTAAGTTTTTGCTTTGCATACTCGGTACCAGTGGTACTGACGCCCGTTTGGGGCACTGCATTACTTGCCTGCAGGTACTCAAAGACGAGGAGTCGACCTGTCGTGATTCCAGCCAGCACAGAGTCATCAGCTCCTGTCATCCGGAGCTCGATATTTAGAGGTCTACTCTATTTTCTTTTGTTATACAGTACGGGTAGGCCGGGGCCCTGTCCCGGCCATCTTAGAAGTATTCTTAGAGGCTTCCAGATTGTGTATCCCCTGTGGTTAGTTATACAGGTCGTGTGAGGCTGTGTGCATGTCTTATCTTGTTTATGATGGCCGTGTGGGGGCCTTATTCAGTTGGTAGTGGTGACCTTGTCGGTCACGTAGTAGTGTAGCTCCTGTTTTCTTGATTCAGAAGTAATTAGACAGCATGGTGGCCTTGTCAGCCCGCATAGGTTCCCTTATGTTGATATGGTTCTGGTTAGCTGTTGTGGTTGTATAGGTGGCTATAGGCCTAGCCGGCCGGAGGTTGTATTTACAGCCATTATATAGCCCGTTGAATCCATGAATCAGAGTTAGAGCCAGCCACGCACTAGAAGTGCTTAGGCTCACCGGTCTAGCAGTTCAGGTCCTAGTAGGGCACCAGGTGTAAGTCATACCCCCCAAGGCGGGGCGTGACAAACTTGGTATGAGAGCAGGTCGTGTCTTAGGGACTTTGTAAGCCGTGCTAAGTAGAGTCTTGTCTATGGATGTGTTGTGCCCCACATACTATAGGCAGGAGGCTGCAAGGCATAATAGGATGGTTACTCTTTCTTCATATTCAGTTGTGCCATAGAACAGTACAGTATAGGGTTGAATCCCTAAAACTTATCATACTCTTTGGTTACAGATTAAAAGGGCAGACCAGCGACACCCTGCTACAGGCAGAAGACTGGATACCGCAGCAGGAGAAGGCACCAGCAGGATGCCTCAGCTTTATTTTGAATCATCCCGATCTGAGGGCGATACAGAGGCATCGTCACAGCCTTCTCAGCAGTCCCCACCTCACCAGGAGCCATTCAGAATGACACCGCCTCCGACAGCTCCTGTACCTACACCATCCGACCAGGGAATTTGTAGTGCAGTAGTTATGTTGGCACAAATGATGGCTACTCAGTGCCAGTTAGTGCCACCTATAGCAGCAAAGTCATCCGGTTGGTCTGGCAGTTCGAGAGTCCGAGAAATATTTGCACTAGGTTCCCCGCAGTTCATAGGGTTAGATCAGGCAGAGGACCCCAAGTATTTCCTGGACCAGATGCAGAGAATCTTCCGGGTGATGCATGTAACACCTATAGAATCAGTTGAGTTAGTAGTATTCCGATTGCGACACATTGCTTTGTTGTGGTATGAGAGCTGGGAAAGGTCTCGGGGGAGGGGTGTTGCCCCTCCGACCTGGTCGAACTTTTTAGAGGCTTTCCTGGACCGTTATTTTCCACGGGAGATCCGACAGGCCCGGATGGACTAGTTCTTGCACTTGGAGCAAGGGGCGAGGAGCGTACGAGAATATGCCCTACAGTTTGATTCCTTAGCCCTCTATGCTCCAGCTTTTGTGGAAACCATGCCATCTAGAGTCCACCGGTTTATTATGGATCTGAACTCAGAATACATTGAGGCATGCATGACAGCTACACTGCGGGAAGATATGGACATTGCTCGGGTGCAGGCCTTTGCCCAGACTATTGAGGGCCTTAGAAAGTGGCAACAGGATAGTAGGCGTATCAATCAGGAGCAGCGCCATAGGGATAGATAAGATGAAATACAGAGGGAGATTCATAGAGCACCTAGGCCACAGTTATCAGATAGGCCACCTAGACCCCCACCTCCATTTCAGCAGCAGAGGGGTAGATTCATCCGCCGGGGACAGTCAGAGTCTGGTAGTAGTTCCCGAACGGTAGATTCACCTCAGCAGAGGAGGGTAGAGCAGAGCAGATACACACCCCCACCCTGCCCTATTTGCAGTTGGCCTCACACTGGAGCTTGTAGATATGGCTCCACAGGGTGTTACATATGCGGGCAGGAGGGGCACATGATGAAGGAATGTCCAACCAGGGGACAAGGTAGCCGAGATAGCAAGGATAGGGCATCAGCAGGGCTGCGAGCTGCAGCAGCCTAGGTAGGGCGTAGGCCCTCAGGTCCAGCAGGTAGAGGCCGAGGTAGATCAGGAGCCTCTAGTTCCGGTATGGTCCCAAGTCGTACCTATGCGTTAACTGGAAGGCAGGACTCAGAGGCATCTCTAGATGTGGTAACAGGTATGATGACTATTTGTTCACACCCTGCTTATGTATTGATTGATCTAGGGTCTACTCTGTCCTACGTTACCCCATTTGTGGCTCGAAAGTTAAGTGTTGCACCAAAATTGCTTCAGTAGCCTTTTTCAGTATCTACACCCATCAGTGACTCCATTATAGCCAGAAGGGTTTATCAAGAGTGTACAGTAGAGGTTGGAGATGATTGATTTCGATGCCATCATAGGTATGGATTGGTTGGTGCCATGCTATGCCAACGTAGAATGTTGGACCAAGACGGTCCGATTCCACTTTCCAGGAGAGGCATTACGAGAATGGAAGGGCAGTACAGTTATACCAAAAGGTAGGTTTATTTCCTACCTTCAGGCGAGGAAGTTGATAGCTAAGGGATGCATTTACCACCTAGTCAGAGTCCACGATGCTTGGGTAGAGCCTCCGACTTTCCAGTCTGTTCCAGTGGTCAATGAATTCCCTGACGTGTTCCCAGATGAGCTACCTGGTATTCCTCCAGAAAGAGAAATAAATTTTGCAATTGATTTGCTACCATGCACTCAGCTCATATCAATTCCTCTGTATCGCATGGCTCCTGCAGAACTCAAAGAATTAAAGGAGCAGCTGAAAGATCTATTAGATAAGGGCCTTATCAGGTCGAGTACTTTACCTTGGGGTGTGCCAGTTCTATTTGTAAGAAAGAAGGATGGCTCGCTCCGCATGTGTATAGATTACCGGCAATTGAACAAGGTTATAGTCAAGAATAAGTATCCACTTCCCAGAATAGATGATTTGTTTGATCAGCTACAGGGGGCCAGATATTTCTATAAGATTTACTTACGGTCCAAATACCATTAGGTTTGAGTTCGTGAAAGGGACATTTCGAAGATAGCTTTCAGGACTAGATACGGCCATTTTGAATTTCTAGTCATGTCCTTTGGGCTGACGAATGCCCCAACAATCATTATGGACCTGATGAATAGCATCTTTAGACCATACCTGGACCTGTTCGTGATAGTATTCATTGATGATATTCTGGTGTATTCTCACTCAGAGGCAGATCACCAGGATCAATTGCAGACCGTGCTTCAGATTCTTAGGGACCGTAAGTTGTATGCCAAGTTCTCCAAATTTGAATTCTGGCTGAACTCAGTAGCTTTCTTGGGGCATATTATGTCGGATGATGGTATATAGGTAGACACACAGAAAATAGAAGCAGTAAAAACATGGCCCAGACCTACCACTCCGACCGAAGTCCGCAGTTTTCTGGGATTAGCAAGGTACTATAGAAGATTTGTTGAAGGATTCTCCACCATAGCGACACCTCTGACTAAGATGACGCAGAAAGCAGTAAAGTTTCAGTGGACAGAGGCATGTGAGCAGAGTTTCCAAGAATTGAAAGACAGATTAACCTCCGCCCCAGTGTTAGCATTGCCAGAAGGTACAGAGGGTTATGCAGTGTATTGCGACGCTTCGGGTGTTGGGTTAGGATGCGTGTTGATGCAGCATGGAAAAGTAATTACTTATGCTTCCAAATAGCTGAGGAAACATGAAAAGACTTATCCTACCCACGACCTGGAACTAGCCGTAGTGATCCACGCCCTAAAGATATGGAGACATTACTTGTATGGCGTCCATGTGGATATTTTCACTGACCATAAGAGCCTATAGTATATCTTCACTGAGAGGGAGTTGAATTTGCGGCAGCGTCGCTGGTTGGAGTTATTGAAAGATTATGATGTGAACATTCTGTATCATCGGGAAGGGCCAACGTAGTAGCAAATGCCCTCAGCCGCAAATCTATGGGGAGTTTAGCGTACTTACAGCTCGAGCAGCGGGAGTTGGCCAGAGAAATACACTAATTATCCAGTTTAGGCATTTGTGTAGTAGAAACAGAGGATAATGGAGAGGTAATTTAGAATACCACAGTGTCGTCATTAGTTGTGGAGGTAAAGGAACGACAGTACGAAGATCCTGACCTGGTTCAGCTTAAAGCTAGAGTTCAGCAAGGGAAAGAGCCAGATTTTCAGGTAACTGAGGATAAAGTGTTGCGATGTAAAGGCCGCCTTTGTGTTCTAGATGTTTCAGGGCTTCGCCAGCAGATTATGTGTGAGGTACATTACACTCGCTATTCTCTCCACCCAGGCGCGATGAAAATGTACCACGATATCAAAGAAATCTACTGGTGACCAGGTATGAAGAGGGAAATAGCAGAATTTGTAGCCCAATGTCCTAACTGCCAGCAAGTAAAAGTGGAACACCAAAAACCAGGTGGATTGACTCAGGACATAGCCGTGCCTCTTTGGAAGTGGGAGGCAGTAAACGTGGACTTTGTAGCAGGACTACCTCGTACCAGGCATAGACATGACTCAATTTGGGTAATTGTTGACAAACTGACGAAATCAGCCCATTTCCTGCCAGTAAAAGCTACTTTCTCTGCCGAAGACTACGCCGAATTATATATCAGGAAAATAGTCAGATTACATGGTGTTCCAATATCTATTATCTCTGACAGAGGAGCACAATTTATAGGTAGATTTTGCTAGTCGTTTCAGAGAGGTCTGGGGACGCAGATTAATTTGAGCACAACATTCCACTCTCATACGGATGGACAGGCAGAACGCACTATTCAGACGCTCGAGGATATGCTACGGGCGTGTGTGTTGGACTTTGGAGGTAGCTAGGATGAGCATTTACCGCTGATTGAGTTTGTTTATAACTATAGTTACCACTCAACTATCCAGATGGCACCCTTTGAGGTATTGTATGGGCGAAAATGTAGTTCGCCAGTTGGTTGGTTTGAAGTAGGAGAGTCAGCACTGATTGGGCTAGATATTATTCATCGGTCAGAGGAGAAGGTAAAGCTTATCAGAGAATGCCTACTGATTGCTCAGAGCCGCCAGAAATCTTATGCTGATGTGCGGCATAGAAACCTGGAATTTAATGTGAATGACTGGGTATTTTTGAAAGTATCCCCAATGAAAGGGGTGATGAGATTTGGCATGAAAGGTAAGCTTAGTCCGAGATTCGTTGGGCATTATCAGATTCGGCGGAGAGTAGGCCAAGTGGCATACAAGATGAACTTGCCTCCAGAATTAGAGTCCGTTCATCCAGTTTTGCACGTATCTATGCTATGAAAGTACATAGGAGACCCCTCTAGAATTGTCCCAGTCCAGGATATCCAGGTTACGAAAGAGCTGGCCTATGAAGAAGTTCTAGTAGCCATACTAGACAAGCAAATTCGTAGATTGAGAACTAAAGATATTGCTTCTGTCAATGTACTATGGCGTAATAGAAACTGAGAAGAGATGACTTGGGAAGCAGAGGAAGATATGAAAGTCAGATACCCTCACTTGTTTCAAACATAGTCAGTCAAGAGGTATGTTAGTATTATTATCATATGAAATTCCTTATGTTATATGTATAAATGAGATAGTTGACTCTAGCCTTTTACGTGATGAATGCTATAGTATTATGTGGAGTACCTGTATTGGACTTTTCCGCATTTCAGGTTTTTGATATAGTCCATATTACAGGGGAAACTCTGCCAAAATTTTTCTAAAAGTAAGTCAAGTAAGCTGAGACCCCTATAAGTAGAAGTTTGCAATTGAGGATGAATGTTCTTAAGGGGGGGAGGATGTTACACCCTGTAAATTCTCGACATGTAGATGACCTATTTGCATGTTGGTTAAGAGTTTTAGAATAGCATACATGCTAGGAAAAGGCCCGGGGGAAGACCGGACGAACATTGCATCGAACCACCGTGGGAGAAGCTGGGGCAGAACCCCTCCGCGATGGCGGCGTGTCACGGAGGCCTTATCCAGGCCCAAGTATATAAACCCTTCCACTTCGGTTTAAATGTTAAATTTCATAAAATTTCCAGAAACTCACAGAGAGAGTAACTAAGAAACAGAGGGTGCGAAGGGCATGCTATAATTTCCTTCTGATTACGTCGTTATACGCTGTCCAAACTCAGTATAACCTTGGGTAGTGAGGTATTGAGCAGCAAGGAGCATTCCTAAAGGTTTAGTTTCGTGAAATTTGGCGGGCGAACCGTCGTGCTACCCAGCTAAGGTAAGTGGAATTGCCCCAAATTAGTGTAGATATACTCCTAGCCCTAAAGTGAGTATTTCTCTCTGCTGGACTTCCTAGAAATAGTGAGTTTTTCGATAAGTCAATGTTTGGGTTATATATATATTCGAAGTAGTATTTTCTTCCAAAATATTGATGAATTTAGTTCTAATTGCTATGAATGTGAATACTGTTGGAAGAAATAGCTGAATATTGGTCAAGTTACGCTGGTTAGCCGGAAGCCGACAACTGAGGTATGTTAAGCTAGTTCCTTCGGCAAGTTAGAAATCCTAGTATAGCAAATAGAGTGAATTCTAAAAGAAAGAATCTAGAAGTCGAGTATTGAGTCCAGTATGAATCTAGCAAACATGTTTTATGTTATTATGCTATATTCAGAATAAAAATCAGTAAGTCAATATCAATAATAAGATATTATTTCAGATATAGTTAGCTCAGTAACAAAATTAGTTTAATGCAGAAAAGATTCAGTATAGAATATTAAAACACGGATAGTATTTTCAGATCGAACATGCTTGCTATATGTGATTATTGTTTGTTGATACCCGTTTGTGCTATGAGGGCACCCTTAAAGCATCCTCGACGCCCCTAGGTTAATAGTTGTGTCGACTCGCCCACCAGAGGGTGAGGATTCGTCACTCCAAGGAGTGGCATGCCGTCCGTAGTAGGACGAAGATGGGATGCAGTATCCCTCATAACAGCTGATCAGCATGGCATTATAGCTAACCCTGTCGAGCGCTTGCGCCCAAGGGGAAGATTACAGATACAAATATAGATACAAATTACAGTTTACAGTTACAGGAGTCCCCCGGACTCAAACACAGTTATAGTCAGAGGCCATAGCCCGAGCTGTAGACCCAAAGGGGGCCGGTAGATGTGCTCGTAGTTAGTAGGCGAGTGAAGTGATTTACTTTTGGATGGTTTTGACCCGTGTAGGGGTATATAGATTATGCATTGGTTGGCACCTTCTGGCTTATGGGGGCTGGTATAAGTCCTTGAATGTTATATATGTATATATACATGTTATTTATTAGCTGATAGATAGCAGGACGCCACGTCGACAGGTATGCTTCTACCTTACCTTCAGTATAGATAAGCTCATTTAAGATTTCTCCATCCCCGACAGTCTCAACTACTTTCTGCTATTCAGAACTCAATACTATTGCTTGTCTTCAGTTTGGTTCAGTTTTTGCTTTGCATACTCGGTATCAGTGGTAGTAACGCCCATTTGGGGCATTGCATTACTTGCCTGTAGGTACTCACAGACGAGGAGCCGACCCCTCGTGATTCTAGCCAGCACAGAGTCATCAGCTCCTGTCATCCAGAGCTCGATAGTCAGAGGTCTACTCTATTTTTCTTTTGTTATATAGTACGGGTAGGCTGTGGCCCTGTCCCGACTATCTTATCAGTATTCTTAGAGGCTTGCAGATTGTGTATCCCCTTTGGTTAGTTATACCAGTCGTGTGAGGTTATGTGCATGTCTTAGCTTGTTTATGATGGTCGTGTGGGGCCTTATTCAGTTGGTAGTGGTGACCTTGTCGATCACGTAGCAGTTTAGCTCCTGTTTTCTTGATTCAGAAGTAATTAGACAGCATGGTGGCTTTGTCGGCCCGCATAGGTTCCCTTATGTTGATATGGTTCTAGTTAGCTGTTGTGGTTGTACAGGTGGCTATAGGCCTAGCCGGCCGGGGGTTGTATTTACAGCCGTTATATAGCCCGTTGATTCCATGAATCAAAGTTAGAGCCAGCTAGGCACCAGAAGTTCTTAGGCTCAGCAGTCCAGCTGTTCAGGTCCTAGTAGGGCACCAGGTGCCAGCCATACCCCCCAAGGTGGGGCGTGACAACTAGCATCCATCTTAATGAATTATGATGGTGATGATGTCAATGGATACACAAAGATGTTAAATTTCCTATAGGGAATGGGGTCCTACAACTTCAAGCCAAAGAAGCTGGACCTTGATTTAAAGAATAGGGCAACCCCTCCAGTGAAACTATCAATTCTGTAGCTTAAAACTCTACCCCCAAATCAGAAATATGCTTTTCTGGGGGAGAACAACACCTTGCTAGTGATTATACCAGCAAATCTTGTACACTGGACAGTTGAGGTCTTGGTTCAGTATTGAGGAGATATAATAAGGCAATTGGGTGGACCATTGCTGACATCATCGGTAACACCGAGGAGGTAATTGGAATCGAATTAGTGTATCTTGATAAAGCCTGAATAGTCAAGATGTTGTGTCATGCCGCATTGTTAAAGCTAGCGGTGCATGGGAGGAGACCCATGAATGGTTGGCGTGATGTCATTCATGATTATAGCTTTAGGGAAAAAGCATGATTTTTGAAAGGGGGTGTGTACTTAGTTTTGGTTTTTCATTTGTTTCGAGGGTTTTGTTTCCATATTTTTTTTCCTTGGACATGCTATCTAGTAGAACCAACATGATTCGGATTTTGTGTTTTGTTTAACTAGAAGTAGCTTAGGAGTACTTTACAGCTAAAATATGCACTTGTGTTTGAAGTTGTTGAAAAATGACCCTTTTTAAAATTTTTGGTGTTAGTTGTGTATGTTGACTGCATAGTATGACCACTGTGGATCTTTTTATGGCATTTGATAGATTAGCATGTGTTGTTGTAGCTTAGCCGTGGATGAACCAGATATGTAGAATAAATGCAAACCCATATCATGAGTGAGTGAAGAATCTTACCTAGTTCAATACTGCGTGGAGGATCTAGAACTTGCTCGATTGGTCTTTACATAGGTTGTAGGACAGTTGGTTAAGAAAGGATCATAGGTCATTTTTGATGTAGCCCACTTTTATCCTATATTGCTCTACCAAATAAAAATGAATCCCTTGATCCCATGTTTGAGCCTAAAGTTGAATCTTTATGTTGATTAGCCCATTCACCTTCCTTATTTCTTTTACAATGAGCCAGTTTTAGCCTTGGTCTCTCCTCGGACATTGTGAACCTCAACTCAGGCAAAATGCCTAAGTTGAGGGTTGGTATTGTAGGGGTGCATAAATGAGACAGGGGAGAAAAATATAAATTGTTGAATAATGAATAGGGTAGGTGTCGTGAAGAAGAAAAAATGAAAAAGGAAAAAAAGAAAAAAAAGAAAAAGAAAAATGCAAGAAATAAAGTTGAAAAAGAAAAGAGAAAAGTCACCACACCCGCAAATGACATCTAAATAGTGAAAAAGGGGAGGAAAAAGTAAAAAAAAAGTTAAAAAGTGGTAAAAAGGTAAAAAGTGAAGCCAAAGTGTGTAGTGCCATGGAGGGTTAATCACTATTTCCATATCTACCGTACCTAACTCGAAGCCTAAATTTCAAGCCGATGAAAGTCCTATAGTGAACCTAAAATGACTGTCTGAAAAGCCAAAGTAAAGAAAATAAAGGCAAGCCTATAGTATCCGATGTGTAGTATTTGAGACTTCTTTGTGAGAGTGAGATTCTATTTGACTAGTCCCAAGAGTCATTTACATATATCTGTGAGTGTTGGGGACTTCATTTACTATGAGGGTACATGGTTTCTTTTGCATTCTGCCAGTTGTCTGTGTGAATAACATTAGTGTTGGCACAGTTCTCTACTAATAGTTGGATTCCATATCCAGATCCCTCTATGTCATGATTTATAGTTCCATGTATGCATAGATGACTTGGTTTGAAGGAAAAAGGGGTCAATATCTGATAGTGGTTATACGTGCAATTTTGTTGTGTTGGTTATAGGTCTTCTATAATACATTCTAGTGAAGAATTGTTTATAGTTCAGTTTTGTTTGCCTGAGGACATGCAAAAGTCTTAAGTTGAGGGTGTTAATGTGTTGTGGATTTACAACACTTTCGTTGATTAAAACTAAAAAATATGCATTTTCTTGGGTATGTTTATACAGATATGATACACTTTTTCTTTATTTTCATGGAAATCAAGTGTTGGAGTTGAAATCTATAAAAGAAGTAAAAAGAGTGCAGAAAATGGGCTAAGTACAAGTCTTTTATACCCCGAGAATTCAAGAATCGGATCCAAAAGTGAATCAGGAGAAAAATTGAAAAATGTTGCAGCAGTTGCAGAATGGGTCACTTAACGACTCATGAAGAGGCCAAACGAGTCGTCAAGTGACTCGTGGGGAAAGCCTGAGATAATGAAGGACTCGAGGTCCCCACGGCTGATGTAACGACTCGTGGTCAGACACAACGAGTCATCATGTCAGTCGTGGGGTGGACCTAGAAAAGGATAGTGAAGCTTATCTAGTGTATGGCCGAGGGAATATAGGCCAGTGCTTGGCAGGTTCGGGTGTATGTTTCGGGTGCGGGCAACCCAAACACATGCTTAGAGATTGTCCAGCAGTGAGACAGGATTAGGTTGGGGGCCGTGGCCCAGCTTCTAGCTCAGCAGCCCCACCCCCTCGCTCAGCACATCAAGGGGCATCTACCAGTGCAGCTGGCGGTTAGCACCAGAACTAATTCTATGCCCTAGCATCTCGTGAGGAGTAGGAGGTCTCCGCGGACATGGTTACTGGTATGTTTCGAGTCTTCCATGTTGATATTTATACTCTGTTAGATCTAGGGGCCACTTTGTCCTTCGTGACACCGTATGTAGCCAATATCTTCGGCGTTAGTCCCGATGTCTTGTCAGAATCCTTCTCGGTTTCAACTCTAGTAGGCAGCTCAGTTATAGCTAGACGGGTGTATAGAGATTGCTCGGTCTTGGTTCTCCATAAGGTTACCTTAGCAGATTTGATAGATTTAGCCATGACTAATTTCGATGTCATCCTCGGCTTGGATTGGTTGTATGCTTGTTATGCTTCCATTAATTGCAGGACCCGATCAATAGAGTTCAGATTCCCGGGTGAACCAGTCTTAGAGTGGAAGGGTAGTTCAGCTGTGCCAGTAGGTTGCTTCATGACCTACCTCAAGGACAGGAAGATGTTTGTACCATCTAGTTAGGGTTAAGGATGTGAAGTCTGAAACCCCAACTATTTTTTCAGTTCTAGTAGTACGTGAGTGTCCAGAGGTATTTATTGATGATTTTCCAGGCATTCCTCCGGATCGGGAGATTGACTTCAGTATTGACCTCCTTCTTGATACACAGCCTATATCTATTCTTTCCTCCAGTATGGCTCTAGCCGAGCTAAATGAGTTGAAGGATCAGTTAAAGGATTTGTTAGATAAGGGTTTCATTAGACCGAGCCAGTCTCCATGGGGCGCACAATACTATTTGTTCGAAAGAAAGATGGTTCCCTTCGTATGTGCATTGATTATCGACAGTTGAACAAAGTCACTATCAAGAACAAGTATCCGTTACCCAGGGTCGATGATCTGTTCGATTAGCTTTAGGGTGCTAAGTGTTTCTTGTAGATAGATCTCAGATCTGGGTATCATCAGCTTAAAGTTGGGGAGAGTGATTTCCTGAAGACGGCATTCAGAACATGGTATGGTCATTACGAGTTTGTAGTTATGTCTTTTGGACTAATGAATGCTCCTGCAGCTTTTATGGACTTGATAAACAAGGTGTTCAAGCTATATTTTGATATGTTCGTGATCGTGTTCATTGATGACATCTTTGTACACTCTCGGAGAGAGGAGGAGCATGTCGCTAACTTGAGAGTAGTACTCCAGACCCTCAAGGACCGCCAATTGTATGCAAAGTTCAGCAAGTGTGAGTTTTGGTTAGACTCCGTGGAATTCTTGGGCCATGTGGTGTCTAGCGAAGGCGTAAAAGTAGACTCACAGAAGATTGAGGCGGTGAAGAATTAGCCCAGACTGGTGAATCTTTTGGATATTCGGATATTCAGATATTCGGAGTTTCTCGGGCTTAGCTGGCTACTATCAGATGTTTGTGGAGGGTTTCTCATCCATTGTAGTGCCTTTGACTAAGTTGACCCAGAAGAAGGTGAAGTTTCAGTGATCGGAGGCTTGTGAGAAAAGCTTACAAGAGTTAAAGGCTCCACTTACCTCAGCACCAGTATCGACCCTACCCCAGGGTAACGATGGTTTCGTGGTGTATTGTGATGCTTCCAGAGTTGGACTTGTGGGTGTGTTGATGCAGCTTGAGAGGGTGATAGCTTATTCCTCTCAACAGTTGAAAGTGCATGAAAAGAATTATATGACCAACGATCTTGAATTGGCCGCGGTGGTGTTCGCATTGAAGATATGGCAGCATTACTTGTATGGGGTCCACATGGATGTATTTACGGACAAGAAGAGCTTGCAATATGTGTTTACACAGAAAGATCTAAATCTTCAGCAAAGAAAGTGGTTGGAGTTACTTAAGGATTATGACATGAGTGTCCTTTACCACCCGGGCAAGGCCAATGTGGTTGCGGATGCGCTTAGTAGACTTTTAATGGAGAGTTTGTCCCATGTGGACGAGGGGAAAAAGGAATTAGTGAAAGAGGTTCACCGGCTTCCAAGGATGGGAGTTAGATTGATCAATTCGACCGATGGCGGTGTTGAGGTGCATAGCGGGTCGGAATCGTTCTTGGTAATTGATGTTAAATCCAAGCAGGATAAGGATCCAGCATTGAGAAAGCTGAAGGAGGCGGTGTAGAGTTAGAGAGTGGAGGTTTTCTCCCAAGGGAGAGATGGTGTGCTACGATACCAAGGTCGACTATCTGTTTCAGACGTTGATAATTTGAGAGTTCGAATATTGCATGAGGCGCATGGTACCAAATATTCTATTCATCTAGGACCCTCAAAAATGTATCGAGATTTGTGAGAAATCTATTGGTAGGATGGTATAAAAAGGGATATTGCGGAGTTTGTAGCAAAATGTCCAAACTGTCGGCAAGTAAAAGCCGAGCATCAAAGACCTCGAGGTGTACTTTAGGATATTGCCATCCCCACTTGGAAGTGGGAAAAAATCAATATGGAATTCATTTCGAGTCTATCTCGTACTCGCCGGCAATACGACTCCATTTAGGTTGTAGTGGACAGGTTTACCAAAGGTGCACATTTCCTACCAGTCAAGACCACATATTCAGTGGATGATTATGCTAAGATGTATATTAAGGAGTTGGTTCGACTTCATGGAGTGCCCTTGTCTATTATTTCCAATCGAGGTACTCAGTTTACATCTCAATTCTAACGTTCGTTTCAAAAAGGGCTCGGGACTCAGGTTAAGCAAAACACAACTTTTCATCCTCAAATAGGCGGCCAAATGGAACGAACCATTCAGACTCTTGAGGATATGTTGCGAGCATGTGTTATGGATTTCAAAGGTAGTTGGGATGATCATTTTCCCTTAATCAAGTTCGCTTATAATAACCGTTACCACTCTAGTATCCATATGGCACCGTTCGAGGCTCTCTATGGGCGAAGGTGCAGATTTCCCATCGGATGGTTCGAGGATGGTGAGGCAACTGTGGTTTGACCAGATTTGGTTCATGAGGTGATGGTGAAGGTTCAATTGATAAGGGACAGCTTGAAAACCGCTCAAAGTCATCAGAAATTATATGCTGATGTGGGAAAAAGAGATTTGGAGTTTGATGTAGACGACTGGGTGTTTCTAAATGTATCTCCCATGAAGGGAGTTGTGCGGTTCGGAAAGAAAGGTAAACTCAGTCCCCGCTATGTTGGTCCCTACTGGGTTGTGAGAAGAGTTGGTAAGGTGGCGTATGAGTTGGACTTACCTTCAGAATTGACTTCAATTCATCCCGTGTTCCATGTATCCCTTTTGAAAAAGTGATTGGGTGATCCAGCCTTGGTGGTTCCGATAGACAGCGTTGGTGTGTAAGACAGCCTCAGTTATGAAGAAATTCCGATTGAAATTTTGGATCAACAAGTTCAAAGGTTGAGGAACAAAGAGGTAGCTTCAGGTAAGGTTTTATGGAGGAATCAACATGTTGAAGGAGCTATGTGGGAGGTCAAAGCGGACATGATGGCTAGGTACCCACATTTGTTCTCTGCCGGCTTAGTTCCGACATAAGGTATGAGTTTTTGCCCTTATTCTGTAATTAGTTTCCATGTTCAGTTCATGTGTGCAAGTTTGAATTATGTTATGGTAAATGTATGCTATGCCTGAATTTAGTACAGCTACGTGGTTCTTTTCGGAGGTAGTCATTACGTGAAATTTTGGTTAAAATAATCAGTATTGGAGTATGATAATGTCTTGTCTCTGTTTTCTTTTTGTTCCAAACATTCGAGGACGAATGTTCCTAAGGGGGAGATATTGTTATACACCGAAAATTCAAGAATCGGACCCGAAAGTGAATTAGGAGATAAACTAGAAAATATTGCAGTAGTTGCAGAACGGGTCACTTAACGACTCGTGAAGAGGCCAAATGAGTCATCAAGTGACTCATGGGGAAAGCCTAAGATAATGAAGGACTCGAGGTCCCCACGGGCGATGTAACGACTCATGGTCAGACACCACGAGTCGTCATGTCATAGGGTGGTCTTAGAAAAGTATAGTGAAGGTTATCCAACGTACCTAACGAGTCGTCATTAGTCCTAACGGCCCGTTAGGAGGGCCGCTACCAAGCCAATTGAATTTTCAGGAATGATGAGGCAGTGTACTTGACGGGTGAACCAACGGATCGTGTGCCCTGGTAATGAGTCGTCAAGTCGTCCGTTAGGACCCCCTAACAGTTATTTTCAGCGATTTCAGTAAGGGAGTTTCCGTAATTCCTATGTTTTAAGGGCCTATACTACGTCGTTCTAAGCTCGTAATAGAGTGTTTTAAGTAGAGAAAACCCATCTTAGGCCATTTCTTCATGCATGCAAGGTTGAAGGCTTGAAGGGAAGGAATTGAGGAGAATTTCAAGGTTTTCAAGGGAAATCTCAGCTGGGTGATTAGGAAGAGTTAAGATTCTTTTTTCCCATGTATGTAAGGCTATGAGTGGGTGCTTTCTTCCACACCCATGCCATTCTCTATCAATTTGTGATTGGTTTGTGATGATCAAGTATGGGTTTTTATTTAATTGCATGATTCTTACATTTCTACTTATGGGTATGATTAAATTGAGTTGACATTGGTGATTTACTTAGCTTTGACGGATTCTGTCCTAATTTCTTTTTGAAAAATTATTTTTTTCTAAAATTGAATCTAAAACGTTCATGTGTGGGTAGTTCGTAATAGAATGTGATGATGATGGAGTAGATGATGAAAGCATGTTTCCAACCTTACGCATGATTTTGATGATGTTTTCAAGGAGGATTTGATAGACCCTAGTATGATGAAGCTTTGGGTAGTGCCCAATGATGTGTATAAACGATGATTTTTCTTGAATTGATTTTATTACTTCATTTTGGAGTAAAATCTCCCAAATTATAATGTTTTCATATGAATTGAATGTGTTCAAGTATGATAAGGTTTTTGGAAAGGCCCTTATGTTGATGATGATGAAGTGATATCTCTAAAGTAGCCGTAACACATGATTTTGGAGTAAAGGCTCCCACTATTCTTGATCTTGTGGTATGTGCGATAGTAAAGCTTCTCGTATGTAAGAATTTCATAATTGAGATGTATATTATCATTAAGCTTCATTTCTCATGATGTTGATTCTAAGCATGATTCTATTCTAAGCTTTGTCGAGACGACAGTGTTGAGCATCATATTTATATGATGTCTAATGCATACGTGATTTCATAATGAGCTTTATCGATAGACAATATTGAGCTTCGTTTAATATGATATTGAGTTTATGCATGATTTCATGTTGAGCTTCGTCACTAGATGATGTTGATCTTCGTACTTATATGATGTAGAGCATTGCATGTTTTGGGAGAAGAGTCTAGCACCGAGCGGGATAGGGTATACTACCCTATACCCCAGAACTATGCGCCAACGTAGGTTGATTATATTATATTATTGGGACCACCCTTTTGTGCTATCCCCAGCCCGATTGGCCCTTTTAGCTTGATATCTATATCATGGTAGCATTCCTAGTTCTTTCAAGGTTTTGGACAACTCTGCCCACTTGAGTGTAATAGTCGGGACAACGTAAGTGGTATCCTGGTATGTCGGTTAAGCGATGCGTCTCCCACTTTCTATAACATTCGAGTTTGCATATCCATTACTCATGATGATTATTTTATGCATGCATGTTTAAAAAGTAAGGTTTGACTCATTGTTCAGCCTTTGATATAAATGTTATGATTTAGCTTTGAGTCATTCGATTTAGTCATTATATTCTAAAGCTATGCATGACCACGTATAAAATAAGAATGATTTCATAATGAATGCTTGTGATCTTTCTTTATCCTTAAAGGCTATCATATATGTACGACTTGTTTTGAAAGACTAGTATTGCTCTAGCGGTTTTACTTACCTTGCATACTCAGTACATTCCACGTACTGACCGCATACTTTCTATGCTGCATCGTTTCATGATGCCGGATCCGGTTATCAGGTTCAGCCGCGTTCATAGCCGCTTATCAGAGCTAACACCTTCTTGTTTGGTGAGTCCTCATCTTCCGAGGATGAGACTTTCAATTATCTTGAGCATATTTTTAGTTTCAGTATTTCTGAGATAGTTGGGGGTGTTGTCCTATCAGCTCGTCCAGATTAGACGCTTATCAGATTTAGACATGTATTCAGCTTCAGATGTTCATTCTGTTGTTATGTTAAGTTAGACTTCTACAAAGTTTATATTTATGTTTCCTTCATGTTTATTGAATGAGTTAGTGAATGCTTATGCCATAGGTTGACTTGAGGTCTCTCAGGGTCCCTTGTCCCATGTATGATATCCTGGTCTCCTCTCAAGTCGTAACAAGGTCTTAGTATGAGCCGTACATTAATTGGTGGAATATTATAGAAGACCTATACAAGGCCAAGCCAAAGTACGATTCTTGCTATGAGCCTTACCAGAAACATCATGAAAAAATACAGAAGGTCCTGCATTTGACTAGTCTCCTAGTATGGGTAGCAACCACGATTCGTGATGACTACCTACAACCCGTACCACGGAGTCATGGTGTACATTAGAAAGATTGTTGAAAGGAAGATTCCATGGTACACAAGGTATCCACTAGTCAAAAGAGAAAGGTACGAGTCATACCAAGACACTCGTGGAAATACTCAGAGGGTGCTAGAAATCACAGGTTAAGACAACGATAGAGATGTACGACTCGTAAGAGCATTATATGAGTCATTCCAAATCCCAGCACTTAACCAAAATCAAAGCTGCTGAGCATTGTACGAGTGAAAGCTACGACTCATAGGTTCATGGTCTGAGTCATAGGATCTGGCGGCCACAGTTATTAACGTTTCCCTGTTAATATAGGAAAGATTTCTTATTATTTGTATAAGTACTTTTTTAGGTTATTTTAGTAAGGGAGAGGTTGTTTTAGTCGGAACATTGACACGTTGGAAAGAAATACTTTGGAGTTTCTTCTTGAGTTTTCTAATATTCATGAAGATTATTCATTATTCTTGGGTTGATCATTGTTGAATTATGCAATTAATCTAGTGGATTTTATTCCAATTAAATTGTAAGTTTTTAATTATGTTTTTGTCTATGAATTCTAATTCTTCGCTTACAACCATAAGAGGATAAAACCTCCACAACTAGGGTTGTGGAAACCATGGTAAATTAAGGAACTAGGGTTTGCACAATGTGTTTCTAAACCAATATGAATGCTTGTATTGTATTCTCTTCATCTTAAACGTTTCTTAATGGAGTGGAACGTTAGGACTTGCTCGAATTGTCTACTTTCTTTAACATGGAAAGGTAGAGATTAGGAAAAGAGAAGTACAACAAAACCTTGAACTTTATGGTTCATAATAATTTGTGCTATGGTTGCAAGATAGTCAATTTGGAATAAATTGGTAACGGTTAAACTGAAATCACTCAAGAGACCTAATTCGGTAATTGAGTGTAGTCATCCAATAAAGAAAAATCAGTCATTTGGATGAACCTATTTTATTAGTTCTATATGCTAAGTATTTAAATTGATCATAAGTGTAAAATCCAAATTAGTTATGAATCTATGTGGAACACCTCCCTAGTTAATTGCATAATCTTGACAACAACTCCAATTTACAATACTCTCACTTTATTCTTTCATTGAACCCCCCCCCCTCCCCCATTAGGAGATAATTGTACTAAAAGCATAAATACTAGCTTTATTCTACATTCTGACCTTTTCCCTTGTAGGATCGACCCCAACCTTTGTTGGGTTCTTTATTAACAACGTCCACATCACACTTTTACAGGGGTGTGATTTGAGTGTTATAAATAGAGGTTCTTTTTGATGCTTAAACTAAGAAAATATACATGCTCTTAGGTGTGTTTATATAGATATGATGCACTTTTTCTTTGTCTTCAGGGAAATCAGCAGTTGGAGTTCAAATCTGTAAGAATAGGAAAAACAGTGTAGTAAATGGGCTATGTTAAGGTCTCAGTACGAGCCGTACCCTGATGGTGCGAGTCGTATATTGATCCTTGCAAAATTCCAGAATACCTGTATAAGACCAAGCAAAAGTATGAATCTTGGTATGAGCCATACTAGAGCAGCGGTGGAAAAATATAGAAGGTCCTGCACTTGAGTAGTCTCTTGGTACAGGTAGCAACCACGATTTGTGATTACTACCTTCCCGTACAAAGGAGCCGTGGTGAACATTAGAAAGAATGTTGAAAGGAAGATTCCATGGTACACAAGGTAATCACTAGTCAAAAGAAAAAGGTACGAGTCATACCAAGACACTTGTGAAAATATTCAGAGGATGCTAGAAATCACAGGTTCAGATAACGACAGAGATGTACGACTCGTAAGAGCATTGTATGAGTCATTCTAAATCCCAGCACTTAACCAAAATCAAAGTTGCTGAGCATTGTACGAGTGGAAGCTACAACTCATAGGTTCATGGTCCGAGTCGTAGGATATACTGGCGGCAGTTATTACATTTTTCCTATTAATTTAGGAAAGGTTTCTAATTATTTATATAAATTATTTTCTACTTTATTTTTGTAAAGGAGAGGCTGTTGTAGTTGAAATTTGACATGTTGGAGAGAAATAATTTGGAGATTCTTCTTGAGAAGATTATTCATTATTCTTGGGTTGATCTTTGTTGAATTGTGCAATTAATCATGTGGATGTTATTCCATTCAAATTGTAAGTTATTAATTATATTTTTGTTTATGAATTCTAATTCTTCGCTTACCTCCACGAGAGGCTAAAACCTTCACGAGAGGCTAAAACCTCCATAACTAGGGCTGTGGGAACCATGGTGAATTAACCAACTAGGGTTTGCACAAAGTGATTCTAAACAAATATGAGTTCTTGTATTGTATTCTCTTCATCTTAAATGTTTCTTAACAGAGCGCAACGTTAATTTTGAATAAATTTGTAATAGTTAAAGTGAAATCACTCAAGAGACCTAATCCAGTAATTGAGTATAGTCATCCAATAGGGACGAACCAGTTATTTGGATGAACCTATGTTATCAGTTCTACACGTTAAGTATTGGAATAGATCACGTGTGTAAATCCTGAAGTAGTTATGAATCCATGTGGAACACCTCCCTAGTTAATTGCATAATCTTGACAAAAACTCTAATTTATAGCACTGTCACTTAATTCTTTCATTGAAACCCCCCATTAGGAGATAATTGTACTAAAAGCATAAATACTAGTGTTATTCTACATCCTGAACACATTCCCTGTGGGATCGACCCAACCTTTGTTGAGTTCATTATTGACAACGTCCGCATCATACTTTTATATGAGTGTGATTAGAGCATTATCAAAAGTGGCACCATTTCTGGTGAATACGACTTAGGATTAGATTAACTGCTTGTGTTTTATCTTTTTGTCTTTATTTTCTCATTTATGTTTTTCTTTTATTTTTGACACTCATAGATTTCCCCTTGGTGAATGCCAAGTACTCGTCGAAGTGGAAATCCCTTTATCCCACTTGATCTAGAGCTTGAAAGAACACTGCGAAATATGGAGCGTAATGATACCCCCGAACAAATGCAAGCCAAATTAGCCACTGAGGCTCGTCAGGCAGAGTTAGCATGGAAAGCTACTCTTCAGGGAGTATACGATCCCCAGGGAGTCGTGGACAATGTTGACTGACATAGACAAGGTAACAAAGGCCATAGATATGCTCCGTAATTTGATGATGATGATGAGGACAAAGATATTGATGAGGCCGGGTCAATAGGAGCCATTGTACCTCTACCTTTTCCTGTTGGGGCAAAGTTTGACATCACTAGCACCATAATCCATTTGCTCAACATGAAAGGAGTGTTTTGTGGTCATGCAGCTAACGATGCGAATCTGCACCTGATGAACTTTGTGGGGATTTGCAAGGCATACAAGTTGCCATGTGTGAGTCAGGATGTTATTAGGCTGAGACTCTTCCCATTCTTTCTGTCTGGAGAGGCCACTTCATGGTTATGAGTTGCCTAATGACTCCATTACCAAATAGAGAGAGATAAAACAAGCCTTTTTACAAAGGTTTTTCCCACCTTCTAGGATGCTGCAACTAAAGGATGAGATCTATAATTTCCGGCAATAGAATATTGAGGCACTACATGAGACTTGGCTGAGATTTAAGAAGAAGCTGACGAAGTGCCCTAATCATAAAATTCTTGATGACAATTTGTAGGAAATTTTTTACAGGTATTTGAACAACAACACCAAGGTTGTAGTAGATACGGTGGTAGGAGGAGCACTGATGAGTAACTCACGGGAGCAAGCCACTATCATACTTGATCAACTGAACAAAAAGATCAGAGCCTGGCACACAAGGGAAGCTGAGACATCTGCAGATACATATGCCTTAGAGATGACTATAGACCAATAAAGGAAAGAGGATAAACATGATTAAGAGTTGGCTTACATGATGACATTTCTAGACCTTCTCACGAAGCATATTATGGGCTCTGGAGCTCAAAAGGTGAATGTAGTGGGAGCTTAGGGTCAGGAACCGGAGTATGAGCAGTCGAATTTTGAGGAGGTGGCAAGCTTTCTAGACAACCAAGTGGCGGATTTTCAAGAAAACCCCCAATGATCCATATAGGACCCTTTGGGCCAAGGTTCCAAAAATTCAAGGTCAGAGCCTATACCAAGACAACTACAATAGGAACGGGTATAGGAATAATAGCAGAGGTCGTGAGTGAGAAGGTGGTTGGAGAAAGAATGACGGCTACCGCAATGAATGGACAAGTTTATACGTTCCTCCTAGGGTTTATGAGGGTGATGCTGGACCATCAAAGCTGGAGAGCATGATGGCTGAGTTTTTGAAGAAGGAAAAATTCACAGATGATCAATTGAAGGACATTCTGGGAGACATATCTAGCATGAGCCAGAAAGTTGAATCGCATGCCATAAAGATCAAGCAGATTGAGCAGCATCTAGGCCATATGTCTATATCGCTACACCAAAGATAGAAGGGCACACTTCCTAACAATTCAAAATTTGAAAATACCAGTCACTACATGGCTGTGTGTCACGATCAGAACATAGGCTTGAATCTAGACATGGAACCTAGAACCATAAATGGCTCCAAGTCAACCTATAACATGAACATGATAACTAAAGATCAACATAAGAAAAACTGATGACTGAATTCTGAAATAGCGGAAAATTGAATCACAGAATGTCTAACCAACAGTAAGATCATAACACGGAGTCTAAAGCTGAATATACAAATCTATGTCTCAAAAGCCTCTACTAACTGATGAGATGCTGGGACAAGCCCCCCATTATCTCTTAGTTTAACACAAACTGACATAACAATATGAAAGATAGATGTCCTTTGAGGATGAGGACTCACCGAAGGTAGGGTTTGAGATGGAACGGGAGTAAAACTAATAACGCGTCTGCGTCTGATTGCCAGGACCTATATGATGAAATGATACATCATAGAGTATGTGGTCAGTACTTGGAATGTACTGAGTATGCAAGGTAAGTAAAACAGTCGGAGTAAGTATAAATTGAATTTACATACATACATACTTACATATATATATATATATCATAAATCATGATGTCATAAGATTCTGAGGTAAAGACTGCATATTAATATATGAAGACGTGAATAGACATAAACTGGACATCATAACTAAACCGAATGACCCAAATCCGAAACTGAGATTCATAAGTAAAAATTGATAACCCATTGGGTCAAACCTACTGAAACATAAAATCATATCTGATAAACATGCATAACTAAGATCATGAGGATGAATAGGAGCCTCGTCATATAACAAACACTATCACAATAGAGTTTACTTGATACCAACTATTAAACTCAAGTGGGCAGAGCCGTCCAAAACCTTTCCATGCCTAAGGGCGCTACCGTGATATCGATATCAAGTTGAAGGACTATTTGGAGCAGGGGAAGCTCACAAGGGAGGTCCCAAAGTAACTAGATGATCCTACGTTGGTGTGTAGTTTTGAGACTCAAGGTTTTAATGAACCCCTAGCCTACTTTGTGTTAGACACTGCTCCTAAAAACATGCAAAATGCTCTCCATCATTTTAAACGAAGTTGAAACCATCATTTTTCAATGAAGCTGATAATGAAATTACATGCATTGTATGAAATCTGACTATGGGGAGTCCTGGCTTCGAACATACCATAAGCTGAAAGATGGGTGTATAGACTCCAAAACCATATGGTAAGCTGATCTATAGAACTAACCTGGATCATGAAAACATGCTAAATTTGAGTGGAATTACCTAAAATCTGAAGATCATCCATACCTGAAATAGACTTTACTAGTCGAAATCGTAGATTCATTTATGGGTAATCCGTAAACATAATTACATGCTAGATACCTCATCATACTTGAAATCATCAATCATAGACTAGCTTTTTCATGAACTTGCAGAATCGGGCATAAGCTTCTTAAATTTTAAAACATGAATCGTAATTAATTAGTACATAAAATCTGCCCATGAATCTTAAAATATGCCTTGAAATATGAAGGAAATTGACCCATAAATAAATCATAGGGAATTTGATTAATCATAGTTAAAACCCCATAGTATCATACACTTGAATTCATGAACTTGAGGAGAAATTTTGGCATGAGAGTGAAAGGAAACTCTCATTAGCCCTATATACCTGGGTAAGCTGATTCTCAACTTGACTTTGAAAGCACAAGTAATTTGGATGAGAATTGGAGGATTCTACGCTTCATCTTCAACGGAAAACCTCTAAACTTACATGCATGGAAGTTGAATGAATTACACTTGGTTAAAATCCCTTATTACACTTCTTTCAGGGCTTAAAACGATGTAGTATAGGGCGTAGGAGCATAGCAATTATGAAAATAGGGACCTAACGAGTCATTGGGACTCACTAATTTCGCAGGAAAACTAATACTGCTAGTCCTAACGAGGGACCTAGCGAGTCATTGGGACAACTAACAATTCATGGTTCTCACTCGTTACATTCACTGGAAAAATCTTCACTTACTGAACTTCCTCCCCCTACGGGTCTCTTGATGAGTTGTTAGGTCATGACGACTTGTCCCTCCATCCGTTGCCAACACTGCCAATCCCTCCCTCACACATTTAACGAGGAACATCAAGACTCATGGGGTGACACGATGACTCATTTCCCCATCCATCAAGTCTAGGAACAATCTCATTCTTCCAACTTAGCTCACATATAATGGGTCACTGGAAGATCATTCAGGTGACTCAATGGGTCACCTAATGAATCGTTTTATGACTTGGTGCTAAATTTCCTATTTTCTCAACTTCAACCCTCCAGTCTGTTTTGAGGGGCTTCTGGGGTATTACAATATCTCGCCTTTGGGAACATTCGTCCACAAATGTGGATAAACATATTGAAAATCTAGGGAAAGGAACTGCAATCCCAAATACTGAGCATTTGAGGCTGAAAACTAACGCAGTAACTAATTCATAATTGATATACATGACTGAACTGAATTCATGAATCACACATACATGCACTGAAATGAAAGGAACTTAGAGACATGAACTAAACATGAAATTGAATAGAGTACAAAGGAGGTATCTGATACCTAATACTGGAACTGAGTCGGTAGGGAAAAGGTGCGAGTATTTAGCAATCATATCTACTTTGGCTTCCTAGGTAGCTCCCTCAACAAGCTGATTTCTCCAAAAAACCTTTACTGAAGCTACCTTTTTGTTCCTCAACTTTTGAACCTGACGATTAAGTATCTCAACTAGAACCTCTTCATAGCTAAGGTTATCCTTCACTCCTATGCTCTCCACTGGACCACCAAGTCAGGTCGCTAATGCATTTCTTTAGCAATGATACATGGAAAACTGGATGTACCAAAGTTAGTTCCGCTGGTAGTTCCAACTCATAGGCCAACTTTCCAACACATCCCACAATCCTGTATGGACCAACATGTCTCAGAATACTGTATGGGCCAACATATCGGGGACTAAGCTTCCCTTTCTTTCCGAACCTTATCACTCCTTTCATGGGAGACACCTTCAAGAACACCCACTCATCTACTTCAAATTGAGTTCTCTCCTCCTCACATCAACATAGGACTTTTGACAATTCTAAGCTATTTTCAGCCTTTTCCCAATAAGTTGAACTTGCTCCATAGTCTCATTAACTGAATCTGGCCCTATCAATGTAGCCTCACCCACCTCACACTGACCGATAGGAGATATACATCTCCGCCTATAAAGAGCCTCAGACGGAGCCATCTGGATGCTAGAGTGGTAATTGCTGTTATAAGCAATCTCGATAAAAGGTAAATGATTATCCCAAGTACCTTTGAAGTAAATCACACATGCTCTCAGCATATCCTAAAGAGTCCACTCAGCCTAACCATCTGTCTGTGGGTGAAAAGTTGTGCTAAGCTTGGCCTGAGTACCCAGTCCTTTCTAGAACGATCAACAAAACTGTGAGGTAAATTGCGTACCTCTATCAGAAATGTTGGACAAGAGGACACCATGAAACTGAACTAACTCTTGAATGTACAATTTAGCATAATCCTCCGCTGAGTCGGTAATTTTGACCGATAGAAAATGGGCTGCTTTCATCATGGTGTCTACAACCACCCAAATATCATACTATCGACATGTGTGAGGAAACCCTGTGATGAAGTCCATATTGATCTCTTCCCACATACAAGTAGGGATACGGATGTCTTGTATCACACCTCATGGCCTTTGATGCTCCACTTTCACTTGTTGACAATTTGGACACCTAGCCACAAACTCTGCTATGTCCTTCTTCATTCCATTCCACTAGTAGAATTCTTGTAGATCTTGGTACATCTTGGTGGCACCTGGATGGATAGAATACAGAAAACTATGAGACTCATGAAACATCCATTTTCTAAAGTTATCAACACCAAAAACACACAAGTGACCCTGATAATAAAGTACACCATCTCCTTCTTGGGAGGAGACCTCTACCTTCTGATTTTGAACTGCTTCCTTCAACTTTACCAAAATAGGATCCTCATCTTTCCTAGACTTGACCTCAGTCACCAAAGAAGATTCTGAACCATTCTGGACAATAACACCACCATCAGTCGAATCCATGAGGGGAAATCCTTATTGTGCAAGCCAATGTACGTCCTTCCAACTCCTTCCTCCTGTCTTCCACATGAGAAACACTCTGCATGGACAGTTTGCTAAGCGCATCCGCCACTATATTGGCCTTGCCCCGATGATAAGGGACATTCATGTCATAGTCTTTGAGTAGCTCTAACCATCTCCTTTATCACAAATTCAAATCTTTCTGAGTGAAAACATACTATAGGCTCTTGTGGTCTACAAATACATCCACATGGACAACATGCAAATATTGCCTCCAAATCTTCAATGCGAATATCACTATTACCAATTCTAGGTCATGCATCGGGTAATTCTTATCATGAGTCTTTAGCTGTCTAGAGTCATATGCAATGCCCTTACCATGTTGCATCAACACACAACCAAGAATTACCTTAGAGGAATCACAATACACCACAAATCCATCTGTACCTTTAGGTATGGTCAATACTAGGGTTGAAGCGAGTCGAGTCTTTAACTCTTAAAAACTCTTCTCAAACACATTCGACCACTGAAATTTAACTTTTTTCTGGATCAACATAGTCAATGGTGCTGCAATGGATGAAAATCCTTCAGCAAACATCCTATAATAGCCAGCTAAACCTAAGAAACTCCTGATATCCAAAGCATTAACTGGTGTCAACCAATTCTTCATAGCTTTTATCTTTTGAGAGTCCACCTACACACCCTCACTTGACAGCAGGTGGCCCAAAAATTCTACAAAGTCCAACAAAAACTCACATTTGTTGAATTTACCAAATAACTAGCGATCCATGAGAGTTTGTAGCACAATCCTAAAATGAGTGGCATTCTCCTCCTTGCTCCGAGAGTATATGAGAATGTTTTCTATAAATATAATAACGAACATGTCCAAATATCGCTTGAACACCGAGTTCATCAAGTCCATAAAAGTTGAAAGAGCATTCGTTAGTCCAAACGACATAACTACAAACTCATAGTGACCTTACCGAGTCTAAAAAGCTATCTACGGGATGTCACTCTCCTTAACTCTAAGCTGATGATACCTGGATCTGAGGTCTATATTTGAGAACCACTTGGCACCCTGAAGTTGGCAAAACAAGTTATCAATTCTGGGGAGGGGATACTTGTTTTTGATTGCAACCTTGTTCAACTTCCAATAGTCAATGCATATAAGAAAAGACACATCCTTCTTTTGAATAAAGAGAATTGGTGCACCCCACGGGGACTTGCTAGGCTTGATGAAGCCCTTATCTAGAAGGTCCTTTAACTATTCTTTCAACTCCTTTAGCTCAACTGGAGCCATTTTGTATGGAAGAATTGATATAGGTTGCGTATCAAAAAGAAGGTCAAAGTCAATCTCCCACTCAGGAGGGACTCCGGGTAGATTATTTGGAAAAACCTCCGGATACTCCCACACTATAGGAACTGACTTGGGAGTAAAGGTATTAGACATTGCATCCTTAACCCGAACTAGATGATAAATACAACCCTTGGAAATCATCTTTCTAGCCTTAAGGTAGGAAAGGTAGCGACCTATCGGCACATCTAAACTACCTTTCCATTCTAGGGCCAGCTTACTTGGAAACTAGAATTCTACCATTTGGGTTCTACAATTCACTGAGGCATAACATGCATGTAACCAATCCATACCAAAGATAACATCAAAATTAGTCATGTCTAACTCTACTAGATCGGCTGAGGTGACTTTCTGAAGGGCTGTGACAGGGCAATTTCTGTATACTCGTCCAGTTATAACTAAGTCATCAACTGGAGTAGAGACTGAGAAAGGTTCTGATAGAATTTTGGAACAAACTCTGAAACTAACAGTAGTATAGGGCGTCATAAAAGATAAGGTAGACCCTGGATCTAACAATGCATAAACATCAAGATGGAATGCTCATAATGTACCAGTGACCACATCCGAGAATACCTCCTGCTCTTGACATGATGAGAGGGCATAAAACCTGTTCTAACGCTGACCACCACCTGCCCTAGTGGATGAACCTTGCTGAGCTAAGCATGTTGGTAGAGCTGCTGAACTAGTAATCGAGTCACGGTCTCTACCATGGCCCTGTCTGGCCGCTGGATAGTCTCTGAGCATGTAGCTGGGCTTCCCGCACCTAAAACATGCCCCTAAACCTGCTAAGCACTTACTGGTGTGACTCCTACCACACCTTCCATAGATGGAATGTTGGGCTCTACTGACCTGCTCCCCTGACCTCGAGAGCTTGTTGTCTTTCCCCTCTAATCGTGACCAAACTGTCATGACCCACACAGAGGCCTGGATTGAGACACGGAACAAGGAGCCCCGGCAGACGCCAAGTCGACCTATGGCATGAACATATATCTACCTCAACTACTAAGACCGGAGGGTCAACATAATAACATTCGTGGAAGTATGAAATAAACATAACATTAGAATACACAATCTGAAGCTAAATACATCTTTTTGTCTGAAGATGGGACAAGACACCGAGTAACTCGAATAAGCTGAAAATTGAAAATACATAGAGAAATTTGAATAGGCACGGTCCTCGGGAGATGAGGACCCACCAATATGCGTAAGATGCTAACTCTGAAGACTGGCTAAGAATGGGGCTGAGCTTGAGTACCGGGGCTTGTATCATGAAACGGTACAACATAGAGTATGCGGTCAGTACATGGAATGTACCGAGTATGCAAGGTAAGTAATATTGCTTAAATAGATAAAAATCATTTAAATACATGATAATGCAAAACATAAACAATAAGAATTTGAGAGTAGGGCTTTTATGCGTTCTTTCGGAAATCATTATCTCATTATAACATAAAATAACATCATAAGTGAATCGATTGACTCAAAGCTAAAACCTGATAGTCATGAGTAAAATAACATCAAGTCAAACCTGCTTTAGAACATATATAGATGTATAAATCTCATGAATGATGAACATGCATAATTGAAATCATGAGGAAAAATAGGAGACTCGTCTTTTAACCGACATACCACGATAGAGCTTACATGGTCCCAACTATCACACTCAAGTAGGTAGAGCCGTCCAAAGCCTTTCCAGGGCTAGGGACGATACCATGATATCGATATCAAGCTCGTGGCCCAATCGGGGTAGGGGATAGCTCACAAGGGAGGTCTCAAAATAATATATAAGAATAGACGTACATTGGCACATAGTTCTGAGGCATAGGGTGATCGAGCCTTAGCCTATTCGGTGCAAGAAACTACTCCCAAAACATGCATATGCTCTCCATTGTTTTTCCAATGAAGCTTGCCATCGTCAGTTGAGGAAGCTCAATAATCAAATACATCTCAAATATGAAATCATGCATATGAGAAGCTTTATCTCAAACCATACCACAAGTTGAAAGATAATTGGGAGTCTTCGCTCCAAAATCTTGTGGTAAGCTTAATTTGGGAAATCAAAAGTCATACTTGAACATGTGGGCATTGCCCTAAACTGTCACATAGTTGAAAATACTCATTTCACATCGAAAACATGATTATAAACATGGGTATCTTGAAAACATGATTTTCATCATAATAACTCATCATAATCATACATTAATCACATATCCCATCTTTCATGAACTTCTCATCAATGGGCTTTTAAATTTATAAAACTTGAAACATGATTTTTAATTGAAAACAATATAAAACTTTCCCATGAACCATAATTCAATAGTAGAGGCATATTTAAATCATACCCATGTAGAGAATCAGGAAAATCATTCATTGGTTTAAAACCCCATATGTTAGACATAGGAAATTCATGATTTAGAGAGCGATTTGACATGGGTGTGAAAGGTTCCACCCATTCATAACCTTGCATACCTGATTATAGCTGATTCTTGTACATCTTTGATAGCTCAAGGAAGAATTGAAGAGAATTTGAAGAAGAACAAGCTTGATCAACCCCTCTAACTTTCTATCTTTGCTTGCATGAATGAAATTGGCCTATAATGAACTTAACCCCCTTAAAAGACATCATTCATAACTTAAAACGATGTAGTTTAGGCCTTAGAATCTAAGGAATTATGGAAAAGCCCTTACTAAAATCACAAAAAATAATTGCCAATCAGTCCCCACGAGGGACATGACGACTCATCACCTCTAGCCACGACTCGCGACATCGTCTGTCAAGTACACTACTTATCAAGTCATTTGCTCTCCTCGCTAGTGACTCAACGAGTTGTTACTGGTGACCACGACTCGTGGTTACCGCTCTTCACGTGCACTGCCTTCTTCTTTTCCTTTCTAAATCACCACTTTCCACGACTGACCTAACGAGTCGTAGGGCCTGACCACGAATAGTGGTCACATCCGTGGAAATCCAAATTCCCAAATTTCAACTCACCTTTTGGGCCACACCACGAGTCACATCACGACTCGTGGGCTGCTCTCAAGGGTAACCTCATGACCCGTTCTGTGTCCTGATGCCTATTTTAAATTTTTCTCTGTTTCAACTCTTGGGTCTGATCTTCGGGCTTCCGGGGTATAGCAATTTCTTCCTCTTGGGAACATTCATCCTCGAATGTTGAAAAATATATAGTAAAACAGAGAAATGCAATCATAATATTCTAATACTGATCATTTAAGCTGACAACTAACGGAATGACTATCTCTGATTCAAACTAGATAGCTGAACTAAATTCATGAATCACATACATATCCACATACATGAAAAAAACATAGGCACATGAACTGAACATAAAAACTAAATAGAGTTTTAGGGAAAAATTTGATACCTCAGGTTGGAAATGAGCTAGTAGAGAATAAATGTGGGTATCTAGCCATCATGTTCGCTTCGACTTCCCACGTAGCTCCTTGAATGTGTTGATTCCTCCATAAAACTTTCACTAAAGCTATTTCCTTGTTCCTTAGCCTTCGAAATTGACGATCCAATATTTCCATGAGAACATCCTCATAACTGAGACTGTCTTTCACACCAACACTGTCTACCAGGACAACTAGAGCTTGATCACCCAAACACTTCTTTAAGAGCGACACATGAAAAATAGGTTGCACAGAAGCTAATTCTGAGGGAAACTCCAATTGATAAGCCACCTTTAAAACATGTCTCACTATCTTGTACGGGCTGACCTAGCCGGACTAAGTTTCCCCTTATTTCTGAACCTCATCACTCCCTTCATGGGAGACACCTTCAGAAATACCCAGTCATCAACTTCAAACACAAGTTCTCTTCTTCTCATGTCGGCATAGGACTTTTCGCGACTTTGAGCAGTTTTCAACCTGTCCCTTATCAATTGAACCTTCTCCATAGACTCATGAACTGAATCTGGTCCTATCATTGCCGCTTCACCAACCTCAAACCAACTAATGGGCGATCTACATCTCCGCCCATAGAGAGCCTCAAATGGCACCATCTGAATACTAGAATGATAGTTGTTGTTGTATGAAAACTCGATAAGAGGCAAATGATCATCCCAACTACCCTTGAAGTCAACCACGCATGCTCTCAACATGTCCTCGAGAGTCTGAATTGTCCGCTCCGTTTGACCATCCATTTACGGGTGAAACTCTGTGTTGAGCTTAACCTGAGTACCAAGTCCTTTTTGAAACGACCTATAAAACTAGGAGGTAAATTGGGTACCTCAGTCTGATATGATGGATAAGGGCACTCCAAGAAATCGAACTAACTCCTGGATATATAGTTTGGCATAGTCCTCCGCCGAATCCATGGTTTTGATTGGTATAAAATGAGCGGCCTTGGTCAACCTGTCTACCACTACCCAAATGAAATTATATTGTCGACGAGTGCGAGGCAACCCTGTGATGAAGTCCATCTTGATTTCCTCCCATTTCCAAGTAAGAATATTGATATCCTGAAGCACACCTCTCGGTATCTAGTGTTCAACCTTTACTTGCTGACAGTTTGGGCACTTAGATACAAATTTTGTGATGTCCTTCTTCATACCATTCCACCAATAGACTTCTCGTAAGTAACGGTACATCTCGGTGGCACTTGGATGGATAGAATACCTGGATCCATGAGCCTCATGCAACATCCAGCTCCTCAAATCATCCACATCCAAAACACATAAGCGACCCTAGTACCAAAGCACACCATCTCATCGTTTAGAGAAGACCTCTACCTTATGATTTTTAACCACTTCCTTCAAATTTACAAAAATTGGATCCTCAACTTGCCTAGTTTTTACATTAGTCACCAAAGAAGACTCTGATCCTTTCTGAACAATAACACCGCCATCGATCGAGTCAACCAACCGAACTCCCAACCTTGGGAGTCGGTGCACATCCTTCACTAGCTCTTTCTTCCCCTCACTCACATGAGACACACTCTCCATAGAGAGTCTACTAAGTGTATCTGCTACAACATTGGCCTTACCCGGATGGTAAAGCACACTAATATCGTAGTCCTTGAGTAGCTCCAACAACCTCTTCTGTCGAAGATTGAGATCCTTGTTTGTAAACACATATTGTAAACTCTTGTGGTCCGTAAACACATCCACATGAACCCCGTACAAATAATGTCACCATATCTTCAATGCGAATACCACCGCGGCAAATTCAAGATCATGGTTTAGGTAATTCTTCTCATGAACTTTTAGCTGTCTAGAGGCATATGCTATAACTTTTATGTGTTGCATCAATACACACCCAAGTCCATTCCTTGAAGAATCACAATACACCACGAACCCATCGGTACCCTTAGTAGGGTTAACACCAGCGCTGAAGTAAGTCGAGTCTTAACCTCTTGGAAGCTCTTCTCACAAACCTCCGACCATTGGAATTTCACCTTCTTCTTGGTCAATTTGGTCAAAGGAGCCCTAATCCATGAGAAACCTTCCACGAATCTTTGATAGTAGCCATCTAAACCTAAGAAGCTACGAATATCTAAAGGATTCACTGGTCTATGCTAATTCTTCGTCGCTTTTATGTTTTGAGAGTCCACCTTTATGCCTTCGCTTGATACCACATGGCCCAAAAACGCCACTGAGTTCATCCAAAACTCACACTTGCTGAATTTGGCATATAGTTGGTGATCCTTGAGAGTCTGCAGCACTACTCTAAAATGAGCAGCATGCTCCTCCTCGCTCGGAGATTATATCAGGATGTAGTCAATAAACACAATAACCAAAAAATCCAAGTATGGCTTGAACACCTATTCATCAACTCCATAAAAGTTGTAGGAGTATTCCTTAGTCAAAACGACATAACTACAAACTCATAATGACCAAACCGCATGCTGAAGGCTGTCTTCGGGATATCGCTCTCCGGAACTCTGAGCTGATGGTATCTGGATCTGAGATCTATCTTTGAGAAGTACTTGACACCCTGAAGCTGGTCAAACAATCCTTGGGAGAGGATAACTATTCTTGATGGAAACTTTATTCAATTGCCAATAATCAATGCACATACAAAGAGAACTATCTTTCTTTTGGACAAAAATAACTGGTACACCCCCTGGGGAGTTGCTCGGTCTAATGAAACCCTTCAACTCCTTTAGTTTGAATGGCGCCATCCTGTAGGGAGGAATAGATCTAGGTTGCGTGTTAGGAAGAAGGTCAATACCAAAATCAATCTCCCACTCGGGAAGGATTTCAAGTAGATCATCAGGGAAGACCTCTGGATACTCACATACCATTGGGAAAAACTAGATAGTCGGCGTCTCGGACGTCGCATCCTTAACCCTAACTGGATGGTACACACAACCCTTAGAGATCGAAATGAAATGCCTTACAGGTACGACTGAATTACCCTTCCACTCTAAGACTTGCTCTCCTAGAAATCTGAACATGCAAATAGCCAATCCATGCCAAGGATAACATCGAAATCGATCATGGATAACTCTATCAAATCTGTTGAGGTAATGTTCTGAAAGAAAAAGACCGAGCAACCTCTATACACCCGTCTAGCTACAACTAAATAACCTACTAGAGTAGAGATTGAGAAGGGTTCTGACAAGACTTTGGGATTGACTCCGAGGCTACTGGCCACACAAGGTATCACAAAAGATAAGGTAGCCCTCGGATCTAACAAAGCATAACATCAAGATGAAAAACTCATAACGTACCAGTGACTAAATGTGAGGAGACCTCCTGTTCCTGGTGGGATGCTAAGGCATAGAATCTGTTTTGCCGCTGACCGCCACATGTGCTGGTAGATACCCCCTACTATGCTGAGCGTGTGGGAGGGGCTACTGAACTAGAAGCTGGGCCTCGGCCCACATCATGGTCCTATCTCGCTGTCGAGCTGTCACGATCCGAAAGGAGGACCGAATTGCAACACGGGACAAGGAGCCCCGAGAGACCCCAAGTCGACCCATGGGATAAGCATACATCTCACTCAATCAATGAATCTAAATAATCAACAAAATAATCATAGCAGAAGTCTAAACTTAAACTTAACATCAGAATTCACAATCCGAAGATGATTACATATATATGTTTGAAAAGCATCTAAACATGAAGAGTTGTTGGGACAAGACCCCCAACTTACTCTACAAGCTGAAACAGAAAATACAAAAGGAAACCTGAGTAGTCTATTCCTTTGGAGATGAGGACTCACCAACACGAAGATGCTAACTCTGGAGTCGAACTATGAGCGGGGCTGAACCTGAGAGCTAGATCTTGTATCTTGAAATGATACAACATAGAGTATGTGGTTAGTATGTGGAATGTACTGAGTATGCAAGGTAAGTAAAATCGCTTAAGTAATTAAAATCATTTAAAGACAATGCATATTGTAAAACATAAACATTAAAAATCTTAGAGCAGGACTTGCATGCATTCTTTCTGGAATCCTAGTCACATCATAACATAACATAACATCATAACATATCATAACATAATCAAGTGACTCAAAGATGAAATCTGATATTTATAAGAAAAGTTGAACATTGAGTCAAACCTGCTTTAGAACATGCTTACATATATTAATCTCATGAGTAATGAACATGCATAACTGAAATCATGAGGAACAATGGGAGGCTCGTCCTTTAACCGACATACCACGATAGAACTTGCGTGGTCCCAACAATCACACTAAAGTGGGTAGAGCCATCCAAAGCCTTGCTAAAGCTAGGGATGATACCATGATATCAATATCAAGTTGAAGGGCAAGGGAAGAACACAAGGGAGGTCCCAAAGTCATAATGTATAAACCTACATCGGCGCGTAGTTCTGAGGCATAGGGTGATCAACCCTTAGCCTACTCGGTGCTAGACACTACTTCCAAAAACATGCATATGCTCTACATCTTTATTAAACGAAGCTCGATATCATCTATTGACGAAGCTCAATCAAATACATCTGAAAGTGGAAATCATGCATAAGAGAAGCTTTAACTCAAACCATACCACAAGTTGAAAGATAATTGGGAGTCTTCAATCGAAAACCATGTTGTAAGCTATTCATATGAAAAGCTTTAACTCAAACATACCACAAGCTGAAAAATATAAGTGGGAGCCTTCACTCCAAAACCATGTGGTAAGCTTAATTCGAGATATCATCAATCATACTTTGGACATGGGGCATTGCCCAAAGATTTATTATACTTGAAAATACTCAATTCATAACAAAAAAAATGATTATAAACATGGGTAGCTTGAAAACATACTTTTCATCATAATATCTCATCGTCATTATACATTTATCACAAATCTCATCTTTCATAAATTTCTCATCAATAGGCATTTTCATTCATAAAGCTAGAAACATGATTTTTAGTTCAAAACATTATAAAACTCGCCCATTCTTTAAAATTCAATAGTAGAAATGTATTTAAATCATACCCATGTAAAGAATTAGGAAATGTATGCGTTGGGTTAAAACCGCATAGATTAGTCATAGATCATTCATGATTTAAAGAGGGATTGGGCATGGGTGTGAAAGGAATCACCAATTAATAACCATACATACCTACTGGTAGCTGATTCTTACACGTCTTTTAATGCCCAATAGTAAATTGAAGGGAAATTGAAGAACACTAGCTTGATCGCCTTCTCTAACCTTTCTACCTTTCATACATGGATGAATGAGACCTAAAATGAATTAACTGTTATACCCTGTAGGATTCCCGGCACCTAGATGACCTATTCGCACGTTGGTTAAGAATATTTGAAGGCCATACTTGCTAAAGAAAGGCCTGGGAAAAAGATCGGATGAGAAACCTGTCGAACTATCGCGAAAAGAGCCAAGGCAGAGCCCCTCCGCGATGGCAACGTGTCACGGAGGTGGAGCCTCCGCGTTGGCTCCGTGACACGTTGGCCTTGTCCAGGCCCAAGTATATAAAGCCCCACTTCGGTTTTAATTCATTTTAAACATAAGAATTTCCAGAAAACAGAGAGGAAAAACCAGAGGAAGGAAAAGAACGAAGAGGGTAATTATATTTTCGTCCGATTACGCTGCCAAACGTTGTCCAAACCCAAATTAACCTCAGGTACTGAGGTATTTAGCAGCAGAGAGCATTCCTATGGATTTAGTTTCGCGAAATACGACCGACGAATCATCGAGCTACAGAGCTAAGGTAAGTAGAATTGCTCCAAACTAGTGTCTATCTGCTCCTAGCTGTGAAGTGAATACTTCTCCCTTCTGGACTTCTGAAAAATAGCAAGTTTTCGACCGTCTTTCGATAAGCCTATGTTTAGGCTATAATTTTATCGACAGTGATGTTGTTCTTCAAAATAAGGTTATATTTAGTACTAATTGACGTATATATGAATGCAGTTAGGAGAAATAGCTGGAATATTGACCGAGCCTCGTCCGACAGACGGATAACTCGAGGTTAAGGTATGTAAAGCTAGTTCCCTCGGCAAGTTAGTAGTCTTAGCCTTGTATAGTACAATAAACTCCGTAGTAGCATTCCCGGAGTTGAATGTTAAGTATTGTGCAAGTTCAGTAAACCTAGTTTGTGTTGTTATATCATATTCAGTCTGAAAGTTAGAAAAGCATGCGCCCAAGGGCATGTTAGTATTTTAGATTCAGTATAGCCTATTACGTGATTAGCAAGCATGTAGTAGAATAAAAAGGGACAGATTTTCATAATAAAAGTCAGTAAAGAAAGATCAGATAGACAGACAGTTATGGCTACAGATTAGCCATTCAGACAGATAGTATCTTGGCTACAGATTAGCCGTACAATTAAACAGAGATTACAGAATCAGTATAATTAGTAAGAATCAGTTCAGTGTAGAAATAGATCAGAATAAGAAGTTAGATTTCAGATAGCCTTTTCAGTTATACAAGCTTGCTATTTATATGTGCTATTTGTTTGTTGAGACTTGCTATGGCATGTGGGTGTCCCTTTGCATCCCCACCGCCCCTGGGTTATAGCTGTGTCGATACCAGATTTAGATACCGCCACCAACTGGGCGATGCCGTCCGCCTAGAGGACGATGATGGCCGACCACCATGATAATACGGTCCAGATTACCCTGCTTGCAGGGGCAGTTCAGTTTACTCTGTGCAGAGCCAGATTACCCTGTTTACAGGGGAAGATTACTTTGTGTGCGCTTGTGGCCGGAGGCAGTTTCACATACAAATTTTTATAAAATTACCCTGTTCTGTGCTTGCATCCAGGGGCAGTTTCAGCCACAAATACAGTAGCAGATTACCCCGTTGCGCAGTTGCGCCTAGAGGCAGGAGTCTTCGGACTCAGACAAAGTTTATTGTCAGAGGCTAAGGCTTGAGCTACATACCCAAGGGGGCCGGTAGGAGGAACTCACAGTTGTGAGACGAGTGGAGTGATTTATTTTTGGTTGGTTTAGACCCGGGTAGGGGTAAATAGATTGTTCTGTTGGTTGGAACCTTCCGGCTTATGGGGGTCGGTCAGGTATTGTGTGTATTATTATGTATATCTCTATGTACTAATAGATACTGATAGATAGTAGGACGACACGTCATCAGGTACGCTCAGTTTGGTTACAGAATAAATAAACTCTCCCTAGTTATCCTCAGCTAGATAGACTCAGCTACTTTCTGCTTATATGTCATGTTACCATTGTTATTCATGTCAATTGTGTATTTCAGTTGCTTTACATGCTCAGTACCTATGGTACTGACGCCCATGGGGAGCTGCATTGCTTGCCTGCAGGTACTTACAGACGAGGAGCCGATCCCTCATGATCCTAGCAAGCGTAGAGTTATCAACTCCTGTCATCCGGAGTTTGATATTCAGAGGTGTATTTCATTTTCTTTTGTTGTACAGTACGGGTAGGTCGGGGCCCTGTCCCGATCATTTCTATTATTATTCCTAGAGGCTTGCAGTCTGTATGTATATTCCCTGTGGTCAGATGAGCCGATCGTGTGAGGCCGTACAATTTGTTATAGTTATTTAGTATTTTAGTTCCTGTTGGCCGTGGGTGGACATAACCAGTCAGTAGTGATGACCTTGCCGGTCACGTAATTATTTAGCATACTGATGTTGAGTTACAAAGAACTAGACAGCATGGTGGCCTTGCCGGCCGCATAGGTTCCCCTACGGTAGTATGTTTCTGGTTAGCTGTTTTACAGGTACAGGTGGCTATAGGCCAGTTGGCCGGAGGCTGTGTTTACAGCCGTTATATAGCCCTTTGTTTCGAGAAATTTGAGTTAAAGCCAGCCAGGCACCAGATGTGCTCAGGCCTAGTAATCTAGCAGTTCAAGTCCTAGTAGGGCACCAGGTGCCAGTCATACCCCCCAAGGCGGGGCGTGACAAACTTGGTATCAGAGCAGGTCGTGTCCCAGGGAGTCTGAAAGCTGTGCTAAGTAGAGTCTTGTCTATGGATGTGTTGTGCACCACATACCATAGGCAGGAGGCTGCGAGGCATAAGAGGATAGTTACCCTTCTTTTCATACTCAGTCGTGCCTAGCACAGTACAGTATAGGGTTGGTTCATTTGAAACTTACCACCCTCTTTGCTTATAGATACTATGGTAGACTAGTGGCACCTAGCTACAGGAAGGAGATTGGATACAACAACGGGCGAAGGCACCAGTAGGATGCCTCATTTACAGCCAGATTTAGCCCGGTCTGAGAGCAATACGGAGGTGTCATCTCGACCCTCCCAGCAGTCTCCGCCTCACCAGACACCATTTGAGGCAGCACCGCCTCCCACAGCTCCTGCACCCACTTCATCTGATCAGGAGCTACGTAGTGCGGTGGTTATGTTGACCCAGATGCTAGCTACTCAGCGTCAGCCAGTACCACCTGCAGCAGCAGAATCTCTAGGTGGGCCAAGTAGTTCCAGGGTTAGAGAATTCTTGGCGTTGGGACCCCCTCAGTTTACCAGGTCGGATTCAGCGGAGGACCCTCAGGACTTTCTGGACCAGATGCAGAGAATTTTTAGAGTCATGCACGTAACCCCTGCGGAATCAGTTGAGTTAGCCGTGTTTCGGTTAAGGGATATTGCTGTTTTGTGGTACGAAAGTTGGGAGAGATCTCGGGGAAGAGATGCAGCCCCTCCTACTTGGTCCAGCTTCTCAGAGGCCTTCCTGGACCACTATTTACCTCGGGAGGTCAGACAGGCCCGGATGGACCAATTTTTACACTTAGAGCAGGGGGCCAGGAGCGTCCGTGAGTATTCTTTACAGTTCGACTCCTTAGCCCGCTATGCTCCAACATTTGTGGACACCATGTCGTCCAGAGTCCATCGCTTTATTATGGGCCTGAATCCAGATTACATAGAGATGTGCATGACGGCTACTTTGAGAGAGGACGTGGACATAGCTAGGGTACAGGCCTTCGCACAGACAATTGAGGGCTTGAGACAACGGCAGCGGGGTGACAGACAGGCAACTTCAGAGTAGCGCCGTAGAAGCAGACCCGCTGAGATTTAAGGGGAAATCCCTAGGGGGCCGAGACCACGGTTTTCAGATAGGCCACCCAGATCTTTACCTCCGGTACAGCAGCAGAGAGGCAGATTTGTTCGCCGGAGTCAATCAGAGTCCGGTAGCAGTTTACGGACAGTAGCATCACCTCAGCAGCGGAGGGCAGAACAGAGTAGATTTTCACCTACTCCTTGTCCTATATGCCACCGAACACATTCCGGAGCCTGTAGGCAAGGCTTCCCAGGGTGCTATTACTGCTGACAGGAAGGGCATTTAATGAGAGATTGTCCATCCAGGGGACAGGGTAGCCGGGATAGTCTGGATAGAGCATCAGCGAGGCCTCGAGTTCCAGCAGCCTCCGCAGGGCGCAGACCCTCAAGTTCAGCAAATAGGGGCCGAGGTAGATTAGGAGCCTCTGGCTTAGGTGCAGGCCCCAGCAGTACCTATGCATTACCAGGGAGGCAGGATTCTGAGGCATATCCCGATGTGGTCACAAGTATATTGATTATCTGCTCATACCCTGTTTATGTACAGATTGATCCAGGATCCACCCTGTCATATGTTACCCCGTTTGTGGCACAAAAGATCAATATTGCACCAGAATTTTTACAGCAGCCCTTTTCGGTATCCACACCCGTCGATGGCTCGATCGTAGCTAGCAGAATTTACCAGGAGTGTACAGTAGAGGTTGCTGATCGTCAGACCACAGTAGATCTGGTCCAGCTAGAAATGATATACTTTGATGCCATAATGTGTATGGATTGGCTAGTGTCGTGCTTTTCCAGTGTTGAATGTTGGACCAAGACGATCTGATTCCATTTTCCAGGAAAAGCAGTGTGGGAGTGGAAGGGCAGCACCGCTACGCCAAAAGGTAGGTTTATTTCCTACCTTCAGGCGAGGAAATTGATATCTAAGGGATGTATTTACCATCTGGTCAGAGTTTAGGATATCCGAGCAGAATCTCCGACACTCCAGTCTGTCCCGGTGGTGAATGAGTTCCCCGCTGTATTTCCGGATGAATTACTTGGTATTCTCCCAGAAAGGGAAATAGATTTTGCTATTGATTTATTACCAGGCACCCAGCCGATATCGATTCCTCCTTATCGCATGGCTCTTGCAGAACTCAGAGAATTAAAGGAGCAGTTGAAAGATTTGTTGGATAAAGGTTTTATTAGGCCGAGTACTTCACCATGGGCTGCGCCAGTTCTATTTGTGAGAAAGAAAGATGGCTCACTCCGTATGTGCATAGATTATCGGCAATTAAACAAAGTTACAATGAAAAACAAGTACCCGCTTCCCAGAATTGATGACTTATTTGATCAGTTGCAGGGAGCCAGATACTTTTCTAAGATAGACTTGCGGTCCGGATATCACCAGGTTCGAGTTCGTGAAAAAGATATTCCCAAAATGGCGTTCAGGACCCGATATGGACACTTTGAATTTCTAGTTATGTCCTTCGGGTTGACGAATGCCCCAGCAGTATTCATGGACCTGATGAACAGTATTTTCAGACCTTTCCTGGACTTGTTCGTAATAGTGTTTATTGATGATATTCTGGTATATTCTTTCTCTGAAGCTGATCACCGGACTCATTTGCGGACAGTGTTCCAGATCCTCAGGGACTGCCAGTTATATGCTAAATTTTCTAAGTGTGAATTCTTGCTTAATTCAGTAGCCTTTTTAGGGCATATTGTGTCGGATGCTGGTATACAGGTTGACACGCAGAAGATAGAAGCAGTCAAATTATGGCCTAGGCCTACCACTCCGACCGAGGTCCACAGTTTTCTGGGATTAGCGGGATATTATAGGAGGTTTGTTGAGGGATTCTCTACCATAGCAGCACCTTTGACCAAACTGACGCAGAAAGTAGCAAAGTTTCAGTGGACAGAGACATGCGCACAGAGCTTCCAGGAACTGAAAGATAGATTAACCTCCGCCCCAGTGTTAGCTTTGCCGGAAGGTATGGAAGGTTATTCAGTATATTGTGATGCATCAGGCGTTGGGTTGGGTTGTGTGTTGATGTAGCATGGTAAGGTGATTGCATATGCCTCCAGACAGCTGAGGAAACACGAAAAGAATTATCCTACCCATGACCTGGAGTTAGCCGCAGTAATCCACGCATTGATGATTTGGAGACATTACCTGTATGGCGTCCATGTCGATATTTTTACAGATCACAAGAGCCTAAAGTATATCTTCACTCAGAGGGAGCTGAATCTACGGCAACGTCGCTGGTTGGAGTTGTTAAAAGATTATGATGTGAACATTCTGTACCACCCGGGAAAAGCTAATGTTGTAGCAGATGCTCTCAGTCGAAAGTCCATGGGAAGCTTGGCGTATTTACAGCCCGAGCAGCGGGAATTGGTCAGGGAAATACATCAGTTAGCTAGCCTAGCCGTTCGTGTATCAGAAACATAGGATGGCAGAGCGGTAATTCAGAATACCGCCGTGTCATCGTTAGTTGTAGAAGTGAAAGAACGGCAATTTGAGGATCTTGACCTAGTTCAGCTTAAAGTTTATATTCCACTAGGGAAGGCGCCAGGATTTCGGGTAACAAAGGATGGAGTGCTGCGTTGTAAAGATCGTTTATGTGTTCCCAGTGTTTCAGACCTCCGCCAGCAGATTATGAACGAGGTACATTACGCCTGTTATTCTCTTCACCCCGGCGCGACAAAAATGTACCATGACATCAAAGAGAACTATTGGTGGCCAAGTATGAAAAGGGAAATTGCTAAATTTGTAGCCCAGTGTCCGAACTGCCAACAGGTGAATGCAGAACATTAGAAACACATAGCTGTACCTCTCTGGAAATGGGAAGCAGTGAATATGGATTTTGTGGCGAGATTAACCCGTACCAGACACAAACATGACTCTATATGGGTGATAGTTGACAGATTGACTAAATCAGCTCATTTCCTGCCAGTAAGAGCTACTTTCTCGGCCGAAGATTATGCGGAGTTGTATATTCGAGAGGTAGTCAGATTGCACTGAGTGCCAGTATCCATTATTTCAGACAGAGGAGCGCAGTTCACGGCTAGATTTTGGCAATAGTTCCAGAAGGGACTGGGAACGCAGATTAATCTAAGCACTACTTTCCACCCTCAAACAGACGGACAGGCTGAGCGCACTATTCAGACGCTCGAGGATATGCTGCGAGCGTGTGTGCTAGACTTTGGTGGTAGCTGGGACGAGCATTTGCCGCTGATAGAATTTGCTTATAATAATAGCTATCACTCGGCTATTCAGATGGCACCTTTCGAGGCTTTATATGGGCGAAAGTGCAGATCGCCGGTTGGCTGGTTCAAAATCGGGGAATCAGCGATAATTGGGCCAGATATTGTTCAGCAGTCAGAAGAGAAAGTAAAGCTTATCAGAGAACGCCTATTGACTAGACAGAGTCGCCAGAAATCATATGCGGACGTACGGCGCAGAGAGCTGGAGTTTAATGTGAATGACTGGGTGTGTCTGAAAGTATCTCCGATGAAAGGGGTGATGAGATTCGGTAAGAAGGGTAAGCTCAGTCCGAGGTTTGTTGGGCCTTATAAGATTCGTCGAAGGATAGGCCGAGTAGCATATGAGTTGAACTTACCTCCAGAGCTAGAATCCGTTCATCCAGTCTTTCATGTGTCTATGCTGAGGAAATGAATAGGAGACCCATCCAGAGCAGTCCCAGTCCAAGATATCCAGATTACAGAAGAGCTGGCCTACGAAGTGGTTCCGGTAGCTATCTTAGACAGACAGATTCGTAGATTAAGAACTAAGGATATTGCATCTGTCAAGGTATTATGGCGTAACAGGAACCGAGAGGAGATGACATGGGAGGCTGAAGAAGATATGAAAGCTAGATATCCTCACCTATTCCAGGCCTAGTCAGGCGACAGGTATGTCCGTATTATTACTTATGTAGTACCTTATGGTTGTGTATGTATAAATGAGAAAGATTGATGTTTAGCTATCTAGTGAATCTTAAAGTATTGCGTGCAGTACCTGTGTTGGACTTTTCTGCATTTCAGGTTTTTACTATAGTCCATATTACAGGGGAAACTCTGCCGAAAGTTTCCTAGATAGTAAGTTGAGAAGTCCTCTAAATAGAAGTTTATATTCGAGGACGAATGTTCTTTAGGGGGGAGAATGTTATACCCCGTAGGATTCCCGGCACCTAGATGACCTATTCGCACATTGGTTAAGCATATTTGAAGGCGATACGTGCTAAAGAAAGGCCCGAGAAAAAGATCGGATGAGAAACCTGTCGAACCATCGCGGAAAGAGCCAAGGCAGAGCCCCTCCGCGATGGCAACGTGTCACGGAGGTGGAGCCTCCGCGTTGGCTTCGTGACACGTTGTCCTTGTCCAGGACCAAGTATATAAAGCCCCACTTCGGTTTTAATTCATTTTAAAGATAAGAATTTCCAGAAAACAGAGAGGAAAAACCAAAGGAAGGAAAAGAACGAAGAGGGTAAATATATTTTCATCCGATTACGCTGCCAAACGTTGTCCAAACCCAAATTAACCTCAGGTACTGAGGTATTTAGCAGCAGAGAGCATTCCTACGGATTTAGTTTCGCGAAATACGGCCAACGAATCATCGAGCTACCGAGCTAAGGTAAGTAGAATTGCTCCAAACTAGTGTCTATGTGGTCCTAGCTGTGAAGTGAATACTTCTCCCTTCTGGACATCTGAAAAATAGCAAGTTTTCGACCATCTTTCGATAAGCCTAAGTTTAGGCTATAATTTTATTGAAAGTGATGTTGTTATTCAGAATAAGGTTATATTTAGTACTAATTGACGTATGTATGAATGCAGTTGGCAGAAATAGCTGGAATATTGACCGAGCCTCGTCCGACAGACGGATAACTCAAGGTTAAGGTATGTAAAGCTAGTTCCCTTGGCAAGTTAGTAGTCTTAGCCTTGTATAGTACAATAAACTCCGTAGTAGAATTCCCAGAGTTGTATGTTAAGTATTGTACAAGTTCAGTAAACCTAGTTTGCGTTGTTATATCGTATTCAGTCTAAAAGTTAGAAAAGCATGCGCCCAAGGGTAAGTTAGTATTTTAGATTTAGTATAGCCTATTACGTGATTAGCAAGCATGTAGTAGAATAAAAAGGAACAGATTTTCATAATAAAAGTCAGTAAAGAAAGATCAGATAGAAGATAGTTATGGCTACAGATTAGCCATTCAGACAGATAGTATCTTGGCTATAGATTAGCCGTACAGTTAAACAGAGATTACAGAATCAATATAATTAGTAAGAATCAGTTCAGTGTAGAAACAGATCAGAATAAGAAGTTAGATTTCAGATAGCCTTTTCAGTTATACATGCTTGCTATTTATATGTGTTATTTGTTTGTTGAGACTTGCTATGGCATGTGGGTGTCCCTTTGCCGCCCCTAGGTTATAGCTGTGTCGATACCAGATTCAGATACCGCCACCAGCTGGGCGATGTCGTCTGCCTAGAGGACGATGATGGCCGACCACCATGATAATACGGTCCAGATTACCCTGCTTGCAGGGGCAGTTCAGTTTACTCTGTGTAGAGCCAGATTACCCTTTTTACAGGGGCAGATTACTCTGTGTGCGCTTGTGGCCGAGGGCAGTTTCACATACAAATTTTTATAAAATTACCCTATTGCGTGCTTGCACCCTGGGGCAGTTTCAGCCACAGATACAGCAGCAGATTACCCCGTTGCGCACTTGCACCCAGAGGTAGGAGTCTTCGGACTCAGACACAGTTTATTGTCAGAGCCAAGGCCTGAGCTACATACCCAAGGGGGCCGGTAGGAGGAGCTCACAGTTGTGAGACGAGTGGAGTGATTTATTTTTGGTTGGTTTAGACCCGGGTAGGGGTAAATAGATTGTTCTGTTGGTTGGCACCTTCCGGCTTATGCGGGTCGGTCAGGTATTGTGTGTATTATTATGTATATCTCTATGTACTAATAGATACTGATAGACAATAGGACGACACATCATCAGGTACACTCAGTTTGGTTATAGAATAAATAAACTCTCCCCAGTTATCCTCATCTAGATAGACTCAGCTACTTTTTGCTTATATGTCATGTTACCGTTGTTATTCATGTTAGTTGTGTATTTCAGTTGCTTTACATGCTCAGTACCTGTGGTACTGAAGCCCGTGGGGCGCTGCATTGCTTGCCTGCAGGTACTTACAGATGAGGAGCCGATCCCTCGTGATCCTAGCCAGCGCAGAGTTATCAACTCCTGTCATCCGGAGTTTGATATTCAGAGGTGTATTTCATTTTCTTTTGTTGTACAGTACGGGTAGGTCGGGGCCCTGTCCCGATCATTTCTATTGTTATTCCTAGAGGCTTGCAGTCTGTATGTATATTCCCTGTGGTTAGATAAGCCGGTCGTGTGAGGCCGTACAGTCTGTTATAGTTATTTAGTATTTCAGTTCCTGTTGGCTGTGTGTGGCCATAACCAGTCAGTAGTGGTGACCTTTCCGGTCACGTAATTATTTAGCATACTAATGTTGAGTGACAAAGAACTAGACAACATGGTGGCCTTGCCGGCCGCATAGGTTCCCCTACGGTAGTATGTTTCTTGTTAGTTGTTTTACAGGTACAGGTGGCTATAGGCCAGTTGGCCGGAAGCTGTGTTTACAGCCGTTATATAGCCCTTTGTTTCTAGAAATTTGAGTTAAAGCCAGCCAGGCACCAGATGTGCTCAGGCCCAGTAATCTAGCAGTTCAGGTCCTAGTAGGGCATCAGGTGCCAGTCATACCCCCCAAGGCGGGGCATGACATTAACCCTTTAAAAGCCACTATTCATAACTCAAAACAGCGTAGTTTAGGCCTTAAGAACTTAGGAATTACGAAAAAGCCCTTACTAAATTCGCAGAAATAACTGTTAGGTGGTTCCAATGAGGGACCTAACGACTCGTTATCCTGGGCCACAATTCTTGGCATGATCTGTGAGGTACACTGCTCATATGATCGTCTGGGCTCGTCACGGGCAACCTCACAACTCGTTACTGGTGACCACGACTTGTGGTCACCACCCGTTATGTACGCTACCTCCCTGCCAATTATTTTCTCAACCAATTGACCATGACCCTCCCCATCAATCGTGGGGATTGACCACGACTTGTTGGGTCCTTCCATCGAGTACACTGCCTCTGCTCTTCTCTTTTCCTTCTCACTCACCCCACGACTTAGTGGGGTCTGACCATGAATCGTGGTCATGCACGTGGTGCCCCATTTCACCAAATTTCCAAAGTCCTCACTGGCCTCCCCACAAGTCTCATCACGACTCGTGGGCGCACTAATGAGTCATCTCACGACTCGTTCTATGCCTGGTGCCAGTTTTTAATCTTTTCTCCATTTAAACTCTAGGGTCTGACCTTTGGGCTTCCGGGGTATAACAATATCTCCCCCTTGGGAACAATCGTCCTCGGATGTTGGAAAACATACATAAAAGCAGAGAAATGAAGTTATTATATTCACATAATGATCATTTAAATTGAAAACTAACGGTATGACTATCCCAAATTCAAACTATATAGCTGAACGGATTTCACAAACCATATACACATCCATATACCTAAAAGAAACTTGGGCACATGAACTGAACATGAAAACTAGATAGAGTTTTAGGTCTAAACTAATACCTCAAGCTAGAACTGAGCTGGTAGGGAATAACTGTGGTTATCTAGCCATCATATCCGCTTTGGCTTCCCACATAGCTCTCTCAACATGCTGATTCCTCCATAACACTTTAACTGAAAGTACTTCCATGTTCCTTAGCCTTCGAACCTATCGATCCAGTATTCCGACCGGAACCTTCTCATAACTGAGGTTGTCTTTCACACCAGCACTGTCCACCAGGACAACTAAAGCTGGATCACCCAAACATTTCTTCAAGAGCAACACATGGAATATAGGATGCACAAAAGCTAATTCTGAAGGCCACCTTGCCAACACGTCTCACTATTTGGTAAAGGCTGACATAGCGGTGACTAAGTTTCACTTTATTTCCAAACCTCATCACTCCCTTCATAGGGGACACCCTCAGAAATACCCAGTCATCGAGTTCAAATTCTAATTCTCTTCTTCTCACATCAGCATAAGACTTTTGGTGTCTCTAGACATTTTTCAATCGGTCCCTTATCAATTGAACTTTATTCACAGCCTCGTGAACCGAATCTGGCCCTATCATCGCTGCTTTGCAAATTTCAAACCATCCAATGGGTGACGTACTCCTTTGCCCATAGAGAGCCTCGAACGGTGTCATCCAGATACTGGAATGATAGCTATTATTGTATGCATAATTGATTAGTGGAAAATGCTCATCCCAGCCACCTCTGAAGTCAATCATGCATGCTCTCAACATGTCCTTGAGGGTCTGGATTGTCTGTTCTGCTTAACCATCTGTTTGCGGGTGAAATATTGTGCTGAGCTTAACCTGTGTACCTAATCCTTTTTTAAACAACTTCCAAATATGAGAGGTAAATTGAGTACCTCTATATTAAATGATGGATAAGGGCACTCCATGCAATCATATTAGCTCCCGGATATATAATTTGGTATTATCCTCCGCGAATCTGTGCATTTAACTGGTAGAAAATGTGTAGCCTTGGTCAATCTGTCTACCACAACCCAAATGGAGTCATATTGCTGACAAGTGCAAGGAAAGCTTGTGATGAAGTCTATATTGATTTCTTTCCACTTCCAAGTAGGAATACTGATATCTTAAAGCATACCTCCTAGCCTTTGATGCTCAACCTTTACTTGCTAACAGTTCGAGCACTTTGCTACGAATTCTGCGATATCCTTCTTCATGCCATTCCACCAATAGACTTCCCGTAGGTCACGATACATCTTCGTGGAACCTGGATGGAGAGAATGCCTAGATCCATGAGCCTCGTGCAGCATCCTGTTCCTTAAATCATCAATATCTAGAACACATAGGCGACCTTGGTGTCGAAATACACCATCTCCCCCTTTTGAGAAGACCTCTACCTTTTGGTTTTGAACAGCTTCCTTTAACTTTACCATAATCGGGTCCTCATCTTTCCTAGATTTTACATCAGTCACCAAGGATGATTCTGATCCATTCTGAACCACAACACCGCCATCAGTCGAGTCAGCCAATCTAACTCCCAACCTTGTGAGTCGGTGCACATCCTTCACCAACTCCTTTTTCCCCTCATCCACATGGGACGCACTCTCCATGGAGAGCCTACTAAGTGTGTCCACTAGCACATTGGCCTTACCCAGATTGTAAAGCATACTCATATCGCAGTCTTTGAGTAGCTCCAACCACATCCTTTGCTGAAGATTGAGTTCCTTCTGCGTGAACACATATTTTAAGCTCTTGTGGTCCGTAAACACATCCTCGTGGACCCTATACAAATAATGTCGCCATATCATCAATGCAAACACCACCACGACCAATTTAAGATCATGGGTCGGGTAATTCTTCTCGTGGACTTTTAGTTGTCTAGAGGAATACGCTATAACCTTCCCGTGCTGCATCAATACACACCCAAGTCCGATCCTTGAAGAATCACAATATTGAACGAGCCCATCAGTACCCTCCGCTAGAGTTAACACTAGTGTTAAAGTAAGTCGAGTCTTCAACTCTTAGAAGCTCTTCTCACAAGCCTCCGACCATTGGAATTTCACCTTCTTCTGGGTCAAATTGGTCAAAGGTGCTGTAACTGATGAGAAACCTTCCAGGAACCTTCGATAGTAGCCAGCTAAACCCAAGAAACTCCGAATATTTGAAGGGTTCACTGGTCTAGGCCAGTTCTTCACTGCCTCTATTTTCTGAGACTCCACCATTATGCATTTGCTTAATACCACATGGACCAAAAATGCTACGGAGCACAAACAAAACTCACACTTGCTGAATTTGGCATATAAGTGACGATCCTTGAGAGTCTGAAGCACTATTCTCAAATAAGAGGCATGTTGCTCCTCGCTTCAAGAGTATATCAGGATGTCATCAATAAACACAATCACGAACATATCCAAGTATGGCTTGAACACCCTATTCATCAAGTCAATAAAAGCTGCAGGAGCATTCGTTAGTCAAAAATACATAACTACAAACTCGTAATGACCATACCGCGTCCTGAAGGCTGTCCTTGGGATGTCACTCTCCCGGACTCTAAGCTGATGGTACCCGGACCGGAGATCTATCTTTAAGAAACACTTAGCACCCTGAAGATGATTAGATAAATCATCAAACCTTGGTAAAGGATACCTGTTGTTGACGGTGACTTTGTTCAATTGCCGATAATCAATGCACATTCAAATAGAACCATCTTTCTTTCAGACAAATAGAACTAGTGCATCCCATGGGGACTTCCTCGGTCTATTAAAACCCTTATCTCACAGGTCCCTCAACTATTCCTTCAACTACTTTAGCTCGGCTAGAGCCATTCTATAGGGAGGAATAGATATAGGCTTTGTGTCGGGAAGATGGTCAATACCAAAATCGATCTTTCAGTCGGGAGGGATTTCAGAAAATCATCTGGGAAGACTTCTGGATACTCACGTACTACTGCAACTGACTGGATTATCGGAGCCTCGGACTCAACATCCTTAACCCTAACTAGATGGTACACACAACCCTTAGAAATCATCTTTCTGGTCTTAAGGTAGCAAAATAAAATGACCTACAGGCACAAATGAACTACCCTTCCATTCTAAGACTGGCTCACCCGAAAATATGAACTCTACTTCCTGGGTTCTACAATTAACTGAAGCATAGCATGAAAATAGCCAATCCGTGCCGAGTATTACATCAAAATCGGTTATGCCTAACTCTATCAGATCTGATGAGGTGACGTTCTGAAGGCCTAAGATCGAGCAGTCTCTATACACCCGTTTAGTTATAACTGAGTCACCTACAAGAGTAGAGACAGAGAAGGGTTCTGACAATACTTCGAGACTGACTCTGAAGCTACTGGCCACATAAGGTGTCACAAAAGGCAAGGTAGCCCTCGGATCTAATAGAGCATAAACATCAAGATGGAAAACTCGAAGAGACCTCCTGCTCCTGGCAAAATGCTAAGGCATTGAATCTGTTTTGGTGCTGACCTCCACCTATGCTAGTAGATGCTCCCAGATGTGCTAAGTGTGCAGGCGGGGATGTTGAACTAGAAGCTGGGCCTCGGCCCCCATCATGATCCTGCCTCGCTGTTGGGCAATCTATGAGCATGTGTCCGGGCTTCCCATACCCGAAACAAGCACCCGTACCTGCTATACACTGACCCGCGTGACCCCGACCACCCTTGCAACAAACTAGAACATTAGAATTTACCGGTCGGCTGCTCTGAACCCTAGAGCCTGATGCTCGCCCCCTCTGATGGTGGCTCAGTCTGGATGGCACACTCAATGTATAAGATGTTGGGCTGATTATCTCTGATGGGTCTGTTGTCGGTGCCTACCTTCTGACCTCGGCTGTGAGAATCTGTGGTCATCGGCCCTGGCCCTCTTAGCCTCCCTCTCTCTTAGATGTGTCGCCTCCATCTGTTGGGCGTACAAGACTATCTAAGGAAAGTCCATTTCCTTGTGAAGCATAGCGGTCCTACAATCCTTATCCAAATCTGCTACACCATGGACGAATCTACTCACCCTCACCCTCTGATTAGCCTCTAACTCTAGGGCGTACTTCAACAAGCGAGTGAACTAGAGAGCATACTATACCATCATTCTGCCTTGCATCAGATTTATGAACTTAGCTACCTTCAACTCCCTCATCTCACGAGGGAGGAACTGATCTAAGGATGCAACATGAAACTCATCCCAAGTGATAGGGCCCACTCCGATGACCCTGCTATATTTCCATTGGCGAAACCAAATGTGCGTGACCCCTTTCAACTAGTACGAGGCCAACTCCACGCACTCAACTCCATTCACCCCCATGACTTGGGTGATCTTCACTATCTCATCCATGAACTCATGTAGGTCCTCATCTACTTTTGACCTGAGGAATTTTGGCGAGTTCATTCTCAAGAAGTCTTGAACTCGAGCCGCCTTCTCATTGCCATTTTGTAGAACATGCAAAATCGTCTGCTGATTCACCTGATGTCACGCCCACCTTTGGAGGCATGACTGGCACCTGGTGCCCTACTAAGACCTGAACTGCTGAGCTGACTGAGCCTAAGCACCTCTAGTGCAGGGCTAACTCTAACTCTAGAATGAAGAAAACAACGGGCTATATAGCGGCTGTAAATACAATCCCCGACCAATAAGGCCTACAGCCACCTGTGAAAAATAAACAGCTAACTAGAGACAAATAATCATAGGGAGTCCTATGCGGGCTGACAAGGCCACCATGATATCTCGTTACAATTGGAAAGTAAAATCAGATGCGAAACTGAACTATGACCGACAAGGCCGCCAATCAACAGTTAAATAGGGCCCACATGGCCAACACTCATAACTAAAACACATATGGGCCCCACGCGGCCGATCTCATCTAACCACAAGGAAGTAACACAATCTGCAAGCCTCTAAGAGTAATAAGATGGTCAGGACAGGGCCCCGACCTACCCATACTATACAAATAAAAGAAGTAAACCTCTATCACACAAGCTTCGGAAGAAGGGAGCTAACGACTCTATACAGTTGACTGGAACTATGAGGGACCTGCTTCTCGTCTATCTGCACTTGCAGGAAAGTAATGCAGTGCCCCAAAAGAGGGCGCCAGTACCACAGGTACTGAATAAGTAAGGCAGTAGCTTTAAATGACTAAAAGTAAGAAATAGAACTAACAATGACTGAAGTAGTGAAATCAGGGCTAAACATAATTGTAATAAGGAGGGTAGGAGTCATACCTAACAAGCGAGGTGTCTTACTGCCTAACTATTAGTAACTAAAGCAAGCATAAATCTTACCTAGCTCCCATAAGCTGGAAGGTACAATCAGCACAAAATAAGCCACTCGGGCCCCCATTAGCCCTTATGAGTACACCTCAATCTATATACCCCTATCCAGGTCATACTGAGTCAACTACCAGCTATAAATGTCCTGCCGGTCCCCTGGGTCTGCAACTGGGCCCACTCGATCCCTGACTGTATCTGAGTCTAGAGGACTCTTGATATACCCCAGGTGTAAACGCTCGGCGGGGGTGTGTATAAGGCCAACCATGGCATATGAGGATCTGGATCTCCATTTTCGTCCCTTGCAGACGGCATGCCGCTCCGTAGAGCAACGTAATCTCGCCCCAGGCGGGCGGCAACACAACTAGTAACCCTGGGATGGTTACGGAAGCTATACAAGTGTAATCGAGCCCAAAATAATACAAATTAGGAGCCTCGACTGACAACAACAACTAGAAATGATAACACACTCCTGACATGCTTTATTGGGATTCATACTGGATTATTATGCTGAAGAAACTAACTTGCCGAAAGAAAATGCCTTAACATACCTCGTTCGCTATTAATCGATTAACTGGCGAGTTCAGACTCGTGTTCAGCTGGCCTTCTCAACTGTAATCATGTTAACAGAAGAATAGGGCTACTTTATTACTATATTCAAATAAAACAATAACTTATATATATATACTGACTATACTTCAGCTTATCGAAAGACGATCAAAAACTTGTAATTTCTCGGGAATCTAGAAGGGAGAAATACTTACTTTAGGCACATGATCGTATTGACACTAGTTTCAAACAATTCCATCAACTTAAGCTCGGCAGGACGATGATTTACCGGGAGTATTTTATGAAAATAACTCCGCAGCTATGCTCTTTGCAGCCTTATACTTCACTACCCGGAGTCAATTTAGATTTGGATGGCATTTAGTGGTGTAATCAAATGATTTTCAATGGTTTCCCTTCGTTCTTACCTCTGCTAGCAAAGGATATATGAATAATGAAATAACATCTAAGTGTGAGGCCTCTATATACTTGAGGCGGAAGACAAGGCAATGTGGCACTCTGTCGGTCGCACTAATTCTGCTCCGTGCCACTTTTGGTAAAGCGGAGGGGCTTCTCCGTGCCACTTTGCCCCTCTGGGCAACTTGGTTCAGCCTTTCCCCAGGCCCTTTTCTCGCATGTATGGCACTCTAAAACTCTTAACCATTATGCGAATAGGCCGACTAAATGTTAGAAACTTACGGGGTGTAACACCTGAGCGGTGAAGGCTAATGCAAGCATCTGAATAGCGGCCCGAAACTCAGAATGAGCAATTGGCTCGGTGCTTGGGGGTCCTGGACTGGTGGGGCCTACTGGTGCCCATTTCCATTATCGTCCTCGTGGCCTTCACCATTCCCATTCCTTCTACCATTCATTCTTCCAGGAGCCATGATTCTGCAATCGCAAATAGCACGAATTAAAAGGATAGGAAAGCATTTCATCGCACGATATAGATCATGAAAGAAGGGAACATTTCCTAAACATCTCATAGCCTCTTCATCATAAGTGTGGCACGCTTCACACCCATGAAAAGGACTCTACTTATCGCGACTTTCAGACACCCTAGGACACTTCAAACCTATTGTTTTGATACCAAGTTTGTCACGACCCGAACGGAGGCCCGGATCGCCACACGGGACAAGGAGCCCCGAGAGACCCCAAGTCGACCCATCGCATAAGCATACATCTAACTCGATCAATGAAACTAAATAATCAACAAAATAATAATAGCGGAAGTCTAACATCAGAATTACCAATCTGAAGCTGATTACATACATATGTATGAAAAGCCTCTAAACATGACGAGTTGTTGAGACAAGACCCCTAACTAACTCAACAAGCTGAAACTGAAAATACATAAGGAAATCTGAGTAGTCTAGTCCTTGGGAGATGAGGACTCACCAACACGAAGACGCTAACTCTGGAGTCGAACTATGAGTGGGGCTGAACCTAAGAGCTGGATACTATATCATGAAACGATACAACATGTAGTATGCGGTCAGTACGTGTAATGTACCGATTATGCAAGGCAAGTAAAACTACTTAAAATAATTAAAATCATTTAAAGAAAATGCATACTGTAAAACATAAACATTAAAAATCTGAGAGTAGGGCTTGCATGTATTCTTTCTAGAATCCTAATCTCATCATAACATAACATATCATAACAAAATCGAGTGACTCAAAGCTGAAATATGATATCTATAAGAAAACCTAATCATTGAGTCAAACCTGCTTTAGAACATGCTTACATATGTAAATCTCATGAGTAATGAACATGCGTAGCTAAAATCATGAGGAACAATGGGAGACCGTCTTTCAACCGATATACCACGATAGAGCTTATGTGGTCCCAACTATCACACTCAAGTGGGTAGAGCTGTCCAAAGCTTTTCCATAGATAGGGATGATACCATGATATAGATATCAAGCAGAAGGCCCATTCAGGCAAGGGAAGCTCACAAGGGAGGTCCCAAAGTCATAATGTATAAACCTACGTTGGCGCGTAGTTCTGAGGCATAGGGTGATCGACCCTTAGCCTGCTCGGTGCTAGACACTTCTCCCAAAAACATGCATATGCTCTATATCATTATTCAATGAAGCTCGACATTTTCTATTGACAAATCTCATAAATCAAATACATCTCAAAGCGAAAATCATGCATAAGAGAAGCTTTAACTCAAACCATATCACGAGCTGAAAGATAATTGGGAGTCTTTGCTCAAAAATTATCTGGTAAGCTATGCATATGAAAAGCTTTAAATCAAACATACCAAAAGCTAAAAAATACAAGTGGGAGCCTTTGCTTCAAAACCATGTGGTAAGTTTAATTTGAGATATCGTCAATCATACTTTGAACATGGGGCATTGCCCAAAGGTTTATCATACTTGAAAATACTCAATTCATATCGAAAACATGATTATAAACATGGGTAGCTTGAAAACATACTTTTTATCATAATATCTTATCATCATCATACATTTATCACAAATCTCATCTTTCATGAATTTCTCATAAATGAGATTTTCCATTCATAAAGCTAGAAACATGATTTTTACTTGAAAACATTATAAACTCGCCCATGCTTCACAATTCAATAGTAGAAACATATTTAAATTGTACCCATGTAAAGAATTAGGAAATTCATGCATTATGTTAAAACCCAATAGATTAGTCATAAATCATTCATGATTTAGAGAGGGTTAGGTATGGGTGTGAAAGGAATCACCATTCATAACCCTACATACCTTCTTGTAGCTGATTCTTACACTTCTTTGAATGCCCAATAGGAAATTGAAGGGAAATAGAAGAACACTAGCTTGATCACCCTCTCTAACCTTTCTACCTTGCACGCATGGTTGAATGAAGCCTAAAATGAACTTAAACCCTATAAAATCCACTATTCATTACTCAAAACAACGTAGTTTAGGTCTTAGGAACTTAGGAATTACGGAAAAGCACTTACTAAATTCACAAAAAATAACTGCCAGGTGGTCCTAATGAGGGACCTGACGACTCGTTACCCTGGGCCACGACTTGTGGCATGATTTGTGAGGTATACTGCTTATCTTATCGTCTGGGCTCGTCATGAGCAACCTCACGACTCGTTACTAGTGATCACAACTCGTGGTCACCACCCGTTATGTACACTGCCTCCATCCCAATTATTTTCTCAACCAGCTGACCACGACCCTCCCTACGAATCATAGGGACTGACCACGACTTGTGGGGTCCTTCCGTCGAGTACACTACCTCTCCTCTTCTCTTTTCCTTCTCACTTATCCCATGACTAACATAATGACTCTTGGGGTCTGACTAAGTCATGGTCATGCCCGTGGAGTCCCATTTAACAAAATTCCACAAACCCCTCACTGGCCTCCCCACGAGTCCTATCACGACTGGTGGGCTACACCAACGGGTTATCTCACGACTTGTTTTGTTCCTAGTGCCAGTTTTTAATATTTTCTCCAATTAAACTTCCGGGTCTGACCTTCGGGATACCAGGGTATAACACGAGCAATCTCTGAGCATGCACCCCGGCATCCCACACACGAAGAAAGCACCTCTACCTGCTAACTATTGGCCTGTGTGCCCCTAACCACATCTGCAGCAAGCTGGGATACTAGAATCTGCGAGTATGTTACCCTGTCCCCTCGAGCCTGATGCTCGCCCCCTCTGATCATGCCTAGGCCTGGATGGCACACTTAACATTGAAGATGCTAGGGCTGAAGATTTCTGGTGGGTCTGCTGTCGGTGTCCACCTCTTGACCTCGATTGAGAAAATCCATAATTATCGATCCTAGCCCTCTTGGCCTCTGATTCACTCATATGTGCTACCTCCATCTGCTGGGCGTACAAGACTATCCGAGGGAAATCCATATCTTGATAGAGCGTAGCGGTCCTACAATCCTTATCCAAATAGCCTGCCACACCATGAACAAACCTGCTCAGCCGCGCCCTCTGATCAGCTACCAACTCTGAGTGTACTTCGATAGGCGAGTGAACTCAAGGGCATAATCCTGCATCATCATTCTCCCTTGTTTAAGATTCAAGAGCTCGGCTGCCTTAAGATCCCTCATCTCTTGAGGGAAGAATCGATCTAGGAATGCAACATGGAACTCCTCCCAAGTGACAGGACCTACTCCGGCGGCCCCATTATCTTTTAATTAATGAAACCAGATGTGTGCAACCCCTTTTAACGGATATTAGGCGAACTCTGTACATTCAACCCCATTCAACCCCATGACCTAGGTGATCTTCACAATCTCATCAATGAACTCATGCGGGTCCTCATCTACTTTTGACCTGAGGAACTATGGTGGGTTCATTCTCAAGAAATCGCTAACTCGAGCCACCATGACATTGCCATTTTGCGGGACATGCGCAACAGCTTACTGATTGACCTGAGCGGTCAAGGCCTACGCGAGCATCTGAATAGCTGCCCGAAACAAAGCATGAGCAATCGACTCCGATGAGTGGTGCTCCTGGACTGGTGGGGCCTGCTGGTGCCAGTTTCCGTTGCCATCCTTGTGACTGTCTCCATTCCTATTCCTTCTACCATTTACTCTTCGGGAAGCCATGATTCTGCAATCGCAAATAGCACGAATTAGAAGGATAGGGAGACATTTCATTGCATGACATAGATCATGAAAGAAGGGAACATTTCCTGAACATTTCGTAGCCCCTTCGTCATATGTGTGGCATGCTTCACACCCATGAAAAAGACTCTACTCAACGTGGCTTTCGGACACCCTAGGTGCTTCAAACCTATTGCTCTAATACCATATTTGTCATGACCCAAACGGAGCCCTGGATCGAGACATGGGACAAGGAGCCCCGAGAGACTCCAAATAGACCCACGACATGAAAATACATCTAACTCAACTACTAAGACTGAAGGGTCAACATAGTAATATTCTCAGAAGTCTGAAATAAACATAATATCAGAATACACAATCTAAAGCTGAATACATCTTTTTTTCTGAAAAGCCTCTAAACTTGATGAGTTGATGGCACAATACACAAACTAACTCGAATAAGCTGAAAAATGAAAATACATAGAGAAATCTGAATAAGCACGGTCCTCGGGAGATGAGCACTCACCAACAGGTGTAAGATGCTAACTCTGAAGACTGGCTATGAATGAGGCTGAGTCTGAGTGTCGGGGCTTGTATCATGAAACGATACAACATAGAGTATGCAGTTAGCACATGAAATATACTCAATATGAAAGGTAAGTAAAACTACTTAAATAGATAAAAATCATTTAAAGATATGCATAATGAAAAACATAAACAATAGGAATCTGAGAGTAGGGACTTGCATGCGTTCTTTCGAAAATAATGATCTCAGTATAACATAACATAACATCATAACTGAATCGATTGACTCAAAGCTGAAACCTGATAGTCATGAGTAAAACATAACATTGAGTCAAACCTGCTTTAGAACATATATAGATGTATAAATCTCATGAATGATGAACATGCATAACTGAAATCATGAGTAACAATGGGGGACTCATCTTTTGATCGTCATACCACGATAGAGCTTACGTGGTCCCAACTATCACACTCAGGTGGATTGAGCCATTCAAAGCTTTTCCAAGGCTAGGGATGATACCATGATATTGATATCAAGCTCATGGCCCAATCAGGGAAAGGGATAGCTCACAAGGGAGGTCCCGAAATAATATATAAGAATAAACCTACATTGGTGCGTAGCTCTGAGGAATAGAGTGATCGGCCCTTAGCCTACTCGGTGCTAGACATTAATCCTAAAGCATGCATATGCTCTCCTTTGTTTTTCAAATGAAGCTTTCCATCATCAATTGATGAAGCTGAATAATCAAATACATCTCAAAAATGAAATCATACATATGAGAAGCTTTAACTCAAACCAATAGCAAAAGCTGAAAGATAATTGGGAGTCCTCGCTCCAAAATCATGTGGTAAGCTTGATTCGAGAAATCATAAATCATAGTTGAACATGTGGGCATTTCCCAATACTTTCACATTCTTTAAAATACTCAATTCACATGAAAACATGATTATAAACATGGGTAGCTTTAAAATATGCTTTTCATCATAATATCTCATCATAATATCTCATCATAATTATACATTCATTATAATATTTCATGAACTTTTCATCAAAGGGCTTTTAAATTCATAAAACTTGAAACATTATTTTTAATTGAAAATAATATAAAACTTTCCTCTAAATCATAATTCAATAGTAGAGATATTTAAATCATACCCATGTAGAGAATTAGAAAAATCATGCATTGGGTTAAAACCCCAAATATTAGACTTAGGAAATTTATGATTTAGAGAGGGATTGGGCATGGGTGTGAAAGGATCCACCCATCCATAACCTTACATACCTGATTATACCTGATTCTTATACTTCACTAATTGACTAAGGAAAAATTTAAGAGAATTTCAAGAAGAACGAGCTTGATCATCCCCTCTCACTTTCTATATTTGCATACATGAATGAAAATAGCCTAAAATGAACTTAACCCCCTTAAAAGACATCATTCATAACTTAAAATGACGTATTTTAGGCCTTACGATCTCAGGAATTACGAAAAAGCCCTTACTAAATTCACAGAAAATAACTATCAGTCAGTCCCCATGAGGGACATGATGACTCGTTATGTCTGGCCATGACTCGTGGCATCGTCCGTCAAGTAGACTGCTTATCAAGTCATCTGGGCTCATCACGGGTGACTCAATGATTCGTTACTGGTGACCATGACTCGTGGTCACCACTCGTCATGTGCACTGCCTTCTTCTTTTCCTTTCTCAATCATCACTTCCAACGACAGACCTAACGAGTCGTGGGGCCTGACCACGACTCGCGGTCATGTCCGTGGGAATTCGAATTCCCAAATTTCAAATCACCTTCTAGCCTCACCATGAGTCACATCAAGACTCATGGGCTTCTCTCAAAGGTCACCTCACAACCCGTTCTATGTCTTGATGCCAGTTTTAAATTTTTCTCCATTTTAACTCTCGGGTCTAATCTTTGGGCTTCCGGGGTATAACACAGACCTGGAGGGCACACTGACTGATAATGGTGCTAGCGCTGATGATCTCTTGTGGGACTGCTGAGGATGTCCACCACCAGACCTCTGTTGGGAAAACCCAAAACTGTCTGTCCCAGCCCTCTTGGCCTCTCTCTCCCTCTCCCTTATCTGCACCACCTTTATCTGTTAGGCATACCAGACCAATCGAAATAAGTCAATGTCCTTATGAAGCATGATGGTCCTGTAGTTCATGACCAAATAGTCCACTACTCCATTCACAAATCTTCTAACCGAGCCTTTAGATCGGCCAGTATCTCTGATGCATATTTGGACAACCGGGTGAACTCTAGAGCATACTCCTAGACAGTGATGTTGTTCTGTTTCAAATTGACGAAGTCGGACACCTTGATTTCCCTCATCTCCCATGGAAAGAATCGGTCTAAGAATGTGGTGAGGAACTTATCCTAACCAATAGGACTCACTCCGACTCCCCAGCTATCCTTCCACTGCCTATACCATATATGAGTGACCCCCTTCAACTAATAGGATGCTAAGTTTACACACTCCTCTCCTGTCACCCCCATAATCTAGGTGATCTTTCGAATCTCCTCAATGAACTCATGTGTGTCCTCATCCACTCTCGACCCATAGAACTCAGATGGATTCATCCTGAGGAAATCCTAGACTCTTGTCGTCATTACATTCCTATTCTAGGGAACATGAGCCACTGCCTGCTGATTGACCTGAACGGTCAACTCTTGTGCTAACATCTAAATGGCTTCCTTAAACTCAGCAGGGGCAACCTGCTCGGGCACGGGATCAGTTGGGGTTGGTGGGGCTTACTGGTTCCTATCTCCATTTCAATCTTCATGGAAATTTCCATTTCTTCTTCCATTAACTCGGCGTAGAGGCATAATTCAGCCAACGCGTAAAACTGGAGTTAGGGGAGTAGAGAGAGTTGAACTCATAACACAAGATTGAATCATGAAAGAGGAGAATTTTCCTAAAACATTTCATAGACTCCTCATCACAAGTGTGGCGCGCTTCACACCCATGAAAAAACTCTACTTAATGAGGCTTTCAGACACCCTAGGAAACTTCAAAACCTAATGCTCTCATACTAAGTTGGTCATGAACCGAACATAGGCCCATATATAGACACAAAACCTACAACCATAAATGGCTCCAAGTCAACCCATGGCATCAACATGATAACTAAAGGTCAACCTAAGCAAAACTTATAACTGAATTCTAAAATAGTAGATATCTAAATCACAAAACATCTAACCAACGGTAATATAATAACACTGAGTCCGAAGCTGAATATACAAATTATGTCTAAAAAGCCTCTAATAACTAATGAGATGCTAGGACAAGCCCCTAGCTATTTCTAAGTCCAAACCAAACTGACATAAAAAACTGAAAGATAAATGTCCTTGGAGGATGAGGACTCACCCAAGGTAGGGTCTGAGCTGGAATGAGAGCAAAACTAATGACACGTCTAAGTCTGATTGCTTGGACCTGTATTATGAAATGATATAACATAGAATATACGGTCAGTACTTGGAATATACTGAGTTTTCAAGGTAACTAAAATAGGCTGAATAAGTATAAATTAAATTAATATATATCATAAATCATAACGTCATAAGAATCTGAGAGTATGGACTACGTACTGATATCTTAAAACATGAATAGACATAAACTAGATCTCATAACTGAATCGAATGACCCAAAGCTGAAATAGAGATTTATAAGTAAAAATCAATAACCTGATCATTAGGTCAAACCTATTGAAACATAATATCATAATTGATAAACATGCATAACTGAGATCATGAGGAACAATGGGAGACTCGTCATATAACCGACACCATCACGATAAAGCTTACATGATCCTAACTACTATACTCAAGTGAGCAGAGTCGTTCAAAGCCTTTCCAAGGATAAGGGTGCTACCATGATATCGATATCAAGCTGAAGGCCCATTCGGGGCAGGGGAAGCTTGCAAGAGAGGTCCCAAAGTTAATGGATAATCCTACGTTGGTGCGTAGCTCTAAGACTCGGGGATTTCATGAACACCTAGCCTACTCGATGTTAGACATTTCTCCTAAAAACATGCAAAATGCTCTCCATCATTTTTCAATGAACTTGAAACCGTTGTTATTTAATGAAGCTGATAATGAAATTACATGCATAGTTTTAAATATGAATATGGGGAGTCTTGGCTCTAAACATACCATAAGATGAAATATGGGAGTATAGAATCTAAAATCATATAGTAAGCTAATTTATAGAACTAAACTGGATAATGAAAACATGCTAAATCTGAGTGGGCTTATCCAAAATCTGAAGATCATGCATACATGAAATAGAATTCACTAGCTAAAATCATACATTCGTATATGGGTAATCTATAAACATACATACATGGTAGATACTTCATCATACTTGAAATTATCAATCATAAACTAACTTTTTCATGAACTTACATAATCGGGCATAAGCTTTTAAAATTTTAAAACATGAATTATAATCAATTAGTACATTAAATCTACCCATGAATCAGAAAACATGCCTTGAAATATGAAGCAAATTGACCCAGAAATAAATCATAGAGAATTTCATAACGCTGGGTTAAAACCCCATAGTATCATACACTTGAATTCATGAACTTGAGGAGAAATTTGGGCATGACAATGAAAGGAAACTCTCATTAATTTCCTTACATACCTAGGAAAATTGATTCTCAACTTGACTTTGATAGTCCAACAGACTTGGAGGAGAATTGTAGGATTCTAGGCTGGATCTTCAATGGAAAACCTCTAAACTTGCATGCATGGAAATTGAATACATTAGAATAGGTTAAAATCCCTTAATACACTTCTTTTAGAGCTTAAAATGACGTAGTTTAGGGTTTAGGAGCTGATGTCGCCTAAATTACACCTCTTAATGAGATGTTCAACTTTAGAAGCCAACAAGGGTTGGGGTTGAATCCCACGAGGAATATGGTGAGGACCTCAGTTAATGCGTTTAATTAATACTATTGGTTTCCTTATTTTCTAGTGGAGAAATATAACACCCCAAATATTTCTAATATAAGATTCCAGACTTAAGGGGGAGATATCAAGCAGAAAATGGAAATTTTGCAGGATGAGCAGGTGGCGATGGGCCACGGGCGACTTGACGAGTCGTCTGGACAGTCCATGTCTCGTCAGGCTGGTTGTTGGGTGGGCTAGGTGTTTGGACAAGGTCTCAGGAAGTGGAGGTGACCAGTGCAGGCAACGAGTCGTCGTATAGGAGCACGACTCGTGAAGTGAGTCATCGGTGGAGTTGGGAATTCGGTGAGCTTGGGGCAGTGGACTTGACGGCTCGGTCACGAGTTGTTACCTGACCCCACGACTCGTTGGGTGCCTCGTGGGGTCTTGCAAGCTGACTTCTTCCTAAGTTATTCCAGGGGTATTTTAGTAAAATCCCATGTTCCTAACTTCTAAACCTCGTCGTTTTTAGTGCTATTTGGGACGTTTTTAAGGGTTCTTTTAGCCTAAAATTTCATTCTCTCAAGATACCTCTCAAAATCCCTTCTTCCTCCTCTCCTCTCAAGATTCAAGGACCTCACCAAGTGTTTCTCAAGGCTTCAAGACCAAGCTCAAGTGGGGAATTCTTCGAAGAAGGTATGCAAGTTTTTCAACAAGGATGTTCTTCCATCCTTTTTCCCCAACATGATTTATCAAAATGCCCAATTTCAATTATCCTAGAAGAGAATGACTTAGGGTTATTAAATTGATGATGAATTCTTCTATTATTCTGTAATCCAAGACCTAATATGATTGTGAGTTGATTATGATGTAGAATAAGTGGGTTACCTTGAATTATGGGTTGGGTGATGAAAAATGTGGGGTTATAGAATGTTCTAATACAAATGGTTTGAAATTTTGAATAAGGCTTTACTATTGTACACTCAATTAGTGTAATTACTTGAATCCATGTTTAAATTATGTGAAGATTGAACCATTATCCCGAAGAACTTGAATGTGCCATTAATAGATATGTTGAGAAGAAATTTGAGTTTATGGGCTTGAATAATTGAAATTAAAGTATGTATGTCTCTTACGTTTTCGATGCAATTGATTGGGGATGAGGTAAATCCATGATAATGGTCTAATTAATGTATTCTTCTCATGAATTGGAGTAATCTCAAAATGGGTCTTATAAAATGAAGATGTATGCTTCTCACATGATCTCGTTGAATATGTATAAGTTATGAGTCAAGTATATGGTTTCTCGTAAATCTTGAATTATATGAATCAATGTATGTGTGTTAAGGTATGAATTAGATCTATGGATCATGAATGACTCTATGATATATGTCGAATGATATGAATCCGGAACTCAAATGTTGTGAAAGTATTGTGCATGATGTGAATCTAAAGATGCTCACTAATGTAAGACCATTGAGGAAATATTGATATGGATCCATGGCGATATGATTTATGATGATAAATCATGGGAATGATACTTTAGAACATTGGGCTTGTTGTTAGTAGAAAGTATGCCCGGTCCTTTCGAAATGAATGTTGTACGACGGGAATTAGTAAATGCTCTTGTCTCTGGTTAGCTACAGTAGTTTAGCATATATGATCAGATGTTATATTAATAGCCTGCATGTTTCAATCCAGAAAGTGAACTTCCTTAGTTGAGAACATTTCCCTTAGTCAGTCAGGGAACTTCCATAGTCGAGAATGTCTCTCTTAGTAAGTCAGGGAACTTCCTTAGTCGAGAATGTTTCCCTTAGTCAGTCTGTAACACTCTTTAGTTGAGAATGTGTTCCTTTGGGTAGATTGGTACACTCCATAGTTGAGAATGTGTCCCTTAGTAAGCCAAGGACTCTCCATAGTAGTGAATGACTCCCTTAGCTCATGTCATCGTTTTAAATCAATTATGGTAGGAGGCAGTCTCAGTTATTAGTAGATGATCAGTATATGACCTTTATGCATGAGTTCGATGACGTTTCCATGAAATGATATCCAAAGTAAAGTTCCATATATGCATTTGTATAGGTGGCTCTCAAGAGGATTAAATCAATGATATTAAGTCAGGAAACTTCCTTAGTCTAGAATGTTTCCCTTAGTCAGTCTGGAACACTCTTTAGTTGAGAATGTGTTCCTTTGTGCAGATTGGTACACTCCATAGTTCAGAATGTGTCCCTTAGTAAGTCAAGGACTCTCCATAGCAGTGAATGACTCCCTTAGCTCATGTTATCGATTTAAATCAATTGTGGTAGGAGGCAGTCTCAGTTATTAGTAGATGATCAATATATGACCTTTATGCATGAGATCGATGACGTTTCCATGAAATGAGATCTGAAGGAAAGTTCCATATATGTGTTTGTATACGTGGATCCTAAGAGGATTGATGCATGCTAAATCAATGATATTAATTTACTTGGTTATTTCCTTATTATATACTTGTGTATTTATTGATCTATGTTATCCCGCATACTTACTACATTCCAAGTACTAACCACAAGCCTTTTGTTCTATATCATCTCATGATATAGATTCAGGTTTCCAGTGGTGAGTCCTCATCTTCTGCTAGTGGTGAGTCCTCATCTTCTGAGGGCACAAATTGCATTTACATTTTTCAGTCTTTAGGGTTAGTTGGGGTCCCAGCAACTCATCAATTTAATAGAATGCTTTCCGACATGTTTAGACAGATTTAGCATTGTATCAAAGTATGGTAAAAAGGTCTTTATGGTTCATATTATATTCTCGTATTTCTTCCGCTTGTTCATGTTGTTTGACGTTTTCCATGTTAAGTGTATGCTATGATAATGCCATGGGTCGACTTTGAGCCTCTCGAGGCTCCTTGTTCCGTGTTTACGATTCGCGTCTACTCTCGGGCCATGACAGGAAATTATAACATGAAATAATGTAAAATAGTACAGAGCAATGAGTAAATTCTTGATTAAAATTGATTTATTTCAATTAGTGAGTTGACTAGGATTGTGTTCCCCATGACTTCATAAAAACAAGGCATTTTAAACTAGTGATCTATTATGGTGTTTAGCATGCAATATCAGTAAGTTAACTTCACCTAAATGGTTGGTCCTCTAAATATATGATTATCACCACACAGCTTGATCCGTGTGCGGATGTATACTTGATTAACCCTTACTCTTGATATTTGATTAGCTATTCTCAGACAATGTCAAGATATTAGATGAGAGTTGATAACCTCAACTATCCGTTGTTAATCCCTTTTTCCATTCATTACCCCTTGTTCTGGTGAGTAAGAATAAGAAAAGTTCCAACATTCGTGACAATTAAGAAGCAATTAAAACGAAGGGAAAAACAATACATGTATAAACCCCATTAAAGATTCACTATGTATTTATGCCTATATGCATTAATTGATAATGGTTCCCACAACCCTAGTTATGGGTTTAGCTACTCATTCTTGAAGAATCACAATTAAAAACTATAGAAGAAATTATAATTGTAAACTTATAATAATTTGTAGATGAAACCACATGTCTTGAATTAATCAACAAGAATTTAAAATCAATAATCCCAAAGTTGTTTGAATCTCAAAACTCAAGAACAAAATTATGAAAATTGTTTCTTTAACCTTAATGTTGATCAACACAAATGAAAATATGGTAATATTTCGTAAACTGTAAAAACAAACCTACATAAAGTATTTATAGACAAGAAATAAATCATTTCCTAATTAAACAAGGAAGTTAGGTCGGCAGTGACGATGACTCATTAGGTGACCTAACAAGTCGTGAAGTGTATTAACGGCACGTGCTCAGCAAAATTTCCATCTAGACAATGGTTTACCTAACGACTCGTTAAGTAACAAGACAAGTCATGAAGTTCTTCGTTGCTTCTGAATCCTAAAGTTCCAGTACTCTGAATGACTGCCCATGATGATTCGTTGAGTCTCATAATGACTCATTGCCCCTTCCATTAGCACTCTCAATACTTTGGCTTAAATTCTAAACTTTAACCGATGAGTGTTCTTGATGAGTTGTGGAGTCATATTACTACTCGTTGCTCTTCTCATTGTGAGTCACAGGACTTGTGATCCAATTCAGCTTCTAGTCCTCACGACACACCAGACAACTCATGACTTGACTTGACAAGTCGTGGTGTCAACCCATCGTCAACACTATTTCCAACCCGAGTTTGGTACTTCACAACCATATTCTCCTAAAGATTCAGGGAACGAGTCGTTATGTGACACGATGACTCGTTACCTTGTTGGCACTCCATACATAGGCCATTTTTGGCTCATTATGTCCATTTCACATTCTAAACCTATTTCCCTGCAATACTTCACAAAAACACATTATATCTATATAAACATACCTGGGATTAGCATATTTGCTTAGTTTTAAGCATTAAAAGTGCCGCAAAACCACGGTACATCAACACCCTCATCTTAGAACTTTTGCATGTCCTCAGGAAAAAATGAAGAAAAAACAAAACTAACTTGACGCTTCAACTAAAATAAATCTAGGGAATCTATGGTAGTCACAAACTCATAACATAATCAAATCAAACTTTCTAACCCCTCCTATATCATTAAAAATTAAATCAGAGTGCTTATGCAAAGCTTTCTACCATAACACAAAGGAATCAAAGAATGACATTACACAATCAACCGACAACCATGCATAAAATCCCATGACACTAACCCAGACAATTAGCAAACGATGTTCTTACTTGTATGCCCTAACTACAAAGAGGTCTTAATCACTCACATCTCTCAATCGTTACAATTTAATAGAGGGACTGTGTCTAGTGCACTCACTCTCACAAAGATGTTCATATAGTGTGTATACAATACCATAAGCTTGCCCTTATCTTTTATACCTCAGTTGGTCGGAAGGTTGGATTCGGATCACTATAGGACTTTATTATGCTTGTAATGTAGGCTCGGGAACGGGTATGGTAGATGTGGGTCATAGTGACTCAACCCACCTTGGCACTACACTAACTTTGGCTCTAATAAATCTTTTTTTTCACTCTTCTCCCTTTCTCCTTTGTTTTCTTTACCTTTCAAGACTACGGGTGCGGGTTCTTCTTTTTCTAATTTCTTTTATTTTTTTTCTTTTCTAGAATTTCTCATTAGATAAACATACATTTATTTATTTTACCATTTTTTTATGTAAGCACACCGCACCCACATTTCGTTTGCAATATTCAACCATTTCCACCCTACTTTTCTTTTTCACCCCTATAATAGCCACCCTCAACTGAAGCAATTTACCTAAGTTGAGGTTCACAGTGTCCAAGGTTGGACCAGGGCCAGATTCATTATAATTAAAGAAGGAAGGTGCATTGGCTAAAAACAAAAGGGTCAATTTAGGCTCAAAATCGGGATGAAGGGATATTCCTATTCATTTGGTCGGACATTTAGGCTAAACTATTTTGAATTACTGCCTATGATCATTTCCTACTCAACTATCTTACAACCTTGGCATGACTAAAAATGAAAGTTCTAGACTATACACACACTATTTAACTAACACTAAACACCTCAACGCATAATGCATAGGAAAATATCATCACTACCAATAACTAGTTCATGCAAAGCCACACAATGGTAAGCACATTCATAGTTTTAATGCCATGCAAGGATCCACAAAGGTCACGCTCCATACACTTAGAACACATAAATTTTTAGGTGGGGTATCATTCAACAAGTTCAACATTTTATTCGAGTACCCTAAGTTCTCTTATTTTCCATTCAATTGACACACAAGCATAAAAAAATTAAAAACCTGAACAAGCCGGTTCTACTAGATAAGAAACACAAGAGGGAAAAGATATCTTGCAAAATAAAACCCTCGAGTTATGTTTAGCAAAAGCGAGGTAACACCCCACCCCAATAAAAGAATCATGTGGCATCCTCAATGTATATTAAAAGTAAAATATGGGAAGAGGGAACATACCTGAGCAACCTAGACACCTATGGTCTAGTCAGTGGGAGGTGCATATGCACCCCCAGTCTCCTCTCCTGTGGCACCGTTGAGAACTGGTGCTTTCTCTGAGACAATAGAGCTCGTACTCTCTCCACGAGCTCTCGCAGCATCACACTCTGCCCTTACTCGAGCCTCAACTCTAGACAGCTTCAGTATTGCCTCCATATCCTATTGCTCTCTTTTCTGCTATCACAGCAGATCACTACTATCACCCTCACTCACCTCTTTTCAAGGTCTTTTTCCTTTTTCCTGAGCCACAAGCTCCTCGATAATCAAATCAATCACCGGATGCAGCTCGACCTCACTCTCATGCTCCGCTACTGGGAGCACCGGGGGTGGTATAGCTGATACCTGTCATGCTACTAGCTTTAAAAACTCTTCTATGAGGGCGGCCACCTTCGCATACTATTGTATTAGCCCAGGCGCCTGTAACTAAGCAAGGTGCTCATCCATCCGCCTCTTATACCTCAAACTCCTTCGTCAACCAAGGATTTATCTTCTCCATTAGCACTTTCACTCGAAGTTTCGTATGGGCCTACAGGTTTTCTGCATTAGCCAGCTACCTAGCCATGTTAGTAATGAACTCCTGTGAGATTATGACTAGGCCGGCCAGTAAGGATCATAGTGACGTAGTGGGTGGTCTAGCAGCTGGTGCAGTGGAGGATGACACTAGGACTACAGAGGTCAAGGGCACATCTACTGCAGTAGCAGTATCAGACTGACTACCAAGCTCATGGGCCGCTGGAGGCTCTATCTCAAACTCGGTGAACCCTGTAGTATTACTTGGAGAACCCCCACGCAATGTCTCGACTAATAATGCAGCCCCTATAGCTACGACAACCTAACTTTTGGCCTGGGAGGCTAAATCATTATCATCCCTAATTAACTAGATATCCGTAATTTTGAGCACCTCAACTTTCTGGTCTATCGTGGGCAACTTAGGGACTTGTGATTCCCTACAAAGTCGGGCCACAAGGCATGGAAAGGTAATTCTTGTGCTATCTATGATGGATCTCTCCCAAATCTCCTAACAAAATTAATTACAACCATTTTCTCGCGGGTCGGGTCGGGTGAGTCTAAATGTAGCATGTGAACCACGACTCATGTAACGAGTCATTTCTAGTTTCCACGACTCGTTATGATGCTCTTTATGTGTTGTGATAATGTATACTTTACCTTGGACCAAACGACTCAGGCAACGACTCTTGATGTTACCCAACGAGTCGTGTCTTGTGTCGTTGGTGTTGTACTCTTCGTGAACTCTCAGTTGTGTCAGGATGAGGCACTTACCGACTCGTCATGTAACCTCACGATTTGTTAAGTCACTTGTTTCTTACTCTCCAGAGATTAATGTTTTCTGCTTTAGTTGACATGATTGGTATTGGTGAGACGTTACGTTAGGCAACGACTCATTCTGTGCTTTTTTGGCACCAGACTCTAATGTTTAAAATTTTTGTTCCATCTCTAGATTTCCTTTCTTACTCACCTGCATATATCAACACATGTGAATACTATATTGGTATTATAATTACAACTTGGGTTGCCTCCCAAGAAGTGCTTGATCTAATGTTGCGGCACGACGAGGGGGGGGGTATCTTGATTAATCAAAGTTCACAAAGATACCTTCAATGGGTAGCCTCCCATGCAGGGCTTGATTTAACATCACGCCACAACACAAGTCCCTAGGTTACTCAGACTTCACCCAAAGCCCAAAGGTCCACCAGTTTGATTTGTTCACTTTTTTCCCGATATGCTTTCACCCTCTGGCCATTCACCTTAAACCATTTTCATTCAAATTTTCCAACTCAATTGCACCATATGGGAATACTTGGACTGTTCAGAATGGTCCCAACAATTTAGACTGTAACTTTCCATGAAACATGTGAAGCCTAGAATTGAATAATAACACCATATCCCCAATGTTGAACTCTCTTTGCTCAATTTTTCAGTCATGCTGTATCTTCATCCTCATTTTGTAAATTTCAAAACTTTCATAGACCTTCAAACGAAATCCATCTAACTCATTCAACTGATTAAGACTCAAGTTCGCAGTGTCACTCCAATTCAGATTCAGCTTTTTAAGCGCCCACATGGCTTTGTTCTCAAGCTCTACTAGAAGATTACATGGTTTCCCATACACAAGATGATAAGAAGACATACCTATAGGGGTTTTGAATGCAAACCGATAAGCCCATAGTGCATCATCCAACTTCCTAGACCAATCTCTCTTATTAGCAATTACAGTCTTCGCTAAGATGGTCTTTATCTCCCGGTTGGAGACTTTAACTTATCCACTAGATTGTGGTGATAAGGTGTTGCCACCCTATGCTTCACCCCATATTTTTCCAGCAGGGTCCGAAACAAGCGATTGCAAAAGTGCGAACCTCCATCACTAATGATTGCTCTAGTAGTCCTTAATCTAGAGAAAATATTCCACTTCAAGAATTTTGTGACACTCTTACCTTCATTGTTTGGAAGCGCAACAACCTTCACCCACTTAGAAACGTAGTCCACAAATACCAGTATGTACTTCATCCATTTGAGATTAAAAATAGGCCCATAAAGTTGATGCCCCATGCATCAAACAACTCAATGATAAGGATGGGAGTCAGAGGGAGCTCATGCCTTTGTGATATGCCTCCTTGCCTTTGGCATGCATCACATGCCTTTGCAAAATCATGTGCATCTTGGTGAATAGTTGGCCAATAGTACCTACCTTATAGAATTTTGTGGGTTGTGTGAATCCCACTGTGATGACCCCCCATAGTTGATGAGTGGCAAGTCTCCAATATTCTCACATCTCAACCTCAGGCACATATCTCCAAATTACCCCATTAGCTTATATGCGGAATAAGTAAGGCTCATCCTAGATAAACTTCCTCACAAAAGACATAAATTTCATTATCTGATGAAAAGATAAATCTTTTGGTACCACATCACTCACCAGATAAGTAGCTAAGTCCGCAAACCATGGAATAAGATCTTGGGAAGAAGCCAAAACCTGCTCATTGGGAATTGTGTCATCTATATCAAGCTCATCTCTATGTGCTTCATCTGCCTCTAATCTTGAGAAGTGATCTACCACCTGATTTTCTATCCCCTTACGGTCCTTAACCTCGAATTCGAACTCTTGCAGCAACAGAACCCATCGAATCGACTGTGGTTTGGCATCCTTCTTTTTCATCAAATAATGCAAAGATGCATTGTCTTTATGAACTATCACTTTAGTTCTAAGAAAGTATGCCCAAAACTTCTCAAATGCAAATACCACAGCCAACAACTCTTGTTCCATCACGGTATAATTTTTCTGAGTTGCATTAAGCTCCTTGCTAGCATAATAAATCGGATGGAAAATCTTCTCATGCCTTTGGCCCAAAATAGCACCCAGGCCACTCCGCTAGCATCGCACATAACCTCAAACAGTAAGGACCAGTCAGGTGCCACCATGATCGAGGAAGTAGTCAATCTCTCCCCTCAAGCATTCAAATGACTTTAAGCAAGCATCATCAAACACAAACTTCACCTCTTTCTCAAGTAGATTGCACAAGGGATGTGCAATCTTTGAGAAGTCCTTGATGAATCTCCGATAAAATCCTTCATGGCCCAAAAAGCTTCTAGCACCCTTTACATAAATTGGTGGTGGTAAACTAGCAATCACATCAATTTTTGCTCTGTCCACCTCAATGCCCTTACCTGAAATCTTGTGGCCTAACACTATACCTTCTTTGAACATGAAATGGCACTTTTCCCAATTAAGCATCAAGTTGGTCTCTTCACACCTCTATAGCACCTTGCTCAAGTGAGACAAACAATCATCAAAAGAGTCAGCCACCACAAAAAATCATCCATAAAGACTTCGATGGTGTCCTCCATCTTATCAGAGAATATTGTCATCATACAACACTGAAAAGTGGCAGGTGCATTACATAACTCAAATGACATCCTCTTGAAACAAAAGTCCCATAGGGGCAACTGAAAATGGTTTTCTCTTGGTCTTCGAGGGCTATAGAGATTTGATTGTAGCCCGAATAACCATAAAAAAGTAGTAGCACCCCTTTCTTGTAAGTTGGTCTAGCATCTAATACATGAATGGCATTAGAAATTGATCTTTCTGAGTCCAATGGTTTAGCTTCCGATAATCCATGCATACTCTATCCAATCTATGACTGGCCTCAGTAGAATGACCTTGTTATTAGGATTCATAACCACAGTGATTCCCCCTTTCTTTGGCATACACTGAACTGGGCTCACCCATTTGCTATCAACAATAGGGTAAACTACACCTGCATCAAACCACTTAATAATTTCCTTCTTGACAACCTTTTGCATAAACAGATTTAGCCTAGGCTGATTCTCAATACTTAGAATACAGTCTGGCTCAAGCTCAATGTCACGACCTAAACATAGACCCGAATTGTGAAACAAGACAAGGAGCCCTGAGAGACTCCAAGTCGACCCATGGCATGAACATACATCTATCTCAATCCAGTAAATAGGAATTACTCAACATGATAACGGAACAGAAGCATAATCATAACATAACATGGAAAGCAGTACGCACTTCATACATGACAGTTGAATACTACACATAGTCTGAAAGCCTCTAACATAACAGATGGGTTGCTGGGAAAACACCCCCAACTAACCCGACAAGTCTGGAAACTGAATGTAAAGAGATAACTAATATCAACTAGTCCTCTAAGAATGAGGACTCACCAATGAGCTGGATGCTACCTTTGAGAACGACCTAATAATGGTGTTAGGTCTGAAGATCGGAGCCTGTATCATGAAACGAAACAGCATATTGTATGCGGTCAGTATATGGAATGTACCGAGTATGCAAGGTAAGTAAAACAAACATTTAAAATACATAAAAAAGCTCATAAGAGTAGGAAAACATGCTCATAACATAAATATCATAATGAAACATAAGGCTCAAGGTTTTCAAAACATTCGTAATCCATTCATTTTCATAGTCATAATGGAAACTTTGTAAATCATAATTTGAGCCAAAATAACATAAAAAAAACAATGCATAAAAGCATGCGGAACAATAGGAGGCCTCGTCATAATTGACACATCATGGTAGAGCCTTACATGATGCCCCAACTATCTCACTCAAGTGAGTAGAGTTGTCCTAGGCTTGCCAGACAAGAGACGTGCATTATGTGATATCATGAAAGAGTGTAATTCATTAACACTGTAATGCATCAACATGAACCTATGGTGCACGTAGTTATGAGACACCAGCGTAGTCCTTTTAATGTCGGGCTACTCGGTGCTAGTCACTGCTCCCAAAAGATGCACATTAGACTCGTACGTACATCATAAACATCATTTATGAGATTCATGACCAAATAAACATTAACATCATTGATCCCCATTTACATACTTGTTTATCCATGACATCAAGGCCCATTAATTGGCCAACGTCATAAATCTATCAATCATGAAATCCATATCATAAGTCATAAATCATACTTGAGCATGTGGGCATTTCCTAATACTTTAACATTCTTGAAAATACTCAATTCATTGAAAACATGATTATAAACATGGGTAACTTGAAAACATAATTTTCATCATTAATACTTCGTCATACATGAACATTCATCATAAATCTTATCTTTCATAACCTTCTCATAAATGTGCATTTTAAATTTATAAAGCTTGAAACATGATTTTAATGAAAACAACGTAAAACTTTCCGATAATTCACAATTCAATAATTAAAACACCTTTGAATCATGCCCTTGTAGTAAATTAGAAATTTCATGCATTGGGTTAAAACCCCATAGAATCATCATAGGAATTATCATTATTTAGGGAGAAATTGGGCATGGGTGTGAACGGATTCACCTATTCACAACCCTAGATAACTAGGGAAGATAATATTTTACCACTCCTTGAAAGCACAATGAAAGATTTAACGAAAACTTGAAGAACTCTTACTTGATCACCTCCTAAACCCTTTAATATGTATGCATGGATGTGAATGAGCCTAGGATAGATTTTCCCTTCATAAAACACTTCATTTCGAGCCTTAAACAATGTAGTTTAGGACCCTGGGACTTAAGGATGAAGAAAATACCTTTAATGAATTTCTTGAAAATTCTTAACTGCTGGTGACAATAAATGACAAAACGATTAATCGTCATCTCCTACGGTCCGTTGTCATCGCTCGTTACATGGCATTGAGTTCAGGTCTCTGATCCCTCACCATAATTGGATAGGATGGTCGTCGCTAGACCTAACGAATCATTAGTGACAGTCGATATCATCATTTCCTTAACATGGGACCCCTTTTCACGATTACCGACCACGACCCGTTGCTACCTAAAATAGGTTATTCCACGACTGGTTGTTTCTCCCTTGACCAAGGACCAATCTCATGAAGACTCCATCCAACGAGTCGTGACATCAAACAACAAGTCGTTCCTACATCCGTTACTCCCAGTTCGAAGTTCCAGAACCTCATCACGAACGTATCCTATGGATCGTTGGTGGAACCAATGACCCGTTACATGACCCGTTCTATGAAAACCTTCTAGACTTCTGCCACTTTCCATTTTTAAATCCCGGGTCTAGTCTTAGGCACTCCCGGTGTATTACAAAATATCTCCCTCTTGCAAACAATCATTCTCAAATGTGAGAAAACATATAGAAAAATTAAGAAATACAATCATCCTACTTAAAAATACTGATCATTTAAGCTGAAAACTGACGAAATGACTACCTCCTATTCAAACTACATGGATGAACTGAATCCATGAATCATATACACATCTACATACATGAAAGAAACCGGGGAGCTTGAACTGAATATGAAAACTAAATAGAGTACTGGGGCCAACACTGATACCTCAAGTTGGAACTGAGCCGGTAGAGAATAAATGTGGATATCTAACCATCATGTCTGCTTTGGCTTCCCATGTAGGTCCCTCAATATACTGGTTCCTCCATAAAATATTAAGTGAAGCTACTTCCTTGTTTCTTGGCCTTCGAACCTGATGATCTAGTATTTTCACCGGAACCTCCTCATAACTAAGGTTGTCTTTCACACCAACAATATCCACTAAGACAATTAGAGTTGGATCACCCGAGCACTTCTTTAAGAGCGTACAGGGAAAACGGGATGCATGGAAGTTAATTCTGAGGGAAACTCAAATTCATATGCCACTTTACCAACCTGTTTCACAATCTGGTAGGGGCAAACATAACGAGAGTTGATTTTTCCTTTATTCCCAAACCTCATCACTCCCTTCATGGGAGACACCCTTTTAAACACCCAATCATCCACTTCGAACTTGAGTTCTCTCCTTCTCACATCGGCATAGGACCTTTGGCAACTTTGAGCTATTTTCAACCTATCCTGTATGAGCTGAACCTTCTCCTAGCTTCATGGAACGAATCTTGTCCTATCATTATAGCTTCCCAACTTCAAACTAACCAATAGGAGATCTACATATCCGCCCATAGAGAGCCTCGAATGGAGCTATCTGAATACTAGAACAGTAGCTGCTATTGTATGCAAAGTCGATAAAAGGCAAATGATCATCCCAACTACCTTTGAAGTCAATCACACATGCTCTCAACATATCCTTAAGAGTCTGAATCGTGTGCTCTGCTTGACCATCCGTTTGCGGGTGAAATGTTGTGCTGAGCTTAGCCTAAGTACCAAGTCCTTTTTGGAACGACCTCCAAAACTGAGAGGTAAGTTAGGTACCCCTGTCTGATATAATAGACAAAGGCACTCAATGCAACCGAACTAGCTCTCTAATGTATTGTTTGGCATAATCCTCCTCTGAATCCGTGGTTTTGACCGGTAGAAAATGAGTGGCTTTGGTCAACCTGTCTACAACAACCCAAATGGAGTCATATAATCGTCGAGTGCGAGGAAACCCTGTGATGAAGTCCATATTGATTTCTTCCCACTTCCAAGTAGGAATACTGATATCCTGAAGCACCCCTCCCGGTTTCTGATGCTCAACCTTTACTTGTTGACAGTTTGGGCACTTAGCAAAAAATTCTGCGATGTCCATCTTCATGTCATTCCACCAATAGACTTCCCGTAGGTCATGGTACATCTTGGTGGCACCTGGATGTATTGAATATTTGGATCCGTGAGCCTCGTGCAACATTTGGTCTCTCAAATTATCAATATCCGAAACACATAAGCAACCCTAGTACCGAAGCACACCATCCCCCCCTTTGGAGAAAACCTCTACCTTATGATTCTGAACGGTCTCCATTAACTTTACCAAAATAGGGTCTTTGTCTTGCGTAGCTTTTACATCAGTCACCAAGGACGATTCTGATATGTTCTGAACTAAAACACCGCCATCGGTCGAATCAACTAATCGAACTCCCAACCTTGTAAGTCGATGCACATCCTTCACTAGCTCCTTTCTTCCCTTATCCATATGGGACACACTCTCTATAGAGAGTCTACTAAGTGTGTCTGCTAGTATATTATCCTTGCCCGAATGGTAAAGGACACTTATATCATAGTCCTTAAATAGCTCTAACCATCTCCTCTGCCGAAGATTGAGATCCTTCTGGTAAACACATATTGTAGACTCTTATGATCCGTAAACACATCCATGTGGACCCCATGTAAATAATGTCTCCATATCTTGAGGGAGAATACCACCACAGCCAATTGAAGATCATGGGTCAGGTAGTTCTCTTCATGCACTTTCAACTATCTAGAAACGTAAGCTATAACTTTTCTGTGTTGCATCAATACGCACCCAACTCCAATCCTTGAAGCATCATAGTACACCTTAAACCCATCGGTACCCTCGGGTAGGGTTAACACTGGTGCTGAGGTAAGTTGAGTCTTCAACTCCTGAAAGCTTCTCTTACAAGCCTTTGACCAATGGAATTTCACTTTCTTTTGGGTCAGTTTGGTCAATGGCGCTACTATAGATGAAAATCCCTCAGCGAATCTCCGATAGTAACTAGCTAAGCCCAAAAAGCTCTAGATATCTGAAGGATTCACCACTCTAGGCCAATTCTTCACCGCTTCTACTTTTTGGAAGTCCACTTATATGCCCTCACTTGATACCACATGACCCAAAAATGCCATTGACTTCAACCAAAACTCGCACTTGCTGAATATAGCATATAACTGGCGATCCCTGGCAGTCTGTAGTACCACCCTCAAGTGAGCGGCATGCTCCTCCTCACTCTAAGAGTGTATCAAGATATCATCAATAAACACAATCATGAACATATCCAAGTATGGCTTGAACACCCTGTTCATCAAGTCCATAAAATCTGCAGGAGCATTTGTTAGCCCGAAAGACATAACTACAAATTCATAATGACCATACCGGATCGTGAAGGATGTCTTTGGGATGTCGCTCACCCGATCTTTGAGCTGATGGTACCCGGATCTGAGGTCTATCTTTGAAAAACACTTGACAACTTGGATTTGGTCAAATAAATAATCAATGCTGGATAGAGGATATCTATTCTTGATGGTGACCTTGTTCAATTGCCGATAATCAATACACATATGAAGAGAACCATCTTTCTTTCGGACAAAGAGAACTGGTGCACCCTACAGGGACTTGCTTGTTTTGATGAAACCCTTATCCAAAAGATCCTTCAACTACTCCTTCAACTCTTTTAGCTTAGCTGGAGCCATTCTGTAGGGAGGAATAGATATAGGTTGTGTGTCGGGAAGAATGTTAATACCAAAATTGATTTCCCTCTCGGGAGGAACACCCGATAAATCATCATGGAACACTTTTGGATACTCGCATACTACCAGATCTGACCGGATAGTCAGGGTCTCGAGCGTAACATCCTTAACCCTAACTAGATAGTACACACAACCTTTGGAAATCATCTTCCTGGCCTTAAGATAGGAAATAAAGCGACCTACAGGCACAATTGAACTACCCTTCTACTCTAAGACTGACTCACACGCAAAGCGAAACTCCACCGCACGAGTTCTACAATTAACAAAAGCTTAACATGCATACAACCAATCCATACCGAGAATCGAAGTCAGTCATGGATAACTCTACTAGGTTTATAGAGGTAACTTTCTGCAATACTGTGATCGGGCATCTTCGATACACCCGCGTAGATACGAACGAATTGCCAAAGGGAGTAGAGACTGAGAATGGTTCTGACAGAATTTTGGGATGGACTCCAAAGCTACTAGTAATATAAGGTGTCACAAAAGACAAGGTATCCCCTGGATCTAACAAAGCATAAGCATCAAGGTGAAACACTTGTAACATACCAGTAACCACATCCGATGAAGTCTTCTACTCCTGATGCAAGGTGAGGGCAGATAATATATTTTACCATTGCTCGCCACCCCCACTAGTAGATGCCCCATGCGGAGCTGAGTGTGCTAGAGCTGCTGCTGACCTGGTAGTTTGTGCATGGCCTATATCATCATCCTGTCTAGTAAATGGATACGCTCGACACATGTGGCCAGATCTACCACACCCATAACAGATATCTGAGTTGCGCAAGCACTCCCTAGCATAACTCTTGCCACAGTTCCCGCAGGATAGAAAGGTGCGCTCTACTTGCATGCCCCTCTGGTCTCTCGAACCTGAGGCCCTGCTCCTGTGATCACCCTTCGGTATAGATGGAAAACTGGTTGATGATGGTGCTTGAGCTAGTGACCTTTGTTGAATCTGAGGGTGGTGACCACCACCAGATCTCTGCTGAGTGAACCCATAGCTAGCTGTCCGGGCCCTTTTGGCCTCTCTCTCCCTCATATGTGCCGCCTCCATCTGCTGAGCGTAAGTGAATATCTAAGGTAAATCTATATCCTGGTGGAGCATAGCATTCCTGCAATCTTTGTCCAAATAGCTTGCCACCCCATGAACAAACCTGCTCATTTGCGCCCTCTCATCAAGCACTAACTCCAGGGCGCACTTTGATAAGTGAGTGAACTCAAGGGCATACTCCTGTACCGTCATCTTCCCCTTCTTATGGTTCACGAACTCGGCTGCCTTCAACTCCCTCATCTTAGGAGGGAAGAATCGATCTAGGAAAGCAACATGGAACTCCTCCCAAGAGACAGGGCCTGTTTCGGCGGCCCTACTATCTTTCCACTATGGAAACCAGATATGTGCGACCCCTTTCAACTGATTTGAGGCCAACTCAGCACATTCAACTCCATTCACCCCCATGACCTAGGTGATCTTCACAATCTCATCAATAAACTCATGCGAGTTCACTCTCAAGAAATCTCTGACTCGAGCTGCCGTGAAATTTCCATTTTGTGGAATATGCACCACTGCCTACTGGTTGACCTGAGCGGCCAAAGCCTACGCTACCATTTGAATAGATGCCCAAAATTCAACATAGGCAACCGGCTCTGGTGCATGGTGCTCCTAGACTTGTGGTGCTTCTTTGTGCCCGTATCTGTTGCATCTTCGTGGCCGTTTCCATTCCCATCCCTTCTACCATTAACTCTACGAGGAGCCATGATTCTGCAATCGCGAATAGCACGAGTTAGAAGGATAGGGGAATATTTCATCGCACGACATAGATCATGAAAGAAGGGAACATTTCCTAAGCGTCCGATAGCCTCTTCGTCATAAGTGTGGCGCGCTTCACACCGATGAAAAGGATTCTACTTAACGTGGCTTTTAGACACCCTAGGACACTTCAAACCTATGGCTCTAATACAAGGTTTGTTAAGACCCGAACGTAGACCCGTATAGCGACATGGGACAAGGAGCCCCGAGAGACTCGAAGTCGACCAATGGCATGAACATACATCTATCTCAATCCAGTAAAGTGAAATTACTCAACATGATAACATAGAGGAAGCATAATCATAACATAACATGGAAAGAGATACACACTTCATACATAGTCTGAAAGCCTCTAACATAACAGATGGGATGATGGGACAACACCCCCAACTAACCTGAAAAGTATGAAAATTTAAGTTAAAGAGATAACTGATACCAACTGGTCCTCGGAGAATGAGAACTCACCAACGAGCAGGATGCTAACTCCAGGAATGAACTAATGATGGTGTCGGCTCTAAAGATCGTAACGTGTATCATGAAATGATACAACATAGAGTATGCGGTCAGTATGTGTAATGTACCGAGTATGCAAGGTAAGTAAAAAGGACATTTAAAATACATAAAAGCTCATAAGAGTATGACAACATGCTCATAACATAAATATCATAATGAAACATAAGGCTCAAGGTTTTCAAAACATTCATAATCCATTCATTTTCATAGTCATAAGAGAAACTTTATAAATCATAACTTGTGCCAAAAAAACCATAAACATAACAATGCCTAAAAACGTGCGGAACAATGGGAAGACTTGTCATAACCGATACCATCATGATATAGCCTTACATGATGCCCCAACTATCTTACTCAAGTAGGCAGAGTCGTCCCAGGCTTGCCAGGAAAGGGATGTGCATTATGTGATATCATGAAAGAGGGAAATCCATTAACATTGTAATGTATAAACATGAACCTACGGTGGCACATAGTTATGAGACATTGCTCCCAAAACATGCACATTAGGCTCGCTCGTACATCATAAACATTATTCATGAGATTCATGTACAAATAAACATTAACATCATTGATCCCTATTTACATACTTGTTTAGCTATGAATCACGGCCTATTAATCGGCTAATGTCATAAATCGATCAATCATGAAATCCATATCGTAAGTCATAAATCATACTTGAACATGTGGGCATTGCCCAATACTTTAACATGCTCGAAAATATTCAATTCATTGAAAACATGATTATAAACATGGGTAACTTGAAAACCTATTTTTCATCATCAATACTTTGTCATACATGAACATTTACCATAAATCTTATCTATCAACCTTCTCATAAATGGGCATTTTAAATTTATAAATTTTGAAATATGATTTTAATGAAAACAACGTAAAACTTTCCCATAATTCATAATTCAATAATAAAAACACCTTTGAATCATGACCATGTAGGAAATTAGAAATTTCATGCATTGGGTTAAAATCCCTGTCACGACCCGAACGGAGGCCCGGATCGTAGACACGGGATAAGGGACCCCTAGAGACCCCCAGTTGAACCATGGCATAAATATTCAACTAACTCAGTCAATAAACATGAAAACAAAAATAAATATAAACTCAGCGGAAGTAAACTTAATATAACAACAGAATAAATATCTGAAGCTGAATACACATCTAAGTTTGATAAGCCTCTAATCTGGGTGAGCTGAAGGGACAACACCCCCAACTAGCTCTACAGTACAAAAACTGAAAGGACATGCAAAACAACTGAAGGTCTAGTCCACAAAAGATGAGGACTCACCAAATAAGCAGGTACAAACTATGAACAGCGACTACGAACAGAGCTGAACTTGAGAATTGGGTCTTGCATATTGAAATGATGCAGCATAGAAAGTATGCGGTCAGTGCATGGAATGTACCGAGTATGCAAGGTAAGTAAAACCACGCTAACAAAGTAAATCATTTAAAGCATTTCATAATATATCATTAAATTTTAAGTGAAATTAGAAGGCTACACGCATTCATTCTGAAATCGTACTCTTATCACAACATGATCATGCATAGCTTTAGAGCATCATGATTGACTCGAATGACTCAAAGCTGAAACATAACATTTATATCAAAAGTTGAACAATGAGTCAAACCTTGCTTTATGAACATGCATACATAAGTAATCATCATGAGTAATGAATATGCAAATTTGAATGATTAGACAGTGGGAGACTCGTCACTTAACGGACATACCACGATAGAGCTTACGTGGTCTCAACTATCACACTCAAGTGGGTAGAGTCGTCCATAACCTTGTTAGGGAGATGGAAGATACCATGATATTGATATCAAGCTGAAGGGCCAATCGGGCCGGGGATAGCTCACAAGGGAGGTCCCAATAATATAATAATATCAACCTACGTTGGCGCGTAGTTATGGGGCATCGGTTAATCGACCCTTAACCCGCTCGGTGCTAGACTCTTCTCCCAAAAACATGCAGTACTCTACATCATACATAACGAAGCTCAACATGAAATCATGCATGACTCAACGTCGTGTGAAATGAAGCTCAACATTGTCTATTGACAAAGTTCATTAATGAAATCATGCATAGACTTGACAGCATATGAAAATGAAGCTCAACATTGTCCTTTAACAAAGCTCAATAATCACATGCATCCCAATTATGAATTCATGCATATGTGAAGCTTTATTTCAAAACATACCATAAGTTCAATCTTAGGTGGGAGCATCTACAAGCTACATTTAGAAATATTTACTCAACATACCACAAGCTAGAATTTATTATAAAAATATTGCGAAGTTTCCACTTTAAACAATGTGGTAAGCTTATGTCGGGAAAATCACAGGTTTAATCAACATGTGGGCATCACCCAAAACTCTATCATTCTAGAATCCAATCGATTCATTTATAAAACAACATCAAAATCTTGGGTAGTTTTAGAAATATGCTTTTCATCATCAACTTCATCATCATCACACATTTACCATAAATCACCTCTTTTATGAACTCTTCACCCATGGGCGTTTTAGATTCAAATTTTAGAAAACAATGGTTATAAAGGAAAACAACTTAGAATCGCCCAAGCTTCATAAATCATCAATATAAATATAATCTAATAACACCCATGAGTAGATATTGAAGAATCATGCAATTGGGCAAAACCCCATACTTGATCATAGATAATTTATCACATTTTGATAGGTATTGGGAATGGGTGTGGAAGAAAACACCCACTCATAGCCTTACATACCCGGGAATGGTGAATTCTAACACCCTCTAATAGCCCAAGCTGAGATTCAAATGGAAACGTTGAGATTTTTCCTTGAATCTCCTCTTCAAACCTTAAACTTGTGTGCATGAGTATAAAGGCTTAGGATAGGTTTTACCCTGCTTAAAACCCACTAAAACGAGCCTTAAATGACGTAGTATAGGTCTTAGGAACTTAGGAAATTACAAGAAAACCCTTACTAATTCGCAGAAAATAACTGCCAGGTGACCCTAACGGGTGACCTGATGATTTGTCAGGACGGGCAACGACTCGTCGAGTCACCCGTCAAGAGCACTAGATAACTGAACTACTGGGGCTCATAATGGGGAACTTAACGAATAATCCATAGAGACCACAACTCGTGGTCACCTCCCGTCAAGTACACTGCCTTAACATTTATGAAAATCATCCTGCTTGTTCATGACTAACCTCACGAGTCATTGGGACAGAACACGATTTCTGAGGTCCCATCCGTTAGATACACTGGTCATCCTCCTGAAGAAAGTCCCAACTCCACCCCACGATTGAGATGACGACTCGTGGTGGCTGACCACGAGTCGTTCCCTCGCTCGTGGGGACCCCACTCATTCACATTCCTAGGCCTCCCTACGAGTCACCTGACCAATCGTGAGGTCTCCTCACGAGTCATCTCATGACTTATCCTGTGCCTGCAACTTCAACTTTCCAACTTTCCCATTTTAACTCTCGGGTCTGATCTTTGAGCTTCCGAGATGTAACAATATCTCCCCGTTGGGAAAATTTGCCCTCGAATGTTAGAAATAAATAAACAATAGAAAAAAGCAATTATCATGCTCCAATACTGATTATTTTAACCGAAATTTTCACGGAATGACTACCTCTAAAAAGATTCACATAGTTGAACTGAATTCAGGCATCACATACATTTGACATAACATTATTCAAACTTGTGTACATGAATTGAACATGAAAACTTGTTAGATAATTAGGGCAAAAAATGATACCTCAAACTGAAGCTGAGCTTGTAGGGAACAGGTGCGGGTATTTAGCCATCATAGCCACTTCGGCTTCCTGCGTAGCTCCCTCAACATGCTGGTTTCTCCACAACACCTTCACTGAAGCTACTTCCTTGCTCCTCAGCCTCTGCACCTGATGATCCAAAATTGCAACTGGAATTTCCTCATAACTGAGGCTATCTCCCACATCAACACTTTCCATCAGGACTACCAAAGCAGGATCACCAGAGAACTTTTTCAAGAGCGATACATGGAAGACGGGATGAATGGAAGATAAATATGATGGAAGGTCCAACTCATACACTACCTTACCAACTCTTCTCATAACCCAGTAGGGATCGATATAGCGGGGACTGAGTTTTCCTTTCTTTTCAAACTGCATGACTCCTTTCATCGGATATATCTCAAGAAATACCCAATCGTCAACCTCAAACTCCAAATCTCTTCTCCTCACATCTGCATATGACTTTTGACAACTCTGAGCTGTTTTTAGCCTGTCCATTATCAACTGAACCTTCTCCATAGCCTCGTGAACTGAGTCTGGCCCTATCATAGCTGCCTCACCAACCTTAAACCATCCAATGGAAGAGCTACACCTCTGCCCTTAAAGAGCCTCGAACGGTGCCATATGGATAATGGAGTGATAGCTATTATTGTAAGCGAACTCGATCAAGGGCAAGTGGTCATCCCAACTACCTTTAAAATCCATCACACAGGCTCTCAACATATCTTCTAGAGTTTGACTTGTCCATTCTGCCTGGCCATCCATTTGCGGATGAAATGTTGTGCTGAGCTTAACCTAAGCCCAAAGCCCTTTTTGGAAAGACCGCCAAAACTGAGAGGAAAACTGTGTACCTCGGTCTGAGATAATAGACAACGACACTCAATGAAGTCAAACCAACTCCTGAATATACAATTTGGCATAATCATACACTAAATCTGTGGTTTTGACCGGTAGGAAGTGTGAAGCCTTGGTCAACCTGTCGACCAACACCCAAATGGAGTCATACTATCGGAGAGTACGAGGTAGGCCAGTAATGAAGTCCATGTTGATCTCTTCCCACTTCAAAGTAGGAATGTTAATATCCTGCAATACACCTCCCGACCTTTGGTGCTCAACTTTAACTTGTTGACAGTTCGAGCTCTTAGCTACAAATTCTGCAATATGTTTCTTCATGTCGTTCCACCAATATATTTCCTGCAAGTCATGATACATCTTGGTAGTACCCAGATGGATAGAATACCTAGATCCATATGCCTCATGCAATATCCGGTCCCTCAAATTATGGACATCTAGAACACATAAATGACCCTGGTACCGCAGTACACCATCTCCCCCTTTGGAGAAAACCTCCATCTTTTGACTTCGAACGACTTCCTTTAGCTTTACTAAAATCAGAACCTCATCTTTCCTAGATTTGACATCAACCACCAAGGACAATTCTGATCCATTTTGCATAACAGCGTCGCCGTCGGTCGAGTCGGCCAATCTAACTCCCATCCTCGCAAGTCGATGGACATCCTTCATCAACTCTTTCTTTCCCTCATCCACGTGGGACACACTCTCCATAGAGAGTCTACTAAGTGCATCCTCTACTACATTAGCCTTGCCCGTGTGGTAAAGAACACTCATGTCGTAGTCCTTTAGTGACACCAACTACCTCTTTTGCTGAAGATTGAGATCTTTCTGTGTGAACACATATTGTAAGCTGTAGTGATCCGTGAATACATCCACATGGACCCCATACAAGTAATGCCACCATATCTTTAATGCAAACACCACCGCAGCCAATTCAAGATCATGGGTCGGGTAATTCTTCTCATAAACTTTCAACTCTCTCGAGGCATATGCTATCACTTTCCTATGCCGCATCAACACACACCCGAGTACAACTCGTGAAGCATCACAATACACCAAAAAACCATAGGTACCCTCAGGTAAGGTCAACATTGGGGCTGAAGTGAGCCGCGTCTTCAAATCTTTAAAGCTTTTCTCACAAGCCTCCGACCATTGAAACTTTACTTTCTCCTAAGTCAACTTAGTCAATGGTGTGGCAATAGATGAAAAACCCTCCATGAATCTCCAATAGTAACCCACTAAGCCCAAAAAGCTCCTGATATCTAATGGGTTCACCGGTCTGGGCCAGTTCTTTACCGCCTCAATCATCTGAGAATCGACTTTTATGCCATCACCTAATACCACATGGCCTAGAAATGCCACTTAGTCCAACCAAAACTCACATTTGCTGAACTTCTCATACAACTAGTGATCCTTGAGGGTCTGAAGCACTATTCTCAAGTGAGCAACATGCTCCTCCTCTCTCCGAGAGTATATAAGGATGTCATCGATGAACACAATCACGAAAATGTACAAATACACCTTGAAAGCCGTGTTCATTATATCTATAAAAGCTGCAGGGGAATTGTTTAGTCCAAAAGACATAACAACAAATTCGTAGTGACCATATTGAGTCCTAAAAGCAGTTTTCGGGATGTCACTCTCCCGAACCCTGAGCTTGTGATACCCGAATCTGGGATCGATCTTGGAGAAACACTTGGCCCTAAAATTGATCAAACAAATCATCGATAATGGGTAATGGATACCTGTTCTTGACGGTAGCATTTTTCAAGTTACAATAATCAATGCACATCCGAAGAGAACCATCCTTCTTCCGAACAAACAACACTGGTGCACCCCATGGAGACTTATTCGACCTAATAAAGCACTTATCTAACAGGTCCTTCAACTGATCATTCAACTCTTTTAGCTCAGCTGGAGCCATTTCTGTAGGGAGGAAAAGATATAGGCTGCGTGTCGGAAAGAAGATCTATACCAATATCAATCTCCTGCTCGGGAGGGATACCTAGCAAATCATCAGGGAAGACCTCTGGATATTCACGTACTACTGGTATGGACTGGATAGTCGGGGTTTCGGACTCCACAGCCTTAACACTAAATAGATGGTACAAACAACCCTTAGAAATCATCTTTTTTGCTTTAAGGTAGGAAATAAATCGACTTACAGGCACAGCTGAACTACCCTCCCATTCTAAGACAGGCTCATCCGAAAATCTGAACTCTATTGACCGGGTCCTACAATTAACTAAAGAATAGCATGCCAATAGAAAGTCCATGATGAGAATAACATCAAAATCGATCATGGCTAACTCTATCAAATCTGCTGAGGTAACCTTATGAAGAACTGACATCGGGCAATCTCTATACACCCATCTAGCTAAAACATAGTAACCTACTAGAGTGCAAATTGAGAAGGGCTCTGATAAGACATCGAGACTGACTTCGAAGCTACTGGCTATATATGCTGTCACAAAAGATATGGTAGCCCCCATATGTAGGAATGCATATACATCAACATGAAAGACTCTCAACATATCGGTGACTACATCTGGTGAGGCCTCCTTCTCTTGACGAGTGACTAAGGCATAGAATCTATTCTACCGTTGCCCACCAGCTATGCTAGCAGATGCCCCCTGATGTGCTGTGCATTGTCGAGGGGTTGTTGAACTAGAAGTTAGGCCTCAACCCCCAACCTAATCTTGTCTTGTAGCGGGAAAATCTCCAAGCATATGTCCAGGCTTCCAAAATCCAAAACTTGCTCTTGACCCTGCCAAACCTTACCTGTGTGCCCTCAGTCGCACCTTCGACAAGCTGGGATGCTAGAATTTGCGGGTCTACTGTTATGACCCCTATAGCCTGACGCTCTCTCTCTCTGATCATGTCTGGGCCTCGATGGCACACTTAGTGTTGAAGATGCTGGGGATGATGATTTCTAGTGGTACTATTATCGATGCCCACCATCGGGCCTCTACTGAGAGAACCTGTGGTCCTCGGTCCTGGCCCTTTTGGCCTCCCTCTCCCTCGAATGTGCCACCTCCATCTGCTGAGCATACAACACAATGCGAGGGAAATCCATGTTCTGATGGAGCATAGCTGTCCTGTAGTCCTTGTCCAAATAACCTGCTATACCATGCACAAATCTGCTCACCCGCGCCTGCTGGTCGGCCACTAACTCCGGGACAAACATAGACAAGTGGGTGAATTCAAGGGCGTACTCTTGAACAGTCATCCTTCCTTGCTTCAAATTCACAAATTTAGCTGCTTTCAAGTCCCTCATCTCTCGAGGGAAGAACTGATCGAGGAATGCAATCTGAAACTCCTCCCATGTGACCTGACCTACTCCAGCGACCGTGCTATCCTTCCACTAGCGGAACCAAATATGCGCAACCCCTTTCAACTGGTAGGAGGCTAACTCTGTGCTCTCAACACTGCTCACCCCCATAACCAGGGTGATCTTGACACTCTCATCAATGAAATCATGCGAGTCCTCATCTACCTTAGACCCCAAAAACTCTGCAAGATTCATCCTCAAGAAGTCCCTGACTCGAGCCGCTATAGCATTGCCATTTTGCAGAACATGCGCAACAGCTTGCTGATTGACCTGAGCAGTCAACACCTGTGCAAGCATCTGAATGGAAGCTCAGAACTCAGCATGAGCGGCTGGCTCTGGTGCTTGAGGCTCCTAAACTAGTGGGGCTGGCTGATGCTCATCCTTCTAGGAGCCATGATTCTGCAATCACGAATAGTACGAATTAGGAGGATAGAAAGGGTTTTCATCACCCGACATAGATCTTGAAAGAAGGGAACATTTCCTATAACGTTGAGTAGCCTCTTTGTCATAAGTGTGGCACACTTCACACCCATGGAAAACACTCTACCTAATGCGGCTTTCAGACTCACTAGGACACATCAAACCTATGACTCTGATATCAAGTTTGTCACGACCCGAACGGAGGCCCGGATCGTAGACACAGGACAAGGGATCCCAAGAGACCCCTACTCAACCCATGGAATAAATATTCAACAAACTCATTGAATAAAAATGAAAAAAACATAATTATAAACTCAGCAGAAGTCAACTTAATATAACAACAGAATAAATACTGAAGTTAAATACACGTCTAAGTCTGATAATCCTCTAATCTGGGCAAGCTGAAGGGACAACACCCCCCCAACTAGCACTACAATATTGAAAAAGAAATGACATCCAAAACAACTGAAGGTCTAGTCCTCGAAATATGAGGACTCACCAACTAAGCAGGTACTAACTCTAAACAACGACTACGAACGGAGGTGAACCTGAGAACCGAGTCCTACATCATGAAACTATGCATCATAGAAAGTATGCGGTCAGTATATGGACTGTACCGAGTATGCAAGGTAAGAAAAATCGCTCTAACAAAGTAAATCATTTAAAGCATTTCAAAATATGTCATAAACATTTAAGTGAAAGTAGAAGGCTACATGCATTCATTCTGAAATCATACTCTTATCACAAAATGATCACGCATAACTTTAGAACATCATGATTGACTCGAATGAATCAAAGATGAAACATAATATTTATATCAAAAACTGAACAATGAGTCAAACCTTGATTTATGAACATGCATGCATAATTAATCATCATGAGTAATGAATAGGTAAATATGAATGATATAAACAGTGGGAGACTCGTCACTTAATGGACATACCACGATAGAGCTTACGTGGTCCCAACTATCACACTCAAGTGAGTAGAGTCGTCCATAACCTTTCCAGGGTGATAGAAGATACCATGATATCGAAATCAAGCTTAAGAGCCAAACGGGCTGGGGATAACTCACAAGGGAGGTCCCGATAATATAATAATATCGACTTACATTGGCGCGTAGTTCTGGGGCATAGGGTAATCGACCCTTAACCCGCTCAGTGCTAGACTCTTCTCCCAAAAACATGTAATGCTCTACATCGTATAAACGAAGCTCAACATCGTCTATTAATGAAGCTCAGCATGAAATCATGCATGACTCAACATTGTATGAAACGAAGCTCAACATTGTCTATTGACAAAGCTCATTAATGAAATCATGCATAGACTTCACATCATATGGAAATGAAGCTCAACATTGTCCTTTAAAAAATCTCAATAATTACATGCATCTGAATTATGAATTCATGCATATGTTAAGCTTTAGTTCGAAACATACCACAAGCTCAATCTTAGGTGGGAGCATGTACCCCAAATCATGTGGTAAGCTACATGTAGAAATATTTACTTCACATACCACAAGCTAGAATTTATAATAAAAACATTGGAAATTTTCCACATTAAGCAATGTGGTAAGCTTATGTCGGGAAAAATCACTGCTTTAATCAACATGTGACATCACCAAAAGATCTATCATTCTAGAATCCAATCGATTCATTTAGAAAACAACATAAAAATCATGGGTAGTTTTAGAAATATGCTTTTGATTATCAACTTCATCATTATCACAATTTACCATAAATCACCTCTTTTATGAACTCTTTACCCATAGGCGTTTTAAACTCAAATTTTAGAAAACAATGGTTATAAGGGAAAACAACTTAGAATCTGACCAACCTTCATAAATCATCAATATAAATATAATATAATCATACCCATGTTTAGAGATTGAAGATCATGCAATTGGGTAAAACCCCATACTTGATCAAAGATTATTAATCACATTTTGTTAGGGATTGGGCATGGGTGTGGAAGAAAACACCCTCACATAGCCTTACATACCTGGGACTGGAGAATTCTAATACCCTCTAATAGCCTAAGCTGAGATTCCAAAGGAAACCTTGAGATTTTACCTTGAATCTCCTCTTCAAACCTTCAAACTTGCATGCATGAGAATAATGGCTTCAGATAGGTTTTACCCTGCTTAAAAGCCACTAAAACCAGCCTTAAATGACGTAGTATAAGTCTCAGGAAATTAGGAGAAATCCCTTACTAATTCGCAGAAAATAACTGCCAGGTGACCCTAACGGGTGACCTGACGATTCGTCAGGACGGGCAACGACTCGTCGAGTCGCCTGTCAAGTGCACTGTCTAACTGAACTGTTGGGGCTCATAACGGGGAACTTAATGAATCTTCCCCAGTTACCATGGCTTGTGCTCACCTCCCGTCAAGTACATTGCCTTAACATCTATGAAAATCATCCTACTTGCTCACGAATCACTTCACAAGTCGTTAGGATAGACCACGACTCGTGGGGTCCCATCTGTTAGATACATTGGTCATCCTCCTGATGAAAGTCCAACTCCACCCTATGATTGACATGATGACTCGTGGTGGCTGACCACGAGGCGTTCCCTCGCTCATGGGGACCTCACTCATTCACATTCCCAATCCTCCCCACGAGTTACTTGACGACTCGTGGGGTCTCCTCACGAGTCGTCTCATGACTCATCCTATTCCTACAACATCAATTTTCCAACTTTCCCATATTAACTCCTAGGTCCGATCTTTGAGCTTCTGGGGTATAACAACCCCATAGTGTCATCATAGGAATTTCCATGATTTAGGGAGAAATTGGGCATGGGTGTGAACGAATTCACCCATTCATAACCCTATATACATGGGGAATATCAGATTTTACCACTCCTTGAAAGCCCAAAGAAAGATTGAAGGAAAACTTGAAGAACTCTTACTTGATCACCTCCTAAACCCCTTAAATATGCATGCATGGATGTGAATGAGCCTAGGTTAGATTTTCCCTTTGTAAAATACTACATTTCGAGAATTAAGCAATGTAGTTTAGGAACCTAACACTTAGGAATGACGAAAATACCCTTAATGAATTTCCTAAAAATTATGAACTGCTGGTGACAATGGACGACAAAACGATTCGTCGTCAACTCCTATAGTCTGTCGTCACCGCTTGTTGCTTGACCCTGAGCTTAGCTCTCTGATACCTCACCATGACCAGATAGGACAGGTCGTTGCTAGACTTAATGACTCATTAGTGCTAGTCGTTTTCATCACTGCTTTAACCTAGGACCTCTTTTCATGACTGCCGACCATAACCTATTGCTACCTGAAATGGGTCGTTCCACGACTCGTTCTTTCTCCCTTGATCAAGGACCAATCTCACAACAACTCCATCCACTAACTCGTGAAATCAGTCAACGAGTTGTTCCTACACCTGTTATTCCCACTCCAAACATCCAGAACCTCAGTAGAATGTATCCTACGGACTGTTGGTGGAACCAACTACCCGTTACATGACTCGTTCTGTGACAAACTTCGGGATTTCTGCCACTTTCCATTTCTAAATCCTGGGTTTAGTCTTAGGCTCTCCCAAGGTATTTCACTGAATCTTATGTGTGCAAATAACTGGTGGGATCCCAATAATATTTCTATGGTCCATCCAATGACCTTCTTATACTTCTTTATAATGGAGACCAAAGCCTCCACTTTCCATTCCACCAAATCTGCTGCTACTATGACCGGTAATGCGTTTTTGGTCCCCAAAAATATGTATCATAAGTGAGATGGGAGTGCCTTCCACTCCAATACTGGAGGCTCCTCAAATGATGGCTTGGCTGGTGGGGTCACACAATTTTTCATATAAAGATCAATCTTTTTCGGGGCATAAGTGTACGACCCCATACCTGCAGGTGCATTAACTATCTCATCACCCCCTCATTATCTCGTCAACATCAACAATCATCAGAACTGCTGCTAAGTCCTCAATACTCAACCTCTCATCACTAGGCATTATAAGAAGCTCAACCTCCTCAATCATTGAGACCACCCACATATCATTCGGTTGTTTCATAGAACTCCACATATTAAATGTCACTTCTTCATTATTCAACCAAAACTTTAGTTGTCCGATCTCTATGTTCACAAGAGCACTACCGGCGGCAAGGAATGGTCTCCCCAAGATAATGGGGACCTCAATATCCACCTCACAATCAAGAATAACAAATTTGGCCGAAAATATAAAGGATTCATACTTAACCCGAACATCATAAATAATCCCCACAAGATTTTTCACCGCGCGATCTGCCATGAAAAGTTGCATTGTAGTTGGTTTGGGGACTCCTAGACCCAACTATCTAAACACTGCTAGTGACATCAAATTAATACTAGAACCCAGATCACATAAAGCCTTAGCAAAGTTAAAGGATCAATTGGTGCATGGTATGGTGAAAGCTCCAGGGTCTTCCTTCTTCTACACAAGAGAACAAGATGCTATTGCACTTTAGTGGTGCAAGTTATCAATAGGCTCAAAGCCCATGGTCCTCTTCTCAGTGATGAGATCCTTCATAAATTTCGCATAGCCAAGCATTTGCTCAAGTGCCTTAATTAAAGGGATGTTCACAGATAATTGTTTCAGCATTGAAATGAACTTGTGATACTTCCCATCTTCGACCTTCTTCTTCAGCCTCTACGGGAAAGGGGGAGGAGGTCTAAGAAAAGGGCATTAACTTTTGCGATACCTCATTCTCCTTCCCTTTATCAAACCTATGCTCATCTGCATTACTAGGCGTTGTCTTCTCAGCTACATCATCAACCAAAATCTGATCCTTAGAGTCTATCACCTTATCATCATCAATCAATGTGCGCTCCACTACCTTATCAGTCATAATCGACATACAAGGGTCAACTGTCTCCTTTCCACTCCAAGTAGTAACATCCATGCAATGACTGTCATTTTTCAGATTCTGAACTGTGGTACTGGGAAGTGTACCCTTTTGCCTCTAGTTCATAGCAATAGACATCTGAACAAGCTACTGCGTAATCTACTTAATGGTAATGGCATGTGACTACATCTTTTAGTTCATCCTAGAAATATCAGCGTGGATCCCTTAAAATGGCAATTAGTCGCCTTTATCTGCTTGAGTACTTTAGACAACACATCTTCCACCCTCGAACCACTAGATTCTGGTTCACAGTTCCTTGGAGGAACATAAAGACCTCTTTCATCATTTTTATACTCCTCACACTTTTCCAGTTCCCATTTTCTCTACCTCTGCTCCTATCCCTATATGAGCTTCTGTTGTAATTGTTGTCTCTATAATAACTCCGACCTGTATTCCCTTGACCTTAATGCCAAGAGTCTTGGTTAGAACCTTGAGCATTGGTCCAAAAACCCACCCCTTGATCATTCAAATAATTGGCTTCCTCCTCAGATTCTGATTCTCCTCCATCATTTCTTGGTGCCTTTCCTTGAGAACCAACTGCATTCACTTTTTTTATCCCGGCTAGTATAATATGTTTGGCAAGGAGTTCCATTGTGGTTTTGATCTCAGCAATATCATGATCTCGCTCTTCACTCTTCCTCCTCTACTATGCAGACATACCTACTGCATAAGTACCAGCCGGAACTTCAGACTCTCTTCTGTACCATGCATGGCTGGTTTTAGTGATCCTATCAAGTACCTCGGCAGCCTCAGCATATGTATGACTTATAAATGTTCCACCAAAGACAGTATCTGCCACCGCCTTGGTATTGGCATTCAGAGACCTATAGAATATCTCCAATAGTATATCATCTGGGATTCTATGGTTGGGCACCTTCTTTAGCTTCTTGTTAAACCGCAACCAAGTCTCACGGAATGCTTCAGAATTCAACTTCCTAATGTTGTAAATCTCATTCTTCAGATGCAATGCTCTGGAAGGTGGAAAGAATCTCTCCAGAAAATCCCTTTTTAGCTCCTTCAAAGTAGTAATAGAATCATTTGGCAATTCAACCTATCATATTGTTGCCTCACTCTTTAGTTAAAAGGGAAATAACCTCAGCCTTATTGCATCCTGACTCACCCTCCCTTGGTTGTACACGTTGCAAATACCCATAAAATTTGTCAATTAAGCATGTGCATCATCAGTAGTATGACCAACAAATATCCCCTTCATATTAAGAAATTGGATCATTGCACTAGTAATATCAAACTTTTCTCCAGAAGGCAAAGGGGGAGGGAAAATAGCTCCAGTTCACCAAACTCATCAATATCAACATCATCATCATCATCAAAGTATAAAAACAATAAAGAAAAATAAAAAGGAAATAAGGACCAAAAGCAAAGCAAACACAAATAGCAAAAGCCTAAGTCATATTCTCCAGCAATGCACCAAAATTTAATGTCGCCTAAAATTACACGTCTTAACAAGATATAAAATGGTCGATGTTCAAATATAGAACCAAACAAAGGTGGGATCAAATACCATGAGGAATATGGCAAGGACCTCAATTAATGTGTTTAACAAATACTATTTGTTTGCTTATTTCTTGGGGGGGGGGGTGGAATTGTAACAACAAATAGTGTAAACAGTATACAACAATGAGTAAATCCTTGATTAAAATTTATTTTATTCAATGAGTGAGATGACTAGGATTGTTTTCCCCATGACTTCATAACGACAAGGCGTTTTATAGTTGTGATATATTCTGTTGTTTAACATGCAGTACTGATATGTTAACTTCACCTAAATGGTTGGTCCCCTAATTAGATGATTATCACCATGCAACTTGATCCATATGCGGTTGTATACTTATGTAACCCTTACCCTTGATATTGGATTAGCTATTTCCTGATAAGGTCAAGCTATTAGATAAGGGTTGATAGACTCAAATCTCCGTTGTTAATCCCTTTTTCTATTCATTATCCCCTTGATCTGATGAGTAAAAACAAGACAAATTCCTACATTCACAACCGTTAAGAAACAATTAGAATGAAGCGAAAAATAATACATGCATAAACCCCAATCAAGATTCACTAAGTATTTTTGCCTATGTGTGTTAATTAATCATAATTCCCACAACCCTAGTTATGGGTTTAGCTACTCATGATTGAAGAATCACAACTAAGAATTATAGAAGAAGTCATAATTGTAAACTTACAATAATTTGTAGAAGAAGCCACACGTCTTGAATTAATCAACAAGAATCTAAAATCAATAATCCCAAAGTTGTTTAAATCTCAAAACTCAAGAACAAAATTATGAGAATTGTTTCTTGAACCTTAATGTCAATCAACAACAATGAAATACGATAATATTTCACAAACTGTAAAAGAACCTATATAAAGTATCTATAGACACTAAATAAATACTTTCCTAATTAAACAAGAAAGTTAGGTCGGCAGTGATGACAACTCGTTACGTGATCTACCGAGTCGTGAAGTGTAGTAACGGCTCGTGCTTAATAAAACTTCCTTCTAGAAGATAGTTCACTTAACGACTCATTAAGTAACAACACGAGTCATGAAGTCCTCTATTGCTTCTGAATCCTAATCTTCTAGTATTCTGAACGACTACCCATGATGATTCGTTTAGTCTCATAATGATTTGTTGTCCCTTCCATCACCACTCTCAATACTTTGGTTTAAATTCTAAACTTCAACTAGTGAGTGTTCTTGATGAGTCATGGTGTGGTATGATGACTCGTTTCTCCTCTCGTTGAGACTCACAGGACTTCTGATCTAATTCAGCATCTAGTCCTTATAACACACCAGACGACTCGTGACCAGACTTGACGAGTCATGGTGTTAACCCGTCGTCAACATGTTTCCAGCCCAAGTTTGGTCTTCACAACCATCTTCTCCTAACGGCTTAGCGAATGAGTCATCAAGTAACACAATGATTCATTACCTTGTTGGCACTCTAAACTATGCCCATTTTTTGCTCATTACGCCCATCTTACATCCCGAACCTGTTTCCCTACATCAATTAACAAAACACATTTTATATGTATAAACATACCAGGAATAAGCATATTTTCTTAGTTTTAAGCATCAAAAGTGCTGTAAAATTTCTAGACATTAGGATCTTAAGAAATACAAAAATACCCTCACTAATTTCATAGGAAAACTGATGCTGCCAGACCTAACAAGGGATATAATAGTGATTAGGAACACTAATGATTCGTGGTCCTCACTCATTACTTTCACTGGAAAAATCGTCACTTACTGAACTTCCTCCCCCCATGGGTCCCTTGATGAGTCGCTAGGTGCATGACGACTTGTCCCCTTACATCCATTGCCAACACTACCAATCCCTCCCTCGCACACTTAACGAGGGATATCATGACTCATGGGGTGACATGATGACTCATTTCCCTATACGTCAAGTCCCAAAACAATCTCATTCTTCCAGTTAGCTCACACTTTACGATTCATTGGACATTCAGTTAGGTGATTTATGGGTCACCCGTTGAGTCGTTATGTGACCTAGAGCAAATTTCTTGTTTTTTCAGCTTCAACATTTGGATCTGATCTTAGGGCTTTCGGGCTACTACACTGTGATGACTATGAGTGGAAAGACCACCATTGACACCCTCTTATCGGTTGTACTTGAGATGGAGAGACAGAGGAGATCGAGTTGAATGAGAAAGATGAGATGAATAAACAAGATATTATATGTGAGGTTGAATTGACCAAGGTTCCAAGTGATGCAAAGGAGTCTAAAGATGATAAAGGGAAGTAAAAAGGGACAACTCAGATTTATAGGCCTATCTTTCGACACCACCACCATTCCCTCAGAGGATGAGGAAGAAGGTAGAAGCTGCGAGGTTTCTAAAGTTCCTATAAATGCTGAAATAGTTTTCTGTAAACATCCCATTGGTCGAGGCATTGGAGCAGATGCCAGGGTATGCCAAGTTTACGAAGGACCTGATGACTAGAAAGATGTCTGTGAGCTATGAATTGGTGGGTACCTTGCATCATTGTAGTGTCGTAGCCTCATGGGTGCCTGCACAAAAAAATAAATACCCAGGTGTCTTCACCATTCCGTGCAAAATTCATGATTTTGATTTTACAAAGGCATTATGTGACCTAGGTTCAAGCATCGACTTAATGCCATTAGCTGTGTCCAAATAGATGGTCTTGGGATCCCCTTCACAGATTACGATGCAGATATTGATGGATGACCGCACAGTTAAGAAGCTAGTAGGGATCCTTTTTGATGTGCTAGTCAAGGTGGATAGATTTATCTTCCCAGCTGACTTCGTGATCCTAGAATATGAGGTGGACTTTAAGGTACCCATCAATTTGGGATGATCATTCCTTGCCACTGGGAGAGGTTTTGTGGACATTAAGGCTGACCAGTTGTAGTTTAGGATGAAGAAGGAGGAGGTCACCTTCAATGTCTGTCGGTCAATGAAATAGTCCAATGAGTTTAGGGTAGTGTCACCAATTGAGGATGATTATGAGTTGCTTAACAAATTTTGAGTAGTCAAAAGACTTGCATTGTTCCACGACATTGAATTAGGCTTTTATTGGGAGGTAACTCAGGAGGTGGTTTGGTGAAGTCTGAGTAAACAAACCACATGCATCGTACTGCGATGTTAAATCAGGCGCTGCATAAGAGGCAAACCATGAATGGTTGGTGAAGTTTGAGTAGCTGACAGGAGCACTTAGAGCGCCATAGATATATCCCTCTCCTAGTTCGTACATGTTTACTGCTTTGGGGACAAAGCATGCTTTTTAAAAGGGGGTGGTGTACTTGTTTTTGGTTTTTGATTTCATCCGAGGGTTTTTGTTGCCGAGTTTCTTTTCTCTCGGACATGTTATCTAGTAGAACTGGTATATTTAGAATTTTGTGTTTTGATTAAATAGAAGTAACTTAGGAGTACTTCGCAGCCAATAAATATAATTATGCTTGAAGTTGTTGAAAAATTGACCCTTTTAAAAATTTTCGGTGTTAGTTGTGTATGTTGAAAGTAAAGTATGACTACTATGGATCTTTTTATGGCATTTGATAGATTTACAGGTGTAGTTGTAGCTTCTTTGTGTATGAACTAGATGGGTAGATTAAATGTAAGCCTGCACCATGAGTGAGTGAGGATTCTTACCTACTTCAATACTATGTAGAGGATCTAGAACTTGCTCGTTGGTCTTTGCATAGGTTGTAGAATAGTCGGTTAGGAAAGGATCATAGACCATTTCTGATTTAGCCCACTTTTAGCCTATATTAACCTACCAAATAAAAATAAATCCCTTGATCCAGTGTTTGAGCCTAATGCTGACCCTTTTTGTTGATTAGCCCATTCACCTTTCCTATTTCTTTTATAATGAACCTATTTTGGCCCTGGTCCCTCCTTTGATATTGTGAATCTCAACTCAAGCAAAATGTATATGTTGAGGGTGGCTATAGTAGGGGTGCATAGATGAGATGGGGGAGAAAAATAGAAAAGGCTGAATAAAAAGATGTTGGGTGTGGTGAAGAAGAAGAAATGAAAAAGAAATCAGAGCTAGTTAGCATTGTACAAGTGGAAGCTACGACTCATAGGTTCATGGTATGAGTCGTAGGATCTGGTGGCGGTAGTTATTACAAGTTACTTTTTAATTTAGTAAAGGTTCTTGATTATTTGTATAAATACTTTTGTAGGTTATTTTTGTAAGGGAGAGGTTGTTTTAGTCGGAACTTTGACAAGTAGGAGAGAAATACTTTGGAGATTCTTCTTGAGTTTTCTAATATTCTTGAAGATTATCCATTATCTAATTGTGTAATTAATTAACTGGATTTTATTCCAATTAGATTGTAAGTGTTTTATTATGTTTTTGTCTGTGAATTCTAATTCTTCACTTACTATCATAGGAGGCTAAAACCTCCACAACTAGATTTATGGGAACCATGGTAAATTAACCAACCAGTATTTGCACAAAGTGATTCTGATCCAATATGAATGTGTAATACCCCGAAAGTGCCTAAGACTAAACTTAGGATTTGAAATGAAAAGTAGCAGAAAAATCTAAAATTTTTTTCAGAAAGAGTCGTGGTAGGGGTTGTTGGTTGGACTAACGACCCGTTGGAAGTTTATGTGGAGAGAATCTGCAGGGGCGGGCTGTGAAGTAACGGGTCTAATGACGACCCATTGGTGGAAGTGACAGACCGTTGGAATGGGCCATTAGGTGGATGGTCTTGGGCAAAGGAGGCTGGCACGAGTCGTGGGGACGACTCGCTATTGGTAACAACTAGTCATTGTAAGTGGCAGTTAGGAGGAATTCCTTATGATGGGCAGTGGTTGTAACAACCAGAAACGCCGAGTCATTGGGACTAGTAATGACTCATCCTAACCAGTCGTTGTTAGAGACTTAAGTGGAATCTAGAAGGGTAACGGGAGGCCTTAACCGGTCGTCATTTGGAGTAACAACCCATTCTATCGGGTCTTTGTATTAAGATCAGAGAAGTTAAAAAGTGATGGATGAAGTAACGGTTGGATACCATGAGTCGTGGTATCAAGAAATGACCCATTGTGATGCCCGTTGCCACTAGTAGTGCAGTTTTTCCAGAAATTTTATTAAGCGTATTTTCTTCATTCCAAAGCCCTAGGGTCCTAAACTATGTCGTTTTAAGATCGTAATAGTGTGGTTTAAGAAGGGTTAAGTCATTCTAAGTCTATTCCAATTCATGCATGCAAGCTTAGAGGTTTAAGGGGTGATCACGCCTAGTCTCTTCAAGGTTCTTCCCCAAATTTCCATTGGGCAATCAAGGGAGTTAATAAATCAGATCCTTCCAGGTATGTACGGTTATGATTGGGTATAATTGTCCGCACCCATGCCCAATCCTCTCTCAATTCATGGAAATTCCAATTGATGAATCTATGGGGTTTCTATCCAATGTGCGAATTCTCTAAGTTTCAATCATGGGTATGATCCAACAATGTTTCAAATGTTGAATTATGACTAATGGGCATATTTTAAAATATTTTCAATTAACAATTATGATTTCAAGTTTTATAAATGATGATGCCCATCCATGAAAGTTCATGAAAGTTGAGATCTATGAAATATGAATTCAAGCATGATGAAATGTTTATGAAGAAACTATGATTTCGAAGTACCAATGTATATATTTATGTTTTCCAATGATCAACTCTATGTCAAGCATGTTAAAGCATTGGGCAATGCCATATGATAATGTATGTTTCATGAATTTATCAAAACTTCATGTACTAGCTTACCACATGGATTTTGGACTCTAAACTTCCACTATTTTCAGTTTGTGGTATGGTTTGAGACAAGGACCCTCATGTTATGATTTCAAATTCATGTATGCATGTTATGAGTCCGCTTCGTGATTAGACGATGGTTCAGCTTCATTGAAAAATGATGGAGAGCACATGCATGTTTTTGGGAGTAGTGTCTAGCACCGAGTAGGCTAAGGGTCAGTTAACCCCGTGCCTAAGAACTATGCGTCAACATAGGTTTACATCTATACTTTGGGACCTCCCTTGGAGCTTCCCCTGCCCCTAAGGGGCCTTGAGCTTGATATCGATATCGTGGTAGCATCCTTAGACCTAGAAAAACTTTGGACAACTATACCCACTAGAATGTGATAGTCGGGACCACGTAAGCTCTATTGTGGTAATGTCAGTTATATGACAAGTCTCCCATTGTTCATGATGATTTCTGTTATGCATGTTCATCAGTCATGATATTATGTTTTCAGCAGGTTTGACCCAATGTTCTGTTTTACTTATGATCATTGTTTTCATCTTTTGGTCATTCGATTCAGTTATGATGTTTAGTTATGCTCAAATCATGATTTCAGAAAATAGCATGCAAGCCCTACTCTCAAAATCTTATCTTTATTATGTTTTATACTATGCATAATTTATGATTTTACTTACTTAGTGATTTTACTTACCTTGCATACTCAGTACATTCCCCGTACTTACCACATAGTTTATGTTATATCATTTTATGATACAGACTCCGATATTTAGGTTCAGTCCCACCGCTAGTCAGATTTTCAGAGTTAGCATTTCACAGTCTCAATTGGTGAGTCCTCATCTTTCAAGGGCCCTTCTTATCAATTATATATCATATTTTTAGTTTTAGACTATAGTGAGCAAGTTGGGATCTTGTCCCATCAACTCTTTAGTATTAGGGGCTTTTCAGAGTTATGTATGTATTCATATGTTATGTTATGTTCAGACTTCCTCTATGTTAATTATGTTGATCTTTCGTTTTATTTTAATTAGTTAGATGTTATGTTCAAGCCATGGGTCGACTTGGATCCTCTTAGGGTTTTCCGTCCCGTGTCTTGATCCGGGCCTATGTTTCGGTCATGACAAACATGGTGTCAAGGCATTAGGTTTTGAAGTGTCCTAGGGTTTCTGAAAGCCGCATTAAGTAGTCTTTTCCATGGGTGTGAAACGCGCCACACTTATGACGAAGAGGCTGCGAGACATTCGGAAAATGTTCCCTTCTTTCATGATCTATGTCATGCGATTAAATGCCTCTCTATCCTTCTAACTCGTGCTATATGGGTGTGCAGAATCATGCCTCCTTGCCGAGTTAACAGATGAAGAAACGTGAATGGAAATGGACATGAGAATTGCAATGGAGATGGACATTAGCAGGCCCCGCCAGCCCATGAAGAGCAGGTACCTGAGCCGGTTGCCCGTGCTGATTTTAGTGTAGCCATACAAATGTTAGCTCAGGCCTTGACCGCTCAGGTCAACTAGCAGGCAGTAGCACATGTCCCTCAAAATAGGAATGCGGTGGTGGCAAGAGTCAGAGATTTTTTGAGGATGAACCCTCCGAAGTTTCTGGGATCAAAGGTGGACGAGGATACATATGAGTTCATTAATGAGGTTCTGAAGATCACCCAGATTATGGGGGTGACCGGAGAGGAGTGCACCGATCTAGCCTTGTATCAGCTGAAAAGGGTTGCACACATCTGGTTCTAGCAATGGAAGGATAGTAGGGGTATTAGAGCAGGCCCGGTTGGTTGGGATGAGTTTCATGCCACTTTTCACGATCAGTTTTTCCCTCATGAGATGAAGGAGATCAAAGCAACCGAGTTTGTGAACCTAAAGCAAGGGAAGATGAAAGTTCAGGAGTATATGCTTTGGAGTTCACTCATCTGTCCAAGTATCCACCTAAGATGGTAGTGGACTAGAGAGCCCGAGTGAGCCAGTTCGTGCATGGGGTAGCAAATTACCTAGTCAAATATTGCCAAACCGTAATTCTTAACCAGGGCATTGACTTTGATCGGATAGTTCGGTATGCCTAGTAGATGGAGGAAGTATAGACGAGTGAGCGGGAGAGAGAGGCCAAGAGGGCCAGGACTGATAGCCTTGGATTCTTCTACCAGAGACCTAGTGGACACCGTCAGTAGTCCCACTAGAGATCTTTAGCCGCAGCTCCTTTGGCTATGAGTTTTCCATCAAGATCAAAGCGCGATCAAAGAGGACGAGCATCAGGCTCTATAGGTTAGGATAGTAGACCCGTGGAGACCAACACTCCTAAGTGTGGCAAATATGGCCAGAGACACGTGGATTAGTGCTTGGCAGGTTCAGGTGCTTGTTTCAGGTGTCGGAAGCCCGGACATATGCGTAGGTATTGCGCAGCAGTCAGATAGGGTCATGATAGGGGCCGACGCCCAGCCTCCAGTTCAGTAGCTCCACTAGCATGCCCGGCTCAGCAGGGCGCATCTACCAGCACGGGTGATGGACAACGTCAAAATAGGTTCTATGCCCTAGTATCCCGTCAGGAGCAAAAGGTCTCCCCGATGTAGTCACTGGTATGTTATGATTATTCCACCTTGATGTATATGCATTGTGAGATCCAGGGGCTACTTTGTCTTTTGTGATTCCCTATATTGCTAGTAGTTTCGGTGTCAATCCCGAAATTTTTTCAAAACCCTTCTCAGTCTCTGCTCCAGTTGGTGATTTCGTTATAACTGGACAGGTATATAGAAATTGCCTATTAAATCTCTTCAAAAAGTCACCTCAGCAGATTTAGTAGAGCTAGCCATGACCGATTTTTATGTTACCCTTGGCATGGATTGGTTATATGCATGTTATGCCTCAGTAAATAATAGAACCGTTGGAATGGGTTGTTAGGTGGATGGTCTTAGGCAAGGAGGCTGGCACGAGTCCTAGGGACAGCTCGTTGTTGGTAACAATGAGTCATTGTAAGTTGCAGTTGGGAGGAATTCCTTATGATGGTCAGTGGTTGTAACGACCAACAATTACGAGTCGTTAGGACTAGTAATGACTCATCCTAACTAGTCGTTGTTAGAGAGTTAAGTGGAATCAAGAAGGGTAACGGGAGGCCGTAACGGGTCATCGTTTGGAGTAACAACCTATTCTATCGGGTCGTTGTATCAAGATCATAGAAGTTAAAAAGTGATGGATGAAGTATCCGTCGGATACCATGAGTCGTGTTATCAAGGAATGACCCATTATGATACCCGTTGCCACCGGTAGTGCAGTTTTTCCAAAAGTTTCATTAAGGGTATTTTTGTCATTCCTAATCCCTAGGGTCCTAAACTACATCATTTTAAGATTGGAGTACTGTGTTTTAATAAGGTTTAAGTCATTCTAAACCTATTCCAATTCATGCATGCAAGCTTAGAGGTTTAAGGGGTGATCAAGCCTAGTCTCTTCAAGGTTCTTCCCCAAATTTCCATTCGGAAATCAAGGGAGTTATGAAATCAGATCCTTCTAGGTATGTAGGGTTATGAATAGGTATAATTATCCGCACCCATGCCCAATCCTCTCTAAATTCATGAATATTCCAATTGATGAATCTATGGGGTTTTTATCCAATGCGTGAATTCTCTAAGTTTTAATCATGGGTATGATCCGAGCATGTTTCAAATGTTGAATTATGACTAATTTACAATGTTTTCAATTATCAATTATGATTTCAAGTTTTATAAATTATGATGCCCATCCATGGAAGTTCATGAAAGTTTGAGAACAATGAAATATGAATTCAACCATGATGATTTTTTATGAAGAAGGTATGATTTTAAATTACCAATGTATATATTTATGTTTTCAAATGATAAAGTCTATGTAAAGCATGTTAAAGTATTAGGCAATGTCATATGATCATGTATGTTTCATGAATTTATCTAAACTTGATGTATTAGCTTACCACATGGATTTTAGAGTCTAAACTTCCACTATTTTCAGTTTGTGGTATGGTTTGAGCCAAGGCTCCTTATGTTAAGATTTCAGATTCATGTATACATGTTAAGAGTCAGCTTCGTCATTAGACGATGGTTCAACTTTATTGAAAAACGATGGAGAGCACATGCATGTTTTTGGGAGTAGTGTCTAGCACCGAGTAGGCTAAGGGTCAATCAACCCTATGCCTCAGAACTATGCGCCAATGTAGGTTTACATATATACTTTGGGACCTCCCTTGGAGCTTCCCCTACCCCCATGGGGCTTTTAGCTTGATATCGATATTGTGGCAGCGTCCTTAGCCCTGGCAGAGCTTTGGATGGCTCTGCCCACTTGAGTGTAATAGTCGGGACCACGTAAGCTCTATTGTGGTAATGTTGGTTATATGAAGAGTCTCCCATTGTTCCTCATGATTTCAGGTATGCATGTTCATCAATCATGATATAATGTTTTCAACAGGTTTGACTCAATGTTCAGTTTTACTTATGATCATAAGTTTTTAGATTTGGGTTAGTTAATTCAGTTATGATGTTCAATTATGCTCAGATCATGATTTCGAAAAATAGCATGCAAGCCCTACTCTTAAAGTCTTATCTTGATTATGTTTTATAATATGCATGATATATGATTTTTAGTTAGCGACTTACCTTGCATACTCGGTACATTTCATGTACTAACCGTATACCCTATGTTGTATCGTTTTACAATATAGGCTCTGATATTCAGGCTCAATCCCGCCGCTAGTCAGATTTATGGAGAAGCATTTCTCAGTTTCAGTTGGTGAGTCCTTATCTTTTGGGGGCCCTTCTTATCAGTTAAATTTCATATTTTTAATTTCAGACTTTAGTGAGTTAGTTGAGGTCTTGCCCCATCAACTCATCAATATTAGAGGCTTTTCATACTTATGTATGTATTCAGATGTTATGTTATGTTCAGACTTCCTCATGTTAATTATGTTGATCTTCTATTTATTTGAATAACTTAGATGTTATGTTCATGCCATGGATTGACTTGGAGCCTCTCGGGGTTCCTTGTCCAATGTCTCTATTAGAGCCTATGTTCGGGTCATGATAGAATGCTTGTATTGTTTTCTCTTCATCTTAAACGTTACGACTGCATGAATTCTCTACTTTCTTGAACCTAGAGAGGTAGAGATTAGGAAAAGAGAAGTACAACAAGCCTTGAACTTTATGGTTCATTGTATAACTTGAGTTGTGGTCGTAGGATAGTTAATTTTGAATAAATTGGTAATGGTTAAAGTGTAATCACTTAAGAGACCTAATTCGGTAATTGAGTATAGTCATCCAATAGGGAAAAACCAGTCATTTGGATGGACCTATGTTATCAACTCTACAAGCTAAGTATTAGAATAGATCTTGAGTATAAAACCCGAAGTAGTTATGAATCGATGGGAACCCCTCCCTTGTTAATTGCATAATCTTGACAACAACTCTAATTTACAACATTCTCACTTAATTCTTTCATTGAAATCCCCATTTAGGAGATAATTGTATTAAGAGCATAAAATACTAGCGCAATTCTACATCCTGACCATATTCCCTATGGGATTGACACCAACCTTTGTTGGGTTCTTTATTGACAACGTCTGCATCATACTTTTATAGGAGTGTTATTTGAGCTTTATCATGGGGTCTTTACTATAGCATCTGTCTTTTTGCTAGAGGAACTCATCACTCTAGACTCGCCAGCATCCTTTCTTGAGCCCTTATTATCAGAGTCTGTACCACTCGCTGCCTCATATGCATCTCCTCTCTTTTAAGATTGGGGATGAGATTGTTTATGGTGTGATCTCTGCCTCGTAGTGCGAGGCTACAATTATTGTTCTTAATAGATCTCGTCCTCATCTTGTAAATGGGTATTAATATGCATTTCCCTCTTTGTCATTGTAACGTAGGAGGCATGGTAGCTTTGGAAAAATCTGGACTCACAGTGCTAGACGTAGTTTTCACGGGAAGAAGGATGTACTGTTGACTCTATTCACGACTTTTCAATTAGGTCATGGAATAAGTTCTGCCACTCTATAATGTTTTCATAGGTAATATGATGAACCATCATTTGCATTCACAAGCTATCTTATTTTCCGTTGAAACTTTTCTGCAAGTTAGGCATACTAATCTTACAACCACGATCTAGATCACGGACCATTGGTAAAAAGACGACTCATCCGTTCCTCTATGGTTCTCTATGAGTAGTAGAATAACTATGAGATTGTGATGAGCATACAAGCAATGGTAGAACTAATTGGAAGAAACTTTTTGGAGACTTGAACGACTAGGATGAAGTTATATTAGGAGTAGGAGGTTTATGGGTGGAAGTTTTTAAGATGATGGGAATTGTGGAGTGTTGAATAGGTGTGGGGAATAATTTATGGAATGTGATGGTAGTGGAGGTGATCATGGGGGGGGGGAGGGGGTTTGAATGGGGCTTTTATGAAGGAAACAAATATGAGTGATTTAATTTGTGGAGGTTTTGAATTTTTTAAAATGTAATGGAGGATACAAGTGAGTAGAGAAAAAGAAGAAGAAAAAAGTTGGATCATGTTAGGGTTTAGGTTTTCAGCCAACCATGACTAGATTAATGGCTCGTCAAATAAAGAATAGGTCATCGTGTGCTCTATCAATTCATATTAGTTTCCTCTTTTCCACAGTTGATTGGATGAGCCATTCTTAGGATGACGGATTATTGTATCAATTGTAAAAAATGTTCAAAGATTTCCCCTTTTACTTCCAGTTTCCATGATTGTTTTGATGGGCTGCCTTTTGAAGCGATAGATCGTCCTGTAACTCATAAAAAAGCCTTCATAGTTTCCCAAAAAAGCTCCCAGTTTTCCATGCTACAAACCACGAACCATCACAGAATTACATGGCTCGTCATTAGGTTTATGGTTGCATAAATTTTTTCCCACTTTGAGTGCTTGTCTCCGGTATAATCTAATCATTATCAAAACTTCCCACAATAATAATAATAAAATATAGCATACAACATACAAGACATTTTTGGATTTCCTACCAATCAATGTCTGATTTAATGTTGTGGTATGATGCAGGTACGTTGATTACTCATACTTTATCAAGGTACCCCTTAGGTTGCCTTCTAAGTAGCGCCCAATTTAATGTTGTGGCATGACCTAGGTATCTTAAATACTCAAACTTCATCAAGATACACCTCCTCAATTACACTTACCTCATCTGGTGTCCCAAATTACTATTTGACTCGCTACCCATTAACTTCGAACCTCATACCATATTTTGATCCAAGCTCAATCACCCCATGTGGGAACATTTATATCAATTTAAAAGGGACTAACCACATACACTTCAACTTGCCAGGAAATAAGTGAAGTCTAAAGTTAAATAACAACATCACATATCTTGGGCTGAACTCCCTCTTTTTTTATTTTTCGGTCGTGATAAAGCTTCAACTTCTCCTTATATAGGGATGCGTTCTCATAAGTCCCAAGTAAAAACTCATCCATCTCAATGAGTTGTTAAGTCTTTGGTTAGCAGCTTTGACCTACAGCTAGTTTAGCTCATTGAGTGCCTATAAAGCCTTATGCTCAAGCTTTACCTATAGGTGACATGAATCCCCATAGACAAGATGGTATAAATACATCCCAATAGGCATCTTGAAAGATGTTTTGTATGCCCATAAAGCTTCATCCAATCTTTTTGACAATTTGTTCTATTAACATTTATGGTCTTTGAAAGGATTGTCTTAATTTCTCAATTGGAGACCTCTACTTGTCCACTTGTCTACGGGTGATACGGTGTTGTGACCTCATGTTTAACATTATGTTTCTCTAGCAAGGCTTAGAACAATATGTTACAAAAATGTGATCCACCATAGCTTATTATAGCTCTTAGCATACCAAACATGGGGAAATGTTCCTCCTTAAGAAGGCAACGATTGACTTGCTCTCATTATTTGAAAGTGCCACTGCTTCCATTCACGTTGAGACATAGTCGACTGCCACCAATATGTATATCATTTCATATGAGTTCACAAACAGACCTATGAAATCAATACCCCAGAAAACACAAAGCTCTTTTTCAAGTATCAAAGTCGATAGTAATTCATGCTTCTTAGACACACCTCCTTGCCGCTGACACTTGTCATAATTTTCACAAAATCCTGTGCATCTTGATTAATTGTGAGCCAGTAGTAACCATATTGCAAAATCTTTTACGCTATGTGGATACCACTATGATGGCCCCTGATTGGGGATGAATGGCATGCCTTGAGAATTTACATTATGTCAACTTCTGATACCCACCTTCTAATTATATCATTTGCACAAGGTCTGAATAGGTATGGCTCATCCCAGAAGAACTACTTCACTTAATGGAGGAACTTTCTCTTTTGGTGAGATTTCATATCTTCAAGCATACATCACTCACCCAAAAGTCTGCAAAATCTGCACAGCACGGGATAAGATCCTGTAAGGCAGCTAACACTTGCTCATTTGGGAATGAATTGGTTATTTCCACCTCACTATTCAGCTTCCTCTTTTCACCTAACCTGGATAGTGATCAACTACTTGATTCTTTGAGCCTTTTTAGTCCCTAACTTTGAAGTCAAACTCTTGTAGCAATAGTATCAACTGGATTAGTCTTGTTTTTGCATCCTTCATGGCCATAAGATAACATATAGCCTTATGATTTATATGAAATATGACATTTGGGCCCAGAAGATAACCGCTAAACTTCTCGAATGTATATACTATCGCTAGTAACTCTTGTTTAGCGATAGAGTAGTTTTTTTAAGCTGCATTGAGAGCTTTGTAGTATAGTAGATGGGGTAAAAAGTCTTCTCTCATCTTTCATCAAAGGCAGCTCCCAAGGCTAATCCATTTGTATCACACATTACCTCAAAACCTTTGCTCCTGTAATTAGCCATAATGATTGGTGCAGTGACAAGCTTCTCCTTCAAGCTATGTAACGAATTGATACATTCATCATCAAAAACGAACTTATGTCTTTATTAGTAACCTGTAAAGAGGGTTAGCGATATTTGAAAAATCTTTAATGAATTGCCAATAGAACCCGACATGCCCAAGAAAGCTCTTAACGCCCTTCACAGAGATAGGAGGTGGAAGTTTTGAAATAACTTAAACATTGGCTTTATCCACTTGTATTCCTTACTTAGAAATTTTGTGCCCCAACACTGTTTCTTTTTTCACAATAATCTATAACTTTTCCCGCTTTAGCACTAGATTAATCTCTTCTCATCACTTCAATACTGAATCTATGTGAGCTAAGAAATCCCCAAATTAATCACCCACTACAGAAATGTCATCCATGAATATTTCTATGGTGTCTTTCACTGTGTTTGAAAAGATGGACATCATACACCTCTAGAAATTGTTAGGTGCATTACCCAACCCAAAGGGAATCCACTTGAAAGAAAACGTCCTATAAGGGCATATAAAGGTCATATTTTCCTGATCCTCAAGAGAAATATAAATCTGGTTATAGCCAGAATTCCATCAAGGAAATAGTAGTTTTCTTTACCTAAAAGTTTGCCTAACATTTGGCCCATGAAAGACATTGGGAAGTGATCATTTTCAGTGCAATTGTTTAAATTGTGATAGACCATATAAACTCTCCAACCAATTACTATTCTTACCGGGACTAGTTAATTCTTCTCATTCTGAACCACTGTCATATCACCCCTTTTTGGCACAGAATACATTAGGCTAACCCACTGACTGTCTGAGATTGGGTAAACTATCCCTGCATCTAACCACTTAATAATCTCTTTCTTTACTACCTCTTGCATGGGAGGGTTTAACCTCCTCTAGTGCCTAATGTTGGGAATGAAATCTTCTTTGAGCTTGATTCTGTGTGTGGAATTCTATGTGGAATTCCAATAATGTCAGCGATGGACCATCTAATAACCCTATTGTATGTTCTCAAAATAGATACCACTACTTCAACTTGCCATTCCAACATTGGTAAGGTGTCATACAGCCTAAGAGAAACATATCGCGGGTAGGATGGAAGTGGCTAGATATCCAGTACTGGTGGTTCTTCAATTGATGGCTTGGGGGTGGGCTTGCTCTATTTTTCAAAGCTAGATCCAGTTTCTATCACTACCCAACTTTACAAACTGGACACAACATGGTGCCTAGAATCACAAGTGACCCCAAGCTAACCCATGGCATAACACTAACATAATATGAACTATAGATAAATTATGCGGAAGCCAACGAAAATTATAAAACAACAATATATAAATGACAAAGAGATATATGATTTAACAGATAAATAAAAACTAATTCTTATAGTAAAACACAAAGCTAACATACTAATTGTGTAATACCCCAAATGTTTCTCAGATCAGATTCAGGCTTAAGGAAAGAAATCAGACAGAAAATGGAAGTTTTTTTGGAGAATGAGTGGGTGGAGGACTCCTTAGGAGGCCCCACGAGTTATGGTCAGACCCGTGGGGAAACAGTTTTGAGGTTTGGTCAAGTTCGGTGGTAATGGACGACCAAACAGTTTTGAGGTTTGGTCAAGTTGGAGGCTAGGGTTCCTGGATAAAGTCTAAGGTAGTGGAGGTGATTGATTGCAGGCCACGAGTCGTCATGGAAGACCACGACTTGTGAAGTGAGTCGTGGGTTGTGTTGGGGAAATTTTGAGGAGTTGGGTAGTGTACTCCATGACTCGGTCCCCACGAGTTGTTACCTAACCCCCCGACTTGTGGGGTACCTCGTGGGGGCCTGACGGGGTGATTTTGACTGAGTTTTTCTAGGGGCAATTTCGTAAAAATCCTATGTTCCTAAATTCTAAACTACATCGTTTTGAGTATTATTTGGGCCGTTTCTAAGGGTGTCTCCTAGTGTAATCTCTAATTCTCTGAAAATACTCTCTCAAACCCTTCTTCCTCCCCTCTCTTAAGTTCAAGGATCCTTCAAGTAAGCTTTCAAGGACTTCAAGGTCGAGTTTAAGTGGGAGATTCTTTTACCATGTATGTGGGTTTTTCAACAAGGATATTCTTCCATCCTTGTGCCCCAAAATGTTCTCTCAAAATGCCCAATTTCAACTATTCTAGAAAAGCATGACCTAGGGTTCATGTGATGGGTGATTTCATTTACATTTCTCTAAATTCCAAGATCCATTATTAATATGAGATTAATTATGAGGTAGAATAATTGGGTTACCTTGAACTATGTGTTTGATGATGAGGAATGTGAGATTATAGAATGTCTTCATAAAATGACTTGAACCTTGAACGCGGCTTTATTATTAGTCACTCGATTATCGTAATTACTTGAATCCATATTTAAATATGTGAAGATTGTATGATTATCCCTAAGAACTTGAATGCGTTGTTGATAGACATGTTGAGAAGAAATTAGAGTCTATGGGCTTGAATAATTGAACGTAAAATATGTATCTTCCTTATGCTTTTGAAGGAATTGATTTTGTATGAGGTAAATATATGATAATAGCCTAGTTAATGTATCCTTCTCATGAATTGGAGTAAATCTTAAACGGTCTTGTGAAATGAAAATGTATGCTTCTCTCATGATCTCATTGTAAATGTTTAAGTTATGAGTTAAGTATATGGCTTTCCATAAACATGGAATATATGAATCAAAGTATGCATGTTAAGGTAAAAATTGGACCTATGGATCATGAATGACTCTATGATACATGTTGAATGTTATGAATCCGGAACTTAATGTTGTGGAACTATAACACATTATGTAAAACTATAGATTCTCACTAATGTAAGATGTTTGAAGAAATACTGATATGGCTCCATGATGATATGAATTATAATGATAAAGCATGATAATGATATTTCAAAATGTTGGGCTTGTTGTTGGTATAAAGTAGCCCCAATCACTTCAAAATGAATGTTGTATGATGAAAGCAATGTATGTTATGTTTTTAACTACCTATTGTAGCATAGACCAGATATAAAATGTCAGATCAGTACTGCTCATGTTCTAGTCAGCCAGGGATTCTCTATAGCCGAGAATGTCTCCCTTGGTTAGTCGAGATCCTCCATAGCATAGAGTGACTCCCTAGTTCAGTGGGGATATTCCATAGCAGAGAGTGACTCCCCAGTTCAGTCGGGATCCTCCATAGAAGAGAGTGACTCCCTAGTTCAGGTGGGCTTCTCTCTAGTATGGAATGACTACCATAGTTTAACTGGGACTCTCCAAGGTAGAGAATGACTCCCTTGGTTATGTTATCAACATGATTCAGTTTTGTATGATTCACATTTCAGATTTTAACAGATTTAATATAATGAGAATTAGTTCAGTTACAAATAGTGAGCCAGTACAGTATGTAATACTAGTCTCAGATTTAGCTTTTATTGAATGATTAAAACTTGACCCTTATGCATGAGTTCGATGATGTTTCAGCATACAAGATCTAAAGGAAAGTTTCATGTATATACATGTGTATGCGAATTATAAGAGGATAGTTGCATGTTAACCAGTTATGTTGATGTACTTGGTTATTTCCTTATCGTATATAAATATCTATGTTATCCCGTATGCTCAGTATTCAAAGTACTGACCGCACTCCTTTTGTGCTTTATCATTTCATGATATAGATCCAAATTTCCAGACTCAGCCTCGTGGTTAGATATGCTCCATTCCCTCTCAGCTGCCAGTGGTGAGTAATCGTTTCCTGAGGACGTGATTTACGTTTAAGCTTTATTTATGTTTCAGTTTCAGATTTTAGGAGTGAGCTGGGGGCTTGTCCCATCAACTCATCAGTTTAGTAGAGGGCTTTTGTACTCGTCTAAATACACTCAGCGTTGTATCAAGTGTTGTTATAATTTTCATTATGGTTTCTTATTACATTCTTGCAGTTAGCTTCCGCTTAATCATGTTGTTGATTGTTTCTATTATCAAGTGATATGCTATGATTATGCCATGGGTCGACTTGGAGCCTTTCAGGGTTCCTTGTCCCATGTTACGACTAGGGCGTGAACTCGGGTCGTGACAAACTTGGTGTCAGAGAAAAGGTTTAGAGTATCCTAGGGTGTCTGAAAGCTGCGTTAAGTAGAGTCTTCGTCATGATTGTGAAGCGCGCCACATTTATGACGAGGAGGCTACGAGATGTTTTAGGAATGTTCCCTTTCTTCATGATTTTTATCATGCGTAGAGTATGAGGCTCCAAACAGTTCCTTCCCTGATCGTGCTTTACACGTTCTCAGATAATGCCTCCTAGACGAGCAAATGAAAGGAGAAATGGTAATGACTGCCAGCAAGTACCACCAGCCCTGGCGAACCCGATGGACGACCATGTTACCCATACTGGGTTTGGGAAACTCTTAATATGTTGGCACAGGCCATGATCGCCCAAATTAATAAGCAAGCTATGGACCCATTCCCCAGAATGGGAATGTAGCGGCGACAAGGGTGATGGATTTTCTACGAATGAACACACCAAAGTTCTTGGGGTTAAACATAGACGAGGACCCACATGAGTTCTTAGAAGAGATTCAGAAGATTACCCAAATCATGGGGGAGATGGGAATTGAGAGCGAAGACTTAGCCTCCTCATAGCTAAAAGGAATTGCTTATATATGGTTTTGTCAGTTGAGGGACAGTCGAGGAATTGGAGTAGGCCCTGTAGGTAGGGATGAATTTAAGACTGCGTTCCTGGACAGGTTTTCCCCTAGATAGTTGAGAGATGTTAAGGCGGCAGAGTTCATCGACCTGAAACAGAATGGCATGACAGTTCAGGAGTACGTGTTGGAATTTACCCGGTTATCAAAGTATGCCATGGAAATGGTAGCTGATTAGAGGGCCTGGGTGAGCAGGTTCTTGAATGGAGTCCCAGACTCATTAATTAAAGAGTCCAGGACTACCATGTTGCACAGGGATATAGACTTCTCACGTTTGGTGATATTCACGCAACAAATGGAGGCGGAGCAGGTGAAGGAAAAAGAGAGTGAGGCCAAGATGGCCGGGATAGGAGATTCAAAGTTCTCTTTGCTAAGGATGAGGGGTGGACACTGCTCACTTTCCTAGTAGAAATTGGCAGCCCCAGCATTTTCGATAGTCATTGCTTTCACATAAACCTAGAGTAAGGGGGATTACGTATCCGATGTGTACCAGCTGTGGGCAGTACCACTTGGGAGAATGTATGGCTGGATCACATGTTTGTTTCTGGTAAGGCCAGTCAGGCCATAAGCACTGAGATTGCCCAGAGGCAAAGCTACACGAGAGTAGACCCTCGACCATCTCTTCAGTAGCTCCGATCGCCCACCCATTTCAACAGGGTTCATCATTTAGCCTGGGTGGCGGATGACGTTAAAACCACTCCTATGCCGTAACAGCACACCGGGATAAGGGCATGTCGCCAGTAGTGGCCACAGGTATGTTGTGAATCTTGCATAACTCTTTGTATATTGCTAGACCCAGAACCCTAGTGTTAAATAAGGAGCTTGTGGTCATTGTTGAGAAGAGGTTGTCGATGGGTGATGTGAATAGTTGTTAATGTAAGACTAGCTGTATTGGTTAGAGGTGAAAGGGGGAGCTACAAGTTAATGAATTAGTCCCAACCTTGAGAAATATTCAGGAGCCTTAGAATGATGGCTTAAATTTAAGGGGGAGATGGTAAACATGTGAGATTAGTTGGATATTAATAATGATAGTAGGGAAGTCCTAACCCTAGCAGTCATAGTATGTTAATCCCTTCAAGTTCAGATAATTTCTCTAGTAGTTGAAGCTAAGTTAGGTCTATCCCTATGTACGGACTCCATGAAGTTCTAGATGATCGCTTCAGATAGTGATGTCGATCTTACTTTACAAATCCTTTAGGCTCATTTTCATGTTACAAATAAGATATGTGTGTTAAATCATGTTTCTCAATATGATCATCTCGAACTTAGTCTCTAGAATATGCTTAGTAGCCCAGCAGACTTAGGTTATCTCATGTACGTGCTCAGTTTTAGATGTCGTGAATGATTCATGCTCATAAGACCTGTAATTGAAGCCAGACCAGATATTATGAATTCTAACCCTGTATCAGAAAGTGATTTGAGAGTGATGTCTTACTCCGTATTGGTTCAGTTCCGTTAAAGCGGAAGAATCCTTGTTTGTGTTCTATTTAGTTCCATGTTAGTTGTATGTTCTTCGGCCTCTCTTGTTCAATAGCATGCATGATCAACTTAGATATTCAGTTTTGATATGCAAGGTTAGCCCCTAAGTTAGATGCTTTGTTGGTTCTAGTGGTGATTTATTTATTATGGCATTTTTAGTTTCGTTCCCATCCTTTTAGTATGTTTCGCAAACATTCAAGGAAGAATGTTCCCAAGGGGGAGATATTGAAACACCCCGAATGTTTCTAAGATCAAATTCCATGCTCAAAGAAAGAAATCAAACAAAAAATGGAAGTTTTGTGCAGAACGAGTCGGGGGACAACTCGTTAGGAGGCCCCACGAGTCGTGGTTAGACCCCTAGGGAAACAATTTTAAGGTTTGGTCAAGTTCGGTTGTAACGGATGACCTAACGAGTTGTCTTGCCTAGAAGCGACTCGTTAGGATGGTCGTTGGGTGGAGGCTAGGGTTCCTGGATAAAGTCTCAGGCAGTGGAGGTGACGGATTGCAGGCCTCGAGTCATTATGGCAAACCACGCCTCGTGAACTGAGCTCGTGGGTTGTGTTGGGTAAATTTTGAGGATTTTGGCAGTGTACTCCACGACTCGGTCCCCACGAGTCATTACTTGACCCCACGACTCGTGAGGGACTGACCGGGGAATTTTGCTTACATTTTTCCAGGGGCATTTTCATAAAATTCTATGTTTCTAACTTCTAAACTATGTCGTTTTGAGTATTATTTGGGATGTTTTTAAAGTTTTCTCCTGGTCTAATCTCTTAATCTCTCAAAATACTCTCTCAAACCCTTCTTCCTTCCCTCTCTTAAGTTCAAGGATCCTTTAAGAAAGCTTTCAAGGACTTCAAGGTCGAGTTTAAGTGAGAGATTCTTTTAACAGGTATGCGGGTTTTTCAACAAGGATATTCTTCCATCCTTGTGCCCCAAATTGATTTCTCAAAATTCCCAATTTCAACTATTCTAGAAAAGCATGACCTAGGGTTCCTGTGATGGGTGATTTCATCTATATTTATCTAAATTCCAAGATCCATTATGATTATGAGATTAATTATGAGGTAGAATAATTGGGTTACCTTGAACTAACTGTTGGATGATGAGGAATGTGAGATTATACAATGTCTTCATAAAATGAATCGAACCTTGAACGAGGCTTTATTATTTTTCACTCGATTATCGTAATTACTTGCATCAATGTTTAAATATGTGAAGATCGTATGATTATCCCTAAGAACTTGAATTTGTCATTGATAGACATGTTGAGATGAAATTAGAGATTATGGGCTTGAATAATTAAAAGTAAAATATGTATGTCCCTTATGCTTTCGATGGAATTGATTGGGTATGAGATAAATCTATTATAATGGCTTAGTTAATGCATCCATTTCATGAATTGGAGTAAATATCGAAATGGGTCTTATGAAATGAAAATGTATGCTTCTCTGATGATATTATTGTAAATGTTTAAGTTATGAGTTAAGTATATGCTTTCCATAAACTTGGAATATATGAATCAAGGTATGCATGTTAAGGTACGAATTGGACCTATGCATCATGAATGACTCTATGATACATGATGAATGTTATGAATTCGGAACATAATGTTCTGGAAGTACAACACATGAATTAAATCTATAGACGTTCACTAATGTAAGATGTTTGAAGAAATACTGATATGGCTCCATGATGATATGAATTATGATGATAAATCATGATAATGATATTTCAAAATATTGGGCTTGTTGTTAGTAGAAAGTAGCCCCAATCCCTTCTAAATGAATGTTGTATGATGAAAGCAGTGTATGTTATGTTTTTGACTACCTATAGTAGCATAGACCAGATATACAATGTCAAATCAGTACTCCTCATGTTCTAGTCAGCCAGGGATTCTCTATAACCTAGAATGTCTCCCTTGGTCAGTCGGGATCCTCCATAGCAGAGAGTGACTCCCTAGTTCAGTCGGGATCCTCCATACAGAGAGTGACTCCCTAGTTCAGTCGGGATCCTCCATAGCAGAGACTGACTCCCTAGTTCAGTTTGGTTTTTCCCTAGTAGAGAATGACTCCATTAGTTTAGCTGGGACTCTCCATAGTAGAGAATGACTCCCTTAGTTATGTTATCAACATGATTCAAATTTCAGATTTTAATATATTTTAATATGATGAGAATTAGGTCAGTTACCAGTAGTGATCCAGTACAGTATGTAATACTAGTCTTGGATTCATCTCTTACTAAATGATCACTTGACCCTTATGCATGAGCTCGATGATGTTTCAGAATACGAGATCCAAAGGACTGTTTCATGTATATACATGTGTATGCGAATCATAAGAGGTTAGTTGTATGTTAACCAGTTCTGTTTATGTACTTGGTTATTTCCTTATCGTATATTTGTATATTTAATCATCTATGTTATCCTGTATGCTCAGTACATTCCAAGTGCTGACCGTAAGGCTTTCGTGCTATATCGTTTCATGATATAGATCTAGGTCTCCAGACTCAGCCTCGTGGTTAGATACACTCCATTCCCTCTTAGCTGCCAGTGGTGAGTCCTCATTTCCCATGGACGTGATTTATGTTTATGCTTTCTTTATGTTACAGTTTCAGATTTTAGGAGTTAGCTGTGGGCTTGTCCCAGAAACTCATCAGTTAAGTAGAAGGCTTTCCGACTTGTCTAGATAGACTCAGCGTTGTATCAAGTGTGGTTATAATTGTCCTTATGGTTTCTTATTAGATTCTTGTAGTTAGCTTCCGCTTATTCATGTTGTTGATTGTTTCTATTGTCAAGTGATATGCTATGATATGCCATGGGCCGACTTAGAGCCTTTCGAGGTTCCTTGTCCTGTGTTACGTCTAGGGTTTGAACTCGGGTCGTGACAAACAGACTGCCTATTTAAAAGCCTCTAGTAACAGATGAGTTGCTGGGACAAATCTCTTGCTAACTCTAAATGTCTAAAATTAAAAATAAGAGTAAGGTCATCTCAAATAAACATAACTCCAGCCCTCGAATGATGAGGACTCACTAATGGAGAGCTGATCAAATATTCGAATGTGTCTAACCGCGGGGATGAGTCTGAGTAACTGATCCTATATCATAAAATGAATAGCATAAGAAGTATGCGGTTAGTATGTTGAATGTACTGAGTATACGAGATATGCAACTGAAACATTGCACATGATGATAACCTACAATGTTGTACTAAATACATAATTTAGGCATAAACTATGCTGAAAATACATAATGGAAGTATAGGTAAAACGAATTTAATAGTCATGTGCACTGAAAGTTTAGTCTATAACTATGACTGAAACTATAATTAAACTAAATTGTGGGAGATCAGTCCGCTAACCAACATATAACTGTTTGAGCTAAATATGGAGTTCGATGTATACGCCCCATCAATAGAACCCAATATATCTTTCCAGGGTACAAAGGCATGGCTGGTGTGATCACTAAAACTAATGCCTTTTATGCAGAGACCAACTGTGGCACGTAGTTCTAGGAGTTGGCACGCCGAACCTCGGGGCACCGGTGCTAAGTACTACTCGCAACTGATGATATACTAATAACTGAAAACCTAATGTCCTAAGACTAAGTCGGAAACTACTTTATCTGATACTTTTCTAAGTGTCTAAAGGACGTAATAATGTTGGTTATGCTATGAAAATTTTTATATTGAGATCATGATAGGATGACATACTCATAACAAGGAAACTTTTCTAAAGAAATGCAAAATCTATGTATCCTGAATTTGAAGTCATGCTAAAATTTTCATGAAAGCACAATACGTAAATGAATGTAAATCATGAGTTCAGGTAATAAAAATAATGGAAGTCATGAAAAAACTATGATAATCAGGAAATCATAAAATGAATGACCTAAGACATGATTTCTAAGGCACTATGAATTCTACGTTTTTTAGAAGCCTTACGGACACAAAGGTGAAAAGATGGTCCTTGTTGAAATCCTACAAACCTGGAGTAGGAGAATTCCCTTGCTAGAACTTGAATCATGAAGCTTTTGGAGAAGAACCCTAGTTATTGGCTTGAGAGATTTGATGCCTTTGTTGTTCTGTTTATGAGAGTTTTAGAAAGAATGAGAGGCAAAGGTCGACTAATTCCCCTTAGTGCCTTTCTAAAAGAACCCAACATGACGTATTTAGGACTTAAGAACCTAGAAAGTTACGAAGATACCCTTAGGAAAACTTACTAAAATTCTAGAAACTGAATCCTGTAGCTCATACCACAAGTCATTAGGAAAACTTACTAAAATTCTAGAAACTGAATCCTGTAGCTCATACCACAAGTCATGCCATCATCCCATGACTCATGCTTGGACTCGTTGTGTATAGGGAAATTTTGGACAGCCTCTATATAAGACACCGTGGATGGATACAACTAGTCCCTTCATACCACGTATCGTGGTTTGTGCTCATGGTCACTGAGATAGTTTGGGCTATTATATGAACTTCATCCTATAGATGTATACAACTAATCCTCCTTCCTTATCACGAGTCGTACCATGACTCATGATCACTGAAACAATCCTGAACATTACTTAGAATCTCATACCATGACTCCAACCCACGAGTCATCCTTTCTCACCAAGACTTGTGCTGTGGGGTTGTCCTGTGGGTAATGGTTCCATTCTTGCTAGTTTTCTACTTTATGTCTAGGATCTTATCTTAGGAACTTTTGAGGTGTTACAATATCTCCCCCTTGGGAATATTTATCCTCAAATAAAGACTAATAAGGCTGAAAATATAGGGAAAGAGTTATAACCCCAAAATTGAATGCTAAACACTAAACATTGAGAGACTGACTGTCACTAATCGAGCATGGACCCCGAATTGAGACACGAGACCTAGAACCACAAATGGCTCCCAGATAAACCATGGTACATATATAGCATGAAAGAGAGCATATTTAAAGAAGAAATAAACTTAACTCAACATAAGTGGAAGTATGCATAACATAAAAACATAAGCAGAAACATGAGTCAACAACGCTGAACCATCTATAAATAGTTGTATGAAAAGCCTCTAAACATACGATGAGCAGACAACTAGCTCGCTAAGTCTGAAAGTAAAATATATAAGGAAAAGAGACATGAACCAAAATTTCCGTCCTCGGATCATGAGGACTCACCAAAACTCTGATGGTATTGGACCGAAGGAGGGGAAAGCTAATGTCGGGGATGATACTGATCACCCCAACCTATATCATGAGACAACATACCATAAAGTATGCGGTCAGTACTTTAAATATACTGAGTATGTAGAGAAAGTAAAACATACTAGTAAAGGGATAGTCTGGAATCATGAGTATAAAACAAGATAGAATATGAGAGTAAGGGCAACATGTAAAAAGTCATATTCTTGAAGTAATCAAAATCATGAGATATTCATCATTAGCAGAAACATAATGATCCAAGGTTTGAGAATAGACATCATATAATGTACCATACTCAAAATCATAAGTGAAAACTCATAAGCTGATTAATGGGTCAAATATGCCATAAAACATAGTATCATAAGTCATGAACATGAGGAACAATGGGAGACTTCGTCATAACCGACACCATCATGATAGAGCTTACATAATGGCCCAACTATCTCTCTCAAGTGGGCAGAACCGTTCAAAGCTTTCCAAGGCAAGGAATGATTAAGGCCTGATATTACTTGTGAATCCCCACAGGGCTTGAACGTGAATATATATATATATACCTACAGTGGCATGTGGTTGTGAGGCTCAGGGTTTTTCTGAACCCTAACCTACTCGGTGCTAGATACTACTCCTAAAAATATGTACATGGCTCATAATCAATATCGTGAAACATACTTGAACTTGCATGGGCTAGCCAAAATATGAAATCATAGTCATATTTACCATACGTGAAATAACCATGAAAAGGGTGCCATATAGTTTGCCATGATACATGAACTTGAATTTCATTAAAATAGTACATGCTTGATTTTAAGTTGAAGAATTCGTAAACATTCATACATACTTTGATAATTCATCATAACATGAAATCATCATCTCATAAGCTTGAAAGTCATAAATCATGCATAACTGGGAAAAATCACCATAAATATGAAAGTATAGATCCATGAGAGATTCTAGTAGAAAACAGGTATCATAATCATAAATCATGAATTTAATCATAAGATACTTGAAATTAAAATAGATGACAAGAGATTTCATGATAATTAGATCTAACCCTAGAATTTCAACATATCATGCATGGAAACTTGAAATCATGAAATAGGAATGAAATTGGGCATGAGGGTGGAAGAATTTCCCCCATTCCTAACCCTACATAACAAGGCTTGATGAATCCCTAGCTTGACTTGAAGACCCAAGAGAAATTGAGTGATCTTTATGAAGAACACTAATCTTTGCTTGAGAGGATTTAATCTTCCAATTGAGGTGTTAGGAGTAGAATGAGGGCTTAGTCTCAGCAAAAACCCATAATATACCGCTCAACAAAACCCAAAACAACCTCATTTAGGAGTTAAAAACATAAAAAATTACAAAAATACCCCTAAGACTTTGCATTTAAAAACTATCATGTTCAATGCTACGACTAGTCCTACAACTCTTAAGACCTTACCACGACTCGTAATGAGTCTCATGATTTCATGTCCTGCGTTTAATCATCCTCTGACCTTCATACAAGGGGTTCCTACCATGACCCGTACCTCTTTACCATGGGTTGTACCTAGACTCGTGGCTCCTTACATCATTGCAAAACATTGCTTTGAATCTCATCCTACGAACCTCTAGTACGACTCGTACCATCTAGTTACAAATCATATTTCTCCATCAAAGATTAAATCAATATCTATAGGAACCATGCTACAACCAATGGTATGACTCGTACCATCAGCAATGAGTCGTACTGAGGCATTTCCCAATGTTCTCTGCCTGGTAAAATTCCAAATACTGAGTATAGTCTTAACAAACTTTGGGGTGTTACATTATCTCCCCCTTGAGATCATTCATCCTCAAATGGAGGATAATTAAGCTAGAAAGATAGGGAAAGAGTTGCAATCCCAATGTTGATAGGCTATAAATTGAAGACTGACGGAGAAACGGACACCGAACTAAGATACATAACTGAATTGGATTCATGAAACATACATGCATACGATGACATGAAAGGAACTGAGAGACATGAACTTGACATGAAACAGAATAGAGTACTAAGGAGAAAACTGGTACCTCATGCTGAAACTGAGCAAGAAGGGAAAAGATGTAGGTATCTAGCCACCATATCTACATTGGCTTCCCACACAACTCCCTCAACAAGCTAATTTCTCCACAAAACCATCACTAAAGCAACTTCCTTGTTCCTTAACATTCAAACCTTCTGATCAAGAATCTCAACTGGAACCTCCCCATAGGTAAGGCTATCCTTCATCCTAATGCTTTCTATAGGAACAAGTAAAGCTTGACACCAATGCACTTTTTCAACAGAGACACATGCAAAACTTCATGTATTGAAGCTAATTTCGCTGGTAGCTCCAACTCATATGCCACCTTTCCAACTTAGCTCAGAATTATATAAGGACCAATATATTAGGGACTAAGCTTCCCTTTCTTGTCGAATCTCATAATGCCCTTCATAGGAGATACCTTCACAAACACCCAATCATTGACCTTGAACTCAAACTCTCTCCTTCTAACATCCGCATAAGATTTTTGATGACTCTAAGCTATTTTCATCCTTTCTCCTAATGAGTTGAACTTTTTCCATAGACTCATGGACAAAATCTGGCCCTATTAATGTATTATCACCTACCTTGAACCATCCAGCTGGCGATCTATACCTCCTCCCCTAAAGGGCCTCAAATGGAGACATCTGAATGATGGAGTGATAACTATTGTTGTAGGCAAATTCGATAATAGGGAAATGATCAACCCAAATACCAATGAAATCGATTAGGCCTGCTCTCAACATGTCCTCAAGAGTTTGAATAGTCCGCTCGGCTTGACCATCTGTATGTGGGTGAAAGGTTGTGCTAAGCTTCACCTGAGTACCAAGTCCCTTTTGAAACAACCTCCAAAATTGAGAGGTGAACTGAGTACCCCTATCTGAGATAATTGATAAAGGAACTCCATGCAATCTAACCAACTACCAAATGTATCATCTAACATAATCCTCTGTAGAATCAGTAGTTTGGTTTTATATCCCAAAAGCCCTAAGACTAGACCTAGGAGTTGAAATAGAGAAAATAGGATTTTCTACACCAGTTCACAGAACGAGTCATCCTGTGACCCATCAGGATGACCACGAGTCGTTACGTGACTCGTGGTTAGAAGGTTTGACTTGTTGGAAATTTTCAAGTTGGGGTGACCATGGGTATGACCACGAGTTGTGGTCAGCCCCACGAGCCGTTAGGTCACTCGTGGTCAGGGATGGGTGAAGGAATATGGGACAGTACACTTAACGGGTCCTCACCACGACTCATTAGGAAGCACCACGAGTCGTGGTGTCTCTTGTGGAGACCCCCCTTGGTATTTTGGCAGTGTAGCGGACGAGTGGTGACCACGAGTCATGGTCACCAGTAATGACTCATGATGTTTCCCGTGGTGAGTTCTAGGTAAATCTTTGGCAGTGCACTTGACGATTGTTGTGACGACTCGTGGTCAGAGGTAACGACTCGTCTAGTCCCTCATTGGGACTGGTAGTCTATTTTCCTCTACAAAATTTGTAAGGGATTATCCGTAATTCTTATGATCCTATGGCCTAAACTACATCATTTTAGGTTATGAATTGTGAGTTTTAAGAGGGGTAAGTTCATTCTAAGATATTCCTATTCATGCATGCAAGTGTAGAAGTCTAGAGAGGTGATCAAGCTTAATTTCTTTCGAGTTCTTCTCAATTCATCCTTGCGCAATTAGAGGAGTTATAGAATCAAATTCTCTTAGGTATGTAGGTTTATGATTGGATGAATTTGTTCACACCCATGCCCATTCCCTCTCGAATTCATGAAAATCTATATATTGATCCTATGGGATTTAACCCAATGCATGAATTTCCTAAGTTTCTACCATGGGTATGAGTTAAGCATGATTCTATTATTGAATTATGTTTCATGGGCAAGTTTTACAATGTTTCCAATTATAATCATGATTTTAAGTTTTAAAAATTTATAATACCCATCCATGAGAAGTTCATGAAAGTTGAGATCTATGATGTATGTTCAAGTATGTTGAGATATTTATGAGAAAAGAATGTTTTCAATGTTACCCATGTCTATGATCATGTTTTCAAGTGAATCGAGTATCTTCAAACATGTTTAAGTATTGGGCAAGCCCACATGTTCAAGTATGATTTATGATTTCATGAATTAGCTTACCACATGATTTTGGAGTCAAGACTCCCAATTATGTTCAACTTGTAGAATGGTTTGAGCCAAGGCTCCCCATGTATGATTTTAGATGTTATATATATATATATATATATATATATATATATATATATGATTATTCAGCTTTGTCTCTAGGCAATGGTCAGCTTCATTGAAAAACGATGGAGATCATATGCATGTTTTTGGGAGTCTTGTTTAGCACCGAGTAGGCTAAGGGTTAGTCAACCCTATGCCTCCAAACTATGAGCCAATGTAGGTATGATCATATTAGTTGGGACATCCTTTGGAGCTATCTCCTGTCCCAAGGGGCCTTCTGCTTGATATCAATATCATGGTAGCGTCTTTAGACCTGGCAAGGCTTTAGACGGCTCTGCCCACTTAACTGTGATAGTCGAGACCACGTAAGCTCTATCACGGTAATGTCGGTTATATGATGAGTCTCCTATTATTCCTCATGATTTTAGTTATGCATGTTTATCCCTCATGATATATTTACATATGTTTTCAAGCAGGTTTGACCTAATGTTCAGTTTTACGTATTGTTATTAGATTTTAGCTTTGTGTCATTCGATTCGGTTTTGATGTTCAATTATGTTCAGATCATGCTTTCAGAAAATAACATGCAAGCCCTACTCTCAGATCCTTATCTTGATTATGTTTTATATTATGCATGTTTCAATGATTTTACTTATTCAAGAGGTTTTACTTACCTTTCATACTTGGTACATTCCACTTACTGGCCACATACTTTATGTTGTATCATTTTATGATACAGGCTCCGATCTTCAGACTCAGCCTCGACACTAGCTAGTTTCCGAAGTTAGCATCTAGCTTCAGTGGTGAGTCCTCATCTGCCAAGGACCATTCGTTATCAGTTATCATTATATTTCAGTTTTAGACTTAGAGAGTTAGTTGGGGTCTTGTCCCATCAATTCATCAGTATTAGAGCTTTTCAGACATAGTGTATAATCAGCTTCAGATTCGTGTATGTAATCTAATGTTATGTTATGTTCGGACTTCCACCATGTTTATTATGTTAAGTCTTACTTCTTTATGATTGAGTTAGATATACGTTCATATCATGGGTCAACTTGGAGTCTCTCAGGACTCCTTGTCTTGTGTCTCGAACTAGGCCTATGTTCGGGTCGTGACATTTGGACTGGTAAGAAATATGTTGATTTGGTCAACCTGTCCACAATCAAACATATAGAGTCACACTATCGACGCATACAATACAACCTTGTAATAGAATCCATGTTGATCTCATCCTACTTCCATATCGGAATACTAATGTCCTGAAGCACACCCCCGAGTCGCTGATGCTCAACCCTCACCTATTGATAATTCAGACATTTAGCTGCAAATTACGCTATGTCCTTCTTCATGCCATTCCACCAATAGACTTCCCGTAGATCACGGTACATCTTGTTGGCACTTTGATGGATAGATTACTGATAGTCATAAGCCTCGCTCAGCATATGCTTTATCAAGTTATCCACAACCAAAATACACAATCAACCCTGATATCATAGCAACCATCTCCCACTTTGGAGAAAACCTCTACTTTCTGATTCTGAACAACTTGCTTCAACTTCACTAAGATAGGATCCTCATCTTGCCTTTATTTAACCTCCATAACCAATGAAGATTCCGACCCATTTTGAATAATAACACCACCATACATCGAATCTGTAAGGTGAACTCATAAACGAGCCAGCCTATGCACATCCTTCAAAATATCCTTCCTCCCATCCTCGATATGGGAACACTCTCCATGGATAGTCTACTAAGAGCATCCACCACCATATTGGCCTTCCCAAGATGGTAAACTACACTCATGTCATAGTCCTTGAGAAGCTTTAGCCATCTCCTTTGTTGCAAATTCAGGTCCTTCTAAGTAAACACATACTAAAGACTCTTGTGGTCCGTGAACATATGCACATGCACCCTATATAAATAGTGCCTCCAAATCATCATGGCAAACACCACTGCTGTAAATTCTAGGTCATGCATTGCGTAATTCTTCTCATGTGTCTTAAGTTGTCTGGAGGCATAAGCGATGACCTTAACATATTGCATCCCACATAACCAAGGCCAATTCTAGAAGTACCACAATACATAATGAAACCATTTGTGCCCTCCGATAGGGTCACTACTGGGATTGAAGTGAGTCGAGTCTTTAACTCCTGAAAACTCTTCTCACAAGCATTCGAACATTGGAATTTAACTTTCCTCTAGGTCAACTTAGTCAACGATGCTGAAATGGATGAAAATCTCTCTATGAACCTCTTGTAGTAGCCAGCTAGACCCAAAAAGCTCATAATATTAGTGGGACTGACAATTCTACGCCAATTATTTACCACCTCTATCTTTAGATAGTGCACCTGCACACCCTCATTGAACACCACATGACCTAGGAATGCTACTAAGCTTCAGCCAAAATTCACACTTGGTGAATTTAGCAAATAATTGACGATACTTGAGGGTTTGCAACATAATCATCAAATAAATGGCATGATCCTCCTCGCTCCGAGAGAATATGAGGATATTATCTATGAAGACAATGATGAACATATCCAAATACTGCTTAAAAACCTTATTCATCAAGCCCATGAAAGATGGGGGGGCATTCATCAGACCAGAAGACATAACTATAAACTTGTAGTGACCATACCGAGTCTTAGAAATAATTTTCGGAATGTCACTCTCCCTAACTCTGAGTTGATGATAGTCCGATATTAGGTATATCTTTGAAAAACACATATCACCTTAAATCTGGTCAAACAAGTCATCGATCCTTTAGAGGGGATACTTATTGTTGATTGTGACCTTGTTCAACTGTCGATAATCGATGCACATCCAAAGTGAGTCATCTCTCTTTAAAAAAAAGAGAACTGGAGCACCCTACGGAGACTTACTAAGCCCGATGAAACCCTTATCTAAAAGATCTTTCAACTGCTCTTTCAATTCTTTTGGCTAAGCTAGAGCCATTTTGTAAGGAGGAATTTATATGGGTTGCGTACCATGGAGAAGGTTAATAAAAAAGTCAATCTCCCGTTTAGGAGGGACTCAACATGAGTCACTTGCTCCAACAAGGGCTCAACTGGGGCTGGTTGGTGCGCATCTCCGTTTCCATTCTCATGGTGATTGTCGTTAGCATTTTTTCTTCCATTGATTTGGTAGGGAGGCATATTTTTAAAAACACATATAGCATGACTTAGAGGGATAGGAGAGATGAACTTTATCACACGATATAGATTGTGAAAGAAGGGAAATTTTCCTAAAACATTTTATAGCCTCTTCCCCATAAGTATGTCGCGCTTCACACCAATGAAAAGGACTCTACTTAATGCGGCTTTCAAACTCCATAGGACATCCTTAAATCTAACACTCAGATACTAAGTTTGTCACAACCCGAGCGTGAACCCTGGATCAAGACATGGGACCTACAACCACGAATAGCTCCAAGCTAACCCATGGAACATGCATAGCCTGAAAAAAAGTATATTTCAAGTGGAAATAAACTTCAACTCAACACGAGCGGATGTATGCATAACATAAAAATATAAGCATAAACACGAGTGAACAATGTTAAACCATCTATACATTCTTGTATGAAAAGGCTCTAAATACACGATGAGCTGATAGGACAACATCCCCAACTAGCTTGCAATGTCTGAAACTAAAAGACATAAGCAAAAGAGACATGCACCAAAATTTCCATCCTCAAATCATGATGACTCACCAAAACTAGGATGGTACTAGACTGAAGTAGGGGTGAGCTAATATCGGGTTTGAGACTGATTACCTGAACCTATAGCATGAGACGATATAGCAAAGAGTATGCTGTCAACACTTTGAAAGTTCTGAGCATGTAGATAAAGTAAAACATGCTAGTAAAATGATAGTCTGAAATAATGAGTGTAAAATAAGATATAATATGAGAGTAAGAGCGACATGCTAAAAGCCATATTCTTGAAGTAATCATAATAATGAGATATTCATCATAAGCAGAAACATAATGACTCAAGCTTTGAGAATAAAAATCATATAGCGTACCATACTAAAAATCATAAGTGAAAACTCATAAGCTGGTCAATAAGTCAAATATGCCATAAAACATAGTATTGTAAGTCATGAACGTGAGTAACTTAAAACATGAGGGATAATGGGAGGCTTCGTCATAACTGACACCATCATGATAGAGCTTACATGATGCCCAACTATCTCGCTCTAGTGAGTAGAGCTGTTCCAAGCTTGCCAAGGCAAGGAAAAATTAAGGCGTGATATCACTCGTGAATCCCCCTAGGGATTGAATATGAATATATATATATATATATATATACCTACGGTGGCACGTAGTTTTGAGGCTTGGGGTTCGCCGGAACCCCTAACCTACTCGATTCTAGATATAACTCTAAAAAATATGCTCATGGCTCATAATCAATATTGTCAAACATACTTGAACTTGCATGGGCTAGCCAAAATATGAAATCATAGTCATATTTAAGATACATGATCTAACCATGAAAATTGTGCTATAAAGTTAGCCATGATACTTGAACTTGAATTTCATGAAAATCATACATGCTTGAATAAAACATCATAACTTTAAGAATTCATAAACATTCATGAATACTTTGATAATTCATCATACCTTGAAATCATAGGCGCATAAACTTGAAAGTCATAAATCCTGCATAATTGGGAAAAATCACCATAAACTTGAAAGTATAGATTTATTAGATATTCTAGTAGAAAATAGGTAATTATAATCATAAATCATGAATCTTTTCACAAGAGACTTGAATTGATAATAGATTATAAGAGATTTCATGAGAATTGGGTCTGTAATAGCCCAGACCACCGCTTGTAGAAATTGTCCGCTTTAGTGCCTTCGCCCCTCATGGTTTTAAAAGGCATCTACAAGGGAAAGGTATCCAAAAACTTCTAAAGAACACTTCATTCTCCTCCCCAACTAATGTGGGAGTTGCCTAAACCTACGTGGAATTTGCCTAAGACAAGCCTTACACTCACCCCCCTTCGGGACTCAACATCCTCACTGAGGTTTGCCCCACAACCAGCTCGACCCCGAATCTAATACCAACTGTAGCAGCCTAGGCCACCGCTTGAAGAAATTGTCCGCTTTAGGGGCTTCGCTCGTCACGACTTTAAAACACGTCTATAAGGGAAAGGTATCCAAGAACTTATAAAGCACTCTTTGTTTTCCTCCCCAATCGATATGGGATTCACCTAAACCTATGTGGGATTCTCTTTAGATTAGCGTCAGACTAAGTTTGACCATCATATAGGGTCATTTAGACCACCTCAGTTATTTACAGTTGTTTCAACTTCAGTAACTATACTGAACAAACATGCAATGACGAATTGAAGCTGCTGAAGTTGAAACAACTGTAAATAACTGAGGTGGTCTAAATAACCCTATATGATGGTCAAAGACATTCTCTAAATATGAGATACTGGTCTTAAAGACTATACTAATCTCATCAGTGTACTGAGTAGTCTGAAACTCTTCTAAACTGAGCTAAGTTGAGACTAAGCTGAACTAAGCTAAATTGAGACTAAATTGAACTTAGCTAAACTGAGACTGCTGACTAGTGGGAGAGTCTATAACCGACATATAACCACGTGATCTAGACGCTGAGTATGATGTATACACCCCATTGGTAGGACCCTATTATACCCAGAAAGCCCGAAGATCAGACCCAAGAGTTTAAATAGAGAAAATTGAAATTTTTGCACCAGGTCACAGAACGAGTAATTCTGTGACCAGTGGGGGAGGACCACGAGTCATGAGGTGACTTGTGGTGAAAGACTAGGTTGATTTGAAGGAAGTAGTGGAAGGGGGTCCTCAAAAGCATGATCACGAGTCGTGGTCAGGCCCCAAAACTTGTCAGGTCAGTGGTGGCCAAGAGAATTAAGAAGGGGAAAAGTGTAAGGCAGTGCACCTATTGGATAGATCCCACGAATCGTGGTAAGACACCACAACTTGTAGGGGGGTCGTGGTCAGTAGGATAGGGTTTATTAGAAATCAGGACAGTGAGGGTGATGAGTGGTGACCACGAGTCGTGGTCACCTGTGAAGAGCCCAGGTGATCTGATAGACAGTTTACCTAACGACTAAGGTGACGACTCATGGGTGGTGGTAAAGACACGTTAGGTCCCTCGTAGGGACTGACGAGCAATTAATTCCTATAAAATTATTAAGGGTATTCTTGTCATTCCTATGATCTGATTCCTATACTACATCTTTTTAAGTTATTTTCAAAGTGTATTAAGATAGGTTAAGTAATTCTAACCTAATCAAAACGCATGCATTCACGTTGGAGAGAATTAGAGAGAAGATCAAGCCTTAACCCTTCAAATTTTTCTCAAATTCTTCTTGGGCAATTAGGGAAGTGTAAGAACCATCTATAATTAGGTATGCAGGATTACGAATGGGTGTTTCCGTTCACACCCATGCCCATTTTATATTAATTTATAAAAATCTTGCAAAAAACTCATGGGATATTAATTAAATTTTTGTGAAAATCTAATAATTTGCTAATGGGATTTTATGATAAATGATTTACATCATATTTTATGGCTTTTGATCAAATTTTACAACAATTTTCGATTATAAATTTATTGATTTCGATCTCTACTCAATTAAGCCTAATTATGCAGGATCTATGATGAATCGATCTATGATCTACACTTCAATTATTGATATACCCAGTATGATCTATGATTTGAAATATGGATTTATTCAAAAACCCAATATGATTTCATGATTTACAGGTTATATGCATGATATTCAAGTATCCAAGGGCCTTATAATTTAGGAACTATTGATGATGAAAAGCATGTTTTCAAGTTACCCATGTTTATAAGCATGTTTTTGAATGAATTGAGTACTGTAAAGCATGATGAAGTATTGGATAATGCCCACATGATGAAGAATGATTATGGTTTATGAAATGAATTTAATGATTTATCGATTTATGATGTTGGCCGACTAAAGGCTCTTTGATTCTTGGCTAATCATGTTTTAATGGGGATCAATGTATGATGAATGTTTATTTTTAGCCATGAATCTTAATGAATGATGTTATTTATTTACGTATGAGCCTATTATGCATGTTTTTGGGAGCCGTGTCTAGCACCGAGCAGCCTGGCATTCAAAGGAATACACCGGTGTCTCATAACCACGTGTCACCATGGGTTTATAATGATACATTACAATAACGGTGATCCCATCTTTTTGTGATATCAGATAATGCACGTCACTCTCCTGGCAAGCCAGGGGCAACTCTGCCCACTTGAGTGAGATAGTTGGGGCATCATGAAAGGTACTACCATGATGGTTCCGGTTATGATGAGTCCTCCCATTGTTCTGCACATTTTATGCATTGTTATATTTATGATTTATTCTCAAGTGATGGTTTGATAAAGTTTCTATTATGAATTATTTGGAAACCTTGAGCCCTTCCGTTATGTTATGATGTTTATGATATAAGCATTATGTCCCACTCCTATGATGTTTTTTTATTAGTTTTCATGTATTTTAAATGTCTATTATACTTGTCTTTCATGCTCGGTACATTCCACGTACTGACCGCATACTTTCTATGCTGTATCGTTTCATGATACAGGACTCAGATCTCAGGCTCACCCTCATCCATAGATCAACTCAGAGTTCACTTTTAACTTATAGGTTAGTCCTTATGTTCTGAGGGCCATTTGACAGACATTTATGTTATTTATGTTTTAGTACCTGGTCGGGTTAGTAGGGGATGTTCTCCCATCAACCCATCATGTGTAGTAGAGGCTTTCAGACAGTATGTAGTACTCAGCTTGCATGTATGTCTAGTGACTCCCTATGTTATGTCATGTCATGATGTGTTTACGTTTCTTCTATGCCTTATATTCAGTTTTCCGCTTAAAAGAGAATGAAGTTAGATGTATGCTTATGCTATGGGTAACTTGGAGCCTCTTGGGGTTCTTTGTCCCGTGTTACGATTCGGGTCTATTTTTGGGTCTTGACAAACTTGGTATCAGAGTCATAGGTTTGAAGTGTCCTAAGGTGTTTGAAAGCCGCTTTAAGTAGAGTCGTTTTTCATGGGTGTGAAGGTCGCAATACTTATGACGAAGAGGCTACGAGACGTTTAGGAAATGTTCCCTTCTTTCATGATCTATGTCGTGCGATGAAAAGTCTTTCTATCCTCCTGATTCATGCTATTCACGATTGTAGAATCATGGCTCCCAGAAGAATGAACGGAAGAAGAAATGGGAACGCTGAAGGCCATGAAATAGCAATGATCATGGGCATCAGTAGGCCCCACCTGTTCAGGAGCCCCAGGCACCAGAGCCAGTTGCCCACGTGGATTTTCGGATAGCTATCCAGATGTTAGCATAGGCCTTGACCGCTCTGGTCAACCAGCAGGCTGTTGTGCATATCCCGCAGAATAGTAATGCGGCAGTGGAATGGATTTTATATTTCTAGAGGATGAACCCTCCAGAGTTCCTTAGGTCCAAAGTGGATTAGGACCCGCACGAGTTTATTGACTAGATTGTGAAGATCACCAAGGTTATGGGGGTGAATAGGGTTGAATTTGCAGAGTTGGCCTCGTATCAGCTGAAAGGGATCGCACATATCTGGTCCAATCAATGGAAAGATGCTAGGGACACCGGAGCAGGGCCAGTTACTTGGGAGGAGTTTCACACGGTGTTCCTAGATCAATTCTTTCCTCGGGAGATGAGGGAGTTAAAGGTAGTAGAATTTGTGAATATGAAGTAAGGAGGAATGACTGTACAGGAGTATGCTCTTGAGTTCATTCGCTTGTAAAAATACGCCCCCGAGTTAGTGATGGATCAGAGGGTGCGGTGAGCTGATTCGTTCATGGTGTGGCAGTTTATTTAGAAAAGGATTGTAGGAATTCCATGCTTCATCAAGATATGGAATTTCCTCGTATAGTGTTGTATGCCCAGTAGATGGAGGCGGCTCATGCGAGAGAGAGAAAGGAAAAGAGGGCTCGGATAGATAGCCATGGGTTTACACGTTAGAGATCCGGCGGTGGTCACCACTCACAGTTCCAACGGAGATCACTAGCTCCAGCACCATCATCAGCTAGTGTTCCATCTAGACCGAAGGGTGATCAGAAGAGCAGGGCTTCAGGATTGAGAGACTAGAGAGGCACACAGGTGGAGCATACCTCCCCATCCTGTGGGAAGTGCATCATGCCAGGGAGTGTTGCTCGGCTCAGATATTTGCTATGGGTGTGGTAAGTCCAGCCACATGCACTGAGCGTGTCCATTTGCTAGATAGGATGGTGATTGAGGCTACGCGCAACCCACCAGATCAGTAGCTGCTCCAGCACATTCAGCTCCATAGGGAGCATCTTCTAGTAGGGGTGGCGGACAGCGCCACATTTGTAGGGGTTTACTTTAGAGAGGAATTGAAGTTTGCTGTAAAACTGGGGAAAAATAGATTCTATGCCCTTGCGTCATGCTAGGAGTAGGAGACTTCACCAGATGTGGTCATTGGTATGTTATGTGTTTTTCATATTGATGTTTATTATTTGCTAGATCCAGGATCTACCCTGTCTTTTGTGACTTCTTAAATTACTAGTAGCTTTGGAGTTAGTATCGAGACTCTGTAAGAATCGTTTTTAGTTTCTACTCCTGCTGGTGATTCAGTTGTAGCTAGGCCGGTGTATAGAGGATGCCCAGTCACTATATTGCATAAAGTCACCTCCAAAGACCTTGTATAGTTAGCCATGAATGAATTTGACATTATTCTTGGCATGTATTGGTTGTATGCGTGTTATGCTTCTGTAAATAGTAGAACCCGTGCGGTGGAATTTCGCTTCCCGGGTGAATTAGTCTTGGAGTGGAAGGGTCGTTCAACTGTACCAGCAGATCGATTTATTTCATATCTTAAGGCAAGGAAGATGATTTCTAAGGGTTGCATGTATCATTTAGTTAGGGTTAAGGATGTTGAGTTCGAAACCCCAACTATCCAGTCAGTATCGGTAGTGCGTGAGTATCCAGAGGTATATCCGGATGATTTACCAGGTGTTCCTCATGAGAGGTAAATTGATTTTCCTATTGACCTTTCACCCGATATGCATCCTATCTCTATTCCTCCTTACAGGATAGCTCCAACCGAGATAAAGGAGTTGAAGGATCAATTGAAGGACCTGTTAGATTAGGGTTTCATCAGACCGAGCAAGCCTCCTTGGGGTGTACGAATTTTATTTGTCCGAAAGGATGGTTCGCTTCGGATGTGCATTGTCTATCGACAATTGAACAAGGTCACCGTTAAGAACAGGTATCCTTTACCTAGGATCGAGGATTTGTTTAACTAGCTTCAGGGTGCAAGGTGTTTCTCAAAGATAGATCTCAGGTCCGAGTATCATAAGCTCCGGGTTCGGGAGTGTGATATCCCGAAGACAGCCTTCAGGACGTGGTATGGTGATTATGAGTTTGTAGTTATGTCTTTTGGACTAACAAATGCTCCTACAACTTTTATGGACCTAATGAACAGGGTGTTCAAGACTTACCTGGACATGTTTGTGATTGTGTTTATTGACGACATCTTCATATACTCTCGGAGCGAGGAGGAACATGCTGCTCATTTGAGGGTAGGGCTTCAGACTCTCAAGGATCGCCAATTGCATGAAAAGTTCAGCAAGTGCGACTTTTGGTTGAACTCGGTGGCGTTTTTGGGTCATGTAGTTTCAAGTGAAGGCACAAAAGTAGACTCTCAGAAAATCGAGGCGATGAAGAATTAGCTTAAACCGGTGAATCCTTCGGATATTTGGAGTTTCTTAGGCCTAGCTAGCTACTACCGGAGATTTGTTGAGGGTTTTTTCATCAATTGCAGCACCTTTGACCAAGTTGACTCAGAAGAAGGTGAATTTTCAATGGTCGGAAGCTTGAGAGAAGAGCTTCTATGAATTGAAGACTCGACTCACTACCGCACCAGTGTTGACCCTACGTGAGGGTACCGATGGTTTTGTGGTGTATTGTGATGCTTCGTGAATCGGACCCGAGTGTGTATTGATGAAGCGAGGAAAAGTGATAGCATATGCCTCTAGACACTTGAATGTCTATGAGAAGAATTACCCCACCCATGATCTTGAGTTGGCCGCGGTGGTATTCACATTGAAGATATGGCGACATTACTTGTATGGGGTCGATATGGATGTGTTCACGGACCACAAGAGCTTACAGTATGTGTTAACACAAAAGGACCTCAATCTATTGCAAAGGAGGTGGTTAGAGCTACTCAAAGACTATGATATGAGTATTCTTTACCATCTGGGGAAAGCTAATGTGGTGGCAGGTGCACTTAGTAGGATCTCTATAGAGAGTGTGTCCCATGTAGACGAAGGAAAGAAAGAGCTGGTGAGAGATGTGCATCATCTCGCGAGGTTAGGAGTTAGGTTAATTGATGCTACCGATGGCGGTATTATTGTTCAAAGTGGATCAGAATCGTCTTTGGTGACGAATGTGAAAGATAGACAAGATGAGGATCCGATTTTGGTAAAGCTAAAAGAAGTCGTTTGAAGTCAAAAGGTGGAGATCTTCTCCCAAAGGGGAGATGGTGTGCTTCAGTACCAGGGTCGCCTATGTGTTCTAGATGTTGATGATTTCAGTAGATGGACATTGCATGAGGCCTATGGATCTAGGTATTCGATCCATCCGGGTGCCACTAAGATGTATCGTGATTTATGAGAAATCTATTGGTGGGATGGCATGAAGAAGGATACAGCAGAATCGTAGCCAAGTACCCAAACTGTCAGCAAGTAAAGGTTGAACATCAAAGGCCGGGAGGAGTACTTTAGGATATCAACATTCCTACTTGGAAGTGGGAAGAGATTAATATGGACTTCATCGCAGGACTACCTTGTACTCGCTAACAATATGATTCCATTTGGGTTGTGGAAGACAGGTTGACCAAGGCTATACATTTTCCAAGACTAAGAAGAGGATTACGCCAAGATATATATCCGGGAGTTGTTTCAATTGCATGGAGTGCCCTTGTCCATTATTTTAGACTGAGGTACTCAATTTACATCTCAGTTTTGGCGGTCTCTCCAGAAAGGGCTTGGGACTCAGGTTAAGCTCAGCACAGCATTTCATCCGCAGATGGATGGTCAAGTGGAAAGGACAATCCAGACTCTCGAGGACATGTTGAGATCATGTGTGATGGAATTCAAAGGTAGTTGGGATAATCACTTGCTAATGATCGAGTTCGCTTACAATAATATCTATCACTCCAGCATTAGATGGCACCGTTCAAGGCTCTTTATGGGCGGAGGTGTAGATAGCCCATCGGATGGCTTGAGGTTGGTGAGGCAGCTATGATAGGGCTTGAATTGGTTCATGAGGCTATGGTGAAAGTTTAGTTGATAAGGGACATGCTAAAAACCGCTCAGAGTCGTCAAAAGTCATATGCTAATGTGAGGAGGAGAGAGTTGGAGTTTGAGGTGGACGATTGGGTATTTTTGAAGGTATCTCCTATGAAGGGATTAATGCGGTGCGGAAAAAAAGGAAAACTCAGTCCCTGCTATGTTAGTCCCTACCGAATTATGAGAAGAGTTGGTAAGGTCACGTATGAGATGGAGTTGTCCTCAGAGATGTCTTCTGTGCATCCTGTGTTTTATGTATCACTTTTTGAAGAAATGTTTGGGAGATCCAACTCTAGTAGTCCCGGTAGACAGCATTGGTGTAAATGATAGTGTTACACCCCATAAGTTTCTAATGGTTAAACGGCTTATTCGTACGTTGGTTAAGAGTTTTAGAGTGAAATATGTGCGAGAAAAGGGCCCGAGGAAAGGTCAATCGAGCATACAGTCGGGACTGTGCGGGAGAAGGCGGGGCCAGCTGCCCAAAGGGGCAACGTGGCACAGACTCCCTCCCTCCGCGTTGGGCTCCATGTCATGCCCGTAAATCTGTGCATTGGGGTTCGTGCCACCGGCCCCTGTCCACCGCCTCAAGTATATATAAGTATCATCCTTTGATTTCATTATATATATATATATATATATATCCATACGGCCAGAGAGGAAACCAATGAAGAAAACAAGTATATTTCTTCCGTTTACCCTACAAAACACTACCCGAATTCAAATTAACTTCGGGTATCGAAGTATAAGGATGCAGGGAGCATTACTACAGAGTTTGTTTCGTGAAATTCGCTCAAAAAATCCTAGCCCCGCTAAGCTAAAGTTGTTGGAATTTCTCCAAACTAGTGTCAACATAATCATAAGCTTAAAGTAAGCATTTCTCCCTTATGGACATTCGAGAATTTATGAGTTTTCGATCGTGTTTCGTCAAGTTGAAATATAGTTGATATATATATAAAGTTATCATTTTCACCAAACTTAGTATTAAAATTAGCCTCATTCTTCTAATAATGTGATTGCAGTTGAGAAGAACAGTTGAATACAAGCTGAAACTGGCCAGTTAATCAGTAATCGGCGAACGAGGTATGTTAAGGCAGTTTCCTTTGGAAATTTATTTCCTATAGCATTATAACTCAATTTAAATCCCGGTAAAACAATCAGAAGTACTTTATTCATGAATAGTTGTTGTTATTAGCTGAGGCTAGTATTCTACGCTTTGTTGGGATTGGACTTGCCTATATAGCCCTCCATGGCCAACCCCAGGTTTATTAGCTGTGTCAACGCCCGCCAGGGGCGAGATGTACGTCACTCCAGAAAGAGCGAAATGTTGTCCGCGAGGGACAAAGATGGGGTCCCAGGTCCTCATACGGTCCATTCCATGGCTAGACCATTATATATACGCCGTATCGGCGCCACACCCCCAACGAGCCCTGTGCCCAGGGTGTAGATATCAGGAGTCTACTAGACTCAGACACAACTACAGTCAGTGGCTGAGTGGGCACAGTTGCAGATCCAGGGGACTAGTAGGATTGCTATAGTTACCAATTGTCTCATCATGACCTTTTTAGGGGTATATAGATTGAAATGTACTCACCCGGGTTTGTGGGGGGGCCCAGGTGGGTTGTTCTGTGCTTGTTGTACCTTCCGGCTTATAGGGGGCAGGTAAGGTTCTTGTTTGGTTTAGTTATTGATAGACTAGATAATAGAGAATCTAGCTACTCCGGTATGATTCCTATCCATTTTCTTTTAGTCATTTTTAGTTATATGTTTTATATTTAGTCATTTATAGTTATTCCCTCAAATACTCGGTACATGTTGTACTGACGCCCTCTTGAGGCACTGCATTACTTGCCTGAAGGTACGAATAGACGAAGAGCAGGTCCTTCTTGCCTTCCAGCCAGAATTAGCTGAAGAGTCGGCTCCTTTCTTTTAGAGCTTGTATATAACAGGTTGTTCTTTTGTCAGCTCAGTTTATGGGTAGGTCGGGGCCCTGTCCCAACAATCATTCTATTCCTAGAGGATTTCAGATTGTTTTTATTTCCTATGGTTAGCTATGGTTGGCATATGGGTCCCGTACGTGGGCATGCAGGTATGGTTCCACGACATGTTATGCATGTGCATAAGAGGGTCATCAGATGAGGGACTGTCCGGCTAGAGGTCAGAGTGGTCGGGATCGATAGGATAGATCTTCAGTTTGATCACGTGCCCCAGCACCTTCAGTAGGCGCAGACCCTCAGCTCTAGCCAGCAGAGGTCGAGGCAGATAAGGGGCTTTGGTTCAAGTACCGGTCCAGATCGCATATATGCTTTACCGGGGCGATAGGAGTCGGAGTCGTCGCCGGATTTTTTGACAGGTAAGATGGACATTTTCTCTCATTCCGTATATGATTTGATAGACCCAGGCTCCACATTATCGTATGTTACACCATTAGTGGCTCGAATGTTCGGTATCACATCAAAATTGCTTTGGCAACCTTTTTCAGTGTGTACCCCAGTCGGCAATTGCATTATAGCTGAGAGGGTCTACCGAGGGTGTGCAATAGAGGTTGTTGGTCACCAGACTTTAGCAGATTTGGTAGAATTAGAGATGATTGATTTTGATGTAATTATGGGTATGGATTGGCTAGCTTCGTGTTACACCAATTTACAATGCTGGACCAAGACTGTCTCATTCCACTTCCTTGGGGAGGCAGTATGGGAGTGGAAAGGTAGTGCGGCTACACCTAAAGTTAGGTTTATTTCCTATCTTCGAGTGAGAAAATTGATAGGAAAGGGATGTATTTATGATATTGTCAAGGTTCAGGATGTCCAAGCAGAATCTTCGACTCTTCACTCTATTCTAGTGGTCAATGAATTTCTAGATATATTTCCAGATGAACTTCCCGGTATTCCCCAAGAATTAGAAATCGACTTTGCAATTGACTTATTACCGGGTACACAACCTATATCTATTCCTCCGTATCGGATGGCTCCTGCTGAGCTTAGAGTTAAAGGAACAGTTGAAAGATTTTATAGATAAGAGCTTTATCAGGCCAAGCACTTCACCGTGGGGTGCACCGATTTTATTTGTGAGAAAGAAAGATGGCTCCCTCCACATGTGTATAGATTTTCGGCAGCTGAATAAAGTCACTATCAAGAATAAGTACCCGCTTCCCAGGATTGATGATTTGTTTGATTAGTTATAGGTTGTTAAGTGTTTTTCCAAGATTGATTTAAGATCTTAGTATCATAAGATTTGATTTCGGGAAAGAGATTTATCAAAAACCGCTTTCAGGACCAGATATGGCCACTTCGAATTTCTGGTCATGTCCTTCGGGTTGACGAATGCTCTAGCGGTGTTCTTGGACTGGATGAATAGTATCTTTAGACCGTATCTGGACCTGTTTGTGATAGTATTTATTGATGATATTCTGGTGTATTCCCGCTCAGAAGCAGAACACCGGGATCATTATGGACAGTGCTCCAGATTCTCAGAGATCGTCAGCTATATGCAACACTTTCCAAGTGTGAGTTTTGGTTGAATTCAGTTGCCTTTCTGGGTCATGTTGTGTGAGAAGCTGGTATCCAGGTAGACTCCCAGAAGATTGAGGTGGTAAAAACATGGCCTAGGCCAACAACTCCAATTGAGGTACGCAGTTTCTTGGGATTAGCCGGTTACTACAGGAGATTTGTAGAAGGATTTTCTACTCTGTCAGCACCCTTGACCAAGTTAACTCAGAAAGCAGCCAAATTTCACTAGACTGAAGCATGTGAACAAAGATTCTAGGAGCTGAAAAATAGACTGACATCAGCACCCGTTAGCTTTTCCAGATGGGATAGAAGGGTGTGCAATGTATTGTGATGCTTCAGGTGTCGGCTTAGGATGTGTTCTGATGCAACGTGGTAAAGTAATTGCTTACGCTTCCAGGCGGCTGAATAAACATGAAAAGTACTACCCCGCCCATGACCTGGAACTAGCCGCGATCCATGCCTTAAAAATATGGAGGCACTATCTGTACGATGTTCATGTAGATATTTTCACTGACCACAAGAGCATTTAGTATATCTTCACACAAGAAGAGTTGAATCTGCGGCAGTGCCGCTGGTTAGAATCATTGAAAGACTATGATGTAAATATTTTGTATCATCTAGGAAAAGCCAATGTTGTAGCAAATTCCCTCAGTCACAAATCTATGGGGAGTTTAGCCTACTTAAGGCTAGAACAACGGGGACTAGCTCAAGAATTACATCAGTTAGCTAATTTGGACGTTCGTATAGTAGATTCAGGAGATAGTGGGGCAGTGATACAGAATACTACAGTGTCATTATTGGTCGTAGAAGTGAAAGAGCGGCAGTATGAAGATCCTAACCTAGTTCAACTCAGGAGTAAAGCTCAGCAAGGGGAAGTAGTAGATCTCAGGGTAACTAGAGACGGAGTTTTGAGGTATAGCGACCGCCTTTGTGTGATGAATGTGACAGGACTTCGCCAGCAGATTGTGAGCAAGGTGCATTATTCCCGATATTCTCTTCATCCAGGTTCAACGAAGATGTACCATGATATGGCCGGGGATGAAAAAGGAGGTAGCAGAATTAGTGGCACAATGTCCTAATTGCAAGCAAGTGAAGGTTGAACCTCAAAACCCCGGTGGATTGACACAAGAAATATCAGTGCCTATGTGGAAATGGGAGGCGATTAATATGGACTTTGTGACAGGGTTACCTCGTACCAGGCGTAAATTTGATTCTATTTGGGTCATCATTGATAGGTTGACAAAGTCAGCCCACTTCCTGCTAGTTAGGGCTACTTTGTCAGCCGAGGACTATGCTAAATTGTATATCAGAGAGATAGCACGATTGCATAGTGTTCCAATATCAATCATTTCTGACAGAGGGGCACATCACAACAAAATTTTGGCAATCCTTCAAGAAAGGTCTAGGTACACAGGTTAATTTGAGTACCGCCTTCCATCCTCAAATAGATAGGCAAGATGAATGCACAATTCAGATGCACGAAGATATGCATGTTAGACTTCGAAGGCAACTGGGATGAGTACTTGCCACTTATTGAATTTGCGTACAACAACAGTTATTATTCAACAATTAAGATGGCGCTTTATTAAGCTTTATATGGAAGGAAGTATAGATCCACAGTTGGTTGGTTTGAGGTAGGAGAAGCGGGATTGATTAGTCAAGATATTATTCATCAGTCAGAAGAGAAGGTGAAGCTTATCAGATAACGCCTATTAACAGGTCAGAGCTGCCAAAAGTCCTATGCTGATATGCGTTGAAGGAACTTAGAGTTTAATGTAGGTGACTGGGTATTTCTGAAGGTTTCGCCAATGAATGGAGTGATAAGATTTGGTAAGAAGGGAAAGCATAGCCCAAGGTTTATTGGATTGTAACGAATCCTCCGGAGAGTAATCCAAGTAGCATATGAGTTAGATCTTCCTGCACAATTAGAATTAGTTCACCGAGTCTTTCATGTGTCGATGCTATGGAAGTGCATAGGGGACCCGTCCTGAATTGTGCCAGTTGAGGATGTCCAGGTTACTGAGGAGCTAGCCTATGAAGAATTTCCCATAGTTATATTGGACTGACAGGTTTGCAGGCTAAGAACTAAAGATGTCGCTTCTGTTAAAGTATTGTGGAGGAACAGAAATAGAGAAGCTGAAGATGATATGTGAACCAGATATCCTCATTTGTTCCAGACTTAGCTCAGATTATGCAGTTGAAGGTACACTTATCTATTTAGTTGTTTCATATGTAAATTGGATGTAGTTGACTCCAGTCTTGTTGTGAAATGGTTGCTATAGTACTGTGCAAAGTACATGTGTTGGACTTTTCTATGTTTCAGGATTTTCGGATAGTCCATATTATAGAGGAAACTCTGCCGAAATTTTTCTAGAATAGGATTCTTGTAAGCTGAAGTTAACATTCGAGGATGAATGTTCCTAAGGGGGGGAGGATGTTACAGCCCATAAGTTTCTAATGGTTAAATGACCTATTTATACATTGGTTAAGAGCATTAGAGTGCAATATGTGTGAGAAAAGGGCCCGGTGAAATGTCGATCGAGCACGGAGTTGGGACTGCGGGAGAAGTCCGTGCCAGCTTCCCAAAGGGGCAACATGGCACGGACACCCTCCCTCTTCGTTGGGTTCCATGGCACACCCGTAAATCGGTGCATTGGGGTCCATGCAATAGACCCCTGTCCACCGCCTCAAGTATATATAAGTCTCATTCTTTGTTTAATTTTATATATATATATATATATCCATACAGCCAGAGAGGTAACCAACGAAGAAACAAAGTATATTTCTTCCATTTACGCTACAAAACGCAGCCCGAATTCAAATTAATTTTAGGTATCGAAGTATAAGGTTGTAGGGAGCATTACTACAGAGTAGTTTTGTGAAATTTGGTCGGCGAATCATAGCCCAACCGAGCTAAAGTTGTTGGAATTGCTCCAAACTAGTGTCAATACGATCACAGGCTTAAAGTAAGCATTTCTCCCTTCTGGACTTTCGAGAATTTATGAATTTTCGACCGTGTTTCATCAAGTTAAAATATAGTTTATATATATACAAAGTCATTGTTTTCTCCAAAATTAGTATTGAAATTAGCCTCAGTCTTCCAATAATACAATTGCAGTTAAGAAGAGCAGTTGAATTGGAGCTGAAACTCGGCAGTTAATTAGTAATCGGCTAAAGAGGTATGTTAAGACAGTTTCCTTCGGCATGTTAGTTCCTATAGCATTATAACTCAGTTTAAATCCTGGAAAGACAATCAGAAATACGCTATTCATGAATAGTTGTTGTTATTAACTGAAGTTAGTATTCTATGCTTTGTTGGGATTGGACTTGCCTATATAGCTCTCCATGGTCAACCCCAGGGTTATTAGCTATGTCGACGCCCACCAAGGGTGAGATGACGTCGCTCCAGAAAGAGCGACATGCCGTCAACGAGGGAAGAAAATGTGGTCCCATGTCCTCATACGATCCATTCCATGGCTAGAACATTATATATATGCCTTATCGACGCCACATCCTCGACTAGCCCGGTGCTCGGGGTGCAGATATTAGGAGTCCACTTGACTCAGACACAGCTACAGTCAGGGGTCGAGTGGGCTCAGTTGCACACCCAAGGTACTAGTAGGATGGCTATAGTTATCAGTTGACCCATCATGACCTTGTTAGGGGAACATAGATTGAAATGTACTCACCAGGGTTTGTGGGGGCCCCAGGTGGGTTTTTCTGTGTTGGTTGTACCTTCCGGCTTATAGGGGCCAGGTAAGATTCTTGTTTGCTTTAGTTATTAATAGACTAGATAATATAGAATCCAACTACTCAGGTATGACTCCTATCCCTTTTCTTTCAATCATTTTCAGTTCTATCTTTTATATTCAGTCATTTACAGTTATTACCTCACATACTCGGTACATGTTGTACTGACGCCCTCTTGGGGCACTGCATTACTTGCCTGCAGGTACGGATAGACAAAGAGTAGGTCCCTCTTAGCTTCCATCAAGAATTAGGAGAAGAGTCGGCTCCTTTCTTTCGGAGCTTGTAGATAACAGGTTATTCTTTTGTCAGCTCAGTTTATGGGTAGGTCGGGGCCCAGTCCCAACCATCATTTTACTCCTAGAGGATTGCAAATTGTTTCTATATCCCTGTGGTTAGCTGTGGTTGGTCGTGTAAGGCACGTACGTGTTTTACATCGTATATTGGCCGCGTGGGGCCCTGTTTGGCTGATAGTTAGTAGCCTTGTCGGCTACTGCTTAGTTAGTATCGGATTTAAGTTTCAGTCATAACTAGAAATCATGGTGGCCTTGTTGGCCCGCATAGGACTCCCTGTTGTTGTGTGTTTCTGGTTAGCTGTTTCCTTTGGCAGGTGGTTATAAGGCCTTGTCGGTTGGGGGTTGTGTTTACAGCCGAGATATAGCCCGTTATATTCTTGATATCAGAGTAAGTATTGACCCTACACCAGGAGTGCTTAGACTCAGTCAGCTCAGTCAAGTCCAGTAGGGAACCAGGTGCCAGTCATGCCTCCCAAGGCCGGGCGTGACAGATAGCCTTAACTATTAAGAGGTTCCGATGGAAATATTAGATCGCCAGGTTCAGAAGCTAAGGAACAAGGAAGTAGCTTTAGTGAAAGTATTATGGAGAAATTAACATGTTGAAGGAGCTACATGGGAAGCTGAAGTGGATATGATGTCCCGATACCCAGACTTATTCTCTAACGGCTCAGTTCCAGCTTGAGGTATCAGTTTTTTCTATCAGGCTATAATTAGTTTTCATGTTCTATTCATGTGTTCAAGTTTCTTTTATGTATGTGGATGTAAATGTGAATCATGAAATTAAACCTGCTATGTAGTTTGAATCATAGATTGTCACTACGCTGGTTTTCGGCTTAAATGAGAAGTATTTGAGTGTGATGCTTGAAATTCTGTGTTTCTGTATGATTTTCAACATTCAAGGATGAATGTTCCCAAGGTGGAGATATTGTTATACTCTGGAAGCCTGAAGATCAGACCTGAGAGTTTAAACGGAGAAAACTAAAACTTTGCACTAGGTCACAGAACGAGTCATTTTGGGACCCGTGGGGGAGGACCACGAGTCGTGAGGTGACTCGTGGTGCAGGACTGGGTTGAGTTGAAGGAATTGGTAGAAGGGGATCCTCACGGGCATGACTACGAGTCGTGGTGAGGCCCCACAACTCGTCAGCTTATTCATGGCCAAGAGAATTAAGAAGGGGAAAAGTGTAAGGCAGTTCACCTAATGGATAGACCCCACGAATCGTGGTCAGACACCCTAACTCATGGGAAGGGTCGTGGTCAGCAGGATAGGGTTTATTTGAAATTAGGACAGTGAGGGTGACGAGTGGTGACCACAAGTCGTGGTCACCTATGACGAGCCCAGGTGATCTCATAGATGGTGTACCTAACTATTGAGGTGACAACTCGTGGGTGGTGGTAACGACACGTTAGGTCCCTCATGGGGACTGACGAGCAGTTAATTCTTGTGAAATTATTAAGGGTATTATCGTCATTCCTATTCTCTAAGGTCCTATACTATGTCGTTTTAAGTTATTTTCAAAGTGTATTAAGATAGTTTAAGTCATTCTAACCTATTAAAAACCCATGCATGCCAGTTGGAGAGAATTAGAGAGAAGATCAAGCCTTAGCCCTTCCAATTTTTCTAAAACTATTCTTGGGCAATTAGGGAAGTGTAAGAATCAGCTATAATCAGGTATTTAGGGTTACAAATGGGTGTTTCTGTTCACACCCATGCCTATTCTCTATTAATTTATAAAAATCTACCAAAAAGCTCATGGGGTTTTAATTCAATTTTTGTGAAAATCTAATGATTAGCTAATGGGCTTTTATGATTTTTATGATTTACATAATATTTTATGGCTTTTGATCAAATTTTACAACCATTTTCAATTATAAATTTATTGATTTCGATTTCTACTCAATTAAGCCTAATTATGCATGCTCTATGATGAATCGATTTATGATCTACACTTCAATTATTGATATTTTCAATCCCAGCATGATCTATGATTTGAAATATGGATTTATTCAAAAACCCAACATGATTTGATGATTTACAAGTTATATGCATGATCTTCAAGTAGTGAATGGCCTTATGATTTATTAACTATTGAAGATGAAAAGAATGTTTTCAAGTTACCCATATTTATAAGCACGTTTTCGAATGAATTGAGTATTGTAAACAATGATGAAATATTGAGCAATGCCCACATGATGAAGAATGATTACGGTTTATGAAATGGATTTCATGATTTATCGATTTATGATGTTGGCCGACTAAAGGGCCTTTGATTCTTGTCTAATCATGTTTTAATGGGGATCAATGAATGATGACTGTCTATTTTTAACCAATGAATCTTAACGAATGATGTTATTGATTTACTCATGAGCCTATTATGCATGTTTTTGGGAGCCGTGTCTTCCCGACATTCAAAGGACTACGTCGGTGTCTCATAACCATGTGCCACCCTGGGTTTATAATGATACATTACAATGACGATGATCCCTTTTTTTTGTGATATCACATAATGCAAGACCCTCGCCTGGCAAGCAAGGGGCGACTCTGCCCACTTGAGTGAGATAGTTAAGGCATCATGAAAGGCTCTATCATGATGGTGTCGGTTATGATAAGTCCTCCTATTGTTCCTCATGTTTTATGCATTGGTATGTTTATGATTTTAGCTCAAGTGATGATTTGATAAAATTTCTCTTATCATTATGATAATGAACGGTTTATGAATAATTTGAAAACATTGAGCCCTTATGTTATGTTATGATGTTTATGATATAAGCATGATGTCCCACTCTCATGATGTTTTTTATGAGTTTTCATGTATTTTAAATTTCTGTTTACTTACCTTGCATACTCGGTACATTCCACGTACTGACTTCATACATTCTATGATGTATCGTTTCATGATGGGCTCTCAAGCTCACCCTCATCCATAGGTCATATCATAGTTCACTTTTAGCTTATTGGTGAGTCCTCATGTTCCAAGGGCTACAGTCCACAATTTTAGTAGAAATCACTAGCCCCAACACCATCATTAGCTAGTGTTCCATCCAGACCTAGGTTTGATTAGAGGAGCAGGGCTTCAGGGTCGAGGGATCATAGAGGCACCCAGTTAGATTATACCTCACCAACCTGTGGGATGTGCGGCAATAGTCATACCGAGGAGTGCTTGCTTGTCTCAAACATTTGCTATGGGTGTGGCAGATCTGGGCACATGCGTCGAGAATGCCCATATGCTAGATAGGGTGATCATAGGGGTCGTGCACAGACCACCAAGACAGCAGCAGCTCCATCCTATTTTGCTCCACAGGGAGCATCGACTAGTGGAGGTGGAAGACAGCACCAAAATCGATTCTATGCCCTTGCCTCGTGCCAGGAGCAGGAGAGATCGGCAGATGTGGTCACTAGTATGTTGCGTGTCTTTCATATTGATTTTTATGCCTTGCTAGATCCGGGAGCTACCTTGTCTTTTGTGATTCCTTACATTTGTAGAAGCCTTGGAGTTACTCCCGAGGCATTGTCAGAACCATTCTCAGTTTCGACCCCTGTTGGTGATTTGGCTATAGCTAGACGAGTATTTAGAAAATGCCCGGCCACTGTGTTACATAAGGTTACCTCCTCAGACCTTGTAGAGTTAGCCATGACTGACTTTGATGTTATTCTTCGTATGGATTGTTTATTTGCATGTTATTCCTCGATTAATTATAGGAACCGTACGGTGGAATTTCATTTTTCGAGTGATTCAGTTTTGGAGTGGAAGGGTAGTTCAGCGACACCAGCAGGTCGGTTTATTTCCTACCTTAAGGCAAGGAGGGTGATCTCTAAATGTTGCATATACCACCTAGTTAGGGTTAAGGATGTGGAGTCTGAGACCCCGACTATTCAGTTAGTTCTGGTGGTGTGCAAATACCCGGAGGCGTTTCCCGATGATTTTCCAGGTGTTCCTCTGGAGAGGAAAATTGATTTCGGTATTGATCTATTACCCAATATGAAGCCTATCTCTATTCCTGCCTACAGGATGGCTCCAGCCTAGCTAAAGGAGTTGAAGGAGAAGTTAAAGGATCTGTTAGATAGAGGATTCATTAGACCAAGCCATTCCCCATGGGGTGCACCAGTTCTATTTGTTCGAAAGAAGGACGGTTCCCTTCACATGTGTATTGACTATCGGCAGTTGAACAAGGTCACTGTCAAGAACAGGTACCCCTTACCCAGGACTGATGATTCGTTTGAGTAGCTTCAGGGTGCCAAGTGCTTTTCCAAGATTGATCTCAGGTCCGTGTATCACCAGCTAAGGGTTCGGGAGAGTGACATCTCGAAGACCACTTTTAGGACTCGGTATGGTCACTACGAATTTTTTGTTATGTCTTTCGGACTAACCAATTCCCCTACAGATTTTATGGATCTAATGAATAGGGTGTTCAAGGAGTATTTGGATATGTACATGATTGTGTTCATTAATGACATCTTGATATACTCTCGGAGCGAGGAGGAGCATGCCGCTCACCTAAGAGTAGTACTTCAGACCCTCAAGGATCGTCAGCTATATGCAAAGTTCAATAAGTGTGAATTTTGGTTGGACTCGGTAGCATTTTTGGGTCATGTGGTATCAGCGAAGGCATAAGGGTAGATTCCCAAAAGATCTAGGCGGTGAAGAATTGGCCTAGATCGGTGAATCCTTAAGAAATTTAGAGTTTCTTGGGCTTAGCAGGCTACTATCGAAGATTTGTTCAGGGCTTTTCATCAATTGTAGCCCCATTGATCAAGTTGATTCAGAAGAAAGTGAAGTTCCAATGGTCAGATGCTTGTGAGAAAATCTTCCAAGAATTGAAGGCCTGACTCACTTCAGCACCGGTGTTAACTTTACTCGAGGGTACTGAAGGCTTGGTAGTATATTGTGATGCTTCAAGAGTTGGATTGGGATGTGTGTTGATGCACCGTGGGAAGGTAATAGCATATGCCTCGAGACAGTTGAAAGTTCATGAAAGGAATTACCCAACCCATGATCTTGAGTTGCCCGCGATAGTGTTTGCATTGACGATATGGCGGCACTACTTGTATGGGGTCCATGTGGACGTGTTCACAGATCACAAGAGCTTGCAATATATGTTCACGCAGAAAGATCTCAATCTTCGGCAAAAAAGGTGGTTGGAGTTACTAAAGGAGTTGGTGAAGGATGTCCATCAGCTCGCAAGATTGGGAGTTAGATTGTTCGACTCAGTCCATGGCGGTGTTGTTGTGCCGAATGGGTCAGAATCATCCTTGGGAGTTGATGTAAAATCTAAGCAAGATGAAGATCCAATTTTGATTAAGTTGAAGGAGGCAGTGCAGAGTCAAAAGGTGGAGATTTTCTCCCAAGGGGAAGATGGTATACTACGATTCCAGGGTCGACTATGTGTTTCAGATGTTTATAATTTGAGGGTTCGAATATTGTAAGAGGCACATGGTACTAGATATTCCATATATCCGGGATCCACAAAGATGTATCGGGACTTTCAAGAAATCTATTGGTGGGATGGTATGAAGAAGGATATCGCAGAGTTCGTAGCCAAATGTCCTAACAGTCAACAAGTGAAGGTTGAGCATCAAAGGCCGGGGGGCATACTTCAGGATATTAGCATCCCCACTTGAAAGTGGGAAGAGATTAATATGGACTTCATTACAGGCCTACCTCAAACTCGCCGACACTATGACTCCATTAGGGTGGTGGTAGACGGGTTAACTAAGGTTGCACACTTCCTACTGGTCAAGAACACGGATTCAGTGGATGATTATGCTATGTTGTATATACTGGAGTTGGTTCGACGTCATGGAGTGCCCTTGTCTATTATTTCAAATCGAGGTACTCAGTTTACCTCGGAATTATGGCTTTCTTTTCAAAAAGGACTTGGGATGCAAGTTAAGCTCAGTATAGCCTTCCATCCACAAACAGACGGCCAAGCAGAATGAATCATTCAGACCTTCGAGGATATGTTGAGGACATGTGTTATGGATTTCAAAGGTAGTTGGGATGATCATTTTCCCTTGATCGAGTTCACCTATAATAACAGTTATCACTCCATTATCTAGTTGGCACCATTGGAGGCTCTTTATATGAGAAGTTATAGATCGCCCATCGGTTGGTTTAAGGTTGGCGAGGCAGCCATGATAGGGCCAGATTCGGTCACGAGCCAATGGTAAAGTTTTAGTTGATAAGGGACCGGTTGAAAACCGCTCAGAGTCGCCAGAAATTATATGCTAATGTGAGGAGAAGGGATCTAGAGTTTGATGTGGACGACTGGGTATTTCTAAAGGTATCTCCCATGAAGGGAGTCCTGCAGTTCGAAAGGAGAGGGAACCTCAGTCCCTGCTATATTCGTCCCTATCGGGTTGTGAAATGAGTCTGTAAGGTAGCATATGAGTTGGACTTGCCATCGGAGTTATCTTCATTTTATCTCGTCTTTCATGTGTCACACTTGAAGAAGTTTTTAGGAGATCCAACCTTAGTACTCCCGGTAGACAGCATTGGGGTAAAAGACAGCCTAAATTATGAAGAAGTTCCCGTTGAAATCTTGGACAGCCAGGTTCAAAAGTTGTGAAACAAAGAAGTAGCTTCAGTTAAAGTATTATGGAGGAATCAACACGTTGAAGGATCTACATGGTGAGCCAAAGTGGATATGATGGCTAGATACCCACACCTGTTCCCTATAGGCTCAATTCTAGTTTGAGGTATTAGTTCTTTCCCTAAACCTCTAATCGGTTTTCACTTTCCGTTTATGCGTACAAGTTTGTTTTATGATGTGGTAAATGTATGAGATGTCTGAATGTGGCTTAGCTATGCAGTTCTTTTTGGAGGTAGTCATTCTGTCAGTTTTCAACTTAAATTATCAGTATTTGTATATGGTGATTTCTTGTTTCTAAGTTTCTGCATGTTTCTAACATTCGAGGATGAATGTTTCCAAGGGGGAGATATTATTATACCCCAAGATCCCAAGGATCCGACCCGGGAGTCAAAGGGGGAAAAATCTGGAAAGTATTGCAGTAGTGCAGGACGAGTCGTTAGACGACTCGTGAGGAGACCCATAAGTCGTCAGGTGGCTTGTGGGAAGGCTAGACTGGGCAGAGGAGTTGAGGTACCCACGGGCGTGGGAACGACTCGTGGTTAGCTACCACGAGTCGTCATGTAACTCGTGGGGTGAGGTTGGGGTTAAATTAGAATAAACTCCTAGAGTACCTAACGGACGGGACCCCACGATTTGTGTCCTGTCCCAACGACTCGTGAGGTGGGTCTTGAGCAAGCCTATGGACTTTTAATGGAGGGTGAGGCAGTGTACTTAACGGGCGACCCGACGAGTCATTGCCCTTCCTGATGAGTAGTCAGTTCCCTCGTTAGGTTCACCTGGAAGTTATTTTTTGCGAATTAGTAAGGGCCTTCTCGTAATTTCCTACACTCTTAAGACCCAAACTATGTCTTTTTAAGGTCGAAATAGGGTCTTTAAGGTGGGTTAAGTCCCTAATGCATACCCATTCCCATGCAAGAGCTTTTAGAGAGCTTTTAGGAAGATTTAAGGTCTTCTCATCCAAGTTTCCATCAACTTCCTTGTGGGTTTCCAAGGAACTTTGAAAACAGTCCATCCCCAGGTATGTAGGGTTTCAGAATAGGAGAATCATTTCACACCAATTCCCAATTATCAAATTTAATCATCAATTCTCCTATTCAATTCCATAGGGTGTTACCCAAATGCATGAAAATGAGATATCTCTTTATGGGAATGATTTAATTGAGTTTTAGTTATTGAATTATGAATGATGGGCAGGTTTTTATACTATTTTCTTCAAAATCATGTTTCACTCTTTTAAATCTAAATTGCCCATTTAATGAAAGTTCATGGAAGTTATGATTTATGATGGATGCTCTATATTTTGAGTTTATTGATGATGGAAAAGCATGATTCCAAATTCCCATGTTTATGAGCATGTTTTTGAAAGAAATGAGTATGGTAAAGTATTGGGCAATGCCCATATGATGAAGACTGACTTACGATTTATGAAATGAATGACATGATTTATCAATTTAAGATGTTGGCCGATGAAAAGGGCCTATGATTCTTTCCTAAGCATGTTTTAAAGGGGATCAATGATGATAAATTGTATATTTTAGCCAATAAATCTTAATGTATGATGTTATTGATTTGCGTATGAGCCTATATGCATATTCTTGGGAGCCGTGTCTAACACCGAGCAGCTCGGCATTCAAAGGACTACGTCGGTGTCTCATAACCATGTGCCACCATGGGTTTCTAATGATATGATGTATTGGTAATGATCCCCTCAAATTTGATATCACACCTAATACATGACCCTCGCCTGGCAAGCCAGGGCCTACTCTGCCCACTTGAGCGAGATAGTGGAGCATTATGAAAGGCTCTACCATGATGGTGTCTGTTATGATGAGTCCTCCTATTGTTCCACATGTTTTATGCATTGTTATATTTATGTTATTGGCCCAAGTTATGTTTTGATAATGTTACTTACGATTATGATTATGAACGCTTTATGGATGATTTTAAAGCCGTGAGCCTTATGTTTTCTTACGGAGTTTATTATATATGCATGATGTCCACTCCTACGTTTACTTATGAGTTTTATTTTACTTTTAAATGTCTGTTTTCCTTACCTTGAATACTCGGTACATTCCACGTACTAACCACATACCTTCTATGCATATCGTTTCCTGATACAGGGTACGGACCTCAGGCGCATCCTCATCCTTAGTCTATCTCATCTTACATTCTTAGCTTATTGGTGAGTCCTCATGTTCCTAGGGTGGTTTGATAGACTCTTATGTTATCTTATGTTATCTTATGTTTCAGTACTGTTCGGGTTAGGTTAGGATGTTGTCCAATCAACCCATCTTATGTTGTTAAGGCTTTCAGATAGGATGTAGAACTCAGTTTATGTATATGTCTAGTATTTTCGGTTGTTATACATTGATTATGTTTCCTCTATGTTTTATGCTAAGTTTTTCTGCTTCATTAAATGAGATTAGTTGCATGCATGTGCCATGGGTCGACTTGGGGTCTCTCGGGGTCCCTTGTCCCATGTCTACGATTCGGGTGTACGTCCGGGTGGTGGAAGAGCCGCTTATCTGAAAGTTTCATGACCCCTAGTGAACCACTAAAACTGATTTTTGAGTCTGACTTGATAACTAGAAGGTACTACTAACACCTCGAGAATTTCTGTAGTCAAACTGATCAACTAACATTTCTGACTAACACTGAGTATTCTAACATTTTAACTGAATTGCATTAACATCAATCTAACTAAATTTTCAGCATCAACTAACAATATGGGAATCCTCAACACTGAAGGAATCAAGCAAATTTCACTGTTTAATCACTATTGCAAGATTCTAGATTTTTCTACGTTCAGGACTAGGGCTAAATTTCAGTTCACAAGAACAAACATAATTTCAGTCACAAGTCTATGGGAAATATCTATAATTAACATAAAATAATATTCCACATGAATTAAACAAAGTATGACTATCAATTTCTTAACATTTGATAGTTTCAGGGCTAGAACTGATAGAAAGAAATGGGGAGATATTTTGGGGACACAAGGGATATTCCCTTATTGAATTCCCACATACCTGGCTAGAATTTCCCTGGAGAAAGAAGCTTGAATGAATGCAACTGGTGAGGAACCCTAGGCCTTGCTTGAGAGCTCTTGAGAAGAACTTACACTACTTTTTTCTGAAAATCTCAGTGGGAATGAGGGGGAAACCATTTAGCCCCTCTAATTTCCCTTAGAATAGGCCAAAATGACGTAGTTTAGAGTCTACGAGGTCAGGAAATTCATAGGAAAAACTGACTGCTAGTTCCCCATGAGGGACCTAATGGGTCGTGGTCACCTCTCATGATGTACACTGCCAAAATCCCATACTGGTCACCACGGGGGACACCACGACCCGTGGTGACCCACCCATTGCCAACAATGCCTAAAACTTCCTGAACTTACCACGGGCGACACCGTGACTCATGATTCCTCAAATGAGTCATGGTGAGGACCCATTGAGTACACTACCTGACTTCTCCAACTCCCAGTCAAACCCGGACCACGGATCATCCCATGACTCGTGGTGTTGACCACAACAAATGGTCACCTCCTTTTCCAAATTTTTTCATTAAGTTCAAAGTCCTCACCACGAGTCACTTAACGGCTCGTGGTCACCCCCACGGGTCACAGAACGACTCATTTTGTGAGCTTGTGCAGATTTCCCAATTTTCTCCATTTTAACTCCTGGGTTTAGTCTTTGAGTTTCTGGGGCATTAAAATATCTCCCCCTTGGAAACATTCATCCTCGAATGTTGGAAAACACACAGGAAAGCAGAGAATGGAAATCTTTATACTCAAATACTGATCATGAAAGTTGAAAACTAACAGAATGTCTACCTCTGAACTGAATCACAAGTCTAAATAGAATTCAGTAATCATACACATATTCATTTACATGAAAGAAACTGGAACACAACAACTGAAAGCAGTTTTTAAGGAGGAAATCGATACCTTAAACTGAAACTGAGCCGGAAGGTAGCAAATGTGGGTATCTAGCCATCATATTTGCTTCGGCCTCCCACATAGCTCCCTCAACATGCTGATTCCTCCACAAGACTTTGACCGAAGCTACCTCCTTGTTCCTCAACTTACCAACCTGACAGTCAAGGATCTGGATTGGGACCTGTTCGTATGAGAGACTATCTTTCACTCCAACACTTTCCAACGTCACAATTGAAGTTAGATCACCAATGCACTTCTTCAATAGTGACACATGGAATACTGGGTGCACAGATGCCAACTCTGAAGGTAATTTCAGCTCATAAGCTACCTTGCCAATTCACCTCAGATTTCAGTAAAGTCCCACATATCTCGGACTGAGCTTTCCTTTCTTCCCAAATCTCATTACCCCTTTCATGGATGAAATTTTCAGATAAACCCATTCATCCATAGCAAACTCCAATTCTCTTCTGCTCACATCAGCATAAGATTTCTGACGGCTCTGACCTATTTTCAATCTTTCTCAGATAAGCTGTACTTTCTGCATAGCTTCATGAACAGAGTCAGGCGCGATTAAAGTAGCTTCACCCACTTTAAATCACCCGATAAGAGATCTACACCTCCTACCATATAATGCCTCAAATGCGGCCATTTGCATACTAGAGTGGTAGCTGTTTTTGTAAGAAAACTCGATGAGAGGAAAGTGACCATCCAAACTTCCCTTGAAATCTATTTGGCACGCTCTCAACATATCTTCCTAGATTTGAATAGTCCGCTCAACTTGTCCATCTATCTGCGAGTGAAAAGCTATGCTAAGCTTGACTTGGGTACCAAGTCCCTTCTGAAAAGACTTCCAAAAATGTTAGGTGAATAGGGTACCTTTGTCTGAGATAATGGATAATGGCACCCCATGAAGTCTGATCAACTCCCGGATATAAATCCTAGCAAAGTCCTCAACTGAATCTGTAGGTTTAGCTGGGAGGATGTAATACCCCAAAAGTGTCTAAGATTAGACCCGGGATTTAAAATTTAAAGTTGGCTAAATTTGGGACACATGTTGTAGGATGGACGACCCAATGGATCATTGGTCCTACCAATGACCTGTTGGAAGCAGTTGTGGGAACTATTTTTATGGTGTCAGTGAGTAACAATGAGTGAAGTAACGACTTGTTGTTGGGTAGAATTATCATTTGGAGCCGTGGTGGGTACTTGACTTCCGCATTAGGGGATATAACGGACCATCTAACGACCCATCATGAGAGGTAACGGGTCGTGGTCACGAGTCATTATATGGGATGTTAATATTTGTAGCCGCCCTAACGGAAGGCAACCACGGCTCATTGGATGAAGTAACGAGTCATGGTGAAGCTTGATCTTGGGCAGATTCATATGCCCAAGTGATACTCAAATGTGTCTTTTAGCCTTGTTTATCTATCGATGTTTGTACATTCTCATGTGAATTGTAATAAAATGTGAATTTATACTAACCAACATGATTAGCATGGTTTTGCAGGAAAAATATAATTTTACGAAGCTAAGATGAAGGTTGGGAGAAATCGGGATTGGACTCGGAAGCTAGCAAGGAAAAAAGCACAAGGAAAGCACGAAGTAAAGGGGCTCCGCGATGGAGTCGTGTCACGCTGCCATCGCGGATGCATTCTTCCTGGATGCTGAAATTATGCCAAATTCCAGTGAAGGTGCGTGTTGGGGCCGTGGCACATTGGCCTAGCCCCGCGTTGCACGCCGTGCCACATTGGGTTTTAATACTTGGACGACCGGATTCCAATGAGGGTCCGCGTTGGTGGCGTGTCACGGATGTAGTGCTCCGCGATGCACTCCGTGACACGTTGCTTGTTATTTCGGGAAAAATTCCCACTAGTATAAATAGAACACTTACCTTCATTTTAAATTATTATGACTTGGTGGAGCAAGAACGTGGGTTACAGGCAGTTGAGGGGACGAAAATCTCAGGGTTTTTCTCTATCTCATTTTCTTTATTTCAATTGCTTGTATGATTAGCACTCATTTAACGATGTTTAATCCACAAATGAGTGGCTAAATTCCCTTCTTGCTGAGGTGAAGAACATTTGTATTGAAATATGATTATTGATAAATTGATTTTTCATCTTTTCTTCCATAGTAGTTCTATTGATTCTTGTTCTTACTGCGTTAATGTGTGGCCAACGTTAATGTATATCTAAAAAGTCTGGTTTCACTCGAGAGAGCAAGAAATTGGAAAGTTGTGAATTGATAGGATATGATCTTTTCTTAGTTTTGGAAAATTGAGCATTTATTTACCTTCAGGATAGAGATATACCTGAAAGTCGTATTAGTCAATTCAGGAATCGGTTTTGTATGGATAGAACATGAATTTCTTTTTATCACCGAGATGTAGGTGGAAGGTTCATGATTCTTAAGTTGGGTTAAATACGAGAGTTTTAATCCATAGGCAATAATTCTTGACTAGCAACCAGAGCAAAGATTAATCAAATTGTATTGATAATTTATTTCTCTACATGTTCATTTTAGCCTTAGCATGCACATACTTATAGTTCAGACTCAAATTATATATTCGTTTTAGACTTAGTATAAAATTAGGAAACAAAATATCAAAATCTTCTTCGCACTGTTGTCTGCAGTTTAGAGTTAAAGTTTATTGACACTTGATTAGATTGATACCTTAGTCCAGTACTTGTGGGATCGATACTTGGCTTACTTGAGCCACTTTACTACTTGTTCAACCACATGCACTTGCGTGTAGTTATACCAAATAGACCGAACAAGTTTTTGGCGCCGTTGCCGGGGATTGGAAATTGGTAAATTTTTCTTAAGTGTTAGTTTACTATTTCTTATTAGTGTTGACAACTTGGTATTAGCTTGTATTTTGCAGATACTAATTTCTGTTGAACACTGGCAAGAGACAAGGAGCTGGTGGACTCATCTTTAGAGCCGGAAAGACAATTCCATCGTCAAAGGAGAGCTCTGGAGAAAAAGCTGCAGCTGCTCAGACAAACAATCCTAAAGCAACAACAGAATCCACCAGTTGTAAGGGCAATGTTAGTGCCCGAGGAAATGGCAGCTAGGCCGGTTCGCAAGGTGGCAATCCCACATGCTAACAATGTCATATCTAGCATCCGCAAACCTGAGCCAGGAGGGAGGTTCGAGCTTAAACAGAACATGGTGCAATTGCTGTACACCAGCGGGCAGTTCACAGGTCTCCCTAATGAGGATCCACAGCAACATCTCCAAAATTTTTTGGAGATAAGTGACACTTACATCCCCACTGGAGTGTCATCAGATTATGTCAGGCTTACATTGTTCCCATTTTCACTTTTGGGAGAAGATAAGAGGTGGTTGAAAGCTGAGCCACCTAATTCCATTACCACGTGGGATGATCTTGCAAAGAAAATCTTGATACAGTTCTTTCCATCCAGTAAAACAGCATGACTTAGAAGTCAAATTCTATGTTTTAAACAAAGAGGGGAGAGAATTTGTATCAGGCCTGGGAGAGATTCAAATCTATGTTGCGGGATTGTCCTCATCATCACCAATCCAATGATGTGTTGGTGCATACTTTCATAGAGGGTTTGGAACCCCACACAAAAATCTTGCTAGACTCAGCAGCTGGGGGACAAGCATTAGAGAAGACTTATGAGGAGCTGTATACCTTGTTAAATCATATTTCGCAGGGGAATCCGGAGTGGAATGCGGATTCGTCAAGAGGAGGAACAAGGAAAGCAGCAGGAGTCCTAGAAGTGGATGGTTTTACAACTATTGCTGCACAAATTGCTGCGTTACAGAATCAACTCAACACCCACTTCAGTAACATGAGCATGAACCAGTCTCAAGCCCCAGTGAATGTAGTGCAGCAGATTTGGTGTGAAGTGTGTGGGATTAACGAACACTTAGCTGAGTGTTGTGGAGAAAATCCTGATTCGGTAAACTTTGTCGGTAATGTACAGAGAAATACCCACCTATAGTGTGGCAACAACTACAATTCCAACTGGAGGAATCACCCAAATTTCTCTTGGGGTAGCAACAACCATCAAGGGCAAAGTTCGAGTCAGGGGGCACAGAGAAATCAAGGAAGGCAGCAGAACTATCAGTCGCAATATAGAAGAAACAATGCACCTCCTCCACCACCATCACCCAACATTGAGGAAATGTTCAAGACAATGATAGCTAATCAAGCTTAATTGCAGGCTGATTACGTGAAATTGGTAGCCGATGTAAAGAATAATCAGTTAGCTACAAAGGCGCTGGAGTACCAGTTTGGGCAATTTGCCGGAGCTCAAATCACCAAGACGAGAGGACTTCTAAGTGAAACTGACCCCAACCCCAAGCAAGTAAATGCAGTGACCATGAGGAGTGGTTTGCAACTCAAGGAGGTGGAACCAAAAAGACCACCACAGCAGTCGGGAGCAGGTGAAAAGGAGAGGGTGCACAATGATAAGAGGGGGAAGGAGAAGGAAGCTGAACCAGAAAGACCACCACCCCTGTTCCCTCAAAGACTAAGGAAACACAAGGAGGAAGTGTCTTTCAAAAAGTTCATGGAGGTGCTTAAGCAGGTACACATTCATTTACCTCTTGTTGATGTTTTGCAGGGAGTGCCGAAGTACGCAAAATATATCAAGGACATTGTGGCAAACAAAAGCAGGTTGACTGAGTACGCTACGGTGGCGCTTACGGAGGAGTGCACTTCATGGATACAAAACAGGTTGCCCACAAAGCTCAAGGACCCTGGGAGCTTTACACTTCAAATAACAATTGGGCAGAGTATCCGAACTCGTGGATTATGTGATTTGGGAGTGAGTATTAACTTGATGCCAACATCGGTATTCAAGAAGTTGGGGCAAGGGAGTCCTAGACCAACAACAGTTATCTTGCAACTGGCAAATCGTTCCTTAGCCAGACCTGATGGCATTGTGGAAGACGTGCTAGTGCAAGTGGGCTCCCTTATCTTCCCGGTAGACTTCGTCGTGCTGGATTTTGAGCCAGACGCGGAAGTCCCATTTATTTTGGGATGTCCTTTCTTGGCGACAGGGAAAGCACTTATTGATGTAGTGGCAGGGCAGCTAACTATGCGGGCCCATGACAAGGTGGAGGTGTTTGAGGTGTACAAGGCTACAAAGCTGCCGGCCGTGTACAAGGAACTCTCAGTGATCAAGGTTCTTGATCGAGCGGATAGTGCTCAGAGCGTTGAGTCACGGGAGCCATTTGAAAAACCACAGGAGAAATGTAAGCATGACATGGGGGAGGACGGTAGTCGAGAGAAGACGTACGTCACCCTAGAGGATGACTGAGCTTAATGACGTCGAGCCGCGACGGTAAACCAGGTGCTGCACGGGAGGCAACCCGTGAAATTTTTTTAATATGTGAATAGATTTCGTAGAAAAGAAGAAAAAAAAGAAAGAAAAAATGAGAAAAATAAAAATAAAAACAAAAAAATTGTATTTTATGTGAAACCTATAAATTCTAACCAATTTCTTGTTGTGAGATGAATTTCAAGTTGAACGGAGGGTAAAAATGCAAAGGATCGCAAAGGAAAAATCGAGGTAATAAAAATAATAAAAAGTGGCAAAATAGTGAGCCTGCGCGATGGCTCCGTGTCACGGAGGGAGTGCTCCGCGTTACCCTCCGTGACACGTTGAAGTGTAATCTGGAATTTTTGAAAAATTCCAGAGTACCTGCGCGATGGCTCCATGTCACGGAGGGCATGCTCCGCGTTACCCTCCATGACACGTTGAAGTGTTATTCGCGATGGGTCACACTGGGTCGCCGGGTGACCCGCGCGAAAAACCTCCCTCTTAACCCCTAAAACACCCAATTTTTCCCATTTTCACTCCCCTCCGCGACAAACAACCCAAAATCCCCCCTTCCCCAACGTGACACGGACCTAGGAGCTAAAATTCTTCAACTTTTCTTCGATATCATCGAATTGAAGGTATGTTCATTAACTTCATCTCATTTCTTGTCTAATTTTTCTGATTTTGAGCATAGGTAGTGAGGAAACTTGCCCTAATTGTAAATTGTGCTTGAATTCATGTAAGCTATTGTTAATTGATGATCGTAGTGTCGTTGTGATTATATGAACTCGATAAATACATGGGTGATTGAAATTCTTGTGAAATTGTATCTAGGGTTAGAATTCAAATATGAAGAAGTTAAAATTGAGTTGAAATGTGAAATTCTTGTTGGTTTGTGCATGTTGAGTGAAGTAAATTATGTTTTGCTTAACGTTAAGATGCTAAAGGCATGACGGATTGTCGGGATAATGAAATTGTTAAAATTGCATAGAAATTGGGGGAATTGCATCGGTTTTGTTAATAGAAATTAGCGCTAAGTTCTATGTGATGAAGTGTTATCTATGGTAATAGTGGATTAGCTGTACGATGTCTGAGTAGTACATAGAATTTATACCGTCGAACCCTCTGAATGCACGAGGCATTTTTGTTATTGTTTTGTTTTATTTTTTTATTTTTTTATTTTGGAAGTTAGAAAAAGAGGATTGTCTTGTTGTAATGTTGTGATTGTGGCTAAAGATTAAGTGTGGGGTGGCCTAGCTTAACCCAATCTTAGTCGAAGCTAATTGTAATTTGAATAACATTGGACCTGTCTATTTGGTTTGACAGAAACAATGGCACGCAGGCAAGATAAAGGGATGGGCACATCTTCATCGGGCGCCGGAAGGAAAGGAATCAGACTGGAACAGCAGTCCCAGCAGCACCAGCGGTTCTGCGCCGCCAACTTCGTCAATACGGAACCCGATGGGTGACAGAGGAGGGGAAGAAATGGTACGCAAAGCATAAGGAAAGCAAATATTTCCCCGAGGAGCACATTGTTAGGGAACCGTTGGCATAGGCATTCCCCAGGATTGTCCACAGGATTGAGGCAGCCGGGCTGAACTTCATCTTTCAAGAGCCCAAGGAGTGCAATCTGCACCTAATTCGGGAGTTCTATGCCAACTGGAACCCTACACTCAGAAGTCACACCATAAAGATAAGGGGGCAGGTAGTCACTTTTGAGCCCCATCACCTTAATGCCATCTTGGGGGCGCGAGACACAGACACCCATGTACTCCGGCAGCTGAATATCACTCCACCATATGCGGACATCAGACACACTCTATGTGGAGCCCGGTCTACAGCACGGTGGAGCAGGCATAAGGAGAGGGACTACCATCAGACATTTGCCTACTCACAGATGAACAGGGAAGCCAGGATATGGCTTAAGATTGTTTGTTCCTACCTGATCCCGGGGGTGCATATGACAGATGTCACCCGGGATCGTGTGTGCTTGGTCTATGCCTTGATGAAAGGGCTGGAGATCAATGTTGGGGTGGTGATTATCTCCGCCATGAAGAGAGTCCGTTTGCATCAAGGGCACAGGTACGCGTTTGGTGGTTTACTTACCACGTTCCTGAGGGGCCTAGATGTTGAGGAGGAGGCCCTTGACTACATCCCGCAGATGGAGAGGCGGGCCTTAGATGTCACCAAAACTAAGGCACCCGACACCACTCACGGGCCAGTTCTCACACTAGCCGACCGACATGCTCGGGATGATCAGCACATGGCCCGCATGTTCGGGATGCAGATGCTCCAGCTGTGCATAGGTGGGAGGCCGGCAACAGAAGATGAGCTGTGGCAGCTCGAGCTAGACTACCCTTTTGGCGAAAATGCCAGGGCTCTATGCCGAGTGGGGCCAGCTTTTGTGGAGCCCACTGATGATGATGTCCCCACAGATGAGGAGACATGTCGCGACAACTCCGATGTTGAGTCAGATGATAACGATGGGGGAGATTCAAACATGGGAGACGAGGCAGCGGCACCTGACGAAGAAGTGGAATACTTCGATTGGTCAGGGAGTTTCACCACCCACTTTTGTTCTATGTTGAATTTTGTGAACACTGGGGACAGTGTTCGATTTAAGTGTGGGGTGGGAGTAGTTAGGTGCTGGTTGTTGTTGTTATTAATGTCTCTGTTCTGTTGTTGTACTTGGAAAAACTTGTGACCCTGTGATTTTTGTGTGTATGTCTGTATTGTAATTAAGGTGAAGCTGTTGTGTGTTGTTGAATGTTGTTTGCTAGTTTTGTAAATATTTTTTTTTATCGAAATTATTGATTAAAATTTTTCGTGAAATTTTTTATTTTTGGGCTTCTCGGTGTTTGTTGTCGGTTCTTTTACCGAGAATAGTCCCATTGATCCGAAGTCATAATTAGTGACCGTTCCCTATGATGGATGGATGACGACCGTCTTAAGGGAAATGTAGACGATAGGAGTAGATTTCTTTTGTTCTTTTTAATTTTTTTTTCTTTCTTTTGTTTGTTTGTATCCCAAACGTGTCGTTACTTTATGGTTGCGAAATTCTAGGTGCGTGTTTTACATGATATAATGCAAAGGTGATTAGTATGAAAGCATGCAACTTTGTAAATAAGTTGAGATACCCAGGCCATAGAGTTCGATTCGGTGTGATTGAGGCTTAATGTTTGAATTCTTGTAATTAGCTGATTGAAGAGTCTGTGAATATGTCTTGAGTTGAGCATGTACAATGAGTGTGTGGTGAGGTTTCGTTTCTTCCATGCTATTGTGAAGTGTCTAGAACTTGCCTGGTGTGTGTACCAAACGAAATGAAGGATGTGTATTGTAGGAAAGGATGTAGGCACTTCTTTGCTTTAACCGAAAGTTTTTTTTCATTATCGTACCTACCTTGAATGTACATCCTAGTTAGCCCATTGAGCCTTTAGCTAAATTTTTTTCTTTTGTTAAAAAGGTGTAAACCGAGCTTAACCCCTTCTTTTCATTATCTGTGAATTTGATCCTAAACTCTTAAGCGCTCAAGAAAAAAATAATTTCCCCACAGTGTCAAGGAGTGAGAAAGGTGAAAAGAAAAGAAAAAGCAGAGTGATGAAAGGAAAGAAAAGGTCAAAGGTGCACTCGCTATAAATTAAATATAATGAAGACGTATAACTTATCTTTGTTATTAAGTCGAGTGTGCTTAAAGATATGGGGACAAAAATAAAGACAGACTTCAAGAATGGGAGGATGAAGGAAGAAACAATGCCCATAAAGTTGATGGGATGTATTGAAAAAGCGCTTAAGGAGGCTAGTTGTTATTATTGGTTAGCCCAGTATTTGCTAGTTCTGTAGCTTACACTACAACCCGTTAAGTCCTACGTGATCTTACATCACGCGTCCTTATATTAGTGGAGTAATACACTAAAGGCAAGCCTATGGTTCATGACATGATGCATGTGAATTCTTTTGGGAGAGAGAGCGAAATCTTGTTTATATGCCCCTGCATGTAATGTCTTTGAGTTTATGTGATTAAAAAGGGGAACATTCTCTTGTGTTGTGAGGGCACATGCTCGACGAGAGATTGAATTTCGTGTCGGATATCTTGATTAGCTGATTTGCATGAGTTTGCCCATATCGAGAGTCGATTCTTGAGTCTAGGAGGTCTTAATATGTTGAAGGTCATTGTATTGATAAGACTATGCATGTTTTCTTGATGATTTGCTATATTAAATAATTGGTATAACCGTAGCTTGAATTGTCGAGCCAAAGTAGCCAGGATTGGGTGTCAATCGCATGAGGTGTAAGATTATTGTTCGGGGACGAACAAGATTTTAAGTGTGGGGTAAGTGATCTTGGGCAGATTTATATGCCCAAGTGATACTCAAATGTGTCGTTTAGCATTGTTTATCTATCGATGTTTGTACATTCTCATGTGAATTTATACTAACCAACATGATTAGCATGGTTTTGCAGGAAAAATATAATTTTACAAAGCTAAGATGAAGGTTGGGAGAAATCGGGATTGGACTCGGAAGCTAGCAAGGAAAAAAGCACAAGGAAAGCACGAAGTAAAGGGGCTCCGCGATGGAGCTGTGTCACGCTGCCATCGCGGATGCATTCTGCCTGGATGCTGAAATTATGCCAAATTCCAGTGAAGGTGCGCGTTGGGGCCGTGGCACGTTGTCCTAGGCCTGCATTGCACGTCATGCCACGTTGAGTGTTAATACTTGGACGACCGAATTCCAGTGAGGGTCCACGTTGGTGGCGTGTCACGGAGGCAGTGCTCCGCGATGCATTCCGTGACACGTTGCTTGTTATTTCGGGAAAAAATCCCACTAGTATAAATAGAACACTTAGGTTCATTTTTAATTATTCTGACTTGGTGGAGCAAGAACGTGGGTTATAGGCAGTCGAGGGGACGAAAATCTCAGGGTTTTTCTCTATCTCCTTCTTCTTTATTTCAATTGCTTGTATGATTAGCACTCATTTAACGATGTTTAATCCACAAATGAGTGGCTAAATTCCCTTCTTGCTGAGGTTAAGAACATTTGTATTGAAATGTGATTATTGATAAATTGATTTTTCATCATTTCTTCCATGGTTGTTCTATTGATTCTTGTTCTTACTGCGTTAATGTGTGGCCAACGTTAATGTATATCTAAAAAGTCCGGTTTCATTCGAGAGAGCAAGTAATTGGAACGTTGCGAATTGATAGGATATGATCTTTTCTTTGTTTGGGAAAATTGAGAATTGATTTACCTTCAGGATAGAGATATACCTGAAAGTCGTATTAGTCAATTAAGGAATCGATTTTGTATGGCTAGAACATGAATTTTGTTTTTATCACAGAGATGTAGGTGGAAGGTTCATGATTCTTAAGTTGGGTTAAATACGAGAGTTTTAATCCATAGGCAATAATTCTTGACTAGCAACCGGAGGAAAGATTAATCAAATTGTATCGATAATTTATTTCTCTACATGTTCATTTTAGCTTCAACATGCTCATACTTATAGTTCAGACTCAAATTATATATTCGCTTTAGACTTAGTATAAAATTAGGAAACAAAATATCAAAATCTGCTTCGCACTGTTGTCTGCAGTTTAGAGTTAAAGTTTATTGACACTTGATTAGATTGATACCTTAGTCCAGTCCCTGTGGGATCGATACTTGGCTTACTTGAGCCACTTTACTACTTGTTCGACCACGTGCACTTGTGTGTAGTTATACCAAACAGACCGAACAAAGCTCTTTGGAAGGACCGGAGCAGGATCTAGAAGGGGCAAACAACAGAAGATGTGACGACCCGTTGGATGAAATGACGACTCATCTTGTAGAGTCGTGGGTTGAATCTGATATTAGGGATTTCGCAGTGCAGATGATAGATGGATACCATGACTCGTGGTATCCTCCAATGACTTGTCGGTACACCCGTTAGTTCACCTAGTGCAGATTTTTCAATGTTTTTCATTAATGGTATTTTCGTCATTCCTTCACTCTAAGTTCTTAAACAATGTCATTTTAAGTTATTTTATAAACCTATTCATTCTCATGCATGCAAATTTAGAAAAGTTTAGAAGTGATCAAGCTAGTATTCAAGCTATTCTTCATGAATTTCCCTTTGGGCTTTCAAGGAGTGGTGAGAATTGATCTTACCCAGGTATGTAGGGTTATGAATGGGTGTTTCCGTTCACACCATGCCCAATCTCTCCTAATTCATGGGGTTTTAACTCAAATCTTGTGGAAATTCTAATGGTATATTAATGGGTTATTATATTTTGTGATTTCTATCATATTTTCTGAATTATGATCAAATTCTACAACTTTTTTGACTATTAATTATTGATTTCGATTTCTACTAAATTATGCCTAATTAAGCATGTTCTATGATGAATCGAGTTATGATCTTTACTTCAATTATTGATATTCATAAACCCATCATGATTTATGATTTGAAATATGAATTTATTCAAATGCCAATTATGATTTGATGATTTGCAAAGTATATTTATGTTCTACAAATATGCATGAATCCCATGGTTTACGAATTTGTTTTTGGCTGACTCACGGGCCTTACCCTCATGGCTAGTTCACATATTTTCAAGCATATTTATGATTATCATGATTTAACTAGCCCATGAATCTCATGCATATTATACTATGAGCATTATATATGTTTTGGGAGTAGTATTTAACACCGAGTAGGTTCGGGGCCTAGGTTCTGCCCCTAATCTCAGAATTACGTGCCACCGTAGGACATGATGGGACCTCCCTTGTGACTTTACCCTAGAACAAATGGCCCCTTTTCATGGTGATATCACACCTTTCATAGTTCTACCCATGGCAAGGTATGAACGCCCTCACGGCTAGGATTACAAGTCGAGCTCCATGTGTGCTTGGTATGGGGTATGTCAGTTATGAGAATCTCCCACTCTTCCTCATGATTTATGCATGTTTATGATTATGTATATTTTCTCAAGTCATGTTAATAAGATTTTCTCTTATAATAATGATTATGAATGAATTATGAATGATTTGAAAACCTTGAGCCTTATTTTATCTTATGTTATTTATGTTATGAGCGTGTTGTCCTACTCTTATGATCATTTATGAGATTTTATATATATTTTAAATCTGTTTTACTTACCTTGCATACATATTCCATTCCATGTACTGACCGCACACTTTCTATGTTGTATCGTTTCATGTTACAAGACCCGGCTCTCAGTCTCATCCCCGCCAGTAGTCCCTTTCAGAGTTAGCTATTAGCCCTTTTGGTGAGTCCTGATGTTCCGAGGACCATATGTTCAGACAGTGATGTTTCTTTTTTTATATTTTGCCAGGTTAGTTGGGGATGTTGTCCCATCAACCCATCTAGTATGTTAGAGGATTTTAGACTAATCTTAGTACTCAGCTGATATGTAATTCTAGTACGTTCCGCTTATCATGTTATGTTATGTTACATTTATGTTTCTGCTACATTATATGTTCAGTATTCCTCTTTAAGTGATATGAAGTTAGATGAATGTTCATTCCATAGGTCGACTTGGAGTCTCTTGGGGCTTCTTGTCCCGTGTTACGATCCGGGCCTATGTTCGGGTCGTGACAAACTTGGTGTCAGAGCAATAGGTTTGAAGTGTCCTAGGGTGTTTGAAAGATGCGATAAGTGGAGTCTATTTCATGGGTGTGAAGCGCGCCACAATTATGATTAAGAGGCTACGAGACATTTAGAAAATGTTCCCTTCTTTCATGATCTATGTTGTGTGATGAAATATCTTTCTATCCTTCTAATTCGTGCTATTTGCGATTTTAGACTCATGGATCCTCGAAGAATGAATGTTAGGAGAAATCGGAATGGAGAAGGCCATGAGGATGCCAACGGTAATGGGCATCAACAAGCCCCACCAGTTCAGGAGCACCAGGCACCTGAGCTAGTTGCCCATGCTGAGTTTTGGGCAGCTATCCAAATTCTTGTGCAAGCCTTGACCGCTCAGGTCAATCAGTTGGCTGTTGTGCATATTCCCCAGAAAGGTAATACAATGGTAGCTCTAGTTAGAGAATTCTTAATGATGAACCCGCCGGAGATCCTTGGGTCCAAGGTAGATGAGGACCCGCATAAATTCATCGACAAGATTCTAAAGATCACCTAGGTTATAGGGGTGACAAATGGAGAGTGTGTTGATTTGGCCTTCTATCAGCTGTAAGGGGTGGAAAATATATGATTCAAGCAATGGAGAGATGGTAGGACTATGGGGGCAGGCTCTATAGGTTGGGAGGAGTTTCATGCGGCCTTTCTGGATTGGTTCTTGCCTCGTGAGATGAGGGAGCTGAAGGTGGCCAAGTTTGTAAATATAAAGCTAGGTGATATGTAAATTCAGGAGTACATTATGGAGTTCACTGGTTTATCTAAGTATGCGCCAGAGTTGGTGGCAGACCAGAGGCCTCGAGTGAGCTGATCCGTGCATGGAGTGGTGGACTACCTAGATAAGCATTGTAGGATCACCATGCTGCATCAGGATATAGATTTTCCCCACATAGTTTTGCATGCCCAACAGATGGAGTCAGTTTATCGAAGGCAGAGAGGGGCCAAGAGGGACAGGACAAACAATTATGGGATTTCTCAGGCCAGATCTGGGGGTGGACAACGCCAGCAGTCTCAGCAAAGATATTGTGCTCTAGAACCATCATCAGCCAGTACACCATTTGGATCACAAGGGGACCGAAGGAGCAGGGCTCCAAATTCAAGAGGCCAAGGTAGCATGCAGATAGAGCGCACTTTCCCATCTTGTGTGGGGTGTGGCAAGAATCACCCAGGAAGGTGCCAAGTTGGCGTAGATGTTTTTTTCGGGTGTGGAAAACCTAAACACCGACTCAGGGATTTCCCTTCAGCTAGATCAAGGGGCGGCGGAGCCCATATGCCAGCCACTAGTTCAGCCGCTGCAGCAGCACGTCCCCCTCAGCAAGGTGCCTCGACTACTTCATCCGACAATCAGTGCTAGAACAGGTTCTATGCCCTCGCGACCTGTCAGGAGCAAGAGACTTCACTGGATGTGGTTGCTGGTATGTTATGAGTGTATCATCTTGATGCCTATGCTACCCTATCTTTTATGACTCCTTATATTTCTAGTAGCTTTGGAGTTATTATTGAGACTTTGTCAGAACCATTTTTAGTTTCTACTCCTATTGGTTTTTTTTGTTGTAGCTTGGCGAGTGTATAGAAGATGCCCGATCACGATATTGCAAAAAGTCACCTTTGTAGACCTTGTAGAGTTAGCCATGACTGACTTTGATATTATTCTTGGCATGGATTGATTGTATGAATGTTATGCTTCTATTAATTGTAGAACCCGTGCGGTGGAGTGCCGCTTTTCAGTCTTGGAGTGGAAGGGTAGTTTAGTCGTGCCCGTAGGTCATTTTATTTCCTATCTTAAGGCTAGGAAGATGATCTCGAAGGGTTGTATGTATCATCTACTTAGAGTTAAGGATGTTGAGTCTGAGACCCCAACTATCTAGTGTGTTCTGGTGGTGCATGAGTATCTAGAAGTATTTTCAGATGATTTACCAGGTGTTCCTCCCGAGAGGGAAATTGATTTTGGTATTGACCTTCTACCTGACACACAACCTATATCTATCCCTCCTTACAAAATGGCTCCAGCCTAGCTAAAGGATTTGAAGGATCAGTTGACTGACCTATTAGATAAGGGTTTCATTAGACCAAGCAAGTCTCCATGTGGTGCACCAGTCTTATTCGTCCGAAAGAAGGATGGTTCCCTTCAGATGTTCATTGACTATCAAAAATTAAACAAAGTCACCGTCAAGAATAGGTATCCTCTACCCAAGATTGATGATTTGTTTTACCATCTTTAGGGCGCCAAGTGTTTCTCAAAGATAGATCTCAGATCCGGTTATCATCAACTCAGAGTTCGAGAGTGCGATATCTCGAAGACAGCCTTCAGGATGCGATATGGTCATTATGAGTTTGTAGTTATGTCTTTTGAACTAATGAATTCTCCTGTAGCTTTTATGTACTTGATGAACAGGGTGTTAAAGCCGTACTTGCATATGTTCATGATTGTGTTTATTGATGACATCCTGATATACTCTCGGAGCAAGGAAGAATATGTCACTTATTTGAGATTAGTGCTTTAGACTATCAAGGATCGCCAATTGTATGCCAAGTTCAGCAAGTGCGAGTTCTGGTTGAACTCTTTAGCATTTTTTGGACATGTGGTATCAAGTGAGGGCATCAAGGTGGATTCTCAAAAAATAGAGGCGGTGAAGAATTGTCCTAGACCGGTGAATCCTTTAGATATTCGAAGTTTCTTGGGTTTAGCTGGCTACTATTAGAGGTTTTTTGAAGGTTTCTCATCTATTACGGCTCCTTTGACCACATTGACCCATAATAAGGTGAAGTTCCAATGGTCGGAGGCTCGTGAGAAGAGCTTCCAAGAGTTGAAGACTCGACTTACTTCAGCACATATGTTAACTCTCCCGGAGGGTACTGATGGTTTTGTGGTGTATTGTGATGCTTTATGAGTCAGACTTGGGTGTGTATTGATGCAATGTGGGAATGTGATAGCACATGCCTCTAGATAGTTGAAAGTCCATGAAAAGAATTACCAGACCTATGATCTTGAATTGGCCAAGGTGGTGTTTGCATTGAAGATATGGAGATATTATTTGTATGGAGTCCATGTGGATGTGTTTACGGACCATAAGAGCTTACAATATGTGTTCACTTAGAAGGACCTCAATCTTTGACAAACGAGGTGGTCGGAACTACTCAAGGATTACAATATGAGTGTCCTTTACCATCCGGGTAAGGCTAATATGGTAGCAGATGCACTTAGTAGACTCTTTATGGAGAGTGTGTCCCATGTGGATGAGGGGAAGAGCGAGCCGGTGAAAGATGTGCATCGACTCGCTAGGTTGGGAGTGAGGTTGGTTGACTCAACTAATGGCGGTGTTGTTGTCCAAAATGAATCAGAGTCATCCTTGGTGACCAATGTGAAAGCTAGACAAGATGAAGACCCGATTTTTGTAAAGTTGAAGGAAGTCGTTCAAAGACAGAAGGTGGAGGTCTTCTCCTACGGGGAAGATGGTGTGCTTTGGTACTAGGGTCGACTATGTGTTCTAGATGTTAATGACTTGAGGAGCCGAATATTGCATGAGGCTCATGGATCCAGGTATTATATCCATCCGGGTTCCACCAAGATGTACCGTGACTCAGAAAATCTATTGGTGGAATGGCATGAAGAAGGATATTACGAAATTAATAGCCAAGTATCTGAACTGTCAGCAAGTAAAGGTTGAGCATCAAAGGCCAGGAGGCGTACTTTAGGATATCAGCATTCCCACTTGGAAGTTGGAAGAGATTAACTCCAATTTCATAATAGGATTACCTCGAACTCGCAGACAACATGATTCCATTTGGGTTGTAGTAGACAGGTTGACCAAGGCTGCTCATTTTCTACCTTTTAAAACCACAGACTCAACATAGGTTTATGCCAAACTATATATCCGGGAGTAGGTCCGATTGCATGGAGTCTCCTTATCCATCATTTTAGATTGAGGTACTCAATTTACCTCTTAGTTTTGGAGGTCATTTCAAAAAGGGCTTGGTACTCAGGTTAAGCTGAACACGACATTTCAATCGCAAATGGATGGTCAATTAGAGTGGACAATCTAGAATCTCGAGGACATGTTGAGGGCATGCATTATTGACTTCAACGGTAGTTGGGATTATCACTTGCTCCTGATCGAGTTTTTCTACAATAACAGCTATCACTCTAGTATTCAGATGGCGCCGTTCAAGGCTCTCTATGGGTCGAGATACAGATCGCCGATTAGATGGTTTGAGGTTGGTGAGGTAGCAATGATAGGGCCGAATTCAGTTAATGAGGCAATGGAGAAGGTTCAGTTGATAAGAGGTAGGTTGAAAATTGCTCAGATTCACCAAAAGTATTATTCGTACGTGAGAGAAGAGAATTAGAATCTGAAGTCGATGACTGGGTATTTCTTAGGGTGTCTCCCATGAAGGGAGTGACGTGGTTTGGAATGAAAGGGAAATTTAGTCCCCGCTATGTTGGCCCCTACAAGATTGTGAGAAGAGTTGGCAAGGTGGCATATGAATAGGAGTTGCCCTCGGAGTTATCTTCCGTGCATCCAGAGTTTCATGTATCGCTTTTGAAGGAGTGTTTGGGTGATCCATCTCTAGTTGTCCCGGTGGACAATGTTGGTGTAAAAGACAACCTTAGCTATGAGGAGGTTCCGGTGGAAATATTGGATCATCAGGTTCGGAGGCTAAGGAAAAAAGAAGTATCTTCAGTTAATGTATTATAGAGAAATTAGTATGTTGAAAGAGCTACGTGCAAGGCCGAAGCGGATATGATGGCTAGATACCCACATTTATTTTCTACCGGCTCAGTTCCAACTTGAGGTGTCTGTTTTGTCCTAAAACTCTATTTAGTTTTCATGTTCAGTTCATGTGTTCATGTTTCTATTATAAATGGATATGTATGTGAATCATAAAATTAGTTCAGCTATGTGGTTTGAATCGGAGATAGTCATTCCGTTAGTTTTCGGTTTAAATGATCAGTATTTGGGTGTAATGGTTGCATGTCTCTGTTTTCTATGTGTTTCCAACATTCGAGGATGAAAGTTCCCAAGGGAGAGATATTGTAATACCCCGGAACTGCCAAAGGTTAGACTTGGGATTTAAAATTTGAAGTTGGCTGAAATTGGGAAAAGTGTTACAGGACGAACGACCCAACGGATCGTTGGTTCAACCAATGACCTATTGGAAGCAGTCATGGGAAGTGTTTTTTTGGTGTTAGTGAGTAACAACGAGTGAAGTGACGACTCATTGTTGGGTACAACGAGTCATCGTTTGGAGCCATGGTGGGTATTGGACTTCAGCATTAGGGGATATAACGGGCCATCCCACGACACATCGTGAGAGGTAATGAATTGTGGTTACGAGTCATTGTATGGGATGTTAATATTTTCCAGTGGCCCTAACAAAAGGAAACCACGACTCATTGGATGAAGTAACGAGTCGTGGTGAGGCTCGTTGGAAAGACCAGTACAGGATCTAGAGGGGGCAAACAACGGACGATGTGACGACCCATTGGATGAAAGGACGACTCGTCCTGTAGAGTCCTGGGTTGAATCTGAGATCAAGGATTTGGCAATGCAGATGACGGACTAGTGGTATCCTCCAATGACTCATTGGTACGCCTGTTAGTTCACCCAGTGCAGATTTTTTAGGGTTTTTCATTAAAGGTATTTTCATCATTCTACACTTTATGGTCCTAAACTACATTGTTTTAAGTTATTTTCTAAGTGTAATAAGATAGATTAGTCCCTCCTAGCCTATTCAATCTCATACATGAAATGTTAGAAAAGTTTAGAAGTGATCAAGCTAGTCTTCAAGGTATTCTTCATCAACATCCCTTTAGGCTTTCAAGAAGTGGTGAGAATTGATCTTACTAAGGCATGTAGGGTTATGAATGGGTGTTTCCGTTCACACCCATGCCAAATCTCTCCTAATTCACGAAGTTTGATAAAAAATCTTATGGGGTTTTAACTCAAATCTTGTGGAAATTCTAATGTTCGATTAATGGGTTATTATCTTTCGTGATTTATATCATATTTTCTGAATTATGATCAGATTCTACAATTATTGTGACTACAAAATTATTGATTTTGATTTCTACTAAGTTAAGCCTAATTAAGCATGTTCTATGATGAATCGAGTTATGATCTTTACATCAACTATTGATATTCACAAACCCATTATGATTTATTATTTGAAATATGTATTTATTCAAATACCATTATGATTTGATGATTTGCAAAGTATATGTATGATCTAAAAGTATGCATGAATCCCATGGTTTACAAATTATGTTTTTGGTCGACTCATGTGCCTCACCCTCATGGCTAGTTCACGTATTTACAAGCATGTTTATGATTATGAACATCTAACTACCCTATGAATCTCAGGCATATTATACCATGAGCACTATATATGTTTTGGGAGTAGTATTTAACACCGAGTAGGTCCGGGCCTAGGTTCTTCCTTGAAACTCAGAACTACGTGCCACCGTAGGACATGATGGGACCTCTGTTGTGACTTTCCCCAGGACAAAATGGCCCCTTTTTCATGTTGATATCACACCTTTCATAGTTCTACCATTGGTAAGGTACAAACGCCCTCCTGACCAGGGGTTACAGGTTGGGCTCCATGTGTGCTCAAATGAGATATGTCGGTTATGAGAATATCCCACTGTTCCTCATGGTTTATGCATGTTCATGATTATGTATATTGGCTTAAGTCATGTTAATAATCTTTTCTCTTATGATTATGATTACGATTGAATTACGAATGTTTTAAAAACCTTGAGCCTTACATTATCGTATGCTATTTATGTTATGAACATGTTTTCCTACTCTTATGATCATTTATGAGCTTTTATATATATTTTAAATGTCCGTTTTACTTACCTTGTATACTCAATAAATTCCACATATTGACCGCATACTTTCTATGTTGTATCATTTCATGATAAAGGACTTGTCTCTCTTGCTCATCCCCGTCAGCAGTCCCTTTCAGAGTTAGTTATCAGCCCTTTTGGTGAGTCCTCATGTTCCGAGGGCCATATTTTCAGAAAGTGATGTTTCTTTTGTTTTAGTTTTGCCGGGTTAGTTGGGGATATTGTCCCATCAACCCATCTGGTGTGTTAGAGGCTTTCAGACTAATTCTAATACGTTCTGCTTATCATGTTATGTTATGTTACATTTATGTTTTTGCTGCATTGTATGTTCAGTATTCCGCATTAAGTGATAATAAGTTAGAAGAATGTTCATGTCATGGGTCGACTTGGAGTCTCCCGAAGCTCCTTGTCCTGTGTTACGATCTGGGCCTATGTTCGGGTTGTGACAGAGGAAGTCTGCTGACTTAGTAATCCAATCTACTATTACCCAGATTGAATCATGTTACCGATGAGTCCGAGGTAGACTCGTAATAAAATCAATATTCACTTCTTCTCACTTCCATGTGGGTATGATGATATCTGAGTCATACCTCCCAGCCTCTGGTGTTCTACTTTGACTTGTTAGAAGTTCGGGCACTTAGCTACAAATTCAACGATGTCTCTCTTCCTACCATTCCACCAGTAATTATCCTGCAAATCACGGTACATTTTAGTGGGACTAGGGTGGATGGAGTATCTCGAGTTGTGTGCTTTAGCCAGTATCTGCTGTCTCAAATCACCTATGTCCGATACACACAATCTACCCTGGTAACGAAGCACACCATCTCCCCCTTTGTAGAAAGCCTCAACTTCTTTCTGAGAACCACTTCCTTAAGCATAAGTAAGATGGGATCTTCATCCTGTTTGGACTTAACTTTAACAACCAAAAAGGAATCTGACCCACTTTGCATTACCACTCAACCCTTAGCTGAGTCCACCAGGTGAATTCCAAACCCAGCTAGTCGGTTAATATCCTTCGCCAGTTCCTTTTTTCCTTCCTCAACATGAGCCACGCTCCCCATAGATACTCTGCTTAGGGCATCGACCACAACATTGGCTTTGCCCGGGTGATATAGCACGCTCATGTCATAGTCCTTCAAGAGCTCTAACCACCTTCTCTGACGAAGATTTAGATCTTTCTGACTGAATACATACTGAAGGCTCCTGTGATCGATGAAAACATCCAGGTGAGCTCCATACAGATAGTGTCACCATATTTTCAACGCAAACAACACCACTGTCAACTCCAAGTCATGAGTCGGGTAATTCTTTTTATGAAGTTTGAGTTGTCTGGAGGCGTAGGCTATCTTCTTGCCCCGCTGCATCAGAACGCAATCGAATCCAACTTTGGAAGTGTCGCAATATACTACAAATCCATTTGATCCTTCCGTTAGGGTCAAAACTAGAGCGATAGTGAGTCAAGTTTTAACACATGGATGCTCTTCTCACACGCATCTGACCACTGAAATTTCACTTTCTTCTGAGTCAGTCTAGTCAGACGGGATGTTATATAAGAAAATCCTTCCACAAAGCATTGGTAATAACCAGCTAGACCCTTGAAACTTCTAATTTTGGTTGGGGAAGTCGGTCTGGGCCAGTCTTTCACCACTGCTATCTTTTGAGGATCAACCTGAATACCCTCACCCGAGACCACATGACCCAAGAAAGTCACGGACTTCGACCAGAATTCGCAGTTTCTAAACTTTAGTCATCTGCACACAAAAAAAGCAAAAAGGGCATAAAATCCATATAATTCTCAAAAACTAAACAAAAATTCAAATTTAAGAGCCTAATGAGTTGGTAAATTACCAACTCATTAAACCCCCAAACTCGAACCATTGCTTGTCCTCAAGTAATGCAATACTCATTCATTGAGAAATATGCCACCTCTATTCAAAATTAAACCTCGCCAATCACCCGAACTATGACAACCCAAAAATATGCTCACCAAGATCACCAAAAAAGAGAAGAAAATACCCCAAGAGACCAAATCAATGAAGTTGTTTCAAACAGGCTACCACTTTCCACCAACAAAGCTTACGAAAGGATTCATTTCTTAAAACAAGGGCATTGCTCAATCATGAAACACACGTAGCATCTCAAGTTATAATCAGTGCACATTCAAAGTTTGCCTTAGAGTTTACACTCCTCGTGTCGTATTCCCTCATATTTGAATGCTCTTGTATCCCCAAAAATGAATGATGCCACTTACCAAAATAAGAATCCCTATTCTTTTGGTCATGTGATCATTTGAATGCACACAAGGGATTGTTTGGAAGAGACACTCACACTCACTCTCCCAAAAGAAATCTTCATACATACACTTGACCCATAGGCTTGCCCTTCATGTAATTCGCCACTAATATAGAGTAGCTACACTTAGAATCTTTTATGGATTGCGGGTTACGATGTTGGCTCAGGGTAAGGGTAGGATAAAAATTTGGCTGTAGTAACTAGATCCTCCCTAATGTTTTTTGTGAACATACCTTATATCAACTCCTTCCACTCACTTCACATTGTTTCACTTTTTTCCTTGTTTCTATCTTTCATTTCTTTAACAACTCTACTTACAACCCCTTTGGATTTCACAACTAGCCTTATCACCTCAAGAGGAAACACCAGTTCACACAAATTATTTTTCTCTTTTTGATTTATCCTTTGGTGCATTTTGAAACAATGAGGTTCTCCCCTCACGCTGAAATTCTTATCTTCCCTTTCTGCCACCCCAAACTTAGGCTTTTGCCTCATTTCTCATTTTTTAACCACTCTCTCTTTCTTAGGCTGAAAACCTCATTTCATCACTATCTTGTCACGAGAATTTAGGGAGACTGGGTGCCAAAGAGAGGTATTAAGAACGGTCTTAAGGCTTGTAATGTGGTTGCCAAAGAAAGGTCTAAGGCTCAACTCTGGCTAACAAGGATCAAAGATCATGGAAGGTATATGGGTGAAGTGACTAGACAAAGAAAGCCTAAACTCATGTTCTCGACGCAACCACATCTAAGATTTCGTCTTGAATCACGTTTGGGGAATGTTCTAGACAAGATGTTATGCATGAGTTGATAAAAGATTTCCTCACTACATAAGGAATCACCCTTAAAGAGTCTACAAGAGTCATTTTCAACACAAGATATGAAGTTAAGACATCAAAGCAGGCAAACATCATAAGTCAAGCAAAGAATTTACAACGTATGACAAAGAATGCTATGCTACGGTGCTAACACTTGCTCATTATCTTCATTTTCATGCCCTCATTTTAAAATTCCATTTCAAAAAGCTTTTTTCAGTGGTGCCTCTCAAAAAAACTTCATAAAAGACTCAAAACAACATGGTGTTTTCCCTTAAGAATGTCTCCACTCAATCTATCATTGGGAAATACAAACCTGGTTCGACAATGAAAATAAACAAAAACAAAAGAATGCTCCTCGGGAAAAAATAGTGGTCTAAAGAAAACCCTTGAAGTTTTAATTACTACACTACTATTTACAAAGGCGAAAAAGGAAGGAACAAGATTTGGGCCATTTCATGCAAGATTTCGCAATTCAAGACAAAGACCTCATTTGATCACAAACCATCAACTATCAGAACTAAACCAAGTCATTCATTTCATTCATTTTTTTCAAAACAAGACACGCCCGACAAGGGTAATCATCAATCATCAAAAGAAAACAACAACCCGTCAAAGGCTCTACTCAATCAATTTCAGAAAAAGACATAAAAATATCCAAATAAATATCCATCACTGACCCCATCATCAACTGCACTCATCCCTCCACCACTTAAGAGAATACATTGTCCGCAATGTAAATATGTAAAAAGGAAAGGGACAAGGAACTCCCTGAGTAGGTCAATTTTCTGCATCATTAGCATCTGCATCACCTGCACCACCGCCATTGGCCTCACCTAGCTTAGCAAAATCATCTCCCAGGCCCTTGAAAAGATCATAAATCGGACTCCAAACTGAGGAAGGAGCAGCCATTGCAGCATCCAAGGAGCTCATATCCGACACTTCTATTGAAGTCTGATTCTTCCACTCTTATACCTTAGTCCGGAGGGAAGTGACTTCCCCTTCAACCACATCCACCCCGTAGCATGGTGACATTCTCGTACAACAACTTGAGCGCTTTTTTTATTGTTTTGGCAAGGAGTGCGGGGAGGCTCTTAGCCATTCGTTGAAGTTGGCTTTCATGAGAATTTTTCATCTCCACAAGTCTATAGAGACCGCTTGGTTGAGAGGATTGTGGAGGGGGAGATGCTCTACTCTGAGGCATGTTGCCTGATATTTGGCCTGACAATTCTGGTTGGGGAATGTTTGACTCAAGGGCTTGTGGTGACTGGTCTAACCCACCAGGAAGGGATCCTTCCTACACTCCAAAGGATTGCAATCTCTTTCTTTTCATTGACGGTGCCTCGGAATCTCTTCCGATCAATGATTATCACTCCTTTAGCAATAGAAGGGGTTTCATCAGGGAACGGAGTCATTCTAGCATGTGAGGAAAGCTGGGAAATCCGGATGGTGTAGGGCATCGAAGTGCTGGACTACCGAGCCTTTTTCTTCATCTACTGGGCGACAATTTCCCCGAAGTTAAAAGGGATTCCTGTTATGATGCAGGCAATAAGAATAGCAGCTTCTAGGCTGACCCTCAGCTCATTTTTACAGGGGATGCTACTGGCAAAAATAAAATCCATCCCCTAATACCAGCGAAGAACTGACGGTTTGCAAGAGCAATTTCGTGGACCGCCGCTTGCCTGCAAATGCGTTACAGAAAAATGGACAACTGAGGGGTGTATCAGTGGTTAAGTGGCGAATCATCGATCCAGATTCGTGAACTACCAATGTAATATGGGATCTACTCAGTGGCTTGAAGCCAATTTTAAGAGTGAACCGACATTCCATTGGCAATTCAGTGAACCAGAACGACAAAACACCAGACCCCATTGTCCCCAATTTGAACTTAAACAAATCAAAAGAACACATTAACACACACTCACACATGCATGATAAAATCACCACTACTCCATTTAAACGCAGTCTCATGACGGTTTTCCCTTAAGAATGGCGTCACCCGGTCTATCATCAGGCAAAATGTTGCATTTCATTCCGAGTGGGTTACTCAGACTTCACCCATTTCAAAATTTCACAGACATAAACACATATTCCACATTCCATTCAATAACCAGAGAATATTCATGAGTTCAATAAGAAAGGGAAACAAAGTATTAATACTAAAGAATTAAGCACCAATGAGAAAATCAAGACAAGGCAAGAAAATTTTTACCACAATGTAGGATTGCTTGCACACTTGAACTTCAAAAGATTAGCTAATTCTTAACAATGTCACTTTAAGAGATGTGTAATAGAGGAAGAGAATGTGAGTGAAGTGAGTGTGTTAGTGAAAGGATGGAGAGGGTTTTATAGGTGAGAGGTGGAAGTTTGATAGGTTTAGGGGAAGGTGGAGAGTTAATTTTGGTGTGTTGGTAGGAAGTGGGAAGGTGTAAAGGTGAGAAAGCGGAAAGGTGGAAAAGAGAGAAATATGGTGAAGTGGGAATGTTAGTTAATGAATAGACAAAAATGGAATGTAAAAATGTTTAAAAAGGGGAACTCAGGGAATATTTGAAGAATAGGGTGGCTTATCAGGTATATGGGATTTGGTGGGTCTGCTCTTTAAATTACAATTTGAAACAAATTCATACCTCGATCGGCGCTACATTGGCGGTTCGCTGACCCCACCGGTGTTCCACCACATAATTTTCATCTGCTCGGTATTTGTGCCCAATTCTCTATTATTAGTAGGAGACCCACACGCGGTTTACGGATTGGATCAGCGATCTGCTGGTGACCCACCGCTTGGGTCCCCGAGCTTCAGGTCCTTTGTGTTACATCAGAAACCCACAGGCGGTCCACGATTTTTCTTCGGCGATTTGCTAATGGGTATGCCGGTGTTTTTATCTAAGACTCAGCCTATTTTTTTGCACTTATCTCGAACGACAGTTTGCGCTTCTGGACCGGCGACTCGCAGGTTCAGCGTCATTCCTCTCTACGTGGTTTGTTTCTCCCTTTGTTCCTCACTTCACGGCTCCTACAGAGACAAAAATAACAAAGACATAAAATGATTCACTAAACATTTGGGTTGCCTCCCAAGAAGTGCCTTAGCTAATGTCGTGGCACGATGTAGATCTCATTCAACAACTCTCTTCCGATGGGTCATCATCCGACCCCGTCTCCTTCAGCTCCAATCCCTTATCCTCCTCCTCATTTTACAACACTCCTATTACCTTGCATTCGGAGGGAGTTTTAATTGATGGACACACCTTTAAGGTGGCTTCCTCACTTCCAACTCGGAATTTTAGCTCCAAACTCCACGTCCACCACAACTCTCCCCCTAGCTAACAACGGTCTTCCCAAAATAATGGGAACCTCTACATCCGTTTTGCAATCAAGGATAACAAAGTCAGCAGGTAGAATAAACTTGTCCACTCTTACCAACACATCTTATAACACCCTCACCGTTCTTTTTATTGACCTATCTTCCATGAGAAACCTCATCGACGTCGACGTTGTGCTTCCGAGTCCCAATTTCTTGAAAATGAGCAGGGGCATTAAATTTATGCTGGCACCAAGATCACATAGAGATTTTTTAAACACACATATCCCAATTGTATAGGGGATCGTGAAAGCTTCTGGATCTTCCCATTTGGGGGCGAGGTTACTCTTCATCACCGCACTATAATTTGCATTTTCTCCCCACTACTTGCACCAACCACATTTTATTTTTCAGCAGTTCTTTCATAAACTTTTCATAACATGGCATTTGGAGTAGAGCATCCACTAATGGTATATTTATGGACAACTTTTCTAAACCTATCAACAATGTTTTTGAACTTGTCATCCTTCTTTTTCTTGGCCAAATATTGTGGATAAGGAGGTGCGATTCTTGATTCAACCTTGTCATCAATTGGGGCCTTCATGCCTGCCTCATAATTATCAGCATGTGAGAGGATTTCATCATTCGTCCCCTCCCTTTCCTCTTCAATCTTTTCCTCACTCTTTGGATTCATTGGAATTTTGTCGACTTCATCTTCTTCATCCGATTTTGGGTCATTAACTTCTTCGGGCTTCAACGATGCATCTTCAATCACCTTGCTGCTCCTAGTTACAATAGTCATGCATTGACTATCTTTCTTTGGATTGGGCATTGTGTCACTAGGGAGCGTTTCCTTCATCCAAGGGTTTATTTGAGCCGACACATGATTCATTTGGGCCACCGCGTGCTTGATGGAGGCTGAATGTGAACCCACTATTTGGGCAAGGTTAGACACCTCCCCTTTTAATTCTTTAACCTCGCTCTTGGTTGACTTCACTTTCTTTAGAACTCTTGATAGCATTTTTTCAATTTTTGAGCTACCCACGTCACTCACGCCCAGCTGACTATTGAAGTTCCCAACCTTTGGAGGGGGAAAATACGGGTTCAAACTCTAGTGATCGCGATCACCCTCTTGACTTGGCTCCTTATTACCCCACCTTTCATTTCTCTTGGGCCATCCCTGCGTCTTACGATTTCTCCAAGCTTGATTGTCATCCCTTGGGTGCCATGGGCCTTGGTTTTCACCTTGGAATCCAGGTCGAGGACCTCCCATTTGGTTTCCATCTATTGGCATTCTTCTTCATATCTTGGCAGTGATGACTCTCCATCATATTGAAAGGGACCTTGCATTCCCACAACATTTTCCACCTTGGGCCCTGCTCCCATTACATGTTTTGTAATCAATTCCAGTTGTGTCATCATCTTGGAAAGATTCTCATCTCACTCTTCATCCCATTTTCGCAATTCAGCCGCCAATGCACTTGAGTTGATCTCATGGGTGGACACATTTGTCTCTCTCGTGTGCCAAGCCCTACTGGTCTTTGTTATTCTATCTAGAAGGGCTTTGGCCAACCCATATGTTTGATCCATAATAGAACCATCAGCTAGGTTTTTGTCCACAAACTTGTTAGTGGAATCAAGGGACCTGTAGATGCTTTAGAGAGGCACTCCATCTGGCAGTCCATGATTTGGGCAAAGAGCAACCTTCTTTGTAAAGCTTAACCATGCCTCGTGCAAAGACTCTCCTGGTTCTTGCCTGAAATTTGTGATGTCATCCCTCAGCTACAACATCATTGATGGAGGGAAATAACAATCCAAGAAAGCCTCAGTTAACTCTTTCCATGAAATAATACAACCCGAAGGGAGTTTCTCCAACCACGTTGTTGCTTTACCCGTTAGTAAGAAAGGAAAGAGTCTCAACCTGATTGACTCTTGACTAATATTTGTAATATTGAAGGGTTGGCATATCTCCAAGAAGATTCTCAAATGCCAATTTGCGTCCTGACTTCGTTTCCCCCCAAAGAGTCCCTTCATTTTCAACAAATGTAGCATGGTGCATGTGACATGAAATACCGCATTCCCTACCGCCAGTGGTAGGCGAATGACTCCCGCAATTTCTGGCATCACTGGATCATCATCATGTTCCATGTTAACTTCCAATGAGCTATCCCCTCCTTGGGAGTGATGACTCATGTGGTTGTGAGATCCTAACAAACATAGCAAACTCACGTCAAGTAGCTACGATGCAAAACTATTTCAACTTAGAAATCAACACAAGAATATCAAGCGCTAGTCCCCGACAATGGCGCTATTTTTGATAACGTCCAAAAAATATCCTTCATGCAAAGAATATACACTGCCAAAGTATCAAAAAAAGTAACCCGGTGAGTGTCGGGGTTGAATCCCACAAGGACTAGTAAATGATAGTTACAAGTGTCGGTTGGGAAATTGAAGTTAGATTGCACCACGTAGGGTTAATATAAAAACAAATACAATTGAGGGGATTAAAATTTGCAGTGAATAGTATTTGGTGATTTAGTGGAATGAAACAGCAAGATCAGCAAAGTTGTCAACAAGAGTATGAAAGACTAGAGGTGTGGTATAGATGAAATACTAACTAGATCGGGACATGCTAGGTCATCTTATGAATTCAACAAGTGTAAGTAATCTCGGGAAGTGGGAAATTACAGCTTTTCAGCCTTCTTACTACCTCTTACTAGAGTTTGTCAAACCTCTAGCTAGGATTTACCTCAACCCAATGCGATTTGGATTAGCAGCTACACTAATTTCTTGCTATTAGCTGCTAATAAGGAATGAGAATGGAATTTCAGCTATTTCTAGCCCAATTTCACAATTTCTTATCTATACCTGCTACTAAATTCTCTTTCAATACTTAATTATTCTTTTACAAGCAACAATCAAGCAAGAATAAATAGACCCATATCATAATCAATGGATCTTCCTTTATAGATTAAAGAGAATCTAACAGATTTACACATATTTGAACAATATTAAAATGACTCTAGCAATACCCACTCTAATTAAGTATTCATCATCACACACCTTTAGTTAATGACTTAACTACTCATTATTAAGAAATTCAAAAGCACATTCATCAATAACTTCATTGAATTTAATAGCAAGAGTAGTAAAATCAAATTCCCAAAATAGTCTCCAGCAATGGCTGAAACTTACTATTATAAAGAAGAAGTAGAGAAGAGTACTTTTTTCAAGTTAACCTATTAAAATCTTCCTATCTTTGCTAATAGAATGTTCTAAAGCTCAAAAGGGAAACAATGATGTGATATATGCCTTGCTCTTCCTCTATCTCTCTATTTATGTACACAGTACTTTATCTGCTATTTATATCCTGAAAAGTAGGATACTTTCTTTAATCTCTTTTCCCGTGTTGGACAATTATACCCCCGAGCACCATTTTGGAATGGCGGAGACACTAGTGGTTCACCGGTCCTAATTTGTGAACTACCGAGTGTCTTATATGGTCCTCACTCAACTCTAGTGAGCATCAGCAGTTCACCCAGCGTTTAGCAGATACCAATCCGTAAACCGCCGGATCTTCATGCTATTTTCCAAAAAATTGGGTGTCTTTCGGTGACTGGACTGGCGAGTCACTGCTGGCAACTCGTGATTCGCCGGTGGCATTATTCCTCAGAGGTAGTGATACTCGTCCTTTGGCCGGTGTTCACCAGTTTTCATCGGTGGACCGCCGATTTGCTCTCACTTCCTTCTTTTTTCTCTATTTTTGCTCTTTTTTTTCACATTTAGTCATCTACACACAACAAAAGCAAAAAGGGCATAAAATCCATATAATGAACTCAAGAACTAAGCAAAAACTCAAATTTAAGAGCCAAATGAATTGGTAAATTACCAACTCATCATTAACAAAACCCCTTAATACACCCTTTATGAAACACAAAATGACCTCATTTAGGAGTTAAAACCATAGAAAATGTCAAAAATACCCCTGAGACTTCACATTTAAAAATTTTCCAGTGTTATGATCAGCTCTACGACTCGTAGGACCTTACCACGACTCTTACTGAGTCTCGTGGTTTCAGGTCCTAACTTTTATAATCCTCTGAACTTCAATAATAGGTACCCACCATGATCCATACCTCAACCACGGGTCGTACCTAGACTCGTAGTTCCTAACATTATCTCAAAACACTGCTCAAAACCTCATCTAACGACCATTTGGTATGACTTGTATCATCTAGGTATGAATCGTAGGTCCCTATTATAGCTTTAGTGAATAATCTCTAGACACCATGCTACAGCCAGTGGTACGACACGTAACACCCAGCAAAACGTTGTATTGAAGCCCGTACGGAGGTATTTACCAGTTTTCTCTGCCTGGTCAAATTCCAAATCCCGAATCTAGTATTAGGAAACTTTAGGGTGTTACAGTGACTGACTCCAGACTAAAATTATGCACAAAACTATTTTCATGACACATGCATGCATACTAAGACATGAGACTAACCGAGGGACATGAAACTGAGTGGAATACTAAGGAGGCAACTGTTACCCCAAGCTAGAACTGAACTGGAAAGATAAAGGTGAGGGTACTTGGCAATCATGTCTACTTCTGCTTTCCAAGTAACTCCCTCTATAAGTTATTTCCTGATGAGTTGGTAATTTACAACCTCATTAGGCTCTTAAGCATGAGATTTAGCTTAGTTTTGAAGTCTTTTAGTTGGATTTTATGCCCTTTTTCTTTTGGATGTTGCAGGTACCTAACATGAGGAGAAGGAGCATGAAATTTAGAAAATAGGAGGAAATTCAGGTAGAAATCGGTGTTCCACCTGATGACACTGGTGCAACGCCTACTGACAGCAGGTATCCACTACAGTGAAGAACAAATGCAACCGGCGGCTCGCGAAATCACATCTGGCGAATCGCTGGTGCCAAAAACCAAACTGCCTTGGACTTCACTAGATACTGCCTCAACTAATCGGCGGCCCGCGGATGGACACAGATGAACCGCTAGTGACTCGGAACTGAAAGATGCTTAAAAATGACAAAAATGTCCAGCCCTTAAAAAGAGGAGAATGTTATGACCTACTTTTGTGCATATTATAGAAAAAGTACTTTGAACATATAATTGAATATTCCCATTAATTTTGGGTGAGAAAGAGAACTCTATTGGACAAAAGAAGAAATATTTGAATATTACTTTTTCATGTTCATATTCTTCAGCAAGGTATAACCACCATTGTAGAGATATTTTGAGCTTGATTGTTCTTACCCTCAATGATGAAATTGTTGAGTTTATTGATAAATATGTTCTTATATTTCTCAATTATGAGTAGCTCTAGCTAGAGGTATGTGATGATCGGTGTTTGATTTGATTCGGTATTGCTAGATTTATCATGTTATTACTTAATTAGTGTATATCTATTGAATTCTCCTCAAATTATAGTTGATTGCTCATAGTTTCCAATATGGGTATTGCTTTATTAATTTATTTTTGCTTGAAAAAGAAGAATCAAATAATGGGGGAGAACCTAATAGTGGATTGAGATTTGATTATGTGGGGTTGGGCTAGAAATAGCCAAAACTATAGTCATACTCCCTTTAGAGGTTGATGACTACAAATAACTCAGCCCGTAACCCAAGCCAAATTGGAATAGTTGAATTTCACCTTGAGGTTCGAAAGGACTTGAAGATAAGGCGCCCAAGTTGTTGAAAAACATCGAGCTCCATGTTTTCAAAGGTTATTTACACATATTAGTAATAACTTTATTTTCTATCAAATCACTATTTGATTGAAATCCCATCTACACCATACATCTGACCTTTCCTCATTATTGTTTCTCGATTGTTGTTATATTGATCTGTCGATTAGCTGATTTTAGAGTCCTTAATATTAATGCATTCACTTCCCTAATATAAACTTTTGCATTTTCATTTCTTGGATGCGAACCAATTCAATATAGTAAACAACTCTTGTGTAAATCATTCTCTTTTCCTTGTGGGATTTTGACCCCAACACCTGTTAGGTTATTTGTTTTGATACAATGATTTCTACATTCTCTCTTAATGAGAAGTGTATTTTGAGCGTTATCAAAATTTCTGCCAATACAAATTCGCAAATCGTTGGTAAATCACTGGCTCAAGATAGGGCAACTAGAAGTTTAGGAGTGCTCGGCGATCCAACCGGCGAATCGCCGGTTCCAATCTGTAGCTCGCCAATCAACCGCTAGTTGGTAACTAATGAACTGGAAAGGTATAGGGCACTGGCCTTAGAACTGGTGAACAGCTGGTCCCTATTGGGGACCACTGGTTAAGCGTAAGTGCAAGTAAGCTCATCTTTTAAAGAATTTAACTGATCCCTGGATCGAGCTAACCAAAAAATTTTAAAATCACCAGCCAAACCCCTGCAGATTCCCATAAACCCCTTTCTTCCACCTGCACACTTTCCCATCATACCTTTTCATCATCCCCGTACATCAACTTTCAACCTTCCCACCACAAAAACCACATTTTCACCTACAAATCCCCTTTCCTCCTTCTTTGTTATAAAATCCACATTCCATCCCTCATATTTTTCACTACTCGCTCTACTCTCACATACACAAATGTAAGAACAAACTGTGTGAAGCTTTCTTGTGCAAACTTTAATCTTTCTCATCTTTGTGTTTTCCAATCCATCTGGTATGCCATTCTTACTCTGTTTTTAACTATCAATTGGCACAATATGATTATTTTTGAGATTGGGACCACCGAAATACCCCCAAATCATGTATCCCCATTACACTATTGCTTGTGCTGGATGATACTTTGCTATTATTTATTCTTGAGTGTGTTGGGGTAATGATATCATGTGAATACCAATATGCATTTGTCCTTTGATAAAATGCTTGTTCCTTAGTGTGTAGATTTTTAGTTGGGGGTGAATTCTGAGTAACCCCATGTGTGCTTATAGTGCATAATTTGCCCAATGATAGATGGAGTGATGTCTTTCTTAAGGGTAGATTGTCAATTTTACATGCTTTTCTAGTGCTATATTGAGTAGGTGAGCTTTAAATTTGATTGTTTTGCCCTTTTTCTACGACTAGAAGGAATTTGACCGCCATGCATCCAATGACAAACCGTCAGTCAGGCGCGGCAAAACACCGCCAGGGCTCAGGGCTTCTGGCCACTATCCAAGAACAACATTACAATGGCATTCTATGAGTTGAGACTGGTAAAATATCCGTGTATCATCAAATGATCCTGCGTTTTGTTAGTGTCTCGTCAGTACTGCCAGTGCTTCATATATTAGAAAATTCTACTTGTTTGTCATCCAATGGTTACAATTCCTTTTCTTAGTTTAGGATAGATTTTAGTTCTTATTACTTTTGTTTTATTTTTATTTTCTCTTATACAATAACACAAAAAGAAAAATATGGTTGTTTGGCACTAACATGGTTTTGGTAAAATATGACTTCATCAAGGAACCTAAGCAAGGGTAAGGCCCTAGCCTCCTTTTCCACAAAAGAAAAGGGGAAATCAAAGGCATCCGCAACACCCACTAACTCTCGAGAGGCTATAATATTCTATGGGCCATATGCAAAGGCTGTTCAATCACCATGGAGAAAAGGTTTGACTTTGTGGGGCTGTGTGGTAACCTTCGCAACATCACTGCTTAGTTCACTGATAGAAAATGGCGTGTTTTTGCCAGTCAACTCCCGGATTACTACCCCATCCTCATAACGAAATTTTACGCTTCATACCAAGCTAGGCAAGAGAGCATGCATCATAAGGGAAAGGTGGACGATCCCTGTTTGCCTTTAGTTAGGGTGCGAGGTGTGGAGGTTGACATCACTCCAGTAGCTATTAATTATCTATTTTGGGAGGATGATCTTGAAATTGGCTCAAAATATATGGCATGAATTACTGACAAAGGGAAATAGTTCTCATGGATAGCACCAGTCATTACCGCAGACACACCCTTCTAGGCCACAATGGGTGGCGAGATTTCTTGCCATGATATCATTTTGAGGCCAAACTATGGTTAGATTTCCTTTGTGGATGGATCATACCTTCAAAGAATGAGCAGCGGGTCAGCTTGGAAGCGGCTATGCTTATAACCTGCATCATGAGAGGGGTCCATGTAAGCTTTGGGGAAATGGTGGCTATTCAAATGAAGAGGAAAGCAAGGCAAACCAGCACCTCCATACCATATGTTGTTCTCATCTCTCAACTTTTCCTGCAAGCCCAAGTGCCACTATTCCCAGATGAATACCTTAGCTTCGCTACTAGTGTAATCATAATAGATAGAAAAAGGGACGCGGATGCGCCCAAAAGTAAGCGGAAGCAGATGCAGTCTTTTTATTTTCTAGAAGGTTCTTTCTCCCATGGTTCTGAGCAGGCTCCACTAGCTCCCCATCTAAACATGCAACATCTAGAGGCATCAGGACAAGCCTCAGGTGAAGCCCCTATTAAGGGAGTATCACCTCCTCCAACATCCTCCCAACCAAGAAGTCTCCACAGGCTTGTGGAAACGACTAGCTCTCATGAGAGCCAGCATCAAAAGTTGGTTAAGATCCTCCCTTCCCTTATCGCCCGAACTGTGAAAAAGGGGATGAATTCCATTCATGAGAGTCTGACGAAGTTGTGCAAGTGGGCGGATGTTGTGGAGAAGGTTGTTACCTCTCTCCAGACTGAAGTAAGAGAGTGGAAGAGTCGGACATCCATGGTGATGCCTAACTTGAGCGCCCTTGATGCAGTGATGGTTGTTACTTCTAGAGTTCAAGGCCTCATTGAAGATTTATTCGAGGGCTTAGGAGATGAGGCGAATGATCTGGGTGATAAAATCCATGATGGGGAGGCTAGAGCTAGATCTGATGATGATGAAGATGATGAGGAGTGTCTAACACAGAGAGTTATCACCCTCTTTTGTTATGCATTCTTACATTAGGGAAGATGTAGTGTTTGAGTTTGGGGTGGGATAAGTATTCTTTTGGGGTGGTCATTTGTCATTTGTTCTGTTTATGATTTGATGGCCCTTGTCGAGCTTTTGTTTTATAACTTGTGAGGACTTGTGAGCCTTTGTGGGGATCATTGTAACTATGATTAATGATTTCCCTTGCCGGTGGGTGAGTCAACCTATGAGCATGAAAGAGCGTGGTACCGCTACCCCTCTATAAGTAAAGGTAAGATTCAGTTAAAATTCCAAATGGATGAATAGAAAAAAATTATTTGTGATGTCAGTGCTAATGGATGGGTCTTTGTTTTTATTGCCTAAGTCGTGACCCAAGTTTGGTTTTTGCCTTTGTAAATAGTAGATAGTAATCAAACGCCAAGGGATTTCATCACACCATGGTTCATTCTCAAGGAGCATTTTGTTTTTCTATTCTTTTTGCTTCCGAACAAGGTTGACATTTTTCAATGATAGATGGTGAGGCAAATCTCTTAAGGAAAAAAGTCATGTCTTTCTTTGAATCTTTTATGGAACCATTTTAGAGATGTACCACCAAAAAGTTTTATGTGGCATGAAAAAAAAATTAAAATAGGTATTTGAAATGGGAAATATAGCACTCTCTTTTCATACATTGCAAATTCTCTATTTGGCTTGTGAATTTGCATGCTCTCATGCCTTGAATCAAAATCTTGTGATAATAATCACTTGTGTGAACTCTTTGGGTGTGATGTCTTGTGTGGTAAGGATTTTTGAATGAATCTCATATATCTCTTCTTGCTTAGAACTTTCCCTATGTGTGACTCAAGGCAAAATCCTAGATGTAGCTTCACTTAGAACATGATTTTAGGATTTTGTTTGACTAGTCACTTCACCCAAAATGACCTCTTAAAATGTCTTCCCTTGGTAGCCAATATTTAGCCTATGGACTATTTACTCTTGGAAACCACATTACAAGACAATGTCCCTTTTTGTAACCCTCTTCTTTGTCACACATCCTCCCGAATTGCTAGTGATGAATAAATGAAAATATGGGGTCTTAAAGCCCAATACATATGGATAAAAAAGGAAATCAATGAAAAAGAGGCAAAAAGCCTATGTTTGGGGGTTTATAAGAAAGGGTAAATGTGGTGAGCCTAAATGTGAGGTAGCACCAAATTATGATCAAAAGGAATGGAATGATGAGTTGAGAAAAGTTGAATTGCCAAAAGAGAAAAAGAATAATGAAGTGGTGTTACCTCTTGCCTAGACAAGGCTTAATGTGAGATTCAAAAGAGCTACAAGGAAGGCCTTTGAGAAATAAAAAAATGAAGATGGATGAAAAAGGAGGAATAAGGTGAAGTGATCTAAAGAGTTGGATGGGGAGGATAAAAGTCTTCACAAAAAGGCATTAGGGAGGTTTTAGTCACCAGAGCTAAAACACTTGTCCTACCATTACCCCTAGCCTTCATTATAACCCGCAAGTCCTAATTGATTTTGAGTGTAGTTTCTCTACATTAGTGGCGGATTACATGAAGGGAAAGCCCATGGGTCATGTTGTGTGCATGGATATTTCTTTTGTGAGAGTGACTGTGATTATCTTCTTCTATAATCCCTTATGTGTGCATAGATTTATGATAAAGTAAGGGGATTCTATCTTGTAGTGAGTGGCATCACTCCCTTTTGAGGGCATACTTACATTGAGGTAGAGATGTCATTGAGTCATGACCAATGTGAGCTGCAAGGCAAACTTTGAATGGGAAGTGATTATTATTTGAGATGCTATATGTATTTGATTAGATAAACTATGCCCTTATTTTGCAAAATAAAAGTAGTTGTTAATAAAGCATATGAATTGTGGTTGCCTCTTGAATCTTTTCAATATTTTTAGGGGGAATTGCTTCTCTTTTTCTTTGAGTTGGTAAGTATTTTTTGGTTGTCATAGATTAAGTGTTCATTGATGCATAGACTCTTGTAGAGTGACATGCTATTCCATTTGCTCAACTGGTAAGAATTGCATTACTTGAGGTTAATCAATGGTTCATGTTTAGGGGTTTGATGAGTTGGTAATTTATCAACTCATTAAGCTCTTAAGAATGAGCTTTAGCTTAGGTTTCAAGTCCTTAGTTAGATGTTATGCCCTTTTTTCCTTTGGATGTTGCAACTACTTAACTTGAAGAGAAGGAGAATGCAATTAAGCAAAAAGGAGGAAATTTAGGTGGAAACTGGTGCTCCATCGGAGGCGACCGGTGAAACGCCGACTGACTGCCGGTATCCACTGAAGTGAAGAACAAATGCAACCGTCGGCTTGCAGAATCGCATTCAGCGAACTTCCGGTGCTAAACGCCAAACTGCCCTGGACTTCACCGGACACTAGCCTCAACCAATCAGTGGCCCGCGGATGGACACTAGCGAATCACCGATGACTCAGATGTGAAAGACGCCTGAAAAGGGTAAAAGCATCCAGCCCTAAAAAAGAGGATAATGTTATGATATACTTTTGTACATATTCTAGAAAAAGTAATGTAAATATACAATTGAATATTCCCATTACTTTTGAGAGATAGAGAACTCCATTGGAGAAGAGAAGAAATATTTGAATATTATTTTTCATCTTCATTTCTTCAGCAAGGTATAACCAGTATAACCACCATTGTAGAGATATTTTGAGCTCTATTGTGCTTACTCTTAATGATGAAATCGTTGAGTTTATTGATAAATATGCTCTTGTGTTTCTCAATTATGAGTAGCTAAATTTATAGCTAGAGGTGTGTGATGATGTGTGTTTGATTTGATTAGGTATTGCTAAATTTATCTTGTTATTACTTAATTAGTGTATATCTATTGAATTCTCCTCAAATTATAGTTGATTTCTCATAGTTGCAAATATGAGTATTGTTTTTTCACTTGATTTTGGCTTGAAAAAGAAGAATCAAGTAATGGGGGAGAACTTAATAGTGGATTGGGATTTGATTATGTGGGGTTGGGCTAGAAATAGCCAAAACCCAATGTCATAGTCCCTTTAGAGGTTGATGACTAGAAATATCTCATCCCCTAATGCAAACCATATTGGAATAGTTGAATTGCACCTTGAGGTTCGAAAGGACTTGAAAATAAGGCGCTCAAGTGGTTGAAAAACATTGGGCTCCATAATTTTTCAAGGTTATTTACACATATTAGTAATAACTTAATTGTCTAGCAAATCCTGATTTGATTGACACCCTATCTACACAACACCTCTGTCCTTTGCTCAATATTATTTCTCAATTTTGGTTATCTTGCTCTCTCGATTAGCTGATTTTAAAGTCCAAAATATTATTGCATTCACTTTCCCCAAAATTTACTTTTATGCTTTCATTGCTTCGATACAAATCAATATAATTCACTAAACAACTCTTTTGTAAATCATTCTCTATCCCTTGTGGGATTCGACCCCGACACCCGTCGAGTTATTTGTTTTGATATAATAATCACTACATTCTCTCTAAATTAAGAGTGTATTTTGAGCGTTATCAGTTCCTATTATCCCAAACTTTGATGAATTGAAATGAGTTGGGCTAAAATGGGTTGAGCTTAATAAATAAGCGGATCTGTTATCAATCCAAAGTTGAGAAAAATTAGCAACTTATGATTTCATGGGCTAATTTTGCCACCTCCGGGGTCATGTAAAAAAAATAAATCATGTGTAATAATTTGAGAGAAATAGTAATTATGTTGTTCTTTCGAACCCTATGCACTGAAGAGACTTCCTTAATCCTCAACTTATGAACTTGATGATCGAGAATCTTCATTGGGAACTCCTCGTAGAGAGACTATCCTTCATGCCCACAATTTTCAAAGGCATAATTGAGGTTGGATCACCAATGTACTTTTTCAACAAAGACACATGGAAGACTGGGTGCACTAATGCTAACTCGATAGGCAAGTCCAACTCATAGACCACATCATCAAAGCACCTCAAGATCATATAAGGACCAAAATAGCAGGGACTGAGTTTTTCTTTCTTACAAAACCTCATCACCCCTTTCATCAGTGAAATTTTCAAATAGATCCAATCATTAAGAGAAAACTCAAGCTCTTCCATCCTCGCATATGCATATGATTTCTGATGACTCTGAGCTATTTTGGGCCTTTCTCTTATAAGCTGAACTTTCTCCATGACTTCATGAACCGAATCAGGCCTTATCAAGGTAGCTTCACCAATCTCAAACCATCTTATAGGAGATCTGCATCTCCTACATAGAGTGGCTCAAACGGAGCCATCTAAATACGGGAGTGGTAACTGTTACTGTAAGCGAACTCAATGGAGGCAAGTGATCATCCCAATTTCCTTTAAAATCAATCATGCAAGCTCTCAACATGTCCTCTAGAGCCTAAATGGTTCATTCAGCCTGTCCACATATCTGCGGATGAAAAGTGTGCTAAGCTTAGCCTGAGTACCAAGACCTTTTTGAAATGACTTCCAAAAGTATGAGGTGAACTGAGTACCCCTATCATAAATTAAGGTACTCCATGCAATTTGACCAACTCTCAAATGTAAATTCTAACATAATCTTCGGCTGAATCTATAATCTTTACTAGTAGAAAATATGCTGACTTAGTAGTCCTATACAAAACTTCCCATATTGAATCATGCTGACGGCGAGTACAAGGTAGACCTATAATAAAGTCCATATTTACATCTTCTCACATCTAAGTAGGAATGCTAATATCCTGAATTATACCTCCTGGTCTCTGGTGCTCAACCTTAACCTGTTGGTAATTTGGACACTTAGCCACAAATTCCACAATATCCCTCTTCATGACATTCCACAAATAAACTTCCCATAGGACATGGTAGATCTTAGTGACACCTAGATGACGAGATCTATGGGCTTCTGTCAATATCTACTGCGTCAACCCATCTATATCTGTAACACACAAGCGATTTTGATAACGAAGCACACTATCTCCCCCTTTAGAGAAAGCATCCACCTCCTTCTTGAGGACTGCTTCCTTCAACTTGAGAAATATTGGATCTTCATCCTGCTTTGCCTTAACATCCATCACTAATGAAGATTTCAAACCACTATGAATTATAACTCCACCATCCGATGAATCAACTAGATGAACACCCAATCGAGCAAGCATATGAAAGTCACAAACTAATTCTTTTTTCTCACTTTCAATGTCATGAGTACCACTGTTCATTTATAATCTGCTGAGGGCATTGGCTACTACCTTGGCTTTATCCGAATGGTATAAGATACTTGTATCATAGTCTTTCAACAACTTAAGAAATCTCCTCTAATAAAAATTCAAATCCTTCTGACTGAACACATACTGAATGTTGTTGTGGTCAGTAATCACATCTGTATGAACACCATAGACGTAGTGCCTCCAAATAATTAAGGCAAAAACTACTGTTGCCAATTAAAGATCACGAGTCGGGTAATTTCTCTAATGAGCCATGAGCTATCTAGAAACATAGGCCAATTCTGGAGGCATTTCAATAAATCACAAATCCATCTGAACCCTCTGATAGATTCAAAACTAGGGCGAAGTGAGTTGAGTCTTCAACACCTGAAAACTCTTCTCGCAAGTATTTGACCACTGAAATTTGACTTTCTTCTTAGTCAACCAGTATATAGGGGATGCAACAAAGGAAAACCATCCATAAATCGTCTATAGTAACCGTCTAAACCCAAAAAATTCCTAATGTCTAATGGTGAGGTGGGTCTCAGCTAGTTCTTAACTGCTTCAATCTTTAGAGGATCAACCCGAATGCCCATGATTGAGATAACATGACCAAGGAACATTACTGGTTTCAACCAGAATACACACTTGCTGAACTTAGTGAATAACTGGTGATCTTTGAGAGTGTGCAAGATAGCCCTCAAATTATCTACATGCTCATCCTCGCTCCAAACAAGGACGTCATCGATGAAGACAATGACGAACATGTCCAGATACTATTTGAATACTCTTTTCATCAAGTCCATGAAAGTGTAGGATAATTGGTTAGTCTAAAAAATATAATGACAAATTCATAGTGACCATACCATGTTTTGAAAACAGTCTTTGAAATGACATGTTCTCTACCTTTGAGCTGATCATAGCCGTATTTGAGGTCTACCTCTAAAAAGAAACTAGCAACCTGAAGCTGATCTTGGGAATGAGATACTTGTTCTTGACTATGACTTTGTTCAGGTGATGGTAATCAATGTACATCCTAAGAGAACCATCCTTTTTAAGCATGAAAAGAACTGGAGCATCCCATGGGGAGATGTTGGGCCTTATAAAGCCTTTGTCTAAGAGGTCTTTCAATTGTTCTATAAACTCCTTAAGCTTAGTTGGAGCCATTATATATGAGGGAATTGAGACAGACTGGATATCTAGAAGAAAGTCTATTCTGAAGTTGATTTCCCATTTGGGTGGGACTCTGCGAACATCTTTGAGAAACACTTCTAGAAACTCATCCACAACTAGAACTAACTGAAGGGTTGGGGCTTCGATATTGGAATTCTTAATCCAAACTAAATGGTAAAGAAAACCCTTAGAGATCATCTTTTTTGCCTTAAGGTCAGAGAAAAACTGACCTATAGGCGCTGAGGTACTACCCTCCCATTTTAGGAGTGGTTTATTAAGAAACTATAAACTAATGACTCTAGCCCTGTAGTTGGCTGAGGCATAATAAGAGCGTAATCAGTCCTTGTCAAGAGTAATATTGAAATCAAACATATCTAACTCTACTTGACAGACTGTGGTGACTTTCTATAGAATTGTGACTGGCAATTTATATATACTCATCTGGCTATAACTGACTAACCAATAGGAGTAGAGACTAGGAAAGATTCTTAAAGAATTTCAGGACTGAAATCAAAATTTACTGCAATATAAGGAGTTACGAAAGAAAGAGTGGCTCGTAGTTCAAACAATACATATACATCTAACTCAAAGATTCATAACATACCAGTGACTACATTAGGTGAGTCTCCTATTTCTGATAGGATGAAAAGGTGTAGAAGTAGTTTTGGTGCTAACCACCATTTGTACCTAGGGATGGTCATTTGGACAGGACAGGACGAACGGGATGGGACGAACTGGGACAGGAGGAACGGGACGGGACATACCGGGAGGGGAAGCCCGACTGGGATGAATGTGGCCCGGACGAACCATGACGGACAAATAGTCCTGTCCCGTCCTACTATATTAACGGCTCGCGATGAGATGGGATAAATGGGACAAACGAGACAAAAATAACTTTTTAAAAATTTTGTTAATATTAAAATTTAAATGTTTTTGAATATTTTATAGTCTTAAAGTTTTATATTTAGAAATAAGAATTTCAATTTTAAGGCTAATGGTAGAAGTTAGAAGTTAGAACTTAGAACTTAGAAACCTAGAAGTTAAAATTTATAAATAAGAAAGAACTTCAAAGTTCAAAGTTGAACTTAAAATTTTAAATTTTAAATTTTGAAATACAAATTTAAGGCTAAAAATTCAATTAAAGTCTAAACTCTAAACTCTAAAGTTTATTGAAGACTTAAAGACTAAAAACTTAAAGTTTGAAATTTGAAATATGAAGTAAACATTTAGTTAGTAATTTAAAAATTAAAAATTGAAAATTGAAATTAAAAATTTAATATTTTAAGGCTAAAATAATTTATAAAGTTTGTTAAAGACTTAAAGTCTTAAGTCTTAACTCTTAAAGACTTAAAGAGTTAAAGAGTTAAAGTTTGAAATTTGAATTTTGAATTTTGAATTTTGAAATATGAAGTAATTATTGAATATTTATTTGTATCTGTAACTTATAGATATGTTTGTAAATAATTAAGATATAATACAACAGATAATGGAATTGAAAATTATGGCTAAAAGCATTTAAATTTATTCATATAAAAATTAAAATGATATCATAAAAATTTGTATTAAAATTTATAAATATTAGTAGAGCGTCTAATCTACGTAGCCACCTTCTAGGAAGGGTTCTATTTGGATTATCGAATATAATACTAATATCTTTACATCTTTATGAATCTCTTTCTAATTCTTCTATTTGCTGAGACCGAAATATTTTCTGGCACCGGCATAGATTATTGTCGGTCTTGCGCTTTCATGTCATCATCACTATTAATTGCTGAATTCAAAAAAAGCTTCTTGTTGGGAAGTTAACTTCGGTAACCCATGATTTCTCCGCTCCACATTGATCCAATCTCTGAAAGTTATAGACATCTCCAAGCTATCTTTTGCTAGTGAATATCGATGATCTCCAAGTTGAAATCTTGCTGCACTGAAAGCATCCTCCGAAGCAACAAATGATGCTTGAATAGCTACCACATCGTGAACCATCTTGCTAAGCATTGAAAATACGCCGCCACGAGAAATCCACCAACTCAGAATGCTGTTAGTGGAAATTGTAACATTTTCCCTAGCTGAAGAAAGATATTCATCAAAATCACAACTATCAGAAAAATCAAGACCAATAGTACTTTGCACATATCCATGGGTACTATATACTCGGACCCTAGGAGTTTCAAGAGCATTGACGGAATTACCACTATACAACTGGTAATAAGTCTCATACATCATTTTAGCCTGCACTCTAATACTACCTTTACAACTGTCTAAAGTTGGAGTTTCATTATCTTTTATTTCTAAATTTTCATAAATTTTTTGAATGACTCCTCTTGTACCTCTTTCTTTATATTCTGGGTTAAAACGCATAGCAGTTAAATAAATTTGAGGGATAGGAAAAAAAATAATTTTTAAACTCTTGAATCATGACCTCAATAGCTGGTGCAAACTTTTCATTATTTTTATATTTAGCAAATTTAGTAGTAACAACACATACATTTATTAAAACTTCACAAAAAGTTGAAAAATACAGGCCAGAAAAAGTTTTTGTTGCTTGATAAAATAATTTTAAAAATTGATTAAGTTCATTTATTTCCTCTCAGTCATTATCATCAAGTTCCAAATCAGATTTGGAATTATGAGCATTATACAACATAGTGATAGGCCTTCTATAAATATATGCAACTTCTAGTATTTCGTATAATGAATTCCATCTAGTTTTTACATGTTTTGCATCTTTTCTATATAGAAGTTCGCATATTCTATAAAGTTCTTTAAATTCACGAATTCTAGAACTTTTATTCATTCAAAAAATCCAAAAATCTAATTCAACTTTAGAACACCCAGTATCAAATAATTTAATGTCATCCTGTACAACCAAATTAAATATATGAGCAACACATCTAACATGGAAAACAACATTATTAATTGGACATAGTCAAGTTCTTAACATAACAACAACACTAATATTAGAAGAAGCATTTTCTAGTGTGACACTTAATATTTTATCACAAATGCCAAAAGATTGTAGAACTTCAAGTATAGTACCAGCTATATTTGTAGCAGTTTTTCTCTACTCACAAATTTTATAACCTATTTTTTTTTTTGTAAATTCCAATTATGATCAATCCAATGTGCAGTAACAGTTAAATAATCAACGGAATTGATACTATGGCCCATATCAGAATTAATAGAAAACCTACCATCAAAATAACTAAATAAACAACGAAGATAATGAGCATGTTTTACTTGAAATTCAAAAATGTCACGTTTAACCATGCTTCGCGAAAAACCTTCAAAATAAGGATTATATGTTTGTTGTATATTCATAATAAATATGGGTTGGGAGGGAAAACTAAAAAGCAAACCACATACCGCAACCATTTTTGCTATGTTTTCACGGTCTTTATCCCTATTATATTTCCATTGTGTAACAGGGCCACTTGGGTTTGAAGGATTTAAATGGCCCTGAACAATATTGAAACCCCCTTTCGATCGAATAGGGAGATCATAACCGATGGCTTTAGAGGCTTCTTTGGCCGCCAAATATTCAAGTGTAGAACATTATAATAAATGTCTATGTAACCCACTAGTTCCACCTTTGCTTCCGTCACATTTATGCTTAAATACATTTTTACACTAATTACAAATAGCTTTCGTTCACTCCTCATTTTGATGCATAAATTGCCAAACAGCTAAAGTTTTAGCCTATTTAACCATAGTCTTAACTCTAGTAGGATGCAAAGGGGGAAGTTGAGCTTCACACTAAGGAGCATCTTGAGTTGGAGCTTCGGTAACGGGACTAGTATGTGTATCATCTAATTCTTCTTCTTCTACTTCTACTTCTACTTCATCATCTAATTCTTCCTCTAATAAATTACCATAAACCCTTTCCAGAACTTCATAATCTAATTGAGTATCCGAATTAATATTAATAGGAGTACTACCAAATTGCGTAAAATCTTCGTTATTACTTCTAACTCTAGGGACTGAAGAAGAACCACCAATTGTTTTAGCAGTTGAACTAGAACCTGTACTTATTTTACCAGTACTAATACCCAATGCACCTACAACCTTGGCCATAACACCCTTTCCTTTTCCAGAATTTTTTTTTTCCAGAATCTATATTATAATTAATGAATAAATAAATAAAACACAACTAAAATTATGACTAAATAAATATAACACAAGTATATTTAAATAAATAACATAGAAAAGTTAAATGCGTAGAGCCATAAAATAAAATAAATTACAAAAGTAAGTATGGATTATGGAACGAATGTACCAAACGTCTATGTAAAAAACAGATGATTATAACCAATTATCAGAAACTCGAAATTTGAAAATTGATGTAGCAAAACTAGCAAGTAGCAATTAGCAACTTGAGAGTTGAGACTTGAAACTTGAAGGTTGAAATTAAAATAACCAACAAAAATTAAATTTAAAAATTAAAAATTTTAAAATTTGGAGAATTGAATGTAGATTGTAGGGAGATTTGAGAGAAATTGATAATTGATAATATTTGAGAGATGAGTGTGTAGAGATTAGAGAAGAGAAGAGATGAATTGTGAATAAATTGTGAAAATATGGGGGTATTTATAGTTTTTAAGAAAAGGACCAAAGTATAATTTTTAAAACTGAGGGGTGTAAACTTTTTTTTGAAACAAAGGGGGTTGGGGGGGCCGGGGGGATGAAAAGGGAATATAGCCCTTTGGGGGCCCCACCCCAATGGCTGCAAAAGTCTAACTACTATTCAAAAAAATTTTAAGAAAAAGGGCCGAAATCGGTAAGGGACGGGCCAGTACCGGGATGAACCAGGTCGGGACTACCGATAAATATTTACGTCCCTTCCCTTCTCATAATCCCGATCCCCCCACCCCACTTACTAGTTGGGCCAGTCGGGCCAGGACTACTGGGATTCAAAACCGGGATGGACCGGGACGTCCTGTCCTGTCGGCCAGCCCTATCCATACCAGAAGAAGTACCCTACTGAGCTGGGAAATTTGAAGAGGCTGCAAAAGTGGTGGACTGAGTCTTTCCATATCCGGTTGAAGGGCAATCTCTCAATTGATGGCCAAGTTGACCACAACCAAAGCAACCCTCCTTACCAAGACAACACTCACCTGACTGATTCTTACAATACTTAGGACATTCTTGAAAAGTCTAGCTGCTAGAAACTTTTCCTTGAGACTTAGATCCAAATGCTCTACTTTATTGAAAAGTATTGGATTTGGGAGAAGGAACACTAGCTGAAGAAGGTCTTATTCTGGCCCGCTTGTTCTCCCTTTCATTTTCCTTCAGCATCTCTTCCTCAATCTGCTGAGCATGGATCATTAGTTGGAAAGTATCCATGTCACTAATAAGCATAGCGGTCGCACACTCCTTGACCACAAAATTTGAGAAATCAAAAACACACTTGCTTATTTAGGCCCTTGGCTCAGCAACCATTTCTGGGGCATATCAGGACAGTTGAGTGAACTTCAGGGCATACTTATGAACTGATATGGAGTTCTGCTTCAGGTTGATGAACTCCTCTACCTTTGCTTCCCTTATCTCCTGAGCCTACACCCACATGCCTACCCTCCTTCAACTGTTTGTACAAAGTCTAGGCCACTCTCTTCAACGTATATGCGACCAAGTCTTCGCTCTCGGCTGTGGTAATACCCATGATTTGAGTGATCCTCTACATTTCATTGATGAAGTCTTATGGATCCTCATCTACCTTAGAACCATGAAACTGTGGAGGATTCATCCTAATGAAGTCTTGAACACTAGCGGCAACAACATTTCCATTCGTTAGTTGATCATGGTTCCTACAACCCGAGTTATGGGATTTAGCTACTCATACTTAGGTTAATCATATCAAATTTCGTATGTCAATTCATATGAATAAAAGTACAATAAACGAGTAAGAGAATGTTGATGTGTATTATCTAAACGTAATGAAGATTCAATCTTCAAGAACCAAAAACACAAGCTAAAAGTCACTGCTTCATTCAAAGAAATTCGAACAAGAAGTTATATTCTCCCAATACAACTTATTCTCCTGTACCCTTAATGCGTAATGTAACAAAGAACCCTATCAAAACTATTTAAAACATGATAGTACTATCTTATGAAAACTGGGAAAATTTGGTCGCGCAACACTCTACAAACAGTCCTTGAGAAACAAGGTCCTTTGAAGATGGAATTCGTCCATCATTAACCTCTATTGATGAGGTCTATAAAGATTTTGTCGATTGAAACCATGGCTCGTCAATTCTCTCAAATGCACATGCAAGCATATGTGGTCATATATCTAATAAAATGACATAAGAGTCGAGTGTTGAACTCACATAGCCTTGTGATTAAATATTTACTATTTTAAACTAATGTTAAATATTTAACACAAGAAATAAAATCTATTTTATGTTATCAATAAGATAAATGTTCCTGGGTTGTGGTTGGTTCACCAATCCCATTGAGTTCTTAAACTATTTCTTTTTAATCCGAATTATCAAGGATTGGTAATTAACTGGATTATTATTACATATCATTCGCCCAAAATCATAATATATTGGCATCTATATTTTTATGGATTTAATTTATTGAGAACACATGAATTTACGGTATTTAACTGAACAAGACAACTAGGTATGTTCTTATATCCTACGCACAAATTTGTGCCCTAATTTTAGGAACATAGATAAAGTCCTCTTTAATTCTTCTATAATCTAAGAATAATCTCTCCCGAGCATACCTCAGATAGTTGATAGAACATAATTATTGATCAAACACTCAGGCAATTATGCACAAAATTAAAGAAACAATCAAAAGAAAAAATTTGTATTAAGATAAAACATAATCGTGAAACATCAATATTCATGGTTTATCATAATTGTAGAACATGAAGTTTAGCTCCACATAGACATGAAAAAAAAGTTATAAATCATCTAAAGAAATATAAAAATTAATAATATGAAAAAGAAAAGATAAAATTAATAAATTCTAGTCTTCATGATGGCTCCTATCTCTCCTCAAATAAAAAGTTATTTAAAAGTTGTGTTTGGAATATATTTATAGTTGTTGGACACACCTTAGGTCAATGAAAAACGGAGTTGGAAAATCTCCTAAGCAATTGACACTTTCTTGGGTTAAAGCTTGCTAATAGTGTTGCATGGATTTTTCCAATTTCAGCAACTGACGCTGCATTGCGAGGCCTTCTCACAAGGTCCATGTTTTAGTCAAACAACACAGGTGAAATCTTTTTAATTTCCATTTCTCATGTTCTTTTGGTGCTTCAATTGGTTTCTTTGGAACCCTTTACTTCATCCAATTATTACTTAGTAATTGCTAATTAGTAATTGATAATTGGATGAACTATATTCACCTTTTAATTTTTGGTTTAAATTTATAACTTTTATTTCAAATTCCATTTCCAATATACTTACAAAGAAAAATTTAAATATTAAGAGCAAACCACGGTAATTTGTATACAAATGATGACTACAAGTACTAAAATATGAGGCAAATAATACTCACACACACACATGTGTGTGTGTGTGTATATATATATATATATATATATATATATTTGACCGAATATCACCACGGAACATTTAGTCTCTTGCTCTTCCTTGAGAAACAATTAAATTATTTTTAATATATCAAGCCTAGAAGCTCCGTCACATTGCATTTACTGATCATAATGTACGGTATACAAGTCAACACAAGAAAATGATAGGTTTCTAGCCTCCTAACCATAGAGAAAGACTCTAACTTATCCAATTAAGTTCATTCACTTGCTCAATAGTCCACGTACTCAAATCAGAGAATGAATGTAAATTATGGAATTAGCATCAAAGAACACTCTCTCACACTCAGAAAAAAATTCGCATGTATGCATGATATTCAGATAAAAGTATATTTTCACGACCCAAGTCTACACCCAAAACGCGACATGGTACTTAAAGTCATAAGCGACCCCAAACAAACTCCAGTAGGCCATATTCTACAAAATTTTACATGCTGAAATGATAATAGAAGAGTGGAAGCTGATAAATAATTAATTGATTGTATAAATGACAAAATCTGAAAATAGTTTAAAGGAAATCTAGAAAAAAGAATCTAGCTAAAACTATAACTTTTTTCTGAAACAAATTGAACAACATACTCTATCTGAAAGCCATCTAAAGAACTAACGAGTTGATGAGACAAGGCCTCAGCTAACTTGTCATGACCCAAGTATACACCCATAAAGAGACACAGTACTTAAAGTCACAAGTGACCCCAAGCAAACCCTGGTAGATCAAATTCTACAAAATTTGGCCTGATTAAATGATAATACAAGAGTGGAAGCTGATAAATAATTAACTACAATTGTACAAATGACAAACTCTTAAAATAGTCTGAAGGAAATCTAGAAAAAAGAATGTAGCTAAAACTTTAACTTATGTCTGAAACAAACTGAACTACACACTCTATCTGAAAGCCATCTAAAGATCTAATGAGTTGTTGGGACAAGCCCCCAGCTAACTCTACGTCTGATCTAAATTGGAATAACAAATACAGAAGGTGAAACCATGGTTCTCGAAAGATGAGAAACTCACCAAATCTATGCTGCTGAAATGAACAAAAAGAGGAACTAACCACGTTGCTGGGCCTGAGAACCTAAACCTATATAATAAAATGATATAGCATAAAAGTATGTGTCAATACTTTGAATGTATTGAGTATGCGAGAAGAAACTAAAACATATATATTTTAAATCTGTAAATTGTAGTGACAAAACAAACAATGACCATAACTGGAAATATAACTACTGAAAGTATCTGAATATCTGATAATACGGTAAAAACTTATAACTGTCTGAAGGTCATAAGCAGATACAGTAACCTAATCGGCTGAATGAAACTAAAGACTATGATTGTACTGGACTAATTTTACTGTGGGAGTGACTATAACCGACATGTAACTATGTGAGTTAAACGTGGAGTCTTATGTATACACCCTATTGGAAAAAGCCCACTGTACCTTGCCAAGGTATAGTGGCTGAATTGGGTGATCACTATCTGGGGCCCATGCAGGCTAATAACCTATGGTGGCAACATTGTTTTAGGAACCTGGGTGCACTAAACCCCGGCCACAGTTGGTGCTAAGTCCTACCCCCACTCGAATAATTATGTCTAACTAGACTAATAGCTCGACACTAAAGTCCAAAGACTTAAGTTAGAAATATTCTTTGGAAGTGTTCTAGCTAAGGACCAGAACTCAACTATGTTCTAAGACACGTCAGAGCTACTTTATCTGAAAGCATCTTAATGGTCTAAGGAACAACTGATAAGCTGATTGTTGTTACTACTGAGTTTACTGAGTTTCTCTAGACTAAAAATAGTCAAACTGATCAGCTAACATTTTTGTAGAATACTAAGCATATAGAGCATTGACTGTGACTTTGAGACTGAATATACCAAAAGGATAGCTTTTGTTCATGTATTTGTACTAACGTTAGTAATTTGAAAGAAATTATCCTGACAAAGAAATATTCATAACTGGACTATAAATCATGAAAATATCATTCAAAAACACATTAAAGATTAGGACTAAAATACATACTATATGAAAGATTCCAAATCCTGAATTACAACTAGGAATAATCTTGACAAAAACATCAGGAATAATACATAATCTGTTAGAATAACAACCCTAGTTTCGGTCTTCTACAGGGATGGAATTAATTGGATTGCTGTAAGAATTTTTTGACACAAGGGTGAAAGAAATTCCCTTGTTAGAATCCCACATACTTGTAGTAGAATTCCTAAGAAAATCCTTGAGAAATATGAGAAGGAAATGAAACCCTCGTTCTTGCTCTGCCCTTCCTGACTGAGTTTCTATGTACTGACTTTGAGGGGAAGGTGAAAAATGAGAGAAAATATTTGATCAACTCCCAAAATCCCCTTCAAAATGCACCCCAAAAAGTGTAGTTTAAGCATTAAAATAACAGAAAGTTCCAAAATGCCCTTGAGAAAACACATGGAAAACTGGCCATTGGGATCCAACGGGTCATACAATGAGTCATTGGTGGTGAATACGAATCATTGGAACCAGTCCTTGGTCCAGGGCTTTCAAACTTCTATTTTCGAGCTTGATCAATAGAGTAGAACAATTACTCATTAGACGAGACAATGAGTCGTTAGTTCCACCCGTGGTCACTAGAAGAATTTTGGACAATTTTTCTAAACTCAAACTAACGACTCACAAGATGAGTCGTTACTCCTTATTATGACTCGTTAACCCGACTCATTGTAACCACTGGACATTTTCCATCCTTTCACCCCTCCCAGAAAATGACTTACTTGACGAATCATGAAGTGGCACCACGACTCGTCCCCCAACTCATTAAGTTCCCAAAAGATCCCCAATATTTACCAACTGATGCACACTCGATGGGTCACTTAACGACTTATCAGGTCACACAACGAGTCACTTCATGACTCGTTCTGTGAGTTGGTACAACTTTTATTGATTTCTTCATTTAAGTTATTAGCTCTAGTCTCAGAGACTTTCAGGGTGTTACAATATCACCTTTTTGGGAACATTCATCCTCGAATGTAGGATAAGCATACTGGAAGGATGGGAAGAGAATTGAGATCTCAAAATTGAAAAATTATAGCTGAAATTGACGGAGTGAACAATTCCGGATTGGGATACATGACTGGACTCAAACAGACATACTAATTGAACTTATGCAACTAGGATGTACATTTTAACATGATTAGAGTTAATGAATATGTAACTGAATAGAGTACTGAGGAGGGATTCAATACCTAATGATGAAGCTAAACTATAGGGGAATAAATGACGGTATTTAGCCATCATGTATGCTTTTACTTCCCATGTAGCTCCCTCAACTAGCTGGTTCCTTCATAAGACCTTTACTGAAGCAACCTTCTTGTTTCTTAGCTTACAAACCTAATGATCTAGGATCTGAACTAGAACTTCTTCATAAGAGAGACTGTCTTTTATACCCACAGTCTCTACAGGAACTACTGAGGTTGGGTCACTGGTGCATTTATTTATCATAGACACATGGAGGACTGGGTGCGCCATTGCTAACTCTGTAGGCAACTCCAGCTCATAAGCCATATTGCCAATGCATCTTAGGATTTTGTCAGGGAAAATATACTTGGGACTGAGCTGTCCTTTCTTCCGAAATCTCATCACCCATTTCATAGGTAATATTTTCAAGTATACCCAAATCATCCACAACAAACTCTAACTCCCTTCTCTTCACATCCACATATGATTTTTGTTGGCTTTGAGATATTCTCAGCCGTTCCCTAATAATTTGAACCTTCTGCATGGCCTCGTGTACTAAATTCAGACCTATCAAGGAAGCTTCACCAACCTTAAATCACCCTATAGGAGATCTGCACCTCCTACCATATAATGCCTCGAACAAGACGATCTAAATACTAGAGCGGTAGCTATTGTTGTATGCAAACTCAATAAGAGGTAGATGATCATCCCAACTACCCTTAAAATCAATTATAGAATCCCTTAACATATCTTCCAAAGCCTGAATAGTTCGCTCAACCTGCCAATCTGTCTGCGGATGAAAAGTTGAGCTGAGCTTGACCTGAGTACCAAGTCCTTTCTAAAATGACTTCTAGAAGTGCAAGGTGAACTTAGTACCCCTATCTGAGATGATAGACAATGTAACTCCAAGTAGTATGACTAACTCCCGAATATATAGTCTAGAATAATCCTCTGTTGAATCTGTAGTCCTAACTTGTAGAAAATGTGCAAACTTGGTCATCCGATCTACAACCACAAAAATTGAGTCATTCTTTGGTGAGTACGAGGTAAATTTGTGATGAAGTCCATATTCACTTCTTCCCACTTCCAAGTAGGAATGCTGATATCTTGATTCATACCCCCAGGTCTTTGATGTTCAACCTTGACCTGTTGGCAATTTGGATGCTTAGCTACAAATTATACAATGTCCTTTTACATGCCATTCCACTAGTAGACTTTACCCTCAGCCCAGGTAAGTTTCTCACAAGGATTTCATTAATTTGGCATTAAATTATTCTATAAAACCTCATCTAATTGAAAATTATTCTTAGATAATGATTCCTAGGCCTATGAAGAACGTATCTACGGAGCTATTTCTTTGAAATTGGCCCGATTTGATGGAGTCCCACTGAGTAGAAGTTATAGAAATCACTTCTATTTGAGTCCTAAGCAGCCACAAGTGATAGATAAGCATTTCTACTTTCTAAACTCTCGGGAATTTGTAAGCTTTCGGCTGAAATGGATAGAGTTTGAATCGTAGCTAATGTGCTTAAAAGGTATTGTTATTAGCTAGTTCCTGGTATTGAAAATAACCTTATTCTCTTAACATAAGGGATGCAAATTGGTGGAATTGCCGGCTTCAGGTTGGAACTATTTGGGTGAACAGAAATCGATAATTGAGGTATGTTAAGGATAACCTCTTCGGCAAGTTATTCTCATTGTATAATTGATACGACCTATACGATTGTAAGTAAGTTGAACGTATGTATGTTGTGATTAGCTGTTGTAAATAGATAATGATTATATCTATTGTGGTTAGCTACTACCAATAGATAATAGATATATATGTTGTGGTTAGCTTCTACAAGAAGAATTAAGATTGCCTCGTAATATCTCTCGACGGGAAAGAGTTTACTAAGTGTGATTAAATCTAGGAGCGTCGTACAGATTTCCTTGCTCACCTATTTATTGTTTAGAGGGATTCTGATATCTTGCTATCGTACCAAGGCCTTAGAAGCTTGTAGTTAGTTGTTGAGCCTGACTTGGTGAAGTTGGATAGCATAGGGTGCAGCTGGGCAACATAACTTTCTAGTTGATGCCTATATAGACAGTACAGCTTGCCCGTAGGCTGTTGGTGTACCTTGACACCTCTAGGGCCAGAATCTTGATAGGATGTCCTTACCTTTGAGTCCATGGCACTGGGTTGCCTAATGAACTGAGTGATAGCCTGCTAAATGATTGGCCACTATCAGTGACCGTTAGCTTCAGTTAACCTACTATTGGTTGTATAGGTCACATAGGAGACCACCCCAGTTGTTAGGAATATGATCGATTAAGTAATATCTTAAGGTGGAAAACTTGTTAGGGATTAGATGTGGGGCTAAGGCCACAGGCTACTCTTACAGAAACTGACGTACATGTTGCTGCGAAGGGCTAGATCCAAATATACATTGCCTAGGGGCTATGAATTGCTCAAGGGAGCTATATGTTGTTTGGATAGACCAAGTCAACATCTAAAAGAATAGAACCATAGTATCATAGTATTACCATCAAGTTAAGAATTACAGAAAGCCATCTGTGGGGAGTTAGGGATGACTGCTTAGGAGCATGTCTGATTAATAGCAACCCTACAGACGTTCTATGAGAAGGAACTAAATAGTTGGTTGCCTGGGACATTGCTGTTCGCTTATACGTTATCATCGCCCCAGGATTACCATCAAAGTATCGCTTAGGTCACCATGAACCTGGCCCTAGTATGTCTAAACTGACAGAGGCTTTAATCGCTGCCCGGACCCATTGGTCAAGTGTAGGCACATAGGGTGTTCCTATTGCTAGCTATATAGATTGTTTAGGGGCGAGTAGTGGTTGTGTTAAGCATAAAGAGCTAGATACTCCTAGTGAGTGACTATATTGAGGATAAAGCATAATACTCCTATAGGGATTGACCCACCTTAGTTGGTATCCTGTCAAATGACCACAGGATTGCTAACTGTATCATTTTCTACGGGGCTATAGATTGCTCGGAGGAGCTATGTGATGTTCGAAAGGACTATATTCAGGCTACAAGGTTGTGTCAAAGTCCATTAGCATATGTCTTTCCTTTATGCCGTAATGGCATTACTGACCCTCAGTGGGGCCTTGCGAGCCCAGAGTGTAGTTACAGAAGTCGGGAGGGCTCATATATAGTTACAGGAGCCTATGGGCTCAGTTGCAGTCCTAGAGGCTGAATAGAATTGATTATAGTTAATTGTGACACCACAGTGACCTGGTTAGGGGTATATAGATTGTACTGTACTTGTCGGGGCTTATGGGGGCCCAAGTAGGTTTTCTTTGTGATGATTGTACCTTCCAGGTTTCTGGGGGCCTGGTTAGGTTCTTGTTTGTATACTTGCTTGCTAGATATAACTTATGAATATATAATCGTACAACTTACGCTCTTATTTGTATAGTTGTCTAATAAATGCAGGCTATGGTTATAAAAGTATACAGGTTAACTTCTGCTCCTTTTTGCTGATTTCTTTCAATTCTTTATCAGCTTCTATTAAGTTATTATTATTACCTTACATACTCGGTACATATTGTACTGATGTCCACACACGGGGTGCTTCATACTTGCTTATAGGTTTTAGGAAATCTTCCCTTCTTTCATGATCTATGTCGTGCGATGAAAAGTATTTCTATCCTTCTAATTCGTGCTATTCGCGATTACAGAATCGTGGCTCTATGAAGAGTGAACGGAAGGAGGAATGGAGATGGTGAAAGCCACAAGGATGGCAATGGTCATGGGCATCAGCAAACCCCACCAGTTCAGGAGCCCCAAGCACCGTAGCCAGCTGCTCATGCTGAGTTCCGGGCCGCTATTCAGATGCTTCCGCAGGACTTGACCGCTCAGGTCAATCAGCAAGCCATTGTGCATATTTCGAAAAATGGCAACACAGCGGCGGCTCGAGTCAAAGACTTCTTGAGGATGAACCGCCGAAGTTCCTTGGGTCCAAGGTAGATGAGGACCCGCATGAGTTGATAGATGAGATGGTCAAGATCACCCAAGTCATGAGGGTGAGTGGTGTTGAGTGCACATATTTGGTTTCACCAATGGAAGGATAGCAGGGTTACGGTAGCAGGTTCAATCACTTGGGAAGAGTTTCATTTTGCATTCCTAGATCGGTACTTCCCTCAGGAAATGAGGGAGCTGAAGGCAGATGAGTTCGTAAATTTGAAGCAAGGGAGAATGATAGTGCAAGAGTATTCCCTTGAGTTCACTCGCCTATCAAAATATGCCCCTGAGTCAGTGGCTGACAAGAAGACATAGGTGAGCAGATTTGTGCATGGGATAGCAGGCTATTTGGACAAGGAATGCAGTATTTCTATGCTCCATAAGGACATGGACTTCCATCGTATGGTGTTGTATGCCCAACAGATGGAGGCGACACATTCGAGAGAGAGAGGGGCCAAGATGGCCAGGACCGATGACTACAGATTTTCTCAACCGAGGTTAGGAGGTGGGCACCATCAGCAGACCCACCAGAGATCATCCGCCCTAGCTTCTTCAGCATTGAGTGTACCATCTCGATCTAGACATGATCAAAGAGGGCGAGAATCAGGCTCGAGGGGTCAGAGCAGCAGACCCACAGATTCTAGCATTCCAGCTTGTCGCAGATGTTGTCGGGGGCACTCAGGCCAGTGCCTGGCAGGTTCAGGAGCTTGCTCCGGGTGTGGACAGCCCAGACACATACTCAGAGATTGTCCAGCAGCGAGACATGATCAGGTTGGGGGCCGTGGCCCAGCTTCAAGTTCTGCAGCCCCTCCCTCACACTTAACATATCAGGAGGCATCTACTAGTACAGTTGGCGGTCAGCGCCAGAATAGATTCTATGCTTTAGCATCCCTTCAGGAGCAGGAGGTCTCCCCAAATGTGGTCACTGGTATGTTACGAGTCTCCCATGTTTATTTTTATTCTCTATTAGATCCGAGATCTACCTTGTCTTTTGTGACGCCTTATGTGACCAGTAGTTTCATAGTTAGTCCCGAAGTCTTGTCAGCACCCTTCTCAGTTTCTACTCTAGTAGGTGACTCAGTTATAGTTAGACGGGTGTATAGAGGTTGTGCAGTCTCGGTCCTTCAGAAGGTCACCTCAACATATTTGATAGAGTTATCCATGATCGATTTCGATGTTATTCTTGGCATAGATTTGTTATTTGCATGTTATGCTTTAGTTAATTGTAGAACCCGGGCAGTAGAGTTCAGATTTCCGGGTGAGCTAGTCATAGAATGGAGAGGTAGTTCAGCTGTGCCTGCAGGTCATTTCATCTTTTACCTAAAGGCTAGGAGGATGATTTCTACGCGGTGTATGTACCATCTTGTTAGTGTTAAGGACGTTGATTCCAAGACCCCAACTATCCAGTCCGTGCCATTAGTACATGAGTATTCGGAGGTCTTTCCTGATGATTTACTGGTAATTCCTCCCGAGTGTGAGATTGATTTTGGTATAGATCTTCTTCTCGACACCCAGCCTATATCTATTCCACCCTACCGGATGGATCCAATTGAGCTAAAGGAGTTGAAAGAGCAGTTGAAAGACTTGTTAGATAAGGGTTTCATTAGACCGAGCAAGTCTCCATGGGGTGCACCAGTTCTCTTTGTTCGAAAGAAGGATGGTTCTCATCGCATGTGTATTGACTATCGACAATTGAACAAAGTCCATTCAAGAACAGGTATCCTTTACCCAGGATCAATGATTTTTTGACCAGCTTCAGGGTGACAAATGTTTCTCGAAGATAGATCTCTGGTCCGGGTATCATCAGCTCAGAGTTCGGGAGAGTGATATCCCGAAGACAGCCTTCAGGGCGCGGTATGGCCATTATGAGTTTGTAGTTGTGTCCTTTGGACTAACGAATGCTCCTGCAGCTTTCATGGACTTGATCAACAGGGTGTTCAAGCAATATCTAGACATGTTCGTGATTGTGTTCATTGATGACATGCTTATATACTCTCGGAGCAAGGATTAGCATGCCACTCATTTTAGAATAGTGCTTCAGACTCTCAAGGATCGCCAATTGTATGCCAAGTTCAGCAACTGCGAGTTTTGGTTGGACTCTGTAGCATTTTTGGGAAATGTGGTATCGAGTGAGGGCATAAAGGTAGATTCTCAAAATATCGAGGCGATGAAAAACTAACCTAGACTAGTGACTCCTTCATATATCCGGAGTTTCTTAGGTTTAGCTGGCTACTATCGGAGGTTTGTTGAGGGTTTCTCATCCATTTCAGCACCCTTGACCAAATTGACTCAGAAGAAGGTAAAGTTCCAATGATTGGAGGCTTGTTAGAAGAGCTTCCAAGAGTTGAGGACTCGACTCACTTCAGCACCAGTGTTGACCCTAGCCGAGGGTACCGATGGTTTTGTGGTGTATTGTGATGCTTCGAGAACTGGACTTAGGTGTGTGTTGATGTAGCAGGGAAAGTTATAGCATATGGCTCAAGATAGTTGAAAGTCCATGAGAAGAATTACTCGACCCATTATCTTGAATTGGCCGCGGTGGTATTTGCCTTGAAGATATGGAGACATTATTTGTACGGGGTCCACGTGGATGTATTTACAGATCACAAGAATTTATAATATGTGTTCACGAAGAAGGATCTCAATCTTCAGCAAAAGAGGTGGTTGGAGCTACTCAAGGACTACGATATGAGTTTCCTTTACCATCTAGGTAAGGCTAATGTGGTAGCGGACGCACTTAGTAGGCTCTTTATGGAGAGTGTGTCCCATGTGGATGAGGAAAGAAGGAGTTAGTGAAAGATGTACATCGGCTCGCAAGGTTGGGAGTTAGGTCGGTCGACTTGACCGATGGCGGTGTTGTTGTCCAGAATGGGTCAGAATCATCCTTGGTGACTAATGTGAAAGCTAGACAAGATGAGGATCTAAATTTGGTAAAGCTGAAAGAAGCCATTCGAAGTCAGAAGGTGGAAGTCTTCTCCCAAGGGTGAGATGGTGTGCTTTGGTACCAGGGTCTCTTATGTGTTCCAAATGTCGATGATTTGAGGAGTCGGATGATGCATGAGGCTCATGGAACTAGGTACTCTATTCATCCAACTTCCACCAAGATGTATCATGATTTGCGGAAAATATATTGGTGGAATGAAATGAAGAAGGATATTGCAGAATTCGTAGCCAAGTGCCCGAACTGTCAGCAAGTAAAGGTTGAGCATCAAAGGCTAGGAGGCGTACTTCAGGATATTTGCATTCCCACTTGGAAGTGGGAAGAGATTAATATGGATTTCATTATAGGCCTACCTCGTACTCGTCGACACTATGATTCTATTTGGGTTGTGGTAGACAGGTTGACCAAGGCTGCACATTTCCTACCGGTCAAAACTACGGATTCAGCGGAGGATTATGCCAAACTGTATATCCAAGAGTTGGTTCTATTGCATGGAGTTCCTTTATCTATCATTTCATATTGAGGTACTCAATTTACCTCTCAATTTTGGCGGTCTTTTCAAAAAGGGCTTATGACTCAGGTTAAGCTCAACACAATATTTCATCTGCAAACGGATGGTCAAGCGGAGTGGACAATTCAAACTCTTGAATACATGTTGAGAGCTTGCGTGATAGACTTTAAAGGTAGTTGGGACGACCACTTTCCCCTGAGCGAGTTCTCTTACAATAACAGCTATCACTCCAGTATCTAAATGGCACCGTTTGAGGCTCGCTATAGGCGTAGATGTAGATTGCCCATCGGATGGTTTGAGGTTGGTGAGGCAGCTATGATAGGGACAAATTCAATTCATATGGCTATGATGAAGGTTCAGTTGATTAAATAGTATTTTCATTATTGAATTATGAAGCATTGGCAGATTTTAAGTTGTTTTCAATCAAAATCATGTTCTAGTTTTATGAAATTAAAGGCCCATTGATAAGAAATTCATAAAAGAAGAGATTTGTGATGAATGTATGATGATGATGATACATGATGATGAAAAGCATATTTCAAAGCTACCCATGATTATGATATTATTTTCAAAAGATTTGTGTATTTCCGAGCATGATAAAGTGTTGGGAAAGGCCCTTATGTCTAGCATGTATGATTTAATGTCTCTAAAGTAAGATTACCGCATGGTCTTGGAGCAAGGATCCCAATTATCTTTGAGCTTGTGGTATGTTTTGAACTAAAGCTTCTCATATGCGTGATTTCATATTTGAGATGTATTTCATTATTGATATTTGCCAATAGACAATGTTGAGCTTCGTGATAAAACGATGTAGAGCATATGCATATTTTTGGGAGAAGAGTCTAGCACCGAACGAGCTAAGGGCCAATCACCCTATGCCCCAGAACTACTCGCTAACATAGGTTTACACTATTATATATATATATATATATTATTGGGACCTCCCCGACCCTAATGGCCCATGATCTTGATATCAATATCATGGTATAGTCCTTAGCCCTAGCAAGATTTTGGGCAGCTCTACCCACTTGAGTGTGATAGTTGGGACCACGTAAGCTCTATCGTGGTATGTCAGTTAAGTGATGAGTCTCCCAGTGTTCCTCGTGATACAATTATGCATATTCATTATTCATGATTAGTATATGTACATGCATGTTCTAAAAGCAAGGTTTGACTCAATGTTCAACTTTCTATAAATATCGTGTTTCAGCTTTGAGTCATTCAAATAAGTTTGATGTTATAAATCTATGTATTGTCATGTTATGAAAAGATCATGATTTCAGAAAGAATGCATGCAAGCCCTCCCCTCGGATTCTTAAAGCTTATGTTATGCTATGAAATGTTTTAAATGAGTTCCTTTACTTAAGCAGTTCTTACTTACCTTGCATACTCGGTACATTCCACGTACTATCCACATAATTTCTATGTTGTATCGTTTCATGATACAGGACGCGGCTCTCAGGTTCAGCCTCGCTCTTAGTCATCTTATCGGAATTAGTGTTTTCTTGTTGGTGAGTCCTCATCTCTCGAGAGCTAGTCTTTCAACTTTTCTTATGTACTGTAGTTTCAGTATTGTTTAGTTAGTTGGGGGTCTTGTCCCATCTATTCGTCATGCTTAGAGGCTTTTCATCCTTATGTATGTAATTATCTTCAGTGATGTATTCTGATGTCATAGATGAGTTAGACTTCCGCTAAGTTTATTATGTTAATTCTTCAGTTTGTTGTCTGCTTAGATGTATGCTTATGACATGGGTCGACTTGGGATCTCTCGGGGCTCCTTGTCCCGTGTCATGATCCGGGCCTCCGTTCGGGTCGTGATAGGGATTCTTTTATTATTATGACTATTGGGTTAGTTTTTTCTTTAATGGTTTGTTGTGTGGCCTTGTGGGCCCGAGGTTGAGTTCATAACCAACTTATAGCTGTTTGTTTTCTGGATTCTGTGTTACTGGTAGGCACCAAAGGTGCTTATGCCCAGCTAGGTCAGCCCAGGTCCCAGTGTGGTATTAGGTTCCAGTTGCGCCTCCCAAGGTGGGGCATGACATTCCCCTTGGGAATATTCATCCTCGAATGTGGTTAAACATACTTAACAACTGGGCAAAGGAAACCACAATCCCAAATACTGAGTATCTGAAGCTGAAAACTGACAGTGTGGCTAACTCTACACTGATGTACATGACTGAACTGAATTCATGAATCACATATACAAGCACTATCCTAAAGGAAACTAAGAGACATGAACGAGACATAAACTAGACATGAAACTGAATAGACTATTAAGGAGTAAATTGATACCTCATGTTGGGACTGACTCGGGAGGGAAAAGATGCGGGTATTTAGGCATCATATCTACTTTGGCTTCTCATGTATCTCCCTCAACAAGATGATTCCTCCACAAATATTTATTGAAGCTACTTCTTTGTTCTTCAACTTCCGAACCTAATGATCAAAGATCTCAACAACTACCTCCTCATAGCTAAGGTTATCCTTCACACTTATGCACTCCATCAGAATAACCAAAGTTAGATCACTAATGCACTTCTTTAACAATGATACATGGAAGACCAGATGTATCGAACCCAACTCCACTGGTGGATCTAACTTATAGGCCACCTTGCCAACACGTCTCATAATCCAATAGGGGCCAACGTATTGGGGACTAAGCTTCCCTTTCTTCCCAAACCTCATCACCCCCTTCATGGGAGATACCTTCAAGAACATCCAATCATTAATTTCAAACTCAAGCTCTCTCCACCTAACATTGACGTATGACTTTTGATGAGTTTGAGCTATTTTCATCCTTTCTCTTATAAGTTCAACTTTATCCATAGCCTCATGAAATGAATATGTCCCTACCAATGTAGCCTCACCTACCTCAAACCAACCAATGGGCGATCTATACCTCTGCCCATAAAGAGCCTCAAATGGAGCCATTCGAGTGTTGGAGTGGTAATTGTTGTTATAAGCAAGTTCAATTAGAGGTAAATGATTATCCCAAATACCTTTGAAGTCAATCACACATGCTCTCAATATATCCTCAAGAGTTTGTATATGTCACGCCCCACCTTGGGGGGTATGACTGGCACCTGGTGCCCTACTAGGACCTGAACTACTAGACTATTGAGCCTGAGCACATCTGGTGCCTGGCTGGCTCTAACTCAGATTCGTAGAAACAAAGGGCTATATAACGGCTGTAAACACAGCCTCCGGCCAACTGGGCCTATAGCCACCTTTACCTGTACTAACAGCTAACCAGAAACATATTAATATAAGGGAGCCTATGCGGGCCGACAAGGCCACCATGCTGTCTAGTTATCTGTAACTCAACAATGAAATACTGGAAAGCTACGTGACCGACGAGGTCACCACTACTGTTAACAGAGGCCTCACACGGCCAACATAAACAGAAATGCTAAACAGCTACAACAAACTGCACGGCCTCACACGACCAGCTCAACTGACCACAGGGAAATATATACAGACTGCAAGCATCTAAGAATACTGATAAGATGGTCGGGACAGGGCCCCGACCTACCCGTATACAACAAAAGGAAATAATATAAACCTCTGAAATATCAAGCTCCGGATGACAGGAGCAGATGACTCTGCGCTGGCTAGGATCACGAGGGGTCGCCTCCTCGTCTATGAGTACCTGCAGGCAAGTAATGCAGCGCCCCACTGGGCGTCAGTACCACTGGTACTGAGTATGCAAAGCAACTGAAATAATACAACTGAATACAGATAACATAACTAACAAGTCTGTGAGCAGAAGATAACTGAATCCGAAGGGCTGATAGGAACTAGATCAAACCTTTCTTCACTGATAGGCAGGAGCGTGTCTGTAGTCACGGCGGCCTGCTGTCTATTAGCTAATATATATAAAGCACATAAATACATATACATTTAGCAAGCAAGAGCCAATACCAACCCCCATAAGCTGGATGGCGCCAAACAAGCACACAATCTGTATACCCCTACCCGGGTCAAAACCAGCCAAAAATAAGTCACTCCACTCATCTGCTCACTTCGGAGCTCCTCTACCGGCCCCTTAGGTCTCCGGATAGGGCCATGGCCTCTGATATAAGCAACCGTGTCTGGGTCCGGAGGACTCCTGTGTAGACAGTAACAAATAGGGTCTGGATCCCCAGACACAACTCAACGGGGCTACCTGAAACCGGAGCTACACCTATAATAACTGAATGTACAGACAGTAACAGATAGGTTTGTCTGTAACAGATAGGTTTTGGTTCCCTAGACACAAAACTCAACAGGGCTATCTGAAATCGAAACTGTATCTATTCCCTGGACACAACTCAACAGGGAATATCTGTACTGGACAGTACCCTGGACACTGCTCAACAGGGCTGTCTATACTGTAGTGCTGATCAGACTGATACGGGGAAAGCTTCATCCCATCTTCGTCCGAGCTGGGGACGGCATGCCACTCCTTGGAGCGACGTAAAACCACCCGCTCAGTGGGCGACACAATTACCAACCCAGGGGCGGCGAGGACGCTCAATAAGGTGCCCTCACGCCACATCAAGTCTCAACAAACAAATAGCACATATAAATAGCAAGCATGTATAACTGAAAAAGACTATCTGAAATCTGATTTCTTATTCTTATCTGTTTCTATGCTGAACTGATTCTTTACTGATTATACTGATTCTAAAATCTTTATTTAACTGCTTGGCTAATCTGTAGTCGGGATACTATCTGTCTGAATGGCTAATCTGTAGCCATAAAACTGTCTGTCTATCTGATTTCACTTTACTAACTTTATTCTGAAAATCTGTATCTTTTTATTCTACAACATGCTTGCTAATCATACAATAGGCAATACTGAATCTGGAATGCTAACTCGCCTTTTGGCGCATGCTTTACTAACTTTGGGACTGAATACGATATGGCAACACAACTCAGGATCTATTAGACTTACTTAATTCTCAACATTCAACTCTGAGAGTTTCAAATATGGAGTTTACTATGATTTACCAAGCTAAGGCTTACTAACTTGCCGAAGAACAACTTCACATACCTTAACCTCGAGTTATCTGACTGTTGGACGAGTCTCGGTCAATTAGTACTAAATACAACACTATTCTGAAGGACGACGTCACTTTCGATATAATTATAGCCTAAACTTAGGCTTATCGAAAGACGGTCGAAAACTTGCTATTTTTCAGAAGTCCAGAAGGGAGAAGTATTCACTTCACATCTAGGAACACATAGACACTAGTTTGGAGCAATTCCACTTACCTTAGTCTGGTAGCTCGACGATTTGTCGGCCGTGTTTTGTGAAACTAAATCCGTAGGAATGCTCCCTGCTGCTAAATAACTCGGTACCTGAGGTTAATTTGAGTTTAGACTACGTTTGGCAGCATAATCGAACAATAATATATTACCCATCTTCGTCTCTCTTTGTTTCTCTGCGTTTTCTGGAAATTAAATAAGGAAAATAACCTCACAAATCGAAGTGGGGGCTTTATATACTTGGGCCTGGACAGGCCCAACGTGTCACGGAGCCAACATGGAGGCTCCACCTCCGTGACACATTTCCATCACGGAGGGGCTCTGCCCCGGCTCCCTCCGTGATGGTTCGGCAGGTTACTCGTCCGATCCTTTTCCGGGCCTTTCCCTAGCATGTATGGCTTTCAAATGTGCTTAACCAACGTGCGAATAGGCCATCTAGGTGTCGGAAATCTTACGGGGTATAACAGTATAATCCACTCGGCCTGACCATCCATCTGCTGGTGAAAAGTTGTGCTAAGCTTGACCTAAGTATCGAGTCCCTTCCAAAATGATCTCCAAAACTGTGAGGTGAACTGAGTACTATATATGATATGATGGGAAAGGGGACTCCATGTAACCGAACTAACTCCTGGACATACAACTCTGTTGAGTCGGTAGTTTTGACCAGTAGAAAGTGGGCTGCTTTAGTCAACTTGTCTACAATCACCCAAATAGAGTCATATTGTTGACGTGTGTGAGATAACCCTATGATGAAATCCATATTGATCACTTCCCACTTCCAAGAGGGAATACTAATGTCTTGTGGCACACCTCCAGGTCTTTGATGCTCAACTTTCACTTGTTGACAGTTCAGACATTTAGCCACAAACTCTGCTATGTCCTTCTTCATGCCATTCCACCAATAGACTTCCCATAGGTCACGGTACATCTTGGTGGCACCTAGATGTATAGAATATTATGAACCATGAGCCTCATGCAACATCCGCTTCCTTAAATCATCACCACCCGGAACACACACAGGACCCTGATATCGAAATACTCCATATCGCCCTTGGGAGAAGACTTCTACCTTCTGATTCTAAACTACTTACTTCAACTTTACCAAAATAGGATCTTCATCTTTCGTAGCCTTGACCTCAGTCAGCAAAGAGGATTCTGAACCATTTTGGACAATGATACCACCATTCATCGAATCAAAAAAGCGAACTTCTAAACAATCAAGCCTATGGACATCCTTTACTAACTCTTTCCTTTCATCGTTCACATGAGAAACACTCTCCATACATAGCCTGTTAAGAGCATCTACCACTATATTGGCCTTGCCCGATTGATAAAGGACCCTCATGTCATAGTCCTTGAGAAGCTTTAACCACCTCAGTTGTCGCAAATTTAAGTCCTTCAGAGTAAACACATATTGAAGGCTCTTATGGTTTGTGAACACATTTACATGCACCCCATACAAGTAGTGCCTCAAAATCTTCAATGCAATCACTACTGCTTCCAATACTAGGTCATGCGTTAGATAATTCTTCTGGTGAGTCTTAAGTTGTCTAAAGGCATACACAATTACCTTACCATGCTGCATCAACACGCAACCAAGACCAACCATAGTGGTATCACAATAAACAACAAATTCGTCTGTACCCTCAGGTAGGGTCAATACTGGGGCTTAAGTGAGTCACGTCTTTAACTCTTGAAAATACTTCTCAAAAGCATCTGACCCCTAAAATTTAACTTTCTTATGGGTCAACTTAGTCAATGGTGCTGCAATGGATGAAAATCCTTCAATAAACCTCCTATAGTAGCTAGCTAAACCCAAGAAACTCTTGATATTTGAAGGATTAACTAGTCTAGGCCAATTCTTTATAGGTTCTATCTTTTGAGAGTCCACCTGCACACCCTCCCTTGACACCACGTGGCCCAAAAGTGCTACCGAGTTCAGCCAAACTCACACTTGCTAAATTTAGCAAACAGTTGGCGATCCTTAAGAGTCTGTAGCACGATCCTCAAATGAGCCTGCATGCTCCTCTTCGCTCCGAGAGTATATGAGGATGTCATCTATGAAGACAATCACAAACATATCCAAGTATGGCTTAAACACCATATTCATCAAAATAAAAGCTATACGAGAATTTGTTAGTCCAAAATACATAACTACAAACTCATAGTGACCATACCAAGTCTAGAAGGATGTCTTCGAGATGTCACTCTCCCTAACTATGAGTTGGTGATAACCGGACCTGAGGTCTATCTTTGAGAATCACTTGGCACCCTGAAGTTGGTCAAACAAATCATTAATTCTGGGTAGGGGATACTTGTTCTTGATTGTAACCTTGTTCAACTGTCGGTAGTCAAAGCACATGTGAAGTGACCTATCCTTCTTTCGAACAAAGAGAACTGGTGCACCCCACGGGGACTTGCTAGGTCTGATGAAACTCTTATCTAGGAGATCCTTCAATTGCTCTTTCAACTCCTTTAGGTCCACTGGAGCCATTCCATAAGGAGAAATAGGTAAGGCTATATATCGGGAAGAAGGTCAATACCAAAGTCAATCTACCATTAGGGAGGGACTCCTGGTAGATCATCTGAGGAAACCTATGGATACTCACACACTATAGGAACTAATTGGAGAGTCGGGATCTCGGATGTACCATCCTTAAATTGAACTAGATAGTAAATACAACCTTTGGAAATCATCTTTCTGGTCCTAAGGTAGGAGACGAAGTGACCTACAGGTACAACTGAACTACCCTTCCATAATAGGACTCTCTCACCCGAAAATCGGAACTCTACTGTATGGGTTCTACAACTCACTGTGGCATAACATGCATGCAACCAATCCATGCCAAAGATAACATCTAAATTAGTCATGTCTAACTCTACTAGATCGGCTGAGGTGACTTTCTGAAAGACTGTGACAGGGCAATTTCTATATACCCATCAAGCTATAATTGAGTCATCGACTGGAGTAGGGACTAGAAGGGTTCTGATAGGATTTTGGGACTGACTCTAAAATGAATAGCAACATAGGGAGTCACAAAAGACATGGTAGCTCTTAGAACTAACAATGCGTAGACATGAAGATGGATGTATCGCAACATACAGTGACCATATTTGGGGAGACCTCCTGCTCCTAATGTGATGATAGGGCATAAAACCATTTCTGACACTAACCACCACCAACACTGGTGGATGCATCTTGCTGAGCTGAGTGTGCTGGTGGAGCTGCTGAACTGGAAGTTGGGTCACGACCTTTACCATGGCCCTATCTGGCTGCTGGACAATCTCTGAGAAAGTGTCCAAGCTTCCCACACTTGTAACACGCACATGACACCGCTAAGCACTCTTCGGGGTGCTTCCTACCACACTAGCCGAAAACTAAAATGCTAGGCTCTATTGACTTGCTCCCTTGACCTCAAGAACCTGATGTCCTTCCCTGCTGATCGCGCGTAGATCCTGATGGCACACTAGCTAATGACGGCACTAGGGCTGACGATCGATGGTGGGACTGCTAACGATGTCCGCCACCGGACCTCTACTGGAAAAACCCAAAACTATCTGTCTTGGCCCTCTTGGCCTCTCCCTCCCTCTCCCTCATCTGCACCACCTCCATTTGCTGGACATACAAGTCCAATTGGGAGAAGTCAATGTCTTGATGAAGCATAGCGATCCTACAGGCCTTGACACAAATAATCCGCTACTCTATTCACAAATTTTCTCACCGGAGCTCTCTAATCGGCCTCTATTTCCGGTGCATACTTGGATAACTAGGTGAACTCTAGAGAATACTCCTGGATGGTCATGTTGTTCTATATTAGATTCACGAACTCGTACAACTTGATTTCCCTCATCTCTCGGGGAAAGAATCAGTCTAAGAATGCGGTAAGAAACTCATGCCAACCAATGGGGTCCACTCCGGCTCCCCGACTATCCTTCCACTGCCTGTACTACATATGAGAAACTCCTTTCAACTGATAGGAGGCTAAGTCTGCAAACTCCTCCCCCGTCACCCCCCATAATATCTGTGATCTTCTGGATCTTCTCTATGAACTCGTGTGGATCCTCCTCTAGTCTCGATCCAAGGAACTCAGTGGATTCATTCTGAGGAAGTCCCAGACTCTAGCCGTCACCGCGTTCCCATTCAGGTGAACATGAGCCACTGCCTGCTGATTGACTTGAGCGGTCAATAACTATGTGAACATATGAATGGTTTCCCTAAACTCGGCATGGGTAACCTGCTCGGGCACGGGATCTGCTAGGGCTGGTAGGGCTTGCTGGTGCCCATCCCCATTGCCATCCTCATGGCCATTTCCATTTCCATTGACATTCCTTCTTCCGTTAACTCGGCGTGGAGGCATCATTCTGTAAATGTGTAAAGCCGGAGTTAGGGGAAATCAAGAAAGTTGAACTAATAGCACGAGATAGGATCATGAAAAAAGAAAAGTTTCCTAAAATGTTTCTTAGCCTCTTCGTCATAAGTGTGGCGCACTTCACACCCATGAACAAGACTCTACTTAATGCGACTTTTAGACACCCTAGGACACTTCAAAACCTAATGCTCTGATACCAAGTTTGTTATGACCCGAGTTGAGACCCTGGATCGAGACACAAAACCTAGAACTGTAAATGGCTCCAAGTCAACCCATGGAATCAACATGCTAGCCAAAGATCATCATAAGAAAAGCTGATAACTAAATTCTAAAATAGTGAAAGTCTGAATAACAAAATATCTAACCAATGGTAACATCATAATACTACATCCAAAGATGAAAATACAAGGCTATGTTTGATAAGCCTCTAACATACTGACGAGCTGATGGGACAACACCCCAACTAGCTCACTAGAAATCTGAAACTGAAAATAACATAACTCAACTAACTGAAGGTCCTCAAAGGGTGAGGACTCACTAGCAAGAGGACTGGGATAAACTTGGGAGACTAGCTAATGGAAAGATTGAGTATGAATATCTGAACTTGTATCATAAAACAATACATCATAAAGTATGCGGTTAGCTGTTGTAATGTATTGAATATGCAAGGTATGTAAAACAGGCTGAGTAACTAAAAACTGAAATAATGCATATCATAAATTATAACATCATAAGATTTTGAGAGTAAAGGCTGCATGGTGATATCTTGTTATACCCCAGGAGCCCAAAGATCAGACCCTGGAGTTGAAACGGAGAAAAAATGGAATTCCGCAACAGATCACAGAATGTGTCGTTAGGTGATCCGTGAGGAGGGACCACGAGTCATGAAGTGAATCATGGTTAAGAAAGGAGGTGGATTGGTCTGGGGGACACCACGGTCATGACCACGAGTCATGGTCAGGCCACACTACTCATGAGGTCACCCATGGCCTGGACTGGATGCTTGGCAAGGAAGATGGGGCAGTGAAGGCTACGGATGGTGACCATGAGTTGTTGTCACTCACCATGATTTGTGGTGTCCTCCATGGGGTTTCATGGTATATATTTGGTAGTGAACATCACAACTCAAGGCCACAAGTCGTGGCCCCTGGGGACGAGTCATCTAGTCCCTCGTGGGGACTGGAAGCTAGCGAAATTCTGCGATTCAAGTAACGGTTTTTCCGTAATTCCTAAGTTCTAGGGTCCTAAACTACATTGTTTTAAACTATGAAAGGTGGGTTTAAGAGGAGAAATACTAGCCTAAGTCCTCATTCATGCATGCAAAGGAATAGAAGGTGGTAGAGAGGTGATCTAGAGTGATTCAAGGCTTTCTTCCTCAATTTTCCTCTTGGGCAATTACGGGAGTGTAGAGTTTAGCTCCAACCAGGTATGTAGGGTTTCAAATGGGTGTTTAATCCACACCCATGCCCAATTTCTCCCTAATCTATGAAATTCTACCATTCAAATCTTATGGGGTTTTAACCCAATGCATGAATCTTCTAGTAATTGATGTGTGTATGTTTCAAATATGTCCAAATTTATGGGTTTTGAAAAATGGGCTGATTTTACATTGTTTTAATCATTATATTCTGCACTAGTGTCTTAAACTTAAGGTGCCAAAATTATGAGAAATCCATGGGAGTTTATTATTGTGATGATTTTACAAGTATGATGTGAATTTTTGAATTAGAAGCATGTTTTCAGTTACCCATGTTTTATGATCATGATGTCAACCAAATTGAGTACTTCAAGTATGTTTAAATATGGGGTAATGCCCACATGTAAAGCATGATTTTACGATTTATGATTATGGCCGACTCACAGGCTCGATTTCATGGCTAGTTCGCGAACATCCAAGAATGTCTATGATTATCATGATTTAACTAGCCCATGTATGTTACCTTATGAGCACGTTGCATGTTTTGAGAGTAGTATTTAACACCGAGTAGGTTCGAGGCCTAGGTTACACGCTGAATCTCAGAACTACGTACCACCGTAGGTTATTTTTGGGACCTCCCTTGAGATTGTCCCCTTTTTCCCTAATAGGCCTTTCATGGGTGATATCATGCCTTTCATGGTTCTACCCATGGCAAGGTACGAACTGCCTTCCCACTAGGTTTACAGGTCGGGATCCATGTGTGCTCATATGGGGTATGTTGGTTATAAGAATCTCCCACTATTCCTCATTGTGTAGGCATTCTTATGATTATGAATCTTGGCTAAAGTCATGTTTTAAAATGTTTTCTCTCATGTCTATGTTTACGAATGTTTTGAAAACCTTGAGCCTTACGTTTCATTTATGATTTTAGTATTATTATCATGTCATCCTACTCTCATGAACTTTATGCATTTAAATATTCGTTTTACTTACCTTGCATACTCGGTACATTCCACGTACTAACCTGCATACTTCCTACGCTGTATTGTTTCATGATACAGGACTCGACTCTCAGGGTCATCCTTGTCAGTAGTCCATTCAAAGCTCGCTATTAGCTCTTTTTTTGTGAGTCCTCGTATTCTAAGGGCCATATGTTCATATTTTGATGTTTCTTTCAATTTTCAGTATTGTAGGGTTAGTTGGGGTGTTGTCCCATCAACCCGACTATTATGATTAGGGATTTTAGACTATTTTTAGTACTCAAATGTCATGTATGGATTTTGTGTCGCTTTCCTATCTTATGTTATGATTTCATTTCCGCCATGATTTTATGATAAGTCTTCCGCTTTCCTTGAATGAATTAGATGTATCCTCATTCCATGGGTCGACTCGGAGTCTTTCAGGGCTCCTTATCTTGTGTTTATGATTCGGGTCTACTCTCAGGTCCTGCCAAACTTGGCACCAGAACCATAGTTTTGAAGTGTCCCTGGGTGTTTGAAAGCTGCATTAAGTAGAGTCTTTTTCATGGGTGTGAAGCATGCCACACTTATGACGAAGAGGCTTCTAGAAATTTAGGAAATGTTCCCTTCTTTCCTGATCTATGTCGTACGATGAAAAGTCTTTCTATCCGTCTAATTCATGCTATTCGCATTATAGAATCATGCCTCCACTCAGAGTGAATGTTAGACAAAATGAAATGGCAATGACTACGAGGGTGTCAATAATGAGGGCATCAGCAAGCCCCACATGTTCACGAGGAGCATGCCCCAAAGCCAGCTGTCCACGTGAGTTTAGGGAAGCTATTCAGATGTTGGAATAGGCCATGGCAGCCTAGGTTCATAACTAGACATGGCACATTATCCTCAGAATGGGAATGCGGTAGTTGCTAGAGTGAGGGATTTCTTGAGGATGAACCCTCCGTTCACGAGGTCGAAGGTGGACGAGGATCCACACGAGTTCATTGAGGGGATCTTGAAGGTCACCCAGGTCATGGGGGTGGAAAATGGTGAGAATTGTGACTTGGCCTCCTATCAACTAAAGGGGGTTGCTCATATTTGGTACAAGCAATGGAAAGACAGCAGGGTAGCGGGAGCGGGCTCTATCAATTGGGATGAGTTTCACATGGCCTTCCTCGATCGTTTTTCCCCTTGGAAGATGAGGGAGTTGAAGGCAGCCGAGTTCGTGAATCTTAAGTGTGGAAAGATGACAGTGCTGGAGTATTCACTTGAGTTCACTCGCTTGTCAAAATATACCCCAGAGTTAGTGGTTGACTAGAGGGCGCGAGTGAGCAGGTTTGTGCACGGGGTAGCAGAGCATCTAGACAAGAATTGTAGGACAACTATGCTTCACCAGGATATGGACTACCCCCGGATAGTATTATATGCCCAGCAGATCAAGGCAACTCATATGAGAGAGAGAGAGGCCAAGAGGGCCAGGATTGATAGTTATAGGCTCTCTCAGCCAAGGCCAAGTTGTGGGCATCACTAGCAGTCTCAACACAGGTCTATTGCACCAGCACCATCATCAACTAGTACACCATCTAGGCACCAAGATGATTAGAGGGGTAGGGACTTAGGTTCGAGGAGTAAGGGTAGCATGCGGACAGAGCGTACCTTCCCAGCCTGTGTAAGTTGTGGCAAGAATCACCCATGAAGGTGTTTAGTGGGCTTAGATGCTTGTTTTGGGTGTGGCAGACTCGAACATAGACTCAGGGATTGTCTTGTAGCCAGGTCAGGGGGTTGTGGAGCCCATACCCCAGCCGCTAGCTCAACAGCACCAGTGACACGTCCTTCTCAGCAGGGTGCTTCAACTAGTTCAGCTGGCGGCCAGCGCTAGAATAGGGTTTATGCACTTGCCTCTCGACAGGAGCAGGAGATTTCTCCCGATGTGACTACGGGTATGTTGTAAGTTTTCCATATTGATGCTTATGCCTAGATAGACCCAGGAGCTACCTTGTCTTTTGTGACACCCTATATTGCTAATAGCTTGGGAGTCAGTCGTGAAATTCAATGAAAAACATTCTCAGTTTCTTTTTCGGTTGGTGAGTCAGTTATAGCTAGACGGGTGTACAGAGGATGCCCTATTACATCATTGCATAAGGACACCTCTGCAGACTTAGTAGAGTTAGCTATAAATGATTTTGATATTATTCTAGGCATGGTTGGTTGTTTACATGCTATGCTTCTATTAATTGTAGAACCCGTGCGGTGGAGTTCCGCTTTCTAGGTGAGCCAGCCTTAGAATGGAAGGGTAATTCAGCCGTACTTGTAGGTCGCTTTATCTCCTATCTCAAGGAAAGAAAAATTCTTTCTAAGGGTTGTACTTACCATCTATTTAGGGTTAAGAATGCTAAATTCAAGACCCTGACTATTTAGTTAGTCCCCGTGGTATGTGAGTATCCTGAGGTATTTCCAAACGATCTACCGGGTGTTCCTCCCGAGAGGGAGATTGATTTTGGGATCGACCTCCTACCCGACACTCAGCCCATATATATTCCTCCCTATAGGATGGCTCCAGCCGAGCTAAAGGAATTGAAGGAGCAGTTGAAAGAATTGTTAGATAAGGGTTTCATCAGACCTAGCAAGTCTCCATGGGGTGCACTGGTTCTATTCTTCTAGAAGAAGGATGGTTCTCTTCGGATGTATACTGACTATAGAAAGTTGAACAAGGTAACCATCAAGATAGATATCCTTTACCTAGGATTGATGACTTATTTGATCAACTTCAGGGTGCCAAGTGTTTCTCCAAGATAGATATCAGGTCCGGGTATCACCAGCTCAGGGTTCAGGAAAGTGACATCCCGGAAACCACATTCAGGACTCGATATGGTCACTATGAATTTATTATTATTTCTTTTGGACTAACCAATGCCCCTACATCTTTTATGGATCTAATGAACAAGGTGTTCAAGGCATATTTGGATATGTTCGTGATCGTGTTCATTGATGACATCTTGATATACTCTCGGAGCGAGGAGGAGCATGTCGCTCATTTGAGAGTAGTACTTAAGACTCTCAAAGATCGCCAACTGTATGAAAAATTCCGAATGCGATTTTTGGTTGAATTTAGTAGCGTTCTTGGGTCACGTGGTGTCAAGTGAAGGTATAAAGGTGGATTCTCAAAAAATAGAGGCGGTGAAGAATTGGCCCAGACCGATGAACCCTTCAGATATCAGGAGCTTTTTGGGCTTAGCGGGCTACTACCAGAGATTTGTTGAGAGATTTTCATCTATTGCAACACCTTTGACCAAATTGACCCAGAAGAAGGTGAAATTCCAATGGTCGAAGGCTCGTGAAAGAAGCTTTCAAGAGCTAAAGGCTTGACTCACTTCAGCACCGGTATTGACCCTACCCGAGGGTACTGATGGATTCATAGTATATTTTATTTCTTCAAGGACTGGACTTGGTTGTGTGTTGATGCAGCATGGGATGGTTATAGCATACACCTCCAGACAACTGAAATTTCATGAGAAGAATTACTCGACCCATGATCTTGAATTGGCTGCGATGGTATTTTCCTTGAAGATATGGAAACATTACTTGTTATAGGGTCCATGTGGATATGTTTACGGACCACAAGAGCTTTCAATATGTGTTCATGCAGAAGGATCTCAATCTTTGGCAAAGGAGGTGGTTGAAGCTACTAAAGGACTATGACATGAGTGTTCTTTACCACCCGGGTAAGGATAATGTGGTAGCAGACACACTTAGTAGACTCTCTATGGAGAGTGTGTCTCATGTGGATGAAGGGAAGAAGGAACTAGTGAAGGAGGTGTATTGACTCGCAAGGTTGGGAGTTAGGTCAGTTGACTCGACCGATGGCGGGGTTGTTGTTTAGAATAGATCAGAATCATCCTTGGTGACTGATGTGAATGCTAGGCAAAATGAGGACCCGATATTGGTAAAGTTGAAAGAAGCCGTTCAAAATCAGAAAGTAGAGGTCTTCTCCAAAGGGGGAGATGGTGTGCTTCGGTACCAGGGTCACCTATGTGTTCCAGATGATGATGATTTGAGGATCCAGATATTGCATGAGGCCCATAGATCCAGGTGTTCTATTCATACGAGTGCCACCAAGATGTATCATGATTTGCGGAAAATATATTGGTGGAACGACATGAAGAAGGAAATTGCAAAATTCGTAGCCAAGTTCCCAAACTGTCAGCAAGTAAAGGTCGAGCATCAAAGGCCGGGAGGCATACTTCAGGATATTAGAATTCCCACTTGGAAGTGGGAATAGATTAATATGAATTTCATTACAGGCCTACCTCGTACTCACCGACAGTATGATTCTATATGGGTGATGGTAGACAGGCTGACAAAAGCTGCTCATTTTCTTCCGATCAAAACCATGGATTCAGCAGAGGATTATGCCAAGCTATACATCTGGGAGTTGGTTTAATTGCATGGAGTGACCTTGTCTATCATTTCAGACCGAGGTACTCAATTTATCTCTCAGTTTTGGCAGTCTTTTAAAAAAGGGCTTGGTACTCAGGTTAAACTCAGCATAACATTTCACATGCAAACAGATGGTCAAGCAGAGCGGAAAATTCAAACTCGAGGACATGTTGAGGGCATGCGTGATTGACTTCAGAGGTGGTTGGGATGATCACTTGTCCCTGATCGAGTTTTCTTACAATAACAACTATCACTCTAGTATCCAAATGGCACCATTTGAGGCTCTTTATGGGCGGAGATGTAGATCGCCCATCGGATGGTTTGAGGTTGGTGAGGCAGCAATGATAGGGCCATAAACGGTTCATGAGGCGATGGAGAAGGTTCAATTGATAAGAGATAGGTTGAAAACTACTCAAAGTCACCAAAATTCCTACGCGGATATGAGAAGAAGAGAGTTCGAGTTCAAAGTCAATAATTGGGTGTTTTTGAAGATATCTCCCATGAAGGGAGTGATGAGATTTGGAAAGAAAGGGAAACTCAGTCCTGCTATGTTGGCCCATACTGGATTATGAGATGTATGGTAAAGTAGCTTATGAGTTAGAGTTACCTTCGGAATTAGCTTCAGTTCATCTCGTCTTTCATGTATCGCTCTTGAAAACGTGCTTGGGTGACCTAGCTCTAGTTGTACCGGTGGAGAGTATGGGTGTGAGAGATAGCCTCACCTATGAGGAAATTCCAGTTGAAATATTGAATCGTCAAGTTCGGAGGATAAGGAACAAAGAAACAGCATCAGTAAAGGTGTTATGGAGAAATCAGCATGTTGAGGGGGCTACATGGGAAGCCAAAGCAGATATAATGGCTAAATACCCTCACCTGTTCCTCACCGGCTCAGTTTCTATTTGAGGTACTAGTTTTTTCCTTAATACTCTAATCAGTTTTCATGTTCGGTTCATGTGCGCAAGTTTGTTTTATGTTATGGTAGAGGTATGTGTTGAGTGAATCCAGTTCAGCTGTGTAGTTCTTTTCGGAGGTAGTCATTCCGTTAGTTTTTAGCATAAATGATTAGTATTTGCATATAATGATTGCATGTTTCTACTCTTGCTGTGTGTTTCCAACATTCAAGGAGAATGTTCCCAAGGGGGAGATATTGTTATAACTCAGGAGCCAAAAGATCAGACTCGGGAGTTGAAACGGAGAAAAATTGAAATTCTGCACCAGATCGCAGAACGGGTCATTAGGTGACTCGTAAGGAGGGACTACAAGTCATGAAGTGACTCGTGGTTAGCAGGGAAGTGGAATGGTCTGGGGGACACCATGGGAATGACCATGAGTCGTGGTCAGGCCACACGACTTATGGGGTCACCCGTGGCCTGGACTGGATGCTTGGCAAGGAAGATTGGGCAATGAAGACTACGGATGGTGACCATGAATCGTGGTCACTCACCATGATTCGTGGTGTCCTCCATGGGGTCTCATGGTAGATTTTTGGAAGTGAACGTCATGACTCCAGGCCACGAGTCATGGCCCCTAGGGACGAGTCATCCAGTCCTTCGTGGGGACTAGCAGCCAGCAAAATTCTGCTATTTAAGTAAGGGCTTTTCCGTAATTTCTAAGTCTTTGGATCCTAAACTACGTCATTTTAACCTCTGAAAGGTGAGTTTAAGAGGGTAAAAACTAGCCTAAGTCCTCATTCATACATGCAAAGGAATAGAAGGTGGTTGAGCGATGATCTAGAGTGATTCAACGCTTTCTTCCCCAATTTTCCTCTTGGGCAATCGAGGGAGTGTAGAGTTTAGCTCCAATCAGGTATGTAGGGTTTTGAATGGGTGGTTTAATCCACACCCATGCCCAATTTCTCCCTAATCTATGAAATTCTACCATTCAATTCTTATGGGGTTTTAACCCAATTCATGAATCTTCTAGTAATTGATATGAGTATGTTTCAAATATGTCTAAATTGATGGGTTTTAAATAATGGGTTGATTTTACATTGTTTTAATCATTGTATTGTGTACTAGTGTCTCAAACTTAAGGTTCCCAAATTAGGAGAAATCCATGGGAGTTTATGATTATGATGATTTTACAAGTATGACGTGAATTTGCGAATTAGAAGCATGTTTTCAATTACCCATGTTTTATGATCATGATTTCAACCAAATTGAGTATTTTAAGTATGTTTAAATATCGGGTAATGCCCACATGTAAAGAATGATTTAACGATTTATGATTATGGACGACTCACAGGCCCGATTTCATGGCTAGTTCATGAACATCCAAGCATGTCTATGATTATAATGATTTGACTAGTTGATGTATGTCATGCATGTTACCTTATGAGCACGTTTCATGTTTTGGGTTTAGTATTTCACACTAAGTAGGTTCGGGACCCAGGTTATGCCCCGAATCTCAAAACTACATGCCACCGTGGGTCATGTTTGGGACCTCCCTTGAGACTGTCCCCTTTTTCCCTAATGGGCCTTTTATGAGTGATATCACGCCTTTCATAGTTCTACCCTTGGCAAGGTACGAATGGCCTCCCAATTAGGTTTATAGGTTGGGCTCCATGTGTCTCATATGGGGTATGTCGGTTATAAGAATCTCCTAGTGTTCCTCATTGTTTAGGCATGCTTATGATTGCGAATCTTGGCTCAAGTAATGTTTTAATGTTTTCTCTCATGTTTATGTTTACGATAAGTTTACGAATGTTTTGAAAGCCTTGAGCCTTATGTTTCATTTATGATTTCATTATTATGATCATGTTGTCCTACTCTCATGAACTTTATGCATTTAAATGTTTGTTTTACTTACCTTGCATACTCGATACATTCCACGTACCGAGCCGGGGTATTTTTACTATCCTCATCCTTTTAGGATCGGGGTAGTTTTACTATTGTAGTTGTGTTGTCATTTCTATTTTAATGATTTTGAAGTTAGTTAGGGACTTGTCCCAGTAGCTCATCCGTTTTAGAAGGCTTTCAGACAGAGCGTGCTAGTTTCAGCTTGAGTCTGAGTGTTGTTTGAAATTTCAACATCTTATCAGATTTTATCTTTTCCAGTAAAAGAATGTTTTTTGGTTTACAAATAGCTTTCTCTTACAATTTCTTATAAAGTTTCATATGATAGAATTATGCTATGCCATTGGTTACCTTGGAGTTACTGGTGGCTGTAGGCACCGTATCGCGGTCAGGGTTTAGACTTGGGTTATGACAAATTTTGTATTAGAGCATCAGGTTTAGAGTGTTCTAGGATGTCTAAAAGCCATGTCATGTAAAGTATTTTTCATGGTGTGAAGCGTGTCACACTTAGGAGGAAGAGGCTACAATGCATTTTAGAAAAATTTCCTTCTTTAATTTTCTTTTCGTGTGATAGAGTGTGAAATTGTAAGAACATTCTTCTAACTCGTGCTTTGTTCATTACAAAAAATGCATCCCATATGAGTTAACGTCAAAATAAATTTCAATGGAGATCGACAGGCCCCCCAGCTCCAGCAGCCCTTCAGGACCAGCAGGTGTCACATGCTGAGTTTCGAGCTGTATTTCAGCTACTTGCCCAAGCTGTAACCAACTAGGTAAACCAGCAGGCCATTGCACCTGCCAGCTTCCAGGGTCTGGGACTTTATTCCAATAAATCCCCAAGAGTGTCACGAGTCAAAGATAGAGGAGAACCTAAAGGATTTCATCAAGAGTGTCACGAGTCAAGAGTGTCAGGTAAACCAGCAGGCCATTGCACCTGCCAGCTAAAGGGAGTGGCTCAGATATGGTATCATCAGTGGAAAGAAGGGAGATGAGCTAGTGCAAGTCCGATAGAGTGGGATGAATTTGTCGTTATATTTTGGACATATTCTTTCCCCGTGACCTGAGGGAAGCAAAGGTAGAGGAGTTCGTCAATCTAAAGAAGAACTCCATGATAGTTCAAGAGTATGCCCTGAAGTTCACTTAACCGTCTAAATATGCCCCAAAGATGGTTTCTGAACCTAGGGCTAGGATGAGCAAGTTCGTTTCAGGTATTTCGGACTTGGTAGTTAAGGAGTGCAGGACTGCCATGCTTATCGGTGACATGGACATCTCCAGACTTGTAATCCATGCCCAACAGATGGAGGCAGAGAAATTAAAAGAAATAGAAAAGGAAAATAAGTGGGTGAGGACCGGTCTTCACAGTAGAGATTAGGTGGTAGTAGTCGCCCACAGTAGCAGCAGAGACCTCCAGCACCCTCTTCAGCCAGTGCACCTTCTTCCAAGCCCCATAAAGATAGGAAGGGTGGAGTATCAGGCTCTCATTCTTAGAGTCATGTCTCCAGTAGCTGCACTTTCCTAGCATGTTCGAAGTGTGGTAAAAACCATCCTGGTGAGTGTCATTTAGGCAAGGAGGGTTGCTTTGGTTGTGAACAGTTGGGTCATAGGTTGAGGGATTTCCGATGAACCCGACGGGAGAAGGCCCAATCAACTTTATCAGCAGCTCCAACATGTCACCCGGCTCAGCAGGGTACTACATAAAGTATAGGTGGTGGCCAGTGCCAGAATCGCTTTTATGGTCTATCTTCGCATCAGGACTAGGAGAATTCACCTGATGTAGTTACTGGTATGTTACATCTTTTTCATATTGATGTATATGCTTTACTGGATCCAAGAGCCACACTTTCCTCCGTGACTCCTTATTTTGCAGTCCAATTTGAGATTTACCCAAAAATCCTCTTATAACCTTTTTTAGTCTCCACTCCTATTGGTCAGTCAATTATAGCTAATCAGGTATCTTGGAACTGCCCGATCACAATTTTATAGAGAGTCACATAAGTTGATCTAGTAAATTTAGATATGGTCAATTTTGAGCTCATTATTAGTATGGATTGGTTACATTCTTTTTTATGCCTCAGTCAACTATATTCATTAAGTTTCAATTTCATAATGAACCAGTCCTAGAGTGGAAGGGTAGCACTTCAGCGCCTAAGGGTCAGTCTATTTCCTACCTTAAGGCTAGGAAGATGATTTTGAAGGGATATATCTACCACCTAGTTCAAGTCAGGGATTCTAGCTCCAGATCACCAACTCTTCAATCAGTTCCAGTGATTAGTGAGTTTCCAAATGTGTTTCTTGAGGATCTTCCCAGAGTCCCTCCCTAACAGGAAATCTATTTTGGCACAGACCTTCGTCCAGACACCCTGCCTATCTCAATTTCTCCTTATATAATGGCTCCAATTGAGCTTAAGGAGCTGAAGGAACAGTTGAAGCACCTTTTAGACAAAGGCTTCATCATACCTAGTAAGTCCCCGTGGGGTGCCCCAGTGTTATTCATGCACAAGAAGTATGGTACACTCAGGATATGTATTGACTACCATCAATTGAGCAAAGACACAATCAAGAACAAGTATTTCCTCCCCAAGATTGATGACTTGTTCAACCAGCTTGAAGGAGTTAGATTCTTTTCAAAGATAGACCTCAGATTAGGCTATCATTATCTTAGGGTCAGAGAATGTGACATTCTGAAGACATCCTTCAGAACTCAGTATGGTCACTATGAATTTGTAGTTATATCTTTTGAACTAACGAATTCTCCTGTAGCTTTTATGGACTTGATGAATAGGATGCTCAAGCAGTACCTGGACATGATTGTTATTTTCATCATAGATGACATTCTTGTCTATTCCAGTAATGAGGATGAACATGCAGACCACCTAAGGATAGTTTTATAGACTCTCAATGATCGCTAGTTATTCGCTAAGTTCAACAAGTGTAAATTTTGGCTAAAATCGGTGACATTCCTTGACCATATTATCTCCAGTGAGGGTATTCAAGTGGATCCTCAAAAGATAGCAGCAGTTAAGGACTGGCTGAGACTCACTTATCCATTAGACATCGGAACTTCTTGGGCCTAACCGATTATTACAGACAGTTCATAGAAGCATTCTCCTGTATTTCCTCCCTTATGACTAGGCTGACTCATAATAAAGTAGAGTTTCAATGGTCCGAGGCATATGAGAAGATTTTTTAGGAGTTGAAGACTCAACTTACTATAACCCTAGTTTTGAATTTACTAGAAGGTTTAGATAGGTTTGTGATTCACTGCGATGTCTCCCAAGTTGGTCTGGGTTGTGTATTAATGCAACACTATAAAGTTGTAGCTTATGCTTCCAGATAGGTCAAGGCTCATGAGAAGAACTATCCGACTCATGATCTTGAGATGGTAGCAGTAGTATTTGCCTTGAAGATTTGGAAGCACTACCTTTATGGGGTTCATATGGATGTTTTTACTAACTACAAAAGCTTACAGTATGTGTTAAGTCAAAATAGGTGGTTGGAGTTGCTGAAAGATTATGACATGGGTGCTTTGTATCACCTAGATAAAGCCAATGTGGTGGCCGGCGCCCTCAGCAAAATGTCAATGGGTAGTGTTGTTCATGTTGAAGATGACAAGAAGGAGCTGGCTAATGATGTTCACAGGTTGGCCCGATTAGGAGTTCGTTTGGCTGACTCAGCAAAAGGTAGAGTTATAGTCTAGAATAGGTCAGAGTCCTCTCATGTGGTGGAGGTTAAGGTAAGGCAAGACGATGACCCAATATTACTTAAGCTAAACGAAGCAGTCCTAAAGAAAAAGGTGGAAGCATTTTCCAAAGAGGGAGATTGTGTGCTTCATTACCAAGACAGGTTGTCTGTTCTATATGTAGATGATGTGAGACAGAGCATACTTATAGAAGTTCACAGATCCAGTTATTCTATCTATCCAGGTGCCACCAAGATGTACTGTGATCTAAGGAAAGTCTATTGGTGGAATGGCCATGAAGGACATCGCAGAATTGGTTACTAAGTGTCCTAACTGCCAATAGGTGAAGTTTGAACACCAGAGATTGGGAGGTATGACTTAGAATATTAGTGTCCCTACTTAGAAGGGGGAAGAGATCAACATGAATTTCAAAGGACTACCTCGTATGCATAGATAGTATGACTCGATTTGGATGGTTGTAGACGAGATGACTAAGGCAACACTATTTTTACCAATCAAGACCACAGATTTAGCAGAGGATTATGATAGATTATACATACGAGAGTTGGTCAGATTGCAAGAGGTCCCTTTGTCTATCATTTTGGATAGGGGTACTCAGTTCAGCTCGCACTTCTGGAAGTCATTTCAAAAGGAATATGGTACTCAAGTAAGTTCAACACAATTTTCCATCCATAGACAGATGGCTAGGTTGAGCGCACCATTCAGACCCCCAGAGGATATGTTGAGGGCTTGCGTGATTAATTTCAACGACAGTTGAGATTATCATCTGCCTCTCTTTGATTTTGTATGTAACAACAACTATCACTTCAACATATGAATGGCCCCATTCGAAGCGTTATATGGTAGGAGGTGTAGGTCTCTCATATGGTGATTTTAAGTTGGTGAAGCTACCTTGATAGGACCTGACTTAGTTTATGAGGCTATGTAGAAGGTTCAGCTTATCAGGGAATGGCTGAAAATAACTCATAGTCGCCAGAAATCATATGCAGATGTGAGGAGAAGAGAGCTGGAGTTTGTTGTAGATGATTGGGTATATTTGAAAATTTCACCTATGAAAGATTTGATGAGGTTTGGGAAGAAAGGAAAGCTCAGTACTAGATATGTCCATCCATACGGAATTCTAAGATGCATTGGTGATGTGGAATATAAGTTAAACATGCCTGCAGAGTGAGCATAAGTGCATCTAGTCTTTCATGTGTATCTGTTGAAGAAATGCATCAGTGATCCGACCTCAGTTGTGACTTTAGAGAGTGTTGTCATAAAGGATAGTCTCTCCTACAAAGAGGTCCTAGTTGAGATTCTTGACCAACAGGTTTGTGGGTTGAGGAATAAGGAGGTCGCCTCAGTAAAGGTTCTTTGGAGGAACCAGCTTGTATAGGGAGCTACTTGGGAAGCCGAAGTAGATGTGATGGCTACATACCCCCACCTATTCCCTTCCAGCTCCACGTTAGCATTAGGTATTAGTTTTTACTTAGCACACTATTCAATTTCATGCCTTTCAGTTTTATTCATGTCTTAGTATGCGTGTCTGTTGCATAAGTTCAGTCCAATCATGTATCTCAGTCTGGAGTCAGTCACTCCGTCAGTTTTCAGTCTAAGCTTTCAGTTTGTGATTGCAGTTTCTTTCGTAGCCTCCAATATGCTTAATTTACATTCAAGGATGAATGTTCTCAAAGGAGAGATAATATAACACCCTAAAAGTCTCTAAGATCAAATCGAAGGACTGAAACAAAGCAAATGGGAAAACCTGCACCAGGCCACATAATGGTTTATCAAATGACCCGTTAAGTCACATGATGGGTCGTTAAGTGACTTATTTGTTGTGAAAAGTTGGTGAAAAGTTTTGGTTCATAGAGTCTTGATGATTGTGAAGTGATCCATTAAGTGTCATGAAAAACTGTTATGTCAAAGTCAAGAGAAGATCAGAAAGTAGAAAATAAGGGGCACTTGACGACCCGTCAAGTGCACTAATGAGTTGTTAGGTGACTTGTTAAGGCTGCTAGAGTTAAATTTTCAGCTGAGTTATTAAGGATATTTTCGAAAATTCCTAGGTTTCTACTCCTAATGTACGTTACTTTGAGGGTATTTACAGGGGATTTAGAGGACATAAGCAATTCTTCTCCCTCATTTCTCACTTAGGCTCTCAGGAACGTATACAGAAGATCTGGCACATTGTCTCTCAAGTCAAGAGCTAGAACTTCTTGCTTCTTCTTAGAATTTCAAGACTTCTCCTCAAGAAATCTTCTCTAGGTATGTGGAACTTCAACAAGGGTTTCTGTTCGGTGCTGTGGTGACTACACGCAAGTGCACGTGGTCGAACAAGTAGTAAGTGGTTTAAGTAAAGCCAAGTATCGATCCCACAGGGACTTAGCTACGGTACTAATTAATTTAAGTGTTAATGAACTATATCTTTAAAAATGCATACAACCAAATAAATACTATTTTGAGAGTTTGAGTTTACTAGTTAATAAGAATCTAAGGCAAAATTATAAAGTGAGTCTGAACAATAGTAATGAGCAAGCTGAGGTTAAAACGAACATGCAGGGAATTAATTTATCAATACAATTCAATTAATCTTTTCTTCGGTTGCTAGTCAAGAATTATTGCCTATGGATTGGAACTTTTGACTCCTATCCAACATAAGAATCATGAGCCTTAATCTACATTTCTGTGTTAAAATAATTTCATGTTCTAGCCATACATTCCCGATTCCTTAATTGACTAATAAGACTTTTAGATATATTTCTATTCTGAATGTAAATTCAATTCTCAATTTTCCAAAGTAAGAAGAGATCACATCCTACCAATTCACATCTTTCCAATTTCTTTCCTTTTCAAAATCAAAATTGGATTTTTTAGATATACATTAACATTGGCCAAACGTTAATGCAGTAAGAACAAGAATTGATAGAACAACCATTGAAGAAAAGATGAAAACTGAAATGATTAACAATTACATTCCACTACAATTGTTCTTAACCTCAACAAGAAGTGAATTTAGCCACTCATTTGTTGATTTAACATCATCAAATAAGTGGAATTCATACAAACAATTGAGATAAAAGAGAAAGAGATAGAGAAGAACCCTAGAATTTTCGTCCCCTCAACTGCCTGTAACCCATGTTCTTGCTCAACCAAGTCAGAATCCTTTAAAATAAAACCTAAGTGTGCTATTTATACTATTGAGAATTTTTCTCGGAATAACAAGCAACGTGGAACGGAGTGTATCGCGGAGCACTCCCTCTATGCCATGGAGGAATCGCGGACCCTCACTGGAAGTCGGCCCCCCAGGCAATTTAACCTCAACGTGCCACGGCCTGTATCGCGGAGCCTGGCCAACGTGACACGGTGCTATCGTGCACCTTCACTAGAAATTGCCAAAATTATTTCATCTTAGGCAGAGTGCCTCCACAATGGCAACGTGACACGGCTCCATCGCGGAGCCTCTATTTTTACTACTCTTCCTTGTCCTTTTCCACTCCTTGTTTCCAAGTCCATTCCACATTTTACCAACATGTATCTTAGCTTCCCAAAATTCCATTTTACCTGTAAAATAATTAATCATGTTGGTTAGTATAAACTCACATTTAACTACAAATCACATGAGAATGTACACAATAATGATAGACAAACAAGTCGAAATGAAGCATTTGAGTATCACTTGGGCATGAAATTCTGCCCAAGATCACTTACCCCACACTTAAAACCTTGTTCGTCCTCTGACAATATTCTCACATCTCATGCAATTGACACTCATGCATAGAAACTTTGGCTCAAAAATTCAAGCTACAGCTATACCGATTATTTAATATAGCAAATCATCGAGAAAACATGCATGGTCTCATCAATACAATGATGTACATCACATTAAGATCTCCTAAGCTCAAGAATCAATTCTCGATCTTGGCAAACTCGTGCAAATCAAATGATCAAGACATCCGACATGAAATTAATCTCTCGTCAAGCATGTGCCCTCATAACACAGAGAATTACCCCATTGCCATGATATGATTTCCAAAGCACTACATGTAGTGGTATATGAATACGATTTCGCTCTCTCTCCCAAATAATTCACATGCATCATTTCATGAACCATAGGCTTGCCTCTAGTGTATTACTCTAGTAATATAAGGACGAGTGATGTAAGATCACGTAAGACTTAAAGAGTTGTAATGTAAGCTAAGGAACTAGCAAATACTGGGCTAACCAATAATAGCAACTAGCTTCCTTAAGCGCTTTTCAATACATCCCACCATCAGTACGACCATTTTTTCTTCCTTCATCCTCCCATTCTTGAAGAAATTTTTTCTTTGTTTTTGTTCCCATTTCTTTAAGCGCACTCGACTTACTAGAAGATTAGTTATACATCTTTAATTCATTTAATTTCAGCAAGTGCACCTTTGAACTTTTCCTTAACTTTCACCACTTCCGCTTTTCCTTCCTTTTCACAATTCTCACTCCTTTACACTGTGGGAAAATTGTTTTTCTGGAGCACTTAAGAGTTTTGGATCAAATTCACCGCTAATGAAAAAAAGGGATTAAGCTTGGTTTGTACCTCTTCAAAGAAAGAAAAAAAAAATAGGCTAAAGGCTCAATGGGGTTGACTAGGATGTACATTCAATGTAGGTATGATAATGAAGAAACTTTCGGTTTAATCAAAGAAACCCCTACATCCTTTCCTACAATACACATCCTTCATTTTGTTTCGTACACACACCAGGCAAGTTCTAGACACTTCACAATAGCATGGAATAATCGAACCCTTTCCTCACTCTCATTGCACATGCTCAACTCAAGACATATTCACAGACTCTTCAATCAGCTAATTACAAGAATTCACTATTAAGCCTCGATCACACCAAATCGAACTCTATGGCCTAGGTATCTCAACATGTTTACACATTTTCATTCTTTCATGCGAATCACCTTTGCAACTTAATATCATGTACAACACGTAACAAGAATTCGAACCATGAAGTAGCAACATGTTTGCGAAACAAACAAAAGAAAGAAAAGAAAGAAAAAAACTACTCCTATCGACTACATTTCCCTTAATACGGTCGTCATCCATCCATCATAGGGAACGGTCACTGTCTACGACTTCGGTTAAATGGGACTATTCTTGATAAAAGCACCGAAATTTCGATAATTTCGATAGTAAACAAAAATATTTACACAACAACCATTCAACAACAGCTCAACACAGCACACAACAGCTTAACATTCATTACAATACCAACTTAATTACATACACACCACAAAAAGTCACAGGGTCACATTTTTCACAGGCACAACAACACAAAACATAAACATAAACATAAACACGAAACAGCTGGCACCTAACTACTCCCACCCCACACTTAAATCGAACACTGTCCCCAGTGTTCACATAATTTCAACATATCACAAAAGTAGGTGGTGAAACTCCCTGATCAATCAAAGTATTCAACTTCTTCATCAGGAGCCGTTTCCTCGTCTCCCATATCAGAATCGCCCCCGCTGTCCTCATCTGACTCAACATCTGAGTCCTCCCGGTGTGTCTCCTCATCGGTGGGGACATCATCATCTACAGGCTCCACAAATACGGGCCCCACTCTGCATAGAGCTCGGGTATTCTCGCCGAATGGGTAATCTAGCTTGAGCTGCCACAACTCATCCTCTGTTGCCGGCCTCCCGCCAATGCGCAACTGCAGCATCTGCATCCCATACATGCGAGCCATATACTGATCATCCCGAGCATGTCGCTCAGCTAGTGTGAGCACCGGCCCATGAGTAGTGTCGGGTGCCTTGGTTTTGGTAACATCCAAGGCACGCCTGTCAATCTGTGGGATGTAATCCAGGGCCTCCTCCTCGATATCATTGTCCCTCAGGAGTGTGGTAAGCAAACCACCGAACCCATATCTGTGCCCCTGATGTAGTCGGGCTCTCTTCATGGTGGAGACGATCACTGCCCCAACATTGATCTCCAGCCCCTTCATCAGGGCATACACCAAGCAGACTCGGTCCCGGGTGACATCTGTCATGTGCAACCCCGGGATCAAGCATGAGCACACAATTTTCAGCCAGATCCCAGCTTCTCTATTCATCTGAGAGTAGGGCAGTGTCTGGTGGTATCCCCTCTCCCTGTGCCTACTCCACCGTGCTGTCGAACGGGCTCTACATAGAGTGCGTCTGATGTCCGCATAAGGTGGAGTGATGTTCAGCTACCGAAGGACATGGGCGTCTGTGTCATGTGCACCCAATATCGCATTCAGGTGATGGGGCTCAAAAGTGACAACCTGCCCCTTGATTTTGATGGTGTGACTGCGGAGGGTCGGGTTCCAGTTGGCATAAAACTCTTGGATGAGATGGATATTGCACTCCCTGGGCTCTTCGAAGATGAAGTTAATCCCATCGGTGTCAATCCAGTGTATAATCCACGGGAATTCCTGTGCTAGTGGTTCCCGTGCTATATGCTCTTCCGGGAAGTATTTGGTTTCTTTATGTTTTGCATACCACTTCTTCCTTTCATCAGTCACCCATCGGGTTCCGTATTGTCGGCGTTGGCCTCTCAGAACCACTGGTGCTGCTGGAACTACTGTTCCCAATCTTATCCTTTTCCTACCGGCGCCCGATGTGGATGCGCCCTTACCCTTGTCTTGTCTGCCTGACATTGTTCCTGCACATTTAAACAGACAGCCCCAATGTTATTCAAGTCATAACAAGCTACAACTAAGGTTGGGTTTAATTAGGTCACCCCACACTTAGTCTTTATCAACAATCAAAACAATTCGACAAGACATTCATGATTTTCCTCATTCTTAACATTCAACCGGCTTAGTGCATTCATATAAATCGATGGAACAATTACTATGTACTACTCAGACATCGTACAGTTAATAAAATTATCACCATCGATTCACTTTCAACATCATAGCACTTAGCTAAATTTTTGTTCTCAACAACCTATGCAAGTCACCAATTTCATTCTCCCGAAAATCCCTTGTCTACTTAGCATATTCAACATTAATCAAATCATAATGCAATTCACCCAACATGCACAACCCAATTTTGTTCAACATTTCAAACAATTTTAGACTTCTTCCTATTCAATTTCAAACCCTAGCTACCAATTTCACAAAAATTCAATAAAACATGCATTCATCGAGTTCATATACTCAAAACGATACTATGAACATCAATCAATCGTAACTTAAATGAATTCACGCTTAATTTTCACTTAGGGCAAGGTTCAATCACTACACATATTCAAGAATCGAAAATTCAAGCAAAAATGAGGTACAGTTCAAGAACATAGCTTTAATCCGATGAATTTGAAGAAAACTCGAAGAAAATTGATGCCTAGGTCCGTGTCACGTTTGGGGAGAAGGGAATTTGGGGTGTTGGTTGTGGAGGGAAGGGAAAATAAGCAAAGAAATGAGAGAAATCGGGGTTTTAAAGTGATATTTCACGTGGGTTACCCGGTGACCCGGTGTGACCCGACGCGAAATAATACTCAACGTGTCACGGAGGGTAACGCGGAGCACCCCCTCCGTGACACGGAGCCATCGCACCAGTGTTCTGCATTTTTCAAAAATCTAGAACACTCTTCAACGTGTCACGGAGGGTAACGCGGAGCACCTCCTCCGTGACAATTTTTATTTTTCTCGCCTTGATTTTTTCCTTTGCGTTTCTTTGCATTTTAGCCCTCCGTTCCACCTGAAAATCACTTTACCACAAGAAATTGGTTAGAATTCATAGGTTTCAACACAAAACAAATTTTTATTTATTTATTTATTTATTTATTTATTTTCTTTTTCTTTTCTTTTTTCTTCATATAGTTCTACTCATCTATTACAATAATTTCACGGGTTGCCTCCCGTGCAGCGCCTGGTTTACCGTCGCGGCTCGACGTCATTCATTGCTCAATCATCCTCTAGCGTATTGGACGTCTTCTCTCGAATAACATCCTCACCCCAATAATGCTTACATCGCTGCCCATTTACTAAGAACGTGGCACTTCTATCTTCTTGCCGCAACTCCACCGCCTCGTGTGGGGTCATTCTTACCACCTCAAAGTCCCCTGACCATTTGGACTGCAATTTTCCTGGAAAAAGCCTCAGTCTTGAATTGAATAGCAATACTTTCTGCCCCGGCTCAAAGATCCGATGCACCATATGTTTATCGTGCCACCTCTTTGTAGCACTTGGCACTTTCATAGGCATGCCAACGAAACTCATCAAGTTCGCTGAGTTGCATCAGCCTCTTCTTCCCCGCTAGCTCTAGATCCATGTTCAATTTCCTGACGGCCCAGAAAGCTCGGTGTTCTAGCTCCACAGGCAGATGACATGCCTTTCCATAGACCAATCTATATGGAGAAGTCCCAATTGGTGTCTTGTATGCAGTTCTATAAGCCCACAACGCATCGTCGAGTTTGCTTGACCAATCACTACGTTGTGCATTCACTGTTTTCTGTAGAATCTGCTTTACTTCTCTGTTCGACACCTCCACTTGCCCACTAGTTTGGGGATGATAGGTTGTTGCTACCTTGTGGCGCACCCCATACTTAGCTAGCAAATTCTTGAAACTTGCATTTACAAAATGAGCCCCTCCATCACTGATAATGGCTCGGGGTGTCTCGAACCTGGTGAAAATGTGCTTTTTCACAAATTTTGTTACCACCTTGTTGTCATTCCTGGGGCAAGTGTTTCTTCAACCCACTTTGATATATAATCAACGGCCACCAAGATGTAACGATTACCAAATGACGGTGGAAACGGGCCCATGAAATGTATACCCCATACATCAAAGATCTCCACTTCTAATATCAGCTGCAGTGGCATCTCCTGCCTTCTACCAATTGTGCCTGTTCTTTGACATCTATCACACATTTTTACGTATGCCATAGAGTCTCTGAACAGTGTAGGCCAAAAGAAACCTGACTGTAGCACCTTGTGCGCTGTCCGCTCGCCTCCGTGGTGCCCTTCATACAATGAAGAGTGACAACTCCTCAACACTTCTGCAATCTGGCTCTCCGGAATGCATCTTCTCATCACCTGATCCGGTCCCTGCTTAAACAAGTACAGCTCATCCCAAATATAATACCTACAATCATGCTTCAACTTCTTTCTTTGCTGAGTCATAGCTTTCGGTGGATAAACTCCACTCACTAGCAAATTCACAATGTCTGCATACCAAGGGATTTCAGCTTCTCCTATTGCCAAGAGCTGCTCATCCAGGAACTCTTCTTTGATGTTTTCACCTTCCTTCACATGCGACCGGCTTTCCAATCGCGATAGGTGATCTGCCACTTGATTCTCGCTCCCCTTTCTGTCCCGAATCTCTAGGTCAAACTCTTGTAACAACAATATCCATCTAATCAGCCTGGGCTTTGAATCCTTCTTGTTAAACAGATACCGAATCGCTGCATGATCGGTATACACCACTACTCTAGAACCCACCAAATAGGACCTGAATTTATCAAATGCGAACACCAATGCTAACATCTCCTTTTCTGTGACTGTATAATTGACTTGGGCTGCGTGCAGTGTTTTTCTTGCATAATGAATAGAATGAAAAATTCTATTCCTCCGCTACCCCAATACAGCTCCTACAGCCACATCTCTAGCATCACACATTAATTCAAACGGTTGCTCCCAATCCGGAGAAATGAGGATAGGTGCTTCTATCAACTTCTGTTTCAACTCCTCGAATGCTTTGACACAATCCTCATCAAACTCGAACTTCACCTCTTTTTCTAGCAACCTGCATATTGGTTTAGAAATTTTAGAGAAGTTCTTGATGAACCGTCTGTAGAACCCTGCATGTCCGAGAAAACTGCAAACACCCTTCACTGACACAGGTGGTGGTAGCTTTTCAATAACCTCGATCTTTGCACGATCGACTTCAAACCCCTTGCAAGACACTTTATGGCCAAGGACGATACCCTCCTTGACTAAGAAATGACATTTCTCCCAGTTGAGTACAAGGTTGGATTCTTCACAATGAGCTAGCACCCTGTCAATATTCTGCAAACAAGTAGCAAACGAATTACCAAAAACAGAAAAATCATCCATAAATACCTCGATGAAATCTTCCACCATATCATGGAAGATCGCTATCATGCATCTATGGAATGTGGCGGGTGCATTGCATAACCCAAATGGCATCCGCCTGAAAGCATATGTCCCATAAAGACATGTGAAAGTAGTCTTCTGCTGGTCCTCCGGTGCTATGGCTATCTGGTTATAGCCAGAATAGCCATCAAGGAAATAATAATATTCTTGACCAGCCAATCTGTCCAATATCTGATCAATAAACGGGATAGGATAGTGATCTTTCCATGTGGACTCATTGAGCTTTTTGTAGTCCATGCAAATCCGCCAGCCTGTGACTGTGCGTGTAGGGATCAGCTCATTTTTCTCATTGGTGACCACGGTCATCCCTCCTTTCTTTGGGACACACTGAACGGGGCTGACCCATTCGTTGTCTGAAATAGGATAGACCACACCTGCATCAAGCCACTTAATCACATCTTTCCTAACCACATCCTTCATCATCAAATTCAACCTCCGCTGATGTTGTACAGTTGGCTTTGCTCCTTCCTCCATGAAAATTCTATGTGTGCAAAAAGTTGGATTGATACCCCGAATGTCTAACATTTGCCATCCCATTGCTTTCTTCCTCCTCTTGAGAACCACCAATGCATCCTTTACCTGTGCCTCCGTCAATAGATGGTTTTGGCAATGGTTCCAGGGACCTCATCAATGGCTGAAAGTCTTGCTTTCTGAGATACCATTTTGATTCATTTAGCATTTGCACCATCTCATAAGTGTCTCAATCTCTGAATTGATTGGCGCTCATCAACACTCTCTCCAATGGATCTCGAGAATCAACAACCTGAAGAATTTCTTCTTGGTTTAGCACATTGATTGCTGAAAGCTCCTCATAGATGGCCTGAAGCTTCATGGCCTTATACACATCAAATACCTCCACTTTTTCATGCGCTCGCATGGTTAGCTGGCATACAGCTACATCAATCAAAGCTCTCATGGTTGCCAAGAAAGGACGTCCCAAAATAAATGGGATTTCCGCATCCGGCTCAAAATCAAAGACAATAAAATCTACCCGGAATATGAGGGAGCCCACTTGCACCAGCACGTCCTCCACAATGCTATCTGGTCTGGCTAAAGAACGGTCTGCTAACTGCAAGATCACTGTAGTTGGTCTAGGACTACCCAGCCCCAACTTCTTGAACACCGATGTCGGCATCAAGTTTATGCTTGCTCCCAAATCACATAATCCATGAGCTCGAATACTTTGCCTGATTGTGATCTGAATTGTAAAGCTCCCAGGGTCCTTGAGCTTTGTTGGCAACCTGTTCTGAATCCGGGAAGTACACTCCTCAGTAAGCGCCACCGTAGCATACTTCGTCAATCTGCATTTGTTGGCTACGATGTCCTTGATATACTTTGCATATTTAGGCACTCCCTGCAAAACATCAACCAAAGGTAAATTAATGTGTACCTATTTAAGCACCTCCATGAACTTTTTAAAATAAGCTTCCTCCTTGTGTTTCTTTAATCTTTGAGGGAACGGGGGTGGTGGTCTTTCTGCTTCAGCTGCCTTCTCCTTCCCCCTCTCATCATCATGTTCCCTGTCTTTCTCCACTGCTCCTAATTGATGAGGTAGTCTTTCTAGTTCCACCTCCTTGAGTTATAAACCACTCCTTGTGGTCACTGCATTAACCTGCTTGGGATTTGGGTCAGTGTCACTCGGTAGTCCTCCTCTAGGCCTAGTGTTTTGAGCTCCAGCTAGTTTTCCAAACTGGTACTCCAACGCCTTGGTAGCTAACTAGTTGTTTTTTAAGTCTGCCGCTAATTTCACATAATCAGCCTGCATTTGAGCTTTGTAAGCTATCGTTATTTTAAGCATTTCCTCAATGCTAATGGGTGGTGGAGGAGGTGCATTGTTTCCTCTGTATTGAGACTGATAATTCTACTTCCCCCCTTGATTTCTCTGCGCACCCTAATTCGAACTCTGCCCTTGATGGCTGTTACTACCCCAAGAGAAATTCGGATGATTCCTCAAATTTGAGTTGTAATTATTGCCATACTGCTGGTGATTATTTCTCTGGACATTCCCAACAAAGTTCACTGAATCTGGATTTGCACCACAACACTCAGCTGAGTGTTCATTACTACCGCATATTTCACAGCAAACCTGCTGCACTACATTAACTGGGGCTTTTGGTTGATTCAAGCTCATATTGCTGAAGTGGGTGCTGAGTTGATTTTGCAATGCAGCTATCTGTGCAGCGATAGTTGTAAAACCATCCACCTCAAAGACTCCTGCCGCTTTCCTTGTTCCTCCTCTTGAAGAGTCCGCATTCCACTCTGGATTTCCCTATGAAATATGATTTAACAAAGTATACAACTCCTCATAAGTCTTTTCTAATGCTTGTCCCCCAGCTGCTGAGTCTAGCAAAATTTTTGTGTGGGGTTCGAAACCCTTTATGAAAGTATGCACCAGCACATCATTGGACTGGTGATGGTGAGGACAATCCCTTAGCAATGATTTGAACCTTTCCCAAGCTTGATACAGATTCTCCCCCTCTCTTTGTTTAAAACATAGAATTTGACTTCTAAGTCTTGCTGTTTTCCCGGATGGAAAGAATCGTATCAAAACTTTTCTTGCAAGATCATCCCAAGTGGTGATAGAGTTAGGTGGTTCAGCTTTCAACCACCTCTTTTCTTCCCCCAATAGTGAAAATGAGAATAATGTAAGCCTTACGTAATCAGATAATACTCCAGCGGGAATGTAAGTATCACTTATCTCCAAAAGGTTTTGGAGATGTTGTTGTGGATCTTCATGAGGGAGACCTGTGAATTGCCTGCTAGTGTGCAACAATTGCACCATGTTCTGTTTAAGCTCAAACCTCCCTCCTGGCTCTGGTTTGCGAATACTAGATGTAACATTGTTTGCATGTGGGATTTGCACTTTGCGAACCGGCCGTGCTGCCATTTCCTCGGGCACTAGAACTGCCCTCACAAGTGTTGGATTCTGTTGTTGCTCCAGAATTGTCTATCTGAGCAACTGTAGCTTTTTCTCTAGATCTTCCCTTCTTTGACGATGAAATTTTCTTTCCGGCTATATATATGAATCCACCAACTCCTTGTCTCTTGCCAGTGTTCAAAAGAATTCAATATCTACAAGTGAAAGGCTAAGATCAAGTTGTCAGCACTTAAATAGAATTTGTAAACTAACACTAAGAAAATAATTTTACCAATTGCCAATCCCTGGAAACGGCGCCAAGAACTTGTTCGATGTTGTGGTGACTACACGCAAGAGCACGTGGTCGAACAAGTAGTAAAGTGGCTTAAGTAAAGCCAAGTATCGATCCCACAGAGACTGAGATATGGTACTAATTAACTTTAGTGTTAATGAACTATATCTTTAAGAATGCAGAAAACCAAATAAATACTATTTTGAGAGTTTGAGTTTACTAATTAATAAGAATCTAAGGCAAAATTATAAAGTGAGTCTGAACAATAGTAATGAGCAAGCTGAGGTTAAAACGAACATGCAGGGAATTAATTTATCAATACAATTCAGTTAATCTTTCCTTCGGTTGCTAGTCAAGAATTATTGCGTATGGATTGGAACTTTCGACTCCTATCCAACTTAAGAATCATGAGCCTTAATCTACATTTCTCTGATAAAAGAATTTCATGTTCTAGCCATACATTCCCGATTCCTTAATTGACTAATAAGACTTTCAGATATGTTTCTATTCTGAATGTAAATCAATTCTCAATTTTCCAAACTAAGAAGATATCATATCCTACTAATTCACATCTTTCCAATTTCTTTCCTTTTCAAAATCATAATTGGATTTTTTAGATATACATTAACATTGGGCAAACATTAATGCAGTAAGAACAAGAATTGATAGAACAACCATTGAAGAAAAGATGAAAACTAAAATGATTAACAATTACATTCCACTACAATTGTTCTTAACCTCAGCAAGAAGTGAATTTAGCCACTCATTTGTTGATTTAACATCATCAAATAAGTGGAATTCATACAAACAATTGAGATAAAAGAGAAAGAGACAGAGAAGAGCCCTAGAATTTTCGTCCCCTCAACTGCCTGTAACCCACGTTCTTGCTCAACCAAGTCAGAATCCTTTAAAATAAAACCTAAGTGTGCTATTTATACTATTGAGAATTTTTCCCGGAATAACAAGAAACGTGGCACGGAGTGTATCGCGGAGCACTCCCTCCGTGCCACGGAGGAATCGCGGACCCTCACTGGAAGTCGGCCCCCCAGGCAATTTAACCTCAATGTGCCACGGCCTGCATCGTAGAGCCTGGCCAACGTGACATGGTGCTATCGCGCACCTTCACTGGAAATTGCCAAATTTATTTTATCTGAGGCAGAGTGCCTCCGCGATGGCAACGTGACACAGCTCCATCGTGGAGCCTCTATTTTGCTGCTCTTCCTTGTCCTTTTCCACTCCTTGTTTCCAAGTCCATTCCCAATTTTACCAACATGTATCTTAGCTTCCCAAAATTCCATTTTACCTGCAAAACAACACTAATCATGTTGGTTAGTATAAATTCACATTCAACTACAAATCACATGAGAATGTACACAATAACGATAGACAAACAAGTCGAAATGAAGCATTTGAGTATCACTTGGGCATGAAATTCTGCCCAAGATCAGTTTCCTTTCACCCTTGTGTCTCCAAATTTTTAGTTACTCCAACCTTGAAGTGCTAGAAATCATGACATAGGATTTTCTTCTAATTGTTGAAATTCCCTATTCTATCAATGTTTTAAAGATTCCATGACTAGTATCATGCCATAATTAGGATTCTATTTTCAACTAGTAAAATGTCTTTCCCGATCTTTGATTTTTGCATAACTGTGATAGTTCACTTCATGATTTAGCTATATCTCTGAATAGAATGATCTTTCAAATTATACATGATTTGTGTCTTATGATTTACAATATATTACCATTTTCAGTATACTTATCAGTTAACAGTATTACCAGATTTTCAGTATTATTTCATTTATCAAGTCCTTTAGACTTTTAGGACACTTCCTGATAAGTAATTTTGACTTAATGCTAGGACACTAGTTTCAAGCTATTAGTACAGATAGATAAGTTAGTTCTTCAGTTGGGAGTTGTGCTTAGCACCGAATGGGCCAGGGTTTAGCGCACCCAGGTTCCCAGAACTACATGTCACCATAGGCCTTAAGCCCGAATGTGCATCAGTTTAGAGATCACACAGCCATGCCTTTATACCCTAAAAAGGTATATGGGGTCCTATCGATGGGACATATACATCGAACTCCACGTATAGCTCACATGGTTATATGTCGGTTAACAGACACTCCCATAGTACCGTACTGTCATAGTCCTCAATCTAGTCCAGTCTTTTAGGTTTTTAAGATATGTATATAACCCTAAATCAATTTTCCAATCCTTACAATACATTTTTTTAGATTTTCAGACTATTTTCTATACTTATGATTTTAGATAGGGTCATTGCATGTCATTTCAGTATTACTTACAGTTTTATCAGCATGCATATCTTTTATTTTCATACTCTCACATAGTCAGTACATTCAAAGTACAGATGCATACTCCCTATTCTATATTGTTTTATCACATACGCTTAGGTTCCCAGCCTCAGCAGTGTGGTTGGGCTTCGTGCATTGATATCCAGCAGTTGTTAGTGGTGAGTCCTCATCTTTTGAAGACCAGGTATCTTTACTATTTCAATTGTGTTTTCATTTCTACTTTACAGATTTTGGAGTTGGCTAGGAACTTGTCCCAGCAACTCATCAATTAGTTTCAGCTTGAGTTTGTGTGTTGTTTGAAATTTCAACATCTTATCAGATTTTATTTTTTCCAGTAAAAGAATGTTTTGTTTGTTTACAAATATCTTTCGCTTAAGATTTCTTGTTAAGTGTCATATTATAGAATTATACTATGGCATGGGTTAGCTTGGAGTCACTGGTGGCTCTAGGCACCGTATCGCGGCCAAGGTGTAGACTCGGGTCGTGACAGTACTCACTTGGACTATCAAGTTCTATGTCACAAAGCTTTATATGCGAGATATTTTGACACTCATGTAACGCAAATCAAAATTCTAGGAATGATTCTGAATACTCAAATATACAACCTTATTTATAACTATAGAAAAATAATTCAAATTCTAAGTATTTCAGGTTATAATCATGTGATCATGTCATTAAACCATACCAAAAAATGAGTATAATTTATTTCCTATAGGAAGGATATCTAGATTTCAATGAATACTTCATTCGATTCAAATTCTAAGCATACAAACAAATCTCTATCCCAATCAATTAATATTTGACATATTAAGCATTTGTGCTTTCCCCTGTAGGCATGGTGTCTGCAAAGATATTCTAATAAAAAGTAAAGTTGTGAATAAAAGAATACATTGATATATCCAAACAGTGAAGGGGTTTGCATGCCATGCTGGTTCAAGGACCCAGTTATATGGACATGTAGTAATTCCCAAAGAAAGAATCAAAACACATTTTATTGGTCTAGTGTGATCAACTCCAATAAGCATGATATATAGGTGGTGGACCATTCTTAATTTAGAAACAAAACTTCAAATTGGATTATTGATATTGGATGCTTAACATTTCAAATTCAGAAGACTTGCAAACTATTTGAGGCAATAATAAACAAAGTCAATTCTTATGGATAGGTTATATGCGCACAACTTAACAGAACACAATCAAACAAATAAAACCTTCAAATTGATCAAGAAACACAATAATAAGTCTAAATTGGTCAAAATCTCAGGCTGAAATCAACAACCATCTTATTTTAACTCAGATTACTTTGACGTACTAGTCATAATAATTGTGAAATTGACAAGCATGTGGGGTAAATGTACAGTTGAAAGAGAGAAATCAAGTTTGAAGGAAATAAGATAAAGGATATGATTTGTTTGCCTCATTATCGAATACACGAAGCATTCAAAATGACAACCAAATCATGTAAAGTAATGCAGGATCATATACTATAGTGTACTATCATGTAAGAATTTAAAGTATTACTAAAAAGAGACTAATCAACAAGAAGTAGAAGACTTAATATAATAAAACCATGAATATAACATGTTTGATCCAGATAAGCAACCCAACGACCTCAACTCAATATTCCCAGATCTTAAGAACCTCATGGGTTTTATGCAGTGATGTATTTAGTAGGTAATGAGAATGTAGCAACTAATTCTTCTTTGGCTCCCTACTGGTAGATAACAAAAAAATAGAAAGAGTCAAGAAGCATTTGAGACATAGAATATAGAAGACAAGCCTATAATCTAAGAGAAGAGTTGCCTAAAAAGTAAAAAGGAACTACTATTTTTATACTAGAGAAATATGATCAATCAAGGAAGTAAGGGGAAGGAAAATATTCATGTAATATCCAGAAAGTGCCTAAGACTAGACTCGGGAATTGAAATAAAAAGTAGCAGAAAAATCTAAAAATCTTCTTAGGACGACTCGCTGTATGGGTCATTGGTGGGACGAAAGACTTGTGGAAGGTTCCCGTGGTGAGAAGCTACAAAATAGGACTGGGAAGTAACAGGTCTCAAAATGACTCATTGGTTGTTGTAACGAGTCATTGAATGGGAGTCGTTGTGGGGTTAGTCTTGATCAGGGAGGAAGTAATGAGTCATGGTACGACCTGCTGGTGGTAGCAACAAGTCGTTGTTAGCATCTGTTGAGAGGAATCCCAAGATAGGGCAGTGGTGGCAACGATTGGAAGCGACATGTTGTTGGAGCTTGTAACGATTCGTTCTGTCTGGTTGTAGTAGTGGACCTGAGACCAAAATTAGGGATGAGACAACGAGGGGGTGTAACGAATTGTTGGAGCCTATAACGGTCCAATGTGACGCCCGTTGCCACTGGCAGTGCAGTTTTCTCAAAAATTTCATTAAGGGTATTTTCGTAATTCCAAAGCCCTAGGTTTCTAAACTACATCGTTTTAAGCACGAAATAGTGTGTTTTAAGAAGGGTTAAGTCATTCTAAGCCTACTCTAATTCATGCATCAAAGCTTAGAGTTTTAAGGAGTGATCAAGCCCAGTTTCTTCAAGGTTCTTCCCCAAATGGGCAATCAAGGAAGTTTTGAAATCAGATCTCTTCAGGTATGTAAGGCTATGAATGGATGCAATAGTCCACACCCATACCCAGTTTCCCTCTTAATTTATGATATTCTAATTGATGAATTATGGGGTTTTACCCAATGTGTGAATTTCCCAAGTTTCAATCATGGGTATGATCTAAGCATATTTTCAATGTTGAATTATGATGAATGGGCACATTTTAAAATGTTTTAAATTATAAATTTTGTCTTCAAGTTTCCTAAAGTATGATGCCTATCGATGAATGTTCATAAAAATTGAGATCCATAAGATATATGTTTAAATATGATGAGATGTTTATGAAGAAAGTATAATTTCGAATTACCCATGTCTATATTCATGTTTTCAAAGTGAATCAAGTTGATTTCAAGCATGTGTAAGTATTGGGCACGCCCATATGATAAAGTATGTTTTATGATTTCATGATTTATCTTACCACATGATTTTAGAGTCTAGACTCCCATTATTTTTTAGCTTGTGGTATGGTTTGAGCCCAAGGCTCCTTATATTATGTTTTTAGATTTTTGCATGTATATTGCATTAAGCTTCATCACCCAATGATGGTTCAGCTTCATTGAAAAATGATGGAGAGCAAATGCATTTTTTTGGGAGTAGTGTCTAGCACCGAGTAGGCTAAGGGTCAGTCAACCCTATGCCTCAAAACTACACGCCAACGTAGGTTATATATACATACTTTTGGGACCTCCCTTGTGAGATTCCCTTACCCTTAAGGGGCCTTCAACTTGATATCAATATCATGATTTCATCCTTAGCCGTAGCAAGGCTTTTGACTTCTTTGCCCTCTTGAGTATAATAGTTGGGACCACGTAAGCTCTATCGTGGTAATGTTGGTTATATGACAAGTCTCCCACTGTTCCTCACGATTTCAGTTATGCATGCTCATTAGTCATGATATTATGATTTCAGCAGGTCTGACCTAATGTTTAGTCTTACTTATGATTATCAATTTTTAGCTTTAGATCATTCGATTCAGTTATGACGTTCGGTTATGTTCAAGTCACGATTTTAGAAAATAGCATGCAAGCCCTACTCTCAGAATCTTATCTTGATTATGTTTTACAATATGCATGATTTATGATTTTATTTACCTTGCATACTTGGTACTTCCACATACTGACCGCATACTCTATGTTGTATCATTTTATGATATAGGCTCCGATATATAGAGTCAGTCTCACTGCTAGCCAGATTCCCAGCAATTGTACTTCCCGATCGGAGTTGGTGAGTCATCATCTTTTGAGGGCCTTTCTACTCAGATATGTTCTGTACTTTCAGCTTTTAGACAATAGTAAGTTAGTTAGGGTCTTGTCCCATCAACTCATTAGTTGTTATACCCCGAGAATCCAAGGATCAGGTATGGAAGTGAATCACGAGAAAAACTAGGAAATGTTGCAGCAGTTGCAAAACGGGTCACTTAACGACTCGTGAGGAAGCCAAATGAGTCATCAAGTGAGTTGTGGGGAAGGCCTGGGATGATGAGGGACTCAGGGTCCCCATGGGCAATGTAACGACTAATGGTCAGACATCACGAGTTGTCATGCCAGCCGTGGGGTGGTCCTAGAATAAGATAGTAAGGCCTATCCAGTGTACTTAATGAATGGTACCTAACGATTCATCGTCAGTCCTAACGACCCATTAGGAGGGTCGTTACCAAGATAATTAAATCTTCTTGAACAACGAGGCAGTGTACTTGACGAAAGGGAGGAACGAGTCGTATTACTTGGGGATGAGTCGTCATGTCCTCCATTAAGATACAAAGGAAAATTTCCAGTGGTCTTATCGAAAAGATCATACGACCCGTCGCTCTTGGCAACGAATCGTCAGGTCACCCGTTAGGTCACCTGACAGTTATTTCCTGCGAATTAGTAAGGGCCTTCTCATAATTTTCTACCCTCGTAAGACCTAAACTACGTCGTTTTGAGGTAAGGACCAGGTCTTTTAAAGGGGAATCATTCCTACAAACTTTATTTCTACTCATATAAGATTAGAGAGGAAGGAGGAAAGGGAATTCAAGTGTCTTTTCCAAAATTCTTCAAGAATGTACCTAGGATTTTAAAGGAAGTTGGGAGACTCGAAATTTCCAGGTATGTGAGGTTTGAATGGGTAGTTTAGTCCCTACCCATGCCCATTTCTTCCCATTTCCCATGTTTAACTTGCTAAATTCTTATGGGTCTTAACCTCGTTTGCATGATTCCTCAAAAGTTTACATGAGCTTGTGGTATTGTGTTTCAATTGTGTGTTTTGAATTGTTTGGGCTAATTTTTACTTGTATATATTTTATATTCCCTAATTTAAGACCATAAAAGTATGGATGTCCAATTATGAGGGATTTTTAGTAAAATTTATGTCCATAATGATTCCGCAAGTACGATATGAATTTTTGAATTTAAAGCATGTCTTCAAGTTTTCTATTTCTCATGTTGTCATGACCATGTTTCGCATGAATTAAGAATTTCAAGCATGATTAAGATTTTGGGTCATGCCCCTGATGGCATGAATGATTCATGAACTATGTCTTTGGCCGACTCATGGGCCCAATTCTATGGCTAGTAATATGAATTCTCAAGTATGTCATGATTTCCATGTTTTCACTAGCCATGCATGTCATGTTATGAATGTTACGAGCATGTTGCATGTTTTTGGAGTAGGACTTAACACTGAGTAGGTTAGGGGGAAAGGTTACGCCTCAAATCTCAGAACTACGTGCCACCGTAGGATCATGTTTTGGACCTCCTCAGCGAATGTCCCCTATGCCCTACGGGGCCTTCATGAGTGATATCATGCCTTCATGGTTGATACCCTTGGCAAGTATGAACGGCCTGCCGACTAGGCATACAAGTCGGACTTCATGTGTGCTCATGTTGAATATGTTAGTTATAGAAATCTCTCATTGTTCCTCATGGTTTTGAAATATGCATGATTATGTTCTTTTCGCTCAAGTTAGGATTTATGAAATGTTTTTCCCCGCATGTTATGACTTTGACAAGTTTATGAATATTTTAGGAAATATTGAGACTTACAATATACTTATGGTTTTAGTTTTATGATCATGATGTCCCCACTCCTAGAACATTAGAATTGTTTTGCATACCTTACATACTCAGTACTTTTCAAGTACTGACCCCTATATTTTCAGGATCTAGTTCGCAGGCTCAGTATCGTCCCTAGTTTGTGCTCAATTCCGCTAAATCTCTAGTGGTGAGTCCTCATGATCTGAGGGCTTCATGTTCAGACTTGTTAAATTATCTTAGGTTTTCCAAATGTTTGGGTTAGCTAGGGTCTTGTCCCTTCAGCCCGTCTTTTTATGATTAGAGGCTTTCAGCCTTATGTGTAGTATTTTGTCATTGATGGATGTATTTTGGTTTGTCGTTCCTTACAATTCATGATATGATTTTCAGTTTGCTTATGATTGATAAGTTAAGTCTTCTTCCTTTTATGAATGAATTAGTATTGTGCTCATTCCATGGGTTTACTTGGGGTCTCTCGAGGCTCCTTAACCCATGTCTACAATCAGGGTGTACTCTCGGGTCGTGACAAACTTGGTATCAGAGCCACAGGTTTAGATGTGTCCTAGGGAGTGTGAAAGATGCGTTAGGTAGAGTCTTTTTCATAGGTGTGAAGCACGCCACACTTATGACGAAGAGGATACTGAATGTTTTAGGAAATGTTCCCTTCTTTCATGATCTATGTCGTGCGGTCAAAATTTCTCCCTCTTTCTAATTCGTGCGTTTCACGATTGCAGAAACTTATGGCTCCCAAGAGGATAATCAGAAGGAGTAACATTAATGATGAAAGCCACGGGGGTGGAAATGATGATGGGATTTAGCAAGCCCCACCTATTCAAGAGCCCCAAGCACCTGAGCCAGCTGCCCATACCGAGTTTTGGGCAGCTATTCAAATGCTGGTGCATCCCTTGACCGCTCAGGTCAACCAACAGGCTATTGCGCCTGTTCCTCAGAACAGAATTGCAGCAGAGGCCTGGGTCAGAGACTTTCTGAGGATGAACCCTCCCGAGTTCACAGGGGAAAAGATGGACGACGATCCACACGACTTCATCGAAGGGATTTTGAAGGTCACTCAGGTCATAGGAGTGACAAGTGAGGAATGTGTTCATTTGGCCTCTTATCAGCTGAAGGAGGGATAGCAGCGCAGTGGGAGCTAGCCCTATCAGCTGGGATAAGTTTCGCATAGCCTTTCCCGACAGGTTCTTCCCTCGAGAGATGAGGGAACTGAAAGCAACTGAGTTTTTCAACCTTAAACAAGAAAAGATGACAGTGCTGGAATATTCACTTGTATTCACTCGCCTCTAAAAATATGCCCCGAAGTTAGTGATGGACCAAAGGGCGCGGGTGATCAGGTTCGTGCAAGAAGTAGCGGAGTATCTGGAAAAAGACTGCAGAACAACCATGCTACATCAGGATATGGACTACCCACAGATAGTTCTCTATGCTCAGCAGATGGAAGCAGCTCATATGAGGCAGAGAGAGGCCAAGAGGGCTAGAACTGATAGCCACAGGTTCTCCCAGCCTAAGCCAAGCGTGAATTTCACCAGCAGTCCCAGCACAGGTCCACTGCACCAGCACCATCTTCAGCCAGCACTCCATCCAGGCCACTGGATCGCCAGAGGAGCCGGGCCTCAGGTTTGAGAAGTCAAAACAACATGCTCACAGAGCGCATATTCCCAACTTGTGCTACATGTGGCAAGAACCACCAGGGGAAATGTTTGGTGGGTTTAGATGCTTGTTTCGGGTGTGGCAAACTCGAACACAGGCTTAGGGATTTCCCCGCAGCTAGGTTAGGGGGTAGTGGAGCTCGCACTTCAGCACCTAGTTCAGCTATCCCAGTAGCACGTCAGACTCAGCAAGGTGCTCCGACTGGCTCAGCTGGCGACCAGCGCCATAACTGGTTTTTTGCACTGGGCTCTCAACAGGAGCAGGAGACTTCTACCGATGTGGTTACGGGTATGTTGCGAGTTTTGTTAGATCCGGGGGCCACATTATCTTTTGTGACACCTTACATTGCTAGTTACTTTGGAGTCAATTCTGAAATCTTGTCCGAACCATTTTCTGTCTCTACACCAGTTGGTAATTCAGTCATAGCAAGCCAGGTATATAAAGGTTGCCCTATTACAGTATTACATAAGGTTACCTCTGTAGACTTAGTAGAATTATTTATGACTGATTTTGACATCATCTTAGGCATGGATTGGTTGTTCACATGTTATGTTCTGTTAAATGTAGAACTCGAGCAATGGAGTTTCGGTTTCCTGGTGAATCGATTTTAGAATGGAGGGGTGGTTCAGCGATACCTGTAGGTCACTTTATTTCCTATATCAAGGCCAAAAAATGATTTCTGAGGGTTGTATTTACCACATGGTTAGGGTTAAGGATGTCACATTTGAGACCCCGATCATTCTGTCAGTCCCGGTGGTGTGTGTGTATCCCGAGGTATTTCCAGATAACCTACCAGGTGTTCCTCCCGAGAGGGAGATTAATTTTGAAATTGATCTATTTCCTGACACGCAACCCATATCAATACCTCCTTACTGTATGGCCCTAGCATAACTAAAAGAGTTAAAGGAACAATTGAAGGATTTTCTAGATAAGGGTTTCATTAGACCAAGTAAGTCCCCATAGGGTGCCCCAGTGTTGTTCTTCTAGAAGAAAGATGGTTCCCTATGTTTGTGTATTGATTATAGACAGTTGAACAAGGTCACCATCAATAATAGATACCCTTTACCCCGAATCGATGACTTGTTCGACCAGCTTTAGGGTGCCAAATACTTCTCTAAGATAGATCTCAAGTCCAGGTATCACCAGCATAGGGTTCGGAAGAATGACATCCCAAAGACCGCTTTTATAACCCGGTATGGCCTTTATGAATTCGTTGTTATGTATTTTGGAATAACCAATGCCCCTGCAGCTTTTATGGATTTGATGAACAGGGTATTTAAGGCATACTTGGATAAGTTCGTGATCGTGTTCATTGACGACATATTTATATACTCCCGGAGCGAGGAGGATCATGCTGCACAGCTGAGGGTAGCACTCCATAACCTCAAAGACAACTAGTTATACGCCAAGTTCGACAAATGCAAATTCTAGTTGAAATCAGTCGCATTCTTGGGGCATGTAGTGTCAAGCGAAGGTATAAGTGTGGACTCCCAGAAAATAGAGGCAGTAAAGAACTAGCCCAAACAGGTAAACCCTTCGGAGATTAGAAGCTTTTTGGGCTTAGCAGGTTACTATCAGAGGTTCGTGGAAGGTTTCTCATCCACTTCAGCCCCATTCACAAGTTTGACTCAGAAAAAGGTGAAGTTCCAATGGTCGAAGGCTTGTGAGAAGAGCTTCCAAGAATTGAAGGCCAGACTCGCTTCAGCACCGTTGTTGACCTTATCGGAGGGTACCGATGGCTTCGTTGTATATTGTGATGCTTCGAGGGTTAGACTGGGATGTGTATTTATGCAGCACGAGAAAGTTGTAGCATATGCTTCCAGGCAGTTAAAAACTCATGAGAAGTACTACCCGACCCATGATCTTGAGTTGGCTGCGGTGGTATTTGCTTTGAAGATATGGCGACACTATTTGTATGGGGTTCATGTAGATGTATATACAGATCACAAGAGTTTACAATATCTGTTCACATAGAAGGAAATAAATCTTCGGCAATGAAAGTGGTTAGAGCTACTTAAGGACTACGACATGAGTGTCCTTTACCACCCGGGTAAGGCCAATGTGGTAGCAGACGCCCTTAGTAGACTTTCTATGGGAAGTGTGTCACATGTGAGTGAAGAAAGGAAGGAGCTAGTAAAGGAGGTACATCGACTTGCACGGTTGGGAGTTAGACTAGTTGGCTCGATTGATGGTGGGGTAGTAGTTCAGAATGGGTCAGAGTCATCCTTGCTAATAGAGGTAAAGGCTAAGCAAGATGAGTACCCAATATTGGTAAGGTTGAAAGAAGCTGTTTAAAGTCAGAAAATTGAAGTCTTCTCCAAAGAGGGAGATGGTATGCTTCGGTACCAGAGTCGCTTATGTGTTCCTAACGTGGGGGTTTGAGGAGTCGGATGTTACATGAGGCTCACAGATCCAGATATTCTATCCACCCTGGTGCCAACAAAATCTATCATGCCTTGCGGGAAGTCTACTGGTGGAATGGCGTGAAGAGGGATACTGCAGAATTTGTAGCCAAGTGCCCGAATTGCCAACAGGTGAAAGTCGAGCATTAGAGACCGGAGGGTGTACTTCAAGACATCAACATTCCTACTTGGAAGTAGGAACAAATCAACATGGACTTTGTGACAGGTTTTCCCCGCACTCATAGACAGAATGACTCTATTTGAGTTGTGGTGGACAGGTTGACCAAGGCTGCTCATTTCCTACCGGTCAAAACCACTGATTCGACAAACGATTATGCAAAGTTGTACATCCGAGAGTTTGTTAGGTTGCATGGAGTGCCCTTGTCCATTATATCAGATAGAGGTACGCAGTTCACCTCTTAGTTCTGGAGGTCTTTTTAAAAGGGACTTGGTAATCAACTCAAGCTTAGCACGGCGTTTCATCTGCAAACTGATGGTCAGGCGGAGTGGACTATCCAGACTCTTGAGGAAATGTTGAGAGCTTGTGTCATTGACTTTAAGGGTAGTTGGGACGAGCATTTTCCTCTCATTGAGTTCGCCTACAACAACAGCTATCACTCCAGCATACAAATGGCACCATTCGAGGTTCTTTACGGGCGAAGGTGTAGATCACCCATTGGGTAGTTTGAAGTGGTGAGGCTTTGTTAGTGGGGCCAGACTCAGTTCATGAGGCCATGGAGAAAGTTCAATTGATAAGGGAAAGGCTGAAAATGGCTCAAAGTCGCCAAAAGTCTTAAATAGATATGAGGAGAAGGGAGCTTGAGTTCGAGGTCAATGATTGGGTGTTTCTGAAGGTATCTGCCATGAAGGGAGTAATGACATTCGAAAAGAAAAGGAAGCTCAGTCCCCGCTATATTAGCCCATACAGGATTATGAGGCGAGTGGGTAAAGTAGCCTATGAGTTAGATTTACCCTCAGAGATGGTTTCAACTCATCCCGTGTTTCACGTATCGCTCTTGAAAAAGTGCTTGGGAGACCCAGCCTTAGTGGTTCTAGTGGAAAGTGTTGGTGTGAAGAATAGTCTCAGTTATGAGGAAATTCCTGTTTAAATCTTGGATCGTCAGGTTTGGAGACTAAGGAACAAGGAAGTATCTTCAGTAAAGGTGTTATGGAGGAACCAGCATGTCGAGGGAGCCATATTGGAGGCCGAAGCGGATATGATGGCTAAATACCCCCATTTGTGCCCTATCGGCTCAGCTTCAGTTTGAGGTATCAAATTTTTGCCCTAACCTATAATCAATTTTTCATGTTCTATTCAAGAGAATATGTTTGTTTTACGATATGATATATGTATGCGATGTCTGAACTCTGACCAGCTATGTGGTTCTCTTCGGTGGTAGTCGTTCCGTCAGTTTTTGGCTTGAATGTCAATGATTAGCATCTATATATGTAGTGATTGTACGTTTCTGGGTTTGCTGCTTTTTTCTAACATTCGAGAACAAATGTTCCCAAGGGGGAGATAGTGTCATACCCCAAGAACCCAAGGATCAGGTCTGGAAGTGAATCAGGAGAAAAATTGGGAAATGTTGCACCAGTTGTAAAACGGGTCGCTTAACAACTCATGAGGAAGCCAAATGAGTCATCAAGTGAGTTGTGGGGAAGGCCTGGGATGATGAGGGACTCAGGGTCCCCACGGGCGATGTAACGACTCAAGGTCAGACACCATGAGTTGTCATGTCAGTCATGGGGTGGTCCTAGAGGAAGATAGTAAAGCCTATCTAGTGTACTTAACGAATGGTACCTAACGATTCATCGTTAGTCCTAACGACCCGTTAGGAGGGCCATTACCAAGCCAATTGAATCTTCTTGAACAATGAGGAAGTGTACTTGACGAAAGGGCATAACGAGTCGTATCACTTGGGGATGAGTCGTCATGTCCTCCATTAAGATACAAAGGGAAAATTTCCAGTGGACTTAACGAAAAGATCATACGACCCGTCGCTCTTGGCAACGAATCGTCAGGTCGCCCGTTAGGTCACCTGACAGTTATTTCCTGCGAATTAGTAAGGGCCTTCTCATAACTTCCTACCCTCCTAAGACAACTACATCATTTGAGGTCAGAACCAGGTCTTTTAATGGGGAATCATTCCTAAAAACTTCATTTCTATTCATATAAGATTAGAGAGGAAGGAGGAAAGGGAATTCAAGTGTCTTCTCCAAAATTCTTCAAGAATCTACCTAGGGTTTTCAAGGAAGTTGGGAGACTCGAAATTTCCAAGAAGTGGGCTTTTAATGGGTAGTTTAATCCATACCCATGCCCATTTCTTCCCATTTCCTATGTTTAACTTGCTAAATTCTTATGGGTCTTAACCCCGTTTGCATGATTCCTCAAAAGTTTACATGAGCTTGTGGTATTGTGTTTCAATTGTGGGTTTTGAAGTGTTTGGGCTGATTTTACTTGTATATATTTTATATTCCCTGATTTAAGACCATAAAAATATGGATGTCCAATTATGAGGGATTTTTAGTAAAATTTATGTCCATAATGATTCCGCAAGTACGATATGAATTTTTGAATTTAAAGCATGTCTTCAAGTTTTCTATTTCTCATGTTGTCATGACCATGTTTCGCATGAATTAAGCATTTCAAACATGATTAAGACCTTGGGCCATGCCCCAGATGGCGTGAATGATTCATGAACTATGTCTTTAGCCGACTCATGGGCCCAATTCCATGGCTAGTAATATGAATTCTCAAGTATGTCATGATTTCCATGTTTTCACTAGCCATGCATGTCATGTTATAAATGTTATGAGCTCTTTGTTTGTTTTTGGAGTAGTACTTAACATAGAGTAGGTCGGGGCCTAGGTTACGCCACAAATCTCAAAACTACGTGCCACCGTAGGATCATGTTTGGGACCTCCTCAGTGACTATCCCCTATGCCGTACGGGGCCTTCATGAGTGATATCACGCCTTCATGGTTCGTACCCTTGGCAAGGTATGAACGGCCTCTTGACTAGGCGTACAAGTCGGACTTCATCTATGCTCATGTGGAGTATGTCGGTTATAGAAATCTCCCATTGTTCCTCGTGGTTTTTTAACATGCATGATTATGCTCTTTTGGATCAACTTAGGATTTAGGAAATGTTTTTCCCCGCATTTTATGACTTTGACGAGTTTATGAATATTTTAGGAAATATTGAGCCTTACGATATACTTATGGTTTCGATTTTATGATCATGATGTACCCACTCCTATAACTTTTATGTTGTTAAGAATTGTTTTGCATAACTTACATACCCAATACTTTCCAAGTAATGACCCTTATATTTTCAGGATCTGGTTCGTCGGCTCAGTATCGTCCCTACTTTGTACTTTGTTCCACTAAAACTCCAGTGGTGAGTCCTCATGATCCGAGGGCTTCATGTTCGGACTTGTTAAATTATCTTAGGTTTTCCAAATGTTTGGGTTAGTCGGGTTCTTGTCCCTTCAACCCGTCTTTTTATGATTAGAGGCTTTCAGACTTATGTGTAGTATTTTGTCATTGATGGATGTATTTCGGTTTGTCGTTCTTTACAATTCATGATATGATTTTCAGTTAGCTTATGATTGATAAGTTAAGTCTTCCACCTTTTATGAATGAATTAGTATTGTTCTCACGCCATGGGTTGACTTGGGGTCTCTCGAGGCTCCTTGTCCCGTGTCTATGATCAGGGTGTACTCTCGGGTCGTGACATCAGTATTAGAGGCTTTTCGGATATAGTTGGTATTCAGCTTTAGACTTATGTATGTATCCAGATGTTATGTTATGTTTAGACTTCCACTATGTTATTCATGTTGATCTTCCATTCTATTTGAATGAGTTAGATGTTATGTTTATGTCATGGGTCGACTTGGAGACTCTTGGGGTTCTTTGTCGCGTGTCTCGATCTTGGCCTGTGTTCGAGTCGTGACAATTCAAAACAATCAAACAAGGGAATCATTTTCGAATTCGAATAAAAGAAGTGTAGGAATCATATCAAAGTTTACTATAAGTAGTTAGGCATTAAAATTGTCACATAATTAGGAGGCAAAAGAGGAATAGATTGTTCTTAGTATAAGAATGGATCAAAACTCCAATAAATAGTAAAGTTGTCCATAATTAATTAAAGAAACAAATGAGAGTGGATAAAATAGTAGATATTTCTCTAAAATAATAAAAATCATTTTAGTATATATCAGTAAAGCTTACCAACTCTAGCCAAGTTAAAGGCTATCACATATTGCACAGGGTAAAAACCTCAAATTACAATATTTATCAATAAAGGCTATCACAATTAAAACATGAAATGAAAAGAAGAGATTATCCTGAATTACTATACTAGCCTATAAAGTTGTCATGAATTCAAACTTAAGATGGAAGAACATATCAAGTAAGATCATTGAATGAATTAAGGCTTTAAAATTAGAGCTTCAAAAAGAGAAGGAAACAATCCCCTAACCATCAAAGCTTACAAAAAATAGACAAGTAACAAAGTTATCATATAGTTTTGAATTCATATGAAGTAAAATCATTAGTTACCCTATTTAAAATATAAAGGTTATCATGAACCAATGTTATACATGACGAAAGTAAATCGAATAGGCAAGCCATATAGTTATAGGTATTGATTCAGGCATAAATCTCAAATATATCAACTAGTATCAAAGTGTTGCAACAAATACTTATCTAGTCCTGTGAATCCATTCTTAAAAGTCTAGATATAATAAGATATTAGGTCTTGGCAGAAATACGGGGTTCATGGAATTTGGAAGTCTCACATATTATAATCCAAGAATGCAAACAAACAATGGTAACGAAGAATTAAGAAGATGTTAGCAAACAATTCATAAGAATTTCAGATCTAGGGATCTACAATAAATGGGATTATGAACTGGGGTAAATGGGATATTACAACTATGAAATAGATTAAACCAAAGACAGGTTCATAAGAACCTCTCATAACATTTAGTGTTTTGGAGTCCGGTGACATGGAAAGTTGGTATTGACATTTGCAGTTGTCAAAATAATAGCAGAAAAGCGCGATTAATCAGAGTTAATGAACCTCATCGTGGTGTTCTATTTTGGTTATTTTGTTGTTGCTTGGTGATGGCCAGAGTTATTATAGAAAATATGGAGATAATGAGAATGTTATGGTTTTGGGAAGAGATATAGAATAGGAAAAAATAGAGGGAAGATGGTTACGGTTGAGTGTTCTTTGTGGTTTTACGGACAAAGCGTGTCGGACAGAGAAGGTAGAGGTGGCGGGGTCTATCGGAGGAGAGAAAAGAAAGTAAGGGAGAGGAAGAGAGTGCAGAGGGGAGGTTACGGGGATGATGATAGTAATTTAGGGTTGCCGTTATAGTGTAAAGAAAAAAAGGAAAAATGGAGACTAATCAAGAACATTGGATTAAAGGGGATGGACTGTAATACCCGAAAGTTCTTAAGACTAGACCCGAGATTTGGAATGTGATTAGCAGGAAAATTTGGAGAATTTCTTTAGTATGACTCAACCTATGAGTCATAGGTTAATGGTACGGGTCGTTGGGAAGACCTGTGGTTTAGTTTAGAGATTTGTTTCCCCATACCACAAGTCCCACTATGAGTCATAGTATGTGGGTATAACTCGTGGTATGGATCATAACAATTACTTGGGATTATTAAGATGTTGACTGTACAAGTATTGGTATGACTCGTGATAGCCTGGTAGGGGTCGTAGTAAGACTCGTGGAAATATTCAGAGGATTGGAGATTTTAACTGTGTCAGTATGGGAGGATACCATGAGTTGTAGGAGGATTGTATGACTCGTGGTACAAGTCATGAGAACTGACAGAATCAATTTTTCTGTAAATTCATTAAGGGTATTTTCATAAATTCTAAGCTCCTACGCCCTAAACTATGTCGTTTTAAACTCTAAAAAAGAGGATTTTAAGGGATTTTAACCTATTCTAAATCATTCCCCTCCTATGCATGCAAGATTAGGCATTCCCCATTGAAGATCAAGCCTAGAATTCTTCAAGTTCTTCTCCAAATCTCTTGGGCTTTCAAAGACAAGTGTAGATTCAATTTACCCAGGTATGTAAGGCTATGAATGAGGGTTCCTTTCACTCTCATGCTCAAATTCTTCTCAATTTCATGAATCAAGTTTCAATCCAAGTTATGATCAAAAAGGGTTTGAACTCAAACCTATAGAATTCTCTATCAATTATTTTTGGGTCAATCCCCTTTATGTTTTAAAGTATATTTGAACATTCATGGGCAGATTTTTAAGTATATTTTGATGAAGAATTTATGATTTCAAATCTTAGAAATTATGCCTAATTATGCAAGTTTCATGAAAAAGTCAAGATTATGATTTATGATTTCAAGTATGATTAGATATCTAGCATGATTGAATGTTTAGAAATTATCCATGTATGAATTCACGATTTTATTCATGAAGTCTATTTCAAGTATACATGATTTTAAGATTTGATCAAGCTCATACATGTTAATTATGTTTTCATGATTCAATTCAGTTTTATAATATCAGCTTACTGACGTCCCCGATTCGCGCGTCCGCAAGTGTACGGGTCGTGCAAGTAATATAGTGGCTCTTTTTAAGAACCGGATTGTCGAACCCACAGGGACTGGACCCATTCCTCTAACTATCCATTTCTAGTGTGATCTTAAATACCTCAAGTGTTGGTTATAGACATTTTCGATTGAGATTAATTAAGTCTAAGCTTGGGTCAACGAAATATTCTGAAATTACTCTAAGAGCAACATAGAGTCAAAACCAATTAATCAAGCGATACTACGAATTGCAATGGGTTAAGAATGGAACTATCAATTGTTATTTCACATAATTAGAATTGCATGTTTATGGTCTTTCGAGCCTCTACACACGGCAATCTAGCCTCACTGCATCATTGTGAGCGAGGAGTTTAATTTTCTAATCGCGAGCAATCAATTATGTTGTGGTTTACGGGGAAACGATTAGGGACTTTCGTGCGTCTAACCATTTAACTCAACTTAGCCTCACAACTACTTCTTCGAGTGGTAATGTGACATCCCAAGTTGGTCTTTCATAACCCCCGTGTGTCAACCAAGCACGGTGTTAGGTATATTTCTATCCTGACACAAAAATCTCTCCCGAGATACAAACATGCCCCTCACATTCTCATGTCCTGACCTAGGTAATGCTTTCTCAAGCTATTACTCAAGCTAACAAATATGCTTTCATGGTGATCAATCATAAAAACAATCAACAATCCAGAATGCAAGACGAAAACAACAATCAATAACTTAATTCCAAAACAATTTCATAAAATCACAATTATAATTCATGGCTTCAACCCTAGAGGAAGGGTTCTTGCCATTCATGTTCGTAAAACTACATTAACTAATACTAAACTAACATACTTACATGAATTTGGTAGATGAGAAGGGAATTTGCCAAACCCTAGATGAGTTCTCCCACTTCTCCCTTCACTCCTAGGTAGTTTTCCAGAATAAAAATCGTGACCCAATGATTTTAGGAGCTAAGGGTTCAATTTATACTATGCTGAAAAATTGCAAAATTTGGCCTATGGTGGAACAGCAACGTGTCACGGAGCTGAACGCCCTACTTGACCTCCGTGACACGTTGGTAACGCCTACCCTCACTGGAATGTGCCAAAAAATGCAATTTTTGGCCAAGTGTTGCCGCGTTGGCAGCGTGCCACGGCCCGTATCGCGCAGGGTGCCAGTTATTGCATGTTTTCTTGTTGACTTTCACGTTTTGCTCTTGATTCCATTCCTCCACTTCACCAAATCATGAATTAGTTCCTCAAATGCATTATTAACCTTCAAAAACAAGGACTAATCATGTTGGTTAGTATATATTCACATTTACATAAAATCACATGAAAATGTATAAAATAACTTAGATAAACAAGACTAAATTAAGGTATAAAGCATCACTCGGGCATGCTATTTTTTGCCCACGATCACCTACCCCACACTTAAAGTCTTGTTCGTCCTCGAACAACCTATTACATCTCATGCATATGGAGACTCATCCATAACTCATTTAGCAAGATAATTCAAGTTACGGCTATAATGATTACGTAAGATAACAAGCTACAAATAGAGCATGCACAATTTGATCATTGAAATGAAGTACAACTATGTTAAGACTTCATAACCTCAAGAATCGACTCTCAATCTTAGCAAACTCATGCAAATCAACTGATTAAGAAATCCCACATGAATTATATCCTTCATTCAACATGTGCCCCTGCCGGAAAGATAGTTACCCAATCACACGCAAAAACAATTTTTAAATCACAACATGTGTGGGTACATGAATAGAATTACACTCACTCTCACAAAGAATTCACATACATCATGTAATGACCCATAAGCTTGCCCTTAGTGTTTTATTCCACTAATTTAAGGATGTATGAATGTAAGATCAAGTAGGACTTAATGGGTTGTAATGTAAGCTAAGGGACGGGTAGGTACTATTCTGGCCAATAATAGTGACTATCTTTCCCAAGCACTTTTAATACATTACGCCCTCATTACGAACTTCCCTTCCCTTACTTTACCTTTTTCTCCTTTCATCTTTCTTTTTCCTCTTATGTTCCCCTTTCTTTAGGCACTTTTATCTTATTAGTAAGGAGTTCTACAAGTAACTTTTCATTAATTTGTTTTCTTGCTCCTTACTAATAATCAACCATTTTCACCCAAGTGCACCTTTGTCCTTTTCTCACTTCTACAACTTGCTACTTTTCCTTTCTTTTCATTCTTCTCACTCCTTTACTCCTTCGGATTTTTTCCACTCAAGCGCTTAGGAGTTTTGGATCAAACACAAGGCTAATGAAAGAAAAAAGATTAAGCTTATGTTGCAGCTGTCAAAGAATAGGCTCAAGGCTCAATGGGGCTAACTAGGATTAATCTTTCCAAGGTAGGTAAAATGAGGGATAAGAATTGGTTCATTCGAAAAAAATGCCTAAATCATCTCCTACAATTCACATCCTTCATTTCGTTTTATAAACACACCAGGAAAGTTCTAGACAATCCACAATAGCACAGAATACTCAAAAATCTTACACTCATGGCACATGCTCAATTCAAGACACATTCATCAGACTCTTACTCAGCTAATCACAAGAATTCAGATTAAACTTCAATCATATTGAGTCAAATTCAAGAGCTTAAGTGTCTCAAACAAAGTTATACATTTGCATGCTTCACACTGAACATACTCACATCTTACAATCATGCATAGCACATAACAAGAACATCAAGCACCAATTAGTTATAGTTTCAACAAAACCAAACACCTACCGACTAATTTTTCCTCAAGACGGTCGTCATCCATCCATCGTCGGAAACAGTCCTTAACTATGACTAGAAACACTATATACAGACAAAGGAAATTAAAAAAAAAATTATTCTTCGGTTCAAAGACCCCCCCGTCGGAAAAGAACCGAAAAGAAAAACCAACAAGTGATGAAGTCATGCTTAGTTCACAAAAAATTTTCAAATTTCTCCCAAAATTCACACAAGCATCACATTCACCAAAAACTTGTTAAGCACAAAAATTCAGAAATTTTTCTCACCCCACACTTAAAGTCTTGCTATGTCCTCATAGCCTCAAATTAACATTTAAAGGACGAGAAATACTCCCTGAGCCTCTATGCCAAGCTAAAAACATGCTTTCTTTTCAAGTTCCAGAGATGGCTGTTCGACCCCACACTTCTTCTATTCCATGCTCTTTAGCTTCCACCGTCTTGGTACTCAGACTTCCCTCCATCTGTGATTAACTTTCCACCAAAAACACAAACAAAATGAAAATAACAAAAGCAACACAAAAATCAAAATTACGAATTGTACCTGAGGTACCCTTGGGTTGCCTCCCAAGCAGCGCCTTATTTTACGTCGTGGCACAACGTGGACTGTCCTTTTCAAGACATCCTCATACCTGGGTTCTCTTTTGAGAACCATCTCCTTTTCTTTTGCTGTTTAGAGGAAACAGCCTCCACTCTGTTCCTCTCTTTCTCCAACTTCTTCTCAATTTGAAGTCCTCTATCAAACTCGGGCTGAAGACTTGACATTGCCTTTAGCCGTGCAAAGGAACTTCTTAGCCAAGTCATTCCACGAAGTTATGGAGTTCGGTGGCTCAGCCTTCAACCACTTTTTTTTTGCCTCTCCCAACAATGAAAATGGGAAGAGGGTAAATCGGACATAATCTGTGAACACGCCGGTGGGGACAAACGTGTCACTAATCTCTAAAAAGCTCTGTAGGTGCTGCTGCGGGTCCTCATGTGCCATCCCAGTGAATTGACCACTAGAATGTAACAGCTGCACCATGTTCTGTTTATGCTCGAAGTGCCGTCCAGGCTCCGGTTTACGGATGCTAGAGGTCACATTCGTCGCTAGTGGGATTGCCACTTCGCGATCTGGTCTTGCTGCTATTGCTTCTGATGACAATTGTACTTGTCCCGCGGGTGGTTGTTGTTGTACCTTTTCTTGAAGTATCTTTATCTTTTGCTCTAGAGCTACTCTCCTTCGCAAATGGATTTGACGTTCAGGCTCCAGCAACTGTTCCACAAGCTCTCTATTTCTAGCCAGCTCGGCAGGACAACCTGTCACCTGCAAATAAACAAACTAAGACCAAGTTTCTCAACACTTAAGGAAATTCACAAATCACACAAAAATAGATAAATTATCAAAACTTTGCCGAGTCCCCGGCAACGGCGCCGAAAACTTGACGTGCCCGATTCGCGCGTCCGCAAGTGTACGGGTCGTGCAAGTAATATAGTGGCTCTTTTTAAGAACCGGATTGTCGAACCCACAGGGACTGGACCCATTCCTCTAACTATCCATTTCTAGTGTGATCTTAAATACCTCAAGTGTTGGTTATAGATATTTTTGATTGAGATTAATTAGGTCTAAGCTTGGGTCAACGAAATATTCTGAAATTACTCTAGGAGCAACATAGAGTCAAAACCAATTAATCAAGCGATACTACAAATTGCAATGGGTTAAGCATGGAACTATCAATTGTTATTTCACATAATTAGAATTGCATGTTTATGGTCTTTCGAGCCACTAAACACGGCAATCTAGCCTCACTGCATCATTGTGAGCGAGGAGTTTAATTTTCTAGTCGCGGGCAATCAATTATGTTGTGGTTTACGAGGAAACGATTAGGGACTTTCGTGCGTCTAACCATTTAACTCAACTTAGCCTCACAACTACTTCTTCGAGTGGTGATGTGACATCCCAAGTTGGTCTTTCATCACCCCCGTGTGTCAACCAAGCACGGTGTTAGGTATATTTCTATCCTGACACAAAAATCTCTCCCGAGATACAAACATGCCCCTCACATTCTCATGTCCTGACCTAGGTAATGCTTTCTCAAGCTATTACTCAAGCTAACAAATATGCTTTCATGGTGATCAATCATAAAAACAACCAACAATCTAGAATGCAAGACGAAAACAACAATCAATAACTTAATTCCAAAAAAATTTCATAAAATCACAATTATAATTCATGGCTTCAACCCTAGAGGAAGGGTTCTTGCCATTCATGTTCATAAAACTACATTAACTAATACTAAACTAACATACTTACATGAATTTGGTAGATGAGAAGGGAATTTGCCAAACCCTAGATGAGTTCTCCCACTTCTCCCTTCACTCCTAGGTAGTTTTCCAGAATAAAATCGTGACCCAATGATTTTAGGAGCTAAGGGTTCAATTTATACTATGCTGAAAAATTGCAAAATTTGGCCTATGGTGGAACAGCAACGTGTCACGGAGCTGAACGCCCTACTTGACTGCCGTGACACGTTGGTAATGCGTACCCTCACTGGAATGTGCCAAAAAATGCAATTGTTGGCCAAGTGTTGCCGCGTTGGCAGCGTGCCACGGCCCGTATCGCGCAGGGTGCCAGTTATTGCATGTTTTCTTGTTGACTTTCACGTTTTGCTCTTGATTCCATTCCTCCACTTCACCAAATCATGAATTAGTTCCTCAAATGCATTATTAACCTTCAAAAACAAGGACTAATCATGTTGGTTAGTATATATTCACATTTACATAAAATCACATGAAAATGTATAAAATAACTTAGATAAACAAGACTAAATTAAGGTATAAAGCATCACTCGGGCACGCTATTTTTTGCGCACGATCACTTACCATATGGTTTGGAGTGAAACTCCCTCTATGTTTCGAGCCAGGATTCCCCATATTTAGATTTTAGACTATGCATGTAATTGCATTATCAGCCTCATTGAAAAATGATGGTTTCAACTTTGTTGCCAAATGATAGAGAGCACCTTACATGTTTTTGGGAGTAGTGTCTAGCACTGAATAGACTAGGGGTTCATATACACCCCGGATCTTTGAACTACACTCTAATGAAGGTTTATATATATATTTTGGGCCTCTCATGAGAGCCCCCCATTCGTAAGGTGCATTCATCTTGATATCGATATCATTGTAGCACCTTTAGCCTGGAAAGGCTTTGGAAGGCTCTGCCCACTTGAGTGTAATAGTTGGGGCATCACGTAAGCTCTATCGTGATGGTGTTGGTTGTGATGAGTCTCCCATTGTTCCTCATGATTTCAGTTATGCATGGTTATGAATTATGATATTATGTTTTTAACAGGTTTGACCCAATGATCCGTTTATAAGCTTTTACTTATGATTTCAGTTATGGCAAGCCATATGATTCTATTTTCAGCTTTGGGTCAATCCCTTCAGATATGAGATTTAGTTTATGATTATTGATGTTTTCAGATATCAACATGCAGTCCTTAATCTCAGGATCTTATGATATATGTTATGTGCATGATTTCAGTTATACTTACTCAGCCTGTTTTACTTACCTTACATACTCAATACATTTCAAGTACTGATCGCATACTCTTTGTTGTATCATTTTGTGATACAGGTTAAGACGCTCAGACATAGTCTTGCTATTAGCCAGTCTCCAGAGCTTAGTCAAGTTCTCTTGTTGCTGAGTCCTCATCTTTCGAGGACATTTAGATTGTTGAGTTGTGTTACTTTATATTTTCAGACTTTTAGTGAGCTAGGTCAGGATATTTGTCCCATCAACTCTTTAGTTATGTTAGAGGCTTTTTAGACAATATGTAGAGTGTTGACTCTGTATAGTTGATACATATTTAGACTTCCTCTTATTTATGTTTTCAGTTATCAGCCTCCATTTGATGGATGCTCTTTAGCCATTATGTTCATGCCATGGGTTGACTTGGAGCTATTCTTGGTTCTAGGTTCTGTGTCTCCGTCCAGACCTATATTTGGGTCATGAAAAACTTGGTATCAAAGCCAAGGTTTAGAGTGTCCTAGTATTTTCCATGAGTGTGACGCGTGCCACACTTATGGAGAAGAGGCTACAAGACATTTTAGGAAATTTTCTTTCTTTTATGATCTATGTCATGCGATGAAGTACCTTTCTATCCTTCTAACTCATGATATACGCATTTCCAGAATCATGCCTCCATACCGATTAAATGGTAGAAGGAACATAAATAGAAATGGCCATGAAGATGGCAATGGAGATGAACACCAGCAAGCCTCGCCAACACAAGTAGGTCCTTTGCCCGAGTAGGTCTCTCATGCTGAATTTAGAGCGGCTTTTCAAATATTGGCCCAGTCTTTGACAACTCAGGTCAACTCGCAGGCGGTGACCCATGTCCATCAAAATGGAAACGCAGCGGCGGCTCGAGTTCGGGGACTTTATCAAGATGAACCCACCTAAATTCCTTGGGTCAGGTGTGGACGAGGACCCTCACAAGTTTCTTGAGGATTTTACAAAAGATAACCCAGATTATGGGGGTGATGGGAGAAGAGATCGCAAACTTAGCCTCCTATCAGCCAAAGGGGGTTACTTATTTATGGTACCGTCAATGGAAGCATGGTAGAGCAGTGGGCACAGTTCCCCTGAGCTAGGATTAGTTCATGGCTGCCTTTTTAGACAGATTCTTCCATTGGAAATTGAGGGAGGCAAAGGCGGCAGAGTTCATCAACTTGAGGCAGAACAATATGACTGTGCAAAAGTACGCTTTGGAGTTCACCCGGCTATCAAAGTATGCACCGGAGATGGTTGTGGATCAGAGAGCCCATATTAATAGATTTGTGTATGGAGTGTCATATTCGCTGGTCAAGGAGTGTAGGAATGCAATGCTGAGCAGTGATTTAGACTTCTCTCGATTGGTTATATACGACCAGTCAATAGAGGTGGATTAGATGAAGGAAAGGGAGAGACAGGCCAACAAGGCAAGGAAAGGCAACTTTGGGTTTTCCCAACAAAGGTCTGGTGGCGAACATCTTCAGCAATCCCACCAGAGATCATCAACCCCAGCGCCGTCATCATCCAGTGTGCCATGTAGATCTAGACGTGATCATAGGGGAAAGACATTGGGATCTCAAGGTCAGGGGAGCATGTCAGTTGAGCCTAGTATTCCAATTTATGGCAGGTGTGGTAGGAGGCACATCGAAGAATGATTAGTAGATTTGGGTGTATGTTTTGGGTGCGAGAATCCCAAACACATGATCAAAGATTTCCCTACAGCTAGATAGGGCCATGGCAGAGGTCGTGACCTAACCACCAATTCTGCAGCTCCACCAGCATGCTCAGTTCAGCAGGGTGCATCCGCTAGTGCATATGGTTTTATTCCCTCTCTTCTTGTCAGAAGCAGGAGGTCTCCCCAAATGTGTTCATTGGTATATTATGAGTATTTCATCTTGATGTGTGTGCATTGTTAGATCCAGGGGCTACTTAATCTTTTATGATGCCTTATGTTGCTATCAGTTTTGGAGTTAGTCCCAAAATCCTAACATAACCCTTCTCAATCTCTACTCTAGTCGGTGACTCAGTTATAGCTCGACGGGTATACAGAAAGTGCCTTGTCACAATCTTTCAAAAAGTCACCTCAGTCGGTTTAGTAAAGTTAGACATGACTGATTTCCATGTTATCTTTGGTATGGATTGGTTGCATGCATGTTATGCCTCAATGAATTGTAGAACCTGTACAGTAGAATTTCGGTTCTCGGGCGAGCCAGTCTTAGAATTGAAGGGTAGTTTAGTTATGGATGTAGGTGTCACACCCTGCCTTAGGGGGTATGACTGGCACCTGGTGCCCTACTAGGACCTGACCTGCTGGACTGTTAAGCCTGGGCGCATCTGGCACCTGGCTGGCTCTAACTCACATTTCTGGAAACAAAGGGCTATATAACGGCTGTAAATACAGCCCCCGGCCTATTGGCCTATAGCCTTCTGTACTTGCACTAGCAGCTGACCAGAAACATAGTAATTCAGGGAAACCTATGCGGGCCGACAAGGACACCATGCTATCTAATTATCTATAACTCAAACATAGCATACTGAAAAGCTACGTGACCGGCAAGGTCACCACTACTGACAAACTATGGCCCTACACGGCCAACATAAGAAAGCGGGAATACTGATAACGAAACAACTGCACGGCCTCACACGACCGGCTCAACTGACCACAGGGAATATTTACAGACTGCAAGCCTCTAGGAATAGTAATAGAACTGGTCGGGACAGGGCCCCGACCTACCCGTACTACATACAACAAAAGAAACTGAACTACACCTCTGAAATTCAGCCTCCGGATGACTGGAGCTGAATACTCAACCGCTGACAGGGAGTCACGTAGAATCGCCTGCTCGTCTAAGAGTACCTGCAGGCAAGTAATGTAGCGCCCCACCGGGCGTCAGTACCGCTGGTACTGAGTATGTAAAGCAAATACTGAAAAAAAGATATCTGAAATCAATAACATAACTGACGAAACTGAAACAAGAAGAACCAGATTATCTGTTTGAAGATGTAAGTCGTACCTGTTATCAATCATACGGGGAAGAATAGATGTCATATCTGGAGATGTATCGTCCTACTACTAATCTACTCATGTCTAATATAACATAGCACAACATACATAACATAACATGGCATACACAACCTTACTCGGCCCCCATAAGCCGGGAGGTACAATCAACACAGAATCTATGCCCCTACCCCGGTCATCCCATCTCCTACAGTGGCTGTAAGCATCCTGCCGGTCCCTGGGTATGCACTTGGGCTCACTGAGCCCCTGACTATAACTGTATCTGAGTCCGAAGGACTCCAAATCAACACCCCGGGCGTACCCGCTCGACGGGGGTGTATAAGGGCCGACCAAGGCACAATATGGGGAAACTGGCATCCCATCTTCGTCCCCTTGCGGGACGGCATATCACTCCGTAGAGCGACGTATCCTCGTCCTCTGGCGGACGAGTCGATACAGCTATTAACCCTGGGCGGTCAGGGATGCTAGGTAATCCAACCCCAATCAATACAACGGTCTCAACTAGTCATGCTGTCTGTGTATCTCATAAACTAAGACTAACAGGTGTAAGGTATCATATAAATCACATACTGAGCTAATAATAGTAATTTGTACGTGTCTGATACATGCTGAGACAGGTAAGTATAAATATAAATATAGCCTCCTGTCAAACTGTATTGGGGCAAAGGTTATAGAAGAAGGTGTTTCTGCTGAAAGCTATACTGTTTACTGAGTTTCTGTATTAACATGATTTCCTACTTCTAACATGCTTTCTAAACCATATTTAGTTACTATTCTATGTTTGGAATGCCTCACGAATACGGTACTACTTCGCGAGGTTTCAGCTAAACACAACAATATCATAACATGGCATATTACCTCACATACTGAATATACTGGGCAATCTTAATCGCTTACGTCAGAATCTATATCATACTGATAGGTCTCGTACACATTACAACCCCAAGTTTCTCATATCGCACCAATATTCATAATAACACAATAATCAACTTCTGAACATTCTACTGGTCTGTAAATTACCATACTGTCTCAATATTTCTTAACTTGCCGAGGGAACTAACTTTACATACCTTATCTTTGAATATTCGTCCGTCGGGCGAGGCTCGGCCGGTACTTCAACTATTTTCTCCCAACTGCATTCATAAATACGTCAATCAATACTAAATACAACGTTATTGTAAAGAGCGACGTTACTTTCGATTTAATTTATAGCCTAAACTTAGGCTTATCGAAAGACGGTCAAAAACTCGCTATTTTTCAGCGACCCAGAAGGGAGAAGTATTCACTTCTCAACTAGGAACACATAGACATTATTTAGAGCAATTCTACTTACTTTGGTTCGGTGGCTCGCCGATTCGTCGGCCGTATTTCGCGAAACTAATTCCGTAGAAATGCTCTCTGCTGCTAAATACCTTGGTATCTAGGATTAATTTGAGTTTGGGCAGCGTTTGGCAGCGTAAGCGGACGATAATTTATAATTTTCCTTCGTTTTCCCTCTGTTCACTGCGGTGTCTGGAAATTATTAAGTGATGAAATGATTTTAAACCGAAGTGGGGGCTTATATACTTGGGCCTAGACAAGGCCAATGTGTCACGGAGCCATCGCGGAGGCCTCTCCTCCGTGACACGCTGCCATCGCGGAGGGGCTCTGCCTCGGCTCCTTCTGCGATGGTTCGACGGGCTTCTCGTCCGATCTTTTCCCGGGCCTTTATCCAACACGTATGGCCTTCAAATATGCCTGACCAACATGGGAATAGGTCATCTACGTGCCGGGAATTCTACGGGGTATAACATTCTCCCCCCCTTAAGAACATTCGTCCTCGAATGTACACTGTTATCTAGAGGACTGCTTGCTTTACTTTTCTAGAAAAATTTTGGCAGAGTTTCCCCTGTAATATGGACTATCGCAAAAAAACCTGAAATGCAGAAAAGTCCAACACAGGCACTGCACACAATATTCTAAGATTCACTGGACAACTAAATATCACTTCTTCTTTATCATTTACAAACATACAATCGTAAGATACTGTATATGTAATGATACGGACATACCTGTCGTCTGACTAGGCCTGAAATAGGTGAGGGTATCTAGTTTTCATATCTTCTTCAGCCTCCCACGTCATTTCCTCCCGATTTTTGTTACGCCACAATACTTTGACAGATGCAACATCTTTAGTTCTAAGCCTGCGAATCTGTCTGTCTACGATAGCTACGGGAACCTCTTCATAGGCTAACTCCTCTGTGACCTGAACATCCTGGACTGGAACTACTATAGAAGGGTCCCCTATGAACTTTCTTAACATAGAAACATGGAATACTGGGTGAACCGACGCTAACTCTGGAGGCAAGTTCAGCTCGTATGCCACGCGGCCTATTCTTCGTCGAATCTGATACGGCCCAATGAATCTTGGGCTAAGCTTGCCTTTCTTGCCAAACCTCATTACCCCTTTCATCGAGGACACTTTCAGATATACCCAGTCGTTTACCGAAAATTCTAGATTTTTGCGCCGCCTATCTGCGTATGACTTCTGGTGGCTCTGAGCGGTCAGTAAACGTTCTCGGATAAGCTTTATCTTTTCCTCGGACTGCCGAACAATGTCTGGGCCAATTAAGGCTGATTCCCCTATTTCAAACCAGCCCACTGGCGATCTACATTTTCGCCCGTATAATGCCTCGAAAGGCGCCATCTGAATAGCTGAATGGTAGCTGTTATTATAAGCAAATTCGATTAACGAAAGATTTTCATCCCAGCTACCCCCAAAATCTAACACACATGCTCGTAGCATATCTTCGAGCGTCTGAATTGTACGTTCAGCCTGCCCGTCTGTCTGAGGATGAAATGCTGTGCTCAAATTAATCTGCGTCCCCAGACCTTTCTGAAATGACTGCCAGAACCTAGCTGTAAACTGTGCCCCTCTGTCTGAAATGATAGATGCCGGCACTCCATGCAATCTAACTATTTCTCTGATGTACAATTCGGCATAATCCTCGGCTGAGAAAGTAGCCCTTACTGGCAGGAAATGAGCTGATTTTGTCAGCCTATCAACTATTACCCAAATGGAATCATTTCTGCGTCTAGTACGGGGTAACCCTGTTACAAAATCCATATTTATTGCTTCCCATTTCCACGTAGGTATCATTATCTCTTGCGTCAAACCACCCGGTTTCTGGTGCTCTGCTTTCACCTGCTGACAATTATCACATCTAGATACAAATTCAGCTACCTCAGTTTTCATACCTGGCCACCAGTAGATGTCTCTGATGTCGTGGTACATTTTCGTCGCCCCTGGATGAAGGGAATAGCGAGCGTAATGTACCTCGTGCATAATCTGCCCACGAAGGCCTGAGACGTTCGGGACACAAAGGCGGCCCTTACAGCGTAGCACACCATTCTCGGTTATCTGAAAATCTGGCTCCTTACCCTTCTGAACTCTATCTATGAGCTGGACTAAATCGGGATCCTCGTACTGTCGTTCTTTTACCTCTGTAGCCAACGATGACATTGCAGAATTCTGAATTACGGCCCCATTATTTTCTGTTTCCATTACTCGAACGGCTAGCCCAGCTAACTGATGAATTTCTTTAGCTAATTTCTGTTTCTTGGGTCGCAAGTACGCCAAACTCCCCATTGACTTACGGCTCAGGGCGTCTGCCACAACATTGGCTTTTCCCGGATGGTATAGGATGTTCACATCATAATCCTTCAACAATTCTAACCAGCGACGTTGCTGCAGATTTAACTCCCTCTGAGTAAAAATGTACTGCAAGCTCTTATGATCTGTATATATATCAACATGGACGCCGTACAGGTAATGCCTCCAAATCTTCAAGGCATGAATTACTGCGGCCAATTCTAGATCATGGGTGGGGTAATTCTTTTCGTGCTTCTTCAACTGTCTGGAAGCATATGCAATTACTCTACCATGCTGCATCAACACACAACCCAACCCGATACCTGACGCGTCACAATAAACTGAATACCCTTCTGTGCCTTCCGGCAGTGCTAGTACTGGGGCGGAGGTTAATCTGTCTTTCAGTTCCTGGAAACTCTGCTCGCATGCCTCCGTCTACTGGAACTTTGCTGCCTTCTGTGTCAATTTGGTTAAAGGTGCTGCAATGGTTGAGAATCCCTCAACGAACCTCCGATAGTATCCTACCAACCCCAGAAAGCTACGAACTTCAGTCGGGGTGGTAGGCCTAGGCCATGACTTAACTGCTTCTATCTTCTGCTTGTCTACCTGTATACCAGCGCCTGAAACAATATGCCCTAAAAAGGCAACTGAGTTAAGCCAGAATTCACATTTCGAAAACTTAGCATACAACTGGCGGTCCTTGAGAATCTGGAGCACTGTCCGCAAATGAGTCCGGTGATCTGCTTCAGAGCGAGAATACACCAGAATGTCATCAATAAATACTATCACGAACAAGTCCAAGAAAGGTCTGAAAATACTGTTCATCAGGTCCATAAAGACTGTTGGGGCGTTCGTTAGCCCGAAGGACATAACCAGAAATTCAAAATGTCCATATCGGGTCCTGAATGCTGTCTTAGGAATATCTCTCTCACGTACTCGGACCTGCTGATATCCGGACCGCAAGTCGATCTTAGAAAAGTATCTGGCTCCCTGTAGCTGATCAAATAGGTCATCAATTCTGGGAAGCGGATACTTGTTCTTTACTGTAACCTTGTTTAGCTGCCGATAATCTATGCACATTCGGAGCGAGCCATCTTTCTTCCTCACAAACAAGACTGGCGCACCCCACGGGGAAGTACTCGACCTGATAAAACCTTTATCTAACAAGTCTTTCAACTGCTCCTTTAATTCTCTGAGTTCTGCAGGAGCCATACGATAAGGAGGTATTGGTATTGGCTGAGTGCCTGGTAGCAAGTCAATAGCAAAGTCTATTTCCCTTTCTGGGGGAATACCAGGTAACTCATCAGGAAATACATCTGGGAATTCATTTACCACTGGGACAGATTGGAGTGTCGGAGATTCTGCTTGGACATCCTGAACTCTGACCAGATGATAAATACACCCCTTAGATATCAACTTTCTCGCCTGAAGGTAGGAAATAAACCTACCTTTTGGCGTCGCGGTGCTGCCCTTCCACTCCCGTACTGCCTCCCCCGGGAAGTGGAATCGGACCGTTTTGGTCCAACATTCAACATTAGCAAAACATGGTACTAACCAATCCATACCCATTATGGCATCGAAGTCTATCATTTCTAACTCGACCAGATCTACTGTGGTCTGACGATCAGCAACCTCTACTGTACATCCGCGGTAAATTCGGCTAGCTGTGATAGAGTCACCAACGGGCGTAGATACTAGGAAGGGCTGTTGTAATGATTCTGGTACAATACTAAATTTCCGTGCCACAAATGGAGTAATATAGGACAAGGTAGACCCTGGTTCAATTAGCACATAGGCAGGGTGTGAGCAGATAGTTAGCATACCTGTCACAACATCAGGCGATGCCTCTGAATCTTGCCTCCCTGGTAAGGCATATGTGTGGCTTGGACCCGCACCTGTACTGGAGGCCCCTGATCGGCCCCGACCCCTGCCTGCTGAAACTGAGGGCCTGCGCCTAGTCGGGGATGTTGTAACTCGCGATCCTGCTGATGCCCTATCCTGTCTGTCCCGGTCCTCACGACCTCTGGCTGGGCAATCTCTCATCAAATGGCCTTCTTGGCCACAAATATAGCATGCGGTGGAACCATACCTGCATGCTCCAGAATGGCGTCGACTGCATATGGGGCAAAGTGGTAGGGTATACCTACTCTGCTCCGCCCTCCTCTGTAATGGTGAGTCTGCCGTCTGCGAACCTCTACCAGCCTCTGACTGCCCTCTATGACTGAATCTACCTCCCTATGATTGCGGTGGAGGTGGGGGCCTGGGCGTCCTGTCTGACAATCGTGGCCTGGGTCCTCCCCGGGCCTCTCTTTGTAACTCAGCTGGCCTATCCCGGCGACGCTGCTCCTGATTGACCCTTCTAATCTCCCGATGCCTCTGTCTGATGCCCTCAATATTTTGGGCAAATTCCTGGATTCGGGAAATATCCATGTCCTCCCGCAGTGTGGCCGTGATACAAGTCTCGACATATTCTGGGTTCAACCCCATAATAAAACGGTGCACTCTGGATGCCATGGTATCCACGAAGGCTGGTGCATATCGAGCCAAAGAGTCAAACTGCAAGGAATATTCCCGAACACTCATGGCCCCCTGCTCTAGATGTAGGAACTGATCTACCCGGGCCTGTCGGATCTCCCGCGGCAAATAATGATCTAGAAAGGCTCCCGAAAAGCTGGACCAGGTGGGAGGGGAAACATCTCTCCCTCGGGACCTCTCCCAGCTTTCATACCATAATACCGCAATATCTCGTAACCGGAATGCTGCTAATTCAACTGATTCAGTAGGCGTAGCATGCATAACCCTGAAGATTCTCTGCATCTAATCTAGAAAATCCTGAGGGTCCTCTGTTCGGTCTATGCCTGTGAACTGTGGGGGATTCAGGGCTAAGAACTCTCGGACCCTCGAACTACCGGGCCCTCCTGACGATTCTGCAACTGTGGATGGCACTTGCTGACGCTGAGCAGCCATCATCTGTGCTATCATAACTACAACACTCCTAACCTCCTGGTCGGAAGGTGTCGGTATAGGGACTGCTGAAGGTACTGTCGCCCCAAATGGCTCCTGACGTGGTGGAGACTGCTGAGGAGGCTGGGATGAAGCCTCTGTAGGGCCCTCTGATCGGGCTGTCTCCAAATGAGGGGGAGGCATCCTGCTGGTGCCCTCCCCTGCTGTAATGTCTAAGCTCCGACCTGTGGTAGGATGTTGCTGGTCTGACATTATCTGTAACCAAAGAATATGGTAAGCTCTTAGGGACTCAACCCTATACTGTACCGCTCTATAGCACGACTGAATCAGAATGAAAGACAACCATCTTATCATGCCTTGCAGCCTCCTACCCATAGTATGTGGTGCACAACACATCCATGGACAGGACTCTACTTAGCACGGCTTGCAGGCTCCCTGAGATACGACCTGCTCTGATACCAAGTTTGTCACACCCCGCCTTGGGGGATATGACTGGCACCTGGTGCCCTACTAGGACCTGACCTGCTGGACTGTTAAGCCTGGGCGCATCTGGCGCCTGGCTGGCTCTAACTCACATTTCTGGAAACAAAGGGCTATATAACGACTGTAAATACAGCCCCCGGCCTATTGGCCTATAGCCTTCTGTACCTGCACTAGCAGCTGACCAGAAACATAGTAATTCAGGGAAACCTATGCGGGCCGACAAGGCCACCATGCTGTCTAATTATCTATAACTCAAACATAGCATACTGAAAAGCTACGTGACCGGCAAGGTCACCACTACTGACAAACTATGGCCCCACACGGCCAACATAAGAAAGCGGGAATACTGATAACGAAACAACTGCACGGCCTCACACGACCGGCTCAACTGACCACAGGGAATATTTACAGACTGCAAGCCTCTAGGAATAGTAATAGAACTGGTCGGGACAGGGCCCCGACCTACCCGTACTATATACAACAAAAGAAACTGAACTACACCTCTGAAATTCAGCCTCCGGATGACTGGAGCTGAATACTCAACCGCTGACAGGGAGTCACGTAGAATCGCCTGCTCGTCTAAGAGTACCTGCAGGCAAGTAATGCAGCGCCCCACCGGGCGTCAGTACCGCTGGTACTGAGTATGTAAAGCAAAGACTAAAAAAAAGATATCTAAAATCAATAACATAACTGATGAAACTGAAATAAGAAGAACCAGATTATCTGTCTGAAGATGTAAGTCGTACCTGTTCTCAATCATACGTTGAGGAATAGATGTCATATCTGGAGACGTATCATCCTACTACTAATCTACTCATGTCTAATATAACATAGCACAACATACATAACATAACATGGCATACACAACCTTACCCGGCCCCCATAAGCCGGGAGGTACAATCAACACAAAATCTATGCCCCTACCCCGGTCATCCCATCTCCTACAGTGGCTGTAAGCATCCTGCCGGTCCCTGGGTATGCACTTGGGCTCGCTGAGTCCCTGACTATAACTGTATCTGAGTCCGAAGGACTCCAAATCAACACCCCGGGCGTACCCGCTCGACGGGGGTGTATAAGGGCCGACCAAGGCACAATATGGGGAAACTGGCATCCCATCTTCGTCCCCTTGCGGGACGGCATATCACTCCATAGAGCGACGTATCCTCGTCCTCTGGCGGACGAGTCGATACAGCTATTAACCCTGGGCGGTCAGGGATGCTAGGTAATCCAACCCCAATCAATACAACGGTCTCAACTAGTCATGCTGTCTGTGTATCTCATAAATTAAGACTAACAGGTGTAAGGTATCATATAAATCACATACTGAGCTAATAATAGTAATCTGTACGTGTCAGATACTTGCTGAGACAGGTAAGTATAAATATAAATATAGCCTCCTGTCAAACTGTACTGGGGCAAAGGTTATACAAGAAGGTGTTTCTGCTGAAAGCTATACTGTTTACTGAGTTTCTGTATTAACATGATTTCCTACTTCTAACATGCTTTCTAAACCATATTTAGTTACTATTCTATGTTTGGAATGCCTCACGAATACGGTACTACTTCGCGAGGTTTCAGCTAAACACAACAATATCATAACATGGCATATTACCTCACATACTGAATATACTGGGCAATCTTAATCACTTACGCATATTACCTCACATACTGAATATACTGGGCAATCTTAATCACTTACGTCAGAATCTATATCATACTGATAGGTCTCGTACACATTACAACCCCAAGTTTCTCATATCGCACCAATATTCATAATAACACAATAATCAACTTCTGAACATTCTACTGGTCTGTAAATTACCATACTGTCTCAATATTTCTTAACTTGCCGAGGGAACTAACTTTACATACCTTATCTTTGAATATTCGTCCGTCGGGCGAGGCTCGGCCGGTACTTCAACTATTTTCTCCCAACTGCATTCATAAATATGTCAATCAATACTAAATACAACGTTATTGTAAAGAGCAACGTTACTTTCGATTTAATTTATTGCCTTAACTTAGGCTTATCGAAAGACGGTCAAAAACTCGCTATTTTTCAGCGGCCCAGAAGGGAGAAGTATTCACTTCTCAACTAGGAACACATAGACATTAATTTAGAGCAATTCTACTTACTTTGGTTCGGTGGCTCGCCGATTCGTCGGCCGTATTTCGCGAAACTAATTCCGTAGAAATGCTCTCTGCTGCTAAATACCTTGGTGTCTAGGATTAATTTGACTTTGGGCAGCGTTTGGCAGCGTAATCGGATGATAATTTATAATTTTCCTTCGTTTTCCCTCTGTTCACTGCGGTTTCTGGAAATTATTAAGTGATGAAATGATTTTAAACCGAAGTGGGGGCTTATATACTTGGGCCTAGACAAGGCCAACGTGTCACGGAGCCATCGCGGAGGCCTCTCCTCCGTGACACGCTGCCATCGCGGAGGGGCTCTGCCTCGGCTCCTTCTGCGATGGTTCGACGGGCTTCTCGTCCGATCTTTTCCCGGGCCTTTATCCAACACGTATGACCTTCAAATATGCTTGACCAACGTGGGAATAGGTCATCTACGTGCCGGGAATTCTACGGGGTATAACAGTAGGTCGCTTTCTTTCCTACCTTAAGGCCAGAAAGATGATTTCTAAGGGTTGCATGTACCATCTAGTTTGGGTTAACAATGCTACATCTGAGACCCCAACTCTCTAGTTTGTCCCTATTGTATGTGAGTATTGGAGGTTTTCCTGGATAATCTACCAAGAGTCCCTCCCGAGCAGGAGATTGAATTTGCTATTAACCTTTTTCCCGATACGCAGCCTATATCTATTTCTCCTTACAGAATGGCTCCAGATGAGCTAAAATATTTGAAAGAACAGTTGAAGGATATCTTTGATAAGGGCTTCATCAGGCTTAGCAAGTCCCCCTGGGGTGCACTAGTTCTCTTTGTTCGAAAGAAGGATGGGTCTCTTCCTATGTGCATCGACTATAGGCAGTTGAATAAGGTCACCATCTAGAACAGGTATCCCCTCCCAATAATTGATGACTTATTTGACCAACTTCAGGGTGCTAAGTGGTTCTCCAAGACAGACCTCATATTCGACTATTACCAGCTCAGGGTTAGGGAGAGTGACATCCCAAAGACAAACTTCCGGACTCGATATGGTCACTATGAGTTTGTAGATATGTCATTTGGTATAAAGAATACTCCTGCAACCTTCATTGATCTGATGAACTATGATTTCAATCTATATTTGGACATGTTCGTGATTGTCTTCATAGACAACATCCTCATATACTCTCTGAGAGAGGAGGAGCATGTCGCTCATTTGAGGATTGTGCTAAAGACTCTCAAGGATTGCCACTTGTATGCTAAATTCAACAAGTGTGAGTTTTGGTTGGACTCAGTAGCATTTTTGGGCCATGTGGTGTCAAGCGAGAGTGTGCAGGTGGACTCTCTGTCAAGACCCGAGCATAGGCGCGAGTAGAGACACTGGACAAGGAACCCCAAGAGGCTTCAAGTCGACCCTTGGCATGAACAGAGAAGCTAAGAGCACACAACAAGTGCAACATGATAAAATAAAACATGCTTAAGTGGAAGTCTTCATACATATTAATCTAAAACAAAGTCAACAATGACAAGCTGATTTCTACATAATGTCTGAACAAGCCTCTAGCATAACTGATGAGCTAATGGGACAACATCCCCAACCAGCTCAACAAAGTCTGTAACTGAAAGAATGTAACAATAGATAATTGAATGTCCTCGAAGGATGAGGATTCACCAACACTGACTGGACAAGCCTGAGGGGAAAGCAAGACTAGTGATGCGACTGAGACTGATCCCTCGGACCTGTATCAAGAAACGATACAACATATAGTATGCAGTTAGTACTTGAAATGTACTGAGTATGCAAGGTAAGTAAAGGAAGCCAATTAAAATAAATAAGAGTAGGACAACATGATCATAAAGTAAATATCATAATTGTAAACACAAAGGCTCAAGGTTCTTAAACCATTCATAATCCAATCATAATCATTGTCATAAGAGAAAACTTTATAAAACATATCTTGAGCCAAAGTAACATAAATATAACCATGCATAAGTAATGAGGAACAATGGGAGTACTCACCTTAACTGACACCATCATGATAGAGCTTATATGATGCCCCACTATTTCGCCCAAGTGGTTAGGACTGCCCCCGACTTTCCAGGCAAGTGGACGTGTAGTATGGTGATATCATAGGGATCTAATAATATATATACATACACACACACACACACACACACCCTTATGATGGCACGTACTTCTAAGACCACAGGGTTTACCTGAACGTTGGGTCTACTCGGTGCTAGACACTGCTTCCAAAAACATGCACATGAGGGCTCGTATAGTAACTGTGAAATCATTCATGAAGTTCAAGGACAAATAAAATAATAACATGATGGATCCCACTTGAAATACATGATTAGCCATGAATAAGGGCTCATGAATTGGCCAAGAGTCATAAATCCATGAATCATGTAAACCATGCATAATAGTAAAACATTTATATACTTGATATTCATAAATCCATGAAGAGTACTTGAAGATAAATCATAACATGAATCACAATTCATAATTTAGACTTAGCAAGATCAAAATCATAATAGAATCAAAACTTGACTTTTCATGAAACCTACATAATTAGGCATGATTTAATTAAAAATTGAAACTATGAATTAATAATAAAAATAGGTATTAAATCTGCCCATAGATCATAAAACATGATTTGATACATGAGGAATTGACCCATAGATAGATCATAGATTATTTCACAAAAATTGGAATAAACCCGAATATATCATGAACTTGAATCTAGAATTGAAATCCACAGAATTGAGAAGAATTTAGAGCATGAGAGTGAAAGTAACTATCATTCATATTGTCTCATACCTGGGTATATCTGATTACACTTTCTCTTTAAAGCCCAAAGGAAATTGGATAGAAATTGGAATTCTTCAAGCTTGATCTCTAAGGAAGAACTATAATTTGCATGCATGGAATGGTAAGGCTTAAAATAGGTTTAACACTCTTAAAACTATTACACCCTGTAAAAAATCTTTTGGTGATTATTTGATATTTGTATTCTAGGTTAAACGATGTATGAGTTGTATATTGGTCGTAGATGACAAGGGAAATGTGTATGAACGGAAAACCAAAGAGTATGTGAAGTTCATAAGTAAGGGTAAACTTAGGATGACCATATCTCCAAATATATAATGAATTAGAAGTCCCAAAACCTATCCAATTAAAGGTCGTTGAGTCTAGTTTTCAGAACATCAAACCTCTTGTCAATCGAAGTTTGGAGTAAGAAGTTATGGGAATTTTACCGAAGCATCACGAGCAGTGACGCGGGCATGACTCCCTAGCACCTCCACCGCCCTATTTACTTAAAATCTGATTTTTCACTTGTATAAACATTTTCAGCTAAATCTAAATCGACCAGATTGCTCAGGATTCCATTTCTCTCTCAATTCCAGCAGCTAGAACAAAGAAAATCAAGGAGGAACATCAAGAAATGTTCAAGAAAATCACAAGATAAATTGAGATGACTTTGCCAAGTGTGCTAGGGGCTGTTTTGGAGCTCGTTTTGGCAAGGTTTTGAAGGAGCTTTTCTGAGTTTAAAAATATATTTGGACTTACTATATATCCATCTTTGAGTAGGTTTTGAAACCAGGAGAAAAGGTAAGGATTTCTCCCCTTTTAAACCTCTCAAATTGCAAAGCAAAAATCTCAAAATTGGCAGCTAAGTGAGCTGCCGATAGACTGTTTGTGAGCTGAGTTTTTCTCATTTCCCTTAGGATTTTTGGCTGTTTATTTTTCTGGAATTATACTCCATATTGAGGGGAAGAATTGCATAAAAAATGAGGTAAAAATTTCCTCTTGTTTCTCCCTCAAAAGTTAGTAAAAACTAGTTGAGAAATGGCTAAATGTTGTTGATGTTGCTGTGTGTTGTTGTTGCTATTGTGACTGCCTCTGGCTAGTTATTTTGGGCTGCATTTTTTCCTACAGATTAATCTTGTTGTTATACTATAAAACCACTAGAGTAATTAGGTTGAATTCTGATCATTGAAATAGAAAATCGGCTAGAGAAAAGTTCATCGGAAAAAGGTATGTAAGGCGGGCGTCTATCGCTCTTTTAAGCGCGATTCGTGCATTGTGAATTGAATGAGCCAACAACCTATTTAAAAGTTTGAGTCAGTATGTTAAGCTTCATTTAAGCTTTAAACATTCATGTTTTATTGAGATTAAATGTTTAAGATTATGCCTATCCAAAGTGGTGCATTTAAGTGTGATATTGTGTTGATTGTTGTCCTAGTTGTACATCGAGTTGGAGACCCCTCGGCGTGGACATTCTTATCTTGTCCTTACTGTTTGTTATTTATATATATGTGATGTTAAATGTGTTTAAAGGTCTGATTACTAACTGAAATTAGTGAAAGAGCCAAGATGATGACGTGTAAATAATTTTTAGTCAAGTAAAGACATCGTACACTATTAAGGGTAAACGAGCTTAATGAATTAGGATTGCCAAGTTATGGCTGTCCTTTATCTTATGTGTATGTTATGAAATTGGCCAGGCCAAGGGGATATTTCATAATCCCTTTCCCTTAAGCCGAACAACAAGCTAGCGAGTCTCCGAGCTCTAATGTCCTTCAAACACTATCTATAAATATTGTTGATACTCTTAGGTCATCCGCAGTTCCTTATGATTCATACATGTTAAGAATACATACATTTAATTTCTATTTTCTATCTTTACATGTTATATGTACTCACTTGCAGTTATGCATCATAAAGGAGGCCTATGCATGCCACATGTTTAGTAATCGTCACTTCTATGTTGTATGTATTAAGTTGGTCCAGTATAAGCCATATCGGCTCCATTTATAATTTTGTTTAAGATTTATTAATTTTACCCCGGTGTGGTACACCAGTTGGAGGTTTTGTTATTTTACCCCGGTGTGGTACACCGGCTGGGCGGATTTTACCCGGGTGTGGTGCACCGGCTGGAGGCATTTTTATATTTACCCTTGTGTGGTAGACTAGCTGGAGGAATTGTATATATATTTTATGATCTGATGTTTGCTGACATTTCAGTTATAGTCTTTGTTGTGCATTAGATGGTTGCATTTACAATTTAATAATGAGTTATTATCAGTTTTTCGTTTCAGGATTCCGGGTTGTTATTACTCCTTATTTCTGGCCCAATTATCATTTTTATCTTACATGTTTACAGTTTTCATCCTTACATACCAGTACATTTTATTCGTATCGATGTCCCTTCATCTTGGGACCTTTCCTATAATTGTGTTGTAAGTACTGGCCGAGGCTTAGATCATCAGACGCAGTAGGAGCCAGATTTCAGCGGAATAAGTGTATGCTCCTCTCTTCCAGGAGCCATGTCCTAGTTTTGACTATTTTGAGTTTTTTCTACAGCATGGGTAGGTCGGGGCCCTGTTCCGTGCATTTCAATTTGTTTACTCTGTAGAGGCTAATGTGGACTAGTTTGTATAGTAGTGTTAGTTGTGTAGTCGTGTTGGCTTTCCATTGCTATGTTTAGTTTTATTGTAGACTTGTCAGCTTTCCAGGTTGCACATTTATTGTTATCAAGGCATTATGGGTCCAGTATTTATCTTGGTTGGTTGTGACAGGTGGCTTGGTCAACCTTAGTTTTACATTTATAGATGCTATATAGCCAGTTTCTCGATCAATCATGAATCGAGTGCCAGTTGCACCCTACCCCAGTTTTGTGGTGTGACAGACTTGGTATCAGAGCAAAGTCGTGTCCTGGGGAGTCCAAAAAGCTGTGTATAGTAGAATCTTGTTTATAGGTATGTTGTGCACCATACTTATAATCAGGAGGCTATAGGACATTTAGGAATTGTTTCACTTCTTTTACTAATAGTTCGTGCTATAGGTCGAGCTCATAAGTATTGTGATATCTAAATCATGTTATTATTTCAGAGGATGCCTATGACAAGGAAGACGACTATGAGGTTGATTGGCACAGCCATTGGGGAGGGTAGTAGTTGCCCTCCAGTGGATCAGGGAGATAGGTTAGAGGCTTAAAGTGAGTCTCCTGCCCCAGGTATTATAGTTTCTCCCGCACTGGTTAGAGAAATGGCAGATAGACATCCAGCTCCTTCTGCAGCAGGAACACTTGAGAGTAGTAGAGTGGCAGACCCTCCTGTCCCTGTGGTACCTCCAATTGTTTTGGAAGGACAGGGTCTTGAGGGAGCTGTTCAGCTAATGGCTCGTATAGCCGCAGGTCAAAAGCGACGATTGGCGATGGAGATACATAGAGGCCAAGCAACTGAGAGTTCTAGGGCCCGTTAGTTCTTGAGTTTGAGCCCTCCTATATTCACAAGATCAGACCCGAGGGAGGGTCCTCAGGACTTTATTGATCAGACTTATACGGTGTTAAAGGTGATGTGAGCTACAGTGACTAAGGAAGTAGAGTTGGCTGCCTTCAAACTACGTGATGTGGCCATACTGTGGTATGAGACTTGGGCTCGATCCAGAGGAGCCGATGCACCACCAGCTGAGTTGGAAGAGTTCTCCAAGGCCTTTATGCACCACTATCTACCCCAAGAGCTTCGTCAGACTCGAGCTGAGCATTTTTTGCATCTAGAGCAAGGAAGTATGAGTCTACGTGAGTATTGTCTTCGGTTTAATTCTCTTTCCATGTATGCTCCTCACATGGTTCAGACAATGGAGGATGGAGTTCATCAATTCGTGTTAGGGTTGGGGCTTCATATAGATCGAGATTGTTTGGGGGTATCTACTAGGAGCACATGGACATTTCACAAATTCAGGCTTTCGCCCAGAGGGCGGAGGATTTGGTTCATCAATTACGGGATACTTGGAGATAGCAGGAGCAACTAAAAAGAGCTAGGACTGTCAGTCCTTATAGAGGGCCACAGGGTGACCAAGTGGCTCAGTCATCCAGGCAGTCAGTTAGGCCTGTAGGGAGTGCCCCACCTCAGTTTCAAGGACAGAGAATAGACCAAGCCCCAACTCCATCTAGCTCTCAACGACAGGAGTGGGTGGGGAAGAGGCGACCACCATTGCTTCCTTGTCCTCAATGTGGGGAATCTCATTCACGTCAGTGTCATCAGGGGCAGAATGTATGTTATCATTATGGGAAGCCAGGGCACTTTATGAGGGATTATTCAGATAGGGTCGAGGCGGATCAGGCGCAATCAGTGGTTTCTTCGTCATCCTCCGTTCGACCTCTCAGACCTAATCCTCAGATAACAACAGGCTGTGGTAGAGGCATAGGGAGAGAGGCTTCTAGTTCTGGGGCAACCCAAAATCGATTTTATGCTTTGGGCGGTCGACAGGACCAGGAGGCCTCACCTGTTGTTGTTACAGGTACTTTGATTATTTATTCTCATGCAATATATGTGTTACTTGATCGTGGTTATACACTCTCTTATGTTACACCATTGGTTTCAAGTCAGTTTGAGACAGTCCTTGAGTTATTATCTACACCATCTGTTATTTCTACGCCAATTAGCGAATCTGTGTTAGCTAGACGAGTTTACTAGAACTGCATAGTATTGGTATTTGATAGATCAACCTTAGCTGATCTAGTTGATCTTGAAATGGTTGATTTTGATGTCATTTTGGGTATGAATTGGTTGGCGGCATGTTATGCTAATGTTGATTGCAGAGCTAAGGTTGTCAGATTCAATTTTCCCGGCGAGCCAGTCCGCAATGGCAAGGTAATGCTGCTACGCCTAAAGGTAAGTTTATTTCATACCTTAAGGTTCAGAAGTTGATATCCAATTGTTGTATTTCTCACTTGGTTTAGGTAAGAATCTTGGAATATAAGCCTACGACTCTCCAGTCAATTCATATTGTGAATGAGTTCCCCGAGGTCTTTCCAGAGGATTTTCCTGGAATTCCTCCTAAAAGGGAGATAGATTTTTCTATTGATCTACTTTCAGGTACTCCTATATCGGTCCCTCCTTACATAATGGCTCCAGCATAGCTAAGGGAATTAAAGGAGCAGTTGAGAGATCTACTCGAGAAGGGATTCATTCGACCTAGTGTATCACCTTGGGGTGCACTAGTGCTCTTTGTGCGAAAGAAAGATAGGTCATTAAGAATGTGTATTGACTACAGGCAGCTGAATAAGGTTGCGATTAAGAATAAGTACCCACTTCCCAGGATTGATGACCAGTTTGATCAGTTACAGGGTGCCAGAGTCTCCTCAAATATTGATTTGAGATATGGGCACCATCAGTTACGGGTTAGGGGAGTTGACATCCCTAAGACTGCCTTCAGAACTAGATATGGCCATTATCAGTTCTTAGCGATGTCATTTGGTCTTACTAATGCCCCAGTAGCTTTCATGGACCTGATGAATTGGGTGTTTAGGCCTTTTTTTGATATATTTGTGATCGTGTTCATTGATGATATTCTGATTTACTCGCGATCCGAGGCCGAGCATGCAGATCATTGGAGAGCAATATTACAGACTCTACAGGAGCATAGGTTATAGCTAAATTTTCTAAATGTGAGTTTTTTCTAACATCTGTGGCTTTCCTTGGTCATGTAATTACTGCTGAAGGTATAAGAGTGGATAGTCAGAAGATTGAGGTAGTAAATACTTGGCCCAGACCCTTGAATCCTATAGAGGTTCGCAGCTTTCTGGGGTTAGTAGGTTATTATCGTCAATTTGTTGAAGGTTTCTCTACTATATCTGTGGCATTGACAAAGTTGACTCATAAAGCAGCTAAGTTTTAGTGGACAGAGGCATGTGAGCGAAGTTTTTTGGAGTTGAAGGATAGGCTGACTTCAACACCTGTCCTGACTCTTCCAAAGGGTGTGGAGGGTTATGTGGTCTATTGTGATGCTTTGAGAGTTGGGCTACGTTGTGTTCTGATGCAACATGGCAAGTTCATTGCTTATACCTCTAGATAGTTGAGGAAGCACTAGCAAAATTATCCTACACATGATCTTGAGTTGGCCACAGTGGTATTTGCATTGATGATTTGGCACCACTACTTATATGGGGTACATGTTGATATCTTGACTGATCATAAGATCCTCCAGTATTTGTTTTAGTAGAAGGAGTTGAATTTACGCCAAAGAAAGTGGTTAGAATTGCTGAAAGATTATGATGTTCGCTTTCTGTATCATCCGGGCAAGGCAAATATTGTAGCCGATGCACTAAGTCGCAAGTCTATGGGTAGCTTGAGTCATGTTCAGGTTGACAAGATTGAAATGACAAAGGCTCTACAACAGTTGGCTGACTTATAGATTCAGTTACTGGATGCCGAAGATGGGGCTGTTATTATCAAAAACATAGCAGAATCGTCCTTGGTAGCGGAAGTTAAGCAAGGACAATATGATGATGCAGTGTTAGTCTTACTAAGAGACAATATACTACAATAGAAGAAGAGCCTATTTGATTGTGGACCTGATGGAGTTCTTAGATACCAGGGCCAACTATGTGTACCTAATGTGGGTGAACTACGGGAACATATTATTAATGAAGCTCATTATTCTCGATATTCAGTACCCCCAAGTGCCACAAATATGTATCGTGACCTGAGGTAGCAATATTGGTGGAATGGCATGAAAAAGGACATCACCGGTCTTTTGACTCAGTGTCCTAATTGCCAGCAGGTGAAGGTTGACAACTAGAGGCCTAGAGGTCTGGTGTAGGATATAGAAATTCCATCTTGAAAATGGGAGGTGATTTATATGGATTTTATTACAGGATTGCCTCGAACGAGCAGGAAGCATGATTCTATCTGGGTAATAGTTGATAGATTAACTAAATCAGCTCACTTCTTGCCAGTTAATACCACATATGTTGTAGAGGACTATTCTAGGCTTTATATACGGGAGATAGTCCACCTACATGGCGTCCCCTTGTCCATTATTTCTGACAGAGGTGCTCAGTTCACAACAAACTTTTGGAAGTCTTTCTAGAAAGGCCTGGGCACTCAAGTAAGCCTCAATACCGTATTTCATCCTCAGACAGACGGACAAGCTAAACGTACCATTCAAACGCTTGAGGATATGTTGCATTCTGGTGTTTTAGATTTTGGTGGAAGCTGGGATAATCATATTTCCTTGATTGAGTTCGCCTATAATAACAACTACCAGGCAAGTATACAGATGACCCCATATGATGCTTTATATGAGCAAAAATGCAGGTCACCAGTGGGCTGGTTTGAACTCAGTGAGGTAGAGTTATTGGGGCCAGACTTAGTGCAGCAAGCTATTGTCAAGGTGAAACTTATTAGAGATCGACTTCAGACGGCCTAGAGAAGGCAGAAGTCTTATGCAGATGTACGCCGTCGAGCACTGGAGTTTGCTATTAATGATTGGGTCTTCCTTAAAGTGTCGCCTATGAAAGGCGTCATACGATTAGGCTGAAAATGCAAGCTGAGTCCTAGATATGTTGGGCCCTACAGAGTTATCCGCAAGATAGGCAAAGTGGCCTATAAGTTGGAGTTGCCACCAGAGTTAGTGGCAGTCCACCCAATATTCCATATATCGATGTTGCGGAAGTGTATAGGAGACCCAACCCGTGTTATGCCTATCGATGATGTCCAAATTTCTGAGGAGATGACCTACACTGAGGTCCCGATAGCTATTCTTGACCGGCAAGTTAGGAAACTTCGAACCAAAGAAGTTGCTTCAGTTAAAGTATTATGGTGAAGTAATAACATCGTGGAAGTGACTTGAGAGGCTGAGGAGGAAATGAAGAAGATATATCCTGACCTATTCACGATGTCGACGTGATATTGAGGTGTTGTGTTTCATACTTAAGTTACTAAGTATCTATTTTGAAGCATATTAAGTGAAATTAATTTCCATTCGGAGACAAATCTTCCTTGGGGGGGGGGGGAGGGATATTAAACCCTGAAAAAATTCTTTTGGTGATTATTTGATGTTTGTATGATATCTTAAAAGAAGTACGACTTGTATATTGGTCGTAGATGACAGGGGAAATGTGTATGAACGAAAAACCAAAGAGTATGTGAAGTTCATAAGTAAGGGTAAATTTTAAATGATCATATCTCCCAATATATAATAAATTGATGCCCCACAACATATAAAATTAAAGGTCATTGAGTCTAGTTCTCAGAACTTCAAACCGCTTGTCAATCGAAGTTCGGAGTAAAAAGTTATGGGCATTTTCCCAAAGCATCACGAGCGGTGACGCGGGTATGACGCCCTAGTGCCTCCACCGCTTTATTTACTTAAAATCTGATTTTTCACTTGTAGAAAACATTTTCAGCTAAATCTAAATCGACCATCTTGCTAAGGATTCCATTTATCTCTCAATTCCAGCAGTTAGGACAAAGAAAATCAAGGAGGAACATCAAGCAAAGTTCAAGGAAATGACAAGTTAAGTTGAGATTACTTTGCCAAGTGTGCTAGGGGCTGTTTTGGAGCTCGTTTTGGCAAGGTTTTGAAGGAGTTTTTCTGCGTTTTAAAATATATTGGGACTACTTATATATCCATCTTTGAGTAGGTGTTGAAACCAGGAGAAAAGGTAAGGATTTCGCCCCTTTTAAACCTCTCAAATTGCAAAGCAAAAATCTGGAAATTGGCAGCTAAGTGAGCTGCTGATAGACTGTTTGTGAGCTGCCTTTTGCTTGTTTCCCTTAGTCGTTTTGGCTGTTTCATTTTCTAGAAATATACTGCATATTGAGTGGAAGAATTACAGAAAAACTAAGGTTAAAATTTCTTCTTGTTTCTCCCTCAAAAGTTAGTTAAAACTAGTTGAGAAAATGGCTAAATGTTGTTGATGTTGCCGTGTGTTGTTGTTGCTATTGTGACTGCCTTTGGCTTGTTGTTTGGGCTGAATTTTTTCCTATAGGTTAAGCTTGTTGTTAGCCTATAAAACCACTAGAGTAAGTAGGTTGAAATCTAATCATTGAGATAGAAAATCAGCTATTGAAAATTTCATTGGAGAAAGGTATGTAACGCGCCCCGTCTATCGCTCTTTTAAGCATGATTAATGCATTGTAAATTGAATGAGCCAGCAACCTATTTACAAGTTTTGAGGAAGTATTTTAAGCTACATTTAATCTTTAAATATTCATGTTTTATTGAGGTTAAATTTTAAAGATTATGCCTAGCCAAAGTGGGGAATTTAAAGTGTGATATTGTGTTGATTGTTGTCGTAGTTGTACATCGAGTTGGAGACCCCTCAGCGTGGGCATTGTTAGATTGTCCTTAGTGTCTGTTATATATATATATATATATATATATATATATATATATGATGTTAAATATGTTTAAAGGTCTGGTTACTAACTGAAATTGGTGAAAGAGCTAAGATAATGACGTGTAAACGATTTTTAGCCAAGTAAAGACATCACAAGCTATTAAGGGTAAACGAGCTTAATGAATTAGGATTGCCAACTTATGGCTGTCCTTTATCTTATGTGTATGTTATGAAATAGGCCAGGCCAAGGGGAGATTTCATAATCCCTTTTCGTTAAGCCGAACAACAAGCTAGCGAATCTCCGAGCTCTAATGTCCTTCGAACACGATCTATAAATCTTGTTGAAAATCATAGGTCATACGCAGTTCCTTATTATTCATACAAGTTTAGAATACACTAATTTGAGTTCTATTTTCTAGCTTTACATGTTATATGTGCTCACTTGCAATTATGCATCACGAAGGAGGCCTATGCAGGCCACATGTTAAGTAATCATCATTTCTATGTTGTATGCATTAAGTTGGTCCACTATAAGCCATATTGGCTCCATTTATGATTTTGTTTAAGATTTATTAATTTTACTCCGGTGTGGTACACCGGGTGGAGTTCTTGTTATTTTACCCTAGTGTGGTACACCGACTGGACAGATTTTACCCCGGTGTGGTACACCGGTTGAAGGCATTTTTATATTTACCCCGGTGTGGTACATTGGCTGGAGGAATTGGATATAGATTTTATGATCTTTTGTTTGTTGGCATTTCAATTATAGTCTTTTTTGTGCATTAGATGGTTGCATTTACACTTCAATAATTAGTTATTGTCAGGTTTCTGTTTTCAAGGTTCTGGGTTGTTACTACTCCTTATTTTCGGCCCATTTATCATTTTTATCTTACATGTTTACTGTTTTCAGCCTTACATACCAATACATTTTATTCGTACCTATGTCCCTTCATCTTGGGACCCTTCCTGCACTCGTGTTGTAGGTACAGGCTGAGGCTCAGATCATCGGACGTAGTAGGAGCTAGATTTCAGCAGAATAGTGGTATGCTCCACTCTTCCAAGAGCCATGTTCTAGTTTTGACTATTTTGAGTTTTGTGTACAGCATGGGTAGGTCGGGGCCCTGTCTCGTGCATTTCGGCTTGTTTACTCTGTAGAGGCTAATGTGGACTAGTTTGTATAGTAGTGTTGGTTGTGTAGTCGTATTGGCTTTCCATTGTTCTGTTTAGCTTTATTGTAGACTTATCGGCTTTCTAGGTTGCACATTTATTATTATCAAGGCATTATGGGTTTAATATTTATCTTGGTTGGTTGTGACAAGTGGCTTGGTCATCCTTAGTTTTACATTTATAGGTGCTATACATCTAACTTCTCAATCAATCATGAATCGAGTGCCAGTTGCACCCTACCAAAGTTTTGGGGTGTGACAGAATACCCTGCTAACTGAGCATAAAACAATGTAGTTTAGGACCTTAGAGCTTAAGAATTACAAAAATAGCCTTCATGAAAAGTCTGGAAATTTTGTACTGCCAGTGACAACGGATGATACCACGGGTCTTCCTCCGATACCATGACTCGTGGTATCCGTCCATTACTTTCTCCATCAATTCTTAATTTTTCAAGTCCTGATACCACGACTCGATAGTATTGATTGTTACTCCAAACAATGATCCATTACTGCCTTTCCTTACTTCGCTAAGTTCCAAATCAGGTCTGGTTAGGACGAGTCCTTACTAGTCCCAACAACTCGTCGTTTCCAGCTGTTACCACAATGCTTACCTTCTGGAAGTCCCCCCAATGGAAACCTACCACGACTCATTGTCCCATACAGTCATACCATGACTTGTGCCAGTACCCTTGACAAGGACTATCCTCACAACAACCCCTTACCACTACTCGTTACATTGACCAACGAGTCGTTCCTTGGCTCGTTGGTCGTGGACCTTCCCACGACTCATTCAACGGGTTGTCCTGTGATATTTTCCCCAATTTTCTGCTGGTCTCATCCCCAAATCCCGAATCTAGTCTTAGGTACTTTCGGGGTATTACAATATCTCCCTCTTGGGAGCATTCACCCTCGAATGTGAATGAACACACTGAAAAATTGGGGAAAGCAACTGCCATACCAAATACTGAACATCTAAATCTGAAAAACTGATGGAGTGACTGACTCCGGACTGGAATACATGATTGAACCGAATTCATACTTGCATCAACATGAAAGAAATTGGAACACATGAACTGAACATGAAACTGAATAGAATACTGAGGAAACTGATACCTCAAAATGAAATTGAACCGGAAGGGAATAGATGTGGGTATTAAGCCATCATATCTGCTTCGGCCTCTCACGTAGCTCCCTCAACATGCTGATTCCTCCACAAAACATATTTTAAAGATACTTCCTTATTTCGCATCTTCCGAACCTAACGATTAAGTATTTCCACCAGAACCTCTTCGTAGATGAGGCTATCATTCACACCTACCTCTCCACAGGAACAACCAAAGCTGGATCACCCATGCACTTCTTTAAAAGCGACACGTAAAACACCAGATGCACTGAAGCAAATTATGAGGGCAACTCCAACTCATACGCTTCCTTGCCAACCCGTCTCACAATCCAGTATGGGCCAACATAACGGGGACTGATTTTACCTTTCTTTTCGAATCTCATCACTCCCTTCATGGGAGAATCCTTCAGAAACACCCAATCATCAACTTCAAACTCAAGTTCTCTCCTCCTCACATCTGCATAGGACTTTTGATGACTCTATGCTATCTTCTACCGTTCCCTTATAAGATGAACCTTCTCCATAGCCTCATGGACTAAATTTTGTCCTATCAATGTAGCTTCACCGACATCGAACCAACCAATAAGCTATCTACATCTTTGCCCATAAAGAACCTCAAACGGAGCCATCTGAATGCTGGAATGGTAGTTTTTGTTATATGCAAACTCAATGAGAGGCAAATGATCATCCCAACTACCCTTGAAATCAATTATACACGCCCTAAACATATCCTCAAGAGTCTGAATGGTCTGTTCATCTTGACCATCTATTTTTGGGTGAAATGTTGTGCTAAGCTTGACCTAAGTACCAAGTCCCTTCTGAAATGATCTCCAAAACTGGAAGGTAAACTGAGTACCTCTATCTGATATTATAGACAAGGGTACTCCATGCAAACAAACTAACTCTCGAATATACAATGTAGCATAATCCTCCGCTGAATTGGTAGTTTTGACAAGTAGAAAGTGAGCTTCTTTAGTCAACCTGTCTACAACTACCCAAATAGAATCATATTGTCAACGAGTACGAGGCAGCCCTATAATAAAGTCCATATTGATCTCCTCCCTCTTCCAAGTAGGGATACTAATGTCTTAAGGCACACCTCTAGGTCTTTGATGCTCAACCTTCACCTGTTGACAATTAGGACATTTAGCCACAAACTCTGATATGCCCTTCTTCATGCCATTCCACCAATAAACTTCCCATAGGTCACGGTTTATCTTGGTGGCACCTGGATGTATAGAATAGCTAGAACCATGAGCCTCATGCAACATCCATTCCCTCAAGTCATCAACTCCCGGTACACACAAACGATCCTGATATCATAGTACAACATCTTCCCCTTGGAAGAAAACCACCACCTTCTTCTTTTGAACGAATTTCTTCAACTTTGCTAAAATAGGATCCTCATCTTGTCTAGCTTTGACCTTGGTCACCAAGGAAGATTCTGATCCATTCTGAACAATGACACCACCATTCGTTGAGTCAACAAAACAAACTCCTAGTCATGCAAGCCGGTGCACATCCTTCACTAACTCCTTCCTCTCCTCATCTATATGGGTCACACCCTCCATTAAAAGCCTGCTAAGAGAATCTGCCAGCACATTAGCCTTGCCCGTATGATAAAGGACACTCATATCATATTCTTTAAGAAGCTCCAACCACCTTCTTTGACATAGATTTAGATCCTTCTAGGTAAACATGTACTGTAGGTTTTTGTGGTTCGTAAACACATCTGCATAAACTCCATACAGATAGTGTCTCCAAATCTTCAAGGCAAACTTCTTGGGAGGCAACCCAAGTGGTAGTTTGGTGAAGTTTGAGTAATAAGGCTAACAACGCTGAGCCGTGATGTTAAATCAAGCGCTTCTTGGGAGGCAACCCATGTTATTGAACTAATGTGTGCTCAGTGTGCAGGGAAATTGAAAAATAGGAGGCTGAAACATCAACTGCTACGGCTCTCAATACGACTCGTGATGGGATAGTATGAGCCGTAGCAGTAGTCGTAGTGAGGATCAGAGAAAAAATGACTCCAAGTTCCAACCTACGATTCATCCTACGGATTGTACCTCAGTTGTACGAGTCATAAGATCTATGCGTAGGTTGCCAGGTACGTTTTCTTCAACAGAGTCACTTACGAGTCCAACTGATGAGTGGTAGGTACTTCCTATGACTCGTGGTACAAGTCGTGATGGGTCAAAAATAGCAATAATACCCGATTCAGCCCATATTCTTTTAAGATTTTCCCTTACATATTTAAACTCCACAAACAGAACTGACCCTTCTCCCATGAAATAACACTCAAACTCATGACTTGAACTCACCTCCCCATACCTATAACTCATAATCACCGAACAATCGAGCAAAATTTTCTCAACCCATGTTCTAGCAAACCCTATACATCGATTTCCAGTTGAAGAAGCACCTATCGAGTAAGTATATTGCATTGAACATTGTTAAACACTCATATACTGAAAGTGATGGTGCCAAAACCCCTGTGAGTCTGTCACTATGCACGAAAAAAAAATTGGGAAGAAAGACAATGATCAGGGTGTATGAAATGGATTACGACTAGAGATATGCTAAAACGTTGATGAACTTAGGTCTTGAAACACTCACAAAGAGTTATAGGTAATAGGCCAAAATAGGGAGGATTGAGAATTGGTTAAATTGAGTTAATGATGTGCCTAGACCTGGGGGAAATCTGAGTACCTAAAAATGTGAGAACCCTTGCAAACTAAGAAAAGAAAATTGACTAAGGTCTAGAAGTGGTATGAGGCACAGTACGGATCGTAGGTTGCTATTACGAGTCGTACGGAGCACTCGTACCACCAAATTGAATAAGGTTGCACAAAAAGCCTTTCCTACGACTCGCGGAATCGAACCACAAGTCATACCATGACTCATGGAAAAATCTAGAGAAATACTAAAGTGGGTGCTGCATCAGATGACTCAAGGTACGGATCGTACCTTTGTGGTACGAGTCCTACCTACTAGTTGTACTAAAAGTTTGCTGTAATTCTGGGACTTCTCACGAGTCATACCTTCATGGAACAACCCGTAGTGATGACCCGTGTTGAGAATCTGAAAATCTCCTGCCTAATTCTCCTTTTTAAAAAACGGAATGCTAACTTCTTTCTCTACAGGTACAATGAAATATAAACACACAACAGACAAATCAACAACTCGAAGGATATTAATTGATGAAACAATTGAGTCAAAGCCTGAAAAGGTACGGAAATCACCTAGTGGTTTAGTTGAAGATTATCAAATCGACACCTCCGACACAGATGGAACCAGAACCACTAGGGAAAAAGCAAAAGCCCAAGTCGAAGCAGCCACTTCCACATCCGCTCAAGCTCCCCAGTATGAGGAGGGAGTTAGAGAGGAATAACAAAAGTCGGGAAATGACTCCAATGATGAAGAAGGGTTAGGGGAGACCCAAAATGGAGAAGAGAGCAACAATGAAGAATCAGAGGAGGAGGCTCATGATGTTGCACAAGAACAGACCTCACCCAAGAAAAGCCGTACAATTCGGTGGAGAGTGCTGGGAGCTAAAGAAATCTATGAGCAAGGCATCTCTCTTACTGCCAAGAATAAACTAAGGAGGAGCATCCAAGAAGAGCCGCAAATCCTCACAAACTCGCTAAATGAAGTTGAGGAGATGAAGCGGGTTTTTAGCTTCTATGGTTTTGAGTGGATGGCCAAGACTCCACCATAGTATACAAAAGAAATAGTCCGGAAGTTCTATGCTAACTATTTGGCAACCATGGAGGTAAATACAAAGGAAGGGCATAAGATAAAAGACCAGCCTCGTATGGAGAGTGTTATGGTCCCAGGTCAAGAGGTTGATATATCTGAGCGGACCATAGCTCAAATGTTGTACGGACCATAGTTCCTACCTACAAGAATGATTCCAAAGTATGATCACAGGGTGGAGGCAATGAAGCAGATTAGACAGTTGAGTGTGCAGGAGCGACAAAGGCAGCTGCAAAGGCTATCAGGGGTGATTGATGAGAAAAAAGAAGAAGCTGAGTGGGTTACAAGTGGAAAAAAGGTGACAAAGAACTCACTAAATTTCATAGCAAAAGCCTGCTGGACACTAGTGCACCATCGGTTAGCACCTACGGTCAACGACAACACATTGAGTGCTGATAGGGAAGCTTTAGTGGCATGCCTCATGTCTTGTTACCCCATCAATATCCCGAGGATCATAGAAGATGAGATACGAGACCAGGTGGTGGGAGTGAGCACTACTATCCCATTCTCGAGTATTGTATTCAGGTTATGTATGAAGGCAGAAGTACCACGGGGTGATGAGCATTTGATTTGAGGACAGAAGATTGCAGACATAGGCCTTATCTGGGATGAGATGAACCCGGTAAGCAGATCCAGGATTCCCACAGCAATTCCAACAACCCAGCCAGTAGGGGACGCACAGGTGAATGTCCCCATTACATAGGAGTAGAGCAAGACATCGGCTACAGATGCCGGTCATTTAGAGTCAGCTCGTAGAACCTCAGCTGCACCATTGCCCAGCCTATAGACTCAGACACCAGTAGGGTATATTTTGGTACTGCAGGTCTTCTTCTAGAAGCTGGCCAAATGGTTGACCATGGCGGAGTGAGAGATCAGTCCATGATGGAAAATGTAAATCCATGGGTCAATTCAGAGATAAAGGCAGCAACTCAGGCTCTACATGCTCGCCTAGATAGTTTTGAGAGCCGATTTAATGTAAGAAGGTAGAGCAGATATATACCAGCAAATTCCATGCGGAGTTGGGGGATCTTCAGAGCCAAGTGGTTGAGTTGTCATTACGACAACCAAAAGTTATAGTAGCCCCCACTCTTCTGGACCTAGATGCCAAGCCTAACGAGGAGATCGATTTGGCGGCATATTGGGAGCCAACTACAGCTGTTGAGAAGGGTAATAAAAGCATTGCTGAGGATTTTAGAGAGGATAATCCGAAAAAGAGGAGGAAGAAGGAGTGGAAAGAGCGCAAGCGGCCAGAGTAGAGAGCATGCGGACTCATGACAAACATATGTCTGAGCTGCATGAGAGAGCTAGAGGAGCAGGTAGATCCACCGTAGCTCATCCCAAGCTTGCAGTGGTTGTGACCCTTTGGGTGAGCCACATTCAGCTCCGATAGTTACAGAGGTCGTCGAAGCGTCCATGATTACTAAAGGGTGGACCACTCCTCCTATTGACACACCATTGAGTGCGCCGGCTACCGCTAGCGCCACTACTAAGTGGAGGTTCCACCTCCACAAGATGACAGGAGTGCCTAGTCCGCCACAGGTATGTTCTCTTCCCTATGTTCTTATAGTTTATGCTTCGAGGATGAAGCTTACTTTTCAAAAAGGGGAGGGGGTGTACTTATAATTTTTGGAATTTTTGATTCATCTGAGGGTTTTTCTTGTTGTGTTTCTTTTTCCTCAAGCATGCTATCTAGTATAACCGGCATGTATAGGATTTTTATTTTTAGTTTGTGATTTTTGTTTAATTATAAAGTAACTTAGGAGTACTCATCCAATAAAAATGCACTAGTTTTGGTTTTTGAAAAAAATTGACCCTGTTTAAAATTTTTTGATGAATTAGCTATGTATTTGTGACAGCATGCATGATTTCTATGGATCTTTTGATGTCATTTAGTTTATTTATATGAGTAGTCTTGTTAAGACATGTATAAACCAGACAGATAAGGTTAAAATAGTTCATGTTCCATGTGTGACTGAGGTAGAGTATTCAGTTTGGTATTGTGTTGAAGATGTAGAACTTGCCTAGTTGGTCTTTGCATAGGCTAAGGATGGTTAGTTAGGATATAATCATAGGTCATTTTTGTTTAGCTCACTTTTAGCCTATATTACCCTACCAAAGTTGCATGAATCCCTTGATTCCAAGTTTGAGCCTTAATAGACCATGTTTCTTTGATTTACCAATTAACCATACCCATTTGTTTACAATGAACCTATTTTGGCCCTGGTCCTTTCTTGGATATTGTGAACCTCAACATAAGAAAAATGCTTAAGTTGAGGGTAGCTAGTGTAGGAGTGCGTAAATGGTGGGAACGAAAGAAAGGAAAAGAAATGAGAAAAGAAATGGTGAAAAATGAGGTGTGGTGAGATGAAAATGCTGAGAATTTGGAAAAAGAAAACTCAAAACAAAATGAAAATGCTAAAAAAGTTGAAAACATACCACATCCATACAAATGTGTATTAAAAGGGGTGTAAAGGGAAGAAAAGGGAATGAAAGAATAAAGGGTGAAATAGGTGAATGGTGTAGCCAATGTATGTAGTGCCAAGGAAGGGATAGTCAGTTATAAGATCTTCCATCTTTATCATGTCCATCCCTAAGCCTATATTACAAGCCATACCAAGTCCTATAGTGATCCTAACTCGACTATCTGATAAACCAAAGAAGAGAAAATAAGGGCAAGCCTATGGTATCTGACACATAATACTTGTAATTTCTCTGTGAGAGTGAGCGCCTTACTTGTTTAGTCCCATGCTATGCTGGACATTTCATATATGAGTGGGGACTTCAATTGTGTAAGGGTACATGGATTATGTTAGCTTTTATCATAGGACTGTGTGAAAAACATTGGTGATGACTTGATTTCCTAGTGATAGCTAGATAACATGCCTTCATCCCTATTTACGATGTTTTGAGGTTGCTTGTAATGCATTAGCTGATGTTGTTTCATGAGAAAGGGTTAGTACAATTTGTCAAGAAAGTGAAAGTTTTGTTTGAGTACTGGCTGTATTATCTTAAGTCTATTTTCTAGTTGAGTGTCGTGTTTAGTTTTTCTTTTCTTTGCTTGAGGACATGCAAAAGTCTTAAGTTGAGGGTGTTGATGTGTTATGATTTTACAGCACTTTCGATGCTTAGAACTAAGAAAATAGCATGGGCTTAGGTGTATTTATGTAGATATAAGACACTTTTCCTTTGTTACAGGATAAATTGGTGTTGGAGATAAAAGATGCAAAAGATAGCCTGAAGTGTTCAAAATAGGCTCAAATTGCAGTCCATAGTACGAGTCGTAGGAAGGTCCTACGAGTCGTACTGGTGGGCGAGAAAAGTTGCAGAAGGCTAATATTGAAGAGATGTAGTATATGAGTCTTAATAAAAATTGTACCAAGCTTATTCGAGTCGTGGTGATGAAAGCGTGAAAAGATTCAAAAGATTTGCATAAGAGGCTAACTCCTGCTACGGAAAGGAAGTACGAACTGTTGAATGAAGGTACGAGTCGTACCATGGAATTCGTGATAAAATTTAGAAATATTTCAAAGTCTTAGAGTCAAGCCACGGGAGCTCAGTATGGATTGTAAGATGGAGGTACGAGTTGTGCCAGGATCCAATCTTTGCCAAAATCCAACAAATCATGCAATGTACGAAAGGATGCTACCGGCCGTGGGATCGTGCTACTGATTGTAGGTTGACTCTTGACGTGGGCAGAACCAAATGTGGAAATTCACCCTGTTAGCCTAGGAAAAGGATTCTTGTGTCTATACAAATATGTTTTATGTTTTATTTTTAGTAGATTTCGATCACAAGAGATTTTTATGAGAGAAAGAGAGAATTGAGTTGATTTGACTTGTGATCAACCTTTTCTTGAATTCTTCTTGCTATTTGTTCTTCAAGATTTTGCTGATTAATTAAAGGAAGATTTTTTCTCATTCATAATTGTAAGTATTGTTTTATGTTTTTAATCATGAATGCAATTCACAACCTTACAACTATGAGAGGCTAAAACCTCCATTGCTAGGGTTGTGGGAACCATGGTGGATTGACAAGCTAGGGTTGTAAAAAGTGATTCTAAAACCAATACAAACACTTATATTGTATTCTATTCACGCTTAAATGTTTCTTAACGGTGCGCAATGTTAGGAAATGCCTAAATTCTTTACTTTCTTAGGTCTAAGAGGTAGAGATTAGGAAAAGAGAATTACAATAGATCCTTGATCTATATGATCATTGGATGAACTTGAGCTGTGGTTCCAGGATAGTTATATTTGGAATTTAGTGATAACGGATAGTTTGAAACCACTCATGAGACTTGGTCGAGTAATTGAGTATAGTCATTCAATAGGGACTGGCCGATCGTTTGAATGAACCTAAGTTATCAGTTCTATAAATAAGTATTGGTGATGATCACGAGTGTATACCCAAAGCGGTTATGAACCCATGGGGAAAACAAACCCTAGTTATCCTTTAATATTGAGTCAAAATCGGATTTTTGATAATTGTTTTTTATTGATTTTCTTTAGAACCCCCCAATTTTGAAGTAACTACCTCATAAGTTCACTTACCGGCTGTAATCTAGCTCTTCCATATTCCCCGTGGGATCAACCCCAAACTCTAGTTTGGTTCTTTATTTACAACGTCCGCTTCATACTTTAGTAAGAGGTGTGGTTTGAGCGTTATTAGTCTCATCCCCAAATACAGAGTCTAGTCGTAGGTACTTTCGGGGTATTACACTCTTAAAAGATAGAAACAGTGAAGAATAGGCCTTGACCGGTTAATCCTTCGAATATCAGGAGTTTCTTAGGTTTAGCTGGCTATTACAAGAGTTTTGTTGAAGGATTTTCATCCATTGCAGCACCATTGACTAAGTTGATCCAAAAGAAAGTCAAATTTCATGGTCGGATGCTTGTGAGAAGAGTTTTTAGCAATTAAAGACTCAACTCACTTTAGCCCTATATTGACCCTACCTGAGGATATAGAAGAATTTATTGTGTATTGTGATGCCTCTAGGGTTGATATGGTAAGGTCATTTCTTATACCTCTAGACAGCTTAAGACTCTTGAGAAGAATCACCTGACGCATAACCTGAAATTGGAAGTGGTTGGAGACACTATTTGTATAGGATCCATGTGGATGTGTATACAGACCACAAGAGCCTACAGTATGTGTTCATCAAAAAGAATTTGAATTTTCAAGAAAGAAAAGGGTTAGAGCTGCTCAAGGACTATGACATGAGTGTCCTTTATCATCCTGGCAAGGACAATGTAGTGGCAGATGCCCTTAGTAGACTATCCATGGAGAGTGCTTCTCATATGGAAGATGGAAGGAAAGAGTTGGTGAAGGATGTTCATCGGCTTGCACGATTAGGGGTTCACCCTGTGGATTTGATAGATGGTGGTGTCATTGTTCAAAATGGTTCAGAATCCTCTTTGGTGACTATGGTCAAGACTAGGAAAAATGAAGACCCTATTTTGGTGAAGTTGATAGAAGCAAGTCAAAATCAGAAGGTGGAGGTCTTCTCCCAAGGGGGAGATGGTGTGCTTCGATATCAGGGTCATTTATGTGTTCCAGATGTTTATAGTTTGAGAGTAAAAATTCTGCATAAGGCTCATGGTTCCCAATATTCTATACATCCAGGTGCCACCAAGATGTACCGTGACCAATGGGAAGTCTATTGGTGGAATGGCATGAAGAAAGACATAGCAGAGTTTGTTGATAAGGGTCCGAATTGTCAATAGGTGAAAGTTGAGCATCAAAGACCGGGAGGTATTCTACAAAACATCAGTATCCCCACTTGGAAGTGGGAAGAGATCAATATGGACTTCATCACAGGGTTACCTCGCACTGATGATAGTATAACTCTATTTGGGTGTTTGTAGACAGGTTGACTAAAGCAGCTTATTTCTTACCGGTCAAAACTATCAATTCAGTTGAGGACTACGATAAATTATATATCCGAAAGTTAGTTTTGTTGCCTGGAGTTCCCTTTTCCATCATTTTAGATAGAGATACTTAGTTTACCTCATAGTTTTGGAGATAATTTCAGAAAGGACTCGATACTCAGGTCAAGCTTAGTACAACTTTTCACCCGCAGATAGATGGCCAGGACGAGTGGACCATTTAGACTCTTGAGGATATGTTTAGAGCTTGTGTGATTGACTTCAAAGGCTGTTGGGATGATCATTTACCTCTTATCGAGTTCGCTTAAAATAACAGATACCATTCTAACATTCAAATGGCTCCATTCGAGGATCTTTATGGGTGGAGGTGTAGATCTCCAATCAATTGGTTTGAGGTAGGAGAAGCTATATTAATAGGGTCAAATTAAGTTCATAAGGCAATGGGGAAAGTTTAGCTTATAAGAGAAAGGCTGAAAATAGCTCAGAGTCGTCAAAAGTCATGCACGGATGTTAGGCAGAGAGAACTTGAGTTTGAAATTGATGATTGAGCGTCCTTGAAGGTGTCTCTCATGAAAGGAGTGATGAGGTTTGGAAAGAAAAGGAAGCTTAGCCTCGATATGTTGGTGTCATGGCCCGAACACAGGCTCAGATTGAGACATGGGACAAGGATCCCCGAGAGACTCCAAATCGACCTATGTCATGAACATACATCTAACTCAATCAAATAAAGCGGAATACTCAACATAATAACATTGAGGAAGAATAATTATGATATAACATAGAAAATGAAACGCACTTTATACATGATAGCTGGATATTACATATAGTCTGAAAGCCTCTAACATATTTGATGGGTTGATGGGACAACACCCCCAACTAACCCGAAAAGTCTGAAAAACTGAACATAAAGTATAACTGATATCAAATGGTCCTCGGGAGATGAGGACTCACAAATGAACTGGATGCTAACTCCGGGAACGAGCTAATGGTGGTGTTGGGCCTGAAGATCGGAGCCTGTATCATGAAACGATACAACATAAACTACGCGGTTAGTACATGGAATGTACCGAGTATGAAAGGTAAGTGAAAAAGACATTTAAAATATATAAATGTTTATAAGACTAGGACAACAAGCTCATAGCATAAATATCATAGTGTAACATAAGGCTCAAGGTTTTTAAAACATTTGTAAATCAGTCATAATCATAATAAAAGGAGAAAAGCTTCATTAAACGTAACTTGAGCCAAAATAATATGATATAACCATGCATAAATGATGAGGAACAATGGGAGGACTCGTCATAACTGACAACATCATGGTAGAGCCTTACATGATGCCCTAACTATCTCACTCATGTGAGCAGAGTCATCTCAAGCTTGCCAAGCAAGGGACGTGCAGTATGTGATATCAAAAAAGAGGGCATCCATTAACAATTTAATATATCAATATGAACCTACGGTGGAACGTAGTTATGAGACACTGGCGTAGTCCTCTAAACGTCGAGCTACTCAATGCTAGACACTGCTCCAAAAAACATGCACATTAGGCTCGTATGTAAATCATAAACACCATTCATGAGATTCATGGCCAAATAAATATTAACATCTTTGATCCCCATTTAAATACTTGTTCATACATGAATCAAGGGCCCATGAATCGAGCAACGTCATAAATCGATCAATTATGAAATCCATATCATAAATCATAAATCATACTTGAACATGTGGGCATTGCCCAATACTTTAACATGCTTGAAAATACTCAATTCCCTCGAAAACATGATTCTAAACATGGGTAACTTCAAAACATGCTTTTCATCAATATTATCTCATCATACATGAACATTTATCATAAATCTCAACTTTCATAAACTTCTCATAAAAGGGCATTTAAATATATAAAGATTGAAACATGATTTTAATGGAAAACAATGTAAAACTTGCCCATGGTTAATAATTCAATAATAAAAACTCATTTAGATCATACCCATGTAGAAAATTAGGAATTTCATGCATTGAGTTAAAACCCCATAGAATCAACATAGGAATTTTCATGATTTAGAGAGATATTGGGCATGGGTGTGAACGAATTCACCCATTTCTTGATTGACCAATGAAAGATTGAAGGAAAACATGAAGAAAAGGAGCTTGATCACCTCTCTAACTCTCTAACTTTGCATGCATGTGCAAAAATGGCCTAAAATGAACTTACCCCTCTTAAAACTCATCATTCATAGCTTAAAATGATGTAGTTTAGGCCTTGGGATCATAGAATTATGAAAAATCCCTTACTAAATTCACATAAAATAACTGATTTCCAATACCTACGAAGGACTGGACGACTCGTGGCATCAGTCATCGAGTGCACTATCCAATAGTTTATCTGGGTTCGTCATGGGGTCCTCACGAGTCGTTACTAGTGAACACGACTCATGGTCAACACCCATCATCCTCACTGCCTAAATTTCAAATCATAACCAACCAGCTGACCACGACTCATCCCACGAATCGTGGTGACTGAAGACGACTCATGGTGACCATCCGTAGGGTACACTGCCTCTTTCCCTTAACCTTCACTCTATCCTTGCCCATGAATGGCTCAATGAGTCATGGTGACTGACCAGTAATCGTGGTCAGTGTTCGGGTTGTTGGGTATAACTACACGCAAGTGCACGTGGTCGAACAAGTAGTAAAGTGGCTCAAGTAAGCCAAGTATGGATCCCACAGGGACTGGTCTAAGGTAACAATCTACTCAAATGTCAATAAACTTTAACTCTAAATTGCAGCAACAGTGTGAAGAAGAGTTTGATGTTTGGTTTCCTAATTTTATAATAAGTCTAAAACAAATATATAAATTGAGTCTGAACTATAAATATGTGCATGTTGAGGTTAAATGAACATGTAGAGAAATAAATTATCGATACAATTTGGTTAATCTTTCCTCCGGTTGCTAGTCAAGAATTATTGCCTATGGATTAAAACTCTCGTATTTAACCTAACTTAAGAATCATGAACCTTCCACCTACATCTCTGTGATAAAAAGAAATTCATGTTCTAGCCATACAAAACCGATTCCTTAATTGACTAATACGACTTTCAGGTATATTTCTATCCTGAAGGTAAATCAATTCTCAATTTTCCCAAACTAAGAAAAGATCATATCCTATCAATTCAAAACTTTCCAATTTCTTGCTCTCTCGAGTGAAACCGGACTTTTTAGATTTACATTAACGTTGGCCACACATCAATCAGTAAGAACAAGAATCAATAGAACAACCATGGAAGAAAAGATGAAAAACCAATTTATCAATAATCACATTTCAATACAATGTTCTTAACCTCAGCAAGAAGGGAATTTAGCCACTCATTTGTGGATTAAACATCGTTAAATGAGTGTTAATCATACAAGAAATTGAAATAAAGAAGAAGGAGATAGAGAAAAACCCTGAAATTTTCGTCCCCTCAACTGCCTGTAACCCACGTTTTTGCTCCACCAAGTCAGAATTATTAAAAATGAACCTAAGTGTTCTATTTATACTAGTGGGAATTTTTCCCGGAATAACAAGAAACGTGTCACGGAATGCATCGCGGAGCACTGCCTCCGTGACACGCCACCAACGCGGACCCTCACTGGAATCCGATCGTCCAGGTATTAAGGCCCAACGTGGCACGGTGTGCAACGCGAGGCTAGGCCAATGTTCCACGGCCTCAACGCGCACCTTCACTGGAATTTGACATATTTTAAGCATCCAGGCAGAAAGCATCCGCGATGGCAGCGTGACACGGCTCCATCGCGGAGCCCCTTTAATTCATGCTTTCCTTGTGCATTTTCCCTTGCTAGCTTCTGAGTCCAATCCCGATCTCTTCCAACATGCATCTTAGCTCCATAACTTTATATTTTTCCTGCAAAACAATGCTAATCATGTTGGTTAGTATAAATTCATATTTTATTACAATTTACATGAGAATGTGCAAACATCGATAGATAAACAAGGCAAAATGACACATTTGAGTATCACTTGGGCATATAAATTTTCCCAAGATCACTTACCCCACACTTAAATCCTTGTTCGTCCCCGAACAATAATCTTACACCTCATGCAATTGACACCCCATCCTGGCTACTTTGGCTCGACAATTCAAGCTACGATTATACCGATTATTTAATACAACAAATCATCAAGAAAACATGCATAGTCTTATCAATACAATGACCTTCAACATATTAAGACCTCCTAGACTCAAGAATCGACTCTCGATATCGGCAAACTCATGCAAATCAGCTGATCAAGATATCCGACATGAATTTTTAATCTCTCGTCGAGCATGTGCCCTCACCACACAAGAGAATTTTCCCCTCTTTAATCACATGAACTCAAAAAATTACATGCAGGGGCATATAAACAAGATTTCGCTCTCTCTCCCAAAAGAATTCACATGCATCATGTCATGAACCATAGGCTTGCCTTTAGTGTATTACTCCACTAATATAATGACACATAATGTAAGATCACGTAGGACTTAACGGGTTGTAATGTAAGCTACGGAACTAGCAAATACTGGGCTAACCAATAATAACAACTAGCCTCCTCAAGCGCTTTTTCAATCCATCCCATCAACCTTATGGACATTGTTTCTTTCTTCATCATCCCATTCTTGAAGTTTGTCTTTATTTTCGACCCCATATCCTTAAGCACACTTGACTTAATAATAAAGATTATTTATAAATCTTCATTATGTTTAATTTATACCATGTGCACCTTCGACCTTTTCTTTCTTTTCATCACTCTGCTTTTTCTTTTCTTTTCAAAATTCTCACTCCCTGGCGCTGTGGAAAATTATTTAATTATTTTTTTTCTTGAGCGCTTAAGAGTTCTGGATCAAATTCACGGATAATGAAAAGAAGGGGTTAAGCTCGGTTGACACCTTTTTGACAAAAGAAAGAAATAGGTTAAAGGCTCAATGGGCTAACTAGGGTGTACATTCAAGGTGGGTACGATAATGAAAAAACTTTCGGTTAAAGCAAAGAAATGCCTACATCCTTTCCTACAATACATATCCTTCATTTCGTTTTGTACACACACCAAGAAAGTTATAGACACTTCACAATAGCATGGAAGAAACGAAACCTCACCATACACTCATTTCACATCTCAACTCAAGACATATTCACAGACTCTTCAATCAGCTAATTACAAGAATTCAAGCATTAAGCCTCAATCACACCGAATCGAACTCTATGGCCTAGGTATCTCAACATATTTACAAAGTTGCATGCTTTCATTCGAATCATCTTTGCATTTCAAATATCATGTACAACACGCAACTAGAATTTCGCAACCATAAAGTAACGACAGGTATTGGGATACCAACCAGTAAAAAGACAAAAACTAAAAGAAAAAAAATGAACAAAAGAAATCTACTCCTAACGACTACATTTCCCTTAAGACGGTCGTCATCCATCCATCATAAGGAACGGTCACTAACTACGACTTCGGTTCAATGGGACTATTCTCGGTAAAAGAACCGAAAACAAATGCCGAGAAACCCAAAAATTAAAAAAATTCCTGAAAATATTTTAAAAATATCGATCATTTCGATAAAATAAAAATATGTACAAAGCCAACTAACAACATTCAACAGCACACAATAGCTTCACCTTAATTACAATACAGACATACACAAGAATCACGGGGTCACAAGTTTATCCAAGCACAACAACATAACAGAGACATACATTAATAACTACAGCAACCAACACCTAACTACTCCCACCCCACACTTAGATTGAACACTGTCCCCAGTGTTCACAAAATTTAGCATACTACGAAAGTAGGGGTGAAACTCCCTGATCAATCAAAGTATTCCACTTTTTCGTCAGGTGTCGCTGCCTCGTCTCCCATGTCTGAATCGCCTCCGTCGTCATCATCTGACTCCACATTAGAGTCATCATGATGTGTCTCCTCATCTGTGGGGACATCATCATCAGTGGGCTCCACAAAAGCTGGCCCCACTCGGCATAGAGCCGTGGCATTTTCGCCAAAAGGGTAGTCTAGCTCGAGCTGCCATAGCTCATCTTCTGTTGCCAGCCTTCCGCCTATGCGCAGCTGGAGCATCTGCATCCCGAACATGTGAGCCATGTACTGATCATCTCGAGCATGTCGCTCGGCTAATGTGATGGCCTGTGAGTTGTGTCGGGTGCCTTAGTTTTGGTGACATCTAAGGCCCGCCTCTCCATCTGCGGGATGTAATCAAAGGCCTCCTCCTCAACATCTAGGCCCCTCAGGAACGTGGTCAGTAAGCCACCAAACCCGTACCTGTGCCCTTGATGCAAACGGGCTCTCTTCATGGCGGAAATAATCACCGCCCCAACATTGATCTCCAGCCCTTTCATCAAGGCATAGACCAAGCACACACGATCCCGGGTGACATCCGTCATATGCACCCCCGGGATCAGGCAGGAACAAACAATTTTAAGCCATATCCTGGCTTCCCTGTTCATCTATGAGTAGGGCAGTGTCTGATGGTAGCCCCTCTCCTTATGCCTGCTGCACCATGCTGTAGATCGAGCTCCACACAGAGTGCGTCTAATGTACGCATATGGTGGAGTGATATGCAGCTGCCGGAGTACATGGGCGTCTGTGTCCCGCGCCCCCAAGATGGCATTAAGGTGATGGGGCTCAAAAGTGACTACCTGCCCCCTTATCTTTATGGTGTGACTTCTGAGTGTCGGGTTCTAGTTGGCGTAGAACTCCCGAATCAGGTGAAGATTGTACTCCTTGGGCTCTTCAAAGATGAAGTTCAGCCCGGATGCATCAATCCTGTGGACAATTCTGGGGAATTCTTATGCCAACGGCTCCCTTGCAATATGCTCCTCGGGGAAGTATTTGCTTTCCTTATGCTTTGCGTACCATTTCTTCCCCTCCTCTGTCACCCATCGGGTTCCGTATTGACGGTGTTGGCCACGCGGAACCGCTGGTGCTATTGGGACTACTATTCCCAGTCTAATTCTTTTCCTTCCGGCGCCTGATGTTGATGCGCCCTTCCCTTTATCTTACCTGCTTGCCATCGTTCCTGTCAAACCAAACAGACAGGTCTAATGTTATTCCAATTAAAATTAACTTCGACTAAGGTTGGGTTAAGCTAGGCCAGCCCACACTTTGTCTTTAGCCACAATCACAACATTACGGCAAGATCATACTTATTTCCAATTAAATAAACAAACAACAAAACATAACAAATATGCCTAGTGCATTCAGAGAATTCGACGGTATAAATTCTATGTACTACTCAGACTTCGCACAGCTAATCACAACATTACCATCGACAACATTTCATCACATAGCACTTAGCAAATATTTCTATCAATAAAACCGATACAATTCTCCCAATTTCTATGCAATTTCAACAACTTCATTAACCCGACAATCCGTCGCTCCTTAATCGTCTTAACGTTAAGCACAACATAATGTTCCTCACCCAACATGCACAAACCAAGAAGAATTTCACATTTCAACTCAATTTTAACTTCTTCATGTGTGAATTCTAACCCTAGCTACAATTTCGCAAGAATTTCAATCAAACACGTATTATCGAGTTCATACCATCACAATGGTACTATAAATGTCAATCAACAATAATTTACATGAATTCATGCTCAATTTACACTTAGGGCTAGTTTTCCTCACTTTCTATGCTAAAAATCGAAAAAATAAGGCAAGAAATGAGATGAAGTTAACAAACATACCTTCAATTCGATGATGTCGAAGAAAAGTTGAAGAAATTTAGCTCCTAGGTCCGTGTCACATTGGGGAAGGGGGGGATTTTGGGTTGTTTGTCGTGGAGGAGGTGAGGAATGGGAAAAAATGAGGGAAAACAGGGTTAAAAAGGGGGGTTTTTCGCGCGGGTCACCCGGCGACCCGGTGTGACCCATCGCGAAATACACTTCAACGTGTCACGAAGGGTAACGCGGAGCATGCCCTCCGTGACACGGAGTCATCGTGCAGGTGTAAATTCCAGAATTACCTTCAACGTGTCACGGAGGGTAACGCGGAGGCCCTCCTCCGTGACACGGAGCCATCGCGTGGGCTCACTGTTTTGCCACTTTTTATTATTTTTCTTACCTCGATTTTTCCTTTGCAATCCTTTGCACATTTATCCTCCGTTCAACCTGAAATTCATCTCACAACAAGAAATTGGTTAGAATTTATAGGTTTCACATAAACTACAATTTTTTTGTTGTTTTTATCTTTTTATTAATTTTTATTTTTTTTCTCATTTTTTTTCTCTTTTTCGAAATCTATTCACATTTTACAACAAATTCACGGGTTGCCTCCCGTGCAGCGCCTGGTTTACCGTCGCGGCTCGACGTCATTAAGCTTAGTCATCCTCTAGGGTGACGGACGTTTTCTCTCGACTACCGCCCTCACCCCAGTAATGCTTACATAGCTCCGGTGGTTTCCCCAATAACTCCCGTGACTCAACGCTCTGGACAACATCAGCTTGATTAATCACGTTGATCACCGAGAGTTCCTCGTACACAGCTGGGAGCTTGGTGTCCTTGTATACATCAAACACCTCCACCTTGTTGTGTGCTCGCATGGTTAGCTGCCCTGCAGCTACATCAATAAGTGCTTTCCCGGTCGCCAAGAAAGGACGTCCCAAAATAAATGGGACTTCTGCGTCTGGCTCAAAATCCAGCACAACGAAGTCTACCGGGAAGATGAGGGAGAACACTTGCACCAGCACCTCCTCCACAATGCCATCAGGTCTTGCCAAGGAACGATCTTCTAGTTGCAAGATCACTGTTGTTGGTCTAGGACTCCCTAGCCCCAACTTCTTGAATACCGATGTCGGCATCAAGTTAATGCTCGCTCGCAAATCACATAATCCGCGAGCTTAGATACTCTACCCAATTGTAATTTGTATTGTAAAGCTCCCAGGGTCCTTGAGCTTTGTGGGCAACCTGTTTTGTATTTGGGAAGTGCACTCCTCCGTAAGAGCCACCGTAGCGTACTCAGTCGACCTGCTTTTGTTCGCCACGATGTCCTTAATATACTTTGCGTACTTCGGCACTCCCTGCAAAACATTAACAAGAGGTAAGTTAATGTGTACCTATTTAAGCACCTCCATGAACTGTTTGAAACACGCCTCCTCCTTGTGTTTCTTTAATCGTTGAGGGAACGGGTCTGGTGGTCTTTCTGGTTCAGCATCCTTTTTCTTCCCCTTCTCGTCACTTTGCTCCCTCTCAGTTTCTACTGCTCCCGACTGTTGAGGTGGTCTTTCCGGTTCCACCTCTTTAAGCTGTAAACCACTCCTTGTGGTCACTGCATTCACTTGCTTGGGGTTGGGATCCGTGTCACTCGGAAGTCCTCCTCTAGGCCTGGTGTTTTGGGCTCCAGCAAATTGCCCAAACTGATACTCCAACGCCTTTGTAGCTAACTGATTGTTATTTACCTCGGCTGCCAATTTCACGTAGTCAGCCTGCAATTGAGCTTGGTTAGCTATCATTGTCTTGAACATTTCCTCTATGTTGGGTGATGGTGGTGGAGGAGGTGCATTGTTGCTTCTGTATTGTGACTGATAGGTCTGCTGCCCTCCTTGATTTCTCTACGCCCCCTGACTCGAACTTTGTCCTTGATGGTTATTGCTACTCCAAGAGAAATTCGGGTGATTCCTCCAGTTGGAATTGTAGTTGTTTCCATACTGTAGGTGGTTGTTTCTCTGTACATTACCAACAAAGTTCACCGAATCAGGATTTGCTCCACAACACTCAGCTGAGTGTTCACTACTCCCGCACACTTCACACCAAATCTGCTGCACTACATTCACTGGGGCTTGAGTCTAGTTCATGCTCATGTTACTGAAGTGGGTGTTGATTTGATTTTGTGACGCAGCTATCTGTGCAACAATAGCTGTAAAACCATCCACTTCTAGGACTCCTGCTGCCTTCCTTGTTCCTCCTCTTGACGAATCAGCATTCCACTACGGATTTCCCTACGAAATATGATTTAACAAGGTATACAGCTCCTCATAAGTTTTCTCCAATGCTTGTCCCCCAGTTGCTGAGTCTAGCTAGATTTTTGTGTGGGGTTCCAAACCCTCTATAAATGTATGCACCAGCACATCATTGGATTGGTGATGATGAGGACAATCCCGCAACATAGATTTGAATCTCTCCCAGGCCTAATACAGATTCTCTCCCTCTCTCTGTTTAAAACTCAAAATTTGACTTCTAAGTCTTGCTGTTTTACCGGATGGGAAGAACCGTATCAAGAATTTCTTTGCAAGATCATCCCACGTGGTGATGGAATTTGGTGGCTCAGCTTTCAACCACCTCTTAGGTTCTCCCAAAAGTGAGAATGGGAACAATGTAAGCCTGACATAATCTGATGACACTCCAGCGGGGATGTAAGTGTCACTTATCTCCAAAAAATTTTGAAGATGTTGCTGTGGATCCTCATGAGGGAGACCTGTGAATTGCCCGCTGGTGTGCAGCAATTGCACCATGTTTTGTTTAAGCTCGAACCTCCCTCCTGGCTCAGGTTTGCGAATTCTAGATGTGACGTTGTTAGCATGTGGGATTGCCACCTCGCGAACCGGCCTAGCTGCCATGTCCTCGGGCACTAACATTGCCCTTACAACTAGTGGATTCTGTTGTAGCTCCAGGATTTTTGTTTGAGCAACTGCAGCTTTTTCTCTAGAGCTTCTCTCCTTTGACGATGAAATTGTCTTTCCGGCTCTAAATATGAATCCACCAGCTCCTTGTCTCTTGCCAGTGTTCAACAGAAATTAGTATCTGCAAAATACAGGCTAAGACCAAGTTTTCAACACTAAGAAGAAATAGTAAATTAACACTTAAAAAAAAATTACCAATTTCCAGTCCCCGGCAACGGCGCCAAAAATTTGTTCGGGTTGTTGGGTATAACTACATGCAAGTGCACGTGGTCGAACAAGTAGTAAAGTGGCTCAAGTACGATAAGTATCGATCCCACGGGGACTGGTCTAAGGTAACAATCTACTCAAGTGTAATTAAACTTTAACTCTAAACTGCAGACAACAGAGTGAAGAAGAGTTTGATGTTTTGTTTCCTAATTTTATACTAAGTCTAAAACGAATATATAAATTGAGTCTGAACTATAAATATGAGCATGCTGAGGTTAAATGAACATGTAGAGAAATAAATTATTGATACAATTTGGTTAATCTTTCCTCCGGTTGCTAGTCAAGAATTATTGCCTATGGATTAAAACTCTCGTATTTAACCCAACTTAAGAATCATGAACCTTCTACCTACATCTCTGTGATAAAAAGAAATTCATGTTCTAGCCATACAGAACCGATTCCTTAATTGACTAATACGACTTTCAGGTATATTTCTATCCTGAAGGTAAATCAATTCTCAATTTTCCCAAACTAAGAAAAGATCATATCCTATCAATTCACAACTTTCCAATTTCTTGCTCTCTCGAGTGAAACAGGACTTTTTAGATTTACATTAACGTTGGCCACACATCAATGCAGTAAGAACAAGAATCAATAGAACAACCATGGAAGAAAAGATGAAAAACCAATTTATCAATAATCACATTTCAATACAATGTTCTTAACCTCAGCAAGAAGGGAATTTAGCCACTCATTTGTGGATTAAACATCATTAAATGAGTGTTAATCATACAAGCAATTGAAATAAAGAAGAAGGAGATAGAGAAAAACCCTGAGATTTTCGTCCCCTCAACTGCCTGTAACCCACGTTCTTGCTCCACCAAGTCAGAATTATTAAAAATGAACCTAAGTGTTCTATTTATACTAGTGGGAATATTTCCCGGAATAACAAGCAACGTGTCACGAAGTGCTTCGCGGAGCACTATCTCCGTGACACGCCACCAACGCGGACCCTCACTGGAATCCGGTCGTGCAGGTATTAAGGCCCAACGTGGCACGGCCCCAACGCGCACCTTCACTGGAATTTGACTTATTTTAAGCATCCAGGCAGAAGGCATCCGCGATGGCAGCGTGACACGGCTCCATCGCGAAGCCCTTTTAATTCGTGCTTTCCTTGTGCATTTTCCCTTGCTAGCTTCTGAGTCCAATCCCGATCTCTCCCATCGTGCATCTTAGCTCCATAACCTTATATTTTTCCTGCAAAACAACGCTAATCATGTTGGTTAGTATAAATTCACATTTTATTACAATTCACATGAGAATGTGCAAACATCGATAGATAAACAAGGCAAAATGACACATTCGCGTATCACTTGGGCATATAATTTTTGCCAAGATCAGTCAGGTCCGTTGGGACTTCGAAAACCAGAAATTTCAAATCATCCCCTGTACCTCACCATGAGTCTCCTCACGAGTGGTCTACCCCACGGGTCACAGAACAACTCGTTTTGTGACTTGATGTCGTATTTTCAATTTTCTCCATTTTAAACTGCCAGGTCTGATCTTAGTGCTTTTGGGGATCACAATATCTTCCCTTTGGGAACATTCATCCTTGAATGCTGAAAAGCATATAGAAAAGGAGAAAAATGCAATCATCATATTCAAATATGGATCATTTAAGCTGAAAACTAATTGAATGACTATCTCCAAACTGAACTACATGAATGAACTTAATTCACGAACCACACATGCATACTTTAACATAAAAGAAACTTGGCCACATGAACTATACATGAAACTAAATAGAGTATTGGGGAAAAACTAATACTTGAAGTTGGAACTGAGTCAGTAGAGAATAAATGTGGTTATATAGCCATCATGTCTTCTTTGGCTTCCCACATAGCTCCCTTAACATACTGGTTCCTCCATAAACTTTAACTGAAGCTACTTCCTTGTTTCTTAGCCTTCGAACCTAACGATCCAGTATTTCCATCAGAACCTCCTCATAACTAAGGTTGTCTCTCACACCAACACTGTCCATTGGGACAACTAGAGCTGGATCACCCAAACACTTCTTTAAGAGCGATACATGAAAAACAGGATGGACAAAAGCTAATTCCAAGGGCAACTCCAATTCATATGCCACCTTGCCAACCTGTTTCACAATTCGGTAGGGGCCAACATAACGTGGATTGAGTTTTCTTTTCTTTCCAAACCTCATCACCCCTTTCATGGGAGACACCTTCAAAAACACCCAATCCACTTCGAACTCAAGTTCTCTCCTCCTCACATCGGCATAGGACTTTTAGTGACTTTGAGCTATTTTCAACCTATCCCGTATGAGCTGAACCTTCTCCAGAGCCTCATGGACCGAATCTGGTCCCATGATTGCAGCTTCACTAACTTCGAACTAGCCAATAGGCGATCTACATCTTCACCCATAGAGAGCCTCAAACGGGCCATCTGGATACTAGAATGGTAGTTGTTATTGTATGCAAACTTGATAAGAGAAAATGATCATCCCAACTACCTTTGAAGTCAATCACACATGCTCTCAACATGTCCTTGAGAGTCTGAATTTTCCCTTCCTTTTGACTATCCGTTTGTGGGTGAAATATTGTACTGAGCTTAACCTGAGTGCCCAGCCCTTTTTGAAATGACCTCCAAAACTGATAGGTAAATTGGGTACCTCTATCTGATATGATGGACAAGGGCACTCCATGCAACCGAACTAGCTCCCAGAGGTATAGTTTGGCATAATCCTCCACTGGATCTATGGTTTTGATCGGTAGAAAATGAGTGACTTTGGTTAACCTGTCTACAACAACCCAAATGGAGTCATACTGGTGACGAGTGCAAGACAACCCTGTGATGAAGTCCATATATATTTATTCCCACTTCAAAGTAGGAATTCTAATATCTTGGAGCACACCTCTGGGTCTTTGGTGCTTAAACTTCACTTGCTGATAATCTGGACACTTAGCCACAAATTCTGCTATGTCCTTCTTCATGCCATTCCACCAATAGACTTCTCGTAGGTCACGGTACATCTTGGTGGCACCTAGATGTATCGAATACCTATATCCATGAGCCTTGTGCAACATTCAGTTCCTCAAATCATCAACATCTAGAATGCATAAGTGACCCTAGTATCGAAGCATACCATCTCCCCCTTTGGAGAAGACCTCTACCTTCTGATTCTGAATGGCCTCCTTTAACTTTACCAAAATAGGGTCCTCATCATGTCTAGATTTTATATCAGTCACCAAGGACGATTTTGATCTGTTCTAAACTATAATAGCGCCATCGATCGAATCAACCCAATGAACTCCCTACCTTGCAAGTCGATGCACGTCCTTCAGCATCTCCTTCTTTCCCTTATCCACATGCGATACACATTCCATGGAGAGTCTACTAAGTGCGTCTGCTACTACATTATCCTTTCCCGAATGATAAAGGACACTCATGTCATAATCCTTAAGTAGCTCCAACCACCTCCTTTGCCGAAGATTGAGATCCTTCTAGGTAAACACATATTGTAAACTCTTATGGTCTGTAATCACATCCACGTGGACCCCATACAAATAGTGTCTACCATATTTTCAAGGCAAACACCACCGCGACCAATTTGAGATCATGAGTTGGGTAGTTCTTTTCATGCACTTTCAGCTGTCTAGAAGTGTAAGCTATAACTTTTCCATGCTGCATCAATACACACCCAAGTCCAGTCCCTGAAGCATCACAATACACCACTAATCCATCGGTACCCTCGGGTAGGGTCAACACTAGTGCTGAGGTAAGTCGAGCCTTCAGCTCTTGGAAACTCTTCTGACAAGCCTCTGACCATTGGAAATTTACCTTCTTCTAGGTCAATTTAGTCGGTGCTGCAATAGATGAAAACCCCTCGACAAACCTCTGATAGTAGCCAGCTAAGCCTAAGAAACATCTTATATCTGAAGGATTCACTTGTCTAGGCAAATTCTTCACCACCTGTATCTTCTGTGAGTCTACTTACTCACCCTTATTTGACACCACATGACCCAAGAACGCCATGAAATTTAACCAAAACCCATATTTGCTAAATTTTGCATTCAATTGACGATCCTTCAAAGTCTACAACACCACCCTAAAATGAGCGGCATGCTCCACCTTGCTACGAGAGTATATGAGAATGTCATCTATGCACACAATCATGAACATGTCCAAATATGGCTTGAACACCCTATTCATCAAGTCCATAAAAGCTGCAGGAGAATTCGTTAGTTCAAAAGACGTAACTACAAGCTCATGGTGACCATACCGAGTTTTGAAGGTTGTTTTTAGAGTGTCACTCTCCCGAACCCTAAGCTGGTGGTACCCGGATCTGAGGTCTATCTTTGAAAAGAACTTGGCACCCTGAAGCTGGTCAAACAAGTCATCAATTCTGGATAGGGGGTACCTGTTCTTGATGGTGACCTTGTTCAATTGTCGATAATCAATACATGAATGAAAAGAGCCATCTTTCTTTCAGACAAAGAGAACTGGTGCACCCCGTGGAGACTTGCTAGGTCTGATGAAACCCTTGTCTAGAAGGTCCTTCAACTGATATTTCAACTCCTTTAGCTCAGTTGGAGCCATTTGATAAGGAGGAATAGATATAGGCTGCATATCGAGAATAAGGTCAATACAGAAATCCATCTCCCGCTTGGGGGGAACTCCTGGCAAATCATCTGGAAAGACCTCTAGGAACTCACTTACTACCGGGACTGACTGGACAGTCGGGGTCTCGGACTCAACATCCTTAACCATAACTAGATGGTATACACAACCCTTAGAAATAATTTTCTTCGCCTTAAGATTGGAAATAAAATGACCTACAGGAATGACTGAACTAACCATCCACATTAAAACTGACTCACCCGGAAAGCGGAACTCCACTGCACGGGTTCTACAATTAACAGAAGCATAACATGCATACAACCAATCCATGCCGAGAATAATATCAAAGTCAGTTATGGCTAACTCTACTAGGTCTGCGGAGCTGAATTTCTACAATACTATGACCGGGCAACTCCTATACACCCGCCTAGCTACAACTGAATCACCAACTGGAGTATAGACTGAGAATGGTTCTGACAGAATTTCGAGACTAACTCCAAAGCTACTAGAAATATAAGGTGTCACAAAAGATAAGGTAGGCCCTAGATATAACAAAGCATAAGCATCAAGCTGAAACACTCATAACATACCAGTAACAACATCCGATGAAGTCTCCTGTTCCTGATGTGAGGCAAAGGCATAGAATCTATTTTGGCGTTGTCCGCCAACCCCACTAGTGGATTCCCCCTACAAAGTTGAGCGTGTTGGAGATGCTGTTGACCTGGTAGTTTGAGCACGACCTCTATCATCACCCTGTCTAGCTAATGAACACACTCGGCGCATGTGGTCGGATTTACCGTACCCATAACAGATATTTGAGCTGAGCAAGCACTCCTCAGCATGACTCTTGCCACACTTCCTGCAGGCCAAAAATGTGCGCTCTACCTAAATGCCCCTCTTGTCCCTCAAACCTGAGGCCCTACTCCTATGATCACCCTTGGGTCTGGATGAAACACTAGCTGATGATGGTGTTGGAGCTAGTGAACTTTCCTAAATCTGAGGGCAGTGACCACCGCCGGATCTCTGTTGAGTAAACTATAGCTCTCTATCCGGGCCTTTTTGGTCTCTCTCTTTCTGAAATGCACTGCCTCCATCTTTTGGGTGTGCAACATGTCCGGCTGGTTCGGTAGGGGTTAAAAACCGACACGCAAGTGCACGTGGTCAAACAAGTAATAAAGTGGCTAAGTAAGCCAAGTATCGAACCAAGGAGACTCTGGATAAGTAAAATTGCTTCAGTATACTATATTCTAGCTTACCTCTAATTATGCTGACAACAATGTAACCAAAAGTTAAATAATTTTTGTTTATAAATTATGTACTAAAACTATTAACAAATATTTACTTTGAATTGAAACTATGGATATGAGCATGCCAAGGTTAAGAACAAGTAATGAACTTGATTATCATCATCATTCGGTTATTCTTCTCTTCTAGTTGCTAGCCAAGAACATTAGCCAAGAGATTAAAACTCTCGTATTTAATCTCACTTAAGAATCATAAACCATCCGTCTACATTTTTGTGATCAAATGCAATTTATGACCTAGCAATACAATTCCGGTTCCTAAATTGACTAATACGGCTTTCAAGTATATTTCTATCAGGAAAGCACATCAAAACCCAATTTTCCCAAATCAAGTTAAGAACAATACCCTATTAATTCACAACTTTCCAATTTCTTGCTCTCTCGAGTGAAATTGAACTTTTTAGATGTACATTAATGTCAGCCACACACTAATGCAGTAGAAACAAGAATTAATAGAACAATATAGAAGAAGAAGATGAAAAACCATACAATTCAATAATCAAAATTTATCACCATTGTTCATAACCTCAGCAAGGAAGAGAATTAGCTACTCATTTGTGGATTAATCATCCTAAAACAAGTATTAATCATACATACAATTGATTGAAAGAAGAAAGGAAGAGAGAAAATCCCTTAGCTTTTTCGTCCCTCAACTGCCTCTAACCCACGTCCTTGCTCCACCAAGTCTGAATTAATTAAAAATAAGCTAAGTGTTCTATTTATACTAGTGGGAATTTTTCTCGGAATAACAAGCAACGTGTCGCGGAGGCCAACGCGGAGCACTGCCTCCGTGACACGGCATGGACGCGGACCCTCACTGGAAATCCAGGGTCCGGGAATATAGCCTCAACGTGGCACGGCATGCAACGCGGAGGCTTGCCTTCGTTCCACGGAGCTGTCGCGAGGCTTCACTGGAAATTGCCAATTAAATCACCCTCCAAGCAGTGTGCCTCCGCAATGGTAGCATGGCACGGCTCCATCACGGAGCCCCTTTACATTGCGCATTCCAATGTCTTTTCCATGCTCGCATCCAAGTCCAACTCCGATATTGTTCCAACATGCATTTTAGCTTCTAAAAATCATGTTTTACCTGCAAAATAATGCTAATCATGTTGGTTAATATAAATTCACATTTTGTTACCAATTACATGAAAATGTATACACATTGCACAATAAACAAGACGAAAATGATAGGTTTGAGTATCACTTGGGCATATATATCTGCCCAAGATCACTTACCCCACACTTAAATCCTTGTTTGTCCTCGAACAACACATACACAACTCATGCAAATTACATCCCAACCTTTTCCACTATGGTGCGACAATTTGAGCTACGGTCATACCGATTATTCAATTTTGTAAATCATCAAGAAAACATGCATGGTCTTAACAATGCAATGACCTTAAATACATCAAGACATCCTAGACTTTAAGAATTGACCCTCGATATCGGCAAAATCATGCGAATCAGCTAATCAAGATATCCGACACAAAAATCAATCTTTCATCAAGCATGTGCCCTCACAATTCAAGAGAATCTTCCCCCTTTTATGCTCATGTAACACACAAACATTCAAGTAGGGGCATGTAGAAATTAATTTCACTCTCTCTCCCAAAAGAATTCATATGCATCATGTCATGACCCATAGGCTTTCCCTTAGTGTATTACTCCACTAATATAAAGTAATGCAATGTAAGATCACGTAGGACTTTAATGGGTTGTAATGGAGGCTATGGAACTACTATGTATTGGATTAGCCAATAATAGTCACTAGCATCCTTAAGCGCCTTTTCAACACATTCCCCTAAACTCATGAACATTATTTCTCTCTTTTCTTTTTTCATCATCCCCTTCATGCTGGTTTACTTTCGTACTGCCCATTTCATCAAACACATTTGACACAACAACAAAGGGTTTTCATGTACCCTCAATATCATTTAATTATGATGAGTGCACCCTCCACCTTTTTCTTTTCTTTCCTCACTCCGCTTTTCTTTTTCTTTTCACCCTTCTCACTCTTTGACACTTTGGGAAAAATTTTTCTTTTCTTCTTAAGCGCTTAAGAGTTTTGTATAGACTTCACGGCTAATGAAAAGAAGGAATAAAGCTTAGTTTATACATTTTTGGATAAAAGAAAGAAAGAATCGGCTAAAGGCTCAACGGGCTGACTAGGGTATACAGTCACATAAAAATGAGAGTATGACAAGGAAAAAAAAAGAAACTCTCGGTTAAAAACAAAGAAATGCCTACATCCTTTCTAACACTACACCTCCTTCATTTCGTTTTGTACACACACCAGGCAAGTTCTAGACACTTCACAATAGCATGGAATAACAATACCTCACTTCACACTTTATGCACATGCTCGATTCAAGATGAATTCACAGACTCTTTAATTAGCCAATTACATGAATTCAAAAATTAAGCCTCAATCACACCGAATCAAATTCTACAGCCTAGGTAACTCAACATATTTACAAAATTGCATGCTTTCAAAATGAATCACTTTTACATTTTGAACATCAGTTACAACACGCAACCAAAATTTCACAACCAGATAGTAACTACAGGTTCAGTGATGCAATCCACCAAAGAAAAAAACTTAAAATAAATTAAAATCACTACTCCTACTGACTACATTTCCCTTAAGATGGTCGTCATCCATCCATCATAGGGAACGGTCACTAACTATGACATCGGTTCAATGGGACTATTCTCGGTAAAAGAACCGAAAACAAACTCCGAGAAACCCAAAAATAAAAATCGAAAATTTTTTGCAAAACATCGATCATTTCGATGGAAAAATATTCACAAAATATTTTACTATGTACAAAATATTTTCGCAAACTTTTGAAAATTATCGATCATTTCGATAAAGAAAAAAAAATATTTACAAAATTTACAAAATTTGCACTGGCAACCACAAACTTTCACAACACACATCATTTACCACAAAAATATATACAGATACAACACAAATCAGTTCACAACCACAGGGAAACATAAAAAACATACATGCAAAACAAAGGAAGAACATACAGCAGATTAGCCCAGGTCCCAGCACCTAGCTACTCCCCACCCCACACTTAAATTGAACACTGTCCCCAGTGTTCACAAAAATTAAAAATCACAAAAATTTCGAGTGGTGGAACTCCCTGATCAGTCGAAATATTCGACTTCTTCATCCGGTGCTGCTGCCTCATCGCCCATGTCCGAGTCACCTCCATCGTCGTCATCGGACTCCACATCGGAGTCCTCCCGACGTGTCTCCTCATCCGTGGGGACATCATCGTCAGTGGGCTCAACGAAGGTTGGTCCCACTGGGCACAAAGCTCTGGCGTTCTCGCCAAATGGGTAATCCAGCTCCAGCTGCCATAACTCTTCCTCTATGGCTGGTCTCCCACCAATCCGGAGCTGAAGCATCTGCATACCAAACATTCGTGCCATGTACTGATCGTCACGAGCATGTCGCTCGCCCAGTGTCAGCACTGGCCCGTGTGTGGTGTCGGGGGCCTTGGTTTTGGTCACATCAAGGGCCCTCCGCTCCAACTGTGGGATGTAGTCCAAAGCCTCTTCCTCGACGTCGAGGCCCCGGAGAAAGGTGGTGATGAGTCCGCCGAACCCATACCTGTGGCCCTGGTGTAGTCGGGCTCTCTTCATGGCGGATATGATAACCGCCCCAACATTAATCTCCAGCCCTTTCATAAGGGCATACACCAGGCAGACACGGTCCCGGGTCACATTCATCATGTGAACCCCCGGGATCAAGCACGAACACACTATCTTCAGCCATATTCTTGCCTCCCTGTTCATTTGAGAATACGGCAAAGTCTAATGGTAACCCCTCTCCTTATGTCTGCTCCATCTGGCTGTGGATCGAGCCCCACACAAAGTGCGTCTGATATCGGCGTATGGTGGGGTGATGTTCAGCTGGCGGAGAATGTGGGTGTCTGTGTCCCGCGCTCCAACGATGGCATTTAATTTCTGGGGTTCTAGAGTGACAATCTTCCCTCTGATTTTTATTGTGTGGCTTCTTATGGCCGGGTTCCAATTTGCATAGAATTCCTGGACTAAATGTAGGTTGCACTCCTTGGGCTCCTGAAATATGAAGCTGAGCCCAGCTGCCTCGATTCTCTGCACAATACGGGGGAACTCCTATGCTAGTGGTTCCCGTGTAATATGCTCCTCAGGGAAGTACTTACTCTCCTTATGTTTAGCGTACCACTTCTTCCCTTCATCAGTCACCCACCTCATTCCGTATTGGCGGCGTTGGCCGCGCGGAACAGCTGGTGCAGCTGGGACTGCTGTGCCCAATCTCATGCGTTTTCTCCCGGTGCCTGAAGTAGATGCACCTTTACCCTTATCCTGCCTACTCGCCATTGTACCTGTCAATACAAATAAACAAGCACAATGTCAAGCTAAATGCATATTAGCTTCGGCTAAGGTTGGGTTAAACTAAGTTTACCCCACACTTAGTCCTTAGCTACGGTTACGATACTACGGCAAGGATCACTTTATTTACACCAAAAGCAAACAACTATACAATTTATGCTTAGTGCGTTCACAAAACATTTTCGACAGTATAACTTTTAGCGTACTACTCAGACTTCATACAGCTAATCCCAATCCTACCATCGCTAGCAATTAAACCATCGCACTTAGCAACGAAAACAACAAACAAAAACAATGACAAAAATTCTATATACATACGAATCCAAATAACCAAACCAATTTGAACCATTTTTACATTTTCCCAAAAACAGAGAATTCGTCGTCTATTACCTTCAAACAATATTTACAACGACTATCTCAATTCACAAACACACCCCGGCATATAATTCACCAATTTATCAAGTTACCCAATTCGATTTTAACAACCCCAGCCCTAGAAATAAATTTTACAATAAAATTCGAATCATTCCGCAATCGACAAGTTCAAACGCTAATTACAACATTCCGAACATTTATCCATCAAAGAATAATTCAATTTCAGGCTAAATTGCTAATTAGGGTGATTTATTTCACCTCCCATGCTCAAATTCGATTAAAATCGACAAAAACTTGAGAGAAACGAGGAAAACATACCTTTACGTTGAATAACCGAAGAAACTTGACAAATTGTTTGCTTAGTAGCGTGGCACGTTGGTTGGGAGAAGGAACTTAGGTGTTTGGTCGCGGAGAAGAGAGAAAATGGGGAAAAAAGGGCAAAAATCGGGGTTAAAAAGAAGAAAAACACGCGGGTCACCCGGCAACCCGGTGTGACCCGGCACTAAATATAGGGCAACGTGTCACAGAGGGTAACGCGGAGCCCTTCCTCCGTGACACGGAGCCAACGTGATGGCTCACTGGATTTTTTTAAAAAATTCAGATTTAACCTCAACGTGTCACGGAGGGTAACGCGGAGCCCTTCCTCTGTGGCACGGAGCCATCGCCCCAGTGCTCTGTCTCTTCATTTTATTTATTTTTTTCATGCCTTGCCTTTTCCTTCCCGATTCCATGCATATTTTTCTCCGTTTGACCTGAAAATCACCTTACTAAACAAAATTAGTTAGATTAATAGATTTCCCTAACTAAAAGGAAAAATACTAACTAAAACGAAAAATTTATACCAAATCAAGAAAAAGAAAAATTAAAATAAAAACTATTTACACTTCACTAAACAAAAGAAAAAAATATTTTTCACGGGTTGCCTCCCATGCAGCGCCTGGTTTACCGTCGCGGCTCGACGTCCTTTATGTTCAATTATCCACTAGGGTGATGGACGATTTTTCACGATCATTGTCCTCCCCCCAGTAGTGCTCACCTTTGTCTAGTGGTCTTCCTATCAACTCTCGGGAATCACTCATTTGATTAGCCTTCCCATGATCAATTACATTGATCACTGAGAGTTCTTCATTTACCATCGGGAGCTTGGGTGCTTTGTACACATCGAACACTTCTACCTTGTCATGTGCTCGCATTGTAAGTTGACCCACAGCTACGTCAATTAATACTTTTCCGGTTGCCAAAAAGGGTCGTCCCAAAATAAATGGGACTTCAGCATCTGGTTCAAAATCCAGAACAATAAAATCAACCGGAAAAATGAGGGAGCCCACTTGCACAAGCACATCCTCAACAATGCCATCCGGCCTAGCTAAGGATCTGTCTGCTAACTGCAAGATTACGGTTGTAGGTCTAGGACTCCCTAGACCTAACTTCCTGAATACCGAAGATGGCATCAGATTTATGCTCGCCCTAAAGTCACATAATCCATGAGCTCGGATACTCTGCCCAATTGTAAGCTGGATAGTAAAACTTCCAGGGTCTTTTAGCTTCGTGGGCAGTCTATTTTGGATCCGGGAAGTGCATTCCTCCGTCAAAGCTACCGTGGCATACTCAGTCAGACGACTTTTGTTGGCCACGATGTCTTTAATATATTTAGCATATTTTGGCACTCCCTGCAAGACATCAACAAGAGGTAAATAAACATGTACCTGTTTAAGCACCTCCATAAATTTCTTGAACACGCCTCCTCCTTGTGTTTCTTGAGTCGTTGAGGGAACGGGGGTGGAGGCCTTTCTAATTCAGCTTCTTTGGTCTTCCCCTTATCCGCAAGTTGCTCTCCCTCAACATCTGCTGCTCCTGACTTTTGAGGCGGTCTTTTCGGTTCCACCTCCTTCAACTGCAAACCACTCCTCGTGGTCACCGCATTTACCTGCTTCGGATTAGGATCCGTGTCGCTAGGCAGTCCTCCTCTGGGCCTTGTGTTTTGGGCACTAGCAAATTGCCCAAATTGATACTCAAGAGCCTTGGTCGCTAATTGATTATTTTTCACTTCGGCTGCCAATTTAACATAGTCAGCCTGCAATTGCGCCTGATTAGCGATCATGGTCTTGAAAATCTCCTCAATGGTCGGTGATGGTGGTGGAGGAGGGGCATTGTGATTTCTGAATTGAGAATGGTAGTTCTGTTGCCCTCCTTGATTCCTGTGCATACCCTGACCCGAACTTTGGCCTTGTTGGTTGTTGCTACCCCATGAAAAATTTGGATGGTTCCTCCAATTTAAGTTGTAGCCACTCCCAAACTGCTACTGATTTCTTTGTGCATTGCCCACAAAGTTAACCGAATCTGGGTTTGCTCCACAACACTCAGCTGAGTGCTCACTGCTACCACACACTTCACACCACATTTGCTGGACTGCATTGACTGAAGCTGAAGGCTGGTTCAAATTCATATTGCTGAAGTGGTTGTTCAACTGATTCTGCAAGGCAGCTATCTGTGCAGCGATAGCTGTAAATCCATCCACTTCAAGCACTCCTGCTACTTTCCTTGCTCTACCTCGAGATGAATTTGCATTCCATTCTGGATTGCCCTATGAAATTCGGTTGAGCAAAGTGTACAGCTCCTCATAAGCCTTTTCCAGTGCTTGCCCTCCAGCTGCTGAGTCTAACAAAATTTTAGTATGGGGTTCCAAACCCTCAATAAATGTGTGTACCAACACCTCATTGGACTGATGATGATGAGGACAGTCCCGCAACATGGATTTAAATCTTTCCCAGGCTTGATACAAATTTTCTCTCTCCCTTTGTTTGAAACATAGAATTTGACTTCTAAGTCTGGTTGTTTTACCAGAGGGAAAAAATCTTATCAAAAACTTCCGTGCAAGATCATCCCACGTTGATATAGAATTTGGTGGTTCAGCTTTTAACCACCTCTTGGATTCACTAAGTAAGGAAAACGGAAATAGGGTGAGCCGAACATAATCAGGTGACACTCCAGCGGGTATATAAGTGTCACTTATCTCCAAAAAATTCTGGAGATGTTGTTGTGGGTCTTCATGAGGGAGACCGGTAAATTGCCCGCTTGTGTGCAAAAGTTGCACCATATTCTGCTTCAATTCAAATCTCCCTCCAGGCTCTGGTTTGCGGATACTTGAATGTACATTGTTGGCATGTGGGATTGCCACCTCGCGAACCGGCCTTGCTGCTGCTTCATCGGGCACTAACACTGCCCTCACAATCGGTGGATTTTGTTGCTCCATAATAGACTGTCTGAGCAACTGCAGCTTCTTTTGTACAGCTTCTCTGCGTTTACTATGAAATTCACGTTCAGGCTCTGTATAAGATTGCACCAGCTCCTTGTCCTTTGCTAGTGTTCACAGAAAGCAAGTCTGCAAAATACAGGCTAAGACAAAGTTGTCAACACTTAAGAAAATAAAACAAAAATACAGTAAATTTACACTTAACACAATTTCACCAATTGCCTAGTCTCCCCGGCAACGGCGCCAAAAACTTGTCCGGCTGGTTCGGTAGGGGTTAAAAACCGACACGCAAGTGCACGTGGTCAAACAAGTAATAAAGTGGCTAAGTAAGCCAAGTATCGAACCAAGGAGGCTCTGGATAAGTAAAATTGCTTCAGTATACTATATTCTAGCTTACCTCTAATTATGCTGACAACAACGTAACCAAAAGTTAAATAATTTTTGTTTATAAATTATTGACTAAAACTATTAACAAATATTTACTTTGAATTGAAACTATGGATATGAGCATGCCAAGGTTAAGAACAAGTAATGAACTTGATTATCATCATCATTCGGTTATTCTTCTCTTCTAGTTGCTAGCCAAGAACATTAGCCAAGAGATTAAAACTCTCATATTTAATCTCACTTAAGAATCATAAACCATCCGTCTACATTTTTGTGATCAAATGCAATTTATGACCTAGCAATACAATTCCGGTTCCTAAATTGACTAATATTTCTATCAGGAAAGCACATCAAAACCCAATTTTCCCAAATCAAGTTAAGAACAATACCCTATTAATTCACAACTTTCCAATTTCTTGCTCTCTCGAGTGAAATTGGACTTTTTAGATGTACATTAATGTCGGCCACACACTAATGCAGTAGAAACAAGAATTAATAGAACAACATAGAAGAAGAAGATGAAAAACCATACAATTCAATAATCAAAATTCATCACCATTGTTCATAACCTCAGCAAGGAAGAGAATTAGCCACTCATTTGTGGATTAATCATCCTAAAACAAGTGTTAATCATACATACAATTGATTGAAAGAAGAAAGGAAGAGAGAAAATCCCTTAGCTTTTTCGTCCCTCAACTGCCTCTAACCCACGTCCTTGCTCCACCAAGTCTGAATTAATTAAAAATAAGCCTAAGTGTTCTATTTATACTAGTGGGAATTTTTCCCGGAATAACAAGCAACGTGTCACGGAGGCCAACGCGGAGCACTGCCTCCGTGACACGGCGTGGACGCGGACCCTCACTGGAAATCCAGGGTCCGGGAATATAGCCTCAACGTGGCACGGCATGCAACGCGGAGGCTTGCCTCCGTGCCACGGAGCTGTCGCGAGGCTTCACTGGAAATTGCCAATTAAATCACTCTCCAAGCAGTGTGCCTCCGCGATGGTAGCATGGCACGGCTCCATCGCGGAGCCCCTTTACATTGCGCATTCCAATGTCTTTTCCATGCTCGCATCCAAGTCCAACTCCGATATTGTTCCAACATGCATTTTAGCTCCTAAAAATCATGTTTTACCTGCAAAACAATGCTAATCATGTTGGTTAGTATAAATTCACATTTTATTACCAATTACATGAAAATATTGCACAATAAATTAACAAGACGAAAATGATACGTTTGAGTATCACTTGGGCATATAAATCTGCCCAAGATCACAACACTATCCGTGGAAAGTCAATAACCTAATGAAGCATGGAAATCCTACAATCCTTGTCCAAATAGTCTGCCACTCTATGTACGAACCTGCTCACCCGAGCCTCTAGTCAGCCACTAACTCTAGGGCGTATCAGGACAAATGGGTGAACTCAGAAGCATACTCCTGAACTATCATCTTCCCTTGCTTTAGATTCACAAACTCTGCTGCATTAATCTCCCTTAATTCCTGAGGGAAGAACCGATCTACAAAAGCGATGTGAAACTCTTCCCAACCAATAGGACCTGCTCCCACGACTCTACATTCCTTCCACTGCTTAAACCAGATGTGCGCGACCCCCTTCAACTGATATGAGGCTAAATCAGCACACTCTTCCCCAGTCACCCCCATTATCTTTGTGATCTTTAGAATCTCATCAATGAACTCATGCGGGTCCTCATTTACTTTTGACCCAAGGAACTCCTGTGGATTCATCCTTAAGAAATATCTAACCTGTACTGCCGCTGCATTTCCATTTTATGGGACATGCTCCATTGCCTGCTGGTTGACCTGAGCGATCAAGGCCTGTGCTAGCATCTGAATGGCTGCCCGGAATTCATCATGGGCAACCGACTCTGGTGCATGGTGCTCCTAGACTCGTGGGGCTTGTTGGTGCTTATCTCAGTTGCCATCCTCGTGGTCATTTCCATTTCCATTTCTTCTATCGTTAACTCTACGAGGAGCCATGATCCTGCAATTGTAAATATAATGAGTTAGAAGGATAGGGAGACATTTCATCGCACAACATAGATTATGACAAAAGGGAACATTTCCTAAACGTCTCGCAGCCTCTTTGTCATAAGTGTGGCACGCTTCACACCCATGAAAAAGACTCTACTTAACGTGGCTTTCAGACACCCTAGGACACTTCAAACCTATGGATCTGATACCAAGTTTGTCACGACCTGAACATAGGCCCCAATCGAGACACGAGACAAGGAGCCCAGAGAGACTCCAAGTCGACCCATGGCATGAATATACATCTAACTAAACCAAATAAAGCAGAATACTCAACATAATAACATAGCGGAAGCATAATCATGACATAACATAGAGAACAAAACGCACTTCATACATCACAGCTGGATACTACATATATTCTAAAAGCCTCTAACTTATCTGATGACTTGATGGGACAACACCCCAAACTAACCCGACAAGTGTGGATAACTAAACATAAAGTATAACTAATATAAACTGGTCCTTGGGAGATGAGGACTCACCAATGAACTGGATGCTAACTCCGGGAACGACCTAATGATGGTGTTAGATCTGAAGATCGGAGCTTGTATCATGAAACAATACAGCATAAAGTATGCGGTCAGTATGTGGAATGTACCAAGTATGCAAGGTAAATAAAACGGACATTTAAAATACATAAAAGTTCATTAGAGTAGGACAACATGCTCATAACATAAATATCATAATGTAACATAAGGCTCAAGGTTTTGAAAACATTCGTAAACTAGTCATAATCATAATAATAGGAGAAAAGATTCATTATACGTAACTTGAGACAAAATAATATGAATATAACCATGCATAAATCATGAGGAATAATGGGAGGACTCATTATAATCGACACCATCATAGTAGAGCCTTACATGATGCCCCAACAATCTCACTCAAATGGGTAGAGTCATCCTAGGCTTTCCAGGCAATGGATGTGCAGTATGTGATATCACGAAAGAGGGGATCCATTAATAGTGTAATGCATCAATATGAACCTATGATGACACATAGTTATGAGACACCGACGTAGTCCTTTGAACGTCTGGCTACTCGATGCTAGACACTGCTCCAAAAAATTTGCACATTAGGCTCGTATGTAAATCATAAACATCATTCTTGAGATTCATGGCCAAATAAATATTAACATCATTGATCCTATTTAAATATGTGTTTAGACATGAATCATCCAACTTCATAAATCGATCAATCATGAAATTCATATCATAAAATCATAAATCATGCTTGAACATGTGGGCATTGCCTAATACTTTAACATGCTTAAAAATACTCCATTCCCTTGAAAATATGATTATAAACACGGGTAACTTGAAAACATGCTTTTCATCAATAAATATCTCATCATACATGAACATTTATCATAAATCTCCACTTTCATAAACTTCTCATAAATGGGCACTTAAATTTATAAATCTTCAAACATGATTTTAATGGAAAACAATGTAAAACTTGCCCATGTTTCATAATTTAATAATAAAAACTCATTTAGATCATACCTATGTATAAAATTAGGAATTTCATGCATTGGGTTAAAACCTCATAGAATCAACTTAGGAATTTCAATAATATAGATAGATATTGGGCATGGGTGTCAACGGATTCACCCATTCATAACCCCACATACCTGGGGAAGAATTGATTTTACCACTCCTTGATTGACCAATGAAATATTGAAGGGAAACTTGAAGAAAAGGAGTTTTATCACCTTTCTAACTCTCTAACTTTTCGTGCATGTGTAAGAATGGCCTAAAATGAACTTACCCCTCTTAAAACTCATCATTCATAGCTTAAAATGACGTAGTTTAGGCGTTAGGATTATAGACTTATGAAAGAGCCCTTACTAAATTCACATAAAATAACTAATTTCCAATCCCTACGAGGGACTGGATGACTCGTTACCCAAGGCCACAACTCGTGGAATCGGTCGTCGAGTACACTATCTAATAGTTCATCTGGGGTTCATCACAGGGGTCCTCACGAGTTGTTACCGGTGACCACGACTCGTGGTCACCACCCGTCATCCTCACTTCCCAAATTTCAAATCATAACCAAACGGCTGACAACGACTTATCCCACAAATCGTGGTGATTGACCACGAATTGTAGTGACCATCCATAGCGTACACTGCCTCTTTCCCTTCACCTTCCTAATATCCTTGCCCACGACTTACTCAACAAGTCGTGGGGACTGACCATGACTTGTGGTCAGTTCCGTGAGGACTTCCAAAACCCAAAAATTTCAACTCAAGCCCTGTACCTCACCGCGAGTCTCCTCACGACTCGTGGTCTACCCCACGGGTCACAGAAAAACTCATTTTGTAACCTGGTGCTAGATTTCAAATTTTCTCTATTTTAAACTCCCAAGTCTGATCTTAGGGCTTACAGGGCGTTACAATTGGCCCATATAGGATTTTGAGATGTGTTGGCAAGGTGGCCTATGAATTGGAGCTACCAGTGCAGTTAGCGTCAGTGCATCTATTTTTTCATGTATCATTGTTGCAGAAGTGCATTGGTGACCTGACTTTGGTTGTTCTAGTGGAGAGTATAGGCATGAAGGATAGCCTTACTTACGAGGAGGTACTTATTGAGATCCTTGATCGTCAGGATACGAAGTTGAGAAACAAAGAAGTAGCTTCAGTGAAAGTCTTATGGAGGAATCAGCTCGTTGAGGGAGCTACATGGAAAGCTGAAGCAGATATGATGGCTAAATACCCACATCTTTTCCCTTCCAGTTCCATCTCTGCTTGTGGTAGCAGTTTTCTCTTTAATACTCTATTCTATTTAATGTCAAGTTCATGTCTCTCAGTTCCTTTCATGTTTTATCATGTATGTATGATTCGTGAATTCAGTTCAGTCATGTATCTCAATTCGGAGTCAGTCACTCCATTAGATTTCAACTTCAGATGTTTAGTATGTGGGATTATAGTTTCTTTTCCAGCCTTCCAGTATGTTTAACCCACATTCAAGGATGAATATTTCTAAGGGGGAGATATTGTAATACCCAAAAGTTCCTAAGACTAGACCCGAGATTTGGAATGCGATCAACAGGAAAAGTTGGAGAATTTCTTCTATATGACTCAACATACGAGTCGTATGTTAATGGTATGTGCCGTAGGAAGACCTATGGTTCAGTGTGTAGATTTTTTTTCCCAAGAACATGAGTCCCCACTATGAGTCGTAGTGTGCGGGTACGACTCATGGCACAGATCATAACAATTACTTGGGATTTTTCAGCTTCTGATTGTACAAGTATTGATATGACTCGGGATAGCCTATTACGGGTCGTAGTATGACTCATGGAAATTTTTCTTAATCAAAAGTATGACTCATGGAATTATTCAAGGGATTGGAGGTTTTAACTTGGTCAGTACGGAGAATACCACGAGTCATAGGAGGATTTTACGACTCGTGGTACGAGTCGTGACAGTTAACAGAATCAGTTTTTTCTGTGAATTCATTAAGGGTATTTTTGTAAATTCTAAGCTCCTACGCCCTAAAATATATCATTTTAAGCTCTGAAAATAGGGTTTTAAGGGAATTTAACCTATTTTTTAAATCATTCCCCTCCCATGCATGCAAGATTATGAATTCCCCATTGACGATCAAGCCTTGAATTCTTCAAGTTCTTCTTCAAATCTCTTGAGCTTTCAAAGACAAGTGTAGATTCAGTTTACCCAGGTATGTAAGTCTATGAATGAGGGTTCTTTCACTCTCATGCTCAAATTCTCCTCAATTTCATGAATAAAGTCTCAATCCAAGTTATGATCAAAAAGGGGTTTTGACCCAAAATTATAGAATTCTCTAACAATTATTTATGGGTCAATCCCTTTTATATTTTAAAGTATATTTGAACATTCACTGGAAGATTTTAAGTAGATTTTGATTACAAATTTATGATTTCAAATCTTAGAAATTATGCCTAATTATGTCCAATTTGCAAGTTCATTAAAAAGTCAAGTTTATGATTTATGATTTCAAGTATGATGAGATATCTAGCACGATTGAATGTTTACAAATTACCCATATATGAATTCATGATTTTATTTATAAAGTCTATTTCAAATATGCATGAATTTGAGATTTGGGCAAGCCCATACATGTTAATTATGTTTTCATGATTCAATTGAATTTTATAATATCAGCTTACCATATATGTCACGCCCTACCTAGGGAGGCATGACTGGCACCTAGTGCCACACTGTAATCTGACTGACCTTGCTAGGCTTTGGCATGTCTAGTGCAAGCCTGCCACCCAACTCAAGAAAATAATGGGCTATATCTCGGTTGTAAGCACAGCCGCTGGCCGGCAAGGCCTTTTAGCCACCTGTAAAAGAAAACAGCTAACTAGAAACAGGTAATATCAGGGGATCCTATGTGGGCCGACAAGACCACCATGATGTCTAGTTATAACTGAAAGGTAAATTTTGCACTAAACTAATCTATGGCTGACAAGGCCGCTAACTAACAGCTAAACAAGTCCCCACACGGCCAACACATAAAATAAAGCACATATGGGCCCCACACAGACAACAACAACTAACCACAGGGAATCTAAAACAATCTGCAAGCCCATAGGAGTGATATAGTGGTCAAGATAAGGCCCCGCCCTACCTATAAACTGAACAAACAAAAAGAGTAAACCTTATAGCTATTAGCTCCGGAGGAAAGGAGCTTACTACTTTGCTAACTCTTGCTAAAAGCTAAGAGGGACCTGATCCTCTTTTATCCGCACCTGCAGGCAAGTAATGCAGCGTCCCAAGAAGGGCGTCAGTACAATGTGTACCGAATATGTAAGGAAGTAACTTTAAATAACTGAATGAACTAAAAGGAAACTAAAAGTAACTGAACAAAAAGAATAGAGATACTACCTGAATAGATGAACTTTCTGTTGTATAATCTATCAGTACTAATGCAAACAAGAACCTTACTTGGTCCCCATAAGCCGGAAGGTACAACCAGCACAGAATAACCCACCTGGGGCCCCATGCCTTGGCAAGTACACTTCAATCTACATACCCCTAACAAGGTCATACTGATTAAACTAATAACTATAGTTGTCCTAACAGTCCCCTGGGTCTGCAACTGAGCCCGCTCGACCCCTCAACTGTAGCTGTGTCTGAGTCTAGTAGACTCCTGGTATCTTCACCCCGGGCACCAGGCTCAACGGGGGTGTGGTGCTGATACAACATATAATAATCTAGCCATGGAATGGACTATATGAGGCCCTCGAACTCCATCATCGTCCCTTGTGGATGGCATACCGCTCCATGGAGTGACGTCATCTCGCCCCTGGCAGGCGTCGACACAGCTAGTAACCCTGAGGTTGGTTATGGAAGGCTATACAGGGAAAAAGCAATCCCAAACTAAACATAAGTACTAATATTAGCTAATAACAATGACTATTTAAAATAATAAGACTTCTAGCTTACTTACTAGGACTCAAAATGTATCATAGTACTATGGAAACTAACTTGTCGAAGAAGTTTGCCTTAACATTCCTCGATCGCTGATTTCTGATTAACTGGCGAGTTTCAATTCGTATTCAATATCCCTTTCCAACTGTAATCGTACTACTAGGAGAATGAGACTAGTTTTAGTACTAAATTTGGAAGAAACGATAACTTATAATAATAATATTAACTATACTTCAACTTAACGAAATACGGTAGAAAACATATAATTTCTCGAGTGTTTAGAAGGGAGAAATGCCTACTTGAGGCCTATGATTATATAGAAATCAGTTTGGAGTAATTCTGACAACTTTTGCTCAGCGGGACTATGATTTGATGGGTGAATTTTGAGAAAATAACTTCGTATTAATGCTCCCTATAGTCTTAGAATTCAATATCTGGAGTTAATTTGAGTTCGGGCCGTGTTTGATAGTGTAACAAGATGAAAATCAACTGAAAACCTCACTCCCTACTCACTCTATCCGAATATGTTCTTTAGAAATGAACTGAAATTGAATAAGAAGACTATATATATACATTAGAGAAGTGGCAAGGGGGTGCCCCTTGCCGCCCCCACGCCAAAATCACCCCAAATCGCACCCCTCAACGCACCAAGGGGATGGCGCGCCGCGCATCTCATCCAAAGGATTTTTCGATGTATGAAGACTTGTTTATATTGCAGTGGCATCAATAATTCTCCTTGTCAAATGTCATATTCTAATTCTTTCCTAATTCAAATCAGACTGGTGATTCTATAAATGCTCGTGAAGAGAAATGTCCTATGATACACTCCCTCTTGTAATTTGATGAAATCTTGGCAATTCTTCTTTGTATCATGGAGGATATATTTTGGAATCTTCTCCCCTCTGCCGTGTTTCATAATCCTAAAAAGATTTTCGCATCATTCTCTTTACTTCGAGAAAATGTAGTAATGTTGGATCAACCTTTGTGTTAAACTTGTACCGCTCTACAAAATCTCAAGCCATATAAACCATGTATGTGATTTGTTGAAGTCTTGCTTGATATACCAACTGAATGCCATTGATGACAGACTAATAATCTCAGTAAAAGAGCTTCATCATGTCTGATTTCAACTAATCTGCTCCAATAGTCCTTCATATGCTCTATTGGATCTCCATGCCAATTGAAGATGTGGAATTCTAGAATCTTGTACCCCGGCGGCAACTTAACACTCGGGTGTAGACACAATTCATTATACCCTAGATCTAGAATGTTTCTAGAGTGTAGTTTTTTGTCCATGACCTCCTTCAAGTTACGAAATTGTTTTTGGAGTGAAGTTAGATTAGTCTTCTCTTTTCCATCAGGTACTACCATGTTTTGCAAAATTCCTTATAGGTCTGTTTTGAAGGAATATGTTGAGAAAATGTGTGAGTGAGGGACAGATGAGGAGATATAGTCCAGAAAATAACTTCATGTTGGGCAAGGACTAAAGTTTGAATTAAGAAGGGAAACTAGCATTGTTTATGATATTGGACATCTTTTCATAATGTGACTTCTCAACCGAGTTGATGTTCAAATACCTGACAACCTTTCAACAAAATAAACAAATCAAATACGAGCAAAAGTTAACATATAGAACAAATAAAGCTTTTAAAAAAAATAATATTAATAATAACAACATAAAAATGATGGACTTGTTAAAGGGTTCTTAGACGGTATAAGAAAATGCAAACACTGACATAATGCAGAGACTTGAGGTTCTAAAGCACAAAGAAGATGATAGTGAAAGAACATGTGATTTCAGACAAGTGATGTGATACTTAATGAATGCTAGGATGCTAAAAATTAAATGGGTAGGTCATGAAAATGATAAGGATTTTTTAAATTCAATAGAATGAGCAAAGTTGACTTATATTGAACATCAAAACCTTGATTCAAAGTATATCTCTATATTATTGCTACAACTTCCCTTTTCTAGTCTTCGAACGTACAACTAGTTTTGAATTCAAAATACAGTCTATGGAGTTTAAAAGAAATTGGGGGAATGGAAATTTTATTATGATGAGATCACACTCACTAAATGAGAGCCTACATATACCTCTTAAATGAGAATCAAGCCAACCTTAGTTCAAAAATTAAAAAAATAGAAAACGAGAAAAATAAATAGAGGAAAGCATGTAGAAAAGATGGTCTAGCAAACTATGAGATGATGTCTTTATCAATAACGGCTCTTCTTCAACTACCTTGTTTCCAACTTTATTGTGTCTCTACTAAAGTGATGACACTGGTTGAAATGTTGCGTTCATCTTTTGGTTTCCTTTGGTATAATTTTTTGGTCATAGGGGTAGGTTGTGTTGGCAAACTATGGGTAAGACTCTGGGATGTAATTTGATACTGGAATAACAGTTGAAGGTAGATACCATATAGTTTAAGGGCGCCCTTTTATAGTGAATTATATGTAATATGTTGGGTTATAACTTATTGTTAAAATAATATATGAAGGTGGATACCATATAAGTAGGGGGCGAGGTATAAGTGCTATATTACGAATGTTTATCAACTTTTATATCTCTTCCCTTAATTGGAGACAATCATCTGTGTCATAACCTTGCATGCCAAAATGGAAGGCACAATACTTAGTTGGATCAAATTCACTACGTAAAAAATTAGGGATACCACCATGCTTTGGCTATAAAATTGCATTTGACCTCAACATCTCAAAAATAATTGAAGGTAGTTCAACTAAGTTAGTCATAACACGGGATCTTCCCATCTTGGACTTTGATGGTTTTGATGCATTATTGATGATTACTTTCCCTAAATCATGCTCGACCTTGTCGGGCACCAGAGTTCTCTCAGTAATTGGTTTGTAAGCTAATTGTTGTTTAAAACTATGTTTTCAGTAGATCTATATTGTTTGATGAAGTCCTTAACCAAACCATCCTAGGAAACCCACTTGTGGTTCTCCTCATGTACTAGATCAAAGTTGATCTCTGAATGTCCTAACAAAAATTTCATCTAAAGATCATCACTTTTCATAATACTCACTAGCTTATTGAGGTATGCCTTTAAATTAAAGTGAGGATTTTTAGATCCATCATATAATGAAAAATCCAAGTCTCTTTTGATATCCCACCTCCAACCAATTTCTTTGTCTTAGTATATCTTGTCACATAGTTGGAGTTTTTTTTTCTTAGACTTCTTTTTACTTGCTCGTCTCTTCTAGTCATATGTGGTTATTACATGTATTATTTTTGGTTCATCATCAAACAACTATTATATTGTTCTATTTAAGCTCTACATATTCTTTGTGTTTGCATATTTTTCCTTGGGCTTGGTTCTATTTGGGATTCTCTTGTCCTACCTATTAGTGATTCTACCTTAGTAGGGGATAGTGACTACTAACGTGTTTCCAAGGGTTGCTAGATATAATACCTCATGGAGTCATTTAGGGTTAAGTTAAATATAAATAGTATAAAGTGGTAGCCAAATGAGGATGAGTCATCATAAATTCACTTGTCACTTTTTTATTGGCTTTAGGGCAAGTGATGGAAGTTACCATGGATGGTTGGATGTCTATGAGAATAGATAGTGGTGATTCTCTAGATAAGGAATTGAGTGAAGGTACTTATGTAAAGCGTTATGAGTATGTAAACCATTGAGGAATTAGAATTTAGGTCTTTTTTTAAATCAATATAGGCAGTTTAGGGTTCATTTTGGGAATGAAGTCTACGAACAATTTGGCTAAGTGTTATGATGAGTGCATTGGTGGTTTTGTGATGGTTAACCACTAGGGTTTGTATTTAGTTAATTAATACAATTATGTAGATAGAAAGGTGATTCACGATGTACTAAGGTGTGTGGCGTCAGATCGCTCTTAAAGAATGAACTTACATACCTTAATTGCAATCAAGTAATTAGATAAAATGAGTTTAACCTTGAGGAAGAACCTTCAATGTCCATCTTGAGCCTAAGAATGGGTTTTCCCTTGCAACCCTAGGAGTTTGAAGATGGAGATTACTAAATCTTTAATGAAAGCATGTAAAATCACTAGGAATTTGCTTAAAATGTGCTTACCTCAAGGTAGAGTGACTTGGAGAAGAGAGGAGTATCATACTAGGGCTTAAGAGAGGAGAAAAAATTGTAGAAAAGTCAAATTCTACATTTAAATTGCTACTGTCAGGACCCGAATTTACACCCTAGCCATAACACGGGACCTAGAATCAAGGATAGCCCTAAGTCGACCCATGGCATAATCGTAGCATGATACTTACAAGATAACAGCTAACATAATCATAACCGAGCGGAAGCTAACTAGAAATGTCTAATCAACACCATAAGAATATAGTCCATTATAAACACTGAATCAAAAGTTGAATCTGTCTATACATGTCTGAAAGCCTCTACTAAGCCAATAAGCTGTCGGGACAAGTCCCTAGCTAACTCCTACAGTCTGAAACTGAAATTAAACTAAAATAGGAAAATCATAAATCTTGTCCTTGGTAGATGAGTGTTCGGTGCTGTGGTAACTACACACAAGTGCACGTGGTCGAACAAGTAGTGAAGTGGCCTAAGTAAAGCCAAGTATCGATCTCACAGGGACTGAGCAATGGTACTAATTAACTTAAATGTTATGAACTATATCTTTAAGAATGCAGACAACCAAATAAATAATATTTTGAGAGTTTGAGTTTACTAATTAATAAGAATCTAAGGCAAAATTATAAAGTGAGTCGAACAATAGTAATGATCAAGCTGAGGTTAAAATGAACATGCAGGGAATTACTTTATCAATACAATTCAGTTAATCTTTCCTTCGGTTGCTAGTCAAGAATTATTGCCTATGGATTGGAACTTTCAACTCCTATCCAACTTAAGAATCATGAGCCTTAATCTACATTTCTGTGATAAAAGAATTTCATGTTCTAGCCATACATTCCCGATTCCTTAATTGACTAATAAGACTTTCAGATATATTTCTATTCTGAATGTAAATCAATCTTCAATTTTCCAAACTAAGAAAAGATCATATCCTACCAATTCACATCTTTCCAATTTCTTTCCTTTTCAAAATCCAAATTGGATTTTTTGGATATACATTAACATTGGCCAAACATTAATGTAGTAAAAACAAGAATTGATAGAACAACCATTGAAGAAAAGATGAAAACTGAAATGATTAATAATTACATTCCACTACATTATTCTTAACCTCAGCAAAAAGTGAATTTAGCCACTCATTTGTGGATTAAACATCATCAAATAAGTGTAATTCATACAAACAATTGAGATAAAAGAGAAAGAGATAGAGAAGAACCCTAGAATTTTCGTCTCCTCAACTGCCTGTAACCCACGTTCTTGCTCAACCAAGTCAGAATGTTTAAAAAAAAAACTTAAGTGTGCTATTTATACTCTTGAAATTTCTTCCGGAATAACAAGCAACGTGGCACGGAGTGTATCGCAGAGAACTCCCTCCGTGCCACGGAGGTATCGCGGACCCTCACTGGAATTCGGCTCCTCAGCAATTTCACCTCAGTGTGCCACGGCCTGCATCGGGAGCCTGGCCAACGTGTCACAGTGCTATCGCGCACCTACACTAGAAATTGATGTCCCAGGTAATTGTACTCAACGTGACACGGAGTGCATCGCGAAGCACTGCATCTGTGTCACGGAGGTAACGCGAACCTCCACTAGAAATTGCCAAATTTAATTCACTAGAGGAAGAATGCCTTCGCGATGGCAGCGTGACACGGCTCCATCGTGGAGCCCTTATTTTTGCTGCTCTTCCTTGTCCTTTTCCACTCCTTGTTTCCAAGTCCATTCGCGATTTTACCAACATGTATCTTAGCTTCCCAAAATTCAATTTTACCTGCAAAACAACACTAATCATGTTGGTTAGTATAAATTCACATTTAACTACAAATCACATGAGAATGTACACAATAACGATAGACAAACAAGTAGAAATGAAGCATTTGAGTATCACTTGGGCATGCAATTCTGCCCAAGATCAATGAGGACTCACCACTAACAGTTGAGGTGGGAATAGAGCGTGCCTAACCACGAGGTTGAGTCTGGAAACTTAGGTCTATATCATAAAACGATATAGCACACAAAGATGCAGTCAGTACTTGTAATGTACTGAGTATATGGGAAATGTAAAAGAACTGAAAACATGCATGTATACTGAAATAAAGTAAAATGAATACATAACTGAATGCATAACTGAACTGAAGTACAATGACCCTATCTGAAAAGTATAGAGACTGATGAGATATACTTATTCGAAAACATATAAATAAAATACAGGTGAAGCTGATTTATAAGGGTCATGTACATGCACTGAGTATTGATATTATCACTGCTATCATACACCGTACTGACTAATTGCTGACAACCGAGACTGAAATCCACAATGGCTGAGATGAACTGAAGTCTGAGGCTATACTATGCTGAACTGGAACTGAAATCATAAACTAAGGGAACCCTTCTCTACTATTAAGAATCCTTGAGTAAGCTGAGGGGAAACACTCTCTACAATTGAGGATCATTAATTGGATTGAGGGAACACTCTCTACTATGTAGGATCCCTGACTGAGCTGAGGGAATACTCTCTACTATGGAGGATCCCTGACTAAGTTGAGGGAGTCACTCTTTACTATTGAGGATCCCTGACGGAATTGAGGGAGACATTCTCTATTATTGAGAATCCCTGACTGAACTAAGAGAGAAACTCTCTACTATGGAGGATTCCTGACTGAACTAAGGGAGACACTCTCTACTATTAAGGATCCCTGTCTGAACTGAGGGAGACACTCTCTACTATTGAGGATACCAATTATACTAACATGGAAGACACCAATTTAATATCATTCATCTAGTCTAGTGTCATGACCCGAACATAGCCTGAATTGAGATACGGGACAAGGAACCCCGAGGGACTCCAAGTTGACCCATGGCATGAACATAACATCTAACTCAATCATAAAAGCGGAAGATCAACATGATAAACTTAGCAGAAGTATGAAATAAGCATAACATAAAAAATATACACGAATTTGAAGCTGATTACATTCTATGTCTGAAAAGCCTCTAAGTCTGAAGAATTGATGGAACAAGACCCCAACTAACTCTCTAAGTGTAAAACTGAAAATACGCAAACATAACAGAATAACAAAGGGGCCCACGACAGATAAGGACTTACCAACAGGGAATGATGCTAGCTCCAAAAGTTGGCTAGTGGTGGGGCTGAGTTTGAAGATCAGAGCCTGTATCATAAAATAATATAGTATAGAGTATGCAGTCAGTACATGGAATGTACAGAGTATGCAAAGTAAAACCTCTTAAGAAAGTAAAATCATTAAACATGCATAATGTAAAACATAATCAAGATATGATTCTGAGAGTAAGGATAGAATGCCATTTCTCTGAAATCATGATCTGATCATAAATGAATATCATAACTGAATCGAATGACCAAAAGCTGAAAACTGAATATCATAAGTAAAGACTGAACATTGGGTCAAACCTACTTTTGACACGTAACATGATTGATAAACATGCATAACTGAAACATGAGGAACAATGGGAGACTCGTCATATAATCAACATTACCACGACTGAGCTTACGTGGTCCCGACCTATTAAACTTAAGTGGGCAGATCCGTCTAAAGCCTTGTCAGGGCTAGAAATGCTACCATGACATCGATATCAAGCTGAAGGCCCCTTGGGGTGGGGGGAAGCTCACGAAGGAGGTCCTAGATAATCTGAACATACCTACATTGGCTCGTAGTTCTGAGGCTTAGGGTTGACTGACCCCTAGCCTACTCAATGCTAGACACTACTCCCAAAAACATGCATATGTTCTCCATCATTTTTCAACAAAGTTTACCATTGTCTAGAGACGAAGCCAAATAATCATATATATAATAAATCTGAAATCATATATGAGGAGCCTTGGCTCAAACCATACCACAAGCTGAGTAAAATTGGGAGTCTAGACACCAAAACTATGTGGTAAGCTAATTACCATGAATCATAAATCATACTTGAACATATGGGCTTTCCCATTACTTAACATACTTGAAAATAACTAGATTCACTTGAAAACATGAGCATAAACATGTGTATCTTGAAAACATGCTTTTCTCATCAAAAATTCATCATAATTGACCATACATGATAAATCTCAACTTCTCATAAATCCTTCATGAATGGGCATCATAATTTGTAAAACTAGAAAACATGATTAGTAATTGAAAACATGATAAAATGTGACCATGAATCATAATTCATCAATTAAAACATACTTAGATCATACCCATGATTTTGAGTTAGAGAATTCATGCATTGGGTTAAAACCCCATAGAATCAACTTATAGATTTTCATGAATTAGAGAAGGATTGGGCATGGTTGTGAAAAAATTCACCCATTCGTATCTCTACATACTTGAGATGGACTAATTCTACCACTTTTCTGATTGCCCAATGAGGAATTGAAGAAAAGATTGTGGAGAACCTAAGCTTTATGACCTTCTAAGCCTTCAACGTGCATGCATGAACGTGAATGAGCCTAAAATGAACCTACCCCTCATAAAATGGACTATTTCGAGCTTCAAACAACGTACTTTAGGCCTTACGATCATTGAAATTACGAAAAAAGCCGTTAATAAACTCACAAGAAAAAATAGACTGCCAGTCCTCATGAGGGACTAGACGAGTCGTTACTACTGGGCACGAGTCGTTACCTCCATTCATGGAGTGCACAACCAATTTTCCTCAACGGGTCTCCACGAGGGACCTAATGGATCGTCATTGTTGACCATGACTCGTGGTCACCTCTCGTGATCTTCACTGCCCAAAAGTCCCTAATCCTTCTCCAACCCTAACCACGGTTGACTCAATGAGTTGTGGGGTCTGACGATGACTCGTGGTCATGCCCGTGGTGACTTCAAATCACAAATTTCAAAACATTAGGCAAGTACTTCACCATGAGTCACCTAACAACTCTTGGTCAACCACACGGGTCCACGAACGACCCGTACTGTGATCTGTGTAGAATTTCCAGTTTTCTCCATTTCAACTTTCGGGTCTGATCTTAGGGCTTCTGGGGCATTACAATATCTCCCCCTTAGGAACATTCATGCTCGAATGTTGGAAAACATACAGAAAGCATAGAAATACAATCATCATATTCAAATACTGATCATATAAGTTGTAAACTGACGGAATGACCAAATCCGATTAAAACTACAGAACTAAACTGAATTCATGAATCAAACATACATCCATATTCAGGAAAGAAATTGGGGCACATGAGCTGAACACGAAACTGAATAGAGTTTCAAGGCAGAAACTGATAGCTCAAGCTGGAACTAAGCCGGAAAGGAATAGATGTGGGTATCTAGCCATTATATCTGCCTCGGCTTCCCACGTAGATCACTCCATATGCTGATTCCTCCATAAAACTTTAACTGAAGCTACCTCCTTTTTTCTTAGCCTTTGAACCTGTTGATCCAGTATTTCCACCGGAACCTCCTCATAACTAAGGCTATCCTTCATACCAACACTGTCTACCGAGACAATTAGAGCTGGATCACCCAAACACTTCTTGAAGAGCGATATATGGAAGACGGGATGAACTGAAGCTAACTCTTAGGTTATCTCTAACTCAAAAGCCACCTTGCCAACACGTCTCAAAATCTGGCTTTTCTTTCTGGACTTAAGGTAGGAAATGAAACGAACTACAGAAACAACTAAACTACCCTTCCATTCTAAGACTGGCTCACCCAAAAATCTAAACTCTATCGCACGGGTTCTACAATTAGCTGAGGCATAACATGCAAATAGCCAATCCATGCTGAGAATAATATCAAAATCGGTCATGTCTAACTCTAATAGATCTGTTGAGGTGATTTTCTGAAGGACTAAGACCAGGAAATTTCTATACACCCGTCTAGCTATAACTGAATCACCAATTGGAGTAGAGACTGAGAAGGGTTCTGATAAGATTTCGGTACTGACTCCGAAGCTACTAGCATCATAGGGCGTAACAAAGGACAAAGTAGCCCCTAGATCTAACAAAGCATAAACATCAAGGTAAGAAACTCGTACCATACCAGTAACCACATCTGAGGAGTCCTCCTACTCCTGTCGGATTGCTAAGGCATAGAATCTGTTCTGGCGTTGTCTGCCACTCGCACTAGTAGATGCGCCCTGCTGAGATGGGCGTGCTGGTGGAGCTTCTAAAATAGAAGTTGGGCCTTGGCCTCTATCATGGCTCTATCTAGCTATTGGGTAGTCTCTGAGCATATGTCCGAGCTTCCCACACCCGAAGCAAGCACCTTTACCCGCCAAGCATTAACCTGTGTGCCTCCGGCCACACCGGTTATAAATTGGAATACTGGAGTCTGTGGGCCTGCTGCTCTAACCCTTGGAGCCTGATGCTCGTCCCCTCTGATCGTGACTAGATATGGATGGCACACTCATAGATGAAGATGATGGGGATGATGATCTTGGGTGGGACTACTGACGGTGCCTCCACCACCTATCCTCTGCTGCGAGAACCCATAATTATCTGTCCTGGCCCTTTTGGCCTCTCTCCCTCTCTGATACATCGCCTCCATCTACTGGGCGTACAACACTATCTAAGGGTAATCCATATCCTAATGAATCATAGCGTTCGTACAATCCTTATCCAGGTAGTCCACCACTCCATGTACAAATCGGCTCACTCGAGCCCTCTGATCCACCGCAAGCTCTAGTGCATACTTAGACAAATGGGTGAACACTAAGGAATACTCCTGAACTATCATGTTACCCTACTTTAGATTCACAAACTCAGCCGCTTTCAGCTCCCTCATCTCATAGGGGAACCGATCTAGAAAAGCAATATGAAACTCATCCTAACTGATAGGGCCTACTCTCGCTGCCCTCCTATCTTTACACTGCTTGAACCAGATATGTGCAACCCCTTTCAGCTGATAAGAGGCTAAGTCAACGCGCTATTCATTAGTCACCCCCACGACCTGGGTGACCTTCAAAATCTCTGCAATGAACTCGTGTGGATCCTCGTCCACCCTTGACCTCGTGAACTCTGGAGGGTTCATCCTTAAGAAGTTTCTGACTCTAGCCGCCGCAGCATTCTCGTTCTAAGGGAAATGGGCCACTGCCTGTGTGTTGACCTGAGCGTTCAAGGCCTGCGCTAACATCTAAATGGCTGCCTTGAATTTAGCATGGGCAGCTAGCTCTGGTGCATGCTCCTCATGAACTGGTGGGGCTTGCTAGTAACCGTCACCATTGCCATCCTCATGGTCATTACCATTCCCATTTCTTCTTCCTTTTACTTTGCAAGGAGGCATGATTCTGCAAATGCGTATAGCATGAGTTAGAAGCATAGAGAGAGACATTTCATCACACGACATAGATCATGAAAGAAGGGAACATTTCCTAAACGTTTCGTAGCCTCTTCATCATAAGTGTAGCGCGCTTCACACCCATGAAAAAGACTCTACTTAACACGGCTTTCAAACACCCTAGGACACTTCAAAACCTAATTCTCTGATAACAAGTTTGTCACAAAACGGACATAGGTTCGGATCAAGACATGGGAAAAGGAGCCCTGAGGGACTCCAAGTCGACCAATGGCATGAACATAACATCTAAATCAATCATAAAAGCGGAAGATCAACATGATAAACTTAGCGAAAGTCTGGAATAAGCATAACATCAGTAATACACACAAATCTGAAGCTGATTACATTCTATGTCTGAAAAGCCTCTAAGTCTGATGAGTTGATGGGACAAGACCCCAACTAACTTTTTAAGTATGAAACTAAAAATACGCAAACAGAACAGAATAATAGACGGGTCCTCGATAAATGAGGACTCACCAACAGGGACTGATGCTAACTCCAAAAGCTGCTGGGACAAGACCCCAGATAACTCCTAAAGTCTAAAACTAAAATATAACTAAAATAGAAAAATCATAAATCCTGTCCTCGGAAGATGAAGACTCACCACTGACAGCTGAGGTGGGAATAGAGCATGTCTAACCATGAGATTGAGTCTCAAAACCTGGATCTATATCATAAAATGATATAGAATATAAAGTATATGGTCAGTACTTGTAATGTACTAAGCATATGGGAAACGTAAAAGAATTGAAAACATACAAGTATAATGAAAGAAAGTAAACTAAATACATAATTGAATGCATAACTGAACTGAAGTACAATGACCATATCTGAAAAAAGTATAGATACTGATGAGATATGCTTATTTTAAAATGTTTAAATAAAATACAGGTAAAGTTGATGCATAAGGGTCATGTACATGCATTGAGTACAGATATTATCACTGATATCATACACTATATTAATTAACTACTGACAACACTGAGCTGAACTTAGGTCTGAGCTATACTGAGTTGAACTGGAACTGAAATCCTAAACTCTGGGAACCCTTCTTTACTATTGAGAATCCTTGATTAAGCTGAGGGGAAACTCTCTCTACTATTAAGGATCCTTGACTGGACTGAGGGAACACTCTCTACTATGGAGGATACCTGACTGAGCTGAGGGAACACTCTCTACTATGAAGGATCCTTTACTGAGTTAAGGGAGTCACTCTCTACGATTAAGGATCCCTAACTAAACTAATGGAGACTCTCTACTACTGAGGATCCCTGACTGAACTGAGGGAGACACTCTCTACTATTGAGGATCCTTGACTGAATTAAGGGAGACACTCTCTACTATTGAGGATCCCTGACTGAACTGAGGAAGACACTCTCAACTATTGAGGATACCAATTATACTAACATGGAAGACACAAAACTGATATCATTCATCTAGTCTAGGCTACTTCAGCTAATCAAAGACATGACTGTTTGTTCGATGGTTTGCTATACGGATTAAAAACCGACACGCAAGTGCACGTGGTCAAACAAGTAATAAAGTGGTTAAGTAAGCCAAGTATCGAACCAAGGAGACTCTGGATAAGTAAAAATTGCTCAAGTATACTATATTCTATCTTACTTCTATATATGCTAACAACAACGTAACCAAAAGTTAAATAATTTTGTTTATAAATTATATACTAAAACTATTAACAAATATCTACTTTGAATTTAAACTATGGATATGAGCATGCCAAGGTTAAGAACAAGTAATGAACTTGATTATAATCATAATTCGGTTATTCTTCTCTTCTAGTTGCTAGCCAAGAACATTAGCCAAGAGATTAAAACTCTCGTATTTAATCTCACTTAAGAATCATAAACCATCCGTGTACATTTCTGTGATCAAATGCAATTTATGACCTTGCAATACAATTCCGGTTCCTAAATTGACTAATACGGCTTTCAAGTATATTTCTATCAGGAAAGCACATCAAAACCCAATGTTTCCAAATCAAGTTAAGAACAATACCCTATTAATTCACAACTTTCCAATTTCGTGCTCTCTCGAGTGAAATCAGACTTTTTAGATGAACATTAATGTTGGCCACACACTAATGCAGTAGAAACAAGAATTAATAGAACAACATAGAAGAAGAAGATGAAAAACCATACAATTCAATAATCAAAATTCATCACCATTGTTCATAACCTCAGCAAGGAGGAGAATTAGCCACTCATTTGTGGATTAATCATCCTAAAACAAGTGCTAATCATACAAACAATTGATTGAAAGAAGAAAGAAAGAGAGAAAAACCCTTAGCTTTTTCGTCCCTCAACTGCCTGTAACCCACATCCTTGCTCCACCAAGTCTGAATTAATTAAAAATAAGCCTAAGTGTTCTATTTATACTATTGGGAATTTTTCCCGGAATAACAAGCAACGTGTCACGGAGGCCAACGCGGAGCACTGCCTCCGTGACACGGTGTGGACGCGGACCCTCACTGGAAATCTGGGGTCCGGGAATAAAGCCTCAACGTGGCACGGCAGGCAACGCGGTGGCTTGCCTCCGTGCCACGGAGCTGTCATGAGGCTCCACCGGAAATTGACAATTAAATCACCCTCCAGGCAGTGTGCCTCCGCGATGGTAGCGTGGCACGGCTCCATCGCGGAGCCCCTTTACATTGTGCAGTCCAATGTCTTTTTCGTGCTCGCATCCAAGTCCAACTCCGATATTATTCCAACATGCATTTTAGCTCCTCAAAATCATGTTATACCTACAAAACAATGCTAATCATGTTGGTTAATATAAATTCACATTTTATTACAAATTACATGAAAATGTATACACATTGCACAATAAACAAGACGAAAATGATACGTTTGAGTATCACTTGGGCATATAAATTTGCCCAAGATCACTGTTCAGCTAATCATAACATACTAAATTCATTAGAGTCCAATTAGGGCTACTTTCTACTAACAAGAGGTGTGAAAATATGAAGAATCAGGATCATGATTTATCATCACAATTCATAACATCATAGACCTAAATTCGTAGTATAAATCATGTATTCTAGATTCATGAAAATTCATATGTTCAAGTCATATTTTAAACATACACACTGAAATCATAGTAAAAGCATATACATATTTCATAAGGGCCATGTCTTGAAAATAGTACTAATTCATGGTAAAATTCTAGAATATCATACTACTATCCTATCATATACATAAATCACGAGCTTGGGAGCAATTTCATCAACATGCATAGCTACTTATCATGAGAGTCTTGAAACCCCTAGGAGGCATGTGAGAATTCATGCATAGATTGAAACCCTAGGGTATCCTTTACTAGAACTCAAGGAATTAGCATTTCAACATAAAATTTGGGACACAAGGATGAAAGGCGTTATAATTTGTACGTTTAACCAATGTGTGTGTACGTATGTTGAGAATTTTAGAGTACGATGCATGCGAGAAAGTGATCTGGGAGTGAACACATGAGCACAATATCAAGCAAGTAGGAGGTTGGAGCCAAAGGTAGGGCGCAAGAAGCGCCCCTGGCCCAGCGCCTTGAGCGGTGCATCATGCTCGAGGGTCAGCAGGATGGGCGGCACGCCGCGCCTCCCCTCCACCGCCTCAATATATATATGCAGTCCCTTGGTTCAAATGTTTCATTTAATATTTCAAAAAGCAGAGAGTTTGGGTGATGTGATAAAGGTGCACTTTGTTCATCAAATTTTGAGCCAAATTACGTCATTAAATCACCTCCAAACGTCAATACTTATCAAGTAATGACTCCTAGGCCTACTAAGAACGTCTCTAAGGAGTTATTTCTTTTAAATTAGTCCGGGTCAATGGAGTCCCGCCAAGTAGAAGTTGTATAAATCACTTCTAATCAAGTCCTAAGCGTCTACAAGTGATAAGTAAGTATTTCTACCTTCTAAACTCTAAGAAATTCATGAGTTTTCAGTTGAATTTTGGTTGATCTCATTGTGAATATTATTGAATGGTGCTAGCTATTTTCTTGGACTTAGAACAGAATTACTACCACAACATAAAGGCTATGAGTTGGAGGAATTGCTGGTCTAGGCTGGAACAGGATTAGACCAACAGAAATTCGATGATTAAGGTATGTTAAGGCTTATATCTTTGTCAAGTTATTCCTATCGTATAGTTGATATGACCTACACTTTAGTAAGTAAGTTATAAGTACGTATATTGTGATTGGCTGCTATAACTAGATAAGGATTATATATATTATGGTTAGCTGCTATGAGATGAGTTGAGATTATGTCATAGTGTTCCCTGTTGAGAAACAACATGCACAGTGTGACAAATGCTAGGAGCGTCATTGAGACTTCCCTATTCATTTGTTCACAGTATTATGGGGATTCTGATGTCTCACTTTTGTACCAAGGCCTTAAATGCTTGTGGGTTGGCAGGCCTAACTTGGTAAAGTTGGACAACATAGGGCGCAGCTAGGTGGTATAACTTTTTATCTGATGCCTATATAGACAATAAAGCTCGCTTGTAGGCCATTGGTGTACCTTGACACCTCCAGGATAAAATCATGATAGGTTAGTCTTACCTTTGAGTTAGCGACACCAGGGTTGCCTAATAAACTAAGCCATAACTTTCCATGTGATCGGCTATAATCAGGAATTATTGGCTTCAGCCGACTTACTACTTGTCGTATAGGTCACTCAGGAAACCACCCCAGTTATTAGTAGTCTAATAGACTAGCTGATACTCTAAGGGAAGGAACCTTGTTAGTAGTTAGACATGGGGCCAATGCCCCGAGCTACATTTACAGATGCCTATGTACATGTTGCCGCGAAGGGATAAATCCAAATATATCTTCCTACAAGGCTATTAATCGCCCTGAGGAGCTATATGAAATCTGGACAGACCAAGTTAACGTCTAAGGGACTAGAACCATAGTAGTACAGTATTACCTTCAGGCTAAGAATTATAGTAAGCTGCCTGTGGGAAGACAGGGATGATTGCTTAGGAGCATGCCCGATTAGTAGCAGCCCTAGTAGCAGCCCTACAATTGTTCTTAGAGAAGGAACTAAAATATTTGGTCGCCTGAAACCTTACTATTTGTTATTGAGTTATCATTGTTCTAGCATGAACTTCAGCCTATCACTCAGGTCACCCAAGCCTCTTCCTTTTCTATCTAAGCTGACGGTGGTTGTAATCGCTGCCATGACCCTCTGGCCAAGTGTAGGAACATGGGGTGTGCCTATTTCCAGCTATATAAACTATTTTAGGGATGAGTAGTGGTCGCATTAGGCCTATGGGGCTAGATACGCCTTTTGAGTGACTAGATTTGTGGATTGTAGCATAGTATTCCTGGTTGGGTAGATCATATTTCGTACTGCCTCTCCCCATGAATAGCTAAGAGGCTGCTAGTTGTACGAACTGCTTACGGAGCTATACAGTGTTTACGGAGCTACAATGCTTCTAATGCTTATGGAGCTATATATTTCTTATGGAGCTATGATGTTGTATTGCTTATGGAGCTACTTAATTGCTTATGGAGCCATATATTTTCTGTAAGGACTAAAGTGAAGCCTACTGTGCCATATTGAAGTCTATTCACTTATGGACTTATTCTACACTCTATTCACTTATGGACTTATTCTACACCACAGAGGTATTACAGACCCTTCGTAGAGCCTCATGTGCTCGGGGTGTAGTCATAGGGGCCCAAAAGACCCAAACTCAGTTACAGGAGCTCCGATGGCTCAGATATAGTTACAGGAGCCCAGAAGGCTCCGGTATAGTCTCAAGAGACCAGGTATGTTTAATTACAATTACTTGTAGGGCCTCAGGGGTACCAGTAGGGGTATATATACTGAGTGGCGCCTCCCGGGGTTTATGGGGGCCCGGGTAGGTTAATTTTTGTAATGTTTGTAACTTCCAAGCTTATGAGGGCCAGACTAGGTTCTTGTTTGCATACTTTCTTGCTAAAATAGCTTATGAATTTATAAACATACATCTTATGCTCTTATTTGTATAGTTGTCTATTAGATGTAGGATATGGTTATAAAAGTATACAGGCTAACTTCTGCTCCTTCTCGCTGATTACTTTCAGTTCTTTATCAGCTTCTATTTAGCTTTTATTACTGCCTTACATATTCAATACATATTATACTGATGCCCATGCATGGGGCACTGCATACTTTCCTGTAGGTTTAGTTAGATAGGTTTCAGGACCTCCTTTAGTAGCTATTCAGAATCAGAAGAGTGGTCAGCTCCTTTCATTTGGAGTTTCTAGGTAGTAAAGGTTTGATTGTGCTTTATTATATAGATTTTGGGTAGGATAGGGACCTGTCCTAACCAATATATTTCACACTTAGAGGCTTGCAGACCACAATCTTTAGTTCCTAGATAATTGTGCGTTGTTGGCCGTGTGGGGCCTATATATGTTGTGTTTTGTGTGTTAGCCATGTGGGGTCTAGTTTAGCTATCTGTTAGCAGCCTTGTTTGATATAGTTTATATATGACTGCCGATTTTCCTTTAGTTATAACTAAGACAGCATGATGGTCTTATCGGCCCACATAGAATCCTATGAATATTATGATTGCTGGGTTAGCTATTTTTATACAGGTTATCCGTCGCAACCTAGTAGACCTTAGACTGTGTTTGCAATTGAGATATAGCTATTTTTTTTATTGATTTCAAGTTGTTGGCAGGAACCAGACGTGCCCATGCCCAGCTAAGTCATCCCAGGTCTCAATATGGTAGTAGGTGCCAGTTAAGCCTCCAAGGTGGGGCATGACAAACTTTGTATTTGAGCAACGTCCTATCCTAGAAAATCTGCAAGCCGTGTCTAGTAGTGTCTTGTTTATAAATGTGTTGTGAACACCATTTTATAATCAGGAGGCTACGAGGCATGATAGTATAGTCACCCTTCCTTCTTCTCAAATCATGCTATAGAACCGAGTTATATAGGGTTGAGTCCCTAAGCTTTCATTGTTATGTCTATTTATAATAATGTTAGATATGAGACAGACTACAACCAGCTGTAAGTAAAATACAGTAGCAGGAGAGGGAACCAGTGAGGTGCCACCATTTGGGGGAAAGCCTAGCTTGAGGGTGAAGGAGAGACCTTCTTTTTCAATCTCCTCAGCATTCTCCCGGGCACCAGGAACTTTTTAAGGTAACAGACACACCAGTACTGCTCTCAGTTTTTCCTACACCCTCAAATTAGGATGTTAGGAGTATAGCATACATGTTGACTTACTTAGAAGCTACTCAGTATTAGAAAGGGGTAGCAGTGAGTATTATATTACCTAAAAGGCATGAGGGATAGTGAAATTACATGACTCTCACCTCCGGCCCTTTAGAGTTTGTTGAGTTTCATACTTCAGCCCTACTATAGTATGATATGGTTACTTTCCATCTCCCAGCCTTTTCTCAGTATAGAAGAGAGTGTAAGTATTCATGCTATATTTCCAAGAGTAAGTAATAAACATGGGCTAGACCTGTTGATTCCTGGGGAGGTGCTAGAAAAGTGGCCATGACCCCTAGTACTTACATAAATCACCCAGACCTTCACTACGGTAAACATTAAGATAGTAGGTAAGATTGCTAGGAGCAGCCATGTACGTTTGAGAGTCCATAAGCAATAGACTCCCAGCAATAGTAAAGCTCATGTAAAAAATAGGCTAATCCCACCACAGTGTGTTGATGGCTGTAGGGAATTACCTAGAGAACTTATGAGTCCCAACTTATTATGTTGAGGGGCAGGGAGATTATATGATAGGAACCAGCCCCAGTGCAGGTTGGGACGACATAGGTTAGTAGACTTGGCTAGTGACATCCTTGTTGGTATAGTGCATGGGGCACGAACCCCATATTTCAGTGTATGGAAGTAAGGGCATGTCATGAGCATCTAGCTCTGGAGGAAAACAAAACCACCGCTAGGCTGTAGCAGACTATTAGAGTTAGGAATCGCCGCTGAATGTCAAGAAATAATAATCAGGCTGACATTTAAGGGATAGTGAGATTCTAAACTAGAAAACTACAATATCACCTCTAGTTGTGGAGGCGAAGGAATGATGGTATGGAGACCCTAGCCTAGTACAGTCCAGAGATAAGGCCTAGCAAAAGGAATCATCGGCCTTTAGGATAGCAGGGGATGGAGTCTTGAGACTCAAAGGCTGACTCTACATTACAAATATGGCAGGCTTCATTAGTAGACTATAGCACACCTGCACCATGTCCATTATTCTCTCCACTCGGGTTTGACGAAAACACATCGGGTTATAAAAGAGATGTACTGAAGGCATGGGAAGAAGAAAGATATTGTTGAGTGGTAGAATAGATCTCCAATGGTCAGCAGGAAGAGGCTGGATATCAAAAACCAACCAGGCTAATTCAGGAAATAGTTGTGCCCGCATGAAAGTAGGAAGTAGTCAATATGAATTTAGCTACAGGTTTACCTCGTATCAGGCGTAAATTTGAACCTACTTAGGTCATTATCGAAAGGCTAATGAGATTAACTCATTTCTCTCCAGTCAAAACATTTTAGCTAAAGATTACAATGAGATAAATACCAAGAGATAATCCAGCTACATGAGGGGCACAACTCATAGTTAGGTTTGGAAAGGGTGTCGGAACGAATTGGGACGCAAGTTAATTTGAGTATAACTTCTTATCCCCAAGTAAATGGCTAAGAAGAGCATATGATTCAGACGCTCGAGGATATGTTTTGGGTGGAAATGTAGGTTCCCTATATGATGGCCTGAAGTAGGTAAGTCAGGGGTAATTGAACCAGGCATAACATATTAGTCAAAGGGAAAAAGTAAAATTTATTGAAGAGCATTTACTGGCAGCCCAGGGTCATCAGTAGTCATATTTTGATGTTCGGCGTAGGGACTTAGGGATTGAGTCAATGATAGGGTATTCTTGAAATTTTCGCCAATGAAGGGCATTATGAGATTTAACAATAAGGGCAAGCCCAACCTAGATTCTCTGAGTTATACCAGATCCTCGGGAAGATTGGCCAAGTGGCCTATGAGTTAGAACTGCCTTCAGAGCTAGAATCTTCTCATTTAGTTTTCCATGTGTCAATGCTATAAAAGTGCATAGGAGACGCTTCTCAGGTTGTCTCAGTTGAGGATATTCGAGTCACTAAAGAGTTGTCCTATGAAGAGACCCCTATTGCTATACTAGATTGGTAGGTTTGTAGATTGAGAGAACTAAAGATGTAGCCTTTGATAAGTCCTATGGAGGAATAGAAAGGTAGAAGAAATTGATTGGGAAGCTGAGGATGAGACAAGATGTAGATATCTTCAGTTGTTCCAAGCTCTATGATGATAACATACAAACTAAAACAATTTCAGTTACGGTAAGATAGTTTACAGGTGTTGAATGGTGCCTCTGTTTCTATTGTTATTAGTTTCTTAAATATATGTAGTGGAACTATGTTATTCAACTATACATAGCATCCTGTGAGGCACCTGTGTAAGACTTTTCTGTGTTTCAGGTTTTCGGATAGTCCATAATACAGATGAGACTCTGCCAAAAATTTTGGACAAAGCTTAAAGTACAGAACCCCCTAAAGTTAAATTACATTCGAGGAAGAATGTTTCTAAGGGGGAGATGATGTTACACCCTGTAAGTTTCTATCGTTTAACCGATGCATGTGTAGGTATGTTGAGAATTTTGGAGTACAACACATGCTAGAAAGGGCTTGGGGAGTGAACACACGAGCACAGTATAGAGCGAGCAGGAGGCCAGATCCAGAGGCAGGGCGTAAGGAGTGCTACGTCGCACCCCTGCCCGACGTTTTGAGCGGCGCATCGTGTCCATGGGTCGGCATAATGGGCGGTGCCCCACGCCTCCCCTCCACCGCCTCAATGTATATATATATATATATATATATACACATATATATATATATAGTCCCTTGGTCCAAATGTTTCATTTAATATTTCAAAAGGAAGAGAGTTTGGGTGAGGCAATAAAGGCATGAGTTTTTCATCAAATTTCAGCCGAATTATGTCGTTAAATCACCTCCAAATGTCAATTGTTCTCAGGTAATGATTCCTAGTCTATGAAGAACATCTCTATGGAGTTATTTCTTCAAAATTGGTCCGGGTCAACGGAGTCCCGCCAAGTAGAAGTTGTAGAAATCAATTCTAATCAAGTCCTAAGCGTATATAAGTTATAAGTAAGTATTTCTACCTTCTAAACTCTCAGAAATTTGTGAATTTTCAGTTGAATTTGGGTTGATTACTTATGGTGGTCATTGTGAATATTGTTAAATGGTGCTAGATGTTCTCTTAGACTAAGAACTGAATTACTACCACGACATAAAGGCTATGAGTTGGAGGAATTGCTGGTTCTAGGCTGGAACAGGATTGGACAAGCTGAAATCGATGATTAAGGTATTTTAAGGCTTATCTCTTTGGAAAGTTATTACCGTTGTATAGTTGATACGACCAACACTTTTGTAAGTAATTTGTAAGTATGTATGTTTGATTAGCTGCTACAAGTATATAAGGATTACATATGTTTTGGTTATTTGCTACTAGATTAATTGAGATTATATCAAGTGTTCCTCGTTGGGAAAGAACATGCACAGTGTGACAAATGGTAGGAGTGTCATTGAGACTTCCCTGTTCATTTGTTCACAATATTAGGGGGATTATGATGTCTCACTACTGTACCAAGGCCTTAGAAGCTTGTGGGTAGTTTTTGGGCCTAACTTGGTAATGTTGGACAGCATAGGGCGCAACTGGTAGTATAACTTTCTGTTTGACACCTATATAGACAATAAAACTCGCCTGTAGGCTATTAGTGTACCTTGATGCCTCCAAGGCCAGAATCTTGATAGGATGGTCTCACCTTTGAGTCAGCAACACCAGGGTTTCCTAATAAATAGAGTTATAGTTTTCCATGTGATCGGCTATTGTTAGTGACCGTTAGCTTCAGCCGACTTACTGCTTGTCATATAGGTCGCTCAAGAAACCACCCCAGTTGTTAGAAATCTGATAGACTAGTTGATACTCTAAGGTGAGGAACCTTGTTAGTAGTTAGACGTGGGGCCAATGCCTCGAGCTACTTTACAGATGCCCATGTACATATGTCCGCGAAGGGCTAAATCCAAATATATCTTCCTACGAGGCTATGAATCGCCCTGAGGAGCTATGTGAAATCTGGATAGACCAAGTTAACATCTAAGGGACTAGGGCCATAGTAGTACAATATTACCTTCAGGCTAAGAATTATAGTATGCTACCTATGGGAAGCTAGGGCTGGTAGCTTAGGAGCATGCCCGATTAGTCGCAGCTCTACAGTTGTTCTAAGAAAATGAACTAAAATAGTTGGTTGCCTATGACCTTACTATTTGCTTCTGAGTTATCATTATTCTAGCATGACCTTCAGCCTATCACTTAGGTCACCCAGGCCTCGTCCTTTTCCGTCTAACCCGATAGAGGTTGTAATAGCTCCCATGACCCTCTAGCTAGGGTAGGCACATGGTTGTGCCTTTTGACAACTATATAAACTATTTTAGGGATGAGCAGTGGTCGCGTTAGGCCTATGGGGATAGATACGCCTTTTGAGTGACTAGATTTATCGATTTTAGCATAGTATCCCTGGTTGCGGTAGATCGTATTTCGTACTGCCTCTCTCCATGAATAGATAAGATGCTACTAGTTGTATGAACTGCTTATGGAGCTATACACTTCTTACGGAGCTATGATGCTGCTAATGCTTACGGAGCTATAGATTGCTTATAGAGCTACGACGTTGTATTGCTTACGGAGCTACTAAATCTCTTACGGAGCCATATATTGTGTATAGGGACTAAAGTGAAGCCTACGGTGCCATATTGAAGTTTATTCACTTATGGACTTATTCTACACGCAGAGGTATTACAGACACTTTGTAGATCCTCGAGTGCTCGAGGTGTAGTCACAGGGGCCCGAAAGACCTGAACTCAATTATAGGTCCTCAGATGGCTCATATACAATTACAGGAGACCAAAACGCTCTGGTATAGTCTCAAGAGACTAGGTATGTTCAGTTACAATTACTTGCAGGGTCATAGCGGTACCGATAGGGGGTATATAGACTGAGTGTCGCCTGCTGGGGCTTATGGGGACCCAGGTAGGTTATTTCTGTGATGATTGTACCTTCCAGACTTATGGGGGCCACGTTAGGTTCTTATTTCCATATTTTCTTACTAGATATAGCTTATGAATGTATAACCATACAGCTTACACTCTTGTTTGTATAGTTATCTGTTAGATGCAGGCTATGGTTATAAAATTATATAGGTTAACTTCTGCTCCTTCTCGCTGATTACTTTCAGTTCTTTATCAACTTTTGTTCATATTTTATTACTTCCTTATATATTTTGTACATATTATACTGATGCCCATGCATGGGGCACTGCATACTAGCCTGCAGGTTTTGTAAGATAGGTTTCAGGACCTTCTTTAGCAACTATTTAGAACTCCTTTCAATCAGAGTTTCCAGGTAGTAAAGGTTTGCTTGTCCTTTATATATAGATTTTGGGTAGGCCAGGGCCTTGTCCCGACCAATATATTTCACTCTTAGAGGCTTCCAAACCACAATCTCCAGTTCCTAGCTAGTTGTGCGTTGTTGGCCGTGTGGGGCCTATATATGTTGTGCTTTGTGTGTTGGACTTGTGGGGCCTAGTTTATCTATCTTTTAGTAGTATTGTCGGCTATAGTTTATATATGACTGTTGGTTTTCCTTTTGTTATAACTTAGACACCATGGTGGTCTTGTCAACCCTCATAGGATCCTCTGATTATTATGATTTCTAGGTTAGTTATTTTTATACAGGTTGTATATTGCAGCTTAGTTGGCCCGAGGCTGTGTTTATAGCTGAGATATAGTTGTTTGTTTTCTTGATTTTACGTTACTGCAAGGCACCAGACATGCCCATGCCCAACTAAGTCATCCCAGGTACCAGTGTGGCACTAGGTGCCAGTTACGCCTCCAAGGTGGGGCGTGACAAAATAAAATCCTTATTGAAGTCCCACACACCTATCTTAGAAAAATATTCCACTAGAATTCGGATCTTGAAGCCCTTGGAGAAACCCTAGGTGATCTTGAGCCTTGAGAGAGAAGAGGAAGAAGAGTTTGGGTGAGTTCTTTTATGGAATGAGGGATTAGGCTATATATTCCACTTAAAATTGTCCCACCTAATACCCAAAACGAGTTGTTTAGGAGTCAGAAGCATAGGATTTTATGAAAATACCCTTGAAAATTTGCAGAAAAAAGGACCCTACTAGTCCTCATGATGGACATCATGACTTGTGAGGTATTGGACGAGTTGTGAGTCCAATCCGTGAAGTTTACTGGAATTTCCACCAAATTTTGCCACTTAACGATTCGTTAGGTGACTTAATGAGTCACTTAACTAGTCGTTAAGTCCCCTATGAAACTAAAGTTTTTCGTAATTTTTGCCACTTAACGGGTCACATAACGAGTCGTTAGGTGACTTAACGAGTCACCTGATGAATCATTCTATGATCTGGTGTAGTTTCACTAAATTGCTCATAACTTCTTACTCCGAACTCCGATTGATGCAAGGTTGGATGAGTTGGAAAGAAGACTCTAATTTCTTGAATTTGATATATTGTATCACCCAAAAACACTTTTTGAAAAGAGATCTATAGTTGTTAGAAGTTGACCCTTGCTAGAACTTGTACGAAAACTCAATCAATAAAAAGGCTCTCAACTCAACTTTGTGCTAGAAATTCCTTATGACCTTAATTTCTATCCATTGCACTTCTCAAACTTGAGGATTGATATTAACACCTAGTATCCATTGAATTAGTTAGGCTTAGACCTATCCATATACCTAGAATAGTTCCAAACTTAGCTTGAAAGTCTACGGCATTGAAATATCTCAACTCACTAGTTTTGGGTCTAGTCTTAGAGACTTTTGGGGTGTTACAGCTACTAAGCAAGACAACTTATTAAAAGCCTGGGATCCAAATTCAACCCATATAAATGACTTGCAAACCGTAAGTCACTAACAAATTCCTCAATTTCTGAGGCTTCAGTTATGATGCCCAGTTACAACCCATAAAATCGACTTGCGGTTCATAAGTCAGACCATAAGTTCTAATCTGGAACCTTGGAAATTTGGGTCCTCTCTTACAATGGGTAAAGTACTTCCCACAAAGTTAAAATATGGTCAATAGTTCAGACTATAAGTCTTAAATAGTACCTTGAAAAATTGAGCTTCCATTTATAGTGACCAAGTACGATCCGTAGAATTCACGTACAGTCCTAGAGATCGGGCCTTTGACTCTCCCCTTCATACATCCATATGCATACCATATATTCCATTAACGATCCTTATGTCACTTATAGTACAAAACCAATTGGGCTATCCTTCCTTTCTTACATCAACATATGGACCGGAGATTCCATTTACGGTCCTCATATGTCAATTTATAGCTCCTGCTCAGGTTTTCCTGAGATTTTGAAATTCCATTCTTTCAATCTAGCAGGTACTTCCATGCTTAGTTAGAGAATAGGCACATCAATTTAATTCTATAAATCACATGAATGATTGTGTCCCCTTAGTCAAATTTGATTTACTTACATGGTAAGGTCAAAATTCAATTCTAAAGGTACAAGGTGTTACAATATCCCTGTTTCTTAGGATCATTCGTCATAAAATGATGGTTATGAGCACTAGCAAATTCTAACTCTAGAATTTTTCAAAAATTTTGGTAGATTTTATTTTGTAATTAATACTATCTGAATTTCTCAAAGATGTACCAGCTAACCAGAAATAGCATCATAAGCCTTACAGAGCATTAAACAGTGCATAAACATGAGAGTATATATAGAAATCACATTAAGCCCACATTAGTCTCTTAAATCATGAAAGGGAAAATCCTCTCAAACTTAACTTGCTCTTTGTTCATCAACATAATAGACATCATTCTCGCAAGGAAATTGATAGAAATATAGAAAAGGAGCAACTGTAGGCATGAGTCATAGGATACGTGTAGATTTAGGATGGACATGACATCATATGATTTAGTTTAGGCTTAGAGTGAACAACATGAGACATGAATTCGTATGACACATGAAGATTTTATCTAGACATGGAGGGCATAGCTTAGCATAAAGAATGAGTTTCATATATCATGGGCATAACATAGGACATGATGTCATAGAATTGTAGGGTAAGGTTAAGATTATTACCTTAGGAATTTTCCTCTTGTTCGAAGACTAACTAAGGATACTTTTGTTCTATATCATCTTCAGCTTGCCATGTATCCTCTTTAACATTCTAGTTCCTCCATAATACTTTCATAAATGCATCTCTTTAGTCCTCAACTTGGGAATTTGATGATCAAGGATGGCCAGTGGGACATTTTCATAAGTTAGATTCCCTTAGACACCTATATTCTCAATAGGGACAACCAGAGATGGATCGCCCATACACTTCTTTAACATAGATACATGAGACACTAGATGTATCATGGCCAATTCCGTAGACAGCTCCAGCTCATAGGCTACCAACCCAACTCTTTGTAAGATTGTTCAATGGACAACATACCTAGGACTTAGCTTCCCTTTCCTTTCAAATTTCATGACACATTTCATAGGAGAGACCTTAAAGAATACCAAACATTGACATCAAATTCCAGGTTTCAACGTTGTATATTTGAATAGGATTTTTGCCGAATCTAAGCAGTAGTTCTCAATCGCTCTTGAATCAATTTGATCTTTTCTATAGATTGATGAACCGTGTCTGGTCCAAGTAGTTATTCTTCACCAACTTCGAAACCAACTAATAGGTTATCTGCACCTTCACCCATATAATGCCCAATATGGTGCCAACTTGATACTGGCATGATAACTATTGTTATAAGCAAACTCAATGAGAGGAAAAACATTATTCCAAATACCTTTAAACTCTAGAGCACAATATCTAAACATATCTTCGAGCATCTAAATTGTGCGCTTCGCCGGAACATATAATACCCTGAAAGTACCTAAGATTAGACACGAGAGTTGAACTAGAGAAAATAGGAAAATCAACACTTCTACACTAGAACGACTCGTGGGTTGTGAGACCAAGTAACGAGTCATAGGAGGAAGCGTGAAGAAGACCTGGAGTCTAGGCATCCAGACCATGAGTCATACCACGAGTCATGGTATGTGGGTACGACTCATGGTCAAGGCCGTGGGAGTGGTGAAGTCACGAGTGATGTTACAACCCATTGTAGGAAACCATGAGTCATGGGATAAAGTTGTGGTGAGAATCAAGGAAGGTTTCCAGGGGAGCAGTAGTGATCACGAGTGGCGACCACGAGTTGTTACTTCATGGTATGATTCGCGGTGAGGCCCGTGATGACTAGCAGTGTGTATTTTTCCTACATTTTAGTAAGGGTAGTTTCATAATTTCTAAGCTCTTAATCCCTAAATACGTCATTTTAAGCTCATAGTAGGGAGTTTTAAGAGGGTTAAATCTATTCTAACTCATTCCCTCCCCATACATGCAAACTAAAGGATTCTTAAGGAAGATCAAGCATAGAACTCTCCAATTTCTTCTCTAATTCCTTCGGGCTTCAAAGGAAGAGTGTAAGACCATATTACCCAAGTATGTAGGGTTATGAATGGGAGTATTCCTTCAGTTCCATTCCCAAATCCTCTTCTAAATTCATGAATTTCAAGATGGATGAGTCTATGGGGTTTTAACCTAAATTTGTGAAATTATCTAAGTATCTATCGTGGATAAATTCTATTCATATTTTCAATGTGGTTTTAAGATGCATGGGCATGTTTTATAATGATTTCAATTACAAATTTATGATTTCAAATTTTTAAAATTATGATGCCCAATTATGAAAATTCATGAAGAATTGAGATTATGATCTATGTTTACAAGTATGATGAAATGTCTATGATGAAAGTATGATTTCGAATTATCCATGTTTATATAAATGATTTTACTATCAAGTTTATTTCAAAGCATGTATAAGTTTGGGCAAGCCCATATGATCAAGTATGTTTCATGATTTACTTCAAACTTCATGTTATTACCTTACCACGTGATTTTGGAGTCTAGACTCCCACTTTTCAGCTTGTGGTATAGTTTCAGCTGAGGCTCCTCATGATATGTTTTTAGATTATGCATGTACTATTATGATTCAGCTTCTTCATAAGATTATGGTTTAGCTTCGTTGAAAAATGATGGAGAGCATATGCATGTTTTTGGGAGTAGTGTCTAGCACTGAGTAGGCTAAGGGTTTAGTTAACCCTATGCCTCAGAACTACATGCCAATGTAGGAATGTTCAGATTATTTAAGACCTCCCTTGTAAGATTTTCCTATCCCCGAGGGGCCTTCAACTTGATATCGATATCATGGTATCGCCCTTAGCCCTAGAAAGGCTTTGGATGGCTCTTCCCACTTGAGTGTAATAGTTGGGACCACGTAAGCTCTATCGTGGTAATGTCGGTTATATGATGAGTCTCCCATTATTCCTCATGATTTTAGTTATGCATGTTCATCAGTCATGATATTATGTTTTCAGCAGGTTTGACCCAATGTTTAGTTTTACTTATGATTATCAATTGCATCTTTGGGTCATTCGAATGAGTTATGATATTCAGTCATGTTCAAATCACATTTTCAGATGATAGCATGCAAGCCTTACTCTCATAATCTTATGTTGAAATTTTTTATGATATGCATGATTTTAGTTTTACTTATTCATTGGTTTACTTACCTTGCGTACTCAGTACATTCAAAGTACTCACCACATACTCTATGTTGTATCGTTTCATGATACAGGCTCGAACATTCAAGTTCAGTCCCACCGTTAGCCAGATCCTCAGAGTTAGCATCTCTCAGCTTGTTGGTGAGTCCTTATCCTTCAAGGACCTTCTCATCAATTTATCATCAGTATTTTTGGTTTTAGTTTGTTAGTGAGTTAGTTGGGGTCTTGTCCATCAACTCAACAGATTGTAGAGGCTTATCAAACATAGTATATAGTCAGCTTCGAATTAGTGCTATGTTTTTCGTTGTTCAGATGTTATTAAATTTTCAGGTTTTCCCTATTTCAAAGGTTATATTTCCGCATTTATTTTGTTGAGATTTAGTTGTTATGTTCATTCCATGGGTCGACTTGGAGCCATTTATGGTTCTAGATTTTGTTTCTAGATCCGAGCCTATGTTCAGGTCATGACAAATTTTGTATCAGAGCATTAGGTTTTGAAGTGTCCTAGGCTGTCTAAAAGCCACGTTAAGTAGAGTCTTGTTCATAGGTGTGAAGCGCACCACACTTATGATGAAGAGGCTACAAAATATTTTAGCAAATTTCCCTTCTTTCATTAACTATGTCGTACGATGAAATGTCTCTCTATCCTTCTAACTCGTGCTACACGCTTTTGCAGAATCATGCCTCCTCACCGAGTTAATGAAAGAAGGAACGAAAATGGAAATGGCCAAGAGAATGGTAATGGAGATGGGCACCAGCAAGCCCCACAAGTCCCCCAGGATCATGTGCCCAAGCAGGTTTCCCATGCGGAGTATAGGGTAACCATCCAGATGTTGGCACAGGCATTGGCCGCCCAGGTCAACCAAAAGGCGATAACACATGTTCCCCAGAATGGGAATGCGGCAACGGCAAAAGTCAGGGACTTTCTCAAGATGAACCCTCCAAAGTTCCTCGAATTGAAGGTGGAAGAGGATCCACACAAGTTTATTGATGAAATCCAAAAGATCACCCAAATTATGGAGTTGATAGGAGAGGAGTGCGTAGACCTAGCCTCTTATCAGTTGAAAGGGGCCTATATCAGGTTCACATAGTAGAAGGATAGAAGAATAGTTGGAGCAGGTCCCACTGGTGCGGATGAGTTGGAGCAAGTGTGCCATCTAGATCTAGGAGCGACCAGAGGGGATGAGCATCAGGCTCTCGAGGTCAGGAGAGTAGACCAGTAGAGCCCAGTATTCTGGGATGTGACAGGTGTGGCAGGAGGCACATGGGTCAGTGCTTAGCAGGTACAGGTGCTTGTTTCGTGTGTAGGAAGACCGGACACATGCTTAAAGATTATCCATCAGCTAGACAGGGCTAGGGTAGAGGTCGAGACCCAACCACTAGTTCAGCATCCCGACCAGCACGCTCAGCTCAGCAGGGTACCTCCACTAGTGTAGGTGGTGGCCAGCATCAGAACAGGTTCTATGCCCTCGCATCTCGTCAGAAGCAGGAGGTCTCTCCAGATGTAGTCACTAGTATGTTACGAGCATTCCACCATGATGTATATGTATTGTTAGATCCAAGGGATACTTTATTTTTTGTGATTCCCTATGTTTCTAGTAGTTTCGGAGTCAGTCCCAAAATCCTATTAGAACCCTTCTCAATCTCTACACCAGTCAGTGATTCAGTGATTGCTTGACAGGTATACAGGTATTGCCCTGTCATAGTCCTTCAGAAAGTCACCTCAGCACATTTAGTAGAGTTATCCATGACAGATTTTGATGTCATCTTTGGCATGGATTGGTTACATGTATGTTATGCTTCAGTGAATTATAGAACCCGTGCAGTAGAGTTCCAGCTCCAGCGTGCCTGTAGGTAATTCCATTTCCTACCTTAAGGCCAGAAAAGTGATCTCTAAGGGTTTCGTGTGCCATCTATTTAGGGTTAAGGATGCTACATCTGAAACCTCGACTATTCAGTCAATTCCTATAGTGACTGAATATCAAGAAGTGTTTCAAGATGAGCTACCAGGAATTCCTCCCGAGCGGGAGATCAACTTTAGCATCGACCTTCTTCTTGATACGCAACCTATATCTATTCCTCCTTACAAAATGGCTCCAACTGAGCTAAAGGAGTTGAAGGATCGATTAGACAAGGGTTTCATTAGACCTAGGAAGTCCCCATAGGGTGCACTAGTTCTCTTTGTCCGAAAGAAGGATGGTTCCCTTTCGGATGTGCATTCACTATCGATAATTGAACAAGGTCAAAGTCAGGAACATGTATTCTCTCCCCAGAATTGATGACTTGTTTGACCATCTTCAAGGTGCCAAGTGTTTTTCAATGAAAGACCTCAGACTCAAATATCATCAGCTTAGGGTTAAAGAGAGTGATATCCTGAAGACAGCCTTCAGGAATAGGTATGGTCACTGTGAGTTAGTAGTTATATATTTTGGACTTACAAATGCTCCTGCGGCTTTTATGGATTTGATGAACAGGGTTTTCAAGCTATATTTGGAATGTTCGTGATTATGTTCATAAATGACATTCTCATATACTCTCGGACCAAGGAGGAGCATGCCACTCAGTTGAGGGTAGTGTTGCAGACTCTTAAGGATCATCAACTGTATGTTATATTCAGCAAGTATGAGTTTTGATTAAACTCAGTAGCATTTTTGGGTCATGTAGTGTCAAGGGCGGGTGTACAGGTGGACTCTCAAAAGATATAAGCTGTGAAGAATTTGCCTGAACCAGTTAGTCCTTTGGATATCAGGAGTTTCTTGCGCTTAGCTGCTTACTATCAGAGGTTTGTGGAAGGGTTTTCATCTATTGTGGTACCATTGACTAATTTGACCTAGAAGAAAGTGAATTTTAAATGGTTAGAGGCCTGTGAGAAGAGCTTCCAAGAGTTTAGGACTCGACTTACCACAGTACCAATATTGAATCTACCTGACGGTACCGATGGGTTTATGGTATATTGTGACACCTCAAGGATCATCCTTGGTTGTGTATTAATTAAGCATGGTAAGATTATAGCCTATACTTCCAGGAAGCTTAAGGTTTATGAGAAGAACTATCCGACTCACGACCTCGAGTTGGCAGTGGTAGTATTCTCCTTGAAAAGTTGGAGATCAACCATTGACGAGTAATCCTAATGTAGGCGGATTTGGTCAGCGAGATGCATAAATAGTACTTCAAATCCATTATGACACTATCTGTAAAAGGTCCATGTAGATGTGTTTACGGACCACAAAAGCCTATAGTATGTGTTTACCCAGAAGGATCTAATTCTACGTCAAAGAAGGTGGTTAGAGTTACCTAAGGATTACGATATGAGTTTCCTTCATCATCCGAGCAAGGCTAATATGGTGGTAGATTCTCTTAACAGGATTTTTATGGAGAGTGTGTCCCATGTAGATGAGGGGAGGAAAAAATTGGTGAAGGAGGTGCATCGGCTTGCACGACTAGGAGTTCGTCTTGTGGATTCGACAGATGGTCATGTCATTGTTCAAAATGGATCAGAATCTTCTTTGGTTACTGAAGTCAAGGTTAGGCAAGATGAGGATCTTATTTTTGTAAAGCTGAAGGGGGCAGTTCAGAATCACAAGGTGGAGGTTTTCTTCCAAGGGGGAGATAGTGTACTATGATATCAGGGTCGTTTGTGTGTTTCGGGTGTTGGTGATTTGAGAGACTGGATGTTACATAAGGCTCAGGGTTCCTGATATTCTATACATCTAAGTGTCACCAAGATGTATCGTGACCTACGGGAAGTCTATTGGTGGAATGGCATGAAGAAGGACATAGCAGAGTTTATGGCTAATTATCCGAATTGTCAACAAGTGAAAGTTAAGCACCAAAGACCTGGAGGTGCTCTTCAAGACATTAGTATCCCCACTTGGAAGTGGGATAAAATCAATATATACTTCATTATAGGGTTTCCTCGTACTCGTCGATAGTATGACTCCATGTGGGTGATTGTAGATAGGTTGACTAAGGCAGCTCATTTTCGGTCAAAACTACCAATTTGGCGGAGAATTATTCCAAATTGTATATTCAGGAGTTAGTTCGATTGCTTGGAGTGCCCTGGTCCATCATATCAAATTCCTAAGCTTAGATTTGTAGTTCCTAAGCTCCTAAGACCTAAATTACATTGTTTTAAGCTCAGATTTGGGGAGTTTTAAGAGGGTTAAATCTATTCTAACCCATTCCCTCCCCATGCATGCAAACTAAAGGATTCCTAAGGAAGATCAAGCATAGAACTCTCCAATTCGTTTGGGATTTCAAGGAAGAGTGTAAGACTGGATTTCCCAGGTATGTAAGGTTATGGATCGGAATATTCCTTCATTTCCATGCCCAAATCCTCTTCTAAATTCATGATTAATGAGTCTTTGGGGTTTTAACCTAAATTTGTGAAATTATCTATGTATCTATCATGGGTAAATCCTATTCATGTTTTTAATGTGGTTTTAAGATTCATGGGCATGTTTTATAATGATTTCAATTATAATTTTATAATTTCAAAGTTTTATAATTATGAGGCTCAATTATGAAAGTTCATGAAGAGTTGAGATTATGATCTATGTTTTCAAGTATGATGAAATTTCTATGATGAAAGTATGATTTTAAATTATCCATTTTTATATTCATGATTTAACTATCAAGTCTATTTCAAAGAATGTATAAGTTTGGGCAAGCCCATATGATCAAGTATGTTTCATGAGTTACTTCAAATTTCATGTTATTAGCTTACCACATGATTTTGGAGTCTAGACTCCCACTTTTCAGCTTGTCGTATGGTTTGAGTCGAGGTTCCTCATGATATATTTTCAAATTATGCATGTACTATTATTATTCTGCTTCGTTGAAAAATGATGGAGAGCATATGCATATTCTTGGGAGTAGTGTCTAGCACCGAGTAGGCTAAGGATTTAGTTAATCCTGTGCCTCAGAACTATATGCCAATGTAGAAATGTTCAAATTATTTGGGACCTCCATTGTGAGCTTTCCCTGCCCTCAAGGGGCCTTCAGCTTGATATCGATATCATGGTAGTGCCCTTAGCCTTGGTAAGGCTTTGGACGGCTCTGCCCACTTTTGTGTAATAGTCGAGACCACGTAAGCTCTATCGTGGTAATATCGGTTATATGACGACTCTCCCATTATTCCTCATGATTTCAGTTGTGCATGTTCATTAGTCATGATATTATGTTCTTAGTAGTTATGCATGTTCATCAGTCGTGGTATTATGTTTTTAGCAGGTTTGACCCGATGTTCATTTTTATTTATGATTATCAATTTAAGATTTGGGTCATTCAAATCAGTTATGATATTAATTCATGTTCAAGTCATGTTTTCATATAATAGCATGCAAGCCTTACTCTCAGAATCTTATGTTGAGATGTTTTATGATATACATGATTTCAATTTTACTTATTCAGCAATTTACTTACCTTCCATACTCGGTATATTTCAAGTACTGGCTGCATACTTTATGTTGTATCGTTTCATGATACAGGCTCGGACGTTCAGGTTCGTCTCACTGTTAGCTAGATCCTCAAAGTTAGCATCTCTCAACTTATTGGTGAGTCCTCATCCTTTGAGGACCTTCTCATTAGTTTATCATCAGTATTTTTGGTTTCAGTTTGTTAATGAGTTAGTTGGAGTCTTGTCCCATCAACTCATCAAATTGTAGAGGCTTATCAGACATAGTATGTAGTCAGCTTCGGGTCAGTGTTAATGTATTCCGTTGTTCAGATGTTATTAAATTTTTAGGTTTCCACTATTTCAAATGTTAGATTTCCGCATTTATTTTGTTGAGTTTTAGTTTTCATGTTCATGCCATGGGTCTACCTGGAGCCATTTATGGTTCTAGATTCCGTGTTTAGATCCGAGCCTATGTTCAAGTCGTGACAAAACATCTTTCAATAAATGAAAAACAGTATTCAAATAAATGCGAGTACCCAATCCTTTTTGCAAAGACTTATAAAAGTGAGTTTTAAACTATGCACATCTATAATGGATACTAGGATCCATACAGTTGGACAATCTCTCAAGTGTACATATATTTTATCATAATCTTCCACTGAATATGTCATCATGATGGGTAGAAAATGTGCTGACTTAGTAAGATGGTCTATAATCACCCAAATCAAATGATTTATCTAAAATAAGTGAGGTAGACCTGTTCCGAAGTCCATATTAATCATCTCCCATTTCCATACAACAAATTTTATATTCTATGTTAGGCCACTGAGCCTCTGGTGCTCTACTTTAACTTGTTGGCAATTTGGATATTTAGCTATATACTCTATTGCATTCTTCTTCATTTCATTCCACCAATAGATTACTTTTCAAGTCAGGATACATCTTCGTAGAACCTGGGTGGATAGAATACCTAGAGTTATGTGCTTCTGTGATAATTCACTCTCAAAGCTCATCAATGTTTGGGACACATAATCTATCTTAGTACCTTAAAGTACCACCCCTCTTTGCTCGAAAGCCATATTATTGTGCTTTGGGATTCCCTCCTCTAACTAGAGTAATATGGGATCATCATACTACTTTTCCTTTACTTCTGCAATTAGGGACAACTCTGTCCTATTTTAAATACTTACACCGCCATCCTTGAAGTCTAAAAAGTGGACCCTTAGGCTTGCCAATCTATGACCATCTCTTGAGAAGTCATTCTCACCTTCTTCCATGTGAGCCAGACTTTCCATGGATCATTGGCTACCACATTAGCATTATATGGATGGTAGAGAATATCAACATCATAGTCTTTGATTAATTCAAGCCATCATCTTTGTCTGAGATTCAACTTTCTCTACTTGAAAATGTATTGGAGACTCTTGTAGTATGTGAAAATATCCATGTGAACTCCATTTAAGTAATGACACCACATCTTTATCCCAAACACTACTGCAACCAATTCTAATTCATGCATCAGATAGTTCTTCTCATGAACCTTCAATTGTTTGGAAGCATAAGCCATATCTTCTCATTTTTCATCAACACACAAGTAAGACCTATTCCCAAAACCTTTGGTAAGGTCAAAACTAGAGCAGTTTAGTCTTTGATTTCTGGAAGCTTTTCTCACAGGAGTCTGACAATTGGAACTTGGCCTTCTTCTGGTTTAGCTTAGTCAATGCAAAAGCCATATAGGAGAAACTATCTATAAACCTTCTATAATAGCCTGCCAAACTCAAAAAACTCCTAATCTCTATGGGGCTTGGGGATCTTAGCCAATTCTTGACCTCCTTAATCTTTTATGAATCCACCTTGATATTCTCACCAGACACCACATGGCCTAGGAATGCTACTAATTTCATCCAAAAGTCACACTTGGAAAATTTAGAATAAGTTTGGTGGTCTCTAAGCATCCGTAACACTAAACTGAGGTGATCTGCATGTTCACCCTCATCCCTTGAGTATACTAAGATGTCATCAATGAATACAATCTCTAATACATTGAGATACAACTTGAATATGCTGTTCATGAGGTCCATAAAAGTTGTTGGTGCACTTATCAACCTAAAGGACATTATAAGTAATTCAAAATGTCTGTATTAAGTCCTGAAAGCTATTTTTAAGATATGTTCTTCTCTGACTCTCAACTAGTGATACCTTGACCTGAGGTCGATCTTGGAGATATTTTGTGCCCTAAAGTTGGTTGAATAAATTGTCAATCCTTGAAAGTGGATACTTATTTTTTATGGTTACCTTGTTTAGCTGACGGTAATAAATGCACATCCATAAGGATTCATCTTTCTTTTAGATAAATATAATCGATGAACCCCATGGTGAGAGACTTGGTTGAATAAATCCCTTGTCAAGAAGGTCTTTCAACTGTTATTTCAAACTTTCAACTCTGTTTGGGACATATTATATAGAGGGATAAATATGGGCTTCATACAAGGAATAACATCAATTCTAAAATTGATCTCCCTCTCGGGAGGGATTCTTGGAAGTTCATCTGGAAATACATCTAGAAACTCATTACATGCACCGACTAGAAGTCTAGTGCCTCAAAATCGGTATCCCTTACCCTAACTAGATGGTATAAGCATCCCTTGGAAATTAGTTTTCTCACTCTAAATTAAGAAATAAACCTACCCTTCGGCATCACGATGTTACCTTTCCATTCTAAAACAGGTTTATTGGGAAACTAGAAAGTGATCACTTTTGTCCGATAGTGGAGTATAGTGTAACATGATTACAACCTATCCATATCCATAATGACATCAAAGTCAACCATCTTCAATTCAACCAAATCGGCTCTAGTAACCCTATGACACACTGTAATTGTATAATTCCTATACATTTGTTCTTCAATTACTGACTCACCAACTGAAGTGGATTTAGATAAGGGTTCATGTAATCATTTGGGTTCTAAAAGAAACCTTTAAGAAACATAAGGTGTCACATATGAATAGGTGGATCCAAGACACGTAAAGACATGAAGATTAATGGTAAACACTATCAACATACCTGTAGAAACATCTGGGGATGACTCTAGGTCTTGACAGCCAGCTAAAGCGTATATATGGTTCTACCCTCCCCCAATTTGTAACTCGCCCTGGTGGGGCTTGTGTATCACGTGGAGGAGCTAAAGGAGTGAGTGATGTATTATCATATCTGGCTGCATTACCCCTAATTCCCTGTCCTATATTTGGGCAGTCTCATTGAAAATAGCCTCCAAGGAAATAACTGTAGCATACATTTATTCCCAAATGACATTCCCCCGAGTGTCTCTTCCCATACCTGTTGTGGGGAAAATATTGTAAAGTATTTTAAGCAACACTAGCCTGTGACTGAGGGCCTGCCGCTCTGGGTTATAACTCTAGTTACTCTAGCCTCGTCGCTCGCTCCTTAATCCCTGAGGTGGTGTACTAGTGGTAGATGGAGAAGTTCCTAACTTCCTCTTGTGAAATATGGACCGGTTACTACTTCCGTATTGACTGCTATCATGGATAGCTAGCATGGCCCTGTGGTTCTAGTTTCTATCCCTATCAAAACTATATGCTTATTTCCTATCTTCCATCTGTTGTGCATAGACCATCAGTCTGGCTATATCCATCTCTTTGTGTAGTCAGGTCGCAACAAAATCACGTTCCTTCTAAGGTCATGCACAAATCTGCACATCCTTGCCCTCATTGTAGATACCATCTCTAGAGAAAAACGAGCTAGCTAAGTGAACTTAAGGTTATACTCCCTTACACTCATTCAATCTTGCCTAATTTCCATGAAATCATCAACTTTAGATTCCTTCTGTTCTAAAGGTAGGAAGTGATCAATGAATGCCTCCATGAAATTTCTCCATACTACAGGAACTGTGTCTTCTGCCGATCTTCATACCAAGTATCAACAATATCCTTCAACTGGTAAGAAGAAAAGCTTTTATCCCTCTGTTTCACTGGCGCACATGGCTTGGAAAATTTTTTGTATCTCATTAATAAAATTTTGAGGGTTTCTTCCGCTTTAGATCTTAAGAAGACTGGTGGATTCATCTGGAGAAATTTCTAGATTCTAGAGGTAGTTTTCTTTTCGTATGGACTAGCATTGGAAGGGTTTGATTCCGAGCATTGAGATTGAGTTGCAACAAGCCGAGTGAGCATCTAAATTGCTTCCCTAAATTCTGCATCAAAAAAGTTCGGCTGTTGATGCATGAAAGTTATGGGGTTCCCCATGGGACCCATTGTGAGTGTTGGAAATGATGCCATGGTAGGTTGGCCAGCTGAGCGATCCTGGGATCTTGTCTACATCCCCTAAGTCTGAGGCAGCGCACTAGCTCCACCTCTATGGTAGTATCAGTGTTAACATTAGCCCTCTGGTTTATGGTTGTTTTTCTCTTAGCAGGCATTTTCTGAAATTTGTGGTAACCCACGAGTTAGATTTCAATCCTTTTAAGGTTTGTTGTACAGCACAATCCAGAGTATAAAATGAAGAGTAGCATTTTAAATGTCCTACAGCCTCCCAATAATAAATATGGTGGGCTTCACACCCATAATTAAGACTCTACTAGAGCATCTTCATAGGCTCCTTAAGACACTTGAACCTAGCACTCTGATTCCAAGTTAGTTACACCCAGAACCAAGGCCTAAGCGAGACTGATACTCGATTCCATTGTTGGACCGAGTATACCTCAAACATGTCATGGGACATAGAGCATTTATCTAACATGAGCGGAGTAAGAATGATTTAAAACTTTAGAGAAAAATATCTGTATGTATACGGAAAATAATCATTTCATAAAAAAAATCACCACTTTATTACATAAGTGACATAGAGGTAAAAATTGAATATATGAAAAGAGAACATAATATACTAACAAATCTATGAAGCCTCTGTTAACACATGAATAAATGTTTTATCGGGACAAGGGATCTGGCATACCTCTAGCAAAACCTAAGAAAAAGATTAATAAAGACATTTCCTTAAGTGTAAGTAGGGCTCACAAAAATATGAAGGTGTAAGGAACCTAATGCGCTGCTTGGTTGAATGTCTTAATACCTAAGTCTGCACTATTAAACAATACAACACCCTTGATAAAAGGGACGTAAGCACATATGAAATTATATTAGTGATGAGTTAGTAATTTACCAACTCATTAGGTTTTTAAACATGAGCTTTTGCTTGGTTTTCAAGTCATTTGGAAGGATTTTATGCGCTTTATCTTTAGTTTTTGCAGATATTCCATTTAAGGAGAGAAGGCAAAAAATTGGACAAAAGCATGGAATTAAAGAAGAGGACCGGAACTCTACCAGATAAGACCGATGCTCCACCAGATGGAACTAGCAAAACACCGACTGAAATGCAGGAGTATACTGGATAGGAGTGGAAGGTGCACCAGTGGAATGTGGTTCAGTACCCGCAAGCTGTTGGTGACAACACTGGCCAGACCCGAAGTTACTGCTCTCAAGTGCGACGCAGCGGCGTTCCGCGGATGGGCACCGGCGCAACGCTAGTGACTCAAAAGTGAGGCTGCCTTCAGAAGCGAAGAATCGTCTAGCATGAAATTTGAGGAGCATTTTTAGATTATTTTGTACATTCTCTAGAAAGTACCAATTATTCCATTCCAGATTTGTAGAGTTAGAGAGAGAAATATTGAATAGCGTTTCTTCTTCTTCCTCAAGGTATAAACCACCATTGAAGATAATTTTTGAGCTTTCTATTTTACTCTTATGATAATTTTATGAAGTTGTTTATTAATATGCTTTTATATTATTCATCTATGAGTAGCTAGATATTTTGCTAGGTTTGTGTGCATGATTGGGAAGAGATTGGATTGGCTATGGCTATTTTAATCTTGTGATTACTCATTATGTGTAAATTTGTTTTTTTCTCCCTAATTATAACTGAATTAACCATAGTTTCAAATGTGGATAATGACTACTTATTCCATTTTTTCTTGAAAAAGAGAAATTGAATATGGGTGAGAAAGTAATGGTAGGCAATTGGGTCTCAGTGTGTGATGTGGGGCTAGAGATAGACAAAACCCATAATCATACACCCTTTAGAGATTTGAGGCTAGAAATAGTTGAAATCTTTCCTAAGCTATAGTGGATTAATTGATTGAGGCCTTGGGGTTTGAGAAAACTCAAGGAATAGAGCACCCAATTAGTTGAAAAACATCGGGTGTCACTTTATCCACAACTATTTATGCATATTAGTATTATTTGATTTTCTAGTTAATCCCAATCCAATAGAACCCTCATCACTAGCATACCCCTGGCACTTGCACATAATTGTTAATTGAATTTAGTTGCCTTGTTCTCTCAATAGTTGATTTTAATTTAAAAATTATGATCTCGCTTTTTACCCCAACATTTTATTTTTATTATCAAGTGCATGGATGCAATTTTAGTTTAAGTCAATAGACAACTTTTGCATTATTCAATCGCTATTCCTTGTGGATTCGACCCCGAATCTTAGTTGGATATTTATATTGCGATGGTCATTTAAACTTCCTCCTCGTGAGGAGTAGATTCGAACGCACCGTTGCCGGGGAATACAATTAGATAGCTCCTAGTTGATTGTTTATTTGAATTACTTTAGTATATTGTGTGGTTCTTTTACAATTTTAGTTGTTTTTGGGTGTTTCTTGGGATGACTGATATTAGCCAACATTCACAAAAAGGCTCAGTGGATGGTCATATGTACCACGAGGACGATGACCCAATGATGCCAGACATAGCAGGTGCCATTCTCCTACCACCTATGATAGGGAATCCGGTGTTCCATGCGACCAGCACAATGTTACACCTGCTACAAATGAAAGGACTCTTCGGAGGTCATCCAAGGGAAGATGCAAATTGACATCTTCGAAATTTTCTTGAGATATGTCAACCTTTAAACATCACAAACATAAGTCAAGAGTCGATCAGATTGAGGCTCTTCCCTTTTTTTTTTGACATGGGAAGAAACCATGTGGCTTGAGGAACTCCCTCCGGGAGGTATCACTTCATGGCAAGAGTTGACTGAAGCTTTCTTAGATCGGTTCTTCCCTCCATTGAGGATGTTTCAACTAAGAGATGATATTACTGATACACCCAAATTACACCTCTATGATAAGAAGTATAACGTGGTCGATGTCAAATAAAGAACCCAACAAAGTTGGGGTCGAATCCCATAGGGAATATGGTGAAATCAAGTCATATGCGGTTATTTGCTTTTAATCAAATATTTTTGTAACGTTGAGGGTTTCAGAATTAATTTTTGCTCCACTATTTGTCAAATACAAGAAATACCAACTTCGATTGATTACGATTGAACTGAAGAAGAAATAAGTTAAGGTTGTGATCATCATGGGTTTCCTAACAATGTTTGGTGAATGACCACAGGGGACTCATTTAATGCGAAGTGTGTAGGTTGCTAACTCGGCTATCCTATCCAAACGTTTCTCAACCTATTCAGATAGATATCATACTTATCTTCTCAAACTAAGAGTGATAATAAATGAGTTATAAGAATTAACCTAGGTTGATTAATCTTATTATAGAATTTCATCATTCAAGGGTTAACGCCTTGAATCCCCAATACTAATCCCTTTTCTTCCAGATTTATACTTCTTACTCTAGCAACTCAAATCTAGGGCTTGTTCTAATGTTTTCCATCACTAGAAATCATTCAGTACAAAGACACTAGTAATACACACATTTACATTCAATTAACCCCTGTATCATTCACCTTCAGTATGTTAATCCACCTTGATTCACACAACCCTAATAATGAATCTTAGCCACACATTGTCATTGCATTCACAACAACCATAACATTCATCAAAGAAGGTTTAACTTACAAAGAAGAGATGAAAACTTGATTGTGGTTTCAAAAACTCAATAATATTTCTTCTATGATTATCATTTTTCTCCTCTCAACGTACTACTCCAATTACTTTTCTCTCCAAAAAAATTGGATCCCCAAAAATAAACCTAACAGCTACTATTTATAGCCTAAAATAATCCAAAAATTGTGCTAAAAATCGAGGTCACTCTCCTCAAGTGACGCCCAAGTTGACGTCCTGTCGGCCAGGTGATGGTCCGTCATTTGGGTCGTCACTCTTATCCAGTATATCAACAAATCTGCATCTTGTTGATAGTATGTTTGATGGTTCATCACAGAGGGGATGGTCCGTCACTTGACCTGTCATTCCGTATCCCATGTGCCTTCAATTCTTCATCTTTTAGATGGTGATCGTGATGGTCTGTCGGAGAGGTGACGGTCCGTCACTTGGACCGTCATTTTCACTTCTTTTCATTTTTCTTCTGTTTAGACCCAAGGTAGAGGCGACGACCCGTTAGATAGGCCGTCACGTGGTAGTTTCATCCGGTTTCAGACGATTTATTTGCTTTGCCTATATTCCTATATAATAAACACAAAACTATTAAAGTACCTAAATAATTCTCAAGAACTTGCATCAATTAACAGTAAAAAGCATCCAATACATCGTCAATATGTCAGTGCATCATCACCCTCAACTTAGAATATTTGCTTGTCCACAAGCAACAAACTGGACACCTCATTAAAGAAAAAGAAAATTTTGGGTAACTACAATAGTTTTCATACTCAAAGTATATTATTTCACATTTACCACTCCCCTTTTTCAAAATGGGACATGGACAGATGGTATTCATTAAACATACTGATTTATGAGGATCTACGATTGACATGATGACATCAACATAGTACCTTAAATACACCAACAACAACTATCCTAACAACTAGCCATCAATAATGCTTTTGTAATTCCCTCACCACAAGTCCCCTCTTACATCCCAAGTTATTTTCCTAGGGACTAAAACAAGACACTCACTCTCATAAGTAAAATTTCATAGAAATGCACATATGAAACCTTAAGCTTTCCTTTATCATCATTGTTTCAGGTTCTTCGGATGCCTGATTAGGATCACCATTTGACTTCCTTGGTTTGTAGCGTAGGCTTGGGGACAGGTGTGGTACATATAGATAAAGTGGCTTAGCCCTCCTTGATGTTACGCTATTTCTCTTGCTCTACTCTTATTTAATCTCCCTTATCCTCTTTTATTCATTTCCCATCTCAACTCATGGGTGTGATTTTCTTTTTTTGGGGGGGGGGTGGATTTTGTTCTTTTTTCACATCAACCACACTACACTCATGTGTTTTCAATCAGTAGATTATACCTTCCATATCCAACCTTTTATCCACCCCTACTATATCCACCCTCAACTTACACAATTTTCTTGAGTTGAGGTACACAATGTCTAAGAAGGGACCACAGCCAGATTAAGTTCATTCTAAAAAATATAGGCAGGTTAACAGGCTAATGAATGAATAGGTATATCAGGCTCAAAATCAGGTATCAAAGGATTATTTACATTGTTTGGGTGGTCATAGGCTTTGTGTACTAATTACAAAATATGGCCTATGATCCTTTCCTAGTAAATTATCCTACAACCTTAGCAAGATAAACCAGGGAAGTTCTAGATGCATGCACAATGCCAGAACAATATCAATTAATCTCACACTCACTTAGCACCAATTTGCACTATCAATGACTGATTATCAACATATGCCCTAGATTAAGCACAATTGGAAATCAATATACCGATAATGTCAAGCGTAGATCCTTCAAAATTAATATGTTACAACAATACACACATGCCACATCAACCGATTTCAGGGGTCTCCATTTTCTAAAAAGTTTTAAAAAAAAGATGTTCATTTCAATCATTGCTTTAATTAATTCCAAATTTTATTTTACAAATCAAAAAACACACAATTTCAATACCAATTGGTGTGACAGACTCACAACTACCGTCCCCCCTCCTCCAAAAAAAACTTTTTGCATTGTCCCCCATGCATATATGTAAAGCTCCCAGACTGGAAATAGGGTAAATCTATGAAACGCTATACTCTAGAGTCTGGCACGGTTGCCTGTGCTGGAGTGATCCCAGAGCTGGCATTAGTGGCATCAGTGGCCTCTGCAAATGGAGGGGGTGTGGCGAGAGTCATCGACTCTAAATAAATTTTGTCCCCTATAACATGCCTCTTAACTGGGGGTGCTGAACTGTAAGAGGCTCCACCAACCCTGGCTTGCATCTCCTCAATGTGCATCTCCTTTTCCACCCTAGATTGTTTTAGAGCCAACTTCAACTCATCCTTCTCCTGTTTTTTATGCTTATGCTTTTTCTTCTTGTGGGTTTTTCCATAATCTCTAATATCATTTCTCAATTTTTTTTTGGTTGCCTTAGGCTGCTCGCCTGATAGAACAATGAAGGGTGAATCATCCTCTGACTCCTCAAAGTTGTCAAATGAGAACTCTAGGGATTGCCGCTCCTGTTTTAATATTAGAATGTCATTTTGAGCCTTTTTCAGCTCAGCTGCAAATCTCACCAACTCTGGCGCTATGAGGTCTTTCAGCCTATAATTTCACCCTTTCTTCCATTTCGTCCATGTGAGCATGAAGGTGCTTGTATGGTTCTAAGGTGGTTGTAATGGCTCGGTCAACAAAAGGGCCTAACTGCTCAGCAAACAGTTTTAATTGCTTGTCTTGTCTATCTGCTTTTCTTACCACTCGAGAAAAGTTTGCTGGAGTGAATGCATATTGTGAAGATCTAGACATGGCAGATGATGTTTCATCTGATTCTCCCTCCGATTGTGTCTTAGCCTCAATGGAAGTACATGGAGTAAATGCATGAATTGGGGAAACCTGGTAAACTAACATTCCTTCTGTGCCTACTCCAGCTGGCTCAGTGGATGTTTCCATTGCCCTTGCATTTTGACTGTTTGGCCCGAACACTTCAGGAATTCATTTGTGAAGCTTTAACTCTTATTTGGATTCATCCTTTAATTTCTCTAAGTCATACTTCTTTGTGACATAGGTCTCCACATCAATTCCAGCCAATATGGGCATATATGCTTCTCTGCATAGTTGGGTGATTAAGCATGGAAAGGGCAGTGATGTAGATAACTTCACCACTCTACAATTCATCTCCTCGATGATAATCACTCCTATGTTCAATGGGAATCTAGATACCAGGCTCGCTACTAGCACTACTCTATCTTCAGACAAAGTGTTATCTTCCCCTATTGGGAGTAGTGGAAGTCGAACCACTGCCCACCAAAACTTCTTTGCAAATGTCAGTGTGGACTTCACTATTCTTTCCTTGGTGTTTACTAGCCGTGAGGGTTGTCCGTCTGTTAAGACCTGTGCCAACCAGTTGCGTTGATTATGCTGCTCTCTCATCCGGCATTTAAATTCGGCGATGCTCGCCGGTGAAATAAAGTCAGGCCAATAGAGCATTCTATTTATGGTTTTTGTTGATATATCTACCATATCTACCTCGACTGGTATGCTTTTTTGCATTATCACTTTCGATGGTTTCTGCCCCTTTTTGCGAAGACCCTCCAAAATGGCTATGTAGTTCGCATAGAATTCACAAACCATGGTAGGGTAATAGTGACATATTGCTTCACTCATCCATCCCAAGCCATAGAACTTGTACTTGGCCTCAATATCCAGGTACTTGGGCAATTCAGATTCAATGATCCTCACTTCCTCCACAATGCTACGTTTGAGATGTCCTCTTGCCGTGGTAATGAGTCCCTCTCTGAAGTCTTTTTCAGCCCCTTTCACTTGCTAGCACAGACTATCTCTGAACCCTAGCATTTTTCCTTTATGATGTATCCCATTTTCGGCTCAGTTTCTTCTACCCCACTTCTAGAAGCTTCACTCCCACTCCCTGCATCTAAATCAGGGCTGTCATTGCTTGAACTAGATCTACCCGCTGAAGAATCATTTCCCTCTTTAGACTGGGTATTTGCAGCTTTCTTTCTAGCAGCGCATCTTGTTTAGTAAACAGGCGATGGTGCATTAATTTCAACCTCTTTCTCTTCCTCTTCACAGTCAGTGTTTTCATCTCATAGGTGGCATGTATTGTCAGCATTGTCAATCCTGTTTCTTACACCACCTCTGGTAGGTTGAAACTTAGGTGGCATGATTTCCTAAAAAAAGTTAAGCTGTTATTGTCCAAGTTAATCTAAGAAAAGCATGATACAAATAAGGCGTTTAACTGAATGTAATACTCAAATGGAGGCTTGGTTGATGGTCCGTCACATAAGGGACATCCCGTCATTTCCACCGTGAAGCTCAACTAGTGTTTGCTAAAATTCACAAAAAGATGTTGGTTCCAGATGACGGTCCATCACTAGCTCTGCCTCTCCTAATCCAATAGAACCCCATAAAAATCCACAGATGATGGTGAATGTGATGGTCCGTCATTAATATGACAGTTTGTTATTTATCCGGTCAAGCAACTATTGTGTATAACAAGGGTGAACACTTAAGCTTCCCAATATCGTGCATCCCCAAACCAAAAAAATCCAAAATAGAACATAAAAACTGACTGTTGCCCTTAGGAATGTTGCCATTCAATCCATCATAGGGCACAACCATTAAACATACACAGGGTTCCAACCGATACAACAACTTAGCATATATTCAAGATAAAACTCCTAGGGTTACACACTTTTCACAGGTATTCCATATGACTGACTAATTGTTGAGGCTACGTTTGGTTGTATTCACAATATCAACCCAATTACGCAACTCACACATTATGAATAAGTGTGAACAACAAATGACATACCTCTGAGCTTCAGGCAAAATATTCATAGAAATTGCACTAGGTTTCGTGCACTACAATTCACTGGAAACCACATTTGAGTGAGGATCGATTGGGAATGTAAAAGATCAAGAGCTAGGTTTGTATTGAGTTTTATCGCAGGTATGAGAAGAAGTGGGAAGAGAGGAAATGAAATAAAAGGAATAAAAATTTAAATGGTCGTGGTACTTAAGAGTGACGTTGGGCCAGATTTGGGTTAACAAGGTTAGGCTAGGTTGGGTAGGGCTTTTTAGGAATTTACTTACCTGCTTAGGTGATGGAGAAAGTGACAACTCGTCGATTATACGATATTTTGTCAACTCACCAGTCATGCTAACATTACTAATGCCTTCAGTTATCTGCCCATGACGAAGGTATAAACAGTCTATCACAGGGTTGACGTCCCATCAAATACGTCGTCGACCCTATCCAGATCCCATGTTTTTGGGACTTCATTTGATGATCCAATTGACGGCTCTTCAGATATCTGATGGTTTTTCAACTCAACCATCGAGCTTATCTAGAATACCTATTATTTTTTGTTATCTTGACGGCTCACACTGAAGGCTCATCATGTTTCTGACAGTCCGTCAATTATGGTTGTCACTAGCTTTAGGAATTTCTGTATCTACACACTTAACATCCCTTGCAAACAAACACAATATCAAAATCAAATAAGAATGATATACAAAATATAACAAATCTTGGTTGCCACTCAAGCATTTCCTAGTTTAATATCGCGGCATGACTCGAGTACCTTGATTACTCAGACTTCATCAAGGTACACCAATTCCAACACTTTCACCTCTGTGGGTACTCCGTGGGACAGCTTTACACATTGGCCATTCACTTTGAATTGTTCCCCTATTTGGTTTTCAAGATCAATAGCTCCATATTTGAATACCTGTGTCACTTTGAACGAGTCAGACCATTTGGATCGAAGTTTGGCCAGAAACACCGAAGTCTAGAGTTGAACAAAAACACAAGATTCAAGGCTAAACTCCCTCTTTTCAATCCTCCAGTCATGATACATCTTCATGTTTTTCATGGAAAAAGAATCTCTCTCATATCCCCTTAGACGAAACTCAATCATCTCATTAATTTGATCTAGCCTTAAGTGTGCAGCCTCGCTCCAACTCAAGTTGAGCTTCTTTTGCGCACACAAAGCTTTATGTTCCAGCTCAACTGGTAAACGAAAGCTTTCCCGAACACTCACTAATATGATGGCATCCTAATAGGCATTTTGAATGTTGTTTGGTACGCCCATAATACATCATCAAGTTTTCAAGATCAATCTGTTTGATTAGTATTCACTATTTTTTCCAGAATGGCCTTAATCTCCCGATCTAACACCTCCACTTGCCCACTGGACTGCGGATGATAGGGGGTACCTGCCTTGTGCTACTTAACTCCTTACTTTGCTAGCAAAGCACTGAAAACTTGTTGCAAAAATGAGACCCCCATCACTGATGATAGTTCTCGGAGTTCGAAACCTTGAGAAAATGTTCTTCCTCAGGAAATTTGCAACACTTTTGCCATTATTATCTACCAATGCCACAACTACTACCCACTTTGATACATAATTAACCACTACTAAAATGTACTTCAGGCCATACGATCTCACAAAAGGACTAAAGTCCATGCCGCATACATCAAATAGTTCCACTTCCAAAATAGGGGTCATAGCTAACCCATAACTTCTAGATGTATCACCCTGTCTTTGGCATTGATCAAGTTCTTTCACAATTTCATGGGCGTCCTGATGTATCGTGGACTAGTAGTATCCACATTGCAAAATTTTTTGGGTTGTTCGAGCAACCCCATGGTGTCCTCCAACAAGAGATGAATGCCATGCCTCCAAGATACTTAACATTTCTGCTTCTGGAACACATCTCCTTATTAGATTATCAACACAAACACAGAATAAGTACGGCTCATCCCAAAAGTATTTTTTCACATCAAGAATGAACTTTTTCCGTTGGTGGAATGTTAAGTCTTCCGGAATCATACCGTTGAAAATGTAATTGGTGAAGTTAGCAAACCATGGAATGAGATTGAATGTTGCTGCTAATAGCTATTCATCAGGTAAGGAGTCATCAATATCCTCATCATTTATTACTCTCCCCTCATCTTCAAGTCGGGATAAGTGATCCGCCACTTGATTTTCACATCCTTTATGGTCCTTAATTTCAAAGTCAAATTCTTGCAGCAGAAGGACCCATCATATTAGCCTTGGTTTGGCATCTTTATTTTCCATGAGATATCTCAAGGTAGCATGATCACTGTGCATAATAACTTTGGTGCCAAGCAAATATGCCCTGAATTTCTCAAAGGCATATACCACCACCAGCAACTCCTTCTCTATCACTGTGTAGTTCTTTTGTGCCCCATTCAATGCTTTACAAGAAAAAATTATGGGGTGGAACATCTAGTCTCTTTTCTATCCCGATGCAGCTCCGAGTGAAAACCCACTAGCATCGCACATCACTTCAAAGGGTTGCGACCAATCCGGTGCAACTATTACAGGAGTAGCCACTAATTTGTCCTTCAAGTTTTCAAAAGCCTTCAGGCATTCCTCATCAAACACAAATTTGGTATCTTTTTCCAATAGCTTACACAATGGACTAGCTATTTTTTAGAAGTCCTTTATGAATCTTCGGTAAAATCTTGCATGGCCCAAAAAGCTTCTCACTCTCTTCATAGAAATTAGTGGAGGAAACTTCTCAATCACCTCTTTGCCCTATCCACTTCTAGACCCTTTTCTAATATCTTGTGACCTAGCACAATGCCTTCTTTCAACATAAAATGGCATTTCTCCTAATTCAACACCAAATTTTCTTCCTCACATCAATCTAAGGCTTTGCTAAGATTGGTCAAGCATTCTCCAAAGGTGTAACGAATGATTGAGAAGTCATCCATAAAAACTTCCAAGGTATCTTCCACCATATCAAAGAAAATTGACATCATACACCTGTAAAAAGTTGCAGGTCTTTACGTAATTCGAATGGCATGTGTTGGAAAGAAAAGGTCCCATAAGGACAAGTGAAAGTTGTCTTCTCCTAATCCTCTAGTGCGATTGATATTTGGTTATACCAGAATAACCATCTAAGAAGCAATACCACCCTCTACCTGCCAACCTATCAAGTATTTGATCCATGAACGGCATTAGAAAGTGATTGTTGTGTACATGTGTTCAAATTTCGATAGTCCATACAGACATGCTAGCCCGTGACTGGTCTCAACGATATCAACTCGTTCTGCTCATTTGCACCACAGTCATGCCTCTCTTTTTGGGGACACATTGCACTGGACTCACCCACTTGTTGTCAGAGAATGGATATATGACACCTGCATCTAGCCATTTGATTATCTCCTTTTTTACCACCTCTTGCATTGGTGGATTGAGCCTGCGCTGATGTTCTTTGCTTAGGACACAATTTTCCTCCAGCTGAATTTTGTGAGTACATAGCCCCGGGAGAATCCTAATAATGTCAGCAATTGTCCATCCGATTTCCCTATTATATTTCTTTAGCACAACAACTAGAGATTCAACCTGCCATTCGACTAGATCGGCTGCCACAAAGATTGGGAGTGTGTTGTTATCTCCCAAGACCACATATTGTAGATGACTAGGTAATCCTTTCAACTCCAATACTAGAGGTTCTTTAATAGAGGGCTTCACTGGAGGAGTGGGTATGTTCTTTAAATCCAAATCCAACTTCTTTAGAGCATAAGAATACGACCCCATCCCTACTAATGCATTCACCATCTCTTCGTACTCCTAAATATGATCATTAGCAAAATTTGTCATCATTGTAGCGAAAAGTCAACTGCATAGTTCTCTTCTCCAGGTGCTTCAACCATCTCTTCCTCAATAACATCAATAATGGAGACCACACTCATGTCTCTTGGCTGTTTCATAGACTTATAGAGATTGAACCTTACCTCTTCATTGTTCAGTTTGAACTTCAACCCTCCACTCTCCATATCCATCAATGCTCTTCCAATTGCTAAGAATAACCCACTCAAAATGATAGGAACTTCAAAATCCATTTCACAATCCAAGATTACAAAATCCACAGGAAATACAAAATGTTCCACCTTAACCAGCACATCATACAAAATACCAACGGGCTTCTTAACTGATCGATCTGCCATTAACAATCTCATAGTAGTCGATTTGGGGGCTCCCAAACCCAACTGTCTGTATATGGCCAGCAGCATCAAGTTGATGCTGGCACCCAAATCACACAGGGCTTTGGCAAAGTTGAAGGCTCCAATTATACATGGAATTGTGAATGCATCTAGATCCTCCTCCTTCTGAACCAATGAACGTGAAGATATCACACTACAATGATGAATGTTTTATGTTGGTTCGTAGCTGACAATTCTCTTCTTTGTGACCAAGTCCTTCATGAACTTGGCATAACCTGACATCTGTTCAAGGGCTTCTACCAATGGGATGTTTATCAATAATTACTTCAACATGGAGATAAACTTGTGGAATTTACCACCTCCACCTTCTTTTTCAACCTCTAGGGAATGGAGGTGGAAGTCTCGAAATTTGAGTCAAAGGCGTAACCACCCCTTTCCTTTTTCTTAACCTTCATCCCCCTGACTGTTCTCCGCGACTTCTGGTTGTATAGGTTCAACTGGATTCAGCTTCTCCCCTTCATTCTCAACTATGGGTTCTATTTCTTAAGCTAACTCCTCAATTTGCTTTGTGCCGATAGGAGTAGTCTCAGATAATTTCTTGCCACTTCTAGTTATAATAGCCATGCATTGGCTATCCTTTCTTGGATTCTGCTCTGTATCACTTAGAAAGGTTCCACTCTTCCTCTATTTAAGGGCTGCAGACATTTTCCCCATTTGGTACTCTAGCTGTTTAATGGCAGTTGAGTGTGAGTCTACAGGCTAACTCATATTGGAGAGGTCACTCTTCATCTCTTTAACTCCTGAGTTAGTAGATTTGACTCTTTGCAGTACTTTGGCTAAAATTTCTTCCACCTTTGAACTTCCTACATCAGTATTGCTCCTTTCTCGATTTCCAGGGAGCACATATATGCCGCTATGATCATTTCTATAGCTCTCTTTGTTCTTCCAATTGACCTGTTCTCTATCTCGACAACCAACTCTATTGTAATAGTTGTCCTTTGGATAGTATCAACCTTTGTATCCTTGTCCATTAGCCAAAAAATCCCCCATGTTGTTCAAGTACTTAGCTTCTTCTTTTGAGTCTGATCCATGTTCCTCTTATCTGGTAGCTTTACCCACAGCATTCACTTTCTTGGCACCCTCTGCAAGCAAATGCTTAGTAATCAATTCCAATTGAGTTTTCATATATGTCATATATTGATGTCTCTCTTCTTATTTTTTGCACTGCTCAGTAGTTGACGCCACTACATAAGAGTTACCAAAGACTTCAGAGTCTCTAGTGTGCCAAGCCCTATTGGTTTTAGTGACTCTATCCATTACAGCTATTGCCTCGGTGTAGGTTCGGGACATGAATGACCCTCCAGTCACAGTATCAGCAATCGGCTTACTTGCCGAATTTAGGGACCTGAAAAAAGCCTCCATCAGATGTTCATTAGACAATTTATGGTTGGGGCACCACTTGAGTTTCTTATTGAATCACAGCCATGCCTCATGCAATGCCTCGCCAGGTAGCTTCTTGAAATTGTTTATTTCATCTCTCAGTAGCAACATTCTGGAAGGGGGAAAGAATCTCTCTGGAAAAGCATCTTTCAGCTCTCTCCAGTTCATAATCGAGTCACGAGGAAACTCATTCAGCCACATTGTTGCCTCCCCAGATAGAGACAATAGAAACAACCTCAATCAAATAGCATTCTAACTAACCCATGGGAGTTTGAAGGATTTGCAGATGCCCATGAAGTTCATCTGATGCAGATTTGGGTCATCACCAACTACAACTCGAAACAAGCCTTTCAAGTTCAACAATTGAATCGTCATTCTCATTTTTAGCAGCATGTTGGTTATTGCCCCTGGTTAGAGCAGTAGAAAGTTGTTGTAACCTTATGCTTCATGCATTCATAGCTCTCCTCAAAGTTTTCTCCAACTAAGGATTATAAGGAGTTAATGGTTCGCCTCGGGTTCAGGTATTCGACATACACTACATGTACCCTGTAAACTAAAATATGGAAATAAGACTAAAAATCAAATAAGCACACTTGACCCAATCTAAAATTGTATTCCTCAGCAACAACGCCAAAATCTGATACGCCCAAATTACACCTCTACGATTAGAAGTATAACGCGGTCGATGTCAAATATAGAACCAATAAGGTTGGGATTGAATCCCTTAGGGAATATGGTGAAATGAAGCCCTATGTATTTATTTGCTTTTAATCAAATATTTCTGTAATGTTGGGGTTGGGAATTAAGTTTCGCTCCACTATTTATCAAATACAAGAAGTACCAACTTCGATTGATTATGATTAAACTCAAGAAGAAATAAGTTAGGGTTGTGATCATCATGGCTTTCCTAACAATGTATGGTGAATGACCATAGGGGACTTATTTAATGCTAAGTGCGTAAGTTGCTAACTCGGTTATCCTATCCAAACGTTTCTCAACCTATTAAGACAAGTATCATACTTATCTTCTCAAACTAAGAGTGATAATAAATGAGTTACAAGAATTAACCTAGGTTGATTAATCTTATTATAATATTAATCATCAATCTAGGGTTAACACCTTGAATCCCCAATACTAATCCCTTTTCTTCTAGATTTATACTCCTTACTCAAACAGGTCAAATCTAGGGCTTGTTCTAATGTTTGCAACCATTAGAAATCATTCAGCACGAACACACTAGTAATACACATATTTACATTCAATTAGCCCCTGTATCATTCACCTTCAGGATGTAAGTGCACCTTGACTCACACAACCCTAGTGACGAATCTTAGCAACTCATTGTCATTGCATTCACAACAACCATAACATTCATCAAAGAAGATTGAAATTACAAAGAAGAGAAGAAAACTTGATTGTGGTTCCAAAAACTCAATAATATTTCTTCTATGATTCTCTCAAAAGTATCATTTTTCTCCTCTCAAAATACCACTCCAATCGTTCTTTTCTCTCCAAAAAAATTAGATTCCCAAAAATAAACCTAGCAACTGCTATTTATAGCCTAAAATAATCCATAAAATGTATTGAAAATTGGGGTCTTGCTCCTCAGTGACGCCCAAGTTGACGTCCCGTCGGCCAGATGACGATCTGCCATTTGGGTCGTCACTCTTATCTAGTGTATCAGCAAACCTGCATCTTGTTGATGGCCCATCACTTGATCCATCACTCCATATCCCGTGTTCCTTCAATTCTTCATCTTTGAGATGGTGATCATGACGGTCTGTCGGAAAGGTGAGGGTCTGTCACTTGGACCGTCATTTTCTCTTCTTTTCATTTTGCTTCTGTTTAGACCCGATAGTAGAGGTGACAGCTTGTCATATTGGTGAAAGCCCATCAGATAGGCCGTCACGTGGTAGTTTCATCCTGTTTTACATCATTTATTTTCTTTACCTTATGTTCCTGTATAATACACACAAAACCATCCAAATACTCAAAAGCTGCTCAAGAACTTGTGTCAATTCAGTAAAAAGCATCCAATGCGCCATCAATATGACGGCACATCAATTATCAACTTTAGGAAAATCCTGAGGGAACCTTTACATGAAGCATGGTTGTGGTTTAAGAAGAAAGTGGCCCGATGTCCAAACCACGGGCTTCCATATGGAGTACTCCTTTAGAGTTTTTATCATTCCTTGGATTCCATCAATATGTCCGTGGCCAATAAATTGGCAGGTGGATCTCCTATGGACTAGCCTTATGATATAGCAAAAGCTATTTTGGATAGAATGACCAAAACAAATTGAGCTTGGAATACAAGGGACATTGAGGTACCCACAAATGGTGTTAGTCCAAGTGTTTTGACTGCAAAGATGCAAAGAAGAGATGAAGAAAGGGATGAAACCGTAGTAAAAATGATGAAGCAGCTCGAGTTAATGGCAAAGAATATTTTGGGAACTGGGTCCAAGAATGTTAATGTTGTGGAGACTCAAAGTCCTATGCAATATGAGAATGAAGCTTCACCGTCGAGGTACGAAGAAGAGTGCCAATTCATGGAAAATCAAATGCGAGGTTCTCAATTGGAACACCAAGGTTCCAATCAAGGCTGTTGGATCCCACAAGAAGAGAATCAAGGTTGGAGAAACCGTGACAACCAAGGTTGGGTTGATAAAAATGATAGATGGGTTAATCATGATCAAAACAGAGATGGGGAACTTTATCACCAAAGCTCAAACCCATATGTTCCCCCTCCAAAGGATGAAAATCCCCAATTGCAACCGGGTGTGAGCGATGTGGGAAGCACCAAGATTGAAGAGATGCTTGCTAGAGTACTCAAGAGAGTGGAATCCACTTATAGTGGAGTCAAGGAATTGAAAGGGGAGGTGTCAAACCTCACCCAAATAGTGAACTCCCACTCGGCATCGATTAAGCACTTAGAAGCGCAAATGAATATTTGTCTTCCCAAATGAATCCTTGAAAGAAGGGGACACGTCCTAGTGACACCGTACCCAACTCGAAGAAGGATGGCCATTGTATGGAAATTGTTACTAGAAGTGGAAAAGTGTTGGAGGATTTGAGTGTGTGGCCCAAAGATGTTGTTGACCCAAAACCATGTAGTGATGAAGTAATGGATGCTGTGCCAAAAGCACCAAAGGTTGTTAATGATGAAGAAGGATTGGATGAGGGAGAAGTTTATATGACTCCCGTGAATGATGTTGTTGAAGAGGAAACGAGCAAAGAGGATTTATCCGACATGGGCCAAGAACCTAGAATTTTGCCTCCTTATCCTTAGAGGTTAGCAAAGAAGGAGGACAATCAATTTCAAAAATACATTGATATGTTTAGTAAATTACCCATTAATATACCTCTGGTGGATGCATTGCTCCAAAAGCCGGGTTATGCCAAATGTATAAAAGAATTGTTGGAGAAAATGAGGATCATTGATGCTGGTGTAGGGGAAGTAACACACCACTGCAATGCTATGATGACAAGCAATCTCGCTCCCAAAAGAGAGGATCCGGGAGCCTTTACTATTCCTTGCACCATTGGTTTGTGTGTGCTCAAAAAGGCCCTATGTGATCTTGGAGCAAGGATAAATCTGATGGATCTCATTATTTTTAAGAAGTTGGAGTTGGGGAAACCCAAACCTACCTCAGTGAGGTTGTTGATGGCAAATCAATCCATAAAGAAACTGTTAGGAATGTTGGAGGACGTCTTGGTTCAGGTTGACAAGTTCATCTTTCCAGCTGACTTCATCGTGCTAGACTGTGATATGGATCTTGAAGTACCTATCATCATGGGGAGGCCACTGCTTGCAATGGACAGATCTTTGGTAGATGTGGAGCTTGATGAGCTGAATTTTAAGTGGGAGGTAAGGAAGTCACCTTCAAGGTTTGTCAAACCACTGAGCCCCCGAATGAGTGCAAGGTGATTGGGGTTTTGAATAATGAGGCAGCACAAGACGAAGTTTACGTTGATGAGGCTGATTTAGAGGATGACCCTCCAAAAAATTAATAGTTGAGGAAGTATCCGTCATGCCGCGACGTTAAATAAGGTGCTTTTTGGGAGGCCACCCAAGTGCTTTTATGTTTTGATGACTTGATGCTTTATTGATTTTGTTTTTGTAGGATTATTGGATGAAAAACAAGGAGAAGGAAAACAAGGAAACCACTACGCTAGACCAGCGAAACGCCAGTGTTCAAGCATGAGTTGCCGCCCTGTCGCACAAGAGAAGCAAAAGATGGATAAGAAAAGGAGGAAGTCGGAGTCTCACGGGAAAAACACCGGTCTGGCATAGGTATGAACCAATACACCTAGAGGAAATTGGAAAATGAGAGGGTGAGTTGTGACTTACCAGCGTAATGACAGTCAATCGCAGTTATGAAGCAGTGAACTGGGCATTCAAGAAGTCACTGGCGCTTGAATAGCCAAAACGCTGGTACTCATCAACGGTCGCAGGTCTAGCGCCGGTGGAGGTAAATAAGTGTATTTTTTAATCTTGACTGACCCATTGACTAGCTTGGCCCATAACACTTTAAAAATTATCAAAACCAGTCAAAACACCCTTTTTACCTTTCCAAAACTCTCTCTCTCTCTCCATATTTCACCTAACCACAACCCTTTCATCTTCCCAACTTCCCTCCATTAAACCTCTTTTCTCAATTTCTTCTTCTCACTACTACTCACTCAAAATCTTTTTTAGAAAAATAAGCTTTCATTCTTTGGAACACCATTGGTGGTCAAGCACAAAGATTTAATTTCTTCACTTCTTCTCAATTCTCAAATTAGTATGTGTTCATGAGCTCTAATATTACTTTGATCTTGCTGAATGTGAATATGTTGCATATGATATTTTCAATACTCATGTTCCCCATTACCCAATTTTGTGCTTTTTCATTGTTGAATATTTCTCATTATGTGAGTATGTTGGGGGTTGAATATTAATTGCATATTGTTTCTATGAGTGTTCATTTGGTTGAAATTATGAGGTCAAGTGTGTGTTGGATATAATAGTTGGGGGTGAAGTTGGAGTAACTCTATATGCTAAAAAGGCACGATTTGCCCGATAATAGATCAGGTGACGTCGTTCTTAAGGGAAAATCATCATGTTTTGTTTATTGCTATTTGAGTGGGTGAATCTTAATGTGAGAGGGTGTGAGTAAGGCTTATTTTTTAGAGAAATTTTGGCTAATTGGTTTGAGATAGAGCTGATTGATGGAGTTTCACTTTTGAGACGCCAACCAAGACCAACAAAACATCGGCTGAAGCGCAAGTGAGGAGCTTGAGGATTTAGGCCAATGCCTAGCACCCTTAGTTAGCCAGCACTCCGCGAATCATGACTGGCGAAACGCTTGTGTAGCACTGGAGGAATACAAGTTTGGCGCAGAGAACTGCCCAGACCTACAACTTGTTTGCGTCTCGCGGGTGGCCACCTTCGGTTTACCGCTTGAGTCGTCGATGCTACAGATGTTTGCGTTTAATGTTTCACTTTTTTTTTTCATCTAATCCTTAGAATTTTGTTCCTTAGCTTAGGATAGTTGTTACTTTTTCTTTTCCATTATTAAAAAACTACAAAAATAAATGTTGTTTTTGTAATACCCCGGGATGGCCTAAGAATAGAACCGAGTGTTACAATTGAAAATTGCAGAAAAACTAGCAAAACATCACAGAACGGACCACAAAATGACTCGTGGTAACAAACCATGAGTCGTTGTATGCTGTTGTTAGTTGGGGAAAGTATGGTGCCAGTGGAGACCACGGGAGATGTGACGACTCATTGTGGGAAACAATGAATCATCGTTTGCAGTCGTAGAAAGAGGATAGGCTGTTCAGGTGACTTTCAACGGGCGTCCCAACAACTCGTTAGAATAGACCACAATTCATTGGTTGTGGTCGTGGTTTGGGTTTTAGCTGTTCCAGTGGACTTTACAGGGTATAACAACGGTCCGTTGTTTGTTTTGACGGGTCGTGGTGTAACCCATTAAGAGATGAGATGCCAAGGTTCAAGGGGGTTAACCACAGGTGATGAGACAAGTCATTGGTTGGACGTACGGGTCGTCCTGACTGTTTGTTGTTTGGGTTCGGAGAATGGGCTACTGGCAATGGCTTTAATGGGGCATGTGACGGGTCGTCATTACTTTCGACGACTCGTTAGTCCCACCCGTGGGATCAATCTGGACAGTTTTTAGGGTAGGTTCATTAAGGGTAATTTTTGACTTTTTCACGATATAAGGCCCTAAACTACATCATTTTGTCTTTGGAAAAGCTGGGTTTTAAGAGGATGACCTATTCTAAACTCCCATTCATGCATGCAAGACTTTGAGAGGGGATTCAAGGGGAGATTTCAAGCTTTTCACCTCAGTCCCTTCAATTTCATTCTTGAGATTATAAGGACGGTTAGGAGTTAATAATTCCAGGTATGTAAGGTCTTCAATGGGTGGATCTTTCCACACCCATTCTCCTTCTATATTAATTATCCAAAATTATTTGAAAACTCATGGGTTTTTGTATTGGATTTGTACAAAAATTAAATGATTTAAGTATGGGTCTTGTGATTTTGAAATATTATCTTAATCGACTAATTTCGATCATCTTGTAGATTTAAATTGAGTATAACATTATTGATTTTGAATTTTTAAACAATTAAGCTTGGTTATGTATGCCCCATGATGAATCGATTTATGATCCATTGATCCATTGGTGTTTTGATAAGCCCAACATGAATTATGAATTTTTTTATAAATTTATTATGTTATCTATTCTGAACTTATGAATTTCAAGATATATGCATGATCTACAAGTACGTTTGAATTTTATCAATCATGAATTATCTTTTTGGCCGACCCATGGACCTCAAGTCTTGGCTAGCCCCTATATGTTCAAGCATGTTAATGATTATCATGAATTAACTAGGCCATGGACTCATGTATGTATTATTATGAGCACTATATACGTTTTGGGAGTAGTATCGAACACCGAGTAGGTTCGGGGCCCATATTAAGCCACGTATCTCATGAACTACGTGCCACCGTAGGTATGTTGGGACCCCATTCATGTTTGTACCTAGACTAAGTGGCCCTTTTCATGTGTTATCATGCCCTTCATGGATCCTAACCTTGGCAAGGTACGAACACCCTTCCGACTAGGGTTACAAGTCGGGCTTTATGTGTGCTTAATGGGGTTTGTCGATTAATAGAATCTCCCACTATTCCTCACGATTTATGCATTTTATGATTATGTATATTGTTTCAAGTCATGTTAAATAAAGCTTTTCTCTCATGATTATGATTATGATCGTATTACAAATGTTTTGAAAACCTTGGGCCTTATGTTATGATATGATATTTATGATATGAGCATGATGTCTTACTCTCATGATGTTTTATGAGTTTGATTTATTTTAAATGTCTGTTTTACTTACCTTGGATAGTCAGTACATTCCACGTACTGACCGCATACTTTCTATGTTGTATCATTTCATGATACAGGACCCAGCTCTCAGGCTCACCCTCCTTAGTAGCTCCTCAGAGTTTGCTATCAGCTTATTTGGTGAGTCCTCATGTTCCGAGGGCCATATGTTCTGACTCTATTATTTCTCTTTCAGTTTCAGTATCGTAGGGTTAGTTGGGGTGTTGTCCCATCAACCCGTCTTTCATGATTAGAGGCTCTTCAGACTATAAGTTGTATTCAGCCATCATGTATGGATCATGTATCGTATTTTCTCCGTTATTATCACATGTTTACATTTTCATATGTTAAATCTTCCGATTATGTGAATAGATTAGATGTATGCGCATGCCATGGGTCGACTTGGGGTCTTTCAGGGCTCCTTGTCCTGTGTCTACGACTTGGGTGTACTTTTGGGTCCTGAAAAACTTGGTATCAGAGCCATAGGTTTGAAGTGTCCTAGGGTGTCTGAAAGCCGCATTAAGTAGAGTCTTTTGGTGTGAAGCGTGCCACACTTATGACGAAGTGGCTAGTAGACTTTTAGGAATGTTCCCTTCTTTCATGATCTATGTCGTGTGATGCATGTCCTTTACTACTCTAATTTATGCTATTTGCTTTTGCAGAATCATGCCTCCATGCCGAATAAATACCAGGAGGAATGGTAACGGTGATGATCATGAGGGTGCACATGAGGGGGAGCACCCACCAGCTGCACCCATTCATGAGGGGCACGTACCAGAGCCAGTCGTCCATGCTGCATTTAGGGCAGCGATCCAGATGTTGGCACAGGCCATGACAGCTCAGGTCTAGCATCAGATTGCGTCCCATTATCTGCAAAATGGAAACCTGGCAACTGCTAGGGTAAGGGACTTTCTGAGGATAAGCCCTCCGGAGTTCACAGGGTCGAAGGTAGATGAGGACACCCATGACTTTATTGAGGAAATTCTGAAGATCACCCAGGTTATGGGGGTGAATAAAGGGGAATGTGTCGATTTGACCTCCTATCAGCTCAAGGGTGTAGCACATATATGATTCAAGCAATGGAGAGGTGCTAGAGCAGTGGGTGCGGGCCTGATAGGTTGGGATGAGTTCCATACCGCGTTCATGGATCAGTTCTTCCCTCGGGAAATGAGGGACCTCAAGGCGAATGAGTTTGTGAATTTGAAGCAAGGCAACTTTTCAGTATAGGAGTATGCCTTGGAGTTCACTCGACTATCTAAATATGCTTCAGAGTTGGTGGCAGATAAACGGGCTCGGGTGAGCCACTTTATGCATGGAATAGCAGATTACTTGGATAAGGATTGCCTGATCTCCATGCTACACTGGGACATCGACTTTCCCCATGTTGTATTACATGCCCAACAGATGGAGTCGGTCTATAGGAGGCAGAGAGAGGGCAAGAGGGCCAGGACCGATAACTATGGGGTTTCTCAGACTAGGTCAGGAGGTGGATCACGACAGCAGCCTAAGCATGTATCACTACTCCATCTCCATCATCGGTTAGCATGCCGTCTAGATTCAGGGGAGACCAGAGGAGCAGGGCGCCAGGATTGAAGGACCATGGTAGCATATAGGTGGAGCGCACTTTCCTAGCGTGTGCGAGATGTGGGAAAAATCATCCCGGGAGGTGCCTGATCGATGCGGATGCTTGTTTTGGCTGTGGCAAACCCGGGCATAGGATTAGAGATTGTCTTGCAACTAGTTCTACTGTTCCAGCAGCACAACCCCCTCAGCAGGGAGCCTCCACTAGTTCGGCAGGTGGTCAGCGATGCAACAGGTTTTATGCTCTAGTACCTTGCTAGGAGCAGAAGGCTTCACCAGATGTGGTCACGGGTAGTATGTTGCAAGTCTTCCATATCGATGCTTATGCTTTGTTAGATCCAGGAGATACCTTGTCTTTTGTGACCCCTAACATTGGTAGTAGTTTTGGGGTTGGTCCTGAAATTCTGTCTGAACCATTCTTCGTATCTACTCCAGTTGGAGAGTCAGTTGTAGCTCGGCGGGTATATAGAGGTTTCCCCACTACAATGTTGCATAAGGCTACCTCCGCGGACTTAGTAGAATTGGCCATGACTGATTTCGACATCATTCTGGGTAGGGATTGGTTGTTTCCATGTTATGCATCGATTAATTGTAGGACCCGTGCAGTGGAATTCCAATTTTTGCGGGAGCCAATTTTGGAATGGAAGGGTAATTCATCCGCACCAACCGGTCAGTTTATTTCCTATCTTAAGGCCCGGAAGATGATCTCTAAGGGTTGAGTGTACCACCTTGTTAGGGTTAAGGATGTGGACTCTGAGGCCCCGACCATTCAGTTAGTTTCGGTGGTGTGTGAATATCCAGAGGTGTTTCCTGATGATTTGCCAGGTGTTCCTCCAAAGAGGGAGATTAATTTTGGTACTAATTTACTGCTCGATATGCAGCCTATTTCTATCCCTCCTTATAGGATGGCTCCAACCGAGCTAACGGAGTTAAAGGATCAGTTAAAGGATTTGTTGGATAAGGGTTTAATTTGACCAAGCAAGTCTCCATGGGGTGCATCGGTTCTATTTGTTCGAATGAAGGACAGTTCCCTTCGAATGTGTATTGATTATCGACAACTTAATAAGGTCACCATCAAAAATAGGTACCCCTTGCCCAGAATTGATGATTATTTGACTAGCTCCAGGATGCCAGGTGTTTCTGGAAGATAAATCTCAGTTTCGGATATCACCAGGTCAGAATTCGTGAGAGTGACATTCCAAAAACAACTTTCAGAACCTGGTATGGCCACTACAAGTTTGTAGTTATGTCGTTTTGACTAACCAATACTCCTACAGCTTTTATGGATCCCATGAACGGGGTATTCGAGGCATACTTGGACATGTTCGTGATTGTGTTCATTGATGACATCCTTATATACTTGCGGAGCGAGGAGGAGCATGCTGCTCACCTGAGGGTAGTACTTCAGACCCTCAAGGATCGTTAGCTATATGAAAAGTTTAGCAAGTATGAAATTTGGATGGACTTGGTGGCATTTTCGGGCCATGTGGTGTCAAGTGAGGGCATAAGGGTAGATTCTCAAAAAGTTGAAGCGGTGAAGAATTGGCCGAGACCAGTGGATCCTTCAGAAATTTGGAGTTCTTGGGCCTAGAAGGATAATACTAGAGGTTTTTGGAGGGTTTCTCATCTGTTGAGGCACCTTTTACAAGGTTGACTCAAAAAAAGGTGAAGTTCCCATGGTCAGAGGATTTTGAGAAAAGCTTCCAGGAATTGAAGAGCCGACTCACTTCAGCACCAGTGTTGACTTTACCCGAGGGTACCGATGGCTTTGTGGTATATTGTGATGCTTCGAGATTTTGACTGGGATGTGTGTTGATGCAGCGTGGTAAGGTAATAGCATACGCCTCACGACAGTTAAAGGTTTAAGAAAGGAATTACCCGACCCATGATCTTGAGTTGGCCATGGTAGTGTTTGCATTAAAGATATGGCATCATTACTTGTATGGGGTTCACATGGATGTGTTTACGGATCACAATAGCTTGCAATATATGTTCACACAAAAGGATCTAAATCTTCGGCAAAGGAGGTGTTTGGAGTTGCTAAAGGACTACGACATGAGTTCCCTTTACCACCCGGGCAAGGAAAATATGGTTGCAGATGCGCTTAGTACGCTCTCAATGGGGAGTGTTTCTCATGTGGATGATGGGAAGAAGGAGTTGGTGAAAGATGTCCACCAACTTACAAGATTGGGAGATAGATTGACCGACTCGGCCGATGGAGTGTGGTTGTACATAGCGGGTCAGAATTGTCCTTGGTGGTTGATGTTAAATCCAGGCAAGATGAGGATCCCATTTTGAGGAAGTTGAAGGAGGTGGTGCGGAGTCAAAAGGTGGAGGTTTTCTCCCAAGGGGGAGATGGTGTGCTACGATACCAGGGTCATTTATGTTTCCTAGATGTAGGTGATTTGAGAGTTTGTATATTGCATAAGGCACATGGTACAAGATATTCTATTCATCCAGGATCCACGAAGATGTATCGGGACTTGCGAGAAATCTATTGGTGGGATGGTATGAAGAAGGATATTGCAGAGTTCGTAGTGAAATGCCTAAATTGCCAGCAAGTGAAGATCAAGCACCAAAGGCCTAGACGCGTACTTCAGAATATCAGCATCCCCACTTGGAAGTGGGAAGAAATTAGTATGGGTTTCTTTATAGATCTGCCCCGTACTCACCGTCAATACAACTCCATTTGGGTGTGCAGTCGACAGGCTAACCAAGGCTGCACACTTTCTACCAGTCAAGACCACGGATGCAGCATATGATTATGCCAAGTTGTATATTCGGGAGTTGTTTCGACTTTATGGAGTGCCCTTGTCTACTATTTCAGACTGAGTTACTCAGTTTACGTCCCAGTTCTGGCAGTCTTTATAGAGGGGACCTGGGACTCAGATTAAAATCAACACAACATTCCATTCGCAAACTGATGGCCAGGCAGAATGAACCATTCAGACCCTCGAGGATATGTTGAGGGCATGTGTTATGGATTTCAAAGGTAGTTGGTATGATCATTTGTGCTTGATCGAGTTTGCCTATAGTAATAGTTATCACTCTAGTATCCAGATGGCACCGTTCGAGGCCCTCTACGGGTAGAGATGTGGATCTCCCTTTGGATGGTTTGAAGTTGGTGAGGTAGCCATGATAGGGCCAGATGTAGTTCATGAGGGAAAGGTGAAGGTCCAATTGATAAGGGACCGGTTGAAATCCGCTCAGAGTCATCAGAAATTGTATGCTAATGAAAGGAGAAGAGATTTGGAGTTTGATGTGGACGACTGGGTATTTCTAAAGGTATCTCCCATGAAGGAAGTCGTGAGGCTCGAAAAGAAAGGGAAACTCAGTCCCTTCTATGTTGGTCCCTATCAGGTTGTGAGAAAAATTGGTAAGGTGGTGTATGAGTTAGACTTGCCCTCGAAGTTATCTTCAGTTCATCCGGTATTTCATGTGTTGCTTTTGAGAAAGTGTTTGGGTGATCCAACCTTGGTAGTTCCGGTAGATAGCATTGGGGCAAAAGACAACCTCAGTTATGAAGAAATCTCTGTTGAAATCTTGGATCATCATGTCCGTAAGCTAAGGAACAAAGAAGTAGCTTCAGTGAAAGTGTTATGGAGGAATTAGCATGTTGAGGGAGCCACGTGGGAAGCTGAAGCGGATATGATGGCTAGATATCCACAATATGTTCTCTACCGGCTTAGCTCCGACTTGAGGTATAAGTTTTTCCCTATGATCCCATTTGGTTTTCATGTTCAGTTTATGTGTGCAAGTTTCTTTTATGTGTGTGAATGCGTATGTTAAGCATAAGGTTAGTTCAGCTATGTGGTTTGATTCAGAGGTAGTCATTCTGTGAATATTTCAGTTAAAAATGATCAGTATATAACTATGATAATTGTATATTTCTGTTTTCTACTTGTTTCCTACATTCGAGGATGAATGTTTCCAAGAGGGAGATATTGTAATATCCTGGGAAGGCCTAAGAATAGACCCTGGAGTTAAAATTGAAAAGTGCAGAAAAACTGGAAAAACATCACAGAACGGACCACAGAACTACTCGTGGTAACAAACCACGAGTCGTTGTATGCTGTCGTTGGTTGGGGAAAGGATGGTGTAAGTGGAGACCACGGGAGATGTGATGACTTTTTGTGGGAAACAACAAGTCATCGTTTGCAGTTGTAGGAAGAGGATAGGCTGTTCAGGTGACTTTCAACGGGCATCCCAACGACCCGTTAGAATAGACCATGAGTCATTGGTTGTGGTCATGGTTTGGGTTTTAGTTGTTCCAGTGGACTTTACGGGGATAACAACGGTCCTTTGTTTGTTGTAATGGGTGGTGGTGTGACCCGTTAGAAGATGAGATGCCAAAGTTCCGGGGGGTTAACCACGGGCTATGTGAAGAGTCATTGGTTTGAGGTACAGTTCATCCTGATTGTCCGTTGTTTGGGTTTGGAGAATGGGCTACTAGCAGTGGCTTCAATGGGGGATGTGACGTGTCGTCGTTGGTTCCAACGACCCGTTAGTCCTACCCGTGGGATCGATCTGGACAGTTTTCAGGGCTGGTTCATTAAGGGTATTTTTAACTTTTTCATGATATAAAGCCCTTAACTACGTTGTTTTGGCTTGGGAAAATATGGGTTTTAAGAGGATGACCTATTCTAAACTCCCATTCATGCATGCAAGGCTTTGAGAGGGGATTCAAGGGGAGATTTCAAGCTTTTCACCTCAATCCCTTCCATTTCATTCTTGAGATTTTAAGGAGGGTTACGAGTTAATAATTCCAGGTATGTAAGGTCTTCAATGGGTGGATCTTTCCACACACATGCTCCATCTATATTAATTATCCAAAATTATTTGAAATCTCATGGGGTTTTGTATTGAATTTGTACAAAAATTAAATGAGTTAAATATGGGTCTTGTGATTTTGAAATCTTATCTTAATCTACTGATTTTGATCATCTTGGAGATTTAAATTGAGTATAATATTGTTGATTTTGAATTTCTAAACAATTAAGCTTGGTTATGCATGCCCCATGATGAATCGATTTATGATCCATTGATCCATCATGTTTTGATAAGCCCAGCATGAATTATGAATTTTTTTATGAATTTATTATGTTGTGTATTTTGAACTTACGAATTTCAAGCTATATGCATGATCTATAAGTACGTATGAATTTTATCAATCATGAATTATGTTTTTGGCCGACTCACGGGCCTCAAGTCATGGCTAGCCCTTATATGTTCAAGCATGTTTTTGATTATCATGAATTAACTAACCCATGGACTCATGTGTGTATTATTATGAGCACTATATACGTTTTGGGAGTAGTATCGAACACCGAGTAGGTTCAGGGTCCATGTTAAGCCTCGTATCTCATGAACTACATGCCACCGTAGGTATGTTGGGACCCCTTTCATGTTTGTCCCTGGCCCAATTGGCCCTTTTCATGTGTGATCACGCCCTTCATTGTTCCTACCCTTGGCAAGGTACGAACACTCTCCCGACTAGGGTTACAAGTGGGGCTTGATGTGTGCTCATATAGGGTATGTCGATTAAGAGAATCTCCCACTGTTCCTCACAATTTATGCATGTTTATGATTATGTATATTGTCTCAAGTCATTATGAATAAAGCTTTTCTCTCATGATTATGAATACGATTGTATTACAAATGTTTTGAAAACCTTGTGCATTATGTTATATTACGATATTTATGATATGAGCATGATGTCCTACTCTCATGATGTTTTATGAGTTTGATATATTTTAAATGTCCGTTTTACTTACCTTGCGTACTTAGTACATTCCGCATACTGACCGCATACTTTCTATGTTGTATCGCTTCATGATACAGGACCCAGCTCTCAAGCTGACCCTCCTCAGTAGCTCCTCAGAGTTCGCTATCAGCTTATTTGGTGAGTCCTCATGTTCCGAGGGCCATATGTGCAGACTCTATTGTTTCTCTTTCAGTGTCAGTATCGTAGGATTAGTTAAGGTGTTGTCCCATCAACCCATCTTTCATGATCAGAGGCTCTTCAGACTATAAGTTGTATTCAGCCATCATGTATGGATCATGTATCATATATTCTCTATTATTACGACATGTTTACATTTTCTTATGTTAAGTCTTCCACTTATGTGAATGGATTAGATGTATGCTCATGCCATGAGTCGACTTGGGGTCTTTCGGGGCTCCTTGTCCCGTGTCTACGACTCTTTTGGGTCATGACAGTTTTGTTGCGGTAGTAACATGGCTTTGTTGAAGTATGACTTCATCCAGGCAATCAGACAAGGGAAAGGCACCCTCTACTTCAAAAAACAAGAGCAAAGGGAAGTCCAAGTCAAATCCAGCCCCCACCAACACCAGGGAGGCAATCATCTTTTGTGTTCCCTATATGAAGCACACTATGCCATCTGTGAGGGCAGATCATTCACAACGGAAAAAAGATTTGATCTGGCAGGGATGATAAATGACTTCCCCAACATCATTACCCAATTCAACCAACACCAATGGCACGTATTAGTTGAGCATCTATCGGAGTACTACACCAACTTGGTGCCTGAGTTTTATGCTTCATACCAGGCATGGAAAGAGGCTTTGAAGCATAAAGGGAAGATTGATGAATTTACTTGCCTTCCTTCAGTCCAAATTAGGGGTGTGGAGGTAGATATCACCCCTACCGCCATCAATATATTATTCTTGGCAGATGAGATTGATCCACGGACTGAGTATGCCGATAGAGTGACTGACAAAGAAAACCAATTTAGCTGGATAGCTCCAATCATTGCTAGTTGTCAGCCACTATGGGCCTCTATGGATAGGGAGATTTTGAGGCATGACCTTATGTTTGAGGCAAAATTGTGGCTAGAGTTTGTGTGTAGCCAGATCATGCAATCAAAGAATGACCAAAGAGTGAACTTGGAGGCTGCTATCCTCATCGCCTGTATCATGACAGGGGTGCCCATCAACTTTGGTGATATCGTGGCCAACCAAATGAAGAGAAAAACCTGGTGGCAAGGAACATTGATTCCATATACGGTGCTTATCTTTTAAGTTGTGCCTTAATAAAGGTGTACCACTATTCATTGATGAGTCTCCTAGCTCCTCCATCGGTGTGATCAATGTGGAGAGAAAAATGGATGCTGAGGCACCCAATGTCAAGAGAAAAAGACTGTAGGATTTTGAGGCTCCCAAAGGCTCCACCTACCATGACATAGAAGAGAACCCCATAGCTCCCAACCTTAATATGTCACACCCTGAAACATTGGGTTATGCATCAGAGGAAGCACTGTTTAGAGGTCCTTTATCTCCCCCCACATCCTCTCTCCCAAGCAGCATTCACAAGCTTGCCGAGATGACACATTCTCATGAGAGCCAACTCCAAAAGCTAGCTCAAAATCTCCCGACCCTTATTGCCCGAACAGTAAAAAGGGAGATGAAGAATGTGTATGATAGCTTGACCAAGCTATACTCTTAGGTGGGTATAATGGAGGGAGCAGTGAAATCTCTTTAGGCTGAAGTGCAAGAGTTAAGAAGTCGGGCACTGATGTCGTCCAAGTGCACGCAAGCACACGTGGTCATCAAGTAATATAGGATTGTTAAGTCCAAATATCATACCCATAGGGACTTTTCAATCTGATAGTTATAAGGTTGTCACTTTAATTTCACTATTCTATAAAATAGTTAAAATGGTGATTGGTTTGAGAAATTAAACTATCAAAACTGCAAATATAAAATTAAACTAAAAACGATTGTGAGCTTGATTGTATTTCGATGATGATGAGAGTCTAGGGCAATGGCACTTGTTAGTTTCAGGTTGAGTATTCAAGATGTGATTACACTAGAATGATTCTTCCTATGGTTGCTAGTTTCAAGTTACTATACCATTCTTTGTCACTATCCCTAGCATCCAAGAACTATTTCATGAACCCTAACGCCTATATCCCTATAGTCGCAAGAGAAACATGAAACGACGATTATGCCTTCTTGTGTTTCAACTAAATAGGGTTGAAGGATATGTTGAGTCAAATTAAAGAGATATGTGTGTCTTTCATGGATCCTCACTCATGCAATCAAGAGACCACCTTATTCACTCCAGCATAGCAGCAAAGCAAAATATCAACAAGCATACAAGCGGATGATCTATGACTCAGGCCTGAAAAAATATGACGAATCTTCCCTTAAGACGGTCGTCATCCATCTATCGTAGGAAAATTGTCATTACTCTATGACTACAATGACTCCTAAAAATAAAAATTACCTGGTTCAAAGGTCTTCCTTCGGAAAGAACTGAGGCCATAAGAAAAACCAAAGGATGGGTAAGACATGCCATTTTTCAAAAAAATTTCACACCAAAAACTTGGTGGCATACTCACCCTTAACCTCAAAATTCAGGGAGACATACCCTCACCCCATACATAAAATTTTTCTCTATCCTCAGAGAAACTAAAATTAAAGATCAGATTAGAGTGAGAAATTACTCCCTGAGGCCCTTTAGGGCCTAGCTATCAACATGTCTTTTGGATTCACAGGTCACACAACCCAGACTTAAGCTCAATACCATGCTCCTTATCTTTGATTTTGGGTACTCGTACTTCCCCTCTCTGTAAAATAAAATCAACAGTGACACTATATATACAAATAAGACTGTTACACTTTTACATATTGGGTTGCCTCCTAACCTGCGCCTGATTTAATATCGCGGCACGACTATGGTCCCCGTCACTCCTTCATGCAAGTGGACTTGTGACCATAACAAGGATCTGCTAAACTCTCATGCAGCACATACTGTTAAACAACGTAATTACAAACTCTAGGTTCTCCTGCTGGTTTCACTGTGAAGCCCTCATAGTAAGGTGGCATTTCTGCTACTCTAAACACTTCAAAGATAGCCTCCTGACCATCTACCCTCATAGACATCTTTCCCTACTTGACCTGTATGACAGCATCGGCGGTGGCTAAATATCCTCTCCCCAAAATGAGGGGAACTGTTCTATCTACCTCATAGTCTAAGATTATAAAGTCCACCGGTAGGATGAAAGGTCCCACCTTTATAAAGACATCTTCAATTATTCCTTCAGGATAGGCCAAAGATCGGTCCGCAAGTTGTAACATCACTATGGTAGGACGTGGTTTGCCTAGTCCAAGAGTCATGAACAGGGATTCAGGCATCAAATTGATGCTCGCACCCCAATCGTATAAGGCCGAACCAACTTCCTTACTCCCAATAGCAACATGAATAGTGAATCTCTTGGGGTCCTTTAGCTTTTTGGGAAATTTTTTCTTGATCCAAGAACTGCACTCTTCCATAAGAGCCACAGTTTCAAACTCTGTGTGCTTCCTCTTATTGGCCATGATATTCTTGAGATACGGGCGTACTTCAGAACTTCCTGCAAAAGCTCCACCAACGGAATATTCACATGAACCTACTTTAACAACTTAAGAAATTTACTAGAATTTGTGTCCTATATTTTCTTCTTCAACCTTTGAGGAAATGAGGGAGGTGGCCTAGCTACTACAACCTTCAGTTGTTGGTTGCTAGACTCACCCACCTCAGTCTTGGAACTCACTACCTGTTCCTTATCAACTTTTCTTTTTTAAGGATAGCCTCACCCAGCTCCTTACACTACACAATATAATTAGGCTCACATTTTCCTTGAGGTTTTTTTCGGTGTTACCTGGCAATGCCCCCTATGATCTATTGTTCTGCTATATGGCCAATTTCCCCATCTGCCTCTTAAGCTAATGGATGGAATTTTGTATCTCATTAACCACCTGAGTCTACTGCACCATCCATTGCTTCATTGTCTCCTTAAGAGAACTGCTCTACTGCTAGCCCTATGGCCATTGATAAGTGTTCTGAGCCCTTTGGAAATTTTGATTTCCTCCATATGAGGGATTTTCTCCATTCGGTACCCCTAATTATAGCCATTACCTGCAAAACCTCCACCACAGCCTTGTTGTCCCATAAAGTGTACAACTTTAAGATTAAGAGGACAACCTGAATAGCGTGGCTTTCTCGACACGCCTCACATGATGGCGGTGGGGTTTGCACCTGATGTACCTGTTGTACCTAGCCTTCTACTAGTGTGGTTACCAACTTATTGATCGCATTCACCAACTAGCTAATGTCTGCCCTTATTATCGCAACACCATCCATCTTAAGCTTTCCCAGCACTTTTGTTGCTGTGAATCCTCTACCTAAGTCTTGATAATCCTAACTCCCTGTAGACATTAGGTTCAAGAAAGCCTCAATTTCATCATAACATTTGGACAGAAATTGTCTCTGTGCGATGGTGTCAAGGAGTATCTTACGCTCAGAATTTAGACCCTTTATGAAGTTATGCCTGACTATTTACTTAGGCTCCATGTGGTGTGGACAATCCCTTAAGTAACCTTTGTAACATTCTCATGCTTGAGCTAGCATCTCCCCATCTTTCTGTACAAATTCGGAGATTTTTCCCCCAGTTCCTTAGTTCTTCTCAAAGAGAAGAACCTGTTGATGAACTTATTGGAGAGGATCTCCCACGTAGTGATAGAACTTGCAGGCTCATTTTGAAGGCACTCCTTTGCTTCCCCAATCAGTGAGAATGAAAAAAAAAGTCGGCTTGACATATTCATCTGACACGTTTTGGTAATGAAAATTTTCACTCAGCTCCACGAATGTCATCAGATGCCTATGTGGATCCTCGTGCGGCTTTCCCTGATGTTAACAAGTGTTTTGGACCAACCGCACGGTCCCTTCCTTTAGCTCAAAGTTCCCCATGATTTACGGTTTTATGATCACTTAGAAGCATTCTCCAAATTAGTCCTAACAAAATTCACCACTGGAACTCTCTCATTATCTTCACCTGCTGCCTGCCCGTTATTTTCCATAGCTAACCTTCGAAAGGTTCTCTCTATTTCAGGATCAAGAGAAACCAAACGTGATCCCTAACTTCCTGTATTTGGCATACACTGAGGCAAACAACCCTGTGAACTTCAACAAAAACAAGAAACAAATGTAAAATACATACAAGTGAAATAAAATTCTAACCTACAAATGATTAAACCATATTCAAGTCCCCGGAAACAGTGCCAAAAACTTGATGTTCGCCCAAGCACACGCAAGCGCATGTGATCGTCAAGTAATATAGAATTGTTAAGTCCAGATTGTACCCATAGGGACTTCTCAATTTAATCATTATAAGGTTGTCACTTTAATTTCACTATTCTATAAAACAATTAAAATAGGGATTGGTTTGAGAAATTGCACTATCAAAATTGTAAATATAAAATTAACTAAAAAATGATTGTGAGCTTGATTGTATTTCGATGATGATGAGAGTCTAGGGAAATGACACTTGTTAGTTTCAGGTTGAGTTTTCAAGATGTGATTACACTAGAATGATTCTTCCTATGGTTGTTAGTTGCAAGTTACTATCCCATTCCTTGCCACTATCCCTAGCATCTAAGAACTATTCATAAACTCTAATGCCTATACCCCTATAGTTGCAGGAGAAACAAGAAACAATGATTTTGCCTGCTTATATTTCAACTAAACAGGGTTGAAGGGTATATCCCTATCCTCAACAACAACTTCTATTCTATCACCAATGGCTTCAAGGTTCTTTGAATTCCTATTTTGTCTTTATCTTTAACCCTTTCAATTCCCTTTTCAAGTTCAATCAAAATCCAACGGATTACTTACAAGGTGATCAATGTCATAAATAATAAATTAACACAAATAAATAAAAACAACCATAATTGAAGAATGGATACTAGATTAAAATAATCTTTCAAACATTCAATCATCCACCATGGACACAACCCTAGAATAAAAGTTTATCCACTTATAGACAAGCGAAAAAATGAATACGTAGTCAGCATCATACGAAAATACTAGTAAAGAAGAGAAAAACCTAGTGTAGAACTTTGTCTTCCTTCCCAACGCTTACAAGCCTCCACAAACGAACTATGGAATGTAAAAATGATCAAATATATGTAATGACCTAAGGTATGTATTTATAGATGAGCCTTCAAATGACGTTTCTGCCCTCCAAAACATGACTTCAAAATTAGCATTTTCTGCTCAAAAATGACCCTGGCATGCCGCCCCACTTATCTCACCACAGAGTTAGTCAAATTTCCAACACTTTCAGCTCTGGAGAGGCCCTGGCACGCCGTCCCTTCTATCTTGCCAAGGTGTTTGCCAATTTTATCTAAGTTTGGACACTTCTGGCACGGGGCGCCACTCATCTCGCAAGGTTTGTGAAGTACACTTCTTTGAAGTTCAAGGGCTGGCGCACATAGCAACACACTGAAGTTTTTTTTGGAAGTTCGGGACTTGGTGTGGGGCGCCAACTATAGCACCAAGCCCTTCAGCTCCTCAAATCTTCACTCCTTGGACCATTTTGAGTCTATTTTGCTTGGTTTCCTACTCAAATCATTTGTTAGCACATAAAACACACACACACATGACTCTAAGCATAAATTAAGGATTATCAACTCAAAAAATGATCATATATGGGTAAAAACATGGCAAATGGGCATAGAAATATGCCCAACATCAGGCACCAAGGGAAGATCTAGATATGAGCACACTTGATGCAGCCATGGATACTCTATCTACAGCCTGAGGCCCCATTGATAATCTATTTGAGGGTCTAGGTGATGATGAGGAGACCTGGGGAGATGAGGGCCATAATGCCGATGATGAGGACGAGGAGCAGCCACTTTAGGGAGTTCTTACCACCATTTCTGTTTCTTATGCATACATTGGGGACAATATATTATCATAGATGGGGTGGGTTAAGCTCTCTTTTTCTCTGTTGGGGTTGTTATTGAGTTGTTGTGCCCTTATTGGGCTTGTTGATGATATTTGTGTTGCCCTTGTCGGGCGGAATTTCTGATGTTTTGGATGATTGTTAGTTTAATTGTGGTGGAATTCCCTCATCGGGCTATTTGTTAAATGTAAAATATATTGTTGAATTGTTAGTGCAAATGATGGATTGTTTAAAATTGTGGAATATTATTGACCCACATTTGTTTATCGCCTTTTGTTTATAGTAGTTAGTGAATAAACTCCAAGGGTTTTCTTTATACCACGATTCTTTCCCAAGGAGTGATTTGCTTTTCTTTTTGAACTGGGTGGCATTTACCAATGATGGATTGAGAGGAAACTTTCTTAAGGGAAAATGCCGAGTTTAAAGTTCTTTTTGGGTTAATGATTGCAATGGCTTCCAAGAGGTACCAATAGAAACTTTTTTTAAATGGCATGAATGTTAAAAAATGAATTTTGAGAAGGAAATGGGTAGTTGAATTTGAAATCTAAGTACTTTTTTGTCATAAGTTATACACTCTTTGTTTGGCTTCTTGATTCACATGATATCTTGTTTTATAACTCTTGATGTGGTGATGAAAATGGTGTAAACCCCTTAGAAGGTGATTCTTTGTGGGAAAGGTTTTAGTTTAGTTCTCTTGCATGAATGATTGTCTAGAACTTGCCCCAAGTATGGCTCAAGGCGAAATCCTAGATGTAGTTGCACTTAGAAGATAATTTTAGGCTTTCTTTTGGATAGCTACTTTACCCATATGGCCTCCTTGAGCATGAATCCTTTCTAGCCAATGTTGACCCTTTAAGCCTTTTCTTTGAAAACTACATTACAAGCCTATTACCCCTTTCGTAATCCCTCTTTGTCACCCATCCTCCCTAGTGCTAGTTGTGAGAAGAAATGCAAAGATGATGCTTGAAGTCCTAAAAGTGTGGGAATAGAAAATGGAAAGATAAGGAAAAATCCTTAAGGTTGGGATTTGCAAGAAGGAACATGGAAAAAACAATGTGAACTTCAATGCGAGGTAGCACCACACCATGAAAAGAATGAATGAATTGCTTGAGTGAAAAAAACGGAATTGTAGAAAGGTGTTGCCTCTTGCTCAAATGAGATGAAAAGTGGTAAATAAGGATAGATAAGGAGGGCTCTTGTTTCAAAAGTGAAAATGTTGTTCAAGGAGAGATAAGGTGAGGGTGATCTCAAAAGAAAATGGAATATGCAATAAGATTCACAAAAAGGGCATTAGGAAGGCTCTAGTTGCTAGAAATTAAACGTCATCCTACCTTTACCCCTAGCCTTCATCATGACCCATAAGTCCTAATTGATTTTGAGTGTAGTGACTCTACATTAGTGGCGAGTTACACGAAGGGCAAGCCTATGGGTCATGTTATGTGCATGAGAATTTTTTTATGAGAGTGAGCATATTTGTTTTATTCTATAACCCTTGAGTGTTAATTTATTGATAATTAAATGGGATTCTCTCTTGTTGTGAGTAGAATCACCTCCGTGGGGAACATGATTGCACATGCCAAAAGATATAATTGAGACAAGAATATAGAGAGCTTGAAGGTAAACTTTGAATGTGAATTTTAATGACTCAAGATGCTATATAAGCTTTTTGTGATCGACAATGCCCCTTGTTTTGAATGAACGAATCAAATGTGAATCATGCCAATTGACTGTGGTCATTTCTTGAAGTATTTGCATAAAGTTTTGAGTCTCTTATGTTCCTTTGAGTTGGTGAGCAATCTTTGGGTTGTCTAGGTCGTAGTGGTCCCTTATGCATAATCTCACGTAGAATGACATGCTTATTCCTATAGTTCAACAGTAAAGAATTACATTACTTGAGGACAAGCAATGGTTCAAGTTTAAGGGTTTAATGTGCTGGTAATTTACCAACTGATTAGGTTTTTAAACATGAGCTTTTTATTGGTTTTCAAGTCATTTGGAAGGATTTTATGCCCTTTTTCTTAAGTTTTTGTAGATATTCAATTTAAGGAGAGAAGGCAAGAAATTGAACAAAAGCATAGAATTAAAGAAGAGGACCAAAACTCTACCTGATGGGACCGGCACTCCACCGGATGGAAAGCAAAATGCCAGTTGAAACGCAGGAGCATACTGGACAGGAGTGGAAGTTGCACCGGTGGAATGCAGGTTAGCACCTGAAAACTGCTGGTGCCAATTCCGGCCAGACCCGAAGTTACTGCCCCCAAGTGGACGCAGCGGCATTCTGCCGATGGGCACCGGCGATAGGCTGGTGACTCGCAAGTGAGTCAGCCTTCAGGAGGGAAAATTCATCCAACACGAAATTTGAGGAGCATTTTTAACCTATTTTTGTACATTCTATAGAAAGTACCAATTATTCCATTCTAGATTTGCAGAGTTAGAGAGAGAAATATTAAATAGCTTTTCTTCTTCTTCTTCCTCAGGGTATAAACCACCATTGAAGAAATTTGTCTTTGAGCTTTTTATTTTACTCTTAATGATGAATTTAATGAAGTTTTTTATCAATATGCTTTTATATTATTCATCTACGAGTAGCTAGATAATTTGCTAGAGGTGTGTGCATTATTGGGGAGGGATTGGATTGGGTATGGCTATTTTAATCTTGTGATTACTCATTTTGTATAATTCTATTATTTTTTCCCAAATTATAATTGAATTACCCATAGTTTCAAATGTGGGTTATGACTACTTATTCTACTTTTTCTTGAAAAAGAGAAATTGAATAGGAGTGAGAAAGCAATGGTAGACAATTAGGTCTTGAGTGTGTGGTGTTCGGATAGAGATTGAAAAAACCCATAATCATGCACTCATTAGAGAATTAAGGCTAGAAATAGCTCAAATCTTGCCTAAGACGTTGTGGATTATTTGATCGAGGCCTTGGGGTTTGCAAAAATTCAAGGAATAAAGCACGCTATTGGTTGAAAACCATCGTGTGTCACTTTATCCACAATTATTTATGCTTATGAGTAATTATTTGATTTTCTAGTTAATTCCAACCTAATTGAACCCTCGTCAATAGAATACCCCTGGACCTTGCTCATAATTTTTAATTCAATTTGGATGTCTCGTTCTCTTGATAGTTGATTTTAAACTCAAATTATGATCCCGCTTTTTCCCCCAACATTTTGTTTTTATTTTCAAATGCATGGATGCAATTTTAGTTTAAGTCCACAGACAACTTTTGTGTTATTTAATCATTATTCCCTATGAATTCAACCCCAACTCTTAGTTGGGTATTTATATTGTGGTAATCGTTTACACTTCCTCCTCATGAGGAGTAGATTTGAATGTCATCAACTGTATGTAAAATAGCATAATGAAACATGAAACATACTGAAGTAGAAAGACAATTCAAAATAATAATAGATTTATGTAAAAGTAAAACAATTTAAAATGATGTTAGGTTGGGCCCAAAATTCATATCTCTTCATAAAACTATTGATGTTGGGAGCTTAATAGTATAACTAACATACATGATTTTCGATGTGAGAACATAACGTTTGGTCTCTGCTGGATCAACTAAGGCTTCCTATACCTTGTTGGGTATGAGGCATATATGTCGAAGTTGCTAGCAAGGTCCCATAATTCTTCCTCTTTGGGGAACATGATGGGTACATCCGAACAAACAAAACATCCCTATTCCTACATCAACAAACATAGTTTCAAGAATTTTTCATAATTATACTTATGCCTTCTCGATTAACCATTTACTTTCTATAAAAATCATGTTCATAAAGTAGCCCGGAGGCTCATATTCATAGATCATGCTTTTATTTGAAAAACTCATAATCATAGGTCAATATTCTTATCTAAAAATCTCATAAATCATGATTTGTTTAAGAGCCCATAAAACATAGTAAAAGTCACGTATGTTGAGCATGGTGAAACTCCTTAGCAAGACCGGCACCCGTAGTCATTGTTGGCTCGAGCATAGTGCTGAACTAGAATGTAACTATGAGCATACATCTAATAAGAAAGACCTGAATATCTAGGATTAAATATGCAACTGAGTTAGAGATTTTCATTAAATTGTTGTTTCATACAAAAGGTGACCCAACAGTCAAAATCAGAGTAGAAGCAACAGATCACACTGTGTGACAATATAGTCTTTAAATCCTCTACTGAACTAAAGTGTCTTAGTTATAGAGGAGAGATCCCGATATAACCTTTAATAAAAAGCTAGAAACTATTGAATATAATCTGCCCCGAGAGAGAGTGGAGCTCACCAAAAGTTGTGCTAGGATAGCCCACTGAACTACTTGTCTAAGAGTGTCCATGCCTGAGAATGCATTATAAAACAATGTAGTGCCCCCAACAAGGAGGGGCTTTAGTACATGGAATCATATTGTATGTAAAATGGCAAAAACATATGAAACATAGAATACTAAGTGGAGAAACTGAGCATGTAAATCATAATTAAGTATGCATAAAACCATCAATAGGGTTAAGACAGAAAACATGCATTTGCCCTTTTTAAAACTTGCAGCTGAAAACACTATTTGAGAGGTCTGTCTAAAATATACTTATACTGTAATACTGACTAAAAATACTATAGTGGTCATGGCATAACTGACATAGCGCACATGTAGACATGGAGTTCGATCCTATGGCCCGACCGGCTAAGACACCAACTACCTTACCGAGTAGAAGGCCTGAACTGAACTGACTTGCTATCAAGATTTTCCTAAATCATCCACCACTTACGGGGATAATAAAATCTAGGGATGCATCTGTACTTGGTCTGCTCCACTCCTACATCGGCAAACATAGTTCCTGACACTTGCCTTGAGAGGCTCATTCCATCTCAGTTAGCCACTTACTCCAATCTAAAAATACTGATAGTGCAATAACCCTTAATCTTAAAATATGACTAATAACCGTTGTGAAAGCTTGGTCTTATTAGAAGGATCTATCTCTAAAAGTATTCCTTTATTGAAGACCTGAACTTAGCCCTTGGGCTCAACTAATATACATACATACATACATATACACACACACACATACTTATACTTTTAAAACAGAAGGAGCTAAACAATTGTAAAATCATGGTTTTAACCTTTGAAAATCCATAGTCATGCTAAGGCAAAAATTTCTTAATTCAAGTAAATAATGATTGTGGCCTTGGCTAAAAATCTATTACAATAATAGTCTTCAACATATAAGTGTGGCCTTGGCCAAATGCATATCTATATCCTAAAAGCATTTCATAAATTCTCAAATCTTAACTAGTAAGAGCAAAATGGTCTTGTCTAACATTTTCATGAATAATCATAACACTTCATAAAATTCAATCACAAGATAGATTTCGGTTGAATCATGATGTACAAGGTTCTTGAAATTTTGGACATGGAATTATAAAATCATGGAGCGATTTCTAGAAACCATAAAGTAAAAGCTTGCACGAGTGTAGAAGTAGAAAAAATAGAGAGAAGAACATGATGTCCCACATTTAAAGTTGCCTTACATAGCTTAATGCCTAAAAGAAAGAGGAGCTCACTTTGTAATAGCTTGACAGAGATGGGCTGCCAAATCCCTTGAGCTAGAAAGAGGATTTTCCCTTAAAATCCTAAAAGAGTAGAAGATAGGGTTTACAAATCTAAGCTTACATGCAACAAAATCCCATCGGAGGAGCTTAGAACTTACTTTGGACCTAATAGATCTTGGAGAGAAGAGAGAAGTCTATTCTATTGAGCTGGAGGTGAAGAAGAAATGAGTATAAAGTGGGGCTGGGCTATTTATAGACATAGAGGAAAAGGCTAAACTTACTGTGCATGAGCCGCTATTATGGATTGTGGATTCAATTTATGGTCCTTAAATCAAAACAAAGATTAATTTAAAGAAATTACACTTTTCTGAAGTCCTATCTACAGGACCAAGTACAAATCATAAATCTAAGGTACAGTCCATATATCAAATTGTATCTCTTATCCAGCAACTCAAAATATCTTTTACGACGGGCAGATCCGATTCATAAAATCAATTTGCGAACTATATGTCATATCATAAATTGGTTCTACACTTGTGCAACTCTCTGGAGTTCCATTCTGCAGAGTAAGGTACAGTTCATGGACCTAATCTATGCTTGATATGTTTCCTTTGTATGCTTAAATAGTATCTCAACAAAATGGGGCTTTCATCCACAGTTCAAAGTATGCTTTGTATATCCTATCTACAGTTCATATTTTATCCACGACACCTATACAGTGGAATTTTCCACAGCTTCTTACTTTGGTATTTAAACTCTCGAGCACTTCCATACTGGGTTAGGGACTTCATATATCAATTACATTCCCTATAACACTAGTAAAACTACATGCTAAGGTCAAGAATTCTTTGTGAAGGTACGTGGTGTTACAATATATCTCTTGGGATCATTCATCTTCGAACCATGATTGAGGACACTAGTAGACTTTGAAATGCAATGAAAAATTTTCCAAAGTTTTCTTTGCATCTGATGTTGTTCCAAAATTTCAAATCAAACAGTAACGGACCAAAATCAATAACATAGGCCTCACAGGGAATGACCAAGCATAACACAAGGAAATAAGGCACAAGAAAATCATACCAAGCCCTCATTGGCTTTTAAACTGGTGAAATGGGACATCACACATATCACAATACATTACCTACTGCCTCTTCCTTACTCTTTTACAACTCCTCTCTGCTGATGGAATAATATTATTGCTAAGTACCAAATCGCAAGGAAAGAATGTAAGGAATCATAGGGAATAAGGAAGGCACAAGTCATGAAAAATAAGGGAATATAACATGAGTCAAGAATTCATAGAGCATGGCAAGAGTTTATTTAAGCACGGAACATGAGAAAACACTAAGTAATGCTAGGATCACTACGTAGGTCATCTTTCTCCTGCTCAAGGAATAATTGGGGATACCTTGCTTTCATCTCATCCTCGGCTTCTTAAGTCGCATCTACAGCATTCTGACTTCTCCACAACACTTTCACTGAAGCAACCTCTTTAGTTCTCAGCTTGCAAAATTGACAATTAAATATAGACACTGGCAATTCTTCATAGGTCAAATCCTCATGGAAACCTATATTCTCAACTGGGACCACTAGAGATGGGTCTCCCATGCACTTTCTCAACATAGATACATGGAAAATTGAATGCACTACAGCTATCTCTATAGGTAACTCTAACTCATTTGCCACGAATCAAACATTCCATATGATATTGTAAGGGCCAATATATCTCAGACTGAGCTTTTCTCTCTTTCTAAATCTCATGATGCCTTTTATCAACGAAACCTTCAGGAACACCCAATCATCAATAGCAAACTCCAAGTCTCTATGTTGTATATCTGCATATGATTTCTGGAGGCTTTGAGTTGTTCTCAACTACTCTTGAATCAACTTGACCTTTTCTTTAGCCTGGTGGACCAAGTGAGGTCCAAGTAGTTCTACTTCCTTAATCTTGAACTAGCTGATAGGCGATCTACACCTTCTTCTATATAAACCCTCATAAAATGCCATCTGAATGCTGGCATAATAGCTATTATAGTACATAAACTAAATAAGCTATATATGGTTATAACAATAGCCCTTGAAATCAAGAATGAATGCTCTTAACATATCCTTGGATGTCTGAATAGTACCCTCAGCAAGGCCATCTGTCTGTGGGAGGAAAGATGCACTCGGATTGATGTGAGTACCCAAACCTTTTTAAAAGGACCTTCAAAAGTGAGCTATGAACTAAGCACCTCTATCTGAAATGATGGACAATAGGGTCCCATGTAGTCTAACAATCTTTCAGATGTACATCTTCGCATAATCCTCTACTAAATCTATCATCTTGACCGGTAGAAAATATGCCGACTTGGTGAGTCATCCACAATTACCCAAATTGAATTATGATTCCAAAATGAATGTCATGACCCGAGCTGAGACCCCAGATAGAGACACAGAACCTAGAACCATAAATGGCTCCAAGTCAACCCATGGCATGAACATGATTGATAAAGATCATCATAATCAAAGATGATAACTAAATTCTGATATAGTGGAAGTCTGAATAATAGAACGTCTATCCAACAGTAACATCATAACACTAAATCCAAAGCTAAAAATACAAGTCTATGTTTGAAAAGTCTCTAACATACTAACGAGCTGAGGGAACATCACCCCAACTGGCTCACTAGAAGTTTGAAACTGAAAATAACATAACTCAACTTACTGAAGATTCTTGAAGGATGACAACTCACCAAAAATAGCACTGGAATAAACTCAGCAAACTGGCTAACGGCGAGACTGAGTCTGAACATCTAAACCTGTATCATGAAAGATACAACATAAAGTATGCGGTCAGTACTTGTAATGTACTGAATATGCAAGGTAAGTAAAATAGGCTGAGTAAGTAAAAACTAAAATCATGCATATCATAAATCATAACATTATAGGATTCTGAGAGTTAAGGTTGCAGGTTGATATCTGAAAACACAAATAGACATAAATTGGAACTCATAACTAAATTGAATGACCCAAAGCTGAAACTAAGATTTTTAAGTAAAATTGATAACCTGAACATTGGGTCAAACCTACTAAAAACATAATATTATAACTGATAAATATGCTTAACTGAAATCATGAGGAATAATGGGAGACCCGTCTTAACCAACAACCACCATGTATGAGCACAGGATGATCCCACGTCTTGCCCACGTGGAGGAGGGTCATCCTAAGCCTCGCTAGGATGAAGAATTAAGTAAGGGGTGATATCATGGTGTGCCCTTGGGATGGGAAAATGCTCTCCTGAGAGGCCCCAAAGTATACCTACATTGGCGCATAGTTTATGAGATCGGGAAACCTTGGATCCCCTGGCCTACTCGGTGCTAGACACTACTCCCAAAACATATATAATGCTCGTATAATCATATATCAAAACATAACTTAAATCTTAACATATGGGGAGTCTTGACTCCAAAACTTGAGATAACTGAACTTATTAGTCTTGGTTAAATAATGAAATGGTGCTTAACTTGAGTGGGCTTGCCCAAATCTTTACATCATGCTTGCATGAAATAGATATCATAAGTAAAATCATAAATACATACATGGCTAATTTGTAAACATTTATACATGCTAGATATTTCATCATTCTTGAAACCATCAATCATAAACTATACTTTTTCATAAACTTGCATAATTGGGAAAAATTCTCTAAAACTTGAACTCATGAATTTGTAATTAAAAACATGCATAAAATATGCCCATTAATTATCAAATGTACTTTAAAATACAGAGGGAATTGATGTGCTATGAGTTTGCAGCACTTTCGACGCTTAAAACAAGAAAATAGCATAGACTTAGGTATGTTTATATGAATATGAGGAACTTTTACTTTGATTTCAGGGAAAATAAGTGTTGGAGAAAATATGTGCAAAACAAGCCTAAAATGCAAAAAATCAGCCAAAGTACATGTCTTAATATGAGCCATATCTTGATTGTATGAGCCTTACTAAGAACCGTAACGAAAGTCAGAAGGTTGAAGTAAGAGAGAGGCAACATATGACTCTTAGTATGAGTCGTACAAAGATGGTACGATCCATAACTAGAGTCGTGGAATTGTTCGGAGAAAATTGCACAAAGGCAGACTCTTGGTACGGATGGACTCACGAATCGAATCATCAACATACGAACCGTATCAAGAGCTGTGGTGAACGTCAAAAGATTCTTCAAGACTTGACAGAACTTCAAACACAACAGACAGTACGAGTCATAGGAAGAAGGTACGAGTCGTACAACAACACTCGTAGAGTATTTCAGAAGATGCCAGAGTTCTCAAGGAGAAACAACGGAAGCATTGTACGACTTGTAGGATTGAGGTACGAGTCGTACCAGCCTGCCAACACTTAGCCAAATCTGCAGTAGCCAAGGACTTAGAGAAGTAGTTACGACCTGTATAATCCTGCTATGAGTTGTAGGTCCAGTCATGACACAGTCGCCACTAGATATGGAAAATTCTATGTTAGCTTAGGAAAAGGTTTCTAATGTCTGTATAAATAGCTTTTATGTTTTATTTTAGTGAGGGGAGGATATAATCGAATTAGTAGATGTGTGAAGATTAATTTTTGTGAATTTTTATCATGTTTTGAGGAGCAATTCTCGAGATCAAATTCTTGAATTCCTGCATTGTTCTTGAGATTGTTCTTTGATATTCAAATTTGGTTTTCTTCCAATTGTTATTGTAAGTATCTAACTATGTGTTTGTCTGTGAATGCAAATTGTAATCTTACAACCATGGAGGATAAAACCTCCATAATTAGGAGTTGCGGGAACCATGGTGGATTACCAAAATAGGGTTACACAACAGTGATTCAAAACCAATGCTAAACACTTGTATTGTATTCTCTTCATCTTTAAACATTTCTTAACGATGTACAACATTAGGACTTGCCCAAATTCTTTACTTTCTTGAACCTAGAGAAGTAGAGATTATGAAAAGAGAATTACAACAAAGCCTTTGTATTTATGATCATTGTATTAAATTGAGTTGTGGACGCAATATAGTTAAATTTGGAATATATTGATAACGGTTAGTTTGAAATCACTCATGAGACCTGACCTGGTGATTGAGTAAAGTCACCCAATAGGGATGAACCAGTCGTTTGGATGAACCCTAGTTATCAGTTCTACAAGTAAGTATTAGGATTGATCACGTGTGTATACCCAAAGTAGTTATGAACCCATGGGGAACACTTACTCTAGTTGTTTGCGAATCTTGATTTAAATCATAAATATAATCTTATTTTAATCTTGTTTTCTTTAAAATCCCCAATTTTGAGATAACTCACCAACAAGTTCAATTAGTAGTATTAGTCTAGATATTACCCTATTACTTATAGGTTTGACCCCAACCTCTTAGTTGGGTTCTTTATTGACAATGACCGCTTCATACTTTGTCAGAATGTGTGATTTTGAGCGTTATCAAAAAGTGGCACTGTTGCCAAAGAATACAACTAAGATTAGATTAATTGCTTGTATTTAACTTTTGGTTGTTATTTCCTGAATTACTTTTTCCTTTTGTTTTTGGGTATCCACAGGTTGTTTCTTGGTGAATGCCAAGTACTCATCGTAGTGGAAAGCCCCTGATTCCGTTAGATCTCGAACTCGAACGAACACTACGTCAGATGGAAAACCAAGAGCAGAGAGATGCTTGTATTACTGAAGAAGTTAGGAAAGCCGAGCTAGCTCGATAAGCTGCACTTCAAGATGCGGAGGATGCTCGAGATGAGGTTGTTAATGTTGGTCAGCATGGAAGGGGCAACATAGGCCAAAGATATGCCCCTCAATTCTTCGATGAAGATAACTCGGACATTGATGAAGTCGGGTAAACTGGAGCTATTGTACTACCACCATTGCCTGCTAGGGAAAAATTTGATATCACTAGCACAATGATCCAGTTATTCAACATCAAAGGGGTGTTTAGTGGTTAGGCAGCTGACGTTGCCAAGCTGCACCTAATGAAATTTGTGGGAATATGCAAGGCGTACAGGTTGCCTGGAGTCAACCAAGATACTATAAGGCTAAGACTCTTCCCCTTCTCTGTATCTAGGGAGGCCACATTATGGTTATCGGAGTTTCCCAACGACTCCACTACCAACAAGAGGGAGCTCAAGCAAGCTTTCTTAGAGAGATTATTTCCACCCTCTAGGATGTTGCAGCTTAATGATAGGATCTACAATTTCTAACAACTGAAGACTGAGGCACTTCATGAGACCTAGTTGAGGTTCAAGAAGAAGTTGACCAAGTGCCCGAACCATAAAATTCCTGATGACAGTCTATTGGAGATTTTCTATAGATCATCAAACAATAGTACAAAAGCAATAGCAGGCACAGTGGCGGGAGGAGCACTGATAAGCCATACCTGGGAGCAAGCTGCCACTATTCTAGATAGAGTAACCAAGACAAACAGAGCATGGCACACCCGTGAAGTAGAAGCAGCGGTTGGTACATTTGTTTTGGTTTGACTGTAGACCAGCGAAGGAAAGAAGAAGAACATGACCAGGAATTGGCTCATATGCGCACATTGTTGGATTTGCTAACTAAGTACATCATGGGAGATAGAGCCAGAAAGGTGAATGCATGTAATACCCCATAAGTGCCTAAGAATAGACTCGGAAGTTAAAGTTGAAAACTACTGAAATTGGGAAAAATAGCACAGAATGAGCCATGTAACAACTCGTTGTATCAAACCACGAGTTGTTGTATGCAGTGGTGGTGAGGGAAGTCTAGGTGGCAGTGGAGATGACGGAAGACACAATGACTCGTTGCTCAAAACAACGAGCCGTTGTTAGTAGTTGTAGGAAGAGACTAGGCTCAGCAGTTGGGGATACCACCGGTCGTCCAACGAATCATGGTGAGAAGTAACGAACTGTGGTCACCGGTCGTTGTTGGTTGTAAGGAATTTCCGGTGCATGTGACGGACAAATACCATGACTCATTGGAAGCAACCATGAGTCGTGGTAAGGCTCGTGGTCAGAAGGTCCATGTTTTGTGAAGGGGAAAACAACGGCCGACTTGATGATCCGTTGGTCCAAAGGATGAGTCGTCTTATCCATCCGTGGTTCAACTCTGGAGGCAAGTCTCAGTAGTTCAAATGACAGGTCATACAATGGGTCATCGTTCCCTCCAATGACCCATTGGTGCCACCCGTCGGACAGATCTGGACAGTTTTTAGGGAAGATTCATTCAAGGCATTTTCGACTTTTCCATGCTATGAGACCCTAAAATACATCATTTTAGCTTATGAAAGGTGGGTTTTTAGGGGAGTAATTTATTCTAAGTCTTCATTCATGCATGTAATTGTATAGAGAGGTGATCAAGGGTGATTCAAGGCTTTTCTCTTCAGATTCTTCCTGTTCCTTCTTTGGTATTCAAGGGAGATTAAGAATCCGTTGTTCTCAGGTATGTAACGCTATCAATGGGTGTTTAATTTCATACTCATGCCAATTCTCTATGATTTCATGAAAATTCTATCAAAAATTTATGGGGTTTTGAAGTAGCTTTATATAAAAATCTAATGATTGTTAATGGGCTTTGTGATTTTTGAATCTTATCATATTATAAAGGTTTTGATCAACTTTTAATGGTTTAAATTATTTACAATGTTGTCGAATTTTGATTTCTTTGAATTTAGCCTAATTATGCATGACCCATGATGAATCGATTTATGATCTACTTTTCTAATGATGGTATTTACGAGCCCAGCAAGAATTATGATTTAAAATGTTGATTTAATCAATTACCCATCATGATTTTATGAATTTCAAGCTACATGCATGAGCTACAAGTTTGTACGAACTTTATGATTCATGAATTATGTTTTGTCTAACTCACGGGCCTTGTTTCATGGCTAGTTCACGTATGTACAAGTATGTTTATGATTATCATGATTTAACTAGCCCATAAATTCATGTATGTTTTACAATGAGCACTATATATATGTTTTGGGAGTAGTATCGAACATCGAGTAGGTTCGGGGCTCCGGTTAAGCCCCGGATCTCATAAACTACGTGCATGTTCTGAGGGCCATATGTTCAGACTCTATTGTTCTCTTTTAGTTTCAATATTGTAGGGTTAGTTGGGGTATTGTCCCATCAACCCGTCTTTCATGATTAGAGGCTTTTCAGACTATAAGTTGTATTCAGCCGTCATATATGGATCATGTATTGTCTTATCTCCATTGTTTTGGCATGAGTACATTTTCTTTATGTTAAGTCTTCTTCTTATGTGAATGAATTAGATGTATGCTCCTGCCATGGATTGGTTTGGGGTCTCTCGGGGCTCCTTTTCCTGTGTTTACGATCCAGGTGTACGTCTGGGTCATGACAACACAATTGGGACACAGGGACAGGAGCTAGGGCCGAACCACTCAGATTTTGATATGAGGAGGAGGAAAACTTTTTGACAACCAGGTGGCGGATTTTCGAGCCAACGCTCAAGGGTCTGAACAAGACACTTGGCACCAAGGTTCTGGAAATCAAGGTCGAAACCAATATCGATACAACGACAATTGGAATGGATACAGAGATAGAAGTCGAGGTCGTGAGTGCGCGGGAGATTGGAGAAGGAATGATAGTTACCGCAACAATCGAGCTAGATTGTACATACCTCCTAATGCACGTGAGGGGGAGGCAGGATAGTCGAAGTTAGAGAGCATGATGGATGACATGCTAAAGAAGCTGAGATCCACAAATGATCAGTTAAAAGACATCCGTAGTGATATATCAAGCAAGGGTCGGAGAGTGGAGTCACATGCAACGGCTATCAAGAAGATCGAACAATAGCTAGAGCAATTGTCAGCAACTATGAACCCTATGCAAAAGGGTACACTACCTAAAAACATAGTCCACCATCTAAAGAATGATGGTCACTGCATGGCTATGACGACGAGGAGTAGAAAGACCACGGTTTACCCCTTCCTACTAGTTGTAGTTGAAAGGAAGAAAGAAAGCATTATTGAAGATGAAGAAGGTATTGCTGAGAAGGAATATAATGAGGATGCTGAGTTCCCTGAGACTCCAAATGTTGAAAATGGGCCTGAAGCTGAACAAGAAAGGAGCCACGCAAATTTACAAGGCTTTTCCATGACCACCACCACCGTTCCCCAAAAGATGAATAAGAAGGCAGAGAATGGTAAGTTTCAGAAATTCTTGTCAAGGTAGAGAATGAATTCAAGTCCCTTAACGAAGTATGAGTATTCAAGAGACTTGCATTGTGCCGCAACGTTAAATCAGGCGCTTTTTGAGAGGCAACCCATGTGGTGTTTTGTTGAATTATGAGTAACCAAACCACCTGCGTCGTGCCGCAACATTAAATCCAATGCTTCTTGGAGGCAACCCAAGTTAATTAACTAATTTGTGTTCAAGTATGCAAGGGAAACAAAAACATGTGGCATAAAACTGCAGAAACAGGCAGGTGTTATGGTTCTCATTTCGACTCGTGAGAGGGTTGTATGAGTCGTAGTATGAGTCGTGGTGAGAAGTTGAGAGTTACTTCAGTGCATAAGTTCATGGTATGGTTGGTCCTACGACCCGTAATTTCATTGTACGGGTAATAGTACTCACTGTGGCTATGAACTATGCAAGGCATGGACCACAATGAAAAGAAAGACCTACAAGTCATAGTATGAATTATACCCCCATTGTACGAGTCGTAAGATGTGCTCGTAGGTCCACGGGTAAGTTTCTCAATCTCTCTATTACGAGTCCAGGGACAAGTCGTAGGGCCTTCCTACGACTCGTGGTACGAGTCGTGATGAGTCAGAATCTTTAAAATTACCCGACTCAACTCAGATATTTTTAAATTTTCCCTAAAAAGTATTTAAACTTCAAATCCTTTAGACTCTTCTCCCATGCACTCATAACTTGAACTCACGAACACTTCTAACTACTCCCTCACACCCGTAACTCAAGCAAAGCAATCTATTGAGCAAAATTTCTGCTCGATTTACATTGCCCAAATTGAGTTTCAACCCTAGTCACTGACACAAGCATGAAGTGAGCAAGATATTGCAAAAAACTCAAGTAAGTAACTATGCTTAGAGTCAGGAAAGATGACCTTTGTGCTTGTATGAATTTGTTTAACAACTGGGGGTCCTCAAAATTCATCAAAATAGATGAGGATAATGTAATAGCCCAGGCCACCGCTTGTAGAAATTGTCCACTTTGGAGCCTTCACCTCTCACGGTTTTAAAACGCGTATACAAGAAAAAGGTATCCAAGAACTTATTAAGCACTCTTTTGTTCTCCTCCCCAGCTGATGTGGGATTCAGTTAAACCAATGTGGGATTCACCTAAGGCAAGCCTTACACTCACCCCCCTGGGACTCAGCGTCCTCACTGAGATTTGCCCCACCATCGGGTTTGCCCCACCACAGGTCCGGCACCGACTCTGATACCAACTATAATAGCCCAGGCCATCGCTTGTAGAAATTGTCCGCTTTGGAGCCTTCGCCCCTCATGGTTTTAGAACGCGTCTATAAGGAAAAGGTATCCAAGCACTTATAAAACACTCTTTTGTTCTCCTCCCCAACCGATGTGGGATTCGCCTAAGACAAGCCTTACACTAGTCTGTCACGCCTCAAAACTAGGGTAGGGTGCAACTAGCACTCGATTCATGGTTGATCGAGAAGCCGGCTATATGACATCTGTAACTGTAACACTTAGGCCATCCAGGCCACCTGTCATAATCAACTGAAGTATAAACCGGACCCATAAGGTCTCAACAATACGGGGTAAACAATTGAAATGCAACCAAGGCAATTAGAGTGCTAAACCAAGCAACAATAAGCCAATGAGGCCATAAACTGAATAACACTATACACACTAAGTCCACAAAGCCGCTAAAGAGTAAACTGACTAATGGTCAGAACAGGGCTCCGACCTACCCACAGATGCATCTTAAAACTCAAGCATAAATAACTAAGCCCTAGTTCCAGGAAGAAAGGATCCTACCAACCATCCGTTGATCTCACGAACTGCTACTCAACTGGCAATCCTTACCTCTACCTGCACCTACAGCACGAATGCAGGTCCCTAAGCAAAGGGACATCAGTATGAATGAAATGTACTGATATGTAAGGTTGAAACTATAAACATGATATAACAATCTTGTAATAACTGACTCGGCACATAAACATATAAAGGATAGATATAACCTGGAACTCCACAACCTGTAATTGATAACAACTTACTATAACATAAGTGAACTCAAGATAACTGAAGTAGGAATAAGGAATAGGAACAACAAGGAATCCAAAACCTGATAATAACTCTATAATGAGATGAAAATGCAATTAAGAAATGAACAAGAAAGAAACTATAATTGTAATGCCAGTGACTAGCCAACCATAAATTCATATATAAAATTCGTCCAGCCGGTGTACCATACCGGGGAAAAAATAAAAATATCTCCAGCCGATGTACCACACCGGGTAAAATAAAAATATCTCCAACCGATGTACCACACAGGGGTAAAATAAAAATATCTCCAGCCGATGTACCACACAGGGGTAAAATAGAAATATCTCCAGTCGGTGTGCCATACCGAGGTAAAATAAAAATATCTCCAGCTAATGTACCACACGGGGGGGAAAAAAATCTCTAGCCGATGTATCACACCGGGGTAAAATAAAAATAATTCTCAATCATAATCATAAATGGCGTTGATATGGCTTATATTGAGGCAATTTAACACGTATGACATAAATGACAAATGTTAAATCTATGGTCAGAATAGGCCTCTTTCGTAACAAATAAATTCAAGTGAGAGAACATATCATGTTAAGCTAAAAATATTCATATATATCACGTAAAGCTGTCGAATTATATATATACATGTCGACTCAGTTACTCGATGGACCTTCAAGCGGTTTAGACAACATAAGAATTTTTGTAGGCTTACAAACTATGTCCTATAAATAATCCTACCAATTTAAAATATTTCTTGGATATAAACACATAGAGCTCATTTCTATACAATTCTTTAACATTCGGGAACTGCAAATACATATTGTCCACCAGGTGGTTCCTTTACCTGTATCGACAACTATACATTGGAATTTCATTACAAACTTATCACGTAGATGAGCACATATACTTCTTAATTCATTTGACTTATTTTTAGGAAAACATGGAAATTATAACTAGGAACTTGGAGTTATTCGACATAACGCTTAACATATACATAGAGTTGAGAGATGAACTAAAGACATACAACGTATGAGACTTCTATATAACGTATAACTCATATTTAGTTAATTGGGTTACCTCCAGGAGACTTCATGGTATTCAATGTTCTTAGCTTAATTCATTATCATAGCCTGCACTTATACTTTCTTAGACATTAGGAACATTGGTACATGGGAGAATCTCTCCTATGAATTTATGAAATTCAAATGATAACTCCAACAAGAGCTAAACATATAGATGCATGACTTTAATATCACTGAAAGAATTCAACTGTATGTGATAACATGAAAATCATATATATTAAGACTTCTTACTGGAAAGACATATAATCTCTTGAAAACTTCTTAGATTAGCTAGAACATTTCAACATAAATTAGGGACGTGAATACATAACTTAAGGATCTGAGACTTGGAGCTCTGTAACTTCGGAACTCGTGAGCAACTCTCTAAGTGATGCCTTATAGGCAAATAAGGATATATAGCCGTAATTTTGGACGATGCTGGATTGACTTACATAACTTTTGCAATTATCTGAGGAGCTTAAGAAAGCTTACATCATTATAAGTGACTTAGAAGATCTTAGGATTACCCTTTTCAGACATAGTAGATAATTTCAACACTTAAAATAGATAACTTAACATAATCGTTTAGGGGTATAGCAGAGAGAGCTTCTCAACTTAAGTTACTATTTTATAGACGTTCAACTCTAATTATTTCATAGAAGGTTAACACTTTATTGGCTATTCATCAACGTAACACATACTGACCATAAACAACTTAATTTATAACTCTTTTACTAAACGTCTTTAGAACAGGGTTAATCTTCCTAGTTGTTTGCCTAACTCGTTCACAATCGTAACCCATATCGTCTAATTTAACAACATTTAGCTCTACTTTCCTTATTCATCTTAACTTCTTTGACAAACATTATTCACTCTACACTCAAGTCTTTACCCTCGTGTTCACTATTCCATCAATTCTTATACGCACTTACCTCTCTACCAAATTGACAACTTTATCTGTTAAACCTTGTCTTGCTTATATTTTAACGTCATTCAAAGGTTCTAGAAAGCAATTATGGGTAGAGCGCATAGTACTCACATATTACCTTAAAAGGGCTAACATTTACTCTTATCTTCCCTTTTTATAACGTCACAAAAAGATTAACAACTTAGCCACGCTTTTCCCGTTAACATCTATCGACTTAGCTTATTCGCTACGTGCCGCTTGCTTAGCTTTAAGGAGGGAAAACATAAAATATCCTTTTTACCTTAAGCACTTTAAAACATAAACATATAGAAGGGAGTAAACATATTATTAAAACGTCATTTTAATAAGCTCGTTTACCCTCAATCGGCTTAGCATCATCTTCTTAGCTTAAGTTCTATAACATGTCGTCGTCTTAGCATTTCCTACCAATTTCACTAAGTGACCAGATCTTAACATATATTCAACATCACATATACAGTATAATGCAAAGGACCAGCTCACGGTGCCCACATTAAGGGGACTTCGGACTCGATTTACAACTACGACAACAATCGTATAAAAATTACGCCTTTCACTTCACATTTGTTCGCTTCAACCATTCTTAACGATTCAAGCTTTATGCCAAATATTTCCAACCCTTTGAACAGGATCATACATGCCTTAATATGATTTTAAAAATATAGGAATATTGATCCTTACAATGACTAAGTTTCGTGCTTGAAAAACAAGGAAAGGGATGCCTTTACATACCTTGACACGTCGACTCTAATTTTGCCGAACATCTTGATTTCAAGATTACTCCTAAAGGCTCCTTCCAAGTACAATTTACAAACACAACATGCAGCAACTTCACTTTACCAAAGTTTGGGAAATATTGGGCAGCAACATGCCACAAGAACACACAAAGAACAACAACACAATACTACAACATTCTCCAAGTTATAACCTCATAAACTCAATGAAATCAAAAAGGGAATTACTTACCCTTTCTTGGAGATGTTATTATCTAAAGTAGGTGTAGACTTCTACTCTTTCTCCTGCCTAGAACCAACTAAAAACACAGCAACACCACAATCAACAACAAGAGAATAACAAACCATGACTTTCTTCCAAGGTTCTCTTCCCCAAAGACCAAAAGAGACAAGAGTGAAGTTTCTTACCTGGGATATCTTTTCACCATGTTATAGGGCTTTGAATTCTATAAATTTTGAAAAAAAAACAACTAAAAAGTAGTAGAAATGAGCTTTCTAGCTCAATTTTACTTCATATAGGCGGGCTGGCCAAGGCCTGGGTGGCGCCCGTGTGCGGCGCCCGTGCAACATGCCCTCGTGCGCGCCTGCTGCCTGTCTGTCTCAGCGCCAGCGCGCCTGGGCACTTTCCCAGCCGACAGTGCTGTCTTTAAACGAGCATAACTTTTTACTCCGAACTCCGATTGACGAGCGGTTTTTTCACTATAAAGTAGACTCAAATACCTTTAATTTTATAGGTGATGGGACTTTTGAATAATTATACGTTTGGAGATATGTCCATTTAAAGTTGACCCTTATTTACAAACTTCATATACTCTTCGCTTTTCCCTTTGCACATGTTTTCCTCCTCATCTACGGACAACATACAACCCATAATTCCCTTAATATGACATATAACCATCAAATAATCATCAAAAAGAATTTCGGTGTGTAACAGATAATGATAAAAAAATTTCATTATGACTGTGTTGATTGGGTTGGATTCAAGCATGCTTAAAATTGAACTTAAACTATTATGTACCGACTTACGGGTCATGAATAAAAAATAGGAGGAATGGGTAGCTGTAAAACTTGTTAAGTGTGTGCTTGGGCTTGGGGAATTCTGAGTACCCAACCTTAAACTGAAACCCCCTGAGAACTGAACCAAAAATAAGGTAGAGACAGGATTCACAAGCCTTCCTACGACTCATGGTTTCATACTACGACCCGTGGGATGACTCATTGGGACTGTCACAAGCCAAATTTTAAATAATCATGAGGTAAAAATCCTAGTATGGCTCATGTTTTACTGCTACGAGCCATACCTAAAAGTCGTACCAAGAATATAAAAAGGGTTAAGTCCACAAGTGACAGTATAGTCCTTCCTACGACTCGTGGAATTGACTTACGCGTCATACCATGAGTCGGGGAAAAATACAGAATAATTATTTTAAAGGGGTGTCCTCATATGACTCATGGTATGTACTGTACCTTCATGGTACGAGTCGTACCTCAAAGGCATAATGTTGATTTGAGATATTACAAGTCTTAGTATGAATCGTACCTCCGTGGTACGACCCGTACTGTTGACTTGTGATAAACTACAGAGGAATTCTTTCTTGCTTTCTTTTTCTCGGATATGGAATTCAAACACTTTTCTCCACAAGTACAATGACGATGAAGCGTAAAGCATCAAAGGCAACTGACCTTGTGCATAATTACGTGCCCAAGTGCTATTTTATAGCTTAATTTAGTCATGTTGGTCTAATTATACACTTATATTCTTATGTGCTTTTGTGTAAATTTGGGTATACACTAACCAACATGATTAGTCCTTGTTTTGTAGGTGTAAAATGCATATGAGGGACTAAATAATGATGAGTGAAGTGAAGGAATTGAGTTCGAAGTGAATTGCAAAAGATGGCAAGAAAACATGCCATGGCAAGGCTGGCCGCGCCATGCAGCGTGCCACGCCATGCGTGTGCCGCGCCAGGCAGCATACCACGCCATGCGTGTGCTGCGCCCAGCATCGTGCCATGCCAAGGCCATGCGCGCGGATGCTGCACTCCAAGGCGCCTGCTCACTAGAAACTGTGCCACGCCAGGCACTACTGCGCACCACAGGCCTTGTCACGCTGGCCATCGCACAGGACCAGTGTCGTGCCACGCCGGCTATCGCGCCATGCCTCGGCCAAGCTACAATCAAGTGCAATTTCCAGTGGGCCTCCGCGTTGCCTCCATGGCATGGAGGCAAATTGGTGCGTTCACCTCCGTGTCATGAAGCCATTCCATGACAGGCCAAATATTGCGAATTCCTTATTTACTATAAATTAAACCCTTAGCTCCTAAAATCATTTGTCCTGAAATATTTCTTGAAAATCGTAGAGGAGCAAAGGGAGAAGTGAAGAACTCACCTAAGGTTCACTAATTTTACATTCTCTTTTACCTATTCTTGTAAGTACACTACTTTAATGATGTTTTTGAGTTATTGTATGAACACGAGTGGCTAAAACCCTTCCTCTAGGGTTGAGGCCACGTGATATGATTGTAATGCATGAATTCGTTTTGGTTTGAGATGTTAATTGTTGTTTTGTCTTACATTCTTTATTATGGTTGTTTGTATGCTTGATCACCATGAAATCATGCATGTTAAGCTAGGTAAAAGCTTGAGAGAGTAAACCTAGGCTAGAACAAGAGAATGTAGGGAGCAAGTTCTTATCTTACGATAGGATTCGCGATTAGGATAGAAATTATACTTAATTCACCTTGCTTGGTTGATAAAACAGGATGATAGCAAGACACCAACTTAGAATTGTCACTTCACCACTCATAGAAGTAGTTGTGAAGCTAATTCAGGTTAAATGATTAGAGGTACGAAAGTCCCTAATCAAGAGAACAAACTCCGTAAACCACATCCATGTAGTTGAATTGCCCACGAACTAGGATGTCACATCCCCGCTCAACAATGTAGTTGTGAAGCAAGTTTGTCGTGTTTATAGTATCGAGAAACCATGAACATCGCATTTCCCAACTATGTGAGACAACAATTGATAATTTCATATGTGAACCATTACAAAGTGTAGCATTTCATGATTATACAGCCTTAGCTCTAGTTACTTCTTATATTGTTTCCCGATTGTTTTGTGACCACCCCAAAACTTAATTATAATTTACCGAAAACTTCTCTAATCAACACTTGTGAAGGTTTCTTACACTTGAACTTCATAATTTTATAAATTGGTCCATTCCTTGTGGGTTCGACATCCGGCTCTTAAAAAAGGCCACTATATTACTTGTACGACCGCGTACACTTGCGTGTGCGCTGGAGCGCAACAAGTTTTTGGCGTTGTTGCCGGGGACTTGGCAAAGTTAGTAAATTTTTCTGTTTTTGTGTGATTTTTAATTTCCTTAAGTGTTGAGAAACTTGGTCTTAGTCTGATATATTGCAGGTGACAGGTTGTCCTTGCAGAGCCGGCAAGGAATAGGGAGCTAGTGGAACCGTTGCTTGAACCTGAACGTCAACTTCATTTACTAGGAGGGAAGCTCTAGAGCAAAAGCTAAAGAGACTTCAGGAGAGGTTACAACAACACCCACCAGTAGGGCAAGTGAATTTCTTACCTGAGATCATGGCAGCACGACCAGTTCGCTAAGTGGCTATCACATTAGCGACAAATGTGACCTCTAGTATCTGCAAACCGAAACCTGGAGGGAAATTTGAATTGAAATAGAATATGGTGCAGCTATTACATTCTTGTGGCCAGTTCACTGGGATGACTCATGAGGACCCACAACAGCACCTACAGAACTTATTTGAGATTAGTGACACGTTCGTCCCCACCGGAGTGTCCACAGATTTTGTCTGACTTACCCTCTTCCCATTCTCATTGTTGGGAGAGGCAAAGAGGTGGTTGAAATCTGAGCCATCGAATTCCATAACTTCTTGGAAAGATTTGGAAAAGAAGTTCCTCATCAAATTCTTCCCTTCAAGCAAGACTGCCAAACTCAGGAGTGAAATATTAAGCTTCAAGCAGAGGCCGGAGGAGAACTTGTATTTGGCTTGGGAGAGATTCAAGTCATTATTGAGAGACTACCCCCATCATCATCAGTCCAATGAAGTGCTAGCCCATACCTTTGTGGAAAGTCTACACCCACACACAAAAATTTTACTAGACTCTGCATCGGGCGGGCAAGAATTAGAGAAAACTTGTGATAAGTTGTACACTTTCTTGAACAGGATTGCTCAGGGAAATCTAGAGTGGCACAGCGAGTCATCGAGAGGGGCAGGAAGAGAACGGCAGGGCTGATAGAGGTGGATGGTGTAATTGCCTTGGCTGCACAGCTAGCATCATTTCAACATCAGATGATGAATCAATTCAATAAACTTAGTACGAACCAACAGCAAGGACAGGTAAATGCAATTCAGCAAGCTCCTAGTTGGTGTGAAATCTGCGAAATTAAAGGGCCTAAGATAGAATCCTGCGAGGCCAATCCTGAATCGGTCAATTTTGTTGGGAATGTTCAGAGAAACAATCAAAATTTTGGAAACAATTACAACAAGAATTGGCAGAGCCCCCCGAATTTTTCTTGGGGTGGAAATCAAAGTCAAAGCTACCAGCAACCTCAGCAGCAGCAGTATCAGTAGTAGAACAGGCAGAATGGTGGTCAGTTAAGCAGCAACATTGAGGAGATGTTGCAGAAGATTATGGAGACACAGGCCCAATTAGCAGAGAATCAGGCGAGGATGGCATAAGATTTGAAAAATCAGCAGTTGGCCACCCACAATCTAGAGAAGCAGATGGGTCAAATAGCAGCTTCTCACCATACTAGACCGTAGGGAGGATTACCCAGTGACACAGACACAAACCCCTGACAGGTCAACGCCATCAGTCTGAGGAGTGGCAGGCAATTGGCTGATGTACCACTGAAAGAGAGGAGAAATGAGGTGTAGCCAGAGTTGGTTAGAAAGGAAACATCCATTGACAAGGGATAGAATCAGAGTGTTGTGCAAAAAAATGCACAATCATCATTGCAGCCAGCACGGAGACCACTACTACCATTTCCGCAAAGACTTAAAAAGAGCAAGGAGGAGGAATACTTTAGAAAGTTCTTTGATATTTTCAAAGAACTTCACATAAATTTGCCTTTGCTTGATGTTTTGCAGGGAATGCCCAAGTATGCAAAGTACTTAAAAGAGGTGGTGGCCAACAATGTCATATTGGTGGATGTTCAGACAGCAGCACTGACTGAAGAGTGCAGCTATAGGGTAATGAGCAAGACACCTAAAAAGCTCAAAGACCCAGGGAGTTTTACCCTCCCCATACAAATTGGTAAAGCTGAGGTGATAAGAGCTCTGTGTGATTTAGGGGCAGTAGTTAACCTAATGCCCCTACCTCTGTTTAACACCTTGGGGTTGGGTCCACCGAGACCAACACGATTGATGCTGCAACTGGCAGACAAGTCGCGAGTGGCACCAGATGGAATAATCGAGGACCTTCTCATCAAAGTGGGTAAGTTCATTACACCCGCTGATTTCATTATATTGGATTTTAAAGTTGATGACAAGGTATCCCTGATCTTGGGACGGCCATTTTTTTCCACTGGAGGAGCGATTATTAATGTAAGAGCAGGGACCCAAAAAATGAGGGTCGATGATGAAGAAGAACTCTTCTGATTCTACCAAGAGATTAACCCACCCACACATTACATAGACCTTTGTAAGGTCAGTGTGTTATCAAAGGCTAACGGTGGGGTGGCAGATTCCATAGGTCCAAGGCCACAGGATATGATTATTTTTCCACCCGAATCTGATGGAGGACTTCCGTTAGAGAAGGAGGTGGAGGAAGAGAGGGACAGAGTAGAGGTTGTTCCATCAAAAAACAAAAATAGAAGAAGATGATTCTCGAAAGGGAACACGAGTATGAGGATGTCTTGAATAGGATAGTCTACGTCGTGCCGCGACATAAAATTAGGCGCTGCTTGGGAGGCAACCCAAGGGTACTACAGGTATAATGTTAATTTCTTTCATTTGTGTGGATTTTGTTTATTTTCATCTGATTGTTGTTTTTGGTGGAGAATTAAGCATAGATGGAGGGGAAGTCTGAGTACCCTTGGTGGAGGAAGCTAAGAAGCATGAAAGAGCGAAAGTGTGGGGTCAAGTACCCACTTGTTCAAAATGAAGAAAAACATGTTGTTAGCTAGGCCTAGAGGCCCCAGGGAGTATTTCTCACCCTTTCTGAATTTTAATTAGATGTTTTGGGGACATAGCATGATTCAAGTGTGGGGTGAGGGAAAGTTCAAAATTTTGTGCTTAATGATTTCGGGTGAATTTAGTGCTTGATAAGTATTGGTTGAGGGAAAATTTTTGAGTTGAGCATGATTCCCCACCCGTTGGTTTTTCTTTTCGGTTCTTTTCCAACGGGGGGCACTTTGAGCTGAAGAATAAAAATTTTCTTTGTATGTACATAGTTGTTTCTAGTCATAGTTAGGGACTATTCCCGATGATGGATGGATGACGACCGTCTTGAGAGAAAATTAGTCAATAGGTTTTTGTTTTTGAACCCGTAGCTAATTGATGGCTTGATGTTCTTGTTATTTGCTATACATGGTTGTGAGATGAAAGTGTGGTTAGTGTTGAAGCATGTGAGAAGTTGTATAACTCTGTTTGAGACACCTAGGCTCTTGAATGTGACTCTATGTGCTTAAAGCTTAATTTTGAATTCTTGTGATTAGCTGAGTTAAGAGTCTGTTGAATTTGTCTTGAATTGAGCATGTGCTGTGAGTGTAAGGTTTTTGAACATTCCATGTTATTGTGTAGTGTCTAGAACTTTCCTTGTCTGTATACAAAACGAAATGAGGGATGTCGATTGTAGGAGATGATTTTGGCATTTCTTTGAATGCGCCTAATTTTTATCCCTCGCTTTACCTACCTTGAATGTCTAATCCTAGTTAGCCCCATTGAGCTTTAAGCCTATTATTTGATAGCTGCAACATAAGTTTAATCCTTTTCTTTCAATATCCTTGAAGTTGCTCCACAACTCCTAAGCGCTTAAGTGAAAAATCAAAAAGAGTAAAGGAGTGAAAATCATGAAAAAGAAGGAAAAATAATGGTTGTGGGATTTGAGGAAAAGATTATAGGTGCACTTGTTTGAAAATGCTTGAGTATTGGTAGGGAGTAAGAAAACAAATGAATGAAAAATTTGCTTAAGTACTCCTTACTAATAAGCTAAGTGTGCTTAAAGAAATTGGAAACAGAAGAGGAAATTTAAGATTGAAAAGAATGAAGGTGAAGTAAGAGAAGAGATGTCTGTAATGAATGTGTGATGTATTAAAAGCGCTTGGGGAAGATAACCACTATTACTGGCCAGAATAGTACCTACCTGTCCCTTAGCTTACATTACGACCTGATAAGTCCTACTTGATCTTATGGTCAAACATTCTTAAATTAGTGAAGTAAAACACTAAGGGAAAGCTTATGGGTCAATACACGTGGCATGTGAATTCTTTGTGAGAGTGAGCTTAATTCTTATCCATATACCCGTACACGGTATAATTTGAAAATTTGTGAGTAAAAATGGGTAACTCACTTGTTGTAAGGGCACATGTTTAATAAAGGATAAAGTTCACGTCGGATCTCTTGATCAGTTGATTTGCATGCGTTTGTGGAGATTGAGAGTCGATTCTTGAGGTGAGAAAGTCGTAACATAGTCATATTTGCTTTTGATGGTTACACCGTGCATGTAATCGTTGTAACTGCAGCTTGAATTGTCTTGATAAATTAGCTATGTGGGAGCCTTCATGTGCATGAGATGTAAAAGAGTTGTTCGAGGATGAACAAGGCTTTAAGTGTGGGGTAGTGATATTGGGAATAAAAACGTGCCCAAGTGCTATTTTATAGCTTAATTTAGTCATGTTTGTCTAATTATACACTTACATTCTTATGTGATTTTGTGTAAATTTGGGTATACACTAACCAACATGATTAGTCCTTGTTTTGTAGGTGTAAAATGCATATGATGGACTAAATAATGATGGGTGATGTGAAGGAATGGAGTTGGAAGTGAATTGCAAAAGATGGCAAGAAAACATGCCATGGCAAGGCTAGCTGCGTCGGGCAGCGTGCCACGCCATGCGTGTGCCGCGCCCAGCGCCGTGCCATGCCAAGGCCATGCGCGTGAGATACTGCACTCCAAGGCGCCTGCGCGCCAGCAACCGTGCCACTCCAGGAACTGCTGCGCACCACAGGCCATGTCACGCTGGCCATCACGCAGGACCAGCGCCGTGCCACGCCGGTTGTCACGCCATGCCTCGGCCAAGCTACAATCAAGTGCAATTTCCAGTGGGCCTCCGCGTTACCTCCGTGGCACGAAGGCAAATTGGTGCGTTCACCTCCGTGCCATGGAGCCATTCCATGACAGCCCAAATATTGTGAATTCCTAATTTACTATAAATTAAACCCTTAGCTCCTAAAATCATTTGTCTCGAAATATTTTCTGAAAATCGTAGAGGAGCGAAGGGAGAAGTGAAGAACTCACCTAAGGTTCACTAATTTTACATTCTCTTTTACCTATTCTTGTAAGTACACTACTTTAATGATGTTTTTAAGTTACTGTATGAACATGAGTGGCTAAAACCCTTCCTCTAGGGTTGAGGCCACGTGATATGATTGTAATGCATGAATTCGTTTTGGTTTGAGATGTTAATTGTTGTTTTGTCTTACATTCTTTATTATGGTTGTTTTTATTCTTGATAACCATGAAATCATACATGTTAAACTAGGTAAAATCTTGAGAGAGTAAACCTAGGCTAGAACAAGAGAATATAGGGAGAAAGTTCTTATCTTACGATAGGATTCGCGATTAGGATAGAAATTATACTTAATTCGCCTTGCTTGGTTGATAAAACGGGATGATAGCAAGTCACCAACTTAGAATTGTCACTTCACCACTCATAGAAGTAGTTGTGAAGCTAATTCAGGTTAAATGATTAGAGGTACGAAAGTCCCTAATCAAGAGCACAAACTCCGTAAACCACATCCATGTAGTTGAATTGCCCACGAACTAGGATGTCACATCCCAGCTCAACAATGTAGTTGTGAAGCTAGTTTGTTGTGTTTAGAGGCTCAAGAAACCATGAACATTGCATTTTCCAACTATGTGAGACAACAATTGATAATTTCATATGTGAACCATTACAAAGTGTAGCATTGCATGATTATACGGCCTTAGCTCTAGTTGCTTCTTATATTGTTTCCCGATTGTTTTGTGACCACCCCAAAACTTAATTATAATTTACCAAAAACTTCTCTGATCAACACTTGTGAAGGTTATCTTACAGTTGAACTTCATAATTTGCTAAATTTGTCCATTCCCTGTGGGTTCAACATCCGGCTCTAAAAAAGGGCCACTGTATTACTTGTACGACCGCGTACGCTTGCGTGTGCGCTGGAGGGCAACAACAACTGCGCCAAGGACATTGCTTGATGAGATCTCTGAATCAAATCATGCGGAAACTCCACTAGTGGTTCATTAGAGGAATACAGGGTCAATACATCGAATACTGATTGGACCCAAACCACTAGGGCGAAGGCCAAAGCCCAGGCCGTGGCGACCACTTCCACATCTATCGGTGCTCCCTAGTCTGAGGAGGGAGCGGAGGAAAGAGCTCAAGAGTTAGGAAGCAGATCTAATGAAGAAGAGGGGCCCGAGGAGGCCCAATATGGAGACGCAAAAAGGGGTGCCGGATCAGTGGAGGAGGCACCAAATGTCGAGCAGGAGCAAACTCCGCCTAGGGAGAACCGCACCATCTGGTGGAGAGTACCAGGAGCCCAGGAGATATATGAACATGGCATTTCTCTTACCACCAATAAAAAACCTAGGCGGAGCATTCAAGAAGATCTGCGGATCCCCACAAATTCATTGAACGAGGTGGAGGAGATGAAGCGGATATCCAGCTTCTACTGATTTGCATGAATAGCTAGGGCCTCAGACCGATACACTCCAGAAATCGTATAGGATTTTTACGCCAACTATTTGGAAACCATGGAGCAGAAGGAGAAAGAGGGGCAGAAGTTGAAAGATCAGCCCATGATGGAGAGCGTCCTGATCAGACGCCTAGAGGTTGATATATTCGAGTGCACTATTGCTCGATATTATATGGGACCCAGTTCATGCCACCACATGCTATGCCAGAATATGAACATTGAGTGGAAGCTTTGATGCAGATCAAGCAACTCGACTTTGATTAGAGGTGGAGGCAGATACAATGGTTGTTCAGTGTGATCACTAAGGATAAAGAAGAGGCAGAGTGGGTCACTAATGGCAAGCAGGTCTTGAAGAATTCCTTAAATTTCATAGCAAAGGCCTGCTGGACATTAGTGCACCATCCGTTGACACCAACGGCTAGTGACAATACCCTCAGCGCAGACAGAGCAGCTTTGGTGGCCTGTATCTTGTCTAGATACCCTATCAACATTTTGAGGGTCATTGCAGATAGGGGTGTTCACGGTTTGGTGAAAAACCAAACCAAACCGATTAAAAAGATTAACATTTGGTTTGGATTGGTTTGTGTTTGGTTTTAAATTTTAAAAACCGATAATATTTGGTTTGGTTTTGGCTTTACTAAAAAAAGCCAGAAGAAATAACCAAACCGAACCGATAAATTTTATATATAAATTTTTTAATTATTTGAATATATGTTATTAGTTTTTCATAAATAATTATAAATATTTATACCTTTTAATCATTAATTTGATTTTAGTATACTTTATTTCACATGCACTACAACACATTGAAATTCTATTACTTTAAAAATATGTCCAAACCCAACACTCTAAGTCTAATTATTTATATGCGGTATGACATACTGCCAATTTTTTTCAATTTTCTTTACTAAGACTTCCATCTAATCTTCAATCATTTGCCTATTTGGGTTTTTAAGGGTTGACTATTTTATTTAGAGTTGTATATTATTTCTGTATGGATATTAGACATGTGAAGTGGAAGAATCTCTACAGTTATACAACTTAAACACACTAAAATTTGAAAAAGTGTTGAAAAATAATAGAAGATTCAAATAAATTCATCTCGTAATAGTAGAGAAAAATTTGTTGATTCCTAATGTTCACTTGAAATAATTATCTCATGTCTCTGTTGTTTTACTATTATTAATTTATCATTATCTAGTTATAAAACAAAAAATGGAACCAAACCGAAACAAACTGATGGTTATTTATTTTATTTGGTTTGATTTGGTTTTAGAAATTTAAAAATCAAGTAAATTGGTTTGGTTTTGGTTTTAATCAAAAGCCGACCCAAACTGAGCCGTGAACACCCCTAATTGCAGAGAAGATGCGGGATCGGGCTATAGGATTGAGCACTACCATCCTATTCTCGAGTCTCATTTTTAGATTGTGCATAAAGGCAGGCATTACGATGCATTATGGTGAGAAGCACCTGATTGGAGGACAATATATCGCCTTTGGCCTAATCCGAGATGAAATGAACCCAGTAAGTGGGCCTGACTTTCCACCACAGTCCCACTATCACGGCGAGTTGGGGGTGCACAGGTGAACGTCCCCACTTCACAGGAGCAGGTGAGACACCGACTATAGATGTCAGACACTCAAATACAGCTCCTAGCACCTCTACCTCATCACCCGTGAGCCTTTCGAGCCAAATTCCAGATGGGTACATCCTAGTGCCTTAGGAATTTCTCCAAAAGTTGCCAAAGAGACTTCCATAGCTGAGAGGAAGGTTCAGTCAATGATGGAGAATGCCAAGCCTTGGGTGAAGGCTGAGATAGAGACAGCTGTGCAGGCTCTACATGCTAGATTAGATGGGTTTGACAACAGATTCAATATGTGTGTGGCCGAGTAGACTGATTAGGGCAGCCTCCATGAGGATTTGGGGGATCTTCAGAGCCAAGTGGCCGAGTTGTCATCACGACAGCTGGCAGTCATTGCAAACCCCACTCTTCCTTACCTCAACAATGATATAGACAAGGAGCTTGATCTGATGGCATACTGGGAGCCCACAAGAGTAGAGAAGAAAAAAGCGAAAAAGAGGGTCTCTGAGGATATTGGAGATGAGACCCCGAAGAAGAAGAGGAAAAGAGAGGAAAGAGAGCGCAAGCGAGCAAGACTAGAGAGTCAGAAGACTCACGACGTGCATCAGTCGGAGCTACTTAAGAGATCCAGATGAGCAGGTAGCTCCACCACAACACAGGCAGAGCTTGCGAGTGGTAGGGACCCTTTGGGCAAGCCAGATTCAACCCCGACAATACCAAAGGCCGTAGAGACGTCTAACAATGCTGAGGGGGTAACCACTCCCCCTACTATTGATAAACCATTGAGTGTGCCAGCCACCGCCACCGCGATGATTACAGTGGAGGTACCTCCTCCGTAGGACGACAGGAGAGCTTAGTGCACCGCAGGTTTGTTACCTTACCTCTATTTTTACATTCTATGCTTTGAGGAAGAAGCATGTTTTTTTAAAAAGGGAGGGCGTGTAGTTGTCATTTTTTGGTTTTTGATTCATCTGAGAGTTTTTCTTGCTGTGTTTCTTTTCCCCGAGCATGTTATCTAGTAAAACCAGCATGTTTAGGATTATATTTTTTGTGATTTTTGTTTAATTAGAAAGTAGCTTAGGAGTACTTAGCCAATAAATTGCACTAGTTTTTGATTTCTGAAAAAAATTAACCCTGTTTGAAAATTTTTTAAGGATTAGCTCTGTACTTATGATTGCATGCATGATTTCTGTGGATCATTTTATGTCATTTAGTATATTAGTATGTATAGTGTTTGTTAAGACATGAAAAACTGTACAGGTAGAGTGAATGCAAGTCATGTACCATGAGCGAGTAAGGTCTAATACCTAGTTGAATACTGTGTAGAGGATTTTGAACTTGCCCAGTTGGTCTTTGCATAAGTTTTAGGATGGTTGGTTAGGAATGGATCATAGGCCATTTTTGTTTAGCCCGTTTTTATCTTAAATAACCCTACCAAAATGATATGATTAACTTTATCCCGATTTTGAGCCTCAAATAGACCATTTTTATTTGATTAACCAATTAATCGTCTTATTTATATAATTAACCTATTTTGGCCCTGGTCCCTCCTTGGACATTGTGAGCCTCAACATAGATAAAATGCCTAAGTTGAGGGTAGCTATATTAGGGGTGCATAAATAATGGGAAGGTGAAAAAGGGAGAGAAAAGGTGAAAAATGAGGTGTGGTGTGACAAAATAAAAAGAAAAAGAAAAGAAAAATTAAAAAAAATAAATACAAAAAGTGATTGATACATGAAAACCTTGAATAAACACACCACACTCATACAAATGCATAAAAAGGGTGAAAAGGGAGGGAAAAGGTGAAAAAAGCAACAAAAAAAGGTGAAAAGTGAAGAAAAAAGTGGAGCCACATGTATGTAGTGCCAAGGAAGGGTTTAGTCAAATAAAAAGATCTCATATCTATTATACCCATCCCTAAATCCTATATTACAATCCAAAGAAAGTCCTATAGTGATCCTAGCCTGACCATCTAACAAACCGAAGTAGAGAAAATAAGGGAAAGCCTATGGTATCTGATATGCAGTATCTGGAACTTCTTTGTGAGAGTGAGAGTCTTACTTGTTCAGTCCCATGTTATATATTTTACTATATTTGTGAGTGGGGGACTTCATTTCTATGAGGGTATATGGTTTGTGTTTAACTCTACCAGTGATCTATGTAAAAAGCATTGGTAGGCTATCTGTTAATACCTAGATGACATATCTTGATCTCGTCTTATCATGTTTTGTAGTTGCTTGTGTGCATGTGCTGATTTGATTCACGGGAAAAGGGTCAAAAGCTTTTTGAGTTAATAGTGCAAATTTTGTTTGATGTTGGCTATAGTATCCTAGGTTTATTTTCTAGTTAAGCATCGTGTTTAGTTTTTATTTTCTTTGCCTGAGGACATGCAAAAGTCTTAAGATGAGGGTGTTTATGTGTTGTGAGTTTACAGAACTTTTGACGCTTAAAATAAGAAAATAGCGTGGACTTAGGTATGTTTATATGGATATGAGGCACTTTTACTTTGATTTCAGGGAAAATAAGTGTTGGAGCAATAATGTGCAAATGAAGCCTAAAAATGTAGAAAATCAGCCAAAGTACAAATCTTAGTACAAGTCGTACCTTGATTGTACGAGCCATACTAAGAACCGTGATGAAAGTCAAAAGGCTGAAGTAAGAGGAAGGCAACATACAACTCTCAGTACGAGCCGTACCAAGATGGTACAAGCCGTAACTAGAGTCGTGGAATTGTTCAGAGAAAAATGCACAAAGAAAGACACTTAGTACGGATGGACTCACGAATCATATCATCAACATACAAACCGTATCAGGATTCGTGGTGAACTTTAGAACATTCTTCAAGAGTTGGAAGAACTTCGGACACAATAGACAGTACGAGTCGTAGGAAGAAGGTATGAGTCGTACCACAACACTCATAGAGAATTTCAGAAGATATCAGAGTTCTTAAGTCCAAACCATGGAAGCATTTATGACTCGTAGGATTGACGTACAAGTCGTACCAGTCTGCCAACACTTAGCCAAATCTACAGCAGCCAAGGACTTACGGGAAGCAAGTACGACCCGTATAATCCTGCAATGCGTCGTAGGTCTAATCATGATATTCCCTGTTAGCTTAGGAAAAGGTTTCTAATGTATGTATAAATAGATTTTATGTTTTATTTTAGTGAGAGGAGGACATAATCGAATTAGTAGACATGTGAAGATTAATTTTTGTGAATTTTTATCAAGTTTTGAGGAGCAATTCTTGGGATCAAATTCTTGAATTCCTACATTGTTCTTGGGATTGTTCATTGATATTCAAATCTGGTTTTCTTTCAATTTTTTCTATAAGTATCTAATTACGTGTTTGTCTATGAATACAAATTGTAATCCTACAACCATGAGAGGATAAAACCTCCACAACTAGGGGTTGTGGGAACTATGGTGGATTAACGAAATAGGGTTACACAACAGTTATTCAAAACCAATGCTAAACACTTGTATTGTATTTTCTTCATCTTTAAACGTTTCTTAATGGTGTATAACATTAGAACTTGCCCAAATTCTTTACTTGCTTGAACCTAGAGAAGTAGAGATTAGGAAAAGAGAATTACAACAAAGACTTGGTCTTTATGATCATTGTATTAACTTGAGTTGTGGTCGCAGGATAATTAAATTTGGATCATATTGATAACAGTTAGTTTGAAATAGCTCATGAGACCTGACCCGGTGATTGAGTAAAGTCATCCAATAGGGGTGAACCGGTCATTTGGATGAACCCTAGTTATCAGTTCTACAAGTAAGCATTGGGATTGATCACGTGTGTATACCTGAAGTAGTTATGAACCCATGGGGAATAATTACCCTAGTTGTTTGCGAATCTTGATTTAAATTACAAATATAATCTTGTTTTAATCTTGTTTTCTTTAAAGACCCCAATTTGGAGATAACTCACCAACAAGTTCAATTACTGGCATTAGTCTAGACTTATCCTATTCCCTTGCATTCGACCCCAACCTCTTAGTTGGGTTCTTTATTAACAACGACCTCTTCATACTTTGTCATGAAGTGTGAGTTTGAGCGTTACCAGGAATCAACCCATAAACAATTTGTAAGAAATCTATGAAATTAGCTTGAAATCACTATAAAATCAAGATTTGAATTGAGACCTGATTCATGAAATTGAGGAGAATTACGAGCCTAAGGGTGGAAAAATCCTCATTCATGGCCTCACATACCTGAGTAAGCTGAATCTACACCCTTCCTTGAAAGCACAAGAGATTTGGGGAAGAACATGAAGAATTCTAGGCTTGATCTCCTATGGGATCCTCTAAACTTGAATACATGGGAAGGGAATGGGTTAGAATAGGATAAACCCTCTTAAAACCCTCCTAATAGAGCTTAAAACGATATGGTTTAGGGATTAGAAGCTTAGGAATTATGAAAACACTCTTAATAAATTCATAGGTAAACTGTCACTGCCACTCCCAACGAGGGACTAGATGGGTCGTCACCCTACTAGACGACTCGTCTTCCATTCTTGTCATCATCGCTGGAAAAATCCCCATTCACTGAAACTCTTTTACCCCATGGGTCACTGGATGAGTCGTTAGGAGGAGTGACGAATCTTGGCCCTCACTCGTTACCTTCACTAAAATCCCAACCTCCAATTGTAGCCATCCTTCCAATGACCCATTCGACGAGTCGTGAGGTGACACCATGACTCGTTGCACCATTCGTGAAGACCCCCTAACCAAGACTCTTCACTGGCTTGGCATCCCATCACGAGCCACTCCACAATTCATTGGGTGACCTAACGAGTCACCTAACGAGTCGTTCTGTGGCTTGTGCAAATTTCTTCCTGCTTCCTCCGCTCAACCCTTGGGTCTGATCTTAGGGATTTTCAGGGTATTACAACATCTCTCCCTTAGGAACATTCATCCTTGAATGCGGGTAAACATAATGAATAGCTAGGGAAAGGAACTGCAATCCCAAATACTAAATATATGAAGCTGAAAACTGACGGAGTGACTAACTCTGGACTGATACACATGACTGAACTGAATTCATGAATCACACATACATGCAGTGATATGAAAGGAACTGGGAGACATGAAATAGACATGAAACTAAATAGAGTACTGCGAAGGAAACTAATACCTCAAGCTGGAATTAAGCCAGAAGGAAAAAGATGCGGGTATTTAGCCATCATATCTGCTTTGGCTATCCAAATAACCCCCTCAACAAGATGATTCCTCCATAGAACCTTTACTGAAGCTACTTTCTTGTTTCTCAAATTCCAAACCTGATGATCAAGGATCTCAACTATCACCTCCTCATAACTAAAGTTATTCTTCACACTTACGCTCTCCACCTGAACAACCAAAGGAGGATCACCAATGCACTTCCTTAACAACGATACACGGAAGACTGGATGTATTGAAGCCAACTCCACTGGTAGCTCTAACTCATAAATCACTTTGCCAACACGTCTCATGATCTGGTAGGGACCAACATATTAGGGACTAAGCTTCCCTTTCTTTCTAAACCTCATCACCCCCTTCATGGGAGATACCTTCAAAAACACCCAATCATCAACTTTAAACTCAAGCTCTCTCTGCCTAACATCGGTATATGACTTTTGACGACTCTGAGCTATTTTCAGCCCCTTTCTCTTATAAGTTGAACTTTCTCCATAGTCTTATGAACTGAATCTAGCCCTATCAATGTAGCTTCACCTACCTCAAACCAACCAATAGGAGATCCACATCTCCATCAATAAAGAGCCTTAAATGAAGCCATCTGAATACTTGAGCGGTAACTGTTGTTGTAAGCAAACTCGATAAGAGGTAAATGATCATCCCAACCACCTTTGAAGTTAGTCACACATGCTATCAACATATCCTAAAGAGTATGAATGGTCCGCTCGGCCTGACCATACGTCTGTGGGTGAAAAATTGTGCTAAGCTTTATTTAAGTACCAAGTCCCTTCTGAAACAACTTCCAAAATTACGAGGTGAACTGAGTACCTCTATCTGATATGATGAAAACGGGAATTCCATTCAACTGTCTAACCCATAAATATACAATTTAGCATAGTCCCCACCCGAATCAGTGGTTTTGACCGGTAAGAAATAAGTTGCTTTAGTCAACCTGTCTATAATCACCCAAATAGAGTCATACTGTCGATGTATGCGAGGTAACCTTGTGATGAAATCCATAGTGATCTCTTCCCACTTCTATGTGGGAATAATGATGTCTTGTAGCACACCTCCAGGTCTTTGATGCTCAACTTTCACCTGTTGACAGTTCAGACACTTAGCCACAAACTCTGCTATGTCCTTCTTCATGTCATTCCACCAACAGACTTCCCGTAGGTCATGGTACATCTTGGTGACACCTAGATGTATAGAATATCAAGAACCATGAGCCTCATGCAACATCCGATCCCTCAAACCATCAACACCTGGAACACAGAAATGACCCTGATATAGAAGTACTCAATCTCCCCCTTGGGAGAAGACCTTTACCTTCTGATTTTGAAATGCTTCCTTCAACTTTGCCAAAACAAGATCCTCATCTTTTCTAGCCTTGATATCAGTCACCAAAGAGGATTCTAAATCATTCTGAACAATGACACCACCATCCATCGAATCAACAAGGCGAACTCCTAAACGAACAAGCTTATGGACATCCTTCACTAACTCTTTCCTTCCATCCTTTATATGAGAAACACTCTCCATGGATAGGCTGATAAGAGCATCAACCACTATATTGCTTTGCCCGGATGATAAAGGACACTCATGTCATAGTCCTTGAGAAGCTCTAACTGCCTCCTTTGTCGCAAATTCAGGTCCTTCTGAGTAAACACATACTGTAAGCTCTTATGATCTGTGAACACATCTACATGCACCCTATACAAATAGTGCCTCCAAATCTTCAATGTTAACACCACTGCTGCCAATTCTAGGCCAAAACCTCGGATAATTCTTCTTGTAAGTCTTAAGCTGTCTAGAGGCACATGCAATGACCTTACCATGTTGCATCAACACACACAAGACAAATCCTAGAGGCATCACAATACACAATAAATCTTTTTGTACCCTCAGGTAGGGTCAATACTTTTACACCCCATAACTTTTTTCATCTAGCTGACATGTGCATGTGCGTGTTGAGAGTTCCTAGAGCATGGCACATGCGAGAAAGACTCCAAGGTGGAGCATGTGTGAGTGTTATCAAGCGAGCGAGCGAGAATTTGGGGATAGAGGCAAGGTGCTATGGGCGTCGCACCGCGCAATCCTCCTTGGCGAACTAGGCGGCACATCGCGCTTCTATCCCTGTGCTATAAGGGGCGCACTGTGGACCCCTGCCACCGACCTCTATATATATTTAAGTGTGTGATTTATTTTCATTTAAAACATTTTGCAAAATAGGGCCCTCATCCATGGATGACTTTCTTCACGAGGCTTTCATCTTTTAGAAGCCAAACTACACTATTAAATCATCTCCAAGCGCCGATTCTTCTTGGGTAATGATTCCTACGCCTACAAAGAACATATCTACGGAGTTGAATCTTTGAAATTGGCCCTATTCGACGGAGTGACACCGAGTAGAAGTCGTAGAAATCACTTCTAATCAAGTCCTAATTGTATATAAGTGATAAGTATTTCTACCTTTCTAATTTACCAGAATTCATAAGATTTCATCGAGTTGAACTCGTTTTGATATACTGTCGTTATCTTTGTGGGCTATGAATTTCTGGCCTAATTCTTGAATTATAATAGCCATGTTCCCTTATCATAGAATCTAGAATATGGAGGTATTACAAGTTCTTGATCGCAGCAGGATTGATGGAGAAGAATTCGGCTATTGAGGTATGTTAGGGCTAACCTCCTTCGGCAAGTTATTCTTGTCGTATAGTTAATACGACTTGTACTTTTATAGTAGCTTATGAGTATACACATTGTGGTTGGCTATTACAAGACAAATTGATGTTATGTTGGGAAATATTATATTCAGTTTTGACTATCGCTAGAAACGACAAAGAGATTCCTTGTTCAGTTATTTACCGTCTAAAGAAACTAGTAATGTTTTTTTGCCATACCGAGGCCAAAGAGGCATGTGGTTAACTGTTAGGGTACTTTGTTATGTTAGGCAATATAAGGCATAGCTTGACAATATAACTTTTTGTTAGATACGTATATATACAGTATAGCTCACCTATAGGCCATTGGCGTACCTTAACGCCGACAGGACTAGAATCTTAGTAGACTGGCCTTACTTTTGAGTCAGTGGCACCAGGGTTGCCTAATGAATTAGGTGACATCTTGCTAGGTGAAATACCTACTGTCAGTGATCGTATAACTTCTTTCGACTTACAGTTGGTTGTATTGATTGCTCAGGAAACCACCCTGGTTGTTAGAAGTCTGATAGACTATGTAATACCATCTGCAAGGACTTTATCAGTTGTTATACGTGGGGCTAACACCTCAGGCTATTCATATAGATTCCCACATGCATGTTGCCTAAAAGGTCTAAGTTTAAGAACACCTACCTACGGGGCTATGAGTTGCTTACATGAGCTATATGCTACCCAGATAGACTAGATTGAGGCATATAGAGCTAGAGCCTTAGTATTACAATTTTACCTTTGGGTTAATAATTGTTGTGCTTCCTGTAAGGATATTGTGGCTTACTGCATAGAATCTTATCTAGTTATTAGCTGCCTTGTAGTCATTCTAGGTGAGGTAACCAGATAGTTAGTCAACTATGGCCTTATTGTGCACTTATGAATGACTATTATACTAGTATGACCTTTAGAGTATCGCCAAGTCACCCCAAACCTTGCCCTTTCCTTTCTAAGACAGTTGATTTTATAATTACTCCCATGACTAATTGGCTAGCCGTGGACATATAGAATATGCTTGTTAGCTACTATTTAGATATTGTAGGAGAAAGTAATAGTGAGTTAGGCCTAAGGGGGCTATGCACGCCCACTAAGCGACGCGTAGTATATAATTTAGGCCTGTCAGATGCTATATAGGTTGCTCAAGGAGCAAAGGATAATCACGAAGTGCCTAAGGAGCTATGCTGTGCTCATAGGGCAGTATGAAGTCGGGAGCGACTATACTGAGGCCCGGAGAGTCATTTGAAGTCTGGTGTTCTTACCAGCCTCCCTTATGCTTGAGTTGGCATTACTGATAGTTACAGGAGCCCAGATGACTCATATATAGTTACAGGAGCCCAGACGGCTCATATACAGTTACAGGAGCCCAGACGGCTCAGATATAGTTACAGGAGCCCAGATGGCTCATATACAGTTACGGGAGCCAACAAGCTCATATACAATTACAGGAGCTCGTACGGCTCAGATACAATTACAGGAATGCAAATGACTCATATACAGTTACAGGAGCCTAGAGGGCTCATACACAGTTATAGGAGCCCAGACGGCTCAGACATAGTTGCAGAAGCCCAAATGGATCAAACATAGTTTCAGAAGCTCAAAAGGCTTGAATACAGTCTCATAGATCGAGTATGCTTTAGTTACAGCTTTCCTACAGGGCTACAGTGAAACGATAGGAGTTATAGTTTTGCTCTTACCTGCCGGGGCTTATGGGGGCCCAGGTAGGTTATCTCTCTGTTGCTTGCACCTTCCAGGCTTATTGAGGCTAGGTTAGGTTCTTGTTTATATCCTTGCTTTCTAGATATACTTTATGAATGTAGAATCATACAGCTTAAGTTCATACTGTATAATTATATACTAGATGCAGGGTATGGTTGTGATATCATACAGGTTAACTTCTGCCGCTTTTTGCAAAATACTTTAAGTTTCTTAACAGCTTATATTCTGTTATTATTACTGCCTTACATATTCTCTACATATTGTACTGACACCCATGCATGGGGCACTGCATTACTTGCTTGTAGGTTTACAAAGATAAATTTCGAGATCTTTGTAGCAATTGTTCAGTTTTAGCAGATTGGCTAGATCCTTTTCCTCCGAAGTTGCCACACTAAGATAGCTGTCTTTTTTTGCATAGTTTTGGGTAGTCGGGACCCTATCCTGACCAATATTTCACTCTTAGAGGCTTGTAGACTACAGTTTATCATTAGTGGTGCATTGTTGGTTATGTGGGGCCTATATTTGTTATAATTTAAGTGTTGGCAGCATGGGGCCTAGTGATGATACCTGTTAGACAGCATGATGGTTTTGTTGGCCCGTATAGGATGCTATTGTTGTAGCACCTGTTGGGTTAGCTGTTTTTGCGCAGGTTTGTATTGCAGCCTGAGGCTACGCTTATAGCCAAGATATAGCCATTTGTTTTCTTGATATGTGTTGTTGGCATACACCAGAAGTGTATGTGTCCATCCAAGTTAGCTCAAAGTCTAGTGTGGCATTAGATGCCAGTTACGCCTCCTACTTGGTATCAAAGAAACATCGTATCCTAGGGAGTCTACAAGCTGTGTCTAGTAAAGTCTTGTTTATCAATGTGTTGTACACCACATTTTATAAGTAGGAAGCTATGAGGCATGATAGTATGGTTACTCCTCCTTCTTCTCAGATTGTGCTATAGAGTCGAGTTATATAGTATTGAGTCCCTAAGCTTATATTATTATGTCTGTCTACAGTGATGTCCGATATGGCAGACTACAACTTGCCATGAGTTAGATACAGCAGCAGGGATAGGTACTAGCTGGGTGCCACAGTTGGGGATAGCCATCCTGAGGGCGAAAGGGGGGACATCTTTTTGATCTCCCCAGCATTCTCCAAGGCACCAAGAATCTCATAAGGCAATAGATATATTGACACTACTTCTAGTTCTTTTTACACCCATAGATCAGGATGTCAGGAATGCAGTATGTATGTTGACTCAGATGATGGCTGCCCAGCATCAACCAGTAGTACCAATTGTTGACCAGCCAATTAAGGGGCCTGGAAGTTCGAAGGTCCGTGAGTTTATTTCTTTGAAGTCCTCTATAGTTCACGGGGACAGACCGCAGAGAGGACCCCCATAACTTCATAGACCAATTGCAAAGGATATTTAGGGTTATGTAGGCTTCATCCGCAGAGTCAGTTAAGTTAGAAGTGTTTTAATTTCAAGATATAGCAGTTCGGTGATATGAGAGTTCAGAAAGGTCTAGAGGTGGAGACGCACTTTCATCTACTTGGCCTAGTTTTTTGGAGGCCTTCATAGATCATTATTTGACTCGAGTGACTTGTATGCCAGAATAGAGCAGTTCTTATACCTGAAATGGGGCAGGATAAGCATTAGAGAGTGCGCATTAAGGTCTGATTCTTTGGCTAGATATGTGCCAACATTAGTTGGTATCATGCCAGCCACAGTACACTGGTTCATAGTAAGGCTTGCGCCAGAACATGTGGAGCATGTATTATAGACACATTGTGAGGACACATGGATATCTCAAAAATTTAGTACATCAGATCCTCAGACATTGCAAGTTATATGTAAGGCTCTCTAAAAGTAAGTTCTGGTTAAACTCTGTAGCTTTCTTGGGCCATGTTGCATCAGATACAAGTACTCAATTTGACTCGCAAAAGCTAGAGACTGTCAAGATTTGACCCAGACCCATGACTCCAACAGAAGTTTGCAGCTTTCTGGGGTTATTTGGATGTTATCGAAGGTTGGTGGAAGGATTATCTGCCCTATTAGCACCTCAGGCTTGAGAGTGAAGTTTCTAGGGGCTAAAAGACATATTGATATCTGCACCAGTATTAGCCTTGCGAGAGAGCTTAGAGGGCAACGCGACATACTGTGATGTTTCAAATATGGGTTTAGGATGTATTCTGATGCAGCACGATAAGATGATTGCTTATACTTCGAGGCGGCCAAGAAGGCACGAAAAGAACTACCCTACCCATGACCTAGAATTGGCTGCAGTTGTCCGTGCTTCGAAGATCTTGGAGGCATTATTTATATGGTGTCCATGTAGACATCTCCACTTATCACAAGAGCTTCTGGTATATTTTTTTAAGCAGAAAGAGTTGAATTTGTGACAGCATCATTGAGTTGCTAAATGATTATGACATAGACATCTTGTATCACATTGGGAAGGCTAACATTGTAATTGATTCCCTTAGACGTAGATCCATGAGCAACCTATATATTTGATACCAGAAAAGAGACAATTTGCTCGAGAGCTGCACCAGTTAGCCGGTTTAGGAGTCCGGTAGATGGACTCAGAGGATAGTGGGGTTGTGATCCAAAATACAGTAGTGTCATCTCTAGTTGTGGAGAAGAAAGAGCGACAGTACTGATCTTGGGCATAATTGCATGCCTAAGTGATACTCTAATACTTCATTTCTACTTGTTTATCTACTTTTATGTGTGCATTCTCATGTGATTTGTATGTAAATGTGAATTTATACTAACCAACATGATTAGTGTTGTTTTGCAGTCTAGAAGGAATTTTTTTAGGCTAATCTACAAGTTGGTGAAGTGTGGACATGGACTCGGAACCAAGAAGCGGAAGTCGACAAGGAAGATTGGCCAAAATAGGGGGCTCCGTGATAGGGGTCGCGTCATGCTACCATCACGGAAGCAGTCTGCCTAGATGTGGATTTTATGTTAAATTCCAGTGAAGGATCACGACAGGACTGTGGCACGGAGGTGAGGCTCCGCGATACACGTCGTGCCACGCTGAAGTGCATTTACCTGGAAGCTGAGTTCCAGTGAAGGTCCGCGATAGGACCGTGGCACGGAGGTGAGGCTCCGCGATACACTCCGTGCCACATTGCCAGTTATTCTGGGAAAAATTCTCACTAGTATAAATAGCACACTTAGGTTTTATTTTAAAGTATCTGACATTTTGAGCAAGAATGTGGATATCAGGCAGTTGAGAAGAAGAATTCCCAGGGTTAATTCTCTTCCTTTTTCTCTTTAATTTCAATTGCTTGTATGAATTCTACTTGTTTGAAGATGCTTAATCCACAAATGAGTGGCTAAATCACCTCTTGCTGAGGTTAAGGATAATTGTAGAGGAATGTAATTAATAATTATTTCAGTTTTCATCTTCTCTATAATGATTGTTCTATCAATTCTTGTTTTTACTACGTTAATGTTTGGCCAATGTTAATGTATATTCTAGAATTCCAATTTTGATTCTGAAAGGGAAATTACTTGGATAGATGTGAATTGGTGGAAGATGATCTTTTCTTGGTTGATAAAATTAAGAGAAGATTTACGTAAGAATAGAAATATATTTGTAATGTCATATTAGTCATTTATGGAATTTGTTATGTATGGCTAGAGCATGGGGTTTTTGCATCACAGAAATGTGTAATGTAAGTCTTATGATTCTTTAATTGGAGAGGAGTCGAAATATCCAATCCATGGGTTATTAATTCCTGACTAACAACCGAAGAGAAGATTGACTGATTCTAATTAATAAATTACATCCCTACATGTTTGCCTTAACCTCAGCTTGTTCATTGCTATTGTTCATACTTTAATTTACAATGTTCACTTAGGTTCACATTAACTAGTAATCTTGACTCAAAAGCATTGTTCGTTTGGTTGTTTACCTGCATAACAAAATCGTTCACTAACAATTAGGATAATTACTACCATAATTCAGTCCTTGTGGGATCGATACTTGGCTTGAAATAAAGCCACTTTACTACTTGTACGGCCACGTGCACTTGCATGTAGTTTGGTCCGAACAAGTTTTTGGCGCCGTTCCTGGGGACTGGCAATTGGTTATTTAATTCTCTTAGTGTTAGTACAAGTTCGATATAAGAGTTGACAACTTGATCTTAGCCTCCTCTTGCAGGTACTGAATTTTTTCTTAACGCTTGCAAGAGATAAAGAGTTGGTGGATTCATTTATAGATCCAGAGAGACAATTTCATCGACAAAGAAGGGAAGCTCTAGAGAAGAAGCTGCAGTTGCTAAGACAGGCAATTCTGGCGCAGCAACAGGAACCACCGATTGTAAGGGCAGTTTTAGTTCCCGAAGAGATTGCAGCAAGACTGGTCCGCGAAGTGGCAATCCCACACGTAAATAATGTAACATCCAGCATTCGCAGACCAGATCCAAGAGGGAGATTCGAACTCAAGCAGAATATGGTGCAGTTGTTGCACACCAGCGGGCAATTTATAGGTCTCCTTCATGAAGATCCACAACAACATCTCCAAAACTTTTTGGAGATACGTGACACCTATATCCCCGCTGGAGTATCATTCGACTATGTGAGGCTTACATTATTCCCGTTCTCACTGCTGGGGGAAGCAAAGAGGTGGTTGAAAGCTGAACCACCAAATTCTATCACTAGTTGGGATGACCTCGCAAGGAAGTTTTTGATACGATTCTTTCCATTAGGAAATACAGCCAAACTTAGAAGTCAGATTCTATGTTTCAAACAGGGAGAGGATGAGAATTTGTATCAGGCTTGGGAGAGGTTCAAGTCAATGCTAAGGGATTGTCCTCATCATCACCAATCTAATGATGTGCTGGTGCATACGTTCATTGAGGGTTTGGAACCGCATACTAAGATTCTATTAGATTCAGCAGCCGGTGGGCAGGCATTGGAGAAGACCTATGAAGAGCTTTACACTTTATTAAACCGTATTTCACAGGGAAATCCAGAATGGAATGCGGATTCAACTCGAGGAGGAGCAAAGAAAGTTGCAGGAGTCTTTGAGGTGGATGGTTTTACAGCTATTGCTTCACAGATAACTGCTCTGCAAAATCAACTTAACACCCATTTCAGCAGTATGAGCTTGAACCAGGCACAAGCCCCAATCAATGCAGTTCATCAGGTATGGTGTGAAGTATGTGGAAGTAGTGAACACTCAACTGAGTGTTGTGGTGCAACTCCAGACTTGGTGAATTTTGTTGGAAACATCCAGAGGAATAGTAATCAACAGTATGGCAACAGTTACAAACCAAATTGGAGGAATCATCCGAATTTTTCTTGGGGGAGTACTAGTCATCAAGGACAGAGTTCAAATCAGGGCGTGCAGAGAAATCAAGGGGGGCATCAAAAAATTTCAGTCACAATATAGAGAAAACAATGCACCTCCTCCTCCACCCAACAACATCGAGGATATGTTCAAAACCATAATAGCTAACAAAGCACAGATGCAGGCTAATTATGTGAAATTAGCGGCTGACATGAAAAATCAGCAGTTAGCTACAAAGGCATTGGAGTATCAGTTTGGACAATTATCTGAAGCTCAAAACACCAAACCAAGGGGAGGATTACCAAGCGATACTGACCTAAATCCCAAGCAGGTCAATGCAGTTACCACCAGGAGTGGAATTCAACTCAAGGAGGTGGAACCAGAAAGGCCACCTCAGTAATCTGGAGCGACAGAAAAGGATGAAGAACATGATGATGTGAGGGGAAAGGAAAAGGCAACCAAGATAGAAAGACCACTGCCCCCATTTCCTCAGAGATTAAAAAAGCACAAGGAGGAAGCTTACTTCAAGAAATTCATGGAAGTGTTGAAACAGGTACATATTAATTTACCTTTAGTTGATGTTTCGCAGGGAGTGCCGAAATATGCGAAGTACATCAAGGACATTGTAGCAAACAAAAGCAGATTGACGGAGTACGCTACAGTGGCGCTTACTGAGGAGTCCACCTCCCGAATACAGAATATATTGCCGACAAAGCTTAAGGATCCTGGGAGCTTTACTATTCAGATTACAATTGGTCAGTCTATTCAAGCTCGCGGATTGTGCGATTTGGGAGCAAGCATAAACTTGATGCCAACATCGGTGTTTAAGAAGTTGGGGCTGGGCAGCCCTAGACCAACTACTGTGATCTTGCATCTAGCTGAACGTTCATTGGCCATACCTGATGGTATTGTGGAGGATGTGCTACTGCAAGTGGGCTCCCTCATTTTCCTAGTGGATTTTATAATTCTGGATTTTGTGCCGGATGCGGAAGTCCCATTTATTTTGGGACGTCCCTTCTGGGCGACCAGGCGAGCCTTGATTGATGTGGCTGCTGGGCAGCTAACCATGCGACCACATGACAAAGTAGAGGTTTTTGATGTGTACAAGGCCATGAAGCTACCGCCCATTTATGAGGAGCTATCAGCAATCAGTGTTCTAAATCAGGAATCGACTCTTCAGATTGTTGACTCACAGGACCCATTGGAGAGAGCCTTGGTGGGCTCCGATCATTTTGGGGACAGTGCTACATATGCAATGGTGCAGACTCTAAACGAGCCAAAATGGTTTCTCAGGAAGCAGGACTTTGAACCATTGCATAGGTCCTTAGAACCCTTGCCAAGGCCATCAATTGAGGAGGCACCGAAATTGGAGTTAAAGATATTGCCTCCACATCTGCAGTACGTATTTTTGGGTGAAGATGACACCTTTCCAGTCATCATTTCAGCAGAACTGACAGATGCACAAGTGAAAGATGCACTGGTGGTCCTTAATAGGTGGAAGAGAGAAATGGGTTGGCAAATGTCAGACATCAAGGGAATTAGTCCAGCTTTTTGCACACACAGGATATTCATGGAAGAAGGATCTAAGCCAACTGTGCAACATCAGCGGAGGTTGAACCCGGTGATTAAAGATGTAGTCAGAAAGGAAGTGATCAAGTGGCTTGATGCAGGTGTGGTATATCCCATCTCAGACAGTGAATGGGTTAGCCCAGTTCAGTGCGTTCCTAAGAAAGGAGGGATGACCGCGGTCACCAATGAAAAGAATGAGTTGATTCCCACACGCACAGTCACTGGCTGGCGAATTTGCATGGACTACAGGAAGCTCAATGAGGTCACGAGGAAATATTATTATCTTATTCCATTTATTGATCAGATTTTGGACAGGTTGGCATGTTAGGAATATAATTGTTTTCTGGATGGATATTCCGGCTATAATCAAATAGCCATAGCATAGGAGGATCAGGAGAAGACCACTTTTATATGTCCTTATGGGACATATGCTTTCAGGAGAATGCCATTTGGTCTATGCTATGCACCAGCCACATTCCAGCGATGCATGATGGCGATCTTCCACGATATGGTGGAAGATTTTGTCGAGGTATTTATGGATGACTTTTATTTTTTCGGTAATTCGTTTGCTACATGTTTGCAGAATCTTGACAGGGTGTTAGCTCGATGTGAAGACTCAAACCTGGTGCTCAACTGGGAGAAGTGCCACTTTTTAGTCAAGGAGGGTATCATCCTTGGCCATAAGGTGTCATGCAAAGGGTTGGAAGTCGATCGTGCAAAGATTGACGTGATTGAAAAGCTACCACCACTAGTGTCAGTGAAGGGTGTTTGCAGTTTTCTCGAACATGCGGGTTTTACAGACGGTTCATCAAGAACTTCTTGAAAATTTCTAGACCGATATGTCGGTTGCTAGAAAAAGAGGTGAAGTTCGAATTTGACAAGGATTGTGTAGAAGCATTCGAGGAGCTAAAATAGAAGCTGGTGGAAGTGCCTATTCTCATTTCTCCAGATTGGGAACATCCTTTTGAATTGATGTGTGATGCAAGTGACGTGGCTGTAGGAGCTGTATTGGGGCGGCGGAGGAATAAAATTTTTCATTCCATTTATTATGCAAGCAAAACACTTGACGCTGCCCAAGTCAATTATACAGTCACGGAGAAGGAGATGCTGGCTTTGGTGTTTTCATTTGACAAATTCAGATCCTACCTGGTGGGTTCGAAAGTGGTGGTATATACTGATCATGCAGCAATTTAGTATTTGTTTGGCAAGAAGGATGTGCAGCCCAGGCTAATCAGATGGATATTGTTGCTACAAGAGTTTGATCTGGAGATTCAAGACAGAAAGGGAAGCGAGAATCAAGTTGCAGATCACCTATCGCGATTGGAAAGCCGTTCGCATGTGAAGGAAGGTGATAGCATCAGAGAAGAGTTCCCAGATGAGCAACTCTTGGCAATAAGGGAAGCTGAAATCCCTTGGTATGTAGACATTGCGAACTTTCTGGTAAGTGGAGTATACCCACCTGAAGCTACGGCTCAGCAAAGAAAGAAGCTGAGGCATGATTCCCGGTATTACATGTGGGATGAGTCATATCTGTTTAAGCAGGGACCGGATCAAGTGATGAGATGATGTATTCCAGAAAGCCAGATTGCAGAAGTACTGAGGAGTTGTCACTCATCGCTGTATGGAGGGCATCATGGAGGAGAGCGAAAAGCTCACAAGGTGCTACAGTCAGGTTTCTTTTGGACTACACTATTCAGAGACGCTATAGCCTATGTCAAAATGTGTGATAGATGTCAAAGAACAGGAACAATCGAAAGAAGACAAGAGATGCCATTGCATCAGATATTAGAAGTTGAGGTTTTTGATGTATGGGGAATAGACTTTATGGGCCCGTTTCCACCGTCATTTGGTAATCGTTACATCTTGGTAGCGGTTGACTACGTGTCTAAGTGGGTCGAGGCAGTAGCTTGTCCCAGGAACGACAACAAGGTGGTGACGAAATTTGTGAAGAAGCAAATTTTCACCAAGTTTGGTACGCCCCGAGCTATTATCAGTGACGGAGGGGCTCATTTTGTGAATGCAGGTTTCAGAAACTTGCTAGCTAAGTATGGGGTGTGGCACAAGGTGGCGACAACATATCATCCCCAAACTAGCGGGCAAGTGGAGGTGTCAAACAGGGAGATTAAGCAGATTCTGTAGAAAATAATGAATGCACAACGAATTGATTGGGCAAGCAAACTTGATGATGCGTCGTGGGCTTATAGAACTGCATACAAGACACTCATTGGGACTTCTCCGTATAGATTGGTTTATGGAAAGGCATGTCATCTACCTGTGGAGCTGGAAAATTGAGCTTTTTGGGCCGTAAAAAGCTAAATATGGATCCTGAGCTAGCAGGAAAGAAGAGGTTGATGCAGCTGAGTGAATTAGACGAGTTTCGATGGCACGCCTATGAAAGTGCTAAATGCTACAAGGGGAAAACTAAAAGGTGGCACGACAGGCACATGGTGCATCGGATCTTTGAGCCAGGGCAAAAAGTATTGTTGTTCAACTCAAGGTTGAAACTCTTCCCAGGGAAGTTGCGGTCCAAGTGGTCAGGGTCGTTTGAAGTTGTGAGAATGACCCCACACGGGGCAGTGGAATTGTGGCAAGAGGATAAAAGTGCCACATTTTTGGTGAACGGGCAGAGATGTAAGCACTACTGGGGTGAAGACGTTATCCGAGAGAAGACGTCTATCACTTTAGTAGATGATTAAGGATGAAAAGCGTCGAGCCGCGACGGTAAACCAGGCGCTGCACAGGAGGCAACCCATGAATGTAATGCAATAGATTAGTTAGGATTATTGAAAACTAAAAAAAAGAAAAAAAGAAAAAAGAGAGAAGAAAAAAAAAGGATTGTAAATAGTTGAGAGGCAACCTATGATTTCTAACAAATTTTTGTGGTTGAATGATTTTCAGGTGAAATGGAGGGCCAAAATACAAAAGCATGCAAAGGAAAAATCAAGGTAAGTAAATAAAACTTGGGGAAATTTCCAGTGAGCCCTCGCATTGGCTTTGTGTCACGGAGGAGGGCCTCCGTGTTACCCTCTGTGAACGTTGAGGTTCATTCTGGAATTTTTACAAATTCCAGTGAGCCTCCGCAATGGCTCCATGTCATGGAGCCCGACCTCCGCGTTGGCCTCCGTGACACGTTGAGGCTTATTTCGCATCGGGTCACCTCGGGTCACCGGGTAAACCCGCGCGAAATCTACCTTTTTAACCCCAAATCCCTTAATCTTTCCCCATTTCTTCAAATCCTCCACGACCAAAATCCCAAAATCCCTTCTCCCTCAACGTGCCACTGACCTAGTGAGCAAGTTTCTTCGGTTCTTCTTAAAATTCATCAAGTAAAGGTATGTTCTCGATTATTCTCTCATTTTTGCTGAATAGTTTTACTCGTGAACATGTTTTCTTTGATGAAATTCTGCCCTAAGTGATTGATGAGTGTTGTAATCAATTGAGTTATGTATTAATGAGGTTTATATGATCGTTGTGATTAGATTAACTCAATAGTTACATGATTTGTTAAAAATATTACGATAGCGGTAACTAGGGTTGAGAATTTAAATAGGAAGAAGAAGAAATGTGTTAAAATGTAGATATGTTGGGGTTGTGCATGTTGTTTGAATTGAAACATATTCTGATTGAAGTGGGTTATGCTATGGTAGAATATGGATTTTCGGGGGATGAAAATAGAGAATTATCATAGGTTGTTGTGCGCAAATTGCAAAGTGCTCATGATTATATAATTGAATTGATGGAGGAATTTTCATAATTCATTGTATGAAGTCTGAGTAGTACAAAGAAATTGTTCCATCGACTTGTATGAATGCACTGAGCATGTTGGGAATTAAGAACTGAAAAAAACATGAATCTTATTGTCGAATTGTGTTTACTGCGGCTAACGACTAAGTGTGGGGTGATCAAATTACGCCCAACCTTAGTCGTAGCCAACTATGCCTCAAATAACATTTGAACCGTATGTTTTTGAATGCACAGGACAAATGTCTGCAAGGCAGGATAAAGGCAAGGGCACATCCACATCTGGCGCCAGCAGAAAAAGAGTAAGGACCGGGGCAACAGTACCAGAAGCACCACCGGTTCCTCGAGGGCAACGCCGACAGTATGGAACCAGATGGGTAACAGATGAGGGGAAGAAATGGTATTCCAAACACAAGGAAACCAAGTACTTCCCAGAGGAACAGATAGCCCGGGAACCACTAGCACAGGAATTCCCATGGATCCTACATAGGATTGACACGGTTGGGTTAAATTCATTTTTGAAGAACCCAAAGAGTGCAACCTTCATCTTATCTGGGGAATACTATGCTAACTGGAACCCGACTTTGCGCAGCCACACCATCAAGATTAGACGGCAGGTGGTTACCTTTGAACCACACCATTTAAATGCAATCTTGGGGGCGCGGGACACAGACGCTCATGTCCTTCGCCAGCTGAACATCACTCTAACATATGCGGATATCATACGCACTTTATGTGGAGCTCGATCGACTGCCAGGTGGGGTCGGCACAAGGAAAGGGGCTACCACCAGACATTTCCATATTCCTAGATGAACAGAGAAGCTTGGATATGGTTGAAGATAGTTTGCTCGTGTCTGATCCCGGAGGTGCACATGACTGATGTCACCCGGGATAGAGTTTGTCTGGTTTATGCACTGATGAAAGGGCTGGAAATTAATGTTGGGGCGGTGATCATCTCCGCCATGAAGAGAGCCTAACTGCATCAGGGGCATCGGTATGGGTTCGGTGGTCTTCTCACCAGTTTCCTCAGGGGCCACGGTATTGAAGAAGAGGCCCTCGACTACATCCCTCAGCTTGACAGGCGTGCTTTGGATGTTACTAAAACCAAGGCACCTGATACTACATATGGGCCTGTGCTTACACTAGCCGAGCGACATGCTCGGGATGATCAATACATGGCCTGAATGTATGGGATGCAGATGTTGCAGCTGCGCATTGGTGGAAGGCCTGCAACGGAGGATGAGTTGTGGCAGCTCGACATGGACTATACATTCAATGAGCATGCCTGAGCTTTATGCCAAGTGGGGCCCGCATTTGTAGAGCCCATGGATGATGACGTCCCTACTGATGAGGAAACACGCCGGGAGGACTCAGACATTGAGTTGGAGGAGGACGGTGGGGACGATTCTGATCTTGGCGATGAGGCGCTGGCACCTGATGAAGAGATTGAATATTTTGATTGATTAGGGAGTTACACCACCCAAACTTTATTTTTAAATTGCAACTATGTGAACACTGGGGACAGTGTTCCGATTAAGTGTGGGGTGGGAGTAGTTAGGTGCTAGTTGTTTGTGTTTGTGTTTTTAGTGGATTGTGCTAATTGTGACTCTGTGACTCGGTGTTTCATGTTATGCAACTGATGAAATTGTGGTAGCTGGTGTTGTAATAACTGCTGCTGCTTGTGATGTGTAAATTTTCTATAATGTGTAAATTTTTGGATTATATTTAATTTTCTTCTATCGAAATTCTTTTGTTTGGGTTTCTCGATTTTTGTTTTCGGTGCTTTTCCCGAGAATAGTCCCCTTGAACCGACGTCGTAGATGGCAATTGTTCCCTATGATGGATGGATGACGACCGTCTTAAGGGAAATTTAGTCAATAGGGTTAGAAGTTTTTTCTCTTTTTTTCTTTTGTTTTCCAAACATGTAGCTAATTAATGGTTTGACATTCTTGTTACGTGCTACACATGATTGTAAGATGCAAGTGTGATTCGTATGGAAGCATGCAAATGTGTTAAACATGTTGAGATACCTAGGCCCTAGAATTCGATTCAGTGTGATCGAGGCTTAATTAGTGAATTCTTGTAATTAATTGAATGAAGAGTCTGTGAATATGTCTTAAGTTGAGCATGTGCAGTGTGTGTGAGGTTTCAAATATTCCGTGCTATTGTGAAGTTTCTAGAACCTGCCTGGTGTGTATACTAAACGAAATGAAGGATGTGGATTGTAGGAAAGGATGTAGGCATTTCTTTGAATGAACTGAAAGTTTCTCCCTTATCATACCCACCTTGAATGTTAAATCCTAGTTAGCCCCATTGAGCCTTTAGCCTATTCTTTGATAGATACAAACCAAGCTTAATCCCTTTTTATTCATTATCCATGAATTTGATCCAAAACTCCTAAGCGCTTAAGAAAAACAATTTTCCCAAAGAGTGAGGGAGTGAGAAGTTTGAAACAGAAGGGAAAGTGGAAGTTGTGAAAGTTTAAGAAAAGATCAAAGGTGCACTTGTTTGGAATTGATTAATTATTAGTAGTGAGTAAGAAAATCAATGAATGAAAAAAGTTTCTTAAATACTCGTTGCTAGTAAGTCGAGTGTGCCAAAAGAAATGAGAACAAAAACAAAGAGAAAATTCAAGAGCGAGAGGATTGAGGAAGAAGTAATGTCTGTAATGAATTTGGGATGTAGTAAAAGCGCTTGGGGAAGCTAGTTACTATTATTGGTTAGCCCAGTATTTACTAGTTCCTTAGCTTACATTACAACCCATTAAGTCCTACGTGATCTTACGTCATGCATCCTTAAATTAGTGGAGTAAAACACTAAGGAAAAGCTTATGGTTCAGGACATGATGCATGTGAATTCTTTGGGAGAGCGAGCGTAATCTTATTTACATACCCCTACATGTAGTGCTTTGGAATTTTTATGAATGAACATGGGGTAACTCCCTTGTGTTGTGAGGGCACATGCTTGACGAGAGATAAAATTCGTGTCGGATGTCTTGATCAGTTGATTTGCACGAGTTTGACAAGATCGAGAGTCGATTCTTGAGGTTAGGAGGTCTTAATTTGGTGTATTTCATTTCATTGATGAAACCGTGCATGCTCTCTTGATGATTTTCTATCTTAAATAATCCTTAGAGCCGTAGCTTGAATGGTCTCGCCAAATTAACTATGCGTGGGTTTCAATTGCATGAGATGTGAAAGTATTGTTCGAGGACGAACAAGGTTTTAAGTGTGGGGTAGGTGATCTTGGGCATAATTGCATTCCCAAGGGATACTCTAATACTTCAGTTCTACTTGTTTATCTACTTTTATGTGTGCATTCTCATGTGATTTGTATGTAAATGTGAATTTATACTAACTAACATGATTAGTGTTGTTTTGCAGTCTAGAAGGAATTTTTGGAAGCTAATCTACAAGTTGGTGAAGTGTGGAAATGGACTCAGAAGCAAGAAGCGGAAGTCGACAAGGAAAATTGGCCAAAATAGGGGCTCCGTGATGGGGGCCGTGTCATGCTACCATCGCGGAACCAGTCTGCCTAGATGTGGATTTTATGTCAAATTCCAGTGAAGGTTCGTGACAGGACCATGGCATGGAGGTGAGGCTCCGTGATACACGTTGTGCCACGCTGAAGTGCATTTACCTGGAAGCTGAGTTCCAGTGAAGGTCCGCGACAGGACCGTGGAATGGAGGTGAGGCTCCGCGATACACTCCGTGCCACGTTGCCAGTTATTCCGGGAAAAATTCTCACTAGTATAAATAGCACACTTAGGTTTTATTTTAAAGTATCTGACATTTTGAGCAAGAACATGGATAGCAGGCAGTTGAGAAGAAGAATTCCTAGGGTTAATTCTCTTCCTTTTTCTCTTTAATTTCAATTGCTTGTATGAATTCTACTTGTTTGAAGATGTTTAATCCACAAATGAGTGGCTAATTCACCTCTTGCCGAGGTTCAGGACAATTGTAGAGGAATGTAATTAATAATTATTATAGTTTTCATCTTCTCTATAACGGTTGTTCTATCAATTCTTGTTTTTACTACATTAATATTTGGCCAATGTTAATGTACATTCTAGATATCCAATTTTGATTCTGAAAGGGAAATTAATTGGATAGATGTGAATTGGTGGAATATGATTTTTTCTTGGTTGAGAAAATTAAGAGAAGATTTATGTTCAGAATAGAAATATATCTGTAATGTCATATTAGTCATTTATGGAATTTGTTATGTATGGCTAGAGCATGGGGTTTTTGCATCACAGAAATGTGTAATGTAAGTCTCATGATTCTTTAATTGGAGAGGAGTCGAAAGATCCAATCCATGGGTTATTAATTACTCACTAACAACCGAAGAGAAGATTGACTGATTCTAATTAATAAATTACATCCCTGCATGTTTGCCTTAACCTCAACTTGTTCATTGCTATTGTTCAGACTTTAATTTACAATATTCACTTAGGTTCACATTAACTAGTAATCTTGACTCAAAAGCATTGTTTGTTTGGTTGTCTACCTGCATAATGAAATCGTTCACTAACAATTAGGATAATTACTACTATAATTCAGTCCCTGTGCGATCGATATTTGGCTTGAAATAAAGCCACTTTACTACTTCTACGACCACGTGCACTTGCATGTAGTTTGGTCCGAACAAGTACGAAGACCCTAGTCTAGTACATATAACAGGGGAAAGGCTCAATTGGAGAATTCTTTGGCCTTTGGGATAATAGGGGATAGAGTCTTGATATTCAGAGATCAACTCTATGTTCCAAATGTGGTAGGGCTTTGCCAGCATATTATGGAAAAAGTACATTATTCTCATTTTTCTTTTCATCCAGGTCTAATGGAAATATACCTTCGTGAAATGTACCATGATATAAAAGAGAATTATTGGTGGCATGGAAAGAGGAAAGATATTGTCGAGTTCGTAGCGTAGTGTCCCAACTGCCAGCAAGTAGACACTGAACATCATAAACCTGCCGGGCTAACTCAGGAGATAGTCGTGCCTATATAGAAACAAGAAACAGTCAATAAAAACCTTGTTACTGGCTCACTGCATACCAGGAGAATATTTGACTCCATTAGGGTCATTGTTGATAGGTTGACAAGATTAGCTCATATCTTGTTAGTCAAGGCTACGTTTTCAGCTAAAAATTATATTGAATTGTACATTAAGGAGATAGTCCGACTGCACAGTATCCTAGTGTCTAACAACTTTGATAGAGGGGCCTAGTTTATAGCTAGATTCTAGAAGTCATTTCAGAAAAGTTTGGGAACATAGGTTAACTTAAGTATAGCTTTTTATCCCTAGACAGATGGCCAAGCAGAGCGCATGACCCAGACGCCTGAAGATATGTTATAGGCATGTGTTCTACACTTCAGAGTAAGTTGGGATGAACACCTACCTCTTATTGAGTTTTCATAGTAACAGTTACCATTTTACCATCAAGATGGCACCTTATGAGGCTTTGTATGAGCAGAAATATAAGCTCCCCCTAGTATGGGTTGAAATAGGTGAGTCAAGGTCGTTAGGAACTAACATGATATATCAGACAGAACAAGGACTTAAGCTCATTATAGAGTGTCTATCGAAAGCATAGAATCGTCAGAAATCCTATTTCGATATACGACGCAGAGATTTAGAGTTTTGTGTTGATGATTGGATATTCTTGAAAGTTTCGCCAGTGAGGGGTGTTATAAGATTTGGTAAGAAGGACAAGTTTAGCCCTAGATTCGTCGGGCCATACTGGATTTTACAAAAGATAGCCCAAGTGGCCTGTGAGCTAAAATTGCCTTCAAGGCTAGAACTTGTTCATCCAGTCTTTCATGTATCGATGTTACAAAAATGCATAGGAGACCCTTCTCGAGTTATCCCAATTGAGGATGTTCATATTATAGAGGAATTTTCCGATGAGTAGATTCCAATAGCCATAGTAGATAGGCAAGTCCGCAGAGTAAGGACCAAAGATGTAGCCTATTAAAGTCTTATGGAGGGGCAGAACATAGGAGAGATGACTTGGGAAGTTGGGGAAGATATGAGGTCTAGATATCCTCACTTGTTCTAGACCCTACGATGATAGTACACAGACTCAGACAGTTACATTTGAGGTGAGATAGTTTTCAGGTTTTATATTGTTGTTTTTGTTACTATAGTTGTCAGTTGCTCACTTAATTGTTATGGAACTATGTTATTCAGTTGTTTGTAGCGTTCTGTGAGACGCCTATGTTGGACTTTTCTGTGTTTCAAGTTTTCGGATAGTCCATGTTATAAGGGAGACTCTACCAAAATTTTCGGCCAAATCCTAAGAATTGAGTCTCTTGAGGTTAAATTACATTCGAGGTCGAATGTCCCTAAGGGGGAAATGATGTTACACGCCGTAAGTTTTTTCATCTAGCCAACATGTGCGTGTGTGTGTTGAGAGTTCCTAGAGAATGGCACATGTAGGAAAAGACTCAAAGTTGGAGCATGCGAGCGCGTTATTGAGCAAGCGAGAAGTCGAGGACAGAGGCAGGGCGCTATGGGCGCTATTGGCGCCACGGCACCTCTCCCTGGCGCACTGGGCGGCGCACGTGCCCCTATCCCGGCACTATGAGTGGCGCGCCTCGGACCCCTCCACCGCCGTTTATAATATTTAAGTGTCTGATTTAGTTTCATTTAAAACATTTTTCAAAAGAGGACCCTCGGCCATGGATGACTTTCTTCAAGAGGCTTACATCTTTTTGAAGCCAAATTACACTATTAAATCATCTCCAAACACTGATTCTTCTTAGGTAATGATTCTTAGGCCTGCGAAGAACATATCTATGAAGTTGAATCTTTGAAATTGGCCCGGTTCGATGGAGTCCTGTTGAGTAGAAGTCATAGAAATCACTTCTAATCAAGTCCTAATCATCTACAAGTGATAAGTATTTCTACCTTTCTAATTTACCAAAATTCTTAAGATTTCATCGAGTTGAACTCGTTTCGATATACTTTCATTATCTTTGTTGGCTATGAATTGCTGGCCTAATTCTTGAATTTTAATAGCCTTGTTCCCTTGGCATAGAAGCTAGAATACGGAGGGATTACGAGTTCTTGATGGCAGCAGGATTGATTGACCAGAATTTGGCTATTGAGGTATGTTAAAGCTAACATCCTTCAGCAAGTTATTCTTTTTATATAGTTAATACGGCTTGTACTTTTATAGTAGCTTATGAGTATACACGTTGTGGTTGGCTACTATGAGACAAATTGAGGTTGGAACATAGTATCCCTTGTTGGGAAAGATTATATTCAGTTTTGACTATCGCTAGAAGTGACAAAGAGATTCCCAATTCAGTTATTTACCGCCTAGAGAGACTTGTAATGTTTTGTTTCAAAGAGGCCTGTGGTTAGCTATTAGCATACTTTTTTAATTTAGGCAGCACAAAGTGTAGCTTGACAATATAACTTTTTGTTAGATGCCTATATATATAGTAAAGCTCGCCTATAGGCCATTGGCGTACCTTGAAGCCTACAGGACTAGAATCTTGGTAGAGTGGCCTTACCTTTGAGTCAGTGGAACAAGGGTTTCCTAATGAACTAGGTGGTGGCTTGCTAGGTGAACTACCTACTGTCAGTGACCATATAGCTTCTTTCGAATTATAGTTGGTTGTATTGATCGCTCAAAAAACCACCCTAGTTGTTAGAAATCTGATAGACTACATCATAGCCTAAGCAGGGACTTTATCAGCTATTATACGTGGGGCTAATGCCTCAGTCTATTCATATAGATGCCCACATGCATTTTTCCTAGAAAGGATAAGTTTAAGAACACCTGCCTACGGGGCTATGAGTTGCTTACATGAGCTATATGCTACCCAAACAGACATTGACGCCTATAGAGCTAGAACCTTAGTATTACAATTTTACCTTTAGATTAATAATTGTTGTGGCTGCTTGTAAGGATATTATGGCTTACTGCTTAGAATCATATCCAGTTATTAGCCTCCCTATAGTCATTTTAGGTGAGGGAACCATATAGTTAGTCGCCTATGACCTTGTTGTGCACTTATGAAAAACTATTGTACTAGTATAACCTTCATAGTAACGCCAAGTCACCCCAGACCTTGCCTTTTCCTTTCTAAGCCAGCTGATTTTATAATTACTTCCATGACTAACTGGCTAGCTGTGGACATATAGAATATGCTTGTTAGCTACTATTCAGGATGTTACAAGAGCAAGTAACACTGTGTTAGGCCTAAGGGGTCTATGTACGCCCACTGAGCAATGCATAGTATATAAGTTAGGCCTCTCAGATGATATACAGGTTGTTAAATGAGCAAAGGATAATCATGCAGCGCCTACGGAACTATACTGTGCTCATAGGGCAATATGAAGTCGCGAGCAACTCTGTTGAGGGCCAGAGAGCCATTTGAAGTATGGCATCCTTACCAGCCTCCCTTACGCCTAAGTTGGCATTACTGACATTTACAGCAGCCCAGACGGCTCATATACAGTTATAGGATCCTAGAAGGCTCATATACAATTATAGGAGCCCAGATGGCTCAAATACAGTTACAGGAGCCCAGACAGCTCAGATATAGTTAAGGATCCCAGACGGCTCATACACAGTTATAGGAGCCCAAACGGTTCATACATAGTTATAGTAGCCCAGATGGCTCAAACACAGTTGCAGAAGCCCAGAAGGCTCGAATACAGTCTCAGATATCGAGTAGACTTTAGTTACAGCTTGCCTACAGGGCTACAGTGAAATAGATAGGAGTTATAGTTAGTTCTTACCTTTCGGGGCTTATGGGGGCCCAGGTCGGTTATCTTTATGTTTCTTGCACCTTCCAGGCTTATGGGGACTAGGTTAGGTTCCTATTTCTGTCCTTGCTTGCTAGATATAGTTTATGAATGTAGAATCATACAGCTTAAGTTCCTGCTTGTATAATTGTCTACTAGATTCAGGCTATGGTTGTGATATCATACAGGTTAACTTCTACCCCTTTTCACAAACTACTTTTAGTTCCTTATCAGCTTCTATTCAGTTATTATTAATACCTTACATATTCGTCACATGTTATACTAACACCCACGCATGGGGTGCTGTATACTTGCCTGCAGGTTTAGAAAGATAAATTTTGAGATCTCCGTAGCAGTTGTTCAATTTTAGCGGATTGGCTACCTCCTTTTCCTCCACAGTTGCCACACTAAGGTAGCTGTTTTTTGTTACATAGTTTTGGGTAGGTCGAGGCCCTGTCCCGACCAATATTTCACTCCTAGAGGCTTGCAGACTACAGTTTATAGTTAGTGTGTTGTTGTCTGTGTGAGGCCTATATTTGTCATGATTTAAGCGTTGGTCGCGTGGGGCCTAGTTATGATATATGTTAGACGGCAAGGTGGTCTTATCATCCCGCATAGGATGTTATTGTTATTGCACTTTTTGGTTTAGCTGTTTTTGCGTAGGTTTGTATTGCAGCCTTGTCAGGCTGAGGCTACACTTATAGCCGAGATATAGTTGTTTGTTTTCTTCTTATGTGTTGATGGCATACACCCGAGGTGTTTGTGTCCATCTAGGTCAGCTTAGAGTCCAGTGTGGCATTGGATTCCAGTTACGCCTCCCAAGATGAGGCGTGACAAACTTGGTATAGAGAAACTTCGTATCCTAGGGAATCTGAAAGCCGTGTCTAGCAAAATTGTCACACCCCACCTTGGGGGTATGACGGGCACGTGGTGCCTGCTAGACTCTGGCTCTATTTCAAGAAACGAACCGGCTATAAAGCGGCTGTAAATACAGCCCCCAGCCGATTAGGCCTATAGCCACCTACTAAGCACAACAGCTAACCAGAACAATGACACTATAATCTGAATCAACTACTATTCACCTTTGTGACTGACAAGGTCACTAATTATAACCAGAAGAAGGCACCACACGGCCAACATCAACAACTAAAAACATATATACATGCATGGCCCCACACGACCGGCTCCACCACCATAGGAAACATCAGAATGCAAGCCTCTAGGAAGTAATAATATAATGGTCGGGATAGGGCCCCGACCTACCCAAACTGTAATCAAAAAGGAAATAGGAACAACCTCTGACTGTCTAGCTCCGGAGGATAGGAGCTGATAATTCTGCTGACTGGATCACGAAGGATCGACTCCTCGTCTATGTGTACCTATTGGCAAGCAATGCAGCGCTCCCACGGGCATCAGTACCACAGGTACCGATCATGTAAAGCAAACTGAAATATACAACTAAAATGGTAACAACAATAACATGACATATAAGCAGGAAGTAGCTGAGTCTATCTAGCTGAGGATAACTGGGGAGAGTTTACCTATTCTGTAACTAAATTGGGCATACCTGACGACGTGTCGTCCTACTGCCTATCAATATCTAATAACACATATAGATATACATATAAATACACATAATACCTGACCGACCCCCATAAGCCGGAAGGTGACAACCAACAGAACAATCTATTTACCCCTACTCGGGTCTAAACCAACCAAAAATAAGTCACTCCACTCATCTGATAACTGTGAGATCCTCCTACCAGCCCCCTTGGGTACGTAGCTCAGGCCTTGGCCTCTGACAATAAACTGTGTCTGAGTCCTAAGACTCTTGCCTCTGGGCGCAAGCGCTCACGGGGAAATCTACTGCTATATCTGTGACTGAAACTGCGCATGGGTGCAAGCACGCAGCGGGGTAATTTTATAAAAATATGTATCTGAAACTGCCCCCGGCCACAAGCGCGCACAGAGTAATCTGCCCCTGTAAACAGGGTAATCTAGCTTTGCGCAGAGTAAACTGAACTGCCCCTGCAAGCAGGGTAATCTGGACCGTATTATTATGGTGGTCAGCCATCATCGTCATTTAGGTGGACGGCATCGCCCAGCTGGTGGCGGTATCTGAATCTGGTATCGACACAGTTATAACCCAGGGGCGGTGGGGATGCTAAAGGACACCCACATGCCATAACAAGTCTCAACATTCAAAACACATACACAGCAAGCATGCTCAAATGAAAAATACTAATCATATTCTCTTCTTTTATTTTAAGGCCAGTCCGTATTAAACAACTGATGCTATATTCTGTTCTACACTGTTTCTGATTGCTGGGCTAACTGCTACCTGGATAAAGCTCAATAATATAAAATATGCCATCTATTACCGGATACAGTCTTAACAAATGTAATACATACTATCTGTAATCTTGCTAATTCATTATACTACTTTTATAACTTCCATTCTGGGTATTACGTAAGACCATGCTGAGCTACTAGCGGATACCACATTACTATCTGAAATCATCTGACTATCCGTTATTCTGATTATCGCATGATACGTAATGATATACTAACATGCTTGCTGGAATTTGTAATAAAATCGTTCCTGTACACTGGTTATCTATTATTAGCCTTTATTCTATTTATTGTCTAGACTGTACTTCCTGGCTTGCCGAAAGAATAACTTTACATACCTGATTTCTGAGTACCCGACTAACCAATGTGATTTCCGTCGGTACTTCTGTTGTTTCTCCCAACTACATTCATAAACATGTCAATTAGAACTAAATACATTAATATCCGGGAGAAATTATCACTTTTGATATATATTTATCCCAAACTTCGACCTTTTAGAAAACGGTCGAAAACTCGTTATTTCTCGATAGTCCAGAAGGGATAAATGCTCACTGCAAATCTAGGAACACATTGGTACTAATTTAAAGCAATTCTATTTACTTTACCTCGGTAGCACGACGTTTCGCCAGCCAAATTTCACGAAACCAACTCCGTAGGATTTCTCTCTGCAGCTTTATACCTCGGTATCTAAGCCAGAACGGAGTTTAGACCGCGTTTTGAAGCGTAATCGGAAGGAAAATATATATAATTGATGTGGGTTTGCCTTAACATGGCTACCCTCTATTTTTCCAAGTTTATATTGATGAAGATGGAAAAAAAACCGACTTTCCTATTTTTTTTTCTAAATCCCTTAACCAACATGCCATTAGACTATTTATTCATTTAAAATTTATGGGGTGTAACATCCTCCCCCCTTAAGAACATTCGTCCTTGAATGACATTTTGTCTAGAGGACTTCTCAACTTACTCAACTTGTTTCTAGAAAAATTTCGGCAGAGTTTCCCCTGTATTATGGACTATCTCAAATTTCCTGAAAAGCAGAAAAGCCCAATACAGGTACTCCACACGATATAACAACATTCATATATAACTGTCTATAATGAATCGCCTGCTTTCATATATGAAATATAAGCATTCATAAGGAAAAGCAGTTCTAACATACCTCCTGTTTGCCTATGCGTGGAATAAGTGGGGATATCTGGCTTTCATTTCCTCCTCGGCTTCCCAGGTCATCTCTTCTCGGTTCCTGTTATGCCACAATACCTTGACAGACGCAACATCTTTAGTTCTCAATCTACGAATCTGTCTGTGTAAGATAGCTACTGGAACCTCTTCATATGCTAACTCTTTTGTGACCTGGACATCCTGAACTGGAACAATTGTGGAAGGGTCTCGTACGAACTTCCTCAACATAGATACATGGAATACTGGGTGAACAAACTCTAATTCTGGGCGCAAGTTCAATTCGTATGCTACTCGGCCTATTCTTTGCCGAATCTAATATGGCCCAATGAACCTCGGGCTAAGCTTGCCTTTCTTGCCAAATCTTATCACCCCTTTCATCGGAGACACTTTCAAATATATCCAGTCATCCACTGCAAATTCTAAATTTCTGCGCCGCATATCTGCATAAGACTTCTGGAGGCTCTGAGCAGTCAGTAGGCGTTCTCTGATAAGCTTCACCGCCTCTTATGATCGATGAATAATATCCAGCCCAATCAGCGCTGTCTCCCCCACTTCAAACCAGCCGACGGGTGATCTATATTTTCGCCCGTATAATGCTTCAAAGGGCGCCATCTGGATAGCTGAATGATAACTGTTATTATAGGCAAATTCAATCAACGGTAGATGCTCATCCCAGCTACCCCCAAAATCTAGTACACATGCTCGTAGCATATCTTCGAGCATCTGGATAGTTCGTTCTGCTTGCCCGTCTGTCTGAGGATGAAAAGTTGTACTTAAGTTAATCTGTGTCCCCAGGCCTCTCTGGAACGACTGCCAAAATCTAGCTATAAACTATGCTCCCCTGTCTAGAATAATAGATACCGGCACTCCATGTAATCTAACTATTTCTATGATATATAATTTGGCATAATCCTCAGTAGAGAATGTAGTTCGTACTGGTAGGAAATGGGCTGATTTTGTTAATCTGTCAACGATTACCCAAATAGAATCGTTTCTGCGTCTGGTACGGTGTAAACCTGTTACAAAATCCATATTTATCGCTTCCCATTTCCACAAAGGCACGGCTATATCCCGCGTCAGACCGCCCGGTTTCTGGTGTTCTGCTTTCACCTGCTGGCAGTTAGGACATCTAGATACAAATTCAGCTATTTTAGCTCTCATACCTGGCCACCAGTAGATGTCTCTGATGTCGTGGTACATTTTCGTTGCTCCTGGATAGAGGGAATAGCGAGCGTAATGTACCTCATGCATGATCTGCTGGCGAAGCCCTGAAACATTCGGGACACATAGGCGGCCCTTACAACGTAGCACTTCATCCTCAGTCACCTGGAAATCTGGCTCCTTACCTTTTTGAACTCTATCTCTGAGCTGGACAAAGTCAGGGTCCTCGTACTGCCGTTCTTTTACCTCTGTAACTAATGATGACACAGCGGAGTTCTGAATCACCGCTCTATTATTTTCTGTTTCTACTACTCAAACGGCTAAACCAGCTAGCTGGTGAATTTCCTTAGCTAACTTCCGCTTCTCAGGTTGCAAATACGCCAGACTCCCCATTGACTTACGACTCAGGGCATCTGCTACTACATTAGCTCTCCCCGGGTGATAGAGAATATTTACGTCATAATCTTTCAGTAATTCTAACTAGCGATGCTGCTGCAAATTTAACTCCCTCTGTGTGAAAATGTACTGCAGGCTTTTATGATCTGTAAAAATGTCTACATGAATGCCATACAAATAATGCCTCCTGATTTTCAGAGCGTGGATCACTGCGGCCAGTTCCAGGTCATGGGTCGGATAGTTCTTTTCGTGTTTCCTCAGCTGTCTAGAAGCATAAGCAATCACCTTACCATGCTGCATCAACACACAACCCAGTCCCAAGCCTGAAGCGTCGCAATACACCGCATACCCATCTGTTCCCTCTGGCAATGCTACTACTGGGGCGGAGGTCAATCTGTCTTTCAATTCTTGAAAACTCTGCTCACATGCCTCCGTCCACTGAAATTTCACTGCTTTCTGTGTCAGCTTTGTCAGAGGTGCTGCTATAGTGGAGAATCCTTCAACAAATCTCCGGTAATACCCTGCTAAACCCAGGAAACTGTGGACCTCGGTCGGAGTGGTAGGTCTGGGCCATGTCTTGAACTCCTCTATTTTCTGTGTGTCCACCTGTATACCAGCATCCGACACGATATGCCCCAAAAAGGAAACTGAGTTCAGCCAGAACTCACACTTGAAAAACTTGGCATACAGCTGACGGTCTCTAAGGATCTGGAGTACTGTTCGTAAATGGTTCTAGTGATCTGTCTCTGAACGAGAATATACCAAAATATCATCGATAAATACTATCACGAACAGATCCAAATACGGTCTGAATATGCTGTTCATCAGGTCCATAAACACTGCGGGAGCATTCGTCAGCCCAAAAGACATAACTAGAAATTCAAAGTGGCCATACCTGGTCCTGAAAGCAGTCTTTGGAATGTCTCTCTCACGAACCCGGACCTGGTGGTATCCGGACCTCAGATCTATCTTAGAAAAACATTTGGCCCCCTGCAACTGGTCAAATAAATCATCTATTCTAGTGAGCGGGTATTTGTTTTTAACCGTTACGTTATTCAGCTGCCGGTAGTCTATACACATACGGAGTGAGCCATCTTTCTTTCTCACAAACAGAACTGGCGCACTCCACGGGGAAGTACTAGGCCTGATAAAGCCTTTGTCGAGCAAATCTTTTAACTGCTCTTTCAACTCTCTAAGCTCAGCTGGTGCCATGCGATACAGGGGAATGGATATGGGTTGAGTCCCTGGCAACAAGTCAATTGTAAAATCTATCTCCCTTTCGGGAGGGATACCAGGCAACTCATCCGAAAATACGTCAGGGAATTCATTGACCACTGGAACAGACTGAAGAGTCGGAGGTTCCACCCGAACGTCCCGGACTCTAACATGGTGGTAAATACATCCCTTTGCTATTAATTTTCTCGCCTGAAGGTAGGAAATAAACCTACCTTTTGGCGTAGCTGTGCTCCCTTTCCACTCTCGCACTGCTTCCCCCGGAAAGTGAAATCGGACCGTCTTGGTCCAGCATTCTAAGTTGGCATAGCATGGCACTAACCAGTACATACCCATAATGGCATCGAAGTCTACCATCTCAAGTTCTATCAAGTCTACTGTGGTCTGGCGATCAGCAACCTCTACCGTACACCCTCGGTAAACTCTTTTAGCTGTAATCGAGTCACCGACTAGTGTAAGCACTGAAAAGGGCTGCTGAAGCAATTCTGGTTCGATACACAACTTCCTGCCACAAATGGTGTAATATATGACAAGGTAGACCCTGGATCAATCAATACATAAACAGGGTATGAATAGATAATCAATATACCTGTGACCACGTCGGGAGATGCCTCTGAATCCTGCCTCCTTGGTAATGCATAGGTACGGCTGGGGCCTGCACCTGAACCAGAGGCTCCTAATCTACCTCGGCCCCTATTTGCTGAACCTGAGGGTCTACGCCCTGCTGAGGCTGCTGGAGCTTGTGGTCCCACTGATGCTCTATCTAGACTATCCCGGCTACCCTGTCCTCTGGCCGGACAATCTCTCACTAAATGCCCTTCCTGTCCGCAATGATAGCACCCTGAGAAGCCTTGCCTGCAGGCTCCAAAATGGAGTTGGTGGCATATAGGACAACGAGTAGGTGCAAATCTACTCTGTTCTGCCCTCCGCTGTTGAGGTGATGCTAATGTCCGTAAACTGCTACCGGACTTTGAATGACTCCGGCGAACAAATCTGCCTCTCTGCTGCTGTACCGGAGGTAAAGATCTAGGTGGCCTATCTGAAAACCGTGGTCTCGGCCCCCTAGGGATTTCCCCCTGAATCTCAGCGGGTCTATTTCTACGGCGCTGCTCTGAAGTCGCCTGCCTATCGCCTTGCTGCCGTTTTCTCAGGCGCTCAATTGTCTGTGCGAAGGCCTGTACCTTGGCTATGTCCATACCCTCTCTCAGAGTAGCCGTCACGCACTTCTCTGTGTAATCTGAATTCAGGCCCATAATAAAGCGATGGACTCTGGACGACATGGTGTCCACAAATGTTGGAGCATAGCGAGCTAAGGAGTCGAACTTTAAAGAATACTCACGGACGCTCCTGGCCCCCTGCTCTAAGTGTAAGAACTAGTCCATCTGGGCCTGTCTGACCTCTCGGGGTAAGTAGTGGTCCAGGAAGGCCTCCGAGAAGCTGGACCAGGTCGGAGGGGCAACATCTTTCCCTCGAGACCTTTCCCAACTCTCGTACCATATTACAGCTATGTCCGCAGCCGAAATACTGCCAGCTCAACTGATTTTGTAGGAGTCACATGCATAACCCAGAAAATCGTCTACATCTGATCTAGGAAATCCGGGGGGTCCTCTACTTGATCTGACCCAGTGAACTGCAGGGGTCCCAATGCCAAGAATTCTCTAACTCTGGAACTACCTGGCCCACCTAGAGATTCTGCTACTGCAGGTGGTACTGGCTGACGCTGAGTAGCTAGCATCTGGGTTAACAAAACCACCGCACTACGTAGCTCCTGATCAGATGAAGTGGGTGCAGGAGCTGTGGGAGGCGGTGCTACCTCAAATGGTGTCTGGCGAGGCAGAGACTGCTGGGAGGGTCGAGATGACACCTCCGTATCGCTCTCAGACCGGGCTGAATCTGGCTGTAAGTGAGGCATCCTACTGGTGCCTTCGCCCGCCGCTGTATCCAATATCCTGCCTGTAGCTGGGTGCCACTGGTCTGCCATAGTATCTTTAAACAAAGAGGGTGGTAAGTTTTAAAAGAACCAACCCTATACTGTACTGTACTATGGCACGACTGAGTATGAAGGAAGGGTAAATATCTTATTATGCCTCGCAGCCTCCTAGCTATAGTATGTGGTGCACAACACATCCATAGACAAGACTCTACTTAGCACGGCTTGCAGACTCCTTGAGACACAAACTGCTCTGATACCAAGTTTGTCACACCTCACGTTGGGGGGTATGACGGGCATCTGGTGCCTACTAGACTCTGGCTCTATTTCAAGAAACGAACCGGCTATATAGCGGCTGTAAATACAGCCCCCGGCCGATTAGGCCTATAGCCACCTGCTAAGCACAACAGCTAACCAGAACAATGACACTATAATCTGAAGCAACTACTATTCACCTTTGTGACAGACAAGGTCACTAACTATAACCAGAAGAAGGCCCCACACGGCCAACATCAACAACTAAACACATATATACATGCACGGCCCAACACGACCGGCTCCACCACCACAGGAAACATCAGACTGCAAGCCTCTAGGAAGTAATAATAGAATGGTCGGGATAGGGCCCCGACCTACCCAAACTGTAATCAAAAAGGAAATAGGAACAACCTCCGACTATCTTGCTCCGGATGATAGGAGCTGATAATTCTGCTGACTGGATCACGAGGGATCAACTCCTTGTCTATGTGTACCTGCAGGCAAGCAATGCAGCGCCCCCACAGGCATCAGTACCACAGGTACCGAGCATGTAAAGAAAACTGAAATATACAACTGAAATGGTAACAACAATAACATGACATATAAGCAGAAAGTAGCTGAGTCTATCTGGTTAAGGATAACTGGGAAGAGTTTACCTATTCTGTAACTAAACTGGGCGTACCTGACGATGTGTCGTCCTAATGTCTATCAGTATCTAATAGCACATATAGATATACATATAAATACACACAATACCTGACCGACCCCCATAAGCCGGAAGGTGCCAACCAACAGAACAATCTATTTACCCCTACTCGGGTCTAAACCAACCAAAAATAAGTCACTCCACTCATCTGATAACTGTGAGATCCTCCTACCAGCCCCCTTGGGTACGTAGCTCAGGCCTTGGCCTCTGACAATAAACTGTGTCTGAGTCCTAAGACTCTTGCCTCTGGGCGCAAGCGCTCACGGGGAAATCTACTGCTATATCTGTGACTGAAACTGCGCATGGGTGCAAGCACGCAGCGGGGTAATTTTATAAAAATATGTATCTGAAACTGCCCCCGGCCACAAGCGCGCACAGAGTAATCTGCCCCTGTAAACAGGGTAATCTGTCTCTGCGTAGAGTAAACTGAACTGCCCCTGCAAGCAGGGTAATCTGGACCGTATTATTATGGTGGTCAGCCATCATCGTCCTTTAGGCGGACGTCATCGCCCAGCTGGTGGCGGTATCTGAATCTGGTATCGACACAGCTATAACCCAGGGGCGGTGGGGATGCTAAAGGACACCCACATGCCATAACAAGTCTCAACATTCAAAACACATACACAGCAAGCATGCTCAAATGAAAAATACTAATCATATTCTCTTCTTTTATTTTAAGGCCAGTCCGTATTAAACAACTGATGCTATATTCTGTTCTACACTGTTTCTGATTGCTGGGCTAACTGCTACCTGGCCTTTATCTGTTTATCTTAAACTATATCTATATCTGGAGCTATATCGGTGTCTGGAGCTATTTCTATATCTGATTATATATGGATATAACTCAATAACATAGAACATGCCATCTATAACTGGATAAAGCTCAATAATATAAAATGTGTCATCTATTACCGGATACAGTCTTAACAAATGTAATACATACTATCTGCAATCTTGCTAATTCATTATACTACTTTTATAACTTCCATTCTGGGTATTACATAAGACCATGCTGAGCTACTAGCGGATACCACATTACTATCTGAAATCATCTAACTATCTGTTATTCTGATTATCACATGATACGTAATGATATACTAACATGCTTTCTGGAATTTGTAATAAAATCGTTCCTGTACGCTGGTTATCTTTTATTAGCCTTTATTCTATTTATTTTCTAGACTGTACTTCCTGGCTTGCCAAAAGAATAACTTTACATACCTGGTTTCTGAGTACCCGACTGACCGATGTGATTTCCGTCGGTACTTCTGCTGTTTCTCCCAACTACATTCATATACATGTCAATTAGAACTAAATACATTAATATCCGGGAGAAATTATCACTTTTGATATATATTTATCCCAAACTTCGACCTTTCGGAAAATGGTCGAAAACTCGTTATTTCTCGATAGTCCAGAAGGGATAAATGCTCACTGCAAAGCTAGGAACACATTGGTACTAATTTAAAGCAATTCTATTTAATTTACCTCGGTAGAACGACATTTCGCCGGCCAAATTTCATGAAACCAACTCCGTAGGATTGCTCTCTGCAGCTTTATACCTCGGTATCTAAGTCGGAACGGAGTTTAGACCGCATTTCGAAGCGTAATCGGAAGGAAAATATATATAATTGATGTGGGTTTGCCTTAACATGGCTACCCTCTGTTTTCCCAAGTTTATATTGATGAAGATGGAAAAAAAACCGACTTTCCTATTTTTTTTTTCTAAATCCCTTAACCAACATGCCATTAGACTATTTATTCATTTAAAATTTACAGGGTGTAACAAAAGTCTTGTTTATAAATGTGTTGTGCACCATAATTTATAAGTAGGAAGCTATTAGGCATGATATTATGGTTACCCCTCCTTCTTCTCAAATCATGCTATAGAGCCGAGTTGTATAGGGTTGAGTCCCTAAGCTTATATTATTATGTATGTCTGCAGTGATGTCTGACATAGGCAGACTACAGCTAGCATGAGTTAGATACAACAGCAAGGGAGGGTACTAGCTGGGTGCCACAGTTGGGGATAGCCCAGCTTGAGGGCGAAGGGGGGGACATCTTTTCAATTTCCCCAGCATTCTCTAGGGCACCAAGAATCTCATAAGGCAATAGATATGCTGACACTAATTCTAATTCTTTTTACACCTAGAAATCAGGATGTCAGGAATGCAGTATCTGTTGACTCAGATGATGGTTGCCTAGTGTCAGCTAGTAGTACCAATTTTTTATGAGCCTATTAAGGGGCTCGAAAGTTCAAAGGTCCGTGAGTTTATTGCTTTGAAGTCCTCTATAGATCATGGGGACAGACCACATAGAGGACCCCCATAACTTCATAGACCAATTACAAAGGATATTCAGGGTTATGTGGGCTTTATCCGCAGAGCCAGTTAAGCTAGCAGTGTTTCAATTTCAGAATATAGAAGTTTTGTTAAACAAGAGTGGAGAAAGGTCTAGAGGCGGATATGTAGTTTTATCTACTTTGCCTAGTTTTTTGGAGGCCTTCATAGATCATTATTTGCCTCAAGTGACTCGATAGGCTGGAATAGAGTAGTTCTTAAACCTGAAACGAGGCAGGATGAGTGTTAAAGAGTACACATTAACCTCTGATTCTTTGGCTAGATATGTGCCAATATTAGTTGGTACCATGCCAGCCACGGTACACTAGTTTATAGTAGGGCTTGCACCAGAACATATGGAGCATGTATTCTAGCCACATTGCGAGGAGACGTGGATATCTCATGAATTTAGTACTCCAGGTCCTCATAGATTGCAAGTTATATGTAAGTCTCTCTAAAAGTAAGTTCTGGTTAAAATTTGTAGCTTTCTTGGGCCATGTTGCATCAAATACAAGTATTTAGGTTGACTCGCAAAAGCTAGAGACTATTAAGATTTGACCCAGACCCACGACTCCAACAGAAGTTTGCAGCTTTATAGGGTTAGCTGGTTGTTAATGAAGGTTGGTAGAAGGACTGTCCGCCCTATTAACACCTGAGGCTTATAAGCGGAGTTTCTAGGGGTTGAAAGACAGATTGATATACATACCAGTATTAGCATTTCTAGAGAGCTTAGAGGGCTATGCGATATACTATGAAATTTTAGGTGTAGGTTTAGAATGTGTTCTAATGTTGCATGGTAAGGTGATTGCTTATGCTTCGAGGCATCCAAGAAGGCACAAAAAGAATTACCCTACCCATGACCTAGAATTGGCTATAGTAGTCCATGCTTTGAAAATTTTGGAGGTATTATTTATATGTTGTCCATGTTGTCTCCACTGATCACAAAAGCTTCTGGTATATTTTTTTTAAGCAGAAAGAGTTGAATTTTTGACAATATCGTTTAGTTTCTAAAGGATTACGATGTAGACATCTTATATCACCTTGGGAAGGCTAACATTATAGTTGATTCCCTTAGTCGCAAATCCATGAGCAACCTATCATATTTGAAACCAGAAAACAGAGAATTTTCTCGAGAGCTGCACCAGTTAGCCGGTTTAGGGGTCCGGTAGATGGACTCAGAGGATAGTGGGGTTGTGATCCAGAATCCAGTAGTGTCATCTCTAGTTGTGGAGAAGAAAGAGGACAGTATGAAGACCCTAGTCAAGTACATATAACAGGAGCAAGGCTCAACAGGAGAAGTCTTTAGCCTTTGGGATAATAGGGAACAAAGTATTGAGATTCAGAGATCGACTCTATGTTCCAAATGTGGCAGGGCTTTGCCAACATATTATGGCAAAAGTATATTATTCTCAATTTTCTTTTCATCTGGGTCCTATGGAAATATGCCTTCGTGAAATGTACCATAATATAAAAAAGAATTATAGGTGGCATGGAAAGAGGAAAGATATTGCCGAGTTTGTAGTGCAGTGTCCCAATTGCCGCAGGTAGACACTGAGCATCAGAAAGCTGGCAAGCTGACTCAGGAGATAGTCCTGCATATATGAAAGCAGGATGCAGTCAATATAAACCTTGTTATAGGTTCACCGCGTACCAGGAGCCCAAACGCTCACATACAGTTATGGGAGCTCAAATGGCTCATACACGTTACATGAGCCCTGACGGCTCATACATAGTTACAAGAGCCCAAATGGCTCATATACAGTTGCAGGAGCCCAGATGGCTCAGACATAGTTGCAGAAGCCCAGAAGGCTTGAATATAGTCTCAGATATCGAGTATGCTTTAGTGAAAGCTTGCCTATGGGGCTACAGTGAAACAGATAGGAGTTATAGTTTTCTCTTACCTGTCGGGGCTTATGGCGCCCTAGGTAGGTTGTCTCTATGTTTCTTGCACCTTCCAGGCTTATAGGGGCCAGGTTAGGTTCTTGTTTGTGTCTCTGTTTGCTAGATGTAGTTTATGAATGTAGAATCATACAACTTTAGTTCCTTCTTGTATAATTTTCTACTAGATGCAGGCTACAGTTGTGATATTATACAGGTTAACTTGTTCCCCTTTCCACAAACTACTTTCAGTTCCTTATCAACTTCTATTCAGTTATTATAACTGCCTTACATATTCGATACATATTGTATTGATGCCCATGCATGGGGCACTGCATACTTGCCTGCAGGTTCAGAAAGATAAGTTCCGAGATGTCTGTAGTAGTTGTTCCATTTCAACGGATTGGCTAGCTCCTTTTTTCCTCCGGAATTGCCACACTAAGTTAGTTGTCTTTTTTTACATAGTTTTGGGTAGGCCGAGGCCCTGGCGCGGTCAATATTTCACTCTTAGAGGATTGCAGACTACAGTTTATAGTTAGTGGTGCGTTGTTGGCCATGTGGGGCCTATGTTTGTTATGATTTAAGTGTTGGCCTCGTGGGGCCTAGTTATGATACCTGTTAGATAGCGTGGTGGTCTTGTCAGCACGCATAGGATGTTATTATTATTGCCCCTGTTGGGTTAGCTGTTTTTGCACAGGTTTGTATTATGGCTTTGTTAGTCTGAGGCTATGCTTAAAGCTGAGATATAGCTGTTTGTTTTCTTACTATATGCTACTGGCATATACTAGAAGTGTGTGTGTCCAGCCAGGTCAGCTCAAAGTCCAATGTGGCATTAGATGCAAGTTATGCCTCCCAAAGTGGGGCGTGACAAATACTGGGGCATAAGTGAGTCGAGTCTTTAACTCCTCAAAAATCTTTTCGCAGGCATCCGACCACTGAAATTTAACTTTCTTTTGGGTCAACTTAGTCAACGGTGCTGCAATGGATGAAAATCCTTCAACAAACCTCCTGTAGTAGCCAGCTAAACCCAAGAAACTCCCTATATCCAAAGGATTAATTGGCGTAGGCCAATTGTTTACAGCTTCTATATTTTGAGAGTCTACCTGCACACCCTCACTTGACACCACGTGATCCAAAAGTGCTACTGAGTTCAGCCAAACTTCATACTTGCTAAATTTAGCAAATAGCTGGCGATCCTTGAGAGTCTGTAGCACATACCTCAAATGAGAGGCGTGGTCCTCCTCGCTCGGAGAGTATATGAGAATGTCATCTATGAAGACAATCACGAACATGTTCAAATATGGCTTGAACACCCTATTCATCAAATCCATAAAAGTTGCAGGATCATTCGTTAATCCAAAAGACATAATTACAAACTCATAGTGACCATACTAAGTCCTGAAGGCTATCTTCGGGATGTCACTCTCCCTAACTCTGAGCTGATGATAACCGAACCTGAGGTCTATTTTTGAGAAGCACTTGGCACCCTGAAGTTGGTCAAAGAAATTGTCAATCCTGGGGAGGGGATACTTGTTCTTGATTGTAACCTTGTTCAACTGCCGGTAGTCAATGCACATACGAAGAGACCCAACCTTCTTTCGTTCAATGAGAACTGGTGCACCCCACGGGGACTTGCTAGGTCTGATGAATCCCCTATGTAAGCGATCCTTCAACTGCTCTTTCAACTCCTTTAGCTCAACTGGACCCATTATATAATGAGGAATAGATATAGGTTGTGTATGGAGAAGAAGGTCAATACCAAAGTCAATCTCCAGCTCTGGAGGGACTCCAGGTAGATTATCTGGGAAAACCTCTGGATACTCACACACTATAGGATCTGACTGGAGAGTCGGGGTCTTGGATGTAGCATCCTTAACCCGAACTAGATGGTTAACACAACCCTTGGAAATCATCTTTCTGGCCTTAAGGTAGGAAACGAAGTGACCTACAGGCACAACTGAACTACCCTTCCATTCTAGGACTGGCTCACTTAGAAACCAAAACTCTACCATACGGGTTCTTGTAGAGGCATAACATGCATGAAACCAATTTATACCAAAGATAACATCAAAATTAGTCATGTATAACTCTACTAGATCGGTTAAGGTGACTTTCTGAAGGATCGTGACAGGGCAATTTATGTATACCTATCGAGCTATAACTAAATCACCGATTGGAGTAGAGACTGAAAAGGGTTCTGATAGGATTTTGGGACTGACTCCAAAACTAATTGCAACATAGGGAGTCACAAAAGACAAGGTAGACCCTAGATCTAACAATGTATATACATAAATACAGAATACTCGTAACATACCAGTGGTCTCTCCAAATGTATATACATCAATATGGAATACTCATAACATACCAGTGGCCATGCCTGGAGAGACCTCCAGCTCCTGCCATGATGAGAGGGCATAAAACCTGTTCTGACACTGACCACTACCTGCACTAGTGGATGCACCCTGTTAAGATGAGCATGCTGGTGGAGCTATTGAACTAGTAACTGAGTCACGGTCTCTACCATGGCCCTGTATAACTACTGGAAAATTTCTGAGCATGTGGTCGGGCTTCTCGCACCCAAAACATGCCCCTAAACCTGCTAAGCACTGTTCGGTGTACCTTCTACCACACTTGTCACAAACTGGGATGTTGGGACCTCCTGACCTGAGCTTGATGTCTTTCCCCTCTGATCATGCCTAGGCCTGGATGGCACACTGGATGATGATGGCGCTGGGGCTGCCGATCGATGGTGGGACTACTGATGATGTCCACCACCAGACCTCTACTGGGAAAACCCAAAACTATCTATCTTGGCACTCTTGGCCTCTCCCTCCCTCTCCCTCATTTGCACGCCTCCATTTGCTAGGCATACAAGACCAATCGGGAGAAGTCAATGTCCTAATGAAGCATAGCGATCTTGTAGGCCTTGATCAAATAATCCGCTACTCCATTCACAAATCTGCTCACCCGAGCCCTCTGATCGGCCACCATCTCCGGTGAATACTTGGACAACCAGGAGAACTCTAGAGCATACTCTTGAATGGTCATGTTGTTATATTTTAAGTTTATGAAATTAGCCACCTTGATTTCCCTCATCTCCTGAGAAAGAATTGGTCTAAGAATGCGGTGAGAAACTCATCCCAACTAATGGGACCCGCTCTGACTCCCGGCTATCATTCCACTACCTATACCAATATATGCAACCCCTTTCAACTGATAGGAGGCTAAGTCTGCACACTCCTATCCCGTCACCCCCAAAATTTGAGTAATCTTCTGGATCTCATCTAGGAACCCATATATGTCGTCCTCCACTCTCGACCCAAGGAACTTAGGGGGATTCATCCTGAGGAAATCCCAAACTCTAGTGTCACACCCCGCCCTGGGGGGTATGACTGGCACCTGGTGCCCTACTAGGACCTGACCTGCTGGACTGCTAAGCCTGGGCGCATCTGGCACCTGGCTGGCTCTAACTCACATTTCTGGAAACAAAGGGCTATATAACGGCTGTAAATACAGCCCCCGGCCCATTGGCCTATAGCCTTCTGTACCTGTACTAACAGTTGACCAGAAACATAGTAATTCAGGGGAACCTATGCGGGCCGACAAGGCCACCATGCTGTCTAGTTATCTGCAATTCAATCATAACATATTAAAAAGCTACGTGACCGGCAAGGTCACCACTACTGATAACTATGGCCCCACACGACCATCACAATAGAAAGAAGGAATTCTAACAACTATACAACTGCACGGCCTCTCACGACCGGCTCATCTGACCACAGGGAATATAAACAGACTGCAAGCCTCTAGGAAAGATAATAGAAATGATCGGGACAGGGCCTTGACCTACCCGTACTGTACAACAAAAAGAACTGGACTACACCTCTAGAAATTCAGTCTCAGGATGACAGGAGCTGAATACTCAACCGCTGATGGGGATCACGTGGTATCGCCTGCTCGTCTATGGTTACCTGCAGGCAAGTAATGCAGCGCCCCACTAGGCGTCAGTACCGCTGGTACTGAGTATGTAAAGCAACAACTGAAAGAGATATCTGAAATCAATAACATAACTGACGAAACTGGAATAAGAAGAACTAGATTAACTATCTGATGATGTAGATCGTACCTGTTCTTAATCATGCTGAAGGGAATAGGAATCATACCTGGAGGCGTATCATTCTACTACTAATCTGCTTGTATCTACTGTAATATAGCATAACATACATAACATAACATGGCATACACAACCTTACCCGGCCCCCATAAGCCGGGAGGTACAATCAACACAGAATCTATACCCCTACCCCGGTCAACCCATCTCCTATACTGGCTGTAAGCATCCTGCCGGTCCCCTGGGTATGCACTAGGGCTCGCTGAGCCCCTGACTATAACTGCATCTGAGTCCGGAGGACTCCTGAATCTGCACCAGGGCGTATCCGCTCGACTGGGGTGTGTAAGGCCGATCAAGGCACAAATATGGGGAAAAACTGGCATCCCATCTTCGTCCCCTGGCGGGACGGCATGCCACTCCGTAGAGTGACGTATCCTCGTCCTTTGGCGGATGAGTCGATACAGCTATTAACCCTGGGCGGTCATGGATGCTAGGTAATCCAACCCCAAACAATACAACGGTCTCAACTGGTAATACTATCTGTGTATCTCACATGTTGAGGCTACTAGGGGTAAAGTATCATATATATTACATGCTGGGCTAATGATAGTAATCTGTACGTATTTAATACGTGCTGAGGCAGGTAAAGATATATAAATATGAATATAGTCTCCTGCCGGGCTGTACTGGGCAAATGCTATATAAGATAATGTTTCTATTGAAAACTCTGCTGTTTACTAAGTTTCTGTATACACTATATGCTGGACTAGTGATAGAAATAAGTACATACTTAATACATGCTGAGGCTGGAAGTACTATATATGTATGTACGAATATAATCTTTCTGCTAAACTACGCTGTATACTGACTTTCTATAGTAACATGATTTACTAATCCTGACATGCTTTCTGAACTTCATTTTAGTCTGCTATTCTATTTCTGAAGTGCTTTACGGGTATTGCATTACTATACGGGGCTTCAACTGAATACAACCATATCTCAACATGGCATATCACATTACATACTGAGTATACTGGGCAATCTCTAACACTTGCGTTAGAATCTGTATCATACTGATAGGTTTCATATACATTACAACCCAATGTTTCTCACATCGTACCAATATTCATAATAACGCAATACTCGACTTCTGAACATTCTACTGGTCCGTAATTTATTACACTATACTGATATTACTTAACTTGCCGAAGGAAACTAACTTTACATACCTTATCTTCGACTATTCGTCTGTCGGACGAGGCTCGGCCGGTACTTCAACTATTTTCTCCCAACTACATTCATAAATACGTCAATCAATACTAAATACAGCTTTATTGTAAAGAGCAACGTTACTTTCGATATAGTTTATAGCCTAAACATAGGCTTATCGAAAGACGGTCGAAAACTCGCTATTTTTCAGCGGCCCAGAAGAGAGAAGTATTCACTTCTCAGCTAGGAACACATAGACATTAATTTAGAGCAATTCTACTTACTTTAGTTCGGTGGCTCGCCGATTCGTCGGCCGTATTTCACGAAACTAATTCCGTAGAAATGCTCTCTGCTGCTAAATACTCGGGTATCTGGGATAAATTTGAGTTTGGGCAGCGTTTGGCAGCGTAATCGAACGAAAATTATTTAATTCCTTCGTTCCTCTTTCTTTTCTCAGCGTTTGCCTCTGTTTTCTGGAAAGTTTTTAAGTGTGGAATGAGTTTAAACCGAAGTGGGGGCTTTATATACTTGGGCCTGAACTTGGGCAACGTGTCACGGAGCCATCGCGGAGGCCTCACCTCCGTGACACGCTGCCATCGCGGAGGGGCTCTGCCTCGGCTCCTCCCGCCATGGTTCGACGGGTTTCTCGTCCGATCTTTTCCCGGGCCTTTCTCCAACACGTATGGCCTTCAAATATGCTTAACCAACGTGGGAATAGGTCACCTACGTGCTGGGAATTCTACGGGGTATAATATTCTCCCCCCCTTAAGAACATTCGTCCTCGAATGTACACTGTTATCTAGAGGACTGCTTACTTTACTTTCTAGAAATATTTCGGCAGAGTTTCCCCTATAATATGGACTATCGCAAAAACCTGAAATGCAGAAAAGTCCAACACAGGCACTGCATACAATATTCTAAAATCCACTGGACAGCTAAATATCACTTCTTTCTTTATCATTTACAACATACAACCATAAAGTACTGTATAAATATTGATACGGACGTACCTGTCGTCTGACTAGGCCTGAAATAGGTGAGGGTATCTGGTTTTCATATCTTCTTCAGCCTCCCACGTTATTTCCTCCCGATTTCTTTTACGCCACAATACTTTGACAGATGCAACATCTTTAGTTCTTAGTCTGCGAACCTGTCTGTCTAAAATGGCTACGGGAACCTCTTCATATGCTAACTCTTCTGTGATCTGGACATCCTGAACTGGAACTACTGTAGAAGGGTCCCCTACGAACTTCCTTAGCATAGAAACATGGAATACTGGGTGAACCAACGCTAACTCTGGAGGCAAGTTTAACTCGTATGCCACGCGGCCTATTCTTCGCCGAATCTGATATGGCCCAATGAATCTCGGGCTAAGCTTGCCTTTCTTGCCAAACCTCATTACCCCTTTCATCGGGGACACTTTCAGATATACCCAGTCGTTTACCGAAAATTCTAGATTTCTGCGCCGCCTATCTGCGTATGACTTCTGGCGGCTCTGAGCGGTCAGTAAACGTTCTCGGATAAGCTTTATCTTTTCCTCGGACTGCCGAACAATGTCTGGGCCAACTAATGCTGATTCCCCTATCTCAAACCAGCCCACCGGCGATCTACATTTTCGCCCGTACAATGCTTCGAAAGGCGCCATCTTGATAGCTGAATGGTAGCTGTTATTATAAGCAAATTCAATTAACGAAAGATGTTCATCCCAGCTACCCAAAATCTAACACACACGCTCGTAGCATATCTTCGAGCGTCTGAATTGTACGTTCAGCCTGCCCGTCTGTCTGAGGATGGAATGCTGTGCTCAAATTAATCTGCGTCCCCAGACCTTTCTGAAATGACTGCCAGAATCTAGCTGTAGACTGTGCTCCCCTATCTGAAATAATAGATACCGGCACTCCATGCAATCTAACTATTTCTCTGATATATAATTCGGCATAATCCTCAGCTGAGAAGGTAGCCCTTACTGGTAGGAAATGAGCTAATTTTGTCAGCTTATCAACTATTACCCAAATGGAATCATATCTGCGTCTAGTACGGGGGTAACCCTGTTACAAAATCCATGTTTATCACTTCCTATTTCCACATAGGTATCATTATCTCTTGAGTCAAACCACCCAGTTTTTGGTGCTCTGCTTTCACCTGCTAGACAATTAGCACATCTAGATACAAATTCAGCTATCTCAGTTTTCATACCTGGCCACCAGTAGATGTCTCTGATGTCGTGGTACATTTTCGTCGCCCCTGGGTGAAGGGAATAGCGAGCATAGTGTACCTCATGCATGATCTGCCCACGAAGTCCTGTGACATTCGGGACACAAAGGTGGCCCTTACAATGTAGCACACCATCCTCGGTTATCTGAAAATCTGGCTCCTTACCCTTCTGAACTCTATGCCTGAGCTGGACTAAATCGGTATGCTCATACTGCCATTCTTTTACCTCTGTAACTAACGATGACACTGCAGAATTCTGAATTACTGCTCCATTATTTTCTGTTTCTATTACTCGAATGGCTAGGCCAGCTAACTGATGAATTTCTTTAGCTAATTTCTGTTTCTTAGGTAGCAAATACGCCAAACTCCCCATTGACTTACGGCTCAGGGCATCTGCTACAACATTAGCTTTTCCGGGGTGGTATAAAATATTCACATCATAGTCTTTTAACAGCTCTAACCAGCGGCGTTGCCGTAAATTCAACTCCCTCTGAGTGAAAATGTACTGCAGGCTCTTATGATCTGTGTAAATATCAACATGGACGCCGTACAGGTAATGCCTCCATATTTTTAAGGCATGAATTACTGCGGCCAATTCCAGGTCATGGGTAGGATAATTCTTTTCGTGTTTCCTCAGCTTTCTGGAAGCATATGCAATTACTCTACCATGCTGCATTAACACACAACCTAGGCCCCCACCTCCGCCACAGCCACAGGGGGTAGATTCAGCCGCAGGGGGCAGTCAGGGACTGGTAGAGGCTCGCAGATGGCAGATTCACCATCACAGAGGAGGGCAGAGCAGAGTAGGTATACCCTACCACTTTGCTCTATATGCAATCGACGCCATCCTGGAGCATGCAGATATGGCTCCACTGCATGTTATACTTGTGGCCAAGAAGGCCATCTGATGAAAGATTGCCCAGCCAGAGGTCGAGAGGACCGCGATAGACAGGATAGGACATCAGCAGGGTCACGAGCCACAGCATCCTCGACTGGGCGCAGGCCCTCAGTTTCAGCAGGTAGGGGTCGGGGCAGATCAGGGGCCTCTAGTTCAGGTGCGGGCCCAAGCCGCACATATGCCTTACCAGGAAGGCAAGATTCAGAAGCGTCGCCTGATGTTGTGACAGGTATGCTAACTATCTGCTCACACCCTGCTTATGTGTTAATTGATCCAGGGTCTACTTTGTCCTATATTACTCCACTTGTGGCACGGAAGTTTAGTATTGCACCAGAATCATTACAGCAGCCCTTCTTAGTATCTACACCCGTCGGTGACTCTATCACAGCTAGCCGAATCTACTGTGGGTGTACAGTAGAGATTGTTGACCGTCAGACCACAGTAGATCTGGTCGAGTTAGAAATGATAGACTTCGATGCCATAATGGGTATGGACTGGTTAGTACCATGCTTTGCCAATGTTGAATGTTGGACCAAGACGGTCCGATTCCACTTCCCAGGGGAAGCAGTATGGGAGTGGAAGGGTAGCACCGCTACGCCAAAAGGTAGGTTTATTTCCTACCTTCAGGCGAGAAAGTTGATATCTAAGGGGTGCATTTACCATCTTGTCAGAGTTCAGGATGTCCAAGCAGAATCTCCGACACTCCAGTCTGTCCCAGTGGTAAATGAATTCCCAGATGTATTTCCTGATGAGTTACCTGGTATTCCCCCAGAAAGGGAAATAGACTTTGCTATCGACTTGTTACCAGGCACTCAGCCAATATCAATACCTCCTTATCGTATGGCTCCTGCAGAACTCAGAGAATTAAAGGAGCAGTTGAGAGATTTGTTAGATAAAGGTTTTATCAGGCCGAGTACTTCACCGTGGGGTGCGCCAGTTTTATTCGTGAGAAAGAAAGATGGCTCGCTCCGAATGTGCATAGATTATTAGCTGTGTTTGTCACACCGCGCCCTGGGGGGTATGACTGGCACCTGGTGCCCTACTAGGACCTGACCTGCTGGACTGCTAAGCCTGGGCGGCCTGTCTGACAATCGGGGCCTGGGTCCTCCCCGGGCCTCTCTCTGTAACTCAACTGGCCTGTCCCGGCGACGCTGTTCCTGACTAACCCTTCTGACCTCTCGTTGTCGCTGTCTGATGCCCTCAATATTCTGGGAAAATGCCTGAATGCGAGCAATATCCATGTCCTCTCGCAGTGTGGCTGTAGTGCAAATCTCAACATATTCTGGATTCAACCCCGTAATAAAGCGATGCACTCTGGATGCCATAGTATCAACAAAGGCCGGTGCATATCGGTCTAAGGAATCAAACTGCAAAGAATATTCCCGAACACCCATAGCCCCCTGTTCTAGATGTAGGAACTGGTCTACCCGGGCCTGTCGAATCTCCTGCGGCAAATAATGATCCAGAAAGGCTCCTGAAAAGCTGGCCCAGGTAGGAGGGGAAACATCTCTCCCTCGGGACCTCTCCCAGCTTTCATACCATAATACTGCAATATCCCATAACCGGAATGCTGCCAACTCAACTGACTTGGTAGACGTGGCATGCATAACCCTGAAGATCCTCTGCATTTGGTCCAGAAAATCCTGAGGGTCCTCTGTTCGGTCCGTGCCTGTAAATTCTGGAGGATTCAAAGCTAAGAACTCTCGGACCCTTGAACTACCGGGCCCTCCTGACGATTCTGCAACTGTAGATGGCATTGGCTGACGCTGAGTAGCCACCATCTGTGCTAACATAACTACAGCACTCCTAACCTCCTTGTCAGAAGGAGTCAATATAGGGGCTGCTGAAGGTAGTGTCGCCCCAAGTTGCTCCTGACATGGTGGAGACTGCTGAGGAGGCTGGGATGATGCCTCTGTAGTGCCCTCTGGTCGGGCTGTCTCCAAAGGAGGGTGAGGCATCCTGCTGGTGCCTTCCCCTGCTGCAACATCTAAGTTTCGACTTGTGATAGGATGGCGCTGGTCTGACATTATCTGTAACCAAAGAATATGGTAAGATTTTTAGGGACTCAACCCTAAACTATACCGCTCTACAGCACGACTGAATAAGAATAAAAGACAACCATCCTATCATGCCCTGCAGCCTCCTATCCATAGTATGTGGTGCACAACACATCCATGGACAAGACTCTGCTTAGCACGGCTTGCAGACTCCCTGGGATACGACCTGCTCTGATACCAAGTTTGTCACACCCCGCCCTGGGGGTATGACTGGCACCTAGTGCCCTACTAGGACCTGACCTGCTGGACTGCTAAGCCTGGGCGCATCTGGCGCCTGGCTGGCTCTAACTCACATTTCTGGAAACAAATGGCTATATAACGGCTGTAAATACAGCCCCCGGCCCATTGGCCTATAGCCTTCTGTACCTGTACTAACAGCTGACCAGAAACATAGTAATTCAGGGGAACCTATGCGGGCCGACAAGGCCACCATGCTGTCTAGTTATCTGCAATTCAATCATAACGTATTAAAAAGCTATGTGACCGGCAAGGTCACCACTACTGATAACTATGGCCCCACACGACCATCACAATAGAAAGAAGGAATGCTAACAACTATACAACTGCACGGCCTATCACGACCGGCTCATCTGACCACAGGGAATATAAACAGACTGCAAGCCTCTAGGAAAGATAATAGAAATGATCTGGACAGGGCCCCGACCTACCCGTACTGTACAACAAAAAGAACTGGACTACACCTCTAGAAATTCAGTCTCCGGATGACAGGAGCTGAATACTCAACCGCTGATGGGGATCACGTGGTATCGCCTGCTCGTCTATGGTTACCTGCAGGCAAGTAATGCAGCGCCCCACTGGGCGTCAGTACCGCTGGTACTGAGTATGTAAAGCAACAACTGAAAGAGATATCTGAAATCAATAACATAACTGACGAAACTGGAATAACAAGAACTAGATTAACTATCTGATGATGTAGATCGTACCTGTTCTTAATCATGCTGAAGGGAATAGGAATCATACCTGGAGGCGTATCATTCTACTACTAATCTGCTCGTACCTACTGTAATATAACATAACATACATAACATAACATGGCATACACAACCTTACCCGACCCCCATAAGCCGGGAGGTACAATCAACACAGAATCTATACCCCTATCCCGGTCAACCCATCTCCTATACTGGCTGTAAGCATCCTGCCGGTCCCCTGGGTATGCACTTGGGCTCGCTGAGCCCCTGACTATAACTGCATCTGAGTCCTGAGGATTCCTGAATTTGCACCCGGGCGTATCCGCTCGACTGGGGTGTGTAAGGCCGATCAAGGCACAAATATGGGGAAAAACTGGCATCCCATCTTCGTCCCCTGGCGGGACGGCATGCCACTCCGTAGAGTGACGTATCCTCGTCCTCTGGCGTATGAGTCGATACAGCTATTAACCCTGGGCGGTCATGGATGCTAGGTAATCCAACCCCAAACAATACAACGGTCTCAATTGGTAATACTATCTGTGTATCTCACATGTTGAGGCTACTAGGGGTAAAGTATCATATATATTACATGCTGGGCTAATGATAGTAATCTGTACGTATTTAATACGTGCTGAGGCAGGTAAAGATATATAAATATGAATATAGTCTCCTGCCGGGCTGTACTGGGCAAATGCTATATAAGATAATGTTTCTATTGAAAACTCTGTTGTTTACTAAGTTTCTGTATACACTATATGCTGGACTAGTGATAGAAATAAGTACATACTTAATACATGCTGAGGCTGGAAGTACTATATATGTATGTACGAATATAATCTTTCTGCTAAACTACGATGTATACTGACTTTCTATAGTAACATGATTTACTAATCCTGACATGCTTTCTGAACTTCATTTTAGTCTGCTATTCTATTTGTGAAGTGCTTTACGGGTATTGCATTACTATACGGGGCTTCAACTGAATACAACCATATCTCAACATGGCATATCACATTACATACTGAGTATACAGGGCAATCTCTAACACTTGCGTTAGAATCTGTATCATACTGATAGGTTTCATATACATTACAACCCAATGTTTCTCACATCGTACCAATATTCATAATAACGCAATACTCGACTTCTGAACATTCTACTGGTCCGTAATTTATTACACTATACTGATATTACTTAACTTGCCGAAGGAAACTAACTTTACATACCTTATATTCGACTATTCGTCCGTCGGACGAGGCTCGGCCGGTACTTCAACTATTTTCTCCCAACTGCATTCATAAATACGTCAATCAATACTAAATACAGCTTTATTGTAAAGAGCAACGTTACTTTCGATATAGTTTATAGCCTAAACATAGGCTTATCGAAAGACGGTCGAAAACTCACTATTTTTCAGCGGCCCAGAAGAGAGAAGTATTCACTTCTCAGCTAGGAACACATAGACATTAATTTAGAGCAATTCTACTTACTTTAGTTCGGTGGCTCGCCGATTCGTCGGCCGTATTTCATGAAACTAATTCCGTAGAAATGCTCTCTGCTGCTAAATACTCGGGTATCTGGGATAAATTTGAGTTTGGGCAGCGTTTGGCAGCGTAATCGGACGAAAATTATTTAATTCCTTCGTTCCTCTTTCTTTTCTCAGCGTTTGCCTCTGTTTTCTGGAAAGTTTTTAAGTGTGGAATGAGTTTAAACCGAAGTGGGGGCTTTATATACTTGGGCCTGAACTTGGGCAACGTGTCACGGAGCCATCGCAGAGGCCTCACCTCCGTGACACGCTGCCATCGCGGAGGGGCTCTACCTCGGCTCCTCCCGCGATGGTTCGATGGGTTTCTGGTCCGATCTTTTCCCGGGCCTTTCTCCAACACGTATGGCCTTCAAATATGCTTAACCAACATGGGAATAGGTCACCTACGTGCCGGGAATTCTACGGGGTATAACATCTAGCCACCGTTGTGTTCCCAATTTTGAGGAACATGAGCCATTGCCTGCTAATTGACCTGAGCGGTCAATGCTTGTGTCAACATCTGAATGGCTTCCCTAAACTCAGCATGGGCAACCTGCTCGGGCACGGGATCCGCTAGGGCCAGTAGGGCATGCTGGTGCCCAACTCCATTGCCATCTTCACGGCCATTTTCATTTCCATCGTCGTTCCTTCTTCTGTTAACTTGACGTGGAGGCATGATTCTGCAAATGCATAAAGCTGGAGTTAGAGGAATCGAGAGAGTTAAACTCATAGCATGAGATAGAATCATGAAAGAAGGGAAGTTTCCTAAAATGTTTCATAGCCTCTTCATCATGAGTGTGGCGCGCTTCAAACCCATAAGAAAGACTCTACTTAACATGGCTTTTAGACACCCAGGAGACTTCAAAACCTAATGCTCTGATACCAAGTTTTTCACGACCCAAGCTGAGACTCCGGATCAAGACATAGAACCTAAAACCATAAATGGCTCCAAGTCAACCCATGGCATGAACATAATAGCTAAAGATCATCATAAAATAAGCTAATAACTAAATTTTGAAATAGCGGAAGTCTGAATAACAAAACATCTATCCAATGGTAACATCATAACACTGAAATAGAAGTTGAAAATACAAGTCTATATCTTAAAAGCCTCTAACATACTGACGAACTAATGGGACAGCACCCCAACTAGCTCAGTAGAAGTCTAAAACTAAAAATAACATAACTCAACTAATTGAAGGCCCTTGAAGGATGACAGGTAGCTACACTAGGCCCCACATGGCCAACAACAACCAACTAACTGACGACTGTAATCTGCAAGCCTCTAACAATACAAATAGTGGTCAGGGCCTACCCAAATACTATAAAACTAAAAGCTGGTAATCTTCTATAACCTAGCAATTCCGAATGAAATGAGATGGACAATGTGCTGACTTTGAATGGATCCCTGGAGATCTCACAACCTGTCTGTTCAAACCTGCAGGCAAGTAATGCAGCGCCCCAAAGTCGGGCATCAGTACAATATGTACCGAATATGTCAGGAAGTAAATAAGATGAATGAAAGATGTTAAAGACTGAAAGTAAGTAGAAGGAAGGGGCATAAATTAACCTAGAAGTTTTGTTATTCATAAACTGCTTCTAGTAAAACACTACACGTATATGAGCTAAAACTGTACTACAATCATATATTTATAAGTTATAGCTAGCATACAAGAATACAAACAACAACCTAACCTAGCCCCCATAAGTCTGTAAGGTACAAACAACACAGAAATAACCCACTGGGACCCCCATAAGCCTTGACAAGTACACTTCAATCTATATACCCCTATCCAGGCTGCTATGACTCTACTGGTGCTATAGCCAACCTACTTGTCCCCTAGGTCTAAAACTGAACCCACTTGGCTCCTGATTTGTAGTTATGTCTGAGTCCGGTGGACTCCTGATAATTGCACCCTGGGCACCAGGCTCGACGAGGATATGATGTTGATACGGCATAAAGTTAATACTCCAACCATGGAATGGACTGTAATATGTCCCTTGGCCTTTGCATCTTCCCTTAGGATATCATATCGCTCCTTGGAGCAACGTCATATAGCCCCTGGCGGGCGACAACATAGCTAGTAACCTTGGGGTGGTCACGGAAGTCTCTTAGGTGAGGACAACGCCAACCGATATGCTATACTGAAGTCTCAATTTAGCCACTCAAAAGGCATATCTCGCCTTCTGGGCCTTACGCGACCGTTGCTCACCCCTAGAATAATTTGTATAGCTAATAGCAGGAACATCCCATGTACTTGTATCTGATTAGAGTATCCTAATAGTGATCATAATCTCTAATGGTCTAGATAGAATAAGGCGAGGACTGGAGTGTCCTAATAATACTCGAAATAAAAATAGGTAGCTACACTGGGCGCTACACGACCAACAACAACAAACTAACTAATGACTATAGTCTGCAAGCCTCTAAGAATACAAATAGTGGTCTAGATAGGGCCCCGACCTACCCAAATACTATAAAAATAAAAGATGGTAATCTTCTATAACCTGGCAACTCCGAATGAAAAGAAATGACCAATGTGCTGACTCTGAATGGCTCCCTGGAGATCTCACAACCTATCTGGCCAAATCTACAGGAAAGTAATGCAGAGCCCCAAAGTTGGGCATAAGTACAATATGTACTGAATATATGAGGCAGTAAATAACTTGAATGAAAGTTGTTAAAGACTGAAAGTAAGTAGAAGGAAGAGGCAGATATTAACCTGGAAGTTTGCTTATTCATAACCTGCATCTAGTAAAACACTACATGTATATGAGCTAAAATTGTACCATCATATATTCATAAGTTATAGCTAGCAGACAAGATTACAAAAAAGACCTAACCTGGCCCCCATAAGCCTAGAAGGTACAAACAAGACAGAAATAACCTACCGAGATTCCCATAAGCCCTGGCAGGTACACTTCAGCCTATATACCCCTATCCAGGCTTATATGACTCTACTGGTGTTGTAGACAACCTACCTATCCCCTAGGTCTGTAACTGAACACGCTTGGCTCCTAATCTATAACTGTGTCTGAGTCTAGTGAACTTCTGTTAGATGTACCCTGGGCACCAGGCTCGACGAGGGTGTGATGTCAATACGGTATAAAGATAATAGTACAGCCATGAAATGGACTACAATATGGCCCTTGGGTCTCTGCATCTTCCCTTGGGACGGTATCTCGCTCCTTGGAGTAATGTCATATAGCCCATGGCGAACGATGACATAGCTAGTAACCCTAGGGTGGTCACGGAAGGCTCCTTAGTGAGGGAAACCCCAACCAATGTGCTATACTAAAGTCTCAATCTAGCCACTCAAAAGGCGTATCTCGCCTTCTGGGGCCTAACACGACCGCTGCTCGCCCCTAGAATAATCTGTATAGCTAATAGCAGGCACACCTCGTGTACCTGTATTTGATCAGAGGATCCTAATAGTGATCATAATCTCTAATGGTGTGGATCGAATAGGGCGAGGTCTGGAGTGTCCTAACAATACTCGAAATTTCCTACTCAGACAACTATAACTCATAAGCAACTCTAGGGTCGCAGACGATCAATTACTTAGTTCCTTTGCTTAGAACGACTGTAGAGCTGCTATGACCGAACATGCTTTGGAGCGGTCAGCCCCTAATCCTCCACAGCCAGCTGACTGTAATTCTTAGCTTGAGGGTAATACTATACTAATAAGGTTCCAGTCCTTTAGACATTAACTTGGTCCATATGGAACTTATATAACTCTTCTGGACGATTCCTAACCTTATAGGTAAGTTTATATGAACTTAGCCACTCACGGCAACCTGTACCTGAGCATCTTATAGGGGCAGGCTAGGGCATTGACCCCGCTTCTAACTGCTAACAAGGTCCCCTTCCTTAGGGTACCCACGGCCTATCTAACCTGGATGACTGGGATCGCTTCCTAAGCGACCTGTATGAATACTAAGGCAACTAGAACTGACAGTCACTGGTAGTAGCTAACTAGATTCCAGGCTGTCACTCTGTTCACTAGACAACCCTAGTACTGCTGACTCTAAAGTATGGCCATCCTACCTAAACCTCTGGCCCTGGGGCGTGAGGGTACGCCAAAGGCCTCTGGGCGTGCTTCTCTGTCAATACAGGCACCAAACTGGTAGTTATATCACCTAGCTACACCTATGTTGTTCAACTTACTAAGTCAGGCCCAATAACTATCCACGAGCTTCCAAGGTCTAGGCCTGATAATAAAGCATCCAATTCTACTAGCACAATGAATTGGAGAACAGAGGAGTCCCTACGGTGCTTCTAGCATGTGTCATACTTAACATGTTCTTTCCCAACAAGGGATACTACAATATAATCTTTATATGTTTTCTAGCAGCTAACCACAACATATGTAACCGTAATCCAGTAATAGCAGCTAACCACAACATGCCTGATCCTTATATACTAGCAGCATCTAGTTACAACATATAGGATCATTATCTATGTTTAAAACATAGGTCGTATCACTATACGATGAGAATAACTTGCCGAAGAAATAAGCCTTAACATACCTCGGATGCCAACTTTTGTTTATTTACACAACTTTTCCACCTGAAGCCAGTAATTTCATTTAGTTACTGCCTTTATTCTGAAAGAATACAGCTATATTCAATAGCAAGAACAACCAATAACAATATCTTTTCAACAGAATTAACTATAACTTCAACTCTGTTTCATTTGGTCTAAAACTTATAATTTCTCGAGGGTTTAGAAGGGAGAAGTACTTACCTATTGTCTGTGGCCATTTAGAATCAAATTTGAAGTAATTCTAACAACTTTTATGGTAGATTTCCAATTTGCCAAGCAAAATTTCGAGAAATAACTTTGTAGTAATGCTTCCCGTAGGCCTAGGACTCGTTACCCAAAGTTAATTTGATATTGGATGACATTTTGTAGCATAATCGGATGAAAACTCAATAAAATTGTGTCTCCTCTTGATTCTGCCAAGAGAAATGTTGAACAAATGATTTGAAATAAAAAAGGGGGTCTATATATATTTACATTGGTGGTGGCATTGGTGGCAGCCTACGCCGCCCATCGCGCCTAGCATCTTGCCGCACCGCGCCCTTCAATGCTCTAGCCTGCCTGGCTTGCCGTGCGTGCCAGCGCACTGTCGGCTGGCCCCTCGCGGCCTAACCTCGCCTGACCCTACTCCCGAGTCTTTCTCCATACGCGTTAAGCTCCTCTTACTCGTCTCAAATCCACGCGTATGCCTACTAACCATTAATATTTACGGGGTGTAACATCCTCCCCTCTTTAGGAACATTCATCCTCGAATGTCATCTTCAACTTACAGAAATTAACTCCTTTGACTAATACTTAGAAAAATATCAGCAAAGTATCCTCTGTATTATGGACTATATGGAAACCTGAAACGCAGAAAAGTCCAACATCTACACCTCACAGGGCATTATTTGCAACTGAAATATAGCTCTATCACATATAACATAATCAACTAATAACAATAGCAACTAAGTTAACTATATAACATCTTAAACTATCTTACCATAACTTAAATCATCTAGATTTGTATACTATCATCGTAGAGCCTAACTAGAACTGTCCATAGTTTGCATCATTCGTGGTTTTTGGTCTTTTCCTTTCAGTCCATTTCTTCTATATTTCTGTATCCCATGTTACTCTAATGAGTTACAACTCTGGTTCTCAAGATGGCTCCTATAACTATTGAGTCTCTCCGCGAGGCCGCTCTTCTGTACTTTAGAAATCTCCAATTGGATTATTCTGAGATAAGGTATTCTACGTGCTTGCGTAGTGTTAATGAACAGATCCTAACCCCGCGAAGGTAACTCTACCTCATAGGCCACTTGGCCAATCTTTTGGAGGATCTGGTAATGCTTACTGAATCTAGGGTTGGGCTTGCCCTTCTTATAAGATTCCATGACGCCTTTCATTGGTGAATTTCCAAGAGTACCCAGTTGCTACTTCAATCTTTAACTCTCCACATCGTTTGTAAGATAGGATTTTAGATAACCCTGGGTTGTCGGCAGCTCCTTCCAGATAAGCTTAACTCCCTTCGTCTGACTGATGTATTAGTATGCCTGATTCAATTACCCCTAGTTTATCTGCTTTAAGTCATCATTTAAGGAAGCCTACAGTTCCACCCGTAACTGACCTCCAAATTATATGCTCAGTCTGACCATCCGTCTAAGGATAAAATGCAATACTCAGATTAACCTGTGTCCCCAATCTACTCTAGTAGCTTCCCAAAATCTAGTTGTGAGTCGGGACTCTCTATCAAAATTTATTAGATGCTTGGGCCTCCCGTAACCTAACTACTACTTCTTAAGCATTTAACTTGGCATAGCCTTTAGCTGAAATATAATTCTATCCAATGAGATGTGAGTTGATCTTGTTAGCCTCTCTATACTAACTCAAATAAGGTCTATTTACACTTGGTATGAGGTAATCCTATAACTGTATTCATGTCGATTACTTTCCACTTCCCTACAGGCACGACCGTTTCCTGAATTGGCCTGCTTCGTTCTTGTTGTCCAGCCTCCCCTGGCTGGTCATTAGAGTGTTGTGCTATGACTCAACGATATCTTCCCTCTTCCCATTCCATCAGTAGGTCTCTCTTTACGACCTGATGTACTTTCATTAACCTCTGGGTGGAGGGGGTAACGGACATGGTGCACCTTGGCCATAGCCTGCTAACGAAGTCCTACCACCTTTGGAACACAGGCCTTGTCTCTAGGTTGTAATAGGTTAGACTCTTTGTGTTTCCACTCCCTTACCTTCACAACTGGTGGTGATAATGCAGCATTCTAGGTTACAATTTCACTATCTCTTAACTGTCGGTCTGATACTTATTTCTCGACATTCAGTGGTGGTCCTATTCTTTGTCAATCTATTCCAACCTGGAGGTGATTCTGTTTCCCTCCATAGGTAGATACTCATGCCTTTTCCCTTGCTTCCTTAGACTGAGATTGAGGTTCGTGCCCTCTGCCTTATACTATCAAAAATATTACTAACCAAGTCTACCGACCTGTATCCTTCTGACCCACACTCGGGCCCATTTTGTTCATATGATCTCTCTATTCTTCAACAGAACAAACTAGGACCATAACCATTATCTCTCAGGTGTGCCCTATCTTCATTCGCACACTGCGGCGGAATTAACCTATTTCTGACCTGAACTTTACTATTGTTGAGGGCTTATTGCTTATGGACTCTCCCACGTGCAGCTAAGTGCTGCTGGCAACCTTATTTGCCCTCTTGATTTACTACTGTAAGGGTTTAGATTACTTTGTAAACACTAAGGGTCTCAACTATTCTCTAATCCTTCTCAGAGGCAACAATTCTAGCCCTCCTTTATTATTCATTCTGGACAGTATGGCATTGATACTGGCACTTTCTGTTGTATTCACACGATTCTTCTTGTATTTCAGGTAATTCAACGTTAACCGTTGCCCCTGCCTAATTCTTAATGTCTACTAGAGGAGCCAACTCATATATATATTACACTTCCTGACCTCCCACTCCGAAGCTACAAAAAAAACTTGGGATAATGTTGGTATATCAATCACCTTCTGAAGTTCTTGGTGCCCCGAGAGGGTGATGGGAGAAATTTAAAAGACGTCTGTTTCCCTTAGGCTGATTGTCACCCAACCGTGGAACCTCACTAGTACTTCCTCCTGTTGTTGTAGTTATCTTGCGGCTGGCTGGAGTCTGTCTTACATCACATATTACTCTAGACAAACATGGCAATGAAAGCTTAGGGACTCAACAATATACAACTCAGCTTTATAACACGATCTGAGAAGAAGGAGAGGTAACCATACTATCATGCCTCGTAGCCTCTTGCTTATAGAATGTGGTGCACAACACATTTATAAACAAAACACTACTAGACACGGCTTGCAAACTCCCTGGGATACGACCTGCTCTGATACCAAGTTTTCTATGCCCCACCTTGGGAGGCATGACTGGCACCTAATGCCACACTGGAATCTGGGCTAACCTGGCTGGGCACAGGCACCTCTGGTGCCTATCCATGACTCAAAATCAAGAAAACAAATTGCTATACCTCGGCTGTAACCACAACCTCAGGCTGACAAGGCTACCTGTAAATGAAACCAGCTAACCAACAACAAGGTAATGCAGGGATCCTATGCGGGCCGATAAGACCATCATGTTGCCTAGTTATAACATAAATAAAAACAGGTAGCTACACTGGGCCCCACACAGCCAACAACAACTAACTAACTGACGATTGTAGTCTGCAAGCCTCTAAGAATACAAATAGTGGTCGTGGCCCTACCCAAATACTATACAAATAAAAGGTGGTAATCTTCTATAACCTGGCAACTCCGAAGGAAAGGAGCTGGCCAATATGCTCACTCTGAATGGCTCCTTGGAGATCTCACAACCTATCTGTCCAAACCTATAGGCAACTAATGCAGCGCCCCAGATTTGGGCGTCAGTACAATATGTACCAAATATGTAAGGTAGTAAAAAGGCTGAATGAAAGTTGTTAAAGATTGCAAGTAAGTAGAAGGAAGGGGCAAAAATTAACTAGGAAGTTTGCTTATTCATAACCAGCATCTAGTAAAACACTACACGTATATGAGCTAAAACTATACAATCATATATTCATAAGTTATAGCTAGCAGACAAGAATACAAACAAGAACCTAACCTGGCCCCCATAAGCCTAGAAGGTGCAAAAAACACAGAAATAATCTACCAGGACCACCATAAGCCTGGCAAGTACACTTCAATCTATATACCCCTATCCAGGCTCCTATGACTCTATTAGTGCTATAGCCAACCTACCTTTCCCCTAGGTCTGTAACTGAACCCACTTGGCTCCTGATCTATTGTTGTATCTGAATCTGGTAGACTCCTGATAACTGCACCCTGGGCACCAGGCTCGACGAGGGTGTGATGTCGATACATCATAAAGATAATAGTCCAATCATGGAATGTATTGTAATACGACCCTTGGGCTCTACCTTATCCCTTGGGACGGCATATCGCTCCTTGGAGCAACGTCATATAGCCCCTGATGGGTGACAACACAGCTAGTAATCCCGGGGTGGTCATGGAAGGCTCCTAGGTGAGGGTAACCCCAACCGATGTGCTATACTGAAGTCTCAATCTAGCCACTCAAAAGGCGTATCTCGCCTTCTAGTCCTAACACAACCGCTGCTCGCCCCGAGAATAATCTGTATAGCTGCTAACAAGCACACCCCATGTACCTGTATCTGATCAGAGGATTCTAATAGTGATCATAATCTCTAATGGTCTAGATCGAATAAGGAGAGGTCTGGAGTGGCCTAACAATACTCAGAGTGTCCTGCTCGTACAATTATAACTCATAAGCAACTATAAGGTCGCAAATGATCAATTACTTAGTTTCTTTGCTTAGAATAATTGTAGGGCTGCTACTAACCGAACATGCTTCAGAGTGGTCGACCCCTAATCCTCCACAGGCAGCTTACTGTAATTCTCAGCCTGAGGGTAATACTGTACTAACATGGTTCCAGTCCTTTACACCTTAACTTGGTCTGTGCAGATCTTATTTAACTCTTCAGTATGATTCCTAACCTTGTAGGTAAGTTTGCATGGACTTATCCACTCATGGCAACCAGTACCTAAGCATCTTATAAGGACAGGCTGGGGCATTGTCCCCGTCTCTAACTACAAATATGTTCCCCTTCCTTAGGGTACCCACGGTCTATCTAACCTAGATGACTGGGATGGCTTCCCGAGCGACCTGTATGACGAATACTAAGGCAACTAGAACTGACAGTCACTGGTAGTAGCTAACTAGATGGCAGGCTATCACTCAATTCACTAGACAACCCTAATTCCGCTGACTCAAAAGTATGGCCATCCTACCTAAAACTCTGGCCCTAGGGTGTGAGGGTACGCCAAAGGCCTCTGGGCCTGCTTAACTTTCAATACAGGCGCCAAACTGGTAGTTATATCGCCTAGCTGCACCGATGCTGCTCAACTTACTAACTTAGGCCCAATAACTATCCACGAGCTTCTACGGTCTAGGCCTGAAAATAAAGCATCCAAATCTACTAACACAATGGACTGGAGAACATAGGAGTTCCTACGATGCTTCTAGCGTGTGTCACACTTAACATGTTCTTTCCCGACAAGGGATACTACGATATAATTTTTATACGTTTTCTAGCAGCTAACCACAACATATGTAACCGTAATCTACTGATAGCTGCTAATCACAACATGCCTAATCCTTATATACTAGCAGCAGTTAATTACAACATATAGTATCATTATCTACGTTTAAAACATAGGTCGTATCACTATACGATGAGAATAACTTGCCGAAAAAATAAGCCTTAACATACCTCGAATGCCTACTTTTGTTTGTTTACACAACTTTTCCACCTGAAGCCAGTAATTTCATTTAGTTACCGCCATTATTCTAAAAGCATATAACTACATTCAATAGCTAGAACAGCCAATAACAATATCTTTTCAATAGAATTAACTATAACTTCAACTCCATTTCATTCGGTCTAAAATTATAATTTCTCGAGGGTTTAGAAGGGAGAAGTACTTACCTATTGTCTGTGGCCGTTTAGAATCCAATTTGAAGTAATTCTAACAACTTTTAATCGATAGAGTTCCGATTTACCGAGTGAAGTTTGAGAAATAACTCTGTAGTAATGCTTCCCGTAGACCTAGGACTCGTTACTCGAAGTTAATTTGATATTGGATGATATATGGCAGCGTAATCGGATGAAAACTCAATAAAAATTGTGTCTCCTCTTGATTCTGCCAAGAGAAATGTTGGAAAAATATTTTGAAATAAAAAAAGGGTCTATATATACTTATATGGGCAGTGGCAGTGGTGGCCCCCCATGCTGCCCATCGCGCCTAGCACCTTCCTGCACCGCACCCCTCAATGCACTGGCCTGCCTGGCGTGCCGTGTTGGCTAGCGCACTGCTGGCTGGCCCCTCACGCTAGCCCCTCGCGACCTAGCCTTGTCTGACCCTACTCCCAAGGTTTTTTCCACATGCGTCAAGCTCCTCTTACTCGTCTCATATCCACGCGTACGCCTGCTAACCATTAACATTTTTAGGGTGTAACAATAGAGTATGCGGTCAATACTTGGAATGTACTGAGTATGCAAGGTAAGTAAAATAGGATGAGTACGTAAAAACTTAAATCATGTATATCATAAATCATAACATCATAAGATTCTGAGAGTAAAGGTTGCATGCTGATATCTGAAAACATGAATAGGCATAACTAGAACTGATAACTGATTCGAATGACCCAAAGCTGAAACTGAGATTTTTAAGTAAAACTAATAACCTGAACATTGGGTCAAACCTGCTGAAAATGTAATATCATAAATGATAAATATGCATAACTAAAATCATAAGGAATAATAGGAGACTCATCTTAACCGACAAACACCATGTATGAGAGCATGATGATCCCACGTCTTGCCCATGTGGAGGAGAGCCATTCTAAGCCTTTCCAGGGTGAAGGATTAAGTAAGGTGTGATATCACGGTATGCCCTTGGGCCAGGGAAACGCTCTCTTGAGAGGCCCCAAAGTATACCTACATTGGCGCATAGTTTATGAGACTGGAAAACCTTGGAACCCCTAGCCTACTCGGTGCTAGACACTACTCTCAGAACATATATAATGCTCATATAATCATATATAAAAACATAACTTAAATCTTAACATATGGGGAGTCTTGACTCCAAAACTTGAGATAACTAAACTTATTAGCCTTGGCTAAATCATGAATCCTGCTTAATTTGAGTGGGCTTGCCCAAATCCTAACATCATGCTTGCATGAAATAGACATCATAAGTAAAATCATAAATACATACATAGGTAATTTGTAAATATTCATACATGCTAGATATTTCATCATACTTGAAACCATCAATCATAAACTATACTTTTTCAAAAACTTTCACAATTGGGCAAAATTTTCTAATATTCCCATTAATCATCAAACATACTTTAAAATAAAGAGGGAATCAACCCATAAACAATTTGTAAGAATCTAAGAAATTAGATTGGAATCACTTTTAAATCATGATTTGAATTGAGACTTGCTTCATCAAATTAAGGAGAATTATGAACATGAGGGTGGAAGAAATCCTTATTCATGGCCTCATATAACTAGGTAAGCTGAATCTACACCCTTCCTTGAAAGCACAAGAGATTTAGGAAAGAACTTGAAGAATTCTAGGCTTGATCTCCTATGGGATCCTCTAAACTTGCATGCATAGGAAGGGAATGAGCTAGAATAGGCTAAACCCTCTTTAAACCCTCATAATAGGGCTTAAAATGATGTAGTTTAGGGCTTAGGAGCTTAGGAATTATGAAAACTAGCTTACTAAATTCGCAACACTGTTACTGGAAGTCCCAACGAGGGACCGGATGGGTCGTTACCCTACTAGATGACTCATCGTCCACTCTCATCATCATCACTCAAAAAATCCCCATTTACTAAAACTCTTTTACCCCATGGGTCACTGGACGAGTCGTTAGGAAGAGTGACGACTCGTGGCCCTCACTCGTTACCTCTACTAGAACCCCAACCTCCAATCTTAGCCATCCTGCCAACTGATCGTGGCCAAAAATAGCATGCCCGAGTGATGCTTTATACCTTAATTTAGTCTTGTTTATCTAAGTTATTATATACATTTTCATGTAATTTTATATAAATTTGAATATATGTGCTAACCAACATGATTAGTCCTTGTTTTGTAGGTTTCAATGATTTGGAGGAACTAATTTATAAGTTGGTGAAGGAAAGGAATGGAGTCGGAAGCAATCGGCGGAAGTCGGCAAGGAGTAGGCATGGCAAGTGAGCAGATGCGGCAGCAACATGCCACGGCAGGCCAGCCCCGTGCCAGCAGCATGCCATCGCGCTGCCCAAGTAGCATGACACGCTGCCAACGCGGCAAGAAGGCTGCTGAGGGTCGATTTAGGGTGATTTCCAGAAAGCCTTCGCGTTACCTCTGTGTCACGGAGGGAGAGCTCCGCGATGCACTCCGTGACATGTTGCTTGTTATTCCGGGAAAAATTCCCACTAGTATAAATAGCACACTTAGGTTTTATTTTTAAAAAATCTGACTTGGTGGAGCAAGAACGTGGGTTACAGGCAGTTGAGGGGGACGAAAATCTCAGGGTTTTCTCCATCTCCTTCTTCTTTATTTCAATTGCTTGTATGATTAACACTCATTTAACGATGTTTAATCCACAAATGAGTGGCTAAATCCCCTTCTTGCTGAGGTTAAGAACATTTGTATTGAAATGTGATTATTGATAAATTGGTTGTTCATCTTTTCTTCCATGGTTGTTCTATTGATTCTTGTTCTTACTGCATTAATGTGTGGCCAATGTTAATGTATATCTAAAAAGTCCGGTTTTACTCGAGAGAGCAAGAAATTGGAAAGTTGTGAATCAATAGGATATGATCTTTTCTTAGTTTGGGAAAATTGAGAATTGATTTACCTTCAGGATAGAAATATACCTGAAAGTCGTATTAGTCAATTAAGGAATCGATTTCGTATGTCTTGAACATGAATTTCGTTAATCACAGAAATGTAGGAGGACGGTTCATGATTCTTAAGTTGGGTTAAATACGAGAGTTTTAATCCATTGGCAATAATTCTTGACTAGCAACCGGAGGAAAGATTAACCAAAAATTGTATCGATAATTAGTTTTTATACATGTTCATTTAGCCTCAGCATGCTCACATGCATAGTTCAGACTCACATTAGATATTTGTTTTAAACTTAGCATACAATTAGAAATCAAAATATCAAACTCTTCTTTGCACTGTTGTCTTCATTTTTAGAGTAAGTATAGTAACACTTAAGTAGTTTGTTACCTTATCCCAGTCCCTGTGGGATCGATACTTGGCTTACTTAAGCCACTTTACTACTTGTTCGACCACGTGCACTTACGTGTAGTTAAATACCCAAAAGACGCGAACAAGTTTTTGGTGTCGTTGTCGGGGACTGGCAATCGGTAAAAATTGTTTTCTTAGTGTTAGTTTACAAATTCTATATAAGTGTTAACAACTTGGTCTTAGTGTTTGTTTTAATTCTTTTTTATTATTATTTTTTTTCATTCTTTTTTTGGATACCCTTATTGACATGACATCGTGGAATACAAATGGTTTAAATGGAAGATACTCATATTTTGGCGAATCCTATCTGAATTGTGGAGGACACCACTCGTGGCAACACTGTAACACGTGCAAATATGTGGTGGTCAAGATGTCCATTGGGATGGCTATCCGAATGCATATTCCCCTCCCCCAATCCCCTACTATGATCCTTCTGTTGTTTTTGCTGAATATAGGCATGCTAAAAATGAGGACTTGGGACGCCAAGCTCAAATAGAAGACATGCTGAAACAACTCCTAGAGCAATCAGAAGCAATGAAGGAGGCGATGGCAGTATTGAGAATTCAGCAAGAAGAGAATGCAGAGGCTCTAGAAAGGATGAGTGTCAAACTCACGGAGATGATTGCTGAGGCTGAAGCTTGTGATAAATTGCAGGTGACAGTTCTAGCCGATATTCAAGAGGAACTACAAGAGGAAGACAAGGGTGAATTTTTGGATGAAGCCCAACAATTAGAATCTCTTGAGTGTCCCCGTGATGGGCTCACACTTATGGAAAATCCATTCATGGAAGAAGAGATAGAGTATCCCCCAGTTGACATTAATGGACAGATAGATGTCGATGCTGAGAAGGTGTATACAAGTAAGGAGGTCAAGCATAATGCAGTTTCAGAGTTGAGGTTTATTGGACCACACTCGAAGCGTTTTTCGACATTAAGTTTGGTTGACAACTGAGAAATAGAGTCTTCCAAGCTTATACAGAAATGTCTAGAGGAGGACCAAGCCCCGTATATTTGGAAATTTGCTAACTCAGAGAGACAAAATGACTTCGCTTACTTAAGGGCCAATAAGTTCAAAAGGCAACATCTACTGCTTGGTCCTTACAATTTTTCACCACCACCCCTAGAACATAAGAGGAAATTAGAAAAGAAATTAGGGGTGAAATTCATATCCTCAAGGTGGAGGAAAAAGTGGTGAAACATGTTACGTCGTGCCGCGACGTAAAATCAGGCGTTGCTTGGGAGGCAACCCAAGGGTACCACAGGTACCATTTTAATTTCTTGCATTTGAGTTGATTTTTGTTTATTTTCATCTTGTGTTGTTTTGGTGGAAAGTTAAGCACAGATGGAGGGGAAGTCTGAGTACCCTTCGAGGAGGAAGCTAGCAAGAATGGAAGAGAAAAAGTGTGGGGTCAAACACCCACTTGTGCAAGTTGAAGAAAAGCATGTTGTAGCTTGGCCTAAAGGCCTCAGGGAGTATTTCTCACCCTCTTTAAATGTTAATTTGATGCTATGAGGACATAGCATGATTCAAGTGTGGGGTGAGGTAAATTTCAAGGGAAATTTCAAATTTTTGTGCTTAACGATTTTTGGTGAATGTAATGCTTGTGAGAAAATTGAAAAATTTTTGTGAGTTAAGCATGACTTCATCACCCGTTGGTTTTTCTTTTCGGTTCTTTTCTGACAGGGGGTCTTTGAACCGAAGAATAAAAAAAAATTTCTTTGTTTGTATATAATGTTTTAGTCATAGTTAGGGACTGTTTCCAACGATGGATGGATGACGACCGTCTTGAGGAAAAATTAGTCGATAGGTTTTGGGTTTTGAAACCATAACTAATTGGTGCTTTATGTTCTTTTTATGTGCTATACGTGATTGTAAGAGGCAATTATGTTTAGTGTGAAGCATGCAGGTGTATAACTTTGTGTGAGACACTTAGGCTCTTAAATTTGACTCAATATGATTGAAGCTTAATTCTGAATTCTTGTGATTAGCTGAGTAAGAGTCTACTGAATGTGTCTTGAATTGAGCATGTGCCATGAGTGTAAGGTTTTTGAGTATTCTGTGCTATTATGGATTGTCTAGAACTTGCCTGGTGTGTTTATAAAATGAAACGGAGGATGTGAATTGTAGGAGATGATGTAGGCATTTCTTTGAATGAACCAAATTTTTATCCCTCATTTTACCTACCTTGAAAAATTAATCCTAGTTAGCCCCATTGAGCCTTGAGCCTATTCTTTGATAGCTGCAACATAAGCTTAATCCTTTTTCTTTCATTAGCCTCGAACTTGATCCAAAACTCCTAAGCACTTGAGTGAAAAAATCCGAAGGAGTAAAGGAGTGAGAAGAATGAAAAGAAAGGAAAAGTAGCAAGTTGTAGAAGTGAGAAAAGGACAAAGGTGCACTTGTGTGAAAATGGTTGAGTATTAGTAAGAAGTAAGAAAACAAATTAATGAAAAATTATTTATAGAACACCTTACTAATAAGTTAAAAATGCCTAAATAAAGGGGGGAACATAAGAAGAAGATGAAAGTTGAAAGGAGAAAAAGGTGAAGTAAGGGAAGGGAAGTTCGTAATGAAGGCGTGATGTATTAAAAGCTCTTAGGAAAGATAGTCACTATTACTGGCCATAATAGTACCTACCCGCACCTGAGTTACATTACAGCCTAAAAGTCCTACTTGATCTTACATTCATACATCCTTAAATTACTGGAATAAAACACTAAGGGCAAGCTTATGGGTCATTACATGGTGCATGTGAATTCTTTGTGAGAGTGAGCGTAATTCTATTCATGTACCCACACATGTTGTGATTTAAAAATTGTTTTTTCGTGTGAAATTGGGTAACTCTCTTTCCGTGAGGGCACATGTTAAATGAAGGATATAGTTCATGTCAGATTTCTTAATCAGTTGATTTGCATGAGTTTTCTAAGATTGAGAGTCGATTCTTGAGGTTAAGAAGTCTTAACATAGTTGTACTTCATTTCAATGATCAAATCGTGCATGCTCTATTTTTAGCTTGTTATCTTGCTTAATCATTATAGTCGTAGCTTGAATATTCTTGCTAAATGAGTTATGGGTGAGTCTCCATATGCATGAGATGTAATAGGTTGTTCGAGGACGAACAAGACCTTAAGTGTGGGGTAGGTGATTGTGGGCAAAAATAGCATGCCCGAGTGATGCTTTATACCTTAATTTAGTCTTGTTTATCTAAGTTATTTTATACATTTTCATGTAATTTTATATAAATGTGAATATATGTGCTAACCAACATGATTAGTCCTTGTTTTGTAGGTTTCAATGATTTGGAGGAACTAATTTATAAGTTGGTGAAGGAAAGGAATGGACTCGGAAGCAATCGGCGGAAGTCGGCAAGGAGTAGGCATGGAAAGTGAGCAGATGCGGCAGCAACATGCCACGGCAGGCCAGCCCCACGCCAGCAGCATTCCATCGCGCTGCCCAAGCAGCGTGACACGCTGCCAACGCGGCAAGAAGGTTGCCGAGGGTCGATTTAGGGTGATTTCCAGAAAGCCTTCGCGTTACCTCTGTGTCACGGAGGGAGAGCTCCGCGATGCACTCCGTGACATGTTGCTTGTTATTCCGGGAAAAATTCCCACTAGTATAAATAGCACACTTAGGTTTTATTTTAAAAAATTCTGACTTGGTGGAGCAAGAACGTGGGTTACAGGCAGTTGAGGGGGGACGAAAATCTCAGGGTTTTTCTCTATCTCCTTCTTCTTTATTTCAATTGCTTGTATGATTAACTCTCATTTAATGATGTTTAATCCACAAATGAGTGGCTAAATCCCCTTCTTGCTGAGGTTAAGAACATTTGTATTGAAATGTGATTATTGATAAATTGGTTTTTCATCTTCTCTTCCATGGTTGTTCTATTGATTCTTGTTCTTACTGCATTAATGTGTGGCCAATGTTAATGTATATCTAAAAAGTCCGGTTTCACTCGAGAGAGCAAGAAATTGGAAAGTTGTGAATCAATAGGATATGATCTTTTCTTAGTTTGGTAAAATTGAGAATTGATTTACCTTCAAGATAGAAATATACCAGAAAGTCGTATTAGTCAATTAAGGAATCGGTTTCGTATGGCTAGAACATGAATTTCGTTTAATCACAGAAATGTAGGTGGACGGTTCATGATTCTTAAGTTGGGTTAAATACGAGAGTTTTAATCCGTTGGCAATAATTCTTGACTAGCAACCAGAGGAAAGATTAACCAAAAATTGTATCGATAATTAGTTTTTATACATGTTCATTTAGCCTCAGCATGCTCACATGCATAGTTCAGACTCACATTAGATATTCGTTTTAGACTTAGCATACAATTAGAAATCAAAATATCAAACTCTTCTTTGCACTGTTGTCTTCATTTTTAGAGTAAGTATAGTAACACTTAAGTAGTTTGTTACCTTATCCCAGTCCCTGTGGGATCGATACTTTGCTTACTTAAGCCACTTTACTACTTGTTCGACCACGCGCACTTGCGTGTAGTTAAATACCCAAAAGACGCGAACACCAACAACCCACTTGACGAGTCATGAAGTGACACAACGACTCGTGGAACCATCCGTGAAGACCCCCTAACCACAACTCTTCACTGGCCTGGCAGCCCATCATGAGCCACTCCATGATTAGTTGGGTTACTTGACAAGTCACCTAACGAGTTTTTCTATGGCTTGTGTAGATTTCTTCCTGCTTCCTGCACTCAACCCTCGGGTCTGATCTTAGATACTTTTAGGATATTACAATGAATGAGGTAAAGCTGTCAAAAAAACCATATTGATCATCTCTCACTTCCACACTAGCAACTCTATACTCTGGGTTAGGCCTCCCGACCACTAATGCTCTGTTTTTTTACCTGCTAACAATTTGGGCACTTAGCCACATAGCTTGTTATATTCTTCTTTACATAAGCCCACCAATAAATCTCCTTCAAATCATGATACATTATGGTAAAACCTGGGTGTATAGAGTATCAGGAGCTATGCATCTCGGCCATGATTCTTTCCCGAAGTCCGTCCACATTTAGGACACACAACCTGCCCTAACACCATATGGCCTAAAAAAGCCACTAAGTTTATCTATAACATATACTTGGAGAACATAGCATACAACTACACTCTCTAATCATCCGCAACATAATTCTGCGGTGATTTGCATGTTCATCCTCATCCCTTGAGTACACCAATATATCGTCAATGAACACTAGCACAAATAAGATTAGATAAGGTCTAAATACTTTACTCATGAGATCCATAAAAGTCGCTTGTGCATTTGTCAACCCAAAATACATGACAAGAAATTCATAATGCCCATACCGGGTCCTAAAAGCTATCTTTAGAATATCCCTGTCTCTGACCCTCAACTGGTGATATCCTGATTTAAGGTCAATCTTGGAGAAAATTTTGGCTCCTCAAAGCTAGTCAAACAAATCATTAGTTCTCAACAACGGATACTTATTCTTATGGTGACATTATTCAACTGGTGGTAATTGATACACATTTACAATGTCCTATCTTTCTTCTAGACAAAGAGGACAAGTGCACCCCATATGAAGTGCTCGGTCAAATCCCTTATCAAGAAGATCCTTCTATTCTGCTGGAGCCATATTGTTTGAGGGAATAAAAATAGGCTTCATTCCTAGAATAACATCGATCTTGATGCCAATATTCCTCTTAAAAAGGATCCCTATTATCTTATTTGAAAACACCTTAAGAAATTTATTAACAATTTACACTGACTAGAAATTCACCACCTTAGCATGGGTGTATGATGAGTTGGCAAATTACAAACTCATTTGGCTTTTAAGCATGAGTTATTGCCTTGTTTTCACTCAATTTACGAAGGTTTTATGTCTTTTCTTTTCTTTTGTGCAGGCATTTAACTTAGACAAAGAAAATGGAAGAATTGAACTGAAAGCAATCTGTTGAAAGAAAAAGGATATGCATGCTTGTAACACCCCCAAAAGTCCCTAAGATCAGGTCCTGGACATGAAGCAAGAAAATAGCAGAAGAGTAGAACATATGTCGCAGGATGACTCAAGGAATGAGTCATTGTTGGGAACAATAACTCGTTATGTGCCTCATCATGAGCCAGCAATCCAGACTTTCCAAAAACTAACCAGTCAAGTAACTACTCATTCCCTCATGTAACGGATCATCCTGATGGGTCGTTAAGTGGAGTTCAGAAAGGTTCAAAATTTGGTCTATTAGCAATGGAAGGATGTAATGACTTTTTATGACGAGTGAAGACCCATGATGATGACCCATTGGAAGAAACTCAGAGAAGGTGCAAGGATGGTCTACTGACCACGAGTCATAGGACGACTCATTGTATGTGACAATGGGTCGTCCTGTCTGGTCATTGGTTGAGGAATTAAAAAACCACAAATAAGCTCTAAAAGTAATGGATGGATCCAATGAGTCATTAGGAAAGACAACTACTCGTTGTGTAGGTCGTTTCCACTGACGGGCAGATTTTTTAAAGCAAATCTTCAGGGGTATTTTAGTAAAATTTTATACTTCTAACTCCTAAGTAATGTCGTTTTGGGACTCCTAAGGGACGACATAAAGGGGGTTTTCCTAGTCTAATCCCTTATTCCATTCCAAAACATCCTTAAGTCTTCTTCTCCCCTCTTCTTTCAAGGCTCAAGAACTAGGGTTTCATCTCCAAGGGGCAGCAAGCTCCAAGATCTTTAGGGAGATCCTTCAACCAGGTATGTGGGAGTTCAATAAGGGTTCCTTTTACCCTTGTGTCCCAACTAATTTTCTAAACCCTAGAATCTTCAATTCTCTAGTAAAGCATGTCTTAGGGTTTTGATTCTACGTATGAAATCTTCTATTATTATCCATGTCTTCCAAGTTCTTATGATTAAATAACTACGAATGTCCATGATTTCCCTCTCAAATTCATGATTTATGTCCATGATATGAAAATAACATAATTTCTATGACTCAACAATGATGTAGAACCATTTTCGAAAAACATGGATTTTTTGAAATATATGATTTTTTTCATGAGTTTCGAACATATGATTTACACTATGATTTGGGTCCATGATTTTCATGAATTTAGTATTATTAGCATGTTTATCGTTCTCTAGACTCTTTTTCTAGTTAGAAAGTAACCCTAAATAGTCTTAGAACATCAGTTTTGAGCCCTCAGTATTAGCATGTTCATGGTCCTTTAGGCTCTCGGTATCCCTATTAGATAAAGTGGTTTCGACTAGTATTAGGACATCAGCTTTAGATTTATCAGTTTACACGTATCTTTATGTCCACTTGGGAGTAATACTTAGTACAGAGTAGGCCAGGGTTCTACCATACCCAAGTCTCAGAACTACGTGCCATCATAGGATAAGGGATCCTCTATATTAGAGAATGTTTCTCTTATCTCGAAGAATATGGGATCCTCGCTATTGGAGAGTGTCTCTATTGCCTCAATGGCACATGTAGGGGTCGTTGTTATTGGAGAATGTCTCCCTTATTCATGAGTGATATCACGCCAGTCATAGTTCTTACCCTTGGCAAGGTATGAATGCCCTTCCAACCGGGGTTATAGGTTGGGCTCCATGAGGATCACATTAGAGGTTCTCGGTTAATAGGATCTCCTAAGCAAGGAAGGGCCTCTTTCCATCCATAGAATCTCTTCCTTATGCTAGCCCTTTCAGCTATCTTTCTTAACCTGCTTCTATCAAAGCAGCTTGTAAACTCCAACCATCGTCTTAGTGAAGTATCCCATTCTCTATAGAAGAAAGAGAGTGCACAGCTATTATTTCAAAAGCTCTGAAATTCCTTCTGGGAACAGCCAGAAGATAGAAAGACCAATGCCTGGCCTGCTACTGCTTCGGATGGATAATACGATGTTACTAGGTTTGTGATGATTTTTCAATCTTTTCTACTAGGTAATCTAGTATCCTTATGCATGAACATAATCAATTCGGTCGTTGTGGTTGGACTCTATTATGGATTTCTAAGCACATTCTCCATAGGACCCTCTTATCTCGTGTTTCATTAAATGTTTTCAAACTAGCATCCCATGTCAGTATTCATGCATCTCATAAAGGGGCATTGTACTTACCTCAACTTATGCATTCAACCATTTTTATGTATAGTCTTTTCTCAAGTTCATAGTATGTTCTCGTTTATAGCCACGTTTCCCATATATTTAGTACATTTCAAATATAACCACATAATTTATGTGTTATATCATTTTATGACATATATTCAGATATTCACTCAGCCCTGCAGTTAGACACGTTCCAGACTCTATCAGCTGACAGTGGTGAGTCCTCATCCTTCGAGGACAGAAGTTACATTTCCTTTATTTCAGTATATTTCTAGTTTCCGATTTTGGAGTTAGCTGGGGACGTGTCCAGCAGCTCATCAGACTAGTAAAGGCTTCAGAAAGTGTAGTGTAGTTTCAGCTTATAATTCAGTGTTTTGACAACTATATCATTATGCATGATGATCAGTTTACTTTCAGTTAGCTTCCGCTCAGGTATGTTATATTAGTGCAGTTATGTTAGAACTATGCTATGTCATGGATTAACTCTGAGTCATTCGTGGTTCTAGATCCCATGTCGCATCCGGAATCTACGCTCAAGTCATGACAGTATTGCATATGGGCACATGTGTAACGCATGTGCCGAGTAGATAAATCTGGAGACTGGCTGAATGATCATGCCCAAATTACACCTCGTAATTGAAGTATGAAGCGGTCGCTGTCAAATATAGTAACCCAACTTATGTTTGGTCCATCCCACAGGGAATAGGAAAGAAACAATATGTTAATGATGAATAAACTAACTTGCAATCAATATTTCGGAAGGGGAGTTTGCAAATAAAGAGAAGAAAATAATGCTAACAATGATTGAGTTGTGTATCAAATTATCAAGACAAAACTAGGACTATATTCCTTATAATTTCTTAACTTAGTAGGCTTTTATTAGTATTCTATCCTGGTGAATTTTGTGTAAGACTAATGATTAAGTTCATCTAACGTCTCTCAACCTACATAGATGAATTTCACTCATCTCCTCTCGGACTCGAAGTGTGTATATTTTTCCCTCGCAATAAGTCTTAACTTAACTATCCTTGTTTAGAGCTTAAGTTAATTTAGATGAGGGTTTGTAGACTCAAATTAGCATTGCTATTCTCTTTTCTTAACTTCAACCTCCTTGGTCGGGCAAGTTGAAGATATAGGAATGTTTCAACATTTGCAACCGCTAAAACTAGTTAAAAACAAAGAGAATAATAATCCACTCAATTCACCATTTAAGAATCACTATTTTATTATGTCTACTTTAATTAATCCATCATTGCTACTACAACCCTAGCTTAAGAGATCTAGCCTCTTATGTTTATGAGAATAAAAACAAAAGATTTAGAAGAATTCATAATGATATACTTACGATAATATAAAGTTGTTTAACAAAATCTCCAAGCTAAGTAGAGTCGCAAGAACTTGATGAATCTCCAACAAATATTCAACTAAGCTATTACAAAAATTCATAAAGTATGAATTGTGAAACACTATAAATTGTACTTCTCTACACCCACTATATGAAACACCTAATACATTGCAATAAAGGATATTTATAATAGTAGATCAAATCTTCGTTGTTCTTTCTTGGATTGGAATTGGGTTTTGCAGCTTCAGTAGAACTAAGATGGGAATCTTGGCTGCCCAACCATTGCAGTGCCTCATGCGCCAGAGGCCTTGGTGCGTAGCGCCTCCTAGTGCTCCGTGCTTGCCTGCGTAATGCTAACTTCTATTAACTCATTTCATCAACACCATTTTTCCATACATGCACTTTTAAGCTATATTTGAGCCCAAATGCATCACTTTAAGCCCTAAAAGCATCTAATCTTGTGTGTTATTTCGTCTTCACAAATATATCATAAAACACAAGAAAACACACACAATTTGTTCTCAAAACATAGCTAAGTATGGACAAAATATGGCTAATAAATACATAAATATGTCGTTCATCACCACCCCACATTTAAGTTATTGTTCATCCTCGAACAATCTACTACTTCTCTTCTCCAATTTTATCTCAAAATGATCCTACGAACCGGTCTACTTACACTTAGGATCATTAGACAAATCAATCAAGCTCCAATGACTCACTCCACATGCATATAGGATCAACATTCAAATGTCAAAGTTTGAAATTAGTTAGCTTCTAGAGCTAACTTTACAAGATATATTTGGGCCAACATGAATCATATGCATTTTAGCAATCAAGATATACCAAAATCTTACCATTATGTGCCCCTTACCATTTTTGAGAGAGATGCCCTTTCGCGCAAAAGATATATAACAAGATGAACTTGGGAATAGATAAACAATTTCTACTCACTCTCCCAAAGAACTCAACATACATGCAAAAGATGATCCATAGGCTTGTTCTTAGTGTAATACTCCACTAATATAGAACATCGAATTTAGGATCAATTAGGATTTAAATTGGTTGTAATGTAGGCTAAGGGACGGTTAGGAACTATTTGTCCATGATAGTGACTAATCTCACTGAGCACTTTAATACATCACAATTCTTTCACCTTTTTAGCACATTATTCAATCTCCTATTTTTTTCCTTATACCTCCTTTTATTTTCAATTTTGCACTTAGGTGACTAGTACGGAATTTTCAACTTTAAACTCATTCACAGTTTTTTTTTTCTTTTCATTCTTGATTTATTCAATCTTTTTCTCTTTTTCTTTCCCCTACTTCACCCTCCTTGTTTAGCAAATTCACCCTCTTCTTTACTTCTAATCTTTTAGCTTTTCCCTTCTCTTCTCCACTTATGCTCCTTTTATGCAAAAATTTCATCTAAGTGCTCTAGGAGTCATTTGGATCAAATAAAGGTTAATAGAATAAAAAGGGATCCAGCTAGTAATATGGCTATCAACAGAATAGGATAAGGCTCATAATAACTAACTAGGATAATCATAATTAAGGTTGGCAAAAATTGGATACAAATAGGTTATCAATCACTTCCTAGATTCAACATCCTCACTTGGTTTTGCACAGATACCGGACAAGTTTTGGACATCAATTTGCAAGCATGGAGTATATAAAAATACCGTACTCACACAATGGAACAAATGGTTTAATGTCACCACCCGAATGGAGGCCCGGATTGAGACACGGGACAAGGAGCCCCGAGAGACTCCAAGTCGACCCATGGAATGAACATACATCTAACTCACTTACTAAAATTGAAGAATCAACATAATGATCTTAGAGGAAGTCTGAAATAAACATAACATCAGAATACACAATTTGAAGCTGAATACATCCTTTTTGTCTGAAAAGCCTCTAAACATGATGAGTTGATGGGACAAGACCCCAACTAACTCGAATAAGCTAAAAACTGAAACTACGTAGAGAAATCTGAATAAACATGGTCCTCGGGAGATGAGGACTCACCAACGAGTGTAAGATGATAACTCTGAACACTGGCTATGAACGGGGCTGAGTCTGAGTGTTGGGTCTTGTGTCATGAAACGATACACCATAGAGTATGCGGTCAGTACGTGGAATGTATCGAGTATGCAAGTTAAGTAAAACTGCTTAAATAAGTAAAATCATTTAAAGACATGCATAATGCAAAACATAAACAATAATCTTGCATGTATTCTTTCTGAAATAATGATCTCATCATAACATAGCATAACATCATAACTGAATCGATTGACTCAAAGCTGAAATTGATAGTAACATGAGTAAAACTGTACATTGAGTCAAACCTACTTTAGAAAATATATAGATGTATAAATCTCATGAATGATGAACATGAATGATTGAAATCATGAGGAACAATGGGAGACTTGTCTTTTAACCGATATACCATGATAGAGCTTACGTGGTCCCAACTATCACACTCAAGTGGGAAGAGTCATCTAAAGCCTTGACAGGTCTAGGGACGATACCACGATATCGATATCAAGCTCGAGGCCAAATCGGGGTAGGGGATAGCTCACTAGGGAGGTCCTGAAATAATATATATATAAGAATAAATCTACGTTGGAGCGTAGTTCTAAGGCATGGGGTGATCGACCCTTAGCCTACTCGATGCTAGACACTACTCCCAAAAACATGCATATGCTCTCAGCATTTTTCAACGAATCTTACCATCGTCAATTGATGAAGCTCAATAATCAAATACATCTCAAATATGAAATCATGCATATAAGAAGCTTTAGCTCAAACCATACCACAAGCTGAAAGATAATTGGGAGTCTTCGCTCCCAAACCATGTGGTAAGCTTAATTCAGGAAATCATAAATCATACTTGAACATGTGGCCATTGCCCAATACTTTCACATGCTTGAAAATACTCAATTCACATCAAAAACATGATTATAAGCATGGGTAGCTTGAAAACATGCTTTTCATCATAATATCTCTTCATAATCATACATTCATCACAAATCTCATCTATCATGAACTTCTCATCAATGGGCTTTTTAATTCATAAAACTTGAAATATGATTCTTAATTGAAAATAATATAAAACTTACCCATGAATCATAATTCAATAGTAGAAACATATTTAGATCATACCCATGTAGAGAAATTAGGAATTTCATGCATTGGGTTAAAACCTCATAGAAATGACATAGGAAATTCATAATTTAGAGAGGGATTGGGAATGGGTGTGAATGGATTCACCTATTCATAACCCTACGTACCTGATTGAGGCTGATTCTTATACTTCTCTAATTTCCCAAGGAAGAATTGAAGAGAATTTGAAGAAGAACAAGCTTGATCGCCCCCTTGAACTTTCTATCTTTGCATGCATGAATGAGAATGGCCTAAAATGAACTTAACCCTCTTAAAAGAAATCATTCATCACTTAAAAAGATGTAGTTTAGGCCTTAGGATCTCAGGAATTACAGAAAATCCCTTACTAAATTCGCAAAAAATAACTGTCAGTCAGTTTCCACGAGGGACATGATGACTCGTCACCTCAGCCCATGACTCGTTGCATCTTCCGTCATGCACACTGCTTAACAAATCATCTTGGCTCGTCACGGGTGACTCAATGATTCGTTGCTAGTGACCACGGCTCGAGGTCACCACTCGTCATATGCACTGCCTTAATCTCAATAAAACCTTTCCTTGCTAGCCATGACTCATCACACAAATCGTGGTAACTAGCCACGACTAATGGTCACGTCCATGGGGATCCAAATTCCCAAATTTAACTCACCTTCTGAGCCTCACTGATGTGCTCGCAAGTGTATGCAGTCGTACAAGTAATATAGTGGCCTTTTTTTTAAAGAGTCGGATGTTGAACCCACAGGGACTGGACCAATTTAGCTAATTATCAAGTTCAAGTTTGATATTAACTTTCGCAAGTGTTGATATAGACTTTCTCGATAAAGTTTAATTAAGTCTAGGGGTGGTCACAGAAATACTCTGAAGTAATTTAACGAACAACTAGAGCTAAGGCCAGATAATCATGCGATACTACGGTTTGTAATGGTTTAAGTATGGAATTATCAATTATCGTCTCACATAATTAAAATTGTATGTTCATGGTCTTTCGAGCCTCTAAATACGACAAACTAGCCTCACAACTACATCGTTGAGCGGGGATGTGACATTCTAGTTCGTGGGCAATTCAATTATGGGAATGTGGTTTACGGGGTTTATGCTCTTGATTAGGGACTTTCGTACCTCTAATCATTTAACTCAACTTAGCTTCACAACTACTTCTTCGAGTGGTAGAGTGAGAATTCTAAGTTGATTTCTTATTATCATCCCATTTTATCAACCAAGCACGGCAAATTAGGTATAATTTCTTATCCTAACCGCGAATTATATCGTAAGATACAAACTTGCTCCCTGCATTCTTTGTTCTTGCCTAGGTTTACTTTCTCAAGCTTTTATCTAGGTGTAACGTGTGTGTTTTCATGGTGATCAATCATCAAAACAACCATAATTAAGAACGTAAGACAAAACAACAATTAATAACTTAAAACCAAAACAAATTAACATAGTCACAATCATATCTTGTGGCCTCAACCCTAGAGGAAGGGTTCTAGCCACTCAAGTTCATATAATTACAAGAAAACATAATTAACGTAACATACTTACAAGAATTGGTAGAAGAGAAGATGAAATTTAAGAACCCTAGGTGAGTTCTCCCACTTCTCCCTTCACTCCTTGGTACTTTTTCATAAATTACGTGACAAAATGTTTTTAGGAGCTAAGGGACCTATTCATAGTAAATGAAAGGTGTATAAAATTATGCCCAACATGAAATAGCTCCGTGTCACGGAGGTGAACGGGCCAATTTACCTTCGTGAAACGGAGGCATCACGTAAGCACACTGGAAATCCAAAACAGTCCGCAAGCATCCCCCTGCCGCGTTGGCAGTGTGTTACGCTGCTTGTGCAGCGCGCTAGGGGTCGTGGCACGCCACTGGTCGCGCAGCCTGCCTGCCGTTTAAAGCCTTGTTACTCCTCGAACAACCCTTTTACATCTCATGTAAATGAAGACTCACACATAGCTAATTTAGCAAGAGAATTCAAGCTACGGCTATAATGATTATTTAAGATAGCAAGTTAAAAATAGTGCATGCATGATTTAATCATTGAAATGAAATACAACTATGTTAAGACTTCCTAATCTCAAGAATCGACTCTCAATCTTAGCAAACTCATGAAAATCAACTGATCAAGAAATCCGACATGAATGTTATCTCTCATTAAACATGTGCCCTCACAATAAGAGAGTTACCCATTTTTACTCGCAAGTTTTTAAAGCACAACATGTATGGGTATATGAATAGAATTACGCTCACTCTCTCAAAGAATTCACATGCATCATGTAGTGAACCATAAGCTTGCCCTTAGTGTTTTACTCCACTAATTTAAGGATGTTTGAACGTAAGATCAAGTAGGACTTATCGGGTTGTACTGTAAGCTAAGGGGCGGGTAGGTACTATTCTGGCCAGTAATAGTGGCTATCTTCCCCAAGTGCTTTTAATACATCACACTTTCCTTAGGACATCTCTTTTCTTACTTCCTCCTCATTCTTTTCACCCTTGAATTTTCTCTTCTTGTTCCCATTTCTGTAAGCACACTTAGCTTATTAGTACGGAGTACTTAAACAACTTTTTCATTTATTTATTTTCCTACTACCTAGAAATACCCGAGCATTTTCAAACAAGTGCACCTTTGACCTTTTCTCAACTCTTACAACCGCTACTTTTCCTTCTTTTCCATGCTTCTCACTCCTTCACTCTTTGAAATTTTTCACTTGAGCGCTTAGGAGTTTTGGATCAAATTCAAGGCTAATGAAAGAACAAGGATTAAGCTTATGTTGTAGCTATCAAAGAATAGGCTTAAGGCTCAATGGGGCTCACTAGGATTCAACATTCAAGGTAGGTAAAGTGAGGGATAATAATTAGGTTCATTCAAAAAAAATGCCTAAATAATCTCCTACAATCCACATCCTTCATTTCGTTTCATATACATGCCAGGCAAGTTCTAGACACTCCACAGTAGCATGGAATATTCGAAAAACTTCCACTCACAGCACATGCTCAATTCAAGACACATTCAGCAGACTCTTAACTCAGCTAATCACAAAAATTCAGAATTAAGCTTCAATCACATTGAGTCAAATTCAAGAGCCTAAGTGTCTCAAACAAAGTTATACACTTCTTACATGCTTCAACACTAACCACACTTGTATCTTACAATCGTGTATAGCACATAACAAGAACATCAAGCCATCAATTAGCTACGGGTTCAAAAACGAAAAACTATTGACTAATTTTCCTCAAGACGGTAGTCATCCATCCATAAACGGAAATAGTCTCTAACTATGACTAAAAACATTATATACAAACAAAGAAAAAAATGTTTTATTATTCGGTTCAAAGACCCCCCGTCGGAAAAGAACCGAAAAGAAAAACTAATGGATGATGAAGTCATTCTTAATTCAAAATTTTGTTCCAATATTTCTCCCAAGCACTAATTCACCAAAAATCATTAAGCACAAAAAAATTTTAATTTGTTTTTCACCCCCCACTTGAATCATGTTATGTCCCCATAGAATCAAATTAAAATTAAACAGGATGAGAAATACTCTCTAAGGCCTCTAGACCTAACTAATAGTATGCTTTTCTTCAAATTTGCACAAGCGGGTGTTTGACCCCACACTTTTTCTCTTCCATGCTTGTTAGCTTCCTCCTCCACGAGTACTCAGACTTCCCCTCCATCTGTGCCTAACTTTCCTCCAAAACAACACAAGTTGAAAATAATCAAAATCAACATAAACAACAATCACAAATTGTACCTTTGGTACCCTTGGGTTGCCTCCCAAGCAGCGTCTTATTTTACGTCGCGGCACGACATGGACTATCCTTTTTAGGACATCCTCATACCTAGGTTCCCTTTCGAGAACCATCTTCTTTTCTTTTGATTTTTAAAGGGAACAACCTCCACTCTGTTCCTCTCTTCCTCCAACTTCTTATCAAACTGAATCCCTTTATCAGACTCGGGCTTAACACTTATCATTACCTTTGGCCGTGGACCTGTGGAGCCTACCACCCCACACTTATCATCTGACAACACACTAACCTTACAAAGGTTTCTATAGTGTGTGGGTGGGTTAATCTCTACGTATACTCGGAAGACTTCTTCTTCATCCTCGACCCTCATTTTTAGGGTCCCTGCTCTTAAGTCAATTACCGCTCCTCCGGTGGCCAAGAATGGTCGTCCCAAGATTAAGGGTACCTGGTCATCAACATGAAAATCTAAGATAATAAAATTAGCAGGTATAATAAACTTACCCACTTTAATGAGAAGGTCCTCTATGATTCCATCCGGTGCCACTCGCGACTTATTCGCCAGCTGCAGCATCAATCTTGTTGGTCGCGGTTTCCCCAACCCCAGGGTGTTAAATAAAGATAGGGGCATTACATTATCTGCTTCCCCTAAATCACATAGGGCTCGTAGCACTTCAGCTTTACCAATTTGTATAGGGAGGGTAAAACTCCCTGGGTCTTTGAGCTTCTTAGGAATCTTGCTCAATACCCTGTGACGGCACTCCTCCGTTAGTGCTACTGTTTGGACATCCACTAATATCACTTTGTTAGCCATCACATCCTTCATGTATTTAGCATACTTGGGCATTCCCTGCAAAACATCAATAAGAGGCAAATTTATGTGAAGTTCTTTGAAAATCTCAAAGAACTTTTTGAAGCATTCCTCCTCCTTGCTCTTTCTAAATTTCTGAGGAAATGGTGGTGGTGGTCTTTGTGCTGGCTACAATGAAGATTGTGCATTATGTTACACAGCACTCTGATTCTCTCCCTTGTCAATGGATGCTCCTTGTCTAACCAACTTCAGTTGCACCTTATTTCTTTTCTCTTTTGACACTGCATCAGCTAATTGTTTACCGCTCCTCAGACTGATGGCGTTGACCTAACGGGGGTTAGGATCTGTGTCACTTAGTAGTCCTCCCTGCAGTCTCATGTTTTGAGCAGCTGCTATCTGACCCATCTGCTTTTCTAGATTGCGTGTGGCCAATTGCTGATTCTTCAAGTCAGATGCCATCCTCGCCTGATTTTCTACTAATTGAGTTTGGGTCTCCATGATTTTCTACAATGTTTCCTCAATGTTGCTGCTCAACTGGCCATCATTCTACCTATTCTGCTGATACTGCTACTGTTGAGGTTGCTGATAACTTTGCTTTTGATTTCCACCCCAAGAAAAATTCGGGTGGCTTTGCCAATTTTTATTGTAGTTGTTTCCAAAATTCTGAGTGTTGCTCTGCACATTCCCAACAAAATTGACTGATTCCGGATTGGCTCCACAAGATTCTGCATTGTGCCCATTATTCCCATAAATTTCACACCAACTCGGAGCTTGCTGAACTGCATTAACCTGGCCCTGTTGTTGGTTCATACTTAGTTTATTGAATTGAGTCATCATTTGATGCTGGAATGAAGCTAACTGTGCTGCCAAGGCATTCATACCATCTAATTCTATCAGCCCTGCTCTTTTTCCTCCCCCTCTCGATGATTCACTGTGCCATTCTGGATTTCCTTGAGCAATTCTATTCAACAGCGTGTACAGCTCATCATACGTCTTCTCTAAGGCTTGCCCACCCGATGCAGAGTCTAGCAAAATTTTCGTGTGTGGGTCTAGACTTTCTACAAAGGTATGGGCCAGCACGTCATTGGATTGCTGGTGATGGGGACAATCTCTCAGTAATGACTTGAATCTCTCCCAAGCCAAATATAAGTTCTCATTAGGCCTTTGCTTGAAACTTAGTATTTCACTTCTCAATTTTGCAGTCTTGCCTGAAGGAAAGAATCTGATCAAGAATTTCTTCGCCAAATCATCCCAAGAAGTTATGGAGTTTGGTGGCTCAGCTTTCAACCACCTTTTTTCCTCTCCCAACAATGAAAATGGGAAGAGGGTAAGTCGGACATAGTCTGTGGACACTCTGGTGGGGACGAAAGTGTCACTAATCTCTAAAAAGTTCTGTAGGTGCTGCTGCGGGTCCTCATGTTCCATCCCACTGAACTTACCACTAGAATGTAACAGCTGCACCATGTTCTGTTTCAATTCAAAGTTCCCTCCAGGTTCCGGTTTACGGATACTAGAGTTCACATTCGTCGCTTGTGGGATTGCCACTTCGCGAACTGGTCTGGCTGCCATTACTTTCGGTGACAATTATGCTTGTCCTACGGGTGGTTGTTGTTTTACCTTTTCTTGAAGTCTCTTTAGCTTTTGCTCTAGAGCTTCTCTCCTTCGAAAATGAATTTGACGTTTCGGTTCGAACAACGGTTCCATAAGCTCCCTATTCCTAGCCAGCTCGGCAAGACAACCTGTCACCTACAATAAGTAAGACTAAGACCACTCAACACTTAAGGAAATTTAAAAATCACACAAAAACAAAAAAAGTTACTAAACTTCGCCGAGTCCCCGGCAACAGCGCCAAAAACTTGATGTGCCCGCAAGTGTATGCGGTCGTACAAGTAATAAAGTGGCCCTTTTTTTTAAGAGCCGGATGTCGAACCCACAGGAACTGGACCACTTTAGCTAATTATCAAGTTCAAGTGTGATATTAACGTTCGTAAGTGTTGATATAGACTTTCTCGATAAAGTTTAATTAAGTCTAAGGGTGGTCACAGAAATACTCTGAAGTAATTCAAGGAGCAACTAGAGCTAAGGCCAGATAATCATGCGATAATATGCTTTGTAATGGTTTAAGTATGGAATTATCAATTATCATCTCACATAATTACAATTGCATGTTCATAGTCTTTCGAGCCTCTAAATATGACAAACTAGCCTCACAACTACATTGTTGAGCGGGGATGTGACATTCTAGTTCGTGGGCAATTCAATTATGGGAATGTGGTTTACGGGTTTTATGCTCTTGATTAAGGACTTTCGTACCTCTAATCATTTAACTCAACTTAGCTTCACAACTACTTCTTCTAGTGGTGGAGTGACAATTCTAAGTTGATTTCTTATTACCATCCCGTTTTATCAACCAAGCAAGGAAAATTAGGTATAATTTCTTATCCTAACCGCGAATTATATCGTAAGATACAAACTTGCTCCCTACATTCTTTGTTCTTGCCTAGGTTTACTTTCTCAAGCTTTTATCTAGGTGTAACGTGTGTGTTTTCATGGTGATCAATCATAAAAACAGCCATAATTAAGAACGTAAGACAAAACAACAATTAATAACTTAAAACCAAAACAAATTCACATAGTCACAGTCATACCTTGTGGCCTCAACCCTAGAGGAAGGGTTCTACCCTCTCAAGTTCGTATAATTACAAGAAAACATAATTAACTTAACATACTTACAAGAATTGGTAGAAGAGAAGATGAAATTTAAGAACCCTAGGTGAGTTCTCCCACTTCTCCCTTCACTCCTTGGTAGTTTTTCAGAAATATTACGTGACAAAATATTTTTAGGAGCTAAGGGACCTATTTATAGTAAATGAGAGGTGTATAAAATTATGCCCGGCATGAAATAGCTCCGTGTCACGGAGGTGAACACGCCAATTTACCTCCGTGACACGGAGGCATCACGTAGGCACACTGGAAATCAAAAACAGTCCGCAAGCAGCCCCCTGCCGCATTGTCAGCGTGTCACGCTGCTTGTGCAGCGCACTAGGGGCCGTGGCACGCCACTGGTCACGCAGCCTGCCTACCGTGGCACGTTGCCAATGCGCTGGAGGCTGTTTCGCGTGTCCCCCTTGCCGACCTTCGCGTTTTACTTCCGATTCCATGCCTCCACTTCACCAACCAATGGATTAGTTCCTCAAATTCATTTTAAACCTACAAAAAGAAGAACTAATCATGTTGGTTATTATATATATTCACATTTACATAGAAGTACATGACAATGCATGTAATTAAGTCGATAAACAAGAAAAAACTAAGTTATAAAGCGGCACTTGGGCATGCTATTTTGCCCAAGATCACTCACCACGATTCACATCACGACTTGTGGGTTGCTCTCATGGGTCACCTCACGACCCGTTTTGTGTCCTGATGCCATGTTTAAATTTTTCTCCATTTCAACTCCCAAGTCTGATCTTTGGACTTCTGGGTATAACAATATCTCCCCCTTGGGAACATTCGTCCTTGAATGTTGGAAAACATACAGAAAAGAAAAGAAATGCAATCATCGTTGTTACACCCCGTATATGTTAACGATTAGTAAGCATACGCATGGACTTGTGACAAGTAATAAGAGCTTGACGCGTGTGGAAAAGCCTCAGAAGCAGGGTCGGGCGAGGCTAGGCCGCGAAGGGCCAGTGCGACGCTCCAGCCGGAAGGGCACCGGCCAGCGCGGCGCGGGGGCCTGCTGGCGCAAGGCGCCCCCTCTGTAAACGACCTTGTATATATATATATATACCCCTTATTTAAATTGTGATTCATTACCAACACATTCCTTCGGCTAGATAGAGTATGACTAGAGGATTTTGATAGTTCTTTTTTCGATTACGCTATCAAACACCGTCCAATCTCAAATTAACTTCGGGTACCGAGTTCTAGGCCTACAGGGAGCATTTGTATGGAGTTATTTCTCAAAAATACGCTTGGAAAATCATAATTCCACCAAGTAGAAGTTGTCAGAGTTGCTCCAAATTGATTCCTATACGACCACAGGCTTTAGGTAAGCATTTCTCCCTTCTGAACTCTCAGGAAATTATAGGTTTCGGCCGTATTTTATGAAGTTGAATTATAGTTGTTGTTAGTATCAAAAGTTACTGTTTCATCTGAATTTAGTATTTAAATTAGTCCCACTCTCCCAGTGTATTAAAGTTACAGCTAAAAGGAGTTGACAAATACAAATCGAGGTATGTTAAAGAAAATCCCTTTGGCAAGTTACTTCCTATAGTGTTGTAGTACAGCCTGAGCCTTTATAACAAAGTCAGAAGTATGTTTATTGTGATTAGCTGATATTGTTAGTTGAGACCAATATTGTATGTTTAGTTTGGGATTGACCCTGCCCTATATAGCCTTCCGTGACCAACCCCAGGGTTACTAGCTGTGTCATCGCTCGTCAAGGGCTATTTGACGTTGCTCTAGAGAGAGATATGTCGTCCCAAGGGACGATGTAGAGGCCCAAGGGCTACATTACAGTCAATTCCATGGCTGGATTATTATCTTTATGTCGTATTGACATCACACCCTCATCGAGCCTGGTGCCCAGGGTGCAGTTATCAAGAGTCCAGAGGACTGAGGTGCAACTACAGTTCAGGAGCTGAGCGGGCTTAGTTGCAGACCCAGGGGATCGGTAGGATGGCTATAGTTACCTATTAAATCATTTTGACCTTATTAGGGGTATGTAGATTGAAGTGAACTCGCCAGGGCTTATAGGGGCCCGGGCGGGTTATTCTATGCTGGATGTACCTTCCGGGCTTTTGGGGGAAAGGTAGGGTTCTTATTTATACTATTTATTGCTAGTTGTACAACATGTTATAAGGATTGTATCAGGTTAATTGTCTATCCCTCCTATTGAATTGTTTAGTTCTATTATCAGTATCATTCAGTCACTTTCTCTTACTGCCTTACATATTCGGTACATATTGTACTGAAGCCCAACTTTAGGGCACTGCATTACTTTCCTGTAGGTGCGGATAGACGTGAATCAGGACCTTCTTAGCTTTTAACCAGAGTCAGCAGTACATATAGCTCCCTTCCTCCAGAGCTAATAGTTAGAAGGTTTGTTTTTTTTATTATAGTTTATGGGTAGGTCGGGGCCCTGTATCGACCATTATTCCACTCCTAGAGGCTTGCAGATTATAGATTTTTAATTGTTTGTTTTGTTGTTGGTCGTGTGGGTCCTATATATATTTATTCATGTGATGGCTGTGTGGGGCCTTGTTTGGCTGTTAGTTAGTGGCCCTGTCGGTTATAGTATAGTTGTAGTCGCCTGATTTTCATTCTGCTAAAACTAGACAGCATGGTGGTCTTGTCGGCCCACATAAGATTCCCTTTTTATTGCTTGTTGTTAGTTAGCTGCTTTCTTTTATAGGTGGCTATATGGCCTTATCAGCCGGAGGTTGTATTTACAACTGAGATATAGCTCGTTGTTTTCTTGAATTGAGTTTCAGGCATGCACCAGACGTGCATAAGTCTAGCCAAGTCAGTCAGATTCCAATGTGGCACTAGGTGCCAGTCATGCCTCCCAAGGTGAGGCGTGAGAAACTTTGTATCAGAGCAGGTTGTATTCCATGGAGTCTGCAAGTCGTGTCAAGTAGAGTCTTGTCTATGGATGTGTTGTGCTCCACATTCTATAGACAGGAGGCTACGAGGCATGTTAGGGTGGTTACTCTTCTTTCTCTTCCAGTCGTGCTACAGAGTTGTCTGTATAGGGTTGAGTCCCTAAGCTTACTATATTCTTCTTGTCTATGGAGAAATGTTGGACTTGCGATAGACTACGACTGGCCGAAAGTTAGATACAGCGGCAGGAGACAGCACTAGCAGGGTGCCTCCGTTAGAGCCAGCCCGATCTAAGGGCGATAGGGAGACTTCATCTCGGTCTCTCCGCATTTGCTCCCATGCAAGGAGCTATCTAGGGAAGCATATGTGTCGGCACCACCTCCAGCAGCTCCCATACCGATACCATCAGATTAGGAGGTCAGTAGTGTTGTCTTCATGTTAGCTCAAATGATGGTTGCACAGCATCAGCCAGTGGCACCTGTGGTTGCTAACTCTTTGGGAGGACCTGGTAGTTCAAGGGTACAAGAGTTCCTCATTCTAAGTCCCCCGCAGTTTATAGGGATGGACCGAGATGAGGACCCTCAGGACTTCTTGAACCAGCTACAGCGAATTTTCAAGGTGAAGCATGCCATGCCTGCGGAGTCGGTTGAGTTAGCGGTATTTTGACTTCGGGATATAGAAGTGTTATGGTATGAGAGTTGGGAGAGGTCCCGAGGTAGAGACACTCCCCCTCTGACTTCGCCTAGTTTTTTCAGAGGCCTTCCGGGATCATTATTTGCCGCGAGAAATCCGACAAGCTAGGGTAGATAAGTTTTTGCATCTAGAGCAGGGATCGATGAGTGTTTAGGAGTATGCTATGAGATTTGATTCTTTTTCCTGATATACGCCAGCTTTTGTAGATACTATGCCAGCCAGAGTGCACCAATTTATTATGGGGATGCTCCCAGAGTACGTGGAGACTAGTGTTATGGCTGCCCTACGAGAGCACATGGATATCGCCTATATTCAGGAATTTGCTCAAAGTATTGAGGGGATCAGACAGCAGCAACGGGAGATAGAAAGGGTAAATTGGGAGCAGCGCCGCAGGGCTAGACCTAGTGACACCTAGGCAAAGCTTAAGAGCGGACCCAGGCCACGACTATCAAGCAGACTACCCAGACCCCCACTTTCACAGCAACAATAGGGTGGTAGATTAGACTGTCGGGGGCAGTCAGAACCTGGTGAGGGCTCACGTGCATCAAGTTTGCTACAGCAGAAAGGGTTAGAGCATAGCAGAGTCACCGTACCACATTGTACTATCTACAGTCGGTGTCATCTTAGTGCATGCAAGTATGGCTCCACTACTTGTACACCTGTGGACAAGAGGGTCACATGATAAGAGACTGTCCAGCTAGATCTTAGGGTGATTGGGACCGACAGGACAGATCTTAAGTAGGGTCACGTGACCCAGCACCTCCAGCAAGGTTCAGGCCCACAACTCCAGCCGGCAGAGGCTGAGGTAGGTCAGGGGCATCTAGTTCAGGCACCGTTCCGGATCAAACATATTCTTTACTGGGGAGACAAGAGTTGGAGTTGTTGCTGGATATTGTGACAGGTATGCTGGAAATTTTTTCTGATTCACTTTATGTTTTGATAGACTGTTATACCCCGGGAACCCAAGGATTAGACTCAAAAGTGAAAACAAAGAAAAATTGAAAATTCACACCAAGTCATAGAATGACCCGTGAGGTTCGTTGTGAGGAGTGACCACGAGTAGTGAAGTGACTCGTGGTCATCTTGGTTTGGAAAAGTCTGAGTGAGGAGGCCACGGGCCTGACCACAAGTTGTGGTCAGACCTCAGGACTCATGAGGTCACCCGTGGTCAACCTTGGAGGATTGGCAAATTTGAATGGACATGTAGGCCACGGAAGGTGACCATGAGTCGTGGTCTGACCTCGCGACTCGTGAAGTCACCCGTGGGGTCCCCTCGGATGTTTAGGCAGTGGACTCAATGGATCAAGGCCACGAGTCATGCCCTGTGGCAACGATCCGTTAAGTCCCTCGTGGGGACTGGCGACCAAAAATTCCTGCGTTTTAATAAGGAATTTTTTGTAACTTCCTAAGTCCCTAAGGCCTAAACTACGTCATTTTGGGTATGTTTCTGAGTTATATATGATGGGTTAAGCCCTTTATGCATGCCCACTCTCATGCAAAAGCTTAGAGAGGTTTTTGGGAGATTCAAGGCCTTCTTCCCCAAATTTTCATCAATTTCTTTGTGGGTGCTCAAGGAAATTTAAGTCCATCTATTCCCAGGTATGTAGGGTTTTAAAGTGGGTGGAATTCTTCCTCAGCCATGCCCAATTTTTGAGTTAATTTATGAATTCCCCTATTCAAATTCCATGGGGTTTTACCCAAAGCATGACAATGTGATTTCTCTTTATGGGTATGTTTTAATTGAGTTTTAATTATTGAATTATGAAGGATGGGCAGGTTTTATTATTATTTTCTTTAATTCATGTTTCAAGCTTTTAAATCCAAAATTCCCATTAGAAGAAAGTTCATGGATGTTATGATTTATAATGACTACTCTATAATTTGAGTTTATTGATGATAGAAAAGCATGATTTTCAAGTTACCCATGTTTATGAGCATGTTTTGAAAGAATCGAATATGATGAAGCATTGGGTCATTCCCATATATAGAATAATTACTTGCAATTTATGAAACGAATTACTTGATTTATCGATTTATGATGTTGGCCGATGAAAATGGCCCATGATTCTTGGCTAAGCATGTTTTAAAGGGGATCAATGATGATAAATGTTATATCTTATCCAATGAACTTTTATGCAAGATGTTAATGATTTATGTATGAGCCTATATGCATGTTTTTGGGAGCCGTGTCTAGCACCGAGCAGCCCGGCGTTCAAAGGACTACGTCGGTGTCTCATAACCACGTGCCACCGTGGGTTGTAAATGATTTGATGTATTGATAATGATCCCCTCAAATGTGATATCACGCCTTATGCACGACCCTCGCCTGGCAAGCAATTGTCTGCTTTGCCCACTTGAACGAGACAGTGGGGCATCATGAAAGGCTCTACCATGATGGTGTCGGTTATGACAAGTCCTCCATTGTTCCGCATGTTTTATGCATTGTTATGTTTATGTTATTGGCTCAAATTATGTTTTGATAAAGTTTATTTACGATTATGATTATAGACGTTTTATGAATGATTTGGAAGCCTTGTGCCTTATGGTTTCTTATGAAGTTTATGATACAAGCATGATGTCCTGCTCTTATGTTACTTATGAGATTTATTTTACTTTTAAATGTCTATTGTACTTACCTTGCATACTCAGTACATTCCACGTACTGACCGCATACTTTCTATAATGTATCGTTTCATGATACAGGGTCCGGATCTCAGGCTCATCCTCATCCTTAGTCCATCCCAGCTTACGAAATCAGCTTGTTGGTGAGTCCTCATGTTCTGAGGGTCCTTTGATAAACTTTCCTATTGATTATGTTTCAGTATTTCTCGAGTTAGTTGGGGATGTTGTCCCATTAACCCATCTTACGTATTAGAGGCTTTCATACAAGTAAGTAGTGATCAACTGTGTATATGTTCAGTATTTCATGATGTTACGCTATAATTTCATTTTCACTATGAATTTGTTGTTATGTCTTTTGGGCTAACCAATGCTCCTACAGCTTTTATGGACCTGATGAACATGGTGTTCAAGAAATATCTGGATATGTTTGTGATCTTGTTCATCAACAACATTCTTATATACTCCCGGAGCAAGGAGGAGCATGCCACTTAGTTGAAGATAGTGTTGCAAACCTCAAGGATCTTCAGCTGTATGCAAAGTTTAGTAAGTGTGAATTTTGTCAAAACTTCGTAGAATTTCTAGGACATGTGGTATCAAGCGAAATCATAAGGGTAGATTCCCAGAAGATAGAGGCGGTGAAGAATTGGCCTAGACCAGTGAATCTTTTATAAATTCAGAGTTTCTTGGGCTTAGCAGGATACAACCGAAGATATACTAAGGCTTTTCATCAATTGCAGCCCCATTGACCAGGTTGACTCAGAAAAAGGTAAAATTCCAATGGTCGGATTCTTGTGAGAAAAGCTTCTAAGAGTTGAAGACCCGACTCAATTCAGTACCAGTGTTGACCTTACCCGAGGGTACCGATGGCTTTGTTGTCTATTGTGATGCTTCGAGAGTCGAACTGGAATGTGTGTTGATGCAGCGTGGGAAGGTAATAGCATATTCCTCGAGACAGCTGAAGGTCCATGAAAAGAATTACCCTACCCATGATCTCGAGTTGGCCGCAGTGGTGTTTGCATTGAAGATATGGCGGCATTACTTGTATGCGGTCCATGTGGATGTATTTACGGATCACAAGAGCTTGCAATATGTGTTCACATAGAAGGATCTAAATCTTTGGCAAAGGAGGTGGTTGGAATTACTTAAGGACTACGACATTAGTGTCCTCTACCACCCGGGCAAGGCTAATGTGGTTGCGGACGCACTTAGTAGGCTCTCCATGGAGAGTGTGTCTCACGTGGATGAGGGAAGGAAGGAGTTGGTGAAGGATGTCCACCAACTTGCAAGACTGGGAGTTAGATTGATCGACTCGACCGATGGCGGTGTTGTTGTGCATAACGGGTCAGAATCGTCCTTGGTGGTTGATGTTAAAACCAAGCAAGATGAGCATCCAATATTGAGGAAGCTAAAGGAGGCGGTGCGGAGTCAGAGGGTGGAGGTTGATCTTGGGCAAATTTATATGCCCAAGTGATACTCAAAAGTACCATTTTCGCCTTGTTTATCTATCAATGTGTATACATTCTCATGTAATTGGTAATAAAATGTGAATTTATACTAACCAACATGATTAGCATTGTTTTGCAGCTAAAATGCATGTTGGAGGATATCGGGGATGGACTTGGATGCGAGCAAGGGACAAGACATTGGACAGCATGAAATAAAGGAGCTCTGCGATGGAGCCGTGTCACGCTGCCATCGTGGAGGCCTTCAGCCTGGATGGGGAAATTTCGCCCAAATTCCAGAGAGGGTACGCGATAGCTCCGTGGCACGGTGGCTTGGCTCCACGTTGCACGTCGTGCCATGTTGGGATTTAATTCCTGGACCCCCAGTTCCAGTGAAGGTTCGCGTCCGTAGCGTGTCACGGAGGCAGTGCTCCGCGATGCACTCCGTGACACGTTGCTTGTTATTCCGGGAAAAATTCCCACCAGTATAAATAGAACACTTAGGTTCATTTTTCAATATGCTGACTTGGTGGAGCAAGAACGTGGGTTACAGGCAGTTGAGGGGACGAAAATATCAGGGTTTTTCTCCCTTTCCTTCTTCTTTAATTCAATTGCTTGTATGTTTAACACTCATTTAACGATGTTTAATCCACAAATGAGTGGCTAAATCCTCTTCTTGCTGAGGTTATGAACAATTGTAGTGAAATGGATTGTTGATCATAGTGGTTTTTCATCTTTTCTTCCATGTTGTTCTATTAATTCTTGTTCTTACTGCATTAATGTGTGGTCTACGTTAATGTATATCTAAAAAGTCCAGTTTCACTCGAGAGAGCAAGAAATTGGAAAGTTGTGAATTAATAGGATATGATCTTTACTTGATTTGGGAAAATTGGGAATTGATTTACCTTCAGGATAGAAATATACCTGAAAGTCGTATTAGTCAATTTAGGAACTGGGTTTGTATGGCTAGAACATGAATTGCATTTAATCACAGAAATGTAGGTAGATGGTTCATGATTCTTAAGTGAGGTTAAATACGAGAGTTTTAATATCTTGGAAATAGTTCTTGGCTAGCAACTGGAGGAAAAGATTAACCAAATTATATCGATAATTAATTTCTTTACATGTTCGTTTAACCTCAGCATGCTCTCATTCATAGTTCAGACTCACATTAGATAGTTATTTTAGATTTAGCATAAAAATTATAAAACAAAATATCAAACTTTTGGTTACACTGTTGTCTGCATTTTTTAGAATCGAAATATAGTACACTTGAGCAGATTGCACTTCATCCCAGTCCCTGTGGGATCGATACTTGACTTACTTAAGCCACTTTACTACTTGTTCGACCATGTGCACTTGCGTGTAGCTTTATACCCATAGCAAAAGCACCGAATAAGTTTTTGGCGTCGTTGCCGGGGACTTGACAATTGGTGAATTTGTTTAAAGTGTTAATTTACTATATTTTTATTTTCTTAGTGTTGACAACTTGGTCTTAGCCTGTATTTTGCAGACTTAATTTATGTTGAACACTGGCAAGAGAGAAGGAGCTGGTGGAATTGTATATAGAGCCAGAAAGAATATTTCAGAGTAAACGGAGAGAAGCTCTACAAAGAAAGCTGCAGTTGCTCAGACAGACGATCATGGAGCAACAACAGAATTCACCGGTAGTACGGGCAGTGTTAGTGCCCGAAGAAGTAGCAGCTCGGCCGGTTCGCGAGGTGGCAATCCCACATGCTAATAATGTCACATCTAGCATCCGCAAACCTAAGCCAGGAGGGAGGTTTGAACTTAAGCAGAATATGATGCAATTGTTGCACACTAGCGGGCAGTTTACCGGTCTCCCTCATGAAGATCCACAACAGCATCTTCAAAATTTTTTGGAGATAAGTGACACTTACATCCCCGCTGGAGTGTCATCAGATTATGTCCGGCTTACATTGTTCCCATTCTCACTATTGGGAGAAGCCAAGAGGTGGTTGAAAGCTGAGCCACCGAATTCTATTTCCACGTGGGATGATCTTGCAAGGAAATTTTTTATACGATTTTTTCCCTCCAGTAAATCAGCAAGACTTAGAAGTCAAATTCTAAGTTTCAAACAGAGAGAGGGAGAGAATTTATATCAGGCCTGGGAGAGATTCAAGTCCATGTTGCGGGATTGTCCTCATCATCATCAGTCCAATGATGTGTTGGTGCACACTTTATAGAGGGTTTGGAACCCCACACCAAAATATTGCTAGACTCGGCAGTTGGAGGACAAGCGCTGGAGAAAACTTATGAGGAGTTGTATACCTTGTTGAACCGTATTTCGCAGGGCAATCCGGAATGGAATGCTGATTCATCAAGAGGTGGGACAAGGAAAGCAGCAGGAGTGCTAGAAGTGGATGGGTTTACAGCTATTGCTGCACAGATAGCTGCATTACAAAATCAACTTAACACCCACTTCAGCAACATGACAATGAATCAGCCTCAAGCCCCAGTTAATGCAGTGCAGCAGATGTGGTGTGAAGTGTGTGGAAGCAGTGAGCACTTAGCTGAGTGTTGTGGAGCCAATCCTGACTCGGTAAACTTTGTGGGTAATGTACAAAGGAACCACCAATAGTATGGTAATAGCTACAATTCCAATTGGAGGAATCACCCTAATTTCTCCTGGGGTAGCAACAACCATCAGGGGCAAAGTTCGGGTCAGGGTGTGCAAAGGAACCAAGGAGGGCAGCAGAATTATCAAGCACAATTCAAAAACAACAATGCACCTCCTCCACCACCATTACCCAACATTGAGGAGATGTTCAAGACCATGATAGCTAACCAAGCTCAATTGCAGGCTGACTATGTGAAATTGGCAGCCGAAGTGAAAAACAACCAGTTAGCTACCAAGGCACTTGAATATCAATTTGGGCAATTTGCTGGAGCCCAAAACACAAGGCCTAGGGGAGGACTTCCGAACGACACAGATCCCAATCCCAAGCAGGTGAATGCAATGACCACAAGGACTAGTTTGCAGCTGAAAGAGGTGGAACCAGAAAGACCACCTCAACAATCGGGAGCAGCAGAAGTTGAGAGGGAGAAAAGTACTGAGAGGGGGAAGACTAAGGAAGCGGAATCAGAAAGACCACCACCCCCGTTCCCTCAACGATTAAAGAAACACAAGGAGGAGGCGTGTTTTAAGAAATTCATGGAGGTGCTGAAACAGGTACATATTAACTTACCTCTTGTTGATGTTTTGCAGGGAGTGCCGAAATATGCTAAGTATATAAAGGACATCGTGGCAAACAAAAGTCGGTTGACTGAGTATGCTACGGTGGCTCTAACAGAGGAGTGCACTTCCCGGATTCAAAATAGACTGCCCATAAAGCTCAAAGACCCTGGGAGCTTTACTATCCAGATTACTATTGGGCAGAGCATCCAAGATCGTGGATTGTGTGATTTGGGAGAGAGCATAAATTTGATGCCGTCATCGGTATTCAGAAAGTTGGGTTTAGGGAGTCCTAAACCCACAACAGTAATCTTGCAATTGGCAGATCGATCCTTAGCCAGACCTGATGGCATTGTGGAGGACGTTATGGTGCAAGTTGGCTCCCTAATTTTCCTGGTAGATTTTGTCATGCTGGATTTTGAACCAGATGCGGAAGTCCCATTTATTTTGGGACGTCCTTTCTTAGCGACCGGGAAAGCACTAATTGACGTAGCTGCGGGGCAGCTAACAATGCAAGCACACGAAAAAATAGAGGTATTTGATGTGTTTAAAGCCATGAAGCTGCCAGCTATACATAAGGAGCTTTCAGCAATCAATGTGGTTGAACATGAAGAAATTCGTCAGATTGTTGAATCTCAAGACCCATTGGAAAGAGTGTTGGCGCACTCCGATCATTTTGGAGATAGAGAGGCGTATGGAATGGTCCAAATGTTGAATGAAGCACAGAATCATCCTAGGAGACAGGAATTTCAATCATTGATGAGGTCTCTAGAACCTTTGCCGAAACCATCCGTTGAGGAGGCACCGAAGCTGGAGCTGAAAGAATTGCCTCCCCATTTAAAAGATATCTTTTTGGGGGAGGATGAGACGTTACCAGTCATCATCTCTGCAAACTTGACGGAGGCACAGGAGAAGGAAGCATTGGGTGTCCTCAGAAAGAGGAAGAAAGCAATGGGTTGGCAAAGGTCAAACATTCAGGGTATCAATCCAGCTTTTTGCACACACAGGATATTCATGGAGACAAGAGCCAAACCAACCGTTCAGCCGCAATGGAGACTAAATCCAGCAATGAAGGATGTGGTGAGGAAAGAAATAATCAAGTGGCTTGATGCAGGTGTGGTCTACCCTATTTCAGATAGTGAATGGGTCAGCCCCGTTCAGTGTGTTCCGAAGAAAGGGGGGATGACTGTGGTCACTAATGAGAAAAATGAGTTGATTCCTACCCGAACCGTCACAGGCTGGTGGATTTGCATGGATTACAGGAAGCTTAATGAAGCCACGAGGAAAGATCACTACCCCATCCCATTTATTGATCAGATATTGGATAGATTGGCACGACAGGAATATTATTGTTTCCTGGATGGGTACTCTGGTTATAACCAAATAGCCATAGCTCCAGAGGATCAAGAAAAGACTACTTTTACCTGTCCTTATGGGACATATGCTTTCAGGCGAATGCCGTTTGGGTTATGCAATGCACCCGCCACATTCCAGAGAAGCATGATGGCTATTTTCCATGACATGGTGGAGGATTTTTTTGAGGTATTTATGGATGATTTTTCTATTTTCGATAATTCGTTTGCTACTTGTTTGCAGAATCTTGACAGGGTGCTGGCTCGTTGTGAGGAATCCAACCTTGTACTAAACTGGGAGAATGCCACTTCTTAGTGAAGGAGGGTATTTTCCTTGGCCACAAAGTGTCTCGAAAGGGGTTGGAAGTCGATCGTGCTAAGATCGAGGTTATTGAAAAGCTGCCACCACCTGTGTCAGTGAAAGGTGTGCGCAGTTTTCTTGGGCATGCAGGATTCTACAGACGATTCATCAAAAACTTTTCCAAAATTTCTAGACCACTATGCAGATTGCTAGAAAAAAAGGTAAAGTTTGAGTTGAATGATGAGTGTGTTAAAGCATTCGAAGAGTTGAAGCAAAAATTGATAGAAGCACCTATCCTTACTTCTCCGGACTGGGAACAACCATTTGAGCTGATGTGTGATGCCAGTGATGTGGCTGTGGGAGCCGTATTGGGGCAAAGAAAAAATAGAATCATTCATTCTATTCATTAAGCAAGCAAAACGCTGAATACGGCTCAAAGCAATTACACAGTCACAGAGAAGAAATGCTAGCCTTGGTGTTTGCATTTGACAAATTCAGGTCCTATTTGGTGGGTTCGAAAGTTGTGATGTACACAAACCATGCAGCGATTCGGTACCTATTCAACAAGAAGGATGCTATGCCCAGGTTGATCAGATGGATCTTGTTGTTGCAGGAGTTCGACCTTGAGATCAAAGACAGAAAGGGGAGCGAGAATCAGGTAGCAGATCACCTATCACGATTGGAAAGCCGGTCGCATGTGATGGAAAGTGATAACGTAAATGAAGAGTTCCCAGATGAGCAACTCTTGGCAGTTGGGGAAGCTGAAGTTCCCTGGTACGCAGACATAGTCAACTTGCTAGCGAGCGGAGTCTACCCACCTGAGGCAACAGACCAGCAGAGAAGGAAATTGAGGCATGATTGCCGGCACTTTGTTTGGGATAAACCATACTTATTTAAATAAGGACCAGATCAGGTAATGAGAAGATGCATCCCAGAGAGTCAGATTGCAGAGGTGTTGAGGGGATGTCATTCTTCATTGTATGGGGGTCATCACGGAGTCGAGAGAACAGCACACAAGGTTCTACAGTCAGGTTTCTTTCGGCCGACACTGTTCAGAGACTCTATGGCGTATGTCAAAATGTGTGATAGATGTCAGCATACAGGAGCAATTGGCAGAAGACAAGAGATGTCGCTGCAGAATATAATGGAAGTTGAGCCCTTTGATATATGGGGCATTGAATTCATGGGCCCATTCGCACCGTCATTTGGTAATCATTACATCTTGGTGGCCGTAGATTATGTATCAAAATGGGTGGAAGCAATAGCTTGTCCCAGGAATGACAACAAGGTAGTAACGAAGTTTGTGAAAAAACACATCCTCACCAGGTTCGGAACACCCCGAGCCATTATCAGCGATGGAGGGGCTCATTTTGTCAATGCAAGTTTCAGGAAATTACTAGCCAAGTATGGGGTGCGCCATAAAGTGGCGACAGCATACCACCCCCAAACTAGTGGGCAAGTGTAGGTGTCAAATAGAGAAGTGAAGCAGATTCTCCAGAAAATGGTAAATACACAACGGAATGATTGGTCAAGCAAACTTGATGATGCGTTGTGGGCGTACAGAACTGCTTACAAGACACCGATTGGAACCTCACCATACTGACTGGTCTATGGTAAAGCATGTCATCTTCCGGTGGAATTAGAGCACCGAGCCTTCTGGGCTGTCAGGAAGCTAAATATGGACTTAGAGCTGGGGGCAAGAAGAGACTAATGCAGCTCAGTGAACTTGAAGAGTTCCGCTGGCATGCCTATGAGAGTGCCAAGTACTACAAGGAAAGAACGAAAAGATGGCATGACAAGCATGTGGTGCATCGCATTTTCGAGCCGGGACAGAAAGTCTTGCTCTTCAATTCAAGATTGAAGTTGTTTCCAGGAAATCTGAGGTCTAAATGGTCGGGACCATTTGAAGTGGTAAGAATGACCCCGCACGGGGCAGTAGAGTTGTGGCAAGAAGATCGGAGTGCCACGTTCTTAGTAAATGGCCAGAGGTGTAAGCACTACTGGGGGGAGGACGGTGATCGAGAGAAATCGTCCATCACCCTAGAGGACAACTGAGCTTAATGACGTTGAGCCGCGACGGTAAACCAGGCGCTGCACGGGAGGCAACCCGTGAAAAATTTTTCTTTCTTTTTGTAAAGTGTAAATAGATTTTTCTTTTTCTTTTTCTTGATTTACTACAAAATTTTTAGTTTTAGTTTTTATTTTATTTTTATTTAGAGTGAAACCTATAATTCTAACCAATTTTATATAGTGAGATGAATTTCAGGTCAAACGGAGGAAAATATGCACGGAATCGCAAAGGAAAAGTCGAGGTATGAAAATTAACAAAAAGTGGCAAAACAGTGAGCTGGGGCGATAGCTCCGTGCCACGGAGGTGGACCTCCGCGTTACCCTCCGTGACACGTTGAGGTATAATCCGGATTTTTTAAAATTTCCAGAACAGGCTCGCGATGGCTCCGTGTCATGGAGGCAGTGCACCGCGATGCACTCTGTGACACATTGCCGTGTATATCGCGACGGGTCACACCGGGTCGCCGGGTGACCCGCGCGATTTTACTACTTTTTAACCCCGAAAAACCCTCCCTTTCCCTTATTTTTCAATCACTCCGCGGCCAAAACCCCCCAAAACCCATCCCCCTTCAACGTGACACGGAGTAGGCTAAGAAAATCATCAAATTTGCATAAATTCTTCAACTTTAAGGTATGTTCTTTGATTGCACCTCAATTCTTGTTGAATTTCTTCGATATTGAGCATGTGAGGTGAGCTAAATTGCCCTAAGTAGAAATTAATCATGAATTCAATTTAGTTGTTGTTGATGAATGTTCGAAATGTCGTTATGATTGCTTGAACTCGTTAATTGCATAAATTAATCGAATTTGCTTGATAATATCATTTCTAGGGCTTGTTTTTGAATTTGAAGTTGAAAATGTAGTGAACTTGTGAATTTCATGCCGGGATGTACATGTTGAATGAGATGAGTCGATGTACTAATTGTTAGGATGTTAATAGAACGACGGATTCTCGGGTTAGAGGAATATTGAAATTTGTAAGAATTTGGTTGGGTGTATAGGTTCGTGTAGATAAATTTTTGTTGTTGTTTTCGTTTTGTTGTTTTTCCTTGCTAAGTGCGATGGGTAAAATGTTAGCGATGGTAGTGATTGTGATTAGCTGTACGAAGTCTGAGTAGTACGCAGAAGATATACCGTCGAATTTTTCGAACGCACTAAGCATGATTGTATAGTTGGTTATGGTGTGTAAATAAAGATGATCTTGCCGTATTGTTGTTACTGTAGCTAAGGACTAAGTGTGGGGTAACCTAGCTTAACCCGACCTTAGCCGAAGTTGATATCCATTAGCTGAACATTGATCTTGTCTACTTGGGTTGACAGGTAAAATGGCAAGCAGGCAAGAGAAAGGGAAAGGCGCATCAACTTCGGGCACCGGAAGGAAGCGAATCAGACTGGGCACAACAGTCCCAGCAGCACCAGCAGTTCCACGCGGCCAACGCCGCCAATACGGAACAAGATGGGTGACGGATGAGGGGAAAAAGTGGTACGCAAAGCACAAAGAAAACAAATATTTCCCCGAGGAGCACATAGCACGGGAACCATTGGCACAGGAGTTCCCTAGGATGGTACACCGAATCGAGGCAGCTGGGCTCAATTTCATCTTTGAAGAGCCCAAGGAATGTAACTTGCACCTGGTTCGAGAATTCTATGCCAACTGGAACCCGACTATCAGAAGTCACACCATAAAAATCAGAGGGCAAATAGTCACTTTGGAGCCCCACCACCTCAATGCCATCATAGGAGCGCGGGACACAGACGCCCACGTACTCCGACAGCTGAACATTACCCCACCATATGCGTACATCAGACGCACCTTGTGTGGAACTCGATCGATAGCTAGATGGAGCAGACACAAAGAGAGGGGCTACCACCAAACTTTGCCCTATTCACAGACGAACAGGGAAGCCAGAATATGGCTGAAGATAGTCTGTTCCTGCCTAATCCCAGGGGTACATATGAAAGATGTAACCCGGAATCGTGTATGCCTGGTGTACGCCCTGATGAAAGGGCTAGAGATCAACGTAGGGGCGATGATTATCTCCGCCATGAAGAGAGCCCGGTTGCATCAGGGGAACAGGTATGTCTTTGGTGGACTACTCACCACCTTCCTCAGGGGCCTAGATGTCGAGGAAGAGGCCCTTGACTATATCCCGCAGATGGAGCGGCGGGCCTTAGATGTTACTAAAACTAAGGCTCCCGACACCACCCACGGGCCAGTGCTTACACTTGGCGAACGACATGCTCGTGATGATCAGTATATGGCTCGAATGTATGGGATGCAGATGCTGCAGCTGAGGATAGGCGGGAGGCCAGCGACAGAGGAGGAGCTATGGCAGCTCGAGCTAGACTACCCCTTCGGCGAAAACGCCAGGGCTCTATGCCGAGTGGGGCTAGCATTTGTAGAGCCCACGGATGATGACGTCCCCACAGAAGAGGAGACACGTCGGGAGGACTCCGATGTGGAGTCCGATGAAGACGACGGGGGCGATTCAGACATGGGAGATGAAGCAGCAGCACCCGACGAAGAAGTGGAGTACTTTGATTGATCAGGGAGTTCCACCACCCGATTTTGTGCTATTTTAATTTTTGTGAACACTGGGGACAGTGCTCGAGCTAAGTGTGGGGTGGGAGTAGTTAGGTGCTGGGTTGTGCTGTTTTATATGTATGCTCTAATCTGTTGTCGTGCATGTGAAATTTTGTTGTTCCCTATGATTTATGAATTGTTAAAGTGTTGTTCTGTATTGTAAATCTATGTGAAATTGATGTGTGTTGCTGAATGTTGCTAGCTGATTCTGTACATATTTTTGTTATCGAAATGATCGATATTTTTAAAATTTAAAATATTTTGTACATAATTTTTCTATCGAAATGATCAATATTTTCGACATTTTTTTACTTCTTAGGTTTCTCGGTGTTTGTTTTCGGTTCTTTTACCGAGAATGGTCCCATTGAACTGAAGTCATAGTAGTGATCGTTCCCTATTATAGATGGATGACGACCGTCTTAAGGGAAATGTAGTCATTAGGAGTAGTTTTTTTTTAATTTTCAGTTTTTTCCTTGGTGGGTTGCATCCCAAAACCTGTAGTTATTGTATGGTTGCGAAATTCTGGTTGCATTTTGTACATGATATTTAAAATGCAAAGGTGATTCGTATGAAAGCATGCAACTTTGTAAATATGTTGAGATACCTAGGCCATAGAGTTCGATTCAGTGTGATTGAGGCTTAATGTTTGAATTTCTGTAATTAGCTGATTGAAGAGTCTGTGAATACATCTTGAATTGAGCATGTGCAAAAAGTGTGAAGTGAGGTGTTGTTATTCCATGCTATTGTGAAGTATCTAGAACTTGCCTGGTGTGTGTACAAAATGAAATGAAGGAGGTGTATTGTAGGAAAGGATGTAGGCATTTCTTTATTTTAACCGAGAGTTTCTATTTTTCCTTGTCGTACCCACCTTGATTGTATACCCTAGTCAGCCCGTTGAGCCTTTAGCCTATTATTTTTTTCTTTTTGTCAAAAAGTGTAAACCGAGCTTAATCCCTTCTTTTCATTAGCCTTAAAGTCTATACAAAACTCTTAAGCGCTTAAGAAGAGAAAGTCATTTTCCTGAAGTGTCAAAGAGTGAGAATGGTGAAAAGAAAAAGAAAAGCAGAGTGATAGAAGAAAAGAAAAGGTTGAAGGTGCACTTGCTATAAATAAACTATAATGAAGGTGCACGAATAATCTTTGTTGTTGTGTCAAGTGTGCTTAATACGATGGGCCAAACTAAAGAAAAACATCAAGAATGGGATGATGAAAAAAAAAGAAACAATGCCCATGAGTTGATGGGATGTGTTGAAAAGGCACTTAAGGATGCTAGTGGCTATTATTGGCTAACCCAATATTTACTAGTTCCGTAGCTTCCATTACAACCAGTAAAGTCCTACGTGATCTTACATCGCACTTCTTTATATTAGTGGAGTAATACACTAAGGGCAAGCTTATGGGTCATGACATGATGCATGTGAATTCTTTTGGGAGAGAGAGCGAAATTGTGTTTACATGCCCCTGCTTAAAATTTTGTGAGTCATATGAGCTAAAAGGGGAAGATTCTCTTGTGTTGTGAGGGCACATGCTTGATGAAAGATTAATTTTCGTGTCGGATATCTTGATCAGCTGATTTGCATGAGTTTGCCAATATCGAGAGTCGATTCTTAAAGTCTAGAAGGTCTTGATGTATGGAAGGTCATTGCATTGATAGGACCATGCATGTTTTCTTGATGATTTGTTGTATTGAATAATCGGTATGACCGTAGCCTAAATTGTCGAACCAAAGTAGCGAGGTTGGGATGTACATTGCATGAAGTGTAGGATTGTTGTTCGAGGACGAACAAGGATTTAAGTATGGGAAAATTTATATGCCCAAGTGATACTCAAAAGTACCATTTTCGCCTTGTTTATCTATCAATGTGTATACATTCTAATGTAATTGGTAATAAAATGTGAATTTATACTAACCAACATGATTAGCATTGTTTTGCAGGTAAAATGTAATTTCGGGTAGCTAAAATGCATGTTGGAGGATATCGGGGATGGACTTGGATGCGAGCAAGGGACAAGACATTGGACAGCATGAAATAAAGGGGCTCCGCGATGGAGCCGTGTCACGCTGCCATCGCGGAGGCCTTCTACCTGGATAGGGAAATTTTGCCCAAATTCCAGAGAGGGTACGCGATAGCTCTGTGGCACGATGGCTTGGCTCCGTGTTGCACGCCGTGCCACGTTGGGATTTAATTCCTGGACCCCCAGTTCCAGTGAAGGTCCGCGTCCGTAGCGTGTCACGAAGGCAGTGCTCCGCGATGCACTCCGTGACACGTTGCTTGTTTTTCCGGGAAAAATTCCCACCAGTATAAATAGAACACTTAGGTTCATTTTTCAATATGCTGACTTGGTGGAGCAAGAACGTGGGTTACAGGCAGTTGAGGGGACGAAAATATCAGGGTTTTACTCTCTTTCCTTCTTCTTTAATTCAATTGCTTATATGTTTAACACTCATTTAACGATGTTTAATCCACAAATGAGTGGCTAAATCCTCTTCTTGCTGAGGTTATGAACAATTGTAGTGAAATGGATTGTTGATCATAGTGGTTTTTCATCTTTTCTTCCACGTTGTTCTATTAATTCTTGTTCTTACTGCATTAATGTGTGGTCTACGTTAATGTATATCTAAAAAGTCCGATTTCACTCGAGAGAGCAAGAAATTGGAAAGTTGTGAATTAATAGGATATGATCTTTACTTGATTTGGGAAAATTGGGAATTGATTTACCTTCAGGATAGAAATATACCTGAAAGTCGTATTAGTCAATTTAGGAACCGGGTTTGTATGGCTAGAACATGAATTGCATTTAATCACAGAAATGTAGGTGGATGGTTCATGATTCTTAAGTGAGGTTAAATATGAGAGTTTTAATCTCTTGGCAATAGTTCTTGGCTAGCAACTGGAGGAAAAGATTAACCAAATTATATCAATAATTAATTTCTTTACATGTTCGTTTAACCTCAGCATGCTCTCATTCATAGTTCAGACTCACATTAGATAGTTATTTTAGATTTAGCATAAAAATTATAAAACAAAATATCAAACTTTTGGTTACACTGTTGTCTGCATTTTTTAGAATCGAAATATAGTACACTTGAGCAGATTGATCTTCATCCCAGTCCCTGTGGGATCGATACTTGGCTTACTTAAGCCACTTTACTACATGTTCGACCACGTGCACTTGCGTGTAGCTTTATACCCATAGCAAAAGCGCCGAACAGAGGTCTTCTCCCAAGGGGGAGATGGTGTGCTATGATACCAGAGTCGACTATGTGTTCCGGACGTCGATAATTTGAGAGTTTGGATATTGGATGAGGCATATGGTACCAGATATTCTATTCATCCAGGATCCACGAAAATGTATTAGGACTTGTGAGAAATTTATTGGTGGGATGGTATGAAGAAGGATATTGCAGATTTCATAGAAAAATTTCCAAACTTCCAACAAGTGAAAGTCGAACATCAAAGGTCGGGAGGTGTACTTCAGTATATCAACATTCCCACTTTGAAGTGGGAAGAGATTAATATGGATTTTGTTACAAGTCTACCCCGTACTCGCCAGAAATACGACTCCATTTGGGTGGTGGTTGATAGGTTAATAAAGGATGCACATTTCCTACCGATCAAGACCACGGATTCAGCGGATGATTATGCTAAGTTGCATATTCGGGGGTTAGTTCGACTTCATGGAGTGCCCTTGTCTATTATTTCAGACCGAGGTAATCAGTTTACTTCTAGATTCTGGCGTTCTTTTCAAAAGGGACTTGGGACGCAAGTTAAGCTCAGTACAGCCTTCCATCCGCAAACAGACGGCTAGGCAGCACGAACCATTCAGACCCTCGAGGATATGTCGAGGGAATGTATTATAGATTTCAAAGGAGTTCGGATGATCATTTGCCCTTGATCGAGTTTTCTTATAATAACAGTTACCACGTTAGTATCCAGATAGCACCGTTCGAGGCTCTTTACGGGCGGAGGTATAGATCTCCTATTGGATGGTTTGAGGTTGGTGAGGTAGCTATGATAGGACCAGATTCGGTTCATAAGGCGATGGTGAAGGTTCAGTTGATAAGGGACCCATTGAAAATCGCTCAGAGTCATCAGAAATCGTACGCTGATGTGAGGATAAGAGATTTGGAGTTTGATGTGGACGATTGGGTATTTCTAAAGGTATCACCCATGAAGGGAGTCATGCGGTTTGGGAAGAAAGGGAAACTCAATCCCCGTTATAGTGGCCCATACCAGGTTGTGAGAAGAGTTGGTAAGGTGGCGTATGAGTGGGACTTACTCTCCGAGCTATCTTCGGTTCATCCCGTCTTTCATGTGTCACTTTTGAAGAAGTGCTTGGATGATCCAGCCTTGGTAGTTCCGGTAGATAGTATTGGAGTGAAGGACAGCCTCAGTTATGAAGAAATTCCCGTTGAAATCTTGGATTGTCAAGTTCGGAGGCTGAGGAACAAAGAAGTAGCTTCAGTTAAAGTACCATGGAGAAATCAGCATGTTAAGGATCTATGTAGGAAGCTGAAGTAGATATGATAGCTAAATACCCTCATTTGTTCCCTACCGGCTCAATTTTAGTTTGAGGTATCAGTTTTCCCCTAAACCTTTAATCAGCTTTTCCCGTTCAGTCCATGTGTACAAGTTTGTTTTATGATATGGTAAATGTATGTGATGTCTTAATTCAGTTTAGTTATGTAGTTCCATTCAGAGGTAGTCATTCCGCCAGTTTTCGACTTAAATAACTGGTAATTGTATATCGTGGTAGCTTGTTTCTTAGTTTTCTGCATGTTTCTAACATTTGAGGATAAATGTTCCCAAGGGGGAGATATTGTTATACCCCGAAAACCCAAGGATCAGACCCGGAAGTGTAAACGAAGCTGAAAATACGCACAAGGTCACAGAACAACCTGTGAGGTTGGTCGTGAGGAGTGACCACAAGTCATGAAGTGAATCGTGGTCAGTTTGGTTTGGCAAAGTCTGAGTGAGGAGGCCACAGGCCTGACCACGAGTCGTGGTCAAACCTCACGACTCGTGAGGTCACCCATGGTCAACCCTGAAGGATTGGCAAATTTGAATGGACAGTGTAGGCCACGGAAGGTGACCACGAGTCGTGGTCTGACCACACGACTCGTGAATTCACCCGTGGGGTTCCCTCGGATGTTTGGGCAGTGGACTCAACAGATCAAGGCCACGAGCCGTGCCCTGTGACAATGATCCGTTAAGTCCCTCGTGGGGACTGGCGACCAGAAATTCCTGCGTTTTAATAAGGATGTTTTTGTAACTTCCTAAATCCCTAAGGCCTAAACTACATTGTTTTAGGTATGTTTCTGAGTTAGATAATATGGGTTAACCCCTTTATGCATGCCCATTTTCATGCAAAAGCTTAGAGAGGTTTTTGGGAGATTCAAGGCCTTCTTCCCCAAATTTTCATCAATTTCTTTGTGGGTGCTCAAGGAACTTTAAGTCCATCTATTCCCAGGTATGTAGGATTTTAAACTGGGCAGAATTCTTCCTCACCCATGCCCATTTTTCGAGTTAATTCATGAATTCCCTATTCAAATTCCATGGGGTTTTACCCAAAGCATGACAATGTGATTTCTCTTTATGGGTATGTTTTAATTGAGTTTTAATTTTTGAATTATGAAGAATGGGCAGGTTTTATTATTATTTTCTTTAATTCATGTTTCAAGATTTTAAATGCAAAATGCCCACTTGGTGAAAGTTTATAGAAGTTATGATTTATGATGACTACTCTATAATTTGAGCTTATTGATGATAGAGAAGCATGATTTTCAAGTTACCCATGTTTATGAGCATGTTTTGAAAGAATCGAATATGTTGAAGTATTGGGCCATGCCCATATGTAGAAGAATGATTTGCGATTTATGAAACGAATTACTTGATTTATCGATTTATGATGTTGGCCGATGAAAAGGGCCCATGATTCTTGGCTAAGCATGTTTTAAAGGGGATCAATGATGATGAATGTTATCTTAGCCAATGAACTTTTATGCAAGATGCTAATGATTCATGTATGAGCCTATATGCATATTTTTGGGAGTCATGTCTAGCACCGAGCAGCCCGGCGTTCAAAGGACTATGCCGGTGTATCATAACCACGTGCCACCGTGGGTTGTAAATGATATGATGTATTGATAATAATACCCTCAAATGTGATATTACGCCTTATGCATGACCCTTGCCTGGAAAGCCAGGGTCAGCTCAGCCCACTTGAGCGAGATAGTGGGGCATCATGAAAGGCTCTACCCCTATGGTGTCGGTTATGACAAGTCCTCCCATTGTTCCGCATGTTTTATGCATTGTTATGTTTATGTTATTGGATCAAGTTATGTTTTGATAAATTTTATTTACGATTATGATTATAAACGTTTTATGAATGTTTGGAAGCCTTGAACCTTATGTTTTCTTATGAAGTTTATGATACAAGCATGATGTCCTGCTCTTATATTACTTATGAGATTTATTTTACTTTTAAATGTTTGTTTTACTTACCTTGCATACTCGCTACATTCCACGTACTGACCGCATACTTTTGATGATGTATCGTTTCATGATACAGGGTCCGGATCTCAGGCTCATCCTCATCCTTAGTCCATTCCAGCCAATGATATTAGCTTGTTGGTGAGTCCTCATGTTCCGAGGGCTATTTGATAAAATTTCCTGTTGATTATGGTTCAGTATTGCTCGGGTTAGTTGGGGATGTTGTCCCATCAGCCCATCTTACGTATTAGAGGCTTTCAAACAAGTATGTAGTGCTCAGCTGTGTTTATGTTCAGTAGTTCATGATGTTACGCTATAATTTCATTTTCACTATGTTTTACGATTATCATTCCTCTCATTTGAATAATATTAGTTGTATGCATGTGTCATGGGTTGAATTGGGGTCCCTCGGGGTCCCTTGTCCCGTGTTAACAATCTGGGTGTACGTTCGGGTCGTGACAAAGACCTAGGTTCCACTTTGTCCTATGTTACACCATTAAAGGCCCAGAAGTTTGGTATAACGCCAGAATTGCTTCAGCTATCCTTTTCAGTGTCTATGCCCATCGATGATTCTATTTTAGCTAAATGGATCTACTGGGGTTGCACGGTAGAGGTTGTTGGTCGCCAGACTTTAGCAGATTTAGTGGAACTAGAAATGATTGATTTCAATGCAATTATGGGTATGGATTTTCTAGCACCATGTTTGCCAATGTAGAATGTTGGACCAAGACTGTCCGATTCCACTTTCCAGGGGAGGTAGTGCGAGAGTGGAAAGGCAATGCATCCACGCCTAAAGGTAGGTTCATATCCTATCTTCGGGTAAGGAAGTTAATAGCAAAGGGTTTCATCTATCATATTGTCAGGGTTTAGGATGTCCAAGCAGAATCCCTGATTCTCCAGTCTATTCCAGTAGTCAATGAATTTCCATATGTTTTCCCAGATGAACTTCTTGGTGTTCCCCCAAAATGGGAAATTTATTTTTCTATCGACCTGTTACTAGGAACTCAGCCTATATCCATCCCTCCGTATCGAATGGCTCCGAATGAATTGAGAGGACTAAAGGAACAGTTGAATGATTTGCTAGATAAGGGTTTCATCAGGCCGAGTACATCACCGTGGGGTGCACCGGTTTTGTTTATGAGAAAGAAAGTTGGCTCCCTCCGCATGTGTATAGATTACCGACAGTTAAAAAAAGTTACTGTCAAGAATAAATACCCACTACCCAGGATAGATGACTTTTTTGATCAGCTATAAGAGGCGAAGTACTTTTCCAAGATTGATTTAAGGTCAGCATATCACCAGGTGTAGGTTCGGGAGAGAGATATTCCAAAGACAGCTTTCAGGACCAGGTATGGTCATTTTGAATTCCTAGTTATGTCCTTTGGGTTGACGAATGCCCCAACAGTGTTCATAGATTTGATGAACAGCATCTTCATTCCATATCTAAATCTATTTGTGATAGTATTCATTGATGACTTTCTAGTGCATTCCCGTTCAGAAGCAAAACACCGAGATCATTTGCGAACAGTACTCCAGATTCTCATAGATCGCGAGTTATATGCAAAAATTTCTAAATGTGAGTTTTGGCTGAATTTTGTAGCCTTTTTGGGCCATATTATGTCAGATGATGGTATTCAAGTAGAGTCACAGAAGATCGAGGTATTAAAGACATGGCCTAGGCCTACAACTCCAACTGAGGTACGTAGTTTCCTGGGGTAAGCCGGGTATTACAGAAGATTTGTAGAGGGATTTTCTACTCTATCAGCGCCTTTGACCAAACTAACTCAAAAAGAAGCTAAATTTCACTGGACTGAAGCGTGTGAACAGAGTTTTCAGGAGTTGAAAAATAGATTAACATCAGTGCCCGTGCTAGCTTTGCCAGAAGGTTCAGAGGGTTATGTGGTGTACTATGATGCTTCGGGTGTGGGGTTAGGGTGTGTTCTGATGCAACATGGTAAGGTAATTGTTTGTGCTTCAAGGCAGTTGAGGAAACATGAAAAGAACTATCCCACTCATGGCCTGGAGTTTGCGGCAGTAGTTCACGCCTTAAAAATCTAGAGACATTACCTATATGGGGTACACGTGGACATTTTTACTGATCATAAGAGCCTCCAATACATCTTTACACAGAAAGAGTTGAATCTACGGCAGCATCGCTGGTTAGAATTGTTGAAGGACTATGGCGTAAATATTTTATATCATCCAAGGAAGGCTAATATCGTAGCAGATGCCCTTAGTCGTAGATTAATGGGGAGCTTAGCACATTTAAGGCCTGAACAGCGGGAGCTGGCCCGAGAATTACACCGGTTAGCTAGCCTAGCATCTGAATAGTAGACTCTGGAGACAATGGGGAAGTCATTCAGAATACCGCAGTATCATCCCTGGTCGTAGAGGTAAAAGAGCGACAATATGAAGATCCTAACTTGGTACAGCTCAGAGATAAAGTTCAGCGAGGTGAAGTATCAGCTTTTGAGGTAACCGAAGAAGTGGTCCTAAGATTTAGCGATCGCCTTTGCATCCCAGATGTAGTAGGGCTCTGCCAGCAGATTATGGCCGAGGTACACTACTCTCGAAACTCCCTTCATCCGGGTTTGATGAAAATTTATCATGACATCAAAGAAATATACTAGTGAGCGGGAATAAAAAAGGGTGTAGCGGAATTTGTAGCACAATGCCCTAATTGTCAGCAAGTAAAAGTTGAACGTCAAAAATCAGGTGGATTGACACAAGAGATAGCAGTACCTATGTGGAAATGGGAGGTAATAAACATGGATTTTGTGATAGGGTTACCCCGCACCAGACGTAGATTTGATTGTATGTTATATCCCGTAAAATTCCCAACACATAGATGGCCTATTCGCATGTTGGTAAAGAGTATTTGAAGGCCATACATGCTAGAAAAAGGCGCGGGAAAAGACCGGACGAGAAACCTATCGAACCATCGCGGAAGGAGCCGAGGCAGAGCCCCTCCGCGATGGCAACGTGTCACGGAGGTGGAGCCTCCGCGTTGGCTCCGTGACACGTTGGCCCTATCCAGGCCCAAGTATATAAGCCTCCAACTTCGATTTTTAATTACATTTTCATCAAATAATTTCCAGAACTCGTGAGAAAAACAGGGAGGGTGCGAAAGTACTATTAAATTATCGCTCGATTACGCCGTCAAACGTGGTCCAAACTCAAATTAACTCCAGATACCAAGGTATTAAGCAGTAAGGAGCATTCCTATAGATTTAGTTTTGCGAAATTCGGCCGGCGAATCGTCGTGCTACCGAACTAAGGTAAGTGGAATTGCTCCAAATTAGTGTCAATATATTTCTATCCTTAAAGTGAGTATTTCTCCCTTCTAGACTTTCGAGAAATAGCGAGTTTTTGACCGTCTTTCGATAAGCCAAAGTTTAGGCTATAAATATATCGAAAAAGTGACGTTTTCTTTCAGAATATTGGTGTATTTAGTTCTAATTGACAATATATGAATGTATTAGGGAGTAACAGCAGAAGTACTGACGGAAACCACATCGGTCAGTCGGGTACTCAGAAACCAGGTATGTAAAGCTATTCTTTCGGCAAGCCAGGAAGTACAGTCTAGAAAATAAATAGAATAAAGGCTATTAACAGATACCCAGCGTACAGGAACGATTTTAGTACAATTTCCAGCAAGCATGCTAGTATATCATTACGTATCATGCGATAATCAGAATAACGGATAGTTAGATGATTTTAGATAGTAATGTGGTATCAGCTAGTAGCTCAGCATGTTCTTACGTAATACCCAGAATGGAAGTTGTAAAAGTAGTATAATGAATTAGCAAGATTACAGATAGTATGTATTACATTTTTTGAGACTGTATCCGGTAACAGATGGCACATCTTATGTTATTGAGCTATATCCAGTTATAGATGGCATGTTCTATATTATTGAGTTATATCCAGATGTAATTAGATCAGTAATCAGATAAAGAAATAGCTCCAGATACAGATGTAGCTCCAGAAATAGATATGGCTCTAGAAACTGATATAGCTTCAGATCACGGATAACAATAATCAGATAAACAGATAAGGGCCAGGTAGCAGTTAGTCCAGCAATCAGAAACAGTGTAAAGTAAGATATAGCATCAGTTGTTTAATACGGACAGGCCTTGAAATAAAAGAAGAGAATATGATTAGTATTTTTGATTTGAGCATGCTTGCTGTGTATGTGTTTTTCATGTTGAGACTTGTTATGGCATGTGGGTGTCCCTTAGCATCCCCGCCGCCCCTGGGTTATAGCTGTGTCGATATCAGATTCAGATACCACCCCCAGTTGGGCGATGCCGTCTGCCTAAAGGACGATGATGGCCGACCACCATAATAATACGGTCCAGATTACCCTGCTTGCAGGGGCAGTTTAGTTTACTCTGCGCAGAGCCAGATTACCCTGTTTACAGGGGCAGACTACTCTATGTGCGCTTGTGGCCGGGGGAAGTTTCAGATACAGATTTTTATAAAATTATTCTGTCGCGTGTTTACACCCAAGGGCAGTTTCAATCACAGATACAGCAGCAGATTACCCCGTTGAGCGCTTGCGCCCAGAGGCAGGAGTCTTCTGACTCAGACACAGTTCATTGTCAGAGGCCAAGGCCTGAGCTACGTACCCAAGGGGGCTGGTAGGAGGAGCTCACAGTTATCAGATGAGTGGAGTGACTTATTTTTGGTTGGTTTAGACCCGGGTAGGGGTAAATAGATTGTTCTGTTGGTTGGCACCTTCCGGCTTATGGGGGTCGGTCAGGTATTGTGTGTATTTATATGTATATCTATATGTGCTATTAGATACTAATAGACAGTAGGACGACACGTCTTCAGGTACGCCCAGTTTAGTTACAGAATAGGTAAATTCTCCCCAGTTATCCTCATCCAGATAGACTCAGCTACTTCCTGCTTATATGTCAAGTTATTGTTGCTATCCATTTCAGTTGTATATTTTAGTCTGCTTTACATGCTCAGTACCTTTGGTACTGACGCCCCTGGGGGCGCCGCATGGTTTGCCTGCAGGTACTCATAGACGAGGATGCGATCCCTCGTGATCCTAGCCAGCGCAGAGTCATTAGCTCCTGTCATCCGGAGCTTGATATTCAGAGGTGTATTTCATTTTCTTTTGTTGTATAGTACAGGTAGGTCGGGGCCCTGTCTCGACCATCTTATCAGTATTCCTAGAGGCTTGCAGTCTGTATATACTTCCCTTTGGTTAGTTGTGCCGGTCGTGTGAGGCTGTGCGTTTTGTTTAGTTGCTTAGCTTTGTTGATTATGTTGGTCATGTGGGGCCATAGTCTGATGGTAGTGGTGACCTTGCCGATCACGTAGCCATTCAGTATTCTATTATATTGTGTTAAAGATAACTAAACAGCATGGTGGCCTTATCGGCCCGCATAGGTTTCCCTATATGAGATGATTCTAGTTAGCTGATGATACAGTACAGGTGGCTATAGGCCCAGTCGGCCGGAGGCTGTATTTACAACCGTTATATAGCCCGTTGTTTCCTTGAATTTGAGTTAGAGCCAGCCAGGCACCAGATGTGCTTAGGCTCAGTAGTCTAGCAGTTCAGGTCCTAATAGGGCACCAGGTGCCAGTCATACCCCCCAAGGCGGGGCGTGACATTATATTTGGTGATTGTTGACAGATTAACGAAATCAACTCATTTCCTACCAGTCAGGACCACCTTCTCAGCTGAAGATTATGCTGAATTGTATATCAGAGAGGTAGTTCAATTACATGGCATCCCAACATCTATTGTTTCTGACAGGGGGGCACAATTCACAGCTAGTTTCTGGCAGTCGTTTTAGAAAGGCTTGGGAACATAAGTTAATCTGAGTACAGTATTCCATCCTCAGACAAATGGGCAGGTAGAACATACAAGTCAGACGCTCAAGGATATGTTGTAGGCATGTGTGTTAGACTTTAGGGGCGTTTGGGATGAGCATTTACCTTTTATTGAATTTTCTTACAACAACAGCTATCATTCAGCAATCCAGATGGCGCCTTATGAAGCCTTATATGGGGGGAAATGTAGATCCCCTATCGGGTGGTTTGAAGTAGGGGAGTTAGGGTTAGTAGGACTTGATATGATTCACCAGTTAGAAGAGAAAGTCAAACTCATCAGAGAGTGCTTGTTAATAGCCCAAAGTCGCCAAAAGTCTTATTCTAATGTGCAGCGTAAAGATTTGGATTTTGAGGTTGATGATTGGGTGTTTCTTAAGGTTTCACCCATGAAGGGCGTGATGAGTTTTGGTAAGAAGGGAAAGCTTAGCCCTAGATTTATTGGCCCATATCGAATCCTCCAAAGGATAGGCCAAGTGGAATATGAGCTAAACTTACCTCCATAGTTAGAATCTATTCACCCGATCTTTCACGTGTCAATGCTATGAAAGTGTACAGAGGACCCGTCCCGAGTCGTGCTAGTCGAAGATGTTTAGGTTATTGAGGAGTTAGCCTACGAAGAGGTTCAGGTGGCCATATTAGATCGACAAGTTCGTAGCTTGAGAACTAAAGATGTTGCCTCTATTAAAGTATTATGGAGGAACAGGAATAAAGAAGAGATGACCTGGGAGGCTGAGGATAATATGAGGTCTAGATATCCTTACCTATTCCAGAGTTTGATCCAGATTATACAGTTAACGTGAGATTATTGTTCAGTTGTATTTTACTACTTGTCCTATCAGTATTGTTGCTTAGCTACCCTTTTTTTATGGTGTAATGGTTGTTATAGCGCCCTACGAGGTGCCTATATTGGAATTTTTTGTGTATCACATTTCCAGATAGTCCATATTACAAAGGAGACTCTGCCGAAATTTTTCTATATCTTGGATAAGAGAGTTAACTCTTTTAAGCCTGAAAATGACATTCGAGGATGAATGTTCCTAAGTGGGGGAGGATGTTACACCCCGTAAATGTTAACGATTAGTAAGTATACGCATGGACTTGTGACGAGTAAGAAGAGCTTGACGCGTGTGAAAAATCCTCAGAAGTAGGGTCGGGCGAAGCTAGGCCGCGAAGGGCCAGAGAGATGCGCCAGTCGGCAAGGCACCGGCCAGAGCGGTGCGCCAGGCCACTGGCGCAAGGAGAAGCACAGCACGCCCCCCCTCCCCCCTGCCCCGCCACCGACTTTGTATATATATATGTACCCCTTAGTTCAATTTTGATTCATTACCAACATATTCCTTCGGCCAGAGAGCGTATGACTCGAGGATTTCGATAGTTTTTCATCCGAGTACGCTATCAAACTTCCAATCTTAAATTAACTTCGGGTAATGAGTTCTAGGCCTACGGGGAGCATTATTACGGAGTTATTTCTCAAAAATACTCTCAGAAAAATTGGAACTCCACTGAGTCAAAGTTGTCAGAATTACTCCAAATTGATTCCTATGCGGCCACAGGTTTTAGGTAAGCATTTCTCCCTTCGGAACTCTCGAGAAATTATAGGTTTTCGGCCGTATTTATGAAGTTGAATTATAGTTGTTGTTAGTATCAAAAGTTATCGTTTCTTCCGAATTTAGTATTGAAATTAGTCCCATCCTCCCGTATTAAAGTTACAGCAGAAATGAGATGACAAATACAAGTCGAAACTCATCAGTTAATCGGGAATCGACAATCGAGGTATGTTAAGGCAAATCCCTTTGGTAAGTTACTTCCTATAGTGTTGTAATACATCCTGAGCCTTCATAAGAAAGTCAGAAGTATGTTTATTATGATTAGCTGCTATTGTTAGTTGAGACCAGTATTGTATGTTTAGTTTGGGATTGACCCTGCCCTGTATAGCCTTCCGACCAACCCCAGGGTTACTAGCTGTGTTGTCGCCCGCCAGGGGCTATATGACGTTTCTCTAGAGAGAGATATATCATCCCAAGGGACGATGCAGAGGCCCAAGGGCCACATTATAGTCCATTCCATGGCTAGACTATTTTCTTTATGTCGTATCGGCATCACAGCCTCATCAAGCCTGGTGCCCAGGGTGCAGTTATCAGGAGTCCACCGGACTCAGACGCAGCTACAGTTCAGGAGTCGAGCGGGCTTAGTTGCAGACCTAGGGGATCGGTAGGATGGATATAGTTACCGGTTGACTTATTTTGACCTGATTAGGGGTATGTAGATTGAAGTGATCTAGTCAGGGCTTATAGGAGCCCCAGGCGGGTTATTCTGTGCTGGATGTACCTTCTGGGCTTATGGGGGCCAGGTAAGGTTCTTATTTGTACTATTTATTGCTAGTTGTACAGCATGTTATAAGGATTGTATCAGGTTAATTATCTATCCCTCCTATTAAATTGTTCAGTTTTATTAACAGTATCATTCAGTCACTTTCTTTTACTTCCTTACATATTCGGTACATATTGTACTCACGCCCAACTTTGGGGCGCTGCATTACTTGCCTGCAGGTGTGGATAGACGCGGATCAGGACCTTCTAAGCTTTCAGCCAGAGTCAATAGTACAGATAGTTCCCTTTTTTCGGAGCTAATAGTTAGAAGGTTTTTTCTTTTGATTTTATAATTTATGTGTAGGTCGGGGCCCTGTCTCAACCATTATTCCACTCCTAGAGGCTTGCAGATTACAGATTTTCAGTTGTTTGTTTTGTTGTTGGCTGTGTGGGGCCTATATATGCTTTATTTCATGTGATGGTCATGTGGGGCCTTGTTTAGCTGTTAGTTAGTGCCTTTTCGGTTATAGTATAGTTTTAGTAGCCTGATTTTCATTCCGCTAAAACTAGACAGCATGGTGGTCTTGTCAGCCCATGTAGGATTCCCTTTTTATTGCTTGTTGTTGGTTAGCTATTTTCTTTTACAGGTGATTATATGGCTTTGTCGGCCGGAGGCTGTATTTACAGCTGAGATATAGCTCGTTGTTTTCTTGAATTGAGTTGCAAGCATGCACCAGACGTGCATAAGCCTAGCTAGGTCAATCAGATTCCAGTGTGGCACTAGGTGTCTGTCATGTCTCCCAAGAAGGGGTGTGACAAGCATATCCAAATACTGATCATTTAAGCTAAAAACTGACGGAATGACTATCTCCGATTCAAACTACATAGCTGAACTGAATTCACAAATCATACAGACATCCATATACATAAAAGAAACTTGGGCATATGAACTGAATCATGAAAACAAAATAGAGTCTTAATGCAAAACTGATACCTCAAGCTTGAACTGAGCCGGTAGAGAATAAATTTGGGTTTCTAGCCATCAGGTCTACTTCAGCTTCCCACGTAGCTCCTTCAACGTGTTGATTCCTCCGTAAAACTTTAACTGAAGTTACTTCCTTGTTCCTTAGCCTTCGAACCTGATGATCCAATATTTCCACTAGAACCTCCTCATAACTGAGACTGTCTTTGACACCAACACTGTCCACCGAGACAACTAGAGTTGGATCACCCAAACACTTCTCTAAGAGCGACACATGGAAAATAGGATGTACGGAAGCTAATTCTAAAGGCAACTTCAATTCATATGCCACCTTGCCAACCCATTTCACAATCCGGTAGGGGCCAACATAACAAGCTCTGAGTTTTCCTTTCCTTCCTAACCACATCACTCCCTTCATGGGTGACACCTTCAGAAACACCCAATCATCCACCTCGAATTCTAATTCTCTCCTTCTCATATCGGCATAAGACTTTTAGCAAATTTGAGCTATTTTTTCAACCTATCCCGTATAAGTTAAACCTTCTCCATAGCCTCATGGACCGAATCTGGTCCTATCATCACCACTTCACCAACCTCAAACCAACCAATAGGAGATCTGCACCTCCTACCGTACAATGCCTTAAACGAGGTCATCTGAATACTGGAATGATAGCTATTACTGTATGCAAACTCAATAAGAGGCAAATGATCATCCCAACTACCATTGAAGTCAATCACACATGCTCTTAACATGTCTTTGAGAGTTTGAATTGTCCGCTCCGCTTGACCATCCATTTGCGGTTAAATGTTGTGCTGAGCTTTACCTGAGTACCAAGTCCTTTTTGAAATGACCTCCAAAACTGAGAGGTGAATTAGGTACCTCTGTCTACTATAATGGACAAGAGCACTTCATGCAGTCGAACTAGCTCTCGGATATATAGTTTAGAATAGTCCTCCGCTGAATCTTTGGTTTTGACCGGTAGAAAATGAGCGGCCTTGGTCAACCTGTCTACCACAACCCAAATGTAGTCATATTGTCGATGAGTGCGGGGCAACCCTAAGATGAAATCCATTTTGATTTCTTCCCATTTTCAAGTAGGAATACTGATATACTGAAGCATACCTTCCAGTCTCTGATGCTCGCCCTTTACTTGCTGACAGTTTGGGCACTTAACTACAAATTCTGCAATGTCCTTTTTCATGTCATTCCACTAATAGACCTCTCCTAAGTCACGATACATCTTGGTGGCACTTGGATGGATAGAATACCTGGATCCATGAGCCTCATGCAACATCCGGTTCCTCAGATCATCAACATCCGAAACATATAAGCGACCTTGGAACCGAAGCACACCATCTCCCCTTTGGAGAAGACCTCGACCTTCTGATTCTGAACGGCTTCCTTTAACTTTACCAAAATAGGGTTCTCATCTTGTCTATCTTTTACATCAATCAACAATGATGATTCTGATCCATTCTGAACAACAACATGGCCATCGCTAGAGTCAACCATCCTAACTCCCAACCTTGTGAGTCGATGCACATCCTTCACCAGCTCCTTCTTTCCCTTATCCACATGGGACACACTCTCCATAGAGAGTCTACTAAGTGCATCTGCCACTACATTGGCCTTACCCGGATGGTAGAGCACACTCATATCGTAGTCCTTGAGTAGCTCCAACCACCTCCTTTGTCGAAGATTGAGATCCTTCTCTGTAAACACATATTGTAAACTCTTCTAGTCCATAAACATATCCACGTGGACCCCATACAAATAATGTTTCCATATCTTCAAGGTGAATACCACCGCAGCCAACTCAAGATCATGGGTCGGGTAATTCTTCTCATAAACCTTTAGCTGTCTGGAGGCGTATGCTATACCTTTTCCGTGCTGCATCAATACACACCCAAGTCCGATCCTTGAAGCATCAGAATACATCACGAACCCATCAGTACCCTCGGGTAGGGTAAACACCGGCATTGAGGTAAGTCAAGTCTTCAACTCCTAAAAGCTCCTCTTGCAAGCCTCCAACCATTGGAATTTCACCTTCTTTTAGGTCAATTTGGTCAAGGGTGCTGCAATGGACGAGAAACCATCCACAAACCTTCGATAGTAGCCGTCTAAACCCAAAAGCTCCGAAAATCTGAAGGATTCACCGGTATAGGCCAATTCTTCACTACTTCTATTTTCTGAGAATCCACCTTTATGCCCTCACTTGATACCACATGGCCCAAAAACTCCACTGAGTTCAACCAAAACTTGCACTTGTTGAATTTGGCATATAATTAGCGATCCTTGAGAGTTTTCAGCACTACTCTCAAATGAGTGGCATGCTCCTCCTCGCTCCGAAAGTATATCAGGATGTCATCAATAAATACAATCATGAACATATCCAAGTATGGCATGAACACCCTTTTCATCAAGTCCATGAAAGTTGCAGGAGCATTCATTAGTCCAAAAGACATAACTACAAACTCATAATGACCATACCACGTCTTGAAGGTTGTCTTCGGGATATCGCTCTCCCGAACTCTGAGTTGATGGTACCCGGATCTGAGATCTATCTTTGAGAAGAACCTGGCACCTTGAAGCTGATCAAATATATCATCAATCCTGGGTAGAGGATACCTGATCTTGACAGTAACTTTGTTTAATTGCCGATAATCAATGCACATACGAAGAGAACTATATTTTTTTCAGACAAAGAGAACTGGTGAACCCTATGGGGACTTGCTCAGTCTAATGAAACCCTTATCTAACAGGTCCTTCAACTGTTCCTTCAACTCCTTTAGCTCAGCTGGAGCCATTTTATAGGGAGGAACAGATATAGGTTGCGTGTCAGGGAGAAGGTGTGTACCAAAATCAATTTCCCTCTCCGGAGGGACTCCCAGTAAATCATTGATAACGCTCAAACCACACCTCTTACTAAAGTGAGAAGCGAACGTTGTCAATAAATAACCCAACTAGAGGTTGGGGCCGAACCCGTAGGGAATATGGAAGGATGTAGAAGAACGCTAGTGCTTAAGCTTTTTAATCAATTATTTCCTAAAAGGGGAGATTTGTAAAATTAATAATTAACAATGTTGAGAAATTGATGGTTGTTTCCAAATTAATGCAATTAACTAGGGTAAGTGTTCCCCATGGAACCTTAACTACTTCGGGTGTTACACTAGTGATCTATCCCAATACTTTACTTATAGAACTGATAAATTAGGTTCATTCAAATGATCGATTAGTCCCTATTGAATGACTATACTCAATTACTCGGCCAAGTCTCATGAGCGGTTTCAAACTATTCGTTGTCACTAAGTTCCAGATTTAACTATCCTGCGACCACAGCTCAAGTTAATACAATGATTATCAAAATCAAGGCTCCGTTGTAATTCTCTTTTCCTAATCTCTACCTCTTCGACCAAAGCAAGTAAAGAATTTGGGCACTTTCTAACGTATCGCACTGTTAAGAATCGATAAAGATGAAGAGAATACAATATAAGTGTTTGTATTGGTTTAGAATCACTTTGTGCAACCTTAGCTTATTAATTCACCATAGTTCTCACAACCCTAGTTGTGGTGATTTTAGCCTATCATGTTTTTAAGTAAATTAATAGCATTCATAAATAAAAACTAAAATTTATACTTACAAAAATGATTGGAAGAACCTCTACTTGATTAATGCAAAATTCGGAAGAACAACTTTACAATCGTCTCAAAATAAAACTAACTCTCAAAACTTTCTTACTCGAAGACTTTTCTAATTGAAGACTTCCTCTAAAGATAGGGTATTACATAAAAATAAAGGGATATTTATAGTAGTAGATTTATGATTTTCTTGTTCCTTGATGAATTTGACTTGGGATTTAATGTTCCTTTTCCTAGTTGAAGTGGGAGACCCATTTTTGGGAGTTGGAAGCCTCCTTGCCACGTCGCCCCAAGCTGTTATCGTGTCCAGTGCTGCTACGCATGCCCCATCACGTAGGAGAAGGGCTGCTTCATGTGCCTTATCACGCTAGGACAAAGGCGCCTTGCTCCTGGCCTTGTGCCACCCTTGCTGCACGTCGCACAGCCTGTAGCGTCTGTTTGTTGCTACCTCGTACAGCCTGTAGCGCCTCGCGCTGCTGGTCGTGCGGGCGTGGCATTGCACTATATATATATATATATATATATATATATTCTTTAATTCTTGCTTATTGCATTCCTTCTTCTTCAACTTTAATCCAAACGTCTCAAATACACCTAAATCCATCACTTTTAGCCCTGAAAATATCTAATCACATGCGTTAGCCATTTTTACAATATATAACATAATCTTATGCAAACACACATAATTTGTTCTCAAAATATAGTTAGTTCGGGCAAAAATATGTCTATGAAGTTCGTAAATACGCCCTTCATCAACACCCCACACTTAAACTATTGTTCATCCTCGAACAATCCACTACTTCCCTTCTCACATTTAAGCACAAAATTCATCCTACGAATAGGTCTACTTACACTTAGGATCATGAGACAAATCAATGAAGCTCAAATAACTCACTCGCATGCATATAGGTTCAACATTAAGATGTCAAAGTTCGAAGTCACTTAGCTCTTGAAAACTAACTCATCAAGACATATTTTGGGTCAACATGAATTATATGTAATTTAGCAATCATGATTAAACCAAAGTCTTACCATTGTTCCCCTAACAATTTGGAGAGATGCCCGTTTTCAGACAAGATAGAATAAGATTAACTTGGGCATAAATAAAATAATTTCCGTTCACTCTCACAAAAGAACTCAACATACATGCAAAAGACAACCCATATGCTTTTCCTTAGTGTAATACTCCACGAATATAGAATTATGAATCAAGGATCAATTAGGACTTTAATTTGGTTGTAATGTAGGCTACGGGATGGGTAGGAACTATTTGGCCAAGATAGTGACTAAGCTCCCTAAGCACTTTAATACTTCACAACACTTTGAATTTTTTAGCACTTTCCTGAATTTCCAAGTTCTCTCCTTATACCCCCTTTTTCAATTTTCAACTTAGGTGACTAGTGTGAATTTTTCTTTTAACATTGAGCTCATTCATACACATTTTTTTCTCTTTTCTTTTCCTTTCTTCTGTTCCCACCCTTTACGCACCCCTACTCTAGCCACCCTCAACTTAAGCATTTTTCTTATGTTAAGGTTCACAATATCCAGGGAAGGACTAGGGAAAAAATAGGTTCATTGTAAACAAATGGGCACGGTTAATCGGTAAATCATGATTTTTTTTCATCTTCAATTTTTCAAAACTCTTTCTTCTTTTTATTTTTCCCTCTAAAAATCACCCTCCTTGTTTAGCAAAATTTCACCTTTTTCTTTTCTTCCAATTCACCACACTTTTTAGCTTTTCCCTTCACTTTTCCAATTATACTCCTTTCCTAAATAAAAATTTCATTAAAGTGCTCTAGAAGTCATTTGGATCAAATACAAGTCAATAGAACAAAAAGGGATTAAGCTTGTAATACGGCTATCAAAAGAACAGGCTAAGGCTGAAACGTAGATAAATAGGATAATTACAATCAAGGTACGTAAATAGAATAAAAATATGGTTGCCAAAGAAATGCCTAGATCACTTCCTAAATCCATCATTCTTATTTCGCTCTGAAACACACCGGGAAAGTTCTAGACATCAATTTACAAGCATGGAGTATATCAAAAATAATTCCTCACACATTGGCACAAGATGGTTTAACAATGGAAATCAAGATAACATAAACACATATATCCATATTGCATGCATAACATAAGTAAGCCCATTTTTTTTTCTTTTCAAGCCAAACAAAGTTCCCAAAAGACTAAGTGTTTCTACCGTTTTCATGCATTCTTGAGTGGATTTAATAAAGTCTCAACGATACCTAAAGTGAAGCACCTAGCATTCGTAAGGCTCAAGTCTTGTTCTTCCTAATGACTAATTTACCCTTAAGACTGTCATCATCCATCCATCATCGGGCAAAGTCATGACTCAATGACTAAAAATAAAGAAAAAAATCTAGACTTCCTAATCGGTATTAAGGGACTATCCACCGGAATAGTACCGAAAACAAAAATTGGAGGAACCCAAAATAAAATAAAACTAAAAAAATACTAAAAACCAACAAGCATGCATGAAAAATCATAAATCCCAAAAAAATTAGACTTGCCATGTGCAAATTTAGCAATTAAGGCATGCATGGTAATATGAAGTTCACTTTTCCCACCCCACACTTAATTGGTTACACTATCCCTAGTGCTAAAACAAATAAGCATAAAGTAATAGAGTGCAAGAAGAACTCCCTAGGCCTTGATCTTGGGCAGATTTATATGCCCAAGTGATACTCAAAAGTATCATTTTCGCCTTGTTTATCTATCAATGTGTATACATTCTCATGTAATCGGTAATAAAATGTGAATTTATACTAACCAACATGATTAGCATTGTTTTGCAGGTAAAATGTGATTTCGGGAAGCTAAAATGCATGTTGGATGACATCAGAGTTGGACTTGGATGCGAGCAAGGGAAAAGGCATTGGACAGCATGAATTAAAGGGGCTCCGATGGAGCCGTGTCACGCTGCCATCGCGGAGGCATTCTGCCTGGATGGGGAAAATTCACCCAAATTCCAGTGGAGGTCCGCGTTTGCTCCGTGGCACGGAGCCAGTGCTCCACGATGCACGTCGTGCCACGTTGAGCCTAAATTCCCCGACCCCCAGTTCCAGTGAGGGTCCGCGTTCGTAGCGTGTCAAGGAGGCAGTGCTCCGCGATGCACTCCGTGACACGTTGCTCGTTATTCCGGGAAAAATTCCCAGCAGTATAAATAGAACACTTAGGTTCATTTTTTAATATTCTGACTTGGTGGAGCAAGGACGTGGATTATAGACAGTTGAGGGACAAAAAGTTCAGGGTTTTTTCTCTCTTTCTTTCTTCTTTAATTCAATTGCTTGTATGATTAACACTCATTTTATGATGTTTAATCCACAAATGAGTGGCTAATTCCTCTCCTTGCTGAGGTTATGAACAATTGTAATGAAATTTGATCATTGATTCTTTGGTTTTCCATCTTTTCTTCCATGTTGTTCTATTAATTCTTGTTCTTACTTCATTAGTGTGTGGCCTACATTAATGTACATCTAAAAAGTCCGGTTTCACTCGAGAGAGCACGAAATTGGAAAGTTGTGAATTAATAGGATATGTTCTTTACTTGATTTGGGAAAATTGAGTCTTGATTTGCTTTCAGGATAGAAATATACCTGAAAGTCGTATTAGTCAATTTAGGAACCGGAATTGTATAGCTAGGACATGAATTGCATTTTATCACAGAAATGTAGACGGATGGTTCATGATTCTTAAGTGAGGTTAAATACGAGAGTTTTAATCTCTTGGCAAATGTTCTTGGCTAGCAACTGGAGGAAAAGATTAACCAAAGTATGATGATAATTAGTTTCATTACATGTTCGTTTAACCTCAGCATGCTTTCATTCATAGTTCAGATTCAAAGTAGATAATTGTTCTTAGTTTTAGTATAAAATTTATAAAACAAACTATCAACTTTTTGGTTACGCGGTTGTCTGCATTTTTAGAAGTAAAATATAGTACACTTGAGCAATTTGCACTTCATCCAAGTCTCTGTGGGATCGATACTTGGCTTACTAAAGCCACTTACTACATGTTCGACCACGTGCACTTGCGTGTCAGTTTTATAACCCCAAAACCACCCGAACAAGTTTTTGGCGCCGTTGCCGGGGACTTGGCAACTGGTGAAATTGTTTTAAGTGTTAATTTACTGTATTTTTATTTTCTTAGTGTTGACAACTTGGTCTTAGCCTGTATTTTGCAGACTTAATTGCTGTTGAACGCTGCCAAGAGACAAGGAGCTGGTGGAATCGTATATAGAGCCAGAAAGGATATTTCACAGTAAGAGAAGAGAAGCTCTACAAAGAATGCTGCAGTTGCTCAGAAAGACGATCATGGAGCAATAACAGAATCCACCGGTAGTACGGGCAGTGTTAGTGCCCGAAGAAGCAGCAGCATGGCCGGTTCGCGAGGTGGCAATCCCACATGCTAATAATGTTACATTGAGTATCCGCAAACCCGAGACGGGAGGGAGATTTGAACTTAAACAAATATGGTGCAATTGTTGCACACAAGCGGGCAATTTACCGGTCTCCCTCATGAAGATCCACAGCAGCATCTCCAAATTTTTTTGGAGATAAGTTACACTTACATCCCCGCTGGAGTGTCACCAGACTATGTCCGGCTTACATTGTTCCCATTCTCATTATTGGGAGAAGCCAAGAGGTGGTTGAAAGCTGAGCCACCGAATTCTATTTCTATGTGGGATGATCTTGCAAGGAAGTTCTTGATAAGGTTTTTTCCCTCTGGTAAAACAGCAAGACTTAGAAGTCAAATTCTAAGTTTCAAACAGAGAGAGGGAGAAAATTTATATCAGGCTTGGGAGAGATTTAAATCCATGTTGCGGGATTGTCCTCATCATCATCAGTCCAATGATGTGTTGGTGCACACATTTATTGAGGGTTTGGAACCCCACACCAAAATATTGCTAGATTCAGCAGCTGGAGGGCAAGCGCTGGAGAAGACTTGTGAGGAGCTGTATACCTTGTTGAACCGGATTTCACAGGGCAATCCAGAATGGAATGCTGATTCATCACGAGGTGGGACAAGAAAAGCAGCAGAAGTGCTTGAAGTGGATGGGTTTACAGCTATCGCTGCACAGATAGCTACATTGCAAAATCAACTAAACACTCACTTCAGCAACATGACATTGAGCCAGCCTCAAGCCCCAATTAATGTAGTCCAGCAGATGTGGTGTGAAGTGTGTGGAAGCAGTGAGCACTCAGCTGAGTGTTGTGGAGCCAATCCTAACTCGGTAAACTTTGTGGGTAATGCACAAAGGAACCACCAGCAGTATGGTAGTAGCTACAACTCCAATTGGAGGAATCATCCTAATTTCTCATGGGGTAGCAACAACCATCAGGGCCAAAGTTTGGGTCAGGGTGTACAAATGAATCAAGGAGGGCAGCAGAACTATCAAGCTCAATTTAGAAACAACAATGCACCTCCTCCACCACCATCACCCAGAATTGAGGAGATGTTCAAGACCATGATAGCTAGCCAAGCTCAATTGCAGGCTGACTATGTGAAATTGGCAGCCGAAGTGAAAAACAACCAGTTAGCTACCAAGGCACTTGAATATCAATTTGGGCAATTTGCTAGTGCCCAAAACACAAGGCCCGGAGGAGGACTGCCAAGCGACACGGATCCCAATTCCAAGCAGGTAAATGCAGTGACCACAAGGAGTGGTTTGCAGCTGAAAGAGGTGGAACCAGAAAGACCACCTCAACAGTCGGGAGCAGTAGAAGTTGAGAGGGAGCACAGTTCTGAGAGGGGGAAGACCAAGGAAGCTGAATCAGAAAGACCTCCACCCCCGTTCCCTCAACGACTAAAGAAACACAAAGAGGAGGCGTGTTTCAAGAAATTCATGGAGGTGCTGAAACAGGTACATGTTAACTTACATCTTGTTGATGTCTTGCAGGGAGTGCCGAAATATGCGAAGTATATAAAGGACATCGTGGCAAACAAAAGTCGGTTGATTGAGTATGCTACGGTGGCTCTAATGGAGGAGTGCACTTCCTGGATTCAAAATAGACTGCCCACAAAGCTAAAAGACCCTGGGAGTTTTACTATCCAGCTTACTATTGGGCAGAGCATCCGAGCTCGCGGATTGTGTGACTTGGCAGTGAGCATAAATTTGATGCCTTCATCGGTAATCAGAAAGTTGGGTCTAGGGAGTCCTAGACCCACAACGGTAATCTTGCAGTTGGCGGATCAATCCTTAGATAGGCCGGATAGCATTGTTGAGGACGTTCTGGTGCAAGTTGGCTCCCTAATTTTCCCGATAGATTTTGTCGTGCTGGATTTTGAACCAGACGCGGAAGTCCCATTTATTTTGGGACGTCCCTTCTTGGCAACCGGGAAATAACTAATTGACGTAGCTGCGGGGCAGCTAACAATGCGAGCACATGACAAAATAGAGGTATTTGATGTGTTAAAAGCCATGAAGCTTCCAGATATACATGAGGAGCTTTCAGCAATCAATGTGGTTGAACATGAAGAAATTCGTCAGATTGTTGAATCTCAAGACCCATTGGAAAGAGCGTTGACGCACTCCGATCATTTTAGAGATAGAGAGGCGTATGGAATGGTCCAAATGTTGAATGGAGCACAGAATCATCCTAGGAGACAGGAATTTCAATCATTGATGAGATCTCTAGAGCCTTTGCCGAAACCATCCGTTGAGGAGGCACCGAAGCTGGAGCTGAAAGAATTGCCTCCCCATTTAAAATATATCTTTTTGGGGGAGGGTGAGACGTTACCAGTTATCATCTCTACAGACTTGACGGAGGCACAGGAGAAGGCAGCATTAGGTGTCCTCAGAAAGAGGAAGAAAGCAATAGGTTGGAAAATGTCAGACATTCAGGGTATCAATCCAGCTTTCTGTACACACAGGATATTCATGGAGACAGGAGCCAAACCAACCGTTCAGCCGCAACGGAGACTTAATCCAGCAATGAAGGATGTGGTGAGGAAAGAAATAATCAAGTGGCTTGATGCAGGTGTGGTCTACCCAATTTCAGACAGTGAATGGGTCAGCCCCGTTCAGTGTGTTCCAAAGAAAGGGGGGATGACTGTAGTCACCAATGAGAAAAATGAGTTGATCCCTACCCGAACTGTCACAGGCTGGCGGATCTGCATGGATTACAGGAAGCTGAATGAAGCCACGAGGAAAGATCATTACCCCATCCCGTTTATTGATCAAATATTGGATTGGTTGGCGGGACAGGAATATTATTGCTTCCTTGATGGGTACTCTGGTTATAACCAAATAGCCATAGCTCCGGAGGATCAAGAGAAGACTACCTTTACCCATCCTTATGGGACATATGCTTTCAGGCGAATGCCGTTTGGGTTATGCAATGCACCCGCCACATTCCAGAGATGCATGATGGCTATTTTCCATGACATGGTGGAGGATTTTGTTGAGGTATTTATGGATGATTTTTCTGTTTTCAATAATTCATTTGCTACTTGTTTGCAGAATCTTGACAGGGTGCTGGCCCGCTATGAGGAATCCAACCTTGTATTAAACTGGTAAAAATTCCACTTCTTAGTGAAGGAGGGTATTGTCCTTGGCCACAAAGTATCTCGAAAGGGGTGGAAGTCGATCGTGCTAAGATCGAGGTTATTGAAAAGTTGCCACCACCTGTGTGAGTGAAAGGTGTGCGCCATTTTCTTGGGCATGCAGGATTCTACAGACGGTTCATCAAAAACTTTTCCAAAATTTCTAGACCACTATGCAGATTGCTAGAAAAAGAGGTGAAGTTTGAGTTGAATGATGAGTGTGTTAAAGCATTCAAAGAGTTGAAGCAGAAATTGATAGAAGCACCTATCCTCACTTCTCCGGACTGGGAACAACCATTTGAGCTGATGTGTGATGCCAGTGATGTGGCTGTGGGAGCCGTATTGGGGAAAAGAAAAAAGAGAATCTTTCATTCTATTCATTATGCAAGCAAAACGCTGAATACGGCCCAAAGCAATTACACAGTCACAGAGAAGGAAATGCTAGCCTTGGTGTTTGCATTTGACAAATTCAGGTCCTATTTGGTGGGTTCGAAAGTGGTGGTGTACACAGACCATGCAGCGATTAGGTACCTATTCAACAAGAAGGATGCTAAGCCTAGGTTGATCAGATGGATCTTGTTGTTGCAGGAGTTCGACCTTGAGATCAAAGACATAAAGGGGAGCGAGAATCAGCTAGCAAATCACCTATCACGTTTGGAAAGCCGGTCACATGTGATGGAAAGTGATAACATAAATGAAGAGTTCCCAGATGAGCAACTCTTGGCAGTTGGGGAAGCTGAAGTTCCCTGGTATGCAGACATAGTCAACTTGCTAGTGAGTGGAGTCTACCCACCTGAGGCAACAGACCAGCAAAGAAGGAAATTGAGGCATGATTGCCGGCACTTTGTTTGGGATGAACCATACTTATTCAAACAAGGACCAGACCAGGTAATGAGAAGATGCATCCCGGAGATTCAGATTGCAGAGGTATTGAGGGGCTGTCATTCTTCATTGTATGGGGGTCATCACGGAGACGAGAGAACAGCACACAAGGTTCTACAGTCAGGTTTCTTTTGGCCGACACTATTCAGAGACTCTATTGCGTATGTCAAAATGTGTGATAGATGTCAGCATACAGGATCAATTGGCAGAAGACAAGAGATGTCGCTGCAGAATATACTGGAAGTTGAGCCCTTTGATGTGTGGGGCATTGATTTCATGGGCCCATTTCCACCGTCATTTGGTAACCGTTACATCTTGGTGGCCGTAGATTATGTATCAAAATGGGTGGAAGCAATAGCTTGTCCCAGGAATGACAACAAGGTAGTAACGAAGTTTGTGAAAAAACACATCCTCACCAGGTTCGGGACACCCCGAGCCATTATCAGCGATGGAGGGGCTCATTTTGTCAATGGAAGTTTCAAGAAATTACTAGCCAAATATGGGGTGCGCCATAAAGTGGCGACAGCATACCACCCCCAAACTAGTGGGCAAGTAGAGGTGTCAAATAGAGAAGTGAAGCTGATTCTCCAGAAAACGGTAAATACACAATGAAATGATTGGTCAAGCAAACTTGATGATGCGTTGTGGGCGTACAGAACTGCTTACAAGACACCGATTGGAACCTCACCATACCGACTGGTCTATGGCAAAGCATGTCATCTTCCGGTGGAATTAGAGCATCAAGCCTTCCAAGCTGTCAGGAAGCTAAATATGGACTTAGAGCTAGCGGGCAAAAAGAGACTAATGCAACTCAGTGAACTTGACGAGTTCCGCTGGCATGCCTATGAGAGTGCCAAGTACTACAAGGAAAGAACTAAAAGATGGCATGATAAGCATGTGGTGCATCGCATTTTCGAGCCGGGACAAAAAGTTTTGCTCTTCAATTCAAGATTGAAGTTGTTTCCAGGAAAGCTGAGGTCTAAATGGTCGGGACCATTTGAAGTGGTAAGAATGACCCCGCACGGGGCGGTAGAATTGTGGCAAGAAGATCGGAGTGCCACGTTCTTGGTAAATGGCCAGAGGTGTAAGCACTACTGGGGGGAGGATGGTGATCGAGAGAAATCGTCCATCACCCTAGCGGACAATTGAGCTTAAACGACGTCGAGCCGCGACGGTAAACCAGGCGCTGCACGGGAGGCAACCCGTGAAGAACTTATTTTTTCTTTCATTTTGTAAAGTGTAAATAGATTTTTCTTTTTCTTTTTCTTGATTTACAACAAAATTTTTCGTTTTAGTTTTTGTTTTATTTGTATTTACAGTGAAACCTATAATTCTAACCAATTTTGTATAGTGAGATGATTTTCAGGTCAAACGGAGAAAAATACGCATGGAATCGCGAAGGAAAAGTCGAGGTATGAAAAAATTAATAAAAAGTGGAAAACAGTGAGCTGGGGCGATAGCTTCGTGTCACGGAGGAGGACCTCCACGTTACCCTTCGTGACACGTTGAGGTATAACCTGGAAATTATAAAAAATTTCCAGAATGGTCTCGCGATGGCTCCGTGTCACGGAGGCAGTGCACCGCGATGCACTCCGTGACACGTTGTCGTGTATATCGCGACGGGTCACACCGGGTCGCCGGGTGACCCGTGCGATTTTCTTACTTTTTAACCCTGAAAACCTCCCCTTTTCCCTCATTTTCTAATCCCTCCACGACCAAACCCCCCAAAACCCATCCCCCATCAACATGACACGGAGTAAGGCAAGAAATTCACCAAGTTTTCTTCGATTCTTCAAAAACAAGGTATGTTCTTTGATTCCCTCTCAAATTCTTGTCGATTTTCTTTGATTTTTAGCATGGGAGGTGAGCTAAATTGCCCTAAGTCGAAATTAATCATGAATTTGATTTCATTGTTGATTGATGAATGTTCGGAATGTCGTATGATTGCTTGAACATGTCGATTGCATAAATTGATCGAATTTGATTGATAAAATCAATTTTAGGGCTTGTTAGTTGAATTTGAAGTTGAAAATGTATTGAAATTGTGAATTTTATGCCGGGTTGTACGTGTTGAATGAGATGAGTCGATGTACAAATTGTTAGGATGTTAATAGAACGACAGATTCTCGGGTTGGGGGAAATGTTGAAATTTGTAAGAATTGGTTGGTTGTATAGGTTCATGTAGATATATTTTTGTGTTGTTTTTGTTTCTTTGTTTTTCTTTGCGAAGTGCGATGGTTAAAATGTTAGCGATGGTAGTAATTGTGATTAGCTGTACGAAGTCTGAGTAGTACGCAGAAGTTATACCATCGAATTTTTCGAACGCACTAAGCATGATTGTATAGTTGTTTGTTTTGTGTAAATAAAGATATTCTTGCTGTATTGTTGTAACTGTAGCTAAGGACCAAGTGTGGGGTAACCTAGCGTAATCCTACCTTAGCCGAAGTTAAGATCCGTTAGCTTAACATTGATCTTGTTTACTTGGGTTGACAGGTGAAATGGCAAGCCGGCAAGATAAAGGAAAAGGCGCGTCAACTTCAGGCGCCGGAAGGAAACGAATCAGACTGGGCACAGCAGTCCCAGCTGCACCAGCAGTTCCACGCGGCCAACGCCGCCAATACGGAACAAGATGGGTGACCGATGAGGGGAAAAAGTGGTACGCGAAGCATAAGGAAAATAAATATTTCCCCAAGGAGCATATAGCACAGGAACCATTGGCACAGGAGTTCCCCAGGATGGTCCACCGGATCGAGGCAGCTGGGCTCAAGTTCATCTTTGAAGAGCCCAAGGAATGCAATCTACACTTGGTTCGGGAGTTCTATGCCAATTGGAACCCGACGATCAGGAGTCACACCATCAAGATCAGAGGGCAAATAGTCACTCTGGAGCCCCACCACCTCAATGCCATCATAGGAGCGCGGGACACAGACGCCCACGTCCTCCGACAGCTGAACATTACCCCACCGTACGCGGACATCAGACGCACATTGTGTGGGACCCGATCAACAGCTAGATGGAGCAGACACAAAGAGAGGGGCTACCATCAGACGTTGCCCTATTCACAAATGAACAGGAAAGCCCGAATCTGGCTGAAGATAGTCTGCTCATGCCTAATCCCGGGGGTACATATGACTGATGTAACCCGGGATTGTGTATGCCTGGTGTACGCCCTGATGAAAGGGCTGGAGATCAATGTCGGGGCGGTTATTATATCCGCCATGAAGAGAGCCCGGTTGCACCAGGGGCACAGGTATGGTTTTGGTGGACTACTGACCACCTTCCTCAGGGGCCTCGATGTTGAGGAGGAGGCCCTTGACTATATCCCGCAGTTAGAGTGGCGGGCCTTAGACGTTACTAAAACTAAGGCTCCCGACACCACCCACGGGCCAGTGCTTACACTTGGCGAGCAACATGCTCGTGATGACCAGTATATGGCTCGGATGTATGGGATGCAGATGCTCCAGCTAAGGATAGGTGGGAGGCCAGCGACAGAGGAGGAGCTATGGCAGCTCGAGCTAGACTACCCTTTTGGCGAAAACGCCAGGGCTCTATGCCGAGTGGGGCCAGCATTTGTAGAGCCCACAGATGATGATGTCTCCACATACGAGGAGACACATCGGGAGGACTCCGATGTGGAGTCCGATGATGACGACGGAGGCGACTCGGATATGGGAGATGAAGTAGCAGCACCCGATGAAGAAGTGGAATACTTTGACTGATCAGGAAGTTCTACCACCCGATTTTGTGCTATTTTAATTTTTGTGAACACTGGGGACAGTGTTCGAGCTAAGTGTGGGGTGGGAGTAGTTAGGTGTTGGGCTGGGCTGGTTTGTATGTATGCTCTCTTCTGTTATCGTGTATGTTGTGTGTCCCTGTGAGTGTGAATTTTCAAGTTGTTTCGTAAGTTGTTTTGTATTTGTAAATATTTGTTAAATTAATGTGTGTTGCTGAATTTTGCTAGCTGATTCTGATTCTGTACATATTTTTGTTATCGAAATGATCGATATTTTTAAAAAATTTTAAAATAGTTTGTAAATTTTAAAATATTTTGTAAATAATTTTTCTATCGAAATGATCGATATTTTCGACATTTTTTAATTTTGGATTTCTCGGCGTTTGTTTTCGGTTCTTTTAACGAGAATGGTCCCATTGAACCGACGTCTTAAGTAGTGACTGTTCCCTATGATGGATGGATGACGACCGTCTTAAGGGAAATGTAGTCGTTAGGAGTAGTTTTTTTTCTCAATTATTTTTTCAGTTTTTCTTTATTGGATTGCATCCCAAAACCTGTAGTTACTATATGGTTGCGAATTTCTGGTTGCATGTTGTACATGATATTCAAAATGCAAAGGTGATTCGTATGAAAGCATGCAAATTTGTAAATATGTTGAGATACCTAGGCTGTAGAGTTCGATTCAGTATGATTGAGGCTTAATGTTTGAATTCATGTAATTAGCTGATTGAAGAGTCTGTGAATACATCTTGAATCGAGCATGTGCAAAAAGTGTGAAGTGAGGTGTTGACATTCCATGCTATTGTGAAGTGTCTAGAACTTGCCTGGTGTGTGTACAAAACAAAATGAAGGAGGTGTATTGTAGGAAATGATGTAGGCATTTCTTTGTTTTAACCGAGAGTTTCTATTTTTTTTCCTTGTCATACCCCCCTTTCTGTGATTGTATACCCTAGTCATCCCTTTGAGCCTTTAGCTGATTGTTTTTTTTTCTTTTGTCCAAAAAGTGTAAACCGATCTTAATTCCTTCTTTTCATTAGCCGTAAAGTCTATACAAAACTCTTAAGCGCTTAAGAAGAGAAAATCATTTTCCCAAAGTGTCAAAGAGTGAGAATGGTGAAAAGAAAAAGAAAAGCAGAGTGAGGGAAGAAAAGAAAAGGTTGAAGGTGCACTTGTTATAAATAAACGATAACGAAGGTGCATGAATAATCTTTGTTGTTGTGTCAAGTGTGCTTAATGAAATGGGCCGTACTAAAGAAAATCATCAAGAATGGGATGATGAAAAAAAAAAGAGAAACAATGTCCATGAGTTGATGGGATGTGTTGAAAAGGCGCTTAAGGATGCTAGTGGCTATTATTGGCTAATCCAATATTTACTAGTTCCATAGCTTCCATTACAACCCATTAAAGTCCTACGTGATCTTACATCGCACTTCTTTATATTAGTGGAGTAATACACTAAGGGCAAGCTTATGGGTCATGACATGATGCATGTGAATTCTTTTGGGAGAGAGAGTGAAATTGTGTGTACATGCCCCTGTTTGAATGTTTGTGAGTCATATGAGCAAAAAGGGGAAGATTCTCTTGTGTTGTGAGGGCACATGCGTGATGAAAGATTAATTTTCGTGTCGGATATCTTGATCAGCTGATTTGCATGAGTTTGCCGATATCGAGAGTCGATTCTTAAAGTCTAGGAGGTCTTAATGTATTGAAGGTCACTGCATTGATAAGACCATGCATGTTTTCTTGATGATTTGCTGTATTGAATAATCGGTATGACCGTAGCCTAAATTGTCGAACCGAAGTAGCGAGGTTGGGATGTAAATTGCATGAATTGTATGCTTGTTGTTCGAGGACGAACAAGGATTTAAGTGTGGGGTAAGTGATCTTGGGCAGATTTATATGCCCAAGTGATACTCAAAAGTATCATTTTCGCCTTGTTTATCTATCAATGTGTATACATTCTCATGTAATTGGTAATAAAATGTGAATTTATACTAACCAACATGATTAGCATTGTTTTGCAGGTAAAATGTGATTTCAGGAAGCTAAAATGCATGTTGGATGACATCGGAGTTGGACTTGGATGCGAGCAAGGGAAAAGGCATTGGACAGCATGAATTAAAGGGGCTCCACGATGGAGCCGTGTCACGCTGCCATCGCGGAGGCATTCTGCCTGGATGGGGAAAATTCACCCAAATTCCAGTGGAGGTCCACGTTTGCTCCGTGGCACGGAGCCAGTGCTCCGTGATGCACGTCGTGTCACGTTGAGCCTAAATTCCCGGACCCCCAGTTCCATTGAGGGTCCGCGTTCGTAGCGTGTCACGGAGGCAGTGCTCCGCGATGCACTCCGTGACACGTTGCTCGTTATTTTGGGAAAAATTCCCAGCAATATAAATAGAACACTTAGGTTCATTTTTTAATATTCTGACTTGGTGGAGCAAGGACGTGGGTTACAGGCAGTTGAGGGATGAAAAGTTCAGGGTTTTTTCTCTCTTTCTTTCTTCTTTAATTCAATTGCTTGTATTATTAACACTCATTTTATGATGCTTAATCTACAAATGAGTGGCTAATTCCTCTCCTTGCTGAGGTTATGAACAATTGTAATGAAATTTGATCATTGATTCTTTGGTTTTCCATCTTTTCTTCTATGTTGTTCTATTAATTCTTGTTCTTACTGCATTAGTGTGTGGCCTACATTAATGTACATCTAAAAAGTCCGGTTTCACTCGAGAGAGCACGAAATTGGAAAGTTGTGAATTAATAGGATATGTTCTTTACTTGATTTGGGAAAATTGAGTCTTGATTTGCTTTCAGGATAGAAATATACCTGAAAGTCGTGTTAGTCAATTTAGGAACCGGAATTGTATAGCTAGGACATGAATTGCATTTTATCACAGAAATGTAGACGGATGGTTCATGATTCTTAAGTGAGGTTAAATACGAGAGTTTTAATCTCTTGGCAAATGTTCTTGGCTAGCAACTGGAGGAAAAGATTAACCAAAGTATGATGATAATTAGTTTCATTACATGTTCGTTTAACCTCAGCATGCTTTCATTCATAGTTCAGATTCAAAGTAGATAATTGTTCTTAGTTTTAGTATAAAATTTATAAAACAAACTATCAACTTTTTGGTTACGCGGTTGTCTGCATTTTTAGAAGTAAAATATAGTACACTTGAGCAATTTGCACTTCATCCAAGTCTCTGTGGGATCGATACTTGGCCTACTAAAGCCACTTACTACTTGTTCGACCACGTGCACTTGCATGTCGGTTTTATAACCCCAAAACCACCCGAACAGGCCTCCACTCCTCGTCGTCTGTGGGGGTAAGAACAGTTCCCCAATCTATGTCTTTTATGTTCAAATTGTTTTGTTGAAAATTATGAGCTATCACCTTCACACTTGAACAAACACATAAAAGCGAAAAAATTTATCTTGTGTTGCCTCCCAAGTAGCGCCTGATTTAACGTCGTGGCACGAAATAGGTATCTTGATTACTCATACTACATCAAAATACTTTTTGCTACCGTGGTCACATCTTGGCCGCTTGTTTCACCACGCTGCCTTGTGACACGTCAGAAAATAAAAGAAAAAAATAGGAAATAAAGACTAAAAGTTAAACACAAATAATTAATCTAATCCTAAACTATATTCCCTGGCAATGGTGCCACTTCTTGATAATGCTCAAACCACACCTCTTACTGAAGTGAGAAGAGGACGTTGTTAATAAAGATCCCAACTAGAGGTTGGGGTCGAACCCACAGGGAATATGGAAGGATGTAGAAGAACGCTAGTGCTTAAGCTTTTTAATCTATTATTTCCTAAGAGGGGGGATTTGTAAAATTAATAAGTAACAATGTTGAGAAATTGATGGTTGTTTCAAAATTAATGCAATTAACTAACGTAAGTGTTCCCCATGGATCCTTAACTACTTCGGGTTTTACACTAGTGATCTATCTCAATACTTTACTCATAGAACTGATAACTTAGGTTCATTCAAACGACAGACCAGTCCCTATTGAATGACTATACTCAATTACTCGACCAAGTCTCATGAGCGGTTTCAAACTATCTATTATCACTAGATTCCAAATTTAACTATCCTACGACCACAACTCAAGTTAATACAATGATTATCAAAATCAAGGCTCCGTTGTAATTGTCTTTTCCTAATCTCTACCTCTTCGACCAAAGAAAGTAAAGAATTTGGGCACTTCCTAACGTTGCGCACCGTTAAGAATTGTTAAAGATGAAGAGAATACAATATAAGTGTTTGTATTGGTTTAGAATCACTTTGTACAACCCTAGCTTATTAATTCACCATGGTTCCCACAACCCTAGTAGTGATGATTTTAGCCCATTATGTTTTTAAGTAAATTAATAGCATTCATAAATAAAAACTAAAATTATACTTACAACGATGATTAGAAGAACCTTCACTTGATTAATGCAAAATTCGGAAGAACAACTTTACAATCGTCTCAAAATAAAACTCTCTCAGAACTTTCTTACTCGAAGACTTTTCTAATTGAAGACTTCCTCTAAAGCTTGGCTATTACATAAAAATAAAGGGGTATTTATAGTAGTAGATTTATGCTTTTCTTGTTCCTTGATGAATTTGACTTGGGATTTAATGTTCCTTTTCCTAGTTGAAGTGGGAGACCCATTTTTGGGCGTTGGAAGCCTCCTTGCCACATCACCCCAAGATGTTATCGCATCCAGTGCTGCTGCACATGCCTCATCGCGTAGGAGAAGGGCTGCTGCGCGTGCCTTTTCACGCTAGGACAAAGGCGCCTCACGCCTGGCCTTGTGCCACCCTTGCTTCACGTCGCACAGCTTGTAGTGCCTATTTGTTGCTGCCTCGCGCTGCTGGTCGCGGGGGTGTGGCATTGCACTATATATTTTTTTTCTTTAATTCTTGCTTAGTGCATTCCTTCTTCTTCAACTTTAATCCAAACGTCTCAAATACACCCAAATCCATCACTTTTAGCCCTGAAAACATCTAATCACATGCGTTAGCCAATTTTACAAATATATAACATAATCTCATGCAAACACACGTAATTTGTTCTCAAAACATAGTAGAGTATGGGCAAAAATATCAATGAAGTGCGTAAATACGCCCTTCATCAATCATCTGGGAAGAGTTTTGGATACTCAGATACCACTGAAACAGACTGGATAGTCGGGGTCTCGGACTCCATATCCTTAACCCTAACTAAATGGTACACACAACCCTTAGAAATCATCTTTATGGCCTTAAGGTAGGAAATGAAACGACCTACAGGCACAGCTGAACTACCCTTCCACTTTAAGACTAGCTCTCCCAGAAATCTGAACTCTACTACCCGGGTTCTACAATTAACTGAGGCATAACATGCAAATAGCCAATCCATGCCGAGGATAACATCAAAATGGTCATGGCTAACTCTATCAGATCTTCTGAGGTGACTCTCTGAAGAACTGATATCGGGCAACCTCTATATACCCGTCTAGCTACGACTTAATCACCTACTGGAGTAGAGACTGAGAAGGGTTCTGGAAAGACTTCAGAACTGACTACGAAGCTACTGGCCACATAAGGTGTCACATAAGACATGGTAGCCCCCGAATCTAACAAAGAATAAACATCAAGATGGAAGACTCATAACATACCAGTAACCACATCGAGGGAAGTCTCCTACTCTTGACGGGACGCGAGGGCATAGAATCTGTTTTGGAGCTGACTGCCACCTGTTCTGGTAGATGCCCCCTGATGGGAGGGATGTGCTACTGGAGCTGCTGAACTAGAAGCTGGGCCTCGACCACCATCCTAGCCCTATCTCGTTGTTGGGCAATATCTGAGCATATTTCCAGGCTTCCCACACCCGAAGCAAGCACCTGTACCTGCCAAGCACTGACCCGTGTGCCCCCGACCACATCTGCTGCAAGCTGGGATACTAGAATCTGTGGGTATGTTGCTTTGACCCCTCGAGCCTGAGGCTCGCCCCCTCTAATCATGCCTAGGCCTGGATGGCACACTCAATGTTTAAGATGCTAGGGCTGAAGATCTTTGGGGGTCTGCTGTCGGTGCCCACCTCCTGACCTCGACTGTGAGAATCTATGACTATCAGTCTTGGCCCTTTTGGCCTCCCTCTCTATCATATACGCCGCATCCATCTGCTGGGCGTATAAGACTATCTGAGGAAAATCCATATCCTGGTGGAGCATAGTGGTCCTACAATCCTTGTCCAAATAGCCCGCCACACCATGAATAAATCTGCTCACCGTGCCCTCTAATCAGCCACTAACTCTGGGGTGTAATTCAATAGGCGAGTGAACTCAAGGGCATACTCCTGCACTGTTATTCTCCCTTGCTTAAGATTCATGAACTCAACTACCTTTAGCTCTCACATCTCACGAGGGAAGAACCGATCTAAGAACGCAACATGAAACTTCTCCCAAGTGACAGGGCCTGCTCCGGCGGCCCTACTATCTTTCCATTGTCGAAACTAGATGTGCGCGACCGCCTTTAGATAATATGAGGCCAACTCAGCACACTCAACTCCATTAACCCCCATGACCTGGTGATCTTTATGATCTCATTAAAGAACTCATGCGGGTCGTCATCTACTTTTGACCCGAGGAACTCTAGCGGGTTCATTCTCAAGAAATACCTGACTCGAGCCGTCGCTGCATTTCCATTTTGCGAGACATGCGCAACTGTTTGCTGATTGACCTGAGCGATCAAGGCCTGAACAAGCATGTGAATAGCTGCCCAAAACTCAGCATGGGCAACTGGCTCCGGTGCATGGTGCTCTTGGACTAGTGGGGCCTGCTAGTGCCCATTTCTGTGCCATCCTCGTGGCCATCTCCATTCCCATTCCTTCTACCATTTACTCTTCGAGGATCCATGATTCTAAAATCGCGAATAGCACGAACTAAAAGGATGGGGAGTCATTACATTGCATGACATAGATCATGAAAGAAGGGAACATTTCCAAAACGTCTCGAAGCCTCTTCGTCATAAGTGTTGTGCGCTTCACACCCATGAAAAAAACTCTACTTAACGCGGCTTTCAGACCCCCTAGGAAACTTCAAACATATTGCTTTGATACCAAGTTTGTCACAACGTGAACGGAGGCCCAGATCGAGACACGGGACAAGGAGCACCAAGAGACTCCAAGCCGACCCATGGCATGAACATACATCTAACTCACTTACTAAAACTGAAGAATCAACATAATGATCTTAGCGGAAGTCTGAAATAAACATAACATCAGAATACACAATCTGAAGCTGAATACATCCTTTTTGTTTGAAAAGCCTCTAAACATGATGAGTTGATCGGACAAGACCCCAACTAACTCGAATAAGCTGAAAACTGAAAATACATAGAGAAATCTGAATAAGCATGGTCCTAGGGAGATGAGGACTCACCAACAAGTGTAAGATGCTAACTCTGAGCACTGGCTACGAACGGGGCTGAGTCTGAGTGTCGGGTCCTGTATCATGAAATGATACAGCATAGAGTATGCAGTCAGTATGTGGAATGTACCGAGTATGCAAGATAAGTAAAATCGCTTAAATAAGTAAAATCATTTAAAGACATGCATAAAGCAAAACATAAACAATAATAATCTGAGAGTAGGGCTTGCATGCATCCTTTCTGAAATCATGATCTCATCATAACATAGCATAACATCATAATTGAATCGATTGACTCAAAGTTGAAATATGATAGTCATGAGCTGTACATTGAGTCAAACCTGTTTTAGAACATATATAGATGTATAAATCTCATGAACGATGAACATGCATAACTGAAATCATGAGGAACAATGGCAGACTCATCTTTTAACCAACATACCACAATAGAGCCTAAGTGGTCTCAACTATCACACTCATGTGGGAAGAGCCGTCCAAAGCCTTGCCAGGGCTAGGGATGATACCATGATATCGATATCAAGCTCGAGGCCTAATCGGGGTAGGGGATAGCTCACTAGGGAGGTCCTTAAATAATATATATAAGAATATACCTACGTTGGCGCGTAGTTCTGAGGCATAGGGTGATCGACCCTTAGCCTACTCGGTGCTAGACACTACTCCCAAAAATATGAATATGCTTTCCATCGTTTTTCAATGAAGCTTACCATCTTAATTTGACGAAGCTCAATAATCAAATACATCTCAAATATAAAATCATGCATATGAGAAGCTTTAGCTCAAACCATACCACAAGATGAAAGATAATTGGGAGTCTTCACTCCAAAACCATATGGTAAGCTTAATTCAGGAAACATAAATCATACTTGAACATGTGGGCATTGACCAATACTTTTACATGTTTGAAAATACTTAATTCACATTGAAAACATGATTATAAACATGGGTAGCTTGAAAACATGTTTTTCATCATAATATCTCTTCATAATCATACATTCATCACAAATCTCATCTTTCATGAACTTCTCATCAATGGGCTTTTAAATTCATAAAACTTGAAACATGATTTTTAATTTAAAATAATATGAAACTTACCCATGAATCATAATTCAAAAGTAGAAATATATTTAGATCATACCCATGTAGATATATTAGGAATTTCATGCATTGGTTAAAACCTCATCGAATTGACATAGGAAATTCATGATTTAGAGAGGGATTGGGCATGGGTGTGAAAGGATTCACCCATTCATAACCCTACATACCTTACTGAGGCTGATTCTTACACTTCTCTGATTGCCCAAGGAAGAATTGAATAGAATTTGCAGAAGAAAAGCTTGATCACCTCCTCAAACTTTCTATTTTTGCATGCATGAATGAGAATGCCCTAAAATGAACTTAACCCTCTTAAAAGACAACATTAATAACGTAAAACGACGTAGTTTAGGTCTTAGGATCTCAAAAATTATGGTAAAGCCCTTACTAAATTCGCAGAAAATAACTATCAGTCAGTCCCCCCCAAGGGACATGACGACTCATCATCTCAGGCCACGACCCGTGGCATTGTCCATCAAGTAAACTGCTTATCAATTCATATGGGCTCATCACGGGTGACTTCATGATTCGTTACTAGTGATCACGACTCGTGGTCACCACTCATCATGTGCACTGCCTTAATCTCAATCAAACCTTTCCCTGTTGGCCATAACTATCCCATGAATCGTAATGACTGACCACGACTCATGGTCACGTCCGTGGGGATCCAAATTCCAAAATTTCAACTCCACCTTCTGATCCTCACCACGAGTCACATCACGACTTGTGGGCTGCTCTCATGGGTCACCTCACGACCCGTTCTGTGTCCTAATGCCAGTTTAAAATTTTTCTCCTTTTCAACTCTCGGGTCTGATCTTTGGGCTTCCGGAGTATAACATTTAACAATGGAAATCAAGATTATATGAAATCATATATCCAAAATTTATGCATAACATAATTAAGACCACTTTTTTCAAGTTTAGAAGTCAAGTTTCAATAGTCTAAGTGTTTCTATCTTTTCATGCATTTTTGAGCGAATCATGCAAAGTCTCAGTGATACCTATAAGTGAAGCACCTAACATTCATAAGGTTCAAGTTCTTGTTTTTCTAATGACTAGTTATACCTTAAGATGGTCATCATCCATCCATCATCCAGATAAGTCATGACTCTATGAATAAAAAACTAAAAAAATCTAGACCCACTAATTGGTTCAGAGACTATCCACCGAGAAAGTATTGAAAATAAAAATGTGGGGAACCAAAATAAAAAACAAAACATCAACAAAAACAAAAAATAACTACAAGTGAATAGGATAAGTGACACGCCCCGCCTTGGGAGGCATGACTAGCACCTGGTGCCCTACTAGGACCTGGACTGCTGGACTAACTGAGCCTAAGCACTTCTGGTGTCAGGCTGGCTCTAATTCTAGATTCATGAAAACAACGGGCTGTATAACGGTTGTAAATACAGCCTCTGGTCGACTAGGCCTATAGCCACCTGTAGAAATATAACAGCCAACCAGAACAACTGAATATAAGGGAACCTATGCGGGCGAATAAAGCCACCATGCTGACTAGTTATTACTGTAAAGTAGAATCAAGTGTTAAACGGATCTGTGACCGACAAGGTCACCAACTGACAACTGAACAAGGCCCCACACGGCCATCACATGCAAACTAAAAACATACACACGGCCCCACACGATTGGTACAACTAACAACAGGGAATATACAATCCGCAAGCCTCTAAGAATAATAAGATGGTCGGGATAGGGCCCCAGCCTACCCATATTGTACAAAAAAAAAGGGAAGTAAACCTTTAACTGTCAAAATCCGAATGACAGGAGCTGAAGACTTTGTACGTTGGCTGGAACTACAAGGGATCTGCTCCTCGTCTATGAGTACCTGCAGGCAAGTAATGCAGCACCCCAAAACGGGCGTCAGTACCATTGGTACTGAGTATGCAAAGCAAAAACTGAAAATAACTGAAAGTAAACAATAATACTGATAGATACTGAAGTAATAGGAGATAAGCTGAGACTGACTGAAAAGAGCGTAACTTTACTAAAGAGAGTAAGAGTCATACCTGATAACATGGCGGTCTACTTTCTATCTATTAATAACTAACACAACATAGCATACAAGAACCTTACCAGCCCCTATAAGCTGTAAGGTACCAACCAGCACATAATTTATATACCCCTACCCAGGTCATACCATCTACCTAGTAACTATGAGCATCCCGCCGGCCCCCTGGGTATGCAACTTGGGCCCACTGGTCCCCTGACTATAGTTGGATCTAAGTCCGGAGGACTCCTGAAATCCTAAATCTGTAATCTGAAAACTGTAATCTGCACCCCGGGCGCAAGCGCTCGACAGGGGGTGTGGCATAGTGCTGATCAGCCTGCTATGGGGAATCTGCATCCCATCTTCGTCCGCTGGTGGACTGCATGCCACTCCATAGAGCGATGTATCCTCACCCTCTGGCGGGCGAGTCGACACAGCTATTAACCTTGGGGCGGTCAAGGAAGCTCTAAGGGTGCCCAACACAGAACAATCATGTCTCCACAGATAGCAATAACCGCATGTAATATATATATACTGAATCTGATAATAATATTTATATTCTGGTATTCTGTTCTAAATTTCAGACTGAAATATATTGAATCTGATACTGAAATATGATGAATCTGATACTGAAATATACTGAATCTGTAATAATATTTCTAGAATATTCTGCTGGGACTTATACTGTTTTACTGAATTTCATGTTGAACACTGTATTATATTTCTAACATGCTCACTAAATTTCATACTGAACATAATATACGACTTCTGAAACACTCTACTGAAATTCATACTATTTTGCTATACTAGAACTACTAGCTTGTCGAAAGAAACTGGCTTTACATACCTCAACTGTTGACATTCTAATTAACTGGCGTAGCTCGGCTAGTATTCAGCTATTTCTCCCAACTGTATTCATATTCATGAAAGAATTGAATTAATTCTACTATTATTTTGGAAATAAACCATATTATGGCTATACCTACAGCCTATTCTTCGACTTATCAAAGAACGGTCGAAAACTCGCTATTTCTTGGGGGTCTAGAAGTGAGAAATACTCATTGTAATGCTGGGAGTATATTAACAGTAGTTTGGAGCAATTCCACTGACCTTAGCTCGGTGTGACGATGATTCGCCGGCCAAATTTCGCGAAACTAACTCCGCATGAATGCTCCCGGCAGCTTTATACTTCGTTACCCAAAGTTAATTCGAGTTTGGACTATATTAGAAGGTGTAAAAGGAAGGAAATTTAATCAAACCCTTCGTTCCCCTCTGTTTCTGTTCGTTTACTGGAAATTATATGAAGGGAAAATGATTTAAAATGAAGTGGGAGCCTTATATACTTGGGGCCTTTAAGTCGCATTTGTCGAATGCGATTTATAAGTCACATTTGCCTTGCAAAGCTCCAACTTGGCGCTTTTCCGGTCTCTCCCCAGGCCCTTTTCTCACACGTATGGCATTCTAAAACTCTTAACCAACATGCGAATATGCCAACTAGGTGTCAAGAACTTACGGGGTGTAACATCCTTCCCCCCTTAAGAACATTCGTCCTTGAATGTTGACTTCTGTTTACAGAAATTTTAACTTGCTCTACCTTTTTTGGAAAAAGTTCAGTAGAGTTTCCCATGTAATATGGACTATCTCAAAAATCCTAAAACGCAGAAAAGTCCAATACAGGTACTCCATATAATACTATAGTATCTATTACATAATAAACTGAAGTCAACATCTCACTCATACACATGAATATAAAGCAACTCATAAAACAACAGTATCAACATACCTCTGACTAACTAAGTCTGAAATAACTGAGGGTATCTGGATTTCATATATTCTTCTACTTCCCAATTCATTTCCTCTCGGTTCCTGTTACGCCATAAGACTTTGACAGAAGCAACATCTTTAGTTCTTAATCTGCGGATCTGCCGGTCTAGTATGGCTACTGGAACTTCTTCATAGGTCCAACTCCTATGTAACCTGAACATCTTGGACTGGGAAAATTCTGGAGGGATATCCTATGCACTTTCTCAGCATTGATACATGGAAAACTGGGTGGACAAATTCTAACTCTGGAGGTAAGTCTAACTCATATGCCACTTGGCCTATTCTTCGGTGAATCTAATAAGGCCCAACAAACCTCGGGCTGAGCTTGCCTTTCTTACCAAATCTCATTACACCCTTCATCGGCGAAACTTTTAGAAACACCCAATCACCCACATTAAATTCCAAGTTTTTGTGTCGCACATCAGCATAAGATTTCTGGCGGCTCTGAGCAGTCATTAAATGTTCTCTGATAAGCTTTACTTCTTCCTATGATTGATGGATGATATCTGGACCAATCAATGCTAATTCTCCTACCTCAAACCAACCAACTGGAGATCTGCATTTCGCCCATATAATGCCTCATAAGGCGCCATCTGAATAGTTGAATGGTAACTGTTATTATAGGAGAACTCAATGAGTGGTAAATGTTCATCCCAACTACCTCTGAAATCCAACACACATGCTCGCAACATATCCTCGAGCATTTGAATGGTGCGTTCTGCCTGCCCATCTGTCTGAGGATGAAAAGTTGTGCTCAGGTTAACCTGCATCCCCAAGCCTCTCTGAAATGATTTCTAGAATTCACATTTCGAGAACTTGGCATATAGCTGACGGTCCCTGAGAATCTGGAGCACTGTCTGCAAATGATCTTGGTGGTCTGCCTCTGAGTGAGAATACACCAGAATATCATCAATAAACACTATCAAGAACAAGTCCAGGTATGGTCTGAAAATACTACTCATCAGGTCCATAAACACGACTGGAGCATTCGTCAGCCCAAAGGACATGACTAAGAATTCAAAATGGTCGTATCTGGTCCTGAAGGTAGTCTTTGGAATGTCCCTTTCACGAACCCGAACCTGATAATATCCGGACCTTAAATCAATTTTGGAGAAATATCTGGCTCCCTGTAACTGATCAAATAAATCATCTATTCTGGGAAGCAGATACTTATTCTTGACTGTGACTTTAATCAGTTGTCGATAGTCTATACACATGCAGAGGGAACCATCCTTCTTTCTCACAAACAAAACTAGCGCACCCCAAGGTGAAGTACTCGTCCTGATAAAGCCCTTATCTAATAAATCTTTCAACTGCTCTTTTAGTTCTCTGTGTTCAGCATGAGCCATGCGATAAGGGGAAATTGATATGGGCTGAGTGCCTGGCAATAAATCAATTGCAAAGTCTATTTCCCTTTCTGGGGGAATACCAGGTAACTCATCTGGAAATACATCGGGGAATTTATTCACCACTGGAACGGACTGGAGAGTCGGAGGCTCTACCTGAACATCCTGAACTCTGACAATGTGGTAAATGCACCCCTTGGCTATCAACTTTCTCGCCCGAAGATAGGAAATAAACCTACCTTTTGGCATAGCTGTACTGCCCTTCCACTCTCATACTGCCTCCCCTGGAAAGTGGAAGCAGACCGTCTTGGTCCAGCATTCTACATTGGCATTAGCATGGAGCTAACCAATCCATACCCATAATGGTGTCAAAATCAACCATTTCTAACTCTACCAAATCTGTTGTGGTTTGACGGTTAGCAACCTCTATTGTACACCCTCGATAAACCCTTCTGGCTATAATAGAGTCACTGACGGGTGTAGATACTAAAAAGGGTTACCAAAGCAATTATGGTACAATACTGAACTTTTGAGCCACTAATGGGGTGACATAGGACAAGGTAGATACCGGATCGATTAATACATAAGCAGGGTGAGAGCAAATAGTCATCATACCTGTCACAACATCTGGAGACACCTCTGAATCCTATCTCCCTAGTAATGCATAGGTACGGCTTAGGCCCACACCTGAACTAGAGGCCCCTGATCTGCCTCGGCCTCTGCCTGCTGAAACTGAGGGCCTGCGCCCTGCCGGGGCTGCTGGAGCTCGCAACCCTGCTAATGCCCTGTCTTGTCTATCCCAGTCACCCTGACCCCTAGCTGGACAATCTCTCATCACATGACCCTTCTGTCCGCATATGTAACACCCTATGGAGCCATATCTGCAAGCTCCAAAGTGGCGTCGGCTGCAAATAGGGCAAAGTGGTGGTGTATACTTGCTCTGCTCTTCTCTCCTCTGCTGGGGTGAATCTATTGTTCGAGAAATTCTGCCGGACTTTGACTGTCCTCGGCGACTGAATCTACCCCTCTGCTGCTGTGATGAAGGCGGGGGTCTAGGTGGCCTATCTGACAGCCGTGACCTAGGCCCTCTCCGAATCTCCCCCTGTAACTCATCTGACCTGTCTCTGCGGTGCTGTTCCTGACTTGTTCATCTGCTATCCTGTTGCCGCTATCTGAGGCCCTCAATAGTCTGAGTAAAAGCCTGCACTTGAGAAATATCCATATCTTCCTGCAAAGTAGCTGTCATACAGGCCTCAATATACTCTAGGTTCATCCCCATAATAAACCGGTGGATTCTGGATGGCATGGTGTCTACAAAGGCCGGAGAATAGCGGGCCAAAGAATCGAACTGCAGGGCGTATTCTCGAACACTCATTGCCCCCTGCTCTAGGTGTAAAAACTGGTCCATCCGGGCCAGTCGGATCTCTCATGGTAGGTAACGGTCCAGGAAAGCCTCTGAAAGCCTAGACTAGGTCGGAGGGGCAACATCTCTCCCTCGAGACCTTTCCCAACTCTCATACCACAATACAGCAATATCACACAGTCAGAATACCGCCAATTCAACTGATTCTGTAGATGTAACATGCATTACCCGAAAAATCCTCTGCATCTGATCCAAGAAGTCCTGGGGGTCCTCTGTTCGATCCGACCCTGTGAACTACGGGGGACCTAGTGCCAGGAATTCTCGGACCCTCGAACTACCAGGCCCACCTGATAACTCTACAGCTGTAGGTGGCATTAACTGGCGCTGACTAGACATCATTTGCGCTAACATAACTACGACACTCCTGACCTCCTTGTTAAATGGTGTAGGTATAGGAACTGTAGGAGGTGGTGTTGTCCCGAGTGACTCCTGATGGGGAGGAGATTGCTGAGAAGGTCAGGACAATGCCTCTGTATCTCCCTCAAATCGGGATGATTCTAATCGAGACTGGGGCATCCTGCTGGTGCCCTCTCCAACTGTTGTATCCAATCTTCGGCCTGTGATAGGATGTCGCTGATCTAACATTTTATCTGTAAACAAAGAGTATAGTAAGCTTTCGAGACTCAGCCCTATACTGTACTGCTCTATGGCACGACTGAATGTGAAGAAAGAGTAACCATCCTATCATGCCTTGTAGCCTCCTGCCTATGGTATGTGGTGCACAACACATTCATAGACAAGACTCTACTTAGCACGGCTTACAGACTCCCTGGGATACAGCCGGCTCTGATACCAAGTTTGTCACGCCCCGCCTTGGGAGGCATAACTGGCACCTGGTGCCCTACTAGGACCTAGACTGCTGCACTAACTGAGCCTAAGCACTTTTGGTGCCATGATGGCTCTAATTCTAGATTCATGAAAACAACGGGCTATATAACGGCTGTAAATACAGCCTCCGGCCTACTAGGCCTATAGCCACCTGTAGGAATATAACAGCCAACCAGAACAACTGAGCATAAGGGAACCTATGCGGGCCGACAAGGCTACCATGCTGACTAGTTATTACTGTAAAGTAGAATCAAGTGTTAAACTGATCTGTGACCGACAAGGTCACTATTACGCCCCGCCTTGGGGGGGTATGACTGGCACCTGGTTCCCTAGTAGGACCTGGACTGCTAACTGGTGAGCCTAAGCACAGCTGGCGCCTGGCAAGCTCTAACTCAGATTTCTGGAAACAAAGGGCTATATAACGGCTGTAAACACAGCCTCCGGCCAACTGGCCTATAGCCACCTGTACCTGTAATAACATCTAACCAAAAACATACTCGTAACAAGGAACCTATGTGGGCCGACAAGGCCACCATGCTGTCTAGTCATCTGGTACTCAACAATAAAATGCTGAATAACTACGTGACCGGCAAGGTCACCACTACTATCAAAATAAGGCCTCACACGGCCAACATAAACTGAAATGCTAAACAGCTATAACAAACTGCACGGCCTCATGCGACCAGCTCAACGGACCACAGGGAAATATATACAGACTGCAAGCCTCTAGGAATACTGATAAGATGGTCGGGACAGGGCCTCGGCCTACCCATACTGTACAACAAAAGGAAATGATATAAACCTCTGAAAGATCAAGCTCCGGATGACAGGAGCTGATGACTCTGAGCTGGCTAGGATCACGAGGGATCGCCTCCTCGTCTATGAGTACCTGCAGGCAAGTAATGCAGCGCCCCAAATGGGCATCAGTACCACTGGTACCGAGTATGCAAAGCAACTGAACATAACTGAATACAAATAACATAACTAGCAGTTCTGAATAGCAGGAGACAACTGAATCTGAAGAGCTGATAGGAACTAGATCAAACCTTTTTGCACTGATAGGCAGGAGCGTGTTTGTAGTCACGGCGGCCTGCTGTCTATTAACTAGTATATATAAAGCACATAAATAAATATACATTTAGCAAGCAATAGCCAATACCAACCCCCATAAGCCGGATGGCGCCAAGCAAGCAAACAATCTATATACCCCTACCCGGGTCAAAACCAGCCAAAAATAAGTCACTCCACTCATCTGCTCACTCGGAGCTCCTCTACTGGCCCCCTGGGTCTCCGACTCGGGCCATAGCCTGCGATATAAATAACCGTGTCTGAGTCCGGGGGACTCCTGTGCAGACAGTAACAGATAGGGTCTGGTTCCCTGGAACTCTCCTCAGGGCTATCTGAAACCGGAGCTGCACCTGTAATAAGATATGTACTGTAACTGTATCTGTATCTGTTCCCTGGGTGCTTGTGCACAACAGGGCTATCTGTACTGTAATGCTGATCAGCCTGATATGGGGAAAGCTTCATCCCATCTTTGTCCAAACTGGGGACGGCATGCCACTCCTTGGAGTGACGTAAACCCACCCGCTTAGTGGGCGACACGATTACCAACCCAAGGGTGGCGAGGATGCTCAATAAGGTTCCCTCACGCCACATCAAGTCTGAACAAACAAGTAGGACGTATAAATAGCAAGCATGTATGACTGAAAAAGACTATCTGAAATCTGATTTCTTATTCTGATCTCTTTCTGTATTATACTGATTCTTTACTGATTATACTGATCCTGAGATCTTTATTTAACTGTTTGGCTAATCTGTAGCCGGGATACTATCTGTCTGAATGGCTAATCTGTAGCCATAAAACTATCTGTCTATCTAATTTTACTTTACTAACTTTATTCTAAAAATCTGTATCTTTTTATTCTACAACATGCTTGATAATCATACAATAGGCAATATTGAATCTGGAATGCTAACTCGCCCTTTGGCGCATTCTTTACTAACTTCTGGACTGAATACGATACGGCAACACAACTCAGAATTTATTAGACTTACTTAATTATCAACATTCAACTCCGAGGGTTTCAAATACGGAGTTTACTATGATTTACCAAGCTAAGGCTTACTAACTTGCCGAAGGACAACTTCACATACCTTAACCTCGAGTTATCCGACTGTCGGACGAGGCTCGGTCAGTATTCCAGCTATTTTTCCCAACTGCATTCATATACATGTTAATTAGTGCTAAATACAACTTTATTCTGAAGGACGACATCACTTTCGATATAATTATAGCCTAAACTTAGGCTTATCGAAAGACGGTCGAAAACTTGCTATTTTTCAAAAGTCCATAAGGGAGAAGTATTCACTTCACAGCTAGGAACACATAGACACTAGTTTGGAGCAATTCCACTTACCTTAGTCCGGTAGCTCAATGATTCGTCGTCCGTATTTCGCGAAAAAAATCCGTAGGAATGCTCCCTGCTGCTAAATACCTTGGTATCTGGAGTTAATTTAGATTTGGACTACGTTTGGCAGTGTAAACGGGTGATAATATATTAACCCTCTTCGTCTCTCTCTGTTTGTTGCGTTTTCTCTGAAAATTATTAGGGATGAACTGATTTAAAACCGAAGTGGGGCTTTATATACTTGGGCCTGGACAGGCCCAACATGTCACGGAGCCAACGCGGAGGCTCCACCTCCGTGACACGTTGCCATCGCGGAGGGCTCTGCCCTGACTCCTTCCGTGATGGTTCGACAGGTTTCTTGTTCGGTCTTTTTTCGAGCCTTTCTCAAGCACGTATGGCTTTCAAATATGCTTAACCAACGCGCGAATAGGCCATCTAGGTGTCGGGAATCTTACGGGGTATAACATTCTCCCCCCCTTAAGAACATTCGTCCTCAAATGTAAACTTCTATCTAGAGGAATTCTCAACTTGTTTCTAAGAAAATTTCAGCAGAGTTTCCCCTGTAATATGGACTATCCTGAAAACCTGAATTGCAGAAAAGTCCAGTACAGGTACTGCACATAATACTTTAAGATTCACTGGATAGCTAAACATCAATCTTTCTCATCTATACATACACAACCACAAGGTACTGCATAAGTAATAATACGGACATACCTGTCGCCTGACTAGGCCTAGAATAAGTGAGGATATCTAGTTTTCATATCTTCCTCAGCCTCCCATGTCATATCCTCTCAATTCCTGTTATGCCACAATCCCTTGACAGACGCAATATCTTTAGTTCTCAATCTACGAATCTGTCGGTCTAAGATGGCTACTGGAACCTCTTCATAGACCAGCTCCTCCGTAGCCTGGATATCCTGGACTGGGACTGCTCTGGACGGGTCTCCTATGAATTTCCTCAGCATGGATACATGAAAGACTGGATGAACGGATTCCAATTCTAGAGGCAAGTTCAACTCATATGCTACTTGGCCTATCTTTCGACGAATCTGATAAGGGCCAACAAACCTCGGACTGAGCTTACCTTTCTTGCCGAATCTCATCACCCCTTTCATTGGGGAAACTTTCAAAAATACCCAGTCATTTACATCAAACTCCAGGTCTCTACGCCGCACATCTGCATACGATTTCTGGTGGCTCTGTGCAGTCAGTAAGCGTTCTCGGATAAGCTTTATCTTTTCCTCCGACTGCTGAACAATGTCTGGCCCAATCAACGCCAATTTCCCTATTTCAAACCAGCCAACCGGCGATCTGCACTTTCTCCCATACAAGGCTTCAAAAGGCGCCATCTGGATGGCTGAGTGATAGCTATTATTATAAGCAAATTCAATTAATGGCAAATGCTCGTCCCAGCTGCCTCCAAAATCTAGCACACACGCTCGTAGCATGTCCTCGAGCGTCTGAATAGTGCACTCAGCCTGTCCATCTGTCTGAGGGTGGAATGCTGTGCTCAAATTAATTTGCGTTCCTAGATCTCTCTGAAACGACTGCCAAAATCTAGCCATAAACTGTGCTCCTCTGTCCGAAATAATGGATACTGGTACTCCGTGCAATCTGACTATTTCTCGGATATACAACTCCGCATAATCTTCGACCGAGAAGGTAGTTCTTACTGGTAGGAAATGAGCTGATTTTGTCAATCTATCAACTATCACCCATATAGAATCATGTCTGTGTCTAGTACGGGGTAATCCTACTATAAAAATCTATATTTACTGCCTCCCATTTCCAGAGAGGCACAGCTATGTCCTAAGTCAAACCGCCTGGTTTCTGATGTTCTGTTTTCACCTGTTGGCAGTTAGGACACTGGGCCACAAATTCAGCAATTTCTCTTTTCATACCTGGCCACCAGTAGTTTTCTTTGATATCATGGTACATTTTTGTCACGCCGGGGTGGAGAGAATAGCGGGCGCAATGTACCTCGTTCATAATCTGCTGGCGGAGGCTTGAAACATCTGGAACACATAGACGGCCTTTACAGCGTAGCACTCCATCCTCAGTTATCTGAAAAATCTGGCACTTTACCCTGCTGGATTCTATCTTTGAGCTGGATTAGGTCAGGATCCTCATATTGCCGTTCTTTCACTTCCACAACTAATGATGACACAGCGGTGTTCTGAATTACCATGCTACCGTCCTCTGTTTCTGCTACACGATCGGCTAGGCTAGCTAACTGATGTATCTCCCTGACCAATTCCCGCTGCTCGGGTTGCAAATACGCCAAACTTTCCATGGACTTACGACTGAGAGCATCTGCTACAACATTGTCTTTTCACAGGTGGTACAGAATATTCACGTCATAATCCTTTAACAGCTCTAACCAGCGACGTTGCTGTAGATTCAACTCCCTCTGAGTGAAGATATACTGTAGGCTCTTGTGATCTATAAAAATATCAACATGGACGCCATACAGGTAATGTCTCCACATTTTCAAGGCGTGGATCACTGCGGCTAACTCCAGGTCGTGGGTAGGGTAATTCTTTTCGTGTTTCCTCAATTGTCTGGAAGCATATGCAATCACTTTACCATGCTGCATCAACACACAACCTAATCCAATGCCTGATGCGTCGCAATACACCAAATACCCTTCTGTACCTTCTGGCAATGCTAACACTGGGGCGGAGGTTAATCTATCTTTCAGTTCCTGGAAGCTCTGCTCGCATGCCTCTGTCCACCGAAACTTTGTTGCTTTCTGTGTCAGTTTAGTCAGAGGTGCCGCTATGGTAGAGAATCCTTCAACAAACCTCCTGTAATAACCTGTTAATCCTAGAAAACTATGGACCTCTGTCGGAGTGGTAGGCCTAGGCCATGATTTGACTACTTCTATTTTCTGCTTGTCAACCTGTATACCAGCATCCGACACAATGTGCCCTAGGAAGGCTACTGAGTTAAGCCAGAATTCACACTTGGAGAACTTAGCAAATAACTGGCGGTCCCTGAGGATCTGGAGTACTGTCCGTAAATGATCCTGGTGATCTACTTCAGAGCGAGAATACACCAAAATATCATCAATAAACACGATCACGAATAGGTCCAGGTATGGTCTGAAAATACTATTCATCAGGTCCATGAATACTGCTGGGGCGTTCGTTAACCCAAAGGATATAACTAGAAATTCAAAGAGTCCATATCGGGTCCTGAACGCCGTTTTAGGGATATCTCTTTCATGAACTCGAACCTGGTGATATCCGAACCGCAAGTCAATCTTGGAAAAGTATCTGGCCCCTTGTAGCTGATCAAACAAATCATCTATTCTGGGAAGTGGATACTTATTCTTTACTGTAACTTTGTTCAATTGCCGATAATCTATGCACATATGGAGCGAGCCATCTTTCTTTCTCACAAATAGAATTGGCGCACCCCATGGTGAAGTACTCGACCTGATGAAACCTTTATCTAACAAATCTTTCAACTGCTCCTTCAACTCTCTGAGTTCTGCAGGAGCCATACGATAAGGAGGAATTGATATAGGTTGATTGTTTGGTAATAAATCAATAGCGAAATCTATTTCTCTCTGGGGGAATACCAGGTAACTCATCTGGAAACACATCAGGGAACTCGTTCACCACCGGAACAGACTGGAGTGTCGGAGATTCTGCCCGAACATCCTGAACTCTGACTAGGTGGTAAATACATCCCTTAGTTATCAATTTCCTCGCCTAAAGGTAGGAAATAAACCTACCTTTTGGAGTAGCTGTGCTACCTTTCCACTCTCACACTGCCTCTCCTGGAAAGTGGAATCGGACCATCTTGGTCCAACATTCTACATTGGCGTAGCACGGCACTAGCCAATCTATACCCATTATGGCATCGAAGTCTATAATTTCTTGCTCTACCAGATCTACTGTAGTATGGTGGTCAGCAACCTCCACTGTACACCCTCAGTAAATTCTGCTAGCTATAATAGAGTCACCGACGGGCGTGGATACTGAAAAGGGCTGCTGCAATAATTCTGGTGCAATATTGAACTTTCGTGCCACAAATGGGGTAATATATGACAGAGTGGACCCTGGATCAATCAGTACATAAGCAGGGCATGAACAGATAGTCATCATACCTGTCACTACATCTGGAGACGCCTCTGAATCCTATCTTCCTGGTAATGCATAAGTACGGCTTAAGCCCGTACCTAAACTGGAAACTCCTGATCTACCTCGGCCTCTGCCTACTGAACTTGAAGGCCCACGCCCCGCTGAGGCTGCTGGGGCTGGTGGCCCTGTGGATCCCCTGTCCTGGCTGTCTCTACTCCCCTGACCTCTGGTCGGACAATCTCTCATCTGATGCCCCTCCTGTCCGCAAATATAACACCCAGTGGAGCCATATCTACAAGCTCCGGTGTGAGATCGGCTGCAATTAGGGCAGGGTGGGGGTGTAAATCTGCTCTGCTCTCCCCTTCTCTGCTGCGGAAACTCTACTGTTCTGGAACTGCCACTGGGCTCTGACTGCCCTCGTCGCACATATCTACCTCGCTGCTGTTGCTGCTGTGGAGGAGGTGGGGGTCTAGGGGGTCTATCTGATAGTCGAGGCCTGGGTCCTCTCTGAACTTCTTTTTGCATCTCGTCCGATCTATCTCTGCGGCGTTGTTCCTGACTAGTCTATCTACTACTCTGTTGCTGCTGTCTAAGAACCTCAATGGTCTGAGCAAAGGCCTGTACTCGGGCGATATCCATATCCTCTCGTAACGTAGCCGTCATACATGCCTCAGTATATTCTGGGTTCAGACCCATAATAAATCTGTGAACTCTAGCTGGCATAGTATCAACAAATGCTGGAGCATAACGGGCTAAGGAGTCAAACTGTAAAGCATACTCACGTACACTCCTCGCCCCCTGCTCCAAATGCAAAAACTGATCCATCTGGGCCTGCCGGATCTCTCGTGGCATATAACGGTCCAGGAAGGACTCCGAGAAGCTGGTCCAGGTCAGAGGGGTATCATCTCCCCCTCGGGACCTTTCCCAACTAATGTACCATAGGACTGCAATGTCCCGCAATCGGAACACTGTCAACTCGACAGACTCTGAAGGGGTCACATGCATAACCCGGAAAATTCTTAGCATCTGATCTAGACAGTCCTGAGGGTCCTCTGCCTGATCTGACCAAGAGAACTGTGGAGGACCTAGTGCCAAAAATTCTGACCCTGGAACTACCTGACCCTGGAACTACCTGACCTAGTTAAATGGTGTAGGTATAGGAATTGTAGGAGGTGGTGTTGTCCCGAGTGACTCCTGATGGGGAGGAGATTGCTGAGAAGGTCAGGACGATACCTCTGTATCTCCCTCAAATTGGGCTGATTCTAATCGAGACTGGGGCATCCTGCTGGTGCCCTCTCCAACTGTTGTATCCAATCTTCGGCCTGTGATAGGATGTCGCTGATCTAACATTTTATCTGTAAACAAAGAGTATAGTAAGCTATCGGGACTCAACCCTAAACTGTACTGCTCTATGGCATGACTGAATGTGAAGAAAGAGTGACCATCCTATCATGCCTTGTAGCCTCCTGCCTATGGTATGTAGTGCACAACACATTCATAGATAAGACTCTACTTAGCACGGCTTGCAGACTCCCTGGGATACGACCGGCTCTGATACCAAGTTTGTCACGCCCCGCCTTGGGAGGCATAACTGGCACCTGGTGCCCTACTAGGACCTAGACTACTGCACTAACTGAGCCTAAGCACTTTTGGTGCCAGGATGGCTCTAATTCCAGATTCATGAAAACAACGGGCTATATAACGGTTATAAATATAGCCTCCGGCCGACTAGGCCTATAGCCACCTGTAGGAATATAACAGCCAACCAGAACAACTGAGCATAAGGGAACCTATGCGGGTCGACAAGGCTACCATGCTGACTAGTTATTACTGTAAAGTAGAATCAAGTGTTAAACTGATCTGTGACCGACAAGGTCACTGTCACGCCCCGCCTTGGGGGGTATGACTGGCACCTGGTTCCCTAGTAGGACCTGGACTGCTAACTGGTGAGCCTAAGCACAGCTGGCGCCTGGCTAGCTCTAACTCCGATTTCTAGAAACAAAGGGCTATATAACGGCTGTAAACACAGCCTCCGGCCAACTGGCCTATAGCCACCTATACCTGTAATAACAGCTAACCAGAAACATACTCGTAACAAGGAACCTATGCAGGCCGACAAGGCCACCATGCTGTCTAGTCATTTGGGACTCAACAATAAAATGCTGAATAACTAAGTGACCGGCAAGGTCACCACTACTATCAAACTAAGGCCTCACACGGCCAACATAAACTGAAATGCTAAACAGCTATAACAAACTGCACGGCCTCACGCGACCGGCTCAATGGACCACAGGGAAATATATACAGACTGCAAGCCTCTAGGAATACTAATAAGATTGTCGGGACAGGGCCTCGGCCTACCCATACTGTACAACAAAAGAAAATGATATAAACCTCTGAAAGATCAAGCTCCGGATGACAGGAACTGATGACTCTGCGCTGGCTAGGATCACGAGGGATCGCCTCCTTGTCTATGAGTACCTGCAGGCAAGTAATGCAGCGCCCCAAACGGGCGTCAGTACCACTGGTACCGAGTATGCAAAGCAACTGAACATAACTGAATACAAATAACATAACTAGCAGTTCCCTATAAACTTACCGTATTCTTTGATTACAGATACAAAGGCAGATCAGCATTATCATATCACAGGCAGAAGATCAGATATAGCAACAGAAGAGGGCATCAGCCAGTTACATGATAACTACAGTAGCAGGAGGAGGTACTCGAAACCTCCTAGCATGATACCTTTATCGGTACTATCCCCAGTATATGTTGATAACGTCAAAATAGGAAGTCAGGAGTGTAATGTACATACGAGTTGATTTATTTATTAGCCATATAAGATCTGATTAAGATTACAGACAAGGTCAGACCACCAGGTAAGTATAAGAAACAGAGGGAAATGCAGGAATCCCAAATACATCTTTTTGGATATGGTACAGTTAAATACTTTTATTTGTTGCAATGAGAAAAGGGCTATTCCTACCTCTTGATTTTGATGCCAGTATAGTAAAGGGGTATAAGACTTGAGATGGGGTTGCCAAATCCAGCGGTAAGTAAAGATGGGCTGATTGATCCTAGTAAGTATTAGAAAGTATAAAGAGCCCCTAGGATTACGTAAGTTGTGCAGACCCTTATGACAATAAGTCAGTAGAGAAAGTAAGACCGTTAGCTTACCCGAAGCAGGGGTAAAAGACCTGTTAGTGATAAATGTCGGGTAATAGTCAAGTTCGAGTCAGAAAAAGGCCAAGTCTGTTACATATGCTAACAGATAGCAAGACAAAGACATACCTGTAAGATTGTAGTTATGATCCAGTTGTGATATCGAAAGGGTGAGGGGTCATGTGAATCAGATAGGTCTGACTGCAAGTCAGGGGAAGTATGAACTGATACTGGACCAGCAATCCTGTTAACAATGAGGAGCAGGTACCTTGAACCCCAGAGCTCCGCCTAAGTAAGGTGAGGGAAAGAAGCAGGAATGTCAGACCTTGTGGGGAAATTAGAATTACCCCCCCCCCCTAGATTGATAGAGTATCGTTTTAAGGATTAAGCCTCGGGCTGACAGTAAGATTGCGGTTTGGAATACCGCAGTATGCCCGTTCATGGAGAAGTTAAGAAATTACTAATACAGTAATTCTAATCTAGTGTAGCCTAGAGATAAGGCCTAGCAGACAGTCATGGGCTCTTAATATAAGCCAAGTAAGGCCACAAGATTCTAACGTTGACCCCACATCGCAAGAGTGGCGGAATTTCAAACAGCAGACAATAACTAAAGTGTTTATGTTTGTTACTTTCAGAATGGGGTGACAATACAATGAAATGATAAGTCAGGGTAGGAGATATTATTAAGCCGTAGAAGCGGTGTATCATGTACGGTATAAGACTCAACAGAGCATGTCAGAGATTATGTATTACTGCAGAATTCAGTACATATTGTACGTAGCTATTGATATATATATATATACAGATAGTAGATATGCTATGAGTAGCTGCCTATAAGGGGTACAATCACAGATGCTGATTAGTAATAGAAAGCATGTACAAATTGCATTGCAAGACCACCCCCCCCCCCCCTTGCCAAAAAAAGGGGAGAAGAAAGAAAGAAAAGGGGAGAAGAAAGGAGAAAGGGAAAGGAGAAGAGAAAGGATAGATTAAGTGTGAATTACGTATGAAGTCAAAGAAACTATATCAGTTCTCAGTTATTAAGTTAATAGATTTATGTGTTGTTGCCAGATCTAGGCTCTAGGAGCTTATCAGAGTTAATGGCCTAAACCAGATGACTAGATGATAAGGGCGCAGTTAGACGGTCTACCGACCAGCTGGCGCCTGCATTAGCAGGGAAGCATCCCTAAAGATCGGTAACAGTAGTATATGTGCTAGAACCAGGATTAGAGGCCGAATAGGCAAATTTTAGAAATTAGCAATACTAGAATTGTTCTAGTATGTTAAGTGGTCGTACGTCATGTTTCCAGCCCTGTAGGTGAGAGTCGGCCTTAACCAACCTAGCAGTTATTATGTGGAACACCCCATAAGACAGCCGGCCGTCCCAGTCTAAATACCCGTGGGTACCCCAAGGAAGAGTCCACATCAGTAGTCAGCGACAGACTAGTACTTCAGCTGGTTCTCGTAAGATATTTAGATACAGAGCCCTAGCAAAAGGCCAGTATTTACAGAATAGCTCATACGACTGAGAATTCCCCAGAATAGCAATATAAATCCAAGTGGATACACACAAGGCGTAAGAAATTGATAGTACCCTGCTAGCACAGTGTTTACTAAGATCAGGGGATCAGTAGACTCCCCGTGAAGATCCAGAGATTGATCGCCTGGGAGTAAGTTTAATTAAGTCCAGCCTTACAGTGGTTTAAGCAAAATAACAAAGCAATTAGATGCCCACAAGTCTACAGTATGCATGAACTATAATTACTCAAGTAGAACAGTTAGAGCATTGTTAGACTACTGCCACATTCGGGTCATTCAACCCGACTATTCAGTTATTTAAGGTTATGCAGCCAGATCGTTAGAGGTCATGATTAATATCAGGATCCTCTGATCAGATAAAGGCACAAGGTGCACAGACGGTCGTTCAGGTTACCTTAGCAACAGGTAGCCTTAGCATACGGCCAGAAGGCCAGATAAGCTCTAGTTATACCGGTGGATTACTTGTCAGATTCTCCGGTATAATAAACCAGTATGACCGTTAGCTATATGCCAATTCTTTGTAAATGTGAATTTTTAGTTGAGTTTAGTAGCCTTTTTGGTCACATTGTGTCGGAGGCTGGTGTACAGATAGATATACAAAAAATCGAAATAGTGAAGACATAGCCTAGACCTACCACTCCGATCGAAGTACGCAATCCCTAAGGTTAGCCGGGTACTGTAGAGGGTTTGTGGAAGGATTTTCCACCTTAGTAGCACCTCTGACTAAATTGACACAAAAGGCAGCAAAGTTCCAGTAGACTGAGGTGTGTGAGCAGAACATCTAAGAGTTAAAAGCCAGGTTAACATCAGCTCCAGTGTTATTATCGCCAGGGGATACAGAGGGTTGGTGCAGCATAATAAAGTAATAGCTTATGCTTTCAGGAAGTTGAAGAGACGTGAAAAGAATTATCTTACCCATGACCTGGAGTTAGCTGCAGTAGTTTATGCCTTAAAGAACGATAATACAGAATGTCGCAGTGTTGTCGTTAGTGGTGGAAGTAAAGGAACGGCAGTATGGAGACCCTAGCCAGGTTCAACTTGAACACAAAGTTCAGTAAGGAGAGGTGACATATTTTCAGATAACCGGGGATGAAGTGTGGCGATGTAAAGGCCCCATTCGTGTTCCAGATATTTTGGGGCTTCGCCAGCAGATTATGAGCGAGGCGTATTACGCCCGCTATTCTCTCCGCCCAAGCGCGACGAAGATGTACCATGATATCAAAAAAAAACCACTGGTAGCCAGGTATGAAAAGAGAAATTGTTGAATTTATAGCTCAGTGTCCTAACTGCCAACAGCTGAAAGTAGAACATCAGGAACCAGGCGGTTTGACCCAGGACATAGCTGTGCCTCTCTGGAGATGGGAAGCAGTAAACATGGACTTTGTAGCAGGATTACCCCGTACCAGGCATAGACACGATTCAATTTGAGTAATTTTTGACAGACTGACGAAATCAGCCCATTTCCTGTCAGTAAAAGCTACTTTCTCTGCCTAAGATTACGCCAAATTGTATATGAGAGAAATAGTTAGATTACACGATGTTTCAGTATCTATTATCTCTTATAGAGGAGCACAGTTGACGGTTAGATTCTGGCAGTCGTTCCAGAAGGGTTTGGGAACGCAGATCAACTTGAGCACAGCATTCCACCCTCAGACAGATGGGCAGGCTGAGCGGACTATCCAAACGCTCGAAGATACGCTACGAGCGTGTGTGCTAGATTTTAAGGGTAGCAGCATCTTTCGTTAATTGAATTTACTCATAATAACAGTTATCATTCAGCCATCTAGATGGAGCCTTCTGAGGCATTGTACAGGCGAAAATGCAGATCACCAAATGGTTAGTTTGAAATAGGAGAGTTAGCGTTGGTTAACGTAGACATTGTTCGGCAGTCAGAGGAGAAGATAAAGCTTATCCGAGAACGTTTACTGACTGCTCAAAGCCGCCAGAAGTCTTATGCAGACGTGCGGCGCAGAAATCTAGAATTTGCGGTAAATGACTGGGTATATATTAAAGTGTCTCCGATGAAAGTAGTCCTCTAGATAGCAGTGTACATTCGAGGACAAATGTTCTTAAGGGGGGGAGAATGTTATACCCCGTAGAATTCCCGGCACCTAGACGACCTGTTCGCACGTTGGTTAAGCATATTTGAAGGCCATACATGCTGGAGAAAGGCCCGGGAAAAGATCGGACGAGGAACTTGTCGAACCATCGGGGAAGGAGCCAAGGTAGAGCCCCTCCGCGATGGCAGCGTGTCACGGAGGAGAGGCCTCCGCGTTGGCTCCGTGACACGTTGGCCTTGTCCAGGCCCAAGTATATAAAGCCCCACTTCGGGTTAATTCATTAAAACACTTAGGAAATTTCCAGGAAACAGAGAGAGAAATCAGAGAAAGGAGAGGAAATGAAGGGGGTGATATAATTTGCGTCCGATTACGCTGCTAAACGTTGTCCAAACTCAAATTAACTCCAGATACTGAGGTATTTAGCAGCAGAGAGCATTCCTATGGATTCAGTTTCGTGAAATACGGTCGACGAATCATCGAGCCACCAAGCTAAGGTAAGTGGAATTGCTCTAAATTAGTGTCTATGTGTTCCTAGCTGTGAAGTGAATATTTCTCCCTTCTGGACCTCTGAAAAATAGCGAGTTTTTGGCCGTCTTTCGATAAGCCTAAGTTTAGGCTATAAACTATATCGAAAGCGACGTTGCCTTTTAAAGTAAAGCTATATTTAATATTAATTGACATATTTATGAATGCAGTTGGGAGAAAATAGCTGAAGTACCAGCCGAGTCTCATTCGACAGACGAATAGTTCAAGGATAAGGTATGTAAAGCTAGTTTCCTCGGCAAGTTAGTAATCTTGGTACAGTACAGTAATTTAAAGGCCAGTAGAATATTCATGTCACACCCCGCCTTGGGGGGGGGCATGACGGGCACCTGGTGCCCTACTAAGACCTAACCTGCTAGACTGTTAAGCCTGGGCGCATCTGGCGCCTGGCTGGCTCTAACTAACATTTCTGGAAACAAAGGGCTATATAACGGCTGTAAATACAGCCCCCGGCCCATTGGCCTATAGCCTTCTGTACCTGCACTAGAAGTTGACCAGAAACATAGTAATTCAGGGAAACCTATACGGGCCGACAAGGCCACCATGCTGTCTAGTTATCTGCAACTTAATCATAAAGCACAAAAAGAAGCTACGTGACCGGCAAGGTCACCACTACTGACAACTATGGCCCCACACGACCATCACAAAAGTAAGAAAGAGTAAAGACAACTATACAACTGCACGGCCCCACACGACCGGCTCATCTGACCACAGGGATTTCATACAGAATGCAAGCCTCTAGGAATAGTGATAGAACTGATCGGGACAGGGCCCCGACCTACCCGTACTATATACAACAAAAGGAACTGAACTACACCTCTGGGATTCAGCCTCCGGATGACTGGAGGTGAATACTCAACCGCTGACAGGAAGTCACGTAGAATCGCCTGCTCGTCTATGAGTACCTGCAGGCAAATAATGCAGCGCCCCACCGGGCGTCAGTACCGCTGGTACTGAGTATGTAAAGCAATGACTGAAAAAGATATCTGAAACCAATAACATAACTGACGAAACTGAAATAAGAAGAACTAGATTATCTGTCTGAAGATGTAAGTCGTACCTATTCTCAATCATACGGGGAGGAATAGATGTCATATCTGGAGGCGTATCATTCTACTACTAATCTACTCACGTCAACATAACATAGCACAACATACATAACATAACATGGCATACACAACCTTACCCGGCCCCCATAAGCCGGGAGGTACAATCAACACAGAGTCTATGCCCCTACCCTGGTCATCCCATCTCCTATAGTGGCTGTAAGCATCCTGCCGGTCCCTGGGTATGCACTTGGGCTCGCTGAGCCCCTGATTATAACTGTACCTGAGTCCGAAGGACTCTAAATCAACACCCCGAGCGTACCCGCTCGACGGGGGTGTATAAGGGCCGACCAAGGCACAATATGGGGAAACTGGCATCCCATCTTCGTCCCCTTGTGGGACGGCATATCACTCTGTAGAGTGACGTATCCTCATCCTCTGGCGGACGAGTCGATACATCTATTAACCCTGGGCGGTCAGGGATGCTAGGTAATCCAACCCCAATCAATACAACGGTCTCAACTAATCATGCTGTCTGTGTATCTCATAAGCTAAGACTAACAGGTGTAAGGTATCATATAAATCACACACTGAGCTAATAATAGTAATTTGTAAGTGTCTGATACATGCTGAGGCAGGTAGGTATAAATATAAATATAGCCTCCTGTCAAAACTGTACTGGGGTAAAAGTTATACGAGGAGGTGTTTCTGCTGAAAGCTATACTGTTTACTAAGTTTCTATGGTAACATAATTTCCTATTTCTAACATGCTTTCTAAACCATATACAGTTACTATTCTATATCTGGAATGCTTCACGGTTACTGTACTACTTCGCGAGGTTTCATTTAAACACAACAATATCTTAACCACTTACGTCCGAATCTATATCATACGGATAGGTATCGTACACGTTACAACCCAAAACTTCTCATATTGCACCAATATTCAAAATAACATGATAATCGATTTCTAAACATGCAACTGGTCTGTAAATTACTATACTGCTTCGGGGTTACTCAACTTGCCGAGGAAACTTAACTTTACATACCTTATCTTTGAATATTCGTCCGTCGGACGAGGCTCGGCTGGTACTTCAACTATTTTCTCCCAACTGCATTCATAAATACGTCAATCAATACTAAATACAACGTTATTGTAAAGAGCGACGTTACTTTCAATTTAATTTATAGCCTAAACTTAGGCTTATCGAAAGACGGTCAAAAACTCGCTATTTTTCAGCGGCCCAGAAGGGAGAAATATTCACTTCTCAGCTAGGAACACATAGACATTAATTTAGAGCAATTCTACTTACTTCAGTTCGGTGGCTCACCGATTCGTCGGCCGTATTTCGCGAAACTAATTCCGTAGAAATGCTCTCTGCTGCTAAATACCTTGGTATCCAGGATTAATTTGAGTTTAGGCAGCGTTTGGCAGCGTAATCGGACGATAATTTATAATTTTCCTTCGTTTTCCCTCTATTCACTGCGTTCTCTGGAAGTTTTATAAGTGTTAAATGATTTCCAACCGAAGTGGGGGCTTTATATACTTGGGCCTGGACAAGGGCAACGTGTCATGGAGCCATCGCGGAGGCCTCACCTCCGTGACACGCTGCCATCGCGGAGGGGCTCTGCCTCGGCTCCTCCCGCGATGGTTCGACGGGTTTCTCGTCCGATCTTTTTCCCGGGCCTTTCCCTAGCATGTATGGCTTCCAAATATACTTAACCAACGTGCGAATAGGTCATCTAAGTTCCGGGAATTCTACGGGGTATAACATTCTCCCCCCCTTAGGAACATTCGTCCTCGAATGTATACTGCTATCTAGAGGACTGCTTACTTTACTTTCTGGGAAAATTTTGGCAGAGTTTCCCCTGTAACATGGACTATCGCAAAAACCTGAAATGCAGAAAAGTCCAACACAGGCACTGCACACAATGTTCTAAACTTCACTGGACAACTAAATATCACTCCTTCTTTATCATTTACAAACACATAATCATAAAATACTGTATAAGTAATGATACGGACATACCTGTCGTCTGACTAGGCCTGAAATAAATGAGGATATCTGATTTTCATGTCTTCTTCAGCCTCCCACGTCATTTCTTCCCGATTTCTGTTACGCCACAATACCTTGACAGATGCAACGTCTTTAGTTCTCAGCCTGCGAATCTGTCTGTCTAAAATGGCTACGGGAACCTCTTCATAGGCTAACTCCTCTGTGACCTGAATATCCTGGACTGGAACTACTGTAGAAGGGTCCCCTAAAACTTTCTTAACATGGAAACGTGGAATACTGGGTGAACAGATGCTAATTCTGGAGGCAAGTTTAACTCATATGCCACGCGGCCTATTCTTCGCCGAATCTGATACGGCCCAATGAATCTTGGGCTAAGCTTGCCTTTCTTGCCAAACCTCATTACCCTTTTCATCGGGGACACTTTCAGATATACCCAGTCGTTTACCGAAAATTCTAGATTTCTGCGCCGTCTATCTGCATATGACTTCTGACGGCTCTGAGCGGTCAGTAAACGTTCTCGGATAAGCTTTATCTTTTCCTCGGACTGCCGAACAATGTCTGGGCCAACTAATGCTGATTCTCCTATCTCAAACCAGCCCACCGGCGATCTACATTTCCGCCCGTACAATGCCTCGAAAGGCGCCATCTGAATAGCTGAATGGTAGCTGTTATTATAAGCAAATTCGATTAACGAAAGATGTTCATCCCAGCTACCCCCAAAATCTAACACACACGCTCGTAGCATATCTTCGAGTGTCTGAATTGTACGTTCAGCTTGCCCGTCTGTCTGAGGATGGAATGCTGTGCTCAAATTAATCTGCGTCCCCAAACCTTTCTGAAACGACTGCCAGAATCTAGATGTAAACTGTGCTCCCCTATCTGAAATAATAGATATCGGCACTCCATGCAATCTAACTATTTCTCTGATATATAATTCGGCATAATCCTCAGCTGAGAAGGTAACTCTTACTGGCAGGAAATGAGCTGATTTTGTCAGCCTATCAACTATTACCCAAATGGAATCATTTCTGCGTCTAGTACGGGGTAACCCTGTTACAAAATCCATGTTTATTGCTTCCCATTTCCACATAGGTATCGATATCTCTTGAGTCAAACCACCCGGTTTCTGGTGCTCTGCTTTCACCTGCTGATAATTAGCACATCTAGATACAAATTCGGCTATTTCAGTTTTCATACCTGGCCACCAGTAGATGTCTCTGATGTCGTGGTACATTTTCGTCGCCCCTGGGTGAAGGGAATAGCGAGCGTAATGTATCTCGTGCATGATCTGCCCACGAAGGCCTGAGACATTCGGGAAACAAAGGCGGCCCTTACAGCGTAGCACACCATCCTCGGTTGTCTGAAAATCTGGCTCCTTACCCTTCTGAACTCTATCTCTGAGCTGGACTAAATCGGGATCCTCATACTGCCGTTCCTTTACTTCTGTAACTAACGATGACACTGCAGAATTCTGAATTACTGCTCCATTATTTTCTGTTTCCATTATTCGAACGGCTAGATCAGCTAACTGATGAATTTCTTTAGCTAATTTCTGTTTCTCGGGTCGCAAATACGCCAAACTCCCCATTGACTTATGGCTCAGGACGTCTGCCACAACATTAGCTTTTCCCGGATAGTACAGGATATTCACATCATAATCCTTCAACAATTCTAACCAACGACGTTGCCGCAGATTCAACTCCCTCTGAGTAAAAATGTACTGAAAGCTCTTATGATCTGCATAAATATCAACATGGACGCCGTACAGGTAATGCCTCCACATTTTCAAGGCATGAATTACTGCGGCCAATTCTAGGTCATGGGTGGGGTAATTCTTTTCGTGTTTCTTCAGCTGTCTGGAAGCATATGCAATTACTCTACCATGCTGCATCAACACACAACCCAGTCCGACACCTGACGCGTCGCAATAGACTGAATAACCCTCTGTGCCTTCCGGCAATGCTAATACTGGGGCGGAGGTCAATCTGTCTTTCAGTTCCTGGAAACTCTGTTCGCATGCCTCCGTCCACTGAAACTTTGCTGCTTTCTGTGTTAATTTAGTTAAAGGTGTTGCAATGGTTGAGAATCCCTCAACGAACCTCCGATAATATCCTGCCAGCCCCAGAAAGCTACGAACCTCCGTCGGAGTGGTAGGCCTAGGCCATGACTTAACTGCTTCTATCTTCTGCTTGTCTACCTGTATACCAGCGTCTGAGACAATATGTCCTAAAAAGGCCACTGAGTTAAGCCATAATTCACACTTTGAAAACTTAGCATACAACTGGCGGTCCCTGAGAATTTGGAGCACTGTCCGCAAATGAGTCCGGTGATCTGCTTCAGAGCGAGAATACACCAGAATATCATCAATGAATACTATCACGAACAAGTCCAGGAAGGGTCTGAAAATACTGTTCATCAGGTCCATAAAAACTGCTGGGGCATTTGTTAGCCCGAAGGACATAACCAGAAATTCAAAATGTCCATATCGGGTCCTGAATGCTGTCTTAGGGATGTCCCTCTCACGTACTCGGACCTGGTGATATCCGGACCGCAAGTCAATCTTAGAAAAGTATCTGGCTCCCTGTAACTGATCAAATAGGTCATCAATCCTAGGAAGCGGATACTTATTCTTTACTGTAACTTTGTTTAGCTGCCGATAATCTATGCACATTCGGAGCGAGCCATCTTTCTTTCTCACGAACAAGACTGGCGCACCCCACGGGGAAGTACTCGGCCTGATAAAACCTTTATCTAACAGGTCTTTCAACTGCTCCTTTAATTCTCTGAGTTCTGCAGGAGCCATACGATAAGGAGGTATTGATATTGGCTGAGTGCCTGGTAGCAAATCGATAGCAAAATCTATTTCCCTTTCTGGGGGAATACCAGGTAACTCATCAGGAAATACATCTGGGAATTCATTTACCACTGGAACAGACTGGAGTGTTGGAGATTCTTCTTGGACATCTTGAACTCTGACAAGATGGTAAATGCACCCCTTAGATATCAACTTTCTCGCCCGAAGGTAGGAAATAAACCTACCTTGTGGCGTCGCGGTGCTGCCTTTCCACTCCCGTACTGCCTCCCCTGGGAAGTGGAATCAGACCGTTTTGGTCCATCATTCAACATTAGCAAAACATGGTACTAACCAGTCCATACCCATTATGGCATCGAAATCTATCATCTCTAACTCGACCAGATCTACTGTGGTCTGACGATCAACAACCTCTACTGTACACCCGCGCTAAATTCGGCTAGCTGTGATAGAGTCACCGACGGGCGTAGATACTAAGAAGGGCTGCTGTAATGATTCTGGTACAATACTAAACTTCCGTGCCACAAATGGAGTAATATAGGACAAAGTAGACCCTGGATCAATTAGCACATAAGCAGGGTGTGAGCAGATAGTTAGCATACCTGTCACAACATCAGGCTATGCCTTTGAATCTTGCCTCCCTGGTAGGGCATATGTGCGGCTTGGACCCGCACCTGTACTGGAGGCCCCTGATCTGCCCCGACCCCTGCCTGCTGAAACTGAGGGCCTGCGCCCAGTCGGGGGTGCTGTAACTCGCGATCCTGCTGATGCCCCATCCTGTCTGTCCCGGTCCTCACGACCTCTGGCTGGGCAATCTCTCATCAAATGGCCTTCTTGGCCACAAATATAGCATGCGGTGGAACCATACCTGCATGCTCCAGAATGGCGTCGACTGCATATGGGGCAAAGTGGTAGGGTATACCTACTCTGCTCCGCCCTCCTCTGTAATGGTGAGTCTGCCGTCTGCGAGCCTCTACCAGCCTCTGATTGCCCCCTGCGGCTGAATCTACCTCCCTGTGACTGTGGCGGAGGCGGGGGCCTGGGCGGCCTGTCTGACAATCGTGGCCTGGGTCCTCCCCGGGCCTCTCTCTGTAACTCAGCTGGCCTATCCCGGCGACGCTGCTCCTGATTGACCCTCCTGATCTCCCGATGTCGCTGTCTGATGCCCTCAATATTCTGGGAAAATGCCTGGATTCGGGAAATATCCATGTCCTCTCGCAGTGTGGCCGTAATACAAGTCTCGACATATTCTGGGTTCAACCCCATAATAAAACGGTGCACTCTGGATGCCATGGTATCCACGAAGGCTGGTGCATATCGAGCCAAAGAGTCAAACCACAAAGAATATTCCCGAACACTCATGGCCCCCTGTTCTAGATGTAGGAACTGGTCTACCCGGGCCTGTCGGATCTCCCGCGGCAAATAGTGATCTAGAAAGGCTCCTGAAAAGCTGGACCAGGTGGGAGGGGAAACATCTCTCCCTCGGGACCTCTCCCAGCTTTCATACCATAACACCGCAATATCTCGCAACCGGAATGCGGCCAATTCAACTGACTCAGTAGGTGTAGCATGCATAACCCTGAAGATTCTCTACATCTGATCCAGAAAATCCTGAGGGTCCTCTGTTCGGTCCGTGCCTGTGAACTATGGGGGATTCAGGGCTAAGAACTCTCGGACCCTCGAACTACCGGGCCCTCCTGATGACTCTACAACTGTGGATGGCATTTGCTGACGCTGAGCAGCCATCATCTATGCTAACATAACCACAGCACTCCTAACCTCCTGATCGGAAGGTGTCGGTATAGGGACTGCTGAAGGTACTGTCGCCCCGAATGGCTCCTGACGTGGTGGAGACTGCTGAGGAGGCTGGGATGAAGCCTCTGTAGGGCCCTCTGATCGGGCTGTCTCCAAATGAGGGGGAGGCATCCTGCTGGTGCCCTCCCCTACTGCAATGTCTAAGCTCCGACCTGTGATGGGATGGCGCTGGTCTGACATTATCTGTAACCAAAGAATATGGTAAGCTCTTAGGGACTCAACCCTATACTGTACCGCTCTATAGCACGACTGAATCAGAATAAAAGACAACCATCCTATCATGCCTTGCAGCCTCCTACCCATAGTATGTGGTGCACAACACATCCATGGACAAGACTCTACTTAGCACGGCTTGCAGACTCCCTGGGATACGACCTGCTCTGATACCAAGTTTGTCACACCCCGCCTTGGGGGGGGGGCATGACGGGCACCTGGTGCCCTACTAAGACCTAACCTGCTAGACTGTTAAGCCTGGGCGCATCTGGCGCCTGGCTGGCTCTAACTCACATTTCTGGAAACAAAGGGCTATATAACGGCTATAAATACAGCCCCCGGCCCATTGGCCTATAGCCTTCTGTACCTGCACTAGCAGCTGACCAGAAACATAGTAATTCAGGGAAACCTATACGGGCCGACAAGGCCACCATGCTGTCTAGTTATCTGCAACTTAATCATAAAGCACAAAAAGAAGCTACGTGACCGGCAAGGTCACCACTACTGACAACTATGGCCCCACACGACCATCACAAAAGTAAGAAAGAGTAAAGACAACTATACAACTACACGGCCCCACACGACCGGCTCATCTGACCACAGGGATTTCATACAGAATGCAAGCCTCTAGGAATAGTGATAGAACTGATCGGGACAGGGCCCCGACCTACCCGTACTATATACAACAAAAGGAACTGAACTACACCTCTGGGATTCAGCCTCCGGATGACTGGAGCTGAATACTCAACCGCTGACAGGAAGTCACGTAGAATCGCCTGCTCGTCTATGAGTACCTGCAGGCAAATAATGCAGCGCCCCACCGGGCGTCAGTACCGCTGGTACTGAGTATGTAAAGCAATGACTGAAAAAGATATCTGAAACCAATAACATAACTGACGAAACTGAAATAAGAAGAACTAGATTATCTATCTGAAGATGTAAGTCGTACCTGTTCTCAATCATACGGGGAGGAATAGATGTCATATCTGGAGGCGTATCATTCTACTACTAATCTACTCACGTCAACATAACATAGCACAACATACATAATATAACATGGCATACACAACCTTACCCGGCCCCCATAAGCCGGGAGGTACAATCAACACAGAGTCTATGCCCCTACCCTCGGCTCCTCCCGCGATGGTTCGACGGGTTTCTCATCCGATCTTTTTCCCGGGCCTTTCCCTAGCACGTATGGCTTCCAAATATACTTAACCAACGTGCGAATAGGTCATCTAAGTGCCGGGAATTCTACGGGGTATAACAATTCAGAAGCCATGTATGATGTTTATTACGAATGTTGCTACGATATTAGAAACATCATGTTATGATCAGCGCGAGACTTGCTAGCACGATATAGATTTTGATGTAAGTGTTAGGGACTGCACAGCATGCTCAGTATGTGATGTGACACAGAATATTAGGATATCATTGTACTTAGTTGAAACCCAGTAAAGCAATGTAATATCTATAAGACATTTCAGAAATAGAACGATAAGTTAAAGTGAAGCTAGAAAGCATATTAGAACTAGTAGATCATGTTACTATAGAAACTAAGTACACAGCATAGTTTCAGCAGAAAGACTATATCCTGTTCAGTATTAGCCCCAGAACAGTCTGGCAGGAAACTATATTCATACATATATATATTTGCCAGCCTCAGCACGTATTAAATACGTACATATTACTACTACTAGTTCAGCATATAATATACACAATATTTTACCACTATTAGCCTCAGCATGTGAGATATGCAGATAGTATTACTAGTTGAGACCGTTGTATTGTTTGGGGTTGGACTACCTAGCATCCATGACCGCCCCAGGGTTGATAGTTGTATCGACTCATCCGCCAGAGGACGAGGATACGTCGCTCTACGGAGTGGCATGCCGTCCCACAGGAGACGAAGATGGGATGCCAGTTTTCCCCATATTATGCCTTGGTCGGCTTTTACACACCCCTGTCGAGCGGATACGCCCGGGTGTTGATTCAGGAGTCCTTCGGACTCAGGTACAGTTATAGTCAGGGGCTCAGCGAGCCCAAGTGCATACCCAGGGGACCGGCGGGATGCTTATAGCTATTATAGGAGATGGGATGACCGGGGTAGGGGTATAGATTCTGTGCTGGTTGTACCTCCCGGCTTATGGGGGCCGGGTAAGGTTTGTGTGTGCTATATATGTTATGATATGTTATACCGTGTTACAGTAGATACGGGTAGATCGACAGTAGAATGATAAATCCGCAGGTACGACTCCTACTCCTTCCAGTATAACTGAGAGAAGGTATGACTTACATTATCAGACAGTTAATCTATTTCTTCCTACTTCAGTTTCATCAGTTACATTGTTGTTTTCAGATTTTGCTTTCAGTTATTACTTTACATACTCAATACCAGTGGTACTGACGCCCGGTGGGGCGCTGCATTACTTTCCTACAGGTACTCATAGACGAGCAGGCGATACTACGTGATTCCTGTCAGCGATCCAGTATTCAGCTCCTGTCATCCGGAGACTGATTTCCAGAGGTCTATTTCAGTTTCTTTGTTGTATAGTACGGGTAGGTCGGGGCCCTGTCCCGATCATTTCTATTGCTATTCCTAGAGGCTTGCAGTCTGTATATGTTTCCCTGTGGTCAGATGAGCCGGTCGTGTGAGGCCGTGCAGTTGTTAGCAACATGAGGAAGAGATTAACCGGATTATTATTACAATCGAATTCATTACTTGTTCTTAACCTTGGCATGCTCATATCCATAGTTTAAATTCACGGTAAATAATTGTTAATAGTTTTAGTATATATTTTATAAACAAAAGCTCAATTAACTGTTGGTTACGTTGTTGTTAGCATAGTTAGAAGTAAGATAAGAATATAGTATACTTAGGCAAATTTTACATACCCTGAGCCTCCTTGGATCGATACTTGGCTTACTTAGCCACTTTATTACTTGTTTGACCACGTGCACTTGCGTGTCGGTTTATAATATATAACCCCAACCGAGCCAGCCGAATAAGTTTTTGGCGCCGTTGCTGGGGAGGCTAGGAAATTGGTGAAATTGTGTTAAGTGTAAATTTACTGTATTTTTGTTTTATTTTCTTAAGTGTTGACAACTTGGTCTTAGTATTTGTTTTAATTCTTTGTTCATTTTAATTTTTCTCTCTTTCGGATACCCTCATTGACATGACATCATGGAATATAAATGGCGGATACGCATATTTCGGCGAATCTTGCATGAATTACGGAGGACCCCACTTGAGGCAAAACTGTAACACGTGCAATATATGTGGGTGTCAATATGGCCATTGGGGAGATTGTCCAAAGGCATATTCCCCTCCACCAAGCCCCCGCTATGATCATTCTGTTGTTTTTTCTGAATATAGGCATGTTGAAAATGAGGACTTGGGACGCCAAGTTCAAATAGAGGACATGATGAAACAACTCCTGGAGCAATCAGAAGCAATGAAGGAGTCGGTGGAAGAATTGATAATTCAGCAAAAGGAGAATGCCGAGGCTGTAAGCAGGATGAGCGTCAAACTCTCGGAGATGTGTGCTGAGGCTGAAGCTTGTGATAATTCGCAGGTGACAGTTTTAGCTGATATTCAAGAGGAACTACAAGAGGAATACAAGGGTGAATTTTTGGATGAAGCCCAACAATTAGAATCTCTTGAGTGTCCCCGTGAGCGGCTCATACCTATAGAAAATCCATTCATGGAAGAAGAGAAAGAATATCTCCCATTTGACCTTAATGGAGAAATAGATGTCGATGTTGAGAAGGAGTATACAAGTAAGGAGGTCAAGCAAAATGCAATTTCAGAGTTGAGGTGTATTGGACCACACTCTACGCATTTTTCGACGTTAAATTTGGTTGACAACATAGAAAGAGAGTCTTCCAAGCTTATAGAGAAATGTCTAGAGGAGGGCCAAGCACCATATATTTTGAAATTTGCCAACGCGGAGAGACAAAATGACTTCGCTTACTTGAGGGCCAATAAAGTAAAAAGGCAACACCTACTGTTTGGTCCTTACAATTTTTCACCACCACCCCTGGAGCATAAGAGGAAATTAGAGAAGAAATTAGGGGTGAGATTCATATCCTCAAGGTGGAGTAAAAAGTGGTGAAACTTGGTACGTCGAGCCGCGACGGTAAACCAGGCGCTGCACGGGAGGCAACCCGTGAAAAATATTTTTTTCTTTCTTTCTTTTTTAGTGTAAATAATTTTTATTTTTACTTTTTTCTTTTCTTGATTTGGTATAAATTTTTGTTTTAGTTAATATTTTTCGTTTTAGTTAGGGAAATCTATTAATCTAACCAATTTTGTTTAGTGAGGTGATTTTCAGGTCTAACGGAGAGAAATATGCATGGAATTGGGAAGAATAAGGCAAGGTATGAAAAAATAATTTAATGGAAGAAACAGTGCACTGGCGCGTTGGCTCCGTGTCACGGAGGAAGGGCTCCGTGTTACCCTCCGTGACACGTTGAAGGCAAAATCCGGATTTTTTTTTTTAAATTTCCAGTAAGCCAACGCGTTGGCTCCGTGTCACGGAGGAGGGGCTCCGCGTTACCCTCCGTGACACGTTGCCTTACATTTGGTGCCGGGTCATACCGGGTTGCCGGGTGACCCGCGTGTTTTCTTTAAATAAACCCCCAATTTTTGCCCAAATCTCCCCATTCCCTCTCCCTTCCGCGACCAAAACACCCATTTCCCCCTCCCCAAGCACCGTGCCACGTTACTAGGCAAGGAATTCGTCAAGTTTCTTCGGTCTTCAATTCAAAGGTATGTTTTCCTCGTTTCTCTCAAATTTTTGGCGATTTTAGTTGACTTTGGGCATGCGAGGTGAGATATATCACCCTAAGTAGAAATTTAACATGATGTTGAGTTATTTGTGATGTATAAATGTTCGGATTGTTCTAATTAGCGTTTGACCTTATCGATTATGTAAATAATTCGAATTTGATTGTAGAATTGTATTCTAGGGCATGGGTTGTTGAATTTGACTTGGGTGACTTGATAGTTAGGTAAATTAGATGCCGGGGTGTGTTTGTAAATTGAGATAAGTCGTTGTAAATATTGTATGAATGTTAAGACGACGAATTCTCGAATTTTTGGGAAAGTGCGAAAATTGTGTAAATTGGTTTGATTATTTGGATTCGATTGTATATAGAATGTTTTGTCTTTGTTTTTTTTTATTTATTGTTTTTGTTGCTTGTGTGATGGTTGAATTGTTAGCGATAGTAGGATTGGAATTAGCTGTATGAAGTCTGAGTAGTACGCTAAGCGTTATGCTGTCGAAATTTTTGTGAACGCACTAAGCATAAATTGTATAGTTGTTGTCTTTGGTGTAAGTAGAGTTATCCTTGCCGTAGTTTTGTAAAAGTAGCTAAGGCCTAAGTGTGGGGTAAACGTTGTGTAACCCGACCTTAGCCGAAGTTAACATGTTTATAGCTTAACTTTGTGCTTGTTTGTGTATATTGACAGGTACAATGGCGAGTAGGCAAGATAAGGGCAAGGGTGCTTCTACCTCAGGCACCGGTAGAAAGCGAATGAGACTGGGCACCGCAGTCCCAGCTGCACCAGCTGTTCTGCGCGACCAACGCCGCCAATACGGAACAAGATGGGTAACCGAGGAAGGGAAGAAGTGGTATGCTAAGCATAAGGAAAGCAAGTACTTCCCGGAGGAACATATTGCACGGGAACCACTAGCACAGGAGTTCCCTCGTATTGTGCAGAGGATTGAAGCAGCTGGGCTCAGCTTTATATTCCAAGAGCCCAAGGAGTGCAACCTACATTTGGTCTGGGAGTTCTACGCAAATTGGAACTCGGCCATCAGAAGCCACACAATAAAAATCAGAGGGCAGATTGTTACTCTGGAACCCTAGCAGTTCAATGCCATCGTTGGAGCGCGGGACACAGACGCTCACATTCTCCGCCAGCTAAACATCACCCCACCGTACGCCGACATCAGACGTACGTTGTGTGGGGCTCGATCCACAGCTCGATGGAGTAGGCATAAGGAGAGGGGTTACCACCAGACTCTGCCTTATTCGCAGATGAACAGGGAGGCCAGAATATGGCTGAAAATTGTATGTTCTTACTTGATCCCGGGGGTTCACATGATGGATGTGACCCGGGACCGTGTCTTCTTGGTGTATGCCCTTATGAAAGGGCTAGAGATTAATGTTGGGGCGGTAATTATATCCGCCATGAAGAGAGCCAGACTACACCAAGGCCACAGATACGGGTTCGGAGGACTCATCACCACCTTCCTCCGAGGCCTCAATGTCGAGGAAGAAGCCTTGGATTACATCCCGCAGTTGGAGCGGAGGGCCATCGATGTGACAAAAACTAAGGCCCCCGACACCACACACGGGCCAGTGCTGACTTTGGGCGAGCGACATGCTCGTGACGGTCAGTACATGGCACGTATGTTCGGCATGCAAATGCTTCAGCTACGAATTGGTGGGAGACCAGCCACCGAGGAAGAGTTATGGCAGTTGGAGCTGGATTACCCATTTGGCGAGAATGCCAGAGCCTTATGCCGAGTGGGACCAGCCTTCGTGGAGCCTACTGATGACGATGTCCCTACTGAAGAGGAGACACGTCGGGAGGACTCCGATGTGGAGTCCGATGACGACGATGGAGCTGACTCAGACATGGGCGATGAGGCAGCAGCACCGGATGAAGAAGTCAAATATTTCGACTGAGCAGGGAGTTCCACCACCCAAAATTTTGTGCTTTGTATTTTTTATGAACACTGGGGACAATGTTTGATTTAAGTGTGGGGTGGGAAGTAGCTAGGTGCTGGGGCTGGGCTAATCTGCTGTATGCTTTTTCCTTGGTTTGTATGTATGTTTGTGTTTCCCTGTTGTGAACTGATTTGTGTTGTAGATGTATATATTTTTGTGGTTACTGATGTGTGTTATGAAAAGTTATGGTTGCCAAGGTAAATATTTTGTAAATATTTCTGTATATCGAAATGATCGATATTTTTTTCAAAATTTTTGCGAAAATATTTTGCACTTATCAAAATCTTTTGTAAATATTTTTCTATCGAAATGATCGATGTGTTGCAAAATTTTTCGGTTTTTATTTTGGGTTTCTCGGAGTTTGTTTTCGGTTCTTTTACAGAGAATAGTCCCATTGAACCGATGTCATAGTTAGTGACTGTTCCCTATGATGGATGGATGACGACCGTCTTAAGGGAAATGTAGTCGGTAGGAGTAGGATTTTAATTTGTTTTTAATTTTTCTTTGGTGGATTGCATCAATGAACTGTAGTTGCTTTATGGTTGCAAAAGTTTCGTTGCGTGTTGTAAATGATGTTCAAAATGTGAAAATGATTCATTTGAAAGCATGCAATTTTGTAAATATGTTGAGTTACCTAGGCTGTAGAATTTGATTCAGTATGATTGAGGCTTAATCTTGAATTTATGTGATTGGCTAATTAGAGAGTCTGTGAATGCATCTTGATTCGAGCATGTGCATGAAGTGTGAAGTGAGGTTTTGGTATTCCATGCCATTGTGAATTGTCTAGAACTTGCCTGGTGTGTATACAAAACGAAATGAGGGAGGTGTAGTGTTGGAAAGGATGTAGGCATTTCTTTGTTTTTAACCGATAGTTTCCATTTTTTTCTTGTCAAATTCTACCTTTTTATATGTTGTATACCCTAGTCAGCCCGTTGAGCCTTTAGCCGATTTCTTTCTTTCTTTTGTCCAAAATTGTATAAACTAAGTTTTATTCCTTCTTTTCATTAGCCTTAAAGTCTATACGAAGCTCTTAAGCGCTTACAAAGAAAAGAAAATGTTTCCCAAAGTGTCAAAGAGTGAAAAGAGTGAAAAGAAAAAAAAAAGCAGAGTGAGGAAAGAAAAGATGATGTTGAAGAGGCACTTGTTGTAATTAAATGATAGTGAGGGTACATGAAAACCCTTTGTTTTGTGTCAAGTGTGTTTGATGAAATGGGCAGTACGAAAGTAAACCAGCATGAATGGGAGAAAAAGAGAAAAGAGAGGAACAATGTCCATGAGTCGATGGGAATGAGTTGAAAAGGCGCTTAAGGATGCTAGCGACTATTATTGGCTAATCCAATATATATACTAGATCCATAGCCCTGTTACAACCCATTAAAGTCCTACGTGATCCTATATTGCATTTCTTTATATTAGTGGAGTAATACACTAAGGGCAAGCCTATGGGTCATGACATGATGCATGTGAATTCTTTTGGGAGAGAGAGTGAAATTAATTTTTATATGCCCCTACTTGCATGTTTTTGTGTTGCATGAACAAAAAGGGGAAGATTCTATTGAGTTGTGAGGGCACATGCTTGATGAGAGATTGATTTTCGTGTCGGATTTCTTGATTAGTTGATTTGCATGAGTTTGCCGATATCAAGAATCAATTCTTAAAGTCTAGGAAGTCTTGATGTATTAAAGGTCATTGTATTGTAAGACCAAGCATGTTTTCGTGATGATTTGCAAAAAAATTGAATAATCGGTATGACCGTAGCGTAAATTGTCGCACCATAGTGACGAAGGTTGGGATGTAATTTGCATGAGTTGTGTATGTGTTGTTCGAGGATGAAAAAGGATTTAAGTGTGGGGTAAGTGATCTTGGGCAGATTTATATGCCCAAGTGATACTCAAACGTATTATTTTCGCCTTGTTTGTGTGCAATATGTATATATTCTCATGTAATTGGTAATAAAATGTGAATTTATACTAACCAACATGATTAGCATTTGTTTTGCAGGTAAATATGATTTTTAGGAGCAAAAATGCATGTTGGAAAAATATCGGAGTTGGACTTGGATGCGAGCATGGAGACGACATTGGAATGTGCAGAATATAAGGGCTCCGCGATGGCACCGTGCCACGCTACCATCGCAGAGGCACACTGCCTGGAGAGGGAATTAATGGACAAATTCCAGTGAAGCCTCGCGACAGCTCCGTGGCACGGAGATAGGCCTCCGCGTTGGCCTCCGTGCCAAGTTGAGGCTAATTTACCGGACCCTGGATTTTCAGTGAGGGTCCGCGTCCACGCCGTGTCACGGAGGCAAGGCTCCGCGTTGGCCTCCGTGACACGTTGCTTGTTATTCCGGGAAAAATTTCCCTCTAGTATAAATAGCACACTTAGGTTTATTTTAATTAGTTCAGTTTTAGTTCAGACTTGGTGGAGCAAGGACGTGGGTTAGGAGCAGTTGAGGAACGAAAAAGCTAAGGGATTTCTTCTCTTCTTTTCTTCTTTCTATCAATTGTACGTATGATTTACACTTGTTTTAGGATGCTCAATCCACAAATGAGTGGCTAATTCTCTTCCTTGCTAAGGTTTTGAACATGTGTAGTGAATTTTGATTGTAAATGATATGGTTTTCTTCTTCTTCTTTCATGTTGTTCTATTAATTCTTGTTCTTACTGCATTAGTGCTTGGCCAACATTAATGTACATCTAAAAAGTCCAATTTCACTCGAGAGAGCAAGAAATTGGAAAGTTGTGAATTAATAGGGTATTGTTCTTAACTTGATTTGGGAAAATTGGGTTTTGATGTGCTTTCCTGATAGAAATATACTTGAAAGCCGTGTTAGTCAATTTAGGAACCGGAATTGTATTGCTAGGTCGTAAATTGCATTTGATCACAGAAATGTAGACGAATGGTTTATGATTCTTAAGTGAAATTAAATACGAGAGTTTTAATTTCTAGGCTACTGTTCTTGGCTAGCAACATGAGGAAGAGATTAACCGGATTATTATTACAATCGAATTCATTACTTGTTCTTAACCTTGGCATGCTCATATCCATAGTTTAAATTCACGGTAAATAATTGTTAATAGTTTTAGTATATATTTTATAAACAAAAACTCAATTAACTGTTGGTTACGTTGTTGTTAGCATAGTTAGAAGTAAGATAAGAATATAGTATACTTAGGCAAATTTTACATACCCTGAGCCTCCTTGGATCGATACTTAGCTTACTTAGCCACTTTATTACTTGTTTGACCACGTGCACTTGCGTGTCAGTTTATAATATATAATACCAATCGAAATAGCGCCGAACAACAAGATTCGAACGTTGACCCCACATCGAAGAGTGGCGGAATTTCAAACAGCAGACAATAACTAAAGTGTTTATGTTTGTTACTTTCAGAATGGGGTGACAATACAATGAAATGATAAGTCAGGGTAGGAGATATTATTAGGCCGTAGAAGCTGTGTATCATGTACGGTATAAGACTCAGCAGAGCATGTCAGAGATTATGTATTACTGCAGAATTCAGTACATATTGTACGTAGCTATTGATATATATATATATATATATACAGATAGTAGATATGCTGTGAGTAGCTGCCTATAAGGGGTACAATCACAGATGCTGATTAGTAATAGAAAGCATGTACAAATTGCATTGCAGGACCCCCCCTTGCCAAAAAAAGGGGAGAAGAAAGAAAGAAAAGGGGAGAAGAAAGGAGAAAGGGAAAGGAGAAGAGAAAGGACAGATTAAGTGTGAATTACGTATGAAGTCATAGAAACTATCTTAGTTCTCAGTTATTAAGTTAATAGATTTATGTGTTGTTGCCAGATCTAGGCTCTAGGAGCTTATCAGAGTTAATGGCCTAAACCAGATGACTAGATGATAAGGGCACAGTTAGACGGTCTACCGACCAGCTGGCGCCTGCATTAGCAGGGAAGCATCCCTGAAGATTGGTAACAGTAGTATATATGCTAGAACCAGGATTAGAGGCCGAATAGGCAAATTTTAGAAATTAGCAATACCAGAATTGTTCTAGTATGTTAAGTGGTCGTACGTCATGTTTCCAGCCCTGTAGGTGAGAGTTGGCCTTAACCAACCTAGCAGTTATTATGTGGAACACCCCATAAGACAGCCGGCCGTCCCAGTCAGAATACCCGTGGGTACCCCAAGGAAGAGTCCACATTAGTAGTCAGCGACAGACTAGTACTTCAGCTGGTTCTCGTAAGATATTTAGATACAGAGCCCTAGCAAAAGGCCAGTATTTACAGAATAGCTCATAAGACTGAGAATTCCCCAAAATAGCAGTATAAATCCAAGTGGATACACACAAGGCGTAAGAAATTGATAGTACCCTGCTAGCACAATGTTTACTAAGACCAGGGGACCAGTAGACTCCCCATGAAGATCCAGAGATTGATCGCCTGGGAGTAAGTTTAATTAAGTCCAGCCTTACAGTGGTTTAAGCAAAATAATAAAGCAATTAGATGCCCACAAGTCTACAGTATGCATGAACTATAAGTACTCAAGTAGAACAGTTAGAGCATTGTTAGACTACTGCCACATTCGGGTCATTCAACCCGACTATTCAGTTATTTAAGGTTATGCAGCCAGATCGTTAGAGGTCATGATTAATATCAGGATCCTCTTATCAGATAAAGGCACAAGGTGCACAGACGGTCGTTCAGGTTACCTTAGTAACAGGTAGCCTTAGCATACGGCCAGAAGGCCAGATAAGCTCTAGTTATACCGGTGGATTACTTGTCAGATTCTCCGGTATAATAAACCAGTATGACCGTTAGCTATATGCCAATTCTTTGTAAATGTGAATTTTTAGTTGAGTTTAGTAGCCTTTTTGGTCACATTGTGTCGGAGGCTGGTGTACAGATAGATATACAGAAAATCGAAATAGTGAAGACATAGCCTAGACCTACCACTCCGATCGAAGTACGCAATCCCTACGGTTAGCCGGGTACTGCAGAGGGTTTGTGGAAGGATTTTCCACCTTAGTAGCACCTCTGACTAAATTGACACAGAAGGCAGCAAAGTTCCAGTAGACTGAGGCGTGTGAGCAGAACTTCTATGAGTTAATAGCCAGGTTAACATCAGCTCCAGTGTTATTATCGCCAGAGGATACAGAGGGTTGGTGCAGCATAATAAAGTAATAGCTTATGCTTTCAGGAAGTTGAAGAAACGTGAAAAGAATTATCTTACCCATGACCTAGAGTTAGCTGCAGTAGTTTATGCCTTAAAGAGCGATAATACAGAATGTCGCAGTGTTGTCGTTAGTGGTGGAAGTAAAGGAACGGCAGTATGGAGACCCTAGCCAGGTTCAACTTGAACACAAAGTTTAGTAAGGAGAGGTGACATATTTTCAGATAACCGGGGATGAAGTGTGGCGATGTAAAGGCCGCATTCGTGTTCCAGATATTTTGGGGCTTCACCAGCAGATTATGAGCGAGGCATATTACGCCCGCTATTCTCTCCGCCCAGGCGCGACGAAGATGTACCATGATATCCAAAAAAAAAACCACTGGTAGCCAGGTATGAAAAGAGAAATTGCTGAATTTGTAGCTCAATGTCCTAACTGCCAACAGCTGAAAGTAGAACATCAGGAACCAGGCGGTTTGACCTAGGACATAGTTGTGCCTCTCTGGAGATGGGAAGCAGTAAACATGGACTTTGTAGTAGGATTACCCCGTACCAGGAATAGACACGATTCAATTTGAGTAATTTTTGACAAACTGACGAAATCAGCCCGTTTCCTGTCAGTAAAAGCTACTTTCTCTGCCTAAGATTACGCCAAATTGTATATGAGAGAAATAGTTAGATTACACAATGTTTCAGTATCTATTATCTCTGATAGAGGAGCACAGTTGACGGTTAGATTCTGGCAGTCGTTCCAGAAGGGTTTGGGAACGCAGATCAACTTGAGCACAGCATTCCACCCTCAGACAGATGGGCAGGCTGAGCGGACTATCCAAACGCTCGAAGATACGCTACGAGCGTGTGTGCTAGATTTTGAGGGTAGCAGCATCTTTCGTTAATTGAATTTACTCATAATAACAGTTATCATTCAGCCATCCAGATGGAGCCTTCTGAGGCATTGTACAGGCGAAAATGCAGATCACCAAATGGTTAGTTTGAAATAGGAGAGTTAGCGTCGGTTAACGTAGACATTGTTCGGCAGTCAGAGGAGAAGATAAAGCTTATCCGAGAACGTTTACTGACTGCTCAAAGCCGCCAGAAGTCTTATGCAGACGTGCGGCGCAGAAATCTAGAATTTGCGGTAAATGACTGGGTATATCTTAAAGTGTCTCCGATGAAAGGGGTAATGAGGTTTGGCAAGAAAGGCAAGCTTAGCCCAAGATTCATTGGGCCATATCAGATTCGGCGAAGAATAGGCCGAGTTGCGTACGAATTGAACTTGCCTCCAGAGTTAGCATCTGTTCACCCAGTATTCCATGTCTCTATGTTGAGGAAGTTCGTAGGGGACCCTTCTACAGTAGTTCCAGTTCAGGATGTCCAGGTCACAGAAGAGTTAGCATATGAAGAGGTTCCCGTAGCTATCTTAGACAGACAGATTCGCAGGTTGAGGACTAAAGATGTTGCATCTGTCAAAGTATTGTGGCGTAACAGGAACCGTGAGGAAATGACGTGGGAAGTTGAAGAAGATATGAAAGCCAGATACCCTCACCTATTTTAGGCCTAGTCAGGCGACAGGTATGTCCATATTATTACTTATACAGTACCTTATAGTTGTATGTGTGTGAATGAGGAAGATTGATACTTAGTTATCCAGTGGATCCTAAAATATTACGTGCAGTGCCTGTGTTGGACTTTTCTGCATTTCAGGTTTTTGCTATAGTCCATATTACAGGGGAAACTCTGCCGAAATTTTTCTAGAAAATAAAGTAAGTAGTCTTCTAGATAACAGTGTACATTCGAGGACGAATGTTCTTAAGGGGGGAGAATGTTATACCCCGTAGAATTTCCAGCGCCTAGACGACCTGTTCGCACGTTGGTTAAGCATATTTGAAGGCCATACGTGCTGGAGAAAGGCCCGGGAAAAGATCGGACGAGGAACCTGTCGAACCATCGCGGAAGGAGCCGAGACAGAGCCCCTCCGCGATGGCAGCGTGTCATGGAGGAGAGGCCTCCGCGTTGGCTCCGTGACACGTTGGCCTTGTCCAGGCCCAAGAATATAAATCCCCACTTCGGGTTAATTCATTAAAACACTTAGGAAATTTCTAGGAAACAGAGAGAGAAATCAGAGAAAGGAGAGGAAACGAAGGGGGTGATATAATTTGCGTCCGATTACGCTGCTAAACGTTGTCCAAACTCAAATTAACTCCAGATACTGAGGTATTTAGCAGCAGAGAGCATTCCTATGGATTCAGTTTCGTGAAATACGGCCGACGAATCGTCGAGCCACCGAGCTAAGGTAAGTGGAATTACTCTAAATTAGTGTCTATGTGTTCCTAGCTGTGAAGTGAATATTTCTCCCTTCTGGACCTCTGAAAAATAGCGAGGTTTTGGCCGTCTTTCGATAAGCCTAAGTTTAGGCTATAAACTATATCGAAAGCGATGTTGCCTTTTAAAGTAAAGCTGTATTTAATATTAATTGACATATTTATGAATGCAGTTAGGAGAAAATAGCTGAAGTACCGGTCGAGTCTCGTTTGACAGACGAATAGTTCAAGGATAAGGTATGTAAAGCTAGTTTCCTCGGCAAGTTAGTAATCTTGGTACAGTACAGTAATTTAAAGGCCAGTAGAATATTCAGAAGCCATGTATGATGTTTGATAACGGGCAAAAATATATGCCCGAGATACTCTTTATTACTTAAATTAGTCTTGTTTATCTAAGTTATCGTATACATTTTCATGTAATTTTAGATAAAATAAAGATATGTGCTAACCAACATGATTAGCCTTTGTTTTGTAGGTTTTGATGATGTTTGAGTAACTAATCCATGAGTTGGTGAAGTAGAAGCTTGGAAACGGAATTAACACGCGAACGTCGGCAAGGAAGAGGCACAAAACAGCCCACCGGCGGGTCGACAAGGTGGCACGGCAGGCAGGCCGCTCAAAACAGCCCACCTGCGCGTTGGCAACGTGCCACGGCAGGTGGACTCTGTGACCATGGGGCTACAACGCGCTGCCCAGGCAGCGTGACACGCTGCCAACGCGGCAAGGTGCTGCCTGGGCCGATTTCGGGTGATTTTCCAGAGAGCCTCCGCGTTCGTAGCGTGTCACGGAGGCCGTGCTCCGCGATGCACTCCGTGACACGTTGCTTGTTAATCCGGAAAAGATTCCTACTAATATAAATAGCACACTTAGGTTTATTTTTCAGGATGGAGACTTGGTGGAGCGAGGACGTGGGTTAGCAGCAGTTGAGGGACGAAAAAGCTAAGGGTTTTTCTCTCTTTCTTTCTTCTTTCAATCAATTGTACGTATGATTTACACTCATTTGAGGATGATCAATCCACAAATGAGTGGCTAATTCTCTTCCTTGCTAAGGTTTTGAACATGTGTATTGAATTTTGATTGTGAATTATATGGTTTTTCATCTTCTTCTTTCATGTTGTTCTATTAATTCTTGTTCTTACTGCATTAGTATGTGGCCAACATTAATGTACATCTAAAAAGTCCAATTTCACTCGAGAGAGCAAGAAATTGGAAAGTTGTGAATTAATAGGGTATTGTTCTTAACTTGATTTGGGAAAATTGGGTTTTGATGTGCTTTCCTGATAGAAATATACTTGAAAGCCGTATTAGTCAATTTAGGAACCGGAATTGTATTGCTAGGTCATAAATTGCATTTGATCACAGAAATGTAGACGAATGGTTTATGATTCTAAAGTGAGATTAAATACGAGAGTTTTAATCTCTAGGCTAATGTTCTTGGCTAGCAACATGAAGAGAAGAATAACCGAATTATGATTACTATCGAATCCATTACTTGTTCTTAACCTTGGCATGCTCTTATCCATAGTTTCAATTCAAGTAAATATTTGTTAATAGTTTTAGTATATAGTTTATAAACAAAATTATTTAACTTTTGGTTACATTGTTGTCAACATAATTAGAAGTAAACTAGAATATAGTATACTTAAGCAATTTTACTTATCCAGAGTCTCCTTGGATCGATACTTGTCTTACTTAGCCACTTTATTACTTGTTTGACCACGTGCACTTGCGTGTCGGTTTTTAACCCCTACCAAAGCACCGAGCAAGTTTTTGGCGCCGTTGCCGGGGAGGCTAGGCGATTTGTGAAATTGTGTTAAGTGTAAATTTACTGTATTTTTGTTTTATTTTCTTAAGTGTTGACAACTTGGTTTTGGTATTTGTTTTAATTCTTTGTTCATTTTAATTTTTCTCTCTTTTGGATACCCTCATTGACATGACATCTTGGAATATAAATGGTGGATACGCATATTTCAGCGAATCCTGCATGAATTGCGGAGGACCCCACTTGTGGCAAAACTGTAACATGGGCAATATATGTGGGTGTCAATATGGCCATTGGGGTGATTGTCCAAAAGCCTATTCCTCTCCCCCAAGCCCCCGCTATGATCATTCTGTTGTTTTTGCTGAATATAGGCATGTTGAAAATGAGGACTTGGGACGCCAAGTTCAAATAGAGGACATGATGAAACAACTCCTGGAGCAATCAGAAGCAATGAAGGAGTCGGTGGCAGAATTGATAATTCAGCAAAAGGAGAATGCCGAGGCTGTAAGCAGGATGAGCGTCAAACTCACGGAGATGTGTGCTGAGGCTGAAGCTTATGATAATTCGCAGGTGACAGTTTAGCCGATATTCAAGAGGAACTACAAGAGGAATACAAGGGTGAATTCTTGGATGAAGCCCAACAATTAGAATCTCTTGAGTGTCCCCGTGATTGGCTCATATCTATAGAAAATCCATTCATGGAAGAAGAGAAAGAATATCCCCCATTTGACATCAATGGAGAGATAGATGACAATGTCGAGAAGGTGTATACAAGTAAGGAGGTCAATCACAATGAATGTTTCAGAGTTGAGGTGTATTGGACCACACTCTACGCATTTTTCAACATTAAATTTGGTTGACAACATAGAAATAGAGTCTTCCAAGTTTGTAGAGAAATGTCTAGAGGAGGACCAAGCACCATATATTTTGAAATTTGCTAACTCAGAAAGACAAAATGACTTCGCTTACTTAAGGACCAATAAATGCAAAAGGCAACATCTACTGTTTGGTCCTTACAATTTTTCACCACCACCCCTGGAGCATAAGAGGAAATTAGAGAAGAAATTAGGGGTGAGATTCATATCCTCAAGGTGGAGGAAAAAGTGGTGAAACTTGGTACGTCGTGCCGCGACGTAAAATTAGGCGCTTCTTGGGAGGCAACCCAAGGGTACCATGGGTACCATTTTAATTTCTTGCATTTATGTTTATTTTATTTATTTTTCATCTTGTGTTGTTTTGGTGGAAAGTTAAGCACAGATGGAGGGGAAGTCTGAGTACCCGTGGAGGAGGAAGCTAACAAGCATGGAAAAGAAAAAGTGTGGGGTCGAACACCCACTTGTCCATAGTTGAAGAAAACCATGCTGTCAGCTAGGCCTAAAGGCCTCAGGGAGTATTTCTCACCCTTTGTAACCTTTAGTTTGATGCTATGCGGACATAGCATGATTTAAGTGTGGGTGAGGGAAATTTCTAGGAAATTTCAAAATTTCTGTGCTTAATGATTTTTGGTGAATGTAATGCTTGTACAAAAGTTGGTGAGAAATTTGAAAATTTGAAAAATTTGAAAAATTTTTGTGAATTAAGCATGACTTCATCACCCGTTGGTTTTTCTTTTCGGTTCTTTTCCGACGGGGGGTATTTGAACCGAAGAATAAAATTTTTTTTTTCTTTTCTTTTTTCTTTCTTTCCTTGGTCTGTATATAAAGTTTTTTTTAGTCATAGTTAGTGATTGTTTCCGACGATGGATGGATGACGACCGTCTTGAGGAAAATTAGTCGATAGGTTTTGGGTTTTGAAACCATAACTAATTGGTGCTTGATGTTCTTTTTATGTGCTATACATGGTTGTAAGATGCAAGTATGTTCAGTGTGAAGCATGCAAGTGTATAACTTTGTTTGAGACACTTAGGCTCTTGAATTTGACTCAATATGATGGAAGCTTAATTCTGAATTCTTGTGATTAGCTGAGTAAGAGTCAACTGATTGTGTCTTGATTTGAGCATGCGCCATGAGTGTAAGGTTTTTGAGTATTCCGTGCTATTGTGGATTGTCTAGAACTTGCCTGGTGTGTTTATAAAACGAAATGAAGGATGTGAATTGGAGGAAATGATATAGGCATTTCTTTGAATGAACCAACTTTTTATCCCTCATTATACCTACCTTGAAAAATTAATCCTAGTTAACCCCATTGAGCCTTGAGCCTATTCTTTGACAGCTGCAACATAAGCTTAATCCTTTTTCTTTCATTATCCTTGAAATTGAACCAAAACTCCGAAGCGCTTAAAGGAAAAATCCGAAAGGGTAAAGGAGTGAGAAGAATGGAAAAGAAGGAAAAATAGCAAGTTGTAAATAGTTGAGAAAAGGAAAAAGGTGCATTTGTGTGAAAATGGTTGGTTATTAGTAGGGAGTAATAAAAGGAATGAATGAAACATATTGCTTAAGTACTCCTTACTAATAAGCTAAAAGTGTCGAAAGAAATGGGGGAACAAAAGAGGAAAAAGAAAACTAAAAGGAGAAAAAAGGTGAAGTGAGGGAAGGGAAGTTTGTAATGAAGGCGTGATGTATTAAAAGCGCTTAGGAAAGATAGTCACTATTACTGATCATAATAGTACTTACCCGCACCTGAGTTACATTACAACCTAAAAAGTCCTACTTGATCTTACATTCATACATCCTTAAATTAGTGGAATAAAACACTAAGGGCAAGCTTATGGGTCATTACATAATGCATGTGAATTCTTTGTGAGAGTGAGCGTAATTCTATTCATGTACCCACACATGTTGTGATGTAAAAAAATTGTTTTTGCGTGTGATTGGGTAACTCTCTTTCCGTGAGGGGAACATGTTGAATGAAGGATATAATTCATGTGGGATTTCTTAATCAGATGATTTGCATGAGTTTGCTAAAATTGAGAGTCGATTCTTGAGGTTAAGAAGTCTTAACATGGTTGTACTTCATTTCAATGATCAAATCAGGCATGCTCTATTTTTAGCTTGTATCTTACGTAATCATTATAGTCGTAACCTGAATTATCTTGCTAAATTAGTTATGTAGGAGTCTCCATTTGCATGATATGTAAAAGGTTGTTCGAGGACGAACAAGGCTTTAAGCGTGGGGTTGTGATAACGGGCAAAAATATATGCCCGAGATACTCTTTATTACTTAAATTAGTCTTGTTTATCTAAGTTATCGTATACATTTTCATGTAATTTTAGATAAAATAAAGATATGTGCTAACCAACATGATTAGCCTTTGTTTTATAGGTTTTGATGATGTTTGAGTAACTAATCCATGAGCTGGTGAAGTAGAAGCTTGGAAACGGAATTAACACGCGAACGTCGGCAAGGAAGAGGCACAAAACAGCCCACCGGCGCGTCGACAAGGTGCCACGGCAGGCAGGCCGCTCAAAACAGCCCACCTGCACGTTGGCAACGTGCCAAGGCAGGTGGACTCCGCGACCATGGGGCTACAACGCGCTGCCCAGGCAGCGTGACACGTTGCCAACGCGGCAAGGTGCTGCCTGGGCCGATTTCGGGTGATTTTCCAGAGAGCCTCCGCGTTCGTAGCGTGTCACGGAGGCCGTGCTCCGCGATGCACTCCATGACACGTTGCTTGTTAATCCGGGAAAGATTCCTACTAATATAAATAGCACACTTAGGTTTATTTTTCAGGAAGGAGACTTGGTGGAGCGAGGACGTGGGTTAGCAGCAGTTGAGGGACAAAAAAGCTAAGGGTTTTTCTCTCTTTCTTTCTTCTTTCAATCAATTGTACGTATGATTTACACTCATTTGAGGATGATCAATCCACAAATGAGTGGCTAATTCTCTTCCTTGCTAAGGTTTTGAACATGTGTATTGAATTTTGATTGTGAATTATATGGTTTTTCATCTTCTTCTTTCATGTTGTTCTATTAATTCTTGTTCTTACTGCATTAGTGTGTGGCCAACATTAATGTACATCTAAAAAGTCCAATTTCACTCGAGAGAGCAAGAAATTGGAAAGTTGTGAATTAATAGGGTATTGTTCTTAACTTGATTTGGGAAAATTGGGTTTTGATGTGCTTTCCTGATAGAAATATACTTGAAAGCCGTATTAGTCAATTTAGGAACCGGAATTGTATTGCTAGGTCATAAATTGCATTTGATCACAGAAATGTAGACGAATGGTTTATGATTCTAAAGTGAGATTAAATACGAGAGTTTTAATCTCTAGGCTAATGTTCTTGGCTAGCAACATGAAGAGAAGAATAACCGAATTATGATTACTATCGAATCCATTACTTGTTCTTAACCTTGGCATGCTCTTATCCATAGTTTCAATTCAAGTAAATATTTGTTAATAGTTTTAGTATATAGTTTATAAACAAAATTATTTAACTTTTGGTTACATTGTTGTCAACATAATTAGAAGTAAACTAGAATATAGTATACTTAAGCAATTTTACTTATCAATAGTCTCCTTGGATCGATACTTGGCTTACTTAGCCACTTTATTACTTGTTTGACCACGTGCACTTGCGTGTCGGTTTTTAACCCCTACCAAAGCACCGAACAATGTTTATTACGAATGTTGCTACGATATTAGAAACATCATGTTATGATCAGCGCGAGACTTGCTAGCACGATATAGATTTTGATGTAAGTGTTAGGGACTGCACAGCATGCTCAGTATATGATGTGACACAGAATGTTAGGATATCATTGTACTTAGTTGAAACCCAGTAAAGCAATGTAATATCTATAAGACATTTCAGAAATAGAACGATAAGTTAAAGTGAAGCTAGAAAGCATATTAGAACTAGTAGATCATGTTACTATAGAAACTCAGTACACAGCATAGTTTCAGCAGAAAGACTATATCCTGTTCAGTATTAGCCCCAGAACAGTCTGGCAGGAGACTATATTCATACATATATATATTTGCCAGCCTCAGCACGTATTAAATACGTACATATTACTACTACTAGTTCAGCATATAATATACACAATATTTTACCACTATTAGCCTCAGCATGTGAGATATGCAGATAGTATTACTAGTTGAGACCGTTGTATTGTTTGGGGTTGGACTACCTAGCATCCATGACCGCCCCAGGGTTGATAGCTGTATCGACTCGTCCGCCAGAGGACGAGGATACGTCGCTCTACGGAGTGGCATGCCGTCCCACAGGGGACGAAGATGGGATGCCCGTTTTCCCCATATTATGCCTTGGTCGGCTTTTACATACCCCTGTCGAGCGGATACGCTCGGGTGTTGATTCAGGAGTCCTTCGAACTCAGGTGCAGTTATAGTTAGGGGCTCAGCGAGCCCAAGTGCATACCCAGGGGGCCGGCGGGATGCTTATAGCTATTATAGGAGATGGGATGACCGGGGTAGGGGTATAGATTCTGTGTTGGTTGTACCTCCCGGCTTATGGGGGCCGGGTAAGGTTTGTGTGTGCTATATATGTTATGATATGTTATACCGTGTTATAGTAGATATGGGTAGATCGACAGTAGAATGATAAATCCGCAGGTACGACTCCTACTCCTTCCAGTATAACTGAGAGAAGGTATGACTTACATTATCAGACAGTTAATCTATTTCTTCCTACTTCAGTTTCATCAGTTACATTGTTGTTTTCAGATTTCGCTTTCAGTTATTGCTTTACATACTCAATACCAGTGGTACTGACGCCCGGTGGGGCACTACATTACTTGCCTACAGGTACTCATAGACGAGCAGGCGATACTACGTGATTCCTGTCAGCGATCGAGTATTCAGCTCCTGTCATCCGGAGACTGAATTCCAGAGGTGTATTTCAGTTTCTTTGTTGTATAGTACGGGTAGGTCGGGGCCCTGTCCCGATCATTTCTATTGCTATTCCTAGAGGCTTGCAGTCTGTATATGTTTCCCTGTGGTCAGATGAGCCGGACGTGTGAGGCCGTGCAGTTGTTAGCTGTTAGTACTTCTGTTTCTTTTATGTTGGCCGTGTGGGGCCATAGTTCGACAGTAGTGGTGACCTTGCCGGTCACGTAGCTATCCAGTACTTCAGGGTTGAGTTATAGATAACTAGACAGCATGGTGGCCTTGTCGGCCCGTATAGGTTTCCCTATATTGATATGCTTCTGGTCAGCTGCTAGTACAGGTACAAGAGGCTATAGGCCAATGGGCCGGGGGCTGTGTTTACAGCCGTTATATAGCCCTTTGTTTTCAGAAATATGAGTTAGAGCCAGCCAGGCACCAGATATGCCCAGGCTTAACAGTCCAGCAGTTCAGGTCCTAGTAGGGCACCAGGTGCCAGTCATACCCCCCAAGGCGGGGTGTGACAAGTTCTGAATAGCAGGAGACAACTGAATCTGAAGAGCTGATAGGAACTAGATCAAACCTTTTTGCACTGATAGGCAGGAGTGTGTCTGTAGTCACGGCGGCCTGCTGTCTATTAACTAGTATATATAAAGCACATAAATAAATATACATTTGGCAAGCAATAGCCAATACCAACCCCCATAAGCCGGAAGGTCCCAAGCAAGCAAACAATCTATATACCCCTACCCGGGTCAAAACCAACCAAAAATAAGTCACTCCACTTATCTGCTCACTCGCAGCTCCTCTACCGGCCCCCTGGGTCTCCGGCTCGGGCCATTGCCTCCGATATAAATAACCGTGTCTGAGTCCGGGGGACTCCTGTGTAGACAGTAACAGATAGGGTCTGGTTCCCTGGAACTCTCCTCAAGGCTATCTGAAACCGGAGCTGCACCTGTAATAAGATATGTACTGTAACTGTATCTGTATCTGTTCCCTGGGCGCTTGCGCACAACAGGGCTATCTGTACTGTAATGCTGATCAGACTGATATGGGGAAAGCTTTATCCCATCATCGTCCAAACTGGGGACGGCATGCCACTCCTTGGAGTGACGTAAACCCACCCGCTCAGTGGGCGACACGATTACCAATCCAGGGGCGGCGAGGATGCTCAATAAGGTGCCCTCACGCCACATCAAGTCTCAACAAACAAGTAGCACGTATAAATAGCAAGCATGTATGACTGAAAAAGACTATCTGAAATCTGATTTCTTATTTTGATCTCTTTCTGTATTATACTGATTCTTTACTGATTATACTGATCCTGAGATCTTTATTTAACTGTTTGGCTAATCTGTAGCCGAGATACTATCTGTCTGAACGGTTAATCTGTAGCCATAAAACTGTCTGTCTATATGATTTTACTTTACTAACTTTATTCTGAAAATATGTATCTTTTTATTCTACAACATGCTTGATAATCATACAATAGGCAATACTGAATCTGGAATGCTAACTCGCCCTTTGGTGCATGCTTTACTAACTTCCGAACTGAATACGATACGGGAACACAACTCAGAATTTATTAGACTTACTTAATTCTCAACATTCAACTCCGAGGGTTTCAAATACGGAGTTTACTATGATTTACCAAGCTAAGGCTTACTAACTTGCCGAAGGACAACTTCACATACCTTAACCTCGAGTTATCCGACTGTCGGACGAGGCTCGGTCAGTATTCCAGCTATTTTTCCTAACTGCATTCATATACACGTTAATTAGTGCTAAATACAACTTTATTCTGAAGGACGACATCACTTTCGATATAATTATAGCCTAAACTTAGGTTTATCGAAAGACGGTCGAAAACTTGCTATTTTTCAAAAGTCCAGAAGGGAGAAGTATTCACTTCACAGCTAGGAACACATAGACACTAGTTTGGAGCAATTCCACTTACCTTAGTCCGGTAGCTCGACGATTCATCGGCCGTATTTCGCAAAACAAAATCCTTAGGAATGCTCCCTGCTGCTAAATACCTCGGTATCTGGAGTTAATTTAGATTTGGACTACGTTTGGCAGCGTAATCGGGTGATAATATATTAACCCTCTTCGTCTCTCTCTGTTTGCTGCGTTTTCTCTGGAAATTATAAGGGATGAACTGATTTAAAACCGAAGTGGGGCTTTATATACTTGGGCCTGGACAGGCCCAACGTGTCACGGAGCCAACGCGGAGGCTCCACCTCCGTGCCACGTTGCCATCGCGGAGGGGCTCTACCCCGACTCCTTCCATGATGGTTCGACAGGTTTCTTGTCCGGTCTTTTCCCGGGCCTTTCTCAAGCACATATGGCTTTCAAATATGCTTAACCAACGCGCGAATAGGCCATCTAGGTGTCGAGAATCTTACGGGGTATAACAGTCACCAACTGAATACTGAACAAGGTCCCACACGGCCATCACATGCAAACTAAAAACATACACATGGCCCCACATGACCGGTACAACTAACCACAGGGAATATACAATCCGCAAGCCTCTAAGAATAATAAGATGGTCGGGACAGGACCCCGGCCTACCCATACTATACAAACAAAAAGGGAAGTAAACCTTTAATTGTCAAAATCTGATGGCCCCCTGACTATAGCTGGATCTGAGTCCGGAGGACTCCTGAAATCTGAAATCTGAAATCTGTAATCTGAAAACTGTAATCTGCACCACGGGCGCAAGCGCTCGACAATGGGTGTGTATAGTGCTGATCAGCCTGCTATGGGGAATCTGCATCCCATCTTCGTCCGCTGGTGGACGGCATGCCACTCCATAGAGCGACATATCCTCACCCTCTGGCGGGTGAGTCGACACAGCTATTAACCCTTGGGTGGTCAAGGAAGCTCTAAAGGAGCCCAACACAAAACAATCATGTCTCCACAGATAGCAATAACCGCATGTAATATATATATATACTGAATCTGATAATAATGTTTATATTCTGGTATTCTGTTCTGAATTTCATACTAAAATATATTGAATTTGATACTGAAATATGATGAATCTGATACTGAAATATACTGAATCTGTAATAATATTTCTGGAATATTCTGTTGGGACTTATACTGTTTTACTGAATTTCATGTTGAACACTGTATTATATTTCTAACATACTTACTAAATTTCATACTGAACATAATATACGACTTCTGAAACACTCTACTGAAATTCGTACTATTTTGCTATACTAGAACTACTAGCTTGCCGAAAGAAACTGGCTTTACATACCTCAACTGTCGACTTTCTGATTAACTGGCGTAGCTCGGCTAGTATTCAGCTATTTCTCCCAACTATATTCATATTCACGAAAGAATAGAATTAATTCTACTATTATTTTGGAAAGAAACCATATTAGGTTATACCTACTGCCTATTCTTCCACTTATCGAAGAACGGCCAAAAACTCACTATTTCTCGGGGGTCTAGAAGGGAGAAATACTCACTTTAATGCTGGGAGTATATTAACACTAGTTTGGAGCAATTCCACTTATGTTAGCTCGGCGTGACGATGATTCGCTGGCTGAATTTCGCGAAACTAACTCCGCAGGAATGCTCCGGCAGCTTTATACTTTGCTACCCGAAGTTAATTCGAGTTTGGACTGCGTTTGACGGTGTAAACGGAAGAAAATTTAATCAAACCCTTCGTTCCCCTTTGTTTCTGTTCATTTACTAGAAATTATATGAAGGGAAAATGATTTAAAACAAAGTGGAAGCCTTATATACTTGGGGCCTTTAAGTCGCATTTGTCGAATCCGATTTATAAGTCACATTTGTCGAATGTGATTTATAAGTCGCATTTGACTTGTGACGCTCGGACTTGGCGCTTGTCTGGTCTCTCCCCAGGCCCTTTTCTCGCACGTATGGCATTTTAAAACTCTTAACCAACATGCGAATATGCCAACTAGGTGTCAAGAGCTTACGAGGTGTAACAATAGGTCATGAATCATAAAAACACTAGGCCCAACATGTACAAATTTAGCAATGAAAGCATGCATGGTGTAATAAAGTTTTCTTCTCCCACCCCACACTTAAGCGGTAGCACTATCCAATGCTAATATAATAAAGCATAAGTAAAAGAGTGAAAGAAGAGCTCGCTGAGCCTCTAATCCTCATCATCAGTGGGGGCAAGAGTATCTTATCCCATCTCAGAATCATCCTCATCATCATCAGACTCTAAGTCAGAATCAACTCCAGCTTGCTCCTCATCTATGAATCATCATCATCTAGGGGCTCCTCAAATCTAGGCCCAACTTTATAGAAAGCCCTCGAATTCTCACTCAAGGGGTAGTCCATGTTGAGCAGCTCTAGCTGCTCCTCTGTCACGCCATTCATTCTCAATTGTAGCATTTGCATGTCGTATAGGTGACTCAACATATTATCAACTCTTGCATGAAGCTCACTAATGTATAGGACTAGACCATGTATGCCCTCAAGATCCTTATTCTTTGTCACATCAATCACCTTTGGGTCATACCTAAGCCTATAATCCACTATCTCCTCCTCAATTTGATGTCTTCTTAGAAATAAGGTCAAGAGACCCCCAAAACCAAATCTTTGACCCTTTTTCACCCTTGCTCTCCTCAACTCATCTCCCCCAACATTAATATGCATCCCAGTCATCAATGCATAGAAAAGAAGCAGTCTCTCTCTCGTATAATATGAGTCACGTGCTTCCCTGGAACCAAACAAGCACAAATAATTTTCAACCGAATCCTAGCCTTTCTACTCATATGGGCATATGGGAAAGACACGTGATACCCGTCTTGTTGCTGATCGCCCCACCGTGCGACCAAATTTGGGCCATTAAGAGTGTGACAAACTTCTCTTAGGGAGGTCTCAAGATCAATTTTTTGAAGGTTGTGGGCCAATACTAGGTGAACCAAGCAATCTATTTAAAACCACAAGCGAAAAATTAACAATTTTCCCTCTAACTTTCACTTGGTTTGACCTTCCTTTGGGACCCAATTTGCAAGAAATTCCCTCACCATGTTTAAATTACATTCACCTGAATCATTAAAAAGCCAAGACTAAGAGTATTGCAATCTATCTACAATGTGAGAAATTCGGATGTCAAGCCTTCTCTATCAATAAACAAATCATATGAATATTTTAATTCTTTGTATTTCTTAAACCATTTCTTACCTTTTTGCTCTGTGACCCAGTGGATACCAAATCACCTCAATGGTTGTTATGGTAAGCTCGCATCCTCATTTTGCTCTTTATTAGCTCTCCTTGACCTCTTAGAACCATGGCTTGAAGAAGTCACTCCCTTCCCCTTGCTAGGTTTTGGTGCCATTGTTGGAGTAATTTAAGGAAAAGAGTTGTCTTTTATGATTTAGGTTAAAAAGTATGGAGGAATTTGTGAGAAAGACAAAAATTTCGGAGAAACTTTTAGAGAGAGAGGGGGTGTGCAGTGCGCTAGGGGTGAGAATGAGATGAAAAATTAGGTTTTTGCTTTTAAGACACCCATTTGGTTCGGGTTTGACCCGCGACCCACGCTCCTTCTCCCTTGATAGACCCGCTGCATCGCGCCGCTCTACATGGTGCTAAGCACTGCGTGTCGCGGCACTTCGTGCGATGCTAGGCCCTACGCGAGTGCGCTACACTACCAAAAATTTTTCCTTGCAGCCCATTTTCAACCTTCATGCTCAAAACTTCTTTTTTGTGTAATATGACTTAACTCTTGCACACTTGAACAAACATATTAACTCTAAAATATATAAAATCAAAATTATCTTAGGTTGCCTCCCAAGTAGCGCCTGATTTAATATCGTGGCACAACATAGGTATCTTAATTACTCAGACTTCATCAAGATACCTATCGGACTCATGGTCACATGCAATGACCCGCATTATGAGGGTTTGGAATGACATCACTTGGCAAAGTTGTCTTTTGCCTTTGGTTTAATGCGGTCAAGATTTTCCCCACCTACTTATCTAACTGCTTGATAGAGGTCGAATGTGAGTCAACCAACTGATTCAAGCTTGAAAGTTTACCTATCATCTCTTTTACTCCTATCACGATGGATTCAACCTTTTTTATCATACAACTCATTCTTTTTCATCATATGACTCATCATATCTTACAACTTTGCGGTTCCAAAGTCGTTCATAGCAGGATCTCTTGCTTTTGGAGGGACATAAACTCCACTCATATCATTCTTGAGGGCATCTCTGTTCATCCATTGACCTTGGTCTCTATCTCTAGCGCCGACTCGTCCATAGCTATTGTTCCCATAGTAGTTTTGATCTTGATTTCCTTGGCCTTGACGCCAAGAGTCTTAATTAGACCCTTGGGTGTTAGCCAGAAATCCCCCTGATTGTTCACAAAATTTGCTTCCTCTTCAGCTTCAGGGTATTGATCCTCATACCTGGGTCCCTTGTCTTGTGTATTCACTGCATGCGCCCTCTGTGTATTTAGTGTGGTGAGGTGTTTGGTGATTAATTCCAACTGTTTCTTGAGATGGGCCATGTCTTGGTCTCGTTCTTCTTCTTTTTTTCATTGTTCTACTGTCATTCCTCTAGAGTAGCTCACTGCAGCAGCCTCGGATTCTTGGTGTGCCATGCCATATTGGTCTTAGTCATTTTATCTAGTATTTCAATGGCTTCTGCAAAAGTATGGGTCATCATGGACCCCTCAGCTATACCATCTGCTACAGCTTTATTCGAGGCACTCAGCGACCTATAGAATACCTCCAAAAGAACCTTCTCAGGAAGCTTGTGATTAGGATACTATTTTAATTTCTACTTAAACCTCAACCATGCCTCATCCAAACCTTCCCTAGATAATTGTCTGAAGTTATTAATTTCATCCCTCAACTGAATCATTCATGAGGGTGGGAAGAATCTCTCCAAGAAAGCTGCAGTTAGCTCTGCCCAAGTAGTGATAGACTCATTTGGAGCTCGTTTAGCCACAAAGTAGCTTCCCCAGCTAGTGAGAATGGAAATAAGCGGAATCTAATTGCCTCTTGAGAAACTCCAGGCAGCCTGTAGGCATTGCAGATACCAGTGAAATTTATTAGATGCTGGTTTAGATCCTCTCCAGACAAACCATTGAACAACCCCTTCATGCTCAGCAACTATATCATAGTACTAGTCACATCGAATTTCGCATTTGCTGGCAGTGGGGGGGGAACAATAGCTCCTGTGTAGCCAACTTTCTCTTGCTCAAACTCCCCCTCAAAGAGCACATTACGTATAGCATTATGTCTATGATGAGGAGGGAGTTTTGTCAGTTCCTTTCAGCCAAGCAGCAACAAAATTAGCGGCCTAAGCTCTCCAAGCAATTTCAGCTAATCGAGCTTTCTCTGCTTGGCGCGCAACTTCAACTCTTTGCGCCTCTGTCATCTCCTCTGGTGGGAGATCAATTTGTTCCTCAGGATTCACCATGCTAACCTGCGACAACACAAAAAGGAAATAAAAACATAAATCATGAAAGGAAGATTACCAGTCAAGCTTAGACACCAATTAACTGTTTCTTAACCTTATTCCTCAGCAACGGCGCCAAGATCGCGCCCAAATTACACCTCTAATTAAAGTATAAAACGGTCATTGTCAAATATAGTAACCAAACATTGGTTAGGGTTGATCCCATAATGAATAGGGGAGAAACAATATGTTAATGATGAATAAAATAACTTACAATCAATATTTTGAAAGGGGGGTTTGCAAATAAAGAGAAGAAAATAAGGCTAGCAATGATTGAATTGTGTATCAAATTATCAAGACAAAACTAGGACTATGTTCCCCATGATTTTATCAATTAGTAGGCTTTTATTAGTATTCTATCCTGGTGAATTTTGTGTAAGACTGACAATTAAGTTCATCTAACGTCTCTCGACCTATATATACGAATTTCACTTATCTCCTCTCGGACTCAAAGTGTGTATATTTTACCCTCGCCATAAGTCTTGACTTAACTATCCTAGATTAGAGCTCAAGTTAATTTAGATGAGGATTAGTAGCCTCAAATTGCCACTGGTATTCTCTTTTCTTAACTTCAACCTCCTTGATCGGGCAAGTTGAAGATATGAGAATGTTTCAACATTTGCAACCGCTAAAACTAATTAAAACAAAGAGAATAATAATCCACTCAATTCACCATTCAAGAATTACTATTTTCTTATCCCTACTTTCTCTAATCCATCATAGTTCCTACAACCCTAGCTTAAGAGATTTAGTCACTCATGTTTATGAGAATAAAAACAAAATATGTAGAAGAATTCATAATGAAATACTTACGATAATATAAAGTTGTTTAGCAAAATTTCCAAGCTAAGTAAAGTCACAAAAACTTGATGAATCTCCAACAAGTATTCAACTAAGTTATTACACAAATCGTAAAGTATTAATTGTGCAACACCATTAATTGCACTTCTCTACACCCACTATATGACACGCCTAATACATAGGAATAAAGGGTATTTATAATAGTAGATTAAGCCTTCATTATTCTTTCTTGAATCGAAATTGGGCTTTGTATTTTCTATTCCTAGTAGAATTGGGATTTGAATCCTGGCCGTCCAGCCCTTGCAGTGCCTCGATCCACTCCATGCACCAGAGGCCTGGGTGCATCATGCCTCTTGGTGCTCCATACTTTATTACAAGTTGCGCAGGCCATAGCATAAGTGTTCCTACGCGATGCCAACTTCTATTAACTCGTTTCATCAACCCGATTTTTCTATACATGCATTTTTAAGCCACATTTATGCCCAAAATCCATCACTTTAATCCTTGAAAGATTCTAAAATGTGTGTTAGCTCTTTTTTATAAATATATCATAAAACACAAGAAAACACACATAATTTGTTCTCGAAACATAGCTAAATATTGACAAAATATGGCGAATAAATCGTAAATACGTCATTCATCACCAAACAAGGACCTGCGAACCGCAAATTGGCATCTATGAAACGCAGGTGCCATCGCAGATGACATACAGAGGGCATTGTTAGGCTTGAAAAGGGACCTGCGAGCTGCATATTGGCATCTACAAAACGCAGGTGCCACGCAAGTAAACCGCGTCACTGATGAAGGACAAAAACAACCAGAACAGGAACAAGTGTATATGAGAAGCTTCTAAAGGGTATTGTTTAGAGATATGCAAAAAGGAATTTCAGAGATTTAATGTTACATCCCGTAAGATGTTAACGGCTAGTGTACGTGTGCGTGGACTTCCAGTGAGCCATGAGAGCATGCCGCGTGCGGGAGAAGTCTCGGCGGCAGGAACAGCGAGGGAATCGTCGAGTGGATTAGCAGGACCGGGTGAGGCCAGGCCATGAGGGCCTGCGCGACACGGCAGCCACTCAACGCATTGGGCAGCGTGATGTGACAGCCCTATTGCGCGATGGCCCATGTGGCACGCGCCCTTACCACTACCCAATTTATATATAAGTCCCACTTTGATTAATTGCATTCCTAATATTTCCTCAACCCAGAATAGAGAGAAAATGTGAGTTTCTTCTGATTTTTTTCAAATTACGCCACTAAACTCCATCTAAACATAAATTCACCTTGGATAACGAGTTCTAGACCTACGAAAAGCATCACTGCGGAGTTATTTCTTGAAAATTCGCTCGGTGTACCAGAACCTTGCCGAGTAAAGTTTGTAGGAATTACTTCGAACTGAGTCCTAGATGGCCACGGGCAATAGATAAGCATTTCTCCCTTCTAAATTCTCGAGGAATTATGAGTTTTCGACCGAGTTAAATAAAGTTGAATAGTAGTTAATATTATTATCGAAAGATATCATTATTTGTCGAGTCTTAGTATTGAAAATAACTTTATTCTCTCAGTGTAAGAGTTGTAATTGAGTGGAATCGCCGGCTACAAGTTGGAACTAATCGGATAAACAAAAATCGGCATTCAAGTTATGTTATGGTTAATCTCTTCAACAAGTTATTCCTATCGTATAGAAATACGACTTACATCCTGGTAAGAAAGTCATAAGCATGTATGTTGTATTTAGAAGATACCGTTGGTTGAGATTAGTGTTTACGATTTCAGTTGAGATTGACCCTACCTTACATAGCCTTCCGTCAACCAACCTCAGGGTTACTAGTTGTGTCATCGCCTATGGGGCTATATAGATCACTCTGAGGAGCTATATGTTGTTCGACGAGACTATATTCAGGCCCAAGGGTCATATTACAATCCATCCACAAATGGGCTTCTATTTTTATGTCGTATCAGTATCACTGACCTTCCATCGAGCCTTGTGTACCCAGGGTGCAGTTACAGGAGAACAGAGGACTTAGACACAGCTACAGGAGCCCAGTAGGCTTAGTTACAGACCCAGAGGCCAAGTAAGTTGGCTATAGTTACCTGTTGACTTATATTGACCATGTTAGAGGTATATAGATTGAAGTGTACTCACCAGGGCTTATGGGGTCCCCGAGCGGGTTATTTGGTGTTGGTTGTACCTTCTAGGCTTATGAGGGCCAGGTAAGGTTCTTGTTTGTATTACTTACTTGTTAGTTATACGGCAGGTTGTGAGGCTATTCAGGTTATAACTCTTACCCTTTCTATTTATCATTTTCAATTCTATTATCATTATTATTTAGTCATTTTCATTACTGTCTTACATATTCGGTATACATTGTATTGACGCCCATCTCTGGGGCGCTGCATTACTTACCTGCAGGTGCGGATAGACGTGGTTTAGGACCTTCCTAGCTGCAAGCTAGAGTCAGCAGTCCAGTCAGCTCCTTTTCTCCGGATTTGATAGTTAAGAGAAGGTTTGTTCTTTTGTTGTACAGCTTTTGGGTAGGTCGGGGTCCTGTCCCAACCATTATTCTACTCCTAGAGGCTTGCAGGCTATAGTTTCTGTTGTTGGTTGTTGTTGGCTTTGTGGGGCCTATGTAGGTCATATTTTGTGTATGTTGGCCATGTAGGGCCTAGTTTTGCTGGTTAGTTAGCAGTCTTGTCGAAATTAGTGTGACTATGATTGCTTGTTTTCATTTTGCTATAACTAGATAGCATGGTGGCCTTATCGGCCCGCATAGGATCCCTTTAATCGCCCTGTTGTTGGGTTAGCTATTTTTCTTTACAGGTGCTACATGGCCCTGTCGGCCCAAGGCTGCATTTATAGCCGAGATATAGCAATTTGTTTTCTTGATTTAAGTTGCTGGTAGGCATTAAAGATGCATATGCCCATCCAGGTCAGCCCAGGTCCTAGTGTGGCATTAGGTGGCAGTCATGCCTCCAAAGGTGGGATGTGATAAACTTGGTATTAGAGCTAGGTCGTATCCTAGGGAGTCTGCAAGTCGTGTCAAGTAGCGTCTTGCCTATGGTGTGTTGTGCACAACATTCTGTAGGCAGGAGGCTATGAGGCATAATAGTGTGGTTACCCTCCTTTCTTCTCCAGTCGTGCTATAGAGCTATGTTGTACAGGGTAACTCCCTAAGCTTACATCATTTTGCTTATTTTCATAGGAAATGTCTGATGCACGAAAGACCATGATTGGTCGGGAGCTAGATGTTGCAGTAGGGAGGGGCACTAGCAGAGTGCCACAGTTAGAGCTGATCCAATCTGAGGGCGATAGGGAGACTTTATCTCAGTCTCCCCAGCATTCTCCGCCATGCCAGGAGCCCCCCATGGCAGAAAACATGTCAGCATCACCCCCAGTCATCCCTATACCAACACCATCGGATCAGGAGGTCAGGAGTGTTGTTTGCTGGCTCAGATGATGGCCGCTCAACGCCAGCCAGTGGTACCAGTTGTTGCCGAATCTACTGGAGGACCTTGAAGTTCGAGGGTCAGAGAGTTTCTTACCCTAAGACCTCCACAATTCACAAGGACAGACCGTGTGGATGGCCCTCAGGACTTTCTGGATCAATTACAGTGGATCTTTAGGGTGATGCATACCATACCCGCAAATTTGGTCGAGTTAGCAGTATTTTTGTTATGGGACATAACAGTGTTATGGTATGAAAATTAGGAAAGGTCCCGAGGAAGAGACGTACCCCCTCCGACTTGGTCTAGTTTTTCAAAGGCCTTTATAAATCATTACTTGCTGCGAGAAATCCGACAGGCCTAGGTAGATCAGTTTTTGCACCTAGAACAGGGTTCGGTGAGTGTTTGAGAGTATGCAATGAGGTTTGACTCCTTAGCTAGATATGCGCCAGCCTTTGTGGATACGATGCCCGCCAGGGTACATCGGTTTGTTATGGGGCTACTCCTAGAGTTTATGGAAACTTGCATTATAGCTACCTTACAAGAGGATATGGACATTACCTGCATTCAAGCTTTTGCTCAGAATATTGAAGGGATTAGGCAGCGACAACGAGAAGTAGAAAGGGTAAATCAGGAGTAGCGCTGGAGGGCCAGGCCCAGTGATATGCAAACAGAATTCTAGGGCGAACCTAGGCTGTGAATTTCAGGCAGGCCACCCAGACCCTCACCTCTGCAGTAGCAGGGTGGTAGATCAAACCGTCGGGGATAGTCAGGACCTAGAGAGAGCTCGCGAGCATCAGGCTCCCAGCAGTAGAGGGGATCATATCAGAGCAGGTCCATTGTACCATTTGTAGTCGACATTATTTTGGGAGGTACAGGTACGGTTCTACTGCTTGTTATACCTATGGACAAGAGGTTCATATGATGAGAGATTTTCCAGCTAGAGGTTAGGATGATTTGGACTGGTAGGACAGGTCTTTAGCAGGGTCACATGCCCCAACATCTTCAGCGTGGCGTAGGCCCTAAACTCCAGCAGGTAGAGGCCGAGGTAGATCAGGGGCATCTAGTTCTGGTAGTGGTCCAGATCACACTTACGCCTTACCAGAGGAGTCAGAGTCCTCACCAGATGTTATGACACGTATGCTGGATATTTGCTCTCACTCAGTTTATGCTTTGATAGATCCAGGTTTGACTTTTTCCTATGTTACTCCATTAGTGGATCCAAAATTTGGTATAACGCAGAATTGCTTCAGCGACCCTTCTCGATGTCTACATCTATTAGTGAATCTATTATTGCTAAAAGAATTTACCGGAGTTCCACAGTAGAGGTTGTCAGTCGCCAGACTTCAGCAGACTTAATGGAGCTAGAAATGATTGATTTTGATGTAATTATGGGTATGGATTGACTAGCACCATGTTATGCCAATGTGGAATGTTGGACCAAGATTATCTGATTTCACTTTCCAAGGGAGGTAGTGCGAGAGTAGAAAGGTAATGTAGCTACGCCAAAAGGTAGATTCATATCCTATCTTCGGGCGAGAAAGTTGATAGCGAAGAGTTATATATACCTGATTGTTAGGGTTTGGGATATGCAAGCAGAATCCCCGACTCTTCAGTCCATACCAGTAGTTAATGAGTTTCCAGATGTGTTTCCAGATGAACTTCCTGGTATTCCCCCAGAGCGTGAAATCGATTTCTCTATCGACTTGCTACCAGGCAGTGTTTTCAAAGGCATTTTTGGGGCGAGTCTCAGGGCGAGTCCCGGGGAGGGGCATACCAAAAACATATCGGAGCACAAATAAAAGGCATAGATCCATAAAGTGTAAGCCTAAGAATTTGGGGCATAAATATCGGGGGTAAAAGCGTAAGTCCCGGGCGTAAAAACGTAATTTTCAGGCATTAAATTTAATTTTTATTATTTTAAAAGTATTTTTTATAAATAATATTTTTATTACTGATGTAATGATATTTATACTTTATGCTATCATGTTTTTATATTGTAGTCATTTTTTCTAGAATATATCAATAATAAAAATAACTCTCATAGAAAATGATGTTATAAATAATTTTTTTATGATTATACCTAAAAATGATAAAACAGAGATTTCATAGCCCTATGCTCCTAAGAAACTTTATTTATATTTTTATATTACTCTTACAATATTTATCCTTATCCTTTTTTGGTATATATATATAAACATTAATCAGTGTAAATATTAGTTGAAAGTGAGAAGAATAAAAGGAGATCAATGATGAAGTAGATGATGATTTTATTTTAAAGATTATCTCGGCTATTATCATTTTTTGTTGTTGTTATCTTTCTCAAATAATAATTATAATATTTTTTCTATATTATTGAGATTTGTTTGAATTTATTTGCAGAATTATTGAAAATATTATATTTGCTTATTTTCTTAGTAATAAAATTATAAAATAAAAAATACATGAGATATACGCCCCGTAGATCCATGGGACTTACGCCCCGTGTCTCGGGGCTTACGCCTTGCCTCGTGCTATATAAAACGTCTCACCTTGCGCCCCCGCCTTTTAAAACGCTGCTACTAGGTACTCAGCCTATATCCATTCCTTCGTATCGAATGGCTCTCGCTGAATTGAAAGAGTTGAAAGAACAGTTGAAAGACTTGTTGGATAAGGGTTTTATCAGGCCTAGTACCTCGCCATGGGGTGCACCAGTTCTATTTGTAAGAAAGAAAGATGGCTCCCTACGCATGTGTATAAATTATCGGCAGTTGAATAAAGTTACTATTAAGAACAAATATCCCTTTCCAAGGATAGATGATTTGTTTGATTAGCTGCAGGGAGCGAAATATTTCTCCAAGATTAACTTAAGGTCTGGGTATCATCAAGTGCAAGTTCGGGAGAAATATATCTCAAAGACAGCTTTCAGGACCAGGTATGGTCATTTTGAATCCTAGTTATGTCCTTTGGATTGGCCAATGCCCCAACAGTGTTTATGGATTTGATAAACAACATATTCAGACCGTATTTAGATCTGTTTGTGATAGAGTTCATTGATGACATCCTGGTATACTCTCACTCAAAATTTGAACAAATAGATAATCTATGAATGGTACTCCAGATCCTCAGAGACCGACAATTATATGCAAATTTCTCAAAATGCGAGTTCTGGTTGAATTTTGTAGCTTTCTTGGGCCATATTGTATTAGATGCTGGTATCTAGGTTGACTCACAGATAATTGAGGCAGTTAAGACATGTCCTAGACCTACAACTCCAACGGAGATTCGTAGTTTCCTGGGGTTAGCTAGGTATTACAGAAGGTTCATGGAAGGATTTTCTACCCTATCAATGCCTTTGACCAAATTGACTCAGAAAGCCACCAAGTTCCACTGGACCGAGGCTTGTGAGCAGAGTTTCCAAGAGTTGAAAAATAGATTGACATCTACACTAGTATTAGCCTTGTGGGAAGGTTCAGAAGGTTATGTTGTATACTGTGACGCTTCAGGCGTGGGGTTAGGGTGTGTTCTGATGCAACACAGTAAGGTAATTGCTTATGCTTCGAGGTAGCTAAGGCAGCATGAAAAGAACTACCCCACCCATGATTGGAATTAGCTGCAGCGGTTCATGTGCTAAAGATATGGAGGCATTACTTGTATGGTGTTCATGTGGATAGTTTTACTGATCATAAAAGCCTTCAATACATCTTCACAGAGAAGGAGTTGAATTTGCAGAAGCATCATTGGCTAGAATTGTTGAAAGACTACGACGTGAACATCCTGTATCATTGGGGGAAAGCTAATATTGTAGCTGATTCCCTTAGCCGCAGATCTATGGCCAGTTTAGCATATCTGAGGCCAGCACAACGGGAAATGGCTTGAGAGCTGCACTGGTTAGCCAGTTTAGCAGTCCCAGTAGTAGATTCAGAGGATAATAGGGTTGCCATTCAGAACACAACAGTATCATCCCTGGTTGTAGAGGTAAAGGAGTGGTAGTATGCTGACCCTAATCTAGTACATCTTAGAGACAAGGTTCAACGGGGTGAGAATGATTGGCCTTCGAGTTAACGGAAGACAGGGTCTTGAGATTCAGAGGTCGACTCTGCATTCTGGACGTAGTAGGGCTCCGCCAGTAGATTAATAGAGATACATTATTCTCGTTACTCTCTTCATCCAGGCTCGACGAAGATGTACCATGATATAAAGGAGATATACTAGTGGTCTGGAATGAAAAAAGGTGTAGCTGAATTTGTAGCACAGTGTCCTAATTGTCAGTAGGCAAAGGCTGAATATCAAAGACCTAGCAGACTGACTCAGGAAATAGCGGTGCCTATGTGGAAATGGGAAGCAATTAATATGGACTTTGTGACAGGGTTACCTCGCACTAGGCGTAAATTCGACTCCATTTGGGTCATTGTTGACAGGCTGATGAAGTCAGCCCATTTCTTTCCAGTTAGGACTACCTTTTCAGTAGAAGACTACATTGAGTTGTATATTAAGGAAATAGTCCGACTACATGGTGTTCCGGCATCTATAATTTCTGATAGAGGGGCACAATTCACAGGCAGATTCTGGCAGTCATTTCAGAAAGATTTGGGGACCCAGGTTTAATTTGAGTACAGCTTTCCATCCCCAAATAAATAGTCAGGCAAAGCGCACCATTCAGACGCTTGAGGATATGTTACAAGCGTGTGTGCTAGACTTTGGAGGAAGTTGGGATGAGCATCTACCCCTTATCGAATTTGCATAAAATAATAGTTATTATTCTGCTATCCAGATGGCCTCATATGAGGCCTTATATGGGCGTAAATGTAGGTCCCCCATAGGATGGTTCGAAGTAGGGGAGTCAGGGTTAATCTGGCCTGATATGATCCACTAGTCAGAAGAGAAAGTGAAACTCATCAAAGAACGTTTGCTGACAGCCCAAAGTCGTCAGAAGTCCTATTTCGATATGCGGCATAGAGACTTGGAATTTAATGTTGATGATTAGGTATTTCTCAAAGTTTCGCCTATGAAGAGCGTGATGAGATTTGGCAAGAAGGGCAAACTTAACCCTAGGTTTATTGGCCCGTATCGGATCCTCCGGAGGATAGGCCGAGTGGTATATGAGCTAGAACTTCCTTCAGAGCTAGAATCTATTCATCTAGTCTTCTACGTCTCAATGCTACGGAAGTGTATAGGGGACTCGTCTCAGATTGTTCCAGTTGAGGATGTTCAAGTTATTGAAAAGTTAGCCTACGAAGAGACCCCAGTTGCTATACTAGATGGATAGGTCCGTAGGCTGCGGACTAAAGATGTAGCCTCCATTAAAGTCTTGCGGAGGAACAAAAATATAAAAGAGATGACCTGCGTAATACCCCGAAAGGGCTTGAGAATAGACCCGGGAGTTAAAAGTTGAAAACTGCTGAAACAGGGAAAATTTCACAGAACGAGTCATGGAATGACTCGTGGTATCAAACCACAGGTCGTTATATGGAGTCATTGGTTAGGGAAGGCTGGGTGGCAGTGGAGACAACGGATGACACAACAACTCATTGTTGGGAACAACAAGTCGTTGTCAGTAGGCATTGGAAGAGGTTGGGTTCAGTAGGTGGCATACAACGGGCCTTCCAATGACTCCTTGTGGGTTGTAACGAGTCATTGTCACCGGTCGTTGTTTTGGTGCAAGAAATTTTGGTGTAGATGACGGTTCGAGACCATGACTCGTTGGAAGGAACCAAGAGTCGTGGTGAGGCCCGTGGTAAGCAGGTTCAGATTTTGTGGTGAGCAAGCAACGGAAGATGTAACGGATCGTTGTTTCGAAGGATGAGTCTTCTTGTCCTTCCATTGGTCAGTTTTGGGAGTAAGCTACAAAAGTGAAAACCACGAGCGATAGAACGAGTCGTCGTTAGCTCTAACAACCCGTTGGTTCTATCCGTTAGTTCAACTTGCCCAGTTTTCAAGGCAAATTCATTAAGGGCATTTTCGACTTTTCCATGCTATGAGACCCTAAACTATGTCGTTTGAACTCAGGGAAGGTGGGTTTTGGGGGGGATAATTTATTCTTAGTCCCCATTCACGCATGCAAGAATATTGAGAGGTAATCAAAGGTGATTCAAGGCTCTTCTCTTCAATTCTTCCAATTTCCTTCTTGGGCTTTCAAGGGAAGTTAAGAATCAGTTGTTCCAGGTATGTAAGGCTATCAATGGGTGATTTCTTCCAAACCTATGCCTATCCTCTATGATTTTTACAAAATTTTATAAAAACTCATGGGGTTTTGAAGATGATTTTTATAAAAGTCCAATGGTTTGCTAATGGGTTTTGTGATTTTAGAATCTCATCATAATCTATGGGTTTTGATCAGTTTTTGTTATTTAAACCATTTATAGTTTTATCTATTTTGATTTCTACGAAATTAAGCCTAATTATACATGACCCATGATGAATCGATTTATGATCTTCTCTTCAAATGATGATATTTATGAACCCAGCATGATTTATGATTTAAATTATGGATTTATGATATTACCCATCATGATTTTATGAATTGCAAGATATATGCATGATTACAAGTATGTATGAACCTTATAAATCATAAATTATATTTTGGCCGACTCATGGGCCTCGTTTCATGGCTAGTTCACGTATGTACAAGTATGTTTATGATTATCATGATTTAACTAGCCCATGAATTCATGCATGTTATAATATGAGCCCTATATATGTTTTGGGAGTAGTATCGAACACCAAGTGGGTTCGGGACCTTGGTTCTGCCCCGGACCTCATAAACCACGTGCCACCGTAGGTATGTTGGGACCTCCTAAGTGATTATCCCCAGCCCAATGTAGCACTTTTCATGATGATATCACACTTTCATGGTTCTACCCTTGGCAAGGTACGAACACCCTTCTGACTAGGGTTACAAGTCGAGCTTCATGCATGCTCATATGGGGTATGTCGGTTAAGAGAATCTCCAACTGTTCCTCATGATTTATGCATGTTTATGATAAAGTATATTGGCTCAAGTCTTGTTCAATGAAGCTTTTCTCTAATGATTATGATTACGATTGCATTATGAATGTTTTGAAAACCTTGAGCCTTATGTTATGTTATGAGGTTTATGATATGAGCATGATGTCCTACTCTTATGATCATTTATGAGTTTTATATGTTTTAAATGTCCATTTTACTGACCTTGAATACTCAGTACATTCCACGTACTGAGCGCATACTTACTATGCTGTATCAATTCATGATACAGGACCTGACTCTCAGGCTCACCCTCCTCAGTAGTTCCTCATAGTTCACTATCAGCTTATTTGGTGAGTCCTCATGTTCTGAGGGCCATATGTTTAGAATCTATGCTTTTCTTTCGGTTTTAGAATTGTTGGGTTAGTTGGGGAGTTGTCCCATCAACCCGTCTTTCATGATTAGAGGCCTTTCAGACTATAAGTTGTATTCAGTCATCATGTATGGATCATGTATTGTCTTTTCTCCATTATTATGACATGTTTACGTTTTCTTATGTTAAGTCTTCCGCTTATATGAATGAATTAGATGTATGCTCATGCCATGGGTCGACTTGGGGTCTCTCTAGACTCCTTGTCCCGTGTCTACGATCCGGGTGTACGTGCAGGTCGTGACAAACTTGGTATCAGAGCCATAGGTTTTGAAGTATTCTAGGGTGTCTGAGATCTGCATTAAGTAGAGTCTTTTTCATGGGTGTGAAGCGCGCCACACTTATGACACAGAGGCTACGAGACGTTTAGGAAATGCTCCCTTCTTTCATGATCTATGTCATGCGATGAAAATTCCTCTACCCTTATAATTCATGTTATTCACATTTGCAGCATCATCCCTCCACGCTGAGTGAACACCAGAAGAAAGATAATGGTAATGATCGTGAGGGTGCCAATGGTGAGGAGCATTCGTCAGCCCCACCCGTTCATGAGGAGCACGCACCAGAGCCAGCTGCCCACACTGAGTTCAGGGTAGCCATTCAGATGCTGGCACAGGCCATGACAGCCCCAGGTTCAAAATTAGATAGTGGCGTATTACCCTCAGAATGGGAATGCGACGGCAGCCAGGGTGATGAATTTCTTAAGGATAACCCTCCTGAGTTCACAGAGTCGAAGGTGGACAAGGATCCCCACGATTTCATTGAGGAGATTCTGAAGATCATCCAAGTTATGGGGGTGAACAATGGAGAGTGTGTCGACTTGACCTTCTATCAGCTAAAGGGGGTGTCTCATATGTGATTTAAGTAGTGGAGAGATGTCAGGGCAGTGGGCGAAGGATAGATAGGTTAGGAACAGTTCCACATGGCATTTTTGGATCGGTTTTTCCCTCGGGAGATAAGGGAGCTCAAGGCGGATGAGTTTGTTAATTTGAAGCAGGGTAACATGTCTGTTCAGGAGTACGCATTAGATTTCACTTGATTATCTAAGCATGCTCCCGAGTTGCAGGTAGACCAGAGGGCTCGGGTGAGTCATTTTGTGCATGGGGTGGCGGATTATTTGGACAAGGATTGTAGGATCACCATGCTACATCAGGATATTGACTTTCCCCGCATTTTGTTGCATGCTTAGAGATGGATTCGGTCTACCGGAGGCAGAGGGAGTCCAAGAGGGCCAGGACTGACAGCTATGGGGTTTCTCAAGTCAAATCAGGGGGTGAACAGCGTCAGCAGTCCCATCACAGGTATATCACTCTAGCTCCATCATCGGCTGGTACACCATCTAGGTTCAGAGGAGATCAAAGGATCAGGGCTTCAGGCTCGAGGTGCTTAGTTTGCTCAGATGCGTGTTTCGGGTGTGGCAAACCCGGGCACAGACTTAGGGATTGCCCCTCAGCCAGATCAGGGGTCGGTGGGGCCCATGTGACAGCATCCAGTTTTGCCGCTCCAGTAGCACGTCCCCCTCAGCAGGGTGCTTCTACTAGTTCAGCAGGCGATCAGCACCAAAACATGTTTATGCTTTAGTGCCCCGCCAGGAACAGGAGGCTTCGCCAAATGTAGTCACTGGTATGTTACAAGTCTTCCATATTGATGCTTATGCCTTGTTAGATCCATGAGCTACTTTGACTTTTGTGACCCTTTATATTGCTAGTAGCTTTGGAGTTAGCCTTGAAATTTTGTCAGAACCGTTCTCAGTCTCTACCCCAATCGGTGAATTAATTGTAGCTAGGCGGGTGTATAGAGGTTGCCCCATCACAGTGTTGCATAAGGTTACCTCCGCAGACTTAGTAGAGTTATCTATGACTGAATTTAACCTTATTTTGGGCATGGATTGGTTGTTTGCGTGTTATGCTTCGATCAATTATAGGACCGATGCGGTGGAATTCTGATTTCTGGGTGAGGCAGTTTTAGAGTGGGAAGGGTAATTCAGTTATACCAGTTGGTCGATTTATTTCATATCTTAAGGACAGGAAAATGATTTCTAAGGGTTGCATGTATCACCTAGTTAGGGTTAAGAATGTTGAGTCCGAGACCCCGACTATTCAATCAGCTCCGGTAGTGTGTGAGTATCCGGAGGTTTTTCCCGATGATTTGCCAGGTGTTCCTCCTAAGAGGGAAATTAATTTCGGCATTGATCTCTTACCCGATACGCAGCCTATCTCTATTCCTCCGTACAAGATGGCTCTAGAGGAGCTAAAAGAGTTAAAGGAGTAGTTGAAGGACGTGTTAGATAAGGGATTTATCAGGATGAGAAAGTCTCCATAGGGTGCACCGGTGTTATTTGTCTGGAAGAAGGATGGTTCCCTTCGCATATGTATTAATTACCGGCAATTAAACAAGGTTACCGTCAAGAATAGGTACCCCTTACTCAGGATTGATGACTTGTTTGACCAGCTTCAGGGTTCCAGATGTTTCTCAAAGATAGATCTCAGGTTCGGGTATCACTAGCTCAGGGTTCGAGAGAGTACATCCCGAAAATCGCTTTCAAGACTCGGCATGGTCACTACGAATTTTTTGTTATGTCTTTTGGACTAACCAATGCCCCTGCAACTTTCATGGACTTGATGAACAAGGTATTCAAGCAATATCTAGACATGTTCGTGATCGTGTTCATCGATGATATCCTTATATACTCTCGGAGCAAGGAAGAGCATGCATCTCACTTGAGAATAGTGCTTCAGACCCTTAAGGATTGTTAGTTGTATGCAAAGTTCAACAAGTGTGAATTTTGGTTGGACTCCGTGGCATTCTTAGGCCATGTGGTATTGAGTGAGGGCATAAAGGTAGATTCTCAGAAGATTGAAGCGGTAAAGAATTGGCCTAGACCGGTGAATCCTTCAGAAATTAGGAGTTTCTTGGGCCTAGCAGGCTACTATCGGAGGTTTGTTGAGGAATTTTCATCAATTGCAGCACCATTGACCAGGTTGACTCAAAAAAAGGTAAAGTTCCAATGGTCGGAGGCTTGTGAGAAAAGCTTCCAAGAGTTGAAGACTCGACTCACTTCAGCACCAGTTTTGACCCTACCCGAGGGTACCAATGGTTTTGTAGTATATTGTGATGCTTTGAGAATCGGACTTGGGTGTGTGTTGATGTAGCATGGGAAAGTGATAGCATATTCCTCAAGACAGTTGAATCCATGAGAAGAATTACCCGACCCATGATCTTGAGTTGGTCGCGGTGGTGTTTGCATTGAAGATATGGCAACACTACTTGTATGGGGTCCACATGGATGTATTTACGGATCACAAGAGCATGCAATATGTGTTTACGCAGAAAGATCTCAATCTTCGACAAAAGAGGTGATTGGAGTTACTCAAGGACTACGATATGAGTGTTCTTTACCACCGGGGTACGGCTAATGTGGTAGCAGACGCACTTAGTAGGCTCTCTATGGAGAGTGTGTCCCACATGGATGAGGGAAAGAAGGAGTTGGTGAAAGATGTCCATCGACTTGCAAGGTTGGGAGTTAGATTGGTCGACTCGACCGGTAGCGGCGTTGTTGTGCAAAATGGATACGAATCGTCCTTGGTGACTGATGTGAAGGCTAGACAAGATGAGGATTCAATGTTGGTAAAGCTGAAAAAAGACGTTCAGAGTAAGAAGATGGAAGTTTTCCCCCAACAAGGAGATGGTGTGTTGCGGTACCAGGGTCGTTTGTGTTCCAGACGTAGATGATTTAACGGACCGAATATTGCATGAGGCACATGGATCCAGGTACTCTATCCATCCGGGTGCCACCAAGATGTATCATGATTTGTGGGAAATCTATTGGTGGGATGGAATGGAGAAGGATATTGCAGAATTCGTAGCCAAGTGCCTGAACTATCAGCAAGTGAAGGTCGAGCACCAAAGGCCGGGAGGCGTACTTCAAGACATTAGCATTCCCACTTGAAAGTGGGAAGAGATTAATATGGATTTCATTACCGGCCTACCTCATACTCGCCGACAGTACGATTCTATATGGGTAGTGGTAGATAGGTTGACCAAGGCTGCACACTTTCTACCGGTCAAAACCACAGATTCAGCGGATAATTATGTTAAGTTGTATATTCGGGAGTTGGTTCAATTACATGGAGGTACTCAGTTTACCTCCTAGTTCTGGCGGTCATTTTAGAAAGGGCTTGGGACTCAAGTTAAGCTCAGCATAGCCTTTTATCCGCAAACGGATGGTCAAGCCAAATGAACAATCTAGACTCTCGAGGACATGTTGAGAGCATGTGTGATGGATTTCAAAGGTAGCTGGGATGATCTTTTGCCCTTGATTGAATTTGCTTATAATAACAACTATAACTCTAGCATCCAAATGGCACCGTTCGAGTCTCTTTCTGGACGAAGGTGTAGATCGCCCATTGGATGGTTTGAGGTTGGTGAGGCAGCTATGATAGGGCCTGATTCGGTTCATGAGGCTACGATAAAGGTTCAGTTGATAAGCGACCGATTGAAAACCGCTCAGAGTCGTCAAAAGTCATATGCGGATGTGAGAAGAAGAGATTTGGAGTTTGAGATAGACGATTGGGTATTTCTAAAGGTATATCCCATGAAGGGAGTCATGTGGTTTGGGAAGAAAGAAAAACTCAGTCCTCGCTATGTTGGTCCCTACCGAATTACGAGAAGAGTTGGTAAGGTAGCGTATGAGTTGGACCTGGCCTCAAAGTAATCTTCTGTGCATCCTGTGTTTCATGTGTCACTTTTGAAGAAGTGTTTGGGAGATCCATCTCTAGTAGTCCCAGTGGACAGCGTCAGTGTAAAAGATAGCCTCAGCTATGAAGAAGTTCCTGTGAAAATATTAGACCGTCAAGTTCGGAGACTAAGGAACAAAGAAGTATCTTCAGCTAAAGTACTATGGAGAAATCAGCATGTTGAAGGAGCTACATGGGAAGCCGAAGCGGATATGATGGCTAGATACCCGCATTTATTCTCTACCGGCTTAATTTCGACTTGACATATCAGTTGTGCTCTATCACTCTATTTAGTTTTCATATTCAGTTCATGTGTTCAAGTTTCCTTTATATGTATGAATGTGTATGTGAAGCATGAGATCAGTTCATCTATGTGTTATGAATTGGAGGTAGTCATTTCGTAAAGTTTCGGTTGAAATGATCAGTATTTGAATATGATAATTGCATGTCTCTGTTTCTGCTTGTTTCCTACATTCGAGGATGAATGTTCCGAAGGGGGAGATATTGTAATACCCCGAAAATGCTTGAGAATAAACTCGGGAGTTAAAAGTTGAAAACTACTAAAATGGGGAAAATTTCACAAAACAGACCATGGAACGGCTCGTGGTATCAAACCACGGGTCGTTATATGGAGTCGTTGGTTAGGGAAGGCTGGGTGGAAGTGGATACAACGGATAACACAATGACTCGTTGTTGGGAACAATGAGTCGTTGTCAGCAGGCATTGGAAGAGGTTGGGTTCAGCAAGTAGCATACAACAGGCCTTCCAATGACTCATTGTGGGTTGTAATGAGTCGTTGTTACCAGTCGTTGTTTTGGGAAAAGAAATTTTGGTGTAGATGACGGATCGAGACCACGGCTCGTTGGAAGGAACCATGAGTCGTGGTGAGGCCCGTGGTAAGCAGGTTCAGATTTTGTGGTGAGCAAGCAACGAATGATGTAACGGATCGTTGTTTCGGAGGACGAGTCATCCTGTCTGTCCGTTGGTCAGTTCTGGGAGTAAGCTAAAGTAGTGCAAACCACGAGCAGTATAACAGGTCGTCATTAGCTCTAACGACCTGTTGGTTCCATCCGTTAGTCCAACCAGGCCAGTTTTCAAGGCAAATTCATTAAGGGCATTTTCAATTTTTTCACGCTATGAGACCCTAAACTACGTCGTTATAACTCATAGAAGGTGGGTTTTAGGGGGGATAATTTATTCTAAATCCCCATTCATGCATGCAAGAATATTGAGAGGTAATCAAAGGTCATTCAAGGCTCTTCTCTTCAATTCTTCCAATTTCCTTCTTGGGCTTTCAAGGATAGTTAAGAATCAGTTGTTCCAGGTATGTAAGGCTATCAATGGGTGATTTCTTCCACACCCATGCCCATCCTCTATGATTTTTACAAAATTTTATTAAAATCTCATGGGGTTTTGAAGATGATTTTTATAAAAGTCCAATGGTTTGATAATAGGTTTTGTGATTTTAGAATCTCATCATAATCTATGGGTTTTGATCAGTTTTTGTTATTTAAACCATTTATAGTTTTATCTATTTTGATTTCTACGAAATTAAGCCTAATTATACATGACCCATGATGAATCAATTTATGATCTTCTCTTCAAATGATGATATTTACGAACCCAGCATGATTTACGATTTGAATTATGGATTTATGATATTACCCATCATGATTTTATGAATTTCAAGCTATATGCATGATTTACAAGTATGTATGAACCTTATGAATCATGAATTATGTTTTGGTCAACTCACGGGCCTCGTTTCATGGCTAGTTCACGTATGTACAAGTATGTTTATGATTATCATGATTTAACTAGCCCATGAATTCATACATGTTATATTATGAGCACTATATATGTTTTAAGAGTAGTATCGAACACCGAGTGGGTTCAGGGCCTAGGTTCTGCCCCCAACCTCATAAACTACGTGCCACCATAGGTATGTTGGGACCTCCTAAGTGACTGACCTTGGCCCAAAATGCCCCTTTTCATGGTGATATCACACTTTCATGGTTCTACCCTTGGCAAGGTACGAACACCCTTTCGACTAGGGTTACAAGTCGGGCTTCATGCGTGCTCATATGGGTACGTCGGTAAGAGAATCTCCCACTGTTCCTCATGATTTATGCATGTTTATGATTAAGTATGTTGGCTCAAGTCTTGTTCAATAAAGCTTTTCTCTTATGATTATGATTACGATTACATTACGAATGTTTTGAAAACCTTGAGCCTTATGTTATGTTATAAGGTTTATGATATGAGCATGATGTCCTACTCTTATGATCATTTATGAGTTTTATATGTTTTAAATGTCCGTTTTACTTACGTTGCATACTTAGTACATTCCACGTACTGACTGCATATTTTATATTGTATCGTTTAATGATACAGGATTCGACTCTCAGGCTCACCCTCCTTAGTAGCTCCTCAGAGTTCGCTATCAGCTTATTTGGTGAGTCCTCGTGTTTCGAGGGCCATATGTTCAGACTCTATGCTTTTCTTTCAGTTTCATAATTGTTGGGTTAGTTGGGGATTTGTCCCATCAACACGTCTTTCATGATTAGAGGCTTTTCAAACTATAAGTTGTATTCAGCCGTCATGTATGGATCATGTATTGTCTTTTCTCCGTTATTATGACATGTTTACGTTTTCTTATGTTAAGTCCTCCGCTTATGTGAATGAATTAGATGTATGCTCATGCCATGGGTCGACTTGGGGTCTCTCGGGGCTCCTTGTCCCGTGTCTACGATCCCGGTGTATGTGCGGGTCGTGACAACCTGGGAAGCTGAGGACGACATGAGGTCTAGATATCCTCATTTATTCTAGATCTGACCTAGATTATACAGTTGAGGTGCGAGTGTTGTTCAGATGTTCACTTCCATGTTGTGGAGTAGTTGTTTATAGCGTCCTGTGAGACGCCTGTATTGGACTTTTCTGCGTTTCAGGTGGCCGGATAGTCCATATTACAAAGGAGACTCTGGCAAAATTTTTCTAACAACCATTAAAGGAGTTGAGAATTTTAAATCTAAAAATTACAATCGAGGGTGAATGTTCCTAAGGGGAGATGATGCTACACCTCGTAAGATGTTAGTGGCTTGTATACGTACGCATGGACTTGTAGTGAGCAACGAGAGCATGTCGCATGCGGGAGAAGTCTCGGCGTCAGGAAGAGAAAGACATCATCGAGTGGATCAGCAGGGTCAGGCCAGGCGAGGCCGTGAGGGCCTGTGCGATGCGGTAGCCATACTGGGTGATGGCTTGCGCGGCGCGACAACCGCTCAGTGCAGTAGCAACACGGTGAGGCAGCCCTATGGCGCAATGGCCCATGTGGCATGCTCCCCTACCACCTCCCTATTAATATATAAGTCCCATCTTGATTAATTTGAATCATTCCTAATATTTCCTCGACCCAGAATAGAGAGCAAACATGGGTTTCGTATGATTTTCGTCAAATTACACCATAAAACTCCGTACAACGCAAATTCACCTTGGATAACGAGTTATAGACCTACGAGAAGCATCTCTGCAGAGTTATTTCTTGAAAATTCGTTCGGTGTACCGGAACCCCGCCGAGTAAAGGTTGTCGGAATTACTTCAAATTAAGTCCTAAACTTCCATAGGCAATAGGTAAGCATTTCTCCCTTCTGAAATCTCGAGGAATTGTGAGTTTTCGGTCGAGTTAAATAGATTTGAATAGTAGTTAATAGTATTATCAAAAGATATCGTTATTTTTCGAGTCTTAGTATTGAAAATATCCATATCCTCATAGTGTAAGGGTTGTAATCGAGTGGAATCGCTGGCTACAAGTTGGAACTAATTAGGTAGATAAGAATCGACATTCGAGGTATGTTATGGCTAATCTCTTCGGCAAGTTATACCTGTCGTATAGCAATATGACTTACATCCCCGTAAGAAAGTCATAAGCACGTATGTTGTATTTAGCTGCTACTGTTGGTTGAGATTAATGTTTACGATTTTAGTTGGGACTGACCCTACCTTACATAGCCTTCCGACGACCAACCTCAGGGTTACTTGTTGTGTCATTTCCTATGGGGCTATATAGATCGCTCCGAGGAGCTATATGTTGTCCGACGGAAATATATTCAAGCCCAAGGGCCATATTACAGTCCATCCACTAATCGACTTCTATTTTTATGTTGTATCCGCATCACTGACCCTCCGTCGAGCCTTGTATGCCCAGGGTACAGTTACAGGAGCCAGAGGGCTCAAACATAGCTACAGGAGCCCAACGGGCTCAGTTGCAAACCTAGAGGCCAGGTAGGTTGGTTATAGTTACTCGTTGACTCATATTGACCGTGTTAGGGGTATATAGATTGAAGTGTATTCGCCATGGCTTATAGGGGCCCTGGGCGGGTTATTCGGTGCTGGTTGTACCTTCCAGGCTTATGGAGGTTGTTCGGTCTGTGTTATATGGGTATATAACTACACGCAAGTGCACATGGTCGAACAAGTAGTAAAGTGGCTTAAGTAAGCCAAGTATCGATCCCACAGGGACTGGGATGAAGTGCAATCTGCTCAAGTGTACTATATTTCGATTCTAAAAAATGCAGACAACAGTGTAACCAAGAAGTTGATATTTTGATTTCTAATAATTATGCTAAGTCTAAAACAATTATCTAATGTGAGTCTGAACTATGGATGTGAGCATGCTGAGGTTAAACGAACATTTAATGAAATTAATTATCGACATAATTTGGTTAGTCTTTTCCTTCGGTTGCTAGTCAAGAACTATTGCCAAGGGATTAAAACTCTCGTATTTAACCCCACTTAAGAATCACGAACCATCCACCTACATTTCTGTGATTAAATGCAATTCATGTTCTAGCCATACAAACCCGGTTCCTAAATTGACTAATACGACTTTCAGGTATATTTCTATCCTGAAAGTAAATCAATTCTCAATTTTCCCAAACTAAGAAAAGATCATATCCTATTAATTCACAACTTTCCAATTTCTTGCTCTCTCGAGTGAAACCGGACTTTTTAGGTGTACATTAACGTAGGCCATACATTAATGCAGTAAGAATAAGAATTAATAGAACAACCATGGAAGAAAAGGTGAAAAACCAAAGAATCAATGATCACATTTCATTACAAGTGTTCATAACCTCAGCAAGAAGATGAATTAGCCACTCATTTGTGGATTAAACATCGTTAAATGAGAGTTAAACATACAAGCAATTGAATACAAGAAGGAGGAAAAAGAGAAAAACCCTAATAATTTCGTCCCCTCAACTGCCTGTAACCCACGTTCTTGCTCCACCAAGTCAGAATATTGAAAAATGAACCTAAGTGTTCTATTTATACTAGTGGAAATTTTTCCCGGAATAACAAGCAACGTGTCACGGAGTGCATCGCGGAGCACTGCCTCCGTGACACGCTACTGACGCGGACCTTCACTGGAACTGGGGGTCCAGGAAATAAGGCCCAACGTGGCACGGCGTGCAACGCGGAGCCATGCCACCGTGCCACGGACCCATCGCGGACCCTCTCTGGAAATTGGGCGAAAATTCCCTATCCAGGCAGAAGGCCTCCGCGATGGCAGCGTGACACAGCTCCATCACGGAGCCCCTTTATTTGATGCTTTCCACTGCCTTGTCCCTTGCTCACGTACGAGTCCAACCCCGATATCTTCCAACATGCATTTAAGCTTCCCAAAATTACATTTTACCTGCAAAACAGTGCTAATCATGTTGGTTAGTATAAATTCACATTTTATTACCAATTACATGAGAATGTATACATATTGATAGATAAACAAGGCTAAAATTCCACATTTGAGTATCACTTGGGCATATAAATTTGCCCAAGATCACTTACCCCACACTTAAATCCTTGTTTGTCCTCGAACAACAATCCTACACCTCATGCAATTTACATCCCAACCTCGCTACTTTGGTTCGACAATTTAGGCTACGGTCATACCGATTATTCAATACAGCAAATCATCAAGAAAACATGCATGGTCCTATCAATGCAATGACCTTCAATACATCAAGACCTCCCAGACTTAAGAATCGACTCTCGATATTGGCAAACTCATGCAAATAAGCTGATCAAGATATCCGACATGAAAATTAATCTCTCATCAAGCATGTGCCCTCACAACACAAGAGAGTCTTCCCCTTTTTGCTCATATGAACTCACAAAATTTCAGGCAGGGGCATGTAAACACAATTTCGCTCTCTCTCCCAAAAGAATTCACATGCATCATGTCATGACCCATAAGCTTGCCCTTAGTGTATTACTCCACTAATATAAAGAAGTGTGATGTAAGATCACGTAGAACTTTAACTGGTTGTAATGGAAGCTACGGAACTAGTAAATATTGGGTTAGCCAATAATAGCCACTAGCATCCTTAAGCGCCTTTTCAACACATCCCATCAACTCATGAACATTGTTTCTTTTTTTTTCTTTTTCATCCTCCCATTCTTATCGTTTTTCTTTAGCTTAGCCCATCTTATTAAGCACACTTGACACAGCAACAAAGATTATTCATGCACCTTCATTATAGTTTATTTATAATAAGTGCACCTTCAACCTTTTCTTTTCTTCCAGCACTCGGCTTTTCTTTTCTTTTCACCATTCTCACTCTTTGACACTTTGGGAAAATGATTTTCTCTTCTTAAGCGCTTAAGAGTTTTGTATAGACTTTATGGCTAATGAAAAGAAAGGATTAAGCTCGGTTTACACTTTTCGACAAAAGAAAAAAATAATAGGCTAAAGGCTCAACGGGCTGACTAGGGTATACAATCAAGGTGGGTACGATAATGAAAAATAGAAACTTTCGGTTAAAACAAAGAAATGCCTACATCCTCTCCTACAATAAACCTCCTTCATTTCGTTTTGTACACACACCAGGCAAGTTCTAGACACTTCACAATAGCATGGAATAACAAAACCTCACTTCACACTTATCGCACATGCTCAATTCAAGATGTATTCACAGACTCTTCAATCAGCTAATTACAGGAATTCAAACATTAAGCCTCAATCACACTTGAATCAAACTCTATGGCCTAGGTATCTCAACATATTTACAAAGTTACATGCTTTCATACGAATCACCTTTGCATTTTAAATATCATGTACAACACGCAACCAGAATTCCGCAACCATAAAGTAACTCCAGGTTTTGGGATGCAACCCACAAAAGAAAACAACTGAAAAATAATTGAAAAAAACTACTCCTAACGACTACATTTCCCTTAAGACGGTCGTCATCCATCCATCATAGAGAACGGTCACTAACTATGACTTCGGTTCAATGGGACCATTCTCGGTAAAAGAACCGAAAACAAACGCCGAGAAACCCAAGAATTGAAAAAAATATTTTAAAAATATTGATCATTTCGATAACAAAAATATGTACAAAATCAGCTAGCAACATTCAGCAACACACCACAATTTCACATAAATTTACTATACAGAACAACAACTTAACAATTCACAAATCACAGGGAACAACAAAATTTCACAGGCATGACAACAGATTAGAGCATACATACATAACATCACAACCAGCACCTAACTACTCCCACCCCACACTTAGCTCGAACATTGTCCCCAGTGTTCACAAAAATTAAAATAGCACAAAAATCGGGTGGTGGAACTCCCTGATCAATCAAAGTACTCCACTTCTTCGTCAGGTGCTGCTGCTTCATCTCCCATGTCTGAATCACCCCCGTCGTCATCATCGGACTCCACATCGGAGTCCTCCCGACGTGTCTCCTCGTTTGTGGGGACATCATCATCTGTGGGCTCTACAAATGCTGGCCCCACTCGGCATAGAGCCCTGGCGTTCTCGCCGAAGGGGTAGTCTAACTCGAGCTGCCATAGCTCCTCCTCTGTCGCCGGCCTCCCGCCTATCCTCAGCTGGAGCATCTGCATCCCATACATGCGAGCCATATACTGATCATCACGAGCATGTCGCTCTCCAAGTGTAAGCACTGGCCCGTGGGTGGTGTCGGGTGCCTTAGTTTTAGTAACATCTAAGGTCCGCCGCTCCATCTGCGGGATATAATCAAGGGTCTCTTCCTCAACATCTAGGCCCCTGAGGAACGTGGTGAGTAGTCCACCAAAGTAGTACCTGTGCCCCTGATGCAACCGGGCTCTCTTCATGGCAGAGATAATCACCGCCCCCACGTTGATCTCCAGCCCTTTCATCAGGGCGTACACCAGGAATACACGATCTCGGGTTACATCTGTCATATGTACCCCTGGGATTAGGCAGGAACAGACGATCTTTAGCCATATTCTGGCTTCCCTGTTCATCTGTGAATAGGGCAAAGTCTGATGATAGCCCCTCTCTTTGTGTCTGCTCCACCTAGCTGTCGATCGGGTCCCACACAATGTGCGCCTGATGTCCGCATACGGTGGAGTGATGTTCAACTGTCGAAGCATGTGGGCATCTGTGTCCCGCGCCCGTATGATAGCATTGAGGTGGTGGGGCTCAAATGTGACTATTTGCCCTCTGATTTTTATGGTGTGACTTCTTAGGGTCGGGTTCCAATTGGCATAGAATTCTCGAATCAGGTGCAAGTTGCATTCCTTGGGATCTTCAAAGATGAAGTTGAGCCCAGCTGCCTTGATCCGGTGGACAATCCTAGGGAACTCCTGTGCCAATGGTTCCCGTGCGATATGTTCCTCGGGGAAGTACTTGTTTTCTTTGTGCTTTTCGTACCACTTCTTCCCCTCATCTGTCACCCATCTGGTTCCGTATTGGTGGTGTTGGCCGCGTGGAACCGCTGGTGCTGCTGGGACTGCTGTGCCCAGTCTGATTCGCTTTCTTCCGACGCCAGATGTTGATGCGCCTTTCCCTTTTTCTTGCCTGCTTGCCATTTTACCTATCAACCCAAGTAGACAAGATCAATGTTAAGCCAATGAATATTAACTTCGACTAAGGTCGGGTTAAGCTAGGCTACCCCACACTTAGTCCTTAGCTACAGTTACAACATACCGACAAGATCATCTTTATTTACACAAATAAACAACCAACTATACAAACATGCTTAGTGCATACGAAGAATTCAACGGTATATATTCTATGTACTACTCAGACTTCGTACAGCTAACAACAATCATTACCATCGATAACCTTTTAATCCATCACACTTAGCAAGGAAAAAAACAAAGAAACGAAAAACAACAAGAATTTATCTACACGAACCTATACAACCAACCCAATTCTTGCAAATTTCAATATTCCCCTAACCCGAGAATCCGTCATTCTATTAACATCATAACAATTAGCACATCGACTCATCTCATTCAACATGTACATCCCGACATGAATTTCACAAGTTCACTACATTTTCCACTTCAAATTCAAAAACAAGCCCTAGAAATGATGATATCAAGAAAATTCGATTAAATTATGCAATTAAGGAGTTCAAGCAATCATAAGGATATTCCGAACATTCATACACAACAATTCAATTGAATTCATGATTAATTTCTACTTAGGGCAAACTTAGCTCACCTCACATGCTCAATATCGAAGAAAATCGACAAGAAATGAGATGAAATCGAAGAACATACCTTGAAGTTGAAGAATTGAAGAAAACTCAATGATTTTCTTGGCCTAATCCGTGTCACGTTGAAGAGGGATGGGTTTTAGGGAGTTTGGTCGCGGAGTGATTGAAAAATAAGGAAAAATGAGGGGGTTTCGGGGTTTAAAAGTGGGAAAATCGCGCGGGTCACCCGGTGTGACCCGTCGCGATATACACGGCAACGTGTCACGGAGTGCATCGCGGTGCACTGCCTCCGTGACACGGAGCTGTCGCGAGGGTACTCTGGAATTTTTTTAAATTCCGGATTTATACCTCAACGTGTCACGGAGGGTAATGCAGAGGTCCTCCTCCGTGACACGGAGCTATCGCCCTAGCTCACTATTTTGCCACTTTTTATTAATTTTCATACCTCAAATTTTCCTTTGCAATTCCGTGCATATTTTCCTCCGTTTGACCTGAAATTCATCTCACTACACGAAATTGGTTAGAATTATAAGTTTCACTCTAAATAAAAATAAAAACAAAAAAAAACTAAAAATTTTGTAGTAAATCAAGAAAAAGAAAAAGAAAAATCTATTCACACTTTACAAAGAGAAAATTTTTTCACGGGTTGCCTCCCGCGCAGCGCCGGGTTTACCGTCGCGGCTCGACGTATCCAATTTCACCGCTTTTTCCTCCACCTTGAGGATATGAATCTCACCCCTGATTTCTTCTCTAATTTCCTCTTATGCTCCAGGGGTGGTGGTGAAAAATTGTAGGGACCAAGCAGTAGATGTTGCCTTTTGAACTTATTGGCCCTTAAGTAAGCGAAGTCATTTTGTCTCTCCGAGTTAGCAAATTTCAAAATATACGGGGCTTGGTCCTCCTCTAGACATTTCTCTATAAGCTTGGAAGACTCTATTTCTATGTTTTCAACAAAACTTAATGTCGAAAAATGCTTCGAGTGTGGTCCAATAAACCTCAACTCTGAAAATGCATTGTGCTTGACCTCCTTACTTGTATACACCTTCTCAGCATCGACATCTATCTCTCCATTAATGTCAACTGGGGGATACTCTATCTCTTCTTCCATGAATGGATTTTCCATAAGTGTGAGCCCATCACAGGGACACTCAAGAGATTCTAATTGTTGGGCTTCATCCAAATATTCACCCTTGTCTTCCTCTTGTAGTTCCTCTTGAATATCGGCTAAAACTGTCACCTGCAATTTATCACAAGCTTCAGCCTCAGCAATCATCTCCGTGAGTTTGACGCTCATCCTTTCTAGAGCCTCTGCATTCTCTTCTTGCTGAGTTCTCAATACTTCCATCGCCTCCTTCATTGCTTCTGATTGCTCCAGGAGTTGTTTCAGCATGTCTTCTATTTGAGCTTGGTGTCCCAAGTCCTCATTTTCAGCATGCCTATATTCAGCAAAAACAACAGAAGGATCATAGTAGGGGCTGGGGGAGGGGAATATGCATTCGGACAGCCATCCCAATGGCCATCTTGACCACCACATATATTGCACGTGTTACAGTGTTGCCACGAGTGGTGTCCTCCACAATTCAGACAAGATTCGCTAAAATATGAGTATCCACCATTTATACCATTTGTATTCCACGATGTCATGTCAATAAGGGTATCGAAAAAGAAAAAATATAAAATGAAAAAGAATTAAAACAAACACTAAGACAAGTTGTCAGCACTAAGAAAGGAAAAAATATAGTAAATTTACACTTAAGAAAAATTCACCAATTGCCAGTCCCCGGCAACGACGTCAAAAACTTGTTCGGTTTGCGTTATATGGGTATATAACTACACGCAAGTGCACGTGGTCGAACAAGTAGTAAAGTGGCTTAAGTAAGCCAAGTATCTATCCTACAGGGACTGGGATGAAGTGCAATCTGCTCAAGTGTACTATATTTCGATTCTAAAAAATGCAGACAACAGTGTAACCAAGAAGTTGATATTTTGATTTCTAATAATTATGCTAAGTCTAAAACAATTATCTAATGTGAGTCTGAACTATGGATGTGAGCATGCTGAGGTTAAACGAACATGTAATGAAATTAATTATCGACATAATTTGGTTAGTCTTTTCCTTCGGTTGCTAGTCAAGAACTATTGCCAAGGGATTAAAACTCTCGTATTTAACCCCACTTAAGAATCATGAACCATCCACCTACATTTCTGTGATTAAATGCAATTCATGTTCTAGCCATACAAACCCGGTTCCTAAATTGACTAATACGACTTTCAGGTATATTTCTATCTTGAAAGTAAATCAATTCTCAATTTTCCCAAACTAAGAAAAGATCATGTCCTATTAATTCACAACTTTCCAATTTCTTGCTCTCTCGAGTGAAACCGGACTTTTTAGGTGTACTTTAACGTAGGCCACACATTAATGCAGTAAGAACAAGAATTAATAGAACAACCATGGAAGAAAAGGTGAAAAACCAAAGAATCAATGATCACATTTCATTACAAGTGTTCATAACCTCAGCAAGAAGATGAATTAGCCACTCATTTGTGGATTAAACATCGTTAAATGAGAGTTAAACATACAAGCAATTGAATACAAGAAGGAGGAAAAAGAGAAAAACCTTGATAATTTCGTCCCCTCAACTGCCTGTAACCCACGTTCTTGCTCCACCAAGTCAGAATATTGAAAAATGAACCTAAGTGTTCTATTTATACTAGTGGAAATTTTTCCCGGAATGACAAGCAACGTGTCACGGAGTGCATCGCGGAGCACTGCCTCCGTGACACGCTACCGACGCGGACCTTCACTGGAACTGGGGGTCCAGGAAATAAGGCCCAACGTGGCATGGCGTGCAATGCGGAGCCATGCCACCGTGCCACGGACCCATCGCGGACCCTCTCTGGAAATTGGGCGAAAATTCCCTATGCAGGAAGAAGGCCTCCGCGATGGCAGCGTGACACGGCTCTATCGTGGAGCCCCTTTATTTGATGCTTTCCACTGCCTTGTCCCTTGCTCACGTCCAAGTCCAACCCCGATATCTTCCAACATGCATTTAAGCTTCCCAAAATTACATTTTACCTGCAAAATAATGCTAATCATGTTGGTTAGTATAAATTCACATTTTATTACCAATTACATGAGAATGTATACACATTGATAGATAAACAAGGCTAAAATTCCACATTTGAGTATCACTTGGGCATATAAATTTGCCCAAGATCAGAGGCCAAGTAAGGTTCTTGTTTGTATTACTTGTTAGTTATACGGTAGGTTGTGAGGCTATTCAGGTTATAACTCTTACCCTTTCTATTGATCATTTTCAGTTCTATTATCATTATTATTCAGTCATTTTCATTACTGCCTTACATATTTGGTACATATTATACCGAGGAACATCTTTGGGGCGCTGCATTACTTGTCTGCAGGTGCAGATAGACGTGGTTTAGGACCTTTCTAGCTGCCAACCAGAGTCAGCAGTCCAGTCAGCTCCTTTTCTCCGGAGTTGGTAGTTAGAGAAGGTTTGTTCTTTTGTTGTACAACTTTTGGGTAGGTCGGGGCCCTGTCTCGGCCATTATTCTACTCCTAGAGGCTTGCAGGCTACAATTTCTTTATTATTGGTTGTTGTTGGTTGTGTGGGGCCTATGTATATATTATTTTGTGTATATTGGCCGTGTTGGGCCTAGTTTAGCTGGTTAGTTAGCAGCCTTATCGGCATTAGTGTGAATATGATCGCCTGTTTTCATTTTGCTATAACTAGACAGCATGGTGGCCTTGTCGGCCTACATTGAATCCCTTTTATCGCCCTGTTGTTGGGTTAGCTATTTTTATTTACAGGTGTTGTGTGGCCCTGTCGGCCCGAGACTGCATTTATAGCCGAGATATAGCAGTTTGTTTTCTTGATTTAAGTTGCTGGCAAGCACCAAAGGTGCATATGCCCAGTCAGGTCAACCCTAATCGTAGTATGGCATTACGTGCTAGTCATGCCTCCCAAGGTGGGGCGTGACATTTAAAAACCCCAATTGTATACATCATAATAGAGGATGGAGATTGAACATTGAATAGGGAGAACATCATAGAGATAGTTAGAGTACATTTTTGCTTTCTTCTTCATAGGGAAAACCACCATTATTGCAGACCTTGAGCTTGAATTGAGATTTGATTACTTAATATGATGAGTTTAAAGAAATTTCTTATGGGTATAATTTCTCTCTCTTTGATTATGAGTAGCTAAATTTCTTGTTAGGGGTGTGTGTTCATGATGGGTGTCTAGACTTGAGTGGTTGTTGATTATTTATTCTTAAAATTGATTAGCAAGCATGGATCTATTATTTTCTTCAAGTTTTAATTCAATAATTGATGGTTCCAAACATTGATTTAGCATTCTAATCTTGCTTTTACTTGAAAGAGGGAAGTAAAGTTGGGTAAGGATTCAATAGTGAGGAATTGGAGTGTGAATATATAGGTTAGAGATAGAGATAGTCAAAATTCAAATTCATACTCCATTAAAGGATTAGAGATAGAAATAGTCTAACCCTTCCTCAAGCTTATTGGTTGTTTTATGATTATGGTTTTGGTATTTGAGAAAACCCAAGTTGCACACATCCTTTGGTTGAAAAAACATAGGGTGTAGCCACAAATAAGGCTATCCATGCCTTAATCAAGTCTAAGGCTCTTAATCAATTCCTCTCTAGTTGACACCTCATCGAATGCACACCCCTAGTCTCTTTTATTGATTGCAACAAGTCACTTTTCCCTTGTTTTGTTTAACATTTGAAATTGATACTTGATTACTCTTTTCCCCCAATTTTTACTTTACATTGTTGAGGCATGAAGTTTACTTGTGTGAGTTGATTTACGATATTTGGATAATCTAACCCCCAATCCTCGTGAGATTCGAACCCGACACTCATTGAGAATTTTAGTTTTATCAACGACTGTAGCCACCTCCTTTATTAGAGAAGTATTTTTGGACGTTATAAAAAAATAGCGTCATTACCGGGGAATTAGCTCGTGATTGCCATTTGTTATTTTTGATCCACACTTGCTTTACATCATGTTTTGCTTTTACTGTGCTTGTTGTTTTTAGTTGATTGCTCAGGAGAAAGATGAACCACGCTAGTGATGCTGGTAGCATGGATAGATTCATGGATATGGAAGATGGGCTTGTTGCTCATGATGTAGCTGGTGCTATTAGCTTACCTCCCTTAGTGAGGGCCACAATATAACACTATGCTCTATCTTTTATAGATAAAAGGCTTATTTGGGGGCCTTGCGAGCGAGGATGCAAGTCGACACATAAAGAAGTTTGTCGATGTTTGCCAATCCTTGATTGTAGGCAATGTGAGTCAAGAATGTATTCGATTGAGGTTATTTCCTTTCTCCTTGACGAGAGAAGTTGCAATGTGGTTTGAAGAGCTCCTTGATAGGGCGATAACTACTTGGGATGAGCTACTTGATGTCTTCTTTGACAGGTTTTTTCCTCCTTGTCGGATGCTACAATTACGAGACGAGATTACTAATTTTGTACAAGCACAAAGGGAGCCTCTCCATGAGATGTCTACAAGATTTAAGAGGAAGGTTGCACAATGCCCAACACATGGCCTTCCACATGACATGCTCCTTCAGTACTTCTATCGCTCATTGGACCTTAATAACAAAACTATCATCAACAACTTAGCTAGGGTGCTCTAATGGACCAAAATTTTGAGTTTGCACGAGTCTTGCTTGAGAAAGTGGCGAGAAAAAATCATGCATGGGGCACATGGGTAGCTGAGGCGGTAATGGGTGCTACCTCCACAATAATGATTAAAGAATGGGAAAGGAGAAGTGAATTGCGAGAGAGAAAAATTGCAACCCTCATGGAACTTCTCAAAATGCTTATTAGGCAAGTAATGGAAACAAAAGTAATGAGTGTGAATGCCATTGAAACAATTGACAAGCCGGAGCACATTGAAGATGAGGTTTATTTCCTCAATGCTAGTCGGGAGGTTGTTGCGGCAACCTATGATATGGGTTTCCATCCTGGTCATTAAGAAGCATGTCAAAGCTTTTAGGGGCAGGTATATGGAAATCAAGGTCGAAACTATGAATATGCAAGTGATTTGGGAAGTTAAGGAAGAGAAAAGTTCATCCATTTAAAATTTGAAATCTTGCTTACTAGGGTTTTGGAAAGGGTGACTTCCACAAATTTTAGGAGTCTGGGAGTTGAAGTGTCATCTACTAGCCCTCACTCAAACCATGTAATCTTTTGAGGTTTCCATTAAGAAGCTTGAAGAAAGAATGAATCAATTGGCATCTCAAATGGAGTCGATCTTAGAAAAGGATGCAAGGGTCCCACCGGTAGAAATGATTACCATTAATTTTGAATGTGGTGAAGGCTGTGGAGATAGAATGACTAGGAGTGGAAAATCACCTGGTAATCTGGTGGAGAGTGATTATGTGATAACATCCATGGCAACTCATCATCAACTAAGGAAGCTTTGGAAGTTCCAATAGGACCCATAACAAGATCCCAAAAAAGGAAATTTGAAGACTAACTTAATGGGCTGGAATTAGCTATTAAAAATTGTCTTTTGATGGAAGAAGATCTCAAGCCCAATGAAGATATTTTCTCCAAGTCTTACATCTATTTGAAGGCCCAAATTAAAGTCCAAGAGGAGATGAAATGGAGCCCAAATCAGCCCCTAAATGGAGAAAATACTGCAACATTTTTTAAATTAGTTTCTAGAATTAAATTTAAAGTTGTTTTATTCTATGTTGACTCCTAGGACTTTGTGTGTGGCAGTCTTCTATGCCATTTAATAGTTGTTTTATTCTATGAATGACTTCATAGGATAATGTGTGTGGTAGTTTTCTAGGTCCTAGGAAGTATCATTTTCATTTATAATATCTTTTGACCAACCCCTTCTTCACTACTATATAAAGGGGTCTTTGTTCATTCATGAAGATCAGATTTTGAATATTAATATATTTGAGAGTTCTTTTGAACCTTTGTGGAAGATTACTTTTGGATTCATCTTGCAACCTAACTAGTTCATAGTTTATGGTAGTAAGATAATTCTTTCTTGATATCTTTGGTTTCTTCTTGGTATTCTTAGAAGGCGATTAGTACACTTACTAATTGTTGTCTAATGTTACTCACAATGCAGTCAAGATCCGATTCTAAACTTGATTAGTTTCTCAAGTAAAGGCGTCTAGTTTACCTATAGCCAATTTGTTGTTACTTGGATCTTGTCAAATCCATATCTCTTAGTTCTTGTTTAGTCTTTTCAATTAGTTTTCTAGTTTTGCTTCCGTATTTATTTTAAGTTCATACTCTAGTTTTGGGATTCCCAACCTTTGTGTTATCATTATGGAGAAGATGATAACTGAGATTATGAGACAATGCTCTTTAAGGAGTCCCTAGAAGCCATTTTGTTGAGTCGCAAGGGCGAAAGTGTTGAAAGGTGTGAAGAACTATGTCACACTTTGACAGGAATAGGGTCCTATTATTACCAACAAAAGAAGCTCGATCTTGATTTGAGAAATCGGAAAACTCCTCCGTCACAACCATCGATCATTGAACTCCAGTGTAGAAGCTCAAGCCCCTACCCACTCACTTGAGGTATGCATACCTTGGTGTAAATGAAACCTTGCCGGTTATCATTTCTTCTCAATTAGAAGAATGGCAAGTATAAGCTTTCCTAGTAGTATTGAGAAAGCACATTTGAGCAATTGGTTGGATGATTGTCGACATAATTGGCATACTCTGAGTATTTGCACTCACAAGATTAACCTTTAAGAGAATTGCATCTCATCCATTGAGTACCAAAGACAATTGAATCCACCTATGCAGGAGGTAGCTAAAAAGGAGATCATCACGTGGTTAGATGCCGGAGGGGTATTTCCTTTTCTACATCTCCCTCAAGGTTAATTTTCGATTTGTGCCTTAAGAGGAAGTGTTTTCATACTCTGGTTCTTGTTCACCTTTGTAGTAAACTTCATAGATGACACATTGACGTTCATGGATATTTTATTATCACTCTTAGGTATAAACTTGATCCATATCTTGGGTTTCTTCTTGTCCTTTCCTTTTTAAGGGTCATAGAGATGCATCACTTCACTTCTAGCAGAAGACATACCCAACTCCATATCATGAGCACGAGTAGGTAGTTCTTCATAAGATCTTCGAGAATCTACTCATACAACTGGGAAAGGTCTAGAAACACAAGAGACTAAAGCTCCTGCAAAACAAGTGTCGCCCACCAAAAAAATTTCAGTTTCTTCTGAAGGGATGATCCCACTTGACCGACTAAGTAAGTTCATCGAAGGGATTATCAAAGACAAGTATGAATTCGCTATCAAGTCCTCTCTTACATATGCAAAATTATACATTATAAAAATTGATAGCTTCAAGATGCCTGACAATTATCAACCTCCCAAATTTCAGCACTTTGAAGGTAGGGGAAACCCAAAGCAACATATTGCACATTTTGTTGAAACATGTAATAATGCGGGGACTTACTATCTTGTCAAAAATTATATTATATGACAATTTGGATAAAATAATTATCCATTTTAGTCCATATTCAATTTATTACCTCGTTACTGATCTTTAATTCTTTTTTCATTAATTTTTTTTAGCAAATATATTTATTTCTTTTTCTTCGTTTTTCTTCTTTTCTTTTCTTCCGCATCTTCTTTTTTCATTCTTCTTTCCTTTTTTATTTTTCTGCTTGTTCTTTCTTCTTTCTTCGTTCTTTCATATTTGTATATTCAGATATGTAGATATTACATGTAAATTTGATAATTTTTTTAAAGCATATGTGTGGATTTTTTATAGATACATCATTAAAAAAATATATTTACGTAGCATTAGTATTACATTATTAATATCTAATGAATTTAATGTAATTTTTCATTTTTTCTTCTGAGTTTTCTACTCTATCCTAACCTCTCTCTTCTTTTATATCAATACTCACCTTTTTTTATTGCAATTCAAAAACTAATTTAAAAATAGCAGTAAGTTTTTATTTTATTTTTTGTTGTTGTTTGTCTTTTATATATCTTTGTTGATATTCTTTTTCACACCTTAGATTTATGAAAAAAGATAAAGATGAAGAATTAATTATTGCATCTTTAATTTCTTGGTCCTCTTATCTTGTTAATTTGAAATAATATTGCATAAAAAAGTATAAACTGGTTATTCATAGTGAATTAGTGAATAATATATCAATTTTGTATAAATTTGTATAATTTTATATAATTATGTAAAAGTGTGTATAAATATTTTTTATACATTATTATATATTTTTGTACATTTTTATATAAAGTTAATATATTCTCTATAGTAAATGTATAAATATTGTATAATATTATATATCATATGTATAAATATTATTGCGGAATTTTTTTTTAACTATGTGAGTGCAATATTTTATATTGAAATGTATGTATTTGAAAATATTCCTAAAATTTAATATAATTGGAATTAAAATTTCATCATTATCCACAAACACTTATTTGAGCCCGCTAGAGTGATAAAAGGCACCGGTTACCGCGAGCACTGATCCTCCTCTAAACCCACCACCAATCACGGCGGCGTGTGTTGAATCCTGAACTATACAACCTGTCTACTCCGTCACTTAATTGGCAGCACAGAGGTTCGCGACCACATCTCCACCGTTATGAATTTTGGGGACGTGGATTTTGAACTGAGGGAGATTCAGAGACTCGAAGGCCACACCGATAGGGTTTGGAGCGTCGCTTGGAAACCGGCTACAGGGGTCAATGGTGTTCCAGCTGTATTCGCTTCCTGCAGCGGCGATAAAACAGTACGAATCTGGGAAGAGAACTCCACCGGCTCTTTCCAGTGTCAGGTTTGGTTTTTATGCATACATATTTACCATGTTTCATCATTTGCACACTCATTGAAGTATGATTTTGTTTTTGTCTTGTGATAAGCAAATCCGGAGCTTTTGCTTAGTCCGAATTTTGGATCAATGCTATGCCTAATATATATTGTCACATAGATCCAGAATTCTTACTAAGGGGCTTCAATATAAAGAAGCAAACAAGAAGTCTTAACAAAATATTTTTTACTAATGAAAGCAAAGCTTAATTACATTATCAAAGCCGTACTCGATGAGGTTTCATTTCTTGAAGCATGTTTATAATAGCATCATTAGAAATATTAATAAACATTGACAATAATGTATTTCTACTGTAATATTTTTATTTTTTGCTTAAACTTTTTGCATTTTCTATTTTTATTGAGTTAAGCCATATAATATCACAAATATGTGTAGCAATCAAAATACCGCCGAAATTTGATGAATAAAATGTGGGACAGTAAACTCTTAATGTTGTCATGATTGCGACTTCGTGACTGATAAACGGCGAATGAAAGCGACGACGAATCGGAATAGCATTGGCAATTAGTAGGGGAAAAATCTTAATTTAGCTTGTTGTAGCACAATTGGGTTTTTTATTTAATCCCTACACCTAATGCATGCTCATCACTTCTTTCTTTTAAATAATAAAAGAAATAAAGTGTGCGTCATTCCAGTTATTTTTTTATTTTATTTTTTATTCGGCTTCATGAATGTGCCGACTTTTTATGTGTTGTTGTCGAGGTTTTATTTCAGTTTAAAGAAAAAATAATAAAGTCGTTTCAGTATTTTATTTTATTTTTACTTCGGTAACGTGCTGCCAACTTTTTATTAATTGTTGTCTTTGTTTTAGTTGTTTAAAAATTGAAAAAGAAAAAAAATGTCGTTTCTGTTTTTTGTTTGGCTTCAAGAATGTGCTGCCGACTATTTATTAATTGTTGTCTAGGTTTTGTTTCAATTGTTTAAATATTGGAAAAGAAAAAAGAAAATAGTTAAAGTCCAAAAATCATACTTTTATGTTGTGAGCAGGAATCGAATACATGACCCTTAGAAGATACTTGCAACCCCTTAACCACTGCAGCATACTTTAAACTTGTTTCAAGGAGTGTCAGCATTTATATATATACCTATAAACCAAAATTTGATTTATACACACAGTGTAATTTTCCGATGAAGGGGTGTCGCTTGACACCCCTTGGACAAGAGTAGCTCCGCTCCTGGTCACGTAATGAACAGTAGTAATAAAGAAATTCTATGTTGGAATAGACAACAAATTATTGCATGAAAAAAATAGCACTTTTCTGGTTTATACACCACGGAAAACTAATACTTTATCAAAGTGAAAAATTAACAGAAGTGTTTGACAATCTTTAGTAGAAAGAATTTTGCACTACGATCAACTGGATACGGTAAAGAGCTGCAATTAGAATCCAAAATTTTCTCTAATGATTAATAATGTAAAACTTGTTAATAACTTATTTACTATGAAGTATCAGTTCTGTCCAAGAAAAATAAAGTTTTCGGAGTATTAGAAATTAATTCTTCACATGGAAATATGTTAATGCCCTGGAGCAATATTGACAAAGGAGTTACCTGTAAGAGTATCATCTTCAAATCTATTGTGTTGGATGCTGCTTTAGTTCTTTGATCTTCGTTTTGAGATTTGGTAAGTTTCTCTTTTTAAGAATTATTATTTACTTATGATAGTTAATTAAATTTATTGGAAAGCACAAATGGGGTTCTGCAGCCACAAAGCAAACTATACATTTTTCCCATTTCCCTTTTTTCTTCTTCCTCTAGCACTCTTTCCATGCTCAAGAAATAAAGTGACCTTCATCCTCTAGCTAATTCAACCTATAAGAATAAAAAACGAGCTGTAGTGATTATCTGAAGGAAATTTTGCAGGCTGTTTTGGAGGAAACACATACACGGACTGTTAGATCATGTGCATGGTCATCGTCGGGCAAATTTTTGGCAACAGCTAGCTTTGATGCAACCACTGCTATTTGGGAAAATGTTGGGGTTGACTTTGAGTGTGTCTCCACCTTGGAGGTACACTTACCTTTTGGCTTCCATCTCTCTATCATATTAGTTTCAGTTCATATTTGTTAACCCAGCTCTAATAACAACCTCCGCAAATTAGGCAAAACTAATAATCTTGTGTCCATTAATATGTTGTGCATATCAACAAAAAACTTCAGAAATCTGTCAGTAGAATAAGAAAATTTGTTATCTGTGGAGTTGTATTTAATGGAATCATTTAATTTGTCTGATATTGCTTTGTGATCCTAATTTACATTAACTTTTATATTTGGCTTTTTTCATTTTTTTCAATGGGCAATAAATCTTCTAAACTCTTGTCTGCCTTCTTATTTTTCTTACGCGGGTAATATTCAGGGTCATGACAATGAAGTGAAAAGCGTTTCTTGGAATAATTGGGGCTCACTGCTCGCGACGTGTGGACGAGATAAGTCGGTTTGGATATGGGAAGTGTTGCCTGGAAATGAGTTTGACTGTGTTTCAGTGTTACAAGGACACACACAAGATGTTAAGATTGTTCAGTGGAATCCATCTACGGATACTTTGTTCTCATGTAGTTATGATAACACCATTAAGGTATATTTAAGGTTCAACTTTGCACCCCCTCCCCCCTTTTGTTTTTGTTTAGAAGATTCTAGCATGCCTTTCATACCCCTATTAGATGTAAGGTATAGAATTGGTAGTCAACTTGTCTCTCTTCATATGTAAGTTATAATATCTAATCTCTAGTGGTGCTTGAAACTGCAGGTTTGGGTAGAGGATGGCGATAGTGATGATTGGCATTGTATTCAAACTTTGGGTGAATCTGATAGGTAAGAGTTGTTATCGGGCAAAACAGAATCTTAAATTTATTCCACCCAGAAGTGTGGCCAAGTAGTCAATGGAGTGGGTTAAAACCTTGGAGATGATTCCAATCCCAGCATAGAACAAAAACACTATTTGATTTTTTTCGAACTGCCTAAGTTTTAGTGGGTAGAGTTCCCTAGCACCTATATTGGTTGGACGTGGTAAGTATGTTGTGATTAGTTGAGGTGTGCTCAAATCGTCTCAGACTACTGCTACAGAAAATGTTGAGTCTTAAATTTATTGTATTTACTAGAGGAGAAAAAATTGAACACTTGAACTATGTCATCAAGATGGTGATCATATCCTTAGTGTGGTAAGACCTTTTCTTTTATGTTGTAACTATATTGTATTGAAATGAGGTGACTTCTTAGTCTGTAACATATAGCTAATTCAATTTAGGTCATTAGTGCTCCCTCTGTCCGAATTGACCTTTCCTGCAAGACTGTGATTCATACTTTGACAAGTTTTGAGAATGAGAAAGTTTTAGTTATCATTTGCAGAGTATGTGGTATCATAGGTTTTAATGTTTTAGGAATAAGCAGAAGGGAAAGGACTTCATCAAAAATCACAAGGAAAGGTGCTATTCGGAGGTGAAAATTTTAGATTACGTGTAGAAGCTGTTTTAAAAAAGTTTTCGGTTAATCAAGAATATGGATGAGTTCTGGTATATCTTATATTTCCAAGTTTATGACTATAAGTGCTAGCAATATGATGTTGGCTTATTTATTCTTTTAGACTTTGGTTGATGAATCTGTATATGTGAAAAACTTTTTACAGATTGATAATTAGACTACAACAACATATCCAGTGCGACCCCACAAGTGGGTTCTGGGGGGAGGCTGGGGAGTATGCAAACCTTACCCCTACCTCTTGCGGATGGAGAATCTGTCTCCGAAATACCCTTGATTGATAATTAGGCAAAAGGAAATAAAATTCTATCGTTAGAGGCTATGAAATAACATGTATGAATTGGGTTGCCTTGTTAAAGTGAGATTTCATTTTTAAAAAAAGGAACTCTGTTAAGGTGAGATTTATGGAATAGTGGCATGCACGTATGCAAGAGCATGGCAATAGCAAGAGAGGTATGAGTCTCACTTTGGATGCGAGGTATGGAGTAGAGGAATGCTTGTTAATCTGTATGAGTTTTCAGACCTATGGTTAATATTCTATGAACCAGTTTATGCCTGCTGGATAGGTGAAAACTCTGGATGGAGAACTTCTGAAACCTTGCTTAATAATTTACAAAGCAGCTTATAAGTGATCTCCATCATTCAAGAGGATCTCATTATAAGAGTCGATATGAACTTAAATATTTGGGGGAAAGAGATAGAGAAGTAAATGGACAGGCATCTTAACATGGATGAATACTTGCATGCATTAGAGCAAGTGGACTTGTTTAGGCCCATGTTTCCAATTTTTTTGAGTTTCTTAGAGTGATGTTTTCCTTTGTTTTGTCCTAAAGAAGTAACTGAGACAACAAGCTGAATCTTTTCTTGATGTAAAGAAACATGGGAACTGGGAAGAAATAACTGTGACATTCATTTACTAAATAATCCTTGAACTCATGAAATTTATATTTATGGGTGGGAAGACTATATGGGTACTGAAAAGTTGAAATATCTTCTTCGAGTTGCTCAGAAATGAAAGAGATAATGTTGTATTATAAATGGATGAAGTATTTTCAGCAATTCTGGCTACCACCAGTTGATTGGATAAAAATAATGTTTGTGATCCCTCGGTTATTTCCCTTTTGGTGGTACATAGTTCATTTTTTTTAATGTCTAGATAGTGTGTAAATATATCTTTTCTTCTAACAAACCTTTCATTGTGAGACTATTTGGAAACTTCATATAATAGTCATATGTTGGATTGCTGTTTTAGAGTGTTGAATTCATTTGAAAAAACTTTTGTGTAAGCTCTTGCACTCATCCTACTCACAGTGAAAAGGGGTCCATTTGTTCTCATATTAATGGACTAATTCAGGCATTTAAAAGTTCCGCTTTCAAATTTGTGCCGTCTTGACTGCTCTTTTATTGGGTTTTCATATTTCCTCATCGGCCTTTGGCCTAAACTTTCAGCATGTGGTCTAGAACAAGCAATACGAGTGTTTTAAGGGATGGACATATGACTTAGTAACTTTGATTAAAATGTTTTTGGAGCTTATGTCACAACATGGTTGAACTTTCAGCGGACATACATCTACTGTCTGGTTTCTCTCTTTTGATGCTAGTGGACACAAAATGGTTTCTTGCAGGTATGCTTTTCTTTCTGCTGAATTCGTTTTAAAATATATGCTATAAACTCTGGTGTATCTTGAATAGGATGGTTGTTATAGTCACCGCTTAAATAGAGTTTACATTGAATTCCGTAACTTGCAGTGATGACCTTACCATTAAGATATGGAGTGACATCGACAAAATGCAGGATTGGTATCAGAATGCACCTTGGTAAGTGTGATATTATCCTCCCTTTTCTAAGAAATAATGCTATCCTATGTAGTTGATTCATCCATAAGATATGGAGTAACATCGACATAATGCAGGATTGGTATCAAAATGCACCTTCTGAACTAAGGACCCGTTTGGGCCTGATTCTAAATCATGATTTGAAATCAAGTTAATTTGAAGTTGAAATTTTGTTTGGACATGCAATTTGGATCTCAAAAGTTATACATTTTCTCATAAACACGAAAACCCCACTATTTGTGAAAACTATCAAAACTTCCTATACAATCTTCTTTCCAAATGAGCAAACAATAGTTCATAAATAAAGTACCAGAAAATCTTGAGGCGTCGAATTAATAAATCACATATCTTTGTGTTCCTTTTATAAATAAATGCTTGCAACTACATGCTATTACAAATTTCCAAATGCACATAATTTCACAAAAATCCATTGGTCTAATAAATCAACTATAGTAGTAACTAGCTCAGGGTTGTGAAAGGCGAGCGCCTCTCGCCAAAGGCGACATGGCGAGGCGAGGCGAGGCACTGTCGCCTTCCCCCATCGCGGCGACGCCAAATTCAAAAGGCGTGGAAATGGCGCTATAGCTGACGAGGCGACGAGGCGACAATGGCGATGAATGACGTCACCTTTTGTATTTTTTTAAAAAAATTAGGTCTTTAATAGGTAAAACTTTTTTTAGGGTTTTAAAATAAAACTTCTACCCATCGCGACTCACTGACTCACAATCACTCGATCAACTTATCCTTCGCGACTTCTCCTTCTTCTTCTGGCCTTCGTCTTCTCCAGACCAGCCGACCAGGTATGCTGCTTCAGTTCTTATTCTTCTTTTTCAGTTCTTTTTCGTTTTTCTTCTTCTTCATCTGCTTTCTTCTTTCTTCTTCAGCTCTTCAGAGTTCAATACTTCAGTTCTTTTTTCTCCTTCTTCTTCTCACCTTTTCGGCTTCTCTGTTTTCTTTCAGCTCTGCTTCAGAGTTTACTGTTTTCTACACAGAACAGAACAGAAAAATCTCTGCCTTCCCTCTGCGTTCTTCCACAGTGCCACTGCCCATTTTTTAAAAAATAATTGGAGTCTTTTATTTTTATTTCTACCCAACTAAATTTATTTAGTTTATATATCAATTAATATAGTAAATATTTGTTAATGAGCATCAACTCCAATGGCGTCTCAGTCCGATACTAGTAGCAAAAAAAAAGACAACGGATGGAATTATTGTATACAAGGACCAATGAAAGATTCGGTTATATGTGTGTTTTGTAAACATACATATAATGGTGGTATTACTCGGCACAAGCACCATTTGATGGGTGGAAAAAATAATGTAAAAGCATGTCCAAGTTGTCCGGTGGAGGTTAGGGAAGAAGTAAGGGCATTTGTCGAAAACAAAGTTGCAACTAATCCAAAGAATCAAATACACGAACCAGCGGTTAATGTGAGTGATGATGATGATAATATGGATGAATATGATGAAATGATGCCTTCCTCCAAAACGCAAAAAATGTCTTCCAGTGGTAGTGCCTCATCCACGGCAGGTAACGTGACTAAAGGTCCTCTTAGTCTGTATTTTTCACAAAAACCACCACAAAAGGGAGGCATTGGAAAGGGAGGAGGACGATAACGAATTGATGACAAAATTCTTTTTAAGGGAGCGGGCTGTAAATGCTTTTGCATCGTGGATGTACGATGCGGGGCTCCCTTTCATTGTGTCAATTATGAGGCATTTGATAAATTCATTTAGGCTGTAGGACAATATGGCCCGGGAATGAAGCCTCTTACATATCATGGGGTTAGAGTTAGTGAGCTAAAAAAAGAGGTGAAGAAAGTAGATGCACTAGTTGAGGAGCATAAAGTGCAGTGGCAAAAGTTTGGTTTCCGTTATTGATGGACAAATGGACAACATATAATGGAAAGATGATCATCAATATTTTTGGTGAATTGTCCAATAGGTAATGTGTTTCTTGGTTGTATTGATGCCAGAAATGAGTCTACCAATGCCAACAAAATGTACAACTTGTTTGAGAAGACAATCGAAGAAATTGGACTGAAAAATGTTGCACAAGTTGTCATTGACAACGCTAGTGAAAATGTGAAAGCGGGTGACATGATGATGGCTATGTACCCACAAATCTATTGGACTCCATGTGTTGCCCATTGCATCAATTTGATGTTTGGTGACATATTCAAGATTAACCCTTATGCTTCAGGTAATAGCTCTCTGCTCTCCTCTCTTCTAGTTCTAACTTCTAAATTCTAAGTTCTAACTTTCTTTAGACTTTATACTTAATAGTTAATACTTACTAAGCTAGGCCTAGTCTAATAATTGCAATAATATTTCTTTTACAATTACAACTTTCAAGAAAGTCAAAGGTCATTGTTGTTGAATTTGATGAGAAAATTCACCAATGAAAGAAATTTGGTGAAAACCTGCCAAGACAAGATTCGCAACGGCCTTTTTGACTTTGCAAGCTATGTACTTGCAAAAGAAGAACTTGATAGCTTTGATCCTCTCTCCCGAATAGGCTTCAAGTATATTTGTAAAGGAAGATTTGGGGAAAGAAGTTGTTGCCACTCTGATTTCTACACACTTTTGGAACGATGTTGTCTGAGCTTTAAGGTTTATGGTCCTTTGATCAAGGTGCTTTGATTGGTGGATGGGGAAAAAAAGCCACGAATGGGCTATATTCATGAAGCAATGGATAAAGCCAAGGAAACTATTGAACAGGCATTTGGTAATGATCGGAAGCAATATGAGAAAGTCTTTCAAATCATTGATACAAGGTGGATTGACCAACTCCATCGGCCTTTGCATTCGGCCGACTATATTTTGAACCCGGGATTGTACTTTAAAGCCAACATGAATGAAGAAATAAGTTTCAAAGTGTGGGATAATTACTATAAATGTGTTGAGAAAATGGTCCCCGATGAAGCAACACAAAATATACTAGTTGGTGAGCTTGCTAAGTACAAAATAGCAGATGGGTTGTTTGGTTCCGGTCAAGCTATTAGAGCTAGAGACAAAAGGTCGACGGGTAAGTTAATTGGTTTAGTTGTCTTTATAGCTTTAAGCCTTTAACTTAAGTTATTTGACTTATTAAATATTAACCTTTACATTTATATTTTTATAGTTGAATGGTGGTAGCTATTTGGTAGTCAAACTCCAACCTTGCAAAAGTTTGCCATGAGAATATTAAGTCTAACTTGTAGCTCATCTGGATGCGAGCGAAATTGGAGTGTGTTTGAACATGTGAGGAGAAGAACTATTATATTCTTTTTTCTATATTGCAGCCAGCCATTATTACTATCTACTATCTACTAATTACTCTCTACAACTTATGCGCAGATTCATTCCAAAAAGAGGAATGGGCTTGTGTTATTGCGTCTCAATGATCTAGTGTACATTAAGTACAATAAAACATTGAAACGTCCTTATAATGTTCGTGATATCATTGATCCAATTTTATTGGATAATATTGATGAGGCAAATGAATGGTTATTTGGCGGGCCTGAAGATCAAGAAGATGAACTAGTATATGAGGAAGGTGATCTTAATTGGGGTACTGTTGCTATGGCGGTTGGAGTTGAGGATAATATTTATGGTCTTAGGGTTAGGGGAAGTTCTTCAAGTTCAAGGTCAAGGTCACTTGACAAAGGAAAAGCAAAAGCTACAAGTTCAAGTCAGACTCGGACCCTAGTTGATGAAGAATTCGAGGAGGAAGAAGATGAGGGGCAATATAATGAAATTGATATTGGACTTGAAGATTTTGAAAATGTTGGAGAAGAATAGACTTTTAGAGTTTTAGTATTGGCTTATTGCTTATTTTATGACTTATGGATTGTTTGAGACTTTGAGACTTGAGTCATTCAAGTTCTCGACTTTTAGTGTTCACTAGTACTATCTATTTTTAGTTTTTGAATTAAAATGTTTGCTAATATATGTTATTGCTATTGTGATTTTGATTATTTATATATGCAATTAAATATTTTAATTTTTTAATATTAATTGGCGCCTCACTTCAAAAAGGCAAGCCCCTCTCCGCTTGCCTCGCCTCGTGGCGAGGCAGGCCCTTGTCGCCTTTTGTCGCCATTCGCCGTCCAAAACACTGAACTAACTATTCATTGATATAATCTTCATGTATGATACGGACAATCTCTTCATGTCGAGCATGAGTCTACTGCAAAATTTTAAATTATGGATTTTTTTGCAAAATATGAACTTATAGGTCAAGTTTTAAAGTTTTAAAAAAATTAAACTCACAAACTTGGAATTGAAATCCTACTTTTAGGAGAATTTGGGATTTGAAATGAGGTTTTGTTTAAATGTCATCAACAAATGCTGATATCAAATCAAAATTTCAAATTTGAGCTTCAAATTGCATGGTCAAATGCCTACTAGGAGTCAAGTGTGCAAGATATTAAAGCTTTATAGCTCTTGTTTGACAACTCATGCATGATCTGTACAGTTTCATGACCTTACCCTCCTCTAGTTCGTTAGTGCTTGTACATTTGTAGTTTAGGAGTATTTGTTTTTATATCCTAAATGGAAAAGTTAAAGATATCTTTCATATAAGGCACTATAGCGGGGTGCTTTAATGGGCCATCCTTGTTTATCCTCGGCAGTGTTGTTAAGCAACTACATGCTCAATTTTACTTGATTCAACCTCTACTTAAACAAGTAGATTCTAGTTAATCCCTTTTGTATAAATATTAAGAGCCTGTTTGGATGGGCTTATGACTTATGGCTTATAAGCCAACAGCCAAAAGTTAGGATTTCTAACTTATGACTTTTGGCTTTAACACAAGCGCTTAAATTTACTTTTTAATTTATCCAAACACTACAAAATAGCTTAAAAGCAATTTTAGCTGAAAACACTTAAAATAAGCTAATCCAAAGAGGCTCTAAATAATGCCAATCTATTCCCAAAAGAAAGTTTATGTATCATTTGAACATTAGTTAATGCATTCAGGTGGATAATGATTTTTGTTCACCTAAGACAACATTTATTGGTTTGTTTAATTTTTTCCTCGCGCCAAGAATGGTCCTCATTCGGTTGGTGAACTATCTTTGATGTAATTGTTTTTGTTGAAGTATGTGACCGTCTCATGTAAAAGTTTAAGCTGTTAGATGTTGTCGATCCAAAGAATACACAAGTGTATGTGGTCGAACGTGGTCGTGCAAGTAATACAATTATTTAGGAAATCGGATATCGAACCCACCGGGACTCTTGCTTGACAAAGATTAAAGATAAACTATTATTATTTAATGGAAAAGTGCTTTCAAAAGGAATTAGTTTGGTAATTGTTCTAAGTTAATGACTACATACTAAAATTAGCTAAGTAAATGATTGATATTTTCTTGGTGATAATAGTAAAAGAGGAATTTCAGGGTTACGACAATTCTACGTAATCGTGTTGTGTCTACACTTTCATTATTATGCACATATTTATCGAGATGCTAATTCACGGGGTTAATAGTATGAACATGATTCTTTCGAATCTCTAACTCTCTATTTATATTATTCACATACCTATATTGCTGTGGTATGATCGTAATAAGAATGCTTTTACAACTCCCGTATGTGAATTAAGTAGGGAAAACTATTGCTATCCTATCTGCAAATCCTCTCCTTCAGGGAGGATCCTACTTTATTTGATCTTTGTTCTATCTCAACTTTCCTTCAAGTCCCGTTCAAGAATAAAAGTTTATCCTACTGGTTGTGAATCAGCAAGATAGTAAGCACAAGATCAAATAAACAACTCATATGATAAATTATGCATAATTAACTCAAATTTTAACTACAACAATCATATTTAGGCCATAACCCCAGAATAAGGGCATTTAGCTGCTCATGTGCAAATTACACAAACGTTTATTCATGATCGATTCCATACAAGAATAGAAAAATGAAGAAATAGAGAGTAACCCTAGGTTGAGAAGTTGTGCTCGTCTTTTTGCGTTCTAAAATATCGATGCCCTCTAAAATTTACTAAGGGTCCTATTTATAATAAGTGGAAAGTACTTAGAAAGCCCACCCAAAACCGGGTGGGTCTTGGCAGAATATTCGATTGAGGTCCCATTCTCGCGGGGAGAGCTCCATAGAGAGAGGAGGCCTCACTCTAGGCTTCGGTTCGTGAGGCCCCTACAGTCTCACACTTAGTTGCTCACTTCTGCACGATTTCAACACTCCATTTCACGAGCTGTGCTCCACGATATGACAACAACTCGCTATGTGCTTCGCTCCGCGAGGTCTGTCTTTCTTTCCACACTCAGCAAAAATTGGTCCAATTTCCTCTTGGTTCGCATGGGTGAGCTCCACAGCGAGACAACAATTCGCTCTGAGCTTCACTTCGTGAGGTTGTTGACATTCCATATTTGGTCGATTTTCTTGCTCTTTTCTTTCCTATGCTCGCCCAGCGAGCTCCAGAGCGAAGGGTAAGCCTTCTTTGAGCCTTGCTTCGCGAGGGATGTCCATTTTCTTCATACTTAGTCATTTTCTTGGGCATTTTACCTACAAGTTCAGCACAATACTTCAATTAGTTCAATAATGCAATAATGAGTAATAGTTAGGAGTATTTAGCATAATTGCTTTCAAACAAGGCATAACCGTGAGTAAAACATGGCCAATGGGCATATCAATATTCCCAACATCATTAGAGAGAGCATGCTTTAATTTACTCAATTATGTCCTTAATACGTGGGCCTGATTATTTTTCATAGCCAAGCGTGTGGACATTCTCTCTATTTTTTTAAAAAAATAACGGGTTGCTGTGAGACTTGAACTCAAAACCTCCAGTTTCTTTGATACCATGTTAAAGTGTATGACCACCTTGTCTAAAAGCTTAAGTTGTTAGTGGGAGGATACTTTTATTCACTTTGTTATGTTTTTTAACAGTTCTCAGTAATTACTATGTTTGCCAACGCCTGATTAGCAACCATCTCCTTTTTGTGCTTGTCAGGAAACATGTTTGCACTCTATCTGGATATCATGATAGGACAATTTTCTCAGTTCATTGGTCAAGGTAGCTACTCTGTATCTATTTTCTTATCATGCTCATGCTAATGTATGCTTTTCCTTTGTGCAACCTCTAATATTACCTTTCTTTGACAGGGTTTTTCTTTTGTCCTTGAGCGTGGCGTTTGTTTTTTTTGGGGGGGGGGGGGGGGGTCGCGGATTCAACAAAATCTAGTACATCTTTTTTTGATAATCAAGGGTTTCTGAGCTTGTTGTGTTGTCTGTCTAGATTTTTGATATCTTTTATCCTGTATGCATGTAATTACGTTAGTTGCTGCCTTTGTAAACATTATATTCATTTTTCAGTAGTGAGGGCTTGTATTTGTGATGATTTGTCTTTTCTTCCCTGTCATCCTACAGGCTAACGTCTCTTGATATGCTAAAATGTCAGGGAAGGAATAATTGCTAGTGGAGCAGCCGATGATGCTATATGTTTATTTGTTGAGAATAACGACAATGAGGTATTGAAAAGCCTTTGTTACCCTATTCCTTTTAATAGTCATATATTCCAGACATGATATCTAGTATTATCAAGTACAGTGGTGAATTTTATCCTGCTCTGTACTCCCCAAGCCTTCTCCTATTCATTCAATTTCTTGTGGGAGCTAGACGGTGGGGTGTTCTTCGGGAAAGTCATCGGTTCACCCTCTACTATGTGGTTCCATGCTAAAAATATCGACTTGAGTTTCTGTGGGGGGTTTATTTCTTGGGAAGGAAGTAACTACAGTGACTTTTTGTAGCTGTTGGGTCTCTGTGGAAAGACTGACACAGGTGGGATTTAATTTGGCTACCTCAAGCTCCCTGTTTAAATATCATAAACTAGTAATTACAATTTGGTTGGACTGTCATAAAAGAAAAGACATAGCTCAGAGGACCACAACAAAAATTACAATTTTCAAGTTTTTTAGGCTAATGAGAAGATTACAATGTCCCCAAGGGAATAATCTAGTTGTGTTACCTTGGCAGCATTCGCTATTGCATGCTGGACAGGCTGCTCAATAGACTAGTCGAGGTGCCGGCGAGCTGCTGCAAACTCCAGCAATGTATATAAAAAAAGGGGTGAAAAGAGAAGATTACAGTAAAGGATCCTGATAACTGCTTAGGACAGTACTTGGATTTCGACTTGGTTCTTCTGGCCCAATCATCTATCCACTTGAATATCTTTGTTAAATTTTGATACAATTGTTAGGAAACAAAATATTATTAATCAGGTTGAGTAAAATATCAATTCAAGACAGCTGAAAAGAATTAGAAAAACTGACCTCCATTAACTATAATATAATTCTAAAAGTCAAATGAATGTTGTCTATATACAACTACTGCAAATCTTCTATCATCACTTTTTCCAACTCTTCTTTGGCATAACAACTTTACTGTGTCTGCTTAACCAAGTAAAAATAAAAATTTACAGTGTCTGATGACAGGTTGATGGACCTACATTTAAACTACTTCTGAAGAAGGAAAAGGCTCATGAAATGGATGTAAATTCTGTGCAATGGAATTCTGGGGTAAGTCAATGGAATACCAGAAATGATTAGATTTTTACATTTACTTGCTTATCTGTCGTTGCTTTAACTATATTAGTCTACTGCAAGATGATCTGTTTATTAGCAGAAGCTGGGATCACCTGAAAATTTCTTCAGCGTGTTAGGAATGATAATCTGTTGCCCATTCAATCCCTTGTTTAATTGTAACGTCGAAGTGTAACTAATGTCCGGCCTTCCTAATGTATCTTTTGTTGGCGCATGCTGATGCAGTAACCAGCTCGCTTCCTGATTCTTGGACTTGAAGCTTTTAATTTGATACCTTTGGGAACTGTCCAATTGGATTGTTAATTTTATACCCAAGTATAGCAGTCTTATTGCGGATGAGATGAGTGGCACCTAAATTTGGATATTTTAGATTGAAAAAGAGGCTTATTAAAATCATGTTTCATTTGTGATATATGAATTTGGTATCTGACCAATATTCTGTTTGACTCTTGTCTTTCAAAATCCACACTTCTAAATGGAGCCTTGGGTTATTGTGCGGTGGGATGGTGTTACACATTACAAATTAACCTCAGTTTTGCTTTGCTTTCCGTTGCCAATGTGTAATATGATGTGTGTGAGAGCTGACAATTTGTGTCGTGGACCTTAAATATGTTAGACATTGCAATGATTGTTTTAAGGTTTTTCAAGAAGATGAAATCTTGATCTTCTGATGTGTTCACAAATATTCAGTCTTGCTGTTTTATGTCGATTCTAGAAGGATGAATTTATTGCATATTTGAGTTTCAATTTTACGAAAACGAGATTCTTTTTGGTTAAATAAAATATGTTTACGTTCTTCTGTCAAAATCATGCAGGATAGGAGGCTCTTAGCTTCCGCCAGTGATGATGGGACTGTGAAGATATGGGAATTGGTTCGTCTCTCCGGACAGAAGCTGCTGTAAACATAGATTCATAGCTGATGTTAGAAAGCAATGCACATCATTTTCCCCTGTAGAAAAGGAAAAATTACATAAATACTAGCAAATAAGTAAAAAAACATAATCTATAACTATTTTTCAAACTACATAGTCTACAATATACACTTTATAAATGACTAAAGGATAGATACTTTAAATATGGAAACTAGCTAGTTATATTTCTTCCTTATTTAAGTAGATTAAACATGGGTAGTATTTGGTGAATTTTATAAATGAGTAAAGGATAAATATTTTAGATATGGTATCTTTATATATATAAAGCAGGGACATAGATCCTGTGACGTGACACTCTCTTAAGTTAGGATTTACCTTTATCTTTTTCCTCAATTTTTATAACTTTTTCTCGTATCGTTTGAGTCCAGCATCGAAACAGAATTTTTTGTTTAAAAGCTTCAAAGCGGATACTGAATTTTTTGTTCCATCAAAACGGACACCTTGTTGCCTTAGTAACGAGGTTCTCGTAATTGAAAAAATATATATGTATTGCTGAACTTCATTGGACAGCTAATGAGGTTTATTAATTTTTTCTAAAAAAAAAGTTAAGGGACCTCGTTGCTTCACCAATGAGGTTGTCATTTTTTTAAACTCAAGATGAAAGAAAAAGTTAATTGTTTGGTGAAAAATAATAGAGTTCGATGCCAAAATTAAAACACCTTTAAGATGCCAAAACGCAAATTCAATGCTCAAAAAAGACAAAAACATAACAGTTTTTTTTTAAAAAAAAAGTGAAACAAAAAAGTAAAAGTTCATGTGAACTTAAATAAAAATTTTGAATTATCTAAAAAAAACAGTTTTGTTTTCCTTAATTTGGCTAAACTAATTTTTGAATTAGGTGTTGAAAAATAATTTGGAAAAAATGTTAAGGACAACACATGGGAAAAAAATCTCTTAATATGCTAAAAATAACAAATAAAAAAAAATATTTTTAATATAGTGGACAAGTAAGAATAAATGAAGTGAGTAGTAGTCAAATTTAAATTTTCAAAGCATAATTAATAAGATTAGTTTATAAAATAAATTCCTGATAATTCAAAAATTAGTTTAGCCAAATTAAGGAAAAAAATGTTTTTTTAGATAATTCAAAATTTTTATTTAAGTTCACATGAATTTTTACTATTTTGTTTCACTTTTTTTTTATTTTAAAAAAACTGTTATGTTTTTGTCTTTTTTGAGCATTGAATTTGCATTTTGGCATGTTAAGGGTGTTTTAATTTTGGCATGGAACTCTATTATTTTTCACCAAACAATTAATTTTTTCTTTCATTTTGAGTTTAAAAAAATGAGGCAACGAGGTCCTTTAACTTTTTTTTTTAAATTTTTTTTAATAAACTTTGTTGGCTGTCTAACGAGATTCAGCAAAATATTCTTTTAAAAGAAAAATTATGAGAACCTCGTTGCTGAGGCAATGAAGTGTCCGTTTTGATAGAACAAAAAGTTCAGTATCCAAAATTTTTAAATTCTTTTTATCCATTTCGATGCCGGACTCTGTTCGGCCAAGCGATCTTTTTGTTCTTTAATCTTGGCCAATTCAAGTTGATCCAAGGCTCTTTCGATCTCGGACCGATCCCCTGGCTCTTCTTCAGCCGCGGGAAGGACTCTGTCATTCTACTTCATTCCTCTTAATTTAAAAATTCATGCTTAAGGTTAACACTCAAAAATTACACCTCTTCGGTGCTTTAGATACGAACTCTATAAGTCACACCAACTCTATAAATCTTCTTAAGATTTCTATTTAATTTTCTCTTTATTGCTTATCATTGTTTATTTAGTGAATCGGCTTTAAATTCTTTTCTTTCACTAATACAATCTTCTTAATTATAAGATCCTTTTTTAATTTCCTCTTTATTGCTTATCATTGTTTATTTCGTAAATCTGCTGTAAAGTTTTTTCTTTCACTAATACATAGAATTGAAGAAGATTCCCTTCCATTTCGTAAAGAAAGTGGAATGCTCGTCAATGTCTAGAAATAGTACAAACATAGATATAATTTTTTTTCTTTTTTGTTTTGAAGGTATTTTTCTTTCTTCTTCTTTGTCTATTTTTATTTTTTCCTTCATTACTTCTTCTTCTTTTATCTTTCCCTTATTCTTTTCGATTTTTTAATTATTTTTTATCACTTATTCAATTTTTAGACATTACATGTTTTTCTCTTCCTTAATCATTTCTTTAGAAAAGTTCTTAAACATTCAACTTTTGACAACGATTTTACTTGCATAATTTGTTGCTTTCTACTTCTATTACTGTTCATATATTTTTTCGTCCTTTTTTTTTCTCAAATATTTCTTTGTATAATATCAGCATCATTTCTTTTGGTATTTTCAATTTTCTCTCTTCTTTATTAAATTTATTTGGAGCACTGTTTTTTTTATTTTAATTGGCCTTTCATTTCTTCACTTTTCAATTTTCTTTTTATTTTATTTTATTTTTTGTGTAAATTTATCTGGCACAATATTAATATTTTAGATATATGATTGATATATTTATATTGGAATGTAATGATTATCCTATACATAAAGTTATATGACCTTTCCTAACAAGTTAAGCAATGACAGATTTAGTGAAAAAGTAATGTATGTTAAACTAGAAAATGAAAATAAAAGAGTAGTATATGAGTTAGAAAGGAATCTAAGTAATTATTAATATACAGAATTTATTCAATATCTATAAAAATTTAAATATAAATTTATTTATAATTATATGTAAAATTGCGATTGTGTTCAAGCTCTTACAATGAAGAAAAGAGGAGCTCTATTTGTCCCTTGATGATGATTAATGTTATTGCTGAGAAACTGGAGGGTAAATTTTATTCCATGTTTTATAAGTATGTTTGCCTATTCACCTTATCCTATTAATATTTTTTCTTTTTACTTTCTTGCATGGGATCATAATTTTTTAGAGCAAGTGTTTTCTTATATTCAGTTTTATGAAAAATAAAATACAATGAGTATTAGGAGAGGAAAATTTATGAGGCAATTTCAAAAGAAAAATAAATAGCAAGAATAGCCAGGCAAAGATTCAAAGATGTTATATATGAGAAATTTAATAATCAATTTATATGCTCTTCAATGATTTCAAATTTCTACCTCTAATTTATTGTATAATTCCTGATTTAGTTCATTTGAAATTTTAACATCCTGCATTAATGCTTATTTGGTTTCCTCAATTAACTTATTTGTTGTTTTATATTTAATATGATTATTCTTTTTAAATTCAAATTATTATGTTGTCAATTGTTCAGGTAGAGTTGGTAATGTAAAAATATATGTATTTAAATTTAGTTGGAGAAATTTTTTATTATACACACACACTAGTTTTTCGATACGTGCGTCACATGTGTATGTTTAATTATGCAGTATATAATTCTATTAGATATTAATAATATTATTGAAATAAAATTTAAAATAAGTAACTATATATGAAGGAATAAATGCAAGTTTATGTGAATGAAGAATGTGAAATTTGGATCATTATATGAATGTTGGCTAAACCTATGAAGATGACAATAAAAATTCAATTAGGTACATGTATTATTTATACTAAGAGTAAGAACAATTTCATGAAGTGATAAAAGATTAGATCATCTCTACATAGTAATGAAAACCACTTCACACCTAATTGATTCGTTCTTTCAAGAATTTCATAGTCATTTTTAGCAAAATCTTCTCATAAAGTAACAATTATGATCAAACATATATTTTAAAATACAAATTGAAATCTATATAGTACATCAAATGATCATTTTTCATGAAAATTTATGTAATTTTAACTGATATTTCATTTATATTATTAACTTTCGTCTCCTACTCCTTTCTTCTCAAATAAGTAATTTCATGATAACAGATATGTAATCTGCATCTGAAAGAATGAAACCAAAATTAGTGATTCATAGCAAGTAATTCAATATAAAAATATTCAAAAAATTCTTATAAAAATTATCAACGATAATACTGTCACTAAACTTTTTCACCCTTTTCAAGGATATGAAACAGTTCTTTTATGGAATGTCATTGTCAAATTCCTTCACAATGGTATTATTAGAAAAAAATATTCAATTTTTTTGCACACCGAAAAGTACTTGGAGTATGTCAACATGATCTAATCAGCCATTTTATAATACCTTTGCAGTAACAAGAAAAGATAAAGAAAATCTAATATTGAAATAAACAATATCAGATGTACTGTCCTAAACACGAAGGGAGCGTAAAAAGATAAGCACTTGACCTCTATTTTTTATGGTATGCTTGTTTGAGATACATCACAAGTGACAGATCTTAAGATTGATTATTAAAATCAATACCTTCAGCAATAAAAAAGAGAACTCTAAATCTATCAAGATATTTGATAACTTGCCTTGACTAATTGTCTATATGATAATAATCTTGCCCAAAGATTTGTTGGCCCTCCACTATACAACACTAAAACAGTATGTTTAGAGAAATTATGAAAATGAAAAAGTAATAAAATAATTCATCAATCATTTTAGACACTGTCAAATATACATCTATTTTTCTAGATATGACAAGAAAAAGTCCATGTACATGCTAACTGGTTTATCAAGGTTAATCCTGAGAATTTAAGATTAGTTTAGTGATGAATATACAAATACATAGATATAGAGTTCTCTTAGTGAATTTTTTGCTTAGGTCAATTAGTTTGAATTTCCTGACATAAAATATTGTCTTATTTTTTAAAACTATAATATTGATTAAAATTCCTTACGTGAAAATATCTATGAATTTTGTAACATAAATACATAAGTACATATTGTTATTTTCTCCATCTTATTGTAGTAATAAAAGATACTTTTCATAAGAAATAGATTCATCAAAGTACTAATTTACCACAAGACCTTGAATTAGATACTCATAGTGAAGTGACTCTCTCTCTCTCTCTCTCTATATATATATATATATATATATATTCTCAAAATAAAAAAATTATCCAAGTCATATAAGTTTTTTCACCAATTAGAATCATAATCACACCCACAATACTCCATTCAACAACTTCTCATGCCGAAAGAGTGCACCCATAAATTTAAGAAAGCATTTTGTCAAAGTAATCACATATTGTTATTAAATTTTTGAATATTACATAAAACATGAATGCACAATAATGTACCCGGTGATTGTTTATATTGGTCTTACTTTTTCCACAAAAGGAACTTTAGGTTATCTCAATTTCATGATTAGCTTCTTAAAATAGACACATAAAACGTAGGCATATTGTTATTGCAGTTGATTTATGCTTTCTTTCCTTCACAATTTAATTATAATAAAATAATAAATTAAAAAGGGAGAGAAAAAAATGAGATTAACGAATTACTATATTTCAAATGTGAAATAAATAAATCAAAAAATGTTCAGTAATTAATGGAATATCCAACAAGTTCATACAGAAGGAAAGTGAAGTATATTGTATTAATAGATTCAACTCCTGCTGGCAATAACCACCAATTCTAATCTCTTGTAAAGGAGCTTGAAAATGAAACTTGTTTGAAGAAGTGCATCGTTTCATATGAAACAGTACATTTGAGAATGATTGGTAAGCACAAGATTTTTAAAATAATTATAAGTTATATTATTAGGTTTTTAATAGGGGGTATTTTAGCAATTTATTTCTTAAGTTTAGGAATTCATGCTTTTATATATATATATATATATATATATATATATATATATATATATATATATATATATATGCATATATCAGAAGTGATTTCTTTTTTAATATCGATTAAATTTCCATATAATATAATGTAATGTCACTAATTTTTTTGATGACTGTGTGAAGCGCGGGTAAATTTACGAGTTTTTTTTCTATAAATGAGGTAACTAGTTATGTTTTTTTATACTAAATATGAGCAATATTTAATGAATCCCTACATATTCTCTATTTCTATTTTTTTAATAAGGAAACATTAATGCTAGGTCTTACAAATAATCTATAATCATTGTTACAAATATTCAAATACTACAATTTGCTTTTACACTTAATCTATTGATAACATCCAAATGCACTCCTTGCAAAGAGAGAGTGTAAACGGCCGTTGACAAAATAAATATACCTTACGAGTGCCAGGGTCGAATTTCACAGGAAATAGTACTTAGATAGCACGAAAGTTGTCTATCAAGTCAAACTAAGAAGCATCATTATATTTCAAGCAAAAACAAAAATTTGGAGGTTCAAAAGATTGTGATTAAAAGGTAAAAACAACTATTTGATCAATCAATAAGATAACCAACTTGAATTAACAAAAGTGAGCAAGAGCTAGGGGTATGCTTTTGAATGGGGTGTCAACTGAATTGGAATTGACTAGACAATTAAATTATTACTCATAGATATAAATAGCCATGGACGAGGTGGCACCCGATGTTTTTCAACCACGAGGGTGCCTTTTGCCTCTAATTTTCTCAAACCCCAAGGTCCCAAACAATATAGCCAACAAGACTTGGATCAGATTTGAGCTATTTCTAGCCTCAAATATCTCATGGGTGAATAATTATGGTTATTAGATATTTCTAGTCTAATCACACACAATCAACACCCAATTACCCACCATTGCTTTCTCACCCGTACTCAATTTCTCTTTTGCAAGCAAAAATAGAGTAAGTAAACATCACCCACATTTGAAACTATGAGTAGTTTTAATTATAAATTGGGAGAAAACAATAGATTTATATTAGATGAGTAACTCTAAAATTAATCTAACAACACCCAATCCAATTTAACCCTAATTCATGCACACACCCCTAGCAAAGAGATTTAGCTACTCCTTGATGAGAAATACAACATCAAATCAACAATTAAAATCATGCCATTTATCATCAAGAGTTAAATTCAAGCTTACATATGTCTTTAATGGAGGTTTTTTACCTTGAAAAAGAAGCAGAAAAAGCTACTCAATATTCTATCTTTCTCTAACTTTCTACTCTCTATCAATCTAGAAGGAATGATATGATACTTTCTAAAAGAATATACAGAAATAAGTCAAAATGCTCCTAAATTTTTATGCTGAACGATTTTTTCCTTCCTGCAGGCGGTGTCACTTGCGAGTCACCGGGGTTCCGCTAGTGCCCATCCACGAAATGCGCTGCGTCACATGTGCTAAGGCAGTGAGCCTGGGTCCAATCGGCACTGGCACCGGCAGTTCGCAGGTGCTGACCCGCATTCCGCCAGTGCTCATTCCACTCTAGTCCAGTAAGCTTTTGCGTTCCATCCGGCATTTTGTCGGCTCCATTCAATGGAGCGCTGGTCCCATCCAGTCAAGTTTCAGTGCTCTTTTTAAATTTGATGCATTTGCCCAAGTTCTTTCTTTCTCTCCTTATATTAAATACCCGCAAAAACTAAAGAGAAAGAGCATAAAATCCTCTTAAATGACTTGAAAACTATATAAAAGCTCATGTTTAAAAGCCAAATGAGTTGGTAATTACCAACTCATCAAACCCCCAAACTTGAACTATTGCTTGTCCTCAAGTAATGCATTTCTTTTCATCTAAAACTTAGGAATAAACATGTCATATGAGATTATGCACAAGAGACCACTATGACCTAGACAACCCAAAGATCGCTGACCAACACAAAGGAAAAGAGGAGACTCAACCCTTTATGCAAATGCTTCGAGAGATAACCACAATCAATTTGGCATGATTCACATTTGATTTCTTCATTCAAAACAAGGGACCTTGATGGTACAACAAGCTTATAGAGCATCTCAAATCATTATAAATTCACATTCAAAGTTTGTCTTCAAGCTCACCACAATCTTGTCTTAATTATATCTTTTGGCACATGCAAGCATGCCCCCTCAAGGAGATGATGCTACTTAGAACAAGAGAGAATCCCATAATTAGTTATCAAACAATTCACACTCAAGGGATTATAGAATGAAACAATTACGCTCACTCTCATAAAGAAATTCTCATGCACATAACTTGACACATAGGCTTGCACTTTGTGTAACTCGCCACTAATGTAGAGTTACTACACTTAAAATCAATTAGGACTTGGAGGTCATGATATAGGTTAGGGGTAAAGGTAGGATGACATTTAAGTTCTAGTGGCTAGAACCTTTCTAATGCCCTTTTGTGAATCTTACTACATGCTCTATTTTCCTCTTAAATTACCCTCACCTTATCTCTCCTTGACATCATTTCCACTTTTGAAATAAGAGCCCTCCTTATCTCTCCTTAGGAAACACTTTTCATCTTATTTGAGCAAGAGGCAGCACATTTTACAATTCAATTCTTTCACTCAAGCAATTCATTTATTCTTTTCATGGTGTGGTGCTGCCTCACATCGAAGTTCACATTGTTTTTCCCATTTTCCTTCTTGCAACTCCCAAACTTAGGATTTTGATTCATCTTTTCCTTTTCTGTTTCCACACTTTTGGGACTTCGAGCATCATTTTTGCATTTGTTCTCACAATTAGCACTGGGGAGAATGGGTGCCAAAGAGGGATTACAAAAGGGATATTGGACTTGTAATGTGGTTTCTAAGAAAAAGGCTTAAAGGCTCAATATTGGCTAACAAGGATTCATGTTCAAAGATGTCATATGGGTAAAGTAGTTATCCAAAAGAAAGCCTAAAATTATCTTCCAAGTGCAACCACATCTGGGTTCTTGAGTCACACTTGGGGCAAGTTCTAGAAATCGTTCATACAAGAGAATTAAACTAAAACCTTTCCCACAAAGTATCGCCCTCAAGGGTTCCACACCATTTTCATCACCACATCAAGAGTCATAAAACAGTATCACATGATAATCAAGAAGCCAAACAAAGAATGTAAAATTTATGACAAAAGTGTACTCAACTTCTCAAATTTAAATGCCCATTTCTTTCTCAAAATTCATTTTTTTTCAACAGTTATGCCATTTAAAATTTTTTTCTGGTGGTACCTCTCGAAAGCCATTGCATTCATTGACTCAAAATATCTTATACTCGGCATTTTCCCTTAAGAAAGCCACCTTTCAATTCATCATTGAAAAATGCCACCCGGTTCGACAGAAAAAGAAAGAAAAGAAAAGAAAAGAAAATCTCTTCCCGAAAAAAAAACCATGGTATAGAGAAAATCCAAAGGAGTTTATTCACTAACTACTATAAACAAAAGGTGATAATCGACACATATTTCGACAACATTTTTCACTTTAAAATGACCCATTAGTGGCACTAACAATTTAAGATAATTTTTTTCATTTATTCATTTTTTTTCATTTATCACTAGGTCGAGAAAGGCTCAACAACCAACCTCATCACAAAAAAAGTTTATAAATCAACCCGACAAGGGCAACAACCAAACAATAATACAAAATTACCAGCTCCATAACATCAAAAAATTTTCCCGACAAGGGCAACATGAATACCAAACCAAAGCCCGACAAAGACACCGGAATTCAACAACAATAATTACAACCACAAGAGAGAGACACTCATCCCATCCCTAATTAAAAATAATACATTGTCCCCAATGTATGCATGCAAAAAAAGTGAGGATAAGAACTCCCTGATATGGTCACTCATCATCATCAACATCAACATCATCCTCGGCTAAAACATCCGCATCTTGGCCATCATCTCCCAAATCCTCCTCCTCATCACCTAAGCCCTCGAACAAGTTATCTATGGGGCCTCAGGCTATAGATGGGGAATCCATGACTGCGTCAAGTGCGCTCATGTCGGGAACCTCCTTTGGTGCCCGACCTCTCAATTCCCTCACTTCAGCTTGGAGAGATGTTCTAGACCCCTCCACAACATCCACTCGAGAGCACAACTTGCTAAAGCTATCATACACATACTTCATCTCCTTTTTCACAGTCTTGGCTATTGGAGCAGAGAGACTTTTAGCCAATTTTTGGAGTTGGATCATGTGGAAACGTGTCATCTTTGAAAGATTATGAAGGCCGTTTGGGCAAGAAGATGTGGGAGTGGGTGAGGATCATCTAATAGGTGCTTCTCCAGAAGCATGGCCTGATGCCTCATGATGTGACATGTTGAGATCGGGGGCAATGGGAGTGTCCTATCTACAATGGAAAATAAACTCCTCGGGGACCTCAAAGGCTTGCATTATCTTCTTCTTGCTCTGGGATGCCTCATCATCCCTCTTCCTGTCAATAGTAATCACACCGGTAGGGGAGTTGGGGGATTCATCCGAGAATCTAACACTCCCGCTCTAAGGCAAAGCTGGGATATGAGCACGACATAGGGCATATCGTTCCCCTATGTTGCCATTATTTTTCCTTTCTTTTCATTTGTGTTGTCACTATTTTTTCAAAGTTTATGGGTACCCCAGTCATAATGCAACCAATGAGAATTGCCACCTCTAAATTGACCCATTGATCATTCTTCAAGGGAATGATGCGACCGCAAACAAAATCAAGCCACAACTTAGCCTCAAACTTTATATCCTTCCTGGAGATCTCACCTCCCATGGATGTACACAATAGCTGGCCACTGGAAATGACTAGAGCTATCTGGCTGAACTGATTTTCCTTATTGGCCACCCTTTCAGAGTACTCGGTTCTAGGGTCAATCTCATCAGCCCAAAATAATGCATTGCTGGCAGCTGGGGTGATATCAACTTCCACACTCCTAATCTGTACTAAAGGTAGACATGGAAATTCATTAACTTTCCCTCTGTGCCTCATGGCCTCCTGCCGTGCCTCGTATGAGCATAGAACTCAGGCACCAAGTTGGTGTAATATTCTAACAGTGGTTGAGCCAAAACATGTCATTGGCGATGGTCGAACTAGGCAATGATGTTGGGGAAGCTGTCCCTCAGTCCCACCAAATCAAACCTCTTCTTGACTATGATAGAGCACACTTCACAAATAGCATAGTGGCCCTTTATATCAGGCACACAAAATATGATGGCTTCTCTTGTGTTGGCGGCAATTGAGGTTGCCTTATCTTTCCATTTCCCTTGATTTTGGATGTAGCTGAGGCTTTTTCCTTGCTGGATTGTTTGGATGACGTCATGATCTGTAAAGCCATGTTAGTGCCACACAAATAATACTTCTTTTTGTAGTTTTGTATTTTTTGTAATGAAAAAGAAAAATTAACATCTATTCTAAACTAAATAAAGAAATTATAAATATTGAATGTCAAACAAATTGAAGGGTCAAAATTTCATCACTGGGAGTACCGGCGGAGCATCGGCGAAATGCAGGTGGAGACCTACGAGATGCTGATGAGCTTCCGGTGTTCTGTATAGAAGATTGGGTAAACAACACTCATCCGGTGCCATATCGGTGTTTCGCCGGTCTTGACCCACAAAGCGTCGGTGAAACGTGGGTCTAGGTAGTGGCCTGAAGCCTTGTACCTCGGCCTGCACTTCAACCAGCCTGACTGGTGGTTCGCTGGTGAACACCGTTGAGTGAATTTCACTCCCAAACTCGGTTAAATAGAATTTCATCACATTCATGACTCACTCACTCATTTCATAGTACGATTTTATTCGCTCAAGCAAAACAATAAAAAAATGATGATGTACCTTAAGAAAGACGTCACTCTATCTATCATCGAGAAAATCGTGCATTCTAAGTACATGGGGCTACTCAGACTTTACCCCCAACTAGTATATCAAGCACACCATAAATAAAGCATTTTACCACAGAAGATACCCGCATCAATGTTTAGCATTTTATTATCACCCCCAACATAACCACAAACTAAGAAATATTCAATCAATGAAAAAGCACACAATATGGGTAATGGAAAACAAGAGTATCGAAAATATCAAATGCAACACGATTCACAATATCAATCAATCAACAAGATTAAAGCAATGTAAGAGCTCATGGACACATACTAATTTGAGAATTTGAACAAAAGTGCAAAAGTTAAAGCTTAGAGCTTGCCCACAATGGTGGTGAAAGACGGAAGATTTATGTTTCTAAGAGAGATTTTGAGTGAGTAGAAGTGAGAATAAAAGAATGAAGATGGGGGTTTATATAGGTTGAAAAGGGGGAATGTGATTGGGTAGTGGGAAGGTAGATGTTAATGGTGGTTTTAATGGAGGGAAGGTGGGAATGTGAAAAGGGTGTGGTTAGGTAAAAAGCTGGATAGAATGAATATTGAAAAGATAAAAGGGATTTTGACCGGTTCTATGCTTTTTAAAATGTTTGGGTCGGGTTGGTCAATGGGTCGGTCAATCTTCAAAAATAAGCTTTCTTACCTCCATCAGCGCTAGACCTATGACCGTTGGTGGGTATCGACGTTTTCCCAGTTCAAGCGCCAGTGTCCTACCCATGTGCCCAGTTCACTGTGTTCAAGCGGCGCTCCACCGGTGTTCATGGGTTTCAACCTGCGTTTCACCGGAGAGTCACAACTCACCCTTAAATTTTCAGAATTTCTCCAAGTGCACTGGTTCACACCCACGCCAGACCAGTGACTTGCGGAATTCCACCGGTATTTCGCCGGTTAAAAGACAGCTTCCCCTCTTTCATACCCATCTTCTTCTTCTCTCTTGTGATAGGGCGGCGCTTCGCACCTAGGCACCGACATTTTGACGGTGTCGCATAGTGGCTGCCTATTTTTCCTTTTTTTTTTGTTTTTTTTTTCCATCCAATCAACCTACAAAACCAAAAACAACAAAAATATCAAAGTGCCCAAAGTAAAAACACTTGGGTTGCCTCCCAAGAAGAGTTTATTTAACATCGTGGCACTACGGATACCAACTGGCTTCTCAATAATCTAGAGGATTATCCTCTGAATCGACCTCTTTAATACAATCTTCTTCTTGTGCTGCTTCATCAATAAAAACCCCTATCACCTTGCATTCATCTGGGAGATCAGTGGTTTGACAAACTTTGAAGTTGACTTCCTCACCTCCTACTCGAAATTTCAGCTCACCAAGCTCCACATCTACCAAAGCTTTGCCCGTGGCCAGAAATAATCTCCCCATGATGATAGGTACTTCAATATCCATATCACAATCAAGCACGAAAACGTCAGCTGAAAGGATGAACTTGTCGACCCGAACCAAGACATCCTCCAATATTACCACCGATTTCTTTATGGATCGATCTTCCATCAACAGCCTTACTGAGGTGGGTTTGGGACTCCCCAACCCCAACTTCTTGAAAATAATGAGAAGCATCAGGTTTATGCTTGCCCCAAGATCACATAGGGCCTTTTTGAACATACACAACCCAATAGTGCAGGGAATAGTAAAGGCTCCCGGGTCCTCTCTTTTGGGAGAAAGGTTGCTTCCCATCATAGCACTGCAATGGTGTGTCACCTCCCCTACACCAGTATCTACAATCCACTTTTTTTTTCAATAAATCTTTCATAAACTTGGCATACCCAGGCATTTGAAGCAAAGCATCCACTAGAGTTATATTGATTGACAATTTACTAAACATCTCAATGAATGGAAATGATTGTCCTTCTTTTTCTTGACTAACCTCCGAGGATGCGGAGGTGGAATCCTAAGCTCTTGGCCTATGTCGGGTAAAGCCTCTTTGCTCGATTCATCTTCAACAACATCCTTTACAAGAGTTACATCAACTTCTCTCTCATCCAACTCTTCTTCATCATTCACAACCTTTGGTGCATTTAGCACCGCATCCTTTACTTCATCACTACTTGTTTTTGGGTCAATAATATCTTTGGGCTTCACACCCACATCTTCCAACACTTTGCCATTTCAAGTCACAATTTCCATACAATGGCCATCCTTCTTAGGGTTGGTAATGGTGTCACTAGGAAGTGTCCTTTCATCTGGGGATTCATTTGGAAAGACAAATGATTCATTTTCACTTCCAAGTGCTTAATCGGCACCGAGTGGGAGTTCACTGTTTGGGTGAGGTTCGATACCTCCCCTTTCAATTCCTTGACTCCACTATCGGTGGCTTCCACTCTCTTGAGTACTTGGGCCAGAATCTCTTCAATCTTGGAGCTTCCTACAACGCTCACACCAGGTTGTATTTTGGGATTGTCAGCCTTTGGAGGGGGAAAGTATAGGTTTGAGCTGCGATGTTAACGTTTCCTATCATGATTTTGATTACCCCATCTTTCATTGTGATTAACCCAACCCTGATTGTCTCGGTTCCTCCAACCTTGATTCTCCTCCCTTAGTTGCCAAGAGCCTTGAATGGCACCTTGGTACCCTGGGCGAGAACCCCCATTTGATTTGCCCTGAATTTGCACTCCTCTTCCAACCTAGGTGGCTGCTTCTCCTTCATATGGCATTGGACCTTGAGTCCCCACGGTATTAATTCTCTTAGACCCACTCCCCATAACATACTTTGAGATTAACTCAAGGTAGATCATCATTTTTGCCAAAGTCTCATCTCGCTTCTCATCCCTTTTTCTCATCTTGGCGGTCACAAAACTTGAACCCTCACCATTCAAAGGTACTTCAATTTCCCTTGTATGCCAAGCCCGGTTCATTTTAGTCATCCGATCCAACAAAGATCTAACTATTCTATAGGTTTGGTCCATAAGAGATCCACCCGCCAAGTTATTTTCCGGGAACTCGTTAATAGAGTCCAAAGAAGGCTAAAAACTTTAAAGGAGCACTCCATCCAGAAGCCCATGGTTGGGAAATAGGGCCACTTTCTTCTTGAACCTCAACCAAGCCTCATGTAAAGGGTTCACCCGATGTTCTCCTAAAATTGGTGATATCATCTCTTAGCTGCAACATCCTCGAAGGAGGGAAAAACCTATCCAACAAACTTCAGTTAATTCTTTCCATGAAGTTATACACCCCAGAGGGAGCTCCTAAAGACACATGGTTACTTACCCAGTCAAGTAGAATGAAAATAGCCTCAATCTGATAGACTCTTGGATTATATTTGTGATATTAAATGGTTGGCAAATATTAAGAAAATTTTGAAGATGTCGATTTGCTTCTTCACTTGGATGACCACCAAAGAGTCCTTTTATCTGTAGCAGGTGTAGCATTGTACTAGTCAAATGGAACACCACATTCCCTACCATGGGTGGTGGACAAATGTCACTGCTATGTCTGGCATCATAGGGTCATAATCTTCATGGTCCATATGACCATCCACGGAACCCTCTTGAGAAAGTTGGCCAATATCAGTCATCCTATAAAGGTAACCAAAAAACAACAATAATTGTAAAAATAAAACATAAGATGCTATTTTAATTTAACTCAACAATCAACTAGGGCTAGCTAAAACCATTTCCCAGCAACAACGCTATTTTTGATGATGTCCAAATTCACTCCTCTTAAAGAGAGAGTGTAAATGGTCATTGATAAAACAAATATATTCGAAGAGTGTCGGGGTCGAATCCCACAGAGAATAGTACTTAGATAGAATGAAAGTTGTCTATCAAGTCAAACTAAGAAGCATCATTGTATTTCAAGTAAACAAATAAAAGTTTAGGGGTTTAAAAGATTTCAATTAAAAGGTAAAAACAACTATTGATCAATCAACAAAATAACGAACTTGAATTAATTAAAGTGAGAAAGAATTAGGGATATGCTTTTGAATGGGGTGTTAATTCTTTTGAATGGTGTGCCAATTGGATTGGAATTGACTAGACAATCGAATCATTACTCATAAATATAAATAGCCATAGACGAGGTGGAACTCGATATTTTTCAACCCCGAGAGTGTCTTTTGCCTCTAACTTTATCAAACCCCAAGGTCCCAAACAATATATCCAATAAGACTTGGGTCTAATTTGAGTTATTTCTAGCCTCAAATCTCTCATGGGTGAATAATTATAGGTATTAGCTATCTCTAGCCTAACCCCACACAATCAACACCCAAATACCCACCATTGCTTTCTCACCCATACTCAATTTCTCTTTTTCAAGCAAAAATAGAATAAGTAAACATAACCCAAATTTGCAACTATGAGTAATTTAAATATAAATTGGGAGAAAATTGATCTTGGGCAGATTTATATGCCCAAGTGATACTCAAACGTACCATTTTTACCTTGTTTGTTGTGCAATGTGTATATAATATCATGTATTTGGCAATAAAATGCGAATTTATACTAACCAACATGATTAGCATTTGTTTTGCAGGATAATGTGATTTTTAGGAGCAAAAATGCGTGTTGGACTTATGTCGGAGTTGGACTTGGATGCGAGCGTGGAAAAGACCTCGGATGGCACATTTTACACTGGCTCCGCGATGGCGCCGTGCCACGCTGCCATCACGGTAGCATACTGCCTGGAGAGGAAATTAATTGGCAGATTCCAGTGAGGCATCGCGACAGCTCCGTGGCACGGAGACAGGGCTCCGCGATGGCCTCCGTGCCACGTTGAAGCCAATTATCCGGACCCTGAAATTTCCAGAGAGGGTCCGCATCCACGCCGTGTCACGAAGGCAGTTCTCCGCGTTGGCCTCCGTGACACGTTGCTTGTTATTCCGGGAAAAATTTCCCACTAGTATAAATAGCACACTTAGGTTATTTTTAAAAGAGTCTTCTTTTAGTTTTAGTTTTTTTAGTGGAGTTCAGAAGTGGAGAGAGGAACGTGGTTTTGTGGCAGTTGAAGAATAGAAAAGATAAGAGTTTTCTTCTCTTCCCTTCTTCTTTTCCTTCAATTGTATGCATGATTTACACTCATTCTAGGATGATTAATCCAAGAATGAGTGGCTAATTCCTTTCTTGCTGAGGTTTTGAACTTGTGTAATGATTCTTGGTAATAATTGATATGGTTTCTTCTTCTTCTTGCATGTTGTTCTATTAATTCTTGTGCTTATTACATTCTTGATTGGCCACCATTAATGTATATCTAAAAAGTCCAATTTCACTCGAGAGAGCATGAAATTGGAAAGTTGTGAATTAATAGGGTATTGTTCTTAACTTGATTTGGGAAAATTGGGTTTTGATGTGCTTTCTTGATAGAAATATACTTGAAAGCCGTATTAGTCAATTTAGGAACCGGAATTGTAGTGTTAGGTCATAAATTGCATTTGATCACAGAAATGTAGATGAATGGTTTATGAAGCTAAAGTGAAATTAAATACGGAAGTTTTAATTTCTAGGCAAACGTTCTTGGCTAGCAATATAAAGAAGAAGATGACCAAATTATCATGATTATCAAGTTCATTACTCGTTCTTAACCTTGGCATGTGCATATCCATTGTCTAAACTCAACGTAAATAGCAGTTATTAATTTTAGTAGATAATTAGTTTAGAAACAAAACTTACTCAAATCTTGATTGGATTGTTGTTAACATAGTTAGAAACAGAATAGAGATATAGTAAACTAGGCAGTTTTGCATATCTAGAGCAGCCTCCTTGGATCGATACTTGGCTACTTAGCCACTTTATTACTTGTTTGACCACGTACACTTGCATGTCGGTGTATAATATATACCGAGCAGCAGAGCGCGAACAAGGTTTTGGCGCCGTTGCCGGGGAGGCTAGGCGATTTGTAAAATTTTGTTTAGTGTAAATTTACTGTATTTGTATTTTTATCTTCTTAAGTGTTAACAACTTGGTCTTAGCCTGTATTTTGCAGATTTTTATTTCTGTGAACACTGGCAAGGGACAAGGAGCTGGTGGAATCTTACTTAGAGCCAGAACGTGAATTGCATAGTCAACGTAGAGAAGATCTTCGGAAGAAGCTGCAGTTGCTCAAACAGTCTATGATGGAGCAACCCAATCCACCAGTTGTGCGGGCAGTGTTAGTGCCCGAGGAAGTAGCAGCCAGGCCGGTTCGCGAGGTGGCAATCCCACACGCTAATAATGTACATTCCAGCATCCGCAAACCAGAGCCTGGGGGGAGATTTGAGTTAAAGCAAAATATGGTGCAACTTTTGCACACGAGCGGGCAGTTTACCGGTCTCCCTCACGAAGATCCGCAACAACATCTCCAGAACTTTTTGGAGATAAGTGACACGTACATACCCGCTGGAGTGTCACCTGATTATGTTCGGCTCACCTTATTTCCATTTTCCTTACTTGGTGAAGCCAAGAGGTGGTTAAAAGCTGAACCACCCAACTCTATATCAACGTGGGATGATCTTGCAAGGAAGTTTTTGATCAGATTTTTCCTTTCAGGTAAAACAGCTAAACTTAGAAGTCAGATTCTAAGTTTTAAACAGAGGGAAGGAGAAAACATTTATCAAGCCTGGGAAAGATTCAAGTCCATGTTGCGGGACTGTCCCCATCATCATCAGTCAAACGAGGTGTTGGTCCACACTTTTATTGAGGGTTTGGAACCCCACACTAAAATTTTGTTAGACTCAGCAGCTGGAGGGCAAGCGCTGGAGAAGACTTATGAGGAGTTGTACACTTTGCTCAACCGAATCTCACAAGGCAATCCGGAATGGAATGCAGATTCTTCAAGGGGTGGAGCAAGGAAAGCAGCGGGAGTGTTCGAAGTGGATGGATTCACAGCTATCGCTGCACAGATAGCTGCTTTGCAAAATCAGTTAAACACTCACTTCAGCACTATGAATTTGAACCAGCCTACAGCCTCAGTTAATGCAGTCCAACAGATGTGGTGTGAAGTGTGTGGTAGTAGTGAGCATTCAGCTGAATGCTGTGGTGCAAATCCTGATTCTGTCAACTTTGTGGGCAATGCACAGAGGAATCAACAGCAGTTTGGTGGTGGCTACAACTCGAATTGGAGGAATCATCTGAATTTTTCGTGGGGTAGCAACAATCAACAAGGCCAAGGTTCAGGGCAGGGTATGCACAGAAACCAAGGAGGGCAACAAGGCTATCAGAATCAGTTCAGAAATCACAATGCCCCTCCTCCACCACCATCACCGACTATTGAGGAAATGTTCAAGACCATGATTGCCAACCAGGCACAATTGCAGGCTGACTATGTCAAATTGGCAGCTGAAGTAAAGAACAATCAATTGGCAACCAAGGCTCTTGAATATCAGTTTGGGCAATTTGCTAGTGCCCAAAATACTAGACCAAGGGGAGGACTACCTAGCGACACGGATCCCAATCCTAAGCAGGTAAATGCAGTGACCACGAGGAGTGGTTTACAATTAAAGGAGGTGGAACCGGAAAGACCGCCTCAGAAGTCAGGAGCAGCATATGTTGAGGGAGAACAAACCTCAGATACGGGGAAGACCAAAGAAGCTGAACCAACAAGGCCTCCACCCCCGTTCCCTCAACGACTTAAGAAACACAAGGAGGAGGCGTGTTTCCAGAAATTCATGGAGGTACTTAAATAGGTACATGTTAACTTACCTCTTGTTGATGTCTTGCAGGGTGTGCCAAAATATGCAAAGTATATCAAAGACATCGTGGCCAACAAAAGTCGCTTGACCGAGTATGCCACGGTGGCTTTAACGGAGGAATGCACATCCCGTATTCAGAACAGGTTGCCCACTAAACTGAAGGATCCTGGAAGTTTTACTATCCAGCTGACGATTGGGCAAAGTATCCGAGCTCGTGGGCTATGCGACTTGGGGGCAAGTATAAATCTGATGCCATCTTCGGTATTCAGAAAGTTAGGGCTAGGGAGTCCTAGACCTACAACAGTGATCTTGCAGCTAGCAGACAGGTCTTCAGCTAAGCCGGATGGCATTGTGGAGGATGTGCTAGTGCAGGTAGGTTCCCTCATTTTTCCGGTAGATTTCATTGTTCTGGATTTTGAGCCAGATGCAGAAGTCCCATTTATTTTGGGACGACCATTTTTGGCAACCGGAAAGGCATTGATTGATGTAGCTGTGGGTCAACTCACGATGCGAGCACACGACAAGGTTGAGGTGTTCGACGTGTACAAGGCACCTAAGCTTCCGACTGTCTATAAGGAACTCTCGGTGATCAACGTGATTGATCATGGGAATGCAAATGGATTGAGTCATTCCCGAGAGTTACTAGGTAGGCCACCAGACAAGGTTGAGAACTCCTGGGGAGATGACCGTGATCGGGTCAAATCGTCCATCTCCCTAGTAGAAAATTGAGCGTAAAGGTTGTCGAGCCGCGACGTTAAACCAGGCGCTGCACGGGAGGCAACCCGTGGAAAATATTTTTTTTTCTCTCTTTCTTTTTTTTTTCTTAGTGTAAAGTTTTTCTTCTATTTTATTATCTTTTCTTTTTTTCTTGACTAGGTTTAGATTTACATTTTAATTAGTAATTTTTAATTTTTAGTAGGGAAATCTATGAATTTAACCAATTTTTGTTTAGTGAGGTGATTTTCAGGTATACCGGAGGAAAAATACGTGGAATCGAGAAAACGAGGCGAGGTATGAAAAATAAAATTTGATAGTGAAACAGAGCACTGGCACGTTGGCGCCGTGTCACGGAGGCAATGCTCCGCGTTGGCCTCCGTGACACGTTGAAGGCAAATCTGGAATTTTTTAAAATTCCAGTAAGCCAACGCGTTGGCTCCGTGTCACGGAGGAGGGACTCCGCGTTACCCTCCGTGACACGTTGCCCTTATCCCAGTGCCGGGTCACACCGGGTTTCCGGGTGACCCGCGTGTTTCTTTTAAATAAACCCCCGATTTTCACCCAAATTTCCCCATTCCCTCTACCCTCCGCGACCAAACACCCATTCCCCTACCCCCAAGCTCCGTGCCACGTTAAGAGGCAAGGAAAACGTCAAGTCTTTATCGATTCTTCAATTCCAAGGTATGTTTTCTCGTCTATCTCAAATTTTTGGCGATTTTTGTCGATTTTGAGCATGTGAGGTGAGATATATCACCCTAGGTAGAAATTAAACATGACGTGAATTATTTTGCGATTGATTGTGTTCGGATTGTTGTAGTTGACGGGTGAACTTATCGATTGATTGAATAATTCATTGTTGATTGTCGAATTGAGTTCTAGGGCTTGGGGTTGTCGAATTTTAACTTGGGTAACTTGATAGTTTGACGAAATTGATGCCGGGGTGTGTTTATTAGTTGAGATAAGTCGTGGTAAATATTGTATAATTGGTGAAAGACGACTAATTCTCGTTTTTTTAGTGGGTCATTGCGTAATATGTGAATTGGTTGAATTGAATTAGATTAGTGTATATAAAATGTTTGTATTGTTGTTTCTATTTGGTTGTTGTTATTGTTGCTAAGTGCCATGGGTGAATAGCTGTCGATGGTAGGATTGGGTTAGCTGTATGAAGTCTGAGTAGTTCGCTAGCCGGTATGCTGTCGAATTTTTGTGAACGCACTAAGCAATATGTTTATAGTGATTGTGTTTGGGGTGTAAATAGATCTATCCTTGCTAACATGTTGTAAATATTGTTAAAGACTAAGTGTGGGGTAAATTTTGTTTAACCCGACCTTAGCCAAAACTAACAAGTTTTTAGCTTAACGTTGTGCTTGTTTGTGTAAATTGACAGGTACAATGGCTAGCCGACAAGATAAAGGCAAGGGTGTTTCAACCTCAGGCACCGACAGAAAGAGAATGAGACTGGGCACTGCTGTCCCAGCTGCACCTGCTGTTCCACGTGGTCAACACCGCCGATACGGAACACGATGGGTTACCGATGAAGGGAAGAAGTGGTACGCAAAGCATAAGGAGAACAAGTACTTCCCGGAGGAACATATTGCAAGGGAACCACTTGCACAGGAGTTCCCTCGCATCGTACAGAGGATTGAGGCAGCTGGGCTCAGCTTTATTTTTCAGGAGCCCAAGGAGTGCAACCTTCACTTGGTCCGGGAATTCTACGCCAACTGGAACCCGGCCATCAGGAGCCATACTATTAAAATCAGAGGGCAGATTGTCACTCTGGAACCCCAGCAACTGAATGCCATCGTTAGAGCGCGGGACACAGACGCCCACGTTCTCCGCCAGCTCAACATCACCCCACCGTACGCCGACATCAGACGTACGTTGTGTGGGGCTCGATCCACAGCCCGATGGAGTAGACACAAAGAGAGGGGTTACCACCAGACTCTGCCTTATTCGCAGATGAACAGGGAGGCCAGAATATGGCTAAAAATTGTGTGTTCGTGTTTGATCCTGGGAGTTCATATGACAGACGTGACCCGGGACCGTGTCTGCCTGGTGTATGCCCTTATGAAAGGGCTTGAGATTAATGTGGGGGCGGTTATAATATCCACCATGAAGAGAGCCAGACTACACCAGGGCCACAGATACGGGTTTGGCGGACTCATCACCACCTTCCTCCGAGGCCTCGACGTTGAGGAAGAAGCCTTGGATTACATTCCGCAGTTGGAGCGGAGGGCCCTTGATGTGACAAAGACCAAGGCCCCCGACACTACACACGGACCGGTGCTGACTCTGGGCGAGCGACATGCTCGTGACGACCAGTATATGGCCCGTATGTTCGGCATGCAGATGCTGCAGCTACGGATAGGTGGGAGACCAGCCACCGAGGATGAATTATGGCAGCTGGAGATGGACTACCCCTTTGGCGAGAACGCCAGAGCTTTATGCAAGGTGGGGCCAGCCTTTGTGGAGCCGACTGATGACGACGTCCCTACTGATGAGGAGACACGTCGTGAGGACTTTGATGTGGAGTCCGATGACGGCGATGGAGCTGATTCAAATATGGGCGACGAGGCCGCAGCACCGGATGAGGAAGTTGAATATTTCGAACGAGCAGGGAGTTCCACCACCCAAAATTTTGTGCTTTGTATTGTTGTGAACACTGGGGACAGTGTTCGATTTAAGTGTGGGGTGGGGAGTAGTTAGGTGCTGGGTCATAGGCTCTAAATCTGCTGTATATTTTTCCTTGACGTTTATGTATGTCTGTGCTTTCCCTGTTGTTGTGAACTGATTTGTGAATGATGTGTATATATTTGTTTGTGGCTAATGATGTGTGTTTTTTTTAAAAGTTAGGGTTGCCTTTGTAAATATTTTGTAAATTTTGTAAATATTTTTTTTTTCTCTATCGATATGATCGATATTTTTTCAAAATTTTTGCGAAAAGATTTTGCACTTATCAAAATATTTTGTAAATATTTTCTATCGAAATGATCGATGTGTTGCAAAAATTTTGAAGTTTTATTTTTGGGTTTCTCGGAGTTTGTTTTCGGTTCTTTTACCGAGAATAGTCCCATTGAACCGATGTCATAGTTAGTGACCGTTCCCTATGATGGATGGATGACGACCGTCTTAAGGGAAATGTGGTCGATAGGAGTAGATGTTTTGTTTTAATTTCTTTGGTGGATTGCATCAATAAACTGTAGTTGCTTATGGTTGCGAAAATTCCATTGCGTGTTGTACTTGATGTTCAAAATGTGAAAATGATTCGTTGGAAAGCATGCAATTTTGTAAATATGTTGAGTTACCTAGGCTATAGAATTTGGTTCATTATGATTGAGGCTTAATCTTGAATTCATGTAATTGACTGATTAAAGAGTCTGTGAATGTATCTTGATTCGAGCATGTGCATGAAGTGTGAAGTGAGGTTTTGCTATTTCATGTCATTGTGAATTGTCTAGAACTTGCCTGGCATGTATACAAAACGAAATGAAGGAGGTGTAGTGTTGGAAAGGATGTAGGCATTTCTTTGTTTTAACCGTTAGTTTCCGTTTTTTTTTCTTGTCAAATTCTACCTTTTTATATGTTGTATACCCTAGTCAGCCCGTTGAGCCTTTAGCCGATTTCTTTCTTTTGTCCAGAATTGTATGAACTAAGCTTTATTCCTTCTTTTCATTAGCCTTAAAGTCTATAAGAAGCTCTTAAGCGCTTACAAAGAACAGAGAATGTTTCCCAAAGTGTTAAAGAGTGAAAAGAGTGAAAAGAAAAGAAAAGCAAAGTGAGGAAAGAAAAGATGATGTTGAAGAGGCACTAGTTGTAATTAAATGAAAGTGAGGGTACATGAAAACCCTCTGTTTTGTGTCAAGTGTGCCTGATGAAATGGGCTGTATGAAAGTAAACCAGCACGAATGGGAGAAAAAGAGAAAAGAGAGGAACAATGTCCATGAGTCGATGGGAATGAGTTGAAAAGGCGCTTAAGGATGCTAGCGACTATTATTGGCTAATCCAATATATATACTAGATCCATAGCCCAGTTACAACCCATTAAAAGTCCTATTTGATCCTACATTGCATTTCTTTATATTAGTGGAGTAATACACTAAGGGCAAGCCTATGGGTCATGACATGATGCATGTGAATTCTTTTGGGAGAGAGAGTGAAATTAATTTTTATATGCCCCTACTTGCATGTTTGTGTGCTGCACGAACATAAAAGGGGAAGTTTCTCTCGAGTTGTGAGGGTACATTCTTGATGAAAGATTGATTTTCGTGTCGGATTTCTTGATTAGTTGATTTGCATGAGTTTGCCGATATCAAGAATCAATTCTTAAAAGTTTAGGAAGCCTCGATGTATTAAAGTCATTGTCTTGTACGACCAAGCATGTTTTCTTGATGATTTGCAAGAATTGAATAATCGGTATGACCGTAGCGTAAAATGTTGCACCATAGGGACAAAGGTTGGGATGTAATTTGCATGAGTTGTGTATGTGTTGTTCGAGGACGAACAAGGATTTAAGTGTGGGGTAAGTGATCTTGGGCAGATTTATATGCCCAAGTGATACTCAAACGTACCATTTTTACCTTGTTTGTTGTGCAATGTGTATATAATATCATGTATGTGGCAATAAAATGTGAATTTATACTAACCAACATGATTAGCATTTGTTTTGCAGGATAATGTGATTTTTAGGAGCAAAAATGCGTGTTGGACTTATGTCGGAGTTGGACTTGGATGCGAGCGTGGAAAAGACCTCGGATGGCACATTTTACACTGGCTCCGCGATGGCGCCGTGCCACGCTGCCATCGCGGTAGCACACTGCCTGGAGAGGAAATTAATTGGCAGATTCCAGTGAGGCATCGCGACAGCTCCGTGGCACGGAGACAGGGCTCCGCGATGGCCTCCGTGCCACGTTGAAGCCAATTATCCGGACCCTGAAATTTCCAAAGAGGGTCCGCGTCCACGCCGTGTCACGGAGGCAGTTCTCCGCGTTGGCCTCCGTGACACGTTGCTTGTTATTCCGGGAAAAATTTCCCACTAGTATAAATAACACACTTAGGTTATTTTTAAAAGAGTCTTCTTTTAGTTTTAGTTTTTTTAGTGGAGTTCAGAAGTGGAGAGAGGAACGTGGTTTTGTGGCAGTTGAAGAATAGAAAAGATAAGAGTTTTCTTCTCTTCCCTTCTTCTTTTCCTTCAATTGTATGCATGATTTACACTCATTCTAGGATGATTAATCCAAGAATGAGTGGCTAATTCCTTTCTTGCTGAGGTTTTGAACTTGTGTAATGATTCTTGGTAATAATTGATATGGTTTCTTCTTCTTCTTGCATGTTGTTCTATTAATTCTTGTGCTTATTACATTCTTGATTGGCCACCATTAATGTATATCTAAAAAGTCCAATTTCACTCGAGAGAGCATGAAATTGGAAAGTTGTGAATTAATAGGGTATTGTTCTTAACTTGATTTGGGAAAATTGGGTTTTGATGTGCTTTCTTGATAGAAATATACTTGAAAGCCGTATTAGTCAATTTAGGAACCGGAATTGTAGTGTTAGGTCATAAATTGCATTTGATCACAAAAATGTAGACGAATGGTTTATGAAGCTAAAGTGAAATTAAATACGGAAGTTTTAATTTCTAGGCAAACGTTCTTGGATAGCAATATAAAGAAGAAGATGACCAAATTATCATGATTATCAAGTTCATTACTCGTTCTTAACCTTGGCATGTGCATATCCATTGTCTAAACTCAACGTAAATAGCAGTTATTAATTTTAGTAGATAATTAGTTTAGAAACAAAACTTACTCAAATCTTGATTGGATTGTTGTTAACATAGTCAGAAATAGAATAGAGATATAGTAAACTAGGCAGTTTTGCATATCTAGAGCAGCCTCCTTGGATCGATACTTGGCTACTTAGCCACTTTATTACTTGTTTGACCACGTACACTTGCGTGTCGGTGTATAATATATACCGAGCAGCAGAGCGCGAACAAAAATAATAGATTTATATTTAATTGAGTAACTCTAAGATTAATCTAAAAACACCCAATCCAATTTAACCCTAATTCATGCACACACCCCTAGCAAAGAGATTTAGCTACTCATTGATAACAAATACAACATTAGATCAACAATTAAAATCACGACATTCATCATCAAGAGTTAAATTCAAGCTCAAAAATGTCTTCAATGGAGGCTGTTTACATTGAAAAAGAAGAAAAAAAGCTACTCAATATTCTATCTCTCTCTAACTTTCTAATATCTACCAATCTGGAAAGAATGATATGATACTTTCTAAAAGAATATAAATAAATAAGTCAAAATGCTCGTAAATTCTTATGCTGGATGATTTTTCTATCACGACCCGAACGTACACCCGGATCGTAGACACTGGACACGGGACCCCGAGGGACCCCAATTCGACCCATGGCTCATGCATACAACAAATCTCATTCAAATAAGCGGAACGATAATCATAATATAGCATCAAGAAGTACCAACGTTTACATAACTGAGTACTACATACTTGTCTGAAAGCCTCTAATACATAAGATGGGACAACATTCCCAACTAACCCGCAATACGGAAACATAAACAACATGAAAGTCTGTAAAACAGCCCTCGGAATATGAGGACTCACCAACAAGATGAAAGCGTAAGCTGAGACGGCCTAAGGGTGAGGATGAGCCTGAGATTCGGACCCTGTATCATAAAACGATACAACATAGAAAGTATACGGTTAGTACGTTGAATGTACTAAGTATGCAAGGTAAGTAAAATGGACAATTTAAAAGTAAAGTAAACTCATAAAAAGACATAAGAGAAGGACATCATGCTTGCATCAAAATCTTCGTAATAAAACATAAGGCTCGAGGCTTTCAAATCATACATAATCATTCATTTTCATAATCGTAAATAACTTTATCATAATATACATTGAGCCAATAACATAATTATAACAAAGCATAAAATATGCGGAACAATGGGAGGACTCGTCATAACCGATACCATCATAGTATAGTCTTTCATGATGCCCCACTGTCTCGCTCAAGTGGGTAGAGCCGACCTTGGCTTGCCAGGCGAGGGTCGTGCATAAGGCGTGATATCACATTTGAGGGGATCATTATCATAACATCATAAAATTTACAGCCCACGGTGGCACATGGTTATGAGATACCGACATAGTCCTTTGAACGCCAGGCTGCTCGATGCTAGACACGGCTCCCAAAAACATGCATATAGGCTCATACATAAATCATTAAAATCATGCATAACAATTCATTGGCTAAGATATAACATTTATCATCATTGATCCCCTTTAAAATATGCTTAGCCAAGAATCAAGGCCCTTTTTATCGGCCAACATCATAAATCGATAAATCATGAAATTCGTTTCGTAAATCATAAATCATTCTTCGTCATATAGGCATCGCCCAAAGCTTCATCATACTCAATTCTCTCAAAATATGCTCATAAACATGGGTAACTTGAATTCATGCATTTTCATAATCAATAAACTTAAAATAATGAATATTCATCATAAATTATAATTTCCACGAACTTCCATGAATGGGCAATTTAGACTTAAAAAGATTGAAACATGATTTTTTGACGAAAATAATACTAACCCTGCCCAACTTGCATATTTCAATAAATAAAACTCAATTAAAACATACCCATAAGGAGAAATCACATTGACTTGCTTTAGGTGAAACCCCATGGAATTTGAGTAAGAGAATTCATGATTTTAATCAAAATTGGGTATGGGTGAGGAAGAATTCCACCCATTTTAAAACGCTATACCTGAGAATAGATGGACTTAAAGTTCCTTGAGCACCCACAAAGAAATTGAAGAAAATTTGGGAAGAAGGCCTTGAATCTCCCAAAACCTCTCTAAAATCCTTGCATGAGAATGGGCATGCAATAGGGACTTAAATCCTCTTATCACACTCAGAAAATATCCAAAATGACGTAGTTTAGGCTTTAGGGACTTAGGAAGTTACGAAAAAACCCTTATTAAAATGCAGAAAATTTCTGGTTGCCAGTCCTCACGAGGGACCTAATGGGTCATTGCCATAGGGCACGACTCGTTGCCTTGATCCGTCGAGTCCACTGCCCAAAACTCCAAGAGAACCCTACAAGTGACTCCAGGAGTTGTGAGGTCAGACCATGACTCGTTGTCACCTTCCGTGGCCTACACTGCCCATTCCAATATTGCCAATCCTCCAGGGTTTACCATGGGTGACCTCACGAGTCGTGAGGTATGACCGCATCTCGTAGTCAGGCCTGTGGCCTCCTCAATCAGACTTTGCCAAACGAAGTTGACCACGAGTCACTTCACAACTTGTGGTCAATCCTCACGACTCACTTCACGAGTCGTTCTGTGACCTGGTGCGAATTTTCTGTTTTTCTCTGTTTTCACTTCCGAGTCTGATCCTTGGGTTCCCAGGGTATAACAATATCTCCCTCTTGGTAACATTCATTCTCGAATGCTAGAAACATGCATAAAACATAGAAACAAGCTATCACCATATACGATTACCAATCATTCAAATCGAAAACTGACGGAATGACTACCTCTGAAAGGAACTACATAGCTGAACTGATCTCATGCTTCACATATGCACTCATACACATAAAAGAAACTTGCACACAAAAATTGAACATGAAAACTAAATATAGTCATAGAGCACAACTGATAACTCAAGTCGGAACTGAGCCGGTAGAGAATAAATGTGGGTTTTTAGCTATTATATCTGCTTCGGCTTCCCATGTAGCTCCCTCAACAGGCTGATTCCTCCATAATACTTTAACTGAAGCTACTTCTTTGTTTCTTAGCTTACGGATATGACGATCTAAGATTTCCACCAGAATTTCTTCATAGTTGAGGCTGTCTTTCACCCCAACGCTATCTACGGGAACTACCAAGGCTGGATCACCCAAGCACTTCTTCAAAAGTGACACATGAAAGACGAGATGAACCGAAGATAGTTTCGAGGGCAAGTATAACTCATACGCCACCTTATCAACTCTCCTCCCAACCCGGTAGGAACCAGCATAACGGGGATGAGTTTACCTTTCTTTCTGAACTGCATGACTCCCTTCATGGGAGATACCTTTAGAAATACCCAGTCGTCCACACCAAACTCCAAATCTCTTCTCCTCACATCAACATATGATTTCTGGCGACTTTGAGCGATTTTCAACCGGTCCCGTATCAACTGAACCTTCACCATCGCCTCGTAACCAAATTTGGGCCTATCATAGCTGCCTCACCAACCTCGAACCATCCGATGGGAGATATATACCTCTGCCCGTAAAGAGCCTCAAACAGTGCCATATGGATACTAGAGTGGTAACTGTTATTATAAGCAAACTCGATCAAGGGCAAATGATCATCCCATCTACCTTTTAAATCCATAACACATGCCCTCAACATATCCTTAAGGGTCTGAATGGTTCGTTTTAACTGACCGTCTATTTGCGGATGGAAGTCTGTACTGAGCTTAACTTGCGTCCCAAGTCCTTTTTGAAAAGAATTCCAGAATTAAGAAGTAAACTGAGTACCTCGGTCTGAAATAATAAACAAGGGCACTCCATGAAGTTGAACTAACTCCCGAATATACAACTTAGCATAATCCTCCGCTGAATCCGTGGTCTTGATCGGTAGGAAGTGTGCGGCCTTAGTTAGCCTATCCACCACCACCCAAATGGAGTCATAGTGTCGGTGAGTACGAGGTAGGCCTGTAATAAAGTCCATATTAATCTCTTCCCACTTCCAAGTGGGGATGCTGATATCCTGAAGTACGCCTCTCGACCTTTGGTTTTCGACATTCACTTGCTGACAGTTTGGACATTTTGCCACGAACTCCACAATATGCTTCTTCATACCATCCCACCAATAGATTTCTCACAAATCCCAATACATTTTCATGGATCCTGGATAAATAGAATATCTGGTACCATGCGCCTCATGCAATATCCGAACTCCCAAATTATTGACGTCTGAAACACATAGTCGATCCTGGTATCATAGCACACCATCTCCTCCTTGGGAGAAGACCTCCACCCTCTGACTCCTCACCGCCTCCTTTAGCTTCCTCAATATTGGATCCTCGTCTTGCCTGGATTTAACATCAACTACCAAGGACGATTTTGACCCATTATGTACAACAACACTGCCATCGGTGAATCGACCAATCAACTCCTAGCCTTGCGAGCCGGTGGACATACTTCACCAACTCTTTCTCTCCCTTATTCACATGGGAAACACTTTCCACAGGGAGTCTACTAAGCGCATCTGCAACCATATTAGCTTTGCCCGGGTGGTAAAGGACACTCATGTCATAGTCCTTAAGTAATTCCAACCACCTCCTTTGCCAAAGATATAGATCCTTCTGGGTGTACACATACTGCAAGCTCTTGTGATCTGTAAATACCTCCACATGGACCCCATACAAGTAATGCCACCATATCTTCAATGCAAACACCACCGCGGCCAACTCAAGATCATGGGTCGGGTAATTCTTTTCATGAACCTTCAGCTGTCTCGAGGCGTATGCTATTACCTTCCCACGCTGCATCAAAACACATCCCAGTTTGACTCTTGAAGCATCACAATAGAAAAAGAAGCCATCAGTACCCTCGGGTAATGTCAACACTGGGGCTGAGGTGAGTCGGGCTTTCAACTCTTGGAAGCTTCTCTCACAAGCATCCGACCATTGGAATTTCACCTTTAACTTAGTCAAAGGTGCCGCAATAGATGAGAAACCCTCCACAAACCTTCTGTAATAACTTGCTAGGCCCAAGAAACTCCGGATTTCTAAAGGATTCACCAGTCTGGGCCAATTCATCACCGCCTCAATTTTCTGCAAGTATACTTTTATGCCTTCGCTAGACACCACATAGCCTAAGAATGCCTCGGAGTCCAACCAAAAATCACACTTGCTAAACTTTGCATACAGTTGGTGGTCCTTGAGGGTCTAAAGCACTACCCTCAAGTGAGCGACATGCTCCTCCTCACTCTGAGAGTATATCAAGATGTCATCAATGAACACGATCACGAACATGTCCAAATATGGCTTGAACACCCTATTCATCAGCTCCATAAAAGCTACAGGAGCATTCGTTAGTCCAAAAGACATAACTACAAACTCGTAATGACCATACCGAGTCCTGAAAGCGGACTTCGAGATGTCACTCTCCTGCACTCTGAGTTGGTGGTACCCGGACCTGAGATCAATCTTGGAGAAACACTTGGCACCCTAAAACTGGTCAAACAAATCGTCGATCCTGGGTAAGGGGTACCTGTTCTTGACGGTAACCTTGTTCAACTGCCTGTGATCAACACACATGCGAAGGGAAACCATTCTTCTTTCGAAAAAATAGAACTGGTGCATCCCATGGAGACTGGCTCGGCCTAATGAAGCCCTTGTCCAACAAATCCTTTAATTGATCCTTCAATTCCTTTATCTCGGGGGGAGCTGTCCTATAAGGATGGATAGAAATAGGCTGCGTATCTGGCAATAGATCAATACCGAAATTAATTTCCTTTTTCGGAGGAACACCTGGCAAATCCCTAGGAAACACCTCCGAGTATTTGCACACCACCATAACTGACTGAATAATCGGGGTGGACACCACATCCTTAACCCTAACTAGGTGGTATATGCACCCCTCAGAGATCATCTTCCTAGCTTTAAGATAGGAAATAAACCGATCTGCTGGCACCGCCGAACTACCCTTCCACTCCACAATTGACTCACCCAGAAAATGAAACTCCACGGTACGGGTCCTATAATTAATCGAAGCATAACATGCAAACAACCAATCCATACCCAAAATGATGTCAAAATCAGTCATGGCCAATTCTACTAAGTCTGCGAAGGTAACCTTATGCAACATAGTGACCAGGCACCCTCTATGTACCCGTCTAGCTATAACTGAATCACCGACAAGGGTAGAAACTGAAAACGATTCTGACAAGGTCTCGGGAATAACTCCAAGGCTACTAGCAATGTAAGGAGTCACAAAAGACAATGTAGTTCCCAGATCTAGCAAGGCATAAACATCAATATGAAAAGCACGCAACATATCAGTGACCACGTTTGGCAAAGTCTCCTGCTCCCGGCGTGAGGCAAGGGCATAGAATCGGTTTTGGCGCTGTCCGCCACCTACACTAGTTGATGCTCCCTGCGGGGAGGAGCGAGTTGGAGCTGCTGCTGTCCTGGTGGTCTGTGCACGACCCCTATCATCACCCTGTCTAGCATATGGTACACTCAGTGCATGTGCCCAGGTCTACCATACCCAAAATAAACATCTGAACCGAGCAGGCACTCCCCGGTGTGACTCTTGCCGCACTTCCCGCAAGATGGAGAGGTATACTCTAATTGGGTGCCCCTCTGATCCTTCGACCCTGAAGCCCTGCTCCTATGATCACCTCTGGGTCTAGATCGAACACTAGCTGATGATGGCGCTGGGTCTAGTGACCTTTGCTGAAACTGTGGATGGTAGCCACCGCCGGACCTCTAATGTGAAAACCCACGACTATTTGTCTAAGCTCTCTTTGCCTCCTTCTTCCTCGCATGAGCCGCCTCCATCTGCTGGGCGTACAACAGTATGCGAGGAAAGTCTATACCCTGATGAAGCATAGCAGTCCTGCAATCCTTGTCTAAATAACCGACCACGCCATGAACAAATCATCTCACCCGCGCCCTCTGATCCATCACCAACTCTGGGGCGTACTGTGACTACCAGGTGAACTCAAGCGAATACTCCAACATGGTCATCTTTCCTTGATTGAGGTTAACAAACTCAGTTGCTTTCCATTCCCTCATCTCCCGTAGGAAGAACCTATCGAGAAAAGCCATGTGAAACTCATCCCAGCTGATGGGGCCCACTCCTGCTGCCCCGCTTTCCTTCCATTGCTTGTACCAAATATGAGTGACCTCTTTTAGCTGATATGAGTCCAAGTCCACACACTCCCCATTTGTCACTCCCATAATCGAGTGACCTTCAGGATCCCATGAACTCGTGTGGATCCTCATCCACTTTCGATCCCGTGAACTCAGGAGGGTTCATCCTCAAGAAATATTTAATCCGAGCCGCTGCCACATTGCCATTCTTGGGAACCTGCACACAGCCTGCTGATTGACCTGAGCGGTAAAGGCCTTTGCCAACATTTGAATCGCCGCCCAAAACTCGGGTTGGGCAACCGGCTCTGGTGCCTGGGGCTCCGAAACTGGTGGGGCTTGCTGATGCACATGATCATTGCCATCTCCGTGGCCTTCATCATTTCCATTCCTCCTTCTGTTCATTCTTCTAGGATCCATAATTCTGCAATCGCGAACTGCACGAGTTAGAAGGATGGAGAGACTTTTCATCACACGAGATAGAACATAAAAGAAGGGAACATTTCCCTTGCTAATAATATATTCTTCAATTAAACTGTTTAGTCTTTTCATATTCCAACTGAAGATTTTTTTAATATTTTTTTAATCAAATTAAATTATTAATGCATAATGATATCTATACTTATTTATATTTCATATATAACATGCACGTTTGCGTGTGATATTTAGTGTTTTATTATACTTTATATTGAGATTTAAAAATATTACATTTTGATTGCTTATCTTTATTAGGGAGTTAGAAGAAGAAACAAAAATGAAATTTGATATTTTTAAAGAAAATAAATAGATAAGGAAGTAAGGAGGGGAAAACAGAGAAAAAAATATTAAAGAGAAAAAAAGAAAGAATAAAATAAGATAAAAGGTACATACAAAATTCTTATAATTAGATTTGTATTAAATATATAAAAGTATAATTGAGTGTTAAAATTTATTAAAATTATGCATGAAAAGAAATCAAGTTTTGTTGAATTTTTATTCGCTCTCTACCTTCTTTTATAGAAAAATATTTTTTTTTTCACTTACAATATGTTATATAAAATCAAGCAATTTAGAAGACAAATACTTAAGTGAAAAAAACTCATAAAAAATATATATGAAATTAAGAGTGAATAATATAATTAGTTAAAATGTGAAATATTTGAAAACTAAAAAAAGAAATTAAAAAATTTTAACACTCGAAAATCTAACTAATCCACGCGAAGCATGGATAATTTCACTAGTTATATATAATATATCACTGCACACACACACAAACATATATATATATATATAGTATATTGTATTCCTGCTTTTTATGTATAATAGACTTAATTCAAAAGAAAAGTTGTGGAAAATGTATATGAGGATGATGTGTATAATCTTCAAAATAGAAAAAATGATATATATTTAATATATGTATAATATTTATGTCAAGTATACTTAGTATTATTACATTTTTTTATTAATTATATTATAGATCATATGCATACAACAAGTTCTAAAATATATGTTGAAATAGGGAAGAGATTAAGATTTTTGAAAAAGTTAAAATGAAGAATCGAGAGAGATTCTTGAAATTTTTGAGAAAACAAAGATGGAGGAGAGAGAGGCATTTTTAATATTTTGGAGATTGGGGGCCGGTTATACACACACACATTTAAATAGGACAAATATTTTAGGAATATAAACATTATACACAATGTAATTAAAAAATGAGAAATCTAAAATAATTATATTTATTTAATTTTTAAAAAGTAATTGCAACATTTTTGATTATCATTTAAAAAAGTTGTATCTACATAAGTTCCTAAATATAATTCACAATAGTTTTGGGCATTATGAAGCATTAGACATCATTTATTTGCATTGCAGCAACAAATGCTAGTTACAATATGGGTTCTGGCAAAACAAATTTAGTTATTAGTAAAGTCGAAGTCAATGAAATTACAACTGTTTTGCATTGCAGCAACAAATGCTAGTTACAATATGGGTTCTGGCAAAACAAATTTAGTTATTAGTAAAGTCGAAGTCAATGAAATTACAACTGTGAAGAAATTGAAACCTGAACTTGAGGATGTAGTTTTTCGATGAAAATATCGGCCTATCATAACTATTATAGTGGAAGATATATCTTTAGATGATGAATATATCGAGATGTATTTGTTAAAAATACAAGATGGTAGAAAATCTACAACTATATAGGTTCAGACTTCAAGTCATTAAGTGCATTTATTTATATTAAGATTTGAACACTTATTTGGTTTGAATATATGTTAATCATTAAGATCTTGAACAAAGTCTTAATATTATTAAGGGGTATTTTTGTATGAATAATTTTACTACTACTTTATTCACAATTACCAGTTACCACCACTAACTACAAGGGGTGGCATTTGTGCGGGCTGGATCAATTCAGGTGGGTTGAAACAGGTCAAGATAACAAATCGTTCAAGATCTAACTCGACCAAAGTTTACTTGCGTCAAAATGAGTTGAGTTAAAATGGGTCAAGTAACGGGTCATAACCTAACCCACTCAACTTCCTGCTTTAATTTTTCAAGAGATTCACTAACATTTATTAAAATTAATTTTAAAATGAGGCATCTTTAAATATTCTAAACTTCACAAAATAACATGTAATCATAATCATTAGCGATAGTTAAAATCTTCTAATACATCACTAAATAACAAATACTCCCTTTGTTTAGGTTAGGTTTAACCTGTCACGTTAATTTTTTGATCCAAAATTTAGTGAATTTATTTGGGTTCAACTCAATATTACCCATATTTAGTTTTTTAATAACCCAACCCATTCATACCTAGCTGAGTTGGGTCGGATTGGGCAGGTCAGATATGTTTTTACCACCACTTACCACTTTTTTCATTAAAACCACTATTTCCATTGTCAATCACTAGTATCGTCATCAACCATCGCCACAAATCACTTCTATAATCACAACCACCACTATCAACTAACACCGGTATCAAGCACTAGTGTCAATCGCTATCATATCTACCATTTTCATTATTATAATTATATACATTACCATCACCATTGCCGCCATTTTCATCATTACTATTAACCACTATCACCACTGCAGTCAATTCCTACTACCAATCACCTCCGCCGTCACAACTAGTGTAATTGTGAACTACCACCACCAATATATTGTCAACCAACACACGTTCTTCAGTCACCACCATCAACAATGTCAACTACTACCATCAACCAACTTTACTATCGCAATCACCACCATCACACCAGTCACTACAATACCAATCACCTCCACCATTACAACTATCACCACCACCACCACCACCACCACCACCACAACCACCACCACCATCATTGACCACTAACACTAATCATTATCACCCACTACATACTATCTCCATTAGGCATATAGAAATATTTTATTTTTTATATCAAATAATTATTTTATATTATTAAATTTATATATTTTTAATATTTAATTACTTTTTATTTGAATTGTATATTTATTATATTATAAATAAATAAATTATGCATATTTATATATTAAAAAATAATTTATTTTAATTATTTTATGTTTAAATTTAGAGATAACATCTTAACTATTTAGATGTGCATTTAAATTAAAAAAGAAATGAGGTCTTAAATCGGAATTAGAAAATGTAAGCTTTAGGCTTCAGAATTGGTTATGGAACTCTTCATCTTTTTAACCAATATGCTTAATTAATTTTTAAACAGTTTGGTTCTTGTTTCTATGTTGATACATCAATTCTGCCTTTACTAGTGGATGATAATCTTTTTTGGCTCCAGATTCTGTCCCTAGGTCTTAAACCGACAACAGTTCGACAATGAAATGGAAATGCTTTCAACTTAGGGCTTCTACAAGATATTACTACTTTTATTATACTATAAAAATCAATATATATCCCAAGCTAAAATAAAAAAAGTCAAAAGATAAAAACTTTGAAAAATTATAATTACACAAAATACTTATTATTTTATGTGCATATATAGGCGATGAATTGTTTTATTGTGGGGGATGTCTGCATTATTACTTTTAAAGAAACTTGACTTCTTTAGTCAAAACCCTAGCTGCTAAAGGGATGATCTTAAATTTTGTTGCACCGACGATGAAGAATTGAAAAAAAGTGGTGAAATTGTGTAAGGAAGAGGTGGATTTGGAGATATAAAAATGGTAGCATGCGCTCATGTTGTGTTATAGGTGCTTCACTGATGTTGGGCATATTCTTATGCTCATTTGCCATACTTTTACCCATCTTTTATCTTGTTTTGAGATGTTTATACTTATAAAATGCATGATTTCATGAATGTATGTGTTAAATAAACTAACAAGTGTTGTTAGATGATTTTAGAAGGTAACATATGGAAAAAGACTCAAAAATGGTCCAAGGTGTGAAGAAAAAAGAATTTGAGAAAAGTTGGCCTAGTGCGTCAACCACCAAACTTCAGAGAAAATTATTCTCAAGTTGGTGTTATAGCTGGTGTGCCCACCAAAGCTCAAACTTTAGAAAAATTTTGATCAACACCTTGGCGAATTGAGTGACACAATGCACTACAGGGGTTCCATGCTTGGAAAAATTTTCTAACACTCCGGTGCATTGGCAGAAGCGGCACACCAGGTCCTAGATTTGCAGAATTGACTAACACCTTGGAGAGATGGCTTGTGCGGCGCGCTAAAGACAAAACTTCAGAGAAAATACAAGATAAAGTGTGGCGAGGTATGTGGTGAGGCTCTCTAGGGCCTTTCTGGGAGTAGATTTTCTAAGTTTAAAAGCTGAACTACTTGAGGGCAAAAGAGGCATTTGTTACCTAACTTATAATACCTAGTCTAGGGAATTTGTTAGGCATCTTTTATTAGATTGATCAAATTGTACACAATCTTTTTGGGGGAGAGACAAGAAGTTCATTTTCTTCTAGGTTTTTCTTCTTTACTTTATCTTTGTTAATTCAAATGATGAATTTTTGGATGTTGCACTTGAGCATGAGTGGCTAAACTCCTATTCTGGGGTTTTGGCCATGGTTGATGGTTGTAGTTTGATTGTTCGTTTATGCTAGATTTTCAATTCTTCTTTTAAAGATTGTTTATGCTTACTTGTTTTCATTGTTTATTTGTTAGATTGATCACCTTGCGAATATTATCTGTTGGCTCTTAGTTGAACTCGATAGAGAGAACTAAGAGGGTTAAAGGAAGCATAGAATATGTTTCAATTATCTTGTTCAAATAGTTAAAGAGTTGATTTTGTTGTTGAGGATAGGGATATATCCTGCAACCCTATTTAGTTGAGACAAGTATCGTCAATTTTCGTCTCATGTTTCTCCAGCAACTACAGGAAAATAGGTGTTAGGGTCTATGATATAGTTCTTACATATTCGGGAGAATAGTAAGAAATTGATTAGTAACTTACAACTAAAAATCTTAGAAGAATATTGTCTAGTGTATTCGAATCCTAGAATTCACCCTGAAAGCAAAAGTGCCAAGACCTTAGATTTGTATCATCATTTGAATTACAAACTCTTTGCAAACAAATTTAGTTCTTAATTTAATTTACTTTCAAAAGTTAATAGAATAATCCCAAAATCATTTTTCCCATTTTACTTATGTTTTCTGAATAGTGAAATAAAGGTTCAAAACTTATACAATTAATCTATTAAGTCTCTGTGGGTATGATATTGGGACTTCACCATCCTATATTACTTGACGACCATGTGTCCTTGCGTGGGCTTGGCAACATCAAGTTTTTGGTTGCCGCTGCTAGAGAATTGAATTGATTGATTGTTTGTGGTTAGGATTTTTATTTAACTATTCTTCACTTTACATTTGTTGTTGGTTGTTGAAATTTTAAGATGGTGTTTGTTTGATGTATGCCAACTACTAGTAGTTTGGGACAAACCTTGGCTCACTTTGATCCGGAAATTGAAAGGACTTTTTGTTAGTTAGCGATGCCAGAAAACAATGAGCAAGCACAGGGAAACAACCAATACTGGATTCCAGTGCTCAATTTTGCTCAGTCAAACTTGGAGAATGCTTTCAAAGTGATCATCAAGCCGGTCATCACTGAAAGTTTCGAGATGAAGGAGGGAACCATATGGTTGGTTCAAAACACTTTTCAATATTAGGCCAAGCCGCATGAGGATCCCCATAGGCATTTGATGGCGTTCGTGGAACTTAGTGAAAATTTTCACTATCAAAATATTTCAAATGAGTATGTTATGCTCACTTTGTTCCTGTTCTCATTAATTGGTAAAGCGAAGGAGTGGCTTCAGAATGAGCAAGTTGGGTCCATTACTACCTGGGAAGCTCTTTCCAGCAAGTTCATAAAAAGGTTTTTCTCTTCGAGGAGAACGAAGGAGTTGAGAGGAAAGATATCAGGATTTGTTTAGAAGGATGACGAGACCCTAACTCAGGCTTGGGAAAGATACAAAGGATATTTGCAAGATTGTCCGCACCATATGCAACCAAAGGAGATTATTGGGCACAACTTCATAAAAGGGCTAAAGCCAGAGTCTAAGATTATACTAGATGCTACCGCATAGGAGAAAATCTTGTCCAAAAGCTACAATGAGATAGAGGCTCTATTGAATCTCATGTCAGCTAGGAGCCAAGATTATCAGGATTCAGACAGAGGTTTTACAACAACCAAAGTCCTAGGGAAGCTTGAGGTTGATGGTGTAGCGGCAATCCAAGCAGATATTAGTTAGTTGGTGAATGTGATTAGCAAGTTAGTGACCACACCACCTATAAGCCAGGTTCATCAAGTTCAACAAGTTCAGACTCCACCGCCTCATGTGAGGCATATGGACAAGGTCATGCATATTCAGGTTGTCCCCTAAACCCAGAGTCTATTAATTTTTTGGGCCAACAAGGTCATGGTGGAGCTTTTGCAGGAAATAGTTACAATCAGGGCTACAAGAATGCAGCTAATCCCTCATAGGGAGGAAATTAGAATTTTTAGAGGACCTCGAACAACTTCTAGAGACCTCAGGGCTAAAAACATGGCAGTTCTTTAGAGGAGACCATGAAGCAGTGCATGGTTCTGTAGACTCAGGTGGTTAATAGGATGCAGAAGTCAATCCACATAAGAACCCCAAGGTGAATGCCAGCACAATCTCTTTGTGCAGTGAAAAAGGAGCTAGGTAAGTGATACCCAAAGATAACAAAGCAAAGACAGAGCAGGTTGCAAAGTCCAAGCAGGAGGTTGGTGAGTCAAGGAATTCACAGCTGAAAGTGGTAGAAGCTAGACTATCTCCTCCATTTCCATAGATATTCAAAAAGCGGAAAGAGGACATAGCTTGTAAGAAGTTTCTTGATGTGCTGAAGCAGGTATATTTGAATCTACCATTGGTAGAGTTATTGTAAGAGGTTCCTAAGTACGCCAGGTATCTGAAGGATATTGTGAAAAATAAAAAAAAGCTCATTGAGTTCAAAACTGTAGCTCTCACAGAAGAGTGTAGTTTCTAGGTTCAAAACAAGATTCTGAAGAAGCTGAAAGATCCCCGGAGCTTCACTATTCCAGTTATAATTGGAAGCCGAGAGGTTGGCTCAACATTGTGTGATCTAGGTGCAAGCATCAATCTCATGCCTACATCATTGTTTAGAAGATTGGGGTTAGGAGAATCATAGCCCACCACAGAGACATTGCAGTTAGTTGACAGGTCCATAATTTATCCGGAAGGAATTATTAAAGATGTGTTGATCAAAGTGGGACCACTCATCCTGCCGGTGGACTTCATTATCCTTGACAATGAGGCTGATGAAGCAGTTTCCATCATTTTGGGAAGAGGATTCTTGGCCACCACTGATGCAGTTATAAGGGTGAAGTCAGGCAAGATGTTAATGGCTGTGGATGACCAAGAGGCAATTTTTGATGTGTTCAGGGCGACAATGATAGAGCTAGGAAATTCTAAGCAGGTTGTTGAGCAACAGGTGTTGCGAGTTGTAATCAGTAGGAAAGTGGGTTACTAATCATCTCACTCAATTGGAGAAGTGATAAGTCTTGCATCGTGCCGCGATGTTAAATTAGGTGCTTCACAGGAGGCAACCTGTGAATGTCGTGCCATGATGAGTTAGTAATTTACCAACTCACTAGGCTTTTAAACATGAGCTTTTTCTTGGTTTAAAAGTTATTTAGGAAGATTTTATGCCCTTTCTCTTTGGTTTTTGCAGGTATTCAATTTTTAATAGAGAAAGCAAGAAGTTGAACAAAAAGCACGGTGTTGGAAAAAGAGGACATGCATTTCGCAGAATGACACCTGCGAAATGCAGGCCAAATGCGGGAGAGCACTGCTTGGAAGTTGAAGGCACACCTGCGGAACACAAGTCATCACCTGTATTTGTAGGACCATACCCAAACTTTCTGGCAACCAGCTGTGATCGAGCAGTGCTTCACGGATGGGCACCTGCAAAATACAGATGCCTATCAAGTGAAGCCATCATTAGATGAGTAAAATCGTCCAACATAAAAAAGAGGAGAAACTTTACCCTATTTTTGTACACCTTTTGTAAAGAATAGAACATTCCATTTCCTAGTTAGTTTTTGTAATTTTATAGAGAGAAAAAATAGTGAGAAGTGAGAGTTCTTTCCTTCATCTTCTTCATTTTCTAGGGTAAAAACCTCAATTGAAGAACAAATTGAGCTTGAAGTTTCTTATTAATGATAAATGATAGTAATTCCTATGTCGGTTTTATTCTGTGTTCTTCATCTATGAGTAGCTAAAACACCTTGCTAGGGGTGTGTGCATGATAGGGGCTAAAATTGATTGGGTGTTGCTAGTTTAATTTTAGAATTACTTATTTAGCATAAATCCATTGTTTTCTCTAAATTATAATTAAAATATCTATAATTGCAAGTATATATTGTATTTACTTATTATATTGTTGCTTGATAAAGAGGAATAGAATATGGGTGCGAGAATAATGATGGGTAATGGGTTTTGATTATGTGGGGTTAGGCTAGAGATAACCAAACTCATTTTCATACACCCATTAAATAATTGAGGCTAGAGATAGTTCAATTCTTACCCAAGTTGTAGTGGTTGATGTGTATAAGACCTTGGGGTTTGAGAAAACTAAAGGCAAAAGATACTCAAGTGGTTGAGAAACATAGAGTATCGCCTTGTCCACGACTATTTATGTTTGTAAGTAATGCTTTAATTTGAATTAACCCCAATCTTATAAATGCTCTGTCAATAGCATGCACCTAGCATTTTCTCATATTGTTACTTCAAAGTTTGTTGCCTTATTTTATTGATAAAATTTGAATTCATAGTGTGTTATGACAACTCTCAATATTTACTTTCCTAGTTTTGATACAATGATGCTATTTAATTCAATTTGATAGACAACTTTCGTTGCTATCAATCTTCATTCTCTGTGAGTTCGACCCTGACTCACGAGTTAGGTAAATTATATTGTAATGACAGTGTACACTTTCTCCTAGTGAGGAGTGGATTTGGACTTCATCAATTTTGGCGCTATCACTGGTGAATGAGATTTGATAACCTTTAGTTGTTTGTTAACATGAATTAAACATCTTATGCAATCTTACATTCATTATAGTTTTTCACTGTTTGTTTAGGTTGGAATGAATGAGCCACGACTCACAAGTAGGTTCCATGTATGGACACATGGATCGAGAAGAGGATGAACCCATGTTGCCTGATGTAGCGGGTGCCATTCGCCTACCACCTACGGTAGGGAATGCAGTTTTTCATGTGACTAGCACGATGTTGCACTTGCTACAAATGAAAGGACTCTTTGGAGTGTAGCCAAGCGAAGATGCTAATAAACACCTTAGTAACATTCTTGAGATATTGTAATACCTCAGAAGTGCCTAAGATTAGACCCAGGATCAAAATTTGAAGTCAGCTGAAAATTGGGAAATTATCACAAAATGGGCGACGTAGAGACTCATGGTATCAAACCACGGGTCGTTGTATGCAGTCATGGTGATGGGAAGTCCTGGTGGCAGTGGAGACAACGGACGAAGTAACGACTCATTTCATGGAACAACGAGTCATTGTTTGCAATCGTGGGAGAAACTGGGCCATAGTAGTTGGGGATACCACGGGTCATCCAACAACTCGTGGTGAAGTGATGACCTGTGGTCACCAATCATCATTTAGTTGCTAGGATTTCCAGTGCATGTAATGGATCAAGACCACGACTCTTTAGAAGCAACCACGAGTCGTGGTGAGGCTCATGGAAAGGAAGTTCAGGTTTGTGAAGGGGGCTGGCAATGGTCGACAGAACGACCCATTGTATGGTATGATGACCCGTCGTTTTAAGTCATGGGTTGAGCTGAGACCAAGGCTAGGACAGTGTAAAGCATGGATCATTACCACGAGTCATGGTATCCTCCAACAACCCGTTGGAGCGCCCGTTGGTTCTCCAATGAAGAAATTTCTACGTAATCATTAAGGGAATTTTTGTCATTTTTATGTCCTAAGGACCTATACTACATCATTTAAGTCAATGGTTGATTTTAGAGGGGAAAACCTATTCTAAGTCATTCCTTCTATGCATGAAAACTTAGAGAGTTTAGGGAGGTGATCTAGAGCAAGCCTTCAAGGTTTCCATTCAAATTCTTCTTCGGCAATCAGAGAAGTGATGGAACTAATCCCTTTCAGGTATGTAGGATATGAATGGGTGTTTTCGTTCATACCCATGCCCATTCTCTATTAATTCATAAAAAATCTATCAAAAATCTCATGGGGTTTTGAATTCAATTTGGTGAAAATCTAATGATTTGCTGATGAGTTTTATAATTTATGAATTACATCATATTTTATGGATTTTGATCAGATTTTTCAATTTATTTTACTTATAAAATTATTGACTTTGATTTCTACTCAATTAAGCTTAATTATGCATTATCTATGATGAATCGATTTATGATCTTCTCTTCAATTATTGATTTATACGAACCCAACATGATTTATGATTTGAAATATGGAATTATTCAAATACCCAACATGATTTGATGATTTACAAGTTATATACATGATCTTCAAGTATGCATGGGCTTTATGATTTATAAACTATTGATGATGAAAAACATGTTTTTGAGTTACCCATGTTTATAAGCATGTTTCGAGTGAATTGAGTATTGTAAAGCATGGTGAAGTATTTTGTAACGCCCATATGATGAAGAATGATTACGGTTTATGAAATGGATTTCATGATTTATCGATTTATGATTTTGGCGAACTAAAGGACTTTTGATTCTTGGCTAATCATGTTTTAATGGGGATCAATGAATGATGAATGTTTATTTTTAGCCATGAATCTTAATGAATGATGTTATTGATTTACGTATGAGCCTATTATGCATGTTTTTGAGAGCCGTGTCTAGCATTGAGCAGCCCAACGTTCAAAGGACTACGCCGGTGTCTCATAACCACGTGCCACCGGGGGTTTGTAATGATACATTACGATGATAATGATCCCTTTTTTCGTGATATCACATAATGAACATCCCTCGCCTGGCAAGCCAGGGGCAACTCTGCCCATTTAAGTGAGATAGTTGGGGCATCATGAAAGGCTATACCATGATGGTGTCGGTTATGGCGAGTCCTCTCATTGTTCCGAATGTTTTAAGCATTGTTATGTTTATTATTTTGGCTCAAGTGATGATTTGATAAAGTTTCTCTTATGATTATGATAATGAATGGTTGATGAATGATTTGAAAATCTTGAGCCCTTACGTTATGTTATGATGTTTATGATATAAGCATGATGTCCCACTCTTATGATGTTTTATGAGTTTTCATGTATTTTAAATGTTCGTTTTACTTACCTTGCATACTCGGTATATTCCACGTACTGACCGCATACTTTCTATGCTGTATTGTATCATGATACAGGACTCATCTCTCAGGCTCACCCTCATCTATAGATCATCTCAGAGTTCATTTTCATCTTATTGGTGAGTCCTCATGTTTCAAGGGCTGTTTGACAGACATTTATGTTATTTATGTTCCAGTACCTAGCTGGGTTAGTTGGGGGTGTTGTCCCATCAACCTATTATATTAGTAGAGGCTTTCAGATAGTATGTAGTACTCAACTTGCATGTATGTCTAGTGACTCTCTATGTTATGTTATGTTATGATATGTTTACATTTCCGCTATGCCTTACGTTCATTTTTCCGCTTAAAAGAGAATGAAGTTAGGTGTATGCTTATGCCATGGGTTGACTTGGAGCCTCTCGGGGTTCTTGGTCTCGTGTTACAATCTGCGTATATGTTCGGGTCTTGACAAACTTGGTATCAGAGCCATAGATTTGAAGTGTCCTAGGGTGTCTGAAAGCCGCGTTAAGTAGAGTCTTTTTCATGGGTGTGAAGTGCACCACACTTATGAAGAAGAGGCTACGAGACATTTAGGAAATGTTTCCCTCTTTCATGATCAATGTAGTGCGATGAAAAGTCTTTCTATCCTTCTAATTCATGCTATTCGCAATTGCAGAATCATGGCTCCTCGAAGAATGGATGGAAGAAAAAATGGGAAAGGTGAAGGCAATGGAGATGGTAATGATCATGGGCATCAGCAAGCCCCACCTGTTTAGGAGCCCCAGGCACCATCACCAGTTTCCCATGTGGAGTTTCGGGCAGCTGTCCAGATGTTGGCGCAAGCCTTGACCACTCAGGTCAATCAGCAGGCCGTTGCGTATGTTTTGAAAAATGGCAATGCAGCGGAAGCTCGAGTTAGAGACTTCTTGAGGATGAACTCACCGGAGTTCCTTGGGTCCACAGTAGATGAAGACCCGCATGAGTTCATAGAAGAGATTGTCAAGATCACCCATGTCATGGGGGTGAATGGGGTTGAGTGCGCCGAGTTGGCCTCTTATCAGTTAAAGAGGGTCGCGCATATCTGGTTACACCAATGGAAGGATAGCAGGGTCGCAGGCGCAGGTCCGGTTATTTGGGAAGAGTTCCATGTTGCATTTCTAGACTGGTTCTTCCCTTGTGAGATGAGGGAGCTAAAGACAACTGAGTTTGTTAATTTGAAGAAAGGGAGAATGACTATTCAAGAGTATGCCCTTGAGTCACTCGGCTATCGAAATATGCCCTAGAGTTGGTAGTCGATCAGAGGATGCGGGTGAGTAGATTCGTCCATGGAGTAGCAGGTTACTTGGATAAAGATTGCAGGACTTCCATGCTTCATTAGGATATGGAATTTCCTCGCATGGTGTTATACGCCTAGCAGATGGGGGTGACTCATGTGAGGGAGAGGGAGGCAAAGAGGGATCGAACAGATAGCCATGGGTTTACTCATCAGAGATCTGGTGGTGGTCACCGCCCTCAGTTTCAACAGAGGTCACTAGCTCCAGCACCATCATCAGCTAGTGTTCCATCCAGACCAAAGGGTGCCCATAAGAGCAGGGCTTTGGGATCGAGGGATCAAAGGGGCATGCAGGTAGAGCGTACCTTCCCAGCCTGTGGAAAGTGCGACAAGAGTCATGCCAGGAAGTGTTTACTCAGCTCAGATATTTGCTATGGGTGTGGTAGGTCTATCCACATGCATCGAGCGTGTCCATTTTCTAGACAAGATGGTGATAGGGGCCGTACGCAAACCTCCAGGACAGCAGCAACTCCAGCACGTTCACCTCTGCAGGGAGAATTTTCTAGTGGGGGTGGCGAACAATGCCAAAATAGATTCTATGTCCTCGCCCCCTTCAGGAACAGGAGACTTCACCGAATGTGGTCACTGGTATGTTATGAGTTTTCATATTAATGTTTATTCTTTGCTAGATCCGAGGGCTACTTTGTCTTTTGTGACTCATGTTGCTAGTAGCTTTGGAATTAGTCCCGAGACTCTATCAGAACCATTTTCAGTTTCTACTCCTGTCGGTGATTCGATTGTAGCTAGGTGGGTGCATAGAGGATGCCCGGTCACTATATTGCATAAGGTCACCTCCGCAGACCTTGTAGAGTTAGCCATGACTGACTTTGATATTATTCTTGTCATGGATTAGTTGTATGTGTGTTATGCTTCTGTAAATTGTAGAACCCATGTGGTGGAATTTCATTTTCCGGGTGAATCAGTTTGGGAGTGGAAGGGTAGTTTGGCTATACCAGCAGGTCGATTTATTTCATATCTTAAAGCCAAAAAGATGATTTATAAGGGTTGCATGTATCATCTAGTTAGGGTTATGGATGTTGAGTCCAAGACTCCGACTATTCAGTCAGTTCCAATGGTGCGTGAATACCCAGAAGTATTTCCGGATGATTTACCAAGTGTTCCTCCTTAGAGGGAAATTGATTTTGGTATTGATCTTTTACCCGATATGCAGCCTATCTCTATTTCTCCTTACAGGATGGCTCTAGCCGAGCTAAGGGAGTTGAAGGATCAGTTGAAGGACCTGTTAGATAAGGGCTTCATTAGACCGAGCAAGTCACCATGGGGTCCACCAATTTTATTTGTCCGAAAGAAGGATGGTTCACTTCGTTGACTATCGGAAATTGAACAAAGTCATTGTTAAGAATAGGTATCCTTTACCTAGGATTGATGATCTGTTCAGGGTGCGAAGTGTTTCTCAAAGATAGATCTCAGGTCCGGGAATCATCAGCTCAGGGTTCGGGAGTGTGATATCCCGAAGACAGCCTTCAGGACGCAGTATGGTCATTATGAGTTTGTAGTAATGTCTTTTGGACTAAAAAATGCTCTTGCAACTTTTATGGACCTGATGAAAAGGGTGTTCAAGCCATATCTGGACATTTTCATGATTGTGTTTATTGACGACATCCTCATATACTCTCGAAGCAAGGGGGAGCATGCCGCTCATTTGTGAGTAGTGCTTCAAACTCTCAAGGATCGCCAATTGTATGCAAATTTCAGCAAGTGTGAATTTTGGTTGAACTCGGTAGCATTTTTGGGCCACGTGGTGTCAAGTGAAGGTATAAAGGTAGATTCTCAGAAAATCGAGGTAGTGAGGAATTGGCCTAGACCAGTGAATCCTTCGGATATTCAGAGTTTCTTGGGCCTAGCTGGCTACTACCAGAGATTTTTTGAGGGTTTTTCATCAATTGCAGCACCCTTGACCAGGCTAACTCAGAAGAAGGTGAAGTTTCAATGGTCGGAGGCTTGTGAGAAGAGCTTTCAAGAATTGAAGACTCGCCTCACTACCACACTGGTGTTGACCCTACCTGAGGGTAAAAATGGTTTTCTGGTGTATTGTGATGCTTTGAGAATCAGACTCGGGTTTGTAATGATGCAGCGAGGGAAAGTAATAGCATATGCCTCTAGACAGTTAAAGATCCATGAGTAGAATTACCCGACCCATGATCTAGAGTTGGCAGCGGTGGTGTTCGCATTGAAGATATCGCAAAATTACTTGGATGGGGTCCATATGGATGTGTTTACGGACCACAAGAGCCTACAATATCTGTTCACACAGAAGGACCTCAATCTATGGCAAAAGAGGTGGTTAGAGCTACTCAAAGACTATGATATGAGTGTTCTTTACCATCCGGGTAAGGCTAATGTGGTGGCGGACGCACTTAGTATACTCTCCATGGAAAGTGTGTCCCATGTGGATGAAGGAAGGAAAGAGCTGGTGAAAGATGTGCACCGTCTCGCAAGGTTAGGAGTTAGGTTGGTTGACTCCACCGATGGCGGTGTTGTTGTGCAAAGCGGATCCGAATCGTCCTTAGTGACTGATGTGAAATCTAGACAAGATAAGGACCCAATTTTGATAAAGTTAAAAGAAGCCGTTCGAAGTTAGAAGGTGGAGGTTTTCTCACAAGGGGGAGATGGTGTGCTTTGGTACTCCTATGTGTTCCAGATGTTGATGATTTGAGGAGCCGGATATTGCATGAGGCGCATGGAACTAGGTATTCTATCCATCCTGGATCTACCAAGATGTATCTTGATTTACTAGAAATCTATTGGTGGGATGGTATGAAGAAGGATGTTGCGGAATTCATAGCCAGATGTGCAAACTGTCAGCAAGTAAAGGTTGGGCATCAAAGGCCGGGAGGAGTACTTCAGGATATCAGCATTCCTACTTGGAAGTGGAAAGAGATTAATATGGATCTAATAACAGGATTACCTCGTACTTTCTGACAATATGATTCCATTTGGGTGGTGGTAGAAAGGTTGACCAAGGCTGCACATTTCCTATTGGTGAAAATCATAGATTCAGCGGATGATTATGCCAAACTGTATATCCGGGAGTTGGTTCGATTACATGGGTTGCCCTTGTCTATTATTTCAGACCGAGGTACTCAATTTATCTCTCAGTTTTGGCGCTCTTTTCAAAAAGGGCTTGGGACACATGTTAAGCTCAACATAGCATTTCATCCGCAGACTGATGGTCAAATGCAACAGACAATCCAAACTCTCAAGAACATGTTAAGAGCATGTGTGATGGACTTCAAAGGTAGTTGGGATGAGCACTTGCCAGTGATCGAGTTCGCTCACAATAACAGCTATCACTCCAGCATTCAGATGGCACTATTCGAGGCTCTTTATGGGCGGAGATGTAGATCGCCCATCAGATGGTCTGAGGTTGGTGAGGCAGCTATGAAAGGGCCAGATTCGGTTCATGAGGCTATGGTGAAGGTTCAGTTGATAAGGGACAGGCTAAAAATCGCTCAGAGTCGTCAAAAGTCATATGCTGATGTGAGGAGAATAAAGTTGGAGTTCGAGGTGGACGATTGGGTATTTTTGAAGGTATCTCCCATGAAGGGAGTAATGCAATTTGCAAAGAAAGAAAAACTCAATCCCCGCTATGTTGGTCCCTACCGGATTATGAGAAGGGTTGTTAAGGTGGCGTATAAGTTAGAACGGCCCTCAGAGTTATCTTCTGTGCATCCTGTGTTTCATGTATCGCTTTTGAAGAAATGTTTGGGAGATCCGGCTCTAGTAGTCCCAGTGGACAACATTGGTGTAAAAGATAACCTTAGCTATGAGGAGGTGCCAGTGGAAATATTGGATCGTTAGGTTCGGAGGATAAGGAACAAGGAAGTAGCTTCAATTAAAGTATTATGGAGGAATCAACATGTTGAAGGAGTTACATGGGAAGCCGAAGCATATATGATGGCTAAATACCCACACTTATTCCCTACCTGCTTAGTTCCGACTTGAGGTATCAGTTTTTCCCTATGACTCTACTTAGTTTTCATGTTCAAATCATGTGTTCAAGTTTCTTTTATTTGTATGGATGTGTATGTGAAGCATGAAATCAATTTAGTTATGTGATATGAATCGGAGGTAGTCATTCCATTATTTTAGTTTAAATGATCAGTATTTGAGTGTAAAGATTGCATGTCTTTATTTTTCTGCTTGTTTCCTACATTCGAGGATGAATGTTCCCAAGAGGGAGATATTGTAATACCCCGGAAGTGCCTAAGATTAGACCTGAGATCAAAATTTGAAGTCAGCTGAAAACTAGGAATTTATCACAGAACGGGCGACGTAATGACTCGTGGTATCAAACCACGGGTCATTGTATGCAGTCGTGGTGATGGGAAGTCCTGGTGGCAGTGGAGACAACAGATGAAGTAACGACTCATTTCTTGGAACAACTAGTCGTTGTTTTGCAATAATGGGAGAAGCTGGGCCTTAGTAGTTGGGGATACCACGGGTCATCCAATGACTTGTGGTGAGAAGTGACGACCCGCGGTCACTAGTCATCGTTTGGTTTCTAGAATTTCCAGTGCATGTAATAGATCAAGACCACGACTTGTTAAAAGCAACCATGAGTCATGGTGAGGCTCGTGGAAAGGAAGTTCAGGTTTGTGAAGGGGGCTGGCAATGGTCGAAAGAACGACCCATTGTATGGATGACGACCCATTGTTTTAAGTCGTGGGTTGAGCTGAGACCAAGTCCAGGATAGTGTAAAGCACAGATTGTTACCATGGGTCGTGGTATCTTCTAACGACCCGTTGGAGTGCCCATTGGTTCGTCCAGTGAAGAGATTTTTGCATAATCATTAAGGGTATTTTTATCATTTCTACATCCTAATGCCCTATACTACATTGTTTAAGGCTCTTAATAGTGGGTTTTAGGAGGGGAAAACCTATTCTAAGTCATTCCTTCCATGCATGCAAACTTAGAGAGTTTAGGGAGGTGATCTAGAGCAAGCCTTCAAGGTTTCCATTCAAATTCTTCTTGGGCAATCAGAGAAGTGGTGGAACTAATCCCTTTCAGGTATGTAGGATTACGAATGGGTGTTTCCGTTCACACCCATGCCCATTCTCTATTAATTCATGAAAAATATATCAAAAATCTCATGGGGTTTTTAATTCAATTTGGTGAAAATCTGATGATTTGCTAATGGGATTTTATGATTTATGAATTACATCATATTTATAGATTTTGATCAGATTTGACAATTTATTTTACTTATAAAATTATTGATTTCGATTTCTACTCAATTAAGACTAATTATGCTTGATCTATGATGAATCGATTTATGATCTTCTCTTTAATTGTTGATATTTACAAAACCAGCATGATTTGATGATTTACAAGTTATATACATGATCTTCGAGTATTCATGGGCTTTATGATTTATGAACTATTGATGATGAAAAGCATGTTTTTGAGTTACCCATGTCTATAAGCATGTTTTCGAATGAATTGAGTATTGTAAAGCATGGTGAAGTATTAGGCAATGTCCACATGATGAAGAATGATTACGGTTTATGAAATGGATTTCATGATTTATCGATTTATGATGTTGGCCGACTAAAGGGCTTTTGATTCTTGGCTAATCATGTTTTAATGGGGATCAATGAATGATGAATGTTTATTTTTAGCCATGAATCTTAATGAATGATGTTATTGATTTACGTATGAGCCTATTATGCATATTTTTGGGAGTCGTATCTAGCACTGAGCAGCCCAGCGTTCAAAGGACTACGCCGGTGTCTCATAACCACGTTCCACCGGGCTTTGTAATGATACATTACGATGATAATGATCCCCTCTTTTCGTGATACCACATAATGAACGTCCCTTGCCTAGAAAGCCAAGGGTGATTCTGCCCACTTTACTGAGATAGTTGGGGCATCATGAAAGGCTCTACCATGATGGTGTCGATTATGACGAGTCTCCCATTGTTCCGCATGTTTTATGCATTGTTATATTTATGATTTTGGCTCAAGTGATGATTTGATCAAGTTTCTCTTATGATTATGATAATGAATGGTTTATGAATGATTTGAAAACCTTGAGCCCTTACGTTATGTTATGATGTTTATGATATAAGCATGATGTCCCACTCTTCTGATGTTTTTATGAGTTTTCGTGTATTTTAAATGTCCGTTTTACTTACCTTGCATATTTGTTACATTCCACGTACTGACTGTATACTTTCTATGCTGTATCGTTTCATGATACAAGACCTGGATCTTAGGCTCTCCCTTATCTATCGATCATCTCAGAGTTCACTTTCTGCTTATTGGTGAGTCCTCATGTTTCGAGGGCCGTTTGACAGACATTATGTTATTTATGTTGCAATACCTGGCTGGGTTAGTTGAGGGTGTTGTCCCATCAACCCATCATATGTAGTAGAGGCTCTCAGACAATATGTGGTACTCAGCTTGCATGTATGTCTAGTGACTCTCTATGTTATGTTATGTTATGATATGTTTACGTTTCCGCTATGCCTTACGTTTAGTTTTCCGCTTAAAAGAGAATGAAGTTAGATGTATGCTTATTGTATGGGTCGACTTGGAGCCTCTCGGGGTTTTTTGTCCCGTGTTATGATCTGAGACTACGTTCGGGTCGTTGACAGATATGCCAGCCCTTCAACATCAATAATATTCGTCAAAAGTCGATTCAACTAAGGCTTTTTCCATTCTCATTGACGGGAGAATCCATTGTTTGTCTAGAGGAGCTGCCACTGGGGTATATTACTTCTAGGCAAGAGTTGACGGAGGCTTTCTTCTTTAGGTTCTTCCCTTAGTTGAGGATGTTGCAGTTGAGAGATTACATCACCAACTTTAGACAACTCTTGGGTGAAACCTTGCATGAATCATATCTTAGGATCAAGAAGAAAGTGGCCATTGTCCAAACCACGGGTTGCCGGATGGAGTTCTTCAAAGCTTCTATCGCTCACTCGACTCCATAAATAAGTCTGTGGCTAATAATATTGCTGGTGGGTCCTTGATGGACCAAACATATTGGTTGGCCAAAGCTCTTTTAGACTGGATGACCAAGACAAACTGAGCATGGCACACTAGGGACACCAAAGTGTCCTCAAGTGGTGCTAGTTCTAGCCTTGTGACCGCGGAGATGAGGAAAAGAGATGAATAAACAGATGAGACCTTGGCCAAAATGATGACCCATTTTGAATTAATGACAAAGCATGTGATGGGAGCTGGTTTCAAGAGTGTGAATGCAGTTGGAACCCAAGGCCACATACAATACGAAAGGGGGACTTCATCTCCAAGATATGAGGAAGAATGTCAATACATGGCTGGCCAAGTGAGGGGGGGTTGTGACATGCCCGATTCGCGCGTCCGCAAGTGTACGGGTCGTGCAAGTAATATAGTGTCTCTTTTTAAGAACCGGATTGTCGAACCCACAGGGACTGGACCCATTCCTCTAACTATCCATTTCTAGTGTGATCTTAAATACCTCAAGTGTTGGTTATAGACATTTTCGATCGAGATTAATTAAGTCTAAGTTTGGGTCAACGAAGTATTTTGAAATTACTCTAGGAGAAACATAGAGTTAAAACCAATTAATCATGCGATACTACGATTTGCAATGGGTTAAGCATGGAACTATCAATTGTTATTTCACATAATTAGAAATGCATGTTTATGGTCTTTCGAGCCTCTAAACACGGCAATCTAGCCTCACTGCATCATTGTGAGCGAGGAGTTTAATTTCTAGTCGCGGGCAATCAATTATGTTGTGGTTTACGGGAAAACGATTAGGGACTTTCGTGCGTCTAACCATTTAACTCAACTTAGCCTCACAACTACTTCTTCGAGTGGTGATGTGACATCCTAAGTTGGTCTTTCATAACCCCCGTGTCTCAACCAAGCACGGTGTTAGGTATATTTCTATCCTGACACAAAAATCTCTCCCGAGATACAAACGTGCTCCTCACATTCTCATGTCCTGACCTAGGTAATGCTTTCTCAAGCTATTACTCAAGCTAACAAATATGCTTTCATGGTGATCAATCATAAAAACAACCAACAATCCAGAATGCAAGACGAAAACAACAATCAATAACTTAATTCCAAAATAATTTCATAAAATAACAATAATAATTCATGGCTTCAACCCTAGAGGAAGGGTTCTTGCCATTCATGTTCGTAAAACTACACTAACTACTACTAAACTAACATACTTACATGAATTTGGTAGATGAGAAGGGAATTTGACAAACCCTAGATGAGTTCTCCCACTTCTCCCTTCACTCCTAGGTAGTTTTCCAGAATAAAATCGTGACCCAATGATTTTAGGAGCTAAGGGTTCAATTTATACTATGCTGAAAAATTGCAAAATTTGGTCTGTGGTGGAACAGCAACGTGTCACGGAGCTGAACACCCTACTTGACCTCCGTGACACGTTGGTAACACGTACCCTCACTGGAATGTGCCAAAAAATGCAATTTTTGGCCAAGTGTTGCCGCGTTGGTAGCGTGCCACGGCCCCTATCGCGCAGGGTGCCAGTTATTGCATGTTTTCTTGTTGACTTTCATGTTTTTCTCTTGATTCCATTCCTCCACTTCACCAAATCATGAATTAGTTCCTCAAATGCATTATTAACCTTCAAAAACAAGGTCTAATCATGTTGGTTAGTATATATTCACATTTACATAAAATCACATGAAAATGTATAAAATAACTTAGATAAACAAGACTAAATTAAGGTAGAAAGCATCACTCAGACATGCTATTTTTGCCCACGATCACCTACCCCACACTTAAAGTCTTGTTCGTCCTCGAACAACCTATTACATCTCATGCATATGGAGACTCATCCATAACTCATTTAGCAAGAATATTCAAGCTACGACTACAATGATTACGAAAGATAACAAGCTAAAGATAGAGCATGCACAATTTGATCATTGAAATGAAGTACAACTATGTTAAGACTTCTTAACCTCAAGAATCGACTCTCAATCTTAGCAAACTCATGCAAATCAACTGATTAAGAAATCCCACATGAATTATATCCTTCATTCAACATGTTCCCTTCACGGAAAGAGAGTTACCCAATCACACGCAAAAACAATTTTTTAAATCACAACATGTGTGGGTACATGAATAGAATTACGCTCACTCTCACAAAGAATTCACATGCATCATGTAATGACCCATAAGCTTGCCCTTAGTGTTTTATTCCACTAATTTAAGGATGTGTGAATGTAAGATCAAGTAGGACTTAATGGGTTGTAATGTAGGCTAAGGGACAGGCAGGTACTATTATGGACAGTAATAGTGACTATCTTTCCTAAGAGCTTTTAATACATTACGCCCTCCTTACGAACTTCCCTTCCCTTACCTTACCTTTTTCTCCTTTCATCTATCTTGTTCCTCTTATGTTCCCCCATTTCTTTAGGCACTTTTAGCATATTAGTAAGGAGCTCTATAAAAAAAATTTCATTAATTTGTTTTCTAACTCCTTAATAATAATCAACCATTTTCACACAAGTGCACCTTTGTCCTTTTCTCCACTTCTACAACTTTCTACTTTTCCTTTCTTTTCACTCCTTTACACTTTCATATTTTTCCCTTAAGCGCTTAGGAGTTTTGGATCAAATTCAAGGCTAATGAAAGAAAAAGGATTAAGCTTATGTTGCAGCTGTCAAAGAATAGGCTCAAGGCTCAATGGGGCTAACTAGGATTAATTTCTCAAGGTAGGTAAAATGAGGGATAAAAATTTGGTTCATTCAAAGAAATGCCTAAATCATCTCCTACACTTCACAGCCTTCATTTCGTTTTATAAACACACCAGGCAAGTTCTAGACAATCCACAATAGCACAGAATACTCAAAAACCTTACACTCATGGCACATGCTCAATTCGAGACACATTCATCAGACTCTTACTCAGCTAATCACAAGAATTCAGATTAAGCTTGAATCATATTGAGTCAAATTCAAGAGCCTAAGCGTCTCTCACAAAGTTATACACCTGCATGCTTCACACCGAACATACTTGCATCTTACAATCACGTATAGCACATAACAAGAACATAAAGCACCAATTAGTTATGGTCTCAAAATCCCAAAGCCTATCGACCAATTTTTCCTCAAGACGGTCGTCATCCATCCATCGTCGGAAACAGTCCCTAACTATGACTAAAGACACTATCTACAAACAAAGGAAATAAAAAAAAATTATTCTTCGGTTCAAAGACCCCCCCGTCGGAAAAGAACCTAAAAGAAAAACCAACGGGTGATGAAGTCATGCTTAATTCACAAAAAAATTTCAAATTTCTCCCAAATTTCACACAAGCATCACATTCACCAAAAACTTGTTAAGCACAAAAATTTAGAAATTTTTCTCACCCCACACTTAAAGTCTTGCTATGTCCTCATAGCCTAAAATTAACATTTAAAGGATGAGAAATACTCCCTGAGCCTCTATGCCAAGCTAAAAGTATGCTTTCTTTTCAAGTTCCAGAGATGGCTGTTCGACCCCACACTTCTTCTATTCCATGCTCTTTAGCTTCCACCGTCTTGGTACTCAGACTTCCCTCCATCTGTGCTTAACTTTCCACCAAAAACACAAACAAAATGAAAATAACAAAAGCAACACAAAAATCAAAATTATGAATTGTACCTGAGGTACCCTTGGGTTGCCCCCCAAGCAGCGTCTTATTTTACGTCGTGGCACGACGTGGACTGTCCTTTTCAAGACATACTTATACCTGGGTTCTCTTTCGAGAACCATCTCCTTTTCTTTTGCTGTTTAGAGGAAACAGCCTCCACTCTATTCCTCTCTTTCACCAACTTCTTCTCAATTTGAAGTCACTCCATGAAGTTATGGAGTTCGGTGGCTCAGCCTTCAACCACTTTTTCGCCTCTCCCAATAGTGAAAACGGGAAGAGGGTCAATCGGACATAATCTATGGACACACCGGTGGGGAAAAACGTGTCACTAATCTCTAAAAAGCTCTGTAGGTGCAGCTGCGGGTACTCATGTTCCATCCCAGTGAATTGACCACTAGAATGTAACAGCTGCACCATGTTCTGTTTAAGCTCAAAGTGCCCTCCAGGCTCCGATTTACGGATGCTAGAGGTCACATTCGTCGCTAGTGGGATTGCCACTTCGCGAACTGGTCTTGCTGCCATTGCTTCTGATGACAATTGTACTTGTCCCGCGGGTGGTTGTTGTTGTACCTTTTCTTGAAGTCTCTTCAGCTTTTTCTCTAGAGCTACTCTCCTTCGCAAATGGATTTGACGTTCAGGTTCAAGCAACGGTTCCACAAGCTCTCTATTTCTAGCCAGCTCGGCAGGACAACCTGTCACCTGCAAATAAACAGACTAAGACCAAGTTTTTCAACACTTTAGGAAATTCAAAAATCACACAAAAATAGATAAATTATCAAAATCTCGCCTAGTCCCCGGCAACAGCGCCAAAAAACTTGACGTGCCCGATTCGCGCGTCCGCAAGTGTACGGGTCGTGCAAGTAATATAGTGGCTCTTTTTAAGAACTGGATTGTCGAACCCACAGGGACTGGACCCATTCCTCTAACTATCCATTTCTAGTGTGATCTTAAATACCTCAAGTGTTGGTTATACACATTTTTGATCGAGATTAATTAAGTCTAAGTTTGGGTCAACGAAGTATTCTGAAATTACTCTAGGAGAAACATAGAGTTAAAACCAATTAATCATGCGATACTACGATTTGCAATGGGTTAAGCATGGAACTATCAATTGTTATTTCACATAATTAGAATTGCATGTTTATGGTCTTTCGAGCCTCTAAACATGGCAATCTAGCCTCACTGCATCATTGTGAGTGAGGAGTTTAATTTCTAGTCGCGGGCAATCAATTATGTTGTGGTTTACGGGGAAACGATTAGGGACTTTCGTGCGTCTAACCATTTAACTCAACTTAGCCTCACAACTACTTCTTTGAGTGGTGATGTGACATCCTAAGTTGGTCTTTCATAACCCCCGTGTCTCAACCAAGCACGGTGTTAGGTATATTTCTATCCTGACACAAAAATCTCTCCCGAGATACAAACGTGCTCCTCACATTCTCATGTCCTGACCTAGGTAATGCTTTCTCAAGCTATTACTCAAGCTAACAAATATGCTTTCATGGTGATCAATCATAAAAACAACCAACAATCCAGAATGCAAGACGAAAACAACAATCAATAACTTAATTCCAAAATAATTTCATAAAATAACAATAATAATTCATGGCTTCAACCCTAGAGGAAGGGTTCTTGCCATTCATGTTCGTAAAACTACACTAACTACTACTAAACTAACATACTTACATGAATTTGGTAGATGAGAAGGGAATTTGACAAACCCTAGATGAGTTCTCCCACTTCTCCCTTCACTCCTAGGTAGTTTTCCAGAATAAAATCGTGACCCAATGATTTTAGGAGCTAAGGGTTCAATTTATACTATGCTGAAAAATTGCAAAATTTGGCCTGTGGTGGAACAGCAACGTGTCACGGAGCTGAACGCCCTACTTGACCTCCGTGACACATTGGTAACGCGTACCCTCACTGGAATGTGCCAAAAAATGCAATTTTTGGCCAAGTGTTGCCGCGTTGGTAGCGTTCCACGGCCCCTATCGCGCAGGGTGCCAGTTATTGCATGTTTTCTTGTTGACTTTCATGTTTTGCTCTTGATTCCATTCCTCCACTTCACCAAATCATGAATTAGTTCCTCAAATGCATTATTAACCTTCAAAAACAAGGACTAATCATGTTGGTTAGTATATATTCACATTTACATAAAATCACATGAAAATGTATAAAATAACTTAGATAAACAAGACTAAATTAAGGTGTAAAGCATCACTCGGGCATGCTATTTTTGCCCACGATCAGGTTGTCGTCCGAGATATCAAGGTGCCAACCAAGGTCCTTGGCATCCTAATGATGAGAATCAAGGTTTGAGAAATCGGGATGGTTAAGGATGGAATGATAGGAACAAAGATGGGGGGGGGGGATCATGAACCTAACCGTGAAGGGAAACATTATCACAAAAGTTCAAACCCATACGTTCCCCCTCCTAAGGTTTCCCCCAGATGCAACCCGGAGTGAGCAAAGTTGGAAACTCCTAGAGGAAATGTTGGCTAGAGTCCGAAAGAAGGTTCAGTCTAAGGACAGCAGGGTGAGGGAGATAAAAAGGGAGGTGTCTAACCTCACCCAAATAGTGAGTTGTCATTTAGCTTTTATTAAACACTTGGAAGCCCAAATAAACCACTTGTCGTCCCAAATAAATCCCCAAATTATGGGCACATTTCCTGTGATACAGTACCAAATCTAAAGAAGGATGACCATTGTATGACAATTGTTACTAGGAGTGGGAAAATGTTAACTGATGCAGTGTGAAGGCTAAACAAGTGGTTAATCCAATCACAAATGTTGAAGTGAAATATGTGGTGCCAAAAGCAGTAAGTGTTGTTAATGCTAAAGAAATACTTAATGAAGAAGGAGTGGCTATTTCTCTTAAGGATATTGATGATGAGAATAAGGGCAAGGAGGCCTTATATGCCCAAGGTCAGAAGCCTAGAATCCCACCTCCTCACCCTCAACAGTTAGAGAATGAAGAAAGAAGAAAATTAATTCAAGAAATTCATTGAGATGTTTAGCAAGTTGTCTATAAACATACTGCTGGTAGATACATTGCTTCAGATGCTGGGCTATGCAAAGTTCATGAAGGAATTGTTAAAGAAGAAGAAGATCGTGGATACAGGCACAAGGGAGGTGACACACCACTGTAGTGCAGTGATGGCGAGCAATCTTGCTCCAAAGAGAGAGGACCCCGGAGCTTTTACCATCCATTGCACCATTGGACTATGCATTTTTCAAAAAAGCTTTATGTGACCTCAGTGAAAGCATAAATTTAATGCCTCTTGTCATTTTCAATAGGATTGGGGAATCCCAAGCCTACTACAATGAGGCTATTGATGGCAGATCAGTCTATCAAGAGACTTGCATGAGTGTTAGAAGATGTCTTGGTCTGAGTGGACAAATTTATCCTTCCAGCCGACTTTGTCGTGTTTGATTGCGATGTGAATGTCGAGGTGCCTATCATTTTGGGGAAACTATTGCTAGATACAAGTAGAGCATTGGTGGATGTGGATCTTGGAGAGCTAAAGTTCAAAGTGGGAGGTGAGGAAGTCACCTTCAATGTATGGCAACCCACAAAAGCCCCGAATGAATGCAATGTGATAGTGGTCCTTGCTGTAGAGGAGGAGCAAGACAAAAATGGTTAGTTTGTAGTTGATCAGAGGATGACCCTATGGAGAATTGACGATTGAGGAGGTATCCGTCGTGCCACAATGATAAATAAACTACTTCTTGGGAGGCAACCCAAGTGTTTTTAGTTTTTGGTGCTTTGATATTTTTGTTGTTTTTTCTTTGTAGGTTGATTGGATGAGGAACCAAGTGAAAGAAAAATAGGGAAAGCACTAAGCGAGACCTATAGTAGGTGCTGAAGCACGTGTTGCCGCCCAAGTGCAAGAAATGTCCGAAAAGCTGAGATCTAAAGTAGGGAGCCGGTGCCTCACTTGTGAAACCCAAGTGACAACCCACAAAACGCAAGTTTGACGCAGGCTTAAACCAGTATACCTAGAAGAAACCTAGAAATTGGAGGGTGAATTGTGAACCACCTACCAAATACAGGTGGCAATCCATTAAGCGCAGTTCATAGGCAGAAGGTAGAGCAAGAATGAGAGTCACCTGTGCTTGGAACTGCGAAATGCAGGTACCCACCTGTAGCCGCAGGTCCAGCATAGGCGCAGTAAGTATTTCATTTAAAATGTTGACTAAGCCCGTTGACCCACCCGACCCATGGTCTTCCCAAAAAGGTCAAAATTCTTTTCAACTACCCAAAAACCCTTCTTATTCACCTTTTCACCTTCCACATGACTGCAACTACCAACCATTAGACCTTTCCATCTTCTCCCATTAACTCCCATTAAATCCAATTAAATCCACCTTTTTAGTCCACCAATCACTTTCACCCTCTTCCTTCTATATAAACCCCATTCACTTTCACCATTCTCTCCATTTCTTCTCAAACGTTTCTCTCACTATAGCAAAAGCAATTCAAGTTTTGTTGGGTTAGCATTGGTCGGGAAAAGCACCTTCAAGTTCTCAATTTTCCTCATTCCTTCTTCTAACTAGGTATGTATGTTTATCATTCTTAATTTTTATGATTATTGGTATAGTGGCAACAAAGAATGCATGCTAGCATCTACATTTATCCTAACCCATGCTCCCCATCACCTTTCTTATGTTCTTCCCTACTTTTGAATTGTTGATTGTTGTCGGTGTGGTGGGGGAAGTGAAAATTGAAAATGTGGGTGTGGGTACTCATCTTTGTAGACTTGTTATATGCATTTTGTGTTTTGAAATGTTAGTTTGGGGTGAAGTTTAAGGTACTCCGTGTGCTTGAAATGCATGATTTTCTCAATGATAGATAGGTTGACATCTTTCTTAAGGAAAAAATATCATTTTTGTTCTTTTGTGCTGCTTGAATTAGATAATATATGATGTGTTAGTGAGTTGAGTAAGTTTCAAATTGAGTGCTAGAATGTGTTGGGTTGGTCACTTGACGTTTTCTGATGATAGATGAGGTAACATCCATCTTAAGGGAAGGCATAGAGTGGTCCCAATAATCTTTGTGGTTCATTAGTTGATTAATATTTCGAGGAAGTCTGAGTACCTGTCAAATGAACATGTGATCTTGATTGTTTAGAGTTGTGGAATCAATTGCATCACTGCTGAACACCTGCGAATCACAGGTGGGGAATTGCAAAACGTAGATGTGTCACAGGTGAGTAGCTGAAGCTTTAGGCTACTGCTAACAATTGGCGCTATACCTATGTGTCGCGGATCGCCACTGGTGAAACGCAGGTCAAACGCGTGTGGCCCCTAATTTTTCCCTGGTTTCTATCACAGACCTACGACACACTGGCAAACTGAGGGTTCCTACTTGTGAAACACCGATGCACCACAGGTTTTGCTAGTTATTGATTGTGATGCCCATTGTGTTTGTCATCCATTCTTCTAATTTCTTTTCCTTAGCATAGTATATTTGTCACCTTCAATTTTCATTTCGTAGGAAATATTAAAAAAAGTGTCATTTTGTGGCACTAACAGTGTCTTGCAGAATCATGCCCACTTCAAGACAATGAGGTAAAGGGAAAGCACCGATGACTGATGCCACATCTAAGGAAGTAGAGGCCGATGAGGCCAAGCGAATTGATCAACTTCACTTTGGGATCAACAAGATAAAGAATTATTATGTCCACTTAAAGGAGAATGGTCCATCAATATAGAGGCTTGATTTGAGATAGACTCCTTCAAAGATGACTTTCCAGATATTTATGACCAATTACAAATTCATGATTGGGAACCTTTTACAATGCCCTTGGATCCTTACTTTCCCTGAGTTGGTAAGACAGTTTTATGCCTCTTATAGGGCATGCTAGGACATCTTAAAGCACAAAGGCTGAGTGGATATGATTCCACGTTTATTGTCCGTGCTAGTACAGGGCCAAGAAGTTCCCATCACCTCAAAAGAAATCTACTCAATTTATTAGGCTGATCCTATGCGTCCAAGTTGAGACTTTTAAAGGAAACTGACAGACAAAGATAATCAGTTTGAATTGGTGGCCGAAACCATTGATGTGGGTCAACCATAATGGGTAGTATCAAAAGGCATTATTCATTGTCATGATCTCAAATTTGAAGTGTGAATGTGGCTTGATCGGGTATGCATCCGTATCATCCCCTCCAAAAACACAACACATGTTCCCATTGAGGTCGTAATCCTGGTAGCATTCATCATGGATCGTAGACACATAAATGTGGGGGAGATTATCGTAGAGCAATTCAAAAGGAAGGAAAGGCAAAAAAGAAACCTCTATGCCCTATCCTGTTCTCATTAGTCTGCTTTGCCTTTGGGCCAACTGTCCTTTTTTCAGGCCAGTGGACAAAACAGTGAGAGATGAGGGGTGATTACTTTGACACCAAGACATATAAAGATGCCCTAATTTCCAAACGTCCCAAGTTGACTATGGAACCAGTAACACCTCCACCTTCAAATTCCTATGAGAATGCAGCAGTCTTATCACCAACCAACAGGGCTAACTTATCACCAGCTAAGGGGCTCTTGAAGATGGAACATATGTCCCATGCTTGATAGCGCTTAAACTCACACTTCCTGACAAAGTATGAAGCAGACGTTGGCAATAAAGAACCCAAATAAGAGGTTGGGGTCGAACCCACAGGGAATATGGAAGATCTAGACTAATACCGCTAAGTGAACTTGTTGGTGAGTTATCTCCAATTTGGGGTTTTCAAGAAAACAATGGTAGAGAAAAGATTAAAATTGTGATATAAATCAAGATTTGAAAACAACTAGGGTAAGTGTTCCCCATGGGTTCATAACTACTTTGGGTATACACACGTGATCAATCCCAATGCTTACTTGTAGAACTGATAATTAGGGTTCATTCAAACGACTAGTTCGTTCCTATTGGATGACTATACTCAATCACCAGATCAGGTCTCATGAGAGATTTTAAGCTAACCATTATCAATATGTTCCAAATTTAAATCTCTCGCGACCACAGCTCAAGTTAATACAGTGATCGTAAAGATCAAGGCTTTGTTGTAATTCTCGTTTTCTAATCTCTACTTCTTTAGGCTCAAGAAAGTAAAGAATTCAGGAAAGTCCTAACATTGTACACCATTAAGAAACGTTTCAACATGAAGAGAATACAATACAAGCTTTTCGCATTGGTTTTAAATCACTTTTGTGCAACCCTAATTTGTTAATCCGCCATGGTTCCCACAACCCCTAGTTGTGGAGGTTTTAGCCTCTCATGGTTGTAAGATTGCAATTTGCATTCATAGAAAAACATATAATTAAATTCTTACAACAACAATTGGAAGGAAATTAGATTTGATTATCTAAGAAAAACCTCAAGAACAATGTAAGAAATCAAGAATTTGATCTCAAGAATTGCTCCTCAAAATTCGATAAAATTCAGAAAAGTAATTATTCAGACATCTACTAGCTCAGTTCTTTCCTTCTCTTACTAAAATAAAACATAAAGGATATTTATACAGACATTAGAAACCTTTTCCTAAGCTAACAAGGAGTTGTCCATATCTGGTTCCGACTGTGTCACGATTTGTCCTACGACCCGTAGCAGGATTGTACGGGTCGTACCTGCTGTCCGTAAGGTATTGGCTACTACAAATCTGGCTAAGTGTTGGTGCCCTGGTATGACTCGTACCTTCATCCTATGAGTCTTACATTGCTTCCATGGTGTTATACCCCAAAAGCTCAAAGATCGGACCCAGGAGTTGATACGGGAAAATTGCTAAATATATGTTGTAGGCACAGGACGAGTCATGGGACGACTCGTGAGGAGACCCTACGAGTCATCAAGTGACTCGTGGGCAGGAATGGAATAAAGGAAGAATCGAGGTCCCCACGAGGGAGAGAACGACTCGTGGTCAGCCACCACGAGTCATCATGTCACCCGTGGGGTGATGTTGGAATTAAATTGGAAGAAGTAACCAGTGTACCTAACGGATGGGATCCCACGAGTCATGGTCTGTCCCAATGACTCGTGAGGTGAGTCATGAGCAAGCAGGATGGTTTATCATGAATGTTAAGGCAGTGCACATGACGAAAGGTGACCACGAGTTGTGGTCTCGAGGAATGAGTCGTTATGTCCCCCATTATGAGCCCTAGCAGATCCGTTAACTAGTGCACTTGACAGGCGACTTGATGAGTCGCTGCCCGTCCTGATGAATTGTCAGGTCACCCGTTAGGGTCACCTGGCAGTTATTTTCTGCAAAATAGTAAGGGCCTTCTTGTAATTTACTAAGCTCCTAAGACCTATACTACATCGTTTAAGGCTCGTTTTAGTGGGTTTTAAGAAGGGGAAAAACTATTCTAAGCCATTCTTCCCATGCATCCAATTTTGATGGATTGAAGAGGAGATTCAAGGCAAAATCTCAAGGTTTCCATTGGAATCACAGCTTGGGCTATTAGAGGGTGTTAGAATTCACCATTCCTAGGTATGTAAGGCTATGAGTGGGTGTCTTCTTCCACATCCATGCCCGATTTCTATCAAAATGTGATAAGTTGTCTATGATCAAGTATGGGGTTTTACCCAATTGCATAATTCTTCAATCTCTACACATGGGTATGATTAAATCATATTATATTGATGAATTGTGAAGTTTGGGCAGATTTTAAATTGTTTTCAATTCAAATTGTGATTTTTAACTTATGAAGTTGAATGCCCATGTATGAGAAGTTCATGAAAGAAGAGATTGATGTTGAATGTATGAAGATGATGAGATTTAATGACGAAAATCATGTTTCTAAAGTTACCCATGATTATGATGTTGTTTTCAAAATGATATGTGTAGATACTAGTATGATAAAATTTTGGGAAATGCCCTCATGATGTTTTAAAGTGATGAATTTCCCGACATAAGCTTACCACATTGTTCGAAGTGAAGTTTTTCCCAAATTTTCATAAATTCTAGCTTATGGTATGTTGAGTTGAATATTTCTACATGTAGCTTACCACATGATTTGGAGTAGATGCTCCCCAGCTATGATTGAGCTTGTGGTATGTTTTGAAATAAAGCTTCTCATATGCATGAGTGTATAATTGAGATGTATGTCATTATCGAGCTTTGTCAAATAAAAATGTTGAGCTTCATTTTCACATGATGTCGAGTCTATGCATGATTTTGTCATATAACTTTGTCAATAGACAATGTTGAGCTTCGTTTCATATGATGTTGCGTTATGCATGATTTCATGTTGAGCTTTATCATTAGATGAAGTTGAGCTTCGTTATATACGATGGAGAGCATTGCATGTTTGGGAGAAGAGTCTAGCACTGAGCGGGTTAAGGGTCGATCACCCTATGCCCCAGAACTATGCGCCAATGTAGGTTGATACTATTATATTATTGGGACCTCCCTTGTGAGCTATCCCTGGCTCGATTGGTCCTTAAGCTTGATATCGATATCATGGTATCATCCATCGCCCTGGAAAGGTTATGGTCGGCTCTACCCACTCGAGTGTGATAGCTGGGACCACGTAAGCTCTATCGTGGTATGTCGGTTAAGTGATGAGTCTCCCACTGTCTATATCATTCAGATTTGCATATTCATTTCTCATGATGATGATTACCGTATGCATGCATGTTCTAAAAGTAAGGTTTGACTCATTGTTCAGCTTTTGATACAAATGTTATATTCAGCTTTGAGTCATTCGAGTAAGTCATGATATTGTAAATCTAAGCATGGTCAGGTCATGATAAGATTTCGATTTCAGAATGAATGCATGTAGCCTCCTACCTGCACTTAAAAGCTTATGATATGTTATGGAATGTTTTAAATGATTTATTTTACTTAAGCGATTTTACTTACCTTGCATACTTGATACATTCCACATACTGACTACATACTTTCTATGCTGCATCATTTCATGATGCAGGACCCGGTTCTCAGGTTTAGCCCCATTCGTAGTCGCTGTTCAAAGTTAGCACCTACTTATTTGGTGAGTCATCATCTTTCAAGGACTAGACCTTCAGTTGTTTTATATTTCCTTTCAATTCAAGTATTGTTGAGCTAGTCGGGGGTGTTGTCCCATCAACTAATTCATATTAGAGGCTTATCAGACTTAGACGTGTATTCAGCTTCAGATATTTATTCTGTTGTTATATTAAGTTTGACTTCCACTGAGTTGATAATTATGTTTTCTTCATGTTTATTGAATGAGTTAGTTGAATGCTTATGCCATGGGTCGTCTTGGGGTCTCTCGGGGTCCCTTGTCCCGTGTCTACAATTCGGGCCTCCGTTCGGGTCATGACACATGGTTTGACCCTGAGAACTTTGACATCTTCTGGAATTCTTCACGAGTGTTGTGGTACGACTTGTACCTTCTTTCCACGACTCGTATGGTCTATAGTGTCTGAAGTTCTGCCAAGTGCTGAAAATCTTCTGAAGTTCACCACGGTTCCTGGTATGATTCGTACATTAGTGACATGGTTCATGAGTCCATCTGTACCAGGAATCTGTCTTTGTGCAATTTATTCTAAACATTTCCACGACTCCAGTTAAGGCTTGTACCATCATGGTACGGCTCGTACTGAGAGTGGTATGTTGCCTTCTGCCCAATTCAGCCTTCTGACTTTCATCACGGTTCTCAGTACGGCTCGTATCAAAACTGGTACTTTGGATGATTTTCTGCATTTTGAGGCTTCTTTTGCACATCTTTTCTCCAACACTTATTTTCTCTGAAATCAAAGTAAAAGTACCTTATACCCATATAAACATACCTAAGTCCATACTATTTTCTCAATTTTACGCGTCAAAAATGCCGTAAACTCACAACACATCGACACCCTTAACTTAAGACTTTTGCATGTCCTCAGGCAAAGAATAAGAAAAACTAAACACGACGCTTAACTAGAAAATAAACCTAGGACACTACAGCCAATATCAAACAAAATTTGCACTATGACTCCAAAAACTTTTGACCCTTTTCCTGTGAACCAAATTAACACATGCACTACAAGCAACCATAAAACATGATAAACAAGGATCAAGACATGTCATCTAGCTATCAATAGTTAGTCAAGTCATCATCGATGCTTTTTACATAGCCCACTGTTAAAGTTAAGCACAAACCATGTACCCTCATAGCAAACGAAGTCTTCTACTCACAGATATAGTAAAATATATGACATGGGACTGAACAAGCGAGACTCTCTCTCACAAAGAAGTTGCAAATACTACATATCGGATACCATAGGCTTGACCTTATTTTCTCTATTTCGATCTATCAGATGGTTAGGTTGGGATCACTATAGGACTTTCTTTGGCTTGTACTGTAGGCTTTGGGGCTGGGTAAGATAGATATGGAATTTTTTGAGTTGACTAAAACCCCTCCTTGGCACTACATCCATGTGACTCCATTTTTTTACTTTTTATTTTCACGTTTTCCACCCTTTTTACTTTTTCCACTTTTGCCTCCCTTTTCACCTTTTCTTTATACACTTATATGAGTGGTGTGTTTTAAAACTTTTCACGCATTATTCTCTTTTTGAATTTTCTTTTTCAAATTTTCTTTTCTTTTTCTTTTCTTGTGTCACACCACACCTCATTTTCACCTTTTTTCTCCTTTCTCTCTCTTTTTCACCTTCCCAATCTTTATGCACCCCTACTCTAGCCACCCTCAACTTAGGCAAAAATACGTATGTTGAGGTTCACAATGTCCAAGGAGGGACCAGGGATAAAACAGGTTTATTATAAAAATGGGTACGGTTAATCAGTTAATCAAAGAAGAAAATGGTCTATTTAAAATTCAAAAATTAGGATCAAGGGAATCATATGATTTCGGTAGGGTTATTTAGGCTTAAAATGGGCTCAACAAAAATGGCCTATGATCCTTTCTTAACCAACCATCTTAAAACCTATGCAAAGACCAACTAGGTATGTTCTAGATCCTATACAAAGTACTGAACTAGGTATCAAACCTTACTCACCCTTGGTACATGATTCATATTCACTCTACCTTTCTGGTTTATTCATGGATTAACAAAAGCTACACATGCTAATATACTAATTGACACAAAGTTCCACAAAAATCATGCTTGCAATCACAATTACATAGCTAATCATCAAAATTTCTTAAAAAGGGTCAATTTTTTTACAAATCCAAAACTAGTGCAATTTATTAGCTGAGTACTCCTAAGCTACTTTCTAATTAAACATAAATCACAAAAATAACATCCTAAACATGCCGGTTCTACTAGATAGCATGCCCCAGGGAAAAGAAATACAGCAAGAAAAACCCTCGAACGAATCAAAATCCCTAAATAATCCAAGTACACCCCTCCCCTTTTTAAAAAGCATGCTTCATCCCCGAAGCATAGAATGTAAGCATAGAGGGAAGGGAACATACCTACGGCGCTCTAAGCGCTCCTATCATCTTGCGGAGACGGTGCCTCTTCTGTAATCGTGGCGCTGGCGGCGACCGACGCACTCACTAGTGGGTCAACAGGGGGAGTGGCTACGCCTCAGTAGTCTCGGCCGTCCAGCCTCTGAAATGGTCTGGGCTGAATGTGGCACGCCTGAAGGGTCCCTACCACTAGCAAGCTCAGTTGGGCCATAGTGGAGCTACCTGCTCCTCTAGCTCATTTTGGCAACTTTGACAAGTGTGTGTCATGAGTCTGTAGGCTCTTTACTCGTGCCCTCTTGAGTTCTTTTTTCTCTCTCTTCTTTCTCTTTTCGAGGTCTCATCTCCAACATCCTCAAAGACCCTCTTCTTCCTTTTCTCTTTCCCTACTGCTATGGGATCCTAGTAGGCCGCCTGATCAAGCTCCTCATCTATGTCCTCATCAAGGTCTGGAAGAGTGGGGGCTACTATGACTGCCGGCTGTCGTGATGATAGCTCAACCACTTAGCTCTAAAGAGCCCGCAACTCCTCACGGAGGCTGCCTGTATCTGTCTTCTTAGCCATGCGCATATTGAATCGACTCTCAAACCCATCAAGTTGGGCATGCAAGGCCCATGTAGTTGTCTCGATCTCGGCTTTCACCCAGGACTTGACATTCTCCATCATTGATTGTATCTTTATTTCATCCATGGTCGGTCTTTTGTCCAACTTCTGGAGAAAATCCTGGGGCACTAAGACATCCAATTAGGTTCTGACTCGATAGGCTAGTATGTGGTGCAACAGAAGTGCTGGGAGATGTATCTGAATAACCGACATCTGTAGCTGGTGTCTTGCCCTGCTCCTGTGAGGTGGGGGAATTCACCTGTGCGCCCCCAATAGGTCGAGTTAGTGGAATGGCGGTGGAAAGTCAGGCCCAACTCATCAGGTTCATTTCATCCCAGATCAGGCCAATTTCAGCTATCCGCTATCCTCCAATCAAGCACTCCTCACTCTGGCGCACCATGACGCCTGCCTTTGTGCATAATCTGAAGATGAGGCTCAGGAATGGGATAGTAGTACTCACTCCCATGGACCAATCTTGCATCTCCTCTGTGATGACCCTCGAAATGTTGATGGGGTATCTGGACATAATACATGCCACCAAAGCTGCTCTATCGGCACTGAAGGTATTGTCATTGACCGTCGGTGCCAATCGGTGTTGCACAAACGTCCAGCAGGCTTTTTCTATAATTTTGAGAGAATTCTTCCTAACCTTTTTTCCACTAGTGACCCACTCTACTTCCTCTTTATCCTAAACAATAATGCCAGACAACCATTGTATTCGCCTCCTCCTCTCCTCAAAAACCGGCTGCTTGATTTGTTTCAATGCCTCTACTTGGTACTCATATTATGGCATAGCATGTGGAGGTATGAATTGGGACCCATCGGCCTCTAACAAGATCACTCTCTAGCTTGGATTGATCTTTCAGCTTCTACCCCTCTTTGGCCTTCTGCTCCATAGTTGCCAAATAGTTGTAGAACTCCCAGACAATTTCTAGTGTGTAATGGTCTGGATCCCTAGCCATCCACTCGAAGCCATAGAAATTGAATATCCGCTTCATCTCCTCCACCTCGTTCAATGAATTTGTCAGGATTTGCGACTCTTCTTGAATGCTCCGCCTAGGTTTGTTTTTGGTGGTGAGAGCAGTGCCCTGCTCATATATCTCCTGAGCTCCTAGCACTCTCCACAGGATAGTATAGTTCTCCTTAGGTGGAGTCTGCTCCTGTTCAGCATTTGGTGCCTCCTTCTCTGAACCAACACCACTACTTTCCTCTCCAGATTGGGTCTCCTCGAACCCCTCTTCTGCATTAGAGCCACTTCCCGACTCCTGAGCTCCTTCCTCAGCTCCCTCCTCAGATTGGGGAGCTCCGGTAGATATGGTAGTAGCCACCACGGTTTGGGCTTTGACCTTTGCCCTAGTGGTTCAGGTCCCATCAGTGTCTGATGTATCGACCCTATACTCCTTTACTGAACCACTAGGGAAGCTGCCTGCTTGATTAGATTCAGAGGTTTCATCAAGTAGTGTCCTCCGTGCAGTTGTCTTTGATGCTTTGCACTTCAGTCTCATTGTACCTGTAGAGAAAGAGGGTTAGAATTCCATAACTGAGAAAAAGAAATCAAGAATTAAGTCCTCTGAATTTTATCACAAGTCAACAGTACGGATCGTACCTTGGAGGTATGATTCGTACTGAGACCTGTAATGTCTCAGGTCAGTGCTACGCCTTTGAAGTATGACCGTACCATGAAGGTATAATTTTTACCACGAGTCGTATAAGGATACCCCTGTTCACCAATTTTTTTGTATTTTTCCACGGCTCATGGTACGACTCGTAGGTCGATTCCCCGAGTCGTAGGAAGAATCGTACTGTCACTTGTGGACTTGACCCTTTCCAGATTTTTGGTTTGACTAGCAAGTGCGACTCATAGTAGTAAACCATGAGCCGTAATAGGATTCGTACCTTGTGTATTTTCAAATTTGGCTTGGGGCAATTCCAACGAGCCATCCCACGAGTTGTAGTACCATGAGTCAGAAGAAGGCTTGTGAAGCCTGTCCCTGCCTCGATTTTGGTTCAGTTTACAAGGAGTTCTATTTTATATTTTGGGTACTCATAATTCCCCAGGTCTAGGCATGCATTTTAACCCATCTTACAACTACTCATTCCTCCCTTTCTTAATCACTACCCATAACTCAATTTGTTTTTGGTTTAATGCACAATTTCATCAAATTCGAGTTCATTCCAAGTCACACATGGCTCAATCACACCCCCTGGTCATTGTCTTTTTCGAATTTTTCAAGCAACAACGAGGAATCGCAGGGGGTTTAGCACAGTTACATCAAACATACAAGTTTTATCAAAGTCAAAGAGAAAAACTTACTTGATAACTGCTTACTTCGACTAGCAATCAGAAATTTAGGGGTGGAAGTTGGGATTCTCGGTGTTAACTGAGCAAGAACTTGCTCGATTGATCTTTAATTTCAAGTTACGGGTGTGAGGGAGTCATTAGTTTTGGTCGTGACTTCGGTTTTGAGTGCGTGGGAGAACGGTACGATTTGTTTCAAGTTTAAATAGGTTATAGGGCAGATTTGAAAAATCTGGGCCGAGTTCGGTGTTTTTAAAATTATTAACCCATCATGACTCGTACCACGACTCGTAGGAAGGCCCTACGACTCGTCCCTTGGACCCATAACAGAGAGATTGAGAAACTTACCTATGGACCTACGAGCGCATCCCATGACTAGTACAACTAGAGTACGATTCAACAAGGACTCATAGGTCTTTTCTAATCATTTTGGTCCATGCCTTGCGTAGGTTCTTAGGCACAGTGAGTATTAAGATCCATATAATGAAGTTATAAGTCATATAACTAACCATACCCTAAACTCATGCACTGAAATACATCTCTGATTCTCACCATGACCCGTACAACCCTCTCACTAGTCGTACTGTGAATAGTAGCACCTGCCTCTTCAACAATTTTTCTGCCACCTATTTTTGTTTTCCCTGCATACTAAACACACATTAGTTAATTCACTTGGGTTGCCTTCAAAGAAGCGCTTGATTTAACATTGCGGCATGATGCAGGTGGCTCGGTTACTCAGATTCACCAAGCCACCACTTGGGTTACCTCCCAAGAAGCTCCTGATTTAATGCCACGGCACGACGCAAGTTTCTTGACTACTCAGACTTCTTAAAGGAACTCAGGTTCATCTTCTATCATTGAGACCACTCTATATTCCTTCGATTGCTTCATTGACCGACAGACGTTGAAGGTGACCTCTTGTTTATTTAGTCTGAACTTCAACTAGCCGGCCTCCACATGTACTAAGGCCCTCCTAGTAGCAAGGAATGGTCTCCCTAGAATGATGGGGATCTCATAATCAACCTCGCAATCAAGGATCACGAAGTCTGCTGGGAATATAGATCTGTAAACTTTGACAAGCACATTAAACAGGATCCCCACAGGCTTCTTCACAGTTCTATCGGCTATCAACAGCCGCATAGTAGTTGGTGTGGGAGCTCCCAAGTCCAACTGCTTAAACATAACCAATGGAATATGATAGATACTTGCTCCTAGATCACATAGTTCCCTTGTGAACTCAACGGTAAAAGCACCTGAATCTTTCTTTTTCTGTGCTAGGACCCGTGAAGCTATGGTACTACAATGGTGTACATTATCAATGGGCTCATAACTCATGGACCTATTCTTCGTCACAAGGTCATTCATAAACTTAGCATATCTCATCATTTGTTCCAACACCTCGACCAATGGTATGTTCACAGATAACTGTTTGAGCATTGACAAGAATTTTTGAAACTTACCATTCTCCACCTTCTTCTTCATTCTTTGGGGGAACGGAGGCGGTGGTCGCGGAATAGCCTTGTAACTTTGTGTTTCTCCTTATTCAAATTCAGGCCCTTTTTCACCAATTAGGGCCTCAGGCAACTCAACATCCTCATTATGTTCCTTCTCAGTGACATCGTCATCATCTTCAATCATGCTCTCTTTCTTCCTTTCATCTACAACCAGTAGAGCGGGGGTCAACCATAGTCTTTCCACTCCTAGTCCTCACAGCCAAAAAGTGACTATCCTTCTTTGGATATTGGACTGTGTTGCTGGGTAGTGTACCCTTTTTCCTAGGGTTCATAGATGCTGACAATTTCCCTAGCTGCTGTGCAATCTGCTTGATAGCCGTCGCATGTGACTCCACTCTCTGACCCATGCTTGATATATCACCACGTATTTCCTTCAACTGATCATCTGTGGACCTTACCTTTTTCAGCATCTCATCCATCATGCTCTCTAACTTTGAATGTCCAGCTTCCCCCTCACGTGCATTAGGAGGCACATACACTCCAGCTCGGTCATTGCAGTAGCCATCATTCCTTCTCCAGTCTCCTTCGTGCTCACGACCTCAACTTCTGTCTTTGTACCCATTCCAATTATAGTTGTCTCTATATTGGTTTTGACCTTGGTTTCCAGAACCTTGGCGCTAGGTGTCTTGTCCAGACCCTTGGGCATTGGCTCATAAACCCACCACATGATGTGCTTTGTAAGTAAATCCAATGATGTGCGCATATGAGCCAACTCTTGGTCACACTCTTCTTCTTTCCTATGTTGGTCTGCAGTCAAACCAACAACATATGTACTGACTGCTGCGTCTGCCTCCCGGGTGTGCCATACCCTGTTTGTTTTTGATGCACTGTCAAGAGTGGTAGCGGCTTGCTCCTAGGTGTGACTCATCAATGCTCCTCCCGCCACTGTGTCTGCTACAACTTTGGTACTGTTGTTTAAGGACCTATAAAAGATTTTCAACAAACTGTCATCTGAAATCTTATGGTTTGGGAATTTTGTCAACTTCTTCTTAAACCTCAGCCAAGTTTCATGAAGTGCCTCAGTTTTAGGTTGTTGGAAGTTATAAATTTCGTCCTTGAGCTGCAGTATCCTGGAGGGTGGAAGAATCTCTCTAAGAAAGCTTTCTTGAGCTCCCTCCAATTGGTTATGGAGCTGTTAGGCAACTCCGATAACCACAAAGTGGCCTCCGCAGACAGAGAAAAGGGGAAACGTCTGAGTCTGATGGCATCTTGGCTGACTTAGGGCAACCTATATGCCTTGCATATTCCCATGAAATTCATTAGGTGCAGGTTGGCATCATCAGCTGCATGACCACTGAACACCCCTTTCATGATCATGGTGCTCATGAGGTCAAATTTGACCCCAGCAGGCAGTGGTGGTGGTACAATTGCTCCTGTTGACCCGACTTCATCGATGTCTGGGTCATCTTCATCGAAGAACTGAGGGGCATATCTTTGGCCTCTGTTGCCCCTCCTTTGTCGACCAGCATTCACGACCTCATCTTGAGCATCCTCTACATCCTGAAGTGCAGCTTGCCGAGCTAGCTTGGCTTGCCTAGCTTCTTCAGCTATGTGGGTATCTTTTTGCTCTTGATTTTCCATCCTTCGCAGTGTTTGTTCAAGTTCGTGATCCAACGGAATCAGGGGGTTTCCACTCCGACGAGTACTCGACATTCACCATGCAACAAATTGTAGATATCCAAAAGCAAAAAGAAAACATAATTCAAGAAATAACAACAAAAAGTCAAATACAAGCAATTAATCTGATCTTAGTCATATTCCACGGCAACAGCGCCACTTTTTGATAATGCTCAAACTCATACTTCCTGACAAAGTATGAAGCGTATGTTGCCAATAAAGAACCCAACTAAGAGGTTAGGGTTGAACTCACAGGGAATATGGAAGATCTAGACTAATGTCGTTAAGTTAACTTATTAGTGAGTTATCTCCAATTTGGGGGTTTCTAGAAAACAATGGTAGAGAAAAGATTAAAATTGTGATTTAAATCAAGATTTGAGAACAACTAGGGTAAGCGTTCCCCATGGATTCATAACTACTTTGGTATACACACGTGATCAATTCCAATGCTTACTTGTAGAACCGATAGCTAGGGTTCATCTAAACAACTAGTTCGTCCCTATTGGATGACTATACTCAATCACCGGGTCAGGTCTCATGAGCGTCTTTAAGCTAACCACTATCAATATGTTCCATATTTAACTCTCTCGCGACCACGACTCAAGTTAATACAGTGATCGTAAAGATCAAGGCTTTGTTGTAATTCTCTTTTTCTAATATCTACCTCTCTAGGATCAAACAAGTAAAGAATTCGGGCAATTCCTAACATTGTACACCGTTAAGAAACATTTCAACATGAAGAGAATACAATACAAGCTTTTTGCATTGGTTTTAAATCACTTTTGTGCAACACCTAATTTTTTAATCCGTCATAGTTCCCCCAACCCCTAGTTGTGGAGGTTTTAGCCTCTCATGGTTGTAAAATTGTAATTTGCATTCATAGACAAACACAATTAAATGCTTACAACAACAATTGGAAGGAAATCAAATTTGGTTATCTAAGAACAACCTCAAGAACAATGTAAGAAATCAATAATTTGATCTCAAGAATTGCTTCTTAAAATTCGATAAAATTCAAAAAAGTAATTATTCACACATCTACTAACTCAGTTCTATCCTTCTCTCACTAAAATAAAACATAAAGGATGTTTATACGGACATTAGACACCTTTTCCTAAACTAACAGGGAGTTTTCCATATCTGGTGCTGAATGTGTCACGATTTGTCCTATGACCCATACCAGGATTGTACGCGTTGTACCTGCTGTCCATAAGTTCTTGGCTGCTACAAATCTGGCTAAGTGTTGGTGCCCTTGTACGACTCATACCATTAACATACGAATCATACATATCTTCTATGGTTTGGCCCTGAGAATTTTAACATCTTCTGGAATTCTTCATGAGTGTCGTGGTACGACTTATATCTTCTTGCCATGACACGTATGGTCTATAGTGTCTGAAGTTCTGCCAAGTACTGAAAATCTTCTTAAGTTCACCACAGCTTGTTCGGTCTGCGTTATATGGGTATATAACTACACGCAAGTGCACGTGGTCGAACAAGTAGTAAAGTGGCTTAAGTAAGCCAAGTATCGATCCAACAAGGACTGGGATGAAGTGCAATCTGCTCAAGTGTGCTATAATTCAATTCTAAAAATGCAGACAACAGTGTAACCAAGAGTTTGATATTTTGTTTTATAATTTTTATGCTAAAGCTAAAACAATTATCTAATGTGAGTCTGAACTATGAATGAGAGAATGCTGAGGCTAAACGAACATGTAATGAAATTAATTATCGACATAATTTGGTTAGTCTTTTCCTCCGGTTGCTAGCCAAGAACTATTGCCAAGGGATTAAAACTCTCGTATTTAACCCCACTTAAGAATCATGAACCATCCACCTATATTTCTGTGATTAAATGCAATTCATGTTCTAGCCATACAAACCCGGTTCCTAAATTGACTAATACGACTTTCAGGTATATTTCTATCCTGAAAGTAAATCAATTCCCAATTTTCCCAAACCAAGAAAAGATCATATCCTATTAATTCACAACTTTCCAATTTATTGCTCTCTCAAGTGAAACCGGACTTTTTAGATATACATTAACGTAGGCCACACATTAATGCAGTAAGAACAAGAATTAATAGAACAACCATGGAAGAAAAGATGAAAAACCAAAGAATCAATGATTACATTTCACTACAATTGTTCATAACCTCAGCAAGAAGATGAATTAGCCATTCAATTGTGGATTAAACATCATTAAATGAGTTTTAAACATACAAGCAATTGAATACAAGGAGAAGGAAAGAGAGAAAAACCCTGATAATTTCGTCCCCTCAACTGCCTGTAACCCACGTTCTTGCTCCACCAAGTTAGAATATTGAAAAATGAACCTAAGTGTTCTATTTATACTGGTGGGAATTTTTCCCGGAATAACGAGCAACGTGTCACGGAGTGCATCGCGGAGCACTGCCTCCGTGACACGCTACGGAAGCGGACCTTAACTGGAACTGGGGGTCCAGGAAATAAAGCCCAACGTGGCACAACGTGCAACGTGGAGCCAAGCCACCGTGCCAAGGACCCATCGCGAACCCACACTGGAATTTGGATGAAAATTCCCATCCAGGCAGAAGGCCTCCGCGATGGCAGCGTGACACGGCTCCATCGCGGAGCCCCTTTATTTTGTGCTTTCCAATGCCTTGTCCCGTGCTCACTTCCGAGTTCAACCCCGATCTCTTCCAACATGCATTTAAGCTTCCCAAAATTACATTTTACCTGCAAAACAATGCTAATCATGTTGGTTAGTATAAATTCACATTTTATTACCAATTACATGAGAATGTATACACATTGATAGATAAACAAGGCGAAAATAACACTTTTGAGTATCACTTGGGCATATAAATTTGCCCAAGATCACTTATCCCACACTTAAATCCTTGTTCGTCCTCGAACAACAATCCTACACCTCATGCAATTTACATCCCAACCTCGCTACTTTGGTTCGACAATTTAGGCTACGGTCATACCGATTATTCAATACAACAAATCATCAAGAAAACATGCATGGTCCTATCAATGCAATGACCTTCAATACATCAAGACCTCCTAGACTTAAGAATCGACTCTCGATATTGGCAAACTCATGCAAATCAGCTGATCAAGATGTCTGACACGAAAATTAATCTCTCATCAAGCATGTGCCCTCGCAACACAAGAGAGTCTTCCCCTTTTTGCTCATATGACTCACAAAATTTCAAGCAGGGGCATGTAAACACAATTTCGCTCTCTCTCCCAAAAGAATTCACATGCATCATGTCATGACCCATAAGCTTTCCCTTAGTGTATTACTCCACTAATATAAAGAAGTGCGATGTAAGATCACGTAGGACTTTAACTGGTTGTAATGGAAGCTACGGAACTAGTAAATATTGGGTTGGCCAATAATAGCCACTAGCATCCTTAAGCGCCTTTTCAACACATCCCATCAACTCATGAACATTGTTTTCTTTTTTTCATCCTCCCATTCTTGAAGTTTTTCTTTAGTTTGGCCCATCTTATTAAGCACACTTAACACAACAACAAAGGTTATTCATGCACCTTCATTATAGTTTATTTATAACCAGTGCACCTTCAACCTTTTCTTTTCTTCCAGCACTCGGCTTTTCTTTTCTTTTCACCATTCTCACTCTTTTGACACTTTGGGAAAATTATTTTCTCTTCTTAAGCTCTTAAGAGTTTTGTATCGACTTTACGGCTAATGAAAAGAAGGGATTAAGCTCGGTTTACACTTTTTGACAAAAGATAAAATAATAGGCTAAAGGCTTAACGGGCTGACTAGGGTGTACAATCAAGGTGGGTACGACAATGAAAAATAGAAACTTTCGGTTAAAACAAAGAAATGCCTACATCCTTTCCTACAATACACCTCCTTAATTTTGTTTTGTACACACACCAGGCAAGTTCTAGACATTTCACAACAACATGGAATAACAACACCTCACTTCACACTTATTGCACATGCTCAATTCAAGATGCATTCACAGACTCTTCGATCAGCTAATTACAGGAATTCAAACATTAAGCCCCAATCACACTGAATCGAACTCTATGGCCTAGGTATCTCAAGATATTTACAAAGTTGCATGCTTTCATATGAATCACCTTTGCATTTTAAATATCATGTATAACACGCAACAAGAATTTCGCAACCATACTGTAACTATAGGTTTTGGGATGTAACCCACCAAAGAAAAAAAACTGAAAAATAATTGAAAAAAGCTACTCCTAACGACTACATTTCCCTTAAGACGGTCGTCATCCATCCATCGTAGGCAACGGTCACTAACTAAGACTTCGGTTCAATGGGACCATTCTCGATAAAAGAACCGAAAACAAACGCCGAGAAACCCAAGAAGTAAAAAATTTTTTTTTTTGAAAATATCGATCATTTTGATAAACAAAAATATGTACAAAATCAGCTAGCAACATTCAGAAACACACAACAATTTCACATAACTTTACAATACAGAACAACAACTTCACAATTCACAAATCACAGGGAACAACAAAATTTCACAGGCCCGACAACAGATTAGAGCATCCATACATAACAGCACAACCAACACCTAACTACTCCCACCCCACACTTAGCTCGAACACTGTTCCCAGTGTTCACAAAAATTACAATAGCACAAAAATTGGGTGGTGGAACTCCCTGATCAATCAAAGTACTCCACTTCTTCGTCAGGTGCTGCTGCTTCATCACCCATGTCTGAATCACCCCCGTCGTCATCATCGGACTCCACATCAGAGTCCTCTCGACGTGTCTCCTCGTCTGTGGGGACATCATCATCCGTGGGCTCTACAAATGCTGGCCCCACTCGGCATAGAGCCTTGGCGTTCTCGCCGAAGGGGTAGTCTAGCTCGAGCTGCCATAGCTCCTCCTCTGTCGCCGGCCTCCCACCTATCCTCAGCTGGAGCATCTGCATCCCGTACATGTGAGCCATATACTGATCATCACGAGCATGTCGCTCACCAAGTGTAAGCACTGGCCCGTGGGTGGTGTCGGGTGCCTTAGTTTTACTAACATCTAAGGCCCGCCGCTCCATCTGCAGGATGTAGTCAAGGGCCTCTTCCTCGACATCTAGGCTCCTGAGGAAGGTGGTGAGTAGTACACCAAAGCCCTACCTGTGCCCCTGATGCAACCGGGCTCTCTTCATGGCGGATATAATCACCGCCCCCACGTTTATCTCCAGCCCTTTCATCAGGGCGTATGTTCGGTCTTTGTTATATGGGTATAAAGCTACACGCAAGTGCACGTGGTCGAACAAGTAGTAAAGTGGCTTAAGTAAGCCAAGTATCGATTCCAAAGGGACTGGGATGAAGTGCAATCTGCTCAAGAGTACTATATTTTAATTCTAAAAATGCAGACAACAGCGTAACCAAAGGTTTGATATTTTGATTATTAATTTTTATACTAAATCTAAAACAACTATCTAATTTGAGTCTGAACTATGAATGAGAGCATGCTGAGGTTAAACGAACATGTAATGAAATTAATTATCGACATAATTTGGTTAGTCTTTTCCTCCGGTTGCTAGCCAAGAACTATTGCCAAGAGATTAAAACTCTCGTATTTAACCCCACTTAAGAATCATGAACCATCCACCTACATTCCTGTGATTAAATGCAATTCATGTTCTAGCCATACAAACCCGGTTCCTAAATTGACTAATACGACTTTCAGGTATATTTCTATCCTGAAAGTAAATCAATTCTCAATTTTCCCAAACTAAGAAACGATCATATCTTATTAATTCACAACTTTCCAATTTCTTGCTCTCTCGAGTGAAATCGGACTTTTTAGATGTACATTAACGTAGGCCACACATTAATGCAGTAAGAACAAGAATTAATAGAACACCATGAAAGAAAAGATGAAAAACCAAAGAATCAATGATCACATTTCATTACAAGTGTTCATAACCTCAGCAAGAAGATGATTAGCCACTCATTTGTGGATTAAACATCGTTAAATGAGTGTTAAAGATACAAGCAATTGAATACAAGGAGAAGGAAAGAGAGAAAAACCCTGATAATTTCATCCCCTCAACTGCCTGTAACCCACGTTCTTGCTCCACCAAGTCAGAATCTCTCAAATAAAACCTAAGTGTGCTATTTATAGTAGTGAGACTTTTTCCCGGAATAACAAGCAACGTGTCACGGAGTGCATCGCGGAGCACAGCCTCCGTGACACGCCACTGACGCGAAAGCTCTCTGGAAATCACCCGAAATTGGCCTCGGCAGCCCCGTGCCGCGTTGGCAGCGTGTCACGCTGCTTGGGCAGCGCGTTGACACCTCATTGTCGTGCAACCAACCTGCCGTGGCACGTTGCCAACGTGCAGGTGGGCTGTTGTGACCAGCCTGCCTGTCGTGGCACGTTGCCGACGCGCAGGTGGGCTGTTTTGTGCCTCCTCTTTGCCGACGTTCGCGGGTTAATTCCGTTTCCAAGCCTCTACTTCACCAACTCATGGATTAGTTGCTCAAAAGTCATCAAAACCTACAAAACAAAGGCTAATCGTGTTGGTTAGCACTTATCCTCACATTCATATAAAATTACTTGAAAATGTATACAATTACTTAGATAAACAAGACTAATTTAAGTCACAAAGCGTATCTTGGGCATGCTAGTTTTGCCCGTGATTAGCGTACACCAGGCATACACGATCCCGGGTTACATCTTTCATATGTACCCCCGGGATTAGGCAGGAACAGACTATCTTTAGCCATATTCTGGCTTCCCTGTTCATTTGTGAATACGACAAAGTCTGATGGTAGCCCCTCTCCTTGTGTATGCTCCATCTAGCTGCGATCGGGTCCCACATAATGTGCGTCTGATGTCTGCATACGGTGGGGTAATGTTCAGCTGTCGGAGCACGTGGGCGTCTGTGTCCCGCGCCCCTATTATAGCATTGAGGTGGTGGGGCTCAAATGTGACTATTTGCCCTCTGATTTTTATGGTGTGACTTCTTAGGGTCGGGTTCTAATTGACATAGAATTCCCGAATCAGGTGCAAGTTGCATTCCTTGGGCTCTTCAAAGATGAAGTTGAGCCCAGCTGCTTCGATCCAGTGGACCATCCTAGGGAACTCCTGTGCCAATGGTTCCCGTGCGATATGTTCCTCGGGGAAGTACTTGTTTTCTTTGTGCTTTGCGTACCACTTCTTCCCCTCATCTGTCACCCATCTGGTTCCGTATTGGCGGCGTTGGCCGCGTGGAACTGCTGGTGCTGCTGGGACTGCTGTGCCCAGTCTGATTCGCTTCCTTTCGGCGCCAGATGTTGATGCGCCTTTCCCTTTTTCTTGCCTGCTTGCCATTTTTACCTGTCAACCCAAGTAGACAAGATCAATATTAAGCCAATGGATATCAACTTCAGCTAAGGTCGGGTTAAGCTAGGTTACCCCACACTTAGTCCTTAGCTACAGTTATAACATACCGGCAAGATCATGCTTATTTGCATAAATCAACAACCAACTATACAAACATGCTTAGTGCATACGAAGAATTCGATGGTATATATACACTATGTACTACTCAGACTTCGTGCAGCTAACTACAATCATTACCATCGATAACCTTTTAATCCATCGCACTTAGCAAGGAAAAACAAAGAAATGAAAACAACAACAAGAACTTATCTACACGAACCTATACAACCAACCCAATTCTTGCAAATTTCAATATTCCCCTAACCCGAGAATCCGTCGGTCTTTTAACAGGATAACAACTAGCCGATCGACTCATCTCACTCAACATGTACATCCCGGCATGTATTTCACAAGTTCACTACATTTTTCACTTCAAATTCAAAAACTATCCCTAGAAATGATAGTATCAAGAAAATTTGATTAAATTATGCAATTAACGAGTTCAAGCAATCATAATGATATTCCGAACATTCATCAACAACAATTCAACTGAATTCATGATTAATTTCTACTTAGGGCAAACTTAGCTCACCTCACATGCTCAATATCGAAGAAAATCGACAAGAAATGAGATGGAATCGAAGAACATACCTTGAAGTTGAAGAATTTAAGCAAACTCAACGATTTTCTTGGCCTACTCCGTGTCACGTTGAAGGGGGATGGGTTTTGGGGAGTTTGGTCGCGGAGTGAGTGAAAAATAAGGAAAAGGGAAGGGATTTCGGGGTTAAAAAGTAGAAAAATCACGCGGGTCACCCGGCGACCCAGTGTGACCCGTCGCGATATACACGGCAACGTGTCACCGAGTGCATCACGGTGCACTGCCTCCGTGAAACGAAGCTGTCGCGAGCCTGTTCTGGAAATTTTTAAAAATTCCGGATTATACCTCAACGTGTCACGGAGGGTAACGCGGAGGTCCACCTCTGTGACACGGAGCTATCGCCCTAGGTCACTGTTTTGCCACTTTTTGTTAATTTTCATACCTCGAATTTTCCTTTGCGATTCCGTGCATATTTTCCTCCGTTTGACCTGAAATTCATCTCACTATACAAAATTGGTTAGAATTATAGGTTTCACTCTAAATAAAAATAAAAACAAAAACTAAAACAAAAATTTTTGTTGTTAATCAAGAAAAAGAAAAAGAAAAATCTATTCACAATTTAAAAAGAGAGAAATTTTTTTTTTCACGGGTTGCCTCCCGTGCAGCGCCTGATTTACCGTCGCGGCTCGACGTCGTTATGCTTAGTTGTCCTCTAGGGTGATGGACGATTTCTCTCGATCACCATCCTCCCCCCAATAGTGCTTACACCGTTTTGGTGGTTTTCCCATTAACTCTCGTGAATCCTTAATCTGCTCATCATCGCCTTGATCAATCACAATGATCACTGAGAGTTCTTCGTACACCATCAGGAGCTTGGGTGCCTTGTACACATCGAACACCTCCACCTTGTCGTGTGCTTGCATTGTTAGCTGCCCCGCAGCTACGTCAATCAGTGCTTTCCCGGTCGCCAAGAAAGGACGTCCCAAAATAAATGGGACTTCCGCGTTTGGTTCAAAATCCAGCACGACAAAATCTATCGGGAAGATCAGGGAGCCAACTTGCACCAGGACGTCCTCCACAATCCCATCAGGTCTGGCTAAGGACCAATCCGCCAATTGCAAGATTACTGTTGTGGGTCTAGGACTCCCTAGATCCAGCTTTTTGAATACCGATGACGGCATCAAATTTATGCTCGCTCCCAAATCACACAATCCACGAGCTCGGATGCTCTGCCCAATAGTAATCTGTATAGTAAAGCTCCCAGGGTCTTTGAGCTTTGTTGGCAGTCTGTTTTGAATCCGGGAAGTGCACTCCTCCGTTAGAGACACCGTAGCATACTCAGTCAATCGACTTTTATTTGCCACGATGTCCTTTATATACTTGGCATATTTCGGCACTCCCTGCAAAACATCAACAAGAGGTAAGTTAATATATACCTGTTTCAGCACCTCCATGAATTTCTTGAAACACGCCTCCTCCTTGTGTTTCTTTAATCTTTGAGGGAACGGGGGTGGTGGTCTTTCTGATTCAGCTTCCTTAGTCTTCCCCCTCTCATCACTTTGCTCCCTCTCAACTTCTGCTGCTCCCGATTGTTGAGGTGGTCTTTCTGGTTCCACCTCTTTCAACTGCAAACCACTCCTTGTGGTCACTGCATTCACCTGCTTGGGATTGGGATCTGTGTCGCTCGGAAGTCCTCCTCTAGGCCTTGTGTTTTGGGCTCCAGCAAATTGCCCAAATTGATATTCAAGTGCCTTGGTAGCTAACTGGTTGTTTTTCACTTCGGCTGCCAATTTCACATAGTCAGCCTGCAATTGAGCTTGGTTAGCTATCATGGTCTTGAACATCTCCTCAATGCTGGGTGATGGTGGTGGAGGAGGTGCATTGTTGTTTCTGAATTGTGCTTGATAATTCTGCTGCCCTCCTTGGTTCCTTTGCACACCCTGACCCGAACTTTGCCCCTGATGGTTGTTGGTACCCCAGGAGAAATTCGGGTGATTCCTCCAATTGGAATTGTATCTATTACCATACTGTTGGTGGTTGTTCCTTTGTACATTTCTCACAAAGTTTACCGAGTCAGGATTGGCTCCACAACACTCAGCTGAGTGCTCACTGCTTCCGCACACTTCACACCACATCTGCTGCACTGCATTCACTGGGGCTTGAGGCTGGTTCATTGTCATGTTGCTGAAGTGGGTGTTAAGTTGATTTTGTAATGCAGCTATTTGTGCAGCGATAGCTGTAAACCCATCCACTTCTAGCACTCCTGCTGCTTTCCTTGTTCCTCCTCTGGACGAATCAGCATTCCATTGCGGATTGCCATGCGAAATACGGTTCAACAAGGTATACAACTCCTCATAAGTTTTCTCCAGCGCTTGTCCTCCAGCTGCTGAGTCTAGCAATATTTTTGTGTGGGGTTCCAAACCCTCTATAAAAGTGTGCACCAGCACATCATTGGACTGATGATGATGAGGACAACCCCACAACATGGACTTGAATCTCTCCCAAGCCTGATATAGATTCTCTCCCTCTCTCTGTTTGAAACTTAGAATCTGACTTCTAAGTCTTGCTGTTTTAACGGAGGGAAAAAACCGTATCAAGAATTTCCTTGCAAGATCATCCCACGTAGAAATAGAATTCGGTGGCTCAGCTTTCAACCACCTCTTGGCTTCTCCCAATAGTGAAAATGGGAACAATGTAAGATGGACATAATCTGATGACACTCCAGCGGGGATATAAGTGTCACTTATCTCCAAAAAATTTTGGGGATGCTGCTGTGGATCTTCATGAGGGAGACCTGTAAACTGCCCACTTCTGTGCAGCAATTGCACCATATTCTGCTTAAGTTCGAACCTCCCTCCTGGCTCAGGTTTACGGATGCTAGATGTGACATTATTAGCATGTGGGATTGCCACCTCGCGAACTGGCCGAGCTGCTACTTCTTCGGGCACTAACACTGCCCGTACTACCGGTGGATTCTGTTGTTGCTCCATGATCGTCTGTCTGAGCAACTGCAGCTTTCTTTCCAGAGCTTCTCTCCGCTTACTATGAAATATTCTTTCTGGCTCTAAATACGAGTCCACCAGCTCCTTGTCTCTTGCCAGTGTTCAACAGAGATTAAATCTGCAAAATACAGGCTAAGACCAATTTGTCAACACTAAGAGAATAAAAATACAGTAAATTAACACTTTAAGACAAATTCACCAATTGCCAGTCCCCGGCAACGGCGCCAAAAACTTGTTCGGTCTGCGTTATATGGGTATATATCTACACGCAAGTGCACGTGGTAGAACAAGTAGTAAAGTGGCTTAAGTAAGCCAAGTATCGATCCCACAAGGACTGGGATGAAATGCAATCTGCTCAAGTGTGCTATAATTCAATTCTAAAAATGCAGACAACAGTGTAACCAAGAGTTTGATATTTTGTTTTATAATTTTTATGCTAAAGCTAAAACAATTATCTAATGTGAGTCTGAACTATGAATGAGAGCATGCTGAGGCTAAACGAACATGTAATGAAATTAATTATCGACATAATTTGGTTAGTCTTTTCGTCCGGTTGCTAGTCAAGAACTATTGCCAAGGGATTAAAACTCTTGTATTTAACCCCACTTAAGAATCATGAACCATCCACCTACATTTCTGTGATTAAATGAATTCATGTTCTAGCCATACAAACCCGGTTCCTAAATTGACTAATACGACTTTCAGGTATATTTTTATCCTGAAAGTAAATCAATTCCCAATTTTCCCAAACCAAGAAAAGATCATATCCTATTAATTCACAACTTTCCAATTTCTTGCTCTCTCGAGTGAAACCGGACTTTTTAGATATACATTAATGTAAGCCACACATTAATGCAGTAAGAACAAGAATTAATAGAACAACCATGGAAGAAAAGAGGAAAAACCAAAGAATCAATGATTACATTTCACTACAATTGTTCATAACCTCAGCAAGAAGATGAATTAGCCACTCATTTGTGGATTAAACATCGTTAAATGAGTGTTAAACATACAAGCAATTGAATACAAGGATAAGGAAAGAGAGAAAAACCCTGATAATTTCGTCCCCTCAACTGCCTGTAACCCATGTTCTTGCTCCACCAAGTCAGAATATTGAAAAATGAACCTAAGTGTTCTATTTATACTGGTGGGAATTTTTCCCAAAATAACGAGCAACGTGTCACGGAGTGCATCGCGGAGCACTGCCTCTGTGACATGCTACAGACGCGGACCTTCACTGGAACTGGGGGTCTAGGAAATAAAGCCCAACGTGGCACGGCGTGCAATGCGGAGCCAAGCCACCGTGCCACGGACCCATCGCGAACCCACACTGGAATTTGGCTGAAAATTCCCATCGAGGCAGAAGGCCTCCGCGATGGCAGCGTGACACGGCTCCATCGTGGAGCCCCTTTATTTTGTGCTTTCCAATGCCTTGTCCCGTGCTCACTTTCGAGTTCAATGCCAATCTCTTCCAACATGCATTTAAGCTTCCCAAAATTACATTTTACTTGCAAAACAATGCTAATCATGTTGGTTAGTATAAATTCACATTTTATTACCAATTACATGAGAATGTATACACATTGATAGATAAACAAGGCTAAAATGACACTTTTAAGTATCACTTGGGCATATAAATTTGCCCAAGATCACAGCTCCTGGTACAATTCGTACATTAGTGCTATGGTTCGTGAGTCCATCTTACTTCTTAATATTTCCACGACTCCAATTATGGATCGTACCATCATGGTATGGCTCGCACTGAGTCTTATATTTCCTTCTTCCAAATTTAGCCTTCAGACTTTCATCACGGTTTTCAGTACGACTCATACTATCAAGGTACGACTCGTACTGAAATTAGTACTTTGGTTGATTTTCTTCATTTTGAGGCTTCTTTTGCTCATCTTTTCTCCAACACTTATTTTCTATGAAATAAAAGTAAAAGTGCCTTATACCGATATAAACATACCTAAGTCTATGCTATTTTCTTAGATTTAAGCATCGAAAGTGCTGTAAACTCACAACACATCAAGGCTCATAATGCTCAATTGTTGAAATTGGCAAAAGCCATACCCTTATGATTCAACAAGCCATCAAAAAGGCCACGAAACCTTTAATTGACAAATTGGGAAGCCTATGTGCAAGAGTTAAAGTGTTGGAAAATGAAGTGGTTTCCATAAGGAAAGAAATAGATAGCCGCAGGGAGAAGCTGTCACCGAAAGGTATTGACCTGAATATGTCAGCCTTTGATGATGTCCAACCAGGAAGTAGCAGGAGTCCATTGAATGATTGGTGTGTAGGCTATGATAGCCCATCCGAGGTGATATCGGATATGGAAATATACCATAGCAGACTACCCCATCTAGGATGCTCACTATTCATGAAGTGCACATGCCAGGTGACCCATATTGGAGACCTCCAGTGTACACTTATGATGAGAGCCAGACTCTTCCGAATCGTTGGGTGCACGCTGCACCAGGCAGGCTACTAAAACTTCCACCGAATCTATTGATGCCTTCACCTACTGAGACTTCTTTGTGGCAATTCTCCTACACACTTACTCATGGACCCCTCATGACCCTTACCATTTCACTCAGGGAGCTTTCCCTTTCCTTTCTTATGCTTTATTGATACATTGGGGACAATGTAAGTTGTTAGTTGGAAGTGGGATGTGGGCTCTCATGATTGGCTATGTAATCTCATGTTTAATTTCTTTTGACTTTTTATTTCCATTGATGGATCCATTTTAAATTTCCAAACTGTTTAATGACCCATTTCTTAATAATCGTCTTTGTTTATAGTGTTCAACAAATAATTCCAAGGGTTTTCTTTATCCCACGGTTCTTTTTCAAGGAGAGACTTTCTTTTCTTTTCTTTTATTGTCGAATCGGGTGGCATTTACTAATGATAGATTTAGAGGTGACTTTCTTAAGGGAAAATGTCGATTTTGGATTCTTTTTGAGTAGATTGTTGCATTGGCTTTTGAGAAGCACCACTGAAAATTTGTAATGGCATTGAAAATGGATTTTGAAGAAAAAAAGAGGCTTTTGAAGTTAATGATTTTGCACTCTTTTGTTATGAGTTGCACATTCCTTGCTTGGCTCTTTGGTTCACATGCTATCTCATCTAAAGTCATACTCTTGATGTGGTTGTGAAAATTATGTGAATTCCTTGGACTGTGATGCCTTGTGTGGTGAGGCTTTTAGCTTAATTTTCATGCATGAGAGGTTGTCTATAACTTGCCTTAAGTGTGAATCAAGGACAGATCCTAGATGTAGCTGCACTTAGGACATGGTTTTAGGCCTTCTTTTGATAGCTACTTCACCTATATGACCTCCTTGAACATCCATCTTTGCTAGCCAACTTGAGCCTTTAAACCTTTTCCTTGAGAACCACATTACAAGCCTATTACCCCTTTGTAATCCCTCTTTGGCACCATCCTACCTAATGCTAGTTGTGAGAACAAATGAAAAATGAGGTTTGATGCCCAAAATTTTGGGAAAGATAAGGGAGAAATGAGGCAAAAGCCTAAGTTTGGGGGTTGCAAAAGAAAAATGCGAAAAATATGTGAGATTCAATGTGAGGTAGCACCAAAGTGTGATGAAATGAATGAATTAGAAGAAAAAGAAAGTTGAAAGGTGCTGCCACTTGCTTAGATGAGGCTAAAAATGGAAACCAAGGAGATATAAGGGAGGCTCTTGAGACAAAATTGAAGATGTGATCAAGGAGAGATAAGGTGGGGTAATCTAAAAATAAGGAGTATGCAAAAATGTTTCCAAAAAAGGCATTAGGGAGGTTCTAGTAACTAGAACTAAAAATTCATCCTACCTTTACCCCTAGCCTTCATTATGACCCTCAAGTTCTAATTGATTTTGAGTGTAGTAATTCTATATTAGTGGCGAGTTACACGAAGTACAAGCCTATGGGTCAAGTTGTGTGCATGATAATTTCTTTATAAGAGTGAGCGTGTTTGACTTATTCTATAATATGTGTGATAATGTGTTCAAATTAAAAGATATGATTGAGACAAGAATGAAGTGAGCTTTAAGGCAATCTTTGAATGTGAATTTGCAATGATTTACGATACTATGTGAGCTTGTTTTGATTAACCATACCTTTGTTTTAAATGAAAGAAACACTTGTGAATCATGCCAATTGTTTGTGGTTACCTCTTGAAGCATTTATATAAATTGTTGAGTCTTTTCTTTCCATTGAGTCAGTGTGCGATTTTGGGGTTGCCGTAGTCCCAACGGTCCCTTGTGCAAAAACTCATGTCATGTGACATGCTTATTTCAATTGTTTAGCTTTAACGAAATGTCTTACTTGAGGATAAATAATGGTTCAGGTTTGGGGTTTCATGAGTTGGGAATTTACAACCTTATTAGGCTTTTAAACATGAGATTTTGCTTGATTTTCAAGTCATTTAGGAAGAGTTTATGCCCTTTCTCTATGGTTTTTGCAGGTACTCAATTTTTAATAGAGAAAGTAAGAAGTTGAATAAAGAGCATGGTGTTGAAAAAAGAGGACATGTGTTTCGCAAGATGACATATGCGAAAGGCAGGCCAAATGCAGGAGCGCATTGCTTGGATGTTGAAGGCACACTTGCGGAATGCAGGTCAACACTTGCAAAATGCAGGTGCCAATGTAGGACCATTCCCGGACTTTCTGGGCCCCAGCTGTGATCGAGCGGTGCCTCATATATGGGTACCTATGAAAAGCAGGTGCCTCACAAGTGAGGCCGTCATCAGAAGGATAAAATCGTCCAGCACAAGAAAAGAGGAGCAACTTTACCCTATTTTTGTACACCTTTTGTAAAGAATAGAACATTCTATTCCCTAGTTAGTTTTTGTAATTTTAGAGAGAGCAAAAGATAGAGAGAAGTGAGAGCTCTTTCCTTCATCTTCTTCATCTTTCTAAGGTAAAAACCTCCATAGAAGAATAAATTGAGTTTGAAGTTTCTTATTAATGATAGTAATTCCTTTATTGGTTTTATCCTTTGTTCTTCATCTATATAGCTAACCTCCTTTCTAGGGATGTATGCATGATAGGGGATAAAATGAATTGAGTCTTGCTAGTTTAATCTTAGAATTACTTATTTAGCATAAATCTATTGTTTTCTCTAAATTAAAATTGAAATATCTATAATTGCAAGTATAGATTATGTTTACTTATTCTATTGTTGCTTGAAAATTCTACACCATGTAAGTTTCAATTGTTTAGTTGTCAAACTAATATGTAAGTCAAGAGTTTTAGAGTATGACACATATGATAAAGGGCTCGGGGAGAGGTCGAACGAGCCGAAATCGAGACAGCAGGGGAGAACGCCGGACTAGTTGCAATCGGGGCAATGTGTCATGGACCCTCTCCTCCGCGATGGTTCCGTGACATGCCCGTAAAACAATGCATTGGAGTCTGTGTCACAGACCCCCTGTCCACCGCCCTAAGTTATATATATATATTAAGTTCCTTTCATTAAGTTATTTTCATGAAATTCACCCGGCAAATTGTAACCCCGCTGAACAAAAGTTGTCGGAATTGCTCAAAATTGATTCCTAAACGATCACAGGCATCAAATAAGCATTTGTCCCTTCTGAAGTCTCGGGAAATTATAGGTTTTTGGCTGTATTTTATGTAGTTGAATTATAGTTGATATTAATATCAAAAGTTATCATTTTAAGACGAATTCGGTACTGAAATTAGTCTCTTTCTCCTAGTATTACGGTTGTAGTTGGAAAGAGCTGTTGAATACCAGCTGAAACTCGCCACTTATTCGGGAAAAGGCAATCAAGGTATGTTAAGGCATATTTCTTCGACAAGTTAGTTTCTATAGTACTGCAATATAGTTTGGATCCTAGTACGAGAGCTAGAAGTTTTATTATTGTAAATAGCTGTTGTTGTTAGCTGAGACCAGTGCTTATGTTTAGTTTGGGGTTGACTTTGCCCTGTATAGCATTCCATAACCAACCCAGGTTTACTAGCTATGTTGTTACCCGCCAAGGGCTAGATGACGTCGCTCCAATGAGCGGTATGCCATCCGAGAGGGACGAAGATGAGGTCCGAGGACCTTATACAGTCCATTCCATGGCTGGACTATTTTTATGCCGTATCGGCACCATACCCCATGGAGCCTGGTGCTCAGGGTACAGATAGCAGGATTCCGTAGGACTCAAATACAACTACAGTTCAGGGGCCGAGCGGGCTTAGTTGTAGACCCAGGGGACTAGTAGGACGAATATGGTTATTAGTTGACTCATTTTTAGCTTTTTAGGGGTATCTAGTGATTGAAGTATGCTCGCCAGGGCTTATGGGGGCCCCGAGTGGGTTATTCTGTGCTGATTGTACCTTCCAGGCTTATGGGGGCCAAGTAAGGTTCTTGTTTGAACTATTTATTATTAGATTAGATAGTAGGAAGTTAAGTTATTCAGGTTATTCCTCTATCCCTTTCACTTAGTTACTTTCAGTTTCATCTTAACTTTTATTTAGTTATTTTCAGTTATTGCCTTACATATTCGGTACATATTGTACTGACGCCCATCTTGGGGTGCTGCATTGCTTTCCTGTAGGTGTGGATAGACGCGGATTAGGACCTTCTTAGCTTTCAGCCAGAGTCAGCAGTACCGTTAACTCCCCTCCTCCAGAGCTGATTAGTCAGAAGGTTTGCTCTTTTGATTGTACAGTATAGGTTGGTCGGGGCCCTGTCTCGACCATTATTCCACTCCTAGAGGCTTGCAGATTTTATAATTTTCCTGTGGTTAGTTTGTTGTTTTCCATGTGGGGCCTATATATGTTTTATCTTATGTGTTTCCCATGTGGGGCATTGTTTAGCTATTATATAGTGGCCTTGTCAGCTATAGTATAGTTTAGTGCCTGATTTATATTTCAGTTATAACTAGACATCATGGTGGTCTTGTCGGCCCGCATAGAATTCCCTTTATTTGCCTGTTGCTAGTTAGCAGTTTTCCTTACAGGTGGGTATTATGCTTGGTCGGCTAGAGGTTGTGTTTACAGCCGAGATATAGCCCGTTGTTTTCTGTAGATGAGTTGTAGGCTCGCACTAGAAGTGCATAAGCCTAGCCAGGTCAGTCAGATTCTAGTATGACACTAGGTGCCAGTCATGCCTCCCAAGGTGGGGCGTGACAAACTTGGTACCAGAGCAGGTCATATCCTAGGGAGTTTGCAAGCCGTGCCAAGTAGAGTCTTGTCTATGGATGTGTTGTGCACCATATTTTATAGACAGGAGGCCGCAAGGCATGTTAGGGTGGTTACTCTTCTTTTTCTTCCAATCATGCTTAGAGCTGTGCTGTATAGGGTTGAGTCCCTAAGCTTACTATAATCTACTTGTCTATAGAGAAATGTCGGACACACGACAGACCACAACTGGCAGGAAGTTAGACATCACAGCAGGAGAAGGCACTAGCAAGGTGCCTCAGTCAGAGTCAGCTCGATTTGAGGGCGACAGGGAGACTTCATTGATCTTGGGCAGATTTATATGCCCAAGTGATACTCAAATGTGTCATTTTGTCTTGTTTATCTATCGATGTTTGTACATTCTCATGTGAATTGTAATAAAATGTGAATTTATACTAACCAACATGTTTAGCGTGGTTTTGCAGGAAAAATATAATTTTATGAAGCTAAGATGCATGTTGGGAGAAATCGGGATTGGACTCGGAAGCTAGCAAGGAAAAAGCACAAGGAAAGCACGAATTAAAGGGGCTCCGTGATGGAGCCGTGTCACGCTGCCATCGCGGATGCATTATACCCGTATGCTGAAAATATGCCAAATTCCAGTGAAGGTGCGCGTTGGGGCCGTGGCACGTTGGCCTAGCCCCGCGTTGCACGCCGTGCCACGTTGGGCTTTAATACCTGGACGACCAAATTCTAGTGAGGGTCCGCGTTGGTGGCGTGTCACGGAGGCAGTGCTACGCGATGCACTCCGTGACACGTTGCTTGTTATTCCGGGTAAAATTCCCACTAGTATAAATAGAACACTTAGGTTCATTTTTAATAATTCTGACTTGGTGGAGCAAGAACGTGGGTTACAGGCTGTTGAGGGGACGAAAATCTCAAGGTTCTTCTCTATCTCCTTCTTCTTTATTTCAATTGCTTGTATGATTAACACTCATTTAACGATGTTTAATCCACTAATGAGTGGCTAAGTTCCCTTCTTGCTGAGGTTAAGAACATTTGTATTGAAATGTAATTATTGATAAATTGGTTTTTCATCTTTTCTTCCATGGTTGTTCTATTGATTCTTGTTCTTACTGCATTAATGTGTGGCCAACGTTAATGTATATCTAAAAAGTCCGATTTCACTCGAGAGGGCAAGAAATTGGAAAGTTGTGAATTGATAGGATATGATCTTTTCTTAGTTTGGAAAAATTGAGAATTGATTTACCATCAGGATAGAGATATAACTGAAAGTCGTATTAGTCAATTAAGGAATCAGTTTTGTATGGCTAGAACATGAATTTCTTTTTATCACAGAGATGTAGCTGGAAGGTTCATGATTCTTAAGTTCGGTTAAATACGGGAGTTTTAATCCATAGGCAATAATTCTTGACTATCAACCGGAGAAAAGATTAATCAAATTGTGTCGATAATTTATTTCTCTACATGTTCATTTTAGCCTTAGCATGCTCATACCTATAGTTTAGACTCAAATTGTTTATTCGTTTTAGACTTAGTATAAAATTAGGAAACAAAATATCAAAATCTTCTTCACACTGTTGTCTGCAGTTTAGAGAAAGTTTATTAACACTTGATTAGATTGATACCTTAGTACAGTCCCTGTGGGATCGATACTTGGCTTACTTGAGCCACTTTACTACTTGTTCGACCACATGCACTTGCGTGTAGTTATTCCAAATAGCCCAAACAAGTTTTTGGCGCCGTTGCCGGGGACTGGCAATTGGTAAAATTTTTCTTAAGTGTTAGTTTACTATTTCCTCTTAGTGTTGACAACTTGGTCTTAGCCTGTATTTTGCAGATACTAATTTCTGTTGAACACTGGCAAGAGACAAGGAGCTGGTGGACTCATCTTTAAAGCCGGAAAGACAATTCCATCGTCAAAGGAGAGAAGCTCTAGAGAAAAAGCTTCAATTGCTCAGACAAACAATCCTGGAGCAACAACAGAATCCACCAGTTGTAAGGGCAATGTTAGTGCCCGAGGAAATGGCAGCTAGGCCGGTTCGTGAGGTGGCAATCCCACATGCTAACAATGTCACATCTAGAATCCGCAAACCTGAGCCAGGAGGGAGGTTCGAGCTTAAATAGAACATGGTGCAATTGCTGCACACCAGCGGGCAGTTCACAGGTCTCCCTCATGAGGATCCACAGCAACATCTCCAAAATTTTTTGGAGATAAGTGACACTTACATCCCCGCTGGAGTGTCATCAGATTATGTCAGGCTTACATTATTCCCATTTTCACTTTTGGGAGAAGCTAAGAGGTGGTTGAAAGCTGAGCCACCTAATTCCATCACCACGTGGGATGATCTTGCAAAGAAATTCTTGATACAGTTCTTTCCATCCGGTAAAACAGCAAGACTTAGAAGTCAGATTCTAAGTTTTAAACAGAGAGAGGGAGAGAATCTGTATCAGGCCTGGGAGAGATTCAAATCTATGTTGCGGGATTGTCCTCATCATCACCAATCCAATGATGTGCTGGTGCATACTTTCATAGAGGTTTTGGAACCCCACACAAAAATCTTGCTAGACTCAGCAGCTGGGGGACAAGCATTAGAGAAGACTTATGAGGAGTTGTATACCTTTTTAAATCGTATTTCGCAGGGGAATCCGAGTGGAATGCGGACTCTTCAAGAGGAGGAACAAGGAAGGCAGCAGGAGTCTTAGAAGTGGATGGTTTTACAGCTATTGCTGCTCAGATAGCTGCGTTACAGAATCAACTCAACACCCACTTCAGTAACATGAGCATGAACCAATCTCAAGCCCCAGGGAATGTAGTGCAGCAGATTTGGTGTGAAGTGTGCGGGAGTAATGAACACTCAACTGAGTGTTGCGGAGAAAATCTTGATTCGGTGAACTTTGTTGGTAATGTACAGAGAAATAACCACCTACAGTATGGCAATAGCTACAATTCCAACTGGAGGAATCACCCGAATTTCACTTGGGGTAGAAACAACAATCAAGGGCAGAGTTCGAGTCAGGGGGCACAGAGAAATCAAGGAGGGCAGCAGAACTATCAGTCGCAATACAGAAGCAACAATGCACCTCCCCCACCACCATCACCCAGCATTGAGGAGATGTTCAAGACAATGATAGCTAACCAAGCTCAATTACAGGCTGATTACGTGAAATTGGCAGCCGATGTAAAGAATAATCAGTTTGCTACAAAGGCGCTGGAGTACCAGTTTGGGCAATTTGCTGGAGCTCAAAACACCAGGCCGAGAGGAGGACTTCCGAGTGACACTGATCCGAACCTCAAGCAGGTAAATGCAGTGACCACAAGGAGTGGTTTGCAACTCAAGGAGGTGGAACCGGAAAGATTACCACAACAGTCAAAAGCAGGTGAAAAGGAGAGGGATATGATAGGGGGAAGGAGAAGGAAGCTGAACCAGAAAGACCACCACCCCCGTTCCCTCAAAGACTAAGGAAACACAAGGAGGAAGCGTGCTTCAAAAAGTTCATGGAGGTGCTTAAGCAGGTACACATTAATTTACCTCTTGTTGATGTTTTGCAGGGAGTGCCGAAGTATGCAAAATATATCAAGGACATCGTGGCAAACAAAAGAAGGCTGATTGAGTACGCTACGGTGGCGCTTACGGAGGAGTGCACTTCACGGATACGAAATAGGTTGCCCACAAAGCTCAAGGACCCTGGGAGCTTTACAATTCAAATTACAATTGGCCAGAGTATCCGAGCTCGCGGATTATGTGATTTGGGAGCGAGCATTAACTTGATGCCGACATCGGTATTCAAGAAGTTGGGGCTAGGGAGTCCTAGACCAACAACAGTGATCTTGCAACTAGCGGATCGTTCCTTAGCCAGAGCTGATGGCATTGTGGAAGATGTGCTGGTGCAAGTGGGCTCCCTTATCTTCCCGGTAGACTTCGTTGTGCTGGATTTTGAGCTAGATGCAGAAGTCCCATTTATTTTGGGACATCCTTTCTTGGCGACCGGGAAAGCACTTATTGATGTAGCGGCAGGGCAGCTAATTATGCGGGCCCATGACAAGGTGGAGGTGTTTGAGGTGTACAAGGCTACAAAGCTTCTGGCCGTGTATGAGGAACTCTCAGTGATCAATGTGCTTGATCAAGAAGATAGTGCTCAGAGCGTTGAGTCACGGGAGCCATTGGGGAAACCACCGGAGAAGTGTAAGCATGACATGGGTGAGGACGATAGTCGAGAGAAAACGTCCGTCACCCTAGAGGATGACTGAGCTTAATGACGTCGAGCCGCGACGGTAAACCAGGCGCTGTAGGGAGGCAACCCATGAAATTTTTGTAATATTCGAATAGATTTCGTAGAAGAGAAAAAAAAGAAAAAAAAATGAGAAAAATAAAAATAAAAACAAAAAAATTGTATTTTATGTAAAACCTATAAATTCTAATCAATTTCTTGTTGTGAGATGAATTTCAGGTTGAACGGAGGGTAAAAATGCAAAGGATCGCAAAGGAAAAATCGAGGTAAGAAAAATAATAAAAAGTGGCAAAACAGTGAGCCTGCGCAATGGATCCGTGTCACGGAGGAGGGCCTCTGCGTTACCCTCTGTGACACGTTGAAGGTGTTGTGGAATTTTTTACAAATTCCAGAACCCCTGCGCGATGGCTCCGTGTCACGGAGGGTGTGCTCCGCGTTACCCTCCGTGACACGTTGAAGTGTTATTCGCGACGGGTCACACCGGGTCGCCGGGTGACCCGCGCAAAAAACGTTCTTTTAAACCCCGAAAACACCCAATTTTTCCCATTTTTTCGCTCCCCTCCGCCACAAACAACCCAAAAGACCCCCTCCCCCAACGTGACACAGACCTAGGATCAAATTTTCTTCAACTTTTATTCAAGTTCAACGAATTAAAGGTATGTTCTTGAACTTAACCTCAATTTTGGCCGAAATTGTCAATTTTTGAGCATGTGAGGTAACTAAAGCGTGCCCTAAGTGTAAATTGAGCATGAATTCATTTAAGTTATTGTTGATTGATGTTCGTAGAATCATCATGATTGTATGAACTCGATAAATACATGTTTGTTTGAATTTGTGTGAAATTGGTAGCTAGGGTTGGAATTTGAATAGGAAGAAGCTAAATTTGGTTGAAATTTGAAAATGATTAGGTTGTTCATGTTGGGTAAGGTGAATTATGTTGTGCTTGTTATGAATATGCTAAGTAAACGATGGATTTTTGGGAGAATGAAATTGTCAATTGCATAGAACTTGGTGGGTTGCATAGGTTGTGTTAAGAGTTTTTCTGTGCTAAGTGCTATGGGATGAAATAGTATTGATGGTCATATGTTGAATAACTGTACGTAGTCAGAGTAGTACATAAAATATATTCCATCAAATTCTCTGAATGCACAAGGCATGTTGTTGTTTCTTGTTGTAAACTGGGAAGTGAGAATTGTCTTGCCGTAATGTTGTGATTGTGGCTAAAGACTAAGTGTGGGGTGGCCTAGCTTAACCCAACCTTAGTCGAAGCTAATTTTAACTTGAATAACATTGGGACTGTCTGCTTGATTTGATAGGAATAATGGCAAGCAGGCAAGATAAAGGAAAGGGCGCATCTACATCAAGCGCCGGAAGGAAAAGAATTAGACTGGGAACAGCAGTCCCAGCAGCACCAGCGGTTCCGCGCGGCCAACGTCGTCAATACGGAACCCGATGAGTGACAGAGGAAGGGAAGAAATGGTACGCAAAGCATAAGAAAAGCAAATACTTCCCAGGAGCATATTGCAAGGGAGCCGTTGGCATAAGAATTCCCCAGAATTGTCCACAGGATTGATGCAGCCGGGCTGAACTTCATCTTTGAAGAGCCCAAGGAGTACAATCTTCACCTGATTTGGGAGTTCTACGCCAACTGGAACCCGACACTCAGAAGTCACACCATAAAGATAAGGGGGCAGGTAGTCACTTTTGAGCCCCATCACCTTAATGCCATCTTGGGGGCGCGGGACACAGACGCCCATGTACTCCGGCAGGTGAATATCACTCCACCATATGTGGACATTAGACGCACTCTGTGTGGAGCTCGGTCTACAGCACGGTGGAGCAGGCATAAGGAGAGGGGCTACCATCAGACATTGCCCTACTCGTAGATGAACAGGGAAGCCAGGATATGGCTTAAAATTGTTTGTTCCTTCCTGATCCCGGGGGTGCATATGATGGATGTCACCCGAGGGTACTAAGTGGAAAAGGATAAAGGGCTTTTTTATAGAGAGAGATCTCTCGTTAGGTCTTGGCAATGTCGCATTGGTTAGGTTAATATCTCACCGAAAGGTGGGAGGTGTGCCGAGATCCTGGGCAGCGGGATCTTCCCATCATGATCGACTAAAGGGTGGATTGTGTGTGCTTGGTCTATGCCTTGATGAAAGGGTTGGAGATCAATGTTGGGGCGGTGATTATCTCCGCCATGAAGAGAGCCCGTTTGCATAAAGGGCACAGGTACGGGTTTGGTGGCTTACTGACCACGTTCCTGAGGGGCCTGGATACTAAGGAGGAGGCCCTTGACTACATCTCGCAGATAGAGAGGAGGGCCTTAGACGTCACCAAAACTAAGGCACCCGACACCACTCATGGGCCGGTTCTTATGCTAGCCGAGCGACATGCTCGGGATGATCAGTACATGGCCCGCATGTTCGGGATGCAGATGCTCCAGCTGCGCATAGGCGGGAGGCCGGCAACAGAAGATGAGCTCTGGCAGCTCGAGCTAGACTACCCTTTTGGCGAAAATGCCAGGGCTCTATGCCGAGTGGGGCCAACTTTTGTGGAGTCCACTGATGATGATGTCCCCACAGATGAGGAGACGCGTCGTGAGGACTCAGATGTTGGGTCAGATGATGATGGCGGAGGCGATTCAGACATTGGAGACGAGGCAACGACACCTGACGAAGAAGTGGTTACTTCGATTGATTAGGGAGTTTCACCACCCATTTTTGTGCTATGCTGAATTTTGTGAACACTGGGGACAGTGTTCGATTTAAGTGTGGGGTGGGAGTAGTTAGGTGCTGGTTGTTGTTTTTATTAATGTCTCTGTTCTGTTGTTGTGCTTGGAAAAAAAATTGTGACCCTGTGATTTTTGTGTGTATGTCTGTATTGTAATTAATGTGAAGCTGTTGTGTGCTGTTGAATGTTGTTAGTAGGTTTTGTAAATATTTTTGTTTTATCGAAATTATTGATTAAAATTTTTTGTGAAATTTTTTATTTTTGGGTTTCTCGGCGTTTGTTTTCGGTGCTTTTACCTAGAATAGTCCCATTGAACATAAGTCGTAATTAGTGACCATTCCCTATGATGGATGGATGATGACCGTCTTAAGGGAAATGTAGTCGATAGGAGTAGTTTTTGTCTTTAAATTTTTCCTTTGTTTGCGTGTATCCCAAACGTGTTGTTACTTTATGGTTGCGAAATTCTTGTTGTGTGTTGTACATGATATTTAAAATGCAAAGGTGATTCGTATGAAAGCATGCAACTTTGTAAATATGTTGAGATACCTAGGCCATAGAGTTCGATTCGGTGTGATTGAGGCTTAATGTTTGAATTCTTGTAATTAGCTGATTGAAGAGTCTGTGAATATGTCTTGAGTTGAGCATGTGCAATGAGTGTGTGGTGAGGTTTCGTTTCTTCCATGCTATTGTGAAGTGTCTAGAACTTGCCTGGTGTGTGTACGAAACGAAATGAAGGATGTGTATTGTAGGAAAGGATGTAGGCATTTCTTTGCTTTAACCGAAAGTTTTTTCATTATCGTACCTACCTTGAATGTACATCCTAGTTAGCCCATTGAGCCTTTAGCCTATTATTTTCTTTTGTCAAAAAGGTGTAAACTGAGCTTAACCCCTTCTTTTCATTATCCGTGAATTTGATCCAAAACTCTTAAGCGCTCAAGAAAAAAATAATTTTCCCACAGTGTTAAGGAGTGAGAATTGTGAAAAGAAAAGAAAAAGCAGAGTGATGAAAGGAAAGAAAAGGTCAAAGGTGCACTCACTATAAATTAAATGTAATGAAGACGTATAACTAATATTTGTTATTAAGTCGAGTGTGCTTAAAGATATGGGAACAAAAATAAAGACAGACTTCAAGAATGGGAGGATGAAGGAAGAAACAATGCCCATAAGGTTGATGGGATGTATTGAAAAAGCGCTTAAGGCGTCTAGTTATTATTATTGGTTAGCCCAGTATTTGCTAGTTCCATAGCTTACATTACAACCCGTTAAGTCCTACGTGATCTTACATCATGCGTCCTTATATTAGTGGAGTAATACACTAAAGGCAAGCCTATGGTTCATGATATGATGCATGTGAAGTCTTTTGGGAGAGAGAGCGAAATCATGTTTATATGCCCCTGCATGTAATGTCTTTGAGTTCATTTGATTAAAAAGGGGAAAATTCTCTTGTGTTGTGAGGGCACATGCTCGACGAGAGATTGAATTTCGTTTCGGATATCTTGATCAGCTGATTTGCATGAGTTTGCCGATATCGAGAGTCGATTCTTGAGTCTAAGAAGTCTTAATGTGTTGAAGGTCATTGTATTGATAAGACTATGCATGTTTTCTTGATGATTTGCTATATTAAATAATCAGTATAACCATAGCTTGAATTGTCAAGCCAAAGTAGCCAGGATTGGGTGTCAATCGCATGAGGTGTAAGATTATTGTTCGGGGACGAACAAGGATTTAAGTGTTGGGTAAGTGATCTTGGGCAGATTTATATGCCCAAGTGATACTCAAATGTGTCATTTTATCTTGTTTATCTATCGATGTTTGTACATTCTCATGTGAATTGTAATAAAATGTGAATTTATACTAACCAACATGAGTAGCGTGGTTTTGCAGGAAAAATATAATTTTACGAAACTAAGATGGATGTTGGGAGAAATCGGGATTGGACTCGGAAGCTAGTAAGGAAAAAGCACAAGGAAAGCATGAATTAAAGGGGCTCCATGATGGAGCCATGTCACGCTGCCATCATGGATGCATTATGCCCGGATGCTGAAAATATGCCAAATTCCAGTGAAGGTGCGCGTTGGGGCCGTGGCACATTGGCCTAGCCCCGCGTTGCACACCGTGCCACGTTGGGCTTTAATACCTGGACGACCGGATTCCAGTGAGGGTCCGCATTGGTGGCGTGTCACGGAGGCAGTGCTCCGCGATGCACTCCGTGACACGTTGCTTGTTATTCCGGGAAAAATTCCCACTAATATAAATAGAACACTTCGGTTCATTTTTAATAATTCTGACTTGGTAGAGCAAGAACGTGGGTTACAGGCAGTTGAGGGGACGAAAATCTCAGGGTTCTTCTCTATCTCCTTCTTCTTTATTTCAATTGCTTGTATGATTAACACTCATTTAATGATGTTTAATCCACAAATGAGTGGCTAAATTCCCTTCTTGCTTAGGTTAAGAACAGTTTTATTGAAATGTAATTGCTGATAAATTGGTTTTTCATCTTTTCTTCCATGGTTGTTCTATTGATTCTTGTTCTTACTACATTAATGTGTGGCCAACATTAATGTATATCTAAAAAGTCCGGTTTCACTCGAGAGAGCAAGAAATTGGAAAGTTGTGAATTGATAGGATATGATCTTTTCTTAGTTTGGGAAAATTGAGAATTGATTTACCTTCAGGATAGAGATATACCTGAAAGTCGTATTAGTCAATTAAGGAATCGGTTTTGTATGGCTAGAACATGAATTTCTTTTTATCACAGAGATGTAGGTGGAAGGTTCATGATTCTTAAGTTGGGTTAAATACGAGAGTTTTAATCCATAGGCAATAATTCTTGACTAGAAACCGGAGGAAAGGTTAATCAAATTGTATAGATAATTTATTTTTGTACATGTTCATTTTAGCCTCAGCATGCTCATACCTATAGTTCAGACTCAAATTGTTTATTCGTTTTAGACTTAGTATAAAATTAGGAAACAAAATATCAAAGTCTTCTTCACACTTTTGTCTGCAGTTTAGAGAAAGTTTATTAACATTTGATTAGATTGATACCTTAGTCCAGTCCCTGTGGGAGCGATACTTGGCTTACTTGAGCCACTTTACTACTTGTTCGACCACGTGCACTTGCGTGTAGTTATTCCAAACAGCCGAACATTCATCTCGATCTCTCTAGCATTCTCCGCCACACCAAGAGCCATCCAGAGCGGTAGATGTGTCAGGTCCACCTCCAGCAGCTCCTATACCGATACCATAAGACCAGGAGGTCAGGAGGCTGCCTTTATGCAAGCTCGGACGATGGCTGCGCAACGTCAGTTAGTGGCACCTGTGGATGCTGAATCTTCAAGAGGACGTGGTAGTTCAAGGGTCCGGGAGTTCCTCGCTCTGAGTCCCCCACATTTCACAGGGACGGATCGAGATGAGGACCCTTAGGACTTTTTGGACTAGTTGCAGTGGATCTTCAACATAATGCATGCCACGCTTGTGGAGTCGGTTGACTTAGCGGTGTTTCGGTTGCGGGACATAACGGTGTTATGGTATTAGAGATGGGAGAGGTCCCGAGGTAGAGATGTTCCCCCTCCGAGTTGGTCCAACTTTTCAGAGGCCTTCTTGGACCACTATTTGCTGCAAGAAATCTGACAGGCCCGGGTAGATAAGTTTTTGAATCTGGAAGAGGGTTCGATGAGTGTTCGGGAGTATGCTATGAGATTTGACTCCTTGGCGCAATATGCACCAGCTTTTGTAGACACTATGTCAGCCAAGGTGCACCGGTTCATTATGGGGTTGTTTCTAGAGTACGTAGAGACTTGTATTATAGCCACTCTGTGGGAGGATATGGATATTGCCTGTATTCAGGCATTTTCTCAGAATATTGAGGGGATCAGGTAGCGATAGCGAGTGATAGAAAGGGGAAGTCAGGAGCAGCGTTGCAGGGCTAGGCCTAGTAACACTCAGGCAGAGTCTCAGGGTGGACCCAGGCCATGACTATCAAACAGACCACCCAGACTCCCACCTCCACAGCAGCAGTAGGGTGGTAGAACTGGCCGTCGGGGGCAGTCAGGACTGGTGAGAGCTCATGGCTATCGAGTTCGCAACAGCAGAGAGGGTTAGAGAAGAGCAGACTCACTGTGCCACCTTGCCTTATTTTCAGTAGACATCACCTTAGGGCATGTAGGTATGGTCCTACTGCGTTTTACACCTATGGACATAAGGGTCACTTGATGAGGGACTATCCAGCCAGGGGTCAGAGTGATCGGGACCAACAAGATAGATCTTTAGTAGGGTCACGTACCCCAGCATCTCCAGCAGGGCGTAGGCCCTCAGTTCCAGCGACAGAGGCCAAGGCAGGTCAGGGGCATCGAGTTCAGGCACAAGTCTAGATCGCACTTATGCTTTACTGAGGCGGCAAAAGTCAAAGTCGTCACCGGATGTTGTGACAGAGTATGCTGGACATTTGTTCTCATTCATCTTATGTTTTGATAGACCCAAGTTCCACTTTGTCTTATTTTACACCATTAGTGTCCCGGAAGTTCGGTATAATTCCAGAATTACTTCAGTGACCCTTTTGTAATACCCCGTAAAAGTTAATGATTCGTAAGTGTATATGTGGATTTGTGACAAGTAAGAAGAGTGACGCGTGTGGAAAAAGCCTCGGAAGTAGGGTCGGGCGAGACTAGGCCGCGAGGGCCAGCACGACGCGCCAACCAGCAGTGTACTGGCCAGCGCAGCACGCCAGGCTTGCTTCCTTAATGGGAGGCGCGGCGCGCCAAGATGGCAGCCTCAATGGGAGGCACGACGTGCCAGCGTGGAAGCCTCAATGGGAGGCGCGAGGCACTCCCCCACCACTGCCAGAGCATTATATAAAGCCCCTCCACTGATTCTTAAATCATTTGCAACAAGAGACTTCGGCTAGAGAGAGGAAAAGTCAGGGTTTTTAATGGTTTTCATCCAATTACGCTACGAAATGCCACCCGAATTCAAATTAACTTCGGGTATCGAAGTTTAAGCCCGTAGAGAGCATTACTATGGAGTTAGTTTCGCGAAATTCGCCAGAATATCGTAGCCCCACCAAGCAAAATTTTTCGGGATTGCACCAAACTAATTTCTATACGATCACAAGCTTCAAGTAAGCATTTCTCCCTTCTGAACTCTCGAGAAATAATACATTTTCGGCCGTGTTTCATTAAGTTGAAGTATAGTCAATATTAGTATTAAAAGTTATCGTTTTACACCGAATTCGATATAATTCATATCTTTCTCCCTTATAACGCTTACAGCTGAAGAGAGCTGGTGAATGCAAGTTGAAACTCGTCGGCTATTTAGGAAACAACAATCGAGGTATGTAAAGCTTAACCCTCGGCAAGTATACTCATTGTACGGTGTTACGACTTATGTTCCAGAACAGAAATGATGATTTCATATGTTGTAGATAGCTGCTACCATTAGATTGTGATTAGCCATGTTGTAATTAGTTGTTGCTGGTATATAGAGATCAGACACGCGGTGATTAGCTTCTATCCGTAGATTACAGTTAGATAAGTTCTGGTTAGCTGTTAGAAAACGTATATGGATTATATAGCAGTATTCCTTGTTAAACAGGAACATGTTAAGTGTGACACATGCTAGAAGCGTCATAGAAACTCTTCTGTCCTCCAGTTCATTGTGTTAGTAGAATTATATGTTTATTGCCAAGCCTAGACCTTAGGAGCTCGTGAGAGTTATCGAGCCTGAGCTAGTAAGTTGAGAAGCATAGGCACAGCTAGGTGGTTTAACTACCAGTTTGGCACCTGTATTGTTAGGAAAGCACATCTAGAGGCCATTGGCGTATCCCCACGCCCTAGGGCAAAAAATTTAGATAGGAAGGCCATGTTTTAGAGTCAGCAGCCTAAGGTTATCTAGTGAACTGAGTGATAGCCTGTCACCCTATTAGCTATTACCAGTGATTGTCAGTCTTAGTGGGCTTAGTAGTTAGCATATAAGTCCCTTAGGAAGCCAACCCAGTCGTCCAGGTCAAATAGACCCATGGGTACCCTAAGAAAGGTGACCTTATCAGCAGTTAGAGGTCGGGCCAGCGTCCCAGCTAGTCCTTATAAGGTACTTAGGTACATATCACCAGGAGTGGCTAAGTCTATACAAACTTGCCTATAAGGTTAAGAATCACCCAGAAAAGTAATATAAGATCCGATTAGACCAAGATGAGGTCTAAGGCACTAGTAAGTACCATGTTAGTGCAGTATTGCCCACAGGCTACGAATGTCAGTAAAATTCCTATGGATGATTAGGGGCCGATTGATCAAAAGCATGGTCGACCAGTACCAGCCGTACCATTGTCCTAAGCAGAGGAACTAAGTAGTTAGTCATTTGAGACCGCACAGTTATTATGAGTTATAGATGTCCAGGAAGGACATATAGAGAGCTGTGTTGGACCACTGAAGATCTCACCCTATTCAGTCCAGACTATTAGATATCATGATCACTATCAGGATCCTCTGATCAGATACAGGTGCACGACGTGCCTGCTAAAAGCTTTACAGACTATCCTAGGGGGCGGGCAGCGGTGGTGTTAGGCCCAGAAGTCCAGTTACGCCTCTTCAGTGGCTAGATTGAGATGTTAGAAAAACACCTTGGTTGGGGTTGCCCTCACTTAGAAGCCATCCATGACCACCCCAGGGTTACTAGCTATGTCGACGCCCGCCAGGGGCGAGATGACGTCACTCCAGAGAGAGGCATATCGTCCGCGAGGGATGAAGATAGGGTCCCAGGTCCTCATACAGTCCATTCCATGGCTGGAATATTTATATGCCGATTGGCACTACACCACACTCCCTATCGAGCCTGGTGCACGGGGTGCAGATATACAGTAGGAGTCCAACGGACTCAGACACAGCTACAGATCAGGGGCCGAGTGGGCTCAGTTGCAGACCCAGGTGACTGGCAGGTTGGCTGTAGAACTAGTAGAGTCGTAGAAACCTGGTTAGGAGTATGTAGATTGAAGTGCACTCACCAAGGCTTATGGGGGCCCAGGGTGGGTTATTTTGTGCTGGTTGTACCTTCCAGGCTTATGGGGGCTAGGTTAGATTCTTATTTGCGTTGTTGTCTTTTAGCTATAGCTTATGAATATATGATGGTGCATTCATAGCTTATGTATGTATAGTTTTTGCTAGATGCAGATTACGAATAAGCCATCTTACAGGTTAATCTTTCGGCCTCTCCTTCCTATTTACTTTCAGTATTTCACAACCTTCATTCAGCTTATTTACTTCCTTAAATATTCGGTACATGTTTTACTAACGCCCAAGTATGGGGTGCTGCATTACTTGCCTGCAGGTTTAGACAGACAAGGTCTAGGATTTTCAATTGCAGTTGTTCAGAGTCTGCAGTTGGGTCAGCTCCTTTAATTCGGGGTTGCCAGGTTGTAGAGATTTCTGTATTTCAGTTATATAGCACTTTGGGTAGGCCGTGGCCCTATCTCAACCACTATTTGTATTCTTAGAGGCTTGCAGACCACAGTCATCAGTCAGTTAGTTGCGTGTTGTCGGTGTGGGGCCTTAATCTGTTATGCTTCGTATGTTGGCCGTGTGGGGCCTAAGATAGTAGTTTGTCTTCATTTCTGTTATAACTAGACAACATGGTGGCCTTGTCGGCCCATATAGGATCCCTTCTGTTTCCTGTTGTTGGTTAGCTGTTTTTATTTATAGGTGGATATATAGCTTTGTCGGCCAGAGGCTGTATTTACAGTCGAGATTTAGCTCATTGTTTTCTTGAATTAAGTCGCAGGCTGGCACCAGACGTGCATAAGCCTAGCCAGGTCATTTAGTTGCCAGTGTGGCACCAGGTGCCAGTCATGCCTCCCAAGGTGGGGCATGACAAAGTTGGTATTACACCAGTTTGTATCCTAGGGAGTCTGCAAGCCGTGTCTAGTAGAACCTTGCTTATAAATGTGTTGTGCAGTACATTCTGTAAGCAGGAGGCTACGAGGCATGATAGTATGGTTACCCTTTCTTCTTCTCAGATCGTGGTTTAAAGCAGAGTTGTATAGGGTTGAGTCCCTAAGATTTCTCTGTCTAGAATAATGTTCGATATATAACAGATACCAGCCAGTTGCAAGATAACAATAGCAGGAGGAGGAGGCACCGATAAAGTGCTACAATTTGGAGGTGGTTAGCCCAAGGGCGGAAGCGGACGTCTTTTACATCTCCCCATCACCCTCCCGAGGTACCACGAACCTCATAATGAGATAGATATGCCAGTGCTATTCCCAATTCTCTCTACAACCTTAGAATAGGAGGTCAGGAGTATAGTATATATGTGCATATGAGTTGGCTTACTTACTAGATATTTAGAATAAGCCAGAGGCATCAGCTAATGTGGAATTATCTGAAAGGTGCAAAGAAGGAGGAAATTGCAGGATTCCTACCTCCAACTCGGATATTTGAAGGTTCCATAACTCAGTACTACTATAGTAAAATAGGGTTATTTTCCACCTCCTAGATTGTTTTTACAATATAATAGAAAGCATAAGTATCAGTGCTATGGTGCTCAAAATGAATAGTAAAGGAGGGCTAGAACTGTTCTCTCCGAGAAGGATTAGAGAGTGGTTGAAACCCTTAGTATTTGTAAGTTATCTAGACCCCCACGGTAGTAAGTCAAGAGGGGGAGTAAGATTGCAATAGCACTCAAGTGTGTATAAGAGAGTCCATTAGTGATAAACCCCCAGTAATAGTAAAGTTCAAGTCAGAAAATGGCTGAATCTGTCGTAACATGCTAATGACGGCAGGACATACCTGCATGATAATGGTTATGGCCTTAGTTTGTGATATCAAAGGATAGGGAGATCATATGAACAAAATAGGTCCAAGTGCGATTCAGAAGAAACATAGCTCAGTAGACCTGGTCAGTAACATCCTTGAACTGCAGAGCTCAGTCTAAGGCAGCAAGAGAAAGGGCACAAGTATCTAATGGGGGGAAGACCGGGATTACCTCCAGGTTGAAGAAAATTGACAAAGTACAGGACCATTGCTAGATGTCGAAAACTAAGCATCGGGCTGACAATTAAGAGATAGTAAAGTTGTAGCCTAGTCTGCTGCAATATTTCCGCCAGTTGTGGAGGTAAAGGAGTACCAACATAGAGACTTTAACCTAGAACAACCTGGAAACAAGGACCAGTAGAGAGTTATTGGTTCTCAGGATAATAAGGGGTGAAACATAAGACCCAGAGGTCGACTCTATATTCCAAGGGTAGCAAAACTTCGATTAACAGACCATACTTCCAGAATTCAACGAAAACGCAATGGGTCAAGAGGAGAGACCTATTGATGGCATGGAAAGACGGAAAATATCATTGAATCATAGCAACAGAGCTCCAGCGACAGGCCAAAAAAGGCGAGATAGCAGGAACTGGGCAAGCTAATAAAGGAGGTGGCCATGCCTGCAGGAGGGGGGGGGGGGGTGGCGAGTAATTGACATGAATATTCACAAGGTTATCTCATACGAAGTGTAATTTGAATTCATTTGAACTAGTATAGAGAAGCTAGTGAGATTCATTTGTGTCTCACAAGATGAAATTATGTCGCAGTTAAGACTTATGTCGGGTTAAATATCCCAGAAGTAGTTGGAGTGCATGGAGCTCCAGTGTTTGATAAACTCTGACGGAGAGACACAATTTACGACTAAGTTCTAGAAAAAGGTGTTAGAAAAGATGGAGGCACATTTCAACTTAACCATGGCTCCTCGTACCCAAACAGGTGGCCAAGAAGAATATACAACTCAGACTCTAGAGGTCCATTATAAATGGGAATGGAAGCCCCTTAAATGATGACGTAAAGTAGATAAATCAGAGGTAGAAAAACCCGTGCATGTTAAAACGGGTAGACAAAAAAAGCCAAACTTATCAGGAAAAAGGGTACAGACAGCCAGGGTCGTCAAAAGTTTTACCCTAACATATGGTGTAGGAAGCTAAGGGTTAAAGCAACAGTTGGTTATTTCTAGAAACTTTGAGAGAGACTTCAACCTGTGCGGGGGTAGGGGCGGATGTAGCCAAGTGGATCAAGGCAGTGGATTGTGAATCCACCACGCGCGGGTTCAATCCCTGTCGTTCGCCCATTAATAAATGGACCGTTTGTTTTGGAAACACAAGATAAACCTAGAAAGCATTTTTCTGCAAGTCATCTCGAGGCTTTCAAACGCATCTAAGCAATTGGTATCCGATTGAAAGATAGAAAGCATAGATTCGCATCGCCTACTTGCTGAAAGGAAAAATGGAATGGCCGATCATGAATTCCATGACGTTTTTAAGACCTCACTAATCAGCCAAACCACTTTTTAGTTCATAATGAATGAACCCCCGGATGAAGAAAAAATATCCCCTCCCTTTTACTAAACCATGGGGAGCCCCGAGTAGTTTAGTAAGGGCGTTATGAGGTTAGGCAAGAAGGACAAGCTTAGGCCTAGGTTTATTGGCCCATATCATATCCTCTGGAGAATAGGCGAGATGCCATATGAGCTAAAATTGTCTCCAGAGCTAGGACCTTCCCATTCAGCTTTCACATGTTAATGTTGCGAAAAGGGTATACGTAACCCATCTCAAGTTGTCCTAGTTGAGGACGTTCAGGTTACGGGGAAATTAACCCACGAAGAGGTTCTAGTCGCTGTATTATATCGGCAGTTTATATAGTTCAGATGATGTTACTACTCAACTACTATTTTATTGCTTATGTTATAAGTATTGCTTAGTAGACTACAATCTTGTTGTGAAACAATTGTGATAGTGTCATATGAAATGCGTGTGTTGGACTTTTCTGCATTTCAGGATTTTCAGATAGTCCATACTAAGGGGAGACTCTGCCGAAATTCTTTTTCGAGATGATAGTTGAAAAAGTTAGACTTCTATAAGGTAAAGTTGACATTCGAGGACGAATGTTCCTAGGGGGGAGGATGTTACACCCCGTAAAATTTAACGATTAGTAAGTGTACACATAGATTTGTGACGAGTAAGAAGAGCGTGACGCATGTGGAAAAAGCCTCGGAAGCAGGGTCAGGCGAGACTAGGCCATGAGGGGCTAGCACGACGCGCTAGCCAGCAGTGCACTAGCCAGCGTGGTGCGCCAGGCTTGCTGCCTCAATGGGAGGCGCGACGCCAGGACAGTAGCCTCAATGGGAGGCGCGGTGCGCCAACATGGCAGCCTCAACGGAAGGCGCGAGGCACACCCCCTGCCACCACCCAAGCTTTATGTAAATCCCCTCCATTGATTCTTAAATCATTTGCAATAAGATACTTCGGCTAGAGAGAGGAAAAGTCGGGGTTTTTAATGTTTTTTCGTCTAATTACGCTATGGAATGCCGCCCGAATTCAAATTAACTTCGGGTGTCGAAGTTTAAGCCCGTAGGGAGCATTACTATGGAGTTAGTTTCGCAAAAGTCAGCCGACAAATCGTAGCCCCGCCGAGTAAAAGTTGTCAGAATTGCACCAAACTAATTTCTATACGATCACAGGCTTCAAGTAAGAATTTGTCCCTTCTGAACTCTTGGGAAATAATACGTTTTCGGTCATGTTTCATTAGTTAATGTATAGTTAATATGGGTGTTAAAAGTTATCATTTTACGCCGAATTCGATATTGAAATTCATCTCTTTCTCCGTGTATAATGTTTATAGCTGAAGAGAGCTGGCGAATACAAGTTGAAACTCGTTGGTTATTCAGGAAACGACAATCAAGGTATGTAAGGCTTAACCCTCGGCAGGTAAACTCGTCATACAGTGTTACGACTTATGTTTCAGAATAGAAATGACGATTTCATATGTTGTAGATAGCTGCTACTATTAGATTGTGATTAGACATGTTGTAATTAGCTGCGGGTATATAGAGATCAGAAATGCTGTGATTAGCTGCTATCCATAGATTACAGTTACATAAGTTCTGGTTAGCTACTAGAAAATGTATATGGATTATATAGCAATATTCCTTGTTGAACAGGAACATCTTAAGTGTGACATGCGCTAGAAGCGTCATAGAACCTCTTATATCCTCTAGTTCATTGTGTTAGTAGAATTGTATGTTTGTTGCCAGGCCCAAACTTTAGGAGCTCGTGAGAGTTATCGAGCCTAAGCTAGTAAGTTGAGCAGCATGAGCGAAGCTAGGCTGTTTAACTACCAATTTGGTACCTGTATTGTCAGGAAAGCATGTCTAGAGGATATTGGCGTATCCCTACACCCTAGGGCCAGAAATTTAAATAGGAAGGCCATGTCTTAGAGTCAACAGCCTAAGGTTGTCTAGTGAACTGAGTGACATCCTATCACCCTATTAGCTATTACTAGTAATTGTCAGTCTTAGTAGGCTTAGTAGTTAGCATATAAGTCGCCCAGGAAGCCATCCCATTCATCAAGGTCAAATAGACCAATGGGTACCCTAAGAAAGGGGACCTTATCAGTAGTTAGAAGCGTGGCCAGTGCCCCAGATAGTCCTTATAAGGTACTCAGGTACAGATCGCCAGGAGTGGCTAAGACTATACAAACTTTCCTATAAGGTTAAGAATCGCCTAGAAAAGTAATATAAGATCCGATTAGACCAAGATGAGGTCTAAGGCACTAGTAAGTACCATGTGAGTACAGTACTACCCACAGGCTAAGGATGTCCGTAAACTTCCTATGGAGGATTAGGGGATGATCGCAAAAGCATGGTCGGCCAATACTAGCCCTACAGTTGTCCTAAGTAGAGGAACTGAGTAGTTAGTCATTCGTGATCTCGCAGTTATTATGAGTTATAGATGTTCGGGCAGGACATATAGAGAGTTGTGTTGGACCACTCTATATCTCACCCTATTCAGTCTAGACTATTAGAGATCATGATCACTATCAGGATCCTCTGATCAGATACAGGTGCACGGCGTGCCTGCTAAAAGCTTTACAGACTATCCTAGGAGGCGAGCAACGGTGGCGTTAGGCCCAGAAGGCCAGTTACGCCTTTTCAGTGGCTAGATTGAGATATTAGTACAACACCTTGGTTAGGGTTGCCCTCACTTAGGATCCATCTATGACCACCCCAGGGTTACTAGCTGTGTTGACGCCTGCCATGGCCGAGATGACATTGCTCCTGAGAGTGACATGCCGTCTGCGAGGGACGAAGATACCCAGATCTGAGATCTATCTTCGAAAAACACTTAGCACCCTGAAGTTGATTGAACAAATCATCGATCCTGGGTAAGGGATACCTATTCTTGACAGTGACTTTGTTCAACTGTCGATAATCATACACATACGAAGGGAACTATCTTTCTTTCGAACAAATAATACTGGTGCGCCCCATGGAAACTAGCTCGGTCTAATGAAACCCTTATCTAGTAAATCCTTTAATTGATCCTTCAACTCTTTTAGCTCGGCTGGAGCCATCCTATAGAGTGGAATAGATATAGGCTGCATATAGGGAAGAAGGTCAATACCGAAGTCAATCTCCTGCTCGGGAGGAATACCTGGAAAATCATTAGGGAAGACCTCTAGAAACTCACGTACTTCTGGTACGGATTGGATAGTTGGGGTTTCAGACTCCATGTCCATAACCCTAACTAGATGGTGCTAACAACCCTTAGAAGTCATCTTCCTGGCCTTAAGGTAGGAAATAAATCGACCTACAGGCACAGCTGAACTACCCTCCCATTCTAAGACAGGCTCACCTAGAAATCTGAACTCTATTGACCGGGTCCTACAATTAACTGAAGCATAGTATGCAAATAGTCTGGTGAGATGACCTTATGAAGAATTGATACCGGGAAGTCTCTATTCACCCGTCTAGCTATAACTGAGTCACCTACTGGAGTAGAAACTGAGAAGGGCTCTGATAAGACATCAGGACTGACTCCGAAGCTACTGGCTATGTATGGCGTCACAAAAGATAGGATAGTCCCCAGATCTAGCAATGCATATACATCACATGAAAGACTCCCAACATACCGGTGACCATATCTGGTGAGGCCGGTCCTAACGAGTGGCTAAGGCATAGAATCTGTTCTGGCGCTACCCGCCAACTATGCTAGAAGATGCCCCCTGATGTACTGCGCGTGGGGGTAGGGCTGCTGAACCAGAAGCTGGGCCTCGGCTCCCCACCTGATCTTGTCTCACATCGGAACAATATCTAAGCATATATCCCGGCTACCCACATCCAAAATAAGCTCCTGACCCTGCCAAAGATTGGCCTATATGCCCTCAGCCACACCTGCGACAAGCTGGAATGCTAGAGTTTGTAGGTCGACTGCTCTGACCCCTCGAGCCTGATGCTCGCCCTCTCTGATCATGTCTGGGTCTAGATGGCACACTCAGCGCTGAAGATGCTACGACTGATGATCTCTGCTGGGTCTGCTGTCGGTGCCCACCACTAGACCTCTGTTGAGGGAATCTGTGGTCCTCAGTCCTAGCCCTCTTGGTCTCCCACTCCCTCGAATGTGCTGCCTCTATCTGCTAAGTGTACAACACAATGCGAGGGAAGTCCATGTCCTAATAGAGCATAGCTATCCTGCAATCCTTGTCGAAATATCCCACTATACCATGCATAAATCTGCTCACCCGCGCTCGCTGGTCGGTCACTAACTCCGTGGCATACTTAGATAGGCAGGTGAACTCAAGGGCGTACTCTTGAAAAGTCATCCTTCCTTGCTTCAAATTCACAAATTCAGCTGCTTTCAACTCCCTCATCTCTCGAGGGAAGAACCCATCGAGGAATGCAACCTGAAACTCCTCCCATGTGATCGGACCTGCTCCATCGATCCTGCTGTCCTTCTATTAATGAAACCAAATATGTGCAACCCATTTCAACTGGTAGGAGGCTAACTCTGCACACTCAACACTGCTCACCCCCATAACCTGGGTGATCTTGACAATCTCATCACTGAAATCGTGCGGGTCCTCATCTACCTTGGACCCCAGAAACTCTGGTGGGTTCATCCTCAAGAAGTACCTAACTCGAGCCGCCGCTGCATTGCCATTTTGAGGAACATGCACAACGGACTACTGATTGATCTGAGCAGTTAAGGCCTACGCAAGCATCTGAATGGCAGCTCAGAACTCAGCGTGGGTGACTGGCTCCGGTGCCTGAGGCTCCTGAATTGGTGGGGATGGCTGATGCTCTTGACCATTTCCATCCTCGTGGCCCTCACCACCTCCATTGATCCTTCCATTCATCCTTTGAGGAGCCATGATTCTGCAATCGATAATAGCACGAATTGGAAGGATAAAAAGGCTTTTCATCGCACGACATAGATCATGAAAGAAAGGGAACTTTTCCTAAAACTTCTAGTAGCCTCTTCGTCATAAGTGCGGCACGCTTCACACCCATGAAAAAGACTCTACCTAATGTGGCTTTCAGACTCCCTAGGATACATCAAACTATGGCTTTGATACCAAGTTTGTCACGACCCGAGCATAGACCCGGATTGTAGACAAGGGACAAGGGACCCCGAGAGACCCCAAGTCAACCCATGGCATAAGCATTCACTAACTCATTCAATAAACATGAAGAAACTTAATTGTAAACTTAGCGGGTCTAACTTAACATAACAACAGAATGAACATCTGAAGCTAAATACGTGTCTAAGTCTGATAAGCCTCTAATCTGGATGAGCTGATGGGACAATACCCCCAACTAGCTCAACAATACTGAAACTGAAAATACAATCAAGATAACTGATAGTCTAGTCTTCAAAAGATGAGGACTTACCCACCAAGCAGGTACTGACTCTAATAAGCAACTATGAACAGGGCTGGACCTGAGAACCGGATCCTACATCATGAAACGATGCAACATAGAAAGTATGCAGTCAGTATGTGAAATGTACTAAGTATTCAAGGTAAGTAAAACCGCTTAAGTAAAATAAATCATTTATTTTAAAACCATTCATACATATCATAATCTTTCAAAAGTAAGTAGGAGACTACATGCATTCATTTTGAAATCGTACTCTTATCATAACGTGTCCATGCATAACTTTAGAACATTATAACTGACTCGAATGACTCAAAGCTAAAACATAACATTTATATCAAAAGCTGAACAATGAGTCAAACCTTGCTTTTTGAACATGCATACATAAGATAATGATCATGAGTAATGAATATACAAATCTGAATGACATAGACAGTGGGAGACTCGTCACTTAACCGACATATCATGATAGAGCTTACGTGATCCCGGCTATTACACTCAAGTGGGCAGAGCCATCCAAAACCTCGCCAGGGCTAAGGACACTACCATGATATCTATATCACGCAGAAGGGGCAATGGGGTCGGGGATAGCTCACAAGGGGATAGCTCACAAGGGAGTTCCCCACTATTTAGGACACTATACAAGAGTTGGGGCTTGGGTACGTGTTTGCTAAGCCAGAGGAGTGCAACCTTGTTCGGGTGTTTGTAGGTATACAAAACAACACGCAAGTGCACGTGGTCGAACAAGTAGTAAGTGGCTTTAGTAAGCCAAGTATCGATCCCACAGAGACTTGGATTAAGTGCAATTTTCTCAAGTATACTATATTTTACTTCTAAATATGCAGACAACAACGTAACCAAAAAGTTAATATTTTGTTTTATAAATTTTATACTAAAACTAAGAACAATTATCTACTTTGAATTTGGACTATGGATAAAAGCATGCTGAGGTTAAACGAACATGTAATGAAACTGATTATCATCATAAATTGGTTAATCTTTTCTTCCAGTTGCTAGCCAAGAACATTTGCCAAAAGATTAAAACTCTCGTATTTAATCTCACTTAAGAATCATGAACCATCCGTCTACATTTCTGTGATCAAATGCAATTCATGTTCTAGCCATACAATTCCGGTTCCTAAATTGACTAATACGACTTTCAGGTATATTTCTATCCTGAATGCACATCAAAACTCAATTTTCCCAAATCAAGTAAAGAACAATATCCTATTAATTCACAACTTTCCAATTTCGTGCTCTCTCGAGTGAAATCGGACTTTTTAGATGTACATTAATGTAGGCCACACACCAATGCTGTAAGAACAAGAATTAATAGAACAACATGGAAGAAAAAGATGAAAAACCATATAATCAATAATCAAAATTCATCACAATTGTTCATAACCTCAGCAAGGAAGGGAATTAGCCACTCATTTGTGGATTAATCATCATAAAACGAGTGTTAATCATACAAACAATTGAATTAGAGAAGAAAGAAAGAGAGAAAAAACCCTAAACTTTTCGTCCCTCAACTGCCTGTAACCCACGTCCTTGCTCCACCAAGTCTGAATTATGAAAAATACATTTAAGTGTTCTATTTATACTAGTGGGAATTTTTCCCGGAATAACAAGCAACGTGTCACGGAGTGCATCGCGGAGCACTGCCTCCGTGACACGCCGTGAACGCGGACCCTCACTGGAAATTTGGGGTCCGGGAATAAAGCACCAACATGGCACGGCGTGCAACGCGGAGGCTGGCCACCGTGCCACGGAGCTGTCGCGAGGCTCCACTGGAATTGATGCATTTTTCACCCTCCAGGCAGAATTCTTCCACGATGGCAGCGTGACACGGCTCCATCGCGGAGCCCCTTTAAATTGTGCAGTCCAGTGCCTTTTCCGTGCTCGCATCCAAGTCCAACTCCGATATTGTTCCAACATGTATTTTAGCTCTTCGAAATCACATTTTACCTACAAAACAATGCTAATCATGTTGGTTAGAATAAATTCACATTTTATTACCAATTACATGAAAATGTATACACATTGCTAGATAAATAAAGCGAAAATGATACGTTTGAGTATCACTTGGGCATATAAATCTGCCCAAGATCACTTACCCCACACTTAAATCCTTGTTCATCCTCGAACAACAAACACACAATTAATGCAATTTACATCCCAACCTTCGCCACTGTGGTGCGACAATTTAAGCTGCGGTCATACCGATCATTCAATATTGCGAATCATCGAGAAAACATGCATGGTCTTATCAATGCAATGACCTTCAATACATTAAGACTTCCTAGACTTTAAGAATCGACTCTCGATATCGGCAAACTCATGCAAATCAGCTAATCAAGATATCCGACATGAAAATCAATCTTTCATCAAGCAAGTGCCCTCACAACTCAAGAGAATCTTCCCCTTTTTGCTCATGTGACACACGAACATTCAAGTAGGGGCATGTAAAAATAATTTCACTCTCTCTCCCAAAAGAATTCACATGCATCATGTCATGACCCATAAGCTTTCCCTTAGTGTAGTACTCCACTAATATAAAGAAATGCAATGTAAGATCACGTAGGACTTTAATGGGTTGTAATGGAAGCTATGGAACTAGTATATATTGTATTAGCCAATAATAGCCACTAGCGTCCTTAAGCGCCTTTTCAACACATTCCCATCAACTCATGAACATTGTTTCTCTCTTTTCTCTTTTTTTTTTCATCATCCCATTCTTGATGATTTACTTTAGTATGGCCCATTTCATTCAGCACACTTGACACAATAACAAAGGTTATTCATGCACCTTCATTAGCATTTATTTATAGCAAGTGCACCTTCAACCTTTTCTTTTCTTTCCTCACTCTGCTTTTCTTTTTCTTTTCACCATTCTCACTCTTTGACACTTTGGGAAAATTATTTTCTCTTCTTAAGCGCTTAAGAGTTTTGTATAGACTTTACGGCTAATGAAAAGAAAGAATCAAGCTCAGTTTATACTTTTTGGACAAAAGAAAGAAATAATAGGCTAAAGGCTCAACGGGCTGACTAGGGTATACAATCACATAAAAGGGGAGTATGACAAGAAAAAAAAATAGAAACTCTTGGTTAAAAAAAGAAATGCCTACATCCTTTCCAACACTACACCTCCTTCATTTCATTTTGTACACACACCAGGCAACTTCTAGACACTTCACAATAGCATGGAATAACAATACCTCACTTCACACTTTATGCACATGCTCGATTGAAGATGCATTCACAGACTCTTCAATCAGCTAATTACATGAATTCAAAATTAAGCCTCAATCACACAGAATCGAACTCTACAGCCTAGGTATCTCAACATATTTACAAAATTGTATGCTTTCATACGAATCACTTTTGCATTTTGAATATCAGGTACAACACGCAACCAACATTTCACAACCATATAGTAACTACAGGTTCCGTGATGCAATCCACCAAAGAAAAAAAACTGAAAATAAATTAAAATCACTACTCCTACCGACTACATTTCCCTTAAGACGGTCGTCATCCATCCATCATAGGGAACAATCACTAACTATGACGTCGGTTCAATGGGACCATTCTCGGTAAAAGAATCGAAAACAAACGCCGAGAAACCCAAAAAAATAAAAATTGAAAAATTTTGCAAAACATCAATCATTTCGATGGAAAAATTATTTACAAAATATTTTAAATATGATCAAAATATTATTGCAAAATTTTAAAAATATCGATCATTTCGATAAGCAAAAAAAAAATATTTACAAAAATTTTTCAGACTCAGCTGGCAACATCAACATTCCACAACACACATCAACTTCACAAATATATACAAATACAGAACAATTTGCAAATTCACAAACACAGGGAAACATACATACAAAAATACAGAGGAAATCATACAAGCAAACCAGCCCAGCCCAGCACCTAACTACTCCCCACCCCACACTTAAACCGAACACTGTCCCCAGTGTTCACAAAAATTAAAAATCACAAAATTGGGTGGTGGAACTCCCTGATCAGTCAAAGTATTCCACTTCTTCATCAGGTGCTGCTGCCTCATCTCCCATGTCCGAGTCGCCTCCGTCGTCGTCATCGGACTCCACATCGGAGTCCTCCCGACGTGTCTCCTCGTCCGTGGGGACATCATCGTCTGTGGGCTCTACAAAGGCTGGCCCCACTCGGCATAGAGCCCTAGCATTTTCACCAAACGGGTAATCTAGCTCGAGCTGCCATAGCTCCTCCTCTGTGGCTGGTCTCCCACCGATCCTGAGCTGGAGCATTTGCATCCCAAACATCCGCGCCATGTACTGGTCATCACGAGCATGTCGCTCGCCAAGTGTCAGAACTGGCCCGTGGGTGGTGTCGGGAGCCTTAGTTTTGGTCACGTCCAAGGCTCGCCGCTCCAACTGCGGGATGTAATCCAAAGCCTCCTCGACGTCGAGGCCTCTGAGAAAGGTGGTGAGTAGTCCAACGAAACCATACCTGTGGCCCTGGTGTAATCGGGCTCTCTTCATGGCGGATATGATGACCACCCCAACATTAATCTCCATCCCTTTCATCAGGGCATACACCAGGCAAACACGGTCCCGGGTCATATCAGTCATGTATACCCCCGGGATTAGGCACGAGCAGACTATCTTCAGCCAGATTCGGGCCTCCCTGTTCATTTGAGAATATGGCAGAGTCTGGTGGTAGCCCCTTTCTTTGTGTCTGCTCCATCTAGCTGTGGATCTAGCCCCACACAGTGTGCGTTTAATGTCGGCATACGGTGGGGTAATGTTCAGCTGGCGGAGAACGTGGGCGTCTGTGTCCCGCGCTCCGATGATGGCATTTAGCTGTTGGGGTTCTAGAGTGACTATCTGCCCTCTGATCTTGATGGTGTGGCTTCTGATTGCCGGGTTCCAATTTGCATAGAACTCCCGGACCAGGTGCAGGTTGCATTCTTTGGGCTCCTGAAATATGAAACTTAGCCCAGCAGCCTCGATCCGTTGAACTATTCTGGGGAACTCCTGTGCTAATGGTTCCCGGGCTATATGCTCCTCAGGGAAGTATTTGTTTTCCTTGTGCTTGGCATACCACTTCTTCCCCTCATCAGTTACCCACCTCGTTCCGTATTGGCGGCGCTGGCCGCGTGGAACTGCTGGTGCAGCTGGGACTGCTGTGCCCAGTCTAAGTCGCTTTCTCCCGGTGCCTGAAGTTGATGCACCCTTACCTTTATCTTGCCTTCTTGCCATTTTGTCTGTCAACACAAGTCAACAATCGCAATGTTAAGCTAAATAAATATTAACTTCGGCTAAGGTCGGGTTACACTAAGTTTACCCCACACTTGGTCCTTAGCTACAGTGATAACAATTCGGCAAGAATAACTTTATTTACACCAAAATACCAGCTATACAATTCATGCTTAGTGCGTTCAACAAGAAAAATTCGACGGTATAACTTTTGCGTACTACTCAGACTTCGTACAGCTAATCCCAATCACTACCATCGCTAGCAATTCAACCATTGCATTTAGCAAAGAAAAACAACGAAACAAAAACAACAACAAAAATTCTATACACATGAACCTATACAACCAACCCAATTTGAACAAATTTCAACATTTTCCCAAAACCCGAGAATTCGTCGTCTATTAACATTCAAACAATTTGTACAACGACTTATCTCATTTCACAAGGACACCCCGGCATATATTTAACGGATTCAACACATTACCAATTTCGATTTCAACAACCAAGCCCTAGAATTGAATTTCGCAATCAAATTCGAATAATTCATGCAATCGACAAGTTCAAACGATCATTACAACATTCCGAAATTTTATCAATCAATAAATAACTCGAATTCATGCTAAATTTTGACTTAGGGTGATTTATCTCACCTCCCATGCTTAAATTCAAATAAAATCGCTAAAAACTTGAGAGAGAATTGGAAAACATACCTCGAAGTTGAAGAACTGAAGAAAACTTGGTAATTTGTTGCCTTAAGCCGTGGCACGTTGGTGGGGAAGGGATTTAAGGATGTATGGTCGCGGAGGAAAATGAGAATGAGGGAAAAAAGGGAAAAAATCGGGGTTTAAAAGGTAGAAAGCACGCGGGTCACCCGGCAACCCGGTGTGACCCATCACAATTAACACGGCAACGTGTCACGGAGTGCATCGCGGTGCACTGCCTCCGTGACACGGAGCCATCGCGATAGCTTACTGGAAATTTTAAAATTTCCAGGTTATGCCTCAACGTGTCACGGAGGGTAACGCGGAGGTCCTTTTCCGTGACACGGAGCTATCGCCCCAGCTCACTGTCTTCAACATTTTATTAATTTTTTCATACCTCGCCTTTTCCTTCACGATTCCGTGCACATTTTTCTCCGTTTGACCTGAAAATCATCTGACTAAACAAAATTGGTTAGAATAATAGGTTTCACCTAACTAAAATAAAAAATACTAACTAAAACAAAAAATTTTGTACTAAATCAAGAAAAAGAAAAGTAAAATCTATTTACACTTACAAAATAAATAAATAAAAAAAATTATTTTTCACGGGTTGCCTCCCGTGCAGCGCCTGGTTTACCGTCGCGGCTCGACGTCCTTTACGCTCAATTGTCCGCTAGGGTGATGACAGATTTCTTACGATCACTGTCCTCCCCCCAGTAGTGCTTACACCTATCCGGTGGTCTTCCCATCAACTCTCGGGAATCATTCATCTGCTTAGCATTACCATGATCAATTACATTGATCACCGAGAGTTCTTCATACACCATCGGGAGCTTGGGTGCTTTATACACATCGAACACCTCTACCTTGTCATGTGCTCGCATAGTAAGTTGACCCGCAGCTACGTCGATTAATGCTTTCCCGGTTGCCAAGAATGGTTGTCCCAAAATAAATGGGACTTCTGTGTCTGGTTCAAAATCCAGAACAATAAAATCTACCGGAAAAATTAGGGAGCCTACTTCCACAAGCACATCCTCAACAATGCCATCCGGCCTAGCTAAGGATCGGTCTGCCAACTGCAAGATTACGGTTGTAGGTCTAGGACTCCCTAGACCCAACTTTCTGAATACCGAAGATGGCATCAGATTTATGCTTGCTCCCAGGTCACACAATCCACGAGCTCTAATGCTCTGCCCCATAGTAAGCTGGATAGTAAAACTTCCAGGGTCTTTTAGCTTCGTGGGCAGTCTGTTTTGGATCCGTGAAGTGCACTCCTCCGTCAAAGCCACCGTGGCATACTCAGTCAAACGACTTTTGTTGGCCACGATGTCTTTAATGTATTTGGCATATTTAGGCACTCCCTGCAAGACATCAACAAGAGGTAAGTTAACATGTACCTGTTTAAGCACCTCCATGAATTTCTTGAAACACGCCTCCTCCTTGTGTTTCTTGAGTCGTTGAGGGAACGGGGGTGGAGGTCTTTCTGATTCAACTTCTTTGGTTTTCCCCCTTTCCGACTTTTGCTCCCCCTCAACTTCTGCTGCTCCCAAATTTTGAGGTGATCTTTCTAGTTCCACCTCCTTCAGCTGCAAACCACTCCTTGTGGTCACTGCATTTACCTGCTTTGGATTCGGATCCGTGTCACTCGACAGTCCTCCTATTGGCCTAGTATTTTGGGCACTAGCAAATTGCCCAAATTGATACTCAAGAGCCTTGGTCGCTAACTGGTTATTTTTCACTTCGGCTGCCAATTTCACATAGTCAGCCTGCAATTGCGCTTGATTAGCGATCATGGTCTTGAACATCTCCTCAATGCTGGGTGATGGTGGTGGAGGAGGGGCATTGTTATTTCTGAATTGAGATTGGTAATTCTGTTGCCCTCCTTGATTCCTTTGCATACCCTGATCCGCACTTTGGCCTTGATGGTTGTTGCTACCCCATGAAAAATTTGGATGGTTCCTCCAATTTGAATTGTAGCTACTCCCATACTGCTGATGATTTCTTTGTGCATTCCCCACAAAGTTAACCGAATCAGGGTTGGCTCCATAGCACTCAGCTGAGTGCTCACTGCTTCCACACACTTCACACCATATTTGCTGGACTGCATTAACTGAAGCTGAAGGCTGGTTCAAAGTCATGTTGTTGAAGTGGTTGTTCAACTGATTCTGCAAGGCAGCTATCTGTGCAGCGATAGCTGTAAATCCATCCACTTCAAGCACTCCTGCTGCTTTCCTTGCTCCACCTCGTGATGAATCAGCATTCCATTCTGGATTGCCCTGTGAAATTCGGTTTAGCAAAGTGTACAGGTCCTCATAAGTCTTTTCCAGCGCTTGCCCTCCAGCTGCTGAATCTAGCAAAATTTTGGTATGGGGTTCCAAACCCTCAAAATGTGTGCACCAACACGTCATTGGACTGATGATGATGAGGACAGTCCCGCAACATGGATTTAAATCTTTCCCAGGCTTGATATAAATTTTCTCCCTCCCTCTGTTTGAAACTTAGAATTTGACTTCTAAGCCTTGCTGTTTTGCCAGAGGGAAAAAATCTTATCAAGAACTTCCGTGCAAGATCATCCCACGTTGAAATAGAATTTGGTGGCTCAGCTTTCAACCACCTCTTGGCTTCTCCGAGTAATGAGAACGGAAAAAATGTAAGCCGAACATAATCAGGTGACACTCCAGCGGGTATATAAGTGTCACATATCTCCAAAAAGTTTTGGAGATGCTGTTGTGGGTCTTCATGAGGGAGACCGGTAAATTGCCCGCTTGTGTGCAATAATTGCACCATATTTTTCTTGAATTCAAATCTCCCTCCAGGCTCTGGTTTGCGGATACTGGATGTAACATTGTTGGCATGTGGGATTGCCACCTCACGAACCGGCCTTGCTGCTGCTTCTTCGGGCACTAACACTGCCCTCACAACCGGTGGATTTTGTTGCTCCATAATAGTCTGTCTGAGCAACTGCAGCTTCCTTTGTAGAGCTTCTCTTCGTTTACTATGAAATATACGTTCAGGATCTATATAAGATTCCACCAGCTCTTTGTCTCTTGCCAGTGTTCACAATAATTAAGTCTGCAAAATACAGGCTAAGACCAAGTTGTCAACACTTAAGAAAAGAAAATAAAAATACAGTAAATTTACACATAACACAATTTCACCAATTGCCAAGTCTCCCCGGCAACGGCGCCAAAAACTTGTTCGGTTTGTTTTGCTTTGGGTATAAAGCTACACGCAAGTGCACATGGTCGAACAAGTAGTAAGTGGCTTTAGTAAGCCAAGTATCGATCCCACAGAGACTTGGATTAAGTGCAATTTGCTCAAGTATACTATATTTTACTTCTAAATATGCAGACAACAACGTAACCAAAAAGTTAATATTTTGTTTTATAAATTTTATACTAAAACTAAGAACAATTATCTACTTTGAATTTAACCTATGGATAAAAGCATGCTGAGGTTAAAAGAACATGTAATGAAACTGATTATCATCATAAATTGGTTAATCTTTTCTTCCAGTTGCTAGCCAAGAACATTTGCCAAGAGATCAAAACTCTCGTATTTAATCTCACTTAAGAATCATGAACCATCCGTCTACATTTCTGAGATCAAATGCAATTCATGTTCTAGCCATACAATTCCGGTTCCTAAATTGACTAATATGACTTTCAGGTATATTTCTATCCTGAATGCACATCAAAACTCAATTTTCCCAAATCAAGTAAAGAAGAATATCCTATTAATTCACAACTTTCCAATTTCATGCTCTCTCGAGTGAAATCGGACTTTTTAGATGTACATTAATGTAGGCCACACACCAATGCAGTAAGAACAAAAATTAATAGAACAACATGGAAGAAAAAGATGAAAAACCATATAATCAATAAACAAAATTCATCACAAGTGTTCATAACCTCAGCAAGGAAGGGAATTAGCCACTCATTTGTGGATTAATCATCATAAAACGAGTGTTAATCATACAAACAATTGAATTAGAGAAGAAAGAAAGAGAGAAAAAACCCTAAACTTTTCGTCCCTCAACTGCCTGTAACCCACGTCCTTGCTCCACCAAGTCTGAATTATGAAAAATACATTTAAGTGTTCTATTTATACAAGTGGGAATTTTTCCCGGAATAACAAGCAACGTGTCACGGAGTGCATCGCGGAGCACTGCCTCCGTGACACGCCGTGAACGCGGACCCTCACTGGAAATTTGGGGTCCGGGAATAAAGCACCAATGTGGAACGGCGTGCAACGCGGAGGCTGGCCACCGTGCCACGGAGCTGTCGCGAGGCTCCACTGGAATTGATGCATTTTTCACCCTCCAGGCAGAATGCTTCCGCGATGGCAGCGTGACACGGCTCCATCGCGGAGCCCCTTTAAATTGTGCAGTCTAGTGCCTTTTCCGTGCTCGCATCCAAGTCCAACTCCGATATTATTCCAACATGCATTTTAGCTCTTCGAAATCACATTTTACCTACAAAACAATGCTAATCATGTTGGTTAGTATAAATTCACATTTTATTACCAATTACATGAAAATGTATACACATTGCTAGATAAACAAGGCGAAAATGATACGTTTGAGTATCACTTGGGCATATAAATCTGCCCAAGATCAAACCTCACCCTAGTGAGGGAATTTTATGCGAATTCGAGCACCTCATATGAAGAGAGCACAAAGATCAAGGTGCAGGGACAAGTGGTCCATTTCACTGCCAGGTCTCTAAATGCATTCCTTGGCATGCCAGTGTTGGACCCAAAGATATACTTCATGATGCTTGAGAAGTCCCTATACCGTGACATTTTCCATACTTTGTTTGGAGAGCATTCAGTTGCCTGGTGGGAAAGAAGTGAAATAACACTCATTCGAGACTCTCATTCTCCTACTTGATTGATAAGATCAGAGTTTGGGTCAAGTTGGTATGCGTGGTACTTCTCCCAGGGACATATACCATGGATATCACTTGAGAGAGGGTGGTATTGGTGTATATGCTGATGAAGGGGCTGACAATTAACTTTGGCGCGGTGCTGAGGGACATCATGAGGCGATCTAGATATAACTGCTGATGGAGGTACTATTATGGAAGCTTGTTGACTCAGTTCTGGCAGGAGCTTGGCATTGAAGAAGAGGAGGCAGACCTTTATCTACCCCTTGCAGGGCATGTAGCAGGAAAAATTATTGATGTCACAAAAGTCAAGGAGCCAACCAACTCATCAACAACATTCCTCACTCCAGCTGAGCGCAATGCTCGGGATGACAGTTGGAGAGGTTGCATGTTTGGGATGTTTGAGCTACAACTGAAGATTGGAGGTAGGCCAGCGAATGTTGAGGAAGTGGTGGCACTAGAGGAGCGGTACCCACTCACATTAAGTGCAATGATGATGTGCAAAGTGGGGCTAGTGTCTGAGGAGCCATTGGTTGATGATGAGCCTACAATGCTGACAGATGTCATTGATGGTGATGATAAGGAGGAGGATGATGCCACCACTGGAGCTATGTAGGTTGATGGAGCAGAAGGAGATGATGATGATAATAATTAGGAGTATAATCCTGATGATGATGACATTTCTTAGAGGCCCAGGAAGTTCTTTTTCCTCTCCCTACTTGATATGATATATTTGTGCACTGGGGACAGTGCGCTGTTTGAGTATGGGGTGGAGGAAATAGATTTCCTGTTTATTTTATCTTTGCTAAAAGTGTAGTGGGCTGTAGCAATAGTTGTCAAACTTCTATGTTAGTAGCTTGGCTATAATAGTTAGTATGTGGATGGTTATTGAAAATTGAAGTTTTGTTATATGCTTGTTTGTCGTAGTTGTTTTTGTTTTGTCAATTGAGAGTCAATATTTTAATGTTCGTCATAGGAGTAGTGAACCCTTGTGTGTTCTTGATACTCCACTTAGATACTAAGATAGAAGCAATGAAGTGGTCATCATGAATGCATAAGAAGTGAGAATTCCATGAGAGACACATAGGTTGTTTAACTTGACTCAAGGAAAAATCTTAGGTCTCAATAATGAAAAAATTCATTCAATTTGATTGTGTGGATATGTGGCCATAAGAAACTGACTCATATCATGATTCCATGAGGGGTGAGCTTGAATTGTTGTTTTTTGTAAATAGTGTAACATCTAGAACTTACCTAAGTGTATGTAGAATAGCTAGTTGCCAAAGAAGTAAGATGTGATTAAGACATTTCTTTGAAAAACCCCTTTTGTCCATTGTTGTTGTACCTTCCTGAACATTAAACCCCATTGAGCCATAAGCCTTAATTTTATTCTTAGCCACAAAAGAATCCTATTCCCTTTATTGTGTGACCTCCAGAATTTTTGATCCAAAGGTAGTCTGAGGCAATTTGAGATTTAAGAATGAAGGTTCCACTGAAGTAGAAAAATATTAAGGGAAAGGAAAGAAAGAAAAAAATGTGGATGACAAGATGAGAAAAATAGGAAAGATGGGTGCCCACGCAAAATAACATGTCTACTTTCTACTAGAATACAAATGAAAAATGGTTGATTATTCTTGTTGAACTTATAAGCAGAAACTAGCATTCAAATAGTGTAAAGAGGGGCATAAGATAAGAAAAGGGGATTAGTGAAAGAAAGGGTGAGCAGCGAGAAGAAAAAGAGGTGGACAAGAAATATGAGGTGAAAATGTCTTAAAATGCTTAGGATTGGTAGCCATTATGAAATGAAAATCATTCCTACCCATCTCTTAGCCGACATTACAACCAGGAAAAGTCCTAATGATCTGACTCATTTTGAAGTGATTAAGTAATTTGATTGTACATGAGAGGCAAGCCTATGGTATGTTGCATGTGTATGAAACGTCATTTGTGCGAGTCAGTGTGCCTTGATTACTATGTTCCAAGCTTTGATTGATAATACGAGGGAAGGAACATCACTAAATAGGTGAGGGAATAAGTTGATCAAAATCGGTGTATTATCTGCTACATTTTTAATACTTAATCATGTTGGCCCTGTATTGAAAAAGATGAGTCAGTTATAGAAAGTATGCAATTTCGAATGTGAAGAGCTTCTTTGTGTATGTGTTGTCGATTGGTTATGAATTGATGAACCACTTAGTCATACACTCTGTTCTAGTTTCTTGAATGAGAGTTGATTGCGGTGACAAGGGGTGTGATAAAAAGTGTCTGTTATAAGTAAGGATTGTTTGAGGATTAACAATGTTTAAGTGGGGAGTGGTGATGTTGGGCATATTCTTATGCCCATTTGCCATACTTTTACCTATCTTTTACCTTATTTAAAGATGTATATCCTTATAAAATGCATGATTTCATGAATGTCTGTGTTAAATGAGCTACAAGTGTTTTTAGATAGTTTTAGTAGGAAACACAAGGAAAAAGACTCAAAAATGGTCCAAGGTATGAAGAAAGAAGAATTCGAGAAAATTTGGCCTCGTGAGATAGCTGGCGTAGCGCGCCAGCCACGAATGTTTAAAGAAAATTATTCTTATGCTGGTGCTATGGCTGGTGCGGCGTTCTAGAGCTCAAACTTCAAAAGAATTTTGGTTAATATCTTGGCGAATTGAGTGGCATGCCGTGCTAGAGGGGTTCCGGACTTGAAAATTTTTTCTAATACTCTGGTGCATTGACAGGAGCGGTGCGCTAGGTCCGAGATTTGCAAAATTTTAACTAACACCTTGGTGAGATGGCTGGTATGGCACGCCAGAGACCAAACTTCAGAGGAAATACAAGCCAAAGTGTGGCGAGATGAGTGGTGTGGCGCGCCAGGGCCTGTTTGTGGTGGATTTTCTATGTCAAAAAGCTGAACTACTTGAGGGAAAAAGAGTCATTTATTAAGTAGCTTATAAATACCTAGTCTAGGGCATTTGTTAGGCATCTTTTAGCAGATTGATCAAATTGTACACAATCTTTTTGGGAGAGAGACAAGAAGTTCATTTTCTTCTAGGTGTTTCTTTTTTACTTTATCTTTGTCAATTTGAATGATGAATTCTTGGGTCTTATACTTGAACATGAGTGGTTAAACTCCCGTTCTAGGGTTTTGGCAATGGTTGATGGTTGTAGTTTGATTGTTTGTTTATGCTAGACTTTTAATTCTTCTTTTAAATATTATTTATGCTTACTTGTTTTCATTGTTTATTCATTAGACTGATCACCTTGTAAATATTATCTATTGGGTCTTATTTGAACTTGGGAGAGGGAACTAAGAGGGTTAAAAAGAAGCATAGAATAATTTTCAATTATCTTGTTCAAATAGTTTAAGAGTTGATTTTGTTGTTAAGGATAGAGATATACCATGCAACCCTATTTAGTTGAGACAAGTATCGTCAACCGTTGTCTCATGTTTTTCCTGCAACCATAGGGATATAGGTATTAGGTTTCATGAGATAGTTCTTGCATATTTGGGTGAATAGTATGAAATGGATTAGTGACTTGTAACTAGCAATCCTAGAAGAATGTTGTTTAGTGTATTCGAATCCTAGAACTCAACTTGAAAGCAAATGTTCCAAGACCTTGGATTTCTATCATCATTTGAATTATAAGCTCTTTGAAAACATATTTAGTTCTTAATTTAATTAACTTTCCAAAGTTAGTAGAATAATCCCAAAATTATTTTTTTTATTTTACTTCTGTTTTCTGAATAGTGAAATAAAGGTTGAAAACTTAAGCAATTAATCTATCAAGTCTATGTGGATATGATATCGGAACTTCACCGTCCTATATTACTTGACGACCACGTGCGCTTGCATGCTCTTGACGACATCATTCACTGACCATTGCTGAACTAGAGAGGTATGTTGCTGCTTAATGGAATTTCTCTGCCAAACCCACTGTGTACTACCATAATGATGCATACTTCCTAGTCAAATTTGCAAGTATGGATGATAGGGATGAGGTTTTGTATTCAGGGCCTCACTTACTGAACAATAAACCCATAATTGTCAAGCCCCTAGACCCTCGAGTTTGATCTTAGTAAGGAAGTCTTGCAAATTATACCTGTTTGGGTGAAATTTCCAAATCTTCCTTTGAACCGTTGGGGGATGAAATCACTAAGTAGGATTAGTAGTAGTTTGGGATTTCCATTGTATGCTGACAAGTGCATGACTAATGTTTCTAGAATATCGTTTGCAAGAGTGTTGATTGAACTTAACATTACAAAGAAGCTTACAACTACTGTGAAAGTAGAGAATCCGACTGGGAGAGTCTTTAATCAGAACGTGATTTATGAATGGATCCCTACATACTGCCCAAAATGCCTTCAAGTTGGGCATAAATGTCCACCTGTTGCAATTGAGCAGACTGGCCATAAACCAAATCAACATTCAGAAAGAGTGGCAACCTAAACATGTGGAAAAAGTTAAGATAGTTCCTCCAATGACACAAGCTTAGGTGGATGCATCACCTCCTATAGTTATAACTACAACACCTTAGAGACAGGACATATATATGAGCAGGAAGAGGTAAATTAGAAGGAAATAAGAGGGAAATCTGCAGCTAAGGAGTATACAGAGGCCTCTTGTAGAGCATGGACTTAGTAATGTGAATGAGTTCAATGTCTTCAATGAGCAAGGGAGTGGAGAGGATGGATTTACTTAAGGAGTGAATACTGTTAAACCCCCAATAATGCCCAAATGAAGTTGGTTACATGGAATATTAGAGGGCTAAATAAAGTTTATAAGCCAAAGGAGGTTAAGAAGTTCGTTACTACTAATAATATTAGTATTTTAGCAATGGTAGAACATAAAGTAAAGGAGCATTATGCAGTTTAGGTTATGACATAGATTGCACCTGGATTACCACGGTTGGACAATGATGCACACCATGTTAGGGGTAGAACATGGATTTTATGGAATCCACACTAAATAAATGTCACCCTTGTTTATATGTATGCTCAGGTAATCTATGCAACAATTTTTACTGGTGATAGAACTTTTGCTTTCACAGTTGTGTATGGTTTCCACACACAAGAGGCTAGGGGAAGCATGTGGAATGATCTAAGGGATATACATACTTACCTGCAAGGGCCATGGACCGCTATGGGGGATTTTAATGCAATAAGAGAATGGGAAGACAGAATGCTAGGAGCTATACCTACAGAAGTTGAGCTGAGAGACTAAAATGAGTTACTAGAAGATACTGGAATGACTATCTTGAGGACCAGTGGTAGAGGGAACACATATAAAAATGGACACACACATATATATATACAGTACAATAGATTGAGGACTGGTGAATTCTAGTTTGTTGGTGGAAAAGAATCAACATGAAATATTGGTTATGGATCCTAGTTGCTCTGATCATTACCCTCTTTGTTGCAATTGTCTCAAGAGGAGGATAGGAGAACTAATCCTTTAAAATTCTTGAATCATGTGACTGAACATGAGAAATTCATTCAAACAGTTGAAGAATTCTGGTGCGACGACCATGGGAGATGCAAGATGGAAGGTGTATGGAGGAACCTCAAGGCTGTTAAGTAGGCTATAAAACAACTGAGTGTTGCTGCATATGGGGGGTCTGGAGGATAGAATTACTTACAGTAGACATAAGCTATAAGAACGCAAGAGAACATGAGACGTTTAGGTTAGTTTGTGGAGAAAATAAAAGTTGAAAGGCAGATTAAACTTGAACTTGAAAAGTGACTAATGTGGAGGAAAACATTATTAGACAGAAGTCAAGAGTGTAGTGGCTGAAATCAAGGGATGAAAGCACCAAATATCTTTTTTGCTACTATGAAGTAGAGGATATCTCAAAATAGGATAAGTAAACTCATAAACTCAGTAGGTGTGGTGATCACTTAGGATGCACAACTTGAGGAGGAAGTTACTACTTACTACAAGATGTTACTTGGATCCAATGCTACTGCTTTGCCTATGATTGGTTTACTGGTGATGAGGGATGGAGCTACAATGAATAGGGATTAATAACTAGCTTTAGTGCAGCAAGTCACTAGACAAGAAGCGGTAGAGGCTCTTAATGGAATTAATGAGACACCAAATGTACGTATTTTTAGTTTCTATTTTCTTTGCATTTTAATACTTTTGTCATCTACTTGAGTATCATTTCTATGGATTATGCTTGTATTCCTATGTTGCGACTTTTTAGGTTCTTAATAAGTGAATGTGGTGGAAATCGACCTGAAAAGAGCTATATAATAAGGTTCAAAGCTTTGGAGCAATTTTAGAGGTGTTCTTGGATAAAACCAAGCTGGTGCATTGGCTGGCGTATAGCACCAAAGACAAAACATCAGAAAAATACTAGTCCATAAGCTGGTGCACTGGCTAGCGCAGCGTGCCAGGTCACAAACACCAGAAGAAAAATTCCTGCAGGTTGGCAACATAGCTGGCGCACTGCACCAGGGGTAGATCAAGTAGAATTTTTACTAATACTTTGGCGAGATGATTGACATAGTGCACCAGAGCCTGAACTTCAGAAAAATCAAAAGTCAATAGGTTGGTGCAATAGTTGTGGCAGCATGCTAGGGCCATTTCAGAATAAGATTTTTGGAACTTTAATTTTGAACTTAAGTAGGCTAAGGGGGTCTTTTACATTTACTATATATATGAACCCTAAGACGTTTTAGAGGGAATTCTTGGCATTATAGGATGAAATTTGAGAGGAAATCAAGGGGCAAGATGAGTTTCTCTTTGGATTACTTATTCTCCTAACTTTTTAGCATTTTCTCCTGTAAACTCATAATTCACTTAATCTTTTGGGAATAATGAGTGGATAAACATTATAGTTCTAAGATTTTGGCATAAACATGAAGATTTAATGTTGATTGTTGTTCATATTTATTAAAGCTTTTCGGTATTGAGTTATTTATTTTTCTTGCATTGAATTTTTTGATTATTTGGTAGTTAAACATTATCTATGACTTATTAACTGAATCTGAAAAAGGGAATTGCAAGGGAAATAAGAAGAAATAGGGCTTATTTGTGAACCTTACGAAGAAAGGGAACGATTAGCTGTTGTTGATAGAAATATACCCAATAGCCTTGCTTAGTTGATACAAAAAAATTTCTTACATGCACTTCATTATGTTCCTACGACCATAGAAATATAGGCATAGGAGTAGTCAAGTAGTCTTAGAGTTATCGAAAATGATACTCAATTAATTAATATCAACCTGCAACTAGTAACTCAGAAAAGTGAATAAATATAAGAATTTGATACTTCAACTGGATTATCGAAATTGCCAAGACCCTGGATCTTTTACATCATCTGAGAACGAACCAGCCATTTACACATTCTCTTAATGCATTTGTTTAGTTAGTAGTATAAACAATTCTCCAAGAAACATTTCTTTATTTTTGAATAATTTGAATAAGAGTTTAAATCGGAAGAACGATCTAACAAGTCTATGTAGGTACGCTATTTGGATTGAACCATTCTATATTACTTGATGATCATATACACTTGTGTATGTGTCATGACCCGAACGTAGACCCGGATTGTAACACGGGACAAGGAACCCCGAGAGGCCCCAAGTTGACCCATGGCATAAGAAAACATCTAACTTCATTCATTATAAGCTAAAAACTAATCACAAGGCATAGTGGAAATGTAAACATAATCATAACATATCGTAACATAAGGAAATCGACATACACGCAAGTTGAATACTACATAATGTCTAAAAGCCTCTACTACATACTATGGGTTGATAAGACAACAACCCCAACTAGCTCGGACCGGTACTGAAACATAAAATAGCATGAAGGTCTGTCAAATAACCCTCTGAATGTGAGAAGTCACTAATAAGATGGAAATGCACTCTGATATGATCTAGGTATGAGGATGAGCCTGAGAGCCGTAACCTGTATCATAAGATGATACAACATAGGAAGTATGTGGTCAGTACGTGGAATGTATCGAGTATGCAAGGTAAGTAAAATGGACATTTAAAATGTGTGAAAGCTCTTAAAATAGCATAAGAGTAGGACACCATGCTCATATCATAAATATCATAACATAACCTATCATAGGGACTCAAGGTTTTCAAAGCATTCATAATACAATCGAAATAATAATCATGACAGGAAAGCTGTATTGAGCATAACATGAGCCAATATACATAACCAAGGACATGCATAAATCATGAGTAATAGTGGGAGATTCTCTTAACCAACATACCCCATATGAGAACACATGAAGCCCGACTTGTAACCCTAGTCGGGAGGGTGTCTTTACCTTGTCAAAGGTAGAACCATGAAAGTGTGATATCACCATGAAAATGGCAAATTGTGCCGGGGACAGTCACAAATGAGGTCCCAACATACCAACGGTGGCACATCGTTTATGACATTCGCGGCATAATCTAGGCCCCGAACCTACTCGGTATTTGATACTACTCCCAAAACATATATAGTGATCATAGTATAATATGCATAAATTCATAGGCTGGTTAAATCATGATAATCATAAACATGCTCGTAAATACATGAACTAGCCATGAAACAAGGCCCGTGAATCAGCCTAAAATATAATTCATGAATCATAAGTTTCATTCATACTTGTAGATCATGCATATAACTTGTCAATCATCAAATCATGATGGATAATTAGATAAGTTCATATTTAAAATCATAAATCTGGGCTCATAAATATCAACAATAGAAGTGAAGATCATCAATTAATTCATCATAGATCTTACATAATTAGGCTTAATTTAGTAGAAATCGAAATCAATAATTTGATAATCAAAATAGTTGTAAAATCTTATCAAAAGAAATAAAATGTATTTTATATCAAAATTTTAAACAACCCATTTTCAAATCATTAGATTTTCATAAATATCGAATTAAAACCCTAATAGATTTTTAGTAAGCTTCCATTAATTTCTAGAGAATGGGCATGGGTGTGAATGGATACACCCATTCGTAACCCTACATACCTGAAAAGGCTTGATTCTACCACTTCTCTGATTGCCCAAGAAGGATTTGAATGAGAACCTTGAGAATTTGCTCTAGATCACCTCCTCAACTTCTCACGTTTGCATGCATGAAAGGAAATAACTTAGAGTAGGTTTATCCCCCTCCTAAAACCCACTAAAACAAGCCTTAAACGATGTAGTATAGGCATTAGGAACTTGGAATTTATGAAAAGGCCCTTACAAATTTGCATAAAATTAACTGTCAGGTGGTCCTAAAGACGACCTAACGACTGATCCTCACTGGCCACGGCTTGTCATGTCAATTATCAAGTGCACTACCTAGCGTTGTCTCCTGTGCTCGTAACGAGTCACATCACAAATCTTCATGGGTGCACACGACTCGTGGTCACCAGTCGTTAAGTACACTGTATTATTCCCAAACTATGGACTCTAAACCTGCGAATGATGATCTTGGGCAGATTTATATGCCCAAGTGATACTCAAACGTATCATTTTTACCTTGTTTGTTGTGCAATGTGTATATAATATCATGTAATTGGTAATAAAATGCGAATTTATACTAACCAACATGATTAGCATTTGTTTTGCAGGTAATTGTGATTTTCAGGAGCTAAAATGCATGTTGGAACTATGTCGGAGTTGGACTTGGATGCGAGCGTGGAAAAGACCTTGGAAGGCATATTTTATAGGGGCTCCGCGATGGCGCCGTGCCACGCTACCATCGCGGTAGCACACTGCCTGAGCAGGAATTAAATTTGCAATTTCCAGTGTGCCTGCGCGTCAGCTCCGTGGCACAGAGATAGGCCTCCGTGCCACGTTGAGGTTAATTTTTCGGACCCTGGGAATTCCAGTGAGGGTCCGCGTCCACGCCGTGTCACGGAGGCAGTGCTCTGCGTTGGCCTCCGTGACATGTTGCTTGTTATTCCGGGTAAAATTTCCCACTAGTATAAATAGCACACTTAGGTTTATTTTAATGAGTTTTTAGTTTTTAGACTGAGTTCAGAAGTGGAGAGCAGGAACGTGGGTTAGCAGCAGTTGAAGATTGGAAAAGCTAAGGGATTTCTTCTCTTCCTTTCTTCTTTCTATCAATTGTACGTATGATTTACACTCATTTGAGGATGATCAATCCAAGAATGAGTGGCTAATTCTATTCCTAGCTGAGGTTTTGAACATGTGTAATGAATTCTGATTTTAATTGATATGGTTTTATTCTTCTTCTTTAATGTTGTTCTATTAATTCTTGTTTTTACTGCATTAGTGATTGGCCAACATTAATGTACATCTAAAAAGTCCAATTTCACTCGAAAGAGCAAGAAATTGGAAAGTTGTGAATTAATATGGTATTGTTCTTAACTTGATTTGGGAAAATTGGGTTTTGATGTGCTTTCCTGATAGAAATATACTTGAAAGCCGTATTAGTCAATTTAGGAACCGGAATTGTAGTGCTAGGTCATAAATTGCATTTGATCACAGAAATGTAGACGGATGGTTTATGATTCTAAAGTGAAATTAAATACGAGAGTTTTAATTTCTAGGCGAATGTTCTTGGCTAGCAACATGAAGAAGAGAATTAACCAAAAATTATCATGATTATCAAGTTCATTACTTGTTCTTAACCTTGGCATGTTCACATCCATTGTCTGAATTCAAAAGTAAATAGTTGTTATTAATTGTAGTATATAGCTTAGAAACAAAAACTCAATTAACTATTGGTTACATTGTTGTTAGCATAATTGGAAGTTAAATAGAAATATAGTAAATTAGGCAATTTTACATATCTTGAGCCTCCTTGGATTGATACTTGGCTACTTAGCCACTTTATTACTTGTTTGACCACGTGCACTTGCGTGTCGGTTTTTAACCGTAGCAACTAATCGCGAACAAGTTTTTGGCGCCGTTGCCGGGGAGGCTAGGCGATTTGTAAAATTTTTTTTAGTGTAAATTTACTGTATTTGTATTTTTATTTTCTTAAGTGTTAACAACTTGGTCTTAGCCTGTATTTTGCAGATTTTGTTTCTGTGAACACTGGCAAGGGACAAAGATCTGGTGGAATCTTACTTAGAGCCTGAGCGTGAATTTCATAGTCAACGTAGAGAAGCTCTTCGAAAGAAGCTGCAGTTGCTTAAACAGTCTATGATGGAGCAACCAAATCCACCAGTTGTGAGGGCAGTTTTAGTGCCCGATGAAGCAGCAGCAAGGCCGGTTCGCGAGGTGGCAATCCCACACGCTAATAATGTACATTCTAGCATCCGCAAATCAGAGCCTGGAGGGAGGTTTGAATTAAAGCAGAATATGGTGCAACTTTTGCACACAAGCGGGCAATTTACCGGTCTCCCTCACGAAGATCCACAACAACATCTCCAGAACTTTTTGGAGATAAGTGACACTTATATACCCGATGGAGTGTCACCTGATTATGTTCGGCTCACCTTATTTCCATTTTCCTTACTTGATGAAGCCAAGAGGTGGTTAAAAGCTGAACCACCCAACTCTATATCAACGTGGGATGATCTTGCATGGAAGTTTCTTATCATATTTTTCCCTTCTGGTAAAACAGCCAGACTTAGGAGTCATATCCTAAGTTTTAAACAAAGGGAAGGGGAAAATCTATATCAAGCCTGGGAAAGATTCAAATCCATGTTGCGGGACTGTCCTCACCATCATCAGTCCAATGAGGTGTTGGTACACACTTTTATTGAGGGTTTGGAACCCCACACTAAAATTCTGTTAGATTCAGCAGCTGGAGGGCAAGCGCTGGAGAAGACATATGAGGAGCTGTACACTTTGCTCAACCGAATTTCACAAGGCAATCCAGAATGGAATGCAGATACTTCAAGAGGTGGAGCAAGGAAAGCAGCGGGAGTGCTTGAAGTGGATGGATTCACAGCTATCGCTGCACAGATAGCTGCTTTGCAAAATCAGCTAAACACTCACTTCAGCAATATAAATTTGAACCAGCCTTCAGCTTCAGTCAATGCAGTTCAACAGATGTGGTGTGAAGTGTGTGGTAGTACTGAGCATTCAGCCGAATGCTATGGTGCAAATCCTGATTCTGTTAACTTTGTGGGCAATGCACAGAGAAATCAACAACAGTTTGGTAGTGGCTACAACTCAAATTGGAGGAACCATCCGAATTTTTCGTGGGGTAGCAACAATCAACATGGCCAAGGTTCAGGGCAGGGTATGCACAGAAACCAAGGAGGGCAACAAAATTATCAAGCTCAATTCAGAAATCACAATGCCCCTCCTCCACCACCATCACCAATTATTGAGGAGATGTTCAAAACCATGATCGCTAATCAGGCACAATTGCAGGCTGACTATGTCAAATTGGCAGCCGAAGTGAAGAATAATCAATTGGCGACCAAGGCTCTTGAATATCAGTTTGGGCAGTTTGCTAGTGCCCAAAATACTAGACCCAGAGGAGGACTACCTAGCGACACGGATCCAAATCCGAAGCAGGTAAATGCAGTGACCACGAGGAGTGGTTTACAGTTGAAGGAGGTGGAACCGGAAAGACCGCCTCAAAAGTCAGGAGCAGAAAATGTTGAGGGAGAGCATATTTCAGATAAGGGGAAGACTAAAGAAGCTGAACCAGAAAGGCCTCCACCCCCGTTCGCTCAACGACTTAAGAAACACAAGGAGGAGGCGTGTTTCCAGAAATTCATGGAGGTACTTAAACAGGTACATGTTAACTTACCTCTTGTTGATGTCTTGCAGGGAGTGCCAAAATATGCGAAGTATATTAAAGACATCGTGGCTAACAAAAGTCGTTTGACTGAGTATGCCACGGTAGCTTTAACGGAGGAATGCACTTCCCGTATTCAGAATAGGTTTCCCACAAAACTGAAAGACCCTGGAAGTTTTACTATCCAGCTGACTATTGGGCAAAGTATCCGAGCGCGTGGATTATGCGACTTGGGGCAAGCATAAATCTGATGCCATCTTCGGTATTCAGAAAGTTAGGTCTAGGGAGTCCTAGACCTACAACGGCAATCTTGCAGCTAGCAGACAGGTCTTTAGCTAAGCCGGATGGCATTGTTGAGGATGTGTTAGTGCAAGTAGGCTCCCTCATTTTTTCGATCGATTTTATTGTTCTGGACTTTGAACCAGATGCTGAAGTTCCATTTATTTTGGGACGACCCTTTTTGGCAAACGGAAAGGCATTAATTGATGTAGCTGCGGGTCAACTCACGATGCAAGCACATGACAAGGTCGAAGTGTTCGACGTGTACAAGGTACCTAAGCTCCCGACTGTTTATAAGGAACTCTCGGTGATCAACATAATTGATCATGGGAATGCTAATGGATTGAGTGATTCCAGAGAGTTACTAGGTAGGCCACTGGATAAGGTTGAGAACTACTGGGGGGATGATCATGATCGGGACAAATCGTCCATCTCCCTAGTAGATAAATGAGCTTAAAAGACGTCGAGCCGCGACGGTAAACCAGGCGCTGCACGGGAGGCAACCCGTGAAAAATATTTTCTTTCTTTCTTTTTAGTGTAAATAATTTTTCTTTTTCTTTTTCTTTTCTTGATTAGGTTTAGATTTGCATTTTAGTTAGTATTTTTTTTATTTTAGTTAGGGAAATCTATTAATTTAACCAATTTTTGTTTAGTGAGGTGATTTTCAGGTATAACAGAGGAAATATACATGGAATCGAGAAAATGAGGCGAGGTATGAAAATTAAATTTATTGGTGAAACAGAGCACTGGTGCGTTGGCACCGTGTCACGGAGGCAATGCTCCGCGTTGGCCTCCGTGACACGTTGAAGGAAAAATCTGGATTTTTCAAAAATCCAGTAAGCCAACGCGTTGGCTCCGTGTCACGGAGGAGGGGCTCCGCGTTACCCTCCGTGACACGTTGCCCATTATCCAGTGCCGGGTCACACCGGGTTTCCGGGTGACCCGCGTGTTTTCTTTAAATATAACCCCGATTTCGCCCATATTTTCCCCATTCCCTCTTCCCTCCACGACCAAACACCCATTTCCCCCTCCCCAAGCAACGTGCAACGTTGATAGGCAAGGAAAAACGTCAAGTTTCTTCGGTTCTTCAATTCTAAGGTATGGTTTCATCGTTTAACTCAATGTTTTGGCGAGTTTTGTCAAATTTGGGCATGTACGATGAGAAATATCACCCTAGGTAGAAATTAAACATGACATTGAATTATTTTGTGATTGATTATGTTCGGATTGTTGTAGTTAGCGTTTGAACTTATCGATTATGTAAGTAATTTGAAATTGGATTGTCGAACTCTATTCTAGGGCTTGGGTTGTTAAATATGACTTGGGCAACTTGATTGTTTGGTGAATTCAATTCCGGGGTGTGTTTATTATTTGAGATAAGTCGTGGTAAATATTGTGTAAATGTTAAAAGACGACTAATTCTCGAATTTTTGTGGGAAATTGCATAATGCGTGAATTGGTTGGATTGTTTAGATTAGCTTGTATATAAAATGTTTTTATAGTTGTTTTTATTTTTGTTGTTGTTTTGTTGCGAAGTGCGATGGTTGAATTGTTAGCGATAGTAGGATTGGGAATTAGCTGTATGAAGTCTGAGTAGTACGCTAACCGTAATGCTGTCGAAATTTTGTGGTGAACGCACTAAGCAATATGTGTATAGTTGTTTGTGTTTGGGGTTTTAAATAGAGCTATCCTTGCAGAAATTTTGTAAATATTGTTAAGGACTAAGTGTGGGGTACCTTTTGTGTAACCCGACCTTAGCCGAAGCTAACAAGTTTTTAGCTTAACGTTGTGCTTGTCTGTGTAAATTGACAGGTATAATGGCTAGCAGACAAGACAAAGGCAAGGGTGCTTCTACCTCAGGCACCGGACGGAAAAGGATGAGACTGGGCACTGCAGTCCAAGCTGCACCTGCTGTTCCGCGCGGCCAACACCGCCGATACGGAACAAGATGGGTCACCGATGAAGGGAAGAAATGGTATAATAAGCACAAAGAAAACAAGTACTTCCCGGAGGAACATATTGCAAGGGAACCACTCGCACAGGAGTTTCCTCGCATTGTACAGAGGATCGAAGCAGCTGGGCTCAGCTTTATTTTTCAGGAGCCCAAGGAGTGCAACCTTCACTTGGTGCGGGAATTTTATGCAAATTGGAACCCGGCCATCAGAAGCCACACTATTAAAATCAGAGGGCAGATTGTCACTCTGGAACCCCAGCAGCTGAATGCCATCGTTGGAGCACGGGACACAGACGCCCACGTTCTCCGCCAGCTAAACATCACCCCACCGTACGCCGACATCACACGTACGTCGTGTGGGGATCGATCCACAGCCCGATGGAGTAGACACAAAGAGAGGGGTTACCACCAGACTCTGCCCTATTCGCAGATGAATAGGGATGCCAGAATATGGCTGAAGATTGTGTGTTCGTGTTTGATCCCGGGAGTCCATATGACAGATGTGACCCGGGACCGTGTCTGCTTGGTGTATGCCCTTATGAAAGGGCTTGAGATAAATGTTGGGGCGGTCATAATATCCGCCATGAAGAAAGCCAGACTGCACCAGGGCCACAGATACGGGTTTGGCGGACTCATCACCACCTTCCTCCGAGGCCTCGACATTGAGGAAGAAGCCTTGGATTACATACCGCAGTTGGAGCGGAGGGCCCTTGACGTGACAAAGACTAAGGCCCACGACACTACACACGGACCTGTATTGACTTTGGGCGAGCGACATGCTCGTGACGATCAGTACATGGCCCGTATGTTTGGCATGCAGATGCTGTAGCTACGGATAGGTGGGAGACCAGCCACCGAGGAGGAATTATGGCAGCTGGAGCTGGACTACCCCTTTGACGAGAACGCCAGAGCCTTAGGTAAGGTGGGGCCAGCCTTTGTGGAGCCGACTGATGACGATGTCCCTACTGATGAGGAGACACGTCGTGAGGACTCTGATGTGGAGTCCGATGACGGCGATGGAGCTGATTCAGATATGGGCGATGAGGCCGCAACACCGAATGAGGAAGTCGAATATTTCGACTGAGCAGGGAGTTCCACCACCCAAATTTTTGTGCTTTGTATTTTTGTGAACACTGGGGACAGTGTTCGATTTAAGTGTGGGGTGGGGAGTAGTTAGGTGCTAGGTCAAACCTCTAAATTGCTGTACAATTCTTCCTTGATGTTTATGTATGTTTGTGCTTTCCCTGTTGTGAACTGTTTGCGATGTATGTGTATATATTTGTTGTGTGGTTAATGATGTGTGTTTTTTTTAAGTATGGTTTCCATTGTAAATATTTTGTAAATTTTGTAAATATTTTTTTGTTTTCTCTATCGACATGATCGATATGTTTCAAAAATTTTTGCGAAAATATTTTGCACTTGTAAATATTTTCTTTCTATCAAAATGATCGATGTGTTGCAAAATTTTTTCCGATTTTTATTTTTTGGGTTTCTCGGAGTTTGTTTTCGGTTCTCTTACCGAGAATAGTCCCATTGAACCGATGTCATAGTTAGTGACCGTTCCCTATGATGGATGGATGACGACCGTCTTAAGGGAAATGTAGTTGGTAGGAGTAGGATTTTTAATTGTTTTTAGTTTTTCTTTGGTGGATTGCATCAATGAACTGTAGTTGCTTATGGTTGCTAAAATTCCGTTGCGTGTTGTAATTGATGTTCAAAATGTGAAAATGATTCGTTTGAAAGCATGCAATTCTGTAAATATGTTTAGTTACCTAGGCTAGAGAATTTGATTCATTATGATGGAGGCTTAATCTTGAATTCATGTAATTGACTAATTAAAGAGTCTGTGAATGCATCTTGATTCGAGCATGTGCATGAAGTGTGAAGTGAGGTTTTGCTATTCCATGTCATTGTGAATTGTCTAGAACTTTCCTGGTGTGTATACAAAATGAAATGAAGGAGATGTAGTGTTGGAAAGGATGTAGGCATTTCTTTGTTTTAACCGATAGTTTCCATTTTTTTTTCTTGTCAAATTCTGCCTTTTTATATGTTGTATACCCTAGTCAGCCCGTTGAGCCTTTAGCCGATTTCTTTCTTTTGTCCAAAATTGTATGAACTAAGCTTTATTCCTTCTTTTCATTGGCCTTAAAGTCTATAAGAAGCTCTTAAGCGCTTACAAAGAACAGAAAATGTTTCCCAAAATGTTAAAGAGTGAAAAGAGTGAAAAGAAAAAGAAAAGCAAAGTGAAGAAAGAAAGGATGATGTTGAAGAGGCACTTGTTGTAATTAAATGTTATTGAGGGTACTTGAAAACCCTTAGTTTTGTGTCAAGTGTGTTTGATGAAATGGGTTGTATGAAAGTAAACCACCATGAATGGGAGAAAAAGAGAAAAGAGAGGAACAATGTCCATGAGTCGATGGGAATGTGTTGAAAAGGCGCTTAAGGATGCTAGCGACTATTATTGGCTAATCCAATATATCTATACTAGATCCATAGCCCCGTTACAACCCATTAAAGTCCTACGTGATCCTATATTGCATTTCTCTATATTAGTGGAGTAATACACTAAGGGAAAGCCTATGGGTCATGACATGATGCATGTGAATTCTTTTGGGAGAGAGAGTGAAATTAATTTTTATATGCCCCTACTTGCATGTTTGTGTGTTGCATGAACATAAAGGGGAAGTTTCTCTCGAGTTGTGAGGGCACATGCTTGATGAAAGATTGATGTTCGTGTCGGATTTCTTGATTAGCTGATTTGCATGAGTTTGCCGATATCAAGAATCAATTCTTAAAGTCTAGGAAGCTTTGATGTATTAAAGGTCAGTATATTGTACGACCAAGCATGTTTTCTTGATGATTTGCGAAAATTGAATAATCGGTATGACCGTAGCGTAAATTAGTGCATCATAGTGACGAAGGTTTGGATGTAATTTGCATGATTTATGTATGTGTTGTTCGAGGACGAACAAGGATTTAAGTGTGGGGTAAGTGATCTTGGGCAGATTTATATGCCCAAGTGATACTCAAACGTATCATTTTTACCTTGTTTGTTGTGCAATGTGTATATAATATCATGTAATTGGTAATAAAATGCGAATTTATACTAACCAACATGATTAGCATTTGTTTTGCAGGTAATTGTGATTTTCAGGAGCTAAAATGCATGATGGAACTATGTCGGAGTTGGACTTGGATGCGAGCGTGGAAAAGACCTTGGAAGGCATATTTTATAGGGGCTCCGCGATGGCGCCGTGCCACGCTACCATCGCGGTAGCACACTGCCTGAGCAGGAATTAAATTTGCAATTTCCCGTGTGCCTGCGCGTCAGCTCCGTGGCACGGAGATAGGCCTCCGCGATGGCCTCCGTGCCACGTTGAGGTTAATTTTCCGGACCCTGGAAATTCCAGTGAGGGTCCGCGTCCACGCCGTGTCACGGAGGCAGTGCTCCGCATTGGCCTCCGTGACACGTTGCTTGTTATTCCGGGAAAAATTTCCCACTAGTATAAATAGCACACTTAGGTTTATTTTAATGAGTTTTTAGTTTTTAGACTGAGTTCAGAAGTGGAGAGCAGGAACGTGGGTTAGCAGCAGTTGAAGATTGGAAAAGCTAAGGGATTTCTTCTCTTCCTTTCTTCTTTCTATCAATTGTACGTATGATTTACACTCATTTGAGGATGATCAATCCAAGAATGAGTGGCTAATTCTCTTCCTAGCTGAGGTTTTGAACATGTGTAATGAATTCTGATTTTAATTGATATGGTTTTATTCTTCTTCTTTAATGTTGTTCTATTAATTCTTGTTTTTACTGCATTAGTGATTGGCCAACATTAATGTACATCTAAAAAGTCCAATTTCACTCGAAAGAGCAAGAAATTGGAAAGTTGTGAATTAATAGGGTATTGTTCTTAACTTGATTTGGGAAAATTGGGTTTTGATGTGCTTTCCTGATAGAAATATACTTGAAAGCCGTATTAGTCAATTTAGGAACCGGAATTATAGTGCTAGGTCATAAATTGCATTTGATCACAGAAATGTAGACGGATGGTTTATGATTCTAAAGTGAAATTAAATACGAGAGTTTTAATTTCTAGGCGAATGTTCTTGGCTAGCAACATGAAGAAGAGAATTAACCAAAAATTATCATGATTATCAAGTTCATTACTTGTTCTTAACCTTGGCATGTTCACATCCATTGTCTGAATTCAAAAGTAAATAGTTGTTATTAATTGTAGTATATAGCTTAGAAACAAAAACTCAATTAACTATTGGTTACATTGTTGTTAGCATAATTAGAAGTTAAATAGAAATATAGTAAATTAGGCAATTTTACATATCTTGAGCCTCCTTGGATCGATACTTGGCTACTTAGCCACTTTATTACTTGTTTGACCACGTGCACTTGCGTGTCGGTTTTTAACCGTAGCAACTAATCGCGAACAAATGACTCACCCCATGAGTTGTTTAAGGCTAACGACGACTCGTGGGGACTCTTGTCAGGTACACATCTTTCTTCTTACCAACTCTTTTTCCTTCCCCACGGTCACCTGACAACTCGTGGGCTGTCCTCACGAGTCATGAGACTACTCGTCCTGAGGCTACAGCAGAAATTCCCACTTTTTTCCTAGTTTCAACTCCCGGGTCTAAACTTTGAGTTCCCGGGGTATAATAGTATGCGCTTGGATGCATCACGTTTTTTGGTGTCGTTGCCAGGGACTTGGCAAAGATTATTTTTCTAGTTTGAATTTTTATTTAGCTTTTCAATTTTTTTATTTTCTTGTTTTTGGTGCACCTGAGGTCACAGGTTAGTGTATGCCATATACTTGGAGTTAAGGCCATTCCTTAAGTATGCTTGATCCTAAAATCAAAAGAACACTCCGACAACGTAGGCAAATGGCATAAGAAATTTGTGATCCTAACCTTGTAGAGAATAAGGAAGCGAGGTTGGCTCATGAGGTAGCACCAGAGAGGATACCTAAGTTAAAATTTCCAAAGCCTAGCCTGGAGAATGTATCAAAGGCTATTATAAAGCCTAAGATCATAGGAAATTTCACCAAAAAGAAGGCACAGTGCAACTGGTGCATAATACGTGCCAATATAAGGTAAACGGCATGAAGACCCTATTAAGAACTTGGTTACATTCTTTGAGTTGAGCAAAAATTTTCACTATCTGAATGTCTTAGATGAATATGTGAAGTTGACTCACTTTCCCTTCTCACTGATTGGGGAAGAAAAATAGAGCCTACAGAAAGAGACTGCAGGATCTATTACCTTTTGGCAAATTTCGTCAGATAAATTTCTCAATAGATTTTTCTCTTCAAGAAGAACAAAAGAGTTGAGAGGAAAGATCAAAGGGTTCATTCAAAAGGATAGAGAGTCTTCGACTTAGGCTTGGAAGAGATATAAAGGCTACATGAGAGATTGTTGATCTTGGGCATAATTGCACGCCCAAGTGATACTTTATTGCTTAATTTGGACTTGTTTATCTACTTTTATGTGTACATTCTCATGTGATTTTTATGTAAATGTGGATTTATACTAACCAACATGATTAGTTATTGTTTTTGCAGTTAGAATGAATTTTGTAAACTAATCTACAAGTTGGTGAAGTGGAGGAATGGACTCGAAAGCAAAACTCGGAAGTCAGCAAGAAAATGCTAAAAACTTGATGCTCTGCGATAGAGGTTGTGTCACGCCACCATTGCGGAGGCATTCTGCCTAGAGTGAAATTTGAGCTGAATTCCAGTGAAGGTGCGCGATGGCACCGTGTCACGGAGCCTATGCTCCGCATTCACTTTCGTGACACGGTGGGAAGAATTTGCTGCACACCCGGATTCCAGTGAAGGTGCAGGACATGTCCGTGGCATGGAGCTGATGCTCCGCGATACCCTCCGTGCCACGCTGAGGAAAATAATTCATCATCAAAGTTCTAGTGAAGCTCCGCGACAGGGCCGTGGCACGGAGCTGATGCTCCGCGATACCCTCCGTGCCACGTTGCCAGTTTATTCCAGGAAATTTCTCACTTGTATAAATAGCACACTTATGTTTTATTTTAAGATATCTGACATTTCAAGCTAGAACGTGGGTATCAAGCAGTCGAGCTGAAGAAGTTCTAGGGTTAATTCTCTTCCTTTTTCTCTTAAATTGCATTTTCTTGTATGATTTCTACTTGTTTGAAGATGTTTAATCATCAAATGAGTGGCTAATTCACCTTTGGTTGAGGTTGAGGATGATTGCAGTAGTATGTAATTGATGTTATTTAAGTTTTTATCTTCTCTACAACGGTTGTTCTACTAAATCTTGTTTTCACTACATTAATGCTTGACCATTGTTAATGTACATCCTAGAATTCCAGTTTTATTTCCGAAAGGAAGATTAATTGGATAGATGTGAATTGGTAGAATATGTTCTTGTCTTGGTTGAGAAATTAATAGAAGATTAACGTTCAGAATAGAAATATATCGGTAATGTCATATTTTGTCATCTATGGAATTTCTCGTGTATTACTAGAATATGAGGTTTTTGCATCACAGAAATGTGTAATGTAAGTCTCATGATTCTTTAATTGGAGAGGAGTTCGAAAGACCCAATCCATTGGTTAATAATTCCTGCCTAACAACCGAAGAGAAGTGTTGACTGAAATTTAATCAATAAATTATATATCTGCATGTTTTTCCTTAACCTTAGCTTGTTCGTGCTATTGTTCAGATTATAATTTACAATCTTTTTACTTAAAGTTACATTAGCTAGTATTCTTGAAAAATCACCATTTGTTCTGTTTTTCTACTTGTATAAAGAAGTGCGTATACTAAACACTTAAAGAAAAATTACTGCCACATTACAATCCTTGTAGGTTCGATATCCAGCTTGAAATAAAGCCACTTTATTACTTCTACAACCACGTGCACTTGCGTGCGATTGGGAGTGAACAAGTTTTTGGCACCGTTGTCGGGGACTGGCAATTGGTGACTTAAATTTTCTTACTTTTAGTTTTCAAGTTCGATACAAGTGTTGACAACTTGATCTTAGCATTTCTCTTGCAGGTACTAAGTTGTTTCTGAACGCTGGCAAGAGATAAGGGGTTGGTGGATTCGTTTTTAGAGCCGGAGAGACAATTTCATCTATAGAAGAGGGAAGCTCTAGAAAAGAAGTTGCAGTTATTAAGGAGGGCAATTCTGGAGCAACACCAACAGCCACTGATTGTAAGGGCAGTTTTAGTGCCCGAAGAGATGGCAGCAAGACCGATCTGCGAGGTGGCAATCCCACATGCGAACAATGTAACATCCACCATTCGCAGGCTAGAACCAGGAGGGAGATTTGAACTTAAGAAGAATATGGTGCAGTTATTGCACACCAGCGGGAAATTTATAGGTCTCCCTCACGAAGATCCACAACAGCATCTCCAAAACTTCTTAGAGATAAGTGACACATATATACCTGCTGGAGTATCATCTGATTATGTGAGGCTTACACTATTCCCGTTCTCACTGCTGGGGGAAGCAAGGAGGTGGTTAAAGGCTGAACCGCCAAATTCTATTACTACTTGGGATGACCTAGCGAGGAAGTTTTTCATACGATTCGTTCCATCAGGGAAGACAACCAGGCTTAGAAGTCAGATTCTAATTTTCAAACAGAGAGAGGGTGAGAATTTGTATCAGGCTTGGGAGAGGTTCAAGTCAATGCTAAGAGATTGTCCTCACCATCACCAGTCTAATGATTTGTTGGTGCATACATTCATTGAGAGCTTGGAACCGCATACGAAGATTTTGTTAGATTCAGCAGCTGGGGGGCAGGCATTGGAGAAGACCTAGGAAGAGTTTACACCTTGTTGAACCGTATTTCACAAGGTAATCCGGAATGGAATGCAGATACAACTCGAGGGGGAGCAAAGAAAGCCGCAGGGGTCTTTGAGGTGGATGGATTCACAACTATCGCTGCATAGATAGCTGCTTTGCAAAATCAACTTACCACTCATTTTCGCAGTATGAGCTTGAGCCAGGAACAAGCCCCTGTCAATGCAGTTCATCAGGTGTGGTGTGAAGTCTGTGGAAGTAGTGAAAATTCAGCTTAGTATTGTGGTGCCAATCCAGATTCAGTAAATTTTGTTGGAAACGCCCAGAGGAGCAGTAATCAACAGTATGGCAACTGTTACAACCCAAATTGGAGGAATCATCCGAATTTTTCATGGGGGAGTAATAGTCATCAGGGACAGAGTTCAAATCAAGGCGTGCACAGAAATCAAGGGGGTCATCAAAATTTTCAGCCATAGTTTAGAGGAAATAATGCACCTCCTCAGTTCAGCAACATCGAGGATATGCTCAAAACCATAATAGCTAACCAGGCGCAGATGTAGGCGGATCAGGTAAAATTGATAGCTGATATGAAAAATCAGCAGTTAGCTACAAAGGCATTGGAGTATCAGTTGGGACAGTTAGCTGGAGCCTAAAATACTAGATCGAGGGGAGGATTACCAAGTCATACAGACCCAAATCCTAAGCAGGTGAATGAAGTTACTACCCGGAGTGGAAAGCAACTCGGGGAGGTGGAACCCAAAAGGCCACCTTAGAAATCTGGAGCAATAGAAATGGATGAAGGAAACAATGATGTGAGGGGGAATGAAAAGGCAGCAGAGATGGAAAGACCACCGCCCCCGTTTCCTCAAAGATTGAAAAAGCGCAATAAGGAAGCATGCTTCAAGAAGTTCATGGAAGTGTTGAAGTAGGTACATATTAATCTTCCTTTAGTTGATGTGTTGTAGGGAGTGCCAAAATATCCTAAGTACATCAAATACATTGTAGCAAACAAGAGCAGACTAACAGAGTATGCTACAGTTGTACTTACTGAGGAGTGCACCTCCCGTATACATAATCGATTGCCGACAAAGCTCAAGGATCCTGGGAGCTTCACTATTCATATTACAATTGGGCAGTTTATTCAAGCTCATGGTTTGTGTGATTTGGGAGCAAGTATAAATTTGATGCCAACATCAGTATTCAAGAAGCTGGGGCTGGGTAGTCCTAGACCCACTACTGTGATCTTGCAGCTAGCTGACCATTCATTGGCCAGACTTGATGGAATTGTGGAGGATGTGCTAGTGCAAGTAGGCTCCCTCATTTTCCTGGTGGATTTTATAATTCTTGATTTTGATCCAGACGCGGAAGTCCCATTTATTTTGGGACGTCCCTTTTTAGCAATCGGGGGAGCCTTAATTGATATAGCTGCTGGGCAGCTAACCATGAGAGCTCATGATAAGGTAGAGGTCTTTGATGTCTACAAGGCTATGAAGCTACCGACCATCTATGAAGAGTTATCAGCAATCAGTGTGTTGAATTAGGAGTCAACCCTTCAGATTATTGACTCATAGGATCCCTTAGGGAGAGCCTTGGTGGGACGTGATCATTTTGGGGATAGTTCGACATATGAGATGGTGCAGACTTTGAATGAGCCAAAATGGTTTTTCAGGAAGCAAGATTTTGAACCATTGCAGAGGTCCATGGAACCATCCCCAAAGCCATCAATAGAAAAGGCACCTAAATTTGAGTTAAAGACATTGCCTCCACATTTGCAGTATGTATTCTTGGGTGAAGATGACACCTTACCAGTCATTATTTCAGTAGAACTGACAGATGCACAAGTGATAGATGCATTGGTGGTCCTTAAGAGGAGAAAGAGAGCAATGGGATGGCAGATGTCAGACATTAAGGGGATTAGTCCATCTTTCTGCATGCACAAAATATTTATGGAAGAGGGATCCAAGCCAACCGTGCAACATCAGCGGAGATTGAATCCGGTGATGAAGGATGTAGTCAGAAAGGAAGTGATCAAGTGGCTGGATGCAGGAGTGGTATATCCCATCTCAGATAGTGAATGGGCTAGCCCAGTTCTATGCGTTCCCAAGAAATGGAGAATGAAAGTGGTCACAAATGAGAAGAATGAGCTGATTCCCACAAGCACAGTCACGGGCTGGCGAATTTTCATGGATTATAGGAAGCTCAATGAGGCCACTCGGAAAGATCATTATCCTATTCCATTCATTGATCAGATGTTGGACAGGCTTGCAGGGCAGGAATATTATTGCTTTTTGGATGGTTACTCTGGCTATAATCAAATATGCATAGCACCAGAAGATCAGGAGAAGACCATATTTACATGTCCTTATGGGACATATGCTTTCAGGTGGATGCCCTTTGGTCTATGCAATGCAACGACCATATTCCAGCGATGCATGATGGCGATATTCCACGATATGGTGGAAGACTTTGTCGAGGTATTTATTGATGATTTTTCTATTTTTGGTAACTCTTTTGCTATGTGTTTGCAGAATCTTGACTGGGTGTTAGCCAGATGTGAAGACTCAAACCTGGTGCTCAACTGGGAAAAGTGTCACTTTTTAGTCAAGGAGGGTATTGTCCTTGGCCATAAGGTGTCATGCAGAGGTTTGGAGGTCGATCGTGCAAAGATAGAGGTGATTGAAATGCTACCACCGCCAGTATCAGTTAAGGGTGTCCACAACTTTCTAGGACATGCTGGGTTTACAGATGGTTTATTCAAGACTTCTCTAAAATTTCTAGACCAATATGCCGGTTGCTAGAAAAAGAGGTGAAGTTTGAATTTGACAAGGAATGTGTAGAAGCATTTGAGGAGCTGAAAAAGAAGCTGGTGGAAGCTCCTATTCTCATCGCTCCTGATTGGGAATATCCTTTTGAGTTAATGTGTGATGCAAGTGACGTGGCTGTAGGAGAGGTATTGGGGCAGCGAAGGAATAAAATTTTTCATTCCATCTATTATGCAAGCAAAATACTTGACGATGCATAAGTTAATTATACAGTCATTGAGAAAGAGATGCTGGCTCTAGTGTTTGCATTTGACAAGTTTAGATCCTATCTAGTGGGGTCGAAAGTGGTGGTACACACTAATCATGCGGCAATTCGGTACTTATTTGGCAAGAAAGATGCGAAGCCCAGGCTAATCAGGTGGATATTATTGCTGCAAGAGTTTGATCTGGAGATCCGAGACAGGAAGGGAAGTGAAAATCAGATTATAGATCACCTATCACGACTAGAGAACCTTTCACATGTGAAGGAAGGTGAGAGCATCCGAGAAGAGTTCCCCAATGAACAACTCTTGGCAATAAAGGAAGCTGAACTCCGTTGGTATGCAGATATTGTGAACTTGTTGGTAAGTGGAGTATACCCACCTGAGGCAATGACTCAACAAAGGAAGAAGCTGAGGCATGAGTACCGGTACTACATGTGAAATGAGCCGTATCTATTCAAGCAAGGACCAGATCAAGTGATGAGGCGATGCATTCCAGAAAGTCAGACGGCAGAGGTGCTGAGGAGTTGTCATTCATTGTTGTATGGAGGTCATCATGGAGGAGAGCGTACTACTCACAAAGTGCTGCAATTTGGGTTCTTTTGGCCCACACTGTTCAAAGATGCTGCAGCTTATGTCAAAGTATGTGATAGATGTCAAAGAACAGGAACAATCTGCAGAAGACAGGAAATGCCATTGCATCACATATTGGAAGTTGAGGTGTTTGATGTGTGGGGGATAGATTTTATGGGCCCATTTCCACCATCATTTGCCAGTCGATACATCTTGGTGGCGGTGGACTACGTGTCTAAGTGGGTTGAGGCAGTAGCTTGTCCCAGGAATGACAACAAGGTGGTGACTAGATTTGTGAAGAAGCAGATTTTCACCAGGTTTGGTACGCCACGAGCAATTATCAGTGATGGAGGGGCACATTTTGTGAATGCAGGGTTCAGGAATTTGCTAGCGAAATATGGGGTTCGGCATAAAGTGGCTACATCATATCATGCCCAAACTAGCGGGAAAGTAGAGGTGTCAAATAGGGAAATTAAACAGATTTTGCATAAAACGGTGAACGCACAACGCTTGGATTGGGCAAGCAAATAGGATGATGCGTTGTGGGCATATCGAACTGCATATAAGACACCCATTGGGACTTCACCGTACAGATTGGTTTAAGGGAAGGCATGTCATCTACCCGTGGAGCTGGAACATCGAGCTTATTTGGTTGTGCGGAAGCTGAACATGGATCCTGAGCTTGCAGGAAAGAGGAGACTGATGCAGTTGAGTGAGTTGGACGAATTTCGATGGCACGCATATGAAAGTGCGAAATGCTACAAATAAAAAATGAAAAGGTGGCACGACAAGCACATGGTGCATCTAATCTTTGAGCTGGGCCAAAAGGTGTTTCTATTCAACTCTAGGTTGAAACTCTTCCCAGGGAAATTACGCTTCAAGTGGTCAGGGCCATTTGAAGTAGCAAGGATGACCCCGCACGGGGCAGTTGAATTGTGGCAAGAGGATAAAAGTGCCACATTTTTGGTGAATGGACAAAGGTGTAAGCACTACTGGGGTGAAGACGTTACTCGAGAGAAGACGTCTATCACTTTAGTAGATGAATGAGGATGTCAAGCGTCGAGCCACGATGGTAAACCAGGCGTTGCACGGGAGGCAACCTGTGGATGTAATATACTAGACTAGTTAGGAACAAATTCTACTTAAAAAAAAAGAGAAAAAAAAAGCTGGCACAAGGTGGGAGGCAACCCACGATTTTCTAACAAGTTGTCGTTGTTTGATGATTTTCAGGAAATATGGAGGGCAAAAATACAAAATCGCAAGTGGGAAAATAAAGGTAAAAAAAATTCAAAATTGGGGCAAGAGACAGTGAGCCTACGCGTTGGCTCCGTGTCACGGAGGCTGACCTCCGCGTTACCCTCCGTGACACGTTGAGGCCAATTTCAGGTATGTCAAAATTTCCAGTGAGCCTCCGCGTCGGCTTCGTGTCATGGAGCTTACCCTCGGCGTTGGCCTCCGTGGCACGTTGAGGCCAATTTTACGTCGGGTCAGTTCGGGCCAGCGGGTTGACCCACGCGAAATCCTTCTTTTTAACCCCCAAAATTACATTTTTCCCTCATTTTCTTTATCCCTCCGCGACAACACTCCCAATCCCCCTTCTCCCTCAACGTGACACGCCCCTAACATCAAAAAATTTTCAATTGCTTCTTCAAAAACATCACATACCAGGTATGTTCTTTCACTTCTATTCATTTTTCTGCAAATTTTGTATCATGGACATATTGTATGTTTAATTTCTGCCCTAAGTTAATATAAAGTGTTGTAATCAATTGGGTTATGGATAAATGTGGCTTGTATGATAGTTTTGATTGGATGAATTCATTGATTACATGATCTTTGTTAAAAATCTTACGTTGTTGATAACTAGGGTTGAGAATTGGGTTAGGAAGAAGAAGAAAAGGGTAAAAATGGAGATATTTTGGGTTGTGACTGTTGTTTGAGTTGAAAAATGTTGTGATTAAAGTTAGATTATGTTATGGTTGAAGATTGATTTTTGGGGATGAGAGTAGGAAAAATCCAATAGGTTTGTGTGCACAACTTGAGAATTGCTCATGATTTTCTAAAGGGATAGATGGATGAACTTTAATAAAGCATTGTATGAAGTCTGAGTAGTACAATGAAACTGTTCCATCGAATTTTATTAATGCACTGAATCTTTTGGGAAATAAGAGCTGCAAATATGTGGTTGTTCTTGTCGAATTGCATTGATTACGACGAACAACTAAGTGTGGGGTGATCCATTTAAACCCAACCTTAGTAGTAGCCAAATATACCATGAATGACATTTGAAATTTATTCTTTTTATGGACAAGACAAATGTCTGGAAGGCAAGACAAGGGGAAAGGTGCATCCACATCTGGCGCCAGCAGAAAAAGATTGAGAATTGGGGCAGCAGTGCCAGCAGCACCACCTGTTCCAACGGGGCAACATCGACAATATAAAACACGATGGGTTTCATATGAGGGAAAGAAATGGTACTCCAAACACAAGGAAACCAAGTGTTTCCCAGAGGAACAAATAGCACGGGAACCACTAGCTCAAGAATTTCCAAGAATCCTACACAGGATAAACACTGTTGGGTTAAACTTCATCTTTGAAGAACCCAAAGTGTAATCTTCATCTCATAAGGGAATTCTATGCTAATTGGAACCCCACTGCGTGTAGCCACACAGTCAAGATCAGAGGACAGGTGGTTACTTTTGAACCACAGTATCTTAGTGCCATCTTGGGGAGGCGGGACACAGACGCGCATGTCCTCCATCAACTGAATATCACTCCACCATATGCAGATATCATACGCATATTATGTGGAGCACGATCAATAACTAGGTGGAGTCTTCAAAAGGAAAGAGGATATCAGTAGACATTGCCATACTCCCAAATGAACAGAGAAGCGAGGATCTGGTTGAAGATAGTGTGCACTTGCCTGATCCTGGGGGTGCACATGACTGATGTCACCCGGGGAAAAAGTTTGTTTGGTGTATGCATTGATGAAAGGACTGGAGATAAATGTTAGAGTGGTTATTATTTCCGCCATGAAGAGAGCCAGACTTTATCAAGGGCATCAGTATGGTTTCGATGGTCTTCTAATCGCTTTCCTCGGGGGCCATGGTACTGAAGAAGAGGCCCTGGATTACATTCTGCAAATTGATCATCGTGCTTTGGACGTCACTAAGACCAAAGCACCTGATAACACATTTGGGCCGGTGCTTACACTAGCCGAGCGACATGCTCGGGATGACCAATACATGGCCAGAATGTATGGAATGCAGATGCTGCAACTGTGGAGTGGTGGAAGGCCTTCTACAGAGGATGAATTGTGGCAGCTCGAGATGGATTATCCATTTAATGAGCATGCCCGAGCATTATGCAAAATTGGGCCCGCATTTGTAGAACCAGTTGATGATGACGTCCCTACTAATGAGGAAACGCGCTGGGATGACTCAGACATTGAGTCAGAGGAGGACGACAAAGAAGATTATGATCTTGGAGATGAGGCACTGACACCTGATGAAGAGATTGAACATTTTGATTGATCAAGGAGTTACACCACCCAAACATTATTTTTAATTGCAGATATGCGAATACTGGGGACAATGTTCCAACTAAGTGTGGGGTGGGAGTAGTTAGGTGCTGGTGTAGTAAGGCCATGTTGTGCTTGTGCTTCTGTGGCTGTTTAATGTATGACATTGTGTTTCGTGTTATGTTGTTGATGATTTTCTATGTTGGTGCTGGTGATGTAATTGTAATAAATTGTTAAGGAGTTATTTGTGTAATTATTTGTGTAAGTTATTTGCTATTTTTATTTTTTTATTTTTATTTTTGCTATTTTTTTATTTGAGTTTCTCGGTTTTTGTTTTCGATGCTTTTTCTGAGAATAGTCCCTTTGAGCTGAAGTCTTAGATAGAAACTGTTCCCTATGATGGATGGATGACGACCGTCTTAAGGGAAATTTAGTCAGTAGGTTTACATTTTTTTGAACACATAGCTAATTAATGGTTCGACATTCTTGTTATGTGCTATACTATAAGATGCAAGTGTGATTAGGATGGAAGCATGCAAGTGTTTAAACATGTTGAGACACCTAGGCTCTAGAATTCGACTCGATGTGATTAAAGCTTAATTTTGAATTCTTGTAATTAACTGAGTTATGAGTCTGTGAATATGTATTAAATTGAGCATATGCAGTGAGTGTGAGTTTTTCTAATATTCCATGCTACTATGAAGTGTCTAGAACTTGCCTGATGTGTATATAAAATGAAATGAAGGATGTGGATTGTAGGAGAGGATGTAGGCATTTCTTTGAATGAACCTAAATTTTATCCCTTATCTTACCTACCTTGAATGTTAAATCCTAGTTAGCCCCATTGAGCCTTAAGCCTATTCTTTCATAGCTATAACATAAGTTTAATCCTTTTCTTTCATTAGCCTTGAATTTGATCCGAAACTCCTAAGCGCTTAAGTGAAAAATTCCAAAGAGTGAAGGAGTGAGAAGCGTGAAACAGAAGGAAAAGTAGAAGTTGTGAAAGTTGAGAAGAGCACAGAGGTGCACTTATTTGAAAATGATTGATTATTAGTAGAGAGTAAGAAAGTAAATGAAAAATTTGCTTAAATACGCTTTACTAGTAAGTTGAGGGTGCTTAAAGAAATGGAACAAAAAGAGAAAATTCAAGAGTGAGAAGAATGAGGAAGAAGTATAGAGGAGATGTCTTTAATGAATGTGGATGTATTAAAAGAGCTTGGGGGAAGATAGTTACTATTACTGGCCAGAATAGTACCTACCCGTCCCTTAGCTTACATTACAACCCATTAAGTCCTACTTGATCTTACGTTCATACATCCTTAAATTAGTGGAGTAAACACTAAGGGCAAGCCTATGGTTCACTACATGATGCAGGTGAATTCTTTGAGAGAGTGAGCGTAATCTTATTCATATACCCATACCTTTTGTGATTCGAAATTCTTTTGAAGTAAAAAGGGGGTAACTTTCTTGTGTTGTGAGGCACATGTTTAATGAGAGATAACATTCCTGTGGATTTCTTGATCGGTTGGTTTGCATGAGTTTGCTAAGATTGAGAGTCGATTCTTGAGGTTAGGGGGTCTTAACATAGTTGTATTTCATTTGAATGATTAAATCATGCATGCCCTATTTTTAACTTGCGATCTTAAATAATCATTATAGCCATAGCTTGAATTGTCTTGCTAAATTAGCTATGCGTGAGTCTTCAATTACATGAGATGTGAAAGGGTTGTTTGAGGATGAACAAGGCTTTAAGTGTGGGGTAGGTGATCTTGGGCATAATTGCATGCCCAAGTGATACTTTATTGCTTAATTTGGACTTGTTTATCTACTTTTATGTGTACATTCTCATGTGGTTTTTATGTAAATGTGGATTTATACTAACCAACATAATTAGTTATTGTTTTTGCAGTTAGAATGAATTTTAGAAACTAATCTACAAGTTGGTGAAGTGGAGGAATGGACTCGGAAGCAAAACTCGGAAGTCGGCAAGAAAATGCTAAAAACTTGATGCTCCGCGATAGAGGCCGTGTCACGCCACCAACGCGGAGCCATTCTGCCTAGAGTGAAATTTGAGCTGAATTCCAGTGAAGGTGCATGATGACACCGTGTCACGGAGCCTATGCTCCACGTTCACTTCCGTGACACGGTGGGAAGAATTTGCTGCACACCCGGATTCCAGTGAAGGTGCGCGACATGTCCGTGGCACGGAGCTGATGCTCTGCGATACCCTCCATGCCACGCTGAGGATAATAATCAGGCATCCAAGTTCCAGTGAAGCTCCACAACAGGGCACACACATATATATACAGTACAATAGATTGAGGACTGTGAATTCTAGTTGGATGGTGGAAAAGAATCAACATGAAATATTGGTTATGGATCTTAGTTGCTCTGATCATTACCCTCTTTGTTGCAATAGTCTAAGAGGAGGATAGGAGAGCTAAGCCTTTAAAATTCTTGAATCATGTGACTGAACATGAGAAATACATTCAAACAGTTGAAGAAGTCTGGCGCGATGACCATGGGAGATGCAAGATGGAAGGTGTATGGAGGAACCTCAAGCCTGTTAAGTAGGCTATAAAACAACTGAGTGTTGCTGCATATGGGGGGTCTGGAGGATAGAATTACTTACTGTAGACATAAGCTATAAGAATTTCAAGAGAACATGAGACTTTTAGGTTAGTCTGTGGAGAAAATAGAAGCTGAAAGGCAGATTAAACTTGAACTTGAAAAGTGACTAATGTGGAGGAAAACATTATTAAAGAGAAGTCAAGAGTGTAGTGGCTGAAATCAAGGGATGAAAGCGCCAAATATCTTTTTTCCTACTATGAAGTAGAGGATAGCTCAAAATAGGATAAGTAAACTCATTAACTCAGTAGGTGTGGTGATCACTTAGGATGCACAACTTGAGGAGGAAGTTACTACTTACTACAAGATGTTACTTGGATCCTATGCTACTGCTTTGCCTATGATTGGTTTACTGGTGATGAGGGATGGAGCCACAATGAATAGGGATTAATAACTAGCTTTAGTGCAGCAAGTCACTAGACAAGAAGCGGTAGAGGCTCTTAATGGAATTAATGAGAGACCAAATGTACGTATTTTTAGTTTATATTTTCTTCGCATTTTAGTACTTTTGTCATCTCCTTGAGTATCATTTCTATGGATTATGCTTGTATTCCTATGTTGCGACTTTTTAGGTGTTTAATAAGTGAATGTGGTGGAAATCAACCTGTAAAGAGCTATAAAATAAGGTTCAAAACTTTGGAGCAATTTTAGAGGTGTTCCTGGATAAAACCAAGCTGGTGCATTGGATGGCGTATAGCACCAGAGGCAAAACATCAGAAAAAACTAGTCCATAAGCTGGTGCACTAGCTAGCACAGCGTGCCAGGCCACAAACTCCAGAAGAAAAATTCCTGCAGGTTGGCAAGATAGCTGGCGCACTGCACCAGGGGTAGATCAAGTAGAATTTTTACTAATACTTTGGCGAGATGATTGACATAGTGCACCAGAGCCTAAACTTCAGAAAAATCAAAAGTCAACAGGTTGGTGGAATAGTTGTGGCAGCATGCCAGGTCCATTTCAGAATAACATTTTTGGAACTTTTATTTTGAACTTAAGTAGGCTAAGGGGGTCTTTTCCATTTACTATATATATGAACCCTAAGACGTTTTAGAAGGAATTCTTGTCATTATAGGATGAAATTTGAGAGGAAATCAAGGGGCAAGATGAGTTTCTCTTTGGATTACTTATTCTCCTAACTTTTTAGCATTTTTCTCTTGTAAACTCATAAGTCACTTAATCTTTTGGGAATAATGAGTGGATAAACATTATAGTTCTAGGATTTTGGCATAAACGTGAAGATTTAACGTTGATTGTTGTTCATATTTGTTAAAGCTTTTCGGTATTGAGTTATTTATTTTTTCTTGCATTGATTTTTTTAATTATTTGGTGAAATAGTTAAACATTATCTATGACTTATTAACTGAATCTGAAAAAGGGAATTGCAAGGGAAATAAGAAGAAATAGGGCTTATTTGTGAACCGTACAAAGAAAGGGAACAATTATCTATTGTTGATAGAAATATACCCATTAGCCTTGCTTAGTTGATACAAAAAAGTTTCTTACATGCACTTCACTATTTTCCTACGACCATAGAAATATAGGCAGAGGAGTATTCAAGTAGTCTTAGAGTTATCGGAAATGATGCTCAATTAATTAATATCAACCTGCAACTAGTAACTCAGAAAAGTGAATAAATATAACAATTTGATACTTCAACTGGATTGTCGAAATTGCCAAGACCCTGGATCTTTTACATCATCTGAGAACGAACCAACCATTTACACATTCTCTTAAGTATTGCATTTGTTTAGTTAGTAGTATAAACAATTCTCCAAGAAACATTTCTTTATTTTTGAATAATTTGATTAAGAGTTTAAAATGGAAGAACAATCTAACAAGTCTATGTAGGTACGCTATTTGGATTGAACTATTCTATATTACTTGATGATCATATACACTTGTGTATGTGTCATGACCCGAACGTAGACCCGGATTGTAACACGGGACAAGGAACCCTGAGAGGCCCCAAGTTGACCCATGGCATAAGCATACATCTAACTTCATTCATTATAAGCTGAAAACTAATCACAAGGCATAGAGGAAATGTAAACATAATCATAACATATTGTAACATAAGGAAATCTCTAGATATACACGCAAGTTGGATACTACATACTGTCTGAAAGCCTCTACTACATACGATGGGTTGATGGGACAACACCCCCAACTAACCCGGACCAGTACTGAAACATAAAATAGCATGAAGGTTTGTCAAATGACCCTCTGAACATGAGGAGTCACTAATAAGCTGGAAGTGCACTCTGATATGATCTAGGTATGAGGATGAGCCTAAGAGCCGGAACCTGTATCATAAGATGATACAACATAGGAAGTATGTGGTCAGTACGTCGAATGTACCGAGTATTCAAGGTAAGTAAAATGGACATTTAAAATGTGTGAAAGCTCATAAAATAGCATAAGAGTAGGACACCATGCTCATATCATAAATATCATAACATAACATATCATAGGGACTCAAGGTTTTCAAAGCATTCATAATACAATCGAAATAATAATCATGATAGGAAAGCTGTATTGAACATAACATGAGCCAATATACATAAACAAGGACATGCATAAATCACGAGGAACAGTGGGAGATTCTCTTAACCAAAATACCCCATATGAGAACACATGAAGCCCGACTTGTAACCCTAGTCGTGAGGGTGTACGTACCTTGTCAAAGGTAGAACCATGAAAGTGTGATATCACCATGAAAAGGGCCAATTTTGCTGGGGACAGTCACAAATGAGGTCCCAACATACCTACGGTGGCACGTAGTTTATGAGATTCGAGGCAGAACCTAGGCCTCAAACCTACTTGGTATTTGATACTACTCCCAAAACATATATAGTGCTCATAGTAAATATGCATAAATTCATAGGCTGGTTAAATCATGATAATCATAAACATGCTCGTAAATACATGAACTAGCCATAAAACAAGGCCCGTGAATCAACCTAAAACATAATTCATGAATCACAAGTTTCATACATACTTGTAGATCATTCATATAACTTGTCAATCATCAAATCATGATAGATAATTAGATAAGTTCATATTTAAAATCATAAATCATGTTGGGCTCATAAATATCAATAATAGAAGTGAAGATCATCAATTAATTCATCACAGATCTTACATAATTAGGCTTAATATAGTAGAAATCGAGATCAATAATTTGATAATCAAAATAGTTGTAAAATCTGATCAAAAGTAATAAAATGTAATTTATATTACAATTTAAAACAACCCATTTTCAAATCATTAGATTTTCATAAACATTGAATTAAAACCCTAATAGATTTTTAGTAAGCTTCCATTAATTTCTAGAGAATGCGCATGGGTGTGAATGGATACACCCATTCGTAACCCTACATACCTGAAAAGGCTTGATTCTACCACTTCTCTGATTGCCCAAGAAGGATTTGAATGAGAACCTTGAGAACTTGCTCTAGATCACCTCCTCAACTTCTCATGTTTGCATGCATGAATGGAAATAACTTAGAGTAGGTTTTTCCCCCTCCTAAAACCCACTAAAACAATCCTTAAACGATGTAGCATAGGCTTTAGGAACTTGGAATTTATGAAAAAACCCTTACAAATTTGCATAAAATTAACTGTTAGGTGGTCCTAACAGACGACCTAAAGACTCGTCCTCACTGGCCACGACTCGTCATGCCAATTGTCAAGTGCACTACCTAGCCTTGTCTCCTGGGCTCGTAACAGGTCACATCACGAATCTGCATGGGTGCACACGACTCATGGTCACCATTCGTTAAGTACACTGTATTATTCCCAAACTATGGACTCTAAACCTGCCAACGACTCACCCCATGTGTCGTTTAAGGCTAACAACGACTCGTGGGGACTCTTGTCAGGTACACATCTTTCTTCTTACCAACTGTTTTTCCTTCCCCACGAGTCACCTGACAACTCGTGGGCTGTCCTTATGAGTCATGAGACGACTCGTCCTGAGGCTGCAGCAGAAATTCCCACTTTTTTCCTCGTTTCAACTCCCGAGTCTGAACTTTGGGTTTCCGGGTTATAATAGTATGCACTTGAACGCATCAAGTTTTTTGGTGTCATTACCAGGGACTTGGCAAAGATTATTTTTCTAGTTTGAATTTTTATTTAGCTATTCAATTTTTTTTATTTTCTTGTTTTTGGTGCACCTGAGGTCACAGGTTAGTGTATGCCATATACTTGGAGTAAAGGCCATTCCTTACGTATGCTTGATCCTAAAATCAAAAGAACACTCCGACAACGTAGGCAAATGGCATAAGAAATTCGTGATCCTAACCTTGTAGAGAATAAGGAAGCAAGGTTGGCTCGTGAGGTAGCACCAGAGAGGATTCCTATGTTAAAATTTCCAAAGCCTAGCTTGGAGAATGTATCAAAGGCTATTATAAAGCCTAATATCATAGGAAATTTGACCAAAAAGAAGGCACAGTGCAACTGGTGCATAATACGTGCCAATATAAGGTAAACGACATGAAGACCCTATTAAGAACTTGGTTACATTCTTTGAGCTGAGCAAAAATTTTCACTATCTGAATGTCTTAGATGAATATGTGAAGTTGACTCACTTTCCCTTCTCACTGATTGGGGAAGAAAAATAGAGCCTACAGAAAGAGACTGTAGGATCTATTACCTTTTGGCAGATTTCGTCAGATAAATTTCTCAATAGATTTTACTCTTCAAGAAGAACAAAAGAGTTGAGAGGAAAGATCAAAGGGTTCATTCAAAAGGATAGAGAGTCTTTGACTTAGGCTTGGAAGATATATAAAGGCTACATGAGAGATTGTTGATCTTGGGCATAATTGAATGCCCAAGTGATACTTTATTGCTTAATTTGGACTTGTTTATCCACTTTTATGTGTACATTCTCATGTGGTTTTTATATAAATGTGGATTTATACTAACCAACATGATTAGTTATTGTTTTTGCAGTTAGAACGAATTTTGGAAACTAATATACAAGTTGGTGAAGTGGAGGAATGGACTCGGAAGCAAACCTCGGAAGTCGGCAAGAAAATGCTAAAAACTTGATGCTCCGCGATAGAGGCCGTGTCACGCCACCATCGCGGAGGCATTCTGCCTAGAGTGAAATTTGAGCTAAATTCCAGTGAAGGTGTGTGATGGCACCGTGTCACGGAGCCTATGCTCTACGTTCACTTCCGTGAGGGAAGAATTTGCTGCACACCCAGATTCCAGTGAAGGTGCACGACATGTCCGTGGCACGGAGCTGGTGCTCCGCGATACCCTCCGTGCCACGCTGAGGATAATAATCCGGCATCCAAGTTCTGGTGAAGCTCCGCGACAGGGCCGTGGCACGGAGCTGATGCTCCGCGATACCCTCCGTGCCACGTTGCTAGTTTATTCCAGGAAATTTCTCACTTGTATAAATAGCACACTTAGATTTTATTTTAAGATATCTGACATTTCAACCTAGAACCTGGGTATCAAGCAGTTGAGCTGAAGAAGTTCTAGGGTTAATTCTCTTCCTTTTTCTCTTAAATTTCAATTTCTTGTATGATTTCTACTTGTTTGAAGATGTTTAATCATCAAATGAGTGGCTAATTCACCTTTGGTTGAGGTTGAGGATGATTGCAGTAGTATGTAATTGATGTTATTTAAGTTTTTATCTTCTCTACAACGGTTGTTCTACTAATTCTTGTTTTCACTACATTAATGCTTGGACATTGTTAATGTACATCCTAGAATTCCAGTTTTATTTCCGAAAGGAAGATTAATTGGATAGATGTGAATTGGTAGAATATGTTCTTGTCTTGGTTGAGAAAGTAAGAGAAGATTAACGTTCAGAATAGAAATATATCGGTAATGTCATATTTGGTCATCTATGGAATTTGTTGTGTATTACTAGAATATGAGGTTTTTGCATCACAGAAATGTGTAATGTAAGTCTCATAATTCTTTAATTGGAGAGGAGATCGAAAGACCCAATCCATTGGTTAATAATTCCTGCCTAACAACCGAAGAGAAGTGTTGACTGAAATTTAATCAATAAATTACATATCTGCATGTTTTTCCTTAACCTTAGCTTGTTCGTGCTATTGTTCAGATTATAATTTACAATCTTTTTACTTAAAGTTACATTAACTAGTATTCTTGTAAAATCACCATTTGTTCTCTTTGTATGCTTGTATAAAGAAGTGCATATACTAAACACTTAAAGAAAAATTACTGCCACAGTACAGTCCCTGTGGGTTTGATACGTGGCTTGAAATAAAGCCACTTTATTACTTGTACAACCACGTGCATTTGCATGCGATTGGGAGTGAACAAGTTTTTGGCGCCATTGCCGGGGACTGGCAATTGGTGACTTAAATTTTCTTAGTGTTAGTTTACAAGTTCGATACAAGTGTTGACAACTTGATCTTAGCATTTCTCTTGCAGGTACTAAGTTGTTTCTGAATGCTGGAAAGAGACAAGGAGTTGGTGGATTCGATTTTAGAGCCGGAGAGACAATTTCATCTACAGAAGAGGGAAGCTCTAGAAAAGAAGTTGCACTTATTAAGGAGGGAAATTCTGGAGCAACAACAGCAGCCACCGATTGTAAGGGCAGTTTTAGTGCCCGAAAAGATGGCAGCAAGACCGGTCCGCAAGGTGGCAATCCCACATGTGAATTAATGCAACACAGTAAGGTTATAACCTATGCTTCCAAGAAGCTAAAGTCCATGAAAAGAACTATCCAACTCACGACCTCGAGTTGGTAGCATAATATTTGCCTTGAAGATTTGGAGACACTATCTGTACGGGTTCTATGTGGATGTATTTACAGACCAAAAACTCTTACCGTATGTGTTCACCCATAAGGATCTAAATCTTCATCAAGGAAAGTGGTTGAAACTTCTCAAGAATTACGATATGAGTATCCTTTACCATTCGATTAAGGCCAATATGGTGGCAGACGCTCTTAGCATGCTTTCTATGGAGAGTGTGTCCCATGTAGCAGGCTCTCCTCCTCATCGAGTTTGCATATAACAACAGTTACCATTCCAACGTTCGGATGGCTTCGTTTGAGGCTCTTTATGGTGGAGATGTAGGCCGCCTATTGGTTGGTTTGAAGTCGGTGAAGCTACGCTGATAGGACGGGATTCAGTTCATGAGGCTACGGAGAAAGTTTAGCTTAACAAGGAAAGGTTAAGAACAACTTAGAGCCACCAAAAGTCCTATGCGGATGTGAGGAGGAGCGAACTTGAGTTCGAAGTTGATGATTGGGTGTTTTTGAAGGTGTCTCCTATGAAGGGAACGATGATGTTCAGAAAGAAGGAGAAACTTAGTCCCCGGTATGTTGGCTTGTACAGGATTATAAGATATATTGGCAAGGCGGTCTATGAGTTGGAGTTGCCCTTAGAATTGGATTTAGTACATCCATCTTTCCATGTGTCTCTTTTAAAGAAGTGTACGGGTGATCCAACTTTGGTTGTCCCGGTGGAGAGCATAGGTGTGAAGGATAGCCTTAGCTATGAAGAGATTCCAATTGAAATACTTGATCGTCAGGTTCAGAAGCTAAGAAACAAAGAAGTAGCTCCACTAAAGGTTTTTTTTTTGAGAAATCAACATGTTGAGGGATCTATGTGGGAAGTCGAAGCAGATATGATGGTTAAATACCCGAATCTATTCCCTTTCGGTTCAGTTCCAACTTGAGCTATTAGTTTCCTCCTTAGTACTCTATTCAGTTTCATGTTCAATTTACGTGTTCCAATTTCTTTCATGCCAATGCATGCATGTCATTCATGTATTCCAGTCTGGAGTTAGTCACTCCGTCAGTTTTCAACTTTAGATGTTCAGTATTTGAGATCTCAATTCTATTTCTCCAACTTTTCAGTATGTTTATTCACATTTGAGGATGAATGTTCCCAAGGGGGAGACATTGTAACACCTCAAAAGCCCTAAGGTCAAGCCCAAGGGTCCAAATGGAGAAAATATGAAATTATGTACCAGGTCACTGGATGAGTCATCTAGTGACCCATGAGGAGACTTCACAAGTCGTTAAGTAACTCGTGAAGTGGAGGGGGAGTTGGCTAAGATTTGTGGTCTGGGGGTTGACCACGAGAGAAGCCACGACTAGTTGTCAGGGCAACGAGTCGTGGAGTTGGTCGTGATCAGGAGTTGGCAGGGATGTTGAAACTTTTGGCAGTGTCCCCAACGACTGGGTCATCATGAGTCTTTAGGTACATTACGAGTCGTGGTGTCCCTCGTGGTGACTGGCAGTGTAAGTTTTTCGGTGTTGGCAATGGGAGTAGGTAACAAGTCATCATCATGGGTAACGACTCGTCTAGTCCCTCGTTGGGACTAACAGTGTGATTTTCCTGCGAATTTATTAAGGGCTTTTTCATAATTCTAAGCTCCTAATTCCTAAACTACGTCTTTTTAAGATAAGCTAGAAGGGGTTTAAGGACACTTAGCCTATTCTAAACCTCCCCATTCTATGCATGCAAGATCAAGGAGCCTATTGAAGATCAAACTAGTAGATTCTGTAGGTTCTTCCTCAATTTAGTTGAATTCTCAAGAGGGGTTGTAAAATTCAAAGTGCCCAGGTATATATGGTTATGAATGGGAGTATTGCTTCACTGCCATGCCCAAATTCTCTCCTAAATTCATGTCATTCTAAATTGATGAATCTATAGGGTTTTAACCCAACTTATGAATTATCTAAGTATCTATCATGGGTAAATTCTCTTCATGTTTCTAATGTTGTTTCAAGATTCATGGGAATGTTTTATAATGTTTCAAATTACAAATTTATGATTTCAAAGTCTTACAATTATAATGCCCAATTATGAAAGTTCATGAAATGTTTAGATTATCATCTATTTTTCCAAGTATGAGGAGATGTATATGATGAAAGTATGATTTCAAATTACCCATGTTTATATCCATGATTTTGACTATCTCAAAGCATGTATAATTCTGGGCAAGCCCATATGATCAAGTATGCTTCATGTTTTACTTTGAATTTCATGTTATTAGCTTACCACATGATTTTGGAATCTAGACTCCCACTTTTCAGCTTGTGGTATGGTTTGAGCCAAATCTCCTTGTGATATGTTTTCAGATTATACATGTACTATTATGATTCAGCTTCGTCATAAGATGATGGTTCAACTTTGTTGAAAATGATGGAGAGCATATGCATGTTTTTGGGAGTAGTTCTAGCACCGAGTAGGCTAAGGGTTCATTCAACCCTGTGCGAGCTATGTTCAAATTATTTGGGACCTCCTTTGTTAGTTTTCCCTGCCTCCGAGGGGCATTTAGTTTAATATCAATATCATGGTAACGCCCTTAGTCTATCAAGGCTTTAGACGGCTCTGCCCACTTGAGTATAATAGTCGGGACCACATAAGCTCTATTATGGTAATGCCGCTTATATGACGAGTCTCCCATTGTTCCTCATGATTTTCAGCTATGCTTGAGGATCAGTTATGATATTATGTTTTTAGCAGGTTTCACCCAATGTTCAATTTTAATTACGATTATTAATTTCAGCTTTGGGTCATTCGAATTAGTTATGATACTCAATCATGTTTAAATCATGTTTTTAGATAATAAGATGCAAGTCGTACTCTCAAAATCTTATCTTGAATATATTTATGATATGCATGCTTTCAGTTTTTACTTACTTAGCGCTTTAACCTACCTTGCATACTCATTACATTCCAAGTACTTACTGCATACTCTATGCTGTATCATTTCATGATACAGGCTCGGACGTTCAGGTTTAGTCCCTCTGTTAGTCAGATCTTTAGAGTTAGCATTTCCGATAGTTGGTGAGTCCTCATCCTTCGAGGGACTTTTTATCAACTCGTATCAGTATTTTCAGTTTTAGTCTTGTAGTGAGTTAATTGAGGTCTTGTCCCATCAACTTATCAGGTAATAGAGGCTTGTATGACATAACATGTATTCAGTTTCGAATTAGTATTATATTTTACATTGTTTAGATGTTACTAGATTTTCATACTTTTGCTTAAGCATATTTTATTATTTCAATCTCCACTTGTTGTATGCTCTTAGCTATCATGTTCATGCCATGGGTCGACTTGAAGCCTCTCGCGGTTCCTTGTCCCATGTCTCTATCCGAGCCTATGTTCGGTTCATGACACATATGTACCCTAAGAAAATTATTAGTCATAACTTTATCGTAGGACTGAGGCATGAGTCCAAGATATATTAGATACTACATCTCAAGGGTGAATTTTGTCTAGGAGCTATGATGAAATTGAGGCATTATTGAATTTGATGTATGTAGGTAGTCAAGACTACCAGGAGTCGAGTAGAGTTTTCACCACTCATAAGGGATATAACACCTCAAAAGTTTCTAAGACCAAACCCCAGCAGAAAACTTTTCTCAGAACAACTCATCAAACGAGTCGTCGTCAGAACCAATGACCCATTAGAAGAGTCATTGTCAGCCTCTGCAATTTTCATCCCCCAGAATTAATGATGCAAAGAATGACTTTTTGGATGAAGTAACGAGTCATCATGTCACTCGTTATGTCCAAGTATAGAAACTTGTCAAATCCTTTCCCCGATTTAACTAGCCCTACGATGAGTCATAGGTTGATGTACCAACTTGTCCTGGCTAATTGTTAGATTAAATTCAGAAAGTGTTCAAGTTAACTTTAGTGACCACAGGTGGAAATAGTGACTCATTTAATCTAATGGGTTGTTCTATCTGTCCATCGGGAAAGGTTAAAAATTGTTCAATATTTTCCACTAACCACGAATGGATTTGACGACCCATCATGTCCTCTAACGGGTCATCCTTTGCATCCATTGGTCAAAGTCTAGAAATTGAGTTTTCAGGCCCAGGACCAATGACTGTGTCATGCCCCACCTAAAGAGGCATAACTGGCACCTAATGCCACACTAGAATTTGAGCTGACCTATCTGGACATATACACTTTTGGTTCATACCATCCGCACATATCAAGAAAAAAAGCATCTATATCTCAGCTCAAAACATAGCCTTGGGCCGCTAAGGGTGCTACATAAACACTTGCATTGAATCAGCTAAACCAACAGTTGCAATAATGGCATCCTAAGCAGGCCGACAAGACCACCATGTTGACTAAATCATGAAAGAAGGAAAGCAGGTGCACATATACATATATATAAGCCGACAAGGCTGCTAACAAATAACACAACTAGGTCCCACGCAATCAGCAACACATATCTCACAAGTACTGTTGTCTGCAAGCCTCTAAAGAGTGAAATATTGGTCGGCAAAGGGTCCCGACTAACCCAAAACTATACAACAAAACATAGGCAAACCTCTAATGTCTGGCAAATCCATAGGAAAGGAGATGACAAATCTGCTAAGTTTGAACAACTATTAAGGAGGTCTCGAAATCTGTCTGTCTGAACCTGCAGACAAGTATGCAGTGCCCCATGCATGGGCGTCAGTACAATATGTACCAAATATGTAAGATAAAAATATAATAACTGAATAGAAGCTGAGAAGGAAATGAAAGTAATTAGTAATAAGGCCCAGAAGTTAACCCGAATAATCTCACAGTATGAACTATAGCTAACAGGAAAATATGCAACCAAGAACCTAACCTGGCCCCCATAATCCTGGAAGGTACAAACACCATAAAATAACCTACCTTGGCCCCCATAAGCACTAGCAAGTACAAGCAATCCATACCCTCATATCTGTTTCACTGTAATCCCTTAGGTAAGTTGTAACTAAGGTATAATCGACCTATGAAATTGTGATTGAGCTTTCTGGGCTCTTATGACTGTATTTTAGCCATCTGGGCTCCTATAACTGTATCCTGTAACTATATTTGAGTCGTCTGGGCTCCTATAACTATATCTGGGTTATTTGGTGACATCTACGTGGGCAACTGTATGAATAAATAGAGGCAGTAGCCCCACATATAACAGCTGGTAAGATCCCTACTTAGGATAACACATAGTCTACCAGACTTCTAATGACTAAGGTCTCTTCTGAGCGACCAATGCAACAAACTGTAAGTTGACAAATCTATACGGTCCTTTACAGTAGGCAGTTTATCCATAAAGCTACCACCCCATTCATTAGGCAACCCTAATGCCACTGACTTATAGGTAAGACTATACTACCAAGATTCTAGCCCTATAGGCATCACGATACGCCAACAACCTACAGGCGAGATTTACTACATGTATAGGCGTCAAAATAGAAAGTTATATTGTCAAGTTGCGGCCTATGCTGCCCAATAGCTAACCACAAGCCTCTATGGCCTCAGTAGGATTACAAAGCACTACTAGCCTCTCTGAACTGTAAATAAATGAATAGGGAATCTCTATGTGGCTTCTAGCATAGTCAAAACTGAATATAATCTTTCCCTACTAGGGATACTATATTACAACCTCAATTCATCTCGTAGCAGCTAACCATAACATTTATAATCACAAGCTACGGCAAAGGTACAAGTCATATCAACTATATGATGAGAATAACTTGCCAAAAAAAGATTAGCCTTAACATACCGCTTTTCGTTGGTTCAACTTTATCGGCAAGAACTCTACCTCAAGCTTGTGATTCCTTTATCCTTTAGCCAATTATATGTTACGACCCAAACGTACACCCGGATCGTAGACACAGGACAAGGGACCCTGAGAGACCCCAATTCGACCAATGGCACATGCATTCATCTAATTTCATTTAATAAAGCGGAATACTTATTATAAAACATAGCAGAAATGTAAGCATAGGATAACTACCGAAAGTACTGGGCGTATACATAAGTTGAGTTCTACATCCTGCCTAAAAGCCTCTACTACATAAGATGGGTTGATGGGATAACGCCCCCAACTAACCCAACCAATACTGAAACATAAATAACATGAAAGTCTATCAAACGGCCCTTGGAACATGAGGACTCACCAATAGCTGAGAGTGAGAATGGAGATGAACTAAGGATGAGGATGAGCCTGAGATCCGGACCCTGTATCATGAAACGATACAGCATAGAAAGTATGCGGTCAGTCCGTGGAATGTACCAAGTATGCAAGGTAAGTAAAATGGACATTTAAAAGTAAAATAAACTCATAAATACATAGGAGAAGGACATCATGTTGTATCTTAGACTTCGTATGTAAACATAAGGCTCAATACTTTCTAATTGTTCATAAATCATTCATTATCATAATCATATGTAAACTTAATCAAAACATAACTTGAGCCAATAACATAACTATGACAAAGCATAAAACATGCATAAAAATGGAAGGACTCGTCATAATCGACACCATCATGGTAGAGCCTTTCATGATGTCCCAATTATCTCACTAAAGTGGGCAGAGCCGACCCTGGCTTGCCAGGCGAGGGTCGTGCATTAGGCGTGATATCACATTTGAGGGGATCACTGATCTTGGGCAGATTTATATGCCCAAGTGATACTCAAATGTGTCATTTCGCCTTGTTTATCTATCGATGTTTGTACATTCTCATGTGAATTGTAATAAAATGTGAATTTATACTAACCAACATGATTAGCGTGGTTTTGCAGGAAAAATATAATTTTACGAAGCTAAGATGAAGGTTGGGAGAAATCGGGATTGGACTCGGAAGCTATCAAGGAAAAAAGCACAAGGAAAGCACGAATTAAAGGGGCTCCGCGATGGAGCCGTGTCACGCTGCCATCGCGGATGCATTCTGCCTGGATGCTGAAATTATGCCAAATTCTAGTGAAGGTGCGCGTTGGGGCCATGGCACGTTGGCCTAGCCCCGCGTTGCACGCCGTACCACGTTGGGTGTTAATACTTGGACGACCGAATTCCAGTGAGGGTCCGCGTTGGTGGCGTGTCACGGAGGCAGTGCTCCGCAATGCACTCCGTGACACGTTGCTTGTTATTCCGGAAACAATTCCCACTAGTATAAATAGAACACTTAGGTTCATTTTTAATTATTTTGACTTGGTGGAGCAAGAACGTGGGTTACAGGCAGTTGAGGGGACGAAAATCTCAGGATTTTTCTCTATCTCCTTCTTCTTTATTTCAATTGCTTGTATGATTAACACTCATTTAACGATGTTTAATCCACAAATGAGTGGCTAAATTCCCTTCTTGCTGAGGTTAAGCACATTTGTATTGAAATGTGATTATTGATAAATTGGTTTTTCATCTTTTCTTCCAGGGTTGTTCTATTGATTCTTGTTCTTACTGCGTTAATGTGTGGCCAACATTAATGTATATCTAAAAAGTCCAGTTTCACTCGAGAGAGTAAGAAATTGGAAAGTTGTAAATTGATAGGATATGATCTTTTCTTAGTTTGGGAAAATTGAGAATTGATTTACCTTCAGGATACTAATTCCTGTTGAACACTGGCAAGAGACAAGGAGCTGGTGGACTCATCTTTAGAGCCGGAAAGACAATTCCATCGTCAAAGGAGAGAAGCTCTAGAGAAAAAGCTGCAGTTGCTCAGACAAACAATCTTGGAGCAACAATAGAATCCACCAGTTGTAAGGGCAATAATAGTGCCCGAGGAAATGGCAGCTAGGCCGGTTCGCGAGGTGGCAATCCCACATGCTAACAATGTCACATCTAGCATCCGCAAACCTGAGCCAGGAGGGAGGTTCGAGCTTAAACAGAACATTGTGCAATTGCTGCACACCAGCGGGCACTTCACAGGTCTCCCTCATGAGGATCCACAACAATATCTCCAAAATTTTTTGGAGATAAGTGACACGTACATTCCTGCTGGAGTGTCATCAGATTAAGTCAGGCTTACATTGTTCCCATTTTCACTTTTGGGAGAAGCTAAGAGGTGGTTGAAAGATGAGCCACCTAATTCCATCACCACGTGGGATGATCTTGCAAAGAAATTCTTGATACGGTTCTTTCCATCCGGGAAAACAGCAAGACTTAGAAGTCAAATTCTAAGTTTTAAACAGAGAGAGGGAGAGAATCTGTATCAGGCCTGGGAGAGATTCAAATCTATGTTGCGGGATTGTCCTCATCATCACCAATCCAATGATGTGCTGGTACATACTTTCATAGAGGGTTTGGAACCCCACAAAAAAATCTTGCTAGACTCAGAAGCTGGGGGACAAGCATTAGAGAAGACTTATGAGGAGCTGTATACCTTGTTAAATCGTATTTTGCAGGGGAATCCGGAGTGGAATATGGATTCGTCAAGAGGAGGAACAAGGTAAGAAGCAGGAGTCTTAGAAGTGGATGGTTTTACAGCTATTGTTGCACAGATAACTACATTACAGAATCAACTCAACACCCACTTCAGTAACATGAGCATGAACCAGTCTCAAGCCCCAGTGAATGTAGTGCAGCAGATTTGGTGTGAAGTGTGCGGGAGTAACGAACACTCAGCTGAGTGTTGTGGAGCAAATCCTCATTCGGTGAACTTTTTTGGTAATGTACAGAAAAATAACCACCTACAGTATGGCAACAGCTACAATTCCAACTGGAGGAATCACCTGAATTTCTCTTGGGGTAGCAACAACCATCAAGGGCAAAGTTCGAGTCAGGGGGCGCAGAGAAATCAAGGAGGGCAGCATAACTATTAGTCACAATATAGAAGCAACAATGAACCTCCTCCACCACCATCACCCAGCATTGAGGAAATGTTCAAGACAATGATATCTAACCAAGCTCAATTGCAGGCTGATTACGTGAAATTGGCAGCCGATGTAAAGAACAATCAGTTAGCTACAAAGGCGCTGGAGTACCAGTTTGGGCAATTTGTTGGAGCTCAAAACACCAGGCCAAGAGGAGGACTTCCAAGTGACACTGACCCTAACCCCAAGCAAGTAAATGTAGTAACCACGAGGAGTGGTTTGCAACTCAAGGAGGTGGAACCAGAAAGACCACCACAATAGTCGGGAGCAGGTGAAAATGAGAGGGAGCATAATGATGATAGGGGAAGGAGAAGGAAACTGAACCAGAAAGACCACCACCCCCATTCCCTCAAAGACTAAGGAAACACAAGGAGGAAGCGTGATTCAAAAAGTTCATGGAGGTGCTTAAGCAGGTACACATTAATTTACCTCTTGTTGATGTTTTGCAGGGAGTGCCGAAGTACGCAAAATATATCAAGGACATCGTGGCAAACAAAAGCAGGTTGACTGAGTACGCTACGGTGGAGCTTACGGAGGAGTGCACTTCATGAATACAAAACAGGTTGCCTACAAAGCTCAAGGACCCTGGGAGCTTTACAATTCAAATTACAATTGGGCAGAGTATCCAAGCTCGTGGATTATGTGATTTGGGAGCGAGCATTAACTTGATGCCGGCATCGGTATTCAATAAGTTGGGGCTAGGGAGTCCTAGACCAACAACAGTGATCTTGCAGCTGGCGGATTGTTCCTTAGCCAGACCTGATGGCATTGTGGAAGACGTGCTGGTGCAAGTGGGCTCCCTTATCTTCCCGGTAGACTTCGTCGTGGTGGATTTTGAGCTAGATGCGGAAGTCCCATTTATTTTGGGACTTCCTTTCTTGGCGACCGGGAAAGCACTTATTGATGTAGCGGCAGGGTAGCTAACTATGCGGGCCCATGACAAGGTGGAGGTGTTTGAGGTGTACAAGGCTACAAAGTTGCCAACCGTGTACGAGGAACGCTCAGTGATCAACGTTCTTGATCGAGCGGATAGTGCTCAGAGCGTTGAATCACGGGAGCCATTTGAAAAACCACCGGAGAAGTGTAAGCATGACATGGGTGAGGACGGTAGTCGAGAGAAGACGTCCGTCACCCTAAAGGATGACTGAGTTTAATGACGTCTGATCTTGGGCAAATTTATATGCCCAAGTGATACTCAAAAGTACCATTTTAGCCTTGTTTATCTATCAATGTGTATACATTCTCATGTAATTGGTAATAAAATGTGAATTTATACTAACCAACATGATTAGCATTGTTTTTCAGGTAAAAATGTAATTTCGGAAAGCTAAAATGCATGTTGGAGGATATCGGGGTTGGACTTGGACGCAAGCACGGGACAAGGCATTGGACAACATAAAATAAAGGGGCTCCGCGGTGGAACCGTGTCACGCTGCCATCGCGGAGGCCTTCTGCCTGGATAGGGAAATTTCGCCCAAATTCCAGAGAGGGTACGCGATGGGTCCGTGGCACGGTGGCTTGGCTCCGCGTTGCACGCCGTGCCACGTTGGGCTTTAATTCCTGGACCCCCAGTTCCAGTGAAGGTTCGCGTCCGTAGCATGTCACGGAGGCAGTGCTCCGCGATGCACTCCGTGACACGTTGCTTGTTATTTCGAGAAAAATTCCCACTAGTATAAATAGAACACTTAGGTTCATTTTTCAATATTCTGACTTGGTGGAGCAAGAACGTGGGTTACAGGCAGTTGAGGGGACAAAATTATCAGGGTTTTTCTCTCTTTCCTTCTCCTTGTATTCAATTGCTTGTATGTTTAACACTCATTTAACGATGTTTAATCCACAAATGAGTGGCTAATTCACTTCATGCTGAGGTTATGAACAATTGTGATGAAATGTGATCATTGATTCTTTGGTTTTTCATCTTTTCTTCCATGGTTGTTCTATTAATTCTTGTTCTTACTGCATTAATGTGTGGCCTACGTTAATGTATATCTAAAAAGTCCGGTTTCACTCGAGAGAGCAAGAAATTGGAAAGTTGTGAATTAATAGGATATGATCTTTTCTTGGTTTGGGAAAATCGGGAATTGATTTACTTTCAGGGTAGAAATATACCTGAAAGTCGTATTAGTCAATTTAGGAACCGGGTTTGTATGGCTAGAACATGAATTGCATTTAATCACAGAAATGTAGGTGGATGGTTCATGATTCTTAAGTGAGGTTAAATACGAGAGTTTTAATCTCTTGGCAATAGTTCTTGGCTAGCAACCGGAGGAAAAGACTAACCAAATTATGTCGATAATTATTTTCATTACATGTTCGTTTAACCTCAGCATGCTCTCATTCATAGTTCAGACTCAAATTAGATAATTGTTTTAGCTATAGCATAAAAATTATAAAACAAAATATCAACTTCTTGGTTACACTGTTGTCTGCATTTTTAGAATCGAAATATAGTACACTTGAGCAGATTGCACTTCATCCCAGTCCCTGTGGGATCGATACTTGGCTTACTTAAGCCATTTTACTACTTGTTCGACCACGTGCACTTGCGTGTGAGTTATATACCCATATAACAAACAGACCGAACAAGTTTTTGGCGCTGTTGCCGAGGACTTGGCAATTGGTGAATTTGTTTTGAGTGTTAATTTACTGTATTTTTATTTTCTTAGTGTTGACAACTTGGTCTTAGCCTGTATTTTGCTGACTTAATTTCTGTTGAACGCTGGCAAGAGACAAGGAGCTGGTGGACTCGTATATAGAGCCAAAAAGAATATTTCATAGTAAGCGGAGAGAAGCTCTTGAAAGAAAGCTGCGGTTGCTCAGACAGACGATCATGGAGCAACAACAGAATCCACCGGTAGTCCGGGCAGTGTTAGTGCCCGAAGAAGTAGCAGCTCGGCCGGTTCGCGAGGTGGCAATCCCACATGCTAATAATGTCACATCTAGCATCCGCAAACCTGAGCCAGGAGGGAGGTTTGAACTTAAGCAGAATATGGTGCAATTGCTGCACACTAGCGGGCAGTTTACCGGTCTCCCTCATGAAGATCCACATCATCATCTCCAAAATTTTTTGGAGATAAGTGACACTTACATCCCCGCTGGAGTGTCATCAGATTATGTCCGGCTTACATTGTTCCCATTTTCTCTATTAGGAGAAGCCAAGAGGTGGTTGAAAGCTGAGCCACCGAATTCTATTTCTACGTGGGATGATCTTGCAAGGAAATTCTTGATATGGTTTTTTCCCTCCGGTAAAACAGCAAGACTTAGAAGTCAAATTCTAAGTTTCAAACAGAGAGAGGGAGAGAATTTATATCAGGCCTGGGAGAGATTCAAATCCATGTTGCGGGATTGTCCTCATCATCATCAGTCCAATGATGTGTTGGTGCACACTTTTATAGAGGGTTTGGAACCCCACACCAAAATATTGCTAGACTCGGCAGCTGGAGGACAAGCGCTGGAGAAAACTTATGAGGAGCTGTATACCTTGTTGAACCGTATTTCGCAGGGCAATCCGGAATGGAATGCTGATTCGTCAAGAGGCGGGACAAGGAAAGCAGCAGGAGTGCTAGAAGTGGATAGGTTTACAGCTATTGCTGCACAGATAGTTGCATTGCAAAATCAACTTAACACCCACTTCAGCAACATGACAATGAACAAGCCTCAAGCCCCAGTTAATGCAGTGCAGCAAATGTGGTGTGAAGTGTGTGGAAGCAGTGAGCACTCAGCTGAGTGTTGTGGAGCCAATCCTGACTCGGTAAACTTTATGGGTAATGTGCAAAGGAACCACCAACAGTATGGTAATAGCTACAATTCCAATTGGAGGAATCACCCTAATTTCTTATAGGGTAGCAACAACCATCAAGGGCAAAGTTCGGGTCAGGGTGTGCAAAGGAACCAAGGAGGGCAACAGAATTATCAAGCACAATTCAGAAACAACAATGCACCTCCTCCACCACCATCACCCAGCATTGAGGAGGTGTTCAAGGCCATGATAGCTAACCAAGCTCAATTGCAGGCTGACTATGTGAAATTGGCAGCCGAAGTGAAAAACAACCAGTTAGCTACCAAAGCACTGGAATATCAATTTGGGCAATTTTCTGGAGCCCAAAACACAAGGCCTAGAGGAGGACTTCTGAGCGACACAGATCCCAATCCCAAGCAGGTGAATGCAGTGACCACAAGGAGTGGTTTGCAGCTGAAATAGGTGGGATCAGAAAGACCACCTCAACAATCGGGAGCAGCAGAAGTTGAGAGGCAGCAAAGTACTGAAAGGCGGAAGACTAAGGAAGCTGAATCAGAAAGACCACCACCCCCGTTCCCTCAACGATTAAAGAAACACAAGGAGGAGACGTGTTTCAAGAAATTCATGAAGGTGCTGAAACAGGTAGATATTAACTTACCTCTTGTTGATGTTTTGCAGGGAGTGCCGAAATATGCTAAGTATATAAAGGACATTGTGGCAAACAAAAGTCGGTTGACTGAGTATGCTACGGTGGCTCTAACCGAGGAGTGCACTTCCCGGATTCAACACAAATTGCCCACAAAGCTCAAAGACCCTAGGAGCTTTACTATCGAGATTACTATTGGGCAGAGCATCCGAGCTCGTGGATTGTGTGATTTGGGAGCAAGCATAAATTTGAGGCCTTCATCGGTATTCAGAAAGTTGGGTCTAGGGAGTCCTAGACCCACAACAGTAATCTTGCAATTGGCGGATCAGTCCTTATCCAGACCTGATGGCATTGTGGAGGACGTTCTGGTGCAAGTTGGCTCCCTAATTTTCCCGGTAGATTTTGTCGTGCTGGATTTTGAACCAGACGCGGAAGTCCCATTTATTTTGGGACGTCCTTTCTTGGCGACCGGGAAAACACTAATTGACGTAGCTGTGGGGCAGCTAACAATGTGAGCACACGACAAGGTGGAGGTGTTCGATGTGTACAAGGCACCCAAGCTCCCGATGGTGCACGAAGAACTCTCGGTGATCAATGTGATTGATCAAGGCAATGATGAGCAGATTCAGGATTCATGAGAGTTAATGGGAAAACCACCAGATTGGTGTAAGTACTACTGGGGGGAGGACGGTGATCGAGAGAAATCGTCCATCACCCTAGAGGACAACTGAGCTTAACGATGTCGAGCCGCGACGGTAAACCAGGCGCTGCACGGGAGGCAACCCGTGAAAATTTTTTTTTTCTTCGTTTTTGTAAAGTGTAAATAGATTTTTCTTTTTCTTTTTCTTGATTTACTACAAAATTTTAGTTTTTGTTTTTGTTTTTGTTTTTATTTTTATTTAGAGTGAAACCTATAATTCTAACCAATTTTGTATATAGTGAGATGAATTTCAGGTTAAACGGAGTAAAATATGCACGAAATCGCAAGGGAAAATTCGAGGTATGAAAATTAACAAAAAGTGGCACAACAGTGAGCTGGGGCGATAGCTCCGTGTCACGGAGGTGGACCTCCGCGTTACCCTCCGTGACACGTTGAGGTATAATCCGGATTTTTTAAAAAATTTCCAGAACAGGCTCGCAATGGCTCCGTGTCACGGAGGCAGTGCACCGCGATGCACTCCGTGACACGTTGCCGTGTATATCGCGACGGGTCACACCGGGTCGCCGGGTGACCCACCCGATTTTACTACTTTTTAACACCGAAAAACCCTCCCTTTCCCTTATTTTTCAATCACCCCGCGACCAAAACTCCCCAAAATCCATCCCCCTTCAACGTGACACGGAGTAGGATAAGGAAATCATCAAGTTTGCGTAAATTCTTCAACTTGAAGGTATGTTCTTCGATTCCACCTCAATTCTTGTTGAATTTCTTCGATATTGAGCATGTGAGGTGAGCTAAGATTGCCCTAAGTAGAAATTAATCATGAATTCAATTGAATTGTTGTTGATGAATGTTCGGAATGTCATTATGATTGCTTGAACTCGTTAATTGCATAAATTAATCGAATTTGCTTGATAATATCATTTCTAGGGCTTGTTTTTGAATTTGAAGTGAATAATGTAGTGAAATTGTGAAATTCATGGAGAAATGTACATGTTGAGTGAGATGAGTCGGTGTGCTAGTTGTTATCATGTTAAAAGACCGACGGATTCTCGGGTTAGGGAAATAGTGAAATTTTGCAAGAAGTGGGTTGGTTGTATAGGTTCGCGTAGATAAATTCTTGTTGTTGTTTTCGTTTCTTTGTTTTTCCTTGCTAAGTGTAATGGATAAAATGTTAGCGATGGTAGTGATTGTGATTAGCTGTACGGAGTTTGAGTAGTACACAGAAGATATGCCGTTGAATTCTTCGAACAAACTAAGCATGATTGTATAGTTGGTTATTGTGTGTAAATAAGTATGATCTTGCTGGTATGTTGTAACTGTAGCTAAGGACTAAGTGTGGGGTAGCTCAGCTTAACCCGACCGTAGTCGAAGTTAATATCCATTAGCTTAACATTGATCTTGTCTACTTGGTTGACAGGTAAAATGGCAAGCAGGCAAGAGAAAGGGAAAGGCGCATCAACTTCTGGTGCTAGAAGGAAGCGAATCAGACTGGGCACAGCAGTCCCAGCAGCACCAGCAGTTCCACGCGGCCAACGCCGCCAATACGGAACAAGATGGGTGACGGATGAGGTGAAAAAGTGGTACGTAAAGCACAAAGAAAATAAATACTTCCCCGAGGAGCATATAGCACGGGAACCATTGGCATAAGAGTTCCCTAGGATGGTACACCGAATCGAGGCAGCTGGGCTCATTTCATCTTTGAAGAGCCCAAGGAATGTAACTTGCACCTAATTCGGGAATTTTATGCCAACTGGAACCCGACTATCAGAAGTCACACCATCAAAATCAGAGGGCAAATAGTCACTTTGGAGCCCCACCACCTCAATGCCATCATAGGAGCGCGGGACACAGACGCCCACGTGCTCCGACAGTTGAAAATTACCCCACCGTATGCGGACATTAGACGCACCTTGTGTGGGACCAGATCGACAGCTAGATGGAGCAGACACAAAAAGAGGGGCTACCACCAGATTTTGCCCTATTCACAGATGAACAGGGAAGCCAGAATATGGCTAAAGATCGTCTGTTCCTGCCTAATCCCGGGGGTACATATGACAGATGTAACCCGGGATCGTGTATGCCTGGTGTACGCCCTGATGAAAGGGTTGGTGATCAACGTGGGGGCGGTGATTATCTCCGCCATGAAGAGAGCCCGGTTGCATCAGGGGCACAGGTATGGCTTTGGTGGACTACTCACCACCTTCCTCAGTGGCCTAGATGTCGAGGAGGAGGCCCTTGACTATATCCCGCAGATGGAGCGGCGGGCCTTAGATGTTACTAAAACTAAGGCACCCGATACAACCCACGGGCCAGTGCTTACACTTGGCGAGTGACATGCTTGTGATGATCAGTATATGGCTCGCATGTATGGGATGTAGATGCTCCAGCTGAGGATAGGCGGGAGGCCGGCGATAGAGGAGGAGCTATGGCAGCTCAAGCTAGACTACCTCTTCGGCGAGAACGCTAGGGCTCTATGCCGAGTGGGGCCAGCATTTGTAGAGCCCACGGATGATGACGTCCCCACATATGAGGAGACACATCGGGAGGACTCCGATGTGGAGTCCGATGAAGACGACGGGGGTGATTCAGACATGGGAGATGAAGCAGCAGCACCCGATGAAGAAGTGGAGTACTTTGATTGATCAGGGAGTTCCACCACCCAATTTTTGTGCTATTTTAATTTTTGTGAACACTGGGGACAGTGCTCGAGCTAAGTGTGGGGTGGGAGTAGTTAGGTGCTGGGCTGTGTTGTTATGTATGTATGCTCTAATCTGTTGTCGTGCATGTGAAATTTTGTTGTTCCCTGTGATTGATGAATTGTTAAGTTGTTGTTCTATGTTTGTAAATTTATGTGAAATTGATGTGTGTTGCTGAATGTTTCTAGCTGATTTTGTATATATTTTTTGTTATCGAAATGATCGATATTTTTAAAAAAAATATTTTGTACATATTTTTCTATCGAAATGATCGATATTTTTAACATTTTTTTTACTTCTTGAGTTTCTCGTCATTTGTTTTCGGTTCTTTTACAGAGAATGGTCCCATTGATCCGAAGTCATAGTAGTGACTGTTCCCTATGATGGATGGATGACAACCGTCTTAAGGGAAATGTAGTCGTTAGGAGTAGTTTTTTTTCAATTATTTTTCAGTTTTTTTCTTTGGTGGGTTGCATCCCAAAACCTATAGTTACTGTATGGTTGCGAAATTCTGGTTGCGTGTTGTACATGATATTTAAAATGCAAAAGTGATTCGTATGAAAGCATGCAACTTTGTAAATATGTTGAGATACCTAGGCCATAGAGTTCTATTCAGTGTGATTGAGGCTTAATGTTTGAATTCCTGTAATTAGCTGATTGAAGAGTCTGTGAATACATCTTGAGTTGAGCATGTGCAATAAGTGTGAAGTGAAGTGTTGTTATTCCATGCTGTTGTGAAGTGTCTAGAACTTGCCTGGTGTGTGTGCAAAACGAAATGAAGGAGGTGTATTGTAGTAAAGGATGTAGGCATTTCTTTGTTTTAACCGAGAGTTTCTATTTTTCCTTGTCGTACCCACCTTGATTGTATACCCTAGTCAGCCCGTTGAGCCTTTAGCCTATTATTTTTTCTTTTGTCAAAAAGTGTAAACCGAGCTTAATCCCTTCTTTTCATTAGCCTTAAAGTCTATACAAAACTCTTAAGCGCTTAAGAAGAGAAAATCATTTTCCCAAAGTGTCAAAAGAGTGAGAATGGTGAAAAGAAAAAGAAAAGCAGAGTGATAGAAGAAAAGAAAAGGTTGAAGGTGCACTTGTTATAAATAAACTATAACGAAGGTGCATGAATAATCTTTGTTGTTGTGTCAAGTGTGCTTAATAAGATGGGCCAAACTAAAGAAAAACATCATGAATGGGATGATGAAAAATGAAACAATGTCCATGAGTTGATGGGATGTGTTGAAAAGGCGCTTAAGGATGCTAGTGGCTATTATTGGCTAAACCAATATTTACTAGTTCCGTAGCTTCCATTACAACCAGTTAAAGTCCTACGTGATCTTACATCGCACTTCTTTATAATAGTGGAGTAATACACTAAGGGAAAGCTTATGGGTAATGACATGATGCATGTGAATTCTTTTGGGAGAGAGAGCGAAATTGTGTTTACATGCCCCTGCTTGAATTTTTGCGAGTCATATGAGCAAAAAGGGGAAGATTCTCTTGTGTTGTGAGGGCACATGCTTGATAAATATTAATTTTCGTGTCGGATATCTTGATCAGCTGATTTGCATGAGTTTGCCAATATCGAGAGTCGATTCTTAAGTTTAGGAGGTCTTGATGTATTGAAGGTCATTGCATTGATAGGACCATGCATGTTTCTTGATGATTTGTTGTATTGAATACTCGGTATGACCGTAGCCTAAATTGTCGAACCAAAGTAGCGAGGTTGGGATGTAAATTGCATGAAGTGTAGGATTGTTGTTCGAGGACGAACAAGGATTTAAGTGTGGGGTAAGTGATCTTGGGCAAATTTATATGCCCAAGTGATACTCAAAAGTACCATTTTAGCCTTGTTTATCTATCAACGTGTATACATTCTCATGTAATTGGTAATAAAATGTGAATTTATACTAACCAACATGATAAGCATTGTTTTTCAGGTAAAAATGTAATTTCGGGAAGCTAAAATGCATGTTGGAGGATATCGGGGTTGGACTTGGACGTAAGCACGGGACAAGGCATTGGACAACATAAAATGAAGGGGCTCCGCGATGGAGCCGTGTCACGCTGCCATAGCGGAGGCCTTCTACCTGGATAGGGAAATTTCTCCCAAATTCCAGAGAGGGTACGCGATGGGTCCGTGGCACGGTGGCTTGGCTCCGCGTTGCACGCTGTGCCACGTTGGGCTTTAATTCCAGGACCCAGTTCCAGTGAAGGTCCGCGTCCGTAGCGTGTCACGGAGGCGGTGCTCCGCGATGCACTCCGTGACACGTTGCTTGTTATTCCCGGAAAAATTCCCACTAGTATAAATAGAACACTTAGGTTCATTTTTCAATATTCTGACTTGGTGGAGCAAGAACGTGGGTTACAGGCAGTTGAGGGGACGAAATTATCAGGGTTTTTCTCTCTTTCCTTCTCCTTGTATTCAATTGCTTGTATGTTTAACACTCATTTAACGATGTTTAATCCACAAATGAGTGGCTAATTCATCTTCTTGATGAGGTTATGAACAATTGTGATGAAATGTGATCATTGATTCTTTGGTTTTTCATCTTTTCTTCCATGGTTGTTCTATTAATTCTTGTTCTTACTGCATTAATGTGTGGCCTACGTTAATGTATATCTAAAAAGTCCGGTTTCACTCGAGAGAGCAAGAAATTGGAAAGTTGTGAATTAATAGGATATGATCTTTTCTTGGTTTGGGAAAATCGGGAATTGATTTACTTTCAGGATAGAAATATACCTGAAAGTCGTATTAGTCAATTTAGGAACCGGGTTTGTATGGCTAGAACATGAATTGCATTTAATCACAGAAATGTAGGTGGATGGTTCATGATTCTTAAGTGAGGTTAAATACGAGAGTTTTAATCTCTTGGCAATAGTTCTTGGCTAGCAACCGGAGGAAAAGACTAACCAAATTATGTCGATAATTAATTTCATTACATGTTCGTTTAACCTCAGCATGCTCTCATTCATAGTTCAAACTCAAATTAGATAATTGTTTTAGCTATAGCATAAAAATTATAAAACAAAATATCAACTTCTTGGTTACACTGTTGTCTGCATTTTTAGAATCGAAATATAGTACACTTGAGCAGATTGCACTTCATCCCAGTCCTTGTGGGATCGATACTTGGCTTACTTAAGCCACTTTACTACTTGTTCGACCACGTGCACTTGCGTGTGAGTTATATACCCATATAACAAACAGACCGAACAACGTCGAGCTGCCACGGTAAACCAGGCGCTGCACGGGAGGCAACCCGTGAAATTTTTGTAATATGTGAATAGATTTCGTAGAAAAGAAAAAAAAAAGAAAGAAAAGAAAAAAATGAGAAAAATAAAAATAAAAACAAAAAAATTGTATTTTATGTGAAACCTATAAATTCTAACCAATTTCTTGTTGTGAGATGAATTTCAGGTTGAACGGAGGGTAAAAATGCAAAGGATCGCAAAGGAAAAATTGAGGTAAGAAAAATAATAAAAAGTTGCAAAACAATGAGCCTGCGCGATGGCTCCGTGTCACGGAGGGCATGCTTCGCGTTACCCTCCGTGACACGTTGAAGTGTTATTCGCGACGGGTCACACCAGGTCGCCGGGTGACCCGCGCGAAAAACCCCCCTTTTAACCCCGAAAACACCCAATTTTTCCCATTTTTCACTCCCATCCGCGACAAACAACCCAAAATCCCCCTTCCCCAACGTGACACGGACCTAGGAGCTAAAATTCTTCAACGTTTCTTCGATATCATCAAATTGAAGGTATGTTCGCTAACTTCATCTCATTTGTTGTCTAATGTTTCCGATTTTGAGCATAGGAAGTGAGGAAAACTAGCCCTAATTGTAAATTGAGCTTGAATTCATGTAAGCTGTTGTTAATTGATGTTCGTAGTATCATTGTGATTATATGAACTCGATAAATACATGGGTGATTGAAATTCTTGCGAAATTGTAGCTAGGGTTAGAATTCAAATATGAAGAAGTTAGAATTGAGTTGAAAGGTGAAATTCTTCTTGGTTTGTGCATGTTGAATGAAGTAAATGATGTTGTGCTTAACGTTAAAATGCTAAAGGCACGACGGATTGTCGGGATAATGAAAGTGTTGAAATTGCATAGAAATTGGGGGAATTGCATCGGTTTTGTTGATAGAAATTTGCGCTAAGTGCTATGTGATGAATTGTTATCGATGGTAATAGTGGATTAGTTGTACGAAGTCTGAGTAGTACATAGAAGTTATACCGTCGAACCCTCTGAATGCATGAGGCATTTTTGTTATTGTTTTGTTTTATTTTTCTATTTTATTTTAAAAGTTAGAAAAAGAGGATTGTCTTGCTGTAATGTTGTGATTGTGGCTAAAGACTAAGTGTGGGGTGGCCTAGCTTAACCCAACCTTAGTCAAAGCTAATTTTAATTGGAATAACATTAGACCTGTCTGTTTGGTTTGACAGAAACAATGGCAAGCAGGCAAGATAAAGGGAAGGGCGCATCTACATCGAGCGCCGGAAAGAAAAGAATCAGACTGGGAACAACAGTCCCAGCAGCACCAGCGGTTCCGCGCGACCAACGTCGGCAATACGGAACCCGATGGGTGACAGAGGAGGGGAAGAAATGGTACGCAAAGCATAAGGAAAGCAAATACTTCCCCGAGGAACACATTGCTAGGGAACCGTTGGCACAGGAATTCCCCAGGATTGACCACAGGATTGAGGGAGCTGGGCTGAACTTCATCTTTGAAGAGCCCAAAGAGTGCAATCTTCACCTAATTCGGGAGTTCTACGCCAACTGGAACCCGACACTCAGAAGTCACACCATAAAGATAAGGGGGCAGGTAGTCACTTTTGAGCCCTATCACCTTAATGCCATCTTGGGGGCGCGGGACACAGACGCCCATATACTCCGGTAGCTGAATATCACTCCACCATATGCGGACATCAGACGCACTCTGTGTGGAGCCCGGGCTACAGCACGGTCGAGCAGGCATAAGGAGAGGGGCTACCATCAGACATTGCCCTACTCACAGATGAACAGGGAAGCCAGGATATGGCTTAAGATTGTTTGTTCCTGCATGATCCCGGGAGTGCATAAGATAGATGTCACCCGGGATCGTGTGTGCTTGGTCTATGCTTTGATGAAAGTGCTGGAGATCAATGTTGGGGCGGTGATTATCTCCGCTATGAAGAGAGCCCGTTTGCATCAAGGGCACAGGTACGGGTTTGGGGGCTTACTGACCACGTTCTTGAGGGGCCTGGATATTGAGGAAGAGTCCCTTGACTACATCCCGCAGATGGAGAGGCGGGCCTTAGATGTCACCAAAACTAAGGCACCCGACACCACTCACGGGCCAGTTCTCACACTAGCCGAGCGACATGCTCGGGATGATCAGTACATGGCTCGCATGTTCGGGATGCAGATGCTCCAGCTGTGCATAGGCGGGAGGCCGGCAACAGAAGATGAGCTGTGGCAGCTCGAGCTAGACTACCCTTTTGGCGGAAATGCCAGGGCTCTATGCCGAGTGGGGCCAGCTTTTGTGGAGCCCACTGATGATGATGTCCCTAAAGATGAGTAGACACGTCGCGACGACTCCGATGTTGAGTCAGATGATGACGACGGGGGCGATTCAGACATGGGAGACGAGGTAGCGGCACCTGACGAAGAAGTGGAATACTTTGATTGATCAGGGAGTTTCACTACCCACTTTTGTGCTATGCTGAATTTTGTGAACACTGGGGACAGTGTTCGATTTAAGTGTGGGGTGGGAGTAGTTAGGTGCTGGTTGTTTTTGTTATTAATGTCTCTGTTCTATTGTTGTGCTTGGAAAAACTTGACCCTGTGATTTTTGTGTGTATGTCTGTATTGTAATTAATGTGAAGCTATTGTGTGCTGTTGAATGTTGTTAGCTGGTTTTGTAAATATTTTTATTTTATCGAAATTATCGATTAAAATTTTTCGTGAAATTTTTTATTTTTGGGTTTCTCGGCGTTTTTTTTCGGTTCATTTACTGAGAATAGTCCCATTGAACCGAAGTCGTAATTAGTGACTGTTCCCTATGATGGATGGATGACGACCGTCTTAAGGGAAATGTAGTCGATAGGAGTAGATTTCTTTTGTTCATTTTTTAGTTTTTTTCTTTTGTTTGTTTGTATCCCAAACATGTCGTTACTTTATGGTTGCGAAATTCTGGTTGCGTGTTGTACATGATATTTAAAAATGCAAATGTGATTCATATGAAAGCATGCAACTTTGTAAATATGTTGAGATACCTAGGCCATAGAGTTCGATTCGGTGTGATTGAGGCTTAATGTTTGAATTCTTGTAATTAGCTGATTGAAGAGTCTGTGAATATGTCTTGAGTTGAGCATGTGCAATTAGTGTGGGGTGAGGTTTCGTTTCTTCCATGCTATTGTGAAGTGTCTAGAACTTGTCCGGTGTGTTTACAAAACGAAATGAAGGATGTGTATTGTAGGAAAGAATGTAGGCATTTCTTTGCTTTAATCGAAAGTTTTTTTTCATTATTGTACCTACCTTGAATGTACATCCTAGTGAGCCCATTGAGCCTTTAGCCTATTTTTTTCTTTTTTCAAAAAGGTGTAAACCGAGCTTAACCCCTTCTTTTCATTATCCGCGAATTTGATCCAAAACTCTTAAGCGCTCAATAAAAAAAATATTTTCCCACAGTGTCAGGGAGTGAGAATTGTGAAAAGGAAAGAAAAAGCAGAGTGATGAAAGGAAAGAAAAGGTGAAAGGTGCACTCGCTATAAATTAAATACAATGAAGACGTATAACTAATCTTTGTTACTAAGTCGAGTGTGGTTAAAGATATGGGGACAAAAATAAAGACAGACTTCAAGAATGGGAGGATGAAGGAAGAAACAATGCCCATAAGGTTGATGGGATGTATTGAAAAAGCGCTTAAGGAGGCTAGTTGTTATTATTGGTTAGCCAAGTATTTGCTAGTTCCGTAGCTTACACTACAACCCGTTAAGTCCTACGTGATCTTACCTCACGTGTCCTTATATTAGTGGGGTAATACACTAAAGGCAAGACTATGGTTCATGACATGATGCATGTGAATTCTTTTGGGAGAGAGAGAGAGAAAACTTGTTTATATGCCCCTGTATGTAATGTCTTTGAGTGCATGTGATTAAAAAGGGGAAAATTCTCTTGTGTTGTGAGGGAACATGCTCGACGAGAGATTGAATTTCGTGTCGGATATCTTAATTAGCTGATTTGCATGAGTTTGCCGATATCGAGAGTCGATTCTTGAGTCTAGGAGGTCTTAATGTGTTGAAGGCCATTGTATTGATAAGACTATGCATGTTTTCTTGATGATTTGCTATATTAAATAATCGCTATAATCGTAGCTTGAATTGTCGAGCCACAGTAGCCAGGATTGGGTGTCAATCGCATGAGGTGTAAGATTATTGTTTGGGGACGAACAAGGATTTAAGTGTGGGGTAAGTGATCTTGGGCAGATTTATATGCCCAAGTGATACTCAAATGTGTCATTTCGCCTTGTTTATCTATCGATGTTTGTACATTCTTAATGTGAATTGTAATAAAATGTGAATTTATACTAACCAACATGATTAGCGTGGTTTTGCAGGAAAAATATAATTTTACGAAGCTAAGATGAAGGTTGGGAGAAATCGGGATTGGACTCGGAAGCTATCAAGGAAAAAAGCATAGGGAAAGCACGAATTAAAGGGGCTCCGCAATGGAGCCGTGTCACGCTGCCATCATGGATTCATTCTGCCTGGATGCTGAAATTATGCCAAATTCCAGTGAAGGTGCGCGTTGGGGCCATGGCAAGTTGGCCTAGCCCCGCGTTGCACGCCGTGCCACGTTGGGTGTTAATACTTGGACGACCGAATTCCAGTGAGGGTCCGCGTTGGTGGCGTGTCACGGAGGCAGTGCTCCGCGATGCACTCCGTGACACGTTGCTTGTTATTCCGGGAAAAATTCCCACTAGTATAAATAGAACACTTAGGTTCATTTTTAATTATTCTGACTTGGTGGAGCAAGAACGTGGGTTACAGGCAGTTGAGGGGACGAAAATCTCAGGATTTTTCTCTATCTCCTTCTTCTTTATTTCAATTGCTTGTATGAGTAACACTCATTTAACGATGTTTAATCCACAAATGAGTGGCTAAATTCCCTTCTTGCTGAGGTTAAGAACATTTGTATTGAAATGTGATTATTGATAAATTGGTTTTTCATCTTTTCTTCCAGGGTTGTTCTATTGATTCTTGTTCTTACTGCGTTAATGTGTGGCCAACATTAATGTATATCTAAAAATTCCGGTTTCACTCGAGAGAGTAAGAAATTGGAAAGTTGTGAATTGATAGGATATGATCTTTTCTTAGTTTGGAAAAATTGAGAATTGATTTACCTTCAGGATAGAGATATACATGAAAGTCGTATTAGTCAATTAAGGAATCGATTTTGTACGGCTAGAACATGAATTTCTTTTTATCACAGAGATGTAGGTGGAAGGTTCATGATTCTTAAGTTGGGTTAAATACGAGAGTTTTAATCCATAGGCAATAATTCTTGACTAGCAACCGGAGGAAAGATTAATCAAATTGTATCGATAATTTATTTCTCTACAAGTTCATTTTAGCCTCAGCATGCTCATACTTATAGTTCAGACTCAAATTGTATATTCGTTTTAGACTTAGTATAGAATTAGGAAACAAAATATCAAAATCTTTTTCACATTGTTGTCTGCAGTTTAGAGTTAAAGTTTATTGACACTTGATTAGATTGATACCTTAGTCCAGTCCCTGTGGGATCGATACTCGGCTTACTTGAGCTACTTTACTACTTGTTCGACCACGTGCACTTGCGTGTAGTTATACCAAACAGTCCGAACAATCACTATCAATATAATATATCATTAGAAACCCACAGTGACACGTGGTTTTGAGACAAAGACGTAGTCCTTTGAACGCCGGGTTGCTCAGTGCTAGACACGACACCCAAAAACATGTATATAGGCTCATACGTAAATCAATAACATCATGCATTAGGATTCATTGACTAAAATATAAGATTTATCATCATTTATCCCCTTTAAAACATGCTTAGCCAAGAATCAAAGGCCCTTTTCATCGGCCAACATCATAAATCGATAAATCATGGAATTCGCTTCATAAATCATAATCATTCTTCATCATGTGGGCATTTCCAAATACTTTAACATATTCAATTCTTTCAAAAAGATGCTCATAAACATGGGAACTTTAAATCATGCTTTTCCATCATTAATAAACTCAAAATATTGAGTATTCATCATAAATCATAACTTTCATGAACTTTCATCAATGGACATTTTAGATTTAAAAAGCATGAAACATGATTTTAGAGAAAATAACATAAAACCTTCCCATCATTCATAATTCAATAATTAAAACTCAATTAAATCATATCCATAAAGAGAAATTACATTTTCATGCATTTGGGTAAATCCCCATAGAATTGAATAGGAGAATTCATGATTAAATTCTAAATTTGGGTATGAGTGTGGAAGAAATCACCCATTCTAAACCCTACATACCTGGGAATGGACTGATTTCAAAGTTCCTTGAACACCCACAAAGAAAATGATGGAAACTTGGAGAAGAAGATCTTGAATCTCTCTAAAACCTCTCTAAAGCTCTTGCATGGTAATGAGTTTGCATTAGGGACTTAACCCATCATATCACACTCAGAAAAACACAAAACGACGTAGTTTAGGGTCTCAAAGCATAGAAAAGTCGAAAATGCCCTTAATAAAACTTTCCTGAAAACTGGTCTGGACGGACCAACGACCGATCCAATGGGTCGTTGCATGATACCACGACTCGTGGTATCAAGTCATTGGGTACACTGCCTCATGACAAACCTCAGGTTCTTCTCACGACTCATCGGGATGAGTCGTTGCTTCAATCAACGGGTTGTTGGACGACCGTCGTTAACTCCTTCACCATTCTGAACTTCCCTTACCATGAGCCTCACCATGACTCGTGGTGGCTTCAAATGAGTCTTGGTCTCAATTCGTTGTATGCACTGGAATTCTCAACCCACAAGTAATGACAAGGAACAACGGGCCGTCACATCTCACCACGAATTGTGGGATGCACCGTTGGTTCCCCATCAGCCTAAGTTCAACCCTTCCTATGACCAGTAACAACGACTCGTTATTCCCGACAATGAGTCGTTACGCCATCTACTGTCACCACTGCTTCCCTAAACCCCCATACCATGACTACTTCCGATGACTCATGGTACCCAATCATGAGTCGTTAAGTCATCCGTCCTATGATATTTTGCTAGTTTTTTGCACTTTTCAAACTCAACTCCTGGGTCTATTCTTTGGCCTTCCCGGGGTATTACATTATACCAGCACATACACTACACCTAACCATCCATATACAACCAACAAGAACAAAAAAACTTCCAATCAGTTACAACCTCCGACAAGGCGTAGAACTAGGAATTTCTTACGATAAAGAGAAAAAAGTATTTACCTGAACTTTTACATAAACTTAACCTTGGAGGATGTCAATATTTAGAACTTCTACCGTCTTAGCACATCCACATATGAGACAATTTCGATGAAACAATTCGGTCATGATGCTCTCCACACCCTCAATAATCTATATCTAAGTTTGATTGCTGTTCGGAGATGATTTGGACCTTCAATTTTATTCAAATTCATGAGAAACCCAGAGTAAATGTTGGGAGAAAAAGCTGCCGAGATCTCTGGAAATTATGGGAGAAAAATAATGAATTTTGGGCAAAAAATCGCCTTAAATAGGTTACTCAAAAGGCAACCCGACCCGTCTGGCCCGTGACCCGCTTCTACTCGGACAGCCCGCAGTAAAACACCCATAACTCTTTACTCCGATATCAGATTGACGAGCTGTTTGATGTTATGAAAACTAGACTCAAAGATCTCTAATTTGATAAATTTTGTATCTCCTAAATATTTATACACTGGGAGAAAATCCTCAAGACATTTGACCTAAATTTCAAAGAATTTCTAAAAGTAACTTGCAATAACTTTGTCGATTTTCATTTTACAACTTTCTCGACTTCAAATTTTATTGTATGATCATTGAGTGATATGAGTACCTCATAACACATCCTTCTTTAGGAACTAAGCACTCTTGGCCATATCTCAAAAGAATGAGTTTATTGCTTAATTTATACAGGGTGTTACATCCTTCCCCCCTTAGGAACATTTGTCCTCGAATGTAACTTAGATTCAAGAATTCAAGCTTATAGGAGTTGCCAAAAATTTTGGGAGAGTTTCCCCTATAATATGGACTATATAAAAACCTAAAACACAGAAAATTCCAACCTAGGCATCTCACAGGACTCTACAAACAACTATTTAACATAGCTCTGCGACAAACAAGTGAGAAATCAACAATAATGATGATATAAGCAACAAAACAATATTTGAACAACTATCTCCCCCAACGGTATAATAGGAGTCTGAGTCTGAGTACTATCATCATGGGGTCTGCAACAAGTGAGGATATTTAGACCTCATATCGTCCTCAGCTCCCCAAGTTATCTCTTCTACATTTCTGTTCCACCATAAAACTTTAACTGAGGCTATATCTTTGTTCCTCAATCTATGAACCTATTGATATGGTATAGCTATTGGAGTCTCCTCATAGGACAACTCTTCTATGACCTGAACATCCTCAACTGGAACAACTCGAGAAGGGTGTCCTATGCACTTGCATAACATCGATACATGAAAAACTAGATAAACAGATTCTATCCCCAAAGGCAAATTTAACTAATAAGACACTTGGCCTACCTTTCTGAGGATCCGATATGGCCCGATGAATCTAAGGTTAAACTTACCCCTCTTTCCAAATCTCATAATGCCCTTCATCGGTGAAACTTTCAAGAATACCCAATCATCGACTTCAAACTCTATGTACCTATGTTGTATATCGGAATAGGACTTTTGAGGACTCTGGGCTATCAACAAACGCTCTCTAATGAGTTTAACTTCCTCTTCTGATTGATGTTCATCTTAGGTCCGATTAATTTTGACTCGCCTACTTCAAACCATCCTATGGGGGAAGCCCATATAAAACTTCATAAGGTGCCATCTTAATGGTAAAATGGTAAATGTTGTTATATGAAAACTCAATAAGAGGTAGGTGATCATTCCAACTTCCTTCGAAGTCTAGCACACACACCCGTAACATATCTTTGAGCGTCTGAATAATGCCCTCTGCTTGGCCATCTGTCTGGGGATGAAAGGTTGTACTCAAGTTAAACTGCGTCCCTAAACCGTTCTGAAACGAATTCCAGAATCTAGCTATAATCTATGTCCCTTTGTCAGAGATGATAGATACTGGGACACCATGCAGTCGGACTATCTCTTAAATATACAACTCAGCATAATCTTTGGCTGAGAACGTGGTCCTGATCGGTAAGAAATGAGCAGATTTTGTCAGCCTATCAACAATGACCCAAATAGAGTCAAATTTACGCCTGGTGCAATGTAAACCAGTAACAAAATCCATATTGATTGCTTCGCATTTCGACATCAACACGGCTATCTCCTGTGTCAGCCGACCTGATTTCTAATGTTTACCTTTTACCTGCTAGCAATTGAGACACTGTGCTACAGACTCAACAATATTTTTCTTCATCCCATGCCACCAATAGATCTCCTTGATATCATGGTACATTTTCGTCAAACCCGGGTGAAGTGAATAACGAGAATAATGTACCTCTGCCATAATCTACTGGCGAAGTCCCGTTACATCTGAAACACAGAGTTGACCTTTGAATCTCAAAACTCCATTCCCTATTATCTCAAAGGTCAATAACCCTCCTTATTGAACTTAATTTCTAAGATGTACTATGCTAGGGTCTTCGTACTGTCGCTCTTTCACTTCCACCACTAGAGATTACACTCCAGTATTCTTCATCAAAACCCCATTACCATTTGAATCCACTAACCGAACTGCTAGACTGGCCAGCTAGTTCAGCTTTCAGGCCAATTCTCTGTTTTCTAATCTTAGGTACGATAAGCTACCCATAGATCTGTGACTAAGGGCATCAGCTACAATGTTAGTCTTTCCTGGGTGATTCAAGATATTTACATCATAGTCCTTTAACAACATATTGGAGGCTCTTGCGATCAGTGAAGATATCTACATGAACACCATATAAGTAGTGCCTCCAAATTTTCATAGAATGAATACCTGTAGCTAATTCTAGATCATGAGTGGGGTAATTCTTCTCATGCTTTCTTAGTTACCTTAAAGCATAGGCAATTACCTTACCACGTTGCATCAAGACACATCCTAACCCACTACCTGAAGTGTCACAATATACAACATAGCCCTACAATACACTGAAAGTGCCTAAGACTAGATCCAGAATTTAAAAATAAAAAGTAGAAGAAATGTGGAAAAAATTTCTAAGAACGGGTCATGGTACGGTTCGTTAGTGGGACTAACGACTCGTTGGATATGCCCGTGATGAGATACTACTGGTCTAGAGTTAGGAGTAACTGGCCTAGGAATGACCCATTTTTTGGTGTAACGGTTCGTTGGATGTGAGCCATTGTGAGATGGGTCTAGTGCAATGAGGAAGTAACGAGTTCTAGTACGACCCCTTGCTAGAAGCAATGGGTAGTTTTTAGCACTCGCTGGAAAGAATTCTAGGTTAGGGCAGTGGTGACAACTACTAGCAGCAATGATTCATTGGATCTTTTAACAACTCGTCCTCTCTAGTCATGGTAGGGGATTCGAGACTTGAATCGGCGATGAAACAACAAGGGGAAGTAACGGACCATGGGATCTGGCAACTGTCCGTTCTATCGACCGTTACCACTGGCAGAGCAGTTTTTCCAGGAAATTCATTAAGGGTATTTTCGTCATTCCTAATCCATAGTGTCCTAAACTACGTTGTTTTAAGCTTGAAATAGAGTGTTTTAAGAGGGGTTATATCATTCTAATCCATCCTAATTCATGCGTGCAAGATTAGGAGTTTTGAGAGGTGATCAAGTCTAGTTTTCTACAAGCTCTTCCTCAATTCTCTTTGGGCTATCAAGAAAGTATGAGAATCAGATTTCTTCAAGTATGTAAGGTTATGAATGGGTGTAATTATCCATACCCATGCTCAATTCCCTCTCATTTCATGATGCTCTAATTGATGATTCCTTGGGGTTCTTACCCAATGCATAAATTCTTAAGTTTTATTCGTGGATATGATCTATGCATGTTCTGAATGTTGAATTATGATTAATGGCCAGATTTTACTATAACACCCCAAAAAATTTTTGGTGATTATTTGATGTTCTTATGCTAGGTTAAGTAAAGTATGGGTTGTATATTGGTCGTAGATGACAAGGGAAATGTGTACGATCCAAAAATCAAAGAGTATGTGAAGTTCATAAGTAAGGGTCAAATTTAAACGATTATATCTCCTAATATATAATGAATTAGAAGCCCCACAACCTATATAATTAAAGTACTTTGACTCTAGTTTTTATAAAATCAAACCTCTTGTCAATCAGAGTTCGGAGTAAGAAGTTTTGGACATTTCACCAAAGCATCACGAGCGGTGACGCGGGCATGACGCACTAGCGCCTCCACCGCCCTATTTACCTAAAATCTGATTTTTCACTTGTGGAAAACATTTTCAGCTAATTCTAAATTGACCAGCTTGCTAAGGATTCCATTGATCTCTCAATTCCAGCAGCTAGGACAAACGAAATCAAGGAGGAACATCAAGCAAAGTTCAAGAAAATCACAAGATAAGTTGAGATTACTTTGCCAAGTGTGTTAGGGGCTGTTTTGGAGCTCGTTTTGGCAAGGTTTTGATGGAGTTTTTCTGCGTTTCAAAATCTATTTGGACTGCATATACATCCATATTTGAGTAGGTGTTTGAATCAGGAGAAAAGGTAAGGATTTCGCCCCTTTTAAACCTCTCAAATTGCAAAGCGAAAAAATCTGGAAATTGGCAGCTAAGTGAGCTGCCGATGGACTATTTGTGAGCTGAGTTTTGCTAATTTTCCTTAGGCGTTTTGGCTGATTTTTTTGCTGGAAAAATACTTCATATTGAGGGTATGAATTACAGAATAACTAAAGTAAAATTTCTTCTTGTTTCTCCCTCAAAAGTTAGTGAAAACTAGATGAGAAAATGGCTAAATGTTGTTGACGTTGCCATGTGTTGTTGTTGCTATTGTGACTGCCTTTGGTTAGTTATTTTGGCGGATTTTTTTGGTATAGATTAATATTGTAGTTTGATTAAGTAGGTTGAAGGATGATCATTCAAATAGGAAATCGGCTAGAGAAAAGTTCATCGGAGAAAGGTATATAAGGCGCCCCATCTATCGTCCTTTTAAGCATGATTCGTGTGTTGTGAATCCAATGAGCCAGAAACCTCTTTAAAAGTATTGAGGCAGTATTATAAGCTTCATTTAATATTTAAATTTCCATGTTTTATTGAGGATAAATGTTAAGATTATGCCTAGCCGAAGTGAGACATCAAAGTGTGATATTGTGTTGATTGTTGTCATAGTTGTACATTGAGTTGGAGACCCCTCAGCGTGGGCATTGTTAGCTGGTCCTTACTGTATGTCATGTGTATATAGATGTGATTTTAAATGTGTTTAAAGGTCTTGTTGCTAACTGAAATTGGTGAAAGAGCCAAGATGAGGACGTGTAAACAATTTTAAGCCATTTAATGACGCCACAAGCTATTAAGGGTAAATGAGCTTATCGAATTAGGATTACCTGGTTATGGTTGTACTTTATCTTATTTGTATGTTATGAAATATTTCAGGCCAAGGGGAGATTTCATAATCCCTTTCCCTTAATCCGAAGGACAAGCTAGCGAGTTTTTGAGCTCTAATGTCCCTTGAATACGATCTATAAATTTTGTTGAAACTCATAGGTCATCCGCAGTTCCTTATGACTTATACAAGTTTCAAGTACATGAATTTAAGTTTTATTTTCTAGCTTTACATGTTATATGTACTCAGTTCTAGTTATGCATTATGAAGGAGGCCTATGCAGTCCAAATGTTTAGTATTCGTCATTTCTATGATGTATGTATTGAGCTGGTCCAGTATAAGGCATATCGGCTCCATTTATGATTTTGTATAAGATTTATTGATTTTACCCTGGTGTGGTACACTGACTGGACGGATTTTACCTCGGTATGGCACACCGGCTATAGGCATTTTTATTTTTACCCCGGTGTGGTAACTGGCTGGACGAATTGCATATAGATTTTATGATCGGCTGTCTGTTCGCATTTCATTTATAGTGTTTGTTCTGCATTAGATGGACACATCAATAATGAGTTATTGTTAGGTTTCTATTTTCAGGATTCCGGGTTGTTACTACTCCTTATTTATTGCCTAGTTATCATTTTTATCTTACATGTTTATAGTTTTCGGCCTTACATACCAGTGTATTTTATTCGTACTGACGTCCCTTCATCTTGGGACCTTTCCTACAATTGTGTTGCAGGTACACGCCGAGGCTCATATCATCGGACATAGTAGGAGCCAGATTTCAGCAGTATAGTGGTATGCTCCTCTCTTCTAGGAGCCTATGTCCTAGTTTGGACTATTTTTGGTTTGTGCACAGCATGGGTAGGCCAGGGCCCTGTCTTGTGCATTTCAGTTTGTTTACTCTGTAGAGGATGATGTGGACTAGTTTGTATAGTAGTGTGGGTTGTGTAGTCGTATTGGTATTTCATTGCTTTGCTTAGGTTTATTGTAGCCTTGTCAGCTTTCCAGGTTGCATATTTATAATTGTCAAGGCATTATTGGCCCAGTATTTATCTTCGTTGGTTGTGACAGATGGCTTGGTCAGCCTTAATGTTACATTTATAGATGCTATATAGCCGACTTCTCGATCGATAATGAATTGAGTGCCAGTTGCGCCCTACCCCAGTTTTTGGATGTGACTGTTCGGTCCCGCAAGTGTACGGGTCGTGCAAGTAATATAGTGGCTCTTTTTAAGAACCGGAATGTCCAACCCACAGGGACTGGACCAATTCCTCTAACTATCTATTCCAAGGGTGATATTAAACACCGAAAATGTTGATTATAGAAGTTGTCGAGAAGGTTTAATTAAGTCTAATTTTGGTCAACGACATATTCTGAATTCACTCTAGGAGCAACATAGAGTTAAAACCAGATAATCATGCGCTATTACGAATTCCAATGGGTTAAGTATGTAACTATCAATTGTTGTCTCACATAATCAGAATTGCATGCTCAAGGTCTCTCGAGCCTCTAAACACGACAAACTAGCCTCACTGCATCATTGTGAGCGAGGATCCTACTTCTAGTTCGTGGGCAATTAATTACGTGGATGTGGTTTACGTGGAAATGAGTAGGGACTCTCGTGCACCTAATCATTTAACTCAACTTAGCCTCACAACTACTTCTTCGAGTGGTGATGTGATAAACCTAAGTCGGTCTCTAAATAATCCCGTTTTATCAACCAAGCAAGGAACTAGGTATATTTCTATCCTAACACAAATTATATCCTGAGATACAATCATGCTCCTCACATTCTCATGTTCTGACCTAGGTAAATGCTTTCTCAAGCGAATGCCCAAGTTAACGTGTATGTTTTCATGGTGATCAATCACAAAAACAACCAATAATCCAGAATGCGAGACAAAACAACAATCAATAACTTAATTCCACACAACTTCATAAAAACGCAATCATAATTCATGGATTCAACCCTAGAGGAAGGGTTCTAGCCATTCATGTTCGTAAAACTACAAGAAACTACAACTAAATTAACATACTTACAAGAATTGGTAGATGAGAAGGGAACTTGCCAAACCCTAGATGAGTTCTCCCACTTCTCCCTTCACTTCTAGGTGGTTTTCTAGAATAAAATCGTGAAAAAGTGGTTTTAGGAGCTAAGGGACCTATTTATAGTAAATGAGAAACATGCACAATTTAGCCTGTCATGGAATGGCTCCGTGTCACGGAGTGTATTGCGGAGCACTGCCTCCGTGACACGGAGGTAACGCGGAGGCTCTCTGGAAATTGCCTCTGGATGCCAAAACTGTCGAGTGTCACCGCGCTGCCAACGTGACACGTTGCTCGTGCAGCACATTGGCAATCTCCTATCGCGTAGCTGCCCTGGCATGGCACGCTACCTGGCGCGCTGGAGCCTTGCCATGGCATGCTCTTTGTCGACTTTCAAAATTTTCTCCCGACTCCATTCCTTTACTTCACCAACTTATGAATTAGTTCCTTAAAATCATTGAAACCTACAAAACAAGGACTAATCATGTTGGTTAGTACATATATTCACATTTATATAAAATTACATGAAAATGTATAGAATAAATTAGATAAACAAGACTAAATTAAGGTATAAAGCATCACTCGGGCATGCTATTTTTGCCCGAGATCACAACCCCACACTTAAGGTCTTGTTCGTGCTCGAACAAACCTTTTACATCTCATGCGTATGGACACTCACACATAGCTAATTTAGCAAGAGAATTCAACTATGGCTATACTGATTATTTAAGATAGCAAGTTAAAAAATAGAGCATGCACGATTTGAACATTGAAATGTAATACAACCCTGCCAAGACTTCCTAACCTCAAGAATCGACTCTCAATTTTAGCAAACTCATGCGAATCACTGATCAAGAAATCCAACATGAATTATATCCTTCATTCAACATGTGCCCTCATGGAAAGAGAGTTACCCATTTTCACACACAAAAAAATTTGTAAATCACAACATGTGTGGGTACATGAAAAGAATTACGCTCACTCTCACAAAGAATTCATGTGTATCATGTAATGACCCATAAGCTTTCCCTTAGTGTTTTATTCTACTAATTTAAGGATGTATGAATGTAATATCAAGTAGGACTTTTTAGGTTGTCATGTAGCTAAGGGACGGGTAGGTACTATTATGGCTAGTAATAGTGACTATCTTCCCTAAGCACTTTTAATGCATCACGCCTTCATTACGGACTTCCCTTCTCTTACTTCACCTTCATCTCTTTTCAGCTTTCTTTTTTCTCTTTTGTTTCCCCATTTCTTTAGGCACTCTTAGCTTATTAGTAAGGAGTTCTATAAGTAACCTTTCATTAATTTATTTTCTTACTCCATACTAATACTCAACCGTATTCAAACAAGTGCACTCTTGTCCTTTCTCAACTTTTACAACTACCACTTTTCCTTCTTTTTCATTCTTCTCACTCCTTTACTCTTTCCGATTTTTCCTTTAAGTGCTTAGGAATCTTGGTTCAAATTCAAGGCTAATGAAAGAAAAAGGATTAAGCTTATGTTGTAGCTGTCAAAGAACAGGCTCAAGGCTCAATGGGGCTAACTAGGATTAAGTATTCAAGGTAGGTAAAATGAGGGATAACATTTGGGTTCATTCAAAAAAATGCCTAAATCATCTCCTACAATTCACATCCTTCATTTCATTTTATAAACACACCAGGAAAGTTCTAGACAATCCACAATAGCACAAAATGCTCAAAAACCTTACACTCATGGCACATGCTCAATTCCAGACACATTCAGCAGACTCTTACTTAGCTAATCACAAGAATTCAGAATTAAGCTTCAATCATATTGAGTCAAATTCAAGAGCCTAAGTGTCTCAAACAAAGTTATACCTTTCTTACATGCTTCAAAACTGAACATACTTGCATCATACAATCATTTATAGCACATAACAAGAACATCAAGCCATCAATTAGCTACTATTTCAAAAACCAAAACCTGTTGACTAATTTTCATCAAGACGGTCGTCATCCATCCATCGTCGGAAACAGTCTCTATCGATGACTAAAAATGTTATATACCAACAAAAAAAAACTTTTTTTATTCTTCGGTTCAAAGACCCTCCGTCGAAAAAGAACCGAAAAGAAAAACCAACGGGAGATGAATTCATGCTTGACTCATAAGAATTTTTCAAAATTTTCAAATTTCTCACAGATTCCTCACAAGCATAACATTCACCAAAAAAAATATTTTGTTAAGCACAAAAATTTTGAAATTTTTCTCACCCCACACTTAAATCATGCTATGTCCTCATAGCATTAAATTAAAATTTAAAGGACGAGAAATACTCCCTGAGCCTCTATCCCAAGCTAAAAGCATGCTTTTCTTCAAGTTCTCCTAGGTGGGTGTTTGACCCCATACTTCTATTTCATGCTTTTTAGCTTCCTCCTTCTCGGTACTCAGACTTCCCTTCCATCTGTGCTTAACTTTCCACCAAAAACACCAACATAATGAAAACAACAAAATCAACACAATATCAAAATTAAATAATTTGTACTTGAGGTACCCTTGGGTTGCCTCCCAAGCAGCGCCTTATTTTACGTCGTGGCACGACGTGGACTGTCCTTTTCAGGACCTCCTCATACCTGGGTTCTCTTTCGAGAACCATCTCCTTTTGTTTTGTTGTTTAGAGGGAACAGCCTCCACTTTGTTCCTCTCTTCCTCCAACTTCTTCTCAATTTGAAGCCCTTTATCAGATTCTGGTTGAACACTTGTCACTGCCTTTGGCCCTGCACCTGTGGAATCCTCCACACCATACTCATCCTCAGACAACATACTAACCTGACAAAGGTTTCTGCAGTGTGCGGATGGGTTCATTTCTTGGTATACGCGGAAGAGTTCTTCTTCATATTCGACCCTCATTTTTAGGGTCCCTGCTCTCAAATCGATCACCGCTCCTCCGGTGGCAAAGAATGGCCGTCCCAAGAATAAGGATACCTGGTCATCAACATGAAAATCTAGCACAATAAAATCAGCAGGTATAATAAACTTACCTACTTTGATGAGAAGATCCTCTATTATTCCATCGGGTGTCACTCGCGACTTGTCAGCCAGCTGCAGCATCAACCTCGTCGGCCTCGATTCTCCCACCCCTAGGGTGTTGAATAAGGATAGGGGCATCAAGTTAACTACAGCCCCTAAATCACAGAAAGCTCGTAACACTTCAGCTTTACCAATTTGTATGGGGAGGGTAAAACTCCCTGAGTCTTTGAGCTTCTTTGGAATCTTGCTCAATACCCTGTGACTGCACTCCTCAGTCAGTGCTATAGTCTGGACATCCACCAACCTAACTCTATTCGCCAGCAAGTCCTTCAAGTATTTAGCATACTTGGGCATTTCCTGCAAAACATCAATAAGAGGCAAATTTATGTGAAGTTCTTTGAAACTCTCAAAGAACTTTTTGAAGCATTCCTCCTCCTTGCTCTTTATGCATTTCTGAGGGAATGATGGTCGTGGTCTTTGTGCTGGCTACAATGAAGATTTTGCATGTTGTTATCCAGCACTCTGATTATCTCCCGTGTTGCTGGATGGTCCTGGTCTAACCAACTCCAGTTGCACCTCCTTTCTCAACTCTTTTGGCACTGCATCAGCTAATTGCTTGCTGCTTCTTAGACTGATGACATTGACCTTATGGGGGTTAGGATCTGTGTTGCTTCATAATCCCCTTTGCGATCTCATGTTTTGAGCAGCTTCTATATGACCCACTTGTTTTTCAAGATTGTGGGTGGCCATTTGCTAATTCCTTAAGTCTGTTGCCATCCTCGCCTGATTCTCAGCTAACTGAGTCTGGGTCTCCATGATTTTCTGCAATGTTTCCTTAATGCTGCTACTCAATTGCCCATCATTCTGCCTATTCTCCTGAACTGCTGTTGTTGAGGTCGCATATAACTCTGCTTTTGGTTTCCACCCCATGAAAAATTCAGGTGGCCCTGCCAATTTCTGTTGTAGTTGATTCCAACATTCTGATTGTTCCGCTGCACATTCCCAACAAAATTGACTGATTCTGAATTGGCTCCACATGATTCTGCCTTGTGCCCATTATTACCACAAATTTCACACCAACTCGGAGCTTGCTGAACTGTATTAACCTGGCCTTGTTGGTGGTTCATACTCAGTTTATTGAACTGAGTCATCATCTAATGCTGGAACGAAGCTAGCTGTGCTGCCAAGGCATTCATCCCATCTACCTCTATCAACCTTGATCTCTTTCCTGCCCCTCTCGATGACTCACTGTGCAACTCTGGATTCCTTGAGCAATTCTGTTCAACAAAGTGTACAACTCACCATACGTCTTCTCCAAGGCTTGCCCACCCGATGCTGAGTGTAGTAATATTTTTGTGTGTGGGTCTAGACTTTCTACAAAGGTATGAGCCAGCACTTCATTTGATTGTTGGTGATGGGGACAGTCTCTCAATAATGACTTGAATCTTTCCCAAGCCAAATATAAGTTCTCATCAGGCCTCTGCTTGAAACTTAATATCTCACTTCTCAACTTTGCAGTTTTGCCTGAAGGAAAGAATCTGATAAGGAACTTCTTAGCCAAGTCATTCCACGAAGTTATGGAGTTCGGTGGCTCAGCCTTCAACCACTTTTTAGGCTCTCCCAACAATGAAAATGGGAAGAGGGTCAGTTGGACATAATCTGTGGACATGCTCGTGGGGACAAACGTGTCACTAATCTCTAGAAAGTTCTGTAAGTGCTGCTGCGGGTCCTCATGTGCCATCCCAGTGAATTGACCAATAGAATGTAGCAGCTACACCATGTTCTGTTTAAGCTCAAAGTTCCCTCCAGGCTCCAGTTTCCGGATACTAGAGTTCACATTAGTCATTTGTAGGATTGCCACTTTGCGAACTGGTCTAGCTGCCATTGCTTCTGATGACAATTGTACTTGTCCCGCGGGTGGTTGTTGTTGTACCTTTTCTTGAAGTCTCTTCAACTTTTTCTCTAGAGCTACTCTCCTTTGCAAATGGATTTGACGTTTAGGTTCAAGCAACGGTTCCACAAGCTCTCTATTTTTAGCCAGCTCGGTAGGACAACCTGTCACCTGCAAATGATCAGACTAAGACCAAGTTTCTCAACGCTTTAGGAAATTCAAAAATCACACAAAAATAGATAAATTATCAAAACTTCACCGAGTCCCCGGCAATGGCGCCAAAAACTTATTCGGTCCCTCAAGTGTACGGGTTGTGCAAGTAATATAGTGGCTCTTTTTAAGAACCAAAATGTGGAACCCACAGGGACTGGACCCATTCCTCTAACTATATATTCCAAGGGTGATATTAAACACCGAAAATGTTGATTATAGAAGTTGTCGAGAAGGTTTAATTAAGTCTAATTTTCGTCAATGACATATTCTGAATTCACTCTAGGAGCAACATAGAGTTAAAACCAGATAATCATGCGCTACTATGAATTGCAATGGGTTAAGTATGAAACTATCAATTGTTGTCTCACATAATCAGAATTGCATGCTCAGGGTCTCTCGAGCCTCTAAACACGACAAACTAGCCTCACTGCATCACTGTGAGCGAGGATGCTACTTCTAGTTCGTGGGCAATTAATTATGTGGATGTGGTTTACGTGGAAATGAGTAGGGACTCTCGGGCACCTATTCATTTAACTCAACTTCGCCTCACAACTACTTCTTCGAGTGGTGATGTGATAAACCTAAGTCGGTCTCTAAATAATCCCATTTTATCAACCAAGCAAGGCATTAGGTATATTTTTATCCTAACACAAATTATATCATGAGATACAATCATACTCCTCACATTCTCATTTTCTGACCTAGGTAAATGCTTTCTCAAGCGAATGCCAAGTTAACGTGTATGTTTTCATGGTGATCAATCATAAAAACAACCAACAATCCAGAATGCGAGACAAAACAACAATCAATAACTTAATTCCACACAACTTCATAAAAACGCAATCATAATTCATGGCTTCAACCCTAGAGGAAGGGTTCTAGCCATTCATGTTCGTAAAACTACAAGAAACTACAACTAAATTAACATACTTACAAGAATTGGTAGATGAGAAGGGAATTTTCCAAACCCTAGATGAGTTCTCCCACTTCTCCCTTCACTCCTAGGTGGTTTTGCAGAATAAAATCATGACAAAGTGGTTTTAGGAGCTAAGGGACCTATTTATAGTAAATGAGAAACGTGCACAATTTAGCCTGTCGTGGAATGGCTCTGTGTCACGGAGTGTATCGCGGAGCACTGCCTCTGTGACACAGAGGTAACGCGGAGGCTCTCTGGAAATTACCTCCGGATGCCAAAACTGTCGAGTGTCACCGCGCTGCCAACGTGACACGCTGCTCATCCAGCGCGTTGGTAATCTCCTGTCGTGCAGTTTCCCTGGCGTGGCACGCTACCTGGCGTGCTGGAGCCTTGCCATGGCATGCTCTTTGTCGACTTTCGAAATTTGCTCCCGACTCCATTCCTTTACTTCACCAACTTATGAATTAGTTCCTCAAAATCATTGAAACCTACAAAACAAGGACTAATCATGTTGGTTAGCACATATATTCACATTTATATAAAATTACATGAAAATGTATAGAATAAATTAGATAAACAAGACTAAATTAAGGTATAAAGCATCACTCGGGCATGCTATTTTTGCCCGAGATCAGTGACAAACTTGGAATCCGAGAGAAGTCAAGTCCTAGAAAGTCTACAAAGCCGTGTATAGTAGAGTCTATCTTATGGGTATGTTGTTCACCATACTTATAATCAGGAGGCTACAGGACATTTAGGAATTGTTTCACTTCTTTTACTAATAGTTCGTGCTACAGGTCGAGCTCATAAGTACTATGATATCTAAATCGTGTTATTGTTTTAGAGTATGATTGTGACAAGGAAGATAACTATGAGGTTGATTGGCACAGCCATTGGGGAGGGTACTAGTCACCCTCCAGTGGATTAGAGAGACAGGTCAGAGGCTCAGAGTGAGTCTCCTGCCTCAAGTATTACAGTTCCTCCGGCACCGGCTAGAGCAATGGCAGATAGACCTCTAGCTCCTCTCGCACCAGCAGTACTTGAGGGTAGTAGAGTGGCAGACCCCCACGCCTGTGGTACTTCCAATTGTTCTGGAAGGACAGGGTTATAAGGAAGCTGTTCAGTTGATGGCTCATATAGCTGTAGGTCAAGAGCAAAGATTGGAGGAGACGGAGAGATATAGAGGCCAGACAACTGAGAGTTCCAAGGCCTGCGAGTTCTTGAGTTTGAGCCCTTCTATATTCAACATATCAGACCCGAGCGAGGATCCTCAGGACTTTATCGATCAGACTTATAGGGTGTTAAAGGTGATGCGAGCTACAGGGATTGAGGAAGTAGAATTGGTGGCCTTCAGGCTACATGATGCGGCCATATTGTGGTATGAGGCTTGGGCTCAATCCAGAGGAGCTGATGCACCACCAGCTGAGTGGGAAGAGTTCTCTGAGGCCTTTATGCACCACTATCTACCCTAGGAGCTTCGACAGGCTCGAGCTGAGCAGTTTTTGCACCTAGAGCAAGGAAGTATGAGTGTGCGTGAGTATTGTCTTCAGTTTAATTCTCTTGCTAGGTATGCTCCTCATATGGTTCAGATGATGGAGAATAGAGTTCAGCGGTTCGTGTTAGGGTTGGGGATTCATATATCTCGAGATTGTTTGGGGTATCTACTCAGGATCACATGGATATTTCATGAATTCAAGCATTTGTCCAGAGGGCGGAGTATTTGGTTCATCAACTACGGGATACTCAGAGACAACAGAAGCAACGAAAGAGAGCTAGGACTGTGGGTCCTTACAGAGGGCCGCAGGGTGACCCAGGGGCTCAGTCATCCAGGCAGTTAGTTAGGCCTATAGGGAGTGCCCCACCTCAGTTTCAGGGACAGAGAAAAGGCCAAGGCCTAGCTCCATCTAGCTCTCGACGACAGGAGCGGGCGGGGTAGAGGCGACCACCATTGCCTCCTTGTCCCCAGTGTGAGAAATCTCATTCAGGTCAGTTTCGTCAGGGGAAGAATGTATGTTGTCATTGTGGGCAGCCAGGGCACTTTATGAGGGATTGTTTAGATAGGGTCGAGGCGGATCAGGTGCGATCAACGGTTGCTTCGTCATCCTCCATTTGACCTCCAAGACCTAATCCTCGAAAAGCAACAGGCCGTGGCAGAGGTATAGGGAGAGAGGCTTCTAGTTCTGGGGCAACCCAGAATCGTTTTATGCTTTGGGTGGTTGACAGGACCAGGAGGCCTCACTTGATGTTGTTACAGGTACTTTGATTATTTATTCTCGTGCAGTATATGTCTTACTTGATCCTGGTTCTACACTCTCTTTTGTCAAACCATTGGTTGTGAGTCAATTTGAGATAGTCCCTGAGTTATTATATATAGCATTTGTTGTTTCTATGCCAATTGGCGAATTTGTGTTAGCTAGACAAGTTTACCGAAACTGCATAGTATTGGTATGTGATAGATCAACCTTAGCTAATCTAGTTGAGCTTGAAATGGTTGATTTTGATGTCATTTTGGGAAAGGATTGGTTGGAGGCATGCTATGCTAATGTTGATTGCAGTGCTAAGGTTGTCAGATTCAATTTTCCCGGCGAGCCAGTCCGGGAATGGCAAGGTAATGCCGCTACGCCTAAAGGTAATTTTATTTCATACCTTAAGGCTCAGAAGTTAATATCCAAAGGTGTATTTCTCACTTGGTTCAGGTAAGAAGCATGAAATGTGAGCTTACGACTCTCCAGTCAATTCCTATTGTAAATGAGTTCCCTGAGGTCTTTCTAGAGGATTTTCCTAGAATTCCTCCTGAAAGGGAGATAGATTTTGCTATTGATCTACTTCCAGGTACTCAGCCTATATCGATCCCTCCTTACAAAATGGGTCTAGAAGATCTAAGGGAATTAAAGGAGCAGTTGAGAGATCTGCTCGAGAAGGGATTCATTCGACCTAGTGCATCGCCTTCGGGTGCACCAGTGCTCTTTGTGTGAAATAAAGACGGGTCGTTAAGAATGTGTTTCAACTATAGGCAGCTAAATAAGGTTACGATTAAGAATAATTACCACTTTCCTAAGATTGATGACCTGTTTGATCTGTTACAGGGTGCCAGATGCTTCTCAGAGATTGATTTGAAATCTGGGTACCATCAGTTACGGGTTAGGGAAGTTGATATCCCCAAGACTGCCTTCAGGACTAGATATGGCCATTATGAGTTCTTAGTGATGTCATTTGGGCTTATTAATGCCCCAATAGCTTTTATGGACCTAATGAATCAGGTGTTTAGGCCTTTTCTTGATGTATTTGTTATCGTCTTCATTGATGATATTCTGATTTACTCGCGATCCGAGGCCGAGCATACAGGTCATTTGAGAGCAGTATTACAGACTCTACAGGAGCACAAGTTATATGCTAAATTTTCTAAATTTGAGTTTTGGCTAACATCTGTGGCTTTCCTTGGTCATGTAATTACAACTGAAGGTATAAGAGTGGATATTCAAACGATAGAGGCAGTAAAGACTTGGCCCAGACCCTTGAATCCTACAGAGGTTCACAGCTTTCTGGGGTTAGCAGGTTATTATCGTCGATTTGTGGAAGGTTTCTCTACTATCTCTATGCCATTGACAAAGTTGACTCATAAAGTAGCTAAGTTTCAGTGGACAGAGGAATGTGAGTGATGTTTTCAGGAATTGAAGGATAGGTTGACATCAGCACCTGTCCTGACTCTTCCAGAGCATGTCGACGGTTATGTGGTCTATTGTGATGCTTCGAGAGTTAGGCTAGGTTGTGTTCTGATGCAACATGACAAGGTCATTACTTATGCTTCTAGACAGTTGAGGAAGCACGAGCAAAATTATCCTACCCATGATCTTAAGTTGGCCGCAGTGGTATTTGCATTAAAGATTTGACGCCACTACTTATACGGGGTACATGTTGATATCTTCACAGATCATAAGAGCCTCCAGTATTTGTTTCAACAGAAGGATTTGAATTTACGCTAGAGAAGGTGGTTAAAATTGTTGAAAGATTATGATGTTAGCATTCTGTATCATCCGAGCAAGGCAAATGTTGTAGCTGATGCTCTAAGTCGCAAGTCTATGGGTAGCTTGAGTCGTATTCAGGTTGACAGGATTGAAATGATGAAGACTCTACAACAGTTGGTTGACTTACAGATTCAGTTACTAGATGCCGAAGATGGAGGTGTTATTGTCAAAAACACAGCAAAATCATCCTTGGTAGAAGAAGTTAAGCAACGACAATATGATGATGCTGAGTTAGTCTTACTGAGAGACAATATATCACAATAGAAGCATAGCCTATTTGATTGTGGACCCAATGGATTTCTTAGATACCAGGGCCGTCTATGTGTACCTAATGTGGGTGAACTACGAGAATAGATTATGAATGAAGCTCATTATTCTCGATATTCATTACACCTAGTTTCCACAAAGATGTATCCTGACCTGAGGCATTTATATTGATGGAATGGCATGAAAAAGGACATCACTGGTCTTGTGACTCGTTTCCTAATTTCCAGCAGATGAAGGTTAAGCGCCAGAGGCCTGGAGGTCTAGTGCAGGATATAGAAATTCCAACCTAGAAGTGGGAGGTGATTAATATGGATTTTCTTACAGGATTGCCTCGAATGAGTAGGAAACATGATTCTATCTGGGTAATAGTTGATAGATTAACTAAATCAACTCACTTCTTGCCAGTTAAGACCACATATGCTGTAGAGGATTATGCTAGGCTTTATATACGAGAGATAGTTCGCCTACATGGGGTCCCCTTGTCCATTATTTCTGACGGAGGTTCTTAGTTCATAGAAAACTTCTGGAAGTCTTTCAAGAAAGGCCTGGGCACTCAAGTAAGCCTCAGTACCGCATTTCATCCTCAGACAGATGGACAGGCTGAATGCACCATTCAAACGCTTGAAGATATGTTGCATTCCTGTGTTTTAGATTTTGGTGGAAGCTGGGATGATCATGTTTCCTTGATTGAGTTCTCCTATAATAACAACTACCAGACAAGTATTCAGATGGCCCCATATGAAGCTTTATATGGGCAAAAATGCAGGTCACCAGTGAGCTAGTTTGAACTCAGTGAGGTAGAGTTATTGGGGCCAGACTTAGTGCAACAAGCTATTGACAAGGTGAAACTTATTAGAGATTGACTTCAGATAGCCCAGAGCTGGCAGAAGTCTTATGCAGATGTACACCGTCGAGCGCTGGATTTTGTTGTTAATGATTTGGTCTTCCTGAAAGTGTCGCCTATGAAAGGATTCATGCGATTTGGCCGAAAAGGCAAGCTGAGTCCTAGATATATTAGGCCCTATAGAGTTATCCGCAGGATAGGAAAAGTGGCCTGTGAGTTGGAGTTGCCACCAGAGTTAGCGGAAATCCACCCAGTATTTCATGTATCGATTTTGCGGAAGTTTATAGGAGATCCAACCCATGTTATGCCTATCGATGATGTCCGGATTTCTGAGGAGATGACCTACACCGAGGTCCCAGTTGCTATTCTTGACCGACAAGTCAGGAAACTTCCAATCAAAGAAGTCGCCTCAGTTAAAGTATTATGGCGAAGTAATAAAATTGAGGAAGAGACTTGGGAGGCTGAGGAGGAAATGAATAGTAAAATATCCTCACCTATTTACGATATTGACGTGATGTTAAGGTATGTGTTTGATACTTAAGTCACAGAGTATATATTAGGAAGCATATTAAGTGAAATTAATTTTCATTCAGGGATGAATGTTCCTAAGGAGGGGAGAATATAACATCCTAGAAAATTTTATGATTATTTGATGTTTTTATTCTAGTTTAAGGAAAGTACGGGTTGTATATTGGACGTAGATGATAAGGGAAAGGTGTACAATCAGAAAACCAAAGAGTATGTGAAGTTCATAAGTAAGGGTCAACTTTAAACGATTATATCTCCCAATATATAATGAATTAAAAGACCCACGACCTATCAAATTAAAGTTCTTTGAGTTTAGTTTTCATAACATCAAACCGCTTGTCGATCGGAGTTCAGAGTAAGATGTTATGGGCATTTTTACCGAAGCATCGCGAGCGATGACGCGGGCATGACACCCTAGCGCCTCCACCGCTCTATTTACTTAAAATCTGATTTTTCACTTGTAGAAAACATTTTCAGCTAAATCTAAATCGACTAGCTTGCTAAGTATTCCATTTATCCCTCAATTCCAGCAGCTAGGAGAAAGAAAATCAAGGAGGAACATCAAGCAAAGTTCAAGAAAATCACAAGATAAGTTGAGATTACTTTGCCAAGTGTGTTAGGGGCTGTTTTGGAGCTCGTTTGGGCAAGGTTTTGAAGGTGTTTTTCTGCGTTTCAAAATCTATTTGAACTGCCTATATATCCATATTTGAGTAGGTGTTGCAATCAGGAGAAAATGTAAGGATTTCTCCCCTTTTAAACCTCTCAAATTGCAAAGCGAAAATCTGAAAATTGGCAGCTAAGCGAGCTGCCGATGGACTGTTTGTGAGATGAGTTTTTCTCGTTTTCCTTAGGTGTTTTGGCTGTTTCTTTTGCTGTAAAAATACTTCATATTTAGGGGAAGAATACAAAAAAACTAAGGTAAAATTTCCTCTTTTTTCTCCCTCAAAAGTTAGTGAAAACTAGTTGAGAAAATGGCTAAATGTTGTTGATGTTGCCATGTGTTGTTGTTGCTATTGTGATTGTCTTTGGTTAGTTATTTTGGCTGCATTTTTTTTCTATAGATTAAGCTTTTCACTGGCCTATAAAACCACTGAATTAAGGATGTTGAAGGCTGATCATTCAAATAGGAAATCGGCTAGAGAAAAGTTCATCAGAGAAAGGTATGTAAGGCGCCCCATCTATCGTTCTTTTAAGCACGATTCGTTTGTTGTGAATCGAATGAGACAGAAAACTCTTTAAAAGTCTTGAGGCAGTATGTTAATATTTATTTAAGCTTTAAAGTTCCATGTTTTATTGAGGATAAATGTTAGGATTATGCCTAGCCGAAGTGAGACATCTAAAGTGTGATATTGTGTTGATTGTTGTCATAGTTGTACATTAAGTTGGAGACCCTAATCACGGGCAAAAATAGCATGCCTGAGATACGCTTTATGACTTAAATTAGTCTTGTTTATCTAAGTTATTGTATACATTTTCATGTAATTTTATATGAAGTGAAGATATGTGCTAACCAACATGATTAGCCTTTGTTTTGTAGGTTTTGATGACTTTTGAGTAACTAATCCATGAGTTGGTGAAGTATAGGCTTGGAAAAGGAATTAACCCACGAACGTCGGCAAAGAGGAGGCACAAAACAGCCCACCTGCACATCGGCAACGTGCCACGGCAGGCAGGCTGATCACAACAGCCCACCTGCACGTTGGCAACATGCCACAGTAGGCTGGCTGCGCGACATGGAGGTGCCAACGCGCTGCCCAAGTAGCGTGACACGCTGCCAACGCGGTTGGGTGTTGCCGAGGCCAAATTTCGGGTGCTTTCCAGAGAGCTTTCGTGTTGCCTCCATGTCACGGAGGCAGTGCTCCGCGATGCACTCCGTGACACGGAGCCATTCCACGACAGGCTAAATTATGCACGTTTCTCATTTATTATAAATAGGTCCCTTAGCTCCTAATTCTATTTGGTCACGATTTTATTCTGGAAAACTACCTAGGAGTGAAGGGAGAAGTGTGAGAACTCATCTAGGATTTGTCAAATTCCCTTCTCATCTACCAAATTCATGTAAGTATGTTATTTTAGTATTAGTTAATTGTAGTTTTACGAACATGAATGGCAAGAACCCTTCCTCTAGGGTTGAAGCCATGAATTAAGATTGTGATTTTATGAAGTTGTTTTGGAATTAAGTTATTGATTGTTGTTTTCGTCTTGCATTCTGGATAGTTGGTTGTTTTTATGATTGATCACCATGAAAGCATATTTGTTAGCTTGAGTAATAGCTTGAGAAAGTATTACCTAGGTCAAGACATGAGAATGTGAGGACCATGTTTGTATCTCGGGAGAGATTTTTGTGTCAGGATAGAAATATACCTAACACCGTGCTTGGTTGAGACACGGGGGTTATGAAAGACCAACTTGGGATGTCACATCACCACTCGAAGAAGTAGTTGTGAGGCTAAGTTGAGTTAAATGGTTAGACGCACGAAAGTCCCTAAACGTTTCCCCGTAAACCACAACATAATTGATTGACCGTGACTAGAAATTATACTCCTCGCTCACAATGATGCAGTGAGGCTAGATTGCCGTGTTTAGAGGCTCGAAAGACCATAAACATGCAATTCTAATTATGTGAAATAACAATTGATAGTTCCATGATTAACCCATTGCAAATCGTAGTATCGCATGATTAATCGGTTTTAACTCTATGTTGCTCCTAGAGTAATTTCAGAATACTTCGTTGACCCAAACTTAGACTTAATTAATCTCAATCGAAAATGTCTATAACCAACACTTGAGGTATTTAAGATCACACTAGAAATTGATAGTTAGAGGAATGGGTCCAGTCCCTGTGGGTTCGACAATTCGGTTCTTAAAAAGAGCCACTATATTACTTGCATGACCCGTACACTTGCGGACGCGCGAATCGGGCACGTCAAGTTTTTGGCCCCGGTTCCAGGGACTCGGTGAAGTTTTGATAATTTATCCATTTTTATGTGATTTTTGAATTTCCTAAAGTGTTGAGAAACTTGGTCTTAGTCTACTTATTGCAGGTGACAGGTTGTCCTGCCGGGCTGGCTAGAAATAGAGAGCTTGTGGAACCGTTGCTTGAACCTGAACGTCAAATCTATTTGCGAAGGAGAGTAGCTCTAGAGAAAAAGCTGAAGAGACTTCAGGAAAAGGTACAACAACCACCCGCGGGACAAGTACAATTGTCATCAGAAGCAATGGAAGCAAGACCAGTTCACGAAGTGGCAATCCCACTAGTGACGAATGTGACCTCTAGCATCCGTAAATCGGAGCTTGGAGGACACTTTGAGCTTAAACAGAACATGGTGCAGCTGTTACATTCTAGTGGTCAATTCACTAGGATGGCACATGAGGACCCACAGCAGCACCTACAGAGCTTTTTATAGATTAGTGACACGTTTGTCCCCACCGGCGTGTCCACAGATTATGTCCGACTTACCCTCTTCCCATTTTCATTGTTGGGAGAAAAAAAAAGTGGTTGAAGGCTGAGCCACCGAACTCCATAACTTCGTGGAATGACTTGGCTAAGAAGTTCCTTTGCACGGCCAAAGGCAAGGTCAAGTGTTCAGCCCAAGTCTGATAGAGGGCTTCAAATTGAGAAGAAGTTGGAGAAAGAGAAGAACAGAGTGGAGGCTGTTTCCTCTAAACAGCAAAAGAAAAGGAGATGGTTCTCGAAAGAGAACCCAAGTATGAGGATGTCCTGAAAAGGACAGTCCACGTCGGGCCACGACGTAAAATAAGGTGCTGCTTGGGAGGCAACCCAAGGGTACCTCAGGTATAATTTGTAATTTTGATTTTGTGTTGATTTTGTTATGTTTATTTTGTTTGTGTTTTTGGTGGAAAGTTAAGCACAGATGGAGGGAAGTCTGAGTACCGAGAAGGTGGAAGCTAAAGAGCATGGAATAGAAGAAGTGTGGGGTTGAACTCCCACCTCTGAAAACTTGAAAGGAAAGCATGCTTTTAGCTTGGCATAGAGGCTCAGGAAGTATTTCTCATCCTTTAAATGTTAATTTGATGCTATGAGGACATAACATGATTTAAGTGTGGGGTGAGGGAAATTTCAAGAAAATTTCAATTTTTTTTGTGCTTAACGATTTTTGGTGAATGTAATGCTTGTGAGAAGAATTTTGAAAATTGTTTTATGAGTCAAGCATGACTTCATCACCCGTTGGTTTTTATTTTCGGTTCTTTTCCGATGGGGGGTCTTTGAACCGAAGAATAAAATTTTTCTTTTTCTTTCCTTTGTCTGTATATAATGTTTTTAGTCATATTTAGGGACTGTTTCCAACGATGGATGGATGACGACCGTCTTGAGGAAAATTAGTCATTAAGTTTTGGTTTTTGAAACCATAACTAATTGGTGCTTGATGTTCTTGTTATGTGCTATAAATGATTGTAAGATGCAAGTATGTTTAGTGTTGAAGCATGCAAGTGGTATACCTATGTTTGAGACACTTAAGCTCTTGAATTTGACTCAATATGATTGAAGCTTAATTCTGAATTCTTGTGATTAGCTGAGTAAGAGTCTGCTGAATGTGTCTTGATTTGAGCTTGTGCCATGAGTGTAAGGTTTTTGAGTATTCTGTGCTATTGTGGATTGTCTAGAACTTGCCTGGTGTGTTTATAAAATGAAATGAAGGATGTGAAGTGTAGGAGATGATCTAGGCATTTCTTTGAATGAACCAATTTTTTATCCCTCATTTGACCTACCTTGAAAAATTAATCCTAGTTAACCCCATTGAGCCTTGAGCCTATTCTTTGACAGCTGCAACATAAGCTTAATCCGTTTTCTTTCATTAGCCTTGAATTTGATCCAAAACTCCTAAGCGCTTGAGTGGAAAAAATCCGAAGGAGTAAAGGAGTGAGAAGAATGAAAAGAGGGGAAAAGTAGCAAGTTGTAGAAGTGAGAAAAGGACAAAGGTGCACTTGTGAAAATGGGTGATTATTAGTAAGGAGTAAGAAAATAAATTAATGTAAAATTATTTATAGAGCTCCTTACTAATAAGATAAAGTGCCTAAAGAAAGGGGGAACATAAGAGGAAAAACAAAGCTGAAAGGAGAAAAAGGTGAAGTAAGGGAAGGGAAGTTCGTAATGAGGGCGTGATGTATGAAAAGCGCTGAGGAAAGATAGTCACTATTACTGGCCATAATAGTATCTACCCGCATCCGAGTTACATTACGACCAAAAAAGTCCTACTTGATCTTACATTCACACTTCCTTAAATTAGTGGAATAAAACACTAAGGGCAAGCCTATGGATCATTACATGATGCATGTGAATTCTTTGTGAGAGTGAGCGTAATTCTATTTATGTACCCACACATGTTGTGATTTAAAAATTGTTTTTGCGTGTGAAAATGGGTAACTCTCTTTCCGCGAGGGCACATGTTGAATGAAGGATATAGTTCATGTGGTATTTCTTAATCAGTGGAATTGCATGAGTTTTCTAAGATTGAGAGTCGATTCTTGAGGTTATGAAGTCTTAACATAGTTGTACTTCATTTCAATGATCAAGCCATGCATGCTCTATTTGTAGCTTGTTATCTTACGTAATCATTATAGCCGTAACTTGCATTATCTTGCTAAATTAGTTATGTGGGAGTCTCCATATGCATGATATGTAAAAGGTTGTTCGAGGACGAACAAGGCTTTAAGTGTGGGGTTGTGATCATGGGCAAAAATAGCATGCCCGAGATACGCTTTATGACTTAAATTAGTCTTGTTTATCTAAGTTATTGTATACATTTTCATGTAATTTTATATGAAGTGAAGATATGTGCTAACCAACATGATTAGCCTTTGTTTTGTAGGTTTTTGATGACTTTTCAGTAACTAATCCATGAGTTGGTGAAGTAGAGGCTTGGAAACGGAATTAACCCGCGAACGTCGGCAAAGAGGAGGCACAAAACAGCCCACCTGCGCGTCGGCAACGTGCCACGGTAGGCAGGATGATCACAACAGCCCACCTGCACGTTGGCAACGTGCCACGGCAGGCTGGCTTCGCGACATGGAGGTGCCAACGCACTGCCAAAGCAGCGTGACACGCTGCCAACGCGGTTGGGTGTTGCCGAGGCCAAATTTCAGGTGATTTCCAGAGAGCTTTCGCGTTGCCTCCGTGTCACGGAGGCAGTGCTCCGCGATACACTCCGTGACACGGAGCCATTCCACGACAGGCTAAATTATGCACGTTTCTCATTTATTATAAATAGGTCCCTTAGCTCCTAATTCCATTTGGTCACGATTTTATTCTGGAAAACTACCTAGGAGTGAAGGGAGAAGTGGGAGAACTCATCTAGGGTTTGTCAAATTCCCTTCTCATCTACCAAATTCATGTAAGTATGTTAGTTTAGTATTAGTTAATTGTAGTTTTACGAACATGAATGGCAAGAACCCTTCCTCTTGGGTTGAAGCCATGAATTAAGATTGTGATTTTATGAAATTGTTTTGGAATTAAGTTATTGATTGTTGTTTTCGTCTTGCATTCTGGATAGTTGGTTGTTTTTATGATTGATCACCATGAAAGAATATTTGTTAGCTTGAGTAATAGCTTGAGAAAGCATTACCTAGGTCAGGACATGAGAATGTGAGGAGCATGTTTGTATCTCGGGGAGATTTTTGTGTCAGGATAGAAATATACCTAACACCGTGCTTGGTTGAGACACGGGGGTTATGAAAGACCAACTTGGGATGTCACATCACCACTCGAAGAAGTAGTTGTGATGATAAGTTGAGTTAAATGGTTAGATGCACGAAAGTCCCTAAACGTTTCCTTGTAAACCACAACATAATTGATTGCCCGCAACTAGAAATTAAACTCCTCGCTCACAATGATGCAGTGAGGCTAGATTGCCATGTGTAGAGGCTCGAAAGACCATAAACATGCAATTCTAATTATGTGAAATAACAATTGATAGTTCCATGCTTAACCCATTGCAAATCGTAGTATCGCATGATTAATCGGTTTTAACTCTATGTTGCTCCTAGAGTAATTTCAGAATACTTCGTTGACCCAAACTTAGACTTAATTAATCTCAATCGAAAATGTCTATACCCAACACTTGAGGTATTTAAGATCACACTAGAAATGGATAGTTAGAGGAATGGGTCCAGTCCCTGAGGGTTCGACAATTCGGTTCTTAAAAAGAGCCACTATATTACTTGCACGACCCGTACATTTGCGGACGCGCGAATCGGGCACGTCAGACCCCTCAGCGTGGGCATTGTTAGATGTTCCTTACTGTATGTCATGTATATATACATGTGATGTTAAATGTGTTTAAATGTCTGGTTTGCTAACTGAAATTGGTGAAAGAGCCAAGATAAGGACGTGTAAACGATTTTAAGCCACGTAAAGACGCCGTAAGCTATTAAGGGTAAACGAGCTTATCGAATTGGGATTACCTAGTTATGGTTGTCCTTTATATTATATGTATGTTATGAAATATGTTAGGCCAAAGGGAGATTTCGTAATCCCTTTCCCTTAAGCCGAACAACAAGCTAGGGAGTTTCTAAGCTTTAATGTCCCTTGGACACGATCTATAAATTTTGTTGAAACTCTTAGGTCATTCGCAGTTACTTTTGACTTATAGAAGTTTCTGAATACATGAATTTAAGTTCTATTTTCTATCTTTACATGTTATATGTACTCAGTTCCAGTTATGCATTACAAAGGAGGCCTATGCAGGTCATATGTTTAGTATTCTTCATTTCTATGTTGTACTTATTGAGCTGTTCTAGTATAAGCCATATCGACTCTATTTATGATTTTGTGGAAGATTTATTGATTTTACCCCCGTGTGGTACATTAGCTGAAGGTCTTGTTATTTTACCCCGGAGTGGTACACCGGCTGAACGGATTTTACCCCGGTATGGTACACTAACTGGAGGACTTTTTATTTTTACCCTGGTGTCGTACACTGGCTGGATGAATTGTATATAGATTTTATGATCGGCTTTCTGCTGGCATTTTAGTTATAGTTTTTGTTGCGCATTAGATGCAACAGGCATTTTAGTTATAGTCTTTGTTGCGCATTAGATGGTTGCATTTACACTTCAATAATGAGTTATTGTCAGGTTTCTGTTTTCAGGATTCCAGGTTGTTACTACTCCTTATTTCTGGCCCAGTTATCATTTTTATCTTACATGTTTACAGTTTTTGGCCTTACATACCAGTGCATTTTATTCGGACTAATGTCCCTTCATCTTGGGACCCTTCCTGCAATCGCGCTGCAGGTACAGGCCGAGGCTCAGATCATCAGACATAGTAGGAGCCAGATTTCAGCTGAATAGTTGTATGCTCCTCTCTTCCAGGAGACATGTCCTAGTTTGGACTATTTTCGGTTTTGTGTACAACATGGGTAGGCCGGGGCCCTGTCCTATGCATTTCAGTTTGTTTACTTTGTAGAGGCTGATGTGGACTAGTTTGTATAGTAGTGTGGGTTGTGTAGTTGTATTGGTATTTCATTGCTTTTCTTAGCTTTATTGTAGCCTTGTCGGCTTTCCAGGTTGCATATTTATAATTGTCAAGGCACTACTGTCCCAGTATTTATCTTGGTTGGTTGTGATAGGTGGCTTGGTTAGCCTTAGTGTTACATTTATAGATGCTATATAGCCGGCTTCTCAATCGATCTTGAATCGAGTGCCAGTTGCACCCTACCCCAGTTTTGGGGCATGACATTTACAATGTTTTAAATTATAATTTATCTTTTCTAGTTTTCTAAATTATGATGCCCATCTATGAATGTTCATGAAAGTTGAGATTTATGAGTTATGAGTTCAAGTATGATGAGATGTTTATGAAGAAAGTATGATTTCAATATACCCATGTTTATGTTCATGTTTTCAAAGTGAATCAAGTTGATTTCAAGCATGTTAAAGTATTGGGCAAGCCCATATGATCAAGTATATTTTATGATTTCATGAATTAACTTATCACATGGTTTTGGAGTCAAGACTCCCATTATTTGTAGCTTGTGGTATAGTTTGATCAAAGGCTCATCATGTTATGATTTATGATTATGCACGTATGTTATTTATTCGACTTCATCATTAGACAATGGTCAACTTCTTTGAAAAATGATGGAGAGCATATGCATGTTTTTGGGAGTGGTATCTAGCACTAAGTAGGATAAGGGTCAGTCAACCCTGTGCCTTAGGACTATGCGCCAATGTTAGTTTTCTTTTATATTTTGGGACCTCTTTTGGAGCTCTCCCCTTCCCCCAAGGTGCCTTGAGCTTGATATCGATATCATGGTAGCGCCCTTAGCCCTGGAAAGGCTTTGGAAGGCTCTACCCACTTGAGTGTGATAGTCAGGACCATGTAAGCTCTATCGTGGTAATGTCAGTTATATGACAAGTCTCTCATTGTTCCTCGTGATTTCAGTTATACATGTACATCAGTCATGATATTATGCTTTCAGTAGGTTTGATCGAATGTTCAGTTTTACTTATGATTATCCATTTTTAGCTTTGGGTCATTCAGTTTAGTTATGATGTTTAGTCATGTTCAGATCACGATTTTAGAAAAATAGCATGCAAGCCCTACTCTCAAAATCTAATCTTGATTATGTTTCATATTATGCATGATTTAATGATTTTACTTACTTAAGTGGTTTTACTTACCTTGCATACTCGGTATATTCTAGGTACTGACCGCATACTCTATGCTCTATTATTTCATGATACAGGATCTGATACTCAAGTTTAGTCCCGCCGCTAGACAGATCTCAGGAGTTAGCTTTCCCTCAGCCTCGATTGGTGAGTGCTTACCTTGGGAGGACCCTTCTTATTATTTGTATGTTGTATTTTTAGTTTTCAGACTATAGAGAGTTAGTTGGGGGTTTTGTCCCATCAACTCATCAATTTCGAGGATTTTCGGACATAGTGTGTATTCAGCGTTGGATTCGTGTATGTACTCAGATATTATCTATTGTTTAGACTTCTGCTATGTTATTTATGATGAACTTATGCTTCCTATGTTTGAGTTAGATGTATGTTTAGGACATGGGTCGACTTGGAGCCTCTCGAGATTTCTTGTCCCGTGTCTCGATCCGAGCCTATGCTTGGATTGTGACAAATTTTGTATCAGAGCATTAGGTTTTGAAGTTTCCTAGGGTGTCTGAAAGCCGCGTTAAGTAGATTATTTTTCATGGGCATGAAGCGTACCGCATTTATGGAAAAGAGGCTACGAGACGTTTAGGAAATGTTCCCTACTTTGATGATCTATGTCCTGCGGTGAAAAGTCTCTCTATCCTTCTAACTCGTGCTATTCACGTTTGTAGAATCATGCCTCCTCGCAAAGTTAATAAAAGGAGAAATGGAAATGGAATTGGCCAAGAGGATGGCAATAAAGATGAGCACTAGCAGGCCCCACCTGCCCATGCGGAGCACGTACCCAAGCCGATTTCCCACACAGAGTTCAGGGCATCCATTCAAATATTAGCCCAGGCCCTGACCACCCAGGTTAACAAACAGGTGGTAGAGCATGTCCCACAGAATGGGGATGCAGCGGCAACGAGGGTTAGAGACTTTTTAAGGATGAACCCTCTCGAGTTCCTTATATTGAAGGTGGACGAGGATCCACATGAGTTCATAGCGGAGAATTTGAAGATCACCATGATTATGGGGGTGACTATGAAGGAGTGTGCCAATTTGGCCTCATATCAGTTAAAGAGGGTCGCGCACATTTGGTTCAAATAGTGGAAAGATAGTAGGGCAGTCGGAGCAGGCCCTATCACTTGGGATGAGTTTCATGTCGCTTTTCTATATCGGTTCTTACCTCCTGAGATGAGGGAGCTGAAAGCGACCGAGTTTGTGAATCTAAAGTAGGAAAAGATGACAGTTAAAGAGTATGCCTTGGATCTCACACACCTATCCAGGTATGCACCTGAGTTGATGGAAGATTAGAGGGCTCGTGTGAGTAGGTTTGTACACGGGATAGTAGACTCCTTGGTCAGGGATTGCCAGACCCCGATGCTTCTCTAGGATATTGACTTTTCCTGGATAGTCCTGTATGCCCAGCAGATAGAAGTGGTACAGATGAGTGAGCAGGAGAGGGAGGCCAAGAGGGCCAGAACTGATAGCATCAGATTCTCCTAATAAAGGCCTCGTAGGCACCGTTAGCAGTCCCACCAGAGATCTTCAGCCCCAGTGCCTTCATCTATGAGTATGCCATCCCAGTCCAGGTGCGATCAGAAGGGACGAGCGTCAGGCTCGAGAGGTCAGAGTAGTAGGCCCGCAGAGACCAGTTCTCCAGAGTGTAGCAGATGTGGCCGGAGACACACAGGGTAGTGTTTGACGGGTATAGGTGCTTTCTTCGGGTGCGAGAAGCCCGAATACATGCATAGGGATTGTCCAGTAGCTAGACAGGATCATGATAAAGGCTGAGACCCACAGCTCCACCAGCACGCCCAGCTCAACAGGGAGCATCTACTAGCACAGGTGGCGAACAGTGCCAAAACAGATTCTGTGCTTTAGCATCCCGTCAGGAGCATGAGGTCTCCTTGGATGTAGTCACTAGTAGGTTATGAGTATTCCATATTGATGTATGTGCGTTGTTAGATTCAGGGGCTACCTTTTCATTTGTGATGCCCTATCTTGCTAGTAGTTTTGGAGTCTGTCCCGAAATCTTATCAGAACCCTTCTCAATCCGTACTCCAGTTGGTGATTTAGTTGTAGCTAGATGGGTGTATAGAAATTGCGCTGTCACAGTCCTTCAGAAAGTCACCTCAACAGATTTAGTAGAGTTATCCATGATTGATTTTGATGTTATCCTCAGCATGGATTAGCTATTTGCATGCTATGCCTCAGTGAATTGTAGAAACCGGGCAGTAGAGTTCATATTTTCGGGTGAACCAGTCTTAGAATGGAAGAGTAGTTCAGCTGTGCCTATAGGTTGTTTCATTTCCTACCTTAAGGCTAGAAATATGATTTCTAATGGTTGCGTGTACCATCTAGTTAGGGGTAAGGATGCTACGTCCGAGACGCTAACTATCCATTCAGTTCTGGTAGTATGTGAGTATCCAGAAGTCTTCCTAAATGAATCACCGGGAATCCCTCCCAAGCAGGAGATTGATTTTGGTATTGACCTTCTTGTCGATAAGCAACCTATATCTATTCCTCCTTACAAAATGGCCCCAATCAAGTTAAAGGAGTTGAAGGAGAAGTTGAAAGACCTGTAGACAAGGGTTTAATCAGACCGAGCAAATCTCCATGGGGTGCACCAGTCCTCTTTGTACGAAAGAAAGATGACTCTCTTCGTATGTGTATTGATTATCCGCAATTGAACAAGGTCACCATAAAGAACAGTTATCCTCTCCCTAGGATTGATGATTTGTTTGACTAGCTTCAGGGTGCTAAATGCTTTTCGAAGATAGATCTAAGATCCAGATACCTTCAGCTCAGGGTTCGCGAGAGTGACATCCCGAAGATAGCCTTCAGGACTCGATATGGTCATTATGAGTTTGTAGTTATGTCTTTTATACTTATGAATGCTCCTGCAAATTTTACGGATTTGATGAACAGGATGTTCAAGCCATACTTGGATATGTTCATGATTTTGTTCATAGATGATATCTTGATATACTCTCGAAGCGAGGAGGAGCATGCCACTCACTTGAAGGTGGTGCTATAGACTCTCAAGGATCGTCAATTATATGCTAAATTTAGCAAGTGTGAATTTTGGTTGAATTGTGGCATTTTTGTGCCATGTGGTGTCAAATGAGGGTAAAAAGGTGGACTCTCAGAAGATAGAAGCAGTGAAGAATTGGCCTAGACCGGTGAATCCTTTAGATATCAGGAGTTTCTTGGGCTTAGTTGGTTATTATCGAAGGTTTGTTGAGGGGTATTCATCTATTGTAGTGCCATTAACCAAATTGACCCAAAAGAAATTGAAATTCCAATGGTCGGAGGCTTGTGAGATGAGCTTCCAAGAGTTGAAGACTGGACTCACCTCAACACCAGTGTTAACCCTATCTGAGGGTACCGATGGGTTTTTGGTGTATTACAATGCTTCTAGGATCTGCCTTGGTTGTGTATTGATACATCATGGTTAAGTGATAGCATATTCTTCTAGGCAGCTGAAGTTTCATGAAAAGAATTACCCGACCCATGATCTTGAATTGGCGGCGATGGTATTTGCCTTGAAGATTTGGAGACACTATTTGTACGAGGTCCATGTAGATGTGTTTACGGACCACAAAGCCTACAATATGTGTTTACTCAAAAGGATCTAAATTTGCGTCAAAGAAGGTGGTTCAGCTACTCAAGGATTATGATATGAGTGTTCTTTACCATTTTGGAAGGGCTAATGTGGTAGCAAATGCTCTTAGTAGACTTTCTATGGAGAGTGTGTCCTATATAGGTGAGGAGGAAGGATCTGATGAAGGATGTGCATTGGCTTGCACGATTGGGAGTTCATTTGGTTGACTCAACCGATGGTAGTGTTTAGTTCAGAATAGATAAGAATCCTCCTTGGTGACTGATGGGAAAGCTAGACAAGACAAGGATCCCATTTTGGTAAAGTGGAAAGAAGCTGGGCAGAATCAGAAAGTAGAGGTCTTCTCCAAAGGGGGAGATGGTGTGCTTCGATATCAGGGTCACTTGTGTGTTTCGGATGTTGATGATTTGCGAGATCGAATATTGCACGAGGCTCATGGTTCCAGATACTCCATACATCCATGTTCCACCAAGATGTATGGTGACCTACGGAAAGTCTATTGGTGGAATGGCATGAAGAAGGACATTGTAGAATTTGTGGCTAAGTGTCCGAATTGTCAGCAAGTGAAGGTTGAGAACTAGAGACCAGGGGGTGTGCTTCAAGACATCAGTATTTGTAGCACCACGGAAGTCCTTGATATCAGACCCCGGAGTTAGATGAAGCTCAGCAGAAAAATCAGCAGAAATTTGCCTCAGAACGAATTAGGGAACGACTCGTTAGGAGACATAATGGGTTGTGGTCTGACCTGTGAGGATATGTAAGGAAAGGATGGAAAGCCTAGCGGCCACGGACGACCTGACAAGTCATCATACATGGCAACGACTCGTTAGGTTGGTTGTTAGATGGAGGATAGGGACCCTGGGTTAAGTCTCAAGCAGTGTGGTTAACGGAAGGGGGTGATGAGTCATTAGGGGTGACAATGACTCTCATGTTAGTATTTGGATGGGAGAAGTTGCAGCAATGAGGTATATCCAGTACAGTTGATGGATGGATGTAACAAGATATTAGAAGGGGCAACGACTCATCATGTCGGTCGTTGGGTGGTGAAGAGTTGAAGCCGTGAAGTGTTATCCAGTGTACTTGACGAGTGGGCCTAACAAGTCGTTGGGGAAAGTAATGACTCGTGATGTTATTCATGGTTTGAAGAATGATGAATCTGTGTAAAGTTTCCAGTATACTTAATGGGTGAGACGACGACTCGTTATAGGGGACGACGGCTCGTGTGAGTCGTGGTCCCAGTTTGAAAAGTTTTTCCAATTTTCTCCAGGGGCATTTTTTTAAACTCCTATGCTTCTAACTTCGAAGTGACATCGTTTTGGGTACTAGGAGGGGCGGTTTTAAGGGGAATATCAAGCCTAACCCTCATTCAATCCAGAAACACTCACAATTCCTTCTTTCTCTTCTCTTCCAAAACTCAAGAACACCTAGGGCTTCTTCCATGACTTCCAGATCCAAGTTCTAAAGGGACATTTCGTCAAGCCAGGTATGTGGGACTTCAAAAAGGATTCCCTTTCTTCCTTGTATCCTGAGATTAATGTAAAAACCCTAGTCATTTAATTTTAACAAGAATTTATGCCTTAAGGTCTCAATCTAGCATGATTTCTATTATGTTTTAAAAAATTTTCAGACCCTCATGATAGTAGAAATGTAGGTTATGAAATTATTATTAAATTCATGATTTTTGACATGAGAAATGGCAGTAGCATATTTTCTAAAATTTTCCTATGCGTTAGCATTAATTTTAAGCTATGGTTCTTGTGAAGTATGCTCATGCTTTTTACCATGATTTCACTATACTTGTTTAAAGAATGATTTGAGCCTATTAGTTGGCATGCATATAGAACCCATGATTTATATTTTGATCTTGGCTCATGATTCCATGAATTGAGTAAGAAGAAAATTGTTATACCCTGTAAAATTTCCAACACATAAATGGCCTATTCGCGTGTTGGTTAAGAGTATTTGAAAGTTATACATGCTAAAAAAAAGGCCCGGGAAAAGACCGGACGAGAAACCTGTTGAACCATCACGGAAGGAGCCGGGGAAGATCCCCTCCGTGATGGAAACGTGTCACGGAGGCGGAGCCCCCGCGTTGGCTCCGTGACACGTTGGCCCTGTCCAGGCCCAACTATATAAGCCCTCCACTTCGGTTTTAAATGTTATATTTCATATAATTTCCAGAGAAGTCAAGGGAAAAACAGAGAGGACGAAGATTCCAATGAAATTTCCTTCCGATTACATCGTCAAACGCGGTACAAACTAAAATTAACTCAAGATACCCAGGTATTAAGCAGTAAGGAGCATTACTACAGATTTAGTTTTGCGAAATTTGGCCGGCGAATCATCGTGCTACCGAACTAAGGTAAGTGGAATTGCTCCAAACTAGTTTCAATATATTTCTATCCCTAAAGTGAGTATTTCTCCCTTCTGGACTTTTGAGAAATAGCGAGTTTTTGACTGTCTTTCGATAAGCCAAAGTTTAGGCTATAAATATATCGAAAGTGGCGTTTTCTTTTAGAATATTGGTGTATTTTGTTCTAATTGACATGTATATGAATGTAGTTGGGAGAAACAGCAGAAGTACTGAAGGAAATCACATCGGTCAGTCGGGTACTCATAAACCAGGTATGTAAAGCCATTCTTTCGGCAAGCCAGGAAGTACAGTCTAGAAAATAAATAGAATAAAGGCTATTAACAGATACCCAGCGTACAGGAATGATTTTAGTACAATTTCCAGCAAACATGCGAGTATATCGTTACGTATCATGCGATAATCAGAATAACGGATAGTCAGATGATTTTAGATAGTAACGTGGTATCAGCTAGTAACTCAACATGTTCTTACGTCATACCCATAATGGAAGTTGTAAAGGTAGTATAATGAATTAGCAAGATTGCAGATAGTATGTATTACATTTGTTGAGACTGTATCCGGTAACAAATGGCACATCTTATGTTATTGAGTTATATCCAGATGTAATCAGATCAGTAATCAGATATAGAAATAGCTCCAGATACGGATGTAGCTCCAGAAATAGATATGGCTCTAGAAACTGATTAGCTTTAGATCACGGGTAACAATAATTAGATAAACAGATAAAGGCCAGGTAGCAGTTAGCCTAACAATTAGAAACAGTGCAAAATAGAATATAGCATCAGTTGTTTAACACGGACTGGCCTTGAAATAAAAGAAGAGAATATGATTAGTATTTTTCATTTGAGCATGCTTGTTGTGTATGTGTTTTTCATGTTGAGACTTGTTATGGCATATGGGCACCCTTTAGCATCCCCTCTGCCCCTGGGTTATAGCTATGTCGATACCAGATTTAGATACCACCACTAGCTGGGCGATGTCATCTGCCTAGAGGACGATGATGGCCGACCACCATAATAATACTGTCCAGATTACCCTGCTTGCAGGGGCAGTTCAGTTTGCTCTGCGCAGAGCCGATTACCCTATTTACAGGGGCAGATTACTCTGTGTGCGCTTGTGGCCGGGGACAGTTTCAGATACATATTTTTATAAAATTACCCTGTTGCATGCTTGCAGCCAGGGGCAGATTCAGTCACAAATACAACACTAGATTACCCTGTGAGCGCTTGCGCCCAGAGGAAGGAGTCTTCGGACTCAGACACAGTTTATTTTAGAGGCCAAGGCTTGAGTTGCGTACCCAAGAGGGCTGGTAGGAAGATCTCACAATTATCAGATGAGTGGAGTGACTTATTTTTGGTTGGTTTAGACCCGGGTAGGGGTAAATAGATTGTTCTGTTGGTTGGCACCTTCCGGCTTATGGGGGTCGGTCAGGTATTGTGTGTATTTATATATATCGATATGTTCTATTAGATACTAATAAACAGTAGGACGACACGTCGTCAGGTACGCTCAGTTTAGTTACAGAATAGGTAAACTCTCCCCAGTTATCCTCAGCCAGATAGACTCAGCTACTTCCTTCTTATATGTCGTGTTATTGTTGCTATGCATTTCAGTTGTATATTTCAGTTTGCTTTACATGCTCAGTACCTGTGGTACTGACGCCCGTGGGGGCGCTGCATTGCATGCCTGCAGGTACACATAGACGAGGAGTCGATCCCTCATGATCCAGTCAGCAGAGTTGTCAGCTCCTTTCCTCCGGAGCTAGACAGTCGGAGGTTGCTCCTATTTGCTCTTTGATTACAGTTTGGGTAGGTCGGGGCCCTGTCTTGATCATTCTATTATTACTTCCTAGAGGCTTGCAGTCTGATGTTTCCCTGTGGTGGTGGAGTCGGTCGTGTGGGGCCGTGCATGTATATATGTGTTTAGTTATTTATGTTGGCCGTGTGGGGCCATAGTCTGATGGTAGTGGTGACCTTTTCGGTCACGTAGTCATTCAGTATTCTATTATATTGTGTTAAAGATAACTAGACAGCATGGTGGCCTTGTCGGCCTGCATAGGTTTCCCCTTTGTAAGTATGTTTCTGGTTAGCTGATGATACAGTACAGGTGGCTATAGGCCCAGTCGGCCGGAGGCTGTATTTACAGCCTCTATATAGCCGGTTCATTTCTTGAAATAGAGCCAGAGTTAGCCAAAGCACCAGATGTGCTCATGCTGGACCGTTTAGCAGCCTAGAGTCTAGCAGGCACTAGGTGCCCGTCATACCCCCCAAGGTGGGGTGTGACAAACTTGGTATCAGAGCAGGTTATGTCCCAGGGAGTCTGCAAGTCGTGCTAAGTAGAGTCCTGTCTATGGATGTGTTGTGCACCACATACTATAGGCAGGAGGCTGTGAGGCATAATAGGATGGTTACCCTTCTTTCATACTCAGTCGTGCCATAGCACAGTACAATATAGGGTCGAGTTCTTAAAACTTATCATATTCTTTGTCTACTGATAAAAATGGCAGACCAGCGACACCCTGCTACAGGCAGGAGATTAGATACAGCGGCAGGCGAAGGCACCAGCAGGATGCCTCACTTACAGCCAGATTCAGCCCGGTCTGAGGGCGATACGGAGGTGTCATCTCGACCCTCCCAGCAGTCTCCGGCTCGCCAGACACCATTTGAGGTAGCACCGCCTCCCACAGTTCCTGCACCTACTTCATCTGATCAGGAGCTACGTAGTGCGGTGGTTATGTTGACCCAGATGCTAACTACTCAGCGTCAGCTAGTACCACCTGCAGCAGCAGAATCCCTAGGGGGCCAGGTAGTTCCAGGGTTAGAGAATTTTTGGCATTGGGACCCCTGCAGTTCACTGGGTCAGATCAAGCAGAGGACCCCCAGGATTTCCTAGATCAAATGCAGAGAATTTTCCAGGTTATGCATGTGACCCCTATAGAATCAGTTGAGTTGGCAGTGTTTCGGCTGCGGGACATAGTTGTATTATGGTACGAGAGTTGGGAAAGATCTCGAGGGAGAGATGTTGCCCCTCTGACATGGTCCAGCTTCTCAGAGGCCTTCCTGGACCACTACTTACCCCGGGAGGTCAGACAGGCCCGGATGGACCAGTTCTTACACTTAGAGCAGGGGCGAGGAGCGTCCGTGAGTATTCTTTACAGTTTGACTCCTTAGCCCGCTAAGCTCCAGCATTTGTGGACACCATGTCGTCCAGAGTCCACCGCTTTATTATGGGCCTAAATTCAGATTACATAAGAGATGTGCATGATGGCTACTTTGAGAGAGGACATGGACATAGCCAGGGTACAGGCCTTCGCACAGACAATTAAGGGCCTGAGACAGCGGCAGCGGGGCGACAGGCAGGCGACTTCAGAGCAGCGCCGTAGAAATCGCCCCACTAAGATTCAGGGGGAAACCCCTAGGGGGCCGAGACCACGATTTTCAGATATGCCACCCAGATCTTTACCTCCGGTACAGTAGTAGAGAGGTAGATTTGTTCGTCGGAGTCAGTCAGAGTCTGGTAGAAATTTACGGACAGTAGCATCACCTCGGCAGCGGAGGGCAGAACAGAGTAGATTTGCAACTACCCCTTGTACTATATGCCACCGACCCCATATTGGAGCCTGCAGGCAAGGCTTCTCAGGGTGCTATTACTGCGGACAGGAAGGGCATTTAATGAGAGATTGTCCGGCCAGAGGACAGGGTAGCCGGGATAGTCTGGATAGAGCATCAGCGGGGCCACGAGCTCCAGCAGCCTCAGCAGGGCGCAGATCCTCAGGTTCAGTAAATAGGGGCCAAGGTAGATCAGGAGCCTCTGGCTACGATGCAGGCCCCAACCGTACCTATGCATTACCAGGGAGGCAGGATTCAGAGGAATCTCCCGACGTGGTCACAGGTATATTGATTATCTGCTTATACCCTGTCTATGTATTGATTGATCCAGGGTCTACCTTGTCATATATTACACCATTTGTGGCCCGGAAGTTGGGTATCGAACCAGAGTTGCTTCAGCAGCCCTTTTCAGTGCTTACACCAGTCGGTGACTCGATTACAGCTAAAAGAGTTTACCAGGGATGTATGGTAGAGGTTGCTGATCGCCAGACCACCGTAGACTTGATAGAACTTGAGATGGTCGACTTCGATGCCATTATAGGTATGGACTGGTTAGTGCCATGCTATGCCAATTTAGAATGCTAGACCAAGATGGTCCGATTTCACTTTCTGGGGGAAGCAGTGTGAGATTGGAAAGGGAGCACAACTACGCCAAAAGGTAGGTTTATTTCCTACCTTCAGGCAAGAAAATTAATAGCAAAGGGATGTATTTACCACCTAGTTAGAGTCCAGGACATTCGGGTGGAACCTCCGACTCTTCAGTCTGTTCCAGTGGTTAATGAATTTCCTGACGTATTTCCAGATGAGTTGCCTGGTATCCCTCCCGAAAGGGAGATAGATTTTTCTATTGACTTGTTGCCAGGGACTCAACCTATATCCACTCCCCCGTATCGCATGGCACCAGCTGAGCTTAGAGAATTGAAAGAGCAGTTAAAAGATTTGCTCGACAAAGGCTTTATCAGGCCTAGTACTTCCCCGTGGGGTGCGCCAGTTTTGTTTGTAAGAAAGAAAGATGGCTCACTCCGTATGTGTATAGACTACCGGCAGTTGAATAAGGTAACGGTTAAAAACAAATACCCGCTCCCTAGAATAGATGATTTGTTTGACCAGTTGCAGGGGGCCAGATGTTTCTCTAAGATAGATCTAAGGTCCGGATACCACCAGGTCCGAGTTCGTGAGAGGGACATTCCAAAGAATGCTTTCAGGACCAAATATGGTCACTTTAAATTTCTAGTCATGTCTTTTGGGCTGATGAATGCTCCCGCAGTGTTTATGGACCTGATGACAGCATATTCAGACCGTATTTGGATCTGTTCGTGATAGTATTTATCGATGATATTCTGGTATATTCCCGTTCAGAGACAGATCACCAGAACCATTTACGAACAGTACTCCAAATCCTTAGGGACCGTCAGCTATACGCCAAGTTTTCTAAGTGTGAGTTCTAGCTGAACTCAATTGCCTTTTTGGGGCATATCATGTCGGATGTTGGTATACAGGTGGACACGTAGAAAATAGAGGTGGTCAAGACATGGCCCAAGCCTACCACTCCGATCGAGGTTCGCAGTTTCCTGGGTTTAGCAAGGTATTACCGGAGATTTGTTGAGGGATTTGTTCGGGTGGTTTTGGGTAATAAAACCGACACGCAAGTGCACGTGGTCGAACAAGTAGTAAGTTGCTTTAGTAAGCCAAGTATCGATCCAACAGAGACTTGGATGAAGTGCAAATTGCTCAAGTGTACTATATTTTATTTCTAAAAATGCAGACAACAGTGTAACCAAAAAGTTGATAGTTTGTTTTATAAATTTTATACTAAAATTAAGGACAATTATCTACTTTGAATCTGAACTATGAATGAGAGCATGTTGAGGTTAAATGAACATGTAATGAAACTAATTATCATCATACTTTGGTTAATCTTTTCCTCCAGTTGCTAGCCAAGAACATTTGCCAAGAGATTAAAACTCTCGTATTTAACCTCACTTAAGAATCATGAACCATCCGTCTACATTTCTGTGATCAAATGCAATTCATGTCCTAGCTATACAATTCCGATTCCTAAATTGACTAATATGACTTTCAGGTATATTTCTATCCTGAAAGCAAATCAAAACTCAATTTTCCCAAATCAAGTAAAGAACATATCCTATTAATTCACAACTTTCCAATTTCATGCTCTCTCGAGTGAAACCGGACTTTTTAGATGTACATTAATGTAGGCCACACACTAATGCAGTAAGAACAAGAATTAATAGAACAACATGGAAGAAAAGATGGAAAACCAAAGAATCAATGATCAAATTTCATTACAATTGTTCATAACCTCAGCAAGGAGAGGAATTAGCCACTCATTTGTGGATTAAACATCTTTAAATGAGTGTTAATCATACAAGCAATTGAATTAAAGAAGAAAGAAAGATACAAAAAACACTGAACTTTTCGTCCCTCAACTGCCTGTAACCCACGTCCTTGCTCCACCAAGTCAGAATATTAAAAAATGAACCTAAGTGTTCTATTTATACTGCTGGGAATTTTTCCCAGAATAACGAGCAACGTGTCACGGAGTGCATCGCGGAGCACTGCCTCCGTGACACGCCACGAACGCGGACCCTCACTGGAACTGGGGGTCCGGGAATTTAGGCTCAACGTGGCACGACGTGCATCGCGGAGCACTGGCTCTGTGCCACGGAGCAAACGCGGACCTCCACTGGAATTTGGGTGAATTTTCCCCATCCAGGCAGAATGCCTCCACGATGGTAGCGTGACACAGCTCCATCGAGGAGCCCCTTTTTTCATGCGGTCCAATGCCTTTTCCCTTGCTCGCATCCAAGTCCAACTCCGATGTCATCCAACATGCATTTTAGCTTCCCGAAATCACATTTTACCTGCAAAACAATGCTAATCATGTTGGTTAGTATAAATTCACATTTTATTACCAATTATATGAGAATGTATACACATCTGAGTTTTATGGTCCGAAAGCAGATGGGAGGATCAAGGGAGAAGAAAAGGGAAGCGAGAGAGAAAGGACAAGGGACATACGGTATTCCCAATAAAGGATGAGTGGTAGACCTCGTTTCCATTCTCGTCGGAGATTATCAACCCCAGCACAATCGATAGCCAGTGCTCCTAGCAAACACAAAATAAGGGAGATTACATACCCAACTTGCAAGAACTATGAGAAGAAACATTTGGGAGAATGCAGGGCTGGCTCAGGCAGTTGATTTTGGTGCAGAAACTCAGGCCATAAACTTAGAGAGTGCCCAGTATCCAAACAGGGTGAACGTAGAGCTTTGGCTAACTCTTCTGCAGCCTTGTCAAGTCACCTAGTTTGCGAGAAATGTGGAAGGAGCCACCCCAGAAAATGTTTGTTTGGTAGGGAAGGGTGTTTTAGATGTGGTCAGTTGGGCCATAGAATAAAGAATTTCCTTATAACTGAACATGGGAGGGCTCCACCTACCATCCTAGTAACTCTAGCAGCTTGCCCATCTCAGTAGGGTAGAACATCTAGTCAGATGGCCGACAGCTCCGTATATAGTAGTAGGTATGTTAAGGTGCTTCTCATTTTGAACCTTGCAAGTGGTAGGCCTAGGAGCCACAGTTTAAGGTATGAGATGCCATTTAGCATGTTAGTATGAGAATTATCCCATGACTGGTATGAAATAGTTATAAATATAAAGCCTTCAGGGATAGCTTATCGAGGCGAATGAGAAGTGAAGAGTTAGTGATGTTATCCTAGCCTTAAAAAAGGATCTAAAAGCCTGAAAATGATTACTTTAAGCTAAGGGGGGAGATGGTAAGTTACAGAGGCTAAGTCAAGTCCTAAGTGGTCTAGTGGAAGGGCTTAAGAAATAGTAGCTATAAGATGTCAATCCTTCCCATTCGGATGTTATCTCTTGCGTTTTAGTTAACAATACATCCTACTCATGCTTATGTTCAAATTCCTAGAAGTATAGATAATCGTTTCAGACAGTGATCCCAGTCTTACTCCATGATTTCAAAAATCTCAACTTCATGCCATGAAACTCACTATGTACAGACTCATGTCTCACAATATGCTCAGCTTCAGGAACCTAGTCCCTAGATTCTCCTTAACGATTCAGTAGATCATGCTACATCATGTGTAGGCTCAGACTAAGATCCTTGAATGATTTGTGCGGGCAATTTCCTTACTCTAAGCCAAGTATATGTTCACCCACAATAGGAATGATTGTTGTAATAGATATATTTAGAATGACTTTCTATATAGACCTTAGATCCTCCACATGTAGAGGTTCATGAGATGTAGTTACTAGTCCTACTAGGGATATAGAGGAATTCTAGGATAGAACAAGCTGCAGAGGAGTTGTAAGTAGATTTTAGTGATAGGCTTGAAGGGTGAGGTAGTATTCAGGAAGTTAGTGGATCTAGCAAAGTGTCTCTAAAGATTTTGCACAGAAAAGGGGTGATGAGGTGTTGGTGAGGATGGCAGTCTCTTTTAAAATGGGGTTCTAGATGAGACCTTCAAGGTTGTAAGTTAGGGGAAGAAGGAAGTTGTTTTAGTGATGGTTTTAAGGAACAATCGGCTAGTAGGAGGAGCTATTATGGAAACTGAATTCAGATAAGGCTACCTGCTCAGATATCAAAAGAAGTTATGGATTTACAACTCCATCCCTAACCTGTTAGTTCCAGCTTGAGAAGAACAATTTCTCCTTAGTACCCTCCTTAGTTCCAAGTCAGCTTCATGTCCTTTAGTTTCCTCATATCATAGCATACATGTATGATTCAGAAACTCAGTTCAGATATGTAGTTCAGCTCAAAGTCAGATACTCTATTGGTATTCAGCTTTAGCATTCAATCCTTGAGGTTGCAACTCTTTCCCTAGCCTTTTTGCTCAGTCATTTTGTCAGTTCTCAATTTCGAGTGCAAAGTATTTAAAATTTCGATTTAGTCCCTATCCCTTCAGTGTGTTCAGCCAACATTCGAGGACGTATGTTCCTAAGGGAAAAATATTGTAACACCTCGGATGTCCTTGAGATCAAACCCCAGAGTTAGATGAAGCTCAGCAGAAAAATCAGTAGAAAATTGCCTCAGAACGTGTCAGGGAATGACTCGTTAGGAGACATAACGGGTCGTGGTCTGACCCGTGAGGATCTGTAAGGAAAGGATGGCAAGCCTAGTGGCCACGGATGACCTGATGAGTCGTCATACTTGGCAATGACTCATCAAGTTGGTTGTTAGATGGAGGACAGGTACCCTCAGTTAATTCTTAGGCAGTATGGTTAACGGAAGGGGGTGACGAGTCGTTAGGTGTGACAACGACTCGTCATGTCATTCGTTGGATGGGAGAAGTTGTATCCATGAGGTAGATCCAGTGCAATTGACGGATGGACATAACGAGTCATTAGAAGGGGTAATGACTCGTCATGCCGGTCGTTGGGTGGTGAAGAGCTGAAGCCGTGAAGTGTTATCCAATGTACTTGACGAGTGGGCCTAACGAGTCGTTGGAGCAAGTAACGAGTCGCTGGGGCAAGTAACGACTCGTGATGTTAGTTGTTGTTTGATGAATAATGAACCTGTGTAAATTTTCCAATATACTTAACAGGCGAGACGACGAGTCGTTATAGGGGACGATGACTCGTGACGTGAGTCATGGCCCTAGTTCGAGAAGTTTGTCCAATTTTCTCCAAGGGAATTTTTGTAAACTCCTATGCTTCTAACTGCAAAATAACGTCGTTTGGGTATCAGGAGGGGCTGTTTTAAGGGGAATATCAAGCCTAACCCTCATTCAATCCATAAAAACTCACAATTCCTTCTTTCTCTTCTCTTCCAAAACTCAAGAACACCTAGGGTTTCTTCCATGATTTCAAGATCCAAGTTCTAGGGGAATATTTCATCAAGCTAGGTATGTGGGACTTCAACAATGATTCCCTTTCGTCCTTGTGTCCTAATATTTACGTAAAACCCCTAGTCATTTAATTTTAACAAGAATTTATGTCTTAAGGTCTCAATCTAGCATGATTTCTCTTATGTTTTCATAATTTTTCAGAATCTTATGATAGTAGCAATGTAGGTTATTAAATTACTATTATATTCATGATTTTTTACATGAGAAACGGCAGTAGCAAGTTTTCTAAAATTTTCCTATGCGGTAGCATTATTTTTAAGCCGTGGTTTTTGTGAAGTATGCTCATGCTTTTTACCATGATTTCACTATACATGTTTAAAGAATGATTTGAGCCTATTAGTTGGCATGCAGATAGAACCCATGATTTATATTGTGATCTTAGCCCATGATTCCATGAATTGAGTAACAATAAAATATGTCTATGATTTCCCTTGACTCTCAGGCCTCTGATTAGCTGAAAGTTAGTCTTGGTCCTTATCATAGATTAGGGTGGAACTTGCATGATTTTGATTCCAACAGAAATGTTATGTTCATATGTGAAATTTTGTGCGAGTGATGATTGTTTGACATAAATCCTTGAGTAGGAGTTAATGTCTTGGTGTATCCAATCTTAGATTCTCAGTCCACACTCAAAACACCTAGGGTCCAACAAAAAGGGCAGTTATAAGTGTTGGGATTTTTCCACGTTGTTATTATCAATTGTTTTTCATAGTTAGATTATGCTAGTCCAGTTCCAGTCAAAATACTAGCCTACTCAGTAACTTCAGAAATGTCAACTGATCAGTTTGACTTCAGTCTTTTCTGGAGGTGTCAATGGTGCCTCTCAGTTATCTGAAGTAGACTCAAAATTATAGTTTATTTGGTCCATTAAGCAGTCATATCATTCTAGTTATGTAGCTCTAACCAGCCCCAGGACCCAGTTCAATTATCAATTTGTTCTTTAGACCGTTACGACTCTTTCAGATAAGCAACTCTGGCATGTCTAAGAACTCAGTTTCCAAATCCGGTCCTATAAGACGCTCAGGGAACTCTCAGACTGTATCCCTGAGTTAGTTATAGTCTTGGAGTTCAGTATTGAGCTATCCGCTTGACAGTAGTAGTCATGATAGGATTATCCGTTGGGAGTAGGACTTAGCACCGACTGGGCCGGGGTTCCAGCGCCACCCAGGTTCCAGAACTACCTTGCCACCGTAGGTTATTTTTATTTGGCCTCATGCCCCCCTGACAGTGATTCTCACAGTCCATGCCTTTATACCCTGGCAAGGTATATTGGGTCCTACCGGTGGGGTGTATGCATCGGACTCTACGTCTAGCTCACGTGGTTATATGTCAATTATAGCCACTCCCACTAGTCAATTCAGTTATTCTTAGATTTCTCAGTTCAGTTCCAATTCTAGCAGTTTAGCCCAGTTCGGTACAGTATCTCAGAGTAAGTATTCAGATTTAGGTAGGCCTTTGACCATCATACAGGGTCATCTCGACCATCTCGGCTTACTTCAGTTTATTCAGTTTCAGTATTTCCGTTGGTCATTTCATCTCATTACAGTTCAGTTCTGCATTACTTTATATTACTATAGTTCAGTTATGTATTACTTTATTTTACATTTTTTTCCCACTTACTCAATACATTCAAAGTACTGATGCATACCATCTATGATGTATCATATTATGATACAGCTATAGGTTCTCAATCTCAGTACAGTTAGCATACCTACTCCATGAGTTACCAGCTGGTGAGTCCTCATATTTCGAGGACAATGTTGTTTTTCTGTAGTTTCTTTCATTTTGTTAGACCTTAGAGTTAGCTAGGGGCTTGTCCCAGCAACTCATCAGATCTAGATGTCTTTCAGATGTAGAATCAAACTTTTAGATTTATTTTCAAATGGGTAAATTATTATTATTATTATTCATCCTTCCTTATATGACTGCTATTTAAACTTTCACTATGTTTTACTCAGAATACTAGTGTGTGATACACCAGTGGTTGACTTGGGGTTACTTGTGACTCGAAGTACCGTGTCCCATCCAGGGTGTAAACTCAGAGCGTGACAGTATTCCTACTTGGAAAGGGGAGGAGATCAATATGGACTTCATCATAGCGTTGCCTTGCACTCGTCGACAGTATGACTCCATTTGGGTGGTTGTGGACAGGTTGACCAAAGCAGTTCATTCGTACCGGTCAAAACTACCGATTCGGTGAAGGATTACGCCAAATGATACATTTGGGTGCTAGTTCAGTTGCATGGAGTGCCTTTGTCCATCATATCCGACAAAGGTAGTCAATTTACCTCCCAATTTTGGAGACCGTTTCAAAAGGGACTTGGTACTCAGGTCAAGCTCAGTACAGCATTTCATCTGCAAATCGATGGTCAGACAGAGAGGACTATTCAGACTCTCAAGAATATGTTGAGAGCATGTGTGATTGAATTCAAGGGTAGTTGGGATGATCATTTTCCTCTAATCGAGTTTGCATATAACACAACTACCATTGCAACATTCAGATGGTTCTGTTTGAGGCTTTCTACGGGCACAGATGTTGATTGCCTGTTGGTTGGTTTAAAATCGGGGAAGCTGTGGTGATAGGTCCAGATTCAGTCCATGAGGCCATGGAGAAGGTTCAACTATTAAGAGACAGGTTAAAAATAGCTCAGAGTCTCCAAAAGTCCTCTGTGGATGTAAGAAGGAGAGAACTTGAGTTTGAATTCGACAATTGGATGTTTCTAAAGATGTCTCCCATGAAGGGAGTGGTGAGGTTCGAAAAGAAAGGGAAACTCAGTCCCCGTTATGTTGGCCCATACCGGATTGTGAGACGGGTTGGAAAGGTAGCATATGAGTTGGATTTTCCCTCAGAACTAGCCTTAGTCCATCTTGTTTTCCATGTATCGCTCTTAGAGAAGTGTTTGGGTTGCAGAAATTAAAAGACCTTCTCGATAAATGTTTCATCCAAAAATTGATTCTAGGTTTTTAAATTGGTGTTTTTATTTTTTTATGTTATTTCAAAATAAGTGGAAGAGGAGGCCCTTCTATTATAAGTTGAAAGCGAAGTCGATAGTTCTCGTGTGAAAGATAGCGTTAGTTATGAGGAGGTACCAGTGGAGATATTGGATTGGAAGGTTCGTAAGCTAAGGAATAAAGAAGAATCTTCAATCAAGGTTTTATGGAGGAATCAACATATTGAGGGAGCTACATGGGAAGCCGAAGCAGATATGATGGCTAAATACCCGCATCAATTCTCTTTCGGCTTAGTTTCAGATTGAGGTATCATTTTTCTCCTTAGTACTCTATTCAGTTTCATGTTCATCTCTTGTTTCCCAGTTTGTTTCATGAAAATAGATGTATGTGTGATTCGAGAATTCAATTCAGTTATGTAGTTCAGTTCGGAGTCAGTCACTCCGTCAGCTTTCAGAATGTATGTTTAGTATTGGAATATGGTGATTGCATTTCTCTATTTTTTGTATGTTAACCCACATTCGAGGATGAATGTTCCCAAGGGGGAGATATTGTAATACCCCGAAAGTGCCTAAGACTAGACCTGAGATTTAAAAATAAAAAGTAGCAGAAATCTAGAAAAAATTTCTATAAATGGGTCATGGTATGGGTCATTGGTGGGACTAATGACCTGTTGGATGTGCCCGTGATGAGATACTCCAGGTCTGGAGTTAGGAGTAATGGGCCTAGGAACAATCTGTTGTTTGGTGTAACAGGTCGTTGGATGTGAGTCGATGTGAGGTGGGTCTGGTGCAAGGAGGAAGTACCGAGTCGTCGTATGACCCGTTGCTGTGTCAGTACTCGTTGGAAAGAATTCTAGGTTAGGGAAGTAGTGACAACAACTAGAAGCAACGAGTCGATGGATCTTGTAATGACTCATCCTATCTAGTTGTGGTAGGGGATCCGAGACTTGAATCGAGGATGATAAGATGAGGGGAAGTAACGGACCGTGCGATCTGGCAACGGTCCGTTGTGTTGACCGTTGCCACTGGCAGAGCAGTTTTTCAAGGAAATTCATTAAGGGTATTTTCGTCATTCCTAAGCCCTAGGGTCCTAAACTATGTCGTTTTAAGCTCGAAATAGAGTGTTTTAAGAGGGTTTATGTCATTCTAAGCCATCCGAATTCATGCAAGCTAGCTTAGGGCTTTTGAGAGGTGATCAAGTCTAGTTTTTTACAAGCTCTTCCTCAATTCTCTTTGGGCTATCAAGGAAGTGTGAGAATCAGATTCCTTCAGGTATGTAAGGTTATGAATGGGTATAATTTTCCACACCCATGCCCAATTCCCTCTCAATTCATGATACTCTAATTGATGATTCCACAAGGTTCTTACCCAATACATGAATTCTTAAGTTTTATTCACGGGTATGATCTAAGCATGTTTTGAATGATGAATTATGACAAATGGGAAGATTTTACAATTTTTAAAATTATAATTTATGTTTTCAAGTTTTTTAAATTATGATGCCCATCTATGAATGTTCATGAAAGTTGAGATCTATGAGTTATGAGTTCAAGTATGATGAGCTGTTTATGAAGAAAATATGATTTCGATATACCCATGTTTATGTTCATCTTCTCAAAGTGAATCAAGTTGATTTCAAGCATGTTAAAGTATTGGGCAAGCCCATATGATCATGTATATTTTATGATTTCATGAATTAGCTTACCACATGGTTTTGGAGTCAAGACTCCCATAATTTTCAGCTTGTGGTATAGTTTTAGCCAAGGCTCCTTATGTTATGATTTACTATTATGCATCTATGTTATTTATTCTGCTTCGTCATTAGACGATGGTGAACTTCATTTTAAAATGATGGAAAGCATAGGCATATTTTTGGGAGTAGTGTCTAGCACCAAGTAGGTTAAGGGTCAGTCAACCCTGTGCCTCAAAACTACGCGCCAACATAGATTTTCTCTTATATTTTGGGACCTCCCCTGGAGCTCTCCCCTTCCCCCAAGGGACCTTGAGCTTGATATTGATATCGTGGTAGCGCACTTAGCCCTGGTAAGGATTTGAACTGATCTACCCACTTGATTGTGATAGCCAGGACCACGTAAGCTCTATCTTTGTAATATCGGTTATATGACGAGTCTCCCATTGTTCATCATGATTTCATTTATGCATGTACATCAGTCATGTATTATATTTTCATCTGGTTTGACCGAATGTTCATTTTACTTATGATATCCATTTTTATCTTTGGGTCATTCCATTCAGTTATGATGTTCAGTCTTGTTCAGATCATGATTCCGAAAAAAAGCATGCAACCCCTACTCTCAGAATCTTATCTTGATTATGTTTCATATTATACATGATTTAACGATTTTACTTACTTAAGCAGTTTTAGTTACCTTGCATACTTGGTACGTTCCACGTACTGACCGAATACCCTATGTTGTATTGTTTCATGATACAGGATCTAATACTCAGTTTCAGTTCCGCTGCTAGACAGATCTCAAGAGTTAGCTTTCCCTCAGCCTCGGTTGGTGAGTCCTCATCTTGCGAGGACCCTTCTTATCAGTTGTATTTCATATTTTCAGTTTTTATACTATAGAGAGTTAGTTGGGTGTTTTTTCCCATGAACTCATTAGTTTAGAGGCTTCTCGGACATAGTGTGTATTTAGTGTCAGATTCGTGTGTGTACTCAGATATTATCTATTGTTAGACTTCTGCTATGTTATCCATGATGATCTTCTACTAAGCTATGTTTGAGTTAGATGTATGTTCAGGCCATGGGTCGACTTGGAGCCTTTTGGGGTTTCTTTTCCCGTATCTCAATCCGGGCCTATGCTCAGATAGTGACAAGCCCTCTGAACCCTCTGGAAAGGCTAATACTGGTGCAGATGTCAGTCGGTTTTTCAACTCTTGGAAACTCTATTCACAAGCCTCAGTCCATTGGAAGCTAGCTGCTTTCTGAGTCAGCTTCGTCAATGGTGCTGATAGGGCAGAGAATCCTTCCACAAATGTTCTGTAATACCCAACTAACCCCAGGAAACTAAGAAGCTCAGTTGGAGTTATGGTCTGGGCCAAGTATTTACAGCCTCAATTTTCTACGAGTGCACCTGAATGCCCGCATTTGACACAGTATGGTCTAAGAAAGCCACATAATTTAACCATAACTCACATTTCAGTAACTTCACGTACAACTTGTGAGCTTTGAGGACCTGTAGTATCGCTCGCAAAAAATCTCTAAGTTCAGCTTCTACACATGAATATACTACAATATCATCAATAAACACTATCATGAACAAATCTAAGAATGGCCTAAATATTCTATTCATCAAATCCATGAACACTGCTGGGCATTCGTCAACCCGAAAGACATAATAAAGAACTCAAAATGGCCATATTTGGTTCTAAAGGCTGATTTTAGAATATCCTTCTCCTGAACCCATACCCGGTGGTATCCTGGCCTTAAGACAATCTTTGAGAAGTATTTTTCCACCTACAGCTGATCAAGCAAATCATCTATTCTTGGTAGGGGATATCTGTTCTTAATAGAAACTTTATTCATTGCTGATAATCTACACACATTTGTAGTGATCCATCTTTCTTTTTCACGAATAAGACTACCACACCCCACGACGAAGCACTAGGCCTAATGAAACCCTTATCTAACAAGTCTTTCAACTGATCCTTCAATTCCTTTAGCTCGACAGGAGCCACTATGTATAGAGGAATAGAAATGGGTTGTGTATCCGGTAGCGTATCAATGGGGAAGGAAATTTTTTGGTTTGGGGGAAATACCAGGAAGTTTATCTGGATATACATCTGGGAACCTACTAACCACTAGAATGGACTGAAGAGTCGAGGATTCTACCTCCATATCTAGAGCTTTGACAATATAATAGGTACAACCTGTTGCAATCAGCTTTGTTGCCTGAAGATAGAATATGAACTTACCTTTTGGCATAGCTACATTTCCTTTCCATTCTCATACTACCTCTCCTAGAAAGTGGAACTGGACAATCTTTGTCCAATATTCGACATTGGCTTAACATGACTCTAGCCAATCCTTCCCCATAATTACATTGAAATCAATCATTTCTAGTTCTACTAGGTCTGCAGAGGTTTGGCAGCCAACAATCTCTATCATACAACCTCGATAGATTCTCCTAGCGATAATAGATTCAGAAATAGGTGTAGATATAGAAAATGGTTGCTGAAGTAACTCCAGTACTATACCAAACTTCCGTGCCACTAGAGAGGTAACATAAGACAAGGTAAAGCCTAGATCTATCAAAGCATAAACTAAGTGGGAGCAAACATTCAATACCTGTCACAACATCTAGTGATGCCTCAGAGTCATGCCGCTCGACTAATGCGTAAGTACGATTCAGACTACTACTAGAACTGGATGCTCCTGGTCTACCTCTACCCCTGCTTACTGGAGTAGAGGGCCTGCGCCTTGCAGAGGGTTCTTGAGCATGAGAAACTGCTAAGGACCTACTCTGCTGGTCCTGGTCACTTTGATTTCTAGTCGGACAATCGCTCATCATGTGACCCTCCTTCCCACAGGAGTAACAGGCAGTGGAGCCATATTTGTATCTCCCAAGATGTTTCCTGCCGCAAGTACTACAACATGGTACTGCGGGCCTCACCTGATCTGGGCCTCTCTACTGTTGTGAGCCTGACACTCGTGAACTCTCACCGGGACCTGACTGTCCACGATGATCTGATCTGCTGCCCTACTGCTACTGAGATGAGGGCCTAGGTGGTCTACCTAACCAGTGGGGCCCGGGCCCACCCTTAAACTCTACCTAAAAATCAGCGAGTCTATCCCTCCAGCACTACTCCTAACCTGTCTTTTCGGTCCCATACTAACATTGCTGATCTCTTCTATATTATGAGAAACGGCTTGAATTCTTGAGATATCCAAATCGTCTCATAATGTAGCTGTAATACAGGACTCTACATACTCTGGTTCAAGCCCCATAATAAACCGATATACCCTAGCTGACATGGTATCAACAAATGCTTGCGCATATCTAGCCAAGGAATCAAACCTCTGTGCGTATTCTCTGATGCTCATCCTGCCTTGCTCCAAGTGTAAGAACTGCTCTACTCTGGCCTGCCGAATCTCTCAAGGAAAGTAATGGTCTTTGAAGGCCTCAGAGAAACTAGGCCAAGTAGGTGAAGGTGCATCTCTGCTTCTGGACCTTTCCCAACTCTCATTTCACAAAACTGCAAACTCTCATAGTAGGAACACTACTAACTCAACTGATTTTGGATGAAGCATGCATGACCCTGAATATCCTCTATAACTAATCTATGAAGTTATGAGGGTCCTCTTTGTAGTTTGTCCCTGTAAATTGTGGAGGACTCAAGGCAAGAAACTCACGAACCCTGAAACTTTCGGGGCCCTCAGTAGGCTCGGCAACAACTAGTACCATAGGCTGACGCTGAGCAACCATCATTTGATCCAACACAATATTGCACTCCTGACATCCTGGTCTGAAGGTGTAGGAGGAACTGGAAGTGGTGTTGGTGCTTCTGTTGTCCTAGGAGATTCCTGGTGTCCTGGAGAGTGCTGGGAAGGTCGAGAAGATTTCTCCCTTTAGCCCTCGGGCTAGGCTGTTCCTAACTGTGGCACCCTGCTGGTACCCCCTCTTATTGCTGTATCTAACTCATGGATGACTATAGTCTGTCTTATATCGGACATCTCTTAGATAGATATAACAATATATGCTTAGGGACTCAACCCTATATAACTCAACTCTATAGAACGATCTGAGAAGAAGGAGGGGCAAACCATACTATCATGCCCCGTAGCCTCCTGCTTATAAAATGTGATGCACAACACATTTATGAACAAGACTTTACTAGACACCAGACTTCCTAGGATATGATGTTGCTCTGATACCATATTTTTCACGCCCCACCTTAGGAGGCGTAACTGGAACCTAATGCTACACTGGACTCTAAGATGACCTAGCTGGACGTATATACTTCTGGTGCATACCAGTCACACATATAAATAAAACAAACTGCTATATCTCAGCTCAAAACATAGCCTTGGGCCGACAAGGGTGCTACATAAACACCTACATTAAATCAGCTAACCCAGCAGTTGCAATAAAGAGATCCTAAGCGGGCCGCAAGATGACTACGCTAACTAAATCATGATAGAAGGAAAGCACGCGCACATATACATATATATAAGGCGGCAAGGCTGCAACCAAATAACACAATTAGGCCACAAGCGGCCAACAACACATATCTAACAAGTACTGTAATCTGCAGGACTCTAATGAGTGAAATATTGGTCGGGACTGGGCTCCGGCCTACCCAAAACTATACAACAAAAGATATGCAAACCTCTAATGTCTGGCAACTTCGTAGGAAAAGAGTTGGCCAATCTGCTAAGTCTGAATAGCTACTAAGGAGTTCTCCGAACCTATCTGTCTGAATCTGCAAGCAAGTATGCAGCACCCCATGCATTGTCGTCAGTACAATATGTACCGAATATGTAAGGTAGAAATATAATAACTGAATAAAAGCTGATAAGGAACTGAAAATAATCAGTAACAAGGCCCAGAATTTAACCTGAATAATCTCATAGTATGAACTATAGCTAATAGGAAAATATACAACCAAGAACCTAACCTGGCCCCCATAAGCCTTGAAGGTACAAACAACACAGAATAACCTACCTGAGCTGCCATAAATCCCGACAAGTGCAAGCAATCCATATCGTCATATCTGTATTACTATAAGCCCGTAGGTAAGTTGTAACTAAGGTATATTCGACCTCTAAAGTTGTGATCGAGCCTTCTGGGCTTCTGTGACTGTATCTGAGCCATCTGGGCTCTGTAACTATATCTGAGTTGTCTGGGCTCCTGTAACTGTATTTGAGCCATCTGGGCTCCTATAACTGTATCTGAGCCGTCTAGGCTCTTGTAACTGTATCTGAGCCATTTGGCGACATGTACGTGGGCAACTGTATGAATAGCCAGAGGCGTTAGCCCCACATATAACAGCTGGTAAGATCCCTACTTAGGATAACACATAGTCTACCAGACATCTAACGACTAAGGTGGTCTTTTGAGCGACCAATGCGACTAACTGTAAGTCGACGAAGCTTTAAGATCCTTGATAGTAGGTAGTTTACCCAACAAGCTACGACCCTGTTCATTAGGCAAACTTGGTGCCACTAACTCATAGGTAAGACTGTACTACCAAGATTCTATCCTTGTAAGCATCAACATACGCCAACGGCTTGCAGGCGAGCTTTACTACATGTATAGGCATCAAAATAGAAAGTTATATTGCCAAGATACGCCCTTTGCTATCCAACGCTAACCACAAGATTCTATGGCCTTAGTACAGTAGAAAAACATTACTAGCCTCTCTGGACTGTAAATAAATGAATAGGGAATCTCTATGTCGCTTCTAGCGAAGTCAAAACCGAATCTAATCTTTCTTGACTAGGGATACTATATTACAACCTCAATTAATCTCTTAGCAGCTAAACAAAATATTTATAATCATAAACTATTGTAAAGGTACAAGTCGTATCAACTATACGACGAGAATAACTTTCCAAAAAAAATGATTAGCCTTAACATATCGCTTTTCGTACGTTTGACTTTATCGGCAAGAACTCTAGCTCAAGCTTGTGATTCGTTATCCTTTAGCCAATAATACCAGCCCATACACTACACCTAAACATCCATATACAACTAGAAAGAACAGAAAAATCTTCCCATCACTTACAACCTCCAACAAGGCTTAGAACTAGGAATTTCTTACGATAGGGAGGAAGAAGTACTTACTCAAACATCTACATAAACATAACCTTGGAGGATGTCAATTTCTAGAACTTATACCATCTTAGAACGTCTGTATCCGAGCCAATTTCAGTGAAATAACTCCGTCATGATGCTCTCCACACCCTCAATAATCTATATCCAAGTTGGATTGATGTTTGGAGATGATTTGGCCTTTCAATTTTATCCAAATTCATGAGAAACCTACAGTAAATATTGGGAGAAAAAGCTTTCCAGATCTCTGGAAATTATGGGAGAAAAATAATGAATTTTGGGCAAAAAATCTCCTTAAATAAGTTACCCAAAAGGCAACCTGACCTGGCTAGCCCGTGACCCGCTTCTACCCGGACAGTCCACGGTAAAACACTCATAACTCTTTGCCCGATGTTGGATTGATGATCGGTGTAATTTTTTGGAAACTAGACACAACGATATTTAATTTTATATATTGTAGGTATCCTAAATCTTAATAGGTTGGGAGAAAATCCCCAAGATATTTAATCCAAATTTCAAAGAATTTCTAAAAGTAACCTGCAATAACTATGCTGGTTTTCATTTTATAACTTTCTCGCCTTCAAATTTTAATGTACGACCACTGAGTGATGTGAATACCTCATAAAACATCCTTCTTGCGGAACTATGCACTCTTGTCCATAGCTCAAAAGAACGATTTTATCGTTTAAAATATACAGGTTGTTGCAGATTGGTCCTAATGAGTCATAGTCACAACCAATGACTCGTTGTGTGACCCATTGGACCATGACAATAGTTTTTCAAACACTTTTTTCAAGGGAATTTAATAACTTCTCACTTTTATATTTCCTAAACTATGTCATTTTGGGGATATACTAGGGGAAATTTAGAAGGGGGTTAGTTGACACTCTTCCCTCATTCTCTTCTCACATTCTTAAAACCCGTAAGAACTCAGAAAGACTTCTCAAGTCAAGAGCTACGGCTTCTATTGCTTCTTAGAATTGTGACCTTCTTCTTTTGGAATTTCTTCTATTGGTATGTGGGACTTCAAAAAGGATCTCTTTTTACCCTTGTGTCCCAAGATTTCAGTAATCCTAGCCTATAAATACTAGAAGTCATGACCTAGGTCGTTCCTTATAATTGCTGAACTTCCCTACTTCTCTATGATGTCAGACTTTCATGTTAGTAATTTCGGTTCTATAGTATGTTTCACATGATATTGAATTTGCGCTGATTTCTCATGGAAAGGTGAAATGTTGCTTTACAGTGTTACTACATTTTTAGTATACTCAGCAACAGTAATATTATCAGTTTATCAGTATATTCAATACCCTCAGTTATTAGATCTTTTAGGCTCACAGGACACTTCTAGCTAAGCAGTTCTGACCTAGCCTTAGGACATCATTTAGAGCCATCAGTACAATTCAATTGGTTATATATGTGTGTGTATATATATACTTGCTATGTGTCTTTAGCTGGGAGTAGTACTTAGCACCGAGGGGGTCGGGGTTCAGCGCACCCAGGTTCGCAAAAATACGTGCCACCATAGGATTTAACTCGAATGGATTTTACAGTTAGTGATTGTTCGGTGCTTTGGTAGGGGTTAAAAACCGACACGCAAGTGCACGTGGTCAAACAAGTAATAAAGTGGCTAAGTAAGCCAAGTATCGATCCAAGGAGACTCGGGATAAGTAAAATTGCCTAAGTACACTATATTCTTATCTTACCTCTAATTATGCTAACAACAGCGTAACCAACAGTTAAATGAGTTTTTGGTTATAAAAGATATATATACTAAAACTATTAACAATTATTTACTGTGAATTTAAACTATGGATATGAGCATGTCAAGGTTAAGAACAAGTAATGAATCCGATTATAATAATAATTTGGTTAATTTCTTCTTCATGTTACTAGCCAAGAACAGTAGCCTAGAAATTAAAACTCTCGTATTTAATTTCACTTTAGAATCATAAACCATCCGTCTACATTTCTGTGATCAAATGCAATTTATGACCTAGCAATACAATTCCGGTTCCTAAACTGACTAATACGGCTTTCAAGTATATTTCTATCAGGAAAGCACATCAAAACCCAATTTTCCCAAATCAAGTTAAGAACAATACCCTATTAATTCACAACTTTCCAATTTCTTGCTCTCTCGAGTGAAATTGGACTTTTTAGATGTACATTAATGTCGGCCACACACTAATGCAGTAGAAACAAGAATTAATAGAACAACATGAAAGAAGAAGAAGAAAACCATATCATTAACAATCAAAATTCATCACCATTGTTCAAAACCTTAGCAAGGAAGAGAATTAGCCACTCATTTGTGGATTGATCATCCTAAAACAAGTGTAAATCATGCATACAATTGATAGAAAGAAGAAAGGAAGAGAAGAAATCCCTTAGCTTTTTCGTCCCTCAACTGCTTCTAACCCACGTCCTTGCTCCACCAAGTCTGAACTAATTAAAATAAACCTAAGTGTGCTATTTATACTAGTGGGAAATTTTTCCCGAAATAACAAGCAACGTGTCATGGAGGCCAACGCGGAGCACTGCCTCCGTGACACGGCTTGGACGCGGACCTTCACTGGAAATCCAGGGTCCAGTAAATTAGCCTCAACGTGGCACGGAGGCCAACGCGGAGGCCTATCTCCGTGCCACGGAGCTGTCGCGAGGCCACACTTGAATTTGCCATTTAATTTCCTCTTCAGGCAGTGTGCCTCCGCGATGGTAGCGTGGCACGGCTCCATCGCGGAGCCCCTATACTTTGTGCATTCCAATGTCTTTTCCACGCTCGCATCCAAGTCCAACTCCGATATAGTTCCAACATGCATTTTAGCTCCTAAAAATCATATTTTCCTGCAAAACAAATGCTAATCATGTTGGTTAGTATAAATTCGCATTTTATTACCAACTACATGAGAATATATACACATTGCACAACAAACAAGGCGAAAATGATACATTTGAGTATCACTTGGGAATATAAATCTGCCCAAGATCACTTACCCCACACTTAAATCCTTGTTCGTCCTTGAACAACACATACACAGCTAATGCAAATTACATCGCAACCTTTGTCACTATGGTGCGACAATTTACGCTACGGTCATACCGATTATTCAATTTTTGAAAATCATCAAGAAAACATGCATGGTCTTACAATGCAAATGACCTTTCTTACATCAAGACTTCCTAGACCTTAAGAATCGACTCTCGATATCGGCAAACTCATGCACATTAGCTAATCAAGAAATCCGACACGAAAATCAATCTTTCGTCAAGCATGTGCCCTCACAACTCAAGAGAATCTTCCCCTTTCATGTTCATGCAACACGCAAACATTCAAGTAGGGGCATATAAAAATTAATTTCACTCACTCTCCCAAAAGAATTCACATGCATCATGTCATGACCCATAGGCTTGCCCTTAGTGTGTTACTCCACTAATATAAAGAAATGCAATGTAGGATCACGTAGGACTTTAATGGGTTGTAACGGGGCTATGGAACTAGTATATATATTGGATTAGCCAATAATAGTCGCTAGCATCCTTAAGCGCCTTTTCAACACATTCCCATCGACTCATGGATAACTTTTCTTCTTTTTTCTCTTTTTCTCTCATCATGCTGGTTTATTTTCGTACAGCCCATTTCATCAAACACACTTGACACAAAACAAAGGGTTTTCATGTACCCTCCTCATCGTTTCATTATAACAAGTGCCTCTTCAACCTCATCTTTTCTTTCCTCACTCTGCTTTTCTTTTCCTTTTCACTCTTCTCACTCTTTGACACTTTGGGAAAAATTTTCTTTTCTTCGTAAGCGCTTAAGAGTTTTGTATAGACTTTTACAGCTAATGAAAAGAAGGAATAAAGCTTAGTTTATACAATTTTGGACAAAAGAAAGAAAGAATTGGCTAAAGGCTCAAAGGGCTGACTAGGGTATACAATCACATAAAAAGGTAGAGTATGACAAGAAAAAAAAAATAGAAACTCTCGGTTAAAACAAAGAAATGCCTACATCCTTTCCAACACTACACCTCATTCATTTCGTTTTGTACACACACCAGGCAAGTTCTAGACACTTCACAATAGCATGAAATAACAATACCTCACTTTACACCACATGCACATGCTCGAATCAAGATGTATTCACAGACTCTTGAATTAGCCAATTACATGAATTCAAGAATTAAGCCTCAATCATACCGAATCAAATTCTATAGCCTAGGTAACTCAACATATTTACAAAATTGCATGCTTTCGAACGAATCACTTTCACATTTTGAACATAAGTTACAACACGCAATGAAAGTTTTGCAACCATAAAGCAACTACAGGTTCATTGATGCAATCCACTAAAGAAAAACTGAAAACAAATTAAAAATCCTACTCCTACCGACTACATTTCCCTTAAGACGGTCGTCATACATCCATCATAGGGAACGGTCACTAACTATGACATCGGTTCAATGGGACTATTCTCGGTAAAAGAACCGAAAACAAACTCCGAGAAATCCAAAAAAATTAAAAACCGAAAAAATTTTTGCAACACATCGATCATGTCGATAGAAAAATATTTACAAAATATTTTGATAAGTGCAAAACATTTTCGCAAAAATTTTGAAAAATATCGATCATTTCGATATACAGAAATATTTACAAAATATTTACAGCATTCACAAAATATTTACCTTGGCAACCACAACTTTTCATAACACACATCAGTAACCACAAAAATATATACGGATAAAACACAAATCAGTTCACAGCAGGGTAGCACAAACATACATACAAACCAAGGAAAAGGCATACAGCAGATTAGAGCCTAAGTCCCAGCACCTAGCTACTCCCCACCCCACACTTAAATCGAACACTGTCCCCAGTGTTCACAAAAAATACAAAGCACAAAATTTCGGGTGGTGGAACTCCCTGCTCAGTCGAAATATTCGACTTCTTCATCTGGTGCTGCTGCCTCGTCGCCCATGTCTAAGTCAGCTCCATCGTCGTCATCGGACTCCACATCGGAGTCCTCCCGACGTGTCTCCTCGTCAGTAGGGACATTGTCATCAGTAGGCTCAACGAAGGCTGGTCCCACCCAGCATAAGGCTCTGGCATTCTCGCCAACTGGGTAATCCAGCTCCAACTGCCATAACTCTTCCTCGGTGGCTAGTCTCCCACCAATCCGTAGCTGAAGCATCTACATGCCAAACATACGTGCCATGTACTGATCGTCACGAGCAAGTCGCTCGCCCAAAGTCAGCACTGGCCCGTGTGTGGTGTCGGGGGCCTTAGTTTTTGTCACATCGAGGGCCCTCCGCTCCAACTGCGGGATGTAATCCAAAGCCTCTTCCTCGACATCGAGGCCTCGGAGGAAGGTGGTGATGAGTCCGCCGAACCCGTATCTGTGGCCCTGGTGTAGTCTGGTTCTCTTCATGGTGGATATGATAACCGCCCCAACATTAATCTCTAGCCCTTTCATAAGGGCATACACCAAGCAGACACGGACCCGAGTCACATCCGTCATGTGAACTCCCGGGATCAAGCAAGAACATACAATTTTTAGCCATATTCTAGCCTCCCTGTTCATCTGCGAATAAGGCAGAGTCTGGTGGTAACCCCTCTCCTTATGTCTGCTCCATCGGGCTGTGGATCGAGCCCCACACAACGTACGTCTGATGTCGGCGTACGGTGGGGTGATGTTTAGCTGGCGGAGAACGTGGGCGTCTGTGTCCCGCGCTCCAATGATGGCATTAAATTGCTGGGGTTCCAGAGTGACAATCTGCCCTCTGATTTTTATTGTGTGGCTTCTGATGGCCAGGTTCCAATTTGCGTAAAACTCCCGGACCAAATGTAGGTTGCACTCCTTGGGCTCCTGGAATATAAAGCTGAGCCCAGCTGCTTCAATCCTCTGCACAATACGGGGGAACTCCTGTGCTAGTGGTTCCCGTGCAATATGTTCCTCCGGGAAGTATTTGCTTTCCTTATGCTTAGCATACCATTTCTTTCCTTCCTCGGTTACCCATCTTGTTCCGAATTGGCAGCGTTGGCCGCGCGGAACAGCTAGTGCAGCTGGGACTGCGGTGCCCAATCTCATTCTTTTCCTCCCGGTGCCAGAAGTAGAAGCACCTTTGCCTTTATCCTGCCTACTAGCCATTGTACCTGTTAATATACACAAACAAGCACAACATTAAGCTAAATACATGTTAACTTCGGCTAAGGTCGGGTTACACAACGTTTACCCCACACTTAGTCCTTAGCTACTTTTACGAAACTACGGCAAGGATAACTCTATTTATACCAAAGACAACAACTATACAATTTATGCTTAGTGCATTCACAAAGAATTTCGACAGCATAACGCTTAGCGTACTACTCAGACTTCATACAGCTAATTCCAATCCTACTATCGCTAACAATTCAACCATCGCACAAGCAATAAAAACAAAAAAATAAAAACAACAACAAAAGTTCTATATATACATGCAAATCCAAATAATCCAACCAATTCGCACAATCTTTGCATTTTCCCCAAAAACATGAGAATTCATCGTCTTTTAACATTCACACAATATTTACACGACTTGTCTCAATTTACAACCACACCCCGACATCTAATTCATCAACTTATCAAATAATCCAATTCAAATTCAATAACCCAAGCCCTAGAATGCAATTTTTCAATCAAATTCAGATTATTCACGTAACCGACAAGTTCAAACGCTAATTACAACAATCTGAACATATATCAATCACAAATAACTCAACATTATGTTAAATTGCTACTTAGGGTGATATATCTCACCTCACATGCCCAAATTCGACTAAAATCGCCAAAAATTTGAGAAAAACGAGGAAAACATACCTTTGAGTTGAAGAACCGAAGAAACTTGACGATTTCTTTGCCTAGTAGCGTGGCACGTTGGTTGGGGAGGGGGATTTGGGTGTTTGGTCGCGGAAAGGAGAAGAAATGGGGAGAAAGGGGCAAAAATCGGGGTTAATTTAAAGAAAAACACGCGGGTCACCCGGCAAGCCGGTGTGACCCGGCACCAATTATAAGGCAACGTGTCACGGAGGGTAACGCGGAGCCCTTCCTCCGTGACACGGAGCCAACGCGTTGGCTTACTGGAAATTTTAAAAATTTGGATTTTGCCTTCAACGTGTCACGGAGGGTAACGCGGAGCCCTTCCTCTGTGACACGGAGCCAACGTGCCAGTGCACTGTTTTTTCATTAAATTATTTTTTTATACCTTGCCTTATTCTTCCCAATTCCATGCATATTTTTCTCCGTTAGACCTGAAAATCACCTCACTAAACAAAATTGGTTAGATTAATAGATTTCCCTAACTAAAATGAAAAATATTAACTAAAACAAAAATCTAAACCTAATCAAGAAAAGAAAAATAAAAATAAAAATTATTTACACTAAAAAAAAGAAAGAAAGAAAATATTTTTCACGGGTTGCCTCCCGTGCAGCGCCTGGTTTACCGTCGCGGCACGACGTACCAAGTTTCACCACTTTTTCCTCCACCTTGAGGATATGAATCTCACCCCTAATTTCTTCTCTAATTTCCTCTTATGCTCCAGGGGTGGTGGTGAAAAATTGTAAGGACCAAACAATAGATGTTGCCTTTTGCATTTATTGGTCCTTAAGTAAGCGAAGTCATTTTGTCTCTCCGAATTAGTGAATTTCAAAATATACGGGGCTTGGTCCTCCTCTAGACATTTCTCTACAAACTTGGAAGACTTTATTTCTATGTTGTCAACCAAATTTAATGTTGAAAAATGCGTAGAGTGTGGTCCAATACACCTCAACTCTGAATCTGCATTGTGCTTGACCTCCTTACTTGTATACACCTTTTCAACATCGACATCTATTTCTCCATTAAGGTCAAATGGGAGATATTCTTTCTCTTCTTCCATGAATGGATTTTCTATAGGTATGAGCCGATCACGGGGACACTCAAGAGATTCTAATTGTTGGGCTTCATCCAAAAATTCACCCTTGTATTCCTCTTGTAGTTCCTCTTGAATATCGGCTAAAACTGTCACCTGCGAATTATCACAAGCTTCAGCCTCAGCACACATCTCCGTGAGTTTGACGCTCATCCTGCTTACAGCCTCGGCATTCTCCTTTTGCTGAATTATCAATTCTGCCACCGACTCCTTCATTGCTTCTGATTGCTCCAGGAGTTGTTTCATCATGTCCTCTATTTGAACTTGGCGTCCCAAGTCCTCATTTTCAACATGCCTATATTCAGCAAAAACAACAGAATGATCATAGCGGGGGCGTGGGGAAGGGGAATATGCCTTTGGAAAATCACCCCAATGGCCATATTGACACCCACATATATTGCACATGTTACAGTTTTGCCACAAGTGGGGTCCTCCGCAATTCATGCAAGATTCGCCGAAATATGCGTATCCACCATTTATATTCCAAGATGTCATGTCAATGAGGGTATCCGAAAGAGAGAAAAATTAAAATGAACAAAGAATTAAAACAAATACTAAGACCGAGTTGTCAACACTTAAGAAAATAAAACAAAAATACAGTAAATTTACACTTAACACAATTTCACCAATTGCCTAGTCTCCCCAGCAACGGCGCCAAAAACTTGTTCGGTGCTTTGGTAGGGGTTACAAACTGACACGCAAGTGCACGTGGTCAAACAAGAAATAAAGTGGCTAAGTAAGCCAAGTATCGATCCAAGGAGACTCAGGATAAGTAAAATTGCCTAAGTACACTATATTCTTATCTTACCTCTAATTATGCTAACAACAGCGTAACCAACAGTTAAATGAGTTTTTGGTTATAAAAGATATATATACTAAAACTATTAACAATTATTTACTGTGAATTTAAACTATGGATATGAGCATGCCAAGATTAAGAACAAGTAATGAATCCGATTATAATAATAATTTGGTTAATTTCTTCTTCATGTTGCTAGCCCAAAACAGTAGCCTAGAAATTAAAACTCTCGTATTTAATTTCACTTTAGAATCATAAACCATCCGTCTACATTTCTGTGATCAAATGCAATTTATGACCTAGCAATACAATTCCGGTTCCTAAACTGACTAATACGGCTTTCAAGTATATTTCTATCAGGAAAGCACATCAAAACCCAATTTTCCCAAATCAAGTTAAGAACAATACCCTATTAATTCACAACTTTCCAATTTCTTGCTCTCTCGAGTGAAATTGGACTTTTTAGATGTACATTAATGTCGGCCACACACTAATGCAGTAGAAACAAGAATTAATAGAACAACATGAAAGAAGAAGAAGAAAACCATATCATTAACAACCAAAATTCATCACCATTGTTCAAAACCTTAGCAAGGAAGAGAATTAGCCACTCATTTGTGGATTGATCATCCTAAAACAAGTGTAAATCATGCATACAATTGATAGAAAGAAGAAAGGAAGAGAAGAAATCCCTTAGCTTTTTCGTCCCTCAACTACTTCTAACCCACGTCCTTGCTCCACCAAGTCTGAACTAATTAAAATAAACCTAAGTGTGCTATTTATACTAGTGGGAAATTTTTCCCGGAATAACAAGCAACGTGTCACGGAGGCCAACGCGGAGCACTGCCTCCGTGACACGGCGTGGACGCGGACCTTCACTGGAAATCCAGGGTCTGGTAAATTAGCCTCAACGTGGCACGGAGGCCAACGCGGAGGCCTATCTCCGTGCCACGGAGCTGTCGCGAGGCCACACTTGAATTTGCCTTTTAATTTCCTCTCCAGGCAGTGTGCCTCCGCGATGGTAGCGTGGCACGGCTCCATCGCGGAGCCCCTATACTTTGTGCATTCCAATGTCTTTTCCACGCTCGCATCCAAGTCCAACTCCGATATAGTTCCAACATGCATTTTAGCTCCTAAAAATCATATTTTCCTGCAAAACAAATGCTAATCATGTTGGTTAGTATAAATTCGCATTTTATTACCAACTACATGAGAATATATACACATTGCACAACAAACAAGGCGAAAATGATACATTTGAGTATCACTTGGGCATATAAATTTGCCCAAGATCAGTGATCACACAACCCAGTCACTGTGCCCTAGCAAGGTATGGTGGGCCCTATTTATGGGAAGTAAACATCAAATCCATATTTAGATCACGTGGTTATATATTTTCATGACCCGAATATAGGCTCGGATAGAGACACAGGACAAGGAACCCTGAGAGGCTCCAAGTCAACCCATGGCGTTAACATAGTAGCTAAGAACGCAAAAAAAGCAAAAGTTGAAATAATAAAACACGCTTAAGCAGAAGTCTGCATATATATCAATCTAAAACAAAATCAACACTAAAAATTTGATTTTTCTACCTAATGTTTGAAAAGCCTCTAACATAACTGATGAGTTGATGGATAACATACCCAACTAGCTCAGTAAAGTCTATAACTGAAATAACATAACATTGGATAACTGAATGTCCTTGAAGGATAAGGACTCACCCACCCCGGCTAAAACAGGCCTGAGGGGAAAGCAGGACTAATGATGCGGCTGAGACTGATCTCTTGTATCTGTATCATGAAATGATATAGCATAGAGTATGCGGTCAGTACTTGAAATGTACTGAGTATGCAAGGCAAGTAAACATGGACGATTAAAAATAAATAAGAGTTCATAACAATAGGAAAGCATGAACATGACGTAAATATCATAATATAAACATGAGGGCTAAAGGTTTTCAAACCATTCATAATATAATAATAATCATAGTCATAAGAGAAACCTTATAAGACATAACTTGAGCCAAAGTAACATAAACATAACAATGCTTAAATCATGAGGAACCATGGGAGAACTCGTCTTAATTGACACCATCATGACAGAGCTTACATGATACCCCAACTTTTCGTTCAAGTGGGCAGAGCTATCCCAGGCTTGCCAGGTAAGGGACGTGCATGATGTGATATCACAGGGTATCCAATAATATATTTATATACCTATGGTGACACATAGTTCTAAAACCACGGGGTTTACCTGAACGTCAAATCTACTCGATGCTAGACACTTCTCCCAAAAACATGTACATGAGGCTCATTTCGTAATCGTGAAATCATTCATGGCCAAATAAATCATAACATACTTGATCATACTTGATACATGATTAGCCATGAATAAGGGCCTGTGAGTCAGCCAAGAGTCATAAATTCATAAACCGTGAAGATCATGCATACTTGTAAAAATTTATATACTTGATATTCATAAATCTCTGAAGAGTACTTGAAGAGAAACCATAACATGAATCGTAAATCATAATTTAGGCTTAGTAAGATCAAAATGATTATAGAATCATAAGTTGACTTTTCATGAAACCTTGAATAATTGGACACAGATTGATTGAGATTTGAAACCACAAAATAATTAATCAATTTAAATATAAAATATAGCCATAGATCTTAAAACAATATTTAGGACATGAAGGGAATTGACCCATAATCAAATCAAAGAGATTTCCATGAATTTGGGCTTAAAACCCCATAAGATCATCAAATTACTTTTAAAACTTGAATTCATGAACATAGAGAGGAATTGGGGCATGAGAGTGAAGAGGAACTCTCATTCATAACCCTACATACCTGGGTAATCTAATCTTACACTCTCCCTTGAAAGCCCAAAGAGATTGGAGAAGAAATTAGGGAGTTCAAGGCTTGATCTTCCCTTAGAAATCGTCTAGTTTGCATGCATGGGGAGGGAATGAACTAGAATAGGTTAAGCACCCTTAAAGACCTTCTAACTGAGCTTAAAATAACTTGGTTTAGGACTTAGGAGCTTAGAATTATGAAAATTCCTTTAATGAAAAATCTAGAAAATAGGCACCGCTAGTGACCATGACTCATACCACAAGTCGTACCTCATTCCCATGACTCGTGGTTACCATCCGTTACTCCCTTCCAAAATTTTCTCAGTACTCGGATCTTCGAACAATGAATCCATAGAACAAGTCATTACTCAACACGATGACCTGTTGTGTCCTCTCGTCGTCACCACTGACCCCCCCCACCAAGTACGATTTCTGAAACTCCCACCATTAGTCGACCAACAAATCGTTCCTCTAAACCAAGTGTCGTTGGACCCATCTGTTGCCTCTGTGCTAATTTTAACTACACTTACTCATGAGCACTTACCATGACTCATACCATCCAACCCTGGTATCATAGAGACAAACAAAGACTTCAACCCACGACCTGTTACATCACCCAACGGGTCACCTCTGGACTTGTTACTATTGAGCCTCCTGCTGCAGAGTCTGACTACGAGTGGTTCCTACGGGTTGTTACTCCTTCCCACGACTCATACCACAAGTTTTTCTGAGTCATAAATCTCAAATTTTTCTGTTGTTCGCATTTCAAATTCTAAGTCTAGTCTTAGGCACTTTCTGGATATTACAATATATCCTCCTTGGGAACATTCATCCTCAAATGTGGGGTAAACATACCGAATCACTGAGGAAAACATGTCATCCCAAATACTAAACATCTAAAGTTGGTAAGTGGCAGAGTGACTGACTCCGAGCTGAAATACATAACTGAACTGAATTCATAAATCACACATACATGGATTGACATGAAAGAAACTGGAACACATGAACTGAACATGAAACTAAATAGAGTACTTTGGAGGAAACTGATACCTCAAGCTGGAACTAAACCGGAATGGAATAGGTGCGGGTATTTAGCCATCATATCTGCTTTGGCTTCTTGTGTAGCTCCCTCAACATGTTGATTTCTCCACAAAACCTTTACTAAAGCTACTTCTTTGTTTCTTAGCTTTCAAACCTGACGATCAAGAATCTCAACTAGAACCTCTTTGTAGCTAAGGCTATCCTTCACACCTACGCTCTCCACCGGAACAAGAAAATATGGATCACCTATGCATTTATTTAAAAGCGACACATGGAAAACTGGATGTACTAAAGCCAATTTTGAGGGCAACTCCAACTCGTAATCCACTTTGCCAACACGTCTCATAATCCTGTACGGGCCAACATACTGGGGACTAAGTTTACCCTTCTTTCTGAACCTCATCACACCCTTCATGGGAGACACCTTCAAAAACACCCAATCATCAATTTCAAACCCAAGTTCTCTCCTCCTCACATCCGCATAAGACTTTTGGTGACTATGAGCTGTTCTTAACCTTTACCTTATAAGCTAAACCTTCTCCATAGCCTCATGAACGGAATCTTGTCCTATAAACATAGCTTCACCAACTTAAAACCAACTAATAGGCAATCTACACCTCCGCCCATAAAGAGCCTTAAACGGAGCCATCTGAATGCTGGAATGGTAATTGTTGTTATATGCAAATTCAATCAGAGGTAAATGATCATCCCAACTACGTTTGAAATCAATCACACATTCTCTCAACATATCCTCAAGAGTCTAAATGGTCCATTTGTCCTGACCAACTGTTTGTGGGTAAAAAGTTGTATTAAGCTTGACTTGAGTACTGATCGTGGGCAAAAATAGCATGCCCGAGTGATGCTTTATACCTTAATTTAGTCTTGTTTATCTAAGTTATTTTATATATTTTCATGTGATTTTATGTAAATGTGAATATATACTAACCAACATGATTAGTCCTTGTTTTTGAAGGTTAATAATGCATTTGAGGAACTAATTCATGATTTGGTGAAGTGGAGGAATGGAATCAAGAGCAAAATGTGAAAGTCAACAAGAAAACATGCAATAACTGGCACCCTGCGCGATAGGGGCCGTGGCACGCTACCAACGCGGCAACACTTGGCCAAAAATTGCATTTTTTGGCACATTCCAGTGAGGGTACGCGTTACCAACGTGTCACGGAGGTCAAGTAGGGCGTTCAGCTCCGTGACACGTTGTTGTTCCACCACAGGCCAAATTTTGCAATTTTTTAGCATAGTATAAATTGAACCCTTAGCTCCTAAAATCCTTTGGTCACGATTTTATTCTGAAAAACCACCTAGGAGTGAAGGGAGAAGTGGGAGAACTCATCTACGGTTTATCAAATTCCCTTCTCATCTACCAAATTCATGTAAGTATGTTAGTTTAGTATTAGTTAATTGTAGTTTTACGAACATGAATGGCAAGAACCCTTCCTCTAGGGTTGAAGCCATGAATTATGATTGTGCTTTTATGAATTTGTTTTGGAATTAAGTTATTGATTGTTGTTTTCGTCTTGCATTCTGGATTGTTGGTTGTTTTTATGATTGATCACCATGAAAGCATATTTGTTAGCTTGAGTAATAGCTTGAGAAAGCATTACCTAGGTAAGGACATGAGAATGTAAGGAGCATGTTTGTATCTCGGGAGAGATTTTTGTGTCAGGATAGAAATATACCTAACACCGTGCTTGGTTGACACACGGGGGTTATGATAGACCAACTTGGCATGTCACATCACCATTCGAAGAAGTAGTTGTGAGGCTAAGTTGAGTTAAATGGTTAGACGCATGAAAGTCCCTAATCGTTTCCCCGTAAACCACAACATAATTGATTGCCCGCGACTAGAAAATTAAACTCCTCGCTCACAATGATGCAGTGAGGCTAGATTGTCGTGTTTAGAGGCTCGAAAGAGCATAAACATGCAATTCTAATTATGTGAAATAACAATTGATAGTTCCATGCTTAACCCATTGCAAATCGTAGGATCGCATGATTAATTGGTTTTAGCTCTATGTTGCTCCTAGAGTGATTTCAGAATATTTCGTTGACCCAAACTTAGACTTAATTAATCTCAATCGAAAATGTCTATAACCAACACTTGAGGTATTTAAGATCACAATAGAAATGGATAGTTAGAGGAATGGGTCCAGTCCCTATGGGTTCGACAATCCGGTTCTTAAAAAGAGCCACTATATTACTTACACGACCTGTACACTTCCGGACGCGCGAATCGGGCACGTCAAGTTTTTGGCGCCGTTGCCGGGGACTCGGTGAAGTTTTGATAATTTATCTATTTTTGTGTGATTTTTGAATTTCCTTAAGTGTTGAGAAACTTGGTCTTAGTGTGCTTAATTGCAGGTGACAGGTTGTCCTGCCGAGCTGGCTAGAAATAGAGAGCTTGTGGAACCGTTGCTGGAACCTGAACGTCAAATCCATTTGCAAAGGAGAGTAGCTCTAGAGCAAAAGCTGAAGAGACTTCAAGAAAAGGTGCAACAACAACCACCCGCAGGACAAGCACAATTGTCATCCGAAGCAATGGCAGCAAGACCAGTTCGCGAAGTGGCAATCCCACTAGCGACGAATGTGACCTCTAGCATCCGTAAACCAGAACCTGGAGGGCACTTTGAGCTTAAACAGAACATGGTGCAGCTGTTACATTCTAGTGGTCAATTCACTGGGATGGCACATGAGGACCCGCAGCAGCACTTACAGAGCTTTTTAGAGATTAGTGACACGTTTGTCCCCATCGGCGTGTCCACAGATTATGTCCGAATGACCCTCTTCCCATTTTCACTATTGGGAGAGGCGAAAAAGTGGCTGAAGGCTGAGCCACCGAACTCCATAACTTCATGGAATGACTTGGCTAAGAAGTTCCTTATCAGATTCTTCCCTTAAGGCAAAACTGCAAGGTTGAGAAGTGAAATACTCAGTTTCAAGCAGAGGCCTGATGAGAACTTATATATGGCTTGGGAAAGATTCAAGTCATTATTGAGAGATTTCCCCCATCACCAGCAATCAAATGAAGTGTTGGCCCATACCTTTGTAGAAAGTCTACACCCACACACAAAAATATTACTAGACTCTACATCGGGTGGGCAAGCCTTGGATAAGACTTATGATGAGTTGTACACCTTGTTGAATAGAATTGCACAAGGAAATCCAGAGTGGCACAGTGAGTCATCGAGAGGGGCAGGAAAGAGATCGGGGTTGATAGAAGTAGATGGTTTGAATGCCTTGGCAGCACAGTTAGCTTCGTTCCAGCATCAAATGATGACTCAGTTCAACAACTGAGTATGAACCAACGCCAGGGCCAGGTTAATGCAGTTCAGCAAGCTCCGAGTTGGTGTGAAATTGTTGGTAATAATGGACACCATGCAGAATCTTGTGGAGCCAATCTGGAGTCAGTCAATTTTGTTAGTAATGTGCAGCGCAACAATCAGAATTTTGAAACCAGTTACAACAGAAATTGGCAGGGCCACCCGAATTTTTCTTGGGGTGGAAACCAAAAGCAGAATTATATGCTACCTCAACAACAACAGTATCAGCAGAATAGGCAGAATGATGGGAAATTGAGTAACAGCATTGAGGAAACACTGCAGAAACTTATGGAGACCCAGAATCAGTTAGCAGAAAATCAGGCGAGGATGGCAACAGACTTAATGAATCAGCAAGTAGCCACCCGCAATCTTGAAAAACAAGTGGGTCAGATAGCAGCTGCTCAAAACATGAGATCACAAGGGGGATTACCTAGCGACACAGATCCTAACCCCCGGCAGATCAATGCCATCAGTTTGCGAAGCGGTAAGAAATTAGCTGATGCAGTGCCAAAAGAGATGAGAAAGGGGTTGCAGCCGGAGTTGGTTAGACTAGAACCATCCATTAACATGGGAGATAATCAGAGTGCTGGCCAACAAAATGCGGAACTTTCATTGCAGCCAGCACAAAGACCACCACCACCATTCCCTCAGAAATTCAGAAAGAGCAAGGAAGAGGAATGCTTCAAAAAGTTCTTCGAGAGCTTCAAAGAACTTCACATAAATTTGCCTCTTATTGATGTCTTGCAGGGAATGCCTAAGTATGCTAAATACTTGAAGGATGTAATGGCGAACAAAGTGAGATTGGTGGATGTCCAGACTGTAGCACTGACTGAGGAGTACTGTCACAGGGTATTGAGCAAAATGCCGAAGAAGCTCAAAGACCCAAGGAGTTTTACCCTCCCCATACAAATTGGTAAAGCTGAGGTGCTACGAGCTTTGTGTGACTTAGGGGCAGCAGTCAATCTAATGCCCCTATCCTTATTCAACACCTTGGGGTTGGGAAAACCGAGGCCGACAAGGTTGATGCTGCAGCTGGCTGACAAGTCGCGAGTGACACCTGATGGAATAATAGAGGACCTTCTCATCAAAGTAGGTAAGTTCATTATACCTGCTGATTTTATTGTCTTGGATTTTCAGGTTGATGACCAGGTACCCCTGATCTTGGGACGACCATTCTTGGCCACTGGAGGAGCGGTGATTGATTTGAAAGCAGGGACCTTGAAAATGAGGGTTGAGGATGAAGAAGAAATCTTCCGCGTTTACCAAGAAATGAACCCATCTGCAAACTATAGAAACCTTTGTCAGGTTAGTGTGTTGGCAGAGGATAAGTGTGGGGTGGAGGATTCCACAGGTGCAGGGCCAAAGGCAATTACAAGTGTTCAGCCCGAGTCTGATAAAGGGCTTCAAATTGAGAAGAAGTTGGAGAATGAGAGGAACAGAGTGGAGGTTGTTTCCTCTAAACAGCAAAAGAAAAGGAGATGGTTCTTGAAAGAGAACCCAGGTATGAGGATGTCCTGAAAAGGATAGTCCACGTCGTTCCACGACGTAAAATTAGGCGCTGCTTGGGAGGCAACCCAAGGGTACCACAGGTACCATTTTAATTTCTTGCAATTGAGTTAATTTTTGTTTATTTTCATCTTGTGTTGTTTGGTGGAAAGTTAAGCGCAGATGGAGGGGAAGTCTGAGTACCCGTGGAGGAGGAAGCTAACAAGCATGGAAGAGAAAAAGTGTGGGGTTGAACACCCACTTGTGCAAAGTCGAAGAAATGCATGCTGTTAGCTAAGCCTAAAGGCCTCAGGGAGTATTTCTCACCCTTTCTAAATTTTAATTTGATGCTATGAGGACATAGCATGAGTTAAGTGTGGGGTGAGGGAAATTTCAAGGAAAATTTCAAAATTTTCTGTGCTTAACGATTTTGGTGAATGTAATGCTTGTGCAAAAGTTGGTGAGAAGTTTGAAAAATTTGAAAATTTTTTGTGAGTTAAGCATGACTTCATCACCCGTTGGTTTTTCTTTTCGGTTCTTTTCCGACGGGGGGTCTTTGAACCGAAGAATAAAAAAAAAATTTCTTTTTCTTTGTCTGTATATAATGGTTTAGTCATAGTTAGAGACTGTTTCCAACGATGGATGGATGACGAGCGTCTTGAGGAAAATTAGTCGATAGGTTTTGGGTTTTTGAAACCATAACTAATTGGTGCTTGATGTTCTTGTTATGTGCTATACGTTATTGTAAGATGCAAGTATGTTCGGTGTGAAGCATGCAGGTGTATAACTTTGTGTGAGACGCTTAGGCTCTTGAATTTGACTCAATATGATTGAAGCTTAATTCTGAATTCTTGTGATTAGCTGTGTAAGAGTCTGATGAATGTGTCTCGAATTGAGCATGTGCCATGAGTGTAAGGTTTTTGAGTATTCTGTGCTATTGTGGATTGTCTAGAACTTGTCTGGTGTGTTTATAAAATGAAATGAAGGCTGTGAAGTGTAGGAGATGATCTAGGCATTTCTTTGAATGAACCAAATTTTTATCCCTCATTTTACCTACCTTGAGAAATTAATCCTAGTTAGCCCCATTGAGCCTTGAGCCTATTCTTTGACAGCTGCAACATAAGCTTAATCCTTTTTCTTTCATTAGCCTTGAATTTGATCCAAAAATCCTAAGCGCTTAAGGGAAAAATATGAAAGAGTAAAGGAGTGAAAAGAAAGGAAAAGTAGCAAGTTGTAGAAGTGGAGAAAAGGACAAAGGTGCACTTGTGTGAAAATGGTTGATTATTATTAAGGAGTTAGAAAACAAATTAATGAATTTTTTTTTTATAGAGCTCCATACTAATAAGCTAAAAGTGCCTAAAGAAAGAGGGAACATCAGAGGAAAAAGAAAGCTGAAAGGAGAAAAAGGTGAAGTAAGGGAACGGAAGTTCGTAATGAGGGCGTAATGTATTAAAAGCGCTTGGGAAAGTTAGTAACTATTATTGGCCAGAATAGTACCTTCCTGTCCCTTAGCTTACATTACAACCCATTAAGTCCTACTTGATCTTACATTCACACATCCTTAAATTAGTGGAATAAAACACTAAGGGCAAGCTTATGGGTCATTACATGATGCATGTGAATTCTTTCTGAGAGTGAGCGTAATTCTATTCATGTACCCACACATGTTGTGATTTAAAAAATTGTTTTTGCGTGTGATTGGGTAACTCTCTTTCCGTGAGGGGCACATGTTGAATGAAGGATATAATTCATGTGGGATTTCTTAATCAGTTGATTTGCATGAGTTTGCTAAGATTTTGAGAGTCGATTCTTGAGGTTAAGAAGTCTTAACATATTTGTACTTCATTTCAATGATCAAATCGTGCATGCTCTATCTTTAGCTTGTTATCTTACGTAATCATTGTAGCCGTAGCTTGAATATTCTTGCTAAATGAGTTATGGATGAGTCTCCATATGCATGAGATGTAATAGGTTGTTCGAGGACGAACAAGACTTTAAGTGTGGGGTAGCTGATCGTGGGCAAAAATAGCATGCCCGAGTGATGCTTTATACCTTAATTTACTCTTGTTTATCTAAGTTATTTTATACATTTTCATGTGATTTTATGTAAATGTGAATATATACTAACCAACATGATTAGTCCTTGTTTTTGAAGGTTAATAATGCATTTGAGGAACTAATTCATGATTTGGTGAAGTGGAGGAATGGAATCAAGAGCAAAACGTGAAAGTCAACAAGAAAACATGCAATAACTGGCACCCTGCGCGATAGGGGCCGTGGCACGCTACCAACGCGGCAACACTTGGCCAAAAATTGCATTTTTTGGCACATTCCAGTGAGGGTACGCGTTACCAACGAGTCACGGAGGTCAAGTAGGACGTTCAGCTCAGTGACACGTTGTTGTTCCACCACAGGCCAAATTTTGCAATTTTTCAGCATAGTATAAATTGAACCCTTAGCTCCTAAAATCATTTGGTCACGATTTTATTCTGAAAAACCACCTAGGAGTGAAGGGAGAAGTGGGAGAACTCATCTACGGTTTATCAAATTCCCTTCTCATCTACCAAATTCATGTAAGTATGTTAGTTTAGTATTAGTTAATTGTAGTTTTACGAACATGAATGGCAAGAACCCTTCCTCTAGGGTTGAAGCCATGAATTATGATTGTGCTTTTATGAATTTGTTTTGGAATTAAGTTATTGATTGTTGTTTTCGTCTTGCATTCTGGATTGTTGGTTGTTTTTATGATTGATCACCATGAAAGCATATTTGTTAGCTTGAGTAATAGCTTGAGAAAGCATTACCTAGGTCAGGACATGAGAATGTAAGGAGCATGTTTGTATCTCGGGAGAGATTTTTGTGTCAGGATAGAAATATACCTAACACTGTGCTTGGTTGACACACAGGGGTTATGAAAGACCAACTTGGGATGTCACATCACCACTCGAAGAAGTAGTTGTGAGGCTAAGTTGAGTTAAATGGTTAGACGCACGAAAGTCCCTAATCGTTTCCCCGTAAACCACAACATAATTGATTTCCCGCGACTAGAAAATTCAACTCCTCGCTCACAATGATGCAGTGAGGCTAGATTGTCGTGTTTAGAGGCTCGAAAGACCATAAACATGCAATTCTAATTATGTGAAATAACAATTGATAGTTCCATGCTTAACCTATTGCAAATCGTAGGATCGCATGATTAATTGGTTTTAACTCTATGTTGCTCCTAGAGTGATTTCAGAATATTTCGTTGACCCAAACTTAGACTTAATTAATCTCAATCGAAAATGTCTATAACCAACACTTGAGGTATTTAAGATCACAATAGAAATGGATAGTTAGAGGAATGGGTCCAGTCCCTGTGGGTTCGACAATCCGGTTCTTAAAAAGAGCCACTATATTACTTGCACGACCCGTACACTTGCGGACGCGCGAAACGGGCACGTCAAGTACCGAGACCCTTCTGAAATGATCTCTAAAACTTGGAGGCAAACTGAGTACCTCTATCTGACATGATGGACAAGGTCAGTCCATGCGACCAAACTAACTCTTGAATATACAATTTAGCATAGTCCTCCGCTGAGTCGGTAGTCTTGATCAGTTGGAAATGCGCAGCTTTACTCAACCTATCTACAACCACCCAAATAGAGTCATATTGTTGATGAGTACAAGGCAATCCTATAATGAAATCAATATTGATTTCCTCCCACTTTCAAGTAGGGATGTTCATATCTTGAAGCATACCTCTAGACCTTTGATAATTGACTTTCACCTATTGACAATTCAGACACTTTTCAACAAACTCTGCTATTTCCTTCTTCATACCCTTCCACCAATAAACTTCTTGTAGGTCACGGCACATCTTGGTGGCACCTGGATGTCTAGAATATCTGGAACCATGAGCCTTATGCAACATCTTCTCCCTCAAGCCATCAACACCCAGTACACACATATGATCCTGATATCATAGTACACCATATCCCCCTTGGGAGAAAACCTCCACCTTCTAATTCTGAACAGCTTCCTACAACTTTACCAAAATAGGATCCTCGTCTTTCTTGGCTTTGACTTCGGTCACAAAGGAAGATTCTAATCCATTCTGAATGATGAAACCACCATCTTTCGAGTCAACAAGCCAAACTCCTAGTCGTGCAAGATGATGCACATCCTTCACTAACTATTTCCCCTCCTCATCTACATGGGACACACTCTCCATAGAAAGCCTTCTAAGAGCTTCTGCCACCATATTGGCCTTGCCTGGATGATAAAGGACACTCATATTGTAATCCTTAAGAAGTTCCAACCACCTTCTTTGATGCAAATTTAGATCCTTATGGGTATACATTTATTGTAGGCTTTTATGGTCCATAGACACATCTACATGGACCCCGTAATTGTGTCTCCAGATCTTCAAGGCAAATACTACCGTCGCCAACTCGAGGTCGTGAGTTGGATAGTTCTTTTAGTGGACTTTCAGCTGCCTGGAAGCATAGGCTATAACCTTACCGTGCTGCATTAATACACAACCAAGTACGATCCTTGAGGTGTCACAATAAACCATAAACCCATCGGTACCCTCAAGTAGAGTCAACACTAGTGCTGAGGTGAGTCGAATCTTCAACTCTTGGAAGCGCTTCTCATAGGCCTCCGACCATTGAAACTTCACTTTCTTCTGGGTCAACTTAGTCAATGGTGATGCAATGGATGAAAATCCTTCCACACACCTCCTGTAGTAACCATCCAAGCCCAAGAAACTCATGATATCCGAAGGACTCACTGGTCTATGCCAAGTCTTCACAGCCTCTATCTTTTGAGAGTCCACCTATACACCCTCACTTGACACCACATGACCCCAAAATGCTACCGAGTTTATCCAAAGCGCACACTTGCTGAATTTAGCATACAACTGGAGATCCTTAAGAGTTTGTAGAACCACCCTCAAATGAGCGGCATACTCCTCCTTGCTCTGAGAGTATATGAGAATGTCTTCTGTGAACACAATCACGAACATGTCCAAATACGGGTTGAACACCCTATTCATAAAATCCATGAAAGCTGCAGGAGCATTCGTTAGTCCAAAAGATATAACTACAAACTCATAGTGACCATACCGAAACCTGTAGTGTCACGACCCCAACATAGGCCCGGATTGAGACACAGGACAAAGAACCCCAAGAGGCTCCAAGTCAACCATGGAATGAAAATGAAATCTAAAATCAATGTAATCAAGTGGAAGTCTAACATATATAATAAAGCATAAATCTAGAAATATCATAACTTCTAAATACATAACACACTGCTGAAACTGCATACATGCTATGTCTGAAAAGCCTCTACTATTGATGAACTGATGGGAAAAGACCCCAACTAACTCACTATAGTCTGAAACTGAAAGTATCAAATACAACTGAAGGGAAGGACCCTCGAAAGATGAGGACTCACCAACTCTGGATGGATAGTGCTAATACTGCAGATTTGGCTAATGACAGGACTAAGCTTGAATATCTAAGCTTGTATCATGAAAAAATACAGCATAAAGTATGCGGTCAGTACGTGAAATGTACCAAGTATGTAAGGTAAGTAAAATCTCTAAGTAAGTAAATCAGAAATCATGCATAACATAAAACATTTCATCGTAAGAGTTTCTGAGTAGGGCTTGTATGCTATTATCTAAAAACATGATTTAAACATAACTAAATATCATAACTGAATTGAATGACCCAAAGCTGAAAACTAATAATCATAAGTAAAACAGAACATTGGGTCAAACCTGCTGAAAACATAATATCATGACTAATGAACATGCATAACTGAAATCCTGATGAACAATGGGAGACTCGTCAGATAACCGACATTACCACGATAGAACTTACATTGTCCCGACTATCACATTCAAGTGGACAGAGCTGTCTAAATCCTTGTCAGGGCTAAGGACGCTACCATGATATATATCAAGCTAAAGGCCCCTTAAGGGAAGGGAAAGCTCATAAGGGAGGTTCCAAATAATCTGAACATACCTACATTGACACATAGTTCTAAGGCATAGGGTTGACTGACCCTTCGCCTACTCGGTGCTAGACACTACTCCCAAAAAAATGCATATGCTCTCCATCGTTTATCAATGAAGTTGACTCATAACATACATGCATAAATATGAAATCAAAACATAAGGAGCCTTGGGCTCAAAACATACCACAAGTTGAAAATAGTGGGAGTCTAGACTCTAAAATCCATATGGTAAGCTAATAACATGAAATTTAGATAAATCATGAAACATAAGCTAATAACATGAAATTTAGATAAATCATGAAACATACTTGATTATATGGGCTTGCCCAATACTTAAACATGCTTGACATAGATTTGATCATTCGAAAATATGAACATAGACATGGGTAATTCAAAATCATACTTTCTTCATATACATCTCATCATGCTTGAATACATATATCGTAGATCTCAACTTTCGTGAACTTTCATGGATGGACATCATAATTTGTAAAACTTGAAAACATAATTTATGATTGAAAAAATTGTAAAACTTTTCCATGAATCATAATTCAACATTAAGAACATGCTTAGATCATACCTATGATTGATACTTAGAGAATTTACATACTAGGTTAAAACCAATAGATTCATCAATTAGAATTTCATGAATTGAAGAGGGATTGGGCATGGGTGTGGATTAATATAACAATTCATAACCCTACCTGGTTGGAAGAATCTAATTTCACAACTCTCTTGGTTACCCAATGGAAATTTTGGGAAGAGCTTGAGGAATTTAGTTTGATCATCCTTAAGAGCTTCTAGATTTGCATGCATGGAAGTGAATAGGCTTAGAATGAACTTAGCCCTCTTAAAACACACTATTCTAAGCTAAAGACGACGTAGTATAGGCCATAGGTACTTAGGAATTACAAAAAAGACCTTAATAAATTCGTAGGAAAATACTCACAGCTAGTCCCCACGAGGGACTGGACGACTCATGCCCCATACCACAGCTGGTGGTCTACTTCCCATTACCTGCACTAGAATTTTCCTTCTGAGGGTCACCACGAGGGACACCACGACTCATGATGTACCTGATGAATCGTGGTGACCAAGTCATCATCATCATTTCCTAAACTCCTTGCACCTTCAATCACTCTTGACCACGTCACACATAATGAATCATGGTGCTGACCACGACTTGTGGCCACACTCGTGGACACCTCAAAAATCAAAATTTCAACCTAGTCCAAACTCTTCTCCACGAGTCACTCAACGACTTTTGGGGCACCCCACGGGTCAGTGGACGACTGATCTTGTGACTTGGTGCCGAAAATTCTATTTTCTCCATTTCAACCCTAGAGTTTGATATTATGGCTTTCAGGGTATTACAAGAAGGTTGTCATCAGGACGTCACTCTCTCTAACCTTGAGCTGATGATATCTGATTTGAGTTCTATCTTTGAAAAACACTTGGCACCTTGAAGTTTGTCAAACAAGTCATCAATTCTGGGGAGGGGATGCCTGTTCTTGATGGTGACCTTGTTCAACTGTTGATAGTTAATGCAGATCCAAAGGGAACCATCCTTCTTCCAGACAAAGAGTAGAGGTGCACCCCACGGGGCTTTGCTAGGTCTGATGAAACCCTTATCTAAAAGATCCTTCAACTGTTCCTTTAACTACTTTAGCTCAATTGGAGACATTCTATAAGGATGAATTGATATAGGCTGCATATCGGCGAAGAAGGTCAATACCAAAATCGATCTCCTAGTCAGGAGGAATTCTTGCTAAATCATCTAGAAACACTTCTAGATATTCACACACTATAGGAATTGACTAGATAGTTGGGGTTTCAGATGTAGCATCCTTAACCCTAACTAGGTGGTACATGCAACCCTTAGAAATCATCTTTCTGGCCTTAAGGTAGGAAATGAAATGACCTACAGGAACAGTTGAACTACCCTTCCACTCTAGGACTGGCTCACCCGAAAATTGAAACTCTACCGCACGGGTTCTACAATTCCTTGAGGCATAACATGCATGTAGCTAATCCATGCCAAAGATAACATCAAAATCTTTTATGACTAGCTCTACTAAATTTGCTGAGGTGAACTTCTGAAGGACTGTGACAGGGAAATTTTTATAACTGAATCACTAACTGGAGTAGAGACTGAGAAGTATTCAGATAGGATTTCGAGACTGACTCCGAAACTACTAACAACATAGGGCATCACAAAAGATAAAGTAGCCCCTTCTAATAATGCATATACATCAAAGTGGAATACTCGTAACATACCTATGACCACATCTGGTGAAGTCCCCTGCTCCTGAAGTGATGCAAGGGCATAAAACCTTTTCTGGCGCTGACCACCACCTGCACTGGTGGACTCACCCTACTGAGCTTGGCTACTTGGTGTTTCTGCTCAATTGGTAGCTTAGGTATGGACCCTATCATCACCCCGTCTGGCCAACGGACACTCCCAGCACTTGTGCTAGGATCTACCACATCCAAAATAGATATCTAATCCAATCAGACACTCCTCTATGTGATTCTTGCCACACTTTCCGCAGACCAAAAAGATATGCTCTACCTGCATGCTCATTTTTCCCCTCAAACCTGATGCTCTACTTCCATGTTTACGCCACGATCTAGATGGAATATTGGCCGATGATGAAGTTGGCGCTAATGACCACTGATGGGACTGCTGACAATGTCCATCTCTCGATCCTTACTGGGAGAATCCATAGTTATCTATCCTGGCCCTCTTGGGCTCTCTCTCTCTCTCAAATGCCACCACTTCCATCTACTGGGCATACAAAACCAATTGAGGAAAGTTGATGTCCAGATGAAGCATAGCAGTCCTAAAATCCTTGACTAGGTAGTCCGCTACACCGTGCACAAACCTGCTCACCCAAGCCCTCTGATTAGCCACCAGATTTGGTGCATATTTGGACAAACGTGTGAACTCCAAAGCATACTCCTAGAGTTTCATATTATTCTTCCTCAGGTTCACAAACTTAGCTGCCTTGATCTCCCCCATCTCACGGGGAAAGAATCGATCTAAGTGCGCGGTAAGAAACTCATCCCAACCACTGAGACCCACTCCAATTGCTTTGCTGTCCTTCGATTGTCTAACCCAGATATGTACAACCCCTTTTAATTGATAAGAGGCTAGATCTGTGCACTCCTCCCCCGTCACCCTTATAATTCGGGTGATCTTCTGGATCTTATCAATAAACTTGTGTGGATCCTCGCCCACCTTTGATCCAAGAAACTCTAGTGGGTTCATCCTAAGAAAGTCCCTGACTCTTGTCGCTATCGCATTCCCATTCTGGGCAACATACACTACCACCTGCTGGTTGACCTGAGCGGTCAATGCCTGTGCCAACATCTGGATGGCTTCCCTAAACTCCCCATGGGCAACTTGCTCAGGCACATAATCCTCGGGGGTTGGTGGAGCCTGCTGATGCCCATCTTCGTTGCCATTCTTGTCGCCATTTCCATTTTCATTTCTTCTCCCATTAACTCAACGAGGAGGTATGATTCTACAAATGTGTATAACACAAGTTAGAAGGATAGAGAGACATTTCATCGCATGACTGATAACGTCAAAAATACACTCCTCTTTTACAAAAGAGCGTAAATGGTCGTTGTATCAAAATAAATACCCTGAAGGATGTCGGGGTCGAATCCCGCAGAGAATTGAGTCGATAATTCAAGAGTTATAAACTAATTCAAAGTAGAATGCATAATTTTTCAACATTTGAAAAGTAAAACTGGGGGGAATTTAAATGGAAATAACTATCTAATTCTAAACTAAGACTAATTAGGGGGAAATCCAATTGTTGCAATCACAAAAGTTATGGCTAGGGACATTTTATAGATGAGATCACAACTAAATTGAGAATTTCTTCAATGACTTAGACACACAATTGGCATAGATAGCAGTGGATAATTGACATTCTCTTGTTTTCAAGGATAAGAATATTTATGCATTGGGTTCTTTCAAACCCCAAAGCCAATTCAAGTTATCAATCACACAAGCTTGAGGAAGGACTAGCTATTTCTAGACTAGAAATTTAATGGAGTGAAAATGTGGATTTTAACTATCTCTAGCTTAATCCCACACACTAACACTCCAATTCCTCACTAATATCTTCTCACCTTTCTCTTTCAAGAAAAACCAAGAAAGTAAAGCACAATTCATGTTTGCAAACCATTAATTTTGACAATTATAACTTAGGAGAAGATAATAGAAATACAATTTCAATAAAAAACCTATAGCAATTTAGAAAAACCCAATCAAATTAACAAACCCACCATGAATATACCTCTAGCTAGCAAATTACTCAAGCATTTCTGAAGATAAAGAGAAGATACCAAGAGGATTCCCCTTACATTCATCACATTGGCTTCACAAATTTTATTCACAAGCTCTTACAACAATGGTTGAATTCTCCCAAAATGGGTTAAAGAAAGAGAAGAAGGAAATCCCTATCCAACTCTACAATTCTATGGTGACAAGATGTGTGAGAGATTATTAACGTTGGTGAGTTGGTTGAAATTGAATGGTTGATGTACAATGAAAGCTATGTAAATATTTCTACTTTCTTGTGTACCACTTTCCCCAAATTCCCTTGAGGCTTTTAGATGCTTTGGAGACCTTTCTACACCCTTTTACCCTTCATTAAATAGCCTCTCCTGTGAAGAACGGGCGTTTAGCCAGTGCGAATCTGTGGAGCACCGGCAATCCACCACCAAACATTGACACAAAATAATGGCCATTGGCGGTTCAAACAGCGTTTAGCCACTGCCAAACCGCCAACCGCCGGTTGGTCAGCCGGTCTGGGCAGTGGCTTCGGCGGTTCGCTCGCGTTTCGCCTTTTTGGATTCGCGTTTAGCTGATTCAAAGCATGTCCTTACACCTCTTTTTGAGCTCAAATATTCCATTATCTTTGGCTCCTCTCCTTCATATGTTAACTCATCAAATTCCATCTCAAACTTCATATGTTTTGCTAGATTTCATGCTTTCTCTACTCACATGAAGTACCTACAAAGAATTAAAGAGAAAGGGCATAAAATCCACATAAACGACTCAAAAAATAGGAGAAAACTCAAGCTTAGGAGCCTAATGAGTTGGTAAATTTCCAACTTATCAAACCCCCAAACTTGAACCATTGCTTGTCCTCAAGCAATGCAATTCTTCACAGTTGAGAAAATGAACAACATACTATATATATGAGTTGGAAATTAATGATTTACTTGATAAAAAGATTACCAAAAGTAAGGTGGTTAAATTCATAATTCCCCCACTAGAGGAAATTAGTTTACCAATAGATGGTAGAATTGTTACAGGTACAACTTATAAGGTTAACATAGGTTACTGGCTATAAAAAAATTTTTCCTCAAATCTGTCTTTTAATATTATCCTAACTTTTTCAGCAAATAATGTTGGTAAACCACTTACGAATTTTCCTTTTCAATAATCATGACTATAGACTTTTCTGACCATAACCTTGTTGAGGAATTTGAATATTTGGATAAACTTTGGTTAGATCCAGAAAATATGATAAAAAGGCAATGGTATGCAGAAAAATATTCATTAAAGGAAAGATTATCCTTTAGGAAAAAATAGTGCGCCAATATGAAAAAGATGAGATGCAATATAGAATTCTTTAAATGATTTGAGTGCACAGGAAAATTGGATGATCAAAAGGAATCATTAAGCATGATCGTTAATAAATGACATACCAAAACTAAGGTGGTCGAATCTATAATTCCCCCACTAGAGGAAGTTAGTTTACCAATAGATGATAGAATTGTTACAGCCACACCTTTTAAAATTGAATATAGTAGACACCCAAGGTGATCCTAAGACTAAAGATATAAATAGATTAATTCAACAAAATAATTATACTAATTAATTACTATATGTAGTCTCTAATCAGATTCTTAAGACTGATAATAAATCAATTTTCAATTATAAACCTATCCCTTCCTATAATAATAAGAAATTAGAAACCATAAATGAAGAAATAATATTAGGCACCCCCTTTATAACCCAAATAAAACCCTATGTCGCTGATTTAGACGGCATCCACACCACTGCCCTAGGAAATAAAGATCATTGTTCCCTACCTAAATAATATGACAAAAGAAGAAAGTGAATTTATAAAAGAAAAAACTATCTTTAAAATAAATCTGCTTTCCCAACAAATAAACTATTTAAAGAATGAGATAAAATTCCAAATAGATGGATTAAAAATGGTCATTAGGCTTGTAATGCGATTTTCAAAAAACGGGTCGAAGGCTCAAACGTTGGCTTTCAAATATTAATGTTCAAGGAGGTCATTTTGGGTGAAGTGACTAACAAAAGAGGGCCTAAGATCATGTTATAAGTACAAACACATCTATTATTTCTCCTTGAATCACACTTAGGAAAAGTACTAGACAATCATGCATACACAAGAATTAAGCCAAAAACCTCACCATAGAGGGCATGATAATCCAAGTAGTTCACACACTTTCTTTGTTGCATTAAGAGAATGACTTTTAACGAGCTAGTTACGAATCGACATGCCAAGAAAGGAATATATAATTCATGATAGGCTCTAGGATAGTATAAATATTTAGCTACTCAAACTCATACTCCTCTCGGCCAACATGGTTCTGATACCATTTAACGGATCGTAGAAAATGACTTGAAAATAAATTACAAAGGCAGGAGCGAAATGAAAGAAAATACTACAAGTAATGATAAAGTAGAAGAAAAAGATATTTACCAAGGGTTGTTTATTGATAAGAAGGAAATACAGAGAACATAGAGGGAAAGAGAGATTTGGGAAATTTGGAAGTGATTGTAGTATTTTCCGAATGCCCTTACGAATACAAGGTGAAGGTCTTAAATAGACCTCAATATGATGAGTCAGCTAATTACTATCTTCTATCTATTTACATGTATCCACACGTGGTAGATTTAATTTTACATGGATCTATTTAAAAGATGTCTTCATCTTCTTGAAACTTGGTTTTCTTGAAATTTGATATTTGTCCCGATGTGGCTTTGGAATTTGATGGAGATTTGTCTTCATCTGCATGGGAGTTTGTAGAGATTCCATTTTGTCCTTATGTGGCTTGTCTTTTTACTGCATTATTTTTTGGGTGGATTTCTGAGGGGTCCATTGCTTTTGATTGTAGTAGCTTTTCATTTTCATGAAAGGGTAGTCTGGCCGTCTTCTTTAGTTGAGAAGATAAGTTTGATCTATCCCTTGTGGATCTAGCATGTCTCCATTGCTCAGTTCACTTGTATGAGAGGATGCAGTATCTAATAATTCCATTATCTATTTTTGTTGGGTATCCTTTTCCAAATTTGACAAGGCCTGCTGGAGTCTTCTTTTTAATTCTTCCATGGACAGTTGGGAATCCTGTTGTAATGAAGAACTTGAAGTTTCCTTATCTTCCTGGGGAGTTGGTGCCCAACATTTGATTTTGATGGTCTTACTCAAATATTTAATCCTTTCAAATTCATGAATATCAAAGGACTAGCTGATAATGTATGAAATTCTTTTTGCAATAAAAAAACTTGCACAATTTAATATTTTCTGGTAGGGTAGAAATATTCTTCTCTAACTGGAATTTTTCAAACTGTGTCTAAAAATGTTTTGACAATACCTGTGTATTTCCTCCGAATTGGTTCCACCATTCGTAAAACCATCTGGGGATGATCACGCTTTTCATATCTTCTGAATACTTGACAAACCAAGAGCGAGTTTTGGGTCTTAGATACATAAAGTTATACTAGGATTCCTTATAATCATACCAGTGGTATGTCTGGGGTCTATGGGCTCTTAATAGGGGAATGGGTGTATGTAAATGATCTACAAACCATTTAAACGAACTTAAAATTCTTTTAATTGTGAACTTTGAGTAATGAATACTGTCAGTATTATCTGGACATTTTAATTTATGCTCAATTTTTACTGAATCGGTGTTTGTTAAAATGAACTCATAATACCTTCAGGTTTTAAGGGGATCATCCGTCTCCACATAATTCCAATTTGTGTAGCAGCATTTTAGTAACTCTGGTACTCCAAAACCTTCATATTTTTTATCGAAGGCCATGATCGGCAGTACCTATAAAACTGTTACCTCAAACTACTATTTATTTGGAATATTTTTCTCCATTTTCTTTTTAGGAGTCGCTAGTAGAACCGCCTGAGAGTATGTGTTTGGTGGCTTCATTTCATAGCTATCCTTTGTTTGGATAGAGATAGTTTTATCGCCTGATGAAGAGTCTCCTTTAAAAACTGGTTTTAATGGTTGTAATCTGGTATGATTGGTCATGGGTTCCTTTAATGGGGATGGAATAGTAGCTTTTGGAAAAGATGGGAATTCTTCCAAAATTGAATATCTATTTTCTGGTTTTGGTTTTTCCTCTTCTTTGAAGGGTCTTTTCATTATTTCTTCTGGTTTGAAGGGCCGAAATGGAGGCCTCAAGGGCCTTATACCTGGTGTTCTGGGTCTCATTTAGTTCCTTGTAGAAATTCCCTAGTCAAAAAATCTGGGAAAGAATTATTTTTCTCCTTGTATAAATTCGATTTCAAAATCAAAGTTGGATAACAATGCCTACCATCTAGCAAATATTTTTTTAGAAACTAGATTTTTTACATCTTTTTGTAAAACATATTTGCTTGCTTTGCAATCTACTCGTACCGTCTTGAGATTTTGTGATACATAGCAATATAGCCAGAATTTCCTTTTTAATAGTGCTGTAATTTTTCTGAGTATTATTCCAGATTCCTGAAGTGAATCTTACTAATTGTTCAGGGTTTTCTAGGGAGATTCTTTGTTTAAGGATGCCTCCATATCCTATGTCTGAGGCGTCAGTTTCTACTATCATGAATGTCTCTTCATGTGGTATTCCTAGACATGGAAGTCTTTGAACTATTGATTTTCTTTTTCTGTCTATCTCTGTTTGCTCTAATCCTCATGGGATTGGATCCTTCTTAAGACATTGATAAAGAGGCTTACAAACATGTCTAGTATTTGGGATAAAATCTGCAACATAATTGAAACTTCCTAAGAATCTCTGAAGCTGAGTATTATCAATTAATTCATCTAGAAATTTGGATGAGAACTCTATGGCTCTACAAATAGTTTATAGGTTCCTTGATATAAGTCATGACCAATGAATCTAATAGCAGTCTGGAAGAACTTAATCTTTTTAGCGGTCACTACTAATCTATTTTGTTTAACAACCTCTAAAAAGGTTTGGATATGTTTGAATTGTTGGTCAATATCTTCGGAGTATATTAAAACATCATCTATGTAACTACAGAAATATGACTATGTGGATTAAATATGTTGTTCATTATATTCTGAAATTCAGACGGTGCATTTTTTAATCCGAATCGCATTACATTCCATTCATATCATCGAAAAGGTACATTAAAAGTTGTTTTATATTTATCTTTTTCTACTATTTGTATTTGCCAAAATCCCAATTTTGATATCGAACTTACTATAATTGTTAACTTTATAAGTCCTTTTAAGAAGATCTCTTTTTTTGGGTATTGGGTACCTGATCCATTTTAGAACTTTGTTAAGGGGCTTATAAGTAATGACTAGCCTTGGGGCCCCTCTTTCTTTTTCTGCACTATTATTAACATAGAATGCCGAACAACTCCATGGTGACTTGGAAGGTCTAACAATCTTTTTATCAAGTAAATCATTGATTTCCTTTTTACAATATTCCATTAACTCTTGATTCAATTGAATAGGTCTTTCCCTAGTAGGGATATTCTTTTCGTTGAATCCCTCAATATATGGTAACTCAATAATATGACGTTTCCTTTCTCAAAAGGCATTAGGAAATTCTGATCAGACTTCTCGTTCTATGAATTCTTGTAGGATTTTAATTTTGGCTTCTACCTTCGGATGTTTTAAAGCGGATTCAATCCATTTAAGTTTTATCTCGTTCATTAAATAGTTTATTTGTTAGGAAAGCAGATTTATCTTAAAGATAGTTTTTCTTTTATAAATTCACTTTCTTCTTTTGACATATTATTTAGGTAGGGAAAAATGATCTCTTTTCCTAGAGTAGTGGTGTGGATACCATCTAAATCAGCGACATAGGGCTTTATTTTGGTTATAAAGGGGGTGCCTAATATTATTTCTTCATTTATATCTTTAGTTATTACAAAATCATTAATAAAACAGATTCCATTATTGCATATGTGTGCCTTATGGAGTTTATTATTTATTTTGAGCCTTTCTCCTGTCGCGGAGAAAAACCGTGTTGTACTTTTTTCAAGGTGCTTAGTAGGGATTATTCCTTCAATAATGCAGTTTTGGTCTGCACCGTATCTAATAATGCAATTTTGTGAATAGTATAATTTTTATTTATAACCAATGTGATAGGTATACGCTAGCTTTGGGCTTTAACTATTGCAATAGTTTTTAATCCCAATTTACCTTCTAAAGGGCTTTCTAGAGACTCAATTTCTTCTTCACCTTTTTATAATTTTGATGTTTCTCCTGGTTTGGATTGATATAATTCAGATCCTTATATTTGTTCTATTTCATTTAATAGTTTGTTAGCAAGGGCATCTATTTCTAGCTTGTTAAGTCTTTTCTTAACTTCTTTAACTTCATTTTGTAATATGTAATAATTAGGTTTTAAGATCTTGTACTATTGTACTAGACTTTTGTTCTTAAAATTTATTTAGTACGTTTTTCATATTAAAAGACTCAACTGTTTCTTTGTCATGTTGTTGGTTAAGAACTATATTTTTTAATTCTATTAAATATTTTTTTAATATCTTTATCCTCAATATGATCAATCATATCAAAGAAAATTTCCTTGTTATTATTGGTAATCACATTTATTGATTAGCTATCATAGGTGCAGATTGCTCCTGTGCATCCACAATGATCAGTTGAGTTACTACTGTCAGAACTATATTCTATATTAAGCTGGTCTTCATCACTGAAACTTTCTTCAGGGGAAAAATTATTTTCATGTTCATCAAGAATAGAATATAATCTATCTTTTATTTTTGGCTCAAGTTCTAACATATTGATCTTATCTTTCTTTTTATTAGGGACCTTACAATCCTTAGGCTTGTGGCTAAATTTTTCACAGTTCCAACACTTATCAGTATTTCCTTGAAAGCCACCTTTGTTGGCTTCTCGTTTATGCCTTTTAAACCTTTTTCTGTAATGATGGGGTTTTCAGATTTATTCTTATAGTGTTTGTGTCTTCTTTTAATTTTCTTGGATGCTTGTTTTGAAGGGCCAGACAACTTGATGTATCGAAAATCTTGACAAAAGCTTCCTATTTCTTTTTTGGATATTTTATTATCCTTTTTAAGTTGATTTTTAAGCTTCATATCTGTATATAATTCAAGTCCCGTGACATTTATAAAACTTATAAGATCACGATAAGTAAACTGGCTATAAGGAATTTTTTCCTCAAATCTATCTTTTAATTTTATCCCAACCTTTTCAGCAAATAATGTTGGTAAAACACTTATGATTTTTTCTTTCCAATAATCATGACTATAGTCTTCTCTAACCATAACCTTGTTGAGGAATACATCCTTATACCATCTAAAATTATCTAACTTTGGGCAAGATAGGTTAGATAATATTTCCATACTCCTGTCTTGAAAAAGTTGAGGTTCTCCTATAAAATGTTTCGCTATACTATAAATTAAGGTAGCGGTGGCGTCTTCTACGCATATAATTTCAAAAGTTTGTCCTACAGATTCAGTTTTAATAATTTGAGTGATGGTTGTAGCATTTGTTATGCTATGTCTATTATCTTCAGTGAGATAATTATCCTACCAATATTTTAATGTACCTGTGAATCCAGATATAATTAGAGTGACAGCTCATTTATTCATGCAGTTTTTCATTTTATAGGCTGTAATGGCCATCCCGATTTCATGTAACTTGTTGTATATCTGTTGTTCTGCAAGTCCATCAATATTTCATTCAGCAATTTCATTTTCAGAGTGTGAAGTATGAGAAAGAAATTCATTTTCTTCATACTGCATATTTGGGAATGAGGGTTTATTATAATAATTTTTTTGATGTAATATTTAGAACTTAATTTATTAATGTCGCTATCAGACTTTTTGGATATTGTTCTTATAATCTTATTGTCTTTTAATTTTAATTCATTTTTTAATTTTCATAAATCTTTTCTATAAGATCATCTGTGATTTCAAACTTTTCTTAAAATTTTGGGAATTTATCTTTGGAAAACTCTGGTAATTTAAATATTGGATGGGTTTCTAATTTCTTATTATTATAGGAAGGGCTAGGTTTATCATTGAACATTGATTTATTATCAGTCTTAAGAATCTGATTAGAGACTGCGTATAGTAATTTATTAGTATAATTATTTTGTTGAATTAATCTATTTATAGCTTTATTCTTATGATCACCTTGGATGTCTACTATATCAATTTTAAAAGGTGTAGCTGTAACAATTCTACCATCTATTGTTAAACTAATTTCCTCTATTGGGGGAATTATAGATTCAACCACCTTAGTTTGGGTATGTCATTTATTAACGATCATGCTTAATGATTTCTTTTGATCATCCAATTTTCTTGTGCACTCAAACCATTTAAAGAATTTTATATTGCATCTCATCCTTTTCATATCGGCGCACCATTTTTTCCTAAAGGATAATCTTTCCTTCAATGACTATTTTTTGTATACCATTGCCTTTTTATGCTATTTTCTTGATCTAACCAGAGTTTATCTAAGTATTCAAAGTCTGGTTCAAACTCCTTATCATATCTAATCATGCATAAAGAGTCTCTCACTCCTAGCATCTCAGTAGCAGTGCAACTTATTCTTTTGGTAATTCTAGGTCCATATTCTACCTTAGAAATTGTTTTAGAAAAATCTACTCCCTTTCATATTTTCTCCATGTCTTCACGTGTTACCTCTTTTTCTTCTTGGATTTTTTAAAATGAAGGTCTTGAAAAAGACATTCTTTTACTTGAAGAAGAATGACTAAAGGATTGGGATCTTAGAAATTTTAAATCTATAGATCCATTCGGAAATTGTATTACCTGCTCAATGGTTGAATTTTCTTCCTCAGTTTCTGGCTCCGTTATGGAGTCAAAATGCCAATTATCCTTTACTAACACATCATCCCATTTTATCATTTTTGGGACGAAAATATTGTTGTGATTGTGATTGTCTTCCATAAGCATGGTAACCCCTTTGTTACTTATTATTTTTGCTTTTTTAGCTAGAGTAGTTTTTATTAGCCTATAATATACTCTATATATTATGGCTATTTCTCTTGTATTTTAATTTCTATTCAATTTTTTTGTTTTAAAATTTCATGTTAGGGTATCCATAACATTTTGATTATTAATATCTATAGAAAAATTGGGATAATAGTTAAAATAAACCAGGTCATTAGCTAGATTACTTTGTAATACTGCTGATAATGAATCATCAAAGTTTAGTAGCCTATTATTGTCTCTTAGTAGAAGACATATAGGTACGTCTAATCCTAATCAATACAATGGTTTAACTGCGACTTGGACAAGTCCTATGTGAAGAAACTTATAGTTTTTTTCTATATCTGTTATTGTCTTCAGCTACTAGTAATTTAATAGTCTCAATAGACTTATTAATAGCACTGTAGATTCGGAGGTTTTAATATTATAATTTTTAATAAAATTAAAGTGTCTAGTCTTATATACCTTTTCAAAACATTCCTTTGGGATATTTCAATTTTGTAAATCGTTTTCTATCTTCGCTATTTTAGTAGTTGTGGCAGAAATATTAATATTATTTATTAAGTTCTAATTTTCAGAGGTATCCATTAAAATTGTGCAGATAGTTTTAACTGAATAATTAATATATCATCTAATTGTCTTCTTTGTATAGACAAATTATGACTAACATAACATAATTCATTATACAACCTGATTAGATTATCAGGAATTAATTTTCTAGTTATCTTTCTAGAATAATTATCTAGAGTTTCTAAAGGTACTAGTTTTTTATAATAGTCTAAGTCCTTTAATATTTTTGTTCTTTTCTTGTTATAGTTACTCTGGTATTTCAAACATACCCATGTTCTCCTATTGTAGTATTTTATTTGTTCTATAAATAGATGTGTAAGCATAAATTTTTAATATAATATGAAGTATTCAGGGGAATGGTAGTACTATCCTGGGGATAATATCTACTTCAGATGTTACTCCTTAATAGTTATTTCTTTGTGAAGTATTTACTTGTTATCTTATATAGTTTCTTTTATCTTATTCCTTTAGGTCTGGTGACGGGAACACCATCCGGGTCTGGCTCTAGTATCTAAACTTTAGAGCTAATCCAACAGAAAATACAAGCTTGCCAACGTCTAGACCGTGATTAAATAGTTATCCAACTTAAGGAATAAAACTAAGAAAATAGAGTAAGAGTATCAGCAAAACTAAAAACAGAAATAATCGCTCAAGAGTAACATAATTTTGACTGGCTCTAGGATAGTATAAAGATTTAGCTACTCAAACTCATACTCTTCCCGGACAATATGGCTTTGATACCATTTAACGAATCGTAGAAAATGACTTGAAAATAAATTACAAAGGCAGGAGCAAAATGAAAGAAAATACTTCAAGTAATAATAAAGTAGAATAAAAAGATATGCTAAGCCATGGGTTATCTTGGGATTACTTGTGACTCTAAGTATCGTATCGCGTCCAAGGCATAGACTCGGGTCGTGACAAGAGACCAGGAATGTTAGAGGTTGATAGTGTCATAGCCATCCAGTCATACATTGATCAACTTGTGAGTGCGATACATAAGTTGGTAGTTGCACCATAGGTTCAACAAGTTAAGAAAGTTAATAGCTTGTAAACTCTGTGGTGTGGGTCATGCATACATGAGCTGCCCATTGAATGCAAAATCTATTTACTATATGGGGCAACAAAATAGAGGTTATGGTTACTAGGGACACTAGTTTGGCAACAATTTTAATAAAAATGTGAAGAGCCAAGCGTGGCGTGGAACTCAAAATTGTTACAGACCTCAGACAAACTTTCATCAGCCTCCGCCTCAACAAGCGAGTAGTTCTCTAGAGAAGATAATGAAGTAGATGATGGCACAACAATAGCAAACTGCAGCTCAGCAGCATAGCAGCAGCATGTTGCAGCTCAACAACATGGTATTATAAATGAGATGCAGAAGTCCATATATGAGCTGGAGAGGCAAATGTGACAGATGGCTTCATTGCAGCATGCTAGGCATGCATGTAACTTACCGAGTGACACAGAGAAGAATCCTAAGAAGGTGATGTCCATTTTATTAAGAAGTTGAAAGGAGTTATCTGTAGCTTCACCTCCACATTAAGAAGATATAGAAGTACAACATGAGCATAGAAGGAAAATTATGTGGAAGGAAAGTACACCTCTCCCACCATTCCTAAAGAGGCTAACTCTAGTGCCTACCATAGAGTTTGCACAGAAGAGAGAAGTTCAGGGAAAGTTTGCTAGGCAGCCTAAAAATGCAGTTGAGAGACCTCCACCACTATTTCTGCAAAGGTTGCAGAAAATCAATGATAAGAAAAGTAAGGACGAGGTTGGGTTCAAGAAGTTCCTTGATATTTTCAAGGATCTACACATAAACATCCCTCTGATCGATGCTCTAAAGGAGATGCCCAAATATGCAAAGTATTTGAGGGATGTGGTTGCTTGTAAGTAGAGATTGACCGAATTTGAGATAGTTGCACTTACTAAAAGGTGCAGTTCAAGGGTATTGAGAAAGATTCCCTAGAATCTTAAAGACCCATGGAGTTTAACTCTTCCCATACAAATTGGGGAAAGTAAAGTGGGGTGAGCTCTGTGTGATTTGGGGGAAAGTATCAATTTGATGCCCCTACATATTTTTAATACACTCGGTTTGGGAGAACTGAGGCCTATTACCATCACTTTGCAGCTGGCTAACAAATTTTACATCACTCCAGACAACATCATTGAGGACGTGCTCATTCAAGTTGGTAAGTTTGTAATTATTGCAGACTTTATAATTCTTGATTTTGAAGTAGATAAAAAGGTGTCGGTCATATTGGGTAAACTATTCTTAGTCATTGGAGGGGCCATGCAAGTACATGATGAGGAGGCCACTTCTAATGTGTACAAAGCTATCTATATACCTTTGCACTACAAACACTTATACATGATCACAGAGGTGGTCCAAGATAAGTGTGGGATGGAGAAAGAGGAAGAGGAAAAACCCATAATGATAAGATAGAAAAGAGTAAAGTCAAGTAGCTTACAGTCGGTACGTGGGTAGAACATGAGATGAATGGCAGGAGGTGGAGCAAAATAGAAGAAAGAAGGTTGAATTTGAGAACCCTCCAAAAAAGAGGAGGAAACACTTAAGGGTGTCTTGAACTGAGACTTGCATTGTGTCACGATGTTAAATCAGGCCCTGATTGGGAGGCAACTCAATTTGTAATAGTGTAGTTTTTCTTATTTCCAATAGAGTGCCACTTTTGTTTATTCTTGGTATGCAAGAAAGGGAAAGTCTAGTACCTGAAGATAAAGCTAAGAAGCACTTTTTGAGCTTAAGTGTGGCGTCGTGAGATCCATGAGTCAAGAAAACATGTTGCTAGCTAGGTCGTAGAGGGCCTCAGGGAGTATTTCTCACTCATATTTTATTTTATTTTTTAGATGCTCTAAGAACAAAGCATGACTTTAAGTGTAAGGTGGGTAGGTCTTTCGATATTTTTAGGTTAAGGCTGAGGATTCCGTCAAGTTTTTATTTGAAAATATTTTAAAATGGCATACCTCATCCATCCTTTGATTTTTCTTATGGCCTCGGTTCTTTTCTGAAAGTGGAGACCCTTGAACCGGGCATTTTTTTCATTTTAGGCGTAGTTTTAATATTTTTTAGGAGAAGAAAAGGCTTTTCCCAATGGTGGATGGTTGAAGATCGTCTTGAGAGAAGTTAGTCATTAGGAATCCATTTGAATGCTAGGTGCTCAGGCTATATGCTAATTTGACCAAAGATGCAGGTATTGGTTTTTAATGTTGAAAGCATGTTGTGGAAAAGTATGAATGACCTCTTTTGAAATACCTAGGCTTATTTACTAGACTCTTGTGTGATTATATTGGTTTGATATAGAATTATTGCTATTGTTTGCCTAATTGAGGGTCTACATGAATCTATTTTGAGTTGAACATGTGCCATGTGTGTGAGAGATAATTTGCATACATTTCATGAATTTATATTGATGTCTAGACCTTGCCAGTGTGTATGCTAAATAAAATGAAGGGTGTTGAATTTAGGAAATGATATAGGCGTTTCTTTGATTAACCTACTTTTATCCTACAAATTACCTATAGGTTTGTGATATCCTTAATTAACCACATTTAGCCTTTAGCCTATTCTTTCGGTAGCCATGCTAAAAGCTAAATCTTTTTTTGTTTTATTTACCTTTATTTGATCCAAATGAATCCTAAAGCACTTTAAAATTGAAAAACAGAAATTTTGTATGAAAGGAGCACAAGTAAGAAAAAGGGGGGAAGCTATAGTGTGAAATTTAGAAGAAAAGATAAAAGGCGAAAAATGCAAACCAAGGAAGGTGATGTTAGTAAGGAGATGAGAAAAGAGAATGAATAAGCTGAAAAGAATAAATATTGTCAAAACTCCTTACTAGTCACCTAAGTTGCAAGAATTTCAATTAAAAAAGGCATAAGGAGTAAAGTGTGTAGGCCATAGAGTGTGCTAAAACTGAAAAAAAGTTGTGAGGTATTAAAGAGCTCAAAGATGTTAGTCACTATTCTGGCCAAATAATTTCTACCATCTCTTAGCCTACATTACAATCATTTAAATTCTTCTTGATTCTAACTTTGACATTCATATATTAATGGAGTATTTACACTAAGGGCGAGTTTATAGTTCATCATATGTTGCATGAGAAGTTTTTTGTGAGACTGAGCGTGAATTTCTTAATTTATATGGCCATACATATGATTCTTTCATATTCTTGTGAGAAAAAGGTGGGCAACTCTTTTGTTTGTGAGGGCACATGGTTGACAAAGAATATGTGAAATGTTTTATCTCTTTATTAGGTGACATGTTTATTAGCCATATTCACGAGCTAGAGTCAGTTCCTGAGGCTAGGTCATCTTAAGAGGTTGCTCTTGAGCTTATTTGGAAAGTTTAGGCATGTTATGTTGGAAACTTGCAGTGTAAATTTGGAGGTGTTCCTAGATAAAAGCTAGTGCATTGGTGATAATGTCCAAGATACACCATTCTCTATGAAAGAGCATAAACAGTCATTGTATGAAAATAAATAACCTGACGGATATTAGGGTCGAATCCCACAAGGAATGTAGAATGATCATGCAGTAGTTGTATATTAACATGAATTAATTTACATCAATGGACAACACAAGTAAATGAAAATTTTAGGAGAGTAAATTGAACCTAAACTCAGCTAAACAAGAGAGCAAGATAACTAAAATCGAGAAACAATAATGAGCAATGGCTAGAGGTGTGATGTAGATGGGATGTTAATCGAATTGGGATTTGCTAGAAAATCAAGTTATTACTAGTATGTGTAAATAGCCTTGGAAAAGATGGTGCCCAATGTTTTTCAACCACTTGGGTGCATTTTCCTCAAGTTCTTTCGAATCTCAAGGTGCAATTCAACTATTCCAACATGGTTTAGGTTAGGGGTTTGAGCTATTTCAAGCCATCAAACTTTAATGGAATTATGACAATGGGTTTTGGCTATTTCTAGCCCAACCCCACATAATCAAATCCCAACCCACTATTAACTTCTCCATCCATTACATAATTCCTCTTTTTCAAGCCAAAGTTAAGTAAGTAAACAATACCCATATTTGCAACTATGAGCAATCAGCTATAATTTGAGGAGAAATCAATAGATTTACACTAATTAAGTAATAACAAAATAAATTTAGAAATACCTAATTAAATCAAACACCCATCATCATACACCTATAGCTACAGATTTAACTACTCATGATTGAGAAACACAAAAGCTTATTTATAAATAGACTCAACAATTTCATAATTAAGAGTAAACATAATCAAGCTCAAAATGTCTCTACAATGGTGGATATACTTGCTGGCGAAGATGAAGATGAAAAAAATATATTCAAAACTCTATTTTCTATGCAAATCTCTCTTCAAAAAGTGATGAAGAGTAAGAGTGTGCTTATTCAGAGTACTTTTCTAGAATATGTACAAAAGTAGGTCATAACATTCTTCTCTTTTTCAGGGTTGAACATTTTTGCCCTTTTCAGGCGTCTTTCACTTGTGAGTCATCGGCGGTTCGCGGGTGTCCATCCGTGGGCCACTGGTTGATCTCCTTTGTTGTCCAGTGAATTCTAGAGCAAACTGGGATGGCACCGGCGGTTCGTCGGCTGCTGTTTCGTGAGCCGCCAGTTGCAATTGTTGCTCATTCTAGTGAGTGCCTAAGGTCAGTCGGCATTTCGCCGGTGTCTTCTAGTGTAGCACCAGTTTCCACCTGAATCTCATCCTTTTTACTCAATTTAATGCTCCTTCTCTTAAAGTTAGGTGTCTGCGACATCAAAAGGAAAAAGGTCATATAATCCAACTAAAAGATTTAAAAACTAAGCTAAAGCTCATGCTTAAAATCCTAATGAGTTGGTAAATTACTGTCATGACACAAACATAGGCCTGGATCGAGACACGGACAAGAAACCCCGAGAGGATCCAAGTCGACACATGGCATGAACATACATCTAACTTAATCATAGATAAGAGGAAGATCATCATAAATAACATAGTAGAAGTCTAAAAAAAACATAACATCTGATTACATACATAAGTCAAAGCTGAAATACAACTATGTCCAAAAAGCCTCTAACACTGACGAGTTGATGGGATAAGACCCTGACTCACTCACTAAAATTTGAAAACTAAAAGGATGTAATACAACTGATAAGAAGGCCCTCACAAGATGAGGACTCACCAACTGAGGTTGAGGAAAGCTAACTCCTAGAATCTAACTAGTGGCGGGACTGAACCTAAATATCGAATCCTATATCATAAATGATACAACATAGAGTATGCGGTCAGTAGGTGGAATGTACCGAGTATGAAAGGTAAGTAAAACCGCTAAGTAAGTAAAATCATTAAATCATGCATATAATAAAACAAAATCAAGATAAGATTCTGAGAGTAGGGCTTGCATGCTATTTTCTGAAATCATGATCTGAACATAACTGAACATCATAACTGAATCGATTGAGCTAAAGCTGAAAACTGATAATCATAAGTAAAACTGAATATTGGGTCAAACCTGCTGAAAACATAATATCATAGTTAATGTACATGCATAACTGAAATCATGAGGAACAATAGGAGACTCGTCATATAACCGACATTACCCCGATTGAGCTTATGTGGTCCCGACTATCACACTCAAGTGGGCAGAGTCGTCCAAAGCTTTGCCAGGGATAAGGACACTTCCATGATATCGGTATCAAATTCAAGGTCCCTTGGGTGCAGGGGAAGCTCACAAGGGAGGTCCCAAAGTATATGAGTAAACCTACTTTGGCACGTAGTTCTGAGGCACAGGGTTGAGTGACCCTTGGCCTACTCGGTGCTAGACACTACTCCCAAAAACATGCATATGCACTCCATTATTTTTCAACAAAGTTGACCATCATCTAAAGACGAAGCTTAATAATGACATACATGCATAATCTGAAATCATAACATGAGGAGCCTTGGCTCAAACCATACCACAAGCTGAAAAATCATGGGAGTCTTGACTCCAAAACCATGTGATATGCTAATTCATGTAATCATAAGACATACTTGATCATATGGGCTTGCCTAATACTTAAACATTCTTGTAATCAACTTGATTCTCTTTGAAAACATGAACATAAATATGGGTATTTCGAAATCATACTCTCTTCATAATCATCCCATCATACTTGAACATATAGCTCATAGATCTCAACTTTCATGAACAGTCATGGATGGGCATTATAGTTTAGAAAACTTGAAAACATAATTTATAATTTAAAACATTGTAAATCCTGCCCATTAATTATCATTCATCATTCAAAACATGCTTAGATCATACTCGTGATTAAAACTTAGGAATTCATGCATTTGGTGAAAACCCCATGGAATCATTAATTAGATCATCATGAATTGAGAGGGAATTAGGCATGGGTGTGGACAATTTCACCCATTCATAGCCTTAAATACCTGAAAGGATATGATTTCACAAATTCTTTGATTTCCAAATGAAGAATTGAGGAAGAACCTTGATGAACTATGCTTGATCACTCTCTAAACCCTAAAACATGCATGCATGAGTTTTGAATAGGCTAGAATGAATTAACCCATCTTAATACACTCTAGTTAATTATCAAAACGATGTAGTTTAGAACCCTAGGGCTTAGGAATGATGAAAATAGCCTTAACGAATTTCCTGAAAAAAACTACTCTACCAGTGACAACGGTCGACACAATGGACCGTTGCTAGCTTCCAAGGTCCATTACTATGCCTCGTCGTCTCATTCCTGATTCAGGCCTTAGGTCCCCTACCATGACCGGACAGGACTAGTCATTACAAGCTCAAATGACTCGTTGCTTCCAGTGATTGTCACCATTGCGCTAACCTAAGATTCTTTTCACAGGTACTGACAACGACCCATTGCTTCCAACAACGGGTCGTACCATGACTCATTACTTCCTCCTTGATCAAAAACCAACCTCACAACAACTCCATTCAACGACTCATTGCAACGTCCAAAGGGTCATCCTGTGGCCCATTACTTCCTAGCCGATTCTGCAGCTTCTCATCACGAGACCTTCTACGGATCGTTGGTCCCACCAATGATCCGTTCAAGGAGTCGTTATGAGTAGATTTCAGATTATTTTTGTCAGTTTTCATTTCAACTCTTGAGTCTAGTCTTAGGCACTTCTGGGGCATTACAATATCACCCCCTTGGGAACATTCATCCTCGAATGTAGGAAAACATACAGAGAACAGAGAAATGCAATCATCATACTCAAACACTGAACATACATGCTGAAAACTGACGGAGTGACTGACTCCGAATTGAAAAACATGACTGAACTAATTTCCCGAATCACACATACATTCATTAACATGAAAGAAACTAAGGTACATGAGCCGAACATGAAACTAAATATAGTATTAAGGAGGAAACTAATACCTCAAGCTGAAACTGAGTTGGTAGGGAATAGATGCGGGTAGTTAGCCATCATATCTGGTTCAGCCTCCCATGTAGCTCCCTCAACATGTTGATTCCTCCATAAAACCTTGATTGAAGCTACTTCTTCGTTCCTTAGCTTACAAACCTGCCAATACAGTATCTCCACTGGAATCTCTTCATAACTAAGGTTGTCTTCACACAGACACTGTCCACCGGAACAACTAGAGCTGGATTCCCCAAACACTTCTTTAAGAGCAATATATGGAAAATTGGATGGACTGAAGCTAATTCTGAGGGAAACTCTAACTCATATGCTACCTTTCCACCCTTTTCACAATTCGGTACGGGCCAACATAAGGGGACTGAGTTTCCCTTTTTTTCCTAACCTCATCACTCCCTTCATGGGAGACACCTTTAGAAACACTAAATCATCGACTTCGAACTCAAGTTCTCTCCTTCCCACATCTGCACAGGACTTTTGGTGACTCTAAGCTATTTTCAACTTGTCCCTTATAAGCTGAACATTCTCCGTGGCCTCATGGACTAAATCTGAACCAATCATCGTAGCTTCATCGACATCAAACCAACCAATAGGCGACCTACATCTTCTCCCATAGAGAGCCTCAAACGGAGCCATTTGAATGCTTGAGTGGTAGATGTTCTACGCAAACTCAATGAGAAACAAATGATCATCCTCACTACCCTTGAAGTCAATTGCATACGCTCTCAACATGACCTCCAGAGTCTGAATAGTCCGCTCCGCCTAACCATCAATTTGCGGGTGAAATGTTGTGCTAAGCTTGACTAGAGTACCAAGTCCCTTTTAAAACAATCTCTAAAGCTGGGAGGTAAACAAAGTACCTCTATCTGATATCGTGGACAATGGCACTCCATGCAACCGGACTAACTCCCGGATGTATAATCAAGCATAGTCCTCTGCTGAGTCAGTAGTTTTGATTGGTAGGAAATAAGCTGCTTTGGTCAACCTGTCCACAACAATCCAAATGGATTCATACTCTCGATGAGTGCGTGGCAACCTTGTGATGAAGTCCATATTAATCTCCTCCCACATCCAAGTAGGAATAATGATGTCTTGAAGCACACCTCCTAGTCTCTGGTGTTCAACCTTCACTTACTGAAAATTCAAACACTTAGCCACAAATTCTGCAATATCCTTCTTCATGCCATTCCACCAATAGAATTCCCGTAGGCCATGGTATATCTTGGTGGGACCTGGATGTATGGAGTATCTAGAACCATGAGCCTAGTGCAACATCCGATCTCTCAAATCATCAACATCTGGAACACACAAGCGACCCCTGATATTGAAGCACACCAACTCCTCCTTTGGAGAAGACCTCTACCGTCCTATTCTGGATATCTTCCTTCATCTTCACCAAGGTAGGATCCTCGTCTTGTCAAACTTTTACATCAATAACCAAGGATGATTCCGATCTGTTCTGAATAATAACACCCCAATCAGTTGAGTCAACCAAACGCACTCCCAACCGTGCAAACTGATGCACATCCTTCACCATCTCCTTCCTCCCCTCATCTATACAAGACTCACCCTCCATAAAAAGCCTACTAAGAGCGTCTGCAACCACATTCATCTTGCCCGGATGGTAGAGGACACTCATATCATAATCCTTGAGTAGCTCCAACCACCTTCTTTGACATAAATTCAAATCCTTTTGGGTAAACGCATATTGTAGGCTCTTGTGGTCCGTAAACACATCTACATGGATCCCATACAAATAGTTTCTCCAAATCTTCAAGGAAAATACTATCGCCGCCAATTCCAGATCAAGAGTCGGGTAATTCTTTTCGTGAACCTTCAGCTGCCTGAAAGCATATGCTATAACCTTTCCATGCTGCATCAAAACACAACCAAGGAAAATACTAGAAACACCACAATATACCAAAAACCCATCGGTACCCTCAGGTAGGGTTAATACCGGTGCAGAGATGAGTCAAGTCTTTAACTCTTGGAAGCTCCTCTCACAAGCCTTTGACCATTGGAACTTCACTTTCTTTTGGTTCAATTTGGTCAATAGTGCTGCAATATATGAAAACCCTTCAACAAATCTCTGATAATACCTAGCTAAACCTAAGAAACTCCTGATATCCGAAGGATTTACCGGTCTAGGCCAATTCTTCACCGCTTCTATCTTTTGAGAGTCCACCTGTATGCTGTCACATGACACCACATGGCCTAAAAATGCCATTGAGTTAAACCAAAACTCGCATTTGCTGAATTTAGCATATAATTGGTGATCCTTGAGAGTCTGTAGCACCACCCTCAAATGAGCGACATGCTCCTCCTTGCTCCAAGAGTATATCACGATGTCATCTATGAACACAATCATGAATATATCCAAGTACAGCTTGAAAACACCTTGTTCATCAAATCCATAAAAGCTACAGGAGCATTCATTAGTCCAAAAGACATAACTACAAACTCATAATAACCATACCGAGTCCTGAAGGCTGTCTTCAGGATGTCACTCTCCTGAACCCTGAGCTGATGGTATTTGGATCTGAGATCTATCTTCAAAAAGCACTTCGCACCTTGAAGATGGTCAAATAAATCATCAATCCTAGGAAGAGGATACCTGTTCTTGATGGTGACCTTGTTCAATTGCCGATAATCAATTTACATACGAAGAGAACCATCTTTCTTGCTGACAAAGAGAACTGGTGCACCCCATAAGGATTTGCTCAGTCTGATGAATCCCTTGTCTAAAAGGTCTTTCAATTGCTCCTGCAACTCCTTTAGCTCGGCTGGGGCCATTTTTTAAGGAGGAATAGATATAGGCTGCGTATTCGAAAGAAGGTTAATTACCAAAATCAATCTCTCGCTCAGGAGGAATTCTTGGTAAATCTTCTGGAAATACTTCTGGATAGTCGCGCAATATGAGAACTAATTGAATAGTCAGGGTCTCGGACATAGCATCCTTCACCCTAACTAGGGATACATGCAACCTTTAGAAATTATCTTTCTAGCCTTAAGGTAGGAAATGAAATGGCCTACAGGCATAGGTGAACTACCCTTCCATTCTAAGACTGTCTCATCCGAAAATCAGAACTCTACTGCCCAGGTTCTACAATTGACTGAGGCATAGCATGCAAGCAACCAATCCATTCTAAGAATAATATAAAAATTGGTCATGGATAACTTTACTAAATTTGCTGAGGTGACTTTCTAAAGAACTATGAAGGGGCAATTTCTATACACCCGCCTAGCTATAACTGAATCACAAACTAGAGTAGAGACTTAGAAGATTTCTAATAAGATTTTGGGTCTGACTCTGAAAGAACTAGCAACATAAGGCGTCACAAAAGACAAAGTAGCCCCTGGATCTAACAATGCATAAATATCAAGATGGAATACTCGTAACATACCAGTGACTACATCTGGGGAGACCTCCTACTCCTGACGGGATGCTAGGACATAAAATTTATTTTGGCGATTTTCGCCACTTGTACAAGTAGATGCTCCCTACTGAGTTGGGCGTGTTGGTGGAGCTGCTGAACTGGAAGCTATGCCTCAGCCCCTATCATGACCCTACCTGGCTACTGGACAATCCTTAAGAATGTGTCCGGGCTTCCTGAACCTGAAGCAAGCACCTATACCTGCCATACACTAGCTTGTGTGTCTCGAGCCATATCTACTACACTCTAGAGGGCTTGTCTCTGCGGGTCTGTTACTCTAGCCTCTCAAGATTGACGCTCGCCTCCTCTGATCGCGCTTGGACCTAGATGGAACACACATAGCCAAAGGCGCTGGGGCTAAAGATCTTTGGTGGGACTGTTGATGGTTCCCACTAGGCCTCTGTTGGGAGAATTCAATGCTATCATTCCTATCCCTATTGGCCTCACTCTCCCGGTCACTCACCTGCACTGCCTCTATCTGCTGGGCGTACATGACTACCGAGAAAATTCGATATCCTGAAGAAACATCGCAGTCTGGAAATCCCTGACCAAGTAGTCTGCTATCCTATGTACAAACCTCCTTACATGGGCTCTCTGATCTGCCACCATCTCAGGTGCACACTTGGACAGACGAGTGAACTCTAAGGCATACTCCTAAGCTGTCATCTTTCCTTGCTTTAGAATCACAAACTCGGTAGCTTTCAGCTCCCTCATCTTAACAGAGAAGAACTGATCTAGAAAAGCAGCATGGAACTCATCCCAACTGATAGGGCCTGCTCCAACTGCCCCACTATCCTTCCATTGTCTCAACCAAATGCTTGCGATCCCCTTCAACTGATACGCGGCCAAATCGATGCACTCCTCCCCAGTCATCCCCATAATTTGGGTGATCTTCAAAATCTTCTCAATAAACTCATGTGGATCTTCGTCCACCTTCGGTCCAAGGAATTGGGGACGGTTCATCCTCAGAAAGTATCTAACTCTCATCGCCGCTGCATTTCCGTTCTGAGGGACATGCACTACCGCCTACTAATTGACCTGGGCGGTCAAGGCCTGGGCTGACATCTGAATTGCTGCCCTAAACTCTTCGTGGGCAATCAGCTTGGGTATATGCTCCATATGGACTGGTGGGGCCCGCTGGTTCCCATCTCCATTGCCATCCTCGTGGCTATTTCTGTTTCCATTTCTCCTTCTGTTAACTCTGTCAGGAGGTATGATTCTACAAACGCATATAGCACGAGTTAAAATGATAGAGAGATATTGCACCGCACGATATTGATCATGAAAGAAGGGATCATTTCCTAAACATTTCGTATCCTCTTCATCATAAGTGTGGTGCGCTTCACACCCATGAAAAAGTCTCTACTTAATGCAGCTTTTGGACACCTTAGGACACTTCAAAACCTAATGCTCTGATACCAAGTTTGTCATGACTCGAACATAGGCTCGGATCGAGACATGGGATAAGAAATCCTGAGAGGCTCCAAGTCGACCTATGGCATGAACATACATCTAACTCAATCATAGATAAGCAGAAGATCATCATAAATAACATAGCGTAAGTCTAACAAAAACATAACATATTATTACATACATAAGTCTAAAGCTGAAATACAACAATGTCCGAAAAGCCTTTAAACACTAACGAGTTGATGGGATAAGACCCTGACGTTATCGCTAAAGTTTGAAAACTAAAAGGACGTAATACAACTGACAAGAAGGCCCTCACAAGATGAGGACTCACCAACTGAGGCTGAGGAAAGCTAACTCCTAGAATCTGACTAGCGGAGGGATTGAACCTGAATATTAAATCCTATATCATGAACAATACAACATAGAGTATGCGGTCAGTACGTGGAATGTACTCTGCATGCAAGGTAAGTAAAACCGCTAAGTAAGTAAAATCATTAAATCATGTATATAATGAAACATAATCAAGATAAGATTCCGAGAGTAGGGCTTGCATGCTATTTTCTGAAATCATGATCTGAACATCATAACTAAATCGATTGACCCAAAGTTGAAAATTGATAATCATAAGTAAAACTGAACATTGTGTCAAACCTGCTGAAAACATAATACCATGATTGATGTACATGCATAACTGAAATCATGAGGAACAATGGGAGACTCTTCATATAACTGACATTACCACGATAGAGCTTATGTGGTCCTGACTATCACATTCAAATGGGCAGAGTCGTCCAAAGCTTTATCAAACTAATTAAGATGCAAGATCAATTCAAAATAAAAACAACTAAATTCTATCAAACTACATTCTGCAGCAACGGTGCCATTTTTGATAACATCCAAACTGTACCCTTTTCTAAGAAAGAGCGTAAAGGGTCGTTGTATCAAAACAAATAACCTGTCAGATATCGGGTCAAATCACACAAGGGATGTAAAATGATCATGCATTAGTTGTAGATTAACTTGAATTAATTTGCATCAATGGAAAAGACAAGTAAATGAAAATTTTGGGGGAGTAAATTGAATCTAAACTCACCTAAACAAGAGAGCAAGATAACCAAAATCGAGAAACAATAATGACCAAAGTCCATAGGTGTGATGTAGATGGAATGTTAATCGAATAGGGATTTACTAGACAATAAAGTTGTTACTAATATGTGTAAATAACCTTGGAAAAGATGGTGCCCGATGTGTTTCAAACACTTGGGCACTTTTTCCTCAAGTTCTTTCGAATCTCAAGGTGCAATTCAACTATTTCAATATGGTTTGGGTTAGGGTTGAGCTATATCTAGCCATCACACTTTAATGGGATTATGACAATGGGTTTTGGCTATTTCTAGCCCAACCTCATAAAATCAAATCCCAACCCACTACTAACTTCTCCCCCTTACTTTCCTCTTTTTCAAGCCAAAATTAAGTAAGTAAATAATACCCATATTTGCAACTATGAGAAATCAACTATAATTTGAGGAGAAATCAATAGATTTACACTAATTAAGTAATAACAAGATAAATCTAGCAATACCAAATTAAATCGAACAACCATCATCACACACTTCTAGCTATAGATTTAGCTACTCATAATTGAGAAACACAAGAGCTTATTTATTAATAGACTAAGCAATATAATAATTAAGGGTAAACACAATCAAGCTCAAAATGTCTCTACAATGGTGGATATACATTGCTGAAGAAGATGACGATGAGAAAAAATATATTCAAAACTCTATTTTCTATACAAATCTCTCTTTCAAAAAGTGATGGAGAGTAAGAGTGTGCTTGTTCAGATTACTTTTCTATAATATGTACAAAAGAAGGTCATAACATTCTCCTCTTTTACAGGGCTGGATGTTTTTGCCCTTTTCAAGCGTCTTTCACTTTTGAGTCACCGGCGGTTCGCCAGTGTCCATCTGCGGGCCACCGGTTGATTTCCTCTATTTTCCAATGTCTAGAGCAAACTAGCGATGGCACTAGCGGTTCGCTAGCTGTTATTCCATGAGACGCCGGTTGCAATTGTACCTCAATCCAGTGGGTGCCAGCGGTCAGTTGTTGTTTCACTGGTGGAGAGCCAGTTTCAACCTGAACATCATCCTTTCTACTCAATTTCATGCTCCTTCTCTTCAAGTTAGTTTGCTGCAACATCAAAAATAAAAAAGGCATAAAATCCAACTAAAATACTTAAACACCAAGCTAAAGCTCATGCTTAAAAGCCTAATGAGTTGGTAAATTATCAACTCATCAACTGGTTGGTGCAGCACGCCAGGGGTAGTCTCAGCAGAATCTTTCTAATGTTCTAACAAGATGACTACGTAGTGCACTAGATCTTGAACTTTAATAAATCAAAAGTTAATAGGTTGGTGCAATAGCTAACGCAACATGTCGGGGCCATTTTGAAATTGATTTTTAGAACTTTTATTCCAAACTTGAATAGAGCTAAAGGGTGTCTTTTCCATTTACTATATAGATGAACCATAAAACATTTTAGAAGGCATTCTTAGCATTAGAGGTCGAAATTTGAGAGGAAATCAAGGGGGAAAGATGAGTTTCCCTTCGAGCTACATATTCTCTTAACTTTTAGCATTTTCTCTTGTAAAATAATGAATTCCCTTAATATTTTGGGAATCATGAGTGGCTAAAAATTATGGTTACAGGGTTTTGGCATAAACATTATGGTTGAATGTTGATTATTATTCATATTAAAGCTTTCTGGTATTGAGTTATTTATTTCTCCTTGAATTGAATTGTTTGATTATTTGATGAAATAGTTACTTGTTAATTGAACTTGAAAAAAGGAATTGCGAGGGAAATATGAAGAAATGGGAATTGTTTGTAAACCTTATAGGGAAAGGGGAATGATTAGCTAATGTGGATAGGAATATACCCATTAACCTTTCTTAGTTGATACAAACGAATTCTTACATGCACTTCACTATTTTCCTACGATCATAGAAATATAGGTGTAGTAGTAGTCAAGTAGTCTTGGACTTATCGAAAATGATGCTCAACTAAGTAATATCAACCTGTAACTAGTAACTTAGGAAAGTGACTAAATATAATAACTTGATACTTCAACTGGATTGTCGAAATATCCAAGACCCTAAATCTTTTACATCATCTGAGAACCAACCAACCATTTACACATTTTCTTAAGTCTTGAATTTGTCTAGTTAGTAGGAAAAACACTTCTCCAAGAAACATTTCTTTATTTTTGAATAGTTTATATAAGAGTTTAAATTGGATGAACAATCTAACAAGTCCTTATGGACATGATATCTGGACTTAATCATTCTATATTACTTGATGATCATGTATAGTTGCATGTGCATTTGGTCACATCAGGCATAAATGATATGAAAGCTCAGTGTGTAATGAGTTTAACGCACTGTTTTTCAAAAAATCTTGGCCTGTGATAGGGGATGACATAGTAGCTGCTATTTTCAAATTTTTCCAGACTGGTTCATGTGTAAACCTATCAATTGTACAACTATTACTTTGATACCTAAAGTCCCAAATCCAACAAGGATTACTGAATTTAGACTAATATCCTGTTGCACATTATTGTAAAAATTTATTTCAAAGGTGCTGACAAATACAATGCAAGAAGTAATGGATTGTTTGGTAGAAAAAACCAATCTTCCTTTCTGCTTGGAAGTTAAAGGCTGTGGTAGGAAAACTATATCACCAAGATGTATTCTGGAAAGCTTATGACTCCGTTCGGTGGAATATTTGGATCAAGTGCTGGAGTAATTACAGTTTCTTGCCCAGTTCATACAGTGGATTAACCAGTGCATTCAAACAGTGTCCTATTATATTTGGATTAATGTATATACATTTCTACCATTCCATGCCAAGAAGGGGCTAAGATAGGGAGACTCCCTATCTCCCTTGCTATTTGTATTGTGATGTAGGGCGTATTTACACATTTATTAACCATATTTCATCCATAATTAACTATGTTTTGAGAACAAATTGTGTGTTTTTTCTTGTGTGTTATGTGATTTATGTGAAAAAGAGTTAGCACAAAAGATTAGATGCTTAGGTATTAAAGTGATGGATTTGGGCTTAATTGTGGCTAAAAAGAGGAAGTTTGGCAAAACGGAATTGAGGAAACAAGCGTTATAGATGTTAGCATTGCGTAGGCACACCTTTGTTATAGCCTGTGCGATGCGTAGGCAGGGTTGCTACACTATGAGGGGCGACACACCAGGAAGATTGGTGTCTTGTCCTGCGTAGCACACAAAAGTGTCCAGAAGCTACAAAACCCAATTCAATCCTAGTTTGACTAGGAACAGTCCAATCATAGTTCAACTAGGAATATAAGCTACAAAACCCAATTCCAATCCAAGAAGGAACAATGAAAGCTTAATCAACTATTATAAACACCCTCTCTTAACATGTCTTAGGGGTGCACTTTAGGGATAAAAAATATTGTGTAACATGCAATTGATAGTCCAACATATATAGTCCATTATCATCCGAATTTTTTTAATTACTTAGACGAATATTTATTGGAGAATTCATCAAGTTCTTGTGACTCAATATAGATTTGGAGATTTTTTTAACAATTATATATTATAGTGTGTATTTTATATAATTTTTTCTACATTTTATGTTATTATTTTCATATACATGAGCGGCTAAATCGCTTAAGTTAGGGTTGTGGAACCATGATGGATTAACAAAAGTAGGCAAAATAAAATAGTGATTCTTGAATGGTGAATTGAGTGGATTATTATTCTCTTTGTTTTAATATTTAACTACCCTATATCTTGAACTTGCTCGACCAAAGAGGTTGAAGTTAGGAAAAGAGAATAATAGTAGTAGTTTGAGACTTCCAATCCTCATCTAATTAACCTGGGCACTAACCAAGGGTAGTTAATCCAACACATATGGAGAGGGAAAAATATACATACCTAAAGTCCGAGAGGATTTAGGTAAAATTCATCTATGTAGGTCAAGAGACGTTAGATGAACTTAATATTTAGTCTTTTACAAAATCCACTACGATAAATTACTAATAAAATAGCTACTACATTATGCAATCATGGGGAACATAATTCTAGTTTTGTCTCAATAATTTGATAAACAACTCAATCATTATTAGAATTATTTTCTTCTTTTCATTTGCCACCCCCTTTCCAAAGTATTGATTATAAGTTAGTTTAATCATCGTTAACATATTATTTCTTTCCTATTCCCTAACCACTTTATACATCATTGCAAGCTATAAATTGGGTGAGATCATTTTGTCATTGGAATATCTCACAAGGCTACAAAAGCAGCTCAAAAGAAATCCCGATTTTAACTTTCATCCAAAGTGTGCTAAGATGAATATAGTACAAATTAGTTTTGTAGATGATCTTCTAATGGCTAGTAGAGGATATCCTATATCAAAATCCAATTAATATTTGAGTTATTCAATGCATACTCATAAGCTTCTAGTTTTAAGGAAAATGGAGAGAAGAGTTATGTCTATTTTGGAGGTGTTTCACAAGAGAATCAGTGTGCAATTCTGAATTAACTTAGATTTAAACGAGGCACTCTACCATTCAGGTATCTTATAGTGCCACTCAATTCCAAAAGAACTTAATTAGTTCAATATCAACCAATAATTGAGAAGATTTTGGGACGAGTTAAGAGTTGGACCACCATATTCTTGTCTTATGCTTGGAGAATTTAGTTGATAAAAAGTGTTCTTTCTCAACACAAATTTTCTGGTCACGAATTTTTGTCTTGCCAAACAAGGTGATTAAATGCATAGAGGCTATTTATAGGAAGTTTTTATGGTCTTCAGATGCTGAGTCTTCTAGGAAGGCTTTGATAGCCTGAGAGAAGCTATGTTGGCCAAGAGTTGTTGGAGGTTTGAACTTCTTGTATATTGGAGCATGCAATAAGGCATCAGCTTATAAATTGCTATGGATTCCGAGTAACAAGAAAGATAAAATATGGAAACAATGAGGGCATATGTATTATGGGTATAAAGGATCAATCGAGGGAGCACTACCAAAGCAAGCTTTATGAATGGTGCAAAAGTGTTATACCCCAAAAGCCCTAAGATCAGACCCGGGAGTTGAAATAGAAAAAATAGGATTTTCTACACCAGGTCACAGAACGAGTCATCCCGTGACCTGTCAGGATGACCACGAGTCGTTAGTGACTCGTGGTGAGGAGTTCTGACTTGTTTGGACATTTTCAAGTTGGGGTGACCACTGGTATGACCACGATTCATGGTCAGCCCCACGAGCCATTAGGTCACCTATGGTCAAGGGAAGTTAAATGATGAAGGAAGAGCCGACAGTGTACCCCCACGACTAGACACCATGAGTCGTGGTCGATGCCACAATTCGTTAGGTGAGTCATGGTCAGCAGTTGGTTAAGGATTTAATATTTTGGGCAGTGGAGGTAACGAGAGATGACCACGAGTTGTGTCACCAGTGATGAATGGTTAGGTCCCTCATGGGGAACCTTTGAAGAAAATTGGCAGTGTACTTAACAAATTTGACCACGAGTCGTTGTCCAGTGGTAACAACTTGTCCAGTCCCTCGTTAGGACTGACAGTCAGTTTTTCTCTGTGAATTTAGTAAGGGATTTTCCATAATTCCTCTAATCCTAAGGCCTAAAATAAGTCGTTTTAAGATATGAATAATGAGTTTTAAGAGGGGTAAGTTCATTCTAAGCCATTCCTATTCATGCATGCAAGCTTAGAAGTTTAGGGAGGTGATTAAGCTCAATTTCTTCAAGTTTTTCATTAATTCTTCCTTGGGCAATCAGAGAAGCTGTAGAATCAGATTCTCTCAGGTATGTAGGTTTATGAATGGGTGAAATTTTTCACACCCATTCCCAATCCTCTTTCAATTCATGAAATTCAAATTGATGATTCTTTGGGATTTTAACCCAATGCATGAATTCCCTAAGTTACTACCATGGGTATGTACTAAGCATGTTTCTATTGTTGAATTATGATTCATGGGAAAGTTTTACAATGTTTTCAACTATAAATCATGTTTTCAAGTTTTATAAATTACAATGCCCATCCATGAAAGTTCATGAAAATTGAGATCTTCGATATATGTTCAAGCATGACGCGATATTTATGAGATAAGAATGTTTTCAAGTTACCCATGTTTAGGATCTTGTTTTCAAGTGAATCAAGCTATTTCAAGCATGTTAAGGTATTGGACAAGCCCACATGTTCAAGAATGTTTTATGATTTCATTAATTAGCTCACCACATGGTTTTGTAGTCAAGATTCCCCCTATTTTAAGATTGTGGTATGGTTTGAGCCAAGGCTCCTCATGCATGATTTAAGATTTTATATGTATATTTCTATTCAGCTTTGTCTGTAGATGATGATCAATTCCGTTGAAAAATAATGGAGGGATAATGCATGTTTTTGGGAGAAGTGTCTAGCACCGAGTAGGCTAAGGGTCAGTCAATCCCGTGCCTCAGAACAACGTACCCACGTAGGTTATATATATACTTTGGGACCTCCCTTGTGAGCTTTCCCCTGCCTCAAGGGGCCTTCTGCTTCATATAAATGTCATGGTTTCGTCCTTAGCCCTGGCAAAGCTTTGGACTGCTCTACCCTCTTGAGTTTAATAGTTCGGACCATATAAGCTCTATTGTGGTAATGTCGGTTATATGACGAGTCTCCCATTGATCCTCATAATTTCAGTTATACATGTTTATCATTCGTGATATATATATATATATCTTTTAAAGTTGGTTTTACCCAACGTTCAGTTTTGCTTATGATTATCAGATTTAAGCTTTGGGTCATTCGATTTAGTTATAATGTTCAGTTATGTTCAGGTCATGATTAGAAAATATAGCATGCAATCCCTTCTCTCAAATTCTTGTCTTGATTATATTTTATATTATGCATGTTTTAATGATTTTACTTAAGCGGTTTTACTTACCCAGCATACTCAGTACATTCCACGTATTGACCACATACTCTATGTTGTATCATCTCATGATACAGGTCCGAGGGGTCTATCTCAGCAGCATCCTTAGCCCATGCTTTCCCACTCAGGCCTGTCCAGCTAGCATTGGTAAGTCGTCATCCTCCAAGGACGTTCAGTATCTGTAGTTGTTATGTGATATTGGGCATAATTATGTGCCCAAGTGCTACTTTATAACTTAGTTTAGTCAAGTTTGTTTATATAATTAATTATATTATCATGTGATTATGTATATTTATAGGCCTTAACTAACCAACATGATTAGTCTTTGTTTTGTAGAGTAAAATGCATATGGGGGACTAAATAATGATGGATGAAGTGAAGGAATGGAGTTTGTATTGAATGGCAAAAGAAGACAAGTGGACATGCCAAGGCAAGGCTGGCCGCGCCAGGCATAGTGCCACGCTGTGCGTGTGTCGCGCCTTGCTCTGTGCCACGCTCTTTCCATGCGCGCAAGAAGCTGCAATCCAGGGCGCCTGCACGTTGGCGTCATGCCACGCTAGGCACTGATACGCGTTACAAGTTGTGTCACGCTGAGTGTCGTGCGCGAGTTGCGCCGTGCCACGCCGGGCGACGTGCAGGCACTTCACACAAGACCTGCCGAGAGTCAAATTCTAGTGGGTATGCGCGATAGCCCCGTGCCACGAAGCTGCTTGCGTGATGGGCATCGTGGCACGGAGGCACTCCATCACAGAAAAAAATCCATTTTTCTCATGTAATATAAATAGAACACTTAGCTCCTAAAATCATTTATCACGAAATTTCTTGAGAACAACATAAAGGAGCGAAGGGAGAAAGGAAGAAATCTACTAGGGTTCAATAATTTTCATTCTCGCTTATCTATTCTTATAAGTACTTTACTTGAATCATGTTTTTAAGTATTTGTACAAACATGAGTGGCTAAAATCCTTCCTCTAGGGTTGAGGCCACATGATATGATTGTAAATGCATAAATTTTTCGTTGGTTTGAGTTTTAGTTGTTGTTTTGTCTTATATTCTTTATTATTACTGTTTTTATGCTTGATCACCATGAAAACAAACTTGTTAAGCTTAGGTAAAAGCTTGAAAGAGTAACCCTAGGTTAGAACACAAGAATGTAAGGAGCAAGTTCTTATCTTTGCGATAGAATTAGCGGTTAGGATAGATAATATACCTAATTTGCCTTGTTTGGTTATTAAAATGGGATGGGCTAGACACCGACTTAGAATTGTCACATCACTAATCATAGAAGTAGTTGTGAAGCTAAGTAAGGTTAAACGATTAGAGGTATGAAAGTCCATAATCAAGGGTACAAAATCCATAAACCACATCCACATAGTTTTAATTGCTCACGAATTAGGACGCTACATCCCCGCTCAATGATGTAGGTGTGAGACTAGTTTGTAGTGTTTAGAGGCTCGAAAGACCATGAACATCACATTTTAATTTTGTGAGACAACAACTGAAGTTTTCATACCCAAACCATTGTGAATTGTAGCATTGCATGATTATCAGGCCTTAACTCTAGTTGCTTCTTGTATTGTTTCTCGATCATTTTGTGATCACCCCTAGACTTAATTAGAATTTTCGGAAATTTATACAATCAACACTTGTGAAGATTAAAATTAACACTCGAACTTGATAATTTGCTAAATTAGTCCAGTCCCTATTGGTTCGACATCCGGCTCTTAAAAAGGGCCACTGTATTACTTGTACACGCGACCGCGTGCGCTAGGGAACAACAAGTTTTTGGCGCGGTTGCTAGGGATTGGCGAAGTTTAGTGAATTTTTCTATTTTTGTGTGATTTTTAATTTCCTTAAGTGTTGAAAAACTTGGTCTTAGTCTGCTATATTGCAGGTAATATGTTGTCCTTACAGAATTGGCAAGGAATAAAGAGCTGGTCAAACCTTTGTTGGAACCTGAATGGCAATTACATTTTCTCAGGAGGGAAGCTCTAGAGCGAAAGTTGAAAAGATTACAAGAGAAGTTACAATAACATCCACCAGTGGGGGAAGTAGAGTTGTTACCTAATCAAATGACAGCCCGACCAATTCGCAAAGTGGTAATCCCACTGCGATGAATGTGACCTCCAGTATCCGCATACCGAAGCCTAGGGGGAACTTTGAGCTTAAAAAGAACATGGTGTAGCTGTTACATTCTAGTGGCCAATTCACTAGAATGAGTCAAGAGGACCCAAAGAAGCACTTACAGAATTTCCTAGAGATCAATGAAACTTTTGTCCCCATCGGAGTGTCAACTGACTATGTCCGACTCACACTCTTCCCATTTTCATTGTTGAGAGAGGCAACGAGGTGGTTGAAGGCTAAGCCACCAAATTCCATTACTTCTTGGAATGACCTAGCAAGGAAGTTCCTCATCAGATTCTTCCCTTTGGGCAAGACTACCAAAACTCAGGAGTGAAATATTAAGCTTCAAGCAGAGGCCGGAGGAGAACTTGTATTTGGATTGGGAGAGATTCAAATCATTGCTGAGAGGCTGCCCCCATCATCAGCAGTACAATGAGGTGTTAGCTCACACCTTTGAAGAGAGTCTAGACCCACATACAAAAATCTTACTAAACTCTGCATCGGGTGGGCAAGCATTGGAGAATACTTATGATAAGTTGTACACTCTGTTGAACAGGATTGCTCAGGGAAATCCAGAGTGGCATAGCAAATCATCGAGAGGTGCAGGAAAGAGAGCAACAGGGCTGATAGAGGTGGATAGTGTCAATGCCTTGGCGCGACAACTAGCATCATATCAGCATCAAATGTTGACTCAGTTCAGCAAACTGAGTATGAACCAACGTAGGGATAGTTAAATGCAATTCAGCAGGCTCCGAGTTGGTGTGAAATCTATGGTAACAATCAGTATATTGCAGAATCTTGCAGAGCAAACCCTATAATACCACGGAAGTGCTTAAGAGTAGACCTGGGAGGTAAAAGTTAAAAACTGTTGAAACTGGGGAAAAATATTACAGAACTGGTGACCGTACGGATCGTTGGTCCAACCAACGACCCGTTGGGATGATTCATTGAAGTATCTCGTCTTGGGGCAGTGGAAGCAATGACCGATGTAACGCCTCATTGTGAGAAACAACGAGTCGTCATTGGTAGCCATGGTGGGAGATGGACTTTAGCATCTGAGAAGTAACGGGTCATCCCACGACTTGTCATGAGTTACCGCAAATCGTAGTTAGCAGTCGTCGTTTGAATGGGAAATTTCCAATGGGTTCGACGGAAGGAAGCCACGACTGGTTTGTGGATGTAATGACTTGTGGTGAGGCTCATTGTACGGTGAGGTGCCAAGTTTTCAGGAGGAAACAACGGTCTATAGAACAACTCATTGTATTGTAGGATGACCCGTTGGAGCGCCCGTTGGTTCTTCTAGTGAAGAATTTCTGCATAATCATTAAGGGCATTTTCATCATTCCTACATCATAAGGCCCTATACTACGTCGTTTAAGGCTCGTAATGGTGGGTTTTAGGAGGGAAAACCTATTCTAAGTCATTCCTTTCATGCATGCAAACTTAAAGAGTAAAGGGAGGTGATCTAGAGCAAGCTTTCAAGGTTTTCATTCAAATTTTCTTGGGCAATCAGAGAACTGGTGGAATTAAGCCCTTTCAGGTATGTGGGCTTACGAATAGGTGTTTTCATTCACACCCATGCCCATTCTCTATTAATTTATGAAAATCTATCACAAATCTCATGGGGTTTTGAATCCAATTTTTGTGAAAATCTAATGATTTACTAATGGGTTGTTATGATTTGCGAATTACATCATATTTTATGAATTTTGATCAAAATTTAAAACTATTCTCTATTATAAAAATTTTGATTTTGATTTCTACTAAATTAAGTCTAATATGCATGTTCTATGATTACTAGAGTTATGATCTTTACTTCAATTATTGATATTCATGAACCCATCATAATTTATGATTTCAAAAATAGATTTATTCAAATACCCATTATGAATTGATGATTTTCAAAGTATATGTATATGATCTACAAGTATGAATGAACCCCATGATTTACTAATTACGTTTTGGCCGACTCAGGGGCCTCACCCTCATGGCTAGTCCATGTATTTACAAGCATGTTTCTGATTATCATGATTTAACTAGCCCATGAACTCATGTATATTATATTATGAGCACTATATATGTTTTGGGTGCATTATCGAACACCGAGTAGGTTCGGGGCCTAGACGGATCTCATTGTCACGACCCGAACGTACACCCGGATTGTATACATAGGACAATGGACCCCGAGAGACCCCAAGTCGACCCATGACACATGCATACAACTAATCTTATCAAATAAGAGGAAAGATGGTCATAAAAACATAGAGGAAACATAACTATAGCATAAAATCAAGAAATACTGGGCATATACACAACAAAGCACTACATACTTGTTTGAAAGTCTCTATTACATAAGATGGGTTGATGGGACAACATCCCTAACTAACCCGACCAAAATTGAACATAAACAACATGAAAGTCTATCAAACGGCCCTCAGAACATGAGGACTCACAAATAAGCTGAAAGCGTAAGTTGAGATAGACTAGGGATGAGGATGAGCCTGAGATCCGGACCCTATATCATGAAACGATACAACATAGGAAGTATGCGGTCAGTATCTGGAATATACCGAGTATGAAAGGTAAGTAAAATGGATATTTTAAAGTAAAGTAAAGCTCAAAAAAAGACATAAGAGAAAGACATCATGCTTGCACAAAATCTTCGTAATAAAACATAGGGCACAAGACTTTCAAATCATTCATAATCATTCAATATCATAATTATAAGTAACTTTATCAAAATATAATTTGAGCCATTAACATAAACATAACAATGCATAAAACAAGTGGAACAATGAGAGGAATCGTCATAGCTGACAGCATCATGGTAGACCCATTCATGATGCCCCACTATGTCGCTCAACTAGGTAGACCCAACCCTGGCTTGCCAGGCAAGGGTCGTGCATAAGGCATAATATCACATTGAAGGGGATCGTTATCAATACATCATATCATTTAGAAACCCACAGTGGCACGTTGTTATGAGACACTAGCATTGTTCTTTGAACGTCGGGCTGCTCGGTGCTAGACACGGCTCCCAAAAACATGCATATAGGCTCATACATAAATCAATGACTTCATGCATTAAGATTCATTGGCTAAAATATAACATTTATTATCATTGATCCCCTTTAAAACATGCTTAGCCAAGAATCATAGGCCCTTTTCATCGGCCAACGTCATAAATCGATAAAACATGTAATTCACTTCATAAATCATAAATCATTCTTCAACATGTGGGAATTGCCCAATACTTCATCATATTCAATTCTTTCAAAATATGCTCATAAACATGGGTAGCTTGAAAATCATGCTTTTCTATCATCAATAAACTCAAATTATAGAGTATTCATCATAAATCTTGACTTCCATGAACTTTCACCAAATGGGCATTTTTTTAGATTTAAAAGATTGAAACATGATTTGAAGAAAATAATAACAGAACCTGTCCATCATTCATAATTTGATAATTAAAACTCAATCAAATCAGACCCATAAAGAAAAATCACATTTTCATACGTTTGAGTAAAACCCCATAGACTTGTATAGGAGGATTCATGATTTAAATTGAAATTGGGCATGGGTGAGGAAGAATTCAACCCATTTTGAAACCCTACATACCTGGGAATGGATAGACTTGAAGTTCCTTGAACACCCACGAAGAAATAGATGAAAATTTTGAGAAGAAGGCCTTGAATCTCCCAAAAACCTCTCTAAGCTTTTGCATGAGAATGGGCATGCATAAAGGGCTTAACCCATCTTATCTTACTCAGAAAAATATCCAAAATGAAGTAGTTTAGGCCATAGGGACTTAGGAATTACAAAAACACCCTTATTAAAACGCAGGAAATTTCTGGTCGCCAGCCCCCACGATGGACCTCACGGGTCATTGCCACAGGGCACGACTCGTGGCCATGGTCCATTGAGTCCACTACCCAAAACATCCAAGGGGACCCTACGGGTGACTTCACGAGTCATGAGGTTAGACTACGACTCGTGGTCACCTTCTATGGCCTACACTGCCCAACCCAACTTGCCAAAACATCCAAGGTAGACCACTGGTGACCCCACGAGTCGTGAGGTCTGACCACGACTTGTGGTCAGTCCCGTGGCCTCCTCACACAGGTTTTGCCAAACCATGCTGACCATGAGTCACCTCACAACTCGTGGTCACTCCTCACAACCATCCTCACGGGTCGTTCTGTGACCAGGTGCAAAAATTCAATTTTTCTCTGTTTTTACTTTTAGGTGTGATCCTTGGGTTCCCTAGGTATAAAAATATCTCTCTCTTAGGAACATTCATCCTCGAATGTTAGAAACATGCAGAAAACTCAGAAACAAGCTATCACCATATACAATTACCAGTCATTTAAGTCGAAAACGGACGGAATGACTACCACTGAAAAGATCTACATAGCTGAACTGAATTCAGAAATCACATACATATACCATATCATAAAACAAACTTGTACACATGAACTAAAAAGGAAAAGTTGATTAAGGGTTTAGAGCAAAACTGATACCTAAAACTGAAACTGAGTTGGTAGGGAACAAATGAGGGTATTTAGCTATCATATCATCTTCGGCTTCCCACATAGCTCTCTCAACATGCTGATTTCTACATAATAATTTAACTGAAGCTACTTCTTTGTTCCTCAACCTCTGAACCTGACGATCCAAGATCTACATCAAAATTTCCTCATAGCGGAGGTTATCCCTTACACCAACGCTGTCTACCGGGACTACTAAATCTGGATCAACCAAGCACTTTTTCAGAGCGATACATGAAACACGTGATGAACTGAAGCTAATTCTGATGGCAAGTCCAACTCGTACGCCACCTTACCAACTCTCCTCATAACCCGGTAAGGACCAACGTAGCGGCGACTGAGTTTCCCTTTCTTTCCGAACTGCATGACACCCATCATGGGAGATACCTTTAGAACTACCAAGTAATCCACATTAAACTCTAGATCCCTTCTCCTCACATCAGCATACAATTTCTGATGACTCTGAGCGGTTTTAAACGGTCCCTTATCAACTGAACCTTCACCACCGCCTTGTGAACTGAATCTGGTCCTATCGTAGCCGCCTCGCCAACCTCAACCATTCAATGGGAGATCTACACCTTCGCCCGTAAAGAGCCTCGAACGGTGCCATCTTGATAGTGGAGTGGTAACTGTTATTATAGGAAAACTTTATCAAGGGAAAATGATCATCCCAACTACCTTTGAAATTCATAACACATGCCCTCGACATATCCTCGAGGGTCTGAATGGTTCGTTCTGCCTGGTCATCTGTTTGCGGATGGAAGGCTGTACTGAGCTTAACCTGTGTCCCAAGTCCTTTTTAAAAAGAACGCCAGAATTGAGAGGTAAACTGAGTGCCTCGATCTGAAATAATATACAAGGGCATTCCATGAATTCGAACCAACTACCGAATATACATCTTAGCATAATCATCCTCTGAATCCGTTGTCATGACCGGTAGGAAATGTGTAGCCTTAGTTAACCTGTCTACCACTACCCAAATGGAGTCATAGTGTCGGCGAGTACGAGGTAGGCAATAACAAAATCCATATTAATCTCTTCCCACTTACAAGTGAGGATGATGATATCCTGAAGTATGACTCCCGACCTTTGATGTTCGAATTTCACTTGCTGGCAGTTTGGACATTTTTCTACGAACTCCGCAATATCTTTCTTTATACAATCCCACCAATAAATTTCTCGCAAATCCTGATACATTTTCGTGGATCCTGGATGAATAGAATATCTGGTACCATGTGCCTCATGCAATATCCATACTCTAAAATTATCAACGTCCAGAACACAAAGTCGACCCTGGTATCGTAGCACACCATCTCCCCCTTGGGAGAAGACCTCCACCTTCTGACTCCGCACCGCCTCCTTCAGCTTCCTCAATATTGGATCCTCATCTTGCCTGGATTTAACATCAAGCACCAAGGACGATTCTGACACGTTATGCACAACAATACCGCCATCAATCAAGTCGATCAATCTAACTCCCAATCTTGCAAGTAGGTGGACATCCTTCACCAACTCCTTCCTTCCCTCATCCACATGGGACACACTTTCCATGGAGAGCCTACTAAGTGCATCTGCAACCACATTAGCCTTGCCCAGGTGGTAGAGAACACTCATGTCGTAGTCCTTAAGTAACTCCAACCACCTCCTTTGTCGAAGATTTAGGTCTTTCTATGTGAACACATATTGCAAACTCTTGTGATTCGTAAACACATCCACATGGATCCCATACAAGTAGTGTCGCCATATCATCAATGCAAACACCACCGAGGAAAGATCAAGATAGTGGGTCGGATAATTCTTTTCATGGACCTTCAGCTGTCTCGAGGCATATGTTATCACCTTCCCACGCAGTATCAACACACATCCCAGTCTGACTATCGAAGCATCACAATACACTACAAAGCCATCATTACCCTCGGGTAAATTCAACACTGGTGCTGAAGTGAGTCTGGTCTTCAACTCTTGGAAGCTTTTCTTACAAGCATCCGACCATTGGAACTTCGTCTTTTTCTGAGTCAATTTAGTCAAAGGTGCCACAATAGATTAGAAACCCTCCACAAACCTTCGGGAGTAACTTGCTATGCCCAATAAACACCAAATTTCTGAAGGATTCACCGGTCTAGGCTAATTCTTCACCGTCTCGATCTTTTGGGAATCTAAACTTATGCTTACGCTTGATACCACATGTCCAAGAAATGCTACCGAGTTTAGCCAAAATTCACACTTGATAAACTTTGCATACAACTGACGATGCTTGAGGGTTTGCAGCACTATTCTCAAATGTGTGGCATGCTCCTCCTCGCTTCGAGAGTATATAAGAATGTCGTCGATGAATACGATCACAAAAATATCCAAATATTGCTTGAACACCCTGTTCATCAGGTCCATAAAAGCTACAGAAGCATTGGTTAGTCCAAAAGACATAACTAAAAACTCATAATGGCCATACCAGGTTCTGAAGGTTTTCTTTGGAAGATCACGCTCCTGCACTCTGAGCTGGTGATATTTGGACCTAAGATCTATCTTCGAGAAACACCTGGCACCCTGGAGCTGGTCAAATAAATCATCAATCCTGGGCAAGGGGTACCTGTTCTTCATGGTGACCTTATTAAGCTGTCGATAATTAATACACATCTGAAGGGACCCATCCTTCTTTCGAATTAAGAGAATTAGTGCACCCCATGGTGACTTTCTTGGTCTAATGAAACCGTTGTCCATCAAGTCCTTTAAGTGATCCTTTAATTCCTTTAGCTCGGCTGGAGCCATCCAGTAAGAAGGGATAGAAATAGGCTGTGTTCGGTGCTGTGGTGACTACACGCAAGTACACGTGGTCGAACAAGTAGTAAAGTGGCTTAAGTAAATCCAAGTATCTATCCCACAGGGACTGAGCTACGGTACTAATTAACTTAAGTGTTAATGAACTATATCTTTACGAATGCAGACAACAAAATAAATAAGATTTTGAGAGTTTGAGTTTACTGATTAATAAGAATCTAAGGCAAAATTATAAAGTGAGTCTGAACAATAGTAATGAGAAAGCTGAGGTTAAAACAAACATACAGGGAATTAATTTATCAATTCAATTCAATTAATCTTTCCTTCAGTCGCTAGTCAAGAATTATTGCCTATGGATCGGAACTTTCGACTCCTATCCAACTTAAGAATTATGAGCCTTAATCTACACTTCTGTGATAAAAGAATTTCATGTTCTAGCCATACATTCCCGATTCCTTAATTGACTAATAAGACTTTTAGATATATTTCTATTCTGAATGTAAATCAATTCTCAATTTTTCAAACTAAGAAGAGATCATATCCTACCAATTCACATCTTTCCAATTTATTTCCTTTTCAAAATCAAAATTGGATTTTTTAGATATACATTAACATTGGCCAAACATTAATGCAGTAAGAACAAGAATTGATAGAACAACCATTTAAGAAAAAATGAAAACTGAAATGAATAACAATTACATTCCACTACAATTGTTCTTAACCTCAGCAAGAAGTGAATTTAGCCACTCATTTGTTGATTTAACATCATTAAATAAGTAGAATTCATACAAACAATTGAGATAAAAGAGAAAGAGATAGAGAAGAACTCTAGAATTTTCGTCCCCTCAACTGCCTGTAACCCACGTTCTTGCCCAACCAAGTCAGAATTCTTTAAAATAAAACCTAAGTGTGCTATTTATACTATTGAGAATTTTTCCCGGAATAACACGCAACGTGGCACTTCTGTAATATGGCTCTCCGGAATGCATCTTCTCATCACCTGATCTGGTCCCTACTTAAACAAGTATGGCTCATCCCAAATATAATACCTGTAATCATGCCTCAACTTCTTTCTTTGCTGAGCCGTAGCCTCCGGTGGATAAACTCCACTCACTAGAAAATTCACAATGTCTGCATACCAAGGGATTTCAGCTTCCCTTATTGCCAAGAGCTGCTCATCCGGGAACTCTTCTTTGATGCTGTCACCTTCCTTCACATGCGATCGACTTTCCAATCGCAATAGGTGATCTGCCACTTGATTCTCACTCCCCTTTCTGTCCCAAATCTCTAGGTCAAACCCTTGTAACAACAAGATCCATTTGATCAACCTGGGCTTTGCATCCTTCTTGTTAAACAGATACTGAATCGCTGCATGATCGGTATACACCACTACTCTAGAACCCACCAAGTAGGACCTGAATTTATCAAATGCGAACACCAATGCTAGCATCTCCTTTTCTGTGACTGTATAATTGACTTGGGCTGCGTCCAGTGTTTTGCTTGCATAATGAATAGAATGAAAAATTCTATTCCTCCGCTACCCCAATATAGCTCCTATAGCCACATCGCTTGCATCACACATTAATTCAAACAGTTGCTCCCAATCCGGAGAAATAATGATAGGTCCTATCAACTTCTGTTTCAACTCCTCAAATGCTTTGACACAATCCTCATCAAACTCGAACTTCACCTCTTTTTCTAGAAACCTACATATTGGTCTAGAAATTTTAGAGAAGTTCTTGATGAACCATCTGTACAACCCTGCATGTCCGAGAAAACTGCGAACACCCTTCACTGACATAGGTGGTGGTGGCTTTTCAATAACCTCGATCTTTGCACGATCGACTTCCAACCTCTTGCAAGACACTTTATGGCCAAGGACAATACCCTCCTTGACTAAGAAATGACATTTCTCCTAGTTGACTACAAGGTTGGATTCTTCACAACGAGCTAGCACCCTGTCAAGATTCTGCAAACAAGTAGCAAACGAATTACTGAAAACAGAAAAATCATCCATAAATACCTCGACGAAATCTTCCATTATATCGTGGAAGATCGCTATCATGCATCTCTGGATGGCATCCGCCTGAAAGCATATGTCCCATAAGGACATGTGAAAGTAGTCTTCTCCTGGTCCTCTGGTGCTATGGCTATCTCGTTATAGCCAGAATAGCCATCAAGGAAACAATAATATTCTTGACCTGCCAATCTGTCAAATATCTGATCAATAAACGGGATAGGATAGTGATCTTTCCTTGTGGCCTCATTGAGCTTTCTGTAGTCCATGCAAATCCTCCAGCCTGTGACTGTGCGTGTAGGGATCAACTCATTTTTCTCATTGGTGACCAGGGTCATCCCTCCTTTCTTTGGGACACACTGAATGGGGTGACCCATTCTCTATCTGAAATAGGATAGACCACACCTGCATCAAGCCACTTAATCACTTCCTTCCTTACCACATCCTTCATCATCGAATTCAACCTCCGCTGATGTTGTACAGTTGGCTTTGCTCCTTCCTCCATGAAAATTCTGTGCGCGCAAAAAGCTGGATTGATACCCCGAATGTCTGACATTTGCCAGCCCATTGCTTTTTTCCTCCTCTTGAGAACCACCAATGCATCCTTTACTTGTGCCTTCGTCCCTTTTTAGGAGATGATGATTGGCAAGGTGTCATCTTCCCCCAAAAAGAAATACTTCAAATGTGGAGGCAATGTCTTCAACTCCAGTTTTGGTGCTTCGTCAATAGATGGTTTTGGCAATGGTTCTAGGGACCTCATCAATGGCTGAAAGTCTTGCTTTCTGGGATACCATTTTGATTCATTTAGCATTTGCACAATCTCATAAGTATCTCTATCTCCGAATTGATTGGCGCTCATCAACGCTCTGTCCAATGGATCTCAAGAATCAACAATCTGAAGAATTTCTTCTTGGTTTAGCACATTGATTGCTGACAACTCCTCATAGATGGCCGGAAGCTTCATGGCCTTATACACATCAAATACCTCCACTTTGTCATGCGCTCGCATGGTTAGCTGGCCTGCAACTACATCAATCAAAGCTCTCCCGGTTGCCAAGAAAGGACGTCCCAAAATAAATGGGACTTCCGCATCCGGTCAAAATCCAAGACAATAAAATCTACCAGGAATACGAGGGAGCCCACTTGCACCAGCACGTCCTCCACAATGCCATCTGGTCTGGCCAAAGAACGGTCTGCTAACTGCAAGATCACTGTAGTTGGTCTAGGACTGCCCAGCCCCAACTTCTTGAACACCGATGTCGGCATCAAGTTTATGCTTGCTCGCAAATCACATAATCCGCGAGCTCGGATACTTTGCCTGATTGTGATCTGAATTGTAAAGCTCCCAGGGTCCTTGAGCTTTGTTGGCAACCTGTTCTGAATTCGAGAAGTGCACTCTTTAGTAAGCGCCACCGTAGCATACTCCGTCAATCTGCTTTTGTTGGCTACGATGTCCTTGATATACTTTGCATATTTAGGCACTCCTTGCAAAAACATCAACCAAAGGTAAATTAATGTGTACCTGTTTAAGCACCTCCATGAACTTTTTAAAACAAGCTTCCTCCTTGTGTTTCTTTAATCTTTGAGGGAACGGGGGTGGTGGTCTTTCTGCTTCAGCTGCCTGCTCCTTCCCCCTCTCATCATCATGTTCCCTGTCTTTCTCCACTGCTCCAGATTGTTGAGGTAGTCTTTTTGGTTCCACCTCCTTGAGTTGTAAACCACTCCTTGTGGTCACTACATTAAACTGCTTGGGATTCGGCTCAGTGTCACTCGGTAGTCCTCCTCTGGGCCAGGTGTTTTGAGCTCCAGCTAGTTTTCCAAACTGGTACTCCAACGCCTTTGTAGCTAACTGCTGATTTTTCAAGTTTGCCGCTAATTTCACATAATCAGCCTGAATTTGTGCTTGGTTAGCTATCATTGTTTTAAACATTGCCTCAATGTTGATGGGTGGTGGAGGAGGTGCATTATTTCCTCTGTATTGAGACTGATAATTCTGCTGCCCCCCTTGATTTCTCTACACACCCTGATTCGAACTCTGCCCTTGATGGCTATTACTACCCCAAGAGAAATTTGGATGATTCCTCCAATTTGAGTTGTAATTATTGTCATACTGCTGGTGATTATTTCTCTGGACATTCCCAACAAAGTTCACTGAATCTGGATTTGCACCACAACACTCAGCTGAGTGTTCATTACTATCGCATACTTCACACCAAACCTGCTGCACTACATTAACTGGGGCTTGTGGTTGATTCAAGCTCATATTGCTGAAGTGGGTGTTGAGTTGATTTTGCAATGCAGCTATCTGTGTAGCGATAGCTGTAAAACCATCCACCTCAAAGACTCCTGTCGCTTTCCTTGTTCCTCCTCTTAAAGAGTCCGCATTCCACTCTGGATTTCTCTGTGAAATACGATTTAACAAAGTATAAGCTCTTCATAAGTCTTTTCTAATGCCTGTCCCCCAGCTGCTGAGTCTAGCAAAATTTTTGTATGTGGCTCCAAACCCTCTATGAAAGTATGCACCAACACATCATTGGACTGGTGATGATGAGGACAATCCCTTAACAATGATTTGAACCTTTCCCAAGATTGATACAGATTCTCCCAATCTATTTGTTTAAAACTTAGAATCTGACTTCTAAGTCTTGCTATTTTCCCGGATGGAAAGAATCGTATCAAAAATTTTCTTGCAAGATCATCCCAAGTGGTGATAGAGTTAGGTGGTTCAACTTTCAACCACCTCTTTGCTTCCCCTAATAGTGAAAATGGGAATAATGTAAGCCTTACATAATCGGATGATACTCCAGCGGGAATGTAAGTATCACTTATATCCAAAAAGTTTTGGAGATGTTGTTGTGGATCTTCATGACGGAGGCCTGTGAATTGCCCACAGGTGCGCAACAATTGAACCATATTCTGTTTAAGCTCAAACCTCCCTCCTGGCTCTGGTCTACGAATACTAGATGTAACATTGTTAGCATGTGGGACTGCCACTTCGCGAACCGGCCTAGCTGCCATTTCCTCGGGCACTAACACTGCCCTCACAAGTGGTGGATTTTGTTGTTGCTCCAGGATTGTCTGTCTGAGCAACTGTAGCTTTTTCTCTAGAGCTTCCCTTCTTTGACGATGAAATTGTCTTTCCGGCTCTATATATGAATCCACCAACTCCTTGTCTCTTGTCAGTATTCAGAAGAATTCAATATCTGCAAGAGAAAGGCTAAGATCAAGTTGTAAGCACTTAAATAGAATTTGTAAACTAACACTAAGAAAATAATTTTACCAATTGCCAATCCCCGGCAATGGCGCCAGGAACTTATTCGGTGCTGTGGTGACTACACGCAAGTGCACGTGGTCGAACAAGTAGTAAAGTGGCTTAAGTAAAGCCAAGTATCGATCCCACAGGGACTAAGCTATGGTACTAATTAACTTAAGTGTTAATGAACTATATCTTTAAGAATGCAGACAACCAAATAAATAAGATTTTGAGAGTTTGAGTTTACTGATTAATAAGAATCTAAGGCAAAATTATAAAGTGAGTCTAAACAATAGTAATGAGCAAGCTGAGGTTAAAACGAACATGCAGGGAATTAATTTATCAATACTATTCAGTTAATCTTTCCTTCGGTTGCTAGTAATGAATTATTGCCTATGGATTGGAACTTTCGACTCCTATCCAACTTAAGAATCATGAGCATTAATCTACATTTCTGTGATAAAAGAATTTCATGTTTTAGCCATACATTCCCAATTCCTTAATTGACTAATAAGACTTTCAGATATATTTCTATTCTAAATGTAAATCAATTCTCAATTTTCCAAACTAAGAAGAGATCATATCCTACCAATTCTCATCTTTCCCCAAAATTGGATTTTTTAGATATACATTAACATTGGCCAAACATTAATGCAGTAAGAACAAGAATTGATAGAACAACTATTGAAGAAAAAATGAAAACTGAAATGATTAACAATTACATTTCACTATGATTGTTCTTAACCTTAGCAAGAAGTGAATTTAGCCACTCATTTGTTGATTTAACATCATCAAATAAGTAGAATTCATACAAACAATTGAGATAAAAGATAAAGAGATAGAGGAGAACCCTAGAATTTTCGTCCCCTCAACTTCCTAACCCACGTTCTTGCTCAACCAAGTGAGAATTCTTTCAAATAAAACCTAAGTGTGCTATTTATACTATTGAGAATTTTTCCTAGAATAACAAGCAACGTGGCACGTCGTGTATCGCGGAGCACTCCCTCCGTTCCACGGAGGAATCGCGGACCCTCACTGGAAGTCGGCCCCCCAGGCAATTTAACCTTAACGTGCCACGGCCGGCATCATGGAGCCTGGCCGACGTGACACGGTGCTATCGCGCACCTTCACTGGAAATTGCCAAAATTATTTCATCTGAGGCAGAGTGCCTCCGCGATGGAAACATGACACGGCTCCATCGCGGAGCCTCTATTTGTGCTGCTCTTCCTTGTCCTTTTCCACCTTGTTTCCAAGTCCATTCCCGATTTTACCGACATGTATCTTAGCTTCCCAAAGTTCCATTTTACCTGCAAAACAACACTAATCATGTTGGTTAGTATAAATTCACATTTAACTACAAATCATATGAGAATGTACACAATAGTGATAGACAAACAAGTTGAAATGAGGCATTTGAGTATCACTTAGGCATGAAATTCTGCCCAATATCAGGCTACATGTCTGGCAATAGATGAATACCAGAATCGATTTATTTCTCCAGAGGAACACCAGGAAAATCGTTAGGGAACACCTGCAGATATTCGCACACCACCAGAACTGACTGAATAGCCGAGGTCTCGAACTCTACATCCTTTACCCTAACTAAGTGGTACATGCAACCTTTAGAGATCATTTTCCTGTCCTTAAGATATGAAGTAAACCAACCAGCTGGTATCGCTGAACTACCCTTCCACTCCAACACCGACTCACCCGAAAAATGAAATCTCATTGTGCGGGTCCTATAATTAATCGAAGCATAATATGCAAACAACCAATCCATGCCAAGAATAATGTCAAAGTAAGTCATGGATAACTCTACAAGGTCTGCGGAGGTAACCTTATTCAACACCGTGACCGGGCACCCCCTATATACTCGCCTAACTACAACCGAATCACCAACAGGGGTAGAAACTGAAAACGGTTCTAACAAGGTCTCGGGACTAACTCCATGGCTACTAGAAATGTAAGGAGTCATGAAAGACAATGTAGATCCCGGGTCTAACAAGGCATAAACATTAATATGATAGACACGTAACATACCAGTGACCACGTATGGAAAAGTCTCCTGCTCTTGGCGTAAGGCAAGGGCATAGAATCGGTTTTGGTGTTGTCTGCCACCTCTACTAGTCGATACTCCCTGCGGAGTGGAATGGGATGGAGCTGTTGCTGTCCTGGTGGCCTGTGCACAACCCCTGTCATCACCCTGTCTGGCATATGCGCACGCTTGGCGCATGTGCTCAGATCTACCACACCCATAGCAGACATCTGAGCCAAGAAGGCACTCTCTAGTGTGACTCTTGCCGCACTTCCCGCAGGATGGAGACGTATACTCTAACTAGGTGCCCCTCTGATTCCTATCCCCTTAAGTCCTGCTCCTCTGATCACCCCTGGGCCTAGATGGGACAATAGCTAATGATGGTGTTAGGGATAGTGACCTGTGCTAAAATTGTGGACGGTAGCCACCGTCGGACCTCTGATGTGAAAACCCACAACTATCTGTCCGAGCCCTCTTTGCCTCCCTCTCCCTCACATAAGCCGCCTCCATCTGCTGGGCGTACAACACTATACGAGGAAAGTCCATATCCTGGTGGAGCGTAGCAGTCTTGCAATCCTTGTCTAAATAACCGGCCATGCTATGAACAAATCGGCTCACCTGCGCCCTCTAATCCATCACCAAACTCTGGAGCGTATTTTGACAACCGGGTGAACTCAATCGAATACTCCAGCACTGTTATTTTTCCTTTCTTGAGGTTAACAAACTCAGCTACTTTCAATTCCCTCATCTCCTGAGGTAAGAATTTGCCAAAAAAGGCCATGTGGAACTCATCCCAGCTGATAGGGCCTGCTCTCGTTGTCCTACTGTCCCTCCATTGCTTGTACCAAATATGAGCGACTTTTTTCAACTGATAAGAGGCCAAGTCCACACACTCCCCTTTTTACACCCTCTTAACCTGAGTGACCTTCAAGATCCTTTCAATGAACTCCTGTGGATCCTCATCCACCTTCAATCCCGTGAACTCAGGAGGGTTCATCCTCAAGAAGTCTCTAATTCGAGTCACTGCTGCATTGCCATCCTGTGGACCTGCGCAACAACCTGCTAGTTTACTTGGGCGGTCAATGCCTACGCCATCATCTGAATAGCCGCCCGAAACTCAGGGTGGGCAGCTGGCTCTAGTGCATGGGGCTCCTGGACTGGTGGGGCTTGCTGATGCCCATGGTCATGGCCAAATCCTTGGCCTTTATCATTTCCATTCCTCCTTCCGTTCATTCTTCTAGGAGACATAATTCTACATTCGCAAATCACACAAATTAGAAGGATGGAAAGGTTTTTTATCGCACGACATAGAACATGAAAGAAGGGAACATTTCCTAAAACGTTCAGTAGCCTCTTCGTCATAGGTGTGGCACGCTTCACACCTATGAAAAAAGACTCTACCCAACGCGGCCTTCAGACTCTCTAGGACACATCTGAACCTATTGCTCAGATACCAAGTTTGTCACGACTCGAACATACACTCGGATTGTAGACATGGGATAAGGGACCCTGAGAGACCATAAGCCCACTCATGGCACATGCATACAACTAATCTTATTCAAATAAGTGGAAAGATGATCATAAAAGCATAGCAGAAACATAACTATAGACATAACATCAAGAAATACTAGGTGTATACACAATGGAGCACTACATACTTGTCTGAAAGCCTCTAATACCTAAGATGGGTTGATGGGACAACATCCCCAACTAACCTAACCTAAACTGAACATAAACAACATGAAAGTCTATCAAACGACCCTCGAAACAGAGGACTCACCAATAAACTGAAAGCGTAAGCTGAGATGGACTAGGGATGAGGATGAGCTTGAGATCCGAACCCTGTATCATTAAACAATATAGCATAGAAAGTCTATGGTCAGTACATGGAATGTACCGAATATGAAAGGTAAGTAAAATAGACATTTTAAAGTAAAGGAAAGCTCATAAACAGACATAGGAGAAGGACATCGTGCTTGCATCAAAATATTCGTTATAAAACATAGGGCTCAAGACTTTCAAATCATTCATAATCATTCATTATCATAATTATAAGTAACTTTATATAAATATAACTTGAGCCAATAACATAAACGTAACAATTCATAAAACATGCGGAACAATGGGAGGACTCGTCATAACCGACACCATCATGGTAGAGCTTTCATGATGCGCCACTATCTTGCTCAAGTGGGCAGAGCCGACCCTGGCTTGCCAGGCAAGGGTCATGTATAAGGCGCTATATTATTCAGTGGTTTGGAATGCCTACACGCAAGTGCACGTGGTCGAACAAGTAGTAAAATGGCTAGAGTAGCCAAGTATCGATCCCACAGGGACTGGACTAAGGTAATAATCTAATTAAGTGTTAATGAACTCTAACTCTAATAATGCAGACAACAGTTTCAAGAAGATTTTGGGAGTTTTTCCCTAATTTATACTAATCTAAAACAAATGTACAATTTGAGTCTGAACTATAGTAATGAGCATGCTGAGGCTAAAACAAACATGCAGGAAAGTAATTTATTGATACAAATTGGTTAATCTTTCCTTCGGTTGCTAGTCAAGAATTATTGCCTATGGATTAAAACTCTCGTATTTAACCCAACTTAAGAATCATGAACCTTCCACCTACATTTCTGTGATAAGAAGAAATTCATGTTCTAGCCATACGAAATCGATTCCTTAATTGACTAATACGACTTTCAGATATACTTCTATTCTAAAGGTAAATCAATTCTCAATTTTCCCAAACCAAGAAGAGATCATATCCTATTAATTCACCACTTTCCAATTTCTTTCTCTTTCGAGCGCAAAACAGATTTTTTAGATATACATTAATATTGGCCACACATTAATGCAGTAAGAACAAGAATTAATAGAACAACCATGGAAGAAAAGATGAAAAACCAAGATGATCAATAATCACATTCCACTACAAATGTTCTTAATCTCAGCAAGAAGTGAATTTAGCCACTCATTTGTGGATTAAACATCGTTAAATGAGTGTAAATCATACAAATAATTGAAATAAGGAAGAAAGAGATAGAGAAGAACCCTAAGACTTTCATCCCCTCAACTGCCTGTAACCCACGTTCTTGCTCAACCAAGTCTGAATAATTAAAAATAAACCTAAGTGTGCTATTTATACTAGTGGAAATTTTTTCCAAAATTACAAGCAACGTGTCACGGAGTGCATCGCGGAGCACTGCCTCCATGACACGCCAAAAACACGGACCCTCACTGGAATCCGGTCCTCCAGGTAATTATGCCCAACGAGCCACAGCGTGCAACGCGGGGCTTGGCCAACGTGCCACGGCCCCGAGGCGGACCTTCACTGGAACTTGGCCTATTTTGATCATCCGGGTCAGAATGCATCCGCGATGGCAGTGTGACACGGCTCCATCGCGGAGCCCCTTAATTTGCTGCATAACCTTGGCCTTTTCCACTGCTCGCTTCCTAGTCTATTCCCGATTTCTCCCAACATGCATCTTAGCTTCCTAAAATTACATTTTTCCTGCAAAACAACACTAATCATGTTGGTTAGTATAAATTCACATTTTAACTACAAATCACATGAGAATGTACAACTATCAATGGATAAACAAGACGAAATGAAGCATTTGAGTATCACTTGGGCATATAATTCTGCCCAAGATCAGATATCACATTAGAGGGGATAATTATCAATACATCATATCATTTAGAATCCCACGGTGGCATGTGGTTATGAGACACCGGCTTAGTCCTTTCAACGCCTGGCTGCTCGTTGCTAGACACAACTCCCAAAAATATGCATATAGGCTCATACATAAATTAATAACATCATGCATTAGGATTCATCTGCTAAAATATAATATTTATCATAATTGACCCCCTTTAAAACGTGCTTATCCAAGAATCATAGGCCCTTTTCATCATCCAACATCATAAATCGATAAATCATGTAATTTGCTTCACAAATCATAAATCATTCTTTAACATGTGGGAATCACCCAATACTTCATCATATTCAATTCTTTAAAAATATGCTCATAAACATGGGTAGCATGAAAATCATGCTTTTCTATAATCAATAAACTCAAGTTATAGAGTATTCATCATAAATCTTGACTTCCATTAACTTTCACCAAATGGGCAGTTTTTTTAGTTAAAAGATTGAAACATGATTTGAAGAAAATAATAATAGAACCTTCCCATCATTCATAATTTGATAATTAAAACTCAATCAAATCAGAACCATAAAGAGAAATTACATTTTCATGCATTTGAGTAAAACCCCATAGACTTGGATAGGAGGATTTATGATTTAAATTGAAATTGGGCATGTGTGAGGAAAAATTCAACCCATTTTGAAACCCTACATACCTGGGAATGGATGGACTCGAAGTTCCTTGAACACCCACAAAGAAATTGATGAAAATTTTGGGAAGAAGGCCTTGGATCTCCCAAAAACCTCTTTAAGCTTTTGCATGAGAATGGGCATGCATAAAGGGCTTAACCCATCTTATCTTACTCAGAAAAATATCCAAAACGACGTAGTTTAGGCCTTAGGGACTCAGGAATTACAAAAACACCCTTATTAAAATGCAGGAAATTTCTGGTCGCCAACCCCCACGAGGGACCTCACGGGTCATTGCAACAGGGCACGACTCGTGGCCATGGTCCGTTGAGTTCACTACCCAAAACATCCAAGGGGACCCTACGGGTGAATTCACGAGTCGTGAGGTCAGACTACAACTCGTGGTCACCTTCTGTGGCCTACACTGCCCAACCCAACTTGCCAAAAAATCCAAGGTAGACCACGGGTGACCTTACGAGTCGTGAGGTCTTACCACGACTCGTAGTCAGGCCTGTGGCCTCCTCACACAGGCTTTTCCAAACCATGCTGACAATGAGTCACCTCACGACTCGTGGTCACTCCTCTTGACCAACCTCACAGGTCATTCTATGACCTGGTGCAAATTTTTAGTTTTTCTTTGTTTTTACTTCCAGGTATGATCCTTAGGTTCCCGAGGTATAACACTCATAACTACGTGCCACTGTAGGACATGTTGGGACCTCCCTTGTGACAGTCCCCCTAGCCCAAATGTCCCTTCTCATGTGTTATCACGCCTTCCATGGTTCTACCCTTGGCAAGGTATGAACGGCCTCCCGACTAGGTGTACAAGTAGGGCTCCATGTGTGCTCATATGGAGTATGTTGGTTAAGAGAATCTCCCATTGTTCCTCATGATTTATGCATGTTTATGATTATGTATATTGGCTCAAGTTATGTTCAATAAAGCTTTTCTCTTATGATTATGGTTAAGATTGTATTACTAATGTTTTGAAAACATTGAGCCTTATGTTATATTACAATACTTATGTTATGAGCATGTTGTCCTACTCCGATGATCAATTATGAGTTTTATATATTTTAAAAGTCCGTTTTACTTACCTTGCATACTCGATACATTCCACATACTAACCGCATACTTTATATGATGTATCATTTCATGATACAGGACCCAACTCTCAGGCTCATCCCCATCAATAGTCCATTTAGAGTTAGCTATCAGCCCTTTTGGTGAGTCCTCATGTTCCGAGGGACATATGTTCAGACCTTGATGTTCTTTTTGTTTCAGTTTTGCCGGGTTAGTTGGGGATGTTGTCCCATCAACCCATCTGATATGATAGAGTCTTTCAGACAATATGTAGTACTCATGTCATGACCCAAACATACACTCGGATAGTAGACACGGCACAAGGAGCCCCGAGAGACCCCAAGTTGACCCATGGAATTAGCATACATCTAATTTAACCATATGAGCGGAAGACTTAACATAAAGAAAACATAAGCATGTCATAAAAACAAAAAAAATACAATACATGACAGTTGAGTACAACTTATAGTCTGAAAAGCCTCTAATCATAAAAGACGGGTTGATGGGACAACTCCCAAACTAACCCAACAATTTTGAAACTGAAAGAAAAGCATAGAGTCTGACATATGGCCCTCGGAACATGAGGACCCACTAATAAGATGATAACAATCTTGTAAGCACTAGTAAGGAGGGTGAGCCTGAGAGCCGGGTCCTGTATCATGAAACGATACAGTACAGAAAGTACACGGTCAGTACGTGGAATGTATTGATTATGCAAGGTAAGTAAAATGGACATTTAAAACATATAGAACTCATAAATGATCGTAAGAGTAGGGCATCATGCTCGTATCATAAACATCAAAACATAACATAAGTCTCAAGGTTTTCAAAACATTTGCACTCGTAATCATAATAATAAGAGGAAAGCTTTATTGGACATGACTTGAGCCAATATACAGAATCATAACATGCATAAATCGAGAGGAACAATGGGAGATTCTCTTAATCGACATACCCCATATGAGCACACATGAAGCCTGACTTGTAACCCTAGTCGGGAGGGTGTTCGTACCTTGCCAAGGGTAGAACCATGAAAGTGTGATATCACCATGAAAAAAAGGGCGAATTGGGCTAGGGAAAAACATGAGAGGGGTCCCCACATACAAACGGTGGCACGTAGTTAATGAGATTCGGGGCTTAACGTGAGCCTCGAACCTACTCGATTTTCGATACTACTTCCCAATCATATATATAGTGCTCATAGTATATCATGCATGGATTCATTGGCTGGTTAAATCATGATAATTAGATTCGTGTGTGTAGACAAGTAAACTAGCCATGAGGTAAGTGTTGGCGTGCCCGCAAGTGTACGGGTCGTACAAGTAATATAGTGGCCCTCTTTAAGAGCCGGAATGTCGAACCCACAGGGACTTGACCAATTCCGCTAACTATCGAGTTAAAGTATGATATTAAATAACAAAAATGCTGATTATAGATTTTTTCGAGACAGTTTAATTAAGTCTAATTTTGGTCAACGAAATATTCTGAATTCACTCTAGGAGCAACATAGAGTTAAAACTAGATAACCATGCGCTGTTACGATTTGCAATGATTTAAGTATGAAACTATTAATTGTCATCTCACATAATTATAATTGCATGTTCATGACCTTTCGAGCCTCTAAACACGACAAACTAGCCTCACTGCAACATTGTGAGCGAGGATGCTAATTCTAGTTCGTGGGCAATTAATTACGTGGTTGTGGTTTACGTGGAAATGATTAGGGACTCTCGTACACATAATCATTCAACTCAACTTAGCTTCACAACTACTTCTTCAAGTGGTGATGTGATAATTCTAAGTTGGTGCCTAGCTCATCCCGTTTTATCAACCAAGCAAGGTGTTAGGAATATTTCTATCCTAACACAAATTATATCGTGAGATACAATCATGCTTCTTAAATTCTCATGTTCTGACCTAGGTAAATGCTTTCTCAAGAAAATGCCTAAGTTAACATGTAGGTTTTCATGGTGATCAATCATAAAAACTGATCGTGGGCAAAAATAGTATGCCCGAGTGATGCTTTATACCTTAATTTAGTCTTGTTTATCTAAGTTATTTTATACATTTTCATGTAATTTTATATAAATGTGAATATATGTGCTAACCAACATGATTAGGCCTTGTTTTGTAGGTTTCAATGATTTGGAGGAACTAATTTATAAGTTGGTAAAGGAAAGGAATGGAGTTGGAAGCAATTGGCGGAAGTCGGCAAGGAGTAGGCATGGAAAGTGACCAGATGCGGCAGCAACGTGCCACGGCAGGCCAGCCCCACGCCAGCAGCATGCCATCGCGCTTCCCAAGCAACTTGACACGCTGCCAACACAGCAAGAAGGCTACCGAGGGTCGATTTAGGGTGATTTCCAGAAAGCCTTCGCGTTACCTCCTTGTCACGGAGGGAGAGCTCCGCGATGCACTCCGTGACACGTTGCTTGTTATTCTGGGAAAAATTTCCACTAGTATAAATAGCCACTTAGGTTTTATTTTAGAAATTCTGACTTGGTGGAGCAAGAATGTGGGTTACAGGCAGTTGAGGGGACGAAATTACCAGGGTTTTTCTCTATCTCCTTCTTCCTTAATTCAATTGCTTGTATGATTAAAACTCATTTAACGATGTTTAATCCACAAATAAGTGGCTAATTCCTCTTCTTGCTGAGGTTAAGAACAATTGTATTGAAATGTAGTTATTGATCAATTGGGTTTTTCATTTTTTCTTCCATGGTTGTTCTATTGATTCTTGTTCTTACTGCATTAATGTGTGGCCAATGTTAATGTATATCTAAAAAGTCCAGTTTCACTCGAGAGAGCAAGAAATTGGAAAGTTGTGAATCAATAGGATATGATCTTTTCTTAGTTTGGGAAAATTGAGAATTGATTTACCTTTAGGATAGAAATATACCTGAAAGTCGTATTAGTCAATTAAGGAATCGATTTTGTATGGCTAGAACATGAATTTCGTTTAATCACAGAAATGTAGGTGGACGGTTCATGATTCTTAAGTTGGGTTAAATACGATAGTTTGAATTCATTGGCAATAATTCTTGACTAGCAACCGGAGGAAAGATTAACCAAAATTGTATCAATAATTTATTTCTTTACATGTTCAATTAACCTCAGCATTCTCACATTCATAGTTCAGACTCACATTAGATATTCGTTTTAGACTTAGCATACAATTAGAAATCAAAAGATCAAACTCTTCTTTGCACTATTGTCTTCATTTTTAGAGTAAGTATAGTAACACTTAAGTAGTTTGTTACCTTATTCCAGTCCCTGTGGGATCGATACTTGGCTTACTTAAGCCACGTTACTACTTGTTCAACCACTTGCACTTGCGTGTAGTCTTCCATTCGACCCCGAACAAGTTTTTGGCGCCTTTGTCGGGGACTGGCAATTGGTAAAATTGTTTTCTTAGTGTTAGTTTACAAATTCTATATAAGTGCTGACAACTTGGTCTTAGTGTTTGCTTTAATTCTTTATTATTATTATTATTATTATTTTTCGGATACCCTTATTGACATGACATCGTGGAATACAAATGGTTTAAATGGTGGATACTCATATTTTGGCGAATCTTGTCTGAATTGCGGAGGACACCACTCGTGGCAACATTGTAACACGTGCAATAGATGTGGTGGTCAAGATGGCCATTGGGACGGCTGTCCGAATGCATATTCCCCTCCCCCAAGCCCCTACTATGATCCTTCTGTTGTTTTTGCTGAATATGGGCATGCTAAAAATGAGGATTTGGGATGCCAAGCTCAAATAGAAGACATGCTGAAACAACTCCTAGAGCAATCAGAAGCAATGAAGGAGGCGATGGCAGTATTAAGAATTCAGCAAGTAGAGAATGCAGAGGCTCTAGAATGGATGAGCATCAAATTCACGGAGATGATTGCTGAGGCTGAAGCTTGTGATGAATTGCAGGTGACAGTTTTAGCCGATATTCAAGAGGAACTACAAGAGGAAGACAAGGGTGAATATTTGGATGAAGCCCAACAATTAGAATCTCTTGAGTGTCCCCGTGATGGGCTCACACTTATGGAAAATCCATTCATGGAAGAAGGGATAGAGTATCCCCCAGCTGACATTAATGGACAGATAGATGTCGATGCTGAGAAGGTGTATACAAGTAAGGAGGTCAAGCACAATGCAGTTTCAGAGTTAAGGTTTATTGGACCACACTCGAAGCATTTTTCGACATTAAGTTTGGTTGACAACCGAGAAATAAAGTCTTCCAAGCTTATAGAGAAATTTCTAGAGGAGGACCAAGCCCTGTATATTTTGAAATTTGCTAACTCAGAGAGACAAAATGACTTCGCTTACTTAAGGGCCAATAAGTTCAAAATGCAACATCTACTGCTTGGTCCTTACAATTTTTCACCACAACCCCTAGAACATAAGAGGAAATTAGAAAAGAAATTAGGGGTGAGATTCATATCCTCAAGGTGGAGGAAAAAGAGGTGAAACTTGTTACGTCGTGCCGCGACGTAAAATCAGGCGCTGCTGGGAGGCAACCCAAGGGTACCACAGGTACCATTTTAATTTCTTGCATTTGAGTTGATTTTTGTTTATTTTCATCTTGTGTTGTTTTGGTGGAAAGTTAAGCACAGATGGAGGGGAAGTCTGATTACCCTTGGAGGAGGAAGCTAGCAAGAATGGAAGAGAAAAAGTGTGGGGTCAAACACCCACTTGTGTAAGTTGAAGAAAAGCATGTTGTAGCTTGGCCTAAAGGCCTCAGGGAATATTTCTCACCCTCTTTAAATGTTAATTTGATGCTATGAGGACATAGCATGATTCAAGTGTGGGGTGAGGTAAATTTCAAGGGAAATTTCAAATTTTTGTGCTTAACGATTTTTGGTGAATGTAATGCTTGTGAGAAAATTAAAAAAAATTTGTGGTTAAGCATGACTTCATCACCCGTTGGTTTTTCTTTTCGGTTCTTTTCTGACGGGGGGTCTTTGAACTGAAGAATAAAAATTTCTTTTCTTTGTCTATATATAATGTTTTAGTCATAGTTAGGGACTATTTCCAACGATGGATGGATGACGACCGTCTTGAGGAAAAATTAGTCGATAGGTTTTGGGTTTTTGAAACCATAACTAATTGGTGCTTGATGTTCTTGCTATGTGCTATACGTGATTGTAAGAGGCAAGTATGTTCAGTGTGAAGCATGCAGGTGTATAACTTTGTGTGAGACACTTAGGCTCTTGAATTTGACTCAATATGATTGAAGCTTAATTCTGAATTCTTGTGATTAGCTGAGTAAGAGTCTACTGAATGTGTCTTGAATTGAGCATGTGCCATGAGTGTAAGGTTTTTGAGTATTCTGTGCTATTGTGGATTGTCTAGAACTTGCCTGGTGTGTTTATAAAACGAAATGAAGGATGTGAATTGTAGGAGATGATTTAGGCATTTCTTTGAATGAACCAAATTTTTATCCCTCATTTTCTTTTCGGTTCTTTTCTGACGGGGGGTCTTTGAACTGAAGAATAAAAATTTCTTTTCTTTGTCTGTAAATAATGTTTTAGTCATAGTTAGGGACTATTTCCAACGATGGATGGATGACGACCGTCTTGAGGAAAAATTATTCGATAGGTTTTGGGTTTTTGAAACCATAACTAATTGGTGCTTGATGTTCTTGCTATGTGCTATACGTGATTGTAAGAGGCAAGTATGTTCAGTGTGAAGCATGCAGGTGTATGACTTTGTGTGAGACACTTAGGCTCTTGAATTTGACTCAATATGATTGAAGCTTAATTCTGAATTCTTGTGATTTGCTGAGTAAGAGTCTACTGAATGTGTCTTGAATTGAGCATGTGCCATGAGTGTAAGGTTTTTGAGTATTCTGTGCTATTGTGGATTGTCTAGAACTTGCCTGGTGTGTTTATAAAACAAAATGAAGGATGTGAATTGTAGGAGATGATTTAGGCATTTCTTTGAATGAACCAAATTTTTATCCCTCATTTTACCTACCTTGAAAAATTAATCTTAGTTAGCCCCATTGAGCCTTGAGCCTATTCTTTGACAGCTGCAACATAAGCTTAATCCTTTTTCTTTCATTAGCCTTGAACTTGATCCAAAACTCCTAAGCGCTTGAGTGAAAAAATCCGAAGGAGTAAAGGAGTGAGAAGAATGAAAAGAAAGGAAGAGTAGCAAGTTGTAGAAGTGAGAAAAGGACAAAGGTGCACTTGTGTGAAAATGGTTGAGTATTAGTAAGGAGTAAGAAAATAAATTAATGAAAAATTATTTATAGAACTCCGTACTAATAAGTTAAAAATGCCTAAATAAAGGGGGGAACATAAGAGGAAGAAGAAAGCTGAAAGGAGAAAAAGGTGAAGTAAGGGAAGGGAAGTTTGTAATGAAGGCGTGATGTATTAAAAGCTCTTAGGAAAGATAGTCACTATTACTGGTCATAATAGTACCTACCCGCACCTGAGTTACATTACAACCTAAAAAGTCCTACTTGATCTTACATTCATACATCCTTAAATTAGTGGAATAAAACACTAAGGGTAAGCTTATGGGTCATTACATGATGCATGTGAATTCTTTGTGAGAGTGAGCGTAATTCTATTCATGTACCCACACATGTTGTGATTTAAAAATTGTTTTTTTTTCGTGTGAAATTGGGTAACTCTCTTTTCGCGAGGGCACATGTTAAATGAAGGATATAGTTCATGTCAGATTTCTTAATCAGTTGATTTGCATGAGTTTGCTAAGATTGAGAGTCGATTCTTGAGGTTAAGAAGTCTTAACATAGTTGTACTTCATTTCATTGATCAAATCGTGCATGCTCTATTCTTAGCTTGTTATCTTGCTTAATCATTATAGTCGTAGCTTGAATATTCTTGCTAAATGAGTTATGGGTGAGTCTCCATATGCATGAGATGTAATAGGTTGTTCGAGGACGAACAAGACTTTAAGTGTGAGGTAGGTGATCGTGGGCAAAAATAGCATGCCCGAGTGATGCTTTATACCTTAATTTAGTCTTGTTTATCTAAGTTATTTTATACATTTTCATGTAATTTTATATAAATGTGAATATATGTGCTAACCAACATGATTAGTCCTTGTTTTGTAGGTTTCAATGATTTGGAGGAACTAATTTATAAGTTGGTGAAGGAAAGGAATGGAGTCGGAAGCAATTAGTGGAAGTCGGCAAGGAGTAGGCATGGCAAGTGAGCAGATGCGGAAGCAACGTGCCACGGCAGGCCAGCCCCACGCCAGCAGCATGCCATCGCGCTGCCCAAGAAGCGTGACACGCTACCAACGCGGCAAGAAGGTTGTCGAGGGTCGATTTAGGGTGATTTCCAGAAAGCCATCGCGTTACCTCCGTGTCACGGAGGGAGAGCTCCGCGATGCACTCCGTGACATATTGCTTGTTATTTCGGAAAAAATTCCCACTAGTATAAATAGCACACTTAGGTTTTATTTTAGAAATTCTGACTTGGTGGAGCAAGAACGTGGGTTACAGGCAGTTGAGGGGACGAAATTATCAGGGTTTTTCTCTACCTTCTTCTTCCTTAATTCAATTGCTTGTATGATAACACTCATTTAACGATGTTTAATCCACAAATGAGTGGCTAATTCCTCTTCTTGCTGAGGTTAAGAAAAATTATTTTGAAATATAGTTATTGATCAATTGGGTTTTTCATCTTTTCTTCCATGGTTGTTCTATTGATTCTTGTTCTTACTGCATTAATGTGTGGCCAATGTTAATGTATATCTAAAAATTCCGGTTTCACTCGAGAGAGCAAGAAATTGGAAAGTTGTGAATCAATAGGATATGATCTTTTCTTAGTTTGGGAAAATTGAGAATTGATTTACCTTCAGGATAGAAATATACTTGAAAGTTGTATTAGTTAATTAAGGAATCGGTTTTGTAGGCTAGAACATGAATTTTGTTTAATCATAGAAATGTAGGTGGACGGTTCATGATTCTTAAGTTGGGTTAAATACGAGAGTTCTAATTCATTGGCAATAATTCTTGACTAGCAACCGGAGGAAAGATTAACCAAAATTGTATCGATAATTTATTTCTTTACATGTTCAATTAATCTCAGCATGCTCACATTCATAGTTCAGACTCACATTAGATATTCGTTTTATACTTAGCATACAATTAGAAATCAAAAGATCAAACTCTTCTTTGCACTGTTGTCTTCATTTTTAGAGTAAGTATAGTAACACTTAAGTTGTTTGTTACCTTATTCCAGTCCCTGTGGGATCGATACTTGGCTTACTTAAGTCACGTTACTACTTGTTCGACCATGTGCACTTGTGTGTAGTCTTCCATTCGACCTCGAACAAAAACAACCAATAATTCAGAATGCAAGACAAAACAACAATCAATAACTTAATTCCAACACAAATTCGTAAAAACACAATCATAACTCATGGCATCAACCCTAGAGGAAGGGTTCTAGCCATTCATGTTCGTAAAATTACAAGAAAACATTAATAAACTAACATACTTACAAGAATTGTAAGAAAAGAAGGGAATTTGACAAACCCTAGATGAGTTCTCCCACTTCTCCCTTCACTCCTAGGTGGTTTTCAAGAATAAAATCGTGACAAAATGATTTTAGGAGCTAAGGGACCTATTTATATTAAATGAGAATTTTCCAAAATTAAGCCTGTCGTGGAATGGCTCCATGTCACAGAGTGTATCACGGAGCACTACCTCCATGACACGGAGGTAACGCAGAGGCACACTGGAAATTTCCTCTGGATGGCATTGTGCTGGCCCCCAGCTAGTCTGGCATGGCACGGCGCTGGCGCGCAGATCGCCTGCCTGCTTGCTGCCTTCTCTAGCGCCTGGCATGGGTGTGGCACGGCACTGGGCGTGGCACACGCATAGCGTGGCACGCTTCCTAGCGCGGCCAGCCTTGCCAAGGCATGCTTCTTGCCGACTTTCGCAAATTGCTCCCGACTCCATTCCTCTACTTCACCAACTTATGAATTAGTTCCTCAAATTCATTCAAACCTACAAAACAAGAACTAATCATGTTCGTTAGTACATGTATTACATTTATATAAACTCACATGAAAATGTATATAATTAATTAGCTAAACAAGACTAAATTAAGTTATAAAGCATCACTCGGGCATGCTATTTTGCCCGAGATCACAACCCCACACTTAAAGTCTTGTTCATCCTCAAACAAACCTTTTACATTTCATGCATATGGAGACTCAGACATAGCTAATTTAGCGACATACTTCAAGCTACGGCTATAATGATTATTTAAGATAACAAGCTACAAATAGAGCATGCATGATTTAATCATTGAAATGAAATACAACCCTGTCAAGACTTCCTAACCTCAAGAATCAACTCTCAATCTTAGCAAACTCATGCGACTCCACTGATCAAGAAATCCAACATGAATTATATCCTTCATTCAGCATGTGCCCTCACGGCAAGAGAGTTACCCATTTTCACACGCAAAAATTTTTAAATCACAGCATGTGTGGGTACATGAATAGAATTACGTTCACTCTCACAAAGAATTCACATGCATCATGTAATGACCCAAAATCTTGCCCTTAGTGTTTTATTCCACTAATTTAAGGATGTATGAATGTAAGATCAAGTAGGACTTTTTAGGTTGTAATGTAACTAAGGAATGGGTAGGTACTATTATGGCCAGTAATAGTGACTATCTTCCCTAAGCGCTTTTAATACATCACGCCCTCGTTACGGACTTCCCTTCTCTTACTTCACATTCATCTCTTTTCAGCGTTCTTTTTCCTCTTTTGTTTCCCCATTTCTTTAGGCACTCTCAACTTATTAGTAAGGAGTTCTATAAGTAACTTTTTCATTAATTTGTTCTCTTACTCCCTACCAATATTCCAACCTTTTCAACAAGTGTACCCTTGACCTTTCTCAACTTTTACAGCTGCCACTTTTCCTTCTTTTTCATTCTTCTCACTTTTTTACTCTTTCGGATTTTTTCCTTAAGCGATTAGGAGTTTTGGATCAAATTCAAGGCTAATGAAAGAAAAAGGATTAAGCTTATGTTGCAGCTATCAAAGAATAGGCTCAAGGCTCAATGGGGCTAACTAGGATTAAATATTCAAGGTAGGTAAAATGAGGGATAACATTTAGGTTCTTTCAAAGAAATGCCTAAATCATCTCCTACAATTCACATCCTTCATTTCATTTTATATACACACCATGCAAGTTCTAGACACTCCACAATAGCACAGAATACTCAAAAACCTTACACTCATGGCACATGCTCAAATCAAGACACATTCAGCAGACTCTTAACTCAGCTAATCACATGAATTCAAAATTAAGCTTCAATCAGATTGAGTTAAATTCAAGCGCCTAAGTGTCTCACACAAAGTTATACACTTGCATGCTTCACACTGAACATACTTGCATCTTACAATCATTTATAGCACATAACAAGAACATCAAGCATCGATTAGCTACGGGTTCAAAAACCAAAATTTATTGACTAATTTTCCTCAAGACGGTCATCATCCATCCATCATTGAAAATAGTCCCCAACTATGACTAAAAACATTATATACAGACAAAGAAAATTTTTATTCTTCGGTTCAAAGACCTCCCATCAGAAAAGAACTGAAAAGAAAAACCAACGGGTGATGAAGTAATGCTTGACTCACAAAAATCACAAAATATTTTCAATTATTTCGCATAAGCATTACATTCACCAAAAATTGTTAAGCACAAAATTTTTGTTTTCTCACCCCACACTTAAATCCTGCTATGTCCTCATAGCATCAAATTAAAATTAAAAGGATGAGAAATACTCCCTGAGCCTCTATGCCTAGCTAACAGCATGCTTTTATTCAAGTTTTCATAGGTGGTGTTTGACCCTACACTTCTTCTATTCCATGCTTTTTAGCTTCCTCTTCAACGGGTACTCAGACTTCCCTCCATCTGTGCTTAACTTTCCACCAAAGACAAAAACATAATGAAAATAACAAAATCAACACCAACAAAAAATCATAAATTGTACCTGGGTACCCTTGGGTTGCCTCCCAAGCAGCGCCTTATTTTCCATCGCAGCACGACGTGGACTGTCCTTTTCAGGACATCCTCATACCTGGGTTCCCGTTCTAGAACCATCTCCTTCTCTTTTGAGTTTTAGAGGAAACAACCTCCACTCTGTCCTCTCTTCCTCCAACTTCTTAACAATTTGAAGCCCTTTATTAGACTCGGGCTGAACACTTGTCATTACCTTTGGCCATGCACCTATGGAATCCTCCACCCCACACTCATCCTCTGACAACACACTAACTTGACAAAGGTTTCTGTAGTGCGTGGATGGGTTCATTTCTTGGTACACTCGGAATAGTTCTTTTTCATCCTCGACCCTCATTTTCAGGGTCCCTACTCTCAAGTCAATCACCGCTCCTCCGGTGGCCAAGAATGGCCGTCACAAGATTAAGGGTACCTGGTCATCAACCTGAAAATCTAAGATAATAAAATCAGCATGTATAATAAACTTACCTACTTTGATGAGAAGGTCCTCTATTATTCCCTCAGGTGTCACACACGACTTATCAGCCAGCTGCAGCATCAACCTCGTTGGCCTCGGTTTTCCTAACCCTAGGGTGCTAAATAAAGACAGGGGCATTAGGTTAACTGTTGCCCCTAAATCACACAAAGCTCGTAGCACCTCAGCTTTACCAATTTGTATGGGGAGGGTAAAACTCCCTGGGTCTTTGAGCTTCTTCAAAATCTTGCTCAGTACCCTGTGACTGCACTACTCAGTCATTGCTACCGTCTGAACATCCACCAATCTGACTTTGTTCGCCATCACGTCTTTCAACTATTTAGCATACTTTTGTTCCCTGCAAAACATCAATAAGAGGCAAATTTATGTGAAGTTCTTTGAAACTCTCAAAGAACTTTTTGAAGCATTCTTCCTCCTTGCTCTTTCGAAATTTCTGAGAAAATGGTGGTGGTGGTCTTTGTGCTAGCTGCAATGAAGATTGTGCATTTTGTTGCCTAGCACTCTGATTATCTCCCGTGTTGGTGGATGGTCCTGGTCTAACCAACTCCGACTGCATCTCCTTTCTCAGCTCTTTTGGCACTGCATCAGCTAATCGCTTACTGCTTCTCAGACTGATGGCATTGATCTGCCAGGGGTTAGGATCTGTGTCACTGTAATCCCCCTTGTGATCTCATGTTTTGGGAAGCTGCAATCTAACCCACTTGTTTTTCAAGATTGCGGGTGGCCACTTGCTGATTCTTTAAGTCTGTTGCCATCCTCGCCTAATTTCCGCTAACTGAGTCTGGGTCTCCATGATTTTCTGCAATGTTTCCTCAATGTTGCTGCTCACTTGACCATTATTCTGCCTATTCTGCTGATACTGCTGTTGTTGAGGTTGCTGATAACTCGTCTTTTGGTTTCCACCCCATGAAAAATTCGGGTGGCCCCGCCAATTTCTATTGTAGTTGTGTCCAACATTCTGATTGTTCCGCTGCACATTCCCAACAAAATTGACTGATTCCGGATTGGCTCCACACGATTCTACCTTGTGCCCATTATTACTACAAATTTCACACCAACTAGGAGCTTGCTGAACTGCATTAACCTGGCCCTGTTGTTGGTTCATACTCGGTTTATTGAATGAGTCATCATCTGATGCTGGAACGAAGCTAACTGCGCTGCCAAGGCATTCATTCCAACTACCTCGATCAACCCTGATCTCTTTCCTGCCCCCCTTGATGACTCGTTGTGCCACTCTGGATTTCCTTGAGCAATTCTGTTCAAGAAAGTGTACAACTCATCATACGTCTTCTCCAAGGCTTGCCCACTCGATGCAGAGTCTAGTAATATTTTCGTGTGTGGATCTAGACTTTCTACAAAGGTATGAGCAACCACTTCATTTGATTGCTGGTGATGGGGACAGTCTCTTAGTAATGACTTGAATCTTTCCCAAGCCAAATATAAGTTCTCATCTGGCTTCCGCTTGAAACTCAATATTTCACTTCGCAACTTTGCAGTTTTGCCTGAAGGAAAGAATCTGATAAGGAACTTCTTAGCCAAGTCATTCCACGAAGTTATGGAGTTAGGTGGCTCAGCCTTCAACCACTTTTTCACCTCTCCCAACAATGAAAATGGAAAGAGGGTCAGTCGGACATAATCTGTGAACACGCTAGTGGGGACAAACGTGTCACTAATCTCTAGACAGTTCTGTAAGTGCTTCTGCGGGTCCTCATGTGCCATTCCAGTGAATTGACCACTAGAATGTAGCAGCTGCACCATGTTCTATTTAAGCTCAAATTTCCCTCCAGGCTCCGGTTACTAGATACTAGAGTTCACATTAGTCGCTTGTGGGATTTCCACTTCGCGAACTGGTCTAGCTGCCATCGTTTCCGATGACAACTGTGCTTGTCCCGCGGGTGGTTGTTGTTGTACCTTTTCTTGAAGTCTCTTCATCTTTTTCTCTAGAGCTACTCTCCTTCGCAAATGGATTTGACGTTCAGGTTCAAGCAACAGTTCCACAAGCACTCTATTTTTAGCCAGCTCGGCAGGACAACCTGTCACCTGCAAATGATTAGACTAAGACCAAGTTTCTCAACACTTAAGGAAATTTAAAAATCACACAAAAACAGATAAATTATTAAAACTTCGTCGAGTCCCCGGAAACAGCGTCAAAAACATGTTGACGTGCCCGCAAGTGTACGGGTCGTACAAGTAATATAGTGGCCTTTTTAAGAGCCGGAATGTCGAACCCACAGGGACTGGACCAATTCCGCTAACTATCGAGTTAAAGTATGATATTAAATAACAAAACTGCTGATTATATATTTTTTTGAGACGGTTTAATTAAGTCTAATTTTGGTCAACGAAATATTCTGAATTCACTCTAGGAGCGACATAAAGTTAAAACCAGATAATCATGCGCTATTACTATTTGCAATGATATATGTATGAAACTATTAATTGTCGTCTCACATAATTAGAATTGCATGTTCATGACCTTTCGAGCCTATAAACACGACAAACTAGCCTCACTGCAACATTGTGAGCGAGGATGCTAATTCTAGTTCGTGGGCAATTAATTACATGGATGTGGTTTACGTGGAAATGATTAGGGACTCTCGTACACCTAATCATTCAACTCGACTTAGCTTCACAACTACTTCTTCGAGTGGTGATGTGATAATTCTAAGTTGGTGCCTAGCTCATCCTGTTTTATCAACCAAGCAAGGTGTTAGGTATATTTCTATCCTAACACAAATTATATCGTGAGATACAATCATGCTCCTTACATTCTCATGTTCTGACCTAGGTAAATGCTTTCTCAAGAAAATGCCTAAGTTAACGTGTAGGTTTTCATGGCGATCAATCATAAAAACAACCAATAATTCAGAATGCAAGACAAAACAACAATCAATAACTTAATTCCAACGCAAATTTGTAAAAACACAATCATAACTCATGGCATCAACCATAGAGGAAGGGTTCTAGCCATTCATGTTTGTAAAATTACAAGAAAACATTAATAAAGTAACATACTTACAAGAATTGGTAGAAGAGAAGGGAATTTGACAAACCCTAGATGAGTTCTGCCACTTCTCCCTTCACTCCTAGGTCGTTTTCAAGAATAAAATCATGAAAATATGATTTTAGGAGCTAAGGGACCTATTTATAGTAAATGAGAATTTTGCAAAATTAAGCCTGTCGTGGAATGGCTCCGTCTCACGGAGTGTATCGCGGAGCACTGCCTCCGTGACACGGAGGTAACACGGAGGCACACTGGAAATTGCCTCTGGATGCCAAGATGCCGAGGGTCGCCGCGCTGGCCGGCGTGACACGCTACTGATGCAGCGCGATGGCATTGTGCTGGCGCGCAGCTCGCCTGGCGTGGCACGGCGCTGGCGCAAAGATCGCCTGCCTGTTTGCTGCCTTCTCTCGTGCCTGGTATGGGCATGGCAAGGCGCTGGGCACGGCACACGCACAGCGTGGCACGCTGCCTGGCGCGGCAAGGCATGCTTCTTGCCGACGTTCGCAAATTGCTCCCGACTCCATTTCTCTACTTCACCAACTTATGAATTAGTTCCTCAAATTCATTCAAACCTACAAAACAAGAACTAATCCTTTTGGTTAGTACATATATTCACATTTATATAAAATCACATGCAAATGTATATAATTAATTAGCTAACAAGACTAAATTAAGTCATAGAGCATGCTATTTTGCCCGAGATAAGTAAGGCCCGTGAGTCGGCCAAAAACATAATTCATGATTAATAAAATACATACATACTTGTAGATCATGCATATAGCTTGAATTTCATAAGATCATAATCGATAACATAATAAATTTATAATTTAAAACATAATTCATATTGGGTTTGTCAAGAACATCAATGAAGGGGATAGATCATAAATCGATTCGTCATGGGGAAAGCATAATGAAGCTTAGTTGCTTAGAAATCAAAATTAACAATATTATAGTTGATTTAAATCCCAAAAGATTATCAAAATCAGTAGATTATGATAAAATTTAAAAATCACAAAGCCCATAATTAAATCATTAGGTTTTACATAAATCAAATACAAAACCCCATGAGTTTTTAATAAAGTTTGAGTAAAATCATAGAGTACGAGCATGGGTGTGTAAGGATTCACCCATTTATAGCCTTACATACCCGGGATAGCTGATTCTCAACTTTCCTAGATTGCCCAAGAAGAAATTGAGGAAGAACACATTGAAATCACCAAGATCACCCTTCTATCACCTTCCCAAACCTTTGCATGCATGAATGAGGCTTAGGCTAGTCTATTCCCTCTTAAACTACTCTTTCTGATGTTAAAAAGACGTAGTGGAGGCCTTAAAAATTTAGGAATTACGAAAACACCCTTACTTAAATCACGTAATTTTGCTGACTGCCATTCCCCACGAGGGACTGGATGACTCGTCGCCAGGGACCACGACTCGTGGCCTTGAGTCATCAGGTACACTACCAAAATTCACCTAGGGACCCACGAAAGACACCACGAATCGTGGTGCGTGACCACAGTTCATGGTCACCATCCGTGGTCCACACTGCTCAACCAAGCTCAGGGAACCCGACAAATCTTGGTGGCTGACCACGAATCGTGGTCACCACTCCTGGTCCCTACTGCCTCAAATCCCTAGCCATGCATTCCATCCTCGCCACGGGTGACCTCACGAGTCGTGACGTATGACCACGACTCGTGGTCACCCCTGTGACCTCCCAAAACTCTACTAAGCCTAGTCCTGACCACGAGTCACTTCACGACTTGTGGTCCCACCTAACGAGCCACCTCACGAACCATCCTGTGACCTGGTGCGAATTTTAAGTTTTTCTCCATTTTGGCTCCCGTGTCTGATCCTTGGGTTCCCGGGGTATAACAATATCTTCCCCTTGGGAACATTCATCCTCGAATGTTAGAAACATGTAGAAAACTCAGAAACAAGAAATCACCATATATAAATACTAATCATTTAAGTTGAAAACTGACAGAATGACTACCTCCAAAAAGAACTGCATAGTTGAACTGGATTCAGACACCACATACATATACCATATCATAAAACAAACTTGTACATATGAACTGAACATAAAAACTGATTAGAGAATTAGAGCAAAATCGATACCTCAAACTGAAACTGAGCTTGTAGAGAATAGGTGTGGGTATCTAGCCATCATATCTACTTTGGCTTCCCATCTAGCTCCTTCAACATGCTGATTTCTCTATAATACTTTAAATGAAGCTGCTTCTTTATTCCTTAGCTTACGGATTTGACGATCTAATATTTCCACAGGTACTTCTTCATAACTGAGGCTATCCTTTACACCAATGCTGTCCCCCGGGACTACCGAAGCTAGATAACCCAAACACTTTTTCAAAAGTGACACATGAAACACAAGATAAACTAAAGATAACTCTGAGGGCAAGTCCAACTCATACGCCACCTTACCAACTCTCCTCAAAACCCAGTAGGGACCAACAGAGCGGGGACTTAGTTTCCCTTTCTTTCTGAATCGCATGACTCCCTTCATAGGAGATACCTTTAGAAATACCCAAGCGTCAACCTCAAACTCCAAGTCTCTTCTTCTCACATGAAAACTTTGAGCAGTTCTCAGCCTGTCTCTTATCAATTGAACCTTCACCATAGCTTCGTGAATCGATTCTGGCCCTATCATAGCTACCTCACCAACCTCAAACCATCCGATGGGATATCTACACCTCCGCCCATAGAGAGCCTCGAATGGTGCCATATGGATACTGGAGTGATAACGGTTATTATAAGAAAACTTGACTAAGTGAAAATGATCATCTCAATTACCTTTAAAATCCATAACACATGCTCTCAACATGTCCTCAAGAGTCTGGATTGTCTGCTCCACCTGGCCATCCGTTTGCGGATGGAATGTTGTGCTGAGCTTAACCTGAGTCCCAAGCCCTTTTTGGAAAGACCGCCAAAACTGAGAGGTAAATTGAGTACCTCGATATTAAATAATAGACAAAGGCACTCCATGAAGTCAAACCAAATCTCGAATAAACAATTTGGCATAATCATCCGCTGAATCCATGATATTGATCGGTAGAAAGTGTGCAGCCTTGGTTAACTTGTATACCACTACCCAAATGGAATCATAGTGTCGTCGAGTACGAGGTAGGCCTGTAATGAAATCCATGTTAATCTCTTCCAACTTCCATGTGGGAATGCTAATACCCTGAAGTACGCCTCCCGACCTTTGATGCTCGACTTTCACTTGCTGACAGTTTGGACATTTGGCTACGAACTCAGCAATATCCTTCTTCATACCATCCCACCAATAGATTTCTCACAAGTCCTGATACATCTTTGTGGATCCCAGATGGATAGAATATATGCTACCATATGTCTCATGCAATATCCAAACTCTCATTTCATCAATGTCTGGGACACATAGGCGACCCTGGTATCATAACACACCATCTCCCCCTTTGGAGAAGACCTCTACTTTTTGATTTTGAATGACCTCCTTCAACTTTACCAAAATCGATTCCTCATCTTGCTTCGCCCTTACAACAATCATGAAGGAAGATTCTGATTCATCCATAACTACTACACCACTATCAGTTGAGTCGACCAAACGAACTCCTACAATTCCTATCAAGAATCCTAAGGTGCCCAACTCCTGAGTCTCCATCTCTTATGCCTAAGATCATGAAAAATACGAAGTGCACTCTAATTCATTTGAAATTCATCTAAAATTCTCCGACCATAACCCTGATGCGCATTCCAATCTTGAAACCCACTTTGGACCAGTTGGAACCACCAAGTTACCCACATAAAGTTGCTTGACCCCGACTTTACCATGGTAACATCTAGCTTCCTCAAAACTTATAAATTCAACTCGAGGTTCAAATCACTCTCAAATAACCTCATAATCCCTGCAACCCACCCAACTAAATCATAAATCATCACCCAGAACCAATCAAACTCTCAGAATCCAATTTCGAGCTTGACAACCTAGATTGTTGACTTTGGTCAACCCTCAAACTTAAAACCCTTCAAAAATAAAAAGTCTCATCCAAGCTTCATTAAATCATCTCAGAACGAAGTCTTCTACTTCCGCAAGTCATGAACAATAGAGTAATGAAATGGAATGGTTCATCCTAGGAAAACGGATAGACAATAAAAACATGACCATGTGGCTTGCTAACTTCCAAGCATGGTTAATAATTGGGCTTCCTGTACTAGGTCCGACATCTATGGTGGCGATAGGGAGTTATCCTGAACGTACACGTCTTAACCAGCATTTCCATCATGGGAGCATCTTTAGGGTTTAGAGAACGAATTGTGTAGGAAGTCTAATCTTGGCATATACCCGATATTGCACCATATCATGAGCCGATAGAACAAACATTGGGGACTGAATTCATAGGGCTGAGTGTGCTAAGAAACATGGGTTCACATGCATAACGAGAGTCATGACATAAAACAAAATGGTAATATTGATATCGCAAATGGACGGGGTTGCCTGTCATCTTAGGGTTCTGAACGTAAGTGTGAGTCCAGCGTAGCATCGAGCGATACATAATGGAACATCTACAGTGGAAAGGAGAGACTACCCCCAAATGCTATCCGTAGGACTTCCTTACTAGAAACTCAAGACATGACTGGGCCCTCACTTACTATTTCCTCATCTCCCAAGTGATAATCTCATCTTATAATGCTCAACGGGAATTGTACCTCTTACAGTAGTCCTCGGACCTAACAATCATGATAGGAATAAGGGAATAATTTATGACATACCTGAGACTACATCTGTAATTGACCACCACTCGCTCTTGATAACTTGTGTTGCTAAGGTGGGAAATTTGCTAGAGCTGATGAAGGAGGATTCAGAGCATGGCCTTTCCGACCATCTCGCTTGGCTGAAGAACAATCCCTATGTTTATGACCGAGTTGGACACAATAAAAACAAACATCTGAACCTGCCAAGCACTTCCCTCGGTGGTGCTTTCCGCAATGCCTGCAATTTGGGTAAGTAATCTCCCTCACCCGGGGTTTGTACCCCCGAGCTTGGACTAAAGACTTCTGGCGGGTTTGAGAGTGACTCCCACTACTCGACCCTTATTGGGATCTATTAAGGTTCCCGACCCTAGGCCTCTTGTTTCCCCTCTTGTTCCCTCTACACTCCCTAACCACACCCGAGTCACCAACCTCTGGCAGGCTCTCCTTCATGAATCCTTGATCCTAGTAGTTGTTGCCTCCCCGGTAGGGTTCAGTGGTGCGATAGCCTGCTAGTTAGGCTGGGTGATCATAGCTCGCATCACTACTCTGAGAGTGGCTCTGAGCTCCGCATCAGTAAGTTGCATGGGATCCATTGGAGCTGGTGGCACTGACTGACTCCTATCGTTGTTCTGAGAAGACATGATTCTGCACACGCGTATATCACAAGTTATAAGAATAGGGAGACTTTTCATCGCATGACCTAGATCATGAAAGAATGGAACATTTTCTAAATGTCTAGTATCCTCTTCTTCATAAGTGTGGTGCGCTTCACACCAATGAAAAAGACTCCACTTAATGCAGCTTTCAGACTCCTTAGGGAACATAAGCCTATGGCTCTAATACTAAGTTTATCACGACCCGAATGTACACCCGGATTGTAGACATGGAACAAGGAGCCCCAAAAGACCCCAAGTCGACCCATGGCATGAGCATACATCTAATTTAATCACATGAGCGGAAGACTTCACATAAAGAAAATGTAAGCATGTCATAACAATGAGGAAAAGACAATACATGATCCATACATGACAGCTAAGTATAACTTATAGTCTGAAAAGCCTCGAATCATGAAAGACGGGTTGATGGGACAACTCCTCAACTAACCCAACAATTCTGAAACTGAACGAAAATCACAGAGTCTAAACATATGGCCCTCGGAACATGAGGACTCACCAATAAGATGATAAAAATCTCGGAAGCACTACTGAGGAGGGTGAGCCTGAGAGCCGGGTCCTGTATCATGAAATGATACAACACAGAAAGTATGAGTTAAGTACGTGGAATGTACTGAGTATGCAAGGTAAGTAAAACGGACATTTAAAACATATAAAACTCATAAATGATCATAGGAGTGTGGAATCATGCTCGTATCATAAACATCGTAACATAACATAAGTCTCAAGGTTTTCAAAACATTTGTAATAACAATCATAATCATAATCATAAGAGGAAAGCTTTATTGTTCATAACTTGACCAAATATACATAATCATAACATGCATAAATCATGAGGAACAGTGGGAGATTCTCTTAACTGACATACCCATATGAGCACACATGAAGCCTGACTTGCAACCCTAGTCGGGATGGCGTTCCTACCTTGCCAAGGGTAGAACCATGAAAGTGTGATATCACCATAAAAAAGGGACAATTGGGCCAGGGACAAACATGAGAAGAGTCCCAAAATACGTACGGTGGCATGTAATTAATTAGATTCGGGGCATAACATGAGCCCCAAACCTACTCGGTGATCGATACTACTCCCAAGACATATATATAGTGCTCATAGTATATCATGCATGGATTCATGGGCTAGTAAAATCATGATAATTAGAAGCATGTGTGTAGATAAGTAAACTAGCCATGAGGTAAGGCCCGTGAGTTGGCCAAAAACATATTTCATGATTAATAAAATACATACATACTTGTGGATCATGCATATAGCTTGAATTTCGTAAGTTCATAATGGATAACATAATAAATTCATAATTTAAAACATAATTCATGCTGGGTTTGTCAAGAACATCAATGAAGGGGATAGATCATAAATCGATTGTTCATGAGGCAAGCATAATCAAGCTTAGTTGCTTAGAAATCAAAATCAACAATATTATAAGTGATTTAAATCACAAAAGATGATAAAACTCAGTAGATTATGATAATATTTCAAAATAACAAAGACCATAATTAAATCATTAGGTTTTACATAAATCAAATACAAAACCCCATGAGTTTTTAATATATTTTAAGTAAAATCATGGAGTAGGAGCATGGGTATAGAAGGATTCACCCATTGATAGCCTTACATGCCTGGGATAGTTCATTCTCAACTTTCCTAGATTGTCCAAGAAGAAATTGAGGAAGAACACGTTGAAATCACCTAGATCACCCTTCTATCACCTTCCCAAACCTTTGCATGCATGAATGAGGACTTAGACTAGTCTATTCCCTCTTAAACTACCCTCTCTGATGTTAAAACGACATAGTATAGCCTTAGGAATTTAGGAATTATGAAAACACCCTTACTTAAATCGCAGAATTTTGCTAACTACTAGTCCCCACGTGGGACTAGAAGACTCATCGCCAGGGACCACGGCTCGTGGCCTTGAGTCATCAGGTACACTGCCAGAATTCACCTAGGGACCCCACGAAGGACACCACGAATTGTGGTGGGTGACCATGACTCGTGATCACCATCCGTGGCCACACTTCCCAACCAAGTTCAGGGGACCCCATGAATCGTGGTGGCTGACCACGACTCGTGGTCACCACTCGTGGTCCCTACTGCCTCAAATCCCTAGCCATGCATTCCATCCTTTCCATGGGTGACTTCATGAGTTGTGAGGTCTGACCACGACTCGTGGTCACCCCCATGGCCTCCCAAAACTCTGCCAAGCCTAGTCCTGACCATGAGTCACTTCCCGACTCGTGGTCCCACCTAACAAGCCACCTCACAGACCGTCCTATGACATGGTGTGAATTTCCAGTTTTTCTCTATTTTGTCTCCCGGGTCTAATCCTTGGGTTCACGAGGTATAACAATTCAGATGATATGTATGTCTAGTACTTTTGGCTTATCATGCTATATTATGTTACATTCATGTTTTTGCTATATCGTATGTTATATTTTCGGCTTTAGGTGATATGAAGCTAGATGTATACTTATGCCATGTGTTGACTTCGGGTCTCGACTCCTTGTCCCATGTTACAATCTGAGTCTACATCCAGGTCTTGACAAACTTGGTATTAGAGCCATAGGTTTGGAAGTGTCCTAGGGTGTCTGAAAGCTGCGTTAAGTAGAGTCTTTTTCATGGGTGTGAAGCGCGTCACACTTATGATGAAGAGGTTACGAGACGTTTAAGAAATGTTCCTTCTTTCATGATCTATGTCGTGCGATGAAAAGTCTCCCTAATCTTATAACTCGTGCTATGCGCATGTGCAGAAACATGTCTTCTTAGGATAACAACGAGAGTTAGCCAGCCCCACTAACTCTAATGGATTCCATGCAAGTTACGAATGAGGAACTCGGAGACGCCCTCAGAGTGTTGATGCGGGCCATGATCACCCAGCCGAACTAGCAGGCTATCACACTAGTGAAACCTACCAGGTTGGCGGCAGCTAATAGGGTTCAAGGACCCATGAGGAGGAGCCCGCCTAAGGTTGGTGACACGAATGTGGGTGGGGAGAGTAAGGGGAGAATAAGGGAGAACAAGAGGCCCGGAACAGGAAACCTTAAGAGTTCTCAGCAAGGGTCGAGTAGTGGGAGTCACTCTCAAACCCATCAGAAGTCTCTAGCCCATGTTTGAGAGTACAAGACCCAGGTGAGGGAGATTACTTACCCAATTTGTGGGAGTTGTGGGAAGCATCACCAAGGAGAGGCTTGGCAGGTTCAGATGTTTGCTTTTATTGTGGTCAGCTTGGTCATAAACACAGAGATTGCACTTCAACAAAGCGAGAGAGCCAAAGAGGTCGCGCACAGGCTGCCCTCCAGTAGTCCTATCTAGCAAGTTGGTATGCTTGGAATGTGGTAGATCGCTCGCAGGATGATATTTGGTAGGTTCAGACATTTGTTACAGGTGTGGAGAGGCCGGGCATATGTGTAGAAAATGCCCATCCGCCAAGAAAGGCAAGGGTAGGGCCAAGGTTCCAATCATCGGATCGACAGGTCCAACAAATCGCTCATCCTAGCAGGATCATGATTGCTAGTTCCGATAATTCCTGTACAAGGTGCAAGATCTATTGTGTATATGAGACTTATTCCGTGAAAGGTAAGGAAATGGTAAGTAAAGGACAGTCATGTCTTGAGTTTTCTAGTAACGGAGTCCTATAGATAGCATGCGGGGAAAGTCCCTCCTTTCTTCTTTAGATGTTCCCTCATGTATCACTTGACACCACGCTTGACTCATGCTTACGTTCAGAACCCTATGATGATAGTCAACCCCATCCGTCAGTGATCCGAATATTACCCGTTCAGATTCATGTCATGACCCTCGTATTGTATGTGAATCAGCTCATAAGATCGTGCTATGTTAGGTATATGCTCAGCTTAGATTTCCCAAACGATTTGTACTCGGGGTACCTTTACTCTAAACCCTATGGATGTTCCCCAAGATGGAAATGATGGTTAAGACATGTATGTTCAGGATAACTCCCTATCCCTGGCATAGATGTCGGATATAGATCAGGAAGTCCAGTTATTAGCCAAGCCTGGAAGTGTAACAACCCACATGTTCATTTTGTGATTTTTTATTCGTTTCCCTAGGTTGAACCTTTCCATATCATTATTTTGTTATTCATGATTTGCGGAGGTGGATGACATTGTTTCCAAGATAACATAATGAAGGTTGGGCAAGACTTTAGATTTTGAAGGGTTTGAAGTTTGAAGGGTTGATCAAAGTCAATGATCCAGGTGTCAAGTTTGAATTTGGATTCTGAAAGATTTGTTAGTTCTGGATGGTGATCTATGATTTAGTTGGGTGGTTTGCATGGATTGTAAGGTTATTCGAGAGTGATTTGAACCTTGGGTTGAATTTTGAGCTTTAATGAAGTTAGGTGACCACAATCGGCTTGGGGTCAGAACAACCCTATATGGATAACTTGAGGGTTCCAGCCGGTCCAGAATGGGTCTCATGATTAGATTTTGTAATTTGGTTATGACTGGAGGTTCGAATGGATTTCAGGTAGGTTTGAGCATATTGCGTATTTGGCATGATTTAAGCATAAAGGATTGAAATTTAGGGGATTGGCACTACGGAATTCCTAATAGGAATTGTAGGAGTTTGTTGGGTCGGCTCAACCGATAGCTGTGTGGAAGTTTGAAATGTATCAGAATCATCCTTAGTGATTGATGTAAAAGCTAGACAAGATGAGGATCCTAGCTTGGTGAAGTTGGAGGAAGTCATCCAAGAGCAGAAGGTAGAGGTCATCTCCAAAGGGGGAGATGGTGTGCTTCAATGTCAGAGTAGTTGATGCATTCTTGGTGTGATAATTCAGAAGCTAGTTTGGTACATGGGGTGCCCTTAGACTCCATGTCAGACAGAGGTACCCAACTACCTCTCAGTTCTGGAGTTCATTTAAAAAAGGACGGAGTACGCAGGTTAAGCTCAACAACAACATTCCACCCGCAAATGGATGGTCAAGCGGAGCGGACAATCCAAAATCCAGAAGACATGTTGAGAGCATTCTTGATGGACTTCAAAGGTGGTTGCGATGATCACTTTCCCCTGATTGAGTTTTCTTACAATAAAAACTATCACTCCAACATTCAGATGGCACCGTTCGAGGGTCTCTATGGGTGGAGATATAGATCGCCCATCGGATGGTTTGAGGTTGGTGAGGCAGCTATGATAGGGCCAGATTTAGTTCATGAGGTTGTGGTGAAGGTTCAATTGATAAGGGACAGGATGAAAACCTCTCAGAGTCATCAAAAGTCATATGCTAAGGTGAAGAGGAGAGAGTTGGAGTTCGAGGTGGTCGATTGGGTATTTCTGAAGGTATCTCGCATGAAGGGAGTAATGCGGTTCAGAAAGAAAGAAAAACTCAGTCCCCACTATGTTGGTCCCTACTGGACTATGAGAAGAGTGGGCAAGGTGGCGTATGAGTTGGAACTACGCTTAGAGTTGTCTTCTGTGCATCCTGTGTTTAATGTATCACTTTTGAAGAAATGTTTGGGAGATCCAGCTCTAGTAGTCCTGGTAGACAGCGTCGGTGTAAAAGAAAACCTTAGCTATGAGGAATATCTGGTGGAAATATTGGATCGTCAGGTTCGGATGGTAAGGAACAAAGAAGTAGCTTCAGTTAAAGTATTATGGAGAAATCAGCATGTTGAAGGAGCTATGTGGGAAGCCGAAGGGTATATGATGGCTAAATACCCATATTTATTCTCTACCGGCTCAGTTCCAACATGAGGTATCAGTTTTTGCACTCAGACTCTATTTAGTTTTCATGTTTAGTTTACGTGTTCAAGTTTCCTTTATGTATATGGATGTGTATGAGAATCATGAAATCAGATCCGCTATGTGGTTTGAATTAGAGGTAGTCAATCTGTTAGTTTTCAGTTTAAATGATCAGTATTGTAATATGATAATTGCATGTTTCTATTTTTTGCTTGTTTCCTACATTCGAGGATGAATGTTCCCAACAGGGAGATATTGTAATACCCCAGAAGTGCCTAATAGTAGAATCGGGAGTTAAAGGTTTAAAACTGCTGAAACTGGGGAAAAATATTGTAGAACAGGTGACCCTACGGAGTTGTTCCAACCAATGACCCGTTTGGATGAGTCATAGAAAGTATCTGTTCTGGGGACAGTGGATGTAACGACCGATGTAACAACTCATTGTGAGAAAAAATGAGTCGTCGTTGGTAGCCGTTGTGGGAGATGGACTTTAGCATCTGAGAAGTAACGGTCATCCCACGACCCATCATGAGTCACCGCAAATTGTGGTTAGCAGTCGTCATTTGAATGCGAGATTTCTAATGGGTTCAACGGAAGGAAGCCACGACTCATTGGTGGACGTAATGAGTCTTGGTGAGGATTGTTTTACAATGAGGTGCCAAGTTTGCAGGAGGAAACAATGGTCTATTGAATGACTCATTATGTTGTAGCACGACCCGTTGGAGCACCCTTTGGTTCGTCCAGTGAAGAATTTTCTGCACAATCATTAAAAGCATTTTCGTCATTCCTACATCATAAGGCCCTATACTATGTCGTTTAAGGTTTGTAATGGTGGGCTTTAGGAGGGAAAAACCTATTCTAAGTCATTCCTTTCATGCATGAAAATTTAAAGAGTTAAGGGAGGTGACCTAGAGCAAGATTTCAAGGTTTTCATTCAAATTTTCTTGGGCAATCAGAGAAGTGGTGGAATTAAGCCCTTTCAGGTATGTAGGGTTACGAATGGGTGTTTCAATTCACACCCATGCCCATTCTCTATGAATTTATGAAATCTATCAAAAATCTCATGGGGTTTTGAATTTAATTGTTGTGAAAATCTAATGATTTACTAATGGGTTGTTATGATTTGCAAATTACATCATATTTTATGAATTTTGATCAGAATTTACAACTATTCTCGATTATAAAAATTTTGATTTCGATATCTACTAAATTAATTCTAATTATGCATGTTCTATGATGACTCGAGTTATGATCTTTACTTTAACTGTTAATATTAATAAACCCATCATGATTTATGTTTTGAAATATGGATTTATTCAACTACCCATTATGAATTGATGATTTGCAAAGTATATGTATATGATCTACAAGTATGCATGAACCCCATGATTTACTAACTATGTTTTGGCCGAGTCACGGGCCTCACCCTCATGGCTAGTTCACGTATTTACAAGCATGTTTCTGATTATCATGATTTAACTAGCCCATGAACTCATGCATATTATAGTATGAGCACTATATATGTTTTGAAAGCAGTATCGAACACCGAGTAGGTTTGGGGCCTAGGTTCTGCCCCGTATCTCATAAACTACATACCACTGTAGGACATGTTGGGACCTCCCTTATGACAATTCCCCTGGCCCAAATGGCCCTTCTCATGTGTGATCATGCCTCTCATGGTTCTACCCTTGGAACGGTATGAACGGCCTCCCAACTAAGTTTACAAGTTGGGCTCCAGGTATGCTCATATGGGGTTGGTCGATTAAGAGAATCTCCCACTGTTCCTCATGATTTATGCATGTTTATGATTATGTGTATTGGTTCAAGTTATGTTCAGTAAAGCTTTTCTCTTATAATTATGATTACGATTGTATTACGAATTTTTGAAAACCTTAAGCCTTATGTTATATTATGATATTTATGTTATGAGCATGTTGTCCTACTCTTATGATCATTTATGAGTTTTATATATTATAAATGTCCATTTTACTTACCTTGCATACTCGGTACATTCCACGTACTGACCGCATACTTTCTATGTTGTATCGTTTCATGATACAGGACCCATCTCTCAGGCTCATCCCCGTCAGTAGTCCATTCAGAGTTAGCTATCATCCTTTTTGGTGAGTCTTCATGTTCCGAGGGCCATATGTTTAGACCTTGATGTTCTTTTTGTTTCAGTTTTTCTGAGTTAGTTGGGGATGTTGTCCCATCCACCTATCTGATATTATAGAGGCTTTCAGATAGTATGTAGTACTCAGTTGATATGTATGTTGAGCACTTTCTGCTTATCATGCTATGTTATGTTCCATTTATGTTTCTGCTATATCGTATATGCAGTATTCCGCATTAAGTGATATGAATCTAGATGTATGCTTATGCCATGTGTTGACTTGGGGTCTCTCAAGACTCCTTGTCCCTATTACGATCTGGGTCTACGTCTGGGTCATGACAAACCCGGAATTTGTCAATTTTCTGGGGAATGTTTTGAGAAACAATTAAAATTTTGGGAACACCTACAACAAGAATTGGCAGAGTCACCCAAATTTTTCTTGGGGTGGCAATCAGAGTCAGAGCTACAAGCAACCTCAGCTGTAGAAGTATCAACAGCAGAACAGGCAGAACGATGTCCAGTAGAGCAGCAGCAACATTGAGGAGATGTTGCAAAAGATTATGGCTACTCAGACCTAATTGGCAGAAAATTAGGCACGAATGGCTTCAGACTTGAAAAATCAGCAGTTGGCAACCCGAAATCTAGAAAAGAAGATGGGTCAATTAGTTGCTGCTCAGCACACCCAGACCTTATGGAGGGTTACCTAGTGACACAGATACAAACCCTCGACAGGTCAATGCCATCAGTCTAAGGAGTGGCAAGCAATTGGCTGATGCACCACTTAAAAAAGAGAAATGAGGTGAAGCCGGAGTTGGTCAGAAAGGGGCCATCTACTGACAAGGGAGGTAATCAGAGTGTTGTGTAACACAATGTACAATCATCATTGCATCTAGCACAGAGACCACCACCACCATTCTCGCAAAGGCTTAAGAAGAGCAAGGAGGAAGAATGCTTAAAAAAGTTCTTTGATATTTTCAAAGAACTTCACATAAATTTTCCCTTACTTGATGTTTTGCAGGGAATGCCAAAGTACAATAAGTTTAAAAGATGTGGTGACCAACAAAGTTAGATTGGTGGATGTCCAGACAGTGGTACTGACTGAGGAGTGCAGCTACAGGGTAATGAGAAAGATACCGAAAAAGCTCAAGGACCCAAGGAATTTTACCCTCCCCATACAAATTGGTAAAGCTGAAGTGATAAGAGATCTTTGTGACTTAGGGGAAGAAGTATATCTAATGCCTCTATATTTATTTAACACCTTGGGGTCAGGTCAGCCGAGGCCAACACGAGTGATGTTGCAGCTGGCAGACAAATCCCATGTGGCACTAGAAGGAATAATTGAGGATCTTCTCATCAAAGTGGGTATGTTCATTATACCCGCTAATGTCATCATTCTTTACTTTAAAGTTGATGATAAGGTACCCCTGATCTTGGGACGGCCATTCTTGGCCATTGGAGGAGCAATTATAAATATAAGAGCAGGGACACATAAAACGAGGATCCATGATGAAGAAGAGCTCATCAGAGTTTACCAAGAGATCAACCCACCCACACACTACAGAGACCTTTGTGAGGTCAATGTGTTGTCAGAGGCTGAGTGTGGGGTGGTAGATTGCATAGTTCCGCTGCCACAAGAGATGATCACATTTCAGCTTGAATCTGATGGAGGGCTTATGTTAAAGAAGAAGTTGGAGGGCTTAAGTTAAATGTACAGAGTGAAGGTTGTTCCCTCAAATAATAAAAAGAGAAGAAAATGGTTCTCGAAAGGGAACACTTGTTTGAGGATTTCCTAAGAAGGATAGTCCACATCGTTCTATGATGTAAAATCAGGCGCTACTTGGGAGGCAACCCAAGGGTACCACAGGTACAATTGTGTTTTCCTTTTATTTTGATTTTGTTTATTTTCACTTTTTGTTGTTGTTGTGGTGATTTAAGCACAGATTGAGGGGAAGTCTGACTACCTTTAGAAGAGGAAGCTAAAGAGCATGGAAGAAGATGAGTGTGGGTTCGATGACCTACCTGTGAAAAAATGAAGAAAAACATTTTGTTAGCTAGGCCTGGAGGCCTCAGGGAGTAATTCTCACCCTTGTAGTATTTTTATTTGATGCTTTGGGGACATAGCATGATTCAAGTGTGGGGTGAGGAAAATTTCAAAATTTTGTACTTAATGAATTCGGGTGAAATTAGTGCTTTGTATGGTGCTGGTTGATGAAAAAGTTTAAGTTGAGCATGATTCACTCACCCGTTGGGTTTTCTTTTTAGTTCTTTTCCCACGGGGGGCACTTTGAACCGATGAATAAAATTTTTATTTGTCTGGACATAGTTGTTTTTATTCATAGTTAGGACTGTTCCCAATGATGGATTGATGACGACCATCTTGAGGGAAAATTAGTCAATCGGGTTTTCTTTGTGAACCCTTAGTTGATTGATGGCTTGATGTTCTTATTATGTGCTATACATGATTGTGGGATGCAAGTGTTGTAATTTTGAAGCATGCTTAACAGTTGTATAACTCCGTTTGAGACACCTAGGCTCTTGAATGTGACTCGATGTGCTTAAAGCTAAATTTTGCATTCTTGTGATAAGCTGAGTTATGAGTCTGCTGAATTTGTCTTGAATTGAGCATGTGCTGTGAGTGTAAGGTTTTTGAATAATCCATGCTATTTTTTAGTGTCTAGAACTTTCTTGGTGTGTATACAAAACGAAATGAGGGATGTCGATGGTAGGAGATGATTTAGGCATTTCTTTGAATGAGCCTAATTTTTATCCCTCGCTTTACCTACCTTGAATGTCTAATCCTTGTTAGCCCCATTGAGCCTTTAGCCTATTCTTTTATAGCCAAGAAAAGGGATGCACTAAGGCACAACGGCTTTTGCGCAGCTGCTATGCTTTTGCTTCTTGCCTTATCTTTCTTAGTAAATCAACCTTACAAAATGAGCTTAACCCCTTCTTTTCATTATCCTTGAATTTGATCCAAAACTCCTAAGCGCTTATGTGAAATTGAAAAAGAGAGTTAAGGAATGAGGAGTTGGAAGAAGAAAGAAAAGAGTAGTTGTGGGAGTTAAAGAAAAGGCTAGAGGTATATTTGTTTAAAAAGGAATAAGAGTTAGTAAGGATTAAAAGAAGAAGAAAGGGAAAAATTTCTTAAGTACTCCTTACTAATAGCTGAAGTGTGCCTAATGAAATGGGAAACAAAAGCAGGAAATGGGAGTTGAAAAGAATAAAGGTGAAGTGAGAGGATGGAAATTCCTAATGAAATTGTGATGGATTTAAAGCGCTTAGGGAAGATAGTTACTATTACTGGCATTAAAAGTACCTACCCGCCTGTTGGCTTACATTACAACCAACCAAGTCCTACTTGATCTTACTTTCAAACATTCCTAAATTAGTGGAGTAAAACACTAAAGGCAAGCTTATGGGTCAATACATGAAGCATGTGAATTCTTTGTGAGAGTGAGTTTATTTCTTATCCATATACCAATGTATTTTGTAATTTGAAAACATATGAGCTAGAATGGGTAAATCTCTCGTGTGACGACACATGTTTGATGAAGGATAAAATTCATGTCGGATTTCTTGATTGGTTAATTTGCATGAGTTTGTTGAGGTTGAGAGTCGATTCTTGAGGCTAGGAAGTCTTAACATAGTTATATGTGATTTTAGTGGTTATATATTGCATGCTCTATTTTTAATTTGCTATCTAAAACAATCGTTGAAGACTTAGCTTGAATTGTCTTGCCTAAATTAGTTGTATGTGAGTTCTTCATGTGCATGAGATGTAATAGAGTTGTTCGAGGATGAACAAGGCTTTAAGTGTGGGGTAGTGATCTTGGGCATAATTACGTGCCCAAGTGCTATTTTATAACTTAATTTAGTCAAGTTTGTTAATATAATTAATTATATTCTCATGTGATTATGAATATTTATAGGCCTTAACTGTAATGACCCGAACATACACCCGAATCGTAGACACGGGACAAGGAGTCCCGAGAGACCCCAAGTCAACCCATGGCATGAGTGTACATCTAATTCAATCACATAAGCGGAAGACTTAACATGAGGAAACGTAAACATGCCATAACAACGAAGAAAAGACAATACATGATCCATACATGACGGCCGAATACAACTTATAGTCTGAAAAACCTCTAATCATGAAAGGCGGATAGATGGGACAACTCCCCAACTAACCCAACAAATCTAAAACTGAAGGAAAAGCATAAAGTCTGAAAATATGGCCCTCGAAACGTGAGGACTTACAAAATAAGTTGATAACTATCTCAGACGCACTACTAAGGAGGGTGAGCCTGAGAGCTGGGTCCTGCATCATGAAATGATACATCATAGAAAGTATGCGGTCAGTACTTGAAATATACTAAGTATGCAAGGTAAGTAAACGGACAATTAAAATATAGAAATCTCATAAATGATCATAAGAGTGGGACACAAAGCTCATATTATAAATATCGTACCATAACATAAGGCTCAAGGTTTTCAAAACATTCGTAATACAATCGTAATCAAAATCATAAGAGAAAATTCTTGTTTAACATGACTTGAGCCCATATACATAATTGTAAACATGCATAAATCATGAGGACAGTGGGAGATTCTCTTAACCAATATACCCCATATGAGCACACGTGAAGCCCGACATGTAACCTTAGTCGGGACGGTGTCCGTACCTTGCCAAAGGTAGGACCATGGAAGTGTGATATCACCATGAGAAGAGCCATTTGGGCTAGGGACAGTCACATAGGAGGTCCCAACATACCTATGGTGGCACGTAGTTTATGAGATCCGAGGCAGAACCTAGACCCCGAACCTACTCGGGTGTTCGATACTACTCCCAAAACATATATAGTGATCATAGTATAACATACATGAATTGATGGGCTAGTGAAATCATGATAATCATAAATATACTTGTACATATGTTAACTGGCCATGAAACAAGGCCTGTGAGTCGATCAAAACATAACTCATGATTCATGAGGTTCATACATACTTGGAATCATGCATATATCTTGAATTTCATAAAAAAAATCATAATGGGTACATAATACGTTCAGGATTTAAATCATAATTCATACTGGGCTTGTATATATCATCAATGGGAGAGTGGATCATAAATCGATTCATCATGGGGCATGCATAATTAGGCTTAAATACATGAAAATCCAAATCAATAATATTATAATTAGTTCAAGCTACAAGGTTGATCAGAACCCATAGATTATAGTTAGATTCAAAAATCATAAAGCCCATTATCAAATCATTAGAATTTTAATTAAATCAATTTCGAAACCCCATGAGTTTTTATTGAAATTTTAGTAAAATCATAGAGGAAGGGCATGGGTGTGGAAGAAACCACCCATTGAGCACCTTACATACCTGGGAATGACTAGTTCTTAACCTCTCTTGATAACCTAAGAAGAAATTGCAATGAACTGATGAGTTCTAAGCTTGAATCACTCTCCCAATTCCCCTACCTTGCATGAATGAATGAATGAAGTGAAAACTGAACTTAACCCTTTTAAATTTCCCTATTCATAACTCAAAACGTCGTAGTTTAAGCCTTAGGATATTAGGAATTTACAAAAAAGCCCTTACTAATTCGCAGAAAAATAACTGCCAGGGGGTCCCAATGAGGGACCTAACGACTCATCATGAGGGGCCACGACTCGTGGAGTCGTTCGTTAGGTAAATTGCTTATCAGATGTCCTTGGCTCGTCATGAGTGACTTGGCGATCCGTTGCTTGTGACCACGACTCATGGTCACTTCCCATTATGTACACTACCTTAGTCTGAAATAAAACTTACCCTGCTTGATCACGACTTATCCCATGAATTGTGGGGACTGAACTCGACTCGTGGGGTCCTTCTGTTAGGTAAACTGGTTGACTTCATTTATTCTCCACCCTCACCCCACGGCTGACTTGACGACTTGTGGTGACTAACCATGAGTCATTCCCATGTCCATAGGGACCCCTACACTTTAATTCCTCCAGGCCTCCCCACGAGTCACCTGACTACTCGTAGGATCCTCTCACGAGTCTTCCAATGACTCGTCCTACAACTAAAGCACCAATTTCTAGTTTTTTTCTGTTTCAACTCTTGGGTCAGATCTTTGAGTTCTCAGGGTATAACAATATCTCCCCCTTGGGAACATTCATCCTCGAACGTTAGAAACACACAGAAACTCATAAACATGCAATCATCATATGCAAACACTGATCATTTAAACTGAAAATTGACGGAATGACTACCTCTGGAAAGAACTACGTAACTGAACTGAATACAGACATCACATACATCTATCATAACATAAATCATACTTGCGCACATGAACTAAACATGGAAACTAATTAGAGAATTAGGGTGAAAAACGATACCTCAAACTGAAACTGAGCCAGTAGGGAACAAGTGAGGGTATTTATCCATCATAGCCGCTTCAGCTTCCCACATAGCTCGCTCAACATGCTGGTTTATCCATAACACCATCACTGAAGCTACTTCTTTGCTTCTCAGCCTCCAAACCTGGCGATCCAAAATTGCAACTGGAATTTCCTCATAACTGAGTCTATCTCCCACACCAACGCTTTCCACCGAGATAACTAAAGCTGGATCACCCAAGCACTTTTTCAAAGTGATGCATGAAAGACAAGATGAACTAAAGATAATTCCAATGGAAGGTCTAACTCACACGCTACCTTACCCACTTTTCTCATAACCCGGTAGGGACCAATATAGCAGGGACTAGGTTTTCCTTTCTTTCCAAACCGCATGACTCCCTTCATGCGAGACACCTTCAGTAATACCTAATCGTCCACCTCGAACTCCAATTCTCTCCTTCTCACATCTGCATATGATTTTTGACGACTCTGAGCAGTTTTTAGCATGTCCCTTATCATCTGAACTTTCACCATGGCCTCATGAACCAACTTAGATCCCATCATCGCTGCCTCACCAACCTTAAACCATCCTATGGACAATCTACACCTCTGCCAGTAAAGAGCCTTGAACGGTGCCATTTCGATGCTGGAATGATAGTTGTTACTGTAAGCGACCTCGATCAAGGGAAATTGATCATCCCAACTGCCTTTAAAGTCCATCACAAAAGCTCTCAACATGTCCTCGAGAGTTTAAATTGTTCGCTCCACCTGACCATCCATTTGCGGATGGAATGTTGTGTTGAGCTTAGCCTGAGTCCCAAGCCCTTTTTGGAAAGACCGCCAAAATTGAGAGGTAAACTGAGTACCTCGATCTGAGATAATAGACAAGGGCACTCCATGTAATCGCACCAACTCTCGAATATATAGATTGGCATAATCATCCGCTGAATTTGTGGTTTTGACCAATAGGAAGTATGCAGCCTTGGTCAACCTATCTACTACCACCCAAATAGAGTCATAGTGTTGGCGAGTACGAGGTAGGCCTGTAATGAAATACATATTAATCTATTCCCACTTCCAAGTAGGAATGCTAATATCCTGAAGTATGCCTCCCGTCCTTTGATGTTTGAATTTCACTTGTTGATAGTTCGGGCACTTGGCTACGAATTCTGCAATACCATTCTTCAAGCTACTCCACCAATATATTTCTCGCAAATCATGATACATCTTGGTGGCACCCAGATGGATAGAGTACATGGATCCATGTGCCTCATGCAATATCCAGTCCCTCAAATTATCCACATCTGAAACACATAAACTACCCTGGTACCACAGCACACCATCTCCCCCGTAGGAGAAAACCTCCACCTTCTGACACCGAACGGCTTCCTTCAGCTTTACCAACAATGGATCCTCATCTTGCCTAGTTTTCACATCCGTCAACAAGGATGATTCTGATCCATTTTGCACAACAATGCCGCCATCGGTCTAGTCGACCAATCTAACTCCCAACCTCGCAAGTCGATGGACATCTTTCACCAACTCCTTTTTCCCACATCCACGTGGGACACACTCTCCATAAAGAGCCTATTATTTGTGTCCGCTGCCACATTAGCCTTACCCGGGTGGTAAAGGACACTCATGTCGTAGTCCTTTAGTAGCTCCAACTACCTCCCTCGCCAAAGATTGAGATCTTTCTGCATGAACACATATTGCAAGCTCTTGTGGTTTGTAAATACATCCACGTGGACCCCATACAAGTAGTTCTGCCATATCTTCAATGCAAACACCACCGCAGCCAACTCAAGATCATGAGTCGGGTAATTCTTCTTATGAACTTTCAACAGCCTTGAGTCATATGCTATCACCTTCCCATGCTGCATCAACACACCCCAATTATGATTTTCGAAGCATCACAATATACCACAAAACCATTGGTACCCTCGGGTAGAGTCAACACTGGTGCTAAAGTGAGTCGAGTCTTCAATTCCTTGAAGCTTTTCTCACAAGCCTCCAACCATTAGAACTTTACCTTCTTCTGAGTAAACTTGGTCAATGGTGCTGCAATAGATGAAAAGCCCTAAATGAATCTCCAGTAGTAACCTGCTAAGCCTAAGAAGCTCCTGATATCTAATGGGTTCATCGATCTGGGCCAGTTCTTCACCGCCTTAATTTTTTGAGAATTTACCAATATCCCCTCACTCTATACTACATGACACAAAAATGTGCCCGAGTCCAGCCAAAATTCACACTTGCTGAATATTGAAGGTCTGAAGTACTACTTTCAGGTGAGCAGCATGCTCCTCCTCGCTCTGAGGGTATATAAGGATGTTGTCAATGAACACAATCACGAACATGTCTAAGTATGCTTTGAACACCCTGTTCATAAGATCCATAAAAGTTGTAGGGGCATTGGTTAGTCCAAAAGACATAACGACAAATTTTTAGTGACCATAATGAGTCCTGAAAGCAGTTTTCTAAATGTCACTCTCTCGAACCTTAAGAAAGTGATACTCGGATCTGAGATCAATCTTGGAGAAACACTTGGCACCCTGAAGCTGGTCAAACAAATCATCGATCCTAGGAAAAGGATATTTGTTCTTAATGGTGACCTTGTTCAACTGCCTATAATCAATGCACATCTGAAGAGAATGATCTATCTTCCGAACGAATAGGACTGGTGCACCCCAGGGAGACTTGCTCGGCCTAATAAAGCCCTTATCTAACAGGTCCTTCAACTGATCTTTCAACTCTTTTAGCTTAGCTGGAGCCATTCTGTAGGGAGCAATAGATATAGGTTGCGTGTCTTGAAGGAGATGAATACCGAAATTAATCTCTCGCTCGGGAGGGACACCTAAAAAATCATTAGGAAAGACCTCTGGATACTCATGTACTACCGGTATGGACTGGATGGTCGGGGTATCAGAATTCACATCCTTAACCCTAACTAAATGGTACATGGACCCCTTAGAAATCATCTTCCTAGACTTAAAATATGAAATAAACCGACTGACTAGTACAACTGAATTACCCTTCCACTCGAAAACTAACTCACCCGAAAATCGGAATTCCACCGCACGGGTCCTACAATTCATCAAAGAATTACATGAAAACAACCAATCCATACCCAAAATGATGTCAAAGTCAATCATTGCTAACTATACTAAGACTGCAGAGGTAACCTTATGCAATATTGTGATGGGGCAATCTCTATACACCCACCTAGCTACAACTAATTCACCGACTAGGGTAGAGAATTACAATGGTTCTGACAAAAATTTTAGAGCTAACTCCAAAACTACTAGCAATATAGGTAGTCACAAAAGATTAAGTAGCTCCTGGATCTAACAAGGAATAAGCATCAATATGGAAGACTTGCAACATACCGGTGTTCACATCTGGAGAAGCCTCCTGCTCCTGGCGGGGTACTAGAGCATAAAACCTATTTTGGCGCTGACCGCCTACTGAACTAGTAGAGGCACCCTATCGAAGGGGACATATTGTTGGAGTGGAAGAACTGGCTGCTGTCACATGGGCCCCACCGATGCCTGACCTGGCTGAGGGGCAGTCCCTAAGTCGGTGCCCGGGATGCCATACCCGAAACACGCATCTGAGCCAACTAAGTACCTGTAGGGATGATTCTTTCCGCACTTCGCACAAGCTGGAAAAGTACGCTCCATCTACATGCTACCCTGATCCCTCGAGCTTAAAGCCCATCTCCTATGATGTCCTTTGAACCTAGATTGTGTGCTGGCTGATGATGGAGCTGGAGTGATAGACTTGTGCTGGGACTGCTGGTGCTATCCACCTCCTTACCTGACCTAAGAAACCACATAGCTGTCGGTCCTGGCCCTCTTGGACTCCCTCTGCCTCCGGTAGACCGACTCCATCTGTTGTGCATGTAATACAATATGGGGGAAGTCAATATCACGATGAAGCATAGAGATCCTTCAATTCTTATCCAAGTAATCTGCCACCCCATGAACAAAACCGCTCACCCAAGCCCTCTGATCCACTACCAACTTTGGAGCATACTTGGATAATCGGGTGAACTCCAATGCATACTCCTGCACAGACATGTTACCCTACTTCAAATTAACAAACTCGGCCGCCTTGAGCTCCCTCATCTCCCGAGGGAAGAACCGATACATAAATACCTTGTGAAACTCCTCCTAACCTATCGTGCCTGCACCTACTGTGGTGGCATCTCTCCATTGCTTAAACCATATGTGAGCTACCCCTTTAGCTGAAAGGAGGTCAAGTCAACACACTCTCCATTGTTCACCCCCATAACTAGGGTGATCTTCAGAATCTCCTCAATGAAATCATGTGGATCCTCGTCCACCCTCGACCCCATGAACTCAGGAGGGTTCATTCTCAAGAAATCCCATACCCTAGCTGCCGCCGCATTCCCATTCTGAGGGTAATGCGCCACTATCTGATTCTGAACCTGGGCAGTCATGACCTGTACAAACATCTGAATCGCTTTCCTAAACTCAGCATGGGTAGCTGGCTCTGGTGCGTGCTCCTTGTGAATGGGTAGGGCTGGTTGGTGCTCCTCACCATTGGTACCCTCATGATCATTACCGTTACAATTCCTTCTAGGTTCACTTGGCGTGGAGGCATGATGCTGCAAATGTGAATAGCACGAATTAGAAGGGTAGAGGAATTTTCATCACCTGACATAGATCATGAAAGAAGGGAACATTTCCTAAACGTCTAGTAGCCTCTTCGTCATAAGTGTGGAATGCTTCACACCTATGAAAAAGACTCTACTCAATGCGGCTTTTTGACTCCCTAGGACACTTCAAAACCTATGGCTCTGATACCAAGTTTGTCATGACCTGAACGTACACCTGGATCGTAGACACGGGACAAGGAGCCCCGAGAGACCCCAAGTCAACCCATGGCATGAACGTACATCTAATTCAATCACATAAGCGGAAGACTTAACATAAGGAAATGTAAACATGCCATAACAACGAAGAAAAGATAATACATGATCCTTACATGATGGCTTAATACAACTTATAGCCTGTAAATCCTCTAATCATGAAAGACGGATTGATGGGACAACTCCCTACTAACCCTACAAATTTGAAACTGGAGGAAAAGCATAAAGCCTGAACATATGTCCCTCGGAACATGAGGACTCACCAAATAAGCTTATAACTATCTCGGACGCACTACTGAGGAGGTTGAGCTTGAGAGTGGGTCTTGTATCATGAAATTATACATCATAGAAAGTATGCGATCAGTACTTAGAATATACTAAGTATGCAAGGTAAGTAAAATGGACAATTAAAATATAGAAATATCATAAATGATCATAAGAGTGGGACATCAAGATCATATCATAAATATCATACCATAATATAAGGCTCAAGTTTTCAAAATATTCGTAATACAATCGTAATCATAATCGTAAGAGACAAGCCTTGTTTAACATGAATTGAGCCCATATACATAATCATAAACATTCATAAATCATGAAAAATAGTGGGAGACTCTCTTAACCGACATACCCCATATGAGTACACATGAAGCCCGACTTGTAACCCTTGTCAGGAGGGTGTCCGTACCTTGCCAAGGGTAGGACTTTGGAAGTGTGATATCACCATGAGAAGGGCCATTTGGGATAGGGACAGTCGCATAGGTGGTCCCGAGATACCTACGGTGGCACGTAGTTTATGAGCTCCGAGGCAGAACCTTGGCCCCGAACCTACTCGGTGTTCGATACTACTCCTAAAACATATATAGTGCTCTTAGCATAACATATAAATTCATGGGCTATTTAAATCATGATAATCATAAATATACTTGTACATACGTGAACTAGCCATAAAACGAGATCCGTGAGTCGACCAAAACATAATTTATGATTCATGAGGTTCATACATACTTGGAGATAGTGCATATAACTTGAATTTCATTAAAAAAATAATGGGTAACATAATAAGTTCAATATTTAAGTCATAATTCATACTATGCTTGTATAGATTATCAATTAGAGAGTAGATCATAAACCGATTCATCATGGGGCATGCATAATTCGGCTTAAATACATGGAAATCCAAATCAATAATATTATAATTAATTCAAGCTACAAGTTGGTCAGAACCCATAGATGATAGTTAGATTCAAATATCATAAAGCCCATTATCAAGTCATTAGAATTTTAATTTAAATCAATTTCAAAACTCCATGAGTTTTTATTGAAATTTTAGTAAAATCATAGAGGAAGGGCATGGGTGTGGAAGAAACCACCCATTGAGAACCTTAGATACCTGGGAATTACTAGTTCTTAACCTCTCTTGATAACCCAAGAAGAAATTGCAATGAATTGATGAGTTCTAAGCTTGAATAACTCTCCCAATTCCCCTACCTTGCATGAATGAATGAATGAAGTGAAAACTGAACTTAACCCCTTTAAATTTCCCTATTCATACCCCAAAACATCATAATTTAGGCGTTAGGATCTTAGGAATTTATAAAAAAGCCCTTACTAATTCGCAGAAAAATAACTGCCAGGGGGTCCCAATGAGGGACCTAACGGCTCTTCATGAGGGGCCACGACTAATGGAGTCATTCGTCAGGTATATTGCTTATTAGATCTCCAAGGCTCGTCACATGTGACTTGACAATCTATTGCTTGTGACCACAACTCGTGGTCACTTCCCGTCATGTACACTACCTTAGTTTCAAAGAAAACTTACCCTCCTTGATCACGAATCATCCCACGAATCATGGGGACTGACCACGACTCGTGGGGTCCTTCCATTAGGTACACTGGTTGACTTCCTTCATTTATTCTCCACCCTTATCCCACGGCTGACTTGACGACTTGTGGTGACTGACCACGAGCCGTTCCCACCCCCGTGGGGACCCCTGCACTTCAATTCCTCCAAGCCTCCCCACGAGTCACCTAGAAACTCATGGGATTCTCTCACGAGTCATCCAACGACTCATCCTGCAACTGAAGCACCAATTTCTAGTCTTTTTCCAAGTTTCAACTCTCGGGTCTGATTTTTGAGTTCTCGGGATATAACATTAACTAACCAACATGATTAGTCTTTATTTTGTAGGGTAAAATGCATATGGGGGACTAAATAATGATGGTTGAAGTGAAGGAATGGAGTTCGGATTAAATGGAAAAAGAAGGCAAGTGGACATGCAAAGGCAAGGCTGGCCGCGCCAGGCAGCGTGCCACATTGTGTGTGCGCCGCTCCCAGCACCGTGCCATGCTCATGCCATGCACGTGAGAAGCTGCAATCCAGGGTTCCTACGTGTTGGCGCCGTGCCACGCCAGGTACTGCTGTGCGTTACAGGTTGTGTCACGTTAGGCGTCATGCGCGAGTTAGGCCATGCCATGCTAGGCGACGCGCAGGCACTTTGCACAAGTCGTGTTGGTAGTTATATTCCAATGTACATACGCGACAGCCCCGTGCCACGGAGCTGCTGCTACGCGATGGGCAGCATGGCACGGAGGCAGTCCATCCACGGCCGAAATTCCATTTTTCTCATTTAATATAAATAGAATGCTTAGCTCCTAATCATTTCTCACGAAATTTATTAAGAACAACGTAAAAGAGCGAAGGGAGAAAGGATGAAATCTACCTAGGGTTCAGTAATTTTATTCTCTTTTATATTTTCTTGTTAGTACTCTACTTGAATCATGTTTTTAAGTATTTGTACGAACATGAGTGGCTAAAACCCTTCCTCTAGGGTTGAGGCCGTATGATATGATTGTAAATGCATAAATTCTTCGTTGGTTTGAGTTTTAGTTGTTGTTTTATCTTACATTCCTTATTATTATTGTTTTATGCTTGATCACCATGAAAACAAACTTGTTAAGATTAGGTAAAATCTTGAAAGTGTAACCCTAAGTTAGAAACAAGAATGTAAGGAGCAAGTTCTTATCTTTGCGATAGGATTAGCAGTTAGGATAGAAATTATATCTAATTTGCCTTGCTTGGTTATTAAAACAGGCTAGGCTAGACACCGTCTTAGAATTGTCACATCACCACTCGTATAAGTAGTTGTGAAGCTAAGTTAGGTTAAATTATTAGAGGTATGAAAGTCCATAATCAAGGGTACAAAATTCGTAAACCACATCCTCATAGTTTAATTGCTCACAAATTAGGACATCCCCGCTCAACGATGTAGGTGTGAGACTAGTTTGTCGTGTTTAGAGGCTCGAAAGACCATGAACATCACATTTTAATTATGTGATACAACAATTTAAGTATTCATACTCAAACCATCATGAATTGTAGCATTTCATGATTATCAGGCCTTAGCTCTAGTTGCTTCTTGCATTGTTTTTCGGTTATTTTGTGATCACCCCAAAACTTAATTAGAATTTTCTGAAATTTCTACAATCAACACTTGTGAAGATTAAATTAACACTCGAACTTGATAATTCACTAAATTAGTACAGTCCTTATGGGTTCGACATCCGGCTCTTAAAAAGGGCCACTGTATTACTTGTACGACCGTGTGCACTTGCGCCATGCACTGGGCGCGACATTATGTCCCCCTTCAGATTCAAACTTGTCAGGTTAGTTAGGGGTGTTGTCCCATTAACCATCAGATATGTTAGAGGCTCTAAGACTTGATGTAGTAATTAGCTTGTCATGTATGATGTAAGCTCTAGTTCTGACGTTATATTATGTTTAGACTTCTGCTATATTTTTTATGATAAATCTTTTACCTTTATTGATTGAGAAAGATGTATGTTCAGGCCATGGGTCGACTTGGAGTCTCTTGGGGCTCCTTGTCCCATGTCTTGATCCAGGCCTATGTTCGGGTCGTGACAAACTTGGTATCAGAGCAATAGGTTATGAAGTGTCCTAGGGTGTCTGAAAGTCGCGTTAAGTAGATTCTTTTTCATGGGTGTGAACCACGCCATTATTATGATGAAGAGGCTATGAGACGTTTAGATAATGTTCCCTTCTTTCATGATCTAAGTTGTGAAATGAGATGTCTCTCTATTCCTCTAACTCGTGCTATACGCATGTGCAGAAACATGTCTTCTCAAAGTGACAACGGGAACCAATCTGCCCCACCAACCCCAATGGATCCTATGTTTAGGCAGGTTATGGATGCAGAACTTGGGGCCACTTATGGAGTGTTGATATGGGCCATGATCACCCAGCCTAACCAGCAGATTATCCCATCCACGAACCCTACTGGAGAGGCGGCAACTACTAAGCTTCAAGTCTTCATGAGGAGGAGTCTGTCTAAGTTTGGTGGTTCAAGTATGGATGGAGAGTTGAAGAGGGGAGAAGGTAGGAAAAAAAGGCCCAAGACCGAAGACATGGAGAGTCCCCAGCAAGGGTCAAGTAGTGGAAGCTACACTCAACCCTAATAGAGGTCTGTAGCCCAGGCTCAGGGAAGCAGGCCTTGGGTGAGGGTGATTACCTATCTAGTTTACGAGCTGTGCGGGAAGAACCACCTAAGAAAGTGAATGGTGTGTTCAGATGTTTGCTTCTATTATGGACGACCTAGTCATAAACACAAAGATCGCCTTTCAGGCAAGTAAGATGGCCAGAGAGGCCGTGCCCCAGCCACCTCTCCAGCAACCCTATTTAGCTAGCCAGCATGCCTAAAATGTGGTAGGGCACATACGGGATAGTGTTTGGCAGGTTTAAGCACCTGTTTTAGATGTGGGGAGGCCGGACACATGCGCAGGAATTACCCATCATCTAAGCAGGGCAAGGGTAGAACCGGTGCACCAATCACCGAATCAGCAGCTCCAGCAAATCGCCTATCCTAGCAGGAAAGATTACCAAGAACAAGTGGCGGTCAGCCTTAGATGTAGTCCCGTGTATGTAATAAGTCTTCCTATCTAACCTACAATGATTTCTAGTTCCAAGAGCTATGGTACGAGGTACAAGATCCCTTTGTGCATTTTAATATGAGATTTATTTTGTGGAAGCTAGGGAAATGATAAGTGAAGGGCCAAGTCGGGTCTTCAGTTTTCTAGTAAGGAAGTTCATAAATAGTATCTAGGGGTAGTCCATCCATTTCTCTTTAGTTGTTTCCTTTATGTTTTGCTCAATGTTATGCTTATGATTAGAACCCTAAGATGATAGGTAACCCCATCGGTCAGCGACCCCAATATTACCCATCTAGCTTCATGTCATGACCCTCATTATGTATGTGAACTCATGTCTCTTAGCACGCTCAGCTCTATGAACTCAGCCCCTATGATTTGCCTTATCGGCTCATAAGACCGTGCTACATCAGGTATATGCCCAACTTTAATTTCTTAAATGATTCGCACTCATGATTCCCTTACTCTAAACCCTATGGATTTCCCCCATGATGGAGATGATGGTTAAAACAGGTATGTTCAAGGTAACTCCCTATCCTTGCCTTAGGTGCCAGAATGTAGAAGTCCAGGAAGTGCGGTTATTGGCCGAGCCGGGAAATGCAACAACCCGCATAGTCATTTTTGATTGTTGATCCATTTCCCTGGGTTGAACCTTTCCATATCTTCATTTTGTTATTCATAACTTGAGGAGGTGGATGACACCATTTTCGAGATGACTAATGAGGATCGGGTGAGATTTTCAATTTTAGAGGGTTTGAGGTTTGAGAGGTTTGACCAGAGTCAACATTTCAGGTTAACGAGCTCAAATTTAGGTTTTGAAAGCTCTTTTAGTTCTGGATGGTAATTGATGACTTAGTTGGGTAGTTTTCATAGAGCCCGAAGTGATTTATGAGTGATTTGAACCTTAGATTGAAATTATGATCTTTAAGGAGGCTAAGTGTGACCACGGTCAACTTTCGATCCAAACGACCTTAAATCGTTGATTAGACAAATTCCAACAGGTCCGGAATGTGTTTTATGATTAACTTTCATATTTGGATTTTGACCGGGGGATTCCGAATGAGTTTCGGGTGGATTTGAATGTTTTGAGTATTTGGCTTGATATCAATCATAAAAAGTGAAAACTTAGAGGTTCGGGACTTCAAAATTCTTAGCATGAATTGTAGGAGTTCATTTGGTTGGCTCGACCAATGGCGGTATTATTATTCAGAACATATTAGAATCATCCTTGGTGACTGATGTAAAAGCTAGACAGGATGAGGACCCTATTTTGGAAAAACTAAAGGAATCCATCAAGAATTAGAAGGTAGAGGTCTTCTCCAAAGGGGGAGATGGTATGCTTCGATATCAAGGTCGTCTGTGCATTCTGGATGTTGGTGATTTGAGAGATCCGATGTTGTACGAGGGTTACAGTTCTACGTATCCGATTCATCCAGGTACCACCAAGATGTACCGTGACCTACGAGAAGTCTATTGGTGGGATGACATGAAGAAGGACATAGCAAAGTTTGTGGCTAAGTGTCTGAACTGTCAACAGGTTAAAGTGGAGCATCAAAGACCAGGAGATGTGCTTCAAGATATCGGTATTCCTACTTTGAAGTGCGAGGACATCAATATGGACTTCATTATAGAGTTGCCTCGCACTAATCGATAGTACGACTCCATTTGGGTGGAGGTAGAAAGGTTGACCAAAGCCGCTCATTTTCTATCAGTCAGAACTACTGATTCAGTAGAGGATTATGCCAAAATATACATTGGGGAGTTATTTTGGTTGCATGGAGTACCCTTGTCCATCATATCAAATAGAGGTACTCAGTTTACCTCCCAGTCTTGGAGATCGTTTCAAAAGCGACTTGATACTCAGGTCAAGCTTAGCACAATGTTGCATCCACAAACAGATGGTCAGATAGAGCATACTATTCAAACTCTCGAGGATATGTTGAGAGTGTGTGTGATTGACTTCTAGGATACTTGGGATGATCATTTGCCTCTCATCGAGTTTGCGTATAACAACGGCTACCATTCCAGCATTCAGATTGCTCCGTTTGAGGCTCTCTATTGGCGAAGATGTAGATCACCTATTGGTTGGTTTGAAATCAGTGAAGCTGTGATGATAGGACCGAATTCATTCCATGAGGCTATGGAGAAAGTTCAGCTTCTGAGGGAAAGGTTGAAAACAGTCCAGAGTTGTCAAAAGTCCTATGCAAATGTGAGAAGAAGAGAACTTAAGTTTGAGGTCGATGATTGGGTGTCTCTGAAGGTGTCTCCCATGAAAGGAGTGATGAGGTTCAGAAAGAGAGGGAAACTCAGTCCCCGTTATGTTGGCCGGTACCGGATTGTGAGACGTGTTTACAAGGTGATCTATGAGTTGGAGTTACCATCAGAATTAGCTTCAAATCATCCATTTTTTTCATGTATCTCTCTTAAAGATATGTTTGGGTGATCTATCTCTTTTTGTTCTAGCTCTGGTCGTTCTGGTGAAAAGTATAGGTGTGAAGGACAGCCTCAGTTATGAGGAGGTTTCGGTAGAAATACTAGATCGTCAGGTTTGAAAGCTAAGAAACAAAGAAGTCACTTCAGTCAAGGTTTTATAGAGGAACCAGTACGTTGAGGGAGCTACGTGGGAAGCCGAAGTAGATATGATGGTTAGATACACACATCTATTTCCTATGACCCGTCGGGATTACCACGATTCGTTAAGTGACTTGTGGTGAGCAGTTTTGGCTTGTTTGGAAATTTTCAAGTTGGGGTTACCACGGGTGTGACCATGAGTTGTGGTCAGCCCCATGAGTCGTTACGTCACCTGTGGTCTAGGGCAGTTGAAGGATAAAGGAAGAGCCGGTAGTGTACCCCACGACTGGACAAAACGAATCATGGTTAATGCCACGATTCGTTAGGTGAGTCGTGGTCAGCAATTGGTTAAGGATTTAGTGTTTTGGGCAGTGGAGGTAACGAGAGGTGACCACGACAGTGACAAATCATTAGGTTCCTCGTGGGGACCCTTTGAGGAAAACTGGCAGTGTCCTTAACGACTATGACCACGAGTCGTGGTCCAGTGGTAACAACTCATCCAGTCCCTCGTTGGGACTGGCAGTCAGTTTTTCTCTGCGAATTTAGTAAGGGCTTTTCCATAATTCCTATGATCCTAAAGCCTAAATTGCGTCATTTTAAGCTATGAATAGTGAGTTTTAAGAGGGGTAAGTTCATTCGAAGTTATTTCTATTCATGCATGCAGGCTTAGAAGTCTAGAGATGTGATTAAGCTGAATTTCTTCAAGTTTTTCATCAATTCTTCCTTGTGCAATCAAAGAAGTTGTAGAATCAGATTCTCACAGGTATGTAGGGTTATGAATGGGTGAAATTGTTCACACGCATGCCCAATCCTCTCTTAATTCATGAAATTCAAATTGATGATTCTTTGGGCTTTTTAACCCAATACATGAATTCCCTAAATTTCTACCATGGGTATGTACTAAGCATGTTTCTATTGTTGAATTATAATTCATGGGCAAGTTTTACAATGTTTTTAACTATAAATCATGTTCTCAAGTTTTATAAATTACGATGCCCATCTATGAAAGTTCATGAAAATTAAGATCTTCGATATATGTTCAAGCATGACGCAATATTTATAAGAAAAGCATGTGTTTAGGATCATGTTTTCAAGTGAATGAAGTTGTTTTCAAGCATGTTAAGGTAATGGGCAAGCCCACATGTTCAAGCATGTTTTATGATTTCATTAATTAGCTCACCACATGGTTTTAGAGTCAAGACTCCCACTAATTTTAGCTTGTGATATGGTTTGAGCCAAGGCTCCTTATGCATGATTTAAGATTTTATATGTATATTTCTATTCAGCTTCGTCTCTAGAAAATGGTCATCTTTGTTAAAAAATGATGGAGAGCTAATGCATGTTTTTGAGAGTGGTGTCTAGCACCGAGTAGGCTAAGGGTCAGTCAACCCCATGCCTTAGAACTACGCGCCCATGTATGTTATATATATACACACACTCTTTGGGACCTCTCTTGCAAGATTTCCCCTTCCCCAAGGGGCGTTAATCTTGATATCGATGTCATGTTTTCGTCCTTAGCCCTGGAAAAACATAGGACGGCTCTGCCCTCTTGAGTTTAATAGTTGGGACCACATAAGCTCTATCGTGGTAATGTCGGTTATATGGCAAGTCTCCCCTTGTTCCTCATGATTTAAGATATATATATATATATATATAATATGTTCTAAAGAAGATTTAACCCAACGTTTAGTTTTGCTTATGATTATCAGATTTCAGCTTTGGGTCATTCTATTCAGTTATGATGTTCAGTTATGTTCAGGTCATAATTTTAGAAAATAGCATACAAGCCCTACTCTCAGATTCTTGTCTCAATTATGTTTTATATTATGCATGTTTTAATTATTTTTTACTTACTTAAGCGGTTTTACTTACCCTGAATACTCGGTACATTCCACGTACTGGCCGCATACTTTATGATGTATCGTCTCATGATACAGGTCCGAGGGATCTATTTCAGTAGCATCCTTAGCCCCTACTTTCCCACTCAGGCCTGTCTAGCTAACATTGGTGAGTCCTCATCCTTCAAGAATGTTCAGTATCCATAGTTGTTATGTCCCCCTTCAGTTTCAGACTTGTCGGATTAGTTGGGGGTGTTGTCCAATCAACCCATCAGATATATTAGAGGCTTTCAGAATTGGTGCAGTAATCAACTTTTCATGTAAGATGTAAATTCTAGTTCTGACGTTATATAATGTTTAGACTTCCATTATATTTTTATGATAAAGCTTCCGCTTTTATTGATTGAGTTAGATATATGTTCAGGCCATGGGTCGACTTGGAGTCTCTCAGAGCTCCTTGTCCCTTGTCTCGATCCGGGCCTATGTTCGGGTCGTGATAAAAAGATACTCAAAGCTCAAATACTTTGAGGAGGTAGGATGGACTGAGGAGGAAGTACAAAGCTGTAACACCTTTTCAATAAAACAAATGCATGTGAAGCTTAGAGGTAAGTATCAAAAGCTAGATTGGAGAAGATTGGTGTGTAATAATATAGCACCACCAAAGTTGACTTTTTTCTTTAAATCAGGGTTACAAACTAGAGAAAGGTTGGTTGTTTGGGGGACTGTGGATACCACCAGGTGTGCACTATGTGATTTAGGGATTGATAGCACTGAACATCTATTTTTTCAATGTGAGTATTCTGTTGTGATATGGGAGACAATATTATCATGAATACACATACACAAGCAGGCTACTTGTTGGTAGGAAAAGGTGGCTTGGACACTATTACATTTCAAAGGGAAGCAAGCAAGAGAAGAAACTTCCAAACTAGCTCTGCCAGCATGTGTATACTATGTCTGGCGGGAGAGAAATCTTAGAATCCTACAAAGTAAAGTGAGAACACACGCAGTGATTATCAGGAACATTGTCCAGAAAATCCATATTAGAGATAATAATGCTAAGTTAACGAGTATCTTCAGCTCATTCGACTAGTGCCCATAGCTAGTGTTAAGACAGAAATCTGTACCATGCCTATATGTTTTGTGTTTTTTCTGATTGCATAGTGAGACTAGGACTGTCCAGATCTATCTTATAATGCTGTATTAATATGCTCTTTGGTAATAAATCAGTTAGTTACCAAAAAGAAATTATTGTTTAGTTTAAGTTAATTGTCTTTTTGTAAAGTTTATATTTGTTTGAAATGAACTTTTACATTTTAGTTTTTTTTTGGAGTTGAACTTTCATTTGAAAATTATTATTCTTTACAAATTTTATATTTCATGATAATTTGTTTTGTATTTTTTTGAAGTTTAATATTTATTTGAAATGAGCTTTTAAAGATATTAGAGTTCGTTTGGAACAAAGTTTCATGTGTTTCCTTATAGATTTAATATTGTATTCAATCTTAAATTCATTTTATATTATTTTAACAGATTACTTGAATTATTCAGTCATATAATTGTACCTTTTACTAATCACAATTATTTCAATATACTAGCTATAGCTATTACAAGCGCAAGATATAACATTTTCTAAATTTGGTTATAAATTATTTCGAAGCAAATATTAGTAACTATAATGGCAATTAAAAAGCCTAACTTATATTATTACTATTATATTATTTTTGATTTTCTGACATAATCATCACAATTTCAATCAAAATAGCTACGGATGTAGAACTACTAAAGTCATATTTTCTTTGTGCTTGTAGTAAAATTTTACATATAAATATTATTATATTAGAAGTTACGACTTATGAAATTTACGAGACTTTTAAAATTTATTGCTTTCAAATCGATCCAAAGTGGATGCACATTTTCTAATAGTTCTTTTATAGTTTAATTGTACCATGAGAAAATCTGATTGTTTGCTTATGTGTAGTTGCAAATTGATATTGATACACATTGCTATATGTATTTTTTTCCAAAAAAAAATTGGATGGTACATTATCTTGAAAGCTTGATTGAGATTCTTTGTTGACTGTTATATCAATAAAGCGAAATCAAAGCTTTATGTTGGACTTGGGGGTACAACCTTTAGTATAATCAAATGTGGAAAAAGTAGTATAAATAAAAATATTTGATCATAGATAAATGAAAAACTGTCTAACATTATGGTAAAAGGCAAAAAACATTTGGGACATTGGTATTTAAGCAATCCTTTTATAGTTGCAGTCTCTGCAAGTCTTCAATTAGTACTAGCGTGACTGCAGGTAAACTTCCGTAATTGGTTGCGGTGGTGATATCCCCCAAAGATGGTGGAAGTTGACTAGAATAATCATTACATATGTGTGTGTATATATATATATATATGTATGTATAGAACTGGTGGTGGTAATAATCTCTTGTTGATGCCAGTGGATAAATATTTTCCATGGTAGAAACTAGAAAAGTATCGACATCACCAAATCTCATTATTAACATTCTAAAAAGACATCAAACTATAAATAAACAGTTGCTTGAACTTGAGGATTCATATAAGATGAGTTGAAATAGTTGGATTTAGAGGAGGATATGAATTTGGGCCAGATGTTAATGCACCAGTATATGGGTGATCATTAGGGAAGACTATGGAAATTGTTGGATTTTGGATCGTCAGTCGCTCCATGTGGGATGATCCAACTTGATTAGGAGAAATAGGATGTACACATTTGAAAGTAGTTACCACTGAACGTGAAAAGTTATGGGTAGGAAAGATAGAATTTACTGGTACCACATCCTTAAAACTCCTCCAAAACTGAACATTAAAAGTGAATGGGAGTTATGTTAAATATTTTCCCCCTACTCTATATAAAGAAGTAACAAGAGAAAAATAAACACTTTTTTTTCTTTCTGCATCTGTTTGAGAAAAAAATCCATCTAACACAAAATAGATTCTTAATACACAAAATTAAGGCATTTAGTTGGTGAATATAATCACATTGTTTCCTAGTGATGCAAAGTTTGGTTTTGAGTAATTCTTCAACAAAGGTTCTATGAAGTTTCCGCGGCTATTAACAGGTATACAATTCTTGTTTCTGTTACGATAATCAAACTATGGTACCTGTGCCAGGTTTCATATGTGTTTTCATTCGTGATTTATTATTTTTTGTATTAATTGAAAATTATGAAAAGGATTTTCGTTCGACAGAAGTAATGTGAATGGAACTAGCCTGTTCTTGGTAGCGCAAAGTAAATTGCAAATTTAGTTGGATTTACATTTATTTATGAATATGTGTACGAGATGATTTAGGAAAATTGAAATTTTTCTTTGTATTGAAAAAGAAATTTTGGTATGTTTTCACACTGGATGATGGCTGAATTTTTTGACAGTTTTATGAAAAAACTGCTACTGTAATTTATTTTCTATAAATTAGTAGTTTGTATTTTTCACATAAATCTACTTGTTAATAATCTACTTATTTAGGTCATTCCGTTGATATATTACACGTTTAAAATGAGTGAGATATGAATTTTTGAAGTTGTCTGAAATTTTTTGACAGTTTTATGGAAAAACTGCTACTGTAATTTATTTTCTAGAGATCAGTAATTTATATTTTTTGTATGAGAGCTATTTGTTCATAATCTACTTATTTAGGGTTTTCCGTTGATATTTACATGTTTAAAACAAAATAAAAATAAGTGAGATATGAATTTTTGAAATTAGCTAAATTTTTTGATAGTTTTATGAAAAACTGCTACTGTTATTTATTTTTTGGAATTCAATAAGTTTTATTTCAGCATGAATCTATTTGTGTATAATCTACTTATTTAGATCTTTCTGTTGATATATTACTTGTTTAAAATAGATTAAAAATGAGTAAGATAAGAATTTTTGAAGATTTGCTGAATTGTTTTTGATAGTTTATAAAAGTTAAAAAAGAAATCTACTGCTATATTTTTTTAAGAGTTGGTAATTTCTTTAGTCGTTAAGTTCCTTAAATGGATTTTTGTCTTCTACAAGTTGATATGACATAAGTTTGCAGATTGAATGGTATAACCATTCTGATTGTTTTTTTGTTTCTCTTTTAGACATGGCTGATAGGGAACAAACTCGAATTACTCCAAGTGGAGTTTTGGAAGTCGAGCAAAGGGACAATGTAGAAGAGCACGTCATCACAAGACATGTTTTCAAGGGGAGAAATCATAAGGGAAGGTATCCCAAGGGAGGTATAAAATTTGTTGAGGAATCAAAGAGCTATACGAAGGAAAAGAGAAAAAAAAAACTTAGAGAGTTCAAGTCTTTTAACATGTCTTCTAGTATTTCAGTCACTGAGTTCATTCATCTTTTTGAATTGAATCGTGTTGAGCTGAAAAATTATGTTGAGATCTCGAATTGGGAAACTTTAGCCATGTTAGCAAACTCTCTACAAGAACCATCGGGTGATAGATTAACTAATGTTTATCACGAGGTTTGGTCAAGTCAACATTTTAGGGTGTATATTTGTTGCCTTGAAGTCATGTGGGAAGATTTTTATCATTAATTGACTTGTGACTTGAAGTTGTTTCGTTATTTTTAATATATGAACTACGTTATTGGTCTCTCTTTACAAAATTTCTTTAAATGTATTGAGGCTTAATTAAGAGCCATTACTAAATACTCACTAAGAAATATTTTTCACTTTTTATTAAATATTTAAATTGTGGATGATGATTGGAAACTTAGTGACCATTTCGATTATATGCTAAATATGAAGTCATTATGAAAATTTATTTGCTTGAGTGAGTATAAGAATATCTCATGCATATATTGGTCAAAGTAAAAATTTATGAGAATAGTTTGTATAAATTGTCTCTTATTAATAGACATGGCATCAAAAAACATAATTGCTAACTTGAATAATAGTGAGAAACTGAATGGTGAAAATTGCGACATAAGGAGTCGTAAAATATGGTATACACGGGAAGAGCAAAATGCTCTTAAAGGTATAAACAATATTTTATGTCCACCAAAAGAGGGTAACACTGCATAATACAGAAGAGATCTTAAAGATTACAAAGCTTGAAAAAAGACAGATTCCACTACACGTGGAATTATTATAAGTTCTGTTGTTGATGACCACATTCATGAATGTGAGGAATTTCCTGCTGCTCATGCCATGTGTGCACACCTGTGAGAAATATATGCGGATACATCCATGACTCGCCTTAGACAGTTGACTATCAAGTTTGATACTTACAAGAAGTGTCATGATCAGAACATCAAATAACACCTTAGGGTGATGTCAAACATGATTTATCAACTAAAAAGTGTTGCTCATGTTCTCTTTGATGAGCAATAGGTTCAGGCAGTGATCCGATCTCTTCCCAATAATTCAAAACATTTAAAGATTAACTTAACCCACAATGATAGCATCAAAATTTTTTCTGATGTTTCCTGATGTGTTGAGCTTGAAGATAAGTGACTTGATGTTGCTAGAGCTACTTCTAATCCCTTTGTGGCAGAATCAAGTGGTACGAAGTCTTCAGGATTCAAGCGTCAGAAGAATTGAAAAAATAATGAGAAGGAAGAAGAATTGGAAAAAGAACGGGAAGGGTTAGGAGACCGGAGAAGGATCCTCTAAGAAAAAGAACAAGCCAAATTTCAAGACGAGAAATAGTTTATGAAGAAGAAAGACAAGAGTAAGATGAAGTTCTACAACTACCATGTTCTAGGGAATTTTGCTCGTAATTATACCGAGTAAAAAAAAGATAGTATTTCTAAATGCATCTCTAAGTACTACATATATTTCTAGCACTGTTGTACTAACTGAATCTTATCCTATGTGGATTATAGACTTAGGAGCCACCGACCATGTGAATAGTGAAAGGAAAGCATTTTTGGAGTTCCACCAAGTCTCACATGGATCAAGGTGGATATATGCAGGAAATAATACAAGACTTGAAGTCAAATCAATAGGCACTTGCAAATGTGGTGGCCGATCATTGATGTTGCATGACGTTTTATATGCTCAAGATTAGATGAAACTTTGTATTTGTGTATGTTCTTTGAGATTTTGGTTTCAATTCAAATTTTAGTCAAAAAGGTGTTAGAATTACTCTATACAATGTTTTTTTTTATAGTTTTGACATCGTTATGGTCGTTTTATCATTTTAGATTGTAATCCTTCAACTTATGACTATTATATTGATCATTGTGTAATGACATGTTAATCTAGTAACAATGATGTAGATGTTATTATATGGCATTCCAGATTGGGTCACTTAGGGCAAGACCAATTGAACAGGTTGGCAAAGGAAGGATATTTAGGTTCTTTCTCTAAAATTCGTATGTCAACAGATGAAAATTGTATTGTTGGAAAGATTACATGTAAATCATTTGGGAAGGCTGAAAGAGCTGATTTCTATTGCAATTAATCTATTCTGATATCTATGGTACAATGAATGTGAGGGAAAGGTTTGGTGTGGTTTATTTCATTACATTTATTAATGATTTCACACACTTTGGTTATGTGTCATGACCCAAATATAGGCTCAGATCAAGACACATAACAAGAATCCTCGAGGGACTCTGAGTCGACCTATGGCATAAAGATTCAACTAACTCAATCAATAGAAATGGAAGATTCAACACAAATAATATAGCGAAGTCTAAACATGGCATAAGATCTAAAATACATCACATGCGTCTAAAACTGAATTTACACTATGTCCGAGAAAGCCTCTATCATAGAAGAGCTGATGAGACAAGATACCAACTAGCTCTCTAAACTGAAACTGAAAACACACCAACATAACTACAATAAGGACCCGTTCTCGACAAATGAGGACTCACCAACAGAGTCTGATGCTACTTTGAAGGCTGGCTAGAGTCGAGGCTGAAACTAAGCACTGGAGCCAGTATCATAAAATGATAAAACATAGAGTATGCGGTCAGTATGTGGAATGTACCGAGTATGCAAGGTAATTAAAACGGATGTTTAAAATACATAAAAGTGCATAAGAGTAGGACAACATGAACATAACATAAATATCATAACGTAACATAAGGCTCAAGGTTTCAAAACATTCGTAAATCATTCATAATCATACTCTCGAGAGAAAACCTTTATTAAACATGACTTGAGCCAAAGTATATAGTCATAATCATACATAAATCATGAGAAATAGTGGGATATTCTTATAACCAAAATACTCCATACAAGCATACATGGAGCGCGACCTGTAAATTCCTAGTCGGGAGGGTGTTCGTACCTTGTCAAGGGTAGAACTATGAAAGGCGTGATATCACTCATGAAAGGCTCATTTGGGCAAAATGGGACAGTCTCAAGGGAGGTCACATCATGACCTACGGTGGCACGTAGTTTTGAGATTCGGGGAAAATCTGGGCCCCTAACCTACTCAGTGTTAAATACTACTCCTAAAACATATATAGTACTCATAGGATAATATACATGAGATTCATAGGCTAGTTAAATCATAATAATCATCAACATGCTTTTAAATGCATGAACTAGCCATGAAGATAAGGCTCGTGAGTCGGCCATAATCATAAATTGTAAACCATGAGGTTCATGCGTACTTGTAAAACATGTATATACTTAGTAATCATAAACTCATGATGAGAATTTGAGTAAATCCATATCATAGATCATAAATAGGATGGATTAAAGAACATCAAAGTCAAGGTAAAATCATCACTCGTTTTATCCTAGAACATGCATGATTGTGTATAATTTTATAGAAATTTAAATCAATAAATCTATAATCGAATTAGTTGTAAAGTTTGCACATGATTCGTAAAATATGTATCTATTCATGAGAGATATTAACCCATAGATAAATCATTAGGACTTCATAAAAATTTTGATAAATCTCCATAAGATTTTCAAATAGAATTTCATGAGCTAGAGAGAGATTGGGCATTAGTGTGAATAAATTCATCCATTCATAAACCTACATACCTGAGAGACTTGGATTCTATCACTCCCTTACTTGCCCAAAAGGAATTGAAGAACAATTGATGAAGAACCTTGAGATTTTATGCTTGATCACCCTTTACACTCTTGAATTTTGCATGCATGGGTTTTGAATAGGCTAGGATGACTTAACCTATGTTAATACACACTGAAAATAGCTTAAAACGACGTAGTATAGGACCATAGGGCTTAGGAATAACAATAATACACTTAATAAAATTCGCTGTTAAAAATTGACTGCCAATCCCAACGAGGGACTGGACGAGTCCTCGTCCCAGGGGATAAGCCATGGCCTGTTGTCATCGTGTGAACTGTCCATTTTCCTCCACATGTCCCTACGAGGGACCTAATGAATCGTGGTTGGTGACCACGACTCGTGGTCACCTCTCGTGATCTCCACTGTCCAAAAATCATTTCCCTGTGACCAATCTTGACCACCATCATCCCAACAAATCATGGGATCTGACCACAACTCGTGGTCATGTCCGTGGTGTCTTTAAAACACAAATTCCAAAACTTAAGCCAGCTTCTCACCACGAGTCACCTGACGAGTCATGGTCAGCCCCACAGGTCACAGAACGACTCATTTTGTGACCTGTGCAGATTTTTTCCAGTTTTTCCAATTCAACTCCCGGGTATGATCTTAGGGCTTCCAAGACATTACAATATTTCCTCCTTGGGAACATTCGTCTTCAAATGTTGAAAAGTATACAGAAAAGCAGAGAAATGCAATCATCATATTCTAATACTGATCATTTAAGCTGAAACTAACGGAAGGACTACCTCCGAATTAAACTACATGACTGAACTGAATTCACGAACCATACATACATACTTTGACATAAAAGAAACTTGGGCACATGAACTGAATATGAAAACTAAATAGAGTACTAGGGAAAAAACTGATACCTCAAATTGACACTGAGCTAGAAGGGAATAGGTATGGTTATCTAGCCATCATATCCGCTTCGGCTTCCCACGTAGGTCACTCAACATGCCAATTCCTCCATAACACCTTGACTGAAGCTACCTCCTTGTTCCTTAGTCTCCAAACCTAGCGATCCAATATCTCCACTTGAATCTCCTTATAGCTAAGGATATCTCTCACACCCACACTCTCCACCGGAACCACTAAAGCTGGATCACGAAACACTTCTTCAAGAGCGATACATGAAAGACAAGATGAACGGAAGCTAACTTTGAGGGCAACTCCAATTCATATGCAATCTTGCCAACCCGTTTCATAATTCGGTAGGGGCCAACATAACGAGGCTGAGTTTTTCTTTATTTCTAAACCTCATCACTCCTTTCATGGGAGACACCTTCAGAAACACCCAATCACCCACTTCGAACTCTAATTCTCTCCTTATCACATTGGCATAGGACTTTTGGAAACTTTGACCTGTTTTAAACCTGTCATGTATGAGCTAAACCTTCTCCATAGCCTCATGGACTGAATCTAGTCCTATCATTGTAGCTTCACAAACTTCGAACTAGTCGATAGGCGATCTACATCTCCATCCATAGAGATCCTCGAATGGAGCCATCTGAATGTTGGAATGCTAGCTGTTATTGTATGCAAACTCGATAAGAGGAAAATGATCATCCCAACTACCATTGAAGTCAATCACACATGCCCTCAACATTTCCTTGAAAGTTTGAATTGTCTGCTCCGCTTGACCATCTATTTGCTGGTGAAATGCTGTACTGAGCTTGACCTAAGTACCTAGTCCTTTTTGAAACGTCCTCCAAAACTGAGAGGTGTAAACTGAGTACCTTTATCTGATATGATGGACAAGGAAAATCCATGCAATCAAACCAACTCCCGAATCTATAGTTTGGCATAATCCTCTACAAAATAAGTGGTTTTGACCAGTAGAAAATGAGTGGCTTTTATCAACCAATCTACAACAACCCAAATGGAGTCATATTGCCTACGAGTGCGAGGAAAAACCTGTTATGAAGTCCATATTGATTTCTTCCTACATTCAAGTAGGAATGCTAATATCTTGGAGTACACCTCCGAGTCTTTGGTGCTCAACCTTCACTTCTGACAGTTTGGACACTTAGCCACAAATTCTTCTATGTCCTTCTTCATGGCATTCAACCAATAGACTTCTCGTCGGTCACGGTACATCTTGTTGGCACCTGGATGTATAGAATACCTGGATCCATGAGCCTCGTGCAACATTCGGTTCCTCAAATCATCAACATCCAAAACACATATGCGACCATGGAATCAGAGCACACGATCTCCCCCTATGGAGAAGACCTCTACCTTCTAATTCTGAACGGCCTCCTTTAACTTTACCAACATACGATCCTCATCTTGTTTAGCTTTTATATCAGTCACCAAGGACAATTCTGATCCATTCTAAACTATAACACCGCCATCGGTCGTATAAAACAAATGAACTCCCAACCTTGAAAGTTGATGCACGTCCTTCGACAGCTCCTTCTTTCCGTCATCTACATGGGACACACTACCCATGGAGACTCTACTAAGTGCGTCAGCTACTACATTAGCTTTTCCTGGATGATATAAGACACTCATGTCATAATCCTTAAGTAGCTCCAACCACCTCCTTTGCCGAATTGAGATCCCTCTAGGTGAATACATATTGTAGATTCTTATGGTCCATAAACACATCCATGTGGACCCCATACAAATAGTATCTCCATAGTTTCATGTCAAATACCACCACTGCCAATTCGAGATCATGACACAGGTAGTTCTTTTAATGCACATTCAACTATCTACAGGCGTAATCTATAACTTTTCTGTGCTGCATAAATACGCACCCAAGTCCCATCCTTAAAGCATCACAATACACCACGAACCCATCGGCACCCTCAGGTAGGTTCAAAACTAGTGCTGAGGTGAATCGAGCCTTCAACTCTTAGAAGCTCTTCTCACAAGCCTCCAACCATTGGAACTTTACCTTCTCTGGGTCAGTTTAGTCAATGGTGATGCAATAGATGAAAACCTCTCAATAAACCTCTGATAGTAGCCAGCTAAGCCCAAGAAACTTCTAATATCTGAAGGATTAACCGATCTGGGCCAATTCTTTGCTGCCTCTATCTTTTGAGAGTCTACCTTTATACCCTCACTTGATACCACATGGCCAAAAAATGCCACTGAGTTCAACCAAAACTCAAACTTGCTGAATTTTGTATATAATTGTCATGCCCCGAGTCTACACCCTGGACGGAACACAGTACTTGGAGTCACAACTAACCCCAAGTCAACCCTTGGTCTATAATACACTAGTGTTCTGAGTAAAACATGCATAGCGGAAGCTTTGAAAAAATAATATAAAAACATTTATGAAAGCTAAAACTGAAAACATAAGGTGTAAAACAGCTGAACAATACTAATATACTGAGACCACATTTGTATCTGAAAGCCCTCTAATTGAGGAGTTGCTGGGACAAGCCCCCAGCTAACTATAAGTCTAACTGAAATAATAATAAAGGAAACCAAAATAAATGAACTAACAGCCTCGAGAGATGAGGACTCACAATTCTACTGTTGGGAGAGAGGTCTGAACGATGTCTGCTAACGGCGCTGGGTCTGAGAACCTACGACTGTATCATGAAATGATACAACATAAAAGTATGCATCAGTACTTTGAATGTACTGAGTAAGTGAGAGAAAATAAGATGCTGGATATAAATGACTGAACTAAAATGACATGCAATGACCAACTAATATACTGAACTAAGACAACTGAAGTAAACTGAGATGGTCAGGATGACCTTGTCTGATGGTCAAAGACATGTCCTAAGTCTAAAATACTGAGTCTGACATACTACACGAACTGATCTGAACTGAACTGAACTGAACTGAACTGAACTTGACAAATCTGAGACTGAACTAAGTTGACTAGTGGGAGAGTCTGTAATCGACGTATAACCACATGAGCTAGACGTGGAGTCTGATGTATACACCCCACCGATAGGACCCAATATATCTTGCCAAGGTATAAAGGCATGAACTGGGTGATCACAAAAGTTCGGGGCCAATCTGGCCAATAAATACTGTAACCTACGCTGGCAATGTAGTTTTGGGAACCTGGGTGCGCTGGAACCCCAGTCCGCTCGGTGCTTAGTCCTACTCCCACTGGAAAACCTAAACTAAATACTAAGCTGATAGCTCGACACTGGGGTCAAGGACTAGTCAGGGATATATAACTGAAATTTGAACTGGGTCTTAGGGCTAGTCAAAGTTATTTGTATCAGTGTCATGACCGCCTCTTGGACTAATGAAAACTGAGTTCCGAGTCTGAGTCTTATAACTGGGAGGTGGTACTGACACCTCAGGAATTTCTGTTGTCAAACTGATCAGCTGACATTTTCTGACTGGCATTGAGAATTCTAAAGTTCTTACTAAAACTAAACTGACAATAGTTGAATCGAGACTAACTGCTACTAGCGATATGGGGATTCCCACATTGGTAAGTTTAAGCTAAGATTCAATATTTCAACGCTGGAGCATAGTTCAATATTTTCTCGTCCAAGGGTTATGGATAAATTCTCATCTCACATTAGTTATCATTTTTGAGGTCACAAACTGGGGAAAAATAATTGTAATCAACATAGGATAATATTCCTCACGAATTAAATGAGGTCTATCAAGAAGTTCTTTAACATTCGAAAAGTCTGCAGGGCTAGAATTTACTTTTGTGAAAATAGTCACCAAATAGATCATGAACTGATGGAAACCAAAACTAAATATAATCATAGATATTATTCTAGGTGGATTCAAGCAAAATTTCATGAATTCTATTCATATTCGAAAACTCAGGGCTGGGATTTTTGTAGAATGAATTGGAAAGGGATTTTGGGGACACAAGGGAAGAACTATTCCCTTGTTGAATTTCGATATACCTGCTGAAAATTTCTCGAAGAAGAAAACTCTAACTGCTGCAATCGAGGAAAACCTTAAGCTTGATTGAAAGTTCTTGAGAGACTCTTCGATGATTTTTCTGAGAATGAACGTGGGGAATGAGGGGAGAGGCCATTCATTCCCACTAATAGGTCTGAAATTACGTCTAAAATAACATAGTATAAAGCTTAGGAGAGTAGGAAATTACTAAGAAACCCTTAAAAAATGCAGGGAAAAATTGTCAGGTGGTCCTAACGGGTGACCTTATGGGTCGTGATCAGTGACCACGATTCGTGGACACACTAGTTGAGTACACTGCCTGGAAATCCCTGAAGGGCACCACGAGGGACCTAAAGAATCGTGGTGAGTGACCACGAGTCATGGACTACACTTCCCAAAAGCCCTAAAGATCCCCACGGGTGAAACCATGACTTGTGGTCACACATAATGAGTCATGGTGAGGACTTGTAGGGTACACTTCCTTCCACCTTAACATCTGACCCAGGTCTGACCACGAGGGACCTAACGGGTCTTGGTTCCTTACCATGACTCGTAAGGTCTTCCATTAGATACACTGACTCTCCCTTCCATTACTCAATCACCATACCCACGACTTACCTAACGGGTCGTTAGGTCTCATAATGACTCGTTAGGTGAGTCGTTCTGAGGCATTTCCTGCAGATTCCCAGATTTTTTGATTTAGGTCCCGGATCTAGTCTTGGAGTTTTCGGGGCATTACAATATCTTCCTCTTGGAAACATTCATCCTCGAATGTTCGAAGACACACAGGAAAGCAGGGAATAACAATCATAATGATCAAGTACTTCTCATTTAACTCCAAAACTGATAGAATAAATATCCACGTTTCAACATACATAACTGAACTGAATTCACCTTTCACACATATCCAAAAATCATAAAGGAAACTTAAACACATAAATTGAACCCAACAACTAAATCAATTTCTAATGTAAAACTAATATTTTAAGCCATAACAGAGTCAGTAGAGAAACAATGCAGGTATTTGGCCATTATATCTGCTTTAGCCTCCCACGAAGCTCCCTCAACTTGCTGATTTCTCCATAAGATGTTGACTAAAGCTATTTTCTTGTTCCTTAGCTCACGAACCTGACGGTCAAGGATTTGGACTGGTACCTCCTCATATGAGAGACTATCCTTTATTTCTACACTATCCAATGACACCACTGAAGTTGGATCTCCAATGCACTTCTTCAAGAGTGACACATGGAATACCATGCACGCCAACTCTGTAGGTAACTCCAGTTCATAAGCTACTTTGCCAATTCACTTTCGAATCCTGTAGGGTCCCATATACCTCGGACTGAGCTTTCCTTTCTTCCCAAATCTCATCACCCTTTTTATGGGCAAAATTTTCATGTAAACCCAATCATCCACAACAAACTCTAATTCTCTTCTCCTCACATACGCATATGATTTCTGACAGCTTTAAGCTGTTTTCAATCTTCCCTTGATGAGCTGTACCTTCTACATAGCTTCATAAACCGAGTCCCGCCCGACTATAGCAGCTTCACCCACTTCAAACCACCCGATAGGAGATCTACACCTCCTACCGTACAATACCTCAAACGGGGCCATCTGAATGCTAGAGTGGTAGTTGTTGTACGCAAACTCTATCAGAGGCAAATGATCATCCCAACTGCCCTTGAAATCAATCGCACACGCTCTCAACATATCTTCTAGAGTCTCAATAGTCCGCTTAGCTTGCCTATCTATCTGCGGGTGAAAATCTGTGCTGAGCTTGGCCTGAGTGCCTAGTCCCTTCTGAAAAGACTTCCAGATATGAGAGGTGAACTGAGTTCCTCTGTCTAAAGTGATAGCTAATGGCACCTCATGTAGTCTGACTAACTCTTAGATGTAAAGTCTGGCATAGTCCTCAGCATCTGTCATTTTGACTGGGAGGAAGTGTGCTGACTTAGTCATCTGATCTACTACTACCCGATTGAGTCATGCTGCCGATGAGTCCAAGGTAGACCTATAATAAAGTTCATGTTTACTTCTTCCCACTTCCACGTGGGTATGCTGATATCCTAAGTCATACCTCCTGCTCTCTAGTGTTCTACTTTAACTTGTTGGCAGTTCGGGCACTTGGCTACAAATTCAGCAATATCTCTTTTCATGTCGTTCCACCAATAGATATCCCATAAATCACGATACATCTTTGTAGCACCTGGGTGAATGGAGTATCTTGACCTGTGTGCTTCAGCCAGTATCTGCTGTCTCAACTCACCAATATCCGGTACATACAACCTGCCCTGGTAACGGAGCACTCCATCTCTCCCTTTGGAGAAAGCCTCAACGTCCTTCCTGAGAACCTGTTCCTTAAGTTTAAGAAGGATGGGATCTTAATCCTATCTGGACTTGACTTCCATAACAAAAGAAGAGTATGAACCACATTGCACCACTACTCCACCTTTAGTTGGATCCACCAACTGCACACCTAACCGGGCTAGTCTGTGAATATCTCTTACCATTTCCTTCTTGCCCTCTTCAACATAAGCTACGCTCCCCATATACAACCTTCTTAGTGCATCAGCTACCACATTAGTGTTTTCCGGGTGATACAACACACTCATGCGTAATCTTTCAGTAGCTCCAACCACCTTCTCTGATGATGATTTAGGTCCTTCTGAATGAAAACATACTGAAGGCTCTTTTGATCTATGAACACATCTATGTGAGCCCCATATAGGTAATGCCTCCATATTTTCAGCGCAAACACCACCGCTGCCAACTCCAAGTCATGAGTTAGATAATTCTTCTCAAGAACTTTGAGATGTCTTGAGGGTAGGCTATCACTTTGCCCCTCTGCATCAGAATGTAACTGAGTCCAACTCTAGAAGCATCATAATAGACAACCAACCCATCTGTTCCTTCTAGCAAGGTCAAAATTGGAGCAGTAGTGAGTCGAGTCTTCAACTCCCGGAAACTTTTCTCACATGCATCCGACCATTGGAACTTCACTTCTTCTGAGTCAACTTAGTTAGAGGAGATGCTATAGAGGAGAAATGTTCCACAAATCGTCGGTAATAGCCAGCTAAGCCCAGAAAACTCCTGAGTTCTGTCAGTGAGGTAGGTCTGGGCCAATCTTTCACTGTTGGTATCTTTTGAGGATCAACCTGAATACCTTCGCCCGAGACCACGTGACCCAGGAAAGTCACAGACTTCAACCAGAATTAACACTTGCTGAACTTGGTGAATAGCTAGCGGTCTCTAAGTGTCTGAAGCACTATCCTCGGGTGATTAACATGCTCTTCCTCATTTTTGGAGTATACCAGAATGTTGTCGATGAACACAATGACGAACATATCCAGATACTGCTTGAAGTCTCTATTCATCAAGTCCACAAAGGCTGCGAGGGAGTTCGTTAGCTCGAAGGACATCACCACAAACACGTAGTGACCATATTGAGTTCTAAATGCTATTTTCGGTATGTCACACTCTCTGACCCTTAACTGATGATACCCCAACTTGAGATCAATTTTTGAGAAACAACTGGCTCCCTGAAGTTGGTCAAACATGTCATTAATTCTGTGTAGGGGATGTATGTTCTTGACTATGACTTTGTTCAGCTAACGATAATCTATGCACATTTTGAGGGTACCATCTTTCTTACACACAAATATTACTATGAACACCCCAGGGAGATATGTTCGGTCTGATAAAACCCTTGTCAAGAAGATCTTTTAGTTGCTCCTTCAAACTCCTTAAGCTCAGCTAGAGCCATTCGGTAAGGAGGATGGAGATGGGATGAGTATCTGGGAGGAGGTCTACTCCGAATTCTATTTCCTATTCAGGGGAAACTCCAGGAAGATCCTCAGAAAATACATCTAGGAACTCATTGACAACTAGAAATGACTAGATAGTTGGGGTCTCAGAGTTGGAATCCTTGAACTGAACTAGATCATAAATAAATCCCTTGGAAATAAGCTTCTAGGCCTTATGGTAGGAAATAAATCGACCCTTAGGCGCTAAATTACTGCCCGACCATTCTAACACTAGTTCATTTGGAAACTAGAACTTGACAACTCTAGTTCTGCAGTCAACTGAGGCATAATCGGAATGTAACCAATCCATGCCGAGGAAAAGGTCAAAATTGACCATGTATAATTCTATGAGATCAGTTGAAATGACTTTATTCAATATCGAGACTGGGTAGTCTCTGTACACCTAACTAGCTCTAACTGACTCGCCAACAGGGTGGAGACTGAGAAAGGTTCTGAGAGGACCTATGGACTGATATTGAACTGGATTGCTATGTAGGGAGTCACGAATAAAAAAGTGGCTCCTGGATCTATAAGGGCATACATATCCTTATGAAAGAGATGTAACACACCCGTGACTATGTCAGGTGAGCTCTACTGATCCTAATGGGAAGACAATGCAAAGAAATGGTTTTGGCGCTGACCACCATCCGTACCCGATGTGTTGTCCTGCTGGGCTGGTCGACCTGCTGGAGCTGATGATGTGGTGGATTGTGATCTCCCTCGGCCAGCTGATGGCCACTCCCTGAGCTGATGTATGAGCTGTCCACAACCAAAACAACCCTCTCTACCCTAAAGGTACTCTCCCGGGTGGTTCTTGCCATACTTGGAACAAGTTGGATATCTGTTTCTAGTACTATGGCTTTGAGACTGAGTGCCAGATGCTCCACCCCTCCGATCCTGACGGGACCAGAAGGTTGGGACGCTGGCTGAGCTGGGTGCTGGGGTTCTCTACTATTGTTGCTGTTGTTGTTGCTGCTGTTGTGGGCGGCTACTCCGCTAGACCTATGATGGCTGTAATCTGACTGGACAGTCCCATGTCCTTAAGTTTTTCGGCCTCAATCTGCTGGGCATAGACAATCAGGCTGGAGAGGTCCATAACTCTAATCAGCATCGCTGTCCTGCACTCCTTGAGGACCAGGTTTGACACTCCGTTCACAAATTTCAACATGTGAGCCCTTGGCTCGGCTACCATCTCTGGAGCGTACTTAGAGAGCCCAGTAATCTCTAGAGCATACTCCTCCATTGTTCTATTCCCCTATCTCAACTTCATAAACTCAGCCAGTTTTGCCTCCCTCAGTCCCGAGGGAAAAAATCTTTCCAGGAAGGTTGTGTTGAACTTCTCCCACTCCACCGGTCCTGCTCCCACTAGCCTCCCCTCTTTCCATTATTCATACCAGACCTGAGCTACCCCTTTTAGCTAGTAGCAGCCAGATAAGCACTCTCAGAGGAGCTGGCGCCCATAATGTGGGTAATCTTCTTGATCTTATCCACAAACTCTTGGGCTCCTACCCCACCATGGATCCCTGAAATGATGTAGGGTTCATATGGGTGAAGTCTCACACCCTAGCAGCTGCTGTAGACCCATTGGTATTCATTGGCACCACATGCTGGTTCACCTGGTTGGTGACTGTTTGGGCCAACAGTTGAATGGCCGCGCTGAATTCAACTGTAGATACCGAATCATCTTGAGGGGCTGTCGGGGCTAGTAGGGCAGATCTATTGGTGTTACCGACCCTTATTCCATTACCGCGTCTGGGAGGAATGATTCACTGAAACGAAATAGAGTACGAGTTAGAAGGAAGTTTCTGTGTTTGAACTTTAATGCATAATAAAGAGTATGAACAAAAGAGAGTTTTCCTAATAAAATCTCGTAGCATGCTCATCATAAGTGTGGCTCGCTTCACATCCATGAAAAGGACTCTACACGATGCGGCTTTCAGACATTCCGAGCATACTCTAAACCTAGGGCTCTAATACCAAGTTTGCCATGCCCCGAGTCTACACTATAGAAGGAACACGGTACTGTACTTGGAGTCACAAGTAACCCCAAGTCAACCCTTGGTCTATAATACATTGGTGTTCTGAGTAAAACATGCACAACAGAAGCTTTGAAATAATAATATAAAAACATTTATGAAAGCTAAAACTAAAAACATAAGGTGTAAAACAGCTGAACGATACTAATATACTGAGACCACATTTGTATTTGAAAGCCCTCTAATTGAGGAGTTGCTGGGACAAGCCCCTAGCTAACTCTAAGTCTAACTGAAATAATAATGAAGGAAACTGAAATAAATGAACTAACATCCTCGAGAGATGAGGACTCATAATTCTACTGCTCGGAGAGAGGTCTGAACGATGTCTACTAACGACGCTGGGTCTGAGAACCTACGGCTGTATCATGAAACGATACAACATAAAAGTATGCGTCAGTACTTTGAATGTACTGAGTAAGTGAGAGAAAACAAGATGCTGGATATAAATGACTGAACTAAAATGACATGCAATGACCAACTAATATAATGAACTGAGACAATTGAAGTAAACTGAGATGGTCAGGATGACCTTGTCTGATGGTGAAAGACATGCCCTAAGTCTAAAATACTGAGTCTGACATACTACACTGAACTGATCTGAATTGAGCTGAACTGAACTTGACTAATCTGAGACTGAACTAAGTTTACTAGTGGGAGAGTCTGTAATCGACGTATAACCACATGAGCTAGACGTGGATTCTGATGTATACACCCCACCGGTAGGACCCAATATACCTTGCCAAGGTATAAAAGCATGAATTGGGTGACTACAAAAGTCCGGGGCTAATCAGGCGAATAAATACTGTAACCTACACTAGCAATGTAGTTTTGGGAACCTGGGTGTGCTAGAACCCCGGTCTGCTCGGTGCTAAGTCCTACTCCCACTTGAAAACCTAAACTGAATACTAAGCTGATAGCTCGACACTGGGGTCCTAGACTAGTAAGCGGTATATAACTGAAAGTACCCTGAATGTTTTATCGGACCAGATTCTTAAACTGGGTTCTAGACTAGTCAGAGCTGCTTATCTAGAAGAGTAGTAACCCTCTAAGAACAAACTGAAATCTGAACTGGGGTCCTAGGGCTAGTCAAAGCTATATGTCTGAGTGTTATGATCGCCTTGTGGACCAATGAAAACTGAGTTCTGAGTCTGATTCTGATTACTGGGAGGTGGTACTGACACCTCGAAAATTTTTGTGGTCAAACTGCTCAGCTGACATTTTCTGACTGGCACTGAGAATTCTAAAGTTCTTACTAAAACTGAACTGACAATAGTTGAAATCGAGACTCACTGCTACTAGTGATATGGGGATTCCTACATTGGTATGTTCAAGTTAATATTCAATACTTCAACGCTGGAGCAGAGTTCAATATTTTCTAGTCTAAGGGTTATGGCTAAATTCTCATCTCACGTTACTTATCATTTTTGAGGTCACAAACTGGGAAAAATAATTATAATAAACATAGGATAACATTCCACACGAATTAAATATGGTCTATCAAGAAATTCTTTAATATTCAAAAAAGTCTTCAGGGCTAGAATTTACTTTTGTGAAAATAATCACCAAAGAAATCATGAACTGATGGAAACCAAAAATAATTATAATGAAATATATTATTCTAGGTGGATTCAAGGAAAATTTCATGAATTCTACTCACATTCAAAAACTCAGGGCTGGGATTTTTGTAGAATGAATTATAGAGGGATTTTGGGGACACAAGGGAAGAACTATTCCCTTGTTTAATTCCCACATACCTGGCTGAAAATTTTCCAAAGAAGATAACTAAAACTGCTACAATGGAGGAAATCCATAAGCTTGCTTGAAAGTTCTTGAGAGATACTTCGATGATTTTTCTGAGAATGAACGTAGGGAATGAGGGGAGAGGCCATTCATTCCGACTAATAGGTCTGAAATTAAGTCTAAAATGACATAGTATAAAGTTTAGAAGAGTAGGAAATTACTAAACAACCCTTTGAAAATCGCAGGGAAAAACTGTCAGGTGGTCCTAATGGGTGACCTAAGGGGTCCTGATCAGTAACCATGACTCGTGGTCGTACTCGTTGAGGACACTGCTTGAAAATCCCTGAAGGCCACCACGAGGGACCTACCGACTTGTGGTGAGTGACCACTCGTAGACCACACTACCCAAAATCCCTAAATATTCCCATAGGTGACACCACAATTCGTGGTCACACATAACAAGTCGTCGTGAGGACTCGTGGGGTACACTACCTCACACCTTAACATTTGGCCGAGGTCTGACCATGAGACACCTAATGGGTCTTGGTGCCTGACCACGACCCGTGAGGTCTTCCGTTGGGTACACCGACTCTCCCTTCCATTACTCAATCACCCTACCCACGATTGACCTAATGGGTCGTTAGGTCTCGTAACGAATCGTTATATGAGTTGTTATAAGGCATTTCCTGCAGATTTCCAGGTTTTCTGATTTAAGTCCCAGATCTAGTCTTTGAGTTTCCGGGGCATTACAATAATTTGCGATCCTTAAGAGTTTGTAGCACCAGCTTCAAATAAGCGGCATGCTCCTCCTTGCTCTGAGAGTATATAAGGATGTCATCTATGTACACAATCACGAACATGTCTAGATATGGCTTAAACACCCTGTTCATCAGGTCCATAAAAGCTGCAGAAGCATTCCTTAGTCCGAAAGACATAACTACAAACTCATAGGACCATACTGAGTTTTGAAGGCCGATTTCGAAATATCACTCTCCCGAACCCTGAGCTGATGGTATCCGGATCTGATCTATCTTCGTAAAGAACTTGGCACCCTAAAGCTGGTCAAACATATCATCAATCTTAGGGAGAGGGTACCTGTTCTTGATGGTGACTTTGTTCAATTGTTGATAGTTAATGCACATATAAAGGGAACCATCCTTCTTTCGAACAAATAGAACTGGTGCACCCCATAGAGACTTGCTAGTCTTATGAAACCCTTGTTTAGTAGGTCATTCAACTGATCCTTCAACTCCTTTATCTTAGATAGACATTCTGTAGGGAGGAATAGATATAAGTTTCATGTCTGGTAGGAGGTCAATACCAAAATCATTTTCCCTCTCGGGAGGAATAGCCGGTAGATCATTTGGGAACACTTTTGGATACTCGCCTACCACTAGAACTGACTGGATAGTTAGGGTCTCGGACGCAGCATCCTTAACCCTTACTAAATGGTACACACAATCTTTAGAAATCATCTCTATTTCCATAAGGTAGAAAATGAAATAACCTACAGGCACAACTGAACTACCCTTCCATTCTATGCCTAGCTTGCCTGGAAATCTGAACTCTATCGCACGTGTTCTACAATTAACAGATACATAACATGCAAATAGCCAATCCATACCGAGGATAACATGGAAATCACTCATGGCTAACTTTACTAGGTCTGTGGAGGTGACTTTCAGTAATACTATGACCGGGCAACTTCTATCACCCACCTAGCTATAACTGAATCACCAATGGGAGTAGAGACTGAGAAGGGTTCCGACAAGATCTCGAGACTGACTCCAAAACTACTAGCCACTTAAGGAGTCACAAAAGACAAGGTAGCCCCTGGATCTAACAAAGCGTAAACATCAAGGTGAAAAACTTATAACATAGCAATAGCCACATAGGGGAAAGTCTCCTACTCATAACGGAATGCAAGGGCATAAAATCTATTCTGACGGTAACCGCCAGCTGAACTAGTCAAAGCACCCTGCTAGGAGGGACGTGCTGCTAGAGCTGCTGAACTAGCGGTTGGTATACGGGCTCCACCACCCCTGATATGGCTGAAGGGAAATCCCTGAGTCTGTGTCCGCGTTTTCCACACTCAAAAAAAGCATCTGAGCCAACTAAAACATCCCTGGGTGATTTTTTCCACACTTGGCATAGGCTGGGAAGGTGCTCTCTATCTACATGCTACCCTGGCCCCTCGAATTGGAGGCCCTGCTCCTCTGGTCACCTCCTATTCTGGATGGTGCACTAGCTGATGATAGTGCTGGAGCAAAAGGCTTATGATGAGACTGCTGGCGGTGCCCCCCCCCCCAATCTAGGCTGAGAAGTCCCATAATTGTCTATCATGGCCCTGTTAGCCTCTCTCTACCTCTGATACACTGCCTCCATCTTGTAGAAATGTAAAACTCTGCAGGGAAAATCCATGTGTTGATGTAGCATGGCGATCCTACAATCCTTATCCAGGTAGTCTGCCACTTGATATACAAATCGGCTTACCCGAGCCCTCTGATCTGCCACTAACTCTGGCGCATACTTGGATAAGCGGATGAAATCTAGAGCGTACTCCTGAACCGACATGTCACCTTGGTACAACTTTACAAACTCGGCTGCCTTCAGTTCCCTCATCTCATGAGGGAAGAACCAATCTAGAAAGGCGGCATGAAACTCTTCCCAACTTGTAGGGACTACTCCCACTGCCCTACTATCTTTCCACTATTTAAACCAAATGTGCGCAACCCCTTTCAGCTGATAAGAGGCCACGTCAACGCACTCCCCATTTTTCCACCCCCATGACCTAGGTGATCTTCAGAATCTCATTAATGAATTCATTTGTGTCCTCATATACTTTCGATCCAAGAAACTCTGGTGGGTTCATTCTCATAAAATCTCTAACCCAAGCTGATGCTGCATTCCTATTCTGAGGGAGATGCGCCACAACTTGTTGATTGACCTGGGTGGTCAAGGCCTGTGCTATAATTTGTATGGTTGCCCTGAATTTAGCGTGGGCAGCCGACTTTGGTCCATGCTCCTCATAGGCTAGTGGGGCCTGATGGTGCCCCTCTCTGTTGCCGTTATCGTGGCCGTTTCTGTTTCTCCTTCCATTCACACGATGTGGAGGCATGGTTTTGCAAACGTGTATAGAACGAGTTAAAAGCATAGATAGGAATTTCACTGCACGACACGAGATCATGAAAGAAGGTAACATTTCCTAAACGTTTCATAGCCTCTTCTTCATAAGTGTGGCGCGCTTCACACCGACGAAAAAGACTCTACTTAACGCAGCTTTCGGACACCCTAGGACACTTCAATCCTATGGCTCTGTAAGATTTTCATGACCCGAACAAAGGCCTAGATGAAGACACGGGACAAGGAACCGCGAGGGGCTCCAAGTCGACCCATGGCATGAATATTCAACTAACTCAATCAATAGAAACGAAAGATTCAACACACATAATATAACAGAAGTCTAAACATGGCATAAGATCTAAAATACATCACATGCGTCTAAAACTAAATATACACTATGTCCGAGAAAGCCTCTATCATAGAAGAGTTTATGGGACAAGACCCCAACTAACTCTCTAAACTAAAACTGAAAAGACACCAACATAACAGAAATCAGGAGGGGCCCTCGACATATGAGGACTCACCAACAGAGGCTGATGCTACTCTTAAGGCTGGCTAGGGTCGAGGATGAAACTAAGCATTGGAGCCTGTATCATGAAATGATACAGCATAGAGTATGCAGTCAGTACGTGGAATGTACCGAGTATGCAAGGTAAGTAAAATTGGCGTTTAAAATACATAAAAGTGCATAAGAGTAGGACAACATGAACATAACATAAATATCATAACGTAACATAAAGTTCAAGGTTTCAAAACATTCGGAAATCATTCATAATCATACTCTCGAGAGAAAAGCTTTATTAAACATGACTTGAGCCAAAGTATATAGTCATAATCATACATAAATCATGAGAAACAGTGGGAGGGAGATTGTTATAACCGATATACCCCATATGAGCACACATGGAGCCCGACATGTAAACCCCTAGTTGGGAGGGTGTTCATACCTTGCTAAGGGCAGAACTATGAATGGCGTGATATCATTCATGAAAGGCCCATCTGGGAAAAACGGGACAGTCTTAAGGGAGGTCCCATCATGACCTATGGTGGCACATAGTTTTGAGATTCGGGGTAAACCTGGGCCCTGAACCTACTCAGTATTAAATACTACTTCCAAAACATATATAGTGCTCATAGGATAATATACATGAGATTCATAGGCTAGTTAAATCATGATATTCATAAAAAAGCTTGTAAATACGTGAACTAGCCATGATGATAAGGCCCGTGAGTCGAGCATAATCATAAATCATAAATCATGAGGTTCATGCTACATGTAAAACAAGTATATACTTAGTAATCATAAACTCATGATGAGCATTGGAGTAAATCCTTATCGTAGATCATAAATCATGATGGGTTAAAGAACATCAAAATTAGGGTAAAATCATCACTCAATTTATCCTAGAACATGTATGATTGGGCATAATTTTATAGAAATTTAGATCAATAAATCTATAATTGAATTAGTTTTAAAATCTGCCCATGTTTCATAAAATATGTATCTATTCATGAGAGATATTAACCCATAGATAAATCATTAGGACTTCATAAGAATTTGAGATAAAACCCCATAAGATTTTCAAATAGAATTTCATGAAATAGAGAGACATTGGGCATGGGTGTGAACAGATTCACCCATTCATAACCCTACATACCTGAGAGACTTGGATTCTATCACTCCCTTACTTTCCAAAGAGGAATTGAAGAACAATTGTTAAAGAACCTTTGGGGTTTTATGCTTGATCACCCTCGACACTCATGAATTTTGCATGCATGGATTTTGAATAGGCTAGGATGACTTAACCTATCTTAATACACCCTGAAAAAAGCTTATAACGACGTAGTATAGGACCCTAGGGCTTAGGAATGGCGATAATACCCTTAATAAATTTGCAGTTAAATACTGACTGCCAGTCCCAATGAGGGATTGGACGAGTCATCGTCACAGTGGATGAGCCGTGGCCTGCTGTCATCGTGTGCACTATCCATTTTCATGAATCGTGGTTGGTGACCACAACTCGTGGTCACCTATCACAACCCGAACATAGTCCTGGAGCATAACACGGGACAAGGAGCCCCGAGAGACTCCAGGTCGACCCATGGCATGAACATATATCTAACTCAATATCAATAAAGCAGAATACTTAGCATAATGACATGGTGGAAGCATAAACATAACATGACATGTAAAGCAGAACGTACTACATACATAATAGCTAAATTCTACACATAGTCTGAAAGCATCTAACATATCTGCTGGGTTGATGGGACATCACCCCCTACTAACCCGAAAGTCTAGAAAACATAACATGAAAAGATAACTGATATCAAACCAGTCGTCGGAGAATGAGGACTCACCAAAGAGCTGGGTGCTCAACTCCGAGATGAACTACTAACGATGATGGGGTTGAATATTGGAGCCTGCATCATAAAACGATACAACATAGAGTATGCGGTCAGTACATGGAATGTACCGAGTATGCAAGGTAAGTAAAATAGACATTTAAAAATACATAAAAAGCTCATAAAAGATCATAAGATTGGGACAACATGCTCATAACATAAATATTATAACGTAACATAAGGCTTAAGGTTTTTAAAAAATTCATATTCCATTCATAATCATGGTCATTAAAGAAACTTTATTCAATCATCACTTGAGCCAAAATAACATAAACATACAGAACAATGGGAGGACTCATCATAACCGACACCATCATAGTAGAGCCTTACATGATGGCCCAACTATCTCACTCAAGTGGGCAGAGTCGCCCCTGACTTGCTAGGAAAAGGACATGCATTATGTGATATCACAAAAGAGGGGATCATTAACATTGTAATGTATTAATATAAACGTATGGTGGCACGTAGTTATGAGAAACTAGCATAGTCCTTTGATCGCCAGGCTATTCGGTGCTAGAGACTTCTCCCAAAAACATGCACATTAGGCTCATACGTAAACATAGACACCATTCATGAGATTCATGGGTAAATACACATTTAACATTGTTTATCCCCTTTTCATACATGATTATCCATGAATCAAGGGCCCCTTAGTCGGCCAACATCATAAATCAATAAATCATGAAATCCATATCATAAATCGTAAATCATTCTTGAACATGTGGGCATTGCCCAATATTATAACATGCTTGAAAATACTCAATTCACTTGAAAACATGATTATAAATATAGGTAACTTGAAAACAAGCTTTTCATCATCAATACTTCATCATACAAGAACATTCATCATAAATCTCAACTTTCACGAACTTTTGATAAATGGACATTTAAGTTTTGAAAGCTTGAAACATGATTTTAATGGAAAACAATGTAAGACTTGCCCATATTTCATAATTCAATAATCATAACTCAATTAGATCATTCCCATGTATAGAAATAAAAATTTCATGTATTGGGTAAAACTCCATAGAGATTACATAGGAAATTCATGATTTAGAGAGAGATTGGGCATGGGTGTGAAAGAATTCACCCAGTCATAATCCTACATACTTGGGTAAAATCCAATTTCACCACTCCTTGAAAGCCCAATGGAAAATTGAAGAATACTTGAAGAAGAACAAGCTTGATCACCTCCCTAATTCCGTAACTTTGCATGCATGAATATGAATGAGCTTAAGATAGGTTTTACCCTCATAAAACACTGCATTTCAAGCCATAGAAGACATAGTTTGGGACCCTTGGACTTAGGAATGACGAAAATGCCCTTAATGAATTTCCTAAAATTTCTACCTTGGCAGTGACAACAACCATTTTAACAGGCCTTTCTTGGATACCACATCTCGTGGTATCCATCCATCATCTCCACTGCCCGACTTCACATCTGCAGGTTCGATCCCACGACTTGACAGGATGAGTCGTCCCTTCAGACAATGATTCGTTATATCACCCCTTATTTCCCCATTCATGACCTGCACCAAGCCTTCCCACGAACCACACCATGACTCATTCCTCCTTCCAACAAGTCATGGTTTCCTTTTGTTACATCGACTGGAGGTTTTAATAGTTCTTCCCATGATCGCTCACCAGGACCTGTTGCTTCTCACAATGGGTCGTCCAATGACCCGTTACTCCCCCTTAGGCCGAGGAGCAGTCCCACCACAACTTCAAACAATGACTCGTGGTTACAAACAACAGGTCGTTACTTGACCCATTACTTTCAACTGCCACTCGGCTAGACCTCACCACGGATGCTTCCCACGGGTCGTTGGCTGGACCAACGATCCATTAGATGACATGTTCTGTGGAAATTTTCCCATATTCTGCCAAGTTACATTTTTAAATCCCGGATCTAATCTTAGGCACTTTTTGGGTATTACAATATCTCCCCCTTGAGAACATTCATCCTCAAATGTGGGAAAACATATAGAAAATAGAGAAATGCAATCATTACACTCATATACTGATCATTTAAGCCGAAAGTTGATGGAATGACTATCTCCGATTTAAACTACATGGCTGAGCTGAATACATGAATCACAAATACATCCATATACATAAAAGTAATTTGGGCACATGAACTGAACGTGAAAACTAAAAAGAGTCTTGCGGCAAAAACTGATACCTCAAGCGAGAATTGAGCCGGTAGAGAATAAATGTGGGTATCTGGCCATCATGTCAGCCTTGGCTTCCCACATAGCCCCTTCAACATGCTTATTCCTCCATAAAATTTTAACTGAAGCTACTTCCTTGTTTCGTAACCTTCGAACCTGACGGTCCAGTATTTCCATCGGAACCTCCTCATAACTAAGGCTGACCTTCACACCAACACTGTCCCCTGGAACCACTAGATTTGGATCATCCAAACACTTCTTTAACAGCGACACATGGAATACAGGATGCAAAGAAGCTAATTCTTAGGGCAACTCCAATTCATATGCCACCATGCCAACCCGTTTTACAATCCAGTAAGGGCCAATATAACAAGGCTGAGTTTTCCTTTCTTTCCAAACCGCATCACTCCCTTCATGGGAGATACCTTCAAAATCACCTAATCATCCATCTCAAATTCTAATTCCCTTCTTCTTACATAGAAATAGGACCTTTAATGACTTTGAGCTACTTTAAACCTGTCCTGTATGAGCAAAACCTTTTCCATACCCTCATGAACCCAATCTGGTCCTATCATCATAGCTTCACCAACTTCAAACCAACCAATGGGCGATCCACATCTCTACCCATAGAGAGCCTCAAACGGAGCCATCTGAATACTGGAATGATAGTTGTTATTGTATGCAAACTCGAGAAGAGGCAAATGATCATCCCAACTAACTTTGAAGTCAATCACGCATTCTCTCAGCATGTCCTCGAGAATTTGAATTGTCTGCTCCCCTTGACCATCTATTTGCGGGTGAAATACTGTGTTGAGCTTAACGTGAGTACCAAGTCCTTTTTAAAATGACCTCCAAAACTGAGAGGTAAATTGGGTACCTCTGTCTGATGTAATGGACATGGGCACTCCATGCAATCGAACTAGCTCTCGAATGTATAGTTTTGGCATAATCATCCACCGAATCTGTGGTTTTGACTAGTAGAAAATGAGCGGCCTTGGTCAAATTGTCTACCATAACCTAAATGGAGTCATATTGTCGATGAGTGTGAGGAAACCTTGTGATGAAGTCCATATTGATTTATTCCCACTTCCAAGTAGGAATATTGATATCCTTAAGCACACCTTCTGGTCTCTGGTGCTCGACCTTTACATGTTAATAGTTTGGACACTTAGCCACAAATTCTACGATCTCCTTCTTCATGTCATTCCACCAATAGAATTCTCATAAGTCATGGTACATCTTGGTGGCACCCGGATGGATAGAATACCTAGATCCATGAGCCTCATGAAACTTCCATCTCCTCAAATCATCAATATCTGGAACGTATATGTGACCCTGGTACCGAAGCACACCATTACCCCTTTTGGAGAAGACCTCTACCTTTTGATTTTTAACAGATTCCTTCAACTTTACCAAAATAGGGTGTTCATCTTATCTATCTTTTACATCTGTCACCAAGGATGATTTTGATCCGTTCTAAACAATAACACTGCCATCGGTCCAGTCAACCAACCTAACTCATAACCTTGTAAGTTAATACACATCCTTCACCAGCTCTTTCATCCCCTCATCCTCATGAGACACACTCTCCATAGAGAGTCTAGTAAGTGCGTGTGCGACTACATTGGACTTACCCGGATGGTAAAGGACACTCATATCATAGTCTTAGAGTAGCTCCAACCACCTCCTTTGCTGAAGATTGAGATCCTTCTAGGTGAACACATATTGTAAACTCTTATGGTCTGTAAACACATCCACATGGACCCAATACATATAATGTCACCATATCTTCAAGGAAAATACCACCACGGCCAATTCAAAATCATAGGTCGGGTAATTCTTATCATGAACTTTCAGTTGTCTGAAGGCATATGTGATAACTTTCCTGTGCTACATCAATACACACCTAACTCCGATCCTGTTATACCCTGGAATCCCAAAGATTACACCCAAGAGTTGAAATGGAGAAGAACTTAAAACTAGCACCAAGTATCAGAATTGGTTGTAAGGTTCGCCGTGGCAGAAGCCGACGAGTTGTGATGTGACTCGTGGTGAGCCCAAGTGATGAGTTTGAAGTTTGGGAAAAGGGAATCCCCACAGACATGGCCACAAGTCGTGGTCAGTCCCCATTATTCGTAGGAAGAGTGGTGACCTACAGGGTGAAGAATTATTTGGTATTGAGGCAGTGTATATGACGGGTGATGACCATGAGTCGTGGTCACCAATAATGGATCATTAAGTCACCAGTGATGAGTCCAGGAGACCTAATGAGCAGTGCACTTGACGGATGACTCCATGAGTTGTGGCCCATGATGATGAGCCATTAGGTCCCTTAGGGGACCAACTAACAGTTATTTTCTGTGATTTTTGCAAGGGCTTTTTTCGTAATTCCTAAGATCCTAAGGCCTAAACTACATCATTTTAAGTTATAAATGATGTATTTTAAGAGGGTTAAGTCCATTTTAGGCCATATTTATTCATGCATGCATAGATAGAAGGTTAGAGGGGGTGATCAAGCTAGTTCTTCTTCAATTTATTTTCAATTTCCCTTGGGCAATCAGAGAAGTGTAAGAATTAGCTTCAATCAGGTATGTAGGGTTATGAATGGGTGAACTCTTTCACACCCATGGACAATACCTTTCAAAATCATGAAGTTCCTATGTCTAATCTATGGGGTTTTAATCAAATGCATGAATTTTCCTAAATTCTCTACATGAGTATGATTTAAATATGTTTCTACTGTTGAATTATGAAGCATGGTAAAGTTCTATAATGTTTTCAATTAAAATCATGCTTCAAGTTTTATGAATTAAAAAGCCCATTAATGAGAAGTTCATGAAAGAATATATTTGTGATGAATGTATGATTATGCTGAGATAATATGATGAAAAGCATGTTTTCAAGCTACCAAGGTTTATAATCATGTTTTTGATGTGATTTGAGTATTTTCAAGCATGAGAATGTATGATTTATAATTTCCCAAATTAAGCTTACCACATGTTTTTTAGTGCAAAGACTCCCAATTTTTTTTTAGCTTGTGGTATGGTTTGCGTTAAAGCTTCTCATATTCATAATTTCAGCTTTGAGATGTATCTTATTATGAGCTTCTACAATAGATGATGTTGAGCTTTATTGAAAAATAATGGAGAGCATATGCATGTTTTTGGGAGTAGTGTCTAGCACCGAGTAGGCTAATGGTCGATCACCTTATGCCTCAAAACTACGTGCCAACGTAGGTTATTCTTATATAGTATTTTGGTACCTCCCTTGTGAGCTATCCCCATCCCCGATTGGGCCTACGAGCTTGATATCGATATCATGGTATTGTCCCTAGCCTTGACAAGGCTTTTCACGACTCTACCTACTTGAGTGTAGTAGTAGGGATCACTTAAGCTCTATCGTGGTATGTTGGTTAAAAGATGAGTCTCCCATTGGTCCTTATGATTTCAGTTCTGCATGTTCATCATTCAGAGATTTATATATATACACATGTTCTAAATAAGGTTTGACTCAATGTTCAGTTTTACTCATTTCTATCAGATTTCATCTTTGAGTCAATCGATTTAGTAATGATGTCATGTTATGTTATGATGAGATCATGATTTCAGAAAGAATGCATGCAGACCCTACTCTCAGATCCTTACTGTTTATGTTTTACATTATACATGTTCTTAAATGGTTTTACTTATTTCACTGATTTTACTTACCTTGCATACTCGGTGCATTCCACGTACTGACCGCATACTCTATATATACTTGAAGAATACTTGAAGAAGAACAAGCTTGATCACCTCCCTAATTTGAGCCTAGGATAGGTTTTACCCTAATAAAACACTGCATTTCGAGCCTTAAATGGCGTAGTTTAGTACCCTAAACACTTTGGAATGGCGAAAAGGCCCTTAATGAATTTCCTGAAATTTCTACACTAGTCGTCAGGACGACCGTCCTAATGGGTCATTCTTGGATACCACGACTCGTGGTATCTATCCGTCGTCTCCACTGCCCGATTTCATATCCTCAGGTTCGATCCCACAACTCGAGAGGAAGAGTCATCCCTTCAGACAATGATTCGTTATATCGCTCGTTATTTCCTCTTCATGACCTACACAAAGCCTTCCCACGAGCCACACCATGACTCATTCCTCCTTCCAATGAATCATGGTTTCCTTCCGTTACATTGATTGGAGGTTTTAATACTCCTTCCCATGACTATTCACCACGACCCGTTGCTCTTTACAATAGGTCATCCAATGACCCATTACTCTCCCTTAGGATGAGGACCAATCCCACCACACTTCAAACAATTACTTGTGGTAACAAACAATGGGTCGTTACTTGACCTGTTACTTCTAACTACCACTCGGCCATACCTCACCACAGATGCTTCCTACGGGTCGTTGGTTGGACCAACAATCCGTTAGATGACCCGTTCTATGGAATTTTTCCCAGATTTTGTCAACTTTCATTTTTAAATCCCCTATCTAATCTTAGGTACTTTCAGGGTATTACATCACCTCTCCAGTGTCCAAAAATCATTACCCCGTGACAAAATATTACCAGGACCATCCCAATGAATCGTGGGGTCTGGCCACGACTTGTGGTCATGCCCATAGTGTCTTCAAAACACAAATTCCAGAACATAAGTTTGCTCCTCACCACGAGTCACCTAACGACTCGTGGTCAGCCCCAGGGGTCATAGAACGATTCGTTCTGTGAGCTGATGTAGATTTTTTTTTAATTTTTTTGATTCAACTCCCGGGTCTGACCTTAGGGCTTTTGGGGCATTACGTTATGTCTATTTGATTTCTAAAAAATTTTAAGAACTTGAGTGCTTTAAAAGATATATGAATGAAGTTGAGAATCAACTAGATAAAAGTATCAAGACTTTATGAACCGATAGAGGCCGTAAATATTTATCAAAATAGTTTGAAGAATTATGTACTGAAAAAGGCATTACCAGATAGTTAACTATTCCTTATACACCTCAACAGAATGGTGTAGATGAAAGAAGGAATAAAATACTATTGGATATGACAAGTTCCATGATGGCACAGGCAAATATACCTATCTCTTTTCTGGGAGATGCGTTATTGACTTCATCCTACATATTGAACAAAGTGCCTTCTAAATTAGTACTTTCCACTCCTTATGAACTCTGGATTGGTCATAAACTAAACCTTAATGATCTACGACCTTAGGGTTGTGCTGCATATGTAAAAGATCATTTTGGCGAGTTTAGTAAATTGAGTCCAAAAGGAAAGAAATGTATCTTTATAAGATACTCAGGACACTCCAAAGGGTATGTGTTCATTGGTGAATTAGAGGACGGAAGAACTACTGAAATTAAATCACAAGATATCAAATTTCTAGAAAATGATTTTCTCAAAAAGGGTAAAATAAAGGAGATAATTATCTTTATGAAATGTTGAATTCACATAATCAGTCTATCTTCAGACTTGCTTGATAATTCAATAAATCAAGAATTGGTTCTTGATCCAAGTGGGAGTTTTGAATCCTAAAATCCTATGGAGGAATATGAACTTCAATTACGTAAGAGTAGTAGAAAAGGTGTACCTAAACGATCTTATGAGATTGAGAATTATGTTTTCTTGGTATCTCCCACAATATTGGATGAGCCTAATTCTGTGACTAAGGCTTTAATGAGTCCTAGTAAAAATAAATGGATGAAAGCAATGAAAGAAGAATTAGAGTTCATGAAAACAAACAAAGTCTGGGATCTAGTTGACCTTCCACCTGGGCGTAGAGCTATTGGAACAAATGAATTCTCAAAGTTAAATGTAAATTGGATTGATTAATAGAAAGACACAAGGAGCGATTTGTGGAAAAAGGTTTTACTCAAGAAGTGTGAATAGATTATGAGGAAATCTTTTCACCAGTTTTGAAGTTTTCCTCTATTCGATAACTTTTGGCTATTTTTGCACGTTTGGATCTAGAATTGCACCAAATGGATGTAATGACCACTTTTCTTAATAGAAAAATTGAACGAAAAAAGTATATATAGAACAACCTGTAGGTTTTTTTGTTAACGACCAAGAAAAGAATGTAAATTAAAAAGATCAATTTATGGCTTGAAGTAGTCTTCAAAGCAGTGGTAGTTGAGATCTCAGAAGGAGGTGATTTCATTTGATTTCACCCTTATCGATGAAGACCATTGCATCTATGTAAAAAAGTCCAATAGAATGTTTGCAATTCTTTCCCTTTACGTGGATGATATTTTATTAACCGAAAATAATATGGATTATATGAAAACCATCAAGTCATGGCTTTTAAAGTCATTTGACATGGAAGACATAGGTGAAGCAAATTATCTATTGGGTGTTAAGATCCAAAGAGATCGTTCCAAGAAGTTTTTGAGTCTATCCCAAGAAACATATATAAAGAAAAATTTGGAATGCTTTCGTATGAATAGCTGCAAACCAGTGGATACTCCAATAGCAAGAGATGAAACTTTAAGCCTTGAAATATATTCAAAGACTGAAAAATAAAAGGAACCCATGTCTCGAGTTCCATGTTCTAGTGTTGTCGGGAGCTTAATATATGCTATGATGTGTACTCACCCAGAAATTTGTTATACCGTGGGTCTGGTAAGCAAGTATCAATTAAATTCTGGAAGAGATCATTAAAATGTAGTGAAGAGGATTTTCATATACCTGAAATGAACTACAGATTATTCATTATGTTATAGTGGATCTAATTTACTCATAAAAGGTTATGCAAATGTTGATTGGACTGGAGACTGGAACGATAGAAAATCAACCTCCAGCTATGCTTTCTTACTTAATGGGGGTGCTATTTTATGGAAAATTAAGATACAAACTTGAACATCCCTTTCAACTATGGAAGCTGAATTTTTGGCTTGTGCATTTGCAGTACGAGAAGTTGTTTGGTTCGAGAGATTCTTTGAGCATTTAAATATTATGAAGAATTCTCAGGGCCCCATGAGTTTATATTATTACAGTCAAGCGGCTATAGCATACATGAAGGATTCTAAATATCACAGCAAGACCAAACATGTTGACATCAAGTATAACTTTTTAAGAGACATAGTAGAAAATGGAGAAACAATTTTACAGCACATTCCTACGTGGGAAGTGATAGTTGATCCTTAAACAAAGGCAATATCTAGAGACTTGTTTGAGAAATATTTTATGGGTCTAGGTTTGTGTAGGATATGATAATGTTTTTTATTGTAAAATGACTTGGTTGTTATAATTTTTTCATCAATATTTGAATATGTATGTGATGATATATTTTACTAATAAAATGTGTTGAACAAGTAACGATGGCTCTCTTACACAAGCAATCACCTCTTACGTCTAGTAATGTGAAGAGATGATTTCCAGCACCATGAATGACTTATGTTATAAGCCAAATGTGAGTCTCTTTAAAAAGAAGAATTTGAGGATTACTGAAGAGTGAAACACAAATTAGACATCCAAGGTGTCTAGATCAAGATCTGTACGGTGTTCAAATAAATAAAATAAATGAGACACACATGCCAGTATAAGATGAGAATAACATAGCATGTGTTTTGTACCATGTGTGCTAAGCGATCAATAGATTAATGGAAGAATCCAAAAAGTTTTATTAACTTTTCAATGGAATACCCTTCGAACTTTTACTTTTTTTAAAGTTTTAATCAGTGTTGCTACATTAGCATGTCACTAAATAGCCATGAGTGATATGCAATGCAATGCATGTCTAGGAAAGTAGTTGATTTCAAATTGATAGATTCGAGTAGAAAGGAAAGATAATTAAAAATAATAATTTAACTTTTATATACAGGCTGGCCATTACACTTATCATTAGGGTTTCAAATGTAATTGTCGATATAAAGTTAAACATAAACTCAAGTTCACTTTTTTAGAGGATGAGGGATCAAATAAGTAAGGTACTGGAGTAGAGAATGATGCCTGGAGTATTACGAGTAATAAGATCCTCATGTTAATAGTGAATTCTTTCAATATGTGATTGAATTCCTACATGGAGATCTTGTAAAAACATTAATAGATATAGCTCCTAATGCTCTTAGGTCTCACTAACTACTTGCTTATATGAATTTCATGTGTTGTGGATCTGGCCTATCAAGAGTAAACTGTGACATGTTGGATTTTGGGTCATGGGTCGCTCTATGTGTGTTTACCCAACCCGATTAGGAGAAATAGGCTATGTAGGTTTCGAAGGAGTTACCACATCATTAAAACTCCTCCAAAAATTGAATGTGAAAAATTACGGTTAGGAGAGATAGGATGTACAGGTTTGGAAGGAGTTACTACATCCCTAAAACTCCTCCAAAACTGAACATGAAGAGTGAATAGGAGTTATTCTAAGTAGCTACTCTGTATAAAGAAGCAATAAGAGAAAAATAAGTAAATACATTTTACTTTCTGCTTCTGTCTAAGAATAAAATCCTTCAACGCAAAGTAGATCCTTAATACACAAAATTAAGGAATTTAGTTGGTGAAGATCATCACTCTTTCCCTAGTTATTACAAAGTTTGGCTTGGAGAAATTCTTCAACAAAGGTTCTCTAAAGTTTCCATTAGTGTTAGCGAGTACACAATTCTTATTTCAGTTATGATAATCTAATAGAAACAAAAGGATATGTTGCCAGCAGTGAAGAGTTTGTCATATTTGGAGATGATATATGATAGCTGGTGGCATTTGCTTGATTCCATTGAAGTAGGTGGCCACCCTGGAAAAACATTATTCATAATTGAAAGCCTTCTTCTAGTACCCATATATTAAATTTTCATGACACCCTTAGCTTGGTTTAAACCAATCGATACTCGTCGTTATCTAATTGAATCCTTCTAATAATTATGCTTAAATCATACCTGCAACTTCTCTGATAGAGTCTTACGATCAAATTATTGAAACATCGTCTAGCAATGACATTTTTCTCAATTAACTTCTATTACAACACACTATATTACTCTATAATTCATGGATCTTCTCATTCTGTATTAATTGTCCTTCACCTAGTTGTGGAAACTAAAGTTGCCTCCTAAAATTATTCACTTTTTATGTATTGAGTTCTATGAAGTGTTGATGATTGACAAATTGATATGAAATAGATAAGTCAAGCTGCTTCAATGGTACATTGTCTCAGGGAGCTGAGTTTGCAACACTGTCTAATAAATAAAGACAAGTGTGCAAAAATCAAGGAACGAATATTAAAGCTACTTCACATAATATCAAGAAAATAAACATGTGTTGAATTGAAACGTTGGACTTCGACTACAACACTAAAGAATCAAGGATTTTACATTGATGAAGGAGTCTCACTTGAACTAGAACTCTAAGTCAAAAAGAGTTGAGCTGATGTGATTTGCGAGGCAAAGAATCCTCTAAAGAGTTGTGCTTAAATAAAAGCATAGTGTCATGACCCGAGAGTAGACCCGGATCATAGACACGGGACAAGGAACCTTGAGAGGCTCCAAGTCGACCCATGGCATAATGATCGCCTGAAGCTAAAATGAGAAACATCTAACATCATGAACAAGCGGAAGAACGGACAAAAACTGATATAAATCAAAACAACAAGTTAATAACATCTAAATACAATGCTTATTCTGTCTAACAAGTCTGAAAGCCTTCTAATAAACTGATGAGTTGCTAGGACAAGACCCCAGCTAACTCTACAAGTTTGAAAACTGAAAACAAGATAAAATAAGAATATAAACCGTATCCTCGGAATATGAGAACTCACAGATAGTAGCTAGAAGAGAAAAAAGCATATCTAGTCACGTGGATGGACCGGGAGACCTAGATCTATATCACAAAATGATATAGCACAAGAGGCATGCAGTCAGTACTCGAAATGTATTGAGTATGCAGGAGTGTAAACAAATGACTCATAAGCATCAATATACAAATAGGGAGTACTATAAATCACCCGGTTAGTAACATAACTGAAAAGAGATACACAATTTGTACGATATCCACATATTCATATAAACATAATCAAATTATAGGGTCATGCATTATTACAAGTTCAACTGGAGAACAAAGTTATTGATCTTAATGACACAGGGATGCAAATTCATGACTGATATCAAAAGGGTCCCCGACTGCCCAAGGGAAACATTCTCACTAGCGAAAATCCCTAACTGTTGAAGGGAGAGAAAACTCCGATGTAAGAAGTCATTGACTTGCTAGGGATGTTGGTCCCGACTGGCTAGAGAAATACTCTTCTTAATAAGAAATATCGACTGAATAGGGAAATACTCTTGCTAACGTGAAATCCCGATTGACTAGGGAAATACTCTTGCTAACGAGAAATCTCGATTGACTAACATTAATCTAAATTGCAACAACTAATCAGAGACATGGGCGATTTCTAATTTTTCATCATACAACATTTTCATCAATCGGGTGGGGCAAATTCGCCTAAGCTTCATAGTTCAACAATGGAGGTGAAATCTTCTCACACTAAATCAACTAAATCTAAAGCATGGTAAGGGCACCTAACTTATTTCAATTACTCAAGTACGCAACTTCCACTAAATGCCATATGATCATCAACATCATAATCAAGTCATTAGGGTTAATTATGCAATATATTTCACACTTCCATCATGATCAAGAATTTCTATGGTAGTTTAAGGAGAAATGAACAATTTCCTTTCAACACTTAATTCAAGTTAGGATGAACATACTACACCGATACATACTCAACCTATACTTCAACAATTCCATCATTTTCATACATGAATACGCAATTTAATTGAACAATAAGAAACACCCATTCATTACTCAAGCCAATTTACGAATGATATGTCACCCTCATACATCCCCAACATATAACCCCATCCCAAATAACCCATCACAAAAACATTTGAAATGAATTCCATGATTGCAGTAACTTTTAGCTTTTAAGAAAAGAATGAGGAAGAAATTATCCGTTATTCAAACCCTAGATCATGCTATTCTAGAAAATATAAATTGGGTTCTCGTTGAAAATATTTTGGGGCAAAAGGATGGAAAAATACCCTTGTTAAAGTCCCATATACCTGGTAGACGAAAATCCCGCTTGATTATCTTCCTTGAAGCTTGAAGAACACCTTGGTGAAACCCCTAGGATATTTGAGAAGAGAGGAGGAAGAAAAAGATTGAGAGAATGAGGATTTAGGTCTAGAAGAACCCTTAAAAATGTCCCCAAACATACCCAAAATGACATCACTTTAAATCTGGGAGCATGGGATTTTATCAATTTGCCCCTGAGAAAAATCTGAAAAATTGCCCGAACTGATGCCACGACTCACCTGATGAGTCGTTGTCCCACCCAACGACTCATTAGGTCCATTCGTCAGGTATACTAGAAATTATTGATCCTTCAGGCCACGACCAATGTAATGAATCATCACCACACCCAACGATTCATCCTGCCCTTTCATTAAGTGCACTAGAATTTTCCTTAAATCCGAAGCTTCTCCCTCATAACGACTAACTTAATGAGTCGTTGCTAGGCAAGACGACTCGTCAGGTCATCCGTCTCCACTAGCCCGGCCCACCTCCCTTGGCTGCTCCGGTTTGACTCTTGGGGTCACCTAATGAGTCGTTCCGTAACTCGTCATGCAACAAATTTCTGCTGACTTTTTATGCTGCACTTCTTCTAACTCCGGGATGATCTCTAGGACTTCCGGGGCGTTACAATATCTCCCCATTGGGAACATTCGTCCTCGAATGTTGGATGAACATCTTGAAAGGTTAGAGATGAAGTTGGTATCCAAACATCCATCAATCACAGTTAATCACCAACGGAGCATCTGACTCAGGGCCAACCTTATACACCAAACCTGAAACTTACATCTAACATGCACACCATGACTCAAGGAAGATCGAAGAACATGGTACCTGCATAGAACTAGGGAAATCACCGAAATGAACTCTTTCCCCCTCTTTAATCCGGTACGGAACTAATACGGACCGATTCTTCATTTTCATATCACTTTTTGATACTAAGCTAGGATTCACAATATTTAATCTAACTGAGGGTAAGGATTTCATAAGCATGAGTCATCCCCAACATCTAGAATTTAGCACATACTTGAGATGATCTGAAGTTATTGAGTTAACAAACAATTTCCAAAGACTGAGTTCAATCCGAACACATAAGAAAACATGGATTAACACACATAACTGATTCATAACATTAAATTAAGCAATAAGGACCCATAGGGAAAAACTGACTTCACTGACTGAAATAGTTACCTCTAAACCTCGGGAATCTGCACATGGTAGTAAACACAACTTAACTATAATCGAGATACAACGGAGGTTATCTGAACTTAGTAGAGATCAACATACTGCAACTACTAAGGCTGAAATCCCTTTATGAGCATTTTCAAGGTCTGACTTACTTCACGTACTCACTATCTCCCCCTTAGCTTAAAGCCATAATTCTAAGGCTCCCGAACTCTTCTTCATGTCAGGCTAAGTTACTAACTCTGAACTACTCTTTCACTTCTAACCTTCACCACAAGCCTTATACTACAGCTATTTACGTCACACCCCAACAATCCTTTCCCACAATCACAACTGAACTTCTTACTCATTATGGAGGTCGGCATCATACAAAGAATAGTACAAGATTCATAACATACCTGTGGCCACTAATGGCGCTTTGCCCTTATCCTGATGGGCTGCTGCTGCATAAGAGCGGTTTTAACGATATCTAACTCTTGGGTTAGAGGATGTACTTTGCTAAAACGGGTGGGCTATAGGAGCTACTGAACAGGTGGTCGAGGATCTGATCTAACCCTGCTTAGCCGCCGTACAATCTCGGTGCATATGGCCCGCCTCACCGCACCAAAAACAGACATTTGTACCAGCCATGCAAACTCCTAAGTGGTGCTTTCCACAACTCGTACACAATGGGTACGTGATTTCCCTTATTCTGGGCTTATACGGAGTACTGGCTATCGAAGGTGTTGGGGTTGCTGATCTCTGATGGTGGTGTGAGTGATATCCGGTACCTGACCTTTGACAGGAGGACTCTAAGTCCCCATTCCAAGCCTTCTTGGCCTCTCTCTCTTTTTCTTTCATCTGTTCTGCTTCCATTTGTTGAGAAAATATTACCAAGCGGGGGAAATCTATGTCCCGTTGCAACATGGTAGTCCTGCATTCTTTGACTAAGGAGTATGACACTCCATTCATGAACCTGCTCACTCGGGCTCGCTGATGGGCTACCATTTTGGCGCATACTTAGAAAACTGAGTGAACTCCAACACATAATCCTCAACAGTCATGTCATTTTGTTTCAAGTTAATGAACTCTGCTGCCTTTGCCTCCCTCAACTCCCGAGGGAAAAACCTGTCCAAGAACACGACCATAAATTCATCCCAACCTATGTGACCTGCTTTGATTTCCCGAGTGTCTCTCCACTGACAATAACAGATGTAAGCAACTCCCTTTAATTGGTAGGATGCTAAGTTCACACTCTCTTTGCCCCGTCACTCCCATAATGCGAGTAATCTTCTGTATCTCCTCCAAGAAATCATATGGGTCCTCATCCACCTTTGACCCTGGGAATTTGAGTGGATTTATCCGAAGGAAATCTCTTATCCTTCCCGCCGCTTAATTTCCATGTTGTGGTGCACGAGCTACCGCCTGCTGATTAATCTGGGCGGTCAAGACCTGCGCCAATATGTGGATGGCTGCTCGAAACTCGACATGAGCAACATGATCCTCCATTTTTTCTGCCTGGGTTGGTGGTACCTGCTGGCGGCTGTTACCACGACCTATTCCATTCGCTTATCGGGGAGGCATTATCTGCAAGCGCGTAAAGCACGAGTCAGGGGAGAAACTAATTAGAGCTTCTTATCCTACGCGCGATAAGAATCATGAAGGAAAGGGAACATTCCTAAAACATTTCATAGCCTCTTCATCATAAGTGTGGCGCGCTTGACACCCATGAAGAAGACTCTACGTAACGCGGCTTTCAGACACCCTAGGAAACCCTAAAACCTTGGCTCTGATACAAGGTTTGTCATGACTCGAGAGTAGACTCGGATCCTATACATGGGCCAAGGAACCCCGAGAGGCTCCAAGTCGACCCATGGCATAATCATCGCATGCATCTAACATGAGAAACATCTAATATCATGAACAAGTGGAATAACTGACAAAAACTGATATAAATCAAAATGACAACTTAATAACATTTAAATACAACGTTGATCTTATCTAACAAGTCTAAAAGTCTTCTAATAAACTGATGTGTTGCTAGGACAAGCCCCCAGCTAACTCCACAAGCCTGAAAAATGAAAATAAGATAAAATAAGAATATAAACCACGTCCTTAGAAGATGAGAACTCATAGCTAGCAGCTGGAAGAGAAAGAAGCGTATCTAGTCACACGGATGGACCTAGAGACCTGGATCTATATCATAAAATGATATAGCACAAGAGGCGTGCGGTCAGTACTTGCAATGTACTGAGTATGCAGGAATGTAAACAAATAACTCATAAGCATCAATATACAAATAGGGAGTACTATAAATCACTCGGTTAGTAACATAACCGAAAAGAGATACACAATTTGTACGATATCCACATATTCATATAAATATAATCACGTTATAGGGACATGCATTATTACAAGTTCAACTGGAGCACAAAGGTATTGATCTTAATGGCACAGGATGAAAAGTCATGACTGATATCAAAAGGGTCCCCGACTGCCCAAGGGAAACATTCTCACTTGTGAAAATCCCTGACTGTCGAAGGGAGAGAAATCTCCGATGTAAGATGTCACTGACTAGCCAGGGATGTTGGTCCCGACTGGCTAGGGAAATACTCTTGCTAACGAGAAATCCCGACTGACTAGGCAAATACTCTTGCTAATGAGAAATCCCGACTAACTAGAGAAATACTCTTGCTAACGAGAAATCCCGACTGACTAATATTAATCTAAATTGCAAAAACTAATCAGAGACAAAGAAGATTTTTGATTTTTCATCATACAACATTTTCATCTATCGGGTGGGGCCTACTTTCTAATGATATCAAGCCCAACAGTTTCAATATCATTCTCATGCATTATCAACATCATTCACGTCATCATGGAATCCAATTTATAGCTATCTCAAGTGAATCTTGCTAATGATCATTCTACAGGGTTACATTATGCACATGCTGTCATGGTAATCAGATTTCCGAATTCATTTCATTCAACATGCAATATGAGATCATATATGGTTTGTAGAATCCAACTCATACTCTATCAAAATGCATGACTCCATTTATTTAAGTCTACAAATATTCCACACACATGTCGTAATCATTCCTTTGTGAACTCCTTAGCCACGAGCGTTTTACATTCCAAGATTCTTATAAAAACAATTTTAATAAGGAAAGCAATATAGATTCCGCCCAAGCTTCGTAGTTCAACAATGGAGGTGAAATCTTCTCATGCAAAATCAACTAAATCTAAAGCATGGTAAGGGCACCTAACTTATTTCAATTACTCAAACCCACAACTTCTACTCAATCCCATATTATCATCAACATCATAGTCAAGTCATTCGGGTTAATTACGCAATATTTTTCACACTTCCATCATGATCAAGAATTTCTACGGTAGTTTAAAGAGAAATGAACAATTTCCTTTCAACACTTAATTCAAGTTAGGATGAACATACTACACCCATACATACTCAACCCATACTTCTACAATTCCATCATTTTCATACATGAATACACAATTTAATCGAATAAAAAAACACCTATTCATTAATTAAGCCAATTTACGAATGAAATGTCACCCTCATACATCCCTAACATATAACCCCATCCCAAATAACCCATCACATCAACATTTGAAATGAATTCCATAATTACAATAATTATTAGCTTTTAAGAAAATAATGAGGAAGAAATTATCCGTTATTCAAATCCTAGATCATGATATTCTAGAAAATTTAAATTGGGTTCTCATTGAAAATATTTTGGGGCAAAAGGTTAGAAAATACCCTTGTTAAAGTCCCATATACCTGGTAGATGAAAATCCCACTTGATTATCTTCCTTGAAGCTTGAACAACACCTTGGTGAAACCCCTAGGATATTCGAGAAGAGAGAAGGAAGAAAGAGATTGAGAGAATAAGGGTTTAGGTCTAGAAGAACCCTTAAAAACGTCACCAAACTTACCTAAAATGACATTACTTTAAATCCGGGAGTGTGGGATTTTACCAAACTGCCCCTAAGAAAAATCTAAAAAATTGCCCGAACTGATGCCGTGACACACCTGACGAGTTGTTGTCCCACCTAACGACTCGTTAGGTCCATTCGTCAGGTGTACTGGAAATTATTGATCTTTCAGGCCACGACCAATGTAACGACTCATCACCACACCCAACGATTCGTCCTGCACTTTCGTTAAGTGCATTTGAACTATCCTTAAAACCAAAGCTTCTCCCTCTTAACGACTGACTTGACGAGTCGATTCTAGGCAAGACAACTCGTCAGGTCATCCGTCTCCACTAGCCCGGCCCACCTCCCTTGGATGCTCCCCCACGAGTCAAACCATGATTCGTGAGGTCACCTCATGAATCGTTCCCTGACTCTTGCTGCAGCTAATTTCTGCGAACTTTCACTGCTGCACTTCTTCTAACTCCGGGGTCTAATCTCTAGGACTTCTGGGGTGTTACACATAGTCACTCAGAATAAATATGCACATATAAAGAGAAGAAAGGCAATTGGAAAATTAACTTCGTGAGTGTTATATCGAAAGAGTGAAGGAATACACTAAAGAATCAGGTCCTAGTATATAGTCAGGTTAAAAGTTTAACATTCTTAAATTAGGAGTATTCCTTGAGTTATAATATTGATGTTATCTTAGTTTAGTGTGTTATCAACTGAATTAAGATTATTTGGTCTTCTAGTTTGGATAACTCGAAGACTTTGGGAACACACACCTTGGGAGGTTTGTGAGTTGTTAGAAATTAAAGTTTATAATTTCTTAGGTTACAGAAGATTGTAATCTATTGTTGAAGGGCTCATTGTGTTTTAGTGAAGTTGGGCTAAATCCTATTGAGGTATAGGTCGTGTTCTTTTAACCTTTGTGAGCCAGGTATTTCCACGTAAAAATAGTGTGTTCTTTATTTACTGCTTTTACCACTTTGTTTGAACACATTAGACAACTTGTTCACACTTAGGTTAAATGTTAAGTTAAATAACTAACTCTAGGTCATTTAGAGAATCAATTGGTACCAGAGTGGGTTATCTTGTAAAGGCTAACTCCTAAGATAAGATCATAATGAATTATGCACCACCAATTAGGTACAACGAAGGACAATCAACAATCAGACCTCCTCTTTTCAAAGGATCTCATTTCATTTATTCGAAAGCTCATATGGAAAACTTCATTCAGGCTGATGATTATGGGTTGTGGGATTTAATCACTATAGGACCAACAATTTGTCATGACCCGAACATAAGCCTGGATTGAGACGCAGAACAAAGAACCCAAGAGGCTCCACGACCCATGGCCTGAAAATGACATCTAAACTCAACATAATCAAGCGAAAGTCTAACATATATAATATAGTAGAAGTCTGAGAATCTAATAACACGAATATCTGAATACATACACAAGTATGATGCTGAATACATACAATGTTTGATAAGCCTCTACTACTGATGAGTTGATGGGACAAGACCACAAACTAACTCACTATAGTCTAAAACTGAAAATACTAAATACAATTGATAAAGGGCCCTCAGAAGATGAGGACTCACCAACTGAGACTACGAGATGCTAATACTGAGAGTCTGGCTAATAGTGGGACTGAGCCTGAATATCCGAGCTTGTATCATGAAATGATATAGCATATAGTATGCGGTTAGTACGTGGAATGTACCGAGTATGCAAGGTATGTTAAACCACTACGTAAGTAAAATTAGTAATCATGCATAACATAAAACATTTCATCATAAGATTGCATGTTATTATCTGAAAACATGGCTTAAACATAACTGAATATCATAACTGAATCGAATGACCCAAAGCGGAAAACTGATAATCATAAGTAAAACTGAACATTGGGTTAAACCTGTTCAAATCATAATATCATGACTGATGAACATGCATAACTGAAATTATGAGGAAAAATGGGAGGCTCATCATATAAACGACATTACAACGATAAAGCCTACGTGGTCCCGACTGTTACACTCAAGTGGGAAGAGTCATCTAAGGCCTTTCCTTGGCTAAGGACGCTACCATGATATCGATATCTAGCTGAAGGCCCCTTGGGGGCAGGGGAAGCTAACAAGGAAGGTCCCAAATAATCTGAACATACCTACGTTGGCATGTAGTTCTGAGGCGTAGGGTTGATTGACCCTTACCCTACTCGGTGCTAGACACTATGTCACACCCCACCCTAGAGGGTATGACGGGCACCTGGTGCCTGCTAGACTCTGGACTGCTAGATGGTCCAGCCTAAGCACATCTGGTGCTTTTGGCTAGCCCTGGCTCTATTCCAAGAAACCAACCGGCTATATAACGGATGTAAACACAGCCTCCGGCCAACTGGCCTATAGCCACCTGTACCTGCACTATCAGCTAACCAGAACACATTCAATATAGGGAAACCTATGCGGGCCGACGAGGCCACCATGCTGTCTAGTTATCTATAACTCAACAATGAAATACTGGAAAGCTACGTGACCGGCAAGGTCACCACTACTGTCAAGCTATGGCCCCACACAGCCAACACAAAAGAAGTAGAAGTACTAACAGCTATACAACTGCACGGCCTCACACGACCGGCTCAACTGACCACAGTGAAATATATACAGACTGCAAGCCTCTAGGAATAACAATAGAAATTATCGGGACAGGGCCTTGACCTACCCGTACTATACAACAAAAGAAAACGAAACACACCTCTGGAATTCAGTCTCCGGATGACAGGAGCTGAATACTCGATCGCTGACAGGAATCACGAGGGATCGCCTCCTCGTCTATGAGTACCTGCAGGCAAGTAATGCAGCGCCTCACCGGGCGTCAGTACCACTGGTACTGAGTATGTAAAGCAATAACTGAAAGAAATATCTGAAAAAAACAATACCACTGATGAAACTGAAATAGGGAGGAATAGATTAACTGTCTGATAATATAAATTATGCCTACTCTTAACTATACTAGAGGGAGTAGGAGTCATACCTGGAGATGTATCGTTCTACTGCCGATTAACTCGTATCTAATGTAACATGGCATAACATAACATAACATAACATAGCACACACAAACCTTACCCGGGCCCCATAAGTCGGGAGGTACAACCAGCACAAAGTTTATAGCCCTACCCCGGTCATCCCATCTCCTATAATAGCTATAAGCATTCTGCCGGTCCCCTGGGTATGCACTTGGGCTCACTGAGCCCCTGACTATAACTGTACCTGAGTCCGGAGGACTCCTGAATCAACACCCGGGCGTATCCGCTCGACAGGGGTGTGTAAGGGCCGACCAAGGCACAATATGGGGAAAACTGGCATCCCATCTTCGTCCCCTGTGGGACGGCATGCCACTCCGTAGAGCGACGTATCCTCGTCCTCTGGCGGACGAGTCGATATAGCTATTAACCCTGGGGAGGTCATGGATGCTAGGTGATCCAACCCCAAAACAATACAATGGTCTCAACTAGTAATACTATCTGCATATCCCACATACTGAAGCTAATAGTAGTAAAGTATTTGTACATACTGTGTGCTGAACTAGTGATAGTAATATGTATGTACTTAATACATGCTGAGACTGATAATAGTACATATGTATAAATATAATCTCCTGCCATACTGTATTGAGTCTAATGCTGAACAAGGTATAGTTTTTCTGCTGAAAACCATGTTGTATACTGAGTTTCTGTAGTAACATGATTTACTATTTCTGACATGCTTTCTAAACATCATTTTAACCTATCATACTACTTCTGAAATTCCTTACAGATATTACATTGTTTTACTGGGTTTCAACTGAATACGATAATATCCTAACATTCTGTACTACATCACATACTAAGCATGCTGTGCAGTTCCTAACACATGTATTAGAATCTATATCGTGCTCACAAGTTTCGTGCTAATTATAACCTGATGCTTCTAATATCGTACCAACATTTGTAACAAACATAATACATGACTTCTGAACATTCTACTGGCCTTTAAATTACTTTACTACACCGAGATTACTAACTTGCCGAGGAAACTAGCTTTACATACCTTATCCTCGAACTATCCGTCTGTCGGACGAGACTCGGCCAACACTTCAACTATTTCTCCCAACTGCATTTATAAATATGTCAATTAATACTAAATATAGCTTTATTTTAAAGAACAACGTCACTTTCGATATAATTTATAACCTAAACTTAGGCTTATCGAAAGACGGTTGAAAACTCGCTATTTTTCAGAGGTTCAGAAGGGAGAAATATTCACTTCACAGCTAGGAACACATAGACACTAGTTTGGAGCAATTTTACTTACCTTAGCTCGGTAGCTCGACGATTCGTCGGCCGTATTTCACGAAACTAAATCCCTAGAAAAGCTCTCTGCTGCAAAATACCTCAGTATCTAAGGTTTATTTGAGTTTGGACGACGTTTGGCAGCGTAATCGGACGACATTATATTACCCCCTTCATTCTTTTCTCTCCTCTAATTTTTCCTCTCTGTTTCACTGGAAATTTTATAAGTTTAGATGAATTAAAACCGAAGTGGGGCTTTATATACTTGGTCCTGGACAAGGCCAACGTGTCATGGAGCCAACGCGGAGGCTTCACCTCTGTGACATGCCGCCATCGCGGAGGGGCTCTGCCTCGGCTCCTTCCGCGATGGTTCGACAAGTTTCTTGTCCGATCTTTTTTTGGGTCTTCCTTTAGCACGTATGGCCTACAAATACGCTTAACCAATGTGCGAATAGGTCGTCTAGGTGCTGGAAATCCTACGGGGTATAACATTCTCCCCCCCTTAAGAACATTCGTCCTCGAATGTAAACTTTTATTTATAGGACTTCTCAACTTACTATCTAGAAAAATTTCGGCAGAGTTTCCACCGTAATATGGACTATAGCAAAAACATGAAATGCAGAAAAGTCCAACACAGGTACTGCACGCAATACTTTAAGATTCACTGGATGGCCAAGTATCAATCTTTCTCATTTATATACACACAACCATATGTAATAATACGGACATACCTGTCACTTGACTAGACCTGGAATAGGTGAGGATATCTAGCTTTCATATCTTCTTCAGCTTCCCACGTTATCTCCTCACGGTTCCTGTTACGCCACAATACTTTGACAGACGCAATATCTTTAGTCCTCAACCTTTGAATCTGTCTGTCTAACATAGCTACTGGAACCTCTTCATATGCTAACTCTTCTGTGACCTGGACATCCTGAACTGGAACAACCATGGAAGGGTCTCCTACGAACTTCCTCAACATGGATACATGGAATACTGGGTGAACAGATGCTAACTCTGGAGGCAAGTTCAATTCGTATGCAACTCGGCCTATTCTTCGCTGAATCTGATATGGCCCAATGAATCTTGGGCTAAGCTTGCCTTTCTTGCCAAATCTAATCAATCCTTTCATCGGAGACACTTTCAGGTATACCCAGTCATTTACTGCAAATTCTAGATTTCTGCGCCGCATATCTGCATAAGACTTCTGGCGGCTCTGAGCAGTCAGCAGGCGTTCTCTAATAAGCTTTACCTTCTCCTCTGACTGTTGAATGATGTCTGGCCCAATCAACGCTGATTCCCCCACTTCAAACCAGCCTACCAGCGATCTACATTTTCACCCATATAATGCTTCAAAGGGCGCCATCTGGATAACTGAATGATAATTGTTATTATAAGCAAATTCAATCAACGAAAGATGCTCATCCCAGCTACCCCCAAAATCTAGTACACACGCTCGTAGCATATCTTCGAGCGTTTGGATAGTCCGCTCAGCCTGCCCATCTGTCTGAGGGTGGAATGTTGTGCTCAAATTAATCTGCGTTCCCAAACCCCTCTGGAACGACTGCTAGAATCTAGCTGTAAACTGTGCTCCCCTATTTGAAATGATGGATACCGACACTCCATGTAATCTAACTATTTCTCTGATATATAATTCGGCATAATCCTCAGCCGAGAAGGTAGCCTTCACTGGCAGGAAATGAGCTGATTTTGTCAGCCTGTCAACTATTACCCAAATGGAATCATTTCTGCATCTGGTACGGAGTAACCCTATTACAAAATCCATATTTATCGCTTCCCATTTCCACGTAGGCACCGTTATATCTTGCGTCAGACGGCTTGGTTTCAGGTGCTCCGCTTTCACCTGCTGACAGTTAGGACATCTAGATACAAATTTAGCTATTTCAGCTTTCATACCTGGCCACCAGTAGATGTCTCTAATGTCGTGGTACATTTTTGTTGCTCCTGGATGGAGAGAATAGCGGGCGTAATGTACTTCATGCATAATCTGCTGGCGAAGCCCTGAAACATTTAGAACACAAAGGCGGCCCTTACAGCGTAGCACATCATCCTCAGTCATTTGGAAATCTGACTCCTTACCTTTCTGAACTCTATCTCTGAGATGGACTAAGTTAGGGTCCTCGTACTGTCGTCCTTTTACCTATGTAACTAATGAGGACACAGCAGAATTCTGAATTAATGCTCTATTATTTTCTGTTTCCATTATTCGAACAGCTAAACCAGCTAGCTGATGAAGTTCCTTGGCTAACTCCCGCTTCTCAGGTCGCAAATACGCCAAACTCCCCATTGACTTACGGCTCAGGGCATCTGCCACTACATTAGCTCTTCCCGGGTGATAGAGAATATTTACATCATAATCTTTCAACAATTCTAACCAGCGACGCTGCCGCAGATTTAACTCCCTCTGTGTGAAAATATAGTGCAGGCTTTTATGATCTGTAAAGATGTCTACATGGACGCCATACAGATAATGCCTCCAAATCTTTAGGGCGTGGATCACTGCGGCCAATTCCAGGTCATGGGTCGGATAGTTCTTTTCGTGTTTCCTCAGCTATCTGGAAGCATAAGCAATTACCCTACCATGCTGCATCAATACACAACCCAGTCCCAAACCTGAAGCGTCGCAATACACCGCGTACCCATCTGTTCCCTCTGGCAATGTTAAAACTGGGGCGGAGGTCAGTCTATCTTTCAATTCTTGGAAACTCTGCTCACATGCCTCCGTCCACTGAAATTTCGCTGCTTTCTGTGTTAGCTTTGTCAGAAGTGCTGCTATAGTGGAGAATCCTTCAACAAATCTCCAATAATATCCTGCTAAAGCCAGGAAACTGTGAACCTCGATCGGAGTGGTGGGTCTAGGCCATGTCTTGACCGTCTTTATTTTCTATGTGTCTACCTGTATACCAGCATCCGACACGATATGCCCCAAAAAGGCAACTGAGTTCAGCCAGAACTCACACTTAGAAAACTTAGCGTACAGCTGACGGTCTCTAAGGATCTGGAGTACTGTTCGTAAATGGTTCTGGTGATCTGTCTCTGAACGAGAATATACTAGGATATCATCGATGAATACTATCACAAACAGATCCAAATACGGTCTGAACATGTTGTTCATCAGATCCATAAACACTGCGGGAGCATTCGTCAGCCCAAAAGACATGACCAGAAATTCAAAGTGACCATACCTGGTCCTGAAAGCAGTCTTTGGAATGTCCTTTTCACGAACCCGGACCTGGTGATATCCGGACCTCAGATCTATCTTAGAAAAACATCTGGCCCCCTGCAACTGGTCAAACAAGTCATCAATTCTGGGAAGCGGGTACTTGTTCTTTACTGTAACTTTGTTCAGTTGCCGGTAATCTATGCACATACGGAGTGAGCCATCTTTCTTTCTTACAAACAGAACTGGCGCACCCCACGGAGAAGTACTAGGCCGGATAAAACCTTTATCCAACAAGTCTTTCAACTGCTCCTTTATTTATCTGAGTTCTGCAGGAGCCATACGATAGGGAGGAATTGATATTGGCTGAGTGCCTAGTAACAAGTCAATAGCAAAATCTATCTCCCTTTCTGTGGGAATACCAGGTAACTCATCAGGAAACACATCAGGAAACTCGTTCACTACCGAAACAGACTGGAGTGTCGGAGATTCTGCTCGGACATCCTGAACTCTGACCAGATGGTAAATACACCCCTTAGATATCAATTTCCTCGCCTGAAGGTAGGAAATAAACCTATCTTTTGGCGTAGCAGTGCTGCCCTTCCACTCCCGCACTGCTTCTCCTGGAAAGTGGAATCGGACCGTCTTGGTCCAACATTCGACATTGGCAAAGCACGGCACTAGCCAATCCATACCCATTATGGCATCGAAGTCTATCATTTCTAACTCAACCAGATCCACTGTGGTCTGACGGTCGGCAACCACTACCGTACACCCCCGGTAAATTCGGCTAGCCACGATCGAGTCACCGACGGGTGTGGATACCGAAAAGGGCTTCTGTAATAATTCTGGTGCAATATTGAACTTTCGTGCCACAAATGGAGTAATGTAGGACAAAGTGGACCCTGGATCAATCAATACATATGCAGGGTTTGAGCAGATAGTTAGCATACCTGTCACAACATCATGTGACGCCTCTGAATCTTGCCTCCCTGGTAAAGCATATGGGCGGCTTGGACCCGCACCTGTACTGGAGGCCTCTGATCTGCCCCGACCCCTGCCTGCTGAAACTGAGGGCCTGCGCCCTGCCGAGGATGCTGTGGCTCGTGACCCTGCAGATGCCCTATCCTGTCTATCCCGGTCCTCTCGACCTCTGGCTAGGCAATCTTTCATCAAATGGCCTTCTTGGCCACAAACATAACATGCAGTGGAGTCATACCTGCATGCTCCAGGATGGCGTCAACTGCATATAGGGCAAAGTGGTAGGGTATACCTACTCTACTCCGCCCTCCTCTATAATGGTGAATCTGCCATCTGCGAGCCTCTACCAGTCTCTGACTGCCCCCTGCGGCTGAATCTACCCCTCTGCGGTTGTGGCGGAGGCGGGGACTTGGGCGGCCTGTCTAACAATCGTGGCCTGGGTCCTCCCCGAGCCTCCCTCTGTAACTCAACTGGCCTATCCCGGCGGCGCTGTTCCTGATTGGCCCTTCTGATCTCCCGATGCCGCTGTCTGATGCCCTCAATATTCTAGGCGAATGCCTGAACTCGAGCGATGTCCATGTCCTCTCGCAGTGTAGCCGTAATACAAGTCTCAATATATTCTGGATTCAACCCCATGATAAAGAGGTGTGCTCTGGATGCCATGGTATCAACAAAGGCTGGTGCGTACCAGGCCAAAGAATCAAACCACAAGGAATATTCCCGAACAATCATGGCCCCCTGCTCGATATGTAGGAACTGGTCTACCCGGGCCTGTTGAATCTCCCGCGGCAAATAGTGATCCAGAAAAGCTCCTGAGAAGCTGGACCAGTTTGGAGGGGAAACATCTCTCCCTCGGGACCTTTCCCAGCTTTCATACCATAATACGGCGATGTCCCGTAACCGAAATGCTGCCAATTCAACTAATTCTGTAGGCGTGGCATGCAGAACCCTGAAAATTCCCTGCATTTGATCCAGAAAATCTTGAGGGTCCTCTGTCCGATCCGTACCTGTAAACTGTGGGGGATTCAGAGCCAAAAATTCTCGGACCCTCGAACTACCGGGCCCTCCTGACGACTCCGCAACTGTAGACGGCATTGGCTGATGCTGAGCAACCATCATCTGTGCTAACATAACTACCGCACTCCTAACCTCCTGGTTGGAAGGTGTCGGAATAGGGACTGCTGGAGGTAGTGTCGCCCCAAGTGGCTCCTGATATGGTGGAGACTGCTGAGAAGGCTGGGACAATGCCTCTGTAGTGCCCTCTGATCGGGATGTTTCTAAACGAGGGTGAGGCATCCTGCTGGTGCCTTCCCCTACTGCAATATCTAAACTCCGGCCTGTGATAGGATGTCGCTGGTCTGACATTATCTGTAACCAAAGAATACAGTAAGCTTTTAGGGACTCAACCCTATGTTGTACCGCTCTACAGCACGACTGAATAAGAATAAAAGACAACCATCCTATCATGCCTTGCAGCCTCCTATCCATAGTATTTGGTGCACAACACATCCATGGACAGGACTCTACTTAGCACGGCTTGCAGACTCCCTGGGATACGACCTGCTGTGATACCAAGTTTGTCACAGCCCACCCTGGAGGGTATGACGGGCACCTGGTGCCTGCTAGACTCTGGACTGCTAGATGGTCCAGCCTAAGCACGTCTGGTGCTTTTGGTTGGCCCTGGCTCTATTCCAAGAAACCAACCGGCTATATAACGGCTGTAAACACAGCCTCCGGCCAACTGGCTTATAGCCACCTGTACCTGCACTATCAGCTAACCAGAACACATTCAATATAGGGAAACCTATGCGGGCCGACGAGGCCACCATGCTGTCTAGTTATTTGTAACTCAACAATGAAATACTGGAAAGCTACGTGACCCGCAAGGTCACCACTACTGTCAAGCTATGGCCCCACACGGCCTACACAAAAGAAGTAGAAGTACTAACAACTATACAACTGCACGGCCTCACACGACCGGCTCAACTGACCACAGGGAAATATATACAGACTGCAAGCCTCTAGGAATAACAATAGAAATGATCGGGACAGGGCCTCGACCTACCCGTACTGTACAACAAAAGAAACCGAAACACACCTCTGGAATTCAGTCTCCGGATGACAGGAGCTGAATACTAGATCGCTGACAGGAATCACGAGGGATCACCTCCTCGTCTATGAGTACCTGCAGGAAAGTAATGCAGTGCCTCACCGGGCGTCAGTACCACTGGTACTGAGTATGTAAAGCAATAACTGAAAGAAATATCTGAAAAAAACAATACCACTGATGAAACTGAAATAGGGAGGAATAGATTAACTGTCTGATAATATAAATTATGCCTACTCTTAACTATACTGGAGGGAGTAGGAGTCATACCTGGAGATGTATCGTTCTACTGCCGATTCACACGTATCTAATGTAACATGACATAACATAACCTAACATAACATAGCACACACAAACCTTACCCGGCCCCCATAAGCCGGGAGGTACAACCAGCACAAAGTCTATACCCCTACCCCGGTCATCCCATCTCCTATAATAGCTACAAGCATCCTGCCGGTCCCCTGGGTATGCACTTGGGCTCGCTGAGCCCCTGACTATAACTGTACCTGAGTTCGGAGGACTCCTGAATCAACACCCGGGCGTATCCGCTCGACAGGGGTGTGTAAGGGCCGACCAAGGCACAATATGGGGAAAACTGGCATCCCATCTTCGTCCCCTGTGGGACGGCATGCAACTCCGTAGAGCGACGTATCCTTGTCCTCTGGCGGACGAGTCGATACAACTATTAACCCTGGGGCGGTCATGGATGCTAGGTGATCCAACCCCAAAACAATACAATGGTCTCAACTAGTAATACTATCTACATATCCCACATACTGAAGTTAATAGTAGTAAAGTATTTGTACATACTGTGTGCTGAACTAGTGATAGTAATATGTACGTACTTAATACATGCTGGGACTGATAATAGTATATATGTATAAATATAATCTCCTGCCATACTGTACTGAGTCTAATGCTGAACGAGGTATAGTTTTTCTGCTGAAAACCATGTTGTATACTGAGTTTCTGTCGTAACATGATTTACTATTTCTGACATGCTTTCTAAACTTTATTTTAACCTATCATACTACTTCTGAAATGCCTTACAAATATTACATTGTTTTACTGGGTTTCAACTGAATACGATAATATCCTAACATTCCGTACTACATCACATACTAAGCATGTTGTGCAGTTCCTAACACATGTATTAGAATCTATATCGTGCTAGCAAGTTTCGTGCTAATTATAACCCGATGCTTCTAATATCATACCAACATTTGTAACAAACATAATACATGACTTCTGAACATTCTACTGGCCTTTAAATTACTTTTTTATACCGAGATTACTAACTTGCCGAGGAAACTAGCTTTACATACCTTATCCTCGAACTATCCGTCTGTCGGATGAGACTCGGCCAACACTTCAACTATTTCTCCCAACTGCATTTATAAATATGTCAATTAATACTAAATATAGCTTTATTTTAAAGAACAATGTCACTTTCGATATAATTTATAGCCTAAACTTAGGCTTATCCAAAGACGGTCGAAAACTCGCTATTTTTCAGAGGTTCAGAAGGGAGAAATATTCACTTCACACTAGGAACACATAGACACTAGTTTGGAGCAATTTTACTTACCTTAGCTCGGTAGCTCGACGATTCGTCAGCCGTATTTCATTAAACTAAATCCGTAGAAATGCTCTCTACTGCTAAATACCTCAGTATCTGAGGTTAATTTGAGTTTGGACGACGTTTGGCAGCGTAATCGGACGAAATTATATTACCCCCTTCATTCTTTTCTCTCCTCTGATTTTTCCTCTCTGTTTCACTGGAAATTTTATAAGTTTAGATGAATTAAAACCAAAGTGGGGCTTTATATACTTGGGCCTAGACAAGGCCAACGTGTCACGGAGCCAACGCGGAGGCTTCACCTCCGTGACATGCCTCCATCGCGGAGGGGCTCTGCCTCGGCTCCTTTCGCAATGTTTTGATAGGTTTCTCGTTCGATCTTTTCCCGGGCCTTCCTTTAGCACGTATGGCCTATAAATACGCTTAACCAACATGCGAATAGGTCGTCTAGGTGCTGGAAATCCTACGGGGTATAACACACTACTCCAAAAACACATGCATATGCTCTCTATCGTTTTTCAACGAAGTTGAACCATCATCTAGTGATGAAGCTGACTTATAACATATATGCAAAAATCTGAAATAATAACATGGGGAGTCTTGGGCTCGAAACATACCACAAGATGAAAATAGTGGGATCTGGACTCCAAATCGATGTGGTAAGCTAACAACATAAAATTTAGATAAATCATGACACATACTTGATGATATAGGCTTGCCCAATACTTAAACATGCTTGACATAGACTTGATCATTCGAAAATATGAACATGGACCTGGTTAATTTGAAATCATACTTTCATCATATACATCTCATAATGCTTGAATACATATATCATAATCTCATCTTTCATGAACTTCCATGTATGGATATCATAATTTATAAAAGCTTGAAAACATAATTTGTAATTGAAAATATTGTAAAATATGCCCATTAATCATAATTCAACATTAGAAGCATGCATAGATCATACCCATGATTGATACTTAGAGAATTCACATGTAGGGTTAAAACCCCATAGATTCATCAACTAAAATATTCATGAAATCAAAGAGGGATTGGGCATGGGTGTGGATGAATACACCCATTCATAACCGTACATACCTGGAGAAATCTGAGCTCACAGCCCTCTTGAGAACCCAAAGAAATTTGGGGAAGAACTTGATGAATCTAAGCTTTATCACCCTTAGGAGCTTCTAGACTTGCATGCATGGAAGAGAATAGGCTTAGAATGAACTTACCCCTCTTAAAACATATTGTTAGATTCTTGAAATGACGTATTATAGGTCTTAGAAACTTATAAATTATGGAAAAGCCCTTAATAAATTAGCAGAAAAATGCACAGTGCCAGTCTCCACGAGGGACTGGACGACTTGTGCCCAACACCACCACTTGTGGTCTTAAGTCATTTCCTACACTGAAATCTTGCCTTCTGAGGGTCACCACGAGGGATACCATGACTGTTGGTGCACCCAACGACTCATGGTGACCAAATCGTGACCAACACTACCCAAACATCTTCAATCTTCGATCAACTCTTGACCATGGCTAACACAACGAATTGTGATGCTGATCATGACTTGTGGTCACATCTGTGGTCGTCCCCAAATCCCAAAATTCAACAAAGTCTTCCCTCCTCCCCATGGGTCACTTAACAACTCGTGGTGCACCTCACGGGTCACTGGATGACTCGTCTGATGACTTCCTGCAGAAAATCCTGTTTTTCTCTATTTCAACCCTCGGGTATGATCTTAGGGCTTTTGGGGTATTACTATATATCCCCCTTGGGAACATTTGTCCTCCAATGTTGGTAAACATATAGAAAAGCTAAGAAATGCAACTGCCATATCAAATACTGAACATTTAGAGCTGAAAACTGACAGAGTGACTGACTCTAGACTGAATTAGTTGACTGAACGTTATACATGAATCATACATACATACATTGACATGAAAGAAGCTAGGGCATATGAACTGAACCTGAAACTGAATAAAGTACTAAGGAGGAAACTGATACCTCAAGCAGAAATTTAGCTAGAAAGGAATAGATGTGGGTATTTAGCCATCATATCTACTTTGACTTCCCATGTAGCTCCCTCAACATGCTGGTTGATCCACAAAACTTTGACTGAGGCTACTTCTTTGTTTCTTAGCTTTTGAGCCTCACGATCATGTATTTCCACCGGAACCTCTTCATAACTACGGTTGTCCTTTATACCTACACTCTCCACCAGAAAAACTAGAGCTGGATCTCCAAAACACTTCTTTAAGAGCGATACATGGAAAACTAGATGAACTGAAGCTAATTCTGAGGGAAACTCCAACTCATATGCTACCTTGCCAACCCGTTTCAGAATCCGATATTAGCCAACATAACGGGGACTGAGTTTCTATTTCTTTTCGAACCTCATCACTCCCTTCATGGGAAATACCTTCAGAAATACCCAATCATCAACTTCAAACTCAAGTTCTCTCCTCCTCACATCCGCATATGACTTTTGACAACTCTAGGTTGTTTTCAACCTGTCCCTTATAAGCTGAACTTTCTCCATAGCCTCATCGACTGAATTTGGACATATCAATGTAGCTTCACTGACTTTGAACCAACTAATAGGCGATCTATATCTCCACCCATAGAGAGCCTCAAACGGAGCCATCCGAATGCTGGAATGGTAGATGTTGTTATATGCAAACTTACTGAGAGGCAAATGGTCATCCCAACTACCCTTGAAATCTACCACAGACACTCTCAACATATCCTCTAGGGTCTGAATAGTACGCTCTGCCTGACCATATGTTTGTGGGTGAAATGTTGTGCTAAGCTTGACCTAAGTACCGAGTCCCTTCTTAAATGATCTCCAAAATAGGGAGGTAAATTGAGTACCTCTATCCGATATGATAGACAAGGGAACTCCATGCAGCCGAACTAACTTCCGAATATACAATTTAAAGTAATCCACTGAATCGGTTGTTTTGACCGGTGGAAAATGAGCATCTTTAGTCAACCTATCTATGACCACCAAAATAGAGTCATATTGTCGACAAGTAAGAGGCAACCCTGTAATGAAGTCCATGTTGATTTCCTCCCACTGCCAAGTAGGATGCTAATTTCCTTGAGTACACCTCCAGGTCTTTGATGCTCAACCTTCACCTGTTGATAATTTGGACACTTAGCCACCAACTCTGCTATGTCCTTCTTCATGCCATTCCACCAATAAACTTCATGTAGGTCACGGTACATGTTTGTGGCGCTTGGATGAATAGAATAGCTGGAACTATGAGCATCAAGAAACATCCTCTCCCTCAAATCACCAGCATCCAGTACACAGTAACAACCCTAATATCTGAGCACACCATCTCCCCCTTAGGAGAAAACCTCCACCATCTTATTCCGAACAGCTTCTTTCAACATTACCAAAATAGGATCCTCGTCTTGCCTAGCATTAACATCGGTCACTAAAGATTATTTTGATCTATTTTGGAAAACACCACCACCATCGGTCGAGTCAACTAGATGAACTCCTGGTCATGCAAGTTTATGCACATCCTTCACTAGCTCTTTCCTTTGCTTATCTACGTGAGGTACACATTCCATTGAAAGCCTGCCAAGAGCGTATGCCACCATATTGGCCTTGCTTGGATGATAAGGAATGCTCATATCATAATATTTAAGAAGCTCCCACCACCTTCTCTGTCATAGATTTAGATCCTTCTAGGTGAACACATACTATAGGCTTTTGTGGTCCATAAACACATCCACATGGACCTCGTATAGATAGTGTCTCCAAATCTTCAAGGCAAATACTACCGCCGCCAACTCAAGGTTGTGAGTTGGATAGTTCCTTTCATGGAGCTTCAGCTTCCTAGAAGCATAGAATATAACTTTACCGTGCTGCATGAGTAAACAACTGAGACTGATCCTTGAAGCGTCATAATATACCACAAACCCATCGGTACCCTCAAGTAGGGTCAACACCAGTGCTGAGGTTGTCGAGTCTTCAACTCTTGGAAGCTCTTCTCATAGGTCTCTGATAATTGAAACTTCACTTTCTTATGGGTAAATTTAGTCAACAGTGCTGCAATGGATAAAAACCCTTCAACAAACCTCTGGTAGTGACCAGCTAAAACCAAGAAACTCCTGATATCCAAATGACTGACTGGTGTAGGCCAATTCTTCACTTCTTTTATCTTTTGACAGTCCACCTGTACAGCCTCACTTGACACCACATGACCCAAAAATGATATTGAGTTCAACAAAAACTCACATTTGCTGAACTTAGCATACGATTGGCGATCCTTAAGAGTCTGTATCACCACCCTTAAATGAGCAGCATGCTCCTCTTTGCTCCGAGATTATATGAGAATATCATCTATAAACACAATCACGAACATATCCAAGTATGGCTTGAAAACCCTGTTCATCAAATCCATAAAAGCTGTAGGAGCATCTGTTAGTCCAAAAGACATAACTACAAACTCATAGTGACCATACTGAGTCCTGAAGGCTGTCTTTGGAATGTCACTCTGTTGAACCCTAAGCTAATAGTATCTGGATTGAGTTCTATCTTTGAAAAGCAATTAGCACCCTGAAGCTAGTTAAACAAATCATAAATTATGGGGAGAGGATACCTGTTCTTGATGGTAACTTTGTTAAATTGCTGATAATCAATGCACATCCGAACCGAACCATCCTTCTTTCAGAAAAAGAGGATTGGTACACCCCATGGGGATTTTCTTAGTCTAATGAAACCCTTTTCCAAGAGATCATTCAATTGCTTCTTCAAATCCTTTATCTCAGTTGGGGCCATTCTGTAAGGAGGAATAGATATAGGCTGCATATTGGGAAGTAGGTCAATAAAAAAATCAATCTCCCACTTGGAAGAAACTCCCGGTAAGTCATCTCGAAACACTTCTGGATACTCGTGCACTACCAGGACTGATTGGATAGTTGGGGTTTTAGATGTAGCATCCTTAACCCTAAGTAGGTGATACACACAACCCTTGAAAATCATCTTTCTATACTTAAGGTAGGAAATGAAGTGACCTACAGGCACAATTGAACTACCCTTCCACACAAGGACTGGCTCACCCAGAAATTTGATCTCTACTGCATGGGTTCTGCAATTGACTGAGGCATAACATGCATATACCCAATCCATTCCAAAGATAATATCAAATTCGGTCATGGATAGCTTCACTAAATTTGCTGAGGTGATTTTCTGAAAAACTGCGATAAGGGAATTTCTTTAAACCCATCGAGCTATAACTGAATCACCGACTAGAGTTTGAGAAGGGTTCTGATAGGATGTCGGGACTGACTCCGAAAATACTGGCAACATAGGGTGTCACCGAAGACAAAGTAGCCTCTGGATCTAATAATGTATATACATCAAGGTGGAATATTGGTAACACACCAGTGACTACATATGCGGAGACCTCCTACTTCTGACGAGATGCTAGGGCATAGAATCTATTTTGGTGTTGACCACCACCCGCAGTAGTAGATACCCCCTGTTGAGCTGGGCGTGCTGGTGGAGCTGCTGAATTGGAGGCTGGGACTCAGCCCCTATCATGGCTTAAAACAAGCACCTAAACCTGCTAAGCCTGGTCCCTGTGTCTCCTACCACACCTGACATACTCTAGAATGCTAGACTCCGCAGGTCTTTTACCCTGACCTCTAGAGCCTGATGCTTGACCACTCTGGTCACGCCAAGATCTAGATGGCACACTCATAACAAATGGCGCTTGGGCTGAAGATCTCTGGTGGGACTGCTGATGGTGCCCACCACCGGGTCTCGACTGGGAGAATATAAAGCTACAGTCCTTGCACTCTTGGCCTATAATACCCCAGATGTGCATAAGCCTAGACTTAGGATTTGAAATGAAAAGCAGCAGGAAGTCTGAGATTTTCTCTCAGAACGACAAATTGTACGGGTCGTTGGTGGGTCTACTAACCCGTTGGATGTGCTCGTGGTAAGAAGCTGCAGAATTGGACTTGGGAGTAATGGGAGGAATGACCCGTTGTTTGGTGTAACAGGTCGTTGTGAAGGTGGTCTTGGTCAAAGAAGGCTGGCACGAGTCATGGAATGAGTCATTGTTCTAAACAACGAGTTGTTGTCCTAAATAATGAGTCGTATTTGCATATTGGGAGGATTTTTAGGATGGAAGCAGTGGTGACAACGGCTGGAAACGATGAGTCATTGGAGTTGGTAACAACTCGTCCTGTCCAGTTATGGTAGAAGACCTAAGACAGGAAACAGGGATGAGACAACGAGCGAAGTAACGAGTCGTGGGAGCAAGGAACGACTTGTTGTGTTGGTCGTTGCTTCAAACAATGGCTAATTTCCTGCGAATTTAGTAAAGGCAAATCCATAACTTCTAAGCACCTAAGTCCTATACTACATTGTTTTAAGGTCAGAAAAGGATGTTTTAAGAGGGTTAAACTCATTCAAAACCCAACCTCTCCCATGCAATAAACCTATAGGTTTCTAAGAGTGATCAAGCTTAGGATTCATCAAGTTCTTCTCCAAAATCCATTGGGCTTTCAAGAGGGTTTGTGAAATCAGATTCTTCTGGTATGTAGGATTATGAATAGGTGTATTCTTCCATATCCATTCCCAATCTCTTTTCAATTTTATGAAAATTCTAGTTGATAAATCAATGGGGTTTTAACGCAACTTATGAATTCTCGAAGTATCAATCATGGGTATGATCTATGCATGTTTCTAATGTTGAATTATGATTAATGGGCATATTTTACAATATTTTCAATTATAAATTATGTTTTCAAGTTTTATAAATTATGATGCCCATCCATGGAAGATCATAAAAGTTGAGATCTATGATATAAGTATTCAAGCATGCTGACATGTATATGATGAAAGTATGATTTTGAATTACCCATGTCCATGTTCATGTTTTCAAAAGATCAAGTCTATGTCAAACATGTTTATTTATTGAATAAGCCCATATGATCAAGTATATTTTCATGATTTATCTAAACTTCATGTATTATCTTACCACATAGATTTTTAAGTCTAGACTCCCACTATTTTAAGCTTGTGGTATGGTTTGAACCTAATGCTCCTCATGATATAATTTCAGATTTATGCATGTATTTATGAGACAACTTTGTCACAAGATGATGGTTCATATTCGTTGAAAATAATGGAGAGCGTATGCATATTTTTGGGAGTAGTGTCTAGCACCGAGTAGGATAAGGGTCGGTCAACCTTATGCCTCAAAACTTCGTGACAAAGTAGGTATGGTTAGATTATTTTGGACCTCTCTTGTGAGCTTCCCTGCAGCTATGTAGCCTTCAGCTTAATATCGATATCATGATAGCGTCCTTAGCCCTAGCAAGGTTTTAGATCGCTCTACCTACTTGATTGTAATAATCGGGACCATATAAGTTCTATCATGCTAATGTCAGTTATATGATGAGTCTCCCATCGTTCCTCATGATTTCAGTTATGCATGTTCATCAATCATGATATTATGTTTTCAGCACGTTTGACCCAATTTTCAGTTTTACATATAATTATAAGTTGTTCAGCTTTGGGTCATTCAATTCAGTTATAATATTCAGTCAGATTCAGATCATGATTTTAGAAAATAGCATGCAAGCCTTACTCTCAGAATCTTATCTTGATTATGTTTTTTATGATATGCATGATTTATGATCTTACTTACTTAGCGGTTTTACTTACCTTGCATACTTGGTACATTCCACATACTGACCGCATACTCTATGCTGTATCGTTGAATGATAAGGTTAAAATATTCAGGCTCAGTCCCGCCAGTAGTCAGACTCTCAATACTGGCACTTTTCAGTCTTAGTTGGTGACTCATTATTTTTTTAGGGCCCTTTATCAGTTGTATAGAGTATTTTCAGTTTTAGACAATAGAGAGTTAGTTGGGATCTTGTCCCATCAACTCGACAGTAGTAGAGACTTTTCAGACATAGAATATATGCAGTTTCAGTCGTGTGTTATGTATTCATATGTTATGATATTTCCAGATTCCTGCTTTATTATATATGTTAGACTTCTACTTGATTATGTTGAATTCAGATGTCATGTTCGTGCCATGGGTCGACTTGGAGCCCCTCGGGGCTCTTTATCCCATGTCTCGATCCGGGCTTATGTTTGGGTCGTAACAAACTTGGTATTAGAGCGTTAGGTTTGATGTGTCCTATTGTGTATGAAAGCCACGTTAAGTAGAGTCTTCTTCATGGGTGTGAAGCGTGCCACACTTATGATGAAGAGGCTACAAGACATTTTAGGAAATGTTCCCTTCTTTCATGATCTAAGTCGTGCAATGAAATATCTCTCTATCCAACTAACTCGTGCTCTACGCATTTGCTAAATCATGCCTCCTCGCTGAGTTAACAAAAGAAGAAATGGGAATGGAGATGGCTATGAGAATGACAATGGGGATGGGCACTAGAAAGCCCACCAACCCATGAGGATTATGTACCCGAGCAGGTTGCCCACGCAGAGTTTAGGGAAACCATACAGATACTAGCTCAGTCCTTGACCGCCCAGGTCAATCAACAAGGGGTAGCGCATGTCCCTCAGAACAGGAATGCGGTGGCAGAAAGAGTTAGAGATTTTTTGAGGATGAACACTCTGGAGTTTCTTGGATCAAAGGTGGACGAGGATCCATATGAGTTTATTGATGAGGTTCTGAATTTCACCCACATCATGGGGGTGACTAGAGAGGAGTGCATCAATCTAGCCTCATATCAGTTGAAAGGGATTGCGCACATTTAGTTCAAGCAATGGAAGGATAGTAGGGAAGTTGGAGCGGGCCCTATTGGTTGGGATGAGTTTCATGCCGTATTTCTAGATCGGTTCTTCCCGCGTGAGATAACGGAGATTAAAGAAATAGAGTTTGTGAACTTGAAGCAAGGAAAGATGATAGTTTAGGAGTATGCCTTGGAATTCACTTACCAGTCCAAGTATGCACCTGAGATGGTGACATATCAGAGAGCCTGAGTGAGTCAGTTCATGCATGGTATAGCAGACTATTTGTTCAAGGATTGCCGGACTACGATGCTTCATCAGGATATTGACTTTCCTCAGATAGTTCTGTATGCCTAGCAAATAGAGGTGGTACAGGTGAGTGAGAGGGAGAGAGAGGGCAAGAGGGCCAGGACTGATAGCTTTGTATTCTCCCAGTAGAGACCTAGCAGGCACCACCAGTAGTCCCAACAGAGATCTTCATCCCCAACGTCGTCGACTATGAGTGTCTTATCCAGATCCAGGAGAGACCAGAGGGGACGGGCATCAGGCTCTAGAGGTCAAGGCAGTAGACCCGTAGAGTCCAGCATTCCAGAGTGTGGCAGGTGTGGCTGGAGACACATGGGTCAGTGTTTGGCAGTTTTAGGTGCTTGTTTCTGGTGTAAGAAGCCCGGGCATATGCTCAGAAATTGCCCAGTAGCCAAACAGGGCCATGATAGGAGCCGAGGCCCAGCCTCCAGTTCAGCTGCTCCACCAGCACGCCCAGCTCAGTAGGGGGTATCTACTAGCGCGGGTGGTGGACAATGCCAGCATAGAAATACATATACATCAAGGTGGAATACTCGTAACATACCGGTGACTACATCTGGGGCTACTTTGTCTTTTGTGACTCCCTATGTTTCTAGTAGTTTCAGATTCAGTCCCGAAATCTTATTAGAGCCTTTCTCAGTCTCTACTCCAGTCGGTGATTCAGTTATAGCTCGATGGGTATATAGAAATTTCCTTGCCACAGTTCATTAGAAAGTAACCTCAGCAGATTTAGTAGAGCTAGCCATGAATGATTTCAATGTTTTCTTTGGCATGGATTGGCTATATTCATGTTATGCTTTAGTGAATTGTAGAACCTGTGCAGTAGAATTACGATTTCTGGGTGAGCTAGTCCGAGAGTGGAATGGTAGTTCAGGTGTGCCTATAAGTCACTTCATTTCCTACCTTAAGGATAGAAAGATGATTTCTAAAGGTTGCGTGTACCATCTAGTTATGGGTAAGGATGCTACTTACAAGATCCCGACTATCCAGTCAGTCTCTATAGTGTGTGAGTATCTAGAGGTGTTTTCGGATGATCTACTGGGAATCCCTCCCGAGTAGGAGATCGATTTTGGTATTGACCTTCTTCTCAAGAAGGCAGCCTATATTCATTCCTCCTTACAGTATGGCTCTAGCTGAGCTAAAGGAGTTAAAAGAGCAGTTGAAGGATCTCTTATACAAGGGTTTCATCAGACCTAGAAAATCCTCGTGGGGTGCACCACTTCTCTTTGTCTGCAAGAAGGATCGTTCTCTCCGTATGTGCATTAATTATCGGCAATCACTATCAAGAACACGTATCCTCTCCCCAGGATTGATGATTTGTTTGACTAGCTTCAGGGTGCTAAGTGTTTCACAAAGATAGACCTCAGATCCGGATACAATCAGCTTAGGGTTCGGGTGAGTGACATCTCAAAGACATCCTTCAGGACACGGTACGTTCTCTATGAGTTTGTAGTCATGTCTTTTGGACTACCGAATGCTCCTGCAGCTTTTATGGATTTGGTGAACAGGGTGTCCAAGCCATACTTGGATATGTTCGTGATTATGTTCATAGATGACATCCTTATATACCCTTGGAGAAAGGAGGAACATGCCGCTCATTTGAGGGTGGTGCTACAGACCTTGAAGGATCATCAGTTGTATGCTAAATTCAGCAAATGTGAGTTTTGGTTGAACTCAATGGCATTTTTGGGTCATGTGGTCTCATGTGAGGGTGTATAGGTGGACTCTCAAATGATAGAAGCGGTGAAAAATTGGCCTAGACTAGTTAGTCCTTTAGATATCAGAAGTTTCTTGGGTTTAGTTGGTTACTATCGAAGGTTTGTTGAAGGGTTTTCGTCCATTGCACTACCGTTGACTAAATTGACCCAAAATAAAATGAAGTTTCAATGATCATAGGACTGTGAGAAGAGCTTCCAATAGTTGAAGACTCAACTCAACTCAACACCGGTGTTGACCCTACCTGAGAGCACCGATGGGTTTGTGATATATTGTGACTCTTCGAGGAATGACCTTGGTTGTGTATTGATGCAGCATGGTAGAGTTATAGCCTATGCTTCTAGGCAGCTGAAGGTCCACAAAAAGAATTACATGACTGACGACCTCAAGTTGGCAGCGGTAGTTGATCTTGGGTAGAATTATATGCCCAAGTGAAGCTCAAATGCTTCATTTCGTCTTGTTTATCTATCGTTATGTGTGCATTCTCATGTGATTTGTAGTTAAAATGTGAATTTATACTAACCAACATGATTAGTGTTGTTTTGCAGGTAAAATGTAATTTTAGGAAGCTAAGATACATGTTGGTAAAGATCGGGAATGGACTTGCAAGAGAGCAGTGGAAAAGGTCAAGGAAGAGCAGCAAAAATAAGGGCTCCGTGATGGAGCCGTGTCACACTGCCATCGCGGAGGCATTCTGCCTCGGATGATTTAGTTTGGCCAATTTTAGTAAAGGTCCGCGTTGCCTCCGTGACACGGAGGCAATGCCACACGATACAAGCCGTGACACGTTGGGTATATTGACCTGGGACATCAACTTCTAGTAAAGGTTCACGAATGTGCCGTGGCACGTTGGCCTGGCTCCGCGTTGTAGGCCGTGGCACACCAAGGAGAAATTGTTGAGGAACCTGATTCCAGTGAGGGTCCGCGTTTGCACCGTGGCACGGAGGGAGTGCTCCGCGATACACTCCATGCCACGTTGCTTGTTATTCCGGGAAAAATTTCAACCAGTATAAATAGCACACTTAGGTTTATTTTTTATTATTCTGACTGAGTTAAGCAAGAACGTGGGTTACAGGCAGTTGAGGGGACAAAAATTCTAGGGTTCTTCTCTATCTCTTTATCTTTTAACTCAATTGTTTGTATGATTTATACTCATTTGATGATGTTTAATCCACAAATAAGTGGATAAATTCACTTCTTGCTGAGGTTAAGAACAATTGTAGTGGAATGTAATTGTTGATCAATTTAGTTTTCATCTTTTCTTCAATGGTTGTTCTATCAATTCTTGTTCTTGCTGCATTAATGTTTGGCCAATGTTAATGTATATCTAAAAAATCCAATTTTTGATTTTGAAAAGAAAAGAAATTGGAAAGTTGTGAATTGGTAGGATATGATCTCTTCTTAGTTTGGGAAAATTGAGAATTAATTTACATTCAGAATAGAAATATATTTGAAAGTCTTATTAGTCAATTAAGGAATCGGTTTTGTATGGCTAGAGCATGAAATTCTTTTATCATAGAAATGTAGGTTGAAGGTTCAGGATTCTTAAGTTGGGTAGGATACGAAAGTTTCAATCCATAGGCAATAATTCTTGACTAGCAACTGAAGGAAAGTTTAACTGAATTCTATCGATAAATTACTTCCCTGCATGTTCGTTTTAACCTCGGCATGCTCATTACTATTGTTCAGACTCACTTTAGAATTCTGTCTTAGATTCGTAGAAATTAGGAAACTCAAACTCTCCAAATATTGTTTAATTGGTTGTGTGCATTCTTAAAGTCATAGTTCATTAACACTTAAGTTAATTATTACCTTAGTTCAGTCCCTGTGGGATCGATACTTGGCTTACTTAAGCCACTTTACTACTTTTTCGACCACGTGCACTTGTGTGTAGTCACCACAGAAGCCCGAACAAGTTTTTGGCGCCGTTGCTGGGGACTTGAAATTGGTAAAATTGTTTTCTATATAAGTGTTGACAACTTGATCTTAGCCTGTCTTTTGCAGATATTGAATTCTATTGAACACCGGCAAGAGACAAGGAGTTGGTGGATTCATACTTAGAGACGGAAAGACAATTCCATCATCAAAAAAGGGAAGCTCTAGAGAGAAAGCTACAGTTGCTCAGACAGAAAATCCTAGAGCAACAACAGAATCCACCACTTGTGAGGGCAGTGTTAGTGCCCGAGGAAATGGCAGCTAGGTTGGTTCGCGAAGTGGCAATCCCACATGCTAACAATGTTACATCAAGTATTTGCAAACATGAGCCAGGAGGGAGGTTTGAACTGAAACAGAATATGGTGCAATTGTTGCACACCAGCGGGCAATTCACAAGTCTCCCTCACGAAGATCCACAACAACATATCCAAAACTTTTTGGAGATAAGTGACACTTACATCCCCGCTGGAGTATCATCCGATTACATAAGGCTTACATTATTCCCATTTTCATCATTGGGAGAAGAAAAAAGGTAGTTAAAGGCTGAGCCACCTAATTCTATCACCACTTGGGATGATCTTGCAAGAAAATTTTTGATACGGTTCTTTCCATCAGGGAAAACAGCAAGACTTAGAAGTCAGATTCTATGTTTTAAACAAAGAGAGGGGGAGAATCTGTATCAAGCTTGGGAAAGGTTCAAATCTATGTTACGGGATTGTTCTCACCATCACCAGTCCAATGATGTGCTGGTGCATACTTTCATAGAGGGTTTGGAACCCCACAAAAAAATTTTGCTAGACTCAGCAGCTGGGGGACAAGCATTAGAAAATACTTATGAGGAGCTGTATACTTTGTTAAATCGTATTTCGTAGGGAAATCCAGAGTGGAATGCGGACTCTTCTAGAGGAGGAACAAGGAAAGTGGTAGGAGTCTTGGAAGTGGATGGTTTACAGTTATCGTTGCACAGATAGCTGCGCTGCAAAATCAACTCAACACCTACTTCAGCAATATGAGCTTGAATCAATCTCAAGCCCCAGTTAATGTAGTGTAGCAGATTTAGTGTGAAGTATGCGGTAGTAATGAACACTCAGCTGAGTGTTATGGTGCAAATCCAGATTCAGTGAACTTTATTGGTAATGTACAGAGAAATAATCACCAACAGTATGGCAACAACTACAACTCGAATTGGAGAAATCTACCGAATTTCTCTTGGGGTAGTAACAGCCATCAAGGGCAGAGTTCAAATCAGGGCGCGCAGAGAAATCAAGGAGGGCAGAAGAATTATCAAACTCAATATAGAGGACACAATGCACCTCCTCCCCCACCCACCAGCATTGAGGAAATGTTTAAAACAATGATAGCTAACCAAGCTCAATTGCAGGCTGATTATGAGAAATTGGCAGCAGATGTAAAGAATAATCAGTTAGCTACAAAGGCGTTGGCGTACCAGTTTGGACAACTAGCTGGAGCTCAAAACACCAGGCCAAGAGGAGGACCACCGAGTGACACTAACCCGAATCCCAAGCAAGTAAATGCAGTGACCACAAGGAGTGGTTTACAACTCAAGGAGGTGGAACCAGAAAGACCACCTCAGCAGTTAGAAGCAGCAGAGAAAGAAGGGGAACAGGATGATGAGAGGGGGAAGGAGAAGGCTGTTATACCCCGTAGGATTCCCGACACCTAGATGACCTATTCCCACGTTGGTTAAGCATATTTGAAGGCCATACGTGCTAGAAAAAGGCCCGGGAAAAAGATCGGACGAGAAACCTGTCGAACCATCGCGGAAGGAGCCGAGGCATAGCCGCTCCGCGATGGCAGCGTGTCACGGAGGTGAAGCCTCCGCGTTGGCTCCGTGACACATTGGCCTTGTCCAGGCCCAAGTATATAAAGCCCCACTTCGGTTTTAAATAATATAAACTTATAAATTTCCAGTGAAACAGAGAGGAAACATCAGAGAAGAGAAAAGAACGAAGGGGGTAATATAATTTTCATCCGATTACGCTGCTAAACGTTGTCCAAACTCAAATTAACCCCAGATACTGAGGTATTTAGCAGCAGAGAGCATTCCTACGAATTTAGTGTCGTGAAATACGGCCGACGAATCATCGAGCTACCGAGCTAAGGTAAGTAGAATTGCTCCAAACCAGTGTCTATGTGTTTCTAGCGGTGAAGTGAATATTTCTCTCTTCTGGACCTTTGAAAAATAGCGAGTTTTCGACCGTCTTTCGATAAGCCTAAGTTTAGGCTATAAATTACATCGAAGTGACATTGTTCATTTAAAATAAAGTTATATTTGGTATTAATTGATACACATATGAATGTAGTTGGGAGAAATAGTTGAAGTACTGGCCAAACCTCGTCCGACAGACGGATAGTTCGAGGATAAGGTATGTAAAGCTAGTTTCCTCGGCAAGTTAGTAAATCTCGGTATAGTAAAGCAATTTAAAGGCCAGTAGAATGTTCAGAAGTCATGTGTTGTGTTTATTACGAATGTTTGTACGATATTAGAAGCATCAGGTTATAATTAGCACGAAACTTGTTAGCACGATATAGATTCTAATACAAGTGTTAGGAACTGCACAGCATGCTCAGTATATGATGTAGTACAAAATGTCAGGATATTATCGTATTCAGTTGAAACCCAGTAAAGCAATGTAATATCTGTAAGACATCTCAGAAGTAGAATGATAGGTTAAAATGAAGTTTAGAAAACATATTAGAAATAGAAAATCATGTTACTATAGAAACTCAGCATACAACATGGTTTTCAGCAGAAAGACTATATCTTGTCCAGCATTAGACTCAGTACGGTATGGCAGAAGATTATATATTATACATGCATACTATTATCAGTCTCAGCATGTGTTAAGTATGTACATATTACTATTACTAGCTCAGCATATAGTATGTACAAATACTTTACTACTATTAGCTTCAGTATATGGGATATGCAGATAGTATTACCAGTTGAGACCGTTGTATTGTTTTGGGGTTGGATTACCTAGCATCCATGACCGCCCCAGGGTTAATAGTTGTATCGACTCATTCGCCAGAGGATGAGGATACGTCGCTCTACGGAGTGGCATGCCATCCCACATGGGACGAAGATGGGATGCCAGTTTTCCCCATCTTGTGCCTTGATCGGCCCTTACACACCCCTGTCGAGCGGATACGCCCGGGTGTTGATTCAGGAGTCCTCCGGACTCAGATGCAGTTATAGTCAGGGGCTCAGCAAGCCCAAGTGCATACCCAGGGGACCGGCAGGATGCTTATAGCGATTATAGGAGATGGGATGACCGGGGTAGGGGTATAGATTCTGTGCTGGTTGTACCTCCCGGCTTATGGGGGCCGGGTAAGGTTTGTGTATGCTATATTATGTCATGTTATGTTAGACATGGGTAGATCAGCAGTAGAATGATACATCTCCAGGTATCACTCCTACTCCTTCCAGTATAATTAAGAGAAGGTATGATTTACATTATCAGACAGTTAATCTATTCCTTTCTACTTCAGTTTCATCAGTTGTATTGTTGTTTTCAGATATTTCTTTCAGTTATTGCTTTACATACTTAGTACCAGGGGTACTGACGTCCGGTGGGGCGCTGCATTACTTGCCTGCAGGTACTCATAGTCGAGCAGGCGATCCGTCGTGATTCCGGTCAGCGATCGAGTATTAAGCTCCCGTCTTCCGGAGACTGAATCACAGTGGTGTATTTCGTTTTCTTTTGTTGTACAGTACGGGTAGGTCGGGGCCCTGTCCCGATCATTTCTATTGTTATTCCTAGAGGCTTGCAGTCTGTATATATTTTCCCTGTGGTCAGATGAGCTGGTCGTGTGAGGCCGTGCAGTTGTATAGCTGTTAGTACTTTTATTTCTTTTATGTTGGCTGTGTGGGGCCATGGCTTGACAGTAGTGGTGACCTTGCCGGTCACGTAGCTTTCCAGTACTTCATTGTTGAGTTACAGATAACTAGACAACATGGTGGCCTTGTCGGCCCGCATAGGTTTCCCTATATTGATATGTTTCTGGTTAGCTGTCAGCACAGGTACAGGTGGCTATAGGCCTTGTCGGCCGGATGCTGTATTTACAGCCGTCATATAGCCTGTTGTTTCCCGGAATCTGAGTTAGTGCCAGGCAGGCACCAGACGTGCTCAGGCTCACCAGTCTAGCAGTTCAGGTCCTAGTAGGGAACCAGGTGCCAGTCATACCCCTCAAGGCGGGGTATGACAAACTTGGTATCAGAGCAGGTCGTATCCCAGGGAGTCTGCAAGCCGTGCTAAGTAGAGTCCTGCCCATGGATGTGTTGTGCACCACATACTATGGGTAGCGGGCTGCAAGGCATGATAGGATGGTCGTCTTTTATTCTTATTCAGTCGTGTTGTAGAGCGGTACAATATAGGGTTGAGTCCCTAAAAGCTTACTATATTCTTTGGTTACAGATAATGTCAGACCAGCGACATCCCATCACAGGACGGAGCTTAGATATTGCAGCAGGGGAAGGCACTAGCAGGATGCCTCACCCTCGTTTAGAAATAGCCCGGTCAGAGGGCACTACAGAGGCATCGTCCCAGCCTTCTCAGCAGTCTCCACCACATCAGGAGCCACTAGGGGCGACACTACCTCCAGCAGTCCCTATACCGACCCCTTCCGACCAGGAAGTTAGGAGTGCGTAGTTATGTTAGCACAGATGATGGCTGCTCAGCGTCAGCCGATGCCGTCTACAGTTGTGGAGTCGTCAGAAGGGCCCGGTAGTTCGAGGGTCCGAGAGTTCTTGGCTTTGAATCCCCCACAGTTCACAGGTACGGACCAGACAGAGGACCCTCAGGATTTTCTGGATCAAATGCAGGGAATTTTCAGGGTTATGCATGCCACGCCTATAGAATCAGTTGAGTTGGCAGCATTTCGATTACGGGACATCGCTGTATTGTCTTATGAAAGCTGGGAGAGGTCCCGAGGGAAAGATGTTTCCCCTCCGACCTGGTCCAGCTTCTCAGGAGCTTTTCTGGATCACTATTTGCCACGAGAGATTCGACAGGCTCGGGTAGACAAGTTCCTATATCTGGAGCTGGGGGCCATGAGTGTTCGGGAATACTCCTTGCGGTTTGATTCTTTGGCTCAGTATGCACCGGCCTTTGTTGATACCATGGCATCCAGAGTACACCGCTTTATCATGGGGTTGAATCCAGAATATGTTGAGACTTGTATTACGGCTACACTGCGAGAGGACATGGACATTGCTCGAGTTCAGGCATTCGCCTAGAATATTCAGGGCATCAGACAGCGGCATCGGGAGAGCAGAAGGTCCAATCAGGAACAGCGCCGCCGGGACAGGCCAGTTGAGTTACAGAGGGAGGCTCGGGGAGGACCCAGGCCACGATTGTTAGACAGGCCGCCCAGGCCCCCGCCTCCATCACAGTCGCAGGGGGGTAGATTCAGCCGCAGGGGGCAGTCAGAGACTGGTAGAGGCTCACAGATGGCAGATTCACCATTTCAGAGGAGGGCGGAGCAGAGTAGGTATACCCTACCACTTTGCCCTATATGCAGTTGACGCCATCCTGGAGCATGCAGATATGGCTCCACTGCATGTTATATTTGTGGCCAAGAAGGCCATTTGATGAAAGATTGCCCAGCCAGAGGTCGAGAGGACCGGGATAGACAGGATAGGGCATCTACAGGGTCACGAGCCACAACATTCTCGACAGGGCGCAGGCCCTCAGTTTCAGCAGGCAGGGGTCGGGGCAGATCAGAGGCCTCCAGTATAGGTGTGGGTCCAAGCCGCACATATGCCTTACCAGGGAGACAAGATTCAGAAGCGTCACCTAATGTTGTGACAGGTATGCTAACTATCTGCTCACACCCTGCTTATGTATTGATTGATCCAGGGTCTACTTTGTCCTTCATTACTCCATTTGTGGCACAAAAGTTTAGTATTGCACCAGAATTATTGCAGCAACCCTTTTTAGTATCCACACCCGTCGGTGACTCGATTGTGGCAAGCAAAATTTACCGAGGGTGTACAGTAGAGGTTGCTGACCGTCAGACCACAGTGGATCTGGTCGAGTTAGAAATGATAGACTTTGATGCCATAATGGGTATGGATTGGCTAGTACCGTGCTTTGCCAACGTTGAATGTTGGACCAAGACGGTCCGATTCCACTTCCCAGGAGAAGCAGTGCGAGAGTGGAAGGGCAGCACCGCTACGCCAAAAGGTAGGTTTATTTCCTACCTTCAGGCGAGAAAGTTGATATCTAAGGGATGCATTTACAATCTGGTCAGAGTTCAGGATGTCCTAGCAGGATCTCTGACATTCCAGTCTATTCTGGTAGTGAATGAATTCCCTGATGTGTTTCCTGATGAGTTACCTGGTATTCCCCCAGAAAGGGAAATTGATTTTGCTATTGACTTATTACCAGGCACCCAGCCGATATCAATTCCTCCTTATCGCATGGCTCCTGCGGAACTCAGAGAATTAAAGGAGCAGCTGAAAGACTTATTGGATAAAGGTTTCATCAGGCCGAGTACTTCACCGCGGGGTGCGCTAGTTTTATTTGTGAGGAAGAAGGATGGCTCGCTCCGGAGTGCATAGATTATCGGCAATTAAACAAAGTTACAGTAAAGAACAAGTACCTGCTTCCTAGAATTGATGACTTATTTGATCAGTTGCAGGGAGCCAGATACTTTTCTAAGATTGACCTACGGTCCAGATATCACCAGGTTCGAGTACGTGAGAGGGATATTCCTAAGACAGCGTTCAGGACTCGATATGGACATTTTGAATTTCTAGTCATGTCCTTCGGGTTAACGAATGCCCCGGCAGTCTTCAGGGACCTGATGAACAATATTTTTAGACCTTTCCTGGACTTGTTCGTGATAGTATTCATTGATGACATTCTGGTGTATTCTCGCTCTGAAGCAGATCACTGGACTCATTTGCGGACAGTGCTCCAGATCCTCAGGGACCGCCAATTATATGCTAAATTTTCTAAGTGTGAATTATGGCTTAACTCAGTGGCCTTTTTAGGGCATATCGTGTCGGACGCTGGTATACAAGTTGACAAACAGAAAATAGAAGCAGTTAAATCATGGCCTAGGCCTACCACTCCGACTGAAGTTCGTAGCTTTCTGGGGTTGGCAGGATATTACAGGAGGTTCATTGAAGGGTTCTCGACCATTGCGGCACCTCTGACCAAACTAACACAGAAAGCAGTAATGTTTCAGTGGACAGAGGCATGCAAGCAGAGCTTCCAGGAACTGAATGACAGATTAACCTCCGCCCCAGTGTTAGCATTGCCGGAAGGTATAGAAGGTTATTCGGTGTATTGAGACGCATCAGGCGTCGGGTTAGGTTGTGTGTTGATGCAGCATGGTAAAGTGATTGCATATGCTTCCCGACAGCTGAGGGAACACGAAAAGAACTACCCCACCCACGACCTGGAACTAGACACAGTGATCCACGCCTTGAAGATGTGGAGGCATTACCTGTATGGCGTCCATGTTTATATTTACACAGATCACAAGAGCCTACAGTACATCTTCACTCAGAGGGAGTTGAATCTACGGCAACGCCGCTGGTTGGAGCTGTTAAAAGATTATGATGTGAATATTCTATACCACCCTGGAAAAGCTAATGTAGTGGCAGATGCCCTGAGCCGTAAGTCAATGGGGAGTTTGGCGTATTTGCAACCTGAGAAGCGGGAATTAGCTAAAGAAATTCATCAGTTAGCAGGTTTAGCCGTTCGAGTAATGGAAACAGAAAATAATAGAGCAGTAATTCATAATTCTGCTGTGTCATCATTAGTTACAGAGGTAAAAGAACGACAGTACGAGGACCCTGATTTAGTCCAGCTCAGAGATAGAATTCAGAAAGGTAAGGAGTCAGATTTCCAAATGACTGAGGATGATGTGCTACGCTGTAAGGGTCGCCTCTGTGTCCCAAATGTTTTAGGGCATCGTGGGCGGATCATGCATGAGGTACATTACGCTCGTTATTCCCTCCATCCAGGAGCGACGAAAATGTACCACGACATCAGAGACATCTACTGGTGGCCAGGTATGAAAGCTGAGATAGCTGAATTTGTATCTAGATGTTCTAACTGTCAGCAGGTGAAAGCGGAGCACCAGAAGTCGGGCAGTTTGACGCAAGATATAACAGTGCCTACGTGGAAATGGGAAATGATAAACATGGATTTTGTAACAGGGTTACCCCGTACCAGACGCAGAAATGATTCCATTTGGGTAATAGTTGACAGGCTGACAAAATCAGCTCATTTTCTGCAAGTGAAGGTTACCTTCTCGGTGAGGATTATGCCGAATTATATATCAGAGAAATAGTTAGACTGCATGGAGTCCCGGTATCCATCATTTCAGATAGGGGAGCACAGTTTACAACTAGATTCTGGCAGTCGTTCTAGAGGGGTTTGGGAACGCAGATCAATTTGAGCACAGCATTCCACCCCCAGAAAGATGGGGAAGCTGAGCGGACTATCCAAACGCTCGAAGATATGCTATGAGCGTGTGTGTCAGATTTTGGGGGTAGCTGGGATGAGCATCTTTCGTTGATTGAATTTGCTTATAATAACAGTTATCATTTAGCTATCCAGATCGCGCCCTTTGAAGCATTATATGGGCGAAAATGTAGATCACCGGTGGGCTGGTTTGAAGTGGGGGAATCAGCATTGGTTGGCCCAAACATTGTTCGGCAGTCAGAGGAAAAGATAAAGCTTATCCGAGAATGTTTACTGACTGCTCAGAGCCGCCAGAAGTCTTATGCAGATATGCGGCGCAGAAATCTAGAATTTGCGGTAAATGACTGGGTATATCTGAAAGTGTCTCCGATGAAAGGGGTGATGAGATTTGTCAAGAAAGGCAAGCTTAGCCCTAGATTCATTGGGCCACATCAGATTCGGCGAAGAATAGGCCGAGTTGCATACGAATTGAACTTGCCTCCGGAGTTAGCATCTGTTCACCCAGTATTCCATGTCTCTATGTTGAGGAAGTTCGTAGGGGACCCTTCTACAGTAGTTCCCGTTCAGGATGTCCAGGTCACAGAAGAGTTAGCATATGAAGAGATTCCAGTAGCTATTTTAGACAGACAGATTCGCAGGTTGAGGACTAAAGATGTTGCGTCTGTCAAAGTATTGTGGCATAACAGGAACCGTGAGGAAATGACATGGGAAGCTGAAGAAGATATGAAAGCTAGGTACCCTCACCTATTCCAGGCCTAGTCAGGGGACAAGTATGTCCGTATTATTGCTTATGTAGTATCTTATGGTTGTATATGTATAAGTGAGAAAGATTGATACTTAGCCATCCAGTGAATCCTAAAGTATTGTGTACAGTACCTGTATTAGACTGTTCTGCATTTCAGGTTTTTGGTAGAGTCCATATTACAGGGGAGACTCTGGCTAAATTTTTCTAAACAAGTAAGTTAAGTAGTCCTCTAGATAGCAGTATACATTCGAGGACGAATGTTCTTAAGGGGGGAGAATGTTATACCCCGTAGGATTCCCGGCACCTAGATGACCTATTCGCACATTGGTTAAGCATATTTGAAGGCCATACGTGCTAGAGAAAGGCCCGGGAAAAAGATCGGACGAGAAACCTGTCGAACCATCGCGGAAGGAGCCGAGGCAGAGCCCCTCCGCGATGGCAGCGTGTCACGGAGGTGAAGCCTCCGCGTTGGCTCCGTGACACATTGGCCTTGTCCAGGCCCAAGTATATAAAGCCCCACTTCGATTTTAAATCATATAAACTTATAAATTTCCAGAAACAGAGAGGAAACATCAGAGAAGAGAAAAGAACGAAGGGGGTAATATAATTTTCATCCGATTACGCTGCTAAACGTTGTCCAAACTCAAATTAACCCCAGATACTGAGGTGTTTAGCAGCAGAGAGCATTCCTAAGAATTTAGTTTCGTGAAATACGGTCGACGAATCGTCGAGCTACCGAGCTAAGGTAAGTAGAATTGCTCCAAACTAGTGTCTATGTGTTTCTAGCGGTGAAGTGAATATTTCTCTCTTCTGGACCTCTGAAAAATAGCGATTTTTCGACCGTCTTTCGATAAGCCTAAGTTTAGACTATAAATTACATCGAAGTGACATTGTTCATTTAAAATAAAGTTATATTTGGTATTAATTGATACACATATGAATGCAGTTGGGAGAAATAGTTGAAGTACCGGCCAAGCCTCGTCCGACAGACGGATAGTTCGAGGATAAGGTATGTAAAGCTAGTTTTCTCGGCAAGTTAGTAAATCTCGGTATAGTAAAGCAATTTAAAGGCCAGTAGAATGTTCAGAAGTCATGTGTTGTGTTTATTACGAATGTTGGTACGATATTAGAAGCATCAGGTTGTAATTAGCACAAAACTTGTTAGCACGATATAGATTTTAATACAAGTATTAGGAACTGCACAGCATGCTCAGTATATGATGTAGTACAAAATGTCAGGATATTATTGTATTCAGTTGAAACCCAGTAAAGCAATGTAATATCTGTAAGACATCTCAGAAGTAGAATGATAGGTTAAATGAAGTTTAGAAAACATATTAGAAATAGCAAATCATGTTACTATAGAAACTCAGCATACAGCATGGTTTTCAGCAGAAAGACTATATCTTGTCCAGCATTAGACTCAGTACGGTATGGCAGAAGATTATATATTATACATGCATACTATTGTCAGTCTCAGCATGTGTTAAGTATGTACATATTACTATTACTAGCTCAACATATAGTATGTACAAATACGTTACTACTATTAGCTTCAGTATATGGGATATGCAGATAGTATTACCAGTTGAGACCGTTGTATTGTTTTGGGGTTAGATTACCTAGCATCCATGACCGCCCCAGGGTTAATAGATGTATCGACTCGTCCGCCAGAGGACGAGGATACGTCGCTCTACGGAGTGGCATGCCGTCCCACAGGGGACGAAGATGGGATGCCAGTTTTCCCCATATTGTGCCTTGATCGGCCCTTACACACCCCTATCGAGTGGATACGCCCGGGTGTTGATTCAGGAGTCCTCTGGACTCAGATGCAGTGATAGTCAGGGGCTCAGCGAGCCCAAGTGCATACCCAGGGGACCGGCAGGATGTTTATAGCGATTATAGGAGATGGGATGACCGGGGTAGGGGTATAGATTCTGTGCTGGTTGTACCTTCCGGCTTATGGGGGCCGGGTAAGGTTTGTGTATGCTATATTATGTTATGTTATGTTATGTCATGTTACATTATACACGGGTAGATCAGCAGTAGAACGATACGTCTCCAGGTATGACTCCTACTCCTTCTAGTATAATTAAGAGAAGGTATGATTTACATTATCAGACAGTTAATCTATTCCTTTCTACTTCAGTTTCATCAGTTGTATTGTTGTTTTCGGATATTTTTTTCAGTTATTGCTTTACATACTCAGTACCAGTGGTACTGACGCCTGGTGGGGCGCTGCATTACTTGCCTGTAGGTGCTCATAGACGAGCAGGCGATCCGTCGTGATTCCGGTCAACGATCGAGTATTCAGCTCCCGTCATCCGGATACTGAATCCCAGAGGTGTATTTCGTTTTCTTTTGTTGTACAGTACGGGTAGGTCGGGGCCCTGTCCCGATCATTTCTATTGTTATTCCTAGAGGCTTGCAGTCTGTATATATTTTCCCTATGGTCAGATGAGCCGGTCGTGTGAGGCCGTGCAGTTGTATAGCTGTTAGTACTTTTATTTCTTTTATGTTGGTCGTGTGGGGCCATGGCTTGACAGTAGTGGTGACCTTGCCGGTCACGTAGCTTTCCAGTACTTCATTGTTGAGTTACAGATAACTAGACAGCATGCTGGCCTTGTCGGCCCGCATAGGTTTCCCTATATTGATATGTTTCTGGTTAGCTGTCAGCATAGGTACAGGTGGCTATAGGCCTAGTCGGCCGGAGGCTGTATTTACAGCCGTCATATAGCCCGTTGTTTCCCTGAATCTGAGTTAGAGCCATCTAGGCAACAGACGTGCTCAGGCTCAGCAGTCTAGCAGTTCAGGTCCTAGTAGGGCACCAGGTGCCAGTCATACCCCTCCAAGGCGGGGTGTGACAAAGGCAGTTGAAGCAGAAAGTCCACCACCCCCATTCTCTCAAAGATTAAAGAAACACAAGGAGGAAGCTTGTTTCAAAAAGTTCATGGAGGTGCTTAAATAGGTACACATTAATTTACCTTTGGTTGATGTTTTGCATGTAGTGCCAAAGTATGCAAAGTATATCAAGGACATCGTAGCTAACAAAAGCAGATTGACGGAGTATGCTACGGTGGCGCTGACTGAGGAGTGCACTTCCCGGATACAGAACTGGTTGCCAACAAAGCTCAAGGACCCTGGGAGCTTTAAAATTCAAATCACAATTGGGCAAAGTATCCGAGCTCGCGGATTATGCGATTTGGGAGCGAGTATTAACTTGATGCCGACATCGGTATTCAAGAAGTTAGGGCTGGGCAATCCTAGACCAACTACGGTGATCTTTTAGTTAGCGGACCGTTCTTTAGCCAGACTAGATGGCATTGTGGAGGACGTGTTGGTGGAAGTGGGCTCCCTTATCTTCCTGGTAGATTTTATTGTTTTGGATTTTGAGCCGGATGCGGAAGTCCCATTTATTCTGGGACGTCATTTCTTGGCAACCGGGAGAGCTTTGATTGATGTAGCTGCAGGGCAGCTAACCATGCGGGTGCATGACAAAGTGGAGGTATTTGATGTATATAAGGCCACGAAGCTTCCGACCATGTATGAGGAGCTTTCAACAATCAATGTGCTAAATCAAGTAGAAATTCTTCCGATTGTTGAATCTCGAGATCCATTGGGAAGAGCATTGGTGAGCTCCGATCATTTCGGAGATAGAGATACTTATGAGAGGGTGCAAATGTTGAAAGAACCACAATGGTATCTCGGGAAGCATGACTTTCAGCTGTTAATGAGGTTCCTAGTACCATTGCCGAAACCATCGATTAAGGAAGCACCAAAACTGGAGTTGTGTCAAGAAGATCGAAGTACCACGTTCTTGGTTAATGGGAAACGTTGTAAGCATTACTGGGGTGAGGAAGTTATTCGAGAGAAGACGTCCATCACTCTAGAGGATGATTGAGTGTCAATGACGTTGAGCCGCGACGGTAAACCAGGTGCTGCGCGGGAGGCAACCCGTGAAATTGTTGTAATAGATGAATAGAATAGTGAATAAAAAGAAAAAAAAAAGAAAAAAAGAAAAAAAATAAATAAATAGAAAAAAAAATTTTATTGTTACGTTGAAACCTATGAATTCTAACCAATTTCGTGTTGTGAGATGATTTTCAGGTGGAACGGAGGGCAAAAATGCAAAGCATCGCAAAGGAGAAAAATCGAGGTGAGAAAAATAAAAAAGTGGCATTACTGTGAGCCTATGTGTTGGCTCCGTGTTAGGGAGGAGAGCCTCCGCGTTACCCTCCGTGACACGCTGATGCCTATTCCGGAATTTTTAAAAAATTCCAGAACAGGGGTACGATGGCTCCGTGTCACGGAGGGTGTGCTCCGTGTTACCCTCCGTGACACGTTAAGGTGTAATTCTCGTCGGGTCACACCGGGTCTTCAGGTAACCCGCGCGAAAAACACCCTTTAAACCCCGAAATCCCCTCATTTTTTCCTTATTTCCCATTCCCTCTGCGACCAACTCCCTAAATTCCCTCCTCCCCCAACGTGACACGGACCTAGGCACGAATTTTATTCAACTTTTCTTCGATTTCATTCGATTAAAGGTATGTTCTTGAACTTAACCTCAATTTTTGCTTAAATTTTCAATTTTTGAGCATGTGAGGTGAGTAAACCTTGCCCTATGTGTAAATTAAGTTTGAATTCACTTAAATTTTGATTGATTGATGTTCATAGTATCGTTGTGAGTATGTGAACTCGATGAATGCATGTTTGATTGAATTTTTGCGAAATTGGTAGCTAGGGTTAGAATTTGAATAGGAAGAAACCAAATTTGGTGGAAAATGTGAAAAAATTTGGGTTGTGCATGTTGGGTGAGGTGAATGATGTTGTGAATATAGATGAATATACTTAGAATACAAGGGAATTATCGGAAAAATGAAATTGGTGAATGGCATAGGTTGTTGAGAACAAAAATTTTTGCTAAGTGCTATGTGATGTAATGGAATCGATTGTGATATTGTTAGTCATTGACGAAGTCTGAGTAGTACATAGTAATTATTCCATCGACTTATCTGAATGCACTAAGAAATTTGATTGATAAGAATTGGGAAAGCATGATTGTATTGCTGAATTATTTTAATTGTGGCCAAAGACTAAGTGTGGGGTGGCCTAACTCAACCTAACCGTAGTTGAAGCTATGCTTGACTTGAATAACATTGGGATTGTCTGTTCGATTGTACAGGAATAATGTCAGGCAGGCAAGACAAGGGAAAGGGCGCATCTACATCAAGCACCGATAGAAAAAGGATTCGATTGGGAACAGCAGTTCCAGCAGCACCAGCGGTTTCGCGAGGCCAACACCGACAATATGGAACCCGATGGGTGATGGATGAAGGGAAGAAATGGTATGCAAAACACAAAGAGACCAAATACTTCCCAGAGGAGCACAATGCAAGGGAGCCGCTGGCACAGGAATTCCTAGAATCGTACACCAGATTGACACTGCCAGGCTGAACTTCATCTTCGAAGAGCCCAAGGAGTGCAATCTCCATCTAATTCGGGAGTTCTATGCCAATTGGAACCCGACCCTCCGCAGTCACACCGTCAAGATAAGAGGGCAGGTTGTCACGCTTGAGCCCCATCATCTGAATGTTATATTGGGGGCACGGGACACAGACGCCCATGTACTCCGGCAGCTGAACATAACTCCACCTTATGCGAATATCAGACGCACTCTTTGTGGAGCCCGTTCGCCAGCACGGTGGAGCAGGCACAAGGAGAGGGGCTACCATTAGACACTGCCTTACTCTCAAATGAATAGGGAAGCTAGGATTTGGCTCAAAATTGTGTGTTCCTACTTGATCCCGGGGGTGCACATGACAAATGTCACCCGGGATCTAGTGTGCTTGGTATATGCCATGATGAAAGGGCTTGAGATAAATGTTGGGGGGGGTGATCATCTCTGCCATGAAGAGAGCCCGACTCCATCAAGGGCACAGGTACGGGTTCGGTGGTTTTCTGCCCACGTTCCTGAGGGGCCATGATATTGAGGAAGAGGCCTGGACTACATCCCACAAATGGATAGGCGTGCCCTGGATGTCACAAAAACCAAGGCACCTGAAACTACTCACGGGCCAGTTCTCACACTATCCGAGCGACATGCTCGGGATGATCAATATATGGGCCTCATGTACGGGATACAGATGTTGCGGTTGCGCACAAGCAGGAGGCTAGCAATAGAAGATGAGCTATGGCAGCTCGAGCTAGATTACCCCTTTGGCGAGAATGCCCGGGCTCTATGCCGAGTGGGGCCAGCTTTTGTGGAGCCTATAGATGATGATGTCCCCACTGATGAGGAGACCCGCTGTGAGGACTCAGATGTTGAGTCAGATGAGGACAGCGGGGTGCGATTCGGATATGGGAGACGAGGCAATGACACCTGATGAAGAAGCAGAATACTTCGATTGATCAGGGAGTTTCACCACCCACCTTTGTGATATGTTGAATTTGTGAACACTAGGGACAGTGTTCGGTTTAAGTGTAGGGTGGGAGTAGTTAGGTGCTGGATGTTTCATTGTTGTTTTTGTTTTTGTTTATGTTTTGTGTTGTAAAAAATGTGACCCTATTACCCTTTGTGAAGTGCTTTGTAATTAAGTGGTGTTGTAATGAATGTAAGCTGTTGTGGTTGTGTGAGCTGTTGTTGATTGGTTGGTTGTGTAAATATTTTTTTTGTAAATATTTTTGTTTTCTATCGACATTATCGATATTTTTAAATTTTTTGTTGAATTTTCTTATGATTGGGTTTCTCGGCCTTTGTTTTTGGTGCTTTTACCGAGAATAGTACCATTGAACCGAAGTCGTAAATAGTGACCATTCCCTATGATGGATGGATGACGACCGTCTTAAGGGAAATGTAGTTGATAGGAGTAGTTTTTTTCTTTCTTTTATTTTCTTTCTTTTGTTTGTTTCCCAAACGTGTCGCTACTTCATGGTTTGGAATTCTTGTTGCATGTTGTACATGATATTGAGATGCAAAGATGATTCGTATGAAAGCATGCAAATGTGTAAACATGTTGAGATACCTAGGCCATAGAGTTCGATTCAGTGTGATTGAGGCTTAATATTGAATTCTTTTAATTAGCTGATTGAAGAGTCTATGAATAAGTCTTGAGTTGAGCATGTGCAAGGAGTGTGAGGTGAGGTTTCGATTATTCCATGCTATTGTGAAGTGTCTAGAACTTGCCTAGTGTGTGTGCGAAACGAAATGAAGGATGTGTATTGTAGGAAAGGATGTAGGCATTTCTTTGATTAAACCGAAAGTTTTTTTCCTTATCGTACCTACCTTGAATGTACATCCTAGTTAGCCCCATTGAGCCTTTAGCCTATTTTTTTCTTTCTTTGAAGAGGTAGAAACAGAGCTTAATCCCTTCTTTTCATTAGCCGTCAATTTGATCAAAAACTCTTAAGTGCTCAAGAAAAATAATTTTTCCACAGTGTCAAGGAGTGAGAATTGTGAAAAGGAGGGAAAAGCGGAAGTGGTGAAAGTAAAGAAAAGGTCAAGGGTGCACTTGCTGAAATTAAAGAAAATAAAGATGTATAACTAATCTTTGTTATTAAGTCAAGTGTTCTTAAAGGAATGGGAACAAAAATGAAGAAAAAAAAATTCAAGAATGAGAGGATGAGGGAAGAAACAATGCCCATAATGATGGTGGGATATATTGAAAAGCGCTTAAGGAAGCTAGTTGCTATTATTGGTTAGCCCAGTATTTACTAGTTCCTTAGCTTACATTACAACCCGTTAAGTCCTACGTGATCTTACATCACGCGTCCTTATATTAGTAGAGTAATACACTAGAGGCAAGCTTATGGTTCATGACATGATGCGTGTAAATTATTTGGGAGAGAGAGCGAAATCGTGTTCTCTTGTGTTGTGAGGGCACATGCTTGATGAGAGATTGAATTTTGTGTCGGATGTCTTGATCAGTTGATTTGCATGAGTTTCCCGAGATCGAGAGTCGATTCTTGAGCTTCGGAGGTCTTAACGTGGTGAATGTCATGGTACTGATGGGACTATGCATGTTTTCTTGATGATTTGCTATATTAAATAATCGGTATAGCCGTAGCTTGAATTTTCGAGCCAAAGTAGCTATGCATGGGGATCAATTGCATGAGATGTGAGAGTATTTTTTGAGGACGAACAAGGTCTTAAGTGTGGGGTAAGTGATCTTAGGCAGAATTATATGCCCAAGTGATGCTCAAATGCTTCATTTCGTCTTGTTTATCTATCGTTATGTGTGCATTCTCATGTGATTTGTAGTTAAAACGTGAATTTATACTAACCAACATGATTAGTGTTGTTTTGCAGGTAAAATGTAATTCTAGGAAGCTAATATACATGTTGGTAAAGATCGGGAATGGACTTGGAAGCGAGCAGTGGAAAAGGTCAAGGAAGAGCAGCAAAAATAAGGGCTCCGCGATGGAGCCGTGTCACACTTCCATAGCGGAGGCATTCTGCCTCGGATGATTTAGTTTGGCCAATTCCAGTGAAGGTCCGCATTGCCTCCGTGACACGGAGGCAATGCCACGCCATACAAGCCGTGGCACGTTGGGTACATTGACCTGGGACATCAACTTCCAGTAAAGGTTCACGACTGCGCCGTGGCTCATTAGCTTGGCTCCGCGTTGCAGGCCGTGGCACGCCAAGGAGAAATTGCTGAGGAACTTGATTCCAGTTAGGGTCCGCGTTTGCATCGTGGCACGGAGGGAGTGCTCCGCGATACTCTCCGTGCCACGTTGCTTGTTATTCCGGGAAAAATTCCCACCAGTATAAATAGCACACTTAGGTTTATTTTTTATTATTCTGACTGAGTTGAGCAAGAACGTGGGTTACAGGCAGTTGAGGGGAATTCTAGGGTTCTTCTCTATCTCTTTATCTTTTATCTCAATTGTTTGTATGATTTATACTCATTTGATGATGTTTAATCCACAAATGAGTTGCTAAATTCACTTCTTGCTGAGGTTAAGAACAATTGTAGTGAAATGTAATTGTTGATCAATTTAGTTTTCATCTTTTCTTCAATGGTTGTTCTATCAATTCTTGTTCTTACTACATTAATGTTTGGCCAATGTTAATGTATATCTAAAAAATCCAATTTTGATTTTGAAAAGAAAAGAAATTGGAAAGTTGTGAATTGGTAGGACATGATCTCTTCTTAGTTTGGGAAAATTGAGAATTGATTTATATTCAGAATAGAAATATATCTGAAAGTCTTATTAGTCAATTAAGGAATCGATTTTGTATGGCTAGAACATGAAATTCTTTTATCACAGAAATGTAGGTTGAAGGTTCATGATTCTTAAGTTGGGTAGGATACGAAAGTTTCAATCCATAGGCAATAATTCTTGACTAGCAACCGAAGGAAAGATTAACTGTATTGTATCGATAAATTACTTCCCTGCATGTTCGTTTTAACCTCAGCATGGTCATTACTGTTGTTCAAACTCACTTTAGAATTCTATCTTAGATTCGTAGAAATTAGGAAACTCAAACTCTCAAAATATTGTTTAATTGGTTGTCTGGATTCTTAAAGTCATAGTTCATTAACATTTAAGTTAATTATTACCTTAGTTCAGTCCCTGTGGGATCGATACTTGGCTTACTTAAGCCACTTTACTACTTGTTCGACCACGTGCACTTGCGTGTAGTCACCACAGAATCCCGAACAGTAGTATTTGCCTTGAAGATTTGGAGACACTATCTATACGGTGTCTATGTAGATGTGTTTACGGACCACAAAAGCCTACATTATTTTTTTCCCAGAAGAATCTAAATCTACGTCAGAGGATGTGGTTAAAGATTCTAAAAGATTAAGACATAAGTGTCGTTCGTCATTTGGGCAAGGCCAATGTGGTGGCAGATGCTCTTAGCTGGCTTCCTATGGAGAGTGTGTTCTAGTAACGTCCAAAATATACTCTTCATACAAAGAGCATAAACGGTCGTTGTATCAAAAAATATATCCCGACGGATGTCGGGGTCGAATCCCATAGGGACTAGTGAATGATACGCACAAGTGTCACTTGAGAAATTGATGTTAGCTTGCATCACTTGAAAAGAACATGGAAATAAATGTTTTGGGGGAGATTAATATTTAAAATATAATATAACTTCTAATTTGGCTAACTAAGATAGCAAAGTTACCAAGGTTGTTGACAATAATATGAAAGACTAGAGGTATGGTGTAGATGATATGCTAACTAAATCGGGTCATGCTAGGTCATCTTGTAAGTTTAATTTTTGTAAATAATCCTAGGAAAGTGGGAATTTGATGCTTTTCAATTTCATAAATACCTCTTGCTAGAGTTCTTTCAAACCCCTAGACACCATTAAATCAACCCGATCAAATTTTGATTAATAGCTGCACTAATTTCTAGCTATTAGCTATTAATTAGGAGTGAGAATGTAATTTTGGCTATTTCCATCCTAATTTCACAATCTCTCATCAATGTCCCTCATTAAATTCTCTCCCAATACTCAATTCTTCTTTTACAAGAAAAAATCAAGTAAGAACAATTGCACCCACATCAACAACAATGGATCTTCATTATAGATTGGAGAGAATTTAATAGATACAATAATTAAACAATATTGAGATGACTTTATAAATACACACTCTAATAACGCATTCATCACCGCACATCTCTAGTTAATGATTTAGCTACTCATGATTAAGAAATTCAAAAGCACATTTAACAATAAACTCAATGAATTTAATAATAGAAGTAGCAAAATCAAACTCAACAAAAAGTTTTCAACAATGGCAGTACCTCGCTATGGAGGAAGAAGAAGAAGATAAAGAAAACAATTCTTTTTAATTTCCACCAATCAAATTCTTACTTTCTTCTCTACCAAGAGAATGTTCTATAAGATAAAAGTTAAGATCTGACGGATACAGAGTACTTCTCTCTAGAATATATCTAAAAGTAGGGTATCCACCTATCTCTTTTTCCGTGCTGGAATTTTTACCCCTGATCAGCGTTTTGGCACTTGCGATAGTTTCGAAGGTTCACCAGTTACATTCAACAAATCGCTGGCTCTAATGAATTTCTCCTCCAGTGAGTTCTAGTAGCCTTAGGCGATTCCTTCGGCATTTCTTCGGTCTCCACCCGCGTGCCACTGATTCTTATCTCTTTGATCCAGAAATTTCAAGTGTCATTCGGCGAAAGGACCAGTGAGTTGCCGGTTGAAGTCCACGTTCACTGGTTGTTATCATTCCCAGAGGAAGTGTTCATCAGCTTTTGGTCGGCGTTTCACCGGTCTTGTCCGGTGAGGCGCCTGTTTTCACTTGATTCCCTTCTGTTTGCTCCCTTTCTTGATCTTTTCTCCAAATCAGATATTTGTACACAAAAAGGCCAAAAGGGAATAAAATTCATATAAATGACTTGAAAACTAGACTAAAGCTCATGCTTAAAAGCCTAATGAGTTGGTAAATTACCAACTCATCAAACCCCCAAACTTGAACCGTTGCTTGTCCTCAAGTAATGCTGTTATTATCAAGTAAACAACATACCACTTCACACAAATGTATGCATTAATTACCACATGACTTTAGAAAACCCAAAAAATTCTCACCAACTCACTGAAAAAGAGAAGAAAATTCCCCCAAAACAAGAAAGATGGAAACATTTCAAAAGGCCACCACCATTCAAAAGTGTGATTCACAAGAGCTTTGTTTTTGCAAAATAAGGGCATAACTCATCCATGAAGTACACATAGCATCTCAATTCAAGATCATTTCATATTCAAAGCTTGCCTTAGAGCTTGCATTTCTCATGCCCTATGCACAAATTTACCTTTAATGCAATTGTGTCCTCAAAAGGGATGATGCCACTCACCGAAGAGAAAACCCCTATTTTTTATCATGAAATCAATGCATTCACACAAGGGATTGCACAAAGAGAAGATTGCACTCACTCTCCCAAAAGAAATCTGGATGCACCCAACTCGACCCATAGGCTTGCCCTTCGTGTATTTCTCCACTAATGTAGAGCAAATGCACTTAAATCACTTGGGACTTGTGGGTCATAATATAGGCTAGGGCTAAGGGTAGGATAAATTTTTAGCTTTAGTGAGTAATGCCTCCCTAATGCCTTGATAAACACTTGTAACATCCCATTATCTTATTAAGATTACTCCACCTTATTTCTCGTTGTTCATTATCTTCAGCATTCGTGTAACACAAGCCACCCTTATAGCACCCATGAAGCTCACATTTGGGCCTTATATATGCAAGAGATAGCACCTTTTCACTATTCTTCCTCTATTGATGATTTGAGGTCTTTCAATTCATCGATTCATTCATTTCATCACAATTCTGGTGCTACCTCATATTAAAGCTCTCTTTTTTTCCCCTTCTCTTGCAAACCCCCAAACTTAGACTTTTGCCTCATCTCATATTCATTTCCTTATTACTCCCCATATCATGGGCTTGAAGCCCCTATTATATTCATTCTTTCATCGCTAGCAACTAGGGAGGATGGTTGCTAGAGAGAAGGATTCAAAATAGTCATTAAATTGTAGTGTGTTTTCAAAGAAAGGGTCCAAGGCTCAAATATTGGCTATAAAAGATTATTTTCAAGGAGGTCATTTTGGATGAAGTGATTTAACAAAACAAGGCCTAAGATCATGTTCTAAGTGAAACTACATCTAGGATTTCGCTTTGAGTCACACTTGGGGAAAGTTCTAGATAAGAAGTTGTGCATGGGATTCACAAATCCTTACCACACAAGGCCTCACACCTAAAGACAATCATTATCCATACAGAATCTTGAGTTAAGACATCAAAATATGCAAATTCATAAGTCAAGCAAGGAATCTACAAAGTATGACAAAGAGTGCTATGTTCTATATTCAAGCATCTGTTCATTATTTCTCATTTCCATGCCCCATTTTAAAATTCCATTTCAAATTTTTTTTTCTGGTGGTACCTCTCAAAATAGCTCAATAAAAGACTCAAAAACAACATGGCATTTTCCCTTAAGAAAGTTTCCACTTGATACATCATCGGGAAGTGCCAACCTGGTCGATGATAAAAAGGAAAGGAAAAACAAAGAAATGCTCCTCGGAAAAGAACTGTGGTATGAAGAAAACTCTTGGAGTTTGATTACTATTCTATTATTTGCAAGACAAATAAACAAAGGACTTGGGTCATAAAGGAATAAATAATTCAAGACAAGGAACCCATTCTCATTATTAGCTACTAACATTCATCCAAAACTTTCAACCAAGTCATTGATTTTATTTTCAATATCACAGGCTCGGTAAGGGCAATCATCAACAAGAATAAAAACCGAGCCCAAAACAAAGGCTCACAATTCATCACAGATAATAATAAAACACAAAACCCCGACAAAGGCTACTTCAACTCATCTTTAAAATAAAACATCAGTGACCCACCCAACAAACATTCCTCCCCCCAGCTAAGATAATACATTGTCCCCAATGTATGCATGCAAAATAAAGGGGTAAGAGACTCCCTGAGCAGGTCATTCCTCATCGTCATCATCCATAGCTTCCCCCCCTCCTATGGCCCTAGCAAAATCAGCCTCTCCGAGATCCTCGGTGTCGTCCCTAAAACCATCAAACAAATTGTCAATTGGGCCTTAAACAGTGGAAGGAGCAGCCATCGTGGAATAAAGTGCTCATGTTAGGCACTTCCATATGTTTCTGACTTTTCCACTCCTACACCTCGATTGGAGAGAAATGACAGCCCCTCCCACTGCATCCACCTATTTGCATAATGTTGTAAGGCTCTCATACATTGATTTCAACTCCCATTTAACTGTTTGAGCAATCAGTGAGGGGATACTTCTAGCAAACTTTTGGAGTTGGTTCTCATGAGAGTTGGTCATTTCCACAAGCTTGTGGAGACCACTTGGCTGGGAGGATGTAGGAGGGGGAGATGCTTCCCTAAGAGGTGTGTCGCTAGAGGTTTGGCCCGTAGCTTCTTGGTGGGACACATTCAAATCTGGCGCATGCGGTGACTGCTTCGACCCATGGGATAATGATCCCTCAGCTAACCCCAAAAGCTTGTAATCTCTTCCTCTAGACTGCGGGTGCCTCGACATCTCTTTTCCTGTCCAAGGAAATCATTCCTGAGGCAGGGACAGGGGTCTCATTAGGGAACAATGACACACCCGCTTGTACACATAGCTTGAAAATGAAGATTGCATAAGGCAAGAAGGTGATATCTTGTCTTTCCTTCTGCTTCATCTACTGGGCCACAATCTCCCCAAAGTTAGTGGAGACTCTAGACATGATGCAGGCTATGAAAATTGTTGAATCCAAGCAAACCCGTTACTTATTTTTGGAAGAAATGATGCTGCCACAGATAAAATCCAATCATAACTTGGCCTCAAACTTTAGATCATGGCAAACATTTCACCACCAATGGAGGCCTATAGTGAGATGTCAACTGCAATGATGGAGGCTATCCAGGTGAACTAATTTTTCATGTCCGCAATCTTGGCCATATACGTTGTGCCCAAGTCAATTTCATCTGCCCAAAACAAATAGTTGATTACAGCCAGAGTTATGTCTACCTCCACTCCGCGTACCATGACTGATGATAGGCAGGGGAGTTCATCGATTTTGCCTTTGTGATTCATGAGGTCCTGTCTATCCTAGTAGGAGGTATAGAATTCCGGCACTAGGTTTGGGTAATAGTCCGGGAGAGGATTGGTGAAAGCATACCATTACCTGTCTGTGAACTGAGCAGTGATGTTGGGAAAGTCCCGGCACAGTCCCGCCAAGTCTAACCTTTTCTCCACCGTTATCGCCCGACTCTTGCATATAGTGTAGTGCACTTTCATGTTGGCATATAGAAGACGATGGACTCCCTAGAGTCGGCGGGTGTTGCCTTGTGGTATCTTGATAATACTTAACAATGGCACTCTTGAGACTTGTGTAGTGCACAGGGAGAATGTGAGGGTAGTGAGAATTTATGAGAGAGTGAGGGGTTTTATAGGTGAGCAGGTGAGACTGTGGTTAGTTTAGGAGAAGGTGGGATAGTAATGGTGAGTTAATGTGTTTATCGGAAGTGGGAGAAAGGGAGATGTAGGAATGTGGAAAGGTGGGGTATTGGAAAGACAAAAAGGTTTGTTGGAAAATGGTAAAAGGGGAACCTAAGGGAATATTTTTCAGATTAGGATGGCTCAAGTAGATATTTAGGGTCAGGTAGGTCCATCTTTAATATAGATTCTGAAACCAAACCCTTGCCTCAACCGACGTTACATAAGCGATCGCTGATATAAGTCGGTGGTTAGTCGCCTTAACTTTTTGTGCTTGAATTCACGCCCAGTTCACTTTTTGATAGCTGGTGATAGACTAGCAGTTCGTGAGTGGGGCCGGCGTTCCGCCGATGGATCGCTGCTTGGGCACCCAATGCTCTGATAATCTGAGAGGGACTAGAGCTTGACCGGCAGTACATGGTTCTAAATTAGCGGTCCACCAGTTCGACCGCCGGTCAAACACTCACATTCCCATGATTCTACTTTCCTACATCAGAGAGTAGCGATTTGCGCATTTGGACCGGCGATTTGCCGATCCAGTGCGTTACCTACCTTATTTTTTTGTGCTTTCCTTCCTTGCTGCTCACTTCATTGGTCCTACAAAATCAAAAACAATAATGACATAAAATAAATTAAATAAAACACTAGGGTTGCCTCCCAAGAAGCACCTTAGTTAACATCGTGGCATGATGTAGCCCCATTTAGCAATATTTATTTGAAGGATCATCCTCTGACTCAGACTTCTCTCTCTCAACTCCTCTCTCCTTATTCCCTATATGCAACACTCCAATCACCTTGCATTCATTGGGAGTTTCCACTGATGGACACACCTTAAAGGTGACTTCTTCTCTTCCGACTCGAAACTTAAGCTCTCCTAGCTCCACATCAACCAAGGCTCTACCCGTGGTTCTACATCCATTTCACAATCAAGTACTATGAAATTAGCTAGTAAAATAAATTTATCCACCCTCACCAATACATCTTCTAATACTCCCACAGGCTTCTTTATGGAACGATCCGCCAATAGCAACCTTATTGATTTTGGTTTGGTCCTTCCAAGTCCAAACTTCTTGAAAATGATAAGGGGCATTAGATTCATGCTTGCGCCAAGATGGCATAGAGCTTTCTTAAACACACATATCCCAATTGTACAAGGGATGTTGAAAGCTCCTGAGTCTTCCCGCTTGGGGGCAAGATTATTCATCATCATTGCACTACAATGGTGTGTTGTCTCCCCGCTACCTACGTCAATCACCTTCTTCTTTTTTAGCAAATCCTTCATGAATTTGGCATATCTGGGCATTTGATGAATGGAAAATACCAATGGAGTATTAATAGAAAATTTGCTGAACATGTCAATGAATTTTCTGAACAGATCGTCCTTCTTTTTCATAGCCAACTGTTGTGGATAAGGGGTTGGAGCTCTTGTTTAATCTTTGTCATCATATGAGGCCTTCATGACCACCTAATCTTCATCAACGTGTGAGGGAAATTCATCATCTTCCCCTCACTTTTATCTTCACTCTTTTCACCACTCCTTGGTGTCTTTGGCACCTCATCAACTTCATTTTTCTCATTTTATTTGGAACAATAACCTCCTTGGGCTTCACTCTCGCATCTCCAACCAGTTTATCGCTCCTAATAACAATAAGCAAGCATTGACTATCTTTCTTTGAGTTTGGCATTGATCACTTGGGAGCATTCCATTCATTCGAGGATTCGTTTGACTGGACAAGTGGTTCATTTGAACTTCCAAATTCTTAATGGAGGTTGAATAAGAGCTCACCGTTTGGGCAAGAGTAGACACCTCCCCTTTCAATTCCTTCACCCCATTGCCAGTTGATTCCACATTCTTGAGGACTGTTGCTAACATCTCTTCAATTTTTGAGCTACCTACATCACTCAAACCTGGATGACTTTAGGCATTTTCAGCTCTTCCCTTGGGCATCAAGGACCTTGATTAGTCCATTGAAACCCGGGTCGAGGACCCCCCACCTAATTTCGCATGTATTGGTAGTTCTCATCGTACCTCAGTGGCGATGATTCTCCTTCAAATTAAAATGGACCTTGCATGCCTACAGGATTCACCACCTTGGGCCCTGCCCCGATCACATGTTTGGTCATTAGTTCCAGTTGTGTCATCATTTTAGCAAGATTTTCATCTCACTCTTTATCTCTTTTTCCCAACTCAGCCGCCAATGCAGTACAACTAATATCATGTGTAAATACATCTGTCTCTCTTGTGCGCCAGGCCATATTTGTTTTTGTCATTCTGTATAAAAGGGATTTTTTCAACCCATATGTTTGATCCATAATAGAAACTCCAGCTACATTATTGGAAAGGGATTTTTTGATGGAGTTGAGAGCTCGGTAAGAACTTTGGAGAAGCACTCCATCAGGGAGTCCATGGTTGGGAAAAAGAGAAACCTTCTTTTTGAACTGTAGACATGCTTCATGAAATGACTCTCCCGGCTCTTTCCCGAAGTTTGTGATGTTATCCCTCAGCTGCAACATTTTCAACAGAGGGAAGAAATGATCCAAAAAGACTTCGGTTAATTCTTTCCAAGATGTAATGCAACCATGAAGCAGTTCCTCCAACTACATCGTCACCTCTCCTGTTAAGGAAAATGGGAAGAGCCTTAGCCTGATAGACTCTTGACTTATGTTTGTGATATTGAAAGGCTGGCATATCTCTAAGATATTTCTCAAGTGACGATTTGTGTCCTCACATGGTTTTCCCCCAAATAGTCCTTTCATTTGAAGCAAATGTAGCATTGTACTTGTGACATGGAACACGGCATTCCCTACTGTAGGTGGAGAGCAAATGGCTCCCGCCACTTCGAGGATCACCGGGTTATCTTCCTCATGCTCCATATTACCCTCCACTGAGCTATCTCCTGCTTGTGAATGATGACTCATATGACTTTATCCTAACAAGAATAGCAAATTTTATGTCAACACCTATGATGCAAGACTAGTTCAAATTAATAATCAACACAAGCGCTACTGCCCAGCAACGACACCATTTTTGATAATTTCCAAAATATACTCTTCATACAAAGAGCATAAATGGTCATTTTATTAAAAAGAATATCCCAATGGATATAGGGGTCGAATCCCACAGGGACTAGTGAATGAAACACACGAGTGAAAATTGAGAAATTGATGTTCACTTGCACCACTTGAAAATAAATTGGAAATAAATGTTTTAGGGGAGATTAAGATTTATAACAGAATATAACTTCTAATTTGGCTAACTAAGACAGAAACATTACCAAGGTTATTGACAAGAATGTGACAGACTAGAGGTGTGGTGTAGATGATATACAAACTAAACACGGTCATTCTAGGTCATCTCATAAGATCAATTTGTTTAAATAATCTTGGTAAGATGGTCATTTGATGCTTTTCAACCTCATAAATACCTCTATCTAGAGTTTTTTCAAACACTTAAACACCATTAAATCAATCCGATCATATTTGGATTAATAACTGCACTAGTTTCTAGCTATTAGCTATTAATTAGGAGTGAGAATGTAATGTTTGCTATTTCCAACCCAATTTCACAATCTCTCATCCATGTCCACCATTAAATTCTCGCCCAATATTCGTCATTTGCAAGCAAAAACCAACTAAGAACAATTAGTCCCACATCAACAACAATGGATCTTCAATTATAGATTATAAATAATTTAACAGATTGACACTAATTAAATAATATTGAAATGACTCTAGCAGTACTCACTCTAATCAAACATTTATCATCGCACACCTCTAGTTAATGATTTAGCTATTCATAGTTAAGAAATTCGAAAGCACATTTAACAATAAACTCATTGAATTCAATAATAGGAGTAGAAAAATCAAATTCAACAAAAAGACTTCAACAATGATAGTACCTTTCTATGGAGGAAGAAGAAGTAAAAGAAAACAATTCTTTACAATTTCCACCAATCAAATTCTTACTTTCTTCTTTACCAAGAAAATGTTGTAAAAGCTAAAAGTTAAGATATGATGAGTACAGAGTACTTCTCTCTAGAATATATCCAAAAGTAGGGTATCCACCTATCTCTATTTCCATGCTGGACATTTTTACTCCTAATTAGCATTCAGGCATTTGCGGGAGTACCAGTGATTCGCTGGTTACATTCCACCAATTTCTGGCTCTAATTAATTTCATCTTCAGTGAGTTCCAGTGGCCTTAGGAAATTCCTTCGATTTTTCTCCGGTCTGCACCAGCGTGCCGCCGATTCTATTCTCTTTGATCCAGCAATTTCAGGTGTCATTTGGCGAAAGGACTGGCGAGTTGCTGGTTGAAGTCCACGTTCGCTGGTTGCTATCATTCCCAGAGGAAGTGTTCATCAGCTTTTGGCTGGAGTTTTTTCAGTGTGTCGCCGGTCTTATTCGGTGAAGCTCCAATTTTCACCTGATTTCCTTCTATTTGATCCCTTTCTTGGTCTTTTCTCCAAATCAGATATCTTCACACAAAAGGAAAAACGACATAAATCCATCTAAATGACTTGAAAACTAGACTAAAGCTCATGCTTAAGAGCCTAACAAGTTGGTAAATTTCCATCTCATCATGTTACATGTAGATGAGGAGAGGAAAGAGTTGGTGAAAGATGTGCATCAGCTTGCACGATTGGGAGTTTTCCTTATTGACTTGACAGATGGGGGTGTAATTATTCAAAATAGGTCAAAATCATCCTTAATGACCAAAGTTCAAGCCAAGCAAGATGAGGATCCTATTTTAGTAAGGTTAAAAGAAGTCGTTCAGAATTAGAAGGTAGAAGTCTTCTCCAAAGGGGGAGATGGTGTGCTTCGATATCAGGGCCGCTTGTGTTTTTCGGGTTTTGGCGATCTAAGAGATCGAATGTTGCATGAGGCCCATGGTTCTAGATATTGTATCAATCCAGGCGCCACCAAGATTTTTCATGACCTAAGGGAAGTCTATTGGTGGAATGGAATGAAGAAGGACATAAAAGAGTTTGTGGCTAAGTGCCCGAATTGTTAATAGGTGAAGCTTGAGCTTCAATGACCGGGGGGCGTGCTCTAAGACATTAGTATGCCTACTTGGAAGTGGGAGGAAATCAATATGGACTTCATTATAGGGTTGCCTCATACTCGTCAATATTATGACTCTATTTGGGTTATTGTAGATAGATTGACCAAAGCAACCCATTTTCTATCAGTCAAAACTACTGATTCAGGAGGATTATGCCAAATTGTACATTTGGGAGTTAGTTTGGTTGCATGGAGTGCCCTTGTCAATAATATCATATAGAAGTACTCAATTTACCTCCTAGTTTTGGAGATCGTTTCAGAAGGGACTTGGTACTTAGGTCAAGCTTAGCATAACCTTTCACCCACAAACAGATGGTCAGGCCGAGCGGACCATTCAAAATCTGGAAGATATGTTGAGAGCATGTGTGATTGATATCAAGGGTAATTGGGATGATAATTGTAATGCCCCATAAACTCAAAGACTAGATCTGATAGTCAAAATGGAGAAAACTAAAAAATCTGCACCAGATCACAGAACAAGTCGTCCTCTGATATGCGGGGTAGGCCATGAGTTGTGAAGTGACTCGTGGGGAAGGGTTCAAACTTGGTTGAAAATTTGGGAAAAATGGGGTGACCATAAGTCATGGTAAACACCACTAATTGTGATGTGATCCGTGGTCAAAATCAAATTAAAGACCGGGGAAGGTAGGCAGTGTTCCTAACGAGTGGGCACAATGAGTCATGGTCCATGCCACGACCTTTTAGGTGACCCGTGGTCCAGGATGGTTTGGGAAGTGGAGGATTTGGAAGTGTAGTTGACGGGTGGGTCACCACGAGTAGTTGGGTACACCACGAGTCATGGTGTCCCTCATGGTGACCAATAAGAGATTCTTTGCAGTGCACTTGATAGTTGTGACCACGAGTCGTGGTCACTAGGCACGATCCGTTAGGTCTCCCGTGGGGGACTAGCAGTCAGTTTTTGCTGTGAATTACCTAAGGGTGTTTCGGTAATTTCTTGATCTCCTAGACTCTAAACTATGTCATTTTGGCCTATTCTAAGGGAATTTAGAGGAGCTAAACGGTTTTCCTCTCATTCCCACTGAGATTTTTAGGGAAAAGTCGCGTAAGTTCTTCGCAAGATCTCTCAAGGAAGGCCTAGGGTTCCTCACTAGTTGCAGTCATTCAAGCTTCTTTCTTCAGGGAAATTCTAGCGGGGTATGTGGGAATTCAGCAAGGGAATAGTTCGTCCCTTGTGTTCCAAAAATTTCTCCCTATTTCTTTCTATAAGTTCTAATGCTAAAACTATTGAATGTTATGAAATTGTTAGTCATACTTTATTTAATTCATGTCGAATATTATTTTATGTTAATTATAGATATTTTCCACCAGCTTGTGACTGAAATGATATTTGTTCTTGTGAAGTGTAATTTAGCCCTAGTCCTTGAACGTAGAAAAATCTAGAATCTTGCAATAGTGATTAAACAGTGAAATTTTCTTGATTCCTTCAGTGTTGAGAATTCCCATATTGTTAGTTGATGCTGAAAATTTAGTTAGATTGATGTCAGTGCAGTTCAGCTAAAATGTTAGAATACTCAGCGTTAGTCAGAAATGTCAGCTGATTAGTTTAACTACAGAAATTCTCGAGGTGTCAGCAGTACCTCCTAGTTATCATAATGAGACTTAGAACTCAGTTTCAGTGGTTCACTAGGCAGTCATTCCACTTTCAAATAAATAGCTCTGACTAGCCTTAGGACCCCAGTTATAGATTACAACTTGTTCTTTAGACGGTTACGACGCTTCCAGATAAGCAGCTCTGACTAGTCTTAGAACTCAGTTCCAGGATCCGGTCTGATAAGAGTATTAGGGTTCTTTCAGATAGCTATTCCTGACTAGTCTTGGGCCCCAGTTTTGAGATATCGGCTTAGTATTTAGTTTTGGACTATCCAGTGGGAGTAGGACTTAGAATCGATCGGACTGGGGTTCTAGTGCACACAGATTCCCAGAACTACATTGCCACTTTAGGTTACAGTTTTATTGGCCTCATGGCCCCAGACTCTTGTGATCACCCAGTTCATGCCTCTATACCTTGGCAAGGTATATTGGGTCCTACCGATAGAATATATACATCGGAGTCCACGTCTAGTTCACGTGGTTATATGTCAGTTATAGACTCTCCCTCTAGTAAGTTTAGTCTCAGTTTTTCTCTGTTCAGTTTAGTCTCAATGTAGCTTAGTTCAGCTCAGTCACATCTTAGCTCAATTCAAAACAGTTTTAGACAACTCAGTACAGTTATGAGTTCATTATAGTCTTTCAGACTAGTTTCTTAGATTCAAAGCATGTTTTTTACCATCATATAGGGTCATTTAGACCACCTCAGTTTATTACAGTTATTTCAACTTCAGCAGTTTCAGTTGGTCATTGCATGTTTGTTCAGTACAGTTACTTATTCCATTGTGTTATGTTTTCTCTCACTTACTTAATATTTTCAAAGTACTAATACATACTTTTATGTTGTATCATTTATGATACAACCGTAGGTTCTCAGTATTGGCGCCGTTAGTAGATCTCTTCGGATGATTTCAGCTGAAGCAGTGGTGAGTCCTCATCTTCCAAGGATGACATTTCCTTTACTTCAGTTAATTTCCTTTTAGTTAGAATTTAGACTTAGCTGGGGGCTTGTCCCATCAAATCATCATTAGTAGATGGCTTTCAGACAGAGTTTTTCGATATTTAGTATTATTGTTCTTTCAAGTTATTTTATGGGAATCAGCATGTTGAGGGAGCTACGTGGAAAGCCGAAGCAGATATGATGGCTAAATACCCGCATCTATTCTCTTCCAGCTCAATTTCAGCTTGAGGTATCAGTTTCCTCCCCAGTACTCTATTTGATTTCATGTTTAGATAATGTGCCCTAGTTTCTTTCATGATCAATGTATATATATGATCCATGGATTCAGTTTAGTCATGTAAATCAATCCGGAGACAGTCACTCCATCAATTTTTAGATTAAATGTTCAGTATTTGGCATGGTAGTTGCCTTTCTCAGCTTTTCAGTATGTTATGCACATTCGAGGACGAATGTTCCCAACGGGGAGATATTGTAATACCTTGGAAGTGTTTAAGCTTAGACTTGGGATTTGAAATGAAAGTCAGCAAGAAATTTGAGATTTCCTCTCAAAAAGACTCGTTGTACGGATCGTTGGTGGGTCTAACGATCCGTTGGATGTGCTCGTGGTGAGAAGCTACAGAATTGGACTTGGGAGTAATGGGTCTATGAATGACCCATTGTTAGGTGTACTAGTTCATTATAAGAGGATCGTTGTTAAGGTGTTCTTGGTCAAAGAAGGCTGGCATGGGTCATGGGACGACTCATTGTTCTAAAGAACGAGTCATTGTATGTGCACGTTGGGACGATTTCCAGAATAGAAACAGTGGTGAAAAAGGCTGGCAACAAAGAGTTATTGGATCTGGTAATGACTCATCCTGTCCGGTCGTGGTAGAAGACATGAGATAGGAAACAAGAATGAGACAACGAGCAAAGTAATGGGTCGTTGGAGCGAGGAGCGACTCGTTGTGTTGGTCGTTGCTTCAATCAGTGACTAATTTTATGCGAGTTTAGTAAGGGAAAATACGTAACTTCTAAGACCCTAAGTCCTATACTATTTCGTTTTAAGCTCAGCAAAGGGTATTTTAAGAGGGTTAAACTCATTTAAAACCCATCCTCTCCCATGCATGCAACCTAGAGGTTTGTAAGAGTGATCAAGCTTAGGATTCATCATGTTCTTCCCCAAAATTCATTGGGCATTCAACAGTGTTTGTGAAATCAAATTCTTCAAGGTATGTAGGGTTATGAATGGGTGTATTCTTCCGTAGCCATGCCCAATCCCTCTTCAATTTCATGAAAAAATTGTAGTTGATGAATCTGTGGGGTTTTAAACTAACATGTGAATTCTTCAAGTATCAATCATGGGTATGATCTATGCATGTTTCTAATATTGAATTATGAATAATGGGCATATTTTACAATATTTTCAATTATAAATTATGTTTTTAAGTTTTATAAATTATGATGCCCATCCATGGAAGTTCATGAAAGTTGAGATCTATATATATGTATTCGAGAATGATGAGATATATATGATGAAAGTATGATTTCGAATTACCTATGTCCATATTCATGGTTTCGAACGATCAAGTCTATGTCAATCATGTTTATGTATTGGGCAAGCTCATATGATCAATTATGTTTTCATAATTTATTTTAACTTCATGTATTAGCTTACCACATGAATTTTGGAGTCTAGACTCCCACTATTTTCAGCTTGTGGTATGGTTTGAGCTCAAGGCTCCTCATGTTATGATTTCAGATTTATGTATGTATGTTATGAGTCAGCTTCGTCACTAGGTGATGGTTTAGCTTCATTAAAAAATGATGGAAAGCATATGCAAGTTTTTGGGATTAGTGTCTAGCACCGAGTAGTCAAAGGGTTAGTCAACCCTATGCCTCAGAACTATATGCCAACGCAGGTATGTTCAGATTATTAGGGACCTCCTTTGTGAGCTTCCCTGCCCCAAGGGGCCTTCAGATTTATAATGATATCATGGTAGGTCCTTAGCCCTAGCAACGCTTTGGACGGCTCTGCCCAGTTGAGTATAATAGTTTGGCAATGTTAGCTCTATTATGGTAATGTCGGTTATATGACTAGTCTCCCATTGTTCCTTGTGATTTAAGTTATGCATGTTCATCAATCATGATATTATGTTTTCAGCAAGTTTTACCCAATGTTAAGTTTCACTTATGATTATCAGTTTTTCAGCTTTGGGTCATTCGATTCAGTTATAATATTCAGTTATGTTCAACTCATGATTTTAGAAAATAGCATGCAAGCCTTACTCACAGAATCTTATCTTGATTATGTTTTTTGTGATGTGCATGATTTATGATTTTACTTACTAAGTGGTTTTGCTTACCTTGCATACTCGATATATTCCACGTACTGACCGCATACTCTATGCTGTATTATTTCATGATACAGGTTCAGATATTCAGGCTCATTCCCTCTAGTAGTCAGACTCTCAGTACTAGCACTTTCTAGTCTTAGATGGTGAGCCCTCAGCTTTTGAGGGCCCTATATCAGTTGTATTGTGTATTTTCAGTTTCAGACTAGAGAGATAGTTGGGGTCTTGTCCCATCATCTCGATAGTAGTAGAGGCTTTTCAAACATAGCATGTATACAATTTCATTCGTGTGTTATCTATTCAGATGTTATGATATTTCTAGATTTTCACTTTATTATATATGTGTCTCAATCCGGGCCTATGCTTGGGTCGTGACATGGCCTCCCTCTCCCACTCACTCACCTGTACCACCTCTTTCTACGGCATACATAACTATTAGAGGAAAGTCGATGTCCTGATGAAGCATCGCAGTTCGACAATCCTTGACCTAATAGTCTGCTATACCATTGATCACGGGCAAAAATAGCATGCTCGAGATACGCTTTATGACTTAAATGAGTCTTGTTTATCTAAGTTATTGTATACATTTTCATGTAATTTTATATGAATGTGAAGATATATGCTAACCAACATGATTAGCCTTTGTTTTGTAGGTTTTGATGACTTTTGAGTAACTAATCCATGAGTTGGTGAAGTAGAGGCTTGAAAACGGAATTAACCCGCGAACGTCGGCAAAGAGGACGCACAAAACAGCCCACCTGCGCGTCGGCAACGTGCCACGGCAGGCAGGCTGATCATACCAGCCCACCTGCACGTTGGCAACGTGCCACGACAGGCTGGCTGTGCGACATAGAGGTGTCAACGCGCTGCGCAAGCAGCGTGACACGCTGCCAACGTGGCAGGGTGCTGCCGAGGCCAAATTTCGAGTGATTTCCAGATAGCTTTTGCGTTGCCTCCGTGTCACGGAGGCAGTGCTCCGCGATACACTCCGTGACACGGAGCCGTTCCACGACAGGCTAAATTATGCACGTTTCTCATTTATTATAAATAGGTCCCTTAGCTTCTAATTCCATTTGGTCACGATTTTATTCTGGAAAACTACCTAGGAGTGAAGGGAGAAGTGGGAGAACTCATCTAGGGTTTGTCAAATTCCCTTCTCATCTACCAAATTCATGTAAGTATGTTAGTTTAGTAGTAGTTGGTTTTAGTTTTACGAACATGAATGGCAAGAACCCTTCCTCTAGGGTTGAAGCCATGAATTATGATTGTGATTTTATGAAGTTGTTTTGGAATTAAGTTATTGATTGTTGTTTTTGTCTTGCATTCTGGATTTTTGGTTGTTTTTATGATTGATCACCATGGAAGCATATTTGTTAGCTTGAGTAATAGCTTGAGAAAGCATTACCTAGGTCAGGACATGAGAATGTGAGGAGCATGTTTGTATCTCGGGAGAGATTTTTATGTCAGGATAGAAATATACCTAACACCGTGCTTGGTTGACACACGTGGGTTATGAAAGACCAACTTGGGATGTCACATCACCACTCGAAGAATTAGTTGTGAGGCTATGTTGAGTTAAATGGTTAGACGCACGAAAGTCCCTAATCGTTTCCCCGTAAACCACAACATAATTGATTGCCCAAGACTAGAAATTAAACTCCTCGCTCACAATGATGCAGTGAGGCTAGATTGCCGTGTTTAGAGGCTCGAAAGACCATAAAGATGCAATTCTAATTATGTGAAATAACAATTGATAGTTCCATGCTTAACCCATTGCAAATCGTAGTATCGCATGATTAATTGGTTTTAACTCTATGTTGCTCCTAGAATAATTTCAGAATATTTCGTTGACCCAAACTTAGACTTAATTAATCTCAATCGAAAATGTCTATAACCAACACTTGAGCAAGTTAAGATCACACTTGAAATGGATAGTTAGAGGAATTGGTCCAGTCCCTGTGGGTTCGACATTCCGGTTCTTAAAAAGAGCCACTATATTACTTGCACGACCCGTACACTTGCGGACGCGTGAATGAGGGCATGTCAAGTTTTTCGCGCCGTTGTCGGGGACTCAGCGAAGTTTTGATAATTGATCTCTTTTTGTGTGATTTTTAAATTTCCTTAAGTGTTGAGAAACTTGGTCTTAGTCTACTTATTGCAGGTGACAGGTTGTCCTGCTGAGCTGGCTAGAAATAGAGAGCTTGTGGAACCGTTGCTGGAACCTGACCGTCAAATCCATTTGCGAAGGAGAGTAGCTCTAGAGCAAAAGCTGAAGAGACTTCAAGAAAAGGTACAAAAACAACCACCCGCGGGACAAGCACAATTGTCATCAGAAGCAATAGCAGCAAGACCAGTTCGCGAAGTGGCAATCCCACTAGCGACGAATGTGACCTCTAGCATTCGTAAACCGGAGCCTGGAGGGCACTTTGAGCTTAAACAGAACATGGTGCAGCTGTTACATTCTAGTGGTCAATTCACTGGGATGGCACATGAGGACCCGCAGCAGCACCTACATAGTTTTTTAGAGATTAGTGACACGTTTGTCCCCACCGGCGTGTCCACAGATTTTGTCCGACCGACCCTCTTCCCATTTTCACTGTTGGGAGAGGCGAAAAAGTGGCTGAAGGCTGAGCCACCGAACTCCATAACTTCATGGAATTACTTGGCTAAGAAGTTCCTTATCAGATTCTTCTCTTCAGGAAAAATTGCAAAGTTGAGAAGTGAAATACTCAGTTTCAAGCAGAGGCCTGATGAGAACTTATATATGGCTTGGGAAAGATTCAAGTCATTGTTGAGAGACTGCCTCCATCACCAGCAATCAAATGAAGTGCTGGCTCACACCTTTGTAGAAAGTCTAGACCCACACACGAAAATATTACTAGACTCTGCATCGGGTGGGCAACCCTTGGATAAAACATATGATGACTTGTACACTTTGTTGAACAGAATTGCTTAAGGAAATCCAGAGTGGTACAGCGAGTCATCGAGGGGGGCAGGAAAGAGATCGGGGTTGATAGAAGTAGATGGTTTGAATGCCTTGGCAGCACAGTTAGCTTCGTTCCAACATCAAATGATGACTCAGTTTAATAAACTGAGTATGAACAAACACCAGGGCCAGGTTAATGCAGTTCAGCAAGCTCCGAGTTGGTGCGAAATTTGTGGTCATAATGGGCACAATGCAGAATCTTGTGGAGCCAATCCGGAGTCAGTCAATTTTGTTGGTAATGTGCAGCGCAACAATCAGAATTTTGGAACCAGTTACAACAGAAATTGGCAGGGCCACCCGAATTTTTCTTGGGTTGGAAACCAAAAGCAGAATTATATGCAACCTCAACAACAACAGTATTAGCAGAATAGGCAGAATGATGGGCAATTGAGTAGCAGCATTGAGGAAACACTGCAGAAAATTATGGAGACCCAGAATCAGTTAGCGGAAAATCAGGCGAGGATGGCGACAGACTTAATGAATCAGCAAGTAGCCACCCGCAATCTTGAAAAACAAGTGGGTCAGATAGCAGCTTCTCAAAACATGAGATCACAAGGGGGATTACCAAGCGACACAGATCCTAACACCCGGCAAATCAATTCCATCAGTCTTAGAAGCGGAAAGCAATTAGCTGATGCAATGCCAAAAGAGCTGAGAAATGGGGTGTAGCCGGAGTTGGTTAGACCAGTACCATCCATCAACATGGGAGATAATCAGAGTGTTGGACAACGAAATGCGCAACTTTCATTGCAGCCAGCACAAAGACCACCACCACCATTCCCTTAGAAATTCAGAAAGAGCAAGGAGGAGGAATGCTTCAAAAAGTTCTTTGAGAGCTTCAAAGAACATCACATAAATTTTCCTCTTATTGATGTCTTGCAGGGAATGCCAAAGTATACTAAATACTTGAAGGACGTGATGGCGAACAAAGTTAGATTAGTGGATGTACAGACTGCAGCACTGACTAAGGAGTGCAGTCACAAGGTATTGAGCAAAATGCCAAAGAAGCTCAAAGACCCAGGGAGTTTTACCCTCCCCATACAAATTGGTAAAGCTGAGGTGCTATGATCTTTGTGTGACTTAGGGGCAGCGGTTAATCTAATGCCCCTATCCTTATTCAACACCCTGGGGTTGGGAAAACCGAGGCGACAAGGTTGATGCTGTAGGTGGCTGACAAGTCGCGAGTGACACTGATGGAATAATAGAGGACCTTCTCATCAAAGTAGGTAAGTTTATTATACCTGCTGATTTTATTGTTCTAGATTTTTAGGTTGATGACCAGGTACTCTTAATCTTGGGACGGCCATTCTTGGCCACCGGTGGAGCGGTGATTGATCTGAGAGCAGGGACCCTGAAAATGAGGGTCGAAGATGAAGAAGAACTCTTCCGCGTTTACCAAGAAATGAACCCATCCGCACACTACACTAACCTTTGTCAGGTTAGTGTGTTGGCTGAGGATGAGTGTGGGGTGGAGGATTCCATAGGTGCACGGCCAAAGGCAAGGTCAAGTGTTCAGCCCGAGTCTGATAGAGGACTTCAAATTGAGAAGAAGTTGGAGAAAGAGAGGAACAGAGTGGAGGCTGTTTCCTCTAAACAGCAAAAGAAAAGGAGATGGTTCTCGAAAGAGAACCCAGGTATGAGGATGTCCTGAAAAGGACAGTCCACGTCGTGCCACGATGTAAAATAAGGCGCTACTTGGGAGGCAACCCAAGGGTACCTCAGGTACAATTTGTAATTTTGATTTTGTGTTGATTTTGTTATGTTTATTTTGTTTGTGTTTTTGGTGGAAAGTTAAGCACAGATGGAGGGAAGTCTGAGTACCGAGAAGGTGGAAGCTAAAGAGCATGGAAGAGAAGAAGTGTGGGGTTGAACACCCACCTCTGCAAACTTGAAAGGAAAGCATGCTTTTAGCTTGGCATAGAGGCTCAGGGAGTATTTCTCATCATTTAAATGTTAATTTGATGCTATGAGGACATAGCATGATTTAAGTGTGGGGTGAGGGAAATTTCTTGAAAATTTCAATTTTTGTGCTTAACAATTTTTGGTGAATGGAATGCTTGTGAGAAGAATTTTGAAAATTTTTTTATAAGTCAAGCATGACTTCATCACCCGTTGGTTTTTCTTTTCGGTTCTTTTCCGACGGGGGGTATTTGAACCGAAGAATAAAATTTTTCTTTTTCTTTCCTTTGTCTGTATATAATGTTTTAGTCATAGTTAGGGACTATTTCCGACGATGGATGGATGACGACCGTCTTGAGGAAAAATTAGTCGGTAGGTTTTGTGTTTTTGAAACCATAACTAATTGGTGCTTGATGTTCTTGTTATGTGCTATACGTGATGGTAAGATGCAAGTGTGTTCAGTGTTGAAGCATGCAAGTGTATAGCTTTGTGTGAGACACTTAGGTTCTTGAATTTGACTCAATATGATTGAAGCTTAATTCTGAATTCTTGTGATCAGCTGAGTAAGAGTCTGCTGAATGTGTCTTGATTTGAGCATGTGCCATGAGTGCAAGGTTTTTGAGTATTTTGTGCTATTGTGGATTGTCTAGAACTTGCCTGGTGTGTTTATAAAATGAAATGAAAGATGTGAATTGTAGGAGATGATTTAGGCATTTCATTGAATGAACCAAATTTTTATCCCTCATTTTACCTACCTTGAAAAATTAATCCTAGTTAACCCCATTGAGCCTTGAGCCTATTCTTTGACAGCTGCAACATAAGCTTAATGCTCTTTCTTTCATTATCCTTGAATTTGATCCAAAACTCCTAAGCACTTGAGTGGAAAAAATCCGAAGGAGTAAAGGAGGGAGAAGAATGAAAAGAAAGGAAAAGTAGCAAGTTGTAGAAGTGAGAAAAGGACAAAGGTGCATTTGTGTGAAAATGGTTGATTATTAGTAAGGAGTAAGAAAACAAATTAATGTAAAATTATTTATAGAGCTCCTTACTAATAAGCTAAAAGTTCCTAAAGAAAGGGGGAACATAAGAGGAAAAAGAAAGCTGGAAAGAGGAAAAAGGTGAAATAAGGGAAGGGAAGTTCGTAAGGAGGGCGTGATGTATTAAAAGCACTTAGGAAAGATAGTCACTATTACTGGCCATAATAGTATCTACCCGCACCTGAGTTACATTACAACCTAAAAAGTCCTACTTGATCTTACAATCACACATCCTTAAATTAGTGGAATAAAACATAAAGGGCAAGCTTATGGGTCATTACATGATGCATGTGAATTCTTTTTGAGAGTGAGCGTAATTCTATTCATGTACCCACACATGTTGTGATTTAAAAATTGTTTTTGCGTGTGAAAATGGGTAACTCTCTTTCCGTGAGGGCACATGTTGAATGAGGGATATAGTTCATGTGGTATTTCATAATCGGTTGAATTGCATGAGTTTGCTAGGATTGAGACTCGATTCTTGAGGTTAAGAAGTCTTAACATAGTTGTACTTCATTTCAATGATCAAACCATGCATGCTGTAATTTTATCTTGTATCTTACGTAATCATTATAGCCGTAACTTGAATTATCTTGCTAAATTAGTTATGTGGGAGTCTCCATATGCATGATATGTAAAAGGTTGTTTGAGGACGAACAAGGCTTTAAGTGTGGGGTTGTGATCACGAGCAAAAATAGCATGCCCGGGATACGCTTTATGACTTAAATGAGTCTTGTTTATCTAAGTTATTGTATACATTTTCATGTAAGTTTATATGAATGTGAAGATATGTGCTAACCAACATGATTAGCCTTTGTTTTGTAGGTTTTGATCACTTTCGAGTAACTAATCCATGAGTTGGTGAAGTAGAGGATTGGAAACGGAATTAACCCGCGAACGTCGGCAAAGAGGAGGCACTAAATAGCCCACCTGCGCGTCGGCAACGTGCCACGGCAGGCAGGCTGATCACAATAGCCCACCTGCACGTTGGCAACGTGCCACAACAGGCTGGCTGCGCGACATGGAGGTGTCAACGTGCCACTATATTACTAAACGACCCGTACACTTGCGGATGCGCGAATGAGGGCACGTCAACTGTTCGCGGCTTGTACTGCTCGGGTTGGTATTAAATATTATCAACCGACACGCAAGTGCACGTGGTCAAACAAGTAATAAAGTGGCTAAGTAGCCAAGTATCGATCCAAGGAGGCTGCTCTAGATATGTAAAACTGCCTAGTTTACTATATTTCTATTCTATCCCTAACTATGTTAACAACAATCCAACCAAGAGTTGAGTGAGTTTTTGTTTCTAAACTATTTATATACTACAATTAATAACAACTATTTACTTTAGAATTTAGACAATGGATACGCACATGCCAAGGTTAAGAACGAGTAATGAACTTGATAATCATGATAATTTGGTCATCCTCTTCTTCATGTTGCTAGCCAAGAACGTTGCCTAGAAATTAAAACTTTCGTATTTAATTTCACTTTAGAATCATAAACCATCCGTCTACATTTCTGTGATCAAATGCAATTTATGACCTAGCACTACAATTCCGGTTCCTAAATTGACTAATACAGCTTTCAAGTATATTTCTATCAAGAAAGCACATCAAAACCCAATTTTCCCAAATCAAGTTAAGAACAATACCCTATTAATTCACAACTTTCCAATTTCGTGCTCTCTCGAGGGAAATTGGACTTTTTAGATATACATTAATGGTGGCCAATCAATAATGTATTACGCACAAGAATTAATAGAACAACATGCAAGAAGAAGAAGAAACCATATCAATTATCACCAAAATTCATTACACAAGTTCAAAACCTCAGCAAAGAAGGGAATTAGCCACTCATTCTTGGATTAATCATCCTAAAATGAGTGTAAATCATGCATACAATTGAAGGAAAGAAGAAAGGAAGAGAAGAAAACTCTTAGCTTCTCTATTCTTCAACTGCCACAAACCCACGTTCCTGCTCTCCACTTCTGAACTCAGTCTAAAAACTAAAAACTGATTAAAAATAAACCTAAGTGTGCTATTTATACTAGTGGGAAATTTTTCCCGGAATAACAAGCAACGTGTCACGGAGGCCAACGCGGAGCACTGCCTCCGTGACACGGCGTGGACGCGGACCCTCTCTGGAAATTGCAGGGTCTGGATAATTGGCCTCAGCGTGGCACGGAGGCCATCGCGGAGTCCTGTCTCCGTGCCACGGAGCTGTCGCGAGGCCTCACTGGAATCTGACAATTAATTTCCTCTCCAGGCAGTGTGCTACCACGATGGCAGCGTGGCACGGCTTCATCGCGGAGCCAGTGTAAAATGTGCCATCCAAGGTCTTTTCCACGCTCGCATCCCAGTCCAAATCCGACATAGTTCCAACACGCATTTTAGCTCTTAAAAATCACATTATCCTGCAAAACAAATGCTAATCATGTTGGTTAGTATAAATTCGCATTTTATTAACAAATACATGATATTATATACACATTGCACAACAAACAAGGTAAAAATGATACGTTTGAGTATCACTTGGGCATATAAATCTGCCCAAGATCACTTACCCCACACTTAAATCCTTGTTCGTCCTCGAACAACACATACACAAATCATGCACATCACATCTCAACCTTTGTCACTATGGTGCAACCATTTTACGCTACGGTCATACCGATTATTCAATTCTTGCAAATCATCAAGAAAACATGCTTGGTTGTACAAGACAATGACCTTAATACATCGAGGCTTCCTAAACTTTTAAGAATTGATTCTTGATATCGGCAAACTCATGCAAATCAACTAATCAAGAAATCTGACACGAACATCAATCTTTCATCAAGCATGTACCGTCACAACTCGAGAGAAACTTCCCCTTTTTTGTTCGTGCAGCACACAAACATGCAATTAGGGGCATATAAAAATTACTTTCACTCTCTCTCCCAAAAGAATTCACATGCATCATGTCATGACCCATAGGCTTGCCCTTAGTGTATTACTCCACTAATATAAAAAAATGCAATGTAGGATCAAATTGGACTTTTAATGGGTTGTAACTGGGCTATGGATCTAGTATATATATATTGGATTAGCCAATAATAGTCGCTAGCATCCTTAAGCGCCTTTTCAACTCATTCCCATCGACTCATGGACATTGTTCCTCTCTTGTCTCTTTTTCTCCCATTCATGCTGGTTTACTTTCATACAACCCATTTCATCTGGCACACTTGACACAAAACAGAGGGTTTTCATGTACCCTCACTATCATTTAATTACAACTAGTGCCTCTTCAACATCATCTTTTCTTTCCTCACCTTGCTTTTCTTTTCTTTTCACTCTTTTCACTCTTTAACACTTTGGGAAACATTTTCTGTTCTTTGTAAGCGCTTAAGAGCTTCTTATAGACTTTAAGGCTAATGAAAAGAAGGAATAAAGCTTAGTTCATATAAATCTGGACAAAAGAAAGAAATCGGCTAAAGGCTCAATGGGCTGACTAGGGTATACAACATATAAAAAGGTAGAATTTGACAAGAAAAAAAAATGGAAACTAAAGGTTAAAACAAAGAAATGCCTACATCCTTTCCGACACTGCACCTCCTTCATTTCGTTTTGTATACACACCAGGCAAGTTCTAGACAATTCACAATGACATGGAATAGCAAAACCTCACTCACACTTCATGCACATGCTCGAATCAAGATGCATTCACAGACTCTTTAATTAGTCAATTACATGAATTCAAGATTAAGCCTCAATCATAATGAACCAAATTCTATAGCCTAGGTAACTCAACATATTTACAAAATTGCATGCTTTCAAACGAATCATTTTCACATTTTGAACATCAATTACAACACACAACGAAATTTTAGCAACCATAAGCAACTACAGTTTATTGATGCAATCCACCAAAGAAACTAAAAACAAAACATCTACTCCTATCGACTACATTTCCCTTAAGACGGTCGTCATCCATCCATCATAGGGAACGGTCACTAACTATGACCTCGGTTCAATGGGACTATTCTCGGTAAAAGAACCGAAAACAAACTCCGAGAAACCCAAAAATAAAACTTCAAAATTTTTGCAACACATCGATCATTTCGATAGAAAATATTTACAAAATATTTTGATAAGTGCAAAATCTTTTCGCAAAAATTTTGAAAAATATCGATCATATCGATAAACAAAAAAAAATATTTACAAAATTTACAAAATATTTACAAAGGCAACCATAACTTTCAAAAACACACATCATTAGCCACAAACGAATATATACACATAAATCACAAATCAGTTCACAACAACAGGGAAAGCATGAACATACATAAACGTCAAGGAAAAATTATACAGCAAATTTAGAGCCTATGTCCCAGCACCTAACTACTCCCCACCCCACACTTAAATCGAACACTGTCCCCAGTGTTCACAACAATACAAAGCACAAAATTTTGGGTGGTGAAACTCCCTGCTCAGTCGAAATATTCGACTTCCTCATCCGGTGCTGCGGCCTCATCGCCCATATCTGAATCAGCTCCATCGCCGTCATCGGACTCCAGATCAGAGTCCTCACGACGTGTCTCCTCATCAGTAGGGACGTCGTCATCAGTCGGCTCCACAAAGGTTAGCCCCACCTTGCATAAAGCTCTGGCGTTCTCGCCAAAGGGGTAGTCCAGCTCCAGCTGCCATAATTCATCCTCGGTGGCTGGTCTTCCACCTATCCGTAGCTGCAGCATCTGCATGCCGAACATACGGGCCATATACTGGTCTTCACAAGCATGTCGCTCACCCAGAGTCAGCACCGGTCCATGTGTAGTGTCGGGGGCCTTGGTCTTTGTCACATCAAGGGCCCTCCGCTCCAACTGCGGAATGTAATCCAAGGCTTCTTCCTCAACGTCGAGGCCTCGGAGGAAGGTGGTGATGAGTCCGCCAAACCCGTATCTGTGGCCCTGGTGTAGTCTGGCTCTCTTCATGGCGGATATTATGACCGCCCCCACATTAATCTCAAGCCCTTTCATAAGGGCATACACCAGGCAGACACGGTCCCGGGTCACGTCTGTCATATGCACTCCCAGGATCAGACACAAACATACAATTTTTAGCCAGATTCTGGCCTCCCTGTTCATCTGCGAATAAGGCAGAGTCTGGTGGTAACCCCTCTCTTTGTGTCTACTCCATCGGGCTGTGGATCGAGCCCCACACAACATACATCTGATGTCGGCGTACGGTGGGGTGATGTTTAACTGGCAGAGGACGTGGGCGTCTGTGTCCCGTGCTCCCACGATGGCATTAAACTGCTGGGGTTCCAGAGTGACAATCTGCCCTCTGATTTTAATAGTATGGCTCCTGATGGCCGGGTTCCAGTTGGCGTAGAATTCCCGGACCAAGTGAAGGTTGCACTCCTTGGGCTCCTGAAAGATAAAGCTGAGCCCAGCTGCCTCAATCCTCTGTACGATGCGAGGGAACTCCTATGCAAGTGGTTCCCTTGCAATATATTCCTCCGGGAAGTACTTGTTCTCCTTATGCTTTGCGTACCACTTCTTTCCTTCCTCGGTAACCCATCGTGTTCCGTATCGGCGGTGTTGACCGCGTGGAACAGCAGGTGCAGCTGGGACAGCAGTGCCCAGTCTCATTCTCTTTCTGCCGGTGCTTGAGGTTGAAGCACCCTTGCCTTTATCTTGTCGGCTGGCCATTGTACCTGTCAATTTACACAAACAAGCACAACGTTAAGCTAAAAACTTGCTAGCTTCGGCTAAGGTCGGGTTAAACAAAATTTACCCCACACTAAGTCTTTAACAATATTTACAACATTTTAGCAAGGATAGCTCTATTTACACCCCAAACACAATCAACTATAACATATTGCTTAGTGCGTTCACAAAAATTCGACAGCATAACGGCTAGCGAACTACTCAGACTTCATACAGCTAACCCAATCCTACTATCGACAGCTATTCACCCATAGCACTTAGCAACAATAACAACAACAAAATAGAAACAACAATACAAACATTTTATATACAACTAATCTAAGCAATTCAACCAATTCACATATTACGCAATTTCCCACAAAAATTCGAGAATTAGTCGTCTTTCAACAATTATACAATATTTACAACGACTTATCTCAAATAATAAACACACCCCGACATCAATTTCGTCAAACTATCAAGTTACCCAAGTTACAATTCAACAACCCCAAGCCCTAGAATGCAATTCGACAATCAAAATTGAACTATTCAATCAATCGATAAGTTCAAACGTCAACTACAACAATCCAAACATAATCAATCACAAAATAATTCACGTCATGTGTAATTTCTACCTAGGGTGATATATCTCACCTCACATGCTCAAATTCGACAAAAATCGCCAAAAATTTGAGATAGATGATGAAAACATACCTTGGAATTGAAGAATCGACGAAAACTTGACGTTTTCCTTGCCTATTAACGTGGCACGGAGCTTGGGGGTAGGGGAATGGGTGTTTGGTCGCGGAGGGTAGAGGGAATGGGGAAAAATGGGCGAAAATCGGGGGTTTATTTAAAGGAAACACGCGGGTCACCCGGAAACCCGGTGTGACCCGGCACTGGGATAAGGGCAACGTGTCACGGAGGGTAACGCAGAGACCCTCCTCCGTGACACGGAGCCAACGTGTTGGCTTATTGGAATTTTAAAAAAATTCCAGATTTGCCTTCAACGTGCCACGGAGTCCAACGCGGAGCATTGCCTCCGTGACACGGCGCCAACGCGCCAGTGCTCTGTTTCACCATCAAATTTTATTTTTCATACCTCGCCTCGTTTCCTTGATTCCAAGTATTTTTCCTCCGGTATACCTGAAAATCACCTCACTAAACAAAAATTGGTTAAATGAATAGATTCCCTACTAAAAAATAAAAATTTACTAAATTACTAAAAAAAAAAAAAAAGTTTACTAAATAAAATGCAAATCTAAGCCTAATCAAGAAAAAGAAAAGAAAATAAAATAAAAGAAAAACTTTACACTAAAGAAAGAAAAAGAAAAAAAATATATTTTTCACGGGTTGCCTCCCGTGCAGCGCCTGGTTTAACGTCGCGGCTCGACAACCTTTATGCTCAAGTGTCTACTAGGGAGATGGACGATTTAACCCGATCATGGTCATCTCCCCAGTAGTTCTCAACCTTGTCTGGTGGCCTACCTAGTAACTCTCGAGGATCACTCAATCCATTCACATTCCCATGATCAATCACGTTGATCACCGATAGTTCCTTATAGACAGTCGGGAGCTTAGGTGCCTTGTACACGTCGAACACCTCAACCTTGTCGTGTGCTCGCATTGTGAGTTGACCCACAGCTACATCGATCAATGCCTTTCCGGTTGCCAAAAAGGGTCGTCCCAAAATAAATGGGACTTCCGCATCTGGTTCAAAATCCAGAACAATGAAATCTACCGGAAAAATGAGGGAGCCTACCTGCACTAGCACATCCTCAACAATGCCATCCGGCTTAGCTAAAGACCTGTCTGCTAGCTGCATGATCACTGTTGTAGGTCTAGGGCTCCCTAGTCCTAACTTTCTGAATACCGAAGATGGCATCAGATTTATACTTGCCCCCAAGTCGCATAACCCACGAGCTCGGATACTTTGCCCAATCGTCAGCTGGATAGTAAAACTCCCAGGATCCTTCAGTTTAGTGGGCAACCTGTTCTGAATACAGGATGTGCATTCCTCCGTTAAAGCCACCGTGGCATATTCAGTCAAGCGACTTTTGTTGGCCACGATGTCTTTGATATACTTCGCATATTTTGGCACACCCTGCAAGACATCAACAAGAGGTAAGTTAACATGTACCTGTTTAAGTACCTCCATGAATTTCTGGAAACACGCCTCCTCCTTGTGTTTCTTAAGTCGTTGAGGGAACGGGGGTGGAGGCCTTGCTGGTTCAGCTTCTTTGGTCTTCCCCGTATCTGAGGTTTGTTCTCCCTCAATATCTGCTGCTCCTAACTTCTGAGGCGGTCTTTCCGGTTCCACCTCCTTTAATTGTAAACCACTCCTCGTGGTCACTGCATTCACCTGCTTAGGATTGGGATCCGTGTCGCTAGGTAGTCCTCCCCTTGGTCTAGTATTTTGGGCACTAGAAAATTGCCCAAACTGATATTCAAGAGCCTTGGTTGCCAATTGATTGTTCTTTACTTCGGCTGCCAATTTGATATAGTCAGCCTGCAATTGTGCCTGGTTGGCAATCATAGTCTTGAACATTTCCTCAATAGTCGGTGATGGTGATGGAGGATGGGCATTGTGATTTCTGAACTGATTCTGATAGCCTTGTTGCCCTCCTTGGTTTCTGTGCATACCCTGCCCTGAACCTTGACCTTGTTGATTGTTGCTACCCCACGAAAAATTTGGATGATTCCTCCAATTCGAGTTGTAGCCACCGCCAAACTGCTGTTGATTCCTCTGTGCATTGCCCACAAAGTTGACAGAATCAGGATTTGCACCACAGCATTCAGCTGAATGCTCACTACTACCACACACTTCACACCACATCTGTTGGACTGCATTGACTGAGGCTGACGGCTGGTTCAAATTCATATTGCTGAAGTGAGTGTTTAACTGATTTTGCAAAGCAGCTATCTGTGCAGCGATAGCTGTGAATCCATCCACTTCAAGCACTCCCGCTGCTTTCCTTGCTCCACCTCTTGAAGAATCTGCATTCCATGCCGAATTGCCTTGTGAAATTCGGTTGAGCAAAATGTACAGCTCCTCATAAGTCTTCTCCAACGCTTGCCCTCCAGCTGCTGAGTCTAACAAAATTTTAGTGTGGGGTTCCAAACCCTCAATAAAAGTGTGGACCAACACCTCATTTGACTGATGATGATGAGGACAATCCCGCAACATGGACTTGAATCTTTCCCAGGCTTGATAAAGATTTTCTCCTTCCCTCTGTTTAAAACTTAGAATCTGACTTCTAAGTTTAGCTGTTTTACCTGAAGGGAAAAATCTGATCGAAAACTTCCTTGCAAGATCATCCCACGTTGATATAGAGTTGGGTGGTTCAACTTTTAACCACCTCTTGGCTTCACCCAGTAAGGAAAATGGAAATAAGGTGAGCCGAACATAATCAGGTGACACTCCAGCGGGTATGTAAGTGTCACTTATCTCCAAAAAGTTCTGGAGATGTTGTTGCGGGTCTTCGTGAGGGAGACCGGTAAACTGCCCGCTAGTGTGCAAAAGTTGCACCATATTTTGCTTTAACTCAAATCTCCCTCCAGGCTCTGGTTTGCGGATGCTAGAATGTACATTATTAGCGTGTGGGATTGCCACCTCGCGAACCGGCCTGGCTGCTACTTCCTCGGGCACTAACACTGGCCGCACAACTGGTGGATTTGGTTGCTCCATCATAGACTGTTTAAGCAACTGCAGCTTCTTCCAAAGAGCTTCTCTACGTTGACTGTGCAATTCACGTTCTGGCTCTAAGTAAGATTCCACCAGCTCCTTGTCCCTTGCCAGTGTTCACAGAAATAAAAATCTGCAAAATACAGGCTAAGACCAAGTTGTTAACACTTAAGAAAATAAAAATACAAATACAACAAATTTACACTAAACACAATTTTACAAATCGCCTAGCCTCCCCGGCAACGGCGCCAAAAACTTGTTCGCGGCTTGTACTGCTCGGGTTGGTATTAAATATTATCAACCGACACGCAAGTGCACGTGGTCAAACAAGTAATAAAGTGGCTAAGTAGCCAAGTATCGATCCAAGGAGGCTGCTCTAGATATGTAAAACTGCCTAGTTTACTATATTTCTATTCTATCCCTAACTATGTTAACAACAATCCAACCAAGAGTTGAGTGAGTTTTTGTTTCTAAACTATTTATATACTACAATTAATAACAACTTTTTACTTTAGAATTTAGACAATGGATACGCACATGCCAAGGTTAAGAACGAGTAATGAACTTGATAATCATGATAATTTGGTCATCCTCTTCTTCATGTTGCTAGCCAAGAACGTTGCCTAGAAATTAAAACTTTCGTATTTAATTTCACTTTAGAATCATAAACCATCCGTCTACATTTCTGTGATCAAATGCAATTTATGACCTAGCACTACAATTCCGGTTCCTAAATTGACTAATACAGCTTTCAAGTATATTTCTATCAAGAAAGCACATCAAAACCCAATTTTCCCAAATCAAGTTAAGAACAATACCCTATTAATTCACAACTTTCCAATTTCGTGCTCCCTCGAGTGAAATTGGACTTTTTAGATATACATTAATGGTGCCCAATCAATAATGTAGTACGCACAAGAATTAATAGAACAACATGCAAGAAGAAGAAGAAACCATATCAATTATCACCAAAATTCATTACACAAGTTCAAAACCTCAGCAAAGAAGGGAATTAGCCACTCATTCTTGGATTAATCATCCTAAAATGAGTGTAAATCATGCATACAATTGAAGGAAAGAAGAAAGGAAGAGAAGAAAACTCTTAGCTTCTCTATTCTTCAACTGCCACAAACCCACGTTCCTGCTCTCCACTTCTGAACTCAGTCTAAAAACTAAAAACTGATTAAAAATAAACCTAAGTGTGCTATTTATACTAGTGGGAAATTTTTCCCGGAATAACAAGCAACGTGTCACGGAGGCCAACGCGGTGCACTGCCTCTATGACACGGCGTGGACGCGGACCCTCTCTGGAAATTGCAGGGTCCGGATAATTGGCCTCAACGTGGCACAGAGGCCATCGCGGAGTCCTGTCTCCGTGCCACGGAGCTGTCGCGAGGCCTCACTGGAATCTGCCAATTAATTTGCTCTCCAGGCAGTGTGCTACCGCAATGGCAGCGTGGCACGGCTCCATCGCGGAGCCAGTGTAAAATGTTCCATCCAAGGTCTTTTCCACGCTCGCATCCCAGTCCAACTCCGACATAGTTCCAACATGCATTTTAGCTCTTAAAAATCACATTATCCTGCAAAACAAATGCTAATCATGTTGGTTAGTATAAATTCGCATTTTATTAACAAATACATTATATTATATACACATTGCACAACAAACAAGGTAAAAATGATACGTTTGAGTATAACTTGGGCATATAAATCTGCCCAAGATCAACAACCATGCACGAACGACTCATTCGGCTCTGTGATCTGTCACCATCTTAGGTGCATACTTGGATAGGTTAGTGAACTCCAAGGAACACCCCTAAACTATCATATTTCCTTACTTCAGATTCGCAAATTCGGCTACTTTAATCTCCCTCATCTCACGAGGGAAAAATCGATCTAGAAATGTAGTGTGGAACTCATCCCAACCAATGGGGCCTGCTCCACCTGTCCTCCTATCTTTCCGCTACTTGAACCAAATGTGTGCAACCCCTTTAAACTTATACGAGGCTAGATCGGCGCACTCCTCTCTAGTCACCTCCATGATGTGGGTGATCTTTAAAACCTCATCAATAAACTCGTGTGGATCCGCATCCACCATTGACCCAAGGAACTCCAGAGGGTTCATCCTCAGAAAATCTCTTACTCTTGCCGCCCGCCGCATTCCCATTCTAAGGGACGTGCGCTACCACCTATTGGTTGACTTGAGCGGTCAAATCCTTAGCTAGCATTATATGGCAGTCCTAAACTCTACGCGGGCCACCTCTCGGGTACATGATCTTCACGGGCTGGTGGGGCTTGCTTGTGCCCATCCCCATTGTCATCCTCTTGGCCATTTCCATTTCCATTCCTTTTTCCATTAACTTAGAAAAGAGGCATGATTCAGCAAATGCGTATAGCACGAGATAGAAGGATAGAGACATTTCATCGCACGACTTAGATCACTAAAGAAGTGAACATTTCATAAAACGTTTTGTAGCCTCTTCGTCATAAGTGTGGCGCACTTCACACCCATGAAAAAGACTCTACTTAACGCGGCTTTCAGAAACCCTAGGAATATTCCAAACCTATTGCTTTGATACCAAGTTTGCACGACCGAACATAGGCTCGGATCGAGACATGGGACAAAGAACCCCGAGAGGCTCCAAGTCGACCCATGGCATGAACATGACATCTAAACTCAACAAAATCAAGTGGAAGTCTAACATATATAATATAGCGGAAGTCTGCGAATATAATAACACAAATATCTGAATACATACACAAGTCTGAAGCTGAATATATACATGTTTGATAAGCCTCTACTACTGATGAGTTGATGAGACAAGACCCCAACTAACTCAGTATAGTCTGAAACTGAAAATACTAAATACAACTGATAAAGGGCCCTCGGAAGATGAGGATTCACTAACTGCCTGGGTGTTACTAACACTGAGAGTCTGGCTAATGGTGACACTGAGCCTGAGCCTGAATATCCGATCCTGTATCATAAAACAATACAGCATAGAGTATGCGGTCAGTACGTGGAATGTACCGAGTATGCAAGGTAAGTAAACCCGCTAAATAAGAAAAATAATTGATCATGCATAACATAAAACATTTCATCATAAGAGTCTAAGCGTAGGGCTTGCATACTATTATCTGAAAACATGGCTTAAACATAACTGAATATAATAACTGAATCGAATGACTCAAAGATGAAAATTGATAATCATAAGTAAAACTGAACATTGGGTCAAATTTGCTGGAAAGATAATATCATGACTGATTAACATGCGTAACTGAAATTATGAGAAATAATGGGAGACTCGTCATATAACCGACATTACCACGATAAAGCTTTTGTGGTCCCGACTATTGCACTCAAGTGGGAAGAGCCGTCCAAAGCCTTGCCAAGGCTAAGGACGCTACCATGATATCGATATCAAGCTGAAGGCCCCTTGGGGGCAGGGGAAGATCACAATGGAGGTCCCAAATAATCTAAACATACCTACGTTGATACATAGTTCTAAGGCATACGGTTGACTGACCCTTAGTCTCCATCATTTTTCAATGAAGTTGAACCATCATCTAATGATGAAGCTGACTCATAACATACATGCATAAATCTGAAATCATAAGATGAGGAACCTTGGGCTCAAACCATACCACAAGCTGAAAATAGTAGGAGTCTAGACTCCAAATCCATGTGGTAAGCTAACAACATACAATTTAGATAAATCATGACACATACTTGATCATATGGGCCTGCCCAATACTTAAACATGCTTGGACTTGATCATTTGGAAACATGAACGTGGACATGGGTAATTCGAAATCACACTTTCATCATATACATCTCATCATGCTTGAATACATATTTCATAATCTCATCTTTCATGAACTTCCATGGACGGGCATCATAATTTATAAAATCTTGAAAACATAATTTTTAATTTAAAATATTGTAAAATATTCCCATTAATCATAATTCAACATTACAAACATTCATAGATCACACCCATGATTGATACATAGACAATTCACATGTTGGGTTAAAACCCTATAGATTCATCAACTAAAATTTTCATGAAATCGAAGAGAGATTGGGCATGGGTGTGGATGAATACACCCATTCATAACTCTACATAGCTAGAAAAATATGATATCACAACCTTCTTGTGAACCCAAAGGAATTTGGGGAAGAACTTGAATCTAAGCTTGATCACCCTTAGAAGCTTCTTGACTTTCATGCATGGAAGAGAATAGGCTTAGAATGAACTTACCCCTCTTAAAACACACTTTCAGAGCTTAAAAAATGTAGTATAGGTCTTAGGAACTTAGAAATTATGGAAAAGTCCTTAGTAAATTCACAGGAAAATACACACTACCAGTCCCCACGAGGGACTGGAAGCCTCGTGCACAACACCACGACTCGTGGTCTTAAGTCGTTACCTACACTGTAATCTTGCCTTCCGAGGGTCACAAAGAGGGACACCGCAATTCGTGGTGCACCAACGACTCGTGGTGACCAAATCATGACCAACACTGCCCAAACTTCTTACACGTTCAATCAAATCTTGACCACGGCTAACACAATGAATCATGGTGTTGAACACGACTCACGGTCACCCCTAAAATCCCCAAAATTCAACCAAGTCTTCCCTCTTCCCCACGAGTCACATAACTATTCGTGGTGTAACTCACAGGTCACTAGATGACTCATCCTGTGACCTGGTGTAGAAAATTCTATTTTTCTCCGTTTCAATCCTCGAGTCTAATCTTAGGGCTTTAGGAGTATTACACAATTCCTATAAAAGCTATGGAAGGGACTGCGGTCATGAAAGTAAGATCATAATTCACACTATAAGATCTAGTTGCATTTAAGAAGAATTCAAAGGCCAAAAATATTCTAATGTATGGTCTAGGTCCTCATGAGTATAATAGAATTTCAAATTGTATTATTGCCAAGAAAATATGAGATACTCTGGTTAATGCTCCTGAAAGGACCAGCCAAGTGAGAATGTTTAGGGTAGCTATGGTATTCACCGAGTATAAAACATTCAAGATAAAGGAGAATGAGTCATTGCAAGAAATGATCACTAGACTAACATCTCTGGTCGATGAGCTGTCGTCCTTGGGAAAGGTTCTCACCATTGAGGAGCAGGTTGACAAAGTTCTAAGAATTCTCCGAAAAGCTAAATGAGACGTGAAAGTCACTGCCCTAAAAGAAGCAAAGGATATCTCTACCATGACACTTGATGAATTGGTAGGAAACATGAAAATATATGAAATGAATATAGATGATCTTAAAAAGGAAGAAATAATTATGGAAAAGTCACTAGCACTAAAAGCATCTAATAGTGACAAATTTGATATTGATGAAGAACAAGTGGCTTTTTTGGCAAAACAATTCAAGAAGTTTCTCAAGTGAGGAAAGGGGTATGGCAGAAAACGAACAAGTATCAAGAAAGGGTCTTTCATGACGTGAACATAAGCCCTGATCGAGACACGAGACAAGAAACCCCAAGAGGCTCCAAGTCGACCCATGGCATGAACATACATCAAAATCAATCATAGATAAGTGGAAGATCATTATGAATAACATAGTCGAAGTCTAAACAAAATCTAAAATCTGAATACATACATGAGTCTGAAGCTGAAATACAAACTATGTCCTAAAAAGCCTCTAACACAAATGAGTTGATGGGACAAGGTCCCAACTAACTCACTATTGTTTAAAACTGAACAAATGAAATATGACTGAGAAGAAGGGCCCTCGCAGATGAGGCCTCACCAACTAAGGTTGAGGAAAGCTAACTCCAAAAGTCTGACTAGTGGCGGCATTGGGCTTGGATATCGGAGCCTTTATAATAAAACGATACAACATAGAGTATACAGTTAGTACATGGAATGTACCGAGTATGCAAGGTAAGTAAAAATGGATAGTAAAAAATACCTAAGAGTTAATAAGAGTAGGAAAACATGCTCATAACGTAAATATCATAATGTAAACATAAGGCTCAAGGTTTTTGAAACATTCGTAAATCATTCATAAACATAATCATAAGAGAAAAGCCTTATTAAACATGACTTGAGCCAAGGTGCATAAACATAACCATGCATAAATCATGAGGAACAATAGGAGGACTCGTTATAACCGACACAATCATGGTAGAGCCTTACATGATGCCCCAACTATCTCACTCAAGTGGGCAGAGTCGTCAAGGCTTTCCAGGAAAAGGACGTATAATATGTGATATCATGAACAGGGGATCCATTAAAATTGGAATATATATATATATATATATATATATATATATATATATATATATATATATATATATATATATACAGTTGCACGTAGTTTTAAGACACTGACATAGTCCTTTGAACACTGGGCTACTCGGTGCTAGACACTGCTCACAAAAACATGCATATTAGGCTCGAATGGTAACTGTAACATCATTCATGATGTTCATGGCCAAATAAATAACAACATCATTGATCCCCATTTAAAACACATGTTTAGCCATGAACAAGAGCCCATGAATTGGACAAGAGTCATAAATCCATAAATCATGAAATCCATGCATACTTGTAAATATGTAAACTTAACATTTCATAAATCCATAATAAGTACTTGAGAGAAATCAAACCATAAAGCATAAATCATTATTGGGCTAGTTAAGATAAAGATCATAATGAAATCATATCTTGACTTTTCATAAATATTCATATATGGGCATAATTGGATTTAAAAATCAAATCTATAAACTTATATTAAAAATAGTCACAAAATCTGCCCATATATCATTAAACAACATTAGAGACATGCCTGGATCATACCCATGATCAATACATAGAGAATTCGGACTTTGGGTAAAAACCCCATAGATTCAACAATTAGAATTTTCATCAATTGAGAGGGATTACGCATGGGTGTGGACTATTGCACCCATTCATAGACTTAGATACCTGAATAGACCTGATTTTCACACTTTCTTGATTGCCCAAAGATAATTAAGGAATAACTTTGTAGAACTAGGGTTGATCACCTCTCAAACTTCTAAACATGCATGCATAAATTAGGAAAGGCTTAGAATGACTTAACCCTTCTTAAAACAATTTATTCTGAGCTTAATACGATGTAGTTTAGGCCTTAGGAACGTAGGAATTATGGAAAAGCCCTTCATAAAATCGCAAAAAAAATAGACTGCCAATTCCAATGAGGGACTGGACGAGTCGTTGCCAGTGACCACAACTCATCGTCACCTCCCATTACCTTCACTGCCGAAATTCGCCTGGGGGTCACCACGGGGGACACCATGACTCATGGTGTACGCGACGAGTCGTGGTGATGACCCGTTAGGTGCACTGTTGATTTTCTTCTTCCTTCATATCATCCTTGACCACTGCTTACATGACGAGTCATGATGCTGACCATGACTCGTGGTCACATCTATGGTCATCCAAAACACAAAATTTCCAACAAAGTCCTAGCCTTTCCCCTCGGGTCACTTAACGACTCGTGAGGTTCCTGACGGGTCACTGGATAACTCGTCCTGTAACCTAATGCATTAATTCCTATTATGTCCGTTTCAACTCTTGGGTCTGATCTTAGGGCTTTCAGGATATAACAATATCTCCCCCTTTGGAACATTGTCCTCGAATGTTTCAAATCATACATAAATGCAGAGAATGCAATCGTCACACTCAAATATTGAACATACATGCTGAAAACTGACAGAGTGACTCACTCGAATTTGAACTGCATGACTGAACTGAATTCCTGAATCACACATACATCCATTTACATGAAAGAAACTATGGTACATAAGCTGAACATGAAACTGATAGAGTATTAAGGAGGAAGATGATACCTCAAGATGAAACTGAGCTAGAAGGGAATAAATGCGGGTATTTAGCCATTATATTTGCTTCAGCTTCCCATGTAGCTCCCTCAACATGTTGATTCCTCCATAAAACTTTTATTGAAGCTACTTCTTTGTTTCTTAGCTTTCGAATGTGATGATCCAGTATGTCCACTGGAACCTCCTCATAACTAAGGCTATCCTTCACACCTATGCTCTCCACCGGAACGACTAGAGCTTGATCACCCAAACACTTCTTTAAGAGCGATACATGAAAAACAAGATGGACTGAAGCTAATTATGAGGGCAACTCCAATTCATATGCTACCTTGCCAACCTGTTTCACAATTTGGTATGGGCCAGCATAATAGGGATTGAGTTTCCCTTTCTTTCTGAACCTCATCACTTCCTACATGGGAGATACCCTTAGAAACACCCAATCATCGATTTCAATGTCAAGTTCTCTCCTCCTCACATCCGCATAGGACTTTTTGCGACTATGAGTTGTATTCAACCTATCCCGTATAAATTGAACTCTCTCCATAGCCTCATGGACTGAATCTAGTCCTACCATCGCAGCTTCATTGACTCCAAACCAGCCAATAGGAGATCTACATCTCCCCAATAGGGAGCCTCAAATTGAGCAATCCGAATGCTCGAATGGTAGCTGTTGTTATACACAAACTCAATGAGAGGCAAATGATCATCCCAACTACCCTTGAAGTCAATCACACATTCTCTCAACATGTCCTCGAGAGTCTGAATAGTCCACTCCGCCTGGTCATTTGTTTGCAGGAGAAATGCCGCGTTAAGCTTGACCTGAGTACAAAGCCCCTTTTAAAACAATCTCTAAAACTGGGAGGTAAACTAAGTACCTCTATCTGATATGATGGAAAATGGCACTCCATTCAAAATATAACTAACTCCCGAATGTACAACTTAGCATAATCCTCCACCGAATCAGTAGTTTTGACCGGTAAGAAATGAGCTGCTGTGGTTAACCTATCCACAACCACGATTCATATTGTCAATGTGTGGGGGGAAACCCTGTGATGCAGTCCATATTAATCTCCTCCCACTTCAAAGTAGGGATACTGATGTCTTGAAGCACGCCTCACAGTCTTTGATGCTCCACTTTCACCTGCTGACAATTCAGACACTTAGCCACAAACTCCACTATGTCTTTCTTCATTCCATTCCACCAATAGACTTCTCGTAGGTCACAATACATCTTGGTGGCACCTGGATGTATCGAGTATCTGGAACCATGAGCCTCGTGCAACATCTGATCTCTGAAATCGTCAACATCCGGTACACACAAACGACCCTGAAATTGAAGCACACCATCTCCCTCTTTAGAGAAGACCTCAACCTTCTGACTATGAACGGCTTCCTCTAACTTTACCAAAATAGGATCCTCGTCTTGTCTATCTTTTACATCAGTCACCAAGGATGACTCTGATCCGTTCTGAATGATAACACCACAAATGGTTGAGTCAACCGAAAAAACTCCCAAATGTGCAAGCCGATGCACATCCTTCACCTGCTCCTTCCTCCCCTCATCTACATGGGACACACTCTCTATAGAAAGTCTACTAAGAGCATCCGCTACCACATTAGCCTTGCTCGGATGGTAAAGGACATTCATATCATAATCCTTAAGTATATCCAACCACCTTGTTTAACGTAGATTCAAATCCTTTTGGGTAAACACATATTGTAGGCTTTTGTGGTCCGTGAACACATCTACATGGACCCCGTACAAATAGTGTCTCCAAATCTTCAAGGAAAATACTACTGCTACCAATTCAAGATCATGATTCAAATAATTCTTTCCATGAACCTTTATCTGCCTGGAAGCATATGTTATAACCTTACCATTATGCATCAATACACAACCAAGGCCAAACCTCGAAGAACCACAATATACCACAAACCAATCGGTACCCTCAGGTAGGGTTAACACTAGTGTTGAGGTCGGTCGAGTCTTCAACTCTTGGAAGCTCCTCTCACCAAGCCTCCGACCATTGGAACTTCACTTTATTTGGGTCAATTTGGTCAACATCGCTTCAATTGATGAAAACCCCTCAACAAACCTTCGATAATAACCAGCTAAACCTACGAAACTTCTGATATCCGAAGGATTCACTGGTCTAGGCCAATTCTTCACTTCTTCCATCTTTTGAGAGTCCACCTGTATACTCTCATTGGACACCACATGACCAAAAAATGCCATGGAGTTCAACCAAAACCTGCACTTGTTGAATTTCACATACAATTGACAATCCTTCAAGGCCTGTAGCACTACTCACATATGAGTGGCATGCTCCTCCTCGCTCCGAGAGTACATTAGGATGTCATCTATGAGCTGTCACGACCCAAACGTAGGCCCAGATTGAGCATAGGACAAGGAGCCCCGAGGAACTTTAAGTCGATCAATGGCATGAACATATATTTAACTCAATCAAATAAAGAGAAATAAAAAACATGATAAACTTAGCGGAAGTCTGAAATGGCATAACAAAAAACATACACATGAATATAACCGACATACCCCATATAAGCACACATGGAGCCCGACCTGTAAATCCCTAGTAGGGAGGGGTCCGTACCTTGCCAAGGGTAGAACCATGAAGGGCGTGATATCACACATGAAAGGCCTATTTGGGGCATAAAGGGGATAATATCAAGGGAGGTCCCATCATGTCCTATGATGGCACGTAGTTCTGAGATTCGGGGTAAAACCTGGGCCCCAAACCTACTCGGTGTTAAATACTACTCCCAAAACATATATAGTGCTCAAAGGATTATATATATTAGATTCATGGGATAGATAAATCATGATAATTATAAGAATGCTCGTAATTACGTGAACTAGCCATGAAGGTAAGGCCCGTGAGTCGGTAAAAATCATAAATCGTAAATCTTGAGGTTCATGCATACTTGTAAATCATGTATATGCTTATCAAAATATAGATTCATGCTAGGCATTTGAATAAATCCATATCATAAATCGTAAACCATGATGGATTGAATAACATCAAAAAAATAAAGGTAAAAATCATAACTCAATTCATCATAGAACATGTATAATTAGGCATAATTTAATAAAATTTTAAATCAATAAATTTATTATTGAATTAGTTTTAAAATCTAATCATGATTCATAAAATATGATGTAAAATATGAGAAGTAATAACCCATAGATAGATCATTAGGATTTCATAAGATTTAGGATAAAACCCCAGAAGATTTTCAATTAAAAATTCATGAATTAGGAGAGATTGGGCTTGCATGTGAATGGAAACACCCACTCATAACCCTACATACCTGGGGAAGATCAAATTTTACCACTCCTTGAAAGCCCAATGAAAAATTGAAGGAAAGCTTGAAGAACTCTAACTTAATCACCTCTTAAACCCCTTCAATATGCATGAATGGATATGAATGAGCCTAGGATATATTTTACCCTCATAAAACAGTACATTTCGAGCCTTAAATGACGTAGTTTAGGACCCTAGGACGTAGAAATAATGAAAATGCCCTTAATGAATTTCCTGAAATTTCTGCACTGCCCGAGACGACGGAAGATCCAACGAGTCGTGACTTGATACCACGACTTGTGGTATCCGTTCTTTGCATCCACTGGCCATTTTCAACATCTCAAATTCAATCCCAACACTCGACATGACGGGTCGTTGAATCAAAGGACAGTCCGTTATATCGTCCATTGTTTCCCCCTTGACGACCTGCACCTGGCCTTGCCACGAGCCACACCACGACTCGTTCCTCCTTCAAATGAGTCTTGGTTTCCTTCTGTTACCTTGAATGGAGGTTTTCTTACTCCTTCCCACAGTTTCTCACCACTATCTATTACAGCTCACGACGGGTTGTCCCATGACCCATTGCTTCCTCTCAGGCTAAGGATCGTCTCCCCACGACATCAAATGATGACTGGTGGTATCAAATCATGGGTCTTTACATGACCTGTTACTTCAAATTGCCACCCAGCAAAACCTCACCATGGGAGCTTCAATAGATCGTTGGTGGAACCAACGACCCGTTACATGGCCTGTTCTGTGGAAATTTCCCAGATTCTGCCAACTTCCATTTTTAGATCCTAGGTCAAGTATAAGGCACTTCTGGGGTATCAAAATATTTTTGCCCTTGGGAACATTCATCCTCAAATATGGGAAAACATGAAAAAAATAGAGAAACGCAATCATCATAATCAAATATAGATCATTTAAGCCGAAAACTGATGGAATAACTATCTCCGATTCAAACTACATAGCTGAACTGAATTTGTGAATCATATACACATCCACATACATAAAAGGAACTGGGGTACATGAACTGAACATGAAAACTATCTAGAGTAGAGGGGAAAAATTGATACATCAAGTTAGAACTCAGTCGGCTGAGAATAAATATGGGTATCTAGCTATCATGTCTACTTTGGCTCCCACGTAGCTCCTTCAACATGTAGATTCCTCCATAAAACTTTGAATAAAGCTACTTCCTTGTTCCCTATCCTTTGAACCTGATGATCCAGTATTCCCACCAGATCCTCCTCATATTGAGGTTGTTTTTCACCCCGACCCTGTCCACCGGGACAACTAGAGTTGGATCACCGAAACACTTCTTTAAGAGCGATACATGGAATATAGGATTCACAGAAGCTAATTCTGAGGGAAACTCCAATTCATATACCACCTTGCCAACCCGTTTTATAATCCAGTACGGGCCAACATAACGCGGGCTGAGTTTTCCTTTCTTTCCAAACTGCATCACTCCCTTCATGGGAAATACCTTCAGAAACACCCAATCATCCACCTCAAATTCTAATTCTCTCCTCCTCACATAGGTATAGGAATTTTGGAGACTTTGAGCTGCTCTCAACCTGACCCATATGAGCTGAACCTTCTTCATAGCCTCATGGACTGAATCTGGTCCTATCATTGCAGCTTCACCAATTTCAAACTAGCCAATAGACGATCTACATCTCTGCCCATAGAGAGCCTCAAACGGAGCCATCTAAATGCTAGAATGGTAGTTGTTGTTGTATGCAAACTCGATAAGAGGCAAATGTTCATCCCAACTACCTTTAAAGTCAATCACGCATGCTCTTAACATTTCCTCAAGAGTTTGAATTTTCCGTGACCATCCGTTTGTGGGTGAAATGTTGTGCTGAGCTTAACCTGAGTACCTTGTCCCTTTTGAAATGACCTCCAAAATTGAGAGGTAAATTGGGTACCTCTATCTGATATGATGGAAAAGGGCACTCCATGCGACTGAACTAGCTCTCAAATGTATAGCTTGGCATAATCCTCCACCGAATCCGTGGTTTTGACTGATAGAAAATGAGCGGCTTTGGTCAACCGGTCTATAACAACCCAAATGGAGTCATATTGTCGGCGTGTCCGAGGAAAACCTATTATGAAGTCCATGTTGATTTCTTCCCACTTCCAAGTAGGATTACTAATATATTGGAGCACAACTCCGGGTCTTTAGTGCTCAACCTTAACTTGCTAACAGTTTGGGCACTTAGCCACAAATTCTGCGATGTCCTTCTTCATGCCATTCCACCAATAGACTTCCTGTAGGTCAGTTACATCTTGGTGGAACTTGGCTTGATTGAATACCTAGATCCATGAGCCTCGTGCAACATCCGGTTCCTTAAATCATCAACATCCAGGACACATAAGTGACCCTAGTACCAAAGCACACTATCTCTCCCTTTAGAGAAGACTCCCACTCTTTGATTCTGAACGACATCCTTTAACTTTACCAAAATTGGGTCCTCGTCTTGTCTGGATTTTACATTAGTCACCGAAGATAGTTCTGATCCATTATGAACAATAACACCACCATAAGTTGAGTCAACCAACCGAACTCCCAACCTTGCAAGTCGATGCACGTCTTTCACCAACTCCTTCTTCCCCTAATCCACATGGAAACACTTTCCGTGGATAGTCTACTATGTGCGTCTGCTACCACATTTTCCTTGCCTGGATGGTAAAGCACACTCATATCGTAGTCCTTAAGTAGCTCTAACCACCTCCTTTGCTGAAGATGAGATCCTTTTGAGTGAACACATATTGTAGACTTTTTATGATCCGTAAACACATCTATATGGACTCCGTAAAAATAATGCCTCCATATCTTCAAGGCAAACACCACCGCCGCAAATTCAAGATCACGGGTCTGGTAATTCTTCTCATGAACTTTTAGTTGTATGGAGGCATATGCTAAAAATTCTCCGTGCTGCATCAATATACACCCAAGTAAAATCCTTGAAGCATCAGAATACACCACGAACCAATCGGTACCCTTAGGTAGGGTTAACACCGGTGCTGAGGTAAGTTGATCCTTCAACTCCTGAAAGCTCCTCTCACAAGCCTTCGTCCATTGGAATTGCACCTTTATTTGGGTTAATTTGTTCAAGGGTGCTGCAATAGATGAGAAACCTTTAACAAATCTCTGATGGTAGCTGGCTAAACCCAAAAAGCTCCTAATGTCTGAAGGATTCACCGGTTTAGGCCACTTTTCCACCTCTTCTATTTTCTAAGAGTCCACCTTTATGCCCTCATTTGATACCACATGGCCCAAAAATGCCACGGAGTTCAACCCAAACTTGCACTTGCTGAATTTAACATATAATTGGCTATCCTTGAGAGTTTGTAGCACCACTCTCAAATGAGCGGCATGCTTCTCCTAGCTCGAGAGTATATCAAGATGTCATCAATAAACACAATCATGAACATATCCAGGTATGGCTCGAACACCCTATTCATCAAGTCCATAAAAGCTGCAGGAGCATTCGTTTGTCCAAAAGACATAACTACAAACTCATAATGACCATACCACATCTTGAAGGATGTCTTCAGGATGTCTCTTTCCCGAACTCTAAGTTGATGGTATCCGGATCTGAGATCTATCTTTGAAAAACACTTGGCACCCTGAAGCTGGTCAAATAAATCATCAATCCTTGGTAGAGGATACTTGTTCTTGATGGTGACCTTGTTTAATTTCCGATAATCAATACACATATTAAAAGAACCATCTTTCTTTCGGAAAAAGAGAACTAGTGCATCCCATGGGGATTTGCTCAGTCTATTAAAAAACTTATCCAGCAGATACTTCAATGCTCGTTCAACTCCTTTAGCTCGGCTGGAGCCATTCTGTATGGAGGAGTAGATATAGGCCACGTGTTGGGACAAATATCAATACCAAAATTGATTTTCCTCTCAGGAGGAACACTCGGTAGGTCATCAAGGAACACTTTTGGATACTCACATACCATCGAAACAGACTGGATAGTCGGCGTCTCGGACTCAACATCCTTAACCCTAAATAGGTGATGTACAAAACCTTTGGAATCGTATTCTTAACCTTAAGATAGAAAATAAAATGACCTACAGGCACGACTGAACTACCCTTCCACTCCAAAATTGACTCACCCAAAAATTTGAACTCTACCGCACGGGTCCTATAATTAACGACATAACATGCAAATAGACAATCCATGCCGAGGATAACATTGAAATCAATCTGAGGCTAGCTCAATTAGATCTACTGAGCTGACTTTCTAAAGTACTGTGACCGGGCAACCTCTATGTACCCATCTAGCTACGACTAAATCACCCATTGGAGTAGAGACTGAGGAGGGTTCTGACAAGATGTCGGGACTGACTCCAAAACTAATAGCCACGTAATGTGTCACAAAAGACAAGGTATCCCCTGTATCTAGTAAAGAATAAACATCAAGGTGAAAAACTTGTAACATACCAGTTACCACATCGGGGGAAGTCTCCTGCTCCTGACGGGTCGCAAGGGCATAGAACCTGTTCTAGCGCTAACTGCCAGCTGAACTAGTTGAAGTGCCCTACTGTGAGGGACGTGCTGCTAGAGAAGCTGAACTAGCAGCTAGTATATGGGCTTTGTCGCCCCCTGATCTAGCCAAAGGGCAATCTCTGAGTCTGTGTCCGGGTTTGCCACACCCGAAAAAAGCGTCTAAGCTGTCTAAGCACCTCCCTCGGTGATTCTTACCACACCTTGCATAGGCTGGGAAGGTGTACTCAATCTACACGCTACCCTGGCCCCTCGAATCTGCAGCCCTGCTTCTCAAATCACCTCGTGGTCTAGATGGTGCATTAGCTAATTATGGTGTTGAGCAAGAGGCCCGTGATGAGTCTGCTGGCGATGTCCTCCCCCCTCCCCCCTCCCCCCATGATCTAGGTTGAGAAGTCCCATAATTGTCTGTCCTAGCCCTCTTGGCCTCCGTATGCAGGGAAAATCCATGTCTTGATGCAGCATGGCGATCCTACAGTCCTTATCGAGGTAATCCGCCACTCCATGTACAAATCGGCTCACCCGAGCCCTCTAGTCTGCCACTAATTCTGGTGCATACTTGGATAAGAAGGTGATCTCCATAGCGTACTCCTAAACTGACATGTCCCCTTGCTTCAGATTTACAAAATCGGCCACCTTTAGTTCCCTCATTTCAAAAGGAAAGAACCGATCTAGAAAGGCTCCATGAAACTCTTCCCAACTGTTAGGGCCTGCTCCCCCTGCCCTACTATCTTTCCACAATTTAAACTAAATATGCGCAACCCCTTTCAGCTGATAAGAGGATAAATCAACGCACTCTTCATATGCCACCCCCATCACCTGGGTGATCTTTAGAATCTCATTAATGAACTCATGTGGGTCCGCATCTACTTTTGAACCAAGGAACTCTAGTGGGCTCATTCTCAGAAAATCTCTAACCTGAGCCGCCACCGCATTCCCATTCTGAGGGAAATGCGCCACCGCCTGTTGATTGACCTGGGCGGTCAAAGCCTGCGCTAGCATCTGCATGGCTGCCCTGAATTCAGTCGGCACTGGTGCATGCTCTTTAAGGACTGGTGGGGCCTGATGGTGCCCCTCTCCATTATTGTTCTCGTGTTCGTTTTTGTTTCTCCTTCAATTTAATCAATGTGGAGGCATGATTCTGCAAACATGTATAGCACGAGTTAGAAGGATAGATAGGCAATTCATCGCATGACATGAGATCGTAAAGAAGGGAACATTTCCTAAATGTCTCGTAGCCTTTTCATCATAAGTCTGGCGTGCTTCACACCCATAAAAAAGACTTTACTTAACATATCTTTCAGACATCCTAGGACACTTCAAACCTATAGCTATAATACCAAGTTTGTTACGGCCCGAATGTAGGCCTAGGTCGAGACACGGGACAAGGAACCCCGAGGGACTCTAAGTCGACCCTTGGCATGAACATATATCTAACTCAATCAAATAAAGTGAAAGAAACAGCATGATAAACTTAGCAAAAGTCTGAAATGACGTAACAATAGATATACACATGAATCTGAAGCTGATTACATCCTTTTGTCCGAAAAGCCTCTAAGTGTGATGAGTTGATGGGATAGGTCCCCAACTAACTTGCTCAAGCTTAATATTGAAAGTACATAAAGTAAACTGATAAGCGTGGTCCTCGAAAGATGAGGACTCACCAACAGATGTGGGATGCTAACTCTGAAAGGCTGGCTAGGGTCGAGGCTGAATCTGAGTGTCGGAGCTTATATCATGAAATGATACAGAATAGAGTATGCGTTTAATACGTGGAATGTACTGAGTATGCAAGGTAAGTAAAATGGACATTTAAAATACATAAAAGTGCATAAGAGCAGGACAATATGCTCATACCATAAATATCATAATGTAACATAAGGCTCAAGGTTTTCAAAGCATTCGTAAATTAACCATACACATAATAATAAGAGAAAAACTTTATTAAACATGACTTGATCCAAAACTGTATGAACATAACCATGCATAAATCATGAGGAACAATGGGAGATTCTTATAAACGACCTATCCCATATGAGCACACATGGAGCCCGACCTGTAAATCCCTAGTCGGGAGGGTGTCCGTACCTTGCCAAGGGGAGAACCATATGGGTGTGATATGACACATGAAAGGACAATTTGGGGCAAAAAGGGGACAGTCTCAAGGGATGTCCCATCATGTCGTACGGTGGCAAGTAGTTGTGAGATTCGGGGCAAAACCTGGGCCCCGAACCTACTCGGTGTTATATACTACTCCCAAAACATATATAATGCTCATATGATGATATACATGAGATTCATAGGCTAGTTAAATCATGATAATCAAAAGCATGCTCGTAATTACGTGAACTAGCCATGAAGTTAAGGCTTGTGAGTCGGCCAAAATTATAAATTGTAAATCATGAAGTTCATGCATACTTGTAAATCATGTATATGCTTATCAAATCATAGAATGATGATGGGCATTTGAGTAAATCCATATCATAAATCATAAATCATGATGGGTTGAAGAACATCAAAAAAATAAAGGTAAAAATCGTAACTCGATTCATCATAGAACATGCATAATTAGGCATAATTTAATAGAAATTTAAATCAATAAAATTATAATTGAATTAGTTGTAAAATCTGATCATGATTTGTAAAATAAGATGTTAAACATGAGAAGTAATAACCCATTGATAAATCATTAGGATTTTATGAGATTTAGGATAAAATCCCATAAGATCTTCAATTAAAAATTCATGAATTAAGAGAGATTGGGCATGGGTGTGGAAACACCCACTCATAACCCTACATACCTGGGGAAGATCAAATTTCACCATTCCTTGAAAGCCCATTGAAAAATTGAAGGAAAGCTTGAAGAACTCTAACTTGATCACCTCTTAAACCTTTCAATATGCATGCATGGATATGAATGAGCCTAGTATAGATTTTACCCTCATAAAACACTACTTTCTAGCCTTAAACATTGTAGTTTTGGACCCTAGGACTTACAAATGACAAAAATGCCCTTAATGAATTTCCTGAAATTTCTGCACTGCCCGAGACCATGGACGATCCAATGAGTCGTGCCTTGATACCGTAACTCGTGGTATTCGTCCATTGCATCCTATACCCATTTTTAGCTTCTCGGATTCATTCCCACCACTCAACGGGATGAGTTGTTTCATCAAAGGACGGTCTGTTATATTGTCTATATTTCCCCCTTGATGACCTACACCTGGCCTTCCCACGAGCCACACCATGAGTCGTTCCTACTTCAAACTAGTCATGGTTTCTTTCCATTACCTCAACTGGAGGTTTTCTTACTCCTTCCCAAAGTTTCTCACCACGATCCTTTACAAGTTACGATGGGTCATCCCATGACCCATTGCTTCCTTTCAGGCTAAGGACCAGTCTCCCCACGACCTCAAATGATGACTCATGGTATCAAACCACGTGTCGTTACGAGACCCGTTACTTCCAACTGCCACCCAGCCAAACCTCACCATGAACGCTTCCCATGGATCATTGGTGGAACCAACGACCAGTTACATGGCCCGTTCTGTGGAAATTTTCTAAATTCTGCCAACTTCCATTTTTAGATTCCGGTCTAGTCTAAGGCACTTTCGGGGTATTACATGATCACAATCATGAACCTATCTAAGTATGGCTTGAACACCCTATTAATAAAATCCATAAAAGCTGAAGGAGCATTCATTAATCCAAAAGACATAACTAAAAACTCATAGTGACCATACTGAGTCCTAAAGGCTGTCTTCAGGATGTCACTCTCCCAAACCCTGCGCTGATGATATCTAGATCTAAGATCTATCTTCAAAAAGAACATAGCACCCTGAAGCTGGTTAAACAAATCATCAATCCTGGGGAGAGGATACCTTTTCTTGATTGTAACTTTGTTCAATTACCGATAGTCAATTGAGTGGGTTTACAAAACCACTTTTCCCTATTTAAAGTCGACGCCACTCTGGAGCATGCAGATATGGTTCCATAGCATGCTACATTTGTGGACAGGACGGTCACCGGATAAGGATTGTCTAGCTAGGGGTCAGGGTGATCGGGATCGACAGGATAGGTCCTTGGTAGGATCACGAACTCCAGCATCCCCGGTAGGGCGTAGGCCCTCAGTTTTAACCGGCAGAGGCCGAGGCTCATCAGAGGCCTCCTGTTCAGGTGCCGGCCCAGACGGTACTTATTCACTACCGGAGCGACAGGAGTCAGATTCGTCACCAGATGTTATGACTGGAATGCTGAACATTTTCTCTCATCCTGCTTATGTGTTGATAGATCCAGGATCCACCTTGTCCTATGTTACACCGTTAGTGACTGGAAAGTTTAGTATTATGCCGAAATTGCTTCGGCAACCGTTCTCATTGTCTACACCCAGTGGTGACTCTATTACAGCCAGAAGGGTCTATCGGGGGTGCACAATAGAGGTTGCCAGTCGTCAGACTACGACAGACTTGATAGAATTAGAAATGGTTGATTTTTATGCCATTATTGGTATGGATTGGCTAGCTCCATGCTATGCCAATGTCGAGTGTTTGAACAAGATTGTCCGATTCCACTTTCCATGGGAGGAAGTACGGGAGTGGAAAGGTAGTACAACCACGCCAAAAGGTAGGTTTATTTCCTATCTTCGGGCGAGAAAATTGATAGCAAAAGGGTGCATTTATCATATTATTAGAGTTCAGGATGTTCAGGCAGAGCCTCCGACCCTTCAGTCTATTCCAGTGGTTAATGAATTTCCCAACGTATTTGCAGATTATCTTCTTGGTATTCCCCCAGAAAGGGAAATTGATTTTTCAATCGATCTATTACCAGGTACTCAACCTATATCTATTCCTCCAAATCAGATGGCTCCTACTGAACTCAGAGAACTAAAGGAACAATTGAAGGATTTGCTAGACAAGGGCTTTATCATGCCGAGTACCTCACAATGGGGTGCGCCAATTTTGTTCGTGAGGAAGAAGGACGGCTCCCTCCGTATGTGTGTAGATTAACGACAGCTGAATAAAGTCAATATCAAGAATGTACTTGCTTCCATGAATAGACGATTTGTTTGATCTGCTATAGGGAGCGAGGTATTTTTCAAAGATAGACTTAAGGTCCGGATATCATTAGGTCCAGGTTTGTGAAAGAGATATTCCAAAGACTGCCTTCAGGACAAGATATGGCCACTTTGAATTTCTAAGCATGTCCTTCGGACTGACAAATGCCCTAGCAGCGTTCATGGACCTGATGAATAACATTTTCAAACCATACTTGGACTTGTTCGTAATAGTATTTATCGATGATATTCTGGTGTATTACTGCTCAGATGCAGATCACCAGGATCATCTACGGATAGTGCTTCAAATTCTCAGAGATCGCCAGTTATATGCAAAATTTTCTAAATGTGAATTTTGGCGGAATTTAGTAGCCTTCTTGGGCCATATTGTGTCAGATGCTGGTATACAAGTAGATACGTAGAAGATAGAGGCAGTGAAAACCTGGACTAGACCTTCCACTCTGACCGGTACATAGTTTCCTGGGGTTAGTAGGGTATTACAAAAGGTTCATGGAAGGATTTTCCTCTTTAGCAGCACCTTTAACCAAACTAACGCAGAAGGAAGCAAAATTCCATTAGACTGAGGCATGTGAGCAGAGCTTTAAGGAACTGAAAGACAGATTGACATTAGCACCGACGCTAGCATTGCCAGAAGGAACAGAGGGTTATGCAGTCTATTGTGATGCTTCGGGTGTTGGGTTAGAATGTGTTTTGATGCAACATGCTAAGTTGATTGCCTATGCTTCCAGGCAGCTAAGGAAGCATGAGAAGAACTACCCTACCCATGACTCGGAGTTAGTCGCGGTGATTCATGCCTTTAAAATATGGAGGCACTACCTATATGGCGTCCACGTAGATAGTTTCACTGATCACAAAAACCTGCAGTACATTTTCACCCAGAAAGAGTTGAGTCTGCAGCAGCGTCGCTGGTTGGAGCTGTTAAATGATTATGATGTGAATATTTTATGTCATCCAGGAAGGGCCAATGTTGTTGCAGATGTCCTTAGCCACAAATCCATGGGAAGCCTGACATATTTACACCTCGGGCAGCAGGAATTGGCCAGAGAATTGCATCAGCAAGCTAGTTTAATTGTTCGTATAGTAGAATCAGGAGACAATGGAGCGGTAATTCAGAATACTACAGTGTCATCTTTGGTTGTGGATGTGAAAGAACGGTAGTATTAAGATCCTAGCCTGGTTCATCTCATAAATAGGGTCCAACGAGGGGAAGTGATAGATTTCCAGGTAACTGAGGATGGAGTTTTGAGATATAGGAATCGCCTCTGCATTTCGTACATGGTAGGGCTTCACCCGCAAATTATGGGCGAGGTACACTATGCCCGTTACTCTCTCTATCCAGGTTCGACAACAATGTACCATGACGTAAAAGAGATTTACTGGTGGCCGAAAGGAATGAAAAAGGGGATAGTAGAATTCGTAGCTCAATGTCCCAAATGCCAACAGGTGAAAGCTAAACATCAGAAACCAGGCGAACTGACACAGGATATACCCGTACCTTTATGGAAATGGGGGGAAGTTAATATGGATTTCGTAGTAGGGTTACTGCATACCAGGCGTAAAAATGATTCTATCTAGGTAATTGTGGACAGGTTAACAAAATCAGCTCACTTTCTGCCAGTAAGAGAAACCTTTTTAGCCGAAGATTATGTTGAGTTGTATATTTGAGAAACAGTCTAATTGCATGGTGTTCCGTTGTCAATTATCTATGACAGAGGGGCGCAGTTTACAACTGAATTTTGGCAATCTTTTCAAAGGGGCTTGGGAATGCAGGTTAACCTGAGCACAACCTTCCATTCTCAGACAGACAGGTAGGTAGAACGTACAATCTAAATGCTCGAGGATATGTTACGGGAGTGTGTGATAGATTTTGGAGGCAGCTAGGATGAACATCTACCGCTTATTAAGTTTTCCTATAATAACAGTTATCATTCAACAATTCAGATGACGCCTTATGAAGCGTTATATGGGCGGAAGTGCAAGTCTCTTATGTTACGGGAGTGTGTGCTATTTGAGGTAGGAGAATCGGCATTGATTGGGCCAGATATTATTCATCAGTCAGAAGAGAAAGTAAAGCTTATTAGGGAATGTTTGCTGATGGCTCAAAGCCGCCAGAAATCTTATGTTGATGTGCAGCGAAGAAACCTAGAGTTTAATGTGGGTGACTGGGTATTCCTGAAGGTTTCACCGGTGAAGGGTGTGACGAGATTTGGTAAGAAAGGCAAGCTCAGCCCGAGGTTTATTGGACCTTATCAGATTCTCCAAAGGATAGGCCAGGTGGCCTATGAATTGGATGTACCTCCAGAATTAGAATCTGTTCACCCAGGTTTTCATGTATCAATGTTGAGGAAGTCCGTAGGAGATCCCTCCCGGATTGTCCTAGTCAAAGACCTCCAAATCACTGAGGAGTTAGCTTATGAAGAAACTACAGTAGTCATACTAGATCGGCATATCCGCAGACTAAGAACTAAAGATGTTGCTTTCGTTAAAGTGTTATGGCGGAATAAGAACCAATAGGAGATTACCTGGGAGGTAGAAGATGATATGAAAACCAGATATCCTCAGTTATTTCAGACTTAGTCAGATTGTGCAGCTAGAGGTATGTTATTGTTGTTTCATAAGTTGCATTATATACATGTATATGTGGAGTAGTTGACTTCAGTCTACTGTGAAATGAATGCCATAGTATTGTGTGGAGTACTTGTATTGGACTTTTCTGCATTTTAGGGTTTTTTTTGGATAGTCCATATTACAGGGGAGACTCTACCGAAATTTTTCAGAATAAGAAATTACAAAGCTAAGTTTCTTGCAAGTAAAAGTTAACATTCGAGGACGAATATTTGTAGGGGGGGGGGAGGATGTTACACCTCGTAATTTTCTAACATTTAGTCAGCCTATTCGTATGTTTGTTAAGAGTTTTAGAGTGCCATTTGTACGAGGAAAGAGCCTGAGGAAAGGTCGACCGAGTGCAAAGTTGGGATTTCATGGGAGGAGGCCGAACCAAGTTGCCCAGAGTGGCGAAGTGGCACGGAGCATCGCCCTCCGCATTACCCAGAGTGGTGATCTTGGGCAAAATAGCATGCCCAAGTGATGCTTTATAACTTAGTTTTGTCTGGTTTATCAACTTAATTATATGCATTCTCATGTACTTCTATGTAAATGTTAATATATATACTAACCAACGTGATTAGTTCTTGTTTTTGTAGGTTTAAAATGAATTTGAAGAACTAATCCATGAGTTGGTGAAGTGGAGGCATGGAATCGGAAGTAAAACGCGAATGTCGGCAAGAAGGATGCGAGAAACAGCCCACCTACGGGTTGGCAAAGTGCCACGGCAGGCAAGATGCGCAACAAGGGCCATGACACGCCCTAAAATGCACTGCACAAGCAGCGTGACACGCTGCCAACAAGGTCAACTTCTGCCTGGTAACGGTCTTATGTGTTTTCCAGCATGCCTGCGCGTTACGTCCGTGTCACGGAGGCAAATTGGAGTGATAACCTCCGTGACACGGAGCTATTTCATGCCGGGCATAATTTTGTACATCTCTCATTTACTATAAATAAGTCCCTTAGCACCTAAAAACATTTTGTCATGATTTATTTCTTAAAAACTGCCAAGGAGTGAAGGGAGAAGTGGGAGAACTCACCTAGGGTTCCTAAATTTCATCTTCTCTTCTACCAATTCTTTTAAATATGTCACGTTAATTATGTTTTCTTGTAATTATACGAACTTGAGTGGATAGAACCCTTCCTCTAGGGTTGAAGCCACAAGGTATGATTGTGACTATGTGAATTCGTTTTGGTTTTAAGTTATTAATTGTTGTTTTGTCTTACATTCTTAATTATGGTTGTTTTTATGATTGATCACCATGAAAACACACAGGTTACACCTAGGTAAAAGCTTGAGAAAGTAAACCTAGGCAAGAACAAAGAATGTAGGTAGCAAGTTGGTATCTTACGATATAATTCGTGGTTAGGCTAAGAAGTTATACCTAATTTTCCTTGCTTGGTTATTAAAACAGGATGAGCTAGACACCAACTTAGAATTATCACATCACCACTCGCACAAGTAGTTGTGAAGCCAAGTTGAGTTAAATGATTAGAGGTACGAAAGTCCCTAATCAAGAGCATAAACCCCGTACACCACATCCACGTAATTGAATTGCCCACGAACTAGAATGTCACATCCCCGCTCAACGATGTAGTTGTGAGGCTAGTTTGTCGTGTTTAGAGGGTCAAAAGACCATGAACATGCAATTGTAATTATGTGAGACGACAATTGATAATTCCATACTTAAACCATTACAAAGCGTAGTATCGCATGATTATCCGGCGTTAGCTCTAGTTCCTTCTTGAATTTTTTAAGAGTATTTCGATGACCACCCCTAGACTTAATTAAACTTTATCGAAAATATCTAAATAAATACTTGTGAAAGTTAATATCACACTTGTACTTGATAATTAGCTTAATTAGTCCAGTCACTATGAGTTCGACATTTGGCTCTTAAAAAGGGCCACTGTATTACTTGTAAGACCACGTACACTTGCGTGTGCGCTCAGGCAGTCGTCAAAAAGTTTTTGGCGCCGTTGCTGTGCTGTCTCAACAAGTGGCATGGAGCAGAATCAACGCGATGGGCAGAGTGCGACGTTGCCTTATCTGCTGCCTCAAGTATATAAAGGCCTCACACTTAGATGTTGTGCTATTTCAATATAAATCACGGACAGAATAGAGGAAGAACAAAGGAAAACATTGGGAAATCATCCGATTACGCCACTAAACGCCATCCAAATCCAAATTAACTCTGGATATTGAAGTATAAAGCTACAGGGAGCATCTCTACAAAGCTATTTTCATAAAATACGCCCGGTGAATCGTCGTCCCCCCGATCTTAAGTTGATGGAATTGTTCCAAAATAGTCTTAATATGATCACGTGCCTAAAGTAAGTATTTCTCCCTTCTAGATTCTCGAGAAATTATGAGTTTTTTTTTGTCTTTCGATAAGTTGAAATATAGTCAGTATGTATATAAGTTATCATTTTCTTCGAATATACTAATAAAGTATCTCTATTCTTCCGTTAATATGATTACAGTTGCGAAGGGCAGTTGAGCACGAGCCGAAACTCGCCAGTTAATCGGTAAACAATGAACAAGGTATGTTAAGGCATTTTCTTTCGGAAAGTTAGTTTCTTTAGCATAGTAGTCCAGTATGAATCCTAGTAAAACATGTTAGGAGTATGTTATCATGTCTAGTTGTTATTGTTAGTTGAGGCTCGTAATTTGTATTGTTTTGGGCTGAATTACACCTGTATAGCTTCCGTGACAACCCCAGGGTTAATAGCTGTGTCGTCGCCCGCTAAGGGCGAGGATACATCACTCTACAAAGCGGCATGCCATCCGCAAGGGATGAAGATGGGGATCCAGATCCTCATATGCCATGGTTATCCTTATAAACACCCCTGTCGAGCATTTACGCCCGAAGTGTAGATATTAGGAGTCCTCCGAACTCAGACACAACTACAGTCAGGGGTTGTGCAGGCCCACTTGCAGACCCAGGGGATCGGCAGGATGCTTATAGCTGGTAGTTGACGCAGAATGACCTGGATAGGGTATATAGATTGAGGTGTACTGACTAGGGCTAATGGGGGCTTGGGTGGGTTATTATGTGCTGATTGTGCCTTCCGCCTTATGGGGGCCAGGTAAGGATGTTTACTTTAGTTACTGATATTTAGACAGTAAGCGCTTAGTTTGTCAGGTATGACCCCTACCCTCCTTATTACAGTTATGTTTAGCCCTGATTTCACTACTTCAACCATCGTCAGTCCGGTTCATTTGCTTCAGTCATTATCAGTTCTATTTCCTTGCTTTTAGTTATTTAAAGTTACTGCCTTACATATTCAGAACCTGTGGTACTGGCGACCTTTTCTAGGGCGCTACATTACTTGCCTGCAGGTACAGATAGACGAGGAGCAGGTCCCTCATAGTTCTAGTCATCCGTACAGAACCGTCAGCTCCCTTCTTTCGGAGCTTGTGTGATAGAGGTTTATTCCTTTTGTTTGTACAGTAGGGCCCCGACCATCTTATTACTCCTAGAGGCTTGCATATTGTGTTACTTTCCTGTGGTTAGATAATGTCGGTCGTGTGGGGCCCATATATGTTTTAGATTACGTGTGTTGGCCGTGTGGGACCCTGTTTAGCTGTTGATTGGTAGCCTTGTTAGGCATAGTTACATTTAGCAGCTCATTTTACTTTCCAGTTATAAATAGATAAAATGGAGGCCTTGTCGGCCCGCAAAGGACTCCCTATAATTTTTTGTCTCTGGTTAGCTTTTATTTTCGCAGGTGGCTATAGGCCTTGTCAGCCAGGGCTTGTATTTATAGCTGCTATATAGCCCGTTGTTTTCTTAATTCGTGAGTTAGAGTCATCCCTGCACCAGAGGTGCTTAGGCTCAGTCAGCTTAGTAGTTTAGGTCCTAGTAGGGCACCAGGTGCCAGTCATGCCTCCCAAGTGGGCGTGACAAACTTGGTATTAAAGCAGGTCGTATCCCAGGGTGTCTGCAAGTCGTGCTAAGTAGAGTCTTGTCTATGGATGTGTTGTGCACCCCATACTATAGGCAGGAAGCTGCAAGGCATGATAGGATGGTTACTCTTTCTTCTTATTCAGTCGTGCTGCAGAGCGGTACAGTATAGGGTTGAGTCCCTAAGCTCATTATACTCTTTTTATTACAGAGAAATGTCAGACTAGCGACACCCTACAACAGGCAGAAGGCTAGATATAGCAGCAGGAGAGGGGAATAAAAGGATGCCTCAGCCTCGGTCAGAATTGTCCCGATCTTAGGATGATATGGAGGTATCATCTCGACCTCCCCAGCAGTCTCCACCACGTCAGGAGCCGCTTGGGACAGCCGGTGTGATGGCACTGCCTCCGGCAGTTTCTATACCCATATCATCCGACCAAGAGGTTAGGAGCACGGTGGTTATGCAAGCCCAAATGATGGTTGCTCAGCGCCAGCCAGTGCCACCTACAGTTGCAGAATCCTTCGGAGGGCCTGGTAGCTCGAGGGTCCGAGAGTTCCTAGCATTAAGTCCCTCGCATTTCACAGGGACAGATCGAACCGGGGACCCTCAAGACTTCTTAGACCAGATGCAGAGGATTTTCAAGGTGATGCATGCTACACCCACAGAGTAGGTTGAGTTGGAGGTATTCCGGCTATGGTACATCGCGTGTTGTGGTATGAGAGTTGGGAGAGGTCCCAAGGGAGAGAAGTTTCCCCTCCGACTTGGCCCAGTTTCTTAGAGGCTTTCTTGGATCATTACCCACTGCGGGAGATTCGACAGGCCTGGGTTGATCAGTTCCTACACTTGGAGCAGGGGTCGATGAGTGTCCGGGAATATGCCATGCGGTTGATTCTTTCGCTCGATATGCGCCAGCTTTTGTGGACACAATGCCAGCCAGGGTACACCGCTTTATTATGGGGATGAACCCGGAATATGTTGAGACCTGCATCGTAGCCACACTGTGAAAGGATATGGATATCGTCCGTGTGTAGGCTTTTGCTCAGAATATTGATGGTATTAGATAGCGGCAATGGGAGATTAGGAGGACAAGTTAGGAGTAGCGTCGCAGGGATGGACTGGGTGAATTACAAGAGGAGTCCTGGGGAGGACCTAGGCCACGGTTATCTGATAGGACGCCTAGACCCCCGCGCCCACCACAGCGGCAGAGGAGCAGCTCTAGTCGTCAAGGGCAGATAGAGCCCGGTGAAGGTTCGTGACTAGTAGGTTCACAGCAGCAGAGGCGAGTGGAGTAGAGTGGGTTTACAGTACCACTTTTCCCTATTTGCAATCGACGCCACTGTGGAGCATGTAGGTATGGTTCCACAGCATGCTACATTTGTGGACAGGAGGGTCACTAGATGAGGAACTTTCCCGCTAGGGATCAGGGTGGTCAGGATCGACAGGATAGGTCTTCGGAAGGATCACAAGCTCTAGCATCCCCGGCAGGGCACAAGCCCTCAGTTTCAGCTAGCAGAGGACGAGGCATATCAGGGGCCTCCAGTCCAGGTGCCGGCCCAGTCTGTACTTATGCACTACCGGGGCGACAGGAGTCAGAGTCATCACCAGATGTTGTGACAAGTATGCTGAACATTTGCTCTCATCTTGCTTGTGTGTTGATAGATCCAGGATCCACCTGTCCTATGTTACACGGTTAGTGGCTCAGAAGTTTAGTATTATGCCAAAATTTCTTCGGCGACCTTTCTCAATGTCTACACCCGTTGGTGACTCTATTACATCTAGAAGGGTCTATCGGGGGTGCACAGTAGAGGTTACCAGTCGTCAGACTACAGCATACTTGATAGAATTAGAAATGGTTGATTTTGATGCCATTATGGGTATGGATTGGCTAGCTCGATGCTATGCCAATGTCGAGTGTTGGAACAAGATTGTCTGATTCCACTTTCCAGGGGAGGCAGTACGGGAGTGGAAAGGTAGTACAACCATGACAAAAGGTAGGTTTATTTCCTATCTTCGGGCGAGAAAATTGATAGCAAAAGGGTGCATTTATCATATTATCAGAGTTTAGGATGTTCAGGCAGAGCCTCCGACCCTTCAGTCTATTCTACTGGATAATGAAATTCCCGACGTATTTCCAGATGAGCTTCCTGGTATTCCCCTAGAAAGGGAAATTTATTTTTCAATTGATCTATTACGTCTATTCCTCTATATCGGATGGCTCCTACTGAACTCAGAGAACTAAAGTAACAATTGAAGGATTTGCTAGACAAGGGCTTTATCAGGCCGAGTACCTCACCATGGGGTGCGCTAGTTCTGTTCGTGAGGAAGAAGGACGGCTCCCTCCGTATGTGTGTAGATTATCGGAAGCTGAATAAAGTCACTATCAAGAATGAGTACTCGCTTCCCAGAATAGACGATTTGTTTGATCAGCTACAGGGAGAGAGGTATTTTTCAAAGATTGACTTAAGGTACGGATATCATTAGGTCCGGGTTCGTGAAAGAGATATTCCAAAGACTGCCTTCAAGACCAGATATGGCCACTTTGAATTTCTAGTCATGTCCTTCGGATTGAAAAATGCCCCAGCAGTGTTCATGGACCTGATGAACAACATTTTTAGACCATACTTGGACTTGTTCATGATAGTATTTATCAATGATATTTGGGTGTATTCCTGCTCAGAGGCAGGTCACCAGGATCATCTACGGTGCTTCAAATTCTCAGAGATCGCCAGTTATATGCAAAATTTTCTAAATGTGAATTTTGGCAGAATTTAGTAGCCTTCTTAAGTTATATTTTGTCAGATGCTGGTATACAGGTAGATATGCAGAAGATAGAGGCAATGAAAACATGGCCTAGACCTACTACTCTAACCAAGGTACATAGTTTCCTAGGGTTAGAAGGGTATTATAGAAGGTTCGTGGAAGGATTTTCCTCTTTAGCAGGACCTTTAACCAAACTGACACAGAAGGCAGCAAAATTCCATTGGACTGAGGCATGTGAGCAGAGCTTTCAGGAACTGAAAGAAATATTGACATCAGCACCGGTGCTAGCATTGCCAGAAGGAACAAAGGGTTATGCAGTCTATTGTGATGCTTTGGGTGTTGGGTTAGGATGTGTTTTGATGCAACATGGTAAGGTGATTTCCTATGCTTACAGGAAGCTGAGGATGTATTAGAAGAGCTCCCTACCCATGACCTGGAGTTAGCCGCGGTGATTCATGCCTTAATATGGAGGCACTACCTGTATTGTGTCCACGTAGATATTTTCACTGATCACAAAAGTCTGCAGTGTATTTTTACCCAGAAAGAGTTGAATCTGCGGCAGTGTCGCTGGTTGGAGCTATTAAAGGATTATGATGTGAATATTTTATATCACCCAGGAAGGGCCAATGTTTTAGAAGATGCCCTTAGCCGCAAATCTATGGGAAGCCTAACATATTTACAGCCCGAGCGGCAGGAATTGGCCCGAGAATTGCCTCAGCTAGCCAGTTTAGCCGTTCGTATAGTAGAATCAAGAGACAATGGAGTGGTAATTCAGAATACCGTAGTGTCATCTTTGGTTGTGGAAGTGAAAGAACGACGGTATGAAGATCCTATCCTGGTTCAGCTCATAAATAGGGTACAGCGAGGGGAAGTGACAGATTTCTAGGTAACCGAGGACGGAGTTTTGAGATATAGGGATCGCCTATACATTCCAGACATGGCAGGGCTTCGCTAGGAAATTATGGGAAAGGTACACTATGCCCATTACTCTCTCCATCCAGGTTCGACAAAAATGTACCATGACGTAAAAGAGATTTACTGGTGATAGTAGAATTCGTAGCTCAATGACCCAAATGCCAACAGGTAAAAGCTGAACATCAAAAACCAGGCGGACTGACACAGGATATAGCTGTGCCTTTATGGAAATAGGAGGCAGTTAATATGGATTTCGTAGTAGGGTTACCTCATACCAGGCGTAAATATGATTCTATTTGGTTAATTGTGGACAGGTTGACAAAATCCGCTCACTTTCTGTTAGTAAGGGCAACCTTTTCAGCCGAAGATTACGCTGAGTTGTATATTAGAGAAATAGTCTGATTGCATAGTGTTCCGTTGACAATTATCTCTGACAGAGGGGCGCAGTTTACAGCTAAATTTTGGCAATCTTTTCAAAGGGGCCTGGGGATGCAGGTTAACCTGAGCACAGCCTTCCATCCTCAGATAGACGAGCAGGCAGAACGTATAATCCAGACACTCGAGGATATGTTATGGGGGCGTGTGCTAGATTTTGGAGGCAGCTGGGATGAAAATCTACCGCTTATTGAGTTTGCCTATAATAACAATTATCATTCAGCAATTCATATGGCGCCTTATGAAGCGTTATATGGGTGGAAGTGCAGATCTCCAACTGGTTGGTTTGAGGTAGGATAATCGGCATTGATTGGGCCAGATATTATTCATCAGTCAGAAGAGAAGGAAATCTTATTGATCTTGGGCAGATTTATATGCCCAAGTGATACTCAAACGTATTATTTTCGCCTTGTTTGTGTGCAATATGTATATATTCTCATGTACTTGGTAATAAAATGTGAATTTATACTAACCAACATGATTAGCATTTGTTTTGCAGGTAAATATGATTTTTAGGAGCAAAAATGCATGTTGGAAAAATATCGGAGTTGGACTTGGATGCGAGCATGGAGACGACATTGGAATGTGCAGAATATAAGGGCTCCGCGATGGCGCCGTGCCACGCTACCATCGCGGAGGCACACTGCCTGGAGAGGGAATTAATGGACAAATTCCAGTGAAGCCTCGCGACAGCTCCGTGGCACGGAGATAGGCCTCCGCGTTGGCCTCCGTGCCACGTTGAGGCTAATTTACCTGACCCTGGATTTCCAGTGAGGGTCCGCGTCCACGCCGTGTCACGGAGGCAAGGCTCCGTGTTGGCCTCCGTGACACGTTGCTTGTTATTCCATGAAATATTTCCCACTAGTATAAATAGCACACTTAGGTTTATTTTAATTAGTTCAGTTTTAATTCAGACTTGGTGGAGCAAGGACGTGGGTTAGAAGCAGTTGAGGGACGAAAAAGCTAAGGGATTTCTTCTCTTCTTTTCTTCTTTCTATCAATTGTACGTATGATTTACACTTGTTTTAGGATGATCAATCCACAAATGAGTGGCTAATTCTCTTCCTTGCTAAGGTTTTGAACATGTGTAGTGAATTTTGATTGTAAATGATATGGTTTTCTTCTTCTTCTTTCATGTTGTTCTATTAATTCTTGTTCTTACTGCATTAGTGCTTGGCCAACATTAATGTACATCTAAAAAGTCCACTTTCACTCGAGAGAGCAAGAAATTGGAAAGTTGTGAATTAATAGGGTATTGTTCTTAACTTGATTTGGAAAAATTGGGTTTTGATGTGCTTTCCTGATAGAAATATACTTGAAAGCCGTATTAGTCAATTTAGGAACCGGAATTGTAGTGCTAGGTCATAAATTGCATTTGATCACAGAAATGTAGACGAATGGTTTATGATTCTAAAGTGAAATTAAATACCAGAGTTTTAATTTCTAGGCTAATGTTCTTGGCTAGCAACATGAAGAGAAGAATAACCGAATTGTGATTATCGTCAAAGTCATTACTTGTTCTTAACCTTGGCATGCTCATATCCATAGTTTCAATTCACAGTAAATAATTGTTAATACTTTTAGTATATATAATTTATAAACAAAAACTTATTTAACCGTTGGTTACGCTGTTGTTAGCATAATTAGAAGTAAGATAAGAATATAGTGTACTTAGGCAATTTTACTTATCCAGAGTCTCCTTGGATCGATACTTGGCTTACTTAGCCACTTTATTACTTGTTTGACCACGTGCACTTGCGTGTAGGTTTTAACCCATATAGCAAACCACCGAACAAGTTTTTGGCGCCGTTGCCGGGGAGACTAGGCAATTGGTGAAATTGTGATAAGTGTAAATTTACTGTATTTTTGTTTTATTTTCTTAAGTGTTGACAACTTGGTCTTAGTATTTGTTTTAATTCTTTGTTCATTTTAATTTTTCTCTCTTTCGGATACCCTCATTGACCTGACATCTTGGAATATAAATGGTGGATACGCATATTTCGGCGAATCTTGCATGAATTGCGGAGGATCCCACTTGTGGCAAAACTGTAACACGTGCAATATATGTGGGTGTCAATATGGCCATTGGGGTGATTGTCCAAAGGCATATTCCCCTCCCCCAAGCCCCCGCTATGATCATTCTGTTGTTTTTGGTGAATATAGGCATGTTGAAAATGAGGACTTGGGACGCCAAGTTCAAATAGAGGACATGATGAAACAACTCCTGGAGCAATCAGAAGCAATGAAGGAGTCGGTGGCAGAATTGATAATTCAGCAAAAGGAGAATGCCGAGGCTGTAAGCAGGATGAGCGTCAAACTCACAGAGATGTGTGTTGAGGCTGAAGCTTGTGATAATTCGCAGGTGACAGTTTTAGCCGATATTCAAGAGGAACTACAAGAGGAATACAAGGGTGAATTTTTGGATGAAGCCCAACAATTAGAATCTCTTGAGTGTCCCCGTGATCGGCTCATACCTATAGAAAATCCATTCATCGAAGAAGAGAAAGAATATCTCCCATTTGACCTTAATGGAGAAATAGATGTCGATGTTGAAAAGGTGTACACAAGTAAGGAAGTCAAGCACAATGCAATTTCAGAGTTGAGGTTGATTGGACCACACTCGAAGCATTTTTCGACATTAAGTTTGGTTGACAACACAGAAATAGAGTCTTCCAAGATTATAGAGAAATGTCTAGAGGAGGACCAAGCCCCGTATATTTTGAAATTCGCTAACTCAGAGAGCCAAAATGACTTCACTTACTCAAGGGCCAATAAGTTCAAAAGAAAGCATCTACAGCTTGGTCCTTACAATTTTTCACCACCACCCCAGGAGCATAAGAGGAAATTAGAGAAGAAATTAGGGGTGAAATTCATATCCTCAAGGCGGAGGAAAAAGCGGTGAAACTTGGTACGCCGAGCCGCGACGGTAAACCAGGCGCTGCACGGGAGGCAACCCGTGAAAAATATTTTATTTTTCTTCTTTTTGTACAGTGTAAATAATTTTTATTTTTTTTTATTTTTATTTTTCTTTTCTTGATTAGGTTTAGATTTTTGTTTTAGTTAATATTTTTTGTTTTAGTTAGGGAAATCTATTAATCTAACCAAGTTTGTTTGGTGAGGTGATTTTCAGGTCTAACAGAGAAAAATATACATGGAATCGGGAAGGAAAAGGCAAGGTATGAAAAAATAATTTAATTGAAGAAACAGTGCACTGGCGCGTTGGCTCCGTGTCACGGAGGAAGGGCTCCGCGTTACCATCCGTGACACGTTGAAGGCAAAATCCGAATGTTTAAAAATTCCAGTAAGCCAACGCGTTGGCTCCGTGTCACGGAGGAGGGGCTCCGCGTTACCCTCCATGACACGTTGCCTTATATTTGGTGCCGGGTCACACCGGGTTGCCGGGTGACCCGTGTGTTTTTCTTTAAATTAACCCCGATTTTCTTGCCCTTTCTCCCCATTTCTCTTCCTCTCCGCGACCAAACACCCAAATCCCCCTCCCCAATCAACGTGCCACGCCACTAGGCAAAGAAATCGTCAAGTTTCTTCGGTTCTTCAACTCAAAGGTATGTTTTCCTCGTTTCTTTCAAATTTTTGGCGATTTTAGTCGAATTTGGGCATGTGAGGTGAGATATATCACCCTATGTAGCAATTTACATGATGTTGAGTTATTTGTGATTGATATATGTTCGGATTGCTGTAAGTAGCGTTTGAACTTGTCGATTACGTGAATAATCCGAATTTGATTGAAAAATTGCATTCTAGGGCTTGGGTTATTGAATTTGAATTGGGTTATTTGATAAGTTGATGAATTAGATGCCGGGGTGTGGTTGTAAATTGAGATAAGTCGTGTAAATATTGTGTGAATGTTAAAAGACAATGAATTCTCGAGTTGTTGGGAAAATGCAAAAATTGTGTAAATTGGTTTGATTATTTGGATTCGATTGTATATAGAATGTTTTTGTCTTTGTTTTTGTTGTTGTTTTTGGTTGCTAAGTGCAATGGTTAAATTGTAGCGATAGTAGGATTGGGATTAGCTGTACGAAGTCTGAGTAGTACACTAACCGTTATGCTGCCGAAATTCTTTGTGAACGCACTAAGCATAAATTGTATAGTTGTTGTCTTTGGTGTAAATAGAGTTATCCTTGCCGTAGTTTTGTAAAAGTAGCTAAGGACTAAGTGTGGGGTAAACGTTGTGTAACCCGACCTTAGCCGAAGTTAACATGTATTTAGCTTAACGTTGTGCTTGTTTATGTATATTGACAGGTACAATGGCTAGTAGGCAGGATAAAGGCAAAGGTGCTTCTACTTCTGGCACCGGGAGGAAAAGAATGAGAATGGGCACCGCAGTCCCAGCTGCACCAGCTGTTCCGCGCGGCCAACGCCGCCAATACGGAACAAGGTGGGTAACCGAGGAAGGGAAGAAGTGGTATGCTAAGCATAAGGAGAGCAAGTACTTTCCGGAGGAACATATTGCACGGGAACCACTAGCACAGGAGTTCCCCCGTATTGTGCAAAGGATTGAAGCAGTTGGGCTCAGCTTTATATTTCAGGAGCCCAAGGAGTGCAACCTACATTTGGTCCGGGAGTTCTACGCAAATTGGAACCCGGCCATCAGAAGCCACACAATAAAAATCAAAGGGCAGATTGTCACTCTGGAACCCCAGCAATTTAATGCCATCGTTGGAGCGCGGGACACAGACGCTCACGTTCTCCGCCAGCTAAACATCACCCCACCGTACGCCGACATCAGACGTGCGTTGTGTGGGGCTCGATCCACAGCCCGATGGAGTAGACATAAGGAAAGGGATTACCACCAGACTCTGCCTTATTCACAGATGAACAGGGAGGCCAGAATATGGCTGAAGATTGTATGTTCGTGCTTGATCCCGGGAGTTCATATGACGGATGTGACCCGGGACCGTGTCTGCTTGGTGTATGCCCTTATGAAAGGGCTTGAGATTAATGTTGGTGCGGTAATTATATCCGCCATGAAGAGAGCCAAACTGCACCAGGGCCACAGATACGGGTTTGGCGGACTCATCACCACCTTCCTCCGAGGCCTCGACATCGAGGAAGAGGCTTTGGACTATATTCCGCTGTTGGAGCGGAGGGCCCTCGATGTGACAAAAACTAAGGCCCCCGACACCACACACAGGCCAGTGCTGACTTTGGGCGAGCGACATGCTCGTGACGATCAATACATGGCACGTATGTTCGGCATGCAGATGCTTCAACTACGGATTGGTGGGAGACCAGCCACCGAGGAAGAATTATGGCAGCTGGAGCTGGATTACCCATTTGGCGAGAATGCCAGAGCCTTATGCCGAGTGGGACCAGCCTTCGTGGAGCCGACTGATGACGATGTCCCTACTGATGAGAAGACACGTCGTGAGGACTCCGATGTGGAGTCCGATGACGACGATGGAGTTGACTCAGATATGGGCGACGAGGCAGCAGCACCAGATGAAGAAGTCGAATATTTTGACTGAACAGGGAGTTCCACCACCCTAAATTGTGTTTTGTAATTTTTGTGAACACTGGGGACAGTGTTCGATTTAAGTGTGGGGTGGGGAGTAGCTAGGTGCTGGGAGTTGGGCTCTAATTTGCTATATGTTTTTCCTTGGTGTGTATGTATGTTTGTGCTTTCCCTGTTATGAACTGATTTGTGGTGTATGTGTATATATTTGTTTGTGTGGTTAATGATGTGTGGTATGAAAAGTTATGGTTGCCAGTGTAAATATTTTGTAAAGATTTTTTTTTCTATCGAGATGATCGGTATTTTTCAAAATTTTCGAGAATATTTTGCACTTGTAAATATTTTCTTTCTATCGAAATGATCGATGTGTTGCAAAAATTTTCGGTTTTTATTTTTTTGGGTTTCTCGGAGTTTGTTTTCGGTTCTTTTACCGAGAATAGTCCCATTGAACCGATGTCATAGTTAGTGACCGTTCCCTATGATGGATGGATGACGACCGTCTTAAGGGAAATGTAGTCGATAGGAGTAGGATCTTAATTTGTTTTCAGTTTTTCTTTGGTGGATTGCATCAATGAACCTGTAGTTGCTTTATGGTTGCAAAATTTCGTTGCGTGTTGTAAATGATGTTCAAAATGTGAAAATGATTCGTTTGAAAGCATGCAATTTTGTAAATATGTTGAGTTACCTAGGCTGTAGAATTTGATTCAGTATGATTGAGGCTTAATCTTGAATTCATGTGATTGGCTAATTAGAGAGTCTGTGAATGCATCTTGATTCGAGCATGTGCATGAAGTGTAAAGTGAGGTATTGTTATTCCATGCCATTGTGAATTGTCTAGAACTTGCCTGGTGTGTATACAAAACGAAATGAAGGAAGTGTAGTGTTGGAAAGGATGTAGGCATTTCTTTGTTTTAACCGAGAGTTTCCATTTTTTTTCTTGTCGAATTCTACCTTTCTATATGTTGTATACCCTAGTTAGCCCGTTGAGCCTTTAGCCGATTTCTTTCTTTTGTCCAAAATTGTATAAACCAAGCTTCATTCTTTCTTTTCATTAGCTGTAAAAGTCTATATAAAACTCTTAAGCGCTTACGAAGAAAAGAAAATTTTCCCAAGGTGTCAAGGAGTAAGGAATGAAAGAAAAAAAAAGCAGAGTGAGGAAAGAAAAAATGATGTTGAAGAGGCACTTGTTATAATTAAATGATAGTGAGGGTACATGAAAACCCTTTGTTTTGTGTCAAGTGTGTTTGATGAAATGGGCTGTACGAAAGGAAACCAGCATGAATGGGAGAAAAAGAGGAAAGAGAGGAACAATGTCCATGAGTCGATGGGAATGAGTTGAAAAGGCGCTTAAGGATGCTAGCGACTATTATTGGCTAATCCAATATATATACTAGATCCATAGCCCCGTTACAACCCATTAAAGTCCTACATGATCCTATATTGAATTTCTTTATATTAGTGGAGTAATACACTAAGGGCAAGCCTATGGGTCATGACATGATGCATGTGAATTCTTTTGGGAGAGAGAGTGAAATTAATTTTTATATGCCCCTACTTGCATGTTTTTGTGTTGCATGAACAAAAAGGGGAAGATTCTATTGAGTTGTGAGGGCACATGCTTGATGAAAGATTGATTTTCGTGTCGGATTTCTTGATTAGTTGATTTGCATGAGTTTGCCGATATCAAGAATCAATTCTTAAAGTCTAGGAAGTCTTGATGTATTAAAGGTCATTATATTGTAAGACCAAGCATGTTTTCGTGATGATTTGCAAAAAATTGAATAATCGGTATGACCGTAGCGTAAATTGTCGCACCATAGTGACGAAGGTTGGGATGTAATTTGCATGAGTTGTGTATGTGTTGTTCGAGGACGAACAAGGATTTAATTGTGGGGTAAGTGATCTTGGGCAGATTTATATGCCCAAGTGATACTCAAACGTATTATTTTCGCCTTGTTTGTGTGCAATATGTATATATTCTCATGTACTTGGTAATAAAACGTGAATTTATACTAACCAACATGATTAGCATTTGTTTTGCAGGTAAATATGATTTTTAGGAGCAAAAATGCATGTTGGAAAAATATCGGAGTTGGACTTGGATGCGAGCATGGAGACGACATTGGAATGTGCAGAATATAAGGGCTCCGCGATGGCGCCGTGCCACGCTACCATCGCGGAGGCACACTGCCTGGAGAGGGAATTAATGGACAAATTCCAGTGAAGCCTCGCGACAGCTCCGCGGCACGGAGATAGGCCTCCGCGTTGGCCTCCGTTCCACGTTGAGGCTAATTTACCGGACCCTGGATTTCCAGTGAGGGTCCGCGTCCACGCCGTGTCACGGAGGCAAGGCTCCGCGTTGGCCTCCGCGACACATTGCTTGTTATTTCGGGAAAAATTTCGCACTAGTATAAATAACACACTTAGGTTTATTTTAATTAGTTCAGTTTTAATTCAGACTTGGTGGAGCAAGGACGTGGGTTAGAAGTAGTTGAGGGACGAAAAAGCTAAGGGATTTCTTCTCTTCTTTTCTTCTTTCTATCAATTGTACGTATGATTTACACTTGTTTTAGGATGATCAATCCACAAATGAGTGGATAATTCTCTTCCTTGCTAAGGTTTTGAACATGTGTAGTGAATTTTGATTGTAAATGATATGGTTTTCTTCTTCTTCTTTCATGTTGTTCTATTAATTCTTGTTCTTACTGCATTAGTGCTTGGCCAACATTAATGTACATCTAAAAAGTCCACTTTCACTCGAGAGAGCAAGAAATTGGAAAGTTGTGAATTAATAGGGTATTGTTCTTAACTTGATTTGGGAAAATTGGGTTTTGATGTGCTTTCCTGATAGAAATATACTTGAAAGCCGTATTAGTCAATTTAGGAACCGGAATTGTAGTGCTAGGTCATAAATTGCATTTGATCACAGAAATGTAGAGGAATGGTTTATGATTCTAAAGTGAAATTAAATACCAGAGTTTTAATTTCTAGGCTAATGTTCTTGGCTAGCAACATGAAGAGAAGAATAACCGAATTGTGATTATCGTCAAAGTCATTACTTGTTCTTAACCTTGGCATGCTCATATCCATAGTTTCAATTCACAGTAAATAATTGTTAATAGTTTTAGTATATATAATTTATAAACAAAAACTTATTTAACCGTTGGTTACGTTGTTGTTAGCATAATTAGAAGTAAGATAAGAATATAGTGTACTTAGGCAATTTTACTTATCCAGAGTCTCCTTGGATCGATACTTGGCTTACTTAGCCACTTTATTACTTGTTTGACCACGTGCACTTGCGTGTCGGTTTTAACCCATATAGAAAACCACCGAACACTTATCATAGAATGTTTGCTGACGGATCAGAGCCACCAAAAATCTTATGTTGATGTGCGGCGAAGAAACCTAGTGTTTAGTGTGGGTGACTGGGTATTCCTGAAGGTTTCACCAGTGAAGGGTGTGATGAGATTTGGTAAGAAAGGCAAGCTCATCCCTAGGTTTATTGGACCTTATCAGATTAGCCGAAGGATAGGCCAGGTGGCCTAAGAATTGGATTTACCTCCAGAATTAGAATCCGTTCACCAAGTTTTTCATGTATCAATGCTGAGGAAGTGCATAGGAGATCCCTCCCGGATTGTCCCATTCAAAGACATCCAAATCACTGAGGAGTTAGCTTATGAAGAAGCTCCACTAGCCATACTAGATCGGCAGATCCGCAGACTAAGAAGTAAAGATGCTTCTTCCGTTAAAGTGTTATGGTAAAATAAGAACCGACAGGAGATGACCTGGGAGGCAGAAGACGATATGAAAACCAGATATCCTCAGTTATTTCAGACTTAGTCAGATTGTGAAGCTAGAGGTATGTTGTTGTTGTTTTTTATAAGTTGCATTATATACATGTGTATGTGGAGTAGTTGACTTCAGTTTACGGTGAAATTAATGCCATAGTATTGTTTGGAGTACCTGTATTGGACTTTTCTGGTTTCAGGGTTTTTTTTATAGTCCATATTACAGGGGAGACTCTGCCGAAATTTTTCCATAATAAGTAATTGCAAAGTTAAGGTTCTTGCATGTAAAAGTTAACATTCGAGGACGAATGTTCTTAGAGGGGGGAGGATGTTACACCTCGTATGTTTCTAACGTTTGGTCAGCCTATTCGTATGTTGGTTAAGAGTTTTAGAGTGCCATATGTACGAGGAAAGGGCCTGGGGAAAGGCCGAATGAGTGCAAAGTCGAGATTTTATGGGAGGAGGCCGATCCAAGTTGCTTGTAGGGGCAAAGTGGCTCGGAGCAGCCCCCTCCTCGTTACCCAGAGTGGCAAGGAGCAGAATCAGCGCGATGGGTAGAGTGCCATGTTGCCTTGTCTGCTGCCTTAAGTATATAAAGGCCTCACACTTAGATGTTATGCTATTTCCATATAAATCACGGCCAGAACAGAGGGAGAACGAAGGAAAACATTGGGAAATCATCCGATTATCCCACTAAACTCCGTCCAAATCCAAATTAACTCTAGGTATTGAAGTATAATGCTGCAGCAGCATCACTACGGACTTATTTTCGTAAAATACGCCCGGCGAATCGTCGTCCCGTTGAGCTTAAGTTGATGGAATTGTTCCAAAATAGTGTCAATAAAATCACGTGCCTAAAGTAAGTATTTCTCCCGTTTAGATTCCCAAGAAATTATGAGTTTTTTGATTGTCTTTTGATAAGTTAAAATATAATTAGTATATATATATATATAAGTTATCGTTTTCTTTGAATATAGTAATAAAGTAGGTCTATTCTTCCGTTAATGAGATTACAGTTGAGAAGGTTAGTTGAACACGAGCCGAAACTCGCCAGGTAATCCATAAACAGCGAACGAGGTTTGTTGAGGCATTTTCTTTCAGCAAGTTAGTTTCTTATACATAGTAGTCTAGTATGAATCCTAGTAAAGCATGTTAGAAGTATGTTATAATGTCTAGCTGTTGTTGTCAGTTGAGGCTCGTAATTTGTATTGTTTTTGGCTGGATTACACCTGTATAGCTTCCATGACCTCCCCAGGCTTTATAGTTGTGTCGCCGCCCGCCAGGGGTGAGGATACGTCGCTCTACGGAGCGACATGCCATTCGCAAGGGACGAAGATGGGGATCCAGATCCTTATATGCCATGGTTAGCCTTATACACACCCCCGCCGGGCGTTTACGCCCGGGGTGTAGATATCAGGAGTTCTCTAGACTCAGACACAGCTACAATCAGGGGCCAAGCGGGCCCAGTTGCAGACACAGGGGATCGCCAAGACGCTTATAGCTAGTAGTTGACTCAGTATGACCTGGATAGGGGTATATAGATTGAGGTGTACTCACTAGGGCTAATGGGAACCCGGGTGGGCTATTTTGTGTTGATTATGCCTTCCGGCTAATGGGGGCCAGGTAAGGTTTATATTTACTTTAGTTACTGATAGTTAGACAATAAGACACCTCATTTGTCAGGTATGACCCCTACCCTCCTTATTACAGTTATGTTTAGCCCTGATTTCACTACTTCAGCCATCGTCAGTCCGGTTCCTTTACTTCAGTCATTGTCAGTTCTATTTTCTTACTTTCAGTTATTTAAAGTTACTGCCTTACATATTCTGTACCTGTGGTACTGACACCCTCTTCTGGGGCGCTACATTACTTACCTACGGGTACAGATAGACGAGGAGCAGGTCCCTCATAGTTCCACTCAGCCATACAGAATCGTCAGCTCACTTCTTCCGAAGCGTGTGTGATAGAGGTTTATTCCTTTTGTTTGTACAATATGGGTAGGTCGGGGCCCTGTCCCGACAATCTTATTACTCCTAGAGGCTTGCAGATTGTGTTACTTCCCTACCGTTAGATATTATCGACCATGTGGGGCCAATAAATGTTTTAGAATATGTGTATTGGCCCTGTGGGGCCCTATTTAGTTGTTGATTGGTGGCCTTGTCGGTCATAGTTCAGTTTAGTATCTGATTTTACTTTCCAGTTATAACTAGATATCATAGTGGCCTTATCGGCCTGCATAAGACTCCCTATGATTGTTTGTCTCTGGTTAGCTGTTATGTTCGCAGGTGGCTATAGACCTTGTCAGTCGGGTGTTGTATTTACAGCCTCTATATAGCCCGTTGTTTTCTTGATTCTGGAGTTGGAGTCAGCGCTGCACCAGAGGTGCTTAGGCTCAGTAAGCTCAATAGTTTAGGACCTAGTAGGGCACCAGGTGCCAGTCATGCCTTCTAAGGTGGGGCGTGACAATAATGAAATCATATCTTGACTTTTCATTAACATTCACAATTGGGCATAATTGGATTTAAAAATCAAATATGTACACTTACATTTAAAATAGTTACCAAATCTACCCATAGTTCATAAAACAACAATAGAAACATGCTTGGATCATACCCATGATCGATAGTTAGAGAATTCACATTATTGGGTAAAACCCCCCATAGATTGAACAATAAGAATTTTCATGAATTGAGAGGAAATTGGGCATGGGTGTGGACTATTGCACCCATTAATAGCCTTACATACCTGAATAGACCTGATTTGCACACTTCCTTGATTGCCTAAACAGAATTGAGGAAAAACGTTGTAGAACTAGGCTTGATCAAATCTCAAACTTCTAAACTTGCATTCATGAATTAGGATAGGCTTAGAATGACCTAACCCTTCTTACAAAACTCTATTATGAGCTTAAACTTGTTGCCAGTGACCACGACTCGTGGTCACCTCCCGTCGGGGGGTCACCATGGGGGACACCACGACTCATGGTGTACCCGAAGAGTCGTGGTGATGACCCGTTAGGTGCATTGTCAATTTTTTTCTGCCTTCATATCATCCTTGACCATGGTTGACATGACGAGTCATGATGCTGACCATGACTCATGGACACATCCGTGGTCACCCAAAAACCAAATTTCTAACAAAGTCCCAGCCTTTCCCCACAGGTAACTTAACGACTCATGGGGTTCTTGACAGGTCACTGGATGACTCGTCTTGTGACCTGGTGAAGAAATTCCTATTTTCTCCATTTCAACTCCCGGTTCTGATCTTAGGACTTTTACGGTATAACAGGGGCCAATGACAAATCCCAAGTTGATTGCTACAAGTGTAATAAAATCGATCACATGTTGAAAGACTGACCACTATGAAAAATTTAGTGGAAGAAATAAAGATTTGAAAAGGAAATGATGAGAAGGCAAAGAAAAAGGAGAACAAGAACTATGCCATGATGGTTGCATGGAGATCTAGAGCAGAAGAGTGATAATAAGGCAGTAGATGAGACTGCTTTTATGGCTAAAGGAGACTTAGACCTGGTAGAAGAAATTTTTTTTGAGGTAAGTACTCCTTATTTAAAATAAAAATTGCATCTTTACTCTAAAGTAAACTCATTTCTGTAATGAATGCTTTTATCGATAACCTTCAAGTGTTAACTTCTTACAGGAATCAGTTGTTTAGTGTTCTTTCAAGTTTAAAGTTTGACTGTACTAATCTTTAAAACTACAAGAATGTCACTGAAAAAAAGAATAGTACCCTAAAGAAACAGGTTGATCGACTTAAGTAAACTAATCTTATTCTATTGAAGGAGTCTATTGCTGAAAAGGGAGTCACAAGTGAAAATCATAAAAAGATTGAGTCAGAGCTTAAGGATTGCAAAAATTGATTTCTTCTATGAGAAAGAAAAGGTGAAAAAACTGAGTGTAGAATTGTCTAGGTTGAAATGGGATCTTGAGAGAGCAGATAGATGTACTAACTCCTTCGGAATCATAAATAATTTAAGTGGAAGGACTCATAATGAAAAGGCAGGTACAAGATTACATAAAGAAACTACTATCACCGAAGATATATGATATTTTGTGGAAAACATGGATAACCCACTACTGAATGTCGAGTAGTTGTTGGGTGTAGAAATAAGAGTACAAAATTGGAAAAAGGAAACAACTATAATTTTTTTCATAGAAATAGGACCAACAACCTGTTGGCAAGATAGGAAAAAGGAAACTTCATTCATCCTTTTAATGTTTGGGTTCCTAAGATTAACCCCTAAACTGTTTTACGGGTGAAGGTGAAATGAAGAAGCGACATTAATATATGGATAGTGTCTGTTCCAAGCATATGATTGGAGACAAACATAAATTTCTTTCACTTACTCCACTCAAAGGTGGGAATGTATCCTTTGGAGATGGTCAAAAGGGTACAGTTACTAAAATTGGAAAGATTGAATGATCTGAAGAAAATGCACTAGAAGAAGTGAATCATGTAGATGGATTAAAACACAATCTACTAAATATATCCCAATTGTGTGATAAAGGTAACAAGGTAACCTTCACTTCTGTTGGTTGAAAAAATCAAGAATCTGGACATAAAAAAATTGTACAAATTGCCACAAAACATAAAAATATGTACAAGGATGGCATTATAGGGATGCTTGGTACAAATCTAACATGTCTTAATGCAATTGATTGTGATCCCTTACTTTGGCACAAAAGACATAGACATGCTAGTTTGAAACAGTTGAACAAACTTGCATCAAAGGACATGGTTAAAGGCTAGCCTATAACCAAGTACAAAGATGATAAAGTTTGTAGGACATGTGTAAGGGGAAGCAAGTGAGATCATCTTTCAAGCCAAAGGACGAAGTAAGTACAAATAGGTGACTTGACTTGGTCTAAATGGACCTTTGTGGACCAATGAGGATAAGAAGCAGGAGGCAAAAGGTATATTTTTGTTATTATTGATGATTAGTCCAGGTTCACCTGGACTTTATATTTAGCTTCTAAAGAAGTTGTTTTTTATACCTGTTATGTTTTTATCAAGAAAATGGAAAAGAAGCTAGATAATTCCTTGATTTTCATCAAATCTGACCATTGAAAAGAATTTGAAAATGCAAAATTCTTGGAATTCTATTCAATAAATGGAATAGATCAATATTTCTCTACTCCAAGAAAATCACGGCAAAATGGAGTAGTGAAAATATAAAACAGGACCTTAGAAGATATGGCTAAAACAATAATGATTGCAGGAAATCTTATGAAAAATCTTTGGGCTGAGGCCATAAATACTTCTTGTTACATTGTGAAGAGTTGCATGACCAGACCTTTTTTAGAGAAGACTCCCTATAAATTACGCAATGGTAGAAAACCTAATATCAGTCATCTTAAAATGTTTGTTTGCAAATGCTTCATTCATAATAATGGAAAGGATAATTTGAGAAAATTTGATGCAAGTAGTGATGAGGAAATCTTCTTAGGTTATTCTCAACATAGTAAAGCATAAAGGATATTGAACAAAATAACAAATTGTGTTGAAGAAAGTGTACATGTTGTTTTTGATGAATCTTGTATTATGCTTGATACTAACATATAGGATGAAAGTGAAACTGATGAGCATGCCCATGAATAGGTTATACCTCCGGGTCCGACTACTGAACAGACTGAGAGCATATTGATAGTGCAAACAACAAATCAAGATGTTCATTCAACATCAGTGCAGTTAGTTGATAGTGATCTGGAACCTTAGAAGGGTTAGTGTTGAAAAGATACAAGTATCAAGGATCTCACCCAATTGAGAATGTTCTTACAGATCTAACACCAGGACTCACTATAAGATCTGGTTTGAAGAACTTATGTGCCTTTAAATATTTTCTGTTAAAGATTGAACCCAAAACTATGAAAGAGTCTCTCCTTGATAAAGATTGGATACTAGCAATGCAAAAAGAGTTTAATTAATTTGAAAAAAGCAAGGTGTGGCACCTGGTTCCTCCACTAGAAAATAGAACTCTGATTGGCATAAAATGGGTGTACAGGAACAAGCTAGATGAGAATGGAGCAATTACAAAGAACAAGGCAAGAGTGGTGGTCTAAGGCTACAACCAAGAAGAAAGAATTCATTATGATAAGACTTTTGCACCTGTGGATAGACTTCTGAACCCGTGGAAAGACTTGCATAAATTAGTCTACTTATTGCTTTTGCTGCCTTTAAGATATTTATTCTTTATCAAATGGAGGTGAAGAGTGAATTCTTAAATGGAAACTTGAAAGAAGAAGTCTATGTGAAGCAACCATCAGAATTTGAAAGCATAGAGTTTCTTGATCATGTCTATAAATTAGACAAAGCCTTGTATAGTTTGAAACAAGCCCCAAGAGCTTGATATAAAAGATTGTCAAAATTTCTTTTGAAACATGGGCACACAAGAGGTAAATTTGACAATACACTTTTTTTAAAAACATAACACAAAGATCTGTTGATTGTGTATGTGTATGTGGGTGATATCATCTTTGGATCTACTGATAGCATCATGACTCAAGAATTTGCAAAGCTCATGAATGGAGAATGTGAGAACTAAACTTCTTCCTAGGACTACAAATCAAGTAAACTCCAACTGGAACCTTGATTTATAAAAAGAACTATGTGAAAGGAGCTACTCAAAAGATTCAAAATGGAGGAAGCAAAGGATATTGATATTCCTATTGCCACTACCACAAAGATGGACCTTTATGAAAGTCCATAGAGAAGAAGCTTTATAGAGGTATAATTAGGTCTCTCTTGTGTCTTACTACAAGTAGACCTGATATTGTTTTTAGTGTAGGACTATGTACTAGGTTTCATGCAAATCCGAAAGAGTCTCATCTTAAGGTTGTCTAAAGAATTTTAAGGTATCAAGTGAACCAAATAATAGGGTCTATGGTATCCAAAAGGAAACAACTTTTCTCTTTTGGGATATGCAGTACAGGGTATTTAGTTGATAGAAAAAACATCATAAGTATGACACACTTTCTTGGATCATGTTTGATCTCCTGGTCCAGTAAGAAACAAAATTCTATAGTTTTGTCTACTGCTGAGGTTGAATATATGGCTGTTGAATCATGTTGTTCTCACTAACTATAGATCAAACAATAATTGAAGGATTTTGGCATAGAGTTTGGATGTGTTCCAATGTTGTGTGACAATACTAGTGTCATAAATATATCTAAAAATATCGTACAACATAAAGAACCAAATATATTGACATAAGACGCCATTTTCTTAGAGACAATGTATAAAAGGTCATATCTGAATAATGTTCCGTTCTATTGAAGAGAAAATTACTAATATTTTTACCAACGCTCTGAGTAGGGAACATTTTGAAAAGAATATGTTAGACTTGGGGATGATTAAGATTGCATGAGTTCCCCTCAATGATTATCTAGAATAAAGGTTTTCCTAACAATTTTACTAGCCAAAATGTTATCCAATTTAGCTTGCACATTTACTTATGTTTCCCATTTCCAGATTATTGATCTCTTTTAACATATTTTTGTATTAGATTGTGTAGAGAAACAGTCCACACAAACAATTGTAATCACTAAATTACTTCTACCAGGTATGTTCTGTACTGCAATAAGCTAATACTACCAAATATGAAATATAAGAGATTCTTGTTCTATGCATTCATTGCTTCTAAATCGTCATAAATCAAGATATCAAAAAAGCTGGTACTTCCATAACATCACCTGTCTCTCCTTGGTTTCAATCAAATCCATTTACACATTTCATCTTTCCTCTCTCTCCTATAAATGGTACAACTGAATAAGTGAAGTTGCATAATCAAGTTCGACATCCTTCTTGAGAACATGAAATCTTGAAAACCCCTTCTTGGAACTCCACCTTCTTTAACTATGGAAGCCCCATCTTCATCTTTCATTGAAATCCCCATTGTGTCTAATGAAACAACATATTACTCTCTTGAAATTATTGTGCATAAAAGTGTAAATCAAACCCAAAAGAATCCATTCCTCTATCACCTTCAAATTGTCCAATTTTGCTATGTGGAACGTATTCAAGAACCAGTTTTCTACTTCCCTTGATATCCCTCCATTCAAGTCATGTTCATCCCCTATTGGGTGTGATGTAGTCCTCTTCAGAGTGCTAATAATGAGGGTACACCCATTGCAAACCTAATTCCCAAAAGGGTTAGATCTCTCTTTAGAAAGAAATCTGGGTCTTCAATTCAAATTCCTGAGGATGAACCACCCCGTTAAACACCTTCTTCTTCTATTTCATCCAAGACACCTCACAACAGAAATCACAAGTATCAAGAGGATTCCATTCTTCAATAGCCTCTTAAAGATAGTAAAAAGAAGAAATCCTCTAGGGTTCTCCCCCTAAAATATGGATCTCATCAAGTGACAAGCTACTACATCGTAAGGTCCAGTGTTCAAAAGTGGTTAAGAGTTCCATCCCTAAGCCTTCTTATTTTCAGTCCTCCTAGACACCTCCTTCACCTAAGCCATCATCCAAGAAAACCATCCATTCTCCATCCAAATCCTCTTCTAAATCCACTCCAAAATTATGTGCATCGAAATCAGTCTCACAACTTGGTCCAACTAAAGACTCCAACTATGAGGGTGCTAATGAAGATACGTCTATGGATATGGACACATATGGCATTTTTGATACTTAACTATTACACATTCTCCACTTTTAAAAGAGTTTATTCTTTAGGAAGGGTTGTGACTGGTTTTGGTGGGCCTCAAATGGTCACTTTACTAGCTAAGTTGAAGGTGCAGGGCTGGATTGAACTACTTCTTCAAGGGAATGTTTAGAGAAAATTTGGCAGAAAGAAGGTTATAAAAATAGGGTTGAAAATAGGTTGCTATTTTCCACTTCTGTCAGGGGGGGTGTCGATTCACTTAGTTGCAGAGGATGTATCTAGGATTCTGTATGTTCCCAATGAAGGATGGGATCATTATTTCATGTTTGAGTGGACACCATTAGACAATATGGCCTCTGCATGAGTTATATGTAGAAAAATTCTCTGGTCAACCCTCCTTCACATAGCACAGATGTGTGATGAATAGAGAAATGTCTCCCTTGAATCAACTATATTTTGATGTGGTTCAGCAGATGATTATATCGTGAAAGGAGAGGAGGACTGAGGCAAATTATCTTGGTCCCACACTAATGGAACTTCTTGACACAAAAGTCAAGATAGATTTTCCAAGTTTCATCATTAAGCACATGCAGCCTGTGCTTACAAATGATGAAAAGGGTTATGCTCTTCCCTATGATTTTAGTTGGCTCTGATCTTTAGGACTATTCAGTCCTTCTTCAAGTCTAGCCTTTCCAAACAACAAAGGATGTGCTTGGATAGGTGAACCATGTTCTCCTACCTTCTTCAATGAGGAGAGTTGATACTCCTTTACAAAGGATGAGGATTACCTTGGCTGAAAATACTGTTGAACCAGAAAGTGCTTAAGCAATACATAAGAGGAAAAGGAATGCTCTTCAGGCAAGGATTGATGAGTTGCAGACTACTCTTGATAAAGAGAGGGCTAAAAATGTTAAAATAATTCATCGGTTGACATAACTGTTACCGTCTATTCCACCCTCCTAGATTTACCATCTTCGTGCCTTTAGTGTTTATTCTTCTCCTATCCAGTATCCTTGTATCTAGGCTTAATTGTTTTTGTTTATTCAGTATTAACTTGGACCTGATGTAGAACATTATCTGGTAGTTGAATAAAATGGTTGCCTTTTGCTTAAATTGACTCATATCTTGATCTTTTTAATCCATTATTATATTAAATAAGGACTATATATGATTTTATTGGTGATAGCCCCAGTGGCCATAAATTGTTTAATTCATCCTCATGTCAAGTAAATTTAAAAGGTTGAAACAGCTTTTTGATGATACCTAAAGGGGAAAGATAAAGGTTGAGCAATATTTATAACCCACTAACTAACCTACTTCACTCAAGTGTTTCATATCTTATTACCTACAAGCAAAGATAGTTGAATGCACAAAGACAAGAGGTTTGTCATCATCAAAAAGGGTGAATTTATTGGGTTCTATGCAGTTTTGATGATTGACAAAATGACATGAAACATGTAGTCAAGATGCTTCAAAGGTACACTGTCTCAAGGAGCTGAGTTTGCAACATGGTCAATAATAAATAAAGACAAGTATGCAAAAAGAATCAAGAACAAATGATAAAGCCACTTCACATAAACTCAAGGAAATAAATATGTGCTAAATTGATGATTTGGAGTTTGACTATGACACTAAAAAAGCAAGGAGTTTGTATTGAAGAAGGAGTCTCACTTGAAGTAGAACTCTATGTCAAGAAAAGTTGAGTTGATGTGACATTCAAGGAAAAGAAGAAATCTCCGAGGAAGCGTAGTCACTCAGAGTAAATGTGCACTTTGTTATGATAGAGACTACACCCTGGATGCGACGTGGTGCCTATAGCCACGAGTGGCTCCAAGCTGACCCATGGCATAGCATAATTCTAACATAACTATAAATTTAGATGGAAACTAAACAAAACCTGAGTAAATGCAAACCATTCAAGTATAAGTACTAAAGTAAACTAATAACTGGATAACATTGAAATATATTTAATCAAGATGAAATTCTAACACTCTGTCTGAAAGCTTCTACTAATGATGAGTTATTGGGAGAAGCGCCTAGCTAACTCTAATGTCTGAAACTAAAACTGACAAATATACAACTGAAACGGGAAACTGACTTTGGTCCAAGGGAGATGAGGAATCACCACTGTACTTCTGCTAAACTACGTCTAGAGGAGACTAACCCCAATGCTGGCCCTGAGTGCATGAACCTACATCATAAGATGATATGATATATAAGGTATGCGGTCAGTACTTTAAATGTACTTACTATGAGAGATTATGCTATTAAGATATAAACATGCAGGTAAAACTATAAGTAATAATGAAATGACATGCAATGACTCTATTTGAATCATGAATGTAAGCAACCTGAAATATGAAAATACAGTAAAACTAGTAAAAACTAGTTAAGGATCATGTACATATCCTATAATTTAAAATTAAGACTGGACTAAGAGCTGTAACTGTACTGTGGGAGATCCTATTAACCGACATATAACCGCATGAGCTAGACGTGGAGTTCGATGTATAAATACCACCGAATAGAGCCTACTATACCTTGCAAGGGAATTGCAATTGGTCTGTGTGATAGCTACTTGAGGCTCATTTGAACTAAAAACCTATTTTGGCACGTAGTTCTGGGAACCTGGGTGCGCTAAACTGTCACGACCCGAGTCCACACCCTAGTCATAACTTGAGACAAGGAACCCCAAAAGGCTCCAAGTCGATCCATGGCATAATCATAGCATACCACTTGACAATAAAAGAGACTAACAACAAAAATAGGCGGAAGCTAACTACAATAGTCTAACATAAACCATACGGACGATTGTAACAACACTTGATACAACGTTGCGTCTATCTAGACAAGTCTGAAAGCATTCTACTAAACTGATGAGTTTCTGGGACAAGCCCCCCAGCTAACTCCTAAAATCTGAAACTGAAACATAAAGAAAACATAAACATAAATCACGTCCTCCGGAGGTGAGGACTCACCACTGGCGGCTGAGAGGGAAAGAAGCATATCTAACTACGAGGCTGAGCTTGGAGACCTGAATTTATATCATGAAATAATATAGCATAAAAAAGCATGTGGTCAGTACTTTGAATATATTAAGCATGCAGGATAACATAGATAATTAAATATACAAATATATGATAAGGAAATAACCAAGTACATCAACATAACAAATTAACATGCCACTATCCTCTTATGATTCACTTACACACACATATATATGAAAACTTCCTTTGGATCTCATTTTATGAAGCATCATCGAACTCATGCATAAGGGTCAAGTTTTGAACGTTTAATAAGAGCTGAATCTAAAACTAGTATCACACACTATACTTAATCACTACTGATAACTGATATTGATTATCGTTATATTAAATCTGTTATAATCTGAAATCTGGATCATACGGAACTGAATCATGCTAATAACATAACTAAGGGATTCATCTTTATTATGGAGAGTCCCAGTAAAACTAAGGAGTCATTCTCTACTCTGGAGGAACCTGACTAAACTAGGGAGTCACTCTACACTATAGAGGATTCCAACTGAACTAGGGAGTCACATTCTTCTATGCAGGATTCAGACTGAACTAGGGAGTCACACTCTGCTATGGAGGATCCTGAGCTGACCAAGGGAAACATTTTCGACTATGGAGGATCCTGAGCTGACCAAGGGAAACATTTTCAACTCTAGGAGATGAGGAGTACTGATCTGACATCATCTATCTGGTCTATGCTACTGCGGCAAGCCAGAAACATAAACATACACTACTTTCATCATACAACATTCATTTCGGAAGGATCGGGGCTACTTTCTACTAACAACAAGCCCAACATTCTGAAAATGTCAATCTTATGCTTTATCATCATAATTCCTATCATCATAGAGCCACATTAGTATTTCTTCAAATATCTTACATTAGTGAGTATCTGTAGATACACATCATACATTATACTTCCACCTCATTAAGTTCCGGCTTCATATCATTCAACATGTATCACAAGTCATTCATGATTCATAGATCCAACTCGTATCTTAACATGTGTACATTGATTCATATATTCTAGATTTACAGGAAGCCATATACTTAACTCATAACTTATACATTTACAACAACCTTGTGGAAGAAGCGTACATTTTCATTTCACAAAATCTATTTTGATATTTATTCCAGTTCATGAGAAGGATGCATTAATTTGGCCTTTACCATAATTTACCTCATACCCAACCAATTCCATCAAAAGCATAAGGGACATTCATATTTTACCTTCAATTATTCAAGCCCATAAGATCTAATTTCTTCTCAACATGTCTATAAATGACACATTAAATTTCTTAGGGATAATCATACGATCTTCACATAATTACACATGGATTCAAGTAATTACAATAACCGAGTGAACAATAATAAAGCCTTACTCAAAGTTCAAGTCATTTTGTGAAGACATTCTAAAATCTCACGTTTCTCACCATCCAACACATAATTCAAGGTAACCCAATTATTCTACATCATAGTTAATCTCATAATCATAAAGGATTTTGGAATTTAGAGAAATATAGACGAAATCACCCATCACAAAAGCTCTAGGTCATGCATTTTCTAGAATAGTTGAAATTGGGCATTATGACAAAAAATTTCAGGGCACAAAGATAGAAGATTATCCTTGTTGAAAGACCAGCATACCTGGTAGAAGAAACCCTACTTGAAATTTCTCCTTGAAGCTTTGATGAACACCTTGGTGAAATCCTTAAATCTTAAGAGTAGAGGAGGAAGAAGGGCTTTGAGTGGTATCTTGAGAGAATGAGAGTTTATACTTGAAGAAACCCTTAAAACATCCCAAATAATATGTAAACGATGTAGTTTAGAAGTTAAAAGCATACGAGTTTATGAAAATGCCCCTGGAAAAAAGCTGGCAAAAAATCACTCTACTAGACCCCACGAGGCACCCCACGAGTCGTGGGGTCGGGTAACGACTCGTGGGGACCGAGTCATGGAGTGCACTAGTTCAAGTCCCTTTTTTTCTCTTCCCTCCTCACGGCTAAATTGATGAGTCGTCAGGTACACGAAGACTCGTCCCTCCTTCTGTGGCCTTCACTAACTCAAGCCCACACCAAAAATTCATAGTTTTACATAAAGGCCGACCTAACAAGTCATGGGGTTACCTAGAAACTCGTTGGGTCATATGTGGCCACTGCTCTAGACTTCTTGACTACTCCCCACGAGTCTGACCACGACTCGTGGGGTCTCCTAACGAGTCATCTCCCTACTCGTTCTGAGACAAAATTTTCCATCTCCTACCTGAATTCTTCCTTTAAACCAGGAATTTTATGTTAGAAACATTCGAGGTGTTACAATATCTCCCCCTTGGGAACATTCGTCCTCGAATATTGGCTAAACATACTCAAAATTGGGGGAAAGAACTGATATCGCAAATACTAAACATCTACAACTGAAACTGATGGAGTATCCAACTCTAGGCTGATCTTACATCGCTGAACTAACTATCTGAATCATACATGCATGCTATAGCACAAAAGAGATTGAAGGACATGAAACTAACATAGAACTAGATAGAATACTGAAAAGGATTCTTCCCCTTTTACTGACACTGAACTGACATGGACTAAACCTTCTTTCTCAAGTCACTTTCTAATACAGGGTTAGAATTCATAATATCTGGTCTAACTTCAACTTAAGGTCTCATGAGCATGAATCATTCACAACATCTAAAACTGAGCACGTACATGAGACAACCTAAGTCTGCTGAGCTGCTAGGTATATTGCTAAAGACTAATTTCGAGTTGATCATACTGGGAAACATATTTAACATACCTAACTAATTTGTAACATGAAAATGAGCCTAAAGGATTCGTAAAGTAAGATTGACATCAGTTTCTACAATGATTATCTAGAAATTTTGGGAGTCCGCACATAGGGAGGGACATAACTTAGCTTCAACCGAACTACTAGAGAATTTATCTGAACCTAAAGGGATTGACATACCATGACTGCTAGGGTTGGGAATTCCCTACTATCATAATCAAGATCCTACTAATCTCATGTTTACCATCTTCCCTTTAGCTTAAAGCCATCATTCTAGGGATCCTGAATTATTTCCAAGGTTGGGACTAATTCATTAACTGGTAGCTCTCCCCTTTCACCTCTAACCAATATGGCCAGTCTTATATTAACAGCTATTCACATCACACATCAACAATCTCTTCTCAACAATAACTATAAGCTCCTTATTTAGTACTGGGGTTCTGGGGCTAGCAACATACAAAGAGTTATGCAAGATTCACAACATAACTGTGGCCACTACTAGTGACTTGCCTTTATCCGGGTGTGTGGTCTTGACATAGGAGAGATTTTGACGACGTCCGCCACCTGGGCTAGATGAGGCACCCTACTGAAATGGGTGGTGTTATACCCCGAGAACTCAAGGATCAGACTCAGGAGTCAAACGGGGAAATATGAAAAAAAATATGTTTAAGCAGTGTAGGATAAGTCGTTAGATGACTCGTGAGGAGACCCCACGAGTCGTCAGGTGGCTCGTGGGAAAGATGGAATGGGCTGAGGAGTTGAGGTCCCCACGGGCATGTGAACGACTCATGGGTAGCTACCACGAGTCATCAGGTCTACCATGGGGTGAGGTTAGGATTAAATTGGAGGTCTGACCAGTGTACATAACGAATAGGACCCCACGAGACGTGGTCAGTCCCAATGACTCGTGAGGTGGGTCGTGAGCAAGACTATGGAATTTTAATTGAGGCTGAGGCAGTGTACTTGACGGGTGACACAATGAGTCATTTCCTGTCCTGAAGAGTCGTCAGGTGACTCGTTAGGGTCACCTGACAGTTATTTTTTGCGAATTAGTAAGGGCCTTCTCGTAATTTGCTAAACTTCTAAGGCCTAAACTTTGTTGTTTTAAGGTCGCAATAGGGTCTTTTAAGGGGGATTAGTCCATGTTAAGCCTCCTTTTATGCATGCAAGAGTCAGAGAGGGGAGTAGAAGGTGATTCAAGTGTTCTTCCTCAAATTCTCCAAATTTCCATCTTAGGCTTTCAAGGGGAAATTAAGAACCAAGTGTGCCCAGGTATGTAGGGTTTAGAATGGTTGAATCCTTTCATACCCATGCCCAAATTTCAATTAAATCATGAATTCTCCTATTCAAGTTCTATGGGGTTTTATCCAAATTCATGAAAATGTGATTTCTCTTTATGGGTATGATTTAATTGAGTTTTAATTATTGAATTATGAAGATGGGAAGGTTTTATAATTTTCTTAAAATCTAAAATGCCCATTTGATGAAGGCTCATGAAAGTAAGGATTTATAATGAATATTCAATATTTTGAGGTTATTGATGATGGAAAGGCACGATTTTAAGTTACACATGTTTATGAGAATATTTTTCAAAGAATTTAGTATGTTAAAATATTGCGCAATGCCCACATGTTGAAGAATGATTTACGATTTATGAAACCAATTACATGATTTATCGATTTATGATGTCGGCCGATGAAAAGGGCCTTTCATTCTTGTCTAAGAACGTTTTAAAGGGGATCAATGATGATAAATGTTATATTTTAGCCAATGAATTTCAATGCATGATGTTATTGATCTATGTATGAGCCTATATGCATGTTTTTTTTGGGAGCCGTGTCTAGCACCGAGCAGCCCGGCGTTCAAAGGACTACGCCGGTATCTCATAACCACGTGCCACCACGGGTTCTAATGTTATATATTATATTGATATTGGTCCCCTTAAATGTGATGTCACACCTAATGCACGACCCTCGCCTGGCAAGCCAGGGTCAGCTCTGCCCACTTGAGTAAGATAGTTGGGGCATCATGAAAGATTTTACCGTGATGGTGTCGGTTATGACGAGTCCTCTCATTGTTCCACATATTTTATGCATTGTTATAAATTTATGTTATTGGCTCAAGTTATGTTTTGATTTTATTTACATACGATTAGGATAATGAATGATTTATGGATGATTTGGAAGTCTTGAGCCTTATGTTTACTTACGAAGTTTATGATACAAGCATGAGATCCTTCTGCTGTGTTTATTTATGAGTTTATTTTACTTTTAAATGTCTGTTTTACTTACCTTTTATACTCGGTACATCCTACGTAATGACTGCATACTTTCTATGCTGTATCGTTTCATGATACAGGGTTCGGATCTAAGGCTCATCCTCATCCTTAGTTCACCTCAGTTCTCACTCTCAGGTATTGGTGAGTCCTCATCTTCTGAGGGCCATTTGATAGACTTTCATGTTATTTATGTTTCAGTATTGGTCAGGTTAGTTGGGGATGTTGTCCCATCAACCCATCTTATGTTGTAGAGGCTTTCAGACAGGTTGTAGAACTGAGCTTATGTAAATGCCCAGTACTTCAAGTTGTTACTCTATGTTTACATTTCCATTATGTTTTATGCTAAGTATTCCGCTTTATTAAATGAGATTAGATGTATGCATGTGCCATGGGTCGACTTGAGGTCTCTCGGGTTCCCTTTTCTTGTGTCTACGATTCGGGTGTACTTTTGGGTTGTGAAAAACTTTGTATCAGAGCATTAGGTTTTGAAGTATCCTAGGGTGTCTGAAAGCCGTGTAGAGTAGAATCTTTTTTCATGGGTGTGAAGCACGCTACGCTTATGACGAAGAGGCTACTAGACGTTTAGGAAATGTTCCCTTCTTCACTGTTCTATGTCGTGCGATGAAAACTCCCTCTATCCTTCTAATTCGTGCCATTCGGGATTGCAGAATTATGGCTCCTAAAAGAATGAACGGAAGGAGGAATGGGAATGATGAAGGCCACGAACGTGGCAATGACCATGGGTATCAGCACGCCCAACTTGTTCAGGAGCCCTAGACACCAGAGCCAGCTGCCCACACTGAGTTTTGGGCGGCTATTAAGATATTGGTGCAGGCCCTGACTACTCAGCTCAACCAGCAGGTTGTTGTGTAGGTCCCATAGAATAGCAATGTAGTGGCTTCTCGAATTAGAGACTTCTTAAGGATGAACCCTCCTGAGTTTACGAGGTCAAAGGTGGACGAGGATCTACACGAGTTCATCGAAAGGATCTTGAAGGTCACTCATGTTATGGGGGTGAAAAATGAGGAATGTGTTGACTTGTCCTCTTATCAGCTAAAAGAGGTTGCTCATATTTGTTACAAACAATGGAAGGATTGCCGGGCAGCGGGAGCGGGCCTTATCAGCTCGGATGAGTTCAACATGGCTTTTCTCGATAGGTTCTTCCCTCGAGAGATGAGGGAGTTGAAAGTAGTGGAATTTGTGAACCTCAAGAAGGGAAAGATGACAGTGTTGGAGTATTCACTTGAGTTTGCTCATTTGTCAAAGTATGCCCTAGAGTTGGTGATGGATCAGAGGGTGCGGGTAAGCCGATTCGTTCATAGTGTGGCTAGTTTCTTAAGCAAGGATTTTAGGATTTCCATGCTTCACCAGGATATGGAATTTCCTCGCATAGTGTTGTACACCCAACAAATGGAGGCGGCTAATGTGAGGGAGAGGGAGGAAAAGAGGGCTCGGACGGATAGTTGTGGTTTTTGCATCAGAGGTCCGGCGGTGGCTACCATCCATAGTTTCAGCGGACATCACTAACCCCAACACCATCATCAGCTAGTTTTCCATCCAGACCCAGGGGTGATCATAGGAGAAGGGCTTCAGGGTCGAGGGATTAAAGGGGAACCCAGTTAGAGTATACCTCTCCGGCTTGCGGGAAGTGCGGTAAGAGTCATGCTGGGGAGTGCCTGATCAGTTCAGATGTTTGCTATGGGTGTGGTAGATCTGGGCACATGCGCCGAGCATTCCCATATGCTAGACAGGGTGATGATAGGGGTCGGGTACAAGCCACCAGGGCAGCAGCAGCTCTATCCCATTCCGCTCCCCAGGGAGGATCAACTAGTGGGGATGGCAGACAGCGCCAAAACCAATTATATGCCCTTGCCTCATGCCAGGAGTAGGAAACTTCGCCAGACATGGTCACTGGTATGTTGCGTGTCTATCATATTGATTTTTATGCCTTGCTAGATCTAGGAGATACCTTGTCTTTTATGACTCCTTACATCGCTAGTAGCCTTGGGGTTGGTCCCGAGACCTTGTCAGAACCGTTTTTAGTTTTGACCCCTTTTGGTGATTCGGTCATAGCTAGACGAGTATATAGAGGATGCTCGGTCACTGTGTTGCATAGGGTTACCTCCACAGACCTTTTAGAGTTAGCCATGACTGACCTTGACATTAATCTTGGCATGGACTGGTCGTTTGTATATTATGCTTCGATTAATTATAGGACCTGTATGGTGGATCTTCATTTTCTGGTGAGTCAGTGTTGGAGTGGAAGGGTAGTTTAGCGGTGCCAGTAGGTTGATTTATTTCCTATCTTATCGTTAGAAAGATAATTTCTAAGGGCTGAATGTATCATCTAGTTAGGGTTAAGGATGTTGAGTCCGAGACCCTGACTATTCAATTAGTTTTGGTGGTGTGTGAGTATCCGGATTTTTTTCCCAACGAATTGCCAGGTGTTCCTCCTGCGAGGGAAATCGACTTCGGGATTGATCTCTTACCCGATACGCAACCTATCTCTATTCCTCCCTACAGATGGCTCCAGTCCAGCTAAAGAAATTGAAGGATCAGTTAAAGGATCTATTGAATAAGGGCTTCATTAGACCGAGCCAGTCTTTATGGGGTGCACCAGTTCTATTTGTTCAAAAGAAGGATGGTTCCCTTTGCATGTGCATTGACTATCGGCAGTTGAACAAGCTTACCTTCAAGAACAAGTACCCCTTATCCAGGACCGATGATTTATTTGACCAGCTCCAGGGTGCCAGGTGCTTCTCCAAGATTGATCTCAGGTCCTAGTATCACTATCTCAGGGTTCGGGAGAGTGACATTCCGAAGATCGCTTTCAGCACTCGATATAGTCACTAGAAATTAGTTGTTATGTCTTTCGGACTACCCAATGCCCCTGCATCTTATATGGACCTAATGAACAGGGTGTTCAAGCAATATCTGGATATGTTCATGATTATGTTCATTGATGACATCTTTATATACTCTCGGAGCAAGGAGGAGCATGCCACTCATTTGAGAATAGTGCTGCAAACCCTTAAGGATCTTCTGCTATATGTAACGTTTAGCAAGTGCAAATTTTGGCTAGAATCGGTGGCATTTCTAGGTCATGTGGTGTCATCCGAAGGCATAAGGGTAGATTCCCAGAAGATTGAGGCGGTGAAGAATTGGCCCAGACCGATAAGTCCTTCAGAAATTCAGAGTTTCTTGGGCTTGGCAGGCTACTACCGAAGATTGGTTGAGGTATTTTCATCAATTGCAGCCCCATTGACCAGGTTGACTCAGAAAAAGGTGACTTTCCAATGGTCGGATGCTTGTGAGAAAAGCATCCAAGAGTTGAAGACCCGACTCACTTCTGCACTAGTTTTGACTCTACCCGAGGGTACTAATGGCTTTGTAATGTATTATGATGCTTCTAGAGTCGTACTGGGATGTGTTGATGTAGCATGGGAAGGTAATAGCATATGCTTCGAGATAGCTGAAATTTCATGAAAAGAATTATCCGACCCATGATCTTGAGTTGGCCATGGTGGTGTTTGCATTGAAGATATGGTGGCATTACTTGTATGGGGTCCACATGGATGTATTCACGGATCACAAGAGCTTGCAATATGTATGTACGTAGAAAGACCTAAATCTTCGGCAATTGAGGTGGTTGAAGTTGGTAAAGGACTACGACATGAGTGTCCTTACAACCCGAGCAAGGCTAATGTGGTACGGATGCACTTAGTAGGCTCTATATGGAGAGTGTGTCCCACGTGGATGAGGGAAAGAAGGAGTTGGTGAAGGATTTCCACCGACTTGCAAGACTGGGAGTTAGATTGATTGACTTGACTGATGGTGGCGTTATTGTGCAGAGTGGGTCAGATTTTTCATTAGTGGTTTATGTAAATTCTAAGAAAGATGAGGATCCGACTTTGAGGAAGCTGAAGGAAGCAGTGTGGAGTCAAAGGGTGGAGGTTTACTCCCAAGGGGGAGATGGTGTGCTACGATACCAGGTCGACTATGTGTTCTGAACGTTGATAATTTGAGGGTTCGGATATTGCATGAGCCACATGGAACCAGATACTATATCCATCTAGGATCCATGTAGATGTATCGGGACTTGAGAGAAATCTATTGGTGGGATGGTATGAAGAAGATATTGCGGAGTTCGTAGCTAAATGTCCAAATTGTCAGCAAGTGAAGGTCGAACATCAAAGGCCAGGAGGTGTATTTCAGGATATCAGCATCCCCACTTGGAAGTGGGGAGAAATTAACATAGATTTCATTACAGGTCTACCTTGTACCCGCCAACAATACGACTCCATTTGGGTGGTGGTCGATAGGTTAACCAAGGCTGCACACTTCTTACCGGTCAAAACCACGGATTCAGTGGATGATTATGCCAAATTATATATTCTGGAGTTGGTTCAACTTCATGGAGTGCCCTTGTCTATTATTTCAAACCGAGGTACTCAGTTTACCTCCCAGTTCTAGCGGTCTTTTAAAAAGGGACTAGGGACTCAAGTTAAGCTTAGTACAGCCTTGCACTCGCAAACAAACGTCCTGGAAGAACGAACCATACAGACCCTTGAGGATATGTTGAGGGCCTGTGTTATGGATATCAAAGGTAGTTGGGATGATCATTTTCCCTTGATCGAGTTCACCTATAATAACAGTTATCACTCTAGTATCCAGATGGCACAGTTTGAGGCTCTTTACGGGCGAAGGTGTAGATTGCCCATCGGATAGTTTGAGGTTGGTGAGGCAGCCATGATAGGACCTAATTCGGTTCATGAAGCCATAGTAAAGGTTTAGTTGATAAGGCACCGGTTGAAAATCGCTCAGAGACGCCAGAAATCGTATGCTGATATGAGGAGAAGGGATTTGGAGTTTGATGTGGACGACTGGGTATTTCTAAAATTATCTCCCGCGAAGGGAGTCAGGCGGTTCGTAAAGAAAGGGAAACTCATTCCTCGCTATGTTGGTACCTACCAGGTTGTGAGAAGATTTGGTAAGGTGGCATATGAGTTGCACTTTCCATCAGAGTTATCTTTAGTTCACCCGTCTTTCATGTATCACTTTTGAAAAAGTGTTTGGTTGATCCAGCCTTGGTAATCCCGATAGACAGCATTAGGGTAAAAGACAACCTCAGTTATGAAGAAATTCCCGTTGAAATCTTGGATCGTTAGATTCGGAGGCTGAGGAACAAAGAAGTAGCTTCAGTTAATTTATTGTGGAAAAATCAACATTTTGAAGGAGCTACGTGGGCGCCAAAGTGGATATAATGGCTAGATACCCCATCTGTTCCCTAACATCTTAGTTTCAGTTTGAGGTATCAGTTTTTTCCCTAAACCTCTAATCATTTTTCATGTTCCATTCGTGCGTACAAGTTTGTTTTATGATATGGTAAATGTATAAGATGTCTGAATTCAGCTCAGCTATGTAGTTCTTTTTAGAGGTAGTCATTCTGTCAGTTTTTTGCTTAAATGATCAGTATTTGTATATGGTGATTACTTGTGTTTGAGTTTTCTACATGTTTTTAACATTCAAGGACGAATGTTCCCAAGGGGGAGATATTTTTATTTTCTGGGAACCCCAGGATCAGACCCGAGAGTCAAATGAGGAAAATCTAAAATAAAATGTGGTGCAACAGTGCAGGACGAGTCGTTAGACGACTCATGAAGAGACCTCACGAGTCGTCAGGTGGCTCGTGCGAAGGCTGGAATAGGCTGAGGAGTTGAGGTCCCCACGGGCATGGGAATTACTCGTGGGAAGCTACCATGAGTCGTTAGGTCTACCGTGGGGTGAGGTTGAGGATTAAATAGGAGGTTTGACCAGTGTAGTTAACGGATGGGACCCCCCGAGTCGTGGTCAGTCCTAATGACTTATGAGGTGGGTCGTGGACAAGCCTATGGCATTTTAATTGAGGATGAGGCAGTATACTTGACCGGCGACACGACGAGTCGTTGCCCGTTCAGACGAGTTGTCAGGTCACCCGTTAGAGTCACCTAGTAGTTATTTTCTGCAAATTAGGAAGGGCCTTCTCGTAATTTTCTAAACTCCTAAGGCCTAAACTATGTCGTTTTAAGGTCAAAATAGGGTCTTTTAAGGGGGATTAGTCCATGTTAAGCCTCATTTTATGCATGCAAGAGTTAGAGAGGGGAGTAGAAGGTGATTCAAAAGTTCTTCTTCAAATTCTCCAAATTTCCATCTTGGGCTTTCAAGGGGAAATTAAGAACAAAGTGTCCCCAGGTATGTAGGGTTTAGAATAGGTGAATCCTTTCACACCCATGCTCAAATTTCATTTAAATAATTAATTCTCCTATTCAAGTTTATGGGATTTTATCCAAATGCATGAAAATGTGATTTCTCTTTATAGGCATGATTTGATTGAATTTTAATTATTGAATTATGAATGATAGGCAGGTTTTATATTTTTTTATTAAAATCTAAAATTCCCATTTGATGAAAGCTCACGAAAGTTAGGATTGATGATTAATATTCAATATTTTGAGGTTATTGATGATGGAAAAGCATGATTTCAATTTAACCATATTTATGATCATATTTTTCAAAGAATTTAGTATGTTAAAATATTGGGCAATGCCCACATGTTGAAGAATGATATACGATTTATGAAATGAATTACATGATTTATCGATTTATGATGTCGGCCAATGAAAAGGGCCTTTGATTCTTGATTAAGCACATTTTTAATGGGATTAATGATGATAAATGTTATATTTCAGCTAATGAATTTCAATGCATGATGTTATTGATCTATGTATGAGCGTATATGTATGTTTTTTTGGGAGCGGTGTCTAGCACCGAGCCGCCCAACGTTAAAAGGACTACGCCGGTGTCTCATAACCACATGCCACCGTTGGTTCTAATGTTATATATTGTATTGATACTGATCCCTCAAATGTGATATCACACCTAATGCATGACCCTTGCCTAGCAAGCCATGGTCGGCTCTGCCCACTTGAGTGAGATAGTTGGGGCATCATGGAAGGCTCTACCATGATGGTGTCGGTTGTGACGAGTCCTCCCATTGTTCCACATGTTTTATGCATTGTTATATTTATGTTATTAGCTCAAGTTATGTTTTTATTTAGTTTACATACGATTATGATAATAAATGATTTATGAACGATTTGAAAGTATTGAGCCTTATGTTTACATACGAAGTTTATGATACAAACATGATATCCTTCTCCTATGTTTATTTATGAGTTTATTTTACTTTGAAATGTCTATTTTACTTACCTTGCATACTCGGTACATTCCACGTATGGAGTGCATACTTTCTATGTTGTATCATTTCATAATACAGGGTCCGGATCTCAGGCTCATCCTCATCCTTAGTTCACCTCAGTTCTCGCTCTCAGGTATTGGTGAGTCCTCATGTTCTAAGAGTCGTTTGACAGACTTTCATGTTATTTATGTTTCAGTATTGGTCGGGTTAGTTGGAGATGTTGTCCCATCAATCCATCTTACGTAGTATAGGCTTTCAGACAGGATGTAGAACTGAGCTTATGTAAATGCCCAGTACTTCCAATTGTTACGCTATGTTTACATTTCTATTATGTTTTATGTTATGTATTATGCTTTATTAAATGAGATTAGATGTATGCATGTGCCATAGGTTGACTTGGGGTCTCTCGAGGTCCCTTGTCTCGTGTCTACGATATGGGTGTATGTTCGGATCGTGATAGGCTGGCTATAGGGACTACTGAAGAGACGGTTGAGGATCTACTCTCTCCTCATTTGCTACTGTGCAATCTCGGTGTTTATGGCCCGACTGGCCGCACCAGAAGCAAACATCCAATCCAGCCATACATTCTCCCAAGTGGTTCTTCCCACGGTTGGTACACATCGCGTACGTAATTTCCCTTACTCTAGGTTTTTACGGAGCACTGACTGTTGAAAATACTGGGGCTGCCAACTTCTGCTGGGAAAATGAGTGGTGTCCACAACTCATCCTTGGCGAAGAGGACTCTGAATCTCCTCTCCTAGCCCTCTTGGCCACTCTCTACCTTTTCATCACTTGCTCCGCCTCCATTTGTTACGCTAATATCACCAAACATGAAAAGTGTATATCCTGGTGCAACATAATGTCCTGCACTCTTTAATCAAGGAGTCTAATGCTCCATTCATGAACCTGCTCACTCGGGACCTATGGTCCGCTACCATCACTGGGGCATACTTGGATAGCCGGGTAAATTCTAATGCGTAATCTTGAACTGTCATGTCATTCTGGCTCAGGTTGATGAACTCTATCGCCTTAGCCTCTATTAACTCTCTAGGGAAAAACCTGTCTAGGAATGCGGTCTGAAATTCATCCCAACCTACGGGGCCTGATCCGATCCTTCTACTATCCCTCCATTGACAAAACCATATATAAGCAACACCTTTTAGCTAGTAGGAAGCTAAGTATGAGCTCTCAATTCCCGTCACTCCCATGATATGAGTAATATTCTGAATCTCTTTCAAGAACTCATGCGGGTCCTCGTCTACCTTTGATCCCAAGAACTTGTGTGGGTTCATTCGGAGAAAATCTCTCACCCTTGTCGCCACTACATTCCCATTATGGGGACTACAAGCCATAGCTTGCTGGTTAATTTGGGCGATCACGGCCTGTGCCAACATATTAAGAGTTGCCCGAAACTCGACATGGGTAACATGGTTGTCCATCGGGTTCGCCGGGGCTGGTGGTGCCTGCTGGAGATCATTACCATTTCTCCTTCCATTTGCTCATCTAGGAGGCATTATCTGTGAGCGCGTAAAGCACAAGTAAGGGGAAATAATTGTTTAGACATTCATACTCTACGCACATAAGAATCATGAAGAAACGAAACGTTCCGAAAACGTCTCGTAGCCTCCTCGTCATACGTGTGGCACGCTTCATACCGATGATGAATACTCTACTAACGCGACTTTCAGACACCCTAGGACACTCAAAACCCTTGATCTGATACAAAGTTTGTCACGACCCGAGTCCACACCCTAGTCGTATCATGGGACAAGGAACCCCGAAAGGCTCCAAGTTGACCCATGGCATAGTCATAGCATACCACTTGAATATAAAAGCGACTAACAACTAACATAGGCGGAAGCTAACTGCAATAGTCTAACGTAAACCATAAGGACGATATTAATAACACTTGATACAACGCTGCATCAATCTAGACAAGTCTGAAGCCTTCTACTAAACTGATGAGTTTCTGGGACAAGCCCCCAGCTAAATCCTAAAATCTGAAACTAAAACATAAAGAAAACATAAACATAAATCACGTCCTCGGGAGGTGAGGACTCACCACTGGCAGTTGAGAGGGAATGAAGCGTATCTAACCATGAGGCTTAGTTTGGAGACCTGAATTTACATCATAAAATGATATAGCACGAAAAGGCATGTGGTTAGTACTTTGAATGTACTGAGCATGCGGGATAACAAAGATAATTAAATATATAAATATATGATAGGGAAATAACCAAGTACATCAGCATAACAGATTAACATGCCACTATCCTCTTATGATTCACTTACACATATATATATACATGAATCCTTCATTTGGATCTCATTTTATGAAGAATCATTGAACTCAGGCATAAGGGTCAAGTTTTGAACGTTTAATAAGAGCTGAATCTAAAACTAGCATCACACACCATACAGAATCACTACTAATAACTGATATTGATTATCATTATATTAAATCTGTTATAATCTGAAATCTGGATCATATGGAACTGAATCATGCTAATAACATAACTAAGGGACTCATCCTCTACTATGGAGAGTCCCAGTTGAACTAAGGAGTCATTCTCTACTATGGAGGAACCTGACCGAACTAAGAAGTCACTCTCTTCTATGGAGGATCCCCACTAAACTAGGGAGTCATTATCTACTATAGAGGATCCTGACTAAACTATGGAGTCACTGTATGCTATGGAAGATCCCGAGCTGACCAAGGGAAACATTGTCGGCTATAGAGGATCCCTAGCTAACTAGGAGATGAGGAGTACTGATCTGACATCATCTATCTGGTCTATGCTACTACAACTAGCCAGAAACATAAACATACTCTGCTTTCATCATACAACATTCATTTCGGAAGGATCGGAGCTACTTTCAACTAACAACAATCCCAACATTCTGAAAACATCAATCTCATGCTTTATTATCATAATTCATATCATCATAGAGCCACATCGGTATTTCGTCAAACATCTTACATAGTGAGTATCTACAGATTCACATCATGCATTATACTTCCACCTCATTAAGTTCCGGCTTCATATCATTCAACATGTATCATAAGTAATTCATGATCCATAGATCCAATTAACATGCATACATTGATTCATATATTCTAGATTTACGGGAAGCCATATACTTAACTCATAACTTATTCATTTACAACAAGATTATGGAAGAAGCATGCATTTTCATTTCATAAAACCCATTTCGAGATTTACTCCAATTCATGAGAAGGATGCATTAATTTTGCCTTTACCATAATTTACCTCATACCCAATCAATTCCATTAAAAGCATAAGGGACATGCATATTTTACCTTCAATTATTCAAGCTCATAAGATCTAATTTCGTCTCAACATGTCTATCAGTGGAACATTCAATCTTTTAGGGATAATCATATGAGCTTCACATAATTACACATGGATGCAAGTAATTACGATAATCTAGTGAACAATAATAAAGCCTTATTTAAAGTTCAAGTCATTTTGTGAAGACATTCCAAAATCTCGTATTTCACATCATCCAACACATAATTCTAGGTAACCCAATTATTCTACCTCATTATTAATCTCATAATCATAATGGATCTTGGAATTTAGAGAAATATAGACGAAATCACCCATCACAAAAACAATAGGTCATGCATTTTCTAGAACAGTTGAAATTGGGAATTTTGATAAAAATATTTTGGGGAAAAAGGATGGAAGATTATCCTTGTTGAAATACCCGCATACCTGGTAGAAGAAACCCTACTCGAAATTTCCCCTTGAAGCTTTGATGAACACCTTGGTGAAATCCTTGAATCTTGAGAGGAGAGGAGGAAGAAGGGCTTTGAGTGGTATCTTGAGAGAATTAGAGCTTACACTTGAAGAAACCCTTAATACATCCCAAATAATACTCAAAATGATATAGTTTAGGTGTTAAAAGTATAGGAGTTTACGGAAACTCCCCTAGAAAAATGCAGGAAAAAATTACTCTGCCAGACCCCATGAGGACCCCACAAGTCATGGGATCGGGTAACGACTCGTGGGGCGAATCGTGGAGTGCACTGGGGTTAAAGTCCCTTTTATGCTCTTCCTTCCTCACGGGTAACTTGACCAGTCGTCAGGTACATGACAACTCGTCCCTCCTTCCGTGGCCTTCACTGCCTCAAGCGCACACCAAAAATTCATAGCTTCACCTAACGGCCGACCTAATGAGTCATGGGGTTACCTAACTAATCGTTAGGTCATCCGTAGCCATTGCTAAAGACTTCCTTCTTGACTGCTCCCCACAAGTCTGACCAGAACTTATGGGGTCACAAAACGAGTCATCCCCCTACTCGTTGTGAGACAAAATTTTCTATCTCTTGCCTGAATTCTTCCTTTAAACCTGGAATCTGATCTTAGAAACATTCAGGGTGTTCCATAATCCTCAGCCCACTTGGTGCTAAGTACTACTCCCAACTAAAAATCAAATCATATCTAAATGTATTGATAGATCGAAACAGATGTTTTAAGACTAAGTCAGAACTACTTATCTGGAAGTATCCTAAAAATCTAAAGGACCTAAAAATTAAATATATTGGTAATACTGATAACTAGTAGACTGAAAAGCTAAAATTTCTGAGAAATACTAAGTATATTTATCATCCGAAAATACTACCTTTCATTCCAAGCATTTATGCTAAATTCCATACTCAACTGATAATATAACCTTTTTGACTAGCTTTTAAATCATGTAACATTCAACCCAAAGTCATACTAAAATGAAGTCTAGAAACGAATATGTATCATTGAAGTCAAAATATGAATTTCATATAATACTAGTCTTGGGAAACATGAAGAATTACAAAAAAAAATTCATAAGTCATCTGGAAATTCTAACTCATAACTTTATATAGGGCTAAAAATAGTGAGGTTTTATGAAAATACTTTTTGGCACAAGGGTGAACGGAATACCCTTGCTAAATCCCCCACATACCTGAAGAAGACTCTTTTGGAATAAGCCTTGAACCTGCTGAGAAGACTGAAGAGCCCTAGCTTTTGTTTTTCAGAGAAGCTCTGAGTTCTATGAACTGATGTTCTGAAAGTCTAAGTGGGAAATGAGGGAAAAACCCTTGAACTCCCCTAAATCTTCTAAAGATAACCTCAAAATAGTGTACTTTAGGAGTACAAACCTTGGAAATTCTGAAAATACCCTTAATAACTCGGTTGAAAAATTCACCTGGGGAGACCTAAAGGATCACCTAACAATCCGTTAGGTGACTTGATGGGTCATTTGGTGCACTCATTGCCATTTGTGAAAGATTCTATTTCTCTGCTCTTCACTTAAAGCCTCATCTTAACGATTTGTCATCACACTTAATGGGTCCTTGCTCCAACCGTTAAGACTATCTGAATATCAATTTTTTCCCGAGTTCCCTCACCTAAAAACTTACTTGATTAGTCCTCAAGTGTACTAACGAGTTACTTGAAGACTCGTTCTGTAGTCTACTATAGTTTCTACTATTTTCTTTGTTCAAGCCTCGGGTCTGGTCTTAGGGACTTTTGAAGTGTTACATTATCTCCCCTTTTAAAACATTCATCCATGAATGAAGATTAACTAAACTAGAAGGGGAGGGAAAGAACTGTAATCCCAAAACTGAAGCTATAAACTGAACAACTGATGGAGTGAGTGACTCCGGGCTGAGGTATATGACTTAAATGAATTCATGCAATATGGATGCATACTAAGAAATGAATAGAACTGAAAGGCGTGAAACTAACATGAAATTGAGTAGAGTGCTAAAGAAGAAGTAGTACATGAGCTGAAGCTGATCTAGAAGGGAATAGGTGAGGGTACTTGGCCATCATATCTGCTTAGGCTTCCCATATAGCTCCTTCTACAAGCTGGTTCCACCAAAGAACCTTTACTGAGGTGACCTCCTTGTTCCTCAACCTAAGAACCCGTCGGTCAAGAATCTAAACTGGGACCTCCTCGTAAGAGAGAGTATCCTTCATGCCAATACTCTCTAGGGACACAACGAAGGTCAGATCACCGATATATTTTTTCAACGAAGACACATGGAAGACTGGATGCACCGATGCAAACTCCGCAGGCAAGTCCAACTCATAGGCCACATGTCCAATGTGCCTTTTTTTAGAATCCTATAAGGGCCAACATATCTAGGATTGAGCTTTCCATCTATACAAACCTCATCACTCTCTTCATATGTGAGATTTTTAGATATATCCAATCATCTACATCAAACTGTAGCTCTCTTATCCTCCCATTTCCATAAGATTTCTAGCGACTTTTTATGAAACTCAAACCATACCCTCTTTTATCAAAGAATATACACGGTAGAAGTATCATAACAAGTAACCTGGAAGAGTGTCGGGGTTGATTCCTACGAGGACTGGGGGATGATAGTGACTAGTGTTGATTATAAAGATGACTTTAGATTGCACCACTCAAAACAAACATAAATGAGAACCAATTAGGGGAAGTATCAATATGTAAGAGATTGTCAAGTGTAAAGTGATTTAGTTCAAATAGTAAGGTTTACCAAAATCGCCAACAATGATGTGAAAATGCTAGAGGTGGGGTGTAGATGATGGATTAATTATATAAGGTATTTCTAGATCATCTCACAAGTTCAACTAATGTGAATAACATTTGGTGAACAGAGGTATTCCATGGTTTTTAGCCAATTTCATACCTCTAGCAAGAATTTTTTCGAATCTCTAGACTCAATCAACTCAGGCCAATGTGATTTGGATTGATAGATACACTATTTCTAGCTATTAGCCATTAATTAAGGAGCGAGAGCATGAATTTGACTATTTGTAGCCCAAATTCACAATCTCCAAACCATACCCACTATTAGATTCTCTCCCAATACTTAATTCTTTTTTTTCAAGCAACAATCAAGTAAGGAAACATAGACCCATATAAAAATCAATGGATCTTCAATTAATGATTGGAGAGAATCTAGTAGATTCACAATTAGCTGAACATTGCTAAGATAAGTCTAGCAATTCCTACTCTAATCAACAACCATCATCTTCACCCACCTCTAGCTAATGATTTAGCTACTCATGATTAAGAATTTCACAAGCATATTTAACAATAGACTCATCAAATTCAATGACAAAAGTAGAAAAATCAATTTCACAATGATGGTCTTCAACAATGGTCGTCACATACTATGGAGAAGAAGAAGAAGTAAAGGAATAAATCCCAAGTTACCAATTACAATCCTCTACTCTTCTCTGCAAAAAGAATGTTCTAAAAAGCGAAAATTTTCAATGAAAGCTCACTGCTCTTTTGTATTTCTCTTTGACTATATGTAGAAAGTAGGGTCTCTCTTTCCTCTTTGTTTGTGTTGACTCTTTTACCCCCAAGCACCATATCTTAATCGGCGAGACACCGGCGATTCGCCAGTTCATACTCATGAACCGCCGGACGCATTTTGTTGTGTCATTACCAAATCTCGGCCAGCTTTGGCGGCACGTCCGGTGTTTCACCCATCTTATTCCGCAAACCGCTAAGGTTTTGTCCCTCATTATAGAAACTTTGCTAATGATTCAGTGATTGATCCGGCGACTTACCGTTTATGATTCGTGTTTCGCTAATGGAAGTTTTTTCCTTTGAAGCAGTGTTGATTAGCCTCGTTCTGACGTTTCATAGATTTTCATATGCGATACGCCACTTTTCTCTCATTTCCTTCTTTTTGCTCCAATTTTGCTCTTTTTTACACATCTAGGCATCTGCATACAACAAAGACAAAAAGAGCATAAAATTCATATAATTTACTCAAGAACTAAGACAAATGCACAAGCTTTATAGTCTAATGAGTTGGTAAATTACCAACTCATCAAACCCCCAAACTTGAATCATTGCTTGTCCTCAAGTAATGCTATTCTCAATCATTGAAAAACATGCCATTTCTGAACAACATTGAACATCACCAATCACCTGCACTATGACACCCAAAGATGCTCACTAAACTCACCAAAAGAGGTAAATACCCCAAAAGACTAATACAATGAAGATATTTCAATCAGCTGCCACTTTCCATCAACAAGGCTCAAGTGAGGGAAACCCTTTAGTAAAACGAAGGCATTACTCATTCATGAAACACACATAGCATCTCCCATCATAATCAGTGCACATTCAAAGCTTGCCTTAGAGTTTATACTACCAATGCCCTATTCTCAAAATAGTGTTCAAATTCACTTGTGTCCTCAAAAAATGATGATGCCACTCACTAAAATAATAATCCTTATTTTTTTTATCATGAAATCATTACACACTCACAAGGGATTGTATTGGGGAGATCATTATACTCACTCTCCCAAAAGAAGTATTCATGTATACTCTTGACCCATAGGCTTTCCGTTCTTGTAATTCGCCACTAATGTAGAGCAGTTGCATTTAAGATCATTTAGGACTTGTGGGTTTTGATATAGGCTCGATTTAAGGGTAGAATAAGAATTTGGTTGTAGCGACTATATCCTCCCTAATTCTTTTGGTGGACATACCTTCCATCAAAACCTTCCATCTACTTCACCTTGTTTCACTTGTTTTTCACTTTTTCTGACTTTCATTTCTCAATAACCCTCCTTATAACCCCTTTTCTTTCACAACATACCGTACCACCTCAAGAGCAAGCACCAACTCACAAAATTTTGATTTTCTCATTTCAATTTATCTTTTATGCATTTTGTAAACAATACGATGTTGCCTCAAACTGAAAATCTTATTTTTCCCCAGCACACCCCCAAACTTTAGGCTTTTGCCTCATTTTTCATTTCTTTCCTCGCTCCCTTTTTCTTAGGCTTTCAGCCTCATTTCATCACTATCTTATCACTAGCATTTAGGGAGAATGGGTCCAAAAGGGGTATCAAGAATGGTCTTAAGACATGTAATGTGGTTGCCAAAGAAAGGGTCTAAAGCTCAACGTTGGTTGACAAAGGTTAATGCTCAAGGAGGGTATATGGATGTAGTGGCTAAAAAAAGGAAAGCCTAAGATCATATCTTTAACATAACTACGTCTAGAATTTCCCCTTGAATCACAATTGGGGAAATTTCTAGACAAGAAGGCATACATGAAACTCATCAACAATTCCTCACCGCAAAAGGCATCACCCTTAAAGGGTCCATAAGAGTCATTCTCACCACAATACTTTTAAGTTTAGGACATGAAAGCAGGCAAACATCACAAGTCAAGTAAAGAATTTATAATGTATAGCAAAGAATGCTATGTTACGGTGTTACCCTTACTCCTTATCTTCCATTTTCATTCCTTCATTTAAGGTTCCCCAAAAAAAAAATTTTGTGGTTCCTCTCAAAACATCTTCAAACTACACTCAAAACAACATGGCATTTTTCCTTAAGAACGTCATCACTCAATCTATCATCAGAAAATACCAACCCCATTCGACAAACAAAAGAATGCTCCTTGGGAAAGAATCGTGTCAAAAGAAAGTCGTCGGAGTTTTAATTTTCTACACTAATATTTACCATGGCATAAAAGAAAAGAAACATGGTTTTTGGGTCATTGCTTTCAATGTTTTCAACATTTTTCTATCAATTCAACATGAAGACCTCCATAGGTCACTATTCATCAATCACAACAAGAAAACTTAACAAAATGATTCATTTAATTTTAAAGAAAACAGGATACGCCCAACAAAGGCGGTCATCAGAACATCACAATAAAACCACAGCTTAACAAAGGATGGACTCACTCAATCCCAACTACAATTCACAAGAACATTAAAAAAACTGAGCTCATCCCTCCCCCACTTAAGAGAATATATTATCCCCAATGTGATATGCATAAAGGGAAAGGGACAAGAAACTCCCTGAGTGGGTCAGTTCTCTTCATCATCTGCATCTGCCTCACCACCGCCACCGGTGGATTCACCTAGCCCAAAAAAATCATCACCCAGCCCCTCAAAAAGGTCATCAATTTGCCCCAAACTAAGGAAGGAGCAGCCATTGTAGCATCCAATGCGCTTATGTCCGGAACTTTAACCGAAGTACAACTCTTCCACTCATGTACCTCTGTTCAGGGAGAAGTGACTGCCCCTTCCACTGCGTCTGCCCTCTTGCACAACGTGGTTACAGTATTGTATAAGGACTTGACCTCTTTTTTGACCTTGTTGGCAATGAGTGCGGGGAGGCTCTTAGCCAATCATTGGAGTTGGCTTTCATGTGAATTCATCATCTCCACAAGTCGATGGGGACCACTTGGCTGAGAGGATTGTGGAGAGGGAGAAGCTCCCTGCTGAGGCAAGTCACCTGATGCTTGGCCTGACATATCTGACTGGGGAATAGTGGTTCTGGGGAAAGTGGTGATTGATCTAACCCATGGGGGAGGGATCCTTCCTGTACTCCAAAGGACTGCATTCTCTTACTTTTCATTGTTGGTGCCTTGAAATCTCTATTCCTATCAATATCAATCACTCCTAGAGCAGACGAAGGAGTCTCATCTAGAAAAAGGGTAACTCCAGCTACTTTGCAAAAGCTAGGAAATCAAAACAGTATATGGTATGGAAGTATTGGACTATCGGGTCTTCTTCTTCATCTGTTGAGCTACAATTTCTCTGAAGTTGATGGGGACCCCCAACATTATGCAAGCAATCAAGATGGTCATTTCCATGGTGACCCGCTGCATATTTGTGGATAGGATGATGTGAGAACAAATAAAGTCCAGCCACATCTTGACCTCGAACTTCAAATCATGGTGAGAGATTTCGCCACCCATTGAGGCCCAAAGAGGAGTATTAAAAACAATAATGTGATCCACCAACACAAACTGGTACTTCGTATCGGCCACCCGTGCCATATACTTCATAACGGAGTCAATTTCATCCTCCCAGAATAGGTAGTTTATAGCAGTCGGGGTGATATCAACTTCCACTCCCCGCATCATCACTGATGGCAAGAAGGGGAATTTATCCACTTTGCCTCGGTGTTGCATACTCTCTTGGCGGGCCTGATAAGAGGCATAGAACTCTGTGACCAAGCTAGGATAGTAGGATGGGTGAGGATTGGAAAATGCGTGCCACTGTCTGTTGGTGAACTGCGCGGTGATGTTAGGAAAATCACCTTTTAACCCAGCCAAGTCAAACCTCCTCTCCACTATGATGGAGCGTCCCTAGTAGATGACATAGTGTTCCTTCATGTTCGGAACACAGAGAATGATGGCTTTCTTTGTGTTGGCATGTGGTTGTGAAACCTTCGCCTTGCCTTTGCCCTTGCTAGCAGAAGAGCAGGGGCTTTTCCTTTGCCGGTGTTCCTGGAAGATGACATGATTTGTTTTGCTATAAGAATAATGTTGGTGCCAGCTAGTGAAAAAGAAAACTAAAAACAAAATAAAATGAGAAAGAAATCTAGTTGCAGGATGAACTAAGGAACAAGGGGAATCAAACACTCAGTTAAACAAACCACTGAAAGCGGCGAAAGACCGGCGGTTTACTGAAATGATTTCGTGGACTGCCCATTTCTCGTCGATGCTTTGCAGACAACTGAGTAAGGGATAGTTGTTTCGGTGCTACGTCGGCATACCGCTGGTCAGGATTCGTGAATCGCCGATGTATCGCGGGATCTACCCAGTGGCCTGACACCAAGTTGCAGAGTAAGCCGGCATATGATTGGTGATTCGCTGAATTCGACTAGTGAAACGCTGGACCCCATCGTCCCCAAATTATTTTTAACTATCACATATACACGCCCACTAACACACACTCACTTCCAATCATACTAAAATAAACATGACACTTTTAAAACCCTTGTTCATGATGTTTAGCCCTTAAGAATGGCGTCACCCAGTCTATCATCGGGCAAAACATCATGCTTTAAACAAAGGGGTTACTCATACTTCATCCTTTTAAAAATGCCACAAACAAAAGCACAACCCCATTCCATTCAATCAGGCATAGCACGTTCAAGATTTTACCATGGAAGGGGAAAAAAGTATTACCCTGAAAGCACCAATGAGAAAATTAAAGCAAGGGCAAGAAAAGTTTTACCGAATTGAAGGAGTGTCTGCACACTTGGACGTCCAGAAAGCTCAAAGTTACTTGCAATAGAACCTTAAGATATAATTAGCCGAGGAAGAAAGGGTGATTGAAGTGAGGATATTAGTGGACTATGGAGGGGGTTTTATAGGTGAAAGAGGGAAGTGCAATAGGTTGAGGGAAAGGTGGAGAGTTTAATGGGTGTGTGTTGGTGGGAAGGTGGGAAAGTGGAAAAGTTTAGAATAGATGAGAATGAGGAAATAGGGATGTTGGGTAATGGAAAGACAAAAAGAGAATGGAAAAGTGGTGGAAAAATGGAAGCTAGGAGAATATTTGCAGAAATAGGGCGGCTGACTAGGCATTGGGATTTTGTTGGTCCTCTCTTTTAAATTTAAATTGCAATAGCCTCATACCTCGATTGGTGGTCCATCAGCAGTTCGCCGAATCACACCAGTGGTCGACCGAACTAATATCTTGTGCCCTACAAGTTTCCCGGTGATCTGTTGCTTTACCAGCGATTTATCGGTGGTTTACAGATTGAAGTGGCAATCCGCGGATTACCCACTGCTTATGTTTCTGAGCTTCAGGTGTTCTGTTTTCCATCGACCATCAACCGGCGAAACATGGATTCTATTGGATGTTTCGCCGATGGGTCCGCCAGTATTTCAATTCGCCCTCAACCTTCTATTTAGTGCTTACCTTCACCGACGGCTCGCCAATCTCTCACTTTTCCTTCCTTCATGGTTTGGTTCCCTCTTTTCCCCTCATTTCTCAGAACCTACAAAGACACAAACAACAAAAACATGAATTAATTCACTAGAAACTTAGGTTGCCTCCCAAGAAGCACCGTAGTTAATGTCGTGGCACGACAGAGACCTTCTTTCATCAACTCTAGTCCGATGGGTCATCCTCCAACACCGCCTCCTTCAGCTCAATATCCTTTTCTACCTCATCAAGTTGCAATACTCTCACTGCCTTGCATTCGGGAGGCGTCTTAACGGATGGACACACTGTAAAAGTGACTTCTTCACTTCCAACTCGAAATTTCAACTCGCCAAACATCACGTCCACCACATCCCTAACCATAGACAACAATGATCTACCCAAAATAATGGGAACCTCTTCATCCATGTCACAATCAAAGATAACAAAGTCCACCGGTAAGATAAACTTGTCGACTCTCACTAACACATCTTCTAACACCCCCACTGGTCGTTTTATTGACTTGTCTGCCATGAGAAGCCTCATTGCCGTCGGTTTGGTGTTTTCGAGTCCCAATGTCTTTAAAATTAGTAGGGGCATCAAATTTATGCTAGCGCCCATATCACATAAAGCTTTCTGACACACATATCTCCCTATTGTGCATGGTATTGTAAATGCTCCGGGGTCCTCCCTTTTTGGAGAAAATTACTCATCATTACCGCACTAGAATGGTGAGTTTTCTCTTCATTCCCTGCATCCACCATTTTTTTCTTCTTCAATAAATCTTTCATAAACTTTGCATAGTCGGGCATCTAGAGCAAAGAACCCACTAACGGAATATTTATGGACAACTTACTGAACATGTCAACAAACTTTTTAAACTGGTCATCCTTCTTTTTTTTGGTCAGCCGTTGTGGATATGGAGGAGGAATTTTCGAATCAACCTTGTCATTAGTTAGGGCCTGCAGGCCCGTCTCCTCCTCATTATCGGGGAATAGGACTTCATCATCCTTTCCCTATTTTTCCTCATCAAGATTGTCTTCATTTTCTAGAATCATTGGTGTTTTGTCACCTTCATTTTGTTCACTTGGATTCTGGTTATCAATCTTACTTGGCTTTATCGAGGCATCTCCAATCACCTTGTCACTCCTAGTGACAATGGTCATGCATTGACCATCCTTCTTGGGATTTGGCATTGTGTCACTAATAGTGTTCCCTTCATCGGGGGATTCATTTGAGCTGATAAGTGATTAATTTGGTCCTCCATATGTTTGATGGAGGCAGAATGTGAACTTACTGTTTGGGCAAGGTTAGACACCTCCCCTCTTAACTCTGTCACCCTGCTCTCGATTGACTTGACCTTTTTCAAAACTCTTGAGAGTGTCTCTTCCATTTTGGAGTTGCCTGCGTCACTCATACCCGGTTGATTATGGGGTTCCCGGCCTTTGGAGGGGGAATGTAAGGGTTCGAACTTCGATGATAGCGATCAATGTCTTGGTTTTTCTCTCTAGTTTCCCATCGATAATTCCTTTACAGATATCCCTATGGCTCACGATTCCTCCACCCTCAGTTGTCATCCCTTGGCCTCCATGGGCCTTGATTTTCTCGTTGAAACCCAGGTCTGGGACCTCCTATCTGATTACCCATATATTGGCATTCCTCTTCATATCATGGTGGTGATGTCTCACTTTCATATTGCAAGGGACCTTGTATTCCTACGACATTTACCACCTTTGGCCTTGCTCCCATTACATTCTTTGTCATTAATTCAAGTTGTGTCATCATTTTAGCAAGAGTCTCATCTCTCTCTTCATTCCTTTTCCTCAACTCCGCTGCCAATGCACTTGGCTAACTTCATGAGTGGACACATTTGTTTCTCTCGTGTACCAAGCCCTATTGGTCTTTGCCATTCTATCTAGGAGGGCTTTGGCCAACCCATACATTTGGTCCATGATAGAACCACCAGCTAAGTTGTTGGAAACCGATTTTTTAATTGAATCACGGGCCTTATAAAAGCTTTCTAGAAGTAATCCATCTGGCAATCCATGGTTTGGGCAAAGAGCAACTTTCTTCTTAAACCTCAACCATGCCTTATGTAAAGGCTCTCTGTGTTCTTTTCTAAAATTTGTAATGTCATCCCTCAGCTGAAGCATCTTTGATGGAGGGAAAAAATAGTCCAAAAAGGCGTCCGTTAACTCTTGCAATGAAGTAATACATCCCAAAGGGGGTTCTAGCCAAATTGTCGCCTCCCCTGTCAATGAAAAGGGAAAGAGTCTCAACCTGATGGACTCTTGACTGATATTGGTGATATTAAATGGTTGGCAAATTTTAAAGAAGTTTCTCAGATGTCAATTCACATCTTCACTCTGCTTTTCGCCAAAGAGCCCCTTTATTTGTAATCAGTGCAGCATAGTGCTTGTGACATGAAAAACTGCATTCCCTACCATAGGTGGTAGGAAAATAGCTCCTTCCACTTCTGACATTACCGGATTGTCTTCCTCAAGTTCCATATTACCTTCGACCGAGCTATCCCCTGCTTGGTGGTTATGTATCATGTGGTTATAAAATCCTAACAACATTGTACACAAACTATAAGTAGCTATGATGCAAAACTATTTCAACTTAACAATCAATCACGAGATTATAATATGCTAGTCCCTGGCAGCGACGCCATTTTTGATGATGTTCAAACCATACCTTTTTTTTCAATGAATATGCATGGTAGAAGTATCAAAACATATAACCCGGATGAGTGCCGGGGTCAAATCCCATGAGGACTGGGAGATGATAGTGACTAGTGTCGATTATAAAGTTGATAGATTGCACCACTCAAAACAAATATAAATGAGAACCAATTGGGGGAAGTATCAATATGTAAGAGATTATCAAGTCTAAAGTGGTTTAGTTCATTTAGAAAGGTTTACCAAAAATGTCAACAATGATGTGAAAATGCTACAGGTGGGGTGTAGATGATGGATTAATTAGATAAGGTCTTGCTAGATCATCTCACAAGTTCAACTAATATGAATAACCTTAGGCAAATAGAGGTATTCCATGCTTTTCAGCCAATTTCATACCTCTAGCTAGAGTTCTTTCGAATCTCTAGACTCAATCAACTCAGCCCAATGTGATTTGGATTACTAGCTGAACTATTTCTAGCTATTAGCCATTAATTTAGGAGTGAGAGCATGAATTTGACTATTTCTAGCCCAAATTCACAATCTCCCAACCATACCCTCTATTAGATTCTCTCCCAATACTTAATTCTTCTTTTTCAAGAAACAATCAAGTAAGGAAACATAGACCCATATTAAAATCAATGGATCTTCAATTAATGATTGGAGAGAATCTAGTAGATTCACAATTAGCTGAACATTGCCAAGATAATTCTAGCAATTCCTATTCTAATCAACAACGATCATCTTCACCCACCTTTAGCTAATGATTTAGCTACTCATGGTTAAGAATTTCACGAGCATATATAACAATAGACTCATCAAATTCAATGAAAAAAGTTGAAAAATCAATTTCACAATAATGGTCTTCAACAATGGTATTCACTTACTATGGAGAAGAAGAAGAAGTAAAGGAATAAATCTCAAGTCACCAATTACAATCCTCTACTCTTCTCTACGAAAGGAATGTTCTAAAAAGTGAAAATTTTTAATGAAATCTCACTGCTCTTTTGTACTTCTCTTAGACTATTTGTAGAAAGTAGGGTCTCTCTTTCCTCTTTTTTCGTGTTAACTCTTTTACTCCTAAGCACCGTCTCTTCATCGGCGGGACACCGGCGATTCTCCAGTTCATACTTGTGAACTGCCGAACACATTTTTTTGTGTCATTACCAAGTTCCAGTCATCTTCAGTGGCACGTCCGGTGTTTCACCCATCTCATTCCGTGAATCGCCGAGGTTTTGTCTCTCGTTACAGAAACTTGGCTAATGATTCGGTGATTGATCCAGTGATTCGCCATTAGCGATTCGTGTTTCGCTGATGGCAGTTTTTTTCATTTGAAGAAGTGTTGATTGGCCTTTATTTGCCGTTTCGCCGATTTTCATCTGTGATACGCTCTTTTGGTCTCATTTCCTTCTCTTTGCTCCGATTTTGCTCTTTTTTACACATCTGGGCATTTGTATAAAACAATGACAAAAAGAGCATAAAATCCATTTAATTTACTCAAGAACTAAGCAAAAGCACAAGTTTTAGAGTCTAATGAGTTGGTAAATTACCAACTCATCAACTTTGACCTATTTTCAGCCTTTCCCTTATAAGCTAAACTTTTTGCAAGGCCTTATGAACTGAATCAGGCCCTATCAAGGTAGCTTTACCAACCTCAAACTACTTTATAGGAGACATGCACCTCCTACCGTATAGTGCCTCAAATTCCATCTGAATGCTAAAGTGGTAGCTATTGTTATATGCAAACTCAATGAAAGGTAGGTGATCATCCAAACTACCCCTTGAAATTGATCTGGAGAGCCCTCAACATATCCTCTAGTGCCTAAATGGTCCGCTTAGCCTTACCATCTATTTTCAGATGAAAAGATGTGCTAAGCTTAACCTGAGTACCAAGTTCATTCTAAAATGACTTCCAGAAGTGATAGGTGAACTCAATACCCTTATTCGAAATGATAGACATAGGGAACCCATGCAATCTAACCAACTCTTGGATGTACAGCCTAGTATAATCCTCTGTTAAATGTGTGTTCTTGACTAGTAGGTAATGCACTACCTTAGCATTCGATCTACGACCACCCAAGTTGAATCATACTATTTGTACAACGAGGTAAACCTATAACGAAATCCATGTTAATCCCTTCCCACTTCTAAGTAGGGATTCTAATGTCCTACATCAGATCTCCTCGTCTTGCTGATGTTGTGGGTGACTGCCACTGCCTAACCTTTGCTGTGAATACTCGAATTGACTTGTCCTTACCCGTTTACTCTCCCTTTCTATTTCTTTCAATTTCTCCTCATCAATTTTCTGAGCATGGATCATGACCCTTGAAATATCCATATCACTAATCAGCGTGGCGATCCTACACTCCTTTACCACCAGTCTAAGACTTTTAACACAAATTTGCTCATTTGAGCATTGGGTTCCGCCACCATCTCTGGAGCATACCTGGAGAGCTGAGTAAACTTCAAGGCATACTCCTCAACAGTCATGGAGTTTTTCGTGAAATTAATGAACTCCTCCATCTTAGCTTCCCTCAATTCCCGAGGAAAGAACCTGCAAAGAATACTATCACGAACTCAACCCATGCTACCCAACCTGCACCATCCCCTTTCCTTTCCTTCCACTATTGGTCTTATATTTGAGCCACCCTTTTCAGCAGATAGGCAGCTAAGTCTTCACTTTAAATCGAGCTAACACCTATAATCCAGGTGATCTTCTGGACCTTATCGATGAAATACCATGGGTCCTCATCTACCTTCAACCCGTAAAACTCTAGGGTATTCATCCAATTAAAATCCCATACTTTGGAAGTAGCTACAGTTCCATTGGTACTCGCAGGTGCAATGGCCTGCTGGCTGACCTGGTTTGTCACAACCTAGGCAAGTAGCTGAAATGCAGTTTGGAACTCAGCATGTGACATGTGCTGGTCCTGAGGGCCTACTGGAGCAGGTGGGGCTTTTTGGTATCCATTTCCATTCCTTCTGCCATTAAATCAATCGGGAGGCATTTTTTGTACATGTGCAAAGCTGAGTTAGAAGGATGTTCTTAATGTTTCACACTTTATCGCACGATAAGAAAGTGAAAGAAGGGAATTGTTCTAAAATGCCTTGTAGCCTCTTCCTTATAAGTGTGACACTCATCACACTCATGAAAAAGACTCTACTTGATGCGTTCTTTAGACATCCTATGACACTCTAAACCTGATGCTCTAATACGAAGTTTGTCACATTTGAGTCTAAACCGTGGACGCGATACGGTGCCTAGAGCCACAACTGGCCCCAAGCTAACCCATGTCATAGCATAATTCTAACATAACTGTAAATTAAGATGAAAGCTAAGCAAAATCTAAGTAAACTGAACTATTCAAGTATAAGTACTGAAGTAAAATAATAACTAGATAACACTGGAAAATACTGAATCAAGTAAAAATTCTAACTCTCTATCTGAAAGCCTCTACTAATGATGAGCTACTGGTATAAGCCCCTAGCTAACTCTAAATACTTAAACTAAAAGTCACAATTATACAATTGAAATGGGAAACTGACTCCATTCCTTGAGAGATAAGGACTCACTACTATACTTCTACTAAACTATGTCTGGAGGAGATTACCCGCGTTGCTGGTCTTGATTCCAGAGCCTATATCATAAGATGATATAGCATAGAAGGTATGTGATAAGTACTTTGAATGTACTAACTATGAGAGATTATTACATTAAAATATAAACATTCTGGTAAAAACTGTAAGTAATACTGAAATGACATACAATGACCTTATCTGAATCATGAATGTGGTAACAGCCTGACTCTAGAAATACAATAAAGCCAGTAAAAATTGGTTAAGGGTCATGTACATATCATGAAATTTAAAACTGAGACTAGACCAGGAGGTGTAACAGTAATATGGGAGAGCCTATTAACAAACATATAACCATGTGGCTAGTCGTGGAGTTCGATGAATACACCCCATCTAATATAGCCCATTGTACCTTGCTAGTGTATAGTGGTTGGTCTGTGTAATCACTAACTATGGCTTATTCGGGAAAAATACAAACAATGGCACATAATTCTGGAAACCTGGGTGCATTGAACCCCAACTCACTCAGTGCTAAGTACTACTCCCAACTGAAAACCTAATCATATATAACTGTACTGATATCTCAAAACTGATGTCTTTAGATTAAGTCGGAACTACTTACCTGGAAGTATCCGTAGAGTCTAAAGGACCTAATAACTAAAAAATTGCTAATACTGATAACTAGTAGACTGAAAAGCTAAAATTTCTATGAAATACATAGAATACTCATCATCTCAAAACATTGACTTATGCAAAAAATCATACTCAAGTGATAATATAACCTTTCTGAAAGCTTTTAAATCATGCAACATTCAACCCAAAATATGATAAAATTAGGTCTATAAACAAATATGTACCATTAAAGTTAAAACATGAATTTCTCATAATACTAGTCATGAGAAAATTGAAGAACTACTAAAATTAAAAAAATTCATAAGCTTCCTGGAAACCTTAACTCATAACTTTCTATAGGGCTAAAAATAGTGAGGTTTTCTGAAAATACTTTGGGGCATAAGGGTGAAAGGAATACCCTTGCTGAATCCCCCACATACATGAAGAAGAATCTCTTCGAATGAGCCTTGAACCTGCTGAGAAAACTGAGGAGCCCTAGCTCTTATTTTTTAGAGAAGATTTGAGTTCTACGTACTAATGTTCTAAAAATCTAAGTGGTAAATGATGGAGAAATAGTTTAACTCCACTAAATCCTATGAAAATAACTCAAAACGGCATAGTTTAGGAGTACAAACCTAGGAAATTCTGGAATTACCCTTGATATCTCGGTTGGAAAAATTCACCCCGAGAGACCAAACAGATCACCTAACGATCTGTTAGGTGACTTTGATGGGTCATTTGATCCACTTATTTCCACTCGAGAAATATTACATTTCTCTCTCTTTACTTAACACCTCATCTTAACGATTCATCTCCACACTTACTCTATCCATTAAGACTCTCCGAATCTCAAACATTTCTTGAGTTCCCCAATCTAACAACTCACTTGACGAGTCATAAAGTGTACTAAAGATTCACTTGATTACTCATAATAGGGTATGCTGCAGTTTTTGTTGTTTTCTCCCTTTTGGCCTTGGGTTTGGTCTTAGGGACTTTTGGAGTGTTACAACTTATAGAGAGAGAAAAAGGAAATTGGAAAATCGACTTCATGAGTGATATCCTAAGAGTGTTGGAATACATTGAAGAATCAGGTCCTAGTACTGAGTTTTCACGACCTGAATCTATACCCTAGATAAGATACGGTACTTGGAGCCACGAGTAACCCTAAGCCAACCCATGGTATATCATTACACTGGTAAATTGAGTAATCATAGCGAAAGCCTAAATAAATAAACCATTTATGAGAAACTGAATAATAAAATCCTTTACATATGAAAGCAAAACTGAAAGTCTTAATCTATGCCTGAAAGCCATCTATATCAAATGAGTTGCTGGGACAAGCCCCCAACTAACTCTAAAGTCCAATTTTATGAAAATAACCGAAGAAAATAAACATCGTCCTTGAAAGGTGAGGACTTACCACTGGTACAACTGATATTACTTGAAGAATATATACTAGCGTGCTGAGATTGAGAACCTACATCTGTATCATAATACGATACAACATGGAAGGTATGCATCAGTACTTTGAATGTACTGAGTAAGCAGGAGAAAAATGACATAAAGAATAAATAAATGAACTGTAATGACATGCAATGACCAACTGAAATACTAAAATTGAATAAATTGAACTATAACTGAAATGGTCAAAATGACCCTGTCTGATGGTCATAGACATGCTCTGAATCTGAAATACTGATCTGAACAAACCGTACTGAACTAAGTAAACTCAAACTGTTCTAAGCTGAGCTAAACTAAAATTATACTGACTAATGGGAAAGTCTATGACCGACATATAATCACGTGAGCTAGAGGTGGAGAATGATGTATACACCTCATCGGTAGGACCCAATGTAACTTGCAAGGGTGTAAAGGCATGAACTAGGTGATCACAAGTCTGGGGCCATAAGAACAATAAAATAACCTATAGTGGCAATGTAGTTCTGAGAACTTGTTGGAACCCCGGTCAGCTCGTTGCTAAGTCCTACTCCCACTGGATAGTCCTAGACTGACTACTAAGCTTATAGCTCGAAACTGGGGTCCAAGACTAAGTCAGGAATACCCATCTAGACATTCCCTGAGAGTATTATTAGACTGGATTCTATAACTGGTGTTCTAAGATTGGCCAGAGTTGCTTATCTGGAAGCGTCGTAACCGTCTAAAGAAGAAACTGGAACCTGAACCTGGGGGTTCTAAGATTGGTCAGAAATGCTTATCTAAAAGTTTCATAAACGTCTAAAGAACCACTAAAATATGATATCTGAGTATAACAACTGATAAATGGGAGGCACCACTGACACCTCAAGAGAAGAATGTAGTCAAACTGATGAGCTGACATTTCTTAATAATACTAAGTATGCTAATAATATGACTGAGACAGGACTAACATGCATATAACTGCGATTTCAACACATACTAGAAATATGGGAGTCCCCAACATTGATAGAATCAAGAAATTTGGATAACTAATCAATTATGCAAGACTCTAGTTTTTATGTATTCAAAAGCTAGGGCTAGAGTTCATTTTGTAGGGACAAACATCAATATAGTCAAAAAATAGTGGAATTATAACTACAATTAGTATGAATAATATTCCACACATCCTAACGGAATTCTTGCTGAAAATTCATTCTCATTCAAAAACTTAGGGACTAGAACTGACAGAAGAATTAAAGAAGGGTTGTGGGTACACAAGGGAAGAACAATTCCCTTGTTGAATTCCCACTTACCTGGTGAAGAAATTCTTGGGAAGATCCCTTTAGAATATTAGAAGAACTGTCTGCCCTAGCTCTTGCTTTGAGAGTTTCTAAGAGAAGTCTTACGAAATGATTTCCTGAGGGGATGAGAGGGGTGAAGTAATCATCGATTACCCCTCTAAATTCCCTTAAAATAACCCAAAATGACGTAGTTTAGAGATTAGAAAGGTAGGAAATTAAAAAAATATCCCTGGGGAAAAGCCTGGAAAAATTGTCGACAAGGGACTAACGAGTCACTCAATGAGTCCTTAGTTGAGACCACGACTCATTAGGACTAGTCATTGGTCCTACTGCCTGGGTTCTAGGCTCACTAGAATTGGCAACGAGAGGTTCCATGACTCATTGGACGAACCAACGGGTCGTTGATTCCTCCCATGGTCAATGGATAGAAATTCTGGGAGGATTGACAATGGGAATTACAATGACTCGTTGGTAGAACAAAGGGGTCATTGTGTCGAGACATTACCTTCACTGGAGAAACGATTAGAATCACTGACTTGAAATGACGGGTGGTCACAACGACTCATTGTGTGAGACAATGGGTCATTGTTACCACTCAATGTCACTAAAGAAGGTTTCTAGGGCTCCCAATCAACGACTTACACCACGAGTCGTTGTAGCACACAACGACTCATTGTTTGAGTTGTGGGATCCTAGAAGAGGGATTTATGAGCTGGGGACCAATAAGTGACAGGACGACTCATTGTTCCTCCTAACAGGTCGTTCCATGTCCCATTGGTTCCTGAAGGACAAAATAGGGCTGATCAGTCGGGTCGTTGGAGCTGACCATGACTCATTGTCTCATTTGTTCTGAGGCAACTTTTCTTGTTTCTACTGGATTTTTCTTGAAATGTATGAGTTTGGTCTAGAAAAGTTTCGGGGTGTTACAATATCTTACCCTTAGGATCATTCATCCTCGAATGAAGGCTAAAACTACTAGAAAACTAGGGGAAAAGAGCTGCAAAAGAGTAAATAACTCTAAACTAACATAACCATGCTAACAGAGCAGATGCAACTAGAATGCACATTAAAAATCAAAATAGAGCTAATGAGTACGGAACTGAACAGAGTACTGAGGAGGGATTTAGTACCTGATGTTGGAACTAAACTGGAAGGGAATAACTAATGGTATGTGGCCATCATGTCTTCTCCTATTTCTCATTTGGCTCCCTCAACTAGATGGTTCCTCCACAAGAATTTTACTAAAGTGACTTCCTTGTTTCTCAGCTTACGAACCTGCCGGTCAAGGAACTGAACTGGGAACTCTTCATAAGAAAGACTATCTTTTACTCTCCCACTATCTAGTGGTACAACTGATGTTGCATCACCGATGCACTTCTTCAATAGTGACACATGGGAGACTAGGTACACAAATTCTAACTCTAGAGGTAATTCCAACTCATATGCCACATTGCCGATTTGCTTCAGAATTCTATAGGGTCCCACATATCTCGGACTGGGTTTTCCTTTCTTCCCAAACCTCATCACTCCTTTCATGGGTGAAATTTTTAGATAAACCCAATAGTCCACTACAAACTCTAACTCTCTTCTCCTCACATCAACATAGGGTTTTTGTTGGCTTTGCGCTGTTTTCAACCTCTCTCTGATAAGTTGCACCTTCTTCATATCTTTCTAAACTGAGTCTGCCCTATCAGGGTAGCTTTACCAACCTCAAACCAACCTATAGGAGACCTACGTCTCCTACCATATAATGCCTCAAACGGGGCCATCTGGATATTGGAGTGGTAGTTGTTAATGTTCACAAACTCAATGAGAGGTAGGTGATCATCCCAACTGCCCTTCAAATCGATCACACATGCTCTCAGCATATCTTTCAAGGTATGGATAGTCCACTCAGCTTTTCCATATGTATGAAGGTGAAAAGCTGTGCTGAGTTTGACCTGGATACCGAGTCCTTTCTAAACTGACTTCCATAAATGCGAGGTTAACTGGGTACCTCTATCTGAAACAATAGAATAGGGCACCCCATGCAGTCTGACCAACTCCCGGATATATAGCCTTGCATAATTCTCTCTTGAGTCTATAGTTTTAACTGGGAGGAAATGTGCTAACTTGGTCATCTGGTCTACTATCACCCAAATTGAATCATGGTGTCAACGAGTACGAGGTGGACCTGTAATGAAGTCCATATTCACTTCTTCCAACTTCCATGTGGGTATGCTGATATCCTGCGTCATACCCCCAGGTCTCTGATGTTCCACCTTAACCTGTTGATAGTTCGGGCACTTAGCCACAAGTTCTGTTGTGTGTCATTTCATATCATTCCACCAGTAAATATCCCGTAGATCACGGTACATCTTAGTGGAACCTAGGTGGATAGAATATCTCGAACTGTGTTCTTCATCCAGTATCTATTGTCTCAAGTCATCTAGATCCGGTACGCATTAGTCTGCCCTTGTAACGGAGTACACCATCTCCCCCTTTGGAGAAAGCCTCCACTTCTTTTCTAAGAACTGCCTTCTTTAGCTTAAGCAGCATGGGATCTTCATCCTGCCTTGACTTAACTTTAATGACTAACTAGGAATCTGATCCACTCTGCACTACTACTCCGCCCTCAACTGAATCAACCAACTACACTCCCAACTGAGCTAATATATGAATCTCCTTTGCCAGTTCTTTTCCACTCTCTTCAACATGATCCACGCTCCCCATAGACATCCTGCTTAGGGGATCAACCACCACATTTGCTATGCCCAGGTGGTACAGCACACTCATGGCGTAATCCTTCAATAGCTCTAACCACCTTCTTTGACGAAGATTTAAATCTTTCTGATTGAATACATATTAAAGACTCTTATGATCGGTGAAAACATCCACGTGAGCCTTGTAAAGGTAATGCCTCCATATTTTCAATGCAAACACCACTTCTTCCAACTGAAGGTCATGAGTCGAACAGTTATTTTCATGAACCTTGAGCTTCCTGGAGGCATAAGCTATCACCTTGGCCTGCTGAGCTAGTCGCCCTGTTGAAGCTGTTGAAGTGGTAGACTATGATCTGCCCCGTCCTTCTTATGGGCATTCTCTGAGCCAGTAACCTAGCTTTCCACACCCAATGAAACCCTCACAACCCTAAAGGCATTCTCCTGGAAGGTTCTTTCCATACTTTGGGCAAGCTGGGTAGCAATTGCTGACACAGTGACTCCGGGACTCTGAGCAGATCGAAAAGTAGGGGCGCTGGCTGAAGTAGGTGTTGGAGCCCTCTATTGTTGTTGTTGTTCTTGCTGTGGGCGGCTACTACCACCAAACCTCTGGTGGCCATAATCTTATTGGCCAGTCCTAGCCTACTTATTCTCCCGCTCCAAGTCTTTCATCTTTTCATCCTCAATCTATTGGGAATGAATGATGAGGCTTGAGAGGTCAATATCTTTGATAAGCATTGCAGTCCTACACTCCTTAAGAACTGTCACACCCCGCCTTGGGGGGTATGACTGGCACCTGGTGCCCTACTGGGACCTGAACTGCTGGACTGCTAAGCCTGGGCACATCTGGTGCCTGGCTGGCTCTAACTCATATTTCTGGAAACAAAGGGCTATATAACGGCTGTAAACACAGCCCCCGGCCTATTGGCCTATAGCCTCCTGTACCTGTACTACCAGCTGACTAGAAACATATCAATTCAGGGAAACCTATGCGGGTCGAGAAGGCCACCATGCTGTCTAGTTATCTATAACTCAATCATAAAGTACTAGAAAGCTACGTGACCGACAAGGTCACCACTACTGTCAAGCTATGGCCCCACACGGCCAACATGAAAGAAACAGAAGTACTAACAGCTAAGCAACTGCACGGCCTCACACGACCGGCTCATCTGACCACAGGGAGATATATACAGACTGCAAGCCTCTAGGAATAACAATAGAAATGATCGAGACAGGGACCCGACCTACCCGTACTATACAACAAAAGAACTTAAATACACCTCTGGAATTTAGTCTCCGGATGACAGGAGCTGAATACTCGATCGCTGACAGGAATCACGTAGTATCGCCTGCTCGTCTATGAGTACCTGCAGGCAAGTAATGCAGCGCCCCACCGGGCGTCAGTACCACTGGTACTGAGTATGTAAAGCAATAACTGAAAGCAAAATCTGGAAAAAAAATGTAACTGATGAAACTGAAGTAAGAAGAATTAGATTAACTGTCTGATAATGTAAGTCATACCTTCTCTCATTCATACTGAAAGGAAGTAGGGGTCGTACCTGGAGACGTATCACTCTACTGCTGATCTACTTGTATCTAACGTAACATGGCATAACATAACATAGCACACACAAACCTTACCCGGCCCCCATAAGCCGGGTGGTACAACCAGCACGGAATCTACACCCCTACCCCAGTCATCCCATCTCCTATAAACCCTGTAAGCATCCCGCTGATCCCCTGGGTATGCACTTGGGCTCGCTGAGCCCCTGACTGTAACTGCATCTGAGTCTGAAGGACTCCTGAATCAACACCCGGGCGTATCCGCTCGATAGGGGTGTGTAATAGCCGACCAAGGCATAATATGGGGAAAACTGGCATCCCATCTTCGTCCCTTGCGGGACGGCATGCCACTCCGTAGAGCGACATATCCTCATTCTCTGGCGGACGAGTCGATACAGCTATCAACCCTGGGGCGGTCATGGATGCTAGGTAGTCCAACCCCAAACAATACAACGGTCTCAACTAGCAATACTGTCTGTATATCTCACATGCTGAGGCTAATAGGGGTAAAGTATCGTATATATTAAATGCTGAACTAGTAATAGTAATCTGTACGTATTTAATACGTGCTGAGGCTGGTAAGTATATACATATGAATATAATCTCCTGCTAGACTGTTCTGGGGCTAATACTGAACAGGATATAGTATTTCTGCTTAAAACCATGTTGTATATGATCTTGGGCAGATTTATATGCCCAAGTGATACTCAAACGTATCATTTTTACCTTGTTTGTTGTGCAATGTGTATATAATATCATGTAATTAGTAATAAAATGCGAATTTATACTAACCAACATGATTAGCATTTGTTTTGCAGGTAATTGTGATTTTTAGGAGCTAAAATGCATGTTGGAACTATGTCAGAGTTGTACTTGGATGCGAGCGTGGAAAAGACCTTGGAATGCACATTTTATAGGGGCTCCGCGATGGAGCCATGCCACGCTACCATCGCGGTAGCACACTGCCTGAACATGAATTAAAATGGCAAATTCCAGTGTGCCTGCGCGTCAGCTCCGTGGCACGGAGAGAGGCCTCCGCGTTGGCCTCCGTGCCACGTTGAGGTTAATTTACCGGACCCTGGAAATTCTAGTGAAGGTCCGCGTCCACACCGTGTCATGGAGGCAGTGCTCCACGTTGGCCTCCGTGACACGTTGCTTGTTATTCCGGGAAAAACTTCCCACTAGTATAAATAGCACACTTAGGTTTTTTTTAATTAGTTTTTAGTTTTTAGACTGAGTTCAGAAGGGGAGAGCAGGAACGTGGGTTAGTAGCAGTTGAAGAACGAAAAAGCTAAGGGATTTCTTCTCTTCCTTTCTTCTTTCTATCAATTGTACGTATGATTTACACTCATTTTAGGATGATCAATCCAAGAATGAGTGACTAATTCTCTTCCTTGCTGAGGTTTTGAACATGTGTAATAAATTTTGATTGTAAATGATATGGTTTTCTTCTTCTTCTTTAATGTTGTTCTATTAATTCTTGTTCTTACTACATTAGTGCTTGGCCAACATTAATGTACATCTAAAAAGTCCAATTTCACTCGAAAGAGCAAGAAATTGGAAAGTTGTGAATTAATAGGGTATTGTTCTTAACTTGATTTGGGAAAATTGGGTTTTGATGTGCTTTCCTGATAGAAACATACTTGAAAGCCGTATTAGTCAATTTAGGAACCGGAATTGTAGTGCTAGGTCATAAATTGCATTTGATCACAGAAATGTAGACGGATGGTTTATGATTCTAAAGTGAAATTAAATACGAGAGTTTTAATTTCTAGGCAAATGTTCTTGGCTAGCAACATGAAGAAGAGATTAACCAAAGTATCATGATTATCAAGTTCATTACTTGTTCTTAACCTTGGCATGTTCATATCCATTGTATAAATTCACAAGTAAATAGTTGTTATTAATTGTAGTATATATAGTTTAGAAACAAAAACTCAAGTAACTATTGGTTACATTGTTGTTAGCATAATTAGAAGTGAAATAGGAATATAGTAAACTAGGCAATTTTACGTATTTTGAGCCTCCTTGGATCGATACTTGGCTACTTAGCCACTTTATTACTTGTTTGACCACGTGCACTTGCGTGTCGGTTTATAATATATAATACCAACCTGAGCAGAACACCTAACAAGTTTTTGGCGCCGTTGCCGGGGAGGCTAGGCGATTTGTAAAATTGTGTTTAGTGTAAATTTACTATATTTGTATTTTTATTTTCTTAAGTGTTAACAACTTGGTCTTAGCCTGTATTTTGCAGATTTTGTTTCTGTGAACACTGGCAAGGGACAAAGAGCTGGTGGAATCTTACTTAGAGCCTGAACGTGAATTTCATAGTCAACGTAGAGAAGCTCTACGAAAGAAGCTGCAGTTGCTTAAACAGTCTATGATGGAGCAACAAAATCCACCAGTTGTGCGGGCAGTGTTAGTGCCCGATGAAGCAGCAGCAAGGCCGGTTCGCGAGGTGGCAATCCCACACGCCAATAATGTCCATTCTAGCATCCGCAAACCAGAGCCTGGAGGGAGGTTTGAATTAAAGCAGAATATGGTGCAACTTTTGCACACAAGCGGGCAATTTACCGGACTCCCTCATGAAGATCCACAACAACATCTCCAGAACTTTTTGGAGATAAGTGACACTTATATACCCGCTGGAGTGTCACCTGATTATGTTCGGCTCACCTTATTTCCATTTTCCTTACTTGGTGAAGCCAAGAGGTGGTTAAAAGCTGAACCACCCAATTCTATATCAACGTGGGATGATCTTGCGCGGAAGTTTTTGATCAGATTTTTCCCTTCTGGTAAAACAGCCAGACTTAGAAGTCAAATTCTAAGTTTTAAACAGAGGGAAGGGGAAAATCTATATCAAGCCTGGGAAAGATTTAAATCCATGTTGCGAGACTGTCCTCACCATCATCAGTCCAATGAGGTGTTGGTACACACATTTATTGAGGTTTTTGAACCCCACACTAAAATTCTGTTAGATTCAGCAGCTGGAGGGCAAGCGCTGGAAAAGACCTATGAGGAGCTGTACACTTTGCTCAACCGAATTTCACAAGGCAATCCAGAATGGAATGCAGATTCTTCAAGAGGTGGAGCAAGGAAAGCAGCGGGAGTGCTTGAAGTGGATGGATTCACAGCTATCGCTGCACAGATAGCTGCTTTGCAAAATCAGTTAAACACTCACTTTAGCAATATCAATTTGAACCAGCCGTCAGCTTCAGTCAATGCAGTTCAACAGATGTGGTGTGAAGTGTGTGGTAGTAGTGAGCATTCAGCTGAATGCTGTGGTGCAAATCCTGATTCTATTAACTTTGTGAGCAATGCACAGAGAAATCAACAGCAGTTTAGTAGTGGCTACAACCCAAATTGGAGGAACCATCCGAATTTTTCGTGGGGTAGCAACAATCAACAAGGCCAAAGTTCAGGGCAGGGTATGCACAGGAACCAAGGAGGGCAACAAAATTATCAAGCTCAATTCAGAAATCACAATGCCCCTCCTCCACCACCATCACCGACTATTGAGGAGATGTTCAAAACAATGATCGCTAATCAGGCACAATTGCAGGCTGACTATGTTAAATTGGCAGTCGAAGTGAAGAACAATCAATTGGCGACCAAGGCTCTTGAATATCAGTTTGGGCAGTTTGCTAGTGCCCAAAATACTAGACCTAGAGGAGGACTACCTAGCGACACAGATCCTAATCCAAAGCAGGTAAATGCAGTGACCACGAGGAGTGGTTTACAGTTGAAGGAGGTGGAACCGGAAAGACGGCCTCAAAAGTCAGGAGCAGCAGATGTTGAGGGAGAGCAAATTTCAGATAAGGGGAAGACTAAAGAAGCTGAACCAGAAAGGCCTCCACCCCCGTTCCCTCAACGACTTAAGAAACACAAGGAGGAGGCGTGTTTCCAGAAATTCATGGAGGTACTTAAGCAGGTACATGTTAACTTACCTCTTGTTGATGTCTTGCATGGAGTGCCAAAATATGCGAAATATATTAAAGACATCGTGGCTAACAAAAGTCGTTTCACTGAGTATGCCACGGTAGCTTTAACGGAGGAATGCACTTCCCGTATTCAGAATAGGTTGCCCACAAAACTGAAAGACCCTGGAAGTTTTACTATCCAGCTTACTATTGGGCAAAGTATCCGAGCGCGTGGATTATGCGACTTGGGGGCAAGCATAAATCTGATGCCATCTTCGGTATTCAGAAAGTTAGGTCTAGGGAGTCCTAGACCTACAACGGTAATCTTGCAGCTAGCAGACAGGTCTTTAGCTAAGCCAGATGGCATTGTTGAGGATGTGTTAGTGCAAGTAGGCTCCCTCATTTTTCCGATCGATTTCATTGTTCTGGACTTTGAACCAGATGCTGAAGTCCCATTTATTTTGGGACGAACCTTTTTGGCAACCGGAAAAGCATTAATTGATGTAGCTGCGGGTCAACTCACGATGCGAGCACATGACAAGGTTGAAGTGTTCGACGTGTACAAGGTACCTAAGCTCCCGACTATTTATAAAGATCTCTCGGTGATCAACGTGATTGATCATGGGAATGTTAATGGAATGAGTGATTCCCGAGAGTTACTAGGAAGGCCACCGGATAAGGTTGAGAACTACTGGGGGGATGACTATGATCGGGACAAAGCGTCCATCTCCCTAGTAGACAAGTGAGCGTAAAGGACGTCGAGCCGCGACGGTAAACCAGGCGCTGCACGGGAGGCAACCCGTGAGAAAAATATTTTATTTTATTTTTTTTCATTTTGCACAATGTAGTTAATTTTTATCTTTATTTTTATTTTTATTTGTCTATTTCCAAGTTTTATTTTTCTTTTTCTTTTCTTGATTAGGTTTAGATTTTCATTTTAGTTAGTATTTTTTATTTTAGTTAGGGAAATCTATTAATTTAACCAATTTTTGTTTAGTGAGGTGATTTTCAGGTGTAACGGAGGAAATATACATGGAATCGAGAAAATGAGGCAAGGTATGAAAAATCAAATTAATTGAAGAAACAGTGCACTGGCGCGTTGGCGCCGTGTCACGGAGGCAGTGCTCCGCGTTGGCCTCCGTGACACGTTGAAGGCAAAATTCCGATTTTTCAAAAATCCAGTAAGCCAACGCGTTGGCTCCGTGTCACGGAGGAGGGGCTCCGCGTTACCCTCCGTGACACGTTGCCCCTTATCCAGTGCTGGGTCACACCGGGTTGCCGGGTGACCCGCGTGTTTCCTTTAAATAAACCCCCGATTTTGCCCAACTTTTCCCCATTTCCCTCTTCCCTCCGCGACCAAACACCCATTTCCCCCTCCCCAAGCACCGTGCCACTTTCCAAGGCAAGGAAAAACATCAATTTTCTTCGGTTTCTCAATTCAAAGGTATGTTTTCATCGTCTATCTCAATTTTTTGGCGATTTTTGTCAAATTTGGGCATGTGAGGTGAGATATATCACCCTAGGTAGAAATTTAACATGAATGTCGGATTATTTGTGATTGATACATGTTTGGATTGTTGTAATTAGCGTTTGAACTTATCGATTGCGTAAATAATTCGAAATTGATTGTAGAATTGTATTCTAGGGCTTAGGTTGTTGAATTTGACTTGGGCACTTGATAATTTGATGAAATCGATGCCGGGTTGTGTTTATTATTTGAGAGAAGTCGTGGTAAATATTGTGTAAATGTTAAAAGACGACTAATTCTCGAACTTTTGTGAGAAAATGCATAAAATGTGTGAATTGGTTAGATTGTTTAGATTAGATTGTATATAACATGTTTTTATTGTTGTTTTTATTTTGTTGTTGTTTTTGTTGCTTGTGCGATGTGTGAATTGTTAGCGATAGTAGGATTGGGATTAGCTGTATGAAGTCTGAGTAGTACGCTAACCGTTATGCTGTCGAAATTTTGTTGTGAACGCACTAAGCATGAAGTATATAGTGTTGTCTGTGGTGTAATTAGAGTTATTCTTTGCCGTAATTTTGTAGACGAAGCTAAGGCCTAAGTGTGGGGTAAATGTTTTGTAACCCTACCTTAGCCGAAGTTAACAAGTTTTTAGCTTAACGTTGTGCTTGTTTGTGTAAATTGACAGGTACAATGGCTAGCAAACAAGATAAAGGCAAGGGTGCTTCTACCTCTGGCACAGGTAGGAAACGGATGAGACTAGGCACCGCAGTCCTAGCTGCACCCGCTGTTCCGCGCGGCCAACGCCGCCAATACGGAACAAGATGGGTCACCGATGAAGGGAAGAAATGGTACGCGAAACACAAAGAAAACAAGTACTTCCCTGAGGAACATATTGCTCGGGAACCACTTGCACAGGAGTTCCCTCGCATTGTACAGAGAATTGAAGCAGCTGGGCTCAGCTTTATTTTTCAGGAGCCCAAGGAGTGCAACCTTCACTTGGTCCGGGAATTTTATGCAAACTGGAACCCGGCCATCAGAAGCCACACTATAAAAATCATAGGGCAGATTGTCACTCTGGAACCCCAGCAGCTAAATGCCATCGTTGGAGTGCGGGACACAGACGCCCACGTTCTCCGCCAGCTAAACATCACCCCACCGTACGCCGACATCAGACGTACATTGTGTGGGGCTCGATCCATAGCCCGATGGAGTAGACATAAGGAGAGGGGGTACCACCAGACTCTGCCTTATTCGCAGATGAACAGGAAGGCCAGAATCTGGCTGAAGATTGTATGTTCGTGTTTGATCCCGAGAGTCCATATGACAGATGTGACCCGGGACCGTGTCTGCTTGGTGTATGCCCTTATGAAAGGGCTTGAGATTAATTTGGGGGCGGTAATAATATCCGCCATGAAGAGAGCCAGACTGCACCAGGGCCATAGATATGGGTTTGGCGGACTCATCACCACCTTCCTCCGAGGCCTCGACATTGAGGAAGAAGCCTGGATTATATTCCGCAGTTGGAGCGGAGGGCCCTCGACGTGACAAAGACTAAGGCCCCCGACACTACACACGGACCTGTATTGACTTTGGGCGAGCGACATGCTCGTGACGATCAGTACATGGCCCGTATGTTTGGCATACAGATGCTACAGCTACGGATAGGTGGGAGACCAGCCATCGAGGAGGAATTATGGCAGCTGGAGTTGTACTACCCCTTTGGCGAGAACGCCAGAGCCTTATGTTGGGTAGGGCCAGCCTTCGTGGAGCCGACAGATGACGATGTCCCTACTGATGAGGAGACACGTCGTGAGGACTCCGATGTGGAGTCTGATGACGACGATGGAGCTGATTCAGATATGGGCGACGAGTCAGCAACACCGAATGAGGAAGTCGAATATTTCGACTGAGCAGGGAGTTCCACCACCCAAAATTTTGTGCTTTGTATTATTGTGAACACTGGGGACAGTGTTCGATTTAAGTGTGGGGTGGGGAGTAGTTAGGTGCTGGGACATAGGCTCTAAATTGCTGTATATTTATCCTTGATATTTATCTATGTTTGTGCTTTCCCTGTGGCGAACTGATTTGTGATGTATCTGCATATATTTGTTTGTGTGGTTAATGATGTGTGTTTTTGAAAGTTATGGTTGCTAGTGTAAATATTTTGTAAATTTTGTAAATATTTTTTTTCTCTATCGACATGATCGATATTTTTCAAATTTTTTGCGAACATATTTTGCAATTATCAAAATCTTTTGTAAATATGTTTCTATCAAAATGATCGATGTGTTGCAAAAATTTTTTGATTATTTTATTTATTTGGGTTTCTCGGAGTTTGTTTTCGGTTCTTTTATCGAGAATAGTCCCATTGAACCGATGTCATAGTTAGTGACCGTTCCCTATGATGGATGAATGACGACCGTCTTAAGGGAAATGTAGTCGGTAGGAGTAGGATTTTTATTTGTTTTTAGTTTTCTTTGGTGGATTGCATCAATGAACTGTAGTTGCTTGTGGTTGCTAAAATTTCGTTGCGTGTTGTAACTGATGTTCAAAATGTGAAAGTGATTCGTTTGAAAGCATGCAATTCTGTAAATACGTTTAGTTACCTAGGCTATAGAATTTGGTTCAGTATGATTGAGGCTTAATCTTGAATTCATGTAATTGACTAATTAAAGAGTCTGTGAATGCATCTTGATTCGAGCATGTGCATGAAGTGTTAAGTGAGGTTTTGTTATTCCATGTCATTGTGAATTGTCTAGAACTTGCCTGGTGTGTATACAAAACGAAATGAATGAGGTGTAGTGTTGGAAAGGATGTAGGCATTTCTTTGTTTTAACCGATAGTTTCCATTTTTTCTTGTCAAATTCTACCTTTTTATATGTTGTATACCCTAGTCAGCCCGTTGAGCCTTTAGCCGATTTCCTTCTTTTGTCCAAAATTGTATAAACTAAGCTTTATTCCTTCTTTTCATTAGCCTTAAAGTCTATAAGAAACTCTTAAGCGCTTACAAAGAAAAGAAAATGTTCCCAAAGTGTTAAAGAGTGAAAAGAGTGAAAAGAAAAAGAAAAGCAAAGTTAGGAAAGAAAAGATGATGTTGAAGAGGCACTTGTTGTAATTAATTTATAGTGAGGGTACTTGAAAACCCTTTGTTTTGTGTCAAGTGTGTCTGATGAAATGGGCTGTATGAAAGTAAACCAGCATGAATGGGAGAAAAAGAGAAAAGAGAGGAACAATGTCCATGAGTCGATGGGAATGAGTTGAAAAGGTGCTTAAGGATGCTAGCGACTATTATTGGCTAATCCAATATATATATACTAGATCCATAGCCCCGTTACAACCCATTAAAGTCCTACGTGATCCTATATTGGATTTCTTTATATTAGTGGAGTAATACACTAAGGGCAAGCTTATGGGTCATGACATGAGGCATGTGAATTCTTTTGGGAGAGAGAGTGAAATTAATTTTTATATGCCCCTACTTGCATGTTTGTGTGCTGCATGAACATAAAGGGGAAGTTTCTCTCGAGTTGTGAGGGCACATGCTTGATGAAAGATTGATTTTCGTGTCGAATTTCTTGATTAGCTGAATTGCATGAGTTTGCCGATATCAAGAATCAATTCTTAAAGTCTAGGAAGCCTTGATGTATTAAAGGTCATTATATTGTACGACCAAGCATGTTTTCTTGATGATTTGCAAAAATTGAATAATCGGTATGACCGTAGCGTAAATTGTTGCACCATAGTGACGAAGGTTGGGATGTAATTTGCATGATTTGTGTATGTGTTGTTCGAGGACGAACAAAGATTTAAGTGTGGGGTAAGTGATCTTGGGCAAATTTATATGCCCAAGTGATACTCAAACGTATCATTTTTACCTTGTTTGTTGTGCAATGTGTATATAATATCATGTAATTAGTAATAAAATGCGAATTTATACTAACCAACATGATTAGCATTTGTTTTGAGGGTAATTGTGATTTTTAGGAGCTAAAATGCATGTTGGAACTATGTCGGAGTTGGACTTGGATGCGAGCGTGGAAAAGACCTTGGAATACACATTTTATAGGGGCTCCGCGATGGAGCCGTGCCACGCTACCATCGCGGTAGCACACTGCCTGAACATGAATTAAAATGGCAAATTCCAGTGTGCCTGCGCGTCAGCTCCGTGGCACGGAGAGAGGCCTCCGCGTTGGCCTCCGTGCCACGTTGAGGTTAATTTACCGGACCCTAGAAATTCCAGTGAAGGTCCGCATCCACGCTGTGTCACGGAGGTAGTGCTCCGTGTTGGCCTCCGTGACACGTTGCTTGTTATTCCGGGAAAAATTTCCCACTAGTATAAATAGCACACTTAGGTTTATTTTAATTAGTTTTTAGTTTTTAGACTGAGTTCAGAAGGGGAGAGCAGGAACGTGGGTTAGTAGCAGTTGAAGAACGAAAAAGCTAAGGGATTTCTTCTCTTCCTTTCTTCTTTCTATCAATTGTATGTATGATTTACACTCATTTTAGGATGATCAATCCAAGAATGAGTGACTAATTCTCTTCCTTGCTGAGGTTTTGAACATGTGTAATGAATTTTGATTGTAAATGATATGGTTTTCTTCTTCTTCTTTAATGTTGTTCTATTAATTCTTGTTCTTACTACATTAGTGCTTGGCCAACATTAATGTACATCTAAAAAGTCCAATTTCACTCGAAAGAGCAAGAAATTGGAAAGTTGTGAATTAATAGGGTATTGTTCTTAACTTGATTTGGGAAAATTGGGTTTTGATGTGCTTTCCTGATAGAAATATACTTGAAAGCCGTATTAGTCAATTTAGGAACCGGGATTGTAGTGCTAGGTCATAAATTGCATTTGATCACAGAAATGTAGACAGATGGTTTATGATTCTAAAGTGAAATTAAATACGAGAGTTTTAATTTCTAGGCAAATGTTCTTGGCTAGCAACATGAAGAAGAGATTAACCAAATTATCATGATTATCAAGTTCATTACTTGTTCTTAACCTTGGCATGTTCATATCCATTGTCTAAATTCACAAGTAAATAGTTGTTATTAATTGTAGTATATATAGTTTAGAAACAAAAACTCAAGTAACTATTGGTTACATTGTTGTTAGCATAATTAGAAGTGAAATAGGAATATAGTAAACTAGGAAATTTTACGTATTTTGAGCCTCCTTGGATCGATACTTGGCTACTTAGCCACTTTATTACTTGTTTGACCACGTGCACTTGCGTGTCGGTTTATAATATATAATACCAACCTGAGCAGAACACCGAACAGTATACTGAGTTTCTATAGTAACATGATTTACTTGTTCTAATATGCTTTCTAGCTTCATTTTAACTTGTCGTTCTATCTCTGAGATGTCTTACAGATATTACATTGCTTTACTGGGCTTTAACTGAATACAATGTAACCCTAACATTCCGCATTAGATCACATACTGAGCATGCTGTGCAGTCCCTAATACTTGTATTAAAATTTATATCGTGCTAGAAAGTCTCGCGCTAAACATAACATAACGTTTCTAGTATCGTACCATCATTCATAATAAACGTCAACATGGCTTCTGAATATTCTATCGGCCTTTAAATTATTGTACTGTACCAAGATTACTAACTTGCCTAGGAAACTAACTTTACATACCTTATCCTTGAATTATTCGTCTGTCGGACTAGACTCGGCCAGTATTTCAACTATTTTCTCCCAACTGCATTCATAAATATGTCAATTAATACTAAATACAACTTTATTTTAAAAAGGCAACGTCACTTTCGATATAGTTTATAGCCTAAACTTAGGCTTATCGAAAGACGGCCAAAAACTCGCTATTTTTCAGAGGTCTAGAAGGGAGAAATATTCACTTCACAGCTAGGAACTCGTAGACACTAGTTTAGAGCAATTCCACTTACCTTAGCTCGGTGGCTCGACGATTCGTCGGCCGTATTTCACGAAACTAAATCCGTAGGAATGCTCTCTGCTGCTAAATACCTCAGTATCTGGAGTTAATTTGAGTTTGGACAACGTTTAGCAGCGTAATCGGATGAAAATTATATTATTTCTTCGAGCCTTTTCCCTTCACTACGTTTGCTCTCTGTTTTCTGGAATTTCTTAAGTGTTTAAATGTTTTAAGCCCGAAGTGGGCTTTATATACTTGGGCCTGGACAAGCCCAACGTGTCACGGAGCCAACGCGGAGGCCTCTCCTCCGTGACACGCTGCCATCGCGGAGGGGCTCTGCCTCGGCTCCTTCCGCGATGGTTCGACAGGTTTCTCGTCCGATCTTTTCCCGGGCCTTCCTCCAGCACGTATGGCCTTCAAGTATGCTTAACCAACGTGCGAATGGGTCGTTTAGGTGCCGGGAATTCTACGAGGTATAACATTCTCCCCCCCTTAAGAACATTCGTCCTCGAATGTACACTGTTATCTAGAGGACTACTTACTTTATTTTCTAGAAAAATTTTGGCAGAGTTTCCCCTGTAATATGGACTATAGCAAAAACCTGAAATGCAGAAAAGCCTAACACAGGTGCTGCACATAATAGTCTAGGATCCACTGGATAACTAAGTATCAATCTTTCTCATTCACACACATACAACTATAAGGTACTGCATAAGTAATAATACGGACATACCTGTCGCCTGACTAGGTCTGAAATAGGTGAGGGTATCTGGCTTTCATATCTTCTTCATCTTCCCACGTCATTTCCTCACGGTTCCTGTTACGCCACAATACTTTGACAGATGCAATATCTTTAGTTCTAAACCTACGAATCTGTCTATCTAAGATAGCCACGGGAACCTCTTCATATGCTAATTCTTCTGTGACCTGGAAATCCTGAACTGGAACTACTGTAGAAGGGTCCCCTATGAATTTCCTCAACATAGAGACATGGAATACTGGGTGAACAGATGCTAACTCTGGAGGCAAGTTCAATTCGTATGCAACTCGGCCTATTCTTCGCCGAATCTGATATGGCCCAATGAATCTCGGGCTAAGCTTGCCTTTCTTGCCAAACCTCATTACCCCTTTCATCGGAGACACTTTCAGATATACCCAGTCATTTACCGCAAATTCTAGATTTCTGCGCCGCACGTCTGCATAAGACTTCTGGCGGCTATGAGCAGTCAGTAAACGTTCTCGGATAAGCTTTATCTTCTCCTCTGACTGCCGAACAATGTCTGGGCCAACCAATGTTGATTCTCCTATTTCAAACCAACCAATCGGCGACCTGCATTTTCGCCCGTATAATGCCTCGAAAGGCGCCATCTGAATAGCTGAATGGTAGCTGTTATTATAAGCAAATTCAATTAACGAAAGATGCTCATCCCAGCTACCCCCAAAATCTAGCACACATGCTCGTAGCATATCTTCGAGCGTCTGAATTGTACGTTCAGCCTGCCCATCTGTCTGAGGATGGAATGCTGTGCTCAAGTTAATCTGCATCCCCAAACCTTTCTGAAACGACTGCCAAAATCTAGTTGTGAATTGTGCTCCTCTATCTGAAATGATGCATACCGGCACTCCATGCAATCTAACTATTTCTCTGATATATAATTCGGCATAATCCTCAGCTGAGAAGGTAGCCCTCACTGGCAGGAAATGAGCTGATTTTGTCAGCCTATCAACTATTACCCAAATGGAATCACTTCTGCGTCTAGTACGGGGTAACCCTGTTACAAAATCCATGTTTATCGCTTCCCATTTCCACATAGGCACCATTATATCTTGCATCAAACCGCCCGGTTTCTGGTGCTCCGCTTTCACCTGCTGACAGTTAGAACATCTAGATACAAATTCGGCTATCTCAGCTTTCATACCTGGCCACCAGTAGATGTCTCTGATGTCGTGGTACATTTTGGTCGCTCCTTGATGGAGGGAATAGCGAGCGTAATGTACCTCATGCATGATCCGCCCGCAAAGCCCTGAAACATTCGGGACACAGAGGCGGCCCTTACAGCGTAGCACATCACCCTCAGTTATCTGAAAATCTGACTCCTTACCTCTCTGAATTCTATCTCTGAGTTGGACTAAATCAGGATCCTCGTACTGTCGTTCTTTTACCTCTGTAACTAATGATGACACAGTAGAATTTTGAATTACTGCTCTATTATTTTCCGTTTCCATTACTCGAACGGCTAAACCAGCTAACTGATAAATTTCTTTGGCTAACTTCCGCTTCTCAGGTCGCAAATACGCCAAACTTCCCATTGACTTACGGCTCAGGGCATCTGCTACAACGTTAGCTTTTCCGGGGTGGTATAGAATATTCACATCATAATCTTTTAGCAGCTCCAACCAGTGGCGTTGCCGTAGATTCAACTCCCTCTGAGTGAAAATGTACTGTAAGCTCTTATGATCTGTGTAAATATCAACATGGACGCCGTACAGGTAATGCCTCCACATTTTTAAGGTGTGGATTACCGCGGCCAATTCCAGGTCGTGGGTAGGGTAATTCTTTTCGTGTTTCCTTAGCTGTCTGGAAGCATATGCAATTACTCTACCATGCTACATCAACACACAACCTAATCCGACACCTGACGCGTCACAATAGACTGAATAACCTTCTGTACCTTCCGGCAATGCTAATACTGGGGCGGAGGTTAATCTGTCTTTCAGTTCCTGGAAGCTCTGCTCGCATGCCTCTGTCCATTGAAACTTTGCTGCTTTCTGTGTCAATTTGGTTAGAGGTGCCGTAATGGTCGAGAACCCTTCAACGAACCTCCTGTAATACCATGCCAATCCCAGAAAGCTACAGACTTCAGTTGGAGTGGTAGGCCTAGGCCATGACTTAACTGCTTCTATCTTCTGCTTGTCTACCTGTATACCAGCGTCTGAGACGATATGCCCTAAGAAGGCCACTGAGTTAAGCCAAAATTCACACTTAGAAAATTTAGCATACAGCTGACTGTCCCTGAGAATCTGGAGCACTATCCGCAAATGAGTCCGGTGATCTCCTTCAGAGCGAGAATACACCAGAATGTCATCAATGAATACTATCACGAACAAGTCCAGGAAAGGTCTGAAAATACTGTTCATCAGGTCCGTGAAGACTGCCGGGGCATTCGTTAACCCGAAGGACATAACTAGAAATTCAAAATGTCCATATCGGGTCCTTAACGCTGTCTTAGGAATATCTCTCTCACGTACTCGGACCTGGTGGTATCCGGACCGCAAGTCAATCTTAGAAAAGTATCTGGCTCCCTGTAACTGATCAAATAAGTCATCAATTCTGGGGAGCGGGTACTTGTTCTTTACTGTAACTTTATTTAGTTGCCGGTAATCTATACACATTTGGAGTGAGACATCTTTCTTCCTCACAAACAAGACTGGCGCACCCCACGGTGAAGTACTCGGCCTGATGAAACCTTTATCCAACAAATCTTTCAACTGTTCCTTTAATTCTCTGAGTTCTGCAGGAGCCATACGATATGGAGGAATCGATATCGGCTGGGTGCCTGGTAATAAATCAATAGCAAAGTCTATTTCCCTTTCTGGGGGAATACCAGGTAACTCATCAGGAAACACATCAAGGAATTGATTCACCATTGGAACAGACAGGATTGTCGGAGATTCTGCTTGGACATCCTAGACTCTGACCAGATGGTAAATACATCCCTTAGATATCAACTTTCTCGCCTGAAGGTAGGAAATAAACCTACCTTTTGGCGTAGTGGTGCTGCCCTTCCACTCTCGCACTGCTTCTCCCGGGAAGTGGAATCGGACCGTCTTGGTCCAACATTCAACGTTGGCAAAACACGGTACTAACCAATCCATACCCATTATGGCATCAAAGTCTATCATTTCTAACTCGACCAGATCCACTGTAGTCTGACGGTCAGCAACCTCTACTATACACCCGCGGTAGATTCGGCTAGTTGTGATAGAGTCACCGATGGGCGTGGATACTAAAAAGGGCTGCTGCAACAATTCTGGTACAATACTAAACTTTCGTGCCACAAATGGAGTAATATAGGACAAAGTAGACCCTGGATCAATTAACACATAAGCAGGGTGCGAGCAGATAGTTAGCATACCTGTCACAACATCAGGCGACGCTTCCGAATCTTGCCTCCCTGGTAAGGCATATGTGCGGCTTGGACCCACACCTGGACTGGAGGCCCCTGATCTGCCCCGACCCCTGCCTGCTGAAACTGAGAGCCTGCGCCCAGTCGGGGATGCTGTAGCTCGTGACCCTACAGATTCCCTATCCTGTCTATCTCGGCCTCTGGCTGGGCAATCTTTCATCAAATGGCCTTCTTGGCCACAAATATAACATGAAGTGGAACCATACCTGCATGCTCCAGGATGGCGTCGACTGCATATAGGGCAAAGTGGTGGGGTATACCTACTCTGCTCCGCCCTCCTCTGTAATGGTGAATCTGCCATCTGCGAGCCTCTACCAGTCTCTGACTGCCCCCTGCGGCTGAATCTACCCCCCTGCGACTGCGGCGGAGGCGGGGGCCTGGACGGCCTATCTAACAATCGCGGCCTGGGTCCTCCCCGGGCCTCCCTCTGTAACTCAACAGGCCTGTCCCGGCGACGCTGTTCCTGACTGACCCTTCTGATCTCCCGTTGTCGCTGTCTGATGCCCTTAATATTCTGGGCAAATGCCTAAACTCGAGCAATGTCCATGTCCTCTCGCAGTGTGGCTGTAATACAAGTCTCAACATATTCTGGATTCAACCCCATGATGAAGCGGTGTACTCTGGATGCCATGGTATCAACAAAGGCCGGTGCATACCGGGCTAAGGAATCAAACCGCAAGGAATACTCCCGGACACTCATGGCCCCCTGCTCCAGATGTAGGAACTGGTCTTCCCGGGCCTGTCGAATCTCCCGCGGCAGATAATGATCCAGAAAGGCTCCTGAAAAGCTGGACCAGGTGGGAGGGGAAACATCTCTCTCTCTCGGGACCTTTCCCAGCTTTCATACCATAACACAGCGATATCCCGTAACCGAAATGCTACCAACTCCACCGATTCATTAGGCGTGGCATGCATAACCCTGAAGATTCTCTGCATTTGATCTAGAAAATCCTGAGGGTCCTCTGTCCGATCTGTACCTGTAAACTGTGGGGGATTCAGGGCTAAGAACTCTCGGACCCTCAAACTACCGGGCCCTCCTGATAATTCTGCAACTGTAGACGGCATTGGCTGATGCTGAGCAGCCATCATTTGTGCTAACATAACTACAGCACTCCTAACCTCCTGGTCGGAAGGTGTCGGTACAGGGACTGCTGAAGGTAATGTCGCCCCAAGTGACTCCTGACGTGGTAGAGACTGCTGAGGAGGCTGGGACGATGCCTCTGTAGTGCCCTCTGATCGGGCTGTTTCTAAACGAGGGTGAGGCATCCTGCTGGTGCCTTCCCCTGCTGCAACATCTAGGCTCCGACCTGTGATAGGATGGCGCTGGTCTGACATTATCTGTAACCAAAGAATATGGTAAGCTGTTAGGGACTCAACCCTATACTGTACCGCTCTACAGCACGACTGAATAAGAATAAAAGACAACCATCCTATCATGCCTTGCAGCCTCCTACCCATAGTATGTGGTGCACAACACATGCATGGACATGACTCTACTTAGCACGGCTTGCAGACTCCCTGGGATACGACCTGCTCTGATACCAAGTTTGTCACACCCCGCCTTAGGGGTTATGACTGGCACCTGGTGCCCTACTGGGACCTGAACTGCTGGACTGCTAAGCCTGGGCACATCTGGTGCCTGGCTGGCTCTAACTCATATTTCTGGAAACAAAGGGCTATATAACGGCTGTAAACACAGCCCCTGGCCTATTGGCCTATAGCCTCCTGTACCTGTACTACCAGCTGACCAGAAACATATCAATTCAGGGAAACCTATGCGGGCCAACAAGGCCACCATGCTGTCTAGTTATCTATAACTCAATCATGAAGTACTGGAAAGCTACGTGACCGGCAAGGTCACCACTACTGTCAAGCTATGGCCCCACACGGCCAACATGAAAGAAACAGAAGTACTAACAGCTAAGCAACTGTACAGCCTCACACGACCGGCTCATCTGACCACAGGGAGATATATACAGACTGCAAGCCTCTAGGAATAGCAATAGAAATGATCGGGACAGGGCCCCGACCTACCCGTACTATACAACAAAAGAACTGAAATACACCTCTAGAATTCAGTCTCCGGATGACGGGAGCTGAATACTCGATCGCTGACAGGAATCACGTAGTATCGCCTGCTCATCTATGAGTACCTGCAGGCAAGTAATGCAGCGCCCCACCGGCCGTCAGTACCGCTTGTACTGAGTATGTAAAGCAATAACTGAAAGCAAAATCTGGAAACAACAATGTCACTGATGAAACTGAAGTAAGAAGAATTAGATTAACTGTCTGATAATGTAAGTCATACCTTCTCTCATTCATACTGAAAGGAAGTAGGGGTCGTACCTGGAGATGTATCACTCTACTGCTGATCTACTTGTATCTAACGTAACATGGCATAACATAACATAGCACACACAAACCTTACCCGGCCCCCATAAGCCGGGAGGTACAACCAGCACGGAATCTACACCCCTACCCCGGTCATCCCATCTCCTATAAACCCTGTAAGCATCCCGCCGATCCCCTGGGTATGCACTTGGGCTCGCTGAGCCCCTGACTATAACTGCATCTGAGTCCGAAGGACTCCTGAATCAACACCCGGGCGTATCCGCTCGACAGGGGTGTGTAAAAGCCGACCAAGGCATAATATGGGGAAAACTGGCATCCCATCTTCGTCCCCTGCGGGACGACATGCCACTCCGTAGAGCGACGTATCCTCGTTCTCTGGTGGACGAGTCGATACAGCTATCAACCCTGGGGTGGTCATGGATGCTAGGTAGTCCAACCCCAAACAATACAATAGTCTCAACTAGCAATACTGTCTGCATATCTCACATGCTGAGGCTAATAGGGGTAAAGTATCGTATATATTACATGCTGAACTAGTAATAGTAATCTATACGTATTTAATACGTGCTGAGGCTGGTAAGTATATACATATGAATATAATCTCCTGCCAGACTGTTCTGGGGCTAATACTGAACAGGATATAGTATTTCTGCTGAAAACCATGCTGTATACTGAGTTTCTATAGTAACATGATTTACTAGTTCTAATATGCTTTCTAGCTTCATTTTAACTTGTCGTTCTATCTCTGAGATGTCTTACAGATATTACATTGCTTTACTGGGCTTTAACTGAATACAATGAAACCCTAACATTTCGCATTAGATCACATACTGAGCATGCTGTGCAGTCCCTAATACTTGTATTAAAATTTATATCGTGCTAGAAAGTCTCGCGCTGAACATACATAACGTTTCTAGTATCGTACCATCATTCATAATAAACGTCAACATGGCTTCTGAATATTCTATCGGCCTTTAAATTACTGTACTGTACCAAGATTACTAACTTGCCGAGGAAACTAACTTTACATACCTTATCCTTGAATTATTCGTCTGTCGGACGAGACTCGGCCGGTATTTCAACTATTTTCTCCCAACTGCATTCATAAATATGTCAATTAATACTAAATACAACTTTATTTTAAAAAGGCAACGTCACTTTCGATATAGTTTATAGCCTAAACTTAGGCTTATCGAAAGACGGCCAAAAACTCGCTATTTTTCAGAGGTCTAGAAGGGAGAAATATTCACTTCACAGCTAGGAACTCGTAGACACTAGTTTAGAGCAATTCCACTTACCTTAGCTCGGTGGCTCGACGATTCGTCGGTCGTATTTCACGAAACTGAATCCGTAGGAATGCTCTCTGCTGCTAAATACCTCAGTATCTGGAGTTAATTTGAGTTTGGACAATGTTTAGCAGCGTAATCGGATGAAAATTATATTATTTCTTCGATCCTTTTCCCTTCACTGCATTTGCTCTCTGTTTTCTGGAATTTCTTAAGTGTTTAAATGTTTTAAGCCCGAAGTGGGCTTTATATACTTGGGCCTGGACAAGGCCAATGTGTCACGGAGCCAACGAGGAGGCCTCTCCTCCGTGACACGCTGCCATCGCGGAGGGGCTCTGCCTCGGCTCCTTCCGCGATGGTTCGACAGGTTTCTCGTCCGATCTTTTCCCGGGCCTTCCTCCAGCAAGTATGGCCTTCAAATATGCTTAACCAACGTGCGAATGGGTCGTTTAGGTGCCGGGAATTCTACGGGGTATAACAAGAACCAAGTTTGATACTACGTTGATGAAACTAAGAATTTGAGCTATTTGTTTAGCTACCATCTCTAAAGCATATTTTGAAAATCTCCGAAGCATATTTTGAACTCTAGTGCATACTCTTTCACCGTCCGGTTGCCCAATTTCAAGTTCATGAATTCTTCCACCTTAGCTTCCCTTAAGTCTCGAGGGAAGAATTTATCTAGGAAGGCTATTGTGAACTCCTCCCACACCACCAGTTCTGCTCCCTCTGGTCTCCATTCCTTCCACTGATTATACCAGATCTGGGCTAGCCCTTTCGACTGGTAGGCAGCCAGGTCAGCACTCTCAGCGGAGCTAACACTCATAATTCGGGTGATCTTTCGTATCTCATACACGAATTCCTATGGTTTCTATCCCACCTCAGATCTATGGAAGGCTGGAGGGTTCATCCGGGTGAAGTCCCAAACTCAGGCAGTTACTGTAGATCCATTTGTGTTAATCGGAACCACCTATTGGTTCACCTGGTTCGTGACTATCTGTGCCAGCAGATGGATTGCCGCTCTAAACTCTGCTGAGGACACTTGGTCATCCTGAGGGGCTTCTAGAGCTGGTGGGGCAGGTTAGTTAGCGTCGCCGACCCTTCTTCCATTACTACATCTTGAAGGCATAATTTAACTGAAACGCAATAGAGCACGAGTTAGGAGAACATTTTTGGAATTGAACTTCAACGTGTGATAAAGTGTAAGAACCAAAGGGAGTTTTCCTAACAACATCTCGTAGCCTCTCCTTCATAAGTGTGGTGCGCTTCACACCCATGAAAAGAACTCTACTTGTTGAGTCTTTCAGATATCCTAGGATACTCTAAACCTATAACTCTGATACCAAGTTTTTCACGATCCTAGTCTATACCCTAGACAAGACACGGTACTATTTGTCACAAGTAACCCCAAGCCAACCCATGGTCTATCATAACATTGGTAATCTGAGTAATCATTGAGGAAGCTTAAATAAAAAAACCATTTATGAAAAACTGAATAACAAAAGCATTTACATCTGAAAGCATAACTGAAAGTCTGAATCTATGTCTAGAAGCCATCTATATCTGATGAGTTGCTGGGACAAGCCCCCAACTAACTCTAAAGTCTAACTGTATGAAAATAACTGAAGAAAATAAACATCCTCCTCGAAAGATGAGGGCTTACCACTGGAATAACGGATGTTACCCGAAGAAGATTGTTTGGCTTGTTGGGTATAACTACACGCAAGTGCACGTGGTCGAACAAGTAGTAAAGTGGCTCAAGTAAGCCAAGTATCGATCCCACAGGGACTGGACTAAGGTATCAATCTAATCAAGTGTCAATAAACTTTAACTCTAAACTGCAGACAACAGTGTGAAGAAGATTTTGATATTTTGTTTTCTAATTTTATACTAAGTCTAAAACGAATATACAATTTGAGTCTGAACTATAAGGATGAGCATGCTGAGGCTAAAATGAATATGTAGAGAAATAAATTATCGATACAATTTGATTAATCTTTCCTCCGGTTGCTAGTCAAGAATTATTGCCTATGGATAAAAACTCTCGTATTTAACCCAACTTAAGAATCATGAATCTTCCACCTACATCTCTGTGATAAAAAGAAATTCATATTCTAGCCATACAAAACCGATTCCTTAATTGACTAATACGACTTTAAGGTATATCTCTATCCTGAAGGTAAATCAATTCTAAATTTTTCCAAACTAAGAAAAGATCATATCCTATCAATTCACAACTTTCCAATTTCTTGTTCTCTCGAGTGAAACCGGACTTTTTAGATATACATTAACGTTGGCCACACATTAACGCAGTAAGAACAAGAATCAATAGAACAACCATGGAAGAAAAAATGAAAAACCAATTTATCAATAATCACATTTCAATACAAATGTTCTTAACCTCAGCAAGAAGGAAATTTAGCCACTCATTTGTGGATTAAACATAGTTAAATGAGTGTTAATCATACAAGCAATTGAAATAAAGAAGAAGGAGATAGAGAAAAACCCTGAGATTTTCATCCCCTCAACTGCTTGTAACCCACGTTCTTGCTCCACCAAGTCAGAATAATTAAAAATGAACCTAAGTGTTCTATTTATACTAGTGGGAATTTTTCCTGGAATAACAAGCAACGTGTCACGGAGTGCATCGCGGAGCATTGCCTCTGTGACACGCCACCAGCGCGGACCCTCACTGGAATCTGGTCGTCCAAGTATTAACACCCAACGTGGCACGGCGTGCAACGTGGGGCTAGGCCAACGTGCCACGGCCCCAACGCACACCTTCACCGGAATTTGGCATAATTTCAGCATCCAGGCAGAATGCATCCGCGATGGAAGCGTGACACGGCTCCATCGCGAAGCCCCTTTACTTCGTGCTTTCCTTGTGCTTTTTCCCTTGCTAGCTTCCGAGTCTAATCCCGATTTCTCCCAACCTTCATCTTAGCTTCATAAAATAATATTTTTCCTGCAAAACCACGCTAATCATGTTGGTTAGTATAAATTCACATTTTATTACAATTCACATGAGAATGTACAAACATCGATAAATAAACAAGGTAAAATGACACATTTGAGTATCACTTGGGCATATAAATCTGCCCAAGATCACTTACCCCACACTTAAATCCTTGTTCATCCCCGAACAATAATCTTATACCTCATGTGATTGACATCCAATCCTGGCTACTTTGGCTCGACAATTTAAGCTACAGTTATACCGATTATTTAATATAGCAAATCATCAAGAAAACATGCATAGTCTTATCCATACAATGACCTTCAACACATTAAGATCTCCTAGACTCAAGAATCGACTCTCGACATCGGCAAACTCATGCAAATCAGCTGATCAAGATATCCGACACGAAATTCAATCTCTCGTCGAGCATGTGCCCTCACAACACAAGAGAATGTTCCCCTTTTTAATCACATGAACTCAAAGACATTACATGCAGGGGCATATGAACAAGATTTCGCTCTCTCTCCCAAAAGAATTCACATGCTTCATGTCATAAACCATAGGCTTGCCTTTAGTGTATTACTCCACTAATATAAGGACGCGTGATGTAAGATCACGTAGGACTTAATGGGTTGTAGTGTAAGCTACGGAACTAGCAAATATTGGGCTAACCAATAATAACAACTAGCCTCCTTAAGCGCTTTTTCCATACATCCCATCAACCTTATGGGCATTGTTTCTTCCTTTGACCTTTTCTTTCCTTTCATCACTCTGCTTTTTCTTTTCTTTTCACAATTTTCACTCCCTGACACTATGGGAAAATTATTTTTTTCTTGAGTGCTTAAGAGTTCTGGATCAAATTCGCGGATAATGAAAAGAAGGGGTTAAGCTCGGTTTACACCTTTTTGACAAAAGAAAAAAAATAATAGGCTAAAGGCTCAATGGGCTAACTAGGATGTACATTCAAGGTCGGTACGATAATGAAAAAAACTTTCGGTTTAATCAAAGAAATGCCTACATCCTTTCCTACAATACACATCCTTCATTTCGTTTCGTACACACACCAGGCAAGTTCTAGACACTTCACAATAGCATGGAAGAAACGAAACCTCACCACACACTCATTGCACATGCTCAACTCAAGACATATTCACAGACTCTTCAATCAGCTAATTACAAGAATTCAAACATTAAGCCTCAATCACACCGAATCGAACTCTATGGCCTAGGTATCACAACATATTTACAAAGTTGCATGCTTTTATACGAATCACCTTTGCATTTTCAATATCATGTACAACACGCAACCAAAATTTCGCAACCATAAAGTAACGACACGTTTGGGATACAAACAATCAAAAGAAAAAAACTAAAAAATGAACAAAAGAAATCTACTCCTATCGACTACATTTCCCTTAAGACGGTCATCATTCATCCATCATAAGGAATGGTCACTAATTACGACTTCGGTTCAATGGGACTATTCTCAGTAAAAGAACCGAAAACAAATGTCGAGAAACCCAAAAATAAAAAAAATCACAAAAAATTTTAAAAATATCGATAATTTCGATAAAACAAAAATATTTACAAAACCAGCTAACAACATTCAATAGCACACAACAGCTTCACATTAATTACAATGCAGACATACACACAAAAATCATAGGGTCAAGTTTTTCCAAGCACAACAACAGAACAGAGACATTAATAACAACAACAACCAGCACCTAACTACTCCCACCCCACACTTAAATCGAACACTGTCCCTAGTGTTCACAAAATTTAGCATAGCACAAAAGTGGGTGGTGAAACTCCCTGATCAATCGAAGTATTCCACTTCTTCGTCAGGTGTCGTTGCCTCGTCTCCCATGTCTGAATCGCCCCGTCGTCATCATCTGACTCAACATTGGAGTCATCGCGCCATGTCTCCTCATCTATGGGGACATCATCATCAGTGGGCTCCACAAAAGTTGGCCCCACTCGGCATAGAGCCCTGGCATTTTCTCCAAAAGGGTAGACTAGCTCGAGCTGCCACAGCTCATCTTCTGTTGCCGGCCTCCCGCCTATGCGTAGCTGGAGCATCTGCATCCCGAACGTGCGAGCCATGTACTGATCATCCCGAGCATGTTGCTCGGCTAGTGTAAGAACTGGCCCGTGAGTGGTGTCGGGTGCCTTAGTTTTGGTGACATCTAAGGCCCGCCTCTCCATCTGCAAGATGTACTCAAGGGCCTCTTCCTCAATATCCAGGCCCCTCAGGAATGTGGTCAGTAAGCCACCAAACCCACACCTGTGCCCTTGATGCAAACAGGCTCTATTCATGGCGGAGATAATCACCGCCCCAACATTGATCTCCAACCCTTCGATCAAGGCATAGACTGAGCACACACGATCCCGGTTGACATCTGTCATAACACCCCCGGGATCAGGCAGGAACAAACAATCTTAAGCCATATCCTGGCTTCCCTGTTTATCTATGAGTAGGGCAATGTCTGATGGTAGCCCCTCTCCGTATGCCTGCTCCACCATGCTATAGACCAGACTCCACACAGGGTGCGTCTGATGTCTGCATATGGTGGAGTGATATTCAGCTACTGGAGCACATGGGCGTCTGTGTCCCGCGCCCCCAAGATGACATTAAGGTGATGGGGCTCAAAAGTGACTACCTGCCCCCTTATCTTTATGGTGTGACTTCTGAGTGTCGGGTTCCAGTTGGCGTAGAATTCCTGAATTAGGTGCAGATTGCACTCCTTGGGCTCTTCAAAGATGAAGTTCAGCCCGGCTGCCTCAATCCGGTGGAAAATCCTGGGGAACTCCTGTGCCAACGGTTCCCTAGCAATGTGTTCCTCGGGGAACTATTTTCTTTCCTTATGCTTTGCGTACCATTTCTTCCCTCCTCTGTCACCCATAGGGTTCTATATTGCCGACGTTGGCCTCGCAGAACCGCTGGTGCTGCTAGGACTGCTATTCCCAGTCTGATTCTTTTCCTTTCGGCGCCCGATGTAGATGCGCCCTTCCCTTTATCTTACCTGTTTGCCATTGTTTCTGTCAAACCAAACAGACAGGTCCAATGTTATCCCAATTAAAATTAGCTTCAACTAAGGTTGGGTTAAGCTAGGCCACCCCACACTTAGTCTTTAGCCACAATCACAACATTACAGCAAGACAATTCACCTATTCTAAAAAAATAAAACAAAACAATAACAAAAATGCCTCGTACATTCAGAGGGTTCAACGGTATAAATTCTATGTACTACTCAGACTTCGTACACCTAATCCACTATTACCATCGATAACATTTCATCACATAGCACTTAGCGCAAATTTCTATCAACAAAACCGATGCAATTCCCCCAATTTCTATGCAATTTAAACAATTTGATTATCCCGACAATCCGTTGCGCCTTTAGCATCTTAACGTTAAGCACAACATCATTTACTTCATTCAACATGCACAAACCAAGAAGAATTTCACATTTCAACTCAATTTTAACTTCTTCATATGTGAATTCTAACCCTAGCTACAATTTCGCAAGAATTTCAATCACCCATGTATTTATCGAGTTCACATAATCACAACGATACTACGAACATCAATTAATAATAGCTTACATGAATTCAAGCTCAATTTACAATTAGGGCAAGTTTTCCTCACTTCCTATGCTCAAAATCGGAAAAATTAGACAAGAAATGAGATGAAGTTAACGAACATACCGTCAATTTGATGATATCCAAGAAAAGTTGAAGAATTATATCTCCTAGGTCCGTGTTACGTTGAGGAAGGGGGGATTTTGGGTTGTTTGTCGCGGAGGAGATGAGGAATGGGAAAAAATGAGGGAAAAAGGGGTTAAAAGGGAGGTTTTTCGCGTGGGTCACCCGGCGACCCGGTGTGACCTGTCGCGAATAACACCTCAACGTGTCACGGAGGGTAACGCGGAGCATGCCCTCCGTGACACGGAGCCATCGCGCAGGTACTCTGGAATTTTTCAAAAATTCCAGATTACACTTCAACGTGTCACGGAGGGTAACGCGGAGCACTCCCTCCGTGACACGGAGCCATCGCGCAGGCTCACTGTTTTGCCACTTTTTATTATTTTTCTTACCTCGATTTTTCCTTTACGATCCTTTGCATTTTTACCCTCCGTTCAACCTGAAATTCATCTCACAATAAGAAATTGGTTAGAATTTATAGGTTTCACATAAAATACAATTTTTTTGTTTTTATTTTTATTTTTCTCATTTTTTCTTTTCTTTTTTTTTTCTTTCTTTTCTACGAAATCTATTCACATATTACAAAAATTTCACGGGTTGCCTCCCGTGCAGTGCCTAGTTTACCGTAGCGGCTCGACGTCATTAAGCTCAGTCATCCTCTAGGGTGACGAACGTCTTCTCTCGACTACCGTCCTCACCCCAGTAATGCTTACATCACTGCCCATTGACTAATAACGTGGCACTTCGATCTTCTTGCCACAACTCTACTGCCCCGTGCGGGGTCATTCTCACTACCTCAAATGGCCCTAACAATTTGGACCGCAGTTTCCCTGGAAACAGCTTCAATCTTGAATTGAAGAGTAATACTTTCTGCCCCGGCTCAAAAATACGATGCACCACATGCTTGTCATGCCACCTCTTTGTTTTTTCTTTGTAGTACTTGGCACTCTCATAAGCACGCCAACGAAACTCTTCAAGTTCGCTGAGTTGCATTAGCCTCTTCTTGCCCGCTAGCCCTAAGTCCATATTCAATTTCTTCACGGCCCAGAAGGCTCGGTGCTCTAGCTCTACTGGCAGATGACATGCCTTACCATAGACCAATCGGTATGGAGAAGTTCCAATCGGTGTCTCGTAAGAAGTTCTGTATGCCCACAACGCATCGTCAAGTTTGCTTGACCAATCATTACGTTGTGCATTTACTGTTTTCTGGAGAATCTGCTTCACTTCTCTATTCGACACCTCCACTTGCCCACTAGTTTGGGGGTGATATGCTGTTGCAACCTTGTGGTGCACCCCATACTTGGCTAGTAGCTTCTTGAAACTTGCATTCACGAAATGAGCCCCTCCATCACTGATAATGGCTCAGGGTGTCCCGAACCTGGTGAGAATGTGTTTTTTCACAAATTTTGTTACCACCTTGTTGTCATTCCTAGGGCAAGCTATTGCTTCAACCCACTTTGATAAATAATCAACGGCCACCATGATGTAACGATTACAAAATGACGGTGGGAATGGGCCCATGAAATCTATGTCCCATACATCAAAGGTCTCCACTTCCAGTACATTCTGCAGCGGCATCTCTTGCCTCCTACCAATTGTGTCTGTATGCTGGCATCTATCGCACATTTTGACGTATGCCATAGAGTCTCTGAACAGTGTAGGCCAATAGAAACCTGACTGTAGAACCTTGTGCGTTGTCCGCTCACCTCCACGGTGCCCCCCATAAAACGAAGAGTGACAACTCCTCAACACCTCTGCAATCTGGCTCTCCGAGATGCATCTTCTCATCATCTGATCCGGTCCCTGTTTAAATAAGTATGGCTCATCCCAAATAAAATACCGACAATCATGCCTCAATTTTCTTCTCTTTTGAACTGTCGCCTCAGGTGGATAGACTCCACTCACTAGCAAGTTGACTATGTCTGCGTACCAGGGAACTTCAGCTTCCCCTATTGCCAAGAGCTGCTCATTCGGGAACTCCTCATTGATGTTATCACCTTCCTTCACATGCGACCGGCTTTCCAATCGCAATAAGTGATCTGCCACCTAATTTTCGCTCCCCTTTCTGTCCTTAATTTCGAGGTTGAACTCCTACAACAACATGATCCATCTGATCAACCTGGGCTTTGCATCCTTCTTGTTAAATAGATACCGAATCACTGCAAGATCGGTATACACCACTACTCTTGAACCCACCAAATAGGACCTGAATTTATCAAATGCAAACACCAATGCTAGCATCTCCTTCTCTGTGACTGTATAACTACTCTGGGCAGTGTTCAGTATTTTGCTTGCATAATGAATAGAATGAAAGATTCTATTTTTCCTCTGCCCCAATACAGCTCCCACAACCACATCACTTGCATCACACATCAATTCAAATGGTTTTTCCCAATCCGAAGAAATAAGGACAGCTGCTTCTATCAATTTCTGCTGCAATTCCTCTAATGCTTTAACACACTCATCATCCAACTCAAACTTCACCTCTTTTTCTAACAATATGCATAGTGGTCTAGAAATTTTTGAGAAGTTTCTGATGAACCGTCTGTAGAACCCTGCATGCCCAAGAAAACTGCGAACATCTTTCACCGACACAGGTGGTGGTAACTTCTCAATAACCTCAATCTTAGCACGATCGACCTCCAGCCCCTTGCAAGACACTTTATGGCCAAGGACGATACCTTCCTTGACTAAGAAATGGAATTTCTCCCACTTTAGTACAAGGTTGGATACTTCGCAGCGAGCCAGCACCCTGTCAAGATTCTGCAAACAAATAGCAAATGAATTACCAAAAATAGAAAAATCATCCATAAATACCTCAACAAAATCTCCACCATGTCGTGGAAAATTGCCATCATGCATCTCTGGAATGTGGCGGGTGCATTGCATAACCCAAATGGCATCCGCCTAAAAGCATATGTCCCATAAGGACAGGTAAAAGTAGTCTTCTCCTGATCCTCTGGTGCTATGGCTATTTGGTTATAGCCAGAGTACCCATCAAGGAAACAATAATATTCCTTTCCAGCCAACCAATCTAATATCTGATAAATGAATGGGATAGGATAATGATCTTTCCTTGTGGCCTCATTAAGCTTTCTATAGTCCATGCAAATCCGCCTGCCTGTGACAGTTCATGTAGGAATCAGCTCATTTTTTTCATTGGTGACCACGGTCATCCTTCCTTTCTTTGGAACGCACTGAACGGGCCTGACCCATTCACTGTCCGAGATAGGGTAGACCACACCTGCATCAAGCCACCTAATTATTTCTTTCCTCACCACATCCTTCATTGTTGGATTTAACCTTCGCTGAGGCTGAACAGTTGGCTTTGCTCCTGTCTCCATGAAAATACTTCGTGTGCAAAAAGCTGGATTGATACCCTGAATATCTGACATTTGCCAGCCCATTGCTTTCTTCTTTTTTCTGAGTACACCCAATGCTTCCTTCTCCTGTGCCTCCGTCAATTCTGCGGAGATAATGACCGGCAAAGTCTCATCTTCCCCCAAAAAGACATATTTTAAATGGGGAGGCAATTCTTTTAATTCCAGCTTTGGTGCTTCCTCAATAGATGGTTTTGACAATGGTTCCAGAGACCTCATTAGAGACTGAAATTCCTGTTTCCTAGGATGCCTTTTGTTATACCCCGTAGAATTCCCGGCACTTAGACGACCTATTCGCACGTTGGTTAAGCATATTTGAAAGCCATACGTGCTAGGGAGAGGCCCGGGAAAAAGATCGGACGAGAAACCCGTCGAACCATCGCGGGAGGAGCCGAGGCAGAGCCCCTCCGCGATGCAGCGTGTCACGGAGGTGAGGCCTCCGCGATGGCTCCGTGACACGTTGCCCTTGTCTAGGCCCAACTATATAAAGCCCCCACTGCGGTTTGAGATCATTATTTACTTCATAAATTTCCAGAAAACGTAGGTAAATAGAGGGAAGACGAAGGAAATTAAATATTTTCGTCCGATTACGCTGCCAAACGCTGCCCAAACCCAAATTAATCCTAGATACCAAGGTATTTAGCAGCAGAGAGCATTTCTACGGAGTTAGTTTCGCGAAATACGTCCGAAGAATCGGCGAGTCGCCGAACTAAAGTAAGTAGAATTGCTCTAAATTAATGTCTATGTGTTCCTAGCTGAGAAGTAAATATTTCTCCCTTCTGGGACGCTGAAAAATAGCGAGTTTTCAACCGTCTTTCGATAAGCCTAAGTTTAGGCTATAAATTAAATCCAAAGTAACGTCGCTCTTTACAATAACATTGTATTTAGTATTGATTGACGTATTTATGAATGCAGTTGAGAGAAAATAGTTGAAGTACCAGCTGAGCCTCGTCCGACGGACGAACATTCAAAGATAAGGTATGTAAAGTTAAGTTTCCTCGGCAAGTTGAGTAACCTCGAAGCAGTATAGTAATTTACAGACCAGTTGCATGTTTAGAAATCGATTATCGTGTTATTTTGAATATTGGTGCAATATGAGAAGTTTTGGGTTGTAACGTGTATGATACCTATCCGTACGATTTAGATTCGGGCGTGAGTGGTTAAGGTTGCCCAGTATATTCAGTATGTGATGTAATATGCCATATTAAGATATTGTTGTGTTTAGCTGAAACCTCGCAAGGTAGTACGGTATCAGTAAAGCATTCCAGATATAGAATAGTAACTGTATATGGTTTAGAAAGCATGTTAGAAATAGGAAATTATGTTACCACAGAAACTTAGTAAACAGTATAGTTTTCAGCAGAAACACTATCTTGTATGGCCTTTGCCCCAGTACTGTTTAGCAGGAGACTATGTTTACATTATATATATTTACCAGCCTCAGCACGTATCGAATACGTACAGATTATTATTGTTAGTCCAGCATGTAAAGTATACGATACCTTACCCCTGTTAGCCTTAGCTTATGAGATACACAGACAGCATGACTAGCTGAGACCGTTGTATTGATTGGGGTTGGATTACCTAGCATCCCTGACCGCCCAGGGTTAATAGCTGTATCGACTCGTCCGCCAGAGGACGAGGATACGTCGCTCTACGGAGTGATATGCCGTCCCGCAAGGGGAAGAAGATGGGATGCCAGTTTCCCCATATTGTGCCTTGGTCGGCCCTTATACACCCCCGTCGAGCGGGTACGCCCGAGGTGTTGATTTAGAGTCCTTCGGACTTAGATACAGTTATAGTCAGGGGCTCAGCGAGCCCAAGTGCATACCCAGGGACCGGCAGGATGCTTACAGCCATTATAGGAGATGGGATGACCAGGGTAGGGGCATAGATTCTGTGTTGATTGTACCTCCCGGCTTATGGTTGTCTCTTATTCTGATTCAGTCGTGCTATAGAGCTGTACAGTATAGGGTTGAATTCCAAAAATCTTACCATATTCTTTGGCTACAGATAATGTCAGACCAGCGCCATCCCGTCACAGGTCGGAGCTTAGACATTGCAGCAAGGGAAGGCACCAGTAGGATGCCTCCCCCTCATTTGGAGACAGCCCGATCAGAGGGCCCTACCGAGGCTTCATCTCAGCCTCCTCAGCAGTCTCCACCACGTCAGGAGCCGTTTGGAGCGACAGTATCTTCAGCAGTCCCTATACCGACACCTTCCGACCAGGAGGTTAGGAGTGCTGTAGTTATGATAGCACAGATGATGGCTGCTCAGCGTCAGCAAATGCCATCCACAATTGCAGAAGCATCAGGAGGGCCCGGTAGTTCGAGGGTCCAAGAGTTCTTAGCCCTGAATCCCCCACAGTTCACAGGCACGGACCGCACAGAGGACCCCCAGGATTTTCTGGATCAGATGCAGAGAATCTTCAGGGTTATGCATGCTACACCTACTGAGTCAGTTGAATTGGCCGCATTCCGGTTGCGAGATATTGCGGTGTTATGGTATGAAAGCTGGGAGAGGTCCCGAGGGAGAGATGTTCCCCCTCCCACCTGGTCCAGCTTTTCAGGAGTCTTTCTAGATCACTATTTGCCGCGGGAGATTCGACAGGCCCGGGTAGACCAGTTCCTACATCTGGAACAGGGGGCCATGAGTGTTCGGGAATATTCCTTGCAGTTTGATTCTTTGGCTCGATATGCACCAGCTTTTGTTGATACCATGGCATCCAGAGTGCACCGTTTTATTATGGGGTTGAACCCAGAGTATGTCGAGACTTGTATCACGGCCACACTGTGAGAAGATATGGATATTTTCCGAATCCAGGCATTTGCCCAGAATATTGAGGGCATCAGACAGCGACATCGGGAAATCAGAAGGGTTAATCAGGAGCAGCGTCGCCGGGATAGGCCAGCTGAGTTACAAAGAGAGGCCCGGGGAGGACCCAAGCCACGATTGTCAGACAGGCCGCCCAGGCCCCCGCCTCCGCCACAGTCACAGGGAGGTCGATCCAACCGTAGGGGGCATTCAGAGGCTGGTAGAGGTTCGCAGACGGCATACTCACCGTCACAGAGGAGGGCGGAGCAGAGTAGGTATACCCTACCACTTTGCCCTATATGCAGCCGACACCATTCTGGAGCATGCAGGTATGGTTCTACCGCATGCTATAGTTGTGGCCAAGAAGGCCATTTGATGAGAGATTGCCCAGCCAGAGGTCGTGAGGACCGGGGCAGACAGGATAGGGCATCAACAGGATCACGAGCTACAGCATCCTCGACTGGGCGCAGGCCCCCAGTTTCAGCAGGCAGGGGTCCAGGCAGATCAGGGGCCTCCAGTACAGGTGCGGGTCCAAGCCGCACATATGCCTTACCAGGGAGGCAAGATTCAGAGGCATCGCCTGATGTTGTGACAGGTATGCTAACTATCTGCTCACACCTTGCTTATGTGCTAATTGATCCAGGGTCTACTTTGTCCTATATTACTCCATTTGTGGCACGGAAGTTTAGTATTGTACCAGAATCATTACAGCAGCCCTTCTTAGTATCTACGCCCGTCGGTGACTCCATCACAGCTAGCCGAATTTACCGCGGGTGTACAGTAGAGGTTGCTGATCGTCAGACCACAGTAGATCTGGTTGAGTTAGAGATGATAGATTTCGATGCCATAATGGGTATGGACTGGTTAGTACCATGTTTTGCTAATGTTGAATGTTGGACCACAACGGTCCGATTCCACTTCCCGGGGGAGGCAGTACGGGAGTGGAAGGGCAGCACTGCGACGCCAAAAGGTAGGTTTATTTCCTACCTTCGGGCGAGAAAGTTGATATCTAAGGGGTGCATTTACCATCTTGTCAGAGTTCAAGACGTCCAAGCAGAATCTTCGACACTCCAGTCTGTTCCAGTGGTAAATGAATTCCCAGATGTATTTCCTGATGAGTTACCTGGTATTCCCCCAGAAAGGGAAATAGACTTCGCTATTGATTTGCTACCAGGCACTCAGCCAATATCAATACCTCCTTATCGTATGGCTCCTGCAGAACTCAGAGAATTAAAGGAGCAGTTGAAAGACCTGTTAGATAAAGGTTTTATCAGGCCGAGTACTTCCCCGTGGGGTGCGCCAGTCTTGTTTGTGAGAAAGAAAGATGGCTCACTCCGAATGTGCATAGATTATCGGCAGCTAAACAAAGTTACAGTAAAGAATAAGTATCTGCTTCCTAGGATTGATGACCTATTTGATCAGTTACAGGGAGCCAGATACTTTTCTAAGATTGACTTGTGGTCCGGATATCACCAGGTCCGAGTACGTGAGAGGGACATCCCTAAGACAGCATTCAGGACCCGATATGGACATTTTGAATTTCTGGTTATGTCCTTCGGGCTAACAAATGCCCCAGCAGTCTTTATGGACCTGATGAACAGTATTTTCAGACCCTTCCTGGACTTGTTCGTGATAGTATTCATTGATGATATTCTGGTGTATTCTCGCTCTGAAGCAGATCACCGGACTTATTTGCGGACAGTGCTCCAAATTCTTAGGGACCGCCAGTTGTATTCTAAATTTTCGAAGTGTGAATTCTGGCTTAACTCAGTAGCCTTTTTAGGGCATATTGTCTCAGACGCTAGTATACAGGTAGACAAGCAGAAGATAGAAGCAGTTAAGTCATGGCCCAGGCCTACCACCCCGACTGAAGTTCGTAGCTTTCTGGGGTTGGCAGGATACTATCGGAGGTTCGTTGAGGGATTCTCAACCATTGCAGCACCCTTAACGAAATTGACACAGAAAGCAGCAAAGTTTCAGTGGGCGGAGGCATGTGAGCAGAGTTTCCAGGAACTGAAAGACAGATTAACCTCCGCACCAGTACTAGCACTGCCAGAAGGCACAGATGGTTATTCAGTCTATTGCGACGCGTCAGGTGTCGGATTGGGTTGTGTGTTGATGCAGCATGGTAGAGTAATTGCATATGCTTCCAGGCAGCTGAGGAAACACGAGAAGAATTACCCCACCCATGATCTAGAGTTGGCCGCAGTAATTCATGCCTTGAAGATGTGGAGGCATTACCTGTACGGCGTTCATGTTGACATTTATACAGATCATAAGAGCTTGCAGTACATTTTTACTCAGAGGGAGTTAAATCTACGGCAACGTCGCTGGTTAGAATTGTTGAAGGATTATGATGCGAACATCCTGTACCATCCGGGGAAAGCCAATGTTGTGGCAGATGCTCTGAGTCGAAAGTCAATGGGGAGCTTGGCGTATTTGCGACCCGAGAGACAGAAATTAGCTAAAGAAATTCATCAGTTAGCTAGGCTAGCCGTTTGGGTAATGGAAACAGGAGATAATGGGGCCGTAATTCAGAATTCTGCAGTATCATCGTTAGTTACAGAGGTAAAAGAACGACAGTATGAGGATCCCGATTTAGTCCAGCTCAGAGATAGAGTTCAGAAGGGTAAGGAGCCAGATTTTCAGACAACCGAGGATGGTGTGCTACGCTGTAAGGGCCGCCTTTGTGTCCCGAATGTCTCAGGCCTTCGTGGGCAGATTATGCACGAGGTACATTACGCTCGCTATTCCCTCCACCCAGGGGCGACGAAAATGTACCACGACATCAGAGACATCTACTGGTGGCCAGGTATGAAAACTGAAATAGCCGAATTTGTATCAAGATGTGCTAATTGTCGGCAGGTGAAAGCAGAGCACCAGAAACCGGGTGGTTTGACTCAAGAGATATCGATACCTATGTGGAAATGGGAAGCGATAAATATGGATTTTGTAACAGGGTTACCCCGTACCAGACGCAGAAATGATTCCATTTGGGTAATAGTTGATAGGCTGACAAGATCAGCTCATTTCCTGCCAGTAAGGGCTACCTTCTCAGCTGAGGATTATGCCGAATTGTATATTAGAGAAATAGTTAGATTACATGGAGTGCCGACATCTATCATTTCAGACAGAGGGGCACAGTTTACAGCTAGGTTCTGGCAGTCATTTCAAAAAGGTCTGGGGACACAGGTTAATCTGAGCACAGCATTCCATCCTCAGACAGACGGGCAAGCTGAACGTACAATTCAGACGCTCGAAGATATGCTACGAGCGTGTGTGTTAGATTTTGGGGGTAGCTGGGATGAACATCTTCCGTTAATCGAATTTGCTTATAATAATAGCTACCATTCAGCTATTCAAATGGCGCCTTTTGAGGCATTGTACGAGCGGAAATGTAGATCGCCGGTGGGCTGGTTTGAGATAGGAGAATCAGCATTAGTTGGCCCAAACATTGTTCGGCAGTCCGAGGAAAAGATAAAGCTTATCCGAGAACGTTTACTGACCGCTCAGAGCCGTCAGAAGTCATATGCAGATAGACGGCGCAGAAATCTAGAATTTTCGGTAAACGACTGGGTATATCTGAAAGTGTCCCCGATGAAAGGGGTAATGAGGTTTGGCAAGATAGGCAAGCTTAGCCCAAGATTCATTGGGCCGTATCAAATTCGGCGAAGAATAGGCCGCGTGGCATATGAGTTAAACTTGCCTCCAGAATTAGCATCTGTTCACCCAGTATTCCACGTTTCCATGTTAAGAAAGTTTGTAGGGGACCCTTCTACGGTAGTTCCAGTCCAGGATATTCAGGTTACAGAGGAGTTAGCCTATGAAGAGGTTCCCGTAGCCATTTTAGACAGACAGATTCGCAGGCTGAGAACTAAAGACGTTGCATCTGTCAAGGTATTGTGGCGTAACAGAAATCGGGAAGAAATGACGTGGGAGGCTGAAGAAGACATGAAAATCATATATCCTCATTTATTTCAGGCCTAGTCAGACGACAGGTATGTCCATATCATTACTTATACAGTACTTTATGATATGTATGTTGTAAATGATAAAGAAAGAAGTAATACTTAGTTGTCCAGTGGATTGTAGAACATTGTGTGCAGTGCCTGTGTTGGACTTTTTCTGCGTTTCAGGTCTTTGCGATAGTCCATATTACAGGGGAAACTCTGCCAAAATTTTCCCAGAAGGTAAAGTAAGCAGTCCTCTAGATAGCAATATACATTCGAGGACGAATGTTCCTAAGGGGAGGAGAATGTTATACCCCGTAAAATTCCCGGAACTTAGACGACCTATTCGTACGTTGGTTAAGCATATTTGAAAGCCATACGTGCTAGGGAGAGGCCCGGGAAAAAGATCGGACGAGAAACCCGTCGAACCATCGCGGGAGGAGCCGAGGCAGAGCCCCTCCGCGAAGGCAGCGTGTCACGGAGGTGAGGCCTCCGCGATGGCTCCGTGACACGTTGCTCTTGTCCAGGCCCAACTATATAAAGCCCCCACTGCGGTTTGAGATCATTATTTACTTCATAAATTTCCAGAAAACGTAGGTAAACAGAGGGAAGACGAAGGAAATTAAATATTTTCGTCCAATTACGCTGCCAAACGCTGCCCAAACCCAAATTAATCCAAGATACCAAGGTATTTAGCAGCAGAGAGCATTTCTACGGAGTTAGTTTCGCGAAATACGGCCGACGAATCGGCGAGTCGCCGAACTAAAGTAAGTAGAATTGCTCTAAATTAATGTCTATGTGTTCCTAGCTGAGAAGTAAATATTTCTCCCTTCTGGGCCGCTGAAAAATAGCGAGTTTTCAACCGTCTTTCGATAAGCCTAAGTTTAGGCTATAAATTAAATCGAAAGTAACGTCGCTCTTTACAATAACGTTGTATTTAGTATTGATTGACGTATTTATGAATGCAGTTGGGAGAAAATAGTTGAAGTACCAGCTGAGCCTCGTCCGACGGACGAACATTCAAAGATAAGGTATGTAAAGTTAAGTTTCCTCGGCAAGTTGAGTAACCTCGAAGCAGTATAGTAATTTACAGACCAGTTGCATGTTTAGAAATCGATTATCGTGTTATTTTGAATATTGCTGAAATATGAGAAGTTTTGGGTTGTAACGTGTACGATACCTATCCGTACGATTTAGATTCGGGCGTGAGTGGTTAAGGTTGCCCAGTATATTCAGTATGTGATGTAATATGCCATATTAAGATATTGTTGTGTTTAGCTGAAACCTCGCAAGGTAGTACGGTATCAGTAAAGCATTCCAGATATAGAATAGTAACTGTATATGGTTTAGAAAGCATGTTAGAAATAGGAAATTATGTTACCACAGAAACTTAGTAAACAGTATAGTTTTCAGCAGAAACACTATCTTGTATGGCCTTTGCCCCAGTACAGTTTAGCAGGAGACTATGTTTACATTATATATATTTACCAGCCTCAGCACGTATCGAATATGTACAGATTATTATTGTTAGTCCAGCATGTAAAGTATACGATACCTTACCCCTGTTAGCATTAGCTTATGAGATACACAGACAGCATGACTAGCTGAGACCGTTGTATTGATTGGGGTTGGATTACCTAGCATCCCTGACCGCCCAGGGTTAATAGCTGTATCGACTCGTCCGCCAGAGGACGAGGATACGTCGCTCTACGGAGTGATATGCCGTCCCGCAAGGGGAAGAAGATGGGATGCCAGTTTCCCCATATTGTGCCTTGGTCGGCCCTTATACACCCCCGTCGAGCGGGTACGCCCGGGGTGTTGATTTAGAGTCCTTCGGACTCAGATACAGTTATAGTCAGGGGCTTAGCGAGCCCAAGTGCATACCCAGGGACCGGCAGGATGCTTACAGCCATTATAGGAGATGGGATGACCGGGGTAGGGGCATAGATTCTGTGTTGATTGTACCTCCCGGCTTATGGGGGCCGGGTAAGGTTTGTGTGTGTTATGTTATGTTATGTATGCTATGCTATGTTATATTAGACGCGAGTGGGTTTGTAGTAGAATGATACGCCTCCAGGTATAATTCCTACTTCCTTTGGTATCAGTAAGAACAGGTACGATCTACTTCATCAGACAGTTAAGTTATTCCTCCTACTTCTGCTTCATCAGTCATATTATTGCTTTCAGATGTTGTTTTCAGTTATATTATTTCAGTTGCTTTACATACTCAGTACCAGTGGTACTGACGCCCAGTGGGGCGCTGCATTACTTGCCTGCAGGTACTCCTAGACGAGCAGGCGATTCTACGTGACTCCCTGTCAGCGGTTGAGTATTCAGCTCCAGTCATCCGGAGGCTGAATTTCTGAGGTGTAGTTCAGTTCCTTTTGTTGTATATAGCATGGGTAGGTCGGGGCCCTGTCCCGATCAGTTCTATTACTATTCCTAGAGGCTTGCATTCTGTATGAAATCCCTGTGGTCAGCTGAGCCGGTCGTGTGCGGCCGTGCAGTTGTATAGTTGTCTTCACTCTTTCTTACTTTTGTAATGGTCGTGTGGGGCCATAGTTGTCAGTAGTGGTGACCTTGCCGGTCACGTAGCTTCTTTTTGTGTTGTATGATTAAGTTGCAGATAACTAGACAGCATGGCGGCCTTGTCGGCCCGTATAGGTTTCCCTGAATTACTACGTTTCTGGCTAGCTGCTAAGACAAGTACAGAAGGCTATAGGCCAATGGGCCGGGGGCTGTATTTACAGCCGTTATATAGCCCTTTGTTTCTAGAAATGTGAGTTAGAGCCAGCCAGGCGCCAGATGCGCCCAGGCTTAGCAGTCTAGCAGGTTAGGTCTTAGTAGGGCACCAGGTGCCAGTCATGCCCCCTCCCAAGGTGGGGTGTGACACCTTTGAGACTCATTCAACATTTGTACCACCTCATAAGCATCTCTATCTCTGAAATGATCGGAGTTCATCAACACTCTTTTCAGTGGGTCTTGAGATTCAACAATCTGACGAATTTCTTCTTGATCAAACACACTGATTGCTGAAAGCTCCTCATGTATGGCCGGCAACCTCATGGCCTTAAATACATTAAATACCTCAACTTTGTCGTGTGCCCGCATAGTTAGCTGCCCTGCCGCTACATCAATAAGTGCTTTCCCGGTATCCAAGAAAGGATGTCCCAAAATAAATGGGACTTCCGCGTCTGGCTCAAAATCCAGCACGACAAAGTCTACCGGGAAGATAAGGGAGCCCACTTGCACCAGCACGTCTTCCACAATGCCATCAGGTCTGGCTAAGGAACGATCCCCCAGCTACAAGATCACTGTTGTTGGTCTAGGACTCCCTAGCCCCAACTTCTTGAATACCAATGTCGGCATCAAGTTAATGCTCGCTCCCAAATCACATAATCTACGAGCTCGGATACTCTGCCCAATTGTAATTTGAATTGTAAAGCTCCCAGGGTCCTTGAGCTTTGTGGGCAACCTGTTTTGTATCCGTGAAGTGCACTCCTCCGTAAGCGCCACCGTAGCGTACTCAGTCAACCTTCTTTTGTTTGCCACGATGTCCTTGATATATTTTGCATACTTCGGCACTCCCTACAAAACATCAGCAAGAGGTAAATTAATGTGTACCTGCTTAAGCACCTCCATGAACTTTTTGAAACACGCTTCCTCCTTGTGTTTCCTTAGTCTTTGAGGGAACAGGGGTGGTGGTCTTTCTGGTTCAGCTTCCTTCTCCTTCCCCCTATCATCATTGTGCTCCCTCTCCTTTTCACCTGCTCCCGACTACTGTGGTGGTCTTTCTGGTTCCACCTCCTTGAGTTGCAAACCACTCCTCGTGGTCACTGCATTTACTTGCTTAGGGTTGGGGCCAGTGTCACTTGGAGGTCCTCCTCTCGGCCTGGTATTTTGAGCTCCGGCAAATTGCCCAAACTGGTACCCTAGTGCCTTTGTAGCTAACTGATTGTTATTTACATCAGCTGCCAATTTCACATAGTCAGCCTGCAATTGAGCTTGGTTAGCTATCATTGTCTTGAATATTTCCTCAATGCTGGGTGATGGTGGTGGAGGAGGTGCATTGTTGCTTCTGTATTGTGACTGATAATTCTGCTGCCCTCCTTGATTTCTCTGTGCCCCATGAATCGAACTGCCCTTGATGGTTGTTGCTACCCCAAGAGAAATTCGGGTGATTCCTCCAGTTGGAATTGTAGTTGTTGCCATACTGTAGGTGGTTGTTTCTCTGTACATTACCAACAAAGTTCACTGAATCAGGATTTGCTCCACTACACTCAGCTGAGTGTTCGTTACTCCTGCACACTTCACACCAAATCTGCTGCACTACATTCACTGGGGCTTTAGACTGGTTCATGCTCATGTTACTGAAGTGGGTGTTGAGTTGATTCTGTAATGCAGCTATCTGCGCAGCAATAGCTGTAAAACCATCCACTTCTAGGACTCCTGCTGCTTTCCTTGTTCCTCCTCTTGACGAATCCGCATTCCACTACAGATTCCCCTGCGAAATACGATTTAACAAGGTATACAACTCCTCATAAGTCTTCTATAATGCTTGTCCCCCAGCTGCTGAGTCTAGCAAGATTTTTCTGTGGGGTTCCAAACCCTCTATGAAAGTATGTACCAACACATCATTGGATTGGTGATGATGAGGACAATCCCGCAACATTGATTTGAATCTCTCCTAGGCCTGATACGGATTCTCTCCCCCTCTCTGTTTAAAACTTAGAATTTGACTTCTAAGTCTTGCTGTTTTACCGGATGGAAAGAACCGTATCAAGAATTTCTTTGCAAGATCATCCCACGTGGTGATGGAATTAGGTGGCTCATCTTTCAACCACCTCTTAGCTTCTCCGAAAAGTGAAAATGGGAACAATGTAAGCCTGACATAATCTGATGACACTCCAGCTGGGATGTAAGTGTCACTTATCTCCAAAAAATTTTGGAGATGTTGCTGTGGATCCTCATGAGGGAGACCAATGAACTGCCCGCTGGTGTGCAGCAATTGCACCATGTTCTGTTTAAGCTCGAACCTCCCTCCTGGCTATGGTTTGCGGATGCTAGATGTGACATTGTTAGCATGTGGGATTGCCACCTCGCGAACCGGCCTAGCTGCCATTTCCTCGGGCACTAACATTGCCCTTACAACTGGTGCATTCTGTTGTTGCTCCAGGATTGTTTGTCTGAGAAACTGCAGCTTTTTCTCTAGAGCTTCTCTCCTATGACGATGGAATTGTCTTTCCGGCTCTAAAGATGAGTCCACCAGCTCCTTGTCTCTAGTCAGTGTTCAACAGAAATTAGTATCTGCAAAATACAGGCTAAGACCAAGTTGTCAACACTAAGAAGAAATAGTAAACTAACACTTAAGAAAAATTTACCAATTGCTAGTCCCCGGCAACGGCGCCAAAAACTTGTTCGGCTTGTTAGGTATAACTACACGCAAGTGCACGTGGTCGAACAAGTAGTAAAGTGGCTCAAGTAATCCAAGTATCGATCCCACAGGGACTGGACTAAGGTATCAATCTAATCAAGTGTCAAGAAACTTTAACTCTAAACTGCAGACAACAGTGCGAAGAAGATTTTGATATTTTGTTTCCTAATTTTATACTAAGTCTAAAACGAATATACAATTTGAGTCTGAACTATAAGGATGAGCATGCTGAGGCTAAAATGAACATGTAGAGAAATAAATTATCGATACAATTTGATTAATCTTTCCTCCGATTTCTATCAAGAATTGTTGCCTATGGATTAAAACTCTCGTATTTAACCCAACTTAAGAATCATGAACCTTCCACCTACATCTCTGTGATAAAAAGAAATTCATGTTCTAGCCATACAAAACTGATTCATTAATTGACTAATACGACTTTTAGGTATATCTCTATCCTGAAGGTAAATCAATTCTCAATTTTCCCAAACTAAGAAAAGATCATATCCTATCAATTCACAACTTTCCAATTTCTTGCTCTCTCGAGTGAAACCGTACTTTTTAGAAATACATTAACATTGGCCACATATTAACGCAGTAAGAACAAGAATCAATAGAACAACCATGGAAGAAAAAATGAAAAACCAATTTATCAATAATCACATTTCAATACAAATGTTCTTAACCTCAGCAAGAAGGGAATTTAGCCACTCATTTGTGGATTAAACATCGTTAAATGAGTGTTAATCATACAAGCAATTGAAATAAAGAAGAAGGAGATAGAGAAAAACCCTGAGATGTTCGTCCCCTCAACTGCCTGTAACCCACGTTCTTGCTCCACCAAGTCAGAATAATTAAAAATGAACCTAAGTGTTCTATTTATACTAGTGGAAATTTTTCCTGGAAAAACAAGCAACGTGTCATGGAGTGCATCGCGGAGCATTGCCTCCATGACACACCACCAACGTGGACCCTCACTGTAATTCGGTCGTCCAAGTATTAACATCCAATGTGGCACGGCGTGCAACGAGGGGCTAGGCCAACGTGCCACGGCCCCAACGCGCATCTTCACTTGAATTTGGCATAATTTTAGCATCCAGGCAGAATGCATTCGCGATGGCAGCGTGACACAGCTCCATCGCGGAGCCCCTTTACTTCGTGCTTTCCTTGTGCTTTTTCCCTTGCTAGCTTCCGAGTCCAATCCCGATTTCTCCCAACCTTCATCTTAGCTTCGTAAAATTATATTTTTCCTGCAAAACCACGCTAATCATGTTGGTTAGTATAAATTCACATCTTATTATAAACATCGATAGATAAACAAGGTAAAATGACACATTTGAGTATCACTTGGGCATATAAATCTGCCCAAGATCAAAGATCTACTAGAGGTGCTGAGACTTAGAACCTGCGCTTGTATCATAATATGATACAACATGGAAGGAATGCGTCAGTACTTTGAATGTACTGAGTAATTGGGAGAAAAAATAACATAAAGAATAAATAACTAAACTGTAATGACATGGAATGACCAATTGAAATATTGAAACTGAATAAACTAAACTATAACTGAAGTGATACAAATGACCCTGTCTGATGGTCATAGACATGCCCTGAATCTGAGATACTGATCTGATCTAACTGTACTAAACTAAGTAAACTGAAACTGTTCTGAGCTAAGCTAAACTAAAACTGTACAAACTAATGGGAGAGTCTATGACTGACATATAACCATGTGAGCTAGACGTGGAGTACGATGTATACACCACATCGGTAGGACCCAATATACCTTGCCAGGGTATAAAGGCATTAACTAGGTGATCACAAATTTGGGGCTATAAGGCCAATAAAATAACCTACAGTAGCAATGTAGTTCTAAGAACCTAGGTGTGCTGGAACCCTAGTCCGCTCGATGCTAAGTCCTACTCCCATTGGATAGTCCTAGACTAACTACTAAGCTGCTAGCTCGAAACTGGGGTCTAAGACTAAGTTAGGAATACCCATCTGGAAGTACCCTGAGAATCTTATCGAACCAGATTCAATAACAGGTGTTCTAATACTGGCCAGAGCTACTTATTTGGAAGCGTCATAACCGTCTAAAGAAGAAACTGGAATGTGAGGCTGGGGGTTCTAAGACTGGCCAAAGTTGCTTATCTGGAAATATCATAACCGTCTAAAGAACCACTAAAATCTGATATCTGAGTATAATAACTAATAATTGGGAGGCATCACTGACACCTCAAGACAATATTGTAGTCAAACTGATCAGTTGACATTTCTGAATAATACTAAGTATGCTAATAATTTGATTGAGACTGGACTAACATGCATCTAATTGAGATTTCAATACATACAAGCTATATGGAAATCCCCAACACTGATAGAATCATGCAATTTAGATAATTAATCGATTATGCAAGACTCTAGTTTTTCTATATTCAAAAGCTAGGGCTAGAGTTCATTTTGCAGGGACAAGCATCTATATTTTCACAACATAGTGGAATTGTTACTACAATTAGTATGAATAATATTCCACACATCATAACTGAATTCTTTCTGAAAATTCATTCCCATTTGAAAACTCAAGGACTAGAACTGATAGAAGAATTAAAGAAGGGTTTTGGGGACACAATGGAAGAAAAATTCCCTTGTTCAATTCCAACATACCCGGTGAACAAATTCTGGGGAAGATCCCTTGAGAATCTGAGAAGAACTGTCTACCCTAGCTCTTGCTCTGAGAGTTTCTAAGAGAAGTCTTACGAAATGATTTCATTAAGGGATGAGAGAGGTGAAGTAATCATTGATTACCCCTCTAAATTCCCTTAAAATAACCCAAAATGACGTAGTTTAGGGATTAAAAAGGTGAAAATTTATAAAATATCATTGGGAAAAAACCTAGAAAAACTGCAGACAGGGGACCAACGGGTCACTCAATGAGTTATTAGTTGAGACCACGACTTATTAGGACCAGTCGTTGGTCTAACTATTTGGGTTTTGGGCTCACTGGAATTGGCAACGAGAGGTATCATGATTCATAGAAGAACCAACGGGTCGTTGGTTCCTCCTATGGTCACTGGATAGAAATTCTAGGAGGACTGACAACGGGAAACACAATGACTCGTTGGTAGACCCAATGGTCATTGTGTCGAGTTATTACCTTCACTGGAGAAACTACTAAAATTACTGACTTGACACGACGGGTTGTCACGACAACTCATTGTATGATACAACAGGTCATTGCTACCACTTGTTGTCACTGAAGAAAGTTTCTAAGGCTCCCACAATGACTCACACCATGAGTCGTGGTAACACACGACGACTTGTTGATTGAGACGTGGTGTCCTAGAAGAGGGATTTTTATCTAGGGACCAATGAGTGATAGGAAGACTCATTGTTCCTCACAATGGGTCATTCCATGTCCCATTGATTCCCGAAGGACAAGCTGTGTTCGGGGTGGAGTTATTGTCTATCATTGGTCTCTATGGTTGAAGCAGTCGGGGGACCTAAGAGGCGGTGGTTTACCCTGCGACGGACGTTAGTTGTTCGAGTCCTCTTATCCCCAACTCTTTAACTTAGCCGATACAAAGCTTTATGATAGCATCCAATTTTTCCAATTCGGCTGACCACGACTGATACAATAAGTCGTTGGAGACCACGACTCATTGTCTCAGTCATTCAGAGGCTACTTTTCTGATTTCTTTTGGATTTTTCTTGAAATTTCTGAGTTTTGTCTAGCAATGTTTTGGGGTGTTACATGAGTCAAGCTAAGAGTTTAGAATTCTAGTATTGGGAGTATATGTTGAGTTGTAATATTGATATTATCTTAGTTCTGCAAGTTATAAACTGAATTAGGTTCATTTAGTCTTCATGTTAGGATAACTCGAAGACTTTGGAAATACATAACTTGTGATGGTTGTGAGTTGTTAGGATTAGAATTTATAATTTCTTAGGTTACAAAAGTTTGTAATTTTTTATTAAAAGTCTCATTGTGATTTAGTGAAGTTGGGGCAAATCCTATTGAGGTACATGTCATAATTTTTTACCTTTATGAGCTAGGTGTTTCCACATAAAAATAGTGTATTCTTTACGTACTATTTTTACTGCTTTATTGAAAGATGCTGGGCACCTTGTTTCACACATAGGCTAAAAGTTAAGTTAAATAACAAAATTCTTGGCCATGTAGAATATCATTATGGCTTTGTTTCCATATTATGTAGACTACCTACAACCCCTTCTCCTCTTTACACCCTTTGCCATCTAAGATGTTCAGAAACAATAAATGGCCATCTTCTCTTCAATGTCCAAGAGTCAACACCATTTAGACTAAGCATCTAGTTTTTTGATTCGTCATAATACTAATCCTATTATATTTCTAAAACTTTTTGATCCATCTGCTTGCTAGATGGCATTCCTCGTGACATTCTTGTTGCTTACGATATGTGGCATATTTATAACAAATGCATATTTGAAAATGTCCCTTTCAACAACTTTTATTCCTTTATATATATATATATATATATATATACGTACGTATGTATGTATATGTATATATGCATATGTATATATATGTTAATGCTCTATGGAATATTAGTACTGTGGAATCCATAATATTTTCAAACAAAATGTTATCCCTATCTATATCAAATTCTTAACATTGATCGATGGATGTTTTTCAAATCATAAATAAGGCTTTATAAGGCGTTTTCAAAAATTTTATGGGTAATTGATTTGTAGGGTTTACCGCCGCACTTTCACAATTAATATCTGCTACACACAACTGTTTTCTATGGCATAGAGTCGAAAAATATGATTTGCAATCTGTACATATTAATATTAATGTTTGGGAAGTTGTTCACTAATTGGAACTTACTAGACTCATAAATTTTTAAGATTGCAGATTTCTCCAATGTATACCAGCTAAATAATTCATCCATACTGCATATCTTGAGGGAGAAAAAGAAATTAGTAGATAGTTTGGCATATATATAGTTGTGCAAAAGGAGGAAGGAAGCCAGGTTCATGTCCTTTGGAAGACACCGGAAGTGTTGCTACAAATACTAACAAGTGATCAACATGCATGGTTCTTACATTCAACCACCGGGTGCCTCAAGCAATGGCAATTCCATACAATTAAATGATTGAAATGACTGTTCAAACTTTATCCTATACCTTCGAGTAAACTTGGAACACTATGCCAAGCTCAACGAGCTCCCTTGTAGATTCTTTTTGTTATATATGTGTTCGTGTGTATATTCCTTCAAACAAAAGAAAAAAGGTGTTGCATATATTGCCCATAGTGGTATGTGGCCAAGTGATGATGTCACTAAATGCTCTACGAGTTTTCTTGTAGCAATTATTTGGTACATAATGAGTAACTATAGTGGCTAGTCAAAAAATTAGACATTTGGTTACGAGGGAAGAGAGTATGTTATGAACTATATATCTAACTCTATCTATGCTTATTTTAGTTGAATGTTGAAGTACTGAGTTCTGTTGTCAAGGTGTGTAAAGTAATCATCTTAACATCAAAATAGAAATTGAATGTCAAAATAGTTGGGTGATGGATTAAATGCATATCAACGGTTATGGATTCATACTACAAAAAAAAAGTGGAAAATCAAGAGAAAAATTTGACAGATGATCTTGATTTTTTAATTAAAACTGACCCAAAATTGACAGCCTCAGCACTGTCGATTTAATGTAGGTAAATTTAGTGAACCGATTACATCATTTTTAACCAAGAGACATTCATTTGTTCAATTAAATTCAGTTTGCCCGATTATTTATATTTAAAACCTGACGAATTAAGATAAAAAGATGAAGGGTCAATGTTGATTTAATTTAATTATAATATATTATTTTAATTATTAAAAATATTGTAAATTAATAAAACCTTTCTTATATTGAATAAAACAACACCGTCCATCGGTTTGTTCCTCAATATTAATGAACAAATCCACAGACAACTGTCGACTTTTTGGGTTTGTTCTTCTGTTTTTTTTTTTATAGAAAATTGACGGACTAACTGATGCATTCTGTTAGCTCTCTCTAAATAAAATCAAAATTAGATGATATTCGATAAAATACATATATTTAACCACTATTTTCCTTACAATTTAGTACTTTCAATCGTCTTTTGAGTATTAGTTAGAGCGATTTGTGCTTAATACTATTTTCTTGACACATAAATTGCATGTATATACGATGTGATGTAGTGCAAAATTTTATTAAATAATATCAATGTTATTAAAATAAAATTTTGAGCATTTAATTACAATAAAAAAAATAAAGTATAAATTTCTATAAATGATAAATGCGGATGATAAATATGATAGCTTATTTGTGAAAGTCAATAACTTGTACGCTTATGCCTTGCATTATCTATAATTACAATATTATGTAGTGATAAATATTATATCGTTACTATATAATTATCAAAATAGCTTTATACTTAGATTTTATCAATCAAGTTCAGAATGAATGCAACATAAACTCTATGGTATTCAAATTTCAAATCCAAACATTAAAAAAGAAACTTTACTTTTAAAGAACTTGAATAACATCAAACCATTCCCCAATATAAGGTTGTTAATTGACTGATGATTCAATTCATTCATTATTACATGCCAAATTTTAAAATATGTGACGTAATGTGCCACTTCTTATTCACCAAATGAGGTTAATACTAATGTAGAAAATGATACTTCTTCAACAAACAACAACAGAAAAGACTTGATCTTCTGATAAGATGCATGTTCTTTTCTGGCCCTAGATTAATCATACTGATACATTAATTCTACGTGAAATATTTGTAAACCATAATAATTAATTCTAAATGAAATTTCTTCTTGAAAGAAATAGAAGAAAGGAAGAGAATAAGTTTGGAAAATGTTTTGCTTGATTGTATTTCTTTCTCCACTTGTATGTTTATATACAAATTTATATAAAAGAAAAACAAGACAAAAGAATAACTTGGACACTTGTCCTACTCTTATTAGCTAGTATGAAAACAAAATAAAAAAACTATTATGTGGTCATGCCAGTATTCATGCGATAGAAGATTCTATTCCATCAGCAATTGTGGCTTGATCAAATGGTGGAAAATCAATCCATCATATCCCTTGATGTTCTCCACTTGGTAGTTGTTAACAAGATAAGCTTCAATAATTTATTTTTTCAATTTCATCTTCTCCAAAGTTCTGTAATGTCTTCTTAATCCCAATATCCCCTCAAGTTGGAGGGGAGTGTCATGACCCCCAACTTGCCAAGAATAGATCTATGGGGAACTCTTGAAAGGGGCTTGTAAAGAGGTCAGTGAGTTGATAAGCAGAAGGTATAAAGAAAAAGGTGATGAGCCCAAATAGGTACTGTTTACAGATGAAATGGAAGTCTAGTTCAACGTGCTTTGTGCGTTCATGAAAGACGGAGCTTCGGGCTATGTATATCTTAGCTTTGCTATCGGAATATAAAGGAATGGGAAGTTAAATACGGGTTGAAAAATCATCAATAACGCAAACAAGCCAACTGAGTTCAGCTGTGACTCAACATATAGAGAGATATTAGATTCGGCGGAGGAAAGAGAGATCGAGAGCTATTATTTTGATTTCCAAGAAATTGGTGCTCCACCAAGAGTAATGTCAAGATCCGGGATAAGGCCCCAGATCGAGACACATAACCTAGAACCATAAATGGCTCTAAGTCAATCCATGACATAAACATGATAACTAAAGATCATCATAAATAACACCAATAACTAAATTCTAAAATAACGAAAGTCTAAACAATAAAACATCTATCCAATGGTAACATTATAACGCTGAATCTAAAGCTGAATATAGAAGTGTATATCTGAAAAGTCTTTAACATAATGATGAGCTGATGGGACAACACCCCAACTAGCTTATTAGAAGTATGAAACTGAAAATAACATAACTCAACTAACTGAAGGTCCTTGAAGGATGATGACTCACCAACAATAGCACTAGGATTAACTCGGGAGACTTGCTAACGATAGGACTGAGTCTGAACGTCTAAACCTATATTATAAAATCATACAACATAGAGAATGCGGTCAGTTCTTGAATATACTTATGGTTATTAGAATAGGATGAGTAAGTAAAAATTGAAATCATGCATATCATAAATCATATCATCATAAGACTCCGAGAGTAACGACAGCATGTTTATATGAAAACATGAATAGAAATAAACTGGATCTCATAACTGAATCGAATGACCCAAAGATGAAAATGATATTTTTAAGTAAAACTGATAACTTGATCATTGGGTCAAACCTACTAAAAATATAATATCATAACTGATTAACATGAATAATTGAGATTATGAGGAACAATGGTAGATTGGTCATATAACCGACAGTATCACGATAGAGATTACGTGATTACAACTATTACACTCAAGTGGATAGAGTCGTCCAAAGTCTTGCAAGGATAAGGGCACTACCATGATATCAATATCAAACAGAAGGCCCATTTGGGGCAGGGGAAGCTTACAAGCGAGGTCCCAAAGTAACTGGATAATCCTACATTGGCACGTAGTTCTGAGACTCGGGGTTTTCATGAACCCTTAGCCTACTTGGTGCTAGACACAACTCCAAAAAATATGCAAAGTGCTCTTTATCGTTTTTCAATGAAGTTGAATCTATCATTTTTCAATGAATCTGAAAACCATTATTTTTCAATGAAGCTGATAATGAAATCACATTTATAATCTGACATCTAAATTTGGGGAGTCTTGGATACAAATATACCATAAGCTGAATAGGGAATACATACTCCAAAACCATATGGTAAGCTGATTTATATAACTGAACTGAATCATGAAAATATTCTAAATCTGAGTGAGATTACCCAAAACTGAATATCATGCATACTTAAAGTAGACTTCACTAGACAAAATCATATATTCATATATGGGTAATTTGTAAATATACATACATGCTAGATACTTCATCATAATTGAAATCATCAATCATAAACTTAGACTTTTTCATGAACTTGCATAATTAGGCATAATCTTTTAAAACTTAAAATCATGAATTTATAATCAATTAGTACATAAAATCTGCCCATGAATCTTAAAACATGTTTTAAAACATGAAGGGAATTGACCCATAAATAAATAATAGAGAATTTCATAAGTTTGGGTTAAAACCCCATAGGATCGTACACTTGAATTTATAAACTTGAGGGGAAGTTTGCGCATGAGAGTTAAAGGAAACTCTCGTTCATTGTCCTAGATACTTGGGTAAGCTTAATCTACACTCTTCCTTGCATTCCCAAGAGATTTTGGGAATAAGTTGAGGAATTCTAGGCTTGATTTCAACGGAAAGGTCTTAGTCTTGCATGCATGGGAGGGAATAGTTTAGAATAGGCTAAACCCTCTTAAAACCTTCCTAATAGAGCTTAAAATGACATAGATTAGAACTTAGGGTCTTAGGAACTACAAAAACACCCTTACTAAATTCACAGGAAAACTGTTACTCCCAGTCCCAACGAGGGACTGGACGAGTCGTTACCCTACTGGATGACTTGTCGTCCACTCTCATCATCATAACTGGAAGAATCCCCATTTAATGAAACTCATTTACCCTACAGGTGACTAGACAAGTCGTTATATGGATGACGACTCATCCTTCCATCCATTGCTAGCACTACCCAATCATCCCTTTAACTACCTTATGGGTCAATCCACAATTCGTGGGGAGTGGCGACGACTCATTGTTTCTTCTGTTGCCACTGATTGAGAATAACACTTCCTCAATACTGGGCACCACTAGATGGGTTACCTAACGATCCCTTAGGTCACACCACGAGTCATTGGATGACTCGTTCTGTAACCTGGTGCGAAATTTCCTATTTTTCTCAGTTTCAACTCATGTGTCGGATCTTAGGGACTTTTGGGGTATTAAAATATCTCCTCCTTGGTAACATTCATCCTTGAATTTGGGTAAACATACTGAATATCTAGGTAAAGGAACTGCAATCCCAAATACTGAATATTTGAAGCTGAATCTGATGGAGTGTCTGACTCTAAAATAATATACATGATAGAACTGAATTCATAAATCACACATACACACACTGACATGAAAGGAACTGGGAGACATGAACTAAACATGTAATAGAAAAGAATACTAAGGAAAAATTGATACCTCATGCTAGAACAGAGCTGCAAGGGAATAAATGTGGGTATCTAGCCATCATATCTACTTTGGTTTCCCACTTAGCTCCCTCAACAAGGAAATTCCTTCACAGAACCTTTACTAAAATTATTTCTTTGTTTCTCGGCTTCCGAACTTGATGATGAAGGATCTCAACTAGCACCTCCTCATAGCTAAGGTTATCCTTCACACCTATGCTCTCTACCGAAACAACAAAAGTCAGGTCACCAATGTGCTTCTTTATCAATGAAACATGGAAGACTGGATGTACCGAAGCCAACTCCTCTAGTAGCTCTAACTCATAGGACACTTTGCCAACACGTCTCACAATCCAGTAGGGATCAACATATTGGGGGCTAAGCTTCCCTTTCTTTCCGAACCTCATTACACCCTTCATGGGAGATACCTTCAAGAACATCCAATCATCAAATTCAAACTCAAGCTATCTCTACCTAACATCGACATATGACTTTTGACAACTCTGAGCTATTTTTAGCCTTTATCTTATAAGTTGAACATTCTCCATAACCTCATGAATTGAATCTAGACCTATCAACATAGCTTCACCTACCTCAAACCTCCAACAGGTGATTTACATCTCTGCCTATAAAGAGCCTTAAACGAAGCCATCTGAATACTGGAGTGGTAACTGTTATTGTAAGAAAACTTGATAAGAGGTAAATGATCATCCCAACCACCTTTGGAGTCAATCACACATGCTATCAACATATTCTTAAGTGTCTAAATGGTCCGATTAGCCTAACAATCTGTCTACGGGTGAAAAGTTATGCTAAGCTTCACCTTATTACCAAGTCCCTTCTGAAACAATCTCTAAAATTGTGAGGTGAACTGAGTACCTCTATCTGATATGATGGACAAGGGAACTCCATGAAACCGAACTAACTCCCGAATGTACAATTTAGCATAATCGTCCACTGAGTCAATAGTTCTGACTGGTAGGAAATGAGCTGCTTTAGTCAACCTGTCTACAATCACACAAATAGAGTCATATTGTCGACGTGTGTGAGGTAGCCCTGTAATGAAGTCCATATTGATCTCCACCCACTTCCAAGTAGGGATACTAATGTCATGTAGCACGCCTCCAAGTCTTTGATGCTCAACTTTCACTTGTTGACAATTGGAACACCTAGCCATAAGCTATATCCTTATTCATGCCATTCCACCAATAGACTTATTGTAGGTCATGATACATCTTGGTGGCATCTGTATTTATAGAATATTGGTAACAATGAGCCTTATGCAACATCCGTTCTCTCATTCATCGACGCCCAAAACACACAAATGACCCTAATATTGGAGTACTCCATCTCCCCTTTGGTAGAAGACCTCTACCTTCTAATTCTAAGCCGCTTCCTTCAACTTCACGAAAATAGGATCCTCGTCTTATCTAGAATTAACCTCAGTCACCAAAGAGGATTTTGAACTATTTTGAATAATGACACCACCATTCGCTAAATCAACAAGGTGAACCCCTAATCGTTCAAGTCGATGTGCATCCTTCACCAAATCTTTCTTTTGGTCTTCCATATGAGAAACACTTTCCATAGAAAGTTTGCTAAAAGCATCCTCCACTATATTGGCCTTGCCCGAATGAGAAAGGACACTCATGTCATAGTCCTTGAGAAGCTCTAACCACCTCCTTTGTTGCAAATCAAGTCCTTCTAAGTAAACATATATTGTAGGCTCTTATGGTCTGTGTACACATCTACATGCGCCCTATACAAGTAGTGCCTCCAAATCTTCAATACAAACACCACTACTTTCAATTCTAAGTCAAACATCGGATAATTCTTCTTGTGAGTCTTAAGCTATCTAGAGGCATAAGAGATGAAATTACCATGATGCATGAATACGCAACCAAGACAAACCCTAGAGAAATCAAAATACACAACAAATTGGTTTGTACCCTCAGGTTATGTCAATACTGGGGCTAAAGTGAGTCGAGTCTTTAACTCCCGAAAACTCTTCTCACATGCATCTGACCATTGAAATTAACTTTCTTTTGGGTCAACTTAATCAATGATGCTGCAATGGATGAAAATCCTTTAACAAACCTCCTATAATAGACAGCTAAACCTAAGAAACTCCTGATATCCGAATGATTAACTGTTCTAGGCCAATTCTTTAAAGCTTCTATCTTTTGAGAGTCCACCTGCACACCTTTGGTTGACACCATGTGGCCTAAAAATGATACTGAATCCATTCAAAACTCACACTTGTTGAATTTAGCAAACAACTGGCAATCCTTGAGGGTCTGTAGCGCGATCCTCAAATGAGTGGCATGCTCCTCCTTGCTCCGAGAATATATGAGGATGTTGTCTCTAAAGAAAATCACAAACATATCAAACTATGGCTTGAACACCCTATTCATCAAATCCATAAAAGCTGCAGAAGCATTCATTAGTCAAACAGATATTACTACAAAACTCATTGTCACTATACCGAGTCTTGAAGGCTGTCTTCGAGATGTCACTCTCCCTAACTCTAAGTTGGTGATAAATGAATCTGAGGTCTATCTTTGAGAATAACTTAGCATCCTAAGGTTAGCCAAACAATTCATCAATCTCGGGTAGGGGGATACTTTTTCTTGATTGTAAACTTATTCAACTATCGGTAGTCGATGCACATATGAAAAGATCCATCCTTATTTTGAACTAAGAACTGGTTCATCCTATGAGGACTTTATAGGTCTGATAAAGCCTTTATTTAATAGATCCTTTAATTTATCTTTCAAATCTTTTAGCTTGACTGGAGCCATTATATAAGGAGGAATAGATAGAGGTTGTGTATTGGGAAGAAGGTAAATACCAAAGTTAATCTCTTTCTCGGGAGAGACTCTAGGTAGATCACCTGGAAAAACCATTGGGTACTCACATATAATAGGAACAGACTATATATTCGATATCTCGGATGTAGCATCCTTAACCCAAACTAGATGGTAATCACAACCCTTGAAAATCATCTTTCTATCCTTACGATAGAAAACAAAGTGACCTACCAGAACAACTGAACTACCCTTCCATTCTAGGACTGGCTCACCTAGAAATCGAAACTCTACCGTACGGGTTCTATAATTCAGTGAGGCATAACATGCATGCAACCAATCCATACCAAAAAGAGTAACCAAATAAGTCATTTCTAACTCTGCTAGATCGACTGAGGTGACTTTCTGAGAGACTATGGCAGGGCAATTTCTGTATACCCGTCCAACTATAATTGAGTCACCAACTAGAGTAGAGACGGAGAAGGGTTCTGATAGGATTTTTAGGACTGACTCTGAAACTAATCGCAACATAGGTAGTCAGTCATAAAATACAAGGTAGCTCATGGATCTAATAATGTATATACATCAAGGTGGAATACTCATAACATAGCAGTGACCACGTCCGGGGAGACCTCCTGCTCCTGCTGTGATGAGAGGGCATAAAACCTATTCTGACGCTGACCACCACCTACACTAGTGGATGACCCCTACTGAGTTGAGCATTCTGGTGGAGCTGTTGGACTAGTAACTATGTCACGGTCTCTACCATGATCCTATTTGGCTACTAGACAATCTCTGAGCATGTGATCGGGCTTCCCGCACCCAAAACATGCCCCTGAACCTGCTAAGCACTATCCAGTGTGCCTCCTACCACACCGGTCACAAAATGGAATACTGGGCTCTCCTAACCTCGAGCGCCTGATGTCTCTCTCCTCTAGTTGCTCCTAGACCTAGATGGCACACTAGCTGATAATAGCATTGGGGCTGACAATTGATGGTGGGACTGCTGATGATGTTCGCCAGCAGACCTCTACTGGGAAAACCCAAATCTGTCTCCCTCTCTCTCATCTGCACCACCTCCATCTACTAGGCATACAAGGCCAATCGGGAGAAGTCAATGTCCTGGTGAAGCATGGTGGTCTTACAGTACTTGACCAAATAATCCGCTACTCCATTCATAAATTTGCTCACCCGAGCCCTCTGATTGGCCACCATCTCCAGCACATACTTGGACAACCGGATGAAGTCTAGAGCATACTCCTAGTCAGTCATCTCCCGAGGAAAGAATCGGTCTAAGAATGTGGTAAGAAACTCATCCCAACTAATGGGGCCTGTTCTGACTCCTTGGCTATCCTTCCACTGCCTATACCATATATTAGCGACTCCTTTCAACTAATAGGAGGCTAAGTCTGCACACTCCTCTAGCGTCACCCCCATAATTTTGGTGATCTTCTAGATCTCCTCTATGAACTCGTGTGGTTCCTGCTCCATTTTCCATCGAAGGAACTCAGGGGGATTTAGTTTGAGGAAGTCCCGGATTCTCGTCACCGCAACATTCCCATTTTGTGGAACATGAGCTACTGCCTGCTAATTGACCTGAGCGGTCAATGCCTATGCCAATATCTGAATGGCTGCCCTAAACTCAGTAAGGACAACCTGCTCGGGCACGGGATCCGCTAGGGCTGGTGGGGCATCCTGATGCCTATCTCCAATGCCATCCTTATGGACATTTCTATTTCCATTCCTTCATCCATTAATACGACATGGAGACATGATTTCGAAAGCGCGTAAAGCTGGAGTTAGAGAAAATCGAGAGAGTTGAACTCATAGAACAAGATAGAATCATGAAAGAAGAGACTTTTCCTAAAATATTTCGTAGCCTCTTCGTCATAAGTGTGGTGCACTTCACACCCATAAAAAAACTCTAATTAATGAGACTTTCAGACACCCTAGGACACTTCAAAACCTAATGCTCTGATACCATATTTTTCATGACCCAATCTGAGGCCCCAAATCGAAACATGGAACCTAGAACCATAAATGGCTCTAAGTCAACCCATGGCATGAAAACGATAACTAAAGATCATCATAAAAAAAGTTGATAACTAAATTCTGAAATAGAGGAGGTCTGAATAACAAAATGTCTATTGAACGATAACATCATAAGACTGAATTCGAAGATGAATATACAAATCTTTGTCTGAAAAGCCTCTAACATACTGACGAGCTAATGGGAAAACATCCCAACTAGCTCATTAGAAGCCTAAAATTTAAAATTACATCATTCAACTAACTAAAGGTCCTCAAAGGATGATAATTCACCAACAATAACACTGGGATAAACTCGGGAGACTGACTAACGGCGGGACTGAGTCTGAACGTTTGAACCTATATCGTGAAATAATGCGTGTATGGTTAGTACTTGCAATAAACTAAGTATGAAACGTTAGTAAAATAGACTTAGTAAGTAAAAACAGAAATCATGCAAATGATAAATCATAAAAACATAAGATTCTAAGACTAACGGCTGCATGCAGATATTTGAAAACATGAATAAACATTAATTGGATCTCATAACTGAATCGAATGACCCAAAGCTGAAACTGAGATTTTTAAGTAAAACTAATAACCTGATCATTGAGTCAAACCTAATAAAAACATAATATCATAACTAATACACATGTATAACTTAGATCATAAGGAACAGTGGGAGACTCGTCATATTACCAACACTGTTGATAGAGATTACATGATCCCAAGTATTACACTCAAGTGGGTAGAGCTATATAAATTTTTTCCTGGGCTAAGGGCACTACCATGATATTGATATCAAGTTGAAGGCCCATTTGGGGCAGGGGAAGCTCACATGGGAGGTCCCAAAGTAACTGGACAATCCGACATTGGCTCATAGTTCTGAGACTAGGGGTTTTCATGAGCCCCTAGCCTACTAGGTGCTAGACAATGCTCCCAAAAACATGCAAAGTGCTCTCTATCATTTTTCGACGAAGCTGAATCCATTATTTTTCAATGAAGTTGAAAACCATCAGTTTTCAATGAAGCTAATAATGAAATCACATGCACAATCTAAAATTTGAATATGGGGAGTCCTGGCTCCAAACATACCATAAGTTGAATAGGGGGTATAGAATCCAAACCATATGGTAAGTTGATTTATATAACTGAACTGAATCATGAAAACATGCTAAACCTGAGTGGGTTTACTCAAAATTTGAAGATCATGCATACTTGAAATAGACTTCACTAGTCAAAATCATAGATTAATATACAGGTAATTTGTAAACATACATACATGCTAGATACTTCATCATAATTTAAATCATCAATCATAAACTAGACTTTTTTCATGAACTTGCATAATTGGGCATAATCTTTTAAAACTTGAAATCATCAATTTGTAATCAATTAGTACATAAAATATTCCCATGAATTTTAAAACATTCTTTGAAACATGAAGGGAATTGGCCCATAAATAAATCATAGAGAATTTCATAAGTTTGGGTTAAAACCCCATAGGATCATACACTTGAATTAACACATGAATTTATAAACTTGAGGGGAAGTTTGGGCATGAGAGTAAAAGAAAACTCTCATTCATAGTCCTACATACTCTGGTAAGCTTAATCTACACTCTTCCTTGAATTCCCAAGAGATTTGGGGAATAAGTTGAGGAATTCTAGGGTTGACCTCAATGGAAAGGTCTTAATCTTGCATGCATGGGAGGGAATAGATTTGAATAGGCTAAACCCTATTAAAACCTTCCTAATAGAGCTTAAAATGATATAGATTAGAACTTAGGGTCTTAGGAATTATGAAAATGCCCTTACTAAATTCGCAGGAAAACTGTTACTCCCAGTCCCAATTAGGGACTGGATGAGTCAATACCCTACTAGATGACTTGTCGTCCACTCTTTTCATCATCACTGGAAAAATCTCCACTTACTGAAATCCCTTTACCCCACAAGTTACTAGACGAGTCGTTAGGTGGATGACGACTCGTCCTTCCATCCGTTTCCAGCACTGACCAATCGTCCCTTTAACTACCTTATGGGTTAACCCACAATTCATAGGGAGTGGCGATGACACGTTGAATCTGCCATCACCATTGACCAAGAATAACACCTCCTCAATATCAGGCATTATTGGACGGTTAGGTCACACCATGAGTCTCTGCACGACTCATTTTGTGACCTGGTGTACAATTTCCTATTTTTCTCAGTTCCAACTCACAGATTTCATCTTAGTGGCTTTTTGGGGTATTACAAGTAATGAAGAACCCACTTACAGATCTCTGAGAGTCCTTACAAATTGTCCAGTACGCATCACAAAACGTAATTAGAGAGAAGAAGGGGTTAGAAGAAAAAAGGATTTCTTGTCCCAGATCCAAAGTCAGGTATCACTAAACTCTAAGGGTATTAGAGTAGTGATTCAAAGTAGGATTTTGCAAATGTTGACTCAAAGAAAGAACAGGAAAACAAAGATCTAGTCTGTTGTGCATTATGTAGTTCAGCTTGCCTATCAGATGACAGTAAAGAGGAGGATTGGGCATGAGAGGACTGTCTTCTGTTGTGAGTTTGGATGAAGGGTCCATAGGGGATGAAACATGAGGCAGATGAGACACATCCAATTCCCCTAGGAGATCTAAGGTAAATATATGTTGGCTGACTATAAATCCATGTTGTTCTTGTAAAATATCCATGTCAAGTTAGTAATTAATATTTAGTTCTTAACTTTGAATTCAGTATGCAAAAACTTTTTAGTATTTCAATTTTTGAAAAATGATTCCAAGTTAAGAGAATTTCATCGATATAGATAGCTAGAATTGAGATGAGATTCCCCGAATTTTTGTAAAATAAAGAATAGTCATTCAAGAAGAGTATCCTTTATGACTTAATTCCCCTGCTAACATTGCATACCATTGTCTCGAAGCCTGTTTAAGCCCGTAATCTGAGTAGAAAAAAAGTTTACAACTAGGAGCAGTCAAACCAGTTGGAAATCTCATAAACACCTCCTCCTATAAGTCACCATGCAGAAATGAATTATTGATGTCTAGTTGTGAAACACTCCAACCTTTCTTAGCTGCAACAGTAAGAAAGCACCTAATGCTAGTCATTTTCACAACATGTGAAAATGTCTTTGTGTAGTTTATGCCTTCCCTTTGAATGTATCCCCTTACAACTAGCTTGGCCTTTATCCTTTCAATACTTCTATCAAGTAGATGATTTACCTTGTAAATCAATTTACATGCTAATGCTTTCTTTCCATTAGGTAACTGATAAGTTGGTAAATTCACCAACTCATTAGGCTCTTAAACCTGAGTTTTGGTTAGTTTTTGAGTTGTTTATGTAGATTTTATGCCATTTTTTATTTTTTTTTGTGTGCAGATGCCTAATGTGAAGAAAAGAGCACGAAATGGAGCAAAAGGAAGGAAGTGGGCTGAAATTCGGCGTTCCACCGAAGAAGATTGGTGAAACACCAATCAAAAGCCGATCACCAATGCCTCTGGTAAATAAGACACCAGCGAAATGAGGGTTTCCAACGGTGACTCATCGGTTCAGCCATAGATGGCACCTAACTTGCTGGATTGAAGGGAAAAAGATCGGCAGTGCACGGATGGAGATCGACCGCTAACTACTGGAATGCATTGAAGCAGCAGATAATGTAGCTAGAGGTCCGCGAAATGCAATCGGTGAACCACTAGTAGTCCCGTTGATTCCAGAACACCGTTCAGGGGAAAAATTTTCCAGTACGAAAAAGAGAGAGAAGATGCCCTATTTTCTTGCATATATAAATTCTAGAGAAAGTACTATGTACTAAGCATATCATAGTAGATCATGTCATATCATCTTTTTCCTTTCCTGGCTTTACAACACTCCTTGGACAAAGAATAAGAGAATTTGATTAGTACAATTTTAAAAAGTACTATTCTCTTCTTCTTCTTCTTCTTGATAGCAAGGTACTGTCATTGTTGAAGACTACTTGTGAACTTGATTTTACTACTATTATTATTGAATTCAATGAGTTTATTGTTAAATGTGCTTTTTAATTTCTTAATCATGAGTAGACATATCATTAACTAGAGGTGTGTGATGATGAATGTTTAATTAGAGAGAGAATTATTTAATTAGATCAGTATTACTAGAGTAATCTCAATATTGTTTAAATAAGTGTAAATATGTTACATTCTCTTCAATCTATAAATGGAAGATCCATTAATTATGATGTGGGTCTAATTGTTCTTACTTGATTGTTGTTTGCAAAAGAATAATTATGTATTGGAAGAGAATTTAAAGGTGGGTATGGATGAGAGATTGTGAAATTGGGCTAGAAATGCCAAAATTACATTCTTACTCCTGCGAGAAATTAGTGCAGCTACTAATCCAAATCTGATTGTGTTGAGCTAATGGTGGCTAGAAGTTTGATAAAACTCTAGTAAGAGGTATTTATAAAGCTGAAAAGTAGTAAATACCAATTATCTCGAGATTATTTACACTAATTGAACTTATGAGATGACCTAGCACCTATCTAGTTAGTATATCATCTACACCATACCTCTAGTCTTTCACATTCTTGTCAACAACCTTGGTAATTTTGCTATTTTAGGTAACCAAATTAGCAATCATATCCCATTCCAAATTCCAAATCCCCCAATTTGTTTATTTTTATGTTATATCTAAGTGGTGCAAGCTAACTTTAAATTCTCAACCGACACTTGTAATTATCACTCACTAGTCCTTGTGGCATTCGACCCCGACATCTGTCGGGTTACTTCTTTTGATATGCTTGTTACACCTCGGAAAATTTTTGGTGATTATTTGATGTTTGTATTCTATGTTAATGGAAGTACGGGTTGTATATTGATTGTAGATGACAAGGAAAATGTGTACGAATTGAAAAACAAAGAGTATATGAAGTTTATAAGTTAGGGTAAATTTTAAACGACCAGTCGGGATTGCCAGTTGTAGTAGCAGTTCATGAGATATATGGATGTGTTGCTATGCTCCTTTCTTACTGGAGCTAGGGCTTAGTTATATATGCTTGAGTTTTGAGATGTAGTTATGGGTAGGTCGGAGCCCTATTCCGACCATCAGTTAGTTTACTCTTTAGAGGCTTTGTGGACTTATCGTGTATAGTGTTGTTCAGTTTGTGGTCTTGTTAGCTTATTGTTGTTTGGTTTAGCATACTCATTGCCTTGGTTGAATTTCAGTTGTTTACCCTGTATTATTGAGACCTTATGGGTCCAATTTGTACTCCAGTTGATTGTGAAAGGCAGTCTAGATGGCCTAAGTGTTACAGTTACATATGTCATATAGCTAGCTTCTCGATTAATCATGAATCGAGTGCTAGTTGCGCCCTACCCCAGTTTTGGGGCATGACAGACTTGTTGTTAGAAAGAAGTCGTAACCTAGGGAGTCCACAAGCCGTGTCAGTAGTGTCTTGCTTATGGGTATGTTGTGAACAATACTTATAATCAGGAGGCTACAGGGCATTTAGGAGTTTTTTTACTTTGTACATTAATAGATCATGCTATAGAACAAAGATATAAGGGGTTGTTGAAATCTAAATCGTGCTTATGTTTTAGAATTCCCATGGAATAAGGCAGATGGCTATGAGTTTTATCAGCACTGATGCTTGAAAGGGTCCCAGTCTCCTTCCTGTCGATCTGAGAAATAGATTATATGCTCGAAGTGAGTTTTGTTTTACTCCCCGTGTTACGGTTTCTCTAGTTCAAGTCAGAGGTACTGTAGGAAGGGATTCAGCCCCTCATGTTGTCCTAGTTTCAGTAGAGCAAGGAGGAGGTAGAGTTGCTGATCCTCTAACACCTTCTAGTATAATAAAGGGATGAGATATTAAGAAGGCATTTAAGATGTTAACCTGAGTAGTGAAGTTTCAAAATCAACAGTTAAAATTAATGGCAGGGTCCAGGGGAAAACTTTTGAGAGCTCTAGTGCCTGGGAGTTTTGAGCCTAAATCTCCTAGCCCTCACGAATCAGTACTTACCATGGCAACTTCGATGGGTACGAGCTAATCAGTTTTTGTACCTGAAGTAGGGCAGCATGAGTATTCGCTAATATAGTCTCAGGTTTAATCCTTTGGCCTGATATGCTTCTGATAGGGTGTGAAATACGAGGGATAGAGTATATCAATTAAATTAGGTTTGGGACTCCACCTGGTTTGAGAGTGTTTGGGAATATCTACCTAGACTGATATGACTATTGCTCGGATACAAGCATTTTATCAGAAGATAGAGGAATCTGATTCACCATCTCTAATTACCGACAAAGAAGTAGAATAAAGTGGGGATACCGGGTCAACAGGATCATTTAAGGCCCCATGTAGTGTTTCATGGCCCTGGGTGGCCAGACATTCAGTTTCTCCTGGAGATTTAGTTCCTTCTTTGTCCCTAGATTAGCTTTGGTTTCTATTATCAGGACTGTCAATAACAGGCCGAGGTAAAAGCAAGGGTAAAAGCGCAACTTCAGATTTAATATTGATCTTGTATCTTAAGTAATGAACGGAAAGTGGTATTGGAGTTAATCATCTATCGTGGTGGTGATTAAATTTTCTTATGGTTAGAAAAGTTCATTGATTATGTGGCATTAAGGAATGTCTGTCTTATGTTAGATAAATAGATTGAGTTGAATAAGTATAGTTTGACATGAAGCAACGACTGTAAAGGATATTTTTACGAATATATGAAAATGTATGTTTATGACGGAAGACAAGGATGAGTTAAAGGTGTTATGACATTCAAGGACTAATGTTTCTAGGGGGGGGAGGATGTTACACCCCAGAAAACCTTTGGTGATTATTTGATGTTTGTATGCTATGTTAAGGGAAGTACGGGTTGTATATTGATTGTAGATGAAAAGGGAAATGTGTACGAATGGAAAAACAAAGAGTATGTGAAGTTTATAAAGTTAGGGTCTATTTTAAACGATCCTATCTCCCAATATATATTGAACTAGAAGCTCAACAACCTATCAAATTAAAGGTATTTGAGTCTAGTTTTCAGAACATCAAACTTCTCATCAATCAGAATTTGGAGTAAAAAGTTATAGGCATTTTACTAAAGCCCCATTAAGCAGTGACGTAAGCACCACCTCCACCGCCCTACCCCTATTTATTTAAGTCGTTTGCTGCTCAAATCATATCATTCCTATCAAAATTTGAGCTGTATGCTTAGGGGATACTTCTCTATGTATTTTACAGCCAAAAACCAAGATCAATAAAGGAAAATCATCAACCAAAAATTTCAAGCCAAGTAAAAAAGATCATTGCAAAGTTGAAGGGAGGCATCAGTGAGTCTTGTTGCTGCGTTTTTGAAGCATGTTTATGATGTTTTTTTCTTCGTTTTTGAAGAAGTACTAAGCTGAATATATACTTCCTTTTTTTAATGGTTTGATTCAAGGGAGGAGGTAAGGATTCTATCCTTTAAATTTACCAAAAATCCTAGCTAAAAGCTTGAAAATTGGAACCTAGGCTAGGTTGTTTTTTCATGTGTGTTTAGCTTAAGTTTCTGCCATACTTTGGGCAGTGAAGCTGCTGTGTTTGCAACCATGTTAAGCTTCCCAAATACTCCATATTAGTAGGAGTGCAATACAAGAAAAGGGTAACCATTTCTATCTATTAAACTTGCAAGAATTTCCTTAGCTAAAGATAGAAATTGAAGTTGGTTTTGTGGCTCATTTTTGGTGTGTTTTTGGGTGAAGTTTCTTCCCGTTTTTAGAGGTTGATACAGCTGTGTTTTGCTGGGAATATACTCATTTTGTGATGGGGAATAATCACTAGAAAATCTAGGTAAGTTCACCCTTTCATTTTTCCCCTAAAAAGCCGTGGAAACAAGTTAAAACAAAGTAATGAAATGTTGTTTTGAATTGTTGTTATGGCTTCTGTTGGGATGACATTTTGTCTAGGAAATTGGCTCAAACCAGGCTTGTTACATGATTATAACTTCAAGGAATTGAACAATACTAAATATGGTTGTTTGATGAAAGAAGCTATTAAGGAAAGCTCGTCGCAACAAGGTATGTAAGAAGCTCTTTGTCTCTTGATTTCAAGCACGAACTCGTGCCGCAGCTGAATCCGGCATTCCCTTGTACTTAATTTATGTGGTAGAATATTTTTTACTCCCAAATACATGAAAGTGCATGTGGTCGTACAAGTAATAAAGTGGCTTTATTTCAAGCCAGGTATCGAATCCACAGGGACTGTAATGTGTCAGTAATTTTTCTTCAAGTGTTTAGTATGCGCAATTTTATACAAGCAGACAAACAAAACTAATGGTTATTTTTTAAGAATATTAGTTAATGTAACTTTAAGTAAAGAGATTGTAAATTATAATTTGAACAATAATACGAAAAAGCTAAGGTTAAGGCAAAACATGCAGATATGTAATTTACTGATTGATTTTCAGTCAACACTTCTCTTCGGTTGTTGGTCAGGAATTATTAACAAATGGATTGGGTCTTTCAAACTCCTCTCCAATTAAAGAATCATGAGACTTACATTACACATTTCTATGATGCATACACGACAACTTCCATAGATGACCAAATATGACATTACATATATATTTCTATTCTGAATGTGAATCTTCTCTTAATTTCTTAACCAAGACAAGAACATATCCTACCAATTCACATCTATCCAATTAATCTTCCTTTCGGAATTAAAACTGGAATTCTAGGATTTACATTAACAATGGTCAAGCATTAATGTAGTAAAAACAATAATTAGTAGAACAACCGTTGTAGAGAAGATAAAAACTGAATTAATATCAATTACATACTACTGCAATCATCCTCAACCTCAGCCAAAGGTGAATTAGCCACTCCTTTGATGATTAAACATCTTCAAACAAGTAGAAATCATACAAGCAATTGAAATTGAAGAGAAAAAGGAAGAAAATTAACCCAAGAACTTCTTCAGCTCAACTGCCTGATACCCATGTTCTAGCTTGAGAAATGTCAAATATCTCAAAATAAAACCTAAGTGTGCTATTTATAAAAGTGGGAAATTTCCCGGAATAAACTGGCAACGTGGCACGGAGGGTATTGCTGAGCAACAGCTCCGTGCCACGGCCTTGTCACGGACCTTCACTGGAACTTGGGGTGTCGGATAATTCTCTTCAGCGTGGCATGGAGGTATCGCGGAGCCTCAGCTCCGTGCCACGAACGTAACACGCACCTTCACTGGAATCCAGGTGTGCAGCTAAGCCTTCCCACCATGTCACTGAAGTGAACGCGGAGCATGGGCTCCGTGACATGGTGCCATCGCGCATCTTCACTAGAATTCCACCCAAATTCCACTCTAGGCAGACAACCTCCGCGATGGTGGCGTGACACGGCCCTGTCGCGGAGCATCAATTTTTTAGCATTTTCTTGCCGACTTCCTAGTTTTGCTTCCGAGTCCATTCCTCCACTTCATCAACTTGTAGATTAGTTTCCCAAAAATTCATTCTAACTGCAAAAGCAATAACTAATCATGTTGGTTAGTATAAATGCACATTTACATAAAAACCACATGAGAATGTACACATAAAAGTAGATAAAAAAGTAAAAATTAAGTAATAAAGTATGATTTGGGCATGCAATTATGCCCAAGATCACCTACCCCACACTTAAAGCCTTGCTCCTCGAACAACCCTTTCACATCTCATGGAATTGAAGACTCAGACATAACTAATTTAGCATAACAATTCAAGCTATGGCTATAAGGATTATTTCAGATAGCAAGTTAAAAATAAGGCATGCATTATTTCATCATTAAAATGAATTACAACTATGTTAAGATTTCCTAACCTCAAGAATCGTGTCGCAATCTTAGCAAACTCGTGCAAATCAACCGATCAAGAATTCCACATGAATGTTATCTCTCATTAAACATGTGTCCTCACCACACAAGAGATTTACCCCTTTTTTCCTTCAAAAGAATTTCAAATCACAAAAGGTATGGGTATATGAATCAAATTACGCTCACTCTCTCAAAGAATTCACATGCATCATGTAGTGAACCATAAGCTTGCCCTTAGTGTTTACTCCACTAGTTTAAGGATGTATGAACGTAAGATCAAGTAGGACTTAATGGGTTTTACTGTAAGCTAAGGGAAGGGTAGGTACTATTCTGGCCAGTAATAGTGACTATCTTCCCCCAAGTGCTTTTAATACATCCACATTCATTAAAAACATCTCCTCTATACTTCATCATCACTCTTCTCACCCTTGAATATTCTCTTTTTGTTCCCATTTCCTTAAGCACACTCAGGTTACTAGTAAAGCGTATTTAAGTAAATTTTTCATTTACTTTTGTACTCTGTACTAATAATCAATCATTTTCAACAAGTGCACCTTTGTCCTTTTCTCAACTTTCACAACTTCTACTTTTCCTTCTGTTTCACGCTTCTCACTCTTTGACTCTTTGGAATTTTTCACTTAAGAGCTTAGGAGTTTTGGATTAAATTCACGGCTAATGAAAGAAAAGGATTAAGCTTATGTTGTAATTATCAAAGAATAGGCTTAAGGTTCAATGGGGCTAACTAGGATTTAACATTCAAGGTAGGTAAGATAAGGGATAAAATTTAGGTTCATTCAAAGAAATGCCTACATCCTCTCTTACAATCCACATCCTTCATTTCATTTTATATACACACCAGGAAAGTTCTAGACACTTCACAGTAACATGAAATATTAGAAAAACTCACACTCACTGCATATGCTCAATTTAAGACATATTCACAGACTCTTAACTCAGTTAATTACAAGAATTCAAAATTAAGCTTTTAACCACATCGAGTCGAATTCTAGAGCCTAGGTGTCTCAACATGTTTAACACACTTGCATGCTCCCACTTGAATCACACTTGCATCTTACAATATAGCACATAACAAGAATGTTGAACCATTAATTAGCTATGTGTTCAAAAATATCTTACCCAACTGACTAAATTTCCCTTAAGACGGTCGTCATCCATCCATCATAGGGAACAGTATCTATTTAAGACTTCGGTTCAAGGGGACAATTCTTGAAAAAAGCACCGAAAACAAAAAACAAGAAACCCAAATAAAAAAATTAGAAAAAAATAAAGTAAAAAAATAAAAATAGCGAATGAGTTACACAAATAATTACACAAATAACTACTTAACAATTTGTTACAATTACATTACCAGCACCAACATACAAAAGCATCAACAACATAACATGAACACAATGTCACACATCAAACAGACATAGAAACACAAACACATCACAACCTTACTACACCAACACCTAACTACTCCCACCCCACACTTAGTTGGAACACTGTCCCCAGTGTTCGTATATCTGCAATTAAAAACAATGTTTTGGTAGGTGTAACTCCTTGATCAATCAAAATGTTCAATCTCTTCATCAGGCGCTAGTGCCTCATCACCAAGATCAGAATCTTCTTCTCCTTCCTCCTCTTACTCAATGTTTGAGTCGTCCCAGGGCGTTTCCTCATCAGTAGGGACGTCGTCATCAACTGGTTCTACAAATGCAGGCCCAACTCTGCATAAAGCTCGGGCATGCTCATTGAATAGATAATCCAAGTCGAGCTGCCACAATTCATCCTCCGTAGCAGGCCTTCCACCAATCCGCAGTTGCAACATCTGCATCCCATACATTCAGGCCATGTATTGATCATCCCGAGCATGTCTCTCGGCGAGTGTAAGCACAAGCCTAAATGTGGTATCAAGTGCTTTGGTCTTAGTGACATTCAAAGCATGCCGGTCAAGTTGAGGAATGTAGTCCAGGGCCTCCTCTTCAATACCATGGCCCATAAGGAAAGCAGTGAGAAGACCACTGAAACCATACCCATGCCCTTGATGAAGTCTGGCTTTCTTCATGGCTGAAATAATCACCGCTTGAACATTTATCTCCATTCCTTTCATCAACGCATACACCAAACAAACTCTGTCCTAGGTGACATCAGTCATGTGCACCCCCGGGATCAGGCAAGTACATACTATCTTCAACCAGATCCTCGCTTCTCTGTTTATTTGGGAGTATGGCAATGTCTGGTGATACCCTCTTTCCTTGTGATGACTCCACCTAGTTGTTGATCTTGCTCCACATAAATTGCGTCTGATATCTGCATATGGTGGAGTGATATTCAGCTGGCGTAGGACATGTGCGTATGTGTCCCGTGTCCCCAAGATGGCGTAATTAGAATGGGTATTGCTAGAGTCATCTCGATATTTTTAAATAAGTGTAAATCTGTTAGATTCTCTTCAATCTATAAAGGAAGATCCATTGATTATGATGTGGGTCTAATTGTTCTTACTTGATTGTTGCTTGTAAAAATATAATTAAGTCTTGAAAGAGAATTTAATGGTGGGTATCGATGAGAGATTGTGAAATTGGGCTTGAAATAGCCAATATTACATTCTCACTCCTAATTAGTAGCTAATAGCTAGAAATTGGTGCAACTACTAGTCCAAATCTGATCGGGTTGAGCTAATGGTGGCTAGAGGTTTGATAAAACTCTAGTAAGAGGTATTGACAGAGATGAAAAGCAGTAAATACCCATTTTCCTAAGATTATTTACACTGATTGAACTTATCAGATGACCTAGCATGTCCCTATCTAGTTAGTATATCATCTACACCACACATCTAGTCTTTCACATTCTTGTCAACATCCCTGGTTATTTTGCTATTGTAGGTAACCAAATTAGCAATCATATTCTATTCCAAATTCCAAATCCTCCCAATTATTCATTTTTATGTTTTTACTAATTGGTCCAAGATAACTTCAAATTTTCAATCGACATGTCACACCCCACCTTGGGGGTATGACGGGCACATGATGCCTGCTAGACTCTGGCTCTATTTCAAGAAACGAACCGGCTATATAGCGGCTGTAAATACAGCCCCCAGCCGATTAGGCCTATAGCCACCTGCAATGCACCACAGCTAACAAGAACGATGACACTATAATCCGAAGCAACTGCTATTCACATTTGTGACCGACAAGCTCACTAACTATAACCAGAAGAAGGCCCCACGCAGCCAACATCAACAACTAAACACATATATACATGCATGGCCCCACACGACCGACTCCACCACCACGGGGAAACATCAGACTGCAAGCCTCTAGGTAGTAATAATAGAATGGTCGGGACAGGGCCCCGACCTACCCAAGCTGTAATAAAAAAGGAAATAGGAACAACCTCCAACTGTCTAGCTCCAGAGGATAGGAGCTGATAACTCTGCTGACTGGATCACGAGGGATCGACTCCTCATCTATGTGTACCTGCAGGCAAGCAATGCAGCGCCCCCACGCGCATCAGTACCACAGGTACTGAGCATGTAAAGAAACTGAAATATACAACTGAAATGGGTAACAACAATAACATGACATATAAGAAGGAAGTAGTTGAGTCTATCTGGCTGAGGATAATTGGGGAGAGTTTACCTGTTCTGTAACAAAACTGGGCGTACCTGACGACGTGTCGTCCTACTGTCTATCAGTATCTAATAGCACATATAGATATATATATAAATACACATAATACCTGACCGACCCTCATAAGCCAGAAGGTGCCAACCAACAGAACAATCTATTTACCCCTACCCGGGTCAAAACCAACCAAAAATAAGTCACTCCACTCATCTACTGACTACGAGCACCTCTACCGGCCCCCTGGGTCTTCGGCTCGGGCTATGGCCTCTTATATAAATAACTGTGTCTGAGTCTGGAGGACTCCTGTACTGTATCTGTAACTGTAGCTGTATCTGAAATCTGTTCCCTAGGTGCATGCGTACAACAGGGTAAACTGTACTGTAATGCAGATCAACCTGATATGGGGAAAGCTTCATCCCATCTTTGTCCTACTGCGGACGGCATGCCACTCCTTGGAGTGACTTTTACCCACCCGCTCAGTGGGCGACACAGTTACCAACCCAGGGGCGGCGGGGATGCTAAAGGATGCCCACATTCCATAACAAGTCTCAACATGCAAAACACATACACAGCAAGCATGCTCAAAAGAAAAATACTAATCATATTCTCTTCTTTTATTTCAAAGCCAATCCGTATTAAACAACTGATGTTATATTCTGTTTTACACTGTTTCTGATTGCTGGGCTAACTGCTACCTGGCCTTTATCTGTTTATCTGATTACTGTTATCCGTGATCTGAAGCTATATCAGTTTCTAGAGCCATATCTGTTTCTGGAGCTATATCTGTATCTAGAGCTATATCAGTGTCTGGAGCTATTTTTATATCTGATTACTGGTCTAATTATATCTAGATATAACTCAATAACGTAGAACATGCCATCTATAACTGGAAATAGCTCAATAATGTAAAATGTGCCATCTATTACCGGATATAGCTCAACAAATGTAATACGTACTATCTGTAATCTGGATATAGCTCAGTAGCGTAAAATGTGCTATCTGTGTCTGGGTATAGCTCGATAATGTAATACATACAATCAGTAATCATGCTAATTCGTTATACTACTTTTACAATTTTTATTCTGGTTATTACGTAAGAACATGCTGAGCTATTAGCGGATACCATATTACTATCTGAAATCATCTGACTATCCGTTATTCTGATTATCGCATGATACGTAATGATATACTAGCATGCTTGCTGGAAATTGTACTAAAATCGTTCCTGTACGTTGGGTATCTATTAATAGCCTTTATTCTATTTATTTTCCAGACTGTACTTCCTGGCTTGCCGAAAGAATAGCTTTACATACCTGGTTTCTAAGTATCCGACTGGCCGATGCGATTTTCGTCGATACTTCTGCTGTTTCTCCCAACTACATTCATATACATGTCAATTAGAACTAAATACATTAATATCCGGGAGAAATTATCACTTTTGATATATATTTATCCCAAACTTCGACTTATCAGAAAACGGTCGAAAACTCGTTATTTCTTGATAGTACAGAAGGGATAAATGCTCACTGCAAGGCTAGGAACACATTGGTACTAATTTAAAGCAATTCTATTTACTTTACCTCGGTAGCACGAAATTTTGCCGGCCAAATTTCACGAAACCAACTCCGTAGGATTGCTCTCTGCGACTTTATAGCTCGGTATCTGAGCCAAAACGGAGTTTAGACTGTGTTTCATAGCGTAATTGAAAGGAAATATATAAAAAATATCGTGGGTTTTGCCTTAACTTGGTTATACCCTCTGTTTTCTGGTTGCATTATTTAAAAAAATGCAAACCGACTTTTTATCATCTTTTTTTCTTTTTTTTTCCTAAATCCCTTAACCAATATTCCATTAGGCTATTTATTCATTTAAAATTTACGGGGTGTAACATCCTCCCCCCCCCTAAGAACATTCGTCCTCGAATGACATTCTAACTTATAGAAATCTTAACTGGGTGACTTATCACTGGAAAAATTTCGGCAGAGTTTCCCCTGTATTATGGACTATCTCAAAATTCCTGAAAAGCAGTAAAGCCCAATACAGGTACTCCACACTATATAATAATATTCATATATAACTGTCTATAATCAATCGCCTGCTTTCATATATGAAATATAAGCATTCATAAGGAAAAACAGTTCTAACATACCTCCTGTTTGCCTATGCCTGGAATAAGTGGGGATATCTGGCTTTCATGTCCTCCTCGACTTCCCAGGTCATCTCTTCTCAGTTCCTATTGCGCCACAACACTTTGACTGAAGCAACATCTTTCGTTCTCAATCTACGGATATGTCTGTCTAGTATAACTATTGGAACCTCTGCATATGCTAACTCTTTTGTGACCTGGACATCCTGAACTGGAACAACTGTGGAAGGGTCTCCTACGAACTTCCTCAACATAGATACATGGAATACTGGGTGAACAAACTCTAATTCTGGGGGCAAGTTCAATTCGTATGCTACTCGGCCTATTCTTCGCCGAATCTGATATGACCCAATGAACCTCGGTCTAAGCTTGCCTTCTTGCCAAATCTGATCACCCCTTTAATCAGAGACACTTTCAAATATACCCAGTCATCCACTGCAAATTCTAAATTTCGGCATCGCATATCTGCATAAGACTTCTGGTGGCTCTGAGCACTCAGTAGGCGTTCTCTGATAAGCTTCACCGCCTCTTCTGACTGACGAATAATATCCGACCCAATCAGCGTTGTCTCCCCCGCTTCAAACCAGCCAACGGGTGATCTACATTTCCGCCCGTATAATGCTGCAAAAGGCGCCATCTGGATAGCTGAATGATAACTGTTTTTATAGGCAAATTCAATCAACGGTAGATGCTCCTCCCAGCTACCCCCAAAATCTAGTACACACGCTCGTAGCATATCTTTGAGCGTTTGAATAGTTCGTTCTGCTTGCCCGTCTGTCTGAGGATGAAAGGCTGTACTTAAGTTAATCTGTGTCCCCGGGCCTCTCTGGAACGATTGCCAGAATCTCGCTGTAAATTGTGCTCCTCTATCTGAGATAATAGACACCGGAACACCGTGCAATCTGACTATCTCTCTGATATACAGTTTAGCATAATCCTCAGCAGAGAATGTAATTCGTACTGGCAGGAAATGGGCTGATTTTGTTAATCTGTCAACGATTACCCAAATAGAATCATTTCTGCGTCTGGTACGGGGTAACCCTGTTACAAAATCCATATTTATCGCTTCCCATTTCCACAAAGGCACAACTATATCCTGCGTCAGACCGCCCGGTTTCTGATGTTCTGCTTTCACCTGCTGGCAGTTAGGACATCCAGATACAAATTTAGCTATTTCAGCTTTCATACCTGGCCACCAATAGATGTCTGTGATGTCGTGGTACATTCCGTTGCTCTTGGATGGAGGGAATAGCGAGCGTAATGTACCTCATGCATGATTTGCTGGCGAAGCCCTGAAACATTCGAGACACATAGGCGGCCCTTACAACGCAGCACTTCATCCTCAGTCATTTGGAAATCTGGCTCCTTACCTTTCTGAACTCTATCTCTGAGTTGGACTAAGTCAGGGTCCTCGTACTGCCGTTCCTTTACCTCTGTAACTAACGATGACACAACAGAGTTCTGAATCACCGCTCTGTTATTTTCTGTTTCTACTACTCGAACGGCTAAACCAGCTAGCTGATGAATTTCCTTGGCTAATTCCCGCTTCTCGGGTCGCAAATACGCTAAACTCCCCATTGACTTACGGCTGAGGGCATCTGCTACTACATTAGCTCTCCCTGGGTGGTAGAGAATATTTACGTCATAATCTTTCAGCAATTCTAACCAGCGACGCTGCCGCAGATTTAACTCCCTCTGTGTGAAAATGTACTGCAGGCTTTTATGATCTATAAAAATGTCTACAAGAACGCCATACAGATAATGCCTCCAGATTTTCAGAGCGTGGATCACTGCGGCCAGTTGCAGGTCATGGGTCGCATAGTTCATTTCGTGCTTCCTCAGCTGTCTGGAAGCATAAGTAATTACCTTTTCATGCTGCATCAGCACACAACCTAGTCCAATGCCTGAGGCGTCGCAATACACCACATACCCATTTGTTCCCTCTGGCAATGCTAGTACTGGGGCGGAGGTCAATATTTCTTTCAACTCTTGAAAACTCTGCTCACATGCCTCCGTCCACTGAAATTTCACTGCTTTCTGTGTCAGCTTTGTCAGAGGTGCTGCTATAATGGAGAATCCTTCAACAAATCTCCGGTAATACCCTACTAAACCCAGGAAACTGCAGACCTCGGTTGGAGTGGTAGGTCTGGGCCATGTCTTGACCGCCTCTATTTTTTGTGTGTCCACTTGTATACCAGCATTCGACACGATATGCCCCAGAAAGGCGACTGAGTTCAGCCAGAACTCACACTTGGAAAACTTGGCGTACAACTGACGGTCTCTAAGGATCTGGAGTACTGTTCGTAAATGGTTCTGGTGATCTGCCTCTGAACGAGAATATACCAGAATATCATCGATAAATACTATCACGAACAGATCCAAATATGGTTTGAATATGCTATTCATCATGTCCATAAACACTGCGGGAGCATTCGTCTGCCCAAAAGACATGACTAGAAATTCAAAGTGACCATATCTGGTCCTAAAAGCTTTCTTTGGAATGTCCCTCTCACGAATTTGGACCTTGTGGTATCCGGACCTCAAATCTATCTTAGAGAAACATCTGGCCCCCTGCAACTGGTCAAACAAATCATCTATTCTAGGAAGCAGATACTTATTCTTTACTGCAACTTTATTCAGTTGCCGGTAATCTATACACATGGGGAGCGAGCCATCCTTCTTTCTCACAAATAGAACTGGCGCACCCCACAGTGAAGTACTCGCCCTGATAAAGCCTTTGTCTAGAATATCTTTCAGCTTCTCCTTTAACTCTCTGAGTTTAGCAGGTGCCATACGATACGGAGGAATTGATATAGGCTGAGTGCCTGGTAGCAAATCAATTGCAAAATCTATTTCCCTTTCTGGGGGAATACTAGGTAGCTCATCTGGAAATACATCAGGGAATTCGTTCACCACTGGAACAGACTGGAGAGTCGAAGACTCTACCCGAACATCCTGAACCCTGACTAGGTGGTAATTACATCCCTTAGCTATCAATTTCCTCGCCTGAAGGTAGGAAATAAACCTACTTTTTGGCGTAGCTGTGCCGCCTTTCCACTCTCGCACTGCCTCCTCAGGAAAGTGGAATCGGACCATCTTGGTCCAACATTCTACTTTGGCATAGCACGACACTAACCAATCCATACCCATAATGGCATCAAAATCAATCATTTCTAGCTCTACCAGATCTACTCTAGTCTGATGATCAGCAACCTCTACTGCACACCCTCGATAAATTCTGCTAGCTATAATAGAGTCACCGACGGGTGTGGATACTGAAAAGGGATGCTGTAATAACTCTGGTGCGACATTAAACTTTCGAGCCACAAATGGGGTAATATAGGATAAAGTGGACCCTGGATCAATCAGTACATAAGCAGGGCATGAACAGATAGTCATCATACCTGTTACAACATCTGGAGACGCCTCTGAGTCCTGTCTCCCTGGTAGTGCATAGGTACGACTTGAGCCCATACCTGAACTAGAGGCTCCTGATCTACCTCGGCCTCTACCTGCTGAACCTGAGGGCCTACGCCCTGCTGAGGCTGCTGGAGATCATGGACTTGCGGATCCCCTATCCTGATTATCTCTGCTCTCCTGCCCCCTGGACGGACAATCTCTCATCCGGTGCCCCTCCTTCCCGCAAATATAACATCCTGAGGAGCCGTATCTACAAGCTCCGGCGTGAGGTCAGCTGCAATTAGGGCAGGGTGAGGGTGTGAATCTGCTCTTCTCTCCCCTCCTCTGCTGCAGGGAATCTACTGTTCGAGAACTGCCACCAGACTCTGACTGCCCTCGACGAACAAATCTACCTCCCTGCTGCTGTGGTGGAGGTGGGGGTCTAGGGGGTCTGTCTGACAACCGGGGCCTAGGTCCTCTCTGAACCTCCCTCTGCATATCATTTGATCTGTCTCTACGGCACTGTTCCTGATTTGTCTGTCTACTACCCTATTGCCACTATCTAAGGCCCTCAATGGTCTAGACAAAGGCCTATACTCGGGCAATAACCATATGTTCTCATAACGTACCCGTCATGCATGCTTCAATGTATTCTTGGTTCAGACCCATAATAAACCTGTGAAATTTGGACGGCATAGTGTCCATAAAGGCTAGAGCATAGAGGGCTAAGGAGTCAAACTATAAAGCATATTCTCGTACGCTCCTCGCCCCTTACTCCAAATGCAAAAACTAATCCATCCGGGCCTGCCGGATCTCCCGTGGCAAGTAACGATACAGGAAGGCCTATGAGAAGCTGGACCAGGTCGGAGCGGCAACATCTCTCCCTCGAGACCTTTCCCAACTCTCGTACCATAATACAACTATGTCCCGTAACCGAAACACTGCCAGCTCAACTGATTCTGTAGGGGTCACATGCATAACCCGGAAAATTCTCTACATCTGGTCTAAAAAATCCTGGGGGTCCTCTGCCTAATCTAACCCAGTGAATTGTGGGGGATCCAGTGCCAAATATTCCCTGACCCTCGAACTGCCAGACCCACCTGATGGCTCTGCTGCTACAGGTGGCACTGACTGGCACTTTGTGGCCATCATTTGTGCCAACATAACCACTGCGCTATGAACTTCCTAATCTGATGGTGTAGGTACAGGAGCTATCGGAGGCGGTGTCGTGCCAAACGGCTCCTGACGAGAGGGGGACTGCTGAGAGGGCTGTGATGAAGCCTCTATATCGCCCTCAGATCGGGTTGACTCTGAATGAAACTGAGGCATCCCGCTGGTGCCTTCTCCTGCTGCTGTATCTAACCTTCTACCTGGGGCAGGGTGTCGCTGGTCTACCATTTTTTTATCTGTAGACAAAGAATATGATAAGTTTTAGGGACTCAATCATATACTGTACCGCTCTATAGCACGACTGAATGAGAAGGAAGAGTAACCATCCCATCATGCCTCCTGCCTATAGTATGTGGTGCACAACACATCCATAGACAAGACTCTACTTAGCATGGCTTGCAGACTCCCTGGGATACGACCTGCACTGATACCAAGTTTGTCACACCCCACCTTGGGTATATGACGGGCACCTGGTGCCTGCTAGACTCTGGCTCTATTTCAAGAAATGAACCGGCTATATAGCGGCTGTAAATACAGCCCCCGACCAATTAGGCCTATAGCCACCTGCAATGCACCACAGCAAACCAGAACGATAACACTATAATCCGAAGCAACTGCTATTCACATTTGTGACCGACAAGGTCACTAACTATAACCAGAAGAAGGCCCCACGCAGCCAACATCAACAACTAAACACATATATACATGCACAGCCCCACACGACCGGCTCCACCACCATAGGGAAACATCAGACTGCAAGCCTCTAGGTAGTAATAATAAAATGGTTGGGACAGGGCCCCGACCTACCCAAACTGTAATAAAAAAGGAAATAGGAACAACCTCCGACTGTCTAGCTCCGGAGGATAGGAGCTGATAACTCTGCTGACTGGATCACGAGGGATCGACTCCTCGTCTATATGTACCTGCAGGCAAGCAATGCAGCGCCCGCATGGGCGTCAGTACTACAGATACTGAGCATGTAAAGCAAACTGAAATATACAATTGAAATGGGTAACAACAATAACATGACATATAAGCAGGAAGTAGCTGAGTCTATCTGGCTGAGGATAACTGGGGAGAGTTTACCTGTTCTGTAACTAAACTGGGCGTACCTGACGACGTGTCGTCCTACTGTCTATCAATATCTAATAGCACATATAGATATATATATATAAATACAGACAATACCTTTTGGACCCTCATAAGCCAGAAGTTGCCAACCAAAAGAACAATCTATTTACCCCTACCCGGGTCAAAACCAACCAAAAATAAGTCACTCCACTCATCTACTGACTACGAGCACCTCTACCGGCCCCCTGGGTCTCCGGCTCGGGCTATGGCCTCTTATATAAATAATTGTGTCTGAGTCCGAAGGACTCCTGTACTGTATCTATAACTGTAACTGTATCTGAAATCTGTTGCCTAGGCGCATGCGCACAACAGGGTAAACTGTACTGTAATGCTGATCAGCCTGATATGGGGAAAGCTTCATCCCATCTTTGTCCTACTGCGGACGGCATGCCACTCATTGGAGTGACGTTTACCCACCCGCTCAGTGGTCGACACAGTTACCAACCCAGGGGCGGCGGGGATGCTAAAGGATGCCCACATGCCATAACAAGTCTCAACATGCCAAACACATACACAGCAAGCACGCTCAAAAGAAAAATACTAATCATATTCTCTTCTTTTATTTCAAGGACAGTCCGTATTAAACAACTGATGCTATATTCTGTTTTACACTGTTTCTGATTGCTGGGCTAACTGCTACCTGACCTTTATCTGTTTATCTGATTACTGTTATCCGTGATCTGAAGCTATATCAGTTTCTAGAGCCATATCTATTTCTGGAGCTAGATCTGTATTTGGAGATATATCAGTGTCTGGAGCTATTTTTATATCTGATTACTGATCTAATTATATCTGGATATAACTCAATAACGTAGAACATGCGATCTATAACTGGATATAGCTCAATAATATAAAATGTGCCATCTATTACCGGATACAGCTCAATAAATGTAATACGTACTATCTGTAATCTGGATATAGCTTAGTAGCGTAAAATGTGTTATCTGTGTCTGGGTATAGCTCGATAATGTAATACATACAATCAGTAATCATGCTAATTCGTTATACTACCTTTACAACTTTCATTTTGGGTAATACGTAAGAACATGCTGAGCTATTAGCGGATACCATATTACTATCTGAAATCATCTGACTATCCGTTATTCTGATTATCGCATGATACATAATGATATACTAGCATGCTTGCTAGAAATTGTACTAAAATCATTCCTGTACATTGGGTATCTATTAATAGCCTTTATTCTATTTATTTTCCTGACTGTACTTCCTGGCTTGCCGAAAGAATAGCTTTACATACCTGGTTTCTGAGTATCCGACTAGCCGATGTGATTTTTGTCGATACTTCTGCTGTTTCTCCCAACTACATTCATATACATGCCAATTAGAACTAAATACATTAATATCCAGGAGAAATTATCACTTTTGATATATATTTATCCCAAACTTTGACTTATCGAAAAACGGTCGAAAACTCGTTATTTCTCAATAGTCCAGAAGGGATAAATGCTCACTGCAAGGCTAGGAACACATTGGTACTAATTTAAAGCAATTCTGTTTACTTTACCTCGGTAGCACGATGTTTCACCGGTCAAATTTCACGAAACCAACTCCGTAGGATTGCTCTCTGCAGCTTTATACCTCGGTATCTAAGCCAAAACGAAGTTTAGACCGCGTTTCATAGCGTAATCAGAAGGAAATATATAAAAAATGTCGTGGGTTTTGCCTTAACTTGGCTATACCCTCTGTTTTTTGGTTGCATTATTGAAAATAACGCAAACCGACTTTATATCCTTTTTTTTCCTAAATCCCTTAACCAACATGCCATTAGGCTATTTATTTATTTAAAATTTACGGGGTGTAACACGACACTTGTAATTATCACTCACTAGTTCTTGTGGGATTCGACCCCGACATCCATCGGGTTACTTGTTTTGATGCAGCGACCATGTATACCCTTCATATGAGGAGTATATTTTGGATGTTATCAGTAACTCAACCACTTCCTATGTTTAATTATCTTTTAAAGATTGTATTTCCAAATTCATTGCCTCAACCCATCCTGGATGTTGACAAGCTTCACTGTAACTCCTAGTTTTTGTGATGCTAGAAATGGATTGTAGAATGTGGTCACTATTAGGCGACAGAGATATGAAAGAGAAAAGTTATGATCTACCAGTACAGTTAAAACAAGCACTATCCAAATCAGTTAGCATTATACTGTTGCATATGTAGTCTCTTAGGTAAGATGGTTTGTTGGAAATCCTCAATATCCTTCTAGGAGAATGAAGATGGGGTGAAGAAGGAAAAATAGGTGGTGAAATTGGATCAATTGGCTAATTAGGGATTGATGTAGGTGACTCAGTAGAGGGAGGACTAGATGTGGATGAAAAGGAGATGGATTGTGAGGAGAAGAGGTAGGTGGGGAACAAACAATATCCTAAAGAGGTGAAAAAATGGGTTTTGGGGATATTGGGTAGATATGAAAATATAGAGTATGTGATGGTTTAGACACAATAGAGGGATAAAATCCTTCATGAAACTTAATATCCCTAGATATTATAATCTTCCTTGTGTCTATGTTCTAATAGCAGGATAACCCAGTACCACACATGCCTTGTCCCTTTCATCAAATTTCTTCCTTTCTTGAGCAAGTGTGGATGCATAATATAGGCAATCAAAATTCCTCAAATAGTCAAAAGAGGGTGGTTGATTTAAAAGTACCTCGTATGGTGTCTTTCCTCTTAGCACATTTGAAGGAAACATGTTGATGAGGTGTGCAACAGTTAGTATGCAGTCGCTCCAGTTGCATATAGGGACGTTTGGTTGAAGCATGAGTGCTCTTTCAACTTAGAAAAGATGTTTGCGTGTTCTCTCAAAAATCCCATTTTGTTGAGGGTTTGATGCACACGACATCTGATGAATAATTCCTTCAGATGCTAGGAAAGCTGCCTCTTGTGAGCCTTTCCCCAATTCCAAAGCATTATTAGACCTTATCATTTGAAACTTTAAATTAAACTACCTTTCAACCATAAATAGAAAATTTTTGAGCATGGGGAAAACATTACTCTTAGCACGTAACAGAAATGTCCAAACACCTCTACTAAAATCATCTGCTTTATTAAGAAAGTACTTAAAACCATTGTAAGTGATATGTTTATATGGTCCCCAAGTATCATTTTCAATATGTTGAAAGAATCTCTTAGATTTGATAGTACTCACAAGGAAAGGAAGTATAGTTTGCTTAGCTTTGGGAAAAACATCACCAAATAAAATAACAATCTGAAGCACAATGAAGAAAATGTAAATGTTTCATTGGTGAAAAAGGTAGATGTCCCAATCTCACATGCCAAAGCTTTACATCTGTGGCAGATTTGGAATTTGCAGAACTAGAAACTGGAATGGAAACAAACTCTTCATTAGAAATACTTCCTTTTGAAAAAGAAAATATATTGGCTATAAATAGAGACTTAGACCTATGGCTAGTGAGTTCCAATAGGTAGAGGCCTTCTTCATGACCCAAGCTGAGACCCCGGACCAAGACACGAATCTAGAACCATGAATGGCTTCAAGCTAACCCATGGTACATACATTGCATGAAAAGAGCCTCACTAAGCATAAATAAAGCATGAACATGATATAAGAGGAAGTCTACATATCATAATGACAAAAGCATAAACACAACTCAACAATGCTGAAGTATCTATACATGATGGTCTATAAAGCCTCTACTACAACGATGAGTTGAGGGGACAACACCCCCAACTAGCTCACTAATTCTGAAACTGAAGGACATGGTAAAAACATAAAACTAATAACGTCCCCATAGGATGAGGACTCACCCAAGAGGGAGTGGGACTAGACTGATTGGGAGCAAGCTATCGGTGAGACTAAGCTAGATTACCCAAACCTATATCATGAGATGATATAACATAGAGTATACAGTTAGTACTTTGAATAAACTGAGTATGTAAGGTAAGTAAAACATGCTAGTAAAACGATAGTCTAAAATCGTGAATATAAATCAACAAAGTTCATGATAGTAAGGACAACATGCTAAGAGCCATAAATAAGAAATATGCATAATCATAAGCTACTCATCGTAATTTGAACATATTGACCCAAGGTTTAAAAATAAAAATCATATAACTTATCAAGCTTGAAATCATAAGTGAAATCTCTTAAACTGGTCGATACGTAATGTATGCTATAAAAACATAATATCATAAGTCATGAACATGTTCAACTAAAAACCTGAGAAACACTAGGAGATTCTTATAACACACATACCACACATGAGCATACATGGAGTCCAACCTATAAATCCCTAGTCGGGAGGATGTTCGTACCTTGACAAGGGTAAATGGCGTGATATCACTCATGGGTGGCCGATAAGGTCACGAGAGACACAATCAAGGAGGACCCTATCATGTCTATGTTGGCACGTAATTCTGAGACCTGAAAGTACTAGAACCCCGATATACTCGATGCTAAATACTACTCTCAAAATATATATAGTACTCATATCATAATCATTTAATATAGTTGAAGTACATGGGCTAGTTAAAATCATGAGATTCATAAACATGCTTGAGATAAGTTAACGAGACATATAATAGGCCCGTGAGTTGGCCATGATCATGTAATACCCTGACATTTCCTAAGATCATACATGAGGGTTGAATTAGAATAATTAGGAAAATTTGTACCAGGTCGCAGAATGACTCATTAGATGACTCGTCAAGTCACTTGATGGTTTGTTGAGTGACCCGTTAAGGGGTGCTAGGCTAGCGAAGAGTCGTTGTCTGCTGGTCTCTATAGATGGTCTGATGACATGTTGTGTGACCCAATGAGTCATTAGTAGGCATGTTGTGTGCTGAGTAAGTTGCAGTTCAAGAGACTTAACAGGTGAAGAAACAAGTCATGGTGTAACTTTATGACTCATCAAACGGGTTGTTGTTAGGGTGGATGAGAAAGGAAGATGGAACTTCTAGTGGTGAAAACGAGAGGGAATAATAAGTCATACAGTTGGATAACAGGTCATCTAGTCCCTCATTGGGACTGGCAGGATCACTTTTCCAGATGAATCATTAAGGGTGTGTTCGTAATTCCTAGGCTCTTAAGTCCTAAAATACTTTGTTTTAAAGTTATGAAAGGAGTGTTTTGAGAGGGTTTAGCCTATATGAAGTCATTAGACTTTCCCATGCATGAAAAGCGTTCAATTCACTAGGAAGATCAAATCTAGAATTCTCTCAATTCTTTCCCAACTCTCTTGGGCTTCAGAGACAAGTTGAAAATCAGTTTATATAGGTATGTAAGACTATGAATGAGATTTTTCTTTCATTAGAATGCCCAAATTTCTTTTCAAATTCATGAATGCAAGTTCTAATTCAAAGTTATTCTTATGGGATTTTTACAAAATTTTATGAAATTTTCTATGATATATTTATGGGTCAATTCCCCTCATGTTCTATAGTATGTTTTAAAATTTATAGGAAGATTTTATACACAAAGTGATTATAAATTCATAATTTCAAGTTATTAAAAATTATGCCCCATTATGCAGGATTTATGAAAAGTCAAGTTTATGATTCTTAATTTCAAGTATGATGAGATATCTAGCATGAATGAATGTTTATAAATTACTCATATATGAATCTATGATTTTGAACTATGAAGTCTATTTCAAATGTGCATAATTTTTAAGATTTGGGCAAGCCCACACAAGTTAAGTATGTTTTCATGATTCAACTCAGTTTTATAAGATCAGCTTACGATATGATTTGTAGTCAATACTCCTAATTTAGCTTATGGTATGTTTGGAGCCGGGACTTCCCATGTTTAAATTTCAGACTATACATGTAATTATTATTTTAGCTTCATTGATAAATGATGGGAGCAATATCCATAATTTTTGGGAGTAGTGTCTAGCACCGAGTAGGCTTGGGGGTCCTAGGTTCCCTAATTTCAGAACTACGCGCCAACATAAGTTTATATATCTACTTTGGGATTTCCCTTGAGAGTTTTCCCCACCTGCAAGGGGCCTTCAGCTTGATGTCGATATCATGGTATCGTCCTTAGTTCTGGCAATGTTTAGGACGTCTCTCTCTACTTGAGTGTGATAGTTAGGGCATTATGTAAGCTCTATCATTATGGTGTAGTTATGACGAGTCTCCCATTATTCCTCATGATTTTAGTTATTCATGTTCATGACTTATGATATTATGTTTTACAACAGGTTTTACCCAATGATCAGTTTACGAGCTTTTACTTATAATTTCATCTATGACAAGTCATATGATTTCTATTTTTAGCTTTGGGTCATTATATACAAACGTGATACTCAACTTATGACTATACATGTTTCAAATTCAGATTTCAACATGCATTCTTTACTCTCATGATATACTGATTTATATTTATATGCATGATTTCAGTTAACAGCTACTTAGCATGGTTTACTTACCTTGCATACTTAGTATATTCCAAGTACTGACCACATACTTTATGTTGTATTACAGGTCAGAGTGATCAAACTTAGTTTTGTCATTAGTCCAGCTCCCCGCAGTTTTTCTCAGTTCCCATCAGTGGTGACTCCTCATCTTTCAAGGACATTTATTTTAGTGTTTAAGCATGTTATTTCAATTTTATACTTTAGTGAGCTAGTTGGGGATATTGTCCCATCTGCTCATTAGACTGTTTAGAGGCTCATCAAACATTATATAGATTTTCAATTTTGTCGAGTGCTGTCTCTATTGATGATCATGGTTATGCATGACGAGTTGGAAATTCAACAACTCATTAGGCTCTAAAGCCTAAAATTTTTGCTTAGTTTTTGAGTTGTTTTTTGTGTATTTTATGCCATTTTTTTCTTTGTTGTGTGTAGATGCTTAATTCGAGGAAAAGAGCAATAAATGGAGAAAAAAGAAGGAAGTGGATTAAATTCGGCGTTCCACCAATGAAGACTTTCAAAATGCCGGTCAAACTCCGATCACCACTGCCTATGGGAAACAAAGCCACCAGTGAAACGTGGGTTGCCAATGGTGACTCGCCGATCCAGCCACCGAATGACACCTAACTTGCTGCATTGAAGAGCAAATCATCGGTGGTGTACGGATAGAGATCGATGAAAGGGCGAATGAACAACTGATGGTTACTGAAATTTGTTAAGGGACAAGATAGTGCAACCGGTGGTTCGCGGATTGTAATAGGCGAACCATAGGTACTTTCTCTAATTCCAGAATGTTTCTCAGGGCCAAAATCATTTAGCACGGAAATAGAGAGAGAAGATACCCTATTTTATCGTATATATATATTCTATGAAAAGTACTGTGTACACATCAATATCTTTTCATTCCTAGCTTTAGAACATTCCCTTGGTAGAGAAGAGGAGAATTTGAATGGTGGAATTTGAAAAGTACTATTCTCTTTTTCTTCTTCTTCTTCTTGTTAGCAAGGTACTGCCATTGTTGAAGATTACTTATGGACTTGATTTTACGACTCTTATTATTGAATTCAATGAGTCTATTCTTGAATGTGCTTTTGAATTTCTTAATTATGAGTAGCTAAATCATTAACTAGAGGTGTGTGATGATGAATGCTTAATTAGAGTGGGTACTGATAGAGTCATCTCGATATTGTTTAACTAAGTGTAAATCTGTTAGATTCTCTTCAATCTATAATGGAAGATCCATTGATTATGATGTGGGTCTAATTGTTCTTACTTGATTGTTGCTTGCCAAAGAAAAATTAAGTATTGAAGGAGAATTTAATGGTGGGTATGGATGAGAGATTGTGAGATTGGGCTAGAAATAGCCAAATTTACATTCTCACTCCTAATTAGTAGCTAATAGATAGAAATTCGTGTAGCTATTAATCTAAATATGATCGGGATGAGCTAATGGTGGCTATAGGTTTGATAAAACTCTAGCAAGAGGTATTTATAAAGCTGGAAAGTAGTAAGTACCCATTTCCCCGTGATTATTTACACTAATTGAACTTATGAGATGACCTAGCATGACCCTATCTAGTAAGTATATCATCTACACCACACCTAGTCTTTCACACTCTTGTCAACAACCTTGGTAATTTTGCTATCGTAGTTAACCAAATTAGCAATAATACTCTATTACAAATTCCAATCTCCTACCAACTTGTTTATTTATATGTTATTTCTAAGTGGTGCAAGCTAAATTCAAATTTTCAACCGACGCTCATAATTATCATTCACTAGTCCTTGTGGGATTCGACCCAAACACCCTTCTGTTTATTTATTTTGATACAGAGACCTTCTATACTCTTTGCATGAGGAGTATATTTTGGATGATATCAAAAATGGCGCCGTTGTCGGGGACTAGCACTTGATATTCTTGTGTTGATTGTTAATTCGAAATAGCTTTGCATCTTAGTTACTTAACTTGATTTTGTTATGCTAGTTAGGATATCACTACCATATGATTCATCACTCCTAAGCAGGGGATAGCTCAGTGGAAGGTAACATTGATCCTGAGGGCGATAACCCGGTGTTGTCGGAGATTGCAAGAGCCATTCACCTACCACCCACGGTAGGGAATGTCGTAATTCATGTCACAAGCACCATGCTGCATTTGTTGCAAATGAAGGGATTATTGGGGGATAAACCAAGTGAGGATGCAAATTGACATTTGAGAAATTTCTTGGAGATATGTCAGCCTTTCAACATCACAAACATATGTCAAGAGTCTATCAGGCTAAGGCTATTCCCATTTTCTCTAATGGGAGAAGGGATTATGTGGTTGGAAGAATTACCACCTGGTTGTATTACATATTGGAAAGAATTAACCAAAGCCCTTTTGGATCATTTCTTTCTTCCATAGAAAATGTTGCAGCTGAGAGATGACATCACAAATTCCAGGCAAGAGCTTGGAGAGCCTTTGCATAAGGCATGACTACAGTTCAAAAAGAAGGTTGCTCTTTGTCCCAATCATGGACTTCCTGATGGAGTGCTTCTCTAAATCTTTTACCAAGAACTCGACTCTATCAACAAATCCATTGCCAAAAATTTAGCTAGAGGGTCTATTATAGATCAAACATATGGGTTGGCTAAAGCCCTTTTGGAAAGAATGACAAAAACCAATAGGGCATGGCACACGAGAGAGTCAAATATATCTACACATGAGATCAACTCTAGTGCATTGGTGGCTGAGTTGCAGAAAAGAGATGAAGAGCGAGATGAAAATCTTGCTAAAATGATGACATAGTTGGAACTCATGACCAAACATGTTGTGGGGGCAGGGCCCAAGGTGGTGAATGGCATGAAAGGTCCTTTGCAATATGAAAGAGAATCGTCTCCACCAAGGTATGAGGAAGAATTCCAATACATGGGAAATCAAATGGGAGGTCCTCGACCTAGGTTTCAAGGGACCAATCAAGGCCCTTGGCACCCAAGGGAAGAAAACCAAGGCTGGAGAAATTATGATGCACAAAGATGGCCAGAAAGAAATGAAAGATGGGAAAATAGAGATCAAAATCAAGAGGGACACCACTACCACCGAAGTTCAAACCCATATGTTCCCACTCCAAAAGCTGGAAACGCCCAAAGCCAGCTACGTGTGAGCAATGCCGGTAATTCATAAATTGAAGAGATGTTAGCAAGAGTCCTCAAGAAAGTGGAATCAACCAAGAGCAAGGTCAAGTAATTGAGAGGGAGGTGTCTAACCTTGCCCAAATGGTGAGCTCTCATTCAGCCTCCATTAAGCATTTGAAAGCTCAAATGAATCACTTGTCCGCCCAAATGAACCCCCGAATGACGGAAACGCTCCCAAGTGACACAATGCCGAATACGAAGAAAGATAGTCAATGCATGGTTGTTGTCACTAGGAGTGGTAAAATGGTCAGAGACGCACTAGTGAAACCCAAATAAAATGAAGAGAATGGAATCGACGAGATGCCAAAGACAAAAAGTGGTGAAATGAGTGAAGAGGAAGGTAAAGGGAAGGATGACGAAATCCCCTCACACGTTGATGAGGATGAGGTGGCATGAAGGCCCCAAATGATGATAAAGTTGAAGCAAGAGCTCCACCCCCTTAACACAACGGTTGGCCAAGAAAAAGAAGGATGATCAATTAAGAAAATTCATTGACATGTTCAGCAAATTGTCCATTAATATACCATTGGTGGATGCTCTTCTCCAAATGTCAGGATATGCTAAATTTATGAAAAAATTTCTGAAAAGGAAGAAGGTGGTTCATGCAGGTAGTGGCGAGAGGACGCACCATTGTAGTGCAATGATGATGAGCAATCTTGCCCCCAAGCGGGAAGACCCTGGAGCTTTCAAAATCCCTTGTATAATTGGGATATGTATGTTTAAGAAAGTTCTATGTGATCTTAGTGCCAGCATAAATCTAATGCCCCTAATCATTTTCATGAAGTTGGGACTTGGAAGAACATAGCCTACGTCTATCAAGTCTCATGGTGGATCGTTCCATTGAAAAATTTGTGCGAGTATTAGAATATGTGTTGGTAAGGGTGGAGAAATTCATCCTACCAGCTATTTTTGTAGACCTCGATTGTGAAATGGATGTGGAGGTACTCATTATTTTAGGAAGACCATTGCTCGCAACTGGGAGTGCTCTGGTTGATGTGGACCTAGGGGAACTCAAGTTCATAGTTGGATATGAAGAAGTCACCTTCAAGGTTTGTCCATCCACTGAAACTTCTACCAAATGCAAGGAGATCAGGGAGTTGTAGAAAAAGGATGAGGGTAGTGGAATTGACATGGAGAGGAGACGGAGTAAGAGGATGATCTGTTGAAGAAGATTGTTAAATGAGAGCTACGTCATGCCACGAAGTTAACTAAGGCATTTCGTGGGAGGCAACCCAAGTGTTTTATTTGATTTATTTTATGTCTTTGTTGTTTTTGTTTTTGTAGGATCAATGATGTGAGGAGCAAAGAGGTAAAGAACCACAACAATGTGGGAACTGCGCTGGACAGGTGAACCGCCGATCCAGAAGCGCGAACCGCCACCTCAGATCACGAGAAAGCTGAAGGCTGGGATTTTGAGCATTTGACCGGTGGACATTCCGGTGAATCGCCGATGCAAAATCATGTACCGTTTGTATGTCGCTGATACAACATAGATCACCTAAAGAATTGGGGGCCCAAGCGGCAGCTCACCGGAGGATCTCCAATCCAGTTCGTGACCCGCCAGTCAATAGCCGGTTGAGATACACTAAACTAGGCATTATTTCAACTGTAAAAGTCAAACGTGGCAGAACGTTGATTCAATTTGGCGAACCGCTGATGAAGCACCGGACGAGGTACGATTTTGGTATAGAATTTAATCAAATGTAAACGCACCTGACCCCAAATACTTGCTTGAGCCGCCCTATTCTGCACAATATTCCCTTAGATTCCCTTTTTTACCATTTTCCATACACTTTTTGTCTCCCCAATACCCAACCTTTCCACTTTTCCATATTTCCCTCTTGCCCACCTTTCCACTTCCCACCAACACATTAACTCACCATTACTACCCCACCTTCTCCTCAACCTATCACTATCTCACCTTCCCACCTATGAAACCTCTCCCTTCCTTCACCAACATCCTCACTACATCACATTCTCCTTCTTTACTACACAACCTCTGAAGTTTTCATTACTGAAAGTGCTAAGATCCTACAAGCTCTTCTTTGCAACAATCTTTCCTATAGTGTGGTAATGTATCGTTGTCTCTTTTATGTTATCATCAATGGCACGTTTATTGCATTCTTTTATGTGGTGTGAACATGTGTTTCCCTTCCCTTTTACTTCCTTTCCTTACCATTAGATTCATGGTTGATGCTCCATTTGTTGAAATGTTTGGGGGTAGAAGTGTAAGGTTGATATAGGTGTGGGATAGGTGTGCTATTTGTGTTAATTTGAATGGGGTGAAGTCTGAGTAAACCACTAGAATTGAAATGTCATGGTTTGCTCGATTATAGATTGGGTAACGTCATTCATAAGGGTAAATCATCGTTTAAGCCCTTTTTTATGTGTGGAGTTGATGATTCACTGAAATATGTGTGAGTGTTTTTGAATGGGCACCATTGAAATGTTTGGAGTTGATTTGGGGACGATGACATACGACTATTCGCTGGTGGGGTTCGGAGAAATGCCAATGGAATGCCGATCCAATTCGTAGTTGGCTTCAGGCCATTTCTTGGATCCCGCGTTGCATCGGAAGTTCTCGGATCGATACCGATGACTTGCCACCTTGTCACCGGTAGGCAATTGGTATACCCAGTCTTCTGTTGCACACTGGCGAGTCAGCGGCAGTTTGCAGACCCCTCCGGTGATTCACCGGTGTGTCGCCGATACTGCTAGTTCTTTAAATGATGGTTTTTCATCTTTGCTTTTCATTTCACCTTTAGAATAGCTTGAGTTATTTTAGTTCAATTACAGTGTAGATGCCACTAACACCATGTTTGCAGAAATATCATGTCGTCACCTAGGAACATTGGAAGGGGCAAGGCCCCCGCATCATCCACTAAAAAGGGCAAGGACAAAGCCAAGGCCTCCGCACCACCCGCGAACTCCAAAGAGGCCATAATATTCTGTGTACCCAGCATGAAGGAGCACTATGTCATATGCCATGGCCAGTCTATCATTGTGGAGAAATGATTTGATCTAGCAGGCTTGCGTGGTGATCTTCCCAACATCACCGCACAATTCATAGATAGACAATGGCATGCTTTTGCCAATCCTCCCCCGACCTATTACCCCAGCCTGCTACCAGATCTTTATGCTTTCATAGCAAGCCAGGAAAGATAGTATGCAACATAGAGGAAAAGTTGATGACTTCCCGTGCTTACCATCAGTCATGATAAGGGGAGTGGAAGTCGACATCACCTCAGCTACCATCAATTACTTATTTTTGGAAGATGAGATTGACTTATGTACGGAGTATATGGCCGAAGTGGCAGACATGAAGGACCAATTCTCCTGAATAACCCCCATCATCGTTGCTGATACACCTTTGTGGGAATCTATGGGTGGTGAAATCTCTCGCTATGAGTTGAAGTTTGCGGCCAAGTTGTGGATGGACTTTATCTGTGGTCATATCATTCCCTCTAAGAATGAGTAAAGCGTCATCTTGAAATCAGCAATTCTCAATGCCTGCATCATGTTCGGAGTCCCCATTAACTTTGGGGAGATTGTGACCCAACAAATGAAATTGAATGTGTTGTGCCCCGCAAGTTTACGGGTCATGCAAGTAATATAGTGGCCCTTTTTGAGAGCCAGATGTCAAACCCACAAGGACTGGACCCATTCCTCTAACTATACATTTCAAGTGTGATCTTAACTTTCTCAAGTGTTGGTTATAGAAGTTTTCGAGGGAGATTTAATTATGTCTAAATATGGTCAACGAAATATCCTGAATTTACTTTAGGAGCAACATAGAGTTAAAACCAGATAATCATGCGATGCTACGATTTGCAATGGTTTAAGCATGGAACTATCAATTATTATTTCACATAATTAGAATTGCATGTTTATGGTCTTTCGAGCCTCTAAACAAGGCAAACTAGCCTCACTGCATCATTGTGAGCGAGGATGCTAATTTCTAGTTCACGGGCAACTAATTATGTTGCGGTTTACGGGGAAACGGTTAGGGACTTTCGTGCGTCTAACCATTTAACTCAACTTACCCTCACAACTACTTCTTCGAGTGGTGATGTGATAATCCTAAGTTGGTCTCTTAATAACCCCCGTTTTATCAACCAAGCAAGGTGTTAGGTATATTTCTATCCTAACACGAATTTATATCATGAGATACAAACATGCTCCTTACATTCTCATGTCCTGACCTAGGTAATTCTTTCTCAAGCAATTGCCCAAGCTAACATATATGTTTTCATGGTGATCAATCATAAAAACAAGCAACAATCCAGAATGAAAGACGAAAACAACAATCAATTACTTAATTCCAAAACAATTTCATAAAATCACAATCATCATTCATGGCTTCAACCCTAGAGGAAGGGTTCTTTCCATTCATGTTTGTAAAACTACAACTAACTACTACTAAACTAACATACTTACATGAGTTTGGTAAATGAGAAGGGAATTTGCCAAATCCTAGATGAGTTCTCCCACTTCTCCCTTCACTCCTAGGTAGTTTTCCAGAATAAAATCGTGACAAAATGATTTTAGGAGCTAAGGGTTCAATTTATACTATGCTGAAAAATTGCAAAATTTGGCCTGTGGCGGAACAGCAACGTGTCACGGAGCTGAACGCCCTACTTGACCTCCGTGACATGGAAAGAGAGTTACCCAATTTCACATGCAAAAACAATTTTTATATCACAACATGTGTGGGTACATGCATAGAATTACACTCATTCTCACAAAGAATTCACATGCATCATGTAATGACCCATAAGCTTTCCCTTAGTGTTTTATTTCACTAATTTAAGGATGTATGAATGTAAGATCAAGTAGGACTTTTTAGGTTGTAATGTAACTCAGGTGCGGGTACGTACTATTATGGCTAGTAATAGTGACTATCTTTCCTAAGAGCTTTTAATACATCACGCCTTCATTACGAACTTCCCTTCCCTTACTTCACCTTTTTTTCCTATCAGCTTTCTTCTTCCTCTTATGTTCCCCCCTTTATTTAGGCATTTTTAACTTATTAGTAAGGAGTTCTATAAATAATTTTTCATTAATTTGTTTTCTTACTCCTTACTAATACTCAACCATTTTCACACAAGTGCACCTTTGTCCTTTTCTCACTTCTACAACTTGCTACTTTTCCTTTCTTTTCATTCTTCTCACTCCTTTACTCCTTCGGATTTTTTCACTCAAGCGCTTAGGAGTTTTGGATCAAGTTCAAGGCTAATGAAAGAAAAAGGAGTAAGCTTATGTTGCAGCTGTCAAAGAATAGGCTCAAGGCTCAATGGGGCTAACTAGGATTAATTTTTCAAGGTATGTAAAATGAGGGATAAAAATTTGGTTCATTCAAACAAATGCTTGGATCATCTCCTACACTTCACATCCTTCATTTCGTTTTATAAACACACCAGGCAAGTTCTAGACAATCCACAATAGCAAAGAATACTCAAAAACCTTACACTCATGGCACATGCTCAACTCAAGACACATTCAGTAGACTCTTACTCAGCTATTCACAGGAATTCAGAATTAAGCTTCAATCATATTGAGTCAAATTCAAGAGCCTAAGTGTCTCACACAAAGTTATACACCTGCATGCTTCACACTGAACATACTTGCATCTTACAATCACGCATAGCACATAACAAGAACATCAAGCACCAATTAGTTATGGTTTCAAAAACCCAAAACCTATAGACTAATTTTTCCTCAAGACGGTCGTCATCCATCCATCGTTGGAAACAGTCCCTAACTATGACTAAAACATTATATACAGACAAAGGAAAGAAAAAGAAAAATTTTATTCTTCGGTTCAAATACCCCCCGTCGGAAAAGAACCGAAAAGAAAAACCAACGGGTGATGAAGTCATGCTTGACTCATAAAACAATTTTCAAAATTTTTCTCACAAAGCATTACATTCACCAAAAATCGTTAAGCACAACAAAATTGAAATTTTCTTGAAATTTCCCTCAACCCACACTTAAATCATGCTATGTCCTCATAGCATCGAATTAACATTTAAATGATGAGAAATACTCCCTGAGCCTCTATGCCAAGCTAAAAGCATGCTTTCCTTTCAAGTTTTCAGAGGTGGGTGTTCGACCCCACACTTCTTCTATTCCATGCTCTTTAGCTTCCACCTTCTCGGTACTCAAACTTCCCTCCATCTGTGCTTAACTTTCCACCAAAAACACAAACAAAATAAACATAACAAAATCAACACAAAATCAAAATTACAAATTGTACCTGAGGTACCCTTGGGTTGCCTCCCAAGTAGCGCCTTATTTTACGTCGTGGCCCAACGTGGACTATCCTTTTCAGGACATCCTCATACCTGGGTTCTCTTTCGAGAACCATCTCCTTTTCTTTTGCTGTTTAGAGGAAAAAGCCTCCACTCTATTCCTCTCTTTCTCCAACTTCTTCTCAATTTGAAGTCCTCTATCAGACTCGGGCTGAACACTTGACCTTGCCTTTGGTCGTGCACCTGTGGAATCCTCCACCTCACACTCATCCTCTGCCAACACACTAACCTGACAAAGGTTAGTGTAGTGTGCGGATGGGTTCATTTCTTGGTAAACGCGGAAGAGTTCTTCTTCATCTTCGACCCTCATTTTCAGGGTCCCTGCTCTCAGATCAATCACCGCTCCACCGGTGGCCAAGAATGGCCGTCCCATGATTAAGGGTACCTGGTCATCAACCTGAAAATCTAGAACAATAAAATCAGCAGGTATAATAAACTTACCTACTTTGATGAGGAGGTCCTCTATTATTCCATCAGGTGTCACTTGCGACTTGTCAGCTAGCTGCAGCATCAATCTTGTCGGCCTCGGTTCTCCCAACCCAAGGTGTTGAATAGGATAGGGGCATTAGATTTACCGCTGCCCCTAAGTCACACAAAGCTCGTAGCACCTTAGCTTTACCAATTTGTATGGGGAGGGTAAAACTCCCTGGGTCTTTGAGCTTCTTTGGCATTTTGCTCAATACCCTGTGACTGCACTCCTCAGTTAGTGCTACAGTTTGGACGTCCACCAATCTAACTTTTTTCGCCATCACGTCCTTTAAGTATTTAGCATACTTGGGCATTCCCTACAAAACATCAATAAGAAACAAATTTATGTGAAGTTCTTTGAAACTTTCAAAGAAGTTTTTGAAGCATTCCTCCTCCTTGCTCTTTCTGAATTTCTGAGGGAATGGTGGTGGTGGTCTTTGTACTGGCTGCAATGAAAGTTGCGCATTTTGTTTTCCAGCACTCTGATTATCTCCCATGTTGATGGATGGTCCTGGTCTAACCAATTCTGGCTGCACCCCCTTTCTCAGCTCTTTTGGCACTACATCAGCTAATTGCTTACCGCTTCTCAGACTGATGGGATTGATCTGCCGGGGGTTAGGATCTGTGTCACTTGGTAATCCCCCATGTGATCTCATGTTTTGAGCAGCTGCTATCTGACCCACTTGTTTTTCAAGATTGCGGGTGGCTACTTGCTGATTCATTAAGTCTGTTGCCATCCTCGCCTGATTTTCCGCTAACTAATTTTGGGTCTCCAAAATTTTCTGCAGTGTTTCCTCAATGCTGCTACTCAATTTCCCCTCATTCTGCCTATTCTGCTGATACTGCTGTTGTTGAGGTTGCATATAATTCTGCTTTTGGTTTCCACCCCGAGAAAAATTCGGGTGGCCCTGCCAATTTCTGTTGGAGTTGTTCCCAAAATTCTGATTCCTATGCACATTACCAACAAAATTGACTGATTCTGGATTGGCTCCACAAGGTTCTGCATTGTGCCCAGTATTACCACAAATTTCGCACCAACTCGGAGCTTGCTGAACTGCGTTAACCTGGCCCTAGTGTTGGTTCATACTCAGTTTATTGAACTGAGTCATCATTTGATGCTGGAACGCAGCTAACTGTGCTGCCAAGGCATTCAAACCATCTACTTCTATCAACCCCGATCTATTTCCTACCCCCCTCGATGACTCGCTGTGCCACTATGGATTTCCTTGTGCAATTCTGTTCAACAAAGTGTACAACTCATCATATGTTTTATCCAAGGCTTGCCCACCCGATGCAGAGTCTAGTAATATTTTTGTGTGTGGGTCTAGACTTTCTATAAAGGTATGAGCCAGCACTTCAATTGATTTCTGGTGATGGGGGCAGTCTCTCAACAATGATTTGAATCTTTCCCAAGCCATATACAAGTTCTCATCAGGCCTCTGCTTGAAACTGAGTATTTCACTTCTCAACTTTGCAGTCTTGCCTGAAGGAAAGAATCTAATAAGGAACTTCTTAGACAAGTCATTCCATGAAGTTATGGAGTTCGGTGGCTAAGCCTTCAGCCACTTTTTTGCCTCTCCCAACAGTGAAAATGGGAAGAGGGTCAGTCGGACATAATCTGTGGACACGCCGGTGGGGACAAACGTGTCACTAATCTCTAAAAAGCTCTGTAAGTGCTGCTGCGGGTCCTCATGTGCCATCCCAGTGAATTGACTACTAGAATGTAACAGCTGCACCATGTTCTTTTTAAGCTCAAAGTTCCCTCCAGGCTCCGATTTACGGATACTGGAGTTCACATTAGTCACTAGTGGGATTGCCACTTCGCGAACTGGTCTAGCTGCCATTGCTGTCGATGACAATTGTGCTTGTCCCGTGGGTGGTTGTTGTTGTACCTTTTCTTGAAGTCTCTTCAGCTTTTGCTCTAGAGCTACTCTCCTTCGCAAATGGATTTGACATTCAGGTTCAAGCAATGGTTCCACAAGCTCTCTATTTTTAGCCAGCTCGGCAGGACAACCTGTCACCTGCAATAAGTAGACTAAGACCAAGTTTCTCAACACTTCAGGAAATTTAAAAATCACACAAAAATAGATAAATTATCAAAACTTCGCCGAGTCCCCGGCAACGGCGCCAAAAACTTGTTGTGCCCCGCAAGTGTACGGGTCGTGCAAGTAATATAGTGGCCCTTTTTGAGAGCCGGATGTCGAATCCACAGGGACTGGACCCATTCCTCTAACTATCCATTTCAAGTGTGATCTTAACTTTCTCAAGTGTTGGTTATAGAAGTTTTCGAGGGAGATTTAATTATGTCTAAATATGGTCAACGAAATATCCTGAATTTACTTTAGGATCAACATAGAGTTAAAACCAGATAATCATGCGATGCTACGATTTGCAATGGTTTAAGCATGGAACTATCAATTATTATTTCACATAATTAGAATTGCATGTTTATGGTCTTTCGAGCCTCTAAACAAGGCAAACTAGCCTCACTGCATCATTGTTAGCGAGGATGCTAATTTCTAGTTTGCGGGCAATTAATTATGTTGTGGTTTACGGGAAAACGATTAGGGACTTTCGTGCGTCTAACCATTTAACTCAACTTACCCTCACAACAACTTCTTCGAGTGGTGATGTGATAATCCTAAGTTGGTCTCTTAATAACCCCCGTTTTATCAACCAAGCAAGGTGTTAGGTATATTTCTATCCTAACACGAATTTATATCGTGAGATACAAACATGCTCCTTACATTCTCATGTCCTGACCTAGGTAATTCTTTCTCAAGCAATTGCCCAAGCTAATGTATATGTTTTCATGGTGATCAATCATAAAAACAAGCAACAATCCAGAATGCAAGATGAAAACAACAATCAATAACTTAATTCCAAAACAATTTCATAAAATCACAATCATCATTCATGGCTTCAACCCTATAGGAAGGGTTCTTGCCATTCATGTTTGTAAAACTACAACTAACTACTACTAAACTAACATACTTACATGAGTTTGGTAGATGAGAAGGGAATTTGCCAAATCCTAGATGAGTTCTCCCACTTCTCCCTTCACTCCTAGGTAGTTTTCCAGAATAAAATTGTGACAAAATGATTTTAGGAGCTAAGGGTTCAATTTATACTATGCTGAAAAATTGAAAAATTTGGCCTGTGGTGGAACAGCAATGTGTCACGGAGCTGAACGCCCTACTTGACCTCCTTGACACGGAGGTAATGCGTACCCTCACTGGAATGTGCCAAAAAATGCAATTTTTGGCCAAGTGTTGCAGCGTTGGCAGCGTGCCACGGCCCCTATCACGCAGGGTGCCAGTTATTGCATGTTTTCTTGTTGACTTTCATGTTTTGCTCTTGATTCCATTCCTCCACTTCACCAAATCATGAATTAGTTGCTCAAATTCATTATTAACCTTTAAAAACAAGGACTAATCATGTTGGTTAGTATATATTCACATTTACATAAAATCACATGAGAATGCATATAATTAAATAGATAAACAAGGCAAAACTAAGTTATAAAGTATCACTTGGGCATGCTATTTTGCCCACGATCCGAATGCACGCCAGGCCAGCACTTCCATGCCATACGCTGTCCTCATTTCCCAGCTGTGCTCACAAGTTGGAGTGCCCTTATTCCTGGATGAAACCTCTGCCGCTGCTTTAGGAGTAATTGTTATAGATTGAAAGAGAGATAATATGGCACCTGCAGTTAAGAGGAAAAGGCTGTAAGTTTTTGGGTTGGCCGAGGGATCACTATCCCAGGGGTCGGACCACTCACCACATGTCCCGGATTTGAATATGCCCCATCACGAAGCGTCTGGCCATGCTTCAGGCGATATGCCTCGTCGGGGAGCCTCTCCCCATCCGACATCCTTCCAATCAAGTGGTCTCCATAGACTTGAGGAAATGACTAACTCTCATGAGAGCCAACTCCAAAGATTGGCTAAGACTCTCCCTACACTCATTGCGCACGCAGTTAAGAAGGAGCTCAAATCCTTGTACGAGAGCATCACTACATTGTGCAAGCGGGAGGATGTGGTTGAGGGGGCTGTCACCTCTCTCCGAACTGAGGTGCAGGAAATGGAAGAGTCAGACTTCAATAGAGGTGCCTAACATGAGTCCCCTTGACGCTGAAATGGCTGCTCCCTCCATAGTTTGGGGTCCCATTAATGATCTCTTCGAGGGATTGGGGGATGATTTTGATGGGCTAGGTGAGGTCGGTGGTGATGGTGCGGGTGATGTCGTTGATGAAAATGAGGACGAATGATCCGCTCAGGGAGTCTCTTGTCCCTTTCTCTTTTTCAGGAATACATGAGGGACAATGTATTTTCTTAAGTGGGGGAGGGATGAGTATTGTTTGTTGGGGGGTTAGTGATTTGATGTTTTTTTTGAATTGATTTGATATAGCCTTTGTCGGGCTTTAGTTTATTTTTCTTGTTGATGATTGTCCTTGCTGGGATTATTATGGTAATGAAATGAATGACATGATTTAGTTTTGAAGGTTGATGTGTTAGTGATAAAAAGGGGTCTTCACTTTAAGTTGATAAAGTTTTTGCACATGACCCAAGTTTTCTTGTTTGCCTTTGCAAATATTAGAATAATAAATAAACTCCAAGGGTTTCCTTTATATGACGGTTCTTTCTCGATGACCATTCATTTGTTTTCTTCTTTTTTTTTCTTTGTCGAACCGGGTTGAAATTTTCCGATGATAGATGGAGCGGCGACTTTCTTAAGGAAAAATGCCATATTGTCTCTAAGTCTTTTATGAAGCTTTTTTAAGAGGCACCACCAGAAAATATTTGAAATGGAATTTTAAAAAAAAATGGGGCAGGAAATTGAAAGTGATAATGAGCAGACGCTTGAATCAAGAACATAGAACTCTTTTTTATACCTTGTAGATTCCTTGCTTGAATTATGAATTTGCATGTTTTGATATCCTAGACCAAGATTGTGTATAAAATGACTTTTTTGGTCTCTTGAGGAGTGATGCCTTGTGTGGTAAGGACTTCTGTAAATCCCATGCACCTCTTCTTGTCAAGAACTTGCCCCAAGTGTGAGTGAGTGAAATCTTACCTTTGTGAAATCCCTTGTGTGAGTGCATTGAATCATGAAGAAAATAGGGATTCTCTCTTTGGTAAGTGGCATCAACCCTTTTGAGGACACCATTACATTAAAGGTAAATCTGTGCATAAGGCATGATAAATGCAAGCTCTGAGGCAAGTTTTGAATCTTCTAAGATTATGAATGGAGATGCTATGTGTATTTCGTGGACAAGCAATGCCCCTTATTCTATGAAAGGAAAATTCTTATGAACCATGTTGTGAATGGTGGTAGTCTCTTGAAATATCTTCATTGTTTTGGTTTTAGGGGATTTTGCTTCTCTTTTTCAGTGAGATTGGTGAGCATTTTTGGGTGGTCATAGACTAGGTGGTTGTTGATGTTTAAACTTGTGCGAAGTGGCATATCTTTCAACTGATGAAAATTAAATTACTTGAGGAAGAGCAATGCTTCAGGTTTGGGGGTTTGATGAGTTGGTAATTCATCAATTCATTAGACTCTTAAGTCTAAATTTTTGCTTAGTTTTTGAGTTGTTTTTCTTGATTTTATGCCCTTTTAGCCTTTTTTGTGTGCAGATTCTTAATTTGAGGAAAAGAGCAAGAAATGGAACAAAAAGAAGGAAGTGGACGAAATTTGGCGTTCCACCTAACAACTGAAACGTCGGTCAAAAGCCAAATACCACTGCCTCTGGGAAACAGAGCCACCGGCGAAACACAGGTTGCCAACGGCGACTCACAAATCCATCCACCGAATGACACCTGACTTGTTGGATTGAATAGCAAAGCATCGGTGATGCAGGTATGGAGATCGGCGAAACACCGAATGAACAACCGATGGTTACTGGAATTTGTTAAGGGCCTAGATAGTGCAACCGACGGTCCGCGGATTGTAACTGGTGAACCGCCGGTACTTTCGCCGATTCCAAAATGCTGCTCTGGGACAAAATTGTCCAGCAAGGAATAAGAGAGAGAAAATACCCTATTTTCTTGGATATATATATTCTAGAAGAAGTACTATGTACTCATTAATATCTTTTCATTCCTAATTTTAGAACATTCCCTTGGCAGAGAAGAGGAGAATTTGATTGGTAAAATTGGAAAAGTACTATTCTTTTTTTCTTCTTCTTCTTGTTGATAACAAGGTACTTCCATTGTTGAAGACTACTTGTGGAATTGATTTTACTACTCTTGTTATTGAATTCAATGAGTCTATTGTTGAATGTGCTTTTGAATTATACGTAGCTAAATTATTAACTAGAGGTGTGTGATGATGAATGCTAAATTAGAGTGGGTATTGCTAGAGTCGTCTAAATATTTTTTAACTAAATATAAATCTGTTAGATATCTTAAATCTATAATGGAAGATCCATTGATTATGATGTGGGTCTAATTGTTCTTACTTGAATGTTCCTTGCAAATGAATAATTTAGTATTAGAAGAGAATTTAATGGTGGGTATGGATGAGAGATTGTGAAATTGGGCTAGAAATAGCCAAAATTACATTCTCACACACAATTAGTAGCTAATAGCTAGAAATTAGTGCAGCTATTAATCCAAATCTTATCGAGTTGAGCTAATAGTGGCTACAGTTTGATAAAACTCTAGGAAGAGGTATTTATAAATCTGGAAAGTAGTAAATACCGATTTTTCCGAGATTATTTACACTAATTGAACTTATGAGATGACCTAGCATGACCCTATCTAGTTTGTATATCATCTACACCACACCTCTAGTGTTTCACATTCTTGTCAATAACCTTGGTAATTTTGCTATCGTAGTTAACCAAATTAGGAATCACACTTTATTACAAATCCCAATTGCCCCCAACTTGTTTATTTTTATGTTATTTCTAAGTGGTTCAAGCTAAATTCAATTTCTCAACCGATAATTGTAATTATCATTCACTAGTCCTTGTGGGATTCGACCCCGACACCCGTCGGGTTATTTGTTTTGATACAGTGGTCATCTATATTCTTTGTATGAGGAGTATATTTTGGACGTTATCAATGCGTTATGTTATTCAGATTTCAGCTTATTCATGTTTCAGTTATCAGTTTTCGCTTTAATGTATGCCCTTTAGTTGCTATGTTCATGCTATGGGTCACCTTGGAGCTTTTCGTGGTTCTAGGTCCCGTGTCTTTGTTTGGGGTCCCAGCTCGGGTCGTGAAAAATATAGTATTAGAGAAAAGGTTAAGAGTATCCTAGTGTTTCTAAAACCCGCGTTGAGTAGAGTCTTTTCCATGGGTGTGAAGCGCGCCACATTTATGGGGAAGAATCTACAGGGCATTTAAAGAAATTTCCCTTTTTTCATGATCTATGTCGTGTGTTGATGTAATTCTCTATTTGTTCTAATTCATGCTACATGAGTTTGCAGAAATATGTGATGTGTAGTGAGTTTACAACACTTTCGACACTTAAAACTGAGAAAATAGAATGGACTTAAGTATGTTTATATGGATATGAGGCACATCTACTTTGGTTTCACAAAAAATAATTGTTGGAGAAAAAATGTGCAAAAGAAGCCTAAAAATGCAGAAAATCATCCAAAGTACAAGTCTCAGTACGGGTCGTACCTTGATTGTACAAGTCATATTGAGAATCGTGGTAAAAGTCAGAAGGTTGAAGCAAGAGGAAGGCAACATATCACTCTCAGTATGTGCCATACCAAGATGGTACGAGCCATAACTGGAGTCGTGAAATTGTTCAGATAAATTTGCATAAAGGCAGACTCTTGGCACGGATGGACTCACGGATCGTAGCATGAACATACTACCCATACCATGAGCCACAGTGAACTTCAGAAGATTTTTCAAGACTTGGCAGAACTCCAGACACTACAAACAATACGAGTCGTACCACAACACTTGTGGAAAATTTAAGAAGATGTCATAGTTCTTAGGGCCAAACAATGGATGCATTGTATGACTCGTAGAAATATGGTATGAGTTATACCAGCCTGCCAACACATAGATAAATGTGTAGCAGCAAAGGATGTACAGAAGCGGGCATGACCCGTACAATCCTACTAAGGGTCGTAGGTCCAGTCGTGACATTATCGGCAGCAAATATGGAAAATTCCCTATTAGCTTAGGAAACGGTTTCTAATGTCTGTATAAATAGATTTTATTTTTTATTTTAGAGAGAGAATGATAGAAACGAAATAGTAGATGTGTGAAGATGTTACACCCCGTAAGTTTCAAGTGTTTAACTGATGTGTGCGTGCGTATGTCGAGAGTTTTGGAGTACGATGCATGTGTAAAAAGGCCCGGGGGACGAGTACACGAGTTCGACATCGAGCGAGCAGGAGGCTGGGATCAGAGGCCAAGCGCACTGGGCGCCGCGCCGCACCAGCCAGCCTGAAACTATGGCCGGCGCTACGAGTGACGCGCCGCGCCCCCTAGCCCACCGCCTTAATATATATAAATAGTTAAGTGTGAAGTTGAGAATTCATTTCCAAAATTTCCTTCGGCCAAAGAAAGAAAGGGAACGTGGGTTTCAATTGTTTTGCATCAAATTACGCTATCAAATGCTGTCCAAATGCAAATAAACTTTGGGTAACAAGTCGTAGGCCTACAAGGAACATCCTGCAGAGTTCTTTCTTGAATATTCGCTCGATGTACCAAAACCCCGCTGAGTAAAGGTTGTCAGAATTGCTCCAAATTGATTCCTACTAGGCCACAACCATTAAGTAAGCACTTCTCCCTTCTGAACTCTCGAGAAATTTTAGGTTTTCGGCCGAGTTATTTAAAGTTTAATTATAGTTGATATTATTATAGAAAGTTATCGCAAATTTCTGAATTTTGTATTGAAATTACTCCTATACTCTCATCATAGAGGTTACAGTTGGTGAGAATCGCCAATTGCAAGTTGAAACTCACCAGCTGAATGAAAGTCAACATTCGAGGTGTGTTAAGGCTTATTTCTTCGGCAAGTTATTCTCATCGTATAGTGATACGACCTATATTTTAAATGTAGATAATGATCCTATATGTTGTAATTATCTTCTGCTAGTATATAGGGATCAGGTATGTCGTGATTAGCTGTTATCAGTAGATTACGATTATATATGTTGTGGTTAGCTACTAGAAAACGTATAAAGATTATATCACAGTATCCCTTATCGGGAAAGAACATGTTAAGTGTGACACACGCTAGAAGTATTGTAGGAACTCCTCCGTTCTTCAGCTCATTGTGTTAGTAGAATTGGATGTTTCATTGTTAAGCCTAGATCTTAGAAGCTCGTGGATAGTTATTAGTCCTGAGTTAGTAAGTTGAATAGCATAGGCGCAGCTTGGCGATATAACTACCAGTTTGGCACCTCTATTGTCAATAAAACACGCCCAAAGGCCATTGGCGTACCCTCATGTCCTAGGGCCAAAAATTTAGATAGGATGGCCACACTTTAGAGTTAGTGGCACTAGGGTTGTCTAGTGAACTGAGTGGCAGCCTTCCATCTAGTTAGGTACTACCAGTTACTGTCAGTTCTAGTTGACTTAGTATTCATCATACAGGTCGCCCAGGAAGCCATTCCAATCGTTCAGGTCAAATAGACCCGTGGGTACCCTAAGGAAGGGGACCTTATAGGCAGTTAGAGATGGGGCCTATGGCCGAGTCAGCTCCTATAAGACGCTCAGGTACAAGTTATCGTGAGTGGATAAGTCCATGTAAACATACCTACAAGGTTAGGAATTGTCCAAAAGAGTCATACAAGATCCAAATAGACAAAGATATAAAGGACTAGAACCATGTTAGCATAGTATTACCCTCGAGCTAAGAATTTCAGTAGGCTACCTGTGGAGGATTAGGGGCCGATCTCTCAAAAGCATATTCGGTTAGTAGCAGCCATACAGTCGTTCTAAGAAAAGGAACTAAGTAATTGGTCGTCTGCGAGCCTACAGTTTCTTATGAGTTATAATTGTCCGAGCAGGACATTCAAAGTATTGTTAGGCCACTCCAGACCTTGCCCTATCCAGTCTAGACAATTAGAGATTATGATCACTATCAGGATCCTCTAATCAGATACAGGTAAACGGGGTATGCCTACTAGCATCTATACAAATTATTCCAGGGGCGAGAAGCGATCTTGTTAGGCCCAGAAAGCCAGATACGCCTTTTAAGTTACTAGATTCAGACTTCAATATAGCACATCGGTTGGGATTGCCCTCACCTAGGATCCTTCCGTGACCACCCCAAGGTTACTAGTTGTGTCATCGCCTATGGGTCTATATGATGTTGCTCCAAGGAGCGATATACCACCCCAAGGGATGATGCAGAGGCCCAAGGTCCATATTATAGTCCATTCCATGGATGGACTATTTTTTTAGCCATATCGGCATCACTGACCCTCATCGAGCATGGTGCCCAGGTTGTAGTTATCAGGAGTCCACCAAACTCAGACACAACTACAAATCAGGAGCTGACTGGGCTTAGTTGTAGATCCAGGGAACAGGTAGGTCGGCTATAGCACCAGTTGAGTCATAGGAACCTGGATAGGGGTATGTATATTGAAGTGCCCTTGTCAGAGCTTATGGGGGCCCCGGTAGGTTATTTCTATATTTCTTGTACCTTCCAGGCTTATGGGGGCCAGGTTAGGTTCTTGTTTGTATTTCTCTAGTCATAGCTTACGAATATGTACTTGTACCGTCTTAGCTCATACACGTGTAGTGTTTTGCTAGGTGCAGGTTATGATTAAGCAAGATTATAGGTTAATGCTTCTTCCCCTTCTTTCTACCTACTTTCAGTTTTTAACAACTTTTATTCAGCTTTTATGACTGCTTTACATATTCGGTACATATTGTACTGACGCCCAACTATGGGGTGTTGCATTACTTGCTTGTAGGTTTAGAAAAACAGAGTTTAGGATCTTAAGTAGCAGTTGTTCTCAGTCAGCAATTTGGGCATCTCCTTTCATTTGAAGTGCCAGCTTTTAGAGATTATAATCATTCATTTATATAGCATTTGGGTAGGCTGGGACCCTGTCCCGACCACTATTTGTGTTCATAGAGGCTTGCAGACTACAGTATCCAGTTAGTTAGATGTTGTTGTACATGTGGGGCCCATGTATGTCTTATTTTAAGTATTGGTCATATGGGGCCTAGTATAGCTACTTATTTCTCTTTCTGTTATAACTAGACAACATGGTGGTCTTGTCGGCCCACATAGGATCCCTTTTGATAATTTTGGTTGGGTTAGCTGTTTTCTTTTACAGGTGTTGTGTGTCCTTGTCAGCCTGAGGCTATCTTTTACAGCAGAGATATAGCAGTTTATTTTCTTAAATTTGAGTCATTGGTAGGCACCAGAGGTGCCTGTGCCCAGCCAGGTCAACCCAAATTCCAATGCGGCATTAGGTTCCACTCATGTCTCCCAAGGTGGGGCGTGACAGAAGAATTAGTTTTGTGAATTTTTATCAAGTTTTGAGAAGAAATTCAAGGGATCAAATTATTGATTTCCTACATTGTTCTTGAGATAGTTCTTTGATATTCAGATCTGGTTTTCATCCAATTGTTGCTGCAAGTGTTTAGTTATGTGTTTGTCTACGAATGCGAATTGTAATATTACAACCATGAGAGGGTAAAACCTCCACAACATGGGTTTGTGGGAACCATGGTGGATTAACGAAACAAGGTTATACAGAAGTGAATCAAAGCCAATACTAAATGCATGTATTGTATTCCATTCATCTTTAAACGTTTCTTAACGGTGTACAATATTAGGATTTGGCTGAATTCTTTACTTGCTTGAACTTAGAGAAGTAGAGATTAGGAAAAGAGAATTGTAACAAAGCCTTTGTCTTTATGATCATTATATTAACTTGAGTTGTGATCACAAGATAGTTAAATTTGTAACATATTGATAACGGTTTGTTTGAAATCGCTCATGACACCTAACCTGGTGATTGAGTAAAGTCATCCAATAGGGGCAAAAAAGTCATTTGGATGAACCCTAGATATTAGATCTACAAGTAAGCATTAGGATTGATCACGTGTATATACCCGAAGTAGTTATAAACCATGCGGAATACTTACCATAGTTGTTTGCAAATATTAATTTAAATCATAAATATAATAATGTTTTAATATTGTTTTCTTTAAACCCCCAATTTGGAGATAACTCACCAACAAGTTCAATTACTGGCATTACTCTAGATCTTATCCGATTCCCTATGGGATCGACCCCAACCTCTTAGTTGGGTTCTTTATTGACAACGACCGCTTCATACTTTGTCAGGAAGTGTGAGTTTGAGTAAGATTAGGTTAATTGCTTGTATTTGACTTTTGGTTGTTATTTCCTTTATTATGTTTTCTTTTTGTTTTTGGATATCCACAGGTTGTAGCTTGGTGAATGCCAAGTACTTGTCAGAGTGGAAATCCCTTGATTTTATTAGATCTTGAACTCAAAATAATACTGCAAAACATGGAAAACCAAGTGTAGAGAGATACCCGTATAGCTGAAAAAGCTAGGCAAGCCGAGCTAGATCGGCAAGCTGCACTTCAGGATGCGGAGGATGCTCGAGATGAGGTTGTTAATGCTGGTCTCCATGGAAGGGGAAATAGAAGTCAATGATATGCCCCTCAATTCTATGATAAACATGACCTGGACATTGATAAAGTCAGGTCAACCGGATCGTACCACAACCATAGCCTGCTGGGGCTAAATTTGATATCACTAGCACCTTGATCCAGTTATTGAACATGGAAGGGGTGTTTAGCGGTCACACAACTGATGATGCAAACCTGTACTTGATGAGCTTTGTTGGAATATGCAAGGCATACAGGTTGCCCAAAGTCGGCAAGCATGCTATACGGCTTTGACTCTTCCCCTTTTCTCTGTCTGGGAAACCACATTATGGTTATCAGAGTTGCCCAATGACTCTATACCAACTGGAGGGAGCTCAAGCATGCTTTCATAGAGAGATTCTTTCCACCCTATAGGAAGTTTCAGCTTAAGGATGAAATCTATAATTTTCGATAACTGAAGACTGAGGCACTTCACAAAACCTGGTTAAGGTTCAAGAAGAAGTTAACAAAGTGCCCGAACCAAAAAATTCCCGATGAAAGTTTGTTGGAGATTTTCTATAGAAGTTAACCAAGTGCCCTTTCTCTTGAATTCTTTGTAGGTACCTCATTTGAGTAAAGAATGAATGAAATCGAGTAAAACACATGGAATTTAAGAAGAAATTTGATGAGTTAGCATATGAGGGAGAGGAGCTAAAGATAAGGGAAGATTTGAGCTCAAAAAGAGGTGCAAAGACATGCTTTGAATCGGCTAAACACAGATCTGAAATGGCGAAACACTGAAGCCACTGCCCAGACGGGATAAACAACCAGCCCTTCACGGAATGGCACCAGCTAAAATCCACCGAACCGCCGGTTCACCCCTGCCAGACCACTATTTTCAATCGGCTACAGTTTGGCTCTCCATGAATTGCTACTGGCCAAACGCTGGTTCCTTGCCGGAGAGGCCATCTAATAAAGGATAAAAAGGGTCCAAAAAGACCTAAAAAGAATCTAGAAGGTCCAAGGACATTTTTGGAAAGTTGTACACAAGAAATTACAGATAGATAACCTCCATTATACACCAACCAAAAGGAGAAGCATTCAACCAACAAATTACTCGTCTAATCTTTATCTTCTTCATAGAATTAGAAGTAGATTCTTTTCTCCATAGCTTTGTAGAGTTAGGTAGGACTTTTCTTCTGCATTTTCTTTAGTCCATTTTTGGGGAATTCCACCATTTTTGTAAGAGCTTGTGAAGCAAAAATTGTGAAGCTAGTGCAATGAATGTGAGGGGAATCCTCTTCATATTTTCTCTTTATCTTCAAATATGCTTTACTAATTTGCTAGTTAGAAGTATATTCATGGTGGATTTGTTAATTTGATTGGTTCTTGATAAATTTCTATTGGATTCTTATTGAATTGTAGGTTGGTGTTGCTAGATTGATCTTCCTGTTGTTCAATTAAGTGTAAATCTATTAGATTCTCTTCAATCTATTGATGAAGATCCACTCATTATTATATGGGTCTATCTATACTTGCTTGATTGTTACTCGGGAGAAAATGATTAAGTATTGGAAGGGAATCAAGTAGTGGGTATGGATAGGAGATTGTAAAATTAAGCAAGAAATAGCTGAAATTACTTCCTCCTTCCTAATTGGCAGCTAATAGATGGGAATAGTGAAGTTGTTAACCCAAATAAATACGGGTTGAGCCAAATTGTGATTAGATTTTGAGAAAACTCTAGCAAGGGGTAGTCAATAGGCTGGGAAGCTGAGGCTACCTACTTCCCGAGATTATTTACACTAGAGTCTAAGGTATTAAAGAAATTCCCTATTTAATTGTGATCTCACCCATAGAATGTCCCTAGCCTCTCACTTGTGATTACTTCAATTGGAATTCTCCCGAATTAGTTATTTAATTTTCCCTTTTTATTTCCCCCCAATTTTACTTTTCAAATGTTGAACAATTATGTGCTCTAGTTTGAATTAGCTTATAACTTTTGAATTATCGACTCAATTTTTTGTGGGATACAACCTCGGCGACTCGTCGGGAAATATTTTTGTTGAGAAGAGACCGTTCACGCTATTTCGTAAAAGAAGAGTGTATTTTTTACGTTATCAAAAATGGCATCGTTGCCACGGAATTGAGTTGTGATAATCCATTAGTTATTTATTGATTCAAACTAGTTTTACATTTTTGTTTTACATTTTGTTTTTCTTTTATTTTTGTTTTTGTTTTTGTTTTTGTTTTTTTTGTAGTTGTATGATGGCATGATGGAATGAAAGAATGTTTGTTTGTGGCAACCCTTATAATGATGACCCATGTCCCTACTGTGGAGGACCATACTAGTAGCAAGATTGCAAATATGCCCCTAGAAGGGGGATGAGTGCACCTTCTCCTTCCTATGATGCGTTTAGATGCACATTATGTGGTAGTTGTTCGGTCTGCGTTATATGGGTATATAACTACACGCAAGTGCACGTGGTCGAATAAGTAGTAAAGTGGCTTTAGTAAGCCAAGTATCGATCCCACAGGGACTGGGATGAAGTGCAATTTTCTCAAGTGTACTATATTTTAATTCTAAAAATGCAGACAACAGTGTAACCAAGAGTTTGATATTTTGTTTTATAATTTTTATGCTAAAGCTAAAACAATTATCTACTTTGAATCTAAACTATGAATGAGAGCATGCTGAGGTTAAACGAACATGTAATGAAATTAATTATCATCATAATTTGGTTAATCTTTTCCTCCAGTTGCTAGCCAAGAACTATTGCCAAGAGATTAAAACTCTCGTATTTAACCTCACTTAAGAATCATGAACCATCCACCTACATTTCTGTGATTATATGCAATTCATGTTCTAGCCATACAAACCCGTTCCTAAATTGACTAATACGACTTTCAGGTATATTTCTATCCTGAAAGTAAATCAATTCCCAATTTTCCCAAATCAAGTAAAGATCATATCCTATTAATTCACAACTTTCCAATTTCTTGCTCTCTCGAGTGAAACCGGACTTTTTAGATGTACATTAACGTAGGCCACACATTAATGCAGTAAGAACAAGAATTAATATAACAACATGGAAGAAAAGATGAAAAACCAAAGAATCAATGATCACATTTCATCACAATTGTTCATAACCTCAGCAAGAAGAGGAATTAGCCACTCATTTGTGGATTAAACATCTTTAAATGAGTGTTAATCATACAAGCAATTGAATACAAGAAGAAGGAAAGAGAGAAAAACCCTGAGAATTTCGTCCCCTCAACTGCTTGTAACCCACGTTCTTGCTCCACCAAGTCAGAATCTCTCAAATAAAACCTAAGTGTGCTATTTATAGTAGTGGGACTTTTTCCCGGAATAACAAGCAACGTGTCACGGAGTGAATCGTGGAGCACAGCCTCCGTGACATGCCACTAACGCGAAACCTCTTTGGAAATCACCCGAAATTGGCCTCGGCAGCCCCCTGTCGCGTTGGCAGCGTGTCACGCTACTTGGGCAGCGCGTTGACACCTCATTGTCGCGCAGCCAACCACCGTGGCACGTTGCCAACATGCAGGTGGGCTGTTGTGACCACCCTGCCTACCGTGGCACGTTGCCGACGCACAGGTGGGCTGTTTTGTGCCTCCTATTTGCCGACGTTCGCGGGTTAATTCTGTTTCCAAGCCTCTACTTCACCAACTCATGGATTAGTTGCTCAAAAGTCATCAAAACCTACAAAACAAAGGCTAATCATGTTGGTTAGCACTTATCCTCACATTCATATAAAATTACATGAAAATGTATACAATTACTTAGATAAACAAGACTAATTTAAGTCACAAAGCGTATCTCGGGCATGCTAGTTTTGCCCGTGATCAGTAGTCATGGGAGACATTGGGATGGATGCCCAAATGGGTTCACTTCCCTCTATAATGGTTATGATAGGAGTTGTCCTCCTATGCTTGAAAGAAATAAAGCCATGACAAGTGAGGGAAGGAGAATCACATGTGCACGCATAAAAGCCATGCTCCAAGACTTTGTTGTCACGACCCAAACGTACACCTGGATCGTAGACATGGGACAAGGAGCCCCTAGAGACCCCAAGTCGACCCATGGCATGAGCATACATCTAATTCAATCACATAAGGTGGAAGACTTAACTAGAGAATGTAATCATAACATAGCATTGGGAAAAATCAGTACAAGACTTAAATAATACGGCGGAATACAACTTGTAGTCTAATAAGCCTCTAAACATGAAAGGCAGATTGATGGGACAACTCCCCAACTAATGCAACATCTAGAAACTAAAGGAATAACGTAGAGTGTGAACATGTAGCCCTTGGAACATGAGGACTCACCAAGTGCGCTGAGAGCAAGTCCGAATCTATCTACGGGTGAGGATGAGCCTGAGAACTAGGACCTGTATCATGAGACGATACAACATACAAAGTATGCGGTCAGTACGTGGAATGTACTGAGTATTCAAGGTAAGTAAAGCGGATATTTAAAACAGGTATGAAATTTATAAATGATCATAAGAGTAGGACAACATGCTCGTATGATAAATCATAATGACATATCATATGGCTCAAGGTTTTCAAAGCATTTGTAACATAACATAATCATAATCATAATAGAAGAGATTTTATTTAACATGACTTGAGCCGACATACATAATCATAACATGCATGGATCATGGAGAATAGTGGGAGATTCTCTTAACCGACATACCCCATATGAGCACACATGAAGCCCGACTTGTAACCCTAATCGAGAGGGTGTCCATACCTTGACAAGGGTAGAAACCATGAAGGGCATGATCACACCTGAAAAAGGCCATTTGGGCCAGGGAAAAACATAAAAGGGTTACCAACATACCTACGGTGGCACATAGTTCGTTAGATCCGGGGCTTAACCTGGCGCCCGAACCTACTCGGTGTTCGATACTACTCCCAAAACATATATCGTGCTCATAGTATAATATTCATGAATTCATGGGCTAGTTAAATCATGATAATCATAAACATAATTATACATATGTGAGCTAGCCATGACATAAGACCCGTGAGTGGGACAAAAACATAACTCATAATTCATAGGTTTCATGCATACTTATCGATAATACATATAACTTGAAAATCATAAAATCATAATGGGTATTTAAATAAATTCATATTTCAAATCATAAATAATGCTGGGCTTTAAAATATCAACAATGGAAATTGTAGATCATAAATTGATTCATCATGGGGGATGCTTAATTAAGCTTAATTTCTTAGAAATCAAAATAAAAAACATTATAATCAATTTAAATCTCAAAGATGATCAAAATCAATAGATTATGATAATATTTCAAAATCACAAAAAACCATAACTTAAATCATTAGTTTATATACATCAAATACAAAACCCGATAAGTTTTTAATAAATTTTAAGTAAAATCATAGAGTAGGAGCATGGATGTGGAAGAATTCACCCATTGATGACCTTACATACCTAGGATTATCAAATCCTAACACTCCTTAGAAGCGCAAGAGTTGAATTGGAAGAATTGAAGAGAAAAGCTTAAAATCCCTTGGATCACCTCTCAAAGTTCTTACATGCATGAATGAGAGTTTAGAATAGGTCATTTTCTTAAAAACCCAGCTTTCGCCAGCAAAAATGACGTAGTTTAGGGCCTTACATCATGAAAAAGTCAAAAATACCCTTACTGAACCTGCCTTGAAAACTGGTCGGATGGAACTGACAAGTCGTGGTACCAATGGGTCATGGCACCAACGGGTCGTGGCAACCACCAATGACCCATCATGTACCTCATTGAATAGATGCTGAAAGTCTTCTCTTAGAATCAACCAACGGATGGCCAGGACGACCCGTCCTTTCAAACAACGACTCGTTACATCATCCATGGTTTTCCCCCTGAACCTTGGCATCTCCTCTTCCACCGGCTCACACAACGACTCATCACTTCAAACAACGAGTCATTGTTTCCCTCCGTTAAACCCACTCGAAAACTTAATGTCCAACAACGACCACAAACAACGACTTGTGGTTTCTCCTAACGGGTCATTGGGTGGCCTGTTGTATGCCACTTGAAGAACCTAACTTCTTCCCACGACTGCTAACAATGACTCATTGTTTCCCATAATGAGTCGTCATGTCTCCCATGGTTTACGCTGTCACCAAGACTGATCCTAACCACAACTGCATACAACTACTTGTGGTTTGATACCATGAGTCGTTCCATGGCCCCTCCTGCAACTTTTTTCCCAATTTCTATAGTTTTCAACTTTCAACCTCTCAGGTCTATTCTTACTCTTTTACGGTGTATTACAATATCTCTACCTTGGGAACATTCATTCTAGAATGTAGGAAATAAGCAGAAAATAGAAACATGCAAGTATCATACGCAAATACTGATCATTTAAACTGAAACATTACGGAATGACTATCTCCGATTCATAACACATAGCTGAACTGATCTCATGCTTCACATACACACTCATACACCTAAAAGAAACTTGAACACATGAACTGAACATGAAAACTAAATGGGATAATAGAGTAGAACCGATACCTCAAGTCGGAACTGAGCTGGTAGAGAATAAATATGGATATTTAGCCATCATATCTGCTTCGGCTTCTCACGTAGCTCCCTCAACATGCTAATTTCTCCATGAAACCTTAACTGAGGCTACTTCCTTGTTCCTTAGCTTACGAACTTGATGATCTAATATTTCCACGGGTACTTCTTCATAATTGATGCAGTCTTTTACACCAACACTATCCACCGGGACAACTAAGGTTGGTCACCCAAACACTTTTTCAAATGTGACACATGAAGCACAAGATGAACTGAAGATAACTTCGAGGGCAAGTCCAACTCATATGCCACCTTACCAACTCTCCTCACAACCCGGTAGGGACCAACATATTGGGGACTGAGTTTCCCTTTCTTTCCAAACCTCACGACTCCCTTCATGGGAGATACCTTGAGGAATACCCAATCATCAACCTCAAACTCCAAATCTCTTCTTCTCACATCCGCATACGACTTTTGATGACTCTAAGCAGTTTTCAGCCTATAACTTATCAACTGAACCTTCACCATAGCTTCGTGAATTGAATCTGGTCCTATCATAGCTACCTCACCAACCTCAAACCATCCAATGGGAGATCTACACCTCCGCTTGTAAAGAGTCTCGAACGGTGCCATCTGGATACTAGAGTGATAATTGTTATTATAAGCAATCTCGATTAAGGGAAAATGATCATCCCAACTACTTTAAAATCCATAACACATGCCATTAACATGTCCTCAAGAGTCTGGATTGTTCATTCCGCCTGGCCATCCGTTTGCAGTGGAATGCTGTGCTGAGCTTAACCTAAGTTCCAAGTCCCTTCTAAAAAGATTTCTAGAATTGGGAGGTAAACTTTTGTGTAGCAGGGTTTTAGTAACTCGGGTACTCCAAAACCTTCATATTTTTTATCGAGGGCCATGATCGACAGTACCTATTAAACTATTAGCAGCTGAAGACATTAAAAAATATAGGAAAAACTATAAGTTTCTCCACATAGGACTTGTCCAGGTCGCGGTTAAACCGTTGTATCGATTAGGCTTAGACGTGCCTATGTCTTCTATTAAGAGACAATAGGCTAATAAACTTTGATGATTCATTATTAGCAGTATTAGAAAGTAACCTAGCTAATGGCCTGGTATATTTTAACTGTTATCCCAATTTTTCTATAGATATTAATGATCAAAACATTATGGATAGCCGAACATTAAATGTTAAAACAAAAAACATGAATAGCAAAGAAAATACAAGAGAAATAGCCATAATATACAGGGTATATTACAGGCTAATGAAAACTACCCTTGCTCCAAAAGCAAAAATAGTAAGTACAAAGGGGTTACCATGCTTATGGAAGCCAATCACAATCACAATAATATTTTCGTCCCAAAAATGATAAAATGGGATGATGTGTTAGTAAAGGATAATTGGCATTTTGACTCCATAACGGAGCCAGAAATTGAGGAAGAATATTCAACCATTGAGCAGGTAATACAATTTCCGGATGGATCTATAGATTTAAAATTTCTAAGATCCCAATCCTTTAGTCATGCTTCTTCAAGTAAAAGAATGTCTTTTTCGAGACCTTCATTTTCAAAAACGCCAGAAGAAAAGGAGGTAACACTTGAAGACGTAGAGAAAAAACTAAAGAGAGTAGATTTCTCTGAAACAATTCCTAAGGTTGAATATGAACCTAGAATTACCAAAAGAACAAGTCCCACAGCTAGTGAGATGCTAGAAGTAAGAGACTCTTTATGCTTGATTAGATCTGATGAGGAGTTCGAACCAGAATTTGAATATTTAGATAAACTCTGGTTAGATCCAGAAAATAGCATAAAAAGGCAATGGTGTGCAGAAAAATATTCACTAAAGGAAAGATTATCCTTTAGAAAAAAATGGTGCGCCGATATGAAAAGGAGTAGATGCAATATAGAGTTCTTTAAATGGTTTGAGTACACAGGAAAATTGGATGATCAAAAGGAATCATTGAGCATGATTGTTAATAAATGGAATACCAAAATTAAGGTGGTTGAATCTATAATTCCCCCACTAGAGGAAATTAGTTTACCAATAGATGGTAGAATTGTCACAGCTACATCTTTTAAAATTGATATAGTAGAAATCCAAGGTGATCCTAAGAATAAAGATATAAATAGATTAATTCAACAAAACAATTACACTAACCAATTACTATATGTACTCTCTTATCAGATCCTTAAGACTGATAATAAATCAATTTTCAAGGATAAACCTAGCCCTTCCTACAATAATAAAAAATTAGAAACCCATCCAATATTTAAATTACCAGAATTTTCCAAAGATAAATTCCCCAAATTTCAAGAAAAGTTTGAAATCACGGATGATCTTATGGAAAAGATTAATGAAAAGTTAAAGGCTGAATTAAAATTAAAGAATGAATTAAAATTAACGGATGAATTAAAATTAAAAGATGATACGGTCATAAGAACAATATCTGAAAAGTCTGATAACGACATTAATAAGTTAAGCTCTAAATATTCCATAAAAAAGAATTATTATAATAAACCCTCATTCCTGGATATGCAGTATGAGGAAAATGAATTTTTATCTCATACTTCACACTCTGGAAATGAAATTACTGAATGGAATATTGATGGACTTGCAGAACATCAAATATACAACAAGTTACATGAAATGGGAATGGCCATTACGGCCTATAAAATGAAAAACTGCACGGATAAACAAGCTGCCACTCTAATTATATCTGGATTAACAGGGACATTAAAATATTGGTGGGATAATTATCTCACTGAAGATAATAGAAATAGTGTAACAAGTGCTACAACCATCACTCAAGTTATTAAGACTGAATCTACAGGACAAACTTTTGAAAATCTATGCGTAGAAGACGCCACCGCTACCTTAATTTATAGTATAGCAAAACATTTTATAGGAGAACCTCAACTTTTTCAAGATATGAGTTTAGAAATACTATCCAACCTATCTTTCCCAAAGTTAGATGATTTTAGATGGTATAAGGATGTATTCCTCAACAAGGTTATGGTCAGAGAAGACTGTAGTCATGATTATTGGAAAGAAAAAATTCATAAGTCGTTTACCAACATTATTCGCTGAAAAGGTTAGAATAAAATTAAAAGATAGATTTGATGGAAAAATTCCTTATAGCCAATTAATCTTTGGCGACCTTATAAGTTTTATAAATGTCACAGGACTTGAATTATGTACAGATATGAAGCTTAAAAATCAACTTAAAAAGGATAATAAAATATCCAAAAAAGAAATAGGAAGCTTTTGTCAAGATTTTGGATACATCAAGTTGTCTGCCCCTCCAAAAGAGGCATCCAAGAGAAGACACAAGCACTATAAAAATAAATCTGAAAAGCCCCATCATTACAGAAAAAGATATAAAAGGCACAAACGAGAAGCCAACAAAGGTGGCTTTCAAGGAAATAATGATAAGTGTTGGAATTGTGAAAAATTTGGCCATAGGGCTAAGGATTGTAAGGTCCCTAATAAAAAGAAGGATAAGATCAATATGTTAGAACTTGAGCCAGAAATAAAAGATAGATTATATTCTATTCTTGATGAATATGATAATAATTCTTCCCCTGAAGAAAGTTTTAGTGATGAAGACCAGCTTAATATAGCATATAGTTCTGACAATAGTGACTCAACTGATCATTGTGGATGTACGAGAGCAATCTGCACCTGTGATAGCCACTCAGTAAATGTCATTACCAATAAAAACAAGGAAATCTTCTTTGATATGATTAATCATATTGAAGATAAAGATCTTAAAAGAAAATATATAATAGAATTAAAAATATAGTTCTTAACCAACAACATGACAAAGAAACAGTTGAGCCTTTTAATATGAAAAATGTACTAAATAAATTTAAAGAAAAAAGGTCTAGTACAACAGTACAAGATCTTCAAACCGAATTATTACATATTAAAAATGAAGTCAAAAAAGTTAAGAAAAGACTTAACAAGCTAGAAACAGATGCCCTTGCTAATAAACTATTAAATGAACTAGAACCAATGCAAGAATCTGAGTTGTATCGATCCGAACCAGGAGAAACATCTAAAGTAGATAAAGGTGAAGAAGAAGATGAGTCTCTAGGGAGCTCTCTAGAAGGTAAATCAGGGGTAAAAACTATTGCAATAGTTAAAACCCAGAGCTGGCATATACCTATCACATTGATGATAAATAAAAATTATATTATTCACAAAATTGCATTATTAGACACAGGTGCAGACCAAAACTGCATTATTGAAGGAATAATCCCTACTAAGTACCTTGAAAAAAGTACAACGCGGTTATTCTCCACGATAGGTGAAAGACTCAAAATAAATTATAAGCTCCATAAGGCACACATATGCAATAATGGAATCTGCTTTATTAATGATTTTGTAATAACTAAAGATATAAATGAAGAAATAATATTAGGCACCCCCTTTATAACCCAAATAAAACCCTATGTCGCTGTTTATACGGCATCCACACCACTGCTCTAGGAACATATATCATTTTTCTATATCTAAATAATATGTCAAAAGAAGAAAGTGAATTTATAAAAGAAAAAACTAACTTTAGGATAAATATGCTTTTCCAACAGATAAACTATTTAGAGGACGAGATAAAATTTAAATGGATTGAATCCACTTTAAAAAATCCGAAGGTAGAAGCCAAAATTAAAAGCCTATAAGAATTCATAGAACGAGAAGTCTGTTCAGAATTTCCTACTGCCTTTTGGGATAGGAAACGTCATATTATTGAGTTACCATATATTGAGGGATTCAACGAGAAGAATATCCCTTCTAGGGCAAGACCTATTCAAATGAATCAGGAGTTAATGGAATATTGTAAAAAAGAAATCAATGATTTACTTGATAAAAAGATTATTAGACCCTCCGAATCACCATGGAGTTGTTCAGCATTCTATGTGAATAATAGTGCGGAAAAAGAAAGAGGGGCCCCAAGACTAGTCATTAATTATAAGCCCCTTAATAAAGTTTTAAAATGGATCAGGTATCCAATACCCAATAAAAGAGATCTTCTTAAAAGAACTTATAAATCTAACATTTAGAGTAAGTTCGATATGAAATCCGAATTTTGGCAAATACAGATAGCATAAAAAGATAAATATAAAACAACTCTTAATGTACCTTTCGGACAATATGAATGGAATGTAATGCCATTCGGATTAAAAAATGTACCGTCTGAATTTCAGAATATAATGAACAACATATTTAATCCATAGTCATATTTCTATAGTCTACATATATGATGTTTTAATATACTCGGAAGATATTGATCAACACTTCAAACATATCTAGACCTTTTTAAAAGTTGTTAAGCAAAACGGATTAGTAGTAAGCGCTAAAAAAATTAAGTTATTCCAGACTCCTATTAGATTCCTTGGTCATGACTTATATCAAGGAACCTATAAACCCATTTGTAGAGCCATAGAGTTCTCATCCAATTTTCCAGATGAATTAATTGATAAAACTCAACTTTAGAGATTCTTAGGAAGTTTCAATTATGTTGCAGATTTTATTCCAAAATATTAGATAGGTTTGTAAGCCTCTTTATCAACGTCTTAAGAAGGATCCAGTCCCATGGGGATTAGAACAAATAGAGACAGTCCATAAAATAAAATCAATAGTTCAAAAACTCTCATGCCTAGGAATACCACATCCAGGGGCACTCATGATAGTAAAAACTAACGTCTCAGACATAGGATATGAAGGCATCCTTAAACAAAAAATCTCCCTAGAAAACCCCGAAAAATTAGTAAGATTCACTTCAGGAATCTGGAATAATACTCAGAAAAATTACAGCACCATTAAAAAGGAAATTCTGGCTATAGTGCTATCTATCACAAAATTTCAAGACGACCTAATAAATAAAGAATTTTTACTAAGAGTAGACTGCAAAGCAGCCAAAGATGTTTTACAAAAAGATGTAAAAAATCTGGTTTCTAAACAAATATTTGCCAGATGGCAGGCTTTGTTATCCAGCTTTGACTTTCAAATCGAGTTCATACAAGGAGAAAATAATTCTCTCCCAGATTTTTTGACTAGGGAATTTCTACAATGAGACCCGGAACACCAGGTATAAGGCCCTTAAGGCCTCCATTTCAGCCTTTCAAACCAGAAGAAATAATGAAAAGACCCTTCAAAGAGGAGGAAAAACCAAAACCAGAAAATACATATTCAGTTTTGGCAGAATTCTCATCTTTGCCAAAAGCTACTATTCCATCCCCATTAAAGGAACCCATAACCAGTCAGACCATATTACAACCATTAAAGTCAATTTTTAAAGAAGACTCTTCATCAGGAGACAAAACTATCTCTATCCAAACCAAGGACAGCTATGAAATGAAGCCACCAGAGACATACTCTCAGGCAGTTCTGCCAGCAACTCCGTAAAACAAAATGGAGAAAAATACTCCAAATAAATAGTAGTTTGAGCTAACAGTTTTACAGGTAGTGCCGATCATGGCCCTTGATAAAAAATATGAAGGTTTTGGAGTACCCGAGTTACTAAAACCCTTCTACACAAATTAGAATTATGTGGAGATAGATGATCCCCTTAAAACCCGAAGGTATTATGAGTTCATTTTAACAGACACCGATTTAGTAAAAATTGAGCATAAATTAAAATGTCCAGATAATCCTGACAGTATTCAATACTCGAAGTTCACAATTAAAAGAATTTTAAGTCCGTTTGAATGGTTTGTAGATCATCTGCATACACCCATTCCCCTATCAAGAACCCATAGACCCCAAACATACAACTGGTATGATTATAAGGCAGCCTGGTATAATTTTATGTATCTAAGGCCCAACACTCACTCTTGGTTTGTCAAGTATTCAGAAGAAATGAAAAGCGCGATCATTCCCAGATGGTTTTACGAATGGTGGAACCAATTCGGAGGAAATAAACAGGTATTGTCAAAACATTTTCAAACACAGTTTGATAAATTTCAGGTAGAGCAGAATATTTCTACCCTACCAGAAAATATTTAAGTGTGTAAGTTTTTTATTGCAAAAAGAATTTCATATATTATCAGCTGGTCCTTTGATATTCATGAAATTGAAAAGATTAAATATCTGAGTAAGACCATCAAAATCAAAGGCTGGGCACCAACACCCCAGGAAGATAAGGAAACTTCAAGTTTTTCATTACGACAGGATTCCCAACTGTCCAAGGAAGAATTAAAAAGAAGGCTCCAGCGGGCCTTGTCAAATTTGAAAAAAGATACCCAACAAAAACAGATAATGAAATTATTAGATACTGCATCCTCTCATACAAGTGAACCAAGCAATGGAGACATGCTAGATCCGCAAGGGATAGCTCAAGCTTATCTTCTCAACTAAAGGAGGCGGCCAGACTATCCTTTCAGAAAAATAAAAAGCTACTACAATCAAAAGCAGTGGACCCCTCAGGAATCCACCCAAAAAATAATGCAGCAAAAAGACAAGCCACATCAGGACAAAGTGGAATTTCTACAGACTCCCATGCAGATGAAGACGAATCTTCATCAAATTCCAAGGTCACATCAGGACAAATATCAAATTTCAAGGAAATCAAGTTTCAAGAAGATAAAGACATCTTTTAAATAGATCCGTGTAAAATTAAATCTGCCACGTGTGGACACATGTAAATAGATAGCAGGTAGTAATTAGTTGACTCATCATATTGAGGTCTATTTAAGACCTTTACCTTGTATTAAGAGGGGCATTCGGAAAAAACTACACTCACTTTCAAATTGCCCAAACCTCTCTATGTTCTCTAGTTTTCCTTCTTATCAATAAACAACTCTTTGTAAATATCTTTTTCTTCTACTTTATTTCTACTTGCAGTATTTTATTTTATTTAGCTCTTCCCTTTGTAATTAACTTCCAAGTTAAGTCCATCAATATTCCATTCAGCAATTTCATTTCCAGAGTGTGAAGTATGAGATAAAAATTCATTTTCCTCATACTGCATATCCGGGAATGAGGGTTTATTATAATAATTCTTTTTGATGGAATATTTAGAGCTTAACTTATTAATGTCGTTATCAGACTTTACGGATATTGTTCTTATGACCTTATCATCTTTTAATTTTAATTCATTCTTTAATTTTAATTCAGCCTTTAACTTTTCATTAATCTTTTCCATAAGATCATCTGTGATTTCAAACTTTTCTTGAAATTTGGGGAATTTATCTTTGGAAAATTCTGGTAATTTAAATATTGGATGGGCTTCTAATTTTTTATTATTGTAGGAAGGGCTAGGATTATCCTTGATAATTGATTTATTATCAGTCTTTAGGATATGATTTGAGACTACATATAGTAATTGATTAGTGTAATTGTTTTGTTGAATTAATCTATTTATATCTTTATTCTTAGGATCACCTTGGGTGTCTACTATATCAATTTTTAAAGGTGTAGCTGTGACAATTCTACCATCTATTGGTAAACTAATTTCCTCTAGTGGGAGAATTATAGATTCAACCTCCTTAATTTTGGTATGCCATTTATTAAATATCATGCTCAATGATTCCTTTTGATCATCCAATTTTCCTGTGTACTCAAACCATTTAAAAAACTCTATACTGCATCTCATCCTTTTCATATCAGCACACCATTTTTTTCTAAAGGATAATCTTTCCTTTAATGAATATTTTTCTGCATACCATTGCCTTTTTATGCTATTTTCTGGATCTAACTAGAGTTTATCTAAATATTCAAAGTCTAGTTTGAACTCCTCATCAGATCTAATCATGCATAAAGAGTCTCTTACTTGTAGCATCTCACTAGTTGTGGGACTTGTTCTTTTGGTAATTCTAGGTTCATATTCAACCTTAGGAATTTTTTCAGAGAAATCTACTCCCTTTAGTTTTTTCTCTACGTCTTCAAGTGTTACCTCCTTTTCTTCTGGCGTTTTTGAAAATGAAGGTCTCGAAAAGGACATTCTTTTACTTGAAGAAGCATGACTAAAGGATTGGGATCTTAGAAATTTTAAATCTATAGATCCATCCGAAAATTGTATTACCTGCTCAATGGTTGAATTTTCTTCCTCAATTTCTGGCTCCGTTATGGAGTCAAACTGCCAATTATCATTTACTAACACATCATCCCATTTTATCATTTTTGGGACGAAAATATTGTTATGATTGTTATTGTCTTCCATAAGCATGGTAACCCCTTTGTTACTTACTATTTTTACTTTTGGAGCAAGGGTAGTTTTCATTAGCCTGTAATATACCCTGTATATTATGGCTATTTCTCTTGTATTTTCTTTGCTATTCATGTTTTTTGTTTTAACATTTATTGTTAGGGTATCCATACCATTTTGATCATTAATATCTATAGAAAAATTGGGATAACAGTTAAAATATACCGGGCCATTAGCTAGGTTACTTTGTAATACTGCTAATAATAAATCATCAAAGTTTATTAGCCTATTGTCTCTTAACAGAAGACATATAGGCAAGTCTAAGCCTAATCGATACAACGGTTTAACTGCAACCTAGACAAGTCCTATATGGAGAAACTTATAGTTTTTCCTATATCTGTTAATGTCTTCAGCTGCTAATAGTTTAATAGTCTCAATAGATTTATTAATAGCGACCGCAGATTCAGAGGTTTTAATATTATAATTTTTAATAAAATTAAAGTGTCCAGTCTTATATACCTTTTCAAACGTTCCTTTGGGATATTCCAATTTTATAAAATGCTCTCTATCTTAGCTATTTTAGAAGTTGTGGCAGAAATATTAATACTATTTATTATGTTCTGATTTTCAGAGATATCCATTAAAAATGTGCAGATAGTTTTAACTGAATAATCAATATATTATCTAATTGTCTTCTTTGTATAGACAAATTATGACTAACAAAACATAATTCATTATATAACCTTATTAGATTGTCAAGAATTGATTTTCTAGTTATTTTTCTAGAATAATTATCCAGAGTATCTGAAGGTATTAGTTTTTTATAATAGTCTAAGTTCTTTAATATTTCTGTTCTTTTCTTTTTATAGTAACTTTGATATTTTAAACATATCCATTTTCTCCTATTGTAGTATTTTATTTGTTCTGTAAATGGATGTGTAAGCATAAATTTTAATATAATACAAAATATTCGGGGAAATGTTAGTACTATCCTGGGGCCAATATCTACTTTAGATGTTACTCCTTAATAATTATTTCTCTGTGAAATATTTACTGGTTATTTTATCTAATTTCTTTTATCTTATTCCTAATCTAATAGCAGTCTGGAATAACTTAATTTTTTTAGCGCTTACTACTAATCCGTTTTACTTAACAACTTTTAAAAAGGTCTGGATATGTTTGATGTGTTGATCAATATCTTCCGAGTATATCAAAACATCATCTATGTAGACTATAGAAATATGACTATGTGGATTAAATATGTTGTTCATTATATTCTGAAATTCAGACGGTGCATTTTTTAATCCGAATGGCATTACATTCCATTCATATTGTCCGAAAGGTACATTAAAAGTTGTTTTATATTTATCTTTTTCTGCTATCTGTATTTGCCAAAATCTGGATTTCATATCGAACTTACTATAAATGTTAGCTTATATGTGAGCTAGCCATGACATAAGACTCGTGAGTGGGCCAAAAACATAACTCATAATTCATAGGTTTCATACATACTTGTCGATAATACATATAACTTGAAAATCATCAAAATCATAATGGGTATTTAAATAAATTCATATTTCAAATCATAAATAATGCTGGGCTTTAAAATATCGACAATGGAAATTGTAGATCATAAATTGATTCATCATGGGGGATGCATAATTAAGCTTAATTTCTTAGAAATCAAAATAAAAAACATTATAATCAATTTAAATCTCAAAGATGATCAAAATCAATAGATTATGATAATATTTCAAAATCACAAAAAACCATAACTAAATCATTAGTTTTTATATACATCAAATACAAAAGCCGATAAGTTTTTAATAGATTTGAAGTAAAATCATAGAGTAGGAGCATGGGTGTGGAAGAATTCACCCATTGATAACCTTACATACCTGGGATTATCAAATCCTAACACTCCTTTGAAGCGCAAGAGTTGAATTGGAAGAATTGAAGAGAAAAGCTTAAAATCCCTTAGATCACCTCTCAAAGTTCTTGCATGCATGAATGAGAGTTTAGAATAGGTCATTTTCTTAAAAACCCATCTTTCCCCACCAAAAACGACGTAGTTTAGGGCCTTACATCATGAAAAAGTCAAAAATACCCTTAATGAACCTGCCTTGAAAACAGGTCGGATGGAACTGACAAGTCGTGGTACCAATGGGTCGTGGCAACCACCAATGACCCATCATGTACCTCATTGAATAGATGCTGAAAGTCTTTTGTTAGAATCAACCAACGGATGGCCAGGACGACCCGTCCTTTCAAACAACGACTCGTTACATCATCCATGGTTTTCCCCCTGAACCTTGGCATCTCCTCTTCCACCGGCTCACACAACGACTCATCACTTCAAACAACGAGTAATTGTTTCCCTCCGTTAAACCCACTAGAAAACTTAATGTCCAACAACGACCACAAACAACGACTTGTGGTTTCTCCTAACGGGTCATTGGGTGGCCTGTTGTATGCCACTTGAAGAACCTAACTTCTTCCCACGACTGCTAACAACGACTCATTGTTTCCCATAATGAGTCGTCATGTCTCCCATGGTTTACACTGTCACCAAGACTGATCCTAACCACAACTGCATACAACTACTCGTGGTTTGATACCATGAGTCGTTCCATGGCCCCTCCTGCAACTTTTTTCCCAATTTCTATAGTTTTCAACTTTCAACCTCTCAGGTCTATTCTTACTCTTTTACGGTGTATTACAATATCTCTACCTTGGGAACATTCATTCTAGAATGTAGGAAATAAGCAGAAAATAGAAACATGCAAGTATCATACGCAATTACTGATCATTTAAACTGAAACATTACGGAATGACTATCTCCGATTCATAACACATAGCTGAACTGATCTCATGCTTCACATACACACTCATACACCTAAAAGAAACTTGAACACATGAACTGAACATGAAAACTAAATGGGATAATAGAGTAGAACTGATACCTCAAGTCAGAACTGAGCCGATAGAGAATAAATGTGGGTATTTAGCCATCATATCTGCTTCGGCTTCTCACGTAGCTCCCTCAACATGCTGATTTCTCCATGAAACCTTAACTGAGGCTACTTCCTTGTTCCTTAGCTTACGAACTTGATGATCTAATATTTCCATGGGTACTTCTTCATAACTGATGTTGTCTTTTACACCAACACTATCCACCGGGACTACTAAGGCTGGATCACCCAAACACTTTTTCCAATGTGACACATGAAGCACATGATGAACTGAAGATAACGCCGAAGGCAAGTCCAACTCATATGCCACCTTACCAACTCTCCTCACAACCCGGTAGGGACCAACATAGTGGGGACTGAGTTTCCCTTTCTTTCCAAACCTCATGACTCCCTTCATGGGAGATACCTTGAGGAATACCCAATCATCAACCTCAAACTCCAAATCTCTTCTTCTCACATCCGCATACGACTTTTGATGACTCTGAGCAGTTTTCAGCTTATCACTTATCAACTGAACCTTCACCATAGCTTTGTGAATTGAATCTGGTCCTATCATAGCTACCTCACCAACCTCAAACCATCCGATGGGAGATCTACACCTCCGCTCGTAAAGAGTCTCGAACGGTGCCATCTGGATACTAGAGTGATAACTATTATTATAAGCAATCTCGATTAAGGGAAAATGATCATCCCAACTACTTTAAAATCCATAACACATGCCATTAACATGTCCTCAAGAGTCTGGATTGTTCATTCCACCAGGCCATCCGTTTACAGATGGAATGTTGTGCTGAGCTTAACCTAAGTCCCAAGTCCCTTCTAAAAAGACTTCTTGAACTGGGAGGTAAACTAAGTACCTCAGTCTGAAATAATAGACAAGGGAACTCCATGAAGTCGAACCAACTCCAAAATATACAGCTTGGCATAATCATCCGCTGAATCCATGGTCTTGATTGGTTGGAAATGTGCAGCCTTTGTTAACCTATCCAACACACCCAAATGGAATCATAGTGTCGTCGATTATGAGGTAGGCCTGTAATGAAATCCATGTTAATCTCTTCCCACTTTCGTGTGGGAATGCTAATACACTAAAGTACACCTCCCGGCCTTTGATGCTCGACTTTCACTTGCTGATAGTTTGGAAATTTTGCTACGAACTATGCAATATCCTTCTTCATACCATCCCACCAATAGATTTTTCGCAAGTCCTGATACATTTTTGTGGCTCCTAGATGGATAGAGTATTTGGTACCATGTGCCTCATGCAATATCCGTACTCTCAAATTATCAATGTCCGGAACACATAGATGACCCTGGTATCGTAGGACACCATCTCCCTATTGGGAGAAAACCTCCACCTTTTGACTCCACACCAATTCCTTTAACCTTCTCAAAATCGGATCATCATCTTGCTTATATTTGACATCAACCACCAAGGACAATTCTGAACCATTCTGCACAACAATGCTGCCATCGGCTGAGTCGATCAATCTAATCCCCAACCTTGCAAGTTCGTGGACATCTCTCACCAACTCCTTCTTTCCCTCATCCACGTGGGACACACTCTCCATAGAGAGCCTACTAAGTGTATCTGCCACCACATTTGCCTTGCCCAGGTGGTAAAGAATACTCATGTCATAGTCCTTTAATAATGCCAACCACCTCCATTACCGAAGATTGAGATCTTTCTGCGTGAACACATATTGCAGGCTCTTGTGATCCATGAACACATCCACATGGACCCCATACAAATAATGCCTCCATATCTTTAATGCAAACACCACCACGGCCAACTCAAGATCATGGATCGGGTAATTCTTTTCGTGAACTTTCAGCTGTCGAGAGGCATATGCTATTACTTTCCCATGTTATATAAACACACATCCTAGTCTGACTCTCGAAGCATCACAATATTCAACAAAGCCATTCGTACCCTCGGGTAAAGTCAACATGGTGCTGAAGTGAGTCGGGTCTTCAATTCCTAGAAACTTTTCTCACAAGCCTCTAACCATTGGAACTTTATCTTTTTCTGAGTCAACCTAGTCAATGGTGCCTCAATTGATGAAAAGCCCTCAACAAACCTTCAGTAGTAGCCTGCTAGGCCCAAGAAACTCCGAATTTCTAAAGGATTCACTGGTCTAGGCCAATTCTTCACCGCTTCGATTTTCTGTGAATCCACCCTTATGCTCTCACTAGACACCACATGGCCCAGAAATGCCACCGAGTCTAGCCAAAATTCACACTTGCTAAACTTTGCATACAACTAACGATCCTTAAGGGTCTGAATCACTATTCTCAAATGAGCGACATGCTCCTCCTCGCTCCGGGAGTATATAAGGATGTCATCAATGAACACGATCATGAACATGTCCAAATATACCTTGAACACCCTGTTCATTAGATCATTAAAAATGCAGGAGCATTGGTTATTCCAAACGACATAATGAAAAACTCATAATGGCCATACCGGGTCCTGAAGGCTGTCTTTGGGATATCACTCTCTTGGACTCTAAGCTGGTGATACCCAGACCTAAGATCTATCTTCGAGAAACACCTGGTACCCTGAAGTTGGTCAAATAAATTATCGATCCTGGGAAAGGGGTACTATTCTTGACAGTGACCTTATTCAACTGCCAATTGTCAATTCACATCCGAAGGGATCCATCCTTTTTTCGAACAAAGAGAATCGGCACACCCCATGGAGACTTGCTCGGTTTAATGAAACCCTTATTCAGCAAGTCCTTCAACTGTTCTTTTAACTCTTTTAGCTCAGATAGAGCCATCTTGTAAGGAGGAATAGAGATAGGTTGCGTATCAGGCAATAGATCAATACCGAAATCAATTTCGCTTTCTAGAGGGACACTAGGAAAATCATCGGGGAAAACCACTAGATACTCATTCACCACTAGAACTGACTGAATAGTCGGGGTCTCGGACTCTACATCCTTAACCCTAACTAGGTGGTATATGAAACCTTTAGAGACCATTTTCCTGGACTTAAGGTATGAAATAAACCAATCGGCTGGTACAGCAAAAATACCCTTCCATTCAAAAACTAACTCACCTAGAAACTGGAATTCCACCGCACAGGTCCTATAATTAATCGAAGCATAGCATGCAAACAACCAATCCATACCCAAGATGATATCAAAGTGCAGTCATGGCCATCTTTACTAGGTCCGCGTAGGTAATCTTTTGTAACACTGTAATGGGGCAGCCTCTATATACCTGCCTAGCTACAACTGATTCACTGACTGGATTAGATATGGATAATGGTTCTGACATATTTTCAGGACCAACTCCAAAACTACTAGCAATGTAAGGGGTCACAAAAGACAAGGTAGCTCCTAGATCTAACAAAGCGTAAGAATCAATTTGGAAGACTTGCAACATACCCGTGACCACATCTGGCGAAGCCTCCTGCTCCTAACGAGGCACTAGGGCATAAAACCTGTTTCAGCGCTGACCACCTGCTAAACTAGTGGAGGCATCCTACTGAGGGGGTCGTGCTAATGGAGCAGTAAACCTGGCTATAGAGCAATCTCTAATCTTGTGCCTGGGTTTGCCACATCCGAAACAAGAATCTGCACCGACCAGGCACCTTCCGGGATGATTTTTGTCGCATATAGCACAAGCCGGGAAGGTTCACTCCACTTGCATGCTACCATAATCCCTTGAGCCTATAGCCTTGCTCCTCTGGTCTCCCCTGAACCTGGATGGCGTGCTGGCCGATGATGGAGCTGGAGTAATGGACCTGAGCTGGGACTGTTGACGTGGTCCACCCCCTGACTTGGCCTGAGAAACCCCATAACTGTCAGTTCTGGCCCTCTTAGCCTCTGTCTACCTCCTATAGACCAACTCCATCTGTTGTTCATGAAATACAATACGGGGAAAGTCAATCTCCCGGTGAAGCATGGCGATCTGGCAATTCTTGTCCAAGTAATCTGCTACTCCTTGCACAAAGCGGCTCACCCGAGCTCGCTGATCCGCCACCAACTTCAGAGCATATTTAGATAACTGGGTGAACTTCAATGCATATTCCTGGACATACATGTTGCCCTGCTTCAGATTAACTAACTCGGCACCCTTAAGCTCCTTCATCTCTCAAGGGAAGAACCGATCCATGAATGAAGTGTGAAACTCATCCCAACCTATCGAGACTGCACCCGCTGCCCTTCCATCCCTCCATTGCTTAAACCATATATGTGCTACCCCCTTTAGCTGGGAGGAGGTCAAGTCAATGCATTCTCCATTATTCCCCCTATAATCTGGGTGATTTTCAGAACTTCCTCTATAATATAGTGTGGATCCTCGTCCACCTTTGACCTCGTGAACTCTGGAGGGCTCATCCTCAAGAAATCCCTCACCCTAGCTGCCGCTGCATTCCCATTCTGAGGGAAATGCACCACCGTCTGATTTTGGACCTGGGCAGTCATGGCCTGTGCCAGCATCTGAATCTCAGCCCTAAATTCGGCGTGGGTAGTTTGTATTGGTATGTGCTGCTCATGAACGGGTGGAGATGGCTGATGCTCACCATCGTGAGCACCCTCATGATCATTTCCATTTTCGTTCCTCCTGGCGTTTACTCAACATGGAGGCATGATTCTGCAAACGCGAATAGCACAAATTAGAGGAGTAAAGGACGTTCATTGAACGACATAGATCATGAAAGAAAGGAACATTTCCTGAACGTCTAGTAGCCTCTTCTCCATAAGTGTGGAGCGCTTCACACCCATGAAAAAGACTCTACTTAACGCGACTTTCAGATTTCGTAGGACACATAAACCTATGGCTATGATAAAGTGTTTGTCACGACCCAAACATACACCCGGACGTAGACACGGGATAAGGAGCCCCGAGAGACCCCAAGTCGACCCATGGCATAAGCATACATCTAATTCAATCACATGAGCGGAAGACTTAACATAGAGAACGTAATCATAACTTAGAATAGGGGAAAATCAATACAAGACTTAAATAATATGGCGGAATACAACTTGTAGTCAAATAAGCCTCTAAACATGAAAGGCAGATTGATGGGACAACTCCCCAACTAATGCAACATCTAGAAACTGAAGAAATAACGTAGAGTGTGAACATGTAGCCCTCGGAACATGAGGACTCACCAAGTGCGCTGAGAGCAAGTCCAAATCTATCTACGGGTGAGGATGAGCCTGAGAACTAGGGCATGTATCATGAGACGATAGAACATAAAAAGTATGTGATTAGTACGTGGAATGTACGAGTATGCAAGGTAAGTAAAGCGGACATTTAAAACATGTATGAAATTTATAAATGATCATAAGAGTAGGACAATATGCTTGTATCATAAATCATAATGACATACCATATGGTTCAAGGTTTTCAAAGCATTCGTAACATAACATAATCATAATCATAATAGAAGAGATTTATTTAACATGATTTGAGCCAACATACATAATCATAACATGCATGGATCATGAGGAACAGTGGGAGATTCTCTTAACCGGCATACCCCATATAAGCACACATGAAGGCCGAGTTGTAACCCTAGTCGAGAGGTTGTTCGTACCTTGACAAGGTTAGAAACCATGAAGGGTATATCACACATGAAAAGGGCCATTTGGGCCAGGGAAAAACATAAAAGGGGTCCCAAAATACCTACGGTGGCACATAGTTCATGAGATCTGGGGCTTAACCTAAGCCCCGAACCTACTCAGTATTCGATACTACTCCAAAAACATATATAGTGCTCATAGTATAATATTCATGAATTCATGGGCTAGTTATATCATGATAATCGTAAACATAATTGTATATACATGAGCTAGCCATGACATAAGGCCCGTGAGTCGGCCAAATACATAACTCATAAATCATAGGTTTCATGCATACTTGTAGATCATACATATAACTTGAATCCTCAAATCATAATGGGTATTTAAATAAATTCATATTTCGAATCATAAATCATGCTAGGCTTTTAAATATCGACAATGGAAATAGTAGATCATAAATCGATTCATCATGGAGTATGCATAATTAATATTAATTTCTTAGAAATAAAAATCAACAACATTACAATCAATTTAAATCTCTAAAGATGATCAAAATCCATAGATTATGATAATATTTCAAAATCACAAGAAAACCATAATTAAATAATTGGTTTTTATATAAATCAAATACAAACCCCATGAGTTTTTAATAAATTTTAAGTAAAATTATAGAGTAGGAGCATGGGTGTGGAAGAATTCACCCATTGATGACCTTACATACCTGGGATTATCAAATGCTTACTTTCCTTAGAAGCCCAATAGTGAAATTTGATGAATTGAATAGAAAAGCTTAAAATTCCCTTGGATCACCTCTCAAAGTTCTTGCATGCATTAATTAGAGTTTAGAATTGGTCATTCTCTTAAAAACCTAGCTTTCCCCAGCCAAAATGATGTAGTTTAGGGCCTTATATCGTGAAAAAGTCAAAAATACCCTTAATGAACCTGTCCTGAAAATTGGCCGGATGGAACCCACGAGTGGTACCAGCGAGTCATGGGAACCACCAACGACCCGTCATGTCCCTTATTGAATGGACTGCTGAAATTCTTCTATTGGAATCAACCAACGGATGGTCAGGAAGACCTATCCTTTCAAACAACGACTCGTTACCTCGTCTGTGGTTTTCCCCTTGAACCTTGGCATCCCCTCTTCCACCGGGTCACACAGCGAGTCGTTGTTTCCCTCTGTTAAACCCAATGGAAAACATAATCTCCAACAACTACCACAAACCACGACTCTTGGTTTCTCCTAACGGGTCGTTGGGTCGTCCGTTGTATGCCTCTTGAAGAACCTAACTTCTTTCCACGACTGCTAACGAAGACTCCTTGTTTCCCACAATGAGTCGCCATGTCTCCTGTGGTTTACACTGTCAACCAGCCTGATCTTAACCACGACTGCATACAACGAATCGTGGTTTGATACCATGAGTCGTTCTATGGCCCGTCCTGCAATTTTTTTCCCAATTTCTGCAGTTTTCAACTTTCAACCTCCCGGGTCTATTCTTACGCACTTTCGGGGTATTACATTTGTGGAGCAGGAGTCTAATGTGGAAAAGAATACCAACCTCTCTATGCCCATGGAATTATTGAATCGTCTAGAAGAAAGATGTAAATCTCTAAAAGAATAATCGGACCTTGAGGATCATAGCAAGAAGAAGTGAACAATGGGGCATAACTCAACTTGACTCATGGGAGGAAGCTCAAAATAATGATGAAGTAGGAGTCAAGGTGAACTTTGAAGTCATAGAGGTGCGCCAACCAACCAACATTGCAAAAATGAAAGATGCCAAGGTTGAAGAAGTGACACTAGAGTCTCCAAATGCCATCCAATAATTCATGCTCAAGGACTCTGGTGCACTAGAAGAGGAGGAGGGAAAGCACGAGGCATGCTCGAAAGGGGAGCGACTTAAGCTACCCTCTTATCATTTTTCAAAATTGATCATGGTCGACAAAATGGAGAATGAGATCAAGTTAATGGAGGAAGTTGAAGAGGAAAATCAAGGTGGCTTCATCTAAGAATATGACATGCGATTAAGGCCAAAGTACATCCCTCCTTTGAGGGCCAAGATACACAAGATGCAACATCCGTTGCTTGGTCCTTTGATTCTTACACCACCACACCTAAAGTGGAGTTAAAGAATGGACAAGAAATTAGGGCTGCAATTCAAATGCTCAAAGTGGAGAGAGAAGTGGTGAAGTTGAAGTCGTCGAGCCAAGACGTTAACTAAGCTGCTTCTTGGGAGGCAACCCAAGTGCTTTTACATTTTGTTTATATTTTTCTTTTTTTTTGTACTTAATGTTTGTGTTGTATTTGTTTGTGCAAGGGTGCAATAGGTATGAAATGTAATGAAGGTGAGAGAATCCAAATTCAGAGTGAGAAACCGGCGCTAAACCGGCGAAGCGCAGTTCAAATGCGCGAAACGCAGATGTCAAATAGAATGCCTAGAAGAAAAATTCGTTAAGCAGTGACACATCGGCGTTAGACCGGCATTTCCAAAGGTGCGAAACACAAGTGGAACGCCGGTTATGAGCAGAAGGGCCAGGGAGTTCTTTCACCTATTCCTTCCTTACTTTGTTTTACCATGTGCATTGAGGATAATGCTTTATTTGTGTTAGGGGGTCAAGTCTGAGTAACCCACTTTTTATGTGATACACGATATGGCCCTATGCTAGATTGGGTGACATCATTCTTAAGGGTAAATCATCATTACTTGTGAGTTTGTATCGCCTTTTTAGATAGTGGTCTTTAAACACCAAGGGTTTTATTTATAATACGGTTCTTTCCTAAGGAGCGATTTCTTTGTCATTTTTTTGATGTCGAACCGGGTTGGCACTTCCCGGTGACAGATTGAGAGGCGACTTTCTTATGGGAAAATGCCAAGTCTAGAGTTTTGTGAGTCTTTTGTGCACTTGTTTGATGAGGTACCACCAACAGTTCTTGCTTGGGATTGTGCATGAGCTTTTGAAAAGAAAAAGAGGGGCATTTAAATGTGAACTGAGCACGCTCTTATCATGAATTATATATTCTTCGCTTGGCTTGTTGATTTGTAACTAGCTCGTTAAAAGTCATCCTCTTAATGTGACAAAGAAAATGTGTTAACTCCTTGGATTGTGATGCCTTGTGTGGTAAGGTTTTTGGCATAATTCTTGTGTATGCATGATTTTCTAGAACTTGCCCTAAGTGTGATTCAAGGAAAAATGATAGATATGGTTGCACTTAGAACATGATCTTAGGCCTTCTTTTGTTAGTCACTTCACCCAAATGACCTCCTTGAACATTAATCTTTGATAGCCAAAGTTTGAGCCTTGGAACCTTTCTTTGGAAACCACATAACAAGCCTAATGACCATTTTTAATCCTTCTCTTTGGCACCCATCCTCCCAAATTGCTAGTGATAAAATAATGAAAAATGGGGCTTGAGGCCCATGAGATGGGGAGTGATAAGCAAATGAATGTGAGATGAGGCAAAATCCTAAGTTTGGGGGTTTGGAAGAGTAGGAGGAAAAATGAGAAGCCTAAAAGTTAGTTAGCACCAAAATGTTGATAAGTTGAATGAATCGATGGGTTGACAGACCTCGAATCATCAAAACAGAAAGAATAGTAAAAAAGTGCTATCTCTTACATAGATAAGGCTAAATGTGGAATTCATGGGTGTTATAAGGGTGCTTGTGTTATACAAAAAATAAAGATGATGAACAAGGAGAAATAAGGTGGAGTGATTTCAATAAGATAATGGGGTGTTTCAAGCTTTTGTAAAGGCAATAGGGAGGCTTTAGTCACTAAAGCTAACTATTTATCCTACCCTTACCCCTAGCCTTCGTCATGACCTGCAAGTCCTCATTGAATTTGAGTATAGAAACACTACATTAGTGGTGATATACACGAAGGGAAACCTATGGGTCGATTTTAATGCACTTGAATTTCTTTGTCAGAGTGAGCGCATTTGTCTTATCTTATAATCCAGTTGTTTGAAATACTAAAATATGTGTGTGAGATTCTTTCTTCTTTTGAGGGGTATCATTTCCTTGGAGTACATGCTTAAAATTATTTTCAAAGAGAGGTATGACTAAGACAAGAGTGTAGCGAACTTTAAGGCAAGCTTTGAATGTGAATTGCCAATGACTTGAGATGCTTTGTGAACTTGTTTTGAAGAACTATGCCCCTTGTTTGAATGAAATGAATGCATGCAAGATATGTTTGATGATTGTGGTTACCTATTGAAGATTGTGCAACATGGCTTGAGTCTTTTTTTCCTTGAGTTGGTGTATAATGTTTGGGGTTCTCTTGCGGATTGATGATTTTGTGTACCACCACCATAGAACCCTAAGCTTTAGCAATGTCCTCTTGTGCAAGAACATATTGATTGGTCCTTGATGCAAAAACACATAAATAGCATGTGGTAAATTTGCTCAATTATCAAAAATTGCATTACTTGAGAAAAAACAATGGTTCAAGTTTGGGGGTTTGATGAGTTGGAAATTTACCAACTCATTAGGCTCCTAATCTTGAGTTTTTGCCTAGTTTTCGAGTCATTTATTGGATTTTATGCCCTTTCTCTTGAATTATTCGCAGGTACCTCATGTGAGTAAAGAAAGAATGAAATCGAGCAAAACACATGGAATTTGAGAAGAAATTTGATGAGTTAGAATATGAGGGAGAGGAGCTAAAGAATAAGGAAAGATTTGAGCTCAAAAAGAGGTGCAAGGACATGCTTTGAATCGGCTAAACACGGATCTGAAAGGGAGAAATGCAGGCAAAACACTGAAGCCACTACCCAGACCAGCTAAACAACTAGCACTTCATGGAATGGCACCGGCTAAAAGCCACTGAACCACTGGTTCCCCCCTGCCAGACTATTGTTTTCTACCGGCTACAGTTTGGCTCTCCACGAATTGCCACCGGTGAAACGTAGGTTCCTCGCCAGAGTGGCCGTCTAATGAAGGGTAAAAAGAGTCCAAAAAGGTCTAAAAAGCATCTAGAAGGTCCAAGGACATTTGGAAATTTGTACACAAGAAAATACAGATATATAACCTCCATTGTACACAAACCAAGGGGAGAACCATTCAACCAACAAATTACTAATATAATCTTCATCTTCTTCATAGAATTAGGAGTAGATTCTTTTCTCCATAGTTTTGCAGAGTTATGTAGGACTTTTCTTATTCATTTTCTTTAGCCCATTTTTGGGGGATTCTACCATGTTGTAAGAGATTGTGAAGCAAAAATTGTGAAGCTAATGCAATGAATGTGAGGGGAATCATCTTGGTATTTTCTCTATATCTTTGAATATGATTTACTAATTTGCTAGTCAGAAGTATATTCATGGTGGGTTTTTAATTTGATTGGGTCTTAATAAATTTCTCTTGGATTCTTATTGAATTGTAGGTTGGTGTTGCTAGATTCATCTTCCTATTGCTCAATTAAGTGTCAATATATTAGATTCTCTTCAATCTATTAATGAAGATCAATTCATTATAATATGGGTCTATATATACTTGCTTGATTGTTGCTCTAGAGAGAATGTTTAAGTATTGGAAGGGAATCTAGTTGATTAAGTATTGGGAGGGAATCTAGTAGTGGGTATGGAAAGGAGATTGTAAAATTATGCTAGAAATAACTGAAATTACTTCCTCCTTCCTAATTGGCAGCTAATAGCTAGGAATAGTAAAGTTGCTAATCCAAATCAATTCGAGTTGAGCCAAATTATGGCTAGATTTTGAGAAAACTCTAGCAAGGGGTAGTCAATAGGCTGGGAAGCTAAGGCTTCCTATTTCCTGAGCATATTTACACTTGAGTCAAAGGCATTGAAGAAATTCCTAATTTAATTATGATCTTACCCATAGAATGTCCCTAGCCTCTCACTTGTGATTACTTCAATTGGAATTCCCCCCAATTAGTTTTAGTTTAGACTTAGTTATTTAATTTTTCCTTTTTATTTCCACCCAATTTTACTTTTCAAATGTTGAACAATTATGCACTCTAGCTTGAATTATCGACTCAATTCTCCATGGGATACATCCCCGACCACTTGTCAGAAAATATTTGCTTTGAGCAGCGACTGTTTACGCTCTTACGTAAAAGAAGAGTGTATTTTGGACGTTATCAGTAACCAAGGCAATTAGAGCATGGCACACCCAGGAAGCAGAAGTAGCGGCTGGTATATGTGTTGTTGGTTTGACAGCAGACCAACAAAGGAAAGAGTAAGAACGTGACCAGGAATTGCCTCATATGCGCACATCATTAGACTTGCTTACGAAGCAGATCATGAGAGCTGGAGATAGAAATGTTAACATAGTGGGGACATAGGGATAGGAGTCAGGGCCGGACCACACAGATTCTGAGGTGGAGGAAAACTTCTTGGACAACTAGGTGGCAGGTTTCTGATCTAACACCCAAGGGTCTGGACAAGACACATGGCGCCAAGGTTATAGAAACCAAGGCTAAAAACAATATACAGACAATTACAATCGGAATGGGTACAGATATAGAAGTCAAGGTCATGAGGGAAAGGGAGATTTGAGAAGAAGTGACGGTTATCGCAACAATCGAGCTGGATTGTATGTGCCTCTTAATGCACGTGAAGGGGAGGTCGGACAGTCAAAGTTAGAAATCATGATGGATGAGATGTTAAAGATGGTGAGGTCCATAGATGATATGCTGAAAGACATCTATAGTGACATATCGAGCATGAGTCAGAGAGTGGAGTTATATTCTACGGCTATCAAGAAGATCTAATAGCAGCTAGAGCAACTTTCAGCATCTATGAACCCTAGGCAAAAGGGTACACTACCGAGTAACCCAGTCCAGAATCCAAAGAATAATGGCCACTACATGGTAGTGATGATTAGGAGTGGAAAGACCATGGTTGACCCCCCCTCTGTTGGTTGTAGTTGAACAGAAGAAAGAAAGCGTGATTGATGATGAAAAATATGATTCTTAGAAGGAGCACATAAGGGTGCTGAATTGACTAAGGCTCCAAATGTTGAAAACAGGATTGAAGCTGAACAAGGGGAAGAGTAAGGAGCTACGCAAACTTAGAAGGCTATTCCACGGCCACCGCCATTGTTCCCTCAATGAATGAAGATGAAGGCGGAGAATGGTCAGTTTTAGAAATTCTAGTGGATGCTCAAACAGTTATCTGTAAACATACCATTGGTCGAAGCATTAAAATAGTTGCCAGGATATTCCAAGTATATGAACGGCCTTGTCACAAAGAAAAGGTCTGTGAGCTATGAGCCTGTGGATAATGTGCATCATTGTATTGCTATAGCCTCACGGGTCCTTGCCCAGAAAAGAGAAGATCCAGGTGTCTTCACTATTCCATGCACAATTGGTGATGTTGAGTTCGTAAGGGCACTCAGTGATTTGGGAGCAAGCATCAATCTGATGTCATTGGCTGTGTTTAAGCAGCTAGGCTTGGAAGCCTCTAAACCGACTACCATGTGGCTATAGATGGCCAATACAACTGTGATGAAGCCTGTGGGAATCCTGTTTTATGTGTTTATTAAAGTTGATAGATTTATATTTCTAGTGGACTTCATGATCCATGATTGCGAGGTCGATTTTGAGGTCCCCATCATTTTGGAGCGACCATTCCTTACCACTGGGAGAGCTTTAGTAGATGTGTAGGCTGGCCAGTTGAAGTTCAGAATCAATAAGGAAGTGGTCACCTTCAACGTCTGCGAATCAATAAAGCAACCGAAGGAATACAGAGTTGTCTCAACAATAGAGGATGAATCCGAGTTCCTCAACGAAGTTTGAGTAGTCAAGAGTTCTAAGTGATCAAACCACTTGCATCGTGCCATAATGTTAAATCAAGCGTTTCTTGGGAGGAAACCTAAGTTAATTAACTTATGTGTGTTTAGTGCGCAGGGGAAACAAAACAGGTGGCAAAAATATTTCTGAATAGGCAGGTGCTACGGGTCTCAGTATGACTCCTGAGAGGGTTGTACGAGCCGTAGCACGAGTCTTGGTGAGAATCATAGAGATATTTTAGTGCATTAGTTCAGGGTACACTTGGTCCGACGACTCGTAACTTCATTGTACAGGCCGTAGTACTCACTGTGGCTATGAACTATGCAAGGGCATGGATCACAATGGAAGAAAAACCTATGAGTCATAGTACGAATCGTACCCCTATAGTATGAATCGTAAGATGTGCTCGTAGTTCCATGGGTATGTTTCAATCTCTCTGTTACAGGTCAAAGGGATGAGTTGCAGGGCCTTCCTACGACCCGTGCTACATGTTGTGCTAGGTCAAAAATTTTTAAATCTACCAAACTCTGCCCAGATTTTTCAAAACTGCCCTATAACCTATTTAAAATTGAAACCAGTCATACCATCCTCCCACACTTTCAAAACCAAATTCACGACCATATCTCACACCCGTAACTCAACATCACAAATCAATTGAACAAGTTCTTGCTTAGAGTACACCGAGATTCCCAATCTAAACCCTAGTTATGATTAACAGTCGATATTATCAGCATTCAAGTAAGTGTATTTCTTTGAATTTGATAGATATGACTTGTATGCTTGATACAAACCGGCTAAACGACTGATAGTCCTCTTAATGCTTGAAAAATTCAAAAAAGAATTTGATAGATATGACTTGTATGCTTGATACAAACCGGCTAAACCACTGATAGTCCTCTTCATGCTTGAAAAATTCAAAAAATACAATGACCAGGGATGTAAACAAGCTGTGTGCAACTGGGTAGGGGCTTGAACTTGCAAAAATTGTGCAATGAATTGTTAAATTGAAGCTATAGGTCGTGATTGAAAAAGGGAAGGAATGGGCAACTATAAAACTTGTTAAATGCATGCCTGGACTTGGAGAATTCTAAGTACCCAACATTAAATTAAAACCTCCTACAAACTGAACCAAAAATAAAGTAGGGACAGGCTTCACAAGCCTTTCTGTGACTCGTGGCTTCCTACTATGACTCGTAGGATGGCTCGTTGGGACTGTCCTAAGACAAATTTGAAATAATCACTAGGTACAAATCCTTGTACAACTCGTGGTTTACTGTCATGAGTCTTACCTTGCAGTCGTACCAAGAATCTTAAAAGGGTCAAGTCAACAAGTGACAGTACGATCCTTCGTACGACTCGTAGAATCAACTTAAGAGTCATACCATGAGTTGTGGAAAAATACAGAACAATTTTTTTAAAGGGTCATCATCATACAACTCATGGTATGGAACGTACCTTCATGGTACGAGTCGTACCTCAGAGGCATAACAAGGACTTGAGATATTAGACGTATCAATATGAATCGTACCTCCAAGGTACAACTAGTACTATTGACCCGTGATAAATGACAGAGGAATTTTTCTTGCTTTCTTTTTCTCAGATTTGGAATTCTAACCCTTTTTCTCCACAAGTACAATGATGATGAAACGTAAAGCATCAAAGCCAACTGCTCGAAGGACATTGCTTGATGAGAAACTCAAATCCGATCAAGCGGGAAACTACCCAATGGTTCATTAGAAGAATACAGGGTCGATACATCGGATACGGACGAGACCCGAACCACTAGGGAAATGGCCAAAGCCCAGGCCGTGGCGACCACTACCACATATGTCGGTGTTCCCTAGTCTAAGGAGGGAGTAGAGGAAAGAGTTCAAGAGTTTAGGATTGGCACTATTGAAGAAGAGGGGTATAAGGAGGCTTAATCTGGAGATGCAAGCAGTGAGTCTGGATAAAAGGAGGAGGCACCAAATGCCGAGACTCCACTTAGGGAGAACCGCACCATCCAGTGGAGAGTACCAGGAGCCTAGGAGATATATGAACAGGCATTTCTCTCACCGCCAAAACCTTGGCAGAGAAATCAAGAAGAGCTGCAGATGCTCACAAATTCATTGAACGAGGTGGAGGAGATGAATCAGATATTCATCTTCTATGGATTGCTAGTGCACCGAACCGATACACTCCAGAAATCGTCCGGGAGTTCTACACCAACTATTTAGCAACCATGAAGTAGAAGGCGAAAGTGGGGAAAAAGTTAAAAGATCAGCCCAAGCTGGAGAGCATCCTGGTTAGAGGCTGAGAGGTTGATATATCCGAGCGCACTATTGTTTGAGTATTATATGGACCCCACTTCATAAAACCACATGTTACGCTAGAATATGATTATCGGGTGGAGGCTTTAAAATAGATCAAGTAGCTTGATTTTGACGAGAGACAGAGGCAGACACAATGGTTGTCTGGCGTGATCCCTGAGGACAAAGAAGAGAAAGAGTGGGTCACTAGTGGCAAGAAGGTCCCAAAGAACTCTTTGAATTTCATAACAAAGGCCTGCTGGACGTTAGTGCTTCACCGGTTGGCACCGACGGTTAATGATAATACCTTCATCGCATATAAAGCAACTTTGGTGGCTTGTATCATGTCCAGATACCCCATCAATATTCGGTGGTTCATCATAGAAGAGATACGGGATCGACCTATGAGATTGAGCACTACCATCCCATTCTCGAGCCTCATTTTCAAATTGTTCAAAGAGGCGGGCATCAAGGTGTATCATGGTGAGGAGCACTTGATCGAAAAGACAATGGGTTGCTAACATTAGCCTAATTTGTGATGAGATAAACAAGATAAGTTAGACCCAACTTTCCACCGCAGTCCCACTATCACAGTCCGCTCAGGGCGCACAGGTGAATACCCCCACTTTATAGGAGTAGGGTGAGATACCGGCTACAAATGTTGGTCATTTAGATGCAGCTCCCAGTACATCAGTCGTACTGCTTATGAGCCTCCCGAGCTAAACTCTAGCTGGGTACATCCTAGTACCTCAGGAATTTCTCTAAAAGCTAGCCAAGAGACTGACCATAGCTGAGAAAATGGTGCAGTCGATGATGGAGAATGTCAAGCCTTGGGTAAAGGCTGATGTTGAGTCAGTTGCATATGCCTTACATGCTATATTAGATTGTCTTGAGAGCAAATTCAACATGTGCATGGCCACGTAGACTGATACGGGTAGCCTCCGTAAGGAGTTGGGGGATCTTCAAAGTCAAGTGGTTGAGTTTTCATCAAGGCAGCTGGCAACCATAGCAACCTTTACTCCTCCTAACCTTGATGTCGTTATAAATAAGGAGCTTGATCTGGCATCTTATTGCGAGCCCACAAGAGTAGATAAAAAAAAAGGAAAAAATAGGGTCTCCGAAGATGTTGGAGATGAGACCCCGAAGAAGAAGATAAAAAGAGTGAAAAGAGAGCATAAGCGAGCAAGATTAGAGAGTCAACAGACTCACGATGTGCATCAGTCGGAGCTGCTTGAGAGAGCCAAAAAAGTAGGTAGCTCCACCACAGCCCAGGCAGAGCTTGCAAGTGGCAGAGACCCTCTGGATGAGCCACATTCAGCCCTGACGATTCCAGAGGCTGTAGAGATGGCTGATACTGCTGAGGGGGTAACCACTCCCCTTATTGATACTCCATTGAGTCTGCCGACCACTTCCAGTGCCACAATTGCAGTGGAGATACCTCCTCCGCAGGATGACAAAAGTGCTTAGAGTGCTGTAGGTATGTTCCTTTCCCTCTGTGTTTACAATTTATGCTTCGGGGATGAAGCATGCTTTTTTAAAAGGGGAATGGGTGTACTTGTCATTTTTGGGTTTTTGATTCATCCAAGGATTTTTCTTAACATATTTCATTTTCCTCAGGCATGCTCTCTAGTAGAACCAACATGTTCAAAATTTTTATTTTTTTGATTTTTATTTAATTAAAAAGTAGCTTAGGAGTAGTCAGCCAATAAATTGCACCAGCTTTGGATTTATAAAAAATTGACCCTGTTTAATTTTTTTTTTTATGATTAGCTATGTACTTGTAATTGCAAGCATGATTTCTGTGGATCTTTCTATGTCAATTAGTATATTAGGATGTATAGTTTTTGTTAGTACATGAATAAAACGAACAGGTAGAGTTAATGTGAGTCATGTACCATGAGTGAGTAAGGTCTGATACCTAGTTCAATACAGTATAGAGGATCTAGAACTTGTCTGGTTGGTCTTTGCATAAGTTTTAGAATGGTTGGTTAGGAAAGGATCATAGGCCATTTTTGGTTAGCCTATTTTTATCGTAAATAACCCTGCCGAAAGTGATATGATTCCCTTGATCCTGATTTTGAGCCTCAAATAGACCATTTTTCTTTGATTAACCAATTAACCGTAACAATTTTTATAATGAACCTGTTTTGGCCCTGGTCCCTCCTTGGACATTATGAACCTCAATATAGGCATAATGCCTAAGTTGAGAGTGGCTAGAGTAGGGATGCATAAATAGTGGGAAGGTGAAAAAGGGAAAGAAAAAAAAAGGTGAAAAATGAGGTTTCATGTGACAAAAGAAAAAGAAAAGGAAAAGAAGAATTAAAAAAGAAAATGGAAAAATAGAATGATGCATGAAAAGCTTGAAGAAACACACCATACTCATGCAAGTGCATAAAAAGGGTGAAAAGGGAGGAAAAAGTGGAAAAAGCAAAAAGGGTGAAAAAGTGAAAAAATGGAGCCACATATAGGTAGTCCCAAGGAGTGGTTTAGTCACTAAGAAGATCCCATATCTACCATACCCAGCTTGAAAGCCTGCATTAAAATACAAAGCAAGTCCTATAGTGATCCTATCCTGACCATCTGATAAACCGAAGTAGAGAAAATGAGGGCAAGCCTATGGTATTCGATATACAGTATTTGGAACTTCATTGTGAGAGTGAGAGTCTTACTTGATCAGTCCCATGTTTCATATTTTACTATTTCTGTGAGTGGCGGACTTCATTTACTGTGAGGGTACATGGTTTGTGTTTTGACTTTACCAGTTGTATGTGTAAAAAGCATTTGTGATGACTTGACTATCTGTTAAAAGTTAGATGACATATCTTGATACCTATTTATCATGTTTTGTGGTTTCTTGTAGTGCATGTTCTAATTTGGTTCACAGGTAAAGGGTCAAGAGCTTGTTGAGTGTGTAGTGCAAGTTTTGGTTGAGGTTGGTTGTAGTATCCTAGGTTTATTTTCTAGTTAAGCTTCATGTTTAGTTTTTATTTTCTTTGCATAAGGACATGCAAAAGTCTTTTGTTGAGGGTGTTGATGTGTTGTGAGTTTATGTGAATCTTTATCAAGTTTTGAGGAATAATTTTTGGGATCAAGTTCTTGATTTCCTACATTGTTCTTGAGATTGTTCTTTGATATTCAAATCTAGTTTTCTTCCAATTGTTGTTGTAATTGTTTAATTATGTATTTGTTTATGAATGCGTATTATAATCTTACCACCATGAGTGGCTAAAACCTCCACAACTTGGGGTTGTTCGAACCATGGTGGATTAACAAAATAATGTTACATAAAAGTGATTCAAAATCAATATGAAACGCTTGTATTGTAATCTCTTTATCTTTAAATGTTTCTTAATGTTGTACAACATTAGGATTTGGCCGAATTCTTTACTTGCTTGAACCTAGAAAAGTAGAGATTAGGAAAGAGAATTACAACAAAGCCTTGGTCTTTATGATCATTACATTAACTTGAGTTGTAGTTGCAGGATAGTTAAAATTTGAACATATTAATAGCAGTTAGTTTTAAATTGCTCATGAGATTTGACACGGTGATTGAGTAAAGTTATCCAATAGGGATGAATTAGTCATTTGGATGAACCCTAGTTATCATTTCTACAAGTAAGCATTGGGATTCATCACCTGTGTATACCCGAAGTAGTTATGAACCCATGGGGAACACTTACCATAGTTATTTGCAAATCTTGATCTAAATCACGATTATAATCTTGTTTTCATACCGTTTTCTTTAAAACCCCCCAATTTAGAGATAACTTACCAACAAGTTCAATTACCGGCATTAGTCTAGATCTTACCCTATTCCCTGTGGGTTCGATCCGAATCTCTTAGTTGGGTTATTTTTTGACAATGACCACTTCATACTTTGTCAAGAAGTGTGAGTTTTAGTGTTATTAATATGCCTCCATGTCGAGTGAACAGAAGAAGGAATGGCAATGGAAATGGCCATGATAATGGCAATGAAGATGAGCATCAGCAAGCCCGGCCAACACCAGCAGATCCAATGCCCAAGAAAGTCACTCATGTGAGTTTAGATAAGTATTTCTATTGTTGGCACAGGCTATGACCGCTCAGGTCAATCAGCAAGCAATAGTCCATGTTCCCAGAATGGGAACGCAACAGTGGCTAGAGTCGAAACTTTCTCAGGATGAATCCACTTGATTTTCTTGGATAAAAAATGGATGAGGACCAGCATGAGTTTATTTAGGAGGTAAAGAAGATAACCCAGATTATAGGAGTGACTGGATAGGAGAGCGCAGACTCGGCCTCCTATCAGATGAAGGGGGTTGCTTATATATGGTAACACCAATGGAAGGATGGTAGAGTAGTCGAAGCAATTCCCTTGAGTTGAGATGAGTTCATGGCTTCATGCTTGGATTGATTCTTCCCTAGAGAATTATAGGAGGTGAATGCGGGCGGAGTTCATTAACTTGAAGCAGCACCACAATACTGTCTAAGAGTATGCCTTGGAGTTTACCTAGCCTTCCAACTATGCGCCGGAGATGGTTGAGGATCAAAGGGATCATATGAGCAGGTTTTTTACTAGAGTATCAGACTCGGTGGTCAAGGATTATAGGACCCCTATGCCGAACAGTGATCTAGACTTCTCACTATTGGTCATATACGCCCAACAGATAGAGGTAGAATAGATGAAAGAGAAGGAGAGAGAGGCCAAGAGGTCCAGGATAGGAAGTTATGGACAGTTACAACAAAGCTATGGTGGATGACATCATCAGCAGTCCCACCAGAGGTCATCAGCCCCAACGCCATCATCAGCTAGTGTTCTCTCTAGAACTAGGTGTGATCAGAGGGGTATAACATCTGATTGTAGAGGTGAGGGGAGCATGTCAGGAGAGCCAAGCATTCTAGTTTGCGGCAGGTGTGCTAGGAGCTACACCAGAGGGTGCCTAGGGGGTTCAAGTGCGTGTTTCAGGTGGGGGAAGCCTGGAAATCTACTCAGAGACTGCCTTTCAGCCAGAGAAGGCCATAGTAGTGGTCGTGACCTAGCCACCAGTTCAGTAGCTCCACCAGCATGCTCAAATCAACAAGGTGCATCCACTAGTACAGGTGGTAGTCAGTGTCAGAATAGATTTTATATCCTCTCAACTCGTTAGGAGTAGGAGGTCTCTCCAAATGTGGTCACTGGTATGTATTAGAATTCCTAATTGATGTCTATGCATTGTTATATCTAAGGGATACCTTATCTTTTCTGACTCCTTATGTTGCTATTATTTTCGGAGCAGTCTTGAAATCATAGTAGAACCCTTCTCAGTCTCTAATCTAATTAGTGACTCAGTTATAGCTCGATAGATATACAGAAATTACCCTATCACGGTCCTTTTAAAAGTCACCTAACTCAATCTAGTAGAGTTAGACATGACCGATTTTTATTTCATCTTTTGTATTGATTGGTTGTAGAAATGTTATGCCTTAGTATATTGTAGAACCCGTACAGTAGAGTTTCAATTTTCAAGTGAGCCAGTCCTAGAATGGAAAAGCAGTTCAACTGTGCCGGTAGGTATCTTTATTTCCTTTTGACGGCCAGAAAGATGATTTCTAAAGGCTCTGTGTACTATCCAGTTTGGGTTAAGGATTCTACGTCTAAGACCCTGACTCTTCCGTTAGCTTCTGTAGTGTGTGAGTATCCAAAGGTGTTTCCCGATGACCTACCAGGAGTCCCTCTCGAGCGGGAGATTGACTTTGGTATCGACCTTCTCCCTTATATGCAGCCTATATCCATTCCTCCTTATAGAATGACTCCAGTCGGGCTAAAGGAGTTGAAAGATCTACTATATAAGGGTTTCATCAGGCCTAGTAAATCCCTGTAGGGTGCACCGATTGTCTTAGTTCGAAAGAAGGATGGTTCCCTTAGAATGTGCATTGATTATTGAAGTTGAAAAAGGTTACAATAAAGAACAAGTATCCCCTTCCCAGAATTTATGAATTCTTTTACCAACTTCAGGGTGATAAGTTCTTTTCAAAGATAGACCTTAGATCCGACTATCATTAGCACAGAGTTAGAGAGAGTGATATTCTGAAGACAAATTTCAGGACTCAGTATGGTCATTATGAGTTCGTATTTATGTCTTTTTGACTAATGTATGCTTCTGCATATTTTATGAACTTGATGATAAGGGTGTTCAAGCCGTATTTGGATATGTTTGTGACTGTCTTCATATATGATATTATCATATTCTCTTGGAGCAAGAAAGAGCATGCCACTTATTTGAGGATTATGCTACAAACTCTCAAGGATTGCTATTTGTTTGCTAAATTCAGCAAGTGTGAGTTTTGGTTGAATCAGTTGCATTTTTGGGTCATTTGGTGGCAAGCGAGGGTGTGCAGGTGAACTCTCAAAAGATACAGACAATGAAGAATTGGCCTAAACTAGTTAGTCCTTTGGATATCAGGAGTTTCTTGGGTTTAGCTGGCTATTACAGGAGGTTTATTGATGGATTCTCGTCCATTGCAGCACCATTGAAAAATTTGACCCATAAGAAGGTCAAATTTCAGTGGCCGGATGCCTGTGAGAAGAGTTTCTAGTAGTTAAAGACTTGACACACTTCAACCCTAGTATTAACTCTACCAAAGGGCACAGATGGATTCATTGTGTATTGTGATGCCTCTAGGGTTGATCTGGGTTGTATGTTGATGTAACATCATAAGATCATTGCGTATGCCTCTAGACAACTTAACACTCAAAAGAAGAATTACCCGACACATGACCTAGAGTTGGCAGCAGTGGTGTTTGCGTTGAAGATTTTGAGGCACTACTTGTATGGTGTGCATGTGGATGTTTTCATGGGCCATAAGAGTCTTCAGTATGTGTTCACTCAAAAGGACCTGAATTTGTGACAAAGGAGGTGGCTAGAGCTTTTCAAGGACTATGACATGAGGGTCCTTTATCATCTGGGCTAGACCAATGTTGCGGCGAATGACTTTAGTAGGCTATTCATGGAAAGTTTGTCTCACGCTGGGGATGGAAGGAAGGAGTTCGTAAAGGATTTGCATCATCTTGCCCGTTTAGGGGTTCGCCTTATTGACTTGATAGATGGTAGTGTTATTGTTCAGAGTAGTTCAGAATCTTCATTGATTACCGAGGTGAAGGAAAGGAAAGACGAGGATCCTATCTTGGTAAAGCTAAAGGAAGTTGTCCAGAATCAGAAGGTAGAGGTTTCTCCAAAGGGGGAGATGGTGTACTTCGTGATCAGGATCGTTTATGTGTTTCGGGTGTTGATGACTCTAGAGAGTGGATGTTAGGCGAGCATTAGAGACCTAAAGGTTTGCTACAAGATATTAGTATCCCTATTTTGAAGTGGGGAGAGATCAATATAGACTTCATCATAGCCTCGTACACGCCGTCAATATGACTCTATTTGTATGATTGTGGATAGGTTGACTAAAGCAGCTCATTTCTTACCAGTCAAAACTATCAATTTAGCCAAGGATTATGCTAGATTGTATATTCGGGAGTTAGTTTTATTGCATGGAGTTCCCTTGTCCATTATCTCAAATAGAGGTACTCAGTTTACCTGACAATTTGCAAGATTATTTCACAAGGGACTTGGTACTCAAGTCAAGCTTATCATGGCTTCTCATCCACAGAAAAATGGTCAGACCAAGTGGATCATTTAGAATCTTGAGGATATGTTGAGAGTGTGTGTGATTGATTTCAAGGTTAGTTTGGATGATCACTTGCCTCTTATCGAGTTTGCCTATAATAACAGTTATCACTCCAGCATTTAGATGGCTCCATTTGAGTCTCTTTATGGGTGAATGTGTAGATCACTTATCGAATTGTTTGAAGTAGGAGAGGCTACGTTGATAGGGCCAGATTCAGTTCATGAGGTCATGGTGAAAGTCCAGCATATTAAGGAAAGGATGAAAATAGCTCAGAGTTGTTAGAAATCTTATATGGATGTTAGATGGAGAGAACATGAGTTTGAAGTTGATTATTGGGTGTTTTTGAAGGTGTCTCCTATGAAGGGAGTGATGAGGTTCAGGAAAAAAGGGAAGCTTAGTCCTTAATATGTTGGTACTTATAGGATTCTGAGGCGAGTTGGCAAAGTGGCATATAAGTTGTAGCTACCAGCGGAGTTAGCCTCAGTACATCCAATTTTCCATGTATCTCTACTGAAGAAGTACATTGGTGGCCCGGCCTTGGTTATTCCGGTCGAGAGCATAGGAGTGAAGGATAGCCTTACTTATGTGGAGGTTCTGATTGAGATCCTTGACTGCCAGGTTTGGAAGTTGAGAAACAAAGAAGTAGCTTCAGTGAAGGCGTTGCGGAGGAATCATCTTGTTGAGGGAGCTATGTGGGAAGTCGAAGGAGATATGATTGCTAGATACCCAAATCTTTTCCCTCTGGCTCTCTATCCAGTTTCATCTTAAGTTCATGTCTCTCAGTTCCTTTCATGTCATTGCATGTATGTATATTTTATGAATATAGTTCAATTATGTATATCATGCTGGAGTCAGTAACTCCATTAGATTTCAGCTTCAGTTGTTAAATTTTGGGATTCAATGTCATTCCCTCTCTCGTCAGTAAGCTTAGTCTACGTTCGAGGATGAATGTTTTCAAGGGGGAGATATTGTAATACCCCGAAAGTTCCTAAGATCAAACATGAGGGTTGAATCGGAAGACTTCGCAAAATCTGCACCAGATCACGTAACGACTTGTCAGGTCACTTGATGGAACGTTGAGTGACCCATTAAGGGGTGCAAGGATGGCAAAGAGTCATTGTCAGGGAATCACTATAGATTGTGTGACGACTTGTTTTGTGACCCCACGAGTCATTTGTAGACCCATTGTGTGTTGAGTAAGTTGCAGTCTAGGAGACATAACAGGTGAAGGAATGAGTCCTGGTGTCACTTCACGACTCGTTAAGTGGATCATTATCAGGGTGGCGGAGAAAGGAGGATGGAACTTGCAGTGGTGATGATGAGAGGGAACAACGAGTCATACAGTGGGGTAACAGGTCGTCCAATCCCTCATTGCGACTGGCAAGATCACTTTTCAGATGAATCATTAAAGGTGTTCTCATAATTTCTAAGCTCCTAAGTCCTAAATTACGTCATTTTAAGTCCTGAAAGGAGTGTTTTATGAGGGTTTATCCTATATCAAGTCATTATACTTTCACATGAATGAAAAGCTTTGAATTCACTTGGATGATCAAATCTAGAATTCTCTCAATTCTTCCCCTATTCTCTTGGGCTTTTAAAGACAAGCTGAGAATTAGTTTACCCAGGTATGTAGGGTTATGATTGAGAGTTTCCTTTCACTATCATGCCCAAATTTCTCCTCAAGTTCATGAATTAAAGTTCTAATTCAAGTATATGGTCATATGGGGTTTTAACCCAATTTTATAAAATTCTCAATGATATATCTATGGATCAATTCCCCTCATGTTCTATAGCATATCTTAAGACTCATGGGAGATTTTATATGCTAATTAATTATAATTTCATGATTTCAATAGTTAGATATTATGCCCTATTATGTATGTTTTATGAAATGTCATGTTTATGATTCATGATTTCATATACAATGAGATATCTAGCATGAATGAATGTTTATAAACTACCCATTTATGTATCTATGATTTTGACTTATGATGTCTATTTCAAGCAAGCATGATTTTTAAGATTTGGGAAAGCCCACACAAGTTAAGTATGTTTTCATGATTCAGCTCAGTTATATAAGATCAGCTTACCATATGGTTTGGAGTCAATACTCCTAATTTAGCTTATGGTATGTTTGGAGCTAGAGCTCCCCATGTTCAGATTTCAGACTATGCATACAATTATGATTTTAGCTTCGTTGAAAAACGATGGGAGCACTATGCATGTTTTTAGGGAGTAGTGTCTAGTACTGTGTTGTCTTGGCATTCCTAGATTTCCTAGTCTCAGAACTATGTGCCAACGTAGGTTTATATATTTACATTTGGATCTCTCTTGAGAGTTTCCCCCATCCGCACAGGGCCTTCAACTTCTATAGATATCATGGTATCATCCTTAGACCTAGAAAGATTTTGGATAGCTTTTCCCACTTGAATATGATAGTTGGGACATCATGTAAGCTCTATCATGATGGTGTTGGTTATGACGAGTCTCCCATTGTTGCTCATGATTTCAGTTATTCATGTTCATGACCTATGATATTTTGTTTTCCAGCAGGTTTGACCCAATGATAAGTTTATGAGCTTTTACTTATGATTTCATCTGTGATAATTCATATAATTTCTATTTTTAGCTTTGGGTCCTTCCAATCAAATATAATACTCAGCTTATGACTATAAATGTTTCAGATTCATACTTAAGCATGCAGTTCTTACTTTCAGGATATATTGATGTATAATTATATGCATAATTTCAGGTAAAACTTACTCAGCATGTTTTACTTATCTTTCATATCAGTATATTCCAAGTACTAACTATATACTCTATGTTGTAGCGTTTCTTGATACAAATCCGAGCGATCAGACTCAGTTCCGCCATTAGTCCAACTCCTCGCAGTTTAGCTCAGTTCCTATCATTGGTGAGTCCTCACCTTCTGAGGACATTCAGTTTAGTGTTTGATCATGTTATTTCAGTTTCAGACTTTAGCAAGCCATTAGTGGTTTTAGCTCCCGTGTCTCGGTCTGGGGTCCCATCTCGGGTTGTGACAGATCATAAACTTGATATTCATAAAAACAATGCATACTTGAGGAAATTAGGATACTCTAAAATCTATAAATTCATGAAGGGTTCTTGTGGAAATCATGCATTGTAATTATAAAACATAATTTACTTCATCACACTTGAAATCATGGACTCATAAGCTTAATTCCATAAATCATGCATACATATTTCTCATTAAATTTGAAAAGATGAATTGATAATTAATGTCAAAGTAAAATCCGCCCCATTAGTCTTGAATCATTAATTGAGACATGGGAGGATTAGACTTATCGACATGGAATGGATATTTTCATGGAGTTGTGTTAGAACCCTAGAATTTCAATAAACTTAATTGGAGACTTGACTTCGTGAGTTAGAGGAAAAATTGGTCATGAGTGTGGAAGAATCCCCCATTCATGGCCCTACATACTTGAGTAAATTGATTTCTAAGCTGATCTTGAAACCCCAAGAGGATTGAGAGTGAATTTGATGAGGAACCCTAACTTGATCTTAGAAGAGGATTTCAAATTCAATGAATGTATGAGAGTATAGTGACTTAGTCTAGGTTAAAACCTCTTAAAATACTCTTTATGAAGCCCAAAACAAAACGTCATTAAGATGTTAGAAGTTTAAGAATTTACAAAATACCCCTGGGAACACATAATTAAAAACTGACTATCAGGAACCACGGGTCTTGCCACGAGTCGTACCCACAAACAACGACTCATGGTTTCTTTCCATTGTTAGCTAACCAAATTCCCAGGTTCACTGTTTCTCAAGCCACAGACCTCACAACGACTAGTTGTTTTGTACAATGAGTACTATCAGGGCTTGTGGTTAGGGGACACCATTACTTATACTCCACTCTACAACTGCATAAAATGACTCATTAATTCCTAAAATGAGTCATTCCATGACCCATTACTTCCCTGAAGCCTGTCACAACCCTTTCCCACGACCTATCACACCATACAACGAGTCGTACCTTGACTCGTAGGTCTAAGATCTGACATCCAATAGCTTATTAGGATTCCTGACCATGACTCGTTACATCAACCTGTGACTCATTCCATGAGTTGTTATCAGTATTTGGGGAAACTTATGGATCACCACGACTCCCTCCTACGACCCGTAACATGGAACAACGACTTGTACCACAAGCTGTTCTGAGAGAATATTGCAGATTTTCTACTGAATCTTCTATAAGACTAGTGCTTGGTCATAAGGACCTTTCGGGTCTTAAATTATCTCCCCCTTAGGAACATTCATGTGGTCTAATGAAGCTGAGAAGATAGGGAAGGAGCTGCAATCCCGAAACTAAAAGCCATAGACTGAAAACTGACGGAATGACTGACTCCAGGCTGAGGTACATGATTGAACTGAATTCATGAAACATACATGCATACAATGAAATTGAAGAAACTTAGAGACATGAACATGACATGAAACTAAATAGAGTACTAAGATGGAAACTAGTATCTTATGCTGGAACTAAGCCGAAAGGGAAAAGATGCGGGTATCTAGCCATCATATAAACTTTGGCTTCCTATGTAGCACCTTCAAAAAGCTAATTCCTCCACAAAATCTTCATTGAAGCTACTTCCTTTTTTCTCAACTTCTAAACCTGACGATCAAGAATATCAATCAGAACGTCCTCATAAGTAAGGCTATCCCTCACCCCAATGCTCTCTACTGGAATAACTAAAGCTGGGTTACCAATGCACTTCTTCAATAGAGATACATGGAAAACTGGGTGCACCAAAGCTAACTCTGCTGGTAGCTCTAACTCATATTCCACTTTGCCAACTCACCTCAGAATCCTATAAGGACCAACATATCAGGGATTAAGCTTCTCTTTCTTATCGAACCTCATCACCCCCTTCACGGGAGACACCTTCAAAAACACCCAATCGTCAACCTCAAACTCAAGCTCCCTCCTCCTAACATCTGTATACTATTTCAAATAACTCTGAGTTATTTTCAGCCTTACTCTAATTAGCTGAACTTTCGCCATGGCCTTATGAACTGAATCTATCCCTACCAATGTAGCCTCACCTACCTCAAACCATCCAATAGGTTATCTATACCTTCGCCCATAAAGAGACTCAATTGGAGCCATCTGAATGCTGATGTTATAACTGTTATTGTAGAAAACTCGATGAGACGCAAGTGATCATCCAAACTATCTTTGAAATCAATCACACATGATCTCTACATGTCCTCTAAAGTCTGAATAGTCCGCTCAACCTGAATATCTATCTGCGGGTGAAAAGCTATGCTAAGCTTTACCTGTGTATCCAGGCCCCTCTAAAATGACCTCTAAAACTAAGAGGTGAACTGAGTACCCCTATCTGAGATGATGGAAAAAGAAAATCCAAGCAACTGAACCATCTCCCGAATGTACAATCTAGCATAATTCCCTACTAAATCGGTTGTTTTGACCGATATTAAATGGGCTGATTTGGTCAACCTATCCATGTCACCCATATAGAGTCATACTATCGGAGTGTACGAGGCAAGCTTGTAATGAAGCCTATATTAATCTCTTCCCACTTCCAATTATGAATGTCAATGTTCTGAAGCATACCTCCGAGTCTCCAATGCTCAACCTTCACCTGTTGGCAATTCGGACACTTAGCCACAAACTCCGTCATGTCCTTCTTAATGCCATTGCACCAATAGACTTCCCATAGATCATGGTACATCATGGTGGCACGGTGATGATTAAATTACCAAGAACCATGAGCCTTGCTCAACAGCCGCTCTCTAAAGTCATCTATAGCCGAAATACACAATCAACCATGATATCAAAGTACACCATCTCCCCTTTGGGAGAAAACCTCCGCTTTCTAATTCCAGACTGGTTCCTTCAACTTCACTAGGATAGGATCCTCATCTTGCCTAGCTTTGTCTTCTGTCACCAAAGAAGATTCCGACCCACTCAGGACATAATACCACCATCCGTTGAATCTGTAAGGAAAACTCCTAAATGAACAAGCCTATGGACAACTTTCGCCAAATCCTTTCTTCCATTCTTGACGTGAGACACACTCTCCATGGACAACCTACTAAGGGCATCAGCCACTACATTGGCCTTGCCCGAATGATAAAGGACACTTATTTCATAGTCCTTGAAAATATCTAGCCATATCCTTTGTCGCAAATTCAGTTCTTTCTGAATGAACACATACTAAAGGCTCCTGCGGTCTGTGAATTCATCCACATGCACCCCATATAAATAGTGTCTCCAAATCTTCACTGCAAACACCAAAACTGCCAACTCTAGGTCATGTGTTGGGTAATTTTTCTCATGAGTCTTAAGTTGTCTAGAGGTATACACAATGACCTTACTATGTTGCATCAACACACAATCAACACCCAGCCTAGAAGCATCACAATACACAACAAAACCATTCGTGCCCTCCGGTAGGTTTAGTATTAGGGCGGAAGTGAGTCGAGTCTTTAACTCCTGAAAATTTTTCTCACAAGCATCCGACTATAGATATTTGACCTTTTTCTAGGTCAACTTAGTTAACGGTGTTACAATAGATAAATACTTCTATGAACCTCCTGTAGTAGCCAGGTAAACCAAAGAAGCTCTTATTATCTATAGAAATGATAAGTCTAGGTCAATTCTTCACGACTCTATCTTTTGAGAGCCCACTTGCACACCCTCACTAGACACCAAATGACCCAAGAATGCGACTAAGTTAAGCCAAAACTCACACTTTCTAAATTTAGCAAACAACTGGAGATCCTTGAAAGTCTGCAACATCATCCTAAAATTGAGTGACATGCTCCTCCTTGCTCCGAGAGTATATGAGAACATCGTCTATAAAGACAATCATGAACATATTCAAATATGGCTTGAACACCCTGCTCACCAAATCTATAAAAGCTGCAAGAGCATTTGTTAATCCAAAAGACATAACAACGAACTTATAGTGACCATACCGAGTCCTGAAGGCTATCTTCGGGATGTCACTCTCACTAACATTGAGCTGATGACAGCCGGATCTGAGGTCTATCTTTGAAAAGCACTTAGTACGCGAAAGCTGGCCAAATAGGTCATCAATCTTGGGAAGGGAATACTTATTCTTGATTGTGACCTTGTTCAACTACTGATAATCAATGCACATTCTAAGGGAACCGTTCTTCTTCCGAACAAAGAGAACTGGAGCACCCCATAGGGACTTACTAATCTTGATAAAACCCTTACCTAGGAGATCCTTCAACTGTTCCTTCAACTCCTTTAGCTCGTTTGGAGCCATCCTGTAAGGAGGAATGGATATGGGCTACGTATCAGGGAGAAGTTCAATACCAAGCCAATCTCCCACAAGGAAGGGACTCCTTTTAGATCATCCGGAAGCACCTTCGGGTACTCGCATACATAGGGACAAACTGAAGAGTCAGGATGTCAGACATAGACTCCTTAACCCAAACTAGATAACATACACAATCCTTAGAGATCATCTTCCTATCCATGAGATAGGAAACAAAGTGACCTACAGGTACAGTGGAACTACCCTTCCACTCTAAGATGGGTTCACCTAGAAATAAAAAATCTATTGTATGAGTTCTATAATTGACTGAGGCATAACATGCATATAACCAATCCATAACAAATATAACATCTAAATTTGTCACATCTAACTCCACTAAATCAGCTGAGGTGACTTTCTGAAGAATCATGATAGGGCAATTTCTGTACACCAGACGAGGTAAAACTGACTCACCGACATAGTAGAGATTGAGAAGGGTTCTTATAGGATTTCAGGATTGACTACGAAACTAACGACAACATAAGGAGTCATGAAATATAATATGGCCCCTAGATATAATAATGCATACACATAAAGATGGAATACACATAACATATCAATGATCACATTAGGAGAGACCTCCTACTCCTATCGAGAAGATAGTGCATAGAACCTGTTCTAGCACTGTCTGTACGTTGCACTAGAAGAGACACCCTATTGAGATGGGCGAGCTACTGAACTGGTGGCTGGGGTGCGTACCCCACCATTGCCATATTTGGATTAAGGGCAATCCCTAAGTCTATTTTCGGGTTTTCCACCCTTGAAACAAGTATTTAATATAACTAAGCATTTCCTAGGGTGGTTCTTACCGCACCTCGCATAGGCTGGGAAAGTGCGCTTCCCTGCCATGCTCCCCTAGACTCTGGAGCTCGATGCACTACCCCTCTGATCATGTCTAGGTCTGGATGGAACACCAACTGATGATGGACCTAACCCTAACGTTCTCTAGTGGGACTGAGGGTAATGTCCACAACAAGATCTCTACTAGAAATGCCCATAGCTCCCTGTCCTGGCCCTCTTAGCCTCTTTCTCCTTCTTCTTCATGTGCTCTGCCTCTTTTTGCTGCGCATATATGATCAATCTAGATAAATATATATATATATATATATATATATATATATATATATATTTTATTAATCAGCATGGCGTTCCTGCACTCCTTGACCAAAGAATCTGCCACCTAATTCACAAACCTGCATACGAGCCCTCAGATCAGCAACCATCTCCGGTGCATACTTGGACAACCGGGGAAACTCTGAGGCATACTCCTTGGAGGTCATGTTTCTATCCTTTAGATTGATGAATTTAGTTGCCTTTGCCTCTCTCAACAATCTGGGAATGAACCTATCCAAAAAGGCGGTAACAAACTCATCCCAACCCATGGGAACCTCTCCAACTCCCCTACTGTCCTTCTACTAACGGAACCATATATGAGTAACTCCCTTTAGCTGATAGGAGGCTAAGTTTGCATTTTCCTCTCTAGTCACCCCCATAATCTTTGTGATATTCTGCACCCTTCTCTATGAACTCATGTGGGTCCTCATCAACTTTCGACCTGACAAAATTAGGTTGGTTCATCATGAGAAAGTCTCGCACTCTCACGGCTAATGCATTCTCATTCTGGAAAACATAGGCCACTACCTGCTGGTTGACCTGAGCAGCCATGGACTATGATAACATCTTAAATGCTGCCTTAAACTTAGCAAAAGTGGCCTGCTCGGGCAAAGGATCCACTGGAGCTGGTGGGGCTAGCTGATGCCCATCTCCATTGCCATTTCCGTTTCCATTTCTCCTTCCATTGACTTCGGTGTGGAGGCATAATTTTGCAAATGCATATAGCTTGACTTAGAGGAATAGAGAGGTGTGCATTATCACACAACATAGATCATGAAAGAAGGGAAATGTCCTTAGATATCTCGTAGCTTCTTCCCTATATGTGTGGCATGCTTCACACCCATAGAGAAGACTACTTCACAGAGCTTTCAGATACCCTAGGTCACACCTAAACCTTTGCTCTGATACCAAGTTTGTCATGACTAGAACTGAGACCTCGAACCGTGACACAAACCTAGAACAATCAAAGACTACAAGCAAATCCATGGAACATATATTGCATGAAAAGAGCCTCACTGAGCAAAAATAAAGCATGAACATGATATAAGCGGAAGTCTACATATCATAAGGATAAAATTTTAAACACAACTCAACAACACTGAACTGTCTATACATGATACTCTGAAATGCCTCTACTACTATGATGAGCTGATTGGACAACACCCCCAACTAGCTCACAAGATCTGAAACTAAAAGACATGGTAAAAATATAAAACTGATAATGTCCCCGGAGGCTGAGGACACCTAAGCGTGAATGCGGCTGGACTAATCGGAAGCGAGCTATTGGCAAGACTGAGCTGGATAACCCAAACCTATATCATAAGATGATATAGCATAGAATACGTGGTCAATACTCTAAATGTACCGAGTATGTAAAGTAAGTAAACATGTTAGTAAAACAATAGTTTGAAAACATGAATATAAATCAAGGAAGTTCATGAGAATAAGGACAGCATGCTAAGAGCCATAAATCCAAAGTATGCATAATCATAAGCTATTCATCATAATCTAAACATATTAACCCAAGGTTTAGAAATAGAAATCATATAACATGTCATGCTTGAAATCGTAAGTGAAAGCTAATAAATTGATCAATGGGTCAAGCATGCTATAAAAACATAACATCATAAGTCATGAACATGTGTAACTGAGAACATGAGAAACATCGGGAGATTCTTATAACCAACATACCCCACTTAAGCATACATAGAGCCCGACCTATAAATCCTAGTCGGGAGGGTGATCATACCTTGCCATGAGTAGAACCATGAAAAAGGCGTGATACCACTCATGGATGGACCATAAGGGACATGGGAGACACTCTTAAGGAGGACCTCATCATGGCTATGTTGGGACGTAGTTCTTAGAGCTGGGTGCGCTGGAACCCCGGTCTACCTGGTGTTAAATACTACTCCCAAAATATTTAAATTGCTCATATCATAATCATGATACTTGAAGTACATGGCATGAAATCATGAGATTCATAAACATGCTTGAGATACATGAACTATCCATACAATAGGCCTATGAGTCGGCCATGATCATAAACTTGATATTCATAAAAGCCATGCAAGGAAATCATAATACTCTAAAATCCATAAATTCGTGAAGGATTATTGTGAAAATCATGCATTGTAATCATAAAATATAATTTACTTCATCACACTTGAAATCATGGACTCATAAGCTTAATTCCATAAATCATGCAAAGTAGGGCAAAATTTTGTATAAAACTTGAAAACATGAATTGATAATTAAAGTGAGTAAAATCTGCCCCATTAGTCTTAAATCATTAATTGAGACATGAGAGGATTGCATCCATAGACATCGCATGGAATTGTGTTAAAACCCTAGAATTCTAATACACTTAATTAGAGACTTGAACTCATGAGTTAGAGAAGAAATTAAGTATGAGCCTAGAAGAAATCCCATATTCATGTCCCTACATACCTGGGTAAATTGAGTTCTAAGCAGGTCTTAAAAGCCCAAGAGGACTGAGAGTGAATTTGATGAGGAACCTTAGCTTGATTCTGGAAGGGGATTTAAGATTCAATGAAAATATGAGTGCATAATGACTTAAGCTAGATTAAATCCTCAAAAAAATACTCTTTATGAAGCCCAAAATGATATCATGAAGGGGTTAAAAGCTTAGGAATTTATAAAACTACACCTAGAAACACGTAATTGAAAATTGACTATCAGACACCATGGGTCTTACCCACAAACAACGACTTGTGGTTTCTTTTTGTCGTTAGCAAAGAAAGTTCCCAGGTTCACTATTTCTCAAACCATGGGTATCATGAACCGAACGAAGGCCCCGATCGTAACACGGGACAAGGAGCCCTGAGAGACCCCAAGCCGACCCATGGCATAAGCATACATCAACTCAAACAAGAAGCTAAATAATCAAATATACAATCATAGCGGAAGTCTAACTTGGAATATAACATCAGAATATGAAGTCTGAAGCTGAATACATACATATGTCTGAATAGCCTCTAAACATGATGAGTTGATGGGACAAGACCCCAAGTAACTCAACAAGCTGAAATTGAAAAACATAAAGCAAAGTTGAATAGTGTAGTCCTCGGAAGATAAGGACTAACCAACAAAGAAACGCTACCTCTGGCAAGCTGGCTATGGGCAGGGCTAAAGCTGAGAGCCGGGTCCTGTATCATGAAATGATACAACATAGAAAGTATGCAGTCAGTACGTGGAATGTACCGAGTATGCAAGCTATGTAAGACCGCGAAAGAAAATAAAATCATTTAGGGGCAAGGCATAATGTAAACATAAACATAAGAATCTGAGAGTAGGGCTTGCAAGCATTATTTATGAAATTATGATCTCCTCATAACATAACAAAAAATAACCTCATAACATCAGAATTGATTCGATTGACTCAAAGCTGAAATCCGACATTTATAAGTAAAGCTGAACATTGACTTAAACCTGATTTAGAACATGCATTTACATAAATCTCATGAGTAACAACACATCCATATCTGAAATCATGAGGAAAAATGGAAGACTCATCTTTTAAACTACATACCACGATAGAGCTTACATGGTCCCAACTATCACATTCAAGTAGGTAGAGTCGTCCAAAGCCTTGCTAGGGCTAGGGACGATACCATGATATCGATATCAAGATGAAGACCTATTCGGGCCGGGGAAGCTCACGAGGGAGGTCGGGGACCAAAACGTCATAATGTATAAACCTACGTTGGCGCGTAGTTCTGAGGCATAGGGTGATCGACCCTTAGCCTGCTCGGTGCTAGACATTACTCCCAAAACATGCATATGCTCTACATCATTTTATAACGAAGCTCAACATCGTCAAATGATGAAGATTAATAATCAATACATCTCGAATATAAAATCATGCATATGAGAACCATTAATTCAAACATACCAAAAGTTGATAAGTATAATTAGGAGTCTTCACTCCAAAACCATGTGGTAAGCTATGCATAGGGAACCTTTAACTCAAAACATACCATAATTGGGAGATTTCGCTCCAAAACAACGTGGTAAGGTTAGTTCGGGAAAATCATCATTCATACTCAATATATTGGCATAGCCCAAAGCTTTATTATACTTGGTGATACTTTGTTCATATCAAAAACAACAATTATAAACATGGGTATCTTTAAAACATTATTTTCTTCATAATATCTTATCATCATCACATATACATCACAAATCTCACTTTTCAAGAATATCTCATCAATGGGCTTTAAAATTCATAAGCCTAGAAACATGATTTTTAATTGAAATCACTATAAAAATTTCTGATGATTCATAATTCGATAATAAAATCATAATCAATTCATACCCATGTATAAAAATAGATAATTCATGTATTTGGGTAAAACCTATAGGTAAAATATGGAATTTCATAATTTTAGAGAGGGATTGGGCATAGGTGTAGAATAAACCGCCCATTCATAACTCTACATACCTGTTGGAGGCTAAACCTTACTCTCCCTTGAATGTCCAAAAAGAAATTGAAGATCGCTAGCTTGCTCACCCTCTCACTTCTCTTCTACTTTGAATGCATGGATGAAAAATTAATAGACTGAACTTAACCCCATAAAAGGCCACTATTTACAACCTAAAACATCGTAGTTTAGGCTTTAGGAACTTAGAAATTATGAAAAGGCCCTTACTAATTTCACAAAAAATAATTGCCAGGTGGCCCTAATGAGTAACCTGACGACTCGTGGCTAGGGGGTACAACTTGTGGTGTCATCCTTTATGTTTACTGCTTAGAAAATCTTTTGTGCTTGTCACGGGTCATCTCACGACTCGTTCTGAGTGACCACAACTCGTGGTCACCACCCCTGAAGTACACTGCCTCACTTTTCTTTTCCTTTCTTATTTCCCTCCCCACGACTGACCCAACGACTCGTGGGGCCTGACCATGAGTCGTGGTCTCGTCCATAGGGTTTCATCTCTTCCACTTCTTCTCACTAATCCTTGGACTTTCCCCACGAGTCACCTCACGACTCGTGGGCTGCTCTCACGAGTCTTTCCATGACTAGTTTTGAGTCTGCTGCAAAGTTTTCAACTTTTCTCCATATCAACTCCCGGGTCTGATCCTTGGGCTACTGTGGTATAAAAATATCTCCCCCTTGGGAACATTCGTCCTCGAATGTTGGAAAACACACAAAAAAGCAGAGTTACGCAATTACCATATTTAAATACTGATCATTTAAATCGATAACTAACGAAATGACTACCTCCAATTCAAAATGCATAGCTGAACTAAATTCACCAATCACACATACATAAAAGAAACTTGCACACATGAACTAAACATGAAACTAAATTAAGTCCGAGTGCAAGACTTATACTTCAATTTGAAACTGAGCCGCTAGAGAGTAAATGTGGGTGTCTAGCCATCATATCCGCTTTAGCTTCCCATGTAGCTCTTTCCACATGTTGATTCCTCCATAACACTTTAACTGAAGCTACTTCATTGTTCCTTAGCCTTCAAACCTGGTGATCCAATATTTCCACCGAAACCTCCTCATAGCTAAGGCTGTCTCTCATACCAACACTGTCCACTGGGACAACTAATGCTGGATCAGCCAAACACTTCATCAAAAGTAATACATAAAACACAGGATGCATAGAAGCTAATTCTAAAGGAAACTCCAACTCATATGCTACCTTGCAAACACATCTTATTACCCAATACGGGTCGACATAGCGGGGACTAACTTTCCCTTTCTTTCCAAACCGCATCACTCCTTTCATGGGAGACACCTTCAGACATACCCAGTCGTCGAATTCAAATTCTAACTCTCTTCTTTTCACGTCCGCATAAGACTTTTTGCGACTCTAGGCAGTTTTTAACCTGTCTCTTATCATCTGAACCTTCTCCATTACTTCATGAACTGAATCCGGCCCTATCATTCCCTCCTCACCAACCTCAAACCATCCGATGTGCGACCTATATCTCAGCCCATAGAGAGCCTCGAATGGCACCATCTGAATACTAGAGTGACAACTGTTATTGTACGAAAACTCGATCAGGCGCAAGTGATCATCCCAACCACCTCTGAAGTCAATCATGCATTCCCTCAACATGTCCTCGAGGGTCTGAATTGTCCACTCCGCCTGACCATCCATTTGTGAGTGAAATGTTGTGCTGAGTTTAACCTGTGTACCAAGCCCTTTTTGGAACAACCTCCAAATTTGAGAGGTAAATTGAGTACCTTGATCTGAAATGATAGATAAGGGCACCACATGCAATCGGGCCAACTCCCGGATATACATTTTTGCATAATCCTCCGTCGAATCCGTAGTTTTAACCGGTAAAAAATGTACAACCTTGGTCAACCTGTCTACCACAATCCAAATAGAATCATAGTATTAATGAGTATGAGGCAGACCTGTTATGAAATCCATGTTAATCTCTTCCCACTTATAAGTGGGAATGCTGATATCTTGAAGTATGCCTCCCAATCACTATTGGTCAACCTTTACTTACTGACAGTTTGGACACTTGGCTACGAATTCTGCAATATCCTTTTTCATGCCATTCCACTAATAGATTTCCCGTAGGTCACGGTATATCTTGGTGGCACCCAGATAGATAGAATACCTAGATTGAAGAGCCTCGTACAACATCTGGCTCCTCAAATCATCGACATTTGGAATACATAGGCGACTCTGCTATCGAAGCACACCATTTATCACGCCCCGCCTTGGGGGGTATGATTGGCACCTGGTGCCCTATTAGAATCTGAACTGCTAGACTACTAAGCCTAAACACATCTGGTGCCTGGCTGGCTCTAACTCAGATTCATGGAATCAACGGGCTATATAACGGCTGTAAATACAGCCTCCGGCCGACTGGGCCTATAGCCATCTGTACTGTAATATCAGCAAACCAGAATCATACTCATATAGGTAAACCTATGCGGGCCAACAAGGCCACCATGTTGTCTAGTTATCTCTAACTCAATATAACAAATGCTGAACATCTACGTGACCGGCAAGGTCACCACTACTAACTAGATACAGCCCCACACGGCCAACATAAACAAACATACAAAATAGCTAAACATACGCACGGCCCACATGACCGGCACAACTAACCACAGGGAGATATATACACCATCTGCAAGCCTCTAAGAATACTGATAAGATGGTCGGGACAGAGCCCCGACCTACCCGTACTATACAACAAATGAAAAGGAAATAGACCTCTAGTTGTCTAGCTCCGGATGACAGGAGCTGATAACTCAATGAGCTGACTGGAATCATGAGGGATCGGCTCCTCGTCTACGAGTACCTGCAGGCAAGTAATGCAGCGCCCCAAACGGGCGTTAGTACCACTAGTACTGAGTATGCAAAGTAAACTGAACATAACTGAATATAAGCAACATAACGAGAATTTCTTAACAGCAGGAAATATCTGAAACTGTCTGGACTGATGAAATCTGAAACAAGCTTATCTGTACTGAGAGTAAGGTAGGAGCATACCTATCATCATGGCGACCTGCTATTTATCAGCTAATAGATATCAAGTATATACATATATATAATAAACAAGGACCTATACTAGCCCCCATAAGCCGAAAGGTGCCAACCAACACACAATCTATATACCCATACTCGGGTCAAAACCATCCAAAAATAAATCACTCCACTCGCCTAATAACTACGAGCACCTCTACCGGCCCCTTGGGTCTCCAGCTCGGGCTATGGCCTCTGATATAAATAACTGTGTCTGAGCCTGAAGGACTCCTGTACTGTAAAATGTAATCTGTATCTATATCTGTATCTGTAATCTGCCCCCTGGGCGCAAGCGCACAACAGGGTAAGCTATACTACTATGCTGATCAGCCTGATATGGGGAATGCTTGTCACACCCCACCTTGGGGGGTATGAAGGGTACAGGTGCCCTATTAGGACCAGAACTACTAGACTACTGAGCCTAAGCACATTTGGTGCCTGGCTGGCTCTAACTCAAATTCGAGGAATCAACGGGCTATATAACTACTGTAAACATAGCCTCCGGCCGATTGGGCCCATAACCACCTGTATAAAACTTTAGCTAACCAGAAACATACTTACAAAGGGGAAACCTATGCGGGCCGACAAGGCCACCATGCTGTCTAGTTATCTCTAACACAATATAATAGAATACTGAATGACTACGTGACCGGCAAGGTCACCACTACCATAAGACTATGGCCCCACATGACCAACATAATTAACAAAGCTAAGCAACTAAAAAAAATGCATGGCCTCACACGACTGGCACAACTAACCACAGGGGAATATATACAAACTGCAAGCCTCTAGGAATACTGATAAGATGGTCGGAAAAGGGCCCCGACCTACCCATACTATACAACAAAAGAAAATGAAATACACCTCTGAATATCAAGCTCCAGATGATAGGAGCTGATGACTCTGCTGATTGGATCACGAGGGATCGACTCCTCATCTACGTGTACCTACAGGCAAGCAATGCAGCGCCTCCACGGGCATCAGTACCAAAGGTACTGAGCATGTAAAGCAAATTGAAATATACAACTGAAATGGGTAACAACAATAACTTGAAATACAAGAAGGAAGTAGCTGAGTCTATCTAGCTGAGGATAACTGGGGAGAGTTTACCTATTCTATAACTAAACAAGCGTACCTGACGACGTGTCGTCCTACTGTCTATTAGTATCTAGTAGCACATATAGATATACATATAAATACACACAATATCTGACCGACCCCCATAAGCCTGAAGGTGCCAACCAACAGAACAATCTATTTACCCCTACCCGGGTCTAAACCAGCCAAAAATAAGTTACTCCACACATCTGATAACTGTGAGCTCCTCCTACCGGCCCCTTTGGGTACGTAGCTCAGGCCTTGGCCTTTAACAATAAACTATGTCCGAGTCCGAAGACTCCTGCCTCTAGGCGCAAGCGCTCAACGGGGTAATCTGCTGCTGTATCTATGACTGAAACTGCCCCTGGGTGTAAACACGAGACAGGGTAATTTTATAAAAATTTATATCTAAAACTGCCCCCGGCCACAAGCACACACAGAGTAGTCTGCCCTTGTAAATAGGGTAATCTAGCTCTATGCAGAGTAAACTGAACTGCCCCTGCAAGCAGGGTAATCTGGACCATATTATTATGGTGGTCAGCCATCATCGTCCTCTAGGCAGACGGCATCACCCAGCTGGGGGTGGTATCTGAATCTGGTATCGACACAGCTATAACCCAGGGGCGGCGGGGATGCTATGGGACACCCACATGCCATAACAAGTCTCAACATGCAAAACACATACATAGCAAGCATGCTCAAATGAAAAATACTAATCATATTCTCTTCTTTTATTACAAGGCCAGTCCGTATTAAACAACTGATGCTATATTCTATTTTGCACTGTTTCTGATTGCTGGACTAACTACTACCTGGCCCTTATCTGTTTATCTGAATATTGTTATCCGTGATCTGAAGCTATACCAGTTTCTAGAGCCATATCTATTTCTGGAGCAACATCTGTATCTGGAGCTATTTCTATATCTGATTACTGATCTGATTACATTTGGATATAACTCAATAACATAGAACATGCCATCTATCACTGGATATAGCTCAATAACATAAGATGTGCCATCTGTACCGGATACAGTCTCAACAAATGTAATACATACTATCTGTAATCTTGCTAATTAATTATACTACTTTTACAACTTCCATTCTGAGTATTACGTAAGAACATGCTGAGCTACTAGCTGATACCACGTTACTATCCAAAATCATCTGACCATCCGTTATTCTAATTATCGCGTGATACGTAATGATATACTAGCATGCTTGCTGGAAATTGTACAATAATCATTCCTGTTTGCTGGGTATCTGTTAATAGCCTTTATTCTATTTATTTTCTTGACTGTACTTCCTGGCTTGCCGAAAGAATAGCTTTACATACTTGGTTTCTGAGTACCCGACTGACCGATGTAATTTCTGTCAGTACTTCTGCTGTTTCTCCCAACTACATTCATATACATGTCAATTAGAACTAAATACACCAATATTCTGAAAGAAAATGTCACTTTTGATATATTTATAGCCTAAACTTTGGCTTATCGAAAGACGGTCAAAAACTCGCTATTTCTCAAGAGTCCAAAAGGGAGAAATATTCACTTTAAGGCTAGGAGTATATTGACACTAATTTGGAGCAATTCCACTTACCTTAGTTCGGTAGCACGACGATTCGCCGGCCGAATTTCGCGAAACTAAATCCGTAGGAGTGCTCCTTACTGCTTAATACCTTGGTATCTACAGTTAATTTGAGTTTGGACCGCGTTTGATGGCGTAATCGGAAGGAAATTATCAAGAAACCTCGTCTCCCTCTGTTTTCCCTCGACCTTACTGGAAATTATATGAAAAATAACCTTTAAAACCGAAGTGGAGGGCTTATATAGTTGGGCCTAGACCGGGCCAATGTGTCACGGAGCCAACACGGAGGCTCCACCTCCGTGACACGTTGCCATCGCGGAGGGGCTCTGCCCCGGCTCCTTCCACGATGGTTCGACAGGTTTCTCATTTGGTCTTATCCCGGGCCTTTTTCTAGTAGGTATAACTTTCAAATACTCTTAACCAACACGCGAATAGGCCATCTATGTGTTGGGAATTTTACGGGGTACAACGTTCTTCACCCCTTAAGAACATTCGTCCTCGAATGTAAACTTCTATCTAGAGGACTTCTCAACTTACTCAACTTGTTCCTAGAAAAATTTTGGCAGAGTTTCCCCTGTAATATGGACTATCCCAAAAACCTGAAATGCAGTAAAAGTCCCATACAGGTACTCCACATAATACTATAGTATTTAAATGACAAATTAAAATAGACCTTCTCATTTATATATACTATAAGGCACTGCATAAGATAATAATACTAACATACCTGTCGCCTGACTGGGCTTGAAATACATGAGGGTATCTGGTCTTCATATCTTTCTCTGCCTCCCAAGTAATCTCCTCTCGGTTCCTGTTACGCCACAATACCTTGACAGACGCAATATCTTTAGTTCTCAATCTACGAATCTGTCTGTCTAAGATGGCTACTGGAACCTCTTCATATGCTAATTCTTCTGTGACCTAGACATCTTGAATTGGAACAACTGTGGAAGGGTCTCCTACGAACTTCCTCAACATAGATACATGGAATACTGGGTGAACAGACGCTAACTCTGCAGGCAAGTTCAATTCGTACGCAACTCGGCCTATTCTCCGCCGAATCTAATATGGCCCAATGAACCTTGGGCTAAGCTTGCCTTTCTTGCCAAATCTCATCACCCCTTTCATCGAAGACACTTTCAAATATGCCCAGTCATCCACTGCAAATTCTAGATTTCTGCGCCGCATATCCACATAAGACTTCTGGCGGCTCTGAGCAGTCTGTAGGCGTTCTCTGATAAGCTTCACCGCCTCTTCTGACCGACGATTAATATCCGGCCCAATCAGCGCTGTCTCCCCCACTTCAAACCAGCCAATGGGTGATCTACATTTCCGCCCGTATAATGCTGCAAAGGGCGCCATCTGGATAGCTGAATGATAATTGTTATTATAGGCAAATTCAATCAATGGCAGATGCTCATCCCAGCTACCCCCAAAATCTAGCACACACGCTCGTAGCATGTCCTCGAGCATCTGAATAGTGTGCTCAGCCATTCCATCTGTCTGAGGGTGGAATGCTGTGCTCAGATTAATCTGCGTTCCAAGACCCCTCTGGAACAACTGCCAAAATCTAGCTGTAAACTGTGCTCCTCGGTCTGAAATAATAGACACCGGCACTCCATGTAATCTAACTATTTCTCTGATATATAATTCGGCATAGTCCTCGGTCGATAAAGTAGCCTTCACTGGCAGGAAATGAGCGGATTTTGTTAATATGTCAACGATTACCCAAATAGAATCATTTCTGCGTCTGGTGCGGGGTAACCCTGTTACAAAATCCATATTTATCGCTTCCCATTTCCATAAAGGCACAACTATACCCTGCGTCAGACCACTCAGTTTCTGGTGTTCTGCTTTCACCCGCTGGCACTTAGGACATCTGGATACAAATTCAGCTATTTTAGCTTTCATACCTGGCCACCAGTAGATGTCTCTGATGTCATGGTACATTTTCGTTGCTCCTAGATGGAGGGAATAGCGAGCGTAATGTACCTCATGCATGATCTGCTGGCAAAGCCCTTAAATATTTGGGACACATAGGCGGCCCTTACAACGCAGCACTTCATCCTCAGTCACTTGGAAATCTGGCTCCTTACCTTTCTGAACTCTATCTCTGAGATGGACTAAGTCAGGGTCCTCGTACTACCGTTCTTTTACCTCTCTAACTAACGATGACACCACAGAGTTCTGAATCACCGCTCTGTTATTTTCTATTTCTACTACTCGGACGGCTAAACCAGCTAGCTGATAAATTTCCTTGGCTAACTCCCGTTTCTCAGGTCGCAAATACGCCAAACTCCCCATTGACTTATGGCTCAGGGCATCTGCTACTACATTATCTCTCCTTGGGTGGTAGAGAATATTTATGTCATAATCTTTCAGCAATTCTAACCAGCGATGCTGCCGCAGATTTAACTCCCTCTGTGTGAAAATGTACTACAGGCTTTTATGATCTGTAAAAATGTCTACTTGAACGCCATACAGATAATGCCTCCTGATTTTCAGAGCGTGGATCACCGCGGCCAGTTCCAGGTCATGGGACGGATAGTTCTTTTCGTGCTTCCTCAGCTGTCTGGAAGCATAAGCAATTACCTTTCCATGCTGCATCAGCACACAACCCAGTCCAATGCTTGAAGCGTCACAATACACCACATACCCATTTGTTCCCTCTGGCAATGCTAGTACTGGGGCAGAGGTCAATCTGTCTTTCAATTCTTGAAAACTCTGCTCACATGCCTCCATCCACTGAAATTTCGCTGCTTTCTGTGTCAGCTTTGTCAGAGGTGCTGCTATAGTGGAGAATCCTTCAACAAATCTCCGGTAATACCCTGCTAAACCCAGGAAACTGCGGACCTCGGTTGGAGTGGTAGGTCTGGGCCATGTCTTGACCGCCTCTATTTTCTGTGTGTCCACCTGTATACCAGCATCCGACACGATATGCCCCAAAATGGCAACTGAGTTCAGCCAGAACTCACACTTAGAAAACTTGGCATACAGTTGACAGTCCCTAAGGATCTGGAGTACTGTTCGTAAATGGTTCTGGTGATCTGTCTCTGAACGAGAATATACCAGAATATCATCGATAAATACTATCACGAACAGATCCAAATACGATCTGAATATGTTGTTCATCAGGTCCATAAACATTGCGGGAGCATTCGTCAGCCCAAAAGACATGACTAGAAATTCAAAGTGACCATATTTGGTCCTGAAAGCAGTCTTTGGAATGTCCCTCTCACGAACTCGGACCTAGTGGTATCCGGACCTCAGATCTATCTTAGAGAAACATCTGGCCCCCTACAACTGGTCAAACAAATCATCTATTCTAGGGAGCGGGTATTTGTTTTTAACCATTACCTTATTCAGTTGCCGGTAGTCTATACACATACGGAGTGAGCCATCTTTCTTTCTTACAAACAGAACTGGCGCACCCCATGGGGAAGTACTAGGCTTGATAAAGCCTTTGTCGAGCAAATCTTTTAACTACTCTTTCTACTCTCTAAGCTCAGCTGATGCCATGCGATACGGGGGAATGGATATAGGTTGAGTCCCTAGCAATAAGTCAATTGCAAAATCTATCTCCTTCTCGGGAGGGATACCAGGCAACTCATCTGGAAATACGTCAAGGAATTCATTAACCATTGGAACAGACTGAAGATTCGGAGGTTCCACCCGAACGTCCTGGACTCCAACTAGGTGGTAAATACATCCCTTTGCTATTAATTTTCTCGCCTGAAGGTAGGAAATAAACCTACCATTTGGCGTAGCTGTGCTCCCTTTCCATTCTCGCACTGATTCCCCCGGAAAGTGAAATTGGACCATCTTGGTCAAACATTCTAAATTGGCATAGCATGGCACTAAACAGTCCATACCCATAATGGCATCGAAGTCGACCATCTCAAGTTCTATCAAGTCTACTGTGGTCTGGCGATCAACAACCTCTACTGTACATCCCCGGTAAACTCTTTTAGCTGTAATTGAGTCACCGACCGGTGTAAGCACTGAAAAAGGCTGCTGAAGCAATTCTGGTTGATACCCAACTTCCCGGCCACAAACGTTGTAATATATGACAAGGTAGACCCAGGATAAATCAATACATAAACAGGGTATGAGCAGATAATCAATATACCTGTGACCACGTCGGGAGATGCCTCTAAATCCTGCCTCCCTGGTAATGCATAGGTACAGCTGGGGCCTGCACCTGAGCCAGAGGCTCCTGATCTACCTCGGCCCCTATTTGCTGAACCTGAGGGTCTGTGCCTTACTGCGTCTACTGGAGCTCGTGGCCCCACTGATGTTCTATCCAGACTATCCCGGCTACCCTGTCCTCTAGCCGGACAATCTCTCATTAAATGCCCTTCCTGTCCATAGTAATAGCACCCTGAGAAGCCTTGCCTGCAAGCTCCAGAATTGGGTCGGTAGCATATAGTACAAGGGGTAGGTGCAAACCTACTCTGCTCTGCCCTCTGCTGCAGAGGTGATGCTACTTTCCGAAAATTGCTACCGGACTCTGACTGACTCCGACGAACAAATCTGCCTCTCTACTGCTGTACCGGAGGTAAAGATCTGGGCGGCCTATCTGAAAACTGTGGTCTCATCCCCCTAGGGATTCCCCCCTGAATCTCAGCGGGTTTATTTCTACAGCGCTGCTCTAAAGTCGCCTGCCTGTCGCCCCGCTGCCGCTGTCTCAGGCCCTCAATTGTCTGTGCGAAGGCCTGTACCCTGGCTATGTCCATGTCCTCTCTCAAAGTAGCTGTCATGCACGTCTCTATGTAATCTGAATTCAGGCCCATAATAAAGCGATGGACTCTGGACAACATGGTGTCCACAAATGCTGGAGCATAGCGGGCTAAGGAGTCGAACTGTAAGGAATACTCACGGACACTTCTGGCCCCCTGCTCTAAGTGTAAGAACTGGTCCATCCGGGCCTGTCTGACCTCTCGGGGTAAGTAGTGGTCTAGGAAGGCCTCCGAGAAGCTGGACCAGGTCGGAGGGGCAACATCTCTCCCTCAAAACCTTTCCCAACTCTCATACCACAATACAGCTATGTCCCACAACCGAAACACTGCCAGCTCAACTGATTCTGTAGGGGTCACATGCATAACCCAGAAAATTCTCTACATCTAGTCTAGAAAATCCTGGGGGTCCTCCGCTAAATCTGAACCTGTAAACTGAGGGGGTCCCAATGCCAAGAATTCTCTAACCCTGGAACTACTTGGCCCACGTAGAGATTCTGCTGCTACAGATGGTACTGGCTGATGCTGAGTAGCTAGCATCTGGGTTAACATAACGACCGCACTATGTAGCTCCTGATCAGATAAAGTGGGTGCAGGAGCTGTGGGAAGCGGTGCTACCTCAAATTGTGTCTTGCGAGGCAGAGACTGCTGGGAGGGTCGAGATGACACCTCTGTATCGCCCTCAGACCGGGCTAAATCTGGCTGTAAGTGAGGCATCCTGCTGGTGCCTTTGCCTACCGCTGTATCTAATCTCCTGCCTGTAGCAGGGTGCCACTGGTCTGCCATTTTTATTTGTAGACAAAGAATATGATAAGTTTTAAGAACTCGACCCTATACTGTACTGCGCTATGGCACGACTGAGTATGAAAGAATGGTAACCATCCTATTATGCCTCGCAGCCTCCTGCCTATTGTATGTGGTGCAGAACACATCCATAGACAAGACTCTACTTAGCACGGCTTGCAGACTCCCTGGGACATGACCTGCTCTAATACCAAGTTTGTCACACCCCACCTTGGGGGGTATGACCGGCACCTGGTTCCCTATTAGGACCTGAACTGCTAGACTACTGAGCCTAAGCACATCTGGTGCCTGGCTAGCTCTAACTCAGATTCGAGGAATCAACGGGCTATATAACGGATGTAAACACAGCCTCCGGCCGACTGGGCCCATTGCCACCTGTATAAAACTTCAGCTAACCAGAAACATACTTACAAAGGGGAAACCTATGCGGGCCGATAAGGTCACCATGCTGTCTAGTTATCTCTAACACAATATAATAGAATACTGAAGAACTACGTGACCGGCAAGGTCACCGCTACCATCAGACTATGGCCCCACATGGCCAACATAATCAACAAAGCTAAGCAACTAAACAAAACGCACAGCCTCACACGACTGGCACAACTAACCACAGGGGAATATATACAGACTGCAAGCCTCTAGGAATACTGATAAGATGGTCGGGACAGGGCCTCGACCTACCAATACTATACAACAAAAGAAAATGAAATACACCTCTGAATATAAAGCTCTAGATGACAGGAGCTAATGACTCTGCTGACTAGATCACGAGGGATCGACTCCTCGTCTATGTGTACCTGCAGGCAAGCAATGCAGTGCCCCCACGGGCGTCAGTCCCAAAGGTACTGAGCATGTAAAGCAAACTGAAATATATAACTGAAATGGGTAACAACAATAACATGAAATACAAGAAGGAAGTAGATGAGTCTATCTAGCTGAGGATAACTGGGGAGAGTTTACCTATTCTATAACTAAACTGAGCGTACCTGACGATGTGTCGTCCTAGTGTCTATCAGTATCTAGTAGCACATATAGATATACATATAAATACACATAATACCTGACCGACCCCTATAAGCCGGAATGTGCCAACCAACAGAACAATCTATTTACCCCTACCCGGGTCTAAACCAACCAAAAATAAGTCACTGCACTCATCTGATAAATGTGAGCTCCTCCTATCGGCCCCCTTGGGTACGTAGCTGGGGCCTTGACCTCTGACAATAAACTATGTCTGAGTCCGAAGACTCCTACCTCTGGGCGCAAGCGCTCAACGGGTTAATCTGCTGTTGTATTTGTGACTGAAACTGCTCCTGGGTGTAAACACGCGACAGGGTAATTTTATAAAAATCTATATCTAAAACTGCCACCGGCCACAAGCACACACAGAGTAGTCTGCCCCTGTAAACAGGGTAATCAGGCTCTGTGCAGAGTAAACTAAACTTCCCTTGCAAGCAGGGTAATCTTGACCATATTATTATGGTGGTCAGCCATCATCGTCCTCAAGGCGGACGGCATCGCCCAACTGGGGGCGGTATCTGAATCTGGTATCGACACAGCTATAACCCAGGGGAAGCGGGGATGCTAAGGGACACCTACATGCCATAACAAGTCTCAACATGCAAAACACATACACAGCAAGCATGCTCAAATGAAAAATACTAATCATATTCTCTTCTTTTATTTCAAGGCCAGTCCGTATTAAACAACTGATGCTATATTCTATTTTGCACTATTTCTGATTGCTGGACTAACTGCTACCTGGCCCTTATCTGTTTATCTGATTATTGTTATCCGTGATCTGAAGCTATATCAGTTTCTAGAGCCATATCTATTTCTGGAGCTACATCTGTATCTGGAGCTATTTCTATATCTGATTACTGATCTGATTACATCTGGATGTAACTCAATAGCATAGAACATGCCATCTATAACTGGATATAGCTCAATAACATAAGATGTGCCATCTGTTACCGGATACAGTCTCAACAAATGTAATACATACTATCTGAAATATTGCTAATTCATTATACTACTTTTACAGCTTCCATTCTGGGTATTACGTAAGAACATGATGAGCTACTAGCTGATACCACGTTACTACCCAAAATCATCTGACTATCTGTTATTCTGATTATCGCGTGATACGTAATGATATACTAGCATGCTTTCTAGAAATTGTACTAAAATCGTTCCTGTTCGTTGGGTATCTGTAATAGCCTTTATTCTATTTATTTTCTAGACTGTACTTCCTGGCTTGCCGAAAGAATAGCTTTACATACCTGGTTTCTGAGTACCCGACTGACCGATATGATTTCCGTCAGTACTTCTGCTGTTTCTCCCAAGTACATTCATATACATGTCAATTAGAACTAAATACACCTATATTCTGAAAGAAAACATCACTTTCGATATATTTATATCCTAAACTTTGGCTTATCGAAAGACGGTCAAAAACTCGCTATTTCTCAAGAGTCCAGAAGGGAGAAATATTCACTTTAAGGCTAGGAGTATATTGACACTAATTTGGAGCAATTCCACTTACCTTAGTTCGGTAGCACAATGATTCGCCGACCGAATTTTGCGAAACTAAATCTGTAGGAGTGCTCCTTACTGCTTAATACCTTGGTATCTGGAGTTAATTTGAGTTTGGACCGCATTTGACGGCGTAATCAGAAGGAAATTATCAAGAAACCTCGTCTCCCTCTGTTTTCCCTCGACCTTACTTGAAATTATATGAAAAATAACTTTTAAAACCGAAGTGGAGGGCTTATATAGTTGGGCCTAGACAGGGCCAATGTGTCACGGAGCCAACACGGAGGCTCCACCTCCGTGACACGTTGCCATCGCGGAGGGGCTCTGCCCCGGCTCCTTCCGTGATGGTTCGACAGGTTTCTCGTTCGGTCTTATCCCGGGCCTTTTTCTAGCAGGTATAACTTTCAAATATTCTTAACCAACACACGAATAGGCCATCTATGTGTTAGGAATTTTACGGGGTACAACAATGCTTCATCCCATCTTTGTCCTACTGCGGACGGCATACCACTCCTTGGAGTGGCGTATCCCCACCCTCACAGTGGGTCGACACAGTGACCAACCCAGGGGCGGCGAGGACGCTCAATGGGTGCCCTCATAACACAAACAGGTCTCAACAAATAATAATCACATATAGCAAGCATGTTTAAACTTAAAATACTATTTGTAATCTGATTTCTCATTCTGAACTCTATTTTGTGTTATACTGATTCTCATACTGAACTATACTGTATCTAAGATATTATGTGACTGTCTGACTATACTGTCAACTGAGGTATCATCTGACTGTCTGGCTATATTGTATCTGAGATATTATCTGTCTGTCTGATATTGCTTTACTAACTTTTATTCTGAATATATATCATATTATCATAAAACATGCTTGCTAAATTCAAACCGGACTCAATTCTCGACTTATAAGTTCTTTCTTCTATACATCACGCTGTTTACTGTACTGGATTACTAACTTGGCAAAGGAATTAGCTTTACATACCTTTGTTTCAGAGTTCCTGACTAACCGGCGTAGTTCGGTCAGTATTTTGGCTATTTCTCCCAACGGCATTCATATACATATCAATTAGAGCTAAATACACTAATATTCTAGAAGAAAACATCACTTTCAATATATATAGCCCAAACTTTGGCTTATCGAAAAACGGTCCAAAACTCGCTATTTCTCGAAAGTCCAGAAGGGAGAAATACAAACTTTAGGGCTAGGAATATATTGACACTAACTTGGAGCAATTCCACTTACCTTAGTTCGGTAGCACGACGATTCGCCGGTCGAATTTCATGAAACTAAACCCGTAGGAATGCTCCTTGCTGCTTAATACCTCGGTATCTAGGATTAATTTGAGTTTGGACCGCGTTTGGCGGCGTAATCGGACGAATATTAGTAGGAGATCTTCGTTCCCCCTTCTCTCTGATTACTCTCTGTTTTTCACTGGAAATTATAAGGAATTTTAATGAAAAAAATGAAGTTTGGAGGCTTATATACTTGGGCCTGGACAGGGCCTCCGTGACACGAAGCCAACGCGGAGGCCTCCCTCCGTGGCACGTTGCCATCGCGGAGGGGCTCTGCCTTGGCTCATTTGGCGATGGTTCGACGGATTTCTTATCCGGTCTTTTCCCAGGCCTCTTCCTAGCATGTGGCATTCAAAAACTCTTAACCAACATGCGAATAGGCCATCTAATGTTAAGAATTTACGAGGTGTAACACCATCTCTCCCCTTAAGAACATTCGTCCTCGAATGTAAACCTCTATTTATAGGAATTCTCGACTTACTCAACTTATTTTTTGAACAATTTTGGCAGAGTTTCCCTTGTAATATGGACTATCTCGAGAACTTGAAATGTAGAAAAGTCCAATACGGGTACTCCACGCAATACTATAGCATTCATCAGATAAAAGATTGGAGTCGATTATCTCATTTATACATATACTTTAAGGCACTACATAAAATAACAATACTAATGTACCTCTTGACTGATTAGGCTTGAAACAAGTGAGGATATCTGTTTTTCATATCTTCCTCTACCTCCCAAGTCATTTCCTCTTGGTTCCTATTATGCCACACTACCTTGATAGACGCAATATCTTTAGTTCTCAATCTACGAACCTGTCTGTCTAAGATATCTACTAGAACCTCTTCATAGGCCAGCTCTTCCGTAACCTGGACATCCTGGACTGGGACAAATCTGTGAGGGTCTCCTATCCACTTCCTTAGCATAGATACGTGGAAAACTAGATGAACAGACTCTAATTCTGGAGGCAAGTTCAATTCGTATGCCACTCGGCCTACTCTCCGCCGAATCTGATAAGGCCCAACAAATCTCGGGCTAAGATTACCTCTCTTACCGAATCTCATCACCCCTTTTATCGGAGATACTTTCAGAAATACCTAGTCATTCACATCAAATTCCAGGTCTCTGTGCCGCACATCAACATACGATTTTTTGTGGCTCTGTTCAGTCAGTAGGCATTCTCTGATAAGCTTTACCTTCTCCTCTGACTGTTGAATAATATCTGGCCCAATCTGCGCTGAATCTCCCACTTCAAACCAGCCAACTGGCGATCTACATTTTTCCCCATACAATGCCTCAAAGGGCGCTATCCGGATAGTTGAGTGATAGCTATTATTATAAGCAAACTCAATTAGCGGCAAATACTCATCCCAGCTACCTCCAAAATCTAGCACACACGCCCGTAGCATGTCCTCGAGCATCTGAATAGTGCGTTCAGCCTATCCATCTGTCTGAGGGTGGAATGTTGTGCTCAAATTAATCTGCGTTCCCAGACCTCTTTGAAATGACTGCCAAAATCTAGCTGTAAATTGTGCTCCTCTGTCAGAGATAATAGATACTGGAACACCGTGTAATCTAACTATTTCTCTAATATACAATTCAGCCTAATCTTCATCCAAGAAAGTAGCTTTCACTGGCAGGAAATGGACTGATTTCGTCAGTCTGTCAACTATTACCCAAATGGAATCATGTCTATGCCTGGTACGGGGTAATCCTGCCACAAAATCCATGTTTACTGCTTCCCATTTCCAGAGAGGCACAGCTATGTCTTGAGTTAACCCGCCTGGTTTCTGGTGTTCTGCTTTTACCTGTTGGCAGTTAGGACATTGGGCTACAAATTCTGCTATTTCCCTCTTCATACTTGGCCACCAGTAGATTTCCTTGATATCGTGGTACATTTTCGTCACGCCTGGGTGGAGAGAATAGCGGGTGTAATGTACCTCAGTCATAATCTGCTGGCGAAGCCCTGAAATATCTGAAACACAGAGACGGCCCTTACATCACAGCACTTCATCCTCAGTTATCTGAAAATCTGGCGCTTTCCCTTGCTGAATTTTGTCCTTAAGCTGGACCAGGTCAGGATCTTCACATTGCCGTTCTTTTACCTCCACAACTAATGACGACACAACGGTGTTCTGAATTACCGCTCTGTTGCCCTCTGTTTTTGCTACACGAACAACTAGGCTGGCTAATTGATGTATTTCTCTAACCAACTCCCGCTGCTTGAGCTGCAAATACGCCAAACTTCCCATTGATTTACGGCTGAGAGCATCTGCTACTACATTGGCTTTTCCCGGATAATACAGAATGTCCACATCATAATCTTTCAATAACTCCAACCAGCGACGCTGTCACAAATTCAACTCCCTCTGAGTGAAGATATACTGTAGGCTCTTATGATCTGTGAAAATATCCACATGGATGCCATACAAGTAATGTCTCCATATCTTTAAGGCATGGATCACTACGGCTAACTCCAGGTCGTGGGTAGGGTATTTCTTTTCGTGTTTCCTCAGCTGTCTGGAAGCATAAGCAATCACATTACCGTGCTGCATCAACACACAACCCAACCCAATACCTGATGCATCACAATACACTGAATAACCCTCTGTACCTTCCGATAATGATAACACTAGAGCGGAGGTTAATCTGTCCTTTAATTCTTGGAAACTCTACTCACATTCCTCTGTCCACTGAAACTTTACTGCTTTCTACGTCAGCTTAGTCAGAGGAGCCGCTATAGTGGAGAATCCCTCAACAAATCTTCAGTAATATCCCGCTAATCCCAGAAAACTGCGAACTTCGGTCGGGGTGGTAGGTCTAGGCCATGTTTTTACTGCTTCTATTTTCTGCGTGTCAACCTGTATACCAGCATCCGACACAATATGCCCCAAGAAGGCTACTGAGTTCAGCCAGAATTCACATTTGGAGAACTTAGCATATAACTGGCGGTCCCTAAGAATCTGGAGCACTGTCCGTAAATGAGCCTGGTGGTCTGCCTCAGAGCGAGAATACACCAGAATATCATCGATAAATACTATCACGAACAGGTCTAGGTATGGTCCGAAGGTGCTGTTCATCAGGTCCATAAATACTATTGGGGCATTCTTCAACCCAACGGACATAACTAAGAATTCAAAGTGGCCATATCGGGTCCTGAAGGCTGTTTTAGGAATGTGTCTTTCACGAACTCGAACCTGATGATATCCGGACCGTAAGTCAATCTTGGAGAAATATCTGGCCCCTTGTAGCTGATCAAACAAATCATCTATTCTGGGAAGCGGATACTTATTCTTTAATATAACTTTATTCAGCTGCCGGTAATCTATACACATGCGGAGCGAGCCATCCTTCTTTCTCACAAATAGAACTGGCGCAACCCACGGTGAAGTACTCAGCCTAATAAAGCCCTTATCTAACAGATCCTTCAGCTGCTCCTTTAATTCTCTGAGTTCAGCAGGAGCCATACGATATGGGCTGAGTGCCTGGTAGAAAGTCGATTGCAAAATCTATTTCCCTTTCTGGGGGAATACCAGGTAGCTCATCTGGAAATACATCAGGGAATTCATTCACCACCGGTACAGACTGGAGTGTCGGAGACTCTACCCGAACATCCTGAACCCTGACTAGGTGGTAAATACAGCCCTTAGCTATCAACTTCCTCGCCTGAAGGTAGGAAATAAACCTACCTTTTGGCGTAGCTGTGCTGCCCTTCCACTCTCGCACTGCCTCCCCTGGAAAGTTGAATTGGACCGTCTTGGTCCAACATTCTACATTAGCATAGCATGGCACCAACCAATCCATACCCATAATGCCATCGAAATCAATTATCTCTAGTTCTACTAGGTCTACTGTAGTCTAACGATCAGCAACCTCTACTGTACACCCTCGATAAATTCTGCTAGCTATAATGGAGTCACCGACAGGTGTAGATACTGAGAAGGGCTGTTGTAACAATTCTGGTGCAACACTAAACTTTCGAGCCACAAATGGGGTAACATAGGACAAAGTGGACCCTGGATCAATCAGTACATAAGCAGGGTATGAGAAAATAGTCATCATACCTGTTAACACATCTGGAGACGCCTCTAAGTCCTGTCTCCTTGGTAATGCATAGTTACGGCTTGAGCCCGTACCTGAACTAGAGGCTCTTGATCTACCTCCGCCTCTACCTGTTGAACTTGAGGGCCTACGCCTTGCCGAGGTTGCTGGAGCTCGTGGCCCTGCAGATCCCCTGTCCTGGCTATCTCGGCTACCTTGCTCCCTGGCTGGACAATCTTTCATCAAGTGCCCCTCCTACCCGCATATATAACATCCTGAGGAGCCAAATCTACAAGCTCCCATGTGAGGTCGGCTGCAAATAGGGCAGGGTGGGGGTGTGTATCTGCTCTGCTCTACCCTCCTCTGCTAAGGTGAATCCACCATTCGAGAACTGCCACCAGACTCTGACTGCCCTCGACGAATAAATCTACCCCTCTGCTGTTGTGGTGGAGGTGGGGGTCTAGGGGGCCTGTCTGACAACCTGGGCTTGGGTCCTCTCCGAATCTCCCTCTGTATTTCATCTTATCTGAATCCCTGTGGCGTTGTTCCTGATTTGTCTGTCTACTATCCTGTTGCCGCTGTCTAAGGCCCTCAATAGTCTGGGCAAAGGCCTGCACTCGGGCAATGTCCATATCTTCCTGTAATGTAGCTGTCATGCATGCCTCAATGTATTCTTGGTTCAGACCCATAATGAACCGGTGGACTCTACATGGCATGGTGTCCACAAAAGCTAGAGCATAGCGGTCTAAGGAGTCAAACTGTAAGGCATATTCTCGTACGCTCCTCGCCCCCTGCTCCAAGTGCAAGAACTAATCCATCCGGGCCTGCTTGATCTCCCGTGGCAAATAACGATCCAGGAAGGCCTCCGAGAAGCTGGACCAGGTCGGAGGGGCAACATCTCTCCCTCGAGACCTTTCCCAGCTCTCGTACCATAATATAGCTACGTCTCGCAACCGGAATACTGCTAACTCAACTGATTCTGTAGGTGTCACATGCATGACCCGGAAGATTCTTTGCATCTATTCTAGGAAATCCTGGGAGCCCTCTGCCTGATCTGACCCTGTGACCTGTGGGGGACCCAATGCCAAAAACTCCCTGACCCTTGAACTGCCAGATCCACCTGATGGCTCTGCTGTTACAGGTGGCACTGACTAGCGCTGAGTGGCCATCATTTGTGCCAACATAATAACTGCACTGCGAACCTCCTGGTCGGATGGTGTAGGTACAGGAGCTATCGAAGGCGGTGTAGTTCCGAATGGCTCCTAGTGATATGGGGACTGCTAAGAAGGCTGTGATGATGCCTCTATATCGCCCTTGGATCGTGCTGATTCTAAATAAAGCTGAGGCATCCTGCTGGTGCCTTCTCCTGCTGTGGTATCCAACCTTTTACTTGTGGCAGGGTGTCTTTGGTCTGCCATTTTTATCTGTAGACAAAGAATATGATAAGTTTTAAGAACTCGACCCTATACTGTACCACTCTACAGCATGACTGAATAGGAAGAAAGAGTAACCATCCTATCATGCCTTGCAGCCTCCTGCCTATAGTATGTGGTGCACAACACATCCATAGACAAGACTCTACTTATCACGGTTTGTAGACTCCGTGGGGCACGACCTGCTCTGATACTAAGTTTGTCACACCCCGCCTTGGGGGTATAACTGGCACTTGGTGCCCTATTAGGACCTGAACTGCTAGACTACTGAGCCTAAACACATCTGGTGCCTGGTTGGCTCTAACTCAGATTCATGGAATCAACGGGCTATATAACGGCTGTAAATACAGCCTCCGGCCGACTGGGACTATAGCCACCTTTACTGTAATATCAGCTAACCAGAATCATACTCATATAGGGAAACCTATGCGGGCCGACAAGGCCATCATGCTGTCTAGTTATCTCTAACTCAATATAACAAATGCTGAACATCTACGTGACCGGAAAGGTCACCAATACTAACTAGATATGGCCCCATACGGCCAACATAAACAACCATACTAAATAGCTAAACATACGCACGGCCCACACAACCGGCACAACTAACCACAGGGAGATATATACACCATCTGCAAGCCTCTAAGAATAATGATAAGATGGTCGGGACAGGGCCCCGACCTACCCGTACTATACAACAAAAGAAAAGGAAATAGACCTCTAGTTGTCTAGCTCCGGATGATAGGAGCTGATGACTCAATGAGCTGACTGGAATCACGAGGGATCGGCTCCTCGTCTATGAGTACCTACAGGCAAGTAATGCAGCGCTGGAAATGGGCGTCAGTACCACTAGTACTGAGTATGCAAAGTAAACTGAACATAACTGAATATAAGCAACATAACTAGAATTTCTGAACAGTAGGAAATTTTTGAAACTGTCTGGACTGATGAAATCTGAAACAAGCTTATCTGTATTGAGAGTAAGGTAGGAGCATACCTGTCGTCATGGCGACCTGTTGTTTATCAGCTAATAGATATCAAGTATATACATATATATAACAAACAAGGACCTATACCAGCCCCCATAAGCCGGAAGGTGTCAACCAACACACAATCTATATACCCCTACCCGGGTCAAAACCATCCAAAAATAAATCACTCCACTCGCCTACTAACTACGAGCACCTCTACTGGCCCCTTGGGTCTCCAGCTCGGGCTATGGCCTCTGATATAAATAAATGTGTCTGAGCCCGAAGGACTCCTGTATTGTAAACTATAATCTGTATCTGTATCTGTATCTGTAATCTGCCCCCTGGGTGCAAGCGCACAACAGGGTAAGCTATTCTGCTATGCTGATAAGCCTGATATGGGGAATGCTCCATCCCATCTTTGTCCTACTGCGGATGGCATACCACTCCTTGGAGTAGCGTATCCCCACCCTCACGGTGGGTTGACACAGTTACCAACCCAGGGGCGGCGAGGATGCTCAATGGGTGCCCTCATAACACAAACAGGTCTCAACAAACAATAATCACATATAGCAAGCATGTTTAAACTGAAAATACTATCTGTACTCTGATTTCTCATTCTGAACTCTTTTCTGTGTTATACTGATTCTCATACTGAACTATACTGTATCTGAGATATTATCTGACTGTCCAACTATACTGTAACTGAGGTATCATCTGACTGTCTGGCTATACTGTATCTGAGATATTATGTGACTGTCTGATATTGCTTTACTAACTTTTATTCTGAATATATATCATATTATCATAAAACATGCTTGCTAAATTCAAACCGGACTCAATTCTCGACTTCTGAGTTCTTTCTTCTATACATCACGCTATTTACTGTACTGAATTACTAACTTGCCGAAGGAATTAGCTTTACATACCTTCGCTTCGAAGTTCCTGACTAACCGGTGTAGTTCGATCAGTATTTCTGCTATTTCTCCCAACTGCATTCATATACATATCAATTAGCGCTAAATACGCTAATATTCTGGAAGAAAACATCACTTTCAATATATATATAGCCCAAACTTTGGCTTATCGAAAAACGGTCGAAAACTCGCTCTTTCTCGAAAGTCCAGAAGGGAGAAATACTCAGTTTAGGGCTAGGAGTATATTAACACTAATTTGGAGCAATTCCACTTACCTTAGTTCGGTAGCACGACGATTCGCCGGCCAAATTTCACGAAACTAAACCCGTAGGAATGCTCCTTGCTGCTTAATACCTCGGTATCTTGGATTAATTCGAGTTTGGACCGTGTTTGGCGGCGTAATCAGACGAATATTAGTAGGAGATCTTCGTTCCCCCTTCTCTATGATTACTCTCTGTTTTTCACTGGAAATTATAAGGAATTTTAATAAAAAAAATAAAGTTTGGAGGCTTATATACTTGGGCCTGGACAGGGCCTCCATGACACGGATCCAACGCGGAGGCCCTCTCTTCGTGGCACGTTGCCATTGCGGAGGGGCTCTACCCCGGCTCCTTCCACGATGGTTCGACGGATTTCTTATCCGGTCATTTCCCGGGCCTTTTCCTAGCATGTATGGCATTCAAAAACTCTTAACCAACATGCGAATAGGCCATCTACATGTTGAGAATTTACGGGGTGTAACACCATCTCCCCCTTTGTAGAAGACCTCCACCTTCTGACTTCGAGTGGCTTTTAGCTTTACCAAAATTGAGTTCTCATCTTGTCTAGCTTTCACATCAACCACAAAGGACGATTCTAATCTATTCTGGACAATAATTCCACCATCGGTCGAGTCAATCAACCTAACTCCCAACCTAGTGAGTTGATGCACATCTTTCACCAGCTCCTTCTTTCCTTCATCCACATGGGACACACTCTCCCTAGAGATCCTACTAAGTGTGTCCACTGCCACATCTCATAATGTAGTCCTTAAGTAGATCCAATCACCTCTTTTGCTGAAGATTGAGATCTTTCTGCGTGAACACATATTATAAACTCTTGTGGTCCGCAAACACAGCCACATGGACCCCATACAAGTAATGTCACCATATTTTCAATGTGAATACCACCGCGACGAATTCAAGATCATGGGTCGGGTAATTCTTCTCATGAACTTTCAACTATCTAGAGGCATATGCTATCACTTTCCCGCGCTGCATCAATACACACCTGAGTTCGATTCTCGAAGTATCATAATACACCACGAACCCATCAGTACCCTCGAGGAGAGTCAACACCGGTGTTGAGGTAAGTTAGGTCTTCAACTCTTGGAAGCTCTTCTCACAAGCCTCCAACCATTGGAAATTCACCTTCTTCTGGGTCAATTTGGTCAAAGGCACTGCAATAGATGAAAAACCCTCAATAAATCTCCGATAGTAGCTGGATAAACCCAAAAAACTCTAAATATCCAAAGGATTCACCGGTCTAGGCCAATTCTTCACCGCCCCAATTTTCTGAGAATCTACCTTTATCCCCTCACTCAATGCCACATGACCCAAAAATGCTACAGATTTTAACCAAAACTTACACTTGCTGAATTTGACATATAATTGACGATCCTTGAAGGTTAGAAGCACTACTCTGAAATGAGCGGCATGCTCCTCCTCGCTCCGAGAGTATATCAAGATGTCATCAATGAACATGATCACGAACATGTCCAGGTATGGCTTGAACACCCTGTTCATCAGATCCATAAAAGCTGCAGGAGCATTCGTTAGTCAAAAAGACATAACTACAAACTCATAATGACCATACCGCGTCCTGAAGGCTGTCTTCGAGATATCATTCTCCCGAACTCTGAGCTAAAGATACCCGAATCTGGATTTATCTTGGAGAAACACTTGGCACCCTGAAGTTGGTCAAATAAATCATCAATCCTGGGTAGGGGATACCTGTTCTTGAGAGTGACTTTGTTCAATTGTCGATAGTCAATACACATCCGAAGGGAACCATCCTTCTTTCGAACAAATAAGACTGGTGCACCCCATGGGGACTTTCTTGATCTAACGAAACCCTTATGTAACAGGTCATTCAACTGCTCTTTCAACTCTTTTAGCTCGGCTGGAGCCATCCTATAGGGAGGAATAGATATAGTTGCGTGTCGGAAAGAAGGTTAATACCAAAATTGATCTCCCGCTCGGGAGAAACACCTGGAAAATCATCAGGAAAGACCTATGGATACTCACGTACTACTGAAACTGACTAGATATTTTGGGGTCTCGGACTCAACATCTTTAACCCTAACTAGATGCCATACACAATCCTTCGAAATCCTCTTTCTGGCCTTAAGGTATGAACTGAAACAACCTACAGGAACAACTGAACTACCCTTCCATTCTAAGACTGGCTCACCCGAAAATCTGAACTTTACTACTCGGGTTCTACAATTAACTGAAGCATAGCATACAAATATCTAATCCATACCGAGAATAACATCAAAATCGGTCATGGCTAACTCTATCAAATCTGCTGAGGTGACCTTCTGAAGGACTGAGACTGGGCAACATTTATACACCCGTCTAGGTATAACTACATCAACTACTGGAGTAGAAATTGAGAAGGGTTCTGAGAAGACTTTCGGACTGACTCTGAAGCTACTGGCCACGGAAGGTGTTACAAAAGACAAGGTATCCCGTGGATCTAACAAAGCATAAATATCAATATGGAAAACTCGTAACATACCAGTGACCACACCGGGGAGACTTCCTGCGCTTGACGGGATGCTAAAGCATAGAATCTATTCTGTTGCTGACTGCCAGCAGTGCTAGTAGATGCATCCTGATGTGTTGGGCGTGCAGGAGGGGCTGCTGAACTAGAAGCTGGGCCTTGGCCCCCAACCAGATCCTGTCTCTTTGCTGGACAATCACTAAGCATATGTCCCTGCTTCCCACACCCGAAACAAGCACCTGAACCTGCCAAGCACTGGCCTATGTGTCCCCGACCACATCTGTGACAAGTTAGGATGCTAGAATCTGCGGGTTTGCTGCTCTGACCCCTCGATCATGATGCTCACTCTCTCTAATCATGTCTTGGCTTGGATGGCACACTCAATACCGAAGCTGCTGGAGTTGAAGATCGCTAGTGAGTCTACTATAGGTACCCATCACCTGACCTCGGCTGGGAGAATCAGTGGTCATCGGTCCTGGCCCTCTTGGCCTCCCTCTCTCTCAGATGTGGCACCTCTATCTGCTGGGTGCACAACACTATACGAGGAAAGTCCATATCCTAATTAAGCATGACAGTTCTGCAATCTTTGTCCAAATAGCCCGCCACGCCATGAACAAATCAGCTCACCTGCATCTCTGATCAGTCAGTAACTCTAGGGCATACTTTGAGAAGCAAGTGAACTCAAGAGGATACTCCTGTACCGTCAGCCTCCCTTGCTTCATATTTATGAACTCAGCTGCCTTTAGCTCCCTTATCTCATGAGGGAAGAACCGGTCTAGGAATGCAACATGGAACTCCTCTCAAGTGAAAGGACCTACTCCGGCAACCATGCAATCCTTCTATTGGAGAAACCAGATATGTGCGACCCCTTTCAACTGGTAAAAGGCCAAATCTGCACACTCAACTCCATTCACCCCCATAAGTTGGGTGATCTTGAAAACCTCATCTATGAACTCATGCGGGTCCACATCTACCTTGGACCAAAGGAACTCCGGCAAGTTCATCCTCAAGAAGTCTCTAAATCAAGCCGCTGCTACATTGCCATTTTGCGAAAAATGCGCAATGGCCTGCTGATTGACCTAAGTAGCCAAGGCGTGCGCAAGCATCTGAATAGAATCCCGGAACTCAGCGTGACCAACTGGCTCCGGTCCCTGATGCTCCTGAACTGGTGGTGCTTACTGGTGCCCATTACCGTTGCCATCCTCGTGGCCTTCATCATTCCCATTTCTCCTACCATTCATTCTTCTAGGAGCCATGATTTTGCAATCGCGAATAGCTCGAATTAGAAGGATAGAAAGACTTTTCATCGCATGACATAGATCAGAAAGAAGGGAACATTTCCTAAACGTCTCGTAGCCTCTTCGTCATAAGTGTGGCGCGCTTCACACCCATGAAAAAGACTCTACTTAATGCGGCTTTCGGACACCCTAGGACACTTCAAAACCTAATGCTTTGATACAAAGTTTGTCACAACCCGAACAGAGGCCTAGATCGTAACATGGGACAAGGAGCCCCAAGAGAACCCAAGTCGATCTGTGGCATAAGCTTACATCTAACTCAATTAAGAAACTGAATAGTAAAAAATATAATAATACCGGAAGTCTAACTTGGAATATAACATCAGAATATGAAATCTGAAGTTGAATACATACATATGTCTTAATAGCCTCTAAACTTGATGAGATGATGGGACAAGACCCCAAATAACTCAACAAGCTGAAATTGAAATACATAAAGCAAAGCTTAATAGTCCAGTCTTCGGAAGATGAGGACTCACCAACAAAGCAATGCTAACTCTAACAGGATGGCTAAGGGCGGGGCTGAAGCTAAGAGTCGAGTCTTATATCATGAAACGATACAGCATAGAAAGTATGCGTTCAGTACGTGGAATGTACCGATTATGCAAGGTATGTAATACCACTAAAGTAAATAAAATCATTTAGAAGGAATGCATAATGTAAACATAAACATAAGAATCTGAGAGTAGGGCTTGCAGGCATTCTTTCTAAAATCATGATCTCCTCATAACATAACATAACATAACGTCATAACATCATAACTGATTCGATTGACTCAAAGATGAATTTCAACATTTATAAGTAAAGCTGAACATTGAGTTAAACCTGCTTTAGAACATGCATTTATATAAATCGAGATTAGTAATGAAACATGCATATCTGAAATCATGAGGAACAATGGGAGACTTGTCTTTTAATAGACATACCACGATAGAGCTTACGTGGTCCCAACTATCATACTCAAGTGAGTAGAGTTGTCCAATGCCTTTCCAACGCTAGGTACGATAACATGATATCGATATCAAGATGAAGGCCCATTCGGGCAGGCGAAGCTCACGAGGGAGGTCCCAAAGTCATAATGTGTAAACCTACGTTGGCGCGTAGCTTTGAGGCATAGGGTGATTGACCCTTAGCCTGCTCGGTGCTAGACATTACTCCCAAAATATGTATATGCTATACATCGTTTTATAATGAAGCTCAACATCGTCAAATGACGAAACTCAATAATCAATACATCTCAAATATGAAATCATGCATATGAGAAGCTTTAATTCAAACGTACAACAAGCTGATAAGTATAATTAGGAGCCATCACTCGAAAACCATGTGGTAAGCTATGCATAGGGAAACTTTAACTCAAAACATACCACAAGCTGAAAATATAATTGGGAGATTTCGCTCCAAAACAACGTGGTAAGCTTAATTCGAAAAAATCATCATTCATACTCAATATATGGGCATTGCCCAAAGCTTTATCATAATTGGTGATACTTAATCCATATCAAAAGCATCAATTATAAACATGGGTAGCTTTAAAACATGCTTTTCTTTATAATATCTTATCATTATCACATATACATCACAAATCTCACTTTTCATGAACATCTAATGAATGGGCTTTAGAATCCATAAGGCTAGAAATATAATTTTTAATTGAAATTATTATAAAAATTTTCCATGCTTCATAATTCAATAATAAAATTATAATCAATTCATACCCATGTATAGAAAGAGATAATTAATGTGTTTGGGTAAAACCCCATCGTAAATCATGGAATTTCATACTTCTAGAGAGGGATTGGGCATGGATGTGGAAGAAACCACCTATTCATAACCCTACATACATTTTGGAGGCAGAACCTTACCCTCCCTTGAATGCCCGATAAGAAATTGAAGATCACTAGATTGCTCACTCTCTCACTTCTCTTCTACGATGCATGCATGGATGAAAAATGAATAAACTGAACTTAATCCCATAAAAGGCCACTATTCATAACTCAAAATATCGTAGTCTAGGTTTTAGGAACTTCAAAATTATGAAAAGGCCTTTACTAATTTTACAGAAAATAACTGCCAGGTGGCCCTAACGAGTAACCTGATGACTCGTGGCTAGGGGTACGACTTGTGGTGTCATCCGTTATGTTCACTGCTTAGCAAATCTTCAGGGCTCATCACGGGTCATATCACGACTCATTATGGGTGACCACGACTCGTGGTCACCACCTATGAAGTACACTGCCTCACTTTTCTTTTCCTTTCTTATTTCCCTCCCTACGACTGATCCAACGACTAGTGGGGCCTGACCACGAGTCGTGGTCTCACCCATGGGGTTTCATCTTTTCCAGTTCTTCTCACTGATCCATGGGCTTTTACCACAACTCCCCTCACGACTCGTGGGCTGCTCTCACGAGTTTTTCCACGACTAATTCTAAGTTTGTCGCAAATTTTTCAACCTTTCTCCATTTCAACTCCCGAGTCTGATCCTTGGGCTTCCAGGGTATAACAATGGGCCTCACAATGACTCGTTGTTTTCTACAATGAGTCGTACTAGTGCTCGTGGTTAGGGGTCACCATCCCCCATACTATCACTCCATGACTTAATACAATGACTCGTTATTTCCTACAATGAGTCATACCATGACCCGTTACTTTCCTGAAGCCTAACACTCAAACAGATGCCACGATCCTTTCCCATGACCCGTCACACCATACAATGATTCATAGCTTGACTCGTAGGTTCAAGATCTGACATCCAGTATCTTATCACGACTCCTGACCATGACTCACTACATCAACCTATGACTCTTTCCATGAGTCGTTATCACTAGTAGGGGAAATTGCTGGCTCACCATGACTTCCACCTGTGACCATACCATGGAACAACGACTTGTACCACAAGTCGTTCTAAGAGAAAATTGCATATTTTTTGCTGAATCTGCTACTAGTCTAGGGCTTGATCATAGGGACTTTTTCGGTGTTATACCTTCTCTAACTTCATCAAAAACTTCAGGACTAATAATTGAAAGATCCTGCAATAGACGCCCACCATATGTAAATAAACCATCAAACCAAATTGATCACATAGCTTATGTACAAACAGTAAGTTATACTTAAAATTTGGTACATATATGACATTTATTAAGACCAACCAGGAAGAATAGAGAGACTCCCTGTGTGAGCAACATTCACCTTGAAAGAATTAGGTAGACTAATATTCAAAGGCATAGAGTGTGATGTCAAATACAATAAAAAATTGGAATTATAGCACATGTGTTCAGAAGATCCTAAATCGATAATCCAAGTTCCAGGTTTCAGAGTAGAGAAATAACAATTTGAATATTTAAAAATAGTACCAGCAATAGCAACATGATTAATTCCTGCATTTGCTGACTTCCGTATCTTGCTTTGATTATATAAATTCATCATTTATGATATTTTTTTTCTTTGTTGTACTGCTCTAGTAGATTTCTGCCACTTGATTCATTTGATCTCCCTAGCATGTGTGTATTGTCTTCAAGCACTCCTACTGCATTTCCCTTGATTTTTCCCTGAAAACTCTTAGGATTAGTGAACTATAAATCTTCTGGGAAACCAATGATCTTGTAACAATCCTCCTAGATACGTTGTATCTTCCCACAATTGGTGCAATTGACATTAGGATTGTATTTCTTCTTTCCTTTGATTCTCTGTGGTTGTTTGACATATTTCTTTTTAGTGTTTCCAAACTTCTGGTTTTCAGTTGTGTGCTTCATTGGTTGATTCTTAAATCTTTGATATCTCCTTCGTTTTTCTAATTCTATGAATGATGCAAAGTCTTCCATGAAATGTGGACTTACATGCCTTACTTGGACACTAGCCATGAAGGAAGCAGAATTACCACTTAATTGAGCACTTTCATAAACCTCCCTTTTATTCTCATCTTGCAACAAAAAAGACTATGCAAAACCCATACTAGGTAAAGAGGGTATCAGGAGTATATTCCTTTTTCTCTGTCTATAATCATCATTTAATCCTATTAGAAATTGAAATAGTCTTTGGTCTTCAAGAGACTTGCTTAACTTCTCCTTTCCTTTGCATACTACACATAAGTGCAACATTCAATCAAATTGAGTAAGTCTAATTCATCCCACAATCACTTAAGTTTTGTAAAATATCTAGATATGTCACTATTTCCTTGAACTAATCCTGAAATATTTTTTGGCAGATGGTATAGCTTTGCACCATTAGATCTTCCAAATCATTGCTCTAAGCCGTCGTAAAGGTCTTTTGTCGTCTTAGAGTAGACCACACCATCACAAATTTCCTTGATTAGTGCATTCAATAAACAAGATATGACCATGTCATTACAACAATAACATTACTCATATATAATCTGTAGCAGTGGGCTATGGAGATTTGCACCCTCCATTGATGAAACCGAGCTTCTTCTTTGCAAAAAAATCTATGAGAATGGATCTCCTCCATCCAGGGAAACTGATCGTGGGCAAAAATAGCATGCCCGAGTGATGCTTCATACCTTAATTTAGTCTTGTTTATCTAAGTTATTTTATACATATTCATGTGATTTTATATAAATGTGAATATATGTGCTAACCAACATGATTAGTCCTTGTTTTGTAGGTTTCAAGTATTTTGAGGAACTAATTCACAAGTTGGTGAATAGGAAGGAATGTAGTGGAAGCAAGTGGCGAGAGTAGGCAAGGAGCATGCCTTGGCAAGGCTGGCCGCGCCAGGCAGCATGCCACGCTGTGCGTGTGCCGCGCCCAGCGCCGTACCACGCCCTTGCCAAGCGCACGAGAGAAGGCAGCAAACGGCAGCAGTAGGCAGAGAACCAGCGCGCCAGCGCCGTGCCACGCTAGGCCAGCTGTGCGACAGCAGCATGCCAACGCGCTGCATGAGCAGCGTGCCACGTTGGCCAGCGCGGTGACCCTCGGCAGCTTGGTTTCCGGAGGCACTTTCCAGAGAGCTTTCGCGTTGCCTCCGTGTCACGGAGGCATTGCTCCACGATACACTCCGTGACACGGAGCCGTTCCATTACAGGCTAAATTATGCACGTTTTCCATTTACTATAAATAGGACCCTTAGCTCCTAAAATCATTTGGTCACGATTTTATTCTGAAAAACCACCTAGGAGTGAAGGGAGAAGTGGGAGAACTCATCTAGGGTTTATCAAATTCCCTTCTCATCTACCAAATTCATGTAAGTATGTTAGTTTAGTATTAGTTAATTGTAGTTTTACGAACATGAATGGCAAGAACCCTTCCTCTAGGGTTGAAGCCATGAATTATGATTGTGATTTTATGAATTTGTTATGGAATTAAGTTATTGATTGTTGTTTTCGTCTTGCATTCTGGATTGTTGGTTGTTTTTATGATTGATCACCATGAAAGCATATTTGTTAGCTTGAGTAATAGCTTGAGAAAGCATTACCTAGGTCAGGACATGAGAATGTAAGGAGCATGTTTGTATCTCGGGAGAGATTTTTGTGTCAGGATAGAAATATACCTAACACCGTGCTTGGTTGACACACGGGGGTTATGAAAGACCAACTTGGGATGTCACATCACCACTCGAAGAAGTAGTTGTGAGGCTAAGTTGAGTTAAATGGTTAGACGCACGAAAGTCCCTAATCGTTTCCTCGTAAACCACAACATAATTGATTGCCCGCGACTAGAAAATTAAACTCCTCGCTGACAATGATGCAGTGAGGCTAGATTGTCGTGTTTAGAGGCTCGAAAGACCATAAACATGCAATTCTAATTATGTGAAATAACAATTGATAGTTCCATGCTTAACCCATTGCAAATCGTAGGATCGCATGATTAATTGGTTTTAACTCTATGTTGCTCCTAGAGTGATTTCAGAATATTTCGTTGACCCAAACTTAGACTTAATTAATCTCGATCGAAAATGTCTATAACCAACACTTGAGGTATTTAAGATCACACTAGAAATGGATAGTTAGAGGAATGGGTCCAGTCCTTGTGGGTTCGACAATCCGGTTCTTAAAAAGAGCCACTATATTACTTGCACGACCCGTACACTTGCGGACGCGCGAATCGGGCACGTCAAGTTTTTGGCGCCGTTGCCGGGGACTCGGCAAAGTTTTGATAATTTATCTATTTTTGTGTGATTTTTGAATTTCCTTAAGTGTTGAGAAACTTGGTCTTAGTGTGCTTAATTGCAGGTGACAGGTTGTCCTGCCGAGCTGGCTAGAAATAGAGAGCTTGTGGAACCGTTGCTGGAACCTGAACGTCAAATCCATTTGCAAAGGAGAGTAGCTCTAGAGCAAAAGATGAAGAGACTTCAAGTAAAGGTGCAACAACAACCACCCGCAGGACAAGCACAATTGTCATCCGAAGCAATGGCAGCAAGACCAGTTCGCGAAGTGGCAATCCCACTAGCGACGAATGTGACCTCTAGCATCCGTAAACCGGAACCTAGAGGGCACATTGAGCTTAAACAGAACATGGTGCAGCTGTTACATTCTAGTGGTCAATTCACTGGGATGGCACATGAGGACCCGCAGCAGCACTTACAGAGCTTTTTAGAGATTAGTGACACGTTTGTCCCCATCGGCGTGTCCACAGATTATGTCCGAATGACCCTCTTCCCATTTTCACTGTTGGGAGAGGCGAAAAAGTGGCTGAAGGCTGAGCCACCGAACTCCATAACTTCATGGAATGACTTGTCTAAGAAGTACCTTATCAGATTCTTCCCTTCAGGCAAAACTGCAAGGTTGAGAAGTGAAATACTCAGTTTCAAGCAGAGGCCTGATGAGAACATATATATGGCTTGGGAAAGATTCAAGTCATTGTTGAGAGATTGCCCCCATCACCAGCAATCAAATGAAGTGCTGGCCCATACCTTTGTAGAAAGTCTAGACCCACACACAAAAATATTACTAGACTCTGCATCGGGTGGGCAAGCCTTGGATAAGACTTATGATGAGTTGTACACCTTGTTGAATAGAATTGCACAAGGAAATCTAGAGTGGCACAGTGAGTCATCGAGAGGGGCAGGAAAAAGATCGGGGTTGATAGAAGTAGATGGTTTGAATGCCTTGGCAGCACAGTTAGCTTCGTTCCAGCATCAAATGATGACTCAGTTCAATAAACTGAGTATGAACCAACGCCAGGGCCAGGTTAATGCAGTTCAGCAAGCTCCGAGTTGGTGTGAAATTTGTGGTAATAATGGGCACCATGCAGAATCTTGTGGAGCCAATCCGGAGTCAGTCAATTTTGTTAGTAATGTGCAGCGCAACAATCAGAATTTTGAAACCAGTTACAACAGAAATTGGCAGGGCCACCCGAATTTTTCTTGGGGTGGAAACCAAAAGCAGAATTATATGCTACCTCAACAACAACAGTATCAGCAGAATAGGCAGAATGATGGGAAATTGAGTAGCAACATTGAGGAAACACTGCAGAAACTTATGGAGACCCAGAATCAGTTAGTAGAAAATCAGGCGAGGATGGCAACAGACTTAACGAATCAGCAAGTAGCCACCCGCAATCTTGAAAAACAAGTGGGTCAGATAGTAGCTACTCAAAACATGAGATCACAAGGGGGATTACCTAGCGACACAGATCCTAACCCCCGGCAGATCAATGCCATCAGTTTGAGAAGCGGTAAGAAATTAGCTGATGAAGTGCCAAAAGAGATGAGAAAGGGGTTGCAGCCGGAGTTGGATAGACCAGAACCATCCATCAACATGGGAGATAATCAGAGTGCTCGCCAACAAAATGCGGAACTTTCATTGCAGCCAGCACAAAGACCACCACCACCATTCCCTCAGAAATTCAGAAAGAGCAAGGAAGAGGAATGCTTCAAAAGTTCTTCTAGAGCTTCAAAGAACTTCACATAAATTTGCCTCTTATTGATGTATTGCAGGGAATGCCCAAGTATGCTAAATACTTGAAGGATGTAATGGCGAACAAAGTGAGATTGGTGGATGTCCAGACTGTAGCACTGACTGAGGAGTGCAGTCACAGGGTATTGAGCAAAATGCTGAAGAAGCTCAAAGACCCAGGGAGTTTTACCCTCCCCATACAAATTGGTAAAGCTGAGGTGCTACGAGCTTTGTGTGACTTAGGGGCAGCAGTCAATCTAATGCCCCTATCCTTATTCAACACCTTGGGGTTGGGAAAACCGAGGCCGACAAGGTTGATGCTGCAGCTGGCTGACAAGTCGCGAGTGACACCTGATGGAATAATAGAGGACCTTCTCATCAAAGTAGGTAAGTTCATTATACCTGCTGATTTTATTGTCTTGGATTTTCAGGTTGATGACCAGGTACCCTTGATCTTGGGACGACCATTCTTGGTCACTGGAGGAGCGGTGATTGATTTGAAAGCAGGGACCCTGAAAATGAGGGTTGAGGATGAAGAAGAAATCTTCCCCGTTTACCAAGAAATGAACCCATCTGCACACTATAGAAACCTTTGTCAGGTTAGTGTGTTGGCAGAGGATAAGTGTGGGGTGGAGGATTCCACAGGTGCAGGGCCAAAGGCAATTACAAGTGTTCAGCCCGAGTCTGATAAAGGGCTTCAAATTGAGAAGAAGTTGGAGAAAGAGAGGAACAGAGTGGAGGTTATTTCCACTAAACAGCAAAAGAAAAGGAGATGGTTCTCGAAAGAGGACCCAGGTATGAGGATGTCCTGAAAAGGATAGTCCACGTCGGGCCACGACGTAAAATAAGGCGCTACTTGGGAGGCAACCCAAGGGTACCACAAGTACCATTTTAATTTCCTGCATTTGTGTTGATTTTATTTATTTCTCATCTTGTGTTGTTTTTGGTGGAAAGTTAAGCACAGATGGAGGGGAAGTCTGAGTACCCATGGAGGAGGAAGCTAAAAAGCATGGACGATAAAAAGTGTGGGGTCGACACACACTTGTGCAAAACTGAAGAAAAGCATGCTATTTGCTAGGCTAAAGGCCTCACGGAGTATTTCTCACCCTTTTTAAATTTTAATTTGATGCTATAAGGACATAGCCTTATTTAAGTGTGGGCTGCGGGAAATTTCAAGGGAAATTTCAAAAATTTTTGTGCTTAACAAGTTTGTGGTGAATGTAATGCTAATGCTTGAGAAATTTGAGAAATTTGAAAAATTTGAAAATTTTTGTGAAGTAAGCATGACTTCATCACCCGTTGGTTTTTCTTTTCGGTTCTTTTCCGACGGGGGGTATTTGAACCGAAGAATAAAAATTTTCTTTTTCTTTCTTTCCTTTGTCTGTATATAGTGTTTCTAGTCATAGTTAGGGACTGTTTCCGATGAAGGATGGATGACGACCGTCTTGAGGAAAAATTAGTCGGTAGGTGTTTGGTTTTGTTGAAACCATAACTAATTGGTGCTTGATGTTCTTGTTATGTGCTATGCATGATTGTAAGATGCAAGTATGTTTAGTGTGAAGCATGCAAATGTATAACTTTGTTTGAGACACTTAAGCTCTTGAATTTGACTCAATATGATTGAAGCTTAATCTGAATTCTTGTGATTAGCTGAGTAAGAGTCTGATGAATGTGTCTTGAATTGAGCATGTGCCATGAGTGTAAGATTTTTGAGTATTCTTTGCTATTGTGTATTGTCTAGAACTTGCCTGGTGTGTTTATAAAACGAAATGAAGGATGTGAATTGTAGGAGATGATTTAGGCATTTTTTTCGAATGAACCAATTCTTATCCCTCATTTTACCTACCTTGGAAAGATTAATCCTAGTTAGCCCCATTGAGCCTTGAGCCTATTCTTTGACAGCTGCAACATAAGCTTAATCCTTTTTCTTTCATTAGCCTTGTGTTTGATCCAAAACTCCTAAGCGCTTGAGAAAAAAAAACCCGAAGGAGTAAGGGAATGAGAAGAATGAAAAGAAAGGAATAGTAGCAAGTTGTAGAAGTGAGAAAAGGACAAAGGTGCACTTGTGTGAAAATGGTTGATTATTAGTAAGGAGCAAGAAAACAAATTAATAAAAAATTATTCATAGAACTCCTTACTAATAAGTTAAAAGTGCCTAAAGAAAAGGGGAACATAAGAGGAAAAAGAAAGCTGAAAGGAGAAAAAGGTGAAGTAAGGGAAGGGAAGTTCGTAAGGAGGGCGTAATGTATTAAAAGCGCTTAGGAAAGATAGTCACTATTACTGGCCATAATAGTACCTACCTGTCCCTTAGCCTACAGTACAACCCATTAAGTCCTACTTGATCTTACATTCACACATCCTTAAATTAGTGGAATAAAACACTAAGGGCAAGCTTATGGGTCATTACATGATGCATGTGAATTCTTTGTGAGAGTGAGTGTAATTCTATTTATTTACCCACACATGTTGTGATGTAAAAATGATTTTTGCGTGTGATTGGCTAACTCTCCTTCCGTGAGGGCACATGTTGAATGAAGGATATAATTCATGTGGGATTTCTTACTCAGTTGATTTGCATGAGTTTGCTAAGATCGAGAGTCGATTCTTGAGGTTAAGAAGTCTTAACATAGTTGTACTTCATTTCAATGATCAAATCGTGCATGCTCTATCTTTAGCATGCCATCTTACGTAATCATTGTAGCCGTAGCTTGAATATTCTTGCTAAATGAGTTATGGATGAGTCTCCATATGCATGAGACGTAATAGGTTGTTCGAGCACGAACAAGACTTTAAGTGTGGGGTAGGTGATCGTGGGCAAAAATAGCATGCCCGAGTGATGCTTCATACCTTAATTTAGTCTTGTTTATCTAAGTTATTTTATACATTTTCATGTGATTTTATATAAATGTGAATATATGTGCTAACCAACATGATTAGTCCTTGTTTTGTAGGTTTCAAGGATTTTGAGGAACTAATTCACAAGTTGGTGAATAGGAAGGAATGTAGTGGAAGCAAGTGGCGAGAGTAGGCAAGGAGCATGCCTTGGCAAGGCTGGCCGCGCCAGGCAGCGTGCCACGCTGTGCGTGTGCCGCGCCCAGCGCCGTGCCACGCCCTTGCCAAGCGCACGAGAGAAGGTAGCAAACGGCAGCAGTAGGCAGAGAACCAGCGCGCCAGCGCCGTGCCATGCTAGGCCAGCTGCGCGACAGCAGCATGCCAACGCGCTGCATGAGCAGCGTGCCACGTTGGCCAGCGCGGTGACCCTCGGCAGCTTGGTTTCCGGAGGCACTTTCCAGAGAGCTTTCGCGTTGCCTCCGTGTCATGGAGGCATTGCTCCGCGATACACTCCGTGACACGGAGCTATTCCATTACAGGCTAAATTATGCACGTTTTCCATTTACTATAAATAGGACCCTTAGCTCCTAAAATCATTTGGTCACGATTTTATTCTGAAAAACCACCTAGGAGTGAAGGGAGAAGTGGGAGAACTCATCTAGGGTTTATCAAATTCCCTTCTCATCTACCAAATTCATGTAAGTATGTTAGTTTAGTATTAGTTAATTGTAGTTTTACGAACATGAATGGCAAGAACCCTTCCTCTAGGGTTGAAGCCATGAATTATGATTGTGATTTTATGAATTTGTTTTGAAATTAAGTTGTTGATTGTTGTTTTCGTCTTGCATTCTGGATTGTTGGTTGTTTTTATGATTGATCACCATGAAAGCATATTTGTTAGCTTGAGTAATAGCTTGAGAAAGCATTACCTAGGTCAGGACATGAGAATGTAAGGAGCATGTTTGTATCTCGGGAGAGATTTTTGTGTCAGGATAGAAATATACCTAACACCGTGCTTGGTTGACACACGGGGGTTATGAAAGACCAACTTGGGATGTCACATCACCACTCGAAGAAGTAGTTGTGAGGCTAAGTTGAGTTAAATGGTTAGACGCATGAAAGTCCCTAATCGTTTCCCCGTAAACCACAACATAATTGATTGCCCGCGACTAGAAAATTAAACTCCTCGCTCACAATGATGCAGTGAGGCTATATTGCCGTGTTTAGAGGCTCAAAAGACCATAAACATGCAATTCTAATTATGTGAAATAACAATTGATAGTTCCATGCTTAACCCATTGCAAATCGTAGGATCGCATGATTAATTGGTTTTAACTCTATGTTGCTCCTAGAGTGATTTCAGAATATTTCGTTGACCCAAACTTAGACTTAATTAATCTCGATCGAAAATGTCTATAACCAACACTTGAGGTATTTAAGATCACACTAGAAATGGATAGTTAGAGGAATGGGTCCAGTCCTTGTGGGTTCGACAATCCGGTTCTTAAAAAGAGCCACTATATTACTTGCACGACCCGTACACTTGCGGACGCGAAAATCGGGCACGTCAGAAACTACGACATCAAAGATGGAATTCACTATATTCATTCCCGGTGAATCAAAAGGACTCAAGAAATAAGGATGATTGTTATTGATGGCTCCATTACCACCAGCTGTTGTGGCCGTAGCCATGGTGTTTTCTTCTACCATCTAGGAGAAAAAGATTGATTGTGAATAGGGTTTTGGATCGAGTTTTTATTCTGATACCATGAAAGAAACAGAAGAAAAGAAGAGAATAATTTTATGAAATTTTCTGCTTCATTGTAATTTTCTTCTCCAATTGTATGTTTATACACTAATTTGTATAAAAGAAAAAGAAAACAAAAGAATAAACTATACACTTGTCCTACTCTTATCAACTAGTATGAAAACAAGATAACAAACTATTATGTTGTCACGTGAGTTTTCAAGTGACACAAGTTTCTATTCCATCAGCAATTGTGGCTTGATCATATGGTGAAAAATCAATCCATCATATCCCTTGATGTTCCCCACATGGCAGCTCTGAAACAAGACAACTTCAATAATTTATTTGTTCAACTTCATCTTCTCCGAAGTTCTTATTTCTCTTTCCCTGACTTCATTTTCTCCAAAGTTCTTCAATGTCGTCTTCATCCAAACAGTTCCTCAATTTAAGAAGAAGACTATACCTAACTTGAATTACTCTGATCAACTTTACTTCTTGCATGTTTTCTTTTGCTAAAATTATTATTTAATTTAAATTTTTTACAAATCCTTCCATGGAAAATTTACACTATACAAATATATAAGTATACTCTTTACGTTTTTTCGTGATTATTAATAAAAATTGCAATATTTGCATGCCGCACCAGCTAACACAAGAAATAATTGCCAAGCAGTGATACATAAATCAATATGTGCTAACTGAAATGCATATGTATGGTTGGAACAGAAATTGAATATCACTAGTTTAGCGACACTTTCTTGATAGTCATAACAATTTATCTACAAACTATAATCATATGTTGAAGACATCATTCGCAAAAATCAGTCAGACAAAGATTAAAAATAAATAAATAGCAAAGATTCAAAGAAGTAAAATAATTATCAATCAAACTTTGAAGCATTCTTCTTCTATTCCTTTACAATATATCTTTGTGATTTTTTGTAAAAGAGCATTATATTGTAAAGTGAGTGCAACAGTTAGGAACAATCGAGTTAAAAATATTAGTCAAAATTTGTTATGCTAATATGAAAAATTACAACCCTTCAAATAAAGCTGATATTTTATTATGTAAAATATTTTGTTAAACTATATTAAGAGAATATTTTTGTAATTTAATTTTTAGTTAAAATGTTTTTCATTTTTGATAAAATATAAATACAGATTTTTATTTTATAGGTATATTGGATATTAAATTTAAAATAAAAACTATAAATTTAGAGCAAAAATTAGAAGGAGAATATAGTTCATCCAATCATCACTTAATAATTAGCAATTATTTGTAATGATTAGATGAAGCAAAGAGTTCTAAAGCAGCCAAAGAACGTGAGAATTGGAAAATATAAAGATTTCAACTTTGCTGTTTGACTGAAACATGGACTATTATAATAAGGCCTCGCATCAATGCAGCGCCGGTTGCTGAAATTAGAAAAGCCACGCACACTATTAGGAAGCTTCGCCAGTTCGCCCTAAGAAAGCGCCAATTGCATAATATTTTTTCTTAACTTGATCTTGGAATGAGCTACGATATGTCCTACATTTATAAATACATACTAAATATAAATTCTAAATAATTTTTGTCCTAGGTAGATGTAGGAGCCATTGTATTGTGTTACATAATGAGTTTTGATGATTGATAAAGTATTTCAAGACTATGATTGTATATAAAGATGAATCAGGTATAATTTCTGACTCACACTGATGTTGCCAGTCAGATATTAATCTAGGTGTATAGGTGGCATAAGTTGACTCCAGCAAAAAAGGATACGTGTGAAGCAATTAAAAAGAAAACACAATAACAGTCCAAGAAGGAAGCAGATATCACATGAGAAGAAAAAGGAAAGAAAAATATTGACTTTTTTTCTGCAAGCCAACAACCTAAAAGGCATACGAAGGTTGGAATTAAGCAGCGACGGTTAAGAAAAAATATAAATAAGGTCTTGTTGTTGAAAAGTTTTTCTGCGACAATTGAACACATGTAATAGCAAAAAGGGTCTTCATACAATTATCAAACTTCGAGAGAGAGAGTTCTTTTGATTATTGTTCTCAGGTCAAGTGTGAGTTTCTGACTCGAGCTGTGAGTTGAGAAACGCGTCACTATTTAGAGGTAATTAGTGAAGTCTTGAGGTACTAGAGGTAGTCCCTTTGATTGTAGAGTTGTAATCTAAAATCTGTTCATGAGTTGAATAAAATCTTATTTGATAGGTCGTGTTTTTATTATTCCATTGAGCAAGCAGATTTTTCATATTACATCTGCATGTTCTATATTGTTATTATTCTGTATGTGTGATTTAATTGAACTAGCTTCAATATCATAGAAAACTGGTGGTGATTTCAGTTGATATTAGAGCAGAATTTTTTCAATAAAAGCTTACACCTTGAAAAATGAAGTATGGGAGAACCACCAATGGTTCAGGAGGGACAATCAACCACGAGACCATCCTTATTCAATGTTCACTGTTATGGGTGGTAGAAAAATCGCATGATGGATTTTCTCATTGTCGCGCCCTATTTTTCCTCGCGGAAAAGCGGGATTCGACATTCGACATCTCTTAGGGGTGGAAAAGAAGAGTCGCCACCTAACGAATTTAAGGTGCGTTAGGGCACCGTTCTAAGCTTTTATTTCCTAAGTTACCAGAGTTCGGGTAAGGGCTTTAATTACCTCGAAAGGAAGGTGTTAGGCACCTTTTGAGGTCCACAAACGTGGTTCCCTACCGTACTCATTAAATGGGTATTAACTAAGTGGCCAATTAAAACTGATTTTAACTTATATTATTTAAACTAAATGATGAAGTCAAAGATAACAAAGTTTTGGACAAACAAGAAAGAAATTTGGACGGAATGAAAGTTAAAACAAATTATGTTATTCTAAGTTCTTAAATAAATATAAAAGCTGTGACAAGCAATCATTTATTGAAAACAAATAAACCTTTTTTAATTATGGGGCCGAACCTCGGTAGGCGCCTACGTATCCCTTATGGGAATCAGGCCAAACGTAGTTCTACGTTAAAACAATGTTTGACCTAATGGGATCACTTGTGCAACTTAAATAATACTTTGCAATCTTTCAAATTGCTCGTATTATTCAGCGAGCACAAATATCATTTCCCGACTACCCACCTAGTTGATTATTTGACTTAAAAAACGCTCTAGGTGATGAAGCTAACGTCCTACAATTTGCCTACCCGCTCCGATCTTAAGGTCCAAGAGGCTTTGGACAACTATATTGAATTTTGGGTGGTCTAAAAATTATTAAGGATTTTTAGTCGTCACACAAAACAATAATTAAAGCAATTAGCAAATAAGAGATTCAAAATTAGCCTCTATGAGAAATAAAATGCAGATTTCAGGAATGAGTACTGATCCTATAGGCATGATCTTGGATGCAAAAAATGTAATTTAAACAGATAGAACGTAATACAACACAATGCGTGAGTTAAACAAATTAGTTTTATCCTATAGGCATAGTTCCTAAAAAAAACGTGCATAAATCCTACAGGCATATTGTTGATGCACATACATTATGTTTTATACATTTAGCACATAAAACAATATATGTCAATAGACATGCCAAGATATGACCTTACATGATATTCATTCAGCACATTTTATAGTGATTAAACATGGTTTCTTAGGCCATCAAAAAAAAATGGTGCGATTTTAAAATCAGACCAGATTACTACAAGCAAGTACTTATTAATCAGGTGAGTGTAATGTCAATCACAAAAAGATTGCGAACAGTGGCTCGAAATTTAAGTTCCTTATATAGACATTTCGTAATGACTATTGTCAGATGTATTCATTTTCCTATAGACATGATATCTAACAGATTATTAATATTCAATTTTTAAAACACAAATGTAGGATGCAAACAAGGCAATTTATTAAACATGCTATCTCCTTAATATGGAACCAACATATACCGACGATAATTTATAGAAGCAGATTTATTAACAAATAAATACGACACATGCTTCCACCTTAATTGCTATAACTTATAAGCATTACTTCTAACTAAAATAATTAAACCTTTATTATTCTTATGGACCAGATTTAAATTATTTTTTTTTCCAGATTGAAGTCCTAGTATTACATATGTTATTAAATAAACTGAATTCCTATGGGCATGATTTTTATCGTTGCATATATTATTAGAATCCTGTGGACATGCTTTCTAGGTGAATTTAGCAATTAAAAGAAAACAATAAAGAAATATAATCCCCGCCCCATAAACCCCTTTTCACTATTTTCAGCGTTTATTTACATTGTTACATATTGAATGAAATAACTAAAAAAATGAATACATCACAATGTCTAAAATAAAAATTGGAATAATTAAGTTTATAGCCCCTTCGATCCCGGCAAACTCTTTGTTCCAATTCAGGGGTAACCTGTTAAACAAGCTATACGACAAAATATGCACATACACATTTTTATATTCCAAATCCCAGAAACACAATGATTTAATTAGACATTTTTTACAAAAAAAAGAAAAAAAATTTGAACATGTTATGTTACGATATATAGACATATATTGAGACATAAAGAACATAAAGAAGTTGTAAAATTAAATAGCATGAAAAACAGAGCAAAAAATATATATATTTTTTTTGATCTTTTTTTCTTTAAAATTTTCCCCCGTCTTTTTTTTGATCTTTTTTTCTTTAAAATTTTCCCCCGTCCGTCCCGAGGGGGAGGGGATTGCCTCTATATAGTTAAAGGCTAAAGGGTTAAAAGAAGGGAGAATAGTAAAAAAATGGTAATTAGGGAATTTTTTCTTAATTAACAAAGTTAAGAAATCACATAAAATATTCACTATGAATAAAATAATTTGTCATAATTAAAATAAGATAAAGGGCAGACCAAAACTTTCAATAAATTATAATTAATTAATGAAGGGAGGAGCATAAAACAATCTGTAAAAAAATATTTCCTATAACAGAAAATCCCTCTTTGCCATAATAAGGAAGATCTTTTTAATTAAGATAAATCAAATGAAAAACAAATTTTCCAAGCAAGCCTCACATGAAATAAATCCAAAACGAATATTGTATTATCATAAAGGATGCACATTGCTGACATCAAATATTAGAGAACTTCTTTAAACATGGTTATAAAATATTTTTTAACAATAATAAACCCGTCAGAGAAGGCAACAAATTAAATATAGAAGGACTTGCTCTAAATTATTTGGGAGCTAAATTATTCCTGCCCTACAAATAAATTTCTAATTACTATATACGCTTCAACAGAATTTCATAATACTATAAAAAGAATAAATAATAATAATAATAATAATAATAATAATAATAATATTAAATAAAGTTACCATATGGAGGAGAGATCAAGCAAATCAGTTCTTTCCCAATTTATATAAAATGAAATCAGTGCAGTATTAACTAAAAATCCCATTAACAAATATATGCTACAACTATTCTCAAAACCAGCTTACCATGAGCAAACAAATACTAGAGATATTCCAAAAGCGAAGAGGGAGAAAATTCATGTTTACATCATGGCGTGGGTCGAATATATAGTTAGTGAATATACCTTTTGATGAGGAAAACTTGTGGTCAATGCAATATTAATGTTAAGATTATTTAAACAGAGATAGAAAATACATGGGAAATCAGTCACGGTTCGAAAGTTCGAGGTTCACGTTGAGTATAAAATCACTATAACAAATATGCATTCTATAGACAGATTTACTTTTCAAAATCGTAAACAAAGTCTAACAAATTCTAAGTAATAAAGACATAATAAAATCGTAACAAAAGAAAATAGTGAATGCGTGAGCAGGTAAGAAAGAGAGAGACGGAGAGAGGTGCATCTGGCCGTTTTTGCCAGTACGGTAGCCGGAAGCGAAGAGAAGTGGTATGAGGGAGAGAGAGGAGTGGTTTCGACGGAGGTCTAGTCCACCGGAGCGGTGGTGCAGCTGGCTGGAGATAATCTGACAGCGAGAAAAAAGAAAAATAGGGAAGAAGAGTAGAGGAGAAGGCGGCTGTGGCGAGGATAAAGGGAGAGTGACGGGTGATGGAGGTTTTCCGACCAGCAGTGGTCGGATTTGATGGTGGAAGCAGCGGGAGGAGGGGAAAGGGAAAGGTCGGCTGGGTCTGGTTTGGTTGTTGTTCAGCCGGAGGGAAGAGGGGTAGAAGGAAGGGAAAAAGGGAGAGGGGACCGGCGAGCTGTTGGTTTCCGGCGATGCAGTCGCCGGAAAAAATGGAGCGAGAGGGAAGAGGGAGAGAGGGGCGGCTGCTAGGGTTAGGTGAAGGGAGGAAAATGAGGGTTGGTATTAGGTTTTGGGGGAGGAGTAATTAAATATAGAAATTGGGTAGAAATTAATCCTGACCGTAGGATCAAAGTGATGAACGGATGAGATTAAAAGTTATAAGGATGGGTCGGGTCGCGGGTTTAAATGGGTAGTCCGGATGAGTGATACGGGTCATGGATAGAATAATTAGGAATTAAATTTAAATAATAGCCAAATTGAATTAAAAGTGGCTAAAATTGAAATAAATTGAAATGAAAGTGGCCAGATTTGAAATAAATTGGAGAAATTGAATAGGAAATGGCTATAATTTAAATGAATTGATTGAAATTGGATTTAGCTGCTATTAAATTAATAAATATACTACACTTTTAAATAATTTAATAAATAGATAATAAAATAGTTTAAATTATGAGAAAACATATAAATATTATTAATAAATAAATTCTAAATTTAAATATACTTATGTAAATATTATATAATTAAATTATTATATTTACAAAAAATTTAATGACTAAAATATAAAATCGAGTTATCAAATATTATAAAAATTATATTATTAACATAAATAATTTATAATTTAGAGTAATATTATTAGTCAAATAAATTTATAAAACTTAGTAAAATTGGGTAAATAATTTATTAAGTAAGAATATATTTCAAAATAAGGGCGCGTATTAAAACGAAATACATTATGTACGATATAATTATTTAATATCAAAACTTAAAATTAGTATAAATCATATATATATAACTTGAAATGATTTTCGCAATATTATGATAATAAATTACTTTATAAATATAAAAATAAGTTGAAATTTTGCGTTAAATAAATATATAAATACATACATATATAAGCAGCATATTAAGGCGCAGGTCGGTCAAAATTGGGTGTCAACAGCTGCCCCTTCTTTGCTCGAGAATGAAGGATGAATTGTTGAGCAAAGAACGTTTACTTAGTGGCCAATTTTGTCCGACCGAAGGAAAATTTCGGGGAGTCAAATTAAAAGGAAATAAAGTCATGAAGATATCGCGACCGAGACTTCAGTTTCAAGTCGCCTACATATCTCGGGTTTCACGAGAATCAGGCCGCGTGTAGTTCTGGATTTAGGGACGAACGAGATCCCTAACAATTGTCAACACGAGGCTTGGATAAGGATGGGGTAGCACGAATTGACATGATTTAGAACGCATTTCACAATAAACAGGTGAGAATATAGTTCAAAAGAAAAGGTAGGGAAGCGCTATCATTCGTAGCTCGTGATTTCTTCAAAGCTCGCGTGAATACGTAAAGCATGTGCATCAAAATAAATGGGTGCGAAAATTAAACATGATGCAAGTTCCCTTTAGACAATGAAAGTTCGTTTAGAGATAATGGACGATGTCTCTAAACCATGATGTCTCGGGCATGATACGCAAAATAAATTCCTTAGGCCATGAAATGATGTCTGCAGGCCATGAAAAATGACGCCTTTAGACTATGACGCCTTAGGGCATGATAGACTAGAAAGTAAAATCCTTAGGCCATGACATGATGTCTGCAAGCCATGAAATATGACGCCTTTAGACTATGACGCCTTCGGATGAGGGGAAGAAATGCTAATTCAAAGAAAGTAAATTGTTCGAGGGCTTCAATAATTCAAATAAGAGCTCCAGGTTATTCGGGCTCAAATGCAAATAACGGGTTCAAAATGCATAAGCGGGCTTGAAATGCAAACAACGGGCTCAAATGCATAAACGGGCTTAAAATGCAAATATCGGGCTCAGATGCATACGTCAAAATGTATACCACGGGCTCGGATGTATGTATAAAATGTATATTCAGGGCTCAAATGCATATATATCACGGGCTCAAATGTATGTATAAAATGTATATTCAGGGCTCAAATGCATACGGGCTTCGAAGTGCACACAAATGCATGTATTAAATGTATATCATGGGTTTGATATGAAACCGAATGTTCTGAGGATAGCAAGATAATAAACAGGCGTAAGTAAGAGTGACTTAGCTCTATGTTGCCTTGTGACACGGCATTCTTTATCTCCGCCTTGCATTTCTGTTATTTCTGCATTCAAAGAAAGTTTGTCAGTTTGAAAAGGGAAGGTTGATCTGTGTGTTCATCTCGTGGCCTTCTTCTGCCTGTTGTTACACTCCGTCCAGGCATACGCTCGGGCACATAGTTTAGACAAAAGGTGAATAATTTAGCAAGAGTAAAGTAAAACATAGAAAAGACTTGAGTTAAATCATGGGCCATGGCATATTTTAAAACCGTACGACGTCCTTTTATAAGTCGAAACTTTTCTTGATCTAGTTTGATGAAATTTTGAGATCTTTCTCAAAATTTCTGCCCCAGTATAGAAGATGACATAGACTTCCTCGCAAATGGCGGGGATTTGAGAATTTTTGAGGTCCTCTCAAAAATTCTGCCCCAGTTGCAGCTTGTTAACCGAAACACCGTGAAAAATGTGACAGAGGCACCAAGAACCTTGAAGGGGGAAAGAAAATTTTTTATAAAGATATAGACCGAATCCCATAGGGACGCCTACGTATCCCTCTTAAACGGAAATCAGGTCCAACGTAGTTCAGGTTTTAAGGAAGAATGAACTCCCTAAAGAAATTAATCGAATAAGGATTGAATAAAGACGGTAGTGGACGACATGATAAGAATAGGAGATGAGAGATGAGGATTGCACGTTTTAATGTCATATTGCTAATAAACGACGGAAGACTAAAAGCGGGGTAAAAACGAATACTATTTTCCTTTTGACCAGTATGCCTTTTCACCTGCATATTTTAACACTATTAGATAAAAATGGTTAATCTGTATATGATACGAAATAATATAAGAGCAACATTATAGGAAATAGCGACGAGGGAAAAATATATAATTTTCTGAGGAACCTCAGAAAATCTGCCCCAATTTCGATTTTCCAAAGCGAATACCTGCAAAACTCAGACGAGCTTATTATTACTTGAATACACATATAAAATTATTTAGCATTGATGTGTCCCATTTTAGGGTGGATGAAATCCGATCATCTCATTTCAGAGCCGACAGGCTCGTATACAGGTAATAGGCTTGAAATGTAAATCAAAGGGCTCAAAAATATTAAATGTAAGACTAAACATAATTATAAGACTCAAAAAAATACAATATTGAGGTCAATTGTCCGTTTATAGGGAGGACGAACCCAATTGTCCTATTATAGGGTGGACTAACCCAATGTGTCCATTTGTAGGGTGGACTAACCCAGAGTGTCAATTTGTAGGGCGGACGAACCCACTTATCCTATTATAGGGTGGACGAACCCAATTGTCCTATTATAGGGTGGACTAACCCAATGGTCCTATTATAGGGTGGACGAACTCAATTGTCCTATTATAGGGTGGACTAACCCAGAGTGTCCATTTGTAGGGCGGACGAACCCAATGGTCCTATTATAGGGTGGACTAACCTAGTAATCGGTAGCATAATTTCAGTGGCTCAGATTATAGTAGTTCAATTCACAGTAGCATAGTAAGTAGCATGATAGTAGTTTGAATACTATAATAGCAGCTTGAAGTAATAGAATAGTGGCCCCAGAGTAGCATAGTAGTAACTCTAAAATAGCAGCAGTCACAACTGCATCTTGAAGTAGACAATAATGGTAGCTTGAAGTAATACAATAATAATAACAGCGTGGTAGCTCCAAAGTAGCACAATGATATCTTGAAGTAGCATGATGATAGTACCAGCGTAATTGTAGTTTGATAAGAATAAATAGATAGCTTGAAGATTGTGAAATAGTAGCTCGAAGGTATCATATTAGTGGCCAGATTGAAATAGTGGCATGATAATAATTCAGACGGTAGCATAATGGGCCTGTGGCACAATATCTTTTGTATATCCTTTGTTCCTTGTCATTGTTTTGATCCTCTATAGACTTTGCATTTTGGTGAAATTTTTGAGGAATTCTCAAAAATTTCTGCCCCAGTTTAGAATGCAAAGTGTTTCGCAAACCTCCTTGCTGCCTGCTTGTGGAATTTTCCACGTTCCCTCAAAAATTCTGCCCCCAATTTGACTTAAGGGCTTTATATTCCTGTTTCACTCAAACAAAAATTATTAGTTCAAAAGGAATGGCTGTCATACATTTGAACATCAGAATTCAGTTTCTGAATCTACATTTGGTCTTTTATGAGTCGAATGAAATTGGCAAAGATTTCATATTCGGATGTGAGGGAGATATTTGATTGGGATATGAGGAGAAAGAAAAATTTATTTGATTGAGACCGAACCCAAAAATGGGCTGCCTACGTATCCAAAAGGAATCAGGTCAGACGTAGTTCGCAATTACAGAGAAAATGAATGAGACGGGAAAATTATAGAATGGACGAAGGGTGAACGAAAGCGCTTTGCTTGTGATGGTCTTGCTTTCATCAGTTCCTTTTGCGCTTTATTGTCAAATGTCTTGGAATTATTTTTGTTGGATCACCTTGGATAACGGTTACTCCAGAAGCAAGGAGGTTGTAATTCATCGGTCCTTGATGAACTATTATCTTCCTCTTCTCAACAAAATCTTGAATCTTGTGTTTCAAAGCTGTACATTCCTAGGTATCATGTCCTTGAGTATTCGAATGGTATGCGCAGCTCTTAGATGGATCAAAATTTGGAGATGGGTATTTAGGAATCCACCCTCTTCTCGGTTTCAAAACTCCTTGGGTCTTCAACCTTTCAAATATGCCTGCCAGAGATTCAGTTAGAGGAGTAAATGTCCGAGACTTCACAAAATTGGATTGTACTGGATGAGCTTGGTTTTGAAAATCAGGTTGGTCATAATCAGGTGGTATCTGATAAATTTGTTGTTGGGAGCTCTGTTCATTGCCAGAGTCAAAGATGGTACATACTTGTTGTACTTCCTGATGGTGCTGTGGTGGAGGAATAGCGATTGAGATATCCTTTTTTCTTTTATTCGGAGGACTTTCTCGTGCTTGAGAACATGGGGAAATATCAATAATTTTTCCTGTTCGAATGCCATATTCCAATTCTTTCCCAATCCGAATTAGACTTGCGAAGCTATGAATGATTGTAAAATATAAATACTTGTGATATATACCGTCTAATGACTTGATGAAATATTGGACTAATTCTTCTTCAGATAGCGAGTGATGGATCTTAGAAGCTTCCCTTCGCCATCGAGTCACATATTCCTCAAAGGATTCGTGATTCATTTTCCTTATCTCAAGCAAATCTAGAAATGTCGGGTCATCCTTAGTATTAAATTTGTATTGTTCTACAAAATCTCGAGCCATATCTTCCCAAGTTTGCCATTTATTGAAGTCTTGCTTGACATACCAAGTTAATGCCATTCCTGCCAGGCTCTGCATGAATAATCTCATTAAGAGAGCTTCATCATGTCCAATTCCGACTAATCTACCGCAATAATCCTTCAGATGTTCGATTGGGTCTCCATGCCCATCGAAGATGTTGAATTTTGGAATCTTGTATCCCATCGGCAATTGAACACTTGGATGCAGGCACAACTTCTTATACCTTAAATCTGAAATATTTTTTGAGCGTAGCTTCTCACCCACAATCTTTTCCAAGTTATTGAACTCTCTCCGTAGCGTGGTGATCTCTCTCTCGGATATCGTCATGTCTTGCAAAGGGCCGATATAGGTATGTGATGAAGGAATTTGTTGAGGAAGTGTAATAGGTGGAGTTGGACAGAGAGATACTGTCGAGAAGAGACCTTGTGTCGGGAGAGAACCAAAATTTCTGTCAGGAAAAAGAGTAGAATTGTTTGGGACGTTGGACATTTTGTCAGAATTGCAGATTCTTGCTGAATTGATGTTCAAATATTTGACAACCTTTAAGCAAAAATAAACATATCAAATGCAAACGTCCGGTTAGCATGCAAAAATAGAAAGTATTAATAATTACAGCAAAACGACGATCTTGTTAAAGAGTTTCAAGCAAGATAAGCAAATTTAAGCTTTGACACAACAAAAATTTACAGCATGATGCGGATGAGGGTGACAAAACTTGCGATTGATGACTATTAGATTTGAAATGGTGATATTACAAAAGGATTTAGCAAGCTGGTGGAATGAGCAATGTCGACTTATGCCAGACAATCAAATTCTTGATATGTAGATGAAAGGTAACACATAATGCTAACTAATAATAGTAATTTATGCTTATTAAAATGAATCGAAATGGTCAGAGATTTAAGAGAATGCCGAAACATTAGTGGCAAAGGATAAACTAAGGCAAACTATAGTATTTAATTTGAACAAATAAATTATGAACGCTAAAGAGGCTATTTTGAAACACACATAAATCAACATTGATAAAAGAAAATTTTGGGCAAGGTTGCAGGATTGTGTGCCTTGGGTTTAAAGTGGGTTATATGGATTATGAGATTGAGAGATTATAACTATGAGATGATTTTAGAATTATATAAAAAATTAGGAATCAACGGACAAAGGAAAATAAAACAATTGCACAATTACATCACAAATTAACAGGTAATTCGTGCGTCCTAATGTATTGTGACCTCTTGTTGCCAGAGGTAGGCCTAACGAATTTTGAGAGACAAATATGCCATAATACATTGTCCTATTTGCTCTTGCTAAAATATCCAATATGAATAATTTTTGCTTAAATTTCTTTTTTTTTTTTTTTTTTATAAATGAAATATTACAATGAAAAAAGTTTATAAGAGAAATCAAGCTATAAATTTAAATAAAATGCTCCTTCTTCTTTTGGCTTAATCAAAGCTTAAACAACACGAAATTAATTCATCACAACCTGCATTATAAAAAGGTTAGTTTTGTCTTTTCTTCCTAAGGAACAAATAGTCCCTGTATTTAGGCGTATTTGCCTCTCAAAAAATGCAAATAAACATGATAATGTCCTTTTCTAGACCGTAAATCTCTTTGGACTTCGGGCAAAGTCAAACTAATGATCTCAAGATATCAAAGATATCGAGACCTCTTAGGGATAATGCATGCATGATGTGTATACCTTACTAAAGATGTACAAGGACAAGATCTAGGAAAAGAGTAGGTATGACACGGTTCCCTCGAGCGGACAACTCGAGAGTGAGGAAGCTCATGACCGTCGACGCACCGCTGATCGACCAAATCACATGTAATAGCAAAAAGGGTCTTCATACAATTATCAAACTTCGAGAGAGAGAGTTCTTTTGATTATTGTTCTCAGGTCAAGTGTGAGTTTCTGACTCGAGCTGTGAGTTGAGAAACGCGTCACTATTTAGAGGTAATTAGTGAAGTCTTGAGGTACTAGAGGTAGTCCCTTTGATTGTGGAGTTGTAATCTAAAATCTGTTCATGAGTTGAATAAAATCTTATTTGATAGGTCGTGTTTTTATTATTCCATTGAGCAAGCAGATTTTTCATATTACATCTGCATGTTCTATATTGTTATTATTCTGTATGTGTGATTTAATTGAACTAGCTTCAATATCATAGAAAACTGGTGGTGATTTCAGTTGATATTAGAGCAGAATTTTTTCAATAAAAGCTTACACCTTGAAAAATGAAGTATGGGAGAACCACCAATGGTTCAGGAGGGACAATCAACCACGAGACCATCCTTATTCAATGTTCACTGTTATGGGTGGTAGAAAAATCGCATGATGGATTTTCTCATTGTCGCGCCCTATTTTTCCTCGCGGAAAAGCGGGATTCGACATTCGACATCTCTTAGGGGTGGAAAAGAAGAGTCGCCACCTAACGAATTTAAGGTGCGTTAGGGCACCGTTCTAAGATTTTATTTCCTAAGTTACCAGAGTTCGGGTAAGGGCTTTAATTACCTCGAAAGGAAGGTGTTAGGCACCTTTCGAGGTCCACAAACGTGGTTCCCTACCGTACTCATTAAATGGGTATTAACTAAGTGGCCAATTAAAACTGATTTTAACTTATATTATTTAAACTAAATGATGAAGTCAAAGATAACAAAGTTTTGGACAAACAAGAAAGAAATTTGGACGGAATGAAAGTTAAAACAAATTATGTTATTCTAAGTTCTTAAATAAATATAAAAGCTGTGACAAGCAATCATTTATTGAAAACAAATAAACCTTTTTTAATTATGGGGCCGAACCTCGGTAGGCGCCTACGTATCCCTTATGGGAATCAGGCCAAACGTAGTTCTACGTTAAAACAATGTTTGACCTAATGGGATCACTTGTGCAACTTAAATAATACTTTGCAATCTTTCAAATTGCTCGTATTATTCAGCGAGCACAAATATCATTTCCCGACTACCCACCTAGTTGATTATTTGACTTAAAAAACGCTCTAGGTGATGAAGCTAACGTCCTACAATTTGCCTACCCGCTCCGATCTTAAGGTCCAAGAGGCTTTGGACAACTATATTGAATTTTGGGTGGTCTAAAAATTATTAAGGATTTTTAGTCGTCACACAAAACAATAATTAAAGCAATTAGCAAATAAGAGATTCAAAATTAGCCTCTATGAGAAATAAAATGCAGATTTCAGGAATGAGTACTGATCCTATAGGCATGATCTTGGATGCAAAAAATGTAATTTAAACAGATAGAACGTAATACAACACAATGCGTGAGTTAAACAAATTAGTTTTATCCTATAGGCATAGTTCCTAAAAAAAACGTGCATAAATCCTACAGGCATATTGTTGATGCACATACATTATGTTTTATACATTTAGCACATAAAACAATATATGTCAATAGACATGCCAAGATATGACCTTACATGATATTCATTCAGCACATTTTATAGTGATTAAACATGGTTTCTTAGGCCATCAAAAAAAAATGGTGCGATTTTAAAATCAGACCAGATTACTACAAGCAAGTACTTATTAATCAGGTGAGTGTAATGTCAATCACAAAAAGATTGCGAACAGTGGCTCGAAATTTAAGTTCCTTATATAGACATTTCGTAATGACTATTGTCAGATGTATTCATTTTCCTATAGACATGATATCTAACAGATTATTAATATTCAATTTTTAAAACACAAATGTAGGATGCAAACAAGGCAATTTATTAAACATGCTATCTCCTTAATATGGAACCAACATATACCGACGATAATTTATAGAAGCAGATTTATTAACAAATAAATACGACACATGCTTCCACCTTAATTGCTATAACTTATAAGCATTACTTCTAACTAAAATAATTAAACCTTTATTATTCTTATGGACCACATTTAAATTATTTTTTTTTCCAGATTGAAGTCCTAGTATTACATATGTTATTAAATAAACTGAATTCCTATGGGCATGATTTTTATCGTTGCATATATTATTAGAATCCTGTGGACATGCTTTCTAGGTGAATTTAGCAATTAAAAGAAAACAATAAAGAAATATAATCCCCGCCCCATAAACCCCTTTTCACTATTTTCAGCGTTTATTTACATTGTTACATATTGAATGAAATAACTAAAAAAATGAATACATCACAACGTCTAAAATAAAAATTGGAATAATTAAGTTTATAGCCCCTTCGATCCCGGCAAACTCTTTGTTCCAATTCAGGGGTAACCTGTTAAACAAGCTATACGACAAAATATGCACATACACATTTTTATATTCCAAATCCCAGAAACACAATGATTTAATTAGACATTTTTTATAAAAAAAAGAAAAAAAATTCGAACATGTTATGTTACGATATATAGACATATATTGAGACATAAAGAACATAATACAATATATAAAATTCATATTGAATATAATATGATGCAAGCAATGAATTCACATAGTGCTATATCGAGATTAAAATAGAAAAGTGAACTAACCGGTTAAATAAATAGCAAAGACAATATTGTATTTTCGGCAAATAAGGCGGAGCAAATTCCAGTGGTTTTAAAGAGGCTTCTTCAACAAATTAAAACTTGAACCTCAACACATCAAAATCACAAGAATTCGTAGATTTCGAGCAGTGCTTGTGTTGAGGTGGGATAAAGAAGTTGTAAAATTAAATAGCATGAAAAACAGAGCAAAAAAAAAATATATTTTTTTTTGATCTTTTTTTCTTTAAAATTTTCCCCCGTCCGTCCCGAGGGGGAGGGGATTGCCTCTATATAGTTAAAGGCTAAAGGGTTAAAAGAAGGGAGAATAGTAAAAAAATGGTAATTAGGGAATTTTTCCTTAATTAACAAAGTTAAGAAATCACATAAAATATTCACTATGAATAAAAATAATTTGTCATAATTAAAATAAGATAAAGGGCAGACCAAAACTTTCAATAAATTATAATTAATTAATGAAGGGAGGAGCATAAAACAATCTGTAAAAAAATATTTCCTATAACAGAAAATCCCTCTTTGCCATAATAAGGAAGATCTTTTTAATTAAGATAAATCAAATGAAAAACAAATTTTCCAGGCAAGCCTCACATGAAATAAATCCAAAACGAATATTGTATTACCATAAAGGATGCACATTGCTGACATCAAATATTAGAGAACTTCTTTAAACATGGTTATAAAATATTTTTTAACAATAATAAACCCGTCAGAGAAGGCAACAAATTAAATATAGAAGGACTTACTCTAAATTATTTGGGAGCTAAATTATTCCTGCCCTACAAATAAATTTTTAATTACTATATACGCTTCAACAGAATTTCATAATACTATAAAAAGAATAAATAATAATAATAATAATAATAATAATAATAATAATAATAATAATAATAATAATAATAATAATATTAAATAAAGTTACCATATGGAGGAGAGATCAAGCAAATCAGTTCTTTCCCAATTTATATAAAATGAAATCAGTGCAGTATTAACTAAAAATCCCATTAACAAATATATGCTACAACTATTCTCAAAACCAGCTTACCATGAGCAAACAAATACTAGAGATATTCCAAAAGCGGAGAGGGAGAAAATTCATGTTTACATCATGGCGTGGGTCGAATATATAGTTAGTGAATATACCTTTTGATGAGGAAAACTTGTGGTCAATGCAATATTAATGTTAAGATTATTTAAACAGAGATAGAAAATACATGGGAAATCAGTCACGGTTCGAAAGTTCGAGGTTCACGTTGAGTATAAAATCACTATAACAAATATGCATTCTATAGACAGATTTACTTTTCAAAATCGTAAACAAAGTCTAACAAATTCTAAGTAATAAAAGACATAATAAAATCGTAACAAAAGAAAATAGTGAATGCGTGAGCAGGTAAGAAAGAGAGAGACGGAGAGAGGTGCATCTGGCCGTTTTTGCCAGTACGGTAGCCGGAAGCGAAGAGAAGTGGTATGAGGGAGAGAGAGGAGTGGTTTCGACGGAGGTCTAGTCCACCGGAGCGGTGGTGCAGCTGGCTGGAGATAATCTGACAGCGAGAAAAAAGAAAAATAGGGAAGAAGAGTAGAGGAGAAGGCGGCTGTGGCGAGGATAAAGGGAGAGTGACGGGTGATGGAGGTTTTCCGACCAGCAGTGGTCGGATTTGATGGTGGAAGCAGCGAGGGAGGAGGGGAAAGGGAAAGGTCGGCTGGGTCAGGTTTGGTTGTTGTTCAGCCGGAGGGAAGAGGGGTAGAAGGAAGGGAAAAAGGGAGAGGGGACCGGCGGGCTGTTGGTTTCCGGCGATGCAGTCGCCGGAAAAAATGGAGCGAGAGGGAAGAGGGAGAGAGGGGCGGCTGATAGGGTTAGGTGAAGGGAGGAAAATGAGGGTTGGTATTAGGTTTTGGGGGGAGGAGTAATTAAATATAGAAATTGGGTAGAAATTAATCCTGACCGTAGGATCAAAGTGATGAACGGATGAGATTAAAAGTTATAAGGATGGGTCGGGTCGCGGGTTTAAATGGGTAGTCCGGATGAGTGATACGGGTCATGGATAGAATAATTAGGAATTAAATTTAAATAATAGCCAAATTGAATTAAAAGTGGCTAAAATTGAAATAAATTGAAATGAAAGTGGCCAGATTTGAAATAAATTGGAGAAATTGAATAGGAAATGGCTATAATTTAAATGAATTGATTGAAATTGGATTTAGCTGCTATTAAATTAATAAATATACTACACTTTTAAATAATTTAATAAATAGATAATAAAATAGTTTAAATTATGAGAAAACATATAAATATTATTAATAAATAAATTCTAAATTTAAATATACTTATGTAAATATTATATAATTAAATTATTATATTTACGAAAAATTTAATGACTAAAATATAAAATCGAGTTATCAAATATTATAAAAATTATATTATTAACATAAATAATTTATAATTTAGAGTAATATTATTAGTCAAATAAATTTATAAAACTTAGTAAAATTGGGTAAATAATTTATTAAGTAAGAATATATTTCAAAATAAGGGCGCGTATTAAAACGAAATACATTATGTACGATATAATTATTTAATATCAAAACTTAAAATTAGTATAAATCATATATATATAACTTGAAATGATTTTCGCAATATTATGATAATAAATTACTTTATAAATACAAAAATAAGTCAAAATTTTGCGTTAAATAAATAAATAAATACATACATATATAAGCAGCATATTAAGGCACAGGTCGGTCAAAATTGGGTGTCAACACTCATAGTGAAGACCACAACCTGCGGAATGTAGTATTGGATGGACCTACCGTCCCCATGAAACTAGCTGAAGATGGAAAAAGACAAATTTCAAAAGGAAAATTGGAGTACTTGAATGAAGAAAAATTGGCAGTTGAGATCAATACAAAGGCGAAAAAGATTCTAGTTTGCGGATTTGGCCCTGATGAATACAATTGAATCTCATCTTGTACTAGTGCAAAGGAAATTTCGGATGCTCTCCTAAATGTTCCTGAAGGAACAAGTCAAGCAAAGAAGTCTAATATTGATATGTTAAATCGTCAATATGAGTTGTTTAGAATGAAGGAGGGGGAATCTTGTTATGATATGTACACTACATTTTCACCTATTATCAATGAGATGTACTCTCTAGGTGAAGTAATTCCCACAAACAAGACGGTAAGGAAGCTTCTAAGCGTTCTTCCTGAATTATGGGAAAGCAAAGTGGAAGCTATTTCTGAAGCATGAGATCTCGACACTCTAACTATGGATGACTTGATAGGAAACTTAAAAACATGTGAACTTAAGATGTCTCAAGAAAAGGAACTCACTAGTTCTCATAAAAAAAAGAGCCTGGTCCCCAAGACTACAGTTGAAGATGACAACATGGCTTTGCTCACTCGAAGATTTCAATGAATCATTAAAAAAGGGTTTAATACTCAAAAGAAGAATGCATCAAAATTGTTCGACAAAAATCTTGGAGATCTGATTTGTCATAAATGTGGTGAACATGGTCACTTCAGGAAGGATTGTCCTCAATGGGAGTTAGAGCACAAGTGGAATCTGGCTGAAAAATCTAAGGAAAGAAGGATCCAATTCAGATTCCTGATAGAAGACTTACCAAAAGAGAAGCGGACAGTGTAGTGAAATGAGCTTTAGCTGCTATGGGAGACAATTCAAGTGATGAATCTAAAGAAGTCACTGAACAAGATGATTGCTCTCTCTTGGCTATGGATGACTCAGATTATGAAGATGTGCTAGCTCTAACAACTGATGTGGAGTTAGACAGTGAAGATGACAAGAGTGAGGTAAGCTTTCTAGAACTCAGTTCAACAATTAAAACCTATTCTAAATAAAAACATGCATCATAATCGCTCATTCTCATAGATGAGATGAACACTATGTCCATTCAAAAGGAACACATAATGAATTCATATGCATTACTTAAGCAAGATACTAAAAAACTTGAAGAAGAAAAAAGGGAGTTGTTAAAAAGTGTAGATCAGTGTGTAGAGGTATTCAAAGAAAATCATGAAAAAGGGTAAACTATAAAGAATCACCTTAGAATCCCAAACCTTGAGTATTGAGGTTCAGAAGCTTCAAAAGACCTTGAATAGAAAAAAAGTTGAACTGGAAAGAGCCTTAAAATGGATTAGATCTTCTGAATTTCTAATCTCTATGCATGAAAATTACTCTAAAAAAAGACAAGGGCTGGGATATAAAGATGCAACATGTAGCTCAAATAACAGACCTAAATTGCATAATATTTTCTGCTCTCATTGTAGGTTTATAGGAAATTATCAAGGACAACGCTTAATCGAGAAAAGAGACATAAAGAAAAACTTTGAATACGTAAAACCTAGGTTAATGTCAGCAAAAATCAAAATAAAAAAATGAAAACCTAAAAATCAGTAGAAATATGATTTTTCTACATTGGGCTAAACGAGATTTAATTAACCCATTCAAAAATAGAAAGAGACCCAAGCTTGTCTGGGTACCCAAATCTAACCTTTGACTATTTGTGCAGGTGAAAGTGAGAGCAAAGAAATGAACCTGGTACATGGATAGTGCATCCTCTAGGTATATGGCAGGAATAGTAGAAAACTTTCTCTCACTCACCAATCACAAAGGTGGAAATGTAGCCTTTGGGAATGAAAAGAAAGGTGAATTGTTGGAATAGAAAAGGTTGGAAAATCAATGTCACAAGAAATTGACAATGTGTATTACGTAAGGGGCTTGAAACATAATCTGCTGAGTATCTCTCAAATATGTGATAAAAGGAATTTTGTCTTATTTATATCAGCAGATTGCAAAGTCACTAGTCTGAATACAGGGAACCTGGTTCTCAAAGGGCAGAGATACAAAATTGTGTACAAGGAAAATATTATGAATCCTATGGGGCAGGAACTTTCCTTCTTGAGCACGTTAATGGATAGTTTTTAACTCTGGCACAGACGCATGAGTCATGCCAGATTCTCTCATCTGAACAAGTTTGTGGGAAAACAACTTGTACTTGGTCTTCCTAAAACCAAGTTCAAAGATAGTTTGATCTTGATGCCTGCGCAAAAGGAAAACATGTGAGATCGTCTTTTAAACCCAATAAGGTAGTCAGCACCACCAGATGCCTGCAACTTATTCATATGGACTTGTGTGGTACAATGAGAGTAACTAGTAGAGGAGGCAAATGATATTTGCTTGTTATTATAGTTGACTACACCAGGTTCACATGGTCATTGTTCTTGGCCTCCAAAGATGAAACATTTGACGTATTCTCCATATTTGTCAAAAAGGTTCAGAAGAAACTAAATCACGTACTAGGAAGCATTAGATCAGATCACGAAACTAAGTTTGACAACTCAAAATTTCTTGAATATTGTGTAGATTCAGGCATTGACCATAATTTCTAAATCCCATGATCTCCACAACAAGTTGGGGTAGTGCAAACAAAGAATAGAACCTTAGGGGATATGGCTAGAACTATGTTGACAGCCAGTGGACTACCTCAAGGATATTGGGCTGAGGTAGTGAACACAGCTTGTTACCTGATTAATAGGTGTATGATCAGACCACTGCTAGACAAAACTCCTTATGACTACTGAGGGAAGAATGCCAAATTTGACTCATCTTAGGGCATTCTATTGCAAGTGTTTTGTTCATAACAATGGCAAGGACGCATTGGGAAAGTTTGATGCCAGGAGTGATGAAGGAATCTTCCTTGGATACTCATCACATAGTAAAGCTTACAAAGTCCTGAATAAGAGAACAGACTATGTTGAGAAAAGAATTCATGTAATCTTCGATGAACAAAATAAAGAACACAATGGAAGTACACAGGAGGACATAGAGGAGATTGGTATTGCACCAATTACAAAACCTAAGGGGGAACTAGGTACACAAGATGAAGGTGTGCATCATGAGATGCTGAACATTCCCATAGCGCAACCATCTAAACAAGGAGTCAGTCCTAATGCAACACAAAATTACATTGTTGAAGCACCAAAACCCGTAAACAGTCAAAACTTTTTAATATATGAACCTGGTTCGTCTCAGACAACAGAACAACAAGAGATACAAGCAGGACACTAGAAGCATAAAAGTTCTCATCCAATTCTCAATATACACTCTCCATTGGATACTGGTCTACAAACCCCGTCCAAGTTAAGGAACATGTGTGCATTTTCAGCCTACTTATCCATGATTGAGCAAAAAAATGTCAAAGAGGCCTTGCTGGATACAGACTAGATCATGTCTATGCAAGAGGAACTGGGATAATTTGAGCGGAGCAACATATGTAACCTGGTTCCTCATCTTGACTACAGAACAATTATAGGAACCAAATGGGTATTCAGGAACAAACTTGACGATTAGGGGATCATTGTCAGGAATAAAGCTAGATTGGTAGTCCAAGGGTACAATCAAGAAGAGGGAACTGGTTATGATGAGACGTTTGCTCCTGTAGCACAGACAAAAGTCATAGGAATACTCATTTCTTATGCCACTTATATGAGATTTAAATTATATTAGATGGATGTTATGAGTGCCTTCTTAAATAGTCTTCTACAGGAAGAAGTATATGTGAAGCAACCTCCAGGTTTTGAAGATCACGAGTTTCCCGATCATGTGTACAAGTTAAATAAGGCCTTGTACGGACTTAAACAAGTCCCAAGAGCATGGTACGACAGACTTTCATATTTCCTCTTATCTCATGGGTACAACAGGGGGAAGGTCGACAAAACCTTGTTTCTAAGTTGATGAGGCCAAAACATTCTTATTGTACAGGTTTATGTTGATGACATAATTTTTATGCCACAGACCAGGTTTTATGTGATGAATTTGAAAAACTTATGAATAATGAGTTTTAAATGAGCATAATGGGAGAGTTGAACTACTTTTTGGGAGTACAGATCCCACAAACCAAAGAAGGAACCTCAATCCGTCAACATAAGTAAATTAGGGAACTGTTGATCAAGTATGACATGGAGAACTCCAAAGTAAATGATACTCCCATTACAACTACTACTCTACTAGATGTTGATGAACCGGGTCGAAGAGTTGAGGAGACCATGTATAGAGGAATGACTGGGTCTCTATTATATTTGACAGCAAGCAGACTAGACATTATGTCTAGTGTGGGCTTATGTGCAAGGTTCCAAAAAAATCCAAGGAAATATCACCTGAAAGAAGTAAAATGCATTCTGAGGTATCTTAAAAGGATTAATAGACTTGGTTCTTTGGTATTCGATCTGTGAATATTTCAAACGCATTGGCTATGTAGATGCAGACTATGCTAGATTCTTGGTCGACAGGAAAAGCACATATGGAATGGCACACTTCTTGGGATCATGTTTCATATCTTTGACAACCAAGAAGCAAAATTCAGTGGCTCTATCTACAACAGTGGCTGAGTAGATAGTAGCTGCATCATATTGTGCTTAGGTATTATGGATAAAATAGCAATTGGAAGATTATGGGATCCAATTGGAAAAAATACCCATTCTATGTGATAATGTCAATGCCATGAACATGGTAAATAACCCAGTCGACCATAAAAGAACAAAGCATGTTGATGTGTGCACCATTTCCTGAGAGATAATGTTGAAAAAGGACATATTTTGATGGAATTCTACAATACTAAGGACTAGGTGGCTAATATACTCACCAAAGCCCTGGGAAGAGAAGCTTTTAAAAGAATTCATGTGGAACTTGGCCTTATCAAACTCACCTAAATATGTTCCTCTTGATTTTCCTTTTTTTCACTTTTGACGAGTAAATTGTTTATTCTTATGCTCATTTGGTATTTTGCATTTTGAATTTTAATCCAGTTTTGTTCCTTTTATTAGGATCACACCTCAGGCAAGCTACAATGTGTGTATAGAAAGGGATGATGTGACCCCTACTTTCTATGCTACTGCAGAGTGGACCATGTACAAGAAAGATCAAAATGATGACCTGTCCTTGACGGTCAAATGGTATGTACCCGTTCTCCTATATATATATTGAAGTCATTGGCACTACAACCGCTCTTCACTTGAACCTGGTCAATACCCTCTTCTCACCTACTGAGAGTGATCACATTTTGTTCTTTCTTTTAAATAAAGGGGCAAAAAGTGCTTCATTACACTTCTTCTTGCCCAAAGTCTGACAACTGTCATTCACTAAACACGGTTCCTTCCTTACATGTCCTATCCCCATGACTCCTTTATCTATTCCACTTCCTTAGGCGGCTACTTATAGTTCCTAGGTAGCTGGTCCTTCCTTATCATTTCCCTCCCTCTCTCTTGAATTGCCTTCTCCTACTCTTCCTTTTTCTTTGTTTCTTTCCCAGGATCTCTACAATGGCTTCCTCCACCACTACTACCCCTACTCACCCTGCATCCACCCAGGGGGAACCTACAACTATACAAGGTATAGTTCCCTCCTCCCCTACTACCCCAGTTGCCCCTTCACCTATTTCAATTCCCACTCCTTCTAATCTTGACAAAGGCAAGGGTAAGGCTCCTCCTCCTACGACACCAGAAATGGGAAGCGTAGAACATTGTGAACATGACAAAGATGACTTTCCTTTGAGTACCAAATATGCACGTCTCAAAACTATCCCCACCTCTTCTTCCCACAAGCACATTGCTGTGAAACCATCTCCACCTCCCAAGTATCTAACCAGGGTCGCGATTGTTAAGGAGGTCTAGAAGGTTGCCGCCTTTTTATAAAAACACCTAGGGCTCGGCTAAGCAGGAATATGTTGCTTTTTCCCCTGATGTCGTGCAACTTGATAGCAGTGATGAGCATGACTCAGACCCTAAGGAATCTTTTCCAAAGAAATACAAGGGGAGTGCCTCCTCTTCAGACCCCGCTCCTTCTGATGCGCCTCCCAGTAAGAACATGGAAAATTCCTTTCCACAAGGAAGGAATATTACTTTGGTTGTCAAAACGTGTTAAAGGGGAGGGTTATTGATTTCTTTATTGCCTCAGAACTGATAATGTCAAAAATATATTCTTAAATCAAATAATATACATGGTTGTTGTATCAAAACAAGTAACTCGACGAGTGCCGGGGTCGAATCCCACGAGGACTAGAGAGTGATGAATTCAAGTGTTGACTAAGAAATTGATATTAGCTTGGACCATATAGATTTAACATAAAAACAAGAAAATGGGAGGAATAAACTTTGTAGAGAATTACACAAGTTACATTAGTGAACTAAAAGTAAAAGGATCAGCTAAGTTGTTGACAATAAGTGAAATACTAGAGGTGCTGTATAGATGAAATACTAACTTGATCGGGATAGGCCAAGTCATCTCATAATTTCAACAAGTGTAAATAATCTCGGGAAATAGGTAGCCTCAGCTTCCCAGCCTATTGAATACCCCTAGCTAGAGTTTTCTCAAACTCTAGCTGCGATTTAGCTCACTCGAATTGATTTGGATCAGCAACTTCACTATTCGTAGCTATTAGCTGCTAATTAGGAAGGAGAAAGTAATTTCAGCTATTACTAGGTTAATTTTACAATCTCTTATCCATACCCACTACTAGATTCCCTTCCAATGCTTAATTAATCACTCCCGAGAGACAATCAAGCAAGTATAGATAGACCCATATCATCATCAATAGATCTTCATTAATAGATTGAAGGGAATCTAATAGATTTACACTTAATTGAACATCTTGAAGTTGATTCTAGAAATACACAATCCAATTAAGTATTCATCATCACACACCTCTAGTTAATGATTTTAGCTACTCATAGTTAAGAAATTCAAAACCAAAATCATTAATAGCATCAGTGAATTTAATAAGAAGAGTAGATAAATTAGAAACACAATTTTCTTTCACTACAACTGAAACTTAATAATATCTTCAAAGAAAATCCCTTTATCAGCTAAGAGATTGTCTTCAGCTAAGAGAGGAAATAATGATGTGATGTGTACTTGGCTTTTCTCTCTAAATCTATATGTTCTTCCTCTCTCTTTTGTAAAGTACTTCTCTTTCTATTTATACCCTGAAAAGTAGGGTACTTTTCCTTCCTTTTTCAGCAATGGACAGTTATACCCTTAAAAGCATCATTTTGAAATCGGCGAAGGTACCGGCGGTTCACCGATGAAATCCATGAACCATCGGATACATGCACTTCTTCTGCATTCATTTGCAGTGAACTTCGGCGGTTCACCCAGTGTTTTACCGATGCCAATCCGTAAACTTCCGAATCTTCAATACCAATTCCAAAATTTTCTGAGTGTCATTCGGCGACTGCACCGGCATCTCACCACTGGTGACTCATGAACCACCAGTAGCATTCCTCCCATGAGGGAGTGACCTTTGCTCTTAACTGGCTTTTCACCTGTTAACACTTGTGATTCACCACTTGTACTCATTTCCTCCTTTTTACTCCTTTTTTTCTCTATTCTTCAAAGTTAGGCATCTGCACACAACAAAGAGCAAAGGGCATAAAATCCATATAATCAACTCGAGAACTAGATAAAAACTCAAGTTTTAGAGTCTAATGAGTTGGTAAATTACCAACTCATCAAACCCCAAACTTGAATCATTACTTGTCCTCAAATAATGCAATATTTCAACTATTAAGGAAAATGTCACATTTCTTCACAATTAGACTTCGCCGATCACCTGGACTATGACAACGCAAAAATACTCAACATACTCACCGAAAAGAGAAGGAAATTGTTACACCCCATAAGTTTCTAACGAGTAGTCGACCTATTCATATGTTGGTTAAGAGTTTTAGAGTGCAACTCGTACGAGAAAGGGACCGGGGAAAGGTTGAACGAGCGCGAAATCGAAATTGCACGGTAGATAGCCAGAGCAGGCCGCAACAGTGGTGGTGTGTCACGGACCCCCTCCCTCCGTGTTGGGCTCCGTGGAACGCCCGTAAATTGCTACGATAGGGTACGTGCCACGGACCCCTGTCCACCGCCTCAAGTTTATATAAGTTCCTCCCATTGATTTTATGTTATTCTTCAATTATACATATGGCTAGAGAGGGAAAGAACAAAGGAAACAATAAATTTCCTCCGTTTACACTGTGAAACGCTGCCCAAATTCAAATTAACTTTGGGTATTAAAGTTTAAGGCTGCGGGGAGCATTACTACGAAGTTAGTATCACGAAATTCGTCTAGCAAAATCTTATCCATGCCGAGCCAATGTTTTCAGAATTGTGTCAAACTAATTTCTATATGATCACAGGCTTAAAGTAAGCGTTTCTCTCTTCTGGGCTTTTGAGAAATTATGACTTTTCAACCATGTTCAGTTAAGCTGAAATATAGTTAACATTTATACATAAAGTTATTGTTTCCGCTGATTTTAGTGCTAAAATTAGTCTTATTCTCTCAGCCATACGACTTCAATTGAGAAAAGCTATTGAATACGAATCCGAACTCACCATTTAAGCATAAATCACCAATCAAGTTATGTTAAGGAAAATCCCTTTGGCTAGTTAGTTTTTTTCAGTATCATAACTCAGTTTGGATCCTAGTGAGAATACTGTAAGTATATTCATTATAACTAGCCATTTTTGGTAGCTGAGACTAGCATTTCATGTTTGTTTTGGATTGACCATGCCTTGTATAGCCTTCCATAACCAACCCCAGGGTTACTAGCTGTGTCGACGCCCCCGAGGGGCTAGATGACGTCACTCCGAGGAGCGGTATGACGTCCGTGAGGGACGAATATGAGGTCCGAGGTCCTCATACAGTCCATTCCATGGCTGGACTACTCTTATGCCATATTGACACACCCCGTCGAGTTTGGTCCCCGGGGTACAGACAGCAGGGTCCATCGGACTCAGACACAACTATAGTTCAGGGGCCGAGCGGGCTAAGTTGCATACCTAGGGGACGGGTAGGATAGATATAGTTATTAGATGATGTAGTATGACCTTATTAGGGGTATATAGGTTGAAGTGTACCACCAGGGCTTATGGGAGCCCCGAGTGGGTTATTTTGTGCGGGATGTACCTTCCGACTTGTGGGGGCCAAGTAAGGTTCTTGTTTGCTTTAGCTACTGATAAATTAGATGATAGAAAGTTTAACTATTTAGGTATGTTATTTATCCCTCCATCTTAGTTATTCTCATTTTCATTTCTTTATTTCAGTTATTTACAATTATTGCCTTACATATTCGATACATGTTGTACTAACGCCATCCTGGGCGCTGTATTACATGCCTGCAGGTACGGATAGACGAGGAGCAGGTCCCTCTTAGCTTCCAGCTAGGATTGTTAGCATAATCGGCTCCTTTCCTTTGAAGCTTGTAGATAGAAGGTTTACTCCTTTTGATTGTACAGTTTATGGGTAGGTCGGGGCCCTGTTCTGACCATCATATTACTCCTAGAGGCTTGCAGATTGTTTTTATTTCCCAGTGATTTGCTGTTGGTGGCCATATGGGGCCCATATGTGTTTTAGTTTATGTGTTCGCCGTGTGGGGCCTTTTTTAGCTATCAGTTAGTGGCCTTGTCGGCCATAACTTAGTTTAGCACCGGATTTACTTTTCAGTTATAACTAGATATCATGGTGGTCTTGTCGGCCCGCATAGGATTCTCTGGTATTACCTGTTTCTGGTTAGCTGTTTTTCCCTTACAGGTGGCTATAAGGCCTTGTAAGCTGGAGGTTGTATTTACAGCAGAGATATATCCCTTTATTTTCTTGATATGGAGAGTAGGCCTGCACAGGAGTACATAGGCCTAGTTAAGTCAGTTCAAATCCTAGTAGGGCACTAGGTGCCAGTCGTGCCTCCCAAGGTGGGGCGTGACAAACTTGGTATCAGAGCAGGTTGTATCCCAGGGAATCTGCAAGCCGTGCTAAGCAGATTCTTGTCTATGGATGTGTTGTGCACCACATACTATAGGCAGGAGGCTACGAGGCATGTTAGGATGGTTACTCTTCATTCTCTTCCAGTCTTGCTATAAAGCTATGTTGTATAGAGATGAGTCCCTAAGGTTATTATAATATGCTTTTCTGTAGAGAAATGTCGGATGCACGATGGACTGCGACTGGTAGGGAGTTAGACACCGCAGCAGGGGAAGGCACTAGTAGGGTGCCTCAGGTAGAATCAGCCTGATCTGAGGGTGACAGGGAGACTTCATCTCAATCTCCCCAGTCTCCTCTGCCACGCCAGGAGCCATCCAGAGCAGCAGATGTGTTGGCACCGCCTCTATTAGTTTCTATTATGATGCCCTTAAACCAGGAGGTCAAGAGTGTTGTTTTTATGATAGCTCATTTGATGGCTGCACAGCGACAGTTAGTGGAGCCCGTGGTTGCTGAGTTTTGGAAGGATGGGGTAGTTCGAGGGTCTGAGAGTTCCTCGCTCTGAGTCCCCCACATTTCACAGCAACGGATCAAGACGAGGACCCTCAGGACTTCTTGGACCAGTTGCAGTGGATCTTTAAGGTAATGCATGCCATGTCTGTGATGTCGGTTGAGTTGGCAGTATTCCGGATACTGGACATAGCAATATTATGGTACGAGAGTTGGGAGAGGTCCCAAGGTAGAGATTTTCGCTCTCTGACTTGGTCTAGCTGTTCGGAGGCTTTCCTAGATCATTATCTATCATGGAAAATCCGACAGGCCTGGCTTGATCAATTCTTCACCTAGAGCAAAGATCGATGTGTGTTTGGGAGTACACTATGATATTCGACTCCTAGGCCCAATATGCACCAGCTTTAATTGGCACCATGCCATCTAGGGTGAGTTGGTTCATCATGGGGATGCCTCCATAGTATGTGGAGACCTGTGTTACAGATACTCTGTGAGAGGACATGGATATCGCCTGTATCCAGGCGTTTGCTCAGAATATAGAAGGGATCAGGCAGCGACAGCGAAGGATAGAAAGGGGAAGCCAGGAGTAACACCGCAAGGCTACACCTAGTGATACTCAGGTAGAGTCGCGGGGTAGGCCCAGGCCACAACTGTCAAATGGACTACCCAGATCCCCAATTTCACAACAGCAGGGTGGCCGATCTGGTCGTTGGGGGCAGTCAAGTCTCGGCGAGAGTTCGCGACCATCGAGTCCACAGCAGCAGAGAGGGTCAGAGTAGAATAGACTCACTGTGACACCTTGCCATATTTGCAGTCTCCATCATCTTGGAGCCTATAGGTATGGTTCTATGGCATGCTATGCTTGTGGACAAGAGGGTCACATGACGAGAGACTGTCCAACCAGGGGTCAGAGTGGTCAGGACCAACAAGACAAATCTTAAGTAGGGTCACATGCCCCAGCATCTCAAGCCGGGCGTAGACCCTCAATTTTAGCCGAAAGAGGCTGAGGCAGACCAGGGGCATCCAACTCAAGCATCGATCCGGATTGCACTTATGCTTTACTAGGACGACAGGAGTCAGAGTCATCACCGGATGTTGTGACAGGTATGCTTGACATTTGCTCTCATTCTTTTTATCTTTTGATAGATCCAGGTAACACTTTGTCCTGTGTCACACCATTAGTGGCCCAGAAGTTCGGTATCACACCAAAATTGCTTCAGCGACCTTTTTCAATGTCCGTACCCGTCAGTGATTCCATCATAGCTAAAAGAGTCTACTAGGGGTGCACAATAGAGGTCGTTGGTTGCCAGACCTTAGCAGATTTGGTAGAGTTAGAGATGATCGACTTTGATGCAATTATGGGTATGGATTGGCTAGCACCATGTTATGCCAATGTAGAATGTTGGACGAAGACCGACCGATTCCAATTTCCAGGGGAGGTAGTACGGGAGTGGAAAGGTAGTGCAGCCACGCTAAAGGGTAGGTTTATTTCCTATCTTCTGGCGAGAAAATTGATAGCAAAGGGATGTATTTATAATATTGTCAGAGTTCAGGATGTTCGAGCAGGATCTCCGACTCTTTAATATGTTCCAGTAGTTAACGAATTTACATATATATTCCCAGATGAACTTCCTGGTATTCCCTTGGAACGGGAGATCAATTTTGCAATTGACTTATTATCAGGTACTCAACCTATATCTATTCCTCCGTGCCGAATGGCTCCTGCTGAGCTTATAGAATTGAAGGAACAGTTGAAAGATCTGTTAGATAAGGGCTTCATCAGGTCGAGTAGTTCACCATGGGGAGCAATAATTCTATTTGTGAGAAAGAAGGATGGCTCCCTCTGTATGTGTATAGACTACCGGCAGCTGAATAAAGTCACTATCAAGAATAAGTACCCACTTCCTAGGATAGATGATTTGTTCGATCAGTTACAGGGGGCAAAGTGCTTTTCAAAAATTGACTTAAGATTTGGGTATCATCAGGTTCAAGTTCCGGAGAGAGATATTCAAAAAACCTCTTTCAGAACCAAGTATGGCCACTTTGAATATTTAGTCATGTCCTTTGGATTAACGAATTCTCCAAAAATGTTTATGGACTTGATGAACACATCTTCAGACCGTACCTAGACCTTTTCGTGATAGTATTTATTGATGATATTTTGGTATATTCCCGCTAAGAAGTAGAACATCAGAATCATTACGAACAGTGCTCCAGATTCTCAAAAATCGCCAGCTATATGCAAAATTTTCTAAATGTGAGTTTTGGCTGAATTCAGTGGCTTTCCTGGGTCACGTTGTGTCAGAAGCTGGTATCCAGGTGGAGTTGCAAAAGATCGACGATGTAATGATATGGCCTAGACCGATAACTCTGAATGACGTACGTAGTTTTCTGGGGTTAGCCAGATATTACACAAAATTTGTAGAGGGGTTTTCCACTTTGTCAGCACCTTTGACTAAGTTAATTAAAAAAACAGCCAAATTTCACTGGACTGAAGCATGTGAGTAGAGTTTTCAGGAGCTGAAAAATAGGTTGACCTTAGCACCAGTATTGGCTTTGCTAGATGGGTCAGAGGGTTATGCAGTATATTATGATGCTTCGGGTGTCGGGTTAGGATGTGTTCTGATGCAGCATGGTAAGGTATTTGCTTATGCTTTAAGACAGTAGAGGAAGCATGAAAAGAATTACCCTACCAAGATCTAGAATTGGCAGCAGTAATTTACGCCTTGAAAATATGGAGGCAATATCTATATGGTGTCCACGTAGATGTTTTCACTGATCATAAGAGTCTCCAGTATATTTTCACATAGAAAGAGTTGAATTTACGTAGAGCTACTGGTTAGAATTATTAAAAGACTATGATGTGAATATTTTATATCATCTAGGGAAAGCTAATGTTGTCGCAGATGCCCTCAACCGTAAATCTATGTGGAGTTTAGTACACCTGAAGCCAGAACAGCGGGAACTGGCCCGAGAATTGCATCAGTTAGCCAGTTTGGCCGTCCGTATAGTAGACTCAAGAGACAGTGGAGTAGTAACCCGGAATACTGTAGTATCATCATTGGTTGTGAAAGTGAAAGAATGGCAGTACGAAGACCCTAACCTAGTTTAGCTTAGAAATAAGGCTCGGCGAGGGGAAATAGAAAATTTCAAGGTAACTAAGGATGATGTTTTAAGGTATAGGGGCCGCCTTTGTGTGCCGGATGTGGAAGGACTTCGCTAGAAGATTATGGGCGAGGTACATTATTCCCGTTACTCTCTCCATCCAGGTTCAACAAAGATGTATCATGATATAAAAGAAATTTACTGGTGGTCGGGAATTAAAAAGGAGGTAGCAGAATTTGCAGCGTAATGTCCTAATTGCCAATAGGTCAATGTTAAACATCAAAAACCCGATGGATTGACAAAAGAAATAGTAGTGCCTATGTGGAAATGGGAGGCAATTAATATGGATTTTATAATAGGGTTACCTCACACCGGGCGTAAATTTGATTCTATCTAGGTGATTGATGATAGGTTAACAAAGTTGGCCCATTTTCTGCCAGTCAGGGCTACCTTCTCAACTGAGAACTATGTTGAATTATATATCAGGGAGAAACTTCGATTGCATGGTGTCCAATATCAATTATTTCTGAAAGAGGGGCGCAATTCACAACTAAATTTTGGCAACCCTTCCAGAAGGGTCTGGGGACATAGGTTAATTTGAGTACAACCTTCCATTTTCAAATAGATGGGCAGGCAGAACGTACAATTCAGACGCTCGAGGATATGTTACGGGCATGTGTATTAGACTTCGGAGGCAATTGGGATTAATATTTGCCGCTTATTGAATTTTTTTACAACAACAATTACCATTCAACAATTCAGATGGTGCCTTATAAAGCATTATATGGGCAGAAGTGTAGGTCCCTGGTTGGTTGGTTTGAGGTAGGAGAATCAAGATTAATTGGGCCAGATATTATCCATCACTCATAAGAGAAGGTGAAGCTTATCAGAGAATGCCTGCTGACAGCTCAAAGCCGCCAGAAATCCTCGCTGATGTGCGGCGAAGGAACATGGAGTTTGATGTAGATGACTAGGTATTCTTGAAGATTTTGCAGATGAAAGGTGTGATGATATTTGGTAAAAAGGGCAAGCTCAGCCCGAGGTTTATTGGACCATATCGAATTCTCCGGAGAATAGGCTAGGTGGCTTACGAGTTCGATCTGCCTCCAGAATTAGAATCAGTTCATCCAGTCTTTCCTTTGTCGATGCTATGGAAGTTTATAGGGGATCCATCCCAAATTGTACCAGTCGAGGATGTCCAAGTCACTAAGGAATTAGCCTATGAAGAGGTTCTAGTAGTTATACTGGATCGACAGGTTTGCAAGCTGAGAACTAAAGATGTCGCTTCTGTTAAGGCATTATGGAGGAACATAAATAGAGAAGAGATGACTTGGGAAGCTGAAGATGATATGAAATCCAGATATCCTCATTTGTTCCAGGATTAGCTTAGACCATGCAGTTAAGGTACCTTTAATGATTCAATTGCTATTTTATGATCTGTGTCGTATATATCTGGTGTAGTTGAATCTAGCCTTGTTGTGAAATGATTGCTATAATACTGTGTGAAGTACCTGTTTCGGACTTTTCTGCGTTTCAGGATTTTCAGATAGTCCATATTACAGCGGAGACTCTGCAAAAAATTTTCCAGAATAAGTAGTTAAAAGAATTAAGGTTCCTATAAGTTGAAGTTAACATTCGAGGACGAATGTTCCTAAGGGGGGAAGGATGTTACACTCCGTAAGTTTCTAATGAGTAGTTAGCCTATTCGTACATTGGTTAAGAGTTTTAGAGTGAAACACGTACGAGAAAGGGCCAGGGAAAGGTCGAACGAGCGTGGAATCGAGATCACGCGGGAGAAGGCCGAAGCAGGCCGAAACAGGGGCGGCGTGTCATGGACCCCCTCCCTCCGCGTTGGACTCCGTGGCATGCCCAGAAACTACCGCGATGGGGTCCGTTCCACGGACCCCTGTCCACCTCCTCAAGTATATATAAGTTCCTCCCTTTGATTTTGATGTTATTCTCCAAGTATACATATAGCCAGAGAGGGAAAACACGAGGGAAACAAATAAATTTCCTTTGTTTACAATGTGAAACACTGTCCGAATTCAAATTAACTTTGGGTATTGAAGTTTAAGGCTACATGGAGATTACTACAGACAGCAGGAGTCCACCGGACTCAGATAAAGCTATAGTTCAAGGGCCGAGCGAGCTCAGTTGCAGACCAAGGGGACGGGTAGGATGGCTATAGTTATTTGATGATGCAGTATGACCTTATTAGGGGTATATCGATTGAAGTGTACCACCAGGACTTACGGGAGCACTAAGTCGGTTATTATGTGTTGGATGTACCTTCCGGCTTATGGGGGCCAGGTAAGGTTCTTGATTGCTTCAGTTACTGATAAATTAGATGATAGAAAGTTCAACTATTCAGGTATGATCTCTATCCGTCCATCTTAGTTATTCTCAGTTCCATTTCTTTGTTTCAGTTATTTACAATTAGTGCCATATATATTTGGTACATATTATACTGATGCCCTTCCTGGGGCAGTGTATTACTTGCCTGCAGGTACGGATAGACAAGGAGCAGGTCCCTATTAGCTTCTAGACAGGATTGTTAGCATAGTCAGCTCCTTTCCTACTGAGCTTGAAGATAGAAGGTTTACTCCTTTTGATTGTACAGTTTATGGGTAGGTGGGGGCCTTGTCCTGACCATCATATAACTCCTAGAGGCTGGCAGATTATTTTTATTTCCCTGTGGTTAGCTATTGGTGTCCGTGCAGGGCCCATGTGTGTTTTAGTTTATGTGTTGGCCGTGTGGGGCCTTGTTTAGTTGTCAATTAGCGACCTTGTCAGCCATATCTTAGTTTAGCACCAGATATATTTTTCAGTCATAACTAGATATCATGGTGGTCTTGTCGGGCCACATAGGATTCCCTGTTAGTGCCTGTTTCTGGTTAGCTGTTTTTCCCTTATAGGTGGATATAAGAAATTGTTGGCCAGAGGTTGTATTTACAGCCGAGATATAGCCCGTCGTTTTATTGATATGGAGAGTAGGTCTGCTCCAGGAGTGCACAAGACTAGTTGAGTTGGTTCAGATTCTAGTAGGGAACCAGGTGCCAGTCGTGCCTCCAAAGGTGGGGCGTGATAGAAATAGCCCAAAAGACTAAAACAATGAAGATGTTTCTGGAAGAAAACAACTTTTTATCCAGTAAAGCTGCAAGGAATCATCAATCACACAAGGGCACTTCTCAACCAAGTAACACACATAGCATCTCAAGGTATAATCACTGAAAATTCAAAGCTTGCCTTAGAGTTTGCACTCCTTGTTCTATGTCCATATGAACTCTAAATGCTCTTGCATCCCTAAAAAGAATGATGCCACTCACCAAATATAAGGATCCCTATTCTCTTGGTTCTTTGATCATTTGAATGTATATCAGGGATTAATTGGAAGAGGCACTCACACTCACTCTCTCAAAAGATATCTTCATGCATACACTTGACCCATAGGCTTGCCCTTCATGTAGTTTGCCACTAATGTAGAGTAGCTGCACCTAGAATCATTTAGGGCTTGCGGGCTATGATGTAGTCTTAAGGTTAGTGTATGATGAACATTTGACTATAGTGACTAGATCCTCCCTAATGCTTTTCGTGAAATGCCTTACAACAATTTTCTCACTCAACCTTCTTTTCATTTCTCTTGTTGTTTTTGCCTTTTATTTCTTTAATACTCTCCCTTATAACCCCTCTTTTGCTTCCATCACTAACGTTATTACCTCAAGAGGGAACACCAATTCACACAAATAGTTTTTTCTATTCATCTATTTGCACACTTTGACAAAAGGTGATGTTCCCTTCACACTATGATTCTTCTCTTTCCCCCCTATCTTTGCATACCCCCAAACATAGGCTCTTGCCTCATTTTCCACACTTGTTTTTCTCACTCCCTTCTTCTTAGGCCTTGACTTATCTTGTAATTAACATTTAGGGAGAATAGGGGCCAAAAGAGGTATTAAGAATGGTCTTAAGGCTTGCAATATGCTTGCCAAAGAATGGTTTAAGGCTCAAAATTGGCTAACAAGGGTTAATGATCATGGAGGGCGTATGGTTGAAGTGGCTAGACAACTGAGGGCCTAAACTCATTTTCTTAGTGCAACTACATCTAGGATTTCTCCTTAATCATATTTAGGACAAATTCTAGACAAGATGTAATGCATGAGATTCACAAAAATATCCTCGCCATACAAAGAATCACCCTTAAAGGGTCTAGAGGAGTCATTTTTCCAAACAAAACATCACATTAGGACATAAAGCAAGAAAACATCACAAGTCAAGCAGGGAATTTACAATGTACAACCAAGATTACTATGCCACGGTGTCCACATTTGCTCATTATCTTCATCTTCATGCCCTTGTTTTCACATTTTCATTTCAATACAAGAAAAATTTTAGTTGGTGCCTCTTGAAAAAACTTCACAACAAACTCAATGTGAAATGGCGTTTCCCTTAAGAATGTCTCCACTCAATCCATCATCAGGAAAAGTCAACCCGGTTCGACAACAAAAATAACTAAACTAAAAAAAAAACTTCTCTTTGGGAAAGAACCGTGGTCAAAAGAAAACCCTAGGAGCTTTAATTTCTACCCTACTATTTACAATGGCTAAAAAGAAACACAATTTTGGGTCATATCATTCTAGATTTTCAAAAGATGATGCTTAAAACCAAAGACCCCATTTAGTCACTAAGTACCATGCACAAAAATACACAAACCAAGTCATTCATTCATTCATAAAATAAACATGCCCGACAATGGTAATCATCAATCACAACAACCCGACAAAGGCTGGACTTACTCAAACTCAAATGTAAAAACATCAAGAATTGTTTTTTAAGAAACAAATCTCCCCCTATCAACAACACTCATCCCTCCCCCCCCCCCCCCCCACTTAAAATCATACATTGTCCCCAATCTAAATATGCAAAAAGAACAACAGGAGAAGCGACAAGGAACTCCATGAATGGGTTACTCCTCTTTATCGTCAGCCTCAGCGTCACCACCATCACCTCTGCTGGCGTCACCAAGCCCAGAAAAATCGTCGCCCAACCCTTCAAATAAGTCATCAATTGGCCCCCGAGCTAAAGACGGAGCAACCATTACAGCATCCAACGCACTCATGTTGGGCACTTCGACTGAAGTCCAACTTTTCCACTCCTGCACCTTAATTTGGAGGGACATGACTGCCCCTTCTACTACATCGACCCTCTTACACAAAGTGGTGACATTCTCGTACGATGATTTGAGCTCCTTCTTGATTTTTTTGGCAATGAGTTCTGGGAGGCTCTTAGCCTAATGTTGAAGCTGGCTTTCGTGTGTGGCGATGGAGAACACTTGACTGAGAAGATTGGGGAGGTAGAGAAACTCTTTGCTGGTGCATGTCACCTGATGCTTGGACTGACATGTTAGGCTGGGGCACATTGGATTCGGGGGCGATTGGAGATTGGGTTGACCCGTGGGAGAGGGCTTTTTCTTGTACATCGAAGGCTTGCAGGCACTCTTGTTTCACTGCTGGTGCCTCGGCATCTCTCTTCCTATCAATGGTAATCACTCCTAGAGTAGAGGAAGGAGTCTCATCCAAAAAAAGAGGCACTCCATCTGCTACACAAAGTTGGGAGATCAAAGCAGCATATGGTATGGAAGTGCTGGACTGTCGAGCCTTCTTCTTCATCTGTTAAGATACAATTTTGCCAAAGTAGATGGGGACCCCCGACATAATGCAAGAAATCATGATGGCTGCCTCCATGGTTACCCGCTGCTCATTCTATGATGGGATGATGTGAGAACAAATACAGTCCAACCATAATTTGGCCTCAAACTTCAAATCGTGGCAAGAGATTTCACCACCCATGGAGACCTAGAGAGGAGTATTAGAAACAATAATGCGAGCCACCCACACATACTGGTCCTTCATATTGGCCACCCGTTGCATATACTCCATAGCAGAGTCTATTTCATCTTTCCAAAATAGATAATTTATAGCAGCCGGGGTGATATCAACTTCCACCCCACGAATCATCACCTAAGGAAAGCAGGGAAACTCATCCACTTTACCTCGATGTTGCATTCTCTCTTGGCGGGCCTGATAGGAGGCATAAAACTCTGTGACAAAGCTAGGTTAGTATAGTGGAAAAGGGTAGGCAAATGCATGCCATTGTCGGTGGGTGAACTGGTCGATGATATTAGAGAAATCACCTTTCAACCCATCCAAGTCAAACCTATTCTCCACCGTGATAGAGCGTCCCTGGTAGATGACATAGTGTTCCTTCATATTCGGAATACAGAGAATGATGGCTTCCTTCGTGTTGGATTATGGTGGAGAAGCCTTTTCTTTGTCTTTGCCCTTGCTAGCAGATGAAGTAGGGGCCTTTCCTTTGCCAATGTTCTTGGAGGATGACATGATTTGTGTTTTTGCAAGAGGTATGTTAGTGACAAGATATTGAAGTATAATTTACAAGAAAAGAAACTAGTCTAAAGAAGAACTGAGAAGCAAAGGAAAATCAAACAATCAATCAAAGAGTAGGTGGTACCGGCAGACAACCGGTGGTTCACAAAAGACAATTCGCGAGCCGCTGGCTGGCCGCCGATGCTTAACAAATCACTGGGGAAAATAAAGCCCGGTTTAAGCAGCGTTTCACTGGTCATGATTCGCAAACCACCGAAGCAGCGGCGGATTCACTCAGTAGCCAAGACCAATTTCAGAGTGAACCGGCGCCCTAAGCGGCATTTCGCCGAATCTGAGCATCGAATTTCCGGCCCCTATTGTCCCAAATTATGACTCATTACTGACAAACACCCATTAACACACATTCAAAACAATCATAATACCAGCAACTATACTCCAGTCCCACATATTTATGACGTTTAGCCCTTAAGATTGGCTTCACCCGATCTATCATTGGGTAAAACATTATGCTAGATGTAAAGGAGTTTCTTCTAACCTCAAAAAGGAAAATAGCTCAAGATTTCAGTGGCACCTTCAGATGAATATAGAGTAGATGATATGAGGTGATTTTAATGGTGAAATATGGATAGGTATTTATCAGTGGAAAGTGGGAAAGTGATAAATTGATGGGGAAGGTGGGGGAGTTTAATGTGGGTGTGTTGGTGGAAAGTTGGAAGATGAATAGGTGGGAATATGGAGAGGTTGAAAATGGAAAAATGTAGGGAATTGAGAATGTTGGGTAATGGAGAGACAAGAATGGAAAGAAAAATGTTGAAAAGAGGGAAGCTATGGGAATATTTTCAGAATAGGGTGGCTGAGTAGGCATTTGGGATTGTGTTGGCCAATATATGTAGATTCCCCCTTTTACTCAATACAAGCCCCGACCGGCGCTGCATCGGTGATTCGTCACTTCCCTTTGGTGGTTCACTGATGTGCCTTACCTCACCTTTTATTGTGCCTAGTGTTCTGGTTCCAGCCGGTGATGTACCATCAGTTGATGAATTGCATTTGTGGTCCGCTGGTCATCCAACGAATCTATGAGTTGGCTTCAGGTTTTCTACTTTAGGTCGGTGATACACCAGCGACCCACGAATCTCGTTCGGCAGCTCGCCGATACTTTCTTAATGATTTGTTTCTCATTTCTCAGTTCCTACAAAAACAAAAACAACAAAAAATCAAATAATTCAATAAACACTTGGGTTGCCTCCCAAGAAGCGCCTTATTTATCCTCGCGGCACGACGTAGTCTTATTTATCCGCGTCCGTCTCCCTCAGCTTCAATCCCTTATCCTCATATTCATTTTGCAATACTTCAATGACCTTGAATTTGGGTGGAGTTCCAACTGACGGACATACCTTGAAGGTGACTTCCTCACTACCAGCCCAAAATTTTAATTCTCTAAGCTCCACATCTACCTTTGGTCTCCCGGTAGCCAACAAAGGTCTTCACAAAATATTGGGAACTTCCACATCCATGTAACAATCTAGAATAACAAAATCGGCTGGGAGAATGAACTTGTCCACTTACACCAGTACATGTTCTTGCACCCCCACCAGTATTTGGATTAATATGTCTGCCATTAGTAGCCACATCGACGTCGGTTTCGTGCATTCGAGGCTTAATTTCTAAATGAGAAGGGGCTTCAGATTTATACTTGCACCTAGATCACATAGAGCTTTCTTAAATACACAAATCCCAATCATGCATGGAATTGTAAAAGCTATGGGATCTTCCCTTTTTGGGGCAAGGTTGCTCATCATTACCGCACTACAATGGTGCATTTTATCTTCATTTCCTGCATCAATCACCTTCTTCTTTTTCAACAAATATTTCATAAACGTGCATAACCAAGCATTTGGATCAAAGCGTCCACCAACGGTATGTTTATGGACAACTTGCTAAACATGTCAACAAATTTCTTGAATTGATCTTCCTTCTTTTCTTTGTTAGCCGTTATGGATACAGTGGTGGGATTCTTGATTCAACGTTCTCATCAATCGGGGATTTCATACCCGCCTCTTCATCATCCACTTGAATGTGGATCTCATCATCTTTTTCCTCTGTTTCTTCCTCAACAATTTCTTCATTATCCGAAATCATTGGCATTTTATCAACCTCATCTTCATCAACTACCTTCGGGTTCTCCATGTCACGAGGCTTACCTGGGGCATCTCCAATCACCTTTCCACTTCTAGTGACAATAACCATACATTGATCCTCTTTCTTTGGATTAGACATTGTATCACTAGGTAGTGTTCCCTTCATCCTCGGGTTCGTTTGAGCCGATAGGTGGTTCGTTTGAGCTTCAAAATGCTTGATGGAGGCTGAGTGTGAACTCACTATTTGAGCGAGCTTAGACACCTCCCCTCTTAATTCTTTCACCCCACTTTCGCCACCTTCTTCAAAACTCTTGAGAGCTATCTTCAATTTTGGAGCTACCCGCATCACTTAATGGGTTATCGTTTTAACTCATTTATCTTTTTTTAAGAAACAAGACCCTAAAAAAATGTAACATAACACACATAATATACCATAAAGTACCAGCTCATGGTGTCCATGATAACGAGACCTCAGACTTGATTTATAACTATGGCAATAACCGTAAACAATGCGTCGTTCCTTTCACATTTGATCGTTGTACCTTTTTCTTTCAAGATTAAGACCAAGTACGCCTAAACTTTGTGGAAAACATCATTGTGACTCAATATGAGTTCAAAATATGGAGATATTGGTCCCTTTCAACAGTACAAAAACATGCTTGAAAAATAAGGACAACGATGCCTTTACATACCTTATTCCAACGAGTTTCTTTGGCCGATTCTTTTGTTCAACAAAAAGCCCTTAGCCTCCTCAATTACTTTAGTTTATAAAAAAATATCAATGCTAGTTTAGGAAAATTTATGCATCAAAAATGTTTCCCAAACTGGTAGCCATAACAGCAACAACAACAACGACAACAACAACAACAACAACAACAACAACAACAACAATATTTAGCTTCTTTTCTACACTTTATTCTACAAACTTTTAAGGGAAAAAGAAGAGAGAAATTACTTAACTTCCTCAGAAAATAATTCCCACCATATGGAGTATATTTCAGCCAAAAACAACTGCTCCAATGTTAACAAAAAATGGACAGAAGCTTCAGCAAATATGCACTAAACGTCAGCCTATCTAGCTACCGGTTTCCAGCTTTTTAGCTAAGAATTTTGACATGTTTAAAGGGTAGAATTATTACCTTTTTCTTGAATTCAATCCATTATAAAAGAGGAATATGTAGGTAGTCCAGTAAAGCTCCAGAATGTGCCGAATCACCTCCAAAGCACTCCTCAAATGAAGCTCAAAACAGCCACCACGCACCACACACAAGTAGCAACTAAATTCTTCACTTTGTCTTGTGTTGTGGTTGAATTTTCTTGAGGTTTCTTCCTTGATTTTACCCTAGTTATTTACCGGAAATTAGAGAATTTATGAAGGTGTAAGCAAGAAGCTAAAATCTGGAAAGAGTGTAGAATGAATTTGGATAACGCTAAGAACATTATTTACAACTTGAGGAGGTGGATGTTTTTAAGGCAGTGCCATGTCACTTGCTTGACAGTGTCTCGGTAAAATGCCTATAATTTTTTACTTCAAACCCTGATTGATGAGAAGTTTTATGTTCTGAAACTAAGAGTCAAAGATCTTTAATTTTATAGGTGGTAGAACTTCTAACACATTATAGATTGGGAGATATGATAGTTTAAAGTTGACCCCTACTTATGAACTCTGCATAATCTTCACTCTCCCCTTTTTACATATTTTCCTCCTCACCTACGGCCAACATGCAGCTTGTATTTCCCTTAACATAGCATACAAACATCAAAGAATCATCAAAAATTTTCTGGGGTGTAATAGATTTCAAGCGTATACTTGTGATTGCTTTCAACCTTAGCTCCCAACTCACAAAATCATTGCTACTTTCTCCTTAGAAATTTTCTAGCAACATCATCCAATAAGAATACAATGACAATAAGTCATACGAGCTCAACTCGACACCAACTCACAAATTCCTACAAATTTAAAAGATAGACATACTAACTATCATTTGAAGATAATCTTAGCTAAAATATAATTCCTTTTCCCCAACTTCTACTAATTGGAGCTTCTTTAATTCGAGCCAAAATTTATTATATAACTCAAGGACGTGTTCTTCGTGGTTTTGAGATTCATCACCCAAGATAGATTTCTGATTGGAGATGATTTGATGGCTTAGTTCTTTTCAAAAACATGAAAACCTAGAGATAAATCTTGTTCTTAGATGAGCTACTGCCTTAGAAAGTATTTCAGTGATTTCTCACAACATAACATAACACACACACACAAATATATATATGTATATATATAGGTGAAGCGGTACGGGTAGGTACACATCGAAAAGGTCATCGCGGAGGGCTAGGGTCGCATCGTGCAGCCTCTTGCGCTGCTGGTTGGTGCGTCACTTAGGTCCTTGCAGCCTGGCCTCGCCCTTCTTCACTGGCTCCATCAAATCTTCTAATGTGTTCAAGCTAAAACATTTCCATACCATACATACTATATCCTTTAAACTCCTTAACATAGCATACATAAATTAAAATAAACATCAATTTTTTTGGGTGTAACATCCTCCCCTCTTTAGATACATTTGTGCTCAAATAAGGGCTAACTTCATTATCTATACTATTTATACGATTATAAAAGTCACCATCTCAATATAAGAAGATAACTCATCAAATACATAGTTTTTTCCCGTTGACATTGTAAATAAGTGAGGATGCTTCTTTCTTGTTTCTTCTTCTGCTTCCCAAATCACCTCCTCAACATTATTACTCCTCTAAAATGCTTTAACTAAGGCAACTTCCTTTGTTATAAGCTTCCTAACCCGTCAATACTGGAACCTTTGTATAGGTTATCTCTTTATAAATCTTCACATCCTCAGTAGGTATAACATGTGTTGGATCTCCTACACACTTTCACAACATCGATATGTGAAACACAAGATGAACTGCTTTAAGTTCTTCTGGTAACTCAAGTTCATAGGACACTTTGTTGATTCTATGAATAATCCTATAGGGTCCAACATACCTAGGGATCAACTTACCTTTTCAATGTATGACGCCTTTCATAGATGATACCTTTACGAAGATCCACTCATCAATATCAAACTCTAACGCTCGATGATGTACATTACTATAGGAATTTTGTATGCTCTGAGCTATCTGAAGCCTCTTTTTTTATAAGTTTTACTTTATCAATAGCCTATTGTACTAAATAAAGGTCCAATAACTCTACCTCACTATGTTCGAAAAAATTGATTGGTGATCTACATTTTTGCCCGTATAAAACTTTATATGGGGCTATTTCTATGCTTTCATGATAAATTTTATTATAAGAAAACTCTGTCAATGATATCTGATCATCACAACTTCCTCTGAAGTCTAGCAGGCAGGCATCCAACATATCTTCAAGTTTCTAAGTGGTGGATTCATCCTAACTATCAGTCTAGGGATAAAATGCTATGTTTAGGCTTACCTGAGTTCCTAAACCTCTTGGGAAAGACTTCTAGGAGTTCACTATGAATGAAGCTCCTCTATATGATATGATAGTCATGGGAACCTTATGAAGATTAACTATCCCCTATGTACAACCTAGCATAATCTTCTGCTGCATAAATAGTCCTGATCAGTAGAAAATGAGCTGATTTTATCTACCGATCATGATTACCAAAATAGATTCATGTTTCCTGTTCATCTGAGGCAAACTTATAATTAAATCCATGCTAATCACTTCCCACTTCTATGCTAGGATTTTTATATTTTGAGTTATAAAGCCTGTAATATCTTTCTTCCTGTCGTTCCACCAACAAAGCTGCCTCTGGTCACGAAACATCTTCATAGAACATGGATGTACTTAATAACGGGAATGATGGGCTTTAATCATAAGCTATTCGAAACACCTTACAAACATTAGGCATGCATAAGTGACCCTGGTATCTGAGAATTCTATTTGGCCCATACTAAAATAGTGAATGTTTTGGCTGCGGTATGCTATCTCTCAGCAATACTACTATGGATCGTCGTACTGCCTCTGCTTTACTTCTGTTACTAAGGAGGACTTTGCAGTATTCTGAACACCAATGCCTCCATTGTTGATAGCTATCAACCGAACCTCTAACTTATCTAACTATTACAAAGCTTTCACTATTTCTATCTTATCAGCTCCAACATATCTCAGACTACCAATAGACTTGTGTCTTAAGGCATCAGCCACAATATTTTCTTCACTTGGATGATATAAAATGCATACATCATAGTCTTTCAGAAACTCTAACCACCTTTTCTACCTCAAATTTAACTGCTTTTACTAAAACAAGTAGTGTAGGCTCTTATGATAAGTAAATATATCAACATGAATCCCATACAAGTAGTGATGCCAAATATTCAGTTCGAATACATACTACTGCCAACTCTAGATCATGAGCAGGGTAGTTCTACTCATGCTTTCTCAACTACCTTGAAGCATAGTGAGTAACCTTGTTGTATTGCATTATAACATAGACCAAACCAATTCTAGAAGCATCATAATAAACAATATAATCCTCTGTACCCTCTGCAAGAGTTAACACAAGCATTGATGTCAGCCTATCCTTTAACTCATCAAAGCTCCGCTCACAAGGCTCTGTCCATTGACACTTAGCTACCTTATGAGTCAGCTTTGTCAATAGTGATAAGATGGTAGAGAAATCTTCTACAAATTTTCGTTAATAACCTGCGAAAGCTAGAAGCTATGTACCTCTATAGGATTCAAGGGTCTAGGCCAACTCTTCACAACTTCTATCTTCTAACTATCAAACCTTATACCTTCATTTGTCATCACATGACTGAGGAAACTACAGATGTTAGCCAAAACTCATAGTTAGAAAATTTAGCATACAACCTGTGATCCTGAAGAGTCTATAACACAACTCTCAGATGGTCTGTATGTTTAACCTCAGATTTTGAGCATATCAGAATATTGTCAATGCGGATGATCACAAAAACATCAAGGAAAGTCACAAACAACCTGTTCATCAACTTGATGAAAGTTGCTGGGGCATTAGTAAGCCCAAACGACATCACCAAACACTCATAGTGGCCATATCTGGTCCTGAAAGTAGTCTTAGGGATATCGACTTCCCTAACTAGTAATTGATTGTATCCAGATCTCAAATTAATCTTTGATAAATATCTACTACCATGTAACTGATGAAATAAATCATTAATTCTAGGGAGTGGATACTTATTCTTAATTGGTACCTTATCAACTATCTATAGTCAATACAAATTTTCAAAGACCCATCTTTCTTTCACACAAACAACACTGTTATACCCTACGACAATGTACTCGGCTGAATAAACCTTTCTCAAGAAGATATTTCAACTAGTTCTTTAATTCCTTTAGATTTGCCAGAGCCACTATATAGGGAGATATAGATATAGGCTGAGTACCAAGATGTAAATCAATATCAAATTCTATCTCCCTTTTAGGAGGGACTCTAGGAAGACTGCTGAAAACTCATTCAATACTAGAACTGACTAAAGAGTCACAGGTTAAATTTTTAGATCTCTAACTTGAACCAAATGTAGAGATAAAAACCTTTAGATATCATTTTATAAGCTTTAAGGTATGAAATAAACTTACCTTTAGGTGTTGTAGCATTACCTTTCCATTCCATTACTAGCTCATCTAGGAAGTGGAATCTAACCACCTTCTCTTAGCAGTGAACATTAGCATATCATGCTGATAGCCAGTCCATACCCATAATTAGATAAAAATAAACCATTTCTAACTCAATCAGTCATCTAAAGAAGGTCGATCACATACTAGCATTGCACAATTTTGATAAACCTTTTTGGCTAGCTCTTAGCAACACTAACTCTGGATCGTTGTACTACCTCTGCTTTATTTCTGTTGATAAGGAGGACTCTGTACTACTCTGAACAACACTTCCATCTTTGAAATCTATGAACCAAATTTGTAAGTTAGCCAATTGTTGCAAAACTTTCACTATTTCTATCTTATCATCTTCAACATGACTTAGATTGCCTATGGACTTGCGGCATAAGGAATGAGCCATAATATTTGTTTTACGTGGAAGATATAAAATGCTTATATCATAGTTTTTTAGCAACACTAACCACCTTTTTTACCTAAAATTTAACTCTTTCTACTAAAACAAGTATTGTAGGCTCTTATAATATGTGAATATATCAACATGAATTCCATACAAGTAGTGATGCCAAATCTTCAATGCGAACATTACTGCTGTCAAATCTTGATAATGAGTAGGGTAGTTCTGCTCCAGCTTTCTCAACTTCCTTGAAGCATAGTGAATAACCTTGCTATGTTGCGTCAGAAACATAGACCAAACCAATTATAGAAGTATCATAATAAATAATATAATCCTATGTTCACGCTGGAAGAGTTAAGACAAGCAGTAATGTCAACTTATCCTTTAAGTCATGAAAGCTCTGCTCACAAGGCTCTGTCCATTGAAACATATCTGTCTTATGAGTCAACTTTGTCAATGGTAATAAGATGGTAGAGAAACCTTTTACAGATCGAAGATAATAGCCTACTAAACCCATAAAGATACGAACCTCTGTAAGATTCAATGGTCTAGGGCAACTCATCACAACTTCTGTCTTCTAACTATAAACCCTTATACCTTCATATGTAATCACGTAATTGAGGAAAGCTACATATATTAGCCAAAATTCATATTTAGAAAATTTAGCATACAACCTATGATCCTAAAGAGTCTATAACACAACTCTCATATGGTCTATATGTTTAATCTCAGATCAGGAGCATATCAGAATATTATCAATTAGGATGATCACAAACACATCAAGGAAAGGCTTAATAACCTTTTTATCAAATCCGTGAAAGTTGTTGGGGAGTTAGTAAGCACGAACGACATCACCAAAAACTCATAGTGGCCATATATGGTCCTGAAAGCAGTCTTCGGGATATTGACTTCCCTAACTAGTAATTGATGGTATCTAGATCTCAAATTGATCCTTGATAAATATCTAGCGCCCTGTAACTAATCAAACAAATCATCAATTCTAGGGAGTGGATACTTATTCTTGATAGTTACCTTATTCAACTATCTATAGTCAATAAACATTTTTAAAGCCCCATCTTTCTTTCACACATTCAACACTAGTGAATCCTATGACAACGTAGTCAACAGAATAAACTTTTCTCGAGCAGATCTTTCAACTTCTCCTTCAATTCCCTTAGCTCTACCAAAGCCATTACATCAGGAGATATAGATATAGATTGAGTACCTAGAAGTAAATCAATATCAAAGTCTATCTCCCTTTAAGGAGTGACTCTAGAAATGTCTTCTGGGAAGATTGCTGAAAACTCATTCACCACTGGAACCAACTAAAGTCACAGGTTTGCTTTCTAGATCTCTAACTTGAACCAAATGAGAGATACAACCTTTCAATATCATCTTTTGGGCCTTAACGTTTGAAATAAACTTACCTTTTGGCGTTGCGGCATTATCTTTCCATTCCAGTGTACTAGCTCATCTGGGAAGTTGAATCTGACAACCTTCTCTCAGTAATGGACATTAGCCTGACATGCTGCTAGCCAATCCATATCCATAATTACATCAAAAAACCACTTATAACTCAATTAGTTCATCTAAAGAAAGTCTATTGCATACTAGCATTGTACAATTTCAATAAGACCTTCTTACTAAAACTATTTTGCCAATAGGCGTAGAAATAGAAAATAGCTCAGGTAACAATTTGGGAATCATTTCAAACTTTCTTACAAATAGCAGTGTGAATAGGATAGGGTAGAACCTATTAACGCTCAATATCTCTCTCCCAATTAAGGAACGTGGCAGCTATTGTTGTCAAAAAAAAAAAAATACCCCATGGGTGTCAGTGTCGAATCCCACAAGGAATTGAGCATGATACTCCAAAGTTGTAAAGTAACTCAAAATATAATGCATCATTATTTAATCATTGGTAAAGTAAAAATTGGAGGAAAAGAGAAAATTATGTCAAATTCAAATTTATAAAACGAGATTGAACAAATGATTTGTTGCAAGTAAATAGAAAAGGTCCAGGGATGTGCAATATATGAAGAGCCAACTAGATTGGTGTTGATTCAATTGCCTTAAATTCAATTTCAAGAATGAATAGCATGGATCGAAATATATCCTCTTTCGACCACAAGGAAGCCTTCGCCTTGGGTTTTCTCAAACCCCAAGGTCACAATAAAAAATTATTCATAAAGCTTGAGGAAGGGTAAAGCTCTCTCTAGCCTTAAACCTTTAATAAAGTGGGGATATGGGCTTTTAATATCTCTATCTCAACCCCACACATATACACTCTATATCCTTTCTATTATTTCCTCATCAAAATCTCATTTTTTTTTCTCAAGATCAAGCAAGATATGTAAATTAGATTAGTGTTTGCAACCAATAAATATTCAATTAAATTTTAGAGGAAACAATATTTCCATGCTTATAACATGAATTTAAGTACAATCTATCAATACCCAATAAAGATTAAACACAAATGAAGCACACACCCCTAGCTAGCAATTTAGCTACCCATTAATGGAAACAGAGAAAATATACTGATGGATAAATCATACCTCTTAATTAAAAACACAAGTTTTACCATTTACTCCAAGGAAGTTATGCCACTCACCAAAAGAGAGAATCCCACTCACATACATGCAATTCACAACATAGGGATTATAAGATGCTGCAAAGATGCTCACTCTGTCAAGGAATTTCAACTGCATACACATTGAACCATAGGCTTGCCCTTCATTTAACTGGACACTAATGTAAAGTTGCCACAGATGGAATCACTAAGAACTTGCACGTCATAATGAAGTGTAGGGGTCAAAGGTGGGACAACATTTAGCTTTAGTGACTAGAACCACCCTAATTTCTTTTGTGAAAACATTCAAACATCTTGCTACTCTTAGCTAGTCTACTTCACCTTATCTCTCCCTTCTCATCATTCATAATTTTTCTCAAGAGCCACCCTTTTAACACCTTAAATACTCCATTAAGAATCTTCTAAATAAGAGATAACACCATCCAACTTATTTCCTACTCCTTTTGATCCATGGTTTTTCTACCAGAGAGTTTATTCTTTTCATCAAGCATTTGGTGCTACCTCACATTGAATCTCACTTCACTTTTTCCCTTATTGTGCACAACCCCAAACTTAGGATTTTGTCTACATCACATTTCATTTTCTTATCCTTTCCCAAATCTTGGGCTTTAAGCCAAATTTTTATTTTATCACTAGGAATTAGGGAGGATAGGTGCCAAAGAGGTGGATTAAAACGGTTATAAGGCTTGTAATATGGTTGAAAAGGGCTTAAGGCTCAAAATAGTGGTTAAAAATGGTTGATGTTCAAGGGGGTTATTCACTGGTAAAGTGACTAACCAAATAGAGCCTAAGTTCATTTTCCATGTGTAGCTGCATCTAGATTTTCACATTGAATCATGTTCAGGGCAGGTTCTAGACAATATGCATATATCAGTGTCAAACTAAAATCTCACCACACAAGGCATCACACTCCAAAGATTTTAATGATTTTCACAATCATTTCAATATTATGACTTTAGAAAAGCTATGTTCGAGTTTTGCACACAGGATTTGCAAATCAAGAAGCCAAACAAAGAATGTCAACTCATGGCAAGAGAGTGCTCTTTTATTTCTAATTAAAGCCCCTTTTCAACTTCAAAAATCATTTTTCCATGCCAATAAAAAATTTTGATTCTAGTGGTTCTGATCAAAGTAAGTGCAACAATGACTATAAGACATGAAATTTTCCCTTAAAAAAGTCGTCTCTCAATCTATCATAGGGAAATGTCACCCGAGTCAATACAAAAAAAGAAAAACAAAATTTACTCCTTGGAGAAGAGCCATTGCATAAAGAAAACTCTTGAATTTTATTATGATCTACTATCTACAAAGGCAATTTCCAAGCGCGAGTCAAGAATTAATTTGAATGTAAAACAAACCCATCAATGGCACTTCACATCATCAAAGAAAGAAAATTAGCCCAACAATTTTCATTAATTCAAAACAAACACGATGAGGGCATTCATTCATCTAAGAAACCATGTAAAGTACTTAAAAACATCAACAACCAATCCTAACAAGGGCAACAAGAGTCAATAATCAAATGGAAAAAAAATGACAAAGAGAAAAAGAGCACTCCCCACTCCCAACCAAAAATTATATGTCATCCCCAATGTACAAAGGAAGAAAAAGGAGGGGTAAGAACACCCTGAACTGGATACTCGTCTCAATCATTTTCAATCGCAGCCTTACCACCATCATCTTCATGCTCGGCCTCATCTTCCTTCCCTAAGTTCGCAAGAAAGTTATCAATAGGGCCTCGGGATATGCATGGGGCATCCACGTCTTCATTTAAGAAGCTTACATCATCACTGGCTATCGATGTCCTACTCCTCAATTCTCTCACATCAGCCTAGAGAGAGGAGACCACTCCCTCAACCACATAAACGTGGGAGCATAGCTTATTTAAGATATCAAAAACATCCTACAATGTGTTCTTCACTGACTTCTTGATGAGTTCTGGAAGATTTATAAGCCAATTTTTTTAGTTGGTTTTCATGAGAGTTGATTATATCAGCCAGCTTTTGAAGTTCACTCAGGCTGGAACATGAAGGTGGTGGTGAAAACCCCTAAAGTGGCACTTCCACCAAAGAATGCCCTGACATTTTGGGAGTGGAATTATTAATGTTGGGGGACAGTGGATACTCATCAAAGTCATGGGATATGGAGTCTTCTGGGGCATCACAAGTTTACAGTCTCTTTCTCTTGCTTTTTGGAGCATTTTCGACCCTTATTTGGTTAATATCAAATATCTGGTAGCGGAGCTAGGCTGTTCATTCGAAAAGTGGGGGAACCCTGCTTTAGCACATAACTGGCTAATGAGAATGGGGAAGGGCATGGAGATACCTTCTTCCTGGCCTTTCTTTTGAATTATGTGGTGACAATCTCACCATAGTTGACATGCACTCTAGACATGATGCATGCGATCAGGATGGTGGCTTTAATATTAATTAGATGGTCATTCTTGGAGGGCATGACGCGACAACACACCAAGTCAAGCCACGACTTGGCTTCGAATTGGAGGTATTGCCTCATAATTTCTCCCCTAAAAGTGGCCCACAATTATTGTCTATCTGCAATAGTCTGAGCCACCTATAGGCATTTATCGCCCTTGGTTGCTACCTTTTTAGCAAACTCACTCCTTAGTTCAATTTCATCACCCCAATATATAGAGTTTATTATATCAAGTGTAATATCCACATCTACTCCATAGACCTTGACTGATGGAGGATTTGGGAACTCATCCACCTTCTCGGTGTGTTTCATCGACTCTTACCTCACTCGAAATGAGACATAAAAATCTATCACAAGATTAGGGGATTAACCAGGTAGAGCTTCCAAGAATGGGTGCCACTATCGCTCAACAAATTGCTTTTTGATATTAGGGAAGTCTTTCCCTAGCCCTGCTAGATCAAAGCATTATTCCGTAGTTGATGCCGATCTTGATACTTAATGTAGTATTCCTTCATTCCATCTACATAGAATCTAATGGCATCACTACTGTTAGTAGGGCCCTGGGATTCCTTTGCTTTGACTTTTCAGTTAATTTGGGAGGATGCTGGGGCCATCCCTTTGTCTTGTCTCCTAGAAGAAGACATATTCCTGAGAGACAATGTGACTGCCACACATAAGAACGAAACTCTTTTTGTATTTTTTTGTTGTGGAAAATAGAATAAAACATCTATACTAAGCTAATGAAATAAAAAGACGGAAATTAGATTGCCACAAAATAACTCAGCAATTGAAATCACTGGCAACACCTATGCTACACTTGTGGTTCGCAGGTCGGGACCTGCGGCCTGCAGGTGATTAATGGGTGCAAAATAGTAACACTGCCTCTTAACACTCTCACCTACATTACATCTGAGTTTCACAGGTAGGGATCTGTGGCTCACAGGTGTAACACAGGTTTGAGGCAGTGAACCTGAAGCTCATTCCTTATTCCTACGCTGCACCTATGTTCCGCAGGTCAAGATCTGCAGCACGCAATTGCTCAATAGTGTCCAACATTTAACCCATATGATTTCACTCGAATTTTACAACAAAGTATGAAAAAAATATTATCAAATGGGTATTCAGTCTTCCCTGAAAGATAGTCCACAAAATTAATCAATAACCAAGACCATTATTACCACCTAACGAATTTCCTTAAGAAAGACGTTACTCCATATATCTTCTAAAAACGTCAAGTGACTAATTCGAACCATATTCATCAAAGAAATTTCAAAATTTCATATTACTCACCTATATTATCACACATTCATCTATATTACAAGCACACAAGAGAAATGACGATTTTTCCTTAAAAAAGACATCACTTTATCTATCTTCGGGATAAATCGTGCATCTAAAACAAATGGGTTACACATAATTATTTCCCCAAACTAAAATTTCAAAGAATAATAGCATACTGAATGATATAGCATCAAGAAACAAGAATTCCTACCAATTTGATTTTTCTATTCCAATCTCACCCACAACACCCACAAAAATCAAATTCCATATATACATGAAGAACATTCAGTCGAAAAATGGGTAAAACATTGGGGTATGGAAAAGGAAAACTATCATTCTTTTTGTACTACATACATCATTAAGATCAAGAAAACAAAGATGAAAAATGAAGAAGCATACCAAATAGATTGAGTAGAGAGATTTAATTTGAAATTTGAAACTTTCTTTGAAAAATGGTTGACCCAATGTTTTCTCTTCTTTTGTTTGGTGGATGAAAAGGTGTTTTATTGGTGAATATGTGAAGGAGTGGTGGTTTTTATAAGAGAGTGGAAGGTGAATTTAATGCCCTAGAAACTCAAAATCTAATTCCAGATTTAAATCAGAAAATCTGAAAAATTACAGAAATGTTGCAGGACGACCCACATGACGAGTTGTTAAGAAACCTTACGACTCGTTAGGTGAGTCATGAGGAAAAGGAGGGATAAAGTAAAGGAGGGATACATTGTACCTAACGAGGGATGTCACGAGTCGTGGTCACTGACCATGACCCGTTAAGTCTTTCGTGGTCAGGTCTGAGTTGGGAATATTTTGAGTTTACCAGTGTACTTGGCGAGTGGGTGAAACGAGTCATCACCTGTGGCAGCGGCTCATTAAGTGACTCATTACCTAGTCTAGAGTTAAATATTCAGTAGTGAACCAGTGTTGTCCACGACTGGTGACAAAGACTCGTTAGGTCCCTCATGATGACCTACTGAGGGTTCCAGGTAGTGTACCTGACAGGAGTGACCACGAGTCGTGGTCAGTCACCACGACCCATTAGGTCACCTGTTAGGGAAACCTGATAGTTTTTCCCAACGAATTTCTAAGGGCTATTTAGTAATTTCCTATTCTCCTAAGCTTTATACCTCGTTGTTTTGAGCATAAAATCAGACTTATTAAAGGGTTTGGACGGTTCCTCCCTTCATTCTCACATTTATTCTCAAAAAACTATCGAAGGGTTCCTCAAGAAAACTCTCAAGCAAGATTAAGGTTCTCATCTATTGCAATAGTTCAAGTCCCCTTATTTGGGTGAATTTTAGTCAGGTATGTGGAAATTCAACAAGGGAATTGTTCTTCCCTTGTGTCCCCCAAAACCCTCAACTAGTTCTATCAGTTTTAGCCCTGAGTTTTCGAATACAAGCAAATCACATGTTATACTGCATTAATTTTCCACAGAATGATATCCTCATTGTATTGATATGATTCCCATTAGTTTTTACTTATGTTATCGAGGTTCTTGAAATTGTGAATTTAAGCCCTAACTTTCGAGTAATGATTTTGCTTATTAAATCCCATCCAGTGAATTAATAATGTTTTGGGTTGAATTTACTAGAAATTCTTACTATATATTTGTTGAGTAATTATTTCATTGATAAGAATGGTCTAGTCTTGTCAGATGAAATTTCTTTAATTCTTGAACTATTGCCATATTATGAAATTCCCGTGCTATTGGGATAAGTTGAGTTCTCTATTAGTTGCTAGTAGTTCAGACCAGTTAGAACGTAGAGTCTCTTCAGAATCTTTAAAAAAATTGTCAACTGATTAGTTTGACTTCAGTCTTTTTTTAAGGTGTTAGTGGTGCCTCTCAGTTATAAGAATCAGAGTCAGATTATAGTTTTTGGTCCATTAGGCGGTCATGACATTCTAGTATATAGCTCTAACCAGCCCCAGGACCGCAGTTTAGTTACAGCTTGTTCTTAGACGGTTACGACGCTTCCAAAAAAGCAGCTATGACTAGTATAGATCCCAGTTTCAGAATCTGGTCCGATAAGATTCTCAGGGTACATGCAGTTATACATCCCTGACTAGTCTTGGACCGCAGTTTTGAGTTATCATCTTAGTAGTTCAGTTTAGGTTTTCCAGTGGGAGTAGAACTTAGCACCGAGCGAGCTGGGGTTCCAGCGTACCCAAGTTGCCAGAACTACATTGCCAGCATAGGTTATAGTACTTGGCCTGATTGGCCCTAGAATATTTTGATCACTCAGTTCATGCCTTTATACCCTGGCAAGGTATATCGGGTCCTACCGGTGGGGTGTATACATCAGATTCCACGTCTATCTCACGTGATTATATGTCTGTTATAGAATCTCCCACTAGTCGGTCTAGTCCAATTTCAAAATAAGCAGCTCATTTCAGTTCTACTTCTATCAGTTTAACTCAGTTTAGTGTAGTATCTTAGATTCAATGTTTCATACTTAGGAAATGTCCTTGACTATTAGACAGGGTCATCTTGACCATTTTAGATTACATCAGTAGTTCAGTTCAGCTTACCTGTTGGTCTTTACGTGTCATTACAGTTCAGATTTTATATTCAGTTATGTTTCTCCCACTTAATCAGTACATTCAAAGTACTGATGCATACATTTATGTTGTATCATTTCATGATATAGCTGCAGGTTCTCAAACTCAACATTGTTAGTTGCCGCATATCAGATTCTCCGCCCAACTGTGAAGTGTGAGTCCTCATCATTTGAGGGCATTATTTCTTCCTTTCAGTCATTTATTAGTTTCAGTTAGACTTTGAGTTAGCTAGGGGCTTGTCCCAGCAACTCCTCAGTTAGATGGCTTTCAAACAGATATATGATTTCCAGATTTATCAGTATTATTGAAGTGTTTTGAACTTTAAGTTCTCAGACTTGTTTTTCATAAATTCTTTATGATATTGTTTTAAAATTCGGTTGTGCATGATTTCTCAGAATGTTAGTGAATGATAGACCAAGGGTTGACTTCGGGTCACTTGTGACTTCAAGTACCATGTTACGTCCAGGGGTAGGCTCCGGTCGTGACAAACTTGATATCAGAGCCCTAGGTTTAGAGTATCCTCAGAATGTCTGAAAGCTGTATCGAGTAGAGTCCTTTTCATGGGTGTGAAGTGCACCATAGTTATGCATGGAACTTGCATTTCGCAGGTGTCCATTCACGAGTCCCAAGTCTTAGTAGTGTTTCTTGAAGTCCTTCTACAGTTGCACCTACATTTCACATGTTCCAACTTGCACTTTGCACATTCTTTTCTGCTCAATACCATTGCTGACTGCGTGGCACCTACATCTTGCAGGTGCCAAAATGCGGCACACATGTTCTCTAATTCCAGCAAAGTGCTTTTTGTATAGTTCTTTTGTTTTTCATGTCTAAGTTCAAAACCTGCAAAGTTAAAGAGAAAAGAAATAAAACCTTCCTAATTTGTATAAAAACAAAGCAATAGCTCAAGCTTAAAAGCCTAATGAGTTGGTAATTACCAACTCAATAAAACTTGGATCAAGTAAAGCATATACGATATGAGAGAAATAATTAATTACTGGTAACCATATCTAGTGGAGACTCTTGGTCCTATCGACCATCTAAAGCATATAATCAATTTTGCATGTTCCTCGAATCTTATGCATCCCCTCCTTTGAACCAACCACACCGCGCTGTAGCTGGAGATCCTGGCCTAGAAGGACGAACTAAAGTTGCTGAAGCTACTACTAACCCTAAAGGCTGAGCAATATCATCTCTAGTCCAATTAGGACAGTCACGTCCAACCTTGGGAGGCGTGACTGGCACCTAGTGCCACACTGGAACCTGGGCTGAGCTATCCGGGCATAAGAACCTCTGGTGCCTGCCAGCAACTCAAAATCAAGAAAATAAATTGCTATATCTTGGTTGTAAACATTTCCTCATACCGACAAGGATGCACAACAAACCTGCATAAAAACAGCTAACCCAGCAATCAAAATATTCCAGGAATCCTATGTGGTCCGACAAGACCACCATGCTATCTAAGTCATAACAAAAGGAAGATAGACAGTTATATATAAACCATAGCCTAGAAGGCTGCTAACCTATTGCTAAGCTGGGCCCCACACGACCAACAATGAACAACTAGCTAGGAACAATAAACTATAGTTTGCATGCCTATAAGAGTGAAAATTGATCGGGGCGGGGCCCCCGCTTACCCAAAAACTATATAATAAGGGACGGACTAACCTCTACTATCTAGAACCTCCGAAAAAAGGAGGTAACCAGTTTGTTGACTCTGAATAGCTGCTAAAGGAGGTCCTGAAACCTCTCTGTCTAAACCTGCAGGCAAGTATGCAGCGCTCCATGTATGTGCGTCAGTACAATATGTATAGAATATGTATGGAAATAATACAAACTGAATAAAAGCTGAGAATGAACTAAAAGTAATTAGCGAAAAGGAGTAGAAGTTAACCTGTAGACGTTGACAACCACAACCTGCATCTAGTAAAGAATTATGCAACTAGGAACAGAAAATGTATGGTTATATATTCAGTAGCTATATCTATTAAGTAATTATACAAACAAGAACCTAACTTGGACCCCATAAGCTGAGAAGGTGCAAGAAACACAGAGATAGCCTTCTTGGCCTCCCATAACTCCTAGCAACTATAGATCAATCTGTATACCCCTAACCAGTCACTATAGTTTCACAAGTAACTATAACCAAATCTATCTAGCCTCTAGGATTGCAATTAAGCCCATGGGCTCTTGTAATTGTATTTGCGCCCTCTAGGCTTCTATAACTGCACCTTGGGCTCGCAAGGCTCCACAGAGGGTCAGTAATGTCGTTATGGCATAAAGGAAAGCCATACCTGAATGGACTTTGATACGGCCTTGTAGGACTGAATATAGTCCTTTCAAACATCAAATAGCTCCTCTAAGCAATCCGTAGCCCCATAGGCAATGATACTGTTAGGCATCCTAAGATCTTCAAACAGGAGACAATTAAGGTGGGTCAATACCTATAGGGTTACAATGCCCTGGCTTAAATATAGTCAATCAAAAGGTGTACCTAGATCTTTAGGCCTTGCAAAACCATCACTCGCCCTTAAAATAGTATATGTATCTTCCCACAGGCACACCTTATGTACCTACACCTAACAAGTGGGTCTTGGCAGCGATTACAACCTCTTTCAGTTTTAGACAGAATAGGGCAAGGTCCGGGGTGACCACCTAAGCGACACTTTGAAGGTCATACTCGGAAGGTGATAGTTCATAAGCGAACAACAAGGTCACAAGCGACCAACTATTTAGTTCTTTAGTTTAGAACAACTGTAGGGTTGCTACTAATTGGACATGCTCCTAAGTAGTCAGCCCTAACTTTCCACAGGTCGCTTACTAAAATTCTTAGCTTGAAGGAAATACTATAAAACTTTAGTTCTAGTCCCCTAGACTTCAACTAGGTCTATCCAGATAACATATTTCTCCCTTGAGCAATTCATAACCCCGTAGGCAGGTACATTTGGATTTAGCCCTTCGTGGAAACATGTATGTGGGCGTCTACAAGAGTAGCTCGGGGGGTTGGCCCCACGTCTAATCCCTGAAAAGTTCCCCCCTTGGAATATTAAATAGTCTATCAGATTCTAACAACGGAGGTGGTTTACTGTGCGTCCTATATGAAAAGTAGTAAGTTGGTTGAAGCTAGCGGTCACTGACAGTAGCCATTCATATGGCACGCTGTCGCTCATTTCCTTACGCAACTTGGTTATTCCATTGACTCGAAGGTAAGGCCATCCTATCAAGATTTTGTCCATAGAGGTGCCAAGATACACCAATGGCCCGTAGGCGAGCTTTACCATCTAGATAGGTATGAAACAGAAAGTTATATTGCCCAACTGCACCCTATGCTGTCCAACGTTACCAAGTTAGGCCCAACAACTAACTTCAAGCTTCTAAGGCCTATAGGAAGTAAGATATCAGAATCCATCTAAACAGTAAAAAGGTGAGCAGGGAAATCTCTACGACGCTCCTAGTGTTAGTCACCCTAAATATACTCTTTCTTGTCGAGGGATACTACGATGCAATCTTAATTCATCTTGTTGTAGCTAACCACAACATATATAACCATTATCTACTGGTAGCAGCTAATCACAACATACATACATTCAACATACTTACAAAGGTATAGGTTGTATCAACTATAGGATGAGAATAACTTTCCGTAGGAGGTTAGCCTTAACATACCTCAATTGCCGATTTCTGCTTGCCCAGTCCTGTTCCAGCTTAGAACCAGCAATTCCTCCAACTCATAGCCATTACGCTGATGTAGTAATTCTGTTCTTAGTCTAAGAAAACAGCTAGCAACATTCAATAGTATCTATAATGACCATAAGTTATGATATGCTCAAATTCAACAAAAACTCACGAATTCCTAAGAATTCACAAGGTAGAAATACTTACTTATCACTTGTAGGTACTTAGGATTTGATTAAAAGTGATTTCCACAACTTTTACTTGGCGTAACTCCATCGAACTAGGCCAATTTTGAAGAAGTAACTCCACTGATGTATTCTTCGTAGGCCTAGGAATCATTACCTGAGAAGAAATGATGTTTGGAGGTGATTTAGCTGTATAATTTGGCTTCAAAAAGTACAAAACCTATTGCCCTCTTCTCCTCACCCAAGTCCTTTGATGGGGAAAATATTAAATGAAACAACATTTCCCTCACTTAACATATATATAGGGAGGCAGTGGCCAGGAGGTGCGGCGAGCCACCTAATGCATCGGTAGACAGGTGCGCCATGCCACTCAAAGTGTCGGGGAAGGGGGCACGACGCTGTGCTCCTTGAACCCTGCCTCTGGCTTCGGCCTCCTGCTCACTCGATGATGTATTGTTGCGCCTTTTCCTGCACGTGCCGTGCTCACAATACCATCACAAGCACACACACATGTCCACTAACCGATGGCACCTTACAGGGTGTAACATCATCACCCCCTTAGGATCGTTCGTTGTCAAATGTAATTCAATCTTTAGAGGTTCTGTCCTTCCTGAAATTTTGGCAAGAGTCTCCTCTGTAATATGGACTACCTGAAAACTTAAAACACTGAAAAGTCCAACACATGCATCTCACAAGACACTACTTGCAACTGAATAACATAATTCCACCACATATATGTAAGAAACTGATATCAATAGTAACAAAGGAAACTATACAACACCTGAGTCTATCTTACCTTAATTGAAATTGTCAGAGTTTGTATACTATCATCGTAGAGCCTAACACAACTAAGGATATCTAGACTTCACATCATCCTTAGCTCCTAAATTCATATCTTCTATATTTCTATTCCTCTATAAGGCTCTAATAGGCTACATCTTTGGTTGTCAAGATAGCCCCTATGGACCTGATGGTCTAATATAACTATTGGAGTCTCCACGTGCGACAACTCTTCTGTAAACTGAGCATCCTTGATTAGGACAACCTGAGAAGGGTCTCCTACTAACGATGAACAGATCCTAGCCTCGAAGGCAACTCTAACTCATAGGCCACTTGGCCAATCTTCTGGAGGATCTGGTATAGCCTAGTGAATCTAGAGTTGGGCTTGCTCGTCTTGCCAAATCTCGTAACACCCTTCTTTGGTGAAACTTTAAGGATACTTAGTCGTCACATCAATTTCCAAGTCCTTACACCACATACCAAAATAGGGATTCTAACTATTGTAGGGTTCCTATAAATACCTTCTAATGAGTTTAACTTTTTTTCTTCTGGCTGATGTATTATGTCAGGTTCAATTAACCCTAACTTACCTACTCCAGGCCATCATATGGGGGACCTATATTTCCACCTGTAACATAACTTCTAGTGACTGAATCGTGTTCTTTTCTTGGATATTTTTCTAGGGATGAGAAGTTGTACTCAAATTAACTTGTGTGCTAATCCGTCCGGACATCCTTTCCAAAACCTAGTTGTGAGTTGTGCCCTTCTATCAAAATTTGATAGACACTGGGACATCATATAGCCGGACTATCTCTTTGGTATTTAACTAAGCGTTATCTTCATCTTAAATGTAATTCTGATGGGCAAGAAATGAGCTAATCTCATTATCGTTTCAACAATGACTTGAGTGGGGTCAAATTTACACCTGACAGGAGGCAAACTTGTAGCTAAATTCATATTGACTACATCCAATTTTTGCACAAGCACAATTATTTCCTGAATTAGCCCACCTGGTTTCTGATGTTCAGCCTTTCCTTGCTAGCCATTTGAGCTCTGTGCTACAACTTAACAATATCTTTATTCTTCCTATGCCATTAGTAGATCTCCTTTATAACCTGATATATTTTGTCAAACCTAGGTGGAGGGAATAACAGACATGGTGTACTTATGGTACAGTCTACTAACGAAGTCCTGTCACATTTCAAATACAGAATCGACCTCTGGGTCTGAAGACTCTACCCTCTGCTATCTCAAAGGCCGATGATTCCTTCTGATGAGCTTTATCTTTGGGCCATACTAAGCTAGGGTCTCTGCACCGTCACTCCTTTTCCTCCACAGCTAGAGGTGATATTGCAGTATTCCTTGTAACAACCTCACTATCCTTTTAATTTCTGCCTGATGCTTATTTCTCTACATCCAGTGGTGATCCCATACTCTATCAGCCCGCTACCGCTAAAGGTGGTTCTGTTCTCCCCCGAAGCTAGATGTTCATGTCTTGCCCTTACTTCTATAAGCTAAAATCTGGGGTTCGTGCCTCATGCACCATACTGGCCAAGTCTACTAACCTATATTGTCCTGACTCGCACTTGGGCCAGTTTCCATCGTGTAATCTCTCTATCCCTCAACATAATAAGCTAGGGGCCACCACCCTTATTCTCTGCTTATTCTCTATTGCCATCAACATGCTGCGGAAGGATAAATCAATTTCTTACTTGAGCTTTACTAATTCTAGGAGTCTTATTACTTATGGACTCACACACGTACTTGGCTACTGCTGGAAATCATACCTGCCCTCCTGATTTTACTGTAGTGAAGGTCAAGGTGGATTATGTATGTACTAGGGATCTTGACCACTCTTTTAACACCCCCAGGAATCAACGGGCCTAGTCCTCCTTTAACATTTACTCCTAACAACATAGCGTCAATACGTACGCTCTCTTCTATACAGAGAAAAGGGCTAGGGGGTAGGAAATAACCATATCATACTACAGTGGGGCTAAGTTATGAAAACTAACAAACTCTAAAGTCTGGAGGTAAAAAATCTCACAATTTCACAACCTCTCACACCTTTCAGGTATTCCAACAGTAACTTTTGTCCTTGTCTAATAATAAGTAGCTGCTAATTAAGCCATCGTATATATACTACACTCATGATCTCCTGTTTTGAGGGTGTATAAAGAATTGAGAACGGTACTGGCATGTTTGTTACCTTATGAAGTATTTGGTACCCCGGTAGGATGTTGGAGAGACTGAAAAATATGTCTCTCTTTTGTCCTCAAGCTAGGTTGTCCCCCAACTGTACACCTCATTGGTACCTTCTCCTGCTGTTGTATCTAACTTGTAGCTGGCTATAATCTGTCTCATATAAAAAATTATTCTAGATACACATTATAATGTAAGCTTATGGACTCAACCCTATACAACTCTATTCTATAGCACGATCTAAGAAAAAGGAGGGATAACCATACTATCATGTATCATAGATTCCTACATATAAAATGTGGTGCACAATACATTTATAAACAAGACTCCACTACACACCGCTTGTAGATTCCCTTGGATGCAACATTGCTCTGATACTAAGTTTTTCATGCACCACCTTGGGCGGCATGACTGGCACCTAGTGCCACACTAAAACTTGGTCTGACCTAGCCAGGCATAAGTACCTCTGGTACCTGCCAGCAACTCAAAATCAACAAAACAAACATTTATATCTTAGCTGTAAACACTGCCTCAGGTCGAAGAGGCTTTAGAAAAAAAACTTGCATAAAAATAGCTAACCGAACAATCACAATAATCCTAGGATCCTATGTCGGTCGACAAGACCACCATGCTATCTAAGTCATAACAAAAGGAAGACATGAAGTTATATATACACTATAGCCGACAAGGCTGCTAACCGATAGCTAAGCTAGGCCCCACACAGCCAACAACGAACAAGTAGCTAGGAACTATAGACTGTAGTCTACAAGCCTATAAGAGTGAAATATTGGTTAGGATAGGGCCCCGACCTACCCAAAAAATATATAATAAGGGATGGGCAAACCTCTACTATCTGGCAACTCCGTGTGAAAGGAGCTGACCAGTCTGTTGACTAAGAATAGCTGTTAAAGGAGGTCCCGAAACCTGTCTATCTAAACCTGAAGGCAAGTATGTAACGCCCCATGTATGGGCATCAACACAATATGTACTTAGTATGTAAGGCAATAATAAAAAAACATAATAAAAGTCAATAAAAAACTGAAAGTAAACAGTGAGAAGGGGTAGAAGTTCGCCTGTATGCATTGATAACCACAATCTGCATCTAGTAGACAATTATGCAACCAATAACACAAACCGTTTGATAGTATATCCATAAGCTATATCTAGTAAGCAAGTATACAAACAAGAACCTAACCAGGAACCCATAAGCCGGAAAGGTGCGAGCAACACAGAGATAACCTACCTGGGCCCCTATAAGCCTTGGAAAGTACAAATCAATCTATATACCCCTAACCTAGTCACTATGGTTTAAGAAGTAACTATAACTAAACCTATTCGGCCTCTAGGACTTCAACTAAGCCCATGGGCTCCTATAATTGTATATAATCCTCTAGGATTCTAGAACTACACCCTGGACTCACAAGGCTCCACTGAGGGTTAGTAATTTCATTATGGCATAAAGGAAAGCCATACAAGAATAGACTTTGATACGGCCTTATAGGCCTCAATATATAGTCCTTTCAGATGTAACATAGCTCCACTAAGCTATCTGTATCCTTGTAGGAAATGACATAGTTAGCCATCCTGAGGTCAAATATGATGGGAGACAAATTAAAGTGGGTTAATCCCTACAGGGGTACGATACCCAAGCCTCAATTTAATCACTCAATAGGCGTACCTTGCTGTTTAGGCCTAGAAGAACCGTCACTCACCCTTAAAACAGTCTATATAGCTACCCACAGGCACACCTCATGTACCTACCCCTGACCAGTTGATCCTGGCAGCGGTTACAACCTCTGTCAGTTTTAGACATAATAGGGCGAGGTCCGGGGTGACTTAAGCGACACTCTAAAGGTCATACTAGGACGGTGATAGTTTATAGGAGAATAGCAAGGTTGCAGGCGAACAACTTTTTAGTCCTTTCGCTTACAACAAATGTAGGGCTTTTACTAATCGGACATGCTCCTATGTAGTCTGCCCAACTCTCCCACAGGCCGCTTACTATAATTCTTAGCCTTAAGGTAATACTTTGATACTTTTGTCCTAGTCCCCTAGAGGTCAACCTAGTCTATCCAGATACCATGTAGCTCCCTTGAGCAATTCATAGCCCTGTAGGCAGGTACATCTTGATTTAGCCCTACGCAGCAACATATACATGGGCGTCTGCAAGAGTAGCCTGGGGCATTGGCCCCATGTCTAATCCTTGACAAGTTATCCCCTTTAGGACAATACTTAGTCTATCAGATTTCTCACAATTGGGGTGGTTTACTAAGCGGCCTATATGACAAGCAATAAGTCAGCTGAAGCTAGCGGTCACTAACAGTAGCCAATCATATGGCAAGAGGTCACTCAGTTCCTTAGGAAACTCTGGTGCCATTGACTTGAAGATAAGGCCACCCTATCAAGATTCAGTCTATTGAGGCGCCAAGGTACAACAACGGCCTGTGGGCGAGCTTTACTGTCTAGATAGGCATAAAAAAGATTGTTATATCGCTCAGTTGCACCCTATGCAGTCCAACCTTACAAAGTTACACCCAACAGCTAACTACATGCTTCTAAGGCCTGTACAACAACAAGCTATCGGAATCCCTCTAAAAGGTAAACAAGTGAGCAGGGAAATCTCTACGACACTCCTAGCATTAGTCACACTTAATATACTCTTTTCCGTTGAGGCTTACTACAATGCAATCTTAATTTGTCTTGCAGCAGCTAACCACAACATATATAACCATTATATACTTGTAGCAGCTAATCAAAACATACGTACGTTCAACTTACATACAAAGGTATAGGTCATATCAAGTATACAATGAGAATAACTTGCCGAAGGAGGTTAGCCTTAACGTACCTCAATTTCCAATTTCTGCTCGCCCAGTCCTATTACAATTTAGAACCAGCAATTCCTCCAACTCACAGCCTTTACATCAATATAGTAATTTTGTTCTTAGTCCGTGAAAATAGCTAGCAACATTCAACAATATACATAACGACCATAATTTATGATCTTCTCAAATTGAATGAAAATTCATGAATTCCTAAGAATTAAGAAGGTAGAAATACTTACTTATCACTTGTAGACGCTTAGGACTTGATTAGAAGTGATTTCCATAATTTCTACTCGGCGGGACTCCGTTGAACCAGGCCAATTTTGAAGAAATAACTCTGTAATTACATTCTTAGTAGGCCTAGGAATCATTAACTGTGAAGAATTGATGTTTGGCGGTGATTTAGTGGCGTAATTTGGCTTCTAAAAGTAGAGAACCTTGTGTACTCTTCGCCGCACCCGACTCCTCTGTTGATGGAATATTAAATGATACAAGCTTTCCCTCAGTTAAAATATATATAGGGAGGTGGTGGAAAGGGAGCACGAAGCACTACCCAACACACCAGTAGACGAGCGTGATGCACCACTCAAGGGCCCGAGGAAGGGGGCACGACTCGACGCTCCTTGTGTGCAACCTCTTGCTTTGTCCTCCTGCTCTCTCGATGATGTACTCGTGCGCACCCCTCTCAGGGCCTTTTCTTGCACCTGTCGTGCTCCTGAAACTACCTCAAGCGTATGCACATGTCCGCTAATCAATGGCAACTTACGGGGTGTAACAGGGACACTATTGTAGAAAGCGGCTAGGCTGACCGCAAAGATAAAAAATATTTTTCCCCTTGGGAAACAACCCCAGATGGGTCCTACCATACTATGTACATAGAGGCAAGGGTGGTCTCCCCTGCCTGGTATGCTCCTGCCACTAAAAAATGGATGAAGTTGAGCTATGATCTCATCGTGGACCCTAAAACTGAGATAGAGCATTCTCTATAGGTTAAGTTGACTTCCTGGACGATGAAGCTTCGAGGTCTCCTCAAGGCTGTCTATAAGAGTTTCATGTTTTGGCTTTTTTCCTCTAACCCTACTCTTTACATGTATCTCGAAGAAGGTGTACTAAATGCTTCACCGTCTGAGCATACACCGACATACTAGTAATATCCATATCTTGCTGGATAGACAATTTTGTACAATCTCGTGCTGAAAAAGGCCCAAAACCTAATACAAATCGGTCAACTTAGGCCCGCATAATCCATACCATATATGAGGTATATTTGACTAGTGAATTAAATTGAAGGTTGTACTCATGGATGCTCATATTACCCTGCTCCAAATGTAAAAATAGATCAGATCGGGCCTCTCAGAGATTCAATAGCAAATACTAATATAAGAAAGCCTCTGAGATTTCCTCCCTTTCAGTTGGTGGTTCATTAGCTACCCTAAACTGAGCCCAAGAGTCATACCATAATACAACTACATCATGAAACCTAAATGATGCTAACTCCACTACCTCTATTACAAGCCCATATCACCTGCAACACTCTATAAGTCTGATCAATAAAGTGCTGAGGGTCCTCGTCGAATTAGATCTAGCGAAGGCTGAAGGACTTAGGGTCAAAATCTCATGGGCTCTAGAACATTCAGAAGCACCACCTCTAGGACCTACCATTTCCTCTAACCGCCGATGATAGTGAGTAGCTATACGGGTTAATAGTCATAATGCTCCCTCAATACCCTATCCATCAAATGTCGCTAGATGTACAATAGGTGCTATAACTCTATCTCCTTCAGGTATCACTTGGGCTGGTGGAGCTAGATTTCTATCTGTTGTAATTATAATTGGTTTCGAGGGGTTGTAACAATTGGAGAAGGAGACTCGCTCAGATATCTAATCTATCACCATGATTTTTAGGAGGGAAGCTACTACCCTCTCCATGGTGGTGTAAATTTAGTAGTTGGTGAGGTTTAAATTTTAGATGATTGACATGATATGATCAATGGGAGGATAATTTTTGGTGTACCAAAGTGCATGGTAAAATGGTGTCTTTAGGTGAAAGGGCTAATATTGATTAGGTAAAGGGGGTTATCTATTTGGTTTGGATGAGAAATCACATTTCTACAGTGAGGCAACATTTTTGGTACTTAACTATATTGGAGTATCAATTGGTAAGATACACAGATTTGAAAAGTTGGTTATAGATGACTTGGAAGAACTTGTTCATAAAGAGGGCAATTGTGATAATTGTAACATTTGAGATTATTAAAAGTATAACTAGGTTTTTCTTTAAATGATTTGTGATTCAAATATATGAGGCATGAGGCCCCAAGCCTTGGGTTTAATATTTTAGAGTAGTAAACAAGATAAGGATAAACACAAGAGGCTCACATATTTAACAACTATATGTAGTCAGGTTCCATAAAGTTCTATCAAACATTATGTGATTATATAATTGAAAAATTTAAAGAAAGAAGACAACATATCTAGATCATTGGTGTGGAGTTGATGATTTTGTGGATTTCATCCTTTGAATTCAGCAATGACAACACAAGGTGAAACATTCATGAGTGAAAGGTGGAAGGCATCAACATAAACTTATAAAAGGAATTAGTAGTGATTTCGTGAAGATTTAGGGTATGTTCAGGTTACTATAGGCTATATGGGGAGTTTGACATTCCTAGTGGCAGAGGAGCGACCTTTGGCTTCTGGCATCCCATCTTTATCCAACAGGTTGGTTAGACTTGATATTTCTGAATCGAGGCAGATTCTTACTTGTATAGAGGCTAGATCTATGTTGTCAGAGCAGACTCAAGCATTATGTTTGAGGATGGTTCGAGATAAGTTGTTGAATGGAGAGGCTAGGAAGGTTACCTTAGATCCAAAGGATGTGTCGAGAATTGAAGAGTCATATCTCTGCCCCTAGAATTCGATACATGGTTAGGTTGATTATGGAGGAGGCCTATTGTTCTAGATATTCTATCTAACCCAAAGGCAGTAAAGATGTAGAGAGACTTGAGGCAACATTGCTGGTGGTGTGGAATGAAGCAGGATATCTCGAATTTTGTGTCTAGGTGCTTCAACTATCAGCAGGTGAAGTATGAGCACCAAAGTCTAGGTGGTTGACTCAGAGACTACCCATCCCTAAGTGGAAATAGTAATGGATAGCTATGCACTTCATGTTAGTCTTGCCACGTACATTGTAGAGATTTAATGCTACATGGGTCACTTTGATATATTGACCAAGTTCACTCACATTTTTCCTATTCAGAATTCATACAGTTCAGAGAGGTTGGCTTAGATATACATTCGGGAGATTGTCCATTTGCATGGGGTGCCTATTTATATCATCTCGAACTATGGTACTCAGTTTACATTGTGTTTCTAGGGTCAATTTATAGAAAGTTAGGTACCCAAGTTGAGCTTAGCATAACCTTTCATCCGCATATTGATTGTTAGTCTGACCATATTATTCGGGTCCTAGAGGATATGCTTCGGCATGTGTTATTGATTTTAAAGGTCAGTGGGACCAGTTCTTAGCTTTGGTAGAGTTTTCATATAATAATAGCTACCATTCGAGTATTAAAATGGCGTTATTCGAGGCATTGTATGGTAGGAGATGTAGCTTTCCAGTGGTTGGTTTGCTGCTTTCGAGGTTAGACCTTGGGACATTGACTTGTTGTGGACTCTATGGATAGGGTGCAGGTGATTTAGGAGGGCTCCGCACAACTCAATGTAGGCAAAAGAGCTATGTTGATTAGAGGGTTTAAGACTCAGAGTTTACGATGGGAGATAGAGTTTTCCTTCATGTGTTACCCATGAAAGGCATGATGAGGTTCAATAGGAACGGAAAGCTTTATCCTAAGTTCGTTATTTGAGATTTTGCAATGTACTGGGCAGGTAGTTGATGAGTTAGCTTTGCCTCCAGCTCTTTCAGTTGCTCACCCTATTTTCTATGTGTCTATGTTGAGGCAATATGTTCAAGATGAGTCTTAGATGCTTTAGTGGGATTCAGTTAAGCTTGATGATTCGTTGGCTTTTAAGGAGGAGCCTGTGGCTATCCAATACAGGCAAGTTAGAAAGTTGAGGTTGAAGGATATTTCGTCGATTAGGGTTAAGTGGAGGCATCGTCCAATCGAGGAGGCTACTTGGCAGACCAAGGTCGACATGCAGACTAGATATCCTCACCTTTTCGAGTCTTTAGGTACTTCTTGTTCATTTACTTTCAAGGATAAAAGTTGTTTTAGTAGTGAATGTTGTAATGACCCTCCTAGTCATATCCTTCCTTTTGTGCATTTATATAATTTTGATGTTCCTCGTGGCTTCTACACTTCTTTTGTGACATGCGGGGATTGGTAGCATGGTTTCTAAAGCGTTTGGGCGAGTTTTGGAGTTTCTAAAGTCGAAATAGTTGACTTCGATCAACACTCTTAGTAAACAATCTCGGATAAGAATTTTGTCAGTTCCATTAGCTCTAAAACATAGAATTTAGGCTAGTGGGTCCTTTAGTTTGGGTCCCAATGCTTTTAGACTCAGTTTGGGAATTTGGGTGGTTGTTTATGTGGTTTAAGTGTTGATTTTGGTATTCATCTCGTAAAGATAACCTTCCATGGTCATTTCATTGATTCCATTGAGTTTGAAATGTTGTTTCCCCTTTCAAAAAATATAAAGTTTGCATTCAGGGCACTTCAAATGAATTCTGGGGGTTTGCTTGAAGTTGGAGTTGTGGTTGGTGCCAGACAGCTCACTACAGTGGCCAGAGACTGCTGTAGCGGAACAGCCATAGCGATCCAACGTTTGTTGCAATGAAAAATTGATAGCTTTATAGGCAGATACTTACACTTTATCTTATTTCATGCAAAACTAACCCTACCATTGTTGAGAGTTCAATAGGTGGTGATTTGCACCATTTCTTGACGGATTCTTGGGCAAATTGATAAATTATCTTCCCCTATTCATTCCTTAGCTAATTATAGCTTCATTTACATGTTTAATCCGCATTTTTGAGCTCCAAATCCTAGAATTTTTCATTTTGTGAACTTGATATTTCTGGGCAAATTGGAACCCCAAAAGGAGTTCCATTATTGCCCAAATTTTGGGTATGAGCTCCTTAATCTTCAAAGAACACAATCCTGTAATTTATTTCAGTTTTTGTTAGCGGGTCCAAAGTTTTATTTTTTACCCAATTTTTAGCCCAAATTAAAATACATAACCATGGGTATCTTTAGCATCATTTTGATGACTAGATCATATTTGTGATAGCATGGCAACAATTTGAGGCAATGCGGAAGGGGAAAGCTTTCGAGTGAAAGTTTGTGGCTTGACGTTCGGTCGTGAGGCCGTGAGGTTTGTAGTATATTTTATAAGTTTCATTATATTAGGGTGATTTCCTAGTTAGAATTACGTTGTGACAATTTTTTCCGGATCATTGGCCATTTCATGGACTTTAGAATAGTTTTCCATTATAAACCTTAGTTTAGATTTGTAGTAGCTATATTGAGGATAGGCTTGGGATCCTTAGATAGTGCTTAGGAGAGGTTTTTATGGTAGGATTGGATAAGAGGTATTTTCTTGGGATTATTTATCTTCATCAATTTGTTGAAGTTGTTATCGATTAAATTTCTCATTTTTTCTTTCTTATGAGATTGTGGGCCCGAGGACATGGTCTAGGAGTAGCTGGACTCCAAGTTAGTATGACTGAGGTATGAAGGATTATTTCCCCTATTTGATATGAAATTTTATATATATATATATACACACACACACACAGAGACACACACACACACACAATGAGTGAGCATGCATACATCCTCATATATATGGACCTTGATTGAAGTATGATTTGAAATGGGAAATATTGACCTTTAGCTTTTAAGCTACATGGCTCATCTTGCACTAACTTGAACTTTGAAGGGTACTACTATTTTTACTGATTTTTGGTTTATAAAAGAGTTGCATTATCGGTAACCGAAGTGAGGCCTGGTCTAGTTATATTCTCTCTCTCTTCATATGTTTGAGGTTAAATGCCAGACGACTCGAGGTCATTGACGGGTTCACTGCTTTCTGCATTGGCCACATATTGCATTGCATTATCCCATACTGCACTAAATCACTTTTGTATACTTGTATGTGTATATTTGTATATGTGTGTTACTACTATTTTCAAATTATCCTTGATGTGTAGTGATTTCCATGTTAGTTTTTGATAGATAGTTCCTGTAATGTCTTTTACATTATATATTATCTTATGAGCTCAGCCTATGATGCCTATTGATTACCCTACTTTTTGGAACTCATACTACCCTTGTGCCTCTATTTTTGATGCAGCTCCTAGCACGAGTCACCCTCGTTGATCATCTGCTCGTCCGTGGATTCTTTTGTTAATTCGGATCGTGGTGAACTCTAGGTGTCTGGAGATTTACTTCTTTCCATCTTGTATCTCCTGTCTATAGTTTGTATTTGCCAAACAGTTATGTTTCTTTTGTATAGCCTTATTCTCATACTTTTAGAGGCTTTTGTACCAGTGACACCAGGTCTAGAGTTGGGATCTTGTGTATATTGTCTTTTCTTGTTTCCTTAGGGCCCATGCTATATATTTTGTACCTGTTATGTATATATCTATACTTGGTGGCGCATTACTTGTTTCTGTGTCCTTGTTTTTAAGTTGGTCTTTGCTTTCAGTATTCGATTTGGGATTTTGGCTTACCTACTGAGGGATTGTAGTAGGTTCCATCATGGCTCGATTATGGGCCGTGGCAGCATGATATCAGAGCATTAGGTTCCCTGGTTAAGAGAAAGTGCCTAGTAGAGTCTGGAAGACCAATACGATGACATATGTATCCTTTCTTCTTGAGGCTATAGGGCATTCTTACGAAAATTTAACTTCTTCAATTCCTTGTCATGCATTCTTGGCGCTATCAACTACTAAAATTTGATAGCCTCATTCTTTCTTAGATGGTTTGGCCGAGATTATCAGCGGGGGAGGGCAAGGCTCCTACATCTATAATTAGGGCCCCAGTTAGGAGTAGAGATGGAGTAGAACTAAAGGATGAGGTCGAGCATGAGCTGCGATGCCAGTTCAAGGCCAGGCTAGGGTATTGTCACCTAAGCTAGAGCATGAGATTGAGGAGTTACAATATCATCCAAAGGGTGTGGGGCTAGCCCAGTCTCTTATAGGATTTGTAGCCACGCCAATTCTTCAGGATACCATTGTTAGGATCCTTAGACTTCCATAGGGAATGTCTCAAACAAGGACTCTCCCTTGCACTTCGAATAGTTCACAGGTTAGAGATAAGACGTGGGATAATAAGGGGATGCATAATGAGGCCTATGGAGGCAGAGACAAGAGGCCCTACCATCATGGTGTTTCAATGGTTGAAGTTACCTTAAGGACTTTTAGCCTAGCAGGCCCATTCAGGCTTTACTACAGACTACACATGGAAGCTAGAGTTCCGGTCAACCTTCATGGGGCTCACATTATTCATGCCGTGGGGACCAGTTTTTTGTAGCATGATCTTCTCATCAGCCACTGTCAACTAGAAGATTCTTCGAGTGCGTTGAGTGGAGGCATTTTGCTAGGGAGTTTCCCAAACGTACACATTATAGGCGGTAGAGACAGCTAGTTCAGGCCCCTAGGGCTCTAGTGCCATTAGCCAAAGGCAGTAGGTGGAGTGGTAGGGGTGGTGCCCATGGTGCTAGAGGTGCTTTTTAAACAGGCATGTCAGGTGATCATGGAAGACGTAGCCACATGTATGCTTTTTCGGGTGGTCTAGAGGGTGAGGCTTTAGATGCTGTCACTACAGGTACAATCTTTGTTTTGTCATCTGTCAACTTCTTCATTATTTTATCCGTTGTCTACATATTCTTATGTGTTTGCTTACTTTGCTACTCATTGGGAGTTATCTTGTGAGTCATTGCCTGTGCCTATGTATGTAGCTACTTCGGTAGGTGATTCTTTAGTATTGTATCGTGCGTATCGGTCTTGTGTGGTGACTATTTTGGGGTATGACACTTGGGTAGACCTTATTATCCTATGTTATGATTAAGTATATTGGCTCACGTCATGTTCAATAAAGCTTTTCTCTTATGATTATGATTATGATTGCATTACGAATGTTTTGAAAACCTTGAGCCTTATTTCATGTTATGATGTTTATGATATGAGCATGATATCCTACTCTTATGATCATTTATGAGTTTTATATGTTTTAAATTTTCATTTTACTTACCTTGCATACTCAGTACATTCCATGTACTGACCGAATACTTTCTATGTTGTATCGTTTCAAGATACAGGACCCGGCTCTTAGGCTCACCCTCCTCAATAGCTCCTCAGAGTTCGTTATCAGCTTATTTGGTGAGTCCTCACGTTCTGAGGGCCATATGTTCGGACTCTATTATTTCTCTTTTAGTTTCAGTGTCATAGGGTTAGTTGGGGAGTTGTCCCATCAACCCGTCTTTCATGATTAGAGGCTTTTCAGACTATAAGTTGTATTCAACCGTTATGTATGGATCATGTATTTGTCTTTTCTTTGTTATCATGACATGTTTACATTTTATCATGTTAAGTCTTCCGCTCATGTGAATGAATTAGATGTATGATCATGCCATGGGTCAACTTGGGTTCTTTCGGGGCTCCTTGTCCCGTGTCTACGACTCGAGTGCACGTAAGGGTCGCGACAAACTTGGTATCAGAGCTAGGTTTTGAAGTGTCGTAGGGTGTTTGAAAGCCGCATTAAGTAGATTCTTTTTTATAGGTGTGAAGCATGCTACACATATGAAGGAGAGGCTACGAGACGTTTAGGAAATGTTCCCTTCTTTAATGATCTATGTCGTGCGATGAAAATTCCTCTACCCTTCTAATTCGTGCTATTCATATTTGTAGCATCATGCCTCCATGCTGAGTGAACACTAGAAGAAATGGTAACAATAATGATTATGAGGGTGCCAGTGGTGAGGAGCATCAGCCAGCCCCACCCGTTCACGAGAAGCACGCACCAGAGCTAGCTGCCCACGCTGAGTTTAGGGTAGTGATTCAGTTACTGGCACATGCCATGACAGCCCAGGTTCAAAATCAGACAATGACCTCATTACACTCAGAATGGGAATGCGACGGCAGCCAAGTGAGGGATTTCTTGAGGATGAGCCCTCTTGAGTTCACGAGGTGAAAAGTGGACGAGGATCCCCACGATTTCATTGAGGAGATTCTGAAGATCACTCAAGTTATGGGGGTGAATAATGGAGAGTGTGTCGACTTGATCTCCTATCAGCTAAAGGGGGTGGCTCATATAGAGTTTAAGCAATTGAGAGATATTAGGGCAGTGGGTGCAAACCCGATAGGTTTGGAAGTGTTCCACGTGGCATTTTTGAATATATTTTTCCCTCAAGAGATGAGGGAGCTCAAGGAGGCCGAGTTTGTTAATTTGAGGTAGGGTAACATGTCCATTCAGGAGTACGCATTAGAATTCACTCAATTATCTAAGTATGCTCTGGAGATGATGGTAGACTAGAGGGCTTGGGTGAGTCGTTTTGTGAATGGGGTGGTGGATTATTTGGACATGGATTACAGGATCGCCATGGTACATCGGGATATTGACTTTTCCCTTATTGTGTTGCATGCTCAGCAGATGGAGTCAGTCTACCGGAGGTAGAGGGAGAACAAGAGGGCCAGGACTGACAGCTATGGGGTTTCTCAGGTCAGGTCAAGGGGTGAACAGCGTCAGCAGTCCCAGCACAGGTCTATCGCTCCAGCTCCATCATTGGCCAGTACACCATCAAGGTTCAAAGGAGATGAGAGGAGAAGGGTTTTAGGCTCGAGGGATTAGGGTAGCACGTAGGTGGAGCGCACTTTTCCAGCTTGTGCAAAGTGCGGCAAGAATCATCCCGGGAGGTGCTTAGTTGGCTGAGATGCGTATTTCGGGTGTGGCAAACCCGGGCACAAACTTAAGGATTGCCCCTCAGCCAGATCAGGGGTCGGTGGGGCCCGTGTGACAGCAACCAGTTCTGCCGCTCCAGCAGCACGTCCCCCTCAACAGGGTGCCTCTACTAGTTCAGCAGGCGGTCAACGCCAAAATAGGTTTTTTTCTTTAGTACCCCGCCAGGAGCAGGAGGCTTCACCAGATGTGGTCACTGGTATGTTACAAGTCTTCCATATTGATGCTTATTCCTTGTTAGATCCAGGAGCTACTTTGTCTTTTGTGACCCCTTATATTGCTAGTAGCTTTGGAGTTAGCCCTGAAATTCTGTCAGAACCATTCTAAGTCTCTTCCTCAGTCGGTGAATCAATTGTAGCTACGCGGGTGTATAGAGGTTTCCCCATCACAGTGTTGCATAAGGTCACCTCCGCAGACTTAGTAGAGTTAGCTATGACCGGCTTTGACCTCATTCTGGGCATGGATTGGTTGTTTGTATTTCATGCTTCGGTCAATTGTAGGACCCATGCGGTGGAATTTTGATTTTCAGGTGAGGCCGTTTTAGAGTTGAAGGGTAATTCAGCTGTACCAGTCGGTCGATTTATTTCATATCTTAAGGCTAGGAAAATGATTTCTAAGGGCTGCATGTATCACCTAGTTAGGGTTAAGGATGTGGAGTCTGATACCCGACTATTTAGTCAGTTTTGGAGGTGTGAGTGCCCGAATGTTTTTCTCGATTATTTGCCTAGTGTTCCTCTTGAGAGGGAAATTGATTTCGGCATTGATCACTTACCCGATAAGCAGCCTATCTCTATTCCTCCCTACAGGATGGCTCCAGCCGAGCAAAAGGAGTTGAAGGATCAGTTGAAGGACTTATTAGATAAGGGCTTTATCAGGCCGAGCAAGTCTCCATGGGGTGCACCGGTGTTATTTGCCCGGAAGAAGGATGGCTCCCCTCGCATGTGTATTGATTACCGGCAATTGTACAAGGTCACTGTAAAAAATAGGTACCCCTTACCCAGGATCTTTGACTCGTTTGACTAGCTTAAGGGTGCCAGATGTTTCTCAAAGATAGATCTCAGGTCCGGGTATCACCAGCTAAGGGTTTGGGAGAGTGACATCCCGAAAACCGCTTTCAAGACTCGTTATGGTCACTACGAATTTGTTGTTATATCTTTTGGACTAACCAATTCCCTTGCAGCTTTCATGGACTTGATGAACAGGGTATTCAAGCAATTGTTAGACATGTTAGTGATCGTGTTGATCGATGATCTCCTTATATACTCAAGGAGCGAAGAGGAGCATGCCGCTCACTTTAGAATGGTGCTTCATATCCTTAAGGATTGTCAATTGTACGTAAAGTTCAAAAAGTGTGAATTTTGGTTTGACTCCGTTGCATTCTTAGGCCATGTGGTTTCGAGTGAGGGCATAAAGGTAGATTCTCAGAAGATTGAAGTGGTAAAGAATTGGCCCAGACCGATGAATCTTTAGAAATTTAGAGTTTCTTGGGCCTAGCAGGCTACTATCGGAGGTTTGCTAAGGGATTTTCATCAATTGTAGCACCATTGACTAGATTGACTCATAAAAAGGTAAAGTTCCAATAGTCGGAGGCTTATGAGAAAATCTTCCAAGAGTTGAAGACTCGACTCACTTCAGCACCAGTGTTGACCCTACCCGAGGGTACTGATGGTTTTGTAGTATATTGTGATGCTTCAATAAGGGTGTGTGTTGATGCAACATGGGAAAGTGATAGCGTATGCCTCAAGACAGTTGAAAATCTAGGAGAAGAATTACCCGACCAATGATCTTGAGTTGGCTGCGGTGGTGTTTGCATTGAATATATGGCGACACTACTTGTATGGTGTCCATGTGGATGTATTACGAATCACAAGATCTTTCAAGATGTTTTTACGCAGAAAGATCTCAATCTTCATCAAAGGAGGTGGTTGGAGTTACTCAACGACTACGATATGAGTGTTCTTTACCACCCGGGTAAGGCAAATGTGGTTGCGGATGCACTTATTAGGCTCTCTATGGAGAGTGTGTCTCATGTGGATGAGGGAAAGAAGGAGTTGGTAAAACATTTCCATTGACATGCAAGGTTGGGAGTTAGATTGGTCGACTCGACCAATGGCGGCGTTGTTGTGCATAAAGGATCTGAATCGTCCTTGGTGACTGATCTGAAGGCTGACAATATGAGGATTCGATGTTGGAAAAGTTGAAAGAAGCCGTCCGGAGATAGAAGATGGAGGTTTTCTCCCAAAGGGAGATGGTGTGTTATGGTACCAGTGTCTTCTATGTGTTCCAGAAGCAGATGATTTGAGGGACCGGATATTGCATGAGGCACATGGATCCAGGTACTCTATCCATCCGAGTGCCACCAAGATCTATCATGATTTGATAGATATCTATTGGTGGGATTGCATGAAGAAGGATATTGCAGAATTTGTAGCCAAGTGCCTAAACTGTCAACAAGTGAAGCTCAAGCATCAAAGGCCGGGAGGTGTACTTCAGGACATTAGCATTCCCACTTGGAAGTGGGAATAGATTAATATGGAATTCAATATTGGCCTAGCTCGTACTCACTGACAGTATGATTCTATATGGGTAGTGGTAAATAGGTTGACAAAGGCTGCATACTTTCTATTGGTCAAAACCATAGATTCAACGGACGATTATTCCAAGTTGTATATTTGGGAGTTCGTTCAGTTACATGGAGTGCCCTCGTCCCAGTTCTAGCGGTCATTTTAGAAGGGGCTTGGGACTCAAGTTAAGCTCAACACAGCCTTTCATCCGCAAACAGATGATCAAGCCGAATGAACAATCCAGACTCTCAAGGATATGTTGAGAGCATATGTGATGGATATTAAAGGTAACTGGGATGATCATTTGCCCTTGATCGAATTTGCTTATAATAACAGCTATCACTCTAGAATCCAAATGGCACCGTTCGAGGCTCTTTATGGATGAAGGTGTAGATCGCCCTTTAGATTGTTTGAGGTTGGTGAGGCAGCTATGATAGGGCCTAGTACGGTTCATGAGGCTACGATAAAGGTTTAGTTGATAAGGGACCAGTTGAAAACCGCTCAGAGTTGTCAAAAGTCATATGCGAATGTGAGAAGAAGAGATTTGGAGTTTGAGGTAGATGATTGGGTATTTCTAAAGGTATCTCCCATGAAGGGAGTCATTCGGTTTGGGAAGAAAGGAAAACTCATTTCCCACTATGTTGGTCCCTACCGAATTACGAGAAGAGTTGGTAAGGTAGCGTATGAGTTTGACCTACCCTCGGAGTTATCTTCTGGGCATACCATGTTTCATGTGTCTCTTTTGAAGAAGTGCTTGGGAGATCCATCTCTAGTAGTCCCAGTGGACAGTGTCGGTGTAAAAGATAGCCTCAGCTATGAAGAAGTTCTTGTGGAAATATTAGACCATCAAGTTCAGAGACTAAGGAACAAAGAAATAGCTTCAGTTAAAGTACTATGGAGAAATCAGCATGTTGAAAGAGCTACATAGGAAGCCGAAGCACATATGATGGCTAGATACCCGCATTTATTCTTTATCAACTAAGTTTCGACTTGAGGTATCAGTTGTGATCTATTACTCTATTTAGTTTTCATGTTTAGTTCATGTGTTCAAGTTTCTTTTATGTATATGGAGTGTATGTGAAGTATGACATCAGTTCAGCTATGTGATATGAACCAGAGGTACTCATTGCATAAAATTTCGATTGAAATGATCAGTATTTGAATATGATAATTACATGTCTCTATTTCTACTTTTTTCCTACATTTGAGGACGAATGTTCCCAAGGGGGAGATATTGTAATACCCCGAAAGTGCTTGAGAATAGACCGGGAGTTAAAAGTTGAAAACTGCTGAAATAGGAAAAATTTCACAAAACGTACCATGGAACGACTCATGGTATCAAACCACGGATTGTTATACAGAGTTGTTGGTTAGGGAAGGCTGGGTGTCAATGGAGACAATGGATGAAACAACAACTCATTGTTGGGAAGAACGAGCCATTGTCATCAGACGTTGGAAGAGGTTGGGCTCAGCAGGTGGCATACAACGGGCATTCCAATGACTCTTTGTGGGTTGTAACGAGTCATTGTTACTGTTCATTGTTTTGGTGCAAGAAATTCCAATGTAGATGACGGATCGAGACCACGACTCGTTGGAAGGAACCACGAGTCGTGGTGAGGCCTGTGGTAAGTAGGTTAAGATTTTGTGGTGAGCAAGCAATGGACGATGTAACAGATCATTGTTTCATAGGAAGATTCGTCCTATCCATCCATTGGTCATTTTCGGAAGTATGCTATAGCAGTGCAACCACGAGCGATATAACGAGTCGTCTTTAGCTATAACAACCCATTGGTTCCGTCCGTTAGTTCAACCTGGCAAGTTTTCAGGGCAGATCCATTAAGGGAATTTTCGACTTATCCATGCTATGAGACCCTAAACTACATCGTTTTAACTCATGGAAGGTGGGTATTAGGGAGGGGATAATTAATTATAAGTCCCCATTCATGCATGCAAGAATATTAAAGGTAAACAAAGATGATTCAAGGTTGTTCTCTTCAATTCTTCCAATTTCCGTCTTTGGCTTTCAAGGGAAGTTAAGAATCACTTGTTCCAGGTATGTAAGGATATCAATGGGTGATTTTTTCCACACCCATGCCCATCCTCTATGATTTTCACAAAATTTTCTTAAAAACTCATGGGGTTTTAAAGATGATTTTTATTAAAGTCTAATGATTTGGTAATGGGCTTTGTGATTTTCTCATCAAAATCTATTGGTTTTGGATCAGTTTGCATTATTTGAACCATTCATAGTTTTGTCAATTTTGATTTTTATCAAATTAAGCCTAATTATGCATGACCCATGATGAATCGATTCATGATCTTCTCTTGAAATGATGATATTTACAAACCCAGAATGATATACAATTTGAATTAAGGATTTATGATATTTCCCATCATGATTTTATGAATTCCAAGCTATATGCATGATTTACATGTATGTATGAACCTTTGAATCACGAATTATGTTTTGGTCGACTCACGGGCCTTATGTACAAGAATGTTTATGATTATCATGATTTAAATATACCATGAGTTTATATATGTTATACTATGAGCACTATATATATTTTGGGAGTTGTATCGAACACCGAGTAGGTTCGGGGCCTAGGTTCTGTCCCGGATCTCATAAACTATGTGCCACCGTATGTATGTTGGGACCTCCTATGTGACTGTCCCTAGCCCAAGTGGCCCTTTGATGGTGATATCACACTTTCATGGTCCTACCCTTGGCAAGGTATGGACACCCTCCCGACTAGGGTTACAAGTCGGGCTTCATGTGTGCTCATATGGGGTATGTCGGTTAAGAAAATCTCCCACTGCCCCTCATGATTTAAGCATGTTATGATTAAGTATATTGGCTCAAGTCATGTTCAATAAATCATTTTTCTTATGATTATGATTACGATTGCATTACGAATGTTTTGTAAACGTTGAGCCTTATGTTATGTTAGGATGCTTATGATATGAGCATGATGTCCTACTCTTATGATCATTTATGAATTTTATATGTTATAAATCTTCATTTTACTTACCTTTCATACTCAATACATTCCACGTACTGACCGCATACTTTCTATGCTGTATCATTTCATGATACAAGACCCGACTTTCAGGCTCATCCTCCTCAGTAGCTCCTCAGAGTTCGTTATTAACTTATTTGGTGAGTCCTCATGTTCCGAGGGCCATATTTTCAGATCTATTATTTCTCTTTCAGTTTTAGTATCGTAGGGTTAGTTGGGGTGTTGTCCCATCAACCCGTCTTTCAATGATTAGAGGTGTTTCAGACTATAAGTTGTATTAAGCAGTCATTTATGGAGCATGTATTTGCCTTTTCTTCGTTATTATCACATGTTCCACTCATTTGAATGAATTATATGTATGCTTATTCCATGGGTCGACTTGGGGTCCTTCCGGGCTCCTTGTCCCTGTCTACAACTCGGGTGTACGTGTGGGTTGTGACAAGTGGGAAGCCCAAACATATGCTCAGATATTGCCCAGCAGCTGGACAGGGCCATGATAGGGGTCGAGACCCAGCTTCCAGTTCAGCAGCTCCACCAGCACGCACAACTTAGCAGGGGGCATCTACTAGCACAGGTGGCGGACATCACCAAATCAAATTCCACGCTCTAGCATCTCGCTAGGAGCAGGAGGTATCCCCAGATGTAGTTATTGGTATGTTGCGAGTATTCCATCTTGATGTATTTTCGTTGTTAGATCCATGGGTTACCTTGTCTTTTGTGATGCCCTATGTGGCTAGTAGTTTCGGAGTCAGTCCTGGAATCTTTTCAGAAGCTTTCTCGGTCTCTACTTTAGTCGATGATTCAGTTATAGCTCGATGGGTGTATAGAAATTGCCTGTCATAGTTGCTCAAAAAATTACCTCAGCAGATCTAGTAGAGTTATCCATAACCGACTTTGATGTTATCCTCAACATGGAATGGCTATTTTCATGTTATGCCTCAGTTAATTGTAGAACCCATGCGGTAGAGTTCTGATTTTTGGGTGAGCTAGCCATAGAATTGAAAGGTAGTTCAGTTGTGCCTGTAGGTCATTTCATTTCCTACCTTAAGGCTAGAAAGATGATCTCGAAGGGTTGCATGTACCATCTAGTATGGGTTAAGGATGCTACCTCCAAGACCCAGACTATCCAGTCCATTCCAGTAGTATGTGAGTATCTAGAAGTCTTCCCAGATGATCTACCATGAATCCCTCTCAAGCAGGAGATTGATTTTAGTATTGACCTTCTTCTTGATATGTAGCCTATAACTATTCCTTATTACAGAATGGCCCCAGCGAGTTAAAGGAGTTGAAGGAGTAGTTGAAAGACCTTTTAGACAAGGGATTCATTAGACCGAACAAATCCCTATGGGGTGCACCAGTACTCTTTGTCCAAAAGAAAGATTGGTTCTCTTCGTATGTGTATTGATTATCAGCAATTGAACAAGGTCGTCATCAAGAAAAAATATCCTCTGCCCAGGATTGATGATTTGTTTTACCAGCTTCAAGGTGCTAAGTGTTTTTTCGAAGATAGATCTCAGATCCGGAAGACATCCTTCCGGACTCGGTATGGTCATTACGAGTTTGTAGTTATATCATTTGGACTAACGAATGCTGCTACAACTTTTATGAATTTGATGAACATGGTGTTTAAGCCGTACTTAGATATGTTTGTGATTGTGTGCATAGATTACATCCTTATATACTCTTGGAGCGAGGAGGAGTATGTCGCTCATTTGAGGGTGGTGCTACGACTCTTAAGCACCGCCAATTATATGCTAAATTCAGCAAGTGCGAGCTTTGGTTTAACTTAGTGGAATTTTTGGGCCATATGGTGTCAATTGAGGGTATAAAGGTGGACTCCCAAAAGATAGAGTGATAAAAAATTGACCTAGACTGCTGAATCCTTCAGATATTAGGAGCTTCTTGGGGTAAGTTGGTTATTATTGGAGATTTGGTGAGGGATTTTCATCTATTGCAGCACCATTGACCAAATTTACCCAAAAGAAAGTGAAATTCCAATGGTCGGATGCTTGTGAGAGGAGCTTCTAGGAGTTGAAGACTTGACTCACCTCAGCACCGGTGTTAACCCTACTTGAGGGTATCGATGGGTTTGTGGTATATTTTGATGCTTCAAGGATTGGCCTTGGTTGTTTATTGATGCAGCATGGTAAGGTTATAGCATATGCTTCCAGGCAGCTAGGGGTTCATGAAAAGAATTACCAGACTCATGATCTCGAATTGGCGGCGATAGTATTGGCCTTGAAGATTTGGAGACACTATTTGTATTGGGTCCATGTAGATGTGTTTATAGAACGGAAAACCCTACAATATATGTTTACTCAAAAGGATCTAAATCTGCATCAAAGAAGGTGGTTGGAGCTACTCAAGGACTATGATATGAGTGTCTTTTACCATTCGGTCAAGTCTAATCTTGTGGCAAACACTCTTAGAAGGCTTTCTATGGAGAGTGTATCCCATGTAGATGAGGGGAGGAAGAAACTAGTGAAGGATGTGCATCGGCTTGCACAGTTGGGAGTCCGTTTGGTTGACTCGACCGATGGTGGTGTTATAGTTCAGAACAGGTCAGAATAATCCTTGGCGACTGATGTGAAAGCTAGACAAGACGAGGATCCCATTTTGGTAAAGTTGAAGGAAATTGTTAAGAATCAGAAGGTAGAGGTCTTCTCCAAAGGGGGAGATGGTGAGCTTCGATATCAGGGTCGCTTATGCGTTCCAGATGTTGGTGATTTAAGAGATCAGATGTTGCACGATGCTCATGGTTCCAAGTATTCCATATATCCAGGTGCCACCAAGATGTACCGTGACCTATGGGAAGTCCATTGGTGGAATAGCATTAAGAAGGACATACCGTAGTTTGTAGCTAAGTGTCAAAATTTTCAACAAGTAAAGGTTGAGCACCAGAGACCAAGAGGTGTACTTCAAGACATCACTATCCCTACTTGGAAGTGGGAGGAGATCAATATGGACTTCATCACAGGGTTGCCTTGCACTCGTCGATAGTATGACACCATTTGGGTTGTCGTGGACAGGTTGACCAAAGCTGCTCATTTTCTACCAGTCAAACTACTGATTCAGTGGAAGATTATGCCAAATTGTACATTCGAGAGCTAGTTTGGTTGCATGGAGTGCCTTTGTCCATCATATAAGATAGAGGTACACCGTTTGCCTCCCAGTTTTAGAGATCGTTTCAAAAGAGACTTGGTACTCAGGTCAAGCTTAGTACAACATTTCACCCACAAATGGATCGTCAGGTGGAGCGGACTATTTAGACTCTGGAGGACATGTTGAGAGTGTTTGTTATTGACTTCAAGGGTAGTTGGGATGATCATTTTCCTATCATTGAGTTTGCGTATAACAACAACTACCATTCCAGCATTCAGATGGCTCCGTTTGAGGCTCTCGATGGGCAGAGATATAGATTGCCTATTTGTTGATTTAAAGTCTATGAAACTGCGATGATAGGACCAGATTCAGTCCATAAGGCCACGGAGAAAGTTAAGCTCATAAGGAATAGATTGAAAATAGCTTATAGTTGCCAAAAGTCCTATGCAAATGTGAGAAGGAGAAACTGGAGTTTGAAATTGACGATTGGGTGTTTCTTAAGGTATCTCCCATGAAGGGAGTGATGAGGTACGGGAAGAAAGGAAAACTTAGTCTCCGTTATGTTGGCCCGTACCAGATTGTGAAACGGCTTGGCAAGGTAGCATATGAGTTGGAGTTTGCCTCAGAATTAGCTTTAGTCCATCCAGTCCTCCATGTATCGCTCTTAAGAAAGTGTTTGGGTGATCCAACTTTAGTTGTCCCGGTGGACAATGTTGGTGTGAAAGACAGCCTTAGTTATGAAGAGGTTACAGTGGAGATATTATATCGGCAGGTTCGTAAACTAATTAAAAAAGAAGTAGCTTCAGTCAAGGTTTTATGGAAGAATTAGCATGTTGAGGGAGCTACGTGGGAGGATGAAGTAGATATGATGGCTAAATACCCACATCTATTTCCTACCTGCTCAATTTCAACTTAAGGTATCTGTTTCCTCCTTAATTCTCTATTCAGTTTCATAGTCAGCTCTTGTATCCCAGTTTATTTCATGTGAATGGATATATGTGTGGTTCAGGAATTTAGTTTAGTCATGTAGTTCAAATCAGAGTTAGTCACTTCGTTAGTTCAGCTTATATGATCAGTATTTGAATTTGATGATTGCATTTCTCTGCTTTTCTGTACGTTTTACAACATTTGAGGATGAATGTTTTCAAGGGAAAGATATTGTTAAACCCAAAATCCTTAAGATCAGACTCGAGAGTTCAAATGGAGAAAACATGATTTTCTTCACCAGGTCACAGGACGAGTCATCTAGTTACCCTTCATGATAACCATGGGTTGTTAAGTGAATCTTGGTGAGGTGTTTGACGTAAGTTTTAATTTCAAGTTTTTGGGTAACCACGGACATGACCACAAGTCCTGGTCAGCACCACGACTCATTAAATCAGCCATGATCAAAGGCAGTGAAGGATGAAGGAAGGACAGGCAGTGTACCTAACGACCAGACACCACGAGTCTTGGTCAATGCCACACTTCCTTAGGTGGTTGTGGTTAGTAGTTGGTTAAAGGTGAGATGTTTTGGGTAGTGAAGGCGACGGATTGTGACCATGAGTCGTGGTCACTAACAACAATTGGTCAAGTCCCTCATTGGGACTAGCAGTCTGTTTTTTCCTATGAGTTTATTAAGGGTTTTTCCGTAATTTCTTTGATCCTAATGCCTAAACTACGACGTTTTAAGCTATGAATAGTGATTTTAAAGAAGGGTAAGTTCATTCTAAGCCTAGCCTTATTCATGCATTCATGTTTAGAAGTCTAGAAGGTGTGATCAAGCTCAATCTCTCAAAGTTCTTCCTCAATTATTCCTTGGGCAATCAGAGAAGTTGTAGAATCAGATCCTCTCAGGTATGTAGGGTTATGAATGGATGAAATAGTTCACAACCATGCCCAATCCCTCTCCAATTCATGAAAATCTACATGTTGATTCTATGGGGTTTTAACCCAATGCACGAATTCCCTATGTTTCTACTATGGGCATGATCTAAGAATGTTTCTATTGTTGAATTATGATTCATGGGCAAGTTTTACAATGTTTTCAATTATAAATCATGTTTTCAAGTTTTATAAATTATGATGCCCATCCATTAATGTTCATGAAAGTTGAGGTCTATGATGTATGTTCAAGTATGATGAGATATTTATGAGAAAAGCATTTTTTCAAGTGAATCAAGGATTTTAAAGAATGTTTAAGTATTAGGCAAGCCCATATGTTCAAGTATGATTTAGGATTTCATTTCTTAGCTTACCACATGGTTTTGGAGTCTAGATTACAATTATGTTCAGCTTGTGGTATGGTTTGAGCCAAGGCTCCTCATGTATGACTTCAGATTTTATATGTATATGATTATTCCGCTTCGTCATTTGATGATGTTCTGCTTCGTTGAAAAAGGATGGAGAGCATATGCATATTTTTGGGAGTAGTGTTTAGCACCGAGTAGGATAAGAGTCAATCAACCCTATGCCTCAGAACTACGAGCCAATGTTGGTATGTTTAGATTATTCGGGACCTCCTTTGTGAGGTTTCCCCTGCCCCAAGGGGGCCTTCAACTTGATATCGATATCATGGTATTGTCAATAGCCCTAGCAAGGCTTTAGATGGCTCTGCCCACTTGAGTGTAATAGTCGGGACCACGTAAGCTCAATCATGGTACTGTCAGTTATATGACGAGTCTCCTATTGTTTCTTATGATTTAAGTATACATGTACATCAGTCATGATATTGTGTTTTTAGTAGGTTTGGCCCAATGTTCAGTTTTACTTATGATTATCAGTTTTCAACTTTGGGTCATTCGAATCAGTTATGATATGTAGTTATGTTCATATTATGATTTTAGAAAATAGCATGGAATCCTTACTCTCAAAATCTTATCTTGATTATGTTTTATGAAATGCATTATTACTAATTTTATTTACTTAAGCAGTTTTACTTACATTGCATACTCGGTGCATTCCACGTACTGACCACATACTCTATGTTGTATCGTTTCATGATACAGGCTCCGATATTCAGACTAAGCCTCGTTGCTAGCCAGCCTTCCATAGTAGCATATCCAGTCTCAGCTGGTGAGTCCTCATCTCCCGAGGACCATTCCTTATCAGTTATCTTTATATTTTCAGTTTTAGACTTAGAGAGTTAGTTGGGGTCTTGTTCCATCAACTCATCAGAAGTAGAGGCTTTTTAGACATAGATTGTATTCAGCTTCAGGCTTGTGTTGTATGTTCTGCTGTTATGCTATGTTCAGGAATCCACTATGTTTATTATGTTGGTCTTCCATTTTTATTGATTTTAGTTAGAAGTTATGTTCATGCCATGGGTTGACTTGGAGCCTCTCGGGGTTCCTTGTCCCGTGTCTTGATCCGGGCCTATGTTCCGGTCGTGACACATTTTTTCTAATTTTTTGTATATAAAAAAGCTGCATTATATATAAAATTGGTCCGAGGCGAGGCCTGATCCAGTTATTCTCTCTATCTCTCTTACTATGTTCAAGGTTAAATGCCGAACAACTCGAGGTCATTGTCGGGTTTGCTGCTTTCTGCATTCACCTCATGTTGCATTGTATCATACCATACTACACTGCATCAGTTTTTTATACTTGAATATGCATATTTGTATTTGTGTGTTATTTCTATTTTCACATTATTCTTGATCTTTGGCGCTTTCCAGTATAGTTTTCGATAGATAGTTCCTGTCATGTCTTTTATATTATATATTATCTTTATAGCTTGGTTGCCCTATGATGCCTACTGAATACCCCGTGTTTCGGTACTCATATTACACTTCTTCTTCTTTTTCTCATGCAGCTCCTAGTATGAGTCAATCTCATTGATCTTCTGCTCGTTCGTGGATTCTTTTGCTGATTCGTATCATGGTGAGCTCTTCGTGTATGGAGATTTACTACTTTCCAGCTTGTGTCTCCTATTTATAGTTTGTATTTTCCAAATAGTTGTATTTCTTTCATGTAGCCTTATTCTCATACTTTAAGAGGCTCTTGTATCGGTGACACCAGGTCCGGGGTTTGGTATCTTGTGTATATTGTCTTTTCTTATTTTCTTTAAGCCCATATTGTGTATTTTGTATCTTCTATGCATATTTATACTTAGTGGCCCGTTGTTTGTTTCTGCTTCCTTATTTTTAAGTTGGTCTTTACTTTCAATATTCGATTAGGATTTTGGCTAACCTACTAGGGGATTGTAGTAGGTGCCATCATGAATCGATTACTTGTCGTGACATAGCCTCCTGATTGTAAGTATGGTTCATAAAATATCCATAAATAAGACTCTACTAGACACGACTTATGGACTCCCTAGGACTCCACTTCGCTCTATTACCAAGTTGTCCCGCCCCAAACTTGCAAAGGGCGTGATTGGTTATTTATACTTATATACCGAGGAACTAGCTAAATGACGTCTAAAGCTTTAACCTTGAAGGTCAAGAAGTCCACCTTTTCTAGTCATAAATAACATATGTACGGGCTAATGAGTCGCAACTCAACGAGATAGAAGACATAAAGCTGACAAGGCAATAATAAGATTGAAATAAACTAGGGAAGGCCGGTGAGGGTGCATACTTAAAGATGTTGTACAACTAAGTCCACAGAAACCTCTAAGGAGTACATATAACTCTAAATGGTTGGGATAGGGCCCTAGACTACCCTTAACTGTACAATAGAACTCAAACATAACAAAACTAGACTATGACTCCAGAAAGAGAGGACCATACCAACTCTCAGCTAAAACTGGGACTCTTACTGCAACTAGTAATTGGAGCCTCTATCGCACCTACAACACATATGCAGGTCCCAGGAAAAGGAACATCAGTACAGAAAAAGGTTATGGTATGTAAGGATGAAAGCTGTAAACATAAGTAATACCAAAAATAACTGGAACAACTTAAGAGATATGATAAGGAAGAGACAATCTATCACTCTGTAACTTGCAACCCTATATGAAAATATAAGTACTATGTCATACTGGCCCTTATGTGGAGCTGTTCCGATACTCCGATTGATAATAAAAGTGTTTTCCCGTAGGCTAGTTGATACTCGGACTAGGGTTTATAGATGACACCAATAGGCTACCCAATAGTTGGAGTGGGGATAAAGTATGTTTTTAAACATGGATCGGATTAGTATATCTCAAAGCAAATAACATAGAAAAGCATGTCCTACCTATGGACTAATTGAAATGCTCTATTAACTTAAGAAGAAACTACAACGTTAGACTTAAACATGTAACTTGGAACATGAGGGACTTGAAGATTACTTAAACTTGTATACATTACTATTGATTACTTATCACTTACGGCTAACATATAGATAGCTTCTGGAAACACTAGAAGCTTGACAAGTTAACTTAAGCCTTAAGAGTCCATATTTTATATGTTAGAGCATGGGAACAACTTGAAATATTTCTTGAAGCTTAACTTAAACTTTGGACGTGTATTATACTCAACTATAATCCAAGAGGAAGCATAGAATGGGATAGACAACTTATAAGATCTCAAAATAACATACGATCATATAAACTGAGTGAACTAAATAATTATTAGGCAACTTGGATAGCACAATGACTTATTAGCTTTACAGTCAACTTTTAAGAGTAACTCTTGATAACTTAGAGTAGTTAATTGAGTGGAAATGAATAGATTTTTCTTGGGTAATTGCTTCGTCAATGTTAGAGACTTCATATGAAATGTTCATATACCTACTTTTGTATATACTAACAAGATGATTATTTTCAAAGGATTCAATCAAGCTTGTAATTTCAACTGTTAAGGTTGGTCCTTGGACCATTTTTCTATGTTTACATGAAGACACGGAGATGATCATGCATTTTCAAAACATAGAATTCATAGAAATCACTTCATAAATAATATAAAGGACCAGATCACAGCATCCACATCAGGGGTTTCCATACTCAATTTACTTCTACAACAAAAATAGTAAGTTCGACGTCGATTACTTGGAAACACAAGCTTATATAAATCACCATACATATAATAATTCTATATGCCTCATGACTTAAGAAGTGCTCTATACAATACTTAATCATGAACTTAAGGAAATACGTATATCAATTACAATATTAGCATAGATTCATGCTTGAAGAAGGAAAGAGGGGTATCTTACATACCTTGAAATGTAAAATCCAACTTAACCAATAATGATTTCAAGCGTATACTTGTGATTCCTTTCAACCTTATCTCCCAACTCACAAAATCATAGATACTTTATCCTTTGAAATTAGACAACAACTTCATCCTATAATATTACAATGAAAATAAGTCATATGAGCTCAATTCGACATCAACTCACAAATTCCTACAAATTGAAAAGATAGACATATTACTATCATTTGCAGATAATCTTAGGTAAAATAGAACTACTTTTCCCCAACTTCTACTAATCGGAGCTTCTTCAATTTGAGCTAATTTGATGATATAATTCACACATGTGTTCTTCGTGGCTTTAAGATTCATCACCCAAGATAGATTTGTGACTGGAGATGATTTGATTACTTAGTTATCTTCAAAACCATGAAAACCTAGAGATAAATCTTGTTCTTAGATGAGCTACTGCCTTAGGAAATATTTCATATATATAAGTGCAGCAGGAGGAGGGGGAAGGGAGAGGTAGGTGCACGTCCCACAGTACATTGTGGAGAAGAAGGACCGCATCCCACAACCTCCTGTTCTTCCATCCTGGCGCATTGTGCAGACCCTGGCCTTTGCCTTCTTTGCTAGCTCGGTTATCAAGTCATATAACGCATTCAACTCTCGACACTTCTATACCACACGTAATATATTCTTTAAACTCCTTAATATATAATACATACATTATATTGAAATTAACTATTTCTGAGGTGTAACAAATTATTTGCACTAGGATCATGTATAGTGAACACTTTTATACTATCACCAGAGACAAAGTTCTCCTCTTGTATATGTTGATGATTTGACAACCTATTCACATGAGCCATGTGATAAAGGCTATGATGCGCCAAAGATGTGAGGAGGTTGTCCATTTATTTTTGTATAAAAGATTCCTCACCCATATCTGAGGTCTCATGAGGTTGATGATGAATAAGCTGACCACTCCTCTAAGATGGATGAGAGGCCAGTTGATGTGACTGGAGTCAAAGGGTTACAGGACACTCAAAGAGACACTTTGACTACTGCCGAATGCCATATTTGATATGATAGTTTCAATGTTCATATCAATGGGATGACGAGGCTACAATTTTCATAGGAGGCAGAGCCTCTATAGTTGAGGAATTGACTACTTTGGATGAGTGCTAACCCACTCAACAAGCATGCCCAACAGATGTGCAGGGTGCGACTAGGCTATGAGAAGCCACTGCATGATGATGTTCCCACACCCGAGTACATGATCTAGATGAGAGAGAAGGGTATATGATTGAGCGTGACAAGAGGAGGGTGACACTGAATTTGCTTTGTCAGATAATGAGGTTTATGACTAGACGGAATGTTCTTCGACCTTCACCCTTTAATATTGTTTCGAGCACTGACGGTATCGTAAATTTATAATTATGGGGTGGGAAGAAATTTAATTTTTAATTATGAAATAGGAAGAAGAAATTTCTTATTTTGTTGTGGGAACAAGAAAATTTTTAATATTTTATTTTGAGCAATTAATGTATTGTAATGTTTACATTTGTTTGAGGAAAAATATGTTCACATGTAATAGCAAGTAGTATAAATCTGGTAGTGTGGTATATATTGTTGGGTCATGCTAGTAATAGCATATTTCTTGATTTTTCTTTTCAATTCTTTTCCAAGAGAGTCTTTGAACTGTACACAAGTATATTCTTATTGTTAGTCATAGATAGGGGTTTTTGCCGATGATGGATGGATACCAACTGTCTTGAGGAAAAATTAATTGTTAGGTAGTAGGATTAGTAGAGAACCTTGATGTTATTCAAATTTTAGGTACTCAAATTAGGCTCACCATACACAATATTGGGTGACTCTCAAAAATTTATGCATGAAAATTTAGACTAATTCTAGCAAAGACACCCAGGTTCTTTCACTTGACTCTAGACTTAAATGGGCTCCAAACAATTTTCATTGAGTTTGGTTATGTCGTCAAGTAGAGGATCAATGGAAAACTATTTTGGGTCATTTGTGTGCCATGTGTTGTAAGGATTAATTAAATTACATGCATTATATAGATATCTAGAATTTTCCCTGTGTGTCTACCAAGTGAAACGAATTGTGTAAGCATAGGAGATGACACAGACAATTCTTTGTTGAGCCATAATTGTAATTGAGATTTTTGCTTACCCGTATGTTATCCATAGTTAGCGCCATTGAGCCTTTAGCCATATTTATTTGATAATTGTTAATTGGCTTTTTCAGTTTTTTGTAAGCTTCGTACTATTTGATCCCCAATTCCATAAGGCACATTAAAAAGTGAGCACTTGGAAGAAAATGTAAGTTAAAGAAAGGGAGTTGAGTCAGGAATTGAAGAAAATTAATTGATGGTGCACTTGTAAGAAAATATATATTATGCCATCAACAAGGAGTAGAAAAATAAAAAAAAGGAATAAAATACTTGACTACTTGGAAAGGAAAAAAGTATAGAAAATTGCTCCTTGCTAGTGATGTATGAAAATTAAAGAGTTCTTAGAGATCAGGCGAGACATAAGTGGAAGCAAAAAGAAAAGTGAAAAAGGTGAAAGAAATAAAGAACGATGTCAATCAGAATTTAGTCTAAGGTCTTAAAAGTGCTTATGAGGGCTAGTCAATATTCCTAAATAATTTCTAATGGTCCCTTACTTAAAATTACAACCTACACAGTCGTACTTTATCTTATACTTCAAAATTTTTTTTAGTGGAGTATGACACTAAGGGAAGGATTATGTTATGTCTTGTATGTATGTGAAATTTCTTGATAAGAGTGAACGAAATTTTCTTTTCTATCCATATGAACCGATAGCACATTCGTTGTTACATCATATTGACGGGGGAATCTCTCATGAGTAGTAAGGGCATATGAATGATGACAAATTAGTGAATAAATTGATGTCTTCATTTCATAACTTGATCTTTAATGCCTGTACTGTATGAGAGTTGTTTATAGAGGCTACATTATCTTGATAGTAGTTATCTCGCTTCATGCGGGGAGGAAGCTTGACCAAATTATGTTAGTATGGGAGATTATGAAGACCCCTCAAAGAGTGAAGTTGAGCAAGCAGTTGTATCGCTAAGGGCCTCGCCCCACGAGCTCATAAAGGAGAACCACCGATTTTGTTCTAAGTCTCAAAGACTTAAGGCTCGCCTTGCAGAGCGAGCTTAGTCTTCTCCATTGACGTCTCACCACAAAGACGGTTTGATGGCATGTGTAGCTAGAAGAGAATAAGTTCAAACAAAGAGGGACCTCGCGGAGTGAAGTCTCCTCTCTCCATAGACTTCTCCCCTCGAGAATGAAGTACAAGTCGGAGTTTTGGCCAAATATTCACCCATTTATGGGTTGGATTTTTCACTTAGTATTAAAATAACCCTTAGCTATTTTAGACATGATCGATATTTTGAAAAGTATAAAAGAGAAGTGTAGAACTTCTCAACCTAGGGTTACTCTCTTTTCTTCATTTTCCATTCTTATTATGAACTTGAACATGATTAAACGTGTTTCTAATTTGAATATGATTGGCTAGGCACCCTTATTATGGAGTTACGGCTTGAACATGTTTGTTTGTGTATAAACTTTAGTTAATTATGCATAATTTATCATTTGAGTTGTTTAATTAATTTTGTACTTACTATATTGCTGATTCGCGACGAGTAGGATAAACCTATAGTCTCTAACAAAACTCGAAAAAGGGATACTGACATAAAATGAAGGTCAATTAGAGTTTGATCCTTATGGAGGAAAATGATTTGTGTCTAAGATAGAAATACCGAGTTTACCCAACTTAACTCAAAGATGGGAGTATAAATGCATTCTTCTTATAAGCATATCATAGAAATATACTTATATTGATAAGTTGAGAAGAGGACTAGAGACTCGAAAGAGTCATGACTATACTATTATCCTGTGTATTAGCATCTCGATAAGCATTGCATATAAACAAAAGTTGTAACAACAAGCATGAATGTGTAAATATGCCATAGCCCTAGAATTCCTCTCACTACAATCTTTGAGAAAATATCTATCATTTATTTAATTAATTTTAGTTTCAGTTTAAAAGTTACAATATCTCACAACCAACTCTTTTGGAAAACACTTGTCAAATAAATATTAGTAGCTTATCTTTAACTTTGGAAACTAGAATCCCTGTGGGTTCGACAACCACTTTTTCAAAATCACTGTATTACTTACACGACCATGTACACTTTTTGTGCTCTGGATTGACATGTATCACCCCGTATAGATTAAACAATAAACTTGTACTTTTAAGTTAGGACTAAGAGTACTTGATATGATAAGAAGGACATGTTACGAGGTATTTTAATTACTCTATGGCCATATTTTAATAGTCGACATCAATCAAGTCGTAAAATAAAAGTCAGCAAAAATTTTTCTATGAAATTTAGGTAAAATGTCTCAAAGCTTTTCTATAAATTTATTATGAGTTAAGGGGGTCTACGACCTATCAAATTAAAGGTTTATCCATATAGTTTCCATTGAATTAAATCGTCTGCTAAAACAACTTCTAAATAGATATATATTGTCATTTTTGCAAGACTACACAAGCAGGCACGTCAAAGAGAGCCAATTCAGTGGAGGACTATATAAAGTTTCCTTAGTCGGTGTGCATATCTGAAGCTCATTTCCAGAAATGTGAAGATGGTGGAAAAACTTCCTTAGCACATTCTTGATGATCTTCAATATTTTGAGCCATAAAATCCATGGTTCAATCTTGAATTTAAGGCTTGAAAGTTGTAATCCTTCGTCTAGTTCCCGTTACTCTCATTGTATTGATTTTGTTGAGGCTGTTTTATGCGTAACAGCTATGTAAGCACTCTTTCCCATTAATTTCTATCTTGGTATTCTGGTTATGAACTTCTAAATATCGTTATAGCCTTATCTTGAAGTTTCTATAATTTTATCAGTAGAAATCTCATTGTTTAAGACATGTTTGTGTAGTCTTCTTGTTGGGTTCTTGTAGCTGCATTTTTGGTGTTGTTGAGAACTACTTCTAGGTAGTGTTTTCTTGGTATGGATAGCAAGAGTTTTAGCTAATTTCGATTCGGGGTGTATAGGTATGGCTTCTATTTTCTCCTTTTAGCATGAATTTCGTTGTAATCAAGCTCTTGTTGTTGTCCTGCGAGCCTGTGTCTCTGTTGATTTATTTTTTTCTGATTATCATGCTACTTCAGGGATGTTGGAATGTACACTTTCCCTTACTATTTCAGGGAATGAAGTCGGGCAATAGTTTCATCAAATGTTGTACGTCAATAGGACGTTAGTAAGTGGTGAATGTGAATTGTGTTGTGACATTGTGTATAACCTTTATTGTTGAACTTGGTGCTATATTTCTGTATGGAAATAGGCGTATTTAGGTACCTAGGATTAGGCTGGTTGGTGGCTCGAATTGGAATCGATGGATGAAATAGGGGTAAGCGATACATAGTCTCGGTGACGGTGCCCTCAAGATAAGTGTGTGGTTGACTTATCTTAGGAGCTGTTTTCTTTGTCTTGTGTTGTAGACTGGTTTTGCAGCTATAAATTGATGGTTTGATAAGATTTAGGTAGATTGTGTGATGATTTGGTCACTAGACTTATGTTGATAATTGTGATCGCCATGTTGGTGAATCTATGTTGTCTGTTGGAAATTGGAGATAGAATTGGATAAGTATATTGTATCCCCCCAAAAGTCGCCAAGGTCAAGCCCAAAACTGGTAATAGAATCAATAGAAAAATCTATAATTTTCCTTCTGAACGACTCGTTGTAAATGTTGTGGTTTCATATATTAGATCGTTGGAAGAGTCATGGTAAGCTTTTGAATTTTTCATTCCCCAAACCACGAATCGTGGTATGGTGGTACGACACATGTTCATGAGTCGTAGTTAGAATTTTTACAAGAATTCCCTAGTGTAACGAGTCAAGTAATGGCTCGTGAGACCTTGTAACGGGTCGTGGTTTGGAGTCATAGGATGGAGAACCAATGGAAATGCAAGGGTTGTCCACTGACCACGAATCACAGGAAGAATTGTGGTAGCAAGTGATGGGTCGTAATGAGCTCCCATTGTATGAGGATGAGAGAAGTGGAAAAAATCAAGATGACATGTAACAACTGTCACTACAAATCATGGGGACAACCAATGATTCGTGGTACAACTCGTGACAACTAGCAATCAAAAATTTTAAGTGTGATCTTCAATGATATTTTCACAACTTTCTAAGCTTCAAACCCCTAAGAGATGTCTTTTTGGGTTTCTTAAAGAGTGTGTTAAGGGGTTTAAACTAGCCTAAGTCATCATTCTTTCAGAAAAACCGTAAGTTAAAGGTCCTCTACGAAGTCAAGCTTGGGTTCATGATCCCCTTCATCTAAATTTCTCTTTAATTTTCAAGGCAAGTCAAAGGATAAATTTACCCAGGTATGTAGGGCTTTTAATGAAGGGTTTCTTCCACCCTCATGCCCCTTTAAAATTGAATCCATGATATCCACTTTCTACACCCTAATTTTAAAATGGTTGGTGATAAGTTCATTATGGGTGAATTCCTTCACGGTCCTCCATGAAATCAGTTTCCTTAAAGATTGAATTTATGTTTCTATGATTATAATTACATCTTCCTTATCAAATCTCTCATGAATCTGTGAATTTAAAGTTTTAAGCATGATTTCGTGAACATTTAGGGTTAGATTCCAATTGAATGAAAATCTATGATTCCCATTATTATTCCATGTATCTTATGACTCAATCAATAATTTTATGATTATGAATGCATTCTTTCTACTAAATTCTTTCATGAATTTGTGATTCTCAAGTTATGATGATTTTACCCAAAGTATGTATGATTTCATGATTTAGGAAAACCCATGTAAAAGTCAAGTATGTTTCACTCATGATTTTTAGTGAAGGCTTAAAAGATATGTTTTTATAAAGATATTTTGGAGTCAAGACTCTCAAGAACTATAATTAAGCGATGTTTTTAAAAGATGATTATGAGCAATATGCACGTTTTTGGGAGTAGTATCTAGAATTGAGTAGGAGAGGGATTATGAGGACCTAGGTCTTATAACTACATGCCACCATATGTATATATTCATAATTGTGGCCTCTCAAGTGAGTGTTTCCCTCGCCCGAGTCACTCCAGTAATATCATACCTTAATCGTCCTCTGCCCTAGCAAGGCTTAGGACGGCTCTGCCTACTTGAGAGAGATTGTTGGGGCATCATGTAAGCTCTATCATGATAGTGTAATTTATGAAAACGCCTCCCATTGTTCCTTATATTTTATGTTACTTATGTTCATAACTCATGATACTATGTTTATAGCATATTTGACCCATTAATCAGTTTATGAGTTTTCACTTATGATTTCAGGTATGGTACATGATATGATTTCTATTTTCAATCCTTGGATCATTATGTTTTAGCTTATGATGAATATCTCATGATTATGATTACTCCAGGAATATCGTGTTTTGCGTGTCTCCCTTACTCTCATGCGCTATCTTGTTTTATACTCATGGTTTCCTACTATTATTTTACTAGTATGTTTTACTTTATCTACATACTCAATACAGTCAAAGTACTAACCGCATACTCTGTGCTATATTGTCTCACAATATAGGTTCGGGTGACCAGTCTTAGTCCCGATGTTAGCTTGCTCCCGTTTTCATCCAGTACCATCCTAGTTTCGGAGAGTCCTCATGATCCGAGTACAATGGTTTTGGTTATGTCTCTTTTGCTTATGTATTTTAGTTCCTGACTTAGCGAGCTAGTTGGAGGTGTTGTCACATCAACTCATCATATTTTTAGAGGCTTTTCATACAACTATGTATAGATGGTTCAATATGTTGACTCGTGTTTACGCTTAATTTTTATGTTAATGTATGTATACCTCCACTTCTGCTGAGTTCTAGTTAATTTCCCCTTTAAATATGCTCTTTTTCATGCTATGTATATACCAACGGTTAGGTTGGAGCCATTCATGATTCTATGAAGCGTGTCTCGATTCAGGGTCCACGCTCGGGTCCTGACATATATGTATTTGTAGTGGCTTATAGACGTCACTAAAGTAATTATATTACTATTGTGGGCTTGAAGGGCTATTTTGTACAGGTTGTTTTCCATTTTAAGGCCTCATCGACCTACTATTTAAATTTTTGTTGGTCTATAAACTAGCTTCCGTCATAGTCTGTCACATACTCTGATTTTATATTTGTTATGCTAAACCTCATTAGTTCTAGCCTGTTATAGTTAGTTTATCGCAGTAAATGCTTGATCAGGTGCTGCACAAGGTGCCAATCATGCCTCCTCGAGTTTGGGGTGTGACAAACTTAATGTTAGAGAAAGCTGTGTCCTAGGGACTCTACCAGCCATGTCTTAGTAGAGTCATTTTTATGTGTGCGTTATGCAACTTATGCACAGGAGGCTACAAGACATTAAGGATTGGTACCTTCTTTCTGGATCAAAATCATGCATGATGTCAGATATATTGAGAGTCGGGTCTACACTCACATTTGCTAAATTGTGAAGGGAATGCTTGTAATATAATGGATTATGACCGACCAGTGGCTAGACGTGGTAGTAGGTAAGATCCTTATCCTGATTTTTATTGGAGTTGTGTTTTGTACCTTTGTAGAGTGTCGTGTTATCTTGTTTGGAGATGTTTGTGGTAGACCCATGTGTTCCATTATTTTTTGAGCTCAATCGTGATGTGATAGTACTTAGTATTGAATCGTGCGTATCATCCAATATTCAAGGACCAATGTTTCTAAGGGAGAAAGATGCAACACTCCGTATAATTTGAGCAATAAACTCGTAGTTTTGAGGAAGGACTAAGAGTACTTGATATGATAAGAAGGAAGTTTTATGAGGTATTCGAATTACTCTATGGTCATATGTTAATATTTAATGCCAATCAAGTTGTAAAACAAAAGTTAGCAAATGTTATCACAAATTATTTCTTAAATTCTCTAAAAATTTCGCAAAATATCGCAAAGCTTTTATCTAAATCTATAAGAATTTAGGGGGCCTACGATCTATCAAATTAAAGGTTAATGAATATTTAGTTTTCAATGCATTAAACCATTTGTTAATATCACTTCGGAATAGAGAGATATTCATCTTTTCATGAGACGGCGCAAGCAGGCATGTCAGAGCGGGCCAAGTTAGTGGAGGACTATATAAAGTCTCCTTTTTCAGTGGACACATCCCAAACTTATTTCAAGAATTTTGAAGATAGTGGAAAATCCTCCTCTACAAATTGTTGATGATGTTGATGATTTTGAGCAATAAATTCATGGTTCAATCTTGAATTTAAGGCTCGAAAGTTGTAATCCTCCGTCTAGTTCGCATTGCTCTCGTCGTGTTGATCTTGTTGTGGCTGTTTTGTGCATACAAGCTGGGTAAGAACTCTTTTGCATTGATTTCTATATTTTTATTCTATTTATGAACTTATAAGTATCATTAGAGCTTCGAGTTGAGCTTTCTATGATTATATCTATTGAAATATTGTCGTTTAAGTTGTGTTTGCATTTTATTCTTGTTGGGTTCTTGTAGTTGCATTTTTGGTGGTGTTGAGAACTGCTTATAGGTAATATTTTTTGGTGTTGAATGCTGATTATGGTAGTGTTTTCTTGTTATGGATAAAAAGGGTTTTGGGGAATTTAAAGTCGGCGTCATATAGGTATGTTAAGGCGTACGTTTACTCCTTAGGGCATGCATTTCATCATAATCAAGCTTTTATCATTGTCGTGCAAGCCTGAGGCTTTGTGACTTGATTTTTTGTTGATTATCTTGTTGCTTGGGGGTTGTTTTGATGGACACTTTCCCTCACTATTTGAGGCCACGAAGTTGGATGATAGTTTGATTGATAGCCACATGTTAGTTCCTTTAGTAAGTGTTGAATGTGAATTGTTTTGTGATGTTGGGTATGACCTTAACTGGTGAACTTGGGGTTGTATTTCTGTGTGGATGTAGGTGTGTTTGGGTACATAGGTTTCATCTTGATGGGAAAAATCGAAGCAAGCGATACATACGTCTCGATGACGGTGCTCGCAGGATAATCGCATGGTTGACTTACCGTAGGAGCTGCTGTCTTTGACTTTGTGTTGTAGGATTATTTGATTCTAGAATTGATAGTTTGATAAGACTTAGGTGGATGGTCCAATTATTTGGTCTCTATACTTTTTTGGTAATTGCAATCATCATGTCGATAAGTCTAGGTTGTTGGTTTGAAAAGTAGGGATAGAATTGGATAAGTATATGTATTTATAGAGGCTTGACGTTGCTAAAGTTATTGTATTTCTGAAACTCCTTAACAATGGTATAACCAATACAAATCCAACAAAAATTACCACATCCATCCTCAACATCGAAATACTCCCACAAACCCAACCCCTAGGTCATCCCATGAACTCATGGCTTTCTAGCTCCGTCACACAAGTTCCGACTTTAGAAAATCCCTAAGAAGTAGAAACAATACTTCATGTAAGGTTTTAGGAGAGAATTACCTTGAAGGAAGGAGTATTCCTAAAGATTCCAAGTCTTGAAGCCCAAAAGTTGACCTCCTTAGTTTCAAGAATCTTTACCCAAGATGAATTTGTGACTAAAGATGTTTGGAGGGTTTAATCTTCTTCAAAACTATGAAAACTTAGAGAGAAAGTAGAGTTTGGACGGTTGCCTATTGCAAGGGTAATGTTTGGAATGATTTTCACCAGAGCATAATATATATATGTGTGTGTGTGTGCACCTGAGGTCGAGAAAAGGGTCAGCGGTGCCACACCTACTATTGTGCCTACTCAGTCCTTTCGAAATTTGGTGTCGAGTGCACCACACCTCTCAATACATCTACCTGCTCATCTGAAGTTTTGGGTTGGCGCACTGGGCCTCTCAATTCGCCTACCTGCCGCTGCTTCAGCTTCACAATGCCTTAGTAAAATGCATGGAGCTTTTTACTCTGAACCCTAATTGATGAATGGTTGGATGTGATGGAAGGACTTTAATTTGATGGGTAGAATACCCAAAAAGTACTTCTTAGATTAGGAGATGTGTTCATTTAAAGTTGACTTTTGTTTATAAACTTTATCATGTATGACCAACATATAGCCTGTACATCCCATATATGCTATGAATGTGGATTCATGGGTAGGAATAGCACCTCCCAAGTCTGGCATCTCATTTACGACATTCGGTACAGTCTGTACTCTTACCCGTTCTTGGTGAAAGTCACAATAATCGGTCCTTTCAATTTCTTACAAAATTCAAACTTCCTTAACACATTATAGCTCATGACTTACTACTCTCAACATTTACAATCCACAAAAATTTTTGGGGTCAGCTTTACCTATATACATTGAATGGTTTAAATGTAAGTACGATAGTATGAGGTGTTAGAATATCTCGCCCTTGGGATCATTCATCCTCTAATGATGGTTACAGGTACTAATAGATTATAAGTCTGCAATGTTTTTTAAAATTTTGGTAGAGTCTCCTCTGTAACTAGTACTATCCCGAATTTCTCAAACTAGTGCCAGCTAACCAGAAACATCATCATAGCCTCGCAGGGCATCAAAAGGTGTTTTGATATGAAAGAACACATAAGAATCATACTAGGTCCTCATTGGCCTCTTAAATTATAAAAAAGGTAATTCAAAGCACAAACAACATACAAAGGTCTAAGAACACTCAAACACCAGTTATAAATATATATGCTGAAACTAACTAAGAGAAAGGCTATTACCTTCGGTATCTTCTTCTTGGGGAGTGAACAAGAATGAGTATCTTGTCTTCATATCCTCATCGGCTTCCCATGTAGCTTGTATGCAAACAAATTTCTCCTTAAGACCTTTACTAATGTTACCCCTTTGGTTCTGAACTTGCAAACCTGATGATCAAGAATCTTTATTAGAACCTCTTCATACGATAAGATGTCTTTCACCCCTATACTTCCTGTAGGAATACTGAGTGAGGGGTCACCCACACACTTCTTAAGCATACAAATGTGGAAGATTGGATGAACTGCTGCTAGTTTGGCTTGTAGCTCTAAGTCATAAGCTACTTTTCTAACTCTTTTTGAAGTTTGATACGAACAAATATAGAGAGGAATGAGATTTCCTTTATTCCCTAATCTCATGACACCTTTCATGGGTGAAACCTTCATATAAACCTAATCATTTGCCGAAAACTCTAAATCTCTATGCCAAAAATCACTATAGGACTTTTGGCGAGTATGAGTAGTCTTCAATCTTTCCTGAATGGTATTAACCTTCTCCATGGACTTTTATACTAAATCTGGACCTATTAACTCTATTTCACTATAACACCCTAAAAGTCCTTAAGATCAGACCCGAGAACTGAAATGAAAAAAGCAGGAAAAATATGCACCAGGTCAGTGAGTCGTTATGTGACTCGACGGGTTGTTGAGTGACCCGTTGTGAGTACATCAATTGATAAAATAGTGGCATTTATTTGATACATAATGAGTTAAGGGACGTGTCGTGGTGCCACTTTCATGACTTGTCAAGGGAGTCATTGTCTGGGAAGGTTGGAAGGATGGAAAATTCTGGTAGTGACAACGAGTGGTTGTGATGAGTGGTCATGAAACTTAACGAGTCATTGGGTGTGATGAACACTTGAAAAATTGAGTTTAAGAGAATCTTAATGAGTAGGGGAATGACTCATTTAGTGTCATTACAAAACATTAAGTGGAGACGCCACGTTAAAATCAAAGTTAGAATTTTTGGCCAATGGTGATGAGAGGAATTGATGTGTCATCCAGGGACCTAATGAGTCGTTCTGTCACTCGATAGGTGTAGTAGTGCCTAGTTAGTAGTTCAAATTCCAGGGGCATTTTTATACCTTCCCGTTATTTTAGTTCTTAAATTATGTCATTTTGGGAATAATCTCAAAAGTTTTAGAGGAGTAAGTGGTTCTTCTCCTCATTCTCCACTTATATTTTTAGAGTAACATTCGCAGACTTCAGAGCTTCTCTCTTAAGAAAAGAGCTAAGGCTTCCAATTCCCCTCAGAAATTTCCATATTTCCTCCCCGAGTCTTTTTCTCTAGGTATATGGGATTTCAACAAGGATTATCCTTTCACCCTTGTGTCCCAACATATTTCAGAAAACATTGATATCTCAGTCCCATAGAAAATCATGTCTTATGGATTTTGTTCAGTTATGAATTCCCTTATTACTTCAATGTTCTCAAGTCTTCTGTGATTTCTAGTATGTGATACTCATGATTTTATAAATTCAGTTTCCAATGATACTTTTATGAAAGATTTCCATATGATCCAAGTTCAGTTATATAAACATGTATATTTCTTCCATATGGCGTTAAGTTAGCATAAATTCATATTTTTAGTCTTTGTGATTCTATCATAATTTTAGTATACAGATGTTGACAGCATAATCATTATTTTTAGGATCTTTAGGCTTTCAGAATACTAGTAAATAATGTTTCTAACTTAGCTTTAAGAACACTAGTTTTCAAACTATCTATAAATTATCAATAAACTTATCATTTGGGAGTAGTTCTTAGCATCGAGTTGGTCCAAGATTTAGCGTACCCAAGATCCAGAACTACGTACTACAATAGGTTATAAGATTGAATGAGCATCAATTTTAGTGATCACTTCAGTAATGCCTTTATATCCTGGCAAGGTATATTGAGTCCTATCGATGATGCGTATACATCAAACTCCACAGTTAGCTCCTGTGGTTATATGTTGGTTAATAGAGTCTATCTTTATTCAGTACAGTTATAGTCTCAGTCACAGTTATAGACTCAGTTTTTAGTACATATACATGACACTTAAATAAATTTTACTTATACTTTTATTATGTAGTTTTTAGACTACTATTTCATAGAAATATGTATGTATCTTAGTAAAAGTCATGGTATTTCAGTTCAGTTATTCCTTTTAGCACAACTTTTTAGACTATTAGTATTTCTATATATTACAGTTGCATACCTCATATACTTAATACATTCAAAGTACTAACCACATATTTCTTGTGCTATATTGTTTTATGATATAGGCTTAGGCTCTTAGGCGCAACAGGGGGGTTAGCTTCTCGTTCAGACTTCCTGCTGCAGAGTTCAATTGCTGAGTCTTCATCATTTGAAGACCCAAGTCTTCTTTTCAGGTATTTGTTATTCTCAGTATTTTAGACACTAGAGTTAGCTGGGGGTTTGTCCCAATAACTCATCAGTTCTTTTAGAAGACTTTCAAATAGGGTATATTAGTTTCATCTTGAGATCTAGTGTTGATTAAGTTTTAGTATCTTATCAGATGTTCTTTACTTGTAAAAGTTTCCTTATTGTTCATAAATAGCTTCCGTTTAATATTCTTTTACAGTAGTTCAGTCATTATAGGATTATGCTATGACATGGATTTGCTTTGGGTCACTTGTGATCCTAGGTACTGTGTTACGTCAAGAGTGTAGATGCAGTTCATGATGTTCACCATCTTCGAACCAACTGATCGAAGATTTACACCTTTGCCCATAGAGAGCCTCATAAGGAGCCATCTGACTACTATAGTGATAGTTATTGTTATATGCGAATTCTATGAGAGGTAAATGGTTATCCCAGTTTCCTTTGAAATTGATAACACAAGATCATAGTATATCCTCTAAATTATAAATAGTACGTTCTGCCTGACCATCTTTCAGCGGATGACAGGAAGTATAAAGGTCCACCCTTGAACCCAAACCTTTTCAAATAACTTCTAAACTGTGAGGTGAACTGAGCGTCTGTATATGAAATAATTTATATTGGGACTCCATGAAGTCAGATCACTTCACAAATGTATGGTCTAGAGTAGTCTTCGATGAATCTATGGTCTTTACAAACTAGAAATGGGCTAACTTGGTCATGCAATTTACGATTACCTAAATTGAGTCATTTTGTTGTCATGATCACGGTATACGAGTGATGAAGTCCGTATTTATAATCTCCCACTTCCACTAAAGGAGCGCCATATTCTGAGCCATGCCATAGACCTTTGGTGCTCGACCTTAACATACTGATAATTTGGACATTTAGCAATAAAATCTGCAATATTGTTGTTCATGCCTTTTCGCCAATAAACTTCCCTCATGTCATGGTTAATTTACATGAAACATGGGTGAATGAAATACCTAGAACTGTGTGCTTCTGCCATGATTCTACCTCTGAGACCATCTAAGTCTAGAACAGATAACATATCTTGATACCTCAAGACGCCATCTCCCCTTTGTGGCAAAAAATGACACTTTTTTCTTATGATGTTCTTCCTTTAGCCGCAACAAGATGGGAGCTCTATTCTTTTTCTTTAACTTCCACTCCTAGAGATGATTCATACTCATTCATGACAAATAAACTAGATTCGTCGGAGTCTAGAAGACAAACTTCCATGTGTGAGAGTCTATGCACGTCCTTAGCTTACTTTTTCTTTCCTTCCTCTACATGAGTTGTACTCCCCATATAAATTAATAAGAGAATCAACAACCACATTGGCTTTGCTCAGATGGTAGAGAATATTCATATCGTAATCCTTATGCAATTTGAGCCATCTCCTTTGTCTGAGATTTAGCTATTTCTAGCTGAAAACATATTAAAGACTCTTGCGATTTGTGAACACGTCAACATGCGCACCATAGAGAATGATGCCATATCTTTAATTCAAACACTACCGCTACCAACTCAATTTCATGAGTTGGATACTTCTTCACATGGACCTTAAGTTGCCTTCAAGCATAGGCTATAACTTTTCCATTTTGCATCAGTATACAACTAATACCTACTCTTAATGCACCACAATACACAATAAAACCTTTTGTACCCTCTAGTAGCGTCAACATTGAAGTAGTAGTCAATCGAGTTTTCAATTCACCGAAGCTTTTCTCACAAGCTTAAGACCATTGAAACTTAACCTTCTTTTGAGTCAACTTAGTCAACAGGGTAGCAATGGACGAAAACCCTTCTAAAAACCTTCTATAATAGTTTTCTAGACCCAAGAAACTCCTAATGTCAGTTGGGATTGTGGGTCTGTGACAACTCTTTACTACCTCTATCTTCTAGGAGTCAACCTAAATACCTTTGTTGGAGAATATATGGCATAGGAATGACACAGATTTTAACCAAAATTAACACTTAGAAAACTTGACGAATAACTTGGTATCAGAGCCATAGGTTTGAAGTTTCCTAGAGAGTCTGAAAGCCGTGTTAAGTAGAGTATTTTTCATGGGTGTGAAGCGCGCCACACCTATGACAAAGAGGCTACTAGACGTTTAGGAAATGTTCCCTTCTTTCATGATCTATGTCAGGCAATGAAAGTCCTCTACCCTACTAATTTGTGCTATTCACGTTTTCATCATCTTGCCTCCACGTTGAGTGAACCCCTGAAGAAATGGTAACCATAAATATCATGAGGGTGCAAATGGTGAGGAGCATCAGCCAGCCCCACCCGTTCACTCGGGGCATGCACCAGAGCCAACTGCCCACGCTATGTTTAGGGCAGCGATTTAGATGATGGCAAAGGCCATGACTGCCCAAGTTCAAAATTAGATAGTGGTGTATTACCCTTTAAACGGGAATTCGGCGGTAGCCAGGGTGAGGGATTTCTTGAGGATGAGCACTCCGAAGTTCGGGGGGTCGAAGATAGAGAAGGACCCACATGATTTTGTTGATGAGATTTTGAAGGTCACCCAGGTTATGGGGGTGAACAATGGAGAGTGTGTTGACTTGACCTCCTATCAGCTAAAAGGGGTAGCTCACATATGGTTTAAGCAATGGAGAGATGCCAGGGCAGTGGGTGCAGGCCCGATAGGTTAGGATGAGTTTCACAATTCATTTATGGATCGGTTCTCCCCTCGGGTGATGAGGGAGCTCAATGCGGCCGAGTTTATTTATTTGAAGCAAGGTAATATGTCTGTTCAGGAGTATGTAAGAGTTCACTCGGCTATCTATGTATGTTCCGTAGTTGGTGGAGGATCAGAGGGCCCGAGTGAGCCGTTTTGTGCATGGGTTAGCGAATTATTTGGACAAGGATTGTCGAATCTCCATGATTCACTAAGACATTGATTTTCCCAGTATTGTATTGCATGCACAGCAGATGTAGTCGATCTACAGGAGGCATAAGGAGGCCAAGAGGGACAAGACTGATAGTTCTGGGGTTCCTCAGGCCAGGTCAGTGGTGGACCACGTCAGCAGTCTCAGCATAGGTCTATCGCTCAAGCTCCATCATTAGCCAGCATGCCATTCGGGTTTAGGAGAGATTAGAGGAGCAGGGATTAAGGCTCGAGGGATTAGGGTAGCATGCAGGTGGAGCGCACTTTTCCATTTTGTGCGAAGTGCGGCAAGAATCATCCCGGGAGGTGCTTGGTCGGCCCGAATGCTTGTTTTGGGTGTGGAAAACCCGAACACAGAATCAGAGATTTCCCTTCATCCAGTTCTGCTACTTCTGCAGCACGACCCCCTCATCTGGGTGCCTCGAATCGTTCAGTAGGCGGTCAGCACTAAAATAGGTTTTATGCCTTAGTGTCCCACCAGGAGCAGGAGGCTTCGCCAGATGTGGTCACCGGTATTTTACAAGTCTTCCATATTGATACTTATGCCTTGTTAGATCCAGGAGCTACTTTTTCTTTTGTGACCCCTTATATTGCTAGTAGTTTTGGAGTTAGCCCTGAAATTCTATCAGAGTCATTCTCCATCTCTACCCCAGTTGGTGAATTAGTTGTAGCTAGGCGGGTGTATAGAGGTTGCCCCATCACAGTGTTGCATAAGGTTACCTCCGAGGACTTAGTAGAGTTGTCCATGACTAACTTTGACATCATTTTGGGTATGGACTGGTTGTTTGCATGTTATGCTTTGTTTAACAGTAGGACTTGTGCGGTGGAATTTTGATTTTTGGGTGAGTCAGTTTTGGAGTGGAAGGGAAATTCAGTTGTACCCGCCGGTCGGTTTATTTCATATATTAAGGCCAGGAAGATGATTTTTAAGGGTTCCATGTATCACCTAGTTAGGGTTAAGGATGTTGAGTTCGAAACCCCGACTATTCAGTCAGTTCCTGTGGTGTGTGAATATCCAGAGGTTTTCCCTGATGATTTGGCTGGTGTCCCTCCAGAGAGGGAAATTGATTTTTGTATTGACCTATTGCCCAATACGCAACCTATCTCCATCCATCCCTGCAGGATCGCTCCAGCCGAGCTAAATAAGATGAAGGATTAGTTGAAGGACTTGGTAGATAAAGGCTTTATTAGACCAAGAAAGTCTCCATGGGGTGCCCCGACGTTATTTGTCCAGAAGAAGGATGGTTCCCTTCGCATGTGTATTGATTACAACAGTTGAACAAGGTCACCATCAAGAATAGGTACCCCTTACAAAGGATCGATGACTTATTTGACCAGTTTCAGGGTACCAGATATTTCTCAAAAATAGATCTCAGCTCTGGGTATCACCACCTCAGGGTTTGGGAGAGTGACATTTCAAAAACCGTTTTCAGGACTCGGAATGGTCACTATGAATTTGTTGTAATGTCTTTTGAGCTAACCAATGCCCCTGTAGCTTTCACGGAATTGATGAACAGGGTATTCAAGGAATATCTAGACATGTTTGTGATCGTGTTCATCGATGATATCCTTATATACTCTCGGAGCGAGGAGGAGCATGCCGCTCACTTGAGAGTAGTGCTTCAAACCTCAAGGATCGTTAGTTGTATGCTAAGTTCATCAAGTATGAATTTTAGCTGGACTCCGTGGTGTTCTTGGTCCATGTGGTGTCGAGTGAGGGCATAAGGGTGGATTCTCTGAAAATTGAGACGGTGAAGAATTGGCCCAGACCGGTGAATCCTCCAGAAATTCGGAGATTCTTGGGCCTGGCAGGCTAATACTAGAGATTTGTAAAGGGTTTCTCCCCAATTGCAGTACCATTAACTAGGTTGACCCAGAAAAAGGTAAAGTTCCAATGGTCGGAGGGTTGTGAGAAAAGCTTCCAAGAGTTGAAGACTCGACTTTCTTCAGCACCAGTGTTGACCCTACCCAGGATAGCAATTCTTTGTAGTATATTATGATGCTTCGAGAATTGAACTTTGGTGTGTGTTGATGCAGCATGGGAAAGTGATAGCGTATGTCTCAAGACAGTTGAAAATCCATGAGAAGAATTACCTAACCCATGATCTTGAGCTGGCCACAGTGGTGTTTGCACTGAAAATATGGCGACACTATTTGTATGGGGTCCACATGGATGTATTCATGGATCATAAGATCTTGTAATATGTGTTCACGCATAAAGATCTCAATCTTTGACAAAGGAGGTGGTTTGAGCTAATTAAGGACTATGATATGAATGTTCTTTACCACCCGGGTAAGGCTAATGTGGTGGCAAATACACTTAGTAGGCTCTCTATAGAGAGTGTGTCCCACGTGGATGAGGGAAAGAAAGAGTTGGTGAAAGATGTCCATTGACTAGTAAGGTTGGGAGTTAGGTTGGTAGGCTCGACCGATGGCGGCGTTGTTGTGCAAAATGAATCAGAATCTTCCTTGGTGGTGGATGTGAAAGCTAGGCAAGATTAGTATCCAATGTTGGTAAAGCTGAATGAAGCCATTCGGAGTAAAAAGGTGGATGTTTTCTCCCAAGGGGGAGATGGGTGCTCCGGTACCAGGGTCGTCTGTGTGTTCCATACATAAGTAATTTAGAGGACTGGATATTACATTAGGCACATGGTCTAGGTATTCTATCCATCCAGGTTACACCAAGATGTATATGATTTGCAGGAAATATATTGGTGGAACGACCTAAGGAAGGATATTGCCAAATTCGTAGACAAGTGCCCAAATTGTCAGCAACTAAAAGTCAAACATCAAAGGTCGGGAGTGTACTTTAGGATATTAGCATTCCTACATAGAAGTGGGAAGAGATTAATATGGATTTCATTACAAGCCTTCCTTGTACTCGCCGACACTATGATTCTATTTGGGTGGTGGTAGACAAGTTGACCAAGGATGCACACTTTCTACCAGCCAAAACCACGGATTCAGCGGATGATTATGCCAACTTGTATATTTTGGAATTGGTTCGAATACATGGAGTTCCCTTGTCTATTATGTTAGATCGAGGTACTCAGTTTACCTCTCAGTTCCGGTGGTCTTTTCAAAAAGGGCTTGGGACTCAAGTTAAGCTCAGCACAGCCTTTCATCCGCAAATGGATGGCCAAGCCAAACGAACAATCCAGACTCTCGAGGATATGTTGAGAGCATGTGTGATGGATTTCAAAGGTAGGTGGGATGATCATTTGCCCTTGATTGAGTTTGCTCATAATAACACCTATCACTCGAGTATCCAGATGGCACCGTTTGAGGCTCTTTATGGTCAAAGGTGTAGATTTCCTATCAAATGGTTTGAGGTTGATGAGGCACCATTATAGGATCGGATTCGGTTCATGAGGTCATCCGTGGGGTAGAGGTATAATAAAAGTACAAAAAGCAAGGCAGCAGACTTAATGGAAGGAGACCACGACTCTTCATGTTTGGAAATGAGTCGTGCTATGAGTCCTTGAGTGGCATTTAAATGAATAGATTTTAGGGAGGCAGTGCATTTGACGAGTGGATGCCCCGAGTCGTGGACACCCGTAACGAGTAGTCATCTCGATCGTTAGGACCCCCGGTGACAAGTTAAGACAGTGTACCTGACGGGTAAGGTGAAGGATCGTGTGGGCCGGTAACGAGTCGTCAGGTCACCTGGCAGTTATTTTCTGCGAAATAGTAAGGGTATTTTCATAATTTTCTAAGATCCTAAGGCCTAAACTATGACGTTTTGGGTTATGAATAGGGAAATTTAAAGTGGTTAAGTTAACTTTTCGCTTCATTCATGCATGGAAGAATAGTGAGGGCAATCTAAGGAAATTCTTGGCTCTTCTCTTCAATTCTTCCAATTTCATTCTCGGGTAATCAAGGAAGTTAAGAATCCGATATCCCAGGTATTGAAGGCTATCAATGGGTGATTTCTTCCACATTCATGCCCCTCCTCTATGATACTTACAAAGATTTCAACAAAAACTCATGGGGTTTTGAATTTTCTTTACTTAAACTCTAATGATTTGATGATGGGTTTTGTGATTTTAAAATCATATTATAATCTATGGGTTTTTAACAGCTTTTGTGATTTAACTTGATTATAATATTATTGATTCGGAGGTTCTATGTATTTAAGCCTAATTATGCATGCCCCATGATGAATTGATTTACGATCTACTTACCCATTGATGATATTTATAAACCCAACATGAATTATGATTTAAACCATGAATTTATTATTTTACCCATTATGATTTTATGAAATTTAAGCTATATGCATGATCTACAAGTCTATATGAATCTTATGAATCATGAATTATGTTTTCGCCGACTCACGGGCCTCGTTGCATGGCTAGTTCACGCATGTACAAGTATATTTATGATTATCATGATTTAACTGGCCCTTGAATTATTGTATGTTATACTATGAGCACTATATATGTTCGGGAGTAGTACCAATCACTGAATAGATTCGGGGCCTAGGTTCGGCCACCATAGGTATGTTGGGACGTCCTATGTGACTGTCCCCAACCCAAATGGCCCTTTTCATGGTGGTATCATACTTTCATGGTTTGTCCCTTGGCAAGGTACGTACACCCTACTGATTAAGGTTACAAGTCGGGCTTCATATGTGCTCATATGGGGTATGTTGGTTAAGAGAATCTCCCATTGTTCCTCATGATTTATGCATGTTTTGATTATGTGTTTTGGCTCAAGTATTGTTAAGTAAAGATCTTTTCTCATAATTATGATCATGTCTATATTACGAATGTTTTTGAAAACCTTGAGCCTTATGACATATTATGATATACGATACGAGCATGATGTCCTACCCTTATGATCATTTATGAAATTTTATACATGTTTTAAATGTTCGTTTTTATTGCATACTCAGTACATTCCACGTACTGACTGCATACTTTCTATGTTGTATCGTTTCATGATACTGGCCCCAGTTCTCAGGCTCACGCTCACCCGTAGATTTTCTTGGAGTTGCTCTAAGAGTACTTGGTAAGTCCTCATGTTTCAAGGGCTATGTGTTCAAACTCTATGTTTTTCTTCAGTTTCTGGATTGTTGGGTTAGTTGGGGAGTTGTTCCATCAACCCGTCTTTCATGATTAGAGGCTTTTCAGACTATAAGTTGTATTCAGCCGTCATGTATGGATTATGTATTGTCCTTTCTCCGCATTTATGACATGTTTACATTTCTTATGTTATGTATTTTGCTCATGTGAATGAATTAGATGTACGCTCATGCCATCGGTCGACTTGGGGTCTCTCGGGGCTCCTTGTCCCGTGTCTACAATCCGGGTGTATGTTCAGGTCATGACACTCAATGTCCATACGGTTGGGGGTATGGATATGAGTACACAAAAAGCTATGATGAGATGTTGATACAGTTGGGCGTATAGTACATGGATTTATAGAGTCCACTGCAGGTCATGACTAGAAGTGCAGAGATAAGACCCTCTATCATGCATGTACATTAATGTGTCGGAGGCGCGTGACCGACTTATCATCGATGATATGAATCGTGAGACATAGATCAAAGAAGGTATACATATGAATGACATACAACTGATATACAAATGTGATACATGTTGTACCGATACGATTTGGGCAGGATGTAACATACATAATCATGAGAGCATTCATGATGTTATGATGCTGGTATGGTACTACATGATGCATTTTCGGTATTGAATTGTATAGTGGTATGGTTTGATGTTTTCCTTTTTATGTATTTGATTTGTTAATGTTGTGGTCAAATGCTTGCTTAATATGGTCATCGTGAGTTGTCAAAAAATGTCTGATAGGGTAGGATCTAAAATAGTGAGTCGAGCTAATATGGGTTATTTGTACAGGTGTAGGGAAGTTCCGCTAAGGAATGTAGAGTGGGAATTGTAAGGGGTAACATGACTGATTTAACTATGAGATAGCCATTATAGGTATAATAATGCGAAATTGTTAAATGAGTAGGAAAAGTATCAAAAGGTTTAGTTAGCGGTGTTGAGTCAATAAATGAGTGTTAGATGTATGGAATGGACTTTAGTTATTAATAATTGATGTAGGAATGAATAGGGTGTGGTCGTAGAGTCAATTGGTTGGATAAAAAGGGGGAAAAGGTCAATGGTATATAGTTACTTCCTAATAGGTCATCGCGGTAGCGAGAGAACTGCCACTGTCGCGAGACCGCTGTAGCGGGCAAGTGTCTGTTGTAGCGAGATGCGGAAACAAAATAGAGGTTAGTGGTTGATGGCTAGAGTCTTGAGGGAAAGGTATAAGAATATTGGTTGAGTTATATGATTTAATGTAATGCCCCAGAAACTCAAAGACTAGACCTAGGACTTAAATCGGAGAAAACAAGAAAATTTTCACCAGGTCAGAGAATGAGTTGTTCTATGACCCGTGTGGAGTGACCACGAGTTGTTAAGTTACTCGTGGTGAGGCCTGTGGGCTTGGGCAGATTTTTGGAGAAAGGGATGACTACGGGGGTGACCATGAGTCGTGGTCAACACCATGAGTGGTGGTATAACGTGTGGTCTAGGATATATGTAAGGCTGTGAAATGCTAGGCAATGTGCCCAGCGGGTCCTCACCACGACTCGATTGGGATACCACGATCATGGTGTCACCCGTGGGGACTCTTGGGAGTATTGGGGCAGTGTAGTCCATGAGTGGTGACCACGAGTTGTGATCGCCAACCATGACTCGTTCGGTCCCTCATGGTGACCATCTATAGTTTCCAAGAAGTGCACCTCATGAGTGTGACCACGAGTCGTGGTCACTGACCACGACTTGTTAGGTCACCCTTGTGGACTGACAATTAGTTTTTCCCTTCAAGTTTTCAAGGGGCTTTCAGTAAATTCCTATCCTCCTAAACATTAAGTGAGTCATTTTAAGTATAATTTCAGGCTTATTAGTGGAGTTAAACGGTCTATTTCCCCATTCCCCCACTCAGACCTTTAGAAAATGGATCGTAGAACTTCTCTCAGAGTTTTCCAGAGAAAGATCTAGGGCAATCTTTCCTCCTCAATTTTCTCAAAGAAATTATTTAGGGTTTTCATTAGGTATGTGGGACTTTGACAAGGGGATAGTTCTTCCCTTGTGTCTCTCAAAACCCTTCTCTAGTTCTCTATAAAATCCTAGCCCTCAATTTTTGAATGTGAAGGGAATATATGTCAATTTTTTTGAATTCACATAGAATTACATCTTTGATTATTTTAGATATGATTTCCATCAGTGCATGATTACGTTGATGTTATTCCTGTAAGAAAATATGACTTCTAGCCCTGCAGATTTTCGTCAGTATTTCAATTATTCAGATCAGTAGCGTTAGTTGGTCATTGCATGTTTCAGTTCAGCATTGCTCTTATTATTTATTCTATTGTGTTATGTTCCTCTCTCTTAATCAGTACATTCAAAGTACTGATGCATACTTTTATGTTGTATCATTTTATGATACAGCTGCAGGATCTCAATCTCAGCTCCATTAGTCGACAGTTCATCGAAGATCTCAACTACTCCAGTTGGTGAGTCCTTATCCTTCAAGGATGGAGATTTGTTTCTTCAGTTATACTTTTCTTTCCTTTTTATTTTGATTTGGAGTTAGCTAGGGGTTTTTCCTAGAAACTCATCAATCATAGTGGCTTTCAAACGTAGATTGGCTTTAGACTCAAATTGTTTTTTATTAGACTTGTAGCTTTGTTTGAATATTTTCAGGTATTGATATTTTGCTTTAAACATTCACTGTACATATCTTTATATTACTGAGAATGCCACTATATGATCGACCAGGGGTTGACTTGGGGTCACATGTGACTTCAAGTATCGTGTTTCATCCAGGACATAAACTCAGGGGCGTGACAAACTTGGTATTAGAGCACTAGGTTTAGAGTATCCTCGAATGTCTGAAAGCCGCATCGAGTAGAGTCCTATTCATAGGTGTGAAGCGCGCCACACTTATGATGGGGACGCTATGAGATGTTATTAGGAAAAATTTCCTTTATTTCATACTCCTTATCGTGCGTTGAAATTAAGTTCTAGAATCATTCTCCTAACTCGTGCTCCGCTTCATTTCAGTGAATCATGCCTCCATGATGCGGTAATAGAAAAAGGGTCATTAATGCTCAACAACCTTCCCCACCAGCCCTGATAGCCCCTCACGAAGACTCGGTATCTACGGCAGAATTTAGGGTGACTATTCAGCTGCTCGCCCAAACTGTGACCAACTAGGTGAACCAACAGGTGGTTCCAATCAACAACAATGGTTTCACAGTAGCTGCCCGAGTGCGGGGTTTCACCAAGATGAACCCTTCGAACTTTCATGTATCTAAGATGGGAGAGGACCCACAATGATTTGTGGACGAGATTAAGAAGATTAATCGAATTATGGGTGCCAGTCCCTCAGAGAGTGCCGACTTGGCTGCCTACCAGCTGAAAGGGGTAGCCCAAGTCTAGTACGAGCAATGGAAGGAGGGGAGGCCAGTGGAAGTAGGACCAGTAGAATGGGAGGAGTTCACTATAGCCTTCCAAGATAGATTCTTCCCTCGAGAGCTTAGGGAGGCCAAGGTAGCGGAGTTGATGAACCTGAGACAAGGAAATAGGACCATAGAAGAGTATACTCTGGAATTCACTAGGTTTTCCAAATATGCTCCAGAGATGGTGGTCGAGCCAAGGGCTCGCATACTAAAGATTGTAAATGCGGTGTTGAATCTGGTCCTCAAAGAGTGCAGAACAACAATATTAATCAATGATATCGACCTCTCCAGTCTGATTGTCTATGCCTAGCAGATTGAGGACGAAAAATTGAGGGACATGGGGAGAAAGAATAAGCAGGCAAGGAGTGGCCAATCGGATCAGGGCCATCAAAGGTCTAGTGGTAGCAACCGCCCACAACAGCAGCAGCAGCAGCAGAGGGCTCCAACGCCCAGCTCAGCCAGCACCCCTACCTTTCGATCCCACTAGGATCGGAGGGGTGGACCATCTGGCTCTTAGTCTCAGTGTTATAGTGCCGTTAACAGGTATCCAGCCTGCCCCAAATGCGATAAGAACCACCCAGGAAAGTGTCTTCAGGGTTAAGAGGGTTATTTTGGTTGTGGAAAGTGTGGGCATCAGCTTAGGGAATGCCCTTCAGCAGGATGGGGGAGATCATAATCCACTACCTAAACAGCTCAAGCAGGATGACTAGATCAATAAGCTAACACATCAGGACTGGAGGGCAGTCAAGACCAAAACCATTTAATCAGGATCAGGAGAACTCACCAGGTGTGGTCACGGGTATGTTAAGTCTTTTCCATCTAGATGTATATGCCCTACTTGACCCAGGGGACACACTATCATTCGTGACTCTCTACGTAGAAATTCAGTTCAATATCGGTCCAGAAGTCCTCTCAGAACCCTTCTTAGTCTCCACCCCAATTGGCGAGTCAGTTAGAGGAAGACGGGTGTATAGAAATTGTCCAATCTAAGTCTTCAATAAAGTAATTCCAGCTAACCTTGTGGAGTTATACATGGTCGACTTTGACCTCATCCTTGGCATGGATTGGTTACACTCCAGTTATGCGTCGGTCGACTACAGAACTAGGATCATCTGGTTTCAGTTCCCTAATGATCCAGCTTTAGAATGGTCGGGCAGTAGTTTAGCACCTAAGGGTAGGTTTATTTCCTACCTTAAGGCCAGGAAGCCTATTTCTATGAGATGCATGTACCATCTAGTTCGGGTCAAGGATTATGACTTTGAGACCCCAACTATCCATTCAGTCCCTGTTGTCAGCAAATTTCCAAATGTGTTCCCCGAAGATCTTCCCAGAGTTCCTCCTAAATGGGAAATTGACTTCGGCATAGACCATATCCCAGATACTCAGCCCATCTCCATCCCTCCTTATATAATGGCTTCGGCTGAACTTAAAGAGTTGAAGGAGAAGCTAAAAGATCATCTTGATAAAGGTTTTATCAAACCCAACATCTCTTCCTAGGGTGCTCCAATGCTATTCGTGTGAAAAAAAGATGGTACCCTCAAAATATGCATCGATTACCATCAGTTGAACAAGGTTATAGACTAAAATAGGTATCCCCTACCCATATTTGATGACCTATTCGACCAACTTCAGGGAGCCAGCTATTTCTCCAAAATTGATCTCAGGTCACGGTATCATTAGCCAAGAGTTAGAGAGTATGACATACCAAAAATAGCTTTTCGGACTTGGTATGGTCACTTCAAGTTTATGGTTATGTTCTTTGGACTAACCAACGCTCCTACAGCCTTTATAGACCAGATGAACAGAGTCTTCAAGCAGTATCTGGATATGTTTGTCATTCTATTTATCGATGACATTCTGGTATACTCCGAAAATTAGGAAGAGCATGCTAGTCATCCGAGGATAGTGCTTCAGACATTAAGAGACACTAGCTTTTCGCCAAGTTCGACAAGTGTGAATTTTGGTTGAAGTCCGTGACATTCCTAGATCATGTGGTGTCGGGTGAGGGTATTCAGGTTGATACTCAAAAGATAGCAGCAGTGAAGGACTGGCCCAGACCCACCTCCCCAAAAGTAATCAGAAGTTTCTTGGGTTTGGCCGGTTATTACCAATGCTTTGTAGAAGGCTTTTCTTCTATAGCATCTCCACTCACTAGGCTGACTCAGAAGAAGTTAAAATTCTAGTGGTCAGCTACATGAGAAAAGAGTTTCTTGGAGTTAAAAACTTGAGTCACTACTACTCCAGTATTAACTCTACCAGAATGATCGGATGGATTTGTAGTATATTGCGATGCTTCTAGAGTTGGACTCAGTTTCGTTCTAATGCAGCGGGGCAAGGTGATAACATACGCCTCCAGACAGCTCAAGGTTCATGAAAAGAATTATCTGACTCATGACCTGGAGTTGGGAGGAATAGTGTTTGCATTAAAAATATGGAGACATTATCTATATGGGGCTCACATTGATGTTTTCACTAATCACAAGAGCCTTCAGTATATATTCAGTTAGAAAGACCTGAATCTTCACCAGAGGAGGTGGTTAGAGCTCCTGAAGGATTATGACATGAGCGTGCTATATCACCCGGGAAAAGCCAATGTGGTGGATGATGTCCTAAGCAGAGTCGCTATGGGTAGCGTGGCTCATATTGAGGATGGCAAAAGGGAGTTGGTGAAGGATATTCACAGACTAGCTCGGTTAAAGGTGCAACTGGTTGACTCAGCTGAGGGTGGAGTGGTGATGCAAAGCGGGTCAGACTCCTCTTTGGTTGTTGAAGTTAAGTCCAAACAGGATGAAGGTCCCATTCTATTTAAACTCAAGGAAGCGGTTCTCAAAAAGGAGGTTGAGGCTTTCTCCAAAGGGGGAGATGGTATGCTCCATTATTAGGGTAGATTACGCGTACCGGACGTCAGTGACTTGAGACAGCAGATATTGGCTGAAGCACACAACTCGAGACACTCCATCCACCCTGGTGCTACTAAAATGTACCGCGATTTGTGGTATATTTATTGGTGGAATGACATGAAGAGAGACATCGCCGAATTCGTAGCCAAGTGCTCGAACTACCAGCGAGTCAAGGTAGAGAATCAAAGATCGGGAAGTAAGACCAAATATATCAGCATACCCACGTGGAAGTGGGAAGAAATAAATATGGAGTTTATTACTGGTCGACCTCGAACTCGTCGCCAACATGATTCCATCTGGTTAGTAGTGGATCGGATGACTAAGTCATCATAGTTCCTCCCAGTTAAAACTACGGATTCAGCTGAGGACTATGCTAGACTTTATATCAAGGAGTTGGTCAGGCTTCATGGGGTTCCATTATCCATCATCTTAGACAGAGGTACCAGTTCAACTCACATTTCTGGAAGTCTTTTTAGTAGGGACTTGGCACCTAGGTGAAGCTCAGCACAACTTTTCAAACGCAAAAAGATGGGCAAGCTAAGTAGACTATTCAAACCCTAGAATATATGTTTAGAGCGTGTGCGATAGATTTAAAGGACAGTTTGGATGACCACTTACCTCTTATCGAGTTTGCGTACAACAATAGTTATCACTCCAACATCCAGATGGCCCCGTTTGAGGATTGTATGGTAGAAGGTGCAGGTCTGCTATTGGATGGTTTGAAGTTGGCGAAGCTACAATAATTGGGCCAGACTCTATTCATGAAGCTATGCAGAAGGTACAGCTTATCACAAAAAGATTGGGAACAGCTCAGAGCTGTCAGAAATCTTATGCTGATGTTAAGAGAAGAGAATTGGAGTTTGCTATGAATGAATCAGTCTATCTAAAATTTTCACCCATGAAAGGGGTGATGAGGTTTCAAAAGAAGGAAAAGCTCAGTCCGAGATATGTGGTAACCTACAAAATTTTGAGGCAAATTGGCAAAGTAGTCTATAAGTTGGAAATACCTTCAGAGTTGGCTTCTGTGCACCCGGTATTCCATGAGTCACTATTGAATAAATGCATTGGTGATCCAACTTCAATTGTACCGTTGGACAGTGTGGGAGTGAAAGATAGTCTCTTATATGAAGAGGTCCTAGTTCAGATCCTTGACCGTCAGGTTCGTAAGCTGAGGAACAAGGAGGTAGCTTCAGTCAAGGTCTTGTGGAGGAACTAGCAGGTTGAGGGAGCTACGTGGGAGGCCGAAGCGGATACGATTGCTAGATAGCCCCATTTGTTCCCTTCCAACTCAGTTTTAGTTTAAGATATCAACTCCTTTCCCAAACTACTTTTAACTCATATGTATCAATGTCTTTCATGTAAATGAACGTGTGCATGATTAGTGAATTCAGTTCAAACTTGTGATTCAATTCAGAGATAGTCATTTCACTAGTTTTCAGCTTTCATGCTCAGTATTCGCGTATAAAAGTTGCCACTCTCTGCTTTCCTGTGTGTTTTCCAACATTCGAGGATGAATGTTCCCAAGAGGGAGATTTTGTAATGCCCCGGAAACTTAAAGACTAGACCCGGGACATAAATCAGAGAAAACTAAAAAATTTGCACTAGGTTACAGAAGGAGTCATTTTGTGACCCATGTGGAGTGACCACAAGTCGTTAAGTAACTCATGGTAAGGCCTATAGGCTTGGGAAGATTTCTATAGAAAGGGGTGACCATGGAGGTGACCACGAGTCGTGGTCAACACCACGAGTCATGGTATGACCCGTGGTCTAGGATATATGTAAGGCTGGGAAATGCTAGGCAGTGTATGCAACGGGTCCTCACCATGACTCGTTTGGGACACCACGAGTCGTGGTGTCACCCGTGTGGACTCCAGGGAGTATTGGGGAAATGTAGTCCATGAGTGGTGACCACAAGTTGCAGTCACAAACTATGACTCATTAGTTCCTTCGTGGTGACCATTTGTAGTTTCCAGGCAGTGCACCTCACGAGTGTGACCACGATTCGTGGTCACTGACCACGATCTGCTAGGTCACCCGTTGGGACTGACAGTCAGTTTTTCCCTGCAAGTTTTCAAGGGCCTTTCAGTAGATTCCTACCCTCCTAAACTTTTAACTACATTGTCTTAATCATAATTTCAGACTTATTAGTGGGGTTAAACGGTTTATTTCCCCATTCCCCACTCAAACCTTAAGAAAATGGATCGTAGAACTTCTCTTAGAGTTTTCCAGAGCAAGAGATAGGGCAAGCTTTCCTCCTTAATTTTTTTAGAAGAAATTCATAGGGATTTTGACCAGTTATATGGGAATTCAACAAGGGGATAGTTCTTCCCTTATGTCCCCCAAAACCCTTCTTTAGTTATCTATAAAATCCTAGCGCTGAGTTTTTGAATGTGAATGGAATATATGTCAATTTTCTTTGAATTCACATAGAATGATATCCATGATTATTTCAGATATGATTTCTATCAGTACAAGATTAAGTTGATGTTATTCCCGTATAAAAAAAGTGAATTCTAGCCTTGCATATTTTTGAATGTTGAGATGTTCTTGATAATGTTTTGTTTAATCCATGTGGAATTATATTTTTATATCAATTATGGGTATTTTCCACCAGTTAGTGATAGTGTTGATGCATATCCATGTGCATTGAGTTTAGCCCTAGTCCTTGAGGGTAGAACAAACTAGAAATTTTGTTGAAATGATAAACCTTAAAATTTTCCTAACTATGGTAGTGCGGTGAATTCCCGTATTTATATGGTAAATTCTCAGTCAGATACATAGTTGTCTAGCTTTAGTCAAAATACGGAAATACTCAGTGTTAGTCAGAAATGTCAGCTGATCAGTTTGACTACAGAATTTCCAGAGGTGTCAGCATTACCTCCCAAATATTTGAATTAGATTCAGAATTTAGTTTATTGGTCCACTAGGAGGTCATGACACTTTAGACATATAGTTCTAACTAGCCTTAGGACCCCAATTCAGATTATAGCTTGTTCTTAGATGGTTACGACGCTTCTAGATAAGTAGCTCTGACTAGTCTAGAACCCAGTTTCAGAATCTGGTCTGATAGGACTCTCAGGGTACTTTCAAATATGTATCCCTGACTAGCCATGGGCCCCAATTTTGAGTTATCAGCTTAGTATTCGGATTAAGATTATCTAGTGGGAGCAGGACTTTGCTCGGTGATTAAGATTATCTAGTGGGAGCAGGACTTAGCACCGAGAAAACCAAGGTTGCAGCACAGCCAGGTTCCCAAAACTACGTTGCCAGCATAGGTTTCAGTATTTATTAGCTTGATTGGCCCCAGACTTTTATGATCACCCAGTTCATGCCTTTATACCCTGGCAAGGTATATTGGGTCTTATCGGTGGGATGTATAAATCGGATTTCATGTCTAGCTTACGTGGTTATATGTCGGCTATAAACTCTCCCACTAGTCAGTTCAGTCCAATCTCAGTCCAGTTCAGTTCAGATCAGTATTCCAAACTTAGAACATGCTTGACCATCAGACAGGGTCTTTTAGACCACCTCAGTATTTCAGTTATTCAGATCAGGAGTGTTAGTTGTTCATTGCATATCTTTAAGTTCAGCATTTCTCTTATTATTTATTTCTATTGTGTTATGTTCCTCTCACTTACTGAGTACATTCAAAGTACTGATGCATACTTTCATACTCTATCATTTTATGATACAGCTGCAGGATCTCAGTCTCAGCTCCATTAGCTGACAGATCACCGAAGATCTTAGCTACTCCAATTGGTGAGTCCTTATCCTTCGAGTATGAAGATTTATTGATTCAATTATACTTTTCATCCTTTTTATTTGGATTTGGAGTTAGCTTGGGGTTTGTCCCAGCAGCTCATCAGTCATAGTGGCTTTCAGAAATAGATTGGCTTTCAGTCTCAAAATGGTTTTTATATGACTTGTAGCTTTGTTTCAATATATTCAGGTATTGATATTTTGCATTAAACTTCCTATATACATATCTTTATATATTACTCATAATGCAAGTGTATGATGGACCAGGGGTTGACTTGGGGTCACATGTGACTTCAAGTACCGTGTTTAGGGTGCAAACTCGGGGGGTGACATTTAATTAATTGACTGATGAACTTGATAGGTTATAATTATAAGTTGGAATTGTTGTTAGAATTGGTTGATCGATTGCATGTTGATTATATATTATTGCATGAACTAATCTTAGCCGGCCGATGATACCTATCAGTACATGTGGTATACTGATACTATATTTCTACACATCTTTGGGTGTAGGTTGGGGCAGGTTTGAAGTTTCGTGATTGACTAGGTGATACTCAACATCGCTCCCGTATCTCATTCGCTGACGAAGCTATACCTTTTACTTGTCAGTATTCCACATAGAGCTCTTGTGCCTGTCTAGACTAGATCTTCGGAGATTCAAGGTTGTTGAAAAATATTTTTATTTAATTTCATTGATGTTTCAAGGTAAATATTGATTTGTGCAAGTTAATAAGAATTGTAAATATTTATTTCATTATGTTAGAGAAAGGATTCTCGTAGAGAGTCAGAGTCAATGTAGGTGTCCACACGACTTGCCCATTCAGGTCGTGTCATATACAAAGCCAGCAATGGTCCTTAGATGCAATTCATGGATCGTAAATAGTATTGAAAATGAGATTTAGAGAGTTTGCAACCTAAAAGTCCAACTTATGGGAGCAGATACAATCCATAAATGCTACATACTGACAGTACATGAAGCCATGATTCAAAGTTCAAAGAGTTGACATTTTAGAGATTTAATCCATGAGGGGAAGATACAGACATCAGATCTGAAGTATGATCTACAAATTATATACTACATTGGACATATCATAGAGAATATCCAACTTACAGTGCAATGTATGAACTATAAATCCAATATGCAATCCGTAACTGTGAATTGGGTAGGCCAAAATTAAATTGGGCTTGGGTTTTTGACGTTAATATAAATAGCATTTTTTGTTTTTTTCTTTGAGAGTATGAACATTCTAGTAGAAAATAGAGTTTCATGAGAATATCCATTGTAATTGAAACTATATTTGAAGATCTACATTAATACTTTGGGATTCAATCTCATCTCTTTTACTGTAAGTTGATTATGTTTAATTCTATTCCTTGTTCTTCTTCTCCAATCATGAGTAGCTAAATTCTTATTTAGGTTGTAAACTCTAGAGACCTCAATAAGGATGAATTGACAATGACCTTTTAAATATTTGATTGCTTTGATTTTTAAGTTAAAATTGGTGATTGCAAATAATGATTCATGTCAAATTGCTTCAATTATACTTGAAAGAGAAAATTGGGGTTTGGGTAGCATCAATAAATACTAACCAAGTCATAACCCTTGATTAATAGATTCTCTTAGAATTTTATTGAATCTAATTGGCAATTCATAGTCGATTTGTTTTGAAGTCTTGTCAATTTAAAAGAATTAATTGAGATAAATATTGCTTGATCGTTGAAAGGTATCAAGTGATTGCTTAGTAATTGTTTGCACATTGTAAGATTTTCATTATTGATGAACCTAAAATTGAGATATCTAGGTGGATAAACCCTAAGCGCGGACACATCCCTAGTTTTATTTCTCATTAATTTATCCGTTTGCATTTAGATCTTGACTTTTAGATAAATTCTCTCTATAAATTAACTTGAGTATAATCTTAAAGCACCAAATCATACATTTTCTCACTTAGATAATTTAATCAATACTAAGTTCTTGTGGATTCGACCCCGATTCTTTTTTGGATAAATTATATTGTAATCGACCGTGTACACTCTTTCTATGAGGGGTGGATTTGAATGATGTAACACTTTAATATACTACACTTTTTACTTTCAGGGGAACATTTCTCATAACTTTGTTTCCATTTCTCTTTACATAAATGCATCAATAAATTCTCTTTTGTTTTCAACCCATCACATATAAAAAATTTCACTAGCTAAGAACAAGTAGTATTTTTTTTCTCTGTTTTCTTTTTTCTCTAGCTAATGAAGCTTTTTTTGTTTATTAGTACCACTCATAATTTATCCATGTTCCCTACATACTTCCTTCTAGTGTTTATTCTTGTTAATTAAGTAAATTCATAAGAAAAGTTTAAAAAAGAATCAATTAAGAACAAAAAGGTATAAGCTTGTAATGTGGATACCAAAGAAAAGACTTTTAGGCTTAAAAGGGCTGAACAAGGATATTCTTAACACTAATAGGAAAAAAAAGGCTAAAAGAGGTAAGAAAAGAAATGTCTTTATCATCTTCTAATTTTAATATGACCTAATTATTTCGCTTTAACCTCACACAGGTCAAGTTTTACACTAAAAAGGGATGACATAGATTATCATCTAAACCTCACTTTACACATTGCACATTATCCACTCTAGGCAGTTTAGACATGACTCTCAAGTTAAAATAAAAGAGGACAGTTAATTAGTATACTTCAAGCTTAGGAGGTAATCGTAAAAGTAAAATTCAAGCCTCCGGCGTCAAAAGAAGATCATAAAAATTCTCAAAGCATCTACAAAAGGTATACAATTCACATGCTTTGCCATAAACCCCAACATAAACTATGTCACATAATTTAGGATACTAGAGTTCTTCTTTTTAGTTACTTGCCTGTTCATCGCAAAGACTAATTTCCTTAAGAAAGTGGTCACTCTATCCATTATCTGAAAAAGTTCAAAAGTAAAAGATAATCTACCTAAATTATTTTTCACTAATTTGTTCAAAAATATATCCCTTGAAATGAAATCGATGCTATAAGAAAAACAAAGAGGGATTATTTCTACGTAATTATTATTTTTGAAGTTTTTCAGATTTATTTCTCACATTCATAAAATAGCACCGAAAGTCACCCACATAATCACTTCACTTCACATTTAAAATTTTGCATTATCTCCAATATATACCATAAATATAAGATGATAAAAGAGACTTCCTAGTAGGCTAATGCTAAAGAAATAGCAACCCATGGGGTACTCGGAATTCTCCTAAGTATGGTCCTTTGTGTGAACATCTCATACATAGTTCTAACCATCTTACTCTCTTTTGCATAATTCAAATTCTCTCTTTCTATGCTCCTAAAAAATAAAAAATAACACTACTTAAAAAAATTAAAAACAAATCTATGTTGCCTCCCAACAAGTGCCTAACTTAAACTCGAGACACGACATGAACCACTTTTCGTCTCCACCTCGAGCATAGGAATTGGATCGTTAACTTTGGTTCATCTTCATGATTATTCTCTTGGGGTGGTAATAATTCTTGCTAGCCAAAATTTTGATAATGATTGATTCCATTTTTGGATCTCATTTGAGGACTACCTCCTTTTCTAGACGACCTCAAAATTTTCAAAACATAAGGCTAATCTACCTCATCCCATGACTCCTTTTTATGTTCATAAGTTTCACGACCCGAGTTTACACCCTAGTCATTACATGAGACAAGAAACCCCGAAAGGCTCCAAGTCGACCCATGGCATAATCATAGCATAACACTTAAATATATAAATAGTTAACATTACCATACCTGAGTGGAAGCTAACTTTAAGGAGTCAATTTAAAACACAAGGACATAATCTAGATAAACATAGTACGTAGACTGAATATGATTACACTTGTCTGAAAGCCTCTATTGAACTGATGAGTTGTTGGGATAGGTCCCCAACTAACTCTTAAAGTCTGAAAACTGAGATATAACTGAAATAAGAACATATACCTCGTCCTCGAGAGATGAGGACTCACCACAATCCGCTGAGATGGAAGAAAGAGTGTGTCTACCGCGAGGCTGAGTCTGGGTACCTGAATCTATATCATGAAAGAATATAGCACATAAAGTATGCGGTCAGTACTTAGAATGTACGAGCATGTGGGGTAACATAAACAACTAAACATACAAGTATACAAAAGGAAATAAACTAAGTACATTGACATATAACTGATTTAGAATGCGACAATCCTCTTCTAGGCCACATACACATATATACATGAAAGGTTCATTTGGAACTCATATTCTGAAACATCATCGTACTCATGCATAAGGGTCAAGTACTGACCATTTAACGAGAGCCAAAGCTGAAGCTAGTATCATACACTGTACTAGACATCTGTTGATAACTGAGTCTGTATTATGCTATATTTAAATTTAAAATGATGTCTGAACTATACATAATTAAGCCAAACATATAACGTAACTAAGGGAGTCATTCTATGCAATGGAGAATCCCAACTGATCTAAGGGAGTAATTATCTACTATGGAGAGTCCCAACTGAACTAAGGGAGTCATTCTCTTCTATGGAGAGTCCTCACTGAGCTAAGGGAAACATTCTCATCCATGGAGAGTCCCGAATGAACTAAGGGAGTCATTCTCTACTATAGAGAGTCCTGACTGAACTAAGGGAGTCATTCTCTACAATGGAGACTCAAGAGCTGACCAAGGGAAACATTCTCGACTATGGAGAGTCCTTGGCTGACTAGAGAATGAGGAGTACTAATCTTACATTATACATCTAGCCTAGACTACTGCAGCTAATCAGAAACATGATTATTTACTAACTTCATCATACATCATTTGTTTTGAAAAGAGTAGGGCTACTTTCTACTAACAACAAGCCCAAACGTCTGAAGGATCATTCTCATGCTTTATCATCATAATTCATATCATCATGGTACCAAATCATCATTTAATTCACACAACTTACATTTATGAACATCTATAGATTCATATCGTACTTTTTACCTCCACAACATTCAAGTTCTGAGATCATAACGTAAGAGGTATAACATAGAGTCATGTAGGATCCATAAGTCCAATTCACACTTTAACATAGATACATTGATTCATATATTTTAGATTTACGGAAAGCCCATATACTTAACTCATGCCCATAACATTTTCATTGAAAAAATAATGAAAACACATACATACTTTCAATTGATCAAGCCCATAAGTTCTAATCTCATCTCAACACATTTATCAATTCGTATATTCTAGTTTTTAATTGAATGAACAATAACAAAACCGCATTCAAAGTGTTAAGCTATCTCATGAAGGAAATCCTATAATCATGCATTTTCACCATTTAGTCCATAATCCGAGAAATTGAAATAATCCCATAAGCCTCATTAATTTTTAATTGTAACGGGTCTTAAAATTCATAGAAGATGTAGAAGAAATCATCCATAAATCAAAACCCTAGGTCATGCTTCTTGATAATAATTGAAATCAGATGTTTGATAAAATAATTTGGGGCCCAAGGATGGAAGGATATCCTATTTGAGAAACCCACATACCAGATTCAAGAAGAAACCCCACATCAATTTGCACCTTGAAGCCTTGAGGAACCCTTGATGAATCCTTTAGTCTTGAGAGAGAGAAGGAAGATGAGTTTGAGAGTATTTTGGTGTACAATGAGGGTTTAGGCTAGTTATCCCCTCTAAAACGTCCCATAGGATGCCTAAAATGGCGTACTTTAGTAGTTAGAAGCGTAGGATTTTATGAAAACACCCCTGGAAAAACGCAGGAAAATTCCACCTGCCAGTCCCCACGGGGTACTCCACGAGTCGTCGGGTTGACAATGACTCGTGGGGCCCTGTTATGGAGTATGATGGACGAGTTATCAAAATTCCATTGAATCAATCGACAACTCACCTCATGAGTCGTTAGCTGCCATGATGACTCGTGACCACCTTTCATTATCCACACTGCCTGGAACCCCATCCTGGATCTCTAGTCTCCACCAGACGGCCGACCTAACGAGTCATTGCTTGCCTATTGACTCGTTAGGTCGTCCGTTGCCACTGAAGCCCATGATTTCCTGCTTTTCCTTCCCACAACTACCCTGACGAGTCGTTACCAGACACAAAAACTCGTCGGGTCATCCGTGGTCACTGGACCTGCTGCACTTCCCTACTTCTCCTCATAGGTTTTTACCATGACCCGTTAGGTTACCTAACAAGTCATCCCACAATTCGTTCTGTGGAAAAATTTCCACCTTCTGTCTGAATTCTTTCTTCATGTTTGAAATCTGATCTTAGAAACTTTTGGGGTGTTACAATATCTCCCCCTTGGGATCATTTGTCCTTGAATGTCGGCTAAACATACAGAAAGGATATGGACGAAACTGAAATCCCAAAATCGATCAATTACATCTAAACCAATAGAGTATCTAACTTCAACTAATCTTATATATCTGAACTAAACATCCAAATCATACATGCATGCTAGGGCATTAGAGGGACTAAAAGATATGAAACTAACATGGAACTAGATAGAACACTGGGAAGGATTCTTTCCCTTTAACTGGAACTAAACTGATACGAATTGAACCTTCATTCTCAAATCGGTTTCCGTTATGGGTTAGAATTCATGATATCTGGCCTAACTGAATGCAAGGGTCTCATGAGCATGGATCATTCATGACATCCATAATTGAACACATGCATGAGATAACCTAATTCTACTGAGCTACTAAGAAACTTTTAAAGACAGAGTTCAGCTGATCATACTGGAAAACGTGAGTTAATACACATAACTGGTTCATAACATGAAGATATGAGCCTTAAGGATTCATAGAGAAAGACTGGCATTGCTTTCTGAAGCAGTTGTGTAGGAATTCTGAGAGTTTGTACATGAGGATGGGCAGAGCATACCTTTGACTGAAACGCAAGATGGATTATCTGAATATGATGGTATTGGCATACCCTCTTTGTTAGGATTGGAACTCCTCTATTAACATACTAATATTCGACTGGTCTCACAGACTCCCATCTCCCCTTTAGTTTAATGCAAACATTCTACGGCTCCTTAATCTTTCTTATGGTTGGGGGGCTACACTTCTAACTTGTGACTTCTCCTCCACCTCTAACATTTACTGCAAACCTCATACTCACAGCTAATTCATACCACGTATCAAAAATTTCTTCTCAACAACATCCCAAGAGTCTCTATTCAATACTTAGGTTCTAGGGCTTAGCAATATACAAAGGTAACATGAAAAATTCATAACATACCTATGGCCACTACTAGAGACTAGCCCTTATCCTAGTGTGTTGCTACGGCATAGGAGCTATTTTAGTGTTGCCCGCCACCCAGTCTAGATAATGCACCCTGCTGAAATGGACTGGCTATCGGAGCTACTAAAGAGGAGGACGAGGATCTACTCTCGCCTCGCTTAGCCACTGCGCAATCTCGGTTCTTATGGCCCAACTTGCCACACCAAAAACACACATCTGAGCCGGCTATGCATTCTCCCAAATGGTGCTTTCCACAGCTGTAAACAATGGATACATAAACTCCCTTACTCTAGGTTTGTATGGAGCACTGACTATCGAAAGTGTTGGGGATGATGATATCTGCAGGGAATGTGAGCGGTGTCCACCACTTATCCTCTATGGGGAGAAGTCTGAATCTTTTATCCTGCCCCTCTTGGCCTATCTCTCTTTTTCCTTCACTTGCTCCGTTTCCATTTGTTGAGCGAATATCACCAAACGGGGAAAATATGTGTCCCTATGCAACATGGCAGTCCTGCACTCTTTAACCAAGGAGTCTGACACTCCGTTCACAAACCTGCTCACCCGGGCCCTCTGGTCAACTACCATCTCTGGTGCATACTTGGATAGCCAGGTAAATTCCAATTCATATTCCTAGACCTTCATGCCTTCTGTCTAAAGTTGATGAATATTGTAGCCTTGGCATCTCTCAATTCCCTAGGGAAAAACCTATCCAGGAAAGCAATCATAAATTCATCCCAACCCACGAGGCCTGCTCTAATTCCCCAGCTGTCTCTCCACTGGCAAAACCATATATAGTGACTCCTTTCAGCTGGTAGAAGGCTAATTCTGCGCTCTCAGTTCCCATGACCCTCATGATTTAGGTGATCTTTTGGATCTATTCTAAGAATTCATATGGGTGGTTCTACCTTTGACCCCAAGAATTCGGGTCGGTTCATCCTGAGGAAATCTCTTACACTTGTCGCTGCTACATTCCCATTTTGGGGGACATGAGCTATCTCTTGCTGATTAATCTGGGCAGTCATGGCCTGTGCCAACATATTAAGGGTTTCCCGAAACTCAAAATGAGTAACATGGTCATCCATCGGGTTTGTTGGGGCTGGTGGTGCCTGCTGGCGGCCATTACCATTTTTTCCTCCATTTTCTCTTCTGGGAGGCATGATCTGTGAGCGAGTAAAGCATGAGTCAGGGGAGGAACGGTTAGAGTTTCATACTCTATGCACGATAAGAATCACGAAGAAAGGGAAACATTCCTAAAACATCTCGTAGACTCTTCGCCATATTTATGGAATGCTTCACACCCATGAAGAAGTCTCTACTTAATGCAGCTTTCAGAAACCCTAGGACACCATAAAACTTTTCTCTGATACCATGTTTTTCACGACCCGAGTTTACACCCTAGCCGTAACACTGTACAAGAATCCCCGAAAGGCTCCAAGTCGACCCATGGAATAATCATAACATAACAATATAAACGACTAACATAGACATAACTGAGCAGAAGCTAACTTTAAGGAGTCAAATTTAAAACTTACGAACATAATCTAGCAAAACATAATACATAGACTGAATCTGATTACACATGTCTGAAAGCCTCTACTGAATTGATGAGTTGCTGGGATAGGTCCCCAGCTAACTCTTAATGTCAGAAAACTAAGATATAACTGAAATAAGAACATAAACCTCATCCTCGAGAGATGAGGACTCACCAACAATCTACTCAGATGGAAGAAAGAGCGTGTTTACCCATAAGGCTGAGTCTAGGTACCTGAATCTATATCATGAAATGATATAGCACATAAAGTATCCGGTCAGTACTTGGAATGTACTGAGCATGCAGGGAAACATAAAAAACTAAAAATACAAGTATACAAAAGAAAATATACTGAGTACATTGACATACAACTGATTTAGAATGCAAAAATCCTCTTCTGGGTCACATACACATATATACATGAAACTTTTGTTTGGACTCATACTCTAAAACATCATCAAACTCACGTATAAGGGCCAAGTACTAAACATTTAATGAGAGTCGAAGTTAAAGCTAGTATCATACACTGTACTGGACATCTGCTGATAATTGTGTTTGTATTATGCTATATCTATTTTAAATTGAAGTTTGAACTATACGGAACTGAGCCAGACTAATAAGATAACTGTGGAGTCATTCTCTGCTATGGAGAGTCCCAATTGAACTAAGGGAGTCATTCTCTGCTATGGAGAGTCCCGACTGAACTAAGGGAGTCATTCTCTACTATGGAGAGTCCTGAGCTGACCAAGGAAAACATTCTCGGCTATGGAGAGTCCTTGTTTGACTAGAACATGAGGAGTACTGATCTAACATTATACATATGTCTATACTACTACAGCTAATCAGAATCATGTGCATTTACTGACTTCCTCATACAACGTTTGTTTAGAAAAGATTAGGGCTACCTACTACTAATAACAAGGCCAAATGTCTGAAGGATCATTCTCATGCTTTATCATCATAATTCATATCATCATGGTACCAAATCATCATTTAATTCACACAGCTTGCATTTAATAACATCTATAGATTCATATCATACTTTACACCTCCACAATATTCAAGTTCCAATCTCATATCGTAAGACGTATAACATAGAGTCATGTAGAATCCATAGGTCCAATTCACACTTTAACATAGATATATTTGATTGATATATTTTAGATTTATGGAAATCCCATATACTTAACTCATGCCTATAACATTTTCATCGAAAACATAATGAGAACACATACATACTTTCAATTGATCAAGCCCATAAATTCTAATCTCATTTCAACACATTTATCAGTTCGTATATTCCAATTTTTAAGGGAATTCTTAAGATCTTCACATATCTTAGGATTTGATTTATGTTCTTGATATAATCGAATGAATATTAACAAAACCACATTGATCTTGGGCAAATTTATATGCCCAAGTGATGCTCAAATGTGTCATATTAGCCTTGTTTATCTATAAATGTTTATACATTCTCATGTGATTGGTAATAAAATGTGAATTTATACAAACCAACACGATTAGCATTGTTTTGCAGGTAAAATGTGATTTTGGGAAGCTAAAATGCATGTTGGAATAGATCGGGGTTGGACTGGGATGTGAGCAAAGGACAAGGAATTGGAAGGCACAAAATAAAGAGGCTCCGTGATGGAGCCGTGTCACGCTGCCATCGCGGAGGCCTTCTGGCTGGATAGGGAATTTTCGCCCAATTTCCAGAGAGGGTTCGCGTTGGGTCCGTGGCACGGTGGCCTGGCTCCACGTTGCACGCCGTGCCACGTTGAACCTGATTACCTGGACCCCCAACTTCCAGTGAGGGTCCGCGTCGGTGGCGTGTCACGGAGGCAGTGCTCCGCGATGCACTCCGTGACACGTTGCTTGTTATTCCGGGAAAAATTTCCACTAGTATAAATAGAACACGTAGGTTCATTTTTCAATATTCTGACTTGGTGGAGCAAGAACGTGGGTTACAGGCAGTTGAGGGAACGAAATTATCAGGGTTTTTCTCTCTTTCCTTCTCCTTGAATTCAATTGCTTGTATGTTTAACACTCATTTAACGATGTTTAATCCACAAATGAGTGGCTAATTCCTCTTCTTGCTGAGGTTAAGAACACTTGTAATGAAATGTGATTATTGATTCTTTGGTTTTTTATCTTTTCTTCCATGGTTGTTCTATTGATTCTTGTTCTTACTGCATTAATGTGTGGCCTACGTTAATGTATATCTAAAAAGTCCGGTTTCACTCGAGAGAGCAAGAAATTGGAAAGTTGTTAATTCATAGGATATGATCCTTTCTTAGTTTGGGAAAATTGAGAATTGATTTACCTTCAGGATAGAAATATACCTGAAAGTCGTATTAGTCAATTTAGGAACCGGGTTTGTATGGCTAGAACATGAATTTTCGTTTAATCACAGAAATATTGGTGGACGGTTCATGATTCTTAAGTTGGGTTAAATACGAGAGTTTTAATCCATTGGCAGTAGTTCTTGACTAGCAACCGGAGGAAAAGACTAACTGAATGATATGGATAATTGATTTCTTTACATGTTCAATTAACCTCAGCATGCTCACATTCATAGTTCAGACTCACATTAGATAATCGTTTTAGACTTAGCATAAAAATTAGAATCCAAAAATATCAAACTCTTGGTTACACTGTTGTCTTCATTGTTAAACTGAAAATATAGTAACACTTGATTAATTGTTACCTTATCCCAGTCCCTGTGAGATCAATACTTGGCTTACTTGAGCCACTTTACTACTTGTTCGACCACATGCACTTGTGTGTAGTTATATACCCATATAACAAACAGACCGAACACACATTCAAACTGTTAAGCTATCTCATGAAGAAAATCCCATAATCATGCATTTTCACCATTTAGCACATAATCCGAGATATTGACATAATTCCATAAGCATCATTAACTTTTAATTCTAACGGGTCTTAAAATTCATAGAAGATGTAGAAGAAATCATCCATAAATCGAAATCCTAGGTCATGCTTTTCTAGAATAATTGAAATTAAGTTTTTGATAAACTATTTTGGGGCACAAGGATAGAAGGATATCCTTGTTGGAAACCCCACATACATGATTCAATAAGAAATCCCCACTTGAACTTGCACCTTGAATCCTTGAGGAACCCTTGATAAATCCTTGAGTCTTGAGAGAGAGAAGGAAGATGAGTTTTAGAGTCCAAAATTCTTCCAGTGAACCAATGACTCATTGTCTCATCTAAAGATTCATTGTTCCCATCCATTGGTCAAGCCCGGAACCAGAAGTTTGAAAGCCCAGAACCAACAATGGGTCCCAACGAGTTGTGATCACCAGCAACAACTCATTTGTGACCTGTTGGATCCCGACAACTAGTTTTCCAGGCATTTTCTCAAGGGTATTTTTGGAACATGTCATTATTTTAATGTGTAAACTACATCATTTGGGGGTGCATTTTGAAGGGGATTTAGGGAGTTGATCGAATGTTTCCTCTTATTTTTCACCTTCCCCTCAAAGTCAACACGTAGAAACTCAGTTAGGAAGTGGAGAGTAAGAACGATGGTTTCCTTTCCTCCTCAGATTTCTCATGGATTTTCTCAGGGATCTACTATGGATAAATGGAATTCCAACAAGGGAATTTCTTTAACCCTTGTGTCCCAAAATTCCTACAGCAATCCTATTAATTCCGTGGTGTAGAATATCGAAACTAAGGTTGTTCTTCAGACAAATTATGAATTCCTTCATTGTTAGAATTCTTGATGTTTTTCATAAGATTAATCCCAGTTGTAATTCAAGCTTTGGTATCTTTCATACATTATGTATTTTAGTCCTAATCTTTAACATGATTTTGAACGTGATTTTCATGATTTAGAGTCAAGATATTAATATTACTTTGCTAGGATAATTTCTTTCAAAATACAAATATTAGTATAGATATATGAATAGAAGTTAGCCTTTTGGTATATTCAGTCTCGGAGTCTCAGTCAATACTCTATATACATAGTATTCTATAAAAATATTAGCTGATCAGTTTGGCTATTTTCAGTCTTGAGAAACTAGTAAACTCGATAGTACCAGCTATCAGCTTATCAGTTTTTCTTTAGACTGTTATGATGCTTTAAGATAAATCAGCTCTGACGAGTCTTATCACATAGTTGAGATCAGGTCCTTAGACTCTCAGAACACTTATAGATAAGTAGTTCTAACTTGAGTCTTAGGAAATCAATTTCTAGCTATCGGTCTAGTTAGACATAATTAGGACTTTCAGTAGGAGTAGGACTTTGCATCGAGAGGGCCTAGGATTCAACGCACTCAGATTTCTAGAACTACATAGCCACTGTAGGTCATTAGCCCGAATAGGCCCCTCACCCAACTCAGCCCACTATACCATGGAAAGCGACATTCGGGCTTTCACCAATGAGGTGTACACATTAAACTCCATGTTTAGCTCACATGGTTATATATCAGTTATAGTCACTCCCACAATACAACTTAGTCCAGTACAATCGTGGTTTTCAATTCCGTTCAACCTATCAGCTTTTAGTATCTGCTTATGACCTTTAGACAGTTATTAGTACTTACAGTATAATCCGATATTCTGATGCTTTCAGAAGTTATGTTTAGAGTTATGGTCATTGTTTGTTCCATTAGTACAATTTATAGATTAAGTATTCTTACGTATATTTTAGTTTCTTCTCGCATACTCAATACATTCAAAGTATTAACACATACTTTTATGCTATGTATTTTTATGAATAGGTTCAGGTTCTTAGGTGCAACAACATGGTTAGCTTCTCTTGGGGTTGAGCTCAGCAGTACAGATTTGGTAAGTCCTTATCTTCTGAGGACTATGGTTTCACCTTCCTTATTGGTTATTCCAGTTTAGATTAGAGTTAGAGTTAGCTGGGGGCTTGTACCAGCAACTCATCAATTCTTTTGATGGCTTTCGAATAGATTATGTAGTTCAGTTTGTTTCAGACAAAAGTTATAGTTTAAGCTAGATTCTTTTTTTTAGATTTTCTTCATACTATTTTTAGAGTTTATCATTTATACAATCGCAGTTAATTATTTATCGGCTTCCTGTCGCAACCCGAACATACGCCCAGATCGAGACACGGGACAAGGAGCCCCGAGAGACCCCTAATCGACCCATGAAATGAACATCCATCTATCTCAATCAAGTAAAGAAGAAGACTTAACATAATAAACCTGGCGGAAATCCAAAAATAACATAACAATGTGAATATACAACACGAGTTTGAAGATGAATACAATCTATTGTCTGAAAAGCCTCTAATTGTGATGATTCGATGGGACTACACCCCAGCTAAATCTCTAAGCCTGAAGCTGAAAAAAAGGAAACATAATTGTATAGAACAGGGGCCATCGATTGATGAGGAATCACCAATAGGGACTGGATGCTAACTCCAAAAGCTAGCTAGTGACAGGGCTGAGTCTAAAGATCGGAGCCTATATCATAAAACGATACAACATAGAGTATACGGTCAGTATGTGGAATGTACTGAGTATGCAAGGTAAGTAAAACTGCTTAAATAAGTAAAATCATCTAAAACATGCATAATATAAAACAAAATCAAGATAAGAGTCTGAGAGTAGGGCTTGCATGCTATATATATATCGTGAATGATAAACATTCATAACTGAAATCATGAGGAATAATGGTAGACTCGTCATACAACCGACATTACCACGATAGAGCTTCCGTGGTCCCGACTATCACACTCAAGAGGGCAAGCTTTCTAATGCCTTGCCAAGGCTAAGATGCTACAATGATATCAATATCAAGCTGAAGGCCCCTTGGGGCAAGGGAAAGCTCACAAAGGAGGTCCCAAATAATCTGATCATACCTACGTTGGCGCGTACTTTTGAGGCATAGGGTTGACTAACCCTTAGCCTACTCGATCCTAGATACTACTCCCAAAAACATGCATATTCTCTTAATCATTTTTCAACAAAGCTGACCATCATTAGTGACAAAGATGAATAATCATGCATATATAAAATCTAAAATCATACATGAGGAGCCTTGCCTCAAACCATACCACAAGCTAGACATAATTGGGAGTCTTGACTCCAATACCATGGGGTAAGCTAATTAACTTGAAATCATAAATCATACTTAAACATATGGGATTGCCCAATACTTAAAAATACTTGAAAATACTTGATGCACTTGAAAACATGATCATAGGCATAGGTAACTTGAAAACGTGCTTTTCATCATAATATCTCATCATACTTGAACATACATCATAAATCTCAACTTTCATGAACTTCTCATGAATGGGCATTTTAATTTATAATACTTGAAAACATGATTTATAATCAAAAACATTGTAAAACTTCCCATGAATCATAATTCAATAATAGTAACATATTTAGATCATACCCACGGTAGAAACTCAAGAAATTCATGCATTGGGTTAAAACCCCATAGGATCAACATATAGATTTTCAAGAATTAGAGAGGGATTGGGAATGGGTGTAAACAAATTCACTCCATTCATAACCTTACATACCTGAAGGAATCTAATTCTCGCACTTCCTTGATAGCCCAAAGAGAATTGTGGAAGAACTTGTAGAAATTAGACTTGATCACCTCTCAAAAACCCCTAAGCTTGCATGCATGAATTAGGATAGGTTTAGAATGGCATAACCCATCATAAACACTCTATTTCATGCTTAAAACGACGTAGTTGTGGACCATAGGTCTTAGGAATGGCGAAAATAATGAAATTCTTGGAAAAATTGCTCTACCCGTGACAACGGGTGTCACAATGGACCGTTACTGGCTCCAACGGTCCGTCACACCCCTCGTTGTTACACCCCTGAATCAGGTCCCAGATCCCCTACCATGACTGAACAGATCGAGTCATTATAAGTTCCAACAACTCATTGCTGCCGGTCGTTTTCACCACTGCCTTAACTGGGAATTCTTTCCAACGAGTGCTGACAATGGCCCGTTTCTTCGAACAACAACTAACCTCACCACGACTACCTTCAACGACTCATTGTAACATCTCATAGGTCATCCTGAGACCCATCATTCCCAACTCCAGACTTGCAGTATCTCTTCACGGGCACATCCAAGAGTCCTTAGTCCCTCCAACGACTCGTGCAATGATTTGTTCTGAGAAAATTTTCCAGATTTCTGCTACATTTAATTTTGAAATCCCTGGTCTAGTCATAGGAACTTTTGGGGTATTACAATATCTCTCTCTTGGGAACATTCATCCTTGAATGCGGGAAAACATACAGAAAACAGAGAAATGAAATCACCATATTTAAATACTGAGTGTACATGCTGAAAACTGACGGAGTGAATGACTTTGAATTGATCTATCCAGCTGAACTGAATCCAGGAATCATACATATATCCATTTACATGAAAGAAACTGAGTCACATAAATTGAACATGAAACTGAATAGAGTTTTAACGAAAAACTAACACCTCAAGATGAAACTGAGTCGGTAGGGAATAGATATGGGTATTTAGCCATCATATCTGCCTCAGCTTTCAATGTAGCTCCCTCAACATGTTGATTCCTCTATAATACTTTAAATGAAGCTACTTATTTGTTCCTTAGCCTTCGAACTTGACGATCTAGTATTTCTTTATAACTAAGGCTGTCTTTCACACCGGTATTGTACACCAAAATAACTAGAGATGGATCACCCAAACACTTCTTTAGTAGTGATACATGGAAAACTGGATGGATTGAAGCTAATTCTGAGGGCAACTCCAATTCATATGCTACCTTGCCAACCTGTTTCACAATCCGATATGGGACAACATAATGGGGACTGAGTTTTCCTTTCTTTCCGAACCTCATCACTCACTTCATGGAGACACCTTCAGAAACACCCAATCATCAACTTCAAACTCAAGTTCCCTCCTCCTCACATCGGCATAGGACTTTTGGTTACTTTGAGGTGTTTTCAACCTACCCCGTATAAGCTGAACTTTCTCCATGGCCTCATGGACTAAATCTTGTCCTGTCATTGCAGCTTCACCGACTTCAAATAAGAAATAGGCGATATGCACCTCCGCCTATAGAGAGCCTCAAACGGAGCCATATGAATGCTAGAATGATAGTTGTTATTATATGCAAACTCAGTGAGAAGCAGATGATCATCTCAACTACCCTTGAAGTCAAAATCACACGCTCACAACATGTCCTCAAGAGTCTGAATAGTTCACTCTGTCTGACCATCCATTTGCAAGTGAAATGCGGTACTGAGCTTGGCTTGAGGACCAAGTCCCTTTTGAAACGACCTCCAAAACTAAGAGGTAAATTGGGTACTCTATCTGATATAATGGACAAATTCACTCCATGCAACCGAACTAGCTCTCAGATGTATAGTTTGGCATAATCCTCTATGAAATTAGTGGTCTTGACTGGTAGAAAATGAGCGGCTTTTGATAACATGTCCATGGCCACCCAAATAGAGGCATACTGCCAATAAGTGTGAGGAAACCCTACGATGAAGTCCATATTAATCTCCTCCTACTTCCAAGTAGGGATGCTGATGTCCTGAAGCACACCTCCCGATCTCTGATGCTCTACCTTCACTTGCTAACAATTTGGACACTTAGAATCAAATTCTGTGATGTCTTTCTTCATGCCATTCCACCAATAGACTTCTCGTAGGTCTCGGTATATCTTGGTGGCACCTAGATGTATCGAATGTCTAGAACCGTGAGCCTCGTGCAATATCCGATTTCTCAAATCACCAACGTCGGGGATACATAAGCTACCTTGATATCGAAGCACACCATCTCTCTCTTTGGAGAAGACCTCTACCTTCTGATTCTGAATGGCTTCCTTTAACTTTACCAAAATAGGGTCCTCATGTTGTTTAGCTTTTACATCAGTCACCAAGGATGATTCTGACCCGTTCTAAACTATAACACTGCCATGAGTTGAGTTAACCAAAAGAATTCCCGACATTGCAAGTTGATGCAAATCCTTCACCAGCTCCTTTCTCCCCTCATCTACATGGGACACACTCTCCATTGAGTTTGTACTAAGTGCTTCTGCTACTACATTGGCCTTCCCTGGGTGATAAGGGACACTCATATCATAATCCTTGAGTAACTTCAACCACCTCCTTTGGCGGAGATTTAGGTCCTTCTGGGTAAACACATTATGTAGGATCTTGTGATCCGTAAACACATCAACAGGGACCCCGTACAAATAGTGCCTCTAGATCTTTAATGCAAATACCACCACCACCAATTCAAGATCATGGGTCGAGTAATTCCTTTCATGAACCTTCAGCTGCCTGGAAGCGTATGCTATAACTTTACTATGCTGCATCAATACACAACCAAGGACGATTCTAGAAGCATCACAATACACCACAAACCCATCGGTACCCTCAGGTAGGGTTAACACCGGTGTTGAGGTGAGTCGGGTCTTCAACTCTTGAAATCTCCTCTTACAAGCCTCAGACCATTGGAATTTCACTTTCTTTTGGGTCAATTTGGACAATGCCTCTACAATAGATGAAAACCCCCTCAATAAATCACTGATAGTACCCAACTAAACCCAAGAAACTCTTGATGTCTGAAGGATTCACCAGTCTAGGCCAATTCTTCACTGTTTCTATGTTTTGAGAGTCTAACTTGATTCCCTCACTTGATACCACATGGCCCATAAATTCCACTGAGCTCAAACAAAACTTGCACTTGCTGAATTTTCCATATAATTGGCGATCCTTAATAGTCTGTAGAACCACCCTCAGATGAGCGGCATGCTCCTCTTTGCTCCGAGAGTATATCAGGATGTCACCAATAAACACAGTCACGAACATATGCAAGTATGGCTTGAACACCCTGTTCATCAAGTCCATAAAAGCTGTAGGAGTATTCATTAGTCCAAAAGACATAACTACAAACTCATAATGACCATACCGCATCCTGAAGGCTATTTTCGAGATGTCACTCTCCCGAACCCTGAGCTTATGGTTTCCGAACCTGAGATCTATCTTTGAAAAGCACTTAGCACCCTAAAGCTGGTCAAACAAATCATCAATCCTAGGGAGAGGATACCTGTTCTTGATGGTGACCTTGTTTAATTGCCGATAATCAATACATATACAAAGAGAACCATCCTTCTTTCGGACAAAGAGAACTGGTGCACCCCATGGGGATTTGCTTAGTCTGATGAACCCCTTATCTAAATGGTCTTTCAACTGCTCCTTTAACTCCTTTAGCTCGGCTGGAGCCATTCTATAAAGAGAAATAGATATAGGTTGCGTATCGGGAAGAAGGCCAATACAAAAAACAATCTCCCACTCGGGAGGAATTCCTGGTAGATCTTCTGGGAATACTTCTGGATACTCACGTACTACTAGGACTAACTGGATAGTCAGGGTCTCAGATGTGGCATCCTTAACCCTACTTAAAGGTACCCTTGGAGATCATCTTTCTAGCCTTAAGATAGGAAATGAAATGACCTACAGGCACAACTGAACTACCCTTCCATTCTATGATTGGCTCACCCAAAAGTATGAACTCTACCACCCGGGTTTTACAATTAATTGAGGCGTAACATGAAAATAGGCAATCCATGCTGAGGATAACATCAAAATTGGTCAAGGATAACTTTACTAGATCTGCTAAGGTGACTTTTTGAAAGGCTGTTACTTGGCAACTTCTATATACTCGTGCATCTACAACTGAATCAGCCATTGGAGTAGAGATTGAGAAGGGTTCTGATAAGATTTGGAGACTGACTCTGAAACTACTAGAGACATAGGGCGTCATATAAGACAAGGTAGCCCTTGGATCTAACAAAGTATATAAATCAAGATGGAAAACCGTAACATATCTGTGACTACATCCATGGAGACCTCCTGCTCCTGGCGTGATGCTAAGGCATAGATACTATTCAGGCACTGACCGCCACCTATGCTAATAGATGCACCCTGCTGAGATGGGCGGGCTGGTGGAGCTACTGAACTGGAAGGTAACCTCATCCCCTATCATGGCCCTGTCTAGTGGCTAGGCAGTCTTTGAGCATATGTCAGGTCTTCCCGCACCCGAAGCAAGTACCTATACCCGGTAAACACTGACCCGTTTGCCTCCGACCACACCTGTCGCAAACTAGGATACTGGAATCTGTGGGTCTGCTGCTTTGACCCTTAGAGCCTGATGCTCGTCCCAATGGTCGTGCCTAGGTATGGATGGCACACTCATAGCTGAAGATGTTGGGGAGGAAGATCTTTGGTGAGACTGTTGTCGGTGCCCACCCCCTGGTCTCAGCTTAGAGAACCTATAGCTATCTGTCCTAGCCCTCTTGGCCTCACTCTCCCTCAGATGCTTTGCCTCCATCTATGGGGTGTACAAAACTATCTGAGGAAAATGCATATCCTGATAGAGCATGGAAGTTCTGCAATCCTTGTCTAGATTGTCTGCCACCCCATGAACAAACCTGCTCACTTGAGCCCTCTGATCAACCGCTAACTCTATGGCATTCTTTGACAGACAAGTGAACTCTAGGGAATATTCCTACACTGTCATCTTTCCTTGTTTTACATTCACGAACTGGGACGCCTTCAACTCCCTCATCTCATGGGGGGAAGAACCAATCTAGGAAAGTGACATGAAACTCATCCCAACTGATAGGGCCTACTCCCACTGCCCTACTATTCTTCCACTATTTAAACCAACTGTGTGCAATCCCCTTCAACTGATATGAGGCCAAATCCGCACACTCCTCTCCAGTCACCCCCATGACCTAGGTGATCTTCAGAATCTTATCGTAAGCTCATGTGGATCCTTATCCAACTTTGACCCAAGAAACTATGGAGTGTTCATCCTTAGAAAATCTCTAACTCATGCTGCCGCCACATTCCCATTCCACAGAACATGTGCTACCGCTTACTGATTAACCTGGGCGACCAAGACCTGTGCTAGCATCCGAATGGCTGCCCTGAATTCAGCGTGGGCAACCGGCTCTAGTGCATGGTGCTCATGGGTTGGTGGGCCTCCTGATGCCCATCTCTATTGTCATCCTCGTGGTCATTTCCATTTCTATTTCTTCTGTCGTTAAATCTGCGGGGAGGCATGATTCTTCAATCACAAATAGCATGAGTTAGAAGGATAGAGAGACATTTCACCTCATGACATAGATCATGAAAAAAGGGAACATTTCCGAAACATCTAGTAGCCTCTTCTTCATAAGTGCGTCGTGCTTCACACCCATGAAAAAGACTCTACTTAACGCAACTTTCAGACACCCTAGAACCCTTCAAAACCAATTTCTCCAATACTAAGTTTGTCACAACCCGAACATCGGACCAGATCAAGACATGGGACAAGGAGCCCCGAGAGACTCCAAGTTGACCCATAGCATGAACATCCGTCTAGCTCAATCAAGTAAAGCGAAAGACTTAACATAATAAACATGGAAGAAATTTGAACTAACATAAAAATCTGAATATACAACATGAGTTTGAAGCTCAATACAATCTATTTTCTAAAAAGCCTTTGATGTGATGAGTTGATCAAACAAGACCCCATCTAACTCTCTACGTCTAAAACTGAAAATAAGTAAACATAACCGTATAGAAGAGGGGACCTTGACATATGAGGACTCACCAATAGGGACTGGATGCTAACTCTGGAAACTGGCTAGTGACAGTGCTCAGTTTGATGATCGGAGCCTGTATCATAAAATGATACAACATAGACTATGCAGTCAGTACGTGGAATGTACCGAGTATGCAAGGTAAGTAAAACTGCTTAAATAAGTAAAATCATCTAAAACATGCATAATATAAAACAAAATCAAGATAAGAATCTGAGAGTAGAGCTTGCATGCTATTTTCTGAAATCATGTATGAACATAATTGGACATTATAACTAAATCAAATAACCCAAAGTTGAAATTTGATAATCGTAAGTAAAATTGTACATTGGGTCAAACCTACTTTAGAACATATACACATATATATATATATCATAAATGATAAACATGCATAACTGAAAACATGAGGAACAATGGGAAACTCGTCATACAACCGACATTACCACGATAGAGCTTATGTGGTCCCGACTATCACACTCAAGTGGGCAGAGCCGTCTAAATCCTTGCTAGGGATAAAGACGCAACCATAATATCGATATCAAGATGAAGGCCCCTTGGGGTAGGGGAAATCTCACAAAGGAGGTCCCAAATAATCTGATCATACCTACGTTGGCGCGTAGTTCTGAGGCATAGGGTCGACTGACCCTTATCCTACTGGTGCTAGACACTACTCCTAAAAACGTACATATGCTCTCTAGCGTTTTTCAATGAAGCTGACCATCGTCTAGTGACGAAGATGAATAATCATGTACATATAAAATCTCAAATAATACATAAGGAGCCTTGGCTCAAACCATATCATAAGCTAAACATAATTGGGAGTCTTGACTCCAATACCATGTGGTAAGCTAATTAACTTGAAATCATAAATCATACTTGAACATATGGGCTTACCCAATACGTAAACATACATAAAATACTTGATTCACTTAAAACATAATCATAAACATGGGTAACTTGAAAACGTGCTTATCATCATAATATCTCACCATACTTGAACATACATCATAAATCTCAACTTTTATGAACTTCTCATCGATGAGCATTTTAATTTATAAAACTTCAAAACATGATTTATAATTGAAAGTATTGTACAACTTGCCCATGAATCATAATAAAATAATAGTAACATACTTAGATCATACCCATAGTAGAAACTCAGGAATTTCATGCATTGGGTTAAAATCCAATATGATCAACAAATAGATTTTCATGAGTTAGAAAGGAATTAGGAATGGGTGTGAAAAAATTCACCCATTCATAACCTTCCATACCTAAAGGAATCTTATTGTCACACTTTATTGATAGCCCAAAGAGAATTAAGGAAGAACTTGTAGAAACTAGACTCGATCACCTCTCAAAACCCCCTAAGCTTGCATGCATGAATTAGGATAGATTTAGAATGGTATAACCCCTATTAAAACACTCTATTTCGTGCTTAAAAGGATGTAGTTTAGAACCCTAGGGCTTAGGAATGATAAAAATACCCTTAATGAATTATTTGGAAAAATTGCTCTGCCAGTGACAACATGTGTCACAACGGACCGTTACTGGCTCCAACGGTGCATCACACCCCTCGTTGTTACACCCCTGAATCAGGTCTCAAATCCCCTACCATAACTGGACAGAATGAGTCGTTACAAGCTCCAATAACTTGTTGTTGCCAGTCGTTGTCACCACTGCCTTAATTGGGAATTCTTTCTAATGGGTCTTGACAATGGCCCGTTGCTTCCAACAATGGATCATACCATGACTCGTTACTTCCCCTTGATCTAGAACTAACCTCATCACGACTACCTTCAATGAATCATTGTAACATCTCAGGGGTCCTCCTGAGACCCATTAGTCCTAACTCCAGAGCTGTAGTATCTCTTCACAGGCACATCCAATGAGTCCTTCGTCCCTCCAACGGCTCATGCAATGATCCGTTCTGAGATAATTTTCAAGATTTCTACTACTTTTCATTTTTAAATCCTGAGTCTAGTCTTAGGAACTTCCGAGGTGTTACAATTTCGCTCTTGTATTATCATTTGAGCAAATTAGATTTAGTAGAATAAGCTCTACCCGGATTTGCTTGGGGTCACTTGTGACTCTAAGTATCGTGTCGCATTCTGGGGTGCAGACTCAGGTCATGGAAAACATGGTATAAAATCCTTAGATTCAAAGTATCCTAGGATGTCTGAAAGTCGCATCAAGTAGAGTCCCTTTCATGGATGTGAAGTGCGCAACACTTATGAGGAGGGGGCTATGAGGTGCTTTTAGAAAAATTTCCTTTATTCATGATTCTTATCGTGTGTAGAGTTTTAGACTCTAATACATCATCCTAACTCATGTTTTACCCTTTTTAGGTAACAATACCTCCCATAAAAGAAAATAAGAAGGACCGGAAAAGCTAACCAGCTAGCCCCACTAGCTCCTGCAGCTCCTCAGGACGACTAGGTGTCCCGTGCGGAATTTTGGGTTGCCATTCAGATGCTAGCACATGCAATGACTAACCAGGCTAATCAGCAAGTTGTTGTTCCATCCAACACCAATGGGTCAACAGCTAGGGCCAGGGTTCAAGATTTCACACAGATTAATCCCCCAGCTTTTCACAAGTTTAAGATAGAAGAGGACCCGTAGGAGTTCGTGCACAAGATTCAGAAGATCACCCAAATCATGGGTATTACCTCTATAGAGAATGATGATCTAGCTACCCACCAGTTAAAAGGGGTGATTCAGATTTATTATAAACAGTGGAAGAAGGGAAGGCAGAATGGTGCAGATCTAGTGGAATGAGATGAATTCAGTTCAGCATTCTTAGATAGGTTCTTTCCTCAGGAGTTAAGGGAAAGTAAGGCTATGGAGTTTATGAACTTGAAGCAGAACAACATGACAGTAGAGGAATATGCAGTGAAGTTCTCTCAGCTACCGAGATATGCTCTAGAAATGGGTGTTGAGTCGAGGACTCGCATGTTTCAATTTATTAATGGAGTCTCAGGTTTGGTACTCAAGGAATGTAGGACCGCCATGCTCATTAAATTATAGATAGCTCTAGTCTCATCATTCATGCCTAGTAAATAGAGGCAGAAAAGTTGAAGGAGATAGAGAGGGAGAGCAAATGAGCCAGAACTTGTCAGTTTGAGTGCTCCCAACAGAGGTTAATCGGTGGTAATCACTCCCAATAGAAGCAAAGGCCTCCAGCACCTTCCTCAGCTAGTGCTCTACCGTCCAAGCCCCATAAGGATGGGATAGGTAAGACATCAGGCTCCTAGTTCTAGGGCTACGTCTCTAGCAATCGCAGTTTTCCAGCATGTCCTAAGTGCAGCAAGAATCATTCGGGTGAGTATCGTATGGGCAAAGAGGGTTGCTTTGGGTGTGGCCAGTTGGGTCATAGATTGAGAGAGTGCCCGTCAGCAGGACAGGGAAAGGCCTAGTATACTACATTGGCAGCCCCGGAAGGTCACCCAGCTCAGCAAGGCGCTACTTTAGGTACATATGGCGGTCACCACCAAAATTGATTTTACGCTCTAGCTTCAAAACACGATCAAGAGAACTCACCTAATGTCGTTACTGGTATGTTATGCCTTTTCCATATTGATGTTTATGATTTGTTAGATCCCGGAGCCACACTCTCCTTCATGACTCCTTACATTACAGTCCAGTTCGATATTAGTCTAGAAATCCTCTCCAAGCAGTTTTCAATATCTACCCCGATTGGTAAGTCAGTTAGAGCTAGTCGAGTGTATAAAAATTGTCCAGTTTTAGTGTTGGGTAAAGTTACCCTAGTTGATCTAATAGAGCTAGACATGGCCGACTTTGACCTTATCCTTGGCATGGACTGGCTACATTCTTGTTATGCTTCAGTCAACTACAGAACCAGAGTTGTCAGGTTTCATTTTCCTAAAGAGCTAGTCTTAGAGTGGAAGGGAAGTCCTTTAGCACCTAAGGATAGTTTTATTTCGTACCTTAAGGCTGGGAAAATGATCACCCTGGTAAATCTATCACTTGGTTAGGGTCAAGGATTCCAGTTCTGAGACCCCGACACTCCAGTCAATTCTAATCGTGAATGAGTTTCCTAATGTGTTTCACAAAGATCATTTTGGAGTCCCTCTCGAGTGGGAAATAGATTTAGACATAAACCTCCTACAAGATATCCATCCAATCTCTATTCCTCCTTATAGAATGTATCCAACTAAGAGTCAAAAGAACAGCTGAAACACCTTCTAGATAAGGGCTTCATCAGGCCCAGTATCTCCTCGTGGGGTTCCCCAGTCTTATTCATGCGAAAGAAAGATGGTACACTCAGAATGTGCATCGACTACCGTCAGCTGAACAAAGTCACAGTCAAGAAGAGGTATCCTCTACCCATGATTGATGACTTGTTTGATTAGCTTCATGGGGTAGTTCTTTCTCCAAGATAGATCTCAGATGGGCGTACCATCAGCTCAAGGTCAGAGAATGTGACATTCCGAAAACAAACCTTAGAACTCAGTATGGTCACTAGGAATTCGTAGTTATGTCTTTTGTACTAACTAATGCTCCTGCAACTTTTATTGACTTGATGAACAGGGTATTCAAGCCACACCTAGACATGTTCGTCATTATCTTTATAGATGGCATTCTGGTTTACTCTAGAATAGAGAAGGAGCATGCAGACCATTTGAAAATAGTCTTATCGATTCTTAGGGACCGCCAGTTGTTCGCCAAATTCAAAAAGTGTGAATTCTAGCTAGAATCAGTTGCCTTTCTCGATCATATGGTCTCCAAAGAGGGGTGGATCCTTAGAAAATAGCGGCAGTTAAGGATTGTCCAAGACCCACATCTATGACATTAGGAGTTTCTTAGGTCTAGGTGACTATTATTGACGGTTTGTTGAAGGATTCTCCTCCATTGCCTCCCCTTTCACCAAATTAACTTAGAAAAAGGTGAAGTTTTAGTGGTTTGATGAATGTGAGAAGAGTTTTCTAGAGTTGAAGACTTGACTTACTACAGCCCCATTCTTGACTCTACCAGAAGGTTCAGATGGGTTTGTGGTCTATTGTGATGCCTCTAGAGTAGGCCTCAGTTGTTTTCTGATGCAGCATGCCAAGGTCATAGCTTACGCCTCCAGACAGCTCATAGTTCATGAGAAGAACTATCGAACTCATGATATTGAATTAGCAGCGATAGTGTTCGCCTTGAAGATTTGGAGGCATTATCTCTATGGGGTTCATGTAGATATTTTCACTAATCACAAGAGTCTTCAATATGTATTTAGTCAAAAGGATTTGAATCTTCTTTAGAGAAGATGGCTAGAGTTATTGAAGGATTATGACATGAGTGTGTTGGATCACCCAGTATCACCTATGAAAGGCTGATGTAGTGGCTAATGCCCTCAGTAGCATGTCTATGGGATGTGTTGCTCATGTCAAAGAAGGTAAAAAGGAGCTAGCAAAAGATATTCAAAGATTGGCTCTGTTAGGAGTACAGTTGGTTGATACATTTGATAGTGGAGTTTTAATCCAAAGTAGGTCAAAATCCTTACTAGTGGTGGAGGTTGAGACAAAATAGGATGATGACCCCATTCTACTAAAGTTGAAGGAGGCAATTCTAAGAAAAGTGGTGGAAGATTTCTCCAAAGGGGGAGACAGTGTGCTTCATTACTAGGGAAGATTATGTGTTCCAGAGGTAGATGATTTGAGGTAGCAGATACTAATGGAAGCCCATAGCTCCAGTTATTCTGTGCACCCAGGTGCCACCAATAACACATATATGTATACATGTAGAGGTGGTGGCCAAGGGTCGCGGCGCACCGCCCATCGCGCCAGAACATGGGCGTGATGCGCTAGCCCTTGCGCCGAGGGTGGGGCGCGACGTGGCACCTGGAGCGCCCTGCCACCAGTCCCGCCCTTCCGCTCGATCAGTTTCATGTTCACGTGGTCCTCCCTCGGGCCTTAACCTGCATGCGTCATTCCCTAAGTATTCCTACAAGCACACACACACTTCTGCTAATCACTAACAACTTACGGGGTGTAACATCATCCCCCCTTAGGAACATTTGTCCTCGAATGTAATTCAACCTTAAGAGGTTTTGTCCTCACGCTTTTGCCTTAAAATTTTGACAGAGTCTCCTCTGTAATATGGACTATCCGAAAACTTGAAATGTAGAAATGTCCATCACAGGCGTCACAAGGGATGCTACTTACAACTGAATAACATAGCTTCGCCATATATATGTAAGCAACTGATAACAATAGAAACAAAGTCAACTATATAACATCTGAAACTATCTTGCCTTATCTGAAATTGTTTGAGTTTATATTATATCATTGTAGATCCTGGAACAACTGAGGATATCCAGACTTTATGTCATCCTTAGCATTTCAATTCACACCTTCTTATAATTCTATTCTTCTATATGACTCTAATAGGCTACATCTTTGGTTCTCAAGATAGCCCCTACGGACCTGATGATCTAGTATACTTGTTGGAGTCTCCACGTGGTACAACTCTTCTGTAACCTGAGCATCCTCGACTAGGTCAATTGGAGAAAAGGTTTCCTATGCCTTGGGTAATATTGATGAATAGATCCTAGCTCCGAAGGTAACTCTAACCCATATGCCACTTGGCTGATCTTTCAGAGGGTTTGATATGGTCCAATCAATCTATAACTAAGTCCACCCTTCTTATCGAATTTCATAATGCCCTTCATTGGCGAAATTTTCAGGAATACCCAATCGCTGCCTCAATCTCTAACTCCCTACATCGTACATTGGAATAGGACTTCTGACGACCCTGGGCTGTCAGTAAATGCTCTCCAATGAGTTTAACTTTTTCTTCTGACTGATGTGTTATGGTAGGTTCAATTAACCCTGACTTATCTACTTCAGGCCATCATATAAGGGACCTACATTTTCACCTATAAGATATCTTCCAGTGTATGAAATAGGCACTCAACTAGGCCATCGGTCTAGGGATGAGGAGTTGTACTCAAGTTAATCTACACCCCAGTCCGTTCTGACACCCTTTCCTAAACCTAGTTGTGAGTTGTGGTCCTCTGTTAGACTTTGATAGACACTGGTACATCATATAGCTGGACTATCTCTTTAGTAATTAACTTGGCATAATCTTTAGCTAAAACATAATTCTGACTGACAAAAAATGAGTTGATGTCATTAACCATTCAATAATGACCCAAGTAGGTTCAAGTCTACGCCTGGTATGACGTAAATATATAACTAAATTTTTATTGACCACCTACTTTCATGCAGGCACAACTATTTCCTAAATTAACGTGCCCGATATCTGATGTCCAGCCTTTCCCTGCTGGCTATTAGAGCTCTGTGCTACCACTCAACACTATCTTTCTTCTTCCCATCCCATCAGTAGATCTCTTTCATAACCTGATGCATTTTTGTCTAACCCAATTGGAGGAAATAACGAACACAATGTACCTTTGCAATAGTCTACTAACGAAGCCTTGCCACATTTGGAACACATAGTCGACCTCTGAGTCTCAAGACTCCACCCCCTGCTAACTCGAAGGTCGATGACCCTTCTCCTGGGCCTTGTCTCTAGGATGTACTAGGTTATGGTCTACGTACCGTCACTCCTTCACCTACACAACTAGAGTTGGTATTGCAGTATTCTAGGTTACAATCTCACTATCTTTTAAATGTCAGCTTGATGCTTAATTCTCAACATTCAGTGGTGATTCCCAGCTCTATCAGCCTGCTACGGCCTAGAGGTGGTTCTGTTTTCCCCCATATCTCAGTGTTCATGTCTTACCCTTACTTTTATAGGCCTAAAACCGTGGTTCGTGCCTTATTCACCGTACTGGAAAGGATGTTACCGGCAAAGTCTACTAACCTATATCGTCCTGACCCACAGTCGGGTTGGTTCCCATAATAGAATCCCTCTGCCCCTCGACATAAAAAGTTGGGCGTCATAGGATTTATTCTCCAGGTATTCGCTTCCGCTATCAACGCACTACGGTGGGATTAGTTGTTGCACCCCAGAGCACACGGTCGTACAAGTAATATAGTGACTCTTGAAGTGCCGGATGTTGAACCCACAGGGACTGAACTATTTCAGTGAATATTCAAGTTCAAGTGCTCAATTAATTTTCACATGTGTTGGTTTTCAATATTTAAGAGTTGGCATCTAAATTTATGGTGATAACAATTAATTCAAAAATACAGTAATGAGAAGCATCTAGAGTTAAGGCCTGACAATCATGCAATGCTCAAATTCACAATGGTTCAAGTATATGAAATTCATTTGTTTTCTCACAGGGTTAATACGCAATGTTCTTGATCTTTCGAGCCTATAAACACAACAAACTAGCCTCACACCTAGATCGTTGAGCGGGGATGTGACGTCCTAATTCGTGAGCAATTAACAATGTGCATGTGGTTTGCGGGGTTTATGCCCTTGATTATGGACTTTCGTACCTCTAATCATTTAACCTAGAATTAACTTCACAACTATGTCTGAGAGTGGTAATGAAACAATTTAATCCAAAGTGTCTAGCTATCTTCCAATTTAATTAACCAAGCAAAGAAAACTAGGTATAATTACTATCCTAATCGCGAATCCTATCTTGAAGACAAGAACTTGCTTCCTGCATTCTTTAGTTCTAACCTAGGGTAACTCTTTCAAGCTTTTACCTAAGCTTAACAAGTTCGTTTAAATGGTGATCAAGCACTAAAACAACAAATAATAAGAATGCTAGACAAAACAACAAAGAAACTTGAACCAAAGATGAAATTATGCAAATACATTCATGTCATGTGGCCTCAACCCTAGAAGAAGGGTTTTAGCTACTCATTTTCAGACAATCATTCCAAAACATGTTGAATTTATGTAATTACAAGAATGTATAAAAGAGATTAAAGGAAATCAAACCCTAGGTAGAGTTTCCTTCGTTCTCCCTTCGCCCCTTTCCGTTCTTCCCAAAATATTTCATGATAAAGTGATTTTTGGAGCTAAGTGTCCCATTTATACTAAGTGAAAAATCACACATTTTGGTCGTCCATGAACTGCCTCCGTGCCACGCCGCCCATCGCATAGCAGCAACTCCATGGCATGGGGCTATTGTGCATTTCTACTGGACGGATGGCATCGGCAGTTCCAATGCGAGGCTTGTGCACGTCGCCTGGCGTGACAGGCTCTATCTCGCACGCGGTGCACAGCGTGACATGGACAATGGCGCGCAGCAAGGCATGGCATGGCACGGCGCCAACGCATTGCCTGGAAGCTTCTCGTGCGCACTCCTGCCTGCGTGGCACAGTGCCAATCGCGACAATCTCTTATCGTAGCATGCTGCAGGGTGTGATCAAGGCACTTCCATGTTTTCTTCATGCCATCTTCCTTGCACTTAATCCCGAACTTCCTTTATCTTCATGCATCATCATATTAAGCTCATTCGTTGCATTTTTCACTTACAAAACAAATAGCTAATCACATTTGTTAATTTATGGACGAAATTATACAAAATCACATGAGAATATAATTAATTAAATTGACAAACACGCCTAAATTAAGTTATAAAATAGCACTTAGGCATGTAATTGTGCCCAATATCACTAACCTAACACTTAAAGCCTTGTTCGTCCTTGAATAACTCCATTCCATCTCATGCACATGAAGAACTCACATATAACTAATTGAAGCAAGACAATTCAAGCTAAGGCTACACAGATTGTTTTAGATGGCAAGTTAAAAACAGAGCATGCAAGATATAACCATTAAAATCCCATATAACTACGTTAAGACTCCCTAGCCTCAAGAATCGACTCTCAAACTCAACAAACTCATGCAAATTAACCAGCCAAGAAATCCGACATGAATTTTATCCTTCATCAAACATGTGACCTTACAACAAGAGAGTTACCCCTTTTTTCACTCATTAGTTTTCAAATTGTGACATATATGGGTGTATGAATAAGAAATAAGCTCACTCTCACAAAGAATTCACATGCAACGTGTATTGACCCATAAGCTTGCCTTTAGTGTTTTACTCCACTAATTTAGGAATGTTTGAAAGTAAGATCAAGTAGGACTTAGTGTTCTGTAATGTAGGCTAAGGGATGGGTAGGTACTATTTTGGAAAATAATAGTGACTATCTTCCCTAAGCGATTTTAATACACCACACTTGCTCATTAAGCACATTCTCGTCTTTCACTTCACCTCCTGTTCTTTTCACTCTCAATTTTTTTTGTGCTTCTTCGTTTCTTTAAGCACACTTATATTATTAGTAAGGAATACTTAAACAACGTTTTCATTCTTTTGTTATTTTAATCCCTACCAACACTAAGACATTTGAAACAAGTGCACCTCTAATCTTTCCCTCAACTTCCACAACTACTATTTTCCTTCTTTTTCAAGATTCTCACTCCTTAACTCTTTTTCATTTTTTTCACTTAAGAGCTTAGGAATTTTAGATCAAATTTAGTTCTATTGAAACAAAAGGATTAAGCTTTTGATGTGGCTAATCAAAGAATAGGCTAAAGGCTCAATGGGACTAACTAGGATTATGCATTAAGGGTAGCCAAAGCATAGGACGAAAATAATCTTATTCAAAGAAATGCCTACATCATCTCCTACAATTAACATTCCTCATTTTCATTTGCAAATACACCAGGCAAGTTCTAGACACTACATGATAGCATGAAATACTCAAAGAACCTTACACTCACTGCATATGTTCAATTCTAGACAGACCAATATAGACTCTCAATACAGCTAATCACATGAATTCAGAATTAAGCTTTCAATACAGAGTCATATTAGAGAGCCTAGGTGTCTCAAACAAAATTATACAACTGCTACACATACTTCAAAAGTAAAAACACTTGCACCATACAATCATGTATAACACTCAACAAGAACATCAAGCTATCAACTAAGGGTTCGAAAACAAAAACCTATTGACTAATTTTGCCTCAAGACAAAACTGGATTAACTGGAGTACTATGCTGAAGAAACTAACTTGCCAAAAGAAAATGCCTTAACATACCTCGTTCGCTATTTACTGATTAACTGGCAAGGTTCGGCTGGTATATAGTTGTTCTTCCGAACTGTAATCATATTAACGGAATAATAGGGCTAACTTCATTACTATATTTGAAGAAAACAATAACTTATATATATATATATACTGACTATACTTCAACTTATCGAAAGATGATCAAAAACTCATAATCTCTCGGCTATCTAGAAGGGAGAAATACTTACTTTAGGCACGTGATCATACTGACACTAGTTTGAAACAATTCCACTAATTTAGGCTCGGGGGGACGACGACTCGCCGGGCGTATTTTACGAAAATAACTCTGCAGCGATGCTCCCTGCAGCCTTATACTTCACTACCCGGAGTTAATTTAGATTTGGACGGCGTTTAGTGGCGTAATCGGATGATTTTTAATAGTTTCCCTTCGTCTCTAATCTCTACTGGCTGAGGATTTATGAAAATGACTTAACATCTAAGTGTGAGGCCTTTATATACTTGAGGCAGCAGACAAGGAAACGTGGCACGTTGCCCAACATGATGTTTCTGATTCATGCCACGTCGACTAATGCGGAGGAGCAGCTCCGTTCCACTTTACCCCTTTGGGCCGCTTGGTTCGACCTCCTCTCAAGAAATCTGGACTTGGCACTCGTTCAGCCTTTCCCCGAGCCCTTTCCTAGTAAGTTTGGCACTCTAAAACTCTCCACCAACATGCGAATAGGCCGACTAAATGCTAGAAACTTATGGGGTGTAACATCATCCCCCCCTTAAGAACATTCGTCCTCGAATGTTAACTTTTACTTGCAAGAACCTTAACCTTGCAATTACTTATTTTGGAAAACATTCGGCAGAGTCTCCCCTGTAATATGGACTATCCAAAAACCTTGAAATGTAAAAAAGTCCAATATAGGTACTCCCCACAAGACTATGGCATTCATTTCACAATAGACTGAAGTCAACTACTCCACATATACATGTATATAATGCAACTTATGAAACAATAATAACAACATACCTCTGGCTGCTCAATCTGACTAAGTCTGAAATAACTTAGGATATTTGGTTTTCATATCATCTTCTGCTTCCCAGGTCATCTCCTCTCGGTTCTTATTTCACCATAACACTTTAACAGAAGCAACATCTTTAGTTCTTAGTCTGCGGATCTGCCGATCTAGTATGGCTACTGGAGCCGGTGATTTGGACGTCTTTGATTGGGATAATCCGAGAGGGATCTCCTATACACTTCCTCAACATTGATACGTGAAAAACTGGGTGAACGAATTCTAATTCTGGGGGTAAATCCAATTCATTAGCCACCTGGCCTATCCTTCGGCGAATCTGATAAGGCCCAATAAACCTCGGGCTGAGCTTGGCTTTCTTACCAAATCTCATCACACCCTTCATCGGTGAAACCTTCAGGAATACCCAGTCACCCATATTAAATTCTAGGTTTCTTTGCCGCACATCAGTATAAGAATCCTGGTGGCTTTGAGCTATCAGCAGACGTTCCCTGATAAGCTTTACTTTCTCTTCTGACTGATGAATAATATCTGGCCCAATCAATGTTGATTCTCCTACCTCAAACCAACCAACTGGAGACCTACACATCCGCCCATATAACGCTTCTTAAGGTGTCATCCGAATTGCTGAATGATAATTGTTATTATAGGAAAATTCAATAAGCGGTAGATGTTTATCCCAGCTGCCTCCAAAATCTAGCACACACGCTCGTAACGTATCCTCGAGCGTCTGGATGGTACGTTCTGCCTACCCATCTGTCTAAGGATGGAAGGCTATGCTCAGGTTAACCTGCTTCCCCAGGCCTCTTTAAAAGATTGCCAAAACTTAGTTGTAAACTGCGCCCCTATGTCAGAGATAATTGATAGTGGAACACCATGCAATCGGACTATTTCTCTAATATACAGCTCAGAATAATCTTCAGCAGAAAAGGTAGCCCTTACTGGAAGAAAGTGAGCTAATTTTGTCAACCTGTCAACAATTATCCAGATAGAATCGTATTTACACCTGCTACGAGGTAACCCTATTAAAAAATCCATATTAATTACCTCCCATTTCCATAAAGGCATGGCTATATCCTTTGTCAATCCTCCTGGTTTCTGATGTTCAGCTTTCATCTGTTGGAAATTATGACATTGAGTTATGAATTCTGCTATCCCCTTTTTCATTCCCGGCCACCAGTAATTCCCTTTTACATCATGGTACATCTTTGTCGAACCTGGATGGAGAGAGTAACGGGCATAGTGTACCTCGCCCATAATTTGCTGGCGAAGCCCTGCCACGTCTGGAATGTAGAGGCGATCCCTATATCTCAAAACTCCATCCTCAGTTACCTGGAAATCTATCACTTCCCCTCGCTGGACCCTATTTCTGATCTGAAACAGGCTAGGATCTTCATACTACCGTTCCTTCACTTCCATAACTAATGATAATACTGCGGTATTCTGGATTACCGCTCCATTGTCTCCTGATTCTACTATATGAACGGCTAAACTGGCTAGCCGATGCAATTCTCTGGCCAATTCCTGCTGCTCGGGTTGTAAATATGCCAGGCTTCCCATGGATTTGCAGCTAAAGGCATCTGCTACAACATTGACCCTTCCTGGGTGATATAAAACATTCACATCATAATCCTTTAACAGCTCCAACCAGTGATGCTTCCGCAAATTCAACTCTTTCTGGGTGAAAATATACTGCAGGATTTTGTGATCAGTGAAAATATCTATGTAGATGCCATACAGGTAATGTCTCCATATTTTCAAGGCATGAATTACCGCAGCTAACTCTAGGTCATGGGTAGGGTAGTTGTTCTCATGCTTCCTCAACTGTCTGGAAGCATAGGCAATCACCTTACCATGCTGCATCAAAACACATCCTAACCCAACACTCGAAGCGTCACAATAGACTGCATAACCCTCTATTCCTTCTGGCAATGCTAGCACCGGTGTCGATGTCAATCTGTCTTTCAGTTCCTGAAAGCTCTGCTCACATGCCTCGTTCCAATGGAATTTGCTGCCTTCTGCGTTAGTTTGGTTAAAGGTGCTGCTAAAGTGGAAAATCCTTCCATGAACCTTCTGTAATACCCGGCTAACCCCAGGAAACTACGTACCTCGGTCAGAGTGGTAGGTCTAGGCCATGTTTTCACTGCCTCTATCTTCTGCGTATCTACCTGTATACCAGCATCTGACAAAATATGGCCCAAGAAGGCTACTGAATTCAGTCAAAATTCACATTTAGAAAATTTCGTATATAGCTGGCGATCTCTAAGAATCTGGAGCACTGTCCGTAGATGATCCTGGTGATCTTCCTCTGAGCGAGAATACACCAGAATATCATTGATAAATACTATCACAAACAAGTCTAGGTATGGTCTGAAAATGTTGTTCATCAGGTCCATGAACACTGCCGGGTCATTTGTCAGTCCGAAGGACATGACTATAAATTCAAAGTGGTATCTGGTCCTGAAGGCAGTCTTTGGAATATCTCTTTTACGAACCCGGACCTGATCATGTCCTGATCTGAAGTCAGTCTTTGAAAAATACCTCTCTCCCTGTAGCTGATCAAACAAATCGTCTATTCTGAAGCGGGTACTTATTCTTGGTAGTAACTTTATTCAGCTGTCAATAATCTATACACATATAGAGGGAGCCGTCCTTCTTCCTCACGAACAGAACTGGCGCACCACATGGTGAGGTACTCGGCCTGATAAAGCCCTTGTCTAGAAAATCCTTCAAATGTTCCTTTAGTTCTCTGAGTTCAGCAGGAGCCATCCGATATGGAGGAATAGATATAGGCTGAGTGTCTGGTAATAAATTGATTGCAAAATCAATTTCCCTTTCTGAGGGAATACTAGGAAGCTCATCTGGAAATACGTTGGGAAATTCATTAACCATTGGGATAGACTGAAGGGTTGGAGGCTCTGCCCGAACATCCTGAACTCTGACAAAATGATAAATGCACCCTTTTGCTATCAATAATCTCGCCCGAAGATAGGAAATAAACCTACCCTTTGGCATGGTTGTACTACCTTTCCACTCCCGTACTGCCTCCCCTAGAAAGTGGAATCATACAATCTTGGTCCAACATTCGACATTGGCATAGCATGGAGCTAGCCAATCCATACCCATAATGGCATTAAAATCAAACATTTCTAGTTCTATCAAATTTGTCATAGTCTGACGACTGGCAACCTCTACTGTATACCCCCGATAGACCCTTCTGGCTATCATAGAGTCACCAACGGGTGTAGACACTGAGAAAGGTCGCCAAAGTAATTCCGGCATAATACTAAACTTTCAAGCCACTAACGATGTAACATAGGACTAGGTGGATCCTGGATCTATCAATACATAAGCAGGATGAGAGAAAATGTTCAGCATACCTGTCACTACATCTGGTGACGACTCTGACTCCTGTCGCGCCGGTAGTGCATAAGTACGGTCTAGGACAACACCTGAACTGGAGGCCCCTGATCTGCCTTGACCTCTGCCAGCTGAAACTGAGGGCCTACGCCCTGCCGGGGATGCTGGAGCTCGTGATCCTGCCGAGGACCTATCCTGTCGATCCCGGTCACCCTGACCCCTAGCTGGACAATTCCTCATCTGATGACCCTCCTGTCCACAAGTATAGCATGTTGTGGAACCATACCTGCATGATCCAGAGTGGTGTCGACTTCAAATAGGGCAAAGTGGTATTGTAATCCTGTTCGGTGTTTTGGTGACTACACGCAAGTGCACGTGATCGAACAAGTAGTAAAATGGCTTAAGTAAGCCAAGTATCAATCCCATATGGACTGAACCAAGGTAATAATTAACTTAAGTGTTAATGAACTATATCTTTAAGAATGCAGACAACAAAATAAATAATATTTAGAGAGTTGTAGGTTCCTAATTTATACGAATCTAAGACAAAATTATAAAGTGAGTCTGAACTATAGTAATGAGCATGCTGAGGTTAAAATGAACATGCAGGGAATTAATTTATCGATACAATTCAGTTAATCTTTCCTTCAGTTTCTAGTCAAGAATTAATGTCTATGGGTTGGAACTTTCATCTCCTATCCAACTTAAGAATCATGAACCTTCAATATACATTTCTGTGATAAAAGAATTTCATGTTCTAGCCATACAAAACTGATTCCTTAATTGACTAACAAGACTTTCAGATATATTTCTATTCTGAATGTAAATCAATTTGCAATTTTGCCAAACGAAGAAGAGATCATATCCTACCAATTCACAACTTTCCAATTTCTTTCCTTCTCAAAATCAAAATTGGATTTTTTAGATATACATTAACATTGGCCAAACATTAATGCAGTAAGAACAAGAATTGATAAAAAAACCATTGAAGAAAAGATGAAAACTAAAATGATCAGCAATTACATTCCACTACAATTGTTCTTAACCTCAGCAAGAAGTGAATTTAGCCACTCATTTGTGGATTAAACATCATCAAATGAGTATAAATCATACAAACAGTTGAGATGAAAGAGAAAGAGATAGAGAAGAACCCTAGAATTTTCGTCCCCTCAACTGCCTGTAACCCACGTTCTTTCTCAACCAAGTCAGAATGTTTAAAATAAAACCTAAGTACGCTATTTATACTAGGGGGAATTTTTCCCGGAATAACAAGCAACGTGGCACGGAGTGTATCGCGGAGCACTCTCTCCGTGCCATGGGGGTATCGTGGACCCTCTCTGGAATTAGGCTCCTCAAAATTTTCACCTTGGCGTGCCACGGCCTGCATCGCGGAGCCTGGCCAACGTGCCACGGTGCTATCGCGCACCTACTCTGGAAATTGATGTCCCAGGTAATTGTACTCAACGTGTCATGGATTGCATCGCGCATTGCCTCCGTGTCATGGAGGTAACACGAGGCTTCACTGGAATGGCCAAAATTAAATCACCCGAGGCAGAATGCCTCCGCGATGGTAGCGTGACACGGCTCCATCGCGGAGCCCTTATTTTTGCTGCTCTTCCTTGACCTTTTCCACTCCTTGCTTCCAAGTCCATTCCCGATTTTTACCAACATGTATCTTAGCTTCCCAAAATTCCATTTTACCTGCAAAACAACACTAATCATGTTGGTTAGTATAAATTCACATTTTAACTACAAATCACATGAGAATGCACAAATAACAATAGATAACAAAGACGAAATGAAGCATTTGAGTATCACTTGGGCATATAATTTTGCCCAAGATCAAATCCCAAACTGCTCCACTCTCCTCTGTTGTTGTGAACCTACTGTCCGCGAATCTTCACCGGGCTCTGGCTGCCCTCGGCGACTAGACCTGCTCCTCTGCCGCTGTGGTGGAGGCGAGGGTCTAGGTAGCCTATCTGATAATCGTGGCCTAGGTCCTCCCCGGGACTCCTCCTGTAATTCATCCGGTCAGTCCCTGCGGCGCTGCTCCTGACTTGTCCTCCTAATCTCCCATGGACGTTGTCTGATACCCTCAATATTCTGAGCAAAAGCCTGCACACAGGCGATATCCATATCCTCTCGCAATGAGGCTGTGATGTAGGTCTCAACATATTCTGGGTTCATCCCCATAATAAAGCGGTGTACCCTAGCTGGCATTGTGTCCACAAAAGCTAGCGCATAACGAGCCAAGGAATCAAACCGCATGGCATATTCCCGAACACTCATCGACCCCTGCTCCAAGTGTAGAAACTGATCAACCCAAGCCTATCGAATCACCCGCGGTAGGTAATGATCCAAGAAAGCCTCTGAGAAGCTGGGCCCAGTCGGAGGGGAAACATCTCTCCCTCGAGACCTCTCCCAACTCTCATACCACAGCACAGCGATGTCCCGTAACTGGAATACCGCCAACTCAACTGACTCTATGGGTGTAGCATGCATCACCCTAAAAATCCTCTACATCTGGTCTAAGAAGTCTTAAGGGTCCTCAGTCCGATCTGTCCCTGTAAATTGCGGGGGACTTAGTGCTAGGAAATCTCGGACCTTCGAGCTACCAGGCCCTCCTACGGATTTTGCAACTGTAGGTAGCACTGGCTGGCGCTGAGCAGCCATCATCTGGGCTAGCATAACCACCGCGCTCCTCACCTCCTAGTTGGATGGTACAGGTATGGAAACTGTCGGAGGCGATGCCGTCACACCGGTCGTCCCAAGCGGCTCCGGATGTGGTGGAGACTGCTGGGGAGGTCGAGATGATACCTCCGTATCATCCTCAGATCGGGCTGCTTCTAACTTAGGCTGAGGCACCCTACTGGTGCCCTCTCCTACTGCTAAATCTAACCTCCTGCCTATCAAAGGGTGTCGCTAGTCTGACATTTCTTTGTAAACAAAAGAGTATAATGAGCTTAGTGACTCAACCATATACTGTACCGCTCTATAGCACGACTGAATAGGAAAAAAGAGGAACCATCCTATCATGCCTTGCAGCCTCCTGCCTATAGTATGTGGTGCACAACACATCCATAGACAAGACTCTACTTAGCACGACTTGCAGACTCCCTGGGATACGACCTGCTCTGATACCAAGTTTTTCACACCCCACCTTTGGAGGCATGACTGGCACCTGGTGCCCTACTAGGACCTGAACTGCTGAGCTGACTGTGCCCAAACACCTCTGGTGCAGGGCTGACTCTGACTCTAGAATCAAGAAAACAACGGGCTATATAGCAGCTGTAAATACAACCCCCGGCCGACAAGGCCTATAGCCACCTGTGAAAGCAAACAGCTAACCAGAGACAAACAATTATAGGGAGTCCTATGCGGGCAGACAAGGCCACCATGATATCTAGTTATAAATGGAAAGTAAAAGCCAATGCTAAACTGAGCTATGACCGACAAGGCCACCAACCAACAACAAAATAGGGCCCCACACGGCTAACACACATAGTCAAAAACACATATGGGCCCCACACAGCCGATAGCATCTAACCACAGGGAAGTAATGCAATCTACAAGCCTCTAGCAATAATAAGATGATCTGTACAGGGCCCCAACCTACCCATACTATACAAACAAAAGCAGTAAACCTCTATCACACAAGCTCCGAAAGAAGGGAGCTGACGGCTCTGTATAGCTGACTGGAACTATGAGGGACCTGCTCCTCATCTATCTGCACCTAAAGGCAAGTAATGCAGCGCCCCAGAAGATGGTGTCAGTACCACAGGTACTGAGTATGTAAAGAAGTAACTTTAAATAACTGAAAGTAAGAAATAGAACTAACAGTGACTGAAGTAAAGAAACCGGACTGAAGATGACTTAGGTAGTGAAATCAGGAATAAACATAACTGTAATAAGGAGGGTAGGGGTCATACCTGACAAATGAGGCACCCTACTGTCTAACTATCGGTAACTAAAGCAAGAATAAACCTTACCTGGCTCCCATAAGCCGAAAGGCACAATCAGCACAAAATAACCCACCTGGGTCCCCATTAGCCCTAGTGAGTACACCTCAATCTATATACCCCTATCCAGGTCATATTGAATCAACTACCAGCTATAAGCGTCTTGCAAGTCCCCTGGGTCTGCAACTGGGCCCGCTCGGCCCTTGACTATAGCTGCGCCTAAGTCGGAGGACTCCTGATATCTACACCCCAGGCGTAAACACTCGGCGGGGGTGTGTATAAGGCCAACCACGGAAATATGAGGATATGGATCCCCATCTTCGTCCCTTGCGGATGGTATGCTGCTCCGTAGAGCGACATATCCTCGCCCCTGACGGGCGGAGACACAGCTATTAACTTGGGGTGGTCACTGAAACTATACAGGTGTAATCCATCCCAAAACAATGCAATTTACGAGCCTCTACTGACACTGACAACTAGACATGATAACATACTCCTGACATGCTTTATTGGGATTCATACTGGATTACTATACTAAAGAAACTAACTTGCCGAAAGAAAATGCCTTAACATACCTCGTTCGCTATTTACCGATTAACTGGAAAGTTCGGCTAGTATTCAGTTGTTCTTCCCAACTGTAATCATATTAACGGAAGAATAGGGATAACTTCATTACTATATCTGAAGAAAACAATAACTTATATATATACTGACTATACTTCAACTTATTGAAAGAAGATCAAAAACTCGTAATTTATCGGGAATTTAGAAGGGAGAAATACTTACTATTGGCTCGTGATCATACTGACACTAGTTTGAAACAATTCCACCAACTTAGGCTCAGCGGGACAATGATTCGTTGGGCGTATTTTATGAAAATAACTCTGCAGCCTTATACTTCACTAGCCGGAGTTAATTCAAATTTGGACGGCGTTTAGTGGCATAATCGGATGATTTTTCATAGTTTCCCTTCGTCTCTAATCTCTGCTGGCCGAGGATTTATGAAAATGACTTAACATCTAAGTGTGAGGCCTTTATATACTTGAGGCAGCAGACAAGGCAACGTTGCACGTTGCCCAATGCGTTGATTCTGCTCCGTTCCACATTGGCTAATGCAGAGGAGTAACTCTGTACCACTTTGCCCCTTTGGGCTTCTTGGTTCGGCCTCCTCTCGCGAAATCCTGACTTGGCACTCATTCGGCCTTTCCCCGGGCCCTTTCCTCATACGTGTGGCACTCCAAAACTCTCCACCAACATGCGATAAGCCGACTAAACGCTAGAAACTTATGAGGTGTAACAGCCATGCTGTCTAACTGATAAAATAAGGAATATAGGCAGTCATATATGTACTATAGCTGACAAGGCTGCTAACTAATAGCTAAGCTAGGCCCCGCACGGCCAACACATAAAACATAGCATATATAGGCCCTACATGGTCAACAACGCACAACTAGCTTGGAACTGAAGACAGTAGCCTGCAAGCCTCTAAGAATGAATGGTGGGGACAAGGCCCCAGCCTACCCAAAATCTATATAATAAAGGACAAGAAAACCTCTACTACCTGGAAACTCCGAATGAAAGGATATGACTAATCTATTGACTATGAATAGCTGCTAAAGAAGGTCCTGAAACCTGCCCGTCTAAACCTGCAGGCAAGTAAGCAGCGCCCCATGTGAGGGCGTCAGTACAATATGTACTGAGTATGTAAGGCAATAATAATAACTTAATAGAAACTGATAAAGAACTAAAAGTAATTAGCGAAAAGGAGCAGAAGTTAACCTGTATACTTTTATAACCATAGCCTACATCTAGTAGACAACTATACAAATAAGAGAGTAAGTTGTACACTTGTATATTTATAAGCTATATCTAGTAAGAAAGTATACAAACAAGAACCTAACATAGCCCCCATAAGCCTGGAAGGTACAACCATCACAAAGATAACCTACCTGGGCCTCCATAAGCCCCGACAAGTACAGTACAATCTATATACCCCTAACCATGACACTATGGTGTCACAAGTAACTATAACCAAACCTATCCGACCTCTAGGACTGCAACTAAGCCCATTGGTTCCTGTAACTGTAACTGAGCCCTCTCAGCTTCTGTAACTACACCCTGAGCTCGCAAGGCCCCACTGAGGGTCAGTAATATCGTTACGGTATAAAGGAAATCCATATGGATATAGACTTTGACACGACCTTGTAGGCCTGAATATAGTCCTTTCAGACATCACATAGCTCCTCTGAGCACTCTGTAGCCCCGTAGGCAATGATACAATTAGCAATCCTGAGGTCGTTTGACAAGAGACCAACTAAGTTGGGTCATTCCCTATAGGAGTACGATGCTTTAGCCTCAATATAGTCACTCACTAGGCGTATCAATCTCTTTAGGCTTAACACAACTGTTATGTGCCCCTAAACAATCTATATAGCTGCCAGCAGGTGCATCCCATGTGCCTACACCTGACCAATGGGTCCTGAAAGTGATTACAGCCTCTATCAGTTTAGAAAGACTAGAGCGAGGTTCAGGGTGACCTAAGCAATACTTGAAAGGTCATCCTAAGACGATGATAGCTCATAAGCAAACAGCAAGGTCGCAGGAGACCAACTATTTAGTTCCTTCGCTTAGAAGGACTGTAGGGCTGCTACTAACCGAACATGCTCCTAAGCAGTTATCCCTAACTCCCCAAAGGCGGTTTACTATAATTCTTAGCCTGAAGGTAATACTATGATACTATGGTTCTAGTCCTTTTGACATTGACTTGGTCTGTCCAAACAACATATAGCTCCCTCGAGAAATTCATAGCCCCATAGGCAATGTATATCTAGATCTATCCCTTAGTGGAAACACGTACGTGGGCGTCTGCGAGAGTAGCGCGGGGCATTGGCCCCACATCTAATCCCTGATATGTTTTCTCCCCTTAAGATGTTACTTAGTCTATCAGATTCCTAACAACTGAGGTAGTTATTTGGGTGACCTATACAACCAGTAGTAGGTTGAATGAAGCAAGCGGTCACTGACAGTGGCCAATCATATAACAGGTTATCACTCAGTTCATTAGGCAACCCTGGTGCCATCAACTAGAAGGTAAGGCCATCCTGTCAAGATTCTAGCCCTGGAGGTGTCAAGGTATAACAATGGCCTACGAGCGAGCTTTACTGTCTATATAGGCATCAACTAGAAAATTATATTGTCCAGCTATGCCCTATGCTGTCCAACTTCACCAAGTTAGGCCCAACAACTAATTACAAGCTTCTAAGGCCTTCGTACAACAACAAGATATCAGAATCCCTCTAAATTGTAAATAGGTGAGTATGGAAATCTTTACGATGCTCCTAGCATTAATCACACTTAGTAAACTCTTTCCCATCGAGGGATACTACAAGGCAATCTTAATTCATCTAGCAGTAGCTAACCACAACATATATAACTGTTATCTATTGGTAGCAGCTAACCACAACATATATAATCATTATCTATTTACAGTAGCTAAATACAACATACATACATTCAATTTACTTACAATAGTATAGGTCATATAAATTATACGACGAGAATGACATGCCTAAGAGGTTAGCCTTAACATACCTCAATTGTCAGTTTCTGTTCACCTAAATAGTTCCAACCTGAAGTGGGTAATTCCACCAAATTGCAGCCCTTATGTTGTGAGAATAAGGCTATTTTCAATACAAGGAACCGGCTAATACGTATATCTTTTAAGAACATTACCTACGATTCAAACTCTATCAAATTTAGCCGAAAGCTTACAAATTACCGAGAGTTAGAAGGTCGAAAATCCTAGCTATCACTTGTGGCCACTTAAGACTCAATTAGAAGTGATTTCTAAAACTTCAACTCAATGGGGCTCCATCGAACTGGGCAAATTTCAATGAAATAACTCCATAGATACATTCTTTGTAGACCTAAGAATCATTATCTAAGAAGAATTTGCAATTAGACAAGGTTTGATAGCATAATTTGATGCCAAATTGATGAAATCCTCATGAGAAACTTACCTGGGCCGAGGGTCTTCTTTTGGAAATGTTTTAAATGAAAAACTTCACACTTAACACATATATATATAGAGAGGCAGTAGCCAAGGGGCACGGCGTGCCGCCCATACCACCGAGGGAGGGGCGTGATGCGTCGACCTTTACGCTTGGAGTGGGGTGCGACGCGATGCCTTGGGTGCCATGCCTCCGGTCTCGACCTTCCACTCGATTAGTTTTATGCTCACACGATCCTCCCTTAGGCCTTCTCCCGTATGTGTCATTCCCTAAGTATCCTCACAAGCACAGGAACGCGTCCGCTAATAACTAACAACTTACGGGGTGTAACAGGGGAGATGTTGTAATACCTCAAAGGTTCCTAAGACTAGACCCGATATTTGGTATGTATTCAGTAGAAAAGAAGGAAAATTTTTCACAGGATGACTCGTGGTATGAGTCATTATTTTAGGTATGACTCGTAGGAAGTGTGGTGTTTAGAATCTGCAGGAGGAGTTCAGTGACAGGGAGTCAAGGTACGACTTGTGGGATCATGTCATGAGTCATAGGATGAACCATGGTTTGAGGAATGAGTTACCTTGGTTATAAGGTACGAGTATTTGTATGACCCATTGTGGAAACCACGGGTCAATTACAATTCGTTAGAAGGATGGAGGAGCTGAACGGGTGAACTACATGAGAGAAAGCCATGAGTCATAGGTTGATAGTATGATTGGTGGTCAATAGTCATAAGGATCACTTGTGTATCATATTTGGAAGGAACAAGTCAGGGTACGACTTGTACTATGAAACAACGAGTTGTGGCCTACACCCATGCGGAGGAACTAAGGATCTTTGAAGTAGTGAACATGGGTGGATCTAATGACTATAGGTTGGTGGTACAAGTTGTGGTCTAACCAATGGAAAAATTCAAAAAAGTTGGGGAAAAAAATGGTGACTACAGATGGTAACCACGAGTTGTGGTATAGAGGTACGACTCATGGTGTGAGTCATGACATCTGGCAGAGTAAAAGTTTCTGCAATTTAAGTAAGGGCATTTCTATAATTTCTAAGGTCCTAAGCCCTAAACTACGTCGTTTTAAGCTCTATTAGGAGGGTTTTAAGAGGGTTTAGCCTATTCAAACCCATTCTCTTTCCATCCATGCATGTTTAGACGATCCCATAGGAGATCAAACCTAGAATTCTTTAAGTTCTTCCCAAAATCTCTTGGGATTTCTGGGAAGGGTGTATATTCAGCTTACCCATGTATGTAGGGCCATGAATGAGAGTTTTCTTTCATTCTCATGCCCAAATTTCTCTTCAAGTTCATGAATTCAAGTGTTAATTCACGTGTATGATCATATGGGGTTTTTAACCCAAATTTATGAAATTTTATATGATTTATTCATGGGTCAATTCCCTTCATGTTTCAAAGTAAGTTTTAAGATTCCTGGGTATATTTTATGTACTAATTAATTCTAAATTCATGATTTCAAGTTATAGAAGATTTTTCCAATTATGCAAGTTTGTGAATAAGTATAATTTATGATTGATGGTTTCAAGTATGATGAATTATGTGGCATGTATAAATGTTTATAAATTACTCATGTATGTATTTACGAATTTTCTTATGATGTCTATTTCATGTAAGCATGATGTTAAGATTTGAGCAAGCCCGGTGAAGTTAAGCATGATTTCATGATTTAGCCAAGGCTAATAAGTTCAGTTATCTCAAGTTTTGGAGTCAAGACTCTCCATAAGTTAAGTTTTAAGTTATTTTTTGATATATGATTATATGAGAATTATATATAATTTGGAAGTAGTATCTAGCACCGAGTAGGCTAGGGGTTCCAAGGTTCCCCAGTCTCATAAACTACACACAAACGTAGATATACTTTGGGGCCTCTCAAGAGAGCGCTTTCGTAGCCCAAGGGCACACAGTGATATCACACCTTATTTAATCCTTCGCCCTGGCAATGCTTAGGATGGACCTCATCCATGTGGGCAAGACGTGGGATCATGCACTCATACATGGTGTTTCCGGTAAAGATGAGTCTCCCATGGTTCCTGATGATTTCAGTAATGCATATGCTCTAAGATATTATTTCATGTTTTCAACATGTTTGATCCAAGGATAAGTTTATAAGCTTTTACCTATGATTTTAGATATGGCAAGCCATATGCATTTATTTCAGTTTTGGGGTTATTTGATGTCACAACCGAAACATAGGCTCAGATCGAGACACGGGACAAAGAACCCTAAGGGGCTCCAAGTCGACCCATTGCATGAACATGATAACTAAACTCGACAAAAATAAATGCGGAGAGTCTAACATTCGAAATAGCAAAAGTCTAGAAATCCAATAACATTTGAATAATGAAAAATATAATACTAATCCGAAGCTGAATACATACTATGTCTGATAAGTTTCTATAACCTGATGAGTTGATGGGACAGGACCCCAACTAACTTACTAATAAACTGAAACTGAAAGTACTGATAACAGGCTGATAAAAAGGTCCTTGAAGGTTGAGGGCTCACCAATAGGCTGAGAAATGCTAGCTCTGAGAATCTAGCGAACGCTGGGACTGAACCTGAACGACCGATCTTGTATCATGAAATGATACATCATAGAGTATGTGGTCATTACTTGGAATGTACTGAGTTTGCAAGGTAAGTAAAACCACTAAGTAAGTAAAAACTAAAATGATGCATATCATAAACATATTCAAGATAAGATTTTGAGAGTAAGCTTGCCTTCTATTATCTGAAAACATGATTTAAACATGACGAAGTATCATAACTGATTCAAATGACCCAAAGCTGAAATTGATAATCATAAGTAAAACTGAACATTGGGTCAAACCTACTGAAAATAGAGTATCATAACTGATGATCATGCATAACTGAAAATCATGAGGAACAATGGGAGACTCGTCATGTAACCAACATTACCACGATAGAGCCTACATGGTCCTGACTATCACACTCAAGTGGGCAGAGCCGTTTAAAGCCTTGCCAGGGCTAAGGCCTCTACCATGGTATCGATATCAAGGTGAAGGCCCTTTGGGGATAGGGAAAGCTCATAAGAGAGGTCCCAAATAATCTGAACATACCTACATTGGCACGTAGTTTTGAGGCACATGGTTGACTGTATCCTTATCCTACTCGGTGCTAGACAATACTCCCAAAAACATGCATATGCTCTCCATCATTTTTCAATGAAGCTAAATCATAATCATACATGCATAATCTGAAAACATATCATGAGAATCCTTGGCTCAACCGTACCACAAGCTGAAAAGTGGGAGTCTAGACTCCAAAACCATGTGGTAAGCTAATAACATAAAATTGAAGTAAACCGTGAAACATACTTGATCATATGGGCTTGCCCAGACTTATACATGCTTTGAGATAGTCAAAATGATGGATATAAACATGGGTAATTCTAAATGATACTTTCATCATATACATCTCATCATACTTGAAAACATAGATCATAATCTCAACATTTCATGAACTTTCATAATTGGGCATTATAATTATAAAACTTTGAAATCATAAATCTGTAGTTTGAAAATATTATAAAACATGCCCATGAATCTTGAAACAACATTAGGAACATGAAGAGAATTTACCTATGATAGATACTTAGAGAATTTATAAGTTGGGTTTAAACCTCATAGATTCATCAACTTAGAATCACATGAATTTAGGAGAGGATTTGGTCATGGGAGTGAAGGAATACTCCCATTCATAACTCCACATACTTGGGTACTTTGAATTTCACAACTCCTCTTGAGAATCCAAGTGAATTGAGGAAGAGCATTAAGAATCTTCTAGCTTGCCCTTCAATGGACTCCTTGATCTTGCATGCATGGACTGGGAAGTTTAGAATAGGCTAAGTATCCTTAAAATCCTTCTAACTAAGCTTAAAACAACGTAGTTTAGGACTTAGGAGCTTAGGAAATTATGAAAACACCCTTACTAAAATGCAGGGAAAATACACATTGTCAGTCACTACGAGGGACCGCACGAGTCGTTACCCATGACAACGACTCGTAACCTGCTCCTCTCGCCAACACTGGTAAACTTACACTGCCAGTCACCACAGGGACACCACGACTCATAGTGTACCTAACGACTCATGGTGATCCAGTCGGTGGGAGCACTTGTCACAACCCGAGCGTAGACCGAAATCGTAGACGCAGGACAAAGGGACCCCGAGAGATCCCAAGTCAACCCATGGCATAAGCGTGCAAATAACTCATTTGATAAACTAAAGAAATCATCAATATAACTCAGTGGAAATCTTATACAACAACACATAAGAATAATATCTGAAGATACACATATATACGTCTGAAAGCCTCTAGTCTAGACGAGTTGATGGGACAAGACCCCCAACTAACTCAACAATATGAAAATTTAATTATGAAAGGAAGCTGAAAGTATAGTCCTAAAAATATGAGGACTCATCAATCACGCAGGTGCTAACTCTGATAAGAGACTATGAGCGGGCTGAACCTGAGAATCGGATCCTGCATCATGAAATGATGCAGCATAGAAAGTATGCGTTCAGTATGTGAAATGTACCGAGTATGCAACGTAAGTAAAATCTCTTTAGCAAACTAAATCATTTTAAACATTTCATGCATATCACAAGCTTCCAAGTATAAGTAGAAGGGCTACATGTATTCATTCTGAAATCGAATCTTATCATGACATGACCATGCTTAGCTTTACAACATCATGACTGACCCGAATGACTCAAAGCTTTACATAATATTTATAGGCTGAACATTGAGTCAAACCTTACTTTTAGAACATTCATGCATAAGGTAATCATCATGAGTAATGAAATTGCAAATCTGAATGTTATAGCTAGCGGGAGACTCGCCACTTAACCAGCATACCACGATAGAGCTAACGTGGTTGCAACTATCACACTCAAGTGGGTAGAGTCGTCCATAGCCTTTCCAGGGCAATGGAAGATACCATGAAATTGATATCAATCTGAAGGACCAATCGGGCTGGGGATAGCTCACAAGGGAGGTCCCAATAATACAATAGTATCAACCTATGTTGGAACGCAGTTCTGGGTTATAGGGTAATCGACCCTTAACCCACTCAGTGCTAGACTCTTCTCCCAAAAACATACAATGCTCTACATCGTATAAAATGAAGATCAACATCGTCTATTAACGATGCTCAACATTGTCTATTGACAAAGCTCAACATCGTCCCTTGACGAAGCTCAAGATGAAATCATGCATAACTCAACATCGTATGAAACGAAGCTCAACATTGTCTATTGACAAATCTCATAATGAAATCTTGAAAAGACTAGACATCATATGGATATGAAGCTCAACATTGTCTATTGACAAGGCTCAACATTCACATACATCTCAATTATGAATTCATGAACACAAGAGCCTTTATTCCGGAACATCCACAAGCTCAATCATAGGTGGGAGCATCTACTCCAAATCATGTGGTAAGCTACATGTAGAAATATTTACTCAACATACCACACGATAAACATAATTTAATCATACCCATGTATACAGATTGAAGAATTATGCAATTGGGTAGAAACCCCATGCTTGATCATCGACAATTTATCATGATTGATAGAATTTGGGCATAAGTGTGGAAGAAGACACCCACTCATAGCCTTACATACTTGTGAATGGTGAATTCTAAAACCCTCTAATTTCCCAAGCTAAGATTCCAATTTAAGACTTGAGATTTTGCCTTGAATCTCCTCTTCAAAACTTCAAACTTGCATGTATGGGAAGAATGGCTTAGAATAGATTTTCCCCTGCTAAAAACCCACTAAGCCTTAAACGACGTAGTATAGGCCTTAGGAACTTAGGAATTACGAAAAGGCCCTTACTGAGTTCGCAGGAAAACACTGTCAGATGGTCCTAACGGACGACCTGATGACTCGTCAGGACGAGCAACGACTCATCGAGTCACTCTTCAAGTACATTGAATAACAGGTCTGTTGGGGATTGTAACGAATGACTTAACAACTTGTCCCCCGTGACCACCACTTATGGTCACCTCTCGTCAAATACACTACTTTAACAACAATGAAAACCCATTTTGCTTGATCACGACTTACCTCACGAGTCCTGGGACTCACTATGACTCGTGGGATCACATTCGTTAGGTACACTGGACAATCCTCCTCTAATAATTCCAACTCCACACCATGATTAACATGATGACTCGTGGTGGCTGACCACGAGTTGTTCCCTCACTCGTGTGGACCTTAATCCTTCACTTCCCCTAAGCCTCCCCATGAGCCACCTGACAACTCGTGGGGATGAGTCATCCCACGACTCGTCCTCTGCCTGCAACATCAATTTCACAATTTTCCCGTTTCAACTCCCAGATCCGATCTTTGAGCTTCCGAGGTATACAAATATCTCTCCCTTGGGAAAATTCATCCTCTAATGTTAGAAACACACAGAAAACGCAGAAACATGAAATCATTATATGAAAGTACTGATTAATTAAATTGAAAACTGACAGAATGACTACCTCCGAAAAGAGCTACATAGTTGAACTGATTATAGGCATCACATACATTTATCATAACATAATTCAAAGTTGCGCACATGAACTGAACATGTAAACTGATAAGATAATTAGGGCAAAAACTGATACCTCAAACTGAAAGTGAGCCGGTAGGGAACAGGTGGGGGTATTTAGCCATTATAGCCGCTTAGGCTTCCACTTAGCTCCCTCGACATGCTGGTTTCTCCACAACACCTTCACCGAGGCCACTTATTTGTTCCTTAGCCTCCGAACCTGTTGATCCAAGATTTCAACTAGAATTTCCTCATAACTGAGGCTATCTCCCACACCAACACCTTCCACCAGGACAATTAAAGATGGATCACCCAAGCACTTTTCCAAGAGCGATACATGAAAGACGGGATGAACTGAAGATAACTCTGATGGAAAGTCCAACTCATACGCTACCTTACCAACTCTTCTCATAACCCGATAGGGACCAATATAGCGAGGACTGAGTTTTTCTTTCTTTTCGAACCGCATGACTCCCTTTATGGGAGATACCTTTAGAAATACCCAATTATCAACCTTAAACTCCAAATCTCTTCTTCTCACATCCACGTATGACTTTTGATGTCTCTGAGCAGTTTTCAGCCTGTCCCTTATCAACTGAACCTTCGTCATAGCCTTGTGATCGAGTCTGGCCCTATTATAGTTGTCTCACCAACCTCAAACCATCCGATGGGAGACCTATGCTGGAGATAGCTGTTATAGTAAGAAAACTCGATGAAAGGCAAGTGATCATCCCAACTACCTTTAAAATCCATCACACAGGCCCTCAACATGTCCTCAAGAGTCTGGATTGTCCGTTCCGCCTGACCATTCATTTGCAGATGAAATGCGATGCGGAGCTTAACCTGAGTCCCAAGCCCTTTTTGTAAAGACCGCCAAAACTGAGAGGTAAACTGAGTACCTCGATCTGAAATAATAGAAAAGGGAACACCATGAAGTCAAACCAACTCTCGAATTTACAATTTGGGATAATCATCCACTGAATCTGTGGTTTTGACAAGTAGGAAGTGTGCAGCCTTGGTCAACTTTTCTATTACCACCCAAATAGAATCATAGTGTCGGCGAGTACGAGGTAGGCCTGTAATGAAATTCATATTAATCTCTTCCCACTTCAAAGTAGGAATGTTAATATCTTGCAATACACCTTCCGACCTTTGATGTTCAACTTTCACTTGCTAACAGTTCATGCACTTGGCTACGAATTCTGCAATGTCCTTCTTCATATGCTTCCACCAATATATTTCCTACAAGTCATAATACGTCTTGGTGGTACCCGGATGGATAGAATACCTGGATCCATGTACCTCGTGCAATATCTAGTCCCTCAAATTATCAACATCTAGAACACATAGACGAACCTGGTACTACAATACACCATATCCCCCTTGTGAGAAGACTTCCACCTTTTGACTTCGAACGGCCTCCTTCAGCTTTACTAAAATCAGATCCTCATCTTGTATGGCCTTCACATCCGTCACCAAGGACGATTCTGATCCATTTTGCACAACAACGCCGCCATCGGTCAAGTCGACCAATCTAACTCCCAACCTCACAAGTTGAAGGACATCTTTTACTAACTCTTTCTTTCCCTCTTCCATGTGGGACACACTCCCCATAGAGAGTCTAATAAGTGTGCCCGCTACCACATTAGCCTTAACCGGGTGGTAAAGAACGCTCATATCATAGTCCTTAAGTAGCTCCAACCACCTCCTTTCCCGAAGATTGAGGTCTTTTTGCGTGAACACATATTGCAAGCTCTTGTGATCTGTGAATACATCCACGTGGACCCCATACAAGTAATGCCGCCATATCTTAAATGCAAACACCACCGTCCAATTCAAGATCATGGGTCGGGTAGTTCTTTTCATGAACTTTCAACTGTCTCGAGGCATATGCTATCACTTTCCCATGTTGCATCTGATCTTGGGCAGATTTATATGCCCAAGGGATACTCAAACGTATCATTTTTTACCTTGTTTGTTGTGCAATGTGTATATAATATCATGTATTTGGTAATAAAATGCGAATTTATACTAACCAACATGATTAGCATTTGTTTTGCAGGATAATGTGATTTTTAGGAGCTAAAATGCGTGTTGGAACTATGTCGGAGTTGGACTTGGATGCAAGCGTGGAAAAGACCTTGGATGGCACATTTTACACTGGCTCCGCGATGGAGTCGTGCCACGCTGCCATCGCGGTAGCACACTGCCTGGGCAGGAATTAATTAGGCAATTTCCAGTGTACCTGCGCGTCAGTTCCGTGGCACGGAGATAGGCCTCCGCGATGGCCTCCGTGCCACGTTGAGGCCAATTATCCGGACCCTGCAATTTCCAAAGAGGGTCCGCGTCCACGCTGTGTCACGGAGGCAGTGCTCCGCGTTGGCCTCCGTGACACGTTGCTTGTTATTCCGGGAAAAATTTCCCACTAGTATAAATAGCACACTTAGGTTTATTTTTAATCAGTTTTAGTTTTTAGACGGAGTTCAGAAGTGGAGAGCAGGAACGTGGGTTTGTGGCAGTTGAAGAATAGAAAAGCTAAGAGTTTTCTTCTCTTCCTTTCTTCTTTCCTTCAATTGTATGCATGATTTACACTCATTTTAGGATGATTAATCCAAGAATGAGTGGCTAATTCCCTTCTTTGCTGAGGTTTTGAACTTGTGTAATGAATTTTAGTGATAATTGATATGGTTTCTTCTTCTTCTTGCATGTTGTTCTATTAATTCTTGTGCTTACTACATTATTGATTGGCCACCATTAATGTATATCTAAAAAGTCCAATTTCACTCGAGAGAGCACGAAATTGGAAAGTTGTGAATTAATATGGTATTGTTCTTAACTTAATTTGGGAAAATTGGGTTTTGATGTGCTTTCTTGATAGAAATATACTTGAAAGTCGTATTAGTCAATTTAGGAACCAGAATTGTAGCGCTAGGTCATAAATTGCATTTGATCACAGAAATGTAGACGGATGGTTTATGATTCTAAAGTGAAATTAAATACGAAAGATTTAATTTCTAGGCAAACGTTCTTGGCTAGCAACATGAAGAAGAGGATGACCAAATTATCATGATTATCAAGTTCATTACTCGTTCTTAACCTTGGCATGTGCATATCCATTGTCTAAATTCAAAAGTAAATAGTAGTTATTAATTGTAGTATATAAATAGTTTAGAAACAAAAACTCACTCAACTCTTGGTTGGATTGTTGTTAACATAGTTAGGAATAGAATAGAGATATAGTAAACTAGGCAGTTTTACATATCTAGAGCAGCCTCCTTGGATCGATACTTGGCTACTTAGCCACTTTATTACTTGTTTGACCACGTGCACTTGCGTGTCGGTTGATAATATTTAATACTAACCGAATCAGCACCGAACAAGTTTTTGGCGCCGTTGCCGGGGAGGCTAGGCGATTTGTAAAATTTTGTTTAGTGTAAATTTACTGTATTTGTATTTTTATTTTCTTAAGTGTTAACAACTTGGTCTTAGCCTGTATTTTGCAGATTTTTATTTCTGTGAACACTGGCAAGGGACAAGGAGCTGGTGGAATCTTACTTAGAGCCAGAACGTGAATTGCACAGTCAACGTAGAGAAGCTCTTCGGAAGAAGCTGCAGTTGCTTAAACAGACTATGATGGAGCAACCAAATCCACCAGTTGTGCGGGTAGTGTTAGTGCCCGAGGAAGTAGCAGCCAGGCCGGTTCGCGAGGTGGCAATCCCACACGCTAATAATGTACATTCTAGCATCCGCAAACTAGAGCCTGGAGGGAGATTTGAGTTAAAGCAAAATATGGTGCAACTTTTGCACACTAGCGGGCAGTTTACCGGTCTCCCTCACGAAGATCCGCAACAACATCTCCAGAACTTTTTGGAGATAAGTGACACTTACATACCCGCTGGAGTGTCACCTGATTATGTTCGGCTCACCTTATTTCCATTTTCCTTACTTGCTGAAGCCAAGAGGTGGTTAAAAGCTGAACCACCCAACTCTATATCAACGTGGGATGATCTTGCAGGGAAGTTTTTGATCAAATTTTTCCCTTCAGGTAAAACAGCTAAACTTAGAAGTCAGATTCTAAGTTTTAAACAGAGGGAAGGAGAAAATCTTTATCAAGCCTGGGAAAGATTCAAGTCCATGTTGCGGGATTGTCCTAATCATCATCAGTCAAATGAGGTGTTGGTCCACACTTTTATTGAGGGTTTGGAACCCCACACTAAAATTTTGTTAGACTCAGCAGCTGGAGGGCAAGCGCTAGAGAAGACTTACGAGGAGCTGTACACTTTGCTCAACCGAATTTCACAAGGCAATCCGGAATGGAATGCAGATTCTTCAAGAGGTGGAGCAAGGAAAGCAGCGGGAGTGCTTGAAGTGGATGGATTCACAGCTATCGCTGCACAGATAGCTGCTTTGCAAAATCAGTTAAACACTCACTTCAGCAATATGAATTTGAACCAGCCTTCAGCCTCAGTCAATGCAGTCCAACAGATGTGGTGTGAAGTGTGTGGTAGTAGTGAGCATTCAGCTGAATGCTGTGGTGCAAATCCTGATTATGTCAACTTTGTGGGCAATGCACAGAGGAATCAACAGCAGTTTGGTGGTGGCTACAACTCGAATTGGAGGAATCATCCGAATTTTTCATGGGGTAGCAACAATCAACAAGGCCAAGGTTCAGGGCAGGGTATGCACAGAAACCAAGGAGGGCAACAAGGCTATCAGAATCAGTTCAGAAATCACAATGCCCCTCCTCCACCACCATCACCGACTATTGAGGAAATGTTCAAGACCATGATTGCCAACCAGGCACAATTGCAGGCTGACTATGTCAAATTGGTAGCCGAAGTAAAGAACAATCAATTGGCAACCAAGGCTATTGAATATCAGTTTGGGCAATTTGCTAGTGCCCAAAATACTAGACCAAGGGGAGGACTACCTAGCGAAACGGATCCCAATCCTAAGCAGGTGAATGCAGTGACCACGAGGAGTGGTTTACAATTAAAGGAGGTGGAACCGGAAAGACCGCCTCAGAAGTCAGGAGCAGCAGATGTTGAGGGAGAACAAACCTCAGATACGGGGAAGACCAAAGAAGCTGAACCAGCAAGGCCTCCACCCCCGTTCCCTCAACGACTTAAGAAACACAAGGAGGAGGCGTGTTTCCAGAAATTCATAGAGGTACTTAAACAGGTATATGTTAACTTACCTCTTGTTGGTGTCTTGCAGGGTGTGCCAAAATATGCGAAGTATATCAAAGACATCGTGGCCAATAAAAGTCGCTTGACTGAGTATGCCACGGTGGCTTTAACGGAGGAATGCACATCCCGTATTCAGAACAGGTTGCCCACTAAATTGAAGGATCCTGGAAGTTTTACTATCCAGCTGACGATTGGGCAAAGTATCCGAGCTCGTGGGTTATGCGACTTGGGGGCAAGTATAAATCTGATGCCATCTTCGGTATTTAGAAAGTTAGGACTAGGGAGTCCTAGACCTACAACAGTGATCTTGCAGCTAGCAGACAGGTCTTTAGCTAAGCCGGATGGCATTGTTGAGGATGTGCTAGTGCAGGTAGGCTCCCTCATTTTTCCGGTAGATTTCATTGTTCTGGATTTTGAACCAGATGCGGAAGTCCCATTTATTTTGGGACGACCCTTTTTGGCAACCGAAAAGGCATTGATCGATGTAGCTGCGGGTCAACTCACAATGCGAGCACACGACAAGGTTGAGGTGTTCGACGTGTACAAGGCACCTAAGCTCCCGACTGTCTATAAGGAACTCTCGGTGATCAACGTGATTGATCATGGGAATGCGAATGGATTGAGTGATTCCCGAGAGTTACTAGGTAGGCCACCAGACAAGGTTGAGAACTACTGGGGAGATGACCAGGATCGGGACAAATCGTCCATCTCCCTAGTAGACACATGAGCATAAAGGTTGTCGAGCCGCGACGTTAAACCAGGCGCTGCACGGGAGGCAACCCGTGAAAAATATTCTTTTCTTTCTTTAGTGTAAAGTTTTTATTTTATTTTATTTTCTTTTCTTTTTCGTGACTAGGCTTAGATTTTCATTTTATTTAGTAATTTTTTATTTAGTAATTTAGTAATTTTTTTTTATTATTTTTAGTAGGGAATTTATTAATTTAACCAATTTTTGTTTAGTGAGGTGATTTTAAGGTATACTGGAGGAAAAATACTTGGAATCGAGGAAACGAGGCGAGGTATGAAAAATAAAATTAGATGGTGAAACAGAGCACTGGCGCGTTGGCGCCGTGTCACGAAGGCAACCCTCCGCGTTGGCCTCCGTGACACGTTGAAGGCAAATTTGGATTTTTCAAAATTCCAGTAAGCCAACGCGTTGGCTCCGTGTCACAGAGGAGGGGCTCCGCGTTACCCTCCGTGACACGTTGCCTTTATCCAGTGCCGGGTCACACCGGGTTTCCGGGTGACCCGCGTGTTTTCTTAATAAAAACCCCCGATTTTGCCCCTATTTTCCCCATTTCCTCTTCCCTCCGCGACCAAACACCCATTCCCCTACCCCCAAGCTCCGTGCCACGTTAATAGGCAAGGAAAACGTCAAGTTTTCATCGATTCTTCAAATCCAAGGTATGTTTTCATCGTCTATCTCAAATTTTTGGCGATTTTTGTCAATTTTGAGCATGTGAAGTGAGATATATAACCCTAGGTAGAAATTAAACATGATGTGAATTATTTTGTGATTGATTATGTTCGGATTGTTGTAGTTGACATTTGAACTTATCGATTGATTGAATAATTCGATTTTGATTGTCGAATTGTATTCTAGGGCTTGGGGTTCTTGAATTTTAACTTGGGTAACTTGATAGTTTGACGAAATTGATGCCGGGGTGTGTTTATTATTTAAGATAAGTCGTGGTAAATATTGTATAATTGTTGAAAGACGACTAATTCTCGAATTTTTGTGGGAAATTGCGTAATATGTGGATTGGTCGAATTGCTTAGATTAGTTGTATATAAAATGTTTGTATTGTTGTTTCTATTTTGTTGTTGTTATTGTTGCTAAGTGCTATGGGTGAATAGCTGTCGATAGTAGGATTGGGTTAGCTGTATGAAGTCTGAGTAGTTCGCTAGCCGTTATGCTGTCGAATTTCTGTGAACGCACTAAGCAATATGTTTATAGTTGATTGTGTTTGGGGTGTAAATAGAGCTATCCTTGCTAAAATGTTGTAAATATTGTTAAAGACTAAGGGTGGGTAAATTTTGTTTAACCCGACCTTAGCCGAAGCTAACAAGTTTTTAGCTTAACGTTGTGCTTGTTTGTGTAAATTGACAGGTACAATGGCCAGCCGACAAGATAAAGGCAAGGGTGCTTCAACCTCAGGCACTGGCAAAAAGAGAATGAGACTGGGCACGGCTGTCCCAGCTGCACCTGCTGTTCCACGCGGTCAACACCGCCGATACGGAACACGATGGGTTACCGAGGAAGGGAAGAAGTGGTACGCAAAGCATAAGGAGAACAAATACTTCCCGGAAGAACATATTGCAAGGGAACCACTTGCACAGGAGTTCCCTCGCATCGTAAAGAGGATTGAGGCAGCTGGGCTCAACTTTATCTTTCAGGAGCCCAAGGAGTGCAACCTTCACTTGGTCCGGGAATTCTACGCCAACTGGAACCCGGCCATCAGGAGCCATACTATTAAAATCAGAGGGCAGATTGTCACTCTGGAACCCCAGCAGTTTAATGCCATCGAGGGAGCGCGGGACACAGACGCCCACGTCCTCCGCCAGCTAAACATCACCCCACCGTACGCCGACATCAGACGTACGTTGTGTGGGGCTCGATCCACAGCCCGATGGAGTAGACACAAAGAGAGGGGTTACCACCAGACTCTGCCTTATTCGTAGATGAACAGGGAGGCCAAAATCTGGCTAAAAATTGTATGTTCGTGTTTGATCCCGGGAGTTCATATGACAGACGTGACCCGGGACCGTGTCTGCTTGGTGTATGCCCTTATGAAAGGGCTTGAGATTAATGTGGGGGCGGTCATAATATCCGCCATGAAGAGAGCCAGACTACACCAGGGCCACAGATACGGGTTTGGCGGACTCATCACCACCTTCCTCCGAGGCCTCGACGTTGAGGAAGAAGCCTTGGATTACATTCCGCAGTTGGAGCGGAGGGCCCTCGATGTGACAAAGACCAAGGCCCCCGACACTACACACGGACCTGTGCTGACTCTGGGCGAGCGACATGCTCGTGACGACCAGTATATGGCCCGTATGTTCGGCATGCAGATGCTGCAGCTACGGATAGGTGGGAGACCAGCCACCGAGGATGAATTATGGCAGCTGGAGCTGGACTACCCCTTTGGCGAGAACGCCAGAGCCTTATGCAAGGTGGGGCCAGCCTTCGTGGAGCCGACTGATGACGATGTCCCTACTGATGAGGAGACACGTCGTGAGGACTCCGATGTGGAGTCCGATGACGACGATGGAGTTGATTCAGATATGGGCGACGACGCCGCAACACCGGATGAGGAAGTCGAATATTTCGACTGAGCAGGGAGTTCCACCACCTATATGTTGTGCTTTGTATTGTGTTGAACACTGGGGACAGTGTTCGATTTAAGTGTGGGGTGGGGAGTAGTTAGGTGCTGGGTCATAGGCTCTAAATTTGCTGTATAATTTTTCCTTGACGTTTATGTATGTCTGTGCTTTCCCTGTTGTTGTGAACTGATTTGTGATTTATGTGTATATATTTGTTTGTGGCTAATGATGTGTGTTTTTGAAAGTTATGGTTGCCTTTGTAAATATTTTGTAAATTTTGTAAATATTTTTTTTCTTTATCGATATGATCGATATTTTTCAAAATTTTTGCGAAAAGATTTTGCACTTATCAAAATATTTTGTAAATATTTTCTATCGAAATGATCGATGTGTTGCAAAAATTTTTGAAGTTTTATTTTTGAGTTTCTCGGAGTTTGTTTTCGGTTCTTTTACCGAGAATAGTCCCATTGAACCGATGTCATAGTTAGTGACCGTTCCCTATGATGGATGGATGACGACCGTCTTAAGGGAAATGTAGTCGATAGGTGTAGATGTTTTGTTTTTAGTTTCTTTGGTGGATTGCATCAATAAACTGTAGTTGCTTATGGTTGCTAAAATTTCGTTGCGTGTTGTAATTGATGTTCAAAATGTGAAAATGATTCGTTTGAAAGCATGAAATTTTGTAAATATGTTGAGTTACCTAGGCTATAGAATTTGGTTCATTATGATTGAGGCTTAATCTTGAATTCATGTAATTGACTAATTAAAGAGTCTGTGAATGCATCTTGATTCGAGCATGTGCATGAAGTGTGAGTGAGGTTTTTGCTATTCCATGTCATTGTGAATTGTCTAGAACTTGCCTGGCGTATATACAAAACGAAATGAAGGAGGTGTAGTGTCGGAAAGGATGTAGGCATTTCTTTGTTTTAACCGTTAGTTTCCATTTTTTTTCTTGTCAAATTCTACCTTTTTATATGTTGTATACCCTAGTCAGCCCGTTGAGCCTTTAGCCGATTTCTTTCTTTTGTCCAGAATTGTATGAACTAAGCTTTATTCCTTCTTTTCATTAGCCTTAAAGTCTATAAGAAGCTCTTAAGCGCTTACAAAGAACAGAAAATGTTTCCCAAAGTGTTAAAGAGTGAAAAGAGTGAAAAGAAAAGAAAAGCAAAGTGAGGAAAGAAAAGATGATGTTGAAGAGGCACTAGTTGTAATTAAATGATAGTGAGGGTACATGAAAACCCTCTGTTTTGTGTCAAGTGTGCCTGATGAAATGGGCTGTATGAAAGTAAACCAGCATGAATGGGAGAAAAAGAGAAAATAGAGGAACAATGTCCATGAGTCGATGGGAATGAGTTGAAAAGGCGCTTAAGGATGCTAGCGACTATTATTGGCTAATCCAATATATATATACTAGATCCATAGCCCAGTTACAACCCATTAAAAATCCTAATTGATCCTACATTGCATTTCTTTATATTAGTGGAGTAATACACTAAGGGAAAGCCTATGGGTCATGACATGATGCATGTGAATTCTTTTGGGAGAGAGAGTGAAATTAATTTTTATATGCCCCTACTTGCATGTTTTTGTGCTGCACGAACATAAAAGGGGAAGTTTCTCTCGAGTAGTGAGGGTACATGCTTGATGAAAGATTGATTTTCGTGTCGGATTTCTTGATTAGTTGATTTGCATGAGTTTGCCGATATCAAGAATCAATTCTTAAAAGTTTAGGAAGCCTCGATATATTAAGGTCATTGTCTTGTACGACCAAGCATGTTTTCTTGATGATTTGCAAGAATTGAATAGTCGGTATGACCGTAGCGTAAAATGTTGCACCATAGGGATGAAGGTTGGGATGTAATTTGCATGAGTTGTGTATGTGTTGTTCGAGGACAAACAAGGATTTAAGTAAGTGATCTTGGGCAGATTTATATGCCCAAGGGATACTCAAACGTATCATTTCTTACCTTGTTTGTTGTGCAATGTGTATATAATATCATGTATTTGGTAATAAAATGCGAATTTATACTAACCAACATGATTAGCATTTGTTTTGCAGGATAATGTGATTTTTAGGAGCTAAAATGCGTGTTGGAACTATGTCTGAGTTGCACTTGGATGCGAGCGTGGAAAAGACCTTGGATGGCACATTTTACACTGGCTCCGCGATGGAGCCGTGCCACGCTGCCATCGTTGTAGAACACTGCCAGGGCAGGAATTAATTAGTAATTTCCAGTGTGCCTGCGCGTCAGTTCCGTGGCACGGAGATAGGCCTCCGCGATGGCCTCCGTGCCACGTTGAGGCCAATTATCCGGACCCTGCAATTTCCAGAGAGGGTCCGCGTCCACGCCGTGTCACGGAGGCAGTGCTCCGCATTGGCCTCCGTGACACGTTGCTTGTTATTCCGAGAAAAATTTCCCACTAGTATAAATAGCACACTTAGGTTTATTTTTAATCAGTTTTAGTTTTTAGACGGAGTTCAGAAGTGGAGAGCAGGAACGTGGGTTTGTGGCAGTTGAAGAATAGAAAAGCTAAGAGTTTTCTTCTCTTCCTTTCTTCTTTCCTTCAATTGTATGCATGATTTACACTCATTTTAGGATGATTAATCCAAGAATAAGTGGCTAATTCCCTTCTTTGCTGAGGTTTTGAACTTGTGTAATGAATTATGGTGATAATTGATATGGTTTCTTCTTCTTCTTACATGTTGTTCTATTAATTCTTGTGCTTACTACATTATTGATTGGCCACCATTAATGTATATCTAAAAAGTCCAATTTCACTCGAGAGAGCACGAAATTGGAAAGTTGTGAATTAATAGGGTATTGTTCTTAACTTGATTTGGGAAAATTGGGTTTTGATGTGCTTTCTTGATAGAAATATACTTGAAAGCCGTATTAGTCAATTTAGGAACCGGAATTATAGTGCTAGGTCATAAATTGCATTTGATCACAGAAATGTAGACGGATGGTTTATGATTCTAAAGTGAAATTAAATACGAAAGTTTTAATTTCTAGGCAAACGTTCTTGGCTAGCAACATGAAGAAGAGGATGACCAAATTATCATGATTATCAAGTTCATTACTCGTTCTTAACCTTGGCATGTGCATATCCATTGTCTAAATTCAAAAGTAAATAGTTGTTATTAATTGTAGTATATAAATAGTTTAGAAACAAAAACTCACTCAACTCTTGGTTGGATTGTTGTTAACATAGTTAGGAATAGAATAGAGATATAGTAAACTAGGCAGTTTTACATATCTAGAGCAGCCTCCTTGGATCGATACTTGGCTACTTAGCCACTTTATTACTTGTTTGACCACGTGCACTTGCGTGTCAGTTGATAATATTTAATACTAACCGAATCAGCACCGAACAGCATCAACACACACCCGAGTATGACTCGCGAAGCATCACAATACACCAAAAAACCATCGGTACCCTCAGGTCGGGTCAACACTGGTGCTGAAGTGAGTCGGGTCTTCAACTCTTGGAAGCTTTTCTCACAAGCCTCCGACTATTGAAACTTCACCTTCTTCTGAGTCAACTTAGTCAATGGTGTGGCAATAGATGAAAAACCCTTCACAAATCTCCGATAGTAACCCGCTAAGCCTAAAAAGCTCCTGATATCTGATGGGTTCACTGGTCTGGGCAAAATCTTTACCGCCTCGATCTTCTGAGAGTCTACTCTTATTCCTCACCTGATACCACATGGCCTAAAAATGCCACCGAGTCTAACCAAAACTCACATTTGCTGAACTTTGCATACAACTAACGATCCTTGAGGGTCTGAAGCACTATTCTTAAGTGAGCGGCATGCTCCTCCTCACTCCGAAAGTATCTAAGGATATCATCAATGAACACAATCATGAGTATGTTCAAATATGCTTTGAACACCCTATTCATTAAATCCATAAAAGCTGCAGGGGCATTGGTTAGTCCAAAAGACATAACCAAAAATTCATAGTGACCATATCGAGTCCTGAAAGTAGTTTTCGGGATGTCACTCTCCCGAACCCTGAGTTGGTGATACCCAGATCTGAGATCAATCTTGGAGAAACACTTGGCACCCTAAAGCTACTCAAACAAATCATCGATCCCAGGTAAAGGATACCTATTCTTGACAGTTCCCTTGTTCAACTACCGATAATTAATGCAGATCTGAAGCGAACCATCCTTCTTCCGGACAAATAACATTGGTGCCCCCCATGGAGACTTACTTGGCCTAATAAAGCCCTTATCTAACAGATCCTTCAACTAATCCTTCAACTCTTTTCGCTCAACTAGAGCCATTTGTAAGGAGGAACTGATATAGGCTGCATGTTGGGAAGGAGATCTATACCGAAATCGATCTTCGGCTTGGGACGGACACTTGGAAAATCATCAGGAAAGACCTCTGGATACTCACGTACTACTGTTCCAGACTGGATATTCTAGGTTTTGGAGTCCACATCCTTAACTCTAACTAGATGGTACATGCAATCCTTAGAAATCATCTTCCTAGCCTTAAGGTAGGAAATAAATCAACCTACAGGCACAACTGAACTATCCTCCTATTCTAGGACAGGCTCACCTGGAAATCTGAACTCTATTGACCGGGTCCTACAAATAACTAAAGCATAGCATGCAAATAGCCAATCCATGCTGAGAATATTATCGAAATCGCTCATGTCTAACTCTATTAAGTCTACTGAGGTGACCTTATTAAGAATTGAGACCGGGCAATCTCTATACACCCGTCTAGCTATAATTGAGTCACCTACTAGAGTAGAAACTGAGAAGGGTTTTGATAAGACATCGGGACTGACTCTGAAGTTACTGGCCACATAAGGTGTCACAAAAGATAAGGTAGCCCTCGGATCTAACACAGCATACACATCAACATACTAGTGACTATATCTGGTGAGGCCTCCTACTCTTGATGAGTGGATAAGGCATAGAATCTATTCTGTCACTGCCCGCCAGCTGTGCTAGTAGATGCCCCCTGATGTGCTGTGCGTGGGGGAGGGGCTACTGAACTAGAAGCTGGGCCTCGGCCCCCAACCCAATCCTGTCTCGCAGAGGGACAATCTCTAAGCATATGTCTAGGCTTCCCATATCCAAAACAAGCTCCTGACCTTGCCAAACACTGGCCTGTGTGTCCTTGGTTGTACCTATGACAAGATGGAATGCTAGAGTCTGCGGGTCTACTGCTATGACCCCTCGAGCCGGACGCTCGCCCTCTCTGATCATTTATGGGCCTAGATGGCACACTTAGCGTTGAAGATGTTGGGGTTGATGGTCCCTGGTGGGTCTGCTGTCGGTGCCTACCACCGGACCTCTGTTGAGAGAATTTTTGATCCTCGGTCCTAGCACTCTTAGCCACCTGATCTAGGGCAGATTTATATGCCCAAGTGATACTCAAACGTATCATTTTTACCTTGTTTGTTGTGCAATGTGTATATAATATCATGTATTTGTTAATAAAATGCGAATTTATACTAACCAACATGATTAGCATTTGTTTTGCAGGATAATGTGATTTTTAAGAGCTAAAATGCGTGTTGGAACTATGTCGGAGTTGGACTTGGATGCGAGCGTGGAAAAGACCTCGGATGGCACATTTTACACTGGCTCCGCGATGGTGTCGTGCCACGCTGCCATCGCGGTAGCACACTACCTGGGCAGGAATTATTTAGGCAATTTCCAGTATGCCTGTGCGTCAGCTCCGTGGCACGGAGACAGGCCCCCGCGATGGCCTCCGTGCCACGTTGAGGCCAATTATCCGGACCCTGCAATTTCCAGAGAGGGTCCGCATCCACGCCGTGTCATGGAGGCAGTGCTCCGCGTTAGCCTCCGTGACACGTTGCTTGTTATTCCGGGAAAAATTTCCCACTAGTATAAATAGCACACTTAGGTTATTTTTGAGGGGAGATTTTAGTTTTTAGTTTTTAGTTTTTAGACTGAGTTCAGAAGTGGAGAGCAGGAACGTGGGTTTGTGGCAGTTGAAGAATAGAAAAGCTAAGAGTTTTCTTCTCTTCCTTTCTTCTTTCCTTCAATTGTATGCATGATTTACACTCATTTTAGGATGATTAATCCAAGAATGAGTGGCTAATTCCCTTCTTTGCTGAGGTTTTGAACTTGTGTAATGAATTTTGGTGATAATTGATATGGTTTCTTCTTCTTCTTGCATGTTGTTCTATTAATTCTTGTGCTTACTACATTATTGAGTGGCCACCATTAATGTATATCTAAAAAGTCCAATTTCACTCGAGAGAGCACGAAATTGGAAAGTTGTGAATTAATAGGGTATTGTTCTTAACTTGATTTGGGAAAATTGGGTTTTGATGTGCTTTCTTGATAGAAATATACTTGAAAGCCGTATTAGTCAATTTAGGAACCGAAATTGTAGTGCTAGGTCATAAATTGCATTTGATCACAGAAATGTAGATGGATGGTTTATGATTCTAAAGTGAAATTAAATACGAAAGTTTTAATTTCTAGGCAACGTTCTTGGCTAGCAACATGAAGAAGAGGATGACCAAATTATCATGATTATCAAGTTCATTACTCGTTCTTAACCTTGGCATGTGCGTATCCATTGTCTAAATTCTAAAGTAAATAGTTGTTATTAATTGTAGTATATAAATAGTTTAGAAACAAAAACTCACTCAACTCTTGGTTGGATTGTTGTTAACATAGTTAGGGATAGAATAGAAATATAGTAAACTAGGCAGTTTTACATATCTAGAGCAGCCTCCTTGGATCGATACTTGGCTACTTAGCCACTTTATTACTTGTTTGACCACGTGCACTTGCGTGTCGGTTGATAATATTTAATACCAACCCGAGCAGTACAAGCCGCGAACAAGTTTTTTTTGGCGCCGTTGCCGGGGAGGCTAGGCGATTTGTAAAATTGTGTTTAGTGTAAATTTTCTGTATTTGTATTTTTATTTTCTTAAGTGTTAACAACTTGGTCTTAGCCTGTATTTTGCAGATTTTTATTTCTGTGAACACTGGCAAGGGACAAGGAGCTGGTGGAATCTTACTTAGAGCCAGAACGTGAATTGCACAGTCAACGTAGAGAAGCTCTTCGGAAGAAGCTGCAGTTGCTTAAACAGTCTATGATGGAGCAACCAAATCCACCAGTTGTGCGGGCAGTGTTAGTGCCCGAGGAAGTAGCAGCCAGGCCGGTTCGCGAGGTGGCAATCCCACACGCTAATAATGTACATTCCAGCATCCACAAACCAGAGCCTGGAGGGAGATTTGAGTTAAAGCAAAATATGGTGCAACTTTTGCACACTAGCGGGCAGTTTACCGGTCTCCCTCACGAAGATCCGCAACAACATCTCCAGAACTTTTTGGAGATAAGTGACACTTACATACCCGCTGGAGTGTCACCTGATTATGTTCGGCTCACCTTATTTCCATTTTCCTTACTTGGTGAAGCCAAGAGGTGGTTAAAAGCTGAACCACCCAACTCTATATCAACGTGGGATGATCTTGCAGGGAAGTTTTTGATCAGATTTTTCCCTTCAGGTAAAACAGCTAAACTTAGAAGTCAGATTCTAAGTTTTAAACAGAGGGAAGGAGAAAATCTTTATCAAGCCTGGGAAAGATTCAAGTCCATGTTGCGGGATTGTCCTTATCATCATCAGTCAAATGAGGTGTTGGTCCACACTTTTATTGAGGGTTTGGAACCCCACACTATAATTTTGTTAGACTCAGCAGCTGGAGGGCAAGCGCTAGAGAAGACTTACGAGGAGCTGTACACTTTGCTCAACCGAATTTCACAAGGCAATCCGGAATGGAATGCAGATTCTTCAAGAGGTGGAGCAAGGAAAGCAGCGGGAGTGCTTGAAGTGGATGGATTCACAGCTATCGCTGCACAGATAGCTGCTTTGCAAAATCAGTTAAACACTCACTTCAGCAATATGAATTTGAACCAGCCTTCAGCCTCAGTCAATGCAGTCCAACAGATGTGGTGTGAAGTGTGTGGTAGTAGTGAGCATTCAGCTGAATGCTGTGGTGCAAATCCTGATTCTGTCAACTTTGTGGGCAATGCACAGAGGAATCAACAGCAGTTTGGTGGAGGCTACAACTCGAATTGGAGGAATCATCCGAATTTTTCGTGGGGTAGCAACAATCAACAAGGCCAAGGTTCAGGGCAGGGTATGCACAGAAACCAAGGAGGGCAACAAGGCTATCAGAATCAGTTCAGAAATCACAATGCCCCTCCTCCACCACCATCACCGACTATTGAGGAAATGTTCAAGACCATGATTGCCAACCAGGCACAATTGCAGGCTGACTATATCAAATTGGCAGCCGAAGTAAAGAACAATCAATTGGCAACCAAGGCTCTTGAATATCAGTTTGGGCAATTTGCTAGTGCCCAAAATACTAGACCAAGGGGAGGACTACCTAGCGACACGGATCCCAATCCTAAGCAGGTGAATGCAATGACCACGAGGAGTGGTTTACAATTAAAGGAGGTGGAACCGGAAAGACCGCCTCAGAAGTCAGGAGCAGCAGATGTTGAGGGAGAACAAACCTCAGATACGGGGAAGACCAAAGAAGCTGAACCAGCAAGGCCTCCACCCCCGTTCCCTCAAAGACTTAAGAAACACAAGGAGGAGGCGTGTTTCCAGAAATTCATGGAGGTACTTAAACAGGTACATGTTAACTTACCTCTTGTTGATGTCTTGCAGGGTGTGCCAAAATATGCGAAGTATATCAAAGACATCGTGGCCAACAAAAGTCGCTTGACTGAGTATGCCACAGTGGCTTTAACGGAGGAATGCACATCCCGTATTCAGAACAGGTTGCCCACTAAACTGAAGGATCCTGAAAGTTTTACTATCCAGCTGACGATTGGGCAAAGTATCCGAGCTCGTGGGTTATGCGACTTGGGGGCAAGTATAAATCTGATGCCATCTTCGGTATTCAGAAAGTTAGGACTAGGGAGCCCTAGACCTACAACAGTGATCTTGCAGCTAGCAGACAGGTCTTTAGCTAAGCCAGATGGCATTGTTGAGGATGTGCTAGTGCAGGTAGGCTCCCTCATTTTTCCGGTAGATTTCATTGTTCTGGATTTTGAACCAGATGCGGAAGTCCCATTTATTTTGGGACGACCCTTTTTGGCAACCGGAAAGGCATTGATCGATGTAGCTGCGGGTCAACTTACAATGCAAGCACATGACAAGGTAGAAGTATTTGATGTGTTAAAAGCCATGAAGATGCCGGCTATACATGACGAGCTTTCGGAAATCAGCGTGGTTGAACATGGAGAAAGTAAGCAGGCTGTTGAATCTCAAGACCCATTGGAGAGAGCGCTTATGCATTCTGATCATTTTGGGGATGGAGAAGCTTGTGGAATGGTTCAATTGTTGGATGGAGCACCTAAACATCCGAGAAGACAGGAATTTCAGTCCTTGATGAGATCACTAGAGCCGTTGCCGAAACCGTCTGTTGAGGAGGCACCGAAATTGGAGCTGAAAGAATTGCCTCCCCATTTAAAATATATCTTTTTGGGGGAGGGAGAGACGTTACCAGTTATTATCTCTGCAGACTTGACAGAGGAACAGGAACAGGCAGCTTTGGGGGTCTTAAGGAAAAGGAAGAAAGCAATGGGTTGGCAAATGTCCGACATTCAGGGTATAAATCCAGCTTTCTGCACGCACAGGATATTTATGGAGACAGGAGCCAAGCCAACTGTTCAGCCACAGGGGAGACTTAATCCAGCAATGAAAGATGTGGTAAGGAAGGAATAATCAAGTGGCTTGATGCAGGTGTAGTCTACCCAATTTCAGACAGCGAGTGGGTCAGTCCCGTTCAATGTGTTCCTAAGAAAGGGGGGATGACTGTAATCACCAATGAGAAAAATGAGTTAATCCCCACGCGAACCGTCACAGGCTGGCGAATTTGTATGGACTACCGAAATCTAAATGAAGCCACGAGGAAAGACCATTACCCCATTCCTTTTATGGACCAAATACTTGACAGGTTGGCAGGGCAGGAATATTATTGCTTTCTTGATGGGTACTCCGGCTAAAACCAAATAGCCATAGCTCCTGAGGATCAAGAGAAGACGACTTTCACCTGTCCTTATGGGACATATGCTTTCAGGCGGATGCCGTTTGGGTTATGCAACGCACCCGCCGCATTCCAGAGATGCATGATGGCTATTTTCCATGACATGGTTGAAGATTTTGTTGAGGTATTTATGGATGATTTTTCTGTTTTTGGTAATTCATTTGCTACTTGCTTGCAGAATCTTGACAGGGTGCTGGCTCGATGTGAAGAATCCAACCTCGTGCTAATCTGGGAGAAATGCCACTTCTTAGTGAAGGAGGGGATTGTCCTGGGCCACAAAGTGTCTAAAAAGGGGTTGGAAGTCGATCGTGCTAAAATTGAGGTTATTGAGAAATTGCCACCACCAGTATCCGTGAAAGGTGTACGCAGTTTTCTGGGACATGCAGGATTCTACTGACGATTCATTAAAAACTTTTCCAACATTTCTAGACCGCTATGCAGGCTGCTAGAAAAGGAGGTCAAGTTTGAATTAAACGAGTAGTGTGTTGTAGCATTCGAAAAGTTGAAGCAGAAATTGATAGAAGCACCCATACTTACTTCTCCTGACTGGGAACAACCATTTGAGCTGATGTGTGATGCCAGTGATGTGGCTGTGGGAGCTGTATTGGGACAAAGGAAGAATAGAGTTTTTAATTCTATTTATATGCAAGCAAGACGCTGAATACGGCTCAGAGCAACTACACAGTCACAGAAAAGGAAATGCTAGCTCTGGTGTTTGCATTTGACAAGTTCCGGTCTTATTTGGTGGGTTCGAAAGTGGTGGTGTACACTGATCATGCAGCTATTCGATACCTATTTAACAAGAAAGACGCTAAGCCCAGATTGATCAGATGGATCTTATTGCTACAGGAGTTCGACCTTGAGATTAGAGACAGAAAGGGGAGTGAAAATCAGGTAGCAGATCACCTATCACGACTGGAGAGTCGGTCGCATGTGATGGAAAGTGATGACATTAATGAGGACTTCCCAGATGAGCAACTATTGGCAGTGGGAGAAGCAGAAGTTCCCTGGTATGCTGACATAGTCAACTTGCTAGTGAGCGGAGTTTACCCCCCTGAGGCAACAAACCAGCAAAGAAGAAAATTGAGGCATGACAGCCGATATTATGTATGGGACGAGCCATATTTGTTCAAGCAGGGACCAGACCAGGTGATGAGAAGATGCATCCCAGAGAGTCAGATAGCAGAGGTACTAAGGGGCTGCCATTCTTCGTAGTATGGAGGGAATCACGGAGGTGAGAGAACAGCACATAAGGTTCTTTAGTCAGGTTTCTTTTGGCCGACCCTGTTCAGAGATTCTATGGAGTATGTCAAAATGTGTGATAGATGTCAGCGGACGGGAACAATTGGCAGAAGACAAGAGATGCCTTTGCAGAACATACTGGAAGTTGAACCCTTTGATGTATGGGGCATTGATTTCATGGGCCCATTCCCACCGTCATTTGGAAATTGTTACATCTTGGTAGCTGTAGATTATGTATCAAAATGGGTGGAAGCAATAGCTTGCCCCAGGAATGATAACAAGGTAGTAACGAAGTTTGTGAAGAAACACATTCTCACAAGGTTTGGGACACCCCGAGCAATTATCAGTGACGGAGGAGCTCATTTTGTCAATACAAGCTTCAAGAAATTATTGGCTAAGTATGGGGTGCGCCATAAAGTGGCCACAGCATACCACCCACAAACTAGTGGGCAAGTAGAGGTGTCAAATAGGGAGGTAAAACAGATTCTTCAGAAAACGGTGAACACTCAACGGAATGATTGGTCTGGTAAACTTGATGATGCGTTGTGGGCCTACCGAACTGCTTAGAAGACACCGATTGGAACGTCACCATACCGATTGGTCTATGGCAAAGCATGTCATCTCCCGGTTGAACTTGAGCATCGAGCTTTCTGGGCTGTCAGAAAGCTAAATATGGACTTAGAGCTGGCGGGTAAAAAGAGATTGATGCAGCTCAGCGAACTTGATGAATTCCGCTGGCATGCCTATGAGAGTGCGAAGTACTACAAGGAAAGAACCAAAAGATGGCACGACAAGCATGTGGTGCATCGCATTTTCGAACCAAGACAGAAAGTTTTGCTTTTTAATTCAAGATTAAAATTATTTCCTGGTAAGCTGAGGTCTAAATGGTCTGGACCGTTTGAAGTAGTGAGAATGACCCCTCATGGGGCAGTAGAACTGTGGCAAGAAGATAGGAGTGCTACGTTCTTGGTAAATGGGCAGAGATGCAAGCACTACTGGGGAGATGACCATGATCGGGACAAATCGTCCATCTCCCTAGTAGACACGTGAGCATAAAGGCTGTCGAGCGGCGACGTTAAACCAGGCGCTGCACGGGAGGCAACCCGTGAAAAAAATATTTTTTTTCTTTCTTTTTCCTTAGTGTAAAGTTTTTCTTTTAGTCTATTTTCTTTTCTTTTTCTTGACTAGGCTTAGATTTGCATTTTATTTAGAAATTTTTTTTTATTAAGTAATTTAGTAAGTTTTATTTTTTTTAGTAGGGAATCTATTAATTTAACCAATTTTTGTTAGTGAGGTGATTTTCAGGTATACTGGAGGAAAAATACTTGGAATCGAGGAAACGAGGCGAGGTATGAAAAATAAAATTTGATGGTGAAACAGAGCACTGGCGCGTTGGCGCCGTGTCACGAAGGCAATGCTCCGCGTTGGCCTCCGTGACACGTTGAAGGCAAATCTGGAATTTTTTAAAATTCCAGTAAGCCAACGCGTTGGCTCCGTGTCACGGAGGAGGGTCTCCGCGTTACCCTCCGTGACACATTGCCCTTATCCCAGTGCCGGGTCACACCGGGTTTCCGGGTGACCCGCGTGTTTCCTTTAAATAAACCCCCGATTTTCGCCCATTTTTCCCCATTCTCTCTACCCTCCGCGACCAAACACCCATTCCCCTACCCCCAAGCTCCGTGCCACGTTAATAGGCAAGGAAAACGTCAAGTTTTCGTCGATTCTTCAATTCCAAGGTATGTTTTCATCATCTATCTCAAATTTTTGGCGATTTTTGTCGATTTTGAGCATGTGAGGTGAGATATATCACCCTAGGTGGAAATTACACATGACGTGAATTATTTTGTGATTGATTATGTTCGGATTGTTGTAGTTGACGTTTGAACTTATCGATTAATTGAATAATTTAATTTTGATTGTCGAATTGCATTCTAGGGCTTGGGGTTGTTGAATTTTAACTTGGGTAACTTGATAGTTTGACGAAATTGATGCCGGGGTGTGTTTATTATTTGAGATAAGTCGTGGTAAATATTGTATAATTGTTGAAAGACGACTAATTCTCGAATTCTTTTTTGGGGAAATTGCGTAATATGTGAATTGGTTGAATTGCTTAGATTAGTTGTATATAAAATGTTTGTATTGTTGTTTCTATTTTGTTGTTGTTATTGTTGCTAAGTGCTATGGGTGAATAGCTGTCGATAGTAGGATTGGGTTAGCTGTATGAAGTCTGAGTAGTTCGCTAGCCGTTATGCTGTCGAATTTTTGTGAACGCACTAAGCAATATGTTATAGTTGATTGTGTTTGGGGTGTAAATAGAGCTATCCTTGCTAAAATGTTGTAAATATTGTTAAAGACTAAGTGTGGGGTAAATTTTGTTTAACCCGACCTTAGCCGAAGCTAACAAGTTTTTAGCTTAACATTGTGCTTGTTTGTGTAAATTGACAGGTACAATGGCCAGCCGACAAGATAAAGGCAAGGGTGCTTCAACCTCAGGCACCGGCAGAAAGAGAATGAGACTGGGCACTGCTGTCCCAGCTGCACCTGCTGTTCCACGCGGTCAACACCGCCGATACGGAACACGATGGGTTACCGAGGAAGGAAAGAAGTGGTACGCAAAGCATAAGGAGAACAAGTACTTCCCGGAGGAACATATTGCTAGGGAACCACTTGCACAGGAGTTCCCTCGCATCGTACAGAGGATTGAGGCAGCTGGGCTCAGCTTTATCTTTCAGGAGCCCAAAGAGTGCAACCTTCACTTGGTCCGGGAATTCTACGCCAACTGGAACCTGGCCATCAGGAGCCATACTATTAAAATCAGAGGGCAGATTGTCACTCTGGAACCCCAGCAGCTGAATGCCATCGTTGGAGCGCGGGACACAGACGCCCACGTTCTCCGCCAGCTCAACATCACCCCACCGTACGCCGACATCAGACGTACGTTGTGTGGGGCTCGATCCACAGCCCGATGGAGTAGACACAAAGAGAGGGGTTACCACCAGACTCTGCCTTATTCGCAGATGAACCGGGAGGCCAGAATCTGGCTAAAAATTGTATGTTCGTGTCTGATCCCGGGAGTGCATATGACAGACGTGACCCGGGACCGTGTCTGCCTGGTGTATGCCCTTATGAAAGGGCTTGAGATTAATATGGGGGCGGTCATAATATCCGCCATGAAGAGAGCCAGACTACACCAGGGCCACAGATACGGGTTTGGCGGACTCATCACAACCTTCCTCCGAGGCCTCGACGTTGAGGAAGAAGCCTTGGATTACATTCCGCAGTTGGAGCGGAGGGCCCTTGATGTGACAAAGACCAAGGCCCCCAACACTACACACGGACCTGTGCTGACTCTGGGCGAGCGACATGCTCGTGACGACCAGTATATGGCCCGTATGTTCGGCATGCAGATGCTGCAGCTACGGATAGGTGGGAGACCAGCCAACGAGGATGAATTATGGCAGCTGGAGCTGGACTACCCCTTTGGCGAGAACGCCAGAGCTTTATGCAAGGTGGGGCCAGCCTTTGTAGAGCCGACTGATGACGACGTCCCTACTGATGAGGAGACACGTCGTGAGGACTCTGATGTGGAGTCCGATGACGGCGATGGAGCTGATTCAGATATGGGCGACGAGGCCGCAGCACCGGATGAGGAAGTTTTCGACTGAGCAGGGAGTTTCCCCACCCAAAATTTTGTGCTTTGTATTGTTGTGAACACTGGGGACAGTGTTCGATTTAAGTGTGGGGTGGGGAGTAGTTAGGTGCTGGGACATAGGCTCTAAATTTGCTGTATAATTTTTCCTTGACGTTTATGTATGTTTGTGCTTTCCCTGTTGTTGTGAACTGATTTGTGATTTATGTGTATATATTCGTTTGTGGCTAATGATGTGTGTTTTTGAAATTTATGGTTGCCTTTGTAAATATTTTATAAATTTTGTAAATATTTTTTTTCTTTATCGATATGATCGATATTTTTCAAAATTTTTGCGAAAAGATTTTGCACTTATCAAAATATTTTGTAAATATTTTCTATCGAAATAATCGATGTGTTGCAAAAATTTTGATGTTTTATTTTTGGGTTTCTCGGAGTTTGTTTTCGGTTCTTTTACCGAGAATAGTCCCATTGAACCGAGGTCATAGTTAGTGATCGTTCCCTATGATGGATGGATGACGACCGTCTTAAGGGAAATGTTGTCGATAGGAGTAGATGTTTTGTTTTTAGTTTCTTTGGTGGATTGCATCAATAAACTGTAGTTGCTTATGGTTGCTAAAATTTCATTACGTGTTGTAATTGATGTTCAAAATGTGAAAATGACTCGTTTGAAAGCATGCAATTTTATAAATATGTTGAGTTACCTAGGCTATAGAATTTGGTTCATTATGATTGAGGCTTAATCTTGAATTCATGTAATTGACTAATTAAAGAGTCTGTGAATGCATCTTGATTCGAGCATGTGCATGAAGTGTGAGTGAGGTTTTTGCTATTCCATGTCATTGTGAATTATCTAGAACTTGCCTGGCGTGTATACAAAACGAAATGAAGGAGGTGTAGTGTTGGAAAGGATGTAGGCATTTCTTTGTTTTAACCTTTAGTTTCCATTTTTTTTCTTGTCAAATTCTACCTTTTTATATGTTGTATACCCTAGTCAGCCCGTTGAGCCTTTAGCCGATTTCTTTCTTTTGTCCAGATTTATATGAACTAAGCTTTATTCCTTCTTTTCATTAGCCTTAAAGTCTATAAGAAGCTCTTAAGCGCTTACAAAGAACAGAAAATGTTTCCCAAAGTGTTAAGGAGTGAAAAGAGTGAAAAGAAAAGAAAAGCAAGGTGAGGAAAGAAAAGATGATGTTGAAGAGGCACTAGTTGTAATTAAATGATAGTGAGGGTACATGAAAACCCTCTGTTTTGTGTCAAGTGTGCCTGATGAAATGGGCTGTATGAAAGTAAACCAGCATGAATGGGAGAAAAAGAGAAAATAGAGGAACAATGTCCATGAGTCGATGGGAATGAGTTGAAAAGGCGCTTAAGGATGCTAGCGACTATTATTGGCTAATCCAATATATATATACTAGATCCATAGCCCAGTTACAACCCATTAAAAGTCCTAATTGATCCTACATTGCATTTCTTTATATTAGTGGAGTAATACACTAAGGGCAAGCCTATGGGTCATGACATGAGGCATGTGAATTCTTTTGGGAGAGAGAGTGAAATTAATTTTTATATGCCCCTACTTGCATGTTTGTGTGCTGCACGAACATAAAAGGGGAAGTTTCTCTCGAGTTGTGAGGGTACATGCTTGATGAAAGATTGATTTTCGTGTCGAATTTCTTGATTAGTTGATTTGCATGAGTTTGCCGATATCAAGAATCAATTCTTAAAAGTTTAGGAAGCCTCGATGTATTAAGGTCATTGTCTTGTACGACCAACCATGTTTTCTTGATGATTTGCAAGAATTGAATAATCGGTATGACCGTAGCGTAAAATGGTTGCACCATAGTGACAAAGGTTGAGATGTGATGTGCATGAGTTGTGTATGTGTTGTTCGAGGATGAACAAGGATTTAAGTGTGGGGTAAGTGATCTTGGGCAGATTTATATGCCCAAGTGATACTCAAACGTATCATTTTTACCTTGTTTGTTGTGCAATGTGTATATAATATCATGTATTTGTTAATAAAATGCGAATTTATACTAACCAACATGATTAGCATTTGTTTTGCAGGATAATGTGATTTTTAAGAGCTAAAATGCGTGTTGGAACTATGTCGGAGTTGGAGTTGGATGCGAGCGTGGAAAAGACCTCGGATGGCACATTTTACACTGGCTCCGCGATGGTGCCGTGCCACGCTGCCATCGCGGTAGCACACTGCCTGGGCAGGAATTATTTAGGCAATTTCCAGTATGCCTGTGCGTCAGCTCCGTGGCACGGAGACAGGCCTCCGCGATGGCCTCCGTGCCACGTTGAGGCCAATTATCCGGACCCTGAAATTTCCAGAGAGGGTCCGCGTCCACGCCATGTCACGGAGGCAGTGCTCCGCGTTAGCCTCTGTGACACGTTGCTTGTTATTCCGGGAAAAATTTCCCACTAGTATAAATAGCACACTTAGGTTATTTTTGAGGGGAGTTTTTAGTTTTTAGTTTTTAGTTTTTAGACTGAGTTCAGAAGTGGAGAGCAGGAACGTGGGTTTGTGGCAGTTGAAGAATAGAAAAGCTAAGAGTTTTCTTCTCTTCCTTTCTTCTTTCCTTCAATTGTATGCATGATTTACACTCATTTTAGGATGATTAATCCAAGAATGAGTGGCTAATTCCCTTCTTTGCTGAGGTTTTGAACTTGTGTAATGAATTTTGGTGATAATTGATATGGTTTCTTCTTCTTCTTGCATGTTGTTCTATTAATTCTTGTGCTTACTACATTATTGATTGGCCACCATTAATGTATATCTAAAAAGTCCAATTTCACTCGAGAGAGCACGAAATTGGAAAGTTGTGAATTAATAGGGTATTGTTCTTAACTTGATTTGGGAAAATTGGGTTTTGATGTGCTTTCTTGATAGAAATATACTTGAAAGCCGTATTAGTCAATTTAGGAACCGGAATTGTAGTGCTAGGTCATAAATTGCATTTGATCACAGAAATGTAGACGGATGGTTTATGATTCTAAAGTGAAATTAAATACGAAAGTTTTAATTTCTAGGCAACGTTCTTGGCTAGCAACATGAAGAAGAGGATGACCAAATTATCATGATAATCAAGTTCATTACTCGTTCTTAACCTTGGCATGTGCGTATCCATTGTCTAAATTCTAAAGTAAATAGTTGTTATTAATTGTAGTATATAAATAGTTTAGAAACAAAAACTCACTCAACTCTTGGTTGGATTGTTGTTAACATAGTTAGGGATAGAATAGAAATATAGTAAACTAGGCAGTTTTACATATCTAGAGCAGCCTCCTTGGATCGATACTTGGCTACTTAGCCACTTTATTACTTGTTTGACCACGTGCACTTGCGTGTCGGTTGATAATATTTAATACCAACCCGAGCAGTACAAGCCGTGAACACCACCCACTCCCTCGAATGTGCCGCCTCCATCTGCTGAGCGTACAACACAATGCGAGGGAAATCCATGTCCCGATGGAGCATAGTTTTCCTACAGTCCTTGTCCAAATATCCTGCTATACCAGCACAAATCTGCTCACCCGCGCCCGCTGGTTGGCCACTAACTCCGGGGCATATATAGATAGGCGGGTGAACTCAAGGTCGTACTCCTGAACAATCATCCTTCCTTGATTTAGATTCACAAATTCAGTAGCCTTCAACTCCCTCATCTCTCAAAGGAAGAACTGATCTAGGAATGCAACCTGAAACTCATCCCATGTGATCGAACCTGCTCCTGCGACCCTGCTATTCTTCCACTGGTAGAACCAAATATGCGCACCCCCCTTCAACTGGTAGGAGGCCAACTCTGTGCACTCAACACTACTCACCCCCATAACCTGGGTGATCTTGACGATCTCATCAATGAAATCATATGGATCCTCATCTGCCTTGGACCCCAGAAACTCCGGTGGGTTCATCCTCAAGAAGTCCCTGACTCGAGTCGCCACCGCATTGCCATTTTGTGGAACATGCACAACGGCCTACTGATTGGCCTAAGTGGTCAAGGCCTGTGCAAGCATCTGAATGGAAGCTCGAAACTCAGCATGAGTGGCTGGCTCCTGTGCCTAAGGCTCCTAAACTGGTGGGGCTAGCTGATGCTCATAACCGTTTACACCCTCGTGTCCCGCACCACCTCCATTCCTCCTTCCTTTTATCCTTCAAGGAGCCATGATTCTGCAATCGTGAATAGCATGAATTAGAAGGATAGGAAGGCTCTTCATCCCGCGACATAGATCATGAAAGAAGGGAACATTTCCTAAAACGTCTAGTAGCCTCTTCGTCATAAGTGTGGCGCGCTTCACACCCATGAAGAAAAGACTCTACCTAACGCAGCTTTCAGACTCCCTAGGACACATCAAACCTTTGGCTCTAATACCAAGTTTGTCACGACCAGAGCGTAGACCTGGATCGTAGACACGGGACAAAGGACCCCTAGAGACCCCAATAGACCCATGGCATAAGCATGCAACTAACTCATTCAATAAACTGAAGAAATCAACAATATAACTCAGCAAAAGTCTTATACAATAGCACATCAGAATATTATCTGAAGCTACACATACATACGTCTGAAAGCCTCTAGTCTAGACGAGTTGATGGGATAAAACCCAAACTAACTCAACAATACAAAAACTAAAATATGACATGAAGCTGAAAGTCTAGTCCTCGAAAGATGAGGACTCACCAATCACGCAGGTGCTAACACTAATAAGCGACTATGAGCGGGGCTGAACCTAAGAACCGTATCCTGCATCATAAAACGGTGCAGCATAGAAAGTATGCGGTCAGTACGTGAAATATACTGAGTATGCAACGTAAGTAAAACCGCTTCAAAGTAAATCATTTTAAATGTTTCATGCATATCACAAGCTTTCAAGTATAAGTAGAAGGGATACATGAATTAATTCTGAAATCGAATCTTATCATGAAATGACCATGCTTAGCTTTACAACATCATGACTGACTCGAATGACTCAAAGTTGAACATAACATTTATATCAAAGGAAGAACATTGAGTAAAACCTTACTTTTAGGACATGCATGCATAAGGTAATCATCATGGGTAATGAATATGCTAATCTGAATGTTATAGACAGTGGGAGACTCGTCACTTAACCGACATACCACGATAGAGCTTATGTGGTCCCAACTATCATACTCAAGTGGGTAGAATTTTCCATAACCTTTCCATGACAATGGACGATACCATGATATCGATATCAAGCTGAAGGGCCAATCAGACCGGGGATAGATCACAATGGATGTCCCAATAATATAATAGTATCAACCTACGTTGGCGAGTAGTTTTGGGGCATAGGGTAATCGACCCTTAACCCGCTCCACTAGACTCTTCTCCTAAAAACATGCAATGTTCTACATCGTATATAATGAAGCTCAACATCGTCTATTGATGAAGCTCAACATTGTCTATTGACAAAGCTCAATATCGTCCCTTGATGAAGCTCAAGATGAAATCATGCATAACTCAACATCGTATGAAATGAAGCTCAACATATTCTATTGACAAATCTCATAATGAAATCATGCAAATACTAGACATCATATGGATATGAAGCTCAACATTGTCTATTGACAAGGCTCAACATTGACATACATCTCAATTATGAATTCATGCACACAGGAGGCTTTGTTCCGGAACATACCACAAGCTTAATCATAGGTGGGAGCATCTACTCCAAATCATGCGGTAACCTACATGTAGAAATATTTACTCAACATACCACAAGCTAGAATTTATAATAAAAATTAGGAAATTTCACTTCAAACAATGTGGTAAGCCTATGTCGGGAAAATTTTAAATCATCATGTGGGCATTGCCCAAAGCTTATCATACTAGGATCTACTCATTTCATTTTGAAAACAACATCATAATCATGGGTAGTTTTAGAAACATGATTTTCATCATTAAATCTCATCATCATCATACATTCAACATCATTCTCTTCTTTCATGAACTTCTCATCCATAGGCATTCAATTTCATGATTTAGAAATCACTATTTGTATTGAAAACAATTTAAAATCTGCTCAAGCTTCACAATTCATCAATATAAACATAATCTAATCATACTCATGTATAGAGATTGAAGAATTATGCAATTGGGTAGAAACCCCATGCTTGATCATCGACAATTTATCATGATTGATAGAAATTGGGCATGGGTGTGGAAATAGACACCCATTCATAGCCTTACATACCTGGGAATGGTGAATTCTAACAACCTCTAATTGCCCAAGCTAAGATTCCAATGGAATCCTTGAGATTTTGGCTTGAATCTCCTCTTCAAACCTTCAAACTTGCATGCATGGGAAGAATGGCTTAGAATAGGTTTTCCCCTGCTAAAAACCTACTAAAACGAGCCTTAAACAACGTAGTATAGGTCTTAGAAACTTAGAAATTACGAAAAGTCCCTTACTGAATTCGCAGGAAAACACTGCCAGGTGGTCCTAATGGACGACCTGACGACTCGTCAGGACGGGTAATGACTCATCGAGTCGCTCGTCAAGTATACTGAATAACAGGTCTACTGGGGCTCGTAACAAATGACTTAACGACTCGTCCTCCGTGACCACGACTCTTGGTCACCTCCCGTCAAGTACACTGCCTTAACATCAACGAAAACCCACTTTTCTTGATCACGATTTACCTCACGAGTCGTTGGGACAGACCACGACTTGTGGGGTCCCATTCGTTAGGTACACTGGACAATCCTCCTATAAAAATTCCAACTCCACCCAATGATTGACATGAAGACTCGTGGTGGCTGACCACAGGTCATTCCCTCACTCGTGGGGACCTCAATCCTTCACTTCCCCCAGGCCTCCCATGGGCCACCTGAGGACTCGTGGGGTCTTTTCATGAGTCTTCCCACGACTCATCTCGTGCCTACAACATCAATTTCACAATTTTCTCATTTCAACTCCCGAGTTCGATCTTTGAGCTTCCAAGGTATAACAACACTTTTAAAAATTCAACATATATGCCAGCTCATGACCATAACCAACTCCACGACTCGTTGCCCTAACCACGAGTCGTTACTTCTCTTGTAGGCACCCCCTGATAGAAAATCTTAGTCAACTCTCCCTCCACTTCACGAGTCACTTAATGACTCGTGAAGTCTCCTCATGGTTCACTTGATGACTCATCCTATGACCTGGTGCTGAATGTCCTTCTTTCTCCATTTGAACCATCGGGTCTAATCTTAGAGCTTTCAGGGTATTACATTTGATCCAGATATGAGATTCAGTTTATGTCTATTCATGTTTTCTGATATCAACATGTATCTTTTACTTTGAGAATCTTATGATGGTATGATTTATGATATGCATGATTTTAGTTTTTACTTACTCAACCCATTTTACTTACCTTGCATACTCAGTACATTCCAAGCGCTGACCACATACTCGATGTTGTATCATTTCATGACATAGGTTCAGACATTTAGACTCAGTCTCGCCGTTATCCAGTCTCCCGAGTTTATCCCAGTTCTATTGTTGGTGATTCTTCATCCTTCGAGGAACTTTAGTTAGTTCAGTTATGTTATTTTTAGTTTTAGATTTCTAGTGAGCTAGTTGGGGTGTTGTCCAATCATCTCATTAGTATGTTAGAGGCTTATCAAACATAGACTTGTATTTTCATCTTTGGATTCAGTGTTATGATATTACTATTGGTTAGACGTTTTGTTATTCAGACTTCCGCTATTCTAGAGTTTAGTTATCAGCTTTGTTTATGATGATCTTTGGCTAGCATGTTCATGCCATGGATTGACTTGGAGCCTTTATGGTGCTAGGTTCCGTGTCTTAATCCGGGTTCTCAACTCAGTTCATGACATATACCTGAAGAAGATTTCATGATAAAAAGTCTTGAAAATCTGAGAAGAAGCAAGAATCCCTAGTTCTTGACTTGAGAGAGAGTGTGACAATTCTTCTCCGAACTTTATGGGAGCCTAAGTGAGAAATGATGGAGAAGAACCACTTATGTCCTCTAAATCCCCTGTAAATACCCTCAAAATGACGTAGTTTAGGAGTAGAAACCTAGGAATTTTCGAAAATACCCTTAATGACTCGACTGAAAATTTAACTCTGGCAGTGATAATGGGTCACCTAACAACCAGTTAGTGCACTTGATAGGTCGTCAAGTGCCACTCCTTACCACTGGTAGGATTTTCAACTTTTTGATCTTCTCTTGATGCCTCGACTTAATGATTCGTCATGACACTTAATGGATCACTTCACCAGTCGTTAAGAATCTCTAAACCTAAACTTTTCACCAACTTTGCGCAACTAATAGGTCACTTAAGGACTCGTCAAGTGACTTAACGGGTCAATTCACGACCTGTTCTATGACCTAGTGCGGGTTTTCCTATTTTCTTCATTTCAGTCCTCGGGTCTGATCTTAGGGACTTTTGGAGTTAAGAGAGAAATCAATTCTTATGGTCAAAAATATATAGGAAAATTTGTCAGGGGATAAAGGACCACCTGGTTACATTGACCTCGAAGCGACGTACAGAAGTATGGGTAGAATTGTACCTTGCATAATCTAGCACTACTAGCCGCGTGCTTGCACCTAAGCCATGACTAGAGAGTTCCATAGGATGTCCCTTAGTTTACAGTGACACCGAGTGGTCATAGGGATCAAGTTAACATAAGTTCATATGTGTAAATATTATAGCTTACTTGCTTATAGGATTTTACATTCTGCGTGTCTTACTTAATTGTTTACATGCCACTTGTTTTCATAACTCATTGGTTATATGTTATATGCCCTTTTAGGGATATTTTTTATATGATAATTGTATCATAGATTACTTTCCCATAAGCTACATGCTACACAGATCATTTGCTTATGCGCTACATGTTTAATTAAGGACATGCTTACATGTTATATATCTCATAGAGTAATGATTGACATGTTATATGTTCCATAGCTTACTTGTTCATATATATGGCACATGCTTCATAGGACAGTTCATCACATGTTATCGGCATATGCATTAGAGATTACTTGCTCATATATTACAAGTATAACGGTCACTTGCTCATATGTTATCTACAGCACAGATCAATTATCTATAAATTATAAGCTTCATAGGACACTTGTCTACATGTTACACGCCTCCTAGTTTATTTATTTATTTATTATATACCTCACAGTTCATATGTTCAAAATATCATAGTCTATTTGCTCATATGTCAAAAGTTTATTTGCTTATAGGTTATACGTTTATCTATTCAAGTGTTATAGTTTACATGTTCACGTGCTGCAATTAATTTGCTCACATGCTATATATTTTTACAGTCCAAGATCCCACATATTATGTGCTTCATAGTTCATTTGCTTATATGATTATATTATTGATTTCATGTTATGGTTCGCTTATTTATGTCCTAGATGTCTTATAGTCCATTTGTTCATATGCTATCTTATAGCTCATGTGTTCATATATCATAGGCTTTCACAACTAAATTTCAAATGGATTACATATTTTTATGGTTCACTAAGTCATACATCATACACCTATTAGGATTATATATTCCTTAGTGTAAGGTCCTTTTCAGTGGCTTACATGTTTATATGATTTAAGTGTCATTCATATTTATTTGCCTGTATGTTATAGGCTCAATGTGACTTATTTGTTTATATATTATATGCCTGCCATGTTTACCTACTTGAGTAGATAGATAAGGGTAAAGTTATCTTTGGACAAAGGCCAAGTAGCGTGCCGTATCCATTTTTTCAGAAAGTTGTGGAGGGCTTGAATCATTGATTTTGAAAGGATCGGAAATATCTATTCCCTTTAGTGTATTACAAGTCAGGAGAAGTATCCTCCAACATCTTAATGGCATCATTTGGAGGCCTCTACAGGCAATGTTGTAAATCTTTTGTTGGCGATTTAAAAAGGATATAAAGTACAAACCCCAAGAACTAATATTGGTCCATCAGGCAGTTGAAAGGAAACAATGATACAGAAGCAATTAAAGACTACCTAAAGTTGACAGAAATCTGTATAGATGTGCGGAAATAATATTTATAGTTTCACATTGCTAACTAGATTCTTTTATAGGTATTGTCTAGGAAAGGCGTCGTATGATCCAGAAGGAAAAACAAGTTGAGCCCTAAGTATATGGGCCTTACAGTAGCATACAGAGGATCGACCAGGTGGTAGGTTGACCTCCAGAACAAGCTACAGTGTACTCGATAATCCATATGTCTATACTACGCAAAGGTTTAGAAGATATAATTGTGCCTATGACCTTTCAACTCTCACATTTCCTTCATATGTGAGTTTCTCTGGAACAGAACATAAGGCAAATTACTTTACACATCAGAGTCTTCATTTTGAGTCTAGGGCCAAGAGGAGACTCATTTTGTTATCTTTTTATGTGCTATATTTATGATGCTTTATGAAACGTATGCACGTGTATTATAGTTAGATGATAGGTTTAAGATAGGCCTGTTTATAAACAAAACTCCATCAAAATTTTGGGAAATTATAGAGTTAAGCTTATAGTAAGTCATAGCCTTCATTCGAGGATGAATGAGCCTCAAGGGGGAATAATATAACACTCCGCAACTATCAAAACCTGTTACTAAGTTGACGTAGACAAATTACTTGCACTCAAAAAATTTGAGAAATATTTGAACCTAAGAAGCTAAGAACTCGAAGTATAAAAAGGTGGAAATAATAGTTGATGGAAATAATATTTGGAAAGCAAAATAAATGCGGGACAAAGTAACCTACTAGCATAAACGCCCCTAATGTCTGGACATTCTGCATTGTTAAATTATTTATTTTGACTTTCAGCTACTTACTTGAGTTAATTATTTATATGTGGACTTTATCAAATGATAATTATAAGGGAAGATAAAGTAGAACAAGCAGGTGCGTCTCTTACTTAAAAATAGAAGGCCAAAATTAAAGAAAAGCAAAGTAGGTAGATCACCTATTTAATATTTTGTGGCCCAAATTCCAGAAGCTAAACGAGACGGGGCAGGTCAGTGGGTCAAGCTCATGAATCATCTGCCCACACCAAAAGTATAAAATATATTTTTTTAAAGAACCCTTTTCTTATTTTTTTAGATTTCTTTTACTAATAAAAAAGTGAGAAGTAATCTTCTTCTTCTTAATCTTATTTTATCAATTAATATATAATAACTATGTGTACTTTTTAAATTGATATATATGTCATATATATAAAAATCATAGTAACCTCATCATTAATTTTCATTTAAATAATAAATAAAAGAATTTCTAATAAAATAGAAATTATTTTTATTTCTTAATGTTTTTCGAATTGAAGTAGGATAAACATTTGCTAATACATTTCTTGATTCTAAAGTTAAAATGAAAAAAAAGGATCAACAATAACTGCACTGACGATATTTTAAATATAATTTGTGATTTGAAGCTATGTAATAAATTTTCATGTTTTATGATATTGTAATTGTTATATCATCATTTTAAAATAAAGAATTATATTAATAAATGCTTATCTTTCTTCAATTTAGAAAAGATTAAGAAATAAAAATATTTTATATTTTGTTAGACAAAAGAATTTTATTGTTATCTGAATAAAAATCGATGAATTATTGTGATATTATATATATAAAAATTCATGAAGGGTTATAATATTTTTATTAGAAAAATAATTTATTTTTAAAAATATATTTATTAAGAAAAGGATATTTTTGACAAAAATATCAGTAGGGGCATTTTCGGACCAAACTATTAACAGAGGGCATTTTTATTCAATTTCACGTAGTTTAAAAATATTTTCCTTTTTACCCTTTTCCATAGTTTTAATATATGTTATAGGGAAAGATTATCACTTAAGAAGTAATTTTGTCATTCTCTATGTATTTTCAAGTATAAGAATATAAGAATAAAAAACTTTTAATAGAGAACATGACACTGTCTTAGAAGATTTATGTTACACCCCGTAAGTTCTTAACGCTTAGTTGGCATATTAGTACGTTAGTCAAGGGTTTTAGGGTATGACGCTACGAGAAAGGGCCCGGGGAAAGGTCGAACGAGCGTGGATTCAAGGTTGTAAGGGAGAAGGCCGGACAAGCTGCCAAAAGGGCAACGTGTCACGGACCCTCCCCCTCCGCGATGGGCTCCATGACACGCCCGACATTTGGCGCAATGGGCTCCGTGCCATGGACCCCCTGTCTACCGCCCCAAAGTTATATATATATTATGTTGCCTTAATTGGTTTCATTTCAAATAGAAGTCCCTCGTCCAGAACAAAGGAAACCCCACATTTTAAGTAAATTTTCTTCGATTACGTTGTCAAACGCCGTCCAAACTCAAATTAACTTCAGGTATCGAGTTCTAAGCCTACAGGGAGCATTACTATGGAGTTAGTTTCTTGAAATACGCCTGGAAAATTGGAACCTCGTTGAGTAAAAGTGATCAACATTGCTCCAAACTGATTCCTAAATGATCAAAGGCATCAAGTAAGTATTTCTCCCTTCGAACCCTTGAGAAATTATATGTTTTTGGTCGTACTCTGTGAAGTTAATGTATTATTACTATTAGTATTAAAAGATGTCGTATTGGCCAAATTTGGTATTGAAATTAGTCCCTTTCTCCCAGTATTATGGTTACAGTTGGAAGGAGCTGTTAACACAACTGAAACTCATCAGATAATCAGAATCAGTATTCGAGGTATGTAAGGCTTATTCCTTTAGCATGTCATTTTCATTGTATAGTGATACGACCTACGTTTTAACTTGGATAATAATTTCACTTGTTGTAATTGGTTGTTGCTAGCATATGAGGATCAGATATGTTGTGATTAGTTGCTATCAGTAGACTACGGTTACGTATGTTGTGGTTAGCTGCTAGAAAATGTATAAGGATCATATTGCGGTATCCCTTTTCGGGAAACAACGTGTTAAGTGTGACATACGCCAGAAGAGTCATAGAAACTCCTTTGTTCTCCAGTTCATTATGTTAGTAGAATCGGATGTTATATTTTCAGGCCTAGACCCAAGAAGCTCATAGATAGTTATTATGCCTGAGTTAGTAAGTTCAACAGCATAGGCACAGTTCGGTGAGATTGCCACTAGTTTAGCACCTGTATTTTTAGTGAAGCACGCCCAGAGGCCATTGACATACCCTTACGCCCAAAGGCCAGAAATTTTGATAGGGAGGCCATATTTTAAAGTCAGCAGCCTAGGGTTGTCTAGTGAACTGAGTGACAGCTTGCCATCTAGTTAGCTATTACTAGTGATTGTCAGTCCTAGTCGACTTAGTAGTTGTCATACAGGTCGCCCAGGAAGCCAACCCAGTCATCCAGGTCAAATAGACCCGTGGGTACCCTAAAGAAGGGGACCTTATTAGCAGCTAGAGGCTGGACCAGCGCCCCAGCCTGTGCTTATAAGATACGCAGGTGCAGATCACTATGAGTGGCTAGATCTATATAACCTTGTCTATAAGGTTATAAATTGCCCAAAAAAGTCACAAAAGATCTGAGCATACCAAGATAAGGTCTAAAGGACTAGCACCATGTTATTACAGTACTACCCTCAGGCTAAGAATGTTAGTTAACTGCTTGTGGAGGATTAGGGTCCGACTGCTCAAAAGCATGTTCGGTCAGTAACAGCCCTATAGTGGTTACAAGTAGAGAAACTAAGTAATTAGTCATCCACGACCCTATAGTTGTTTATGAGGTATAGTTTTCCGAGTAGGACATTCAGAGTATTGTTTGGATACTCCAGATCTCGCCCTATCTAGTCCAGACCATTAGAGTTCATGATCACTACCAGGATCCTCTAATCTGATACAGGTGCACGAGGTGTGCCTACTAGCAGTCTTACAGACCATTCTAGGGGCGAGCAGCGATAGCATTAGGAACAAAAGTCCAGATATGCCTTTGAGTGGCTAGATTAATATTTTAGTATAGCACCTCAGTTGGGGTTGTTCTCACTTAGGAGCCTTCCATGACCACCCTAGGGTTACTAGCTATATCGTCGCCTACCAGGGGCTAGATGACGTCGCTCCAAGGAGCAGTATGCCATTCGAGAGGGACGAAGATGAGGTCCATGGACCTTATATAGTCCATTCCATGGCTGGACTATGTTATGTCGTATTGGCACCACACCCCCATCGATTATGGTGCCTAGGGTGTAGATATCAGGAGTCCACCGAACTCAGACACAGCTACAGATCAGGAGCCACGTGGGCTCAGTTGCAGACCCAGGGGACTGGTGGGTTGGCTATAGCACCAGTAGAGTCATACAAAACTGGTTAGGGGTATATAGATTGAAGTGTGCTCGCCAGGGCTTATGGTGGTCCGAGCGGGTTAGTCTGTGTTAATTGTACCTTCCAGGCTTATGGTGGACCAAGTAGGTTCTTGGTTGCATATTTGTCTGTTAGCTATAGATTATGATTATATGATTGTGCAGTTGTAGCTCATGTACGTGTAGTGTTTTGTCATATGCAGATTACGAATAAGCCAGCTTACAGGTTAAGTCTTCTACCCCTCTTTTCTGCTTACTTTCAGTTTTTAACAGTTTCCATTCAGCTTTTATGATTGCCTTATATATTCAGTACATATTGTACTAATGCCCAATTATGGGGCGTTGCATTACTTTCCTGCAGATTTAGACAGACAGAGTTCAGGGTCTTCAGTAGTAGCTGTTCAGAATCCGCAGTTGGGCCAGCTTCTTTCATTCGGAGTTTTCAGGTTGTAGAGATTTCAGTATTTCAGTTGTATAGCATTTTGGGTAGGCTGGAGTCCTGTCACGACCACTATTTGTGATTCTTAGAGGTTTGCAGACTACATTCATCAGTCAGCTAGTTGTATGTTGGCCGTGTGGGGCCTTAATCAGTTATGCTTTGTATGTTGGCCGTGTGGGGCCTAGTATAGTAGCTTGTCTTCATTTCTGTTATAACTAGACAATATGGTGGTCTTGTCGACCCGCATAGGATCCCTTCTATTATTTGTTGTTCGTTAGTTGTTTAATTTACAGGTGGCTATTCGGCCTTGTCGGCTGGAGGCTATGTTTACAGCCGAGATATAGCTCGTTGTTTTCTTGAATTGAGTCACAAGCATGCACCAAACTTGCTTTAGCCAGCCAGATCAGTCAGATCTCAATATGGCACTAGGTGTCAGTCATGCCTCCCAAGGTGGGGCGTGACAATTTATTCGGTACATATTTAAATTATAATGAATCATAAGTACTGAATTATAAATAAAAAAGTTGGTAGCTTTGGACAAACTATAACCGCTATTTGCTGTAAGAAAAATAGTCATGAGTTTCAGAAAACTATTACTTCTATAATTAACTTGAGGGACTTAATTTGGGGGGGGAGAGGATAAGAAAGTCAAAATGGAAAATAGTGGATTTGATGATCAGTTGATTACTTTATAACCTCGAAGGTGCCATCCGCGCCCCTTCTGTCATGCCCCGACCTAGGGTTTAGGTGTGGTCGGCATCCGATTTCATTGCTGGTTCGAAGGTGTCAACCACATAACATGGTGTTCATCAAGAGTATACATCTAACATAAGCAGAAGAATCATTAGAATTGATCTTTAAAAACCAAAATAAAAAAATAATTAATCATTTGAAAAGACCTGTCATGTTTACATCAACATGAACCATAAAAATCTATGAAGCCTCTGTCATAATGGAATAACCGTTTTACCAGAACAAGGCATCCGACATTACCTTATAGTTAAAAACTAATAAATCTGAGTGAAGTAACTAAGACCAAAACAAGTGGGGCTCACCAATAAATGAATAAGAGAATCCTAGCGTACAACTTGGTCTTCAATATGAGTACCTAAGCCTGTATTATAAAAAATGCAGTTCCCCCGACAAAAGGGACGTGATTACATAGGTGTAATACCACGAAAGTTCCTAGATCAGACCCGAGGGTTCAAGTGAAGAAAGTAGAAAAATGTTTTCCAGGTCACAGGACGAGTCATCCAGTGACCCGTGGGTGGACACCACAAGTCGTGAAGTGACTCGTAAGGCGAGAAAAATTTGGCGAAGACATATGCTCTGGGGATTGACCATGAAAGGCAGCCACGAGTTGTGATGTGACTCCACGACTCGTGGAGTTGGTCATGACCAGGAGTTGAGTTGGAGATTGAATTTTTAGCAGAAGACTTAACGACTGTAACTCAACGACTCATCAAGTTCACCACGAGTCGTGATGTCACTCGTGGTGACTGGCAGTGTCCATTTTTTCTGCGTCTTAGTAAGGGTGTTTTCATAATTCCTCAGCTCCTAAGCCCTAAACGACGTTGTTTCAAGCTCATATTAGGGCAGTTTTAAGAAGTTTAAATCTATTCTAACCCATTCCCTCCCCATGCATGCAAACTAGAGGGATTCCAAGGAATATCAAGCTTAGAACTCTCCAATTCCTTGAGGCTTTCAAGGAAGAGTGTAAGACCAAATTACCCAGGTATGTAGGGTCATGAATGGGAGTATTCTTTCCATGTCCAAATCCTCTTCTAAATTCATGAAATGTAAGGTTGATGAATCTATGGGGTTTTAATCCAATTTGGAAAATTCTCTAAGTATCTAACATGGGTAAATGTTTCTAGTATTGTTTTCAGTTTCATGGGCATGTTTTATAATGATTTCAATTACAATTTATGATTTCAAAGCGTTATAATTATGATTCCCAATTATCAAAGTTCATGAAGAGTTGATATTATGATCTATGTTTTCATGAATGATTAAATGTCTATGATGAAAGTTTGATTTCTAATTACCCATGTTTATATTCATGATATGACTATCAAGTCTATTTCAAAGCATGTCTAAGTTTGGGAAAGCCCATATGGTCAAGTATGTTTCATGATTTACTTCAATTTCATGTTATTAGCTTACCACATGGTTTTGGAGTCTAAACTCCTACTTTTCAGCTTGTGGTATGGTTTGAGCTGAGGCTCCTCATGATATGTTTTCATATTATGCATGTACTATTATGAGTCAGGTTCGTTGCAAGAATATGGTTCAGCTTCATTAGAAAATAATTCAGAGCATATGCATGTTTTTGGGAGTAATGTCTAGCACCGAGTAACCTAAGGGTACAGTCAAGCCTGTGCCTCAGAACTACGTGCCAACGTAAGGTATGTTCAGATTATTTAGACCTCCTTTATGAGCCTTCCTTTCCCTCGAGGGTCCTTCAGCTTGATATCGATATCATGGTAGCACCCTTAGACCTAGTAAGGCTTTAGACGACTCTGCCCACTTGAGTGTAATAGTCGGGATCACGTAAGCTCTATCGTGGTAATGTAGGTTATATGAAGAGTCTCCCATTGTTCCTTATGATTTTAGTTATGCATGTTCATCAATCGTGATATTATTTTTTCAGCAGGTTTGACCCAATATTCAGTTTTACTTATGATTATTAGTTTCAAATTTGGGTCATTCAAAATAAGTTATGATATTCAGTCATGTTCAAATCATGTTTCCAAATAATAGCATGCAAGCCTTACTCTCAGAATCTTATGTTGAAATGTTTTATGATATGCACGATTTCAGTTTTACTTATTCAGTGGTTTTACTTGCCTTGCATACTTGGTACATTTCAAGTACTGACCGCATACTATATGCTATATCGTTTCATGATATAGACTCGGACGATTAGGTTCAATCCCGTCGTTAGCCAGACCCTCAGAGTTAGCATCCCTCAGCTTGTTGGTGAGTCCTCATCCTTCTAGGACCTTCTCATTAGTTTATCATATGTATTTTCAGTTTCAGTTTGTTAGTGAGTTAGTTGGGTTCTTGTCCTAACAACTCGTCAGATTTTAGAGGCTTATCATACATAGTATGTATTAAGTTTCAGATCAGTGTTATGTATTCAGTCGTTAAGATTGTTATTGAATCTTCAGACTTCCGTTTTCTAAAACGTTAGATTTCCACATTTATTATATTGAGCTTTAGTTGTCATGTTCATTTCATGGGTCGACTTGGAGCCATTTATGGTTCTAGATTCCGTGTCTAGATCTAGGCCTATGTTCGGGTCGTGACAAACTTGGTATCAGAGCATTAGGTTTTGAAGTGTCCTAGGGTGTCTGAAAGTTGCATTAAGTAGAGCCTTTTTTATGGGTGTGAAGAGGGCCACACTTATAACAAAGAGGCTACGAAATGTTTTAGGAAATTTCCCTTCTTTCATGATCTATGCCATGCGATGAAATGTATATCTATCCTTCCAACTCCCTCTACACGCATTTACAGAATCATACCTCCTCGCCGAGTTAATGGAAGAAGAAACGGAAATGGAAATGGCCATGAAAATGAAAATGGAGATGGGCACCAGCAGGCCCCACCAGCCCCCGAGGATCATGTGCCCGAGCAGGTTGCCCATGCGGAGTTCAGGGCAGCCATCCAGATGTTGGCATATGCATTAACCGCCCAGGTCAACCTGTAGGCGGTAGCGCACGTTCCCTAGAATGGGAATGCAACAGCGGCAAAAGTCAGGGACTTTCTCAGGATGAACCCTCAGAGTTCCTCAGATTAAAGGTGGACGAGGATCCACACGAGTTTATTGATAAAATCCAGAAGATCACCCAGATTATGGGGGTGACAGGGGTGGATTGCGCAGACCTAGCCTCTTATCAGTTGAAAGGGGTTGCCCATATCTGGTTCAGAAAGTGGAAGGATAGCACGACAGTTGGAGCGGATCCTATTTGTCATGACCCGTACATAAGCTCGGATCGAGACACGGGACAAGGAGCCCTGAGATACTCCAAGTCGACCCATGGCATGAACATACATCCAATTCAATAAATAAAAATGAAAGGTTTAACATAATAAACATAACAGAAGTCTAAACATAACATAACATCAGAACTATTATTTACATTATACACAACAAGTTGATTACTATGCAAAGTCTGAAAGCCTCTAACACATCTAATGGGTTGATGGGACAACACCCCCAACTAACCCGACAAGTCTGAAACTGAAAGGAAACACAATGACTACGGATACTGAATGTCCTCGAAGGATGAGGACTCACCAATGCTAGCTGGGCAGGTCTGAGTGGGAAAGCGGGGCTAAGGATGCTGCTGAGAAAGATCCCTCGGACCTGTATCATGAGACGATACAGCATAGAGTATGCGGTCAGTACATGAAATGTACCGAGTATGCAAGGTAAGTAAAATGAAAAGTTAAAATACATAAAAGTTCATAAGAGTAGGACAACATGATCATAATGTAAATATCATAATGTAAACATAAGGCTTAAGATTTTCAAAACATTCGTAAATCATTCATAATATTAAGAGAAAAGCTTTATTAAACATGACTTGAGACAAAGTACATAACCATACATAAATTATGAGGAACAGAGGGAGGACCCATCATAGCCAACACTATTATGGTAGAGCCTTACATGATGCCCCAACTATCTCACTCAAGTGGGCAAAGTCATCCCAGGCTTTCCAGGCAAGGGACGTGCAGTATGTGATATCACGAAAAGGGGGTCCATTAATACTGAAATATATATAAATAAAACTATGGTGGCACGTAGTTCTGAGACACTGGCGTAGTCCTTTTAATGTCGGGCTACTCGATGCTAGAGACTGCTCCCAAAAACATGTACATTAGGCTCGTATAGTTACCGTAAAATCATTCATGAAGTTTATAGCTAAATAAATAATAACATCATTGATCCCCATTTAAAATACATGATAAGCCATGAATAAGGGCGCATGAATTGTCCAAGAGTCATAAATCCATCAATCATGAAATTCATGCATACTTGTAAAACATGTATAAACTTGACATTTCATAAATCCATTATAAGTACTTGACAGAAAACAAATCATAAAGCATAAATCATAATTGGGCTAGTTAACATTAAGATCATCATGAGATCATAGCTTGACTTTTCATAAACATGCATAACTGGGCATGGTTTTGTAGAAATTTAAATCCGGAAGTTGATAATTAAAATAGTTATGAAATTCTGCCCATGATTCATAAAGCATGAATTTATACATGAGAAGGATTAACACATAGATAGATCATAAGGATTTCATAAGAATTGGGATAAAACCCCATAGAATTATCAATAGAATTTCATGAATTAGAGAAGAGTTGGGCATGGATTTGAACAATTTCACCCATTCATAATCCTACATACCTGAGAAGGAATGATTCTACAATTCCCTTGATTGCTCAATGAAGAATTGATGAAGAACTTGGAGAACAAGACTTGATCACCTCTCCAAAGACTCTAAACTTGCATGCATGCATGAATTCAGAATAGCTTAGAATGAACTTACCCTTCATAAAACTCACTATTTAGAGCTTAAAATGACATAGTTTAGGCCTTAGGATCATAGAAATTACAGAAAAACCCTTATTAAACTCGTAGGAAAAAACAGACTGCCAGTCCCAACGAGGGACTGGACGAGTCATTGTCTATGGCCACAACTCGTGGTCTTCATCCGTCGCCTCCACTGGAAATTCCATCTAAGTTGTCACCATGAGGCACCCTATGATTCCTTACCAGTGACCATGACTCGTGGTCACCTCCCATCCTCTACACTGCCAGAATTTTCCAGGGGGTCACCACGGTGACACCACGACTCGTGGTTTTCCCAACGAGTCGTGGTGAGGACCCATTAAGTGCACTGCCCAGCTTCCTTTATTTTCCAACCACCCTTGGCCACGGCTAACCTGACAAGTTGTGATGCTGACCATGACTCATTGTCACATCCATTGGCCACTCAAAACTAAAATCTTCAGTTAAGTCAAACTCCTCACCACAAGTCACTTAACGAATCATGGTCATTCTAATGGGTCACTCGACGACTCATACTGTGACCTGGTTCAGAAATTCCTGTTTTCTCCATTTCAACTTCCGGGTCTGATTTTAGGGCTTTCGGAATATAACAATATCTCCCTCTTGGGAACATTCATCCTTTAATGTTGAAAATCATACAGAAAAGCAGAGAAATGCAACCATCATACTCAAAAACTGATTGATCATATAAGTCGAAAACTGACGGAATGACTAACTCCGATTTGAACTACATGACTGAACTGAATTCATGGATCATACATACATACATTTGCACGAAAGAAACTGGGGCACATGAACTGAATACAAAACTGTATAGTGTTCTAGGGAAAAAATTGATACCTCAAGCTGAAACTGAGCCGGAAGGGAATAAATGTGGGTATTTAGCCATCATATCTACTTCGACTTCCATTGTAGCTCCCTCAACATGTTGAATCCTGCATAAACCTTCAACTAAAGCAACTTATTTGTTCCTTAGCCTGTGAAACTAACGATCCAATATTTCTACCGGAACCTCTTCATAACTAAGGTTGTCCTTCACGCCTACACTCTTCACCGGAAAAACTACAGATGGATCACCCAAACACTTATTTAGGAGCGATACATGGAAAACTGGATGGGCTGAAGCTAATTCCTAGGGCAACTCCAATTCATATGCTACCTTGCCAACCCGTTTCATAATTTTGTACGGGCCAACATAACAGGGACTGAGTTTCCCTTTCTTTCCGAGTCTCATCACACCCTTGATGGGAGATACCTTCAAAAACACCCAATCATCAACTTTGAACTTGAGTTCTCTCCTCCTCACATCCGCATAAGATTTTTGGCAACTCTTAGCTCTTTTCAACCTGTCCCATATAAGTTGGAGTTTCTCCATAGCCTTATGGACTGAATCTGGTCCTATCATCACAACTTCACCAACTTCAAACCAACGAATAGGCGATTTACATCTTCACCCGTAGAGAGCCTCAAATAGATCCATCTGAATGCTGGAATGATAGTTGTTATTATATGCAAACCCAATGAGAGGCAAATGATCATACCAAATACCCTTGAAGTCAATCACACACGCTCTCAACATGTCCTCGAGAGTCTGGATAGTTCGCTCCGCCTAACCATCTGTTTGCAGGTGAAATGTGGTATTGAGATTGACCTGAGTGCCAAGTCCTTTTTGAAACGATCTCCAAAATTGGTCTCGAATGTATAGTTTTGCATAATCCTCCGCTGAATCAGTGACTTTGGTCAAACTGTCCACAACCACCCAAATAGAGTCGTTCTATCGATGAGTGCGAGGAAACCCTGTGATGAAGTCCATATTGATCTTCTCCCACTTTCAAGTAGGAATACTGATATCTTGAAGCACACCTCCTGGTATTTGATGCTCAACCTTCACCTATTGACAATTGGGATACTTAGCCACAAATTTTGCTATGTCATTCTTCATGCCATTCCACCAATCGAATTCCTGTAGGTCACGGTACATCTTGGTGGCACCTGGATGTATCGAATAACTGGAATCGTGAGCCTCATGAAACATCTGATCTCTCAAATTACCAACATCTGGAATGCATAGACGACCCTGATATTGAAGCACACCATCTCCCCCTTTGGAGAAAACCTCTACCTTCTGATTCTGAAAAGCTTCCTTCAGTTTTAGGGTCCTCATCCTGTCTAGCTTTTACATCAGTCACCAAGGATGATTCTAACCCATTTTAAACAATAACACCGCCATCAGTTGAGTCAACCAAATGAACTCCCAACCGTGCAAGTCGATGCACATCCTTCACCAACTTCTTTTCCCCCTCATCTACATGGGACACACTCTCTATAGAGAGCCTACTAAGTGTGTCTGCTACTACATTAGCCTTACCCAAATGGTAAAGGACACTCATATCATAATCCTTGAGTAGCTCCAACCACCTCCTTTGGCGCAGATTTACATCCTTTTGGGTAAACTCATATTGTAGGCTTTTGTGGTCCATAAACATATCAACATGGACACTGTACAAGTAGTGTCTCCAAATCTTCAAGGCAAATACTACCGCCGCCAATTCAAGATCATGAGTCGAGTAATTATTTTCATGAACTTTCAGCTGTCTGGAGGCATATGCTATAACATTGCCATGCTGCATCAACACACAACCAAGGCCAATCCTCGAAGCATCACAATACACCACAAACCCATCAGTACCCTCGGGTAGGGTCAACATCGGTGCTGAGCTGAATTGGGTCTTCAACTCTTGGAAACTCTTCTAATAAGCCTCTGACCATTGGAACTTCACATTCTTTTGGGTCTGTTTGGTCAATGGCACTGCAATAGATGCAAACTCCTCAAAAAACCTCCGATAATAACCAGCTAAGCCCAAGAAGCTCCTGATATCAATTATTCGCTACTTCTATATTTTGAGAGTCCACCTTTATACCCTCACTAGACACCACATGACCCAAAAATGCCACAGAGATCAACCAAAATTCGCACTTGCTGAATTTAGTATATAATTGGCAATCCTTTAGAGTCAGTAGCACCACTATCAAATGAGTGGCATGCTCCTCCTCGCTCAGAGAGTATATCAAGATGTCTTCAATAAACACGATTATGAACATATCCAAGTATGGCTTGAAAACCCTGTTCATCAAATCCATAAAAACTGTTGGAGCTTTCGTTAGTCCAAAAGACATAACTACAAACTCGTAATGACCATACCGAGTCCTGAAGGCTGTCTTTGGGATGTCACTCTCCCGAACCCTGAGCTGATGGCATCCAGATATGAGATCTATCTTTGAAATGTACTTAGCACCCTGAATATGGTCAAACAAATCATCAATCCTAGGAAGAGGATACTTATTCTTGATGGTGACCTTGTTCAATTGCCAATAATCAATACACATATGACGAGAATCGTCTTTCTTTCGGACAGCGAGAACTGGTGCACCCTATGGGGATTTTCTTGATCTGATGAATCCCTTATGTAAAAGGTCCTTCAACTGCTCCTTAAACACCTTTAGCTCGGTTGGAGCCATTTTGTAAGGAGGAATAGATATAGGCTGCATATCGTGAAGTAGGTTAATACCAAAATCGATCTCTCGCTCAAGAGGGATTCCCGGTAAATCATCTGGGAACACTTCTTGATACTCACATACTGCTGGGATTGACTGGATAGTCAGGGTCTCGGACGTAGCATCCTTAACCCTAACTAAATGGTACATGCAACCCTTAGAGATCATCTTTTTGGCCTTAAGGTAGGAAATAAAATGACCTACAGGCATAACTGAACTACCTTTCCACTCTACAACTGGCTCATCCAGAAATCTGAACTCTACAGCTCGGGTTCTACAATTAACTAAGGCGTAGCATGCAAACAATCAATCCATGCCGAGAATAACATCAAAATCAATCATGGATAATTCTACTAAATCCGTTGAGGTGACTTTTTGAAGGACTGTGACTGGCAATTTCTATACACCTATGTAGCTACAACTGAATCACCCATTGGAGTAGAGACTGAGAAGGATTCTAATAGGATTTTGGGTCTGACTCCGAAACTACTAGCAAAATAGGGCATCACAAAAGACAAAGTAGCCCCTGGATCTAACAATGCATATACATCAAGATGGAATACTTGTAATATACCGGTAACCACATCTGGTGAAGTCTCCTACTCCTGGCAGGAGGCAAGGGCATAAAACCTGTTCTGGCTGGCCGCCACCTCCATTGGTGGATGCACCCTACTGGGTTAGGCGTGCTGGGGCTTTTACTGATCTAGTAGTTTGAGCACGACCTCTACCATCACCCTGTCTAGCTAAGGGACACTCTCGGCGCATGTGACCGAATCTACCGCACCCATAACAGATATCTGATCCCAACAAGCACTCTCTTGTATGACTCTTGCCACACTTCCCGTAGGATGGAAAGGTTCGCTCTGTCTACACGCTTCTCTGGTCCCTCAAACTTGAGGCCCTACTCCTCTGGTTACCTCTGGGTATGGATGGGACACTAACTGATGATGGTGCTAGGGATAAAGTTCTCTGGTGGGAATGCTGACAGTGCCCTCTAGGCCTCGACTGGGAGAATCTGATGCTATCAGTCCTGGCCCGTTTGGCCTCTCTCTCCCGCTCCCTCATCTGCACCGCCTCCATCTACTTGGTGTACAGGACTATCCGAGAAAAATCAATATACTAAAGTAGCATCACAGTTAAGCAATCCCTAACCAAGGAGTCTGCTATCCCGTGAACGAACCTGCTCACACGGGCCCTCTAATTGCCACCAACTCAGGTGTATACCTAGATAGATGTATGAACTTCAAGGAATACTCCTAAACCGTCATTTTTACTTGCTTAAGATTCACAAACTCGGCCACTTTTAGCTCCCTCATCTCTCGAGGGAAGAACTGATCAATAAAATTGGCATGAAACTCATCCCAACTGAAAGGGCTTGCTCCAACTGCCCTACTATCCTTCCACTATTTGAACCAAATGTGTGCAAAACCCTTCAACTGATATGAGGCCAAATCAGCACACTCCTCCCCAGTCATCCCCATAATCTGGGTGATCTTCAAAATCTCCTCAATGAACTCTTGTGGATCATCGTCCACCTTCGATTCAAGGAACTCGGGAAGGTTCATCCTCAGAAAGTCTCTAACCCTCATTGCCGCTGCATTCCAGTTCTGAGGGCCATGCGCCACCGCCTACTGATTGACCTGGGCAGTCAAGTCCAGGGCTAACATCTACATGGCTACCGTGAACTCGGTATGGGCAACTGACTCGGGTATATGCTTCACATGGACTGGTGGGGCCTGTTGGTGCCCGTCTCCATTACCGTCCTTGTGGCTAAATAGAAGCGGTGTATCTAGATGAACCGTAAGCCTGGAGGAGCTTTTTTTATGCCACGACGTTAAATAAGGCGCTCTTTTGGAGGCAACCTAAGCATCTTTCATTTTTCTTTATATATGTCTTGTTGTTTTTTATTTTTCTTAGGATTGAAGGTTGCACTTCAGGAAGAGTAACAGACCGGCGTTGCAATCGGCGAAACGCTGATCAAAGTTCGTGAAGTGCAGTTCAGGTGCCAACCTACCCAGTGCATTAAAGGATTCAAGGTAAAGCGTCGATCCAAACTGGCTAACCGCCCATGGTACTTTGTGAAGCACCGCTTGGGCGCCGATCCTATCTAAAAAACTGAAGATTCCAAGGAAAACTAGTGGCCTAATTTGCGAAGCGCCATGTCAAAGCATGGATTGCCGATTTGTCACCACTATCAACCAGAGTACCTGGCAATGGATCAAGCATCAGCTCCTCACCCGACGAATCACCAGAAGCAGTTCGTGAAACGCCAGTCATGTTACACCCCACAAAATGACATCAGGTAGTAGGCATACGCATGGATTTGTGATGAATAAAAAGAGCTTGACGCGTGTAGGAAAAGCCCTAAAAGCATGGAGATGGGACCAGTGCGCACAGGGCCAGCGCGGGGCGCCAGGCCTACTGGCGCTTTGAGAGGCGCGGGGCGCCAAGCCCTGTGCCACCGGCCATGCCCCTATATATATGTCCCTTCGTAATTTTCAAGTCATTTCTTAAATTAACCCAAGGTAAGAACAAAGAACCCATGACATTTTCAAGTAAATTTAATTGGATTACCCTACCAAATGTCGTCCAACTAAAATTAACTTCGGGTAACGAGTTATAGACCTACAGGAAGCATCACCACAGAGTTATTTTCCAAAAAATCGCTCGGCAAACCATAGCTCCACCAGGTAAAAGTTGTCATAATTGCTTCAAATTGATTCCTAAATGGCCACAAGCCTTAGGTGGGTATTTCTTCCTTCTGAGCTCTCGAGAAATTGTGAGTTTTTGCTGAATTATTCAAAGTTGAATTGTAAGTTACTATTATTACTAAAGTTATCATTGTTGTCGAGTTTAGTATTAAAATTAGCCCTATTCTCCCAGTATCAGGGTTGCAATTGGATAGAACCACCAGTCGCCAGTTGAGAATCGCCAATTAAATGAAGGTCAACACTTGAGGTATGTAAGGCTATCCTTTCGGCAAGTTACGTTCATCGTAAAGTTAGTACGACTTGTGTATCTATAGCATTTCAACATAAACCTATTGTGGTCAGCTGTTAGGAACTTTAGTTGAGATGATAGCGATAAAATAGTAACCCTCATCAGAGTCAACCCTAGCTAGATTGGTTTTTCTTTCGATGTTAGGTTGTCAGAAGTTGTTCCATGTTGAGTTCTATTGAACTGAGGCTGCAAGGGCCATATTGAGTTCTATTAGACTAAGGTTGTGAGGGCCATATTGAGTTTCTTCAGACTGAGGCCGCAAGGGCCATATTCAGTTTCATCAAATTGAGGCCTTGAGGAGCATCTCGAGTTCCATCAGATTGAGGCCGTGAGGGCCGTCTTGAGTTACAGTACGCTTACAACCAATAGTAGCCAACAACAGAAGTGGACATTATTTGTACTTGTCGGGGCTTATGGGGGCCCAGGTAGGTTATTTTATGTTGTTTGTACCTTTTAGGCTTATGGGGGCCTGGTTAGGTTCTTGTTTGTATATATAGACTTGTTAGTTAGAAGGTTTAGACGGTAAAGGTATTCAGGTTAAATTCTTTCTCTCTTCATTGATTACTTCAGTTTTACCAACTTTTAGTCAATTATTATCCTACTGGCTTACATATTTGGTACATATTGTTCTGACGTCCCTCCTTGGGGTGCTACATTACTTGCCTGCAGGTGCGGTTATACGCAGTTCAGGACCCTCTTAGTCATCAGCTGGAGTTAATAGTTTGTTAAGCTCCCTTCCTCCGAAGTTGGTAGTTAGAAGAGGTTAGTTCTTTTATTGTACAGTTTATGGGTAGGTTGGGGCCCTGTCTCGACAATTATATCATTCCTAGAGGCTTGCAAACCGTTTAAGATTTCCTGTGGTTAGTTGTTGTTGGTCGTGTGAGGCCTGCTCATGCTTTATTTTACGTTTTGGCCATGTGGGGTCTTGTTTAGCTAGTAGTTAGCGGCCTTGTCGGCCATAGCTTAGTTTAGTGCTGGATTTACTTTACAGTTATAACTAGACATCATGGTGGTCTTGTTGGCCTGCATAGGACTCCCAGTTATCATTTGTTTCTGTTAGCTGTCTTTTCTTACAGGTGGCTATAAGGCCTTGTCGGTCGGCGGCTGCGTCTACAGCTGAGATATAGCCCGTTGCCTTCTTGAACTGAGTTGTAGGCTTGCACCAGGCGTGCATAGGCCTAGCTAGGTCAGTCAGATTCCGATGTGGCACTAGGTGCCAGTCATGCCTCCCAAGGTGGGGCGTGACAAACTTGGTATCAGAGCAGGTCGTATCCTAGGGAGTCTGGAAGTCGTGTCAAGTAGAGTCTTGTCTATGGATGTGTTGTGCACCACATTCTATAGGAAGGAGGCTACGAGGTATAATAGTGTGGTTACTCTTCTTTCTCCTCCAGTCATTCTATAGAGCTGTGTTGTATAGGGTGACTCCCTAAGCTTATGTTATTCTATTTATTTACAGAGAAAAGGATGTCGACGGCCCGCGATTGGTCAAGATTTAGATGTGGCAGAAGGAGAGGGCACTAGTAGGGGACCCAGTCAGAGTCAGCTCGATATGAGGGCGATAGGGAGACATCACCTCGGTCTCCCCAACACTCACCACTGCACTCAAAGCCTACTAGGGCAGCGATATACCAGTACCACCCCCAGTCATTGCTGTACCATCAAATCAAGAGCTCAGGGGTGCATTCTATATGCTGGTTTAGATGATGGCTGCCCAACATCAGCTTTAGCCAGTAGTATTAGCTGTCGTTGAGCCTGCTGAGGGACTCGATAGTTCGAGAGTCCGTGAATTCCTCACTTTGAGTCCCCCCATAGTTTACAGGGATAGATCGCATAGAAGATCCCCATAATTTCATAGATCAGTTGCAGAGAATATTCAGGGTTATGCATGCCTCATCTATAGAATCAATTGAGCTAGCAGTGTTTTGATTGCGAGATGTAGCAGTTTTGAGGTACGAGAGTTGCGAGATATCCCGAGGAAGAGATGCACCTCCACCTACATGGCCTAGCATCTCGGAGGCTTTCATAGATTATTATTTGCCCTGAGAGCTCCATCAGGCTAGAGTAGAGCAGTTTTTGCACTTAGAGCAAGGTAGAATGAGTGTCAGAGAATATGCATTGAGGTTTGATTCCTTAGCCAAATATGCACCCTCGTTTGTTGACACTATGCCAGCCAGGGTACATCAGTTTATTATGGTACTGGCACCAGAGTATGTGGAGTCATGTATTACGGCCACAGTACGAGAGGATATGGATATCTCCCGAGTCCAGGCATTTGCTCAGAATATCGAGGAGCTCAGACAGCGTCAGTACGCCATGGAGAGGGCAGGTCAGGAGTAGCGTCGGAGGGGCAGACCTACAGATTTTCAGGCGGGACCCAGGCCCCATTTCTCAGGTAGGCCATCTAGGCCCTTATTTCAGCAGCAGCAGGACAGCAGATCAGACTGTTGGAGGTAGATAGGCCCTAGCGAGAGTTCGCGAGTGTCAGGCTCGCAGTAGCAGAGGGGGCCAGATCAGACCGAGTTAGTAGTACCTTGATGTATTACTTTCCATAGGCAGCATCTCGGAAGGTGCAGGTATGGTTCCACCACCTGTTATACCTGCGGGAAGGAGGGGCACATGATAAGAGATTGCCCGACTATACATCAGAGCAGTCAGGACCAGCATAATAGATCTTCAGCAGGTTCATATGCCCCAGCACCTTCTGCAGGGTGCAGGCCCTCAGCACCAGCAGGTAGAGGGCAAGGTAGATCTGGGGCATCCTTTTCAGGTAGCAATCAGGATCGCACATATGCACTATCAGGCAACAGGAGTCAGAGTCATCACCAGATATTGTGACAAGGACATTAGATGTCTGTTCTCACTCAGTTTATGCTTTGATATATCCGGGCTCCACTTTGTCATATGTTACTCCATTAGTAGCCCAAAAGTTTGACATAGTTCCAGAGTTGCTTCAACAATCTTTTTAAGTGTCTACACCCGTCGGTGACTCTATTATTGCTAAAAGAATTTACCGGGGTAATACGATAGAGATTGTGGGTCGTTTGACCTTAGAAGATCTAGTAGAGCTAGAAATGAGTGATTTCGATGTAATTATGGGCATGGATTGGTTGGCGCCATGTTACACCACTGTAAAGTGTTGGACCAGAATCGTACGATTTCATTTTCCAAGGGAAGTAGTACGAGAGTGGAGGGGTAATACAGCTACGCCAAAGGGTAAGTTTACATCCTATGTTCAATCGAAAAAGTTGACAGCAAAGGGTTGTATATACCATATTGTTGGGTTTGGGACATGCAAGCCGAATCCCTGACTCTCCAGTCCATCTCGGTGGTTAATGAGTTTCCAGATGAACTTCTTGGTATCCCTCCAGAGTGGGAAATAGATTTCTCTATAGACTTGTTACCAGATACTCAGCCTGTATCTATCCCTCTATACAGAATGGCTCCTGCTGAACTGAGAGAATTGAAAGAACAGTTGACAGATCTGCTGGATAAGGGCTTTATCAGGTTGAGTACGTCGCCATTGGGTGTGTCAGTTCTGTTTGTAAGAAAGGAAAACGGCTCCCTACGCATGTGTATAGATTACCGGCAGTTGAATAAAATGACTATTAAGAATAAATATCCCCTTCCCAGGATAGATGACGTGTTTGATCAGCTGCAGGGGGCAAAGTACTTTTCTAAAATTGACTTGAGATCTACGTACCACCAGGTTCGAGTTCGGGAGAGAGATAATCCGAAAACGGCCTTCAGGACCAGGTATGGCCATTTTGAATTCTTAGTTATATCCTTCGGGTTGACGAATGCTCCACCAGTGTTCATGGATCTGATGAACAACATCTTTAGGTCGCATTTTGGATTTTTTTGTGATCGTATTCATTGATGATATTTTGGTGTATTCCCGTTCAGAAGCAGAACACCAAGATCATCTGCGAACAGTTCTTCAGATTCTTAGGGATTACCAGTTGTATGTAAAATTTTCTAAATGTGAGTTCTGGCTGAATTCAATAGCCTTTTTGGGCCATAATGTATCAGAGGCTGGCATTCAAGTTGATTCTCCGAAAATAGAGGCAGTAAAGACATGGCCTAGACCTACAACTCCAATAGAGGTTCGTAGTTTCCTGGGCCTAGCCGGGTGTTACAGGAGGTTTGTGGAAGGATTTTCTACTTTATCAGTGCCATTGACTAAGTTGACCTAGAAAGCAGCTAAGTTTCAGTGGACTGAGGCCTGTGAGCGGAGTTTCCAAGAATTGAAAAATAGACTGATGTCAGCACCAGTAGTAGCTTTGCTAGAAGGTTTAGAGGATTATGTGGTGTATTGTGATGCTTCAGGTGTCAGGCTGGGGTGCATCCTGATGCAGCACGATAAGGTAATCGCTTACGCTTCAAGAAAACTTAGAAATCACGAGCAGAACTACCCCACCCACGATCTAGAGTTAGCCACAGTAATTTATGCCTTAAAAATATGGAGGCATTACTTGTACGATGTACAAGTAGATATTTTTACGGATCATAAGAGCCTCCAGTACATTTTCGAACAGAAAGAGCTGAATTTGCGACAGCGCCGTTGGCTGGAGTTGCTGAAAGATTATGATGTCAACATATTGTATCACCCAGGGAAGGCCATTAGTCGCAGATACATGGGCAGTTTAGCACATCTGTGACTTGAAAAACGGAAAATGGTTCGAGAATTGCACCAGCTAGCCAATTTAGTAGTTTGGGTAATAGATTTAGAGGATAATGGGGCTATAATTCAGAATACGATAGTATTATCCTTGGTGGTAGAGGTAAAAGAGCGGCAGTATGAGGATTCCCATTTAGCACAGCTCAGAGATAAGGTTCGACAAGGTGAACTGGCAGCTTGTGAGGTAATTGGAGATAGGGTTTTGAGATACAGGGGTTGCCTCTGTGTTCTAGATGTAGCAGGGCTTCGCCAGCAGATTTTGGCAGAGGTACATTACTCCCATTACTCCCTTCATCCAGGTTTGATAAAAATGTACCATGACCTAAAAGAGATATACTGGTGGCCTAGAATGAAGAAAGATGTAGCTGTGTTCGTAGCCCGGTGTTCTAATTGTCAGTAGGTAAAGGCTGAACATCAGAAACCTGGGGGATTAACTCAGGAGATGACTATACCGATTTGGAAATGGGAGGCAGTTAATATGGATTTTGTAACAGGACTACCCCGTACTATACACAAGCTTGATTCTATTTGGGTTGCAGTTGATAGACTAACAAAATCAGCTCATTTTCTGCCAGTTCGGACCATAATTTCAGCCAAAGATTATGTCGGGTTGTATATTAAGGAGGTAGTCCATTTGCACGGTGTCCCGAAATCTATCATCTCAGCTAGAGGGGCACAGTTTACAGCTAGATTTTGGCAGTCGTTTCAGAAAGGTTTGAGAACACAGGTGAATCTAAGCACAACCTTTCATCCTCAGACAGACGTCCAGGCAGAGCGCACCATTCAGATGCTCAAGGACATGTTACGGGTGTGTGTGCTAGATTTTGGAGAAAGCTGGGACGAGCATTTACCCTTTATTAAATTTGCATATAATAATTGTTATCATTCTACCATACAGATGGCGCCTTATGAGGCATTATATGGGCGAAAATACAGGTCCCCTATTAGGTGGTTCGAGGTAGGAGAAGCGGAGTTAGTCGGGCCGGATATGATCCATCAGACAGAGGAGAAGGTGAAAGTTATCAGAGAGAGGTTACTAGCAGCTCATAGCCATCAGAAATCCTACTTTGGTGTGTGGTGCAGAGACTTAGAATTTGATGTGAATGAATATGTATTTCTTAAAGTATCACTAATGAAGGGCATGATGAGATTTGGCAAGAAGAGCAAGCTTAGCCTGCGGTTCATTGCGCCGTATCGGATCATCCGAAGGATTGGCTGAGTGGCATATGAGTTAGAGTTGCCTACAGAATTGGAGTCTGTTCACCCAGTATTTCACATGTCTATGTTGCGAAAGTGTATAGCGGACCCGTCCAGAGTGGCACCAGTTGAGGATATTCAGGTTACCGAAGAGTTAGCTTAAAAGAAGTTCCAGTTACAATATTAGATAAGCAAGTTCACAGACTGAGAACTAAAGATGTGGCCTCCATTAAAGTGTTATGGAGGAACAGAAATAAAGAAGAGATGACCTGGGAAGCTGAGGACGACATGATGTCTAGATATCCTCACCTGTTCCAGGATTGAATCAGATTATACAATTAAGGTGATATTATTCAATTGTTATTTTACTACTTATGTTATCAGTACTGCTCAGTTAACTACCTCTTAGTTGTGGAATAGTTGTTTGTAGCGTCATGTGAGATGTCCATGTCGGACTTTTCTGCGTTTCAGGTTTTCGGATAGTCCATATTATAGAGGAGACTCTGCCGAAATTTTTCTAACTATTAGCTAAAAGAGTAAACTCCTGTCAGCCTAAAGATGACATTCGAGGATGAATGTTCCTAAGGGTGGGAGGATGTTACACCCCAAAAAATGACATCGTGTAGTAGGCTTACGCATGTAAATGTGATGAATAAAGAGAACTTGATGCGTGTAGGAAAAGCATCGGATGCAGGGTCATACGGGACCAGTGCGCATAGGGCCATCACGAAGTGCCAGCCAGCAGTGCACTGGCCAGCGCGAGGCGCCAGGCCTACTGGAAAATTGAGAGGCGCGGGGCGCCAAGCTTATTGCGCTTTGAGAGGCGTAGGGCGCCAGCCCCTGTGGCGCTTTGGGAGGCAAGGGGGGGCCGCTATGCCACTGGTCTAGCCCCTATATAGATGTCCCTTTGTAATTTTCAAGTCATTTCTTAAATTAACCCACAGTAAGAACAAAAAACCCATGACATTTTCAACTAAATTTCATCCGATTACACTATCAAACACTGTCCAAACTTAAATTGACTTCAGGTAATCAGTTCTAGACCTACACGAAGCATTACCATGGAGTTATTTAGCAAAAATTTGCTCGGCAAGCCGAAGCTCCATTGGGTAAAAGTTGTCAGAATTGCTTCAAATTGATTAAATGGCCATGGGCCTTAGGTGAGTATTTTTTCCTTCTAAGCTCTCCATAAATTGTGAGTTTTTGCTGAATTATTCAAAGTTGAATTGTAAGTTACTATTATTACTAAAAGTTATTGTTGCTACCGAGTTTAGTATTATAATTAGCCCTATTCTCTTAGTATCAGGATTGCAATCGAATAGAACCACCATTCGCTAGTTCAGACACGCCAATTAAATGAAGGTCAACACTTGAGGTATGTAAGGCTATCCTTTCGGCAGGTTACGTTAGTCGTAAAGTTAGTACAACTTGTGTATCTATAGTATTTCAGCATAAACCTATTGTGGTCAGCTGTTAGGAACTGAGTTGAGATGATAATGATAAAATAGTAACCCTCGTCAGAGTCAACCATAGCTAGATTGGTTTTTCTTTAGACATTAGGTTGTCAGACGTTGTTCTATGTTGAGTTCTATTAAACTGAGGCCCCGAGGGACATATTGAGTTCTATTAGACTAAGGCCGCGAGGGCCATATTGAGATTCATCAGACTGAGGCCGCGAGGGACATATTGAGTTTAATCAGACTGAGGCCGTGAGGGCCATCTCGAGTTCCATTAGATTGAGGTCGTGAGGGTCATAGTGAGTTCTATCAGATCAAGGCTGTGAGGGCCATCGTGAGTTAAAGTACCTAACAACCAATAGTAGTCATATAGCAGAAGTGGATATCATTTGTACTTGCGGAGGCTTATGGGGGCCCAGGTAGGTTATTCTATATTATTTGTACCTTCTAGGCTTATTGGGGCCCGGTTAGGTTCTTGTTTTTATATATAGACTTGTTAGTTAGATAGTTAAGACAGTAAAGGTATTCAGGTTAAATTCTTGCTCTCTTCCTTGATTACTTCAGTTTTACCAGCTTTTAGTAAGTTATTATCCTACTGCGTTACATATTCGGTACATATTGTACTGATTCCCCTCCTTGCGGCGCTACATTACTTGCCTGCTGGTGCAAATAGACGTGGTTTGAGGCCCTCTTAGTCATCAGCTAGAATTAATAGTTTGTTTAGCTCCCTTCCTCCCGAGTTAGTAATTAGAATAGGTTTTTTCTTTTGTTGTATAGTTTATGGGTAGGTCGGGGCATTGTATCAACCATTATATCATTCCTAGAGGCTTGCAGACCATTTCAGATTCCTTGTGGTTAGTTGTTGTTGGCCATGTGGGGCCCGCACATGATTCATTTTATGTGTTGGCAATGTGGGGCCTTGTTTAGCTATTATTTAGCGGCCTTGTCGTCCATAGCTTAGTTTAGCACTGGATTGTCTTTACAGTTATAACTAGACATCATGGTGGTCTTGTCGGCCCGTATAGGACTCCCAGTTATCATTTGTTTCTAGTTAGCTGTCTATTCTTACAGGTGTCTATAAGGCCTTGTCGGCTGGGGGTTGCGTTTATAGCCGAGATATATCTCGTTGCCTTCTTGAACTTAGTTGTTGGCTTGCACCAGGCGTGTATAGTCCTAGTCAGGCAGTCAGATTCCGGTGTGGCACTAGGTGCCAGTCATGCCTCCCAAGGTGGGGCGTAACATGTCACCCGCGGAACTTGCACCCAAAGTCATGTACAGGTAATGTTAGAGAAGGACACATCGGCGAACCATATACTCATTTCGGCGACTGCCAGTGTAGCCCAAGGTGGAATGGCCCTATCTCAAAAATCCTCAAAAACTTTTCCATTCCCCTATATTCTTTCATCTCCTTCACAGATCGCCCTTCCCTAAAAGACCCATTACTTCCCACCTAAAACTTATTAATAACTACCACCCCAAACACCCATCCAACTTCCCCACCTTTTCAATTTAAAAACCCCCACTTTCCTTCATCTTCTTCATTCCTCCACAAAGCTTCACAAGCACAGTCCATTGGAGGTAAGAATTCTGTCACTCATGCTTGAAAAGTCCTAACAACATTGGTAATACTTTGCTCTTGTCATATTTATCATATTTTGTTTTGTTCCTCTGATATATGTGAATGAATGTAGTTTTGTTGTGGTTGCTAAGTTTCCGGGTATAATCTGCGTACCTGGGTGAATTGCCTAATGATAGATTGATTGACACATTTCTTAAGGGCAATTTGTCATTTTTGCGGAGATATGTGTTATACCCCGAGAATTCAAGAATCGAACCCCGAAGTGAATTGGAAAAAAATTGAAAAACATTGCAACAGTTGCAGAATGAGTCACCAAACGACTCATGAGGAGACCCCAGGAGTCATCAGGTAACTCGTGGGAAGGCTTGGAAGGATGAGGCACTCGAAGTCCCCACGGGCGATGTAACGCCTCGTGGTCGGACACCACGAGTCGTCATGTCAATCATGGGGTAGTTATAGAGGAAGATTGAAGAATTAATCCAGTGAACTTAACAGGAGGTGGCAACAGGTCGTGGTTGTTGGGGACGAGTCGTCATGTCACTCATTAGGAGCCCCAGAAAACCAGTTATCCAGTGAACTTAACGAGCAAATCAACGGACCGTGTGTGCGGGTGATGAGTCGTCGGGTCGTCTGTCAGGAACCCCTGACAGTTATTTTCAGCGATTTCAGTAAGGACTTTTCCGTAATTCCTAAGATCTAAGGGCCTATACTACGTCGTTTTAAGCTCGTAATAGAGGGTTTTTAGCAGAGAAAAACTCATCCTGGGCTGTTACTTTCATGCATGCAAGATTAGGGGTTTGAGGAGAAGAATCAAGGTGAATTCTCAAGGTTTCCAATTAGAATCTCAGCTGGGCAATTAGGAAGAGTTAGGATTCTTTAATCCAATGTATATAAGGCTATGAGTGGGTGCTTCCTTCCATACCCATGCCCATTCCCTATAAATTTGTGATTGGTTTGTGATGATCAAGTATGGGTTTTCATTCACTTGTATGATTCTTACATCTCTACTCGTGGGTATGATTAAATTGAGTTGATATTGGTGATTTACTGAGCTTGGGCGTATTCTAATTTAATTTCTTTTACAAAATTGTCTTTCTAAAATTGAATCTAAAATGCCCATGTGTGGATAGTTCATATAGAATGTGATGATGATGGAGTAGATGATGAAAGGCATGTTTCCAATCTTACCCATGATTTTTGATGATGTTTTCAAAGGAGATTAAATAGACCCAAGTATGGTAGAACTTTTGGTGATGTTTTAAAATTGTGATTTATTTCGCGACATGAGCTTACCACATGGTTGAGATGGAATTTTCCTTTTTACCCTTATTACGGATTCTAGCTTGTGGTATGTTTCAGAGTAAAGCCTTCTCTATGCATAAATCCTTAATTAATATGTATATTATTATCGAGCTTTGTTGAGGACAATGTTAAGCTTCATTTCACATGATGTTGAGTCTAACTATGATTTTTTTTATTCAAGGCTTTGTCGAAATGACATTATTGAGCCTCATATTTATATGATGTCTAGAGTATGCATGATTTTATAATGATCTTTGTTAATAGACAATGTTGAGCTTCATTTCGTACGTTGTTGATTTTATGCATGATTTCATGTTGAGCTTCGTAGTTATACGATGTAGAGCATTGCATGTTTGGGAGAAGAGTCTAGCACCAAGCGGGCTAAGGGTCAATAACCCTACATCCCAGAACTACGCGCCAACGTAGGTTGATTCTATAATATTATTGGGACCTCCCTTGTGAGCCATCCCTGGTCGATTGGCCCTTTCAACTTGATATCGATATCATGGTAGCATCCCTAGCCCTGGCAAGGTTTTAGACAGCTCTGCCCAATTGAGTGTAATAGTCGGGACCACGTAAGCTTTACGTGGTATGTCGGTTAAGTGACGAGTCTCCCACTGTCTATATCATTCGAACTTGCATAACCATTACTCATGATAATTATCCTATGTATGCATGTTCAAGAAGAAAGGTTTGACTCATTGTTCAGCTTTTAATATAAGTGTTATGTTTCAGCTTGTGATAAGAGTACGATTTTATAATGATTGTTTGTAGCCTTCTATTTTCACTTAAAAGCATATGATATGTCATGAAATGCTTTAAATGATTTATTTACTTAAGCAGTTTTTCTTAACTTACATACTCGGTACATTCCACGTACTGACCGCTACTTTTTATGCTGCATCGTTTCATGATGCAAGATCCGGTTCTCAGGTCTAGCCCCATTCGTAGTCGCTTATCTGAGTCAGTACCTGCTAGTTGGTGAGTCCTCATATTTCGAGGACTAGACTTTCGGTTATCTTGGTTGTATTTTCACTTTTAGTATTGCTGAGCTAGTTGGGGGTATTGTCCCATCAGCTCATCCATATTAAAGGCTTATCAGACTTAGACATGTTTTCAGCTTCAGACGTTCATTCTGTTGTTATGTCAAGTTGGACTTCTGTGGAGTTTATGATTATGTTTCTTCATGTTTATTGAATAAGTTAGTGAGTTCTTATGCCATGGGTTGACTTGGGGTCTCTAGGGGTCTCTTGTCCCGTGTCTATGATCTGGGTCTACGCTCGAGTCCTGGCAAACTTGGTATCAGAGCCATAGGTTTGAAGTTTCCTAGAAAGTATTGTAAACCCACAGAACATCAATGTCTATCAGTTCCCTTCATGTCTTAGTATGCATACATGTTTCATGAATTCAGTTCAACATATGTATACCAGTTTGGAGTCAGTCACTCAATCAGTATTTAGTGTTGAGCTTTCAGTTTTGGGATAGCAGCTCTTTCCCAATCTTCTTAGCTTATTTAGTCTCCATTCGAGGATGAATGTCCTCAAGGGGTAGATACTGTAACACCCCAAAAGTTTCTAAGATCAGATTCTAGACATGAAGCAGAAAACTAGTAGAAACGAGTCAAAAATCGCAGAATGACTTATCAAGTGAGTTGTTAAGTGACTTGATGAGTCGTGAAGTCAAGTCATCTGTGGAACGTTATAGGATTTGACATTTTTTCCTAGTCCCAATGAGTTAAGCCATGATTTGTTAGTTCAAGTGACGATTCATTAAGTAGATCATTCTAACGGACTTTACGGTGAGAATTAGAGAATAACCAACTAGGCTTCAGGGGTAATGGATGGACCAATGACTTGTCAACTCTAGGGATGAATCATCAAGTTCCACGTTATCATTGATGGGTACAATTTATAGACGAGATCTTAGGGGTATTTTTATAACTTCATATACTTTTAACTCCTAAACCAGGTTGTTTTGGGTTTCTTAAGAGGGGTATTTAAGGGTTAGCCTTAACTCTCATTCTATTAAAAAACCATATATTGGAGATCAAGCTCTCAATAATTCTCAAGTATGATTATGAGCACCACGTATGATTTTGGGAGTAGTATTTAACACTGAGTAGGCTGGGGTTCACCACACCCAGGTCTCAAAACTATGTGCCACAGTAAGATAAGGAGTCCTCGCTAGTTGAGAGTGTCTCACTTATGCTACTAGACTCATGAATGATATCACACATTCATGGTTCTTACCCTTGGCAAGGTATGGACACCCTCTCAACCAAGGTTACAGGTTAGGCTCTATGATGCTCACTTAGAGTAAGTCATTTATGAGAATCTCCCATTGTTCCACATGTTCTATGTTTCTTCATTTTCATGCTTTACAATACTATGACTTATAGCATTTTTGACCCATTGATCAGTTTATGAGTTTTTCTTATGATTTCAAACATGACGAGATTTATGGTTTTATTTTTAAAACCTTGGGTTATTATACGTCAGTTTATGATGAAGCTCGTGTTTTATAACTATCTTATGATCATGATTTATAGCATATTGTCCTTATTCTCATGTTTCACTTATCCTCCATACTCAGTAGCTTTAAGGTACTGATCGCATATTTTTTGTGTTATATTATTTCATGATATATGGTTCGGGTGTTCAGTCTCAGCCCTGCTACTAGATTCTATCTTCTCCCAGCTTCTGCTTAATCATGGTGAGTCCTCATCAGTTGAGGATAAAAGTTTTGATTCATGTCTTATTTTGTCTTTTCAGTTATAGACTTAGTAGATCTAGTTGGGAGTTTTTCCCTTCAGCTCATCTTATGTCAGAGGCTTTTCAAACTATGATGTATAGATATCTAGTAGCTCGGCTTGTTGTCCCAGTTTGTATGCTTTATGATATCTTAGACTTTCTCTTTGTCTATATCATATGAATGTTTCTGCTTAGTTGTATGCTTATGCTTATGTTATGCATGTACCATGGGTTAGCTTAGAGCCATTCGTGGTTCTAGGTCCTGTGCCACGTCCTGAATTCTATGATCGAGTAGTTTCGGCCTCAATGGGAAAATAAAATGGAGCACCTAACGACGCATCTATCAAGACTTCGCAATTACCTTCTACCTACTACAAATAAAAAATTTAGATTATTAATGCATTGTATAATGACTGTACCTTGCGAGTTAATTTGCAAGCTCACCCAACCTATTTTAATCAAAAAATATCAAGTGGATGAATCAGAATCTTGAGAAAGTCTTTTATTTGTCTATCATTTTTCATTTTTCTATCATTATAGAAAATCCCATCCATATTATCTTATTCTATAGTCTATAGAATTCGAATCCATAAACCAGTTACTGGTAGAAATAACATAAAGAAATGTAACCAACGTTTATTGAAAAAAGCAACCCCAAAGATTTGGGACCAAAAGCAGCAAGCAGCCCCTTGTATAGGGTTCCAAACCTATCTGACTAATAAGAAGAAAGGGGCATTCAGCCACTTGACTCGTGAGATGTTTTCCCTCATTGTGTTTAAGTGGAGGTTCAGATTCATTAGATCTTCTCTTAAGCAGTTAGACCTTTTAACAAGATAGCTCGTTCTACTACCAATTGATATATTAAGTGCCCCTAGTTAACATACTAAATAGTGAATTTAGTTGTATTAGAATTGTGTCCTAATGATAGGCCAAGTTAGTCTATCTATTTCACAGTAAGAGCTTAACTAAATCATAAAAAGAATGACATAGTAATTTTTACGTGAAAAACACCCAACTCACAAAGGTGAAAAAAACCACAAACCATGCCACTGTAGGATTTACCCCGACTTTGCTAACACAATGAGCCTCAAGAATTATTCATATTATAATTTCATACAACATAGGAATTGACTCTAATCCCTAAGTTCAACAAAAAAACTATCTTATCCTCAACAGTACTTCTAAGAAAGCAGTTGGTTATAACTCAATTCAATTTCCTAATACACAATAACTAGAATAGAAGATGATACGACATATGGTTATGACAATGTTCTTCCCTATAGTTCTCTGTAATAGGTTGCACTTATGATAGCATGTCCAAACATTCTCAATTTCTCTCTTGAATAACTTCTGTCTTTTCTCTCTATATAAGTGCACGAGAATCTTTGTGGAAGTCCTTGTGTATTTCAAGTCCTTTTTTTGCTTCCTAGTTCACCATTAATTCGTAGGCAACAAGTACTTTCTTATCTCTTGGGTACTTGAGTCTCTGCACGTCATGCCTTGAGCCTACACCCTGGCGTGGCCGGCACTCGGGACCACTAGTGGCTCGAGGGAACCCTTGGTCACTACTAAACAAGAATAAATTATGTGGAAGCAGTAACATAATTGGCACACTAAACTCTTTTAAGAAAATAATTTCAATAGCTTTAAACTAAAAACTGAAAGTATATGATAATGAATAATATCTAAAAAATGTCAACTCTCCATCTAGTCTATGAAGCCTCTAATACTGAAGAACGAGTGTCGGGACAAGATTCCCTGCTACTTTAGTGAACTACTAACATTACTAATAAGCAAGAGATAAATTGGAGTCCTCCAAAAAGTAGGAGGTCTCACCAATGCTGAGTTGAGAAAATCCTACTAACGTCTCAGTTGCCAATTGGGTATACCTGAAACTGCATCATACAATGATGCAGAGCTAAATGGAATCAATACATGTGAATTTACAATATATAATATAGCTTATTGGAAAAATGGCTTAAATCGAAAGACTGAATAGAGTGAGTAAACTAAATACAAACCGAATGCTCTAAATGATGCAATAAAACTCAAGTATAAATATGGTGTAAAATAGTTATGCAACTGAAAACTATATATCAAGATAAGTTTTAGAAAATACTTTATTTTTAATTGGGAGTTTCTCTTAACCAACATACACCATGAATGAGTGTATGATGTCCAACCTCTAGCCCGGTTAGGAGAGCTGTCCAAAGCCTTGTTAGGGCAGAGGATGAAACGAAATTGTGGGTCCGTATTAAGCCCTTACCAGGGGCTATCTGAACCCTTCACCCATCTTGATGCTAAATAATCCTCCCAAACACTATGCTCATACAAATATGCCTATTTATGGCAACTGAAACATTTGTGGAGCCTTTTTAGCTCAAAACTCAAGTAGATGTGCTAATATTGGTGAGTCTCTATGCTCAAAACTAAACTCTGATGGTGAGCCTCTGTGCTCAAAACTATGTTTCAAAAACATGCTTTCACTTTCTTTTAGAAAATCATGCAATGAAAATAAAAAATTATTAAACTTAAATTCTTTTATGAAATACTCTCTACAATTGAACTTTGTTTTTGTTCGAAAAACAATCATTTATTTAAAGCTAAGTATGCTTACATGAACTCTATTAAGACGCTTTTCATAAAACTTGAAAACTACCTCTTCTCATGAAAAAAAAGGCGTTTAAATAGTTTGACAATATTTTCATCAAGTTTTAGATAAAATGGTTCATGTGGTAGAACAACAATGAACCATCAATCAATAATATGAATTATGACAATCTCAATAGTAGAAATAAAAATAATCAATTCATAGAGAATCTGAAATAGGAGGTTTTGGGTAAAAACTCTACTTTGATCTTCTAAAACTGAAATTTTGGGGTAGGGCGTGTGAAAGAATAGAGTTCCTCACTTATGATAGCTTTACATACTTCAAACGCTCCAATATTAAATGGAGAATCTGAAAAACTAACTTTGAGACCTTACGAACTGGTTTCCTCAATGATTCCTAGCGTTTTGCATCAAGAAATGCATTAGAACCCATAGTTTAGGATTAGAAAATGTTAACTTAGCCTTAGGAATGAAGGAGAAGACTCACCTTGGAAGAATTTGTGATTGGAGATGTTTAAAGGACGTAATCTTCTCCAAAACCATGAAAACTAAGGGAGAAAATAGAGTTTGGACGATTGGCTGTCGCAAGGGTAATGTTTGGAATGATTTCCAACACAGAATATAAGATATATATAGAGGTGAGGTCGGGAAATAGGGTGGGTGCACCGCGCCTACCATAGTGCCCAACCTACCAAAAGTTTTATTCTAAAGTTTCATCCCGATCAAGGAGAACCTCCCAAAGTGCCTATCTGATGAATTTTATTCATCTGAAGTTTAGGGTTGGGTGCGGTGCGCCTACCTATCCACTTCTTAGCAGTGCCTTAATAAAATGCCCATAACTTTTTACTCTGATGTAATGCCCCGGAAACTCAAAGATTAGACCCGAAACTTAAAAATAAAAAATTTGCGAAAGACTAAAAAATTTGTCACCAGGCACAAGACGAGTCATTAAGTGATCCGTTGGAGGTGCCCATGAGTCGTGGGGTGATCCGTTACTATCTGGATGAGAATTTTCTAAGTTTGAGGCAGTTTACCTGATGGATTGTGACCACGAGTCATGGTCACCACCAACAATTCGTTGGGTTGTCCGTGATGAACCCAGGTGACCAGATGACCAGTGCACTTCACAGGTCGAGGGACAAGTCGTGGCCACGAAGGACGAGTCATTAGGTCTCTTTTGGTGACTCAATGACTTTCAGGCAGTAGACCCGATGAGAGGTCCCAACGAGTCGTGGTCTCAACTAATGACTCGTTCAGTGACCCGTTGGAACCCCGTCGACCAGATTTCAGATTTTAGCCAAGGGATATTTTTGTAATCTCCTATCTATTTAGTCCCTAAACTACGTCATTTTAGGAAATAATTCAGAGATATTAGAGGGATTGAAAAGTTTTCCCCTCATTCCCCACCGTAAACTTTTAGAAAATGATCGTAGTTTCCTCTCAAGAACTCTCAGGCAAGACTAGGGATTCACGCCCATTGCAGAAGATTCAAGATTCCTTCTCCGGGAAATTTTTTTGCCAGGTAAGTGGGAATTCAACAAGGGAATAATTCTTTCCTTGTGTCCCCGAAATCTCTCTAGTTTACTCTATAAATATTGGCCCTGAGTTTTCGAATGTGGAGAAAATCCATGTAAATTTTCCTTGAATCTACATGTTTTAATTATTGTTTCCATCAGTTAATGATTTATTTATGATTATTCCCACCAAAGGTGAATTCTAGGGCTGCAGACCTTTCAAATGTTAAGAAATTCCTTGATAGACCTCATTGAATTCATGTGAAATATTGCTCTATATTAATTATAGTTATTTTTTCAAGTTTGTGAATCTAACAAAGAACAATATTGTGAGATGAAAATCTAGTCCTATTCAGTGATTTAGAAAATCTCAATTCTACTCTAGTGTTTGAATATCAATTTTAGCTTGAAATCGCAAACTTGTTGGGAAATCCCATGTTGCTAGTAGTATTGAATCCCCATTAGAGTATTTCTAGCTCAGTTTAGCAAGAATGCTCAGTGTCAGTCAAAAATGTCAGCTGATCAGTTTGACTTCAGAAACCCCTGAGGTGCCAATATCACCTCCCAGTTATCAGAATTAGATTCAGAATCCAGTTTAGTGGTCCACTAGGCGATCATGACACTTTAGTCATATAGCTCTGACCATATTCAGGACCCCAGTTCGAATTTTAATTTGTTTTTAGACGGTTACGATGCTTCTAGATGAGCAGCTCTGACCAGTCTAGAACCCAGTTTCAGAATCTGATCCGATAAGACTCTCAGGTTACTTTCAGTTATACATCCTTGACTAGTCTTGGACCCCAGTTTCGAGCTATCAGCTTAGTATGCAATTTAGGTTTTTTAGTGGGAGTAGGACTTAGCACCGAGAGACCGGGGTTCTAGTGCATCCAGGTTTCCAAAACTACGTTGCCAGTGTAGGTTTCAATATTTATTGGCCTAATTGGCCCCAGACTTTTGTGATCACCCGGTTCATGCCTTTATACCCTGGCAAGGTATATTGGGTCCTACTGGTGGGGTGTGTATATCGGACTTCACGTCTAGCTCACGTGGTTACATGTCGGTTAGAGACTCTCCCACTAGTCAGTTCAGTTTAGTACAATTCAGCTCAGTTCAGTCCCGTTCATATCAGACTTAGATTTAGAATATGCTTGACCATCAGACAGGGTCTTTCAGACCACCCCAGTTATTTCAGTTATTCAGTTCAGTAGTTTTAGTTGGTCATTGCATCTCTCTCAGTTTAGTATTTCCTATTATTTACTTTTGTGTGTTATGTTCCTCTCACTTATTCAGTACAGTCAAAGTACTGACCCATACTTTTATGTTGTATCGTTTTATGATACAGCTGCAGGATCGCAGTCCCAGCTTCGTTAGCTGATTACTCCTCGAAGACCTTAGCTTGTGATTTGGTGAGTCCTCATCCTTCGAGGATGAAGATTTATTATCTAAGTTATGATTTCATTTCTTTTAGTTGATTTGGAGCTAGCTGGGGGTTTGTCCCAGTAGTTCATCAAACCTAGTGGCTTTCAGACTTAGACTCAGTTTTCAGACTTTATTGTTTTCTCACAGCCTTGTAGTTTGTTCTACTATTTTTAGTATTATGATTTAGTATATTTCTATCAAATATTTATATTCTTGCTACAAAATTCTGTTGTATGTATTTTGTTACGCAGAGTGCCAATGTATGACAGACCAGAGGTTGACTTGGGGCCACTTGTGGCTTCAAGTACCGTGTTCCATCTAGGGTGTAAACTCGGGGTATGATATCCGAACTCCAATTGACAAATGATTGGATCATTAGAAAGAAGGCTCAGAGACCTACCATGGGATACATAATTCTTCATATAATGGGAGGAATGATTGTTTGAAGTTGACCCTTATAAGAACTTATACAAAAACTAAATCGGTAGGAAGCTTTCAACTCAACTTTGTGCTAAAGGTTCCTTATGACCTACATTTTCATCCAATGCACTTCGCATACTTAAGAATTGATCTTAACACCTAGTTTCAATAAAAATTCATTAGGTTCAGTTCTATTTTCATATTTAGAACAGTTTCAAACTTAACCCCAAAAGTCTAAAGTGTTACAATATCTCCCCCCTTGAGAACAAATTGGTTTCAAACTTAACCCAAAAGTCTAAGGCTTTATAATATCTCCCCCTTGGGATCATTCTTCCTCGAGTGATTGGCCTCTTAAATCATAAAATGGAGAATATAACGTACAAATACAAACGTAAAGACTAGGAACACTTAAACACCAGGTATATTTGCTGAAACTAACTAAGAGAAAGGTTATTACCTTTGGTATCTTCGTCCTGGGGAGTGAACAAGTGAAGGTATCTAGTCTTCATATCTCTTCGGCTTCTTATGTAGCCTTTTTCACAAACTGATTTCTCCATAAGACCTTTACTAATGCTACCTCTTTGATTCTCAATTTGCGAATCTAACAATCAAGAATCTTGTTCGGGACCTCTTCATACGACAAGTTGTCTTTCACCCCCAACACCTTTTGTAAGCACAATGAGTGAGGGATCGCCCGCACATTCTTAATCATAGAAAAGTGGAAGACTGGATGAACTACTGCAAGTTCGGCTAGAAACTCTAACTCATAAGTTATCTTGCCAACTCTCTTTGAAATTCGATATGGACCAATATAGCAAGGAGTGAGCTTCCCTTTATTCCAAAATCTCATAAAATTCTTCATAGGTGAAACCTTCAAATAAATCCAATCATCCATCGAAAACTCTAAATCTCTGCACCTAACATTAGTATAAGACTTTTGGTGACTCAGTGGAGTCTTTAGTCTTTCCTGAATGATTTTTAACCTTCTCCATGACCTGTTGTACTAAATCTGGCCCTATTAACTCTGCCTCACCAACTTTAAACCAATCGCCCAGCCTCATAAGGAGCCATTTGAACATTGGAGTGATAACTGTTATTATATGTAAATTCTATAAGAGGCAAATGGTCATTCCAATTTCCCTTGAAGTCAATAACACAATCCCTTAGCATATCCTCCAAAATCTGAATAGTACCCTTTGCCTGACCATCTGTCTGTGGATGAAAGTCAGTACTGAGGTTCACCTTTGAACCCAAACCCTTCTGAAACAACTTCCAAAACTGGGTGGTGAACTGAGTGCCCTATCAGAAACAATGGATAACGAGACTCCATGAAGTCCGACTACCTTACAAATATACAGCCTAGCATAGTCCTCAGCCGAATCTATAGTCTTTATAGGCAAAAAATAGGCTGACTTGGTCATCTAATCTACGATTACCCACATAGAGTCATGTTGTCATCGAAATTGTGGTAGATTGGTGAGGAATTCCATATTGATCATCTCCGACTTTCGCTGAAGCAGTGCTATGTTCTGAGCCATGCCACATAGGCTTTGGTGCTTGATCTTAAACTACTAATAATTTTGACATTTAGAAACAACAATAATCAATTCAAGATATAGAATTTGAAATAGGAGATTTTTAGGTAAAAACTCTAGCCTTGATCTTACTAAAACTGAAACTTTGAGGTAAGGCATGAGGAAGAACAGGGTTCCTTACTTATGATAGCTTTAAATACCTCAAACTCTCCAATCTTAAATGGAGAATATGAAAAACTAACTCTGAGACTTTACAAACTGGTTTTTCTCAATGATTCCTAGAGTTTTGCATCAAGAACCACATTAGAACCCATAGTTTAAGGTTAGGAATCGTTAACTTGCCTTAGAAATAAAGGAAAAGACTTACCTTGGAGGAATTTGTGATTGAAGATGTTTGGAGGGCTTAATCTTCTTCAAAACCATGAAAACTTAGGGAGAAAATAGAGTTTGGATGGTTGGCTGTCTCAAGGGTAATGTTTGGAACGATTTCCAATATAGAACATAATATATATATATATATATAAAATTGGGATCGGGAAAGGGGTTAGGCGCGTCGCGCCTAACCTGCCGCAAATATTCATCTGAAGTTTCATTCCAGGCATGGAGCACCTCCCAAAGCCCCTATCTAACAAATTTTATTCTTCTGAAGTTTAGGGTGGGGTGGGGTGCCCCTCCCAAAGTGCCTACCCGTCCACTGCTTGACAATGCCTTAGTAAAATGCCCATAATTTTTTACTCCAAACTCTAATTGACGAATAGTTTGAAGCATTGAAAAGAAAACTCGAAAACCGTTAATTTGATAGGTCATGGGATACATAACTCTTCATATAATGGGAGGAATAGTCATTTGAAGTTGACCCTTGTAAGAATTTATACGAAAACTCAATCGGTAGGAAGGCTCTCAACTCAACTTTGTGCTAGAGGTTCCTTATGACCTATATTTGTATCCAATAAACATCCCACACTTAAGATAATCTTAACACCTAGTTTTGAGAAAAATTCATCGAGTTCGAGTCTATCTGCATCTTTGGGCTTCTATCCCGAATATGCTTTGTACGATCTGTTTGATCTTCTTATCTCAAAACTCCTTAATTTTAAAGTGTCCTTTATTGACTGAAACTCTGGATACTGAGTCATATGTCTTCAGTCTAATTCATGAACTTATTTCATGTTTTTGTCAATCATCAAAGATATATAGTTGCCAATACGTATATAAATTAAGTCCCAATGTTTTTAATAGATGATAAATATTCTGTGATTCTTATATAGAGGCTAAAGGTTCATCTAACCTTTAGCAAATATTTTTGAATGAGATAATATTACGATGAGACATCAAGTTTTGTACTTTTAATGCATCAAAGAAAACTTGTACTTTTAATAGCTACTGGCTTAGTGACGTCTAATTCATTTTGAGTAGTTTTATGATCCTAGTTGTTTCTACATTTATGCTTTTTTTTTCTTTCTAATATAATATGTTCAATGCAAATAATTTTAGTTTAGCTTGCTAGCCATAAGATATATATATCTTTTGTGATTTATATTTTTTTTTTCGTTTTGGTTTATAAGCTTCTTACTTTATTTGAAAACTTCTGATGAGAATATGATGAAAACATAGTTTTTTACTTTTTCACCAGAAAGGAGCTCTTTTTTTTTTAGAATATTCAACAAACTTTTTAAAATAAAAAAAAAAGTTGCAATTTTTATTTGTATAAACAAGAAATTCAAGCAAATAAATTCTGCAAATTCAGATTTTCAATTTTCCCTCAAAATAATATATAGCAATTTTACCTCTGTTTCAAGGTAAAAAATTTACTGCTAAATTATGAAGAGTAAATTAAAAAATATCAGGTCTATTCATATTTTACAAGTATAATTATTTAATTTTTTTTATGATTGAAAATTTATGTAATCAATATATATATATATATGGTAGATTCGGTGCTAATAATTCATCTATATAGAATTGGAGTCATAATTTTTTGAACTTTTATTTTGTTTAAACCCGCGCCTCGCCCCGCGTTAATTTTTAAAACAATTATTTCAACCTGCGCCGCCCTACATAGCCTTACACCCGCATAGCTCAAAACCTGCCCCGCCCTGCACCTGCACCGCCCCATTGCCATCCGTAAGCATATTGTTAGCATTTGTATTCAAGGCAGTACTTTAATACAAAACAGTTTTTAGTTTTTATTTTATAACCCAAAAAAAAAGTTTTGAACGGTAATACAATATATTTGTAGGTTCTTAAAAAATTTAACACATATACTGTTGTCAAGGTCTATGGATATTATTTTCACTTGGGATAAATAGAAAATTATTTATATAATAGTGAGAATACAAATTATTGAACTCCAATAAATTCACCAGACGCATTTTTATTAAAAGAATGATGTAAAAATTTTCAGAAATAAAGTGTCTTTTTTAATCAGATTTTCGATGTACCAAAACTAAGGTGCATCAAAAATTATAGTCACGATTTTGGAAAATCAACAGGTGCTAAATGCTTATTCAGAAAAGGCAATGTTTGTCCAGAAGAAATGTGAGCAGTTAATTTCACGGCTAGAAAAATTATCGCGAATTTTAAAATTAAATTCCATGATGAAAAATATCAAAATTGAAAAAAGAAACAATGAAAATAGAAAATAAATTTGATTCAAAAAATTTATCAATCGTAGATTAAATTCAAAGATGAGCGACAATGATGACATAAGAAAAAATTTTCTTCTCCAACTCTTTAAAAGATAAAAATTCTTCTAGATTTAAACGCAATAATCTTTCCGTTTCTATCCAATAAGGAATAAAGTTCCTTTACAAAATGAAGCATTTCAAAATTTTCATTTTTTTCCATAAGCACTTAAATTAGAAATAATTTAACCGCATATATGTTTGAGCTCTTGTCAGGGTTGCGTTGGATATTTTTAAAAATAATTTCACCATAGTGGATATACAAAAAGTGCTTTTAATAAATTCAAAATCTCTATGTGATAACTTGCTCAACATCCAAGTTAACATAATGAGTTACATCCTGACCCTTGGTAAGATATAAGATATCCACAATAGTGTTTTTTTTTTTAAATGGAGAAAACTTAGCCCGCAAAAATTAAAACTCAATTACACTTAGAACATCTTCAAATTATAATCATTACACAAAATATATCTTATTCTTTTTTTTGTAACTATATGAAGTACTATTACTCTCAAAAAAAAGCAGAACAACCTAAAGAGCACCTTAATTTATGCTAGGACCAGGCCTCTCATGAGCAAACAATCTAGTTATATCAGTATGTTTTGTACAAATCTACACCTTCTAGCCTTCTTGGAAGCTTTCAGGAAATCTACTCTTTCTACTAGATCCTGTCTAATTAGTGTGACTACGTCACTAGTATGTACAGTTATTCCTTTGAAATTTTTTAAGTTTTTGGCCCTCCATGTGTGATATATGATAGCTCCCCATACAGCAGCCATGAATTCATTCATAAACTGCTTCCGGTGCTTCCTCTTGATAGCCAGCAAAACCTGTCTTGTGTTGCCCACTAGAAACTTGTCTTTTGTCCATAAGGACACTTCAGCCAGAACTTGTTTGAACCATGTACAGCTCCCAAACAGATGAGAAGCGGTCTCCCTAGATTGATCATCGCATAGACAGCAGGTATCATCATCCAAATGAATATGCATCCTTTCCATTCTCTCTTTATAAGCAGTCTTTCCTGTACAACCATCCATGTTATAAATCTGTGCTTTGATTGAGCTACTTTACTCCAGATAGATCAGTTATTCTTAGTCTTGTCCGATCACCAATAAGTGCTAAATAACTCTTTGTAATAGAAAACTCACCACACAAAATATATCTTAGTTCAATAGAAAATTAATAAAAGTAGACTTAAAAATGCAATAAGAAACCCATAACAGAACATCAAATCAGAAATAAAGTCAACACGGAGCATATAAACTTATAAGTTGATTTCGTCAAAGACAGATATTTTCGAAAATTTATCTTAAAAAATAGATGGGACAAAAGAGCAGCAACACAAAATTCTGACAATAAAATACAACGTAAGAAGAAATTGACTGTTTGAAGTGAATTAAAAAAATATACACGTTGATAAAGAGTTGTCGGAGGCTTAAGTGACCAAACTCCTAAAATCAGCTTATTTTAAAAAATATTTTTTTCAAAAATGCTTCTCAAAAAGTTACTTTTGGTGAGAAGCATAACCTGTTTGGCCAAGCTTCTGGGAGGCCAGAAGTGCTTTTCTGAAAAGTGCTTATTTTAAAAGAAAAGGTGTTTGACCAAGCTTCTGGGAGAAAATAAGTACTTTTAGAGAGTATCAAAAGCTATTTTTCATAAGCTAAAAAAAGTAGTTTCTCCCCAAAAACACTTATTTGAAAAGCATTTTTCTGAAAAATACACTTAGATGCAGTTTTCAAAAACTTGGTCAAACACTAATTGCTACTCAAAGTGCTTTTTAAATTTATTGGCCAAATACAAACTGCTTCTCACCAAAAATACTTTTTTGATAAGCACTTTTTAAAAAAATACTTCTCAAAATAAGCTGATTTGAGAAGTTTGGCCAGACGGGCTAGCAGTTTGTATTTTACTAATAAATTTAAAAAGCACTTTTGAGCAGCAATTAATGTTTGGCCAAACTTTTGAAAAGTATTTCTAAGTGTATTTTTTTTCACAAAAGATTTTCAAATAAGTGTTTTTGAGGAGAAGCTATTTTTTTTAGTTTCTGTAAAACAACTTTCACTAGTCCCTAAAAACACTTATTTTTTCTCAAAAGCTTGGCCAAACGCCTTTTTTAAAAAAAAAATAGGTATTTTTTTAAAAAAATAATCGTTTTTAATTTCTCAAAAACTTTGATCAAACATGTTATTAATTTCAAAATTGACAAACAAAAAGTGAAGATTTGATTTGATTTGACATGACAACTTTCCGTAATAGGTAAATATTTTTAATATAATATAAGATAAAATGACAAAACTGGACTTTTACCGGGCTTTTCATATGGATAAGATTGGTGAACAATGAATAACCATAAAACAGTAAATTTCACCTCTGAAGAACAATACAAGTCATTTTCAAATGAATATCAATCAAGTTACAAAGGGAAAATTTAGTCGTCTACACAGCATCAGCTTCAAGTATTCATATAACCCAAACTTATTCTTACATCAAAATGAATGAATGCATTATGTGCACATTACAAACATATTGTATTGGAATCTCAAGGTATGAAACGTACTGTAGGAAAACTGTATCCAGGTGCGTTCGCAGCTAAAGAGACGCCATCTTTCACTTGTTATTCGTTCGAAGCGACTGCAGCTTGGAAGCAATATCATCATAATCAGGTAGCTTCGGATGGACATGGCTAGCTTTCTTCATGCTATCCTCTCTGGAAAATTTGTCCCCACCCATGGCTGGTGCCTTTGGAGCATCATTGTTGCCTGATGCAGCTGAGTTTTGGGCAGAGCTCAATAGTTGTTCCACTCTTGCTGACTTCCTTCTCCCTTCATGTGATGTGATCTTGGGCTGTGTAATGGGCCTTGAAACTGTGGGTTCAGCGCTGGGCTGCTCTGAACTTATCCTTTTATCTGCAAGGGCTTCATGTGACTCACTACTGTAAAAGTTCCTGCTCAATCTCTGCGGTTCTTGCGTATCAGCAGCATAAGAACTCCTGACAGGTTTCAGAGGTTCTTCAGTTTTAACACCGAAAGAGCGGCTGATGGACTTTCTGTCTACACCAGATTCAGAATTAACAGCTGCCTTGGAGCTGATTTTAAACTTAGAGGAAGAGTTTGTGTCTAAGCGGGAAGAAGAAGCTTTAGTCCTACGAGAAATTCCACTACCCAATTGACTTCTGCCAGCAGCAGACTGTTTCTTAGGACCAGCCTCGGAATCACTACTATCAGTATCAAAATATGTAGTTGAACCTCGTAAGCCTGCATACATTGTATTAACTTCGCTGCCTGTTTTTTGTGCATAAGTTCGTTGTCTGTAACTTGAAGCCTCTTGTGAAAATTCCTCATCAGAACTGTCGGTATCTGAAGCAGAATGGGTTTCATCCAATCTTGAGCTTGACTTATCATCTCTTTTCATCCTCACTCCTAAACCAACAGAACTCTTAGGGGGAGCAACATCTTGTGACCTCACCAGAGCACTTTCCTTAGCACTCTCGACCAAAGATGAAATATTATTTAACTGGCTCCTTAAGTAAGGTGGAGGGACATGACCTTTATGCTTAAGGCCACCAGTTAACTTCCCAAATGTGAATTCCTTTTCAAACCCAGAAACTGAAGAAGCTAAATTATCATCATCTGCCCGTGTCCCCGGCAAAACTGGTGGACTGGCATCGCCTTTTCCATCTTGCTTTTTTGTATGGTTAGCCTCATCTTCTGAACTGAAACTAATTGAATCACTTTTATCAGTTTTACCATGTCTTTGCACATCATTGGATGCCCTTTTGTCAGATAAGGAGTGTGACCATTTCCTCACATCAGTTCCTGAAACATTCTCCATATAGGAGGATCTTGGTAAGTCATGATACCGTGCATGTCCATAGGAAACATTCTGAAATGTCTCATTAGTTATAAGTTATAACTAACTACTCCATTAAACAATAAGAATTTGAAATAAATATAGGATGAGAGATATACATGATATAAATATCTTTTGACTTACCAATCGGGGATCGGACCATCTCGATGTCACTTTCAGAATTCATACCATCAGAATCGTCAAAGGTTGGCACAAAATTTTCTTGTCGTGAATTGTCACCAGAGATAGCCAAGCTTTCATATAATTGAGGTAAGTGCCTTTCCACAAAGATTTCTGATGCCAAAGGAGACTTCTCCAGTGATTTCTCAGAGTCCAAGGTCCATGATTTTTTAATTGCATATTTGTAAGTAGGTGATTTCCTTTCTGGAGATGGAAAATAAAGTTTGGCCTGCTGGTCATCATATACAGGATCTGAGTCAAACTTAATAATATCATCATCATCTTCTGAGCCAGAATCATCAAAAGCAACAGAGGCAGAATTGTGAGAACTCTTATTAACAGTTTCACTAGGAACATGACCTTGGTAAACATTATTAAATGGATCATTAGTCGCATCATATCCATGAATTTGATGGCTAGAATGATGAATATTTTCACCAAAACCTGAAGTGCTTAAATAAGAATCTGAAGAATTAATTTTGGGATCTTTTGTAGTAGCTTCTTCTCCGAAATAATGGAAGTCCTCCATTGACTCATTCTTAAAGCTATTCGTGGATTCAGATTCACTTTTCCCAGATGATTTCCTCATTATCATTTTGTCTCTACTGTCCTCTTTTGATAACCTTTTCTGCATATACTGATCACCTTCTCCAAGGCTGGCAAATGAAATATCATTATTAATTGAACTTGTGGCACCTGCGGAGACTTGTGAAACAGGCCTATCCGAAGTACCGTGCATATCATTATGATGTCTTGTTACTCTAGCTATATCCTGTTGCAAACTATCTGTCCTTTCTTGCTGAAACCTTGAAGTTCTATCAGGTGAAGAGCTGAAAACTGAATCTTTAGGAAAATGTTCATGGATACTTGAATGAGCATACTTTCCTGGTCCTGAACCTCCCGAATTACCATGATTATCATCGTGAAATTGTCTTGTCGCTCTAGCCAGATTTTCATGTTGCAAACTATCAATCCGTTCATTCTGAATCCTTGGGTTTCCATCAGGTAAAGAGCTGGTTGCTGAATCTTTGGGAAAATGTTCATGGATACTTGTGTCATACATTCCTGGTCCTCCACCTCCAAAAGACTGTACTTCAGGCCTCTGAGATTCTGAGGTATATTGCCTTGTAACCCTTGAAAGTTCTGCAGCAGCTCTGGCAGCTAGGCTTGAACGTTCTGCAGACTCAGCAGCTGCTTGAGCAGCAGCAGTAGCATCCTTAAATTCCATATTCCAATTCTGCCTGCCAACAGAAAAATTACCATCTCCAGGAATTGACTGCGCAGCTTCCGACCTTTCATCTCTAGACCCTAAGAGTCATGAACAATCATCATTAACATTATTTTTGCAGATGGATGACTAAACCGTACAGGTTGTATTCTAGCATATGATTGATACTAACCTGAAGGACCAACTCCATGATGATAGTTAGAACATGGTTTTACGCCTCTACCACCACCATGTGCAGAGACAAAGCTTTGGGTCCCCAGTGAGGATCTTGCATTCTGCTCTGGGGAAATTGAAGATGCATTAGGCCTTTTACCGTGATCAAGTGGAGTCCTCACATCTGAAGCTTCAAGATGAGAAGGGTCTTCATGGATGTTACCGGCCTTTTCTAAACTACCAGATCCATTCTGGACAATTTAACCAGTGAGCACACTAAAGGCATAAAAACTTGCTCAATCTTAGTCATCAATGGAAAAAGTAAAAAGTAACATAATCATACCAGCAAGTCATTCGGAGGCACTGACTCTGCCTCTTCTACTGATTGAGGATCCCATTTAGCACCATGTTCCTCAGCAATTGCCCCCAAGATTCTCAATTTGGTCTGCCCATCAGGTGCCTTGGCAGATAACTTCTCAACCAACTAAAGTACAACGGCATAAGACAATAATTAAGAGCACTATGTTGCTGAATTTGAGAAATATAAATAGTTCATTATCTTCATGTTCAAAGTCAAATTGTCAACTGTTGAGGGGATACCGCAACTTACCATGCGGCTAACTCCACAATTGGGACGGAGCTCAACTGCTGCACTTATAAATTCTTTTCCATATTTTGCAGTAAGATGCTTCCGCACATCTACAAGTTCTGGTATGTCTCCACACCTTGGTGATGCAAAAACTACACTGGTAATTGCTTCCTTCAAGTCAATGGGGCAATTTCTGTTCATCAGAGACAATAGCATATCAAAACCCTTCAAAGGTATCAGACTCATAATTTAGCCACTGGAAACAGTATGCATTTCTTTATTTGTCACTACTAAAGCTAATATTTCAAGTAAAATAGCATAAACTAACCTCAATTTGGATTATTAAAAGGATGGGAACCAGGTAAGCAAATCAAATGGTTAAGTAAATAAAAGATGATGAAAAGGAGATATTCTTCAACAGGTAACAGAACGAGTAAATGTGGGGGGAAAAAAGGGAATCCCCTTCATAAATGTTCTTGCACAAACTGATAGTGGACTTTACAAACTTTGGTCAGTACAAGAGCATAATACTTTACTGTAACTTCCAACAGCTAACAGCGTTGTTTGAGACAAAGGGGGTTCAGCTCAAAATCTCACACCAAAGAGATGTTTTCAGTTATTAAAGGATCAAGATTTGCACAGCTATACATCTCTTATCCGATAATGATCCTACAGCTGGCATCACCGTCATCACTACAACCCACATAAATCCAAAACACCACCAAAGCCATCAAAGTAAAAACACAAGGAGCATGCCTAAAATATATGCAAGATATCAAACTCCTATATATCTTAGAAGTAGCTACCAATGGAGTAGAGTTCTGTGGAATGTCTTCTCTCTGTTGTGGTTTAGATCGAAACAGGCAGGGAGAGGAGAAAAAACATTGAGAGGGGAAGCAGTACTCGAGGATAAAGAGAGCTAACAGACCACTACAGAGAACTAACAATGGATCAGATAAGGAAAATTAAACCATGGGACTACCTAACAAAATAAATGAGCCTGAGCAACATTATTTTCTCTTTGTCTTGGGCATGGTTCATCAGGGGAGGAGTTATAGTAAAACAATAGGCAAATTACAAACAGCAACTGTAATGCAAGGTTCAATCTAAACTTGCTGTGTCATGCAGATATCTCACGCAGATGAAGACTAACATAATGCTAAAGAAACATCACATGCAAAAACCAACTTACTTTTGTGACTCAATAATAGGCAAGCGTGCCACGATCAGTTCACAGTAAATCTCGATAAGATCGTATGCTGCCATCATCTTCTCCTCCCTAACTACATGCTCCACCTAAAATTAAAGTATCAGATAGATGAAATATTTTTCTGAAAATCCAAATCTGAGGTACACAAGAACGTACATTTAACATAATAACTACAGCTGTAAAACTTTACAGGAATTGCAATTAGATTCAACAATCTAACTTAAGCAAGCAGAAGTGAAGGTTTTATGATGTGAAGATACAGCTTGAATTTTCTCAGAAAGAGCATGCATATCCCATGTTTTGACACAGAGTCAAACGATGCCTCATTTGGCACCTATCCTAGTGTCAAAAGACTGCACCTCATTTCTAATATGCCACTAGTTATCATGCATAATGATAGCTAAAGCAGAATACTACCAATACAAAGGACAGACATTCACAAAGTGCACCAAATGCATGAAATCTAACTATCCAACGTCAGCATTTTAATTTTCTGGAGATTTGAATACTTTGGTCCGCAAATTAAATACAAGGTGTGGTCTTGACATTTGAAGAATCATCTCCAAAGGGATTCATGTTCATGATAGGATCATTATCATATCACGAAATTCTAATCTGAAAAGCAAAGTCAATCACCAGAACATCATAGAAAAGAAAGATAAAAACATGTAAGTAGCCAAAAACTTGCTTTAACCTTATAGGCTGTTAAAAATTAGACATCATATGAACATGAGGAAGCATTAGAAGTATGACTTACGCGAATTCTTGCTGTACGGTCCTGACCAGAATCGAGCAACTGCGCCAGTTCTCTTTTCATCTGCTTCACTTGGACTTCCTTCTTGTTCTTCAACAATTTCAGCCTAGAAGACGCTAGCTTTAACGACATCTTACTGCAACAAATTCAAAAAGAAAAAAGAAAACCGCTGAAATCAATATGAATTGTCGGATATACGCCTAGGAGACAAATTCAAATCAAGCAACAAGTATTGAAGATGAAAGGTATGGAGTTGACCGAAATTACCATTTGGTGGAATTGAAGCTCTTGGTAAGCATATCTTTAGAGCTTCTCAGGAAATTGGATTTCTTCATTGTGTTTTCAAGGTTAAAAATCAAAATGAGAAGTGGAGGAATCAATATGTGTTCGATTGAATGGATCGATGGAAATTAGGGTAATTGGGAAGGTGTAGGGGATTGGAATTTGATGGAAGAATAATAGCAGTTTCAAGGAAGGATCCGATTCGGTTAACGAAGCTAAAGACTTAACAAGACTTTTTATTTTTTTTATTATAAATAAATGCACATCACATGAAAAGGAGGGGGGGCGGGGGGTTGGGGTTGAGGAAGTAACTATGAAATTGACAGCTGCAAAAAATTTTCTGCAAATCATCTGGTCACTGGTGTGGTAATTTACGACTTGGTCTAAATTAATTACTAGCTCAATTCCGTTAGTTCACCCATAATATGCAAAGTTTACATCTTCTAGCCTCCTCATTATGATCACTTACGTTTTCTTCCTAATAAACTTTTTTAAATAACCTAACCTAAGCTCCAAATCCTACTCTCCTTTATTTTAAACTACTTGAAATGATTCTCGCCTATCTTATTAAATTTGTGAAATAGTTCTTTTCTAATAATCAAACGTATAAAATATGCTAAGATTCTTTTTAATTTTTAAATCCTAAATTATTAAATTTCATGTTTTAATTTATTTCATATTTAGAATTAGTTTTGTATTTTTTCTAATTTTTCATCTAAGAGTTTTTTATTTTCTAGAGATACTTGATTTTATATATCTATATAGGTGATATATTTTATTTTTCTTATAAATATTTTAAAAAATAAAAGAGAGAGAGAAGAACATTTAATGTCTATATATGTATATAAATGTAAATTATTTTTTTAGCATAACTAAAAAGATGATAACATCACATAATGAATAATAAAAAGCAAAATAGATAAATTAGAAAAAGAATGAATCTTCTTTTTTAACCATTTCAAACATCTTTAAAACACATATAAATGACTAAAAAAACTGAAGAAATTTTATACATATAAGTAATCAAGAGGCTCATGAAAAATATGTAGCCAAAAATACAAAAAATATTATTGAGATGACTTTTCGTTAAATTAAATTAAACTAAAAATAAGAATGATAGGGGAAAAATATATAAATAAGAATATATAAAGTATTTATACTTTTGTCACTCTCACAATAAATTGAACTTTCTTTCGTCAAAAAAATTTCCGCACTTCCCATTTTCTATATTGGATATCATGATTTAGAAAACTAATTCGAATATATAAAATAACTCAACAAAAAATGTGCAAAATTAACTCAGGAAGACACAGACCAATGTATTTGTAAATTAAGTTGAGATAGAAAAGATCTAAAAAAGATTGACATATCATGTAATAAGAACTCAAATAGAAAAGTCAACAGTATTAGCTATCTATGTTTCTTTTTGAGAGATACATGAGTTCAATATGGTATATTCACATTCTCTGGACTTCAAAAAATATAACAATATTTATCTATATCCCGAAACTTAACCTCTTCTCTTCTTCTTCTTCTTCTTCTTCTTCTTCTTCTTCTTCTTCTTCTTCTTCTTCTTCTTCTTCTTCTTCTTCTTCATATTTCTTTAAGGCTCCCAGCATAACAAAATAGGTATTACTAAATAAAAGAAAAGACATTTAGATTTCAAACTACAAAACTTAACTTTATTCATACTCCAACAACGTAAAATTGATTTGAACTGTTGATGAAACAACTGATTAAGACAATTTAAGCAGTGTTGGCGGATTATTTTGAGCAGCTAGCCTCTTCCGTGTCTACTTCCCGATGATGGATAACTTAATTCCTTTACATTAAGGTAGTGAAACCATGGCTTAGTACCCTTATCAAGAGTGAACACTTTGCTAAATAAAGTAAGAGGATTGTATTTTTCAGATACTAATACATTTTAGTGTAGAATTAAATCATTCGTCTGATAATTAATATAGAATAAAATAATTTTCAAAGAAAGAAAAAAGACGCATCTTCAACTAATGAAAAAAGCTTTTCTAATATAAAATTGAGTTTCATATTCTTATTGGAGCACGAAATAGGAGCTAAACTAATAACAAGATTGAGAAAGAAAAGAACACTAATGAGGTAGAAAAATATATTAATTATAAATTGTCAACTCCACATATACTAAACTTTGCATGTTCTTCATGACACATAACTAGTCAATTTTTCCCCATAATATAATATAAACTTTTTTGTGCTTCAGATACTTCTTCAAACCTCTAACAATTTTGATAATTCATGATTTTTCTATCATTTCTACTTTATTGAAAGAGGAAACTCAAACCTCTCAATTCTCATTATAAATGCATGTCTACATGTGGAGATGTATAACTGCTAACGATTTCAAGAAAGGAATAGAAAAAGGTGAATTTGTAATAAATATCGATAATTGAGGTATTTATTCTCATACTAATTACATAGATAATAGGGGAAAACATAAAAGAAGGAGAAGAAAAATGATAAAATAGATATATATTACATTAAAATACGAGAAAACCGCCAAAAATCTGGAAAAAAAAATAAGAAAGTAAAAAAAGGAGGAAAAAGGTAAAAAGAAGATGAACCTTGGCCAAAGAACTACGTCATATCATTATGTTATATACCAAAATTATAATATAGATATATTAATAATTGTGGCATAAACACCAAGTAACAAAAGTGAGAATTTGCACAAAGAACAAACAAAACACTTAAGGGGTCGTTTGGTTTCTGTTCAATAGCAAAAAGGGCTATTGAATTATCCTTTTTTACACAGCAAAAAAAAAAAATCACAGGTATTGCAGAGAGGAGCAACAACCCTGAATTTCCCCCTCTACTCTCTGCAACCCTCATTCTTCGTCTTTGAGCTAAGCTTTTTTCCCCTTTATGGAAAAATTCTCATGTGTATTTCAACCTGTGAATTTACCAGCTGCAACAACAATAAACTACCGAAAAACTAAACATTGAGGCTCAAATCTGTAATACTTACGATAAGGAAAGAGAGACTGGAATCACCGCCAAGGCTGCAAGCACCAGTTGCAGAATCACCTGCCATCCGGGTTGCCCCGCCAAGATACGGGTCCGATTTCTTTCCTGCCATAATAGATTAGCTCAAAGAAAGAAAGAAGCAAACCATCATCACAACCACAAGAGAAAAAAGAGTTTTTCTATTAGGTATTAGGTGTATTAATTACACTTAATTTGTATTAAGGAGATGTTGTTAAGTGGATTAATTAGACTTAATTGGATTTTATTGAGTTTGATTTCTGAATTTAATTAAATTTTTATTAATAATTCATTTAATTAGTAGCAGAACTTAATTCAAAAAATGCAAAAAAAAGAGAGGAGAAAAATTCCAAAAAAGATCACAAAAAAGAAAAATATGAATGGAGCTCAAAGAGGCATGCCATGTCAGCATGCCTCTAAATATCCTTTATATATATGTATATAGATAGATATTGATTTCAAAATGTTAAAGTATATCGTTCTCCAAAAATATGATTCAGTTGTTTTTTTAAAAAAAAAAAGCAATAACACAAATAAAATTGACTAAATATGTTGAGAGGATGAATGATTTTTTCTATTTCAACAAATATGGACAACATGATGCTCATTGTCTTTATTTATAGTATTAAAATTATCAATGAATGTGTTATGAATATGGCTATAACGTTACTAGGGTTTTGAAAATAAAGTACTTGGAGTAATAAAATATAAAGAGGTGGGAGTTACTTTGTTAAAATTCATGGACATACATCATGATATTAATACTTATAATATTTTTTGTTGGATGTTCATTAATAAATAATATGCATCGCTAAAATTTTATTAAAAAATAATTCTAGTGAAGGGTTTATGATACTTATTGAATACCAACGTCATTAAAAATCTTATTGGAAAAACTCAAAGAGACAAAATCTTGATTGAGGGAAAAAAAGATACAACAAAATTTGATGAAAAAGTCACTTGATATCTCGAGGACAATACATTTCTAAGGTTTTGAAAATAAAGTATTGGAGTAATAAATATGAAGAGGTGGGAGTTACGTTGTTAAAAGTCATGGAAATCCATCATGATGCTAATATTTATAATATCTTTTGTTGGATGTTCATTAATAAATAATATGCACCGCTAAAATTTTATTAGAAAAACATTTCAGTGAAGGATTTGTGATACGTATTGATGAATGATTTAAAATGAAAAGGAGGGCCTTTATATATAATGAGGGCGGTGGCCTGGGGGGCGCCTCGCACCGGCCATCATGGCAACCCCAGTGTCTCGCTGCCCCTCTTAAGGCGCTAGCAGGCCTGGCGCGCCACGCTGGCCAGTGCGCTTACTGGCTGGCGCGTCATGCTGGCCCCATGCGCACTGGTTCTGTCCGACTCTGCTTCCAAGGCTTTTTATACACGCGCCACGCTCTCTTCATTCGGCAGGAATCCACGCGTACGCTTACTTATCGTTAACTTTTACGGGGTGTAACATCCTCCCTCCCTTAGGAACATTCGTCCTCGAATGTCATTCTCAGGCTTAAAGGGGATTAACTCTCTTACCCAAGATTCAGTGAAATTTCGATAGAGTCTCCTCTGTAATATGGACTATCCGGAAACCTAAAACGCAGAAAAATTCAACATAGGCGCCTCGCGAGACGCTACAATAACCATTACACAATAATAAGGGGTAGCTAAGAAACAGTATTGATAACATAAGCAATAAAATAACAACTGAATAACAACCTCACCTTAACTGCATAATCTGGATCAATCCTGAAACAGGTGAGGATATCTAGATTTCATATCATCCTCAGCTTCCTAGGTCATCTCTTCTTTATTCTTGTTCCTCCATAATACTTTAACAGAGGCAACATCTTTTGTTATTAACCTACGAACTTGCCAATCTAATATGGCCAATAGAACCTCTTCGTAGGCCAACTCCTCAATAACCTGGACGTCCTCGATTGGTACGACTCGGTACGGGTCCTCTATACATTTCTGCAGCATTGACACATGAAAGACCGGGTGAACAGATTCTAATTCTGGAGGCAAGTCTAACTCATATGCTACTTGGCCTATTCTCCAGAGGATCCGTTATGGCCCAATAAAGCTAGGGATAAGCTTTCCCTTTTTACCAAACCTCATTACGCCGTTCATTGGAGAAACTTTCAGAAACACCCAAGCACCAACAATGAATTCCAGGTCTCTATGCTGCACATCGGAGTAGGATTTCTGGCGACTCTGAGCTATCAGCAAGTGCTCTCTGATAAGCTTTACTTTCTCCTCTGATTGGTGCGTCATGTCAAGTCCTACTAGTTCTAGCTCCCCTACTTCAAACCACCCGATAGGGGATCTGCATTTCCGCCCATATAAAGCCTCATAAGGCGCCATCTGGATTGTCGAATGATAACTGTTGTAAATTTAATAAGGGGTATATGCTTATCCCAATTGCCCCCAAAGTCTAACACACACACCTGCAACATATCCTCGAGTGTCTGAATTGTACATTCTGTCCGTCCATCTGTTTAAGGATGGAATGCTGTATTCAAATTAACCTGTGTTCCCAAGCCTTTCTGAAATGACTGCCAGAATCTAGCTGTGAATTGTGTCCCCTATCAGAAATGATAGAAGTTGGGACACCATGCAATCGAACTATTTCTTTGATATACAATTCAACATAGTCATCGACTGAGAAGGTGGTCCTGATAGGAGAAAATGAACTGATTTTGTTAATCTATCAACAATCACCCAGATAGAATCAAATCTATGCCTGGTACGAGGTAACCCTGTCACAAAATCCATGTTGATTGCTTCCCATTGCCACATAGGTACCGCTATCTCTTGTGTTAATCCGTCGGGTTTTTGATGTTCCCCTTTTACATGTTGGTAGTTAGGGCATTGTGCTACAAATTCTGCTACATCCTTTTTCATTCCTGGCCACCAGTAAATCTCTTTTATTTCATGATACATCTTTGTTGAACTTGGATGAAGAGAATAACGGGAATAATGTACCTCTACCATGATCTGCTGAAGAAGTCCTGCCACATCCGGAATGCAGAGGCTACCCCTAAATCTGAAGACCCCGTCTTTGATTATCTCAAAAGTTGATACTTCACCTCGCTGAACTTTATCTTTGAGTTGTACCAGGTTAGGATCTTCATACTGCCGCTCTTTTACCTCTACAACCAGGGATGATACTGCGGTGTTCTGAATCACTGCCCCACTGTCACCCAAGTTCACTATTTGGATGGCTAGGCTGGCTAACTGGTGCAATTCTCAAGCCAGCTCCCACTGTTCAGGCCTTAACTGTGCCAAAATACCTATTGATCTATGACTAAGGGCATCTTCTATGATATTAGCCTTCCCTGGATAATATAAAACATTCACGTCATAGTCCTTCAACAATTCTATCCAGCGACGCTGCCGTAGATTCAACTCTTTCTGTATAAAGATGTACTGGAGGCTCTTATGATCAGTAAAAATGTCCACGTGTACCCCATACAGGTAATGTCTCAATATTTTTAAAGCGTGAACTATTGCCGCTAACTCCAGGTCATGAGTGAGATAGTTCTTTTTATGCTTCCTCAGCAGCCTTGAAGCATAAGCTATTACCTTACTGTGTTGCATCATAACACACTCTAACCCGATGCCTAAAGCATCACAGTACACTGCATAAACCTCCGAACCTTCCGGCAAAGCTGGTATGGATGTTGATGTCAAACTATTTTTCAACTCCTGAAAACTCTATTCACACGCTTCAGCCGAGTGAAATTTAGCTGCTTTCTGAGTTAAGTTGGTCAAAGGCACTGATAGAGTAGAAAATCCCTCTATAAATCTTCTATAATACCCAGCTAACCCCAGGAAACTGTGTACCTTAGTTGGAGTTGTAGGTCTAGGCCATGTATTTACTGCCTCAATCTTCTGTGTATCTACCTGGATACTAGCATCTGATACAATGTGACCCAAAAAGGCTACCGAATTCAGCCAGAACTCACATTTAGAAAATTTTGCATACTACTGGTGATCCTTGAGAATCTGGAGCACTGTTTGCAAATGATCTCGGTGTTCTGCTTCTGAGCAGTAATACAGCAGAATGTCATCAATGAATACTATCACAAACAAGTTCAGATACGGCCTGAAGTTGCTGTTCATCAGATCCATGAACACTGCAGGAGCATTCGCCAACCCGAAGGACATGATTAGGAATTCAAAATAGCCATACCTAGCCTTGAAAGTAATTTTCAGAATATCTCTCCCGAACCCGCACCTGGTGATACCCATACCTTAAGTCGATCTTAGAGAAATACTTCGTACTGGTGATACCCATACCTTAAATCGATCTTAGAGAAATACTTCATCCCTTGTAGCTGATCAAACAAGTCATCTCCTGGGAAATGGGTATTTATTCTTGATGGTAGCTTTATTTAGCTGCCGGTAATCTATTCACATATGGAGAGAGCCATCTTTCTTTCTTATAAACAAAATCGGCGCACCCTACGATGATGTGCTCGGCCTGATGAAGTCCTTATCCAACAAATCTTTCAGCTGTTCTTTTAACTTTTTAAGCTCAGCGGGAGCCATTTGATACGGAGGGATGGATATAGGCTGGGTGCCTGGTAATAGGTCGATAAATAAATCGATTTCCTGTTCTGGGGGAATACCAAAAAGTTCATCTGGGAACACATCTGGAAATTCATTGACTACTGGAATAGACTGAAGAGTCGGGATTCTACTTGGACATCCTGAAACCTGGCAATATGATAGATGCAACCCTTTGCTATTAACTTTCTTGCCCGAAGATAGGATATAAACCTACCTTTTGGCGTGGCTACATTGCCTTTCCACTCTCGCACGACCTCCCCTGGAAAGTGAAACCGGACAGTCTTGGTCCAACATTCTATATTGACGTAACATGGTGCTAGCCAATCCATACCCATAATTGTATCAAAATTAATCATTTCTAGTTCCATTAAATTTGCCGAATTTTGGTGAGCAACAACCTTTACTGTGCAACCCCGGTAGATCTTTTTAGCTATAATGGAATCACCAACAGGCGTGGACACTGAAAAGGGTCGCTGAAGCAATTCTAGCGTTATACCAAACTTTCGGGCAACTAATGATGTAACATATGATAAGGTGGAACCTGGGTCTATCAAAACATAGACAGAATGCGAACAAATGTCCAGCATACCTGTCACAACATCCGGCGATGACTCTGACTCCTGTCACCCCGGTAAAGCATAAGTGCTATCCGGACCGGTGCCTGAACTTGATGTCCCTGACCTGCCTCAGCCTTTATCGACTGGAGCTAAGGGCCTACGCCCTGCTGGAAATGATAGGTCACGTGACCATACTAAAGATCTGTCCTGTCGATCCCGATCACTCTGACCCTTGGCTAGATAGTCTCTTATCATGTGACCCTTTTGTCTACAGGTGTAACAAGCAATAGAACCATACTTGCATGCCCCAAGATGACGTCGACTGTAGATAGGGCAAGGTGGCATGGTGTATCTACTTTACTCTGACCCACTCTGTTGCTACAAACCCGATGGTCGTGAGCTCTCACTGGGTCCTGACTGCCCCCGACGGCTTGGTCTACCACCCTGCTGGTGCTATGGAGGTGGGGGTCTGGGTGGTCTACCTGATAGTCATGGCCTAGGTTCGCAGTAAAACTCTACCTAAGTGTCACTAGGTCTAGCCCTGCGGTGCTGCTCCTGATTTGCCCTCTCTATCTCCCACTATCGTCGTCTGATCCCCTAAATACTCTGAGAAAATGCCTGAATATGGGGGATATCCATGTCCTCCTGCAGAGTAGCTGTAACAAAAGTCTTCATGTACTCTAGAAGCAGTCCCATAATGAACTAGTGCACTCTGGATGGCATAGTGTCTACAAAAGCTGGTGCATATCGAGCCAAGGAGTCAAATCTCATAGCATACTCCTGAACACTCATCGAACCCTACTCCAGATGCAGAAACTGGTCTACCCGGGCCTGTCAAATTTCTCGCGGTAGATAATGATCCAAGAAGGCCTCTGAAAAGCTGGACCAAGCGGATGGGGAACATCTCTACTTCAGGACCTCTCCCAACTCTCACACCATAACACTACTATGTCCCGCAACCGAAATACCACTAACTCAACCGAATCAGCAGGTGTGACATGCATTATCCTGAAGATCCGCTATAGCTGGTCCAAGAAGTCTTGAGGGTCCTCATCTCAATCCGTCACTATGAACTGCGGGGGACTCAGTGCGAGAAACTCTCGGACCCTCGAACTACCGGGTCATCTCAAAGATTCAGCAACCACAGGTGTCACTTGCTGACGCTGTGCATCCATCATCTTAGCTAACATGAAGAAAGCACTCCTAACCTCCTGGTCTGATGGTATCGGTATAGGAGCTGCTGGAGGTGGTGCCGACACATTTGCCACTCTGGATAGCTCCAGGCGTGGTGGATAGTGCTGGGGAGACCGAGATGAAGTCTCCCTGTCACCCTCAGATCAGGCTGGCTCTGACTGGGGCACCCTGCTAGTGCCTTCTCCCACTGCGTCGTCCAACTTTCTACCAGTCGTGGTCTATCGCGTGTTCGACATTTCTCTGTAGATAAGAAGAATATAGTAATCTTAGGGACTTAACCCTATACAACATAGCTCTATGGCACGACTGGAAAAGAAAGAAAAGTAACCACCCTAACATGCATTATAGCCTCCTGTCTATAGAATGTGGTGCACAACACATCCATAGACAAGACTCTACTTGGCACGACTTTCAGACTCCCTGGGATACGACCTGCTCTGATACCATGTTTGTCACGCCCCACCTTGGGTGGAAAGACTGGCACCTAGTGTCACACTGGAATCTGGCTGACCTGGCTAAGCTTATGCACGTCTGGTGCATGCGTACAACTCAATTGAAAAAAACAACAAGCTATATCTCAGCTGTAAATACAGCCTCCGACCGACAAGGCCATATAGCCACCTGTAAACAAAAACAGCTAACCAACAACAAGCAATAAAAGGGAATCCTATGTGGCCGACAAGACCACCATGCTGTCTAATTATTAACTGAAATGAAAATCTGGCAACTATAACTATACTATAGCCGACAAGGCCACTATTTAATAGCTAAACAAGGCCCCACACGATCATCACACGAAATAAAACATATATAGACCCCACATGGCCAACAATAACTAGCCACAAGAAAATTATAAATCTGCAAGCCTCTAGGAGTGGAATAATGGTCGAAACAAGGCCCTGACCTACCCATATACTGTAAAGTCAAAAATAGTAAACCTTCTAACTATTAACTCCGGAGGAATGAAGCCTATTGTACTGCTAATCCTGGCTAGATGTTAGGAGGGTCCTGATCCGCGTCTATCCGCACCTGCAGGCAAGTAATGCAGCGCCCCAAGGATGGGCATCAGTATAATATGTACCGAATATGTAAGGCTGTAAAAGGAAAATAATTGAATAAACTTGAAATGAAACTGAAAGTACCTGGACAGAAGAGATAAGGATATAACATGAATAACTTAACTTCCTGTTGTCTAATCTACCAGTAAATAGTGCAAACAATAGCCTTACCTATCCCCCATAAGCCGAAAGGTACAAACAGTACAGAATAACCCACTTGGAGCCCCTTAAGCTCCGGTGAGCACACTTCAATCTATATACCCCTAACAAGGTCAAAATGAGTCAATTGGTAATTATAGCCAATCTACCAGTCCCCTGGGTCTGCAACTGAGCTCACTTGGCCCCTGAATTGTAGTTGTGTCTGAGTCTAGTGAACTCTTGATAACTGCACCCTGAGCACCAGGCTCGACGGGGGTGTGATGCCGATACGACATAGAACTGGTAGTCCAGCCATGGAATGGATTGTATAAGGCCCTTGGGCCTCATCATCATCCCTTGGGATGACATATCACTCCTTGGAGTGAAGTCATATAGCCCCTAGCGGGCAATGACACACCTAGTAACCTTGGGGTTGGTCATGGAAGGCTATACAGGGTAAAATCAATCCCAAACTAAACATAGAGTACTGGTCTCAGCTAACAGCAATAGCTAATCACAATAATAGTACTTCTGGCTCCTTACTGGGATTCAAACTGTATTAAAATGCTATAGAAACTAACTTGCCCAAGGAATTTGCGTTAACATACCTCGATTGTCGTTTCTCGATTAACCGATGAGTTTCAACTTGTATTCGTCAGCTCTTTTCAACTATAATCGTAATACTGGGAGAAAGAGACTAATTTCAATACCAAATTCAGCTTAAAATGATAACTTTTAATACGAATAGCAACTATAATTCAACTACGTAAAATACGTCCGAAAATCTATAATTTCCCGAGGGTTCAGAAGGGAGAGATGCGTACCTAAAGCCTGTGATAGTTTAGGAATCAATTTGGAGCAATTTTGAGAAATTTTGCTCCGCGAAGGTTCGGATTTTTCGGGCGAATTTTGAGAAACTAACTCCATAGTAATGCTCCCTTCAGGGTTAGAATTCAATACATGAAGTTAATTTGAGTTTGGACCGCGTTTGATAGCGTAATCAAATGAAAAACTATAGAAATCTTCGTATATCTCTCTCTCTAGATGAAGGCTTATGTTGATGAATGATTTAAAATAAAAAGGAGGGCCTTTATATATATTGAGGGCGTGGCCTGGGGGGCGTCTCGCGCCAGCCATCGTGGCAACCCCAGTGTCTCGCCGCCCCTCTTAAGGCGCCAACAGGCCTGGTGCGCCGCGCTGGCCCCATGCGCGTTGGTTCCGTCCGACCCTGCTTCCAAGGCTTTTTCTACACGCATCACGCTCTCTTTATTCGGCATGAATCCACGCGTACGCTTACTAATCATTAATTTTTACGGGGTGTAACAATATTTTTGGAATCTTCTCTTTCAAGAAAAATCACATATCTCTTGAATGTGTTGAGGCACTGATTCAATCAAAGATATTCTTGATTTTCTTCATGAATGATTATTAGTTATGCATAATTTGAGGAAGTAGCAGCTATAGTTTTTTTTATTTAACATCATGATGTAATTGTACCTCAACATGTATATAAATAGTTTATTTGTGATCTACCTTTATATGGATGAGACAATATCCAGCATTTGAATAATTAATTAGCTGTGACTTGAATTCATTTAAATAAAAAATTCATATCAATGGTCCTTGAAGGTATCTAGAAATATGCTTAGTGGCATTCCAGTGTCTTCTTGTTAGGAAGAACCAAATCTTTCAAAAATAAGCTTATAGACAAAAAGATCATATCTTATTGTGTGTTATTTGTAAACTACATTAATGCCCCCATTATGCTAAATATGTGTAATTCCCCGGAAACCCGAAGACTAGACCCGAGAGTTGAAATGGAGAAAACAAGATTTTCTACACCAGGTCACAGAACGAGTCGTCCTGTGACTCGTGGGATAGGCCACGAGTTGTGGAGTGACTCGTGGGGAAGGATGTTGATTTGGTTGAAAATTTGGGGATTTGAGTGACAACGGGTGTGGCCACAAGTCGTGGTTAGCCACACAACTCGTTAGGTCACTCGTGGTCAAGGATGGGTGAAGGAAGAAGAATAGTGGGAAAGTGTACTGAACGGGTCCTCTTCATAACTCGTTGGAAACACCACGAGTTGTGGTATCGCCCGTGGTAACCCCCTAGTGATTTCTAGCAATGTTGAGGATGAGAGGTGACCACGAGTCATGGTCACCACTAACGACCCGTTATGTCTCCCGTGGCCACAAAAGTGGATTTTTGGGTAGAGTACTTCACGAGTTGGACCACGAGTCATGGTCATGCGACACACCTCGTCCAGTCCCTCGTTGGGACTGGTAGGGTGATTTTTCTACAAGATTTTTAGGGGCTTTTCTATAATTTTCTAAACTCCTAGACTCTAAACTGCATCATTTTGGGCTTGTCCAGGAGGGAGTTAAAAGGGTGATCGATGTTTTCCTCTCACCCATTCTTTCGATACTTAGACTCAGAACGCAGAAACTCTCAGGGATAGAACTAGGGCAATCGATCTCTTCTTAGATTTTCAAGGAATTTTCTCCAGAACTTCAAGAGGTATGTGGGAATTCAGTAAGGAAATAGTTCTTCCCTTGGGTCCCCAAAATCTTCGCTATTTTCCTCTTTCAGTTTAGCCCTGTGGATTTGAAATGCAGAAGATTATCAGACTTATATCCTCAAAATTTCGAATAGTATATTTCTAGTGATTTTAATTGCTTTGTTATTCCATAATTCTAGAAATTTGTGAGAATTGTATCTTACGGAATAATTTAGCCTCAAGTCTCAGCTCAATAGAAATTGAAATCTTGCGGGTTGAACTAATTTTCCCTGTAGCTTGGTTCTATCAGTTTTGGGATGCACATATTGTTAGTTTATGTTGGAAACTCAGTCAGATTCATGTTAGTCTAGTCTCAGTTAGATTTTTAGCTTACTCAGTATTGTCTAGAAATGCCAGCTGATCAGTTTGACCACAGTTAATTCTTGAGGTGTCAGTGATGCCTCCCAGTTATCAGTATTAGACTCAGCATCAAATTTTTAGTGGTTCTTTAGGCGGCCGTGACACTTTCAGATAAGCAGCTCTGAGCAGCCTTAGGACCCCAGTTTTAGATTACAATTGTTCTTTAGACGGTTACGACGCTTCCAGATAAGCAGCTCTAACCAGTCTTAGAACACCAGTTATAGAATCTGATCCGATAAGACTCCTAGGGTACTTCGAGATAGGTATTCCTGACTTAGTCTTGGGCCCCAGTTTTGAGCTATCAGCTTAGTAGTCAGTCTAGAGCTATCCAATGGGAGTAGGACTTAACACCAAGCGGACCGGAGTTCCAGCGCACCTAGGTTCCCAGAACTACGTTTCCACCATAGGTTATATTTTGTTGGCCTCATGGCCCCAGACTTGTGATCACTCAGTTTATTCCTTTATTCCATGTTAAGGTATATTGGGTCCTACCAATGGGGTGTAGACATCGGACTCCACGTCTAGCTCACATGGTTATATGTCGGTTATAGACTCTTCCACTAGTCAGTTCAGTTCAGTCTCAAATTAGCTCAGTTAGAATAGTTTCAGACTACTCAGTTCAGATCAGTCAGTACTGTACTTTACATTAGTATCTCAAATTTAGGCCATGTCTTTGACCATTAGACAGGGTCATTTTGCATCTCAGTATAACACATTTTATTTAGTTACAGTATTTCAGTTGGCCATTGCATGTCTTTACAGTTCAATTGTTTTATTCTCCATGTTATGGTTTCTCTCACTTACTCAGTACATTCAAAGTACTGACGCATACCTTTTATGTTGTATCGTTTTATAATACAGCTGCAGGTTCTCAGTCTCAGCACTATTAGCAGATCTCACTCAGAAGTTTCAGCTGCATCATTGATGAGTCCTCATCTTTTGAGGTCAAGGATTATTTCTTTTCAGTTATACTTCTTTCAGTTAGATTTAAAGTTAGCTGGGGGCTTGTCCCAACAACTCATCGTATAGATGGCTTTCAAACACAGACAGAGTTTTAGATTTTCGGTTTTGTTTTCAGTTGTATAAAATTTTATGATTTAGTTCTTCTTCATAAATGTTTTATTTTATTATTTTTAAAGCTTCCACTATGTATTTACTCAGAATGCTAGTGTTATGATAGACCATGGGTTGACCTCTGGAGTTACTTGTGACTCCAAGTACCGTGTCTTGTTCAGGGTATAGATTCGGGGCGTGACAAACTTGGTATCAGAGCACTAGGTTTAGTGTATCCTAGGATGTCTGAACGCCGCATCGAGTAGAGTTCTTTTCATGAATGTGAAGCGCGCCACACTTTTGACGGTGAGGCTACGAGATGTTATTAGGAAAACTCCTTTTTGTTCATACTCTTTATCATGTGTTGAAATTCAATTCCAGAAATGTTCTACTAACTCGTGCTCTGTTTCGTTTAAGTGAAATCATGCCTCCACGACGTGGTAACGGAAGAAGGGCCAATAACGGTCACCGACATTCCCCACCAGCTCCAGTAGCCCTTCAGGATGACCCAATGTCCTCTGTAGAGTTCAGGGCAGCTATCTAACTGCTCGCATAGACAGTCACTAATCAGGTGAGCCATTTGGTGGTTCCGGTCAACAATAATTTGTCTGCAGCAGCTTCCTGAGTTAGGGACTTCACTCGGATGAACCCTCCAGCTTTTAATGGATCTAAGGTGGGAGAGGACCCACGAGAGTTCGTGGATGAGATCAGGAAGATCACCCGAATTATAGGTGTTAGCTCCTCGGAGAGTGCCGACCTAGCTACGTACCAGCTGAAGGGGGTAGCCTAGATTTAGTATGAATAGTGGAAGGAGGAGAGACCAGCGGGAGCAGGATCAGTGGAATAGGAGGAGTTCACTATAGCCTTCCTAGACAGATTCTTCCCCCGGGAGCTCATGGATGCTAAAGTGGCTGAATTTATGAATCTGAAACAGGGAAATCGAACGGTGGAAGAGTATGCACTGGAGTTTACAAGGTTGTCTAAATATGCTCCAGAGATGGTAGCTGAGCCAAGGGCTCGTATGATGAAGTTTGGCAATGGAGTATCTAACCTAGTCCTCAAGGAGTGCAGGACTGCAATGCTTATTAAGGATATCGATCTCTCCAGCCTCATAGTTCATGCCCAGTTGAGGCAGAAAAATTAAAAGTCGAAGCGAGAGAACAAACGGGCAAGAACTGGCCAGTCAGATTATGGCCACCAAAGATCTAGCGGTAGTAACCTCCCACAACAGCTGTAGTAGAGGGCTCCAACACCCACTTCAGCCAGTGCCCCTACTTTTCGTTCCCACAAGGATCACAGGGGTGGAGCATCTGGCTCACACTCTTAGAGTCATAGCGCCAGCAATCGCTACAGCTACCCAACTTTCCCTAAGTGTGACAAGAACCATCCAGGAGAGTGCCTTCAAAGCCGAGAAAGTTGTTTTAGGTGTGGATAGCTTGGTCATCGACTCAAAGAATGCCCGTCAGCAGGACGAAGGAGATCACAATCCACCGCTTCAGCAGCTCCAGCAGGCCAATGAGTTCAGTAGGCCAACACTTCAGGTACAGATGGCGGCCAGCACCAAAACCATTTTTATGCCTTGTCCTCTCATCAGGATCAGGAAAGCTCACCTAACGTGGTCGCGGGTATGTTACGCCTTTTCATCTAAACATGTATGCCCTACTAGAACCAGGAGCCACACTTTCATTCATGACTCCCTATGTATCTGTCCAGTTTGATATCAGTCCAGAAGTCCTCTTAGAGCCATACTCAATCTCCATCTCAGTTGGCGAGTCAGTTAGAGTCAGCCAGGTGTATAGAAACTTCCCAGTCTCAATCTTGAATAAGGTCATTCCAACTCATCTGGTGGAGTTAGACATGGTTGACTTTGACTTCATTCTTGGCATGGATTGGTTACACTCCAATTATGCCTCAGTCGACTGCAGAACTAGGGTCTTCAGGTTTGAGTTCCTTAATGAGCAAACTTTAGAGTGAATGGGCAGTAGTTCAGCGCCTAAGGGTCGGTTTATCGGGAGGGTGTATTTATCATCTAGTTCGGGTCAAAGATTCCAGCTTTGAGACCTCGACTATTCAGTCACTTCTAGTTGTTAATGAGTTCCCTGATGTGTTTCCCGAAGATCTTTTCGGAGTTCCTCCTGAGCAGGAAATAGACTTCGATATAGACCTTCTTCCAGACATTCAGCCCATCTCCATCCCTCCTTACAGAATGGCTCCAGCTGAGCTTAAGTAGTTGAAGGAGAAGCTAAAAGGCCTTCTTGATAAAGGTTTTATCAAACCCAACATCTCTCCTTGGGGTTCTCCAGTACTATTCATGCGAAAGAAAGACGATACCCTCAGAATATGCATCGATTACTGTTAGTTAGACAAGGTCACAGTTAAGAACAAGTATCCCCTACCCAGGATTGATGGCTTGTTCGATCAGCTTCAGGGAGCTAGTTGTTTCTCCAAGATAGATCTCAGGCCGGGGTATCATCAGCTAAGAGTCAGAGAATGTGACATACCAAAAACAACTTTTAGAACTCGGTATGGTCACTACGAGTTCGTGGTTATGTCCTTTGGACTCACTAATGCCCTTGCAGCTTTCATGGACCTGATGAACAGAGTCTTCGAGAAGTATCTAGACATGTTCGTCATTGTGTTCATTGATGACATTCTGGTATACTCCAAAAATAAGGAAGAATATGATAATCACCTGAGGATAGTGCTTCAGATACTCAGGGACCGCCAGTTGTTCACCAAGTTCAGCAAATGCCAATTCTGGTTGAAGTTCGTGACTTTTCTTGGTCACATGGTGTCAGGTGAGGGTATTCAGGTGGATCTTCAAAAGATAGAAGTGGTGAAAGACTGGCCCAGACCTACCTCCCCAACCAAAATTAGAAGTTTGTTAGGTCTAGCCAGTTATTACCGACGTTTTGTGGAAGTTTTTTCCTTTATTTCATCTCCTCTGACTAGGTTGACTCAGAGAAAGGTGAAATTTTAGTGGTCAGATATGTGTGAGTAGAGTTTCCAGGAGTTGAAGACTCGGCTTACTACTGCTCCATTTTTGACCTTACCAGAAGGAACAGATGGGTTCGTAGTGTATTTTGACGCTTCCAGAGTTGGACTTGGTTGCATTCTGATGTAGCGGGATAAGGTTATAGCTTATGCCTCCAGACAGCTCATGGTTCATGAGAAGAACTATCTAACTCATGACTTGGAGTTGGCAGCAGTGGTGTTTGCATTTAAAATATGGAGGTACTACCTTTACGGGGCTCACGTGGATGTTTTCACCAATCATAAGAGCCTTCAGTATATGTTCAGTCAGAAAGATCTAAATCTTCGTCTGAGAATATGGTTGGAGCTACTGAAGGACTACGACATGAGCATGTTGTATCACCCGGGCAAAGCCAATGTGGTGGATGATTCCCTAAGCAGAGTGTCTATGGGGAGCGTGGCTCATGTTGAAGAGGTCCAAATGGAACTGGCAAAGTATATCCACAGGTTAGCTTGGTTGGGAGTACAGTTGGCCGATACAACTGAGGGCGGAGTAGTGGTGTAGAGTGGATCAGATTCCTTGTTGGTAGTTGAAGTTAAGTCAAGGCAGGATGAAGATCGCATACTGCTTAAATTGAAGGAGGCGGTTCTCAGAAAAGAAGTGGAGGCTTTCTCTCAAGGGGGAGATGGTGTACTCCGTTACCAGGATAGGTTGTGCGTACCGGATGTAGGTGATTTGAGACAGGAGATACGGGCTGAAGCACATAGTTCAAGATATTCCATCCACCTAGGTTCTACTAAGATGTACCATGATTTAAGGGATATTTATCGGTGGAACGACATGAAGAGATACATTGAAGAATTTGTAGCTAAGTGCCCGAACTGCCAGCATATCAAAGTAGAGCACCAGAGATCAGGAGGTATGACTCAGGATATCAGCGTACCCACATGGTAGTGGGAAGAACTAAATATGGATTTTATTACAGGTCTACTCGACTCGTCGGTAGCATGACTCAATCTGGGTGATAGTAGACCAGATGACTAAGTCAGCACACTTTCTCCCAGTTAAAACTACAGACTCAGTCGGGGATTATTCTAGGCTTCATATCCGGGAGTTGGTCAGACTTCATAAGGTGCCCTTGTCCATCATTTTAGATAGAGGTACCTAGTTAACCTCTCATTATTGGAAGTCTTTTCCGAAGGGACTTGGTACCCAGGTCAAGCTTAACACAACTTTACACCCGCAGACAGGTGGACAAACTGAGCGGACTATCTAGACCTTGGAAGATATGTTGAGAGCATGCGTGATCGATTTCAAGGGCAATTGGGATGATCACTTGCCTCTAATCGAGTTTGCGTACAAGAACAGCTACCACTCCAGTATTTAGATGGCCCCGTTTGAGCCATTGTGAGGTAGGAGGTGTATATCTCCTATCGGGTGGTTTGAGGTTGGTGAAGCTATTCTAATTGGGCCAGACTCAGTTCATGAAGCTATGCAGAAGTTACAGCTCCTCAGAAAGAGAGGTTGAAAATAGCTTAGAGACGACATAATCTTATGCTGATGTGAGGAGAAGAGAGTTAGAGTTTGCAGTAGATGATTGGGTTTATCTAAAAATTTCACCCATGAAAGGGGCGATCAGATTTGGAAAGAAAGGAAAACTCAGTCCGAGATATGTGAAACCCTACAGAATTCTGAGATGAATTGGCAAAGTAGCATATGAGCTGGAATTACCTTCGGAGTTATCATCTGTGCACCCAGTGTTTCATGTGTCACTATTGAAGAAGTGCATCGATGATCCAACTCAGTGGTGCCACTAGACAACATGGGAGTGAAAGATAGTCTCTCCTATGAAGAGATCCCAGTTCAGATCCTTGACCGTCAGGTTCATAAGCTGAGGAATAAAGAAGTAGCTTTAGTCGAAGTCTTGTGGAGAAATCAACATGTTTAAGGAGCTACGTGGGAAGCCGAAGCAGATATGATGGCTAGATACCCACATTTATTCCCTTCTAACTCAGTTTCAGTTTAAGGTATCAATTTTCTCCCTAAAACTCTATTCAGTTACATGTTCAATCTATGTGCCCTAGTTTCTTTCATGTTAATGAATGTGTGTATGATTTGTAAATTCAGTTCAGTCATCTAGTTCAGTTTGAAGGTAGTCATTCCATTAGTTTTCATCTTTCATGATTAGTGTTTGAGTTTAATGATTGCAATCCTCTTTTTTCTGTATGTTTTCCAACATTCGAGGATGAATATTCCCAAGGGGGAGATATTGTAATGCCCCAGAAACCCTAAGACCAGAATTGGGAGTTGAAATGCAGAAAATAGAATTTTCTGCACCAGGTCATAGAACGAGTCATCCTATGACCCGTGGGGTAGGCCACGAGTCGTGGAGTGACTCATGGGGAAAGATTTTGGACTTGGTTGAAAATTTGGGGATTTGAGTGACCACGAGTCGCGGTCAGCCACACGACTCGTTAGGTCACCCGTAGTCAAAGATGGGTGAAGGAAGAACAAAAGTGGGATAGTGTACTTAATGGGTCCTTACCATGATTCGCCAGGAACACCATGAGTCGTGGTGTCACCCGTGGTGACCCCCCAGTGATATCTGGCAGTGTTGAGGATGAGAGGTGACCATGAATAATGACCCGTTATGTCCGCCGTGATCACAACAGTGGATCTTTGGGCAGAGTCCTTCACGAGTTGGACCACGAGTTGCGGCCACTGGGCATGACTCGTCCAGTCCCTCGTTGGGACTGGCAGAGTGATTTTTCTGTGAGATTTTAGGGTCTTTTTTTATAATTTTCTAAACTCCTAGACTCTAAACTACGTCGTTTTGGGATCGTCCAAGGGGGATTTAAAAGGGTGATCGACATTTTCCTTTTACCCATTCTCTCGATACTTTGACTCATAACGCAGAAACTCTCATGGCTAGAACTAGGGAAATCAATTTCTTCTTAGATTTTCAAGGAATTTTCTCTTGGATTTCTTCACCAGGTATGTGTGAATTCAACAAGGAAATAATTCTTCCCTTGTGTCCCTAAAATCTTTGCTATTTTCCTCTTTTAGTTTAGCCATGTGGATTCGAAATGCAGAAGATTGTCAAACTTATATCGTTAAAATTTTGAGTAGTATATTTCTCATGATTTTAATTGCTTTATTATTCCCTAATTCTAGAAATTTGTGAGAATTGTATCTGGCAGAATAATTTAGCCCAAAGTATTAGCTCAGTAGAAATTGAAATCTTGCGGCTTGAACTAATTTTCCCTGTAGCTTGGTTCTATTAGTTTTGGGATGCACATATTGTTAGTTTATGTTGGAAACTCAGTCAGATTCATGTTAGTCTAGTCTCAGTTAGATTTTTAGCTTACTCAGTATTGTCTAGAAATGCCAGCTGATCAGTTTGACCAAAGTTAATTCTTGAGGTGTCAGTGATGCCTCCCAGTTATCAGTATTAGACTCAGCATCAAATTTTTAGTGGTTCTTTAGGCGGCCGTGACACTTTCAGATAAGCAGCTCTGAGTAGCCTTAGGACCCCAGTTTCAGATTACAATTGTTCTTTAGACGGTTACGACGCTTCCAGATAAGCAGCTCTAACCAGTCTTAGAACACCAGTTATAGAATCTGATCCGATAAGACTCCTAGGGTACTTCGAGATTGGTATTCCTGACTTAGTCTTGGGCCCAGTTTTGAGCTATCAGCTTAGTATTCAGTCTAGGACTATCCAATGGGAGTAGGACTTAGCACCAAGCGGACCGGAGTTCCAGCGTACCTAGGTTCCCAGAACTACGTTTCCACCATAGGTTTATATTTTATTGGCCTTATGGCCCCAGACTTGTGATCACTCAGTTCATGCCTTTATACACTAGCAAGGTATATTGGGTCCTATTGATAGGGTGTATACATCGGACTCCACGTCTAGCTCACGTGGTTATATGTCGGTTATAGACTCTCCCACTAGTCAGTCCAGTTAAGTCTCAGATTAGCTCAGTTAGAACAATTTTAGACTACTCAATTCAGATCAGTTCAGTACAGTACTTCAGATTAGTATCTCAGATTTAGGCCATGTCTTTGACTATCAGACAGGGTCATTTTGACCATCTCAGTATATCACAGTTTATTTAGTTACAATATTTTAGTTGGTCATTGCATGTCTTTACAATTCAGTTGTTTTATTCTCCATGTTATGGTTTCTCTCACTTACTCAGTACATTCAAAGTATTGACGCATACCTTTTATGTTGTATTATTTTATGATGCAACTACAGGTTCTCAGTCTCAGCACCATTAGTAGACCTCGCTCAGAAGTTTCATCTGCATCATTGGTGAGTCCTCCTGTTTCGAGGATGAGGATTATTTGTTTTTAGTTATACTTCTTTCAGTTAGATTTAGAGTTAACTGGAGGCTTGTTCCAGCAACTCATCGTATAGATGACTTTCGGACTCAGACAGAGTTTCAGATTTTCAGTTGTATAAAACTTTATGATCTAGTTCTTCTTCATAAATATTTTATTTTATTATTTTTAAAGATTTCACTATGTATTTACTCAGAATGCTAGTGTTATGATAGACCATGGGTTGACCTAGGGTTACTTGTGACTCCAAGTACCGTGTCTCATCTAGGGTATAAACTGGGGGCATGACAATATGATATTTCAACACCAACAAATTCTTCATCACTTTCATTAGTCAAAATAAATTTTTATTTATATCAAGTGATCTCACAATCATGAATGAATCTATTTTATGACGTAGGGATGTCAACATAGCCGCAAATTTCGATTAAAATTTGTATACAACATACATTTTGATTAAAATTTACGGTATGTATATAGATATCTATAAAAAAATTAGATATATACGCAATATGGCACCTAGAATACACAAATGATGCACGATTGTTGTGGTTGAGCATTGTGTCTGAAGTCTTTCTGCCACCTTTTGAATCTGAGTTCTAATCCCTATAGGAGTAATATGTTCCGTTAGTATCATCTTTGTTTTCTTCTTCCTTTATTTTTCTTGGACCCTTAGGATTCACCTCTTTTCCTTTTTTTCTATCTATCCTTTTTTTCTCCTTTTATTTGCAAATTTTCTCTCTTCTTCTTTTCACAATTTATTTATATCTTTGTTTCTAATTGTACCTTACTTTATTAGCAGTTTTCTAAATAAGTAACTTTGATTAATTTTTAGTTAATATATTATTTTTCTCATTTTATTGACATGCAATTAATTTATATATTAGAATATAATTTGATATATATCTTTTATTGGTTTTTGAAAAAATCAAATGACTTGACATAAATACAATTTGAGTTGCTGTCATAGATTGAAAATTTTAAATTTTTTTTTAGAATAATTGTCATATAACGTGACAATTAATTGTTAATTTGTTGTATGATCTCCTATCTGAAAAAATCAGGTTGTTTCAGCAAATATGTAAGAAGGTAATGTGCGAAAAAGTTTTAAACACAAGAAGTTTTACGTGAAAAACTTCTTGCACAAGGGAGGCAAAAACCGCGACCTATTTCCAATAGGATTTCCCCAAACTATCCATTGTCACAAGAGCAACTTTTAAGGTTACTACTCTTTTATACACCTAAGAAACTAACTCCTGCATTCCCTACTCCAAACCTCAATAATTCTCCCTGATTATTGGTAACTATCCCGTTTCAACTCTTCAATGACTCTACCTAATTAATGAAGTCTTTTTACAATACAAAACAATGCCCACTATAATTTACTAAGAATGTAATTAAGATCATATTTTTGAACCACAAAAATTTAACTATTACAACTTAGAATAACAATGGTAAAACTTGATATGAACAAGTTCTTCATTGTAGCAGTTGACTCTTCTTCAAGACTCTCCCATATAGATCTTTATATGTTTGTGAAGTCTCTCTTATGTGATGATCAACTTCCAAGGTATTAAAATTAGTGACTTATATAAGAGTAGATTAGGTTTTTATGTTTCTTCAAATCTAACCAAAACTGGTTCAAGACTTTCTAAGAATTCAATCCTTGTTTAACCAGGTTTGAAGTCAGCCAAACTTTTCCTAAAGCCAAACTAATTCCCCTTGTTCAATTATAATTACTTTCTATGTCTTGAACTCCCGTTTCTTATAGACTTGAATTAAGACTAATTATAATTCTTACCCTTTTTTGGTGTGCATGGAATAGTTTCTTCTTGCATCAACAAAACAATCTCCAGTTCTGTCTACAAGTTCTTTCAGCAGTGTTGTCATCTTTACCAGTTCCTTTTAGTGATTTGCTAAGGACCTAGGTCTTGTACTTCTTTGTCCATATTCCTAGTACATAGATTTTCACTTGTATAATGTTTGTTAATCATCAAAACACCATATGATCGTGAATATAGATTTAGATCAAATCTATAGTAGCTTTATACTCTTTTATGTGCACTTCTTCAACTTCATCAATCTTCATAGACTCTTCATGTGCATCTTCCCCCTTAAGAACAACTCATACTATTTCATGTGCATTTCTTCAGCTTCATCAATCTTCATATACTCTTCATGTACGTCTTCCCCCTTAAGAACAACTCATATGTTGACAATATTCCCTCTAAGAACTAGCTTTCATTGTTGATCTAACTGTTGACTTCGATTTCCATTTGAATTCAGTAAGGTTTGTAAGCTAACTTTAATCCATATCGACCTACCAAGGTTTGGAATCTTGATTCAGCCTATGTAGATATCAACAACACTTGTAAGCATGTATCAGTCCATGTAGGTCTTACCTTCCATTCGTTTCAGCCACTAGATGGCTAGATTTGTTGACTAAGTAAGATTTATAAGCTCACTTGATCAGTTGTAGAAACTCACATTCCACTCATTGCAACCATATAGATGGTAATATTTGAGAATCTTATCATGTTCATAAGTTTTCTTTAAAGAACATATCTCATTGCAACCATATAGATGTGTTGTAGGGCGTATTTACGCACTTATTTGCCATATTTTGCCCATACTTAACTATATTTTGAGAACAAATTATGTGTGTTTTCTTTTTATATGATATTTGTGAAAAAGAGCTAATACACATGATTAGATGTTTGTAGGGATTAAAGTGATGGATTCGGACTTATTTGATGATTAAAAGAGCAAAGTTTCCAAGATAAACTCAAACAGAGCAAGTGCCACATCATAATAGAAGATGGCATCATGCAAGCACATCTGCGCAAGGACCTACACGCTGTCCGGTGCGTTTGTTATAGGTAAAAACTGACACGCAAGTGTACGTGGTCAAACAAGTAATAAAGTGGCTAAGTAAGCCAAGTATCGAACCAAGGAGACTCTGGATAAGTAAAATTGCTTAACTATACTATATTCTAGCTTTACTTCTAATTATGCTGACAACAACGTAACCAAAAGTTAAATAATTTTGTTTATAACTTATATACTAAAACTATTAACAAATATTTACTTTGAATTGAAACTATGGATATGAGCATGCCAAGGTTAAGAACAAGTAATGAATTTGATTATAATCATACTTTGGTTATTCTTCTCTTCATGTTGCTAGCCAAGAACATTAGCCTAGAGATTAAAACTCTCGTATTTAATCTCACTTTAGAATCATAAACCATTCGTCTACATTTCTGTGATCAAATGAAATTTATGACCTAGCAATACAATTCCGGTTCCTAAATTGACTAATACGGCTTTCAAGTATATTTCTATCAGGAAAGCACATCAAAACCCAATTTTCCCAAATCAAGTTAAGAACAATACCCTATTAATTCACAACTTTCCAATTTCTTGCTCTCTCGAGTGAAATTGGACTTTTTAGATGTACATTAATGTCGGCCACACACTAATGCAGTAGAAACAAGAATTAATAGAACAACATGGAAGAAGAAGATGAAAAACCATACAATTCAATAATCAAAATTCATCACCATTGTTCATAACCTCAGCAAGGAAGAGAATTAGCCACTCATTTGTGGATTAATCATCCTAAAACAAGTGTAAATCATACAAACAATTGATTGAAAGAAGAAAGAAAGAGAGAAAAACCCTTAGCTTTTTCATCCCTCAACTGCCTCTAACCCACGTCCTTGCTCCACCAAGTCTGAATTAATTAAAAATAAGCTAAGTGTTCTATTTATACTAGTGGGAATTTTTCCCGGAATAACAAGCAACGTGTCACGAAGGCCAACACGGTGCACTGCCTCCGTGACACGGCGTGGACGCGGACCCTCACTGGAAATCCAGGGTCCGGGAATATAGCCTCAACGTGGCACGGAGGCCAACGCGGAGGCCTATCTCCGTGCCACGGAGCTGTCGCGAGGCTTCACTGGAATTTGCCAATAAAATCATCCTCCAGGCAGTGTGCCTCCGCGATGGTAGCGTGGAACGGCTCCATCACGGAGGCCCTTTACATTGCGCCTTCCAATGCCTTTTCCATGCTCGCTTCCAAGTCCAATTCCGATATTACTCCAACATGCATTTTAGCTCCTGAAAATCATGTTTTACCTGCAAACAAATGCTAATCATGTTGGTTAGTATAAATTCACATTTTATTACCAATTACATGAAAATGTATACACATTGCATAACAAACAAGGCGAAAATGATACGTTTGAGTATCACTTGGGCATATAAATCTACCCAAGATCACTTACCCCACACTTAAATCCTTGTTCGTCCTCGAACAACACATACACAACTCATGCAAATTACATCCCAACCTTCGCAACTATGGTGCGACAATTTATGCTACGGTCATACCGATTATTCAATTTTTGCAAATCATCAAGAAAACATGCATGGTCTTAACAATGCAATGACCTTTAATACATCAAGACTTCCTAGACTTTAAGAATCGACTCTCGATATCGGCAAACTCATGCAAATCAGCTAATCAAGATATCCGACACGAAAATCAATCTTTCATCAAGCATGTGCCCTCACAACTCAAGAGAATCTTCCCCTTTATGTTCATGCAGCACACAAACATTCAAGAAGGGGCATGTAGAAATTAATTTCACTCTCTCTCCCAAAAGAATTCACATGCATCATGTCATGACCCATAGGCTTGCCCTTAGTGTATTACTCCACTAATATAAGGAAATGCGATGTAAGATCAAGTAGGACTTTAATGGGTTGTAATGGAAGCTATGGAACTAGTATATATTGGATTAGCCAGTAATAGTCACTAGCATCCTTAAGCGCCTTTTCAACACATTCCCATCAACTCATGACATTGTTTCTCTCTTTTCTTTTTTCATCATCCCATTCATGCTTGTTTACTTTCGTACTGCCCAGTTCATCAAACACATTTGACACAACACAAAGGGTTTTCATGTACCCTCAATATCATTTAAGTATGATGAGTGCACCCTCCACCTTTTTCTTTTCTTTCCTCACTCTGCTTTTCTTTTTCTTTTCACCCTTCTCACTCTTTGAAACTTTGGGAAAAAAAAAATTTCTTTTCTTCTTAAGCGCTTAAGATTTTTGTATAGACTTTACGGCTAATGAAAAGAAAGAATAAAGCTTAGTTTATACATTTTTGGACAAAAGAAAGAAATAATCGGCTAAAGGCTCAACGGGCTGACTAGGGTATACAGTCACATAAAAATGAGAGTATGACAAGAAACAAAAATATAGAAACTCTCGGTTAAAAACAAAGAAATGACTACATCCTTTCCAACACTACACCTCCTTCATTTCGTTTTGTACACACACCAGGCAAGTTCTAGACACTTCACAACAGTATGGAATAACAATACCTCACTTCACACTTTATGCACATGCTCGATTCAAGATGCATTCACAGACTCTTTAATTAGCCAATTACATGAATTCAAAATTAAGCCTCAATCACACCGAATCGAATTCTACAGCCTAGGTAGCTCAACATATTTACAAAATTGCATGCTTTCATACGAATCACTTTTACATTTTGAACATCAGTTACAACACGCAACCAAAATTTCACAACCAGATAGTAACTACAGGTTCAGTGATGCAATCCACCAAAGAGAAAAACTTAAAATAAATTAAAATCACTACTCCTACCGACTACATTTCCCTTAAGACGGTCGTCATCCATCCATCATAGAGAACGGTCACTAACTATGACATCGATTCAATGGGACTATTCTCGGTAAAAGAACCGAAAACAAACTCCGAGAAACCCAAAATAAAAATTGAAAATTTTTGCAACACATCGATCATTTCGATGGAAAAGTATTTACAAAATATTTTAATATGTACAAAATATTTTCGCAAAATTTTGAAAATTGTCGATCATTTCGATAAAGAAAAGAAAAAAAAATATTTACAAAATTTACAAAATTTTCACTGGCAACCACAACCTTTCAAAACACACATCATTTACCACAAAAATATATACAGATACAACACAAATCAGTTCACAACCACAGGGAAACATAAAAACATACATGCAAAACAAAGGAAGAACATACAGCAGATTAGCCCAGGTTCCAGCACCTAACTACTCCCCACCCCACACTTAAATCGAACACTGTCCCCAGTGTTCACAAAAATTAAAAATCACACAAATTTCGGGTGGTGGAACTCCCTGATCAGTCGAAATATTCGACTTCTTCATCTGGTGCTGCTGCCTCGTCGCCCATGTCCGAGTCACCTCCATCGTCGTCATCGGACTCCACATCGGAGTCCTCCCGACGTGTCTCCTCATCCGTGGGGACATCATCGTCAGTGGGCTCAACGAAGGCTGGTCCCACTCGGCACAATGCTCTGGCGTTCTCTCCAAATGGGTAATACAGCTCCAACTGCCATAACTCATCCTCCGTGGCTGGTCTCCCACCAATCCGGAGCTGAAGCATCTGCATATCAAACATCCGAGCCATGTACTGATCGTCACGAGCATGTCGCTCGCCCAGTGTCAGCACTGGCCCGTGTGTGGTGTCGGGGGATTTAGTTTTTGTCACATCAAGGGCCCTCCGCTCCAACTGCGGGATGTAGTCCAAAGCCTCTTCCTCGACATCGAGGCCCCGGAGAAAGGTGGTAATGAGTCCGTCGAACCCATATCTGTGGCCCTGGTGTAGTCGGGCTCTCTTCATGGCGGATATGATAACCGCCCCAACATTAATCTCCAGCCCTTTCATAAGGGCATACACCAGGCAGACACGGTCCCGGGTCACATCCGTCATGTGAACCCCCGGGATCAAGCACGAACACACTATTTTCAGCCATATTCTGGCCTCCCTGTTCATCTGCGAATAAGGCAGAGTCAGGTGGTAACCCCTCTCCTTATGTCTACTCCATCGGGCTGTGGATCGAGCCCCACACAAGGTGCGTCTGATGTCGGCGTATGGTGGGGTGATGTTCAGCTGGCGGAGAACGTGGGCGTTTGTGTCCCGCGCTCCAATGATGGCATTTAATTGCTGGGGTTCCAGAGTGACAATCTGCCCTCTGATTTTTATTGTGTGGCTTCTGATGGCCGGGTTCCAATTTGCATAGAACTCCCAGACTAAATGTAGGTTGCACTCCTTGGGCTCCTGAAATAAAGCTGAGCCCAGCTGCCTCAATCCTTTGCACAATACGGGGGAACTCCTGTGCTAGTGGTTCCCGTGCAATATGCTCCTCAGGGAAGTACTTATTTTCCTTATGTTTAGCGTACCACTTCTTCCCTTCATCGGTCACCCACCTCATTCCGTATTGGCGGCGCTGGCCGCGCGGAACAGCTGGTGCAGCTGGGACTGCAGTGCCCAATCTCATTCGTTTTCTCCTGGTGCCTGAAGTAGAAGCACCTTTACCCTTATCCTGCCTACTCGCCATTGTACCTGTCAACAAAACAAGCACAAAGTCATGCTAAATGCATATTAGCTTCGGCTAAGGTTGGGTTAAACTAAGTTTACCCCACACTTAGTCCTTAGCTACGTTTACGATACTACGACAAGGATTACTTTATTTACAATAAAACAAATAACTATATAATTTATTGCTTAGTGCGTTCACAAAAATTTCGACAGCATAACTTTTAGCGTACTATTCAGACTTCATACAGCTAATCCCAATCCTACTATCGCTAGCAATTCAACCATCGCACTTAGCAACGAAAACAACAAACAAAAACAACGACAAAAATTCTATATACATACGAATCCAAATAATCAAACCAATTTGAACAATCTTTACATCTTCCCAAAAATAGAGAATTCATCGTCTATTACACTCTAACAATATTTACAACGACTTATCTCAATTCACAAACACACCCCGGCATATAATTCACCAATTTAGCTAGTTACCCAATTCGATTTCAACAACCCAAGCCCTAGAATTCAATTTTACAATCACATTCGAATCATTCACGCAATCGACAAGTTCAAACGCTAATTACAACATTCCAAACATCTATCAATCAAAGAATAATTCAATATCATGCTAAATTGCTACTTAGGGTGATTTATCTCACCTCCCATGCTCAAATTCGACTAAAATCGATAAAAACTTGAGAGAAATGAGGAAAACATACCTTTACGTTGAATAACCAAAGAAACTTGACAAATTAGTTGCTTAGTAACGTGGCACGTTGGTTGGGAGAGGGAATCTAGGTGTTTGGTCGCGGAGAAGAGAGAAAATGAAGGAAAAGAGGGCAAAAATCGGGGTTAAAAAGAAGAAAAACACGCGGGTCACCCGGCAACCCGGTGTGACCCGACATTAAATATAGGGCAACGTGTCACGGAGGGTAACGCGGAGCCCCTCCTCCGTGACACGGAGCTAACGCGATGGCTCACTGGAATTTTTTTAAAATTCCAGATTAAACCGTCAACGTGTCACGGAGGGTAACGCGGAGCCCCTCCTCCGTGACACGGAGCCAACGCCCTAGTGCACTGTCTCTTCATTTTTTTTTTTTTTCATACCTTGCCTTTTCCTTTCCGATTCCATGCATATTTTTCTCCGTTTGACCTGAAAATCACCTCACTAAACATAATTGGTTAGATTAATAGATTTCCCTAACTAAAATGAAAAATACTAACTAAAACGAAAATTTTTATACTAAATCAAGAAAAAGAAAATTAAAATAAAAACTATTTACACCTTACTAAACAAAAGAAAAAAATATTTTTCACGGGTTGCCTCCCGTGCAGCGCCTGGTTTACCGTCGCGGCTCGACGTACCAAGTTTCACCACTTTTTCCTCCACCTTGAGGATGTGAATCTCACCCCTAATTTCTTTTCTAATTTCCTCTTATGCTCCAGGGGTGGTGGTGAAAAATTGTAAGGACCAACAGTAGGTGTTGCCTTTTTACTTTATTGGCCCTCAAGTAAGTGAAGTCATTTTGGCTCTCTGAGTTAGCAAATTTCAAAATATACGGGGCTTGGTCCTCCTCTAGACATTTCTCTATAAGCTTGGAAGACTCTACTTCTATGTTGTCAACCAAACTTAATGTCGAAAAATGCGTCGACTGTGGTCCAATACACCTCAACTCTGAAACTGCATTATGCTTGACCTCCTTACTTGGATACACCTTCTCAGCATCGACATCTGTCTCTCCATTAATGTCAAATGGGGGATACTCTATCTCTTCTTCCATGAATAGATTTTCCATAAGTGTGAGCCCATCACGGGGACACTCAAGAGATTCTAATTGTTGGGCTTCATCCAAAAATTCACCCTTGTCTTCCTCTTGTAGTTCCTCTTGAATATCGGCTAAAACTGTCACCTGCAAGTTATCACAAGCTTCAGCTTCAGCGATCATCTCCGTGAATTTGACGCTCATCCTTTCTAGAGCCTCTGCATTCTCTTCTTGCTGAATTCTCAATACTGCCATCGCCTCCTTCATTGCTTCTGATTGCTCCAAGAGTTGTTTCATCATGTCTTCTATTCGAGCTTGGCGTCCCAAGTCCTCATTTTCAGCATGCCTATATTCAGGAAAAACAACAGAAGGATCATAGTAGGGGCTTGGGGGAGGGGAATATGCATTCGGACAGCCATCCCAATGGCCATCTTGACCACCACATATATTACACGTGTTACATTGTTGCCAAGAGTGGTGTCCTCCGCAATTCAGACAAGATTCTCTAAAATGTGAGTATCCACCATTGAAACCATTTATATTCCACGATGTCATGTCAATAAGGGTATTCGAAAAAGAAAGAGTAAAATGCAAAAGAATTAAAACAAACACTAAGACTAAGTTGTCAGCACTTAAGAAAATAAAACAAAAACACAGTAAATTTACACTTAACACAATTTCACCAATTGCCTAGTCTCCCCGGCAACGGCGCCAAAAACTTGTCCGGTGCGTTTGTTATAGGTAAAAACCGACACGTAAGTGCACGTGGTCAAACAAGTAATAAAGTGGCTAAGTAAGCCAAGTATCGAACCAAGGAGACTCTGGATAAGTAAAATTGCTTAACTATACTATATTCTAGCTTTACTTCTAATTATGCTGACAACAACGTAACCAAAAGTTAAATAATTTTGTTTATAACTTATATACTAAAACTATTAACAACTATTTACTTTGAATTGAAACTATGGATATGAGCATGCCAAGGTTAAGAACAAGTAATGAATTTGATTATAATCATACTTTGGTTATTCTTCTCTTCATGTTGCTAGTCAAGAACATTAGCCTAGAGATTAAAACTCTCGTATTTAATCTCACTTTAGAATCATAAACCATTCGTCTACATTTCTGTGATCAAATGCAATTTATGACCTAGCAATACAATTCCGGTTCCTAAATTGACTAATACGGCTTTCAAGTATATTTCTATCAGGAAAGCACATCAAAACCCAATTTTCCCAAATCAAGTTAAGAACAATACCCTATTAATTCACAGCTTTCCAATTTCTTGCTCTCTCGAGTGAAATTGGACTTTTTAGATGTACATTAATGTCGGTCACACACTAATGCAGTAGAAACAAGAATTAATAGAACAACATGGAAGAAGAAGATGAAAAACCATATAATTCAATAATCAAAATTCATCACCATTGTTCATAACCTCAGCAAGGAAGAGAATTAGCCACTCATTTGTGGATTAATCATCCTAAAACAAGTGTAAATCATACAAACAATTAATTGAAAGAAGAAAGAAAGAGAGAAAAACCCTTAGCTTTTTCGTCCCTCAACTACCTCTAACCCACGTCCTTGCTCCACCAAGTCTGAATTAATTAAAAATATGCTAAGTGTTCTATTTATACTAGTGGGAATTTTTCCCGGAATAACAAGCAACGTGTCACGGAGGCCAACGCGGAGCACTGCCTTCGTGACACGGCGTGGACGCGGACCCTCACTGGAAATCCAGGGTCCGGGAATATAGCCTCAACGTGGCACGGAGGCCAACGCGGAGGCCTATCTCCGTGCCACGGAGCTGTCGCGAGGCTTCACTGGAATTTGCCAATAAAATCATCCTCCAGGCAGTGTGCCTCCGCAATGGTAGCGTGGCACGGCTCCATCGCGGAGCCCCTTTACATTGCGCCTTCCAATGCCTTTTCCATGCTCGCTTCCAAGTCCAATTCCGATATTACTCCAACATGCATTTTAGCTCCTGAAAATCATGTTTTACCTGCAAACAAATGCTAATCATGTTGGTTAGTATAAATTCACATTTTATTACCAATTACATGAAAATGTATACACATTGCATAACAAACAAGGCGAAAATGATATGTTTGAGTATCACTTGGGCATATAAATCTGCCCAAGATCACACGCGCAGGCAGATCTGTGCACCAAGAGGTGCGACACCGCGCCATACTGGTGCAACCATTGGTGCGGCATGGACCCCTACTTTCTGACTCAAAACCTGCAAAGTCCAATCCCAGTCCAAGTAGGAACAAATATAGATTAATTCTACTACTATATATACCCTTTCTTAGGACATTTTAGGTGTCGAATCTTGGCAGAAAACTAGTTGAAGTAATTATGAAAGTTTAATTCACCACATATTTTTTGATCATAATTATTGTAAGAGTTAAAAACATTATTCCATACTAGTGTTGGAGAAAACATCAAGTTCTTGCATTTCTATTTATCTTTTGAGATTTATCAACCAATTTCATATTATTGTAAGTATTTTCATTATGACTTCTTATAAATCTTATGTTATTGTTTTCTCAAATATGAGAGGCTAAACCTCTTGAGCTAGTGTTGTGGGAACTATGATGGATTAACAAAAGTAGGTAAAATAAAATAGTGATTCTTGAATGGTGAATTGAGTGAATTATTATCTTCTTTATTTTAATGAGTTTTGGCAGTTGCAAATGTTTACGTGTCTGTATATCAACTTGCTTGACTAAAGGGGTTGAAGTTAGGAAAAAAGAATAACAATGGAAATTTGAGGCTACCAACTCTTATCTAATTAACTTGAGCTCTAATGGAGGATAGTTAATCCAAGACTTATGACAAGGGAAAATATACACACCTAAAGTATGAGAGGATTTAGGTGAAATTCATCTATGTAGGTCAAGACACGTTAGATGAACTTAATCGTTAGTCTTACACAAAATTCATCAGGATAGATCACTAACAAAATAAATATACTACATTATGAAATCACGGGGAACATAGTTCTAGTTTAGTCTCATTAATTTGATAACAACTTAATCACCATTTTCTTTTATTTATAACTCCCCTTACGAAATATTAACTACTAGTTGATTTACTCATCATTAACATATTATTTCTTCCCTATTCCATGTGGAATTGATCCCAACCTAGTTGGGTTACTATATTTGATATAGGCCATATTATACTTCATTACGAGGTGTAATTTTAGGCGTGGTCAAATTTTTGCATCGGTGCCAGGGAATACGGTTCAAAATTAGTTAATTGGTATTTAAAATTTTCTTGTAGTCTTTATCTCCTACTTGTATCGCTTTATTTTTGTTTTGTATTTTTTTTTGATGTAGTTGGTTTTTATTTTTAATATGGCATTAGGGAATAAAAAGGGGTTTGGTAGTGGTAATCCATATCTTGATGACCCATGTCCATATTGCGGAGGACCCTACTTTTGGCAAGATTATAAATATTCCTCCAAAAGAGAGATGTGTGTACCTTCTCACTTCTATGATAGGTATAATTGCACTTTATGTGGTGGTCAAGGTGGGCATTTGGGTGATTGTCCCGACTATTTCGCTTATCGACCAATTTCTATAATAAAATTGTTAGGTGTGCTTTTGAGTTTGATAGGGACGATGACATGACATGTGAAAGACAAAGCATTGCATATAAATATATGAAAGCATGCTCCAAGATTTTTTGAAGTGGGAGTCTAACTTGGATAAGGATGCCGACTCCTCATTGTCCATGAAATTGTCTACTCCTCAAGAAGAAATGGTTGAAGAAGAGATTTCAAGCTCAAAGGATAAATCAAAATATCTTTATGACCACAATGAAAACTGCGGAATTGACGAAGAGCAACAATTTGTAGAAGAAGTCTCTAGCTCTCAAAAAGAAGAAGTTGAGGAGATATTGAGAAGCTTAATGGGGAAAAGTGAACAATGGGCCAAGTCCTGATTAACTGGTGGGAAAAAGTGCAACATGATGAAAAGTTATCCAAAACATGAATATTTCCATGGGAGGATTTTTGCAAAAATTACAAAGTTCCCATCAGAAAGCAAAATTTGAACAAGTGAAAATTATAAGTGAACATTGCCAACCAACCAATCCAACAATAATGCAAGATGTGATATTGAAGAAGTGAAACAAGAGTTTCGAAGAAAAGTTCATCAAATTATTTTTGAGGACTCTAGTGCATTTGAGAGAGAGGATGTCAAGAAGGAAGCATGCTTGAAAATGGAGCGACTTAGACCACATTTTAATCATTTTTTAATATTGTACTCTGTTGACCATAGAAAAATTGAGGCAACCGAGTCTATGGAGGATTTTGGACAGGAAGGTCAAAGTTACTTCATTCTAAAGTTTGTCATGTCAACAGGGAAAAATCAAATCCCTCCTTTAAGGGCCAAGAAGTGCTAGATGCAACATCTATTTCTTGGTGCCTCTATTTTAAAACCACCACCCTCGAGGATAGTAGAAAATTAGAAAAAAATTAGAGGTTCAACTCATAAGTTCAAAGTGAAAAGAAAAGTGGTAAAATTGATGACATCATGCCACGATATTAAATCAGGCGCTTCTTGGGAGACAACTCATTATTTTTTGTTTTTCAAATTTTTTAGGGTTGATTTGTTTGTTCAAGTGTGCAGGGAAGAAGTCATAGGTACAGAATGGGTCCTTAGGCACCAGAAGATAGCGCAAGAACCACACAGGCTAAGCTTCGCAAGGAGCTGCGTGATGTGCAGGCCAAGCTTTGCATGGAGTTGTGCGACGAGGAGAGCCTATTCAGCATTGAGGTACGCGATGCACTGCACTAGTAGCGTAGTAAGAATATCCCACTGACGACGAGGAATAGGCCCAGGGAATTCTTCTTTTACTCTTTTTACTTGTGAATTATTGTTTTAGCAATAATGATAATGCTATTGATTAAGTGGGGGTGGGAGAAGTGAACGTTCTTGTTCCACGTATGCCTTTATTGCTAAATTTGCACATGGTGGTCCTAGATTTTATTTCAGGTGTATGACTTGATACCTTCTAGCTTGTAGTAGTTTTTGTATGTTTTATATTTTGTTTTTTATTTGGGTTTTTTCGATTTTTATTTTCTGATACTTTTCAGGTAGATGATTCCTTATAACCGATTAGATGGTCTAGTTTTTTTTGAGTCATAGTCATGATTATTCCAAAAGATGGATATCTTAAAAGAAAATTATTCATTTTTAGGAAAGAAAGAACTTGAAACCTTATGAATGCTAGGTGCTTCACTTAGGGTATCATTGAGACTTTGTATAATTCACTAAAAAATGCATGCAAAGGTAGAAATATTTAGACTTTTGAAACTTAACTCCTATGCTTTAAAAATTGGGCTTAATAATGTGAGACATTCAATATGGATATATGTGTTTACATAATCTGATTACCATTATTGAACCATTTGTGCCATTGTGTGAGTGAAATTTTTTTATGATACTCCATGCTTGCAATTTGATGTCTAGATCTTGCCCGGTATGTGCGCTAAATGAAATAAAACTGTTGAATCTAGAAAGTGATATAGTTATTTCTTTGGTAGCATATTTGTATCCCAATTTTGCCTACCTTAATGTAATTATCCTAGTTAGCTATTTTGAGCCTTAGCCTATTCTTTTTGATAGCAATATTACAAGCTTAATTCCTTTCTTTCGATTGACTTTTATTTGATCCAAATGACTCTTAGAGAACTTTAATTCAGAATTTTGCATAAAAGGAGCACAAGTGAAGAGAAGAAGAAAAAAGTTAAAGTGTGAAAATTAGAAGAAAAGAAAAGGGTGAAAAATGCAAAACCACGAGGGGTGATGTAGTGGGGAAAAAAAGAAGGAAAGTTTGAAAAATGAAAAAATAAAAAGAAAATAAATTTGTGAATAAGCTTAATGTTGAAAATTCCCTACTAGTCATCTAAGTTCAAATTGAAACATTAGAGGGAGGTATGAGAAAAATAAGGAGATTGAAGAATATGCTAAAAAGTCAAAGAGTTGTGAAGTATTAAAGTACTAGGGAGAATAGTCACTATCTTGGCCAAATAGTTTCTACCCGTCCCTTAACCTAGTCCTAATTGATGTTAAATTCAATGTTCTATATTAGTGGAGTATTTACACTAAGAGCAAGCCTATGGGTCTTTTTTTGCATGTATGTTGAGTTTTTTGAGAGAGTGAGTGATTTTATTCTATATATGCCCAAGTCCAAATTGTTATATATCATTAGAGTGAAAGAGCATCTATCCAATTAGCAAGGGGAACATAATGAGATTTTCGTGTATCTTATATGCTAAATTACACATGATTCATATTGGGCCAAATATATCTTATTGAATTGTAAGGACACGTATGTCATTATGAAGGAAAACTGACTTAGAACACTCTAATGGGGCTAGAATATGAATAAAGAAGTGTCGTGGAGTGAGCTAATAAAAGTTGGTAATTTTGGGAAGCTACTGGTTATGGGGTACTGCTGCAACGACACTCTTCCCACTACAGTGAGATCGTGATAACGGTCGGAGTCCCACCATAATGAATCGAGACCGAATCCATGGTAGCGGTGTCCCGATTGACATAGCGGATCCATTACAGTGAAAAAGTAATTGCTACAGCGGACGACGAGAATCAAAAAGTGGATTTAAGTGGGATTTGTGGGGTTAAACCCCATTATGGACAAAACTCGATATTTCAAGAACTAAAAGCGATTTTTCCCCAAAGCAGGCAAATTTCTCTGTAAGGGTAAGAACCTTGACTTGATACCTTTGCACTTGATTACATAAACACCTAAGAATCAAGAGGGAATCTTTACTAGTGAATTTCTAGCTAATAACCCTAGGTTTGTGAAAACTAAGGTTAGGGTAATGGGAATGATTGGGTGTTAATTTCTATGCCTAAAAGTGATAAAATAACACTTTCTAGGGTGAATGAGATTACAAAATATTGTTTTGGTAATAGTTTGAAACCTAGAATCTGGTGAATTGGAAACCCCTAACCTTAAAAACTATTTTAAGAGGGTTAGGGGAGTAAAAACTTCATGAACTAGGTTCAAATGATCGTTGTAGATTTGGGTCATAATTTAGCCTATGATTATCGAATTAGACCATAAACAATGGGTAGAATGGAGTGGGTTGATTTCCCAAATCCTTAAATCAAACAAGTAGCCTATTGATTGATTCCTTAATGTCTTATTTTTAGACTTTGAACGTTCGAAGGCATTGAGAAAAGGCAAAGCTCCCGTGGAGTAGCTGCATGTTCTAGTTCTGGGATCCAGGTAGGTTACGGCTTACCTTTGTGTTAGAATATAATTAGTGAATCGTATACGTGTGTACTATTGATGTACAATCGATGAGGGTAGAGGGATCATAAAATAAGATGACTTGATGAAATACTTGTAGTGACATAACTATAAAAGTGGAGGATTCATTCTAACTACAAGAACACGTGGATAAGTGAAGCCTAATTGATGGTTAATAATGGGGGATGCACTCTTAATGTGATGTTCTCAACAAGTACTCGATTGGATATTCTTGATAATGTGTCCTTGATGTTATGATCTTAGTAATGAAGTCTTAAGGTGATATTATTGATAGAAGGTGTTGATGGCATGTGATTGTAATTGTTCTTAATGGTACATTTTGATGGTTTATTTGATAGTGTAAATCAGGAATATCTCTCTGTGCATGTGTTGTATAAAAGGAGAGGAACAATGATGAAGCAAGGTGAGTAAACCCAATGGGGTTATGTGAACTTGTTAGTGCTTTTTTATATGTCATGAATGAGAAGGTGAATCAGTGATATAAATTATCTAGCTTAGAATGAGTGTAAGAATTCATAGTTAACCAGGTTGAGTGATTTAGAGTCGGTTTTTATCTAATTAATCTTATGTGTTGATGAATTTCCTTGAATATAAATTAGAAATACTAATGGGGTGAAGGTCGACCCGAATAGACTGCCCTAAGATGGAAAGTCATAAAATTACGGTGTTAAATAAGATTGAAAGAACCTGAATGAATGATGGGTCTCTGGGTAATAGTAGGGCTAAAAAATTTAGCTTGGAGAATTGTGAATGATATCTTTGCGATGGCTTGGTTGTGAATTTTGATATAGGCGAGATTAAATGTTTAGTAATTGACAAATAATACATTAATAAGTAACATATAGGAAGAATCACTTTTTAAATTAGATAATTGGTAAATGTGTTGAGTTGTGGGTATAGCTAATGAGTCTTTGTGCCTTGATCGTGTAGAATAATATTGATATCTTATATGATTGTAGATGGGGTTTGAGAAGCTCAATGCAATAATTGTCATGGTGAGAATTAAGCAAAATTGAGATAAACAATGTGTACTTATGTGGTGTTATGTGTTGACCAAATGAAATACTTGATGAACTGTGTTGATAATTGTTGATTTATATGCCTTTTGAGTGGTCACCTGAGTTGACTGAGTGGATTTGCATGATAAATATGTTGCTTATTGTCAATTCATTACTTCTTTCTAAATGGTCACATGAGTTAACGAAGTATAATGTATGAAATGCTATGCTGAGGATCCGTGGTTGATAAATGGGTTTGCCGAGTTGTCATACGAATTGACTAGTTGATATTATGCTGTTTATGTTGATGAGTAAGGGATAATATATTATTATCCTATGGTGAACGTATGGCAACTCCGGCATGTGTCTGTAGTAATGTGACGGAGGGGCAGAAATAAGATCCATGCAGGTTATGACTAGAAGGGCAGAAATAAGACCTTCTGGAATGTGTGTACAGTAATGTGACGGAGGTGTGTACCCGACATATTACCGGGGTATGATAGTGACAGAGATCAGTACATGTATGTTTGATATATATACGGCTATGAGACAGATCAGTACAGATATGTTTGATATACATACGACTGTGTGATAGAGTTAGTGACAAGTATGGAATTAATATGAGTATAATATTTGAAAATATGAAATTGATGCTGATAAGTTTATTTACCGTGTGTTTGGTGTGCATGTGATCTTCCACATAATTGTGTCTTGTTTTATAAGTCTTGGTGTTTGAAGAACTTTATTGTGTTTGAGTTAATATTTGCATGTACAATTTTTGGGTAAACGTGATTTATGTATTGTTGTTGGGTTACTCCTGACTATTATAATGTTTCATAAAAAGAGGGATAAATTGAATGGTTACGATAAGATGAAAAGTGGTTGGATTACTCCTGACTATTATAATGTTTCATAAAAAGAGGGATAAATTGAATGGTTACGATAAGATGAAAAGTGGTAAAGTATATATTTTATTGAGTGTAGATTGCTATAGTTTTGTATAATGTTAGACTTTGTGTAATGGATGAAGTGTTGAAAAAAACAAGGTTATCAGTGAAGTCGAGTTACTGCCTAGAGCAGTACCAATGCAGTGGTAAAGTTACCGCTCTACTGAGGCCTAAACAATGTGTAGTCCAGCCCTTGCTGCTAAGCCGAATAGAGAAATATGGTTGCATGGTTAATAACTCTTGTGAATAAAGAGTAAAGAAATTATCTTGGTAAATTACTGAGTGGTTGTTTAAGCTAAATTATTGATTGCATATTAATTTTCTGCTGTTGCGTAAACTAATTATAGTCGGACGATGATGCCTATCAGTACGTGTGGTGTATTGATACTACTCTTACTACACCTTTTTGGGTGTAGGTTGTGGTACGTTTGAAGTTTCATGATGGAAGTGGCATATTTAGCATCAGTTTCTGCACTTTTCTGCAGGTGAAGCTGTGTCTTTTATTTATTGGTATTCTGTTTAGAGCTCTGACACTTGTTTAGACTAGATCTTTGGGAGAGTCAGTTTTTCAAGAATTTTTAATGGTGTAATTCCGTAGGTTGTTTTATGAAAGCTTATGACATAAAGATATTAATTGAATGAAATTTTCCGCATGTTGTTTTTGGGAAAAAAGGGTCCAATTGTCGAAATATAATTGATTAGGTGCCCGTATGGCCCACCCATTTGAGGTCGTGAAAAGTTGGTATCAGAGCGTCTAGGTTACCGGTCTCACAAGTAGAAGAGCAATGTTGAGTAGAGTCCTATGGATTGGTGTGTTGACGTCCACATCTAATCTTTAGAAAGCTATAAGGCATCTGGAAGTCTCACTTTATTCTTTCCTATCATGCCGTTTGAGTAGTGTCGATTACCTGGTTGAGTCCAATTGGTATCTAGAAGATTCTAATTGGTATCTCAACGGGCTCAATTGTATCTAGAAGATTCTAATTGGTATCTGACAACATAGCCATACTGACGTGTGAGTTGATAAGGAAGTATGAAATGTTAGTGATAATGAAGTATAATAAGGGTGGCATAGGGAGATCAATGTTGATCAGAGGGAAAAATATCCCTGTTGTGTTCTGCTCAATGAGTTTCGCTGTAGCAAGGTGTTTTCTTTCCATAGCAGACACGCTACAGTAAGAAGTGGACCACCATAGCGGGTCCACTACAGCGGAAAAATGACCCATGCAGTGGATGATTGCTAGACAGAATCCAATCCGCTCCCTTTTTAGAAAATTTTTGGTTATGTCAAAGGTGGTGAACCGAGTATATGTGTATATGAGAACTACGGTTTATATTAACATGGGGCCAAAACATGACCATTATCGTTCAAATGCCCCAATAAGCATCTGTACCCCAAACACAGAAAAAAAGAGAAAACCATCAAATAAACGATCAAAAATAGAAATTCTTCAGCATTTGACCCTTCGAGAGTATGAAATATCTGAGCTAAAGGGGAACAACGGGAGGGAAATACATTGTGACCCAGACTAGCTGGAGGCCTTGTTGCTGTTGTCGCTTGGGTCACTGGCCTCCTCGTCCTCGCCACCACTAAATAAGGAGTACTCTGAGAAATTTCTAGGGGACAATGGGGGAACCCTAAGGCCTAGAAGGAGGGTGCAGTAGATCTTCTTCACCCCTTCTACATGCAAATGAAAAGCTAGTCCGAAATCGTCTTTTCTTCTTCTCCTTCTCTAGATCCTTTCAGAGCTCAACATTAGCTTGGGCTAATGAGGTAACCACTTCCTATAAGCCCTCGGGGTCCACAACAGCTGTATGATATGACACACCTCCCAGGGGCAGTCTGGGAAACCCACCCATTAACTCTCGCATAACTGCCAAATCAGCCTCCATCCGTTGGAACAGTCCAGTGGGCCAGGAGGAATCAGCCCATCACCGTCAGGGTCATCACCGTCATCCTCTGAGTCAATCTTCCTCTCCTTCCTGCCTCTTCCATGTGCACCTTTTACCCTCAATGGATTGAAGGGCGCATCAAACCCAACATACAACCCCTCACCTTCTGAGGCATACCTGCCTGCCGATATTGCATAGTGGTGAGGGAAGAAAATGGTATACTAGCACCACTTTAGGCTTGAAAAAGTTCAAATCACCATCCTGCCCATACTCCACCATTTCTAGTGCAAAAACCTCAGAAAATAGCTATAGGAGGAAGATTTAGATTACTTGAGAATATAATTACTAGTAGAAGTAGTGTACGTGAGACTCTTTCCCAGTTGGGGATATGGGGATGGGAGAATTAAGTTCATGTGTTGGGCCAGTGTAGTTATCCTATTAGCCTTGTAGGAACTCAGGAGACAGGGTCAAGTAAAGTTCCGGTTAAATTCGATGGTGATAATGGTAAGACCGTGGTAGGAAGAGTATAACCACAATTATGACACGACACGGATTTGGGACTGTGATGCGATAGAAAACCCCTGCATATCATGTGAGGTCGTTCGGTGATGAATGATATTGTAATTAGTATATGATGTAATGACCCATATATCATTACGAAGGGAAACTAACTTAGAACACTCTAAAGAGGCTAGAATATGAATAAAGAAGTGTTGTGGAGTGAGCTAATAAAAGTTGGTGATTCTGGGGAAGCTACTGTTTATGGGGGACTGCAGCAGTGGGACTATGGTAACGGTCGGAGTCTCGCCGTAACGGACCGGGAAGGTAACCACCGGATCTGCGTTAATGGTGTCCCGATCTCCATAGCGAGTCTGCTATAGCGGAAAAATAATCACTGCAACAGACGATGAGAATCAAAAAGCGAGGTTAAGTGGAATTTCTGGGGTTAAAACCCATTATGGCCAAAACTCGATATTCGAAGAACTGAAGATGATTTTTCCCCAAAACAGGCGAATTTCTCTCTAAAGGTAAGAACCTTGACTTTCTACCTCTGCACTTGATTACGAAAACATTTAAGAATCAAGGGGGAGTCTTTAATGGTGAATTTCTAGCTAAGAACCCTAGGTTAGTGAAAACTAAGGCTAGGATTACGGGTATGATCGGGTGTTGATTTCTAGGCTTAAAAATGGTAAATTAACACTTTCTAGGGTGAATGAGATTACATAATATTGTTCTGGTGATAGTTTGAGACCTAGAATCTAGTGAAATGGAAACCTCTAACCTAAAAAAACGGTTTAAGAGGGTTAGGGGAGTAAAAACTTTATGAACTAGGTTCGAATGATCGTTGTAGATTTGGGTTATGATAATTTATCCTATGATTGTCGAATTATACCATAAACAATGGGTAGAATGGAATGGGTTGATTTCCCGAATCCTTGAATCGAAGAAGTAGCCTATTGATTGATTCCTTAATGTCTTATTTCTAGACTTTGAACGTTCAGAGGCATTGAGAGAGGGAAAAGCTCCCACGGAGTAGCTGCATGTTCAAGTTCTGTGATTCAGGTAGGTTACGACTTGGCTTTTTGTTAGACTGCGATCCGAGTAGGTTATCGCTTACCTTTGTGTAAGACTATATTTCGTGAATCATATATGTGTGTACTTTTTGTATAACCGATGAGGGTAGTGGAATCATAAAATATGATGACTTGATGAAATACTTGTAGTGACATAACTATAAAAGTGAAGGATTAATTCTAACTACGAGAACACGTGGATAAGTGAAACCTAATTACTGATTAATAATGGAGGGTGCACTCTTAATGTGATGTTCTTGACAGCTACTCTTGATTGGATATTCTTGATAATGTGTCCTTCATGTTATGATCTTGGTAGTGGAGTCTTGAGGTGATATTCTTGATAGCAGATGTTGATGACATTTTATTGTAATTGTTCTTAATGGTATAATTTGATGGTGTATTTGATAGTATAAATTATGAACATATCTTTGTGCATGTGTTGTATAAAAGGAGAGGAACAATGATGAAGCAAGGTGAATAAAACTCAATGGGGTTATGTGAACTTGTTGGTGCACTTTTATATGCCATGAATGAGAAGGTGAATCAGTGATGTAAATTAACTAGCTTAGAACGAGTGTAAGAATTTATAATTAACCAGGTTGAGTGATTCAAACTTTGTTTTATCTAATTAATTGAATGTGTTGATGAATTGGCTTGAAAATAATTAACCAGGTTGAGTGATTCAAACTTGGTTTTATCTAATTAATCGTATGTGTTGATGAATTGGCTTGAAAATAAATTATAAATACTAATGGGCGAAGATCGGCCCGAATAGACTACCCTAAGATGGAAAGTCACAAAATTAAGGTGTTAAATAAGGTTGAAAGAACCTGAATGAATGATGGGTCCCTAGGTAATAAGAGGGATGGAAAATTTATCCTGGAGAGAATTGAGAACGATACCTTTGCGATGACTTAGTTGTGAATTTTGATTTAGGCGGGATTACGTGTTTAATAATTGACAACAAATAAACTAATAATATAGGAAGAATCACTCCTTGAATTAGATAACTGGTGAATGTGGTGAGTTTTGGGTATAGCTAATGGGTCTTTGTGCCTTGATCATATAGAATAATGTTGATATCTTATATGATTGTAGATGAGGCTTTAGAAGCTCAATGTGATAATTGTCTTGGTGAGAATTAAGGGAAATTGAGATAAACAATGTGTGCTTATGCGGTGTCATATGTTTTGACCAAATGAAATACTTGATGAACTATGCTGATGATTGTTGATTTATATATCTTTTGAGTGGTCACCTGAGTTGACTGAGTGGATTTGCCTGATAAATATGCTTCTTGTTGTTGATTCATTACTTCTTTCTATATGGTCATATGGGTTAACAAAGTATAATCTATGAAGCGCTATGTTGAGGATCTGTGGTGATAATGGGTTTGCCGAATTATCATACGAGTTGACTGGTTGATATCATACTGCTTATGCTGATGAGTGAGGGATAAATAGATTCTTATCCTGTGGTGAACGTGAATAAGATTGCTGGTATACCTTACCCTAAGATGAGAGGCTCATGTCCGAGGTGATCATTCGGACAAGTAGAGTTGTATGTATATGAGTACTTGGATATGAGTGACTCATGCCAGAGGTGAGCATCCGGGCTAGTAGTATGAATTGGTACACTAACAAGTATGACTAAATGTTCATACGGATGGGTGTACGGATATGAGTATATAGATAGGTATGATTCATACGTCTGGGTGTACAGTACATGGATTTTTAGAGTTCCCTGCAGGTTATGACTAGCGGGGTAGAAATAAGATCCTCTGGCATGTGTGTACAGTAATGTGACGGAGGTGTATGCTTGGCATATTACTAGTAGTTTGTGATAGTGACAGAGATCAATATACGTATATTTGATAATATACAACTGTGAGACAAAGATCAATATAGATATGTTTGATATACATACGGCTGTGTGACAGATTTCAGTGATAGGTATGACATCGATATGGGTATAATATTTGATAATATGAAATTGACGCTAACAAGTTTATTTACTGTGTGTTGGTGTGCATGTGATCTGCCGCATAATTGCGTCTTACTTATTTTATAAATCTTAGTGTTTGATGAAATTGATTGTGTATAAGTTAATATACGTGTGTACAATCATTGGGTAAACATGATTTATGTATTGTTGCTGGGTTACTCTTGATTGAGAGAATGTTTCATAAAATGGGGAATAAATTTAATGGTTGCGATAAGATGAAAAGTGGTGAAGTGTGTATTTTATTGAGCGTAGATTGCTACAGTTTTTTATGATGTTAGACCTTGTGTAATGGATGAAGTATTGAAAAAAATAAGGTTGCCAGCGAAGTCGAGTTACTGCCTGGAGCAGTACCACTGGCGAGACCACGGGCAGCGGTCAAGTTACTGCTACAGTGAGGCCTAAACAGTGTGTAGTCCAGCCTTTGGTGCTAAGACGAATAGAGAAATATGGTTGCATGGTTAATAAATCCCGTGAATAAAGAGTAAAATTATTGAGTGGTTGTTTAAACTAAATTATTGATTGCATATTAATTTTATGCTGTTGCGTAAACTAATTTTAATCGACCGATAATGCCTACCAGTACATGTGGTGTACTGATACTACTCTTACTCCACCTTTTTGGGTGTAGGTTGTGGTAGGTTCGAAGTTTCATGATGGACGTGGCATATTTAGTATCAGCTTCTGCACTTTTCTGCAGGTGAAGCTGTGTCTTTTATTTATTGGTATTATGTTTAGAGCTCTGCCACTTGTTTATACTAGATCTTTGGGAGAGTCAGGTTTTCGAGAATTTTTAATGGTGTAATTCTGTGGGTTGTTTTATGAAAGCTTATGACATAAAGATATTAATTGAATGAAATTTTTCGCTTGTTGTTTTTGGGAAAAAGGGGTTCTCCTATTGAAATAGAGTCAAGTAGGTGCTCGCACAGCTCACCCTTTTGGGGTCGTGAAATGAATTAGTTCTAGAAGCTAAGTGATTTCAATTTGTGACCTTTGAATGTTGATCTTATACGAATATTGAGTGGATTATTGGAGCTTAATAAACTTGTCTAATGACCTTAAGTGTACGTAGACCTGTTTGTAAGGTGAAGTTTGTGGTTAAACTTGAGTGGGGATGTAGTAGATTGTTCAAGGACGAACAATAGTTTAGCCACACACTTATTTGCTATATTTAGCCCATATTTAACTATGTTTTGAGACTAAATCATATGTGTTTTCTTTGGCTTTATATGATATTTGTGAAAAATAGCTAGCGCACATGATTAGATATTTACAGGGATTAAAGTGATGGAATCATACTTATCTGATGCTTAAAAGAGTAAGAGTTTCCAAGACAAACTCAAAAGGAGCAAGTGCGACAACATAATAGAAGATGACATTGCACAGGCAGATTTGTGCACCAAGAGGCGCGACGCGGCGCCATACTGGTGAAACCAGTGGCGCGAAACTAACCTTTGCTTTCCAACTCAAAGCCTACAATGTCCAATCCCAGTCCAAATAGAAACAAATGCAGATTCATTCTACTGCTATATATACCCCCTCTTCGGACATTTTAGGTGTCGAATCTTGGTAGAAAATTAGTCCAAGAAATTGTGAAAATTGAATTCATCACTTATTCTTTGATCATAATTATTGTAATGTAAAAACCATTATTCCATACTAGTGTGCATAACGGGAGCTTTAATGCACTGGGTTGCCCTTTAGTGTTGGAGAAAACATCAAGTTCTTGCAATTCTATTTAGCTTTTGAGATTTGTCAAATAATTTTATATTATTGAAAGTATTTCATTACGACTTCTTATAAATCTTATGTTATTGTTATCCCAAATATGGGCGGCTAAATCTCTTGAGCTAGGGCTGTGGGAACTATGATGGATTAACGGAAGTAGGAAAAATAAAATAGTGATTCTTGAATGGTGAATTGAGTGGATTGTTATCCTCTTTGTTTTAATGAGTTTTAACGGTTGCAAACATTGAAATATGCCTGTATCACCATCTTGCTTGTCCATAGAGGTTGAAGTTAGGAAAAGAGAATAACAATAGAAATATGAGGCTATAACTCTTATGTAATTAACTTGACCTCTAACTAAGGATAGTTAATCCAAGACCTATGGCGAGGATAAAATATACATACCTAAAGCCTGAGATGATTTAGGTAAATTCATCTATGTAGGTCGAGAGTCGTTAGATGAACTTAATTGTCAGTCTTACACAAAATTCACCAAGATAGATCACTAATAAAATATGCCTACTACTTTATAGAATCATAGGGAACATAATTGTAGCACCCCAAATGTTCGCCATATTAGACCCGAAACTTTTAGTAGAAAATGGCAACAAAGTCACAGAATGAATCAAGGAACAAGTCATTGTTGGGAACAATGACCCATTATATGCCTCATTGTAAACCCTCAGTCGAGGCTTCCCAAAAATGATGAGTCAAGTGACGACTCGTTAGTTCATGCAATGGGTCATCCTAAGGGTCATTAAGTGGAGTTTAGAAAGGGGTTTGATTTAGTTCAGAGACAACAGACGAAAACCATGACTCGTTGGGGCATGTGACGACACGTGGTATTGATCCATTGGAAGGATTTCAAATTAGTGCAAGTGTGGCAGTGGTGAAAACGAGAGGAGTAACAAGTCGTTGTAGCTTGTGACGACTTGTCCTGTCTAACCATTGGTGGGGGAATCAAAAGACTACCAGAAGTACTCTAGAAACAACTGGTGGATCCAATAAGTCGTCAAGTCTGATAACGACTCGTTGAATGGGTCATTGCAGCTGACAGTCAGGAATTTAATGTGTTTTCTCAGGGGTAGTCTTGTAAATTTCTAAGCTTCTAACTCCTCAATGATGTCGTTTTGAACTTCTTAAAGAGTATTTTAAGGGGTTTAACCAAGCCTAAGTTATTATGCTCTCATAATTTCATTATATTTGAGATCCTTTTCCAAGATCAAGCTTGGTTCCTCATCAAATTATCTCCCAATCTTCTTGGGTGTTCACGACAAGCTTAGGTAATTAATTTACCCAGGTATATAGGGTTATGAATGGGGGAAAAATCTTTCACCCTCATGCCCTTTCAAGTCCAAATTCATGATTTCTACTTTTCAAGTTCTAAATTGTGAAATTTTAGGGTTTAACCCAATTTAATGCAATCTTTCATGATATCTCTATTGGTTCAATTCTCTCGTGTTTCAATTGATGATTTATGGTTATTAGGGTAGATTTGACCCTTAATTCTCGCATGTTTCAATTGATGATTTATAGCTATTAGGGCATATTTGACTCTTAATTTACTTACTAACTCATGATTTCAAGTTTATGAAGATTATGCCCTATTATGCATGATTTATGAATTTCAAGCTTATGAGTCTATGATTTTAAGTATGATGAATTAAACTATGATTTATGATCCAAATTCATGATTTCCACAAGAATCCCTCATGAATTTATGAATTTTAAAGTATAATGATTTCCTCAAGTACGCATGGCTTTTACGAATATCAAGTTTATGATCATGGCTGACATTCAGGCCTATTTTATGGCTAGTTCACGTATCTCAAGAATATTTATGAATCTCATGATCTCAACTAGACCATGTACTTCAATTATATTTCATAATTATGATAGGAGCACTATATATGTTCTGAGAGTTGTATTTAACACTGAGTAGGTCAGGGTTCTAGCGCATCCATGTCTCAAAACTACGTGCCATGTAGCTGTGATGGGATGCTCCACGAGAGTGTCTCCCATGCCCAAATGGGCCACCCATGAGTGACATCACACCTTCTTTATGGTTCTACCCTTGAAAAGGTACAAACACCCTCCCGACTAGGGATTTACAGGTTGGGATCCATGTATGCTCATGTGAGCTATGTCGGTTATAAGAATCTCCCACTGTTCCTCATGATTTCAGTTACTCATGTTCATGACTTATGATGTTATGTTTTATAGCATATTTGACCCATTGATTAGTTTATGAGCTTTCACTTATGATTTCAAGCATGACAATATATATTATTTCTATTTCTAAACCTTTGTTCATTATGTTCAGAGTAAAATGGATAGCTTATGATTGTGCATACTTCGGATTTATGGCCTTAAGCTTGTTGTCCTTACTCTCATGATTTTCCTTAATTTATACTCATGATTTCAAATTAACGTTTAACTAGCATATTTTACTTGCTTTACATACTCGGTACATTCAAAATACTAACCGCATGCTCTATGCTATATCTTCTCATGATATAGGTTCGGTTGATCCATCTCAGTATCACCGGTAGCTCACTCCCGATCAGTCTATCCCTATTCCTTTGTGGGTGAGTCCTTATTCTTCTGGGACGTTATCATCTTTATAATTTTTACCATGTCTTTCAGTTTTAGACCTAGTGAGCTAGTCGGGGGTGTTGTTCCATCAGTTCGTCATAGTAGTAGAGGCTTTTCAAACTATTATGTATAGATAGTTCAGCGTTGTTGAGTTGTGTTTATGCTTTTATCCTTATGATACGCAGACTTTTGCTTATATCATGTTTATGCTTTATTTCTACTTAGTGAGGCTCTTATTATGCTATGTATGTACCATGGGTTAGCTTGGAGCCATTTGTGGTTCTATGTCATGTATCTTAATCTGGGGTCTCAGCTCGGGTTATGACAAACTTGGTATCAGAACAAAGGTTTAGGTGTGTCCTAGGGTGTCTGAAAGCCACATCAAATATAGTCTTTTTTATGAGTGTGAAGTGTTCCGCACTTATGGGGAGGAGGCTACGAGATGTTTTAGAAAATTTCTCTTCTTTCATGATCCATGTCGTGCGATAAAGTATCTCCTATTACTCTAACTTGTGCTATATGCGTTTGCAGAAATACGCCTCCAAGCCAAGTCAACAAAATAAGAAAAGGCAACGGTAATGGCCATGGCAATGGCAACAGAGATGGGCATCAGCCAGCCCCACCAGCTCCAACGGATCCCTTGCCCCAGCAGGTTACTCATGCTGAGTTTAGGGCGACATTTTAGATGTTAGCATAGGCCATGACTGCTCAAGTCAACCAGAAGGTAGTAGCCCATGTCCACCAGAATGGGAATGTAGTGGCGATGAGAGTGCGAGACTTCCTCTGGATGAGCCCACCTGAGTTTCTTGGGTTGAAGGTGGATGAGGACCCACACAAGTTCATAGAGGAGGTGCAGAAGATCACACAGACTATGAGGGTGACTGGAGAGGAGAGTGCAGACTTAGCCTCCTATTAGATAATAGGGGTCGCTCACATATGGTTTCGACAGTGGAAGGAGAGCAGGGGAGTAGGTGTGGCTCCCGTGGGTTGGGATGAGTTTGTTACCTATTTCTTGGTTGGATGCTTACCTACAGAGTTGAGAGAGGAAAAGGCAGCTGAGTTCATCAATCTGAAGAAAAACAATATGACTTCCCAGGAGTATGCCTTGGAGTTTACCCGTTTTTCCAAGTATGCACCGGAGATGGTGGTTGACCCGAGGGCTCGTATGAGCTGGTTTGTGAATGGGGTAGCAAATTCCTTGGTCAAGGAGTGCAGGATTCCATGTTGATCAATGACATAGATATCTCTAGACTGATCATATATGCCCAACAGATAGAGGCAGAGTAGATGAAGGAGAAGGAGAGGGAGGCCAAGAGGGCCAGGACAGGGAGCTATAGGTAGTTCCAACAAAGATTCAGTGGTGGACATAACCCTCAGACCCATCAGAGATCGTCAACTCCAGCTCTATCATCAGCCAGTATTCCATCTAGACCCAAATGTGACCAGAGGGGTAGAGCATTAGGCTCTAGAGGCTAGGGGGAAATGGCAGGGGAGCGCACTTTTTCAGCCTATGCAAGGTGCGATAGGAACCACCCTGGGCGATGCTTAGTTGGTTCAGATGCTTGTTTTGGGTGTGGAAAACCTAGAAATAGACTTAGGTATTGCCCTTTAGCTAGATAGAGCAATGGTGGGGTATGCACCCCTGCCACCAGTTCAGCAGCTCCAGCAACTTGCCTATCTCAATAGGGCGCCTCTTCTAGTGCAGCGGGTGGACAGCGCCAGAATAGGTTCTACGCACTATCATCTATACAGGAGCAGGAGGTATCTCCCAATGTAGTCACTGGTATGTTATGAGTATTCCATCTCGATGTGTATGCATTGTTAGATCCAGGGGCTACATTATCTTTCGTGACTCCTTATGTTGCTGTTAGTTTCGGAGTCACTCCCAAAATCCTATAGAAACCTTCCTCAGTCTCTACTCCTGTCGGTGAGTCAGTGTTAGCTAGATAGGTTTACAGGATTTCCCTATCATGATTCTTCAGAAAGTCACCTTAGCCAACTTAGTGGAGTTACATATGATCGGGCTTTTTGTTATATTCGGTGTGGATTGGTTACATGCCTATTATGCCTCAGTCAATTGTAGAACCAATATAGTAGAGTTTCAGTTTTCGAGTGAGCCAGTACTAGAGTGGAAAGGTAGTTCAGTTGTGCTTGTAGATCACTTTGTTTCCTATTTCAAGGCCAGGAAGATGATCTCTTAGGGTTATGTGTATCATCTAGCTCGGGTCAAGGATTCTACGTCTGAGACCTCAACTCTTCAGTCAATTCCTGTTGTATGTGAATACTTGGAGTATCCTAGAGGATCTACTAGGAGTCCCTCCCGAGTGAGAGATCGACTTTGGTATTGACCTTCTCCCTGATCACAGCCCATATCTATCTCTCCTTACAGAATGGCTCCAGCCGAGCTAAAGTAATTGAAAGAGTAGTTGAAGGATCTCCTGGATAAGGTTTTCATTAGCCCTAGTAAGTCCCTACGGGGTGCTCCAGTGCTCTTTATTCGTAAGAAGGATGGTTCCCTTAGGATGTGCGTCGATTATCGACAGTAATGAGGTCACAATCAAGAATACGTATCCCCTCCCCAGGATTGATGACCTGTTTGACCAGCTTCAGGTGCTAAGTATTTTTCAAAGATAGATCTTAAATCCAGCAACCACCATCTCAGAGTTAGGGAGAGTGGCATTTCGAAGATAGACTTCAGGACTCGGCATGGTCACTATGAGTTCGTAGTTATGTCTGTTGGACTAACGAATGATCTTGCAACCTTTATTGACTTGATGAATAGGGTGTTCAAACAATATTTAGATATGTTCATGATTGTCTGTATAGAAGACATTCTCATATACTCTCGGAGTGAGGAGGATCATAGTGCTCATTTGAGAATTGTATTGTAGACTCTTAAGGATCGCCAACTATTTGCTAAATTCAGCAAGTATGAGTTTTGGCTGAACTCGGTAGCATTTTTGGGCCATTTAGTCTAGTGAAGGTATACAGGTGGACTCTTAAAATATAGAAGCGATGAAGAATTGGCCTAGACCTGTCAGTCCTACAGATATTAGGAGCTTTTTAGGTTTAGCTGGCTACTTCATGAGGTTCATAGAAGGATTTTCATCCATTGCAGCACCATTGACTAAGTTGACTCAGAAGAAGGTCAAATTTCAGTGGTCGGATGCTTGTGAGAAGAGTTTTCAGGAGTTAAGGACTTGAGTCACTTCAGCCCTAGCCCTAGTAATAACCTACTGGAGGGCACACATGGTTTTGTTGTGTATTATGGTGCCTCTACGGTTGGTCTTGTGTCACGTCCCGAGTCTACACCCTGGACGGGACACGATACTTGGAGTCACAAGTAACCCTAAGTCAATCCCTAGCCTATCATGCACTGGCATTCTAAGTAAATATAAATAGCGGAAGCTTCAAAATACTATTATAAAGAATTTATTAAAATAAAGTTGAATCATAAAGTTTAATATCATACTGGACGTCTGCTAAAAGTTTGAAAATCATGTTATGTCTGAAATCCACTACAACTGATGAGTTGCTGGGACAATCCTCTAGCTAACTCCAGGTCAAATAAAAAAAATAACTGAATGAAATAAACTCCGTCCTCGAAGGATGAGGAGTCACCAACTAAAAAAGCTGAAGTCTTCGGTGGGCGATCGGCTAGCAAGGCTGTGACTGAGATCTTGCAGGTGTATCATAAAATGATACAACATAAAAGTATGCATCAGTACTTTGAATGTACTAAGTAAGTGGGAGAAAACATAACACAATGGAATAAAAGTGTTGAACTGAAAAGACATGCAATGACCAACTAAAGCTACTGAACTGAATAACTGAAATGACTGAGATGGTCTAAAAGACCCTGTCTGATGGTCAAGGACATGCCCTAAATCTGAGATACTGAACTAAATTGATCTGAACTGAAAAATATGAAACTGAACTGAGCTAACTAGTGGGAGAGTCTATAACCGACATATAACTACATGAGCTAGACGTGGAGTTCGATGTATACACCCCATCGGTAATATACCTTGCCAGGGTATAAAGGCATGAACTGAGTGATCACAAATCTGGGGCCATGAGGCCAATAAAACTGTAACCTACATGGCAACATAGTTCTGAGAACCTGGGTGTGCTGGAACCCCCGTCTGGTCGGTGCTAAGTCCTACTCCCACTGGATAGTCCTAGACTGAAAGCACCCTGAGAGTCTTATTGGATAGGATTCTGGAATTGGGTTCTAAGACTGGTTAGAGCATGCTTATTTGGGAGCTCGTGACTGTCTAAAGACCAAACTGCAATTCTGAAGCTAGGTTCCTACGGTTGGTTAGAGCTTCTTATCTAAAAGTGTCATGACCGCCTAAAGAACCACTAAAAATGATACTGAGTCTAATTATAATAAATGGGAGGCATTACTAACACCTCGAGAATTTATGTAGTCAAACTGATCAGCTGACATTTCTGACTAACACTGAGGGTTCTAACTTCCTTACTGAAACTAAATTATTATGCAGCTAACTGAGATTTCAACTCATACTAACATCATGGGGATCCACAACAGTGATATAATCAAGAAACAAGGAAGACTAACCCAACAGGCAAAATTCTAGGTGATCACATTCAACATTAGGGCTAAAGGCATCCTTACAAGAAAGAGCATCTATACGATATTTAGAAAATGGGGAATATCCAATAATCAACTTAAACCATATTTCACAAGATATAAAAGAATCTAGCATATAATTCATCCACATTTGAAAGCTTAGGGCTAAAATTCACTTTGTGGGAACAACATCAACATAGTCTTAAACTAATGGAATCATATCTAAAATAAACATGGATAATATTCTACATGAATTTAAAGAAATATGTTATATATATATATATATATATATATATTCCCTTCACAATCAAAAATTCTGGGCCAGAGTTCATAGAGAAACTAGGAGGGATTTTGGGGACACAAGGGAAGAACTATTCCCTTGTTGATATTACACCCCGTAAATTCTTGACATTTAGATGGACTATTCGCATGATGGTTAAGAGTTTTAGAATGCCATACATGCTAGAAAAAGGGACTGGGGAGAGATCGGACAAGAGCCAAGTCGGAGTGTCGCAAGGCAAATGCGACTTATAAATCGCAATCGACAAATGCGACTTAAAGGCCCCAAGTATATAAAGCCTTCCCACTTTGTTTTAAATCATTTCCCATCTTTTAATTTCCAGTAAGAGACCAAAAATAGAGGAAGAAGAGGATTCCATACACATATTCATCGGATTACACCGTCAAACGCAGTCCAAACTCAAATTAACTTTGGGTAGCGAAGTATAAAGCTGCAGGGAGCATTCCTACGGAGTTAGTTTTGTGAAATTCGGCCGGCGAATCGTCGTCCTACCGAGCTAAGGTAAGTGGAATTGCTCCAAATTAGTGTCAATATACTCCTATCCCTAAAGTGAGTATTTCTCCCTTCTGGACTTCCGAGAAATAGCGAGTTTTCGGCTGTTTATCGATAAGTCAAAGTTTGGGCTGTATATATATTCAAAGTAGTGTTTTCTTCCAGAATAGTGATGAATTTAGTTTTATTTTCTATGAATATGAATGCAGTTGGAAGAAATAGCTGGATATTGGCCGAGTTATGCCAGTTAGTCAAGAAGTCGGCAACTGAGGTATGTAAATCCAGTTTCTTCGGCAATATAGTAATTCTAGTATAGTAAAATAGAATAAATTCCAGAAGAACATTTCAAAGCCGAGTATTATGCCCAGTGTGAATTCAGTAAGCATGCTTGAATAATTATTATGTCATATTCAGAATAAAAGTCAGTAAATTAGTATCAAACAGTGAGATATTATTCCAAACACAGTATAACTCAGTATTAGATTCAGTATAATTCAGCAAGGGATTCAGAATAGAATATCATAACATGGACATTATTATCAAATTTAATATATATGTTATATGTGATTATTGTTGTTTGTAGAGACCTGATTGTTCTATGTTGGGCACCCTTAGATCTTCCTTACCGCCCCAGGGTTAATAGCATTGTCAACTCACCCGCCAGAGGGTGAGGATACGTCACTCCAAGGAGTGGCATGCCATCCGCCAAAGGACGAATATGGGATGCAGAATTCCCCATAGCAGGCTGATCAACATTATAGCATACCCCTATGAAGCGCTTGCGCTCAGGGCACATATTATAGATTACAGATCATAGATCTCAGATTATAATTTACAGGAGTCCTCTGGACTCAGATACAGCTACAGTCAAGGGCCCAGAGAGCCCAAGTTTCATACCCAGGGGGCCTGCGGGATGCTCATAGTTACTAGATAAGTGGAGTAAATTGTTATTTTTGGATGGCGACCGGGTAGGGGTATATAGATTGCATGTTGATTGGTACCTTCCGACTTATGGGGGCTGGTATAGGTTCTTGTATGCTATATGTGTTATTCATTAAATTGATAGATAGCAGGACGCCGCATTCACAGGTATGATTCTCACCTTTTCTCCAGTACAGTTAAGCTTAGTTTAGATTCTGCCATCCCAGATAGTCTTAGCCATCTTCTGTTATTCAGTAACTATCAGTATTACTTTCTATTTTCAGTTATGTTTAGTTATTGCTTTGCATACTCGGTACCAGTGGTACTGACACCCGTTTTGGGGCACTGCATTACTTGCCTGCAGGTACTCATAGACGAGGAGCCGATCCCTCATAATTCTAGCCAGCACACAGAGTCATCAACTCTTGTCATCCGGAGCTTGAAAGCTAGAGGTTTATTCCTTTTCTTCTGTTGTATAGTACGGGTAGGTCAGGGCCCTGTCCTGGCAATCTTATCAGTATTCTTAGAGGCTTGCAGATTGTATATTCCCTATGGTTAGTTTTACCGGTCGTGTGAGGTCGTGTCTATGTTTTAGTTTGTTTATGATAGCCGTGTGGGGCCTTATTAAGTTAATAGTTGGTGACCTTGCCGGTCACAGAGTAGTTTAGCATTTGATTCAGCGTTTCAGTGAAACTAGTCAGCATAGTTGCCTTGTCGGCCCGCATAGGTTCCTTCATACTACTGTTGTTCTGGTTAGCTGTTGTTGTCTTACAGGTGGCTATAGGCCTAGTCGGCCAGAGGCTGTATTTACAGCCGTTATATAGCTCGTTGGTTCCATGAACCCAGAGTTAGAGCCAGCCTGGCACCAGAAGTGCTTAGGCTCAGTAGTCCAGCAGTCCAGGGCTTAGTAGGGCACCAGGTGCCAGTCATGCCTCCCAAGGCGGGGCGTGACAAACTTGGTATCAGAGTAGGTTGTATCCTAGGGAGTCTGCAAGCCGTGCTAAGTAGAGTCCTATCTATGGATGTGTTGTGCACCACATACCATAGCAGGAGGCTGCATGATAGGATGGTTACTCTTTCTTCATAATCAGTCATGCCATAGAGCAGTACAGTATAGGGTTGAGTCCCTAAACCTTATCATACTCTTTTTTCACAGATAAAATTACAGACCAGCGACATCCTGTCACTAGTAGAAGACTGGATACCCCAGCAGGATGCTTCAGCCTCACTTAGAATCAACCCGATCTGAGGGCGATACAGAGGCGTCATCTCAACCTTTACAACAGTCCTCACCCCACTAGGAGCCACTTGGGACGACATTACCTTCGACAGTTCCTGTACCTACACCATCCGACCAGGAAATTCGAAGTGCAGTAGTTATGTTGGCACAAATGATGGCTACTCAGTGCCAGTCAGTGCCACCTGTAACAGCAGAGTCATTAGGTGGGCCTGGTAGTTCGAGGCTCCGAGAATTTTTGGCACTAGGTCCCCCGCAGTTCACAAGGTCGGATCAGGCATAGGACCCCCAGGACTTCCTGGATCAGATGTAGAGAATCTTCCGAGTCATGCATGTGACATCTACAGAGTCAGTTGAGTTAGCGGTATTCCGGCTGCGGGATATTGCTATGTTGTGGTACCAGAGTTGGGAAAGGTCTAGAGGGAGAGATGTTGCCCCTCCGACCTGGTCCAACTATTCAGAGGATTTCCTGGACCGTTATCTGCCACGAGAAATTCGACAGGCCCGGATGGACCAGTTTTTGCACTTGGAGCAAGGGGCAAGAAGTGTACGGGAGTACGCCCAGCAGTTTGATTCCTTGGCCCGCTATGCTTCATCCTTTGTGGACACTATGCCATCTAGAGTCCACCGGTTTATTATGGGTCTGAACCCAGAATATATTGAGGCATGCATGACAGCTACACTGCGGGAAGATATGGATATTGCTCGGGTGCAGGTCTTTGCCCTGACTATTGAGGGCCTTATACAGCGGCAACAGGATAGCAGAAGAATAAATCAGGAATAGCGCCGCATGAATAGATCAGATGAGATACAGGGGGAGATTTGGAGAGGGCCTAGGCCACGGTTGTCAAATAGGCCACCTAGACCCCCGCCTCCATCACAGCCGCAGAGGGGTAGATTTGGTCGCCGGGGATAGACGGAGTCCGACGGGAGTTCTCGAACGGTAGATTCACCCCAGCAGAGGAGAGCAGAGCAGAGCAGGTATACACCCCCACCTTTCCCTATTTGCAGCCGATCCCACACTGGAGCTTGCAGATGTGGCTCCACAAGGTGTTACATATGCAGGCAAAAGGGTCATGTGATGAGAGACTGTCCAGCCAGGGGTCAGGGTAATCGAGATAGGAAGGACAGGGCGTAAGCAGGGCCACGAGCTCCAGCAGCCTTGGCAGGGCATAGGCGCTCAGTCCCAGCAGGCAGGGGCCGAGGCAGATCAGGGGCCTCGAGTTCAGGTACGGGCCCAAGCCGTACCTATGCATTACCAGGGAGGCAGAACTCAGAGGCATCTCCAGATGTGGTAACAGGTATGATGACTATTTGGTCTCACCCTGCTTATGTATTGATTGATCCAGGATCTACCTTGTCCTACGTTACCCCATTTATGGGTCAAAAGTGCAGTGTTGTACTAGAGTTGCTTCAGCAACCTTTTTAAGTATCTACACCTGTCGGTGACTCCATCATAACTAGAAGGGTTTATCGAGGGTGTACAGTAGAGGTTGTTGATCGTCAGACCACAGTAGATTTGGTAGAATTAGAGATGATTGATTTTGATGCCATTATGGGTATGGATTGGACAGAGCCATGCTATGACAATGTAGAATGCTGGACCAAGATGGTCCGATTCCACTTTCCAGGGGAGGCACTACGAGAGTGGAAGGGGCAGTACAGCTATGCCGAAAGGTAGGTTTATTTCCTACCTTCAGGCAAGGAAGTTTATAGCTAAGGGATGCATTTTCAACATAGTCAGAGTCTAGGATGTGCGGGTAGAGCCTCTGACTCTCCAGTGTGTTCCTGTGGTTAATGAATTCCCCGACGTATTCCTAGATGTGCTACCTGGTATTCCCCCAGAAAGAGAAATAGATTTTGCAATTGATTTTCTACCTGGAACTGAGCCCATATCGGTCCCTCCGTATCGTATGGCTCCTGCTGAACTCAGAGAACTAAAGGAGCAGTTGAAGGATCTGTTAGATAAAGGCTTTATTAGGCCGAGTACTTCACCTTGGGGTGCGCCAGTTCTATTTGTGAGAAAGAAGGACGGCTCCCTCCGCATGTGTATAGACTACCGGCAGTTGAACAAGGTTACAGTCAAGAATAAGTATCCGCTTCCCAGAATAGATGATTTGTTTGATCAGTTACAGGGGGCCAGATATTTCTCCAAGATTGACTTACGGTTCGGATATCATCAGGTTCGAGTTCGTGAAAGGGACATTTCAAAGACTGCCTTTAGGACCAGATACGACCATTTTGAATTCCTAGTCATGTCCTTTGGGTTGACAAATGCTCCCGCAGTACTCATGGACATGATGAATAGCATCTTCAGACCATACCTGGACCTGTTCGTGATAATGTTTATTGATGATATTCTGGTGTATTCTCGCTTAGAGGAAGACCACCAGGATCATTTGCGGACAGTGCTCCAGATTCTCAGGGACTGTCAGCTGTATGCCAAGTTCTCTAAATGTGAATTTTGGCTGAACTCAGTAGCCTTCTTGGGGAATATCGTGTCGGATGCTGGTACACAAGTAGACACACAGAAAATAGAAGCAGTAAAAACATGGCCAAGACCTACCACTCCGACTGAAGTATGGAGTTTTCTGGGATTAGCAGGGTATTACAGAAGATTTGTTGAGGGATTCTCCACCATAGCTGCACCTCTGATTAAGTTGACGCAAAAAGCAGTAAAGTTTCAATGGACGGAGGCATGTGAGTAGAGTTTCAAGGAATTGAAAGACAGGTTAACCTCCGCCCCAGTGTTAGCATTTCCAGAAGGTACAGAGGGTTATGCCATTTATTGTGACGCTTCGTGTTACACCCCATAAATTCTTGACATTTAGATGTCCTATTCTCATGTTGGTTAAGAGTTTTAGAATTCCATACGTGCTTGAGAAAGGGCCCGGGGAGAGACCGGACAAGCGCCAAGTCGGAGTGTCGCAAGGCAAATGCGACTTATAAATCGCATTCGACAAATGCGACTTAAAGGCCCCAAGTATATAAAGCCTTCCCACTTTGTTTTAAATCATTTTCCATATTTTAATTTCCTGTAAGTGACCAAAAACAGAGGAAGACGAGGATTCCATACAAATGTTCGTCCAATTACGCTGTCAAACGCAGTCCAAACTCAAATAAACTTCGGGTAGCAAAGTATAAAGCTACAAGGAGCATTCCTACGGAGTTAGTTTCTTGAAATTCGGCTGGCGAATCATCGTCCTACCGAGCTAAGGTAAGTGCAATTGCTCCAAATTAGTGTCAATATACTCCTATCCCTAAAGTGAGTATTTCTCCCTTCTGGACTTCCGAGAAATAGTGAGTTTTCAGCTGTTTTTCGATAAGTCAAAGTTTGGGCAGTATATATATTCAAAGTAGTGTTTTCTTCCAGAATAGTGATGAATTTAGTTTTATTTGTTATGAATATGAATGCAGTTGGAATAAATAGCTGGATACTGGTTGAGTTACGCCAGTTAGTCAAGAAGTCGGCAACTGAGGTATGTAAAGCCAGTTTTTTCGGCAATATAGTAATTCTAATATAGTAAAATTGAATAAATTCCAGAAGAACGTTTCAAAGCCGAGTATTATTCCCAGTGTGAATTCAGTAAGCATGCTTGAATAATTATTATGTCATATTCAGAATAAAAGTTAGTAAATTAGCATCAGATAGCAAGATGTTATTCCAGACTTAGTATAACTCAGTATAAGATTCAATATAATTCAGCAAGGGATTCAGAATAGAATATTAGAACATGGACAGTATTATCAGATTTAATATATATGTTATATGTGATTATTGTTTGTAGAGACCTGATTGTTCTATGTTGGGCACCCTTTGAGCTTCCTTGCCGTCCCAGGGTTAATAGCTGTGTCGACTCTCCCGCCAGAAGGTGAGGATACGTCACTCCAAGGAGTGGCATGCCGTCCGCCAGAGGACAAAGATGGGATGCAACATTCCCCATAGCAGGCAGATCAGCATTATAGCATACCCCTGTCGAGCGCTTGCGCCCAGGGTACAGATTACATATTACAGATACAGATCTCAGATCACAGTTTACAGGAGTCCTCCGGACTTAGATACAGCTATAGTCAGGGGCCTAGAGAGCCCATGTTGCATACCCAAGGGGCCGGCGGGATGCTCGTAGTTACTGGGTGAGTGGTGTGAATAGTTACTAGGTGGATAGCGACTCGAGTAGGGGTATATAGATTGCATGTTGATTGGTACCTTCCGGCTTATGGGGGCTGGTATAGGTTCTTGTATGCTATATGTGTTATTTATTAAATTGATAGATAGAAGGACGCCGCTCTGACAGGTAGGATTCTCACATTCTCTCCAGTACAGTTAAGCTCATTTCATATTCTGCTATCCCAGGCAGTCTTAGCCGTCTCCTACACTTCAGTAACTATCAGTATTACTGTTTATCTTCAGTTATGTTCTAGTTATTGCTTTGCATACTCGGTACATTACTGACGCCCGTTTGGGGGCGCTGCATTACTTGCGTGCAGGTACTCATAGACGAGGAGCCGATCACTTGTAATTCCAGCCAGCACACAGAGTCATGAGCTCCTATCATCCGGAGCTTGATAGCTAGAGGTTTATTTCTCTTTTTGTTGTACAGTACGGGTAGGCCGGGGCCCTGTCCCGACCATCTTATTATCATTCTTAGAGGCTTGCAGATTGTATATTCCCTGTGGTTAGTCGTGCTGGTCGTGTGAGGCCGTGTGTATGTTTTAGTTTGTTTATGATGGCCGTGTGGGGCCTTGTATAGTTGATAGTTGGTGACCTTGTCGGTCACAGAGTAGTTTAGCATTTAGTTCAGCCTTTCAGTGAAACTAGTCAGCATGGTGGCCTTGTTGGCCCACATAGGTTCCTTTATACTCCTGTGGTTCTGGTCAACTGTTGTTTTCTTACAGGAGGCTATAGGCCTAGTCGGCCGGAGGCTGTATTTACAGCCGTTATATAGCCCATTAGTTCCATGAATCCAGGGTTAGAGCCATCCTGACACCAGAAGTGTTTAGGCTCAGTAGTCCAGCAGTCCAGGTCTTAGTAGGGCATCAGGTGCCAGTTATGCCTCCCAAGGTGGGGCCTGAAAAACTTGGTATCAGAGCAGGTCGTATCCCAGGGAGTCTGCAAGCTGTGCTAAGTAGAGTCTTATCTATGGATGTGTTGTGCACCACATACCATAGGCAGGAGGGTATATTCAGTCATGCTATAAAGCAGTACAGTATAGGGTTGAGTCCCTAAAGCTTATCATACTCTTTGTTTATAGATAAAATGGCAGACCAGCGACATCCTGTCACAGGTAGAAGATTGGATACCACAGCAGGAGAAGGCACCATCAGGATGCCTCAGCCTCATTTAGAATCAGCCCGATCGTAGGGCGATACAGAGGCATCATCTCGACCTTCACAGCAGTCTCCACCCCACCAGGAGCCACTCGGGACGACATTACCTCCGACAGTTCCTGTACCTACACCATCCGACCAGGAAATTCGAAGTGCAGTAGTTATGTTGGCACAAATGATGGCTACTCAGCACCAGTCAGTGCCACCCGTAACAGCAGAATCACTAGGTGGGCCTGGCAGTTCGAGGGTCTGAGAATTTTTGGCACTAGGTCCCCCGCAGTTCACATGGTCGGATTAGGCAGAGGACCCCTAGGACTTCATGGATCAGATGTAGAGAATCTTCTGAGTCATGCATGTGACATCTACAGAGTCGGTTGAATTAGCGGTATTCCTGCTGCGGGATATTGCTGTGTTGTGGTACGAGGGAGAGATGTTACCCCTCCGACCTGATCCAGCTTTTTTGAGGCTTTCCTGGACCGTTATCTGCCACGAGAAATCTGATAGGCCCGGATGGACCAGTTTTTGCACTTGGAGTAGGGGGAGAGAAGTGTACGGGAGTACGCCCTGCAGTTAGATTCCTTGGCCCACTATGCTCCAGCCTTTGTGGACACCATGCCATCTAGAGTCCACCGGTCCAAAATATATTGAGGCATGCAGGATAGCTACACTCCATGAAGATATGGATATTGCTCAGGTGCAGGTCTTTGCCCAAACTATTGAGGGCCTTAGACAGCGGCAATAGGATAGCAGAGGAATAAATTAGGAACAGCGCCACAGGGATAGATCAGATGAGATACAGGGGGAGATTTGGAGAGGGCCTAGGCCACGGTTGTTAGATAGGCACCCCCGCCTCCATCACAGCAGCAGAGGGGTAGATTTGGTCGCCGGGGACAGACAGAGTCCGGTGGGAGTTCTCGAACGGTAGATTCACCCCAGCAAAGGAGGGCAGAGTAGAGTAGGTATACACCCCCACCTTGCGCTATTTGCAGCCGACCCCACATTAGAGCTTGCAGATATGGCTTCACAGGGTGTTATATATGCGGGCAGGAGTCATGTGATGAGGACTGTCCAACTAGGGTCAGGGTAATCAAGATAGACAGGACAGGGCGTCAGTAGGGCCGCGAGCTCCAGCAGCCTCGGCAGGGTGTAGGCCCTCAGTCCCAACAGGCAAGGGCTAAGGCAGATCAGGGGCCTCGAGTTTAGGTACGGGCCCAAGCCGTACCTATGCATTACCAGGAAGGCAGCACTCAAAGGCATCTCCAGATGTGGTAACAGGTATGATGACTATTTGCTCTCACCCTGCTTATGTATTAATTGATCCAAGATCTACCTTGTCCTACGTTACCCCATTTGTGGCTCAAAAGTTCAGTGTTGTACCAAAGTTACTTCAGTAACCCTTTTCAGTATCTACACCCGTCGGTGACTCCATCATAGCCAGAAGGGTTTATCGAGGGTGTACAGTAGAGGTTGCTGATCGTCAGACCACAGTAGATCTGGTAGAATTAGAGATGATTGATTTTGATGCCATTATGGGTATGGATTGGTTAGTGCCGTGCTATGCCAATGTAGAATGCTAGACCAAGATGGTCCGATTCCACTTTCCAAGGGAGGCAGTACGAGAGTGGAAGGGCAGTACAGCTACGCCAAAAGGTAGGTTTATTTCCTACCTTCAGGAAAGGAAGTTGATAGCTAAGGGATGCATTTTCCACATAGTCAGAGTCCAGGATGTGCGGGTAGAGCTTCTGACTCTCCAGTCTGTTCCTGTGTTTAATGAATTCCCCGACGTATTCCCAGATGAGCTATGTGGTATTCCCCCAGAAAGAGAAATAGATTTTGCAATTGATTTGCTACCAGGAACTGAGCCCATATCGATCCCTCCGTATCGTATGGCTCCTGCTGAACTCAGAGAACTAAAGGAGCAGCTGAAGGATTTGTTAGATAAGGGCTTTATTAGGTCGAGCACTTCACCTTGGGGTGCGCCGGTTCTGTTTGTGAGAAAGAAGGACGGCTCCCTCCGCATGTGTATAGACTACCGACAGTTGAACAAGGTTATAGTCAAGAATAACAATCCTCTTCCCAGAATAGATGATTTGTTTGATTAGTTACAGGGGGCCAGATATTTCTCAAAGATTGACTAACGGTCCGGATATCATCAAGTTCGAGTTCGTGAAAGGGACATTTCGAAGACTGCCTTCAGGACCAGATACAGCCATTTTGAATTCCTAGTCATGTCCTTTGGGCTGACGAATGCTCCCATAGTATTCATGGACCTGATGAACAGCATCTTCAGACCATACCTGGACCTATTTGTGATAGTGTTTATTGACGATATTCTGGTGTATTCTCGCTTAGAGGAAGACCACCAGGATCATTTACGGACAGTGCTCCAGATTCTCAGGGACCGTCAGCTGTATGCCAAGTTCTCTAAATGTGAATTTTGGCTAAACTCAGTAGCCTTCTTGGAGCATATCGTGTCGGATGATGGTATATAAGTAGACACACAGAAAATAGAAGCAGTAAAAACATGGCCCAGACCTACCACTCCAATAAAAGTACGCAGTTTTCTGGGATTAGCAGGGTATTACAGAAGATTTGTTGAGGGATTCTCCACCATAGCGACACCTCTGACTAAGCTGACGCAAAAAGCAGTAAAGTTTCAATGGACGGAGGTATGTGAGCAGAGTTTCCAGGAATTGAAAGAAAGGTTGACCTCCGCCCCAGTGTTAGAATTGCCAGAAGGTACAGAGGGTTATGCAGTTTATTGTGACGCTTCGTGTATTGGGTTAGGATGTGTGTTGATGCAACATGGTAAAGTAATTGCTTATGCTTCCAGACAGCTGAGGAAACACGAAAAGAATTATCCTACCCATGACTTGGAACTAGCCGCAGTGATCATGCCCTAAAGGTATGGAGATATTACTTGTATGGATTCCATGTGGATATTTTCACTAATCATAAAAGCCTACAGTATATCTTCACCCAGAGAGTGTTGAATTTGCGGCAACATCGCTGGTTGGAGTTGTTGAAAGATTATGATGTAAATATTCATTATCACCCAGGAAGAGCCAACGTAGTAGCAGATGCCCTTATTCATAAGTCTATGGGGAGTTTGGCGTACTTGCAGCCCGAGGAGCGGGGATTGGCCCGAGAAATACACCAGTTAGCCAGTTTAGCCGTTCGTGTGGCAAAAACAGAGGACAACAGAGCGGTAATTCAGAACACCGCAGTGTCGTCATTAGTTGTGGAGGTAAAGGAATGGCAGTATGAAGATCCTGACCTGCTTCAGCTTAAAGACAAAGTTTGATCTTGGGCAGATTTATATGCCCAAATGATACTCAAACGTATCATTTTCGTCTTGTTTATTGTGCAATGTGTATACATTTTCATGTAATTGGTAATAAAATGTGAATTTATACTAACCAACATGACTAGCATTGTTTTGTAGGTAAAACATGATTTTGAGGAGCTAAAATGCATGTTGGAACAATATCGGAGTTGGACTTGGATGCGAGCACGGAAAAGACATTGGAATGCACAATGTAAAGGGGCTCCGTGATGGAGCCGTGCCACGCTACCATCGCGGAGGCACACTGCATGGAGGATGAATTAATTTGGCAATTTCCAGTGAAGCCTCACGACAGCTCCGTGGAACGGAGGCAAGCCTCCGCGTTGCATGCCGTGCCACGTTAAGGCTATATTCCTGGACCCTGGATTTCCAGTGAGGGTCTGCGTCCACGCCGTTTCACGGAGGCAGTGCTCCGCGTTGGCCTCCGTGACACGTTGCTTGTTATTCCGGGAAAAATTCCCACTAGTATAAATAGAACACTTAGGCTTATTTTTAATTAATTCAGACTTGGTGGAGCAAGGACGTGGGTTACAGGCAGTTGAGGGACGAAAAAGCTAAGTGTTTTTCTCTCTTTCTTTCTTCTTTCAATCAATTGTTTGTATGATTAACACTTGTTTTAGGATGATTAATCCACAAATGAGTGGCTAATTCTCTTCCTTGCTGAGGTTATGAACAATGGTGATGAATTTTGATTATTGAATTGTATGGTTTTTCATCTTCTTCTTCTATGTTGTTCTATTAATTCTTGTTTCTACTGCATTAGTGTGTGGCCGACATTAATGTACATCTAAAAAGTCCAATTTCACTCGAGAGAGCATGAAATTGGAAAGTTGTGAATTAATAGGGTATTGTTCTTAACTTGATTTGGGAAAATTGGGTTTTGATGTGCTTTCCTGATAGAAATATACTTGAAAGCCGTATTAGTCAATTTAGGAACCGGAATTGTATTGCTAGGTCATAAATTGCATTTGATCACAGAAATGTAGACGGATGGTTTATGATTCTTAAGTGAGATTAAATACGAGAGTTTTAATCTCTTGGCTAATGTTCTTGGCTAGCAACTAGAAGAGAAGAATAACCGAATTATGATGATAATCAAGTTCATTACTTGTTCTTAACCTTGGCATGCTCATATCCATAGTTTCAATTCAAAGTAAATATTTGTTAATAGTTTTAGTATATAATTTATAAACAAAAATTATTTAACTTTTGGTTACGTGTTGTCAGCATATTTAGAAGTAAGATAGAATATAGTATACTTAAGCAATTTTACTTATCCAGAGTCTCCTTGGTTCGATACTTGGCTTACTTAGCCACTTTATTACTTGTATGACCACGTGCACTTGCGTGTCGGTTTTTAACCCCTACCACAGCACCGGACAGAGTTCAGCAAGGAAAATCGCCGGATTTTCAGGTAACTGAGGATGAAGTGTTGCGATGTAAGGGCCGCCTTTGTGTTCTAGACATTGCAGGGCTTCGCCAGCAGATTATGGGCGAGGTACATTACGCTCGCTATTCTCTCCATCCAGGCGCGACGAAAATGTACCACGATATCAAAGAAATCTACTGGTGGCCAGGTATGAAGAGGGAAATAGCAGAATTTGTAGCCCAGTGTCCTAACTGCCAGCAAGTAAAGCTGAACACCAGAAACCAGGTGGATTGACTCAAGACATAGCTATGCCTCTTTGGAAGTGGGAAGCAGTAAATACGGATTTTGTAGCAGGATTACACCGTACCTGGCATAGAAATGACTCGATTTGGATAATTGTTCACAAACTAACAAAATCAACCCATTTTCTGCCAATAAGGGCTACTTTCTCTACCAAAGATTATGCTGAGTTGTATATCAGAGAAATAGTCAGACTGCACGGTATTCCAGTGTCCATTATCTCTGATAGAGAGGCACAATTTACAACCAAATTTTGGCAATCATTTCAGAGAGGCCTGGGAACACAGATTAATCTGAGCATAGCTTTTCATCCTCAGACAGATGAGCAGGCAGAACGCACTATTCAAATGCTCGAGGATGTGTTGTGAGCGTGTGTGTTGGACTTTGGAGGTAGCTGGGATGAGCACTTACCACTTATTGAGTTCGCTTATAATAACAGTTACCATTCAGCTATCCAGATGGCGCCTTATGAGGCATTGTATGGGCGAAAGTGCAGATCCCCAGTTGGCTGGTTTGAAGTAGGAGAGTCAAAGCTGATTGGGCCAGATATTATTCATCAGTCAGAGGAAAAGGTAAAGCTTATCAGAGAACGCCTACTGACTACTCAGAGCCGCCAGAAATCGTATGCTGATGTGCGGCGCAGAAACTTGGAATTTAATGTGAATGGCTGGGTATTCTTGAAAGTTTCTCCAATGAAAGGGGTGATGAGATTCGGCAAGAAAGGCAAGCTCAGCCCGAGATTTGTTGGGCCTTATCAGATTCGCCAAAGAATAGGCCAAGTGGCATACGAGTTGAACTTATCTCTAGAGTTAGAGTCTGTTCATCCAATTTTCCAGGTGTCCATGTTGAGGAAGTATATAGGAGACCCCTCCAGAGTTGTCCCAGTTCAGGATGTCCAGGTTACGGAGGAGCTGGCTTATGAAGAGGTTCCAGTAGCCATACTAGACTGGCAGATTCGCAGATTAAGAACTAAAGATGTTGCTTCTGTCAAGGTATTATGGCGTAAAAAGAACCAAGAGGAAATGACTTGGGAAGCAGAGGAAGATATGAAAGTCGGATATCCTCAGTTATTTCAGACTTAATCAGCCAGAGGTACGTTAGTATTGTTGTTTTATGAGTTGCCTTAAATTTATGTGTATAAAAGAAATAGTTGACTCCAGTCTATTGCGTGATGAATACTATAGTATTCTGTGGAATACTTGTATTGGACTTTTCTGCATTTCAGGATTTTTGAGGTAGTCCATATTATAGGGGAAACTCTGCCAAAATTTTTCGAGAATAAGTCGAGTAAGTTGAGATTCCTGTGAGCAGGAGTTTACATTCGAGGACGAATGTTCTTATGGGGGGAGGATGTTACACCCCATAAATTCTTGACATTTAGATGGCCTATTCGCATATTGGTTAAGAGTTTTAGAATGCCATACGTGCTAGAAAAAGGGCCCGAGGAGAGACCGGACAAGCGCCAAGTCGGAGTGTCGCAAGGCAAATGCAACTTATAAATCACATTCGACAAATGCGACTTAAAGGCCCCAAGTATATAAAGCCTTCCCACTTTTTTTAAAATCATTTCCCATATTTTAATTTCCAGTAAGCGACCAAAAACAGAGGAAGACGAGGATTCCAAACAAATATTCGTCCGATTAGGCCGTCAAACGCAGTCCAAACTCAAATTAACTTCGGGTAGCGAAGTATAAAGCTGCAGGGAGCATTCCTACGGAGTTAGTTTCGTGAAATTCGGCTGGCGAATCGTCGTCCTACCAAGCTAAGGTAAGTGGAATTGCTCCAAATTAGTGTCAATATACTCCTAGCCCTAAAGTGAGTATTTCTCCCTTCTGGACTTCCGAGAAATAACGAGTTTTCGATAAGTCAAAGTTTGGGCAGTATATATATTCAAAGTAGTGTTTTTGTTTAGAATATTGATGAATTTAGTTTTATTTGCTATGAATATGAATGCAGTTGGAAGAAATAGCTGGATATTGGCCGAGTTATGCCAGTTAGTCAAAAAGTTGGCAACTGAGGTATGTAAAGCCAGTTTCTTCGGTAAGATAGTAATTTTAGTATAGTAAAATAGAATAAATTCCAGAATAAGATTTCAAAGCCGAGTATTATGCCCAGTGTGAATTCAGTAAGCATGCTTGAATAATTATTATGTCATATTCAGAATAAAAGTCAGTAAATTAGTATCAGACAACGAGATATTATTCCAAACTCAGTATAATTCAGTATCAGATTCAGTATAATTCAGCAAGGGATTCAGAATAGAATATCAGAACATTGACAGTATTATCAGATTTAATATATATGTTATATGTGATTATTGTTGTTTGTAGAGACCTAATTGTTCTATGTTGGGCACCCTTAGAGCTTCCTTGCCACCCCAGGGTTAATAGCTGTGTCGACTCACCCGCTAGAGTGTGAGGATACGTCACTCCAAGGAGTGGTATGCCGTCCGCCAGAGGACGAAGATGGGATGCAGCATTCCCCATAGCAGGCTGATCAGCATTATAGCATACCCTATCGAGCGCTTGCGCCCGGGGCACAGATTACAGATTACAGATCACACATCTCAGATTATAGTTTACAGGAGTCCTCCGGACTCAGATACAGCTATAGTGAAGGGCCCAGAGAACCCAAGTTGCATACCCAGGGGGCCGGCGGGATGCTCATAGTTACTAGATGAGTGGAGTGAATTGTTATTTTTGGATGGCGACCCGGGTAGGGGTATATAGATTTCATGTTGATTGGTACCTTCCGGCATATGGGGGCTGGTATAGGTTCTTGTATGCTATATGTGTTATTTATTAAATTGATAGATAGTAGGACGCCGCATTTACAGGTATGATTCTCACCTTCTCTCCAGTACAATTAAGCTTAGTTTAGATTCTGCCATCCCAGACAGTCTTAGCCATCTTCTGTTATTCAGTAACTATCAGTATTACTGTCTATTTTCAGTTATGTTTAGTTATTGCTTTGCATACTCGGTACTAGTGGTACTGACGCCCGTTTGTGGGCGCTATATTACTTGCCTGTAGGTACTCATAGATGAGGAGCCGATCCCTCGTAATTCCAGCCAGCACACCGAGTCATTTTCTCCTGTCATCCGGAGCTTGACAGCTAGAGGTTTATTCCTTTTCTTTTATTGTGTAGTACGGGTAGGTCGGGACCCTGTCCCAACCATCTTATCAGTATTCTTAGAGGCTTGCAGATTGTATATTCCCTGTGGTTAGTTGTACTGGTCGTGTGAGGCCGTGTCTATGTTTTAGTTTGTTTACGATAGCCGTGTGGGGCCTTATTCAGTTAATAGTTGGTGACCTTGCCGGTCACAGAGTAGTTTAGCATTTGATTCAACGTTTAAGTAAGACTAGTCAGCATGGTGGCCTTGTCGGCCCGCATAGGTTCCTTTATACTACTGTTGTTCTGGTTAGCTGTTGTTTTCTTACAGGTGGATATAGGCCTAGTCGGCCGGAGGCTATATTTACAGCCATTATATAGCCCGTTGGTTCCATGAACCCAGAGTTAGAGCCAGCCTGGCACCAGAAGTGCTCAGGCTCAGTAGTCTAGCAGTCCAGGTCTTAGTAGGGCACCAGGTGCCAGTCATGCCTCCCAAGGCGGGGTGTGACAGTTGAATTCCCACATACCTTGACAAGAATCCCTAAAGAAGAAGACTTGAAGTTCTGCAACTGACTCTGAGCCCTAGTTCTTGCTTGAGAGAAATGACCTGGGTTTCTTCGATCGATATTCTGAGAGTTAAGTGGAGAATAAGGGAGAAAACCGTTCAATCCCTCTAATATCTATGCAATTATACGCAAGACGACGTGGTTTAGGGACTAAATAGGTGGAAAATTACAAAAATAACCTTGGAGTAAAAAATCTAAAAACTGACCGGTGGGGACCCAACGGGTCACTCAATAAGTCATTGGTTGAGACCACGACTCGTTGCGAACAGTCATTGGTTCTATTTCCTGGGTCCTGGATTCACTGTTTTTGGCAACGGGAAATACCGTGACTCATTGGACAAACCAACGGGTCATGGGTTCCTCCCGTGGCCACTGGAAAAGGAAACTAGTAAGCTAGGCAACGGGTGACATAATGACTCATTGGTTGAACCAACGAGTCGTCGTGTTTGGTTGTTAGGTTCACTGGAAAAAATTTCTGAAAGAGTATAAGTGTACACAATAGTGTTGAAAACGACTCGTTTTGGGAAACAACGAGTCATTATTTCCTCTCATTATCACTGGAAGTAAATTTTAGGGACCTCACTTGACGAATCTCACAATGGGGCGTTGTTTCTGACAACTACTCGTTGGTTGAGTTGTGGGGTCCTGGTAAGAGTTTTTGAGTTGGGGAAGCCAAGACTGATAGGATGACTCGTTGTTTCTCACAACGGGTTGTTCCTTGTCTTGTTAGTTCCCAAGTGACCAAGACCAGCTTACCACAACTGACACAATGAGTCATTGGAGCTGACCACGACTCTTTGTCTCAGTCGTTCTGAGATAATTTCTTTTTGTTTTTTTTCTACTGAATTTTTTGCTTGAACCCTGGGTCTAGTCTAGGAAGTTTTGTGGTGTTAAATCTTGGTTGTGTGTTAATGCAGCATGGTAAGGTCATTGCATATGCCTCTAGACAGCTTAAGACTCATTAGAAGAATTATCCAATGCATGAGCTAGAGTTGGCAGCTGTGATATTTTCTTTGAAGATTTGGAGATACTATTTGTATAGGGTGCATGTGGATGTGTTCACGGACTACAAGAGCCTTCAGTACGTGTTCACTCAAAAGGACCTAAATTTTGCGGCAAAAGAGATTGCTAGAGCTTCTCAAGGACTATGACATGAGTGTCCTTTATTATCTGGCAAGGCCAATGTAATGGCGGATGCTCTTAGTAGGCTATCCATGGAGAGTGCATCCCACGTCGAGGATGAGAGAAAGTAATTGGTGAAGGATGTCCATAGGCTTGCTCGATTAGGGGTTCGCCTTATAGATTCTACGAATGGTGGTGTTATCATCCAGATTGGGTCGGAATCTTCATTGGTTATGGAATTCAAGACTAGGAAAGATGAGGATCCTATCCTAGTGAAGTTGAAGGAAGCAATCCAGAATCAGAAAGTGGAGATTTTCTCCCTAAGGAGGAGATGGTGTAGTCTAATATCAAGGCCGATTGTGTGTACCAGTTGGAGATGACTTGAGAGAGCGGATGTTAAGCGAGGCTCATGGCTCTCGGTACTCTATCCTTCCAGGTGCCACCAAGATTTATTGTGATTTATGGAAAGTCTATTGCTGGAATGGCATGAATAAGGATATAGCGGAGTTTGTGGCTAAGTGCCCAAATTGCCAACAAGTGAACATCAAGCATCAGAGACCCGAAAGTATGCTTTAGGACATTAGCATTCCTACTTGGAAGTGGGAAGAGATCAAGATGTATTTCATTACAAGTTTACCTTATACACGCCAACAGTAAAACTCTATATGGGTGATTGTGATAGGCTGACCAAATCAGCTAATTTCCTACCAATCAAAACTATCAATTCAGCTAATGATTATGCCTGATTATACATTTGGGAGTTGGTTCGGTTGCATGAAGTTCCCTTTTCCATCATCTTAGATAGGGGTACTTAGTTCACCTCTCAGTATTGGAGGCCGTTTCCAAAGGGCCTTTTGGTACACAGGTAAAGCTTAGCACAGTTTTTCACTCGCAGATAGATGGTCAGGACGAGCGGACCATTCAGAATCTTGAGGATATGCTGTAAGCATGCGTGATTGATTTCAAGGGTAGTTGGGATAATCACTTTCCTCTCATCGAGTTTTCCTACAATAACAGTTATCATTCCAGCATTCAGATGGCTCCATTTGAGGTTCTTTAATGGTGGAGGTATAGATCACCTATTGGATGGTTTAAGGTAGGTGAGGCTACATTGATAGGGCCTGATTTAGTTCATGAGGCCATGGAGAAAATTCAACTCATTAGAGAGAGGCTGAAAATAGCTTAGTGTCGTCAAAAATATTATACAGATGTTAGGAGGAGAGAGCTTGAGTTTGAGGTCATTGATTAGGTGTTTCTGAAGGTGTCTCCCATAAAGGGGGTTATGAGGTTTGGTAAGAAAGAGAAGTTTTTTCCCTGATATGTTGGAACATATAGGATTCTACGACGAGTTGGCAAGGTGGCATATGAGTTGGAGCTACCAGAAGAGTTAACTTCAATACATCTAATTTTCCATGTATCTTTGTTAAAGAAGTGCATTTGCCTCTTATCCTTAGTTGTTCTAGTAGAGAGCATTGATGTGAAGGATAGACTTACCTCCGAGGAGGTTCCAGTTGAGATCCTTGATCGTCAGGTTTGGAAGTTGAGGAATAAGAAAGTAGCTTTGGTGAAGGTTTTGTGGAGAAATCAGCTTGTTGAAGGAGCTATGTGGGAAGTCTAAGCAGATATGATGGCTAGATACCTGCATCTTTTCCCTTCCGGCTCAGTTCGAGCATGAGGTGCCAATTTCCTCCTTAGTACTCTATTTAGTTTCATCTCAAGTTTATGTATCTAAGTTTGTTTCATGTCATAGAATGTATATCTGTTTCATGAATTCAGTTCAGTCATGTATCTCAGTCTAGAGTCAGTCACTCCATCAGCTTTCATCTATAATTTTTCAGTTGGGGGATTGCAGTTCTTTCTCCAGCCTTTTAGTATGATTAATCTACATTCAAGGATGAATGTTCTCAAGGGGGACATAATGTAACACCCAAAAGTCCCTCAAATTAGACCCAAGACTTTCACCAGAAAATGGCACCAGAGTCACAAAACGACTGAAGGAATGAGTCTTTGTTGGGAACAATGACACATTGTGTGCCTTGTTGTAATCCCTCAATCAAGGCTTCCCAGAAATGACAAGTCAAGTGATGACTTGTTAGTTCATGCACCAGGTAATCCTAAGGGGTCATTAAGTGGAGTTCAAAAAGGGGTCGAATTTAGTTCAGAGACAACGGACGGATACCACGACTTGTTGGGGCATGTAATGTCACGCGATATTCATCTGTTGGAAGGATTTCAAATTAGTACAAGTGTAACAGTGGTGAGAACAAGAGGAGTAAGGAGTCATTGTAGCTTTTGATGACTCATCATGTCTAATCATTGGTCAGGGAATCAGAAGAGTATCAGAAGTACTCTAGAAACAACGGGTATATCCAATAAGTCGTCAAGTCCGACAATGACTCGTTAGATGGGTCGTTGCAGCTGACAATCAAGAATTTAATGCATTTTCTCAGAGGTAGTCATATAAACTACTAAGCTTCTAACTCCTTAATGACATCATTTTGGCTTCTTAAAGAGTATATTAAGGGGTTTAACCTAGCCTACATCTTTATGCTCTCATAATTTAGTTAGATTTGAAATCCTTTTCAAAGATTAAGCTAGGGTTCCTAATCAAATTCTCTCCTAATCTTCTTGGGTGTTCAACGAAAGCTTAGAAATCAATTTAACCAGGTATGTACGGAGCTGAATGGGAGTAAAATCTTCCACTTTATGCCCTTTCCAGTCCAAATTCATGATTTCTACTTTTCAAGTTCTAAAATGTAAAATTCTAGGGTTTAACCCAATTCAATGCAATCTTCTACGCTATCTCTGTGGGTTCAATTCTTTCATGTTTTAATTGATGATTTATGGTTATTAGGGAAGATTTGGCTCTCAATTTACTTACTAATTCATGATTTCATGTTTATGAAGATTATGCCCTATTATGCATGATTTATGAATTTCAAGCTTATGAGTCTATGATTTTAAGTATGATGAATTAAACTATGATTTATGATCCTAATGCATTATTTCCACAAGAATCCCTCATGAATTAATGAATTTTTGAATTTTAAAGTATGATGATTTCCTCAACTATGCATGGCTTTTACAAATATAAAATATATGATCATGGCCGACTCACGGGCCTATTTTATGGCTAGTTCACATATCTCAGGCATGTTTATGAATCTCATGATCTCAACTAGCATATGTACTTTAAGTATGTTTTATGATTATGATATGAGCACTATATATGTTTTGGGAGTAGTATTTAACACCAAGTAGGCCGAGGTTCCAGCGCACCCAGGTCTCAAAACTATGTGCCAATGTAGCCATGATGGGGTCCTCCACGAGAGTGTCTCCCATGCACGAATGGGCCACCCATGAGTGGTATCACTCCTTTTTCATGATTTTACCCTTGTCAAGATACGAACACCCTCCCGACTAGGGATTTATAGGTCGGGCACCATGTTTGTTCATGTGGGGTATGTCATTTATAAGAATCTCTTGCTGTTCCTCATGATTTTAGTTACTCATATTCATGACTTATGATATTATGTTTTATAGCATATTTACCCATTTATCAATTTATGAGCTTTCACTTATGATTTCAAGCATGATAGTTTATATGATTTCTATTTCTAAGCCTTGGATCATTATGTTTTGATTACGATGAATAGCTTATGATTATGCATACTTCGAATTTATGGCTTTAAGCATGCTATCCTTACTCTCACGATTTTCCTTGATTTATACTCATGATTTCAAACTAGCATTTTTCTAGCATATTTTACTTGCCTTACATACTTGGACATTCAAAGTATTGACCGCATACTATATTCTATATCGTCTTATGATAAGGTTCGAGTGATCCATCTCAGTCTTGCCAATAGCTCGCTCCCGATTGGTCCAGCCCTATTCCCGTTTGGGTGAGTCCTCATTCTCTAAGGACATTATCAGCTTTATGTTTTTCCCATATCTTTCAATTTGAGACCTAGTGAGCTAGTTAGGGGTGTTGTCCGATCAGCTCGTCATAGTAGTAGAGGCTTTTCAGGCTATAATGTATAGACAGTTCAGCGTTGTTGAGTTGTGTTTACGCTTTTGTCCTTATGATATGCAGACTTCCACTGATATCATGTCATGCTTTGTTTCTGCTTAGCGAGGCTCTTATCATTCTATGTATATATCATAGGTTAGCTTGGAGCTATTCGTGGTTTTAGGCCCAATGTATTAGGAAACACGTCTGGGAACTCACTGACTACTGGACTGACTGGATGGTTGGGGTCTCAGAGTTGGAATCCTTGACCCGAACCAGATGATATATACATCCTTTGGAGATGAGTTTCTGGGCCTCAAGGTAGGAAATAAACCTACCCTTAGGCGCTGAACTGCTGCCTGTCCATTCTAACACTGGTTCATTTGGAAATTGGAACTTGACAACTCTAGTTCTGCAATCAACCGAGGCATAGCAGGAGTGTAACCAATCCATGCCAAGTATAAGGTCAAAATCAACCATGTCCAACTCTACGAGGTCAGTTGGGATGACTTTATTAAGGACTGAGACTGGGCAATTTCTATATACCCGGCTGGCTCTAACTGACTCGTCAACTGGGGTGGAGACTGAGAATGGTTCTAAGAGGACCTCTAGATTGATATTAAACTGGACCGCTATGTAAGAAGTCATGAATGAAAGAGTGGATCCTGGATCTAGGAGGGCATAAACGTCTAGATGGAAGAGACGTAGCATACCCATGACTATGTTAGGTGAGCTCTCCTGATCCTGACGGGATGACAAAGCATAGAAATGATTTTGGAATTGACCACCATCTGTACCTGATGTGTTTGCCTATTTAGCTAGTCAGCCTACTGGAGCTGGTGATGTGATAGATTGTGCTCTCCCTCGCCCTGCTAACGGGCACTCTGTAAGCCGATGTCCAAACTGTCCGCAACCAAAACAGCCCTCTCGACCCTGAAGGCATTCTCCCGGGTGGTTCCTACCATACTTGGGACAATCTGGATACCTTTTCCCGATACTGTGGTCCTGGGACTGAGCGCCAGATGACCCACCCCTCCAGTCCTAGCAGGACCAAAAGGTTGGGGCGCTGGCTGAGCTGGGTGTTGGGGCTCTCTGCTGTTGCTGCTACGATGAGCGGCTACTGCCGTTAGACCTCTGATGGCCGAAATCTGATTGGCCAGTCCTTGCTAGTTTGTTCTTTCACTCTATATCCTTTAGCTTTTAAGCCTCAATCTGTTGGGCATAGAAAATCAAGCTGGAAAGGTCCATGTCTTTAATCAACATCGCTGTCCTGCAATCCTTAAGGACTAGATTTGACACCCTGTTCACAAACTTCAACATGCGAGCCCTTGGCTCGGCTACCATCTCTGGAGCGTACTTAGACAACCTAGTAAACTCCAGAGCATACTCCTTCACGGTCCTATTTCCCTGTCGCAAATTCATAAACTCCGCCATTTTTGTCTCTCTCAGCTCCTGAGGGAAAAATCTATCCAAGAATTCCGTGTTAAATTCATCCCAATCCACTGGTCCTGCTCTAACTGGCCTCCCTCTTTCCACTGGTCATGCCAGACCTGAGCTACCCCTTTGAGCTGGTAGGCAGCCAAATCAGCACTCTCCGAGGAGCTGACACTCATAATGCGGGTAATCTTCCTAATCTTATCCACGAACTCCTGGGGATCCTCCCCTACCTTGGATCCTTGAAAAGATGGAGGGTTCATACGGGTAAAGTCCAGCACCCTCGTAGCTGCTGCAGACCCGTTGGTGTTCATCGGCACCACCTGCTAGTTCACCTGGTTGGTGACTGTTTGGGCCAACAGTTGAATGGCCGCCCTGAATTCGGCGGTAGACAACGAATCATCTTGAGGAGCTGTCAGTGCTGGTGGGGCAAGTTTGTTGACATTACTGTCCCTTCTTCCATTACCGTGTTTGGGAGGAATCGTTCACTGGAATGAAACAGAGCATGAATTAGAAGGGCATTTATGGAATTGAATTTTAACGCACGATAAACAGTATGAAGAAAAGGGAGTTTTCCTAATAAAATTTCGTAGCCTCCTCTTCATAAGTGTGGCGCGCTTCACACCCATGAAAAGGACTCTACTTGATATAGCTTTCAAACATTCCGAGGATACTCTAAACCTAGGGATCTAATACCAAGTTTTTCACGCCCCGAGACTACACCCTAGACATAACATGGTACTTGAAGTCACAAGTGACCCCAAGTCAACCCCCGGTCTATCATACACTGGTATTCTGAGTAAAAGAATATATATATATATATATATATATATATATAGCGGAAGCTTTGAAATAACAACATAAGAGTATTTGAGAAAAATAAACTAGAAGGAAACATTAAAACTTAAAACATTTGAAGTCTTAAATTAACTTTGTGTCTGAAAGCCTTATAATTGATGAGTTGCTGGGACAAGCCCCCAACTAACTCTAAGTATAACTAAAAATAATAACTCAGCTGAAAGAAAGTAAAACAAGGCCTTCGAATGATGAGGACTCACACTTTGGCTGCAGTGGAGGAGGATTTGAATCGCAACAGCTAACGATGCTGAGTTTAGGAACCTGCAGCTATATCATGAAATGATACAACATAAAAGTATGCGTCAGTACTTTGATTGTACTGAGTAAGTGGGAGAAAACATATCTGATTATAAATTCTAAACTGAAATGACACGCAATGACCAATACGTAAGCTGAACTGAACTACTGATGTAAACTAAAATGGTCAAGATGACCCTATCTGATGGTCAAAGACATGCCCTAAGTCTGAAATACTGAGTCTAAGAGACCACACTGAACTAAACTGAACTGTTAAAAACTGAGACTGAACTGAACTGACTAGTGGGAGAGTCTCTAACCGACATATAACCTCATGAGCTAGACATAGATTTTGATGTATACACCCCACCGGTAGGACCCAATATACCTTGACAAGGTATAAAGGCATGAACTGGGTGATCACAAAAAGTCTGGGGCCAATCAGGCCAAATAATATTGTATCCTACACTGGCAATGAGTTTTGGGAACCTGGGTGCACTGGAATCCCGACCCACTCGATGCTAAGTCCAACTCCTACTGGAAAACCTAAATTGAACTGCTAGGCTGATAGCTCGAAATTGGGGTCCAAGACTATTCAGGGGCATATAACTGAAAGTACCGTAAGAGCCTTATCGGACCAGATTGTGAAACTGAGTTCTAGACTAATCAGAGCTTCTTATTTGGAAGTATTATAATCGTCTAAGAACAACTGTAAACTGAATTGAGGTCCTAGGGCTGGTCAGATCTATATATATATATATATATATATATATAAAAGTCATGACTGCCTAATGGACCAATAAACTAGATTTTGAGTCTGATTCTTATAACTGGGAGGCACCATTGACACATCGAGAAAAGACTGAAGTCAAACTGATCAGCTGACACTTTTTAAATAGTGCTGAGGAGATTTTACATTCTAACTGAACTAAACTACTAAGCAGCTAATAGAGAACACAACTCATTCCAACAACATGGGAATTTCATAATATGACGAAATTTCAAGAATTTAAAAGGGATCTCATCCAACAAGGGTAAAATCATTCTCCTCAATGGAATAATTGCTCATGTGTATATATAATAAGAACTAGGATATTCAGCCCAAAACGTACTTTACAAAATAGATGGATTTTAATACATAATAATCTTTACTAAAAAATTTAGGGTTGTAAATCATCTTGGAAAGAACAACAACAATTTACTTATGAATTGATGAAGATCATATGAATAATAAGCATGGATAATAACCCAATTGAAATTAACGAAAACTAACATGAAAATCTCTTCATATTCGAAAATCTCAGGGCTAAACTGGTAGAGAAATTATGGGAGGATACTGGGGGACATAAGGTAAGGATAATTCCCTTGTTGAATTCCCATATACCTGACTAAAATTCTCCCAGAGTAGAAGACTTGAATTGCTGTAATGATGAGCAACCCTAAGCTTGCTTGAAGGATTCTTGAGAAGAGAACTTACGGTGATTTTCTGAAAATTGAGAGTGGGAATGAGGAATGAACCGTTTTCCCCCACTAAAAGTCTAAAATTATTACTAAAATGACATAGTTTTAAGCTTGGGAGAGTAGGAAATTACTAAATAGCCTTTAAAAATTCGCTGGGAAAAACTGCCAGGTGGCCCTAACTAGTCCTGGTCAGTGACCATGACTCGTGGTCAGTGACCATGACTCATGGTCACCAATCGTGGCCCACACTTTCTCACATCTAAAGATTAAATGCTATGTTTGGTAACAAATCACCTAATGAGTCATTGCCACTAAAGAAGACTCGTTGTGACACTCGTTAGGTACACTGGCTAAAAACTCAGTAGGGCTGGTAACGGGGGACATAACGAGTCATTACTAGGGACCATGACTTGTTGCCCCCACCCATCAAGTACACTGCTCCACTGATAATATCCTCAACCCAGACCTGACCACGAGTGACTCAATGGGTCGTGGTCAGTGATCACGACTCGTGAAGTCCCTCGTTGGGTACACTGTCTCCCTTCTTAAAATTATCAAACCTCCTTCTCATGGCTCATCTAGAGAGTCGTGGGGTTTCTTAATGACTCGTTAGGTGAGTCGTCCTATAGCTTTTTCTGCATCTTTTTCAGATTTTCTGATTTAAGGCCCGAAATTAGATTGTGAGTTTCCGGGGCATTACATTTTGTCTCATTAATTTAATAATAATTTAATCATTGTTTGAAATTATTTTTTCTTTTATTTGTATCCCCTTCTGAAATATTGACTGTCGATTGATTTCCTCATCATTAACATATTATTTCTTCCCTATTTCTTATGGGATCGACCCCACCCTAGTTGGGTTATTATATTTACCAGTGATCAAGTTATACTTTATTACGAGATGTAATTTAGGCATGATCAAGATGGTTATGTTTGAGAATCTAATCATGGTCATAAGTTTTTTGCAAAGAACATATCTTCGATGTTAGTGTAAGGACTAGGTTCTTTCTTCTACTAGACATTCATCTTCAAAATCCAGGTTCTTTGTTCAACTGGTTCATCTTCAAAATTTGTGCCAATCTTCTTCTACATATAAATTTCTATTTTGTTTCTTTCATTTTCCTATACTGGCATCATAAAAAAATAATAATTAAAGTACTATGATTAAATCTTTGTCAGTCATTGCGGGAAACATCAGGAATTTAAATCCATTAGTAGTAGTCCAAGCTCTAAGTGATTCTTTTCAAAGTGATCCCTTCTTAAAGACTTTGTAAATATGTCAATAATTTTCTCCTCAGATTTGTAGAATTTCATAGAGATATGACCCTTCTCCATATTGTTTCTCAAAAAGTGATGTCTAACACTAATGTGTTTTTCCCTCTTGTGTTGGAATGGATTTTTTTTCATGTTCACAACACTTATATTGACATAGAAAATTTTAACCTTTCTATCTTTGACACCAAAATCTTCTAATTGTTGCCGAATTCATAATAATTGTGCACAATGAGGTTGTAGCTACACATTTAGCTTTGGCAATAGATAATGTCATGTATTTTTATTTTGGTTCTCCATGAGATCAAGCAGATCTTAGGAAGTGAAGCATACCTGATGTGCTCTTCTTATCCACGAGATATCCTGGAAAATCGACATCAACATATCTTACTAGTTCAAAGGAACTTCCAATTGGATATTAGAGGACCAGGTCCTATGTGACTCTAAAATATGTGTCCTTTCATAGCCTTGATGTGTAATTTTGTTGGACGGGATTGCAATTTAGCATTTAATTTAACACTAAAAATACAATATCAGGCTTGAATGTAGTTAAGTAGAAGAAGGAACCAATCATGCCTCCATACTTTTTTTAACCAGAGGACCAGGTTTGTCTTTATCCAATTGAGTGGCAATGGCTTTAGGAGTATTAATGGTCCTTTTCTATTTTCCATGAAAAATCTTTTCAATGGATCCTTCATGTGTTTTTGTTGATGAATCATTGTCCATCTAGGTTTGTTTTACTTGTAGCCTAGAAGAAGTTTATCTATCCAATCATGTCATTTCAAATTCACTTTCCATGAGTTTAGCAAACTAATTAAACAAAGTGTTGTTTGTGGCACCAAATTAATTTTTTTCTAGATATTCTTGACCAATTAGTAAACTTTTATTTTGCTTTAATAGGAACAACGGATTATCAATCTTGCCTCTTATGAACCTATTATCAAGAAGAAGTTTTGACATTCTTTCATACCATGCTCATGGAGCTTGCTTTAGTCCATATAGAGATTTATCTAGTTTGTACATATGATTGGGAAATTCATGACTCTCTAATCTTGGATATTATTATACGTTGTCTTCCTTTTTTATGTATCCATTCAAGGCACTCTTGACATTCATATGGTGTAGCTTAAACATTATGTAGTATGCAAAAACAGTAAGAATATGTATTGCTTCCCTACTGGAGCAAAGGTTTCATCATAGTCAATTCCTTCTTCTTAGTTGTATCCTTGTACTACTAGCCTTGTTTTGTTCCTAGTGATGATTCCTTGATCATCAAGTTTACTTTTAAAGACCCACCTAGTTCCAATGATGGTTCTATCCTTAGGCTTGGGTTTCAAATGGTATACCTTATTTCTCTCAAATTGATGAAGTTATTCTTGAATTGCAATGATCAGCCAACATCCTGAAGAGCCCCTTTTATATTTTGGCCTAATCATTGATAGATGAAAGCACACAAATTTCTAGCCTTAGATCTTGTTATAATACCAGAATCTGTAGAATTGATGATATTCGCAATTGGATGTTCCTTATTAATTTTCAGTTGCTTTCTTGAATAATAGAGGGACCAACTTCTTCATTAACCTCCTCCTATACAATTCCCTCTATTTGTTGTGTACTATCTATGTCTTCATGATTATTTAAGGGGTCGGGTCATTGACTTGTTGTTCTGTTCCATTATTTTATTGAGAGTATATTTTGTACATCTTCCAGAGAACCAAGTTCCTTTACTATGACTCCTTCTTCAATCTACTTCTTCGAGGCTTCATGTGTTGCTTGATTACCATAATTCTATTTGAGTCTTATTCCAACATCATCATCATCATATTGAGTTCCTATCCCTTTTATAACTTCTACTTCGTCAAATACAACATGCACACTTTTTTTAACACATGAGGTCCTTTTGTTATATACTTTGTATAATTTGCTTTGTGAAGAATAACCTAGAAATATTCCTTCATCACTTTTGGCTTTAAATTTTTTTAGAGCTTGAGTTCCATTAGTATGAACATAACATTTGCTTTAAAAAACTCTAAAATGAGTGATGTTGGAATTTCTTCCTTTTAGCAACTCATAGGGTGTTTTCTCAGCAGTGGAAGCATCATACATTTATTGATAAGGGCGTGCAGTATTGACTTCTTCAACTCAAAAGGACTTAGAAAGATCACTAGCTATCATGATAGTCTTTGCCATGTGTTTCAAGGTCCTGTTCTTTCTTTCAACAACACCATTCTATTAAGCTTTTCTTGGAGCTAAAAAATACTGATCAATTCCACGAGTCATGCAATATTTTAGAAACTGTGAATTCTCAAATTATTTTCCATGATCAGATATGATTCTACTACTTGAAGATTCAACTTTCTTTGTGGCTTCTTTACAAATATCATAAATAACTTAAATGTCTCATCTTTTGAGGCAAGAAACACGATCCAAGTGAATCTAGAATAGTCATCAACAATTACAAACATGTACTTCTTTCGTTCTATGCTTTTAAACCCCATAGGTACAGATAGATCATATACATCAGCTCTAGCGGTCGGGTTGTACTTACCATCTTATTTGATCAAAATGAGGATTTAACATATTTTTCTTTGGCACAAGCATCACATATCTTGACTTCATTGAATCTGGTTTTGAGAAACCAAGAACCAGTTCCTTTGAGATTAATTTGTTGATAAGTGACACACTAGCATGTCCTAACCTTTTGTGCTATAGTGACGAGTCTATTTTATGTGCACTAAGACTCTTAGATTGACTTTCAGAGGACCTCATGATGTCTATTACGTATGCATTTATGTGCCCCTCTTTCCTTTGAGAACCAATTTTCTTTGCAACCTTCAGAGGTAAAAAAGACTTGCTTCCCTTTATCATAGATCTGGGACACACTTAAGTAGATCATGCTTTAGACTATTTACATTGTACACCTTTTCAATTGCATGTGAGTGGAATCTTTTAATTTCAAATCGAACTATATCTCTATTCTTTCCATTGACAAATCCCCCACTTCCTCCTTACTATGGCTATAGTAAAAGAAAGTTTTCTTTGTCTCTTCTCATGTGTCTAGAGCAGGCTCTATGTCATGATCCGGGGGTGGACTCCAGATGCGACACGGACCTAGAACAACAAATGACTCCAAGCTAATCCATGATACATGCATAACATAAGAAAAAGTATACACTAAATGGAATAAAGCATAAATCATAACTCAAGGCATGAGCGGAAGTCTAAAATACCATAGAACGTGAACAGGACTACAAGTCAACACCACTGAGAATCTACACATAAATGTCTAGAAAGCCTCTTAGTCATAAGATATGCTGCTAGGACAAGCCCCTAACTAACTCCGGTAAGTCTGAAACTAAAAGACATAAAAACAAGCATAAGGTTAAACTGATGTCCACAGATGATGAGGACTTACCCAAAGATGGGACTGGTTTGAATTGGAGCAAGAGAAAATCTAATAGCAGGGCTGAGATTGATCACCCGAATCTATATCACGAGAGAATTTAGAAAAAAATTATGCGATATGTACTTTAAATATACTGAATATGCAGGATAAGTAAAACATGAGAGTACGGACAACATGTTGTAGATCATAATCGTGATAGTCGTAAATGTGAGTTGGTCATCGAAATATGAAGTATAATGACCTATGGTTTTTGAAAGTAAAATTATTAAGCTTAACAGGTTTGAAATCATAAGTAAAACTCATAAACAGATCAATGGGTCAAAATACACTATAAAACATGATATCATAAAACATGAGGAACAATAGGAGATTCTCATAATCGACTAATGTCATTCAAATCCACTCCCAATGTATGGTAGTGTAAACGATTGATGAAAATATAGAACCTAACAAGGAGTTGGGGTTATGTTATACCGCGGGAGCCTAAAGATCAGACCCGACAGTTGAAACGGAGAAAAACTAGAATTCTGCATCAGATCACAGAACGGGTCATTAGGTGACCCGTGATGAGGGACCACAAGTCATGAAGTGACTCGTGGTCAAGAGGGGAGGTGGACTGGTTTAGGGGACACCACAGGCATGACCACGAGTCGTGGTCAAGCCACACAACTCATGAGGTCACCCGTGGCCTGGATTGGATGCTTGGCAAGGAAGATTGGGTAATGAAGGCTACGGATGGTGACCAATAGTCATGGTCACTCACCACGATTCATGGTGTCCTCCATGGGGTATCATGGTAGATTTTTTGCAATGAACATCACGACTCAAGGCCATGAGTCGTGGCCCCTGGAGATGAGTCGTCCAGTCCCTCATGGGGACTGGCAACCAGCAAAATTTTGCGATTTAAGTAAGGGATTTTCAATAATTCCTATGTCCTAGGGTCCTAAACTACGTCGTTTTAACCTCTGAAAGGTGGGTTTAAGATGGGAAAGACTATCCTAAGTCCTCATTCATGCATTGGTGATCTAGAGCGATACGAGGCTTTCGTCCCCAATTTTCCTCTTGGGCAATCAAGGGAGTGTAGAGTTTAGCTCCAACCAGGAATGTAGGATTTTGAATGGGTGGTTTAATCCATACCCATGCCCAATTTCTCTGTAATCTATGAAATTTTACCATTCAATTCTTATGGGGTTTTAACCCAATGCATGAATCTTCTTGTAATTGATGTGGGCATATTTCAAAAATGTCTAATTGATGGGTTTTGAATAATGAGCTGATCTTTACATTGTTTTAATCATTATACTGTGTACTAGTTTCTCAAACTTAAGGTGCCCAAATTATGAGAAATCCATGGGAGTTTATGATTATGATGATTTTACAAGTACGATGTAATTTTCAAATTAGTAGCATGTTTTCAATTACCCATGTTTTATGATCATGATTTCAACCAAATTGAGTATTTCAAGTATGTTTAAATATCGGGCAATTCCCATATATCAAGCATGATTTTACGATTTATGATTATGGTCGACTCACGGGCTCGATTTCATGGCTAGTTCACGAACATCCATAAATTTCTATGATTATCATGATTTAACTAGACCATGTATGTCATGTATGTTATATTATGAGCACGTTGCATGTTTTGGGAGTAGTATTTAACATCGAGTAGGTTCAGGGCCCAGGTTACGCCTCGAATCTCAGAACCACGTGCCACTGTAGGTCATGTTTGAGACCTCCCTTGAGACTATCCCCTTTTTCCATAATGGGTCCTTCATGTGTGATATCATTCCTTTCATGATTCTACCCTTGTCAAGGTACGAACGACCTCCCAACTAGGTTTACAAGTCGGGCTCCATGTGTGCTCATATGGGGTATGTCGGTTGTAAGAATATCCGACTGTTCCTCACTGTTTATGTATGCTTATGATTATGAATATTGGCTCAAGTCATGTTTTATAATGTTTTCTCTCATGTCTATGTTTATTATAAGTTTATGAATATTTTGAAAACCGTGAGCCTTACGTTTCATCTATGATTTTAGTATTATGATCATGTCTTCCTACTCTCATGAACTTTATGCATTTAAATATTTGTTTTACTTACCTTGCATACTTGGTACATTTCACGTACTGACCCGCATACTTTCTATGCTCTATCATTTCATGATACAGGACCCGGCTCTCAGATCATCCTCGTCCGTAGTCTATTCAGAGTTCGCTATCAGCCCCTTTTTGGTGAGTCCTCATGTTCTGAGGGCCATATGTTCAGACTTTGATGTCTCTTTCAGTTTTTAGTAGTGTATGGTTAGTTGGGTTGTTGTCCCATCAACCCGTCTGTTATGATTATAGGCTTTTCGACTATTTTTAGTACTCAGCTATCATGTATGGATTTTGTGTCGCTTTTCTATCTTATGCTATGATTTCAGTACCGCCATGATTATATGTTAAGTCTTCCGCTTTTTGAATGAATTAGATATATGCTTATACCATGGGTGGACTTAGAGTCTTTTGGGGCTCCCTGTCTCGTGTTTATGACCCGGGTCTACTCTCAGGTCGTGATAGGTAGAATCCCACAGAGTCTACTTGAAGCCAATACTATCTAGTGCTAAACAACATCTATTTGGATTGAGAGTAATTGAATTTAACTGACTATAGGTTATGCTAAGATATGGTTATAAATAACTAGAGATAATTCTAGGGAAGTTACCCAAATATTGGGTCGATCCCCTTAAATCACCCAATGTGAAAGAATTGAGAGAGGGATAAGGCTAAACATGTAAGCAATTTACTTAGGCAACCCATGAATATCTTTCAATATTACCATCGATGTCAATCTACTCCAATTTTGTCAAATTGAAGAGAACTCCCTTCTACCCTATTTCTTGTTTTCCAATTTGGAAATCTACCTATGTCTAAGAGAATAAAAAAACAAGGTTACGCCTTGAGTCACTGTTGATTGATGCTAACCAACCAAATTTGTTATTTCAATCCCTATAAGGGTAATTAGGCAAGATTAGATGATTCTCATCATCAATCAACGCCTACAAAGAAAAAAATCAATCAAATATTCAATAGCCCAAATTCAATTTTAACAAATTGAGATCATTAGGATTCATAACCCATTGGGTTCACAACCCTAGATCTGGGCTTAGTTACAATAGCTAGAAGAAGAATAAAAGCAAAGTAATGAGACATTCATACCAAAATAAAATGAAATCATCACTTGATAGATGATAGTCTTTTTATTTACAAAAAATAGATTTACAATCTACTTGAAACTAGGGCTAAATGTAGCAAAATTTGCTCTGTAGACAAGTGTCGCGACCCGAGAGTACACCCGGATCGCATACACGGGACAAGAAAACCCGAGAGGCTCCAAGTCAACCCATGACATAACCATCACATACACTTAACATAAGAAACGTCAAACATCATGAACAAGCGGAAGAACTGACTAAAAACTGATATAAATCGAAATGACAACTAAATAACATTTAAATACAATGTTGATCCTATCTAACAAATTTGAAAGCCTTCTAATAACTGATGAGTTGCTGGGACAAGCCCCTAGCTAACTCCAAAAGACTGAAAACTAAAAACAAAATAAAACCAAAATGCTACTCACGTCCTCGGAGGATGAGGACTCACCACTGACAGCTGGGAGAATGGGGTAGCGTGTCTAACCACACGGCAGAGCCTGGAGACCTGAATCTATATCATGAAATGATATAGCACAAGAGGCGTGCGGTCAGTACTTGGAATGTACTGAGTATGCAGGAAGCGTAAGTAAACTAACTCATAATATTAACAAGATAGAAGTAATATAAAACATATTAATAGCAACGTAATAGAAGTGAAGTACAAATATCTTACACGAGATTCACATATTCATTTAACATAACCACATTATAAAGACATGCATTACTGTAGCAACCGCTGATGTGTAAAAAGTAATAATCGGGAATAATATAGAGTATGATGCCGTGACTGATATCAAGAGGGTCCCTGACGTCTAAGGGGGAGTCCTTGATGGTCGAAGGGAGCGTCCCTTACTATCAAAGGGAAACATTCTCAACTAGAGAGAATCCCTGACTGTCATAGGGAGAAAGAAAGCTCTGATATAAAGAGTCACTAACTAAAAGAAGATCCACAAATAACGCAGGGAAAATAAAATGCTCAACTGACTAGGGATGTGAGTCCCGACTGATTACATGAAGACATTCTCCACTAGCATCTAGGTAGGACATTCTCCACTAGCGTCTAGGTAAGACATTCTCCACTAGCGTCAATGTACGACATTCTCCACTATCGTCTAGTTAAGACATTCTACACTAGTGTCTGGGTACGACATTCTCCACTATCGTCTATTAATGCTATCTCTCAAATAAACATGGATTCACAACTTGACATGTTAATAACAAGCTCAATCATCATGATTCACATTATTACAAAACCAACTTCCTCATTAGCTTTAACATCACATTATTAGCATGCTATAAATTCGTACTAGCATTATTCTAACATGGCATCTTGATTCCGTATTCACCTCATTCAATAGGTAATTTAAGATCCAACATGATTTATAGAACTCGACTCATAATCTATCAAGGATGCATAACTTCATGTAATTAGGTCACAACCCTTTTTACACACTTGTCACAATCACTCCATTTATGAACTCTCTAGCCACGGGAGTTTTAGATTCTAGGATTTTATAAAAACAATTTTAATAAGGAAAACAATATAGAATCCGCCCAAGCTTCATAGTTCAACAATGGAGATGCGATCTATGCATACCCAATCGATTTAATCTAAAACATGGTGATGGAACATAATTTACTTCAATTACTCAAGCCCACAACTCTTACTCAATTTAGCATGGTCATCTACGTCATAGTCACATCATTAGGGTTAATTAAGCAACATTCCCACACTTTCATCATGGTCAAGAATTTCTACGATAATCAAGGAAGGCATAACCAATTCACATTCATTTATCAAGTTGACTTAGGAAGAACATGCTACACACATATATATTCATCCCATATTTCCATCATTTCATCATTCTCATACGTGAATACGCAAATTAATCGAACAATAAGAAACACTCATTCATTACTCAAGCCAATTTCCGCTCGACATGTTACCCTTATGCATTCCCAACATATAATCCACATCCCAACAGCCCATCACCATCAAATTTTGAAACAAATTCCATAATTCAGTAAATATTAACAATTAAGAAAAGGATGAGGAAGAAATTATTCATTATTCAAAACCCTAGCTCATTATATTCTAAATAATTTAAATTGGGTTCTTATAGAAAACATTTTGGGGCACAAGGATGAAATGATATCCTTGTTGAAGTCCCACATACCTGGTAGATGAAAACCCCGCTTGATTATCTTCCTTGAAGCTTGAAGAACACCTTGGAAATTTCCTAAAATATTTGGAGAAGAGAGGAGGAAGAAGGAGATTGAGAGAATGAGGGTTTTAGGCTTACGAAGCCCTTCAAAACGTCCGCCAAACATACCCAAAACCACATCACTTTAAATCTGGGACCGTGGGATTTTACCAACCTGCCCTTGAGAAAATCTGAAAAATTTCCCGAATTGATGCCACGACTCACCTGATGAGTCATTGTCCCACCCAATGACTCGTTAGATCCAATTGTTAGGTTTACTGGAATTTCTCAACCTTCAGGTGTGACCAACATCACGACTCATCACCTCACCCAACGGTTCGTCCTGCCATTTCGTTGAGTTCACTAAAAATTTCCTTAGACCCAAATCTTCTCCCTCCTAACGACTGACTAGACGAGTCGTTGCCACACCTAACGACTCTTCAGGTCATTTGTCACCACTGTCTCCTGACCTCCACCCCACTACTGCACACGACGACTCGTGGTATCCCACCACGAGTCGTTAAATCTCCCATCTTGAGATATTTTTGGCAGTTTTTCTGAACTTTTCCAATTATACTTCCCATGTCTATTCTTAGTCCCTTCCGGGGTATTACAATATCTCCCCCTTGGGAACATTTGTCCTCGAATGTTGGCTGAACATACTGAAAAGATAGAGACGAAGCCGATACCCAGATGTCAATTAATCACAGCTAAACATCAACGGAGCATCTGACTCCGGACAAACCTCTCACACCAAACCTGGAAATTCACATCTAACATGTATACCATGACTCAAGGAAGACCGGATAACATGATACCCACATAGTATTAAACAAACACTGGAAGAAAGTTCCTTCCCCGTTTTATCTGGCAAAGAACTAACATGAATTAGACCTTCGTTCTCAAATCGCCTTCCGATACTAAGCTAGAATTCACAATATCTAATCTAACTGAGAGTAAGGAATTTATGAGCACGAGTTATTTTGACATCTAAAATTGAGCAAATACGCGAGATAACCTGGTTCTACTGAACTTACTAAGCATCTTCTATAGACTGAGTTCGAGCTGACCACACTGAAAAAATATAAATTAACACACATAACTGATTCATTACATGAAAACAAACACAAAGGACACATAGAGCAAGACTGGTATCACTATCTGAAAAGGTTATCTCTAATCCTCGGGAATCTGCACATAGGTATAGACATAGCGTAACTCTAACCGAGCTACAAGGACGGTTATCTGAACTTAGTAGAGATCGACATACTGCAACTGCTAAGGTTGAAATCCCCTTATGAACATTCTCAAGGTCTGACTTAGTTCACATACTCACTATCCCCCTTAGCTTAAAGCCATCATTCTATGGCCCCCGGATCCTTCTTCAAGTTAGGCTAAGATACTAACCCTTAACTCTCTTTTCACTCCTAACCTTCACCACAAGCCCTATACTACAACTATTTACATCACACACCAACAATATTTTCCCAAAATCATAACTGAACTTCTCGTTCAACATAGAGGTTGGCATCACGTAAGGAATAACATAAGATCTGCAACATACCTGTTGTTATACCCCGTAGGATTCCCGGCACTTAGATGACCTATTCGCACTTTGGTTAAGCATATTTGAAGGCCATACGTGCTAGAGAAAGGCCCAGGAAAATATCGGACGAGAAACCTGTCGAACCATCGCGGAAGGAGCCGAGGCAGAACCCCTCCGTGATGGCAGCGTGTCACGGAGGTGAAGCCTCCGCGTTGGCTCCGTGACACGTTGGCCTTGTCCAGTCCCAAGTATATAAAGCCCCACTTCGGTTTATTTTGGAATTAAATCATAAAAACTCCAGAAAACAGAGAGGAAACAGCAGAGAAATAAAAAGGAACGAAGAGGTAATATAATTTTCGTCTGATTACGCTGCTAAACGTTGTCCAAACTCAAATTAACCTCAGATACCGAGGTATTTAGCAGCAGAGAGCATTCCTACGGATTTAGTTTCGTGAAACACGACCGACGAATCGTCGAGCTACCGAGCTAAGGTAAGTGGAATTGCTCTAAACTAGTGTCTATGTGTTCCTAGCTGTGAAGTGAATATTTCTCCCTTCTGGACCTCTGAAAAATAGCGAGTTTTCGACCGTCTTTCGATAAGCCTAAGTTTAGGCTATAAACTATATCGAAAGTGACGTTGCTCTTTAAAATAAAGCTGTATTTAGTATTAATTGACATATTTATGAATGCAGTTGGGAGAAAATAGTTGAAATACCGGCCGAGCCTCGTCCGACAGACGGATAGTTCGAGGATAAGGTATGTAAATCTAGTTTCCTCGGCAAGTTAAGTAATCTCGGTACAGTACAGTAATTTAAAGGCCAGTAGAATATTCAGAAGTCATGTGTTATGTTTATTACGAATGTTGGTGCGATAATAGAAGCATCGAGTTATAACTTGCGTGAAACTTGCTAGCACGATATAGATTCTAATACAAGTGTTAGAAACTGCACAGCATGCTCAGTACGTGATGTGACACAGAATGTTAGGATATCATTGTATTCAGTTGAAACCCAGTAAAACAATGTAATATCTGTAAGACATCTCAGAAATAGAATGATAAGTTAAAATGAAGTTAGAAAGCATATTAGGAATAGTAAATCATGTTACTATAGAAACTCAGTATACAACATAGTTTTCAGCAGAAACACTATATCTTGTTCAGCATTAGCCCCAGTACAGTCTGGCAGAAGACTATATTTATAAATATATACTATTACCAGCCTCAGCATGTATTAAGTACGTACATATTACCATCGCTAGCTCAGCATATAGTATATACAAATACCTTACCACTATTAGCTTCAGTATGTGGGACATGCAGATAGTATTACTAGCTGAGACCGTTGTATTGTTTGGGGTTGGACTACCTAGCATCCATGACCGCCCCAGGGTTGATAGCTGTATCGACTCGTCCGCCAGAGGACGAGGATACGTCGCTCTATGGGGTGGCATGCCGTCCCACAGGGGACGAAGATGGGATGCCAGTTTTTCCCCATATTGTGCCTTGATTGGCCCTTACACAACCCTGTCGAGCGGATATGCCCGGGTGTCGATTTAGGAGTCCTACGGACTCAGATGCAGTTATAGTCAGGGGCTCAGCGAGCCCAAGTGCATACCCAGGGGACCGTCGAGATGCTTATAGCTATTATAGGAGATGGGATGACCGGGGTAGGGGTATAGATTCTGTGCTGGTTGTACCCCCCGGCTTATGGGGGCCGGGTAAGGTTTGTGTGTGCTATGTATGTTATGATATGTTGTGCCGTGTTATAATAGATACGAGTAGATCGACAGTAGAACGATAAATCCTTAGGTATGACTCCTGCTCCTTCCAGTGTAACTAAGAGAAGGTATGACTTACATTATCAGACAGTTAATCTATTCCTTCCTACTTCAGTTTCATCAGTTATATTGTTGTTTTCAGATATTTCTTTCAGTTATTGCTTTATATACTCAGTACCAGCGGTACTGACGCCCGGTGGGGCGCAGCATTACTTGCCTGCAGGTATTCATAGACGAGCAGGCGATACCACGTGATTCCTATCGGCGATCGAGTATTCAGCTCCTATCATCCGGAGACTGAATTCCAGAGGTGTATTTCGTTTTCTTTTGTTGTATAGTACGGGTAGGTTGGGGCCCTGTCCCGATCATTTTTATGGTTATTCCTAGAGGCTTGCAGTCTGTATATATTTCCCTATGGTCAGATGAGCAGGTCGTGTGAGGCCGCGCAGTTGTATAGCTGTTAGTACTTGTGTTTCCTTTATGTTGGCCGTGTGGGGCCATAGTTCGACAGTAGTGGTGACCTTGCCGGTCACGTAGCTATCCAACACTTCATGGTTAAGCTATAGATAACTAGACAGCATGGTGGCCTTGTCGGCCCGCATAGGTTTCCCTGTATTGATATGTTTCTGGTCAGCTGTTAGTACAGGCACAGGAGGCTATAGGCCAATGGGCCGGGGGCTGTGTTTACAGCCGTTATATAGCCCTTTGTTTACGGAAATGTGAGTTAGAGCCAGCCAGGCACCAGATGCACCTAGGCTTAGCAGTCCAGCAGTTCAGGTCCTAGTAGGGCACCAGGTGCCAGTCATACCCCCCACGGCGGGGTGTGACAAACTTGGTATCAGAGCAGGTCATATCCCAGGGAGTCTGCAAGCCATGCTAAGTAGAGTCCTGTCCATGGATGTGTTGTGCACCACATACTATGGGTAGGAGGCTGCAAGGCATGATAGGATGGTTGTCTTTTATTCTTATTCAGTCGTGCTGTAGAGCGGTACAATATAGGGTTGAGTCCCTAAAAGCTTACTATATTCTTTGGTTACAGATAATGTCAGACCAGCGACATCCTATCACAGGCCGGAGCTTAGATATTGCAGCAGGGGAAGGCACCAGCAGGATGCCTCACCCTCGTTTAGAAACAGCCCGATCGGAGGGCACTACAGAGCATCGTCCCAGCCTTCTCAGCAGTCTCCACCACACCAGGAGCTGCTTGGGGCGACACTACCTTCAGCAGTCCCTATACCGACACCTTCCGACTAGGAGGTTAGGAGTGTTGTAGTTATGTTAGCATAGATGATGGCTGCTCAGCGTCAGCCAATGTCGTCTACAGTTGCGGAGTCATCAGGAGGGCCCGATAGTTCGAGGGTCCGAGAGTTCTTAGCTCTGAATCCCCCACAGTTTACAGGTACGAACCGGACAGAGGACCCTCAGGATTTTCTGGATCAAATGTAGAGAATCTTCAGGGTTATGCATGCCACGCCTACAAAATCAGTTGAGGTGGCAGCATTTCGGTTACGGGATATCGTCGTGTTACGGTATGAAAGCTGGGAAAGGTCCCGAGGGAGAGATGTTTCCCCTCCCACCTGGTCCAGCTTTTCAGGAGCTTTTCTGGATCACTATTTGCTGCGGGAGATTCGACAGGCTCGGGTGGACCAGTTCCTGCATCTGGAGCAGGGGGCCATGAGTGTTCGGGAATATTCCTTGCGGTTTGATTCTTTGGGCCGGTATGCACCGGCCTTTGTTGATACCATGGCATCCAGAGTACACCGCTTCATCATGAGGTTGAATCCTGAATATGTTGAGACTTGCATTACGGCCACACTGCGAGAGGACATGGACATTGCTCGAGTTCAGGCATTTGCCTAGAATATTGAGGGCATCAGACAGCGACATCGGGAGATCAGAAGGGTCAATCAGGAGCAGCGTCGCCGGGACAGGCCAGTTGAGTTACAGAGGGAGGCCCGGGGAGGACCCAGGCCACGATTGTTAGACAGGCCGCCCAGGCCCCCGCCTCCGCCACAGCTGCAGGGGGGTAGATTCAACCGCAGGGGGCAGACAGAGACTGGCAGAGGCTCGCAGATGGCAGATTCACCATTACAGAGGAGGGCGGAGCAGAGTAGGTATACCCTACCACTTTTCCCTATATGCAGTCGACGCCATCCTGGAACATGCAGATATGGCTCCACCGCATGTTATAATTGTGGCCAAGAAGGCCATTTGATGAAAGATTGCCCAGCCAGAGGTCGAGAGGACCGAGATAGACAGGATAGGGCATCTGCAGGGTCACGAGCCACAACATCCTTGACTGGGTGCAGGCCCTTAGTTTAAGAAGGCAGGGGTCGGGGCAGATCAGAGGCCTCCAGTATAGGTGCGGGTCCAAGCCGCACATATGCCTTACCAGGGAGGCAAGATTCAGAAGCGTCGCCTGATGTTGTGACAGGTATGCTAACTATCTGCTCACACCCTGCTTATGTGTTGATTGATCCAGGGTCTCCTTTGTCCTACATTACTCCATTTGTGGCACGAAAGTTTAGTATTGCACCAGAATTATTGCAGCAGCCCTTTTTAGTATCCACGCCCGTCGGTGACTCTATCACAGCTAGCCGAATCTACCGCGGGTGTACAGTAGAGGTTGCTGACCGTCAAACCACAGTAGATCTGGTCGAGTTAGAAATGATAGACTTCGATGCCATAATGGGTTTGGATTGGTTAGTACCGTGTTTTGCCAACATTGAATGTTGGACCAAGATGGTCCGATTCCACTTCCCAAGAGAAGCAGCGCGGGAGTGGAAGGGCAGCACCGCTACGCCAAAAGGTAGGTTTATTTCCTACCTTCAGGCGAGAAAGTTGATATCTAAGGGATGTATTTACCATCTGGTCAGAATCCAGGATGTCCAAGCAGAATTTCCGACGCTCCAGTCTGTTTCAGTGGTGAACGAATTCCCTGATGTGTTCCCAGATGAGTTACCTGGTATTCCCCCAGAAAGGGAAATAGACTTTGCTATTGACTTGTTACCAGGCACTCAGCCGATATCAATTCCTCCCTATCGTATGGCTCCTGCAGAATTCAGAGAATTAAAAGAGCAGTTGAAAGATTTATTGGAGAAAGGTTTCATCAGGCCGAGTACTTCACCGTGGGGTGCGCCAGTTTTATTTGTGAGAAAGAAAGATGGCTCGCTCCGAATGTGCATAGATTATCAGCAATTAAACAAAGTTACAGTAAAGAACAAGTACCCGCTCCCCAGAATTGATGACTTATTTGATCAGTTGCAGGGAGCCAGATACTTTTCTAAGATTGACTTGCGGTCCGGATATCACCAGGTCCGAGTACGTGAGAGAGATATTCCTAAGACAACGTTCAGGACCCGATATGGACATTTTGAATTTCTAGTCATGTCCTTCTGGTTAACGAATGCCCCGGCAGTCTTCATGGACCTTATGAACAGTATTTTCAGACCTTTCCTGGACTTGTTCGTGATAGTATTCATTGATGACATTCTGGTGTATTCTCGCTCTGAAGTAGATCACCGGACTCATTTGCGGACAGTGCTCCAGATTCTCAGGGACCGTCAGCTGTATGCTAAATTTTCTAAGTGTGAATTCTGGCTTAACTCAATGGACTTTTTAGGGCATATCGTGTCGGATGCTGGTATACATGTAGACAAGCAGAAAATAGAAGCAGTTAAGTCATGTGCTAGGCCTACCACTCCGACTGAAGTTCGTAGCTTTCTGGGGTTGGCAGGATATTACAGGAGGTTCGTTGAAGGGTTCTCGACCATTGCGGCACCTCTAACCAAATTGACACAGAAAGCAGCAAAGTTTCAATGGACAGAGGCATGAGAGCAGAGCTTCCAGGAACTGAAAGACAGATTAACCTCCGCCCCAGTATTAGCATTGCCGAAAGGCACAGAAGGTTATACAGTTTATTGCGACGCGTTAGGTGTCGGGTTAGGTTGTGTGTTGATGCAGCATGGTAGAGTAATTGCATATGCTTCCAGACAGCTGAGGAAACACGAAAAGAATTACCCTACCCATGACCTGGAATTGGCCGCAGTAATCCACGCCTTAAAGATGTGGAGGCATTACTTGTACGGCGTCCATGTTGATATTTACACAGATCATAAGAGCCTACAGTACATCTTCACTCAGAGGGATTTGAATCTACGGCAACGCCGCTGGTTGGAACTGTTAAAAGATTATGATGTGAATATTCTATACCACCCCGGAAAAGCTAATGTTGTAGCAGATGCCCTAAGCCGTAAGTCATGGGGAGTTTGGCGTATTTGCGACCTGAGAAGCGGAAGTTAGCCAAAGAAATTCATCAGTTAGCTGGTTTAGCCGTTCGAGTAATGGAAACAGAAAATAATAGAGCAGTAATTCAGAATTCTGCTGTGTCATCATTAGTTACAGAGGTAAAAGAACGACAGTACGAGGACCCTGATTTAGTCCAGCTCAGAGATAGAATTCAGAAAGGTAAGGAGTCAGATTTCCAAATGACTGAGGATGATGTGCTACGCTGTAAGGGCCGCCTCTGTGTCCCGAATGTTTCAGGGCTTCGCGGGCGGATCATGCATGAGGTACATTACGCTCGCTATTCCCTTCATCCAGGAGCGACAAAGATGTACCACGACATCAGAGACGTCTATTGGTGGCCAGGTATGAAAGCTGAGATTGCTGAATTTGTATCTAGATGTTCTAACTGTCAGCAAGTGAAAGCGGAGCACCAGAAGCTGGGCGGTTTGACGCAAGATATAACGGTGCCTACGTGGAAATGGGAAACGATAAACATGGATTTTGTAACAGGGTTAGCCCGTACCAGATGCAGAAATGATTCCATTTGGGTAATAGTTGACAGGCTGACAAAATCAGCTCATTTCCTGCCAGTGAAGGCTACCTTCTCGGCTGAGGATTATGCCAAATTATATATCAGAGAAATAGTCAGATTACATGGAGTGCCGGTATCCATCATTTCAGATAGGGGAGCACAGTTTAAAGCTAGATTCTGGCAGTCGTTCCAGAGGGGTTTGGGAACGCAGATCAATTTGAGCACAGCATTCCACCCTCAGACAAATGGGCAGGCTGAGCGGACTATCCAAACGCTCGAAGATATGTTGCGAGCGTGTGTACTAAATTTTGGGGGTAATTGGGATGAGCATCTTTCGTTGATTGAATTTGCCTACAACAATAGCTATCATTCAGCCATCCAGATGGCGCCTTTCGAGGCATTATACGAGCGAAAATTTAGATCGCCGGTGGGCTGGTTTGAAGTGGGGGAATCAGCATTGGTTGGCCCAGACATTGTTCGGCAGTCAGAGGAAAAGATAAAGCTCATCCGAGAACGTTTACTGACTGCTCAGAGCCGCCAGAAGTCTTATGCAGATATGCGGCGCAGAAATCTAGAATTTGCGGTAAATGACTGGGTATATCTGAAGGTGTCTCCAATGAAAGGGGTGATGAGATTTGGCAAGAAAGGAAAGCTTAGCCCGAGGTTCATTGGGACATATCAGATTCGGCGAAGAATAGGCCGAGTTGCATACGAATTGAGCTTGCCTCCGGAGTTAGCATTTGTTCACCCAGTATTCCATGTCTCTATGTTAAGGAAGTTCATAGGGGACCCTTCTACAGTAGTTCCGGTTCAGGATGTCCAGGTCACAGAAGAGTTAGCAAATGAAGAGGTTCCCGTAGCTATCTTAGACAGACAGATTCGCAGGTTGAGGACTAAAGATGTTGCGTCTGTCAAAGTATTGTGGCATAACAGGAATCGTGAGGAAATGACGTGGGAAGCTGAAGAAGATATGAAAGCCAGATACCCTCACCTATTTCAGGCCTAGTCAGGCGACAGGTATGTCCGTATTATCACTTATGCAGTACCTTGTAGTGTATGTGTGTGAATGAGAAAGATTGATACTTAGTTATCCAGTGGATCTTAAAATATTGCATGCAGTACCTGTGTTGGACTTTTCTGCATTTCAGGTTTTTGCTATAGTCCATATTACAGGGGAGACTCTGGTGAAATTTTTCTAAATAAGTAAGTTAAGTAGTCCTCTAGATAGCAGTATACATTCGAGGACGAATGTTCTTAAGGGGGGGAGAATGTTATACCCCATAGGATTCCCGGCACTTAGATGACCTATTCGCACATTGGTTAAGCATATTTGAAGGCCATACGTGCTAGAGAAAGGCCCGGGAAAAGATCGGACGAGAAACCTGTCGAACCATCACGGAAGGAGCCGAGGCAGAGCCCCTCCGTGATGGCAGCGTGTCACGGAGGTGAGGCCTCCGCATTGGCTCCGTGACATGTTGGCCTTGTCCAGGCCCAAGTATATAAAGCCCCACTTCAGTTTATTTTGGAATTAAATCATAAAAACTCCAGAAAACAAAGAGGAAACAACAGAGAAAGAAAAAGGAACGAAGATGTAATATAATTTTCGTCCGATTAGGCTGCTAAACGTTGTCCAAACTCAAATTAACCTCAGATACCGAGGTATTTAGCAGCAGAGAGAATTCCTACGGATTTAGTTTCGTGAAATACGGCCGACGAATCGTCGAGCTACCGAGCTAAGGTAAGTGGTTGCTCTAAACTAGTGTCTATGTGTTCCTAGCTGTGAAGTGAATATTTCTCCCTTCTGGACCTCTGAAAAATAGCGAGTTTTCGACCGTCTTTCGATAAGCCTAAGTTTAGGCTATAAACTATATCGAAAGTGACGTTGCTCTTTAAAATAAAGCTGTATTTAGTATTAATTGACATATTTATGAATGCAGTTGGGAGAAAATAGTTGAAGTACCGGCCGAGCCTCGTCCGACAGACGGATAGTTCGAGGATAAGGTATGTAAAGCTAGTTTCCTCGGCAAGTTAAGTAATCTCGGTACAGTATAGTAATTTAAAGGCCAGTAGAATGTTCAGAAGTCATGTGTTATGTTTATTACGAATGTTGGTGCGATATTAGAAGCATCGAGTTATAACTTGCGTGAAACTTGCTAGCACGATATAGATTCTAATACAAGTGTTAGAAACTGCACAGCATGCTCAGTACGTGATGTGACACAGAATGTTAGGATATCATTGTATTCAGTTGAAACCCAGTAAAGCAATGTAATATCTGTAAGACATCTCAGAAATAGAATGATAAGTTAAAATGAAGTTAGAAAGCATATTAGGAATAGTAAATCATGTTACTATAGAAACTCAATATACAACATAGTTTTCAGCAGAAACACTATATCTTGTTCAGCATTAGCCCCAGTACAGTCTGGCAGAAGACTATATTTATACATATATACTATTACCAGCCTCAGCATGTATTAAGTACGTACATATTACCATCGCTAGCTCAGCATATAGTATATACAAATACCTTACCACTATTAGCTTCAGTATGTGGGACATGCAGATAGTATTACTAGCTGAGACCGTTGTATTGTTTGGGGTTGGACTACCTAGCATCCATGACCGCCCCAGGGTTGATAGCTGTATCGACTCGTCCGCCAGAGGACGAGGATACGTCGCTCTACGGAGTGGCATGCCGTCCCACAGGGGACGAAGATGGGATGCCAGTTTTTCCCCATATTGTGCCTTGATCGGCCCTTACACACCCCTGTCGAGCGGATACGCCCGGGTGTCGATTCAGGAGTCCTACGGACTCAGATGCAGTTATAGTCAGGGGCTCAGCGAGCCCAAGTGCATACCCAGGGGACCGACGGGATGCTTATAGCTATTATAGGAGATGGGATGACCGGGGTAGGGGTATAGATTCTGTGCTGGTTGTACCCCCCGACCTATGGGGGCCGGGTTAGGTTTGTGTGTGCTATGTATGTTATGATATGTTGTGCCGTGTTATAATAGATACGAGTAGATCGACAGTAGAACGATAAATCCTCAGGTATGACTCCTGGTCCTTCCAGTATAACTAAGAGAAGGTATGACTTACATTATCAGACAGTTAATCTATTCCTTCCTACTTCAGTTTCATCAGTTATATTGTTGTTTTCAGATATTTCTTTCAGTTATTGCTTTATATACTCAGTACCAGCAGTACTGATGCCCGGTGGGGCACTGCATTACTTGCTTGCAGGTATTCATAGACGAGCAGGCGATACCACGTGATTCCTATTGGTGATCGAGTATTCAACTCCTGTCATCCGGAGACTGAATTCCAGAGATGTATTTCGTTTCCTTTTGTTGTATAGTACGGGTAGGTCGGGGCCCTGTCCCGATCATTTATATGGTTATTCCTAGAGGCTTGCAGTCTGTATATATTTCCCTGTGGTTAGATGAGCAGGTCGTGTGAGGCCGCGCAGTTGTATAGCTGTTAGTACTTGTGTTTCCTTTATGTTGGCCGTGTGGGGCCATAGTTCGACAGTAGTGGTGACCTTGCCGGTCACGTAGCTATCCAACACTTCATGGTTAAGTTATAGATAACTAGACAGCATGGTGGACTTGTCGGCCCGCATAGGTTTCCCTGTATTGATATGTTTCTAGTCAGCTGTTAGTACAGGCACAGGAGGCTATAGGCCAATGGGCCGGGGGCTGTGTTTACAGCCGTTATATAGCCCTTTGTTTCCAGAAATGTGAGTTAGAGCCAGCCAGGCACCAGATGCGCCCAGGCTTAGCAGTCCAGCAGTTCAGGTCCTCGTAGGGCACAGGTGCCAGTCATACCCCCCAAGGCGGGGTGTGACACCTGTGGCCACTACTGGCGCATTGCCCTTATGCTGATGGGCTGCTATTGCATAAGAGCGGTTTTGATGTTGCCCGCCTCCTGGGTTAGAGGATGCCCTCTGCTAAAACGAGCGGGCTATCGGAGCTGCTAAAGAGGTGGCCGAAAATCTACCCTCACCTCGCTTAGCCGCTGCCAATCCCGGTGCTTATGACCCACCTTGCTGCACCAAAAACAAACATTTGAGCCGGCCATACATATTCCCAAATGGTGCTTTCCGCATCTCATACACAACGGGTACATAATCTCCTTGACTCTTGGCTGATATGAAGCACTGGCTGCCGAAGGTTCTGGGACTGATGATTTCTGCTGGTAGTGTGAGTGATATCCGGTACCCGAGCTCTATTGGGAGAAATCTAGATTCCAATCGATCCCTCTTGGCCTCTCTCCCCTTTTCTTTCACCTGCTCTGCTTCTATTTATTGAGAAAATATCACCAAGCGTGGGAAGTCTATGTCCCTGTGCAACAGGGCAGTCCTGCATTCCTTTACCGAAGAGTTTGACACTCCATTTAAAAATCGGCTTACTCGGTCCTACTGGTCAGCTACCATCTCCGACGCATACTTAGATAACCGATTGAACTCCAACGCATACTCCTGAACCGTCATGTCATTTTGTTTCAAATTAATAAACTCTGCCGCTTTTGCCTCCCTAAACTCCCGAGGGAAAAACCTATCCAAGAATGCGGCCATAAATTCATCCCAACCTATGGCACCTGCTCCAACTCCCCGACTATCTCTCCACTGATAGTACCAGATATAAGAAACTCCTTTCAACTTGTAGGAGCCTAAGTCTGCACTCTCGTTCCCTGTCACTTCCATAATACGAGTAATCTTTTGAATCTATTCCAAAAATTCCTTTGGGTCCTCCTACACCATTGACCCCAAGAATTCGGGTGGTTTCATACTAAGAAAATCCCTTACACTTGCCACCGCCTCACTTCCATTCTGAGGGGCACGAGCCACCGCTTTCTAGTTAATCTGAGCAGTTAGGGCCTACGCCAACATTTGAAAGGCTACCCAAAACTCAATGTGGGTAACATGGTCATCTATCGGTCCTGCCTGGGCTGGTGGTACCTGCTAACGATCGTTACCACACCCTTTTCCATTTTCTCGTCGGGGTGGCATTATCTGCGAGCACGTAAAGCACGAGTCAGGGGAAAAATACTTAGAGTTTCATACTCTGCGCATGATAAGAGTCATGAAGAGAAGGGAACATTCCTAAAACATCTCATAGCCTCTCCGTCATAAGTATGGCGCGCTTCACACCCATGAAGAAGACTCTACGTAACGTGGCTTTCAGACACCCTACGACACTTTAAACCTATTGCTCTGATACCAAGTTTGTATGACCCGAGAGTACACCCAGATCATAGACAGGGGACAAGGAACCCCGAGAGGCTCCAAGTCGACCCATGTCATAATCATCGAATACACATAACATAAGAAACGTCAAACATCATGAACAAGCAGAAGAACTGACTAAAAACTAATATAAATCAAAACGACAACTTAATAACATTTAAATACAATGCTGATCCTATCTAACAAGTTTGAAAGCCTTCTAATAACTGATGAGTTGCTGGGACAAGCCCCCAGCTAACTCCAAAAGATTGAAAACTGAAAACAAAATAAAACCAGAATGCTACTCATGTCCATGGAGGATGAGGACTCACCATTGACAGCTGGGAGAATGGGGTAGCGTTTCTAACCACGCAGCGGAGCCTGGAGACCTGAATCTATACCATGAAACGATATAGCACAAGAGGCGTGCGGTCAATACTTGGAATGTACTGAGTATGCAGGAAGCATAAGTAAACTAACTCATAATATTAACAAGAGAGAAGTAATATAAAATGTATTAATAGCAGCATAATAGAATTGAAGTACAACTATCTTACACGAGGTTCACATATTCAGTTAACATAACCACATTACAAAGACATGCATTACTGTAGCAACAACTGATGTGTAAAAAGTAATAATCAGGAATAATACAAAGTATGATGCCGTGAGTGATATCAAAAGGGTCCCTAACGTCTAAGGGGGAGTCCCTGACGGTCGAAGGGAGCGTCCCTGTCTATAAAAGGGAAACATTCTCAACTAGAGAGAATCCCTGACTGTCATAGGGAGAAAGAAAGCTCTGATATAAAGAGTCACTGACTAAAAGAAGATCCCAAATAACGCAGGGAAAATAAATTGCTTAACTGACTAGGGATGTGAGTCCGACTGATTACATGAAGGAATTCTCCACTAGCGTCTAGGTAGGACATTCTCCACTAGCGTCTAGGTAAGACATTCTCCACTAGCGTCTATGTTCGACATTCTTCACTATCGTCTGGTAAGACATTTGATCTTGGGAATATTTACACCCCCGAATACTATTTTATACCCATGTTTTACCCATGTTGTACCTTAATTTAAGAATAATCTCATGCATTTTGTGTAATTTGTGGCCATGGACTAACAAATATGATTAGCTCTCTTTGTAGGTTGAAATTGCCAATGTATGGAGCTCAATGTGAATATAATGGTCCTAATATCGAAGATAAATGTTAAGGGATGGATTATGGATGATGAGACAAGATAAAAGGGATATTTGGAGTCAACTCTGTGCCACAAAGTAGCATTGGGGCGTTCAACAACGTGCCACGGAGCAAAGAATTAATTTATATAAGCAGGGGCTACCAAACAGTGAACCTCCGCATTTGCTCCGTGGCACGGAGGAAAATATCTGTGATAGCCTCAGTGCCACGGAGCTGTTCCACCACAGGCGAAATTTTGCATTTTTTCATCTTAGTATAAATTGAACCCTTAGCTTCTAAAATCATTTATCACGAAATATTTTTGGGAAACCATAAAGGAGTGAAGGGAGAATGGAAGAACTCTACCTAGGGTTCCTTATCTTTCATTCCCTTTTAATTATTCTTGTAAGTACTCTACTTTAGACATGTTTTTGGGTATTTGTATGAACTTGAGTAGCTAAAACCCTTCCTCTAGGGTTGAGGCGACGTGATATGATTGTAAATGCATGAATTCTTCATTGTTTGAGTTTTTAGTTGTTGTTTTGTCTTACATTCTTTGTTATTAATATTTTTATGCTTGGTCACCATGAAAACAAATGCGTTAAACTTAGGTAAAAGCTTGAAAGAGTAACCCTAGGCTAGAACAAGAGAATGTAGGGAGCAAGTTCTTACTTTTATGATAGGATTCACAATTAGGATATAAATTGTACCTAATTTGCTTTCCTTGGTTAATAAAACGGGATGAGCTAGACACCAACTTAGAATTATCACATCACCACTCGTAGAAGTAGTTTTGAAGCTAAGTTCGGTTAAATGATTAGAGGTATGAAACTCAATAATCAAGGGTACAAACTCCGTAAACCGCATCCATGTAGTTAAATTGCTCACAAATTAGGACGTCACATCCCCGCTCAACGATGTAGGCGTGAGACTAGTTTGCCATGTTTAGAGGCTCAAAAGACCTTGAACATAGCATTTTAATTATGTGAGACAACAACTGAATCTTTCATACTCGAACCATTGAGAATTGTAGCATTGCATGATTATTAGGCCTTAACTCTAGTTGCTCCTTATATTGTTTCTCAAGTATTTTGTGATCACCCCTAGACTTAAGTATAATTTCCCAAAAATTTCTATAATCAACACTTGTGAAGGTTAATTTTAACACTTGAACTTGAAAATTCGCTGAATTGGTCCAGTCCCTGTGGGTTTGACATCCGGCTCTTAAAAAGGGCCACTGTATTAATTGTACGACCGCATACGCTTGCGAGTGCGCTGGAGCGCAAATAAGTTTTTGGCCCTGTTGCCGAGGACTGGTGAATTTCTTTTTTTTGTTAGTGTCTAATTTTCTAAGTGTTGAAATTTTTTTTATTAGTTCTAAATTTATTTTATTTTTGTTTTTAGTTTGATACCCTTCTTGACATGACATCATGGAACACAAATGGGTTGAATGGTGGACACTCATATTTTGGTGAGTCCTGTCTGAATTGTGGAGGACTCCACTTGTGGAAACACTGTCACACTGGCAGTATATGTGGTGGTCAAGATGGCCATTAGGAGTGTTGTCCAAATGCACATTCCCCTTCCCCAAGCCCCTACTATGATCCTTCTGTTGTTTTTGATGAGTACAAGAATGATGAAAAGGAGGACTTGGAACACCAAGCTCAGATAGAAAACATGTTAAAATAGGTCCTTGAGCAGACAGAAGTAATGAGGGAGCAGATGGAAGTATTGGGAGTTCAGACCAAGGAAAATGGAGAGGCCTTAGAAATGATAAGCGCCAAGTTCATGGAGATGATGGTTGAGGCTGAAGCTTGCTTTGATTTGCAAGTGACGGTCTTATGCAATACTTAAGAGGGACTACAAGGAGAAGAAAAAGGTGAGTTCTTGGAAGAAGCTCAACAGTTAGAAGCTCCTGAGAGTCCCCATGATGGTCTCACATATATGGCCAATCCAGTCATGAAAGGAGAGATAGAGTTCCAACCATTTGACATTTATGTGGAGTTAGATGTTGATGTGGAGAAGGTGTACACAAGTAAGGAGGCAAGCACAATGCAGTTTCAAAGTTGAGGTGTATTGTACCCCACTCGAAGCATTTATTGACATTAAGTTTGATTGACAACCTAGAAATAGAGTCTTCCAAGTTTGTAGAGAAATGTCTAGAGGAGGAACAAGCCCCGCATATTTTGAAATTTGCTGATTTCGAGAGACAAATTGACTTCACTTACATAAGGGCCAATAAGTGCCAAAGGCGACATCTACTGCTTGGTCCTTTCATTTATTCACCACCACACTTGTAGCATAAGAGGAAACTGGAGAAGCAATTAGGGGTGAGATTCATATCCTCAAAGTGGAGGAAAAAGTGATGAAACTTTATGTATCGTGCCACGATGTAAAATAAGGCGCTGCTTGGGAGGTAACCCAAGAGTACCACAGGTACACTTTCTTTTTAGTTTGTTTATAATTTTGGTTATTTTTCACTTGTTTTTTTTTGGTTTTTAAGCATAGATCAAGGGAAGTCCGAGTACCCATGAAAGTAAAAGCTAAGGAGCATGACAAAAAGATGAGTGTGGGGTTGATGACCCACATGTTCAAAAATGGAGAAAAAAATATTGTTAGCTAGGCAGAGGCCTCAGGAAGTATCTCTCACCTTTGTTTTAATTGTAATTGATGCTTTGGAGACATAGCATAAATTAAGTGTGGGGTGAGGGAAATTTCAGAATTTTGTGCTAAGTTATTTCAGGTGAATATGGTGTTGGATATAATGTTTTTGTTGAAATGAAATTGAATTGAGCACAGTTCACCCACCCTTTGGTTTTTCGTTTCAGTTCTTTTCCGAAGAGAGGCACTTTGAACTGAGAAATAAAAATTTTCATTTGTTTGTACATAATTTTTCAAACATAGTTAGGGACTTTTCCCGACGATAGATGGATGAAGACCATCTTGAGGGAAAATTAGTCTATAGGTTTTTGTTTTTGAACCCTTAGCCAATTGACGACTTGATGTTCTTGTTATGTGTTATTCTTGATTGTAAGATGCAAGTGGTTTTAATTGAGAAGCATGTTAACCAGTTGTATAACTTTGATTGAGACATCTAGGCTCTTGAATGTGTCTCTATGTGCTTAAAGCTTAATTTTGAATTCTTGTGATTAGCTGAGTTAAGAGTCTGCTGAATTTGTCTTGAATTGAACATGTGCTATGAGTGTAAGGTTTTTGAATATTGCATGCTATTGTGTAGTGTCTAGAACTTGCGTGGTGTGTATATAAAATGAAACGAGGGATGTCGATTGTAGGACATGTTTAGTCATTTCTTTGAATGAGCCTAATTTTTATCCGTCGCTTTACCTACCTTAAATGTCTGATCCTAGTTAGCTCCATTGAGCCTTAAGCCTATTCTTTGATAGCTGCAACATAAGCTTAATCCTTTTCTTTCATTAGCCTTGAATTTGATCCAAAATTCCTAAGCACTTATGTGAAATTGCAAAGAAGTTAAGGAGGGAGAAGTTGGAATGAGAAGAAAAATAGTGGTTGTGGGAGTTAAAGAAAAGACTAGAGGTGCACTTTTTTAAAAAAAAATTGAACAAGAGTTAGTAAGGAGTAAAAGAAGAAAAGAGCGAAAAAGAAGATTAATGAAAATAATTTCTTAAGTACTCCTTACTAGCAGTTTGAGTGTGCTTAATGAAATGGGGAAACAAAAGCGTAAAATAGGAGAAAAAAGAAAAAAGGTGAAGTAAGAAGATGGAAATTCCTAAGGAAAGTGTGATGTATTAAAAGCGCTTGGGGAAGATAGCCATTATTACTGACTAGAATAGTACCTACCTGTCCCTTAGCTTACATTACAACCCGATTCAAGTCCTACTTGATCTTACGTTCAAACATTCCTAAATTAGTGGAGTAATACACTAAAGGCAAGCTTATGGGTCAATACATGATGCATGTGAATTCTTTGTGAGAGTGAGTTGAATTCTTATTCATATACCCATACATGTTATAATTGGAAAACTTGCATGTGAAAAATGGGTATCTCTCTTATTGTGAGGGCACATGTTTGAGAAAAGATAGAATTCATGTTAGAATTCTTGATTGGCTAATGTGCATGAGTTTTCTATGGTTGTAGAGTCGATTCTTGAGGCTAGGAGGTCTTAACTTGGTTGTATTAGATTTGAATTATGTTATATATTATATATATAACATGCTTTATTTGAACTTGTCATCTAAATCAGTCATTGTAGCCTTAATTTGAGTCGTCTTGCGTCAATTGGTAATTTGTGAGTCTTCCTTGTGCATGATATGTAAAGGATTTGTTCGAGGACGAACAAGACTTTAAGTGTGGGGTAGTGATCTTGGGCATATTTACATGCCCAAATACTATTTTATACTTATGTTTTACCCATGTTGTACCTTAATTTAAGAATAATCTCATGTATTTTGTGTAATTTGTGGCCATGGACTAACAAATATGATTATCTCTCTTTGTAGGTTGAAATTGCCAATGTATGGAGCTCAATGTGAATATAATGGTCCTAATATTGAAGAGAAATGTTAAGGGATGGATTATGGATGATGAGACGAGCTAAAAGGGACATTTGGAGTCAACTCTGTGCCACGGAGAAGCAATGGGGCATTCAACAACGTGCCACGGAGCAAAGAATTAATTTATATAAGCAGGGGATACCGAACAGTGAACCTCCGCATTTGCTCCATGGCACGGAGGAAAAATATCTGTGATAGCCTCCGTGCCACGGAGCTGTTCCACCACAGGCCAAATTTTGCATTTTTTTAGCTTAGTATAAATTGAATCCTTAGCTTCTAAAATCATTTATCACGAAATATTTTTGGGAAACCATAAAGGAGTGAAGGGAGAACGGAAGAACTCTACCTAGAGTTCCTTATCTTTCATTCTCTTTTAATTATTCTTGTAAGTACTCTACTTTGGACAGTTTTGAGTATTTGTACGAACATGAGTAGCTAAAACCCTTCCTCTAGGGTTGAGGCTACGTAATATGATTGTAAATGCATGAACTCTTCGTTGTTTGAGTTTTTAATTGTTGTTTTGTCCTACATTCTTTATTATTAATGTTTTTATGCTTGATCACCATGAAAACAAATGCGTTAAGCTTAGGTAAAAGCTTGAAAGAGTAAACCTAGGCTAGAACAAGAGAATGTAGGGAGCAAGTTCTTACTTTTATGATAGGATTTGCAATTAGGATAGAAATTATACCTAATTTGCCTTCCTTGGTTACTAAAAGAGGATGAGTTAGACACCAACTTAGAATTATCACATCACAACTCGTAGAAGTAGTTGTGAAGCTAAGTTCGGTTAAATGATTAGAGGTACGAAACTCAATAATCAAGGGTGCAAATTCCGTAAACCACATTGATGTAGTTAAATTGCTCACAAATTAGGATGTCATATCCCCACTCAACGATGTAGGTGTGAGACTAGTTTGCCATGTTTAGAGGCTCGAAAGACCATGAACATAGAATTTTAATTATGTGAGACAACAACTGAAGTTTTCATACTCGAACCATTGAGAATTGTAGCATTGCATGATTATTAGGCCTTAACTCTAGTTGCTCCTTATATTGTTTCTCAAGTATTTTGTGGTCATCCCTAGACTTAATTATAATTTTCCGAAAATTTCTATAATCAACAATTGTGAAGGTTAATTTTAACACTTGAACTTGATAATTCGCTAAATTGGTCTAGTCCCTGTGGGTTTGACATCCGACTCTTAAAAAGGGCCACTATATTACTTGTACGACCGCATACGCTTGCGAGTGTGCTGGACCGCACACAACATTCTCCACTAGTGTTTAGGTACGACATTCTCCACTATCGTCTTTTAATGCTATCTCTCAAATAAACATGGATTCACAACTTGACATGTTAATAACAAGCTCAATCATCATGATTCACATTATTACAAAACCAACTTCCTCATTTGCTTTAACATCACATTATTAGCATGCTATAAATTCATACTAGCATTATTCTAACATGGCATCTTGATTCCGTATTCACCTCATTCAATAGGTAATTTAAGATCCAACATGATTTATAGAAATTGACTCATAATCTATCAAGGATGCATAACTTCATATAATTAGGTCACAACCCTTTTTACACACTTGTCACTATCACTCCATTTATGAACTCTCTAGCCACAGGCGTTTTAGATTCTAGGATTTTATAAAAACAATTTTAATAAGGAAAACAATGTAGAATCCACCCAAGCTTCATAGTTCAACAATGGAGATGCGATCTATGCATACCCAATTGATTTAATCTAAAACATGGTGATGGGCAAATAGTTTACTTCAATTACTCAAGCCCACAACTCTTACTCAATTTAGCATGGTCATCTACGTCATAATCACATCATTAGAGTTAATTAAGCAATATTCCCACACTTTCATCATGGTCAAGAATTTCTACAATAATCAAGGAAGGCAAAACCAATTCACATTCGTTTATCAAGTTGACTTAGGAAGAACATGCTATACACATATATATTTATCCCATATTTCCATCATTTCATCATTCTCATACGTGAATATGCAAATTAATCGAACAATAAGAAACACCCATTCATTACTCAAGTCAATTTCCGCTCGACATGTTACCCTCATGCATTCCCAACATATAATCCACATCCCAACAACCCATCACATCAACATTTGAAACAAATTCCATAATTGCAGTAAATATTAACATTTAAGAAAAGGATGAGGAAGAAATTATTCATTATTCAAAACCTTAGCTCATGATATTCTAAATAATTTAAATTAGGTTCTTACAGAAAACATTATGGGGCACAAGGTTGAAATGATATCATTTTTGAAGTCCCAAATACCTGGTAGACGAAAACCCCACTTGATTATCTTCCTTGAAGCTTGAAGAACACCTTAGAAATTTCCTAAAATCTTTGGAGAAGAGAGGAGGAAGAAGGAGATTGAGAGAATGAGGGTTTTAGGCTTAGGAAACCCTTTAAAACGTCCCCAAACATACCCAAAACCACATCACTTTAAATCTGGGAGCGTGGGATTTTACCAACCCGCCCCTGAGAAAATCTGAAAAGTTTCCCGAACTGATGCCACGACTCACATGATGAGTTGTTGTTCCACCCAAAGACTTGTTAGGTCCAATCGTCAGGTCTACTGGAACTTCTCAACCTTCAGGTCATGAACAACATCACGACTCGTCACCTCACCCAACGATTCGTCCTGCCTTTTGTTAAGTTCATTGGAAATTTCCTTAGACTCAAAGCTTCTCCCTCCTAATGACTGACTAGATGAGTCGTTGCCACTCCTAATGATTCATCAGGTCATCCATCACCACTGTCTTCTGACCTCCACCCCAAAACTGCATACGACGACTCGTGGTATCCCACCACGAGTTGTTAAGTCTCCCGTCTTGAGATAATTTTGCCAGTTTTTCTGCACTTTTCAAATTATACTTCCCGTGTCTATTCTTAGTCCCTTCTGAGGTATTACAACAAGCTATGAACTAAGGAATGTAAAAACTGCTAAAAGATTACAATAAAAATATATTTATACTCTGCTTGGAGTGCTAGGTGTATAGGGACAGACCATTGTCCTTTGGAAGAAGGGACCGTCCTTTGGGAGAACGGACCATCCTTTGCGTTTCTACTTCTATCTCTTGATCTGTCATCCTCTGAGAGATGGATCATCCTTTGTAAAGCGGTTTGTGCTTCACTCCGTACTGGAGAAATCATATTTTTCCAAGCTCTAATCCATCCATCATTTGATGGACCATCCTTTTGGAAGACGGTCTATCCTTTCAACCGTACTTTAAGTGTCACCACTCGAGCATGAACCTCGGGCTGCGACACAGGACCTAGAACCACAAATGGCTCTAAACTAACCCATGGTACATATATAGCATGACATATGACTAAACGGAAAGGAATCATGAGAATAACATAAGCAGAGTTTGAATATCATAAAGCATGAAAGTAGACAACAAGTCAACAACGCTAAACCATCTAATACATAGCTATCTGAAAAGCCTCTAATTATATGATGAGCTGATGGGACAACACCCTCAACTAGATCTATCAATATCTAAAAGATGAAAGACATAAATTAAAGAATCATGTGACAAAATTGATGTCCTCGGATCATGAGGACTCACCAAAACTGGAGGGATATTGAGGTTGTAGCAAGGCTAACAACGAAGCTGAGACTGATCACCCAAACCTATATCATGGTGATATAGCATAGAAGTATGCGGTTAGTACTTTAAATGAACTGAGTATGTAGGTTAAGTAAAACATGCTAGTAAAGCGATAGTTTTAAATCATGAGTATAAAGTAAGCATTCATCATGAGAATAAGGACAACATGCAAAATCATGATCATGAGATAATCATAAACATGAGTTATTCATCATAATCATAATGATCCAAGGTTTTAAAAGTAACATCATATGGTCTAACATTCTTGAAAACATAAGTAAAAGCTCATAATCTGATCAATGGGTCAATCATACTATAAAACATGATATCGTAGATCCTGTACATGCATAACATAAAACATGAGGAACAGTGGGAGGCTTCATCATAACCAACAATCATGAATGAGAACATGATGCCCCAACTATCTCGCTCAAGTGGGCACAACCATTCTAAGACTTTCCAAGGCAAAGAATGATAAAGGCGTGATATCACTCGTAACCATGAGCCTAGTAGCGTAAGGGAGACATTCCCAACTAGTGAGGACTCCTTGGGCTAGTGGAAAGCAAGACACTTTCTATTGGAGAGGACCCGTTATCCTACGGTGGCCTGTAGTTTTGAGACCTGGGTGCGCTGAACCCCAGCCTACTCAATGCTAGATACTACTCCAAAAACATGCATATTGCTCATAGTCATAGTCAGAAAACATACTTGGTTTTACATGGTCTAGTTAGAAAATATGAGAATCATAATCATACTTGTCATATGTGAACTAGCCATGAAAACAATTCCGTTGAGTCGGCCATGATACATAAGCTTGAGATTCATGAAATTCATGCATACTTGAATAAATCGTCATAACTTGAAATTATAGGTTCATAACCTTGAAATTCATAAGCTCATACATAATTGAGTAAAATCATTGTAAACTTGAAAACATAGATTTATGAGAGATCTTAGTAGAGAACATGTAATCATAATCATAAATCATGAATTGAATCATAAGATACATGAATTCATAAGAGATCATAAGAGATATCATGAGAATTGGGTCTAACCCTAGAATTTTAATAAATCATTCTTGGAGACTTGAAATCATGAGATAGAGATGAAATTTGATATAAGGGTGGAAGGATTTCCCCATTCATAACCCTACATACCTTGGCCTAGTGAAATTCTTACTAGCGCTTGATGCCCAAGAGATTTGGAGAAGAGGGAGAACCTTGAGGCTTGAGGGCTTGAGAGGATTGATCTTCAACTTAGAGTTGTTAGGAATAGAATGAAGATTAGGAATGAATAAAACCCTATAATATACCCTCTAAGGATCTTAAAACGACTTAGTTTAGGAGCTAAGTACATAGGAAGCACAAAAATACCCTTAATGACTTGGCTTTTAAAATCATCCCAGCAGACTTAATGGGTTACATAACGACCCGTTAGGACCGATGACGGGTCTTCAAGTGTCATCCCTAACCACTGGAAAGAAATTGATGACTCCACTTAATGATTCATCATGACACTTAACGGACCACTTCACCATTCATCAAGACTCTCTGAAACTCAACTTTTCTGCAACTTTTGGCACCTAATAGATCACCTAATGATTCTTTAGGTGACTTGATGACTCACCTGATGATTCATTTTGAGATTTGGTGTAGTTTCAACTGTTTTCTCTATTTCATGCCTCGAGTATAATCTTAGGGACTTTTGGGCTATTACATTAAGGACCTAATTTTCTGGGTTTTTGGAATTTGCAACTGGGAAGGGACAACCTGAGGATGGACTATTCTTCAGATAAACGGTCTGCCTTTTGCCTCATCTATTGAGTAGTTTTCTAGCCTTAACTCCTTTCTTTTTCCATTCTTGGGATCCTAAAACATAGCACAACAAGCTTAGTTTCTACTCAATTTCGCTCCAAATGAAATGCAAAATGCTATAAAAGAAGCAAAACTGTGGTGCTAATCCGCAACACATCAATGCACCCAACTTAAAGCATTTTCTTGTCCTCAAGTAAATCAAGAAGAGAACTACCCTATACCTAACTAATGTCCTAGACTTACAAATCATCATTACTAGGGTGGTTGTTTACAACAACTATCAAAAAAATTAAATTCAATCCAGCCACCCCCTCCATCAATCAAAAGACAATTTTCTTGCAACCATTTGAACTAAGCACGCAACCTCCACTCATGACATCATATCAGTACGCATATACTCAAACTAGAGAAGTGAAACATGTCATCCATTCAAATCCACATGAACTTATAATTAAACAAAGGAAAGTGTCCTTTTTCTGAAGTAATGGAAACACACACCACATGGACATGCAAGAAAAATAGAGAAGAGAAATGCACTGAATTCTCACAAAGAATTTCACAAGATAGCTCACAACTACCATATGCTTGCACATTTACTCAAGTGCCTTTCTTTCGAGTATCCATCTTGAGATCACATAAGAACTTTTCTATGCTTGTAATGAAGGTTATAGGGCTGGTAGGGTACAATGTAGGCTTTTAATGACTTATTTACTAATGTATTATGGGTTTATAGCACTTTCAATGCTTAAAACTGAGAAACTATGCATAGTCTTAGGTTTTTATATGGATATAATGCACTTTTTCTTTGTTTTCAGGGAAATAAGGAATTGGAGTTGAAACCTGTGAAAGAAGGGAAAAGAGTGCAAAAATTGGGCCAAGTACAGACTTTAGTACAAGTGGTACCTTGGTGGTTGGTGGTACGAGTCGTACTATGAGTTATGATAAATTTTAGAAGATTTGTACAAGAACAAGCCAAATTATGACTCTTGGTATGAGCCATACCAGAGTAGTCGTGGAAAACTTTAGAAGGATGCACTTTGATTAGCCTCCTTGTACGGGTAGCAACTACCATCTGTGATGACTACCTACGATACATACAGAGGAGCCGTGGTGAAGTTCAGAAAGATTTTTGAAAGGTAGATCCCATGGTACGATGGCAACCATGAGTCATAAGAGTAAGGTATGAGCCGTACTAGGAAACTTATGGAAATATTCAGAGGATGCCAGATATCTTAGGTTCAGACCAAGATAGGACTGTACAACTCGTAGGAGCATTGTACGAGTCGTACCAACTCCCAGTACTTAGCTAGATTTAGAGCTGCCAAGCATTGTACGAGTAGAAGGTATGACTCATACAATCTTGGTATGAGTCGTCAGAGAAGGCGGCGATAGTTTTATTAGTTTCCCTGTTAATTTAGGAAAGGTTTCTAATTATTTGTATAAATACTTTTCTAGGTTATTTTAGTTAGGGGACGACTTTCTTGGAGGAGAGTTCGACTCTTTGGAGATTCATCTTGAGTTTTCAAATATTCTTGGAATTAATCTCCATTGTTATTGAATTGTTCTTAGTTGAATATTGTAATAACAAAGTGGGTTTTATTTCAATCTTCATTATAAGTTCTTAATTATGTTTTCTTCAATGAATGCTAATTCTTCTCTTACAATCATGAGTGGCTAAAACCTCCACAACTATGGTTGTGGGAACTATAGTGAATTAACAAACTAGGGTTTGCATATAGTGATTCTAAACCAATACGCATACTTGTATTGTTTTTTCTTCATCTTAAATGTTTCTTAACGGAGTGCAACATTAGGACTTGCCTGAATTCTCTATATGCTTGAACCTAGAAAGGTAGAGATTAGGAAAAGAAAATAACAACAAAGCCTTGAACTTTATCGTTCATTGTATAACTTGAGTTGCGGTAGCAGGATGGTTAATTTGGAACAAATCAATAATAGTTAAAGTGAAATCACATAAGAGACCTAATCCGGTAATTGAGTATAGTCATTGAATAGGGACGAACGATTTATTTGGATAAACTTATGCTATCAGTTCTACAAGTTAAGTATTGGGATAGATCACAAGTGCAAATCCGAAGTAGTTAAGAATCCATGGGGAACACTTCCCTGGTTAATTGCGTCAACTTGATAACAACATCAATCTACAATACCTTTATGTGTTTACTTCTTTAGACCCCCCTCCTCCCCATTAGGAGATTATCAAACTAAAATCATAAATACTAGCATTCTTCTACATCCTGATCATATTCCATATGAGATCGACCCCAACCTTTATTGGGTTCTTTATTGACAAAGTCTGCATCATACTTTTGCAGGGGTGTGATTTGAACTTATCAAAAGTGGTGGCTTTGTCAGTGAAGTGGAAACCCTCAGATTCCAATTGATCTTGAGCTAGAGCGAACACTGCAAAAAATGTAAAACCTTGAGCAGAGAGAGGCACGATTAGCAGAAGAAGCTCATCAAGCTGAGTTAGCTCGGCAAGTAGTGCTTCAAGAAGACGAATATTCTCGCGATGAGGTAGTAAATGTTGGTGCCATAGAAGGGGTAATAGAGTTCAAAGATATGCTCCTTAGTTTTATGATGATGATGACTCGGATATTGATGAGATCGGGTTAACATGATCCATTGTACCTCCACCTTTTCCTGCTGGGGCAAAGTATGATACCACTAGCACCATGATCCAGTTTCTTTACATGAAAGGGGTGTTTAGTGGTCACGCAGCTGATAATGCTAATCTGCACCTTGTAAACTTTGTTGGTATATGCAAGGTGTACAAATTACTAGGTGTAAGCTAAGATGCTATAAGGATGAGACTCTTCCCATTCTCTCTCTCTAGAAAGGCTACACTTTGGTTGTTGGAGTTGCCCAATGACTCCATAACCAACTAGAGGGAACTTAAATTGGCCTTCTTGGGAAGGTTCTTCCCACCTTCTAGGATGTTGCAGCTAAAGGATGAGATATATAATTTCCACTAACTGAAGATGGAGGCACTTCATGAGATATGACTGAGATTTAAGACTCTCTCCAGAAAGGCTACACTTTGGTTGTTTGAGTTGCCCAACAACTCCATAACCAACTAGAGGGAACTTAAATTGGCCTTCTTGGAAAGGTTCTTCCCACCTTCTAGGATGCTGCAGCTAAAGGATGAGATATATAATTTCCACTAACTGAAGACGGAGGCACTTCATGAGATATGACTGAGATTTAAGATGAAGCTGACTAAGTGCTCGAATCATAAAATTCTTGATGATAGTTTGTTGGAAATTTTTTACAGGTCCTTGAACGAAAGCACCAAGTAGATATGGTGGCAGGAGGAGCACTGATGAGTCACTCGTGGGAGCAAGAAACTGTCATACTTGAATGAGTGACCAAAACGAATAGGGCCTAGCACACCAAGGAAGCTAAGATAGTTGCAGGTACATATGCTATCGGGATGACTGTGGACCAATAAAGAAAAGAGGAGGAGCATGATCAGGAGTTGGCTCACATGAGGAAATCCTTAGAACTACTCATGAAAAAAATTATGGGCTCTGGAGCTCAAAAGGTGAATGCAATGAGAGCTTAGGGGTCAAGAACAGGGGTTCAAATAGATTGATTCCGAGGAGGAGGTGAACTTTTTGGACAACCAGGTGGTGCGTTTCTAGGCCAATACCCAAGGGTCCAAACAAGACACTTGGCACCAAAGTTCCAGAAATCAACGTTGGAACCAGTACAGAGACAACTACAATAGGAATGGATACAAGGATAGGAGCAAAGGTCGTGAGCGGGAAGGTGAAAGGAGAAAGAATGATGGCTACTGTAATGACTATGCTGGTGTTTATATTCCTCCCAGGGCTCCTGAGGTTAATGCTGGACCATCGAAATTGGAGAACATGATGGCTGAGCTGCTCAAAAGGGCTAAATCAACTTATGATCAGCTCAAAGATATTAGGGGTGATATATCTGGCATGGGCCAAAAGGTTGAATCCCATGCTACAACAATTAAGTAGATTGAGCAGCAGCTTGGTCAGATGTCTGCATACTTGAATAAGAGGAAGAAGGGAACACTTCCTAGCAACACAGTCCAAAATCTGAAAAACGACAGTCACTATATAGTTGTGATGACTAGGAGTGAAAAGACCACCATCGACCCTCCCCTGTTGGTTGTAGTTGAGATGGAGAGACAGAAAGAGATCAAGCTGAATGAGGAAGATGAGATTGCTAAACAAGAGGTTACAGGTTAGGCGGTGTTGATTAAGGCTCCAGGTGATGCAAAGGGGTCTGAGGCTGGTGATGGGAACAAAAAAGGGAAACTCAGATTTATAGACCAATCCCTCGACCACTACCACCATACCCTCAGAGGATGAAAAACAAGGCAGAAAGTGGAAAGTTCCATAAGTTCTTGTTAATGCTGAAACAGTTATCTATGAACATCCTATTGGTCGAGGAATTGGAGCAGATGCCCGGGTATGCCAATTTTATGAAGGACCTAGTTACTAGAAAGAGATTCGTGAGCTATGAGCTGGTGGGTAACTTGTATCATTGCAGTGTCATAGCTTCACGGGTCCTTGCACAGAAAAAGGAAGATCCAAGTGCCTTCACCATCTGATGCAAAATTAGTGATTTTGAGTTTGCAAAGGCATTATATGACCTAAGTGTTACATCAACTTGATGCCATTAGCTGTGTTCAAATAGCTGGGTGTGGGAGCCCCTACACCACTACGATATATCTATTAATGGTGGACCGCATAGTTAAGAAGTCAGTGGGGATCCTTTTTGATGTGCTAGTCAAGGTGGATAGGTTAATCTTCCCTGCTGATTTCGTGATCCTAGATTGCTAAGTTGATTTTGAGGTCTCCATTATCTTGGGGTGACCATTCCTTGCCACTGGGAGAGCATTGGTGGATGTTGAAGTGGGCCATTTGAAGTTCAGGCTGAAGAAGGAGGAGGTCACCTTCAATGTCTGTAGGTAAATGAAGCAGCCTAATGAGTTTAGAGTTGTATCAACAATTGAGGATGAGTCTGAGTTTTTTCATGAATTATGAGTAGTCAAGAGACTTGTGTTATGCCCTAATGTTAAATTAGACACTTCTTGGGAGGCAACCTATGAGGTGGTTTGGTGAAAACCAAGTAACTGAACTACCTGCATTATGTTGCAGCGTTAAATCAGGCGCTGCATAGGAGGCAACCCATGAATGATCGGTGAAGTCTAAGTAGCTGACAGGAGCGCTTAGAGCGCCACAGGTATGTCCCTCTCCTATAATGGTTGTTTTTATACTTCGGGGACAAAGCATGCATTTTAAAGGGGGGGGGGGTGTACTTGTTTTTGGTTGTTGATTTCTTTCGAGAGTTTTTGTTGCCATGTTTCTTTTCCCTCGGACATGCTATATAGTAGAACTGAGATATTTACAATTTTGTGTTTTGTTTAACTAGAAGTAGCTTAGGAGTACTTTAGAACCAATAAATGCACTTGTTTTTGTAGTTGTTGAAAATGACCCTTTTAAAACTTTTTGATGTTATCTATGTATGTTAACTGGAAACTATGACTTCTATGGATCTTTTTGTGGAATTTAGTAGATTAGCATGTGTAATTGTGGCTTAGCTATGCATAAACTAGATATATAGAATAAATGCAAACTTGTACCATATGTGAGATGAGGATTCTTACCCAGTTCAATACTGTGTAAAGGATCTAGAACTTGCCCGGTTGGTCTTTACACAGGTTGTAGGATAGTTGGTAAGGAAAGGATCACAGGCCCTTTTTGTTTTAGCCCACTTTTAGCTTAAATTGCCCTACCAAATAAAAATGATTCCCTTGATCCCATGTTTGAGCCTTAAGTTGACCATTTTTTTTATTACCCGTTCACCTTTCCTGTGTTTACAATGAACCTGGTCCCTCCTTGTACATAGTGAACCTCGACTCAAGCAAAATGCATAAGTTGAGGATGGCTATAGTAGGGGTGTGTAGATCAGTTGGGGGTGAAAATGTCAAAAAAAAGTGGCGTGTGGTGTGAAATGTCAAAATAAAGAAAAAAAGATTTGAAAAAAAAGATGAAATGTCAAAAGTGAAAAGAAAAGAAAAAGAATTAAAAAAGATGAGAAAAATACAACACAACCACGAATGACAGTTGAATAGTGAAAAAGGGAGAAAAAGGCTGAAAAAGATAAAAAGAGGCAAAAAGTGAAAATTGAAGCCAAAGCATGTAGCGCCAAGGAGGGTTAGTCATTAATATCCATATCTATCATACCCAGCCCGAAGCCTACATTACAGACCAAGAAAAAGTCCTATAGTGATCCTAGCCGGATTGTCTAAAAAAACCGAATAGAGAAAATAAGGGCAAGCCTATGGTATTCGATGTGCAGTATTTGAAATTTCTTTATGAGAGTGAGAGTCCTATTTGATTATTCCCAAGTTTCATTATATATATTTGTGAGTTTTGTGGACTTCATTTTCTATGAGGGTACATAATTTGTATTGCACTCTTAAAAGTGTCTGTGAGAATAACATTAGTGATAGCTCAGCTCTCTGCTAATAGTTAGATGCCATATCTAGATCTATGTATGTCATGAGTTGTAGTTGCATGTATGCTTATCTGACTTACTTTGAATGAAAAAGGGGTTAATATCTGATAATAGTTGTATGTGCAAATATTGTCGTGTTGGTTGTAGGTCTTCTATTTTACTTTCTAGTTAAGCGTCGTTTTATAGTTTTGTTTTGTTTGCATGAGGACATGAAAAAGTATTAAGTTGAGAGTGTTGATGTGTTGTGGGTTTATAGCACTTTCAACACTTAAAACTAAGAAAATTTGCATGGTTTTAGACGTGTTTATACGGATATGACACATTGTTGCTTTATTTTCAGGGAAATAGGGAGTTGGAGTTGAAAGCTGCGAAAGAAGGAAAAAGAGTACAAAAATTGGGCAAAGTATAGACTTCAGTATGAGTCGTACTATGAGTTGTGATAAATTTTAGAAGATCTGTACAAGAACTAGCCAAAGTACGACTCTTCGTATGAGCCATACTAGAGCAGTCGTGGAAAATTTTAGAAGGATGCACTTTGATTAACCTCCTGGTATGGGTAGCAACTACAACCCGTGATGACTACCTATGATTCGTACCAAGGAGCCGTGGTGAAGTTCAGAAAGATTGTTGAAAGGCAGATCTTATGGTACGAAAGGCAACCATGAGTGGTAAGAGTAATCTACGAGCCATACCAAGACACTAGAAGAAATAGTCAGAAGATGCCAGATATCTCAGGTTCAGACCACAATAGGAATGTACAACTCGTAGAAGCATTTTAGGAGCTGTACCAACTCCCATAACTTATCCATATTCAGAGTTGCAAGGAATTATACAAGCAGAAGGTATGACTTGTACAATCTTGGTATGAGTCGTAGGAGAAGGTGGCGACAGTTTTATTAGTTTCCCTGTAATTTAGGAAAGATTTCTAATTATTTATAGAAATACTTTTCTAGGTTATTTTAGTTAGAGGACGAATTTCTTGGAGGAGAATTCGACTTATTGGAGATTCATCTTGATTTTTCGAATATTCTTGAATTTAATCTTCATTGTTCTTAAATTGTTCTTAGTTGAATATTGCAATAACCAAGTGTGTTTTATTTCAAAATTCATTATAAGTTCTTAATTGTGTTTTATTCAATGAATGTTAATTCTTCTCTTACAATCATGAGAGGCTAAAACCTCCACAACTAGGGTTGTTGGAACCATGATGAATTAATAAACTAGGGTTTGAAAAGAATGATTCTAAACCAATACGCATGCTTGTATTATTTTCTCTTCATCTTAAATGTTTCTTAATGGAGTGCAACGTTAGGACTTGCCTAAATTCTCTACTTGCTTGAACCTAGAGAGGTAGAGATTAGGGAAAGAGAATATCAACATAGCCTTGAACTTTATGGTTCATTGTATAACTTAAGCTACGGTCGTAGATAGCCAATTTTAAACAAATCGATAACGGTTAAAAAGGAAATCATTCAAAGACCTAATCCATAATTGAATATAATCATCCAATAGGAATGAGCTAATCGTTTGTATGAACTTATGTTATCAGTTCTACAATTTAAGTATTGAGATAGATCACAAGTGCAAAACTCGAAGACGTTATCAATCCATGGGGAACACTTCCCTAGTTAAATGCATCAACTTGATAACAACATCAATCTTCAATATTTTTACCTGTTTACTTCTTTAAACACCCCTCATTAGGAGATAATCGAACTAAAAGCATAAATACTAGCATTATTCTATATCCTGACCATATTCTCTGAAGGATCGACCCCAACCTATGTTGGGTTCTTTGTTGATAACGTCCGCGTCATACTTTTACCAAGGTGTGATGTGAGCGTTATCACTTACCCTCTTTGACCACTTTATTATGTTTCCATAACCCTTTTCACATTTTTGAATCCCTTCTTTTCACTCCTTTCACATTTTTCACACCCTAAGTGTTATTGTGAGCTCAAACTTTATTTTTTTGTCTTTTGCTTTCCTTTCTTCATCTTTTTAAGGTCAAGTACACTTTGGGATGTGCTCATACAATATATTTTTGGCCTATTTGTACCTTCTCTTTCTTATTACCCCTAACCTACAACTTTTTTCTCATTTTTAATTACTTTTCAAGTGTCAAGGAGGATGGGTTCAATAGAGGGCCAACTTGAAAATTGACTTTGGCTTCCATTACAGTTGACCAAGAAAAAGGTTAATAGGCTTAAAATGGGAGACTAGATATTCATGCATCAGTTGATAGGTCTCTGTAGGTAAATATGGCTTGTGAAGCACAAAGAAGGCCTAAGTTCATCTTCACAACCCATAGTCAATCCTAAAATCAGGCACAAGTAGCAAGGCAAGTTCTAGAGTGTGATCAAATCAAGTGAACAAGTAACTTTCCTTTCCCACACATTGGCATATGGATATAGAAACGGATAAAACATCACTCTCAACTAGGTATATATTTTCAATAATTTCATGTCACGGATGGAGATAAACAACTCAATGTCAAACAACTACAACAAAAATTTTGAGGGGGGCATTGTTTTTAAAAATCATCTCAAATATGCCACAAGATAAATTACCATTACCATCTAAGTCAAAAACAATCTACTTATCCTAAGACAACTCAATGAAGTAGGATGGTACCCTTAAGAAAGTCACCTAAGCAATCCATCATTGGGCCCATGCACTATGACACCTAACTACTTTTTATTTTGCTAGATTCAACAAAAAGTAAGCTTCACGGGAAAGATCAATGGCGAAGAAAATCAAGGAGCACTCCACACTATAAAAGCAAAAAGAAGCTAATCTAAGAAAGATAAAGAAGAAGCTATACTAATAAAGTCTGTAAAAATTGGACTACATAAACCACAACCACACATCCATATCTTAATGATTTCATAAAGTCATACAAATAAAAGTTTGAGAAAATCAACCATCATACACACAATCAGTCATCATACACACATCCAAAATTTCCACCCCCACCTAAAAATAATTCAGTGTCCCTAATGCATATATGAAACAAAGTACAAAGGGGTAATAAGGTAGCAAAAACTTCTTGTAGCGCTCAGATCGTGCTACTAAACATCATCCTATGGTGGTGTGAGGAGCCAGAATCTGCATCATGAGCTAGGTCACGAGTGTGCAATTGGGGTGCCTCTATCACTCTTTTGAGACCCTCTACCTCGATAGTGGACAGCAACTGGTGGTGCCTCTTGAGTTATGCCCTTGCCCTTATCTACTAGCTGGGCTTGAGCCTTTGTCTGGGCTTGCACCTCTATCTGGGACGGAGTCTAAGCAGGCACCTGCTCCAGTGTAGTACTAGCCCTGGTGACTAGGACTGCTGGGGTGGCATGAGCTGAGTCTGGGCTGGTGATGTGGGCACCTCAAATATGATGCCTTTCCCCTTAGTAGTGGGTCCGCCTAGTAAGGTGGAGCTACGCTGGTTCACCCCAGTGACCATGGTGTCTTCCAACATCTTGGTGATTCATTCACCAGGAGAGCATTAGTAAATATGTCCTCCCTTGGTAAGATAGATACCCCTACCTTCCGACATAGGGCTGTGATAAGACATGGGAATGAGAGGGAGGTTGTCATCTGTACTGCTCTATCCTTCAGCTCCATGCTGATCATCAGACCAATATCATGCTCTGCTTATCCATAATGGATGCCCCAATAAGAGCCTATCCAAGAGGTAGCTTGTTGTCACTCTTCGTCGGGCACACCCTGCTACAGACTACATTCCACCAAAACTTGGCGGAAAACTAGAGGTCCCTCTTGAAAATATTGATTGTATCAGACAAAGCCCAAATTGGGGTACCCTTGGCTATGAACCTCTAGCTTGTCTGCCTCTATCAGCAATCTATCATAATTTGAGGTATCCACCACCTCATAGTCCTCACTCAAGTAGTAACGGTTGATTTCCTCTAGGCTGATATCAACCGATACCCCACGAATCATCACTTAGGATAGTGGCTCAATCTGCACCTCAACATTGGGTTCGACCTTAGAAGAATCTCCCATATATTGCTTAAAACTCCCAGACCATTGTCTAGATATACCGCCCCACTAGACGGAAGAGGGACTCCACGTGCTGAAATCTAAGCTGCTCCATGATGTCAGGGCATGCCTCCTACACAGCGGAGCTAATAGTCCTCTCCTCGATAAATCCCTAATGAACTCTACTATTAATCGTGCTGCAATATTGTAAATAGCGCTGCCTCGAGCCCTGGACTATTCATCTAATCCTATATATCTCTTTCTCCTGTTAGCGTCTCAACTTTGTTGTGGGGGGAGAGAAGATCTGACTAGATGACTCCTCCTCCGTAGCCTTACTGGAGAAGATCTCTATCTGGGGCCCCTAAGAGTGGGCTTGGTCCTAGTCATCATAGGACTGGGGTAAATATCCTGGGACCGGTGTCTCGGCTGATTCCATCATCCTGATGGAACTGGTGATACCTCAACTCTCCAGCTACCTAGAGGCAAGCATTCCTCCTCATCCTCGTCCACTAAGCAAGATCTCTTTGTTGTGTTTGACTTTCCTCCCCTGGGTAATGCTCTTTTGTGTCCTATTTACTTGTGATCATGCACCAGTTTTGTTAGAGCATGGACTCGGGGTATCTTGAAAACAACATAGATTAAGTGCAGGATAGTTGAAGGGATAGTTTGTATCTTCCAGGGATGATTCGTATATTCCAGGGACAGTCCGTATCTTTCATACCCTGTACAATCAATTGAGTCTGAAAATTTCACTTTACTACTTCAATGTACGATTCAACGTACCAACTGTCCTTTGAAGATGGTCTGTCCCTTGAGTCATACTTTGACTCAAACAAGTGAAGCTTACGGGTTCAATTGACGGAAAATAGACGGTCCGTCTTTGTGAGAGACTGTCCGTCTGTTCTTCCATATTTTGGGGTACTAGACAATCTTCACTTTGGTATCTTCAATTTTGGCACAAGTCACAGGCAATGGACAGGACTAGTCCACTTTGAATCTCAAAACACAATAATCACACATGGAAGCACAGTTTATATACATACCTAAGCCCTGTCTAACCAAACTATCATTATAAACCCATGTTCTCACCCCGCCCCCCCCCCGATTTGATTTCCAGGCCAAGGTATATCATAACCCTACTACAATACTTGGTGCAACCATCACATTAAGCATGAAACTAAAAACACAAGATGAAGAACATTACCTAAGTGAGTGTGTGTTCGTGCAGTGATGTGACATGACTTATGTGTGTGAAGAACCCTAGAAATGTATCTCTTTGTGTGTGTGGTTGAAAGGAGAGTGCGACAATGCTAGATCTTAAAACTCAAATGATTACAATTGAGGGATTTTGACTAGGGAAGAAGAGGGAAAGGACAAAGAAAAAGATGGTGGGTGTGCGTATGTTGAGTTGACGTTACGCCAATCGCACACCCATTTCCTTCTTAAATTCAACTGGGATGGGTCGGTCAAGCCCGTGGGTGGTTAATTAAAGGCCGGCTCACCCAATTTGAACAATACTCGACCCTCTTTTCATTTTTCACGTGGGCCTAATGGTTTTTCCTCCTTAATGAACAGAGACAGGCCGAGAGATAGTCCTTCTTGGCAGGGTACGGTCTGTACATTGGACAGTCTCTTACCCATCCCCTTCTAGTTCCAGGTGTAGAAGATGGAGGAACATGTCGTTCGTCCTTTGAAAGGACGGTCTGTCTGTTCTACCGTCATATGCATACCAAAATTCTTCCTTTCTATTTTAGACCACTTTCCTCCAAATTTCTAAGTGTAACTGCATCACTAACACCCATTAGTCCAAAAAATGCTTGGGTTTCCTCCCAAAAAGCGCTTGAGTTAACGTTGCGGCACGATATGGATACTACACAAGGTGTAGCATCAATTGGGTTGCCTCTCAAAAAGTACTTGATTTAAGGTCGTGGAATAATACAAGATACCTAATCTTGGATTTGGTAAGCACACCTGATTTACTTCTGGGCCTAAAATTCCAATTTCTAAACCTCCCCCAATGGCCAGACATAACGACCCATTAGAAGACATATTGGGTCATTATATCCATCCATTGCCAATGGAAAAATTATGGACACTTTTTGAACTCCATCTAATGGCTCAAAAGATGAGTTATTATTCCCCCCAATGACTCTTCAAGTGGCTCGTTGTTTCGGTCTTGGAAAATTCCACAACTCTCTAATCTTAGTCAGGACAGGAGACCTAACGACTCGTTAATTCCTCTAACAACTTATCGCCTCACTTGTTTGACTTCTGGAAACAACCTTTTCTCCTACTCTGCACCACTTAATTGGTCACTCAATGAACCATCAGGCCACTTGACTAGTCATTGGATGACTCATTCTTTGACCTAGTGTAGATTTTCCTATTTTTTCTCCCTTCAACCCTCGGGTCTGATCTTAGGAACTTTGGGGTATTACAGAAGGCAAAGATGATATGAAAGAAAAGTACCCTTAATTATTCCTTAATATAGAATAAAATAGTTAAGGTAATGGTCTTAATCTTACTCTATCAATTCACTTCCTGTGTCATAATTCTCATGATTTATAAAACTCACGCTTTACATTATGATTTGTCCTATGAACTTATGTCTTATGTTATTCCCTCAGTGTTTAAATCAACTCATGATAAGTCAAATCTATGTTGTCTACATGTCTCATATGACTCGTGCCTATGATTCCTTTCCTCTAAAAGTTATGAAATCCTAGGAAGAATGATGTTTATGATGATGAACAAAGAGAAAGGTAAGTTTTGGAAAAATTCCCTTTTCCATGCTTTAAGAAGCCAAAGAGGGACTATGTTTATGTTTCTTATGTATTCCTTCATGTCTATGAGTTTTTGATGTCCCCTGAGACTTATGATAGTGTTTTTAGTTAGCTGGCACATGTTTGAGAATTTGGGATAGTCTTGTTTACAAAAGAAACTCTGCCGAAATTATGAAAAAATTTCAGAGTTAGATTCTATTCATGTCCATGACCATCATTTGAGGATTAATGATTCCAAGAGGGAGATATTGTAATACCTCATACCTTCGGTTGTGGTTTGAACCATTAGACATATGAGATTAGACCTTAATATAGTGTTACACCCAGTAAGTTTCTAATGTTTAAGACGGCCTATTCATACGTTGGTTAAGAGTTTTAGAGTATAATGCGTACGAGAAAGGGCCCGGGGAAGGTTGGACGAGCACGGAGTCGGAACCGCGCGGGAGGAGGCGGGGCCAGCTGCCCAAAGGGGTAACATGGAACGGGCTATGCCCTACGCGATGGGCTCCATGGCACGCCCGCAAATTGGCGCGACAGGGTCTGTGCTACAGACCCCTATCCACTGCCTCAAGTATATATAATCCCCTCCCTCTGATTTTAAGTTATATTACAAGATATATGCGGGAAGAAGAGAGAAACCACGAGAAATCAAATAAATTTCCTCCATTTACGCTATGAAATGCGGCCCGAATTCAAATTAACTTCGGGTATTGAAGTATAAGGCTGCAGGGAGCATTACTACGGAGTTAGTTTAGTGAAATTTTCCTGGAAAATCTTAACTCTGTCAAGCTAAAGTTGTTGGAATTGATCAAAACTAGTGTCAATATGATCATAGGCTTAAACTAAGCATTTCTCTCTTCTGGATTCTCGAGAAATTGTGAGTTTTTGACCGTGTTCCGTCAAGTTGAAATATAGTTAATATTTCTATATAATGTTATCATTCTTATCGAATTTAGTACTGAAATTAGCCTCATTCTTCCAACAATACGATTGCAGTTGAGAAGAGTAGTTGAATGCAAGCTGAAACTCGCCAGTTAATAGTAATCGACGAATGAGGTATGTTAAGGCAGTTTCCTTTGGCAAGTTAGTTTTCTTAGCATGATAACTCAGTTTGAATCCCAGTAAGAGTACTAGAAGCATGTCTATTATGAGTAGTTGTTATTATTAGCTGAGGCTAGTATTCCATGTTAGTTTGGGATGGATTATGCCTATATAGACTTCATGACCAACCCCAGGGTTATTATCTGTGTCGACGCCCACCAGGGGCGAGATGACATCGCTTTACGGAGCGGTATACCGTCCGTTAGGGATGAAGATGGGGTCCCAGGTCCTCATATGCCGTGGTTGTCTTTATACACTTCCGTCGAGCTTAGTGCCCGGGGTGCAGATATCAGGAGTCCACTAGACTCAGACACAGCTACAGTTCAGGGGCCGATCGGGCTCAGTTGTAGACCTAGGGGACCGGTAGGACCACTATAGCTATTAGTTGACCCAGTGCGACTTGGATAGGGGTATATAGACTGAAGTGTACTCACCAGGGCTTATGGGGGCCCCAGGTGGGTTATTCTGTGCTGATTGTACCTTCTGGCTTATGGGGTCAGGTAAGGTTTTTGTTTGCTTTAGTTATTAATAAATTAGATAGTAAGGAGTTCTATGACTCAGGTATGATCTCTACCCCCTTCATTTCAGTTATTCTCAATTCTATCTATTTATTTTAGTCATTTACAGTTATCGCCTTACATATTCATTACATATTATACTGACACCCTTTTTGGGGCGCTGCATTACTTGCATGCAGGTACGGATAGATGAGGAGTAGGTCCCACATAGCTTTTAGCCAGCATCACCAGAGCAGTTGGCTCCTTTCTTCCGGAGCTTGTAGCTAGAAGGTTTACTTCTTTTGATTGTACAGTTCATGGGTAGGTCGGGGCCTTGTCCCGACCATTATATTACTCCTAGAGGCTTGCAGATTGTTTCTATTCCAATATGGTTAGCTGTTATTAGCCGTTTGGGGCCTATATGTGCTTTAGTTTACAGGTTGGCCGTGTGGGGCCTTGTTTAGCTGATAGATTAGCGGTCTTGTCGGCCATAGTTTAGCCTAGCACTGGTTTACTTTATAGTCATAACTAGACATCATGGTGGTCTTGTCGGCCCACATAGGATTCCCTGTTGTTGCCTCTTTCTGATTAGATATTCTCCACATAGGTGGCTATAAGGCCTTGTCAGCTGGGGACTGAGTTTACAGCCGTGATATAAACTGTTGTTTTCTTGATTTAAGGGTTAGTGTTAGCCCTACACTAGAAGTGCTTAGGCATAGTCAGGTCAGTCAGTTCAGATCCTAGTAGGGCACCAGGTGCTAGTCATGCCTCCCAATTTGGGGCGTGATGAACTTGGTATCAGAGCAGGTTGTATCCTAGCGAGTCTGCAAGCCGTGCTAAGTAGAGTCTTGTCTATTGATATGTTGTGCACCATATTCTATAGGCAGGAGGCTGCAAGGCATGATAGGATGGTTATGCTTTCTTCTTATCCAGTCTTGGTATAGAGCTGTACAGTATAGGGTTGAGTCCCTAATCTTACCATATTCTTTTATCTACAGAGAAATGACAGACCCGCGACACCCCACGACTGGTAGAAGATTGGATGTTGCAGTAGTGTGCCTCAGTCAGAGTCAGCCTGATCTGAGGGAAACAGGGAGACTTCATCTCAGTCTCCCCAGCAGTCTTCACTACGTCAGGAGCTGCTCGGAGCGACAAATGTGACGACACCACCTCCAGTAGTCTCTATACCGGTACCATCGGACCAGGAGGTTAAGAGTGTTGTTGTTATGTTAGCTCTGATGATGACTGCACTACATTAGCCAGTGACACCCATGGTTTCAGAGTCCTCAGGAGGACCTGGTAGTTCGAGGGTCCGAGAGTTTCTCGCACTGAGTCCCCCGCAGTTCACCGGGACAGATCGGGCGAAGGACCCTCAGGATTTCTTGGATTAGATGCAGCGGATTTTCAGGGTGATGCATGCTACACCTGCAGAGTCGGTGGAGTTAGCGGTATTCTGGCTACGGGACATTACAGTACTGTGGTACGAGAGTTGGGAGAGGTCCCGAGGGAGAGGTGTTTCCCCTGCTTCTCAGAGGCTTTTGTGGATCACTACTTGCCACGGAAATTTGACAGACCCGGGTTGATCAGTTTATACATCTAGAGCAGGGGACGATGAGTGTCGGGGAGTACGCTATGAGGTTCGACTCCTTGGCCCTATATACACCAGTTTTTGTAGATACCATGCCGGCTAGGGTGCATCAGTTTATTATTGGTCTGAATCTAGAATATGTGGAGACCTGTATTTCAACCACTCTGTGGGAGGACATGGATATTGCCCACATTTAGGCTTTTGCTCAGAATATTGAACGGATCAGACAGCGGCAACAGGAGATAAGGAGGGCAGATCAGGAGCAACGCAACAGGGCCATACCTAGTGACATGCAGTTGGAGTTCCAGAGTAGACCCAGGCCATGATTTCAGGCAGACCACCAAGACTCCTACCCCTACAACAATAGCAGGGGAGTGTTTCTGGTTATCAGGGGTAGTCAGGACCCCGCGAGAGCTCACGATCAGCAGGTCCATAGCAGCAGAGGGGAGTAGAGCGGAGCATATTCACTGTGCCACTTTGCCCTATCTGCAGTCGACGTCACTTTGGAGCATGCATGTATGGTTCCGTAGCATGTTATACATGTGGACAGGAGGGTCATCAGATGAGAGATCGCCTAGCCGAGGGTTAGAGTGATCGGGACTGACAGGATAGATCTTCATTAGGATCACGTGCCTCAGCATCTCCAGCAGGGAATAGGCCCTCAGCTCCAGTCAACAGAGGCCGAGGCAGAGCAGGGGCCTCTAGCTCATGTACCGGTCTAGATCGCACTTATGCCTTATCAGGATGGAAGGAGTCAGAGTTGTCCTCGGATGTGGTGACAGGTATGCTGGACATTTGCTCTCATTCTATTTATGTACTGATAGATCTAGGATCCACCTTGTCTTATGTTACCCCATTAGTGGCTCGAAAGTTTGGTATTACGCCAGAATCGCTTCAGCAACCTTTTTCAGTTTATACACTCGTTGGTGACTCTATCATAGCTAAGAGGGTCTACCAGGGATGCACAGTAGAGGTTGTTGGTCATCAGACTTTACAGACTTGATAGAACTAGAAATGATTGATTTTGATGCAATTATGGGTATGGATTGGGTGGCTCCATGCCATGCCAATGTTGAATGTTGGACCAAGACTTTCTGATTCCACTTTCCAGGGGAGGTTGTACGGGAGTGGAAAGGTAGTGCAGCCACACCAAAAGGTAGGTTTATTTCCTATCTTTGGGAGATAAAACTGATAGCGAAGGGATGTATTTATCATATTGTCAGAGTTTAGGATGTCCAAGCAGAATCTCCGACTCTCCAGTCCATTCCAGCAGTCAATGAATTTTCAGATGTATTTCTAGAGGAGTTACCTGACATTCCCCCAGAATGAAAAATCGACTTTGCAATTGATTTATTACCAGGTGCTCAGCCCATATCTATTCCCCTATATTGAATGGCTCCTGCTAAGCTTAGAGAATTGAAGGAACAATTGAAAGATTTGTTAGATAAGGGCTTCATCAGGCCGAGTACTTCACCGTGGGGAGCGCCTGTTCTATTTGTGGGAAAGAAGGATGGCTCTTTCTGTATGTGTATAGATCATCGACAACTGAATAAAGTCCCTATCAAGAATAAGTACCCTCTTCCCAGAATAGACGACTTGTTTGACCAGTTGTAGGGGGCAAAATACCTTTCAAAAATCAACTTAAGATCTGGGTATCATCGGGTTCGTGAGAGGGATATTCCAAAATATTGATTTCAAGACTAGGTACAACCATTTTGAATTTCTAGTCATGTCCTTCGGGCCGACAAATGCTCTAGCAGTGTTCATGGACTTGATGAACAACATCTTCAGGTTGTATTTGGACATGTTTGTGATAGTATTTATTGATGATATTTTGGTATATTCCCGCTCAGAAGAAGATCACTGGGATCACCTTCGAACAGTGCTCCAAACTCTCAGGAATCGCAAGCTATATGCGAAGTTTTCTAAATGTAACTTTTGGTTGAATTCAGTGGCCTTTTTGGGCCACATTGTGTCATATGTTGGCATTCTGGTAGACTCACAGAAAATTGAAGCAGTACAAACATGGCCTAGACCTAGAACTTCTGACTGAGTTACGCAGTTTCCTGGGGTTAGCCGGGTATTATAGAAGATTCGTAGAAGGATTTTCCACCTTAGCAGTGCCTTTGACCAAGTTAACTCAGAAAGCAGCTAAATTTCACTAGACTAAAGCATGTGAATTTCAGGAGTTGAAAAACAGACCGACCTCAACATCAATATTAGCCTTGCCAGAAGGATCAGAGGTTTATGCAGTATACTGCGATGCTTCAGGCGTTGGGTTAGGATGTGTTCTGATGCAGCACGGTAAAGTAATTGCTTATGCTTCCAGATAGATGAGGAAGCATGAGAAGAACTACCCCACCCATGATCTGGAGTTGGCCGCGGTGATTCATTCCTTGAAAATATGGAGGCACCTGTATGGCGTTCATGTAGATATTTTCACTGATCATAAGAGTTTCCAGTATATCTTCACACAGAAAGAGTTGAATCTACGACAATGTCGTTAGTTAGAGCTATTGAAAGACTATGATGTAAATATCTTGTACCATCCAGGGAAAGCCAATACTGTAGCCGATGCCCTCATCCGTAAATCCGTGGGATTTTAGTACACCTAAAGCCAGGACAACTGGAACTGGCTCAAGAATTGCATCAGTTAGCCAGTTTGGTCGTCCGTATAGTAGATTTAGGAGACAGTGGAGCAATAATTCAGAATATGACAGTATCATCATTAATTATGGAAGTAAAGGAACGACATTACGAAGACCCTAACTTGGTTCATCTCAGACATAAGGTTCAGCGAGGGGAATTACAGATTTCCAGGTAACCGAAGATGGAGTTTTGAGATATAGGGACCGCCTCTGTGTTTCGGACGTGGCAGGACTTCACCAGCAAATTATGGGCGAGGTGCATTATTCCCATTAATCTCTTCATCCGGGTTCGAAAAAGATGTACCATGATATAAAAGAGATTTACTCATGGGCGGGAATGAAAAAGGAGATAGAAAAATTTGTAGCTCAATGTCCTAATTGATAGGTGAAAGTCGAACATCAGAAATCCGGCGAACTGACACAAGAGATAGTAGTGCCTATGTGGAAATGGGAGGCCATTAATATGGATCTTGTGACAGGATTACCCGTACTAGATGCAAATTTGATGCTATTTGGGTGACTGTTGACAGGTTGACGAAATCAGCTCACTTTCTACCGATCAGGACCACTTTCTCAGCTGAGGATTATGCCGAGCTTTATATTAGGGAGGTAGTCAGATTGCATGGTGTCCCAGTATCTATCATTTCTGACAGGGTAGCACAACTCACAGCTAGATTCTAGCAATCTTTCCAGAGAGGTTTGGGAACCCAGGTTAATCTGAGTACAACATTCCACCCTCAGACAGATGGGCAGGCAGAACGTAGAATTCAGACGCTCGAGGATATGTTATGGGCATGCATGCTAGACTTCGGGGGAAGTTGGGAGGAACATTTACCATTTATTGAGTTTTCTTACAATGACAGTTACCATTCAGCGATTCAAATGGCGCCTTATGAGGCCTTATATGGGCGTAATGTAGGTCCCCAGTTGGTTGGTTTGAGGTTGGAGAGACAGGGTTAATTGGACTGAATATAATTCACCAGTCAGAAGAGAAAGTAAATCTTATCAGAGAACGTCTGCTGACAGCTCAGAGCCGTGATCTTGGGCATAATTGCATGCCCAAGTGGTACTTTAATACTTCATTTCTACTTGTTTATCTACTTTTATGTGTGCATTTTCATGTGATTTGTATGTAAATGTGGATTTATACTAACCAACATGATTAGTGTTGTTTTGTAGTCTAGAAGGAATTTTTGAAAGCTAATCTACAAGTTGGTGAAGTGTGGAAATGGACTCGGAAGCAAGAAGTGGAAGTTTATAAGGAAAATTGGCCAAAATAGGGGCTCCGCGATGGCTCCGTGTCACGCTACCATCGCGGAGGCAGTCTGCCTAGAGGGGAATTTTATGTCAAATTCCAGTGGAGGTGCGCGATGGTACCGTGGCACGGAGGTGAGGCTCCGCGATACACGCTGTGCCGCGCTGAAGTGCATTTACCTGGGAGCTAAGTTCCAGTGGAGGTTTGTGCAGGGATGTGGCACGGAGGTGATGCTCCGTGATACGCTCCGTTCCACGTTGCCAGTTATTCCGGAAAAAATTCTCACTAGGATAAATAGCACACATAGGTTTTATTTTAAGGAAGCTGACATTTTGAGCAAGACCGTGGATAGCAGGCAGTTGAGAGGAAGAATTTCTAGGGTTAATTCTCTTCCTTTTTCTCTTTAGTTTCAATTGCTTGTATGAATTCTACTTGTTTGAAGATGTTTAATCCACAAATGAGTGGCTAATTCACCTCTTGCTGAGGTTAAGGATAATTGTAGAGGAATGTAATTAATAATTATTTCAGTTTTCATCTTCTCTATAATGGTTTTTCTATCAATTCTTGTTTTTACTACGTTAATGTTTGGCCAATGTTAATTTATATTCTAGAATTCCAATTTTGATTCTGAAAGGGAAATTAATTGGATAGATGTGAATTAGTGGAATATGATCTTTTCTTAGTTGATAAAATTGAGAGAAGATTTACGTTCAGAATAGAAATATATTTGTAATGTCATATTAGTCATTTATGGAATTTGTTATGTATGGCTAGAGCATGTGGTTTTTGCATCACAGAAATGTGTAATGTAAGTCTCATGATTCTTTAATTGGAGAGGAGTCGAAAGATCCAATCTATGGGTTATTAATTCCTGACTAACAACCTAAGAGAAGATTGACTGATTCTAATTAATAAATGACATCCCTGCTTGTTTTCCTCAACCTCAGCTTGTTCATTGCTATTATTCAGACTTTAATTTACAATCTTTACTTAGGTTCTTATTAACTATTAATATTGACTCATAAAACATTATTTGTTTGGTTGTCTCCTTCATAGAGATATCGTTCACTAACAATTAGGATAATTACTACCATAATTCAGTCCTTGTGGGATCGATACTTGGCTTGAAATAAAGCCACTTTATTACTTGTACGACCACGTGCACTTGCGTGTAGTTTGGTCCGAACAAGTTTTTAGCGCCGTTGCCGGGGACTGGCAATTGGTTATTTAATTCTCTTAGTGTAGTTTACAAGTTCGATATAAGTGTTGACAACTTGATCTTAGCCTTTCTCATGCAGGTACTGAATTTTTTTCTGAACGCTGGCAAGAGACAAGGAGTTGGTGGATTCATTTATAGAGCCAGAGAGACAGTTTCATCGCCAAAGAAGGGAAGCTATAGAGAAGAAGCTGCAGTTTCTAAGACAGGAAATTCTGGAGCAGCAACAGAATCCACCGATTGTAAGGGCAATTTTAGTGCCCGAAGAGATGGTAGCAAGACCGGTCCGTGAAGTGGCAATACCACACACAAATAATGTAACATACAACATTCGCAGACCAGCGCCAGGAGGGAGATTCGAACTCAAGCAGAATATGGTGCAGTTGTTGCACAGCAGCGGGCAATTTACAGGTCTCCCTCATGAAGATCCACAACAACATCTCAAAAACTTTTTGGAGATAAGTGACACCTATAACCCCACTGGAGTATCATCCGACTATGTGAGGCTTACATCATTCCCGTTCTCACTGTTGGGGGAAGCAAAGAGGTGGTTGAAAGCTGAACCACCATATTCTATCACTACTTGGGATGACCTCGCAAGGAAGTTTTTGATACGATTCTCTCCATCAGGGAAGACAGCCAGACTTAGAAGTCAGATTCTAAGTTTCAAACAGAGAGAGGGTGAGAATTTGTATCAGGCTTGGGAGAGATTCAAGTTAATGCTAAAGGTTTGTCCTCATCATCACCAGTCTAATGATGTGTTGGTGCATACGTTCATTGAGGGTTTGGAATCGCATACTAAGATTCTGTTAGATTCAGCAATCGGTGGGCAGGCATTGGAGAAGACCTATGAAGAGCTTTACACTTTATTAAACTGTATTTCACAGGGAAATCTAGAATGGAATGCGGATTCAACTCGAGGAGGAGCAAAGAAAGCTGCAGGAGTTTTTGAGGTGGATGGTTTTATAGTTATTGCTACACAGATAGCTGCTTTGCAAAATCAACTTAACACCCACTTCAGCAGTATGAGCTTGAGCCACGCACAAGCCCCAGTCAATGCAGTTCATCAGGTATGGTGTGAAGTGTGTGGAAGTAGTGAACACTCAGCTGAGTGATGTGGTGCCAATCCAGACTCGGTGAATTTTGTTGGAAACGTCCAAAGGAATAGTAATCAATAGTATGGCAACAGTTACAACCCAAATTGGAGGAATCATCCGATTTTTTCTTGAGGGAGTACTAGTCATCAAGGACAAAGTTCAAATCAGGGCGTGCAGAGAAATCAAGGGGGGCATCAAAATTTTCAGTCACAATATAGAGGAAACAATGTACCTCCTCCACCAACCAACAACATCGAGGATATGTTCAAAACCATAATAGCTAACCAAGAACAGATGTAGGCTGATTATGTGAAATTAGCGGCTGACATGAAAAATCAGCAGTTAGCTACAAAGGCATTGGAGTATCAGTTTGGACAGTTAGCTGGAGCCCAAAACACTAGACCAAGGGGAGGATTACCAATCGATACTGACCCAAATCCCAAGCAGGTCAATTTAGTTACCACCAGGAGTGGAATTCAACTCAAGGTGGTGGAACCAAAAAGGCCACCTCAGCAATCTGGAACGGCGGAAAAGGAAGAAGAACATGATGATGTGAGGGGGAAGGAAAAGGCAGCCGAGATAGAAAGACCACCACCCCCATTTCCTCAGAGATTAAAAAAGCACAAGGAGGAAGCGTGCTTCAAGAAATTCATGGAAGTGTTGAAATATGTAAATATTAATTTACCTTTAGTTGATGTTTTGCAGGGAATGCCGAAATATGTCAAGTACATCAAGGAAATTGTAGCAAACAAAAGAAGATTGACAGATGGAGTCGGTCTACCAGAAGTAGAGGGATGCAAAGAGGGCTAGGACCGACAGCTATGGGGTTTCTCAGGTCAGGTTAGGGGGTGGAGAGCGTTAGCAGTCCCAGCATAGGGCTATCTTTCTAGCTCCATCATCGGCCAACACACCATCTAGGTTCCGAGGAGATCAGAGGAGCAGGGCTTTAGGCTCGAGGGATCAAGGTATCATGCAGGTGGAGTGCGGTTTTCTAGCTTGTGCGAAGTGCGTCAAGAATCATCCTGAAAGGTGTTTAGTTGGCTCAGATGCGTGTTTCGGGTGTGGCCAACCCGGGCACAGATTTTGGGACTGCCCCTCAGCCAAATTAGGGGTCGATGGGACCCATGTGACAACAGCCAGTTCTACCACTCCAGAAGCATGTCCCCCTCAGAAGGTGCCTCTACTAGTTCAGTAGGTGGTCAGCGCCAAAACTGGTTTTATGCTTTAGTACCCCGCTAGGAGAAGGAGGCTTCGCCAGACGTGGTCACTGGTATGTTGCAAGTCTTCCATATTGATTCTTATGCCTTGCTAGATCCAGGAGCTACTTTGTCTTTTGTGAACCCTTATATTGCAAGTAGTTTTGGAGTGAGCCCTAAAATACTATCTGAACCGTTTTCAGTCTCTACTCCAATCGGTGATTCGGTTGTAGCTAGGTAGGTGTATAGAGGTTTCCCCATTACAGTGTTGCATAAGGTCACATCCACAAACTTAATAGAGTTAGCTATGACTAACTTTGACCTCATTTTGGGCATGGATTGGTTGTTTGCATGTTATGCTTCGATTAGTTGCAATACCCAGCCAGTAGAGTTCAGGTTTCCGTGTGAGACGGTCTTGGAGTGGAAGGGTAAGTCAACTTTTGTGACGACCCAACTGTACACCCGAATCGTAGACACGGACAAGGAGCCCTGAGAGACCCCAAGTCGACCCATGGCATGAGCATACATCTAATTCAATCACATGAGTGGAAGACTTAACATAGAGAATGTAATCATAACATAACATGAGAGGAAACAGTACAATACTTATACAATATAGCGGAATACAACTTTTTAGTCTGATAAGCCTCTAAACATGAAAGGTGGATTGATGGGACAACTCCCCAACTAATCCAACATGCAGAAACTGAAGGAATAACATAGAATATGAACATGTAGCCCTCGGAACATGAAGACTCACTAGGTACGCAGTGAGCAAGTCTGAATCTATCTACGGGTGATGATGAGGCTGAGAACTGGGACCTATATCATGAGATGATACAACATAAAAAGTATGCAGTCAGTACGTGGAATACTGAATATGCAAGGTAAGTAAAAACGGGCATTTAAATTATGTATAAAACTCATACAGGTTCATAAGAGTAGGACAATATGCTCATAACATAATAATTGTAATATAACATAAGGCTCAAAGTTTTCGAATCATTCATAATACATTCGTAATCAAAATCATAAGGGAAAAAATCTTACTGAACATAACTTCAGCCTATATACATAGTCATAAACATGCATAAATCATGAGGAACAGTGGGAGATTCTCTTAACCGACATACTCCATATGAGCACACATGAAGCCTGACTTGTAACCCTAGTCGGGAGGGTGTTCGTACCTTTCCAAGGGTAGGAACCATGAAGGGTGTGATCACACATGAAATGGGCCATTTGTTCCAGGGACAAACATGAAAGGGTCACAACATACCTACGGTGGCACGTAGTTCATGAGATCCGGGCTTAACATGAGCTCTGAACCTACTCAGTGTTCGATACTACTCCCAAAACATATATAGTGCTCATAATAATACATACATGAGTTCAGGGGCAAGTTAAATCATAATAATTGTAAACATGCTTGAACATACGTGAACTAGCCATGACTTGAGGCCCGTGAGTCGGCCAAAACATAATTCATGCTTAATAAAATATATACATATTTGTGGATCATGCATTTAATTTAAATTTCAATAAGAGCATGATAGATATGTCATGCCCCACCTTGGGAGGCATGAATGGAACCTAGTACCACACTGGAATCTGACTGACCTGGCTAGGCTTATATGCACGTCTGGTGCAGGCCTGTAACTCAATTCAAGAAAACAACGGGCTATATCTCCGCTGTAACACAGCCTCCGACCGACAAGGCCGCATAGCCACCTGTAAAAGAAACCAGCTAACCCGCAACAATAATAACAAGGAATCCTATGCATGACGACCAGACCACCATGATATCTAGTTATAACAGAAATAAAAATCAGACGCTATACAAGGCCCCACACGGCTAACACGTAAAATAAGATGTATATGGACCCCACACGGCCAATAATAGCTAACTAACGGGAAACTGTAGTCTGCAAGCCTCTAAGAATACAAATAGTGGTAGGGACAGGGCCCCGGCCTACCCAATTCTATATAAAGAAATACTGAACCTCTACCACATGGAAACTCCGGATGAAAGGAGTTGGCCAACTGTTGACTTTGAATAGCTGCTACTGAAGACCCTGAATTCTGTATTTCTAAACCTGCAGGCAAGTAATGTAGCACCTAGAGGAGGGCGTCAGTACAATATGTACCGAATATGTAAGGCAGTAAATAAGCTAATAAAGACTGGAAAAAAATATAAAGAGCAGGGAAGGAAGAATAACCTGTAAGCTTGCTTATTCGTAATCTTCATCTAACAAAATGCTACGTGTACGTGAGCTATGACCGCATGATTACACATTCATAAACTATAATTGGCAAGCAAGAATACAAACAAGAATCTAACCTGTCCCCATAAGCCTGGAAGGTAAAAAAAAACACAGAAAAACCTACCTGGGCCCACATAAGCCCCAACAAGTACAAACAAGTCCACTTTTACTATTTGACTATTAAGGATTTTTGCATAAACTATAACTTGAGGTGGCTCTCGTGACCTCAATCTGATAGAACTCAATACGGCCCTTACAGCCTCAGTGAATGGAACTCAATACATCCCTTACAACCTCAGTAAATGGAACTCAATACGGCCCTTACAGCCTCAGTGAATGGAACTCAATACGTCCCTTACAACCTCAGTAAATGGAACTCAATACGGCCTTTACAGCCTTAGTGAATGGAACTCAATACGACCCTTACAGCTCAGCGAATGGAACTCAATAAGGCCCTTACAGCCTCAATAAATGAAATTCAATACGGGCCTTACAAGAACGACCCTATAGGCAATAACATCTAACACCCGAACGTCGTAAGGAATAACCAACCTAGCTAGGGTAATTCTGACGAGGGTTACTATGTTGTCGCTATCGTCTCAATGCCATTCATAACAACTGACCATAATAGGTTTACTCTAGGATGCTTTCCCTCTACGTGAAACAACTATGGGGCTGCTATAGTTAGTTATGCTCTGGAGCAGTCAGCCCTAACCTCCCATAGGTATCTTATTATAACTCTTAGCCTAGAGGTAATACTGTAAAACTGTGGTTCTAGTCCCTTGGACGCACTGAGTCTATTCAGATTTCATATGCCTTCTTTGGGCGGTTCCTAACCTCGTAGGTGTGTTTATATGGACTTAGCCATTCCCGGCAACCTATACCTGGATATCGAACAAGAGTAAGTTGGGGCGTTGGCCCCGTCTCTAGCTACTGACAAACCCCCCCTTAAGGTATCTACTATTCTATCAGGCTGATACAACTGAGGTGGTGCCTTGAGTGATTTGTGTGATAAGCACCAAGTCGACTGAAACTATCTGTTACTGGCAATAGCCACTATGTGGTGGACTGCCCTTCAACTCTGCATCCAACTCTAGTGCCACTGACTCTTGGGTGCGGCCATACTCACATAATTCTGGCCTTGGAGGCATCAAGATACGCCAACGGTCTCTAGGTGAGCTCTACTGACAATACAGGCGCCGTATTGATTGTTAAATCACCTTGATGGACCTATACTATTTAATTTACTATCTTAGTCCCAATAACTGTCTACAAGCTTCTAGGGTCTAGGCTTGACAATATAACGTTTGATTCTACTAACACACTGAATTGAAGAACAAAGGAATTTCTATGACGCTCCTAGCGTGTGACACACTTAACATGCTCTGTCTCGATGAGAGATAGTGCGGTATAATCTATATACATTTTCTAGTAGCTAACCAGAACTTATATAACCTTAGTCTACTGATAGTAGCTAACCAAAGCATATCTGACCTTTATATACTGATGACAGTTAATTACAACATGTCTAATCACAATTACTAATAGCGACTATCTGCAGCATATGGGATCGTTATTTCTACTAGAGAACATAAGTCGTAACACTGTACCTTAGCTGCCGTTTCCTAAATAAATGATGAGTTTCAACTTGTATTCGCCAGCTATCTTCAGTTATAACCATTATACAGGGAGAAAGAGATGAATTTCAATACTAAATTCGGGGTAAAATGATAGCTTTAATACTAACATTGACTATACTTCAATTTAATGAAACATGGCCGAAAATGTATTATTTCTCGAGAGTTCAAAAGGGAGAAATACTTACTTGAAGCCTGTGAGCATATAGAAATTAGTTTGGAGAAATTCTGACAACTTTTGCTTGGTGGGCCTACGATTTGTCGGGCGAATTTCACGAAACTAACTCCGTAGTAATTCTCCCTACGAGCTTAAACTTTGATACCCAAAGTTAATTTGAGTTTGGATGGCGAGCGATAGCATAAAAGGATGAAAATTTCTAGAATCCTTCGTGTTTCCTCTTCTCTGGCTGATATGTTCCTTTGAAATGATTTCAAATGAAATAAGGGGCTATATATATAAGTAAGGTCGGTGGCAGGGGCTGCCTCGCGCCTCCCATTGAGGCTGCCACCCTAGCGCGCCGCACCTCCCATTGAGCAGCAGGCCTGGCACCCCGCGCCTCTCATTGAGGCAGCAGGTCTGGCACCCCGTGCCTCTCAAAGAGCCAACAGGTTTGGCGCCCCGCGCTGGTCAGTGCACTATTGCCTGGCGCGTCGTGCTGGCCCTTTGCGCACTGGTCCCGTTCGACCCCGCTTCCGACGATTTCTCAACACGCTTCAAGTTCCTCTTACTCATCACCCATCCACGTGTATGCTTACTAATCGTTAACATTTACGAGGTGTAACATCCTCCCCCCCTTAGTAATGTTCATCCTCGAATGTCTACTTCAATTCACAGGACCTTAACTTTTTCAACTATTATCTCGGAAAAATTTCAGCAGAGTCTCCCCTTATAGTATGGAATATCTCAAAATCTTGAAATGCAGAAACATCCAGCACACGCATTTCATATGACACTATCAAAATTGTTTCTCCACAAGATTGTAATCGACTAAATAGTACTGAAAACATAAGCAGTAAAATAGCAGCTAAATGATAACATCATCTGAACTATATAATAATCCTAGAACAAGTGGGGATATCTAGGGCTCACGTCATCCTCAGTTTCCTAGGTCGTTCCTTCCTTATTTTTGTTTCTCTACAATACTTTTATAGAGACCACATCGGTAGTCCTTAAACTTCAAAACGGCCGATATAATACGATGATTGCAACCTCTTCGTTGGTTAATTTCCTAGTAACCTGAACGTCCTTAACTGGAACAACTCGAGACGGGCCACGTATGCCCTTTCGTAATGTTGACATGTGAAAGATGGAAGGTCCGGTTCTAGCTCTGGAGGCAATTCCAACTCGTATGCCCCGATCCAACTACCCTCAATTTACCTACTTCAAATTGTCATATAGGGGACTTACATTTCTATCCATAACAGGTCTGTGGCATCTGACTTGTGTGCTCTACTTAGCTATTTGTGTGGATACGAGAGGTTATACTTTGGTTGGCATGTGTCCTATTCTGTTCTGACACCTTTACTAGAACTTAGTTGCAAATTGTGCTTCTCTGTTAGAGTTTATTAAGTGCTTGGGCTCCACGCAACCCAATTGTTTCTTGAATATTTAACTTGGCATAAGCCTTAGCTGCTACTTAATTCCATCCGGCGAGACACAAATTGATCTCATTTCAAATGAGGTAAGTTACACATTGTATGAGATAACCTTGTGGCTGTATTCATGTCAATTACTCTATACCCCCTTGCAGGCATGGCCACCTCCTGTATTGGCCTGCCCAGTTCCTGCTACTTCATCTCTTTTGTCCTGTCACTGAAGCTCTGTTGCTATGATTTAATGATATCTTCTGGCTTCCCATGCCATCAGTAGGTCTCTCTTTTTGACTTGTTGTGTTTCCATTAAATTCTGGAAGTATGGTCTACTAATCGAAATTCTTCCGCCCTGGGAACATAGAGTCGACCTCTGGGTCTTATGGCTTCACCCCTTATTATCTTAAAGGCCAATAACTTCCTATTGGGCTTTGTTTCTAGGTTGTACAGGCTTAGACTCTCTGTGTCGGCACTCTTTTGCCTTCTCAACTGGCGGGGTTACCGCAACACACTAGGTTACAACTTTACTATCTCTTAATTTTATCCCGATGCTTGATTCTCGACATTCGACAGTAATCCTATGCTCTATCAACCTAGAGGTGATTATGGTTTCCTCCAAAGTTAGGTATTCACGCCTTTCCCCTTACTTTTATTAGAATGAACTCTGGGGTTCGTGACTTCTTTCTCAAATTGTCAAAGATATTGCTAACTAAATCTACCGACCTGCATTCCTTCTGACCCGCACTCGGGCCCATTTTGTTCATACGATCTCCCTGTCCTTTGACATCACAAACTAAGGCCATAACCATTATCTTGCAGGTATGTCCTACCGTCATTAGCATGCTACGGTTAATTCAGCCTTTTTCTGACTTGAGCTTTACTATTACTGGGATTTATCATTGATGGACTCTCTTATACAAACTTGAGTGCTATTGATAATCTTACTCCCCCTCCTGACTTACTACTGTGAGGGTCTAGATAACTTGTAAATACTAAGGGTTTCAACCACTTTCTAATCCTTCTCGGGGACAACAGTTCTAGCCCTTATTTACTATTCATTCTGGGCACCATAGAACTGATACTTACGCTTTCTATTGTACTATAAAAACAATCTAGGAGGTGGAAAATAACCTTGTCTTACTATGTTAGGACTGAGGTATGCAACCTTGCAATATTCGAGGAGTTGGAGGTAGGAATCCTGCAATTTCCACCTTCTTACACACCTTTCAGGTAATTCACATTAACTGCTGCCCCTGGCTAATTCTAAATACCTAGTAGGTAAACCATCTCATATGTACATATATACTATACTCCTAACCCCTTATTCTGAGGTTGTAGGAAGAATTGAGGATGGCACTGACATATCTATCTCATTATGAGGTTTCTGGTACCTCGGGAGGGTGACTGGGAAATGTAAAAGACATCTACTTCCACCGTTGGGGTAACTGCCTCCCAATTGTAGCACTTCACCAGTACCTCCTCTTGCTACTGTAGTTATCTTGCAACTGGCTGGTGTCAGTCATATATCAAACATTATTCTAGCCAGACATAACAATGAAAGCTTAGGGACTCAACCCTATACAACTCTGCTTTATAGCATGATCTGAGACGAAAGAGGGGTAACCATACTATCATACCTCGTAGCCTCCTTCTTATAAAATATGGTGCACAACACATTTATAAAAAGACTCTACTATAAACGACTTGCAGACTCCCTAGGATACAAACCGCTCTGATACCAAGTTTGTCACACCCCATCTTAGGAGGCATGACTGACACCTAGTGCCACACTGGAATTTAACTGATCTGGCTAGGCTTATATGCTCAGTGCTACTCCGGATGAAAGGAGTTGGTCAACTGCTGACTATGAACAGCTGCTACTGAAGACCCTAAATTCTGTCTTTCTAAATCTATAGACAAGTAATGTAGCGCCTAGAGGAGGGCGTCAGTACAATATGTATCGAATATGTACGACAGTAAATAAGCTAATAAAGTCTAGAAATATATAGAAAGAGAAAGGCAGGAAGATTAACCTTTAAGCTTGCTTATTCGTAATCTGCATCTAACAAAATGGTACATGTACGTGAGCTAAGACTGCACGACTACACATTCATAAACTATAACTGGAAAGCAAGAATACAAACAAGAACCTAACCTGTCCGCCATAAGCCTGGAAGGTACAAACAACACAGAAAAACCTACCTGGGCCCCCATAAGCCCCGACAAGTACAAACAAGTCCACTTTTACTATCTGACTATTAAGGTTTTTTCCATAAATTATAACTCGAGGTGGCTCTCGTAGCCTCAATCTGATAGAACTCAATATGGACCTTACAACCTCAGTGAATAGAACTCAATACGGCCCTTGCAGCCTCAGTAAATGGAACTCAATACGGCCATTACAACCTTAGTGAATGGAACTCAATACTGCCCTTACAGCCTCAGTGAATGGAACTCAATACGGTCCTTACAACCTCAGTAAATGGAACTCAATACGGCCCTTACAAGCACAAACCTATAGAAAATAACATCTAACGCGCAAACATCGTAAGGAATAACCAACCTAGCTAGGGTAATTCTGATGAGGGTTCCTATGTTGTCGCTATTGTCTTGATGCCATTCATAATAGCTGACCATGATAGGTTTACTCTAGGATGCTTTCCCTCTGCGTGAAACAACTGTGGGGCTGCTACTAGTTGGATATGCTCCGGAGCAGTCATCCCTAACCTCACATAGGTAGCTTATTAGAACTCTTAGCTTGGAGGTAATACTGTTAAACTGTGGTTCTAGTCCCTTGGACGCTAACTGAGTCTGTTCAGATTTCATATGCCTTCTCTGGGCGGTTCCTAACCTCATAGGTGTGTTTATCTTGACTTAGCCGTTCCCGACAACCTGTACTTGGATATCTGAAAAGAATAACGTCTCTAGCTACTAACTAAACTCCCCCCCCCTAGAGTATCTACTGTTCTATCAGGCTGATACAACTGAGGTGGTGCCCTGAGTGATTTGTGCGATAAGCACCACATCGACTAAAACTATCTGTCACTGGCAATAGACACTATGTGGCGGACTGCCCTTCAACTATCCAGGAAACTCCGATGCCACTGACTCTAGGGTATGGCAATACTCACATAATTCTGGCCCTGGAGGCGTCAAGATACGCCAACGGTCTCTGGGTGAGCTCTACTGACAATACAGGCGCCGTATTAATTGTTATATCAACTAGCTGCGCCTATACTGTTCAATTTACTATCTCAGTCCCAATAACTGTCTACAAGCTTCTATGGTATAGGCCTGACAATATAACGTCTGATTCTACTAACACACTAAACTGAAGAACAAAGGAATTTCTATGACGCACTAGCGTGAGACACTTAACATGCTCTGTCTCGATGAGAGATACTGCGGTATAATCTATATACGATTTCTAGTTGCTAACCAGAACTTATATAACCTTAGTCTACTGATAGCAGCTAATCAAAGCATATCTGACCTTTATATACTGACGACAGTTAATTACAACGTGTCTAATCACAATTACTAATAGCGAATATCTGCAGCTTATGGGATCGTTATTTCTACTAGAGAACATAAGTCGTAACACTGTACCTTAGCTGTCGTTTCCTAAATAAACGATGAGTTTCAACTTGTATTCGCCAGCTCTCTTCAGTTATAACCATTATACAGGGAGAAAGAGATGAATTTCAATACTAAATTCGGGGTAAAATGATAGCTTCTAATACTAACATTTACTATACATCTATTTAACGAAACACGACCGAAAACGTATTATTTCCTGAGAGTTCAGAAGTGAGAAATACTTACTTGAAGCCTGTGATCATATAGAAATTAGTTTGGAGAAATTCCGACAACTTTTGCTCAGCAGGGCTACAATTTGTCGGGTGAATTTTGCGAAACTAACTCCGTAGTAGTGCTCCCTACGGGCTTAAACTTCGATACCAAAAGTTAATTTCAATTTGGATGGTGTTCGATAGCGTAAAAGGATGAAAATTACTTGAATCCTTCATGTTTTCTCTTCTCTGGCCGAATATGTTCCTTTGAAATGATTTGAAATGAAATAAGGGGCTATATATATATAAGTGAGTTCAGTGGCAGGGGTGTGCCTCGCGCCTCCCATTGAGGCTGCCACCCTAGTGCGTCGCGCCTCGCATTGAGGCAGCAGGCCTGGCGCCCTGTGCTGGCTAGTGCACTGTTGGCTGGTGCATTGCACTGGCCCTGTTTGCACTAGTCCTGTCGGACCCCGATTCCGAGGCTTTCTCCACACGCGCCAAGTTTCTCTTACTCGTCACCCATCCACGTGTATGCTTTCTAATCGTTAATATTTACGGGGTGTACCAAGATAGCATAATATATTCATGATTTAATCCATAATACTTGCTGGGCATATCAAAATATCAATGGATCATCAGATCATAAATTAGTTTATCATGGGAATTCATACCCTCCAACCTAACCACAGGCAATGACCCGTGGTTTCTCCTAACGGGTCGTTAGGTCTCCCGTTGTTTACAACATCGTCCAGCCTGACCCTAACCACGACTGCAAAGGATGGCCCATTGTATCCCCCAACAGGTCGTCATACCTCTCGTTGTCTCCATTGTCGCCATCCTTTCCCCAACCAATGACAGCATACAACAACTCGTGGTTTGATACCACGAGTCATCCCACGGCCCGTCCTGCAACTTTTTTCCAATTTCTGCAGTTTTCAACTTTCAACCTCCCGGGTCTATTCTTACGCACATCTAGGGTGTTACAATATCTCCCCCTTGGGAACATTCGTCTTCGAATGTAGGACACAAGCGTAAAACAGAAACATGCAATTATCATAGCCATATACTGATCATTTTAACCGAAATTTTCACGGAATAACTACCTCCGAACAAAACCACATAGCTGAACTGATCTCATGCTTCACATACACATTCATACACATAAAAGAAACTTGCACATATGAACTGAACATGAAAACTAAATGGGGTCATAGAGTAGAACTGATACCTCAAGTTGGAACTGAGCCGGTAGAGAACAAATATGGGTATCTAGCCATCATATTCGCTTCGGCTTCCCACGTAGCTCCCTCAATATGTTGATTTCTCCATAAAACCTTAAGTGAAGCTACTTCTTTGTTCCTCAACTTCCGAACCTGACAATCCAAGATTTCAACGGGAATTTCTTCATAGCTAAGATTGTCTTTTACTCCAATGCTGTCTATCGAGACTACCAAGGCTGGATCACCCAAACACTTTTTTCAAAAGCGACACATGGAAGACGGGATGAACTGAAGATAACTCCGATGACAAGTCCAACTCATACGCCACCCTTACAACTCTTTTCATAACCCGGTAGGGACCAACATAGTGGGGACTGAGTTTCCCTTTCTTTACGAACCGCATGACTCCCTTAATGGGAGATACTTTTAGAAATACCCGGTTGTCCACATCAAACTCCAAATATCTTCTCCTCACATCAACATACAATTTTTGACGACTCTAAGTGATTTTTAACCGGTCCCTTATCAATTGGACCTTCACCATCGCCTCGTGAACCACTTCTGGCCCTATCATAGCTGCCTCACCAACCTTAAACCATCCAATGGGGATCTACACCTCCTCCCATAGAGGGCCTCGAATAGTGTCATCTGGATACTAGAGTGATTACTATTATTATAAGAAAACTTGATCAAGGGCAAATGATCATCCCAACTACCTTTAAAATCCATAAAACATGCCCTCAACAATATCCTCAAGAGTCTGGATTGTCCGTTCCGCCTGACCATCCATTTGTGGATGAAATGTTGTGTTGAGCTTAACCTGAGTCCCAAGTCCCTTCTGAAAGGACCGCCAGAACTTGGAATGATAGTTGAACCAACTCCTAAATATACAACTTGGAATAATCATCCGCAAAATCCTTGGTCTTGACCGGCAGGAAGTGTGCAACCTTTGTTAACCTGTCTACCACTATCCAAATGGAATGATAGTGCCGACGAGTATGAGATAGGCCTGTAATAAAATCCATATTAACCACTTCCCACTTCCAAGCAGGAATGCTAATATCTTGAAGTAAACCTCCCGGCCTTTGGTGCTCGACCTTCACATCCTGACAGTTTTGACACTTGGCTACAAACTCTACGATATCCCTCTTCATACCATCCTACCAATAGATTCCCCGCAAGTCCCGATACATCTTCGTGGATATTGGGTGGATGGAACAGCTGGTACCATGTGCCTCATGTATTATCCGGACTCTCAAATTATTAATGTCCAGAACACATAGCCAGTCCTGGTATCGAAGGACACCTTCTCCCCCTTGGACATAACAACGCCGCCATCGGTCGAGTCGATCAATCTAACCCCCAACCTTGCAAGTCGGTGGACATCTGTCACCAACTCCTTCTTTCCATCACCCACGTGGGACACACTCTCCATCGAAAGCATACTAAGTGCATCCGCAACCACATTAGCCTTGCCCGAGTGGTAAAGGATGCTCATATTGTAGTCCTTTAGCAATTCCAACCACCTCCTTTGCCGATGATTGAGGTCTTCCTACATGAACACATATTGCAAGCTCTTGTGATCTGTGGACATGTCCACGTGAACCCCATACAAGTAATGCCTCCATATCTTCAGTGCAAACACCACTACAGCCAACTCAAGATCATGGGTCGGATAATTCTTTTCGTGAACCTTTAACTGTCGAGAGGCATATGCTATCACCTTCCCCTGTTGCATCAACACACATCCCATTCCGACTCTTGAAGCATCACAATACACAACAAAGCCTTCAGTACTCTCGGGTAAAGTCAACACTGATGCTGAAGTGAGTCGGGTCTTCAATTCCTTGAAGCTTTTCTCACAATCCTCTGACAATTGGAACTTTATCTTTTTATGGGTCAACTTGGTCAAAGGTGCCGCAATAGGTGAGAAACCCTCAACAAACCTTCGGCAGTAGCCTTCTAGGCCCAAGAAACTCCACATTTCTGAAGGATTCACTGGTCTAGGCCAATTCTTTACCCTTCGATTTTCTGAGAATCCACCCTTATGCCCTCACTCGACACCACATGGCCCAGAAATGCCATCAAGTCCAGCCAAAATTCGCACTTACTAAACTTTGCATATAGCTGATGATCCTTGAGGGTCTGAAGTACTACCCTCAGGTGAGCGGCATGCTCCTCCTCGCTCCGCGAGTATATAAGGATGTCATCAATGAACACAATGATGAACATGTCCAAATATGCCTTGAACACCCTGTTCATCAGGTCCATAAAAGTTGCAGGGGCAGTGGTTAGTCCAAAAGACATAACAAGAAATTTGTAATGTCCATACCGGGTCCTGAAGGCTGTTTTTGGGATATCAACTCTCCCAGACTCTGAGCTGGTGATACCTAGGCCTGAGATCTATCTTTGAGAAACACCTGGCACCCTGAAGCTGGTCAAATAAATCATCAATCCTGGGCAAGGGCTACCTGTTCTTGACGGTGACCTTATTAAGTTGCCGATAATCAATACACATTTGAAGGGATCCATCCTTCTTCCTCAACAAATAGAAACGGTGTGCCCTATGGAGACTTGCTCGGTCTAATGAAACCCTTATCGAACAAGTCTTTCAATTGTTCCTTTAACTCTTTTAACTCAGCTGGGCTTTATCTTGTAAGGAGGGATAGAGATAGGCTATGTATAGGGCAGTAGATCAATTCTAAAATCAATTTCCCCATATGGAGGGACACCTGGTAAATCATCGGGAAAAACCTCCGGATAGTCGCATACTACTGGAACTGACTGGATAGTCAGGGTCTCAGACACTACATCCTTAACCCTAACTAGGTGGTACATGCAACCCTTAGAGATCATTTTCCTAGCCTTCATATATGAAATAAACTGATCGGCTGGCATAGCTGAATTACCCTTCCATTCCAAAACTGAGTCACCCAGAAATCGAAATTCCAATGCACGGGTCGTACAATTAATTGAAGCATAACATGAAAACAACCAATCCATTCCCTAAATGATGTCAAAATCAGTCATGGACAATTTTATTAAGTCTGCAGAGGTAACCTTATGCAACACAGTAATGGGGCAACCTCTATATACCCAGCTAGCTACCACTGATTCACCGGTTGGAGTTGATATGGAGAATGGTTCTGACAGAATATCCGGACTAACTCCAAAACTACTAGCAATGTAAGGGGTCATGAAAGACAAGGTAGCTCCTAGATCTAACAAAGCATAAGAATCAATATGGAAGACTTGCAACATACTCGTGACCACATCTGGCGAAGCCTCCTGCTCTTGGCGAGGCACTAGAGCATAAAACCTATTCCGGTGCTGACCACCTGTCGAACTAGTGGAGGCACCCTGATGAGAGGGTCATGTTGATGAAGTGGTAGAACTAGCTGCAGGACAATCTCTGATTTTGTGCTCGGGTTTGCCACAGCTAAAACAAGTATCCGCACCGACCAGGCACCTCCCTGGATGATTTTTGCCACATCTAGCACAAGCTGGGAAAGTGCGCTCTACCTGCATGCTACCATGATCCCTCCAACCTGTAGCCCTACTCCTCTGGTCACCTCTAAACCTAGATGGCATGCTAGCCGATGATGGAGCTGGAGTAGTGGACCTATGATGGGACTGTTGACGTGATGGACCTCCTGACCTGGCCTGAGAAACCCTGTCGCTGTCGCTCCTGGCCCTCTTGGCCTCTCTCTATATCCTATAAACCTACTCTATCTACTGGGTATGCAATACAATATGGGGAAAGTCGATGTTCCGGTGTAGCATGACAATCCGACAATCCTTATCCAAGTAATCTGCTACTCCATGCACAAAGAGGCTCACCCGATCCCACTAATTCCCCACCAACTCTGGAGCATATTTAGATAGCCGAGTGAACTCTAAAGCATACTCCTGGACTGATATGTTTCCTTACTTCAAATTCACAAACTCAGCTGCCTTGGGCTCCCTTATCTACTGAGGGAAGAACCGATTCATGAATGCGGTGTGGAACTCATCCCAACCTATCGGGCTTACATCTGCTGCCTTAGCACCTCTCCATTTATTGAACCATATATGTGCTACCCCCTTGAGCTGATAGGAGGTCAAATCAAAACATTCCCCATTATTCACCCCCATAACCTAGGTGATCTTCAGAATTTCCTCAATAAAGTATTGTGGGTCCTCATCTACCTTTGACCCTGTGAACTACGGAGGGCTCAACCTTAGAAAGTCCCTCACCCTAGCAGCTGCCGCATTCCCACTTTGTTGATAATGTGCCACAGTCTGATTTTGTACCTGAGTTGTCATGGCCTGTGCGAACATTTGGGTTGCCGCGCTAAACTCAATGTGGGCAGGTGGATCTGGTACGTGCTCCTCATGAAGTGGTGGAGCTGGTTGATGCTCTCCATCATGGACACCCTCATGATCACCACCATTACCGTTCCTCCTGGCATTTACTCACCGTGGAGGCATAATTCTACAAACGCGAATAACATGAATTAGAGGAGTAAAGGATGTTCATAGCACGACATAGATCATGTAGGAAGGGAACATTTCTAAACATCTAGTAGCCTCTTCGTTATATGTGTGGCACGCTTCACACCCATGAAAAAGAATCTACTTAACGTGTCTTTTATACTCCCAAGGACATATAAACCTATGGCTCTGATACCAAGTTTTTCACGACCCAAATGTACACTCGGACCGCAGACATGGGACAAGGAGCCCCAAGAGACCCCAAGTCGACCCATGGCATGAGCATACATCTAATTTAATCACATGAGCAGAAGGCTTAACATAGAGAACGTAATCATAACATAACATGAGAGAAAACAGTACAATACTTATATAATATAGCAGAATACAACTTTTTTGTCTAATAACCCTCTAAACATGAAAGGCGAATTGATGGGACAACTCCCCAACTAATCCAACATCCAAAAACTGAAGGAATAATATAGAGTGTGAACATGTAGCCCACGGAAACTGAGGACTCACCAAGTACACAGTGAGCAAGTCCGAATCTATCTACGGATGAGGATGCGCCTGAGAACTGGGACCTATATCATAAGACGATACATCATAGAAAGTATGCGATCAGTACGTGGAATGTACTGAATATGCAAGGTAAGTATAAATGGGAATTTAAATCATGTATAAAACTCATAAAGGTTAATAAGAGTAGGACAACATGCTCATAACATAATTATTGTAATATAAAGTAAGGCTCAAGGTTTTCGAATCATTCATAATACATTCATAATCAAAATCATAAGGAAAAAACTCTTACTGAACATAACTTTAGCCCGTATACATAGTGATAAACAAGCATAAATCATGAGGAACAGTGGGAGATTTGCTTAACCAACATACCCCATATGAGTACACATGAAGCCCGACTTGTAACCCTAGTCGGGAGGGTGTTCGTACCTTGCCAAGGGTAGAAACCATGAAGCGAGTGATCACACATGATAAGGGTCATTTGGGCCAGGGACAAACATGAAAGGGTCCCAACATACCTACGGTGGCATGTAGTTCATGAGATCCGGGGCTTAACATGAGCTTCGAACCTACTCAGTGTTCGATACTACTCCCAAAACATATATAGTGCTCATAATAATACATACATGAGTTCAGGGGTTAGTTAAATCATGATAATTGTATACATTCTTGAACATACGTGAACTAGCCATGACTTGAGGCTCGTGAGTCGGCCAAAACATAATTCATGCTTAATAAAATATATATATACTTGTAGATCATGCATTTAGTTTAAATTTCCATAAGAGCATAATAGATACCATAATATATTCATGATTTAATCCATACTACCTGCTGGGCTTATCAAAACATCAATGGATCAATGGATCATAAATCAGTTTATCATGGGCATGCATAATCGAGTTTAAATGATTAGAAATTCGAAATCAGCCATGATAATATCAATTTAGAGCTCAAAAGATGATCAAAATCAGTCAATAATGATAGGGTTTCAAAATCATAATACCCATAATTAGAACATTAAATTTTATACAAACCGAATATAAAACCCTATGAGTTTTTCAAATAAATTTTGGAGAAATTAATAGAGAAGGAGCATGGGTGTGGAAGCATCCACCCATCAAAGACCTTACATACCTGGGATTATCAACTCCTAGCCCTCCTTAAAAGCCCAAGAATGAAATTGAAGGAATTGAGGTGAAAATCTTGAAATTCCCCTTGAATGACCTCTCTAAGTTCTTGAATGCATGAATGAGTTAGAATAGGTCATTCTCTTAAAAACCCAGATTTCCCAAGCCAAAATGACGTAGTTTAGGGCCTTATATCATGAAAAAGTCAAAAATAACCTTAATGAACCTGCCCTGGAAATTGGCCGGATGGAACCCACAATTGGTACCAACGGGTCGTGAGAGCCACCAACGACCTGTCATGTCCCTCGTTGAATGGGCTACTGAGTGACCTAGTCTCGGGTCCAAATAACGGGTCGATGCCTTCAACCCATGACTCGTTACATAGTCCGTTGTTTTGCTCATCACAAAATCTGAACCCCCTTACCACGAGCCTCACCACGACTCGTGGTTCCTTCCAATGAGTCGTGGTCTCAACCCGTCACCTACATTGGGAATTCTTACCCTCCATCAACTACCACAACCAATGACTCGTGGTTACTCCTAACGAGTCATTGGGTCTCCCATTATTTACACCATTGCCTAGCCTGACCCTAACCACGACTGCAAAGGACGGCTTGTTGTATTGCCTAACGGGTCGTCATACCTCTCATTGTCTCCACTGCCACCATCCTTTCCCCAACCAACGACAGTATACAACGACTCGTGGTTTGATACCCGAGTCATCCTGTGGCCCATCCTGCTACTTTTTCCTAATTTCTACAGTTTTCAACTTTCAACCTCCCTGGTCTATTCTTACGCACTTCCGGGGTGTTACAGTTGTGCCAGATGATTGGTTTATTTCATATCTTAAGGCTAGAAAAATTATTTCTAAGGGTTTTATGTATCACCTAGTTAGGGTTAAGGATATTGAGTCCGAGACCTTGACTATTCAATAAGTTCTGGTAGTATGTGAGTATTCGGAGCTTCTTCTTGATGATTTTTCAGGTGTTCCTCTGGAGAGGGAAATTGATTTCGGCATTGATCTCTTATTCAATATGCAACCCATCTCTATTCCTCCTTACAGGATGGCTCCAGTTGATCTAAAAGAGTTGAAGGATCAGTTTAAGAACTTGTTAGATAAGGGCTTTAATAGGCTGAGTAAGTCTCCATGGGGTGCACCGGTGTTATTTGTCCGAAAGAAGGATGGTTCCCTTCGCATGTGTATTGATTACCGGCAATTGAACAAGGTCACTGTCAATAATAGGTACCCCTTACACAGGATTGATGACTTGTTTGACAAACTTCAGGCTGCCAAATGCTTCTCAAAGATAGATCTCGAGTCCGGGTATCACCAGCTCAGGGTTTGAGAGAGTGACATCCCGAAAACTACTTTCAGGACTCGGATGCTCAGTACAAATTTGTTGTTATGTCGTTTGGGCTAACTAATGCCCCTACAGCTTTCATGTACTTGATGAACATGGTATTTAAGCAATATCTAAACATGTTCATGATTGTGTTAATCGATGATATCCTTATATACTCTCGGAGCGAGGAGGAGCATGTCGCTTACTTGAGAGTAGTGCTTCAAACCCTCAAGGATCGTCAGTTGTATGCTAAGTTCAGCAAGTGTTAATTTTGGTTGGACTCTGTGGAATGCTTAGGCCATGTGTTTTCAACTGAGGGCATAAGGGTGGATTCTTAGAAAATCGAGGCGGTGAAGAATTGGCCCAAACCGGTGAATCCTTCAGAAATTCATAGTTTCTTGGGCCTAGCAGTCTACTACTTGAGATTTGTAAAGGGTTTTTCATCAATTGCAGCACCATTGACCAGGTTGACCCAGAAAAAAGTAAAGTTCCAATGGTCGGAGGCTTGTAAGAAAAGCGTCCAAGAGTTGAAGACTCAACTTACTTCAGCACTAATGTTGACCCTACCCGATGGTACCGATGGTTTTCTTGTGTATTATGATGCTTCGCAAGTCGAACTGGGATGTGTGTTGATGCAACATGAGAAAGTGATAGCATATGCCTCGAGACAATTTAAAATCCATGAGAAGAATTACTCGACCCACGATCTTGAGTTAGCTGCGGTGGTGTTTGCTTTGAAGATATGGTGGCACTACTTGTATGGGGTCCACGCGGATGTATTTACAGACCACAAGAGCTCACAATACGTGTTTACGTAGAAAGATCTCAATCTTCAACAAAGGAGGTGGTTGGAGCTACTTAAGGACTATGATATGAGTATTCTTTACCACCCGGGTAAGGTTAATGTGGTGGCAGACGCACTTAGTAGGCTCTCTATGCAGAGTGCGTCCCACGTGGATAAGGGAAAGAAGGAGTTGGTGAAAGATATGCATCGACTGGCAAGGTTGGGAGTTAGGTTGGTAGACTCGACCGATGGCATCGTTGTTGTGCAAAATGGATCGGAATCATCCTTGGTGGTGGATGTGAAGGCTAGGAAAGATGAGGATCCGATGTTGGTAAAGCTGAAGGAAGTCGTTCGGAGTCAAAAGTTGGAGGTTTTCTCCCAAGAAGGAGATGGGGTGCTATGGTACCAGGGTCGTCTGTGTGTTCCAGACATAGGTGATTTGAGGGACCGGATATTACATGAGGCACAAGGGTCTAGGTATTCCATCCATCTGGGTGCCACCAAGATGTATCATGATTTGTGGGAAATATATTAGTGGAACGACATGAGAAGGATATTGTGGAATTTGTAGCCAAGTGCCCCAACTGTTAGCAAGTGAAAGTCGAGTATCAAAGGTTGGGAGGCGTACTTCAGGATATTAGCATTCCCACTTGGATATGGGAAGATATTAATATGGATTTCATTACAGGCCTACCTCGTACTTGCCGACACTATGATTCTATTTAGGTGGTGGTAGACAGGTTGACCAAGGCTTCACACTTTCTATCGGTCAAAAACATAGATTCAGCGGATGATTACTCCAAATTGTATATTCAGTAGTTGGTTTGACTTCATGGAGTGCCCTTGTCTATTATTTCAGATCGAGGTACTCAGTTTACCTTCCAGTTCTGGCGGTCTTTTCAGAAGGGGCTTGGGACTCAAGTTAAGGTTAGCATAACCTTTCATCCAAAAACGGATGGCCAAGCCGAACAAACAATCCAATCTCTCGAGGACATGTTGAGAGCATGTTTGATGGATTTCAAAGGTAACTAGGATGATCATTTTTCCTTTATTGAGTTTTCTTTAAAATAACAGCTATCACTCTAGTAACCAAATGGCACCATTTGAGGCTCTTTATGGGAGACAATGTAGATCTCCCATTGGATGGATTTAGGTTGGTGAGGCAGCCATGATAGGACCTGATTTGGTTCATGAGGCCATGGTAAAGGTTCAGTTGATAAGAGACCAGTTGAAAACCAGTCAAAGTCATCAAAAGTCATATGCGGATGTGAGAAGACGAGATTCGGAGTTTCAGATTGACGATTGGGTATTTCTAAAGGTATCTGCCATAAAGGGAGTCATGCGGTTTGGGAAGAAAGGAAAACTCAGTCCCTGCTATGTTGTTCCCTACCGGATTATGAGAAGAGTTGGTAAGGTAGCATATTAGTTGGACTGCCCTCAGAGTTATCTTCTATGCATCCTGTGTTTCGTGTGTCTCTTTTGAAGAAGTGCTTGGTAGATCCAGCTCTAGTAGTCCAAGTGGACAGCATCGGTGTAAAAGATAGCCTCAGCTATGAAGAAGTTCCTGCGGAAATATTATACTATCAAGTTCGGAGACTAAGGAACAAAGAAGTAGCTTCAGTTAAAGTTCTATTGAGAAATCAACATGTTGGGGGAGCTACGTAGGAAGCCGAAGTGGCTATGATGGCCACATACCCTCACCTGTTCCCTACCAGCTCAGTTTCAATTTGAGGTAGCAATTTTTTCCCTAATTCTCTATTCAGTTTCCATGTTCAGTTCGTGTGCACAAGTTTGATTTATGTTATGATAGATGTATGTGATGTCTGAAATCAATTTAGCTATTTAGTTCTTTTCTAGGGTAGTCATTTCATCAATTTTAGGTTTAAATGATCAGTGTTTGGCTATGATGATTGCATGTTTCTAAGTTTCTGTGTGTTTCTAACATTCAAGGACGAATTTTCCCAAGGGGGAGATATTGTTATACCGCGGGAAACCAAGGATCAGACTCGGAAGTCAAAATGCTGAAAAATTGAAATTTCAGACCAGGTCACAAAATGAACTGTGAAGTGGCTCGTGAGGAGTGACCACGAGTCATGAGGTGACTCATGGTCAAGTAAGTAGGTGGATTGGTCTGGGGGTCACCACAGGCATGACCACGAGTCATGGTCATGCCACGCGACTCGTGAAGTCACACGTGGCCTGGACTAGATGCTGGGCAAGGACAGTTGGGTAGTGTAGACCACGGATGGTCACCATGAGTAGTGGTCACTCACCACGATTTGTGGTTTCCTTCGTGGGGTCCCAAGGTAGAATTTGGGCAGTGTACCTCAAGACTCAGGCCACGAGTCGTGGTCCCTAGAGACAAGTCGTCCAGTCCCTCGTGGGGACTGGCAGTCAGCAAAATTCTGCGATTTAAGTAAGGGATTTTCCATAATTCCTAAGTCCTAGGGTCCTATACTACGTCTTTTTAACATCAGAAAGGGTGGTTTAAGAGGGAATAGACTAGCTTAAGTCCTCATTCATGCATGCCAAGGTTTGGGGAGGAGATAGAAGGGTGATCTAGGTAATTTCAAAGTGTTCTTCCTCGATTTCCTCTTGCGCAATCTAGGGAAGTTAAGAACCAGCTATTCTTAGGTATGTGAGGCTATCCATGGGTGATTTATTCCACACCCATGTCCCTCCTCTACAATTTTACTTAAAATTCTTTAAAAACTCATGGGATTTTGAATTGATTTACATAAAATCTAATGATGTGATTATGGGTTTTGTGATTTTAAAATCTTATCATAATCTATGGATTTGTGATCAGCTTTTAAGATTTAAATTGATTATTATATTGTCAATTTTTATTTCTATGCAATTAAGCCTAATTATGCATGCCCCATGATGAATCGATTTATAATCTACCTTCTCATTGATGAGATTTACAAGCCCAACATGAATTATGATTTAAATCATCCAGTTTTCTTTATATTACCCATTATGATTTTATAAATTTCAAGCTATATGCATGATCTACGAGTATGTATGAACCTTATGAATCATGAATTATGTTTTTGGCCGACTCATGGGCCTTATGTCATGGCTAGTTCACGTATGTACAAGCATGTTTATGACTATCATGATTTAACTAGCCCATGAATTCATGCATGTTATACTATGAGCACTATATATATGTTTTGGGAGTAGTATCGAATGCCGAGTAGGTTCGGGGCCTAGGTTCTGCCTCAGATCTCATAAATTACGTGTCACCATTCATATGTCGGGACCTCCTATGGGACTGTCCCTGGCACAAATGGCCCATTTCATGGTGATATCATCATTTATGGTTCTACCTTTGGCAAGGTACGAACATCCTCCCGACTAGGGTCACAAGTCAGGCTTCATGTGTTCTCATATGGGGTATGTCGGTTAAGAGAACCTCCCATTATTAATCATGATTTATTCATATTGATGATTATGTATATTGGCTCAAGTCATGTTAAATAAGTCTTTCCTCTTATGATCATGAGTACAATTGCATTACCAATGTTTTGAAAACCTTGAGCCTTATATTATTTCCTGATGTTTATGATATAAGCATGATGTACTACTCTTATGACCATTATTGAGTTTTAAATGTTATAAATGCCCGTTTTACTTACCTTGCGTACTCACTATATTTCAAGTACTGACTGCATACTTTCTATGTGATATCGTTTCATGATACCAGACCCGGCTCTGAGGCTCACCCTCCTCAGTAGTGTTTCAGAGATTGTTATCAGCATACTTGGTTAGAGGCTTTTCAGACTACAAGATGTATTCAGCCATCATGTATGGATTGTGTATTGTCCTTTCTCCATATTTATGACATATTTACATTTTCTTATGCTAAGTCTTCCGCTTATGTGATTGAGTTATATGTACGCTCATGCAATGGGTCGACTCGGGGTCTCTCGGGGCTCCTTGTCCCGTGTTTACGATCCGGGTGTACGATAGGGATGTGACAAGCCTATGGGTCAAGAGTATGTGTCAAGACTTCTTTTGGGAGAGTGAGTATAATGATCTCCCCAATACAATCCCTTGTGAGTGTGTAATGATTCCATGGAAAAAAGAATAGGGATTATTATTTTGGTGAGTGGCATCATCCTTTTTTGAGGACACAAGTGCATTTGAACTCTAATTTGAGAATAGGGCATTGGTAGTATAAACTCCAAGGCAAGCTTTGAATGTGCACTAATTATGATGAGAGATGCTATGTGTGTTTCGTGAATGAGTAATGTCTTTGTTTTACTAAAGAGTTTCCCTCACTTGAGCCTTGTTGATGGAAGGTGATAGCTGATTGAAATATCTTCATTATCTTAGTCTTTTGGAGTATTTAGCTCTCTCTTTGGTGAATTTAGTGAGCATCTTTGGGTGTCATAGTGTAGGTGATTGGTGATGTTCAATGTTGTGCAGAAATGGCATATTTTTCAATAATCGAGAATTGCATTACTTGAGGACAAGTAATGATTTAAGTTTGGGGTTTGATGAGTTGGTAATTCACCAAATCATTAGACTCTTAAACTTGCGTTTTTGCTTATTTCTTGAGTGAATTATATGGATTTTATGCTCCTTTTGTCTTTGTTGTATGCAGATGCCCAAATGTGTAAAAACAAAGAGCAAAATTGGAGCAAAAAGAAGGAAATGAGAGCAAAGCGGTGTATCACCGATGAAAATCGGTGAAACGCCGAACAGAGGCCAATTAGCACTACTTCAAAGGAAAAACTACCATCAGCGAAACACAAATCACCAACGGCGAGGCACCGGATCAATCACCGAATCATTAGCCAAGATTCTGGAACGAGGGATAAAATCTTGGCGGTTCATGGACTGAGATGGGAAAAATGCTAGACGTGCCACTGAAGCAGACTGGAATTTGGTAATGACACAACAAAAAGCATCTGGCAATTCACGAGTGTGAACTGCTGAATCGTCAGTTACCCCCCCCCCCCCCCCCCGATGAAGAGACAGTGCTCAAGGGTAAAATAGTCAACACAAGAAAAGAGTAAAGAGAGACCCTACTTTCTACATATAGTCTAAGAGAAGTCCAAAGAAGCAATCAGCTTTCATTATAATTTTCAATTTATTATACCATTTCTTTTGTAGAGAAGAGTAGAAGATTGTAATTAGTGACTTGAGATTTATTACTTTACTTCTTCTTCTTCTCCATAGTAAGTGACTACCATTGTTGAAGACCATTATTGTGAAATTGATTTTTCTACTTTTATTATTGAATTTGATGAGTTTATTGTTAAATATGCTTGTGAAATTCTTAATCATGAGTAGCTAAATCATTAGCTAGATGTGGGTGATGGTGATGATTGTTAATTAGAGTAGGAATTTCTAGAATTATCTTAACAATGTTCAGCTAATTGTGAATCTATTAGATTCTTTCCAATCATTTATTGAAGATCCATTGATTTTCATATGGGTCTATGTTTCCTTACTTGATTGCTGCTTGAAAAAGAAGAATTAAGTATTGGGAGAAAATCTAATAGTGGGTATGGTTGGGAGATTGTGAATTTGGGCTAGAAATAGTAAAATTCATGCTCTCACTCCTAAACTATTAGTCCAAATCACATTGAGCTGAGTTGATTGAGTCTAGAAATTTGTAAGAACTCTAGCTAGAGGTATGAAATTAGCTGAAAACCATGGAATACCTCTGTTCGCCTAAGGTTATTCACATTAGTTGAACTTGTGAGATGATCTAGCAAGACTTTATTTAATTAATCCATCACCTACACCCCACCTCTAGTATTCTCACATCATTGTTGACAACTTTGGTAAACCTTTCTATTTGAACTAAACCACTTTAGATGTGATAATATCTTACATATTGATACTTCCCCAATTGATCTTATTTGTGTTTGTTTTGAGTGGTGCAATCTAAAGTCAACTTTATAATCGACACTAGTAACTATCATCCCCTAGTCCTTATAGGATTCGACCTCGGCACTTGTCCGGATTACTTATTTTGATACTTCGACCGTGCATATTCTTTAAAAAAGAGGGTATGGTTTGAATATTATCAAGTGATAGTTGTTGTCGTAGGCGAACTTTGCCAAGGGTAGAAATTTATCCCAATGGTCCTCAAAATCTATAACATAGGCTCGGAGTATGTCCTCTAGTACCTGAATGGTACTTTCTGACTGTCCATATGTCTGATGATGGAAGGTTGTACTCAAGTCCAACTTGGTGCCTCACTCTGCCTGCAAGGTCCCCAGAAATGAGAGGTGAACTAAGTACCCTTGCCAGACATAATCGACACCGGCACCCTATGCAACCGAATCACTTCCTTTACATACAACTTGGCCAACCTCTCGGCATTGTAAGTCACTTGGATAGGCAAGAAGTGAGAAAACTTGTCAATCGGTCCACAATGACCCAAATGGAGTCAAACTTTTTTGTAACGACCCTTCTAGTCGTTTTGTAATTTTTAACTATTTTTTCCATTTTAACCCTCTCATATCTTTTATATGTGATCTATGACTTTAGGGAATAGGTGACATAATTTTTGAGACAATCAGATATATTTCGGAGAAGAAAATCTAAAATTTGAAGTTCTTAAGTTGAAATAAGAAAATGTTTGACCAAAGTCAACATTTGGTGTTAACGAGATCGTATTCGAGTTTTGACAGCTCTGTTAGGTTTGAAGGGTGATTTATGACTTAGTTTTAGGGTTTTCAGTAATCTTGAGGGGTTCATGAGTGATTTGAGTGAATGGTCGCATTCTATCTCATTTTAAATATTAGAGTTGAATTTATTAGCTTTAAGAAAGCTAAGTTTGACCATAGTCAACTTTTGGTCAAAACAATCATATATCAGTGATTTGATAACTCCAACAGATCCAGAACATGTTTTATGATTGATTTACATATTTGGTTTGTGTCCGGAGAATTTTGGATGAGTTGCATATAGAACTTAAAGTTAAGAATTGATCTCAGTCAAATAGTTAAGTAAATGAGCTCAAATTAAGGATTTCAAAGATCCAGCAGGTTTGTATGAATACTTTTGACTTTTCCACAAATTTTGATCTAATTTCGATGAGTTTCGGGTGGATTTGAACGTTCTGTGTGTTTTAGCATGATTTTAAGCATAAAATGTGACAACTCAGAGGTCCGTTTTTAGTTCTAGAGATCGAAAAATTATTCCAAGACTTCAAAAATTCTTAGCATGAATTATAGGAATGATCTGAAAAGTTTGGTGCAATTTTGATAAGTCAAGATCGGATTTTTATCACAATAAATGAAATAATTCTTAAACAAGAAAAAATGATATTTGATTGATCAAATGAGCATCAAATGGAGTTTTGATTAAACGAATAGGCCCGTATCATTATTTAGGAATTATAGGAAAAGGAATAGTCGCATTTCGAGTTCGTATGACGAAGTTATGGCCATTTTAATGAAAATTAAAGTTGTCAGTGCAATGCTGGTGTAGCCTTATATAAATACTTGAACAATGTTTTTTATACAGACTATGTTTATTTGGTATATTGAGTATATTTTGAGTTCTAGATCTCGGAATTGAATGATTTTTTCGGCATTCTTCTCTATTTAACAAGGGGATAAGTATCTAATCTTTATTTTGGAATTTTTTCCATGATTTCTTTAGTTGGTTTTCATTTTTATCCATGAATTTATTGGAGAAAAATTGAGGGTTTTCTCCCTAGATCTAGAAATTGTATTTCTTTGATTTGTATGTCAATTCGAACTTGGTTTTTAAGGTTCTTATGCTATGGGTAAATTGATTTTGGTATTAAATTTCTAATTTATTAATTATTTCATTGTTTAAAATCGTATATGAGCATGGAAATTGGGAATTTTGAGCCTAAAGTTAAGAAATCGTGTTTTGATGAATTCAAGGTCGATTTGAGATCTGTTTTGGATAAAATTTCATATTTGAGTTCTTTACGTTATGGGTAACATGATTTTCAAATAAAATTTCAGTTTTTCCCTTTTGGGGTTGACTTTTGAGTTCACTTTTTGGGCCCGGGATAAAAGTATATCAATATGGGTGTCCATAGTTTTATTTTCTTATGTCGAATACATATTTGACCATACTTTGATCATTCGAAAGTATTACAGAGGGAAAAATTTATAATTTGATGCTTGGGCTTCAGTTTGAGGCAAGTAGAGATCTCTTGATTCTTTAAGGTATTAGTTTTGTATATTTTAAATGAATGTAAGGACAATGGGTAATAAGGGGGTCCCATATAAATGAGGTGACTAGCATTTATACAGGTACCTGTGTGATGATATAGATATTATACAAAATTTGATATATGTATTGATGATTTTCCACAACTTGTGATGTGATTGATTTACTAAGATGTACACACTAAGTGATATTTGGTTCTGACTTGAAGATCCTTGATTGTGTAGTTGGATGATGAACTTGTGTTATTCATACATACGTATACCACTCTTATTATTTCATGATGATTATTAACTAATAGTTACCATTGAATTATTTTGTGAAAATTCATACTCTTGTGATGCCAATGGAAAATGGTTCCGGTGTGTGTTATTATCGATGGGAAATGATTCCGACATATGTTATTGCCGATGGGAAAGATTCTGGCGTGTGTTATTATCGATGGAAAATGGTCCCAACATGTGTTATTACCGAATGTGATTGCTGATAGGAAATGGTTTTAGCAGGTATATGGACCTCGTGAGTCCCCCATGGGTCCCAACTATCCAATAGAGGAAGCGGGTATACACAAACTCTTGGACGGTGCATTGCATTACATTACATTAATCTTTATTGCATATTGAGTTGAGCATTAATATGACTGTGATATTGATTAGACTAGGTGAAGTTTAGGCATATGGTGATATCATCAGTGGTGTAGTTGATTTTGGATAATGTGTATTATTTTTTTAATTTGTTCTGTTGATATTAAATCCATGAATTCATGTTGTGATAAATTATTATTATTGTATATGTATAACTATTGAAAACGAAACTGTTGGGAGTTACATCTCATCATCACTTCTAGAAAGGATTAGTTACCAAAGCTTGTTGAGTACACGTGTTTCCCATACTCACTATATACTTGTTGCACCATTTTGTGTGCAGGGACTATACCAGGTACTAGCGGTACTTGAGTTCTCACGCGGTTTGAGACTTTTGCGGCTAGAGTTTAGAGTGAGTTGCTTCCTCTTCGGCAATCACTGAATTCTAGAGACTTCTTATTTTGTTTTTTGTCTTAATTGCTTCTAGACAGTTATTTTAGTTTTTATACTCATTCGATACTTGTAGATGCTCTTGTACTAGTGTCACCAGGTCTTGGGGTTGTTTTGGTCTTAGACTCATTTATTCCGCACTTGTAAGAGTTAGTTTCTTATTTATGTTATTTCTGCACTTCCTTAAATTATTAATAAGATAATAAAGGAATGGGGTTCGCCTACGGGTATGGTGGGTGCCCTCACGGCTCAATGCGATCTTGGGTCGTGACAACATGGTATCAGAGCATGGTTTATAAGTCCCACTAAGTACAAGAGCAAAGTCTTGCGGATGGGTGCGGAGACGTCCGTTACTTATCTTCGGGAGCCTATAGGACTTTAGGAAATTTCTATTCTTTCTTTTCTTATTGTGCACAGTTGATCTTGCTGGACACTAAGTCATTATATTTCATTCTATGGCAGATGGTGAGAACATGATCTACGAGTGCTAGAGGTTAGGTACCTACACCTGCACCTACTGCTCGAGTCATAGCACGCGGGAGAGGCAGAGGGCGAGGTAGAGGCAGGGCACGAGCTGCTGCACCTGTTAGGAGTAGAGCACCAGCAGCTACTCCAATACCTGCTAGGGCAGAGTCTCCTGAGGAGGATGTTTATATCCCAGAGGATGATCAGGTTTGAGATGAGCAAGTGGGTTTAGATCAGGCACCACCTTGATTTATTACTACTCTGGTACTTCAGGAACTTTTGGCGTGTATGCTCAATTTCTTAGAAGGGATGAATTAGGTTGGTATCTGACCAGTATGTCCGGCGGTTCTCATACTAGGGTTGGAGGATAGACTCCTGACCAACAGACAAGCTATAGGTTTTCAGTTTTCGTTGGGTCAGCCTTCCGCCCTTATCAGGTGTTGCTACTCCCCCAGTTGCCAGGCCTATCATGACATATGAGGAGCAGAAGATGTTTGAGAGATTCAGGAAGATGGATCCACCACATTTCAAAGTCGGACAGGAAGAGGATGCTTATGAGTTTATTATTAGTTGTCATGAGAGGTTGCACAATCTGGGATTGATGAGTCCCACAGAGTTGACTATGCTGCTTTTCAGATGATCAGGCCAGCCAAGCAGTGGTGGAGAGCTTATATTAAGACTAGGCTAGTTGGGTCTCCTCCATTGACTTGGGAGTAGTTCACTCAGGTTTTCTTTGAGAAGTTTGTTCCCTATAGCATGTGGGAATAGAGGAGAAATCAATTTGAGAATCTGATTCAGGATGGCATTTATGTGATAGAGTACGAGGCGAGGTTCCATGCCTTGTCTGGGCATGCTTTGATGATTTTGCCCGATAAGGCCGAGAGGATTCGATGGTTTGTAAAAGGATTGACCTATATAATTCGGGTGGTATCTTTTCAAACTGCATCTGCTGGAGGAACTTTTCATAAAGTAGTGGATACAGCTAAGGATGTTGAGTACATGCAGTTTCAGGAGTTCGACGATGCAAGGGACAAGAGGTCCCATACTTCTGGTAGTATAATGGCACCTTGATGTGCTATGAGTTTACAACACTTTCAATGCTTAAAACTGAGAAAATAGCATGGACTTAGGTATGTTTGTATGGATATGAGGTTCTTTTACTTTGATTTCATGAAAAATAGGTGTTGGAGCAAAAATCTACAAAACATACATAAAAGTGCAGAAAATCAGCCAAGTACAAATCTCAGTACGAGCCGTACCTTAATTGTACGTGTCCTATTGATTCTTGTGGAGAAAAGTAGAAGTATGGAACAAGAGGAAGTCAAAGTATGACTCTCAGTACGAACTGTAATGAGAGTCATGAAAATCTTCAGAGAAATTTGCACAAGGCAGTCTCTTGGTACGGGTGGAACCTACGGGTCGTAACAACCACTTATGACCCGTACCATGAGCCGTGGCGAGCTTCAATGATTTATTAAAGATTTGGAAGAACTCTAGGCACAACAAGCAAGTTCGAGTCATAGGAGGAAGGTAAGAAGCGTACCACAACACTTGTAAGAAACTTCAGAAGATGTGAAAGTTCTCAGGGCCAAGCCACAGATGGATTGTACGACCCGTAGGATCATGGTATGAGTCGTACCAACTGCCAACACTTAGACAAATCTGCAGCAGCCAAGGATGTATGAGAGGCAGGTATGACCCATACAATCCTGTTACTGGTCGTAGGATCAGTCGTGAGTCAAGCCAGCGCCAGATATGGAAAATTCCTTGTTAGCTTACGAAAAGGTTTCTAATATCTGTATAAATAACTTTTATGTTTTATTTTAGTAGAAGAGTTAGGAAAGAAGGTAGTATAGACGTGTGAAAAGTATTATTTGTGATTTTTTATCAAGTTTTGGAGAGTAATTCTTAGGATCAACACTTTCAATTGTTCTTGAGATTGTTCATTGATATTTAAAGCAGGTTTTCTTCGAATTATTGTTATAAGTATTTAATGACGTGTTTTTCTATAAATGCAAAAGATAATCTTACAATCATGAGAGGCTAAAACCTCCACAACTAGGATTGTGAGAACCATGGTGGAATAACGAAATAGGGTTACATGAAAGTGATTCAAAACCAATGCTAAACATTTATATTATATTCTCTTCATCTTTAAACGTTTCTTAATGGTGTGCAACATTAGGACTTGCCCGAATTCTTTACTTGCTTAAACCTAGAGAAGTAGAGATTAAGAAAAGAGAATTACAACAAAGCCTAGATTTTTATGATCATTGTATGAATTGAGCTGCAATCATAGGAAAGTTAATTTGGAACATATTGATAACAGTTAGAAAGAAATCGCTCATGAGACCTGACCCAGTGATTGAGTATAGTCATCCAATAGGGACGAACTAGTCTTTTGGATGAACCTTAGTTATCAGCTCTACAAGTAAGCATTGAAATTTAACACGTGTGTATACCCAAAGTAGTCATGAACCCATAGGGAATACTTACCCTAGTTATTTGCAAATCTTGATAACAATCAGAATTACGAACTTGTTTTAATATTGTTTTTCTTTAAAACCCCCAATTTGGAGATAACTTTACCAATAAGATTAAGTACCAACATTAGTCTAGATCTCACCTTATTCCTTGTGGGTTCGACCCCAACCTCTTTGTTGGGTTCTTTATTAACAACATCCTCTTCATACTTTGCCAAAAACTGTGAGTTTGAGAATTATCACACCTCATCTGGAGATAGGGTTTTTTCTACAAAGAGTTTTTGGCCACTTTCTGGTAGACCGATTCAGGCAGTTATTCAATCGTGCAAGGGAGGTTATTCTGGACAAGGTTACTATAGCTAGGGACAGGGTCCACAAGGGTATTCTCACATATCTTCAGGCCATAATGGTTATTCTAACCTTTCTTATTCTAACCAATAGATGATGAAACCTAGGAAATGTTATGAATGTGGTGATCCAGAACATATCAAAAGGGATTTCCCTCGACTCAGGTAGAGATCATAGCAACAGTGTTCTTGGGATCTTTCTAGAGTAGTAGCATAGCCAGCTAGAGGTCATAGCGGTTCTCATATAGGTCGAGGTGGTGGCTGAGATGGCGGCCGAGGTGGAGGCCGAAGGGTTGCTCAAGTTGAGGGTGTTAATGCTCAGGGTTATGCTTTTCTAGGTCGTCTAGAGGCAGAGGTCTCTGATACGGTTATCACAGGTATTATTCTAGTATGTCATCCACCTGCTCTAATTTTATCTAATCCTGGCTCTACATTCTCCTACATGTCTGCATATTTCTCTTTGGGCCTTGATAGGCCATGTGATTTCCTTTCTAGCCTATCCATGTTTTATACACCCGTGGGTGAATCTTTAGTGGTGGATCAGGTGTACCAATCTTGTATTGTGACTTTATAGGGCTATGACACATGGGTAGACTTAATTATATTGGACATGGTAGACTTTGATATTATATTGGGTATGGATTGTCTTTACCCTTATCATGCAGTTCTTGATTGCTACGCCAAGACGGTGACATTAAATATGCCGGGTATTGCTAAACTGAAGTGCCAGGGCACTCTCAGTACTTATCCAAGAAAGGTAATTTCATTTCTGAAGGCTCAGTGCATGATTGACAAGGGGTGTCTTACCTATTTGGCTTATGTTCGTGATGCTAGTGTCGATACTCCTCCTTTAGTGTTGGTGCCAGTGATGAGAGAATTTCCAGAGGTATTTCTGACTGATCTTCCAGCCATCCCTCCCAATCGTGGTATTGATTTTTGTATTTATTTGGAGTCGGGTACTCAACTCATTTCTATTCGTCCATAAATGGCTCCGGTAGAATTGAAGGAATTGAAGGAGCAGTCACAAGATTTATTGAGTAAGGGCATTATAGGCCAAATGTTTCTCCTTGGGAGTGCTCCGGTCCTATTTGTAAAGAAGAAGGATGGCACCATGAGGATGTGCATTGCTCGGTGCTCTGGGCTACGGGTAAAAACCGACATGCAAGTGCACGTGGTCAAACAAGTAATAAAGTGGCTAAGTAGCCAAGTATCGATCCAAGGAGGCTCAAGATATGTAAAATTGCCTAATTTACTATATTTCTATTTAACTTCTAATTATGCTAACAACAACGTAACCAAGGGTTAATTGAGTTTTTATTTCTAAACTATATACTACAATTAATAACACTATTTACTTGTGAATTCAGACAATGGATATGAACATGCCAAGGTTAAGAACAAGTAATGAACTTGATAATCATGATAATTTTGGTTAATTCTCTTCTTCAAGTTGCTAGCCAAGAACATTTGCCTAGAAATTAAAACTCTCGTATTTAATTTCACTTTAGAATCATAAACCATCCGTCTACATTTCTGTGATCAAATGCAATTTATGACCTAGCACTACAATTCAGGTTCCTAAATTGACTAATACGACTTTCAAGTATATTTCTATCAGGAAAGCACATCAAAACCCAATTTTCCCAAATCAAGTTAAGAACAATACCCTATTAATTCACAACTTTCCAATTTCTTTCTCTTTCGAGTGAAATTGGACTTTTTAGATATACATTAATGTTGGCCAATCACTAATGCAGTAAAGAACAAGAATTAATAGAACAACATTAAAGAAGAAGAATAAAACCATATCATTTACAATCAAAATTCATTACACATGTTCAAAACCTCAGCAAGAAAGAGAATTAGCCACTCATTCTTGGATTGATCATCCTAAAATGAGTGTAAATTATACTTACAATTGATAGAAAGAAGAAAAGAAGAGAAGAAATCCCTTAGCTTTTCCAATCTTCAACTGCTACTAACCCATGTTCCTGCTCTCCACTTCTGAACTCAGTCTAAAAACTAAAAACTAATTAAAATAAACCTAAGTGTGCTATTTATACTAGTGGGAAATTTTTCCAGGAATAACAAGCAACGTGTCACGGAGGCCAACGCGGAGCCTTGCCTCCGTGACACGGCGTGGACGCGGACCCTCACTGGAATTTCCGGGGTCCGGTAATTTAACCTCAACGTGGCACGGAGTCCATCGCGGAGGCCTATCTCCGTGCCACGGAGCTGACGCGCAGGTACACTGGAAATTGCCAAATTAATTCATGCTCAAGCAGTGTGCTACCGCGATGGTAGCGTGGCATGGAGCCATCGCGGAGCCCCTATAAATCCTGCATTCCAAGGTCTTTTCCACGCTCGCATCCAAGTCCAACTCCAACATAGTTCCAACATGTATTTTAGCTGCTAAAAATCACCTTTATCTGCAAAACAAATGCTAATCATGTTGGTTAGTATAAATTCGCATTTTATTACCAATTACATGATATTATATACACATTGCACAACAAACAAGGTAAAAATGATACGTTTGAGTATCACTTGGGCATATAAATCTGCCCAAGATCATGCATCAACTATAGACAGTTGAACAAGATGACAATTAAGAACAAGTATCCCACTCTGCGTATTAATGACTTATTTGATCAGCTTTAGGGAGTCTCGATATTCTCAAGATCGACTTGAGGTCTAGATACCATTAGTTGAAGATTAGGGTGGAGGATATCCCTAAGACTGTCTTTAGGACTCGTTATGGCCACTATGAGCACTTGGTTATGTCTTTTGGGCTGACTAACGCCCTAACAACATTCATGGAGTTGACGAATAGGGTTTTCAAGCTATATTTAGACTCCTTCATTATAGTCTTCATCAATGATATTTTGATCTATTCTCATAGTAGAGAGGAGCATGAGCATCATTTTGAATTGTGCTTCATACTTTGAAGAAAGAGTGACTATATGCAAAATTTTCGAAGTGTGAATTTTGTCTCAGTTCTGTGACATATTTAGGGCATATGGTAACCAAGGATGGTATTATGGTAGAATCGAAAAAGATTGAGGCTGTTAGAGATTGGGTTATACCTACTTCACCTATTCAAGTTCGGAGCTTTGTGGGGTTGGCTAGGTACTACAGACGATTTGTGAAGTTTTTCATCTATTACATCTCCATTGACAAAACTAACTTAGAAAAATATGACTTTCCAGTGGTCTGAGGAATGTGAGGCAAGCTTCCAAAAGCTCAAGAAGTTGTTGACTTCAACTCCGATCTTAACCTTACCGGTAGAAGATAAGGGCTTTACGGTGTATTTTGATGCTTCACTAGTCAGCCTTGGATGTGTTTTGATGCAGAAAGGTAAGGTGATAGCATATGCTTCAAGGTAGTTGAGAATACACGAGTAGAACTACCCTACTCATGACCTGGAGTTGGCAGTAGTGATTTTTGCTTTGAAAATTTGGAGGCATTACCTATATGGAGTGCATTGAGAAATGTTCACGAATCATCACAGTCTTCAATATATTTTCAATTAGAGAGATCTAAATTTGAGGCAAAGAAGATGGTTTGATTTTCTTAAGGATTATGACATTAGTATCTTCTATCATCCTGGTAAGGCGAATGTGGTAGCGGACAAATTGAGTTAGAAGTCAGTTAGTATGTGAAGTTTAGCTATGTTGTGAGTGGAGGAGCGTCCTTCGGCCATGGATGTCCAGTCCTTAGCTAATAGCTTTTTGAGACTTGACATTTTGAAGCCTGGTAGGGTTTTGCTCGCGTTGAGTCAAAATCTCTTTTATTGGATCATATCAAGGCTAGACAATTCAATGATAAGAAGTTGAAGATGATTCAAGACAAAGTGTTAAGAGGTGAGGCCAAGGAAACAATTTTATACCCAGAGGGTGTTTGAGAATTAAGGGTCGTATTTATGTTCCTAGAGTTAGATTTGACCAAGTTGATTATGAAGGAGGCTCATAGATCTAGATACTCTATTCATCCAGGAGCAACAAAGATGTGTCAGGATCTAAAGCAGCATTACTGGTGGTGTAGAATGAAGAGGGACATTGTAGAGTATGTCTCTCGTTATTTGAACTACCAGCAGGTGAAGTATGAGCACCAAAGACCAGGTGGTATGACTCAGAGGATGCCCATACCTGAATGGAAGTGGGAGAGGATTGCCATGGATTTTGTGGTAGGTTTGCCACAAACTTCAAGGAAATTTGATGCTTATGGGTCATCATGAATGGATTGACCAAATCAGCTCATTTTGTGCCAGTTCAAACTACCTATAATTCGCAGAGATTGGCTAGGATTTACATTTAGGAGATAGTTCATTTGCATGGTGTGCCCATTTCTATATATTAGACTGAGGTACCAAGTTCACATCCCACTTCTAGAAGTCTATGCAGAAGGAAATGGGTATTTTGGGGTGGAGCTTAGCATGGCTTTTCACCCACAAATAGATGGCCAGTCTGAGCGGACCATTCAGGTATTGGAGGATATGCTACAGGTGTGTGTCATTGAGTTTGGTGGTCAATGGGACCACTTCTTGCTGTTAGCAGAGTTTGCCTATATAATAGTTACCATTCTAGCATCCAGATGGCCCCATTTGAGGCTTTATATGTAGGAGATGTCGTTCACCGGTGGGTTGGTTCGACACTTTCGAGGTCAGGCCCTGGGGTATAGACTTGTTAAGGGATTTCTTACACAAGGTCAAACTAATTCAGGATAGACTTCTCACAGCCCAAAGTAGACAAAAGAGCTATACAGACCGAAAAGTTTGTGATCTAGAGTGATCTCGAGTTCACGATTGGGGAGAAGGTGTTGTTGAAAGTATCATCTATGAAGGGTTTTATGAGATTTGGAAAGAAGGGCAAGTTTAGTCCTAGGTTCATTGGTCCGTTTGAGATACTTAGACATATCGGTAAGGTGGCCTATGAATTGGCTATGCCACCAGACTTATCAGGTGTTGATCTAGTATTTCATGTTTCAATGTTGAAGAAATATCATGGTGATGATCTCATGTGATTCAATGGGATTCAATATTATTAGATCAAAATCTAGCATTTGAGGAAGAGATGTAATACCCCAGAAGTGTTTAGGAATAAACCTGGGGAGTTAAAAATTCAAAATGCAGAAACCTGGGAAAAATGTTGCAGGATGAGCCACAGAATGACCCGTGGTAGTAAACCACAAGCCGTTGTATGTGGTTATGGTGTGAAGCCAGGCCTGGTGGTAGTCTAGACCATGGGCGTCACAACAACCCGTTGTGAGAAGGCACGGGCCATTGTTAGTGGTCATGGGAAGGAAGTGGATTTGGGCAGTGGATAAGACGATTTGAAACCACGGCCCGTTGTTTGTAAGGATGACTCATCTTGTCGAACTATGGGTGTAAATCAAAAACCGGGAAGTTTGACAGTCTGTACCACGGGCGTATACCACGGTTCGTGATATCTTCCCATGGTCCGTTGGTTCAATCGTGGGATCGTCTAGTGCAGGCTTTTCTGCGATTTTAGTAAGGGCATTTCTGTTATTTCCTAGTCCTAAGGCTCTATACTACGTTGTTTAGGGCTCATTTTGAAGGGTTTTAGTTGGGGGCGGACCTATTCTAAGTGTATACTCCACATGCAAGCAAGGTTGAAGGATTGAAGGAGGAGATTTAAGGCCAAATTCAAGGTTTCCCTTGGAATCTGATCTTGGGCAATTGAAGGGTGATAGAATTCCTTATTTCCAGGTATGTAGGGTTTTAATGGGTGTCTTCCTTCCACACCCACGCCCAATTCCTATCAATTAGTGTTAAATTATAAATAATCAATTATGGGGTTTTGATCAATTGAATGATTTTTATATCTCTATTCATGGGCATGATTAGATTGAGTTGATATTGATGATTTACGAAGCTTGGGCAGATTCTATCTTGTTTCTCTTATTAAACTTGTTTTTCTAAAAATTGAATCTAAAGCACTCATGGGTGAAGAGTTCATAAAAGAGTTGATTTATGGTAAATATGTGGAGGTGATGAATTTATGAAAAGCATATTTCTAAAACTACTCATGATTTTGATGTTGTTTCCTAAATGAATCGATTAGATTCTAGAATGATAGATCTTTGGGTAATACCCACATGTTGATTAAAGTGATGATTTTCCCAACATATGCTTACCACATTGTTTAAAGAGACATTTCCCAATTCTTATTACAAATTCTAGCTTGTGGTATGTCGAGTAAATATTTCTACACGTAGCTTACCACATGATTTGAGTAGATTCTCCCACCTATGATTGAGCTTGTGGTATGTTTCGAAATAAAGCTTCTCATATGCATGAATTTATAATTGAGATGTATGGCACTATTGAGCTTTGTCAATAGACAATGTTAAGCTTCGTTGCATACGATGTTGAATCATGCATGATTTCATGTTGAGCTTCGTCAATAGACGATGTTGAGCATTTTCATATAAGATTTAGAGCATTGCACGTTTTGGGAGAAAATTCTAGCACCGAGCGGGATAAGGGTCGACAAGCCTATGCCCCAGAACTACACACCAACGTAGGTTGATTCTGTTATATTTGGGACCTCCCTTGTGAGCTATCCCCATCCTTAATGTCCCATGAGCTTGATATCGATATCATGGTAATGTCCTCTACCCTGAAAGGTTTTGGAAGGCTCTTCCCACTTGAGTGAAATAGTCGGGACCACGTAAGCTCTATCGTGGTATGTTCGTTAAGTGACGAGTATCCCATTGTCCATATGATTCAGATTTGCATATTCAGTACTCATGATCACTATGTATGCATGCATGTTCTAAAGGTAAGGTTTGACCCAATGTTCAGCTTTTCTATAAATGTTGCATCTCAGCTTGAGTCATTCGAATTAGTTGATGTTATAAAGTTATGCATTGTCACATCATGAAGGGATTATGATTTCGTAAGAATGCATTTGATTTCTTTCAGTTTTCTAAAAGCTTATGTTATGAAATGATTTGTTCGGATGATTTTACTTATTATAGCGGTTTTATTTACCTCACATACTCGGTACATTTCACGTACTGACTACATACTTTCTATATTGTATTATTTCATGATACAGGATCTGGCTCGCAGCTTCAACCCCGATCATAGTCAGCTAATTCAATGTTGCACCTGTTCAGAGTTGGTGAATCCTTATTGTTTGAGGACTAGACTTTCAGTTTCTTCTATATATTTCAGTTTCATCATTGTGGAGCTAGTTGGGGTCTTGTCCCATCAGCTCATCCAGATCAGAGGCTTTTCAGACTTAGTCATGTATTGAGTTTCAGATGTTTATTCTTATGTGATGTTGCTTTAGACTTCCGCTAAGATTATATTCATGTTTTCTTCAGTTTTCGAAAGAGTTAGTTGTATGCTTATGCTATGGGTTGACTTGGGGTCCCTCGGGGTCCCTTGTCCCATGTCTATGATCCGGGCCTCCGTTCAGGTCGGGACAAACTTGGTATCAGAGCCATAGGTTTGAAGTATCCTAGGGATTCTAAAAGCCGCGTTAAGTAGAGTCTTTTTCATGAGTGTGAAGCGCGCCACACTTATGATGAAGAGGCTACGAAACATTCAAGGAAATGTTCCTATCTTTCATGATCTATGTAGTGCGATGAAGAGACTTTCTGTCCCTCTAATTCATGCTATTCGCGATGGCAGAGTATGGCTCCTCAAGAGTGAATGGATGGAGAAATGGAGATAGTGAAGGCCACGAGGATGGCATGGGTCATGGGCATCAGCACGTCCCACCAGTTTAGGAGCCTCAAGAACTGGAGCCAGCCGCCCGCGCTGAGTTTCGGGCTGCTATCCAGATGCGTGCGCAGGCCTTGACCACTCAAGTCAATCAATAAGCTGTTGCGCATGTTTCGTAGAATGGCAGTGCAGCGGCTGCTCGAGTTAGGGACTTCTTGAGGATGAACCCGTTGGAGTTTCTTGGGTCGAAGGTAGATGAGGACCCACATGAGTTCGTGGATGAGGTTATCAAGATCACCCAGGTCATGGGAGTTAGTAGTATTGAGTGCATAGAGTTGGTCTCCTACCAGTTGAAAGGGGTTACACATATCTAGTTCCGTCAATGGAAGGATAGTAGGGTCATCGGAGCAGGTCCGGTCACTTGGAAAGAGTTCCATGTTGCATTCCTGGATCGGTTCTTCCCTCGGGAGATAAGGGAGCTGAAGGTAGCTGAGTTCATTAATCTAAATCTAGGGAGGATGAAAGTACTAGAGTATCCCCTTGAGTTCACCCACCTATTGAAGTATGCTCCTCAGTTAGTGGCTGACCAGAGGGTGCGAGTGAGCAGGCTTGCGCATGGGATAACAGGTTACTTGGATAAGGAATGCAGGATTACTATGCTCCATCAGGACGTGGACTTTCCTCGGATGGTGTTGTACGCCCAGCAGATGGAGGTGGCACATTCGAGAGAGAGAACGGCCAAGAGGTCCAGGACTGATGATCACAGATTTCCTTAGCTTAGGTCTGGAGGTGGGCACCGTCAGCAGACCTACCAGGGATCATCTACCCCAGCTTCATCATCCTTGAGTATGCCATCTTGGCCTAGGCATGATCAGAGAGAGCAAGCATCAGGCTCGAGGGGTTAGAAAAGCTGGCCCACAGATTAAGGTGTTCAGCTTGTTGCAGATGTGGCCGAGGGCATGCAAGCCAGTGCTTGGCAGGTTCGGGTGCGTGTTTCGGGTGCGGGAAACCCGAACACATGCTTAGAGATTGTCCAGCTGTGAGACAAGATCAGGTTGGGGGCTGCGGCCCAGCTTCTAGCTCAGCAGTCCCACCCCCTCGCTCAGAACATTAAGGGGCATCTACTAGTGTAGCTGGTGGTCATTGCTAGAACAGATTCTATGCCCTAGCATCCTGTCAGGAGCAAGAGGTCTCCCTGGACGTGGTTACTGGTATGCTACAAGTCTTCCATGTTGATTTTTATGCTCTGTTAGATCCAGGGGCCACCTTGTCCTTTGTGACACCTTATGTATCCAGTAGCTTCGAAGTTAGTCCTGATGTCTTGTCATAATCCTTTTCAATTTCTACTCGTGTAGGTGACTTAGTTATAGCTACAGGGGTGTATAGAGATTGCCCAGTCTTGGTCCTCCATAACGTCACCTCAGTAGATCTGATAGAGTTAGCCATGACGGATTTCGATGTTATTCTCGACATGGATTGGTTGTATAATTGTTATGCTTCCATTAATTTTAGGACCCGATCAGTAGTGTTCAGATTTCCGGTGAGCTAGTCTTAGAATGGAATGGTAGTTCAGCTGTGCCTGTAGGTCGCTTCATTTCCTACCTCAAGGCCGGAAAGATGATTTCTAAGGGTTTCTTGTATCATTTGTTTAGGGTCAAGGATGTTGAGTCCAAGACCCCGACTATCCAGTCAGCTCCAGTGGTACGTGAGTAACCAGAGGTCTTTCTTGATGATTTGCCAGGTATTCCTCCCGAGCGGGAGATTGACTTCGGTATTGACCTTCTTCTCAAGACGCAGTCTATATCTATTCCTCCCTACAGGATGGCCCCAACCGAGTTAAAAGACTTGATGGACCAGTTAAAGGATTTACTAGATAAGGGCTTCATTAGACCGAGCCAGTCTCCATGGGGTGCACCGATTTTATTTGTTCGGAAGAAAGATGGTTCCCTTCATCTGTGCATTGATTATCGATAGTTGAACAATGTCACTGTCAAGAACAAGTACCCCTTACCCAGGATTGATGATTTGTTTGATTAGCTTTAGGATGCTAAGTGTTTCTCAAAGATAGATCTCAGATCTGGGTATCATCAGCTCAGAATTCGGGAGATTGATATCCCAAAAACGGCGTTCAAAACACGGTACGGTCATTACAAGTTTGTAGTTATGCCTTTTGGACTAACGAATGCTCCTTCTACTTTTATGGACTTGATGAACAGGGTATTCAAGCCATATAAGGACATGTTTATGATCGTGTTCATTGATGACATCATAATATACTTTCGGAGCGAGGAAGAGCATGCTGCTCACTTGAGAGTAGTGCTTCAGACCCTCAAGGATCGCCAATTGAATGCAAAGTTCAGCAAGTGTGAGTTTTGGTTAAACTCTGTGGCATTCTTGGGCCATGTGGTTTCTAGCGAAGGGATAAAAGTAGATTCGCAGAAAATTAAGGCAGTGAAGAATTGGCCCAGACCGGTGAATCCTTCTGATATTCGGAGTTTCTTGGGCTTAACTGGATACTGTCGGAGGTTTGTTGAGGGTTTCTTATCCATTGCAGCGCCTTTGACTAAGTGGACTTTGAAGAAGGTGAAGTTTCAGCGCTCGGAGCCTTATGAGAAAAGCTTCCAGGAGTTGAAGACCCGACTTACTTCAGCACCGGTGTTGACCCTACCCGAGGGTACCAATGGTTTCGTGGTGTATTGTGATGCTTCCAGAGTTGGACTTTGGTGTGTGTTGATGCAACTTGGAATGGGATAACATATGCCTCTAGGTAGCTAAAGGTCCATGAGAAGAATTACTCGACCCATGATCTTGAGTTGGCCGCGGTGGTGTTTGCATTGAAGATATGGCAGCATTACTTGTATGGGGTCCACGTGGATGTGTTTACGGACCACAAGAGCTTGCAATATATGTTCACAGAAAAGGATCTAAATCTTCAGCAAAGGAGGTGGTTAGAGTTACTCAAGGACTATGACATGAGTGTCCTTTACCACCGGGGCAAGGCTAATGTGGTTGCGGATGCGCTTAGTAGGCACTCAATGGAGAGTGTGTCCCATGTGAATGAGGGGAAGAAGGAGTTGGTGAAAGATGTGCGTCGGCTTGCAAGGCTGGGAGTTAGATTGATCGACTCGACTGATGGCAGTGTTATTGTACATAACGGGTCAGAATCGTCATTGGTGGTTGATGTTATGTCCAGGCAAAATGAGGATCCAATTTTGAGGAACATGAAGGAGGCGGTGCAGAGTCAAAAGGTGGAGGTTTTCTCCTAAGGGGGAGATGGTGTGCTATAATATCAGGGTCATCTATGTGTCCCAAATATTGATGATTTGAGAGTTCGGATATTACATGAGGCACATGGTACCAGATATTCTATTCATCCAAGATCCACGAAGATTTATCGGGACCTGCGAGAAATTTATTGGTGGGATGGTATGAAGAAGGATATTGCGGAGTTCGTAGCGAAATGTCCAAACTATCAGTATGTGAAAGTCGAGCATCAAAGAACCGGAGGCGTACTTTAGGATATTACCATCCCCACTTGGAAATGTGAAGAGATTAATATGGACTTCATTAGAGGCCTACGCCAGACTTGTAGGCAATATGACTCCATTTGGGTTATCATGGAAAGGTTGACTAAGGCGGCTCATTTTCTACCGGTCAAAACTATCCACTCAGTAGAGGCTTATGCCAAGTTATACATACGGGAGTTAGATCGGTTGCATGGAGTGCCTTTTACCATCATTTCAGATACAAGTACCCAGTTTACCTCTCACTTTTGGAGGTCTTTTCAGAAGGGACTCGGGACCCAAGTCAAGCTCAGCATGGCCTTTAATCCGCAAATGGATGGTCAAGCCGAGCGAACAATCCAGACTCTTGAGGACATGTTGAAGGCATGTGTTATGGATTTTAAAGGCAGTTGGGATGATCATTAGCCCCTGAATGAGTTTGCTTATAATAACAGTTACCACTCTAGTATCCAAATGGCACCGTTCGAGGCTCTTTACAGGCGAAGGTATAGATCTCCCATTGGATGGTTTGAGGTTGGTGAGGAGCTATGATAGGAAAGGATTCGGTTCATGAGTCGATGGTGAAGGTTCATTTGATAAGGGACCGGTTGAAACCGCTCAGAGTCATCAGAAATCGTATGCTAATGTGAGGAGAAGAGGTTTGGAGTTTGATGTGGATGATTGGGTATTCCTAAAAGTATCTCCCATGAAAGGAGTCATGTGATTTGGGAAGAAAGGGAAACTCAATCCCTGCAATGTTGTTCCCTACCAGATTGTGACAAGAGTTGGTAAGGTGGCATATGAGTTGGACTTGCCATCGGAGTTATCTTCGGTTCATCCTGTCTTCCATGTGTCGCTTTTGAAAAAGTGTTTAGGTGATCCAGCCTTCGTAGTTCTGGTAGACAGCCTTGGGGTAAAAGATAGCCTCAGTTACGAAGAAATTCTTGTTGAAATCTTGGATCACCAAGTTCGGAGGTTGAGGAACAAGGAAGTAGCTTCGAGTAAAGTATTTTGGAGAAATTAGCATGTTGAGGGAGGTACATGGGAAGACGAAGCGGATATGATGGATAAATATCCACATTTGCTCTCTACCAGTTTAGTTTCAGCTTGAGGTATCAGTTCTGCACCCAGCTCTAACTAGTTTTCATGTTTGAACTATGTGTGCAAGTTTCTTTCATGTATGTGGATGTGCGTACGATTGGTGAATCCAGTTCAGCTGTATAGTAGGAAATGAAGGTAGTCATTCCGTCAGTTTTCGACTTAAATAATCGGTATTTGATTATGATAATTGCATGTTTCTATTTTCTGATTGTTTCCTACATTCGAGGATGAATGTTCCCAAGGGAGAGATATTGTAATACCCCGTAAGTGCTTAGGAATAAATTTGGGGAGTTAAAAATCCAAAATGCATAAACCTGGGAAAAATGTTGCAGGACGAGCCACAGAACAACTCGTGGTAGCAAACCACGAGCCGTTGTATGTTTTCATGGTGTGAATCTAGGCCTGGTGGTAGTCTGGACCACGGGCGTCACAATGACCCGTTGTGAGAAGTCACGGGCCACTGTTAGTGGTCGTGTGAAGGAAATGGATCTGGGTAGTGGCTAAGACGATTTGAAACCATGGCCCATTGTTTGTAAGGATGACTCGCCCTGTCGAGCCGTGGGTGTAAATAAAAAACCGGGAAGTTTGGCAGTCTGGACCACGGGTGTATACCACGGGTCGTGATATCTTCCCACGGTCCGTTGGTTCAATCGGTGGATCATCTAGTGCAGGTTTTTCTACGATTTTAGTAAGGGCATTTCTATCATTTCCTAGTCCTAAGGCTCTATACTACGTCGTTTAGGGCTCGTTTTGAAGGGTTTTAGTAGGGGGAAGACCTATTCTAAGTTCATACTCCCCATGCATGCAAGGTTGAAGGCTTGAAGGAGGTGATTCAAGGTCAAATTCAAGGTTTCCCTTGGAATCTGATCTTAGGAAATTGAAGGGTGATAGAATTCCTCATTTCCAGGTATGTAGGGTTTTAATGGGTGTCTTCCTTCCACACCCATGCCCAATTCCTATCAATTAGCGTTAAATTATGAATAATGAATTATGGAGTTTTGATCAATTGCATGATTTTTATATCTCTATTCATGGGTATGATTAGATTGAGTTGATTTTGATGATTTACGAAGCTTGGGCGGATTCTAACTTGTTTCTCTTATAAAATTTGTTTTTTTGAAAATTGAATCTAAAACACCCATGGGTGAAGAGTTCATAAACTGGCGATTTATGTTAAATGTGTGGTGGTGATGAAGTTGATGATGAAAAGCATATTTCTAAAGCTACCCATGATTTTGATGTTGTTTCCTAAACGAATTGATTGGATTCTAGAATGATAGAGCTTTGGGTAATACCCACATGTTGATTAAAGTGATGATTTTCCCAACATATGCTTACCACATTGTTTAAAGAGAAATTTTCCAATTCTTATTATAAATTATAGCTTGTGGTATGTTGAGTAAATATTTCTACATGTAGCTTTCCACATGATTTGGAGTAGATGCTCCCACCTATGATTGAGATTGTGGTATGTTTCGAAATAAAGTTTCTCATGTGCATGAATTTATATTTGAGATGTATGGCACTGTTAAGCTTTGTCAATAGGCAATGTTGAGCTTCATTGCTACGATGTTGAGTCATGCATGATTTCATGTTGAGATTCGTCATATACGATGTAGAGCATTGCATGTTTTGGGAGAAGAGTCTAGCACCAAGCGGGCTAAGGGTGGACAAGCCTATGCCCCAGAACTACGCGCCAACGTAGGTGGATTCTATTATATTTGGGACCTCGCTTGTGAGCTATCCCCAGCCTTAATGGCCCATGAGCTTGATATCGATATCATGGTAGCGTCCTCTGCCCTGGCAAGGTTTTGGACGGCTCTGCCCAATTGAGTGTAATAGTCGGGACCACGTAAGCTCTATCGTGGTATGTTTGTTAAGTGACGAGTCTTTCATTGTCCATATGATTCAGATTTGCACATTCAGTATTCATGATCACTATGTATGCATGCATGGTCTAAAGGTAAGGTTTGAGCCAATGTGCAGCTTTTCTATAAATATTGCATCAAAGCTTGAGTCATTCGAATTAGTTGATGTTATAAAGTTATGCATTGTCACATCATGAAGGGATTATGATTTCATAAGAATGCATGTGATTTCTCTCAGTTTTCTAAAAGCTTATGTTATGAAATTATTTGTTTGGATGATTTTACTTATTATAGCGGTTTTACGTACCTTGTATACTCGGTACGTTCCATGTACTGACCGCATACTTTCTATGATATGTCGTGATACAGGACCCGCCTCGCATCTTCAGCCCCGATCTTAGTCAGTTAATTCAAAGTTGCACCTGTTCAGAGTTGGTGAGTCCTCATTCTTCGAGGACTAGACTTTCAGTTTCTTCTATATATTTCAGTTTCAGCATTGTGGAGCTAGTTGGGGTCTTGTCCCATCAGCTCGTCCAGATTATAGGTTTTTCAGACTTAGTCATGTATTCATTTTTTGATGTTTATTCTTATATGATGTTTCTTTAGAGTTCCGCTGAGATTATATTCGTGTTTTCTTCATTTTCAAATGAGTTAGTTGTTGCTTATGCTATGGGTCGACTTGAGCTACCTCGAGGTCCCTTGAGGTCCCTTGTCCAGTGTCTACGATCCGGGCCTCCGTTCGGGTCGTGACAAGAGTCCATAGCCATTCTAGATAGGTAGGTTAGAAAATTGATATCCTAAGAGATAGCATCAGTGAAGGTGCAGTGGAGGCACCGTCCTATGGAGGAGGCCACTTGGGAGGTTGAGTCTGACATGTAGAGAAGATATCCTCAATTATTTGGCAATTCAGGTATTCCACTTATTTCCATTCGAAGAAGAACGTGTGTTTTACTGCTGGATGATGTATCGACCCCTCTAGTCATTTCATGATTTTAACTATTTTTTTCTATTTTAACCCTTCTCGTATCTTTTATATGTTATCTAGGAGTGTGCAAAAACCGGTTTAACCAATAGATTGAACTGATAAAAATTTTATTGGTTTATCGATACTAGGTTATTGGGTTAATGGTTTTTAAACAATTTTGTGAATTTTTTATTGGGCTATTGGTTCGGTTTTTGGTTTTAAAATTTTAGTTACTGGTTAAACCGATAACCCAATAAGATTATACTAAAACTATCTTTGTATCCCTAATTATAAAATAGTGACTTTAGATTTTAAATACAAACTTTATTTTCTTTTGCATTTTATAGTTATTGGCCTTGGTGACACTATATTCTTTTTGAAGTAGTTGGCTTGATGGAGTTCTACCATTAGTGTGAATTGACCTTGTTTTATTTTAGAGATTGCTACCATGCTACTACATCTAAGTTTGTTACTTAACTAGAAAGAAATCAATTTTATTTTAGGAATAACTTATGTTAATTTTTTTATGCTTGTAATTCGTGTAGACTTTTATGCACGAAAGTAGTGTATATATGAACAAATAAAAATAAGAGAAAGCAAAAGAGAAAAAATTAGAGGAGCATTTTTTTAATGGTTAAACTGATAATCGAACTATTAAGGATCAAAACCAATTAACCGATAACCAGTAAGTAATATCTTATTGGTTTGATTATTCGTTTAGCATATTTAAAAATTGAAAATCGATAAAAATCGAACCGGTAATACACATAACCGGACCGAACCGACCAATAAGAACCCCTAATGTTATCTATGACTTGCGTAAATAGGTGACACAATTTTTGAGACAATCAAATGCATTTCGAAGAATAAAATCTAAAATTTAAAGTTCTTAAGTTGAAATAAGGAAATTTTTGACCAAAGTCAACATTTGGGGTTAACAAGATCGTATTCGAGTTTTGACATCTCTATTAGGCTTGTAGGGTGATCTATGATTTAGTTGGAGAGTTTTTAGTTATCTTGAGGGGTTCATGAGTGATTTGAGTGAATGGTTGCATTCTAGCTCATTTTAAAGATTAAAGATGAATTTATAAGTTTTAAGGAAGCTATGTTTGACCACGGTCAACTTTTGGTCAAAACAATCTCATATCAGTGATTTGATGATTTCAAAAGATCCAGAATGTGTTTTATGATTGATTTATATATTTGATTTGTGTCCGAAGAATTTCAGATGAGTTTCGGTCACTCGAGTTGCATTTTTGTAGAACTTAAAGTTAAGAGTTGACCTCGATCAAATAGTTAACTCAATGAGCTCAGATTAAGGATTTGAAATTTTCAAAAGTTTTGTATGATTACTTTTGACTTCTCCACAAATTTTGATTTAATTACATGAGTTTCAGTTGGATTTGAACGTTCTGTGTGTTTTAGCATGGCTTTAAGCATAAAATATGACAACTTAGAGGTCTGTTTTTAGTTCTAGAGATCGAAAAATTATTCAGAGACTTTCAAAATTCTTACATGAATTATAGGAGTGATTTGAAAAGTTTGGTGCATTTCGATAAGTCAAGAATGGGTTTTTATCGCAAAAGATGAAATAATTCTTAAACGGGAAAAAATAATATCTAACTGAGCAAACGAGCACCAAATAGAGTTTTTATTGAACGAGTTGGTCCGTATAATTATTTAGGAATTATAAGAAAAAGAATGGTCCCATTTCGAGTTCGTATGACGAAGTTATGGCCATCTTAGTGATAATTAAAGTTGTTGGTTCAGCCCTATATAAACCTGAACAGTGTATTTTTACACAGACTGTATTTATTTGGTATTTTGAGTATATTTGGAGTTCTAGAGCTCAGAATTAAGTAATTTTGTGGCATTCTTCTCTATTTGTATGTAAGTTTTATTTTGGTATTTCTCCATGATTTCTTCAGTTGGTTTTCATTTTATCCATGAATTTATTGGAGAAAAATTGAGAATTTTTTCCCTAGATCTAGAAATCATATTTCTTTGATTTGATGTCAATTCAGACTTGTTTTTCAAGGTTCTTATACTATGGATAAATCGATTTTGGTATGAAATTTCTGATTTATCAATTATTTCATCGTTTAAAATCGTATATAGCATGAAAACTGGGATTTTGAGCTTAAAGTTAAGAAACCGTATTTTGATGAATTCAAGGTCGATTTGAGCTCCATTTTGGATGAGATTTTATATTTGAGTTCTTTAGATTTGGGTAACATGATTTTTAAATAAAATTTTAGTTTTGCCCTTGCGGGCTCAGGGTTGACTTTTGGATTGACTTTTTGGGTCAGGGATAAAAGTATATCAATATGGGCGTCCTTAGTTTTATTTTCTTATGTAGAATACATATTTGACCAGATTGTGATTATTCAGAAGCATTACAGAAGGGAAAATTTGTAATTTAATGCTTGGACTTCGGTTTGAGGCAAGTAGAAATTTTTTGATTCTTTGAGGTGTTAGTTTTGTATATTTTAAAATAAATGTAAGGATAATGGGTAAGAAGGGGGTCTCATATAAATGATGTGACAAGCATTTATACAGGTACCAGTGTCATGATATGGGTAACTTTACACGAAATTGATATATGTATTGATGATATTCCACAACTTGTGATGTGATTGATTTATTAAGATGTATGCACTACGTGATATTTGATTGTGACTTGAAGATCCTTAATTGTGTGATTGGTTGATGAACTTGTGTTATTCATACATACACATACCACTCTTATTGTTGCATGATGATTATTTGCTAATAATGCCCATTGAGTTATTTTGTGAAAATTCATACTCTTGTGATGTCGATGGGAAATGATTTCAGCATGTGTTATTATCGATGGAAAATAATTCTTACATGTGTTATTACCGATGGAAAATGGTTCCAGCGTGTGTTATTGTCGATGGAAAATGATTCCGACATGATTATTACCAACGGAAAATGGTTCCGACTTGCGTCATTGTAGATGGAAAATGGTTTCGACATGTGTTATTGCCGATGGAAAATAGTTCCGACGTGTGTGATTGCTGATGAGAAATGATTCTGGTAGGTATATGGATCTCGCAAGTCCCCTATAGGTCCCTACTATCCAACAGAGGAAGCGGGTATATACAGGTTCTTGGCCAATGCATTGCATTGCATTACATTCATCTTCATTGAATATTGAGTTGAGCATTAATATGATTGTGATATTGATTTGACTAGGTGAATTTAAGGCATACGATGATATCATCAGTGGTGTAGTTGATTTTGGATAATATGTGTCTTATTTTTTTATTTATTACGTTGATATTAAATCCGTGAACTCTTGTTGTGATGAATTATTATAATTGTATATTTATAACCATTGAAAAAGGAATTAGGAGTTACATCTCGTCATCACTTCTAGAAATGATCAGTTATCAAAGCTTGTTCAGTATACGTGTTTTCTGTACTCACTATATACTTGCTGCAACTTTTTGTGTGGAGAGACAATATCAGGTACTAGCGGTACTTGAATTCTCATGCGGTTCGAGACTTTTGCGACTAGAGTTCAGAGTGAGCTACTTCCTCTTTGCTAATCACTGAATTCTAGAGATTTCTTGTTTTATTTTCTATCTTAATTTCTTCCAGACAGTAATTTTAGTTCTTATACTTATTCGGTACTTGTAGATGCTCTTGTACTAGTGTCACCAGGTCTTGGAGTTGTTTTTCTTTTGGACTCATTTATTCCACACTTATAAGAGTTAGTTGCTTATTTTATGTTATTTTCACATTTTTTAAATAATTAATTGGTCAATAAATGAATAGGGTTTGCCTACATATATGGTGGGTTCCCTCACAGCTCAATATGATTTTGGGTCATGACATTTCCCAATGTCTTTGGAAGCCCAACTACAGAATCCATAGTTATTCTCTCCCATTCCCACACGGGGATAGACATCCTCTGAAGTACTCCCCGAGGCTTCTACTGCTCGCTTTTCACTTGCTGACAATTCAAATATTGGGCGACATAGTCAATAATATCTCTCTTCATTCTACCCCACCAATAGTGCTTCTTCAAGTCATGACATATTTTGGTAACTCCAGGGTGAATGGAGTACCTCGAGTGGTGAGCTTCTGCCAGAAGAGTCTTAATTAGCTCACCAACTTGGGGAACACACATGCGCCCCTTTATCCTCAGGATCCCTTCACCATCTAGCACTACTTCCTTCATTTCTCCCTGAAGAACCATATCTCGGATCTTACCCAACTTCTCATCCTCAAATTATTCGGGCTTTATTTCCTCTAACAACAGACTTAGCCTCCATGCTAGCTAGTATCCCACCTGTTACTGTCAAAGAAGGCCTCATCAAACTGTTTACCAGTGTCTGAACTTCTTTGGCCGTCGGTCGTCGAGTAGCTTCTAGGCAAGCTATACTACCCATTCTTACTGCCTTCCAACTCAATGCATATGCCACCATATTATCCTTCTCTGGGTGATATAAGATGGTGATGTCATAGTCCTTGAGCAATTCCATCCACCTCCTCTGCCTAAAATTGAGATCCTTCTATGAAAACACATATTGTAGGCTATGGTGATATGTGAATACCTTGCAACGAGCCCTGTATAGGTAGTGCCTCCAGATTTTTAGGGCGAATGGCACTACTATTAGCTCCAGGTCATGCGTGGGATAATTCTTCTTGTGCACCTTTAGCTAGCTCGAGGCATAAGAAATGACCTATCCTTCTTGTATTGTAACAGCACCCAACCCAGACCATGAGGCATCATTATAAACAACAAAATCTTTATCTTCTACCAGTGACAACAGTATAGGTGTCGTGTTTACCAGGGTCTTGAGCTTTTCGAAACTCGCTTCACATTCCTCTGACCACTGGAAAGGTACATCCTTTTGAGTCAACCTAGTTAGTACTGAGGATATGGATGCAAACCCCTTCACAAACTGGTGGTAGTAGTTAGCTAGCCCCACAAAACTTCGAATCTCTATCACGTTAGTTGGCCTAGCCTAGTTTCTGACCACCTCCACCTTCTGTGGGTCAAATTTGATTCCCTCCTTGGAGATAACATGCCCTATAAAATACACCGAGTCCAATCAAAATATGCGCTTAGTGAATTTTGCATACAACTGCTTCTCCTTCAGCAACCCTAACACAATTCTCATATGATTCTCATGCTTTTGATTGGTATTAGAGTACACCAAGATATTAACAATCAAAACAATCACGAAGGAATTTAAGTAGGGTTTGAAGATATCATTCATCAAGCACATGAATGCAGCTGGGGTATTAGTGAGTTAGAACGACATGACTAGAAACTCGTAATACGTTACCTGGTCTATTTTGGGAATATCCTCAGCCCAAATCTTCAGCTGGTGATAACCCGATCTCAAGTCAATATTTGAAAACACAGTTTCTCCCTATATCTAATCAAACAAATCATCTATTCGAGGAAGAGGGTACTTGTTTCGAATAGTTACCTTATTCAACTGATGGTAATCAATGCACATTCGCATACCACCATATTTCTTCTTTACAAACAAGACCAAAGGAGAGACACTTGGCCTAATAAACCCCTTACTAAGTAGCTCTTACAACTATTCCTTGAGTTCTCTCAACTAAGGTGGTGCAATTTGGTACGGTGGAATAGAAATGTAATACCCCGAAAGTGCCTAAGACTAGACTTGGGATTTGGAAATAAGACCAGCAAAAAAGTTAGGAAAAATATCACTACAACGAGTCGTATAAAGCTCCCACGGACCATTGGTCCCTGTCGTGATGAGAATGTGGTCGGAAGGTCCAGGACCAATGAGCCATGGAATGACTCACTAGTCCGTGTAATGAGTCGTGTTAAGGAGTCATTGTGAGAGTTTTCCTTGTCAAGGTAATTGGAACGAGTCATGGTACGACTCGTTTCATAGGACAATGAGTCATGGTATGCTTCCATTGGGGGGGACTTCCAGAAGGTGAGCAGTGGCGGCAACAGTCGGAAACGACGAGTCATTGGGATTAGTAGCGACTCATCCGGTCCAGTCGTGGTTTGAGACCTGAGTTGGAACTTAGAGAAGAAATCATGGAGGAAGTAACGGATGGATACCACGAGTCATGGTATCGATCGTGGTCACCGGAAGTGAAAATTTTCAGACTTTTTATTAAGGGAATTTTCGTAATTCCTAAGCTCTAAGGTCTTAGACTACATTATTTTAAGCTTAGTTAAAAGGGTTTTAAGAGTGTTAAACCTATCCTAAGCCTTAACATTCCATGCATGCAAGTTAGAGTTCTTCCTTGAAGATCAAGCTTGAGGAATTTCCCCTAATTTTCTCCAATTTCCTTTGGGCTTTCAAGAGGGAGTATAAATTAGATTTATCCAGGTATGTGAGGCTATGAATGAGAGTTCCTTTCACTCTCATGCTCAAAATTCTTCTCAATTCCATGGATTTCGATTCTAGATTCAAGTTCATGATCTTATGGGCTTTATTCCAATTTTTATGAAATTCTCTATGATATATCTGTGGGTCGATTCCCTTTATGTATCAAATCATGTTTTTTGATCTATGGGTAGATTTTATATCTATTTTGATTATTAATTCATGGTTTCAAATTTTAATATAAATTATGCCCAATTATGTAAGTTCATGAATAGTCAATTTATGATTCCATTATGATCTTGATCTTCTTAGCCCTAAATTATGATTTATAATTATTGATATGATTTCTATTAAGTACTCTTCATGGATTTGTGAATATCAAGTATATAAATTTTTACAAGTAGGCATGGTTTTCATGATTTATGAATTTATGACTCTTGGCCAACTCATGGGCCCTTATTCATGGCTAATCACGTATTTCAAGTGGGATCCATTCTGTTATTATCTATTTGGCCATGAACTTTATGAATGATTTCATGATTACTATATGATCCCTCATGTGCATGTTTTTGGGAGAAGTGTCTAGCACCAAGTAGACTCGACATACAGGTAAATCTCGTGGTCTTAGAACTATGTGCCACCATATGTTTATACATTTATTATTGGATCCCTGTGATGTCACCATATTGCACTTTCCTTGCCTGGCAAGCCTGGGATGGTCCTAACTACTTGGGAGAAATAGTGGGGCATCATGTAAGCTCTATCATGATGGTGTCGATTAAGACGAGTCCTCCCATTGTTCTTCATGATTTATGTATGGTTATGTTTATGTTATTTTAGATCAAGTTATGTTTTGTAAATTTTCTCCTATAACTATGATTATGATTGGATTATGAAAGGTTTTCAATCCTTGAGCCTTATGTTTACATTATGATATTTACTTCATATTCATGTCGTCCTACTCTTACGAACTCTTATGTATTTTAACTGTCCGTTTTTACTTACCTTACATTCTTAGTACATTCCAAGTACTGACCACATACTCTATGTTGTATCATTTCATGATACATGTCCGAGGGATCAATTTTAGCCGCATCACTTGTCTTTCTTTCCCCTCAATCCTTTCTACCCAGTGTTGGTGAGTCATCATCCTTCAAGGATTGATGTGCTGTGAATTTACAACACTTTCGACGCTTAAAACATAGAAAATATGCATGGTCTTAGGTGTGTTTATATAGATATGATGCACTTTTACTTTGTTTTTAGGGAAATTATGTGTTGGAGTTAAAATGTGCAAAAGAAGAGAAAAAAGTGCTAAAAATGGTAAAATTGCAGACTTCAGTACGAGTTGTACGTAGCATCCGTGAGAAAATTCAGCACAAGGAACTGGCCATGTACGACTCTTGGTATGAGCCATACCATAGCAGTCGTGGAAAATTACAGAGATATTGCATTTGCCTGAGCTCGTGGTACGAATGGAAGATACGAGTCGTGATGAACATATACGACTCGGAACAAAGAGTCCTGGTGAACTTTAGAGAAAATGTGATTGGCAGATCCTTGGGCACGAGGCAGTCATGAGTCGTGATATGAAGGTACGAGTTTTACCATAACACTCGTAAAAATATTCAGAGGATGCACAACTTCACAAGATCAGACCACGACAGGCATTGTACGACTCATAAGAACATTGTACGAGTCATACCAACTTCCAAGAGTTAACCAAATTCAAGACAGCTGAGCATTGTACGAGAGGAAGCTACAACTCGTAGGTTCATGGTACGAGTCTTAGGATCAGGCAGCGGTAGTTAAATTAGTTTCCATGTTAATTTAGGAAAAATTTCTAATTATTTGTACAAATACTTTTCTAGGTTTTTTTAGAAATTCAAATCCTACTTCAACTAGGAAAAGGAGTTACAAATCCCAATTCCACTCCATGAAGGAAGAAGGAAGGCTTACTCTACTATTATAAATACTCTTCATTTCTATGTAATAGAGAAAGTAAAAGAGAGAGATTTTATCAGAGATTATATCATAGACATTATTGGACACAAAATTAGAAAATTGAGAGAAAGACAGAATTGAGTTGATTTGACTTGTGATCAACCCTTTCTTGAATTCTTCTTGTTCTTGCTATTTGTTCTTCAAGATTTTTCTGATTAATTAAAGGAAATGTTTTCCTCATTCATACTTGTAAGTATTGATTTATGTTTTAATCATGAATGAAATTCACAGCCTTACAACTATGAGAGGCTAAAACCTCCAAAGCTAGGGATTGTGGGAACCATTATGGATTAACAAGCTAGGGTTGCACAAAGTGATTCTAAAACTAATACAAACACTTATATTGTATTCTCTTCATGCTTAAATGTTTCTTAAAGGTGCGCAACGTTAGGACATGCCCGAATTCTTTACTTGCTTAGGTCTAAGAGGTAGAGATTAGGAAAAGAGAATTACAATGGAGCCTTGATCTTGATGATCATTGTATTAACTTGAGATGTGGTCTCAAGATAGTTAAATTTGGAACTTAATAATAAAGGATAGTTTGAAACCGCTCATGAGACTTGGTCGAGTAATTGAGTATAGTCATTCAATAGGGACTGGTCGGTCGTTTGAATGAACCTAAGTTATCAGTTCTATAAGTAAGTATTGATGATGATCATGAGTGTATACCCAAAGTAGTTATGAACCCATAGGGAATACAAACCCTCGTTATCCTTTAATATTGATTCAAAATCGTATTTTTGATAATCTTTTTTATTATTGCTTTTCTTTAGAATCCCCCAATTTTGAAGTAACTACCTAACAAGATCACTTACCGGCTGCAATTTAGCTCTTCCATATTCCTATGGGAGCGACCCCAACCTCTAGTTGGGTTCTTTATTAACAACGTCCGCTTCATACTTTAGTAAGAGGTGTGGTTTGAGCGTTATCAAGGACATTCAGTTATCCATTGTTACGTTTGTCACACCCCGCCTTGGGGGGTATGACTGGCACCTGGTGCCCTACTAGGACCTGAACTGATGGACTGCTGAGCCTGAGCACATCTGGTGCCTGGCTGGCTCTAACTCAGATTCATGGAAACAACGGGCTATATGACGGCTGTAAATACAGCCTTCGGCCGACTAGGCCTATAGCCACCTGTACCTGTGCTGACAGCTAACCAGAGACATGTCAATATAGGGAAACCTATGCGGGCCGACAAGGACACCATGCTGTCTAGTTATTTGTAACTCAACAAAGAAATACTGGATAGCTACGTGACCGGCAAGGTCACCACTACTGTCAAGCTATGTCCCCACATGGCCAACATAAAGGAAACAGAACTACTAACAGCTATACAACTGGACGGCCCCACACGATCGGCTCATCTGACCACAGGGAAATATATATAGACTGCAAGCCTCTAGGAATAGCAATAGAAATGATCGGGACAGGGCCCCGACCTACCCGTACTGTACAACAAAAGAAAATGAAATACACAATAGAAATGATCGGGACAGGGCCCCGACCTACCCGTACTGTACAACAAAAGAAAATGAAATACACCTCTGGGATTCAGTCTCCTGATGACGGGAGCTGAATACTTAATCGCTGATCGGAATCACGACGGATCGCCTGCTCTTCTATGAGTACCTGCAGGCAAGTAATGCAGCGCCCCACCGGGCGTCAGTACCGCTGGTACTGAGTATGTAAAGCAATAACTGAAAGAAATATCTAGAAACAACAATACAACTGATGAAACTGAAGTAGAAAGGAATAGATTAACTGTCTGATAATGTAAATCATACCTTCTCTTAATTATACTTGAAGGAGTAGGAGTCATACCTGGAGACGTATCATTCTACTTCCGATCTACTCGTGTCTAATGTAACATGGCATAACATAACATAACATAATATAGCACACACAGACCTTACTCGGCCCCCATAAGCCGGGAGGTACAACCAGCACAGAATCTACACCCCTACCCCGATCATCCCATCTCCTATAATAGCTATAAGCATCCTGCCGGTCCCCTGGGTATGCACTTGGGCTCGCTGAGCCCCTGACTATAACTGCATCTGAGTCCGGAGGACTCCTGAATCAACACCCGGGCGTATTCGCTCGACAGGGGTGTGTAAGGGCCGATCAAGGCACAATATGGGGAAAACTGGCATCCCATCTTCGCCCCTGTGGGAAGGCATACCACTCCATAGAGCAACGTATCCTCGTCCTCTGGCGGACGAGTCGATACAGCTATTAACCCTGGGGCGGTCAGGGATGCTAGGTAATCCAACCCCAAGACAATACAGTGGTCTCAACTAGTAATATTATCTGCATATATCACATGCTGAAGCTAATAGTTATAATGTATCTGTGTGTACTGTATGCTGAACTAGTGATAGCGATATGTATGTACTTAATTCATGCTGAGATTGAGAATAGTATATATGTACAAATATAATCTTCTGCCATACTGTACTGTATACTGAGTTTCTGTAATAACATGATTTACTATTTCTGACATGCTTCCTAAACTTCATTTTTAACCTATCGTTCTATTTCTGAGATGCCTTACAGATATTACATTGTTTTACTGGGTTTCAACTGAATACGATAATATCCTAACATTCTGTATTACATATTACATCACATACTGAGCGTGCTGTGCAGTTCCTAACACTTGTATTAGAATCTATATCGTGCTAGCAAGTTTCATGCTAATTATAATATAACGCTTCTAATATCGTACCAACATTCGTAATAAACATAACACATGACTTCTGAATATTCTACTGGACTTTAAATTACTTTACTATACCGAGCTTACTAACTTGCCGAGGAAACTAGCTTTACATACCTTCGTTTCTGATTTCCCGACTAACTGGCGTAACTTGGTCGGTATTTCAGCTATTCCTCCCAACTGCATTCATATATATATATATCAATTAATACCAAATATAACTTTATTTTAATGAACAACGTCACTTCGATGTAATTATAGCCTAAACTTAGGCTTATCGAAAGACGGTCGAAAACTCGCTATTTTTCAGAGGTCCAGAAGAGAGAAATATTCACTTCACCGCTAGAAACACATAGACACTAGTTTGGAGCAATTCTACTTAACTTAGCTCGGTAGCTCGATGATTCGTCGGCCGTATTTCACGAAACTAAATCCGTAGGAATGCTCTCTGCTGCTAAGTACCTCAGTATCTGGGGTTAATTTGAGTTTGGACAACGTTTAGCAGCGTAATCGGATGAAAATTATATTACCCCCTTCTTTCTTTTCTCTTCTCTGATGTTTCCTCTCTGTTTCACTGGAAATTTATAAGTTTATATGATTTAAAACCGAAGTGGGCCTTTATATACTTGGGCCTGGACAAGGCCAACGTGTCACGGAGCCAACGCGGAGGCTTCACCTCCGTGACACGCTGCCATTGCGGAGGGGCTCTGCCTCGGCTCCTTCCGCGATGGTTCGACAGGTTTCTCGTCCGATCTTTTTCCCGGGCCTTTCTCTAGCACGTATGGCCTTCAAATATGCTTAACCAACGTGGGAATAGGTCATCTAGGTGCCGGGAATCCTACGGGGTATAACATTCTCCCCCCCTTAAGAACATTCCTCCTCGAATGTATACTGTTATCTAGAGGACTACTTAACTTACTTGTTTAGAAATATTTCGCCAGAGTCTCCCCTGTAATATGGACTATACCAAGAACCTAAAATGCAGAAAAGTCCAATACAGGTACTATACACAATACTTTAGGATTCACTGGATGGCTAAGTATCAATCTTTCTCACTTATACATATACAACCATAAGATACTACATAAGCAATAATACGGACATACCTATCGCCTGACTAGGCCTGGAATAGGTGAGGGTACCTAGCTTTCATATCTTCTTCAGCTTTCCACGTGATTTCCTCACAGTTCCTGTTACGCCACAATACTTTGACAGACGCAACATCTTTAGTCCTCAACCTACGAATCTGTCTGTCTAAAATAGCTACTGGAACCTCTTCATATGCTAACTCTTCTGTGACCTGGACATCCTGAACGGGAACTACTGTAGAAGGGTCTCCTATGAACTTCCTCAACAGAGAGACATGGAATACTGGGTGAACAGATGCTAACTCCAGAGGCAAGTTCAATTCGTATGCAACTCGGCCTATTCTTCGCCGAATCTGATATGGCCCAATGAATCTCGGGCTAAGCTTGCCTTTCTTGCCAAATCTCATCACCCCTTTCATCGGAGACACTTTCAGATATACCCAGTCATTTACCGCAAATTCTAGATTCCTGTGTCGCATATCTGCATAAGACTTCTGGCGGCTCTGAGCAGTCAGTAAACGTTCTCGGATAAGCTTTATCTTTTCCTCTGACTGTCGAACAATGTCTGGGCCAACCAATGCTGATTCCCCCACTTCAAACCAGCCCACCGGCGATCTACATTTTCACCCATATAATGCTTCAAAGGGCGCCATCTGGATAGCTGAATGATAATTGTTATTATAAGCAAATTCAATCAACGAAAGATGCTCATCCCAGCTACCCCCAAAATCTAGCACACACGCTCGTAGCATATCTTCGAGCGTTTGGATAGTCTGCTCAGCTTGCCCATTTGTCTGGGGGTGGAATGCTGTACTCAAATTAATCTGCATCCCCAGACCTCTCTGAAATGATTGCCAAAATCTAGCCATAAACTGTACTCCTCTATCTGAAATAATGAATACTGGCACTCCATGCAATCTGACTATCTCTTGGATATACAACTCAGCATAATCTTCAACCGAGAAAGTAGTTCTTACTGGCAGGAAATGAGCTGATTTTGTCAATCTGTCAACTATCACCCATATAGAGTCATGTCTGTGTTTAGTACGGGGTAATCCTGTTACAAAATCCATATTCACTGCTTCCCATTTCCAGAGAGGTACAGCTATATCCTGAGTCAAACCGTCTGGTTTCTGATGTTCTGCTTTCACCTGTTGGCAGTAGGACACTGAGCTACAAATTCAGCAATTTCTCTTTTCATACCTGGCCACCAGTAGTTTTTCTTGATATCATGGTACATTTTTGTCGTGCCTGGGTGGAGAGAATAGCGGGCGTAATGCGCCTCGCTCATAATCTGCTGGCGAAGCCCCAAAGTATCTGGAACACAAATGCGGCCTTTATATCGCAACACTATATCCCCGGTTACCTGAAAATATGTCACCTCGCCTTGCTGAACCTTGTGTTCAAGTTGAACACGGCTAGGGTCTCCATACTGCCGTTCCTTTACTTCCACCACTAACGACAACACTGTGACATTCTGTATTACCGCTCTATTGTCCTTTATTTCTGCTATGTGAACGGCTAAACTGGCTAACTGGTGTAATTCTCGGGCCAATTCTCGCTGTTCAGGCTACAAGTATGCCAACTCCCCATAGATTTACAGCTAAGGGCATCTGCTACCACATTAGCCCTTCCTGGGTGATACAAAATATTCACTCTTTAAGGCATAAACTACTGCAACTAACTCCAGGTCATGGGTAAGACAATTCTTTTCATGTTTCTTCAACTGCCTGAAAGCATAAGCTATTACTTTACCATGCTGCATCAACCCTCTGTACCTTCTGGCGATATTAACACTGGGGCTGATGTTAACCTGTCTTTTAACTCCTGGAAGTTCTGCTCACACGTCTCAGTCTGCTGGAACTTTGCTGCCTTCTGTGTCAATTTAGTCAGAGGTGCTGCTAAGGTGGAAGATCCTTCCACAAACCCTTTGTAGTACCCGGCTAACCGCAGGGATTGCGTACTTCGATTGGAGTGGTAGGTCTAGGCTATGTCTTCACTGCTTTGATTTTCCGTGTATCTACCTGTACACCAGCCTCCGACACAATGTGACCAAAAAGGCTACTGAACTCAGCCAAAATTCACATTTAGAAAAATTGACATATAACTGACGGTCATACTGGTTTATTATACCGGAGAATCTGACAAGTAATCTACCAGTATAGCTAGAGCTTATCTGGCCTTCTGGCCACATGCTAAGGCTACTTGTTGCTAAGGTAACCTGAACGACTATCTGCACACCATATGCCCGTATCTGATCAGAGGATCCTGACAATGATCATGATCTCTAATAGTCTGGCTGAATAACCTTGACTGACTAAATAGCTGGGTTAAATGATTCGAATGTTGCAGTAGTCTAACGATGCTCTACATGTCCTACTCGGACATCTGTAGCTCATGCATAACTGCGGGGTTGTGGACAGCTAACTATTTCATCCTCCTAATTGAACAATTATAATGTTGTGCTTAGTCCAACCTACTCTCAGGCGATCCGTCCCTGGATCTTCATAGGGAACTTACCGATGTCCCTGTCTTAGTAAACACTGTGCTAGCAGAGCACTACCAATTTCTTACGCCTTATTCGTACCCCCCTTGGATTTATATTACTGTTCTTGGAAATTCTCGGTCTTATGAACCATTCTGTAAAGACTGGCCTTCTGTTAGTACTCTGTATCTGAATACCTTATGAAAACCAGCTGAAGTACTAGTCCGTCACTGACTACTGATATGGACTCTTTCTTGGGGTACCCACAGGTTTGTCTGACTAAGACGGTCGGCTAACTTGCGGGGTGTTCCGCATAATAGCTGCTAGGTTGACTAAGGCCGACTCTCACCTACAAGACTGGGAGAACGATGCACGACCACTTAACGTGCCACCCTCTCTTTTGGTGAGGGGTCCTGCAGTTCCTTGTGGCCTTACTTGGCATTATATTGAGAGCCCATGACTGTCTGCTGGGCCTTATCTCTAGGCCACACTAGATTAGAATTTCTGTATCGGTAATTTCTTAACTTCTCCATAAGCGGACATACTGCGGTATTCTGAACCGCAATCTTATTGTCAGCTCGAGGCTTAATCCTTAATACAATATTCTATCAATCCGGGGGTAATCCTACTTTCCCCACAAAATCTGACATTCCTGCTTCTTCCCCTCATCTTGCTTAAGCAGAACTCTGGGGTTCAAGGTACCTGCTTTTCATTGTTAATAAGATTACTGGTCAAGTATCAGTTCATACTTCCCCTGACTTGCAGTCAGACCTATTTGATTCACATGACCTCTCACCCTTTCGATATCACAACTGAATCATATCTATGATCTTGCAGGTATATCTTACTGTCTATTAGCGTATATGGCGGACTTGGCCTTTTTCTGACTCAAATTTGACTATTACTAGGCATTCATTACTGACAGGTCTTTTACCCTTGCTTCGGGTAAGCTAACAGTCTTACTTTCTTTACTGGCTTATTATCATAAGGGTCTGCACTACTCACGTAATCATAAGGGCTCTTTATACTTTCTAAAACTTATTGCTTGATTTGGCAACCTCACCTCAAGTCCTATGCCCCTTACGGAATATAATCTTTAAGCTGAATCAGGTCAAGAGGTGGGAATACCCTTTTCTTTTGCTATAATACGAAGACATGGAACTGTACTACACCTGAAGGAATGGAGGTGGGAATCCTACATTTCCCTCTCTTTCTCACACTTATCTGATAATCTAATATTGTCTACTATCTTAATCAGGTCTTATATATATATCTAACAAATAAATCGACTCATTTATACGTTACGCTTATGACTTCCTATTCTGAAGTTATCGACATATACTGGGGATGGTACCAATAAAAAGATAACATCGGGAGGTCCCTGTTACCTCCTCCTGCTGTTGTAGTTACCTTGTAACTAGCTGATATTCTCTCCTGTTGCTATATCTGATCTTCTGCCTGGGATAGGATTTCGCTAGTCTGACTTGTATCTGTATTCAAAGAATATGATAAGTTTAAAAAGGACCAACCCTGTACTGTACTGTGCTATGGAACGACTGAGTATGAAAGAAGGGTAACCATCCTATTATGCCTCGCAGCCTCCTGCCTATAGTATGTGGTGCACAACACATCCATAGACAAGACTCTACTTAGCACGGCTTGCAGACTCCCTAGGACACGACCTGCTCTGATACCAAGTTTGTCACACCCCGCCTTGGGGGGTATGACTGGCACCTGGTGCCCTACTAGGACCTAAACTGATGGACTGCTGAGCCTGAGCACATCTGGTGCCTGGCTGGATCTAACTCAGATTCAGGAAAACAACGGGCTATATGACGGCTGTAAATACAGCCTTCGGCCGACTAGGCCTATAGCCACCTGTACCTGTGCTGACAGCTAACCAGAGACATATCAATATAGGGAAACCTATGCGGGCCGACAAGGCCACCATGCTGTCTAGTTATCTGTAACTCAACAAAGAAATACTGGATAGCTACGTGACCGGCAAGGTCACCACTACTGTCAAGCTATATCCCCACACGGCCAACAAAAAGGAAACAGAATTACTAACAGCTATACAACTGGACGGCCCCACACGACCGGCTAATCTGACCACAGGAAAATATATATAGACTGCAAGCCTCTAGGAATAGCAATAGAAATGATCGGGACAGGGCCCCGACCTACCCGTATGGGACAGGGCCCCGACCTCCGGATGACGGGAGCTGAATACTTAATCGCTGATCGGAATCACGACGGATCGCCTGCTCGTCTATGAGTACCTGCAGGCAAGTAATGCAGCGCCCCACCGGGCGTCAATACCGCTAGTACTGAGTATGTAAAGCAATAACTGAAAGAAATATCTAGAAACAACAATACAACTGATGAAACTGAAGTAGAAAGGAATAGATTAACTGTCTGATAATGTAAATCATACCTTCTCTTAATTATACTGGAAGGAGTAGGAGTCATACCTGGAGACGTATCATTCTACTGCCGATCTAATCATGTCTAATGTAACATGGCATAACATAACATAACATAATATAGCACACACAAACCTTACTCGGCCCCCATAAGCCGGGAGGTACAACGAGCACAGAATCTACACCCCTACCCCGGTCATCCCATCTCCTATAATAGCTATAAGCATCCTTCCGGTCCCCTGGGTATGCACTTGGGCTCGCTGAGCCCCTGACTATAACTGTATCTGAGTCCGGAGGACTCCTGAATCAACACCCGGGGGTATTCGCTCGACAGGGGTGTGTAAGGGCTGATCAAGTCACAATATGGGGAAAACTGGCATCCCATCTTCGTCCCCTGTGGGATGGCATGCCACTCCGTAGAGCGACGTATCCTCGTCCTCTGGCGGACGAGTCGATACAGCTATTAACCCTGGGGCGGTCAGGGATGCTAGGTAATCCAACCCCAAGACAATACAGTGGTCTCAACTAGTAATATTATCTGCATATATCACATGCTGAAGCTAATAGTTATAATGTATCTGTGTCTACTGTATGCTGAACTAGTGATAGCGATATGTATGTACTTAATTCATGCTGAGACTGATAATAGTGTATATGTACAAATATAATCTTCTGCCATACTGTACTGTATACTGAGTTTCTGTAATAACATGATTTACTATTTCTGACATGCTTCCTAAACTTCGTTTTTAACCTATCGTTCTATTTCTGAGATGCCTTACAGATATTACATTGTTTTACTGGGTTTCAACTGAATACGATAATATCCTAACATTCTGTATTACATATTACATCACATACTGAGCGTGCTGTGCAGTTCCTAACACTTGTATTAGAATCTATATCGTGCTAGCAAGTTTCATGCTAATTATAATATAACGCTTCTAATATCGTACCAACATTCGTAATAAACATAACACATGACTTCTGAATATTCTACTGGACTTTAAATTACTTTACTATACCGAGCTTACTAACTTGCCGAGGAAACTAGCTTTACATACCTTCGTTTCTGATTTCCCGACTAACTGGCGTAACTTGGTCGGTATTTCAGCTATTCCTCCCAACTGCATTCATATATATATATATCAATTAATACCAAATATAACTTTATTTTAAATGAACAACGTCACTTCGATGTAATTATAGCCTAAACTTAGGCTTATCGAAAGACGGTCGAAAACTCGCTATTTTTCAGAGGTCCAGAAGAGAGAAATATTCACTTCACCGCTAGAAACACATAGACACTAGTTTGGAGCAATTCTACTTAACTTAGCTCGGTAGCTCGATGATTCGTCGGCCGTATTTCACGAAACTAAATCCGTAGGAATGCTCTCTGCTGCTAAGTACCTCAGTATCTGGGGTTAATTTGAGTTTGGACAACGTTTAGCAGCGTAATCGGATGAAAATTATATTACCCCCTTCTTTCTTTTCTCTTCTCTGATGTTTCCTCTCTGTTTCACTGGAAATTTATAAGTTTATATGATTTAAAACCGAAGTGGGCCTTTATATACTTGGGCCTGGACAAGGCCAACGTGTCACGGAGCCAACGCGGAGGCTTCACCTCCGTGACACGCTGCCATCGCGGAGGGGCTCTGCCTCGGCTCCTTCCGCGATGGTTCGACAGGTTTCTCGTCCGATCTTTTTCCCGGGCCTTTCTCTAGCACGTATGGCCTTCAAATATGCTTAACGAACGTGTGAATAAGTCATCTAGGTGCCGGGAATCCTACGAGGTATAACAACGTTCTTTCAGTTATAGACTTTGTCGAGCTAGTTGGGGATGTTGTCCCATTAGCTCATCAATTATGTTAGAGGCTTTTTTAAACATTATGTACAAATTAACTTGGCATTGTTGACTCAGTTTTAGATTGATATGTATGCAGACTTTCGCTTAAGCATATTTTATTTTATCATTTTCCGCTTGTTGTATTCTCTTAGGTTTTATGTTCATACCATGGATTGACTTGAAGTCTCTTGGGGTTCCTTGTCCTGTGTCTCAATCCACGCCTATGCTCGGGTCATGAAAAACTTGGTATCAGAACATTAGGTTTTGAAGTGTCCTAGGCTTTCTAAAGGACGCATAAAGTATAGTCTTTTTATAGGTATGAAGCGCACCACACTTATGACGAAGAGGCTAGGAAATGCTTTAGGAAATGTCCCTTCTTTCATGATCTATGTCATTCAATGAAATGTCTCTCTATCCTTCTAACTCGTTCTATATGCATTTCTAAAATCATGCCTCCTTGTCGAGTTAACGGAAGAAGGAACTAAAATGGAAATGGCCATGAGAATGGCAACGGAGATGGGCAGCAGGCCCCACCAGCCCCCGATGATCATGTGCCTAAGCAGGTTGCCTGTGTAGTGTTTAGGGCAGCCATTCAGATGTTGGCACAGACATTGACCGCCCAGGTCAACCAGCAGGCGGTAGCCCATGTGCTCTAGAATGGGAATGCAACGGTAGCAAGAGTCAGGGACTTTCTTAGGATGAAACCTCTGGAGTTTCTCGGATCGCAGGTGTAGGAGGATCTGCATGTGTTTATTGATGAAATTCTAGATATCACCCAGATTATGGGGGTGATAGGGGAGGAGTGCATAGATCTAGCCTCGTACCAGTTGAAAGGGATTGCGTATATCTGGTTCAGACAGTGGAAGGACGGTGGCAGTTGGAGCAGGCCTTATTGATTAGGATGAGTTTCATACCGCGTTTTTGGAGTGGTTCTTTCCCCAAGAGATTAGGGAAATCAAAGAAGATGAGTTTGTGAACCTAAAGCAAAATGATATGACAGTCCCGGAGTATGCTTTGGAGTTCACCCTCTTGTCCAAGTATACACTAGAGATGGTGGATGATCAGAGAGCTCGGGTGAGCAGGTTTGTGCACGGGATAGCGGACTACCTGGTTAAGAATTGTAGGATCTCTATGCTTCACCAGGACATTGATTTTCCACGATTGGTTTATATGCCCAGAAGATGGAGGCAGTGCACTTGAGAGAGAGAGAGAGGCCAAGAGGGCCAGGACAAATAGTTATGGGTTCTCCCAGCAGAGATCGAGAGGCAGACATCACCAGCAGTCTCATCAAAGGTCATTAGCTCCAGCGCCATCATCGGCCAGTGCTCCATCTAGATCGCGAGGTGACCATAGGAGTAGAGTATCAGGCTCGAGGGGACAGAGGAAAATGCAGGCAAAATGTACCTTTCCGATCTGTGGAAAGCGTGGTAAGAATAACATAGGGGAGTGCTTGATTGGGTCGAATATCTGTTTTAGGTGTGGTAGACCCGAGAATAGGTGCCGGGAGTGTCCGTTGGCTAGATAGGGTGATGGTAGAGGTCGTGCTCAGGCTACCAGCTCAGCAACAGCACCAGCCCGCCCAGCTCAGTAGGGTGCGTCCACCAGTGCAGGAGTGGACAGTGCCAGAATAAGTTTTATGCCCTTGCATTTGGCCAGGAGTAGGAGACTTCACCAGATGTGGTCACCGGTATGTTACGAGTATTCCACTTTGATGTATATGCATTGTTAGATCTAGGGGGTACTCTATCTTTTGTGATGCCCTATGTTGCTAGTAGTTTCGGAGTCAGTCCTGAAATCCTATTAGAATCCTTCTTAGTCTCTACTTCAGTCGGTGATTCAATTATAGCTCGACAGGTATATAAAATTGCGTTGTCACAGTCCTTTAGAAAGTCACCTCAGCAAATTTAGTAGAGCTAGCCATGACAGATTTTGATGTTATCTTTGGCATGGATCAGCTGCATGCATGTTATGCCTCAGTAAATTATAGAACCCGTGCGGTAGAGTTCCGATTTCCAGGTGAGCCAGTCCTAGAATGAAAGGGTAGTTCAGTTGTTCCTGTAGGTCGTTTCATTTCCTAACTTAAGGCCAGAAAGATAATTTCTAAGGGTTGCATGTACCATCTAGTTAGGGTTAAGGATGCTACATCTGAAACCCCAACTATCCAGTCAGTTCCTGTAGTATGTGAATATCTAGAAGTGTTTCCAGATGATTTACCGGGAATTCCTCTCGAGCGGGAGATCAATTTTGGTATTGACCTTCTTCCCGATACGCAACCTATATCTATTCCTCCTTATAGAATGGCTCCAACTAAGCTAAAGGAGTTGAAGGAGTAATTGAAGGCTCTTTTAGACAAGGGTTTCATCAGACCAAACAAATCCCCATAGGGTGCACCAGTTCTCTTTGGCCGGAAGAATCAAATTTGCATTGATTACTAGCAGTTCAATAAGGTCACTGTCAAGGACAGGTCTCCTCTCCCCAGAATTGATGATATGTTTGACCAGCTTCAGGGTGCCAAGTGGTTCTTAAAGGTAGATCTCAGATCCGGATATTATCAACTCAAGGTTAGAGAGAGTGGCATTCCGAAGACAGCATTGAAGATCCGATATGGTCACTATGAGTTTGTAGTTATGTATTTTGGACTAACGAATGCTCCTACAACTTTTATGGATTTGATGAACAGGTTGTTCAAGACGTATTTGGATATGTTCATGATCGTGTTTATAGATGACATTTTTATATACTCTCGGAGCGAAGAGGAGCATGTCGCTCATTTGAGGGTGGTGCTACAGACTCTTAAAGATTGCCAGTTGTATGCTAAATTCAGCAAGTGTGAGTTTTGGTTGAACTAGATAGCTTTTTTGGGCCTTGTGGTGTCAAGTGATGGTGTACAGGTGGACTCTCAAAAGATAGAAGCGATGAAGAATTGACCTAGACCAGTGAGTCGTTCGGGTATCAGGAGTTTCTTGGGCTTAGCTGGTTAATGCAGGAGGTTTGTGGAAGAATTTCATCCATTGCAGCACCGTTGGCCAAGTTGACCTAGAAGAAAGTGAAGTTTCAATGGTCGGAGGCCTGTGAGAAGAGCTTCGAAGAGTTGAAGACTCGACTCACCTCAGTACCAGTGTTGAATCTACCTGAGGGTACCGATGGGTTTGTGGTATATTGTGAGGGCCTCGAGGATCGGCCTTGGTTATGTACTAATGCAGCACGGCAAGGTTATAGCCTATGCTTCCAAGCAGCTGAAAGTCTATGAAAAGAACTATTCGACTCATGACACCAAGTTGGCAGTGGTAGTATTTGCATTGAAGATTTGGAGACACTATCTGTACGAGTTCCACTTGGATGTGTTTACGGACCACAAAAGCCTACACTACGTGTTTACCTAGTAGGATATAAATCTACATCAAAGAAGGTGGTTGGAGCTTCTCAAATATTATGATATGAGTGTCCTTTATCATCTGGGCAAAGCCAATATGGTGGCAGATGCTCTTAGCAGGCTTTCTATGGAGAGTGTGTCTCATGTACATAAGGAAAGGAAAGATTTAATGAATGATGTGCATGAGCTTGCACGACTAGGAGTTCGTCTTGTTGACTCGACAGATGGTGGTGTCATTGCTCAGAATGGATTAGAATATTCCTTGGTGACCAAATTTAAAGCTAGACAAGACAAGGATCCTATTTTAGTAATGTTGAAGGAAGTCATTCAGAATCAGAAGGTGGAGGTTTTCTCCCAAAGGGTAGACGGTGTACTATGATATTAGGGTCATCTGTGTGTTCTGGGTGTTGATGATTTGAGAGTTCAGATGTTGCACGAGGCTAGTGGTTCCAGATATTCTGTACATCCAGGTGCCACCAAAATGTATTTTGACCTATGGGAAATTTATTGGTGGAATGTCCTAAAGAAAGACATAGCAGAGTTTGTGGCTAAGTGTTCAAATTGTCAACAGGTGAAGGTTGAGCATCAAAAACCCCGAGATGTGCTTCAAGACATTAGTATCCCTACTTAAAAGTTGGAGGAAATCAATATGGAGTTCATTACAGGGTTGCCTCGTACTCGTCGATAGTATGACTCCATTTGGGTTATTGTAGACAGGTTGACTAAAGCGGCTCACTTTCTACTAGTCAAACCCACTGATTTAGTGGAGGATTGTGATAAGTTATACATTCGGGAGTTAGTCCGGTTGCATGGAGTTCCCTTGTCCATCATATCAGATAGAGGTACTCAGTTTACCTCCCAATTTTGGAGATTGTTTCAAAAGGGACTTGGTACTCAGATCAAGCTTAGCATAGCATTTCACCTGCAAACAGATGGTCAGGCTGAATGGACCATTCAGACTTTTGAGGATATGTTGAGGGCATGTGTGATTGATTTCAAGGGTAGTTGGGATGATCATTTGAATCTCATTGATTTTTCATATAACACAGCTACTACTCCAACATTCATATGGCTCTGTTTGAGGCTCTTTATGGGCGGAGATGTAGATCGCCTATTGGTTGGTTCGAAATCAGTGAAGCTACGTTGATAGGATAGATTTAGCCCATGAGGCTATGGAGAGAGTTTTGTTTATAAGATAAAGTTTGAAAACAAACTAGAGTCTTCAAAAGTCCTATGCTGATGTGAGGAGGAGAGAACTTGAGTTGGAGTTGAGAACTGAATTGTGAGACGTATTGTCACGACCCGGATGTACACCCCGATAGTGGACACGGGACAAGGGACCCCGAGAGACCCCAAGTCGACTCATGGCACATGCATACAACTATTCTCATTTAAATAAGCAGATTATTAAACATAAAACATAGTGGAAACGTAACCATAGCGTAACACCATAAAAATACTAGGCATACACATAAGCTGAGTACTACATATTGTCTGAAAGCCTCTAACAAATGATGGGTTGATGGGACAACATCCCCCAACTAACCCGAATAATACTGAAACACAAGATAACATAAAAGTCGGTCAAACAACCCTCGGAACATGAGGACTCACCAATAATCGGAGGGCATAAGCTGAGATGGACTAAGGATGAGGATGAGCCTGAGATTCAGACCTTGCATCATGAAATGATACAGCATAGAAAGTATGTGGTCAGTACGTGGAATGTGCCGAGTATGTAAGGTAAGTAAAACGGACGTTAAAAGTAAAGTAAACTCATAAATAAACATAGGATAAGGACATCATGCTTGTATCATAAACTTCATAAGAAAACATCAGGCTCAAGGCTTCCAAATCATTCATAAAGCATTCATAATCATAATTGTAAGTAAACTTTATCAATACATAACTTGAGCCAATAACATAAATATAACAATGCATAAAACATGCGGAACAATGGGAGGACTCGTCATAACTGACACCATCATGGTAGAGCCTTTCATGATGCCCCAACTATCTCATTCTAGTGGACAGAGCCGACCCTGGCTTGCCAGGCGAGGGTCGTGCATTAGGCGTGATATCAAATTTGAGGGAATCATTATTAATACAATATATCATTAGAAACCCATGGTGGCACGTGGTTATGAGACACCAATGTAGTCCTTTGAACGTCGGGCTGCTCGGTGCTAGACACGGCTCCCAAAAACATGCATATAGGCTCATACATAAATCAATAACATCATGCATTAAGATTCATTGGCTAAAATATAACATTTATCATCATTGATCCCCTTTAAAACACGCTTAGACAAGAATCAACGGCCCTTTTTATTGGCCAACATTATAAATCGATAAATTATATAATTTGTTCATGAATCGCAAATCATTCTTCAACATGCGGGCATTGCTCAATATTTTGACATACTCAATTCTTTCAAAAATATGCTCATAAATATGGTTAACTTGAATTCATGATTTTTCATCATAAATAAATCTCAAATATTGAATATTCTTCATAACTCATAATTTTCATGAACTTCATCAATGGGCATTTTAGATTTAAAAAGCTTGAAACATGATTATAAAGAAAATAATATAAAATCTGCCCATCATTCATAATTCAATAATTAAAACTCAATTAAATCATACCCATAAAGAGAAATCACATTTTCATGCATTGGGTAAAACCTCATAGAATTTGAATAGGAGAATTCATGATTTAATTTGAAATTTGGGCATGGGTGTGGAAGAAATCAACCATTCTAAATCCTACATACCAAGGAGGGATGAATCTTCCACCTCACTGATTGTTGAAGGAGAAATTGGAAGAAGAATCCATCAGAAAAGCTCTTGGTCACCTCCTAAATTTCATAAAATTGCATGCATGGAAGGAATACACTTAGAATAGGTTTTCCCTAGCTAAAAACCCATGAAAATGAGCTTAAAACGACATAGTAAGGCCTTAGGATAAAGAAATGATGGAAATACCCTTACTGATTATGCAGAAAATTGCCCACTGGAACAAACAACGGACGAACCAACGGGCCGTTAGAAGATATCATGACACGGGGTATCCGCCCGTGCTAAGCACTACCCAAATCCACATCTTAGAATCAAACCACGGACACACAACACGGGTCGTCCTAAGTTTCGAAGGGTCGTTCCTTCAGTCGTTGTTTTCTTCTAAAACTTTGCACTTCTATTCAATGAGCCTCACCATGACTCGTTGTAATATACAACTGGTCGAGGTTCCCATCCGTCATTTCCCACTAGAGATCTGGGCTCCCTTACCACGACTCTTCACAATGGGTCATTGCATGCCCCGTTAAACTCTCCAACAGCTAAGACCAATGAGTCGTTACATCAATCATTGGCCCCACAGAAACTGAACACCTGAACCAACGACTACCAACAACAACTCGTGGTACGTAATCACGAGTCGTTGTACCTCTCGTCCTGCAACTTTTTCTCCAACTTTCACCAGATTTGCATTTTAGCTTCCTGGGTATACTCTTAGGCACTTCTGGGGTATTACAATATCTCCCCCTTGGAAACATTTGTACTTGAATGTAGGAAACAAGCAGCAAACAAAAACATACAATTTATCATAGCCATATACTAATTTTTACCAAATTTTTCACGGAATGACTACCTCCGAATAAAACCACATAACTGAACTAATGTCATACTTCACATAGACATTGATACACATAAAAGAAACTTGTACACATGAACTGAACATGAAAACTAGATAGAGTCTTTGGACAAAACTGGTACCTCAAGTCAGAATTGTTCCGGTAGAGAACAAATGTGGGTATTTAGCCATCATATCTGCTTCAGCTTTCCACGTAGCTCCCTCAACATGCTTATTTCTCCACAATACTTTAACTGAAGCTACTTCTTTGTTCCTTAGCTTACGTACTTGATGATCTAAGATTTTCACCGGAATTTCTTCATAGTTGAGGCAATCCTTTACACCAACGCTATCTACCAGGACTACTAAAGCTGGATCACCCAAGCAATTTTTCAAGAGTAGTACATGAAACACGGGATGAACTGAAACTAACTCTGAAGGCAAGTCCAATTCATACGCAACCTTACCAACTCTCCTTATAATCTGATAAAGACCCACATATCGAGGACTGAGTTTCCCCTTCTTCCCAAACCGCATGACTCCCTTCGTGGGAGATACCTTTAGAAGTACCCAATCCTCTACCTCAAACTCCAAATCTCTTCTCCTCACATCGGCATATGATTTCTAAAGACTTTGAGCAGTTTTCAACCGATCCCTTATCAATTGAACTATTATACACCGGAAACCCAAGGATTAGACCCGAAATTAAAAATGGAGAAAAATTAAAAATTTGCCCCAGGTCACAGAGCGACCTGTGAGGTGAGTCATGAGGAGTGACCATGAGTCGTAAGGTGACTCTTGGTCAGCATAGTGTGGCAAGGCCTGAGTGAGGACGCCATGGGCTTGACTAGGAGTCGTGGTCAGAACTCACGACTCGTGAGGTCACCCGTGGTCAACCCTGGAGGATTGGCAAGTTGGAATGGACAGTGTAGGCCACGAAAGGTAACCATGAGTCGTGGTCTGACCTCACGACTCGTGAAGTCACCCGTGGGATTCCATTGGATGTTTGGGCAGTGGACTCAACGGATCAAGTCCACGAGTCATGCCCTGTGGAAACGACCCATTAGGTCCCTCGTGGGGACTGGCGATTAGAAATTTCCTGCATTTTCATAAGGGTGTTTTCGTAACTTCCTAAGTCCCTAGGGCCTAAACTACGTCATTTTGGATATGTTTCTGAGTTAGATAAGATGGGTTAAGCCCTTTATGCATGCCCATTCTCATGCAAAAGCTTAGAGAGGTTTTTGGGAGATTCAAGGCCTTCTTCCCCAAATTTTCATCAATTTCTTGGCAGATGTTCAAGGAACTTTGAGTCCCTCCATTCCCAGGTATGTAGGGTTTTAAAATGGGTGAAATGTATCCCCACCCATGCCCAATTTCTCTTTAAATCATGAATCCTCCTATTCAAGTCTATGGGGTTTTACTCAAATGCATGAAAGTCTGATTTATCTTTATGGGTCTGATTTGATTGAGTTTTAATTATAAAATTATGAATGATGGGCAGGTTCTATTGTCATTTTCTTCAAATCATCTTTCATTCTTTTGAATCTAAAAATGCCCATTTGATAAAAGTTCATAGAAGTTATGATTTATGATGACTACTCTATAATTTGAGTTTATTGATGATAGAAAAGCATGATTTTCAAGTTACCCATGTTTATGAGCATGTTTTAAAAGAATTAAATATGATGAAGTACTGGGCAATGCCCGTATGTTGAAGAATGAATTTTGATTTATGAAAAGAATTACATGATTTATCGATTCATGATATTGGCCGATGAAAAGGGCTTGATTCATGGTTAAGAATGTTTAAAAGGGGATCAACGATTATAAATGTTATATCTTATGCAATGAATTTTTATGCGTGATGTTAATGATTTATGTATGAGCCTATATGCATATCTTTGGGAGTCATGTCTAGCACCTAGTAGCCCGACGTTCAAAGGACTACACCGGTGTATCATTACCACGTGCCACTGTGGGTTGTAAACGATATGATGTATTAATAATGATCCCCTCAAATGTGATATCATGCCTTATGCACGACCCTTATCTGGCAAGCCAGGGTCGGCTCTGCCCACTTGAGTGAGACAGTGGGGCATCATGAAAGGCTCTACCATGATGGTGTCGGTTATGATAAGTCCTCCCATTGTTCCGCATGTTTTATGCATTCTTATGTTTATGTGATTGGCTCAAGTAATGTTTTGATAAAATTTTATTACTATTATGATAATGAACGATTATGAATGATTTGAAAGCCTTGAGTCTTATTATTATTATGAAGATTTTGATGTAAGCATGATGTCCTTCACCTATGTATATTTATGAGTTTTACTTTACATTAAAATGTCCATTTTATTTACCTTGCATACTCAGTACATTCCACGTACTGATCGCATACTTTCTATGCTATATCATTTCATGATACAGGGTCCGGATCTCAGGCTCATCCTCAGTATTAGTCATCTTAGCTTATGCTATCAGCTTGTTGGTAACTCCTCATGTTCCAAGGGTCGTTTGATAAACTTTCCTATTGATTATGTTTCAGTGTTGCTCAGTTCATTTGGGGATGTTGTCCCATCAACGCATCTTATGTATTAGAGGCTTTCGAACAAATGAGTAGTACTCAGCTTATGTAGTGTTTAGTATTTCCTGATGCTATGTCATGGTTATGTTTCCGTGATGTTTTATGCTTAATATTCCATTTATTTAAATGAGATTAGTTGTATGCATGTGCCATGGGTTCACTTGGGGTCTCTCAGGGTCCCTTGTCCCATGTCCATGATCCGGGTGTACGTCCGGGTCATGACAAACTTGGTATCAGAGCAATAGGTTTGAAGTTTCCTAGGTTGTGTGGAAGTTGTGTTAGGTAGAGTCTTTTTCATGCATGTGAAGCGCGCCACACCTATGACAAAGAGGCTACTACATGTTTAGGAAATGTTCCCTTCTTTCATGTTCTAGTCGTGCGATGAAAAGCCTTTCCATGCTTCTAATTCGTTCGATTCGAAATTGCAGAATTATGGATCCTAGAAGAATGAACGGAAGGAGGAATAGAAATGATAAAGGTCACGGAGATGTCAATGATAATTGGCATCAGCAAGCCCCACCTGTGAAGGAGCTCCAGGCACCATAGCCAGCCACCCACACTGAGTTTCGGGCGGCTATTCGGATGTTGGCGCAGGCCTTGACCACTCAGGTCAACCAGCAGGATGTTGCGCAGGTCCTACAGAATGGCAATGCGGTGACAGCTCGAATTAGAGACTTTCTAAGTATGAACCCTCCTAATTTCATAGGATTAAAGGTGGATGAGAATCCACACGAGTTTATTGAAGGGATCTAGAAGGTCACTCAAGTTATGGGGGTGACAAATGGGGAGTGTGTTGACTTGGCCTCTTACCAGCTAAAAGTGGTCGCTCATATTTGGTACAAGAAAAGGAAGGACAGCAGGGCAGTGGGAGTGGGCCCTATCAGCTGGGATGAGTTCCACATTGCCTTCCTCGACAGGTTCTTCCCTCAAGAAATAAGGGAGTTGAAAGAAACTGAGTTTGTTAACCTCAAGCAAACAAAAATGATAGTGCTGGAGTATTCGCTTGAGTTCACCCGATTGTCAAAATACGCCCCAGAGTTGATAATGGATCAGAGGGCACGGGTGAGCCGATTTGTTCATGGTGTGGCTAGTTATTTAGAAAATGATTGCAATACTGCTATGCTCCACCAGGATATGGACTTTCCTCACATAGTGTTGTACGCCCAGCAGATGGAGGCGGCTCATGCGAGGGACAGGGAGACAAAGCGGGCTTGGACAGATAGTCTTGGGTTTTCACATTAGAGGTCCAGCAGTGGCTACCGTCCACAGTTTCAGTAGAGGTCACTAGCCCCAGCACCATCATCAGCTAGTGTTCCATCCAGACCCAGGGGTGATCAGAGGAGTACGACTTCAGGGTCGAGTGATCATAGGGGCACCCAGTTAGAGTATACCTCTCCAACCTGCGGGAAGTGCGACAAGAGTCACACTAAAGAGTTCCTTCTTGGCTCAGATGTCTGCTATGGGTGTGGTAGATCCGGGCACATGCGCATAGCGTGCCTATATGGTAGATAGGGTGATAATAGGGGTCATGCACAGACCACCAGGACAACAGTAGCTCCATCCCATTTCGCTCCGTAGGGAGCATCGACTAGTGGAGGTGGCGGACAGTGCGAAAATTGATTCTATGACCTTACCTGGCACCAGGAGCAAGATACTTCGCCAAACGTGGTCACTAGTATGTTGCGTGTCTTTCAAATTGATGTTTAAGCCTTGCTAGACCTGGGAGTTACATTGTCTTTCGTGACCCCTTACTTTGCTGGTAGTTTTGGAGTTAGTCCTGAAGTTTTGTTAGAACCATTCTCCGTATCTACTCCAGTTGGTGATTCAATTGTAGCTAGGCGGGTATATAGAGGTTGCCCCATTACGGTGTTGCATAAGGTTACCTCCACAGACTTAGTAGAATTTTCCATGACTAATTTTGACATCATTTTGGGTATGGATTAGTTGTTTGCATGTTGTGCTTCGATTAATTATAGGACCCGTACCATGGAGTTTCGTTTTCTGGGTGAGTCAATTTTGGAGTGGAAGGGTAGTTCGGCGGTGCCAGCAAGTCGGTTTATTTCCTATCTTAAGGCTAGGAAGATGATCTATAAGGGATGCATGTAAAACCTAGTTAAGCTTAAGGATGTGGAGTTCAATACACCGACTATCCAGTCAGTTACAGTGTTGTGCGAATATCCAGCGGTGTTTCCCGAGGATTTGCCAGGTGTTTCTCCGAAAAGGGAAATTGATTTTGATATTGATCTATTGCCAGTTATGCAACCTATTTCTATCCCTCCTTACAGGATGGCTCCAGCCGAGCTAAAGGAATTGAAGGATCAGTTAAGGGATTTGCGGGATAAGGGCTTTATTAGACCGAGCCAGTCTCCATGGGGTGCACCAGTTTTATTTGTTCGAAAGAACGACAGTTCCCTTTACATGTGTATTGACTATCGACAGTTGAACAAGGTTACCATCAAGAACATGTACCCCTTACCCTAGATCGATGATTTGTTTAACTAGTTTCAGGGTGCCAAGTGCTTATCTAAGATCAATCTCAGGTTCGGGTATTACCAGCTTAAATTTCAGGAGAGTGACATCTCGAAGACTGCTTTCAAGACTCGGTATGGTCGCTACAAATTTGTTGTTATGTCTTTTGGGCTAACCAACGCTCCTGCAGCTTTTATGGATTTAATGAATAGGGTGTTCAAGGCATATCTGTACATGTTCGTGATCGTGTTCATCAATGACATTCTTATATACTCCCAGAGCAAGGAGGAGCATGCCACTCATTTGAGAATAGTGTTACAAACCCTCAAGGATCGTCAACTGTATGAAAAGTTTAACAAGTTTGAATTTTGGCTAGACTCGGTGGCATTTTTGGGTCACGTGGTAACAAGAGAAGGCATAAGTAGTAGATTCCCAGAAGATAGAGGCGGTGAAGAATTGGCCCAGACTGGTGAATCCTTCAGAAATTCGGAGTTTCTTGGGCCTAGCTGGCTACTACCGTAGGTTTGTTGAGGGTTTCTCATCCATTGCAGCACCTTTGACTAAGTTGACTAAGAAAAGGTAAAATTCCAATGGTCGGATACTTGTGAGAAAAGCTTCAAAGAGTTGAAGACCCGACTCACTTCAGCACCAGTGTTAACCTTACCCGAGGGTACAGATGGCTTCATTGTCTATTGTGATGCTTCGAGGGTCGGACTGGGATATGTGTTGACGTAGCGTGGGAAGGTAATAGCATATACCTCGAAAAAACTGAAGGTCCATGAAAAGAATTATCCGACCCATGATCTTGAGCTGGCCGCAGTGGTATTTGCCTTAAAGATATAGCGGCATTACTTGTATGGGCAGGAAACACGGGAAACGGTCTTTCCAATGGCGGACGGGTGAGAAACGTGTAAGAACCTGCCCTTGGGAGGGACATGGATGTATTTACGGATCACAAGTGTTCACAATATGTGTTCACACAGAAAGATCTAAATTTTTGGCAAAGGAGGTGGTTGGAGTTACTTAAGGACTATGACATGAGTTTCCTTTACCACTCGGGCAAGGCTAATGTGGTTGCAGATGCGCTTGGTAGACTCTCCATGGAAAGTGTGTCCCATGTGGATGAGGAAAAGAAGGAGTTGGAGAAGGATGTCCACCGACTTGCAAGGCTAGGAGTTTGATTGATCGATTTGACCGATGGCGGTGTTGTTGTACATAATGGGTCAGAATTATCCTTGGTGGTTGATGTAAAATCCAGGTAAGATGAGGATTCAATTTTAAGGAAGCTGAAAGATGCGGTGCAAAGTCAAAAGGTAGAGGTTTTCTCCCAAGGGGGAGATGGTGTGCTACGATACCAGGGTCGACTATGTGTTCCGAACGTTGATGATTTGACAGTTCGAACATTACATGAGGCACATGGTACTAGATATTCTATCCATCCGGGATCCATGGAGATGTATCAGGACTTGCAAGAAATCTATTGGTGGGATGGTATGAAGAAGGATATTGCAGAGTTCGTAGAAAAATGTCCAAACTGCCAGCAAGTGAAAGTCAAACATCAAAGGCCGGGAGGCGTACTTCAGGATATCAGCATCCCCACTTGGAAGTGGGAAGAGATTAATATGGATTTTGTTGTAGGTCTACCTCATACACAGTGGCAATACGATCCATTTGGGAAGTGGTTGACAGATTAACTAAGGCTGCACATTTCCTACCCGTCAAGACCACGGATTCAGCGGATGATTATGCTAAGTTGTATATTCGGGAGTTAGTTCAACTTCATGGAGTGCCCTTGTCTATTATTTCAGACCAAGGTACTCACTTGACTTCTCAATTCTAGCATTCTTTTCAAAAGAGACTAGGGACGCAAGTTAAGCTCAGTACAACCTTCCGTCCGCAAATAGACGGCCAGGCAGAATGAACCATTCAGACCCTTGAGGATATGTTGAGGGCATGTGTTATGGATTTTAAAGGTAGTTGGGATGATCATTTGCCCTTGATCAAGTTTGCTTATAATAACAGTTACCACTCTAGTATCCAGATGGCACCGTTCAAGGCTCTTTACAAGCGAAGGTGTAGATCTCCCATCCAATGGTTCGAGGTTGGTGAGGAAGCTATGATAGGACCAGATTCGGTTCATGAGGCGATGGTGAAGGTTTAGTTGATAAGGGACCAGTTAAAAACCGCTCAAAGTCGTCAGAAATCGTACGCTGATGTGAGGAGAAGAAATTTGGAGTTTGATGTGGACCACTGGGTATTTCTAAAGGTATCTCCCATGAAGGGAGTCATGCGGTTTGGGAAGAAAGGGAAACTCAATCCCCGCTATGTTGGCCCCAACCAGGTTGTGAGAAAAGTTGGTAAGGTGGCGTATGAGTTGGACTTACCCTCAAAGCTATCTTCGGTTCATCCCATCTTTCATGTGTCACTTTTGAAGAAGTGCTTGGGTGATCCAGCCTTGGTGGTTCCGGTAGACAGCATTGGAGTGAAGGAAAACCTCAGTTATGAAGAAATTCCCACTGAAATCTTAGATCGTGAGGTTCGTAAGTTGAGAAACAAAGAAGTAGCTTTAGTTATGGTTTTATTGAGAAATCAGCATATTGAGGGAGCTATGTGGGAGGCTGAGGCGGACATGATGGCTAAATACCCTCATTCGTTCCCTACCGGCTCGGTTCCGACTTGAGGTATCAGTTCTGCCTTATGACTCCATTTAGGTTTCATGTTTGGTTCATGTGTGCTAGTTTCTTTTATGTGTATGAATGCATATGTGAAGCATCAGATCAGTTCAACTATGTGGTTTGACTCGGAGGTAGTCATTTCGTGAAAATTTCGGTTAAAAAGATTAGTATATAGCTACGATAAAGTGTATGTTTTTGTTTGCTTCTTGTTTCCTACATTCGAGGATGAATGTTCCCAAGGGGGAGATATTGTTATACTTTGAGAACCCAAGGATTAGACCCGAAAGAAAAAATTGAGAAAAACTTAAAATTCGTACCAGGTCATAAAACGACCCATGAGGTGAGTCGTGAGGAGTGACCACAAGTCGTGAGGTGACTCGTGCTCAGCGTGGTGTGGCAAGGCCTGAGTGAGGAGACCACGGGCTTGACCACAATTCGTGGTCAGACCTCACGACTCGTGAGGTCACCCATGGTCAGCCCTGAAGGATTGGCAAGTTGGAATGGACAGTGTAGGCCACAGAAGGTGACCACGAGTCGTGGTCTGACATCACGACTCGTGAAGTCACCCGTGGGGTTCCCTTTGATGTTAGGGTAGTGCACTCAAAGGATCAAGGACATGAGTTTTTCCTTGTGGCAACGACCCGTTAGGTCCCTCGTGGGGACTGACAATTAGAAATTTCCTGCATTTTAATAAGGATGTTTTCATAATTTCCTAAGTCCCTAGGGCCTAAACAACGTCATTTTGGATATGTTTCTGAGTTAGATAAGATGGGTTAAGCCCTTTATGCATGCCCATTGTTCGGGTGTTTTGTGGGGTATAAAACGACACGCAAGTGCACGTGGTCGAACAAGTAGTAAGTGGCTTTAGTAAGCCAAGTATCGATCACGCAGAGACTTGGATGAAGTGCAATTTGCTCAAGTGTACTATATTTTACTTCTATAAATGCAGACAACAGTGTAACCCACACGTTTGATAGTTTGTTTTATAATTTTTATACTAAAGCTAAAAACAATTATCTACTTTGAATTTGAACTATGAATGAGAGCATGCTGAGGTTAAACGAACATGTAATGAAATTAATTATCATCGTAATTTGGTTAATCTTTTCCTCCAGTTGCTAGCCAAGAACATTTGCCAAGAGATTAAAACTCTTGTATTTAACCTCACTTAAGAATCATGAACCATCCGTCTACATTTCTGTGATCAAATGCAATTCATGTTCTAGCCATATAATTCCGGTTCCTAAATTGACTAATACGACTTTCAGGTATATTTCTATCCTGAAATCAAATCAAGACTCAATTTTTCCAAACCAAGTAAAGAACATATCCTATTAATTCACAACTTTCCAATTTCTTGCTCTCTCGAGTGAAACCAGACTTTTTAGATGTACATTAACGTAGGCCACACATTAACGCAGTAAGAACAAGAATTAATAGAACAACATGGAAGAAAATATGAAAAACCAAAGAATCAATGATCAAATTTCCTCACAATTGTTCATAACCTCAGCAAGAAGAGGAATTAGCCACTCATTTGTGGATTAAACATCTTAAAATGAGTGTTAATCATACAAGAAATTGAATTAAAGAAGAAAGAAAGAGAGAAAAAACCCTGATATTTTCGTCCCTCAACTGCCTGTAACCCACGTCCTTGCTCCACCACGTCAGAATAATGAAAAATGAACCTAAGTGTGCTATTTATAGTAGTAGGACTTTTTCCCGGAATAACAAGCAACGTGTCACGGAGTGCATCACGGAGCACTGCCTCCGTGACACACTACGGATGCGGAAGCCCTCTGGAAATCACCCGAACTTGGCCCGGGCAGCACCCTGCCGCGTTGGCAGCGTGTCACGCTGCTTGGGCAGCACGTTGGCACCTCTTGGTTGTGCAGCCAACCTACCGTGGCAATGCTTAGGTGGGCTGTTGTGATCAGCCTTCCTGCCGTGGCACGTTGCCGACGCACAGGTGGGCTGTTTTGTGCCTCCTCTTTGCCGACGTTCGCGTGTTAATTCCGTTTCCAAGCCTCTACTTCACCAACTCTTGGATTAGTTACTCAAAAGTCATCAAAACCTACAAAACAAAGGCTAATCATGTTGGTTAGCACATATCTTCACTTCATATAAAATTACATGAAAATGTATACAATAACTTAGATAAACAAGACTAATTTAAGTCATAAAGCGTATCTCGGGCATGCTATTTTTGCCCGTGATCACAACCCCACACTTAAAGCCTTGTTCGTCCTCGAACAACCTTTTACATATCATGCATATGGAGACTCTCACACAACTAATTTAGCAAGATAATTCAAGTTACGGCTATAATGATTACGTAAGATACAAGCTAAAAATAGAGCATGCCTGATTTGATCATTGAAATGAAGTACAACTATGTTAAGACTTCTTAACCTCAAGAATCGACTCTCAATCTTAGCAAACTGATGAAAATCAACTGATTAAGAAATCCCACATGAATTATATCCTTCATAACATGTGCCCCTCACGGAAAGAGAGTTACCCAATTTCACACGCAAAAACAATTTTTATATCACAACATGTGTGGGTACATGCATAGAATTACACTCACTCTCACAAAGAATTCACATGCATCATGTAATGACCCATAAGCTTGCCCTTAGTGTTTTATTCCACTAATTTAAGGATGTATGAATGTAAGATCAAGTAGGACTTTTTAGGTTGTAATGTAACTCAGGTGCGGGTAAGTACTATTATTGCCAGTAATAGTGACTATCTTTCCTAAGAGCTTTTAATACATCACGCCTTCATTACAAACTTCCCTTCCCTCACTTCACCTTTTTCTCTTTTCATCTTTCTTTTTCCTCTTTTGTTCCCCCCTTTCTTTAGGCACTTTTAGCTTATTAGTAAGGAGTTCTATGAGTAACTTTTCATTTATTTATTTTCTTACTCCCTACTAATACTCACCCATATTCAAACAAGTGCACCTTTGCCCTTTTCTCACTTCTACAACTTGCTACTTTTCCTTTCTTTTCATTTTTCTCACTCCTTTACTCTTTCGGATTTTTCCTTTAAGCGCTTAGGAGTTTTGGTTCAATTTCAAGGCTAATGAAGGAAAAAGGATTAAGCTTTTGTTGCAGCTGTCAAAGAATAGGCTCAAGGCTCAATGGGGTTAACTAGGATTAATTTTTCAAGGTAGGTATAATGAGGGATAAAAGTTTGGTTCATTCAAAGAAATGCCTAAATCATCTCCTACAATTCACATCCTTCATTTCGTTTTATATACACACTAGGCAGGTTCTAGACATTTCATAATAGCACAGAATACTCAAAAACCTTACACTCATGGCACATGATCAAATCAAGACACAATCAGTAGACTCTTACTGAGCTAATCACAAGAATTCAGAATTAAGCTTCCATCATATTGAGTCAAATTCAAGAGCCTAAGTGTCGCAAACAAAGTTATACACTTGCATGCTTCACACTGAACATACTTGCATCTTACAACCATGTATAGCACATAAAAAGAACATCAAACACCAATTAGTTATAGTTTCAAAAACCCAACACCTACCGACTACTTTTTCCTCAAGACGGTCGTCATCCATCCATCGTCGGAAACAGTCACTAATTATGACTAAATACATTATCTACAGACCAAGGAAAGAAAAAGAAAAAGAAAATTTTTATTCTTCGGTTCAAAGACCCCCCGTCGAAAAAGAACCGAAAAGAAAAACCAACGGGTGATGAATTCATGCTTAACTCACAAAAAAAAAATTTAATTTTCTCACAAGCATTACATTCACAAAAAATCGTTAAGCACAAAAATTTGAAATTTCCCTTGAAATTTCCCTCACCCCACACTTAAATCATGCTATGTCCTCATAGCATCAAATTAAAATTTAAAAAGGGTGAGAAATACTCCCTGAGGCCTTTAGGCCTAGCTAATAGCATGCCTTCCTTCAACTTTGCACAAGTGGGTGTTCGACCCCACACTTTTTCTCTTCCATACTTGTTAGCTTCCTCCTCCACGGGTACTCAGACTTCCCCTCCATCTGTGCTTAACTTTCCACCAAAACAACAGAAGATGAAAAATAAATAAAATCAACTTAAATGCAAGAAATTAAAATGGTACGCATGGTACCCTTGGGTTGCCTCCCAAGCAGCGCCTAATTTTGCGTCGCGGCACGACGTATCCAGTTTCACCGCTTTTTCCTCCACCTTGAGGATATGAATCTCACCCCTAATTTCTTCTCTAATTTCCTCTTATGCTCCAGGGGTGGTGGTGAAAAATTGTAAGGACCAGGCAGTAGATGTTGCCTTTTGAACCTATTGGCCCTTAAGTAAGCGAAGTCATTTTGTCTCTCTGAGTTAGCAAATTTCAAAATATATGGGGCTTGGTCCTCCTCTAGACATTTCTCTATAAGCTTGGAAGGCTCTATTTCTATGTTTTCAACCAAACTTAATGTCGAGAAATGCTTTGAGTGTGGTCCAATAATCCTCAACTCTGAAAATGCATTGTGCTTGACCTCCTTACTTGTATACACCTTCTCAGCATAGACATCTATCTCTCCATTAATGTCAAATGGGGGATACTCTATCTCTTCTTCCATGAATGGATTTTCCATAAGTGTGAGCCCATCACAGGGACACTCAAGAGATTCTAATTGTTGGGCTTCATCCAAAAATTCACCCTTGTCTTCCTCTTGTAGTTCCTCTTAAATATCGGCTAAAACTGTCACCTGCAATTTATCACAAGCTTCAGCCTCAGCAATCATCTCCGTGAGTTTGACGCTCATCCTTTCTAGAGCCTCTGCATTCTCTTCTTGCTGAATTCTCAATACTGCCATCGCCTCCTTCATTGCTTCTGATTGCTCCAAGAGTTGTTTCAGCATGTCTTCTATTCGAGCTTGGCGTCCCAAGTCCTCATTTTTAGCATGCCTATATTCAGAAAAAACAACAGAAGGATCATAGTAGGGGCTTGGGGGAGGGGAATACGCATTCGGACAGCCATCCCAATGGCCATCTTGACCACCACATATATTGCATGTGTTACAGTGTTGCCACAAGTGGGGTCCTCCGCAATTCATACAAGATTCGCCAAAATATGAGTATCCACCATTTAAAACATTTGTGTTCCACGATGTCATGTCAATAAGGGTATACGGACAAGCAGAAAAATAAAATAAAATAAAGAAGAATTAAAACAAACACTAAGACCAAGTTGTCAGCACTTAGAAAACAAAAATACAGTAAATTAACACTTAAAACAAATTCACCAATTGCCAAGTCCCCGGCAATGGCGCCAAAAACTTGTTCGGGTGTTTTGTGGGGTATAAAATGACATGCAAGTGCACGTGGTCGAACAAGTAGTAAGTGGCTTTAGTAAGCCAAGTATCGATCCCACAGAGACTTGGATGAAGTGCAATTTGCTCAAGTGTACTATATTTTACTTCTAAAAATGCAGACAATAGTGTAACCGACACGTTTGATAGTTTGTTTTATAATTTTTATACTAAAGCTAAAAACAATTATCTACTTTGAATCTGAACTATGAATGAGAGCATGCCGAGGTTAAACGAACATGTAATGAAATTAATTATCATCGTAATTTGGTTAATCTTTTCCTCCAGCTGCTAGCCAAGAACATTTTCCAAGAGATTAAAACTCTCGTATTTAACCTCACTTAAGAATCATGAACCATCCGTCTACATTTCTGTGATCAAATGCAATTCATGTTCTAGCCATACAATTCCGGTTCCTAAATTGACTAATACGACTTTCAGGTATATTTCTATCCTGAAAGCAAATCAAGACTCAATTTTCCCAAACCAAGTAAAGAACATATCCTATTAATTCACAACTTCCCAATTTCTTGTTCTCTCTAGTGAAACCGGACTTTTTAGATGTACATTAACGTAGGCCACACATTAACGCAGTAAGAACAAGAATTAATAGAACAACATGGAAGAAAAGATGAAAAACCAAAGAATCAATGATCAAATTTCATCACAATTGTTCATAACCTCAACAAGAAGAGGAATTAGCCACTCATTTGTGGATTAAACATCTTAAAATGAGTGTTAATCATACAAGCAATTGAATTAAAGAAGAAAGAAAGAGAGAAAAAAACCTGATATTTTCGTCCCTCAACTGCCTGTAACCCACGTCCTTGCTCCACCAAGTCAGAATAATGAAAAATGAACCTAAGTGTGCTATTTATAGTAGTAGGACTTTTTCCCAAAATAACAAGCAACGTGTCACGGAGTGCATCGCGGAGCACTGCCTCCGTGACACGCTACGGACGCGGAAGCCCTCTGGAAGTCACCGGAACTTGGCCCAGGCAGCACCCTGCCGCGTTGGCAGCGTGTCACGCTGCTTGGGCAGCGCATTGGCATCTCTTGGTCGCGCAGCCAACCTGTCGTGGCACGTTGCCAACGCGCAGGTGGGCTGTTGTGATCAGCCTTCCTGCCGTGGCACGTTGCCGACGCACAGGTGGGCTGTTTTGTGCCTCCTCTTTGCCGACGTTCGCGTGTTAATTCCGTTTCCAAGCCTCTACTTCACCAACTCATGGATTAGTTACTCAAAAGTCATCAAAACCTACAAAACAAAGGCTAATCATGTTGGTTAGCACATATCTTCACTTCATATAAAATTACATGAAAATGTATACAATAACTTAGATAAACAAGACTAATTTAAGTCATAAAGCGTATCTCGGGCATGCTATTTTTGCCCGTGATCACCCATTCTCATGCAAAAGCTTAGAGAGGTTTTTGGGTGATTCAAGGCCTTCTTCCCTAAATTTTCATCAAATTCTTGGTAGGTGTTCAAGAAACTTTGAGTCCCTCCATTCCCAAGTATGTAGGGTTTTAAAATGGGTGAAATTCTTCCCCACCCATTCCCTATTTCGCTTTAAATCGTGAATCCTCCTATTCAAGTCTATGGGGTTTTACTCAAATGCATGAAAATGTGATTTCTCTTTATGGGTCTGATTTGATTGTGTTTTAATTATCAAATTATAAATGATGGGTAGGTTCTATTATCATTTTCTTCAAATCATGTTTCAATCATTTGAATCTAAAAATGCCCATTTGATGAAAGTTCATGGAAGTTATGATTTATGATGACTACTCTATAATTTTAGTTTATTGATGATAGAAAAGCATGATTTTCAAGTTACCCATGTTTACGAGCATGTTTTGAAAGAATTGAATATGATGAAGTATTGGGCAATGCCCGTATGTTGAAGAATGAATTTCGATTTATGAAAAGAATTACATGATTTATCGATTTATGATATTGGCCGATGAAAAGGGCTTGATTCTTGGCTAAGCATGTTTAAAAGGGGATCAATGATGATAAATGTTATATCTTAGCCAATAAATTTTTATGCATGATGTTAATGATTTATGTATGAGCCTATATGCATATTTTTGGGAGCCGTGTCTAGCACCGAGCAGCACGACGTTCAAAGGACTACGTCGGTGTCTCATAACCATGTGCCACTGTGGGTTGTAAATGATATGATGTATTGATAATGATCGCCTCAAATGTGATATCACTCCTTATTCACAACCCTCACCTGGAAAGCTATGGTCGGCTCTACCCACTTGAGCGAGATAGTGGGGCATCATGAAAGGCTCTACCATGATGGTGTCGGTTATGACGAGTTCTCCCATTGTTCCACATATTTTATTCATTTTTATGTTTATGTTATTGGCTCAAGTTATATTTTTTTAAAGTTTTCTTATGATTATGATAATGAATGATTATGAATGATTTGAAAGCCTAGAGCCTTATGATTATTATGAAGATTTAGATGTAAGCATGATTTCCTTCTCCGACGTCTATTTATGAGTTTTACTTTACATTAAAATGTCCGTTTTATTTACCTTGCATACTTGGTACATTCCATGTACTGATCGCATGCTTTCTATGTTGTATCGTTTCATGATACAGGGTTCGAATCTCAGGCTCATCCTCATTCTTAGTTATCTCAGCTTACACTATCAGCTTGTTGGTGAGTCCTCACGTTCTGAGGGCCGTTTGATAAACTTTCCTATTGATTATGTTTCAGTATTGCTCGGGTTAGTTGGGGATGTTGTCCCATCAACTCATCTTATGTATTAGAGGATTTCGGACAAATGAGTAGTACTCAGCTTATGTAAATGTTTGGTATTTCCTGATGCTATTTCATGGTTACGTTTCCGCTATGTTTTATTCTTAATATTCTGTTTATTTAAATGAGATTAGTTGTATGCATGTACCATAGGTTTACTTGGGGTCTCTCGGGATCCCTTGTCCTGTGTCTATGATCCGGGTGTACGTTCGGGTCGTGACAACCTTCACCATCACCTCGTGAACTAAATCTGGCCATATCATAGCTGCCTCACCAACCGCAAACCATCCAATAGGAGATCTACACCTTCGCCCGTAAAGAGCCTCGAACGCTTCCATTTGGATACTGGAGTGATAGCGTTATTATAAGAAAACTCGATTAAGGGCAAATGATCATCCTAACTACCTTTAAAATCCATGACACATTCCCTCAACATGTCCTCAAGAGTCTAGATTGTCCGTTCCACCTGGCCATCCATTTGTGGATGGAATGCGGTGCTGAGCTTAACCTGAGTCCCAAGCCGTTTTTGGAAGGACCGCCAAAATTGGGAGGTAAACTAAGTACCTCGGTCTGAAATACTAGACAAGGGCACTCCATGAAGTCGAACCAACTCCCGAATATACAACTTGGCATAATCATTCGCTGAATCCGCGGTCTCTACCAGTAGGAAATGTGCAGCCTTAGTTAACCTGTCTACCACCACCCAAATGGAGTCATAGTGTCGGCGAGTGCGAGGTAGGCATGTAACGAAATTCATATTTATCTCCTCCCACTTCCAAGTGGGAATGCGAATATCCTGAAGTACACCTCCCAGCCTTTGATGCTCGACCTTCACTTGATGAGAGTTTGGACATTTGGCTACGAACTCTATAATATCCCTCTTCATACCATCCCACCAATAGATTTCCCGCAAATCCCGATACATCTTCATAGATCCCTGATGTATGGAATATCTAGTACCATGTGCCTTGTGCAATATCCGAACCCTCAAATTATCGACGTTTGGAACACATAGCCGACCCCGATATCGTAGAACTAGGAGAAAACCTCCACCTTTTGACTCTGCACTGCTTCCTTCAGCTTCCTAAAGGTCGGATCCTCATCTTGCTAAGATTTGACATCGACCACTAAGGACGATTCTGACCCATTCTGCACAACAACGCCCCCATCAGTCAAGTCGATCAATCTAACCCCCAACCTTGCAAGTCGATGGACATCTCTCACCAACTCTTTCTTTCCTCATCCACGTGAGACACATCTCCATAGAGAGCCTACTAAGCGTGAACACATCTCCATTTAGATCTTTCTGTGTGAACACATATTGCAGGCTCTTGTGATCTGTCAACACATCCACGTGGACCCCATACAAGTAATGTCGCCATATCATTAATGCTAACACCACCACAGCCAACTCAAGATCATGGGTTGGGTAATTCTTTTCATGAACTTTCAGCTGTCTCGAGGCATATGCTATTACCTTCCCACGCTACATCAACACACATCACAGTCCGACTCTCGAAGCATCACAATATACAACAAAGCCATCAGTACCCTCAGGTAAAGTAAACACTGGTGCTGAAGTGAATTAGATATTCAACTCTTGGAAGCTTTTCCCATAGGAATCCGACCATTGGAACTTCACCTCTTTCTGAGTCAACCTGGTCAATGGGGCTGTAATTGATGAAAATCCCTCAACGAATCTTCGGTAGTAACCTACTAAGCCCAAGAAACTCCAAATTTCTAAAGGATTTACTGGTCTAGGCCAATTCTTCACCGCCTCAATCTTCTGGGAATCTACCCTTATGCCTTCGCTTCATACCACATGACCCAAAAATGCCACCGAGTCCAACCAAAATTCACACTTACTAAACTTTTCATATAGCTGACGATCCTTGAGGATATGAAGTACTACACTCAGGTGAGCGGCATGCTCCTCCTCGTTCCGTGAGTATATCAAGATGTAATCAATGAATACAATCACGAACATGTACAAATATACCTTGAACACCCTATTCATTAGATCCATAAAAGTTGCAGGGGCATTGGTTTGTCCGAAAGACGTAACAACAAATTCGTAGTGACCATACCGAGTCCTGAAAGTAGTCTTCGAGATGTCACTCTCCCGAACCCTGAGCTGGTGATACCCGAACCTGAGATCAATCTTGGAGAAGCACTTGGCACCCTGAAGCTGGTCAAACAAATCATTAATCCTCGGTAAGGGGTACCTGTTCTTGATGGTAACCTTATTCAACTATTGATAGTCAATACATATGTGAAAGGAACCGGCCTTCTTTCGAACAAATAGAACTGGTGCACCCCATAGAGACTGGCTCGGTCTAATGAATCCCTTATCCAACAAATCCTTTAACTGATCCTTCAATTCCTTTAGCTCGGCTAGAGCCATCCTGTAGGGAGGAATAGAGATAGGTTGCGTATCGAGTAATAGATTAATACCGAAATCAATTTCCCTCTCCGGAGGAACACCTGGCAAATCATCGGGAAACACCTTCGAATATTCACACACCAGTGGAACTGAATGATAGTCGGGGTCTCGGACTCCACATCCTTAACCCTAGATAGGTGGTACATGCAATCTTTAGAGATCATCTTCCTGGCCTTAAGATATGAAATAAACCGACCTGCTGGCACCGCTGAACTACCCTACCACTTCAAAACTGACTCACCTAGAAAATGAAATTCCACCATACGGGTCCTACTATTAATCGAAGCATAACATGCAAGCAACCAAACCATACCCAGAATGACGTCAAAGTCATCCATGGCTAACTCTACAAGGTCTACCGAGGTAACCTTATACAACACAGCGACCGGGAATTCTCTATTTACTCATCTAGCTATGACCGAATCACCAACAGGGGTCAAAACTGAAAACGGTTCTGACAAGGTCTCAGGACTAACTCCAATGCTACTAGCAATGTAAGGAGTCACGAAAGAAAAGGTAGCTCTCGGATCTAGAAAAGTATAAATATTAATATGAAAGACACACAACATACCAGTGACCACGTCTGGCGAAGTCTCTTGCTCTTCGCGCGAGGCAAGGGCATAGAATTGGTTTTGGCGCTATCCGCCACCCCTACTAGTCGATGCTCCCTGCGGAGCTGAACGGGATGAAACTGCTACTGACCTGGTGTTCTGTGCATGACCCCTATCATCACCCTGTATAGCATATGGGCATGCTCGGCGCATGTGCATAGATCTGCCACACCCATAGCAAACATCAGAATCGAGCAGGCACTCCCCGACAAGACTCTTGCCGCACTTCCCGCAGGCTGGAGAGGTATACTCTAACTGGGTTTCCCTCTGATCCCTCGACCCTGAAGCCCTGCTCCTTTAATCACTCCTAGGTCTGGATGGAACACTAGTTGATGATGGTGCCGGGGCTGGTGATCTCTGCTGAAACTGTGGATGGTAGCCACCGTTGGACCTCTGATGTGAAAACCCACAGTATCCATCTGAGCCCTCTTTGCCTCCCTCTCCCTTGCATGAGCCGCCTCCATCTGTTGGGCGTACAACACTATGCGAGGAAAGTCCATAATATGGTGGAGCATAGCAGTCCTGCAATCCTTATCTAAATAACTAGCCACACCATAAAAGAATCGGCTCACCCACGCCCTCTCATCCATCACTAACTCTGGGGCGTAATTTGAAAAACGAGTGAACTCAAGTGAATACTCCAACATTTTCATCTTTCCTTTCTTGAGGTTCACAAACTCCGCTGCTTTCAACTCCCTCATCTCCCGAGGGAAGAACCTGTCGAGAAAAGCTATATGGAACTCATCCCAATTGATAGGGCCAGCTCCTGCTGCCCTGCTTCCCCTCCATTGCTTGTACCAGATATGAGAGACCTCTTTTAGCTAATAAGAGGCCAAGGTAACACATTCCCCATTTGTCACCCCCATAACATGAGTGACTTTCAAGATCCCTTCAATAAACTAGTGTAGATCCTCGTCCACCTTTGATCCTGTGAACTCAGGAGGTTTTATCCTCAAGAAGTCCCTAATCCAAGCCGTCGCTGCATTGCCATTCTATGGAACCTGCGCAATAGCATGCTAGTTTATCTGAGCAGTTAAGGCCTGCGCCAACATCTGAATAGCCACCCAAAACTCAGCATGGGCAGCTAACTCTAGTGCCTGGGGCTCCCAAAAAAGGGGAGGGGGGCCTTACTGATGCCCATGTTCATTGCCACCCTCGTGGCCTTCATCATTTCCATTCCTCCTTTCGTTCATTCTTCTAGGAGCCATAATTCTGTAATCGTGAATCACACGAATTGGAAGGATGGGAGACTTTTTATTGCACGACGTAGAACATGAAAGAAGGGAACATTTCCTAAACATCTAGTAGCCTCCTCGTCATAGGTGTGGCGCGCTTCACACCCATGAAAAAAACTCTACTTAACGCGGCTTTTAGACACCCTAAGACACTCCAAACCTATGGCTCTGATACCAAGTTTTTCACGACCTGAATGTATACCTGAATCGTGGACATGGGACAAGGGACCCCGAGAGACCCCAAGTCGACCCATGGCACATGCATACAACTATTCTCATTTAAATAAGCATAATATTAAACATAAAACATAGCGAAAACATAACCATATCATAACAGCAGAAAAATACTAGGCGTACACATAAGTTGAGTACTACATATCGTCTGAAAGCCTATACTACATACGATGGGCTGATGGGACAACATGCCCAACTAACCCAAGCAATACTGAAACACAAGATAATGTAAAAGTCTGTCAAACAACCCTCGAAACATAAGGACTCACCAATAATATGAGGGCGTAAGCTGAGATGGACTAAGGAAGAGGATGAGCTTGAGATCCGGACCCTGTATCATGAAATGATATAGCATAGAAAGTATGCGGTCAGTACGTGGAATGTACCGAGTAAGCAAGGTAAGTAAAACGGACGTTAAAAGTAAAGTAAACTCATAAATAAACATAGGAGAAGTACATCATTCTTGTAACATAAACTTCGTAAGAAAACATAAGGCTCAAAGCTTTCAAATCATTCATAAAGCGTTCATAATCATAATCGTAAGTAAACTTTATCAAAACATAATTTCAACCAATAACGTAAATATAACAATGCATAAAACATGCGGAACAATGGGAGGACTCATCATAACCGACACCATCATAGTAGAGCCTTTCATGATGCCCCAACTATCTCACTCAAGTGGGCAGAGCCGACCCTGGCTTGCCAGGTGAGGGTCGTGCATAAGGCATGACATCATATTTTAGGGGATCATTATCAATACATCATATCATTTACAAACCCATGGTGGCACGTGGTTATGAGACACCGGTGTAGCCCTTTGAACGTGGGGCTGCTCAGTGCTAGAAACGGCTCCCAAAAACATGCATATAGGCTCATACATAAATCAATAACATCATGAATTAAGATTCATTGGCTAAAATATAACATTTATCATCATTGATCCCCTTTAAAACATGCTTATCCAAGAATCGAAGGGCCTTTTTATCGGCCAACATCATAAATCAATAAATCATATAATTTGTTCATAAATCGTAAATCATTCTTCAACATGTGGGTATTGCCTAATACTTTGACAAACTCAATTCTTTCAAAAATATGCTCATAAATATGACTAACTAGAATTCATGCTTTTCCATCATAAATAAATCTCAAATATTTAATATTCATCATAACTCATAACTTTCATGAACCTTCATCAATGGGTATTTTGGATTTAAAAAGCTTGAAACAAGATTATAAAAAAAATATAAAAGCTACCCATCAATCATAATTTAATAATTAAAACTCAATTAAATCATACTCATAAAGAAAAATCGCATTTTCATGCATTTGAGTAAACCCCCATAGAATTTGAATAGGAGAATTGATGATTTAATTTGAAATCTGGGCATGGGTGTGGAAGAAATCACCCATTCTAAACCCTACATACCTGGGAGGGATGAATCTACCACTTCACGATTGTCCAAGAAGAAGTTGGAAGAAGAATCCCTTAGAAAAGCTCTTGATCACCTCCTAAATTTCAAACTTGCATGCATGTAAGGAATAGACTTAGAATAGGTTTTTCCCTGCTAAAAACCCACTAAGACGAGCTTAAAACGATGTAGTATAGGGCCTTAGGATAAAGAAATGACGGAAATACCCTTTCTGATTACATAGAAAATTTCCCACTGGACCGAAAAACGGACGGACCAATGGGCCGTTGGAAGATATCACAACCCGTGGTATCTGCCCATGCTAAGCACTACCCCAATGCATATCTCGAAATCAAACTACGGACAAACAGGACGGGTCGTTCCTTCAGTCACTGTTCCCTTCTTCTGAAACTCTGCACTTCTATACAACTAGCCTCACCACGACTCGTTGTAAGATACAACGGTTCAGGGTTCCCATCCATCATTTCCCATTGGAGATCTGGGCTCCCTTACCACGACTCTTCACAACGGGTAGTTGCATGACCCGTTAAACTCCCCAAATGTTAAGTCCATTTCCTACCATGACCACTAACAATGACTCATTGTTTTGTACAACGAGTCATTATATCAATTGTTGCCTCCATTTCCAGTGAACACCTGAACCAACGACTGCCAACAACAGCTCATGGTACGTAACCACGAGTTGTTGTACCTCTCGTCCTCCAACTTTTTTCCCAACTTTCAGTAGTTTTGCATTTTAGCTTCCCGGGTATACTCTTAGGCACTTCCAAGGTATTACAATATCTCCCCCTTGGGAACATTCATCCTCGAATGTAGGAAACAAGTAGCAAATAGAAACATACAATTTATCATAGCCATATACTGATCATTTTAACCAAATTTTTCACAGAATGACTACCTCCGAATAAAACCACATAGCTGAATTGATCTCATACTTCACATACACATTCATACACATAAAAGAAACTTGTACACATGAACTGAACATGAAAACTAGATAGAGTCATAGGGCAAAACTGTTACCTCAAGTCGGAATTGAGCCAGTAGAGAACAAATGTGGGTATTTATCCATCATATCCGCTTCGGCTTCCCACGTAGCTCCCTCAACATGCTTAATTCTCCAAAATACTTTAATTTAAGCTACTTCTTTGTTCCTTAGCTTACAGACTTGAAGATCCAAGATTTTCACTAGAATTTCTTCATAGCTGAGGCTATCCTTTACACTAACGCTATCTACGGGGACTACTTAAGCTGGATCACCCAAGCACTTTTTCAAAAGAGAAACATGAAACACGGGATGAACTAAAGCTAACTTTGAAGGAAAGTCCAATTCATACACCACCTTACCAACTCTCCTTATAATCCGGTAAGGACCCACATATCGGGGACTGAGTTTCCCCTTCTTTCCAAACCACATGACTCCCTTCATGGGAATTACCTTAAGAAATACCCAATCGTCTACCTCAAACTCCAAATCTCTTCTCCTCACATCGACATATGATTTATGACCACTCTGAGCGATTTTCAACCGGTCCCTTATGAACTGAACCTTCACCATCGCCTCATGAACTAAATCTGGCCCTATCATAGCTGCCTCACCAACCTCAAACCATCCGATGGGAGATCTACACCTTCTCCTGTAAAGAGCCTCAAATAGTACCATTTGGATACTAGAGTGATAGTTGTTATTATATGCAAACTCAATTAAGGGCAAATGATCATCCCAACTACCTTTAAAATCCATGACATATGCCCTCAACATGTCCTCAAGAGTCTGGATTGTCCGTTCCACCTGGCCATCCGTTTGCAGATGGAATGCGATGCTGAGCTTAACTTGAGTTCCAAGCCCTTTTAGGAAGGACCGCCAAAATTAGAAAGTAAACTGAGTAGCCTCGGTCTGAAATAATAGACAAGGGCACTCCATGAAGTCAAACCAACTCTCGAATATACAATTTGGCATAATCATTTGCTTAATCTGTGGTGTTGACCGATAGGAAGTGTACAGCCTTAGTTAACCTGTCTACCACCACCCAAATAGAGTCATAGTGTGGGCGAGTGCGAGCTAGGCCTATAACGAAATCCATATTTATCTCCTCCCACTTCCATGTTGGAATGCGAATATCCTGAAGTACACCTCCCGGCCTTTGATGCTCGACCTTCACTTGCTGACGGTTTGGACATTTCGCTACGAACACTATAATATCCCTCTTCATACCATCCCACCAATAGATTTCCCCCAAATCTCGATACATCTTCGTGGATCTCAAATGGATGTAATATCTAGTACCATGTGCCTCGTGTAATATCCGAACTCTCAAATTATCGACGTCCGGAACATATAGGCGACCCTGATATCATAGAACACCATCTCCCCCTTTGGAGAAAACCTCCACCTTTTGACTCCGCACTGCTTCCTTCAGATTCCTCAAGGTCGGATCCTCATCTTTCTTAGATTTGACATCGACCACTAAGGACGATTCTGACCCATTATGCACAATAACACCGCCATCAGTTGAGTCGATCAATCTAACCCCCAACCTTGCAAGTCGATGGACATCTCTCACCAACTCTTTCATTCCCTCATCCACGTGAGACACATCTCCATAGAGAGCCTACTAAGCGCATCCGCAACCACATTAGCCTTGACCGGATGGTAGAAGACACTCATGTCGTAGTCCTTTAGTAACTCCAACCACCTCCTTTTGCCAAAGATTTAGATCTTTCTGTGTGAACACATATTGCAGGCTCTTGTGATCTGTCAACACATCCATGTGGACCCCATACAAGTAATGCCGCCATATCTTTAATGCTAACACCACAATAGCCAACTCAAGATCATGGGTTGGGTAATTCTTTTCATGATCTTTCAGTTGTCTCGAGGCATATGCCATTACCTTCCCACGCTACATCAACACACATCCTAGTCCGACTCTCGAAGCATCACAATATACAACAAAGCCATCAGTACCCTCAGGTAAAGTCAATACTGGTGCTGAAGTGAATTGGGTATTCAACTCTTGGAAGCTTTTCCCATAGGCATCTGACAATTTGAACTTCACCTCTTTCTGAGTCAACCTGGTCAATGGGGCTGTAATTGATGAAAATCCCTCAATGAATCTTCGGTAGTAACCTACTAAGCCCAAGAAACTCTGAATTTCTAAAGGATTTATCGATCTGGGCCAATTCTTAACCGCCTCAATCTTCTGGGAATCTCCCTTATGGCTACGCCTGATACCACATGACCCAGAAATGCCACCGAGTCCAACCAAAATTCACCCTTTCTGAACTTTGCATATAGCTTACGATCCTTGAGGGTCTGAAGTACTACTCTTAGGTGAGCGACATGCTCCTCCTCGCTCCGTGAGTATATCAAGATGTCATCAATGAACACTGATATGCCGTGATTTTACGGCACTTTCGATGGTTAATACCAAACAATTATGCACATTCCAGGTATGTTTATATGGGTATAAGTTATTTTGTGCTTAATGTGCACGAAAATAGGTCTGGAAGTTATTTTGGTCGAGTTAATGATAAAAACAACTAAACAGTGACTGTCAGGCACTTAATGAGTCATTAGTAGGAGGCACGACCCGTCACTTGAAGTGTTGGCAAAAAGATGAAGTTTTGAAGAAGTAAAACACTGCGCTTGACGAGTTGGAGGAACGACTCATTACACTTGGTAATGAGTTGTGATGTAAACCGTTAGGCTTTGATGAGAAAAGTTCAACCACGTGTCCAGTGGAGTTGACGACAGACCTCACGAGTCGTCACCTGAAGGAACGACTCGTTGGTAGGCCATTTCAATTATCCGTGAAGTGCAATGGATTTTCTGAGGAAGTAGACCATGAGGGACCTAATGAATCATGCTAAAGAACAATGAGTCGTTAGGTGACCTGTTGCCAAGCCTGGGTACATTACTGAGGATGACTGATTTAAGCATGGAACAACTCGTCAGAAGGCCTAACGATCCGTCACCTAGCCCGTTGCCACTGCTGACCTGATTTCTAGATTTATTTAGGAAAAGGATTTCTTGGCATTATAAATACCCAGTTTTAGATTTATTAGTGACGATTTTTAGAAGAATATAAGAGGATTTCTGGAAGGATTTTAGCCTATATTGGGAGAGAATCTTGAACGCTATTGTGAGGAATTTCTTGAGAGAATTTTCATACACTTGTTCTTGATTCAAGACACGAAAGCAACATTGAAATTTTATTCAATCTACTTGGCTTTTATGCTACAATACTTTGTAAGTTGCAATTATAATTTATTCTATGTTTTGTGATTGCAATAACACAAATATGAGTAGCTAAACCAAGAAACTAGGTTTGTGGGAACCAAGATGAATTAACACACATAGGTAAAAATACTTAGTGATTCTTGAACGGGGTTTTATGCATGTATTGTTTTTCCCTTCATTTTGATTGATTCTTGACGGTTGCAAACGTTAGGACTTGCCTTATTCTTACTTACCAGATCAAGGGGGTAAAGAATGGGAAAAAGGGATTAACAACGGAGATTTGAGGCTAAAAACCCTCATCTAATAGCTTGAACTTGTACGGGGATAGCTAATCGGATATTAAGGGTAAGGGTCAACTAAAGTACGCCCGTATACAGACCAAGTTGCGTGGTGAAAATCATCTAGATAGGGGACCAACCATTTAGATGAACCTAACTTACAAATATTGCATGTTAAACACCGGAATAGATCAATAGTATATAAGCCTTGTGGTTATGAAATCTTTAGGAACACAATCCTAGTCTAGTCATAAATTGAATACAAAGCAAATTTCATACAAGCATTCATTAATTTTACTTTTGTTATTATTCTATATTTTCCCCCCAATATGAGTAGCTAAACCAAGAAACTAGGTTTGTGAGAACCAAGATGAATTAACACATATAGGTAAAAATACTTAGTGATTCTTGAATTGGGTTTTATGGATGTATTGTTTTTCCCTTCATTTTGATTGATTCTTGACGGTTGTAAACGTTAGGACTTGCCTTATTCTTACTTATCGGATCAAGGGGGTAAAGAATGGGAAAAAGGGATTAACAACAGAGATTTGAGGATACCAACCCTCATATAATAGCTTGAACTTGTTCGAGGATAGCCAATCGAATATTAAGGGTAAGGGTCAACTAAAGTACACCCGTATACAGACCAAGTTGCGTGGTGAAAATCATCTAGATAGGGGACCAACCATTTAGATGAACCTAACTTACCAATATTACATGCTAAACACCGGAATAGATCAATAGTATATAAGCCTTGTGGTTATGAAATCCTGAGGAACACAATCCTAGTCTAGTCGTAAATTGAATACAAACCAAATTTGATACAAGCATTCATTAATTTTACTTTTGTCATTATTCTATATTTTTCCCCCTTTGGAAATAAGTCAATCAATAGTAATAGTTATTCGCATTAACAAAATTTCTTACCATATTCCCTATGGGATCGACCTCAACCTTTGTTGGGTTCTATATTTGACAATCGACCGCTTATATCTCAATTGCTAGGTGTAATTTGGGCGACATCAAATTTTGGCGTCGTTGCCGGGGAATACGGCTAAGGCTTTTGTTAACTGTGTTAACTTTACTATTGGTTCTTATTTCTTTGTTTTATTTTTCTTTTGTTGTTTTGGTTGCTTAATAGGTCTTAGGCTTGTGCATGCCCGACACTAGAAGTCAAGGAAATCCCTTGATACCAATTGATCGCGAGCTTATGCTAACGTTGAGAAACCTGAGGAGAATGGCCAACGTACATGAGCAAGAAACCGTGGACCAAGACACAACAGGGATGTTGGCCAAAGAGCAAGCTCGGGCTAGAGATCGTGAGTTAGCCAGAGTTGCTGAAGAGCAGCATCTAGCTGCAGAAGCTAAATGAGCTAGATGACCCAGAGGTCTAGAGCACCGGCAACACCGATATTTTGATAAGGAAAATGATGCGGACATAGATGAAGCTGGTGCCACTGGAGCGATAGTTCCTTCTCCTTTGCCTACTGGGCAAAGTTTGATATTACAAGTGCAATGATTCAACTGCTGAATATGAAGGGAATATTTGCAGGTTATGCATCTGATAACGCCCACGCTCACTTGACAAATTTCGTGGGTATATGCAAGGCATATAAATAGCCAGGAGTCATTTAGGATGCAATCAGATTAAGTTTATTTTCATTCTCTCTTGGAAGTGAGGCGACGATGTGGTTTGCTAAGCTACCAAACGACTCCATCACTACTTGGGGAGAGCTCAAGAGAGCTTTTCTTGAAAGGTTCTTCCCACCATCCAATGCTTTGCAACTAAAGCATGAAATATATAACTTCAGGCAGCTAAATTCTAAGGCACTCCATGAGACATGGCTACGGTTCAACAAAAAGCTCAAGAAGGTGCCAAACCACAGGATTCTGGATGACACATTATTGCAGATCTTTTACTGGTCCCTGAATGCTAACACAAAGGCGGTTTCTAATACCATCTCAGGAGGATCCTTTATGAGTCATACTTATGTAGAGGCCGCGGAGTTGCTGGATAGGATTACTAAAACCAACCGAGCTTGGCACACTAGAGAGTCGGAGGTTTGGGATGGTTCTTATATGGTTGGTACGTCTGCCGAACAGCGGAGAAAAGACGAGGAGCATGACCAGGATATTGCAGAGATAAAGACTACCATGCGGTTGCTTGCCAAGCACTTAATGGGAATGGGAGTAGAAAAGGTGAAAGCAATAGGTTCTCAAGGCAAGTCCCCGAGAAATGATGGTTGTGAGTCTAAGTCTGAAGAAGGCTCTTGGCTTCAAGGTCAAGGGAACCAAGGTTGGAACTTTGACAAGGATAATAATTTCAACCGGGGCAAATACCAGGAAAACAGGGACTGGAAGAAGCGAGAGGAGTTCAAAAATGAGAGGGGTGGTCTGTATGTTCCTCGGCGAAACCAAGAGCCAGAGTCAAGTAGTTCAAGGGTCGAAGATATGCTTTCTAAAGTGCTCAAGCAGATGGAGGCAACAGACAACCATATTAAGGAGCTCCGCGTTGATATTTCGGGCTTAAACCAAAAGGTGGAGTCACATATTGTGGAAATTAAGCAAATTGAGCAGCAGATGAGTCAGATGTCTGTTGCAGTGAATCAAAGGTAGAAAGGCACACTTCCCAGCAATACTGTTCAAAATCTGAGAAATGACGGTCACTGCATGGCAGTCACTCCTAGAAGTGGGAAGGCCACAATTGATCCACCTAGGCCAGTTGTAGTTGAAGAGTCGAAAAGGCCCGGGTTGATAAATGATGATGATGTAGCGGATCTTGACAACCCAACTTTGGTTGTGGACTCATATGTGCAAACTGCTTCGAGTAGTGCAAAGGAGCAAGGAGATGCCCATGGGAAGGAGAAGGAGGCACAACAAAAACTCACAACAATTCCTAGACCTCCTCCTCCTTACCCCAACGCTTGAAGAAGAAAGCTGAAGATGGAAAATATCAAAAGTTTATATCTATGCTCAAGCAGCTGTCGGTGAATATCCCATTGGTGGAGGCACTTGAGCAAATGCCCGGATATGCCAAATTTATGAAGGACCTCATCACCAGAAAGAGAACCGTAAGTTTGAAACCTGCGGATAATATGCACCACTGTAGTGCCATCAGTACACGGGTCCTAGCACAGAAGAAGGAAGACCCAGGTGCATTTACTATACCTTGCACTATTGGGGAGGTTGAGTTTGCAAGGGCACATTGTGACTTGGGAGCTAGCATAAAGCTGATGTCGCTAGTAGTATTTAAAAAGTTAGTCTTGGGAACCCCCACACCGACTTCTATGCGGCTACTGATGATTGACCGAACAGTTAAAAAGCCGGTGGGGATTTTGTTTGATGTGCTAGTCAAAGTGTACAAGTTCATATTCCTAGTAGACTTCGTGATTCTGGACTACGAAGTCAATTCAAAGGTCCCCATTATTTTGGGGTGACCATTCCATGCAACAGGTAGGGCCCTAGTTGATGTGGAAGCTGGGCACTTGACGTAGCGGAAACGTAGCCATAGCATAACATCAAAAAAATACTTGGCGTACACATAAGCTGAGTACTACATATTGTCTGAAAGCCTCTACTACATATGATGGGTTGATAGGACAACATCCCCCAACTAACCCGAATAATACTAAAACACAATAAAACATAAAAGTCTGCCAAACAGCCCTCGAAACAAGAGGACTGACCAATAATCTAAGGGCGTAAGCTGAGATGGACTAAGGATGAGGATTTGCCTAAGATCCAGACCCTGTATTATGAAATGATACAGCGTAGAAAGTATGCGGTCAGTACGTGGAATGTAACGAGTATACAGGGTAATTAAAATAGACATTAAAAGTAAATTAAACTCATAAATAAACATAGGAGAAGAAAATCATGCATGTATCATAAACTTCGTAAGAAAATATAAGGCTAAAGGCTTTCAAATCATTCATAAAGCGTTCATACTCATAATCGTAAGTAAACTTTATCAAAACATAACTTGAGCTAATAACATAAATATAACAATGCATAAAACATGTGGAACAATGGGAGGACTCGTCATAACCAACACCATCATGGTAGAGCCTTTCATGATGCCCCAACTATCTCACTCAACTTGGCAGAGCCGACCCTGGCTTGTTAGGAGAGGATCATGCAATAGGCGTGATATCACATTTGAGGGGATCATTCTCAATATAATATATCATTAAAAACCCATGGTGGCACGTGGTTATGAGACATCGGTGTAGTCCTTTGAACGTCGGGCTGCTCGGTGCTAGACACGACTCCCAAAAACAGGCATATATGCTCATATATAAATCAATAACATCATGCATTAAGATTAATTAGATAAAATATAACATTTATAATCATTGATCCCCTTTAAAACACACTTAGCCAAGGATCAAAGGCCTTTTTTATTGGCCAACATCATAAATCGATAAATCATGTAATTTGTTTATAAATCATAAATCATTCTTCAACATGTGGGCATTGCCCAATACTTTGACATACTCAATTCTTTCAAAAATATGCTCATAAACATGGCTAACTTGAATTCATGCTTTTCCATCATAAATAAATCTCAAATATTGAATATTCATCATAACTCATAACTTTCATGAACCTTCATCCATGGGCATTTTAGATTTAAAAATCTTGAAACATGATTATAAAGAGAATAATATAAAACCTACCCATCATTCATAATTCAATAATTAAAACTCAATTAAATCATATATATAAAGAGAAAACACATTTTCATGCATTTGGGTGAAACCCCATAGAATTTGAATAGGATAAGTCATGATTTAATTCGAAATTTGGGCATGGGTGTGGAAGAAATCACCCATTCTAAACTCTATATACCTGGGAGGGATCAATCTACCACCTCACTGATTTCCCAAGGAGAAATTGGAAGAAGAATCCCTTAGAAAAGCTCTTGATCACCTCCTAAATTTCATAAGCTTGCATGCATGGAAGGAATACACTTAGAATAGGTTTTCCCCAGCTAAAAACCTACTAAAATGAGCTTAAAATGATGTAGTATATGGCCTTAAGATAAAGAAATAACAGAAATACCCTTACTGATTACATAGAACATTGCCCACTGGACCAAACAACGGACGAACCAACGGGCCGTTGGAAGATATCATGATCCGTGGTATCTTCCCGTGCTAAGCACCACCCTAATCCATATCTCAGAATCAAACCACGGACACACAAGATGGGCCATCCTAAGTTTCGATGTGTCGTTCCTTCAGTCATTGTTTCCTTCTTCTGAAACTCCGCACTTCTATTCAATGAGACTCACCATGACTCCTTGTAAGATACAACGATCCGGGGTTCCCATACGTCGTTTCCCACTGGAGATCTAGGCTCCCTTACCACGATTCTTCATAATGCGTCGTAGCAAGCTATCGTTGCATGACCTGTTAAACTCCCCAACTGATAAGCCCATTTCCTACCACGACCACTAACAATGACTCGTTGTTTCATACAAAGAGTCATTACATCAATAGTTGCCTCCACTACCACTGAACACTGAACACTTGCACCTCCATCTCTTCCTACAACTTTTTTCCCAATTTTAGCAGTTTTGCATTTTAGCTTCCTGGGTATACTCTTAGGCACTTTCGGGGTATTACACGTATTGTCAAGGTGTCTTATGAGTTGGAGTTTCCCTTAGAATTGGCTTCAGTGTATCTAGTTTTCCACGTATCCCTTTTAAAGAAGTGTATGGGTGACCTAGCTTTGGTTGTTCCTGTGGAGAGCATGGGAGTGAAGGATGACTTTAGCTATGAACAGGTTTCGATTAAAATACTTGATCATCAAATTTGAAAGTTGAGAAACAAGGAAGTAGCTTCAATAAAGGTTTTGTGGAGGAATCAACATGTTGAGGGATCTACATGGGAAGCCGAAGCAAATATGATGGTAAAATATCCGTATCTATTCCTTTCTAGTTCAGTTGCAATTTGAGGTACCAATTTCCTCCTTAGTGCTCTATTTAGTCTCATGTTTAGATCGTGTGTCCCAGTTTCTTTAATGTTAATGTGTGTATGTGTGATTCATGAATTTAGTTTAGTCTTGTATTCCAGTCCGGAGTTAGTCACTCTGTCAATTTTCAGCCTTAGATGTTCAGTATTTGAGACGTTAGTTCTTTTCCCCAGCCTTTCAATATGTACATTCACATTCAAGGATGAATATTCCTAAGAAGGAGATATTGTAATATCTCGAAAGTGCCTAAGACTAGCCTCGGGGTTTGAGAATGAGATCAGTAGAAAAATTGGGAAAAATGTTAAAGGATGACCCGTTGTACGAGTTGTGGGAAGCTACAATGGACAGTTGGTCCCTGTCGTGGTGAGAATGTGGTCGGTAGGTCCAGGACCAACGAGCCATGGAACGACTTGTTGGTTAGTGTAATGAGTCATGGTAAGGAGTCTTTGTGAGAGTGGTCCTTTTCAAGGTAATTGGCATGAGTCATGGTACGACTCGTTGTATGGGACAACAAGTCGTGGTATGTTTCCATTGGGGGGACTTCCAAAAGGTGAGCAGTGGTGGCAACTGGCAGAGAGGATGAGTTGTTGGGACTGGTAACGACTCATCCTGTCCAGTCGTGGTTGAAGAGTTGAGTTTGATTTTAGCAAAGAAATGATGGAGGAAGTAACATATGGATACCACGAGTTGTGGTATCAAAGGACAACCCGTGGTATCGATTGTGGTCACTAGCAGTGCAAAATTTCCAAGCTTTTCTTTAAGGGTATTTTCATAATTCTTAAGCTATAAAGTCCTAAATTACATCATTTTAAGCTCAGTTATAAGGATTTTAAGAGTGTTAAACCTATCATATGTCTTACCATTCCATTTATGCAAGTTAGAGTTCTTTCTTGGAGATCAAGCTTGAGGAATTCCCCCAATTTTCTCCAATCTCCTTTGGACTTTCAAGAGGGAGTGTAAATTAGATTTACCCAGGTATGTGATGCTATGAATGAGAGTTCCTTTCACTCTCATGCTCAAAATTCTTCTGAATTCTATGGACTTCAATTCTAGATTCAAGTTCATGATCTTATGGAGTGTATTCCAATTTTTGTGAAATTCTCTATGATCTATCTATGTGTCAATTCCTTTCATTATCAAATCATGTTTATGATCTATAGGCAAATTTTATATCTATTTTGATTATAAATTCATAGTTTCAAATTTTAATTTAAATTATGTCCAATTATGTAAGTTCATGAATACTCAATTTATGATTCTATTATGATCTTGATCTTCTTAAGCCCTAAATCATGATTTACAATTATTGATATGATTTCTTTCAAGCACTCGTCATGGATTTGTGAATATCAAGTATATAAATTTTTACAAGTATGCATGATTTTCATGATTTATGGATTTATGACACTTAGCCAACTCGCGGGCTCTTATTCATGGCAAATCACGTATTTCAAGTGGGATCTATTATGTTAGAATTTATTTGGCCTTGAACTTCATGAATGATTTCATGATTACTGTACGAGCCCTCACATGTATGTTTTTAGAAGTAGTGTCTGGCACCGAGTAGACCCGGCGTTTAGGTAAACCCCATGGTTTCAGAACTATATGCCACAGTACGTATATACATTTATTATTTGATCCCTATGATATCACCATATTGCACGTCCTTTGCCTGGCAAGCCTGGGACGGTCCTGACCACTTGGGCGAAATAGTGGGGCATCATGTAAGCTCTATCATTGATGGTGTCAGTTAAGATGAATCCTCCCATTGTTCCTCATGATTTATGCATGGTTATGTTTATGTTACTTTGGCTCAAGTTATGTTTTATAAATTTTCTCTTATAACTATGATTATGATTGTATTATGAAAGGTTTGAAATCCTTGAGCCTTATGTTTACATTGTGATATTTACTTTAGGTTCATGCCGTCCTACTCTTATGAACTCTTATGTATTTTAATTGTCTGTTTTTACTTATCTTGCATACTCAGTACATTCCAAGTACTGAACGATACTCTATGTTGTATTGTTTCATGATATAGGTCCGAGGGATCAATCTTAGCAGCATCACTAGTCTTGCTTTCCCCTTAGGCCTGTCTAGCCAGTGTTGGTAAGTCCTCATCCTCCGAGGACATTTAGTTATCCATTGTTACGTTCTTTCAGTTACAGACTTTGTCGAGCTAATTGGGGATGTTGTCCCGTCAGCTCATCCATTATGTTAGAGGCTTTTTCAAACATTATGTAGAAATCAACTTGTCATTGTTGACTCAGTTTTAGATTGATATGTATACAAACTTTCGCTTAAGCATGTTTTATTTTATCATTTTCCGCTTGTTGTATGCTCTTAGCTTCTATGTTCATGCCATGGATCGATTTGAAGTCTCTCGGGGTTTCTTGTCCCATGTCTCGATCTAGGCCTATGCTTGGGTCATGACAAGAAATGGATCGGGTCCCTGGCTCTTAATCTATTCAAAAATCAATATCATAGTCTAGCAGCATGCCGGGCAGATCTGAAGGGAACACCTCTAGAAAAATCACAAACTATTGGGACCTACTTTATAGAAGGACCCTTGGAACTAGTATCTCGAATATGCATAGATACGCTGAACAACCCCGCTTGATCAACTTACGGGCACGAATATAAGAAACGAGTTTCTTAGGAGCAAGGCTACAATTTTTTTTCCACTCCAACCTGGACGACCCTGGGCCCGATATAGTGACGGTCTTAGCATGGAAATATAGAATGGAGTTTTAAGGAGATAACTAGCTCATTCCCAAAATCACATCAAAACTAACCATGTCCAAGATCACTAAGTCTACCAAAGTGTCAAACCCCATGAAATCAACAATACAATCCCGAACAACCCTATCCACTGTTCGCGTGATTTGTGGGGTATATAAAATGACATGCAAGTGCACGTGGTCGAACAAGTAGTAAAGTGGCTTTAGTAAGACAAGTATCGATCCCACAGGGACTGGGATGAAGTGCAATTTGCTCAAGTGTACTATATTTCGATTCTAAAAATGCAGACAACAGTGTAACCAAGAAGTTGATATTTTGTTTTATAATTTTTATGCTAAATCTAAAATAACTATCTAATGTGAGTCTGAACTATGAATGAGAGCATGCTGAGGTTAAACGAACATGTAATGAAATTAATTATCGATATAATTTGGTTAATCTTTTCCTCCGGTTGCTAGCCAAGAACATTTGGCAAGAGATTAAAACTCTCGTATTTAACCTCACTTAAGAATCATGAACCATCCACCTACATTTCTGTGATTAAATGCAATTCATGTTCTAGACATACAAACCCGGTTCCTAAATTGACTAATACGACTTTCAGGTATATTTCTATCCGGAAAGTAAATCAATTCTCAATTTTCCCAAACCAAGTAAAGAACATATCCTATTAATTCACAACTTTCCAATTTCTTGCTCTCTCTAGTGAAACCGGACTTTTTAGATATACATTAATGTAGGCCACACATTAATGCAGTAAGAACAAGAATTAATAGAACAACCATGGAAGAAAAGATGAAAAAACCACTATGATCAACAATCCATTTCACTACAATTGTTCATAACCTCAGCAAGAAGAGGATTTAGCCACTCATATGTGGATTAAACATCGTTAAATGAGTGTTAAACATACAAGCAATTGAATTAAAGAAGAAAGAAAGAGAGAAAAACCCTGATATTTTCGTCCCCTCAACTGCCTGTAACCCACGTTCTTGCTCCACCAAGTCAGAATATTGAAAAATGAACCTAAGTGTTCTATTTATACTGGTGGGAATTTTTCCCGAAATAACAAGCAACGTGTCACGGAGTGCATCGCGGAGCACTGCCTCTGTGACACGCTACGGACGCGGACCTTCACTGGAACTGGGGGTCCAGGAATTAAATCCCAACGTGGCAAGGCGTGCAACGCGGAGCCATGCCACCGTGCCACGGAGCTATCGCGAACCCACACTGGAATTGGGCTGAAAATTCCCATCCAGGCAGAAGGCCTCCGCGATGGCAGCGTGACACCGCTCCATCGCGGAGCCCCTTTATTTCATGCTGTCCAATGTCTTGTCCCTTGCTCGCATCCAAGTCCATCCCCGATATCCTCCAACATGTATTTTAGCTTCCCGAAATTACATTCTACCTGCAAAACAATGCTAATCATGTTGGTTAGTATAAATTCACATTTTATTACCAATTACATGAGAATGTATACACATTGATAGATAAACAAGGCGAAAATGGTACTTTTGAGTATCACTTGGGCATATAAATTTGCCCAAGATCACTTACCCCACACTTAAATCCTTGTTCGTCCTCGAACAACAATTCTACACTTCATGCAATGTACATCCCAACCTCGCTACTTTGGTTCGACAATTTAGGCTACGGTCATACCGATTATTCAATACAGCAAATCATCAAGAAAACATGCATGGTCCTATCAATGCATTGACCTTCAATATATCAAGACCTCCTAGACTTTAAGAATCGACTCTCGATATTGACAAACTCATGCAAATCAGTTGATCAAGATATCCGACACGAAAATTAATCTCTCATCAAGCATGTGCCCTCACAACACGAGAGAATCTTCCCCTTTTTGCTCCTATGACTCACAAAATTTTAAGCAGGGGCATGTAAACACAATTTCGCTCTCTCTCCCAAAAGAATTCACATGCATCATGTCATGACCCATAAGCTTGCCCTTAGTGTATTACTCCACTAATATAATGAAGTGCGATGTAAGATCACGTAGGACTTTACTGGTTGTAATGGAAGCTACGGAACAAGTAAATATGGGGTTAGCCAATAATAGTCACTAGCATCCTTAAGCGCCTTTTCAACACATCCCATCAACTCATGGACATTGTTTCTTTTTTTTTTCATCATCCCATTCTTGATGTTTTTCTTTAGTTTGGCCCATCGTATTAAGCACACTTTACACAACAACAAAGATTATTCATGCACCTTCATTATAGTTTATTTATAGCAAGTGCACCTTCAACCTTTTCTTTTCTTCTATCACTCTGCTTTTCTTTTTCTTTTCACCATTCTCACTCTTTGACACTTCGGGAAAATGATTTTCTCTTCTTAAGCACTTAAGAGTTTTGTATAGACTTTAAGGCTAATGAAAAGAAGGGATTAAGCTCGGTTTACACTTTTTGACAAAAAGAAAAAAATAATAGGCTAAAGGCTCAACGGGCTGACTAGGGTATACAATCAAGGTGGGTACGACAATGAAAAATAGAAACTCTCGGTTAAAACAAAGAAATGCCTACATCCTTTCCTACAATACACCTCCTTCATTTCATTTTGTACACACACCAGGCAAGTTCTAGAAAATTCACAATAGCATGGAATAACAACGCCTCACTTCACACTTTTTGCACATGCTCAATTCAAGATGTATTCATAGACTCTTCAATCAGCTAATTACAGGAATTCAAACATTAAGCCTCAATCACACTGAATCGAACTCTATGGCCTAGGTATCTCAATATATTTACAAAGTTGCATGCTTTCATACGAATCACCTTTGCATTTTAAATATCATGTACAACACGCAACCAGAATTTCACAACCATACAGTAACTACAGGTTTTGGGATGCAACCCACCAAAGAAAAAAACTGAAAAATAATTGAAAAAATACTCCTAACAACTACATTTCCCTTAAGACGGTCGTCATCTATCCATCATAGGGAACGGTCACTACTATGACTTCGGTTCAATGGGACCATTCTCGGTAAAAGAACCGAAAACAAACGCCGAGAAACCCAAGAAGTAAAAAAATGTTGAAAATATCGATCATTTCGATAGAAAAATATGTACTAAAGATTTTAAAAGTATCAATCATTTCGATAACAAAAATATGTACAGAATCAGCTAGCAACATTCAGCAACACACATGAATTTCACATAGATTTACAATACAGAACAACACTTTAACAATTCATAAATCACAGGGAACAACAAAATTTCACATGCACGACAACAGATTAGAGCATACATACAAAACAACACAGACCAGCACCTAACTACTCCCACCCCACACTTAGCTCGAACACTGTCCCCAGTGTTCACAAAAATTAAAATAGCACAAAATCGGGTGGTGGAACTCCCTGATCAGTCAAAGTATTCCACTTCTTCGTCAGGTGCTGCTGCTTCATCTCCCATGTCTGAATCGCCCCCGTCGTCATCATCGGACTCCACATCGGATTCCTCCCGACGTGTCTCCTCGTCTGTGGGGACGTCATCATCTGTGGGCTCTACAAATGCTGGCCCCACTCGGCATAGAGCCCTGGCGTTTTCGCCGAAGGGGTAGTCTAGCTCGAGCTACCATAGCTCCTCCTCTGTTGTCGGCCTCCCGCCAATCCTCAGCTGGAGCATCTGCATCCCATACATTCGAGCCATATACTAATCATCACGAGCATGTCGCTCGCCAAGTGTAAGCACTGGCCCATGGGTGGTGTCGGGTGCCTTAGTTTTAGTAACATCTAAGGCCCGCCGCTCCATCTGCGGGATATAGTCAAGGGCCTCCTCCTCGACATCTAGGCCCCTGAGAAAGGTGGTGAGTAGTCCACCAAAGCCATACCTGTGCCCCTGATGCAACCGGGCACTCTTCATGGCGGAGATAATTACCGCCCCCACGTTGATCTCCAGCCCTTTCATCAGGGCGTACACCGGCATACACGATCCCGGGTTACATCTTTCATATGTACCCCCGGGATGAGGCAGGAACAGACAATCTTCAGCCATATTCTGGCTTCCCTGTTCATCTGTGAATAGGGCAAAGTTTGGTGGTAGCCCCTCTCTTTGTGTCTGCTCCATTTAGCTGTCGATCGAGTCCCACACAATGTGCGTCTGATGTCCGCATACGGTAGGGTAATGTTCAGCTGTCGGAGTACGTGGGCATCTGTGTCCCGTGCTCCTATGATGGCATTGAGGTGGTGGGGCTCCAAAGTGACTATTTGCCCTCTGATTTTTATGGTGTGACTTCTGATAGTCGGGTTCCAGTTGACATAGAATTCCCGAACCAGGTGCAAGTTACATTCCTTGGGCTCTTCAAAGATGAAATTGAGCCCAGCTGCCTCGATTCGGTGTACGATCCTAGGGAACTCCTGTGCCAATGGTTCCCGTGCTATGTGCTCCTCGGGGAAATATTTGTTTTCTTTGTGCTTTGCGTACCACTTTTTCCCCTCATCCGTCACCCATCTTGTTCTGTATTGGAAGTATTGGCTGCGTGGAACTGCTGGTGCTGCTGGGACTGTTGTGCCCAGTCTGATTCGCTTCCTTCCGGCGCCCGAAGTTGATGTGCCTTTCCCTTTCTCTTGCCTGCTTGCCATTTTACCTGTCAACCCAAGTAGACAAGATCAATGTTCAGCTAATGGATATCAACTTCGGCTAAGGTCGGGTTAAGCTAGGTTACCCCACACTTAGTCCTTAGCTACAGTTACAATAATACGGCAAGATCATCTTTATTTACACACCATAACCAACTATACAATCATGCTTAGTGCGTTCGAAAAATTCGACGGTATATCTTCTGCGTACTACTCAGACTTCGTACAGCTAATCACAATCACTACCATCGCTAACATTTTACCCATCGCACTTAGCAAGGAAAAACAAAGAAACGAAAACAACAACAAAAATTTATATACACGAACCTATACAACCAACCAAATTCTTACAAATTTCAATATTCCTCTAACCCGAGAATCTGTCATTCTATTAACATCCTAACAATTAGTACATCGACTCATCTCATTCAACATGTACATCCCGGCATGAAATTCACAAGTTCACTACATTTTCAACTTCAAATTCAAAAACAAGCCCTAGAAATGATATTATCAAGAAAATACGATTAATTTATGCAATTAACGAGTTCAAGCAATCATGACGACATTCCGAACATTCATCAACAACAATTAAATTGAATTCATGATTAATTTCTACTTAGGGCAATTTAGCTCACCTCAAACGCTCAATATCGAAGAAATTCAACAAGAAATGAGATGGAATCAAAGAACATACCTTGAAGTTGAAGAATTTACGCAAATTTGATGATTTTCTTAGCCTACTCTGTGGCACGTTGAAGGGGGATGGGTTTTGGGGGGTTTTGGTCGCGGAGTGATTGAAAAATAAGGGAAAGGGAGGGTTTTTTGGGGTTAAAAAGTAGTAAAATCGTGCGGGTCACCCGGCGACCCGGTGTGACCCATCGCGATATACACGACAACGTGTCACGGAGTGCATCGCGGTGTACTGCCTCCGTGACACGGATCCATCGCGAGCCTGTTCTAGAAATTTTAAAAAATCCGGATTATACCTCAACGTGTCACAGAGGGTAACGCGGAGGTCCACCTCCGTGACACGAAGCTATCGCCCCAGCTCACTGTTTTGCCACTTTGTGTTAATTTTCATACCTCGACTTTTCCTTTGCGATTCCGTGCATATTTTCCTCCGTTTGACCTGAAATTCATCTCACTATACAAAATTGGTTAGAATTATAGGTTTCACTCTAAATAAAAATAAAACAAAAACTAAAACAAAAATTTTGTAGTAAATCAAGAAAAAGAAAAAGAAAAATCTATTTACACTTTACAAAAAGATAGAAAAAATTTTCATGGGTTGCCTCCCGTGCAGCGCCTAGTTTACCGTCGCGGCTCGACGTCGTTAAGCTCAGTTGTCCTCTAGGGTGATGGACGATTTCTCTCGATCACCGTCCTCCCCCCAGTAGTGCTTACACCGATCCGGTGGTTTTCCCATTAACTCTTGTGAATCCTTCATCTGCTCATCATCACCTTGATCAATCAGATGGATCACCAAGAGTTCTTCGTGCACCATCGGGAGCTTGGGTGCCTTGTACACATTGAACACCTCTACCTTGTCGTGTGCTCGCATTGTTAGCTGCCTCGCAGCTACATCAATTAGTGCTTTCCCGGTCGCCAAGAAAGGATGTCCCAAAATAAATGGGACTTCCGCGTCTGGTTCAAAATCCAGCACGACAAAATCTACCGGGAAAATTAGGGAGCCAACTTGCACCAGAACGTCCTCCATAATGCCATCAGGTCTGGCTAAGGATCGATCCGCCAATTGCAAGATTACTGTTGTGGGTCTAGGACTCCCTAGACCCAACTTTTTGAATACCGAAGACGGCATCAAATTTATGCTCGCTCCCAAATCACACAATCCACGAGCTCGGATGCTCTGCCCAATAGTAATCTGGATAGTAAAGATCCCAGGGTCTTTGAGCTTTGTGGGTAGTCTATTTTGAATCCGGGAAGTGCACTCCTCCGTTAGAGCCACCGTAGCATACTCAGTCAACCGACTTTTGTTTGCCACAATGTCCTTTATATACTTAGCATATTTCGGCACTCCCTGCAAAACATCAACAAGAGGTTAGTTAATATGCACCTGTTTCAGCACCTCCATGAATTTCTTGAAACACGCCTCCTGCTTGTGTTTCTTTAATCGTTGAGGGAACGGGGGTGGAGGTATTTCTGATTCAGCTTCCTTAGTCTTCCCCCTTTCAGTACTTTGCTCCCTCTCCACTTCCGCTGCTCCCAATTGCTGAGGTGGTCTTTCTGGTTCCACCTCTTTCAGCTGCAAACCACTCCTTGTGGTCACTGTATTTACCTGCTTGGGATTGGGATCCGTGTCACTCGGCAGTCCTCCTCTAGGCCTTGTGTTTTGGGCTCCAGCAAATTGCCCAAATTGATATTCAAGTGCCTTGGTAGCTAACTAGTTGTTTTTCACTTCGGCTGACAATTTCACATAGTCAGCCTGCAATTGAGCTTGGTTAGCTATCGTGGTCTTGAACATCTCCTCAATGCTGGGTGATGGTGGTGGAGGAGGTGCATTGTTGTTTCTGAATTATGCTTGATAATTCTGCTGCCCTCCTTGGTTCCTTTGCACACCCTGACCCGAACTTTGCCCCTGATGGTTGTTGCTACCCCAGGAGAAATTAGGGTGATTCCTCCAATTGGAATTGTAGCTATTACCATACTGTTGGTGGTTCCTTTGTACATTACCCACAAAGTTTACCAAGTCAGGATTGGCTCCACAACACTCAGCTGAGTGCTCACTGCTTCCATACACTTCACACCACATCTGCTGCACTGCATTAACTGGGGCTTGAGGCTGGTTCATTGTCATGTTGCTGAAGTGGGTGTTAAGTTGATTTTGTAATGCAGCTATCTGTGCAGCAATAGCTGTAAACCCATCCACTTCTAGCACTCCTGCTGCTTTCCTTGTCCCGCCTCTTGATGAATCAGCATTCCATTCCGGATTGCCCTGCGAAATACGGTTCAACAAGGTATACAGCTCCTCATAAGTTTTCTCCAGCGCTTGTCCTCCAGCTGCCGTGTCTAGCAATATTTTGGTGTGGGGTTCCAAACCCTCTATAAAAGTGTGCACCAACACATCATTGGACTGATGATGATGAGGACAATCCCGCAACATGGACTTAAATCTCTCCCAGGCCTGATATAAATTCTCTCCCTCTCTCTATTTGAAACTTAGAATTTGACTTCTAAGTCTTGCTGTTTTACCGGAGGGAAAAAACCGTATCAAAAATTTCCTTGCAAGATCATCCCACGTAGAAATAGAATTCGGTGGCTCAGCTTTCAACCACCTCTTGGCTTCTCCCAATAGTGAGAATGGGAACAATGTAAGCCGGACATAATCTGATGACACTCCAGCGGGGATGTAAGTGTCACTTATCTCCAAAAAATTTTGGAGATGCTGTTGTGGATCTTCATGAGGGAGACCGGTAAACTGCCCGCTAGTGTGCAGCAACTGCACCATATTCTGCTTAAGTTCAAACCTCCCTCCTGGCTCAGGTTTGCGGATGCTAGATGTGACATTATTAGCATGTGGGATTGCCACCTCGCGAACTGGCCGAGCTGCTACTTCTTCGGGCACTAACACTGCCCGTACTACCGGTGGATTCTGTTGTTGCTCCATGATCGTCTGTCTGAGCAACTGCAGCTTTCTTTGTAGAGCTTCTCTCTGTTTACTGTGAAATATTCTTTCTGGCTCTATATACGATTCCACCAGCTCCTTGTCTCTTGCCAGTGTTCAACAGAAATTAAGTCTGCAAAATACAGGCTAAGACCAGGTTGTCAACACTAAGAAAATAAAAATATAGTAAATTAACACTTAAAACAAATTCACCAATTGCCAAGTCCCCGGCAACGGCGCCAAAAACTTGTTCGCGTGATTTGTGGGGTATATAAAACGACACGCAAGTGCACGTAGTCGAACAAGTAGTAAAGTGGCTTTAGTAAGACAAGTATCGATCCCACAGGGACTGGGATGAAGTGCAATTTGCTCAAGTGTACTATATTTCGATTCTAAAAATGCAGACAACAGTGTAACCAAGAAGTTGATATTTTGTTTTATAATTTTTATGCTAAATCTAAAATAACTATCTAATGTGAGTCTGAACTATGAATGAGAGCATGCTGAGGTTAAACAAACATGTAATGAAATTAATTATCGATATAATTTGGTTAATCTTTTCCTCCGGTTGCTAGCCAAGAACATTTGGCAAGAGATTAAAACTCTCGTATTTAACCTTACTTAAGAATCATGAACCATCCACCTACATTTCTGTAATTAAATGCAATTCATGTTCTAGCCATACAAACCCGGTTCCTAAATTGACTAATACGACTTTCAGATATATTTCTATCCGGAAAGTAAATCAATTCTCAATTTTCCCAAACCAAGTAAAGAACATATCCTATTAATTCACAACTTTCCAGTTTCTTGCTCTCTCGAGTGAAACCGGACTTTTTAGATATACATTAATGTAGGCCACACATTAATGCAGTAAGAACAAGAATTAATAGAACAACCATGGAAGAAAAGATGAAAAAACCACTATGATCAACAATCCATTTCACTACAATTGTTCATAACCTCAGCAAGAAGAGGATTTAGCCACTCATATGTGGATTAAACATCGTTAAATGAGTGTTAAACATACAAGCAATTGAATTAAAGAAGAAAGAAAGAGAGAAAAACCCTGATATTTTCGTCCCCTCAACTGCCTGTAACCCACGTTCTTGCTCCACCAAGTCAGAATATTGAAAAATGAACCTAAGTGTTCTATTTATACTGGTGGGAATTTTTCCTGGAATAACAAGCAACGTGTCACGGAGTGCATCGCGGAGCACTGCCTCTGTGACACGCTACGGACGCGGACCTTCACTGGAACTGGGGGTCCAGGAATTAAATCCCAACGTGGCACGACGTGCAACGCGGAGCCATGTCACCGTGCCACGGAGCTATCGCGAACCCACACTGGAATTGGGCTGAAAATTCCCATCCAGGCAGAAGGCCTCCACGATGGCAGCATGACACCGCTCCATCGCGGAGCCCCTTTATTTCATGCTGTCCAATGTCTTGTCCCTTGCTCGCATCCAAGTCCATCCCCGATATCCTCCAACATGCATTTTAGCTTCCCGAAATTACATTTTACCTGCAAAACAATGCTAATCATGTTGGTTAGTATAAATTCACATTTTATTACCAATTACATGAGAATGTATACACATTGATAGATAAACAAGGCCAAAATGGTACTTTTGAGTATCACTTGGGCATATAAATTTGCCCAAGATCATCCACCACCATGGAATCCCCAACAGGAGTAGACACGTGGATAGAAGTATCAAGCACATCATAAACAAGATCCAATCCCAATGCAAAATAAGCATACACATAGGAAAAAGTAGAACCCAGATCAAATAATGTAATAACCATTTTGTCAGACACGAAGATCGTACCTATAATAACAACGTATGAAGCCTCTACCTCAGGCCTATTAGGAAAAGCATAAAAGTAAGCATGGCTACCTACCCGTGAACTGCCCTGGTTGGGCTGTGCCACCCCTCTACCTAACTGGGTGCCACCCCTACCCACTTGAGCACCTCCTCTACTCGGCTGAGCACCACCTCTAACGGCTTGCTGACTACCTCGCCCCAGCTGTGGACGGTCCCTGCTGAATGCACTCCTTCCTCTCCCGGTAGGGGCTGGAGCTCGAGGAGCTAGTGTGGAATGATTTGTCAACCCTAGCCAAAACTGGGACATTATCGGTGAATGTGGTCATACTTCCCACACTCGTGGCATACCTTCATGATCACTGGCCTCTGACCTAGAATAACAGAAACAGGATGAGCCTCGAAGTTGGAATAAACAAGCTGAGTACCCACGACTGTTCCTATTGGTTATGGAGTATGTCCTGATGGACCTCCGGCTGACACCTACATAGCCGACTGAATAGGACGGCCAGATAAACGCTGCAGTACCAGAGTCCTAGTAATAGGGCCACTGTAGGAACCCACCCCCGAGCTTTCTTCTTAGAATTCTTTGCATATCTTTCCTATTTCACCCCCTCTATGTTCTTTACATATTCCACTACCTCTTGAAAGGTTTTACCTAAGGAGTCTGAAGATCTGATAATTGGAGACCCACATTCAGGCCTTTAGCAAACTGCCTGATCTTCTCTTCCTATGTGGGAAGTAAGGGTAAAGCATACCTGAATAGTGAATAGAACCGGGCCTCGTAGGCTGCAACAGAAGAGCTTCCCTTCTTGATGGTGGTGAGCTCATCTCACCTCCTATCTCTAAAAGTATGGGGTACATACTTCTCCATAAACATGAAGTTGATTTTTGTCCAGGTCAATGGTGGTGACCTTGCTGGTCTGCATTCCACGAAAGCCCTCCACCAGAGCTTTGCATCATCCATCAGGTGGAAGGTGACAAACTCCATACCGTACTTCTCCATCGCCCCCATCTTATAGAGCCTCTTATGATAATCTATAATGAATTCATAGGCCTTCCTACGCTTCAGTACCATAAAATATGGGAGGCTTCATCCTGGTGAACTTCCAGAACAAATCATGTTCCTTCCCTGTCATCATAGGCCCAACCACCGACCTGGCGAACATGACTTCCTCAGATATGTCATCAATGCGAGGAGCCACTACAGTCGCATGTTGTATCCCAGATACTGCCCTGCAGGAGTTTTTGCCACTGCCCTATTATCCACGAGGCCACTCAGGAGATTAAAAACCTAAACTAGAACCTCAAAGGATGCTAGAGCGGTAGGAACCTCTCCTCGCATCGATACTTCTACCTCTACCGCCGCCCTTTCTTGAACTGCATGAGGTACCGAGGATGCTGACCTCTCCCGTACTAGAGCAGGAGCGCGAGCCCCTCCACAGGTTGTGGCAGGCCTTCGCCCGCGTCCTTGACCCCTTCCTCTACCGAGGACTGTTGCTGCTTCTGTTGCTGCTAGCTTAGGTGCTGCTTCCCTGTTCATATCCCCACGTGTTCTCACCACCTTTGAGAGGAAGAAACAAGAGTTGTTACATACCAAATTTTATCACCAAATACCAATTGGAATCAAATAATTTCTCGAAAGGGGTGAAGAAAGGAGTTTTCCTATAGTCCTCCAGCCTCTCGAAGATAAGTTACGGACATCTCCACACCGATCCGTGAGACTCTACTAGACCCATCTTAGTGCAATGAGATCGAAAAACCTAGAGCTCTGATACCAACATTTTCACGACCCAAATAGCCGTGATTGGCACCCACACTAACCCTCCATGATTCAGTGCTAGTCTATCAACCTAGGGTTTCTTATCTTAGAATATCACCATTAAAGGTTTTCTATAAATTCTAGAGTCAACATAATCCATTATAGAGGTAGGAATTCAAGGGACATACCTTGGGAGAGGAATTCAACTGTTTGGGGGGAGAAAATCGCCTTCAGACCTTCACTACAAGAATAATGGCTTTTAACGACCATTTCTTAGCGAGGGGATATGAATCCGGTCGTTATATGCATATTTATTATGACCAACTTTTTTTCGGTCGTTATAGTTTATTTTTTAATTCACCATTAATGAGAGAATGAAATTCAATCATTAAAAAATATAATATCCGATCGTTAAAATTAATGAATTAATTAATTTACCTAAAAAAAGCGCTAAAATTTCCCCCCAAATCACACGTCTCAGGGACATCAACTGATTTAATTTATAGAGACAATTTTTCTTATAAAAGATAATATACACAATACATATATATATCTTATTATTTTTTTCCTTAATTAATCCACGATCAGTTGTCTCTGCTCTCTAAATAAAAACAAAAATAGAAAATCTTAATCAGTTTTCTCAAAATTGATCGAGCAGAGAATGCACTTGTCTTCAACGAAGAACACCGCCGCAAATCTCAATCTTCATCAGATAATTGAATTTTTCATTTCCTTCATCGAAGAATACCGTGCTTGCAGTATCAACTTTCATTGGAGAACCCACTTTGCCGCTGCAAGTGGGTGTTCGTTTAACGGTAGGCTTTTTCTTCTATTTGTTTTGTTGGTGTGAAAAATTACATGTTTTAGATGAAATTCCAAGTGGGATTTTGAAGGGGTGGAGATTGAACAAGTAGAATTGAGTGATTTGGTATTGGAGTTGTTTAATCCCTTAATGTCGTATAAATTTTTTTAAAAATTTGGGTTGATTTTCTTATTCCATTACTTCAACCATATTTCTACTAGTTTGAGGTTAAAAAATTAAGTAAAGAGTTTGAAGTTTTGTTATTCTTTTGGTTTGATTATATGTATTCCGATTTTGGGGTCAAAAGTTAATCCTAGTAAAGTTCTTAAAATAAGGAGTTGAGGTTGTATATGAAGTGTTTGATGAAAGTCCTGGGTGAGTTCTGTTTTGATTGACAAGAAAAGTCAAATTGATTTGAATAATATAATCTAGTTTATGAAAAATCTGTATGTGTTCACTTCTTTTATCATGTTCCCAGCTTCCTCTCTAATTAAAACAAATATTTTTGTAACTTTTTAGAGAAACATGCTATGAAGTTAGTGTCTTACTCATCGGCAACATTTGAATTTGCATTGTTACTGCCAATAATATGTAAACTAGAATTAATGGCCAACAAAAAATAGGCTCATAATATGATGATGAATGAAGACTAGAAAGGATTGAATACCCTATTGGATCTCAATTAGATAATCTACAAGTTAGTTTTTACATTTAAGCTCATTGATTTGAGCTTTCTTTTTAAACAAATCAAATCCATTATAGATGAAGGAAGAAAATTTAAAATAACAAAAAAAAATGATGAAGCATAAAAAAGTTCTTAAGAAAAACAGAAACTTAAAGAAAGAACATAATATAACAAGAAATCATTAAAGGGCTCTCTTAATCACTAAACTAGTTTTGTCCTATTTTCTGGCTTCATATAAGCTTATTCGTGTTACCAAACACGGAATTGCACATGGAATCATATACTAATGAGCTTGATCTTACTTTGTAGAAATGAAGGAGCCCATCCATCTCCACATTTAACACAGACATAAATTATTTGCAATAATCTCATTTAATTTTTTTAGATATTCTTAGATTTAGACCTTAATGGTCACATATTCATTATCGAGTTGTTCATTTGGATGAGAATGTAATGTGCCTATTTAATTCGATATGAATATCCTACTGTAAATAAGATTCTGGTTTAGTTTGAGTTATACCTTTTGAAGTCAATAGCCATGTCATACATTTAAGACATGTTTATATCAAGGTGAATGAATATTACCTAAGTAAGGAACAAGACCTCCATGTAATGCTTGTAACAAGCTTGGCCTGCATTCGAAAATTTTTGCAATAAAAGCCTCCAAGATTGAACTGCAAAAATCTAGACTTTTTAACAAAAAGTGAAGATTGCAAACAAATGAGTGACAAAGCTATGAAATATAAGCATTAAAAGTAATAAGTATGCAATAAAAAAATAAAAATACAAAATACAAGAAATTGACTTACTATCTAAATAACATTTGTTGTGATCCCATTACTGTTTTTGATATTGCAAATGCTACTATAGCTGATACTTTTATAAATAATTCATCTTGTACTAGCATTCAAACTATGACTGATTCTTATACATATATATGTTGAAAGATATTTATATCATTCCTGCAATTCTTTCTAGCAAATAATTATCTATCATTTACCTAAAATCCTATTTAATAGACTACAAATGTTGGATAGTAGTAGGATTAAAGATAGAGAACTGCATGATACAAATTTCTACTATTCTATTTCGAGAAGTCTTGCAAGTTGTGTACTAGATCAACCCAAGTACATGTTACATCTTCCTACCACGAGCTCATTTAAAGCTTACCAAAAGTGCAGCTTTCTAAAAATACTTAACCATATAATCTCAAGAACAATAAAAAAGGTTATTACTGATATATACTACTATTTGAAATCTTATCCATCTCAAGTTAGACTCTCACTGGTATATAGTTAGTTGAATCTCTGAACCAAGTCTATCATATTCTCATTAATGAAAGGTCAATTAAATCACTCTTACATTCTAGTAATAATAAAAGTACAGATTCTACAGAGAACAATAAAAAACTCAAGCAGAAAAAAAATAGTTTTTTTCTTAGTTAGGAGAACAAATAGTAAATAATGATCAATAAATTGAGAATATCTTAGTTTCATATTACATTTAAGTGAGTGCTACCTGATTTTAAATACAACGGCGAAGAATTAGGATCATTTGATACATTTATAGAGGAGGGATTTGATGGCAAGAAATGAATACATGATATAATACATTTGGTTTTGCTTGAGAATCGTCAACTAGAGATACAATTCAAGAGTGAGCATGTCATCAAATCAATATGAAGCATTCCTTAATTTAAAAAAGCAAGCACTCTTGAACAACAAATTTCAAATATAAAACCTCACATTGAATTAATATAAAATCCCCAAGTTGTAGCCTGTGCTCTACACTCACAATCAATTAATTTATTCAATTTTGTGGAAAAAATTATCCAGTTAGTGAAATTGCTTTTATTAGGAGTCTACTTGCACCAAGAGTACTCAAATTAAAACGAGAAGTTGAAGAAAATTTCTATCCATCAAAATCTTATCAAACAAACACCATATATAAAATTATACTACCAAATTAATCTCTGATGACCAATTCAATCCTTCAAATAGGCACCCACATTTTGGAGACTTTAAACTAGTGTATGAAAATAGCATGTGTGTTGCAAACACCAAGTGCAGGTAAGAAGAAAGTGAAGAGAACGCATGTTTGTCTATTTGGCCACGTACAAGAATAAAAAGCATTTTACCACAACTCAAGCTAGCTCTATAATATCACAAAAGAAAATCTTCTATTTTTCTGGACCATGTGCAATAAAAAAAATGTTTATTCTTGAATGCTCTTACGAAGTTCAAACTTTCTTTCATATTTATGTGATTAAATCCTTAGATATTCTTTCTTACTATTAAATTTCATAGAAGTTAGTTAGATCCTTAGGCATTGTAGTTGGTATGTAGTGCATTTGATCTAGTTTATCAATATAAAGTAAATAGATAGAACGTTTAGCTAGTTTAATGATTATATGAGAAAATCACTAAACAAGAATAGAAACACATATTAGTTCCTCCAACTTATTTTAATTATTTATTGGCCCAATAAATAAATGTTTACCTTTTGTATTTATGTACTAAAATACTTTTGTTGTATATTCCTATCTGGAACAGATTATGACACCTGATAAGCAATGGATGTAACTTTTTCATAATAGACTTGGTGATGCTTACATACTTGGGGTAGAAAACTTCATGGATTATACTTTTACAAGATTAAGAGAAGCAAATAAAATACGTTGTCCATGTGTCAGATGTTGTAATGCATTTTCAAGAACACGAGAGATAGTCAGGTCACATTTAATAGTATATGGAATAATTCAAAATTATACCTTTTGGTATCACCATGGGGAGAGGGAGGGTGAGATAGAAGAATCAGATTCCGAATTTGTAGATGATGTTAATGAAATTGGCCAAAATGATGATGAAGATGAAATACATGAGATTCTAACATATTTAAACCCCTCTTTTAATATAGATAACATGAACACTAGTGGTGATAATATTTTTGAGGAAGAACCAAATATTGAAGCAAAATGATTTTATAGTCTTTTAAAGGATTTTGATCAACCATTGTACGAAGGTTCAAAACTTTCCAAACTTTCTACTTTGGTAAAATTGCTTCGTATTAAAAGTATTGGTCGTTGGAGTAATGAGTCATTTACAATGTTGTTGAAAATGTTGAATGAAGATTTATTGCCTGATGGATCAAACTTGCCAGATTCATATTACGGAGCAAACAAGATAATTAGGAGCCTAGGGCTTTCTTATGAGAAGATAGATGCGTGTAAGAATGATTGCATGCTATATTGGAAGAATGATAAGTTTGTTGATTCTTGCAAAATTTGTGGTGCATCTAGATGGAAAGAGGACACACATAGTGGGGGAACCAAATTTAAAAAAGGAAAAAAGATACCATATAAGATTTTACGTTATTTTTCTCTAAATTCAAGACTTCAAAGATTGTGTATGTCCTTCAAAACATCTTCTTTAATGAGATGGAATCATGAGAACAAAGCAAATGACGAAATTATGAGGCACCTGGTTGATTCAAAAGCATGGAAAACATTTGATGAACTTCATCAATCATTTGTTGCTGAGCCTCGTAGTGTTAGACTTGGACTTACTAGTGATGGTTTCCAACCATTTGGATGTTCTAGAACTCTGTATAGCATCTGGCATGGCGTACTTATTCCTTATAATTTACCATGTTGGTTATGTATAAAGAAAGAAAATTTTATTTTATTGATGCTTATTCCTGGTCCCGAAAGCCCTGGAGATGCAATTGATATTTATCTCCAACCTTTGATTGATGAAGTAAAGGAATTATGGGACATTGGAGTTGATACCTTTGATGCATCCACTAGATAGAACGTCTCATTGCATGCTGCTTTGTTATGGACCATTAATGACTTTCAAGCATATGGGAATTTATCCGGATTGAGAACAAAAGAAAAATTGACTTGCCCATGTTGAAACAAAGAAACGTTCTCAATTAGGTTATCAAATAGTAAAAAGCATTGCTATATGGGTCATAGACACTTTCTTCCTCTTAATCACAAATGGAGGAATGATAAAAAGTCATTTGATGGCACTAAAGAGTGGATATTAGCACCAAATATGTTGTTCAGTGATGATATACTTGATCAAGTGGCTAATTTAGATGGTTTACCGCTAACAAAAGATCAAAATAAGAAGGTTAAAGTTTCACATGAGAGAAGGGGTGATAATTGGAATAAGAAGAGTATATTCTTTGATCTTCCATATTGGAAAACTCTGTTTTGCGGCATAATTTAGATGTCATGTATATTGAAAAGAATATATGTGATAATATTTTGTGGACAATCTTAGATATCAAAGGATAAACAAAAGACACCTTGAATAGTCGGTTGGATCTGCAAGCAATGAACATAAGGAAAGAATTACATCCAATAAAAGATGGGGATAAATATGAGTTACCAATAGCAGGTTTCACATTATCTCCCGAAGAGAAGCATAAGTTTTAAATTTTTTTAAAGGATTTAAAGGTCCCCGATGGATTTTCATCAAATATTTCTCAGTGCATCAACCTAAAAGATCACAAAATTTCAGGATTAAAGAGTCATGATTGCCATATTCTTCTTCACCATTTAATCCCACTTGCTATATGTAGTATGCTATGCAAAGATGTGCGTGAGACACTAATTTAGTTGTCATTGTTTTTCAATCTACTTGGAGCAAAGTGTTTAAGACTTAAGGAGTTGGAACAAATAGAAGCACAAATTCCTGTAAATCAATGCAAGTTAGAAAAAGTTTTCATTCTTGCGTTTTTTGATGTCATGGAGCACTTGCCAATTCATTTAGCTAATGAAGCTATGATTGCTGGACTTGTTCAATATCGATCAATGTATCCATTGGAGCGATGGTTATACTTTCTGAAGCTTTTTATTTCTAATAGAGCTTGCGGAGAAGGTTCTATTGCAAAGGCATATATAGAAAATGAATGTATGACCTTATGTTCAAGATATTTACATACAATGAAAACAAAATTTAATCACCTTGAACGGAATTATGATGGGGGTCTTATAGAATCTAATGGAGGCTTAATAATTTTTGGTCAACCTGGAAGAGCGTTAAGAAGTGGCAAGCCACATCGACTTGATTCAAATGAAATGGAGCAAGCCCATTTTTATATTTTGAAGAATTGTGATGAAGTTCAACCATTTCTCGAGTACGTAATGACTCTCTCAAATAATGTACTTATAACTTCTCCTAAATTTTCATTTACTCCTGCTTTATTAATTAATATGCTTCAATCTTTTGTAGAGAGTTTTCTCAAACTCCATGTGATTCATCTCAAAAAAATTCAGATAGGCAATTCATTAGTTGGTTCAAAGAAAAGGTGAATATTATTTACATATCATTATTTTTCAAATCAAGTATGTAAATAATATTTGTTAATCTATGTCCTTTAATTATGGATAGGTTGCAGGATTATACAGACACGATAATAGTAAGAAGATAGCAGATTTTCTCTCATTGTCACGTGGTCCCATTAAATACGTGAAAAGTTTCAAAGGATACATTATTAATGGATATAGATTTCATGTTCGATACTATGATAAAGGTTTGAGAACTCAAAATTGTTGGGTTGTGGTTGCTGGTGAAACTGATGAAGAAGATAAAATCATCAACTACTATGGAGAACTAATAGAGATTCTTGAATTACAATTTATTGGGGGGAAAAGACTGGTTTTGTTTAGATGTATGCGGTTTGATGTACATGACCAAGAAAGGGGAGTTAAAATAGATGAATAAGGCTTTGTAAGTGTTAACCACCAGCGATTTTTAAAAACAAATGAGCCTTTTGTATTAGCTAGCCAAGCATCACAACTATATTATGCCAGCGATCATTCCAATAAAGGATGGAATGTGGTGCGAAAGATTCATCCACATGATTCTTTTTATGTTGTGCAAAAAAATGATGACGATTTATAGGAGTTAGATGATTCTACTCAAAGGAAAAGAAAAAGAATTTAACTCTTACATGTTTGGAATTAATTATAGATTCTTATAGTTTGTCATTAACATGTACATAGTCAGGATATTCTTTATGTAACTTTTATGATAATCTTATGTATTTGATCATGGAATTAGTTAAGAGTGAATAGAGGTTGATCCAAGAAACAATATCTTCTTATTTACTTTGTACAGATTGAACAGAGACAATGTGTAGCAACATTTAGCTTTTGTTACTTAACTAAAAAAATAATCTATTGTTTGATTTTAGATTAGAACAAGATGAATCCATCAAAGAAGTCTGAAATGGGATCAAGTTCAAAAAATTCTGAACACACATTCCTTCCACCTAGTGCATTAGCTAGGGGACGAGGACAAAGCTTTAGATCTATAGGCTCTATAAGAGTTAATGCTGAAAAGAGAACCCTGATTAATCAATTTAAAGTTATGCAAGATGATTTTACCTTTCCTCATGATGAATATGAAGTAGTGAATGATACTCTAGAAAGAAAATCAGGTAGTTTATTTTCTCAAGTTGCAGTTTCTTTTTATTGTTAGGCGATTGAGATTTTATAATGTTTGAGTTGTAGCAAGGGAAAGTGGGAAAAACTTTACTTCTTTGGGATCTGTAATAGGGAGTGATATACAGAGAACTTCAACTGAAAAAAGCAAAGGTTATAGTGCTACAAATTCTGATAAGAATGAACTAGCACAAAATAAGAGCCTTATGCAATCTGATTTTGATCAAGCAGAAGATAATACTTCCTTTCCTCATGAAGATCTTGAAGTAATGCAAGAGACTCTAAGAAGCACACTAGGTATTTTATTTTTTTTCTCAAGTTGTAGATCTTTTTTTATTGTTAAGCCATTGAGATTATAAAATGTTTTACATGAGTTAGAAACAGGACAAGGGCAAAGCTTGACATCTTTAGGCTCCGTAAGAGGAAACGTTGATAAGGAAACTCTGATAATTAAAATAAAAGGACTAAATTCTACAATTTATTATCAGAACGTCATTTTTTATAGTTAGTGGTTTGAGTTATTTTAATGTTTGAATTGCATCAGCAAGGGGGAGAGCGCAAAGCTTTATATCTGTGAGCTCTATAAGAGGAAGTGTTGAAAAGAGGACTTTGGATGGAAAAAGTAAAGGTTGTAAAAATGCAGTTAATAATCTGAGTGAACTCGCAAAGAAGAATAATCTTGTGCCTCCTGGTTTTGATCCTATGGAAGATGACCCTCTCCTCCCTCGAGACAAAGTTGAAGTGATGTAAGACATGACTCGCTAAAGCCAAATAGGTATTTAGTCTTCACAAGTTGTAGAAAGTTTCATTGTTAGTGGATTGATTTTCTTTTATGTATGACGTATCGCAAAACTTGTAGGTCCATGTGAATCTGACAAGGTAAAAAAAGTTATAGGACCGAATTTTTGTAAAGTTGTTACAAGACTCAAACCCGGAGAAAAGTGTAGAGTCACTTTTTACCACAAAAGAATTGGTGGGGACCATCATGCTTTATTTTCGAGACTCTTAGGTTCATTAGTTCATGATCATAACATATGCCCTTTGCGGGTATACTCATGTGCAGATATCGAAGAAGCTATATTGGAACACATGTGGGGAGTTGTCATGGTAAGGATTTAGATGATTACTTGCGGGTTGAATTGCTCTTTATAGAGTATTTTTGGTTTATTCCTTTGGCCTTTGTTATTTGCAACATAATTAGAAATTCAGGAATATATATATATATGTAAGGTTTAGATAGCATATGAGTTGGTTTGCCTGGATTTTGAGTAGATTTAAGTTCAAACTCAATAATTTCATATCTTCTGTGGTTTCACTAAACATACTTAGTCTTGATCATTAGAGTTGTATATCATGATTTATTCTTAATTTGGACTTGGGACTTTGTTGTGAGACATTAGGATACCTAATTATAATTTGTGCATTTAAAGGGGAGGGATTATATTAGAGAGAAAAAGACCATATCAAATGGTTGTTACTAGAATTATTGGTTATGTTTGTTAGCAAGTTTGTTCGGGCAGGACAATATCAAAGTATAAAATAAGTACTAGTGAAACTATTTTTGAATATGTTGGCCTCTTATTTTCAGTTGTCTTTGCTTTTGCAGAAGAGAACTTGGACAATTACAAGCTTGTTGCTCAAATTTTGTTTTTCTAATTCATTTTAAAATTTGAGTTTCATGTTTAACGACATATGTGAAATATATTACGAAAAATTTGGCAGTGATGACATGAATGATCATAGAGATCATGTATTGAATCATATGAGAAGGTTATGGAACAATTGGAGAGGATCGCTACACAAGAATGCGAAGGCTAAACCATTGCAGAAGGTTCTAAAAGTTGTGCCCTGAGGGGTCGACAATAGTGATTGGGAATGGTTGGTCAAGGAGCATTTTTTAACTGAAGAATTTAAGGTAAGGTATTTATTAATTTTTCATTTAAGTTGGCTATCATAATTTTTTTAACGTGTTGTTACTATACGAAAAGAGTACAAGAAATGCAATCAATAGGTCTAAGTTGACTATGCCTCATCGTACTGGTAGCAAGCCGATTAGAGAGATTATTTATGAATTGGTATGTGAGTGGTTGTTGTAACCTATGAAGAAAGTTCCTCTTCGTTTCAAATATATGACTGTTTGTTTGGATGTGAAGGGAGGAAAATATGGTAATCCAATAGACATGGAGACTATATTCTTTGAGACTCGTACGAAGCACAAGAAGCTTTTGGAACCTGAAACCTATGAAAAATATGTATGTTTAGTTATAAATTTTATTTTACTTTTATTTAATGTTATACTTTATCTTAATTTTTTTGGTATTCTACAGGTAGAAATCCGGGAACTACAAAAAGCTTAACCATCTCTTACTAATATTGAGGTAGTACAAAGATGTTTTGGACCTCAGTGCGAGAGTCATATGGTTGGATTTGGAGGCAGAATAACTAGTAAGGATCTGAAAGGAGGTAGCTCCATGAAGAGTGCATTCTTGGAAGAGCTAAATGTGAGTCGAAAAGAAAAGGTTGCACTAGTAGGAGAGCCAAATGCGAGTTGAAAGGAAAATGAATCAATGAAACTACGCATGGATAATATAGAGAAGAAATGTGAACTGTTGTTTAAAAGTGCGATGTTTAGACAACCTTCATCACCAGCATCGTCAAGTGAACAAAATACTAGTTGAATCATTTTACAGTTTAGTATCTTTTTACCAACTATTGAATGAAGTATCTTTATAAGTTAGTTTATGTGACCAGTTAAAACAAAATCAGTCGTTTGATACAAATAGTCAACTGTTACTTGCAAACTTGAAACCACTTACACACCTAGTGAAATAAATTTTTTTTCAAAGACCAGTGGAAACTAAGGCAGTGAAAATACTTATGGCAGGGCAGGTCGGTTGACTCACGTAAAAATATGTATATGGCAGGGCTTGTCAGTTGACTCACTTAAAAGTATTTCCTATGGTATATAAGGTAGTGAAAACTTCTACTCTACTGGTTCTCTCTACTTCTACGTAGATTTAAATCCCCCAGCCAAAAGAAGAAAAAGAAGAAAGAAAGAAAGAAAGAAAATCTTACATGACGAAGAAAGAACCTTAATTACCAATTTCACGGACAATTTTTAACTAATAACCCAAGTTAATAATATTTTTCAAAATATAATACTTTGCAAAATAAGGTGTTTATCGATATTTTTGCCTATATCTTGATCTATCTCAACTGTTACACCCCGTAAGTTTATAATGTTTAGTTCACCTATTCATATGTTGGTTGAGAGTTTTAAAGTGTCATACGTATGAGAAAAGGTCCCGGGGAAAGACCGAACGAGTGCCAAGTCGGGATTTCGCGAGAGGAGGCCGAACCAAGCTGCCCAGAGGGGCAAAGTGGCACGGAGATGCTCCTCCACGTTAGCCAACATGGCACAGAGCAGAATCAGCACGTTGGGCAGCGTGCCACGTTGCATTGTCTGCTGCCTCAAGTATATAAAGGCCTCATACTTAGAAGTTAGATTATTTTTCATTTATCCTTGGCCAGCAGAGGTAAGAACGAAGGAGAACATTGGGAAATCATCCGATTACGCCGCTAAACGCCGTCTAAATCTAAATTAACACCGGGTAGTGAAGTATAAGGCTGCAGAGAGCATCGCTGCGGAGTTATTTTTGTAAAATACCCCGACAAATCGTCGTCCCGCCGAGCCAGAGTTGGTGGAATTGCTTCAAACTAGTGTCAATATGATCACAGGCTTAAAGTAAGTATTTCTCCCTTATAGATTCCTAAGAAATTATGAGTTTTTGATCGCTTTTTGATAAGTTGAAGTGTAGTCAATATATATATATATATACATATATAAGTTATTGTTTTCTTCTAATTCAGTAACGAAGTTGGCCCTATTCTTCCATTAATATGATTACAGTTGAGAAGGACAGTTGAACACGAGCTGATACTCATCAGTTAGTCAGAATACAGTGAACGAGGTATGTAAGGTTTAACTCTCGGCAAGTATCCTTGTAGTACAGTGTTACGACTTATGTTCTCAAATAGTAATAACGATCTCAGATGCTGCGGATAGTTTCTACCACTAGATTGTAATTTGATATGTTTTAATTAGTTGTTATTTATATACATATATAAATATCAGATATGTTGCAGTAGCTAGTAATAGGGATTACAGTTACATAAATTCTGGTTAGCTGCTGAAAACATATACAGATCGTACTGCAGGACCCCTGCTAAAAGGAAGCAGGTTAAATGTGATTCGCGTTATGAACGCTATAGAAACTCTTTTAATTCGCAGTTTATAGTAATGATAGACTTATATGTGTTTTTCCAGGCCTAGACTTCAGATGCTCGTAAGAGTTATTGTCCTGAATTAGTTGGTTAAACAGTATGGGCACAGTTAGGAGGTCTAACGACCAGTTGGCGCTTGTATTGGCAGGAAACCATCCCTAGAGGTCATTGACGTTATCGCACGTTCCAGAACCAGAAATAGAGATAGAAAAGGTATATTCTAGAGTTAGTGACACCAGGGTTCTCAAGTGTATTGAGTGATCGCCCGCCATCCCTTTAGCCTTATCAGTGATTGTCAGTCTTAGTCGACCTAACATTTATCATGTAGGACGCTAGCAAGCCAGCCCAGTCGTCCGCATCAGATAAACCCGTGGGTACCCCAAGGAGGGGTCCACATCAGTAGTCAGTTACGGGCCAACACCCTAGCCGGTTCTTGTAAGGTATTCAGGTACAGAGTGCCAGCAGAGGGCCAGTGTATATAGAATTGCCTATAAGATTGGGAATTTCCCAGAACAGTAATACAGATTCGAGTGGATCCAGATAAGGCTTAAGGAGTCAGTAGTACTTTGCTAGTACAGTGTTAACAAGTTAAGGAAATCGGTAAGCTCCCTATGAAGGACCAGGGTGTCGACCGCATAAAAGCAAGTTCGACCCAGCCCTATAGTTGTTTAATTAGAAGAATAAAGTAGTTAGCTATCTGCAACCCCACAGTTATTCATGAGTTGTAGATGTCCGAGTAGGACATTCAGAGTATTGTTAGGCCACTTCTAACCTCGCTCTATTCAGCCCACACTATTATAGATCATGATCACTATCAGGATCCTCTGATCAAATACGGGCACATGGCGTGACTGCAGACAGCCATACAGATTATCCCAGAAGCGAGTAGCATTAGCGTTAGGCCCAGAAGGCCAAATACGCTCTCTTTATACAGATAGATTGATGTGTCAGTATAGCAGCTGGGTTGGGGTTGCCCTTAGTTAGAAGCCTTCTATGACTGCCTTGGGGTTAATAGCTGTGTCGACTCGCCCGCCAGGGGCGAGGATATGCTGCTCTACAGAGTGGCATGTCGTCCGAAAGGGACGAATATGGGGATCCAGATCCTCATATTTCTGTGGTTGGCCTTATACACACCCCCGCCGAGCATTTAGGCCCGGGGTGTAGATATCATGAGTCCTCCAGACTCAGACACAACTACAGTTCAAGGGCCAAGTGGGCCCAGTTGTGGACCGAAAGGGATCGATAGGTTGGCTACAGTACCAATAGAGTTATAGACACCTGAGTAGGGGTATATAGATTGAGATGTGCTCGTCAGGACTTATGGGGGACTGAACGAGTTATTCCATGTTGATTGTACCTCCCGGCTTATGGGGGCCAGGTAGGGTTCTTGTATGAATTCTTGTCTGCTAGTTGTAGTGCATAAATGTGTAAGTATGCAGTCTTAGCTTATGTACATGTAGTGTTAGTTAGCTGCAGATTACAGATCAGCAGGCGTACAGGTTAATCTTTCGGCTCTTCTTTTTATTTACTTCTAGTCCTATTCAGTTTATCTATTTCCTTACATACTCGGTACATATTGTACTGACGCCCTTTCTGGGGCGCTGCATTAGTTGCCTGCAGGTACATATAGATGAGGAGAAAGTCCCTCATTGTTCCAGTCAGCCATACAGAAGCGTCAGCTCCCTTCTTCTGGGGCTAGAGTGATAGAGGTTTATTCCTTTTGTTTGTACAGTATGGGTATGTCGGGGCCCTTTCTCGACCATCTTATTACTCCTAGAGACTTGCAGATTATGTTACTTGCCTATGGTTAGATGATATCAGCTATATGGGGCCCATATGTGTTTTAGACTACGTGTGTTGGCCATGTGGGGCCCTATTTAGCTGTTGATTGGAGGCCTTGCTGGCCCGCATAGAACTCCCTTGATTTTTATTTCTTTGGTTAGCTGTTTATTTTCACAGGGGCTATAGGCCTTGTCGGCCGGGAGTTGTATTTACAGTCGCTATATAGCCCGTTGTTTTGTTGATTCTAGAGATAGAGTCAGCCCTGCATCAGAGGTTCTTAGGCTTAGTCAGCTCAGCAGTTCATATCCCAATAGGGCACCAGGTGCCAGTTATGCCTCCCAAGGTGGGGCATGACAAACTTGGTATCAGAGCAGGTCATATCCCAGGGAGTCTGCAAGCTTTTCTAAGTAGAGTCTTTTCTATGGATGTGTGTGCACCACATACTATAGGAAGGAGGCTAAAAGGCATGATAGGATGGTTACTCTTTCTTCTTCTCAGATCGTGCTATAGAGTAAAGTTGTATAGGGTTAAGTCCCTAAGGTTTCCTTGTTATGTATGTCTAGGGTAATGTTTAATATAAGACAGACACCAACCATTTGCAAGATAACTATAGAGGTAGGAGGAGGTATCATTAAGACGCCATAGTTGGGAGATAGTCAGCCTAAGGATGGGAGAGGACGTCCTTGATCACCCCAATACTCTTCGGAGGTACCAGGAACCTCACAATGTGATACATCTACCAGCACCGTCCCCAGTTCATTTTTATAACTTCAGAGTAGGAAGTCAGGAGTATAGCGTATATACGAGTCGACTTATCTATTAGATATACAAGATCTGGTCAAGATGGCAATTAATATTAGATTACATGATGGATGTGAGAAAGAGAGGGAAATGTAGGATTCCCACCTCCATCCTTTTGAATGTTGTACAGTTCCATATTCCCGTTTCATTGCAGTAAGAAAAGGCTATTCCTACCACATAGTTTTGTTTCCAGTATAGCAAAGGGCGTAAGAATTGAGACAATGTTGCCCGAAGTAAATAGTAAGCGAAGGTTGGATTTGTTGACTCCAGAAAGTGTTCGGAAAGAGTAGGGAGCCCCAATGTTTATGTAAGTTGTCCAGACATTCACGGTAATATGTCAGAAAAGCGGGTAAGACTACCAGCTTACTCGAAGTGTGTATAAGAAATCCATCAATGATAAACTCCCAGTAATAGTCAAGTTCAAGTCAGAAAAAGGCTGAATCCGCTGTAGCATGCTAATGATGACAGAATATGCCTACAAGATAATGGTTATGATCTTAGTTTGTGATATCAAAAAACAAGGAGGTCATAAGAATAAAATGGGTCCGACTGCAAGCCAGAAAAAGTATAGGCCGAAACCTGGCCGATAACCTTATTGACAATGTAAGGCAGGTACCATGAACCCCAGAGCTCAGTCTAAGGAAGGTAAGGGGAAAAGCACGAATACCAGATTTTGGGGGAAATTAGAATCACCTCCAGGTTGATAGAACATCATATATTGAGGACTAAGCCTCGGGATAACAGTTAAGAGAAAATAAGGTTGTAGCCTAAAACGTTGTGTATGCCCACCTAAGGGGAAGGTAAGAGAGTACTACACGGAGACTCTAATCTAGTGCAGCTTGGAAACAAGGCCCAGCGGACAGTTACAGGCCTTCAATATAACAACAAGCAAGGTCACAAGGTCCAGATGTTGATCTCACATTCCAAGGGTGGCGGAACTTCAAATAGCAGACCATAGCTAAGGGGCATGTGTTTGTTGCTCCCAGAATTTAATGAAAATGCAATGAGATGGTACGAGAGGACAGGAGATATCATTAAATTATAAAAGAAGAGCCCCTGTCACAAGCCAGAAAATGTGAAATAGCAGGAACCGAGTTATCCAATATAAGAGATGGTCGTGTCTACAAGAGAGTGGAGAGTAATTAATATGAATACATTCACAGGGTTATCTCACACCAGGTGTAGCCTGACCTTATTTGAGTCAGTATAATAAGACCAATGAGGTCGATTCGTGCCATGCCAAATGAAATTATGTCACCACTAAGACTTATGCCAGGTTAAATACCCCAGAAGTAGACGAAGTGCATGGAGCCCCAGTGTTTGATAAACTCCGACAGAGGGGCGCAATCTATGACTAAATTTTATGAAAGGATGTTAGAACAAAGTATCACATATGTTAACTTAAGCACGGTTCCTCGTACCCCAATTGGTGGCTAAGTAAAATATACAACTCAGACTCTCGAGGCCCACTATAAATGGAAGTGGGAGCCTTCTGGATGATAACTTCAAGCAGATAGAGAAAACCTGGACATGTTAAAATAGGCAGAAGGAAAAAGTAAAGCTTATTAGGGAACATCTGCTGACTGCCTAGAGCCGCCAAAAATCTTATGCTGATGCACAGTACAGAAACCTAGAATTTAATATGGGTGACTGGGTATTCCTGAAGGTTTCACCAATGAAGGGTGTGAAGAGATTTGGTAAGAAAGGAAAGCTCAGCTCAAGGTTTATTGGGCCTAATCAGATTCGCCGAAGGATAAACCAGGTGGCTTATGAATTGGATTTACCTCCAGAATTAGAATCTGTTCACCTAGTTTTTTCATGTATCAATGCTGAGGAAGTGCATAGGAGCTCCCTCTCGGATTGTCCCAGTCAAAAACGTCCAAATGTTTGAGGAGTTAGCTAATGAAGAAGCTCCAGTAGCCATACTAGATCGACAGATCCACAGACTAAGAACTAAAGATGTTGCTTCCGTTAAAGTGTTATGGCGGAATAAGAATGAGAAGAGATGACCTAGGAGGCAGAAGACGATATAAAAACTAGATATCCTCGGTTATTTCAGACTTAGTCAGATTGTGCACCTATAGGTATGTTGTTGTTGTTGTTGTTTCATAAGTTGCATTATATACATGTATATGTGAGATAATTGATTACAGTATATTATGGAATGAATACCATAGTATTTTGTGGAGTACCTGTATTGGATTTTTCTACATTTCAGGGTTTTGGATAGCCATATTACAGGGGATACTCTGCCGAAATCTTTTCAGAATAAGTAATTGCAAGGTTAAGGTTCTTGCAAGTAGAAGTTAACATTCGAGGACGAATGTTCTTAAGGGGGGGAGGATGTTACACCCCATAAGTTTCCAACATTTAGTCGGCCTATTCATATGTTGGTTGAGAGTTTTAGGGTGTCATACGTATGAGGAAAGGGACCGGGGAAATGCCGAAGGAGTGCCAAGTCGGGATTTCGCGAGAGGAGGCCGAACCAAGCCGCCCAGAGGGGCAAAGTGGCACGGAGCTGCTCCTCCGCGTTAGCCAACGTGGCACAGAGCAGAATCAGCGCGTTGGGCAGTGTGCCACGTTGCCTTGTCTGCTGCCTGAAGTATATAAAGGCCTCACACTTAAAAGTTAGATTATCTTTCATTTATCCTCGGCCAGCAAAGGTAAGAACGAAGGAGAGCATTGGGAAATCATCCGATTACGCCGCTAAACGCCGTCTAAATCTAAATTAACTCTGGGTAGTGAAATATAAGGTTGCAAAGAGCATCACTGCGGAGTTATTTTCATAAAATACACCAAAAAATCGTCATCCTGCCAAGCCAGAGTTGGCGGAATTGCTTCAAACTAGTGTTAATAGGATCACATGCTTAAAGTAAGTATTTCTCCCTTCTAGATTCCGGAGAAATAACGAGTTTTTGATAGTTTCTTGATAAGTTGAAGTGTAGTCAATATATATATATATATATATATATATAAGTTATTGTTTTCTTTGAATTCAGTAACAAAGTTGGCCCTAATCTTCCATTAATATGATTATAGTTGAGAAGGACCGTTGAACACGAGCTGATACTCATCAGTTAGTCAGAAAACGGTGAATGAGGTATGTAAGGCTTAACTCTCAGTAAGTATCCTTGTCGTACAGTGTTACGACTTATGTTCTCAAATAGAAATAAAGATCTCAGATGTTGCGGACAGTTTCTACCATTAGATTGTAATTTGATATATTGTAATTAGATGTCAGTGATATACATATATAAATATCAGATATGTTGCGAGTAGCTAGTAATAGGGATTATAGTTACATAAATTCTTGTTAGCTACTAGAAAACATATACAGATCATACTGCAGGACCCTTCGCTAAAAGGAAGCAGGTTAAATGTGATTCGCGTTATGAACACAATAGAAACTCTTTTAGTTCACAGTTTATTGTAATGGTAGACTTATATGTTTGTTGCCAAACCTGGACTTCAGAATCTCGTAAGAGTTATTGTCCTGAATCAATTGGTTAAACAGTATGGGCATTGATAGGTGGTCTAATGACCAGTAGGCGCCTGTATTGGCAGGAAAGCATCCCTAGAGGTCATTGACGTTATCGCACGTTCTAGAACCAGAAATAGAGACAGAATAGGTATATTCTAGAGTTAGCGACACCAGGGTTCTCCAGTGTATTGAGTGATCGCCCTCCATCCCTTTAGCCTTATCAGTGATTGTCAGTCTTAGTCGACCTAACAGTTATCATGTAGGACGCCAGCAAGCCATCCCAGTTGTCCGAGTCAGATAAACCCGTAGGTACCCAAAGGAGGGGTCCAAATCAGTAGTCAGTGACGAGCCAGCACCCCAGCCGGTTCTTGTAAGGTATTCAGGTACAAAGTGCCAGGAGAGGGCCAGTGTATATAGAATTGCCTATAAGATTGGGAATTGCCCAAAATAGTAATACAGATCTGAGTGGATCAAGATAAGGCTTAAGGAGTTAGTAGTACTTTGCTAGTACAGTGTTAACAAGTTAAGGAGATCGGTAAGCTCCCTATGAAGGACCAGGGTGCCGATCGCGTAGAAGCAAGTTCGACCGAGCCTAGCCCTATAGTTATTTAATTAGAAGAATAAAGCAGTCAACTATCTGCAACCCCATAGTTATTCATGAGTTATAGATGTCCGAGTAGGACATTCAGAGTATTGTTAGGCCACTTCTGACCTCGCTCTATTCAGCCCAGACTATTATAGATCATGATCACTATGAGGATCCTCTGATCAAATACGGGCACATGGCGTGACTGCAGACAGCCATACAGATTATCCCAAAAGCGAGTAGCATTAGCGTTAGGCCCAGAAGGCCAAATACGCTCTCTTTATAAAGATAGATTGATGTGTCAGTATAGCACCTGGGTTGGGGTTGCCCTTAGTTAGAAGCCTTCCATGAATGCCTTGGGGTTAATAGTTGTGCCGACTCGCCCACAGGGGTGAGGATACGTCGCTCTATGGAGCGGCATGCCATCCGCAAGGGCGAATATGGGGATCCAAATCCTCATATTACCGTGGTTGGCCTTATACACACCCCCTCCAAGCGTTTACGCCTGGGGTGTAGATATCAGGAGTCCTCTGGACTCAGAAATAGCTACAGTTCAGGGGCCAAGTGGGCCCAGTTGTAGACCCAAGGGGCCAGTAGGTTGGCTACAGTACCATTAGAGTTAAAAACACCTGAGTAGGGGTATATAGATTGAGATGTGTTCGCCAGGACTTGTGGGGGCCTGAACGAGTTATTCCGTGCTGATTGTACCTTCCGGCTTATGGGGGCCAGGTGGGGTTCTTGTATGAATTCTTGTCTGCTAGCTGTAGTGTATAAATGTGTAAGTACGCAGTCTTAGCTTATGTACATGTAGTGTCATTTAGCTGCAGATTACGAATCAGTAGGTGTACAGGTTAATCTTTCGGCTCTTCTTTTTATTTACTTCTAGTCCTATTCAGCTTATCTATTACCTTACATACTTGGTACATATTGTACTAACGCCCTTTTGGGGACGCTGCATTACTTTCCTGTGGGTACAGATAGACGAGGAGCAGGTCCCTCGTAGTTCCAGTCAGCCATACAGAACCGTTAGCTCCCTTCTTCTGGTACTGGTGTGATAGAGGTTTATTCCTTTTGTTTGTTCAGTAATGGAAGGCCCCGACCATCTTATTACTCCTAGAGGCTTGCAGATTGTGTTACTTCCCTGTGGTTAGATGATATCAGTCATGTGGGGCCCATATGTGTTTTAGACTACGTGTGTTGGCCGTGTGGGGCCCTGTTTAGCTGTTGATTGGCGGCCTTACCGGCCCGCATAGAACTCCCTACGATTTTTTTTTCTTTGGTTAGCTGTTTATTTTCACATGGGCTAGAGGCCTTGTCGGCCGGGGGTTGTATTTATAGCCTCTATGTAGCCCATTGTTTTCTTTGTTCTAGAGATAGAGTCAGCCCTGCACCAGAGGTGCTTAGGCTCAGTCAGCTCAGTAGTTCAGATCCCAATAGGGCACCAGGTGCCAGTCATGCCTCCCAAGGTAGGGCGTGACATCAACTATTCAACATTATCTGTTTTCAGGCTGTTCTCCAAACTCTGCTTTCCTGAATTGAGTTCTTGTCAAATTTGTTATTTTTTGTCTTATTTGTTGCTTTGAATAATTTATGAGACACTACAAGAATTTTCCTAAGCCTCTGTTGTGCATTTTTCTTTGTATGACTTTGAATTTAACTTTTGTGCTCATTTCTTGGTTTGGATTGTTTGGTTTACAATATTTTCCTTTGATGGCTACTTCTACATTTGGATCATGTGTGTGTCTGTGTTTCTATTGGTGTATATGAGTGAATAAGGAAAATCTATAAAAATTATGAGTTTTGTTGTTGTTTAGCTTAAGAAGCTGCTACTACTTAGGTGCTAGCCTTTACCCTCCTTAGGTCTATTGTATCTATTTTAGAACACCTTATATCAGTCAATATTATCATTTCAAGAAAGTAAATTACTCCCATTTCTGATATGAAGAAGTAAATTACTTATAAGAGTTACTGATATGAAGAAGTAAATTACTCCCATTTCCACTTCCTCAACGCAGTCAACAAGAGTAAAGTTAAAAATAAAAAAAATTATAAAGATAATAATTCATATATGTTGCATTATGGACATTATATCAGCCATCTGTTCTTTAATTCTTTTATCCACTTGTACACTCATCTGTTCTTGGAATCTTCTATCTATTTCTTCACGAATTTGTTCTCGTTCTTCATGCAATTTTTGATCCATCTCAGCTTGCATCTGTTGACGCACATTTGTTATAGCAGAAGACACACTCGCCTGTACATCTGCTTGTTGGAAGTGGTTCTTTCTAGGAGGCTTCTTTCAATTAACCTTTTTCACGAACGTATCCCATATGCTCTCCAAGTACACTGGCTAAAATTTCATCCCCAGTCATTAGATTCTCATTTTCTTTAGATTGTTGCTGAGTTACAAGAGTTTGAATACGACCCTACAATTATGCGTACCAATTTACAATAACAGATAACATATATCAATATAATAAAGGTAATGATGACTAAAAATTACATGAACTTTGTTCGGCAGTTTGGAATAACTACACGCAAGTGCATGTGGTCGAACAAGTAGTAAAGTGGCTCAAGTAAGCCAAGTATCGATCCCACAGGGACTGGACTAAGCTATCAATCTAATCAAGTGTCAATAAACTTTCTCTAAACTGCAGACAACGGTGTGAAGAAGATTTTGATATTTTGTTTCCTAATTTTACACTAAGTCTAAAACGAATATACAATTTGAGTCTGAACTATAGGTATGAGCATGCTGAGGCTAAAATGAACATGTAGAGAAATAAATTATCGATACAATTTGATTAATCTTTCCTCCGATTGCTAGTCAAGAATTATTGCTTATGGATTAAAACTCTCGTATTTAACCCAACTTAAGAATCATGAACCTTCCACCTACATCTCTGTGATAAAAAGAAATTCATGTTCTAGCCATACAAAATCGATTCCTTAATTGACTAATACGACTTTCAGGTATATCTCTATCCTGAAGGTAAATCAATTCTCAATTTTCCCAAACTAAGAAAAGATCATATCCTATCAATTCAAAACTTTCCAATTTCTTGCTCTCTCGAGTGAAACCGGACTTTTTAGATATACATTAACGTTGGCCACACATTAATGCAGTAAGAACAAGAATCAATAGAACAACCATGGAAGAAAAGATGAAAAACCAATTTATCAATAATTACATTTCAATACAAATGTTCTTAACCTCAGCAAGAAGGAAATTTAGCCACTCATTTGTGGATTAAACATCGTTAAATGAGTGTTAATCATACAAGCAATTGAAATAAAGAAGAAGGAGATAGAGAAGAACCCTGAGATTTTCGTCTCCTCAACTACCTGTAACCCACGTTCTTGCTCCACCAAGTCAACATTCTAAAAAATGAACCTAAGTGTTCTATTTATACTAGTGGGAATTTTTTCCGGAATAACAAGCAACGTGTCGCGGAGTGCATCGCGGAGCACTGCCTCAGTGACACGCCACCAACGCGGACCCTTACTGGATTCCGATCGTCCAGGTATTAAAGCCCAATGTGGCACGGCGTGCAACGCGGGGCTAGGCCAACGTGCCACGGCCCCAACGTGCACCTTCACTGGAATTTGGCTTATTTTCATCATCTGGGCAGAATGCATCCGCGATGGCAGCGTCACACGGCTCCATCGCGGAGCCCCTTTAATTCGTGCTTTCCTTGTGCTTTTTTCCTTGCTCGCTTCCGAGTCCAATCCCGATTTCTCCCAACATGCATCTTAGCTTCATAAAATTATATTTTTCCTGCAAAACAATGCTAATCATGTTGGTTAGTATAAATTCACATTTTATTACAATTCACATGAGAATGTACAAACATCGATAGATAAACAAGACAAAATGACACATTTGAGTATCACTTGGGAATACAAATCTGCCCAAGATCACTTACCCCACACTTAAATCCTTGTTCATCCCCGAACAATAATCTTACACCTCATGCGATTGACACCCAATCCTGGCTACTTTGGCTAGACAATTCAAGCTATGGTTATACCGATTATTTAATATAGCAAATCATCAAGAAAACATGCATAGTATTATCAATACAATGACCTTCAACACATTAAGACCTCCTAGACTCAAGAATCGACTCTCGATATCGGCAAACTCATGCAAATCAGTTGATCAAGATATTCGACACGAAATTCAATCTCTCGTCGAGCATGTGCCCTCACAACACAAGAGAATTTTCCCCTTTTTAATCACATGAACTCAAAGACATTACATGCAGGGGCATATAAACACGATTTCGCTCTCTCTCCCAAAAGAATTCACATGCATCATGTCATGAACCATAGGCTTGCCTTTAGTGTATTACTCCACTAATATAAGGACGCGTGATGTAAGATCACGTAGGACTTAACGGGTTGTAATGTAAGCTACGGAACTAGCAAATACTGGGCTAACCAATAATAACAAGTAGCCTCCTTAAGCGCTTTTTCAATACATCCCATCAACCTTAAGGGCATTGTTTCTTCCTTCATCCTCCCATTCTTGAAGTCTGTCTTTATTTTTGTACCCATATCTTTAAGCACACTCGACTTAATAACAAAGATTAGTTATACGTCTTCATTATATTTAATTTATAGCGAGTGCACCTTTGACCTTTTCTTTCCTTTCATCACTCTGCTTTTTCTTTTCTTTTCACAATTCACACTCCTTGACACTGTGGGAAAATTATTTTTTTTCTTGAGCGCTTAAGAGTTTTGGATCAAATTCACGGATAATGAAAGGAAGGGGTTAAGCTCGATTTACACCTTTTTGACAAAACAAAAATAATAGGCTAAAGGCTCAATGGGCTAACTAGGATGTACATTCAAGGTAGGTACGATAATGAAAAAACTTTTGGTTAAAGCAAAGAAATGCCTACATCCTTTCCTACAATACACATCCATCATTTCGTTTTGTACACACACCAGGCAAGTTCTAGACACTTCACAATAGCATGGAAGAAATGAAACCTCACCACACACTCATTGCACATGCTCAACTCAAGACATATTCATAGACTCTTCAATCAGCTAATTACAAGAATTCAAATATTAAGCCTCAATCACACCGAATCAAACTCTATGGCCTAGGTATCACAACATATTTACAAAGTTGCATGCTTTCATACGAATAACCTTTGCATTTTAAATATCATGTACAACACACAACAAGAATTTCGCAACCATAAAGTAACAACACGGTTAGGATACACGCAAACAAAGGAAAAATTAAAAGACAAAAACTACTCCTATCGACTACATTTCCCTTAAGACGGTCGTCATCCATCCATCATAGGGAATGGTCACTAATTACGACTTCGATTCAATGGGACTATTCTCGATAAAAGCACCGAAAGCAAACGCTGGAAACCCAAAAATAAAAAATTTCACGAAAAATTTTAATCGATAATTTTGATAAAACAAAAATATTTACAAAACCAGCTAACAACATTCAACAGCACACAACAGCTTCACATTAATTACAATACAGACATACACACAAAAATCACAGGGTCATAATTTTTTTTCCAAGCACAACAACAGAACAGAGACATTAATAACAACAACAACCAGCACCTAACTACTCTCACCCCACACTTAAATCGAACACTGTCCCCAGTGTTCACAAAATTCAGCATAGCACAAAAGTGGGTGGTGAAACTCCCTGATTAATCGAAGTATTCCACTTCTTCGTCAGGTGCCGCTGCCTCATCTCCCATGTCTGAATCACCCCCGTCATCATCATCTGACTCAACATTTGAGTCCTCACGACGCGTCTCCTCATCTGTGGGGACATCAGCATTAGTGGGCTCCACAAAAGCTGGCCCTACTCGGCATAAAGCCTTGGCATTTTCGCCAAAAGGGTAGTCTAGCTCGAGCTGCCACAGCTCATCTTCTGTTGCCAGCCTCCCACCTATGCGTAGCTGGGGCATCTACATCCTGAACATGCGGTCCATGTACTGATCACCCCGAGCATGTCGCTCGGCTAGTGTAAGAACTAGCCCATGAGCGGTGTCGGGTGCCTTAGTTTTGGTGACGTCTAAGGCCCGCCTCTCCATCTATGGGATGTAGTCAAGGGCCTCGTCCTCAATATCCAGGCCCCTCAGGAACGTGGTCAGTAAGCCACCAAACCCGTACCTGTACCCTTGATGCAAACGGGCTCTCTTCATGGCGGAGATAATCACCGCCCCAACATTGATCTCCAACCCTTTCATCAAGGCATAGACCAAGCACACACGATTCCAGGTGACATCCGTCATATGCACCCCCGGGATCAGGCAGGAACAAACAATTTTAAGCCATATCCTGGCTTTCCTGTTCATTTATGAGTAGGGCAATGTCTGATGGTAGCCCCTCTCCTTATGCCTGCTCCACCGTGCTATAGACCGGGCTCCACACAGAGTGCGTCTGATGTCCGCATATGGTGGAGTGATATTCAGCTGCCGGAGTAGATGGTGTTTGTGTCCCGCGCCCCCAAGATGGCATTAAGGTGATGGGGCTCAAAAGTGACTACCTGCCCCCTTATCTTTATGGTGTGACTTCTGAGTGTCGGGTTCCAGTTGGCGTAGAACTCTCGAATCAGGTGAAGATTGCACTCCATGGGCTCTTCAAAGATGAAGTTCAGCCCGGCTGCATCAATCCTGTGGACAATTCTGGGGAATTCTTGTGCCAACGGTTCCCTAGCAATGTGCTCCTCGGGAAAGTATTTGCTTTCCTTATGCTTTGCGTACCATTTCTTCCCTTCCTCTGTCACCCATCGGGTTCCGTATTGATGACGTTGGCCGCGTGGAACCGCTGGTGCTGCTGGGACTGCTGTTCCCAGTCTAATTCTTTTCCTTCCGGCGCCTGATGTAAATGCGCCCTTTCCTTTATCTTGCCTGCTTGCCATTGTTCCTGTCAAATCAAGCAGACAGTTCCAATGTTATTCAAATTAAAATTAGCTTCGACTAAGGTTGGGATAAACTAGGCCACCCCACACTTAGTCTTTAGCCACAATCACAACATTACGGCAAGACAATTCTCACTTCCCAATTTACAACAAGAAACAACAACATGCCTTGTGCATTCAGAGAATTCAATGGAATATATTTTACGTACTACTCAGACTTCGTACAGTTATTCAACATATGACCATCAATACCATTTCATCCCATAGCACTTAGCACAGAAAAAATCTTAACACAACCTATGCAACCCACCAAGTTCTATGCAATTCACAATTTCATTCTCCCAAAAATCCATCGTTTACTTGGCATATTCATAACAAGAACAACATAATTCACCTTACCCAACATGAACAACCCAATCATTTTCAAATTTTCAACCAAATTTAGCTTCTTCCAATTCAAATTCCAACCCTAGCTACCAATTTCGCACAAATTCAATCAAACATGTATTTATCGAGTTCATACAATCATAATGATACTATGAACATCAATCAACAATAAATTAAATGAATTCATGCTCAATTTACACTTAAGGGACGCTTTAGATACCTCACATGCTCAAAAATTGACAATTTCGGCCAAAATTGAGGTTAAGTTCAAGAACATACCTTTAATTTGTTGAACTTGAAGAAAAGTTGAAGAAAATTTGATCCTAGGCCTGTGTCACATTGGGGGAGGGGGGATTTTGGGTTGTTTATCGCGGAGGGGAGTGAAAAATGGGAAAAATTGGGTGTTTTCGGGGTTTAAAAGAAGGTTTTTCGCGCGGGTCACCCGGCGACCCGGTGTGACCCGTCGCGAATAACACTTCAACGTGTCACGGAAGGTAACGCGGAGCACACCCTCCGTGACACGGAGCCATCGCGCAGGGGTTCTGGAATTTGTAAAAAATTCCAAAACACCTTTAACGTGTCACGAAGGGTAACGCGGAGGCCCTCCTCCGTGACACGGAGCCATCGCACAGGCTCACTATTTTCCCACTTTTTATTATTTTTTTTACCTCGATTTTTCCTTTGCGATCCCTTGCATTTTTACCCTCCGTTCAACCTGAAATTCATCTCACAGCAAGAAATTGGTTAGAATTTATAGGTTTCACATAAAATACAATTTTTTTCTTTTTATTTATATTTTTTTATTTTTTTATTTTTTTTCTTTTACGAAATCTATTCAAATATTGCAAAAATTTTAGGGGTTGCCTCCCGTGCAGCGCCTGGTTTACCGTCGTGGCTCGACGTCATTAAGCTCAGTCATCCTCTAGGGTGACAGACGTTTTCTCTCGACTACCATCCTTACCCATGTCATGCTTACACTTCTCCGGTGGTTTCCCCAATGGCTCCCGTGACTCAACGCTCTGAGCACTATCCGCTCGATCAAGCACGTTGATCACTGAGAGTTCCTCGTACACGGCCGGAAGCTTTGTAGACTTGTAAACCTCAATCACCTCCACCTTTTCATGAGCCCACATAGTTAGCTGCCCTGCCACTACATCAATAAGTGCTTTCCAGGTCGCCAAGAAAGGACGTCCCAAAATAAATGGGACTTTCGCGTCTGGCTCAAAATCCAGCACGACGAAGTCTACCGGGAAGATAAGGGAGCTCACTTGCACCAGCACGTCTTCCACAATGCCATCAGGTCTGGCTAAGGAACGATCCGCTAGTTGCAAGATCACTGTTGTTGGTCTAGGACTCCCTAGCTCTAACTTCTTGAATACCGATGTCGGCATCAAGTTAATGCTCGCTCCCAAATCACATAATCCGCAAGCTTGTTTACTCTGCCCAATTGTAATTTAAATTGTAAAGCTCCCAGGGTTCTTGAGCTTTGTGGGCAACCTGTTTTGTATCCGTGAAGTGCACTCCTCCGTAAGCACCATCGTAGCGTACTCAGTCAACCTGCTTTTGTTTGCCACGATGTCCTTGATATATTTTGCGTACTTCGGCACTCCCTGCAAAACATCAACAAGAGGTAAATTAATCTGTATCTGCTTAAGCACCTCCATGAACTTTTTGAAACATGCTTCCTCCTTGTGTTTCCTTAGTCTTTGAGGGAACGGGGGTGGTGGTCTTTCTGGTTCAGCTTCCTTCTCCTTCCCCCTATCATCATTGTGATCCCTCTCCTTTTCACCTACTTTCGACTGCTGTGGTAATCTTTCCGGTTCCACCTCCTTGAGTTTCAAACCACTCCTTGTGGTCACTGCATTTACCTGCTTGGGGTTCGGATCAGTGTCACTCGAAAGTCCTCCTCTCGGCCTGGTGTTTTAAGCTCCAGCAAATTGCCCAAACTGGTACTCCAGCGTCTTTGTAGGTAACTGATTGTTCTTTACATCGACTGCCAATTTCACGTAATCAGCCTGCAATTGAGCTTGGTTAGCTATCATTGTCTTGAACATCTCCTCAATGCTGGGTGATGGTGGTGGAGGAGGTGCATTGTTGCTTCTGTATTGCGACTGATAGTTCTGCTGTCCTCCTTGATTTCTCTGCGCCCCCTGACTCGAACTTTGCCCTTGATGGTTGTTGCTACCCCAAGAGAAATTCGGGTGATTCCTCCAGTTGGAATTGTAGCTGTTGCCATACTGTAGGTGGTTATTTCTCTGTACATTACCAACAAAGTTCACCGAATCAGGATTTGCTCTGCAACACAGCTGAGTGTTCATTACTCCCGCGCACTTCACACCAAATCTGCTGCACTACATTCACTGGGGCTTGAGACTGGTTCATGCTCATGTTACTAAAGTGGGTGTTGAGTTGATTCTGTAACGCAGCTATCTATGCAGCAATAGCTGTAAAACCGTCCACTTCTAAGACTCCTGCTGCTTTCCTTGTTCCTCCTCTTTACGAGTCTGCATTCCACTCCGGATTCCCCTGCGAAATACGATTTAACAAGGTATACAACTCCTCATAAGTCTTCTCTAATGCTTGTCCCCCACCTGCTGAGTCTAGCAAGATTTTTGTGTGGGGTTCCAAACCCTCTATAAAAGTATGCACCAGCACATCATTGGATTGGTGATGATGAGGACAATCCCGCAATATAGATTTGAATCTCTCCCAGGCCTGATATAGATTCTCTCCCTCTCTCTATTTAAAACTTAGAATTTGACTTCTATGTCTTGCTGTTTTACCGGATGGAAAGAACCGTATCAAGAATTTCTTTGCAAGATCATCCCACGTGGTGATGGAATTAGGTGGCTCAACTTTCAACCACCTCTTAGCTTCTCCCAAAAGTGAAAATGGGAACAATGTAAGCCTGACAGAATCGGATGACACTCCAGCGGGGATGTAAGTGTCACTTATCTCCAAAAAATTTTGGAGATGTTGTTGTGGATCCTCATGAGGGAGACCTGTGAACTGCCAGCTGGTGTGCAGCAATTGCACCATGTTCTGTTTAAGCTCGAACCTCCCTCCTGGCTCAGGTTTGCGGATGCTAGATGTGACATTGTTAGCATGTGGGATTGTCACCTCGCGAACCGGCCTAGCTGCCATTTCCTCGGGCGCTAACATTGCCCTTACAACTGGTGGATTCTGTTGTTGCTCCAGGATTGTCAGCTTTTTCTCTAGAGCTTCTCTCCTTTGACGATGGAATTGTCTCTCTGGCTCTAAAGACGAGTCCACCAGCTCCTTGTCTCTTTCCAATGTTCAACAGAAATTAGTATCTGCAAAATACAGGCTAAGACCAAGTTGTCAACACTAAGAGGAAATAGTAAACTAACACTTAAGAAAAATTTTACCAATTGCCAGTCCCCGGCAACGGCGCCAAAAACTTGTTCGACTATTTGGAATAACTACACGCAAGTACACGTGGTCGAACAAGTAGTAAAGTGGCTCAAGTAAGCCAAGTATCGATCCCACAGGGACTGGACTAAGGTATCAATCTAATCAAGTGTCAATAAACTTTCTCTAAACTTTAGACAACAGTGTGAAGAAGATTTTGATATTTTATTTCCTAATTTTATACTAAGTCTAAAATGAATATACAATTTGAGTCAGAACTATAGGTGTGAGCATGCTGAGGCTAAAATGAACATGTAGAGAAATAAATTATCGATACAATTTGATTAATCTTTCCTCCGGTTGCTAGTCAAGAATTATTGCCTATGGATTAAAACTCTCGTATTTAGCCCAACTTAAGAATCATGAACCTTCCACCTACATCTCTGTGATAAAAGGAAATTCATGTTCTAGCCATACAAAACCGATTCCTTAATTGACTAATACGACTTTCAGGTATATCTCTATCCTGAAGGTAAATCAATTCTTAGTTTTCCCAAACTAAGAAAAGATCATATCCTATCAATTCAAAACTTTCCAATTTCTTGCTCTCTCGAGTGAAATCAGACTTTTTAGATATACATTAACGTTGGCCACACATTAATGCAGTAAGAACAAGAATCAATAGAACAACCACGGAAGAAAAGATGAAAAACCAATTTATCAATAATTACATTTCAATACAAATGTTCTTAACCTCAGCAAGAAGGGAATTTAACCACTCATTTGTGGATTAAACATCGTTAAATGAGTGTTAATCATACAAGCAATTGAAATAAAGAAGAAGGAGATAGAGAAGAACCCTGAGATTTTCGTCTCCTCGACTGCCTGTAACCCACGTTCTTGCTCCACCAAGTCAGCATTCTAAAAAATGAACCTAAGTGTTCTATTTATACTAGTGGGAATTTTTTCCGGAATAACAAGCAACGTGTCACGGAGTGCATCACGAAGCACTGCCTCCGTGACACCCCACCAACGCGGACCCTCACTGGAATTCGGTTGTCCAAGTATTAAAGCCCAACGTGGCACGGCGTGCAACATGGGGCTAGGCCGACGTGCCACGGCCCCAACGCGCACCTTCACTGGAATTTGGCTTATTTTCAGCATCCGGGCAGAATGCATCCGTGATGGCAGCGTGACACGGCTCCATCGGGGAGCCCCTTTAATTCGTGCTTTCCTTGTGCTTTTTTCCTTGCTCACTTCCGAGTCCAATCCCGATTTCTCCCAACATGTATCTTAGCTTCATAAAATTATATTTTTCCTGCAAAACAACGCTAATCATGTTGGTTAGTATAAATTCACATTTTATTACAATTCACATGAGAATGTACAAACATCGATAGATAAACAAGACAAAATGACACATTTGAGTATCACTTGGGAATATAAATCTGCCCAAGATCAAACTTCTTGTGATTGTGGATCCGACCATAACAATTCTCCTTTATCATTTTATGTGTATGTTGGAGCTCGCACACTCTATCTGTTGTTTCCCTTTTCCAGTTTGAGGATCTTTCTGTTGCAAAAATAGATTTAGAAAGTAGCTCAATTGAAACATTGTGGCACTGAAGATAGGATTAAAAGCAATTTTACTGTGGATTCTTCTATTTCTGCAAAGGATTTAGAGCCACATGAATGCTTGGTTGTTTGCTTTTGTCTGTTTAATTTATTTCTTGCACTTACAACCCGTAATGAAGACAATAGATTAAGAGATAATGTTGAATTAGTAATTCATCAAATATCATTTTATCAAGTTACCTGAAATTCTGGACTTCCAAAATGGTGTACCAGATATTACCAATCCATAATCGAAACATCTTCTGGTCGATGGGACAGTCTTTCCTCATCAGTCTTATAGCACAAGTAGCCTTTGTGTAACCGAGTCTTCCAAGATCTAAAGAGCCTTTGTGTTGTGCTAATTACAAAAGCTTGCAACACATTTTCTTGCCTACCACTACCAACTTCAAATTTATCCTAAATATACATGTAAAGTTATATATTTTGTCCTAACTTAAATAAACATGTGATCTAAAAGTCAATATAACATTAAAGCTAACTTAATACCTTCACTTTCAACAACATCGTTTGTCCATGTTTGGCAGAAATTGCTGGCCAATCACCATCTAAAAATGAGACAGTGCTTCTCACTATCAAGCCAGAATAATTGGCAATATCCCTAGCCTCGTCACCTACATCTCTATCAATATCATCTAGAATGACCACTTTGATTTTTCCACCATATTTGGTCTTCATATCCACCTGAATAGATTTATATCTCCCCCTACCTCTCTTCTTTGTAGTTGCGCAAGAAGCTGTGAAGGGAAAAAATGACATTAAGAAAACTTAAAGAAAATATGTAGCCACTGAATATCGTAACTAAAAAACATATTTCTTATAGTGAGATTTGTTTTTTTCATTGTTGGGGTTACTAATAGATCTTACCGGCAGGAGTTCGTTTTGTTTGAGAACAGATATGTCTAAATTTAGATTGAAAATTTTTTCTTTATGGAAGTTGTTTTTTGCATTTGTATGACAGAATACATAATGGTTTTGATGATTTTGTTATGCTTATTGAAGTTGGAAATGAATGTATATTGTGCATCTCATCAACTGGCGTTTAGAATAGGTTCTTTCTTTCTCTACTTCTTTTAGCTGACTTGTTTCCTCCAGCTGATTCTAGCTCATCAACTTAAACAGAAAAATATAAAACTTAAATACTCTTTTCTGAGGTGTCTACATAGAAAAAAAATTGATTATATGAAGTTTGAAGCTAGTAATACTCTCATACAAGTATACCTATTCAGTACAAGTATTTCTGATGTGCCTATATAGAAAAAAAATATGATTATATGACGTCCCTGTGAAATCTCAGCCTGGTAAGGAGTGTACTGAGAAATGTTGACAAAGTCTTAAGCTTCGCTTTTCACTATATATATATTGTCACGCCCCATAACTGGGGGGAGGGCGCGACTGGCTCCCCATACCAGACTAATTGGGAAGCCGGCTATATGACATCTGTAACTGTAATACTTAGGCCGTCCAGGCCACCTGTCACAATCAATTGGAGCACAAACTGGACCCATAATGTCTCAACAATATAGGGTAAACAACTGAAATGCAAACAAGGCTATGAGTATGCCAAACTAAACAACAAGAAGCCGACAAGGCCACAAACTGAATATCATTATACATACTAAGTCCACAAAGCCTCTAGAGAGTAAACTGACTGATGGTCGGGACAGGGCTCCGACCTACCCATAACTACATCTCAAAACTCTAACTGAAGCAAACCAGTCTTAGCTCCAGAAAGAAAGGAGCATACCAACACATCCGCTAATCTCATGAACTGCTACTGCAACTAGAAATCCTGACCTCTACCATCACCTGCGGCACGAACGCAAGTCCCCAGGTGAAGGGACGTCAATACGAATGAAATGTACTGGTATGTAAGGTAGAAAACTGTAAACATGTAAGATATCAATGATAGTTAAGCTAGAAATAAGGAATAACAACAACCTGAAATCCTGGAAACTGAAACCTGGCCATAAGTCAATATTGAAGTGCAAATGCAACCAAGTAATTCACAAGAAAAACTATAACTTTAATGCCAACAATCAACCAACCATAAATTCATATATAAAATTCGTCCAGCCGGTGTACCATACCAAGGAAAAATAGAAGTATCTTCAGCTGATGTATCACACCGGGGTAAAATAAAAATATCTCTAGTCGATGTACCACACCGGGGTAAACTAAAAATATCTCCAGCCGATGTACCACACCGGGGTAAAATAAAAATATCTCCAGCCGATGTACCACACCGGGGTAAAATAAAAATATCTCCATCCAATGTACCACACCGGGATAAAATAAAAATATCTCTAGCCGATGTACCACACTGGGGTAACATAAAAATACCTCCAGTCGATGTACTACATCGGGGTAAAATAAAAATATCTCCAGCCGATGTACCACACCGGGGTAAAATATAAATATCTCTAGCCAATGTACCACACCGGGGTAAAATAAAAATAATTCTCAATCATAATCATAAATAGGGTCGATATGGCTTATATTGAGTCAATATAACACGTATGGCATATAAATGACAAATGTTAAATCAGTGGCCGAAATAGGCCTCTTTCGTAACCCATAAATGCAAGTGAGCACCTATATCATGTAAAGCTAGAAAATATGTATATATATCACGTAAAGTTGTCAAATTATACATGAACATGTCGATTCGGTTACTTGAAGGACCTTCAAGAGGTTTAGACAACATAAGAAATTTTGTAGGCTTAGAAACAATGTCCTACAAATAATCCTACCAATTGAACATATTACTTGGATAGAAACACATAGAGCTCATTTCTACACAATTCATTAACATTTGGGAACTGCAAATATATACTGTCTACCAGGTGGTTCCTTTACCTGTATCAACAACTATACATTGGAATTTCATTGCCAAATTTATCATGTAGATAAGCACATATAGTTCTTAATTCATTTGACTTATTTGTAGGAAAACATGGAAATTATAACTAGGAACTTGGAGTTATTTGTCATAAACATAGAGTGAGAACTAAACTACAAACATACAATGTATGAGACTTCTATATAATGTATAACTCGTATTTGGTTAACTGGGTGACCTCCAGGAGACTTCCTGGTATTCAAGTTCTGAGATTAACTGATCATTATCATAGCCTGCACTTATACTTACTTAGACATTAGGAACATTGGTACATGGGAGAATCTCTCCTCTGAATTTAGGAACTTCAACTGATAACTCAACAAGAGCTAAACATAAAGATGCATGAATTGAATATAACTGAAAGAATTCAACTGTATGTTATAACATGAAAATCATATACATTAAGACTTCTTACTGGAAAGACATATAAAGACTTGAGTTTTTAGACTCGTATACAACATCAGATACTTGACTGAGACATTAGCATAATTCTCGAAATATGATCTCTCAAAAACATCTTAGATCAGGTAGCACATTTCAACATAAATTAGGGACGTAAAGACATAACTTAAGGATCTGAGACTTGGAGCTCTATAACTTAGGAACTCGTGAGTAACTCTCTAAGTGATTCATTATAGGAAAATAAAGATATATAGTCGTAATTTGGGTGACGATGGATTGACTTACATAACTTTGCAATTATCTGCGGAGCTTAAGAAAGCTTACATAATCATAAGTAACTTAGAAGATCCTAGGATTACCCTTTTCAGACATGGTAGAAAATTTCAACACTTAGAATAGATAACTTAACATAATCCTTTAGGGGTATAGCAGAGAGCTTCTCAACTTAAGTTACTATTTTGCAGACGTTCAACTCTAATTATTTCGTAGAAGGTTAACACTTTAGTGGTTATTCATCAACGTAATACATATTAAACATAAACAACTTAATTTATAACTCTTTCTTTAAACGTCTTTAGAACAGGGTTAATCTTCCTAGTTGTTGCCTACCTCGTTCACCATCGTAACCCGTATCGTCTAATTTAACAATATTTAGCTCTACTTTCCTTATTCATCTTAACTTGTTTCCCAAAAATTATTCACTCTACACTCAAGTTTTTACCCTCGTGTTCACTATTCCATCAATTCTTATACGCACTTACCTATTTGCCTAATTGACAACTTAGCCACGCTTTCCCCGTTAACATGTATCGATTTAGCTTATTCGCTACGTGCCGCTTGCTTAGCTTTAAAGAGGAAAAATATAAAATCTACTTTTACCTTAAGCAATTTAAAACATAAACATATAGGAGGGATTAAAAATATTATTAAAACGTCATTTCAATAAGCTCGTTTACCCTCAATCGGCTTAGCGTCATCTTCTTAGCTTAAGTTCAATTCCATGTCGTCGTCTTAGCATTTCGTACCAATTTCACTAAGTGACCAAGTCTTAACATATATTCAACATCACATATACAATATACTGAAAAGGACCAGCTCACAGTGCCCACGTTAAGGGGACTTCAGACTCGATTTAGAACTACGGCAACAATCGTATAAAAATTACGCCTTTCGCTTCACGTTTGTTCGCTTCAACCATTCTTAACGATTCAAGATTTATGCCAAGTAGTTACAACCCTTTGGAAAATATCATACATGCCTCAATATGATTTTAAAAACATAGGAATATTGATCCTTTCAATAACTTAGTTTCGTGTTTGAAAAACAAGGAAAGGGATGCCTTTACATACCTCACTTCGTCGCATCTTTTTAGCCAATTTCTTCCGCTTGCTAGAAACTCCGACACCTTCAACTTCCTTAATTACACTACATGGAATGAGGACTGGTTTATACCAAGTTCCCATTCATAATTCATGTCCCAAAACGTACAACCAAACAACCACATCAAAATATAATTTTCAGCAATCCTACATACCTTAGGCGTCTTAAACTTGAGGCAATTGATGTTATGCCCGCAAGTGTATGGGTCGTACAAGTAATATAGTGGCCCTTTTTTGAGAACCGGAATGTCGAACCCATAGGGACTAGACCAATTCAGCTAACTATCAAGTTCAAGTGTGACATTAAATACCGCAAGTGTTGATTATAGAAGTTTTCGATATAGTTTAACTAAGTCTAATTGTGGTCAATGAAATATTCTGAATTCATTCAAGGAGCAACATAGAGTTAAAGTCGGATAATCATGCGATACTACGATTTGCAATGGTTTAAGTATGAAACTTTCAATTGTCGTCTCACATAATTCGAATTGCATGTTCATGGCCTTCCGAGCCTCTAAACACGACAAACTAGCCTCACTACTACATTGAGAGCGAGGATGCTAATTCTAGTTCGTGGGGAATTAACTATGTTGATGTGGTTTATGGGGTATGCCATTGATTAGGGTCCTTACGTACCTCCAACCATTTAACCAAACATAGCTTCACAACTACTTCTTCAAGTGGTGGAGTGACAATTATAAGTCGGTGTCTTTCTCTCCTCCCATTTTATAAACCAAACAAGGTATTAGGTATATTTCTATCCTAACCACAAAATCTTATCAAAAGACAAGAACTTGCCTCTTACATTCTTATGTTCTTCCCTAGGTTTGCTTTCTCAAGCATTTGCCTAAGTTTAACGTGTGTGTTTTCATGGTGATCAATCATAAAAACAACCATAATCAAGAATGCAAGACAAAACAACAATCGATAACTTAATTCCAACACAAATTCGTAAAAACACAGTCATAACTCATGGCTTCAACCCCAGAGGAAGGGTTCTAGCCATTCATGTTCGTAAAATTACAAGAAAACATTGTCAAAGTAACATACTTACAAGAATTGGTAGAGGAGAAGATGAAATTGATGAACCCTAGGTGAGTTCTCCCACTTCTCCCTTCACTCCTAGGTGGTTTTTCAGAATAAAATCGTGACAAAATGATTCTAGGAGCTAAGGGACCTATTTATAGTAAATGAGAATTTTGCAAAATTATGTCTGTCGTGGAATGGCTCCGTGTCACGGAGTGTATCGCGGAGCACTGCCTCCGTGACACGGAGGTAACGTGGAGGCACACTGGAAATCGCCTCAGGATGCCAAGATGTTGAGGCTTGCCGCGATGGCTGGCGTGGCACGCTGCTCATGCAGCGCGATGGCATGGCGCTGGCGCGCAGATCGCCTGGCGTGGCACTGCGCTGGTGCGCAGGATGCCTGCCTACTTGCTGCCTTCCTCTTGCACCTGGCATGGGCGTAGCACAGCGTTGGGCGCGGCACACGCATAGCGTGGCACGCTGCCTGGCGCAGCCAGCCTTGCCAAGGCATGCTTCTTGCCGACTTTTGCAAATTGCTCCCGACTCCATTCCTCTACTTCACCAACTTATAAATTAGTTCCTCAAATTCATTTAAACCTACAAAACAAGGACTAATCATGTTGGTTAGTACATATATTCACATTTATATAAAATCACATGAAAATGTAAATAATTAATTAGATAAACAAGACTAAATTAAGTTATAATGCATCGCTCAGGCATGTTATTTTGCCCGAGATCACAACCCCACACTTAAAAGTCTTGTTCGTCCTCGAACAAACCTTTTACATCTCATGCACATGAAGACTCACACATAGCTAATTTAGCAAGATAATTCAAGCTACGGCTACAATAACTGTGTAAGATAACAAGCTAAAAATAGAGCATGCACGATTTAATCATTGAAATGAAATACAACTATGTTAAGACCTCCTAACCTCAAGAATCGACTCTCAATCTTAGCAAGCTCATGCAAATCAACTGATTAAGAAATCCAACATGAATTATATACTTCATTCAACATGTGCCCTCACAACAAGAGAGTTACCCATTTTCACACGCAAAAAATTTTAGATCACAACATGTGTGGGTACATGAATAGAATTATGCTCACTCTCACAAAGAATTCACATGCATCATGTAATGACCCATAAGCTTTCCCTTAGTGTTTTACTCCATTAATTTAAGGATGTATGAAAGTAAGATCAAGTAGGACTTTTTAGGTTGTAATGTAGCTAAGGGACGTGTAGGTACTATTCTGGCCAGTAATAGTGACTATCTTCCCTAAGCGCTTTTAATACATCACACCCTCATTACGAACTTCCCTTTTCTTACTTCACCTTTATCTTTTTTCAGCTTTCCTTTTCCTCTTTTGTTTCCCCATTTCTGTAGGCACTCTTAGCTTATTAGTAAGGAGTTCTATAAGTAACTTTTCATTAATTTGTTCTCTTACTCCCTACCAATATTCCAGCCTTTTCAAACAAGTGCCAATATTCTAGCCTTTTCAAACAAGTGCACCCTTGACCTTTCTCAACTTTTACAACTGCTACTTTTCCTTCTTTTTCATGCTTCTCACTCCTTCACTCTTTTGGATTTTTCCTTTAAGAGCTTAGGAGCTTGGGATCAAATTCAAAGCTAATGAAAGAAAAAGGATTAAGATTATGTTGTAGCTATCAAAGAATAGGCTTAAGGCTCAATAGGGCTCACTAGGATTAAATATTCAAGGTAGGTAGAGTGAGGGATAACATTTAGGTTCATTCAAAGAAATGCCTAAATCATCTCCTACAATTCACATCCTTCATTTCCTTTTATGAACACACCAGGCAAGTTCTAGACACTCCACAATAGCACAGAATACTCAAAAACCTTACACTCATGGCACATGCTCAAATCAAGACACATTCAGCAGACTCTTAACTCAGCTAATCACAAGAATTCAGAATTAAGCTTCAATCATATCGAGTCACAATCAAGAGCCTAAGTGTCTCAAACAAAGCTATACACTTCTCACATGCTTCAACACTAACAACACTTGTATCTTACAATCATGTATTGTGCATAACAAGAACATCAAGCCATCAATTAGCTACGGGTTTAAAAACCAAAACCTACTGACTAATATTTCCTCAAGATGGTTGTCATCCATCCATCGTCGGAAACAATCCCTAACTATTACTAAAAACATTATTTACAGACAAAGAAATTTTTTTTTCTTCAGTTCAGAAACCCCCCGTCGGAAAAGAACCGAAAAGAAAAACCAACGGGTGATGAAGTCCTTCTTGACTCACAAAGATTTTTCAAATTCTTCAAATATTTCTCACAAGCATTACATTCACCAAAAATCATTAAGCACAAAAAATTTTGAAATTCTCCTCACCCCACACTTAAATTCTGTTATGTCCTCATAGCATCAAATTAAAATTAAAAGGATGAGAAATACTCCTTGAGCTTCTATGCCTAGCTAACAACATGCTTTTCTTCAAGTTTTCATAGGTGGGTGTTTGACCCCACACTTCTTCTCTTCCATGCTCTTTAGCTTCCTCCTCCGTGGGTACTCAGACTTATCCTCCATCTGTGCTTAACTTTTCCACCAAAACACAAACACAATGAAAATAACAAAATCAACACCAAAAAAAAAAATCACAATTTGTACCTGTGATACCCTTGTGTTACCTCCCAAGCAGCGCCTTATTTTCCATCACGGCACGACGTGGACTGTCCTTTTCAGGACATCCTCATACCTAGGTTCCTGTTCGAGAACCATCTCCTTTTCTTTTGATTTTTAGAGGAAACAGCCTCCACTCTGTTCCTTTCTTCCTCCAACTTCTTCACATTTTGAACCCCTTTATCAGACTCGCGTTGAACTCTTGTTATTACTTTTAGCCATGGACCTGTGGAATTCTCCACCCCACACTCATCCTCTGACAACACACTAACCTAACAAAGGTTTCTGTAGTGTGTGGATGGGTTGATTTCTTGGTATACTCGGAAGAGTTCTTCTTCATCCTCGACCCTCATTTTCAGGGTCCCTGCTCTCAAGTCAATCACCGCTCCTCCGGTGCCCAAGAACGGCCGTCCCAAGATTAAGGGTACCTGGTCATCAACCTAAAAATCTAAGATAATAAAATAAGCAGGTATAATAAACTTACCCACTTTGATGAGAAGGTCCTCTATTATTCCCTCAGGTGTCACTCGTGACTTATCCGCCAGTTGCAGCATCAACCTTGTTGCCCTCGGTTTTCCCAATCCCAAGGTGTTGAATAAAGATAGGGGCATTAGATTAACTACTACCCCTAGATCACACAAAGCTCGTAGCACCTCAGCTTTACCAATTTGTATGGGGAGGGTAAAACTCCCTGGGTCTTTGAGCTTCTTCGGAATCTTGCTCAATGCCCTGTGACTGCACTCCTCTGTCAGTGCTACTGTTTGGACATCCACCAATCATACTTTGTTCACCATCACGTCATTCAAGTATTTAGCATACTTGGGCATTCCCTGCAAAACATCAATAAGAGGCAAATTTATGTGAAGTTCTTTGAAACTCTCAAAGAACTTTTTGAAGCATTTCTCCTCCTTGCTCTTTCTGAATCTATGAGGGAATGGTGGTGGTCTTTGTGCTGGCTGCAACGAAGATTGTGCATTTTGTTGCCCAACACTCTAATTTTCTCCCTTGTCAGTGCTACTGTTTGGACATCCACCAATCATACTTTGTGCGCCATCACGTCTTTCAAGTATTTAGCATACTTGGGCATTCCTTGCAAAACATCAATAAGAGGTAAATTTATGTGAAGTTCTTTGAAACTCTCAAAGAACTTTGTGAAGCATTCCTCCTCCTTGCTCTTTCTGAATCTATGAGGGAATGGTGGTGGTGGTCTTTGTGCTGGCTGCAATGAAGATTGTGCATTTTGTTGCCCAGCACTCTAATTTTATCCCTTGTCAGTGGATGGTCCTGGTCTAACCAACTCCGATTGCACCTCCTTTCTTTTCTCTTCTAGCACTGCATCAGCTAATTGCTTGCCGCTTCTCAAACTGATGGCATTGACCTGCCGGGGGTTAGGATCTGTGTCATTTGGTAATCCCCCTTGCGATCTCATATTTTGAGCAACTGCTATCTGACCCATTTGTTTTTCAAGATTGCGGGTGGCCACTTGCTGATTCTTCAAGTCTATTGCCATCCTCGCCTGATTTTTCGCTAACTGAGTCTGTGTCTCCATGATTTTCTGCAATGTTTCCTCAATGTTGCTGCTCAACTGGCCATCATTCTGCCTATTCTGCTGATACTGCTGCTGTTGAGGTTGCTGATAGCTTTGCTTTTGGTTTCCACCCCAATAAAAATTCGGGTGGCCCTGCCAATTTCTGTTGTAGTTGTTTCCAATATTCTGATTGTTCCACTGCACATTCCTAACAAAATTGACTGATTCCGGATTGGCTCCACAAGTTTCTGCATTGTGCCCACTATTACCACAAATTTCGCACCAACTTGGAGCTTGCTGAACTGCATTAACCTAGCCCTGTTGTTGGTTCATACTTAGTTTATTGAACTGAGTCATCATCTGATGCTGGAAAGAAGCTAACTGCGCCGCCAAGGCATTCATACCATCTACCTCTATCAACCCTGATCTCTTTCCTTCCCCTCTCGATGACTCGCTGTGCCACTTTGGATTTCCTTGAGCAATTCTGTTCAATAAGGTGTACAGCTCATCATAAGTCTTCTCCAAGGCTTGCCCACCCGATGCAGAGTCTAGTAATATTTTAGTGTGTGGGTCTAGACTTTCTACAAAGGTATGAGCAAACACTTCATTCGAATGCTGGTGATGGGGACAGTCTCTCAATAATGACTTGAATCTTTCCTAAGCCAAATATAAATTCTCATCAGGCTTCTGCTTGAAACTCAGTATTTCACTTCTCAACTTTGCATTCTTGCCTGAAGGAAAAAATCTGATAAGGAACTTCTTTTCCAAATCATTCCAAGAAGTTATGGAGTTCGGTGGCTCAGCTTTCAACCACTTCTTTGCCTCTCCCAACAGTGAAAATGGAAAGAGGGTAAGTCGTACATAATCTGTGGACACGCCGGTGGGAAAAACGTGTCACTAATCTCAAGAAAGTTTTGTAAGTGCTGCTACGGGTCCTTATGTGCCATCCCAGTGAATTGACCACTAGAATGTAACAGCTGCACCATTTCTGCTTAAATTCAAAGTTCCCTCTAGGCTCCGGTTTACGGATACTAGAGTTCACATTAGTCGCTTGTGGGATCGCCACTTCGCGAACTGGTCTAGTTGCCATTTCTTCTGGTGACAATTGTGCTTGTCCTGCGCGTGGTTGTTGTTGTACCTTTTCTTGAAGTCTCTTCAGCTTTTGCTCTAGAGCTACTCTCCTTCGCAATTTGATTTTTCGTTCAGGTTCAAGCAACGGTTCCACAAGCTCTCTATTCTTAACCAGCTCGGCAAGACAACCTGTCACCTGCAATAAGTCAAACTAAGACCAAGTTTCTCAACACTTAAGGAAATTTAAAAATCAAACAAAAACAAATAAATTATCTAAACTTCGTCGAGTCCCCGACAACGGCGCCAAAAACTTGATGTTGTGCTCGTAAGTTTACGGGTCGTACAAGTAATATAGTGGCCCTTTTTTGAGAACCGGAATGTCAAACCCATAGGGACTAGACCAATTCAGCTAACTATCAAGTTCAAGTGTGACATTAAATACCGCAAGTGTTGATTATAGAAGTTTTCGATATAGTTTAACTAAGTCTAATTGTGGTCAACGAAATATTCTGAATTCATTCAAGGAGCAACATAGAGTTAAAGCCGGATAATCATGCGATACTACGATTTGCAATGGTTTAAGTATGAAACTATCAATTGTCGTCTCACATAATTCGAATTGCATGTTCATGGCCTTCCGAGCCTCTAAACACGACAAACTAGCCTCACTACTACATTGAGAGCGAAGATGCTAATTCTAGTTTGTGGACAATTAACTACGTGGATGTGGTTTATGGGGTATGCCATTGATTAGGGTCCTTACGTACCTCCAACCATTTAACCAAACTTAGCTTCACAAATACTTCTTCGAGTGGTGGAGTGACAATTCTAATATGGTGTCTTTCTCTCCTCCCATTTTATCAACCAAACAAGGTATTAGGTATATTTCTATCCTAACCACAAAATCTTATCAAAAGACAAGAACTTGCCTCTTACATTCTTATGTTCTTCCCTAGGTTTGCTTTCTCAAGCATTTGCCTAAGTTTAACGTGTGTGTTTTCATGGTGATCAATCATAAAAACAACCATAATCAAGAATGCAAGATAAAACAACAATCGATAACTTAATTCCAACACAAATTCATAAAAACACAGTCATAACTCATGGCTTCAACCCTAGAGGAAGGGTTCTAGCCATTCATGTTCGTAAAATTACAAGAAAACATTGTTAAAGTAACATACTTACAAGAATTGGTAGAGGAGAAGATGAAATTGATGAACCCTAGGTGAATTCTCCCACTTCTCCCTTCACTCCTAGGTGGTTTTTCAGAATAAAATCATGACAAAATGATTTTAGGAGCTAAAGGACCTATTTATAGTAAATGAGAATTTTGCAAAATTATGTCTGTCATGGAATGGCTCCGTGTCACAGAATGTATCGCGGAGCACTGCCTTCGTGACACGAAGGTAACGCGGAGCCACATTGGAAATAGCCTCAGGATGCCAAGATGTTGAGGCTTGCCACGATGGCCGGCGTGGCACGCTGCTCATGCAGGGCGATGGCATGGCGCTGGCGCGCAGATCGCCTGGCGTGGCACTGCACTGGCGCACAGGGTGCCTGCCTACTTGCTGCCTTCCTCTTGCGCTTGGCATGGGCGTGGAACGGCGCTGGGCGCGGCACACGCACAGTGTGGCACGCTGCCTGGCGCGGCCAGCCTTGCCAAGGCATACTTCTTGCCGGCTTTTGCAAATTTCTCCCGACTCCATTCCTCTACTTCACCAACTTATAAATTAGTTCCTCAAATTCATTTAAACCTGCAAAACAAGGACTAATCATGTTGGTTAGTACATATATTCACATTTATATAAAATCACATGAAAATATAAATAATTAATTAGCTAAACAAGACTAAATTAAGTTATAAAGCATCGCTCGGGCATGCTATTTTGCCCGAGATCAGCAATACAAGAGAGTTTCTCTTACGTTCTTCTATTTTTTAACCTCCCCAAAGGTGTGGTGTATTCCTTCCATCTTTTGGATAAATTCCAGCATCTATACAGCCTTAACAACCTCCCAAAAACGGGCAGAAACCTTAGTCAAATATCACATGAAACACATATTGACTTTATGTCATTTTCTTACTTTAGCTTGCGAATTTGAGCGGATAAACCAAGTAGGAACACTTACCTTTCACTTGTGTATAACCCCTACACATATGGGATTCCTCTTCAGCTAAATTTCGTTCCAAAAATGTAGCAACCATGCTGCGAAACCGCAGCAACAACACACACCCAAGCAACACATAAGTTCCAACTTCACTTCCAACATAACTTGTTGATTCATGATAATTTGAAGAGTAAAAACACCACCTCCTTTTTGTACTCAACTCTCACAAATATGGAGGTAGAACTTCACCTACCTACTTCCCAAAAATGCAGCATCTTGGCAGCCAAAAATGCAGCAACTCGATGATTAGAAGCTCACGACATAAGAAACCCTTTCCAAGCTTGGAATATAAGGAAATTTGACCTATCCATACAATTTATTACCTGGAATTTATTTTCACTATTGGATAGAGCTCTTAATTATGCGAATTTTGAAAAAACAATGAGGTGAAACAAAGTAGAAATGAGCTTTTTAGCTCAAAATTACTTCATATAGGCAGGCTGGGCGGTGCCCGCGTGTGGCGCCCGTGCGACGTTTCCTCGCGTGCTCCCGCGCCTGCTGCCTGCCTGTCTCGGCGCCTGCGCGCATGGGCGCTTTTCCAGCCGACAGTGCTGTCTTCAAACGAGCATAACTTTTTACTCCGACCTCCGATTAACGAGCGGTTTTTTCACTATGAACTAGACTCAACTATCTTTCATTTTATAGGCTGTAGGACCTCTGAATCATTATATATTTGGAGATATGTCCATTTAAAGTTGACCCTTATTTACAAACTTCATATACTCTTCGCTTTTCCTTTTGCACATGTTTCCCTCCACACCTACGGACAAAATACGACCCATAATTCCCTAAATGTGACATATAACCATCAAATAATCATCAAAAAAAATTCTGGGGTATAACATATATGTGTGTGTGTGTGTGTGTGTGTGTATTTTGATCCTCCTTGTTATGTATGATATTTATTTATGGAACAAAAAAAAATGGGTGGTGGAAATGGGATATTAAACTAGAACAGGTAGATATTAAAATTCTGCAGATGACCTTTGTTGTTGTTGCTATAGCAACGTGGATGCTGTCTTTGCTGCAGCATCCTGCTTTCCACATTCATCCATCTTTTTTTCCCTTTTCTGTGCAGAGAAAGAGATATATTATTATTATTATATATGGGCCCAATTCTTTTGTATGTTTCAGTGTTATCTACTCAAGCTAGATTTCGCAACCAGTTTCTTGCAATTCTTTATGTTATAAAAATCACAAGAATAGTAATTTGCTGATTTTTTTTGTGAAGTAAAGCATTTTCTTATATATATAGTCTCATAAATGTTACAACCACCTATACTAATGCAAACTTATTATCCTTTTAACAGATTAAAAATTCAAAGTCACGAAGAATCTTCAATTGTGGAGCGAGTTGAAACAACAAAAGATGTCGAACAATATATAGTTAAAGATGTGCAAGAAGAATACTTTACATACTTTTCTAGGATTGTTTAAAGATACTCTATATCTACATTTACTAGATTCTATTATTTCCTTTTGTAGGATTTTAAAAAATTCTTTGTTCTAATTATATTATCAGCAAATTATTTATATATATATATACACACACATAGATACATACACACACACACACTCACACTTTATGTCTAGAATTTTTTTATATAATTTATTTATACATATGAATACAAATGAAATAATAATTTTTAATTGTACAGATCAAGATGATTACAAGATCTTTTTATATATATAATTATATTTATTAATAGAATTCATTAATAAAGAAAAATTTGATCGTCAATTATTCGTTGTCGATGTGAGATAAAATTAATGACGGGATTTTAGTCGCTAAAAATGCTTATAACAATTGAATGTAGTTGTCGTTCAAAAGTTTTCTGACGACCAAAATGATAAATAATGAAGGGAAATTTGGGTCGCAAAAAGAGGTATAACGACAGAATTTGGGATCATCAATAATAGTTTCTTAACGACAGGACTAGAATCTGATCGTGTACTTTTAACGTCGGAGCTAGTAACGACGGGCAATGACCAAGTTTTTGTTCGTCGTATATGACCAATAACGACTGAGTTTGAATTTTTAGCGACAAAATTTTCTTTCGCTAAAGACCTTTTTTCTGGTAGTGCTTAACCCTTTGTGTTTTAAAAATAATGGGGTACAACCCCAGAAATCCCACTTAAATCTACTTTTTTATTCTCGTTGTCCGCTGCAGCAGACCCACTATGGCAGTCAGAAAACCGTTACAGCGGATCCGCCGGTTAATTTCCTGGTCCATTACGGCGGGACTCCAATCGTCACCACGGTCTCGCTGTAGGGAAATTCTATTGCTGTAGTAGTCCCCCGAACCAGTACCTCCCCCAGAATCATCAATTTACACTAGCTCCTCCCATAACACTTCTCTAACCGTTGCCTAGCCTCATTTAGAGCATTCAAAATTCGTTTTTTCCCCCAGAATGACATACATATCGTTACAACATAATATAAAAATTTTAGTTTGATTAAATCTAAAATGTTTAAATCATTTAAATGAGAGTTTAATACACCGTCACAAATATATATACCCAAAGTCACAAAGCTAGAAAAAAAATTTCATAAACAATTAAAAAATCATTTCTCATGAAATATATATTCCCAAATTTAGAAAATTTTGCATTTGCATGGTTACGTCGGCTTACTCTCGTTGTCTTATGTTTCCGTGTCAAGAAAAGTCTGATTTTCAAATAAAGAGAACCGTGTTGCGGCATTTCCAAATGGAAAAAGAGGAAATGATCGTCACCTAACTTTCCTTTCATTCTGTTGGGAATGTTCTATATATTTCTTATTTCTAACACTTTCAATTGGCATTTCTTTGATCACGAGTAGTACCTTACTTTGACCAAGATGATTGTCACAAAGCTTCTGATTGTTCAACGACTTGGCCAATTAATTATTGTGCCCCCATTAATCTAACTATTCTTTATTAATTGCTACCATTTTTTTTGTGAGAGTATTGCATTTAATTTCTTCTATGGTTCGAAAAATTTATACTCTTTATTTTTAAATGAGTGATGTATTTATTTCTTTATTTTATTTTAGTGTTTCATGTAATCAAGAAGATATTATTGTTGTTTATTTAATTTTATTTTTATCTAAATAAAATAATTTTTACATAACCAAATAAGTACTAAAAGATTACATTTTTTCAATATATTTATTAAGAATAAAATTAGTAAATATATATTTTAATTTTTTAAAATTAATAATTTTTTTTTTAAAAAAATATACCTAAACTAAGAATAATCACTTATTTTAAAATGAAAGGAATAGTACATTTGTCGAGAGAAACACCTTTTTTGCCACATTAATTTTTACCATAATGACCCACAGGATTGCCTAACATATGGTAAGTAGATTTCATTTTTGTCGTTTTTATTATTCTCTTTTAAAGTTAAATCTCTCTCATCATTTTAATTATAGTTGTTTTAGACGTGTCCATATCAATTTATGTTGACTTATTCAAATTATATATATATATATATATATATATATATATATATATATATATATATTACTTGTTTCAGTCTAGTTCCTTATTTTTAGTTGTTTCTATTCCATTTCAATTTGAGTTAGCATTGAGTGCTGTTTCATTCTATTGTGTGAGGACCTGTATTTATATGGTTTGCATTTTAAAATTTTCTTATTATCAGGCTTAAAATCTATGTTTATTCATGTTTAGTATCTGTTTTCCTTCTATGGAAAGTTTATGAAATGATGAAAACTCCAGTGTACCTGCGAAATCAAAAGTCAGGTTAGTTAAATAATTAGTCAAATGGTTTTCCTCCCAGAACACATGTTTCATTGTCACATTGCCATTCTTTATCAGCTTTACAGTATCGTGTATCACCATGACAATATTCTAGGGAACTTCTCAAATACCATTCAGAATCTTCTTCATAGTAAGTGAATCAATCTCGATAACCACTGGTAACAGTTGGTTAGAAAGGCAGTATTCGAGTCTTGCTCTAATAGCTCCAACTTCTGCTATAAAATTAGATCCATCTTGAATTCTTCTAGCTGCAGCATGCTTCAAGTTTCCTTCACTATCTCTTATGCAAAATGCTATAGAGCTTGGGCCTGAATTTCCTCTTGAGGCACCATCTGCACTTAAAATTGTTGCCCTTAGGTTTCCTCCATTAAACCACCCTACAGTTAAGTTGTAGGCTGTAGCCTTCTAAAAACTGCACTACCATAGACCACTGTTTAATTATGTGTTTTAACCAAGGATATCCTATTCTAATCAACAAATATGCATTTCTATTGATTTTATAATTAACCTTATTATATGACACAGTACCCTCATAAATGATATTATTCCTTCTTTCCAAACCTTCCGTAGGATAAATGCTGGGATTGTTTTACAAAAGAGCTTTAGTTTATTAGAGCAACCTGATATCCATCATCTGTTGATAGTTTGTTGTAGCTGTAAAAGAAGATCATGTAATTCTGCAGTTAGATGCAAATATTTTCATATTCTTGTTTCAAGGGAGCTTCTGATAAATAGGTGATTAACTATTTCAGTCTCTTATTTCTTGAATAAAATTGTCTACTAAAATAAAGTTTAATCTTCACTGGTATTACAAGAAACATGTTCGCATTTTGCAAGAGGAAGGATAGGCCAAGAATGAGAAGAGGGGTTGGACATGAAAAAGAGATAACATGTGTTGGATTTTAAAATCTTCTTTCATGATGTTTGTCTTACATCTCTAAATACACGTTCAAAGGTATTTGAGAACATGGTCTGTACAATAAAAATATTTTGACACAACAATAATTTCCATTCTTGCTAGTAATTCATCAATAGGTAATCTCTGTTTACACAATATCCACATGAAGAAAGAGACCTTGAATAGTACTCCTTTAAATAACGTATTCTGAAAATGTTGTTATTCTTCTTTCTACCTTAATATCTCCCAAGTACTTTTGGCTGTAAATTTCTTAGAATTTGTTAACATTCACCGAGGCTTATCTCATTCTTTTGTGTCTTCTCATATAGTCAACTTCTGTTGAATGTGTTCTATTATCTATGAAGGCAACAATTATTGTAGATTGTTCTCATACCATCTGCGTTGGTTTATTAGTTTGCTCACATCTTTTACTGATCTATCAATAATAATGGCAGGAGGGATAACGTAGTACAGAGCACCTAATTTTGAGCCCGTTTGGTTTAGCTGAAAAAAGTGGCTTTTAAATAAGTGCTTAAAGTATTTTTTAAGTGTTGAAACTTATTTTTATAAATAAGCAGTTATGTGTTTGGATAAAAGTGATGAAGGTGAAAAAAAGTTATTAATGTGTTTGATACATAAGTGTTGTTATTTTGGGTCAAATGACTGAAATGTCCTTAAAGCTAGTAATACTAGTAATACTATATTTTTATTTATTTTTAATATAAACTAATTATTTAAGTTATTTTTAATGTTTAAAATATATAATTTGAATAAAATTAGGCAAATCTCCCCTTTACTTTTTATTAGGAGTATAGTTTTATTTTTTATTTGTAAAATCGAATATAATAATTTAAATGAATTAATACTACCTCAATTTTTTTCTTTTAATATTTTAAATTATTATTTTTCCTAATATGCACAAAAAAAAAATTGTCAAAGATTTGACTGAGGATATTATTGAATTAGGAAAACATTATGGGATAAAAAGGTAAATAGTTTGGTCAAACTTAAATGACTTATAAGTCAAAAAGTAAAAAGTCGGTATCTACCAACTTTTGGCTTTTTTAAAACACTTTTTAACTTTTTTTAATTACTTTTTGATAAAAATAAAAACTACAAAAAGTTAGAAAGTGCTTAATTATAAGTTGATTTGACTAGTCTATAAGCTAAACCAAACATTCTCTTTGTCCAATTATCAAATCATATATTAGAATAATTAATTTTTTTTTCATCATATTTCTTGTTCTACACTCACCCTTGCTTCATAGTTGAGAACCTCTCTTCCACTCTACTATTTGGAGGATTTGTTTTTTCACAATATTTGTTCCACATATAGTTGGCACATAAAGAATTGCCAGTTCTGAATCTCCATCAAAGTTTAGCAAATAAAGCTTTAGAAATATCAAACAAAGATCTAAAACCCAATCCTCCTTGTTTTGGAAAACACATGTTGATCCGGAATAACCAGTGCTGCTTCTGCCTTTCTCTTTGTTATTTCAGAAGAATCCTGCAAATGTGTTATGAAGATTATTAAGCATACGTTTCGGGCATTCACGATCGATAATAGATGGATTGGCATGATATGGAGTACATTATTTATCAATACTGTCTTCCCTCCAAGAGATAGTAATTTATATTTTCAAACTTGAAGCTTGTTCCTCACCTTCTTAATAATGTCACTATAGAAAACTTTCCTTTTTTTGACATGAAATATAGGACACCCGAGGTAGATAAATGAGAATTGACCTCTGAAAAAGCTTGTTATCTCAAATACCTATTGGTTGATATCATTGTCTACTTTCTGGTACAAATAATAAGAAATTTTCTCTTTATTAATTTTTTGATCAGACTATTTCTCATACTCCAACAATGTGATCATCACTAATTTCAATGATTGCCCTTCTATTGACACAAAGTTGATAGCATCATCTGCATAGGTAAAATCATTTAGGTATGACACTTTGGGATCCCAAATCTTCTAAGCAGGTTATTTTCAAATAAATCATTCAATTCTCTAGATAAAACTTCAACTGATAAAACAAGGCGGGAGATAAAGGGCTTTTTTTGATGCGTCATGATTTTGCGACATATTTATATTTCTTTTCATGGAATATTGAATGTTTTTAAATACTAATTTAATACAAAATTAACTCTGTTATTCTATGTTTTAGAAATCCAGTGAGTTGATAAAAGGAGACATGAAAATCACTAAAGTCTACTAGAAAATGAGCAAAAGATGGACTGCTTTCTCAATATGCGGTCCAAATTCTCAAACGCCTTTTGATCTAGAGAACACTACCAAGTGGTATACAATCGACTCAAGATATGGACCATCTTTCCAAAGAACGGTCTGCCAATTAGAACATGGATTGAGGCTAGGAAAAATACAAAAGCAATTGATGGCTCAATATGTGGATTGTCTTTTCAAAAGATGGTCCGACAGTTGAAGGATGGACTAAGGCTAGGAATAACACAAAAACCAGTCGATGGTTCAATATATGGACCGTCTTTCTAAAAGATGATATGTGTCAATGAACGAGGACACTCTGAATTAGAATTAGATTGGGGTTTTAGGTACTTAGTATAAGTAGTCTTTTTTGTTCTTTTTGAAGGGAGGTCGAGTAGTTTTGATATTTTTAAATAGGTTTAGCTACTTTTCCATGTTCTCGCCATATCACTAGCCTTGTAATTAAAGTTGAAGATCCAAATACGCAATCCAAATTTCTCTTCTCTCATTATTGTTTTGTAAGTAAAAATGTCTAACTATTTTTTTTTCTTCTCTAGCTATGGATAATTAAATCTAAATCTAGGTTTGTGAATCCCTATTAATAGTAGGCCGAAATGGTGGGGAAGTAGGCGCCAATGGGTTTGTGAACCCTAATAATCTCAATTGGATTAATTGCAGGCTTCATAAATATTTGATCGATTATTGCTTTTTCATGTGAAATTAGTGGTTGAAAAACTCCAATCATCCTCAACTGCCTTTATTGTGCTTGGAAAATTCAACTAAGGTTTGGGTAGCATCAATCAACAATGATCCAAGACTTTAAACCTTGATTAATGGATTCACCTAGACATAGGCTGAATGTAATTAACAAATTACAATAGGGTAGAATGACGTTCTTATTAGTTTGATAAAATTGATATAGATTGACGTTGTTGGGATAGTTGAAAGACACCCATCAATTGCCTAAGTTGATTGCTTGCATATTATTTGAAAGCCCATTCTTAATTAGCTATTTTGAGTGATTTAGGGGAATCTACCCGAAAAGGGGACACTTTCCTAGTTTTTCCTAATCTTGAATTACTACTTTAAGCATTTCAATTCATAGTTAACTAAACTTTTACCTCTTATCCGAAAAGCTCTCAATTTACGAATCATGGTTGAAATTTTGTTGATAATACATGCCTAAACTATTCTCTATTTATACGATCCCTATTAGAAAGTTGAGTAATTATACTATATCAACCGTGTACACACTTAGTAGTTGAGGTGGATCAAGGGCTATATCGTTAATTTGGCATCGTTGCCGGAGACTTGGCAATAGGTCCTATCTAGCATACCAGATTTTGATTTGTTTATTTGAGTCCATTTCTTTCACTTTCTCTTTTCTATGTCTTGTGAAGAAGGAGTATCATGGATTTGCAATAAGGAGAGGTGGAGAATGTGTTTGCGGAATTCAATGATGAGGTTGGCTATGCTAGCGTAGTTTTTCCGCCGAGGGTGAATGCTGCATCATTTAAAATTGATGGTAGCATATATACGATGCTAAAAGTGGAAGGGTAATTCCATAACTCAATGGACAATGTCACGACCTGAATATAGGCCCGGATCGAGACACTGGACAAGAAATTTTGAGAGGCTCCAATTCGACCCATGGCATGAACATAACTTCTAACTCAATCAATAAAAGCGGTAGATCAACATGATAAATATATCGGAAATCTAAACATAACATAACATCAGAACATACAACACGAGCCTGAAGCTGAATACAATCTATGTCTAAAAAGCCTCTACTTCTGATGAGTTGATGGGACAAGACCCTAACTAACTCTCTAAGTATGAAACTGAAAATATAAAAATAACTGATAAGGAATGATCCTTGGGAGATGAGGACTCACCAACTGAGTCTGGATATGCTACTCTGGAAGGCTGGCTAGCAATGAGGCTGAGTCTAAATATCGGAGCCTGTATCATGAAATGATACAACATAAAGTATGTAGTCAGCACGTGGAATGTACCGAGTATGCAAGGTAAGTAAACCACTTAAGTAAGTAAAATCAGTAATAATTCATTTCATAAAACATAATCAAGATAAGATTCTGAGAGTAAGGCTTGCATGCTATTTTTTGAAATCATATTCTGAACATAACTACATATCATAACTAATTCGAATGACCCAAAGCTGAAAACTGATAATCATAAGTAAAACTGAACATTGGGTCAAACCTGCTGAAAACATAATATCATGACTGATGTACATGCATAACTAAAATCTTGAGGAACAATGGGAGACTCGTCATATAATCGACATTACCAAGATAGAGCTTACGTGGTCTCGACAATTACACTTAAGTGGGAAGAGCCATCTAAAGCCTTGTTAGGGCTAAAGACGATACCATGATATCGATGTCAAGCTCAAGGCCCCTTGGGGGCAGGAGAAAGCTCCAAAGGAGGTCCCAAAGTATATAAGTAAACCTATGTTGACGCGTAGTTTTGAGGCATTGGGTTGATTGACCCTTAGCCTACTCGTTGCTAGACACTACTCTCGAAAACATGCATATGCTCTCCATCATGTTTCAACGAAGCTGACTATGGTCTAGTGACGAAACTAAATAATCATATACATATAAAATATGAAATCAAACATGAGGAGCTTGGCTCAAACCATAGCACATGTTGAACATAATTGGGAGTCTAGACTCCAAAACCATGTGGTAAGCTAATTGACATGAAATCATATATCATACTTGAACATATGGGCTTGCCCGATACATTAACATGCTTGAAAATACTTGATTCACTTGAAAACATAATCATAGACATGAGTAACTTGAAAACATGCTTTTCTCATAAATATCTCATCGTACTTGAACATACATCATAGATCTCAACTTTCATGAACTTTCATGGATGAGCATCATAGTTTATAAAACTTGAAAATGTCATTTATAATTGAAAACATTGTAAAACTTTCCCATGAATCATAATTCAACAATAGTAACATGCTTAGATCGTACCGATGGTAGAAACTGTAATATCCCGAAAGTGCCTAATATTAGACCCAGGATTTAAAAATGGAAGTTGGCAGAATCTGAGAAAAATTCCACAAAACGGGTCACCTAACAGATCGTTGGTCTAACAACCGACCCATGGGGGGCATCCATGGCGAGATACTGTAGGGGTGCAATTGGGAGTAACGGGTTTGGGAATGACCCGTTGCCAGATGTAACGAGCCGTTGTTTGTGGTCGTGGTAAGCCTAACCCTTGGTCAAGGATGAAGTGATGAGTTGTTGAACGACCCATTGCAGGTAAAAACAGGTCCTGGTCATCAGCCGTGGAAAGGAGAATCACAATCTCCAGTAGATGTAACAAAAGGAAGTCACGACTCGTTGGAAAGAAGAATGAGTTGTGGTGTGGCTCGTGGGAAGACTTGGTGTAGGTCGTCAAGGGGGAAACAGCGGATGACCCAACGGATCATTGTTTGAAAGGAAGACTCATCCTATCGAGTAGTGGTATCAAACCTGAGAACGTGAAGTCTGGCAGTGGAGACGACGGATGGATACCATCAGTCGTGGTATCCAAGAATGACCTGTTAGGACGGTCGTTGTTACCACCAGTGTAAAAATTTTAGGAATTTCATTAAGGGGATTCTTGTCATTCCTAAGACCTAACATCCTAAACTACATCGTTTAAGGCTCGAAATGTAGTGTTTTCTGAGGGTAAAACCTATCCTAGGCTCATTTATATCCATACATGCAAGATCGATAGTCTAGAGAGGTGATCAAGGAAAATCCTTCAAGGTTCTCTTCAATTTTTTCTTGGACATTCAAGGAAATGTAAGAATCAGCTATGATCAGGCATATAGGGTTATGAATGGGTGAATCCTTTCACACCCATGCACAATTCCTTTCTAAATCATGAATTTCCTATGTCTAATCTATGGGGTTTTAACCCAATGCGTGAAATTCCTAATTCTCTACACGGGTGTGATTTAAATACATATATATTATTGAATTATAATTCATGGAAAACTTTTATGTTGTTTCAAATGAAAAATCATGTTCTAATATTATTAAATCAAAATGCCCAATTATAGAAAGTTCATGAAAAATGAGATTTGTGATAAATGTATGAGTATGATGAGATATTATGATGAAATGCATGTTTTAAAGCTACCCATGTTTATAATCATGTTTTAAATATGAATTGAGTATTTTCAACCATGTTAAGATATTGGTCAATGCCCACATGTTCAAGTATGATTATAATTTTCCCGAATTAAGCTTACCACATGGTTTTGGAGAGAAGACTCCCAATTATCTTTCAACTTGTGGTATGTTTTGAGCTAAATCTTCTCATATTCATGATTTCATATTTGAGATGTATTTGATCATTGAGCTTCATCAATTGAAAATGACAAGCTTCATTGAAAAACGATGGAGAGCATATGCATGTTTTGGGAGTAGTGTCTAGCACCGAGTAGGCTAAGGGTCGATCACCCTATGCCTCAGAACTACTCGCCAGCATAGGTTTATTCTTATATATTTTACTTTGGGACCTCCCTTGTGAGCTATCCCCTACCCTATTGGGCCACGAGCTTGATATAGATATCATGGTATCATCCCTAGCCCCGGTAAGGCTTTCGATGGCTCTTCCCACTTGAGTGTGATAGTTGGGACCACGTAAGCTCTATTGTGATATGTCGGTTAAAAGACGAAGCTCCCATTGTTCCTCATGATTTCAGTTATGCATGTTCATTATTAGTGAGATTTATACATCTATATATGTTCTAAAGCAAGTTTGACTCAATGTTCAGTTTTACTCATGACTATCAGATTTCATCTTTGAGTCAATCGATTCAGTTATGATGTTATGTTATGTTATGATGAGACCATGATTTCAGAAAGAATGCATGCATGCCCTACTCTTAGATTGTTATTGTTTATGTTTTACATAATGCATGTCTTTAAATGATTTTACCTATTAAAGAGGTTTTACTTACCTTGCATACTCGGTACATCTTATGTACTGACCGCATACTCTATGTTGTATCATTTCATGATATAGGACCAGGCACTCAGACTCAGTCTTGTTCATAGTCAGTCTTCAGAGTTAGCATCTTACACCTATTGGTGAGTCCTCATCTCCCGAGGACCATGCTTATTCATATTTCTCTATGTATTTTCAGTTTTAAGGTTACTCGAGTTAGTTGGGGGCTTGTCCCATCAACTCATCATGTTTAGAGGCTTTTCAGACAAAAGGATGTATTCAACTTCAGATTGTGTATTCTGATGTTTTGTTTATTTTAGACTTCCGCTAAGAGTATCATGTTGATTCTTCAGTCTTATTGGTTGAGTTAGATGTATGTTAATGCCATGAGGCGACTAGGAGTCTCTTTGGGCTCCTTGTCCCGTGTCGCGATCCGGACTTCCGTTCGAGTCATGACAGAAACTTAGAAAATTCATGCATTGGGTTAAAATCCTATAGAATCAACATGTAGATTTTCATGAATTAAACAGGGATTGAGCATGGGTGTGAACTATTTCACCCATTCATAATCCTACATGCCTGAGAGGATTTGATTCTACAACTTCTCTAATTGCCCAAGGAATAATTGAGGAAGAACTTTGAGAGATTGAGCTTGATCACCCCCTCTAGACTTCTAAACTTGCATGCATGAATTAGGGTAGGCTTAGAATGAACTTACCCTTCATAAAACTCACTATTCAGAGCTTAAAACGACGTAGTTTAGGCCTAGGATCATAAGAATTACGGAAAAGTCCTTAATGAACTTGCAGGAAAAAACAGACTGCCAGTCCTAACGAGGGAATGGATGGGTCGTTGTCTACAGCTACAACTCGTGGTCTTCATCCGTTGCCTCCACTAGAAATTTCATCTGGGTGGTCACCACGAGGCACCCTACGATTCATTACCAGTGACCACGACTCGTGGTCACCTCCCATTATCCTCACTGCCACAAACTCACCTAGGGGTCACCACGGGGAATACCACGACTCGTGGTGCACCTAACGAGTCGTGGTGACCAATCCGTTAGGTGCACTTCCCCTTCTTCCTCTTCCTTCAACCATCCTTGACCATGGGTGACTTAACCAATCATGGGGATGACCACGACTCGTGGTCACACCCGTGTTCACCCCAAACAAAAAAATTTTCCACTAAGTCCAACTCCTTACCACGAGTCACTTAACAACTCGTGCTCGTCCTGACGGGTCACTGGATGACTCGTCCTATGATCTGGTGCAGAAAATTCTGTTTTCTCTGTTTCAACTTGCAGGTCTTATCTTATGATTTTTGGTGCATTACAATATCTCTCCCTAGGGAACATTCATCTTCAAATGTTGGAAAACATACATAAATGTAGATAAATGCAATCATCATATTAAAATACTGATCATATAAGTTGAAAACTGACGGAATGACTGCCTCCGAACTGAACTACGTGACTGAATTGAATTCATGAATCATACATACATGATTTGACATGAAAGAAATTGGGACACATGAACTGAACATGAAACTGAATAGAGATTTAGGGAAAAAATTGATGCCTCAAGCTGGAACTGAGCCGAAAGGGAATAGATGTGGGTATCTAGCCATCATATCTGCTTTGACTTTCCACGTAGCTCTTTCAACATGCTAATACCTCCATAGAACATTAACTAAAGCTACTTCTTTGTTTTTTAGCCTTTGAACTTGACGATCCAATATTTCCACCGAAGCTTCTTTATAACTAAGGTTGTCTTTCACATCGACACTGTCCACCAAAACAACTAGAGCTGGATCACCCAAACACTTCTTTAGGAGCGATACATGGAAAACTAGATGGACTGAAGCTAATTATGAGGGAAACTCCAACTCATATGTTACCTTGCTAATCCGTTTCACAATGCAGTATGGGACAACATAACGGAGACTGAGTTTCCCCTTCTTTCTGAACCTCATCACTCCCTTCATGGGAGACACCTTTAGAAACATCCAATCGTCGACTTCAAACTCAAGCTCTCTCCTTCTCACATCCGCATAGGACTTTTGGCGCTCTGAGCTGTTTTCAACCTGTGCCGTATAAGCTGAACTTTCTCCATAGCCTCATGGACTGAATGTGGCCCTATCATCACAGCTTCACTGACTTCAAACCATCCAATAGGCGATCTACATCTCCGCCTATAGAGGGCCTCAAACAGAGCCATCTGAATGCTGGAATGGTAGTTGTTGTTATATGCAAACTCAATGAGAGGAAAATGGTCATTGATGTCTCCCAAATTACACCTCGCAATTGAGATATAAAGAAATCGATGTCAAATATAGAACCTAACTAGAGGTTGAGGTCGATCCCACAGGGAGTATGAAAAGAACTTAAGTTAATGTGAATAGTTGCTACCATTGAGTTACTTATTTCCTACAGCGGGAAAGAAATAGAATAATAAACAAAAGTAAAACTACTGAATGCTTAGATCAAATTCAATTTATATTCAATTAATGACTTGACTAGGATTGTGTTCCGCAAGACTTCATAATCACAATTCTTATACACTAGTGATCTATTCCGGTGTTCAACATGCAATATCAATAAGTTAGGTTCACCTAAATGGTTGGTACCCTATTTAGATGATTATCACCACACAACTTAGTCCATATACGGGTGTACTTTTAATTGACCCTTACCCTTAATACCGGATTAGCTATCCCTGAACAAGTTGAAGCTATTAGATGAGGATTGATAGCCTCAAATCTCTATTGTTAATCCCTTTTCCCATTCATTACCTCCTTGCTCTGGTAAGTAAGAATAAGGAAGGTCCTAGAGTTTGCAACTGTCAAGAATCAATTAACGAAGGAAAAAACAATACATGCATAAAACCCCATTAAAGAATCACTATATATTTAACCTATGTGTGTTAATTCATCTTGGTTCCCACAACCCTAGTTACGGGTTTAGCTACTCATGCTTGTATGATCAAAATCACAAAATATTGAATAAATCATACTTGCAACTTACAAGTTATCATAGAAGAAAAACCAAGTAGATTGAATAAAACTCTAAAGTTGATGAATAAATTTAAATGTTTCTTTTGATCCTCAAATTCAAGAAAAAAATTGTAAACCTTGTTTCTTGACCCAAGAATAATCGTACAACACCAAAATCCTACTTGAAAAATAATAATAATCGGCTTCTCCTTGAAAATCAACCTAAACTGTGTATTTATAGTTCTAAGAAAACCTTTTCCTAACTAAAACTGAAAACCAAGTCGTCAGTGACCACGAGCTTGGTGACGATTCTTTAGGACCTCTGACGAGTCGTGCCTTGCTAAAAATAGTCATCCTCAGCATCATACCCAGTTGTGGAAATGAGTCACCTAACGACTCGTTGTGCCTGGGCACGAGTCATTAGGCCCCTCATGGTCTAATTCCTTCAAAATTTCAGTGTACCTTAAGGTTGGTTCCGGTGTTCTGCCAATGAGTCGTTTCATCAACTAACGACTCATTATGTCTTTCGCCAACTTTACTGGTCTCTTTCGCAATACTTTCTCTCCCAGTCTTCACGACTTTCTTCACAACTCATTACCAGGTGTAATGAGTCGTTCCCTCAACCCGTTAGGTACACTGTCTCAGCATCTTCAGAATCCATTAATTGCCCACGCCTTCAGCAATGAGTCGTGCTTCTTGCCAATGACTCGTGAAGTGCCTGACAGTCACCCTTTCAGTTTTTTTCAGCATTAATTTGCCTATTTCGCTTCCAAACCTGTTTTCCTGCAACATTAAATACAAAACACATCATACCTATATAAACATACCTGGAATGTGCATAATTTCTTGGTTTTAAGCGTCGAAAGTGCCGTAAAATCACAGCACATCAGTCATCCCAACTACCCTTGAAATCAATCACACATGCTCTCAACATGTCCTCGAGAGTCTGATTAGTCCGCTCCACTTGACCATTCATTTGTGGGTGAAATGCTGTACTGAGCTTGACTTGAATACCAAGTCCCTTTTGAAACGATCTCCAAAATTGGAAGGTAAACTGAGTACTTCTATCCGATATGATGGACAGTGGCACTCCATGCAACAAAACTAGCTCTCGAATATAAAGTTTGGCATAATCCTCCGCTGAATCAGTAGTTTTGACCGGTAAAAAGTGAGCAGCTTTGGGCAACCTGTCCACGACCACCCAAATGGAGTCATACAGTCGACGAGTGCGAGGCAACCCTGTGATGAAGTCCATATTGATCTCCTCCCACTTCCAAGTAGGGATACTGCTGTCTTGAAGTACACCTCCTGGTCTCTGGTGCTCAAGCTTCACTTGTTGACAATTTGGACAGTTAGCCACAAACTCTGCTACATCCTTCTCCATGTCATTCCACTAGTAGACTTTCCGTAGGTTAGGGTACATCTTGGTGGCACCTGGATGTATAGAATACCTGGAGCCATGAGCCTCGTGCAACATCCAATCTCTCAAATCACCAACATCCAGAACACACAAGTAACCCTGATATCGAAGCACACCATCTCCCTTTTTTGAGAAGACCTCTACATTCTAATTCCTAACGGCTTCTTTTAACTTCATCAAGATAGAATCCTCGTCTTGTCTAGATTTTACGTCAGTGACCGAGGATGATTCCAAACCGTTATAGACTATAACACCACCATCTGTCGAGTCAACCAAATGAACTCCCAGCCGTGCAAGCTGATGCACATCCTTCACCAACTCTTTTCTCCCCGCATCTACATGGGACACACTCTCCATAGAAGACCTACTAAGAGCGTCTTCCACCACATAGCCTTGCCTGGATAGTAAAGGACAATCATATCATAATCCTTAAGTAACTCCAACCACCTCCTTTGATGTAGATTTAGATCCTTCTGCGTAAACACATATTGTAGGTTTTTATGATCTGTAAACACATCTACATGGATCCCATACAAATAGTGTCTCCATATCTTCAAGGCAAATATCACCGCCGCCAATTCCATATCATGAGTCAAGTAATTCTTTTCATGAACCTTCAGCTGCTTGGAAGCATATGCTATAACCTTATCACGCTGCATCAACACACAATCAAGGCCGAGCATCGCAGTATACCACAAACCAGTCGGTACCCTCAGGTAGGGTTAACACCGGTGCGGAGGTGAGTCAAGTCTTCGACTCCTGGAAGCTCCTCTCAGAAGCATCTAGCCATTGGAATTTCACTTTCTTTTGGGTCAATTTGGTCAATGGTGCTGCAAGATGAAAATCCCTCAACAAATATCCGATAATAAATAGCTAAGCCCAGAAGCTCCTGATATCTGAAGGATTCATTGGTCTAGGCTAATTGTTCACCACTTCTATCTTCTGAGAGTCCACCTTTATTCCATCACTTGACAACACATGGCCCAAAAATGCCACTGAGTTCAACCAAAACTCGCACTTACTGAATTTACCATATAATTGGCCATCCTTGAGAGTTTGTAGCACCACCCTCAAATGAGCATGTCACGACCCAAACGTACACCTGAATCATAGACACGGGACAAGGAGCCCCGAGATACCCCAAGTTGACCCATAACATGAGCATACATCTAATTCAATCACATGAGCAGAAGACTTAGCATAGAGAACGTAATCATAACATAACATAAGGGAAAATAGTACAATACTTATACAATACGATGGAATACAAATTTTTAGTCTGATAAGCCTCTAAACATGAAAGGCGGATTGATGGGACAACTCATGAACTAATCTAATATCCAGAACTAAAACATAGAGTGTGAACATGAGGACTCACCAAGTGCACTGAGAGTAAGTCTGAATCTATCTACGGGTGAGGATGAGCCTGAGAATTGGGACCTGTATCATGAGACGATACAACATAGAAAGTATGTAGTCAATATGTGGAATGTACTGAGTATGCAAGATTAGTAAAACGGACATTTAAAACATGTATAAGACTCATAAATGATCATAAAAGTAGGATAACATGCTCATAAAATAATTATCATAATATAACATAAGGCTCAAGGTTTTCAAAACATTCATAATACAATCATAATCATAATTATAAGAGAAAATCTATATTGAACATGACTTGATCCAATATACATAATCATAAACATGCATAAATCATGAGGAACAGTGGAAGATTCTTTTAACCGACATACCCCATATGAGCACACATGAAGCCCGACTTATAACCCTAGTCGGGAGGGTGTTCGTACCTTGCCAAGGGTAGGAACCATGAAGGGAGTGATCACATATGAAAACGGAAATTTGGGCTTGGGACAAACATGAAAGGGTCCCAACATACCTATGGTGGCACGTAGTTCATAAGATCCGAGGCTTAACATGAGCCCCGAACCTACTTGGTGTTTGATACTACTCCCAAAACATATATAGTGCTCATAATAATACATACATGAGTTCATGGTTTAGTCAAATCATGATAATCATAAACATGCTTGAACATACGTGAACTAGCCATGACTTGAGGCCCGTGAGTCGGTCAAAACATAATTCATGCTTAATAAAATACATACATATTTGTAGATCGTGCATATAGTTTAAATTTCCATAAGAGCATAATAGATAACATAATATAAATTAATGATTTAATTTATAATACATGCTGGACTTATCAAAAATATCAATGGATCAATGGATCATAAATCAGTTTATCATGGGCATGCATAATCGGGTTTAAATGATTAGAAATTCAAAATCAGCCATACTAATATCACATTAGAGCTCAAAAGATGATCAAAATCAGTAGATAATGATAGGGTTTCAAAATCACAAGACCCATAATTAAATCAATAAATTTTATACAAACTGAATATAAAACTCCATGAGTTTTCAAATAAATTTGAGTAATTAATATAGAAGGAGCATGGGTGTGGAAGAATCCACCCATTGAAGACCTTAGGATTATCAACTCCTAACCCTCCTTAAAAGCCCAAGAATGAAATTGAAAGAATTGAGGTGAGAACCTTGAAATCTCTCCTTGAATCACCTCTCAAAGTTCTTGCATGCATGAATGGAAGTTTAGAATAGGTTATCCTCTTAAAACGTAGCTTTTCCAAAGCTAAAACGACGTAGTTTAGGGTATTATATTGTGAAATATTCAAAAATACCCTTAATAAACCTGCCTTGAAAACTGGCTGTATGGAACCCACAAGTGGTATCAATGGGTCGTGGGAACCACCAACGACCCGTTTTGTCCCTTGTCGAATGGACTACTGAAAGACCTAGTCTCGGATCCAAACAACGGGTCGACAAGATGACCCGTGCCTTCAACCCACGACTCGGTACATCATTCGTGGTTAGTCCCCTGAACCCTGGCATCTCATATTCTAACAGGTCACACCATGACCCGTCACTACAAACAACGATCCGTTGTTTCCCCCCGTCAAGTCTACCGAGAAACTTAATCTTCCAACCACGACCACAACCAACGACCCGTGGCTTCTCCTAACGGGTCGTTGAGTCTCCCATTGTTTACACTGCTGCCAAGTCTGACCCTAACCACGACTACAAAGGACGGCCCGTTGTATCCCACAACGGGTCATCATACCTCTCATTGTCTCCACTGTCACCATCCTTTCCCCAACCAATGACAACATACAATGACTCGTGGTTTGATACCATGAGTCGTTCTGTGGTCCGTGTTGTGATATTTTGTTAGTTTTTTGCACTTTCCAAATTAAACTCCGGGGTGTATTTTTAGGCCTTCTCGGGGTATTACAATAACTCCCCCTTGGAAACATTCATTCTCGAATGTAGGAAACAAGCAGCAAATAGAAACATATAATTATCATACTCAAATTCTGACTCTTTTAATCGAAATTTTATGGAATGACTATAACCAAACCCCATAGCTGAACTGATCTCCTGCTTCACATACACACTCATACACATGAAATAAACTTGAACACATGAACTGAACATGAAAACTATATGGGACCATAGAGTAGAACTAATACCTCAAGTCGGAACTGAGCCGATAGTGAACCAATGTGGGTATCTCACCATGATATCTGTTTTGGCTTCCCACGTAGCTCCCTCAACATGTTGATTTCTCCATAAAACCTTAACTGAAGCTGCTTCCTTGTATCTCAATCTCCGAACCTGACGATCCAAGATTTCAACGGGAATTTCTTCATAACAGAGACTGTCTTTTGCCCCAATGCTGTCTACCGGGACTACCAAGGATGGATCACCCAAACACTTTTTCAAAAGCAACACATGGAAGACGAGATGAATTGAAGATAACTCCAACGACAAGTCCAACTCATACGCCACCTTACCAACTCTCATCATAACCTGGTAGGGACCAACATAGTGGGGATTGAGTTTCCCTTTCTTCCCAAATCGCATGACTCCCTTCATGGGAGATACCTTTAGAAATACCCAGTCGTCCACATCAAACTCCAAATCCCTTCTCCTCACATCAGCATACAATTTCTGATGACTCTGAGAGGTTTTTAACCAATCTCTTATCAACTGGACCTTTACCATGGCCTCATGAACTGAATTAGGTCCTATCATGGCTTCCTCACCAACCTTAAACCATCCGATGGGCGATCTATGCCTTCACCTATAAAGAGCCTCGAACGGTTCCATCTGGATGCTAGAGTGATAATTGTTATTATAGGAAAACTCAATCAAGGGAAAATGATCATCCCAACTACCTTTGAAATCCATAACACATGCCCTCAACATATCCTCGAGGGTCAGAATGGTTCGTTCTGCCTGGCCATATGTTTACGGATGGAATGCTGTGCTGAGCTTAATCTGAGTCCCAGTCCCTTCTGAAAAGACCACCAGAATTGGGAGGCAAACTGAGTACCTCGGTTTGAAATAATAGACAGTGGCACTCCATGAAGTCAAACTAACTCTCGAATATACAACTTGGCATAATCATCCCCTGAATCCGTGGTCTTGACTGGTAGGAAGTGTGCAACCTTTATTAACCTGTCTACCACCACCCAAACGGAATCATAGTGTCGACGAGTACGAGGTAGTCCTGTAATAAAATTCATATTAATCTCTTCCCACTTCCAAGTAGGAATGCTAATATCTTGAAGTACGCCTCCCGGCCTTTGATGCTCGACTTTCACTTGCTGGTAGTTTTGACATTTTGCTACGAACTCTGCAATATCTTTCTTCATATCATCCCACCAATAATTTCTCGCAAGTCCCGATACATCTTTTCATATCTTGGATGAATAGAATATCTGGTACCATGTGCCTCATGCAATATCTGAACTGTCAAATCATCAACATTTGGGACACATAGACGACCCTGGTATCGTAGCACACCATTTCCTCCTTGGGAGAAAACCTCCACCTTTTGACTCTGCTCTGCCTCCTTCAGCTTCCTCAAAACTGCATCCTTATCTTGCCTGGATTTAACATCAACCACCAAGGATGATTTTGACCCATTACGTACAACAACACCGCCATCGGTTGAGTCGATCAATCTAACCCCCAACTTTGCAAATCGGTGGACATCCTTCACCAACTCCTTCTTCCCCTCATCCAGGTGGGACACACTCTCCATAGAGAGTCTACTAAGCGTATCCGCAACCACATTTGCCTTGCCCGGGTGGTAGAGGACACTCATGTCATAGTTTTTTAACAGCTCCTAATTGCCGAAGATTTAGATCCTTCTGTCTGACCACATACTGCAAGATCTTATCCATAAACACATCCACATGGACCCCATACAAGTAATGCCGCCATATCTTCAATGCAAATACCACCGCAGCCAACTCAAGATCATGGGTCGGGTAACTCCTTTCGTGAACCTTTAACTGTCATGAGGCATATGCTATCACCTTCCCCCGTTGCATCAACACACATCCCAGTTCGACTCTCAAAGCATCATAATATACAACAAAGCCATCGGTACCCTCGGGTAAAGTCAACACTGGTGCTGAAGTGAGTCGGGTCTTTAATTCCTAGAAGCTTTTCTCACAATCCTCTAACTGTTGGAACTTTATCTTTTTCTGAGTCAACTTGGTCAAAGGTGCCGCAGTAGATGAGAAACCCTCAATAAATCTTTGGTAGTAGCCTACTAGGCCCAAGAAAATCTGAAATTCAGAAGGATTCACCACTCTAGGCCAATTCTTCACCGCTTCGATTTTTTGAGAATCCACCCTTATGCCCTCACTCGACCCCACATGGCCTAGAAATTCCACTAAGTCCAGCCAAAATTCACACTTGCTAAACTTTGCATATAGCTGACGATCCTTGAGGGTCTAAAGTACTACCCTCAGGTGAGCGGCATGCTCCTCCTTGCTCCACGAGTATATAAGCATGTCATCAATGAACACAATCACGAATATATCCAAATATGCCTTGAATACCCTGTTCATCAGGTCTATAAAAGCTGCAAGAGAATTGGTTAATCCAAAAGACATAACTACAAACTCATAGTGGACATATCGGGTTCTGAAGGTTGTCTTTGGAATGTCACACTCCCGAACTCTGAGCTGGTGATATCCAGACCTGAGATCTATCTTCGAGAAACACCTGGCACCCTGGAGCTGGTCAAATAAATCATCAATCCTGGGCAAGGGGTACCTGTTCTTGAAGGTGACCTTATTAACGATAATCAATACACATCCGAAGGGAACCTTCCTTCTTTTGAACAAATAGAATCGGTGCACCCCATGGAGACTTGCTTGGTCTAATGAAACCCTTATCCAACAAGTCCAAAACTGATCCTTTAATTCCTTTAGCTCCACCGGAGCCATCCTGTAAGGAGGGATAGAAATAGGCTGTGTATCGGGTAGTAGATCACACCGAAATCAATTTCCCTCTCCGGAGGAACACCTCTGGATATTCACACACCTCCAGAACAGACTGAATATTAGGGGTCTCGGACTCCACATCCTTAACCCTAACTAGGTGGTACACGCAACCCTTAGAGACCATCTTCCTGGCCTTAAGATAGGAAATGAACCAACCTGCTGGCACCGATGAACTACCCTTCCACTCCAACACTGACTCACTCGGAAAACGAAATTCCACCATACGGGTCCTACAACTAATAGAAGCATAACACGCAAACAACTAATCCATGCTAAGAATAATGTCAAAGTCAGTCATGGCTAACTTTACAAGGTCTGCGGAGGTAACCTTATGCAACACCGTAATGGGGAAACCTCTATATACCTGCCTAACTACAACTGATTCATCGACTGGAGTAGATACAGAGAATGGTTCTGACAGAATTTCAAGACTAACTCCATAACTACTGGCAATGTAAGGGTCACGAAAGACCTAACAAATCATAAGCATCAATATGGAAGACTTGCAACATACCCGTGACCACATCTGACAAAGCCTCCTGCTCCTGGCGAGGCACTAGGGCATAAAACCTATTCTGGCACTGACCACCTGCCGAACTAGTAGAGGTACCCCGCTGAGGGGGTCGTGCTGTTGGAGTAGTAGAATTGGCTGTAGGGAAATCTCTAATCTTGTGCCCGAGTTTGCCACACCCGAAACAAGCATCCGCACCGACCAGACACCTTCTAAGATGATTTTTGCCATATCTCGCACACGCTGGGAAAGTGCACTCCACCTGCAAGCTACCATGATCCCTCGAGCCTGAAGCCCTACTCCCCTAGTCTCCCTTGAACCTAAACGGCGTGCCAGCCGATGATGGAGCTAGAGCAATGATCCTGTGCTGGGACTGCTGACGTGATCCACCTCCTAACCTGGCCTAAGAAACCCCATAGCTTTTGGTCCTTGCCCTCTTGGCCTCTCTCTGCCTCCTATAGACTTACTCCATCTGCTGGTCATGCAATACAATACGGGGAAAGTCGATGTTCTAATGTAGCATGGCAATACGGTAATCCTTGTCCAAGTAATCTGCTACTCCATGCATAAAGAGAATGACCCGAGTGCGCTGATCCGCCACCAACTCCAGAGCATACTTAGATAGCTGAGTGAACTCCAAAGCATAATCCTAGATTGACAAATTTCCCTGATTCAAATTCACAAACTCAGTCGCCTTGAGCTCCCTCATCTTTTGAGGGAAGAACTGATCCATGAATGTGATGTGGAACTCATCCAAACTTATCGGGCCTGCACCTGCTGCCCTAGAACCTCTTCACTGCTTGAACCATATATGTGCCACCCCTTGAGCTTATAGGAGGTCAAGTCAACATATTCCCCATTATTCACCCCCATAACTTGGGTGATCTTCAGAATTTCCTCAATAATGTCATGTGGGTCCTCGTCTACCTTCGACCCTGTGAACTACAGAGGGTTCATCCTCAGAAAATCCCTCACCCTAGCAACTTTTGCATTCCCATTTTGCGGATAATGGGCCATAGTATGATTTTGGACCTGAGATGTCATAGCCTGTGCCGACATTTGGATCGCCGCCCTAAACTCAGGGTGGACGGCTGGCTCTGGTACATGCTCCTCATGAACGGGTGTAGCTGGAGGATGCTCCCTATCATGTGCACCCTCATGATCATCACCGTTACCATTACTCTTGGCATTTACTCAACGTGGAGGCATGATTCTGCAAACGTGAATAGCACGAATTAGAGGAGGAAAGGACGTTCATCGCATGACATAGATCATGAAAGAAGGGAACATTCCTAAACGTCTAGTAGCCTCTTCATCCTAAGTGTGGTGCGCTTCACACCCATGAAAAAGACTCTACTTAACGCGACTTTCAGACTCCCTAGGACACATAAACCTATGGCTTTGATACCAAGTTTGTCACGAGCCAAACGTACACCTGGATAGTAGACACGGGACAAGAAGCCTCGAGAGACCCCAAGTCGACCCATGGCATAGCATCCAACTAATTCAATCACATGAGCGGAAGACTTAGCATAGAGAACGTAATCATAACATAACATAAGGGAAAATAGTACAATATTTATACAATACGGCGGAATACAACTTTTTAGTCTGATAAGCCTCTATACATGAAAGGCAGATTGATGGGACAACTCCCCAACTAATCCAACATCCAGAACTGAAGGAATAACATAGAGTGTGAACATGTAGCCCTCGGAACATGAGGACTCACCAAGTGCGCTGAGAGTAAGTCTGAATCTATCTACGAGTGAGGATGAGCCTGAGAACTGAGACCTATATCATGAGACGATATAACATAGAAAGTATGCAGTCAGTACGTGGAATGTACTGAGTATGCAAGGTAAGTAAAACGGACATTTAAAACATGTATAAAACTCATAAATGATCATAAGAGTAGGACAATAAGCTCATAACATAATTATTGTAATATAACATAAGGCTAAAGGTTTTCGAAACATTCATAATACAATCGTAATCATAATTATAAGATAAAAGCTCTATTGAACATGACTTGAGCCAATATACATAATCATAAACATGCATAAATCATGAGGAACAGTGAAAAATTCTCTTAACCGACATACCCCATATGAGCACACATAAAACCCGACTTGTAACCCTAGTTGGGAGGGTGTTCATACCTTGCCAAGGGTAGGAACCACGAAGGGGATGATCACACATGAAAAGGGCCATTTGGGCCAGGGACAAACATGAAAGGGTCCCAACATACGTATGGTGGCACGTAGTTCATGAGATCCGGGGCTTAACATGATCCTCGAACCTACTCAGTGTTTGATACTACTCCCAAAACATATATAGTTCTCATAATAATACACACATGAGTTCAAGGGCTATTCAAATCATGGTAATCGTAGAAATGCTTCAACTTACGTGAACTAGCCATCACTTGAGGCCCGTGAGTCGGCCAAAACATAATTCATGCTTAATAAAATACATACATACTTGTAGATCAAGCATATAAGTTAAATTTCCATAAGAGAATTATAGATAACATAATATATATTCACGATTTAATTTATAATACATGCTGGGCTTATCAAAAACATCAATGGATCAATGGATCATAAATCGGTTTATCATGGGCATGCATAATTGGGTTTGAGTGATTAGAAATTCGAAATCAGCCATACTAATATCAAATTAGAGCTCAAAAGATGATCAAAATTAGTGGATAATGATATGGTTTAAAAATCACAAGACCCATAATTAAAACATTAAATCTTATACAAACAAAATATAAAACCCCATAAGTTTTCAAATAAATTTGAGTAATTAATACAAAAGGAGCATGGGTGTGGAAGAATCCACCCATTGAAGACCTTACATACCTAGGATTATCAACTCCTAACCCTACTTAAAATCCCAAGAATGAAATTGAAGGAATTGATGTGAGAAGCTTGAAATCTCCCCTTGAATCACCTCCAAAGTTCTTGCATGCATGAATGGAAGTTTAGAATAGGTCATTCTCTTAAAACCCACCTTTTCCCAAGCCAAAACGATGTAGTTTAGGGCCTTATATCATGAAAAAGTCAAAAATACCCTTAATAAACCCGCCCTGAAAACTGGCCGGATGGAACCCATGAGTGGTACCAACGGGTTCGTGGGGAGCCACCAACAACCCGTCGTGTATCTCATTGAATGGGTTACTAAAAGACCTAGTCTCGGATCCAAACAATGGGTCAACATGATGACCCGTTCCTTCAACCCATGACTCGTTACATCATCTGTGGTTAGTCCCCTAAACCTTGGCATCTCATCTTCTAGCGGATCACACCACAACCCGTCACCACAAACAATGATTTATTGTTTCCCACTGTCAATTCTACTGGAAAACATAATCCTCCAACCACAACCACAACCACAACCAACGACTTGTGGCTTCTCCTAATGGGTCATTGAATCTCCCGTTGTTTACATTGCTGCCCAGCCTGACTGTAACCACGACTGCAAAGGAAGGCCCGTTGTATCCCTGAACGGGTCTTCATACCACTCGTTGTCTCCACTGCCACCATCCTTTCCCCAACCAACAATAGCATACAATGACTGTTGGTTTGATGCCACGAGTCATTCTGTGGTCCGTGCTGTGATATTTTTCCAGTTTTCTACACTTTTTAAATTAAATTCCTAGGCCTATTCTTAGGCCTTCCCGGGGTATTACAGAGTGGCATGCTTTTCCTCACTCTGAGAGTATATAAGAATGTAATCTATGAAGATAATCACGAACATATTCAGATATGGCTTGAACACCCTATTCATCAAATCTATAAAAGTTGTCTTCCGGATGTCACTCTCCCGACTCTAAGCTGATGGTATCCGGATCTGAGATCTATCTTCTAAAAGCACTCAGCACCCCTTAAGCTGGTCAAACAAATCATCAGTCCTAGGAAGAGGATACCTGTTCTTGATGGCCACCTCATTCAGTTGTCGATAATCAATGCATATTCGAAGGAAACCATCCTTCTTTCAGACAAATAAAACTGGTGCATCCCATGGGGATTTGCTAGGTCTGATGAAACCCTTGTCTAATAGGTCTTTCAACCGCTCAACTCCTGTAACTCAGCTAGGGGCATTCTGTAAGGCGGAATAGGTATAAGCTCCATATCGGGAAGGATGTCAATACCAAAATCAATCTCCCGCTCAGAGGGATTTCCGGTAAATCATCTGAGAAGACTTCTGGATACTCACATACTACGGGAACTGACTGGATAGTTAGGGTCTTAGACATAGAATCCTTAACTCTAACTTGCAACACTTAGAAATCATCTTTTTGGCCTTAAGGTAGGAAATGAAACGACCTACGGGCATAGCTGAAATACCCTTCCACTCTAAGACTGGCTCACCCAAAAATCGGAATTCTATCGCATGGGTTCTACAATTAACTGAGGCATAACATGCAAATAGCCAATCCATGCCAAGGATAACATCAAAATCGGTCATGGCTAACTCTACTAAATCTGCTGAGGTGACTTTCTGAAGGACCGTGACAGGGCATTTTCTATACACCCGTCTAGCTACAACTGAATCACCCACTGGAGTAAAGACCAAGAAGGGTTCTAACAAGATTTTAAGAATGACTCCAAAACTACGAGCCATATAGGACGTCACAAAAGACAAGGTATCCCCTAGATTTAACAATGCATATACATCACGAGGGAATACTCGCAACATACAAGTGACTACATCTAGGGAGACCTCCTACTCTTGGCGGGATGCTAGAGCATAGAATCCATTTTGGCACTGTGTGCCACCTGTGCTAGTAGATGCCCCCTGCTGAGTTGGGCAGTCTGGTGGAGCTGCTGAACTGGAAGCTGGGCCTCGGCCCCTATCATGGCCCTGTCTAGCTACTGGGAAATCTATGAGAATATGTTTGGGCTTCCCACACCCGAAGCAAGCACCTGTACCCGCCAAACACTGACGCGTGTGTCTCTGGACACATCTTCAACACTTTGGAGGGCTAGTCTCGGTAGGTCTACTACTCTGACATCTCGAGCCTGATGCTCGTCCTCTATGGTCGTGCCTAGATCTGGATGGCACACTTATAGCCGATGATGCCGGGGTTGACAATCTCTAGTGGGACTGCTGACGGTGTCCACCACCTGGTCTTTGTTGAGAGAACCAATAACTGTCTACCCTGGCCCTCTTGGCCTCTCTCTCTCTTACATGCTCCGCCTTCATTTGTTGGGCGTACAAGACTATCCCAAGAAAATATCATGATGAAGCATCGCAGTACGGATCCTTGTCTAGGTAGTCTGCCACTCCATGAACAAACATGCTCACTCAAGCTCTCTTATAACCCACTAACTTTGGGGCGTACTTGGTCAGACGAGTGAACTCTAAGGCATACTCCAGCACTGTCATCTTCCCTTGTCTCAGATTCACAAATCTGGCCGCTTTCAGCTCCCTCATATTACTAGGGAAGAACTGATCAAGAAAAGCGACATAAAACTCATCCCAACTTATAGGGCCTGCTCCAACTTCCCTACTATCCTTCCATTGTTTGAACCAAATGTGTGCGACCCCCTTTAACTAATATGAGGCCAAATCGGCACACTTCTCTACAGTCACACCCAGGTCATGGGGTGATCTTTAGAATATCGTTGATAAACTCATGTGGATCCTCGTCCACCTTTGACCCAAGAAACTTTGGGGGGTTCATCCTTAGAAAATCTTTGACTCTCGTCGCCACCGCATTCCCATTTTGAGGGACATGTGCTACTACTTGCTGATTGACCTGGGCGGTTAGGGCCTGGGCTAACATTTGGATGGATTCCTTGAACTCCGCGTGGGCAACCGGCTCGGGTATGTGCTCTACATGGGCTGGTAGGGCCTGTTGGTGCCCGTCTCCATTGCCATCCTTGTGGCCATTTCCATTTCAATTTCTCCTTCCGTTAACTCTATGGAGAGGCATGATTCTGCAAATGCGAATAGCATGAGTTATAAGGATAGAGAGATATTTCATCGCACGACATAGATCATGAAAGAAGGGTGATCTTGGGAAAATTTATATGCCCAAGTGATACTCAAAAGTGTCATTTTAGCCTTGTCTATCTATCAATGTGTATACATTCTCATGTAATTGGTAATAAAATGTGAATTTATACTAACCAACATGATTAGCATTGTTTTGCAGGTAAAATGTAATTTCGGGAAGCTAAAATGCATGTTGGAGGATATCGGGGTTGGACTTGGATGCGAGCAAGGGACAAGACATTGGACAGCATAAAATAAAGGGGCTCCGCGATGGAGCCGTGTCACGCTGCCATCGCGGAGGCCTTCTGCCTGGATGGGAATTTTCAGCCCAATTCCAATGTGGGTTCGCGATGGGTCCGTGGCACGGTGGCTTGGCTCCGCGTTGCACGCCATGCCACATTGGGCTTTATTTACTGGACCCCCAGTTCCAGTGAAGGTCCGCGTCCGTAGCGTGTCACGGAGGCAGTGCTCTGCGATGCAATCCGTGACACGTTGCTTGTTATTCCGGGAAAAATTCCCACCAGTATAAATAGAATACTTAGGTTCATTTTTCAATATTCTGACTTGGTGGAGCAAGAACGTGGGTTATAGGCAGTTGAGGGGACGAAATTATCAGGGTTTTTCTCTCTTTCCTTCTCCTTGTATTCAATTGCTTGTATGTTTAGCACTCATTTAATGATGTTTAATCCACAAATAAGTGGCTAATTCATCTTCGTGCTGAGGTTATGAACAATTGTAATGAAATGTGATCATTGATTCTTTGGTTTTTCATCTTTTCTTCCATGGTTGTTCTATTAATTCTTGTTCTTACTGCATTAATGTGTGGCCTACGTTAATGTACATCTAAAAAGTCCGGTTTCACTCGAGAGAGCAAGAAATTGGAAAGTTGTGAATTAATAGGATATGATCTTTTCTTGGTTTGGGAAAATTGGGAATTGATTTACTTTCAGGATAGAAATATACCTGAAAGTCGTATTAGTCAATTTAGGAACCGGGTTTGTATGGCTAGAACATGAATTGCATTTAATCACAGAAATGTAGGTGGATGGTTCATGATTCTTAAGTGAGGTTAAATACGAGAGTTTTAATCTCTTGGCAAATGTTCTTGGCTAGCAACCTGAGGAAAAGACTAACCAAATTACATCGATAATTAATTTCATTACATGTTCGTTTAACCTCAACATGCTCTCATTCATAGTTCAGATTCAACTTAGATAGATATTTTAGATTTAGCATAAAAATTATAAAACAGAATATCAAACTCTTGGTTACACTGTTGTCTGCATTTTTAGAATTAAAATATAGTACACTTGAGCAGATTGCACTTCATCCCAGTCCCTGTGGGATCGATACTTGGCTTACTTAAGCCACTTTACTACTTGTTCGACCACGTGCACTTGCGCGTGAGTTATATACCCATATAACACCCCGAACAAGTTTTTGGCGCCGTTGCCGGGGACTGGCAATTGGTGAATTTGTTTTAAGTGTTAATTTACTGTATTTTTATTTTCTTAGTGTTGACAACTTGGTCTTAGCCTGTATTTTGCAGATTTAATTTCTGTTGAACACTGGCAAGAGACAAGGAGCTGATGGACTCGTATATAGAGCCAGAAAGAATATTTCATAGTAAGCAGAGAGAAGCGCTACAAAGAAAGCTGCAGTTGCTCAGACAGACGATCATGGAGCAACAACAGAATCCACCGGTAGTACGGGCAGTGTTAGTGCCCGAAGAAGTAGCAGCTCGGCCGGTTCGCGAGGTGGCAATCCCAAATGCTAATAATGTCACATCTAGCATCCGCAAACCTGAGCCAGGAGGGAGGTTTGAACTTAAGCAGAATATGGTGCAGTTGCTGCACACTAGCGGGCAATTTACCGGTCTCCCTCATGAAGATCCACAGCAGCATCTCCAAAATTTTTTGGAGATAAGTGACACTTACATCCCCGCTGGAGTGTCATCAGATTATGTCCGGCTTACATTGTTCCCATTTTCTCTATTGGGAGAAGCCAAGAGGTGGTTGAAAGCTGAGCCACCGAATTCTATTTCTACGTGGGATAATCTTGCAAGGAAATCTTTGATACGGTTTTTTCCCTCCGGTAAAACAGCAAGACTTAGAAGTCAAATTCTAAGTTTCAAACAGAGAGAGGGAGAGAATTTATATCAGGCTTGGGAGAGATTCAAATCCATGTTGCGGGATTGTCCTCATCATCATCAGTCCAATGATGTGCTGGTGCACACTTTTATAGAGGGTTTGGAACCCCACAAAAAAATATTGCTAGACTCAGCAGCTGGAGGACAAGCGCTGGAGAAAACTTATGAGGAGCTGTATACCTTGTTGAACCGTATTTCGCAGGGCAATCCGGAGTGGAATGCTGATTCATCAAGAGGAGGGACAAGGAAAGTAGCAGGAGTGCTAGAAGTGGATGGGTTTACAGCTATTGCTGCACAGATAGCTGCATTATAAAATCAACTCAACACCCACTTCAGCAACATGACAATGAACAAGACTCAAGCCCCAGTGAATGCAGTGCAGCAGATGTGGTGTGAAGTGTGTGGAAGCAGTGAGCACTCAGCTGAGTGTTGTGGAGCCAATCATGACTCGGTAAACTTTGTGGGAAATGTGCAAAGGAACCACCAACAGTATGGTAATAGCTACAATTCCAATTGGAGGAATCACCCGAATTTCTCTTGGGGTAGCAACAACCATCAGGGGCAAAGTTCGGGTCAGGGTGTGCAAAGGAACCAAGGAGGGCAGCAGAATTATCAAGCACAATTCAGAAACAACAATGCACCTCCTCCACCACCATCACCTAGCATTCAGGAGATGTTCAATACCATGATAGCTAACCAAGCTCAATTGCAGGCTGACTATGTGAAATTGGCAGCCGAAGTGAAAAACAACCAGTTAGCTACCAAGGCACTTGAATATCAATTTGGGCAATTTGCTGGAGCCCAAAACACAAGGCCTAGAGGAGGACTTCCGAGCGACACAGATCCCAATCCCAAGCAGGTGAATGCAGCGACCACAAGGAGTGGTTTGCAGCTGAAAGAGGTGGAACCAGAAAGACCACCTCAACAGTCGGGAGCAGCATAAGTTGAGAGGGAGAAAAGTACTGAAAGGGGGAAGACTAAGGAAGCTGAATCAGAAAGACCACCACCCCCGTTCCCTCAATGCTTAAAGAAACACAAGGAGGAGGCGTGTTTCAAGAAATTCATGGAGGTGCTGAAACAGGTACATATTAACTTACCTCTTGTTGATGTTTTGCAGGGAGTGCCGAAATATGCTAAGTATATAAAGGACATCGTGGCAAACAAAAGTCGGTTGACTGAGTATGCTATGGTGGCTCTAACAGAGGAGTGCACTTCCCAGATTCAAAACAGACTGCCCACAAAGCTCAAAGACCCTGGGAGCTTTACTATACAGATTACTATTGGGCAGAGCATCCCAGCTCGTGGATTGTGTGATTTGGGAGCGAGCATAAATTTGATGCCATCATCGATATTCAGAAAGTTGGGTCTAGGGAGTCCTAGACCCACAACAGTAATCTTGCAATTGGCGGATCGGTCCTTAGCCAGACCTGATGGCATTGTGGAGGACGTTCTGGTGCAAGTTGGCTCCCTGATTTTCCCGGTAGATTTTGTCGTGTTGGATTTTGAACCAGACGCGGAAGTCCCATTTATTTTGGGATGTCCTTTCTTGGCGACCGGGAAAACACTAATTGACGTAGCTGCGGGGCAGCTAATAATGCAAGCACATGACAAAATAGAGGTATTTGATGTGTTTAAAGCCATGAAGCTGCCAGCTATACATGAGGAGCTTTCAGCAATCAGTGTGGTTGAACATGAAAAAATTCGTCAGATTGTTGAGTCTCAAGACCCATTGGAAAGAGTGTTGATGCACTCCGATCATTTTGGATATAGAGAGGCGTATGGAATGGTCCAAATGTTGAATGAAGCACAAAATCATCCGAGGAGACAGGAATTTCAATCAGTGATGAGGTCTCTAGAACCTTTGCCGAAACCATCCGTTGAGGAGGCACCGAAGCTGGAGCTGAAAGAATTGCCTCCCCATTTAAAATATATCTTTTTGGGGGAGGATGAGATGTTACCAGTCATCATCTCTGCAGACTTGACGGAGGCACAGGAGAAGGAAGCATTGGGTGTCCTCAGAAAGAGGAAGAAAGCAATGGGTTGGCAAATGTCAGACATTCAGGGTATCAATCCAGCTTTTTGCACACATAGGATATTCATGGAGCAGGAGCCAAACCAACCGTTCAGCCGCAACGGAGACTAAATCCAGCAATGAAGGATGTGGTGAGGAAAGAGATAATCAAGTGGCTTGATGCAGGTGTGGTCTACCCGATTTCAGACAGTGAATGGGTCAGCCCCGTTCAGTGTGTTCCAAAGAAAGGGGGGATGACTGTGGTCACCAATGAGAAAAATGAGTTGATTCCTACCCGAACCGTCACAGGCTGGCGGATTTGCATGGATTACAGGAAGCTTAATGAAGCCACGAGGAAAGATCATTACCCCATCCCGTTTATTGATCAAATATTGGATAGGTTGGCGGGACAGGAATATTATTGTTTCCTTGATAGGTACTATGGTTATAACCAAATAGCCATAGCTCCGGAGGATCAAGAGAAGACTACTTTTACCTGTCCTTATGGGACATATGCTTTCAGGCGAATGCCGTTTGGGTTATGCAATGCACCCGCCACATTCCAGAGATGCATGATGACTATTTTCCATGACATGGTGGAGGATTTTGTTGAGGTATTTATGGATGATTTTTCTGTTTTCGGTAATTCATTTGCTACTTGTTTGCAGAATCTTGACAGGGTGCTGGCTCGCTGTGAGGAATCCAACCTTGTACTAAACTGGGAGAAATGCCACTTCTTAGTGAAGGAGGGTATTGTCCTTGGCCACAAAGTGTCTCTAAAGGGGTTGGAAGTCGATCGTGCTAAGATCGAGGTTATTGAAAAGTTGCCACCACCTGTGTCAGTGAAAGGTGTGCGCAGTTTTCTTGGGCATGCAGGATTCTACAGACGATTCATCAAAAACTTTTCCAAAATTTCTAGACCACTATGAAGATTGCTAGAAAACGAGGTAAAGTTTGAGTTGAATGATGAGTGTATTAAGGCATTCGAAGAGTTGAAGCAGAAATTGATAGAAGCACCTATCCTTACTTCTCCGGACTGGGAACAACCATTTGAGCTGATGTGTGATGCCAGTGATGTGGCTGTGGAAGCCGTATTGGGGAAAAGAAAAAATAGAATCTTTCATTCTATTCATTATGCAAGCAAAACGCTGAATACGACCCAAAGCAATTACACAGTCACAGAGAAGGAAATGCTAGCCTTGGTGTTTGCATTTGACAAATTCAGGTCCTATTTGGTGGGTTTGAAAGTTGTGGTGTACACCGACCATGCAGCGATTCGGTACCTATTCAACAAGAAGGATGCTAAGCCCAGGTTGATCAGATGGATCTTGTTGTTGCAGGAGTTCGACCTTGAGATCAAAGACAGAAAGGGGAGCGAGAATCAGGTAGCAGATCACCTATCACGATTGGAAAGCCGGTCGCATGTGATGGAAAGTGATAACATAAATGAAGAGTTCCCAGATGAGCAACTCTTGGCAGTTGGGGAAGCTGAAGTTCCCTGGTACGCAGACATATTAACTTGCTAGTGAGCGGAGTCTACCCACCTGAGGCAACAGACCAGCAGAGAAGGAAATTGAGGCATGATTGCCGGCACTTTGTTTGGGATGAACCATACTTATTTAAACAAGGACCAAATCAGGTAATGAGAAGATGCATCCCAGAGAGTCAGATTGCAGAGGTGTTGAGGGGCTGTCATTCTTCATTGTATGGGGGTCATCATGGAGGCGAGCGAACAGCACACAAGGTTCTATAGTCAGGTTTCTTTTGGCCAACACTGTTCAGAGACTCTATGGCATATGTCAAAATGTGTGATAGATGTCAGCGTACAGGAGCAATTGGCAAAAGACAAGAGATGCTGCTGCAGAATATACTGGAAGTTCAGCCCTTTGATGTATGGGGCATTGATTTCATGGGCCCATTCCCACCGTCATTTGGTAATCGTTACATCTTGGTGGCCGTAGATTATGTATCAAAATGGGTGGAAGCAATAGCTTGTCCCAGGAATGACAACAAGGTAGTAACGAAGTTTGTGAAAAAACATATCCTTACCAGGTTCGGGACACCCCAAGCCATTATCAGCGATGGAGGGGCTCATTTTGTCAATGCAAGTTTCAAGAAATTACTAGCCAAGTATGGGGTGCGCCATAAAGTGGCGACAGCATACCACCCCCAAACTAGTGGGCAAGTAGAGGTGTCAAATAGAGAAGTGAAGCAGATTCTCCATAAAACGGTAAATACACAACGAAATGATTGGTCAAGCAAACTTGATGATGCGTTGTGGGCATACAGAACTGCTTATAAGACACCGATGGGAACCTCACCATACCGACTGGTCTATGGTAAAGCGTGTCATCTTTCGGTCGAGTTAGAGCACCGAGCCTTTTAAGCTGTCAGGAAGCTAAATATGGACTTAGAGCTGGCGGGCAAGAAGAGACTAATGCAGCTCAGTGAACTCGAAGAGTTCCGCTGGCATGCCTATGAGAGTGCCAAGTACTACAAGGAAAGAACTAAAAGATGGCATGACAAGCATGTGGTGCATCGCATTTTCGAGTAAGGACAGAAAGTCTTGCTCTTCAATTCAAGATTGAAGTTGTTTACAGGAAAGCTGAGGTCTAAATGGTCGGGACCATTTGAAGTGGTAAGAATGACGCTGCACGGGGCAGTAGAGTTGTGGCAAGAAGATCGAAGTGCCACGTTCTTAGTAAATGGCCAGAGGTGTAAGCACTACTGGGGGGAGGACGGTGATCGAGAGAAATCGTCCATCACCCTAGAGGACAACTGAGCTTAACGACGTCGAGCCACGACGGTAAACCAGGCGCTGCACGGGAGGCAACCCGTGGAAAAATTTTTCTCTTTGTAAATTGTGAATAGATTTTTTTCTTTTTCTTGTTCGTAATTAACAATAAAATTTTTCGTTTTAGTTTTTGTTTTTTTTTTTTAGAGTGAAACCTATAATTCTAACCAAGTTTGTGTAGTGAGATGCATTTCAGGTCAAACGGAGGAAAATATGCACGGAATCGCAAAGGAAAATTCGAGGTATGAAAATTAACAAAAAGTGGCAAAACAGTGAGCTAGGGCGATAGCTCCGTGTCACGGAGGTGGACCTCCGCGTTACCCTCCGTGACACGTTGAGGTATAATCCAGATTTTTTAAAAAATTTCTAGAACAGGCTCGCGATGGCTCCGTGTCACGGAGGCAATGCACCGCGATGCACTCCGTGACACGTTGCCGTGTATATCGCGATGGGTCACACCTGGTCGCCGGGTGACCCGCGCGATTTTCCTACTTTTTAACCCCGAAAACCCCTCCCTTTCCCTTATTTTTCAATCACTCCACGACCAAACTCCCCAAAACCCATCCCCCTTCAATATGACATGGAGTAGGCTAAGAAAATCATCAAGTTTGCGTAAATTCTTCAACTTCAAGGTATGTTCTTCGATTCCATCTCATTTCTTGTCGATTTTCTTTGATATTGAGCATGTGAGTTGAGCTAAGTTTGCCCTAAGTAGAAATTAATCATGAATTCAATTGAAATTGTTGTTGATGAATGTTCGGAATGTCGTTATGATTGCGTGAACTCGTTAATTGCATAAATTAATTGAATTTGCTTGATAATATCATTTCTAGGGCTTGTTTTTGAATTTGAAGTGAAAAATGTAGTGAACTTGTGAAATTCATGTCGGGATGTACATGTTGAGTAAGATGGGTCGGTGTGCTAGTTGTGATCATGTTAAAAGACCGACGGATTCTCGAGTTAGAGGAATATTGAAATTTGCACGAATTTGGTTGGTTGTATAGGTTCGTGTAGATAAATTCTTATTGTTGTTTTCGTTTCTTTGTTTTTCCTTGCTGAGTGCGATGGATTAAAAGGTTATCGATGGTAATGATTGTTGTTAACTGTATGAAGTCTGAGTAGTACATAGAATGTATACCGTCGAATTCTTCGTATGCACTAAGCATGTCTGTAAGTTGGTTGTTTATTTGTGTAAATAAAGATAATCTTGCCGGTATGTTGTAGCTGTAGCTAAGGACTAAGTGTGGGGTAGCTTAGCTTAACCCGACTTTAGCCGAAGTTAACACTCATTGGCTTAACGTTGATCTTGTCTACTTGGGTTGACAGGTAAAATGGCAAGCAGGCAAGAAAAAGGGAAAGGCGCATCAACATCTGGCGCCGGAAGGAAGCAAATCAGACTGGGCACAGCAGTCCCAGCAGCACCAGCAGTTCCACGCGGCCAACGCCGCCAATACGGAACAAGATGGGTGACGGATGAGAGGAAGAAGTGGTACGCAAAGCACAAAGAAAACAAATACTTCCCCGAGGAGCATATAGCACGGGAACCGTTGGCACAGGAGTTCCCTTGGATTGTACACTGGATCGAGGCAGCTAGGCTCAAGTTCATCTTTGAAGAGCCCAAGGAATGTAACTTGCACCTGATTCGGGAATTTTATGCCAACTGGAACCCTACTATCAGAAGTCACACCATAAAAATTAGAGGGCAGATAGTCACTTTGGAGCCCCACCAACTCAATGCCATCATAGGAGCACGGGACACAGATGCCCACGTACTCCGACAGCTGAATATTACCCCACCATATGCGGACATCAGACGCATCTTGTGTGGGACCCGATCGACAGCTAGATGGAGCAGACACAAAGAGAGGGGCTACCACCAGACTTTGCCATATTCACAGATGAACAGGGAAGCCAGAATATTGCTAAAGATTGTCTGTTCTTGCCTAATCTCGGGGGTACATATGGTAGATGTAACCCGGGATCGTGTATGCCTGGTGTACGCCCTGATGAAAGGGCTGGAGATCAACGTAGGGGCGGTGATTATCTATGCCATGAAGAGAGCCCGGTTGCATCAGGGGCACAGGTATGGCTTTGGTGGACTACTCACCACCTTCCTCAGGGGCCTAGATATCGAGGAGGAGGCCCTTGACTATATCCCGCAGATGGAGCGGCGGGCCTTAGATGTTACTAAAACTAAGGCACCTGACACCACCCACGGGCCAGTGCTTACACTGGCCGAGCGACATGCTCGTGATGATCAGTATATGGCTCGCATGTATGGGATGCAAATGCTCCAGCTGAGGATAGGCGGGAGGCCGGCGACAGAGGAGGAGCTATGGCAGCTCGAGCTAGACTACCCCTTCGGCGAGAACGCCAGGGCTCTATGCCGAGTGGGGCCAGCATTTGTAGAGCCCACAGATGATGATGTCCCCACAGACGAGGAGACACGTCGGGAGGACTCCGATGTGGAGTTCGATGATGATGACAGGGGCGATTCAGACATGGGAGATGAAGCAGCAGCACCCGACGAAGAAGTGGAGTACTTTGATTGATCAGGGAGTTCCACCACCCGATTTTTGTGCTATTTTAATTTTTGTGAACACTGGGGACAGTGTTCGAGCTAAGTGTAGGGTGGGAGTAGTTAGGTGTTGGGCTGTGCTGTTATGTATGTATGCTCTAATATGTTGTCGTGCATGTGAGATTTTGTTGTTCCCTGTGATTTATGAATTGTTAAGTTGTTGTTCTGTATTGTAAATTTATGTGAAATTAACGTGTGTTGCTGAATGTTGCTAGCTGATTTTGTACATATTTTTGTTATCGAAATGATCGATATTTTTAAAATTATTTTGTATATATTTTTTCTATCGAAATGATCGATATTTTCAAATTTTTTTTTACTTCTTGGGTTTCTCGGCATTTGTTTTCGGTTCTTTTACCGAGAATGGTCCCATTGAACCGAAGTAATAGTAGTGACTGTTCCCTATGATGGATGGATGACGACCGTCTTAAGGGAAATGTAGTCGTTAGGAGTAGTTTTTAATTATTTTTCAGTTTTTTTCTTTGGTAGGTTGCATCCCAAAACCTGTAGTTACTGTATGGTTGCGAAATTCTGGTTGCGTGTTGTACATGATATTTAAAATGCAAAGGTGATTTGCATGAAAGCATGCAACTTGGTAAATATGTTGAGATACCTAGGCCATAGAGTTCGATTCAGTATGATTGAGGTTTAATGTTTGAATTCCTGTAATTAGCTGATTGAAGAGTCTGTGAATACATCTTGAGTTGAGCATGTGCAATAAGTGTGAAGTAAGGTGTTGTTATTCCATGCTGTTGTGAAATGTCTAGAACTTGCCTGGTGTGTGTGCAAAACGAAATGAAGGAGGTGTATTGTAGGAAAGGATGTAGGCATTTCTTTGTTTTAACCGAGAGTTTCTATTTTTCCTTGTCGTACCCACCTTGATTGTATACCCTAGTCAGCCCGTTGAGCCTTTAGCCTATTATTTTTTTTCTTTCTTTTGTCAAAAAGTGTAAACCGAGCTTAATCCCTTCTTTTCATTAACCGTAAAGTCGAAAACTCTTAAGCGCTAAAGAAGGGAAAATTATTTTCCCAAAGTGTCAAAGAGTGAGAATGGTGAAAAGAAAAAGAACAGCAGAGTGATAGAAGAAAAGAAAAGGTTGAAGGTGCACTTTTTATAAATAAACTATAATGAAGGTGCATGAATAATCTTTGTTGTTGTGTCAAGTGTGCTTAATAAGATGGGCCAAACTAAAGGAAAACATCAAGAATGGGAGGGTGAAAGAAGAAACAATGTCCATGAGTTGATGGGATGTGTTGAAAAGGCGCTTAAGGATGCTAGTGGCTATTATTGGCTAACCAAATATTTACTAGTTCCGTAGCTTCCATTACAACCAGTTAAAGTCCTACGTGATCTTACATCGCACTTATTTATATTAGTGGAGTAATGCACTAAGGGCAAGCTTATGGGTCATGACATGCATGTGAATTCTTTTGGGAGAGAGAGCGAAATTGTGTTTACATGCCCCTGCTTAAAATTTTGTGAGTCATATGAGCAAAAAGGGGAAGATTTTCTTGTGTTGTGAGGGCACATGCTTGATGAGAGATTAATTTTGGTGTCGGATATCTTGATCAGCTGATTTGCATGAGTTTGCCAATATCGAGAGTCGATTCTTAAGTCTAGGAGGTCTTGATGTATTGAAGGTCATTGCATTGATAGGACCATGCATGTTTTCTTAATGATTTGCTGTATTGAATAATCGATATGACCGTAGCCTAAATTGTCAAACCAAAGTAGCGAGGTTGGGATGTAAATTGCATGAAGTGTAGGATTGTTGTTCGAGGACGAACAAGGATTTAAGTGTTGGGTAAGTGATCTTGGGCAAATTTATATGCCCAAGTGATACTCAAAAGTGTCATTTTAGCCTTATTTATCTATCAATGTGTATACATTCTCATGTAATTGGTAATAAAATGTGAATTTATACTAACCAACATGATTAGCATTGTTTTGCAGGTAAAATGTAATTTCGGGAAGCTAAAATGCATGTTGGAGGATATCGGGGTTGGACTTGGATGTGAGCAAGGGACAAGATATTGGACATCATAAAATTAAGGGGCTCCGCGATGGAGCCGTGTCATGCTGCCATCGCGGAGGCCTTCTGCCTGGATGGGAATTTTCAGCCCAATTCCAGTGTGAGTTCGCGATGGGTTCGTGGCACGGTGGCTTGGCTCCGCGTTGCACGCCGTGCCACGTGGGCTTTATTTCCTGGACCCCCAGTTCCAGTGAAGGTCCGCGTCCGTAGTGTGTCACGGAGGCAGTGCTCCGTGATGCACTCCGTGACACGTTGCTTGTTATTCCGGGAAAAATTCCCACCAGTATAAATAGAACACTTAGGTTCATTTTTCAATATTCTGACTTGGTGGAGCAAGAACGTGGGTTACAGGCAGTTGAGGGGACAAAATTATCAGGGTTTTCTCTCTCTTTCCTTCTCCTTGTATTCAATTTCTTGTATGTTTAACACTCATTTAATGATGTTTAATCCACAAATGAGTGGCTAATTCATCTTCTTGCTGAGGTTATGAACAATTGTAATGAAATGTGATCATTGATTCTTTGGTTTTTCATCTTTTCTTCCATGGTTGTTCTATTAATTCTTGTTCTTACTGCATTAATGTGTGGCCTACGTTAATGTACATCTAAAAAGTCCGGTTTCACTCGAGAGAGCAAGAAATTGGAAAGTTGTGAATTAATAGGATATGATCTTTTCTTGGTTTGGGAAAATTGGGAATTGATTTACTTTCAGGATAGAAATATACCTGAAAGTCGTATTAGTCAATTTAGGAACCGGGTTTGTATGGCTAGAACATGAATTGCATTTAATTACAGAAATATAGGTGGATGGTTCATGATTCTTAAGTGAGGTTAAATACGAGAGTTTTAATCTCTTGGCAAATGTTCTTGGCTAGCAACCTGAGGAAAAGACTAACCAAATTACATCGATAATTAATTTCATTACATGTTCGTTTAACCTCAGCATGCTCTCATTCATAGTTCAAATTCAACTTAGACAGATATTTTAGATTTAGCATAAAAATTATAAAACAGAATATCAAACTCTTGGTTACACTGTTGTCTGCATTTTTAGAATCGAAATATAGTACACTTGAGCAGATTGCACTTCATCCCAGTCCCTGTGGGATCGATACTTGGCTTACTTAAGCCACTTTACTACTTGTTCGACCACATGCACTTGCGTGTGAGTTATATACCCATATAACACCCCGAACAAAGGGAACATATCCTAAACATCTCATAGCCTCTTCATCATAAGTGTGGCGTGCTTCACACCCATGAAAAAGACTCTACTTAACGCGGCTTTCAGACACCCTAGGACACTTCAAAACCTATTGCTCTGATACCAAGTTTTTCACGACCCGAACATAGGCCTGGATCGAGACACGGGACAAGGAACCCCGAGAGGCTCCAAGTCGACCCATGGAATGAACATAACTTCTAACTCAATCAATAAAAGTGCTAGATCAATGTGATAAACATAGCGGAAATCTAAACATAACATAACATCATAACATACAACATAAGCTTGAAGATGAATATAATCTATGTCTGAAAAGCCTCTACTTCTGATGAGTTGATGGGTCAATACCCCAACTAATCTCTAAGTGTGAAACTGAAAATATAAAGATAACTGATAAGGAATGGTCCTCGGAGATGAGGACTCACCAACTGAGATTGGATATGCTACTCTGAAAGGCTGGCTAGCAATGAGGGTGAGTCTGAATATCGGAGCCTCTACCATGAAACAATACATCATAGAGTATGTGGTTAGTACGTGGAATGTACCATGTATACAAGGTAAGTAAATCCGTGAATTCATGCATTGGGTTAAAACCCCATAAAATCAACATATAGATTTTCATGAATTAGAGAGGGATTGGGCATGGGTGTGAAAAATTTCACCCATTTATAACCCTACATACTTGAGAGGATCTGATTCTACAACTTCTCTGATTTCCCAAGGAATAATTGTGGAAGAACTTTGAGAGATTGATCTTGATCACCCCCTCTAGAATTCTAAACTTGCATGCATAAATTAGGCTAGGCTTAGAATGAACTTACCCTTTTTAAAACTCACTATTCACATATTAAAATGACGTAATTAGGCCGTAGGATCATAGGAATTACATAAAAGCCCTTAATAAACACGCAGGAAAAAATAGACTACCATTCCCAATGAGGGACTGGACGAGTCATTGTCCAAGGCCAAGACTCTTGGTCTTCATCCATTGCATCCACTGGAAATTTCATCTAGGTGGTCACCACGAGTCACCCTATGATTCTTTACTGGTGACCGTGACTCTTGGTCACCTCCCGTTATCCTCACTTCCAGAAACTCACTTGGGGGTCACCACGGGGAACACCATGACTCGTGGTGCACCCAACGAGTCATGGCGACCAATCCGTTAGGTGCACTGCCCATTCTTCCTCTTCCTTCAACCATCCTTGACCACGGGTGACTAAACCAATCGTGCGAATGACCACGACTCATGGTCAACACAAACTTAAAATTTGCAACTAAGTCCAACTCCTCACCACGAGTCACTTAACGACTCGTGGTCATCCTGACGGGTCACTGGAAGACTTGTACTATCACCTGGTGCAGAAAATTCTGTTTTCACCATTTCAACTCCTATGTCCAATCATAGGATTTCTGGGGCATTATAGACAATGACCCACATCAACATCACAAGAACTTTTTGGATTGTGTCTCCGATGACGCCATTTGCTTTCATGTCTTCAAATATTCCTTGGCAGGGAGACACGTGATTGGTTGCATCATTGTCATGATCTGAGCTAGGAACTCAGATCGAGACATGGAACCTAGTGGATCCAAGCTAACCCATAGCACATACTTTCACACCCCGAGTCTACACCCTGGACAGGACACGATACTTGGAGTCACAAATAACTCCAAGTCAACCCCTGGTCTATCATAACTGGCATTTTGAGTAAAAATAATTTGTTGAAGCTTTAAATTACTATCATAAAATATTTATATCAGAAAATAAACTAAACCACTAAAGTTTAAAATCGTTAGAACAAAACTGAAAGTCTGAAAGTAACATGTTTATGTCTAATAGCCGCTACAACTAATGAGTTTTTGGGAAAAACCCCCAGCTAACGCCAAATCTAAATAAAAGAAAATGAGCTGAAAGAAATAATCTCCGTCCTCAAAGGATGAGGACTCACCAATGAAGCTGCTGAGAAAAGTTTGAGCAAGGTTAGCTAATGGCACTGAGATTGAGAACCTGCAGCTGTATTATGAAATGATACAACATAAAAGGTATGCTTCAGTACTTTGAACATACTGAGTAAGCAGGAGAAAACATAATACCGAATATAAATGACTGAACTAAAATGACATGCAATGACCACTGAAATAACTAAAGTAAACTAAGATGGTCAAGATGATCCTGTCTAATGGTCAAAGACATGCCCTAGGTTTGAAATTCTGAGTCTAAGATACTGTACTAAACAAACTAATCTAAGACTGAATTTAGCTGACTAGTGGGAGAGTCTATAACCGACATATAACCAGGTGAGCTAGGAGTGGAGTCTGATGTATACACCCCACTGGTAGGACCCAATATACCTTTCTATGGTATAAAGGCATGAACTGGGTGATCACAAAAGTCTAGGGCCAATTAGGCCAATAAATACTATAGCTTATGCTAGCAACGTAGTTTTGGGAACCTGGGTACGCTGGAACCCCGGTCCACTCGGTGCTAAATCCTACTCCAACTGGATAGTCCTAGACTGAATACTAGGTTGATAGCTCGAAATTGGGGCCCAAGACTAGTTAGATATACATATTTGAAAGCACCCTAAGAGTCTTATCGGACCAGATTTTGAAACTAAGTTCTAGACTGGTTAGAGATGCTTATCCAGAAGCGTCGTAACTATCTAAGAACAAATGTTAATTTGAAAGTGAGGTCTTAAGGCTAGTCAGAGCTATATATCTAAAGTGTCATGACCACCTAGTGGACCAATAAACTGAATTTTAAATCTGATGCTGATAATTAGGAGGTATCACAGACACCTCAAGAGTTTCTATAGTCAACTGATCAACTGACAAATTCTGAGTAAAATTGCGGATTCCCACATTCGGATACTGAACTAAACTACTAAGCAGTTAACAGAGATTTCAACTTATTCCAACAATATAGGAATCCAAAATATGGCTAAAATCAAGCAATAAGGAAGTCTAATCCAACCAGCAGAATTTTAGGTATTCTCATTCAAAAATAGGGTTGAAATCATTCTTACTACGAGAGAAATTACACGATATCTAAATAATGAACAAAAAATATCTAACAATCAGATTAAAGAATATTGCACAAGCTAAAAGGATTCTGACACATAATTTAACCTCATTCGAAAGCTCAGGGCTAGAATTCACTTTTACGGGAATAACATCAATTTAATCATGAACTGATGGAAATCATGTCTAAAATAATCATGGATATCATTCTATGTGAATTCTAAGAAAACTAACATATATTTCTTCACATTCGAAATCTTAGGGCTAGGATTTTTAGAGAAACTAGGGAAGGGTTTTGGGGGATACAAGGGAAGAAATATCCCTTTTTTGAATTTCTATATACCTGAGTTAGAATTTCCTTGGAGAAGGAAGCTTGGACTGCTGCAATGGAGGAAAAACCCTAGTCTTGCTTGAGAGCTTCTTGAGAGGAAAACTTATGGTATTTTTTCTGAAGATGAGTGGGAATGAGGGGGGAAACTATTTTGCCCCTCTAAATCCCCTCAAAATAACCCAAAACGATTAAGTTTAGGATCTAGGAGGTTAGAAAATTACCGAAGCACCCTTAGGAAATTCGCAGGAAAAACTAACTGCTTGTCCCCACGGGGGGCCCTACGACTCGTGCCTAGTGACCATGACTCGTTGTCACGGTCGTTGAGTCCACTGCCCAAAAACCCCTGTTGGTCACCACGAAGGACACCACAACTCGTGGTGTACCCTTTAACTCGTGGTGACCCACTCGTCAACTATACTTCCAACATCATTTATCTCCTAACTATTTTGAATCACGGGTCACCTAACGAATCGTGGCTTGGACCATAACTCGTGGTGACCAATCGTGAAGTACACTGCCAAATTTCCTCCTGTTCTTTAATCAATTACTAGCCACGGGTCACCTAACAGATCGTGGTGTTGACTACCATTCGTGGTCACTCCTTTCTTCCTAACTTTTTCTACCAAGTCTGGACCCTTCCCCATGAGTTACTTCATGACTCGTGGCCTACACCCACGGGTCATAGGATGACTCATTTTGTGATCTGGTGCAGAAAATCCTGTTTTCTCCCTTTTCAACATCCAGGTCTGGTTTTTGAGTCACCGGGGCATTATAATATTTCCCTTTTGGGAACATTCCTCGAATGTTGGAAGACACACAGAAAAGTAGAGAATTACAATCACTATATTCAAATACTGGCCGTAAAGGCTGAAAACTAACGAAATAACTACCTTTGAACTAAACTACAAGTCTGAACTGAATTCACTAATCATACACATGTTCAGTTACATGAAGAAACAGGATCACACGAACTGAACGGAGTTTTAGGGAGAAAATTGGTACCTTAAACTGAAACTGAGCCGGAAGAGAACAAATGTGAGTATCTGGCCATCATATCTACTTCGGCCTCGCACACAACTCTCTCAACCTGTTGATTCCTCCACAAGACTTTAACTGAAGCTACTTCTTTGTTCCTCAACTTACGAACCTGGCGGTCAAGAATCTGAATTAGGACTTTTTCATAAGAGAGACTATCTTTCACCCCCACACTGTCCAATGATACAACTGAAGTTGGATCACCAATGCACTTTTTCAATAGAGACACATGGAATACTAGGTGGACAAATGCCAACTCTAAAGGTAGTTCTAGCTCGTAGGCTACATTGCCGATATGCCTCAAAATCCTATAGGGTCCCACATACCTGGGACTAAGTTTTCCTTTCTTTCCAAATCTCATCACCCTTTTCATGGGTGAAATTATCAAATAAACCCAGTCATCAACTACAAACTCCAACTCTCTTCTCCTCACATCGACATAAGATTTCTGATGGCTTTGATCGAGTTTCAATCTTTCTCGGATGAGTTGTACTTTTTGCATTGCCTCGTGAACTGAGTCTGGCCCTATTAAGATAGCTTCACCAACCTCAAACCACTCTATAAGAGACCTAAAACTCCTACCATACAATGCCTCAAATGGGGCCATCTGAATACTAGAGCAGTAGCTATTGTTATACGCAAACTCGATGAGAGGCAAGTGATCATCCCAACTGCCCTTGAAATCAGTCACGCACGCCCTCAACATATCTTCCAGTGTCTGAATGGTCTGCTCTGCGGGTGAAAAGCTGTGCTGAGCTTGATCTGGGTACCAAGTCCCTTCTGAAAAGACTTCTAGAAATGTGAGGTGAACTGGGTACCTCTGTCTGAGATAATGAATAATGGCACCCCATGAAGCATGAACAACTCCTGGATATAAAGTCTTGCATAGTCCTCAGTTGAATCTGTAGTCTTAACTGGGAGGAATGTGCTGACTTAGTCATCCGGTCTACTACTACCCATATGGAATCATATTGCCAACGAGTTCGAGGTAGACCAATAATAAAGTCCATATTTACTTCTTCCCACTTCCGCGTGGGTATGTTGATATCTTGGATCTTACCTATCAGTCTTTGTTGCTCTACTTTGACTTGCTGACAATTCGGGCACTTAGCTAAAAGTTCAGCGATGTCTCTTTCAATGCCGTTCCACCAGTAAATATCCCATAGATCATGGTACATCTTTGTAGAACCTGGGTGGATAAAATATCTTGAACTATGTGCTTTAGCCAGTATCTTCTGTCTCAAATCACCGATGTTTGGTACACACAATCTGCCCTGGTAACAGAGCACACCATCTCCCCTTTTGGAGAAAACCTCAACCTCTTTACTGAGAACTGCTTCCTTCAGTTTGAGTAAAATGGGATCTTCATCCAATTTGGACTTAACTTCAACCACCAAATAGGAATCTGACTTGCTTTGCATCTCCACTCCACCCTCAACTAAGTCAACCAACTACACCCCTAACCGAGCTAGTGTGTAGATAGCCCTTTCCAATTCCTTTTTGCCTTCCTAAATATGTGCCATGCTACCTATAGATACTCTGCTTAGGGCATCAGCCACCACATTGGCTTTTCCCAGGTGACATAGCGCGGTCATATCGTAATCCTTCAGGAGCTCTAACCTCCTTTTCTGACAAAGATTTAGGTCCTTCTGACTGAATACATATTGGAAGCTTTTGTGATCGGTGAAAGCATCTATGTGAGCCCTGTACAGGTAGTGTCTCCATATTTTTAACGCAAACACCATAGCTACCAACTTGAAGTCATGAGTCGAGTAATTCTTTCATGAACTTTGAGCTGTATGGAGGCAGAAGCTATCGTCGTACCCCCACTGCATCAGAATGTAGTTGAGTCCAACTCTGGAAGTGTCACACACAACCAACCCATCTGTTCCTTCTGGTAAGGTCAAAACTGGAGCAATAGTGAGTCGAGGCTTACTCCTAGAAACTCCTCTCACACACATTTGATCACTAGAATTTCACCTTTTACTAAGTCAACTTAGTTATAAGAGATGCTATAGAGGAAAATCCTTTCATAAATTGTCGGTAATAACTGGCTAGGCCCAGAAAACTCCTAATTTCGATTGGGGAGGTTTGTCTGGGCCAATCTTTCATTGTGGCTATCTTTTGAGGATCTACCTGTATTCCTTCACTCGAGACCACATGACCTAGGAAAGTCACAGACTTCAACCAGAATTCGCATTTGCTGAACTTGGCGAATAACTAGCAATCTCTGAGTGTTTGTAGCACTATCTGTAGGTGATTAGTATGTTCTTCCTCATTTCTGAAGTATACCAGAATGTCATCAATAAAAACAATGGAGAACATATCCAAATACTTCTTGAAGACTCTGTTCATCAGGTCCATGAAAGCTGCGGGGGCATTTGTTAGTCCGAAGGACATAACCACAAACTCATAGTGACTATACCGAGTTTTGAAAGTTGTTTTTAGTATGTCACACTCTCTGATCCTTAGCTGATGATACCCCAACCTATGATCTATTTTGGAGAAACAACTGGCTCCCTGAAGTTGGTCAAAAAAGTCATTAATTTTTGGTAGGGGATACTTGTTCTCGACTGTGACTTTGCTCAACTGACGGTAATCTATGCACATTCTGAGGGTACCGTCTTTCTTTTGCATGAATAGTACTGGAGCACCCCAGGGAGGGATGCAGATGGGCAGAGTGTCTGGGATAAGGTCTATGCCGAAGTCAATTTCCCTTTCAGGAGGAACTCCGGGAAGATCTTCAGGGAACATCTGAAAACTCGTTGATCACAGGGACTGACTGGATAGTTGGGGTCTCAGAGTCGGAATCCTTGACTCGAACTAAATGGTAACTACATCCCTTAGAAATAAGTTTCCTGACCTTAAGGTAGGAAATAAACTTACCCTTTGGCGCTGAACTATTGCCCGACCATTCTAGAGCTGGCTTATTGGGGAATTGAAACCTGACAACCCTAGTTCTACAGTCGATTAAGGCATAACCGAAGTGTAACCAATCCATGCCAAGGATGAGATCAAAGTTGACCATGTCTAACTTTATAAGGTCAGCTGGAATGACTTTATTGAAGACTGAGATTAGGTAGTTTCTATACACCCGGCTGGCTCTAACTGACTCGTCAACTTGGGTGGATACTGAGAATGGTTCTGAGAGGACCTCTGGACTGATACTGAACTGGACTGCTACATAGGGAGTCACGAATGATAGTGTGGATCTTGGATCTAGTAGGGCTATATCTAGATGAAAGAGGCGTAACAAACCTGTGACTACGTCAGGTGAGCTCTCCTGGTCCTGACGAGAAGACAATGCATAAAAATGGTTTTGGCGCTGACCGACATCCGTACTTGATGTGTGGACCTGCTGAGCTGGTCGGCTTGCTGGAGCTGCTGATGTGGTGGATTGTACTCTTCCCCGTCCTATTGATGGGAAATCTTTAATTTGATGATCAAGCTATCCACAACCAAAATAGCCCTCTCGACCCTATAGACAGTCTCCCAAATGGTTTTTACCACACTTAGGGCAAGCTGGATACTTGTTGTTGGCACTGTAGCTCTGGGACTGAGAGCCAGATGCTCCACCCCTTCGATCCTAGCGGGACCAAAAGGTTGGTGTGCTGGCTGAGCTGGGTGCTGGGGCTCTCTACTACTGCTATGGGTGTCTACTACCGCCAGACCTCTGATGACCATAATCTGATTGGCTCGTCCTTGCCCTCTTATTCTTTCTCTCCATGTCCTTCAATTTATCTGCCTCAATATGTTGGGCATGAATAATAAGGATGGAGAGATCGATGTCCTTGATAAGCATTGCAGTCCTACACTCCTTGAGGATCTGGTTCGACACTCCGTTCACAAATTTCAACATACGAGCCCTTGGCTCGGCTACCATCTCTGGAATGTACTTAGATAGCCTGGTGAACTTTAATGCATATTCTTTTATTGTTCTGTGGCCATATCTAAAATTCATGAACTCAGTCACTTTTGCCTCCCTGAGCTCCCGAGGGAAAAAATCTGTCTAGGAAGGCTGTGTTGAACTCCTCCCACTCCATCGGTCTTGCTTCCGCTGGCAGCCCCTCTTTCCACTGTTCATACCAGACCCGGTCTACCCCTTTTAGCTAGTACGCAACCAGGTCAGCACTCTCACGAGGAGCTAACACCCATTATATGGGTAATCTTTTTAATCTCGCCCGTGAACTCTTGGGGGTCCTCCCCCACCTTGGATCCCATAGAGGATGAAGGGTTCATTCGGGTGAAGTCCCGCACCCTAGAAGCTCTGCGGACCCGTTTGTGTTCACCGAAACCATTTGCTGATTCATCTGATTGATGACTTTTTGAGCGAGCAACTGGATAGCCACTCTAAACTCTGCAGTGGACACTATGTCATCCTGAGGGGATACTAGAGCTGGTGGGGAAGGTCGATCGGTGTGGCCGGTCCTTCTTCTGTTACTGTGTCTGGGAGGCATGATTCATTAAAATGAAATAGAGCACGATTAGGAATACGTTTCTGGAATCGAACTTTAACGCATAATCAAGAGTATGAATAAAAGAGAGTTTTCCTAATAACATCTCGTAGCCTCCCCTTCATAAGTGTGGCTTACTTCACACCCATGAAAAAGACTCTACTCAATGCAGCTTTCAGACATTCCGAGGATACTCTAAACATAGTGCTCTGATACCAAGTTTGACACGCCCCGAGTTTACACCCTAGAAGGGGCACGGTACTTGGAGTCACAAGTAGCCTCAAGTCAACCCCTGATCTATCATATACTAGCATTCTGAGTAAACATAATTTGCAGAAGCTTTAAAATACTATCATAAAACATTTATATTGGAAAATAAACTGAATCACTAAAGTTTAAAATCGTTAGAACAAAACTGAAAGTCTAAAAGTAACATATTTATGTCTGATAGACACTACAACTATAGAGTTGCTAGGACAAACCCCCAGCTAACTCCAAATCTAAATAAAACAAATTGAGCTGAAAGAAATAATCTCCATCCTCGAAGGATAAGGACTCACCAATGAAGCTGCTGAGAAAAGAATGTGCGAGGTCAGCTAACGGCGTTGAGTTTGAGAACCTGTGGCTATATCATGAAATGATACAACATAAAAGGTATACGTCAGTACTTTGAATGTACTGAGTAAGCAGGAAAACATAATACTGGATATAAATGACTGAACTGAAACGACATGCAATGACCACTGAAATAATTGAAGTAAACTAAGATGGGCAAGATGACCCTCTCTAATGGTCAAAGACATGCCCTAAGTATGAAATTGAGTCTGAGATACTGTATTGAACTGACTAATCTAAGACTGAACTGAGCTGCCTAGTGGGAGAGTCTATAACCGACATATCACCACGTTTGCTAGATGTGGAGTCTAATGTATACGCCCCACCGGTAAGACCCAATATACCTTACTAGGGTATAAAGGCATGAACTAGGTGATCACAAAAGTTTGGGGCCAATCTGGCCAATGAATACTGTAACGTATGCTGGCAACATAGTTCTGGGAACCTGGGTGCACTGGAACCCCGGTCTATTCGGTGCTAAGTCCTACTCCAACTGGATAGTCCTAGATTGAATACTACGCTGATAGCTTGAAATTGGTGCCCAAGACTAGTCATGTATACATATTTGAAAGCACCTGAGAGTCTTATCGGACCAGATTTTGAAACTGAGTTCTAGATTGGTTAGTGATGCTTATCTAGAAGTGTTGTAACCGTCTAAGAAAAAACTGTAGTTTGAAATTGGGGTCTTAAGACTAGTCAGAGCTATATATCTAAAGTTTCATGACTGCCTTGTGGACCAATAAATTGAATTTTAAATCTGATGTTGATAACTGCGAGGTATCCTAGACACCTCAGGAGTTTCTGTAGTCAACTGATCAACTGACAAATTCTGAGTAACACTGCGGATTCCTACATTCGGACTGAACTGAACTACTAAGCAGCTAACAAAGATTTTAACTTATTCTAACAATATGGGAATCCATAATATGGATAAAATCAAGCAATAAGGAAGTCTAATCCAACCATTAGAATTATAGGAATTCTCATTCAATAATAGGGCTGAAATCATTCTTACTAGGAGAGAAATTACACAATATCTAAATAATGAAAAAAAATATCTAACAATCAGATTAAAGCAAATTTCACAAGCTAAAAGTAATCTCACACATAATTCAACCTCATTCAAAAGCTCAGGAAATAGAATTCACTTTTATAAGAAAAACATCAATTTAATCATGAATTGATGGAAATCATGTCTAAAATAATCATGGATATCATTCTATGTGAATTCAAAGAAAACTAAAATATATTCTCCTCACATTTGAAAGCTTAGGGCTTGGATTTTTAGAGAAACTAGAGAAGGGTTTTGGGGGACACAAGGGAAGAAATATCCTCTTGTTGAATTTCCACATACTTGAGTTAGAATTTCCTTGGAGAAGGAAGCTTGGATTGTTGTAATGGAGGAAAAACCCTCTTCTTTCTTGAGAGCTTCTTGAGAGGAAAGTTTATGGTATTTTTTTCTAAAGATGAGTAGGAATGGGGGGAAAACCATTTTGCCCTTCTAAATCCCCTCAAAATAACCCAAAATGAATTACTTTAGGATCTAGGAGGTTTGGAAATTACTGAATCACCCTTAGGAAATTCGCAGGAAAAACTGACTGCTAGTCCCCATGGGGACCCTACGACTCGTGCCCAGTGACCACGACTCGTGGTCACAGCCGTTGAGTCCACTGCCCAAAAAGCCCTATTGATCACCATGAGGGACACCACGACTCATGGTGTACCCTACGACTCGTGGTGACCCACTCTTCAACTACACTGCCAACATCATTATTCTTCCAACTATTTGGAATCACAGGTCACCTAACGAATCGTGGCTTGGACCACGACTCGTGGTGACTAATTGTGAAGTACACTGCCAAATTTCCTCCTGGTCTTCAATCAACTACTGGCCACAGGTCACCTAACAGATCGTGGTGTTGACCACAATTCATGGTCACACCCGTGGTCACTCTATTTTTCCCAACTTTTTCTACCAAGTCTGGACCCTTCCCCACGAGTCACTTCACGACTCGTGGCCTACCCCCACGTGTCACAGGATGACTCGTTCTGTGATCTGGTGCAGAAATTCTTCTTTTCTCAGTTTCAACTCTTGGGTTTGATTTTTGAGTTTTCGGGGCATTACACATACATAGCATGAATAAGAGCATTACTAAGCGAAAACAAAACATAAGCGTAATGTGAGCAGAAGTTTTCATAATATAACTACATGAACTTGAACACGAACCAACATCGCTGAATCATCTATACATTGATGTCTGAAAAGCCTCTAAACATCTGATGAACTGATGGGACAACACCCCCAACAAGCTCACTAAGTCTGAAACTAAAAGATAAAAACAAAAGAGATACAATCAAAACTGACGTCCTCGGATCATGAGGACTCACCAAAACTAGAATAGGGATTGACTGACAAGGATTGAGCTAATGACGAGATAGTGAGGGATTACCCGAACCTATATTATGAGATGATATAGCATAGAATATGCGGTCAATATTTCGAATGTACTGAGTATGTAGAGAAGTAAAACATGCTAATAAAATGATAGTCTGAAATCATGAATATTAAACAAGATAGAACATGAGAGTAAAGACAACATGAAAAAAATCATATTTTTGAAGTAATCATAATCATTAGATATTCATCATAAGCTGAACATAATGGTCCAACACTTAGAACTAGAAAACATGTAATGTACCTTACTTGAAATCATAAATAAGAACTCATAAACTAGTCAATGAAGTATATTTAAGACATGAACATAAGTAACTGAAAATATAAGGAACAATGGGAGGCTTTGTCATAACAAATACCATCATGATATAGCTTACATGATGCCCCAATTATCACTCTCAAGTGGCCAGAGCCGTCCCAAGCTTGCCAAGGAAAGGAACGATTAAGGCGTGATATCACTTGTGAGTCTCGTAGGGTTTGAGCATGAATATAAATCTATAGTGGCATGTAGTTTTGAGACTCAGGATTTTCCTGAACCCGTATCCTACTCCGTGCTAGACACTACTCCCAAAAATGTGCACATAACTCATAATCATCATCATGAAAATATACTTGAACTTTCATGGGCTAGAGAAACATGAAATTATAATGATATCAGACATGTGTGAGATATTAATAAAAAGATTCCATAGAGTTGGCCATGATACTTGAATTAGAATTGCATGAAAATAATACATGCTTGAATGAAACTTCATAACTTGAAATCATAAAATTCATACCCTTAAGATTCATAAAATTTCATACATATTTTGGATAATACATCATGACTTGAAATCATAGGCTTATAATCTTGAATTTCATAAATCATACATAATAGGGCATAATCTTCATAAACTTGAAATCATGAATTAGTAAGTAAATAGTATGAGTAAAATCTGCTCTAATCGTCATAAATCGTCAAATGAAACATGAGAGAATTGAACCCATAGAGATAGCATGAAAGGTTATATAAATTGGGTTAGACCCTAAAATTTTAACATGACATGCTTTGAGACTTGAAATCATAGAACATAGATGAAATTGGGCATGAGGGTGAAAGAATTTTTCCCATTCATAACCCTACATACCTAGGTAACTAACTCTTAAACTTGTATTGAAAACCCGAGAAAGATTTGAAGAGATTTGATGAAGAACCCTAGCCTTGATCTTGAGAAGACCTTCAATCTATTATTGTTTTGAAAGAATAAGGAATTAGGCTATGTTAAACCCCTTGATACACTCTTTAAGAAACCCAAAACGACGTCACTTAGGGGTTAGAAGCTTAGAAAGTTACGAAAATATCCCTAAAAATGTAATTAAAAGGCTGACTACCAGTCACCACGAGTCGTACCACCTTATTAGGACTCTTGGTTTCCTTCCATTGCTTGCCAGTCCCATTTCTAGTTCTCTGATTCTCAAACCATAGGAATTCATCACGATTCACTGTTTCCTACAATGATTCATTACATCACTCATGGCTAGGGAACCCATCCTCTACACTTTCACACCACGACTCGTTGTTTCCTACAATGAGTCGTACCATGACTCATTACTCCCCAGAGCTTGCCACTCCAACAGATTCCACGGCTCCTCACCATGACCCTTCATAAGAAACAATGAGTCATACCATGACTCATCATATTAGGACTACCTCTAAAGGTGCAAACTACGTCTTATGACAATAAGTCGTACCTACTCACCACGACTTATGGCGTAGACTGAGGGTCTAGGAAATAAAATTTCAAAAAGCTCACTAAGACTCATCCAATGGTCTGTCTTATTACCCCATGACTCTTACCATGAGACATTCTATGGAATTTTATAGATTCTTTTGCTGATTATGCTACAAGTCTAGTGCTCGATCGTTGGACTTTGTTACAATCATCTGTCTCCCAACTCAATTCACATATGGACCGAACTTGTTAACATGTTCTTGAGGAAATGGTTCCTGCCTAGCAAGAAAGATGAACAAATGGATACAATTTCTATTTCAGGCTGCTTCCAGGGAACAAATGTTTGAGGCATGGGAGCGCTTCAAGAAATACATAATGAGGACACCCACCCCAGGGTTCCTCGATCATATTACTTGAGATATACTATACTAGTCTGGACTATTTGACTCAATCCATGGCTAGTAATGCGGATGGAGTTTGTTTTATGAACAAAATATACAACCGGATTGTCATTATTCTTGATCGAATTACAAAGAGTAACCAAGCATGGCATGGTGGAAACCAAAGTAGAGGGCTGAATGTGGGTATTCATTCATTATTTCATTTGATGAAGGAGAACCAAGACGGTGATCAGATGATTGCTTCTATGGCTACTAACATTGCCCTATTGACCAAAAAGTTGACCAAATCGGAGGTCAAGAAGGTGCACTTCTTGGAAGAAGCTTTGATAGACCACAGTATGGGCATGGATGCCCCCTTTTTCCTTTTCAATTCTAACAGTACCAAGAGCAACCTTCAATGCAGGTTGAAGATGCTAACAATGTTGGCAATACACCTGGAGGTTATCCAAGGCCATATTATCAATAACAATATCAAGGCTAGCCATCTTCCTCTTACCAAAGTCAATGGCGACCTCAACTATAAGGTCAAGTCAGTATTATCGACGGGATGACTATGGAGTCCCAAATTAGGGGTGGCATAATAATGATAATTCTTGAAACAAGAGCTCAAACCCCTATGTTCCACCGATGGATCCTTCTTCTAGTGCACAAAACTGGAGGGAGGGGCCATCTCAAGAACAATGGGACTCCATAATTGAAAACATGTTGGAGAAAGTGCTCTTCAACCAAGAGAGGTCTGATGCATGTTTAAAAAGATTGATAGAAATTATTGGCTCACACACAACATCTATTCAAAAATTGAAGCAACAGGTGAGAGATCGCTCAAGAGAGCACAACCCCAAGAAAAAAGGGCATCTCATAGTGACACAGTGGCCAACCCTTAGAGGAACGTTTATACCTCCAATACTCATTGTATGGACATTGTCACTAGAAGTGGCAAGATTGTACAACCCACTATTGATAATGCTAGAGGTGATGTTGTTGAAAATGGTGTTGATGGTGATTGTGAGGATGTTGATGAATGATTGATGAAGCCACCCGTTGATGGGGTGGTTGTAAAAGCTATGGTAAGTAAAAAAAGTAAGGAGAAGGCTAAGAAAAGTTTAGTTGACATTGCTAAAGCCTATCCTCAACCTCCCCTTTTCTCAAAGGTTGGCTAAACATGCTCTTGATGTAAAGATTCTAAACAGATTGAGAAGTTGAAAGAGACTACACTCCAGGTTCTATTCATAGATACAATCAAGGAAATGCCTGGTTCAACCAAGTACTTGAAGATATTACTAACAAAGACAGAGAAAAGTGAGGAAGAGGTTATCCTAATTACCCATCAAGTTAGTGCCATCATTTCTTGCACACATATGTAGAAGAAAGGAGATCTAGGTGAATTTACCATTCCTTGTCAAATTGGGCACTATGTCTGCTTGAGAGCATTGTGTGATAATTAGGCAAGCATTAACTTGATAACTTTAGCTATCTACGAGTCATATAGGTTGACCATATTGAAACCCACCTCTATTCGGCTCTAATTGGTTGAAAAGTCTATCAAAAAGTCGGTAGGGGTGCTGGAAGATGTATTCGTGAAAGTCAAAAAGTTCACTCTTTTGGCTAATTTTGTTATTTTAGACTATGCAGTGGATATGGATGTTCATCGGTTTTTGCAACTACACGAAGTGCACGTGGTCGAACAAGTAGTACAATGGCTAAAGTAAGCCAAGTATCGATCCCACAAGGACTGAACTAAGGTAATAATCAACTTAAGTGTTAATGAACTATAACTTCAAAAATGCAGACAACAATTTAAAGAAGATTTTTGAGAGTTTGTTTCCTAATTTATACTAATCTAAGACAAAATTATAAAGTGAGTCTGAACTATAGTAATGAGCAAGCTGAGGCTAAAACGAACATGCAGGGAAATAATTTATCGATACAATTCGGTTAATCTTTCCTTCGGTTGCTAGGCAAGAATTATTGCCTATGGATAGAAACTTTCGTATTCTACCCAACTTAAGAAGCATGAACCTTCAACCTACATTTCTTTGATAAAAGAATTTCATGTTCTAGCCATACAAAACCGATTCCTTAATTGACTAATACGACTTTCAGATATATTTCTATTCTGAATGTAAATCAATTCTCAATTTTCCCAAACTAAGAAGAGATCATATCCTACCAATTCACAACTTTCCAATTTCTTTCCTTTTCAAGATAAAACTGGATTTTTTAGATATATATTAACATTGGCCAAACATTAATGCAGTAAGAACAAGAATTGATAGAACAACCATTGAAGAAAAGATGAAAACTAAATTGATCAATAATTACATTCCACTACAATTGTTCTTAACCTCAGCAAGAAGTGAATTTAGCCACTCATTTGTGAATTAAACATCATCAAATGAGTGTAAATCATACAAACAATTGAGATGAAAGAGAAGATAGAGAAGAACCCTAGAATTTTCATCCCCTCAACTGCCTGTAACCCACGTTCTTGCTCAACCAAGTCAAAATAATTAAAAATAAACCTAAGTGTGCTTTTTATACCAGTGGGAATTTTTCTCAGAATAACAAGCAACGTGTCACGGAGTGCATCGCGGAGGACTGCCTCCGTGAGACGCAGCTAACGCGAACCCTCTCTGGAATCAGGTCTCTCAGCAATTATTCCTCAGCGTGCCACGACATGAAACGCGGAGCTTGGAAAATGTGCCACGGTGCCATCGCGAACCCTTACTGGAAATTGATGTTCTAGGTAAATATACCCAACGTGCCATGGCTTGTATCGCCTCTACTACTATCTATACATAATAGTCTGAAAAGCCTCTACTACTATGACGAGATAATGGGACAATACCCCCAACTAGCTCACTAGGTCTGAAACTGAAATACATGATAAAAACATAAAGTTGATAATGTCCCCGGAGAATGAGGACACACCCAAGAGGGAATAGGGATGGATTGATCGGGAGCGAGCTGTCGGTGAGACTGAGATGGATCGCCCAAACCAATATCATGAGATGTTATAACGTAGAGTACGTGGTCGATACTTTGAATGTACGGAGTATGTAAGGTAAGTAAAATATGCCGCTAAAGCGATAGTTTGAAATCATAAGCATAAATCAAGAAAGTTCAAGAGAGTGAGGAAAGCATGCTTAAATTTATAAATCTGAAATATGCATAATCATAAGCTATTCATCATACATTGAACATAATGACCCAAGGTTTAGAAATAGAAATCATGTAAACAGTCATACTTGAAATCGTAAGTGAAAGCTCATAAACTGATCAATGGGTCAAGTATACTATAAAACATAATATCATAAGTCATGAACATGAGTAACTAAAAACTTGAGGAATAGTGGGATTTTTATAACCTACATACCCCACGTGAGCATATATAGAGCCCAACCTGTAAACCCTAGTCGGAAGGGTGTTTGTACCTTGCCAAGAGTGGAACCATGAAAAAGGCGTGATATCAGTCATAGGTGGCCCATGTGGGCATGGGAGATACTATCATGGAGGACCCCATCATGGCTTTGTTGGCATGTAGTTCTGATACCTGGGTGTGCTGGAACCCTAGCCTACTGGGTGTTAAATACCACTCCCAAAACATATATAGTGCTCATATCATAATCATGAAACATACTTGAAGTACATGGGATAGTTGAAATCATGAGATTCGTAAACATACTTGAGATATGTGAAATAGCCATAAAATAGGCCATGAGTCGATCATGATCATAAACCTGATATTCATAAAAACCATGCATACTTGAGGAAATAATCATTTTCTATAATCTATAAATTCATTAAATAGTTCTTGCGAAAATCATGCACTATAATCATAAAACATAATTCACTTCGTCATACTTGAAATCATAGACTTATAAACTTAATTTCATAAATCAAGCATAATAGGGCGTAATATTCATAAACTTGAAATTATTTTTTTAATGATTAAATTGAGAGTAAAATCTACCCCAATAGTTTTAAAACATTAATTGAAACATGAGAGAATTTGACCAGAACATAACATAGATATTTGCAAGGATTTGGGTTAAACCCTAAAATTTTTAGTTCACTTAATTTGAGACTTAAAATCATGAGTTAGAGAAGAAATTGGTCATGAGAATGGAATAATTTTTCCCATTTATAACCCTACATACCTAGGTAAATTGATTTCTAAGCTTTCCTTGAACACCCTAGAAGATTGGGAGAGAATTTGATGAGGAACCCTAGCTTGATCTTGGAAGAGGATTTCAAATATAATGAAATTATAAGAGCATAATGGCTTAGGCTAGGTTAAACCCCCTTGAAACACTCTTTAAGAAGCCCAAAGTGATGTCATTAAGGAATTAGAAGCTTAGGAATTTACAAGACTACCCCAGGAAAATGCATTAAATTTCTGACTGTCAATTGCAATGACCCATCCAACGAGTCATTGTCGGACTTGATGTCTTGTTAGATCCATCCATTTTTTCTGGAGTACTTCTGGCACCCTTATTATTCCCTGACATACGGTTAGTTAGGATGAGTCATCACAAACTATAACGACTCTTTACTCCTTTCATTGTCACCATTGCCACACCTGCATTGATTCTGAAATCCTTTCAGTGGATCAATACCATAGGTTGTCGAATGCCCTAACGAGTCGTGGTATCCTTCCATTTTCTCTAAACCAAATTTGACCCTTTTCTGAAGTCAACTTGACGACTCCTCAGGATGACCCATTGCATGAACTGATAAGTTGTTATGTGACTCGTTGTTTTTGGGATGCCTTGACTGATGGCTTACAATGAGCACACAATCGGTCGTTTTTCCCCACAACGACTCATTCCTTGAGTCGTTCTGTGACTCTGGTGCAATTTCTTACAGAAAGTCTCGAGTCTAATTTTAGGAACTTTTTAGGGTGTTACAGTGCTCGTGAGAGATACCCTAAGGGTCGAACCCTTATTTGGGCAAGCCTCATTGGGGCATCACGGAGGAGAGAGCGTTAAGTACTATTGAATTGGACCAGTACCCGAATATCATGTTGCATATTTAGTTCCAGATATGGGACTTCCTTCTCTATCCTTTGGGCCACTACATCTAGACTCACATCAAGAAATTCTATGCAGTTTATGATTCCTTTTTACAATTGACCAAGCCAGGTCTAAGGTCATAGGTGGAGCCTCTAATGTCTATGATAAACCATGGAGTATCGATTGATATCAGCCCCGAGGCAATCAATCGGTACTACCTCAGTGATGGTTATGAGGCCATAGACAATTTGGCCTATGATGTCGTAGTTGAATGAGAATGCAGTCTAGGCCATGGATCACCAGGATCATTGCCTGATCTACACCTGTACGAGCCACCCCTGACAGTGCCCAGATTTTCAAGAGAGAATTGCTCCTCCAGGCCAAGTTTTGGTGGAACATAATGTGTAGCCGCATCTAGCCAAACAAGAGCAATAATAGACTTACACATGGCCACACATTGGTCAAAGCTACTATACTTGATCTGAATAGGGTTGACATCGAGCGGATGTGTAACACCCTAAAACATTGCTAGACCAAACTCAGACATTTCATGAAAAATTAGAAAAGAATTTTCTCAAAATGACCAAGATAAAGAATCTTTGTCAGCAGTAATGACCCGTTGTCTGGGTCGTGGTCATCTCTGTCAGATGTTCCTCGGGAACCAATGAGATATGGAACGTCCCGTGTTGTGAGAAGCAATGAGTTGTCTTGTCACTTATTACATCCCCAACTTAGTACCAGTTAATCCCTTTTCAGGAACCCACGAGTCAAACAACGAGTCATCGTTTGATATAATGACTCGTGGCGTGACTCGTTAGTTGGGTATCCAAAGTATTTTTCGACCAACTTCTTTAGTGACAACAACGACCCTTTGTATCACACAATGAATCATTGTGTCCACCTGTGGTGTCAAGCACCAAGAATCCTTTAGGATTTCAAGTAGACAGGACGATAGGTGAAAACAACTCATTGTCCCAACCAACGAGTCATGGTGTCGCCCATTAGAGGAGGGGGCCCAGTGTTTTGTTTTAGACCCTACTAGAGGCTACGGGAGGAACCAATGACCCATTGGTTATTCTAATGAGTTGTGGTCCCCACCCGTTGCATTTCCAGTAAGCCAAGAATCTAGGCCCAGGACCAACGATTGATCCCAATGAATCATGGTGTCAACCAACGACTCATTGTGTGACTTGTTGGTCCCCTGTCAAGTAGTTTTTCAGACTTTCTCCAAGGGTTTTTTTTGTAAATTCCCACCTTTTTAACCCCTAAATTACATTGTTTTAGTTTATATTCAGAGAATTTAGATGGTTAATCCACATTTATACTTCATTCCTCTCATTCCCTCAGAAGTCAGATCGTAGAACTTTTTCAGAAAACACTGAGCAGAAGAAAGGGTTCAACTTTTATTCTCAGATATTCTTAAGGGTTTCCTCCGGGGTTTCATCACTAGGTATGTGAGAATATAGAAAGGGAATTTTCCTTCCCTTTTCCCCTAAAACCCATCTAAATTTTCTTATCAGTTCTAGGCCACGAGTGTTCGAATTTGAATAAATGTTCAGCCAGATTCCATCTATATTATGTGGAACGTTATTCATGTTAATTATTGTTATATTTCCACTATCTTGTGACTATGTTGATACTTGTTCCTGTAAATGGATTCTAGCCCTAGCCTTTGAATGCAGTAAATTAGAGTCTTGCATAATTGATCAGTTATTCATGGTTCTTGATTTTGTCAGTGTTAGGATTTTATTATTATCAGTTGAAATCTCAATCAGTTATTCAGTTGCATGCTAGTCCATTTTCAGTCAGAATATTAGCATTCTTAGTATTTTCAAAAATGTCAACTGATCAGTTTGACTATAGTCTTTTATTGAGGTGTCAGTAGTGCCTCCTAGATATCAGTTATCAGACTTAGTTATTAGTTATCGTATTTTAGTTTGTTTTTTAGACGGTTGTGATGCTTCCAGATAAGCAGCTCTGACCAGTCTTAGAACAACTAGCTTTAGTTTTAGTTTGTTCTTTAGACGGTTATGACGCTTTCAAATACGCAGCTCTGGCCATTCTTAGAACACCAGTTACAGAATTTGGTCCGATAAGACTCATAGGGCACTTCCAGATAAATATACCTGATTTAGTCTTGGACCCCAGTCTCGAGGTATCAGCTTAGTAGTCAAACTAGGACTCTTCAGTGGGAGTATCACTTAGCATCGAGCGGACCGGGGTTCCAGCTCACCCAGAACTACATTGCTAATGTAGATTTGTGATCATCCAGTTCATACCTTTATAACTTGGCAAGATATATTGGGTCCTATCGATGGGGCATATACATCAAAATTCACATCTAGCTCACGTGGTTATATGTCAGTTATAGACTCTCCCACTAGTTAGTACAATTTCAATTTAGCTTAACTGAGTACAATTTCAGTTTAGCTTAGCTCAGTTCAGTTCAGTTTAGCTTAGCTTAGTATTTCAGATTTAGGACATGTCTATGCCCATCAGCCAAGGTCATTATTGACCATATCAGTTATATTTTAGTTGTTTAGTTTTCAATATTCCAGTTGGTCATTTCATGTCATTTTAGTTCACTTATATGTCTTTCTATGCATTATTATATCTCTCGCTTACTTAGTACATTTCAAGTACTAACGTATACCTTCTATGCTGTATCGTATCATGATACAAGCATAGGTTCTCAGCCCCAGCGTCGTCAGTAGATTTTTTCGGACAATACCAGCAGCCACCTTTGGTGAGTCCTCATCTTTCGAGGACGATATTTATTTTTCAATTATTTTCTTTCAGTTAGAATTTAGAGTGATCTGGGGGCTTGTCCCAACAACTCATCATTTGTAGATGGCTTTCAGACATAGACTCAAACATTTAGTATTGTATTTTTCATTCAGATGTATTATCTCTTATCAACGTAGTTTTTCTTAAATGATTTTATTTATTTAAAGCTTCCACTTATAACTACTCAGGTTATCAGTGTTATGATAGACCATGGGTTGGCTTGGGTTACTTTTGACTCCAAGTACCATGTCTTATCCAATGTATAGACTCAAGTCATGATAGCATGTTATGTTGTAATACCTCAGAAGCCCTAAGACCAGACCTAGGAGTTGAAACGAAGAAAACTGAAAATTTTGCATCAGGTCACAGAACGAGTTGTTCTTTGACCCATGGGGAAGACCACGAGTCGTGAAGTGACTCGTGGTGAGGTACTGGACTTGAGTTCAAAAATTGTTGATGGAGTCACCACGGGCATGACCATGAGTCATGGTCAGGCCCCACGACTCGTCAGGTTTGCCGTGGCCAAGGAAATTGAAAAGGAATGTGAGTGGCAGTGCACTTGACGGTTGGACCGCATGGGTCGTGGTAGGACACCATGATTCATTGGCAGGACCATGACCAATAGGTAACAAATGACTTTAGGTTGAAGCAGTGTATATGACGAGTGGTGACCATGAGTGGTGGTCACCGATAACGATTCGTATGATGGCCCGTTATGTGTTTCATGTGAAACCTCGACAGTCTACCCAATTATCAATGTAACGACCCATGGTTGGTGGCAACGACTCGTTTTGTCCCTCATGGGGACTGACGAGCAGTTATTTTCTGCGAAGTTATTAAGGGTATTCTCGTCATTCCTATCCTCCAGGGTCCTATACTATGTCGTTTTAAGCTATTTTTTGGGGTGTATTAAGATAAGTTAAGTCACTCTAGCTTATTCAAAACCCATGTATGCAAGTTAGGGAGTTATAAAGGAGATCAAGCTTAAGCCCATATAACTCTTCTGAAATCCCTTTTGGGCAACCAAGGAAGTGCAAGAATCAGCTTTAATTAGGTATGTAGGGTTATGAATGGGTGAATCCGTTCACACCTATGCCCAATCTCTCTCTAAATCATGGAAACTCCTATGTTAATTCAATGGGGCATTAATCCAATGCATGAAATTCCTAATTCCCTATATGGGTATGATTTAAATGAGTTTTTACTATTGAATTATGAATCATGGGCAAGTTTATGTTTTTTTCTAATGAAATTATGTTTCAAGCATTTTGAATTAACATGCCCAATCAGGAGAAGTTCATGAAAGTTAAGATTTATGATGAATGTCCATGTATGATGAAGTATTAATGATGAAAAACATGTTTTCAAGTTACCTATATTTATGATCATGTTTTCAAGCGAATTATGTATTTTTCAAGCATGTTAAAGTATTAGTCAATGCTCAAATATTCAAGTATGAGTTATCATTTTATGAATTAAGCTTTCCACATGGTTTTGGAGCGAAAACTCCCATTTACATTTAGCTTTTGGTATGGTTTGAGCAAGAGCTCCTCATGTATGATTTCAGCTTCGATATGTATTTGATTATTGAGCTTCATCAATAGACGATGGTAAGTTCATTGAAAACTGATGGAGAGCATATGCATGTTTTTGGTAGTAGTGTCTAGCACCGAGTAGGATATGGGTCAATCAACCTTATGCCTTGAAATTATGCGCCAACGTAGGTGTGATCAGATTATATTGGGACCTTCTATGTGGGCTATCCCCTTCCCCGATTAGGCCACGAGCTTGATATTGATATCGTGGTAACGTCCTTAGCCCTAGCAAGGCTTTGGAAGGCTCTACCTACTTGAGTGTGATAGTTGGGACCACATAAGCTCTATCGTGGTATGTCGGTTAAAAGGAAAGTCTCCCATTGTTCCTCATGATTTTAGTTATGCATGTTTATCATTCATGATATATATATATATATATATATATAGCTACATCTGTTCTAAAAAAGGTTTGACCCAAATATTCAATTTTACTTATCATTATCGGATTTCAGCTTTGGGTCAATTGATTCAGTTATGAGGTTATGTTATGTTGAGATCACGTTTTCCAGAAAATAGCATGCAAGACCTACTCTCAGATTCCTATTTTGTTTATGCTTTATATTATGCATGTTTTAAATGATTTTTCTTATTAACCAGTTTTACTTACCTTGCATACTCAATACATTTCACGTACTAACCCTATACTCTATGTTGTATCATTTCATGATACAGGCCCTAGCATTCAGACTCATCGCCGTCCTTAGCCAGCCTTTCAGAGTTAGCTTCCTATGCCTATTGGTGAGTCCTCATCTCTCGAGGATCATATTTTATCAGTTTTCTTTATGTATTTTTAGTTTTCAGCTTTAGGGAGTTAGTTGGGGGTCTTGTCCCATCAACTCATCAGGTTTAGAGGCTTTTCAGACAAAAAAGGATGTATTCGCCTTAAGATTCGTGTGTATTTATGATGTTATGCTTATTTCATACTTCCGCTAAGATTACCATGTCAATCCTTCTGTTTAATTAATTGAGTTAGATGTATGTTCATACCATGGGTCGACTTGGGGTCTTTCGAGGCTCCTTGTCCTGTGTCTCGATCCGAGCCTGTGTTCGGGTCATGACAATCTTGGTATCATAGCAATAGTTTGAAGTGTCCTAGGGTGTCTAAAAGTCGCGTTAAGTAGAGTATTTTTCATGGGTGTGAAGCGCGCCACACTTATGATGAAGAGGCTATGAGACGTTTAGGAAATGTTCCCTTTATTCATAATCTATGTCGTGCAATGAAATGCCTCCCTATCCTTCTAAATCGTGCTATTCGCGATTGCACAATCATGGCTCCCCGCTGAGTTAATGGTAGGAGGAATGGGAAAGGGTGGATCCATTCACACCCATGCCCAATCTCTCTCTAAATCATGGAAACTCCTATGTTAATTCTATGGGGTTTTAACCCAATGCATGAAATTCCTAATTCCTTATATGGGTGTGATTTAAATGAGTTTTTACTATTGAATTATGAATCATGGGCATGTTTTATATTGTTTTCTATTGAAATTATATTTCAAGCTTTTTCAATTAAAATGCCCAATGAGGAGAAGTTCATGAAAGTTAAGATTTATGATAAATGTCCATGTATGATGAAGTATTAATGATGAAAAGCATGTTTTCAAGAGAATTATGCATTTTCAAGCATGTTAAAGTATCGGGCAATGCCCAAATATTCAAGTATGAGTTATGATTTTAAGAATAAGCTTACCACATAGTTTTGGAGTGAAGACTCCCATTTACATTCAGCTTGTGGTATGGTTTGAGTAAGAGCTTCTCATGTATGATTTCAACTTTGATATGTATTTTATTATTGAGTTTCGTCAACAGATGATGGTAAGCTTTGTTGAAAAATGATAGAGAGCATACACATATTCTTGGGAATAATATCAAGCATCGAATAAGTTATGGGTCAATCAACCCTATGCCTCGAAACTACGCGCCAACGTAGGTATGATCAGATTATATTGGGACCTCCTGTGTGAGATATCCCCTGCCACAATTTGGCCACGAGCTTGATATCGATATCATGGTAACGTCCTTAGCCCTGGCAAGGATTTGGACCGCTCTACCCACTTGAGTGTGATAGCTGGGACCATGTAAGCTCTATCGTGGTATGTCGGTTATAAGATGAGTCTCCCATTGTTCCTCATAATTTCAGTTATGCATGTTTATCATTCATGTTATTTATATATATATATATATATATATATATATATATATATCTACATGTTTTCTGAAGCAGGTTTGTCCCAAATGTTTAATTTTACTTATGATTATCGAATTTCATCTTTGGGTCAATCGACTCAGTTATGAGGTTATGTTATGTTGAAATCACGTTTTCTAGAAAATAGTATGCAAGCCCTACTCTCGGATTTCTAATTTTTTTATGTTTTATATTATGCATATTTTAAATGATTTTACTTAATAAGTGGTTTTACTTACCTTGCATACTCGGTACATTCCATGTACTGACCACATACTCTATGCTTTATCGGCTTTATCGTTTCATGATACAGGCCGTGGCATTCGGACTCAGCCCCGTCCTTACCCAGCCTTTCAGAGTTAGCATCCTACGCCTATTGGTGAGTTGCCACAGGGAATGACTCGTGGCCATGGTCCGTTGAGTTCACTATCCAAAACATCCAAGGGGACCCCATGGGTGACTTCACGAGTTGTAAGGTTAGACCACGACTCGTGGTCACATTTCGTGGCCTACACTGCCCATCCCAACTTGCCAAACCTCCAAGGTAGACCGTGGGTGACCTCACGAGTCGTGAGGTCTGACCACGACTCGTGGTCAGGCTCGTGGCCTCCTCACTCAGGCCTTGTCAAACATGCTGACCACGAGTCACCTCACGACTCGTGGTCACTCCTCACAATGCACCTCGCGGGTCGTTTTGTGACCTGGTGCGAATTTTCAGTTTTTCTCCGCTTTTACTTCCGGTTCTGATTCTTGGGTTCCCAGGGTATAACAATATCTCCCCCTTGGGAACATTCGTCCTCAAATGTTAGAAACATGCAGAAAACTCTGAAATAAGCTATCACCATATATAATTACCGGTCATTTAAGCCAAAAACTGACAGAATGACTACCTCCGAAAAGAACTACATAGCTGAATTGAATTAAGACATCACATACATATAGCATATCATAAAACAAACTTGTACACATGAATTGAACATGAGAAGATGATTAAAGGTTTAGGGCAAAACTGATACCTCAAATTGAAGCTGAGCCGGTAGGGAACAAATAAGGGTATTTAGCTATCATATCTGCTTCTACTTCCCATATAGCTCCCTCAACATGTTGATTTCTCCATAATACTTTAACTAAAGCTGCTTCTTTGTTCCTTAGCCTCCGAAATTGACGATGTAAGATCTCCACCGGAATTTCCTCATAGCTGAGGCTATCCTTTACACCAACGCTGCCTAACGGGACTACTAAAGCTAGATCACCCAAGCACTTTTTCAAGAGCGATATATGAAACACGGGATGAACTGAAGCTAATTCTGAAGGCAAGTCCAACTCATACGCCACCTTACCAACTCTCCTCGTAACCAATTAAGGACTAATGTAGCGGGGACCGAGTTTCCCTTTCTTTCCAAACTACATGATTCCCTTCATGGGAGATACCTTTAGAAATACCCAGTCGTCCACATTAAACTCCAGACCATTCTCCTCACACCAGCATAAGATTTATGATGACTCTGACTGGTTTTTAATCGGTCCCTTATCATCTGGACCTTTACAATTGCCTCATGGACCAAATTTGGTCCTGTCATGGCTGCCTCGCCAACCTCAAACCAACCGATGGGCGATCTACCTCTTTGCCTATAAAGAGCCTTGAACGATGCAATCTTGATACTAGAGTGATAACTATTATTATAGGCGAACTAGATTAAGGGTAAATGATCATCCCAACTACCATTAAAATACATAACACATGCCCTCAACATATCCTCTAGGGTCTGAATGCTTCGTTCTGCCTAACCGTCTGTTTGCGGATGGAAGGCTGCACTAAGCTTAACTTGCGTCCCAAGTCCTTTTTGAAAAGAACGCCAAAATTGAGAGGTAAACTGAGTACTTCGGTCTGAAATAATAGACAAGGGAACTCTATGAAGTTGAATCAAATCCCGAATATACAACTTGGCATAATCATCTGCTGAATCTGTGATCTTGACCGATAGGAAGTGTGCCGCCTTAGTTAACCTATCTACCACCACCCAAATGGAGTCATAGTGTCAGCGAGTACGAGGTAGGCTTGTAACAAAATCCATTTTTACTTCCTCCCACTTCCAAGTGGGAATGCTAATATCCTAAAGTACACCTCCTAGCCTTTGATGCTCGAATTTCACTTGCTGACAGTTTGGACATTTAGCTATGATCTCTGCAATATCCTTCTTTATACCATCCCACCAATAGATTTCTCGCAAGTCCCGATACATCTTCGTGGATCCTAGGTAGATAGAATATCTAGTATCATGTGCCTCATGCAATATCCGAACTCTCAAATTGTCAACGTCCGGAACATATATTTGACCCTGGTATCGTAGCACCCCATCTCCCCTTAGGGAGAAAACTTCCATCCTTTGACTCCGCACTTCTTCCTTTAGCTTCCTATAGGTACGATCATCATCTTGCTTAGATTTGACATCAACCGCTAAAGACGATTCTAACCCATTCTGCACAATAATGCCGCCTTTAGTTGAGTCGATAAATCTAACTCCCGGTCTTGCAAGTCGGTGGACATCCTTCACCAACTCCTTCTTTCCCCCATCTACTTGGGACACACTCTCCATAGAGAGCCTAATAAGTGCATCCGCAACCACATTGTCCTTTCCAGGGTGGTAAAGGACACTCATGTCATATTCCTTAAGTAACTCCAACCATCTCCTCTGCCGAAGATTTAGATCTTTCTGTGAGAACACATATTGCAAGCTCTTGTGATTCGTAAATACATCCATGTGGACCCCATACATGTAATATCGCCATATATTCAATGCAAACACCATCACGGCCAACTCAAGGTCATGGGTCAGGTAATTCTTTTCATGAACTTTTAGCTGTCTCGGAGCATATGCTATTACCTTCCCATGCTGCATCAATACACATCCAGTCCAACTCCCGAAGCATCGCAATACACTACAAAGCCATCAGTTCCCTCGAGTATGGTCAACACTGGTGCTGAAATGAGTTAGATCTTCAACTATTGGATGCTTTTCTCACAAGCATCCGAGCATAGGAACTTCACCTTTTTCTGAGTCAGCTTAGTCAAAGGTGCCGCAGTAGATGAGAAATCCTCAACAAACCTCTGGTAGTAGCCAACTAGACCTAAGAAACTCCGAATTTCCGAAGGATTCACTAGTCTGGGACAATTCTTCACCGCCTCAATCTTCTAGGAATCTACCCTTATGCCTTCACTTGATACCACATGACCCAGAAAAGCCACCGAGTTTAAGCAAAATTCACACTTGCTAAACTTTGCATACAGTTGACGATCCTTGAGGGTTGCAACACTAATCTCAAATGAGTGGCATGCTTCTCCTTACTCCGGGAGTATATAAGAATGTCATCGATGAACACGATCACGAACATATCCAGATATTCCTTGAACACCCAATTCATTAAATCCATAAAAGCTGCAGGGGCATTGGTTAGTCTAAAAGACATAACAACAAATTCATAGTCACCATACCGAGTCTTGAAAGCGGTCTTTGGGATGTCACTCTCCCGAACTCTGAGCTGGTGATACCTGGACCTAAGATCAATCTTGCAAAAGCACTTGGCACCCTATAGCTGGTCAAACAAATTATCGATCCTGGGTAATGGGTACCTGTTCGTGATTGTAACCTTGTTCAACTGCCGATAGTCAATACACATGTGAAGGAAATCATCCTTCTTTCGAACAAATAAAACTAGTGCACCCTATGGAGACTGGCTCGATCTAATAAAGCCCTTATCCTATAGATCCTTTAACTGATCCTTCGATTCCTTTAGTTTGGCTGGGGCCATCCTGTAGGGAGGAATAGATATAGGTTGCATATCGGGTAACATATCAATATTGAAATTAATTTCCCTCTCCAGAGGAACACCGGGCAAATCATCAGGAAATACCTCTTGATATTTGCACACCACTAGAACTATCTGAATGCCGGGATCTTGGACTCCCCATCCTTAACCTTAACTAGGTGGTACATGCAACCTTTAGAGATCATCTTCCTGGCCTTAAGATAGGAAATAAACCGACCTGCTGGTACCATCTAACTACCCTTCCACTCCAACACTGACTCACTCAGAAAATGAAATTCCACCGTACGGGTCCTACAATTAATTGAAACGTAACATGAAAACAACCAATCCATGCTAAGAATAATGGTAAAGTCAGTCATGGATAACTCTACAAGGTCTGCGGAGGTAACCTTATGCAACACAATGACCGAGCATTCTCTATATACTCATCTAGCTATGACCGAATCACCAACAAGGGTCGAAATTGAAAATGCTCCGGACAAGGTCTCGGGACCAACTCCAAGGCTACTAGCAATGTAAGGATTCACGAAGCACAAGATGGATCCCTGACCTAGCAAGGCATAAATATCAATATGAAAGACACGCAACATACTAGTGACCACATCGTGCGAAGTCTCCTGCTCCTGGCGCGAGGCAACGACATAGAATCGATTTTGGTGTTGTCTGCCACCTCCACTAGTCGATGCTCCCTGCGGAGTGGAATGGGCTGGAGCTGCTGCTGTCCTGGTGGCCTCTGCACGACCCCTATCATCACCCTCTCTAGCATATGGGCACGCTCGACGCATATGCCTAGATCTACCACACCCATAGCAAACATCTGAACCGAGCAACCACTCCCTGGCATGACTCTTGCCGCACTTCCCGCAGGCTGGAGAGGTATACTCTAACTGGGTGCCCCTCTAATCCCTAGACTCTGAAGCCCTACTCTTCTAATCACCTCTGGGCCTGGATGGAACACTAGTTGATGACAGTGCTGGGGTTAGAGATCTCTGCTGAAACTGTGGATGGTAGCCACCGCTAGACCTCTGATGTGAAAACCCACGGCTGTCTGTCCGAGCCCTCTTTGCCTCTGTCATGCCCCACCTTGGGAGGCATGACTGGCACCTAGTTCCCTACTAGGATCTTGACTGCTGGACTAACTGAGCCTAAGCACTTCTGGCGCCAGGCTGGCTCTAACTCTGGATTTAAGAAAATGACGGGCTATATAACGGTTGTAAACACAGCCTCCGGCCGACAAGGCCTATAGCCACCTATAAGGATATAAGAACCTAACAAGAACAACCAACTACAAGGGATCCTATGCGGGCCGACAAGGCCACCATGCTGTCTAGTTATATCAGAAAAATGAAATCTAGCGCTAAACTGATCTATGACCGATAAGGTCACCAACTAAAAACTGAACAAGGCCCCACGCGGTCGATACTTCTAACCACAGGGAATATAATATAATTCGAAAGCCTCTAAGAGTAATAAGATGGTCAAGATAGGGCCTCAGCCTACCCATACTGTACAAACAAAAGAAGGTAAACTTCTGTCACTCAAGCTCCGGATGAAAGGAGCTGAAGGATCTGTACCGCTGACTAGAACTACGAGGGATCTGCTCCTCATCTATGTGTACCTGCAGGCAAGTAATGCAGCATCCCAAAACAGGTGTCAGTAGCACTGGTACTGAGTATGTAAAGCAATAACTGAAAATAACTGAAAGTGAGTAAGAAAGCTGACAGTAACTGAAGAAATAGGGAATGGACTGGAAATATCTGAAATAGTGGAATCAGGACTAACCTTAACTATATTGAGAAGAGTAGGAGTCGTACCTGGTAACGTGGTGTCCTACTATCTATCTAGCCATAACTAAAATAACATGACATAAGATAACACAATATAAACCTTACCTGGCCCCATAAGTCGGAAGGTACAATCATCACAATTTATTTACCCCTGCGCAGGTCATACCACATCACCTAGTAACTATAAGCAACCTGCCGATCCCCTGGGTATGCAACTTGGGCCTGCTGGGCCCCTGACTATAACTGTACCTGAGTCCGGAGGACACCTGAAATCAACACCCCAAGCACAAGCGCTTGACGGGGGTGTATGAAGGCTAACCACGGCAAAATATGGGGAAACTGGCATCCCATCTTCGTCCCTAGCAGACGGCATTCCACTCCGTAGAGTGACATATTCACGCCCTCTGGCGGACAAGTCGATACAACTATTAACCTTGGGGCGGTCACGGAAGCTAGGTAATCCAGCCCAAAATAATACAATCAAGTCTCACCTGATAGAAATAACTACATATAATACACACTGAATATGATAATAATATAATCTCTGGCACACTCTATTGAGAGTCATCCTTAATTACTATGCTGGAGAAACCGACAAATAAATCTATCTGCATAGCGAGAGCGTATCTGGCCTTCTGGGCCTCATACTGATGCTACTCGCTTCTGGCATAATCTATATGACTGTATGCACACCATGTGCACGCATTTGATTAGAGGATCCTGATAGTGATCATGATCTCTAATAATCTGGGCTGAATAGAGTGAGGCCTGAAATAGTCTAACAATGCTCTGAATGTCCTACTCGTACTTCTGTAGCTCAAGCATAACTATGGTGTTACGGATCGCTAACTACTTTATTCTTCTAATTAAACAACTATAGAGTTGGGCTTGGTTGAACTTGCTTCTAGGCGATCGGTTCCTAGTTCTTTGTAGGGAGCTTACCATTCTCCTGAACCTGTGGTTAACACTATACTAGCAGAGTACTACTGAATCCTTAAGCCTTGTTTGAGTCCTCTCGGATCTATATTGCTATTCTGGGAAATCCTCAGTCTTATGTCAAATTCTATAAGGACTGATCCTCTCCTGAGACTCTGTACCTGAATACCTTACGAGAACCGACTGGGTACTAACCCGTCACTGGCACTGATGTGGACCCCTCCTTGGGGTACCCATGGGTTTATCTGACTGGGACGACTGGGCTGGCTTGCTGGGTGTCCTACATGATACCTTTAGGTCGACTAAGACTGGCAATCACCGATAAGGCTGAAAGGACGATGTATGATCACTCAACACACTGGAGTACTCTGGTGTTGCTAGCTCTGGAATATTCTTATTCGGTCTCTATTTCTTGTTCTGGAACGTGCGATAACGTTACTAACCTCTAGGGATGCGTTACTGCCAATACAGGCGCCAACTGGTCGTTAGACCGCCTCACTGCACCCATACCGACTAACCATCTGATTCAAACTACTAACTCTTACGAGCTCTGAAGTCTAGGTCTGGCAACAACATCTAAGTCTACCATCAAAATAACTGAGAACTAAAAGATTTTCTATAGCATCATACGTGAATCACATTTAACCTGCTCCCTCTTAGCGAGGGGGTCCTGCAGTACGATTTGTATAAACTTCTTAGCAGCTAACTAGAATTTGTGTAACTGTAATTCCTATTGGCAGTCACTCACAATATATATTATATTTCTATATGTATATCAATAACTACATATGATACATATTGAATATAATAATAATTTCTAACATGCCTTACTGAGCTTCATAGTGAACGTGATATAATATTTCTAAAATACTTTACTGAGATCTACACTGTTTTACTATACTGGAGAAGCTAACTTGCCGAAAGAGACTGCCTTTACATACCTCGAATGCTGGTTTACCGATTAACTGGTGAGGTTCGGCTAGTATTCAGTTGTTCCTTCCAACTGTAATCATATTTACGAAAGAATAGAACTAACTTCATTACTTATACTAGAAGAAACAATACTTTAAGTTTATATACTGACTATTCTTCGACTTATCAAAGAACGATCAAAAACTCATAATTTCTCGGATGTCTAGAAGGGAGAAGTACTCACTTTAAGCCTGGGAGTATATTAATACTAGTTTGGAGCAATTCCAATCACTTTTGGTCGGCGGGACGACGATTCGATGGGCAATTTTCGCGAAACTAACTCCGTAGAAATTCTCCCTACAGCCTTATACTTCGATACTCGAGGTTAATTTGACTTTGGACAGTGTTTAACAGCGTAATCAAATGGAAATTTATGAGAACCCTTCGTCCTCCCCCTGTTCTGATCATTTTAGAAGTGAAAACGACTTAAAGTTAAAGGGTGAGGCCTTTATATACTTGCAGCAAAATACATGGCAACGTGGCACGCTGGCCAATGCGCTGTTTTGGCTCTGTGCCACGTTGGCTAACGCAGAGGTCCCAGCTCCGTGCCACTTTTCCCCTTTGGGCAGCGCGGTTCGGCCTCCTCTTGCGAAATTCCAAATTGGCACTCATTCGGCCTTTCCACGGGCTCTTTTCTTGCACGTATGGCATTATAAAATTCTCAACCAACATGCGAATAGGCTAACTAAGTGCTAGAAACTTACGGGGTGTAACATCCTCCCCCCCTTAAGAACATTCGTCCTCGAATGTTTACTTATGCTTGCAAGAATCTTAACTTGCCATTACTTATTCTGGAAAAAATTAGGCAGAGTCTCCCCTGTAATGTGGACTATCTGAAAATCCTGAAATGCAGAAAAGTCCAATACAGGTACTCCACACGATACTATAGCATTCATTTCACACTAAACTAGAGTCAACTACTCCACATACATAGTCTACGGATCTGCCGGTCTAGTATGGCTATTGGAATTTGTTCATAGGCTAACTCTTCTGTAACCTGAACATCTTGGACTGGGACAATTCTGGAGGGATCTCCTATGCACTTTCTCAGCATTGATACGTGGAAAACTGGGTGAACAGATTCTAACTCTGGAGGTAAATCCAATTCATATGCCACCTGGCCTATGCTTCAGCGAATCTGATAAGACCCAATAAACCTTGGGTTGAGCTTGCCTTTCATAGCCAATCTTGTCACCATCCTTTACAACATCCCTGCTTAAAATTTCATCATAGATTGCGCTCCTCTATCGGAGTTTTATCAAACACTAAGGCTCCATGCACCCCATCTACTTCTGAGGTATTTAACCTGACATAAGTCTTAATGGCAACTTAACTTCATCTGGCGAGGCATGAATTGACCTCATTGGTCCCATTATACTGACTCAAATAAGTTCAAGCTACACCTGGTAAGAGATATCCCTATGGCTGTATTCATATTAATTATCTTCCACTCCCTTGCAGACACGACCATCTCTTATATTAAATGACTCGGTTCCTGCTATTACACCTTTTTCTGCCCTATCACTGGGGCTCTGCTTCTATGGTTTAATGATATCTCCTGTCCTCTCGTACCATCATATTGCATTTTCGTTAGATTCTGGGAGCAACGAACACATGCACCTTAGCTATGGTCTGCTATTTGAAGTTCGGTCACCCTTGAAACATGAGGTCAACATCCGAAACTTGTGACCTTGCTTATTGTTATATTGAAGGCCCGTAACCGTCCACTGAGCCTCATTTCCAAGCTACACTAGATTAGAGTCTCCGTGTCGGCACTCTTTTACCTTCCCCTTAGGCGGAGATACCGCCACATTCTATGCTTCAGCCTTACTGTCTCTTAACTGTTAGCCCGAGGCTTGGTCCTCAATATGCGATGTTCTATCAACATGGAGGTGATTCTGATTTCCCCCAAGGTCTGATATTCGTGCTTTTCCTCCTTACCTTCCTTAGACTGAGCTTTGGGGTTCATGGTACCTGCCTTACACTATTAATAAGGTTACAGGCCAGGTCTCAGCCTATACTTCTTTTGGCTTGCAGTCGGACCCATTTTATTCATATGACCTCCCTGTCTTTCGATATCACAACTAAAATCATAACCATTATCTTGCAGGCATATCCTGCCATCATTAGCATGCTACATCGGATTCAGCCTTTTTCTGGCTTGAAGTTGACTATTATTGGGAGTTTATCACTGATGGATTTCTTACAAACACTTCGACTAAACTGGTAGTCTTACTCTCTCTTCCAACTTATTACCGTGAGGGTCTGCACCACTTACATAATCATCGAGGCTCCCTACTCTTTCCTAACACTTCCTAGAGTCAACAAATCCAATCTTTGCTGACTATTTACTTCGGGAAACATCGCCTCAATTCTTATGTCCTCTACTGTACTGGAAACAAAACTAAGAGGTAGGAATAGCCCTTTTCTTACTACAATGAAACGGGAATATGGAACTGTATAATCATTCGAAAGGATGTAGGTGGGAATCCTGCATTTCCCTCTCTTTCTCATATCCATCAGGTAATATGATATTATCTGTCATGTTGATCAGATCTTATATATCTAGTAGATAAATAAACTCGTATATACGCTATACTCCTGACTTCCTACTCTGAAGTTATAAAAATGAACTTGGGCAGGTAGATGAATTGCAGTATGAGGTTCCTGGTACCTTGGGAGAGTATTAGGGAAATCAAGGATGTCCGCTCTCGTACTTAGGCTGACTATCTCATTTTGGCATCTTAATGATACCTCCTTCTGTTGCTGCATCCAATCTTCTGCCTGTAGCAGGATGTCGCTGATCCGGCATTTTCTCTGTAAACAAAAGAGTATAATAAGCTGAGGGAATTAATCCTAGACTGTACCGTTCTAGAGCACGACTGAATAAGAAGGAAGGTAACCATCTTATCATGCCTTGAAGACACCTGCCTATAGTAAGTGGTGCACAACACATCCACAGACAAGACTCTACTTAGCACAGCTTGCAGACTCCTTGGGATACGACCTGCTCTGATACCAAGTTTTTCACGCCCCACCTTGGGAGGCATGACTGGCACCTGGTGCCCTATAGGATCTGGACTGCTGGACTAACTGAGCCTAAGCACTTCTGGTGCCAGGCTGGCTCTAACTCTGGATTCAAGAAAATGACGGGCTATATAACGGCTGTAAACACAGCCTCCGGCTAACAAGGCCTATAGCCACCTGTAAGGATATAAGAACCTAACCAGAACAACCAACTACAAGGGATCCCATGTGGGCCGACAAGGCCACCATGCTGTCTAGTTATATCAGAAAAATGAAATCTAGCGCTAAACTGATCTATGACCGACAAGGTCACCAACTACCAACTGAACAAGGCCCCACGCGACCGATACTTCTAACCACAGGGAATATAATATAATTCGAAAGCCTCTAGGAGAAATAAGATGGTCAAGATAGGGCCTCGGCCTACCCATACTGTACAAACAAAAGAAGGTAAACTTCTGTCACTCAAGCTCCGGATGAAAGGAGCTGAAGGCTCTGTACTACTGACTAGAACTACGATGGATCTGCTCCTCACCTATGTGTACCTGCAGGCAAGTAATCAGCATCCCAAAACAGGCGTCAGTACCACTGGTACTGAGTATGTAAAGCAATAACTGAAAATAACTGAAAGTAAGTAAGAAAGCTGACAGTAACTGAAGTAATAGGGAATGGACTGGAAATATCTGAAATAGTGGAATCAGGACTAACCTTAACTATACTGAGAAGAGTAGGAGTCGTACCTGGTAACATGGTGTCCTACTGTCTATCTATCCATAACTAAAATAACATGACATAACATAACACAACATAAACCTTACCTGGCACCCATAAGTAGGAAGGTACAATCATCACAATTTATTTACCCTTACCCAGGTCATACCATATCACCTAGTAACTATAAGCAACCTGCCGATCCCCTGGGTATGCAACATGGGCCCACTGGGCCCCTGACTATAACTGTACCTGAGTCCGGAGGACTCCTTAAATCAACACCCCGGGTGCAAGCGCTCTACGGGGATGTATAAAGGCCAACCAAGGCAAAATATGGGGAAACTGGCATCCCGTCTTCGTCCCTAGAGGATGGCATGCCACTCCGTAGAGCGACGTATCCTCGCCCTCTGGCGGATGATTCGATATAGCTATTAACCCTGGGGCGTCATGGAAGCTAGGTAATCCAGCCAAAAACAATACAATCAAGTCTCAACTGATAGAAATAACTACATATAATACACACTGAATATGATAATAATATATTCTCTAGCACGCTCTACTGAGTGTCATCCTGGATTACTATGCTGGAGAAACTGACAAATAAATCTATCTGTATAGCGAGAGCATATCTGGCCTTCTGGACCTCATATTGATGCTACTCGCTTCTGACATAATCTGTATGACTGTTTGCAAACCATGTGCACGCATTTGATCAGAGGATCCTGATAGTGATCATGATCTCTAATAATCTGGGCTGAATAGAGTGAGGCCTGAAGTAGTCTAACAATGCTCTGAATGTCCTACTTGGACATCTATAGCTCAAGCATAACTGTGGGGTTATGGACAGCTAACTACTTTATTCTTCTAATTAAACAACTATAGAGCTGGGCATGGTCGAATTTGCTTCTAGGCGATCTGTTCCTGGTTCTTCATCGGGAGCTTACCGATCTCCTTAACTCATGGTTAACACTGTACTAGTAGAGTATTGCTGACTCCTTAAGCCATGTCTGAGTCCTCTCGGATCTATATTGCTATTCTGGGAAATCCTCAATCTTATGGCCAATTTATAAGGACTAGTCCTCTTCTGAGACTCTGTACCTGAATACCTTACGAGAACCGACTAGGGTACTAACCCATCACTGGCTACTGATATGGACCCCTCCTTGGGGTACCCATGGGTTTATCTGACTGGGACGACTGGGCTGGCTTGCTGGGTGTCCTACATGATACTTTTAGGTCGATTAAGACTGGCAATCCCTGATAAGGTTGAAAGGACGATGTACGATCACTCAACACACTGGAGAACTCTGGTGTTGCTAACTCTGGAATATTCTTATTCTGTCTCTATTTCTAGTTTTGGAACATGCGATAACGTTAATGACCTCTAGGGATGCTTTACTGCTAATACAGGTGTCAACTGGTCGTTAGACCGCCTCACTGCGCCCATACCGACTAACCATCTGATTCAAACTACTAACTCTTACGAGCTCTGAAGTCTAGGTCTGGCAACAACATATAAGTCTACCATCACAATAACTGAGAACTAGAAGAGTTTCTATAGCGTCATACGTGAATGATATTTAACCTGCTCCCTCTTAGCGAGGGGGTCCTGCAGTACAATCTGTATACACTTCTTAGCAGCTAACCAGAATCTGTTTAACTGTAATCCCTATTGGCAGTCACTCGCAATATATATAATATTTCTTTATGTATATCAATAACTACATGCGATACATACTGAATATAATAATAATTTCTGACATGCCTTACTGAGCTTCATACTGAACGTCATATAATATTTCTAAAATACTTTACTGAGATCTACACTGTTTTACTATACTGGAGAAGCTAACTTGCCGAAAGAGACTGCCTTTACATACCTCGATAGCAGGTTTACCGATTAACTGGTGAGGTTCGGCTAGTATTCAGTTTTTCCTTCCAACTGTAATCATATTCACGAAAGAATAGAACTAACTTCATTACTTATACTAGAAGAAACAATACTTTAAGTCTATATACTGAATATTCTTCGACTTATCGAAGAACAATTAAAAACTCATAATTTCCCGGAAGTCTAGAAGGGAGAAATACTCACTTTAAGCCTGGGAGTATATTAACACTAGTTTGGAGCAATTCCAATCACTTTGGGTCGGTGGGAAGATGATTCGCTGGGCGATTTTCGCGAAACTAACTCCGTAGAAATGCTCCCTACAGCCTTATACTTCGATACTCGAGGTTAATTTGACTTTGGATAGCGTTTGACGGCATAATCAAATGGAAATTTATGAGAACCCTTCGTCCTCCCCCTGTTCTGATCGTTTTAGAAGTGAAAATGACTTAAAGTTAATGGGTGAGGCCTTTATATACTTGCAAAAAAATACATGGCCACGTGGCACGCTGGCCAATGCGCCATTTTGGCTCCATGCCACGTTGGCTAATGCGGATGTCCCAGCTCCGTGCCACTTTTCCCCTTTGGGCAGTGCGGTTCGGCCTCCTCTTGCGAAATTTCAACTTGGCACTCGTTCGGCCTTTTCCCGGGCCCTTTTCTTTAACGTATGGCATTCTAAAATTCTCAACCAACATGCGAATAGGCCAACTAAGTGCTAGAAACTTACGGGGTGTAGCAGCCTCCCTCTCCCTCACATGAGCTGCCTCCATTTGCTCGGCGTACAACACTATACGAGGAAAGTCCATATCTTGGTGGGGCATAGCAGTCCTGCAATCCTTGTCTAAATAACCAGCCACACCATGAACGAATCAGCTCACCCGCGCCCTTTGATCCTTCATTAAGTATGGGGTGTACTTTGACAAATGAGTGAACTCAAGTGAATACTCCAGTACTTTCATCTTTCCTTGGTTGAGGTTCACAAACTCAGCAGCTTTCAACTCCCTCATCTCTCGAGGGAAGAACCTGTCGATAAAGGTCATGTGGAAGTCATCCCAACTGATAGGGCCCGCTCCCGCTGCCCTGCTATCCTTCCATTGCTTGTACCAAATATGAGTGACCTCTTTTAGCTGATAAGAGGCCAAGTCAATACACTCCCCATTTGTCACCCCCATAACCTGAGTGACCTTTAAGATCACTTCAATGAACTCATGTGGATCCTCATCCACCCTTGACCCCGTGAACTTAGGAGGGTTTATCCTTAAGTCTCTAATACGAGTCACCGCTGCATTTCCATTCTGTGGGACATGCACAACAACCTACTGGTTGAGTTGAGCAGTCAAGGCCTACGCCAACATCGGAATAGCCGCCTGAAACTCAGCATGGCCAGCTGGCTCTAGTGCTCGGGGCTCTTGAACAGGTGGGGCTTGCTGATGCCCCTGGTCATTACCATCTCCGTGGTCTTCCTCATTTCCATTCCTCCTTCCATTCATTCTTCTAGGAGCCATAATTCTGCAATCGAGAATCACACCAATTAGAAGGATGGAAAGGATTTTCATCGTACGACATAGAACATGAAAGAAGGGAACATTTCCTAAACGTCTAGTAGCCTCTTTTTCATAAGTGTGGCGTGCTTCACACCCATGAAAAAGACTCTACTTAACATGGCTTTCAAAAAACCTAGGACACTTCAAACCTTTGGCTTTGATACCAAGTTTATCACCACCCGAACATACACTTGGATCGTAGATACGGGACAAGGAACCTCGAGAGACCCCAAGTCGACCCATGGCACATGCATACAACTAATCTCATTCAAATAAGAGGAATGATAATCATAAAAATATAGCGGAAACGTAATTATATCATAACATCAAGAAATACTAGACATATACATAGTTGAGCACTACATACTTGTCTGAAAGCCTCTAATACATAAGATGGGTTGATGGGACAACATCGCCAACTAACCCGACCAATATTGAAACATAAATAACATGAAAGTCCGTCAAACAGCACTCGGAACATGAGCACTCACCAATAAGATGAAAGGGCGTAAGCTGAAATGGACTAAGGGTGAGGATGAGCCTGAGATCTGGACCTTGTATCATGAAACGATACAACTTAGAAAGTATGCGGTCAGTACTTGGAATGTAATGAGTATGCAAGGTAAGTAAAACGGACATTTTAGAGTAAATAAAACTCATAAAAAATTTAAGAGGCGGACATCATGCTTACATCAAAATCTTTGTAATAAAACATGAGGCTCAAGACTCTCAAATCATTCATTTTCATAATCGTAAGTGAATTTTATCGAAACATAACTTGAGGCAACATAAAAATAACAATGCATAAAACATACAGAACAATGAGAGGACTCGTCATAACTGACACCATCATGGTAGAGCCTTTCATGATGCCCCACTATCTCGCTCAAGTGGGCAGAGCTGACCCTGGCTTGCCAGGAGAGGGTCATGCATAAGACGTGATATCACATTTGAGAGGATCATTAGCAATACATCATATCACTTACAAACCCATGGTGGCACGTGGTTATGAGACACCAGTGTAGTCCTTTGAACGCGGGGCTGCTCGGTGCTAGAAACGGCTCCCAAAAACATGCGCACTGGCTCATACATAAATCAATAACATCACGCATTAAGATTCATTGGCTCAACTATAACATTTATCATCACTGATCCCCTTTAAAACATGATTATCCAAGAATCATAGGCCCTTTTCATCGGCCAACATCATAAATCGATAAATCATGAAATAGACTTCATAAATCATAAATCATCTTCAACATGTGGGCATTGCCTAATACTGCATCATATTCAATTCTTTCAAAATATGCTCATAAACAGGGGAGTTTGGAATCATGCTTTTCCATCATCAATAAAATCAAAAATATAGAGTATTCATGATAAATCATAACTTTCATGAACTTTCATCAAATGTGCATTTTCAATTTAAAAGATTGAAACATGATTTCAAGAAAAATAATGTTAACCTGCCCATCATTCGTAATTCAATAATTAAAACTCAATTAAGTCAAATCCATAAAGAGAAATCATATTTTCATGCTTTTGGGTAAAACTCCATGGAATTGAATAGGACGATTCATGATTAAATTCAAAATTTGGGCATGGGTGTGGAAGAATTTCACCCATTCTATAACCCTACATACCTGTGAATGGATTGATTTCGAGGTTCCTTGAATACCCACAAAGAAATTGATGAAAATTTGGGGAAGAAGACGTTGAATCTACCCAAAATCTCTCTAAGATTTTGCATGAGAAATGGGCATGCATAAAGGACTTAACTCATGTTATCTCACTCAGAAAAATATCCAAAACGATATAGTTTAGGCCTTAGGAAATTAGGAATTACGAAAACACCCTTATTAAAATGCAGGAAATTTCTGGTCGCCAGTCCCCACGAGGGACCTCACGGGTCATTGCCACAGGGCACGACTCGTGGCCATGGTCCATTGAGTTCACTATCTAAAACATCCAAGGGGACCCCACAGGTGACTTCACGAGTCATGAGGTCAGACCAGAATTCGTAGTCACCTTCTGTGGCATACACTGCCCATCCTAACTTGCCAAATTCCAAGGTAGACTACAGGTGACCTCACGAGTTGTTAGGTCTGACCACGACTCATGGTCAGGCCCTTGGCCTCCTCACTCAGTCCTTTCCAAACAACGATGACCATGACTCACCTCACGACTCATGGTCACTCCTCATGACCCACCTCACAGGTCGTTCTATGACCTGGTGCAAATATTCAGTTTTTCTCCGTTTTGACTTCCGAGCCTGATCCTAGGGTTCCCAAAGTATTACTATGAGTCTGATCAGAGAGTCCTCCAAGAGGAGGATGACCCCAACATGGATCCCCAGGAGGCTAAAATGATATGGGCTTTGAAGTTAAGAGTTCATCGCCATGGCACAGGGCCACCCTCACGATTCATAGGCGAGCTCTTCTTCTGTACCCAAGCTTGATGTGCCAACTGACATCCCGGACCAGACTCCAAATGATTCAGAATAGCATATTTTGAGTGTTTCAGGGGGACCCTATTATCTTTCTATGCTTTACTTGTATGTGCATTAGCGACATTGCATGATTTTTCAGTTGGGGGTAGGGGTTGTATATTTTGTACTTTAGGCATGTTTTCCATGTTTGATGTTAGATTTGACTCTTTTGATATATATTGAAAATTGATTTTGTGAGTCATGATGGTGTGTGTATGTCTATTTTGCCGCTTTCATGATATAGAGTTTATTGCTTTCATAGTATAGAGTCCTCTCGAGTTTTCTTAGCCATGGTTCTTTTTCAAGAGGCTTAATTTCTATTGAATTTGGTAAAATATTGCAGTTAAGTTTCATAGTGTATGGGCCCAATGATAGATTGTTAGGCAACATTCTTAAGAGTACCAACCTACAAGTTTGAGTCGTTCTTGGTAGAATAAAATATTTTCTGACTTAGGTTATTGTAGCATATGAGATTATAGCATGCTTCTGTAATCTTTGAAAAAAATTTCACCCCTAAAATTGTTTTGTATTGACATGTGTACCTCTATTTTTGACATTTTATTGTAATTGATTGTGGCAATTATTCCCTAGTTGAGAATAGAGTTGTTTAGTTCATCATGTGCCAATGTGTAGTGAGAAAAATTTTATTTGTTCACTTGTTGTGGTTACTCTTTGAACTTACCTTGTTACTCATGCTTTAGCATAGTACTAATTTTGGGTTGTAGATATGAACTTAGGCCTTCTTTGCGTTTCACAAGCCACATTTTTGAAATGATCCTACCAAATAATACATGTACCTTTAGTCTCCCTTTTTGAGCATATGTCCCTTTTTTCTTGATCAACCACAATGAAACTGACACCAATTCTCAAGTTGATCCTCTTTTGAATCCATCCTCCTTGACACTATAAAATATGATGAAAATATGCAAAAAAGTGTAAATTGGGGAATAATAAGGTGGAAAAGAAAGTAAAGGGCGTAAATGATTTGTTTGACCATTTTCCAAGGTATATTGAACAAAGAAACAAAAAGAAAAAAAAGAAAAGAAATGAAAGAAGAGAATAAATTGAGCTCAAAAAATATACCTTGGGTTGTGAAAAGTTGCTAAGGAAAAGGAAGGGAAGAAAAAAAGGGAGGAAAGAATAAAAAGGGAAATGAAAATGCGATATAGTGTTCAAGGATGATATGTGATCCATTAAAATACCATATTTGAATTTCACAAGCCATATGGATCAAGATTACAATATTAGAAAAATCCTTATATGATCTCAATCTGTTTGTCCAAAAAAAAAAAGATATTTGAGAATAAAGGCAAGCATATGGTAGTTCTGACCTATCTTGTGAATATTATTGTGAGAGTTGAGTGTGTTTCTCTTCTCTCTTGATCTTGCGTCCATGTATTATGTGTGATTATTATTTATGAAAATGGACACTTTTCTTGATTTAAATTTGAGGGCATACTGATGAAAATGGCTAGCATGAATTACTTCTCAATCTATGTGTCTTTCATGTTTAAATGATATCATGAATAGATATTGCATCTTAGTCTTAATGGTTGTGAGAAAGTTGTTTTGCATGACAGAGGGGGTGGCTTGCTTGAAATTGTGTGCTAATAGTTGTTTTCCGAAACCACTCTAGTCATTACACTTTGTGATATTAGAACATGAGTCTAGATTTAGGGTAGATTTTCTTATTTTAGGTTCTTGAGGACAAGAAAAAACTTTATATTGGGGGTGTTGATGTGCGGTGATTTTGAGATACATTTGTACTTTCTTCATGGAGTTTTGCATGTCTTTAAGTACTAATTTAAGTCAAATAACTCTATTTGTGAAGTTTCAGGAATCAAATGAGTTGGTAAAAGGAGGCATGAAAATCATTGAAGTCTATTAGAAAATAAGAAAAAGATGGACCGTTTTCTCAAATGCGGTCCTCATTCTCGAGCACCTTTTAATTAGAAGAACACCACCAAGTAGTATGGAATCAATGGTTCAATATGCGAATTGTCTTGTGGTGTGCCAATCAGAAGATGTATCTAGGCTAGGCAAAACACAGAAGCAGTTGAAGACTCAATATTGTGGACCATATTTCCGAAAGATGGTCTGTCAGTCGAAGAACGGACAAAGTCTTGGCAGAACATCAAAACTAGTCGATGGTTCAATATGTAGGCCGTCTTTCCAAATGACGGTTCGTCTCTGCGAACTGAGACCCTCCAGATTTGAATTAGATAGGGGTTTTAGGAACTTGGTATAAATAGTCTTTTTTGTTCTTTTTGAAGGGAGTTCAAGTAGTTTGGATAATTTAGATAGTTTTATCTAGTTTTTCATATTCTCTCCACAACTTAATCCTTGTAATTGAAGTTGAAGATCAAGTTACTCAATTCATGTTTCTCTTCTCTCATTATTGCTTTGTAAGTGAAAATGTCGAATTACTTGCTTTTTCTAATTCTTTAGCTATGGGTTACTAAATTCAAATCTAGGATTGTGAACCCTAATAATCTTAATTGGTTGAAATAGATTGTGGGCTTCATAATATTTGATAGATTAATGCTTTGTAATGTGAAATTAGTGGTTAAAAAACATCAATCATCCTCAATTGCCTCCATTGTGCTTGGGAAAGTCAATTAAGATTTGGGTAGCATGAATCAACAATGACCAAGGCGTTACACCTTGTATAATGGATTCATCTTGATATAGGCTGAATTTAATTGGCAAATTATAATCGGGTAGAATGGAGTACTTATCAATTTGAGAAAATTGCTATAGATTGACATTGTTGGGATAGTTGGAAGATACCTATCAATTGCCTAAGCTGATTGCTAGCATATTATTTGGAAGCCCATTCTCAATTAGCTCTTCTAAGTGATTTAAGGGAATTAACCCAAAAGGGGACACTTCCCTAGTTTTTCCTAATCTTGAATTACAATTTTAAGCATTTTAATTATTAGTTAATTATTCTTTTACCCCTAATCCAAATAGCTCTCAATTTGTAAATTATGTTTGAAATTGCTTGATAGTATGGGCCTAAACAAGTCTCTATGGATACGCTCCCTATTCAAAAATAGAGGTAATTATACTATATCGATTGCGTATTCACTCACTAGTTGTGGTGGATCAAGGGAGATATCACATATCCTCACTTCACACCTCTAGTTAATGGAAAAATCAATGAGCCTATCTTTTTAATAAGACAAACTACTAATTATTTTTCAGTAGTCTCCGTTTCTTATCAATAAAAAGCTCAAATAATACCATCTTCCTTAAAATATTTGTGAAGAATGCCCATGACACTCTATCATAAATCTTTGTTAGGTCTAACTTGATGACAACGTTAGCATGTTTTAATCGCTTCTTAATATTTGTATCGATCTTTTGGGATAACAAAATATTTTCTATAATATTCCTTCTTTATAAAATTAGATTGATTTTTTGAAGTTAGAGAAGGTAGAATGACTTCAAGCTTATCATATATAACTCTGTAGATAACATCATATCTCGATCAATCAACGTACAATAAAAATAGCTAGATATGTTCACTACACAACTTCAATAGATTGCAACCTGTATCTAAAAAGAAATTGATTAGTATGTCCAATGAACTATTTTAATAGATCATGCTCTACATTTTAAAGATCTTTTAGCATGATAAGATGATTATGGCTATTAAACGATTGTCTCTTCGTATAAATAGCACATTTTTTGTAATGATAAATAAACCCTATCAACATATGCCCAGTCATTCGACTTTAATTATCAGTTATCTCTCAATCATTTATCCCTACTTTTTATAACACTCTTTGACATTTTTGATAGCTTCTAAGTTATTTCTTGCAAAATGTGAGTCTTAGTTAATCTACATAAAAAATTGTTTATTGATGACTCGTTAGATAAGATACTTATTTGACTTAGCCGCCAAACTTACAACAGAGAATAAGAGCTTATTTCTGCATGTCAACTGTCGAATAAAAATATTGTATTATGTTGTATCACTTCTAAGTCCATTCCGAACATTGATAACACCACAACTTTTAACTTTATCTTGATAAGTGGCAAATTATAGGTGATGTGTGCTTGACAATGAGAAGTAGAGAAACTTAGTCAATCATCCTTGTACTTCTGCAGCATCTTCCATTTGTATAAGCTGATGTAATGGGTAAATTGTATAGGCGATCACATAAATATCACTATTTTTCCACAAAAGACATTTAACTATGTTTTTAATACAAAATATAAAATTATTAGTCTACTAACACATAAATTACACATATCGAAGAATTCAACTTTTGATGGGTAATATTACTTTATTTTTTAAAAAACATTTAATCTAGTAAATACAAACTAAATTATAAAGCTCTGACCCCCATCCAACCTAAAATCTATATGCAAAATTTAAGATATTAAATAAACAAAATAAACTCTTTCCCTAAAAACATGATCCTTCTTGGGGTTGGGGGGGAGGTGGGGGGGAGGCTCTCAAGCTAAAAAAGTTCAATGATGCCACACGTCAAATCCAGAGGGGGTGGGGGGTCTTCAAGGGACCTAATTAATATAACTTCCAATCGGTAATAATATTTTACTCTTATTTTTTTTTTGAATCTAATAAATGTAATTCAATTTAAAAAAATCTAAACCTACCTAAAATTTATATGCAAAAATTAAAATTATAAAAAGGTGAATAAATTTGAAAAAAAATTAAATTTTATTTTTTTCCTAAGTTGTCATCAATTTCATGGTTTATATTAAAAAATTATAGTATCTGACAAACAAAGAGGGAAGGGGGGTGAATTTAAATTTTTCATGAAAGAGAGATTAGTCGACTATATGGAATGCTCAGTCAACTATAATCCTGTGGAAAATATTAGTAGTACATAAAATAAATTATAAGAATATAACATAAAAGTAAGAGATACAGAACTTTATACTGGTTTAGATCATCAGGGTGGTGCCTAATCTAGACCCCATGGTTGCAAGGGTTCTCTTAGAGCTTGTCGGAATTTGTTTGCAAGAAGAGCAACACCAACAATCTTGTTGAGAATTGTAATTGGATAGTTTGTTACAACCTCTACTTTTATAACTACCTAACTCTTTCTTTATTTAATCTCACTGAATAGCTATTGAATATTACAACGATTGAATAAGAACTAGAATGGTTAGGATTTATCAAGTGTAGTTGCAAACATTTTCTAAGTCTTCACTGCCTTTTTATAAAGCTCGTGAGATAATATTGAGAAGGTAAGAAGATCCATTCCTTTGATCTTGGCTAATTTCTAGAGATTATCTCAATCAAGTCATCTTGATATGATTGAGATGCTGATTGATTTCCTTCGTCTATTTTTGAAAACTAATCTTTATGGATACTGAATCATGTGCTTCCTCAATTGCTGATGTTGGATCTTTCCATAGTAGACCAATATATGATTTTCTTTCCATAAACATTGTAGATCCTAAAACTATCCATTGTTGGTTTATCTTCTACAACTGCTGTTGAGTAGGCTTTCTGTCAAGAAATCTTATCCTTTTATCTTGACTTGATTTTTGCTTCTTCATTTCTAATGCTAAATCTTTCCATGATAGATCAAGGGCTGATTTTTCTTCTACAGTTGCTGCCGAGTCAGTTTTCCGTTTGGAAAGTTTATCCCTTTATCCAAGCTAAATTTCTACTTATATTGAGGACCCAATGTTTTAGCTTTGGTTCCTACATCAAGTTAAAATTTTAATTGTTATCATTAAAATATTTTAGGTATTAAAGTTAACAATTTTCCCTTTCTGATGGCGAGTCATTAGGAGGTACAAAAAGAGTTTACTTTTCTGATTTTCAGAGTATGCCATGGGAAGTCGTTTATCTGAGATCCTCCTCCTTACTAGATGCTCCCCTTTCTATTAGAACTAGATGCTTCATGTTTCCCTGCTGTATCTTAAGAACTTATATCCAGTGCATTATATAGGGTACACAACATCATAAATCAAGGTGATTCAGTATATATAATATTATAATAAGCAATTATCAAACAATATCAGAAAAATGAAACTGAGCATTCACCAGCAGCATAGATTAAAGAAATGAAAGTAAGCATTCATCAGCAAGCTTAATAATCAAGAAGATCATAAACAAAAAACATAGTTAGCAAAACATACGCATAGAGCATTCTCACCCTTCATCATCAAAAGAAGGTTAAAAATAGATAGAAAAAAGAGCAATAAGGGCATAGAGTTTCAACATCAAAACATAGTGAGCAAAGAAAGTGAAGATCATCCAAGAAAATATTTTAGAGTATTGATGATTCTATTAGAGAAAGAATGATAGAATTTTTTGATACATTTGGAAAAAGAGGCATAAGAGTTTTGGACCACGGTGACTAACTCATTGTTGGAAATCTCAGCTCAAGTGGCAGTGATTGAACTTGCTTTAGAACCAAGTGGAAAGATTTGACTCCTTCATGTTGAGTATGAGTCAGTTGAGCCTTCTGTTTTGCCGTTTCAGAAGTAGCCTATGCCAAGAGATGATGAGACTTTTGCAGGTTACCTATACTGTATGAAGGGTTACTTTGACTCTTTGAACTTCTTTTAGCAAAGAGTCGATAGTGACTTTTCAGGCATCATCAAAACAGGCTCCACTGGAATTTCCAACAACAGCGGGCTTGAACATAGGCTTGTAACTTTCCTTCTTGTATCAATTTTTATCATCAAAGACATATCCCATGCTAGAAAAAGCATGATTATCATAGGTTTAGGAGATCTCTTTCACAGAGTAATTTGAGAGGTCAACTCCAATTCCCTTAAGAATACGAGTGATAATCATCCCGTAAGAGGTTTGCATTACTACCAAGGTCTTGGAAACTTTCCAGCATATACCCAAGAAACCACTTTGGCCAATTTATCTACAGTTTTTTGAGAAGACAATACACAATAAAAATATCTCTAATGGAGAGAGAACTAAGAGATCCATTTCGGGGTAGCAGAGTAGTAGCAACAATATGAGTGATGATGTGATTTTCAAAGCAGATATTAGGGGGACCAAAATCTGAAAGTTGAGTTCCTTCTTCAGCAATAAAATATTTTTCTTCTTTGAGAGAGACCATGAAATCATCTGGCCACATGCCAGTTGAGAAGGATATTTTCCATGAAAAGCGAGTGTCGAAAATCTTTACAAATTAAAATTTACTTAAGATGATCCCATTACCACAGACTAGGGTTTCAAGTTCTCTACTGTGTTTAGAAACCCAAAATTTGCATAAAATATTTTGACAAGTTCCTTAGTAGCCTCATTTACGCAGAGTAGAAATAATGTATCTAGTTCCTAAAAGGAGAAGAAGTGACTTACAGAGCAGTGAAAGCATTCTAACTGTTCTAGGCAGATAACTCTTCCATGAGCAAAGGGATGATAATTGTTCTCAGAGAGGTTCTACAATAATTGCATGTATTATGGTCCAAAAACAGTAGAGGTATCAATATTATTCTTCTTGAGGCAAGATGGATAAACCTTCTTCTGTCTGAATGTAGAGGATTTGTGATAATCATTATTAGAGGAATCAGATATTTCTATTGGAGATGAGGATGGAGAAAGGCTTTTAAGCCTCTTGCTAGAGCGGCGAAGACTCTTAGCCAAGGATTTTTCCATGGAGTGTGAAAGGAAGGGAATGGAATACATAGGAGTTTGAAAGATCTAAGGAGATAGAAGATACAGAAGAATTAAATAGGTGAGAGGGGATGGTTCAATAAGAAGGCAAAATGGGGAAAAATGAAAGTTCTAATCATGAAAAGGCAGGATAATGATGACCTTGGGAGAAATTAAGGCAAGAAAATAAATTAGAGTGTTAATTTAAGAAGAAAATCACACCAAGGCAGTCTCTTAAAAAACATAATCTATTTTCCAATAAAGATTTTATAAGAATATTGGGTAATTGATTTTCAGAGTCAACAAATTTCAATGAAAAATGATGCTTAACGTCCATATGCTTAGCTCTAGAATGATGCATGGTGTATTTACAAATACTAATAGCACTAGTATTATCACAAAAAATGAGAACACATTCATAGTTAAGATCCTAGTCGAGCAACTAATATTTCATCTAGAGAAATTGAGTGCCATATCTTTCAAAAGCCAAGTAATCAACCAACAAAGATTTATTTCTTTCTTTGTCATGAAGTAATAGCCTCTCCGAGAATTTCATGGGAACTATTGGTGCTTTTCTTATTAGTTTTGTCACTTGAAAAATCAGCATTTGAGTAACTAATTAGATCGAAATTTGCTGAATAAGGATACCATATTCCAAAATCATGATTTCTGATAAGGTAGCAAATGATCCATTTAACTGCTATTAGATGAGACTCTTTGGGAGTCAACTAGAATCTGGCACATTTGCATACACTAAATATTATATTCGGTCGACTTTATTTGAGATAGAGCAATGATCTAATCATGTCTTGATAAATTTTCTCGTCTACATCCTTTCCAGTTATCCAATTCGAACCTTTTAATTAACTCCTTGGTATACTTGTTCTGTCTTACAAATGTTTCTTTAGTCGACTGATGTATTTGTAGCCCTAGAAAGAATGTTATTTCTCCCATCATGCTCATCTTAAATTCTTTTATCATTAAGTCAACCAAATTCTTACATAGAGAAGGGTCAGAACTTCTTGTTGAGAGTAACCGTGAGCAACTAACCATTTTGATAACTTACCTTCCTCATTTAGCTTGTTTATGAAAATCCACTTTGTTCCTATTATAGAGACATTTTGGGGTTGTACCATAGCCCAAATCTGACTTCTTTCAAATTGATTGAGTTAATCTTGCATTGCTTTTGTTCACGACTCATCTTTAAGTGCTTCCTCAATCCATTTAGGCTTAAATTGAGAAACTTGAGCCAAGAATGACCGGTGCTTGAAAGAGGACCTAGTTGCCTTTGAGCATTTGGATCTATGATAATAAAATCATTTGGGAAGCTTACTTCACTTCTCCATTCATAAGGAATATTTGAATTCTTTTTCGACTGAGATATGCTTTCTTCAGTACTGTCTGAGGATGTAGAGGAACTTTTATTGATGGGGATTTCTATTTTAGGAGCTTCAATTGATTTAGGAATGGAATCTTTCATGGTATCATGATCAACAATACTTGGAGTAGGATTAGAGTTTTTAAAAAAAAACATGAACTATTCTTCCATAGATAAGGTTCTTTTATTAAACACTCTAAAAGATCTACTGAGAGGAGCATACCCGAGAAAAAATCTTTCATTACTTCTATGATCGAATTTTTTGAGATTATTTTTACTAATTATCGATGAAACACATACATCCAAAAGGGAGAGAATAACTAATATTTGGATGTTACCTTACCACAGTTCATGGGATGTCTTTTTCAAGACTAGCCGAATAAGATATCTATTGAGAATATGACAAGCAGTACTTATAGTAAACTACTCAGGAATGATCGTGAAGGTTTCACTCGATAAAGATTGTCCTTGTTGTGTCCTAAAGTGATCAATTATTTCTTTCTACGATGCCATTCTGTTGAGGAAATCTTAGAGAGGAGAAATTTTGTGTATATCCTTGTTGATTTAAGAAATTTCCAAAAAGCTGGTTCGTAAATTCTCATCCATAATCAACATAATAGTGAAATAAAGTAGCCCTTTTCTCATTGAAACTTTATGAAGAATATTTAAAAATTCAATAAAGCTTTGTCTTTATGAGCTAAGAACATGACCCAAGTAAATTATGAGAAATCATCAACAATAACGAAAGCATATTTCCTACCACCAATACTAGCAGTTCTAGTGGGACCAGATAAATCCAAGTGTAAAAGTTCAAGGGGTATAGAGTTGATAACAATATCATTAGATTTAAAAGAGGATCGAGTTTGTTTGCCTAATTAACACACATCACATAACTGATATGTTGAAAAATTTATTTTTGGCAAACCTAGGACTAATTCAAGTTTAGAAAGTTTTTCAATTGCATGGCCCAATTTCCTGCACTAGATCCAGGTATCATTTGAAATAGCAGATAGAAAAGTGAGAGTGGGAATGTCAACATTATTTAGACCATAAATATTTTTTTTCCAATCACCAATGAGGGTGATATTCTTGGCAGAATTACTGATGATATATCTGATAGGATTGAATAGAACATCAAACCTTGCGTCACATAGTTTACTAATGCTCAGCAACTTGTGTTTGAGACCATTTATAGGATATACTTCAATTAAGCCACAATATGGACTTATGTTGATAGATCCTACTCCAACCACTTTACCTTTAGCATTATCTCCAAAGTTAACATGGCCTCCATCAATTTATTTACAGAGTTGAAGTTTTCTTTCTTTACTATCATGTGTCTAGTAAAACTACTGCCAATTACCTACATACCTTTCATTTATAAAACCTTTGAATTGTTCCTGCAGAACAAGAAGATCAATTTCTTTTAGGTACCCAAATTTTCTTGGGTCCTTTTGAGTTAGTACTGAGAGTTTGTTGGGATAAATTCTTTTTTCTCCAAATCCATTTACCACAGTACACTCTTGAAAATTTGTAGTTATAAGACTTATAACTAGTATAACCACAGGAAAAACATACAAGATGAACAAAAGAGTTTACTGAGAAGAAACTGTTAGAACAGGATTGAAAAGAATTTGAAGTTTTCTTAAACCAATTTATTGGAGTTGACTGAGTTGTGAATAGGTGATTTCTTAATGCTATTTAATTGTATTTTGATATCACCTAGTTCTTCTTCAAGCAGATCAAATTCAATTTGACTTGCTTTAAGAAGAATTTACCAGTCATTTATCTCCTTAGCCAATTTATTGTATTCATCGATAATCTTTTGAAGTTCATCGATGACAAGATCTAGAGAGTTTTGTAGTCTTGACAATTTAAGCAAAGTTAAGATCTTACCTCAGTTGATTCTTCAAGTACCAATAAGCAGATATTTGCAATTTCTTTTGGTTCTTCATCACTCTAGGCTCCCATGGATTTTGAGTTGTGATTTCTTCTAAAGTTCTTTTTCTTTAGATCTGGGCAATTTTGTTTTACATGACCAGGTTTTCCACAATTATAACATCTCTCATCATTCTTTTGGTTGTAATTATTCTTGTATCCTGCTTAAGGTCTTTGTCTTTTTTGTCTTAGAATATATCTGACACCTCTATTTATCAATGTGACACCTTCGCTATTTTCTTCATCATCTTCTTCTTCATTTTAATTTGATACTGCATTAAAAGCCACATACTTCTTCATTTCTTCCTTGGGATACCAATTGATATGATTTTGTTGATATGCCGTCAAGTTCCCTCAAAGCTCGTCATATGTCAAACTTTCCAGATATCCATCCTCAAGGATTGTGGCCTTCATTTTCCAAGATTTAGAAAGACTTTAGAGAAGTTTTCTTACTTGAGACCTATCTGGATATTGTAACACCTCGAATTTTGGACCGGTATTTCATTAGAAATAGAGAGGTTTCGGGTCTATTTGGGAATTCATGGTTGACCTCACAGATCATTGAGTCGAAGGACGAACCATTGGGTAAATCGTTGAATAAGTGTAGAAAGTTGGGGACTCCACAGTAAATTCTATAGACCATCAATTAAAGGATGTCCCGTCAAATGAACCGCAGAATTGGTTCAGGGGTGGCCACTTCACTGGAATGCTTGCACAAATGGTTCCACGGACCATCATCTTAGTAGACGGTATGTCCTCTTGTCTATGTCATTATGGTAGAGGGTTGCCCAGTTGTAGGGTATTTTCACGATCCAAATTAACGGACTGTCATCTAGGAGGAAGGCTCGTCCTTTTGACCATGGAATCATTTCAAAGGCCCACCAAGATGTAGAACAAAAAGGATGGACCAGTTGATGGTCCATCGTCCTGAAGGACAGCCTATCGAATTGGCCATAAAAGTTAGCTAGTTTTCCCTCCCAGAAAAAGAAGGTTCAGTTGACAGTCCATCTGATGGACAAATTATTGACCTAGCCGTCAAAGTGTAGTAGTTTCCCCTCCGAGAATTCAATGACTCAAATGATGGCCTGTTGTCCAAAAGGATGGATTGTCCTTCCAACTGTGAACTTTTTCTCCCAGCGATTATAAAAGGTTTCCCTAAGTTGTTTTCTAGTATTTTCTAAATCCAGACTTGTTCTCTCAACCCCAGGCGACGTGAGACATTCCCTAAAAGCTAGGTAAGTCTTCTCCTTCATTCCTAAGGTTGAATTAAGGAATTCCAACCCTAAGCAATGGGTTCTAATGCGCTTCTTAATGCGAAACCCTAGGAATCGTTGAAAGGATTAGTTTGTAAGGTCTTAGAGCTAGTTTTCCAGATTTCCTCCATCGAAGATTGGAGCATTTATGGTATGTAAGGCTATTCATAGTGAGGATTCATTATTCCTCATAGCTTATATCACTTGTTCAGTTTCAGAGAATTTAAGAGCTAGGGTTTTGCCCAGTTCTATCGACTTGGTCTATTTTCCTATAACATGAGTATTGATTATTTATTTCTCATTACACAATATTATATCCTTACTCTCTTGATTATTGATGTCACATCCCAAATTTGGAGGAGCATGACTGGCACGCTGTGCCGCACCTGATCGAGCACACCCTGCCACAAATCTAACTACAACAAGCCAAAACCAACGAGGGTCGACATTACAACAAGCTAAATCAGAGTAAGCAGCAGATCATAACAGAAGTTGACTCACCCGACCAACAAAAAAATAAATACAATAGGCCGTCAAGGCCATGAAATAGAAGACAATCTATACAATAAGGCCCACCTGGCCTACAACAACGTCACTACACCCACAGAAAATGTCTACGAGCCTCTAAAAATACAATAGAAATCAACTACCTAGGACAGAGCCCCGAACTACTCATAACTCAACCACTGGCAACTCTGAAAGACCTGGTGCACACTAACTCACCTGGAACTCCACTTAGCAACCAATAACTCAATCTACTATCCCATCATCACCTACAGGCAAGAATGCAATGCCCCGACTAGGGTGTTAGTACAATAATGTACCGAGCATGAAAGGAAGAAACAACCGGAAGACTCAGATTAGAGATCAACAGATATACCAGATATCGTAGAAGGAGAACTCAACTTAAGTAAACACATAAAACCTACCTGGCACCCATAAGCATGACAAGTCCAAAAGTAAACAATAATACAGCGGCACCTAGCTGACACAACTCACCTATCATCGCCTCTAGACCTCTTAATGGCCTCAGCTAACACCGGCCAACATCTAGCATCCACTACTATCAGATAATATATAACACAAACAACAACCACAAAATAACGCAAATCAAAAGTAAACACCAGTTAATCAACATTATCAATCAATCACTGTCGGATCCTCTCTCGACTGTGAATAGTTAGAGGACCTCAATCCATCTAGGAGAACCAATCACAAACCCAGAAAGGCGCAGACATATCGGACTACTCTCAAATCATGTCTAAATTCGAAACTGTGGAGGACATCATTCTCAACCCCGTAGGTCATTTCACTCCTTGGGCTCAACCCCTCAACCGAAAACACTCTCGTGCGTCAGGTATCCACAAGCCACAAGGTATCTCAGGCTCGACCCCTAGCCGGAACAACTCTCGTACATCGGATATCCACAAGTCACAAGGCCTCAAACATAACACACACACAATTACAATATTCACAACCAACAACAATAATAATACATGATCAAAAATCCCATAATAGGCTCGCGAACCCCACTAACCGATTATCACAACACAATACTATTATTTCAGGTTTAGCCATCTACCGATGAGCCACTAGCTGAGCTAAGGATTACCATCTTAAATAGTCTATCACTAAACTTTACAAATAGCACACAAGCCACTCTACTCACCACTAACATCTAGGGATAGCCAAATCTGCCCAAGGTATCACCACGGTCGTCACGTGCCATCGACATGGCCGACACAACCGTCGAATCAAATAGAACAATAGATCATCACAACTATCGACCATAACCACTATAAACCCTCGATCACTTGTCAATATAATCACCTAATCTTATTCAAACTGAAAGCCCATAACATGCTACAACAACCGCACGCCTCACACACGGCCTCTCGATACGAGTCTAATAATTTGCCATGACTACGATTCTCCGCACTCAGGACCGAGCCACCAACCAAACCAGAACTTTATACACACCATTATAACCATATAAGCAATAGCAAAAGAGTTTAATAATAACATAACACAAGCCTTCACAAAACAACAAACACATACGTCAACAAGGACGACAATGATTACGGAATTCATGCCGACAAAGGGAGGGACAAGACTAACATACCTTTGATAGATAAATTTGAGACTTCAACACCACAAACCTACTGCCTAAATGCAGTACAAGATTCTGCAAAAACGCAGCCAACACAACTCAACAACAAAACAAGACAAATGAAGCTTACCCGACAAGATTCATAGGAATTCGATGGTAGATACTCCAAGACAACAACCTAACGGGGTTAACAAACCTATAACCAACCTCAAAAACCATGTAAAACCAAAGTAAGAAGTCTTACCAATAGCTACACCATGAAACTGCCGCCAAAATTCCGGAAAAGACACCAAAACACAAGCTACATGCAATTCCCGACTTTTCGATATCAAAATAAGGTTGAGCCATGAGTTCTAGCCCAAAACCCTCGGAAATCCATGGAAGGACCATGAAATAGGTTCCAAATAAGTTTTGGAAAATGATAAAATAAGGAAACCAACCGACCAAGGTGCTTTTTATAGTCCTCCACCGCCTTAGACCTTTGTGACGTGCCTGCTTGCGTACTCTCGCAAAAATATGAATATATCTCTACTTCGAAGTCAGATTGATGAATGGTTTAATTCATGGAAAATAAACTCATATATCTTTCATTTGATAGGTCGCACACCCCCTAAATCCTTATAGATTGGGAGAAAAGTGTCGAGACATTTGACCTAAATTTAAAGGTATCTCAAGAAGGAAATTTTGCGAGAACTTTTGCCGAATTTCATTTTATAACTTGATTGACGTGCAATATTAAATACAATCATAGAGTCACTCAAATACCTAATAACACTCCGTTCTAAGCCTATTAGGTACACTTAGTCCTACCTCGAAAGTACAGATTTTTTGCTCAAATTATCCGGGGTGTTACATTCTTCCCCCCTTAGAAATATTCATCCTCGAATGTTGGAAGACATACATGACTTCAACTCATGGATCGACACAACACGATATCGCATGACATAGCCTCACAGGAGGAGCCTACTGATCTTGGGTAGATTTATATGCCCAAGTGATACTCAAACGTATCATTTTCGCCTTGTTTATCTAGCAATGTGTATACATTTTCATGTAATTGGTAATAAAATGTGAATTTATACTAACCAACATGATTAGCATTGTTTTGTAGGTAAAATGTGATTTTGAAGAGCTAAAAAGCATGTTGGAACAATATCGAAGTTGGACTTGAAAGCGAGCACGAAAAAGGCATTGGACTGCACCAATTAAAGGGGCTCCGCGATGGAGCCGTGTCACGCTACCATCGCGGAGGCACTCTGCCTGGAGGGTGAAATATTAGTCAAATTCTAGTGGAGCCTCGCGACAGCTCCGTGGCACGGAGGCAAGCCTCCGCGTTGCATGTCGTTCCACATTGAAGCATTATTCCCGGACCCCAAATTTCCAGTGAGGGTCCGCGTCCACGCCGTGTCACGGAGGCAGTGCTCCGCGATGCACTCCGTGACACGTTGCTTGTTATTCCAGGAAAAATTACCACTAGTATAAATAGAACACTTAGGCTTATTTTTAATTAATTCAGACTTGGTGGAGCAAGGACGTGGGTTACAGGCAGTTGAGGGACGAAAAAGCTCAGGGTTTTTCTCTCTTTCTTTCTTCTTTCAATCAATTGTTTGTATGATTAACACTTGTTTTAAGATGATTAATCCACAAATGAGTGGCTAATTCCCTCCCTTGATGAGGTTATGAACATTTGTGATGAATTTTGATTACTGAATTATATGGTTTTTCATCTTCTTCTTCCATGTTGTTCTATTAATTCTTGTTTCTACTGCATTGGTGTGTGGCCGACATTAATGTACATCTAAAAAGTCCGATTTCACTCGAGAGAGCACGAAATTGGAAAGTTGTGAATTAATAGGGTATTGTTCTTAACTTGATTTGGGAAAATTGGGTTTTGATGTGCTTTCCTGATAGAAATATACTTGAAAGCCGTATTAGTCAATTTAGGAACCGGAATTGTATTGCTAGGTCATGAATTGCATTTGATCACAGAAATGTAGACGGATGGTTTATGATTCTTAAGTGAGATTAAATACGAGACTTTTAATCTCTTGGCTAATGTTCTTGGCTAGCAACTGGAAGAGAAAGATTAACCAATTTATTATTATAATCAAGTTCATTACATGTTCTTAACCTTGGCATGCTCATAACCATAGATTAAATTCAAAGTAGATAATTGTTAGTAGTTTAGTATATAATTTATAAAACAAACTTTACAATTGTTAGTTACGTTGTTGTCAGCATATATAGAAGTGAGATAGAATATAGTATACTTAAGCAATTTTTACTTATCCAGAGTCTCCTTGGATCGATACTTGGCTTACTTAAGCCACTTACTACTTGTTTGACCACGTGCACTTGTGTGTCGGTTTTATAACCCCAACCAAAGCACCGAACAAGTTTTTGGCGCCGTTGCCGGGGAGACTATGCAATTGGTGAAATTATATTAAGTGTAAATTTACTGTATTTTTATTTTATTTCCTTAAGTGTTGACAACTTGGTCTTAGCCTGTATTTTGCAGACTTGATTTCTGTGAACACTAGCAAGAGACAAAGAGCTGGTGGAATCTTATATAGAGCCTGAACATATATTTCATAGTAAACGCAGAGAAGCTCTACAAAAGAAGCTGCAGTTACTCAGACAGACTATTATGGAGCAACAAAATCTACCGGTTGTGAGGGCAGTGTTAGTGCCCAAAGAAGCGGCAGTAAGGCCGGTTCGCGAGGTGGCAATCCCACATGCCAACAATGTAACATCAAGTATCCGCAAACTAGAGCCTGGAGGGATATTTGAACTCAAGCAGAACATGGTGCAACTGTTGCACACAAGCGGGCAATTTACCGGTATCCCTCATGAAGACCCACAACAACATCTCCAGAACTTTTTGGAGATAAGTGACACTTATATACCCACTGGAGTGTCACCTGATTATGTTCGGCTCACACTATTTCCGTTCTCATTACTTGGTGAAGCCAATAGGTGGTTAAAAGGTGAGCCACCAAATTCTATTTCAACGTGGGATGATCTAGCACGAAAGTTCTTGATAAGATTTTTCCCCTCTGGTAAAACAACCAGACTTAGAAGTCAAATTCTAAGTTTCAAACAGAGGGAGGGGGAAAATTTGTGTCAAGCCTGGGAAAGATTTAAATCCATGTTGCGGGACTTCCTCATCATCATCAGTCCAATGAGGTGTTTGTGCACACATTTATTGAGGGTTTGGAACCCCATACTTAAATTTTGCTAGATTCAGCAGCTGGAGGGCAAGCGCTTGAAAAGACTTATGAGGAGCTGTACACTTTGCTCAACCGGATTTCACAGGGCAATCTAGAATGGAATGCTGATTCATCACGAGGTGGAGCAAGGAAAGCAGCAGGAGTGCTTGAAGTGGATGGATTTACGGCTATCGCTGCACAGATAGCTGCCTTGCAGAATCAATTGAACAACCACTTCAGCAACATGAATTTGAACCAGCCTTCAGCTTCAGTTAATGCGGTCCAGCAAATGTGGTGTGAAGTGTGTGGTAGCAGTTAGCACTCAGCTGAGTGCTGTGGAGCAAATCCTGATTCTGTTAACTTTGTGGGCAATGCACAAAGAAATCAGCAGCAGTTTGGTAGCGGCTACAACTCAAATTGGAGGAACCATCCAAATTTTTCATGGGGTAGCAACAACCAACAAGGCCAAAGTTCGGGTCAGGGTATGCAAAGGAATCAAGGAGGGCAACAGAACTACCAATCTCAATTCAGAAATCACAATGCCCCTCCTCCACCACCATCACCTAGCATTGAGGAAATGTTCAAGACCATGATCGCTAATCAAGCGCAATTGCAGGCTGACTATGTTAAATTGGTAGCCGAAGTGAAAAATAATCAGTTAGCGACCAAGGTTCTTGAGTATCAATTTGGGCAATTTGCTAGTGCCTAAAATACAAGGCCCAGAGGAGGACTGCCTAGCGACACGGATCCTAATCCGAAGCAGGTCAATGCAGTGACCACAAGGAGTGGTTTGCAGCTGAAGGAGGTGGAACCAGAGAGACCACCTCAAAAGTCAGGAGCAGCAGAAGTTGAGGGAGAACAAAGTTCGGAAAGGGGGAAGACCAAAGAAGCTGAATCAGAAAGACCTCCACCCCCGTTCCCTCAACGACTAAAGAAACACAAAGAGGAGGCGTGTTTCAAGAAGTTCATGGAGGTGCTTAAATAGGTACATGTTAATTTACCTCTTGTTGGTGTCTTACAGGGAGTGCTTAAATATGCAAAATACATTAAAGACATCGTGGCCAACAAAAGTCGTTTGACCGAGTATGCCACGGTGGCTTTGACGGAGGAATGCACTTCCCGAATCCAAAATAGACTGCCCACAAAGCTAAAAGACCCTGGAAGTTTTACTATCCAGCTTACTATTGGGCAGAGCATCCGAGCTCATGGATTGTGTGACTTGGGGGCGAGCATAAATCTGATGCCATCTTCGGTATTCAGAAAGTTGGGTCTAGGGAGTCCTAGACCTACAACCGTAATCTTGCAGTTGGCAGACAGATCCTTAGCTAGGCCGGATGGCATTGTTGAGGATGTGCTTGTGCAAGTAGGCTCCCTAATTTTCCCGGTAGATTTTATTGTTCTGGATTTTGAACCAGACTCGGAAGTCCCATTTATTTTGGGACGACCCTTCTTGGCAACTGGGAAAGCATTAATCGATGTAGCTGCGGGTCAACTTACAATGCGAGCACATGACAAAGTAGAGGTGTTCGATGTGTACAAAGCACCCAAGCTCCCGATGGTGAATGAAGAACTCTCGGTGATCAATGTAATTGATCATGTGAAAGCTAAACAAAAGGATGATTCCCGAGAGTTGATGGGAAGACCACCGGATAAGGGTGAGCACTACTGGGGGGAGGACAATGATCGTGCGAAATCGTCCATCACCCTAGCGGACAATTGAGCATAAAGGACGTCGAGCTGCGATGGTAAACCAGGCGCTGCACGGGAGGCAACCCGTGAAAATTTTTTTCTTTTCATTTTGTAAAGTGTAAATAGATTTTATTTTATTTTCCTTTTTCTTGATTTAGTACAAAATTTTTGTTTTAGTTAGTATTATTGTATTTTAGTTTTTGAAATCTATTAATCTAACCAATTTTGTTTAGTGAAATGATTTTCAGGTGAAACGGAGAAAAATGTGCACGGAATCGTGAAGGAAAAGGTGAGGTATGAAAAAATTAATAAAATATAGAGACAGTGAGCTGGGGCGATAGCTCCGTGTCACGAAGGAGGACCTCCGCGTTACCCTCCGTGACACGTTGAAGTGTAAACTGGAATTTTCAAAAATTCCAGTAAGCTATCGCGATGGCTCCGTGTCACGGAGGCAGTGCCCGCGATGCACTCCGTGACATGTTGCCATATAAATTGTGACGGGTCACACCGGGTTGCTGGGTGACCCGCGTGTTTTCTTCATTTTAAACCCCTGATTTCTCCCCTTTTCCCCACATTTTTTACACTTCTCCGCAACAAAACACCCAGAATTCCCTTGCCCATCAACGTGCCACGGTATAAAGCAAAGAATTATCAAGTTTTCTTCGGTTATTCAACTACGAGGTATGTTTTCCGATTATCTCTCAAGTTTTTGTCGACTTTATTCGAATTTAAACATGGGAGGTGAACTAAATCACCCCAAGTCGAAATTTAGCATGACATTGAGTCATTCCTTGATTGATAAATGTTCGGAATGTTGTAATGAGCGTTTGAACTTGTCGATTGCGTGAATGATTCGAATTTGATTGCGAAATTCAATTCTAGGGCTTGGTTGTTGAAATCGAAATGGGTAACTTGTTAAATTTGTGAATTATATGTCGGGTTGTATGTATTGAATGAGATAAGTCATTGTAGAATATTGTTTGAATGTAATAGACGACGAATTCTCGGGTTTTTGGGAAAATGTTGAAAATTGTTCATGTGTATATAGAATTTTGTTGTTGTTGTTTTTGTTTTGTTGTTTTTCTTTGCTAAGTAAGATGGTTGAATTACTAAAGATGGTAGTGATTGGGATTAGCTGTATGAAGTCTGAGTAGTACGCTAAAGTTATACCGTCGAATTTATCTTTGCGAACGCACTAAGCATGAATTGTATAGTTGTTAGTTTTTGGTGTAAATAAAGTTATTCTTGCCGTAGTATCGTAACCGTAGCTAAGGACTAAGTGTGGGGTAAACTTAGTTAACCCGACCTTAGCTGAAGTTAATATTCATTTAGCTTGACATTGCGCTTGTTTACTTGTGTTGACAGGTAAAATGGCAAGTAGGCAGGATAAGGGTAAAGGTGCATCAACTTCAGGCACCGGGAGGAAAAGACTTAGGTTGGGCACAGCAGTCCCAGCTGCACCAGCAGTTCCACACGGCTAGCGCTGCCAATATGGAACGATGTGGGTAACTGATGAAGGGAAGAAGTGGTATGCCAAACACAAGGAGAATAAATACTTCCCCGAGGAGCATATTGCACGGGAACCACTAGCACAGGAGTTCCCCCGCATAGTGCAAAGGATCGAGGCAGCTGGACTCAGCTTCATATTTCAGGAGCCCAAGGAATGCAACCTACATCTAGTCCGGGAGTTCTATGCAAATTGGAACCCGACAATCAGAAGCCACACAATCAAGATCAGAGGGCAGATAGTCACTCTGGAACCCCAGCAATTAAATGCCATCATCGGAGCGTGGGACACAGACGCCCACGTTCTCCGCCAGCTGAACATCACCCCACCATATGCCGATATCAGACGCACATTGTGTGGGGCTCGATCCACAGCCAGATGGAGCAGACATAAGGAGAGGGGTTACCACAAGACTCTGCCGTATTCTCAAATGAACAGGGAGGCCAGAATATGGCTGAAGATAGTCTGCTCGTGCCTAATCCCGGGGGTGCACATGACTGATGTGACCCGGGACCGGGTTTGCCTGGTGTATGCCCTGATGAAAGGGCTGGAGATTAATGTTGGGGCGGTCATCATATCCGCCATGAAGAGAGCCCGACTACACTAGGGCCACAGGTATGGGTTTGGGGGACTAATTACCACCTTTCTCCGGGGCCTCGACGTTGAGGAAGAGGCTTTGGATTACATCCCGCAGTTGGAGCTGAGGGCCCTTGATGTGATCAAAACCAAGGCCCCCGACACCACACACGGGCCAGTGCTAACGCTTGGCGAGCGACATGCTCATGGCGACCAGTACATGGCACGGATGTTTGGCATGCAAATGCTCCAGCTTCGGATCGGTGGGAGACCAGCCACGGAAGAGGAGCTATGGCAGCTCGAGCTAGATTACCCATTTGGCGAAAACGCCAGGGCTCTATGCCGAGTGGGGCCAGCCTTTGTAGAGCCGACTGACGATGATGTCCCCACGGATGAGGAGACACGTCGGGAGGACTCCGATGTGGAGTCCGATGAAGACGATGGAGGTGACTCGGACATGGGCGATGAGGCAGCAACACCTGATGAAGAAGTTGAATACTTTGACTGATCAGGGAGTTCCACCACCCAAATTTTTGTGATTTTTAATTTTTGTGAACATTGGGGACAGTGTTCGATTTAAGTGTGGGGTGGGGAGTAGTTAGGTGCTGGGGCTGGGCTGGTTTGCTTGTATGCTTTCCTCTGTTTTGTATGTATGTTTCCCTGTGTTGTGAATTGCAAACTGTTCTGTATCTGTACATATTTGCGGTATTGATGTGTGTTGTGGAATGTTGTTGTTGCCAGCTAAGTCTGTAATTTTTTTTTTTTGTAAATATTTTCTTATTTCTTATGTTTTTTTTCTATCGAAATGATCGATACTTTTAAAATTTTGCAAAAATATTTTGTACATATTAAAAATATTTTGTAAATATTTTTCCATCGAAATGATCGATGTTTTGCAAAGTTTTTCAATTTTTATTTTTGGGTTTCTCGGAGTTTGTTTTCGGTTCTTTTACCGAGAATAGTCCCATTGAACCGACGTCATAGTTAGTGACCGTTCCCTATGATGGATGGATGACGACCGTCTTAAGGGAAATGTAGTCGGTAGGAGTAGTTATTTTAATTTATTTTCAGTTTTTTCTTTGGTGGATTGCATCACGGAACCTGTGGTTACTATATGGTCGTGAAATGTTGGTTGCGTGTTGTACTTGATATTCAAAATGCAAAGGTGATTCGTATGAAAGCATGCAGTTTTGTAAATATGTTGAGATACCTAGGCTGTAGAGTTCGATTCGGTGTGATTGAGGCTTAATTTTTGAATTCATGTAATTAGCTATTTAAAGAGTCTGTGAATGCATCTTGAGTCGAGCATGTGCATGAAGTGTGAAGTGAGGTATTGTTATTCCATGCTATTGTGAAGTGTCTAGAACTTGCCTGGTGTGTGTACAAAGCGAAATGAAGGAGGTGTAGTGTTGGAAAGGAAGTAGGCATTTCTTTGTTTTAACCGAGTGTTTCTATTTTTTTCTTCTTGTCATACTCTCCTTTTTATGTGATTGTATACCCTAGTCAGCCCGTTGAGCCTTTAGCCTATTATTTCTTTCTTTTGTCCAAAAATGTATAAACTGAGCTTAATTCTTTCTTTTCATTAGCCGTAAAGTCTATACAAAACTCGTAAGCACTTAAGAAGAACAAAAATTTTCCCAAAGTGTCAAAGAGTGAGAATGGTGAAAAGAAAAAGAAAAGCAGAGTGAGGAAAGAAAAGAGAAGGGTAAAGGTGCACTTGCTATAATTAAATGATAATGAAGGTGCATGAAAAACCTTTGTTTTTGTGTCAAGTGTGCTTGATGAAATGGGCCAGACGAAAGTAAATTATCATGAATGGGATGATGGAAAAAAGAAAAGAGAGAAACAATGTCCATACGTTGATGGGAATGTGTTGAAAAGGCGCTTAATGATGCTAGTGGCTATTCTTGGCTAATCCAATATGTACTAGTTCCATAGCTTCCATTACAACCCATTAAAGTCCTACGTGATCTTACATTGCATTTCTTTATATTAGTGGAGTAATACACTAAGGGCAAGCTTATGGGTCATGACATGATGCATGTGAATTCTTTTGGGAGAGAGAGTGAAATTAATTTCTACATGCCCCTACTTGAATGTTTGTGTGTCACATGAGCAAAAAGGGGAAGATTCTCTTGAGTTGTGAGGGCACATGTTTGATGAAAGATTGATTTTCGTGTCGGATATCTTGATTAGCTGATTTGCATGAGTTTGCAATATTGAATGATCGGTATTACCGTAGCTCAAATTGTCGCACCATAGTGGCGAAGGTTGGGATGTAATTTGCATGAATTATGTGTTTGTTGTTCGAGGACGAACAAGGATTTAAGTGTGGGGTAAGTGATCTTGGGCAGATTTATATGCCCAAGTGATACTCAAACGTATCATTTTCGCCTTGTTTATCTAGCAATGTGTATACATTTTCATGTAATTGGTAATAAAATGTGAATTTATACTAACCAACATGATTAGCATTGTTTTGTAGGTAAAATGTGATTTTGAAGAGCTAAAAAGCATGTTGGAACAATATCGGAGTTGGACTTGGAAGCAAGCACGAAAAAGGCATTGGACTGCTCCAATTAAAGGGGCTCCGCGATGGAGCCGTGTCACACTACCATCGCGGAGGCACTCTGCCTGGAGGGTGAAATATTAGTCAAATTCTAGTGGAGCCTCGCGACAGCTCCGTGGCACGGAGGCAAGCCTCCGCGTTGCATGTCGTTCCACATTGAAGCATTATTCCCGGACCCCAAATTTCCAGTGAGGGTCCGCGTCCACGCCGTGTCACGGAGGCAGTGCTCCGCGATGCACTCCGTGACACGTTGCTTGTTATTCCAGGAAAAATTCCCACTAGTATAAATAGAACACTTAGGCTTATTTTTAATTAATTCAGACTTGGTGGAGCAAGGACGTGGGTTACAGGCAGTTGAGGGACGAAAAAGCTCAGGGTTTTTCTCTCTTTCTTTCTTCTTTCAATCAATTGTTTGTATGATTAACACTTGTTTTAGGATGATTAATCCACAAATGAGTGGCTAATTCCCTCCCTTGCTGAGGTTATGAACATTTGTGATGAATTTTGATTACTGAATTATATGGTTTTTCATCTTCTTCTTCCATGTTGTTCTATTAATTCTTGTTTCTACTGCATTGGTGTGTGGCCGACATTAATGTACATCTAAAAAGTCCGATTTCACTCGAGAGAGCACGAAATTGGAAAGTTGTGAATTAATAGGGTATTGTTCTTAACTTGATTTGGGAAAATTGGGTTTTGATGTGCTTTCCTGATAGAAATATACTTGAAAGCCGTATTAGTCAATTTAGGAATCGGAATTGTATTGCTAGGTCATGAATTGCATTTGATCACAGAAATGTAGACGGATGGTTTATGATTCTTAAGTGAGATTAAATACGAGACTTTTAATCTCTTGGCTAATGTTCTTGGCTAGCAACTGGAAGAGAAAGATTAACCAATTTATGATTATAATCAAGTTCATTACATGTTCTTAACCTTGGCATGCTCATAACCATAGTTTAAATTCAAAGTAGATAATTGTTAGTAGTTTAGTATATAATTTATAAAACAAACTTTACAATTGTTAGTTACGTTGTTGTCAGCATATATAGAAGTGAGATAAAATATAGTATACTTAAGCAATTTTTACTTATCCAGAGTCTCCTTGGATCGATACTTGGCTTACTTAAGCCACTTACTACTTGTTTGACCACGTGCACTTGCGTGTCGGTTTTATAACCCCAACCAAAGCACCGAACACCTACCATAAACAACTCCAAACAACAAAATCTTACACCATGCCGAGGTGCGACACAACTATAACTATAATCAAAATAAGAATCTTACTTGCCTCCATGTTTAGCCACTAACCGGCTATCATCTATCATATTACAAGTATTCCCTACAAAAGTCAACAAATATCAGTCTAGACCTGACTCCTACAATAATGACTTCTCACAGGATTTTTATCCAAAATGAAGGGAAACAATCCTAAATATCCTGTAGCCTCTTGTTTATAAGTACACTGCACAATGCACACATAAACAAGACTCTACTAGACACGACTCATATACTCCATAGCATAAACTTCTCTGATACAAAGTCTGTCACACCCCAAATCCAGAGGGGCATGACTGGCACCCTATGCTACACCTGATCGAGCACACCCTACCACAAATCTAACTACAACAAGCCAGAACTAGCAAGGTTCGGCATTACAACACAAGTAAAATTTGTGTAAAAGACAGACTAAAAGGGAAGTTGGCTCTCTTGACCAACAAAAAATAAATACAATAGGCTTTCAAGGCCATGGAATGGAAGATAATCTACACAATAAGGCCCACTCAGCCTACACCTCAACACTACACCCACAGCAAATGTCTATAAGCCTCTAAGAATACAATAAAAATCAACTATCCAGGACAGAACTCCGAACTACCCATAGCTCAACCTCTGGAAACTCTGAAAGACCTGGAGCACACCGACTCAACTAGAACTCCACTCAGCAACCAAGAACTCAATCTACCAGCCCACCATCACCTGCAGGCATGAATGCAATGCTTGGACAAGGGCGTTAGTACAATAATATATTGAGCATGAAAGGAAAAAACAACTAGAAGGCTTAGATTAGAGGAAGGAGAACTCAACATAACTAAACACATAAAACCTACTTGCTCCCCCTAAGCCTGACAAGTACAAGAAAATATAACAAATAGAACCGACCGGGCTCCCATAAGCTCGGCAAGTCAAAAAGTAAACAACAATACAGGGGCACCTAGCCAACACAGCTCACCTGTCATTGCCTCAAGACCTCTCAACGGCCTCAGCTAACACCAGCCAATATCTATCAGCCACTAATCTAAGATGATATTTAACATAAACAACGACCGCAATATAACGTCAAGCAAATTAAAAGTAAATACCAGTTAATCAACATCATCAATCAAGTACTACCAGACTCTCTCTAGGCTGTGCAGAGTTAGCAGACCTCAATCCATCTAGGAGAACCAATCGCGATCCCAGGAAGGCGCATACATGTCGGACCACTCTAGAATGATGTCTCACCTCGACACTATGGAGGACATCATTCTCAAATCCATAGGTCATTTCACTCCTTGGGCTCAACCCCTCAGTCAAAAACACTCTCATGCGTCGGGTATCCCTAAGCCACAATGTACCTCGGGCTCGACCCCCTAGCCAAAACAACTCTCGTGCATCGGGTATCCATAAGCCACAAGGCCTAAAACACAACACACACAGAATCAAAATATTCACAATCAACAAAAATAATAATACATGATCAAATAACCCATAACCGGCTCGCGAAGCCCACTAACTGATTATCACAACACAGTACTATTCTTTCACGTTTAGCCGTCCATCGATTAGCCACTAGACGATCTAAGGATTACCATCTTAATAAGTTTATACCTAAAATTTACAACATCCCACAGCCACTCTACTGACCAATAACATCAATGGACATGGCCAAATCAGCCCAAGTGTCACCACGATTGTCACATGCCATTGACACGGCCGACACGACCACCGAATCAAATATAACAACAGATCGTCTCAACCATCAACCTTAACCACTATAAACCTTAATTCACTTGTCAATATAATAACCTAATGTTATTCACACTAAAATCCCTTAACATTCTACATGAACAACACGCCTCACACACGACCTCTCGATACGAGCCTAATAATTTTCCATGACTACGATTCTCCACACAAAAGCCTGATCCACCAACCAAACAAGAACCTTATACACAAAATTATCACCATATGAATAGTAGCACAATAGTTCAATAGTAACATAACACAAGACTTAACAAAACAGCCAACACACACGTCAACACGGACGACAATGGCTATGGAATTCATGCAGAAAAAGGAGGGACAAGCCTAACGTACCCTAGCTAGCTTAACCTGAGCCTTCAAAACCACGAACCTACTTCCTAAAGGTAGTCCAAGATTCTGCCAGAACGCAACCAACACAACTCAGCAACAAAACAAGACAAACAAAGCTTACCCGACAAGATTTATGGGAATTCGACAGTAGAAACTCCGAGATAAAAACCTAACGGGTTTAATACACCTGTAACAAACCTCAACAACCAAGTAAAACCAAAGGAAGAAGTCTTACCAACATCTTTACAGTCAAACAACCACCAAATTCCTGGAAAAGACACCAAAACGCAAGCTACACGCGATTTTAGATTTTTCGACATCAAAATCATGTTTCGCCATGACTTCTAGCCCCACAACCCTTGGAAATCAATGGAAGGACCTTGAGAGAGGTTCTGGATGTGAGAAGTTCTATAAAATGAGAAAATAAGGCAACTAACTCACCAAGGTTCTTTTTACAGCCCTCCACCACCTTAGACCCTTGTAACGTGCCTGCTTGCACAGTCTTGTAAAAATATGAATATCTTTCTATGCTAAAGTCTGATTGACGTATGGTTTAATGTGATAGAAATTAATCTCATGTATCTTTAATTTGATAGGTAAAACACCCTGTAACTCCTTATGTATTGTGAGAAAAGTTTTGAGACATTTAACCTAAATTTTGAGGAATCTCAAGAAGGAAAGTTTTGTGAGAACTTTTGCCAAATTTTAAATTTACAAATTGATCGATGTCTAATCTTAAATATGGTGATAGAGTGACTCAAAGACCTCATAACAATTCCTTCATAGCCTATTAAGTACACTTAGTCCTACCTTGAAAGTACAGATTTATTGCTCAAATTATTTGGGGCATTACAATTGATTATGGTTCATGTCATTCTATTCCATGGATCCCAGTTGCATGAAAAGTTATATTTTGAAGACTTTGCATTATTAGATGTGTGCATTATATTCGTAACTAGGGTAAAAGTAGATTTTTGGGAGTTTTCATAGAAGAATTTCAGTTATCTAACTCAACTCATATTATGATTTTCAAAAATAGAGTGAAGTATTGTTTCTAAAACACAGATTTTTGATCATGGAGCTCACTAGTTTTATAAAAATTTTGAAAATAGAGGCTCACCAACAGAGTTCAAATTTGTATGTAGAGGCTCACCAGAGTTTTAAACATCTATTTTCACTTTAAGCTAAAAGATCTATAAAGAAGTTTCAGCCTCCTTAGATAGGCATACTTATATGAGCATAGTATTTGGGTGGATTATTTAGAAACGAGATGGGTGAAGGGTTTAGATAACTGAAACCACATAACTACATAGCCAGCATAGGTTAGGATCAAAACATTGGTTTGGGTGACTCCTCAGACAACCCCAGGTAATGGCTTAGTATGGATCCACAATTTAGTACTTTCTCTGCCCTGCCAAGGCTTTGGAAAGCTCTCCTAACCGGGCCAGAGGTTGGACATCATGCGCTCATTCATGATGATGTCGGTTAAGAGAAACTCCAAACTAAAGATATATATATTTTCAGAACTTATTTTGATGCATATATTTAATTGAAGAACTGTTTACATAATATTTTTACTCGTGTTTTATTGTATCATTCAAAGTTTTAGATTTAGTTAGTTAGTTCATTCAGTTCAGAGATTCTTCCTTTTCTGTTATTTCATTTAGCTATTTTACATACTATACATTCAAACGCACTAATGCTATCTGGTGCTGTATCTTATTGTGATGCAGATTCGGGTTTATGATCCCTTTCAAATCCACTCTAAATTTTGATAGTGTAAACAATCGAAGTAATATAGAACCCGATGTGGAGCTGGAGTCGGATCTCACAGAGACTATGTTATGCCCACTCTATCTAGTACTTATTAATATAGTATTGAAAGATTATACCCTATTCGAATTAAGATTGAGTAAAATTTAACTAAATTATTAAATGCAAAATGCTAGGGTTGTAATCAATTTAAGGAAATTCTAGGGAGCTGACCCCAATTATGGGTCGATCCCCTTAAAACACCCTATATGGATAAGTTGAGAATGACCTTTTGTCGAACATGAAAGAAAAGACTTAGGGAACCCATGGATATTTTTCAATAGCACCATAAGTGTCAACCTACTCAACTTTGTCAAAATGAAGAGAACTCCCTTCTACCTAGTTGCATGTTGCCAATTTGAATTTGACCTATGTCTAGGATAATCCATTAAATAAGGGTTATGCCTTGATTTATTTTTGATTGATGCTAACCCAACCTAAATTTTCTCTTTCAAGCCTCTTAAAGGTGATTGGGAAGGAATAGGTGACGTTTATCACCAATCACACACTATAAAGCAATAATAAATTAAATGCTCATAAGCCCATACTCAATTTTACCAAATTAGGATCATTAGTTCACAACCCTAGATCCAGGTTTAGTTACCCATAGCAAGAAGATGAAGAGAAAAAAAGTAATTAAACATTCTCACCAAATGTAATTTGAAATTGTAGAAGAAATCTTCAATTGATGAACTTGGATCTTCAAATTACAAGCTAAAATCTAAGATCTATAATAAAAAGTAAAGATATATATCTGTCTCTACTCTCTACATAAATTAATAATTGATAACTCTAAAAACTAAAAAACTCCCAAAAAGTTCATGGAAAATCTATTTATACTATGTCCTAGAAAGCCCAAAATAATTAAAATTTCGAGGTGCCAGGTATACTGGGATGGACTACTCTTTCTTCCGTCATTTACTATTGGCCTCTCTCATGCAGCTTTTTATCCTTGGATCGGCGTACTTTCTTCTGAAAAGATGGCCCACCTTTCACTTCGTCCTTTACAATTGTCTTCTACCTTATCCTGAGTTCATCCTTCAATTGTGTAATACGCCGGAAGGGCCTAAGAATAGACCCGAGAGTTAAAGTTGAAATCTACAGAAAACCTAGATTTTTGCACCAGTATGACTTAGAGGTACAAATCGTGGTGAGGACCTACAAATCGTGACTCAAGTCATGATGAGTTTGTGAGCCTGAGGTCATACCACGAGTAGTCCTACGAGTCGTGGCGTGTGGGTATGATGCGTGGTTAGGAGTCGTGGTGAATTTCTCAGTGGTGCTATAGTGTGTCGTCATGGGTCATGGTACGACTTGTAGGATGTAGCAATGAGTGATGAGGAATTGTGATTTAGTCGTATTTTATATGGGTGAATGGTACCACGACTAATAGTACAACCCGTAGGATGGTACTACGAGTCGTAGTATGCGAGTTATGGCCAGATTCAGAAGATTGAAAAGTGGTGAGGTGACCACGAGTCTTAACTTCGTGGTATGACTCGTGGTTGGGGCCAGACCTGTTTTTCAGGGAAATTTCATTAAGGGAAATTTCGACTTTTCTACGTGTTTGGACCCTAAACCACGTCATTTTGAGGTTGGGACAGGGTCTTTTAAGGAGGAAAAACTCATACTAAGTCTTATTTGGAATTTACAAGCACTAGAGAAGAGAGTAGGAGGAGATTCAAGTGTTCTTCTTCAATTCTTCAAGTTTTCACCTAAGGTTTTTCAAGGGAGTTAAGAATCACGTAATTCCAGGTATCTGGGGTTTTGAATGGGTAGTTTAGTCCCTACCTATGCCCAATTTCTCCCTAACTCTATGTTTAAGTTACCAACTTTTGATTGGTCATGACCCAAATGCATGTTTCCTCAAAAATCGATATGAGCATGTTGTAGTATGTCTAAAATCATGGGTTTAAATTATTTGGCCGTTTTCACTTATTTTATTCAATATTTGATGATTTAATCCCTAAAAGCACATGTGCCCAAATCATGGGTTTTTTTTAAGTGAAATTCATGGTTATGGTGATTTCTCAAACATGATATTAACTCTTGAATTTAAGCATGTTTTCAATTACTCATGTTATTATTATCATGTTTCCTATAAATTTAAGCATTTCAAGTATGATTGAAAGTATGGGCAATTCCCACATGTCGCTTGTGATTTATGAACTATGATTTTTGGCCGATTCACAAGCCCAATTCCGTGGCTAGTATTACAAATTCTCAAGCATGATATGATTCTCACGATTTAACTAGCCATGCATGTCATGTATGAATTTATATGAGCACGTTGCATGTTTTGGGAGTAGTATTTAACACCGAGTAGGCTCAAGGCCTAGGTTATGCCACGAATCGTAAAACTACATGCCACCGTAGGTTATGCTGGGACCTACTCAGTGACTGTCCCCTACACCCTACGGGGCCTTCAAGAGTGATATCACGTCTTTTAATGGTTCATACCCATGAAAGGTATGGACGACCTCCTAACTAGGTTTACAGGTCGGGCTACATGTGTGCTCATATGGGGTATGTCGGTTATAGAAATCTCCCATTGTTCCTCATGGTTTTAATGTATGCATGATTATGTTCTTTAGGCTTAAGTTATGTTTTATGAAATTTTTTCCTCACATGTTATGACGATGACAAGTTTACGAATAATTTGGAAGTATTGAGCCTTACAATATACTTGTGATTTTAGTCATAGGATCATGATTTCCCCACTCCTATAACTTTTATGTTTTTAAGCATTGTTTTACATACCTTACATACTCAGTACCTTCCAAGTACTGACCCACATATTTTCAGGATCTGGTTTGCAGGTCAATATCGTCCCTAGCTTGCTCTCAGTTCTGCTCTCAGCTTCAGTGGTGAGTCCTTATGATTCGAGGGCTTCATGTTCATACTATGTTTTTCTTTTGTTTTTAGAATGTTGGGGTTAGTTGGGGTCTTGTCCCTTCAAGATGTCTATTATGATTAGAGGCTTTCAGACCTATGTGTAGTATTCAGCCATTTATGTTTGGATCTTGTAGTATTGTTTCTTATATCTCATGTTACGATTTTTAGTTAGTCCATGGCTATTAAGTTAATATTTCCACCTTATGTGAATGAATTAGATATACGCTCACGCCATGGGTTTACTTGGAGTCTTCAGGGTTTCTTATCCCGTGTCTACGGTCCGGGTGTACTCTCGGGTCGTGACAAACATGGTATCAGAGCAATAGGTTTGAAATGTCCTAGGGTGTCTGAAAGCCACGTTAAGTGGAGCCTTTTTCATTGGTGTGAAGTGCGCCACACTTATGACAAAGGGGCTACGAAACGTTTTAGGAAATTTCCTTCTTTCATGGTCTATGTCGTGCGGTCAAAATCTCTTCATCCTTCTAATTCGTGCTATTCGTGATTGTAGAAAATTATGGCTCCCAGAAGGATAAACGGAAGGAGGAACAAAAATGATGAAGGCCACGGGGGTGGCAATGATAATGGGCATCAGCAAGCCCCACCTATTCAGGAGCCCTAGGCACCTGAGCCAGCTTCCCACACTGAGTTTCGGGCGGCTATTCAAATGTTGGCGCACGCCTTGACCGCCCAGGTCAACCAGCAGGCTATTGCTCATGTTTCACTAAACGACAATGCAGCGGCAACCCGGATCAGGGACTTTTTAAGGATGAACCCTCCCGAGTTCACATGGGAAAAGGTGGACGAGGATCCACACGAGTTCATTGAGGGAATTTTAAAGGTCACACAGGTGATGGGGGTGACAAATGAGGAGTGCGTGGACTTGGTCTTATATAAGTTAAAGGAGGACATATTCATTTGGTTCAAGCAATGGAGGGATATCAGGGTAGCGGGAGTAGGTCCTATCAGCTGGAATGAATTCCACATGGCCTTTCTCGACAGGTTCTTGAATTTATTCAATTACCCATCATGATTTGATGATTTTACAAGTTATATGTATGATCTACTAGTATGCATGAAACCTATGATTCACGAATTATGTTTTTGCCGACCACGACCCTTATATCATGGCTAGTTCACTTATATACAAGAATTTTTAAGATTATCATGATTTAACTAGCCCATGAATTCATGCATGCTATACTATGCACAATATATATGTTTTCGGAGTAGTATCGAATATCGAGTAGCTTCGGGGCCCAAGTTCTGCCCCGAATATCATAAACTACGTGCCACCATAGGTATGTTGGGACCTCCCTTGTGACTGTCCCCAGCCCAAATGGCCCTTTTCATGTTATCACACCATTCATGGTTCTATCTTTGGCAAGGTACGAATGGCCTCCTGACTAGGTTTACAAGTCGGACTTCATGTGTGCTCATATGGGGTATGTCAGTTATGAAAATCTCCCACTGTTCCTCATGATTTATGCATGTTTATGATTACGTATGTTGGCTCAAGAAATTTTCGTTTTTGTTTTTCTCTTATGATCATGATTACGATGTATTACGAATGCTTTAAAAAGCTTTAGCCTTTGGATATGTTGTTTTACGATATTTATGACATAAGCATGATGTTCTACTCTTATGATGTTTTATGAGATTTTACATATTTTAAATGTCCTTTTTACTTACCTTGCATACTTGGTACATTCCGCATACTGAATGTATACTCTCTATGCTATATCGTCTTATGATAAAGGTTTTGGTTCTCAGACTCATCCTCATATCTAGATCATCTCTAAGTGTACTTTAAGCTTATTGATGAGTCCTCATGTTCCGAGGACCGTTCGACAGACATTCATGCTATTTTATGTTTTAGTACTTGTCCGGGTTAGATGGGGGCGTTGTCCCATCAACCCATCGTATGTAGTAGAGGCTTTTAGATAGTGTGTAGTACTCAGCTGGTGTATGTCTAAGTGATTCTGTTTGTTATGATATGCTATAATTATGTTTACGCTTCCGCTATGCCTTATGATTAGTTTTGCGCATAAAGTGAATGATGTTAGATATATATGCTTATGTCATGGGTCGACTTGGGGCCTCTCAGGGTTCCTTATCCTGTGTTACGATCCTGGTCTATGTGTGGGTCGTGACACCCAACTAGCTCGACAAAATTCTGTAGCTGAAATAACAAAATAACAAACTAAACTGAATGTCCTCGGAAGATGAGGACTTACCAACACTGCCTAACAGGATTGATACAGAAGCAAGACTGATGGTGTGGCAGAGTCTAATCTATTGGACCTGTATCATGAAATGATACCGCGTAGAGTATGACGTCAGTACTTTGAATGTGCCTAGTGTGCAAGGTAAATAAAAACGGAGTAATAAAATACATAAGAGTAGGACATTTCAAACATGAACTGATAGTCATAACATAAACATAAAGGGCTCATGGTTTTCAAAACCATTCATAAACTAGTCATAATCATAATCATAAGAGAAACCTTATAAAATATAACTAGAGACAAAGTATCATAATCATGATCATGCATAAAACATAAGGAACAATAGGAGGACTCATCTTAATCAACACCATCTTGATAGAGCTTACATGATGCCCCAACTATCTCGCTCAAATGGGAAGAGTTGTCCCAAGCTTGCCAGACAAGGGACGTAAATGGAGTGATATCACTAATATGGACCCACCTAGAGACAATGAATATAAACCTACATTGGCATGTATTTCTGAGACCCCGGAGTTTACCTGAACGCCAGGCCTTCTCTGTGCTAGACACTGCTCCCAAAAATATGCACATGAGGGATCATATAATAATCGTGAAATCTTACATGAAGTTAATGGCTAGTTAAATCATAAAATACTTGATAATACTTGAAATACATGATTATCCATGAATTAAGGGCCTGTGAGTCGGCCAAAATCATAAACTCATAAATCATGAAGAACGCACATGCTTTAGAAACTCATCATACTTTAAATTCATAAATTCATGAAGAGTACTTGTAGGAAATCATATAATTAATCATAAATCAAAAATTAGGGCTTAGAAGAACTACAATCATAATATAATCATAAACTTGACTTTTCATTAAACTTGCATAATTGGGCCTAATTCTCTAAAATTTGAAATCATAAATTTAATAACCAAAATAGGTGTAAAATCTTCCCGTAGATCTTAAAACATGTCCTGAAACATGAAGGGATTTAACCCATAAACAAATCATTGGGAATTTCATGAAATTGGGATAAAACCCCATATGAACATACACTTGAACGAGCACTTGTATTCATGAACTTGGGAGAAATTTGGGCATGAGAGTGAAAGCAAACTCTCATTCGTGGCTCTACATACCTGGGTAAACTGATTCTTATCTTAACTTTAAAAGCCTGAGATATTTAGAGTTGAATTGGAGGATTTCTAAGCTTGTTCTTCAATGGCACTCTCTAAACTTGCATGCATGGGAGTTAAATGAATTAGAATAGGTTAAACTCCCCTAATACACTCATTTCAAGGCTTAAAACAACGTAATTGAGGACCTAGGAGCTTAGGATTTACAAAAATATCCTTAGATGAAAATTTTGGAAAATCAACACTACACAATCGTCATGACTCTCACCCCACCAGTTTTACTATGAAGTAATGACTCATGGTCACCTTTTGTGATCACCACTAGTCATAAGACTTGTTCTTGAAGATCGCATCACGGACGCCTACTACAACTTGTTCCATGTCATCACGAGTCGTAACACCTGTCGTAGGCACTAAGCCTCAATTCTTACCTTTTTTGGATTTTTCCACAGGTTACATACCACAACTTGTGGTTTCCTATCACGGGTCAATAACACCACTCATGACAACCTATCTATACACAGAATCTTTAGACCACGAACCTCATCACGATTTGTTGTTTCCCACAACAAGTTCACAATCCTTCCTTTCCAACCCTGGCATTCCCAGTGCCTTACTACGACTCCTGACCATGAGTCATACCCACACACCATGAATTGTGGTCTGAGCACCCAACTGTGGCATCTCTCTACGACTCCTCCCACGATCTGTTACTTCTCACCATGACTTGTACCACGAGCCATTCTAAGGCAAAAGTACAAAAGTTCCCGCTGAACTCATTATCATTTCTCTCACCTAGTCTTATGGACTTTTAGGGAATTACATTATCTCCCCCTTGGAAACATTCTTCCATGAATGTAGACTAAATATACTGAAAAAAACTAGGGAAGGGAACATAAATCTCAAATACTGAACATCTAGAGCTGAAAACTGATGGAGTGACTGACTCCAGAATGACACATGACAAAACTGAATTCATGAATCACACAGAGAGACATAAACTAAACATGGAACTGGATGGTGTACTAAGGAGGAAACTGATACCTCATGCTAGAACAGAGTCCGGGGGAATAAATGTCGTTATCTAGCCATCATATCTGCTTCGACCTCTCACGTAGCTCCTTCCACAAGCGGATTCCTTCACAAGACTTTCACCAAAGCTACTTCTTTGTTCCTTAGCTTCCGAACATGACGATCAAGGATCTCAAATGGTACCTCCTCATAGATAAGGTTATCTCTCACACCTATGCATTCCACAGGACAACAAAATTCGGATCACCAACACACTTCTTTAACAATGATACATATAAAACTGGATGTGCCGAAGCCAACTCCGCTGGTACCTCTAACTCATTGGCCTACTTGCCAACATGTCTCACAATCTATTAGGGACCAGCATATCGCGGACTGAGCTTCCCTTTCTTTCCGATCCTCATCACTCCCTTCATGGGAGATACTTTCAAAAACACCCAATCATCAACTTCAAATTCCAGCTCTCTTCTCCTCACATTAGCATAGGACTTTTTGTGGCTCTGAGCTATTTTTAGGCCTTCCCCTTGTAAGCTGAACTTTCTCCATAGCTTCATGAATTGAATCTGGCCTTATCAATGCAGCCTCACCTACCTCAAACCAACCAATAGGCGATCCACATCTCTGCCCATAAAGAGCCTCAAATGGAAACATTTGAATGTTGGAGTGGTAGCTGTTGTTGTAAACAAACTCGGTAAGAGGTAAATGATCATCCCAACTACCTTTGAAGTAAATCACACATGCTCTCAACATATCCTCAAGAGTCTAAATGGTCCGCTTAGCCTGACCATCCGTTTGTGGGTGAAAAGTTATGCTAAGCTTGACCTGAGTATCGAGTCCCTTCTAAAATAATCTCTAGAACTGCAAGGTGAACTGAGTACCACTCTATGAAATGATGGACAAGGGAACTCCATGCAAATGAACCAACTCTGGAATGTACAATTTACGATAATCCTTTGTTGAGTCGGTTGTTTTGACCGGTAGAAAATGGGCTTCTTTCGTCAATCTGTCTATAATTACCCAAATAGAGTCATACTACCGATGTGTGCAGGGTAACCCTATGATGAAATCCATATTGATCTCTTCCCCACTTCCAAGTGGGGATATCGATGTCTTGTAGCACACCTCCTAGTCTTTGATGGTCCGCTTTCACTTGTTGACAATTCGGACAGTTAGCTACAAACCCACAATTTCCTTTTTCATGCCATTCCACCAATAGTGTGGTACATCTTAGTGGCACCTGGGTGGATAGAATACCGCAAACCGTGAGCCTTATGCAACACCTACTCTGTCAACTCATCGACATCTGAAACACATAAACAACCATGATATCGAAGTACACCATCTCCCTTTTGGGAGAAGACCTCTACCTTCTAATTCTGAAGCCACTTCCTTCAACTTTACCAAAATAGGATCCTCATCATGCCTAGACTTAACCTCAGTCACCAAAGAAGATTCTGAACCATTCTGAACAACGATACTACAATCAATAAAGAGAACCCTTAATAGTGAAAGCCGATGCACATTCTTCACCAACTCTTTCATTCCATCTTCTACATGGGAAAATTCTCCATGGACACTACTAAGGGGATCCGCCACTATATTGGCCTTTCCCAGATGATAAAGGACACTCATGTCATAATCCTTAAGCAGCTCTAACCACCTCCTTTGTTGAAAATTCAAATTCTTCTAGGTGAACACATATTGTAGGCTCTTGTGGTCCGTAAACACATACACATGGACCCTGATCTTGGGCAGAATTATATGCCCAAGTGATACTCAAATGCTTCATTTCATCTTATTTATCCATCGATATTTGTACATTCTCATGTGATTTGTAGTTAAAAGGTGAATTTATACTAACCAACATGATTAGTGTTGTTTTGCAGGAAAAATGTAATTTTAGGAAGCTAAGATGCATGTTGGGAGAAATCGGGAATGGATTTGGAAGCGAGCAGTAGAAAAGGCCAAGGAAATGCAGCAAATTAAGGGGCTCCACGATGGAGCCGTGTCACGCTGCCATCGCGGAGGCATTCTGCCCCAGATGATTAAAATTAGCCAAGTTCTAGTGGAGATTCACGTTGGTGTCGTGGCACGTTGGCCAAGCCCCATGTTACACGCCGTGGCACGTTGGGCATAATTACCTGGAGGACCGGATTCCAGTGAGGGTCCGCGTTTGTGGCGTGTCATGGAGACAGTGCTCCGCGATGCACTCCGTGACACGTTGCTTGTTATTCCGGGAAAAATTCCCATTAGTATAAATAGCACACTTAGGTTGATTTTTAATAATTCTGACTTGGTTGAGCAAGAACGTGTGTTACAGGCAGTTGAGGAGACGAAAATCTTAGGGTTCTTCTCTATCTCTTTCTCCTTTATTTCAATTGTTTGTATGATTTACACTCATTTAATGATGTTGAATCCACAAATGAGTGGCTAAATTCACTTCTTGCTGAGGTTAAGAACATTTGTAGTGGAATATAATTATTGATCATCTTGGTTTTTCATCTTTTCTTCTATGGTTGTTCTATTAATTCTTGTTCTTATTGCATTAATGTTTGGCCAATATTAATGTACATCTAAAAAATCTGATTTGCGCTTGAAAGAGAAAGAAATTGGAAAGTTGTGAATTGGTAGGATATGATCTCTTCTTGGTTTGGGAAAATTGAGAATTGATTTACCTTCATAATAGAAATATATCTGAAAGTCATATTAGTCAATTAAGGAATCGATTTTGCATGGCTAGAACATGAATTTCTTTTTATCACAGAAATGTAGGTGGATGGTTCAAGATTCTTAAGTTGGGTTAAATACGAGAGTTTTAATCCATAGGCAATAATTCTTGACTAGCAACCGAAGGAAAGATTAACCGATTTGTATCAATAAATTGTTTCCTTGCATGTTTGCTTTAGCCTCAGCATGCTCATTACTATAGTTCAGACTCAATTTGTAAATTTTTTTAGATTAGTATAAATTATGAAACAATCTCCCAAAATCTTCTTGAAACTGTTGTCTACATTATTTGAGTTGGAGTTCATTAACGCTTGATTCGATTATTACCTTGGTCCAGTCCCTGTGGGATCGATACTTGGCTACTCTAGCCATTTTACTACTTGTTCGACCACGTGCACTTGCTTTTAAGCATTTAAGAATACCCCGAACAAGTTTTTCGCGCCGTTGCCGGTGACTGGCAATTGGTAAAATTATTTCCTTAAGTGTTAGTTTACGATTTCTTATTAGTGTTGACAACTTGGTCTTAGCCTATCTTTTGCAGATATTGAATTATGTTTAACACTGGCAAGAGACAAGGAGATGGTGGATTCACACTTAGAGACGGAAAGACAATTCCATCGTCAAAGGAGAGAAGCTCTAGAGAAAAAGTTGCAGTTGCTCAGACAGACAATCCTGGAACAACAACAGAATCCACCAATTGTAAGGGCAGTGTTAGTGCCCGAGGAAATGGCAGCTAGGCCGGTTGGCGAAGTGGCAATCCCACATGATAACAATGTTACATCTAGCATTCGCAAACCTGAGCCAGGAGGGAGGTTCGAGCTTAAACAGAATATGGTGCAATTGCTGCACACCAGCAGGCAATTCACAGATCTCCCTCACGAGGATCCACAACAATATCTCCAAAACTTTTTGGAGATAAGTGACACTTACATCCCCGCTGGAGTGTCATACGATTACGTCAGGCTTACATTGTTCCCATTTTCACTTTTGGGAGAAGCAAAGAGGTGGCTGAAAGTTGAGCCACCTAATTCCATCACTACTTGGGATGATCATGCAAAGAAATTCTTGATACGGTTCTTTCCATCCGGTAAAACAGCTAGACTTAGAAGTCAAATTCTAAGTTTTAAATAAAGAAAGGGGGAGAATCTGTATCAAGCTTGGGAAAGATTCAAATCTATGTTGCGGGATTGTCCTCATCATCACCAATCCAATGATGTGCTGGTGCATACTTTCATAGAGGGTTTGGAACCCCACATAAAAATTTTGCTAGACTCAGTAGCTAGGGGACAAGCATTAGAAAAAACTTATGAGGAGCTGTATACTTTCTTAAACTGAATTTCGCAGGGAAATCCAGAGTGGAATGCGAACTCTTCTAGAGGAGGAACAAGGAAAGCGACAAGAGTCTTGGAAGTGGATGGTTTTACAGCTATCGCTGCATAGATAGCTGCGTTACAGAATCAACTCAACACCCACTTCAGCAATATGAGCATGAATCAGTCTCAAGCCCTAGTGAATGTAGTGCAGCAGATTTGGTGTGAAGTGTGCGGCAGTAATGAACACTCAGCTGAGTGTTGTGGTGCGAATCCTGATTCAGTGAACTTTGTTGGTAATGTACAGAGAAATAATCTCCAACAGTATGGCAACACCTACAACTCTAATTGGAGGAGTCACCTGAATTTCTCTTGGGGTAGTAATAGCCATCAAGGGCAGAGTTCGAGTCAGGGGGCGCAGAGAAATCAAGGAGGGCAGTAGACCTATCAGTCGCAATACAGAAGCAACAATGCACCTCCTCCACCACCATCACCCAACATTGAGGAAATGTTCAAAATGATGATAGCTAACCAAGCTCAATTGCAGGCTGAATACGTGAAATTGGCAGCCGATGTAAAGAACAATCAGTTAGTTACAAAGGCGTTGGAGTACCAGTTTGGGCAACTAGCCGGAGCTCAGAACAACAGGCCGAGAGGAGGACTTCCGAGTGACACTGACCCCAACCCCAAGCAAGTGAATGAAGTGACCACAAGGAGTGGTTTACAACTCAAGGAGGTGGAACCAGAAAGACCACCGCAACAGTCGGGAGCAGTGGAGAATGAGAGGGAACACAATGATGATAGGGGGAAGGAGAAGGAAGCTGAACCAGAAAGACCACCACCCCCGCTCCCTCAAAGATTAAAGAAACACAAGGAGGAAGCGTGTTTCAAGAAGTTTATGGAGGTGCTTAAATAGGTACACATTAATTTACCTCTTGTGGATGTTTTGCAGGGAGTGCCGAAGTATGCAAAATATATCAAGGACATCGTGCCGAACAAAAGCAGGTTGACGGAGTACGCTATGGTGGCGCTTATGGAGGAGTGCACTTCCCGGATACAGAACAGGTTGCCCACCAAGCCTAAGGACCCTGGGAGCTTTACAATTCAACTTACAATCGGGCAAAGTATCCGAGCTCGTGGATTATGTGATTTGGGAGCGAGCATTAACTTGATGCCAACAACGGTATTCAAGAAGTTGGGGCTAGGCAGTCCTAGACCAACGACAGTGATCTTGCAACTAGCGGGTCGTTCTTTGGCCAGACCAGATGGCATTGTGGAGGACATGCTGGTGCAAGTGGGCTCCCTTATCTTCCCGGTAGACTTCGTTGTGCTGGATTTTGAGCCGGATGCGGAAGTCCCATTTATTTTGGGACGTCCTTTCTTAGCGACCGGGAAAGCGCTGATTGATGTAGTTGCAGGGCAGCTAACCATGCGGGCACACAACAAGGTGGAGGTATTTGATGTGTACAAAGCCACAAAGCTTCCGGCCGTGTATGAGGAACTCTCAGTGATCAACGTGCTTGACCGAGCGAATATTTCTCAAAGTGTTGATTCGCGAGAGCCAGTGGGAAAACCACCGGTGAAGGACCCCCCAAAACTGGAATCGTGGCAAGAAGATCGAAATGCTACGGTCGCAGTTAATAGGCATCGGTGTAAGCAGGATAGGGGTGAGGACGGTAATCGAGAGAAGACGTCCGTCACCCTAGAGGATGACTAAGCTTCAATGACGTCGAGCCGCGACGGTAAACCAGGTGCTGCACGGGAGGCAACCCGTGAAATTATTGTAATACTTGAGTAGAATTAGTAGAAAAGAAAGGAAAAAAAAGAAGAAAAGAGAAAAATAGAAAAATAAAAATAAAAACAAAAATTGTGTTTTATGTTGAAACCTATGAATTCTAACCAATTTTTTATTGTGAGATGAATTTCAGGTTGAACGGAGGGTAAAAATGCAAAGGATCGCAAAGGAAAAATCGAGGTGAGAAAAATAATGAAAAGTGGCAAAACAGTGAGCCTTCGCGATGGCTCCGTGTCACGGAGGAGGGCCTCCGCGTTATCCTCCGTGATACGTTGAGGTGTAATTCTGGAATTTTTAAAATTTCAGAACGCCTCCGCGTTGGCTTCGTGTCACGGAGGGGGTGCTCCGCGTTACCCTCGTGACACGTTGAGGTGTTAATCACGTCGGGTCACACCGTGTCGCCGGGTGACCCGTGCGAAAATCCTCCTTTTTGACCCCGATTTCCCTCATTTTTCCCCATTTCTCATCCTCTCCGCGACAAACACCTAAAAATCCCCCCTTCCCCAACGTGACATGGACCTAGGCACGAGTTTTCTTCGACTTTTCTTCAATTTCATCGAATTAAAGGTATGTCTTTAACTTCATCTCAATTCTTGACTAATTTTTCGATTTTTTAGCATGTGAGGTGAGTAAACCTTGCCCTAAGTGTAAATTAAGCTTGAATTCATTTAAGTTATTGTTGATTGATGTTCGTAGTATCATTTTGATTGTATGAACTCGATAAATACATGCTTGATCGAATTTTGGTGAAATATGTAGCTAGGGTTAGAATTTGATTGCGAAGAAACTAAATGTGATTGAAAATGTTAAAATTATGGGTTGGGCATGTTGGGTAAGGTGAATTGTGTTGTGCTTTATGTGAATATGCTAAATAAACGATGGATTTTCGGTAGAATGAAATTGTTGAATTGCATAGAAATTGGTGAATTGCATAGGTTGTGTTGAGATAAGTTTTTGCTAAGTGTTATGTGATGAAATGGTATCGATGGTGATATTTTGATTAGTTGTACGAAGTTTGAGTAGTACGTAGAATTTATTCCATCGAATTCTCTAAATGCACGAGGCATGTTGTTTTTTTTTTTTGTAAATTGGAAAATGAGAATTGTCTTGCCGTAATGTCGTAATTGTGGCTAAGGACTAAGTGTGGGGTGGCCTAGCTTAACCCAACCTTAGTCGAAGCTAATTTTGATTTGAATAACATTAGGACTGTCTATTTGATTCGACAGGAACAATGGCGAGCAGGCAAGAAAAAGGAAAGGACGCATCTACATCGGGCGCCGGGAGGAAAAGAATTAGACTTGGAACAGCAGTCCCAGCAGCACCAGCGGTTCTTGCGCAGCCAACGCCGTCAATACGGAACCCGATGGGTGACGGACGAAGGGAAGAAATGGTACGTAAAGCACAAGGAGAACAAATAATTCCCCGAGGAGCACATTGCAAGGGAGCCGTTGGCACAGGAATTTCCCAGAATCGTACACCGAATTGACGCTACCGGGCTGAACTTCATCTTTGAAGAGACCAAGGAGTGAAATCTCCACCCGATCGGGAGTTTTACGCCAATTAGAACCCGATACTCCGCGGTCACACCGTCAAGATAAGGGGGCAGGTAGTCACCATTGAGCCCCATCACCTTAATGCCATTTTGGGGGCGCAAGACACAGACGCCCATGTACTCCGACAGCTGAACATCACTCCACCATATGCGGATATCAGACGCACTCTCTGTAGAGCCCGTTCTACAGCACGGTGGAGCAGACATAAGGAGAGGGCCTACCATCAAGCGCTGCCCTACTCTCAAATGAACAGGGAAGCAAGAATTTGCCTTAAGATCGTGTGTTCCTGCCTGATCTCGGGGGTGCACATGACAGATGTCACTCGGGATCGTGTGTGCTTGGTCTATTCCCTGATGAAAGGGCTGGAAATTAATGTTGGGGTGGTGATTATCTCCGCCATGAAGAGAGCCCGGTTGCATCAAGGGCACAGGTATGGGTTTGGTGGTTTGCTAACCACGTTCCTGAGGGGCCTGGATATTGAGGAAGAGGCCCTAGACTACATCCAATAGATGGATAGGCGTGCCTTGGACGTCACCAAAACTAAGGCACCCGACACCACTCACGGGCCAGTTCTCACATTAGCCGAGCGACATGCTCGGGATGATCAATATATGGCTCGCATGTTTGGGATGCAGATGCTGCAGTTGAGAATAGGCGGGAGGCCAACAACAGAAAATGAGCTGTGGCAGCTCGAGCTAGATTACCCCTTTGGCAAAAATGCTAGGGCTCTATGCCGAGTGGGGCCATCTTTTGTGGAGCTCATTGATGATGATGTCCCCACAGATGAGGAGACACGCCGCGATGACTCAGATGTTGAGTCAGATGAGGATAGCGGGGGAGATTCAAATGTGGGGGACGAGGCAACAACACCTGACGAAGAAGTTGAATACTTCGATAGATCAGGGAGTTTCACCACCTACTCTTGTGCTATGCTGAATTTTGTGAACACTGGGGACAGTGTTCGATTTATGTGGGGTGGGAGTAGTTAGGTGTTGGTTGTTTTGTTGTTGTTTATGTTCATGTTTTGTTGTTGTGCCTGTGAAAAATTGTGACCCTGTGATTTTGGTATTTATGTTTTGTATTGTAATTCGGTTTGTAATTAATGTGAATCTGTTGTGTGCTGTATGGAGTTGTTGTTAGCTGGTTCTGTAAATATTTTTGTTTTATTGAAATTATCGATATTTTAAAAAATTTTCCTTGAAATATTTTTATGATTGGGTTTCTCGGAGTTTGTTTTCGGTTCTTTTACCGAGAATAGTCCCATTGAACCGAAGTCGTAAATAGTGATCGTTCCCTATGATGGATGGATGACGACCATCTTAAGGGAAATGTAGTCGATAGGAGTAGTTTTTTTTTTTCATTCCTTCTTTTAATTTTTTTCTTTTGTTTGTTTGTATCCCAAAGTTGTCGTTACTTTATGGTTCAGAATTCTTGTTGCGCGTTGTACATGATATTAAGAATGCAAAGGTGATACGTATGAAAGCATGCAACTTTGCAAACATGTTGAGATACCTAGACCATAGAGTTCGATTCGGTGTGATTGAGGCTTTATGTTTGAATTCTTGTGATTAGCTGATTGAAGAATCTGTGAATAAGTCTTGAGTTGAGCATGTGCAATGAGTGTGTGGTGAGGTTTCGATTATTCCATGCTATTGTGAAGTGTCTAGAACTTTCCTGGTGTGCGTACGAAATGAAATGAAGGATGTGTAGTGTAGGAAAGGATGTAGGCATTTCTTTGATTTAACCGAATGTTTTTCCATTATCATACCTACCTTGATTGTACATCCTAGTTAGCCCCATTGAGCCTTTAGCCTATTTCTTTTCTTTCATCGAAAAGGTACAAACCGAGCTTAACCCCTTCTTTTCATTATCCGTGAATTTGATCCAAAACTCTTAAGCGCTCAAGAAAAATAATTTTCCCACAGTGTTAAGGAGTGAAAATTGTGAAAAGAAAGGAAAAGCGGAAGTGGTGAAAGTAAAGAAAAGGTCAAGGGTGCACTGGCCGAATTTAATAAAATGAAGATGTATAACTAATCTATGTTATTAACTCGAGTGTGCTTAAAGAGATGGGAATAAAAATAAAGAAAGACTTCAAGAAAGGGAGGATGAAGGAAGAAACAATACCCATAATGTTGGTGGGATGTATTGAAAAGCGCTTAAGGATGGTAGTTGCTATTATTGCTTAGCCCAGTATTTACTAGTTCCTTAGCTTACATTACAACCTGTTAAGTCCTACGTGATCTTACATCACTCGTCCTTATATTAGTGGAGTAATACACTAGAGGCAAGATTATGGGTCATGACATGATGCATGTGAATTCTTTGGAAGAGAGAGAGAAATTGTGTTCATATGCCCCTGCATGTTATGTTTTTGAGATCATATGATTGAAAAGGGGGAAATTCTCTTGTGTTGTGAGGGCACATGCTTGACGAGAGACTGAATTTTGTGTCGGATGTCTTGATCAGCTGATTTGCAGGAGTTTACCGAGATCGAGAGTAGACTCTTGAGTCTAGGAGGTCTTAATGTGTTGAATGTCATTGTATTGATGAGACTATGCATGTTTTCTTGATGATTTGCTATGTTAAATAATCGGTATAACTGTAGCTTGAATTGTCGAGCCAAAGTAGCTATGATTGGGTGTCAATTGCATGAGATGTGAGATTATTGTTCAAGGACAAACAAGGTTTTAAGTGTGGGGTAAGTGATCTTGGGCAGAATTATATGCCCAAGTGATACTCAAATGCTTCATTTCGTTTTGTTTATCCATCGATATTTGTACATTCTCTTGTGATTTATAGTTAAAAGGTGAATTTATACTAACCAACATGATTAGTGTTGTTTTGTAGGAAAAATGTAATTTTAGGAAGCTAAGATGCATGTTGGGAGAAATCGGGAATATATTCGGAAGAGAGCAGTAGAAAAGGCCAAGGAAATGCAGCAAATTAAGGTTCGGATGATTAAAATTAGCCATCGCGGAGGCATTCTTCCCCGGATAATTAAAATTAGCCAAGTTCCAGTGAAGGTCCGCGTTGCCTCCGTGACACGGAGGCAATGCCACGCGATACAAGTGGTGGCACATTGGGCATAATTACCTGGAGGACCGGATTCCAGTGAGGGTCCGTGTTTGTGGCATGTCACGGAGGCAGTGCTTCGCGATGCACTCCTTGACACGTTGCTTGTTATTCCGGGAAAAATTCCCACTAGTATAAATAGCACACTTAGGTTTATTTTTAATAATTCTGACTTGGTTGAGCAAGAACGTGGGTTACAGGCAGTTGAGGAGATGAAAATCTTAGGGTTCTTCTCTATCTCTTTCTCCTTTATTACAATTGTTTGTATGATTTACACTCATTTAATGATGTTGAATCCACAAATGAGTGGCTAAATTCACTTCTTGCTGAGGTTAAGAACATTTGTAGTGGAATATAATTATTGATCATCTTGGTTTTTCATCTTTTCTTCTATGGTTGTCCTGTTAATTCTTGTTCTTACTGCATTAATGTTTGGCCAATATTAATGTATATCTAAAAAATTCGGTTTGCGCTCGAAAGAGAAAGAAATTGGAAAGTTGTGAATTGGTAGGATATGATCTCTTCTTGGTTTGGGAAAATTGAGAATTGATTTACCTTCAGAATACTAATATATCTGAAAGTCGTATTAGTCAATTAAGGAATCGGTTTTGTATGGATAGAACATGAATTGCTTTTTATCACAGAATTGTAGGTGGAAGGTTCATGATTCTTAAGTTGGGTTAAATACGAGAGTTTTAATCCATAGGCAATAATTCTTGACTAGCAACCGAAGGAAAGATTAACCGATTTATATCAATAAATTGCTTCCCTGCATGTTCGTTTTAGCCTCAGCATGCTCATTACTATAGTTCAGACTCAATTTGTACATTTGTTTTAGATTTGTATAAATTATGAAACAATCTCCCAAAATCTTCTTGAAACTGTTGTCTGCATTATTTGAGTTAGAGTTCATTAACGCTTGATTCGATTATTACCTTGGTCCAGTCCCTGTGGGATCGATACTTTGCTACTCTAGCCATTTTACTACTTGTTCGACCACGTGCACTTGCGTGTAGGCATTTAAAAATACCCCGAACAGACCCCATACACATAGTGCCTCCAAATCATCAATGCAAACCGCTGCCTACTCTAGGTCATGTGTCGGGCAATTCTTCTTATGAGTCTTAAGCTGTCTAGAGGCATACAAAATGACCTTATCATGTCGCATCATCACACACCCAAGACTAACCCTAGAGGCATCACAATACACAACGAAACCATCTGTACCTTCAAGTAGGGTCAATATTGGGGCTGAAGTGAGTCGAGTGTTTAAGTCTTGAAAACTTGTCTCAAAGGCATCCAACCTTTGAAACTTGACTTTCTTCCGGGTCATCTTAGTCAACGGTGCTACAATGGATGAAAATCCTTCAACATATCTCCTGTAATAGCCAGCTAAACCCAAGAAACTCTTGATATTCGAAGGACTAACTGGTCTAGGCCATTTCATTATGGAGTCTATCTTTTGAGAGTCCATCTGCACACCCTCACTTGACACCACGTGGCTTAAAAATGCTATTGAGTGTAAAAAAAAACTCATACTTACAGAATTTAGCAAAAACTGGCGATCCTTGTGAGTCTGTAGCACAATACTCAAATGAATGGCATGCTCCTCCTCACTCCGATAGTATATGAGGATGTAATCTACGAAGACAATCATGAACATATCCAAACATGGCTTGAACACCCTTTTCTATAAAATCCATAAAAAATTCAGGAGCATTCGTTAGTCAAAAAGACATAATGATAAACTCATGGTGACTATACCGAGTCCGGATCTTAGGTATATCTTTGAGAAGTACTTAGCACCCTGAAATTGGTCAAACAAGTCATCAATTCTTGGGAGGGGATACTTGTTCTTAGTGGTAACCTTGTTCAACTACCGCTAGTCAATGCACATACAAAGGGAACCATCCTTCTTTGAAACAAAGAGAACTGGTGCACCCCGCGGACTCTTTTAGGTATAATTAATCCTTTATCTAGAAGATCCATCAACTGCTCCTTAAACTCCTTCAGATCGTCTAGATCCATTGTGTATGGAGGAATTGATATAGGTTTCTTATTCGGAAGAAGGTCAATATCGAAGTCGATCTCCCGCTCGGGAGGAACTCCTGTTAGATCAGTTGGAAAAACCTCTGGATACTCAAACACTATAGGAACTGACTGGAGAGTCAGGGTTTTGGACGTAGAACCCTTAACCCGAAGTAGATGGTACAAACAACCCTTTGAAATCATCTTTCTGGCCTTAAGAGAGGAAATAAAGCAACCTACGGGCACATCTAAACTACCCTTCTATTCTAGGGCTGGCTCACCCAAAATTCGAAACTCTACCATACGGGTTCTACAGTTCCCCGAGGCAAACATGTATGAAACTAATCCATACCAAAGATCACATCAAAATCAGTCATGTCTAACTCTACTAGGTTGGCTGAGGTAACTTTCTAAAGGACTGTTAAAACATAATTTCTGTATAGCCGTTGAGCTATATTTGAGACACCAACTGGAGTAGAGACTAAGAAGGGCACTGATAGGATTTCTAGACTAACTACGAAACTAGTGGAAACATAACGAGTCACAAAAGATAAACTAGCCCCTAGACCTAACAATGCATACACATCAAGATGAAATACTCGCAACATACCAGTGACTACATCTGGAGAGACCTCCTGCTCCTAACGTGATGAGAGGGCAAAAAGCTATTTTGACGTTGTCCACCACCTACATTAGTGTATGCACCCTGTTGAGAAGGACGTCCTGCTAGAGCTGCTGTTGAATTGGTAGTCTGAGCATGACCTCTACCATCACCCTACCTAGCCAACGGGCAATCCTTGCACATACGCCCAGGTTTTCCACATCGAAGAAAATATTGGATCTGACTAGGCACTCTCTTATGTGGTTCTTACCACATTTTCCTTAGACTACAAAGGTGCGCTCTACTGGTGTATCCTTCTGTCCCCTCGAACTTGATGCCTTGCTCCTTTGATCACCCCGAGGTCTCGATGGGAAACTAGCTGATGACGGTGCCGGGATCAATGACCTCTAGTGGGACTGTTGACGATGTCGTCCACTGGATCTCTGTTAGGAGAACCCTAAGTTGCCTGTCCTGGACCTCTTGGCCTCTCTCTTCCTTTCCCTCATCTGATCTACCTCAATCTGCTAGGCATATATTAGGGATTGAGACAACTCAAGATCACTATTCAACATTGCGGTTCTACACTCCTTGACCAGCGAATCTGTCACCCCATACACAAACCTGTTCATGTGAGCTCTATAATCTTCAACCATCTCCGGTGCATATTAGGATAGGCAAGTGAACTCCAAGGAATACTCTTAGACAGTCATATGATTTTATCTCAAGTTGACGAACTCTGCCACCTTTGCCTCCCTCAACTCCATACGATAGAATCTATCTAAAAGGCCTATCATGAACTCCTTCCAACTCACGCGAATTGTTCCCACTGCTCTACCGTCCCTCCACTACCGATACCAAATATAAGCAACCCCCTTCAGCTGATAGGAGGCTAAGTCCACACTCTTTTCTCCCATCACCCCCATAATCTGGGTGATTTTTTGTATCTCTTCCAGAAACTCATGTGGGTCCTTATCCACTCTCGACCAAGAAACTTAGGGGGATTCATCCTGAGGAAATACCTAACTTGATTCATCACTGTGTTCCTATTCTGGGAAGCATGGGCACCACTTTATGGTTGACCTGAGCGGTCAAAGCCTGAGCTAACAATTGAAAAACTTCCCTAAACTCGACATGAGAGACCTGCTCGGGAAAATAACCTAGTGGGGCCTGTTGATGCTCATCCCCATTTTCATCCTCATGGCCATTTCTATTTTCTTTCCTATTCCATTCATACAGTGTGGTGGCATGATTCCGCGAACACGTATATCACGAGTTAGAAGGATAGAGAGATACTTCATCGCACGACATAGAAAATGAAAGAAGGAGAATTTTCTAAAACGTCTTGTAGCCTCTCCCCCAAAAGTGTGGCATGCTTCACACCCATGAAAAAGACTCTACTTAATGCAGCTCTCAAACACCATAGAACACATTGAATCTTTTCTTTGATACCAAGATTGTCACGACAAGCTAAGACCCCGGATAGAGACACGGAACATAGAACCATGAACGGCTCCAAGTCGACCCATGACATAAACGTAGCGGCTAAAGAGCATAAACTAGCAAAAAATTAAAGAATTAAACAAGAATAAGTGGAAGTCTACACACATAATAATCATAAATCAAGTCAACAACTGACAAAATGGGTTTCTACATATGTCTAAAAAGCCTCTAGCATAACTGATGAGCTGATGGGAAAACATTCCCAACCTGCTTGAAAAAAGTCTATAACTGAGATAACAAAGTAACAAAGTAAACTAAGTGTCCTAAGAAGATGAGGACTCACCGACATTGGCTTTTGGGACTGATATGGAAGCAGGACTAATAGTGTGGCAGAGTCTGATCTCCTGGACATTTATCATGAAATAATATAGCATAGAGTATGCGGTCAGTACTTTGAATGTACCGAGTATGCAAGATAAATAAAATCGGACTAATAAAAATACATAAGAGTTCATAAGATTAGGACAGTTCAAACATGAAGTGATAATCATAAAATAAACATGAGGGTTGAAGGTTTTCAAAACCATTCATAAACTAGTCATAATCATAATTATAAGTGAAACCTTGTAAATATAACTTGAGCAAAAGTATCGTAAGCGTGATCCTGCATAAAACATAAGGAACAATGGGAGGACTCGTCTTAACTAACACCATCATGATAAAGATTACATGATGCCCCAACTATCTCGCTCAAGTGAGTAGACCCGTGCTAGGTTTGCCAGGCAAGGGACGTAAATGGCGTGCTATCACTAATTGGGACCCACCTAGAGTTAATGAACATAAACCTATGTTGGCACATAGTTCTGAGACCATGGAGTTTACCTAAACATCGGACCAACTCGGTGCTAGACACTGCTCCGAAAAATATGCACATGATGACTCATATAATAATCGTGAAATCATACATGAAGTTCATGGCTTGTTAAATCACAACATACTTGATCATACATGAAATACATGATTAGCCATGAAATAAGGGCCCGTGAGTCGGCCAAAATCATAAACTCATAAATCATGAAGAACGTACATGCTTGAGACATTCACTATACTTGAAATTCATAAATTCATGTAGAGTACTTGTAGGAAATCATATCATAAATCATAAATAAGGACTTAGGAGAACCACAATCATAATAGAATCATAAACTGCACTTACTATGAAACTTGCATAATTTGCATAATTCTCTACAATTTTAAATCATAAATTTAATAATCAAAATAGGTATAAAATTATCCCATAGGTCTTAAAACATGTTTGGAAATATGAAGGGAATTGACCCATAAACAAATCATAAGGAATTTCATGAAATTTTAATAAAACCCATAGGATCATACACTTGAATTAACACTTGAATTTATGAACTTGAGGAGAAATTTATTCATGAGAATGAAAGGAAAATATCAGTCATGGCCCTACATACCTGGGTAAACTGATTCTTATCTTGACTTGGAAAGCCCAAGAGATTTGGAGGAGAATTGGAGTAATTCTAAGCTTGATTTTAATGGAACCCTCTAAACATTCATGCATGGGAGTTAGATTAATTAGGATAGGTTAAAATTCCCAAATACAATTCTTTTAGGTCTTAAAATGACATAGTTTAGGACCTAAGAGCTTAGGATTTTTGAAAATAACTTTAAATGAAAATTCTGGAAAATTAGCACTACCAGTCTTAACGACTCTCAACCCGAGTGGTACCATGAAATGATGACTTGTGGTCACCATTCGTGATGACCGCCGGTCATAAGTCTTGTTCTTGAAGATCACATCTCGGACACCTACGATGAGTCATTACATGTCATCATGAGTCGTATCACTTGTCGTGGTCACTGAGCCTCAATTCTTACCTTCTTTGGATTTTTACATAGGTTACCTACCACGACTCATGGATTCATACCACGGGTCATAACATCACTCGTGACAACCTATCCATACACAGAACATTCAGACCATGATCCTCTTCATGATTCATTATTTTCCATAATGAGTCGTACCACAATCCATCCTTTTCAACCCTACCATTCTTTGTGCCTTACTACGACTCCTGACCACGAGTCTTACCTGCACACCATGACTCGTGGTTTGAGCATCGAATTTCAGTATCTCACTGCGACTCCTCCCACAATCCATTACTTCTCACCATGACTCGTACCACGAGTCTTTCTGAGGCAAAAATATAGATTTTTCTGCTAAACTCATTTCCATTTCTCTCATCTAGTCTTAGGGACTTTTGGGGTATTACAACCACCCATATAGAGTCATACTATCGGCATTTATGGGGAAAACCCATAATGAAGTCCGTATTGATTTCCTCCCATTTCCAAGTGGGGATACTAATGTCCTAAATTATTCCCCCAGGTCTCTGATGCTCAACCTTCACCTCTTAGCAATTTGAACACTTAGTCACAAACTCCACTATGCCCTTCTTCATACCATTCCACCAATAGACTTTTCGTAGGTCACAGTACATCTTGGTGGCACCTGGGTGGATATAATATTGAGAGCCATGAGCCGCACCCAACATCCGCTCTCTCAAGTCATCAACAACTGGCATGCACAATGGACCCTAATATCGGAGCACACCATCTCCCCTTTGGGAGAAAACCTCCACCTTCTAATTCTTGATGGCTTTCTTTAGCTTTACAAGATAGGATCCTTGCCTTTCCTAGCATTGACCTCGGTCATGAATGAAGTTTCTGACCTATTCTGAATAATGACACCGCCATCTGTCGAGTCAACAAAATAAAGGCTCTTGTGGTCCGTGAATACATCTACAAGCACCCCATACAATTAGTGTCTCCAAATCTTTAATGCAAATATCACTGCTGCTAACTCTAGGCCATGCGTCGAATAATTCTTCTCATGAGTCTTAAGCTGTCTAGAGGCACACACAATTACCTTACAATGCTGCATCAACACCCAACCAAGACCAACTCTAGAGGCATCAAAATACATAACAAAACCATTCACGCCCTCTGGTAGGGTCAATACTAGAGCTGAAGTGTGTTGAGTCTTTAGCTCCTGAAAACTCTTCTCATAGGCATCCGACCATTGAAATTGGACCCTCTTCTAGGTCAATTTAGTCAATGGTGCTGTAATGGAAGAAAATCCTTCAACAAACATCCTGTGGTAGCCAGCTAAACCCAAAAAGCCCCTAATGTATGAAGGATTAATTGGTTTAGGACAATCATTCACCATCTCTATCTTTTGAGAGTCCATCTGCACACCCTCGCTAGACACCATGTGGACCAAACATGTTACTGAGTGAAACAAAATTTCACACTTGCTGAATTTAGCAAATAGCTAGCGATCCTTGAGAGTCTGCAACATGATTCTCAAATGAGTGGCATGCTCCTTCTCGCGCTGAGAGTATATGAGAATATCATCTATGAAGACAATCACGAACATATCCAAATATGACTTGAATACCCTTTTAATCATGTCCATAAAATCTATAGGAGGATTTGTTTGTCCAAAAAATATAACTACAAACACATAGTGGCTATACTGAGTCCTGAAGGCTGTCTTTGGGATGTTACTCTCTCTAACTCGGAGCTGATGATAGACGGATCTGAAGTCTATCTTTGAGAAACACTTAGCACCCTGAAGTTGGTCAAACAAGTCATCAATCCTGGGAAGGGGATACTTAATTCTTTAGTGTGACCTTGTTTAGCTGCCGATAATCAACGTACATTCTGAGGGAACCATCCTTCTTCTGAATAAAGAGAACGGGAATACCCCAAGAGGATTTACAAAGCCTGATGAAGCCCTTATCTAAGAGATGTTTCAACTGCTCTTTCAACTCCTTTAGCTCGGCTGGATCCATTTTGTATGGAATAATTGATATAGGTTGCGTATCAAGGAGAAGGTAGATACCAAATTCAATCTCCTACTCAGGAGGGACTCCTAGTAGATTATCTGGGAACACCTCCAGATACTCACATACTATAGGAACTGACTGAAGAGTCAGGGTCTCGGACGTAGCATCCTTAACCCAAACAAGATGGTACACAAAACCTATAGAAATTATCTTCCTTACCTTGAGATAGGAAACAAAGCAACCTACAAGCACAACTGAACTACCTTTCTATTCTAGGACTTGATCGCTTGAAAATCGAAACTTTACCGTATGGTTCTATAATTCACTGAGGCATAACATGCATGTAACCAATCCACACCAAATATAACATCATAATCGGTCATATCTAACTCTACTAGGTATGCTAAGGTGACTTTCTGAAGGATTGTGGCAGGGCAATTTCTGTACAACCGTCGAGCTATAACTGAGTCACCGATTAGAGTAGAGACTTAAAAGGGTTCTAACAGGATTTTGAGACTAACTCCAAAACTAATAACATTATATGGAGTCACAAAGGATAAAGTATCCCCTAGATCTAACAGTGCATACACATCATGATGGAATACATGTAACATACCAATGACCACATCTGTAGAGACCTCCTTCTCCTGACGGAATGATAGTACATAAAACCTGTTCTGACATTGGCCACCACCTGCATTAGTGGAAGCATCCTGCTGAGCTGAGCATGCTGGTGGAGTTGCTGAACTGGTGGTTGGGTCACGACCTCTATTATGGCCCTATATGGCTGAAGGAAAGTCTCTGAGCAGATGTTTGGGCTTCCCACACCCAAAGCATGTTCCTGAACCTACTAAGCACTCTCCTGTGTGTATCCAACCACATCTCTCACAAACTGGAATGTTGGGCTCTCTTGGAAAGCTCCCATGACCTGTAGAGCCTGATGCTCGACCCCTCTAATCACACCTAGGTTTAGACGGAATATTGGCTGAAGATGGCACTGAGGCTGACGACCTCTGGTGGGATGATGGCAATTTCCTTCACCGGACCTCTATTGGAACTGCCTATAACTCTATGTACCGGCCTTCTTGGCCTCTCTCTCCTTCTCTTTCATCTACTTTTCCTCTATCTGCTAGGCGTATATGACCAACCTAGAGAAATCTTATTCACTATTCATCATAGCAGTCCTGCACTCCTTGACAAGCAAATTTGATACTCCTTTCACAAACTTGCTCATATGAGCCCTATAATCCGTAACCATCTCGGACGCAGACTTAGATAGCCGAGTAAACTCCAAGGCCTACTCTTAGATAGTCCTGTAGTGCTACTTCAGGTTAACAAACTCCTCCGGCTTCACCTCCCTCAAGTCTTTAGAGAAGAACCTATTTAAAAAGGCAGTCACAAACTCATCCCAACTCATGGGAACAACTCCTACTGCTCTACCATCCTTCCACTTGTGGTACCATTGTAAGCAACCCCGTTTAGATGATAGGAGGCTAAGTCCGCACTCTCCTCTCCAGTCATCTCCATAATCTATGTGATCTTCTGCACCTCCTCAATAAACTCATGCGGGTCCTCATCCACCTTCGACCTTAGGAATTCAGTTGGGTTCATCTTGAGAAAGTCTCAAACCCTAGCCATTGCTGCATTTCCTTTCTAAGGTACATAGGCTACTGCTTTCTGGTTGAATTGAGCAGTCATGACCTGTGGCAACATCTGAAATGCCGCTCCAAACTCGGCATGAGTGACCTCCTCGGGCAAAGGATCTGCTGGTGTTGGCAGGGCTTGCTGATGCCCATCTCCATTGCCATTTTCATGGCCATTTCTGTAGCCATTCCTTCTACCATTCACTAAGTGTGGAGGCATATTTTTGCAAACGCATATAACACAAGTTAGAAGAATAGAGAGATACTTCATCGTATGACATAGATCATGAAAGAAGGGAAATTTCCTAAAATGTCTTGTAGGCTCTTACCCATAAATATGGCCCGGTTCACATCTATGGAAAAGAATCTACTCAATGCGGCTTTCATACACCCTAGGACACTCTAAACCTTTTCTCTAATACCAACTTTGTCACGACCCAAGCTGGGACCCCAGATTGAGACCTGTGACCTAGAACCACGAATGGCTCGAAGTCGACCCATTACATGAACATAGTAACTAAAGAACATAGATTAAAGTGGAAAATGATAACCTAAACATGAATAAGAAAAAACCTAAATAACATAAATGCAACCCAAGAGATAACATCACAATACTAAATCTCTAGCTGAACATACTAATCCATATTTGGAAAGCCTCTGCTAACTGATGAGATATTGGGAGAAGCCCCTAGCTATCTCCATGTCTGAACAAACTGATATCACAAAAACTGAAATGATAAATTCCCTCGAACAATGAGGACTCAGTCTAGGTAGGGATGAATTGAGCTGATAGGGAAGTGAGTTATCGCAAAGACTAAACTTGATTACCAGAACCTAAATCATGAAATGATATAGCATAACATATGCGGTTAGTACTTTGAATGTATTGAATATGTAAGGTAAGTAAAACATGCTTAGTAAAAGGTTAGTTAAAATCATGTATTTAAATCAAAGATCATGAGAGTAAGGACTGCATGCTAAAAACTCAATTTGAGGCATACATAGTCATAAGCTAATTATCATAACTGAACATACTGACTCAAGATTTAGAAATAGAAATCATATGACCTGTCATAACTAAAATCATAAATAAAAGCTCATAAACTGATCATTGGGTCAAATCTGCAGTAAAACATAATATCATAAGTCATGAACATATGTAACTAAAATCATGAGGAACAATGGGAGACTCTTCATAACTGACACCATAACGATAGAGCTTACATGATGCCCTAACTATCACACTCAAGTGGGTAGAGCCGTCCAAAATCTTGCCATGGCTAAGGACGATACCATGATATCGATGTCAATCTAAAGCCCCTTAGGGAAGGGGAAAACTCTATGAGAGGTCCTAAGATATGTATATATACCTATGTTGGAGCATAGCTCTGAGACCGAGGGAACTTGGAACCCAAGCCTACTCGGTGCTAGATAATATTCTCAAAAATATTCATAGTGCTCCCATCATTTTTCAATGAAGCTGAAGTCATAATTACATGCATAGTTTGAAATATGAACATTAGGATTCTTGACTCCAAAACATATCAAAAGCTGTAGTGGGAGTCTTGAATCCAAAACATATGATAAGCTGATCTTATGAGCCTTGGCTAAATAATGAAAATATACTTAACTTGAGTGGGCTTACACAAATAAAATTATACATACTTGAAATAAACTTCATAAGTCAAAATCATTAATTCATACATGGGAAATTTATAAACACTAATTCATGCTAGATATCTCATCATGCTTGAAATCATGAATTATAAGCTTGACTTTTCTTAAAACTTGCATAATAGGGCATAATTTTACTAACTTATAGATTATACCCATAAACATATCATAGAGAATTTCATAAAATTGGGTTAAAACCCTATAAATCTATATACTTGAATTAGAACTTTAATTCATGAACTTGAGGGGAAATTTGGGTATGAGACTGAAAGGAAACCCTCATTCATAGCTCTACACACCTGGTAGACTGATTCTAACTATAATTGAAAGCCCAAGAGAATTAGGGAAGAATTAGGGGAATTCTATCTTGATATTCAAAGAGAAAATCAAAACTTTGCATGCATGGGAATCTAATAACTTGAGATAGGCTAAACCCTCTTAAAACACTCCTTTAAAGGCTTAAAACAATGTAGTTTAGGACTTAGGAATGATGAAAATACCCTAATGATTCTACTGAAAAATGGACACTGCTAGTTAAAACGATCCCTCTAATGAGTCATTGTAGGATACCATGGCTTGTTGGATCGTCCATCACCTAGGGAATTTCTGGAACTTGGCTGATCCCTCACCAATGATTGAAAGGATGGGTCGTTACTCTCTCTAACAGGTCGTTGCACCTACCTTTTGTGTCTGAAGCACATCTGATGTTCTAATGAGATTCTAACCAACAACTACTCAAGATAGGTCGTCGTACGAAAGAATGACCCATTAATCCACTCGTTGCTTCTAGGGGAATTTATGTTATTCTTCCGATTCTCTAAATGATGACCAAATAGGATGAGTCATTACTTGGAACAATGACTCATCGTATCCTCTCATCGTCACTGACTCCGTGTTGGGCATTTCTTGAACCCCAGTCAACGGCCACACAGGACGACCCATTGGATCTTCTAATGAGTCATTGCTAGGCCCATTGCTTGTTCGAAAATTCTAACTTGGGACTTACCATGAGGGATAAAATGGGTTGTTATTCCCTACAACGACACATCCCTTGAGTCGTTTTATGACTTTGATGCAATTTTCCCTGATTCCTCTAATTAAATCCTCAAGTCTGATTTTAGGAACTTCCTAGATGTTACATTTAATGACTAGGGTGGTTATTAAGAATGGCTAAAAATATACATTTCAATCTTGCCACACCCTCCATCAATCAAAAACCAACTTTCACACAACTGTTCGGACTAAGCATGCAATCTCCACTTATGATACTATATCTACATGCACACACCCAGATTAAAGAAATTAAATATGCCAACCATTTACATCCATATGCCCTCATAATTAGAACACGAAAAGTGTCCTTTTTGAAGCAATGATAACACACATTTTAAAGACAAACAAGATCAAGAGAGAAGAGAAATGCACTCAATTCCTACAAAAACGTTCACAAGATATGTCACAACTATCATATACTTGCGTGTTTACTCAAGTGCCATTCTTTTTTAATATCTGGATTGAGATCACACAAGGGTTTTTTTAAGCTTGTAATAAGGGTCAAAGTGCTAGTAGAATACAAATCTGGGTTTTAGTGACTAGCACTTTGACCCTTCTTTTTATCCCTTCTCTTGTTTTGATCCCTTCTTTTTATCCCTTCTCTTGTTTTGGCAACTTTTCACACCCCAAATTGTTTTTGTGAGCTCAACTTTTTTTCCCTTTTTCTCTTTTGTTAGCTTTTCTTTTCCTTCTTTTTAGCTTATGGCTCAATTACACCTTGAGATATGATCAAACATTCATCTTTTTACCTATTTCTTTCTTTCCCTCCTCATCACCCCCCGCTCAAAACTTTTTTCTCATTTGTCATCACTTTTCGAAGAGTCAAGAAGGATGGATTCAAAAGTGGGTCAACTTGAGAATTGGCCTTGGCTTTCATTGCGGTTGATCAAGAAAAAGGTCAAAGGCTCAAAAAGGGAGACTAAGAATACATGCATCATTTGGTAGGTATATTTAGGCACATGTGGCTTGTGAAGCACAAAGAAGACCTATGTTCATCTCTAAAACCCAAAGGCAATCCTAAGTTTGAGCATAAATAGCATGGAAAGTTTTAGAATGTGACCAAATCATGTGAACAAGCAACATTGCGTTCCACACATTAGCACATGGATATAAAAATTACCAAACACATCACTCTCATCTAATGACACATTTCCAACATTTCATGTCACAAATGGAGGTATACAACTCAATATCGAAAAGCTACGACAAAAATTTTGAGGTGGCATTGTTTTCAAAAATTAATATAAGCATGTAAAAAACTCAATTGCCACCACCACATAGGTCAAATAATTTATTCAACCAAAGATGATTCAACAAGTAGGCTGGTCCTTTATGAATGTCGCTTACCAATCCATGATTGGGCCTATACATTATGACACTTAAGCCACATTATTGTGTAATATTCAACAAAAAGTAACCTCTCGAAAAAAACCATGGATAAGAAGATCAAAGAGGACTCTACACTACAGAAGAAAACAAAAGCTATACTGTGAAAGAAAAAATAAGCTATACTATGAAAGCAAAAAAGAAGCTATACTATGAAAGCGTTAAAAAATGGACTAGAATGGATCACACATAATCATAAACTCAATCAACAACATAATATCATACAAATAAGAGTTTTGAAATCAATTAAGTACCATACAAGCAAATGTCCACCCCCACCCTAAAAATGGTACAGTGCCCTCAATGCACATACAAAATATAATAAAACATTAAGAGTGGCAAAAACTCCCTCTAGCACTTAGATCACGCTATTCAATGGCATCCTGAGGCGGTATCAATGGGCTCGCCTTTGGATTATAAGAAAGGAGTCAAATCTCAACTTGTTAATATTTATCACACTCCTAAGGACCTCCTCCTTTGCTAGGGGAATAGTTTGAGTAGTTGTTGGTGCCTCCTGTGCTGGAATCTTGTCCTTATCTAATGGAAGAGCAAGAGAAACTATCTGGACCTTGAGTTTGAGCAGGAATTTTCTCTTGTAGTGTGCTGACCCTAAAGTGTTAAACTGATGGTGGAATGGACTGAGTTTGATCAGGGCAGACTAGCACCACATGAGGAATGAAATCCATGATGCTTGGAATGGGTAGTGTTCGGTCCATCAATGGTATCTAGACCTCCTCTGGCTGCCTCTCTTGCACCTATAAGTCTAGGAAGACAACTTGGGTCTTTCCTAGATCAGCTCAGAGGCTCAATATATTTGACGAACTAGTACCTCCCCTAAGCTGACTTAGTCTAGCATCCATGGCCTCTAAGCAGGAGCTCAAGGTCTCATGAGTGCTCCTAACTATGTCCCAGAGTGGTTGAAAAGCCTTCTTAACTATAATGGTCATGAAGGCCAGCAAATCCTTAATGAGCCTGGCAGGATGCCACTCCGCTCTGTCAACTCTCGAGGCCAGAATAGTCAATAAATCTCTAATGCTGAGTAATGGCCTTGGTGGTACAGTTGGTATAGTTGTAGTGGTAGTTGTCTTCTACTGTTGTTGTGTCTATCTCATCGGTGGCTTATGTTGTGAACTCCACAAGCTTATATCCTGATCCTTAATAGTCGGCCCACCAAATTGTATGGTTCTAGGGCGGCTCACTGAGGTGGCCATAGTGTCATCTCGCATCCTGGTGATATTGGTCACCTAGTGAGCGTCAAGGAATAAGTCCTCCCGTGGAGGGATTGTCATGCATGCCCTCTATCATAATATTGTAACCAAACACGGGAATGACAGGAAGCTGGCATTCTATATGGCCCTATCCTTTAGCTCCAGACACACCATCTAGCCAATGTCTATCCTTTTTTTGTCCACAATGGATGCCACAATGAGAGCATGTACAAGTGGTAGTTTGTTGTCTCTCTTCGTTGGGCATATCATGATGTATGCAACATTCAACCAAAACTTGGCTGGAAGCTGAAGCTCTCTCTTGAATATATCAATTGTCTCAAAAGTAGCCTATACTGGTGTACTTCTCGCTATCACTTTGCACATCCATCCTATAGCTTGTCATTATAAGAAGAGGTATCCACCACCTCAAAATCATCTCTAAAAAAGTATCGGTTGATCGCCTCAAGGCTAATATCAACTGATACTCCCCTGATAACCACTGATATCAGCGACTCTACAAGTATCACTTCTTGGCACCCTAAACAGACCACTTTAGTCTATACATATCCTCCCCATACTTTCTTCTTAACCCTGCTGCAGCTGCTGGGGAGAGGAAGTCTGGCTGGAAGATTCCTCCTCAGTAGAATCCTCGGAGGAAATGTCAATCTGAGCCTTACTGGCTTGGGCATGACCACGGTCTACACCTGACTGGGATATTGATCCTAAAGGTGGTATCTCTGCAAATGTCACCCGAGCTGATAGGATAGGTGATACCATTGCTATCTAATCAGTGGTCCTCCTGCTATTTGGAGGCAATTACTCCTCCTCATCTGTGTCTCTAAGTCGAGACCTCTTCAGTGTATTTGTCATGCCTTCTCTAGGTACAACTCTATTAGGTGTTATTACTTGTGATCATGCCACAATTTGTTAGAACATAGAATCAGGGTTACATGATGTCAGAAAAAGAAAGCAATGGATGATTGGAAGGATGGTCCGCACTCTGAAGAGACGGACTGTACCTTATACCATCGATTGACCCCAAATCTTTCAAGTTCACTATTTCAATGGACAGTTCAAGGTGCGGACCATCCTTCCAAAAGGCGTTCGATCCCTTGAGTCATCCTTTGACTCAGTAAGTTTGGGTTGATCTGGTTCAAATGATGGAGACAAAGATGGTGCATCTTTGGAAAAGATGGTCCATAACTTCCTCCATTTTTAGGGGTTTCACACAATTCCAACTTTTTAGGAAGTTCATTTTTGAACAAAGAATAGACATGGGATGGGGTTATATCAATTTCATGATCATTAACCAATTTATTATCAAAATTTAAGCTCAAACATACATTCATCTGAGCCCCATCCAAATTTCTAGAAAAGTTTACCCAAGTTCCCCCCCCCCACCCCGCTCCAAGTAATACTCGAAGTAGAGGTTCACAATACCCAAAAGTCAAAACATCATACATATCACATTAATCATTCAAAGTGAAGATAAAATAAGAGAAAGAATACCTAAATTCTTTCAAATGATCGTGTGCTTAAATGAGAGAATGCACAAAATTTTGGCTTCTAAAACCCTAGGCTGTGCGAGTAGTACTCATGGTGTGCTTGAGATACATGATGCTAACAGGGAAATTGAGCAAGAATACACAAAAAAAGTGGTGGTTTATAGCAAGAAGGGGAAAGATGAAATTAAAAATAGTGGGAGATATGAAAGAGAGTAAGAAGTCAGGTAAAAAAGCACCCGCAATTCCTTTTGATTTCAATTTAAACTCATGGATAGGGTTGGGTTAGACCATGGGTGATTTATTAAGGACCAACCAAGACAATTCAAAGGACAAGACCTGATTCCGTGTCAAGAAGAATCCACAGTGAAGATTTTTTATAAAACCAAAGACGGTCCAAGGGGTGGACTATCTAGCTAGAGTACAGTCCACAGATTGGACCATCTCTTGGCCTTTTCTTACCAAAACCCCTTTTCTAAAGGATGGTAGAGGATGCGGTTTGTCCTTTGAAAGGAAGGTCTGTCTATTCCTCCATCGTTTGAATACCGAAATTCCCCTTTTCTATTTTATATTGATTTCCTCCATCATTTCAAGTGTACCTTCATGCATCAACACCCATTAGTCTAAAAATATTTGGGTTTTCTCCCGAGAAGTTCTTGATCTAATGTTATGGCAAAACGTGGATACTAGAACTAGTGTAGCATCCTTTGGTTTCTCCCAAGATGTGCCTAATTTAACATTATGGCACGATGCAAGATACCTAGATCATGCACATGGTAAGCTGTCCTTGGGATGGGACTTCCTCACCCAATTCCTGCTTTTAATGCCACAGAGGTACTGCTTCACCCATTTTGATTTGGCCTTCTTTTTATGGGGTGATGCAACAATAGTATGTTCTTCTACTTTATCAACACTTTTCTATACACTAACCATAAAATGTCCCCAACTCCTATTGGTAACAAATAACCTCTCCCGGCTTTGATGGTGATGCTTACATTCTTAAACTAGAACATAATGTCTTGCTTTTCCGAGTCCATCAGGGCCCTTCTAGTAGCTAGAAAAGGTTTCCCAAGTATTATTGGATTATTTTGGTCGACATCACAATCCAGAACCATAAAATTAGATGGAAGCACAAACTTTCTGACTTTTACCAGCACATCTTCCACCACCCCTACCAGATAAAGGTGGACATCAACATGGATGACCTGGACCTCTTGTAAATAGCTAGAGGCACCAAATTAATACTTTCCCCATTTTCACAAAAGGTATGCAAGAAGTCATATCTACCGATCCTATAAGGAATGGTGAATTCTCCCAGATCTCCTTTCTTTTCAAAGCATGTACCAGTAATAATGGCACTCACTCGGTGTGTCACCAGAATCAGCTCCTCTTTGTCACACGAAAACGTCCTTATCAATAGCATCTTAAAGTAATTAGAAAAATTAGGCATATCTTTGATGGCATCTATAACTGTTACCCAAAGTGTTGCTTCTTTTAGTCGCTCAATGTGCGTTTCCACTTTCGCATCAAGATCTTGTTGGGATATTCTTTATGGAAATATAGGAACATGCAGAGGAAAATATTTTAAAAAGTCATCTACACCTCCTTTGTCCTTTCCTCTCTCTTTTGGAGAAACTAAACCATCTTTTGAAACTTCCTCTATAGGTGGTTTTCAACTTCCACCTTAACTCTCTCATGAACAGAATGTTTCTCAGCTCCCCTCAACTTGATCATTAACCTCATGCACAATCTCAGACTCTTTATCGACCACAACATCTTCAACTACAACATTTAAGGGCTACATAATCTTGCCACTTCTTGTGAAAATGGACATTAATTTAGCATTGAGAGGTCCCACAAGTCCTTTCGGATTAGCTACTGTGGCACTAGGTAGATGACCTTTTTGCCTTGGATTTTGGTCACAGGAAAGATCCTACATTTGTTGCTCTAGATTTTGAATGGATGTTGTGTGAGAACCTACAATCTCCTTAAGGATATTTTAGGTATGCGTACAATCTCTCTTGGTTAGCAAGCACCTTCTCCAACATTACTTCAATCTTTGAGCCTCCATGATCATGAGAAGGACCTCTGTCTAATTTTGAGAGGTAGAAGGGGGACCTCTTGGCGGAACATAAGTAGATGAGCCTCGATTTTGAAAATTTTGCACCATTGTGCCAACCCTAATTTGGGCCACCATAATAATTTATTGGGTAATATTGACCTTGACCTTACGATTGAGGTCTCAAGTGCCGATGATACTGAAAAGATAGGTGGCCTTGTTGATACCGCTGTCTACAGCCACCGAATCAGTTACCAACATAGTTGGCATCTTCAACTTGCATAGGAGGTGGCTCCTACATAGCTAATACTCGAATGGAGGAGGGGGGAATCCATGCCTATATTGAGCACCACTCATGGTCTCTTCAACTGCATGTACCTTTTTGACCTCAGACTCAGTCAATTTCTTTGTGAGAAGGGCTATGTTGGTTGTCATGGTAGCCATCACCTGATCACACTCCTGGTTCTCCTTCATCAAGTGAGGCAATGAAGGAGTACCAATATTAAGCCCTCCATTTTGATCCCCTCCATGCCATACATTGTTTTGCTTTACGACTTGGTCCAATATAATGGCAATTCCGTTGAATGTCTTGACCATGAAATATCTTCAAGTGGCATTGTTTGCAATGGAATATTTCAATGGATCAAAATCAGTGTAGAACGTTTATAGAAATATTTAATCGGGAACTGTGGTTAGGTGCCCGAAGTATGTATTTCTTGATTCTCTCCCAAGCTTCAAACAATTACTCCCCAAGGAGCTGTCGGAAATAGAAACTTTTTGTTCTGTTGCTCTGCCTTTTTGTTAGGTGGAAATTACTTTTTCAAAAAGATGCTCACTAGCTCCTACCATTTATGGACTGAGTATGGAGGTAGTCCATGCAATCATTCCCTGGCTTCCCTGGCAAAAAGTATTTAAATAGTCTAAGGTGGATGGTATCATCGAAGAAATTATTTTTCTTGTAGAGGTTGCACACCTTCAAGAAATTCTTCAAGTGCTAATGAGGGTCATTGTTCGTCGAGTTCTGAAATTTCCCCTCTGCCTTCAGCATGGTATAGATGCTTTCATCTATTTTGAATGATGAAGTATTCACCCTTAGTGGAACGATGGCGTTTGCTTAGTCAACTTTCTCATTGACTTTCGCAACCACATTTTTTAATTTTGCAAGTAGAGAGGCCATGATCTTGTCCCAATCAGTCAAAAATAAAAAAGAAGAAGGTAAAAGAATAGGTCTAAGCAAGAAAACTAGACTGATAGGGCTAGATAGAGCTTATTCCGTAGTCCCTAACGAGGACATCATAATTTTTAATCCCGTTCAAATCCACTTCAATTTTCGGTAGTGGAAACAGTCGAAGATAATATAGAACTCAACGTAGAGTTAGGGTCGAATACCACAGAGACTATGATAAGAACACTCTATCTAGTACTAATCAATATAGTATTTCAAGATTATAGTCTATTCAAATAATGATTAAGTAAATTTTAACTAAGCCCCTTAATGCAAATTGCTAGGTTTGTAATCAATTTAAGAAAATTCAAAGGAAGTGACCCTAATTATGGGCTGATCCCCCTAAATCACCCAATATAGATAAGTTGAGAATGAGCTATGGTTGAACATGCAAGAAAAGTGTAACACCCTGAACCTTCCCGAGACCAGACTCAGAACTTGCAAGAAAAATCCAAAAGACACCAGGAAATTTTTCCAGAGAATGAGTCGTGGTCAGACTTGTGGCTCAAGAAAGAAATGTTAATTCAGGATCTCAGGGGTGATAACTCACATGAAGACTCGTTGGGTGAAGTGATGAGTTGTTGAGTCGATCATCGGAAGGGTCCTGGTGAAGCTTAACCCCTGAGGCAGTGCTGGCGATGAGAGGAGGGGATGAGTCATGAGACTGAGTAACGACTCATTGTCATCAACCGTGGTATCCATCTCAATAATCCTTCAGGATTTCCAATGAGCAGAATGAGAGGTGACAACGACTCATTGTCCCAACCAATGAGTCATTATGTCACCCGATGGGAGAGACTCCAGTATGTTGTTTGAATTCTTGTTCAGTGACCACGGGAGCAACCAATGACCCATTGTTTCAACCAATGAGGCAGTGTCCCCTGTTGCCAGACCCTGTGATACCACCACCCAGGATGTAGGACCAGCGAGAAGTCCCAACGAGTCATGGTCACAACCAATGAATCGTTATGTCCAGATTTTCATTCTAGGGATATTTTTGTAATTCCCACCTATCTAATCCCTAAACTACGTCTTTTTAAGTATTATTTTAGATAATTTAGAGGGATTAAATAGTTTTCCCCCTCATTCCCCACGTAAATTATCAGAAGATCGATCGTAGAAACTAAGACTTTTCCTCTCAACAAACAACTAGGGTTCCTCATCAGTTGCAGAGATTCAAGCTTTCTCATTCAGGGATTTCTAAGCCAGGTATGTAGGATTTCAATAAGGGAATAGTTCTTCCCTCGTGTCATCAAAATCTTTCGTATTTTCTCTATCAATTCAGCCATGTGGTTTCGAAATGTAGAAGATTATCATACTAATATCTTTAAAATTTCGAGTGGTATATTTCTCATGATTTATAGCTACTTTATTATTCCCTATTTCAAGAAATTTGTGAGAATTGTATCTGGTGGAATGATTTAGCCCTAGTTCTTAGTTCAGTAGAATATAGAATCTTGGTGTTGGACTAGCTTCCTGGTAGCTTAATTCTAACAGATTTGAGATCCCCATATTGTTAGTGTATGTGGAAATTTTAGTCAGATATATATACATGTCCAGTCTCAGTCAGATTATTACACTCAGAGTTGTTCAAAAATGTTAGCTGATCAATTTGACTACAATTAATTCTTGAGGTGTCAGTGGTGCCTCCCAATTATTAGTATTAGACTCAGTATGAAATTTTAGAGGTTCTTTAGGCGGTCATGAAACTTCCAAATAAGTAGCTCTAACTAGCCTTAGGACCCTAGTTTTAGATTATAGTTTGTTCTTTAGATGGTTACGACGCTTCCAAATAAGCAGCTCTGACTAGTCTTAGAACACTAGTTAAAAACTGGTCTGATAGAACTCTCAAGGTACTTCCAGATAGGTATTCCTGACTTAGTCTTGGGCCCAGTTTCAAGCTATAAACATAGTAGTTAGTGTATGACTATCCAGTGGAAGTAGGACTTAGCACCGAGAAGACCGGGGTTCCAGCGCACCTAGTTTCCCAGAACTACGTTTCCATCATAGATTATCTTTATTGGCCTCATGGCCCCAGACTTGTGATCACCTAGTTCATGCCTTTATACCTTGGAAAGGTATATTGGGTCCTGCCAATGGGGTGTATACATCGGACTCCACGTTTAGCTCACATGGTTACATGTTAGTTATAGACTCTCCTACTAGTTAGTTCAGTTCAGTCTCAGATTAACTCACTTCAGATAAGTTTAGTATAATATTTTAGATCAGTATCTGATATTTAGGGCATGTCTTTGACCATCAAACAGGGTCATTTTAACCGTCTCAGTATATTCAGTTTATTTAGTTTTATCATTTCTATTGGTCATTGCATGTCTTTCTAGTCCAGTTATTTTATTCTTCGTGTTATGGTTTCTCCCACTTACTCAGAACATTCAAAGTACTGACGCATACCTTTTATGTTGTATCATTTTATGATACAGTTGCAGGTTCTCAATCTCAGTACCTTTAGCAGATCTCTCTAGAAACTTTTAGCTACATCAGTGGTGAGTCCTCAGCTTTCGACGATGATGATTGTTTCCTTTCAGTTATATTTTCTTCTAGTTAGTCTTTGTGTTAGTTGGGGGCTTGTCCTAGAAACTCATCAGATAGATGGCTTTCGGACGAAGATAGAGATTCAAATTTTTAGTTTTGGTTTCAGTTATCTTAAAAACGTATGATTTAGTTCTTCTTCATAAATGTTTTAGTTTATTATCTTAAAGCTTTCACTATGTTTTTACTCAAAATGTCAGTGTTATGATAGACCATGGTTGACTTGGGGTTACTTGTGACTCCAAGTACTGTGTCTCATCCAGGGTATAGACTCGGGGAATGAAAAACTTGGTATCAGAGCACTGGATTTAGAGTATTCTAGGATGTCTAAATGTCACCTCGAGTAGAGTTCTTTTCAGGGGTGTTAAGCATGCCAAACTTATGACTTGGAGGCTATGAAACATTATTAGGAAAACTCCCATTTGTTCATACTGTTTATCGTGCATTGAAGCTTAATTCTAGAAACGCTCTCCTAACTTATGCTTTGTTTCATTTCAAGGAAATCATGCCTCCACGACATGGTAATGGAAGAAGGGCCAGCAAAGCGCACCAACATGCCCTACCATCTCCAGGAGCCCCTCAAGACAACCAGTGTCCTCCGTAGAGTTCAGAGCGGCTATCCAGCTGCTCGCATAGATAGCCACTAATCAGATGAACCAGTAGGTGGTTTCGATAAATAATAATGGGTACACAACAACTGCCCGAGTTTGGGACTTCACGCGGATGAACCCTCCAGCTTTCCATAGATCTAAGTTGGGCGAGGACCCATAGAAGTTCGTGGATGAGATCAGGAAGATCACCCAAATTATGGGTGTTAGCTCCTCGGAGAGTGCCGACCTAGCTGCTTACCAGCTGAAAGGGATAGCTCAGATCTAGTATGACCAGTGGATGGATGGGAGACCAGCAGGAGTAGAACTGGTGGAATGGGAGAAGTTCACTACAACCTTCCTACATAGATTCTTCGCCAGGGAGCTCAAGGAGGTCAAGGTGGCTAAATTCATTAATCTAAAATAGGGAAATTAGATGGTGGAAGAGTATGCACTAGAGTTTACTAGTTTGTCTAAATATGCTCCAGAGATGGTAGCTGAGCCAAGGGCTCGCATGCTAAAGTTTGTTACTGGAGTATCGAACCTAGACCTCAAGGAGTGCAGGACTACAGTGCCTATGAAGGATATCGATCTCTCCAACCTCATAGTTCATGCCCAGCAGATTAAGGTAGAAAAATTGAAAGACTTGGAGTGGGAGAACAAGGGGGAAAGGACTGGCCAATTAGATTATCGCTACCAGAGATCTGGCAATAGTAGCCGGCCATAGTAGTAGTAGCAGAGGGCTCCGGCACCCACTTCAGCTAGTGCCCCTATGTTCTGATCCTTTAAAGAATCGGAGGGGTGGAGCATCTAACTCACAGTCACAGAGTCATAGCGCCAGCAATCGCTACAGCTACCCAGCTTGCCCTAAATATGGCAAGAACCATCCAAGAGAATGCTTACAGGGTTGAGAGGGTTGTTTTGGGTGTGGACAACTTGGCCATTGCCTCAAAGAATGTCCGTCAGCAAGATGAGGGAGATCACAATCCACCGCTTCAACAGCTCCAGTAGGCCGACCAGCTCACTAGGCCAACACATCAGGTACGGATGGCAGCCAGTGCCAAAACTGTTTTTATGCTTTGTCCTCTTGTCAGGATCAGGACAACTCACTTGACGTGGTCACGGGTTTGTTGCGCCTTTTCCATCTAAATGTGTATGCCCTAATAGATCCAGGAGCCACACTATCATTCATGACTCCATATGTAGCTATTTAGTTTGATATCAGTCTAGAATTCCTCTCAAATCTATTCTTAGTCTCCACCCCAGTTGGCGAGTCAGTTAGGGCTAGCCAGGTGTAATAGAAATTGCTCAGTCTCAATCTGGAATAAGGTCATTCCAGCTGATCTTGTAGAGTTATACATGGTTGAATTTGACCTCATTCTTGGCATGGATTGGTTACACTCCGATTATGCCTCAGTCGACTGCAGAACTAGGGTCATCAGGTTTCAATTCCCTAACGAGCCAACTTTAGAGTTGACGGGTAGTAGTTCAACAACTAAGGGTCGGTTTATTTCATACCTTAAGGCTAGTAAGCTTATTTCCAAAGGGTATATTTATCATCTAGTTTAGGCCAAAGATTCTAGCTTTGAGACCCTAACTATTTAGTCAATTCCAGTTGTTAGTGAGTTCCTTGACGTGTTTTCCGAAGATCTTCCCAGAGTTCCTCCTTAGAGGGAAATAGACTTCGGCATAGACCTCCTCCCAGACACTCAAACCATCTCCATCCCTCCATATAGAATGTCTCTAGCCAAGCCTAACAAGTTGAAGGAACAGCTAAAAGACCTCCTTGATAAAGGCTTCATCAGGCCCAGCATCTCTGCATGGGGTGCTCCAGTATTATTCATGTGGAAGAAAGATGGTACCCTCAGGATGTATATCTACTACCGTCAACTGAATAAGGTCACAGTTAAGAATAGGTACCCCCTACCAAGGATTGACGACTTGTTTGATCAGCTTTAGGGAGCCAATTGTTTCTCCAAGGTAGATCTTGGGTCGGGGTATCATCAACTAAGCATCAGAGAGTGTGACATACTGAAAATAACTTTCAAAACTCGATATGTTCTCTACAAATTTGTGGTTATGTCCTTGGGACTAACTAATGCCCCCGTAGCATTCATAGACCTAATGAATAGGGTTTTCAAGACATATCTACTCATGTTTTCCATATTATTTATCAATGACATTCTGGTATACTCAAAAAGTGAGGAAGAACATGCTAACCATATGAGGATAGTGCTACAGACAATTAGAGACTACCAGTTTTTCGGTAAGTTCTTCATATGCGAATTCTGGTTGAAGTTAGTGACTTTCCTTGGTCACGTGGTCTCGGGTAAGGGTATTCAGGTAGATCCTCAAAAGATAGCACTGGTGAAAGACTGGCTAAGAGCTACTTCCCCAACCGATATTAGAAGCTTCTTGGGTCTAGCCGGTACGTTTTGTGGAAGGTTTCTCCTCTATTGCATCTCCTCTGACTAGGTTGACTTAGAAAGAGCAGTGTTCAGATGCGTGTGAGAAGAGTTTCTAGGAGTTAAAGACTTGACTCCCTACCACTCTAGTGTTAACCTTGCCGGAAGGATCATATGAGTTCGTGGTATATTGTGACACTTCTAGAGTTAGACTTGGTTGTGTTCTGATGCAGCGGGGTAAGGTGATAGCTTACGCCTCCAGACTACTCAAGGTTCATGAGAAGAACTATCCGACTCTTGACCTGGAGTTGGCAGCGGTGGTGTTTGCGTTGAAAATATGGAGGCACTACCTTTACGGGGCTCACGTGGATGTGTTCACCAATAACAAGAGTCTTCAGTATGTTTTCAGTCAGAAAGATCTAAATCTCTGTCAGAGAAGATGGTTGGAGCTACTGAAGGACTATGACATGAGCGTGCTGTATCACCATGGCAAAGACAATATGGTGGATGATGTCGTAAGCAGGATGTCTATAGGGAGCGTGGCTCATGTTGAAGAGGGAAAAAAGGATCTGGCAAAGGATATCAACAGGTTAGCTCAGTTGGAAGTGCAGTTGGTTGATACAGCTGAGGGCAGAGTAGTGGTGCAGAGTGGATTAGATTCCTCGTTGGTAGTTAAAGGTAAGTCAAGGCGGGATGAGGATCCATATTGCTTAAGCTGAAGGAGGCGATTCTCAGAAATGAAGCAGTGGCTTTCTCCCAAGGGGAAGATGGTGTAGTCTATTACTAAGGTAGACTTTGTGTGTCGGATGTGGGTGACCTAAGACAACAGATACTAACTAAAGCCCGCAGTTCGATATATTGTATCCACCCTGGAGCTACTACGATGTACCGTGATCTACTGGATATTTACTGGTGGAACGACATGAAAAGATACATAGCAGAATTTGTAGATAAGTGCTCGAACTGCCAGAAGGTCAAGGTAAAACATCAGAGATCGGGACATATGACTTAGGATATCAGCATACCTATATTGAAGTGGGAAGAAGTAAATATGGATTTTACTACAGGTCTACCTCGGACTCGTTGACATCAAGGTCAATCTGGGTGAGAATAGACCGAATGACTAAGTCAGCACACTTCCTCTCAATTAAAACTATAGACTCAGCTGAGGATTATGACAGGATCAATATCCGAGAAATGGTGAGAATACATCGGGTGCCCTTGTCCATTATTTTAGATAGAGGTACCCAGTTCACCTCGCATTTCTAGAATTCTTTTTTAGAAGGGACCCGACACCCAAGTCAAGCTCAACACAACTTTTCACCCACAGATAGACAGACAAGTTGAGTGGACTACATAGACTTTAGAAGATATTCTGAGAGCATGTGTGATTGGTTTCAACGGAAGTTGGGATGATCACCTACCTCTCATCGAGTTTGTATATAACAACAACTATTTCTCCATTATCCAGATGGCTCCATTTGAGGCATTATATGGTAAGAGGTGTAGATCTCCTATAGGGTGGTTTGAGGTTGGTTAAGCTACCCTGATAGGGCCAGACTAAGTTCACGAGGCTATGCAGAAGGTGAAACTTATCAGGGAGAGGTTAAAAACTGTGCAAAGCCATTAGAAATCTTATGATGATGTGAGGAGAAGAGAATTAGAGTTTGTAGTGGATGACTGGGTTTATCTAAAAATTTCACCCATGATAGGGGTGATGATATATGGGAAGAAAGGAAAACTCAGTCCGGGATATGTACGACCCTATAGAATTTTGAAGAGAATTTCCAGTGTGGCATCTGGGTTAGAATTACCTCCAGAGTTAGCATCGATCCACCCAATTTTCCATGTGTCACTATTAAACAAGTGCATCAGTGATCCAACTTTAGTTGTGCCACTAGATATCATGGAAACAAAAGACCATCTCTATTACGAAGAGGTCCCAGTTTAGATCCTTAACTTTTAGGTTCATAAGTTGAGAAACAAGGATGTCGCTTTAGTGAAAGTTTTGTAGAGGAACTAGCTAGTTGAGGGAGCCACATGGGAAGCCGAAGTATACATTATGGCCACATACCCTCACTTATTTCCTTCCAGTTCAGTTCCAACATTAGGTACTAAATCCCTCTTCAATACTCTATTCACTTTCATACTTGTCAGCTCTATTCAGATTTTCTATGTGAATTCTAGTTGCATCAGCTCTATTAGTATGATTAAGTCAGCTCGGAGTCAGTTAGTCCTTAGAAACCATCTCATAGTGTTAGTCTAGGAATTACAGCTCTTTTCCTAGTTTTCCAATAGCTTTAGTCTTCATTCGAGGATGAATGATCCCAAGGGGGATATATTGTAATACCTAGAACATTCCCGAGACCAAACTCGGACCTTGCAAGAAAAATCCAAAAAAAACTAGGAAATTTTTCCATAGAAAGAGTCATGGTCAAACTCATGGCTCAAGCAGGAAATATTAATTTAGGAGCCCAGGGGTGACGACTCACATAATGACTCATTAGGTCAAGTGACGAGTCGTTGAGTCAGTCGTCGGAAGGGTCCTAGTGAAGCTTTACCCCCGAGGAAGTGCTGATGACGAGAGGAGGGGCTGAGTCATTAGGCCGAGTAACGACTCGTCGTCACCACCCCTGGGGTTCTTCTCAATAATACTTTAGGATTTCTAGTGAGTAAAATGAGAGGTAACAATGACTCGTTGTCCCATCGAACGAGTCATTATGTCACCCGTTGGGAGAGGGTCCAGTTTGAATTCTTATTCAGTGACCATGGGAGGAACCAACGACCCGTTGTTTTAGCCAATGAGTCATGGTGTTCCCCATTACTCGACCCTGTCATATGACTACTCAGGTAGTAGGACCAACGAGAGTTCCCAATGAGTCGTGGTCACAACCAACGACTCGTTGAGTGATCCTTTAGGTCCTTGTTGGTCAGTTTCCAGAATTTTAGTCCAGGGATATTTTTGTAATTTACCACCTATCTAGTCCCTAAACTTGTTGTTCTAAGTATTATTTTAGAGAATTTAGAGGTATTAAGCGGTGTTCCCCCTCATTCCCCACATAAATTCTCAGAAGATCGATCATAGAAACTTAGACTTTTCCTCTCAAGCAAGAACTAGGGTTCCTCATCATTTGTAGAGATTCAAGATTTCTTCTTTAGGATTTCTAAGCCAGGTATGTGGGAATTCAACAAGGAAATAGTTCTTCCCTTTTGTCCCAAAAATCTACCCTATTTTCTTTATTAGTTCAGCTCTGTGGTTTTGAAATGTAGAAGATTGTCAGACTAATATCTTTAAAATTTTGATTGGTATATTTCTCATAATTTATAACTGCTTTATTATTCCCTATTTCTAGAAATTTGTGAGAACTGTATCTAGTGGAATGATTTAGCCCTAGTTCTCAGTTCAATAAAATCTAGAATCTTGCGTATTAGACTAGCTTCCTGGTAGCTTGATTCTAACAAATTTTAGATCCCTATATTGTTAGTGTATGCGGAAATTTTAGTTAGATATATATACATGTCCAATCTCAGTTAGATTATTACACTCAGTGTTGTTTAGAAATGTCAGCTGATCAGTTTGACTACAATTAGTTCTTGAGGTGTCAGTGGTGCCTCCCAGTTATCAGTATTAGACTCAGTATTAGATTTTAGTGGTTCTTTAGGAGGTCATGACACTTCCAGCTAAGCATCTCTGACCATCCTTAGGACCCCAGTTTCATATTATAGTTTGTTCTTTAGACGGTTACGATGATTCCAAATAAGCAGCTCTGCTCAGTCTTAGAACACTAGTTATAGAATCCGGTCTGGTATGACAATTAGGGTTCTTCCAGATAGGTATTCTTGAATTAGTCTTGGGCCCCAATATTGAGCTATCAGCTTAGTAGTAAGTCTAGGATTATCTAGTGGGTGTAGGAATTAGCACCGAGAGGATCGGGGTTCCAACGCACCCAGGTTACAAGAATTATGTTGCCGCCGTAGGTTATTTTTATTGTCCTTATGGCCCTAGACTTGTGATCACCTAGTTCATGCCTTTATACCCTGGCAAGGTATATTGGATCCTACTGATGGGGTGTATACATCGGACTCCATATCTAGCTCACGTGGTTATATATCGGCTATAGACTCTCCCACTAGTCAGTTCAGTTCAATCTCAAATTAGTTGAGTTTAGATCAGTTCAGTACAGTATTTCAGATTAATATCTCAGATTTAGGGCATGTCAATGACCATCAGACAGGGTCATTTTGACCATCTCAGTATATTCAATTTCAGCTTTTCAGTTGATCATTGCATGTCTTTCCAGTTCAGTTATTTTAGCCTTCGAGTTATGGTTTCTCCTACTTACCTTTATGTTGTATCATTTTATGATAAAGTTGCAGGTTCTCAGTCTCAGCACTGTTAGCAGATCTTGCCCAGAAGCTTTCAACTACATCAGTAGTGAGTCCTCATTTTTCGATGATGATGATTATTTCTTTTCAGTAATATTTTATTTCAGTTAGCCTTAGATTTAGCTGGGGCCTTTTCCCATCAACTCATCAGATAGATGGCTTTCTGACACAGACAAAGATTTAGATTTTTAGTTTTGGTTTCAGTTGTATTAAAATTGTATGATTTAGTTCTTCATCATAAATGCTTTATTTTATTACCTTAAATCTTCCACTATGTTTTTACTCAGAATGTTAGTGTTATGATAGACCATGACTTGAATTAGGGTTACATGTGACTCCAAGTACTGTGTCTCGTCTAGGGAATAGACTCGGGGCTTGACACAAAGACTTAGGCAACCCATGCAAGCAAAGATTTAGCACCATAAATGCCAATCTACTTCAATTTTGTCAAATTGAAGAGAACTCCCTTCTATCCAATTTCTTGTTGCCAATTGGAATTCAACATATGTCTAATAGAATCTATTAAACAATGGTGATTTCTTAAGTTGTTATTCATTGATGCTAACCCAACCTAAATTAGCTCTTTCAAGCCTCATAAAGGTAATTGAGAAAGATTGTTTGTCTTTCATCACCAATCATGCACTACAAATCAGCAATTAATCAAATGTTCATAAGTCCATACTCAAGTTTACCAAATTGTGATCATTAGGGTTGAAAACCCTTAATCTGGGTTTAGTTGCACATAGCAAGAAGATAAAGACAAAGAAAATAATTAGACATTTTCACCAATGAAATTTGATATTACAGAAGAAATCATCAATTTATAAACTTGGATCTTCAAATTACAAGCTAAAATCTAAGATCTACAATGAAAAGTAATGCTATCTATCTATATATATCTATCTCTACTCAAATTAATTGATGATAAGATTAAAAAATAAAAAACTCCCTAAAAATTTATGGAAAATCTATTTATACTATGTCCCGAAAAGCCCAAAATAATTTAAACTCGAAGGTGCCAGGATCAGCAGTAGATGCATCTGTAGGACATAGTCCATCCAACTTTGATGAGGATTCATACTTTTTGGATAATTCTAGTTATCTTTTGCTTTTTGTAAATCTTGAGGTATACATGGGAACTTTATCCTAGCACCTATCCTTCAGACGTAGAGGCTTCATAGACTAGTTAGAGTGTTGTCATTGTTGATGTCACTTATTACCACTATTTTCGATAGCAATTATTTGACTTTATCTTTTCTTAAAAGAGCTCGTCACAATTATTGCTTCTTCATTTTTATTATCTTCTCAGTTAGTAGTAAGCCAGGCCAAAGGTTTGCTTTGACTATTTGTAGTTTGAGTGACGGCCACGCTCAGGGTGTAGGCTTGGGGCATGAAAAACTTGGTATTAGAGCCTTAGGTTCAAGAGTACTATGATGTCTATGAAACAACATCTAGTAAAGCCCTTATTGGTATGAAGTGTGCCACATCTATAATAGAGAGACGACAAGGTGTTAGAAAATACCTCCCTTCTTTCATACTCTAGTTCATGCAATAGAGTTTTAACTCTATGAAGATCTCCTCCTAACTCGTACATTCATGCATTTAAGATCATGCCTCCCAAGTGTACCATAATTCAAAGGAACACTACTGGTGCTAAGGTTTCTACGGGGAACAACACAACCAATCCTCCCCCATAGACTAGGATACAAACTAGAAATGGGTCACACTCGACAGTCCAAGATGCTGGTGTTAGAGCTCAGGATGAACCGACTAATAATGTGAGAGTTCTAGAGGCACATGTTCCTCAGCCTCCATGTGTTGGCACATTAGAGGCAGAGTTTATAGGGGCTATCCAAATGCTCACTCAGTTGGTTGCTGCTCAATTAGGCTGTTACAGCTTCAGCGACCACCAGCTTCAGCTCTCACAACTCGTCCGGAGCATCGAGGATTAGAGAGTTCCTTAGGATAAACCCGCCAGTGTTTATAGGGTCTAAGGTTGATAAAGACCCCCAAAACGTTATCAAAGAAATCTAGAAAATCTTGAGAGCGAGGAAAAAAAATCAAAACAAAAGGAGTTTGATATGCTTTTTATCAACTCAAGGATGTTGAAAATGTGTGGAATGATCAGTGGGAGCAGAGTCGTGGGGAGAATGAAGATTTGACAGTTTGGAATATTTTTGAGGATGCGTTCTTGACCCACTTCTTCCCTTAGGAGTTTAGAGAGGTTAAGACAGAAGAGTTCATGCACGTAAAGCAAGGAACCATGTGCGTGAAGGAGTGTGGTCTTAAGTTTACCTAGTTATCTAGGTATGCTCTAGAGATGGTGCTAGATATGATAGATAGAATGAGGAAGTTTGTGTTTGTTTTGGGCAAGCAAATGAAAAAAGAATGTAATGGTATATTCTTGATCAGCAACATGGATATCTCCAGGCTAATGGTGTATGCCTAACAACTAGAGGAGGATAAGTAGATAGATAGAGAGGAGCATTAGAGTGAAAAGGAAATGTCAGCCGGTCATGAGACTACTTAGCAGAGCAATGGAAATAGTAACAGGTCCTTCTTTATAAAGAGGTCCTCCAGATCCGCATCGTCAGCTGTTAGTGCATTAGTGCTGAGCAATAGGAATGATCAGAGGTTTCAAAACAATTAGAATTTCAGGGCTTAGCGATCTCAGATACCAGGTGGGATAGTTTAGGCAACCTCTCGACACCAATCTTGTGGAAAGTTTTGCAGGAGCCACTTGGGTAAGTTTCATTCAGGTAGATATGGATGTTATGGGTACGGTCAATAACAGCACTACTTGAGGGGGTCATGACCCAAGCTGGGATCCGGGATCGAGACATGGGACCTAGAACTATGAATAGCTCCAAGCAAACCCAAGGGACATACATAGCATGTCTTAAAAGCATAATCAAGAGGAAAACAACATGAACATGAATAAGAGGAAGACTGAATATCATAAAGCGTATGTCAAATGATAACATCACAACACTGAGTATCAAAGCTGAACGTACTAGTCTATGTTTGAAAAGTCTGTTCTTCTGATGATATTCTGGGAACAAGCCCCCAGCTAACTCCAAGTCTGAAACTAAACTGACATAACAAGTCTAAACTGATAGATGTCCTGGATGATGAGGACTCACCCGAATAGTGGCTACACTAGACTGAGATGGGAGCAAGCTATCAGCGAGACTGAGCTGGATCAACCGAACCTATATCTTGAGATGATATTACATAGAGTATGCAGTCAGTACTTGAAATGCACTGAGTATGTAAGGTAAGTAAAATATGCTTTGCAAAACGTTAGATAAATCATGAATATAATTCAAAAGATCATGAGGGTAAGGACTATATGCTAAAGGCCATGCTTGAGAGGTACATAATCATAAGTTGGTTATCATAATTGAACATAGTGACCCGAGATTTATATATAAAAATCACATAACTTTTCATATCAGAAGTCGTAAGTAATAGCTCATAAACTGATCATAAGGTCAAACATGCTATAAAATATAATATCATAAGTCATGAACATGAGTAACTGAAATCATGAGGAACAATGGAAGATTCATCATAACTGACAACCACCATATATGAGCGCATGATGATTCCACGTCCTGCCCACGTGGAGGAGAGCCATCATAAGCCTTTCCTGGGCAAATAACGTTGTGCCCTTGGGCGGGGGAAGCACTCTCTTGGGAGGTCCCAAATATATATATACCTACGTTGGCGTGTAATTTTTGAGACAGGAGAATCTCGGAATCCCAATCCTACTCAGTGCTTGACACTATTCCAAAAACATGCATAGTGCTCATATAATCATATTATCAAAACATAGCTTGAATCTAAACATTAGGAGTCTTGACTCCATATCATATCATAAGTTGCATTGGAAGTCTTTCCTCCAAATTATATCATATACTAATCATATTAGCCTTGGCTAAAATCATAATAAGCATACTTAATTTGCATGGGCTTGCCCAAATCATAAAATCAATGTATACTTGAAATATACTTCATAAGTCAAACTCATAGAATCATAAGTTGAGAGTTCATAAACATTCATGCATATTAGATAACTCATCATACTTGAAATCATAGATCATAAGCTTGAATTTTCATTGAACTCGCATAATAGGGAATAATTTCTAATAACTTGAAATCATGAATTTATTATCAGATTGAGTGTAAATTCTTCCCATTAGACATTAAAAAAACCATTAGAACATGAGGGGATTATACCCAGAAACATAGCATAGATAATTTAATAGAATTGAGTTAAAACCCTAGAAATCAATACACTTGATTAAGAACTTGAATTCATGAATTAGAGAAGAAGCTTGGGAATGAGGGTTGAAGGAATCCCCTATTCATTGCCCTGCATACCTTGGTAAACTAATTTCCAAACTAGTCTTGAAAGCCCAAGAGAATTAGGAATGAAATTGAGGAGAATTCTAGTATAATCTTGGAAGAGAACTTCAACACAATGCATGCATGGGAGCCAAATGACTTAGGCTAGGCTAAAACGTATTAGAACACTCATTTAAGGGTCAAAATGATGTCATTAAAGAGTTAGGAGCTTGAGAATTTACAAAAACACCCTTAAAAACCGATTCGAAAAAGGCACTGCTAGAGCTAACGAGTGTCCTAATGACTCATTAGGTAACTTAACGACTCATCCTGACCTTCCATTGTCACTGAACTAAATCCTAACTTTCTAATCTTTACTTGACACCTCCACCTAATGACTAGTCTTCACAACTAACGTGTCACTTAACGACTTTTCCAGACCCTCTGAATCTCAAGGTTTCCAAGCGTTACTCCCAACAAACGGGACACGTAACGATTCATTAGGAGACACCACAACTCATTCCACCACTCGTTAGGTCTCCTAGATTTCCACACTTTCTCCTTCACTACACACTTAACGGGTCAACCCACGACTCGTAGGGAATCTTAACGAGTCGTCTCTTGATCCGTTATAACTCCCGAGAAGCAACATCATGCCAACCCATGCATAGTCAATGGTCACTAAATTACCCATCGGGTCACATGATGAGTCACTTAATGACCCTTCTGTGACCTGGTGAAAATTTTCCTTATTTCTCTGCTTCAACCCTCGGGTCTTATCTTACGATCTTTTGAGGTGTTACATTATCTCCCCCTTGGGAACATTCATCCTCAAATGTAGATTAAGCATACTGAAAGGCTGGGGAAGGAACTCCAATCCCAAAATTGAACAACTAAAGCTAAAAACTAACGGAGTGACTGACTCCAGACTGATATACATGACTGAACTAATTTCATGAAATATACAAACATGTCATGAAATGAAAGAAACTTAGAGACATGAACTTGACATGGAAATAAATAAAGTAGTAAGGAGAAAACTAATGCCTCATGCAGGAACTAAGCTAAAAGGGAAAAGATGCGGGTATCTAGCCATTATATCTGCTTCAACTTTCCATGTAGCTCCTTCAACCAGCTGGTTCATCCATAAAACTTTCACCGAAGTTACTTCATTGTTCCTTGTAATACCTCGAAGGTTCCTAAGACTAGATTAGGGATCTGAAATTTGATGAGTAGAAAAATATTGAAAAATAACTCATAACGACTTGTGATATGAGTTGTGGGAAGGAGTAATGAGTCGTGATATCACTCATGGTCAGAACCAGCAGTAGGTGGCCTTCTAATAACAAGTCAAGGTACGACTCATAGGAACATGTCACAAGTCGTAGGGTGAGCAATGGTAAGTAGTCATAAGGGATCTATTGTGCACCAAATAGGAGGGAAAAAGTCAGGGGTATGACTCATAGGGTGGAACCACGAGTCTTGGCCTGCACCCATGCGGAGGAACTATGGATCTTGGAAGCATTGACCATGGGTGGACGTAATGACTCGTAGGTTGGTGGTACAAGTTGTGGTCTGACCCATGGAAAACTTCAGAGAAGTCAGGGAAATCAGTGGTGATTATGGATGGTAACCACGAGTCAAGGGATGGAGGTACGACTCGTGGTGTGAGTGGTGGAACCTTTCAGTGTAAAATTTTCTTTGAATTTAATAAGGGCATTTCTGTAATTTCTAAGCTCCTAAGACCTAAAATACATTATTTTAAGCTCACTTAGGAGGATTTTATGAGGGTTTAGCCTATTCATTCTCTCCCTATGCATTTAAGTTTAGAGAATTCCAAAGGAGATCAAATCTAGAATTCTTCAAGTTCTTTCCTAAATCTCTTGGGCATACAAAGAAGGGTGTAGAATCATATTACCCAGGTATGTAGGATCATGAATGTGAGTTTCCCTTCACTCTCATGCCTGAATCCAATCTCAAGTTCATGAATTATTGAGTATTATTCTATGGGGTATAAACCCAATTTATTAAATTTTCTATGTTTAATTCATGGTTTAATTCCCTTCATGTTTCAAATGATGTTCTAAGATTCATGAGCAGTTCTTATGAGAAAATTGATTACAAATTCATGATTTTGAAGAATTTTTCCTAGTTATGTAAGTTTAATGAAAAGTCAAGTTTATGATCTATGTGTTTCAACTATGGTGAGAAATCTAGCATGAAAGAATGTTTATGACCTACCCATGTATGAATTCACGATTTTGACTACCAAGCCTATATCTAGTATGTTAAGGTTTTGAGCATACCCACATGAATTAAGTATGCTTTCATTATTCAATACAGTGTACAATATTATCTTAACACATGGTTTTGGAGTCAATGCTCCCACTTTCATCTTGTGGTATGTTTTGAACCCAAGGCTCCCAATATTCAGATTTCAGACTATGTATGTTTTTACATTTTCAGCTTCATTGGAAACCGGCGGTTTCAGCTTCATTGAAAAATGATGGAGTGCATCTGCATATTTTTAAGAGTAGTGTCTAGCACCAAGTAGGATAGGGATTCAGGAAAACCCCGAATCTCAAAACTACGTGCCAACTAGGATTATTCAGTTACTTTGGGACCTTTCTTGTGAGCTTCCCCTACACCGAAAGGCCTTTTGCTTGATATTGATACCATGGTAGCGCCCTTAGCCCTGGAAAGGCTTTGGATTGCTCTGCCCACATGAATGTAATAGTTGGGATCACGTAAGCTCTATGGTGATACTGTCGGTTATATATGGTGATTCTCCTATTCTTCCTCATGATTTCAATTATGCATTTTCATAAGTTACGATAATATGTTTTCAGTAGGTTTGACCCAATGATCAACTTACCAATTTCACTTATGAATATTAGTTTCAACTTTGGGGTCATTCAATTCATTTATGAGGTTCAGCTTATGTCTATTCTTGTTTTTAGATATCAGCATGCAGTCCTTACTCTCATAATCTTATAATGATATGATTTATGTTATGCATATTTTCAGTTTGTACTTACTTAGCCTGTTTTACTTACCTTGCATACTTAGTATATTCGAAGTACTAACCGCATACTTTATGCTGTATCTTTTCATGATACAGGCTCAGACGTACAGATCTAATCTCACCTCTAGCCAAGTTTTAGAGTTCAGCCCAGACAACGTTGTTGGTGAGTCCTCATCCTTCGAGGATCTTTAGATAGTTGAGTTATCATCACCTTCAATTTCAGACTTCTAGTGAGCTAGTTGGGGTGTTGTCCAATCATCTCGTCAATATGTTAGAGGCTTTTCAAATATAGTTTGTATATTCAGCTTTAGATTCAGTGTTTTGAGATTTCTACTATTTAAATGTTCTATTATTCAGATTTCCGCTAATTCAAGATTAAGTCTTTCTCTTTATTTATGCTGAGCTTTTGTTTCCATGTTCATACCATGGGTCAACTTGGAGTCATTTATGCTTTTAGGTTCCGTGTGTAAATCAAAGCCTATGTTTGGGTCATGAAAAACTTGGTATCAGAGCAAATGTTCGGTATGTCCTATAGTTTTTAAAAGCCACATTAAATAGAGTTTTTTTTATGGGTGTGAAGCGCGCCACACTAATGATGAAAAGGCCACAAAACATTTTTAGGAAATTTCCTTTCTTTCATGATCTATGTCATGCAATGCAATATTTCTCTATTCTTCGAACTCATTCTATATGCGTTTGCAGTACTCGCCGAGTTAACGGAAGAAGGAACGACAATAGAAATGGAAATGGCCAGGAGGATAGCAACAGAGATGGTCACCATCAAGCCCCACTAGCCCCAGCAGATCATGTGCCCCGAGCAGGTTGCCCATGCTGAATTTAGGGTAACCATTCAAATGTTGGCACAGGTGTTGACTGATTAGGTCAATCAACAAGCAATGGCTCACACTCCCCAGAATGGGAACATAGCGACGGCTAGGGTCAGGGATTTTATCAGGATGAATCGCCCTGAGTTTCTTGGGTTTAGCATGGATGAGGACCAACATGAGTTCATTAAGGTGATCTAGATGATCACCCAGATCAAGGCAGCTAAGTTCGTGAATTTATGACAGAACAATATGGCAGTCCAGGAGTATGCTCTCGAGTTCACCCGGTCATCCAAGTATGCAGTAGAGATGGTGGCCGTCAATAGGGCTTGGGTCAGAAGGTTCACAAATAGGGTGGTGGATTACTTGGTCAAGGATTGCAGGACCTTTATGCTACACGAGGATATCAACTTCTCCCAATTGGTCTTGTATGCCCAGCAGATGGAGGCGATGCAGATGAGGGAGAGGGAGAGAGAGACTAAGAGGGCTAGGATAAAACATTTTGGGTTCTCCTAGCATAGGTATGGTGGGGGAAATCGTTAGCAGTCCCACCAGTGGCCATCAGCCCCAGCTCCATTATTAGCCAGCATTCCATCCAGGTCTAGGTGTAATCAGAGAGGACAGACATCAAGCTCTTGAGGTCAGGGGAGCCAGTCGGTGGAGCCTAGCATTCCACTTTATGACAGGTGTGGCAGGAGGCTAACCAGTTAGTGCTTACCAGGTTCAGGTGTATGTTTTAGGTGTGGGAAGCCCGACCACATACTCAAATACTCCCCTTCATCCGAACAGGGCCATAGTAGAGTTTGAGACGTAGTCACCAGTTCGACAGCTCCACCAGTACGCTCAACTCAGTAGGATGTATCCACTAATGCAGCTGATGGTTAGCGTCATTACAGGTTTTATGCCCTCTCATCTAGTCAGGAGCAAGAGGTCCCCCCATATATGGTCACTAGTATGTTACAAGTATTTCATCTTGATGTTTATGCATTGTTATACCCAGGGGCTACCTTATCTTTTGTGACACCCTATGTTGCGAGTTCTTTCAAAGTTAGTCCCAAAATTCTATCAAAATCCTTCACAGTCTCTACTCAAGTCAGTGACTCAGTTATTGTCCGACGGGTATACAGAAATTGCCCCATCACAGTCCTTCAAAAACCACCTCAATAGATCTAGTAGAGTTAGACATGATAGATTTTGATGTTATCTTAGGCATTGATTCGCTACATGCATGTTATGCCACAGTGAATTATATAATCCATATGGTAGAGTTTCAATTTTCGGGTGAGTCAGTCCTATTGTAAAAGGATAGTTTAGCTATTCTTGTAGGTCACTTTATTTCCTACCTTAAGGCTAGAAAGATAATTTCTAAGGGTTGTGTTTACCATCTAGTTTGGGTTAAGGATGCTACCTCTGAGACCCTGACTCTCCAGTCAGTTCCTATAGTGTGTGTGTATCTGGAGGTGCTCCTAGATGATCTACCCAGAGTCCCTCCTGAGTAAGAGATCGACTTTGGTATTGACCTTATTCCCGATACGCAGCCTATAACTATTCCTCCTTACAAAATGGCTTCAGTTGAGCTAACGGAGTTGAAATAAAAGTTGAAGGATCTCCTAGACAAGAGTTTCATTAGACCTAGCAAATCCCCGTGGGGTGTATCAATTCTCTTTATTCGAAAGAAGGATGAATCGCTTCATATGTGCATTGACTACTGGCAGTTGAACAAGGTTACAATCCTGTTCTTTAAACTCCGATTCATACTTTTCATAGAGAAATCTATGATCAAGGATATTGACTACTGGCAATTGAACAAGGTTACAATCAAGAACAAGTATCCCTTCCCCAGGATTGATGACTTTTTTGACCAACTTCAGGGGGCTAAGTGCTTCTCAAAGATATATCTCAGGTCCAGCTATCACAAGCTCAGAGTTAGGGAGAGTGACATCCCGAAGACAACCTTTAGGACTCGGTATGGTCACTATGATTTTATAGTTATGTCTTTTGGACTAACGAATGCTCCTGCAACTTTTATGGATTTAATGAACAAGGTGTTCAAGCCATATTTGGACATGTTCGTGATTGTGTTCATAGATGATATTAACATATACTCTCGGGGTGAGGGGGAGCACGCTGCTCATTTGAGGATTATGCCACAAACTGGTAGGGATCGCCACCTATTTGCTAAATTCAGCAAGTGTGAGATTTGGCTGAAATTAGTAGCATTTTTGGGCCATGTGGTGGCAAGTGAGGGTGTGCAGATGGACTCCCAAAAGATAGAAGATGTAAAAAAAATATCCTAGACCAGTTAGTCCTTCAGATATAAGGAGTTTCTTGGATTTGGCTTGCTACTACAGAAGGTTTGTTGAGTGAGTTTCATCCATTGTAGCACCATTCACTAAGTTGACCCAGAAGAAAGTCACATTTCAATGGTCAGATGCATGTCAGAAGAGTTTTCAAGAGATAAAGACTCGACTCACTTCAGCCTCTATGTTGGCCCTACATGAGAGTACAAATGGATTTATGGTGTATTGTGATGCCTCTGAGGTTGGTCTTGGATCCGTGTTAATGCGACATGGCAGGGTCATTGTGTATGCCTCTATACAACTTAAGACTCATAAAAAGAATTACCCAACGCACGACCTAGAATTGGCATTAATGGTATTGGCATTGAAGATTTGGAGACACTATTCGTATGGAGTGCATGTAGATGTGTTTATGGACCACATGAGTCCTCAGTATGTTTTTACCCAGAAGGACCTGAATTTGCAACAAAGAAGGTGGTTAGAGCTTCTCAAGGAGTGTGATATGTGTGTGCTTTATCATCTTGGGAAGGCCAACTTAGTGGCAGATGCCTTTAGCAGGCTGTCCATGGAGAGTGTTTCCCATGTGGAAGAGGGAAGAAAGGAGTTGGTGAAGGATGTGAACCGGCTTGCATGAGTAGGAGTTCCTCTTGTTGACTCGACGAATGGTGGTGTCATTGTTCAGAATGGTTCAGAATCCTCTTTGGTAACTGAGGTCAAGGCTAGGCAAGATGAGGATCCTATTTTGGTAAAGTTGAAAGAAGCGGTTCAAAATAAGAAGTTAGAGGTCTTTCCCCAGGGGGGAGATGATGTACTTCGATATCAAGGTCCTTTGTGAGTTCCAGATGTTGACGATTTGAGGGAGCGAAAGTTGCATGAGGCTAATGGTTCCCTATATTCTATACATCCAGGTGCCACTAAGATTTACCATGACCTGTGGGAAGTCTATTGGTGTAATGGTATAAACAAGGACATAGCGGAGTTTGTGGCTAAGTGTCCGAACTGCCAGCAAGTGAAAGTGGAGCATCAAAGACTGGAGGTATGCTACAAGACATTACTACCCCCACTAGGAAGTGGGAAGAGATCAATATAGACTTTATTATAGGGTTGCCTCATACACGTTGACAGTATGATTCTATTTAGGTGATTGTGGACAGATTGACTAAAGCAACTCATTTTCTACTGATCAAAAGTTGACTCAGCGGAGGATTATGCTAAATTGTATATTCAGGAGTTAGTTCAGTTGCAGGTGCTCCCGTGTCCATCATATCAAATAAAGGCACTCAGTTCAATTATCAATTTTAGAAGTTGTTTCAGAAGGGACTTGGTACTCAAGTCAAGCTTAGCACAACTTTCACATGCAAATGAATGGTCAGGCCGAGCGGACCATGTAGACTCTTGATGATTTGTTGAGGGAATGTGTGATAAACTTCAAAAGTAGTTTGGATGATCATTTAACTCTCATCGAGTTTTCTTACAACAACAGTTGTCACTCTAGTATTCAAATGGCTCCCTTTGAGGGTCTTTATGGGCGGAGGTGTAGGTCACCTATTGGTTGGTTTGAAGTAGGTGAAGCTACGTTGATAGGGCCAGAATCAGTTCATGGGGCTATGGATAATGTTTAGATTATAAGGGAAAGGCTGAAAATAACTCAGAGTCGTCAAAAGTCCTATGCGGATATGAGGAGGAGAGAACTTAAATTTGAAGTTGATGATTGGGTGTTTATGAAAGTGTCTCCCATGAAGTGGTAGAATCGTATGTAGGGTTATGAATTGGTGATTTTGTTGACACCCATGCCCAATTCCCCTCTAATTCAAGAAAATATATGAGTGTATTCTATGGGGTTTTAACCCAATGCATGAACTTTCTAAGCAAATACCATGGGTATGATCTGAGTATGTTTGAATTGATGAATTATGATTCATAGGCATGCTTTATTGTGTTTTCAATTTCTAATCATGTTTACTAGTTTTCCAAATTATTATGCCCATTCATGAAAGATTTATGAGAAGTTGAGATTTATGATGTATGCTCAATTATGGTGAATTATTGATGAGAAAAGCATGTTTTCAAGCCACCCATGTTTATGATCAAGTTTTCAAGTAAATCAAGTTATTTGCAAGCATCATAAGTATTGGGCAAACCCATATGTTCAAATATTAATAATGATTCAGGTTGATTATCTTACCACATGGTTTTGGAGCTAGACTCCCACTTATGTTCATCTTGTGGTACGGTTTAAGCCAAGACTCCTCACGTATGATTTCAGATTTATTATGTATATGATTATTCATCTTTGTCCCTAGATGATGGTCAGCTTTGTTGAAAAAATGATGGAGAGCATATGCATGTTTTTAGTAGTAGTGTCTAGCACCTAGTAGGCTATGGGTTAGTCAACCCTAGGCCTTAGAACTACGAGCCAACATAGGTATATTCAGATTATTTGGGACCTCCTTTGTGAGCTTTCCCTTGCTCCAAGGGGCCTTCATCTTGATATTGATATCATGGTAGGGTCTTTAGCCCTATCAAGGCTTTAGATGGCTCTGCCCATTTGAGTGTAATAGTCGGGACCACCCAAGGTCTATCGTGGTAATTTCGGTTAAAGGGCAAATCTCCCATTATTCCACATGTTTTCAGTTATGTATGTTTACCATTCATGATACATGTTTAAAGCAGTTTTGACCCAGTGTTAAGTCTTTACTTATTATATTCAGTTTTCAACTTTGGGTTATTCAATTCAACTATGATATTCATTCATGATCCGATTATGATTTCAGAAATTAGCATGCAAGCCTTGCTCTCAAATTCTTATTTTGATTGTGATTTACATTATTCTCATTTAATTATTATATTTACTTAAGCGGTTTTCCTTACCTTGTATACTCGGTACATTTCACGTACTTATCGTCTACTCTATGTTGTATCATTTTATGATACATGATTCGATCTTCAGACGTAGTCCCTCCACTAGCTAGCTTTGGAGTTAGCATCAGACCCTGTTGGTGAGTCCTCATTTGTCGAGGGCCTCTCTTCATTTCAGTTTTGATTGAGTATTTTCATTTTTCAACTTTAGCGAGTTAGTTGGGGTCTTCTCCTATCAACTCATCAAACTTAGAGGCTTTTCAGACAAAGGAATGTAATTAACTTTAGATGCGCATGTATTTCTGATGTTATGCTTATTTTAGACTTCCGCTAAGTTTATCATGTTGATATATCATTTTCATGATTGAGTTAGATGTATGTTCATGCCATGGGTCGACTTGGAGTTCCTCAGGGTTCCTTGTCCCGGATCTCGATCTGGGCCTATGTTCGGGTCGTGACAAACTTGGTATTAGAGAAATAGGTTTGAAGTGTTCTAGTGTATCTGAAAGCCGCATTGAGTAGTATCTTTTTCATGGGTGTGAAATGCACCACACTTATGACGGAGAGGCTACAAGACGTTTAGGAAATGTTGCCTTCTTTCATAATCTATGTCATGCGATGAGATCTCTCCCTATTCTTCTAACTCATGCTATTAACGATTGCAGAGTCATGACTCCCTACAGGATTAACGGTAGGAGAAATGGAAATGGAAACCGCCACTAGGATGGCAACGGAGTTGGGCATCAGCAAGCCCCACCAGTCTACGAGCACTAGGCACCAAAGCTGGTCGCCCATGATGAATTTCGGGAAACCATTCAAATGCTAGCGCAGGCCTTGACTGCGCAGGTCAACCAACAAGCAGTGATGCATGTTCCTCAAAACAGAAATGCGGTAGCTAGTCGAGTTAGATATTTCCTAAGAATGAAGCTGCCAGATTTTTTTAGTTCCAAGGTGGACGAGGATCCCCATGAGTTTATCGATGAGATCGTAAAGATCACCCAGGTCATGGAGGTGAATGGAGTTGAGTGTGCTGATTTTGCCTCATATCAGCTGAAGGTGGTCGCACACATTTGGTTTCGATGGAAAGATACTAGGGTAGTCGGAGCATGCTCTATCGATTGGAAGGTATTTCAAGTTTCTTTTCTAGATCGATTTTTCCTTCATGAGAAGAGGGAGTTAAAAGCAGCTGAGTTCGTAAGTGTTAAGGAAGAGAAGAGGAAGGTGCAAGAGTATGACCTTGAGTTCACTATTCTGTTAAAGTACGCCCCTGAGTTAGTGGTTGATCAGAGGGCACGAGTGAGCAGATTTGTTCGAGGGGTAGCGGAATATTTAGACAAGGATTGCAGGACCACTATGCTCCATCAGGATATGGATTTCCTCAGATAGTCTTGTAAGCCCAGCAGATAGAGGCGGCGCATATGAGGGATAGAGAGGCCAAGAGGGCCAAGACAGATAGTTATAGATTCTCTCAACCGAGGTCAGGTGGGGGGCACCGACAACAGACCCACCAGAGATCTTCAACTCTAGCATCTTCAACGTTGAGTGTGCCATCTGGACCTAGACACGACCAGAGAGGACAAGCATTAGGATTTGGGGGTTAGAGCAGCAGGCACACAGATTCCAGTATTCCAACTTTCCGCAGGTGTGGTCGAGGGTAGACGGATCAGTCTTTGGTAGGTATAAGTGCTTGCTTCAGGTGTGGGAAGCATGGTTATATGCTCAAAGATTTCCCAACAGATAGACAGGGCCATGATGAGGGTCGAGGCCCAACTTCCAATTCAGCCGCTGCACCCGCATGCTCATCCCAACATGGGGTATCTGCTAGCACAGGTGGCGGTCAGCGCCAAAACAGATTCTATGTCTTAGCATCTCGTCAGGAGCAGAAGGTCTCCCCAGATGTAGTCACTGGCCTGTTGTGAGTTTTCCATCTTGATGTATATGCTTTTTTAGATCCAGGGGATACTTTGTCTTTTCTAACACCTTATGTGGCTAGTAGTTTTGGAGTTAGTCCTAAGGTTTTATTAGAACCCTTCTCAGTCTCTACTCCAGTGGGTGATTCAGTCGTAGCTAGGCGGGTGTATAGAAGTTGCCCGGTCTCATTCCTTCAGAAAATCACCTCAGCAGATCTAGTAGAGTTAGCCATGACTGATTTTGATGTTATCCTTGGCATGGATGGGATATTAGCAATTCCTCAGTAAATTGTAGAACCCAGGCAGTAGAGTTCAGATTTCTATTTGAGCCAGTCTTAGAATGGAAGGGTAGTCTAGTTGTGCCTGTAGGTTGTTTCATTTCCTACTTTAAGGACAGAAAGATGATTTCCAAAAGTTGCGGGTACCATCTAGTTAGGGTTAAGGATGCTACGTCAGAGACCCAGTAGTTTGTGACTATCTAGAAGTGTTCCCAGATGATCTACCGGGTATTCCTCCCGAGAGGAAAATTGATTTTGGTATTGACCTCCTACCTGACATGCAGGCTATATGCATTCCTCCTTATAGAATGCCTCTAATTGAGCTAAAAGAGTTGAAGGAGCAGTTGAAGGACCTGCTAGACAAGGGTTTCATTAGGCCTAGCAAGTCACCCTAGGTGCACCAATTCTATTTGTCCGAAAGAATGATGGTTCCCCTCGAATGTGCATTAACTATCGGCAATTGAACAAAGTCACCACCACGAATAGAACTCCTCCACCCAGGATTGATGATCTATTTTACTATCTTCAGGGTGCCAAGTGCTTTTCAAAGATAGATCTTAGGTCGGATACCATCAGCTTAGGGTCGGGAGAGTGACATTTTGAAAATAGCCTTTAGAACTTGATATGGTCACTATGAGTTTGTAGTTATGTATTTTGGACTAACAAATGCTCCTGCAGCTTTTATGGAGTTGATGAACAGGGTGCTCAAGCCATACTTTGAATATATTCGTGATCATGTTCACTGATGACATCCTAATATACTCTCGGAGCGAGGAGGAGCATGCCGCACATTTGAGTGTGGTGCTACAGATTCTCAAGGATCGCTAGCTATATGCTAAATTTAGTAAGTGCGAGTTTTGGTTGAAATTAGTGGAGTTTTTGGGCCATGTGGTGTCAAGTGAGGGTATAAATGTGGACTCTCCAAAAATAGACGCGGTGAAGAATTGGCCTAGACCGGTGAATCCTTTAGACATCCGAAGCTTTTTAGACTTAGTTGGATACTATCGGAGATTTTTTGAGGGCTTTTCATCTATTGAAACTCCATTGACCAAATTGACCCAAAAGAAAGTAAAATTTTAGTGGTCGGAGGCTTATGAGAGAAGCTTTCAAGAGTTGAAGACTTGACTTACTCAGCACTAGTGTTCACTCTACTGGAGGGTACTGATGGGTTTGTGGTGTATTGGGATGCTTCAAGGATCAACCTTGGTTGTGTTTCGATGCAGCACGACAAGGTTATAGCTTATTATTCTAGACAGTTGAAAGTTCATCAGAAGAATTACCTGACCCATGATCTTTATTTGGTGGTGGTGGTATTCTCCTTGAAGATATGGAGACATTATTTGTACGGGGTCTATGTAGATGTGTTTATGGATCATAAGAGTTTACAATATGTTTTTTCCTAGAAGAATCTCAATCTTCGGCAAATCAGGTTGTTGGAACTACTTAAGGATTATGACATGAGTGTCCTTTACCATTCAGGCAATGAAAATGTAGTAGCAGATGCACTTAGTAGACTCACTATGGAGAGTGTGTCCGACATGGATGGGGGGAGAAAGGAGCTGGTCAAAGATGTGCATCGACTTGCAATGTTGGGAGTTCGTTTGGTTGACTCGACCGATGGTGGTGTTATAGTTCAGAATGGGTCAGAATCCTCCTTTGTGACTGATGTAAACGCTAGACAAGACGATGATCCCATTTTGGCAAAGCTAAAGAAAGCCGTTCAGAATCAAAAGGTAGCGGTTTTCTCCAAAGGGGGAGATGCTGTGATTCGATATCAGGGTCACTTGTGTGTCCTTGATGTTGGTGATTTGAGAAGTCGGATGTTGCATGAGGCTCACGACTGCGGATATTTGATACATCCAGGTGCTACCAAGATGTACTGTGACTTACAGCAAGTCTATTAGTTGAATGGCATGAAGAAAGACATTGTAGAATTTGTATCTAAGTGTCCAAACTGTCAGGAAGTGAAGGTTGAGCATCAGAGTCCTGCTGGTGTTCTCCAAGATATTAGCATTCCTACTTGGAAGTGGGAAAAAATCAATATGGATTTCATAACAGGTTTTCCTCTCACTCGTTGCCACTATGACTCCATTTGTGTTATTATAGATAGCTTGACCAAAGCTGCTCATTTTCTACCAGTGAAAACCACGAATTCAGTGGAGGATTATGCCAAACTATACATTCGGGAGTTAGTTTGGTTGCATGGAGATCCCTTTTCCATCATATCATACAGAGGTACCCAATTTACCTCTCAGTTTTGGAGGTCGTTTCCAAAAGGACTTGGTACTCAGGTCAAGCTTGGAACAACATTTCACCCGAAAATAGATGGTTAGGTGCAGCGGCCTATCCAGTCTCTTGAGGATAAGTTGAGATCCTGTGTTATTGATTTCAAGGGTAGTTGGGATGATCATTTGCTTCTGATTGAGTTTGCATACAACAATAGCTACCTTCTAGCATTCAGATGGCTCCATTTTAGGCTCTCTATGGGAGAAGATGTAGATCGCTTATTGGTTGGTTTGAAGTCGGTAAGGCCACATTGATAGGTCTAATTCAATCCACGAGGCTATGGAGAAAGTTTAGTTGATAAAGGAAAGGTAGAAAATAGCTTAAATTCGCCAAAAGTCCTATGAGGATGAGAGAAGGAGGGAACTTGAGTTTGAAGCTGATGACTGGGTATTTTTGAAGGTGTCTCCCATGAAGGGAGTGATGAGGTTCCGAAAGAATGGGAAACTCAGTCCCCGCTATGTTGGCCCATACCGGATTGTGAGGCGTATTGGCAAGGTGGCTTATGAGTTAGAGTTACCGTCGAAGTTAGCTTTAGTTCATCCCATCTTCCATGTATAGCTCCTGTAGAAGTGTTTGGGTGATCCAACTTTAGTGGTTTCGATGGAGAGTGTGGGTTTGAAAGACAACCTTAGCTATGAGGAGATTCTGGTGGAAATATTGGATTGACAAGTTTGGAGGCTAAGGAACAAAGAAGTAGCTTCAGTCAATGTTTTATGGAGGAATCAGCATGTTGAGGGAGCTACATAGGAAGCGAAAGCAGCAAGAACGTGGGTTACAGGCAATTGAGGGGACGAAAATTCTAGGGTTCTTCTCTATCTCTTTCTCTTTTATCTCAATTGTTTGTATGATTTATACTCATTGGATGATGTTTAATCCACAAATGAGTGGCTAAATTCACTTCTTGCTGAGGTTAAGAACAATTGTAGTGGAATGTAATTGTTGATCATTTTAGTTTTCATCTTTCTTCAATGGTTGTTCTATCAATTCTTGTTTTTACTGCATTAATGTTTGGCCAATGTTAATGTATATCTAAAAAAATCCAATTTTGATTTTGAAAAGGAAAGTAATTGGAAAGATGTGAATTAGTAGGATATGATCTCTTCTTAGTTTGGGAAAATTGAGAATTGATTTACATTCAGAATAAAAATATATCTGAAAGTCTTATTAGTCAATTAAGGAATCAGTTTTGTATGGTTAGAACATGAAATTCTTTTATCACAGAAATGTAGATTGAAGGTTCATGATTCTTAAGTTGGATAGGTGACGAAAGTTCCAATCCATAGGAAATAATTCTTGACTAGCAACCGAGGGAAAGATTAACTGAATTGTATCGATAAATTAATTCCCTACATGTTCGTTTTTACCTCAGCTTGCTCATTACTATTGTTCAGACTCACTTTATAATTTTGCTTTAGATTATTATTAATTAGTAACTCAAACTCTCAAAATCTTATTCATTTGGTTGTCTGCATTCTTAAAGATATAGTTCATTAACACTTAAGTTAATTAGTACCGTAGTTCAGTCCCTGTGGGATCGATACTTGGCTTTACTTAAGCCACTTTACTACTTGTTCGACCATGTGCACTTGCGTGTAGTCACCAAACCACCGAACACGTTTTTGGCGCCGTTGCCGGGGATCTGGCAATTGGTAAAATTGTTTTCTGAGTGTTAGTTTACAATTCCTATATAAGTATTGACAACTTGATCTTAGCCTGTCTTTTGCAGATATTGAATTATGTTGAACACTGGCAACAGACAAGGAGTTGGTGGATTCATACATAGAGCCGAAAAGACAATTTCATAGTCAAAGAAGGGAAGCTCTAGAGAAAAATCTATAGTTGCTCCGACAGAAAATCCTGGAGCAACAACAGAATCCACCACTTGTGAGGGCAGTGTTAGTGCCCTAGGAAATGGCAGCTAGGCCGGTTCGCGAAGTGTCGATCCCACGTGCTAACAATGTTACATCAAGTATTCGCAGACCAGAGCCAGGAGGGAGGTTTGAGCTTAAATAGAACATGGTGCAATTGCTGCACACCAGCGGGCTATTCACAGGTCTCCCTCACGAAGTTCCACAATAGCATCTCCAAAACTTTTTGGAGATAAGTGACACTTACATCCCCGCTGGAGTATCATCCAATTATGTAAGGCTTACATTGTTCCCATTTTCATTATTGGGGGAAGCAAAGAGGTGGTTGAAAGCTGAACCACCTAACTCTATCACCACATGGGATGATCTTGCAAGAAAGTTTTTGATAATATTCTTTCCATCCGGGAAAACATCAAGACTTAGAAGTCAGATTCTATGTTTTAAACAAAGAGAGGGGGAGAATCTGTATCAATCTTGAGAAAGGTTCAAAGCATTGCTAAGGGATTGGCCTCACCATCACCAGTCCAATGATGTGCTGGTGTATACTTTCATAGAGGGTTTGGAACCCCACACAAAAATTTTGCTAGACTCAGCAGCTAGGGGACAAGCATTAGAAAAGACTTATAAGGAGCTGTATACTTTGTTAAATCGTATTTCGCAGGGAAATCCAGAGTGGAATGCGGACTCTTCTAGAGGAGGAACAAGGAAAGCGGCAGGAGTCTTTGAAGTGGATGGTTTTACAGTGATCGCTGCAGAGATAACTGCATTGCAAAATCAACTTAACACCCACATCAGCAATATGAGCTTGAATCAACCTCAAGCCCCAGTTAATGTAGTGCAGCAGATTTGGTGAAGTATGTGGTAGTAATAAAAACTCAACTGAGTGTTGTGGTGCAAATCCAGATTCGGTGAACTTTGTTGGGAATGTACAGAGAAATACTCACCAGCAGTATGGAGACAACTACAACTCGAATTGGAGGAATCATCCGAATTTCTCTTGGGGTAGTAACAGCCATCAAGGGCAGAGTTCGAATCAGGGTGCGTAGAGAAATCAAGGAGGGCAGCAGAATTATCAATCTTAATACAGAGGAAACAATGCACCTCCTCCACCACCCACCAGCACTGAGGAAATGTTTAAAACAATGTTTGCTAACCAAGCTCAAATGCAGGCTGATTATGTGAAATTGGCAGCAGACATAAAATACAACCTGTTCTATAAAGGCGTTGGAGTACCAGTTTGGACAACTAGCTGGAGCTCAAAACACCAGGCCCAGAGGAGGACTACTGAGTGACACTGACCCGAATACCAAGCAGGTTAATGTAGTGACCACAAGGAGTGGTTTACAACTCAAGGAGGTGGAACCAAAAAGACCACCTCAGCAGTCGGGAGTAGTGGAGAAAGATAGGGAACATGATGATGAGAGGGGGAAGGAGAAGGTAGTTGAAGCAGAAAGACCACCACCCCCGTTCCCTCAAGGATTAAAGAAACACAAGGAGGAAGCTTGTTTCAAAAAGTTCATGGAGGTGCTTAAACAGGTACACATTAATTTACCTTTGGTTGATGTTTTGCAAGGAGTGCCTAAATATGCAAAGTATATCAAGGACATTGTAGCTAACAAAAACAGATTGACGGAGTATGCTACGGTGGCACTTACTAAGGAGTGCACTTCCCGGATATAGAACAGGTTGCCAACAAAGCTCAAGGACCCTGGGAGCTTTACAATTCAGATAACAATTGGGCAAAGTATCCGAGCTTGCGGATTATGCGATTTGGGAGCGAGCATAACTTGATGACGACTTCGGTGTTCAAGAAGTTGGGCCTGGGCAGTCCTAGACCAACTACAGCGATCTTGCAGTTAGCGGACCGCTCTTTGGCCAGACCAGATGGCATTGTGGAGGACGTGCTGATGCAAGTGGGCTCCCTTATCTTCCAGGTAGATTTCATTGTCTTAGAATTTGAACTGGATGCGGAAGTCCCATTTATTTTGGGACGTCCTTTCTTGGCAACCGGGAGAGCTTTGATTGATGTAGCTGCAGGGCAACTAACCATGCGAGCGCATGAAAAAGTGGAGGTATTTGATGTATATAAGTCCATGAAGCTTCCGGCCATATATGAGGAGTTTTCAGCAATCAATGTGCTAGACCAAGCAAAAATTCTTCAGGTTGTTGATGCTCGAGATCCATTGGAAAGAGCGTTGATGAGCTCCGATCATTTCGGAGATAGAGATACTTATGAGATGGTGCAAATGTTGAATGAACCAAAGTGGTATCTCAGGAAGCATGACTTTCAGCCTTTAATAAGGTCCCTGGAACCATTGTCGAAACCATCTATTGAGGAAGCACCAAAACTGGAGTTGAAAACATTGCCTCCCCATTTAAAATATATCTTTTTGGAGGAAGATGACATTTTTCCAGTCATCATCTCCGCAGAATTGACGGAGGCACAGGTAAAGTAATCATTGGTGGTTCTCAATAGAAGGAAGAAAGCGATGGGCTGGCAAATGTCAAATATTCGGGGTATCAATCCAACTTTTTGCACACACAAAATTATCATGGAGGAAGGAGCAAAGCCAACTGTATAGCCTCAATGGAGGTTGAATCCGATGATGAAGGATGTGGTTAGGAAAGAAGTAATTAAGTGGCTTGATGCAGGTGTGGTCTATCCTATTTTGGATAGCGAATGGGTCAGCCCCGTTCAGTGTGTCCCAAAGAAGGGAGGGATGACCGTGGTCACCAACGAGAAAAATGAGTTGATCCCTACACGCACCGTCATAAGCTGGCGGATTTGCATGGACTACAGAAAGCTCAATGAAGCCACAAGGAAAGATCACTATCCTATCCCGTTCATTGATCAGATATTGGACAGATTGGCTGGACTAGAATATTATTGTTTCCTTGATGGGTACTCTGTCTATAACCAAATAGCCATAGCACCGGAGGACCAGGAGAAGACTACTTTCACATGTCCTTATGGGATATATGCTTTTAGGCGGATGCCATTTGGTTTATGAAATGCACCCGCCACATTCCAGAGATGCATGATAGCGATCTTTCACGACATGGTGGAAGATTTCGTCGAGGTATTTATGGATGATTTTTCTATTTGTTGTAATTTGTTTGCTACTTGTTTGCTGAATCTTAACAGGGTGCTAGCTCGTTGTGAAGAATCCAACCTTGTACTCAATTGGGAGAAATGTCATTTCTTAGTCAAGGAGGGTATTGTCCTTGGCCATAAAGTGTCTTGCAAGGGGTTGGAGGTCGATCGTGCTAAGATCAAAGTTATTGAAAAGCTACCACCACCTGTGTCAGTGAAGGGTGTTCACAGTTTTCTCGGGCATGTAGGGTTCTATAGACGGTTCATTAAGAACTTCTATCAAATTTCTAGACCAATATGCAGATTGCTAGAAAAAGAGGTGAAGTTCGAGTTTGATGAAGATTGTGTCAAAGCATTCGGGGAGTTGAAGCAGAAATTCATAGAAGCACCTATCCTTATTTCTCCATATTGGGAACAACCGTTTCAACTGATGTGTGATGCAAGCGATGTGGTTGTGGGAGCTGTATTGGGGCAACGGAGGAATATAATTTTTCATTCTATTCATTATGCAAGCAAAACACTGGACGCTGCCCAAGTTAATTATACAGTCACAGAAAAGGAGATGCTAGCATTGGTATTTGCGTTTGACAAATTCAGTTCCTATTTGGTGGGTTCTAGAGTAGTGGTGTATACCGATCATGCAGCGATTCGGTACCTGTTTAATAAGAAGGATGAAAAGCCCAGGTTGATCAGATGGATCTTGTTGTTGCAAGAGTTTGACCTAGAGATTAAGGACAGAAAGGGGAGCCAGAATCAAGTGGCAGATCACCTATCGCGATTGGAAAGCCAGTCGCATGTGAAGGAAGGTGACAACATCAAAGAGGAGTTCCCGGATGACCAGCTCTTGGAAATAAGGGAAGCTGAGATCCCTTGGTATGCAGACATAGTGAATTTGCTAGTGAGTGGAGTCTATCCACCGGAGGCTACGGCTCAGCAGAGAAAAAAATTGAGGCATGATTGTCGGTATTTTATTTGGGATGAGCCGCACTTTTTTATGCAAGGACCGGATCAGGTTATGAGAAGATGCATCCCGGAGAGCCAAATTGCAGAAGTTTTGAGGAGTTGTCACTCTTCATTGTATGGAGGGCACCACGGAGGCGAGCGGATAGCGCACAAGGTGCTACATTCAGGTTTCTTTTGGCCTACACTATTTAGAGACTCTATGGCATACGTAAAAATGTGTGATAGATGTTAAAGGACAGGCACAATTGGTAGGAGGCAAGAGATGCCACTGCAGCATATATTAGAAGTGGAGATCTTTGATGTATGGGGTATTGATTTCATGGGCCCGTTCTCGCCGTCATTTGGTAATAACCATCTTGGTGGCCGTTGATTATGTATCAAAGTGGGTTGAAGCAACATCTTTCCCCAGGAATGACAGCAAGGTGGTAACGAAATTTGTGAAAAAGCACAATTTCACCAGGTTCGGGACACCCCGAGCCATTATCAGTGATGGAGGGGCTCATTTTGTAAATGCAAGTTTCAAGAACTTGCTAGCTAAGTATGGGGTGCGCCATAAGGTGGCAACAACATACCATCCCCAAACTAGTGGGCAAGTGGAGGTGTCGAACAGAGAAGTGAAGCAGATTCTCCAGAAAACAGTGAATGCACAATGTAGTGATTGGTTAAGCAAACTCGACGATGCGTTGTGGGCTTATAGAACTGCTTACAAGACACCAATTGGGACTTCTCAGTACAGATTGGTCTATGGAAAGGTGTGTCATCTATCGGTGGAGCTAGAACACCGAGCTTTCTGGGCTATGAGGAAATTGAACATGGATCTAGAGCTAGCGGGTAAGAAGAGGCTGATGCAACTCAGTGAACTTGATGAGTTTCATTGGCATGCTTATGAAAGTGCCAAGTGCTACAAAGAGAAAACAAAGAGGTCACACGATAAGCATATGGTGCATCGGATATTCGAGTCGGGGCAGAAAGTGTTGCTTTTCAATTCAAGATTGAGGTTGTTTTCAGGAAAATTGCGGTCCAAATGGTCAGGGCTGTTTGAGGTAGTGAGAATGACCCCGCATGGGGCAGTGGAGTTGTGGCAAGAAGATCGAAGTGCCACGTTCTTGGTTAATGGGCTGCATTGTAAGCATTACTAGGGTGAGGACGTTATTCGAGAGAAGAAGTCCATCACCCTATAGGATGATTGAGCGTAAATGACGTCAAGCTGCGATGGTAAACCAGGCGCTGCACGGGAGGCAACCCGTGAAATTGTTGTAATAGATGAGTAGAATTAGTTGAGAAAAAAAAAGAGAAAAAGAAAAAAGAAGAGAAAAAGAAAAAAATAAATAGAAAAAAATTATTGTTGCGTTGAAACCTATGAATTCTAACCAATTTCTTGTTGTGAAATGATTTTCAGGTGGAACGGAGGGAAAAAATGCAAAGAAGCACAAAGGAAAAAAAATCGAGGTGAGAAAAATAAAAAGTGGCATGACAGTGAACCTATGCATTGGCTCCGTGTCACGGAGGAGGTGCTCCGCGTTACCCTTCGTGACACGTTGAAGCCTATTCTGGAATTTTTAAAAATTCCAGAACAGGGGCGCGATGGCTCCGTGTCCCGGAGGAGGTGCTCTGCGTTACCCTCTGTGACACGTTGAGTGTTATTTCGCGTCGGGTCACATCGGGTCGCCGGGTAATCCGCGCGAAAAACACTTTTAAAAACCCAAATCCCCTCAATTTTTTCCTTATTTTTCATTCCTTCTGCGACCAAAACCCCAAATTCTCTCCTCCCCCAACGTGACACGGACCTAGGCATCATTTTTATTCAAGTTTTCTTAAATTTCATCAGAGAAAAAGTATGTTCTTGAACTTAACCTTATTTTTGCTTGAATTTTCGATTCTTGAGCATGGGTAGTGATTTAAACTTGCCTTAAGTGAAAATTAAGCTTCAATTCATTTAAGTTATGATTGATTGATGTTAATGGAATCGTTGTGAGTATATGATCTCGATGAATGCATGTTTTAATGAATTTTTGCGAAATTGGTAGCTAGGGTTGGAATTTGAATAGGAAGAAAACTAAATTTGTTTGAAATGTGAAAAAAATTGGGTTGTGCATGTTGGGTGATGTGAATTATGTCGTGATTTAATGTTGAATATGCTAAGTAGATAAGGGAATTTCGGAAAAATGAAATTGGTGAACTGCAAGGTTGTTGAGAACAAAAATTTGACTAAGTGCTATGATGATATAATGGAATCGATGGCGATATTGTTATTCGTTGTACGAAGTCTGAGTAGTACATAGTAATTATTCCATCGAATTATATGAAGGCACTAGTGTTGAATGTAAAGATTGTAAAATCATGAATGTCTTGCCGAATTGTTTTAATTGCGGCCAAAGACTAAGTGTGGGGTGATTCAATTAAACCCAACCTTAGTTGTAACGAGTTATGATTTGAATAACATTGGGATTGTATGGTTATATGTGGAGGAACAATGTCGGGCAGACAAGACAAGCGAAAGGGCGCATCCACATCGGGCGCCAGCAGAAAAAGAATAAGGTTGGGAACAACAGTTCCAGCAGCACCAGCGGTTCCGCGAGGCCAACGCCGACAATACGAAACCTGATGGGTGACTGATGAAGGGAAGAAATGGTATGCAAAACACAAAGAAACCAAATACTTCCCGAAAGAGCATATATCAAGGGAGCCGCTGGCACAGGAATTCCCGAGGATCGTACACCGGATTGACACCGCCGGGCTGAACTTCATCTTTGAAGAGCCCAAGGAGTTCAATCTCCATCTGATTCGGGAGTTCTATGCCAACTGGAACCCGACCCTCCGCAGTCATACCATCAAGATAAGAGGGCAGGTTGTCACGTTTGAGCCCCATCACTTGAATACTATATTGGGGGTGCGGGACACGGACGCCCATGTACTCTGGCAGTTGAACATAACTCCACCTTATGCGGACATCAGACGCACTCTATGTGGAGCCCGTTCAACAGCACGGTGGAGCAGGCACAAAGAGAGGGGCTACCATCAGACACTGCCCTACTCTTAGATGAACAAGGAAGCCAAGATCTGGCTAAAAATTGTGTGTTCCTACCTGATCCCGGCGGTGCACATGACAGATGTCACCTGGGATCGAGTGTGCTTGGTGTATGCCCTAATGAAAGGGCTTGAGATAAATGTTGGGGCGGTGATCATCTCCGCCATGAAGAAAGCCCACTTGCATCAAGGGCATAGGTACGAGTTTGGTGGTTTGCTTACCACATTCCTGAGGGGCCGTGATATAGAGGAGGAGGCCTTAAATTACATCCCACAGATTGACAGGTGTGCCTTGGATGTTACCAAAACAAAGGTACCTGACACTACTCATGGGCCTATTCTCACACTAGCCGAGCGACATGCTCGGGATGATAAGTATATGGCCCGCATGTACGGGATGCAGATGCTGCAGTTGCACATTGGTGGGAGGCCAGCAACAGAAGATGAGCTTTGGCAGCTTGACTTGGATTACCCCTTCGGCGAAAATGCTCAGGCTCTATGCAGAGTGGGGCCAGCATTTGTGGAGCCGGTAGATGATGATGTCCCCACGGATGAGGAGACCCACCGTGAGGACTCAGATGTTGAGTCAGATGAGGACAGCGGGGGCGATTCGGATATGGGAGACGAGGCAACGACACCTGATGAAGAAGTTGAATACTTCGATTGGTCAGGGAGTTTCACCACCCATCTTTGTGATATGTTGAATTTTATGAACACTAGGGACAGTGTTCGGTTTAAGTGTGGGGTGGGAGTAGTTAGGTGCTAGCTGTTTCATTGTTGTTTTTGTTTATGTGGATGTGTTGTGTTGTTGTGCCTGTGAAAAATTTGGCCCTATGACTCTGTGTGATGCGTTTTGTAATTAAGTGGTGTTGTAATGAATGTTAAGTTGTTGTGTGTTTTGTGAGCTGTTGTTGAATGGTTGTTGTGTAAATATTTTTGTTTTCTACCGAAATTTTTAAAATTTTTCATTAAATTTCTTTTATTTTGGGTTTCTCGGCCTTTGTTTTCGGTGCTTTTACCGAGAATAGTCCCATTGAACTGAAGTCGTAATTAGTGATCGTTCCCTATGATGGATGGATGACGACCGTCTTAAGGGAAATGTAGTTGATAGGAGTAGTTTCTCTTTATTTTCATTCTTTTGTTTGTTTCCCAAACGTGTCGCTACATTATGGTTCGGAGTTCTCGTTACGTGTTGTACATGATATTATGTTGCAAAGGTGATTCGTATGAAAGCATGAAAATGCATAAACACGTTGAGATACCTAGGCCATAAAGTTTGATTCGGTGTGATCGAGGCTTAATTTTGAATTCTTGTAATTAGCTGATTGAAGAGTCTGTGAATATGTCTTGAGTTGAGCATGTGCAATGAGTGTGAGGTGAGTTTTCGATTATTCCATGCTATTGTGAAGTGTCTAGAACTTGCCTGGTGTGTGTACGAAACGAAATGAAGGATGTGTATTGTAGGAAAGGATGTAGGCATTTCTTTGACTAAACCGAAAGTTTTCCCATTATCATACCTACCCTTAATGTATACCCTAGTTAGCCCCATTGAGCCTTTAGCCTATTTTTTTCTTTCTCTGTAGAGGTACAAACCGAGCTTAATCCCTTCTTTTCATTAGCCTTGAATTTGATCAAAAACTCTTAAGCGCTCAAGAAAAACAATTTTGCCCCAATGTAAAGGAGTAAAATTGTGAAAAGGAAGGAAAAGCAGAAGTGGTGAAAGTTAAAGAAAAGGTCAAAGGTGCACTTGCTGAAATAAAATAAAATAATGATGTATAACTAATCTTGGTTATTAAGTCGAGTGTGCTTAAAGAAATGGGAACAAAAACAAAGAAAAATTTCAAGAATGAGAGGATGAAGGAGGAAACAATGCCCATAATGATGGTGGGATGTATTGAAAAGCGCTTAAGGAAGCTAGTTGCTATTATTGGTTAGCCTAGTATTTACTAGTTCCCTAGCTTACATTACAACCCGTTAAGTCCTACGTGATCTTACATCACGCGTCCTTATATTAGTGGAGTAGTACACTAGAGGCAAGCCTATGGTTCATGACATGATGAATGTGAATTCTTTGGGAGAGAAAGCGAAACCGTGTTCATATACACCTATATGTAATGCTGTGGAAATCGTATGATTGCAAAGGGGGAGATTCTCTTGTGTTGTAAGGGCACATGCTTGAAGAGAGATTAAATTTCGTGTCGGATGTCTTGATCAGTTGATTTGCATGAGTTTGCCAAGATCAAGAGTCAATTCTTGAGTCTAGGAGGTCTTAATGTGGGGTATGTCATTGTATTGATGAGACCATGCATGTTTTCTTGATGATTTGCTAGATTAAATAATCGATATAACCGTAGCTTGAATTGTCGAGCCAAAGTAGCTATGTGTGGGTGTCAATTGCATGAGATGTGAGAGTATTGTTCGAGGACGAACAAGGTTTTAAGTGTGGGGTAAGTGATCTTGGGCAAAATTATATGCCCAAGTGATACTCAAATGCATCATTTCGTCTTTGTTATATATCATTATTTGTGCATTCTCATGTGATTTGTAGTTAAAATGTGAATTTATACTAATCAACATGATTAGTGTTGTTTTGCAGGTAAAATGGAATTTTGGGAAGCTAAGATACATGTTGGTAAAAATCGGGAATGGACTTGAAAGCGAGGAGTGGAAAGGGTCAAGGAAGAGCAGCAAAAATAAGGGCTCCGTGATGGAGCCGTGTCACGCTGCCATCACGGAGGCATTCTGCCTCGGGTGATTTAATTTTGGCCATTTCCAGTGAAGCCTCGCGTTACCTCCATGACACAGAGGCAATACCACGCGATGCAAGTCGTGGCATTACCTGGGACATCAATTTCCAGTGTAGGTGCGCGATAGCACCGTGGCACGTTGGCCAGGCTCCTCTATGCAGGCCGTGGCACGCCAAGGTGAAAATTCTGAGGAGCCTAATTCCAGAGAGGGTCCGCGATACCCCCGTGGCACGGAGGGAGTGCTCCGCGATACTCTTCGTGCCACGTTGCTTGTTATTCTGAGAAAACATCTTAATAGTATAAATAGAACACTTAGGTTTATTTTTAAAGAATTTTGACTTGGTTGAGCAAGAACGTGGGTTACAGGCAGTTGAGGGGACGAAAATTCTAGGGTTCTTCTCTATCTCTTTCTCTTTTATCTCAATTGTTTGTATGATTTATACTAATTTGATGATGTTTAACCACAAATGAGTTGCTAAATTCACTTCTTGCTAAGGTTAAGAACAATTGTAGTGGAATGTAATTGTTGATCATTTTAGTTTTCATCTTTTCATCAATGGTTGTTCTATCAATTCTTGTTCTTACTGCATTAATGTTTGGCCAATGTTAATGTATATCTGAAAAAATCCAATTTTGATTTTGAAAAGGAAAGAAATTGGAAAGATGTGAATTGGTAGGATATGATCTTTTCTTAGTTTGGGAAAATTGAGAATTGATTTACATTCAGAATAGAAATATATCTAGAAGTCTTATTAGTCAATTAAGGAATCAGTTTTGTATGGCTAGAACATGAAATTCTTTTATCACAGAAATGTAGATTGAAGGTTCATGATTCTTAAGTTGGATAGGAGACGAAAGTTCCAATCCATAGGCAATAATTCTTGACTAGCAACCGAAGAAAAGATTAACTGAATTGTATCAATAAATTAATTCTCTGCATGTTCATTTTAACCTCAGCTTGCTCATTACTATTGTTCAGACTCACTTTTATAATTTTGCTTTAGATTCTTATTAATTAGTAGCTCAAACTCTCAAAATCTTATTCATTTGGTTGTCTACATTCTTAAAGATATAGTACATTAACACTTAAGTTAATTAGTTCCGTAGCTCAGTCCCTGTGGGATCGATACTTGGCTTTAGTTAAGCCACTTTACTACTTGTTCGACCACGTGCACTTGCGTGTAGTCACCAAACCACTGAACAATGTCAATCATCGAGTAGGGTTGGGGTTCCAAGGTTCCCCAGTCTCATGAACTACGCGCCAACATAGGCATACTTTGAGGCCTCTCAGGAGAGTCATTCCCCCGGCCAAAGGGCCGATCGTGATATCACACCTTAATTAAACCTTCGCTCGTGAAAGCCTTAGGATGGATCTCTTCCATGTGAGTAAGACTTTGGATCATCATGAGCTCATACATGATGGTTGTCGATTAAGACGAGTCTCCCATTGTTGCTAATAATTTATGTAATGCATGTACTATAAGATATAATATCATGTTTTCAGTAGGTTTGATCCAAGGATCAGTTCATGAGTTTTTACCTATGATTTCAAATATGGAAAATCATTGTTCCTCATGGAATTTACTTCAGTTTATGTTTACTTAGTTTTTCAGATATCGTCATATAGCCTTTACTCTCAGAATTTTATGATGTTAATATTTAAGTTATGCATGATTCAGTTTTACTTACTTAGCCTGTTTTACTTAACTTGTATACTAAGTACATTTCAAGTATTAATCACATACTCTGTGTTGTATCATTTTATGATACCAGCTCATACGTTCAGACTCAGTTTTGCCACTAGCCAATTTTAAATGTTTAGTCTAGACGGTTTGTTGGTGAGTCCTCATCCTTCGAGGACCATTAGATAGTCTAGATATTGTCATTTTCAGTTTTAGACTTCTAGAGAGCTAGTTGGGGTGTTGTCCCATCAGCTCGTCAGTATGTTAGAGGCTTTTCAAACATAGTTTGCCTCTCCAACTTCAGATTCTTTATTTTGAGATTTCAGTTGTCTAAATGTTTTATTATTCTAACTTCCGCTAGTTCAAGAGTTGGTCTTCTTCTTTATTTAGGTTGAGCTTCAGTTTTTATATTCATGTCATTGGTCGATTTGGATCCATTTATGGTCCTATGTTCCATGTATAGATCTGGGCCTATGTTTGGGTCTTGACAAACTTGGTATAAGAGAAAAGATTCATTGTGTCCTAGGTGTCTGAAAGCTACATTAGGTAGACTCTTTTTTAATGGGTGTGAAGTGCGCCACACTTCTGACGAAGAGGCTACAAAATGTTTTAGGAAATTTGCCTTCTTTCATGATTTATATCGTGTGATTAAGTATCTCTCTATCCTTTTTACTCGTGTTATACGCGTTTGCAAAATTAATCTCCCATTGAGTTAGCAGAAGAAGGAACGCGAACAAAAATGGCCATGAGAATGGCAATGGAGATGGGCACCAGCAAGCCTCACCAACCCTAAAGGATCATGTGTCCAAGCAGGTCTCTCATGTCGAGTTTACGGAAGCTTTCCTGATGTTGGCCTAGGCTTTGACCGCTCAGGTCAACTAGCAGGCGGTGGCCCATGTCCCGCAGAATGGGAGTGCCGCGATAGCTCGGGTTCGAGATTTCCTTAGGATGAATCTTTCCGAACTCCTTGGGTCGAGAGTAGATAAGGACCCACATGAGTTACTAAATGAGATATAGAAGATCACACAGATTATAAGAGTTACGGAAGAAGAGAGAGTAGACTTAGCCTCCTATCAGTTGAAGGGGGTTGCTCATATTCGGTACTGTAAGTGGAGAGACAGTAGAGCGGTTGGCGCAGTTCCCGTGAGCTGGGATGAGTTCATGACAGCTTTCCTATATAGATTTTTCGTTTGGAGTTGAGAGAGGAAAATGTAGTAGAGTTTTTCAATTTGAAACAAAATGATATGACGGTTCAAGAGTACGCCTTGGAGTTTATTCGGCTATCCAAGTATGCGCTGGAGATGGTGGCAGATCAGAGGGCCCGAATGAACAGATTTGTGTATGGAGTGTCCTATTCACTAGTCAAGGAGTGTAGGACGACGATGTTGAATACGGGCTTGGACTTCTCTCAATTGGTCATATATAGCAAGCAGATTGAGGCGGATCAAATGAAGGATAAAGAGAGAGGCCAAGAGGGCCAGGATGTGCAGTATTAAGTCTTCCTAGCTGAGGCCCAATAGCGGGCATTGTCAGCAGTCTCATCAAAGACCTTCAGTTACAATGCCATCATCAGCCAGTGTGCCATCTAGGTCTAGGCGTGATCAGAAGGGATGGACATCAGGCTCTAGAGGTCAGGGGAGTATGTCAAGAGAGCCTAGTCTTCCAGTGTGAAGCAAGTGTGGCAGGAGGCACTGTGGAGAGTGCCTAGCAGGTTCAGGTACAAGTTTCGGGTGTGGGAAGACTAGTCATATGCTCAGAGATTGTTCGGTGGCTAGACAGGGCCATGGTAGAGGTTGAGACCTAACCACCGGTTCAGTAGCTCCACCGGCACGCTCAATTCAGTAGGGTGCATCCAGTAGTGCAGGTGGTGGTAAGAGGCAAAATAGGTTTTATGCCCTCTCGTCTTGTCAGGAGTAGGTGGTCTCCCTAGATGTGGTCATGGGTATGTCACGAGTATTTCATCTTGATGTTTATGCATTGTTAGATCTAGGGGCTACCTTATCTTTTATGATGCCCTATGTTTCTAGTAGTTTCGGAGTCAGTCATGAAATCCTATCAGAACCCTTCTCAGTCTCTACTCCAGTCTATAACTCAGTTATAGATTGATGGATATATAAAAATTATCCTGTCACAGTTCTTCAGAAAGTCACCTCAGTAGATCTACTAGAGTAAGACATGACAGATTTTGACGTTATCTTCAACATGGATTGGTAATATGCATGTTATGCCTCAGTGAATTATAAAACCCGTTTAGTAGAGTTTCAGTTTCTAGGTGAGCCTCTCCGAGCAGAAGGGTAGTTCAGTTTTCCCTGTACGCTTTATTTCCTACCTTAAGGACAAAAAGATGATTTCTAAGGGTTGTGTTTACCATCTAGTTCAGGTTAAGGATGCTACATCCGAGACCCCGACTCTCTCCAATCAGTACCTTTAGTGTATGAGTATCCAGAGGTATTCCTAGATGATCTACCCGAAATCCCTCTTGAGCGAGAGATTGACTTTGGTATTAACCTTCTTCCCGATATAAAACTTATATCTATTCCTCCTTACAGAATGGATATAACTGAGCTCAAGGATTTGAAAGAACAGTTGAAGGATCTCTTAGACAAGGGTTTCATCAGACCTAGAAAATCTCCGTAGGGTGCACCCGTTCTCTTTGTTCTGAAGAAAGATGGTACTCTTCGCATGTGCATTAACTACTGGCAGTTGAACATGGTTAAAATCCAGAACTAGCATCCTCTTCCTAGGATTGATGATTTGTTTGACAATCTTCAGGGTGCTAAGTGCTTGTCAAAGATAGATCTCAGGTCTGGTTATCACCAGCACAGTGTTAGGGAAAGTGACATCTTGAAAACAATCTTTAGGACTCGGTATGGTCACTATGAGTTTGTAGATATGTCTTTTGGACTAATGAATTCTCCTACAGCTTTTATGGATTTGATGAATAGGGTGTTCAAGCATATTTGGACATGTTCATGATTGTGTTCATAGATGATATTCTCATGTATACTCTCGGAGCAATGAGAAGCATGTCACTCATTTGAGGATTGTGCTACATACTATTAGGGATCGCCAAATGTTTGTTAAATCCAGCAAGTGTGAGTTTTGGCTAAACTCAGTAGCATTTTTGGGCCACGTGGTGTCAAGTGACACTACTATAATATAGACTTATAGCAATGCTTTTTGCTGCAACACTTATATAGGCGCTGTAATAGATTGATATTTCAATGGTTATATTTATTGCATAAGAGACATAATGCTATGGATACACATTAACTATAAAATCATTCCAATTGTACATGAATCATGGCCATAGAATTTCCAAATGGAACGATTTGCTTAACCATTGCTATATAGCATTTGTTTCAATGGTTGTAAGGAAAAAATAAATAATTGCCGTAGAAATCAATAACTTTTCCCTCCTTATGTTTTTCTTATTTCACTACCCTGCCAAATTAAAAAAATACACTATTTTTTTTAAAACCCAAAAATCATAAAATTGATCGAAGTATATCGCCTGCTGCAAAATGGATATTCTTTTCCTTCCCCAAAACTCACTTTGCCTAATTCATTGAAGTACATTGCCAGTAGAACACCAACGAAGTTCATCGCCAGCCGAACACTGTCGCAGTTCATCGTCGCTGGTATGTGTCTTCTCTCTTCTTCTTTATTGTCACAAGTCTCTGTTTGTGTTGTATTGGTTCCCTAATTTCATGGAAATTATCTATTTGTGTTGTATCAGTGCCCTACTGATTGATGTTGCTTGAGATTGTGATTTTGTATCAGTGCCTAATTTCATTGCAATTCTCTAGTTCTATTGTATTGGTACCCTACTGGTTGATTTTTCTTGAGAATATGATTTTGTGTCAGTGCCCTAATTTCTTGCTATTCTCTCTCTATTTTGTGTGTGGATTGAGATTTTTGTCTGAGGGAAAAACTACTGCCAGTAGATAATACTAGGGAATAAACTTCGTGCAACTGAGATTAGTGATATTGATACAACATCAAATTTGAAAAACCTATATCAAAGGGTAGAAGCATTTCAAAGTAGATAATTTCTTGGTTAACATATTGGCATATGTCCTATCAGTTGTAAAGAATAACACATACCATTGCTTCAGTTTTATCGGGTTGTTTGGGATTTTCCTTCACTATGTCAATATTTTGTACCACATACAATTTTTAAGAAGTTTCGAAGTCATAATATAATATTATGGGATACCAAATGAAGCCTAATAAAGAGAAATCATCTATCTATAATTTACCCACAACCAGGCCAAATATAATTTGAAACTTTCCTGTTTATAAATTGGAGATTCCAACATACTTATCATGTTTTTCACAACACGCTAAGTACCACATGAGAAGATTGATAATTCCATGTCTTTCTCACCACTAAAAAAGATGAATTTTAACAATTGTTCCTAAAATATCAAATGCAAATACGGGTTATATTAAATGATAACAGGTCCACAAGTGACACAAAGATGTTTTAGAGACTATAGCAAATGAAGCACTAATAGATGCATATGAACCACAACATATTCTTTTAAGTGATCCAATAAACTCTATGTTTCAAGCAAGTGCTGTCATGACCCTAACACGGGCCCAGATCGAGACACGGGACAAGGAGCCCCGAGAGACTCCAAGTCGACCCATGGCATGAACATACATCTAACTCAATCAAGTAAAATGGTATACTTAATGTAATAAATATGGAAGAAATCCGAACATAGCGTAACAATCTGAATATACAACCCAATTCTGAAGCTGAATACAATCTGTTGTCTAAAAAGCCTCTAATTCTGATGAGTTGATGAGGCAAGACCCCAACTAACTCTCTAAGCCTGAAACTGAATATACGAGGATAACTGATAACAAATGGTCCTCGGGAGATGAGGAATCACCAATGGAGACTGGATGGTAACTCCAAAAGCTGACTAGTGAAGGGGGTTAGTCTGAAGATCGGAGCTTGTATCATGAAATGATACAGCATAGAGTATGCGGTCACTACGTGGAATGTACCGATTATGCATGGTAAGTAAAACTGCTTAATTAAGTAAAATTATTGAAAACATCCATAATATGAAACAACATCAAGATGAGAATATGAGAGTAGGCTTGCATGCTGTTTTCTGAAATCATGATCTGAACATAACTAAACATCATAGCTGAATTGAATGACCCAAAGCTGAAATCTAATAACCATAAGTAAAACTGTACATTGGGTCAAACCTGCTTTAGAACATATATATATATATATATATATATATATATCATGAATGATAAACATATATAACTAAAATCATAAGGAACAATGGGTGACTCTTCATATAACCGACATTGCCATGATAGAGCTTACGTGGTCCCGACTATCACACTCAAGTGGGCAGAGCCGTCCAAATCCTTGCCAGGGCTAAAGACACTACCATGATATCGATATCAAGCCGAAGGGCCCTTGTGTCAGGGGAAAGCTCACATAAGAGGTCCGAAAATAATCTGATCATACCAACGTTGGCGCGTAGTTCGAAGGCATAGGGTTGACTGACCCTTAGCCTACTTGGTGCTAGACATTACTCCCAAAAACATGCATACGCTCTCCATCATTTTTCAACGATGCTGAGCATTGACTATTGACAAAGCTGAATAATCATACACATATAAATCTGAGATTATACATGAGGAGCTTTAGCTCAAATCATACCACAAGATGAACATAATTGGAAGTCTTGCCTCAAAAATCATGTGGTAAAAATCATGTGGTAAGCTAATTAAGTTGAAATCATACATAATACTTGAAATATGGTCTTGAAAAATACTTAAACATGCTTGAAACTACTTGATTCACTTGAAAACATGATCATAGACATGGGTAACTTGAAAACATGCTTTTCATCATAAATATCTCATCATACTTGAACATACATCATCAATCTCAACTTTCATGAACTTCTCATCGATGGGCAAAGCATGAAAACCTGATTGTAATGGAATACAATGCAAAACATTCCAATGAATCATAATTCAATAATCAAAACATACATAGATCATACCAATGGTAGAAACTTAGGAAATTCATGCTTTGGGCTAAAACCCCATAGAATCAACATATAAATTTTCATGAATTAGAGAGGGATTGGGCATGAGTGTGAACAAATTCACACATTCATAGCCCTACATACCTGAGAGGATCTGATTCTGAAATTTCTCTAATTGCCCAATGAAGAATTGAAGGAAAAACTTGATGAATTTGAGCTTGATCACCTCTCTAGGCCTTAACTCTTCCATGCATGAGTATGAATAGCCTAGAATAAATTTTCCCCTATTAGTACGCACTATTCATAGATTAAAACGACGTAGTTTAGGCCTTAGGATCATAGGAATTATGGATAAGCCCTTACTAAATTCGTAGAAAATAACTGACTGCCAATCCCCACGAGGGATTGGATGAGTCGTTACCAGGGGAAACGGGTCGTCGACTGCTATCGTGAAGTCCACTGCCATTTTTCCTCAAAGGGTCCCCATGAGGGACCTAACGGATTGTCATTGGTGACCACGACTCGTGGTCACCACTCGTTACCTCCATTGCCCAACTTCTCAAGTCATTCACAAAATGCTGACCATGACTCACCAAACGAATCATGGTGTCTTACCATGACTCGTGGGTTCCAATCATGAGGTACACTACCAACTCCTCCTTCACCTTCCAGTTTCCCTTAACCACAACTAACTCAATGAGTTGTAGGTGCTAACCATGACTAGTGGTCAAGTCTGTGGGGCTCCAAACTCAAAAATTCCAACTTAAGCCATGCACCTCACCATGAGTCACTTCACGACACATGGTCTACCCCACGAGTCATAAGAAGAATCATTCTGTGACCTGGTGTAGAAAATCATGTTTTCTCCGCTTCAACTCTCTAGTCTGATCCTTGGGAACATTTGTCCTTGAATGTTGAAAATCATACCGAATAGCAGAGAAACACAATCATCATACAAATACTGATCATATAAGTTGAAAACTGATGGAAAGACAAACCCCAGTTTAAACTACATGTCTGAAATGAATTCATGAATCAAACATACATCCGTATAAATGAAAGAAACTGGGGCACATGAACTGAGCATGAAACAGAATTGAGTTTTAGGGCAAAAACTGATACTTCAAGCTATAACTGAGCCGGTAGGGAATAAATGTGGGTATCTAGCCATCATATTTGCTTCGGCTTCCCACATAGCTCCCTCAACGCGATGATTCCACCATAAAACTTTAATAGAAGCTACCTCTTTGTTCCTTAACCTTCAAACCTGCTGATCTAGTATTTCCACCGAAACCTCTTCAAAACTAAGGTTGTCTTTCACTCTGATACTATCCACTGGAACAACTAGAGCTAGATCACCCAACACTTCTTTAGGAGCAATACGTGGAAAACTGGATGGACTGAAGCAAATTCTAAGGGAAACTCTAATTCATATGCCACCTTGCCAACCTGTTTCACTATTCGGTAGTGTAATGCCCCCAAAGTACCTAAGAGTAGACCCAGGATCAAAATTTAAAGTTGGCTTAAAAACTAGAAAAAAGTCACTAGACGGGTGATGTAACAACTTGTGGTTGGAAACCACGGGTCATCATATGACCTGTGGTAAGAAGCAACGACCCATGGTCACCAATCGTGTTTTGAATTGCCATATCTTCCAGTTGATATAAAGGATGGATACCATGACTCATTGGAAGCAACCACAACTCGTGGTGAGGCCTGTGGTAAGGGAAATTTATATTTTCAGTGAAGCTGACAACGATCGATCTAACGACCTATTGTTTGAAGCAACGACTTGTCCTGTCGAGTCGTGGGAAGAATATGAAAACATGAACTAAGGAAGTGGACCCAACAACTTGATACCACGAGTCGTGGTATGATGCAATGACTCGTGGTATTAGTCGTTGGTTCCCCCAGATCAGTTTTTCAGGGATTTTTCATTAAGGGTATTTTCGACCTTACCATGCTCTAAGGCCCAAAACTATGTTGCTTTATGTATTTTTCTAGGCATGATAGGATAGGTTAAGTCCCTCTTGCATAAGCCATTCCCATGCATGCAAATTAAGAGTACTTTAGAGAGATCAAGCATAGTTCCAAGCTTTTCCCTATGAATTCTCCATTGGACATTTAAGGAACTCTAGAATATAATCTTACCCAGGTATGTAGGGTTACAAATGGGTGTTTCGATTCACACCCATGCCCATTCTCTATTAATTTATGAAAATCTATCAAAAATCTCATAGGGTTTTAAATTAAATTTTGTGAAAATCTAATGATTTGCTAATGGGATATTATGGTTTGTGATTTACATCATATTTTACTGACATTAATCAGATTTTACAACTATTTTGATTATAAAATTATTGATTTTGATTTCTACAAATTTTAGCCTAATTACGTAAGATCTATGATGAATCAATTTATGATCTACTCTTCAGTTGTTGATATTTACAAACCCAACAGGATTTATGATTTGAAATATGAACATATTCAATTACCCATAATGATTTGATGATTTACAAGTTATATGTATGATGTATAAGTATGCATGAAACCTATGATTCATGTATTATGTTTTGGCCGACTCACGGGCCTTATGTAATGGCTAGTTCATGTATGTACAAGAATGTTTATTATTATCATGATTTAACTGGCTGATTAATTCATGCATGTTATACTATTAGTACTATATATGTTTTGGGAGTAGTATCGAATACCGAGTAGGTTTAGGGCCTAGGTTCATCCCCGGATCTCATAAACTACGTGCCACAATAGGTATGTTGGGACCTCCTTTGTGACTGTCCCTGACCCAAATGGACCTTTTTCATGGTGATATGACACTTTCATGGTCCTACCCTTGGAAAGGTACGGACACTCTCCCGACTAGGGTTATAAGTCGGGCTTCATGTATGCTCATATGGGGTATGTCAGTTAAGAGAATCTCCCACTATTCCGCATAATTTAAGCATGTTTATGATTATGTATTTTGGCTCATGTAATGTTAAATAAAGCTTTTCTCTTATGTTCATCAGCACAATTGTATTATGAATCTTTTGAAACCTTAAGCCTTATGTTATGTTACAAGATTTATGATATGAGCATAACGTCCTACTCTTATGATCATTTATAAGTCTTATATATTTTAGAAGTCCATTTTACTTACCTTGCATACTCTGTACATTTCACGTACTGACCGCATACTTTCTATGATGTATAGTTTTATGATACGGGACTCGGCTCTCAAGCTCATCCTCTTCCTTAGCCCATCACAGAGTTCGGGTTCAACTTTGTTGGTGAGTCCTCATGTTTCAAGGGATGTTTTATTAAGCATGTATGATGTTCTATGTTTCAATATTTGGCCGGGTTAGTTGGGGGTGTTGTCCCATCAACCCATCTTACATGTTAGAGGCTTTCAGACAGAATGTAGTACTCATCTTATATATGTCTAGTATTTCCGAATGTTATGATCTGCTATGATATACTTATGTTCCATTATGCCTTATGTTCAGTCTTCCGCTTAAAGTGAATGAAGTTTGATATATGCTTATGCCATGGGTTACTTGGCGCCTCTCAGGATTCCTCGTCCCATGTCATGATCCGAGTCTACGTTCAGGTCATGAAAAACTTGGTATCAGAGCCATAGGTTTTGAAGTGTCCTAGGGTGTTTGAAAACCGCATTAAGTAGAGTCTTTTTCATGGTTGTGAAGCGCGCCACACTTGTGACGATGACGCTATGAGAAATTTAGGAAATGTTCCCTTCTTTCATGATCTATGTCGTCTGATGAAAAGTCTTACTACCCTTCTAATGCATGCTATTAGCGACTACAGAATCATGGCTCCTAGATGAATGAATGGAAGAAGAAATGGAAATTGTGAAGGCAAAAAAGATGGCAATGGTCATGGGCACCAGTAATCCCCACCTGTTTAGGAGCCCCATGTAGTGGCTATCCAGATGTTGGCGTAGGCCTTGACAGCTCAGGTCAACCAGTAGGTTGCTGCGTGTATCCCGCAGAATGGCAATGCGGCAGCGGCCCAAATGAGAGATTTATTAAGGATGAATCTGTCGGTGTTCCTAGGGTCCAAGGTGGAGGAAGATCTACACGAATTTATCGAAGAGATTCTAAAGATCACCCAGGTTATGGGGGTGACAAATGGAGATTTTGTTGATTTGGCCTCCTACAATCTAAATGGGGTAGCACATATATGGTTCAAACAGTGGAGAGATTCTAGGGCAGTAGGTGTAGGCTCTATAGGTTGGGAAGAGTTCCACATAGCATTCTTGGATCGGTTCTTCCCTTGAGAGAAGAGGGAGCTTAAGGCAGCTAAGTTTGTTAACTTAAAGTAGGGTGACATGTCAGTTCAAGAGTACGCATTAGACTTCACCCGCCTATCCAAGCATGCGCCAGAGTTGGTGGCAGATCAGAGGGCTCAGGTGAGCCATTTCGTGCATTCAGTGGTGGACTACATGGATAAGGACTGTAGGATTGCCATGATCGAGATATAGTCTTCCCCGCATTGTGTTTCATGCTCAGCAAATTGATTTGGTGTATCGGAGGCAGAGAGAGGCAAAAAGGGCTAGGACTGATAGTTACGGGACTTCTTAGTCAGATCAGGGGGTGAATAGCATCAGCAGTCCCAGCACCAATCTGTTGCTCCAGCACCATCATCGGCCAGTGCACCATCTAGATTCTGAGGGGATCAGAGGAGCACTACTCTAGATTAGAGAGGTCAGGGTAACATGAAGCTAGAGTACACTTTCCCAGCTTGTGCAAAGTGTGGCAACAATCACTCAGGGAGGTGCCTAGTTGGCTCAGATGGTTGTTTCGGGTGTGGTAAACCCAGACACAGACTCAGGGATTGCCTTTTAGCATGATCAAGGGGCTGTGGAGCCTGTATGCCAGCAGCCAGTTCAACCGCTCTAGCAGCATGTCCCCCTCAGCAGGGTGCCTCGTAGTTCAGCTGGTGATCAGTGCCAAAATAGGTTTAATGCTTTAGCACCCCACTAGGAGCAGGAGGTCTCCCCGGATGTGGTCACTAGTATATTACAAGTTTTTCATATTGATGTTTATGCTTTTCTAGATTCAGGGGCTACTTTGTCTTTTGTGACTCCTTATATTGCTAGTGGCTATGGAGTTAGTCCTGAGACTCTGTTAGAACCAATCTCAGTTTCTACTCCGATTGGTGATTCAGTTGTAGCTAGGCGGGTGAGAAGTAACGACCTGTGGTCAGCAGTCGTGGTTTGAATTTCCATATCTTCCAGTTGATATAACGGATGGATACCACGACTTGTTGAAAACAACCACGAGTCGTAGTGAGGCTCGTGGTAAAGGAAGTCGATATTTTCAGGGAAGCTGACAATGATTGATCTAAAGACCCATTGTTTGAGGGAACGAATCGTCCTGTCGAGTCGTGAGAAGAATCTAAAAACATTAAGTAAGGTTGTGGACCCAACAACTCGAAACCACGAGTCGTGGTATCATGCAATGACTCATGGGATCAATTGTTGGTTAACCTAGATCAGTTTTTCAGGGATTTTTCATTAAGGGTATTTTCAACCTTTCCATGCTCTAAGGCCCTAAACTACGTTGTTTTATGTATTTTTCTGAGCATGAAAGGATAGGTTAAGTTCCTCTTGCATAAGCCTTCCCATGCATGCAAATTAAGAGGATTTTAGAGAGATCAAGCATAGTTCCAAGCTTTTCCTTATCAATTCTCCATTGGACATTGAAGGAACTATAAAATTTGATCTTACCCAGGTGTGTAGGGTTGCAAATGGGTTTTTCCGTTCACACCCATGCCTATTCTCGATTAATTTACGAAAATCTATCAAAAATCTCATGGAGTTTTAATTCAAATTTTGTAAAAATCTAATGATTTGCTAATGGGTTATTATGGTTTGTGATTTAAATCATATTTCAAGGACTTTGATTAGATTTTACAACTATTTTGATCATAAATTATTGATTTCATTTTCTACAAATTTTAGCCTAATTATGTAAGATCTATGATGAATCGATTTAATCTACTCTTCAATTTTTGATATTTACAAACCCAACATCATTTATGATTGGAAATATGAATTTATTCAATTAACCATCATTATTTTATGATTTACAAGTCGGGCTTCATGTGTGCTCATATGGGTATGTCGGTTAAGAGAATCTCCCACTGTTCCTCATGATTTATGCATGTTTATGATTATGTATTTTGGCTCAAGTCATGTTAAATAAAGCTTTTCTCTTATGATTATGAGTGTGATTGTATTATGAATGTTTTGAAAACTTTGAGCCTTATGTTATGTTATGAGATTTATGATATGAGCATGATGTCCTACTCTTATGATCTTTTATGTGTTTTATATATTTTAAATGTCCATTTTACTTACCTTTCATACTCAATACATTCCACGTACTTACCGCATATTTTCTTGCTGTATCATTTTATGATACAGGACTCGGCTCTTAGGCTCATCCTCATCCTTAGTCCATCCCAGAGTTCGATTTTAGCTTTGTTGGTGAGTCCTCATTTTTTGAGGGCCATTTAATTAGGCATGTATGATGTTCTATGTTTAAGTATTTGGTCGGGTTATTTGGGGATGTTGTCCCATCAACCCATCTTACATGTTAGAGGCTTTCAGACAATATGTAGTACTAAGCTTATGTATATGTCTAGTACTTCCGAATGTTATGGTATGCTATGATACATTTACGTTCCTTTATGCCTTATGTTAAGTCTTTCGGTTAAAGTGAATGAAGTTAGATGTACGCTTATGACATGGGTGACTTGGCGCCTCTCGGTGTTCCTCGTCCCATGTCACGATCCAGTTCTATGTTTAGGTCGTGATAAACTTCACATCAGAGACATAGGTTTTGAAGTGTCCTAAGGTGTCTGAAAGCCACGTTAAGTAGAGTCTTTTTAATTGGTGTGTATCGCACCACACTGTGACGATGATGCTACGAGATGTTTAGGAAATGTTCCCTTCTTTCATGATCTATGTCGTGCGATGAAAAGTCTTCCTACCCTTCTAATGCATGCTATTCGCGATTGTAGAATGCTGTCTGCTAGAAGAATGAATAGAAGAAGAAATGGAAACGGTAAAGGCCACGAAGATGGCAATGGTCATGGGCACCAGCAAGCCCCACCTGTTTAGGAGCCCCAGGTAGCAGAGCTAGTTACCCATGCGGAGATTCAGGCGGCTATCCAGATGTTGGCGCAAGCCTGACCGCTCAGTTCAACCAGCAGGCTATTGCGCGTTTCCCACAGAATGGCAATGCGGCAGCTGCCCGGATTAGAGATTTCTTGAGGATGAATCCGCCGCAGTTCCTAGGGTCCAAGGTGGATGAGGATCCATACGAATTTATCGAAGAGATTTTGAAGATCACCTATGTTATAGGGGTGACAAATGGATATTGTGTTGATTTGGCCTCCTACTTGCTAAAAGTGGTAGCACATATATGGTTAAAATAGTGGAGAGATGCTAGGGAAGTAGGTGCAGGCCCTATAGCTTGGGAAGAGTTCCACACAACATTCTTGGATTGGTTCTTCCCTCGAGAGACGAGGGAGCTTAAGGCGGCTGAGTTTGTTAACTTGAAGCAGTGTGACATGTCAGTTCAAGAGTACGCATTAGAGTTCACCTGCCTATCCAAGTATGCGCCAGAGTTGGTGGCAGAACAGAGGGCTCGGGTTAGCTGCTTCATGCATGGAGTGGTGGACTACCTGGATAAGGACTGTAGGATCGCCATGTTGCGTCGAGATATAGACTTTCCCCCCCATTGTGTTGCATGCTCAGCAAATGGAGTCGGTGTATCAGAGGGTGAGAGAGGCGAAGAGTGACAAGAACGATAATTATAGGACTTCCCAGGTCAGATCAGGCGGTGGACAGCGTTAGCAGTCCTAGCACCAGTCTATTTCTCTAGAACCATCACCGGCTAGTACGTCATCTAGATTTTGTGGGGATTAGAGAAGAAGGGCTCCAAATTCGAGAGGTCAGGGTAGCATGCAGATACAGAGCACTTTCCTAACTTGTGCAAAGTGTGGAAAGAATCACTCTGTGAGGTGCCTAGTTGTCTCGGATGATTTTTTTGGGTGTGGTAAACCAGGACACAAACTTAGGGATTGCCCTTCAGCCAGATCAGGGGGCTGTGGAACTCGTATGCCAGCAGCCAGTTCAGCCGCTCCAGCAGCACACCCCCCCGGCAGGGTGCCTTGCCTAGTTCAACTAGCGGTCAGTGGCAAAACAGGTTCTATGCTTAGCACCCCGCCAGGAGCAGGCGATCTGCCTGGATGTGGTTAGTGGTATGTTTCAAGTTTTTCATATTGATGTTTATGCTTTTCTAGATTAGGGGATGCTCTTTCTTTTGTGACTCCTTATATTGCTAGTGGTTTTGGAGTTAGTCCCTAGACTCTATCAGAACCATTCTCAGTTTCTACTCTGGTTGGTGATTCGATTGTAGCTAGGCAGGTGTGTGAGGATGCCCGGTCACTATATTGCATAAAGTCACCTTCGCAGACATTGTTGAGTTATCCATGACTAACTTTGATATTACTCCAGGGATGGATTGGTTGTATTCATGTTATGCTTTTGTTAACTGTAGAAACCGTGCATTGGAATTCCGTTTTCCAGGTGAGCGAATCTTGGAGTGGAAGGGTAGTTCAACGGTTCCTGTAGGTCATTTCAATTCCTATATTAAGGCCAAAAAGATGATTTATAACGGTTGCATGTATCATTTAGTTAGGGTTAAGGATGTTGAGCTTGAGACCCCAACTATCCATTCAGTTTCGGTGGTGCATGAGTATCTAGAAGTATTCCCAGATTTACCAGGTGTGCCTCCCGAGAGGGAAATTGATTTTGGTATTGACCTTCTACCTGACATGTAGCCTATATCTATCCCTCCTTAGAGGGTGGCTCCAGCTGAGCTAAAGGAATTGAAGGATCAGTTGAAGGACCTGCTAGATAAGGGCTTCATTAGGCCGAGCAAGTCTCCATGAGGTGCACCAGTGTTATTTATCTGAATGAAGGATGGTTCGCTTCAGATGTGCATTGACTATAGGCAATTGAACAAGGTCACTCTTAAGAACAGGTATCCTTTACCCAGGATCCATGATTTGTTTGACAAGCTTTAGGGTGCTAAGTATTTATCAAAGATAGATCTCAAGTCTGGGTACCATCAGCTCTGGGTTTGGAAGTGTGATACTCTGAAGACAGCCTTCAGGATGCGGTATGGTCATTTTGAGTTTGTAGTGATGTCTTTCGGACTAACAAATGCTCCTGGAGCTTTTATGGACTTGATGAAAAGGGTATTCAAGAAGTACGTGGATATGTTCGTGATTGTGTTCATTGATGATATTCTCATATACTCTCGAGGTGAGTAGGAGCATGCTGCTCATTTCAGAGTAGTGCTTCAGACTCTCAAGGATCACCAATTGTATGCCAAGTTCAATAGGTGCAAATTTTGGTTGAACTTAGTAGCATTTTTGATCCATGTGGTATCAAGCAAGGGCATAAAAGTAGACTCTCAGAAAATCAAGGCAGTGAAGAATTGTCCTAGACCGGTGAATCCTTCGGATATTCATAGTTTCTTGGGCCTAGCTGGTTACTACCAGAGATTTGTTGAGGGATTTTCCTCAATTGCAACACCTTTGACCAAGTTGACTCAAAATAAGGTGAAGTTTCAATGGTTGGAGGCTTGTGAGAAGAGCTTCCAAGAGTTGAAGACTCGACTTACTATCACACCGGTGTTGACCCTACCCGAGGGTACTAATGGTTTCGTGGTGTATTTTGATGCTTCGAGAATAGGACTCAGGTGTGTATTGATGTAGCGAGGAAAAGTGATAGCATATGCCTTAAGACAGTTGAAGATTCATGAGAAGAATTACCTAACCCATGATTTAGAGTTGGCCGCAGTGGTATTTGCATTGAATATATGGAAACATTACTTTTATGGGTTCCATGTGGATGTGTTTACGGACCACAGGAGCTTACAGTATGTATTCACACAGAAAGACCTCAATCTATAGCAAAGGAGGTGGTTACAGCTACTCAAAGACTACGATATGAGCGTTCTTTACCATCTGGGTAAAGCTAATGTGGTGGTGGACGCACTTCGTAGACTCTCAATAGAGAGTGTGTCCCATGTGGATGAAGGAAAGAAAGAGCTGGTGAAAGATGTGCATCGTCTCGCAAGGTTAGGAGTCAGGTTGGTTGACTCTACCGATGGCGGTGTTGTTGTTCAAAGCAGATCTGAATCATTCTTGGTGACTGATGTGAAGGCTAGACAAGACAAGGACCAAATTTTGGTAAAGTTGAAGGAAGTTGTTCGAATTCAAAAGGTGGAGGTCTTCTCCCAAGGGGGAAATGGTGTGTTTCTGTACCGGGGTCGCCTATGTGTTCCAGATGTTGATGATTCTAGGAGCCAGATATTGCATGAGGCCCATGGATCTAGGTATTCTATCCCTCCAAGTGCCACCAATATGTATCGTGATTTACAAGAAATCTATTGGTGGGATAGCATGAAGAAGGATATTGCAGAGTTCATAACCAAGTGCCCGAACTATCAGCAAGTAACGGATGGAACTGTCAGCTATCACTCCAGCATTCAGATGGCACTGTTTGAGGCTTTTTATGGGCGGAGATGTAGATCGCCCATCGGATGGTTTGAGGGTGGTGAGGCAGCTATGATAGGACCATATTCGGTTCATGAGGCTCTGGTGAAGGTTCAGACGATAAGGGACAGGCTAAAAACCACTCAGAGTCATCAAAAGTCATATGCTGATGCGAGGAGGATAGAGTTGGAGTTCGAGGTGGACTATTTGGTATTCCTGAAGGTATCTCCCATGAAGGGAGTAATGCGGTTTGGGAAGAAAGGAAAACTTAGTCCTCGCTATGTTGGTCCCTACAGGATTGTGAGAAGAGTTTGTAAGGTGGTGTATGAGTTGGAGCTGCCCTCAGAGTTGTCTTCTGTGCATCCTGCGTTTCATGAATCGTGTTTAGAAGAAATGTTTGGGAGATCAAGCCCTAGTAGTTTCAGTGGAAAGCATTGGTTTAAAAGATGGACTTAACTATGAGGAGATTCTAATGGAAATATTAGAGCATTAGGTTCAGAAGCTAAGGAACAAGGAAGTAGCTTCAGTTAAAGTATTATGGAGAAATCAACATGTTGAAGGATCTACGTGGGAAGCCAAAGTGGATATGATGGCTAAATACCCATATTTATTGCCCATCGGCTCATTTCCTTCTTGAGGTATCAGTTTTTCCCTATGACTCTATTTAGTTTTCATGTTCAAATCATGTGTTCAAGTTTCTTTTGCGTATATGGATGTGTATGTGAAGTATGCAATCAGTTCAGTTATGTGGTATGAATTGGTGGTAGTCATTCGGTTAGTTTTCAGTTTAAATGATTAGTATTTGGGTGTAATGATTGCATGTCTTTATTTATCTGGTTGTTTCAAATATTCGAGGATGAATTTTTCCAAGGGGGAGATATTGTAATACCCTGAAAGTGCCTAATATTAGACCTGGGATCAAAATTTGAAGTTGGCTGAAAAACTAGGAAAAAGTCATAGGATGGGTGATGTAACGACTCGTGGTTGGAAACCACGGGTCATTGCTAGTAGTCGTGGGAGGAATTGGACCCCGGCAGTTGGGGATATCATGGGTCATGTAACGACCCATGGTGAGAAGTGGTGACCCGTGGTCACCAGTCGTGGTTTTAATTTCCAGATCTTCCAGTGGATATAACGGATGGATACCACGACTCGTTGGAAGCAACCACGAGTCGTGGTGAGGCTCGTAGTAAAGGAAGTTCATATTTTCGGGAAGCTATCAACGATCGATCTAACGACTCATTGTTTGAAGCAACGACTTGTCCTATCGAGTCGTAAGAAGAATCTGAAAACATGAAGTAAGGCAGTGGACCTAACAACTCGATACCACGAGTTGTGGTATCATGCAATGACTCATGGGATCAATCGTTGGTTCACCTAGATCCGTTTTTCAGGGATTTTTCATTAAGGCTATTTTCGACCTTTCCAAGATCTAAGGCCCTAAACTACGTCGTTTTACATATTTTTCTGACCATGAAAGTATAGGTTAAGTCCCTCTTGAATAAGTTATTCCTATGCATGCAAATTAAGAGGATTTTAGAGAGATCAAGCATAGTTCCAAGCTTTTTCCTATCTATTCTCAATTGGACATTCAAGGAACTCTAGAATCTGATCTTACCCAGGTATGTAGGGTTCCAAATGGGTGTTTTCGTTCACACCCATGCCCATTATCTATTAATTTATGAAAATCTATAAAAAATCTCATGCGGTAGTAATTCAAATTTTGTGAAAATCTAATGATTTGCTAATGGGTTTTTATGGTTTGTGATTTACATCATATTTATGGACTTTGATTAGATTTTCCAACTATTTTGATTATAAAATTATTGATTTCGATTTCTACAAATTTTAGCCTAATTACGTAAGATCTATGATGAATCGATTAATGATCTACTCTTCAATTGTAGATATTTACAAACCCAGCATGATTTATGATTTGAAATATGAATTTATTCAATTACTCATCAAATTTTGATGATTTACAAGTTATATGTATGATCTACAAGTATGCATGAAACCTATGATTCCTGAATTATGTTTTGGCTGACTCATGGGCCTTATGTCATGGCTAGTTCACGTATGTACAAGAATGTTTATGATTTTCATGATTTAACTAGCTCATGAATTCATGCATGTTATACGATAAGCACTACATATGTTTTGGGAGTAGTATCGAACACCGAGTAGGTTCGGGGCCTAGGTTCTACTCTGGATCTCATAAACTACATACCACTATAGGTATGTTGGGACCTCCTTTGTGACTGTCCCCGACCCAAATAGCCCTTTTCATGGTGATATCACACTTTTATGGTTCTATCCTTGGCAAGGTATGGACACACTCCCAACTAGGGTTACAAGTTGGGCTTCATGTTTGCTCATATGAGTATGTCGGTTAAGAGAATCTCCCACTATTCCTCATGATTTATGCATGTTTATGATTATGTATTTTGGCTCAAGCCATATTAAATAATGCCTTTCTCTAATGATCATGAGTACGATTGTATTATGAATTTTTTGAAAACCTTGAGCCTTATGTTATGTTACGAGATTTATGATATGAGCATGATGTCCTAATCTTATGAGTTTTATATATTCTAAATGTCCATTTTACTTACCATTCACACTCGGTACATTCCTTGTACTTACTGCATATTTTCTATGTTGTATCATTTTATGATATAGGACTCGGCTCTCAAGCTTATCCTCATCCTTAGTCCATCCCAGAGAGCAGTTTCAGCTTTGTTGGTGAGTCCTCACATTTCAAGGGCCATTTGGTTAAGCATGTATGATGTTCTGTGTTTTAGTATTTGGCTGGGTTAGTTAGGGGTGTTGTCCCATCAACCCATCTTACATGTTAGAGGCTTTCAAACAGTATGTAGTAGTCAGCTTATATATATGTCTAGTACTTCCGAATGTTATGATATGCTAGGATACATTTACATTCCTTTATGCCTTATGTTCAGTCTTTCACTTAAAGTGCATGAAGTTAGATGTACGCTTATGCCATGGGTGACTTGGCGCCTCTCGGGGTTCCTCGTCCCATGTCATGATCCAGGTCTACTTTCAGGTCGTGGAGAACTTAGTATCAGAGCCATAGGTTTTGATGTCTCCTCAGGTTTCTAGAAGCCGTGTTAAGTAGAGTTTTTTTAATGGGTGTGAAGCAAACCACACTTTGACAAAGATGCTACGAGACGTTTAGTAATTGTTTCCTTATTTCATGATCTACGTCGTGTGATGAAAAGTCTTCCTACCCTTCTAATGCATGTTATTCGCAATTGCATAATCATGGCTCCTAGAAGAATGAACAGAATAAGAAATGGAAACGGTGAAGGCCACGAAGAACGCAATGGCCATGGGCACCAGCAAGCCCTACCTTTTAAGGAGTCCCAGGCACCAAAGCCAATTTCCTAAGCGGAGTTTTGTGCGGCTATCCAAATGTTGGCATAGGCCTTGACTGCTCAGGTCAACCAGCAAGCTATTGCGCGTATCCCGCAGAATAGAAATGCGACAGCGGCCTGGATTAGAAATTTCTTGGGGATGAATCAGCCGGAGTTCCTAGGGCCCAAGGTGGATGAGGATCCATAAGAATTTATCGAATAGATTCTGAAGATCACACATGTTATGGGGGTGAGAAATGGAGATTGTGTTGAATTGGCCTCCTACCAGCTAAAAGGGGTAGGACATATATGGTTCAAACAGTGGAGAGATGCTAGGGCAGTAGGTGCAGGCCCTATAGGTTGGGAAGAGTTACACACAACGTTCTTGGATCAGTTCTTCCCGCGAGAGATGAGGGAGCTTAAGGCAGCTGAGTTTTTTAACTTGAAGCAAGGTGACATATCAGTTCAAGAGTACGCATTAGAGTTCACCCGCCTATTCTAGTATGCGCCAAAGTTAGTGGCAGATCAGAGGGCTCGGGTGAGCCACTTCGTGCATGGAGTGGTGGACTACCTGGATAAGGACTGTAGGATCGCCATGTTGCATCAAGATATATACTTTCCCCGCATTGTGTTGCATGCTATGCAAATAGAGTCAGTGTATCATAGGCAGAGAGGGGTGGAGAGGGCCAGGACCAACAGTTATGGGTCTTCTCAGGTCAGATCAAGGGGTGGACAACGTCATCAATCCCAACACCGGTCTATTGCTCTAGAACCATCATCGGCTAGTACGTCATCTAGATTCTGAGGGGATCGAAGGAGCAGGGCTCCAGATTCGAGAGGTCAGGGTAGCATGCAGATAGAGAACACTTTCCCAGCTTGAGCAAAGTGCGGCAAGAATCACTCTATGAGGTGCCTAGTTGGCTTGGATGCAAGTTTCCTGTGTGGTAAACAAGGACACAAACTCAGGGATTTCCCTTCAGCCAGATCAGGGGGTTGTCGAACCCGTATGTCAGCAGCCAGTTCAGCCGCTCCAGCAGCACGCCCCCCTCAGCAAGGTGCGTCGCTTAGTTCAGCTGGCGGTCAGTGCCAAAACAGGTTATATGCTTTAGCACCCCGCCAGGAGCAGGCGGTCTCTCTAGATGTGGCCACTGGTATGTTTCGAGTTTTTATATTGATGTTTATGCTTTTCTAGATTAGGGGATGCTTTTTCTTTTGTAACTCCTTATATTGCTAGTCGATTTAGAGTTAGTCCCAAGACTCTGTCAGAACCATCCTTAGTTTCTACTCCGGTTGGTGATTCGGCTGTAGCTAGGCGAGTGTTTAGAGGATGCCCGGTCACTATATTGCATAAAGTTACCTCCGCAAACCTTGTTGAGTTAGCCATGACTGACTTTGCTATTTCTCTAGGCATGGATTGGTTGCATGCATGTTATGCTTCTGTTAACTGTAGAACCCATGCAGTGGAATTTCATTTTTCGGGTGAGCTAATCTTGTAGTGGAAGGGTAGTTCGGCGATATCTGTAGGTCATTTCGCTTCTTATCTTAAGGCCAGTAAGATGATTTCTAAGGGTTCCATGTTTCATTTAGTTAGGGTTAAGGATGTTGAGTTTGACACCCCTACTATCCAGTCAGTTCTGGTGGTGCATGAGTATCTAGAAGTATTCCCCGATGATTTACCGGGTGTGCCTCCAGAGAGGGAAATTGATTTTGGTATTGACCTTCTACCTGACAAGCAACCTATATCTATCCCAACTTATAGATGGCTCCAGCCGAGCTAAAGGAATTGAAGGATAAGTTGAAATGAGCTTTTTAGCTCAAAATTACTTCATATAGGCAAGTTGGGCGGTGCCCACGTGCGGCGCCCATGCGACGTGCCCTCGCGCGTGCGCGCGCGCCTGCTGCCTGCCTGTCTCGGCGCCCGCACGCATGGGTGCTTTTCTAGTCCACGGTGCTGTCTTCAAACGAGCATAACTTTTTAATTCGAACTCCGATTGACGAGCGATTTTTTTCACTATAAACGAGACTCAAATATCTTTTATTTGATAGGCTATAAGACCTATGAATTATTATATATTTGGAGATATGTCCATTTAAAGTTGACCCTTATTTACAAACTTCACATACTCTTCTCTTTTCCTTTGCACATGTTTCCCTCCTCACCTACGGACAACATACAACCGATAATCCCATTAATATGACATATAACAATCAAATAATCATCAAAAAACAAATTTCGGGGTGTAACATCCTCCCCCCCTTAAAATCATTCGGCCTCGAATGAGGGTTATACCTCGGTAGCCGTAACTTTAGCCATAACATCTTTGTAAGCACATCCTCTTTCTATTTCCGCTTCTTATCAAACCGTACTTACTTAACTTCATCTATTTGTTTGAAGTATGATAGACATGCTTTAGTACCATAAAATCGGTAACTTTTCTAACCCTAAGAAAATTAATACACTACCATGGGAGTTATGATTTACTCCAATACCACTTTTCTATTCTTACCATTTGGAAATATCACAGAAAAGAAAAAGTGAAAATCACAACTTAACTACTTAACATATAGAATCATTGTCAAACCTGAAGTTTCTCTTTTACCTTTGCTTTTAACTGAAGGTACAACAGGTGCTGAAGGATCAATAAATCTAAATTCTCTTAGCTCTACCGAATCTGTAAAAAGAGGAGGGGATTCACACAATAATTCTGACTGGAACTTGGAGGAACTATGGTACGAGGAATAGTAAACTTGCTTTGAGCCTCTAATCTATTTCTCGGATCAGCAGGAAGGTGATTAGGACCCTTTCAAACATCAATGCCAATAAATCTCGTAACAATTTGCCTTACTCCAGCCAAATTTTAAAACATAAGCACGATATAGATTTAACACACCTCTTACATCTTTGCTCTATTGCACGATCTATTAATGAACAAACTGAGAAAACTCCTAAATGCCCTGTAGCTTCCTGATTATAAGTATGGTGCACAACATACCCATAAGCAAGACTCTACTAGACACGGCTTGTGGACTCCCTAGGATACGACTTCGCTCTGATACCACGTCTGTCACGCCCCATAACTGGGGGGAGGGCGCGACTGGCTCCCTATACCTGACTGACTGGAAACCCGGCTATGTGACATCTGTAACTGTAACACTTAGGCCGTCCAGGCAACCTGTGACAATCAACTGGAGCACAAACTGGACCCATAATGTCTCAACAATACAGGGTAAACAACTTAAATGCAAACAAGGCTATGAGTATGCTAAACTAAACAACAAAAAGCCGACAAGGCCACAAACTGAATACTGTTGTACACACTAAGTCAACAAAGCCTCTAAAGAGTAAACTGACTGATGGTCGGAACAAGGCTCCGACCTACCCATAACTGTATCTCAAAACTCAAACATAAATAACTAGGCCCTAGCTCCAGGAAGAAAGGAGCATACCAACCATCTGTTGTCTCAAAAACTACTACTCAAATGGCCATCCTGACCTCTACCTGCACCTGCGGCACGAACGTAGGTCCCCAAGCAAGGGGGTCAGTACGAATGAAATGTACTGGTATGTAAGGTTGAAACTGTAACCATGAGATAACAATCCTGTAATAACTAACTTAGCACATAAACATGTAAAGGATAAATATAACCTGGAACTCTGCAACCTATAATTGATATCAACTTACTATAACATAACTGAACTCAAGATAACTGAACCAGGAATAAGGAATGGTAAGAACCTGGAATCCTGGAAACTCAAACCTGATAATAACTCTATAATAAGATGAAAATGCAATTAAGAAATGCACAAGAAAGAAACTATAACTGTAATGTCAGCGACCAACCAACCGTAAATCCATATATAAAATTCATCTAGCGGGTGTACCACATTGGGGTAAAATAAAAATATCTCCAGCCGGTGTACCACACCGGGGTAAAATAAAAATATCTCCAGCCGATGTGCCATATCGGGGTAAAATAAAAATATCTCCAGCCGGTGTGCAATACCGGGGTAAAATAAAAACATCTCCAGCCGGTGTGCAATACCGTGGTAAAATAAAAACATCTCTAGTCGGTGCAATACCGGGGTAAAATAAAAACATCTCCAGCCGGTGCAATACCGGGGTAAAATAAAAACATCTCTAGCCGGTGTGCCATATCGGGGTAAAATAAAAATATTCTCAATCATAATCATTAATGGAGATGATAAAGCTTATACTGAGTCAATTTAACACGTGTAGCATTGAAATGAAAAATGCGTAATCTGTGGTCGTAATCGGTCTCTTTCATAACATATAAACACAAGTGAGCGCATATACCATGTAAAATTAGAAAATTTGCACATATATCACGTGAAGCTGTCAAATTATATACAAACATGTCAACTCAGTGACTCGACGGACCTTCAGGAGGTTTAGCCAACATAAGAACTTTTGGAAGACTTACAAGCAATGTCCTATAGACAGTCTTACCAATTTAACGTATCGCTTGAGTAGAAGCACATAGATTCCCATTTCTATACAATCCTTTGACATCTGGGAACTACTTATATATACTGCCCACAGGGTGGTTCCTTTACATGTATTGACAACTATGCCTGGAATTTCATTGCAAAACTTATCATGTCGATGAGCACATGCAGTTCTCAATTCATTTGCCTTATTTGCAGGAAAACATGGGACTTATAACTTGAAGCTTGGAGTTATTGTCATAATGCTTAACATATACGTAGAGCTGAGAGCTGAATTACAGACATACAATGTATGAGACTTCTGTCTAACATATAAACTCGTATTTAGTTAGCTGAGTGACCTCCAGGTGACTTCCTGGGGTTAGAAGTTCTAAGCTTAACTGATCATTATCATAGCCTGCACTTATACTTACTTAGACATTAGTAACATTGGTACCTGGGAGAATCTCTCCTCTGAATTTAGGAAATTCAACTGATAGCTCAACAAGAGCTAAACATAAAGATGCATGACTTGAATATAACTGAAAGAATTCAACTGTATGTTATAACATGAAAATCGTACACATTAAGACTTCTTACTGGGAAGACATATAAAGACTTGAGTTCTTAGACTTGTATACAACATCAGATACTTGACCGAGACATGAGCATAATTCTCGAAATATGATCTCTCAAAAAATTCTTAGATCAGCTAGCATATTTCAACATAAATTAGGGGACGTAAAGACATAACTCAAGGCTCTAAGACTTCGAGCTCTATAACTTGGGAACTCGTGAGTAACTCTCTAAGTGATGCCTTATAGGTAAATAAAGATATATAGTCGTAATTCGGGTGATACTGGATTAACTTACATAACTTTGCAATTATCTGCGGAGCTTAAGAAAGCTTACATAATCATAAGTGACTTAGAAGATCCTTGGATTACCCTTCTCAGACATGGTAGAAAATTTAAACACTTAAAATTGATAACTTAACATAATCCTTTAGGGGTATAGCAGAGAGCTTCTCAACTTAAGTTACTATTTTGCAGACGTTCAACTCTAATTATTTCATAGAAGGTTAACACTTTAGTGGTTATTCATCAACATAACACATACTGAACATAAACAACTTAATTTATAACTCTTTTGCTGAACGTCTTCAGAACAGGGTTAATCTTCCTAGCTGTTGCCTACCTCGTTCACAATAGTAACTCGTATCGTCTAATTTAACAATATTCTGCTCTACTTTCCTTATTCATCTTAACTTCTTTGCCAAAAATTATTCACTATACACTCAAGTCTTTACCCTCGTGTTCACTATTCTGTTAATTCTTATATACCTGTTTGCCTAATTGACAACTTAGCCACGCTTTCCCCGTTAACATGTATCGATTTAGCTTATTCGCTACGTGCCGCTTGCTTAGCTTTAAAGAGGAAAAATATAAAATCTACTTTTACCTTAAGCACTTTAAAACATAAACATATATGAGGGATTAACAATATTATTAAAACGTCATTTCAATAAGCTCGTTTTCCCTCAATCAGCTTAGCGTCATCTTCTTAGCTTAAGTTCAATTACGTGTCATCGTCTTAGCGTTCGTACCAATTTCACTAAGTGACCAGATCATAACATATATTCAACATCACATATACAATATACTGAAAAGGACCAGTGCACGGTACCCATGTTAAGGGGACTTCAGACTCAATTTAGTACTCCGGCAACAATTGTATAAAAATTACGCCTTTCCCTTCACATTTGTTCGCTTCAACCATTCTTAACAATGCAAGCTTTATGAAAAGTAGTTCAAACCCTTTGGAAAGGATCATACATTCTTCAATATGATTTTAAGAACATAGGAATATTGATCCTTTCAATAACTTTGTTTCGTGCTTGAAAAACAAGGAAAGGGACGCCTTTACATACCTTGGAACGTCGACTCTAATTTTTCCTAAAATCTTCCTTTCAAGCTTACTCCTTAAGGATCCTTCAAGTACAATTTACAAAACCAAGAAGCAGCAACTTCACTTCCCCAAAGTTTTGGAAAAATTGGGCAGCAACATGCCACAAAAACACACAAAGAAACACCAACACAATACTACAACATTCTCCAAGTTATAACCTCATAAACTTAAAGAAATCAAAAAGGGAATTACTTACCCTTTCTTAGAGTTGTTATCAGCTAAAGTAGGAGTAAACTCCTACTTTTTCCTCTGCCTAGAATTATCTAAAAACGCAGCAATACCACAATCAACCACAAGACAACAACAAGTCATGAATTCCTTCCAAGGTTCTCTTTTCAAAGACAAAAAGAGACAAGAGTGAAGTTTTTTACCTGTGATATCTTTTCACCATTGGATAGAGCTCTTAATTCTGCGAATTTTGAAAAAAATGAGGTGAAACGGAGTATAAATGAGCTTTTTAGCTCAAAATTACTTCATATAGGCAAGCTGGGCGGTGCCTGTGCGACGTGCCCTCGCGCACGCGCGCTTGCTGCCTGCCTGTCTCAGCGCCCGCGCGCATGGGCGCTTTTCTAGCTGATCGTTCTGTCTTCAAACGAGCATAACTTTTTATTCCAAACTCTGATTGATGAGCGGTTTTTTTTAATGTAAACTTGACTCAAATATCATTCATTTGATAGGATATAGGACCTCTGAATCATTATATATTTGGATATATGTCAATTTAAAGTTGACCCTTATTTACAAACTTCACATACTCTTCGCTTTTCCATTTGCACATATTTCCCTCCTCACCTACGGACAACATACAACCCATAATCCCCTTAATATGACATATAACCATCAAATAATCATCAAAAAAAAATTTCGGGGTGTAACAGATATTCCGAAGACAGCCTTCAGGATGCGGTATATTCATTATGAGTTTGTAGCTATGTCTTTCGGTCCAAACAAATGCTCCTGCAGCTTTGATGGACTTGATGAACAAGGTGTTCAAGAAGTACATTGACATGTTCGTGATTGTGTTCATTCATGATATTCTCATATACTCTGGGGGCGGTCTTCAGTCTCTCTTTGATAACCTAAACTTTCTCCATTGGGTATTTCTGAAGGTATCTCCCATGAAGGGAGTAATGTGGTTTGGGAAGAAAGGAAAAATCAGTCTCCGCTATGTTGGTCCCAACAAGATTATGAGAAGAGTTGGTAAGGTGGTGTATGAGTTGGAGTTGCCCACAGAGTTGTCTCTGTGCAACCTGCATTTCATGTATCGCTTTTGAAGAAATGTTTGGGAGATCCAGCCCTAGTAGTTCCGGTGGACAGTGTTGGTGTAAACGATAGACTTTAGCTATGAGGAGATTGTAATGGAAATATTAGATCGTCAGGTTCAGAAGATAAGGAACAAGGAAGTAGCTTTAGTTAAAGTATTATGGATAAATCAGCATGTTGAAAGAGCTATGTGGGAAGCCAAAGCGGATATGAAAGAGCTAAGGAATGAAATTTATAAGGCTCACCACGACTCCTCCAAGGACTCGTCAGATCATACAATGACACGTATGACGAGTAATTCTGATAAATTCTTAGATTTCCTTGATAATTTCCTCTCCTAGTTTAGGGTCTGATCTTCGGGACTTTTGGGGTGTTATATAATCTCCCCCTTGGAAATGTTCATCCTTTAATGGAGACTAAATGGGGTGGAAAGATAGGGAAAGAACTGCATTCTTGTAACTAAAAACTATAGACTGAATAGTGATAGAGTGACTGACTCCGAACTCAGACACATACTAAACTAAATTCATGAAATATGCATACATGCTAAAATGTGAGAGTAATCGAGAGACATGAAACTGAATAGAGGTGAGGGTACTCGGCATCATATCTGCTTCGGCTTCACACATAGCTCCATCAAATAGCTAATTTCTCCACAACACCTTCACCAAACCACCCTCCTTGTTCCTCAGCTTCCAATCCTGAGGATCAAAGATCTCAATGGGAACCTCCTAATAGGTAAGGTTATCCATCACCGCAATGATCTCTATCGGAACCGCTAGAGCTAGATCACCAATGCACTCTTCCTGCAAAGACACATGGAAAATGGATACATCGAAGCTAACTCCGTTGACAACTCCAACTCATAAGACACCTTGCCAACATACCTAAAAATCCTATAAGGACCAACATATCAAGGACTAAGATTTCGATTCTTTCAGAACCTCATAACTCCCTTCATGGGTGACACCCTCACAAACATCCAATTATTAACCTCAAACTCAAGCTCTCTCCTTCTAACATCCACATATGATTCCTAATGATTTTGAGCGGTCTTCAGTCTCTCTTGGATAACCTGAACTTTCTCCATTGGGTATTTCTGAAGGTATCTCCCATGAAGGGAGTAATGCGGTTTGGGAAGAAAGGAAAACTTAGTACCCGCTATATTGGTCCCAGCAAGATTGTGAGAAGAGTTGGTAAGGTGGCGTATTAGTTGGAGTTGCCCACATAGTTGTCTTCCATGCATCCGGCATTTCATGTATCGCTTTTGAAGAAATGTTTGGGAGATCCAGCCCTATTAGTTCCGGTGGACAGCGTTGGTATAAAAGATAGACTTAGCTATAAGGAGATTCTAATGGAAATATTAGATCGTCAGGTTCGGAAGCTAAGGAACAAGGAAGTAGCTTTAGTTAAAGTATTATGGATAAATCAGCATGTTGAAAGAGCTACGTGGGAAGCCAAATCGGATATGATGGCTAAATACCCACATTTATTCCATACCGACTCAGTTCCGTATTGAGGTACCACTTTTTCCCTATGACTCTATTTGAGTTTTCATGTTCAGATCATGTGTTCAAGTTTCTTTTATGTATATGGATGTGTATGTGAAGCATGCAATCAGTTCAGCTATGTGGTAGGAATTCGAGGTAGTCATTTCATTAGTTTTCGGTTTAAATGATCATTATTTGGGTGTAATGATTGCATGTCTTTGTTTATCTGCTTGTTTCCAACATTCGAGGACAAATTTTCCCAAGGGGGAGATATTGTAATACCCTGAAAGTGCCTAAGATTAGACTTGGGATCAAAATTTTATGTTGGCTAAAAAACTGGGAAAAAGTCACAGGATGGGTGATGTAACAACTCGTGGTTTGAAACCATGGGTCGTTATTAGTAGTCATGGGAGGAATTGGACCTCGGCAGTAGGGGATACCACTGTTCATCTAATGAACCGTAGTGAGAAGTGACGACTCGTGCTCATCAGTCCTGGTTTGAATTGCAATATCTTCCAGTGGATATAACAGATGGATACCACGACTTGTGGTGAGGCTCTTGGTAAGGGAACTTCAGATTTTAAGGGAATCTATCAACAATTAATCTAACGACTCATTGTTTGAAGCAATGAATCATCCTATCGAGTTGTGTTAAGAATATGAAAACATGAAGTAAAGCAGTGGACCCAACAACTCGATAACACGAGTCGTGGTATCGTGCAACGACTCGTGGGATCAGTCATTGGTTCATCCAGATCAGTTTTTCAGGGATTTTTCATTAAGGGTATTTTTGATCTATCCATGCTCCAAGGCCCTAACTACGTCGTTTTATGTACTTTTTTGAGCATAATAGGATAGGTTGAGTCCCTCTTCCATAAGCCATTCCCATGCATGCAAATTAAGAGGATTTTAGAGAGATCAAACATAGTTCCAAGCTTTTCCCTATCAATTCTCCATTGGACATTCAAGGAACTCTAGAATCTGATCTTACCCAGGTATGTAGGGTTGCAAATGGGTGTTCCTGTCCACACCCATGCCCATTCTCTATTAATTTATGAAAATCTATCAAAAATCTCCTGGGTTTTAATTCAAATTTCGTAAAAATCTAATGATTTACTAATGGGTTATTATTGTTTGTGATTTACATCATATTTTATGGACGTTGATTATATTTTACAACTATTTTTATTATGTAATTATTGATTTCAATTTCGACATATTCTAGCCTAATTACGTAAGATGTATGATGAATCGATTTATGATCTACTCTTCAATTGTTGATATTTACACATAATTTATGATTTTGAATATGAATTTATTCAATCACCCATCATGATTTAATGATTTACAAGTTATATGTATGATCTAGAAGTATGCATGAAACCTATGATTCATGAATTATGTTTTGGCCAACTCATGGGCCTTATGTCATGGCTAGTTCATGTATGTACAAGAATGTTTATGATTATCATTATTTAACTAGCCCATGAATTCATTCATGTTATACTATGAGCACTATATATGTTTTGGGATTATTATTGAACACCGAGTGGGTTCAGGGCCTAGGTTCTGCCCCGGATCTCATAAACTATGTGCCAACATAGGTATGTTGCGACCTCCTTTATGACTGTCCGGACCCAAATTTCCCTTTTCATGGTGATATCACACTTTTATGGTTCTACCCTAGGCAATGTACGGACACCCTCCCGACTATTGTTACAAGTCAGGCTTTATGTGTGCTCATATGGGGTATGTCGGTTAAGAGAATCTTCCACTGTTTTTCATGATTTATGCATGTTTAAGATTATGTATTAGGGATCATGTCATGTTAAATAAAGCTTTTCTCTTTTGATCATGAGTACGATTGTATTACGAATGTTTTGAAAATCTTGAGCCTTATGTTATGTTACGAGATTTATGATATGAGCATGATGTCCTACTCTTATGATCATTTATGAGTTTTATATATTTTAGATGTCCATTTTACTTACCTTGCATACTCAGTACATTCCACGTATTGACCGCATACTTTCTATGTTGTATCATTTTATGATACAGGACTCGGCTCTAAAGATCATCCTCATCCTTAGTCCATTGCAGAGGCCGCTTTCAGCTTTGTTGGTGAGTTCTCATGTTTCAAGGGTCTTTTGATTAAGCATGTATGCTGATCTATGTTTTAGTATTTGGCTAGGTTAGTTGGGGGTGTTGTCCCATCAACCCATCTTACATGTTAGAGGCTTTCAAATAGTATGTAGTACTCAACTTATGTATATGTTTAGTACTTTCGAGTGTTATGATATGTTGTGATACATTTATGTTATGTTATGCCTTATGTTCGTCTTCTACTTAAACTAAATGAAGTTGGATGTACGCCTATGCCATGGGTCAACTTGGGGCCTCTCGGAGTTCCTCGTCTCGTGTCACGATCCGGGTCTACATTCGGGTCATGACAGATAGGGGCCAACATAACTAGGGCTAGTTTTCCTTTCTTCTCGAACCTCATCACTCCCTTCATGGGAGACACCTTCAGGAACACCCAATCATCAACTTCGAACTCAAGTTCTCTCCTTCTCACCGTCGTATAAGACTTATGGCGATTTTGAGGGGTTTTCAACCAGTCCCGTATGAGTTGAACATTCTCCATTCCCTCATGGAATGAATCTGGTCCTATCATTGCAGCTTCACCAACTTCAAACCAACCAATAGGCGATCTACATCTCCTCCCATAAAGAGCCTCAAACAGAGCCATCTAAATGCTGGAATGGTAGCTGTTATTATACGCAAACTCAATAAGAGGAAAATAGTCATCCCAACTACCCTTGAAGTCAATCACATATGCTCTTAGCATTTGCGCAAGTGTCTAAATTATCCGCTCCGCCTAACCATCCGTTTGCGGGTGAAATGTTGTACTGAGCTTAACCTGAGTACCATGTCCTTTTTGAAGAAACCTCTAAAATTGAGTGGTAAATTGAGTACCCCTTTCTGATATGATGGACAAGGGCACTCCATGCAACTATCTAGCTCTCAGATGTATAGCTTGGCATAATCCTCCGCTGAATTAGTGGTTTTGATCAGTAGAAAATGAGTGGCTTTGGTCAACCTGTCCACAATCACCCAAATGGAGTCATACTGTCGACGAGTGCGAGGAAACCCTATGATAAAGTCCATATTGATTTCTTCCCACATCCAAGTAGGGATACTAATGTCCTGAGGCACACCTCCCAGTCTCTGGTGCTCAACCTTCACTTGCTGGCAATTTGGACACTTAGCTACAAATTGTGCGATGTCCTTCTTCATGCTATTCCACTAATAGACTTCCCGTAAGTCGTGGTACTTCTTGATGGCACCTGGATGTATCGAATATATGGAACCATGAGCCTCATACAACATCCGATTTCTCAAATCATCAATGTCCAGGACACTCAAGCGACCCTGATATCGAAGCACACCATCTCCCCCTTTAGAGAAGACCTCTACCTTTTGACTCTGAACGACTTCCTTTATCTTTACCAAAATAAGGTCCTCGTCTTATCTATCTTTTACATCAGTCACTAAGGAAGACTCTGATCCATTCTAAACAATAACACCACCATTGGTCGAGTCAACCAAACGAACTCCCAACCTTGCAATTCGATTCACATCCTTCACCAACTCCTTCCTCCCCTCATCCACATGGGACACACTCTCCATGGAGAGTCTACTAAGTGTGTCTGCTACAACATTAGCCTTGCCCGTATGGTAAAGGACACTCATGTCATAATCCTTAAGTAGCTCAAACCACCTATTAAGTCATAGAATTAGATCCTTCTGGGTAAACACATATTGTAAACTCTTGTGGTCCGTAAACACATCTACATGGACTCCATACAAATAGTGTCTCCAAATCTTCAATGCAAATACCCCCACTACCAATTCAAGATCATGGGTGGGGTAGTTCTTTTCATGAATCTTCATCTATCAGGAAGCGTATGCTATCACTTTACCATGATGCATCAATACACAACCAAGGTGATTCTAGAAGCATCGCAATACATCACAAACCCATCGGTACCCTCCGGTAAGGTTAACACCGGTGATGAGGTAAGTTGAGTCTCCAATTCTTGAAAGCTTCTCTCACAAGCATCCGACCATTGGAATTTCACTTTCTTTTGGGTTAATTAGGTCGATGGTGCTGCTATAGATGAAAAACCCTCAACAAATCTGTGATAGTACCCAGTTAAACCCAAGAAACTCCTGATGTCTGAAGGATTCACCGGTCTAGGCCAATTCTTTACTGCTTCTATCTTTTGAGAGTCCACCTTTATGCCTCACTCGACAACACATGACCCAAAAATGCCACCGAGTTCAACCAAAACTCGCATTTACTGAATTTATCATATAGTTGGTGATCCATGAGAGTGTGTAGTACCACCCTCAAATGAGCGGTATGTTACTCCTCGCTCCGAGAGTATATCAGGATGTCATCAATAAAGATAATCATGAACATATCCAAGTATTGATTGAACACCTAGTTCATCAAATCCGTAAAAGCTACAGGAGAATTCGTTAGTCCAAAAGACATAACTACAAACTCATAATCACCATACTGCGTCGTGTAAGCTTCCTTCGGGATATCACTCTCTCGAACCTTGAGTTGACGGTATCCCGACAAAAGATCTACCTTCGAAAAGAACTTGGCACCCTGAAGCTGGTCAAAAGAATCATCAATTCTAGGTAGAGGATACTTGTTCTTGATGGTAACATTGTTCAATTGCCAATAATCAATACACATACAAAGAGAACCATCTTTTTTCAGACAAAAAGAACTGGTGCACCCCATGGGGATTTGCTCGGTCTGATGAATCCCTTATCTAAAAGGTCCTTCAACTTCTCTTTCAACTCCTTTAGCTAGGCTGGAGCCATTCTGTAAGGAGAAGTAATAAAGTGGCTAAGTAAGCCAAGTATCGATCCAAGGAGACTCAGGATAAGTAAAATTACCTAAGTATATTATATTCTTATCTTACCTCTAATTATGCTAACAACAGCGTAACCAACAGTTAAATGAGTTTTTGGTTATAAAAGATATATATACTAAAACTATTAACAATTATTTACTGTGAATTTAAACTATGGATATGAGCATGCCAAGGTTAAGAACAAGTAATGAATCCGATTATAATAATAATTTGGTTAATTTCTTCTTCATGTTGCTAGCCAAGAACAGTAGCCTAGAAATTAAAACTCTCGTATTTAATTTCACTTTAGAATCATAAACCATCCATCTACATTTCTGTGATCAAATGCAATTTATGACCTAGCAATACAATTCCAATTCCTAAACTGACTAATACGGCTTTCAAGTATATTTCTATCAGGAAAGCACATCAAAACCCAATTTTCCCAAATCAAGTTAAGAACAATACCCTATTAATTCACAACTTTCCAATTTCTTGCTCTCTCGAGTGAAATTGGACTTTTTAGATGTACATTAATGTCGGCCACACACTAATGCAGTAGAAACAAGAATTAATAGAACAGCATGAAAGAAGAAGAAGAAAACCATATCATTAACAATCAAAATTCATCACCATTGTTCAAAACCTTAGCAAGGAAGAGAATTAGCCACTCATTTGTGGATTGATCATCCTAAAACAAGTGTAAATCATGCATACAATTGATAGAAAGAAGAAAGGAAGAGAAGAAATCCCTTAGCTTTTTCGTCCCTCAACTGCTTCTAACCCACGTCCTTGCTCCACCAAGTCTGAACTAATTAAAATAAACCTAAGTGTTCTATTTATAATAGTGGGAAATTTTTCCCGGAATAACAAGCAACGTGTCACTGAGGCCAACGCGGAGCACTGCCTCCGTGACACGGCGTGGACGCGGACCTTCACTGGAAATTCAGGGTCCGGTAAATTAGCCTCAACGTGGAACGGAGGCCAACGCGGAGGCCTATCTCCGTGCCACGGAGCTGTCGCGAGGCCACACTGGAATTTGCCATTTAATTTCCTCTCCAGGCAGTGTGCCTCCGCGATGGTAGCGTGGCACGGCTCCATCGCGGAGCCCCTATACTTTGTGCATTCCAATGTCTTTTCCACCCTCGCATCCAAGTCCAACTCCGATATAGTTCCAACATGCATTTTAGCTCCTAAAAATCATATTTTCCTGCAAAACAAATGCTAATCATGTTGGTTAGTATAAATTCGCATTTTATTACCAACTACATGAGAATATATACACATTGCACAACAAACAAGGCGAAAATGATACATTTGAGTATCACTTGGGCATATAAATCTGCCCAAGATCAACAATCATGAGTCTAGATAAATTGGTTGCAAACCTAAAGACGTATAAAATAAATATGGAAAACTTCAAAAAGAGTGAAGGAAGTAAGGATAGAATTATGGCTCTCAAAGCAACTTAGAGTGAAGGTTCTGACCTTGTTGAGGATGGATTTACTTTAATCACCAAAAATATCAAGAAGCTTCTTAAGAAAGATAACACCAGCGCAGCTTTGAACGCCGGGCTGGTCAGTGCTAGACACGACTCCCAAAAACATGCGTATAGGCTCATACGTAAATTAATAATATCATGAATTAAGACTCATTGGCTAAAATATAACATTTATCATCTCTGATCCCCTTTAAAACATGTTTAGCCAAGAATCAAGGCCCTTTTAATCTTCCAACATCATAAATCGATAAATCATGTAATTCACTTCATAAATCATAAATCATTCTTTAACATGTTGGCATTGCCCAATACTTCATCATATTCAATTCTTTCAAAATATGCTCATAAACATGGGGAACTTGAATTCATGCTTTTCCATCATCAATAAATTCAAAATATTTCATATTCATTGTAAATCATAACTTTCATTAACTTTCATCAAATGGGCATTTTTAGATTTAAAAGCTTGAAACATGATTTTAAAAAGAATAATAATACAACCTGTCCATCATTCATAATTCAAGAATTAAAACCAAATTAAATCATACCCGTAAAGAGAAATAACATTTTCATGCATTTGAATAAAACCCCTTAGATTTGAATAGGAGGATTCAAGATTTTTAATTAAGATTCGGGCATGGGTGGGAAAGAATTTCACCCATTCTAAAACCCTACATACCTGAAGATGGATTGACTCAAAGTTCCTTGAACACCCACAAAGAAATTGATGAGAGCTTGGGGAAGAAGACCATAAATCTCCCATCTCTCTAATGTTCTTACATGAGAATGGGCATGCATAAATGATTTAACTCCTTTTATCACACTCAAAAAATATCCAAAATGACGTTGTTTAGGATCTAAAAGAACAAAAAAGTCAAAAATGTCCTTAATAAAATTTCCCTAAAAACTGCTCCGGGTGGACCAATGATCGACCCAATGGGTTGTTGTACAAAACCACGACTCGTGGTATCAATTCATTGGGTCCACTACCCTATATCATATCTCAAATCCTTCAAACGGCTTGTCAGGATGAGTCGTTACTTCAAATGACGAATGGTTGGATCGACCATCGTCAACTTCTTGGCCATTGTTCGGGTGGTTTTGGGTAATAAAACCAACACGCAAGTGCACGTGGTCGAACAAGTAGTAAGTGGCTTTAGTAAGCCAAGTATCGATCCCACAGAGACTTGGATGAAGTGCAAATTGCTCAAGTGTACTATATTTTATTTCTAAAAATGCAGACAACAGTGTAACCAAAAAGTTGATAGTTTGTTTTATAAATTTTATACTAAAACTAAGGACAATTATCTACTTTGAATCTTAACTATGAATGAGAGCATGCTGAGGTTAAACGAACATGTAATGAAACTAATTATCATCATACTTTGGTTAATCTTTTCCTCCAGTTGCTAGCCAAGAACATTTGCCAAGAGATTAAAACTCTCGTATTTAACCTCACTTAAGAATCATGAACCATCCGCCTACATTTCTGTGATCAAATGCAATTCATGTCCTAGATATACAATTCCGGTTCCTAAATTGACTAATACGACTTTCAGGTATATTTCTATCCTGAAAGCAAATCAAAATTCAATTTTCCCAAATCAAGTAAAGAACATATCCTATTAATTCACAACTTTCCAATTTCGTGCTCTCTCGAGTGAAACCGGACATTTTAGATGTACATTAATGTAGGCCACACACTAATGCCGTAAGAACAAGAATTAATAGAACAACATGGAAGAAAAGATGCAAAACCAAAGAATCAATGATCAAATTTCATTACAATTGTTCATAACCTCAGCAAGGAGAGGAATTAGCCACTCATTTGTGGATTAAACATCTTTAATTGAGTGTTAATCATACAAGCAATTGAATTAAAGAAGAAAGAAAGAGAGAAAAAACCCTGAACTTTTTGTCCCTCAACTGCCTGTAACCCACGTTCTTGCTCCACCAAGTCAGAATATTAAAAAATGAACGTAAGTGTTCTATTTATACTGCTGGGAATTTTTCAAGGAATAATGAGTAACGTGTCACGGAGTGCATCGCGGAGCACTGCCTCCGTGACACACCACGAACGCGGACCCTCACTGGAACTGGGGGTCCGGGAATTTAGGCTCAACGTGGCACGACGTGCATCGCGGAGCACTGGCTCTGTGCCACGGAGCAAACGCGGACCTCTACTGGAATTTGGGTGAATTTTCCCAATCCAGGCAGAATGCCTCCGCGATGGTAGCGTGACACGGCTCCATCGCGGAGCCCCTTTATTTCATGTTGTCCAATGCCTTTTCCCTTGCTCGCATCCAAGCCCAACTCCAATGTCATCCAACATGCATTTTAGCTTCCTGAAATCACATTTTACCTATAAAACAATGCTAATCATGTTGGTTAGTATAAATTCACATTTTATTACCAATTACATGAGAATGTATACACATTGATAGATAAACAAGGCGAAAATGATACTTTTGAGTATCACTTGGGCATATAAATCTGCCCAAGATCACTTACCCCACACTTAAATCCTTGTTCGTCCTCGAACAACAAGCATACAATGCATGCAATTTACATCCCAACCTCGCTACTTCGGTTCGACAATTTAAGCTACGGTCATACTGATTATTCAATACAGCAAATCATCAAGAAAACATGCATGGTCTTATCAATGCAGTGACCTTCAATACATTAAGACCTCCTAGACTTTAAGAATCGACTCTCGATATTGGCAAACTCATGCAAATCAGCTGATCAAGATATCCGACACGAAAATTAATCTTTCATCAAGCATGTGCCCTCACAACACAAGAGAATCTTCCCCTTTTTGCTCATATGACTCACAAATATTCAAACAGGGGCATGTACACACAATTTCACTCTCTCTCCCAAAAGGATTCACATGCATCATGTCATGACCCATAAGCTTGCACTTAGTGTATTACTCCACTAATATAAAGAAGTGCGATGTAAGATCACGTAGGACTTTAATGGGTTGTAATGGAAGCTATGGAACTAGTAAATATTGGATTAGCCAATAATAGCCACTAGCATCCTTAAGCGCCTTTTCAACACATCCCATCAACTCATGGACATTGTTTCCCTTTTTTTTTTCATCATCCCATTCTTGATGATTTTCTTTAGTATGGCCCATTTCATTAAGCACACTTGACACAACAACAAAGATTGTTCATGCACCTTCATTATTGTTTATGTATAATAAGTGCACCTTCAACCTTTTCTTTTCTTCCCTCACTCTGCTTTTCTTTTTCTTTTCACCCTTCTCACTCTTTGACACTTTGGGAAAATGATTTTCTCTTCTTAAGCGCTTAAGAGTTTTGTATAGACTTTACGGCTAATGAAAAGAAGGAACTAAGCTCGGTTTACACTTTTTGGACAAAAGAAAAAACAACAATCGGCTAAAGGCTCAAAGGGCTGACTAGGGTATACAATCACAGAAAGGGGGGTATGACAAGGAAAAAAATAGAAACTCTCGGTTAAAACAAAGAAATGCCTACATCCTTTCCTACAATACACCTCCTTCATTTCGTTTTGTACACACACCAGGCAAGTTCTAGACACTTCACAATAGCATGGAATGTCAACACCTCACTTCACACTTTCTGCACATGCTCGATTCAAGATGTATTCACAGACTCTTCAATCAGCTAATTACATGAATTCAAACATTAAGCCTCAATCATACTGAATCGAACTCTACAACCTAGGTATCTCAACATATTTACAAATTAGCATGCTTTCATATGAATCACCTTTGCATTTTGAATATCATGCACAACACGCAACCAGAATTTCGCAACCATAGAGTAACTACAGGTTTCGGGGTGCAATCCACCAAAGAAATGAAAAGAAAAGAAAAAATAATTGAGAAAAAAAACTACTCCTAACGACTACATTTCCCTTAAGACGGTCGTCATCCATCCATCATAGGGAACGGTCACTACTTAAGACGTCGGTTCAATGGGACCATTCTCTGTAAAAGAACCGAAAACAAACGCCGAGAAACCCAAAATAAAAAAAAATGTCGAAAATATCGATCATTTCGATAGAAAAATTATTTACAAAATATTTCAAAATTTACAAACTATTTTAAAAAAATTTTAAAAATATCGATCATTTCGATAACAAAAATATGTACAGAATCAGAATCAACTAGCAACCATTCAGCAACACACATCAATTTCACAAACATTTACAAATACAGAACAATAACTTGAAAATTCACAACTCACAGGGACAAACACATTTTCACATACACGACAGCAAAATAGAGCATACATGCAAAACAGCCCAGCCCAGCACCTAACTACTCCCACCCCACACTTAGTCCGAACATTGTCCCCAGTGTTCACAAAAATTAAAATAGCACAAAATCGGGTGGTGGAACTCCCTGATTAATCAAAGTATTCCACTTCTTCATCGGGTGCTGCTGCTTCATCTCCCATGTCCGAGTCGCCTCCGTCGTCATCATCAAACTCCACATTGGAGTCCTCCCGACGTGTCTCCTCGTTCGTGGGGACATCATCATCTGTGGGCTCTACAAATGCTGGCCCTACTCGGCATAGAGCCCTGGCGTTTTCACCAAAAGGGTAGTCTAGCTCGAGCTGCCATAGCTCCTCCTCTGTCGCCGGCCTCCCACCTATCCTTAGCTGGAGCATCTGCATCCCATACATTCGAGCCATATACTGGTCATCACGAGCATGTCGCTCGCTAAGTGTAAGCACTGGCCCGTGGGTGGTGTCGAGAGCCTTAGTTTTAGTAATGTCTAAGGCCCGCCGCTCCAACTGCGGGATATAATCAAGGGCCTCCTCCTCAACATCGAGGCCCCTGAGAAAGGTGGTCAGTAATCCACCAAAACCATACATGTGCCCCTGGTGCAACCGGGCTCTCTTCATGGCGGATATAATAACCGCCCCGACATTGATCTCCAGCCCTTTTATCAGGGCGTACACCAGGCAAACACGATCCCGGGTTACATCAGTCATATGTACCCTCGGGATTAGGCATGAGCAGACTATCTTCAGCCAGATTCTGGCTTCCCTGTTCATCTGTGAATAGGGCAACGTCTGGTGGTAGCCCCTCTCTTTGTGTCTGCTCCATCTAGCTGTTGATCGGGTCCCACACAATGTGCGTTTGATGTCCGCATACGGTGGGGTAATGTTCAGCTATTGGAGGACGTGGGTGTCTGTATCCCGCACTCCTATGATGGCATTGAGGTGGTGGGGCTCCAAAGTGACTATTTGCCCTCTGATCTTGATGGTGTGACTCCTGATCGTCGGGTTCCAATTGGCATAGAACTCCCGAACCAAGTGCAGATTGCATTCCTTGGGCTCCTCAAAGATGAACTTGAGCCCAGCTACCTCGATCCGGTGGACCATTCTAGGGAACTCCTGTGCCAATGGCTCCCGTGCTATGTGCTCCTCGGGGAAATATTTATTTTCTTTGTGCTTTGCGTACCACTTTTTCCCCTCATCGATCACCCATCTCATTCCGTACTGGCGGCATTGGCCGCGTGGAACTGCTGGTGCAGCTGGGACTGCTGTGCCCAGTCTGATTCGTTTCCTTCCAGCGCCTGAAGTTGATGCGCCTTTTCCTTTATCTTGCCGGCTTGCCATTTCACCTGTCAACCCAAGTAAACAAGATCAATGTTAAGCTAACTGATATTAACTTCGGCTAAGGTAGGGTTACGCTAGGTTACCCCACACTTAGTCCTTAGCTACAATTATAACAATACAACAAGAATATCTTTATTTACACAAAACAAACAACTATACAATCATGCTTAGTGCGTTCGAAAGAAAATTCGACGGTATAACTTCTGCGTACTACTCAGACTTTGTTCAGCTAATCACAATTACTACCATCGCTAACATTTTAACCATCGCACTTAGCAACGAAAAACAAAGAAACAAAAATAACACCAAAAATATATCTACACACGAGCCTATCCAACCAACCAATTTTTACAAATTTCAAAATTTCCCCCAACCCGAGAATCCATCGTTCTATTAACATCCTAACAATTTGTACATCGACTCATCTCATTCAACACGGACAACCCGGCATAAAATTCACAAGTTCAGTACATTTTCGACTTCAAATTCAACTAACAAGCCCTAGAATTGATTTTATCAATCAAATTCGATCAATTCATGCAATCGACAAGTTCAAACAATCATACGACATTCCAAACATTCATCAATCAATAATGAAATCAAATTCATGATTAATTTCGACTTAGGGAAATTTAGCTCACCTCCCATGCTAAAAATCGAAGAAAATCGACAAGAATTTGAGAGGGAATCGAAGAACATACCTTGTTTTTGAAGAATCGAAGAAAACTCAGTGAATTTCTTGCCTTACTCCGTGGCACGTTGATGGGGGATGGGTTTTGGGGGGTTTGGTCGCGGAGGGATTAGAAAATGAGGGAAAAGGGAGGGTTTCGGGGTTAAAAAGGAAGAAAATCGCATGGGTCACCCGGCGACCCGGTGTGACCCGTCGCGATATACACGGCAACGTGTCACGGAGTGCATCGCAGTGCACTGCCTCTGTGACATGGAGCCATCGCGAGGCTGTTTTGGAAATTTTTAAAATTTCCGGGTTATACCTCAACGTGTCACGGAGGGTAACGTGGAGGTCCTCCTCCGTGATACGGAGCTATCGCCCCAGCTCACTGTTTTCCACTTTTTATTAATTTTTCATACCTCGACTTTTCCTTCGCGATTCCGTGCGTATTTTCCTCCGTTTGACCTGAAAATCATCTCACTATACAAAATTGGTTAGAATTATAGGTTTCACTCTAATTATAAATAAACAAAAACCAAAACGAAAATTTTTGTAGTAAATCAAGAAAAATAAAAAGAAAAATCTATTTACACTTTACAAACTGAAAGAAAGAAAAAATTTTCTTCACGGGTTGCCTCCCGTACAGCGCCTGGTTTACCGTCGCGGCTCGACGTCGTTAAGCTTAATTGTCCGCTAGGGTGATGGACAATTTCTCTCGATCACCGTCCTCCCCCCAGTCGTGCTTACACCTTTCCGGTGGTTTTCCCATTAACTCTCGAGAATCCTTCATCTGCTTATCATCACCTTGATCAATCACATTGATCACCGAGAGTTCTTCATGCACCATCGGGAGCTTGGGTGCCTTGTACACATCGAACACCTCTACCTTGTCATGTGCTTGCATTGTTAGCTGCCCCGCAGCTACATCGATTAGTGCTTTCCCGGTTGCCAAGAAGGGACGTCCCAAAATAAATGGGAGTTCCGTGTCTGGTTCAAGATCCAGCACGACAAAATCTACCGGGAAAATTAGGGAGCCAACTTGCACCAGAACGTCCTCAACAATGCCATCCGGCCTAGCTAAGGATCGATCTGATCTTGGGAAGATTTATATGCCCAAGTGATACTCAAACGTATTATTTTCGCCTTGTTTATGTGCAATATGTATATATTCTCATGTAATTGGTAATAAAATGTGAATTTATACTAACCCACATGATTAGCATTTGTTTTGCAGGAAAATATGATTTTTAGGAGCTAAAATGCATGTTGGAACTATATCGGAGTTGGACTTGGATACAAGCGTGGAAAAGACATTAGAAGGCACAAATTGTAGGGGCTCCGCGATGGAGCCGTGCCACGCTACCATCGCGGAGGCACACTGCCTGGAGAGGCAATTAAATGGCAATTTCCAGTGAGGCCTCGCGACAGCTCCGTGGCACGGAGATAGGCCTCCGCGTTGGCCTCCGTGCCACGTTGAGGCTAATTTACCGGACCCTGGATTTCCAGTGAAGGTCCACGTCCACGCCGTGTCACGGAGGCAGTGCTCCTCGTTGACCTCCGTGACACGTTGCTTGTTATTCCGGGAAAAATTTCCCTCTAGTATAAATAGCACACTTAGGTTTATTTTAACGAGGGGAGTTTTAGTTCAGACTTGATGGAGCTAGGACGTGGGTTAGCAGCAGTTGAGGGACGAAAAAGCTAAGAGATTTCTTCTCTTCCTTTCTTCTTTCAATCAATTGTATGTATGATTTACACTTGTTTTAGGATGATCAATCCACAAATGAGTGGCTAATTCTCTTCCTTGCTAAGGTTTTGAACATGTGTAGTGAATTTTGATTGTAAATGATATGGTTTTCTTCTTCTTCTTTCATGTTGTTCTATTAATTCTTGTTCTTACTGCATTAGTGCTTGGCCGACATTAATGTACATCTAAAAAGTCCAATTTCACTCGAGAGAGCAAGAAATTGGAAAGTTGTGAATTAATAGGGTATTGTTCTTAACTTGATTTGGGAAAATTGTGTTTTGATGTGCTTTCCTGATAGAAATATACTTGAAAGCCGTATTACTCAATTTAGGAACCGGAATTGTATTGCTAGGTCGTAAATTGCATTTGATCACAGAAATGTAGACGAATGGTTTTTGATTCTTAAGTGAAATTAAATACGAGAGTTTTAATTTCTAGGCTAATGTTCCTGGCTAGCAACATGAAGAAGAGATTAACCGAATTATTATTACAATCGAATTCATTACTTGTTCTTAACCTTGGCATGCTCATATCCATAGTTTAAATTCATAGTAAATAATTGTTAATAGTTTTAGTATACATTTTATAAACAAAAACTCAATTAACTGTTGGTTACGTTGTTGTTAGCATAGTTAGAAGTAAAATAAGAATATAGTATACTTAGGCAATTTTTACATACCCTGAGCCTCCTTGGATCGATACTTGGCTTACTTAGCCACTTTATTACTTGTTTGACCGCGTGCACTTGCGTGTCAGTTTTATAACCTCAGCAACCCACCGAACAAGTTTTTGGCGCCGTTGCCGGGGAGGCTAGGCGATTTGTGAAATTGTGTTTAGTGTAAATTTACTGTATTTTTATTTTTATTTTCTTAAGTGTTAACAACTTGGTCTTAGCCTGTATTTTGCAGATTTTGTTTCTGTGAACACTGGCAAGGGACAAGGAGCTGGTGGAATCCTACTTAGAGCCTGAACGTGAATTTCATAGTCAACGTAGGGAAGCTCTACAAAAGAAGCTGCAGTTGTTCCGACAATCTATTATGGAGCAACAAAATCCACCAGTTGTGAGGGCAGTGTTAGTGCCCGATGAAGCAGCAGCAAGGCCGGTTCGCGAGGTGGCAATCCCACACGCTAACAATGTACATTCTAGCATCCGCAAACCAGAGCCTGGAGGGAGGTTTGAATTAAAGCAGAATACGGTGCAACTCTTGCACACAAGTGGGCAATTTACTGGTCTCCCTCATGAAGATCCACAACAACATCTCCAAAACTTTTTGGAGATAAGTGACACTTATATACCCGCTGGAGTGTCACCTGATTATGTTCGGCTCACCTTATTTCCGTTTTCCTTACTTGGTGAAGCCAAGAGGTGGTTAAAAGCTGAACCACCCAATTCTATATCAACGTGGGATGATCTTGCACGGAAGTTTTTGATTAGATTTTTCCCTTCTGGTAAAACAGCCAGACTTAGAAGTCAAATTCTAAGTTTTAAACAGAGGGAGGGAGAAAATTTATATCAAGCCTGGAAAAGATTTAAATCCATGTTGCGAGACTGCCCTCATCATCATCAGTCCAATGAGGTGTTGGTACACACATTTATTGAGGGTTTGGAACCCCACACTAAAATTCTGTTAGATTCAGCAGCTGGAGGGCAAGCGCTGGAAAAGACTTACGAGGAGCTGTACACTTTGCTCAACCGAATTTCACAAGGCAATCCAGAATGGAATGCAGATTCATCTCAAGGTGGAGCAAGGAAAGAAGCGGGAGTGCTTGAAGTGGATGGATTTACAGCTATCGCTGCACAGATAGCTGCCTTGCAAAATCAGTTAAACAATCACTTCAGCAATATGAACTTGAACCAGCCTTCAGCTTCAGTCAATGCGGTCCAACAGATGTGGTGTGAAGTGTGTGGTAGTAGTGTGCATTCAGTTGAATGCTGTGGTGCAAATCCTGATTCTGTTAACTTTGTGGGCAATGCACAGAGAAATCAGAAGCATTTTGGTAGTGGCTACAACTCAAATTGGAGGAACCATCCAAATTTTTTGTGGGGTAGCAACAACCAACAAGGACAAGGTTCTGGTCAGGGTATGCAGAGAAATCAAGGAGGGCAACAAAACTATCAAGCTCAATTCAGAAATCACAATGCCCCTCCTCCACCACCATCACCGACCATTGAGGAGATGTTCAAGACCATGATCGCTAATCAAGCACAATTGCAGGCTGACTATGTTAAATTGGCAGCCGAAGTGAAGAACAATCGGTTGGCGACCAAGGCTCTTGAATATCTATTTGGGCAATTTGCTAGTGCCCAAAATACAAGACCTAGAGGAGGACTACCTAGCGACACGACTCCTAATCTGAAGCAGGTTAATGCAGTGACCACGAGGAGTGGTTTACAGTTGAAGGAGGTGGAACCGGAAAGACCGCCTCAAAAGTCAGGAGCAACAGAAGTTGAGGATGAACAAAGTTCTGATAGGGGGAAGACTAAAGAAGCAGAATCAGAAAGGCCTCCACCCCCGTTTCCTCAACGACTTAAGAAACACAAGGAGGAGGCGTGTTTCAAGAAATTTATGGAGGTGCTTAAACAGGTACATGTTAACTTACCTCTTGTTGATGTCTTGCAGAGAGTGCCAAAGTATGCAAAATATATTAAAGACATCGTGGCTAACAAAAGTCATTTGCTGAGTATGCCAAGGTGGCTTTAACGGAGGAATGCACTTTCCGGATTCAGAATAGACTGCCCACGAAACTGAAAGACCCTGGAAGTTTTACTATCCAGCTGACTATTGGGCAAAGTATCTGAGCTCGTGGATTATGCGACTTGGGGGCAAGTATAAATCTGATTCCATCTTCGGTGTTCAGAAAGTTAGGTCTAGGGAGTCCTAGACCTACCACAGTAATCTTGCAGCTAGCGGACAGGTCCTTAGCTAAACCGGATGGTATTGTTGAGGATGTGTTAGTGCAAGTGGGCTCCCTCATTTTTCCGGTCGATTTTATTGTTCTGGACTTTGAACCAGATGCTGAAGTCCCATTTATTTTGGGACGTCCCTTTTTGGCAACCGGAAAAGCATTAATTGATGTAGCTGCGGGTCAACTTACAATGCGGGCACATGACAAGATAGAAGTATTTGACGTGTACAAAGCACCCAAGCTCCCGATTGTAAATGAGGAACTCTCGGTGATCAATGTGATTGATCATGGGAATGCTGATATAATGAATGATTCCCGAGAGTTAACAAGAAGGCCACCAGATGAGGTTGAGCACTACTGGGGGGAGGACAAGGATCGTGAAAAATCGTCCCTCACCCTAGTAGATAATTGAGCATAATGGACGTCGAGCCGCGACGGTAAACCAGGCGCTGCACGGGAGGCAACCCGTGAAAAGAAAAATATTCTATTTTTCTTCTTTTAGTATAGTGTACATAATTTGTATTTTTTATTTTTCATTTTTCTTTTTTTCTTGATTTCGTACAAATTTTTCGTTTTAGTTAGTATTTTTTTCATGGTAGTTAGGAAAATCTATTAATCTAACCAATTTCATTTAGTGAGGGGATTTTCAGGTCTAACGGAGGAAAATATGCATGGAAGCAGGAAAAATAAGGCAAGGTATGAAAATAATTTTTATTGAAGAAACAGTGCACTGGGGCATTGGCTCCGTGTCACGGAGGAGTGGCTCCGCGTTACCCTCCGTGACACGTTGAAGGCAAAATCAGATTTTTTAAAAAAATTTCCAGAGAGCCAACGCGTTGGCTCCGTGTCACGGAGGAGGGGCTTCGCGTTACCCTCCGTGACACGTTGCCCTTTATTCAGTGCCGGGTCACACCGGGTTGCCGGGTGAACCGCGTGTTTTTCTTTAAATTAACCCCGATTTTGCCCTTTTTTCCCCATTTCTCTCCTCCTCCGCGACCAAAACACCCAATTCCCCCCCCCCCCAACCAACGTGCCACGCTAATAGGCAAGGAAAACGTCAAATTTCTTCGGTTCTTCTACTAAAAGGTATGTTATCATCGTTTCTCTCAAGTTTTGGGCAATTTTAGTCGAATTTGAGCATGTGAGGTGAAATATATCACCCCAAGTAGCAAGTAAACATGATGTTGAATTATTTTGTGATTGATTATGTTCGGATTGTTGTAATTAGCGTTTGAACTTGTCGATTATGTGAATAATTCGAATTTGATTGAAATATTGCATTCTAGGGCTTGAGTTATTGAAATTGAATTGGGGAACTTGATAGTTTGATGAATTAGATGCCGGGGTGTGGTTGTAAATTGAGATAAGTCGATGTAAATATTGTATGAATGTTAAGAGAAGACGAATTCTCGAATTGTTGGGGAAAATGCGAAAATTTTGTAAATTGGTTTGATTATTTAGATTTGTATGTAAATAGAATTTTTGTTGTTCTTTTTGTTTTTTTTTGTTTTGTTGCTAAGTGTGATGAATGGATTGCTATCAATAGTAGGATTGGGAGTAGCTGTATGAAGTCTGAGTAGTACGCTAACCGTTATGCTGTCGAAATTTTTCGTGAACGCACTAAGCAATATACCTTATAGTTGCTTGTGTTTGGGGTTGTAAATAGAGTAATCCTTGCCGAAGTATTGTAAATATAGTTAAGGACTAAGTGTGGGGTAAACTTAGTTTAACCCGACCTTAGCCTAAGTTAACTTGTATTTAGCCTAACTTTGTGCTTGTTTATGTATATTGACAGGTACAATGGCAAGTCGACAGGACAAGGGAAAGGGTGCTTCTACCTCAGGCACCGGACGGAAAAGATTGAGGTTGGGCACTGCAGTCCCACCTGCACCAGCTGTTCCGCGCGGCCAACGCCGCCAATACGGAACAAGATGGGTAACCGATGAAGGGAAGAAGTGGTACACGAAACATAAAGAGAACAAGTACTTCCCCAAGGAACATATTGCACGGGAACCACTTGCACAGGAGTTCCCACGTATTGTGCAGAGAATCGAGGCAGCTGGGCTCAGCTTTATCTTTCAGGATCCCAAGGAGTGCAACCTACATTTGGTCCGGGAATTCTATGCAAACTGGAACCCGGCCATCAGAAGCCACACAATAAAAATCAGAGGGCAGATTGTTACTCTGGAACCCCACCAATTTAATGCCATCGTTGGAGCGCGGGACACAGACGCCCACGTTCTCCGCCAGGTAAACATCACCCCACCGTACGCCGACATCAGACGTACGTTGTGTGGGGCTTGATCCACAGCCCGATGGAGTAGACATAAGGAGAGGGGTTACCACCAGACTCTGCCTTATTCGCAGATGAACAGGGAGGCCAGAATATGGCTGAAAATTGTGTGTTTGTGCTTGATCCCGGGAGTCCACATGACGGATGTGACCCGGGACCGTGTCTGCTTGGTGTATGCCCTTATGAAAGGGCTTGAGATTAATGTTGGGGCGGTCATTATATCCGCTATGAAGAGAGCCAGACTGCACCAGGGCCACAGATACGGGTTTGGCGGACTCATCACCACCTTCCTCCGAGGCCTCGACATTGAGGAAGAGGCTTTGGACTATATTCCGCAGTTGGAGTGGAGGGCCCTCGATGTGACAAAAACTAAGGCCCCCGACACCACACATGGGCCAGTGCTGACTTTGGGCGAGCGATATGCTCGTGACGATCAGTACATGGCACGTATGTTCGGCATGCAGATGCTGCAGCTATGGATTGGTGGGAGACCAGCCACCGAGGAAGAATTATGGCAGCTGGAGCTAGATTACCCATTTGGCGAGAATGCCAGAGCCTTATGCCGAGTGGGACCAGCCTTCGTGGAGCCGACGGATGACGATGTCCCTACTGATGAGGAGACACGTCGTGAGGACTCCAATGTGGAGTCCGATGACGACGATGGAGCTGACTCAGATATGGGCGACGAGGCAGCAGCACCGGATGAAGAAGTCGAATATTTCGACTGATCAGGGAGTTCCACCACCCGAAATTTTGTTTTGTAATTTTTGTGAACACTGGGGACAGTGTTCGATTTAAGTGTGGGGTGGGGAGTAGCTAGGTGCTGGGACTTGGGCTCTAATTTGCTGTATGTTTTTCCTTGGTTTGTATGAATGTTTGTGCTTTCCCTGTTATGAACTGATTTGTGTTGTATCTGTATATATTTGTTTGTGTGGTTAATGATGTGCGTTATGAAAAGTTATGGTTGCCAGTGTAAATATTTTGTAAATATATATATATTTTTTTTTTCTATCGAGATGATCGATATTTTTCAAAAATTTTTGAGAATATTTTGCACTTGTAAATATTTTCTTTCTATCGAAATGATCGATGTGTTGCAAAAAAATTTCGGTTTTTATTTTTTTGGGTTTCTCGGAGTTTGTTTTCGGTTCTTTTACCGAGAATAGTCCCATTGAACCGAATGTCATAGTTAGTGACCGTTCCCTATGATGGATGGATGACGACCGTCTTAAGGGAAATGTAGTCGGTAGGAGTAGGATTTTAATTTGTTTTTAATTTTTCTTTGGTGGATTGCATCAATGAACTGTAGTTGCTTTATGGTTGCAAAAATTTCGTTGCGTGTGTAACTGATGTTCAAAATGTGAAAATGATTCGTTTGAGAGCATGCAATTTGGTAAATATGTTGAGTTACCTAGGCTATAGAATTTGATTCAGTATGATTGAGGCTTAATTTGAATTCATGTGATTGGCTAATTAGAGAGTCTGTGAATGCATCTTGATTCGAGCTTGTGCATGAAGTTTGAAGTGAGGTATTGTTATTCCATGCCATTGTGATTAGTCTAGAACTTGCCTGGTGTGTATACAAAATGAAATGAAGGAGGTGTAGTGTTGGAAAGGATGTAGGCATTTCTTTGTTTTTAACTGATAGTTTTCAATTTTTTTCTTGTCAAATTCTACCTTTTTATATGTTGTATACCCCAGTCACCCCGTTGAGCCTTTACCCGATTTCTTTCTTTCTTTTGTCCAAAATTGTATAAACTAAGCTTTATTCCTTCTTTTCATTAGCCTTAAAGTCTATACGAAGCTCTTAAGCGCTTACAAAGAAAAGAAAATGTTTCCCAAAGTGTTAAAGAGTGAAAAGAGTGAAAAGAAAAAGAAAAGCAAAGTGAGGAAAGAAAAGATGATGTTGAAGAGGCACTTGTTGTAATTAAATTATATTGAGGGTACATGAAAACCCTTTGTTTTGTGTCAAGTGTGTTTGATGAAATGGGCAGTACGAAAGTAAACCAGCATGAATGGGAGAAAAAGAGAAAAGAGAGGAACAATGTCCATGAGTCGGTGGGAATGTGTCGAAAAGGCGCTTAAGGATGCTAGCGACTATTATTGGCTAATCCAATATATATACTAGATCCATAGCCCCGTTACAACCCATTAAAGTCCTACGTGATCCTATATTGCATTTCTTTATATTAGTGGAGTAATACACTAAGGGCAAGCCTATGGGTCATGACATGATGCATGTGAATTCTTTTGGGGGAGTGAGTGAAATTAATTTTTATATGCCCCTACTTGAATGTTTGTGTGTTGCATGAACAAAAAGGGGAAGATTCTCTTGAGTTGTGAGGGCACATGCTTGATGAAAGATTGATTTTCGTGTCAGATTTCTTGATTAGCTGATTTGCATGAGTTTGCCGATATCAAGAATCAATTCTTAAAGTCTAGGAAGTCTTGATGTATTAAAGGTCATTGTATTGTAAGACCAAGCATGTTTTCGTGATGATTTGCAAAAATTGAATAATCGGTATGACCGTAGCATAAATGGTCGCACCATAGTGACGAAGGTTGGGATGTAATTTGCATGAGTTGTGTATGTGTTGTTCGAGGACGAACAAGGATTTAAGTGTGGGGTAAGTGATCTTGGGCAGATTTATATGCCCAAGTGATACTCAAACGTATTATTTTCGCCTTGTTTGTGTGCAATATGTATATATTCTCATGTAATTGGTAATAAAATGTGAATTTATACTAACCAACATGATTAGCATTTGTTTTGCAGGAAAATATGATTTTTATGAGCTAAAATGCATGTTGGAACTATATCGGAGTGGGACTTGGATACAAGCGTGGAAAAGACATTAGAAGGCACAAATTGTAGGGGCTCCGCGATGGAGCCGTGCCACGCTACCATCACGGAGGCACACTGCCTGGAGAGGCAATTAAATGGCAATTTCCAGTGAGGCCTCGCGACAGCTCCGTGGCACGGAGATAGGCCTCCGCGTTGGCCTCCGTGCCACGTTGAGGCTAATTTACCGGACCCTGGATTTCCAGTGAAGGTCTGCGTCCACGCCGTATCACGGAGGCAGTGCTCCGCGTTGACCTCCGTGACACGTTGCTTGTTATTCTGGGAAAAATTTCCCTCTAGTATAAATAGCACACTTAGGTTTATTTTAACAAGGGGAGTTTTAGTTCAGACTTGGTGGAGCTAGGACGTGGGTTAGCAGCAGTTGAGGGACAAAAAAGCTAAGAGATTTCTTCTCTTCCTTTCTTCTTTCAATCAATTGTATGTATGATTTACACTTGTTTTAGGATGATCAATCCACAAATGAGTGGCTAATTCTCTTCCTTGCTATGGTTTTGAACATGTGTAGTGAATTTTGATTGTAAATGATATGGTTTTCTTCTTCTTCTTTCATGTTGTTCTATTAATTCTTGTTCTTACTGCATTAGTGCTTGGCCGACATTAATGTACATCTAAAAAGTCCAATTTCACTCGAGAGAGCAAGAAATTGGAAAGTTGTGAATTAATAGGGTATTGTTCTTAACTTGATTTGGGAAAATTGGGTTTTGATGTGCTTTCCTGATAGAATAATACTTGAAAGCCGTATTAGTCAATTTAGGAACCGGAATTGTATTGCTAGGTCGTAAATTACATTTGATCACAGAAATGTAGATGAATGGTTTATGATTCTTAAGTAAAATTAAATACGAGAGTTTTAATTTCTAGGCTAATGTTCTTGGCTAGCAACATGAAGAAGAGATTAACCGAATTATTATTACAATCGAATTCATTACTTGTTCTTAACCTTGGCATGCTCATATCCATAGTTTAAATTCATAGTAAATAATTGTTAATAGTTTTAGTATACATTTTATAAACAAAAACTCAATTAACTGTTGGTTACGTTGTTGTTAGCATTGTTAGAAGTAAAATAAGAATATAGTATACTTAGGCAATTTTTACATACCCTGAGCCTCCTTGGATCGATACTTGGCTTACTTAGCCACTTTATTACTTGTTTGACCACGTGCACTTGCGTGTCGGTTTTATAACCTCAGCAACCCACCGAACACAATCCGCCAACTGCAAGATTACCGTTGTGGGTCTAGGACTCCCTAGACCCAACTTTCTGAATACCGATGAAGGCATCAAATTTATGCTCGCTCCCAAGTCACACAATCCACGAGCTCGGATGCTCTGCCCAATAGTAAGATGGATAGTAAAACTCCCAGGGTCTTTTAACTTTGTGGGCAGTCTATTTTGGATCCGGGAAGTGCACTCTTCCGTTAGAGCCACCGTAGCATACTCAGTCAACCGACTTTTGTTTGCCACGATGTCCTTTATATACTTCGCATATTTCGGCACTCCCTGCAAGACATCAACAAGAGGTAAGTTAACATGTACCTGTTTCAGCACCTCCATGAATTTCTTAAAACACGTCTCCTCTTTGTGTTTCTTTAGTCGTGTAGGGAACGGGGGTGGAGGTCTTTCTGATTCAGCTTCCTTGGTTTTCCCCCTTTCAGAACTTTGCTCCCTCTCAACTTCTGCTGCTCCCGACTGTTGAGGTGGTCTTTTTGGTTCCACCTCTTTCAGCTGCAAACCACTCCTTGTGGTCACTGCATTTACCTGCTTGGGATTGGGATCCGTGTCGCTTGGAAGTCCTCCTCTAGACCTTGTGATTTAGGCACTAGCAAATTGCCCAAATTGATATTCAAGTGCCTTGGTAGCTAACTGGTTATTTTTCACTTCGGTTGCCAATTTCACATAGTCAGCCTGCAATTGAGCTTGGTTAGCTATCATGGTCTTGAACATCTCCTCAATGCTGGGTGATGGTGGTGGAGGAGGTGCATTGTTGTTTCTAAATTGAGCTTGATAGTTCTGCTGCCCTTCTTGATTCCTTTGCACACCCTGACCCGAACTTTGGCCCTGATGGTTGTTGCTACACCATAAGAAATTAGGAAGATTCCTCCAATTGGAGTTGTAGCTACTAGCATACTGCTGGTGGTTCCTTTGTGCATTACCCACAAAGTTTACCGAGTCAGGATTGGCTCCACAACACTCAGTTGAGTGCTCACTGCTTCCACACACTTCACACCACATTTGCTGGACTGCTTTAACTGGGGCTGGAGGCTGGCTCAATGTCATGTTGCTGAAGTGATTGTTCAATTGATTTTGCAATGCAGCTATCTGTGCAGCGATAGCTGTAAACCCATCCACTTCAAGCACTCCTGCTGCTTTCCTTGTCCCACCTCATGATGAATCAGCATTCCATTCTGGATTGCCCTGTGAAATCCGGTTCAACAAGGTATACAACTCCTCATAAGTCTTTTCCAGCGCTTGCCCTCCAGCTGCTGAGTCTAGCAATATTTTGGTGTGGGGTTCCAAACCAACAATAAATGTGTGCACCAACACATTATTGGACTAATAATGATGAGGACAATCCCGCAACATGGATTTAAATCTCTCCCAGGCCTGATATAAATTTTATCCCTCTCTCTGTTTGAAACTTAGAATTTGACTTCTAAGTCTTGCTGTTTTACCAGAGGGAAAAAACCTTATCAAGAACTTCCGTGCAAGATCATCCCACGTAGAAATAGAATTCGGTGGCTCAGCTTTCAACCACCTCTTGGCTTCTCCCAATAGTGAGAATGGGAACAAAGTAAGCCATACATAGTCTGGTGACACTCCAGCGGGGATGTAAGTGTCACTTATCTCCAAAACATTTTGGAGATGCTTCTGTGGATCTTCATGAGGGAGACCGGTAAATTGCCCGCTTGTGTGCAGCAACTGCACCATATTTTGTTTAAGTTCAAATCTCCCTCCCGGCTCTGGTTTGCGGATACTCGATGTAACATTATTGGAATTTGGGATTGCCACCTCGCGAACCGGCCGTGCTGCTGCTTCTTCGGGCACTAACACTGCCCGTACTACCGGTGGATTCTGTTGTTGCTCCACGATCGTCTGTCTGAGCAACTGCAGCTTTCTTTGTAGAGCTTCTCTTCGCTTACTGTGAAATATCCTTTCTGGCTCTATATACGATTCCACCAGCTCCTTGTCTCTTGCCAGTGTTCAACAGCAATTAAGTCTGCAAAATACAGGCTAAGACCAAGTTGTCAACACTAAGAAAATAAAAATACAGTAAATTCACACTTAAAACAATTTCACCAATTGCCAAGTCCCCGGCAACGGCGCCAAAAACTTGTTCGGGTGGTTTTGGGTAATAAAACCGACACGCAAGTGCACGTGGTCGAATAAGTAGTAAGTGGCTTTAGTAAGCCAAGTATCGATCCCACAGAGACTTGGATAAAGTGCAAATTGCTCAAGTGTACTATATTTTATTTCTAAAAATGCAGACAACAGTGTAACCAAAAAGTTGATAGTTTGTTTTATAAATTTTATACTAAAACTAAGGACAATTATCTACTTTGAATCTGAACTATGAATGAGAGCATGCTGAGGTTAAACGAACATGTAATGAAACTAATTATCATCATATTTTGGTTAATCTTTTCCTCCAGTTGCTAGCCAAGAACATTTGCCAAGAGATTAAAACTCTCGTATTTAACCTCACTTAAGAATCATGAACCATCCGTCTACATTTCTGTGATCAAATACAATTCATGTCCTAGCTATACCATTCCAGTTCCTAAATTGACTAATACGACTATCAGGTATATTTCTATCCTGAAAGCAAATCAAAAATCAATTTTCCCAAATCAAGTAAAGAACATATCCTATTAATTCACAACTTTCCAATTTCGTGCTCTCTCGAGTGAAACTGGACTTTTTAGATGTACATTAATGTAGGCCACACACTAATGCAGTACGAACAAGAATTAATAGAACAACATGGAAGAAAAGATGGAAAACCAAAGAATCAATGATCAAATTTCATTACAATTGTTCGTAACCTCAGCAAGGAGAGGAATTAGCCACTCATTTGTGGATTAAGCATCTTTAAATGAGTGTTAATCATACAAGCAATTGAATTAAAGAAGAAAGAAAGAGAGAAAACACCCTGAACTTTTCATCCCTCAACTGCCTGTAACCCACGTCCTTGCTCCACCAAGTCAGAATATTAAAAAATGAACCTAAGTGTTCTATTTATACTGCTGGGAATTTTTCCTGGAATAACGAGCAACGTGTCACGGAGTGCATCGCGGAGCACTGCCTCTGTGACACGCCACGAATGCGGACCCTCACTGGAACTGGGGGTCCGGGAATTTAGGCTCAACGTGGCACGGCGTGCATCGCAGAGCACTGGCTCCGTACCACGGAGCAAACGTGGACCTCCACTGGAATTTGGGTGAATTTTCCCCATCCAGGCAGAATGCCTCCGCGATGGTAGCGTGACACGGCTCCATCGCGGAGCCCCTTTATTTCATGCTGTCCAATGCCTTTTCCCTTGCTCGCATCCAAGTCCAACTCCGATGTCATACAACATGCATTTTAGCTTCCCGAAATCACGTTTTACCTGCAAAACAATGCTAATCATGTTGGTTAGTATAAATTCACATTTTATTACCAATTACATGAGAATGTATACACATTGATAGATAAACAAGGCGAAAATGATACTTTTGAGTATCACTTGGGCATATAAATCTGCCCAAGATCAGCCATACCTGACTTCCTTACCGCAAGCCTCACCACAACTCGTGGTTCCTTCCAATGAGTCATGGTCTCAACCCATCGCCTACCCTAGAAATTATCAACCTCCAACAATGAACTCACCTAACGACCCATGGTTTCTTCTAAAGGGTCGTTAATTCTCCCGTTGTTTACCCTGTCACCTAGCCCGATCCTAACCATGGCTACAAAGGATGGCCCATTGTATCCCACGACGGGTCATCATACCTCCTATCATAACCACTGCCACCAACCTTTCACTAACCAATGACAGCATACAACAACTCATGGTTTGATACCATGAGTCGTTCTTTAGTCCGTCCTGTGATATTTTGCCAGTTTTCTACACTTTTAAAATTCAACACCGGAGTCTATTCTTAGGCCTTCCTAGGGTATTACAATATCTCCCCCTTGGAAACATTCGTCCTCGAATGTAGGAAACAAACATCAAACAAAAACATACAATTTATCATAGCTATATATACTGATCATTTTAACCGAAATTTTCACGGAATGACTACCTCCGAATCAAACCATATAGCTGAACTAATCTTATACTTCACATACACATTCATATATATAAAAGAAACTTGCACACATGAACTGAATACGAAAACTAGATAGAGTCATAGGACAAATCTGATACCTGAAGTCAGAACTGAGCCGGTAGAGAATAAATGTGGATATCTAGACATCATATCCGCTTCGGATTCCCACATAGCTCCCTCAACATGCTTATTCCTCCATAATACTTTAACCGAAGCTACTTCTTTGTTCCTTAGATTACAAACTTGATGATATAAGATTTTCACCAGAATTTCTTCATAGTTAAGGCTATCCTTTACACCAATGTTGTCTACCGGGACTACTAAAGCTGGGTCACCCAAGCACTTTTTCAAAAGTGACACATGGAAGACGGGATGAACTGAGGCTAATTCTAAGGGAAAGTCCAACTTATACGCCACCTTACAAACTCTCCTCATATCCCGATAAGGGCCAACATAGCGGGGACTGAGTTTTCCTTTCTTTTCAAACCGCATGACTCCCTTCATGGGAGATACCTTTAGAAATACCCAGTTGTCCACATTAAACTCCAGGTCCCTTCTCCTCACATCAGCATACGATTTCTGATGACTCTAAGAGGTTTTTAACCAGTCTCTTATAAACTGGACCTTTACCATGGCCTCATGAACCGAATCAGGTCCTTCCATAGCTGCCTCAACAACCACTAACCATCCGATGGGAGATCTACACCTTCGCTCGTAAAGAGCCTCTAACAGTGCCATTTGGATACTGGAGTGATAACTGTTATTATAGGCGAACTCGATTAAGGGAAAATGATCATCCCAACTACATTTAAAATCCATAACACATTCCCTTAACATATCCTCGAGGGTCGGAATGGTTCGTTCTGCCTGGCCTTCTGTTTGCGGATGGAAGGCTGTACTGAGCTTATCTTGTGTCCCAAGTTTTTTTGAAAAGAATGCCAGAATTAAGAGGTAAACTGGGTACCTCAGTCTAAAATAATAGACAAGGGAACTCCATGAAGTCGAACAAACCCCCAAATATACAACTTAGGATAATCATCTGTTGAATCTGTGGTGTTGACCGGTAGGAAGTGTGTAGCCTTGGTTAACTTGTCAACCACCACCAAAATGGAGTCATAGTTGTTCGGTCTGTTTCGCAACTACACGCAAGTGCATGTGGTCGAACAAGTAGTAAAATGGATAAAGTAAGCCAAGTATGGATCCCACGGGGACTGAACCAAGGTAATAATCAAATTAAGTGTTAATGAACTCTAACTCTAAAAATGCAGACAACAATTTAAGGAAGATTTTGAGGGTTGGTTTCCTAATTTATACTAATCTAAAACAAAATTATAAAGTGAGTCTGAACTTTAGTAATGAGCAAGCTGAGGCTAAAACGAACATGCAGGGAAGTAATTTATCGATACAATTCGGTTAATCTTTCCTTCGGTTGCTAGTCAAGACTTATTGCCTATGGGGAGAAACTTTCGTATTCTACCCAACTTAAGAATCATGAACCTTCAACCTACATTTCTGTGATAAAAGAATCTCATGTTCTAGGCATATGAAACCGATTCCTTAATTGACTAATACGACTTTCAGATATATTTCTATTCTGAAGGTAAATAAATTCTCATTTTTCCCAAATCAGGAAGAGATCATATCCTACGAATTCACAACTTTCCAATTTCTTTCCTTTTCAAGATAAAATTGGATTTTTTAGATATACATTAACATTGGCAAGACATTAATGCAGTAAAACAAGAATTGATAGAACAACCATGGAAGAAAAGATGAAAAACCAAAATGATCAACAATTACATTCCACTACAAATGTTCTTAACCTCAGCAAGAAGTGAATTTAGCCACTCATTTGTGGATTAAACATCATCAAATGAGTATAAATCATACAAACAATTGAAATAAAGGAGAAAGAGTTTGAGTAGAACCCTAAGATTTTCGTCTCCCTCAACTGCCTGTAACCCACGTTCTTGCTCAACTAAGTCAGAATAATTAAAAATAAACCTAAGTGTGCTATTTATACTAGTGGGAATTTTTCCCGGAATAACAAGAAACGTGTCACGGAGTGCATCACGGAGCACTACCTCCGTGACACGGTGCAAACACGGACCCTCACTACAAATTTATGTTCCAGGTAAATATAGGCAACGTGCCACGACATGTAACGTGAGTCTTGGCCAACGTGCCACGGCACTGTCGCGAACCCTTACTGGAATTTGACAAAATAACTCATCCGAGGCAGACTACCTCCGCGATGGCGTCGTGACACGGCTCCATCGCGGAGCCCCTTTATTTGCTGCTTTTCCTTGACCTTTTCCACTACTCTCTTCCGCGTCCATTCCCGATTTTCACCAACATGCAACTTAGCTTCCTAAAATTACATTTTTCCTGCAAAACAACACTAATCATGTTGGTTAGTATAAATTCACATTTTAACTACATATCACATGAGAATATACAAATAACGATAGATAAACATGACGAAATAGATCATTTGAGCATCACTTGGGCATGTAATTTTTTCCAAGATCACTTACCCCACACTTAAAACCTTGTTCGTCCTCGAACAATACTCTCATATCTCATGCAATTGAAACCCACGTATAGCTACTTTGGCTCGACAATTCAAGCTACGGTTATACCGATTATTTAATATAGCAAATCATCAAGAAAACATGCATAGTCTCATAAACACAATGACATTCACCACATTAAGACCTCCTAGACTCAAGAATCGACTCTCGATCTCGACAAACTCATGCAAATGAGCTGATCAAGACATCCGACACGAAATTCAATCTCTCGTCAAGCATGTGCCCTCACAATATAAGAGAATTACCCCTTTTTCAATCATATGATTTCCAAAGCATTACATGTAGGGGTATATGAACACGATTTCGCTCTCTCTCCCAAAGAATTCACATGCATCATGTCATGAACCATAGGCTTGCCTCTAGTGTATTACTTCACTAATATAAGGACGTGTGATGTAAGATCACGTAGGACTTAACGGGTTGTAATGTAAGCTAAGGAACTAGTAAATACTGGAATAACCAATAATCTCATCTAGCCTCCTTAAGCGCTTTTCAATACATCCCACCATCATTATGGGCATTTTTTCTTCCTTCATCCTCCCATTCTTGAAGTCTTTCTTTATTTTTGTTCCCATTTCTTTAAGCACACTCGACTTAATAACAAAGATTAGGTATACATCTTCATTTTATTTAAATTAGGCAAGTGCGTCTTTGAACTTATCTTTACTTTCACCACTTTCGCTTTTCCTTTCTTTTTCACACTTTTCACTCCTTGCCACTGTGGGAAAATTATTTTTTCGTGAGCGCTTAAGAGTTTTGGATCAAATTCACGGCTAATGAAAAGAAGGGATTAAGCTCAGTTTCTATCTCTTCAATGAAAGAAGAAAAAAAATAGGCTAAAGGCTCAATGGGGCTAACTAGGATGTACATTCAAGGTAGGTATGATAAGAAAAAAAACTTTCGATTTAATCAAAGAAATTCCTACATCCTTTCCTACAGTACACATCCTTCATTTCGCTTCGTACACACACCAGGAAAGTTCTAGACACTTCAAAATAGCATGGAAGAATCAAAACCTCACCTCACACTCATTGAACATGCTCAACTCAAGACTTATTCACAGACTCTTCAATCAGCTAATTACAAGAATTCAATATTAAGCCTCAATCACACCAAATCGAACTCTATGGCCTAGGTATCTCAACATGTTTCACATTTGCATATTTTCATATGAATCACCTTTGCATCTTTAATATCATGTACAACACACAACAAGAATTTCGAACCATGAAGTAGCGACACATTTGGGAAACAACCAAAAGAAAGAAAATAAAAGAAAGAAAAAGAACTACTCCTATCGACTACATTTCCCTTAAGATGGTCATCATCCATCCATCATAGGGAACGGTCACTATTTACGACTTCGGTTCAAGGGGACTATTCTCGGTAAAAGCACTGAAAACAAAGGCCAAGAAACCCAATCATAAAAAATTCAACAAATTTTTTTAAAAAATATCGATAATTTTGATAGGAAAATAATATTTACATAACAATCTAACAACAACTCAACACAGCACACAACAACTTAACATTCATTACACACCGAATTACAATACAAAACACGCATAAAATCACAGGGTCACAATTTTTTTTTCACAGGCACAACAACACAAGACAATAAAAAACAAAAACCACAACGAAACATAAAGCACCTAACTACTCCCACCCCACACTTAAACCGAACACTGTCCCTAGTGTTCACAAAATTCAATTTATCACAAAGGTGGATGATGAAACTCCCTGATCAATCGAAGTATTCAACTTCTTCGTCAGGTGTCGTTGCCTCGTCCCCCATATCTGAATCGCCCCTGCTGTCCTCATCTGAGTCATCGCGGTGTGTCTCCTCATCAGTGGGAACATCATCATCTATAGGCTTCACAAAAGCTGGCCCCACTTGGCATAGAGGCCGGGCATTTTCGCCAAAGGGGTAATCTAGCTCGAGCTGCCATAGATCATCTTCTGTTTCTGGCCTCCCGCCTATTCGCAACTGCAGTATCTGCATCCCGTACATGCGGGCCATATATTGATCATCCCGAGCATGGCGCTCGGCTAGTGTGAGAACTGGCCTATGAGTGGTGTCATGTGCCTTGGTTTTGGTGACGTCCAAGGCACGCCTATCCATTTGCAGGATGTAGTCTAGGGCCTCCTCCTCGATGTCAAGGACCCTCAGAAACGTGGTCAGCAAACCACCAAACCCGTACCTGTGCCCTTGATGCAAACGGGCTCTCTTCATGGCGGAGATGATCACCGCCCCAACATTAATCTCCAGCCCTTTCATTAGGGAATAAACCAAGCACACTCGATCCCGGGTGGCATTTGTCATGTGCATCCCCGGGATCAGGCAGGAACACACTATTTTGAGCCAAATCTTGGCTTCCCTGTTCATTTGAGAGTAAGGCAGTGTCTGATGATAGCCCCTCTCCTTGTGCCTGCTCCACCGTGCTGTTGAACGGGCTCCACACAGAGTGCGTCTGATATCCGCATAGGATGGAGTTATGTTCAGCTGCCGGAGTACATGGGCGTCTGTGTCCCGCGCCCCTAATATGGCATTCAGGTGATGGGGCTCATAGGTGACATCCTGCCCCCTTATCTTGACGGTGTGACTGCGGAGTGTCAGGTTCCAGTTTGCGTAGAACTCCCGAATCAAATGGAGATTGCACTCCTTGGGCTCTTCAAAGATGAAGTTCACCCCGGCGGCGTCAATCCTGTGTACGATTCTGGGGAATTCCTGTGCAAGTGGCTCCCTTGCAATGTGCTCCTCAGGGAAGTATTTGGTCTCCTTGTGCTTTGCATACCATTTCTTCCCTTCATCCGTCACCCATCGGGCTCCGTATTGACGGTGTTGGCCGCGTGGAACCGCTGGTGCTGCTGGAACTGCCGTTCCCAGTCTAATCCTTTTTCTCCTGGCGCCTGATGTAGATGCGTCCTTTCCTTTGTCTTGCCTGCTTGACATCGTTCCTGTCAAATCACACAAACAGTCCCAATGTTATTCAAGTCAAAAATTTGCTTCGATGAAGGTTGGGTTGGGTTAGGCCACCCCAAACTTAATCTTTAGCCACAATGAAAACAATTTGGCAAGACAATCATTCTTTTCCAATGTTTATCAATCTACATGCCTCGTGCATTCAGATAAGTCGATGGAATAATGACTAAGTACTACTCAGACTTCGTACAACTAATCACAATTCCACCATCGATTTCATTACATCACATAGCACTTAGCCCAAAATTTTTCTCAACAACAACAACCTATGCAATTCACCAATTTCATTTTCCCCAAAATTCCTTGTTTATTTAGCGTATTCATCCATATTCACAACATCATTTAAATCACCCAACATGCACAACCCAATCATTTTTAAATTTTCAACCAAATTTAGTTTCTTCCTATTCAAATTCCAACCCTAGCTACCAATTTCGCACAAATTCAATCAAACATGTATTTATCGAGTTCATATAATCATAACGATACTACGAACATCAATCAACAATAACTTAAATGAATTCATGCTCAATTTACACTTAGGCCAAGCTTTAGTCACCTCACATGCTCACAAATTGAAAATTTCAGCAAAATTTGAGGTTAAGTTCAAGAACATACCTTTAATTCAATGAACTTGAAGAAAAGTTGAAGAAAATTTGATCCTAGGTCTGTGTCACATTGGGGGAGGGGGGATTTTAGAGAGTTTGTCACGGAGGGGAGTGAGAAATGGAAAAAATGAGGTGTTTTCGGGGTTAAAAAGAGGATTTTTCACATGGGTTACCCGGCGACCCGGTAGGACTCGTATTGAATAACACTTCAACGTGTCACGGTTAGAATTTATAGGTTTCAAACACGAATGAAAAAAATTTGCATTTATTTTTATTTTTATTTTTATTTTTATTTTCTTTTCTTTTTTTCTTTTTAACTAATTCTACTCATCTATTACAACAATTTCACGGGTTGCCTCCCGTGCAGCGCCTGGTTTACCGTCGCGGCTCGATGTCATCAAAGCTCAATCATCTACTAGAGTGACGGATGTTTTCTCTCGAATAACGTCCTCACCCCAATAATGCTTACACTGCTGCCCATTAACCAAGAACGTGGCACTTCGATCTTCTTGCCACAACTCCACTGCCCCGTGCGGGTTCATTCTCACTACCTCAAACGGACCTGACCATTTGGACCACAATTTACCTGGAAACAGCTTCAATCTTGAATTGAAAAGCAACACTTTCTGCCCGGGCTCGAAAATACGATGCACCATATGCTTATCGTGCCACCTCTTTGTTTTCTCTTTGTATCCCTTGGCACTTTCATAAGCATGCCAACGAAACTCATCAAGTTCGCTGAGTTGCATCAGCCTCTTCTTGCCCGCTAGCTCTAGGTCCATATTCAATTTCCTCAAGGCCCAGAAAGCTCGGTGTTCTAGCTCCACCGGTAGATGACACGCTTTTCCATAGACCAATCGGTATGGAGAAGTCCCAATTGATGTCTTGTAAGCAGTTCTATATCCCCACAACGCATCATCGAGTTTGCTTGACCAATCACTACGTTGTGCATTCACTGTTTTCTGGAGAATCTGCTTCACTTCTCTGTTCGACACCTCCACTTGCCCACTAGTTTGGGGATGATATGTTGTTGCCACCTTATGGCACACCCCATACTTAGCCAGCAAGTTTTTGAAACTTGCATTGACAAAATGAGCCCCTCCATCACTGATAATGGCTCGGGGTGTCCCGAACCTGGTGAAAATGTCTTTCTTCACAAATTTTGTTACCACCATGTTGTCATTCCTGGGGAAAGCTAGTGCTTCAACCCACTTTTATACATAATCAACGGCCACCAGGATGTAACGATTACCAAGTGACGGTGGGAACGGGCCCATGAAATCAATACCCCACACATCAAAGATCTCCACTTCTAGTATATGCTACAGCGGCATCTCTTGCCTCCTACCAATTGTGCCTGTCCTTTGACATCTATCACACATTTTGACATATGCCATCGAGTCTCTGAACAGTGTAAGCCAAAAGAAACCTGACTGTAGCACTTTGTGCGCTGTCCGCTCGCCTCCGTGGTGCCTTCCATACAATGAAGAGTGACAACTCCTCAAAACTTCTGCAATCTGGCTCTCTGGGATGCATCTTCTCATAACCTGATCCGGTTCCTGTTTAAACAAGTATGGCTCATCCCAAATAAAATACCTGCAATCATGCTTCAATTTTTTCTCTACTGAGCCGTAGCCTCCGGTGGATAGACTCCACTCACTAGAAAATTCACTACTGCATACCACGGGATCTCAACTTCCCCTATTGCCAAGAGCTGCTCATCCGGGAACTCCTCTTTGATGTCGTCCCCTTCCTTCACATGCGACCGACTTTCCAATCGCGATAGGTGATCTACCACTTGATTCTCATTCCCCTTTCTGTCTTTAATTTCTAAGTCAAACTCTTGCAACAACAAGATCCATCTGATCAGCCTGGGATTTGCATCCTTCTTGTTAAACAGATACAGAATCGTTGCATGATTGGTATACACCACTACTCTCGAACCCACCAAATAGGACCTGAATTTGTCAAACGCAAACACCAATGCTAGCATCTCCTTTTCTGTGAATGTATAATTACTTTGGGCAGTGTTCAGTGTTTTGCTTGCATAATGAATAGAATGAAAGATTCTATTTCTCCGCTGCCCCAATACAGCTCCCACAGCCACATCGCTTGCATCACACATCAGTTCAAATGGTTGTTCCCAATTCGGAGAAATAGGGATAGATGCTTCTATCAATTTCTGCTTCAACTCCTCCAATGCTTTGACACACTCATCATCCAACTCGAACTTCACCTCTTTTTCTAGCAATCTGCATAATGGTCTAGAAACTCTGGAGAAGTTTTTGATGAACCGTCTGTAGAACCCTGCAAGCCAGAGAAAACTGCGAACACCCTTCACCGACACAGGTGGTGGTAGCTTCTCAATAACTTCGATCTTAGCACGATTGACCTCCAACCCCTTGCAAGATACTTTATGGCCAAGGACTATACCCTCCTTAACTAAGAAATGACATTTCTCCCAGTTGAGTACAAGGTTGGATTCTTCACAGCGAGCTAGCACCCTGTCAAGATTCTGCAAACCAGTGGCAAATGAACTATCGAAAACAGAAAAATCATCCATAAATACCTCGATGAAATCCTCCACCATGTCGTGAAAGATAGCTATCATGCATCTCTGGAATGTGGCGGGTGCATTGTATAACCCAAATGGCATCCGCCTAAAAGCATATGTCCCATAAGGACATGTGAAGGTAGTCTTCTCCTGATCCTCCGGTGCTATGGCTATTTGGTTATAGCCATAGTACCCATCAAGGAAACAATAACATTCTTGTCCCTCCAATCTGTCCAATATTTGATCAATGAACGGGATAGGATAGTGATCTTTCCTTGTGGCTTGATTGAGCTTTCTGTAGTCCGTGCAAATCCGCCAGCCTGTGACGGTGTGAGTAGGGATCAGCTCATTCTTCTCATTGGTGACCATGGTCATCTCTCATTTCTTTGGGACACACTAAACGGGGCTGACCCATTCGCTGTCCGAAATAGGATAGACCACACCTGCATCAAGCCACTTAATTACTTCTTTCCGAACCACGTCTTTCATTGCCGGATTCAACCTGCACTGAGGCTGAACAGTTGGCTTTGCTCCTGTCTCCATGAAAATTCTGTGTGCGCAAAAAGCTGGGTTGATACCCTGAATATCTGACATTTGCCAACCCATTGCTTTTTTCCTTCTTCTGAGGACCACCAATGCTTCTTTTTCCTGTGCCTCTATCAATTCTGCGGAGAGGATGACTGGCAAAGTATCCTCTTCCCCCAAAAAGACATATTTTAAGTGGGGAGGCAATGTTTTCAATTCCAGCTTTGGTGCTTCCTCAATAGATGGTTTCGGCAATGGTTCCAGGGACCTCATTAAACGCTGAAAGTCCTGCTTCCTTGGATACCTTTGTGGTTCATTTAGCATTTGCACCACCTCATAAGTATCTCTATCTCCGAAATGATCGGAGCTCAGCAATGCTCTTTCAAATGAATCTCAAGATTTAACAATCTGAAGAATTTCTGCTTGATCAAGCACACTGATTGCTGAAAGCTCCTCATGTATGGCCGGAAGCTTCATGGCCTTAAATCCATCAAATACCTCCACTTTGTCATGCACCCGTATGGTTAGCTGCCCTGAAGCTACATCAATCAAAGCTTTCCCGGTTGCCAAAAAAGGATGTCCCAAAATAAATGGGACTTCCGCATCCGGCTCAAAATCCAGCACGACAAAATCTACCGGGAAGATAAGGGAGCCCACTTGCATCAGCACGTCCTCCACAATGCCATCTGGTCTGGCCAAAGAACGGTCTGCTAACTGCAAGATCAATGTAGTTGGTCTAGGACTGCCTAGCCCCAACTTCTTGAATACCGATGTCGGCATCAAGTTAATGCTTGCTCCCAAATCGAATAGTCCACGAGCTCGTATACTTTGCCCAATTGTGATTTGAATTGTAAAGCTCCGAGGGTCCTTGAGCTTTGTTGGCAACCTGTTCTGTATCCGGGAAGTGCACTCCTCCGTAAGCGCCACCATAGCATACTCTGTCAATCTGCTTTTGTTCGCCACGATGTCCTTGATATATTTTGCATACTTCGGCACTCCCTGCAAAATATCAACAAGAGGTAAATTAATGTGTACCTGTTTAAGCACCTCCATGAACTTTTTGAAACAAGCTTCCTCCTTGTGTTTCTTTAATCTTTGAGGGAACGGAGGTGGTGGTCTTTCTATTTCAGCTGCCTTCTCCTTCCCCTTCTCATCATCATGTTCCCTATCTTTCTCCACTACTCCCAACTGCTGAGGTGGTCTTTCTGGTTCCACCTCCTTGAGTTGTAAACCACTCCTTGTGGTCACTGCATTAACCTACTTGGGATTCGGGTCAGTTTCACTGGGTAGTCCTCCTCTGGGCCTGGTGTTTTGAGCTCCAGCTAATTGTCCAAACTAGTACTCCAACGCCTTTGTAGCTAACTAGTTGTTTTTTATGTCTTCTGCCAATTTCACATAATCAGCCTGCATTTGAGCTTGGTTAGCTAACATTGTTTTAAACATTTCCTCAATGCTGGTGGGTGGTGGAAGGGGTGCATTGTTTCCTCTGTATTGAGATTGATAATTCTGCTGCCCTCCTTGATTTCTCTGCGCACCCTGATTCGAACTCTGCCCTTGATGGCTGTTACTACCCCAAGAGAAATTCGGATGATTCCTCCAATTCGAGTTGTAGTTGTTTCCATACTGCTGGTGATTATTTCTCTGTACATTCCCAACAAAGTTCACTGAATCTGGATTTGCACCACAACACTGAGCTGAGTGTTCATTACTACCGCATACTTCACACCAAATTTGCTGCACTACATTAACTAGGGCTTGAGGTTGATTCAAGCTCATATTGCTGATGTGGGTGTTGATTTGATTTTGCAATGCAGTTATTTATGCAACGATCGCTGCAAAACCATCCACTTCAAAGACTCCTGTCGCTTTCCTTGTTCCTCCTCTAGAAGAGTCCGCATTCCACTCTGGATTTCCCTCCGAAATATGATTTAACAAAGTATAAAGCTCCTCATAAGTCTTTTCTAATGCTTGTCCCCCAGCTGTTGAGTCTAGAAAAATTTTTGTGTGGGGTTCCAAACCCTCTATGAAAGTATGCACCAGCACATCATTAGACTAGTGATGGTGAGGACAATCCCGTAACATGGATTTGAATCTCTCCCAAGCTTGATACAGATTCTCCCCCTCTCTATGTTTAGAACTTAGAATCTGACTTCTAAGTCTTGTTGTTTTCCCGGATGGAAAGAACCGTATCAAGAATTTCCTTGCAAGATCATACCAAGTGGTGATGGAATTAGGTGGCTCAGCTTTCAACCACCTCTTTGCTTCTCCCAATAGTGAAAATGGGAATAATGTAAGCCTTACGTAATCAGATGATACTCAGGGGATGTAAGTGTCACTTATCTCCAAAAAGTTTTGGAGATGTTGTTGTAGATCCTCGTGAGGGAGACCTGTGAATTGTTCGCTGGTGTGCAGCAATTGCACCATATTCTGTTTCAGCTCAAACCTCCCTCCTAGCTCGGGTTTGCGAATGCTTGATGTAACATTGTTAGCATGTGGGATTGCCACTTCGCGAACCGGCCTAGCTGCCATTTCCTCGGGCACTAACACTACCTTTACAAGTGGTGGATTCTATTGTTGCTCTAGGATTGTTTGTTTGAGCAACTACAGCTTCTTTTCTAGAGCTTCCCTTCTTTGATGATGAAATTGTCTTTCTGTCTCTAAGTATGAATCCACCAGCTCCTTGTCTCTTGCCAGTGTTCAGCAGAATTCAATATCTGCAAAAGATAGGCTAAGATCAAGTTGTCAACACAATATAGAAATCGTAAACTAACACTTACGAAAACAATTTTACCAATTGCCAGTCCCTGACAACGGCGCCAAAAACTCGTTCGGTCTGTTTTGCAACTACACGCTAGTGCACGTGGTCGAACAAGTAGTAAAATGGATAAAATAAGCCAAGTATTGATCCCACAGGGACTGAACCAAGGTAATAATCGAATTAAGTGTTAATGAACTCTAACTCTAAAAATGCAGACAACAATTGAAAGAAGATTTTGAGGGTTGGTTTCCTAATTTATACTAATCTAAAACAAAATTATAAAGTGAGTCTGAACTATAGTAATGAGCAAGCTGAGGCTAAAACGAACATGCAGGGAAGTAATTTATCGATACAATTCAGTTAATCTTTCCTTCGGTTGCTAGTCAAGAATTATTTTCTATGGAGAGAAACTTTCATATTCTACCCAACTTAAGAATCATGGACCTTCAACCTACATTTCTGTGATAAAAGAATTTCATGTTCTAGCCTTACGAAACCGATTACTTAATTGACTAATACGACTTTCAGATATATTTCTATTTTGAAGGTAAATCAATTCTCAATTTTCCCAAACTAAGAAGAGATCATATCCTACCAATTCACAACTTTCCAATTTCTTTCCTTTTCAAGATAAAATTGGATTTTTTAGATGTACATTAACATTGGCCAGACATTAATGCAGTAAGAACAAGAATTGATAGAACAACCATGGAAGAAGAGATGAAAAACCAAAATGATGAACAATTACATTCCACTACAAATGTTCTTAATCTCAGCAAGAAGTGAATTTAGCCACTCATTTGTGGATTAAACATCATCAAATGAGTATAAATCATACAAACAATTGAAATAATGGATAAAGAGTCAGAGAAGAACCTTAAGATTTTCGTCTCCCTCAACTGCCTGTAACCCACGTTCTTGCTCAACTAAGTCAGAATAATTAAAAATAAACCTATGTGTGCTATTTATACTAGTGGGAATTTTTCCCGGAATAACAAGCAACGTGTCACGGAGTGCATCGAAGAGCACTGCCTCCGTGACACGGTGCAAATGCAGACCCTCACTGGAAATTTATGTTCCAAGTAAATATAGGCAACGTGCCATGGCATGTAACGCGAGGCTTGGCCAATGTGCCACGGCGCCGTCGCGAACCCTTACTGGAATTTGACAAAATAACTCATCCGAGGCGGACTACCTCCGCGATGGCAGCGTGACACGACTCCATCGCGAGGCCCCTTTATTTGCTGCTTTTTGTTGACCTTTTCCACTGCTCGCTTCCGCGTCCATTCTCGATTTTCACCAACATGCAACTTAGCTTCCTAAAATTACATTTTTTCTGCAAAACGACACTAATCATGTTGGTTAGTATAAATTCACATTTTAACTACAAATCACATGAGAATGTACAAATGACGATAGATAAACAAGACGAAATAGATAATTTGAGCATCACTTGGGCATGTAATTCTGCCCAAGATCAATAGTATTAGCGAGTACCAGGTAGACTTGTAACGAAATCCATATTAATTTCTTCCCACTTCCAAGTTGGGAGCTGATATCCTGAAGTACGCCTCCCGGCCTTTGATATTTGACTTTCACTTGCTAGCAATTTTGACATTTTTCTACAAATCCTGCATTATCATTTTTCATACCATCCCACCAATAGATTTCTCGCAAATCCTGATACATCTTTGTGGATCTTGGATGAATAGAATATCTGCTACCATGTGCCTCATGCAATGTCTGAACTCTCAAATCATCAACATTTGGGACACATAAAAGACCCTGGTATCGTAGCACACCATCTCCCCCTTGGGAGAAAACCTCCACCTTTTGACTCTGCACCACCTCCTTCAGCTTCCTCAAAATTGGGTCCTCATCTTGCCTGAATTTAACATCAACCACCAAGGACGATTCTGACCATCGGTCGAGTCGATCAATCTAACTCCCAATCTTGCAAGTCGATGGACATCCTTCACCAACTCCTTCCTTCCCTCATCCACATGGGACACACTCTCCATAGAGAGTCTACTAAGTGCATCTGCAACCACATTAGCCTTGCCCGGGTGGTAGAGGACACTCATGTTGTAGTCCTTTAGTAACTCCAACCACCTCCTTTGCCGATGATTTAGATCTTTCTATGTGAACACATATTGCAAGCTCTTGTGATCTGTAAATACATCCACGTGGACCCCATATAGGTAATGCCTCCATTTCTTCAATGCAAACACCACCGCAGCCAACTCAAGATCGTGGCTCGGATATTTCTTTTCATGAACTTTTAGTTGTCTCGAGGCATATTCTATTACCTTCCCGCACTTTATCAACACACATCCTAGCCTGACTCTCGAAGCATCACAATACACTACAAATCCATCAGTACCCTCGGGTAAGGTCAACACTGGTGATGAAGTGAGTCAGATCGTCAACTGTTGGAAGCTTTTATCACAAGCATCCGACCATTGGAACTTCATCTTTTTCTGAGTCAAATTAGTCAAAGGTGCCGCAATAGATGAGAAACCCTTAAAAAACCTTCGGTAGTAACCGGCTAGGCCCATGAAACTTTGAATTTCTGAAGGATTCACCGATCTGGGCAAATTCTTCACCGCTTCAATTTTTCGAGAATCTACCCTTATGCCTTCACTTGACACCATATGACCCAGATATGCCACCGAATCTAGCCAAAATTCACACTTGCTAAACTTTGCATATAACTGACGATCCTTGAGGGTCTGCAGCACTATTCTTAAATGAGTGGCATGCTCCTCCTTGCTCTAGGAGTATATCAGAATGACATTGATGAACACGGTCATGAACATATCCAAATATTGCTTGAACACCCTGTTCATCAGGTTCATAAAAGCTGCAGGGGCATTCATTAGTCCGAAAGACATAACAAAAAATTCGTAGTTACCATACCGAGTCTTGAAAATGGTCTTCGGGATGTCACTCTCCCGAACTCTGAGCTTGTGATACCCGGAACTGAGATCAATCATGGAGAAGCACTTGGCACCCTAAAGCTGGTAAAACAAATCATCGATCCTGTGTAAGGGGTATCTGTTCTTGACGGTAACCTTGTTCAACTGTCAATAGTCAATACACATGCGAAGGAAACCATTCTTCTTTCGAACAAATAGAACTGGTGCACCCCATGGAGACTGGCTCGGTCTAATGAAGCCCTTGTCCAACAAATACTTTAACTGATCCTTTAACTCCTTTAGCTCGGCTGGAGCCATCCTATAAGGGGGGATAGAAATAAGCTGCATATCTTGCACTAGATTAGTATCGAAATCAATTTCCCTTTCTAGAGGAACACCTGGAAAATCATCAAGAAACACCTCTGGATATTCGCACATAAGGAACTAATTAAATAGTTGGGGTCTCAGACTCCACATCCTTAACCCTAACTAGGTGGTACATGTAGCTGTTAGAGATCATCTTTCTGGCCTGAAGATAGGAAATGAACCGGCCTGCTGGTACCGCTGAACTACCCTTCCACTCCAACGATCACTCACCCGGAAGACAAAATTGTACCGTATAGGTCCTACAATTAATTGAAGCATAACACGCAAACAACCAATCCATGCCATGAATAATGTCAAAATCAGTCGTGGATAACTCTACAAGGTATGCAGAGGTAACCTTATGCAACACAGTGACTGGGCATTCTCTATGCGCCCGTCTAGCTATGAATAAATCACCAACAAGGGTCGAAACTGAAAATAGTTCTGACAAGGTCTCAGGACTAACTCCAAGGCTACTAGCAATGTAAGTTAGTCACAAAATATAAGGTAGCTCCCGGTTCTAGCAAGGCATAAACATCAATATGAAAGACACAAAACATATCAGTGACTACGTCTGGCGAAGTCTCCTATTCCTGGTGCGAGGCAAGGGCATCGAATTAGTTTTGGCGCTGTCTGCCACCTCCACTAGTCGATGCTCCCCGTGGAGAAGAATGGGCTGGAGCTGTTGCTGTCCTAGTGGTCTGTGCACGACCCCTATAATCACCCTATCTAGCATATGGGCACGCTCGGTGCATGTGCCTAGATCTACCACACCCATAGCAGACATCTGAGCCGAGTAGGCACTCCCCGGTGTGACTCTTGTCACACTTCCCATAGGCTGGAGAGGTATACTCTAACTGGGTGCCCCTCTGATCCCTCGACCCCAAAGCCTTACTCCTCTGATCACCCTTGGGCTTAGATGGAACACTAGATGATGATGGTGCTAGGGCTAGTGACCTCTGCTTAAATTATGGACGGTAGTCGTAGCTCCCTTATTTTTTGGGGGGGTGTGACGCTGTGTCAAACCAAAATACCCCACAAGCATTAGCTCTCCCTGAAAAGGAGGTGATCCAGCCGCACCTTCCTGTACGGCTACCACCGGACCTCTAATGCGAAAAACCATGACTATTTGTCCAAGCCCTCTTTGCCTCCCTCTCCCTCGCATGAACCTCCTCCATATGCTGGGTATACAACACTATGCAAGGAAAGTCCATATCCCGGTGGAGCATAGCGGTCCTGCAATCCTTCTGTAAAAAGTCGGCCACGCCATGAACAAATCGGCTCACCCACGCCCTCTGATCCATCACCAACTCTGGGGTGTATTTTGAAAACCGGGTGAACTCAACAGAATACTCCAACACTATCATCTTTCTTTGCTTGAGGTTCACAAACTCTGTTGCTTTCAACTCCCTCATCTCTCGAGGGAAGACCTTGTCGAGAAAGGCCATGTGGACCTCATCCTAGCTAATAGGGCCCGCTCCAGCTGTCCTATTGTCCTTCCATTGCTTATACCAAATATGAGAGACCTCTTTTAGCTGATAAGAGGCCAAGTCAACACACTCCCCATTTGTCACCCCCAAAACCCGAGTGACCTTCAAGATCCCTTCAATAAACTCATGTGGATCCTCATCCACCTTTGACCCTGTGAACTCAAAGGGGTTTATCCTCAAGAAGTCTCCAATTTGAGCCACCACTGCATTGCCATTCAACGGGACCTACGCAACAACATGTTGGTTGACATGAGTGGTCAATGACTGCGCCAACATCTAAATAGCTGCCCGAAACTCTACGTGGGCAGTTGGCTTTGATGCTTGGGGCTCCTGAACAGGTGGGGCTTGCTGATGCCCATGGTCATTGCCATCTCCATGGCATTCATCATTTCCATTCCTCCTTTCATTCATTCTCCCAGGAGCCAAATTATGCAATCTCGAATCGCACAAGTTAGAAGGATGGAGAGGTTTTTCATCGCACGACATAGAACATGAAAGAAGGGAACATTTCCTAGACGTCTAGTAGCCTCTTCGTCATAAGTGTGGTGGAGTTTCACACCCATGAAAGAGACTCTACTTAACACGGCTTTCAGACACCCTAGGACACTTCAAACCTATTTCTCTGATACCAAGTTTGTCATGACCCGAACGTACACCCGGATCGTAGATACAAGACAAGGGACCCCGAGGGACCCTAAATAAACCCATGGCTCATGCATACAACTAATCTCATTCAAATAAGCAGAATGATAATCATAAAAACATAACGGAAATGTAATTGTAGCATAACATCAGGAAATACTAGACATATTGTCACGCCCTGCCTTGGGAGGCAGGACTGGCACCTAGTGCCCTACTAAGACCTAGACAGCTGGACTACTGAGCCTAAGCACTTTTAGTGCCAGGCTGACTCTAACTCTTGATTCAAGAAAATGACGGGCTATATAATGATTGTAAATACAGCCTCCGACTGCCTAGGCATATAGCCACCTGTAAGAAACAACAGCTAACCAGAACAACAGTAGTATAAAGGAACCTATGCGGGCCGACAAGGCCACCATGCTTTCTAGTTACTTTTGAATCAAGAAAACAGGTGCTAAACTGCTACGTGACTGATGAGGTCACCACTACCAACTGGGTAAGGCCCCACACGGCCATTATAAAAAACTAAACATACACACGGCCTCACACGACTGGTACAGCTAACCACTGGGAATATACCATCTGCAAGCCTCTAAGAATACTGATAATATGGTCTGGAAAGGGCCTCGCCCTACCCACACTGTACAACAAAAGAAAAGGAATAAACCTCTAGCTATCTAGCTCCGGATCACTGGAGCTGATGACTCTATGTGCTGGCTGGAATCACGAGGGATCGGCTCCTCGTCTATGAATACCTGTAGGAAAGTAATGCAGCGCCCCCAAAGGGGCGACAGTACAACAGGTACCGAGTATGCAAAGCAAAACTGAACATAACTGAAGATAAACAGTAATACTGATAGTTACTAAAATGACAGAGGATAGCTAAAACTGTCTGGAATAGCAGAGTCTATACTGAGCTTAACTGTACTGGAAGGAAGATAAGAACCATACTTGTCGATGCGGCGTCCTACTAACTATTCATTTAATAAGTTACATGTATATTATATATATTTAGTAAGTAACATATATATATATATATATACATACATATATATATATATATATATGTATATATATATATATATATAACATACAAGAACCTATACCAGCCCCCATAAGTCGGAAAGTGCCAATCAACATGCAATCTATATACCCTTACCCGGGTCAAACCATCAAAAATAAATTGTCTCTCCGGCTTTAAAAACGAATCCACCAACTCCTTATCTCTTTCCAGCGTTCAAAAACAAATTAGTACCTGCAAGAGAAATGCTAAGATCAAGTTGTCAACACTTGTATTGAACTTGTAAACTAACACTAAGAAAATTTAAGTCACCAATTGCCAGTCGCCGGCAACGGCGCCAAAAACTTGTTCACTCCCAATTACACGCAAGTGCACGTGGTCGTACAAGTAATAAAGTGGCTTTATTTCAAGCCAGGTATCGAACCCACAAAGACTGTATTGTGGCAGTAATTTTTCTTTAAGTGTTTAGTATAGGCACTTCTTTATACAAGCAGACAAACAGAACAAATAGTGATTTTTCAAGAATACTAGTTAATGTAACTTTAAGTAAAAAGATTGTAAATTATAATCTGAGCAATAGCACGAATAAGCTGAGGTTAAGGCAAAACATGCAGATATGTAATTTATTGATTAAATTGCAGTCAACACTTCTCTTCGGTTGTTAGTCAGGAATTATTAACCAATGGATTGGGTCTTTCAAACTTCTCTCAAATTAAAGAATCATGAGACTTAGATTACACATTTTTGTGATGCAAACACTTCATATTCTAGCAATACACAACAAATTCCATAGATGACCAAATATGACATTACAGATATATTTCTATTCTGAACGTTAATCTTCTCTTAATTTCTCAACAAAGACAAGAACATATCCTACCAATTCACATCTATCCAATTAAGCTTTCTTTCAGAAATAAAACTGGAATTCTAGGACGTACATTAACAATGGCTAAGCATTAATGTAGTGAAACAAGAATTAGTAGAACAATCGTTGTAGAGAAGATAAAAACTGAAATAACATCAATTACATACTACTGCAATCATCCTCAACCTCAACCAAAGGTTAATTAGCCACTCATTTGATGATTAAACATCTTCAAACAAGTAGAAATCATACAAGCAATTGAAATTTAAAAGAAAAAGGAAGAAAATTAACCCAAGAACTTCTTCAGCTCAACTTCTTGATACCCACGTTCTAGCTTGAAATGTCAGATATCCTAAAATAAAACCTAAGTGTGCTATTTATACAAGTGAGAAATTTCCCGGAATAAACTAGCAACGTGGCACGGAGGGTATCGTGGAGCATCAGCTCCGTGCCACGGCCCTGTCGCGGAGCTTAACTAGAACTTGGATGCCGGATTATTTTCCTCAGCATGGCACGGAGGGTATCGCGGAGCCTCAGCTCCGTGCCGTGGATGATCGCGCACCTTCACTGGAATCCGGGTGTGCAACTAAGTCTTCCCACCGTGTCACTGAAGTGAACGCGGAGCATAGGCTCCGTGACACGGTGCCATCGCACACCTTCACTGGAATTCAACCCAAATTTCATGCTAGGCAAAATGCCTCCACGATGGTGGCGTGACACGGCCTTGTCGCGGAGCATCAAGTTTTTAGCATTTTCTTTTCGACTGCCGAGTTTTGCTTCCGAGTCCATTCCTGCACTTCACCAACTTGTAGATTAGTTTCCAAAATTCATTCTAACTGCAAAAACAATAACTAATCATGTTGGTTAGTATAAATCCACATTTACATAAAAATCACTTGAGAATGTACACATAAAAGTGGATAAACAAGTCCAAACTAAGTAATAAAGTATCACTTGGGCATGCAATTATGCCCAAGATCACCTACCCCACACTTAAAGCCTTGTTCGTCCTCGAAAAACCCTTTCCTATCTCATGTAATTGAAGACTCACGCATAGATAATTTAGCAAGACAATTCAAGCTATGGCTATAATGATTATTTAAGCTCGCAAGTCAAAAATAGGGTATGCATGACTTAATGATTGAAATAAATTACAACTATGACAAGACTTCCAAACCTCAAGAATCGACTCGCAATCTTAGCAAACTCGTGAAAATCAACCGATCAAGAATTCCACATGAATGTTATCTCTCATTAAACATGTTCCCTCACAACACAAGAGAGTTACCCCATTTTTACTCCAAAAGAATTTCCAATCACAAAAGGTATGGGTATAGGAATAAAATTACACTCACTCTCTCAAAGAATTCACATGCATCATGTAGTGAACCATAAGCTTGCCCTTAGTGTTTACTCCACTAATTTAAGGATGTATGAACGTAAGATCAAGTAGGACTTAATTGGTTGTAATGTAAGTTAAGGGACGGGTAGGTACTATTCTGGCCAGTAATAAAGACTATCTTCCCCCAAGCGCTTTTAATAAATCCAAATTCATTAAAGACATCTCCTCTATACTTCTTCCTCATTCTTCTTAATCTTGAATTTGCTCTTTTTGTTCCCATTTCTTTAAGCACACTCAGCTTACTAGTAAAGCGTATTTAAGCAAATTTTTCATTTACTTTCTTACTCTTTACTAATAATAAATTATGCTTCAAACAAGTGCACCTTTGTCCTTTTGTCAACTTTCACAACTTCTACTTTTCCTTCTATTTCATGCTTCTCACTCCTTCACTCTTTGGAATTTTTCACTTAAGCACTTGGGAGTTTTGGATCAAATTCACGGCTAATGAAAGAAAAGGATTAAGCTTATGTTTTAACTATCAAAGAATAGGATTAAGGCTCAATGGCGCTAACTAGGATTTAACATTCAAGGTAGGTAAGATAAGGGATAAAATTTAGGTTCATTCAAAGAAATTCCTATATCCTCTCCTACAATCCACATCCTTCATTTCGTTTTATATATATACCAGGCAAGTTCTAAACACTTCACAGTAGCATGGAATATTAGAAAAACTCACACTCACTACACATGCTCAATTCAAGACTTATTCGCAGACTCTTTACTCAGTTAATTACAAGAATTCAAAATTAAGCTTTAATCACATCGAGTCGAATTCTAGAGCCTAGGTGTATCAACATGTTTAAAACACTTGCATGCTTCCATCCTAATCACACTTGCATCTTACAATATACCACATAACAAGAATGTCGAACCATTAATTAGCTATGTGTTCAAAGAAATCTAAACCTACTGACTAAATTTCCCTTAAGACGGTCGTCATCCATCCATCATAGGGAATAGTCTCTATCTAATACTTCGGTTCAAAGGGACTATTCTCGGAAAAAGCACTGAAAACAAAAACCGTGAAACCCAAGTCAAAAAAAAAGGAAAAAATAATAAAAAAATAAAAACAAAAATAGAAAATAACTTACACAAATAATTACACAAATAACTCCTTAACAATTTATTACATCACCAACACCAACACACAAAATAATCAACAACATACACGAAACACAATGTCACACATTAAACAACCACAGAAGCACAAGCACAACACAGCCTTACTACACCAGCACCTAACTACTCCCACCCCACACTTAGTTGGAACACTGTCCCCAGTGTTCGCATATATGGAATTAAAAACAAAGTTTGGGTGGTGTAACTCCCTGATCAATCAAAATGTTCAATCTCTTCATTAGATGCTAGTGCCTCATCTCCAAGATCAGAATCCTCTTCTCTGTCCTCCTTTGACTCAATGTCTGAGTCATCCCAACGCGTTTCCTCATCAGGAGGGACGTCGTGATCAACTGGTTATAAAAATGTGGGCCCAACTCTGCATAATGCTCGGGCATGCTCATTAAATGGATAATCCATGTCGAACTGCCATAATTCATCCTCTGTAGCAGGCCTTCCACCAATCTGCAGTTGCAGCATCTGCATCCCATACATTCGGGTCATGTACTAGTCGTCCCATGCATGTCACTCGGCGAGGGTAAATATAGGCCCAAATGTGGTATCAGGTACTTTGGTCTTGGTGACTTCCAAAGCACGCCGGTCAAGTTGAGGAATGTAGTCCAGGGCCTCCTCTTCAATACCATGGCCCCTGAGGAAAGCTGTGAGAAGACCACCGAAACCATACCGATGCCCTTGATGAAGTCTGGCTTTCTTCATGGCGGAAATAATCACCGCTCAAACATTTATCTCCAGTCCTTTCATCAATGCATATACCAAACAAACTCTGTCCCGGGTGACATCAGTTGTGTGCACCCCCGGGATCAGGAAAGTACACACTATATTCAACCAGATCCTCGCTTCTCTGTTCATTTGGGAGTATGGCAATGTATGGTGATATCCTCTTTCCTTGTGACAACTCCACCTAGCTGTTGATCGTGCTCCACATAAAGTGCGTCTGATATCTGCATATGGTGGAGTGATATTCAGCTGGCGGAGGACATGCGCGTTTGCGTCCCGCATCCCCAAGATGGAATTAAGATGCTGTGGTTCAAAAGTAACCACCTGTCCTCTGATCTTAACTGTGTGGTTGCGCACAGTGGGGTTCCAGTTAGCATAGAATTCCCTTATGAGGTTCAAATATGAAGTTTAACCCAACAGTGTTTATCCTGTGTAGGATTCTAGGGAATTCATGAGCTAGTGGTTCCCGTGCTATTTGTTCCTCTGGGAAATACTTGGTTTCCTTGTGTTTGGGGTACCATTTCTTTCCCTCATCTGTAACCCATCGTGTTCCATAATGTCTATGTTTCCCCCTTGGAACAGGTGGTGCTGCTGGCACTGCTGCCCCAATTCTCAGTCTTTTTCTACTGGTGCCAGATGTGGATGCGCCTTTTCCTTTATCTTGCCTTCCAGACATTTGTCCTGTCCATCAAAAGCATATATTTCAAATGTCACGCATGGTATATTTGGCTACTATTAAGGCTGGGCTTAAATTGATCACCCCACACTTAGTTTTTAGCCGTAATCAATACTATTTGACAAGAACAACCACACAATTTCAGCTCTTATTTCCTAAAAGATTCAGTGCATTAATAAAAGTCGATGGAATAGTTTCACTATACTACTCAGACTTCATACAATGCATTATTAAAATTCATCCATCTATCCTTTTACAAAATCATGAGCAATTCACAAGTTTGTGCACACAAACCTATTAGATTTTTCCTACTCTCATCCCCAAAAATCAATCTTTAACCATAACATAATCTAACTTTAATCACAACATTTTGCAACTCAAACAACATGCACAGCCGAAAATATCTCCATTTTTTCCCATTTCTTCTTCTTCCCAACTCAATTCTCAACCCTAGTTATCAACAGTGTAAGATTTTTAACAAAGTTCATGTAATCAATGAATTCATCCAATCAAAACAATCATACAAGCCACATTCATCCATTACAATTGATTACAACACGTTATATGAACTTAGGGCAGAAATTAAACATACACTACGTTCATGAATACAAAATTTGTAGAAAAATGAATAGAAGAGCAAGAACATACCTGGTATGTGATGTTCTTGGAGAAGGAATTGAAATTTTTTGATGTTAGGGGCGTGTCACGTTGAGGGAGAAGGGGAAATGGGAGTATTGTCATGGAGGAATTCAGAAAAAATGGGGAAAAATAAGAATTTTGGGGTTAAAGTTAGTGATTTCGCGCGGGTCAACCCGCTACCCCGAACTGACCCAACACGAAATTGGCCTCAACGTGTCACGGAGGCCAACGCGGAGGGTAAGCTCCGTGACACGTAGCCAACGTGGTAGCTTACTGGAAACTTGAACATACCTGGATTAGCCTCAACGTGTCCCTGAGGGTAACGCGGAGGTCAGCCTCTGTGCAACGGAGCCGACGCATAGGCTCATTGTTTCTTGCCCCAATTTTCACTTTTTACCTTTATTTTTCCACTTGCGATTTTTTGTATTTTTTTGCCCTCCATATTTCCTGAAAATCATCAAACAACAACAACTTGTTAGAAAATTGTGGGTTGCCTCCCACCTAGTGCCAACTTTGTTTTTCTTTTTTTTTTCTAACTAGTCTAGTACATTACATCCACGGTTGCCTCCCGTGCAGCGCCTGGTTTACCATCGCGGCTCGATGCTTGACATCCTCATTCATCTACTAAGGTGATAGATGTCTTCTCTCGATTAACATCTTCACCCCAGTAGTGCTTACACCTTTGTCCATTCACCAAAAATGTGGCACTTTTATCCTATTGCCACAATTCAACCGCACCGTGCAGGGTCATCCTTGCTACTTCAAACGGCCCTGACCACTTGGAGCATAATTTTCATGGGAAGAGTTTCAACCTAGAGTTGAATAGCAACACCTTTTGCCCCAGCTCAAAGATTTGATGCACCATGTTCCTGTCGTGCCACCTTTTCATTTTTTCTTTGTAGCATTTTGCACTTTCATATGCGTGCCATCGAAACTCGTCCAACTCACTCAGCTGCATCAATCTCCTCTTTCCTGCAAGCTCAGGATCCATGTTCAGCTTCCGCACAGCCCAAAAATCTCGATGTTCCAGCTCCATGGGTAGATGACATGCCTTCCCGTAAACCAATTTATACGATGAAGTCCCAATGGGTGTCTTATATGCGTTCGATATGCCCACAACGCAACATCCAGTTTGTTTGCCCAATCCAAGCGTTGTGCGTTCACCGTTTTCTGTGAAATCTATTTAATTTCCCTGTTTGACACCTCTACTTGCCCGCTAGTTTGGGGAAGATATGTTGTAGCCACTTTAAGCCGAACCCCATATTTCGCTAGCAAATTCCTGTACCCTGCATTGACAAAATGTGCCCCTCCATTACTGATAATTGCTCATGGCGTACCAAACCTGGTGAAAATCTGCTACTTCACAAATCTAGTCACCACCTTGTTGTCATTCCTGGGACAAGCTACTGCCTCAACCCACTTAGACACGTAGTCCACCGCCACCAAGATGTATTGATTGCCAAACGATGGTGGAAATGGGCCCATAAAATATATCCCCCACACATAAAAAACCTCAACTTTCAATATGTGATGCAATGGCATTTCTTGTCTTCTGCCGATTGTTCCTGTTCTTTAACATCGATCACATACTTTGACATAAGTTGTAGCATCTTTGAACAGTGTGGGCCAAAAGAACCCAGATTGCAGCACCTTGTGAGCAGTACACTCTCCTCTATGATGACCTCCATACATCGATGAATGACAACTCCTCAGTACCTCTGCCGTCTGACTTTCTGGAATGCATCGTCTCATCACTTGATCTGGTCCTTGCTTGAATAGATAGGACTCATCCCACATGTAGTACCAGGACTCATGCCTTAGCTTCTTCCTTTGTTGAGTCGTTGCCTCAGGTGGGTATACTCCACTTACTAACAAGTTCACAATATCTTCATACCAAGGGAGTTCAGCTTCCTTTATTGCCAAGAGTTGTTCATTGGGGAACTCTTCTCTGATGCTCTCACCTTCCTACACATGTGAACGGTTCTCTAGCCGCTATAGGTGATCTGCAACCTGATTTTCACTTCCATTCCTATCTCGAATCTCTAGATCAAACTCTTGCAGCAATAATATCCACCTGATTAGCCTGGGCTTCGCATCTTTCTTGCCAAATAAGTACTGAATTGCCGCATGATCAGTGTGTACCACCACTTCCGAGCGCACCAGATAGGATCTAAACTTTTCAAAGGCAAAAACTAGAGCTAGCATCTCCTTCTCAGTGACTGTATAATTAACTTGTGCAGCATCATGTGTTTTGCTTGCATAGTAGATGGAATGAAAAATCTTATTCCTTCACTGCCCTAATACCGCTCCTACAGCCACATCACTTGCATCACACATTAACTTAAAAGGATATTTACAATTAGGAGAAATGAGAATAGGAGCTTCCACCAACTTCCTCTTCAGCTCCTCAAATGCTTCTACACATTTCTTGTCAAATTCAAACTTCACCTCTTTTTCTAGCGACCGGCATAATGGTCTAGAAATTTTAGAGAAGTCTTGAATAAACTATCTGTAAAACCCAGCATGTCCTAGAAATCTGCAGACACCCTTAATTGATACTGGTGGTGGTAGCTTTTCAATCACCTCTATCTTTCCACGATCGACTTCCAACCCTCTGCATGACACCTTATGGCCAAGAACAATACCTTCCTTGACTAAAAAGTGACACTTTTCCCAGTTGAGCACCAGGTTTGAGTCTTTACATCAAGTTAACACCCTGTCAAGATTCAGAAAACACATAGCAAACGAGTTACCAAAAATAGAAAAGTCATCCATAAATACCACGACATAGTCTTCCACCATATGTCGCACTGTCCCCAAAATGATCATGTCCCACCAAGGCTCTCTATAAGGGATCCTGTGAGTCAATAATATGAAGGGTCGACTCCTGATTCAACACACTGATTGCTGATAACTCTTCATAGATGGCCGGTAGCTTCATGGCCTTGTAGACATCAAAGACCTCTACCTTATCTGAGCTCTCATGGTTAGCTGCCCAACAGTTACATCAATTAAGGCTCGCTCGGTTGCCAAAAAGGGACGTCCCAAAATAAATGGGACTTCCGTGTTTGGCTCAAAATCAAGAATTATAAAATTCACCTGAAAAAATAGGGAGCCTACTTGCACTAGCACATCCTCCACAATTCCATCAGGTCTGGCTAATGAACGGTCAGCTAGCTGCAAGATCACAGTAGTGGGTCTAGGACTGCCCAGCCCCAGCTTCTTGAACATTGATGTTGGCATCAAATTTATACTTGCTCCTAAATCAAACAAACCACGAGCTCGAATAGACTACCCAATTGTAATCTGAATAGTGAAGCTCCCAGGATCCTTGAGCTTTGTCGGCAATCGATTCTGAATACGGGAGGTGCACTCCTCAGTAAGTTCAACTGTAGCATACTCTGTCAGTCTGCTCTTTTTTGCTACAATGTCTTTGGTGTACTTAGCATAGTTTGGCACTCCCTGCAACACATCAACTAAAGGAAGATTAATATGTACCTGCTTTAGCACTTCCATGTACTTTTTGAAGCATGCTTCCTCCTTGTGCTTTTTCAATCTTTGAGGAAACGGGGGTGGTGGTCTTTCCATCTCTACTACCTTTTCGTTCCCCCTCACATCATCGTTTCCTTCATCCTTTTCTGTTTCTCTAGATTTCTGAGGTGGCCTTTCGGGTTCCACCTCCTCGAGTTGCTTTCCACTCCGGGTAGAAACTGCATTCACCTGCTTAGGATTTGGGTCTATATCACTAGGTAGTCCTTCCCTCGGTCTAGTATTTTGGGCTCTAGCTAACTGTCCCAACTGATACTCCAATGCCTTTGTAGCTAACTGCTGATTTTTCATATCAGTTGTCAATTTTACCTGATCAGCCTGCATCTGCGCCTGGTTAGCTATTATAGTTTTGAGCATATCCTCGATGTTGCTGGACTGAGGAGGTGCATTATTTCCTCTGAATTGCGGCTGGAAACTGTGCTAACCCCTTTGATTTCTATGCACGCCCTGATTTGAACTCTGTCCCCGATGACTATTACTCCCCTATGAAAAATTCGGATGATTCCTCTAATTTGGGTTGTACCTGTTTCCATACTACTGATTACTGCTCCTCTAGGCATTTCCAACAAAATTTAGAATCTAGATTGGCACCACAACAGTCAGCTGAATGTTCACTACTTCTACGGACTTCACACCACACCTGATGAAATGCATTGACTGGGGCTTGTGCCTGGCTCAAGCTCATACACTGAAATGATTGGTGAGTTGATTTTGCAAAGCAGCTATATGCGCAGTGATAGTTGTGAATCCATCCACCTCAAAGACCCCTGCGGCTTTCTTTGCTCCCCCTCGAGTTGTATTCGCATTCCATTCTGGATTACCTTGTGAAATACGGTTCAACAAGGTGTAAAGCTCTTCATAGGTATTCTCCAATGCCTGCCCCCCGGCTGCTGAGTCTAACAAAATCTTTGTATGCGGTTCCAAGCCCTCAATGAATGTATGCACCAACACATCATTAGACTGGTGATGGTGAGGACAATATCTTAGCATTGACTTGAACCTCTCCCAAGCCTGATACAAATTCTCACCCTCCCTCTGTTTGAAACTTAGAATATGACTTCTAAGCCTGGCTGTCTTCACTGATGGGAAGAATTGTATCAGAAACTTCCTCGCTAGGTCATCCCAAGTAGCAATACAATTTTGCGGTTCATCCTTCAACCATCTCTTGGCTTCCCCCAGCAGTGAAAACGGGAATAGTGTAAGCCTCACACAATCAGATGATACTCCAGCGAGTATATATGTGTCACTTATCTCCAAGAAGTTTTGGAGATGCTGCAGTGGATCTTCATGAGGGAGACCTGTAAATTGCCCGCTGGTGTGCAACAATTGCACCATATTCTGCTTAAGTTCAAATCTCCCTCCTGGTTCCAGCCTGTGAATTCTAGATTTACATTGTTCGCATGTGGGATTGCCACCTCAAGGACCGGCGTTGCTGCCCTCTCTTCGGGCACTAAAACCGCCCTTACAATCGGTGGTTGCTGTTGTTGCTCCAGAATTGCCCTCCTTAACAACAGAAACTTCTTTTCTAGAGTTTCCTTCTTCTGTAAATGAAATTGTCTCTCCGGCTCTAAAAATGAATCCACCAACTCCTTATCTCTTGCCAGCGTTCAGAAACAAATTAGTACCTGCAAGAGAAATGCTAAGATCAAGTTGTGAAAACTTGTATTGAACTTGTAAACTAACACTAAGAAAATTTAAGTAACCAATTGCCAGTCACGGGCAACGACGCCAAAAACTTGTTCACTTTAAATTACACGCAAGTGCACATGGTCGTAGAAGTAATAAAGTGGCTTTATTTCAAGCCAGGTATCGAACCCACAGAGACTGTAATGTGGAAGTAATTTTTGTTTAAGTGTTTAGTATACGCACTTCTTTATACAAGCAGACAAATAGAACAAATGGTGATTTTTCAAGAATACTAGTTAATGTAACTTTAGGTAAAAAGATTGTAAATTATAATCTGAGCAATAGCACGAACAAGCTGAGGTTAAGGCAAAACATGCAGATATGTAATTTATTGATTAAATTGCAGTCAACACCTCTCTTCAGTTGTTAGTCAGGAATTATTGACCAATGGATTGGGTCTTTCACACTCCTCTCCAATTAAAGAATCATGAGACTTACATTACACATTTCTGTGATGCAAACACTTCATTCTAGCAATAAACAACAAATTCCATAGATGACCAAATATGAAATTACAAATATATTTCTATTCTGAACGTTAATATTCTCTAAATTTCTCAACAAAGACAAGAACATATCCTACCAATTCACATCTATCCAATTAAGCTTTCTTTCAGAAATAAAAATGGAATTCTAGGACGTACATTAACAATGGCTAAGCATTAATGTAGTGAAACAAGAATTAGTAGAACAATCGTTGTAGAGAAGATAAAAACTGAAATAACATCAATTAAAAACTACTGCAATCATCCTCAACCTCAACCAAAGGTTAATTAGCCACTCATTTGATGATTAAACATCTTCAAACAAGTAGAAATCATACAAGCAATTGAAATTTAAGAGAAAAAGGAAGAAAATTAACCCAAGAACTTCTTCAGCTCAACTTCTTGATACCCACGTTCTAGCTTAAAATGTCAGATATCCTAAAATAAAACCTAAGTGTGTTATTTATACAAGTAAGAAATTTCCCGGAATAAACTAGCAACGTGGCATGGAGGGTATCGCGGAGCATCAGCTCCGTGCCACGGCCTTATTGCGGAGCTTAACTGGAACTTGGATGCCGGATTATTTTCCTCAGCATGGCACGGAGGGTATCGCGGAGCCTCAGCTCTGTGCCACGGATGTGTCGCGCACCTTCACTGGAATCCGAGTGTTCAGCTAAGTCTTCCCACCGTGTCACTAAAGTGAACGCGGAGCATAGACTCCGTGACACGGTGCCATCGCGCACCTTCACTGGAATTCATCCCAAATTTCTTTCTAGGCAGAATGCCTCCACGATGGTGGCGTGACACGGCCTTGTCGCGGAGCATCAAGTTTTTAGCATTTTCTTTCCGACTGCCGAGTTTTGCTTCCGAGTCCATTCCTCCACTTCACCAACTTGTAGATTAGTTTCCAAAATTCATTCTAAATGCAAAAACAATAACTATTCATGTTGGTTAGTATAAATCCACATTTACATAAAAACCACATGAGAATGTACACATAAAAGTGGATAAACAAGTCCAAATTAAGTAATAAAGTATCACTTGGGCATGCAATTATGCCCAAGATCAGGTGCCAATCAACATGTAATCTATATACCCCTACCCGGGTCAAGCCATCCAAACTAAATTCACTCCCCTCACCTAATAACTACGAGCACCCTGTCGGCCCTCTAGGTATGCAGCTTGGGCTCTCTGGGCCCCTGACTATAAATGTATCTGAGTCCGAAGGACTCCTATAACTGTAATCTGAAATCTCTATCTGTAATTTGTAATCTGTGCCCTGGGCGCAAGCGCTCGACAGGGTATACTGTAATGCTGATTAGCCTGCTATGGGGAATGCTGCATCCCATATTCATCCTACTGCAGTCGGCATGCCACTCCTTGGAGTGACGTATCCTCACCCTATGGCAGGCGAGTCGACACAGCTATTAACCCTGGGGTGGCAAGGAAGCTCTAAGGGTGCCCACATATCACAAACAAGTCTCAACAAGCAACAGTAATCACATATAACATGTATATTAAATCTGAAAATACTATCCATGTTTTGATATTCTATTCTGATTCTTTAACTGGATTAAACTGAATCTGGTACTTAGTCTGAAATGATATCTCGCTATTTAATACTGATTTACTGACTTTTATTCTGAATATGACATAATAACGCAAACATACATAATACTCGGCTTTTGGAACTTCCTTCTGGAATTTATTCTATTTTACTATGCTAGAATTACTAACTTACCGAAGAAACTGGCTTTACATACCTCAGTTGTCGGCTTTTCGGCTAACTGGCGTAACTCGGCCAATATTCAGCTATTTCATCACACTGTATTCACATTCATAGCAATTAGAACTAAATTCATCGATATTTCGGAAGAAAATACTACTTTGAGTATATATATAGCCCAAAGTTTGACTTATCAAAAAACAGCCGAAAACTTGTAATTTCTCGGAAGTCCAGAAGGGAGAAATACTCACTTTAGGGCTAGGAGTATATTGACACTAATTTGGAGCAATTACACTTACTTTAGCTCGGTAGGACGATGATTCGTGGGCCGAATTTCACGAAACTAACTCCGCAGGATGCTCTCTGCAGCTTTATACTTCAGTATCCAGGGTTAATTTGAGTTGGGACCGCGTTTGAAGGCGTAATCGAATGAAATTTGGTTTAATTCTCTCGTGCCCTATGTTCTATGTTCATTTCTTGAAATTAAAAAGGAAGTGAATGATTAAAACCGAAGTGTGAGGCCCTTTTATACTTGGCCCTGAACAGGGCCTCCGTGACATGCCAGTCATCACGGAGCCCCCCCCCCTTGACACGCTGCCATTGCGGAGGGGATCTGCCTTGCTCCCTCTTGCGACTCTCCGACTTGGCGCTAGTCCAATTTCTCCTTGGGCCCTTCTCTCGCACGTATGGCATTCTAAAATTCTTAACCAACATGCGAATAGGCCATCTACATGTCAAGAATTTAGGGGGTGTAACATCCTCCCCCTCTTAAGAACATTCGTCCTCGACCGCAAACTTCTACTTGCAAGAATTTCAATTTACTTGACTTATTTTAGGAAAATTTCGACAGAGTTTCCCCTATAATATGGACTATCTCAAAAATCCAGAAATGCAGAAAAGTCCAATACAGGTACTCCACACAATACTATAGTATTCATCACAAAAGCCAGCTATTTCATTTATTTGCATAATATAAGGCAATTCATAAAACAAGAATACTAACGTACCTCTGGCTGATTAAGTCTGGAACAGTTGAGGATATCTGACTTTCATATCTTCCTCTGCTTCCCAAGTCATCTCCTCTCGGTTTCTATTATGCCATAATACTTTGGCAGAAGTAATGTCTTTAGTTCTCAACCTGCGAATCTGCCTTTCTAGTATGGCTACTGGGACCTCTTCATAAGCAAGCTCTTCCGTAACCTGGACATCCTTAATTGGGACAACTCTATAGGGGTCTCCTATATACTTCCTCAGCATAGACATGTGGAAAACTAGATGAACAGACTCTAATTCTGGAGGTAAGTTCCATTCATATGCCACTTGGCCTATTCTTCGACGAATCTGATAGGGCCCAACAAATCTCGGGCTGGGCTACCTTTCTTGCCGAATCTCATCACCCCTTTCATAGGCAAAACTTTCAAAAATACCCAGTCATTTACATTAAATTCCAGGCTTCTACGCCGCACATCAGCATACGATTTCTGGCAGCTCTGAGCAGTCAGTGGGCGTTCTCTGATAAGCTTTACCTTTTCCTCTAACTGATGAATAATATCCGGCCCAATCAGCGCTGACTCTCCTAATTCAAACCATCCAACTAGCGATCTGCATTTTTTCCCATACAAAGCCTCATAGAGCGCCATCTGGATAGCTGAGTGGTAACTATTGTTATACGCAAACTCAATAAGCAGTAGGTGTTCATCCCAGCTACCTCTAAAGTCCAACACACACGCCCGTAACATATATTCAAGCGTCTGAATAGTGTGTTCTGCCTGCCCATCTGTCTGAGATAATGGACAATGGAACACCATGCAGTCTGACTATTTCTCTAATATACAACTCAGCAAAATCTTCGCCGGAGAAAGTAGCCCTTACTGGCAGAAAATGGGCTGATCTTCTCAGTCTGTCAGCAATTACCCAAATCGAGTCATTTCTATGTCTGGTATGGGGTAATCCTGCTACAAAATCCATATTTACTGCTTCCCACCTCCAAAGAGGCACAGCTATGTCTGGAGTCAATCTGCCTAATTTCTGGTGTTCTGCTTTTACTTGCTGGCAATTAGGACATTGTCCCTCTTCATACCTTGACACCAGTCGATTTCTTTGATATTGTGGTACCTTTTCATCGCGCCTGGGTGGAGAGAATTGCGAGCGTAATGTACCTCACTCATAATCTGCTGGCGAAGCTCTGAAATATCTGAAACACAAAGGTGGCCTTTACATCGCAATATTTCATCCTCAATTACCTGAAAATCCAGTGCTTTTCCTTGTTGAACTCTGTCTTTAAGCTGAACCAGATCAGGATCTTCATACTGCCATTCCTTTACTTCCACAACTAACGATGACACAACGGAGTTCTGAATTACCACTCTGTTGTCCTTTGTTTCTGCTACACGAACGGCTAAACTGGCTAACTGGTGTATTTCTCTGGCCAACTCCCGCTGCTCGGGTTGTATGTATACCAAACTCCCCATAGATTTGTAGCTGAGGACATCTGCTACTACATTGGCTCTTCCCGGGTGATACAGAATGTTCATGTCATAGTCTTTCAGCAGCTCTAACCAACGACACTGCTGCAAATTCAATTCCTGGAAACTCTTCATGCATCAGTCCACTAAAACTTTTGCTGCCTTCTGTGTCATTTTAGTCAAAGGTGCTTTTAAGGTGGAAAATTCTTCCACAAATCTTCTGTAGTACCCGGCTAACCCTAGGAAACTATGTACCTCGGTCGGAGTGGTGGTTCTGCCATGTTTTCACTGCTTTTATTTTTCATGTATCTACCTTTGAACTAGCCTCCGACACAAGGTGACCCAAAAAGGTTACTGAAATCAGCCAAAATTCCCATTTAGAGAAATTGGCATGTATCTGACGATCATACTGGTTTATTATACCGGAAAAACTGACAAGTAATCTATTTGTATAGCTAGAGCTTATCTGGCCTTATGGCCCACATGCTAATGCTACTCATTGCTGGGATAATTTGTATGACTGTCTGCACACCATGTGCATGTATCTGATTAGAGGATCCTGATAGTGATCATGATCTCTAATAATCTGGCTGAATAATTGTGAATAACTGAATAGCTAGGCTGAATGACCTGAATGCTGAAGTAATCTACCAATGCTCTAAATGTTCTACTCGGGCATCTATAGCTCATTCATAACCGCGGAGTGGTGGACAGTTAATTGCTTTGTTACTCTACTTAAACAACTGTAGAGCTGAGCTTAGTCGGACTTACTTTCAGACGATTAGCCCCTGGATCTTCACGGGGAATCTACTGATTTCCTTGTCTTAGTAAATGATGTGCTAGTGGAGTACTACCACTTTCTTATGCCTTGCTCGTATCCACTCGGATCTATACTGTTGTTTTGAGAAATTCTTGGTTTTATGAGCAATTCTGTAAAGACTGGCCTTCTCCTAGGGCTCTGTATCTGAATATCTTATGACAACCGACTGGGGTACCAGTCCGTCACTGACTACTGATGTTGACCCCTTCTTGGGTTACCCACGGGTTTGTCTGACTGGACGGCTGGCTAACTTGTGGGGTGTTCTACATGATAACTACTAGGTTAACTAAAAAACGATGTTCGACCACTTAACATACTAGAGAGTTCTGGTGTTGCTAACCTCTGGAATATGCTTAGTCGGTCTCTATTTCTAGTTATGGCATAGGCGATAACGTTATTGGTCTTTAGGGATGCTTCCCTGGTAATACAGGCGCTAGTTGGTCGTTAGACCGTCTAATTGCACCCGTATCGTCATCCACCTGATTCAGGCTACTAACTCTTGTGAGCTTCTGAAGTCTAGATCTAGCAACAAGCACATAAGTCCATTAACTCAATAAACTCAGAACTGAGAAAGTTTCTATGGCTTCATACGTGAATCACACTTAACCTGCCCCTTCTCTCTTATTTTTAGCGAGGGGTCCTGCAGTACAATCTATATATACTTCCTAGCAGCTAACCAGAATCTGTGTGACTGTAACCCCTATTGGCAGCTACTCACAACATATCTGATATCTGTATATATGTATCAGCAACTACGTACAATACATACTGAATTTTTTAGTAATATGTAATCTCTAACATGCTTTATTAAATTTCATACTACACATGATATACTGCTTTTACAGTCTAATGATATCTCATGTCCTCTCGTACTATTTTATTAGATTTTCGTCCCATTCTGGAAGCAACAAACACATGCACTTTAGCTATGATCTGCTAGTTGAAATTTCGCCACTCTTACGACGTGGGGTCAACATCCGCACCTTGTGGCCTTACTTGGCATTACATTAAGGGCCCGTGACTGTCTATTGAACCTTGCCCTAGGCCACACTAGGTTAGAGTCTTTGGGTCGGCACCCTCTTACCTTCTCCATAGGCGGACGTACCGTAACATTCTAAACCATAATCTTACTGTGTCTTAACTGTCAGTCTGAGGCTTAGTCCTTAATACACGATATTCTCTCAATCTGGAGGTGATTCTTATTTCCCCTCAAAATCTGGTATTCCTGCTTCTTCCCCTTATCTTGCTTAAGCTGAGCTCTGGGGTTCAAGGTACCTGCCTTACGTTGTTAATAGGATTACTAGCAAAGTCTCATCTTATACTTTTTCTGGCTTGCAGTCAGACCCATCTGATTCATATGACCTCCCTACCTTTCGATATCACAACTGAAATCATAACCATTATCTTGCAGGTATATCCTGCCATCGTTAGCGTGTTATGGCGGACTTGGCTTTTTTTTCTAACTCGAACTTAACTATTACTGGGAGTTCATCACTGACAGGTCTTTTACACCCACTTCGAGTAATCTAGTGGTCTTACTCGCTCTTCTGACTTGTTACCATGAAGGTATGCACAACTTACGTAATCATAGGGCTCCTTACTCCTTCTAAAACTTTCTGGAATCAACCAATCCATCTTCACTTGCTGCTTACTTTGGGCAACATCGCCTCAATCCTTATGCCCTTTACTGTACTGAAATCAAAACTAAGAGGTAGGAATAGCCTTTTCTTACTGCAATGAAATGAAGACATGGAACTGCACCACATCTGAAAGGATGGAGGTGGGAGTCCTGCATTTCCCCCTCTTCCTCACATCTATCCGATAATCTAATATTACTTGTCACCTTAACCAGATCTTACATATCTTAACAAATAAATCAACCAGTATATACGCTATGCTTCTGACATGCTATTCTGAAATTATAGAAATATACTGGGGATGGTACCGATAGAGGTATCACATTAGGAGGTCCCTGATACCTCCTCCTGCTTCTGTAGTTACTCTGCAATTGATTAGTGCCGTCTTTTGCTGCTATATCCAATCTTCTGCCTATGATAGGGTGTTACTGATCTAACTTTGTATCTGTAATCAAAGAATATGATATGTTTTAGGGACTCAACCCGATACTATACCGCTCTATAGCACGACTGAATAAGAAGAAAGAGTAATCATCCTATTATGCCTTGCAGCCTCCTTCTTATGGTATGTGGTGCACAATACACCCATAGACAAGACTCTACTTAGCACGACTTGCAGACTCCCTGGGACACAACCTTGCTCTGATACCAAGTTTGTCATGCCCTGCCTTGGGAGGCATGACTGGCACCTGGTGCCTTACTAAGACCTAGACAACTGGACTACTGAGCCTAAGCACTTCTGGTGCCAGGTTGGCTCTAACTCTTGATTCAAGAAAACGACGGGCTATATAACGACTGTAAATACAGCCTTCGACCGACTAGGCCTATAGCCACCTGTGAGAAACAACAGCTAACCAGAACAACAGTAGTATAAAGGAACCTATGCAGGCCGACAAGGCCACCATACTGTCTAGTTACTTCTGAATCAAGAAAACAAGTGCTAAACTGCTATGTGACCAACGAGGTCACCACTACCAACTGGGTAAGGACCCACACGACCATTATAAATAAACTAAACATACACACAACCTCACACGACTGGTACAACTAACCACAGAGAATATACCATCTGCAAGCCTCTAAAAATACTAATAATATGGTCGGGATAGGGCCCCGGCCTAACCATACTATACAATAAATGAAAAGGAATAAACCTCTAGCTATCTAGCTCCGGATGACTGAAGCTGATAACTCTGTGTGCTGGCTAGAATCATGAGGGATCGGCTCCTCGTCTATGAATACCTGCAGGAAAGTAATGCAGCGCCCCCAAACGGGCGTCAGTACCACTTGTACCGAGTGTGCAAAGCAAAATTGAACATAACTGAAGATAAACAGTAATACTGATAGTTACTGAAAAGATAGAGGATAGCTAAAACTGTCTGGAATAGTAGAGTCTGTACTTAGCTTAACTGTACTGGAAGGAAGATAAGAACCATACCTGTCGATGCGGCGTCCTGCTATCTATTCATTTAATAAGCAACATGTATATACATTTAGTAAGTAACATATATATATATATATATATATATATATAACTAACATACAAGAACCTATACCAGCCCCCATAAGCCGGAAGGTGCCAATCAACATGCAATCTATATACCCCTACCCGGGTCAAACCATCAAAAATAAATTCACTCCACTCACCTAATAACTACGAGCACCATGCCGGCCCCCTGGGTATGCAGCTCGGGCTCTCTAGGCTCCTGACTATAACTGTATCTGAGTCCGGAGGACTCCTGTAACTATAATCTGAATTCTAGATCCGTAATCTGTAATTTGTGCCCTGCACGCAAGCGCTCGACAGGGTATACTGTAATGCTGATCAGCCTGCTATGGGGAATGCTTCATCCCATCTTCTTCCTACTGCGGACGGCATGCTGCTCCTTGGAGTAACGTATCCTCACCCTCTGGCGGGCGAGTCAACATAGCTATTAACCTTGGGGTGGCAATAAAGCTCTGAGGGTGCCCACACATCACAAACAAGTCTCAACAAGCAACAGTAATAACATATAACATGTATATTATATCTGAAAATACTATCCTTGTTCTGATATTCTATTCTGATTCTTTGACTGCCTTAAAATGAATCTAGTACTGAGTCTGAAATGATATCTCGCTGTTTAATACTGATTTACTGACTTTTATTTTGAATATGACATAATAATGCAAACATACTTAATACTCGGATTTTGGAACTTTCTTGTGGAATTTATTCTATTTTACTATGCTAGAATTACTAACTTGCCGAAGAAACTATCTTTACATACCTTAATTGTTGGCTTTCCGGCTAACTGGTGTAACTCGGCCAATATTCAGCTATTTCTTCAAACTGTATGCACATTCATAGCAATTAGAACTAAATTCATCGATATTCTGGAAGAAAATACTATAAATATATATATAGCCCAAACTTTGACTTATCGAAAAACAGTCGAAAACTCGTTATTTCTCGAAAGTCCATAAGGGAGAAATACTAGGGCTAGGAGTATATTGACACTAATTTGGAGCAATTCCACTTACCTTAGCTCTGTAGGACAACGATTCGCCGGCCGAATTTCACGAAACTAACTCTGCAGGAATGCTCTTTGCAGCTTTATACTTCACTATCCAAGGTTCATTTGAGTTTGGACCGCGTTTGACGACGTAATCGAATGAAATTTGGTTGAATTATCTCGTGCCCTCTGTTCTCTGTTCGTTTCTGGAAATTAAAAAGGAAGTGAATGATTAAAACTGAAGTGGGAGGCCCTTTTATACTAGGGCCTCCGTGACGCGCCAGTCATCACGGAGGCCCCCCCTCCGTGACACGCTGCCATCGCGAAGGGGTTCTGCCTGGCTCCCTCTTGCGACTCTTTGACTTGGCGCTAGTCCAGTTTCTCCCCGAGCCCTTCTCTCGCACGTATGGCATTCTAAAATTCTTAACCAACATGTGAATTGTCCATCTACATGTCAAGAATTTAGGGGGTGTAACACATAAATAGCTGAGCAATACATACTTGTATAAAAGCCTCTAATATGTAAGATGGGTTGATGGGACAACATCCCCAACTAACCCGACCAATATTAAAACATAAGATCACATAAAATTTTGTCAAAACAGCCCTCGAAAATGAAGACTCACCAATAAGAAATGTAAGCTGAGATGGACTAATGATGAGGAGGAACCTGAGATCCGGACCCTGTATCCTGAAACGATACAGCATAGAAAGTATGCAGTCAGTACGTGGAATCTATAGAGCATGCAAGGTAAGTTAAACAGAAATTTAAAAGAAAATAAGACTCATAAGTAAATATAGGAGAAGAACATCATGCATATATATCATAAACTCTGGAGAAAACATAAGGCTCAAGGATTTCAAATCATTCGTAAAGAGTTCATAATCATAATCATAAGTAAACATATTCAAAACATAACTTGAGTCAAGAACATAAATATAACAATTCATAAGACATGTGGAACAATGGGAGGACTCATCATAACCGACACCATCATGGTAGAGCCTCTTATGATGCCCCACTATCTCGCTCAAGTGGGAAGAGCCGATCCTGGCTTGCCAGGCGAGGGTCGTGCATAAGGCGTGATATCACATTTGAGGGGGATCATTATCAATACATCATACCATTTACAAACCCATGGTGGAATGTGGTTATGACACACCAACGTACTCCTTTTAACGTCAGGCTGCTCATTGCTAGACACGACTCTCAAAAACATGCATATAGGCTCGTACGTAAATTAATAACATCATGCATTAAGATTCATTGTCTAAAATATAACATTTATAATTATTGATCCACTTTAAAATATGCTTAGCCAAGAATCAAGGCCCTTTTCATCAGCCAACATCATAAATCAATAAATCATGTAATTCACTTCATCAATATAAATCATTCTTTACCACGTGGGCATTGCCCAATACTTCATCATATTCAATTCTTTCAAAATATGCTCATAAATATTAGTAACTTAAATTCATGCTTTTCCATCATCATTAAATTCAAAATATTTCATATTCATTGTAAATCATAACTTTCATGAACTTATATCAAATGGATAATTTTGGATTTAAAAGCTTGAAACATGATTTTAAAGAGAATAATAATAAAACCTACTCATCATTGATAATTCAAGAATTAAAATCCAATTAAATCATACCCATAAAGAGAAATCATATTTTCGTGCATTTGAGTAAAATCCCTTAGATTTGAATAGGAGAATTCATGATTTTTAATTGAGATTCGGGCATGGGCGGAAAAGAATTTCACCCATTCTAAAACCCTACATACCTGGAGATGGATTGACTCAAAGTTCCTTGAACACCCACAAAGAAATTGATGAGAACTTGGGGAAGAAGACCTTGAATCACCCAAAAAATCTCTCTAAAGTTCTTGCATGAGAATGGGCATGCATAAAGGACTTAACTCCTCTTATCAAACTCAAAAAATATCCAAAACGGTGTAGTTTAGTGTCTAAAAGCATGAAAAAGTCAAAAGTGCCTTTAATAAAATTTCCCTGAAAACTGCTCCATGCGGACCAATGACCGATCCAACGGGTCGTTGTACCAAACCACGACTAGAAGTATCGAGTCGTTGGGTCCACTTCCCCATATCATATATCAGATCCTTTAAACGGCTCATCAGGATGAGTCATTACTTCAAACGATGAGTCATTGGATCAACCGTTATCAACTTCTTGGCCAAACTTGACTTCATTACCACAAGCCTCACCATGACTCGTGGTTCCTTCAAAAGAGTCATGGTCTCAACCCATTGCCTACACTGGAAATTTTCAACCTCCAACAACAACCTCACCCAACGACCCGTTGTTTCTTCTAACGGGTCTTTGAGTCTCCCGTTGTTTACCCTGTCACCCAGCCCGATCCTAAACACATCTGCAAAGGATGGCCCATTGTATCCCACAACAGGTCGTCATACCTCACGTCATAACCTCTGCCACCAACCTTTCACTAACCAACGATATCATACAACGACTCGTGGTTTGATACCACGAGTCATTTTTTGGTCCGTCCTGTGATATTTTTCCAGTTTTCTGCACTTTTCAAATTCAACTCCCGAGTCTATTCTTATGGGTTCCTGAGGTATTACAATACCCCGGATTGATACATGAAACCTAGAACCACGAATGACTCCCAGTTGACCTATGGAATGAATATATCGGCTAAAGAGCATACATCAAATGGAAATTGATAAACTAAATATGAATAAGTTGATGTTTGAATACATATCAATCATACAGAGTCAACACTGACAAAGCTGCAATTCCACATATTGCCTGATAAGCCTCTAAACTGTCTAATAAGCTTATGAGATAACGCCCCCAACTAGCTCACCAAAGTCTGCAACTAGAATAAAATAACTCAACATCAAACAGAAGGCCCTTGAATGATGATGATTCACCAATGAGAGAAACTGGACTAAGTCGCGGGAAACTAGCTAGCGAAGGAACTGAGTCTGATTGTCTAATCCTATATCATGAAACGATATTGCATAGAGTATGCGATCAATACTTGGAATGTACTGAGTATGTAATGTAAGTAAAACATTTTGAGTAAGTATGAACTTAAATCATGCATATAAATATAAATCATAAGATTATGAGAGTAAGGACTTCATCTTGATATCTGAAAAAATGTATAATCATAAATTGTATCTAATAATAAACTGAATGTCATATCTAAATCGAATGAACCAAAGCTGACAATAGAATTATATGGCTTGCCATAACTGAAATCATTAGTAAAATTTTGTGATCTAATCATTGGGTCAAACCTGCAGAAAACATAATATTATAAGTCATAAACATGCATAACAGAAATTATGAGGAACAATGGGAGACTCATCACAACCGACACCATCACGATAGAGCTTATGTGATGCCCCAACTATCACACTCAAGTGGGCAGAGCCGTCTAAAACCTTGTCAGGGCTATATCAAGTTGAAGGCCCCTTGTGGGCAGGGAAACTCTCAATGGAGATCCCAATGTAAATATATAAACCTACGCTGGCGCGTAGTTCTAAGACTTTAGGTTTACATGAACCCCTAACCTACTCGGAACTAGACACTACTACCAAAAATATGCATGGTGCTCCCATCATCTTTCAACGAAGCTGAAACCATCATTTTTCAATGAAGCTGATAATGTAGTTACATCATAGTATGACATCTGAATATGGAGAGTCCTGGCTCCAAACATACCATAAGTTGAAAATAGGGAGTATCACTCCAAACCATATGGTAAGCTGATATTAGAAAACTGAACTGAATCATGAAACATGCTTAACTTGTGTGGTCTTCCCCCAAACCTTAAAATCATACATAATGGAGATAGAATTCATAAGTAAAACCATGAGTTCATACATGGGTAATTTGTAAATGTACAATCATGCTAGATATCTCATCATACTTGAAATCACAAATCATAAATGGGACTTTTCATGAACTTGCATAATTGGGAATAATTTCATAAAACTTTCAATCATGAATGTACAATCAAAATAGATATTAAATCTGCCCATGAATCTTAAAACATACTTTCAAATATAAAGGGAATTAACCCATAAACAAATCATAGAGAACTTCGTGAAATTGGGGTAAAATCCCATGGGATCATCAACATGAATTAAGACTGGAATTCGTGAGATTGAGGAGAGTTATGGACATGAGTATGAAAGGAAACTCTCATTCATAGCCCTACATACATGGATAATTGAATCTACACTTTTCTTTCATAGCCCAAGAGATATGGAGAAGAAATTGAAGAATTTAATCTTGATCTTCAAAGGAGAAATCCTAATGTTGCATGCATGGGAGTTGAATGATTTAGGATTGGTTAAACTCCCCTAAAACCCTTTTTACAAAGCTTAAAATGACATAGTTTAGGGCTTAGGAGCTTATGATTTATGAAAATACCCTTAATGAATTAAAAAAAAATCGATCTTGTTAGTTGTCACGACTCGTACCACAAGTAATCGTACTGACGATGTCCAAAACCTCTAATCGTTTGAATATTTCTAGGAATCCTACTATGACCCGTAATAGGCTATCACAAGTCATACCAACACTCGTGCAACCAGCATCTGAAAAATCCCAAGTACTTGTTATGATTTGTATCACAAGCCATACCCACACACTACGACTAGTATCAGGGACTCATAGTCTGGGGAAAGAAATCTCTGAACTGAACCACGGTATTCCTACAACCCCTACAACCAACCTACAACTCATAGGTTGAGTCGTGCTGAAGCAATTCTCCAGCTTTTTCTGTTGATCACATTCCAAGTCTCAGGTCTAGTCTTAGGAGCTTTCGCAGTATTACATTGTGTTAGAGTGATTGGTTGAAAAATCGAGAACTTATCAGAATAGGAATGTTGTTCCTCATTTAATTTAGGTTTGTGGCCCATCCCTTGCAATTGAATTCAACTCATATTACTTGTATATGACCTTTTGGTACCCGTTGCACCTAGACCCTACACTTCTGCATTAAAGAAATTAACACAATAGGACTATGTAACCTCCCCTTTCAAAACGAAAGAGTTGAGTGTAATGATGACTCTTTCTGAAAAAGAGAAAATCTACCAAATCCTAGCTTTTCTCAAGACTCACTCTCCCACTTGAAATCTAACTTATGAACCATATTGATTCGACTCCTGATTAGCTACCCATTCTCTCCAACCAACCCCTTTCTAAAACCAAAAACACCATAGATACAAAGGCTTTCTCCTCTGAACACCATAATATGTGTTAATGAAAGTTGACCCTCCCAACCAAGCCTATTCTTCTATAGCTCCCACTGCCATCCCACCCATCCATCCATGATAAAGAAAAATCTAAGGCATGTCGAGTCAATGAGTTTACTAGCTTAGGTGGCTCCAAAATTGGTTCACTCTTTAAGGATGTTGAGGATAAATCAACTCAAGATTAACTTGATATCTTGGAAATAACTGGGAGTAGGGGGGGTCATATGATATTCATGGAGAAAAACTATGACATTGGAACCTTCCAATATTTTTGCTATCTACAGGTCTTCTTTTACTGCTCCTTAGGAACAAGTTGTTCCTATAAAGGTTGCAAGACTAATCATTATATATGTTTTTGGTGTAACTCATATTTTCAGTACTCTTGAGGGTGACAAAGTAAAGGAAATTGTTTGACAAGATCACATAGAAGTTGTATGTAAGTAGGAAAAAATTGAGGAAATTTGTGAGCGAGAAGTCACTGGCGTTGCTAGTCAAGAGAAACTACCTAGGTTTTCCATATGTGCCCATGAGGGTGCTCTGGCTGGTACATCAAGTGAAGGGGAAATTCAGGGTGACCCACAGTTAAACCTAGTTCATCTACATGTTCCTCTTATACCAATGGAATGGTCTTGTAAAACCTAGTATAATTTATACTATAAACTCATACATTCGAGATATTGAAAAAATTTATTTAAGCATAAGAAGGATGTATTATGAGGTATCAAATCACTCAATGATCATATGTTAAGATTTGAGGCTAAGCAATTGTTGAATAAAAAATTGGCAAAAGTTATCACATATTACTTTTAGAAATTCTCTAAAACTTAGGTCTGATGTCTTGGGGATTTTATCTGAATATATAAGGAGTTAGAAAGCTTACTTCCTATCAAATTAAAGGTCTTTGAGTCATCAAATTAAAGGTCTCCGAGTCTAGTTTATAGAATATCAAACCTCTCACCAATTTAATATTGGAGTAAAATTTTATGAGTATTTTACCATGGACTGTCCGTAAAGAAGCGGGTCAGGGGCCTAACCACATCGGATGAGCTCGTCTAGCAAAAAAATGCCTAAAAACTCATTGTAAGTTCATTCTTTTTCCTATTTTTAGAATCTTTCAAGGTCTTTTGTCACGACCCGAGCATAAACCCCAAACATGACACTGGACCTAGAATCACGAATGGCTTCAAGCTAACCCATGGTACATGCATAACATAAGCATAAACATACAACAAAGCGGAAGTAAATCAAGAGACATGATATAAGAAAAAAAGTTTATGATCTCATAAAACATAAGAAAACAACAATAGTTCAAATCGCTAAACATCTATACATCATTGTCTGAAAAGCCTCTAAGCATAAGACAAGCTGAAGGGACAAGCTCCCAACTAGCTCTACAAAGTTTGTAACTGAAATTACAAGAAGTAGACATAAATAAGAAGTGACATCCTCAGATGATGAGGACTCACCAAAGTTGATATTGAATCTTGTAACACCCCAATGTTTCATAAGACTAGACTCGGGATTTGGAATTTGACCAACAGAAAAGTCTGTAATATGCCTCAATATATGCCTCAATATGACTTGTTTCTAGGTCGTATGAGTCATACTACAAGCCATAGCATGGTGTCTAGGAATGGTTGAGTTAAGCTACGACAAGGACCTACCATTAATACCTAGATGCTATGAGTCGTACCAGGGGGACGTAGAAAGACATTCAAAGTAGTGTTCTGAGATGATATAAGTGACCACGAGTCTAGGTATAACACGTGGTAAGGAGGCATGGATTGTGGTTGGTACCTATAATATGAAGTTCAGAGGATGATTAGAGGCAGGACTTGAGGACATGATACTCAGTACGAGTCGTGGTATGATCCTACGAGTTGTACGACGAGCCGTAGCACTAAATATGACAGTTTTTAATATGAAGACTCAGGGGTATTTTTTTGTAATTCCCATGCTTTTAACATCTAAACTAGGTAATTTTAGGCTCCTATAAGACGAATTAAAGGGATATTTCTAGCCCAATCCCTCATTCTACTATAGATCATCCTCAAGTTATCTTCTCTCACCTTCTCTCAAGGCTCAAGAACTAGGGTTTCCCTCAAAGGTGCTACAAGCTTCAAGTCAATGTTGGGAATTGATCAACTTGGTATGTGGGACGTCAACGAGGATCTTCTTTCATCCTTGTGTCCAAACAAATTTCATAAACCATAGAATCTTTGATTCTCCAGTAAAGCATGTCTTAGGGTTTAAATTTGACATATGAATTCTCTTATGTTAGTCATGTCTTTCAAGCTCCTTATGGTCAAAAGCAATGTATGTTAATGATTCTTTCTCCAATTTCCTGATTTTTGTCCATGATATGATAATAGAATAATTTCTAGACTGAACCATGGTTAAGCACTATTTTTTAAAATATGGTCTATTTGACACAAATGAGTCTTCCATGATTTCAATACATATGTTTTATGCTATACTTTGAATTTATGATTTATATAAATCCAATATGATGAGCATTACTATGGTTCTTAGAATCTCATGCCTCTTGTTATAGAAGATAACCATGACTAGTCTTAGAACATCAGTTTTGAGCCCTCAGTATTAGCATGTTCATAGTCTTTTAGGCTCTCGGGATCCTTGTGAGATAAAGTGGTTCCGACTAGTCTTAGGACATTATCTTCAAACTTTTAGTTTTCATGTATCGGTTTAGTTAGGAATAGTAGGACGGGGTTCAAGCATACCCGAGGTCTCATAACTACAGGCCACGGTACGATTAGGGATTCTCAATTGTAGAGAATGCATCCCTTAGCTAGAGGAATATAGGATCTTAGCTAGGAAGAGTGTCTCCCTTTCCTCAATGGGCACATGTATAGGTCATCATTAGTTGAGATTGTCTCCCTGAGTTCACGAGTGATATCACGCCAGTCATGGTTCTTACCTTGGGCAAGGTATGAACACCCTTCCAACCAGGGTTATAGTTTGGGCTCCATGAGGCCCACGTTGGAGTTTGTTGGTTAATAGGTTCTCCCATAGTACTGTTCTGTTTAAGTTTCAGTATAGTTTTTTCAGTTAAAATTCTCAGTTTATGATTTCAGAATTCAGTCTTGAATACATGTATATGACCCCAAAACTAGATTTAATTATATTTCATTAAATTTTTTCAAACTAGCATCCTGTGTCGATATTCATGCATCTCAGAAATGGTCATTATACTTTACCTCAGCTTATGCTTTTAGGCATGTTTATGTATGGTCGCTTCTCGGATTCATAGTATATTCTTGTTTCCAGTTGCATTTCCCATATGCTCAATATATTTCAAGTACTAACTGCATACTTTATTTGCTTTATCATCTTATGATATAAATCTAAGTATTTAGACTCAGCCCCGCGGTTGGACACGTTCCAGACTTCATCAGCTAGTAGTTATGAGTCCTCATCTTTCAAGGGTGGGAGTTATGTTTTTTTTATTTTAGTATTATTTATTTTCAGATTTTGGAGTTAGTTTCGGACTTTTCCCAGCAACTCATCAGACTAGTAGAGCTTTCAGATAGTGTAGTGTAGTTTCAGCTTATAATTCGGTGTTTTCACAAAGTATGTCCTTATGCATAATAATTAGTTTATTTTCAGTTTGCTTCTGCTCAGATATACTATATTAGTGTAGTTACATTAGAACTATGCTATGCCATGGGTTAACTTGGAGCCATTCATTGTTCTAGGTCCTGTGTCATATCTGGGGTCTATGCTCCAGACCTGACAAATTTGGTATGAGAACATTAGGTTTAGAGTGTCCTAGGGTGTCTAAAATCCGCGTCAAGTAGTACTTTTTTCATGGGTGTGTAGTGTGCCACACTTATGAGGAAGAGACTAAAAAGCATTCTTAGAAAAAATTCCCTTTCTTCATGATTTCTATCATGCATAGAGTGTGAAACTCTAAAAGTTCCTCTTATAACTCTTGTTTTACGCATTCGCAAACAATGCCTCCTAAATGAGCTAACAGAAGGAGAAATGATAATGGAACCAACTCCAGCAGACCCGATGAATGAGTAGGTTAGCCATGCAGAGTTTCGGGCTGCATTCTAGGTGTTGGCTCAAGCCTTCGTGGAACAGGCCAACCATCAGGAAGTGGCACCCATAAACCCTAAGGGGAATGCTATAGTAATAAATGTGTGAGATTTCATTAGAATGAACCCACCAAAATTCTTTGGGTTAAAGGTGAATGAGGATCCAGAAGAGTTTATTGATGAAATTTAGAAGATTACTCATATTATGGGGATCTCTAGGGAGGAGAGTGCAAAATTAGACTCATTTCAACTAAAGGGGTAGCTCATATATGGTTCAGACAACAAAAGGAAGGTTGTAGGTTAGGTGCAGCTCTAGTGAGTTGGAACGAGTTCGTAATAGCCTTGTTGGATAGGTTTTTTCCTTAGGAGTTAAGGAAAAAAAGGTTGCGGTGTTCGTCAACTTAAAATAGTATGATATAATGGTGCAAGAGTATGCTTAAAGTTTACTTGGCTGTCGAAATATTCCCTAGAGATGGTCGTTAAGGTGAAGGCTCACATGTGCAACTTCGTATATAGGGTCTCAGACTTAGTGGTAAAGGAGTGCAGGACCGTATGCTTATTAGTAACATGGACATCTCCAAACTCATGATCCATGCTCAATAGATCGAGGATCAAAAGTTAAAGGAGTTGGAAAGGGACAATAAGAGAGCAAGGATGGGGGACTCTGAGTATTCTCAATAGAGGACCGATTGTGGATAGTGATCACAGTCCCGTCAGAGGTCATCAGTCATAGCACCATCAATAGCCAGTTTTCTATCAAAACACAGGGTAAGGGAGATACATACCCAGCTTGCAATACCTATGGAAAGAACAACCTAGAGGAGTGCATAGCCTATTTAAATGTTTTCTTCTTATGCATCAAGTTGGGCCATAAGCTCAGAGATTGCCTAGCATCCAAATGGCAAAGGTGGAGCCTCAGCCACCTATTTAGTAGCTCTGAAAGCATACCCACCTAGCAACAAACATCAACTGGTATGGGTAGTGGACAGCGTCAGGATAACTTCTATGCCCTGTCATTACGTTAGGATTTGGGGAAACTTGCCAGAGGTAGTCAGAGGTATGTTATGATCTTTTCATGTTGATCCTTGCATGTTGTTAGACCAAGAAGTTGCAGTATGAGGTATAAGATCCTTTTTTGCATCCAAGTATGAGATCTATCCATGGATGGTATGAAATGGTTATAAGTGTGAAGCTTTTGGTGATAACTTTAGGGGTGAATGGAAAGTCAAGAGTTAGTGATGTAGTCTGGCCTTAAGAAAGGATCCAAGAGTCATATAAGGATGACTTTAAGCTAAGGGGGGGATGATAAGTTAAAAAGCCAAGTCAAGTCCTAAGTGTTGTAGTATAGAAGTTCTAGAAATAGTAGCTATGGGATAGGATGTCGAACCTTTCCTATTCGAGTGTTTTCCCTTATATTTCAGTCAACATTACTTTACTCATGCTTATATTCAGGTTATTTGATTGATAGATAACCGCTTCAATCAATGATCCTAGTCTTATTCCATGATTTCATAAATCTCAGCTTCATGTCATGGAACTGGTTATGTATGGAACCCCATGCCTCCTACTGTGCTCAGCTCCATGAACTCAGTCCTTAGGAACTGCCTTATCAACTCATAAAGTCATGATACATCATGTATATGCTTAGTTTAGATTTCATGAAGGATTTGGGCTCACGATTTCCTTACTCTCAGCCTTAGGTATGTTCATCATAAACAAAATGAGGGTTGTAATAGATATGTCCAGGGCTGCTACTGTATCCATGCCTTAGGTGCTCGGTAGGTAGAAATTCTAGGAATGCAGTAGTTATTCATGCCGGGAAGTCTGAGGAGCTTTAGGATAAATTGAGCTGTAGAGGATCCAAAAGATGGTTTTAGTGGTAGGCTTGAATAATGTGGTGGTATTCAGGGAAGTTGGTACAGTTAACAGTGTTCCTCTGGAATCTTCACCCCTGCAAGGGGTAAAGAGGTGTTGGTGAGAATGACAGCCTCTTTTATGGGAAGGTTCTAGTTGAAATCCTAGATCGGGAGGTTCACAAGTTGAGGAACAAATATGTAGCTTCAGTGAAGGTTTTGTGGAAGAATAGCTAGTGGAGGAGCTACGTGGGAAGCCAAAGCAGTCATGACGGCTAGATACCCACATCTTTTTCTTCCAATTTCACTCTAGCTTGAGGTACCAGTTTCCTCTTTAGTCATCTACTCAATTTCATGCCAGTTTTATGCTCTTCAGTTCTTCTTATCTCTTAGCATGCATGCATGTTTCATGAATTCATTTTAGTATATGTATCTTATTCTGAAGTCAGTCACTCCATCAGTATCTAGTGTTTAGAATTTAGTATTGTGGTTATAGCTTTTACCTTATCCTTTCAGCTTTATTAGACTTCACTCAAGGACGAATATTCCCAAAGGGGGGACAATGTAACACCCCAAAGTTTCCTATGACTAGACTAGGGATTTAGTTTGATTAGCAGAAAAGTATGCAATATGCCTCAGTACGGGCCTCAGTGCAACACGTTGATGGGTGGTAAGAGTCGTACTACTATCCATAGCATGGTTATAGGAATGATCAAGTTAAGCTATGATAGGCACCTACAATTCGAACCTAGAAGGTATGAGTCGTACCAAGGGGTTGTAGGCAGAGATTCAGAGTAGTGTTTTGAGATGATGTAAGGAACCATGAGTCTGGGTAAAACCCATGGTAAGGAGGCACAGATCATGGTTAGTACTCGTAATATAAAGTCCATAGAATATCAGAGGTAGGACCTGAGACCACAAGACTTAGTACAAGTCGTGGTATGGTCCTACAAGTCATAGGACGAGCTTTAGCACTGGACGGGATAGTTTTTAATACAAAGTTTCAGGGGTATTTTTGTAATTCTCCAAGATTTAAACTCATAAACTAGGTCACTCTAGACTTCCTATGGGATGAATAAAAGGGATTTATCTAAGCTCAATCCCTCATTCTACTCATAATCATCCTCAAGTCATCTTTACCCTCTGTCTGTCAAGGCTCAAGAACTAGGGGTTTCCTCCAAGGTGCTACAAGCTTCGATTCATTATTGGGGATTCTTCAACCAGGTATGTGGGATTTTAGCAAGGATCTTATTTCATCCTTGTATCCCAACTAATGTCACAAACCCTAGAATCTTCGATTCTCTAGTAAAGCATGTCTTAGGGTTTCGATTTTACGTAAGAATTCTCTTATGTTAGTCATGTCTTTCAAGCCCTTTATGATCAATAGCTATGTATGTTCATGATTCTTTCTCCAATTTCATGATTTATGTCTGTAATATGATAATAGCATCATTTGTAAGACTCAGCCATGATTTATCATTGTTTTTGAAAATATGGTCCATTTGATATAAATGATTTTTTCATGATTCTAGTACATATGATTTACACTATGCTTTGAGCCTATGATTTTCATAAATATAGTGTGATGAGCATGGTTATGGTTCTCAGACTCTTAAGCCTCTTGTTAGGTATAAAGTAGCCCTGACTATTCTTAGAACATCAGTTTCGAGACCTCAGTATTAGCATGTTCATTGTCTTTTAGGCTCTTTGGATCCTTGTTAGATAAAGTGGTTCCGACTAGTCTTAGCACATTAGCTTCAGACTTTCTGTTTACACATATCTTTATGTTTATTTGGGAGTAGTACTTTGCACTAAGTAGTCTGAGGTTCTAGCACACCCCGAGGTCTCATAACTACGTGTCACGATACGATAAGGGATTTTCAATTATAGAAAATGTATCCCTTAGCCTGAGGAATATAGGATCCTCGCTAGGAAGAGTGTCTCCCTTGCCTCAGTAGGCACATGTATAGGTCATCATTAGTTGAGATTGTCTTCCTGAGTTCACGACTGATATCACGCCAGTCATAGTTCTTACCCTTGGCAAGGTACGAACACCCTTCCAACCGAGGTTACAGTTTGGGCTCCATGAGGCTCACATTGGAGTTTGTCAATTAATACGCTCTCTCACAGTACCGTCCAATTTCAGTTTCAGTACAGTATTTTAGTTACAATTTTTGATTTATGATTTCAAATTCAGTCTTCAATACACGTATATGACCCTAAAACTTGATTTAATTATATTTCATTTTATATTTTCAAACTATCATCTTGTGTCGATATTCATGCATCTCATAAAGGGTCATTGTACTTTACCTCAGCTTATGCATTCAGCCATGTTTATGTACGGTCTTTTCTCAAATTCATAGTATGTTCTCATTTCCAGTTATGTTTCCTATATACTATACATTCCAAGTACTAACTAGATACTCTATGTGCTATATGGTTTTACGATTTAAATCCAAGTATCTGACTCATCCCCGCGATTAGACACATTCCAGACTTCATCAGCTAGTAGTGGTGTGACCTCTTCTTTTGAGGACAAGAGTTAAGTTTCCTTTATTTTATTATTATTTTAGTTCCAGATTTTGGAGTTAGCTAGGGACTTGTCCCAACAGCTCATCACACCAGTTGAGGCTTTCAGACAATGTAGTGTAGTTTTAGCTTATAATTCAATGTTTTGACAAACTATATGCTTATGCATAATGATCAGTTTATTTTCAGTTAGTCTCTACTCAGATATGCTATGTTAGGCAGTCATGTTAGAATTATGATATGTCATGGGTTAACTTGGAGCCGTTCGTGGTTCTAGGTCCCATGTTGCATCAAGGGTCTATGGTCGGGTTGTGACAAATCTAGAGCGAGTATGAGTCTAGCAGCAAGGATGAGACTAAACACATAAACCTATATTATGAGATGATATAGCTCAAAAATATGTGATCAGTACTTTGAATATACTAAGTGTGGAGGATATGTATGTCAAGAATTTATGGATAACATACTAAAAATCATGATCGTGATATAATCATAAAACTTGAGCTTTTCATCGTAAACTGAAGTATAATGACCCAAGGTTTTCAAAACAGTGTTGTAAGGATTAACATGTTGAAACCATAAGTAAAACTTATAAACTAGTCAATGAGATAAAAATACTATAATTCACGACATCATAAAACATGAACATAAAAAAACGTAGAACATGTAGAACAGTGGAGATTCTTATAACTGACATACTCCAAGTGAGCATCATGGAGCTCAACTTGTACCCCTGATTAGGAGGGTGTCCATACCTTGCCAATAGTAAGAACCATGAAGGCGTGATATCACTCATGATCCCATTAGGTAAGGGAGACATTTTCAACTGGTGAGGACCCCTTAGCTAAGGGCAAGGGAGACACTCTTTATTGGCGAGGACCCCTTATACTACGGTGGCACATAGTTTTGTGACCTGGGTGCGCTGAACCCCGACCTACCTAGTGTTAAATACTACTTCCAAAACATACATATTGCTCATAATCATACTTGAAACATAGGACTTAAATGTCTAGTGAAAGATATGATGAACTCATAAATTCCTTGAAATACATGAATTAGCCATGAAAACAATACCGAAAATTCTGCCATGATACATCAACTTGATATTCATGAGATTCATACATACTTCAGCAAATCATTCTAACTTTAAAATAGAGAATCATGAGAGCTTTTCATAGAAATCCATGTCATCATAACTATAAAACACATGCAAAATCATGTGTGAATCAATTCCATAAGAGAATCTAGAGTTTTAGCATAAAAAGGGTGTAACCCTAGAAATTCATGAGAAATCGTAATTGGAGACATAGAAGAATTAAATTCATGGAACTGACCTTGAGATTATGCGTGAGGGTGGAAGAAATCCCCCATTGATGATCCTCATCCACCTTAGAACCATGAAACTCCAGCAGATTCATCCTAGTGAAGTCTCGCAACCTAGCCGCTGCAACACTCTTATTTGGGTTTGTAGGTGCATCCGCCTACTGGTTGACCTGGAACGTCATAGCCTGGGCCAACATCTGGAAGGCCACGATAAGCTCCACATGAGTCACTTGTTCATTTAGATGTCTATTGGAGCTGATGGGTCTGGCTAGTTCCCATTACAATTGACATTGCCATTTCTTCTTCTGTTGGCTCTTCGGGGAGGCATTTTCTGCAAACCCATATAGCACGGGTAAGAAGAGTAAGGAGAGTCACATGATATAGAACATGGAAGAAAAGAAGTTTCCTAAAACATCTCATAGCCTCTTCTTCATAAGTGAGGCACGCTTCACACCCATGAAAAATACTCTACTTAATGCCGCTTTCAGTCACCCTGGGACACTCCTAAACCTAATGCTCTTATACCAAGTTTGTCATGACCTATGTATAAATTCTTGATGCGTCACAGGACCTAGAACCACGAATGGCTCCAAGATAACCCGTGGTAAATGCATAAAATAAGCATCAGTATACAACTAAGGTGAAAGTAAATCAAGAGACACGATATAAGCAGAAAACGTCTAAGATATCATAAAACATAAGACTGCAACAATTGGTCAAACAGATGAACATCTATACATCATAATTTGGAAAGCCTTTAAACATAAGACGAGCAAAAAGAACAAGCCTCCCAACTAGCTCAATAAAGTCTATAACTTAAATGATAAGAAGGAGACATAAACCAAAACTAACATCCTCGGATGATGAGGACTCCCTAAAAGATGATGCTAAGTCTTGAGTAAGAGTGTGACTAGCAGCGGGGATGAGACTGAACACCCAAACCTATATAATAAGATAATATATCACAAAAGTAAGTGATCAGAACATTGAATGTACTAAGTATGGAGGATAAGTAAAATATGAAATTAGGAATAACATGCTAAAAAGTCATGATTGTGATGTAGTCATAAAACATGAGCTTTTAATCATAAATAGAAGTATAATGACCCAAGATTTTCAAAACAATATCATAAACCTTAATAAGTAAAACTGATAAACTAATCAATGGGCCAAAGATACTATAAGTAATGGCATCATAAAACATTACAATGTAAAAACGTGGAATATGTGGAATAGTGGGAGATTCTTATAATTGACATACACCAAGTGAGAATGATGGAGCTCAACCTGTACCCCTGATTGGAGAACCCCTTAGCTAAGGGAAAGGGAAGGGACTCTCTACTAGTGAGGACCACATATCCTATGGTGGCATATAGTTTTGAGACTTGGGTGCGCTGAACTCCGGCCTAATCGATGTTAAATACTACTCTCAAAACCTACATAATGCTCATAATCATACTTGAAACATGGGATTTACATGGGCTAGTTTAAACATGATGAATTCATAAATTCCTTGACATACATGAACTAGCCGTGAAAATAATATAGAAAATTCAGCCATAATACATAAACTTGATATTCATGAGATTCATACATACTTGAGTAAATCATGCTAACTTGAAAATAGAGAATCATGAAAGTTTTTCATAGAAATCCATGTAATCATAATTATAAAACACATTTTGAATCATGAGAGAATCAATTTCATAAGAGAATATAGAGTGTTGCATAAAAGGGTCTAACCCTAGAAATTCATGAAAATCATAATTTGAGACATATAACAATTGAATTCATAAAATTGACCTTGAGATTGAGCATGAGGGTGGAAGAAATCCCCCATTAATAATCCTACATACGTGGCTTACTTATTTCTTGTCTTAGCTTGAGACCCAAGAGAATTCGAGAAGATGAACTCTAGCTTCCTTGAGAACCCTTGAGAGTTGATCTTTAGTCTACGGTGTTTGGAGAGAGGAATGATCATTTAACCTAAGTAAAAAACATAAATATTCCCCATAGGAATCCCAAAAATACCTAGTTTAGGAGTTAAAGTCATGAGAAGTTACGCTTTGAACTTAAAATCTACCCCTCCAGTCACCACGGGTCACAACATGAGTCGTTGGTTGTCAACATGACTTGTGGTGTCCATCCATAAATTCTGGAACTAACTTTCACTTCTCTGATCTTTTTATCAAGGGTGCTCATAACGACCCATCACTGGATAACACAAGTCATCCTATGACTCGTGATCAGTGGACCTATCTTCCACCTTCTCTAAATTTCATCCAATGACCCCTCAGGATAGTTTGTTACTTGGTCCAACATGTTGTCCCATGACTTATTACATCAGGACCCCTTGACTGCCTTGAACAGAAGGCTCATGACCATGAGTCGTACCATCTCACCACGACTCATGGTCTAAGGGAGGGAATTGACTAGTTTTTGAACTTCCTCAAGATGAGAGACATCACGAGTCATTACTTGATCCCCCGACTCATGATGTAAGTCATCATGTTGGCTGCTGATTGTCGTTCAAATTCACTTCCAATATCGGGTAATGTAAATGATCAAAACAAATATAGAACCCAACAAGGAGTTTGGTTCAAATCCCATAGAGACCACTCAAAGCCCAAAATATCTAGCACTAAATAGGGCAGTATTGAATGATTAGAATCTATTCAAATTGAGAGAAGTAAAATTTAACTACGGCTAAAGAGTGCAATATGATAGGATTGTAATTTTATGGAACTGACCCCAATTATGGGTAGATCCCCCTAAATCACTCAATGTGGAAGGATTGAGAGTGGGCAAGGTCTGAACATGCAAGAAATTTACTTAGGCAACCCATGGGTACCTTTCAATAGCACCATAGGTGTCAATCTATTTCAAAATTTTCAAATTGAAGAGAACTCCCTTCTACCCAATTGCTTGTTGTCAATTGTAATTCAACCTATGTATAGGAGAATCCATTGAAAAAAGGTTATGCCTTGAGTTATTGTTTATTGATACTAACCCAACCTAAATTTTCTCTTTCAAGCCTCATAAAGGTAATTGGGTTGGATTGGATGACTCTCATAATGAATCACACACTAGAAAGCAAAAATCAATCAAATGTTCAGAAGCCCAAACTCAATTATACCACATTGGTATTATTAGGGTTCACAACTCTAGATCTGGGTTTAGTTACCCATAGCAAGGAGAAAAAGATAATTAAAGTAATTAGACATGCGTACTTCAAAAGATTAATTGAAATCTTCAAGCCACAAGCTAAGATCTAGAATCTACTTTAAGAACTAGGGCTAAACTAGATAATTTCTACTCTCTATTCTAAATATGAACTGAATATTAAAAAAGCCCCCTAAAAATTACAAGAAAAATCTATTTATATTATGTCCCAAAAATCTCAATTAATTCAAACTTCAGAATGCCAAGTGAGTAGGGACGGACCATCCTTTGGAAGGACGGACTGTCATTTGGTCTATACTTTATATTTCAACTTCTTTCCAACATCAATTCACCGACCGTCCTTTGGAAAGATGATCCGTACCTTGTACCATACTTTAAAAATTCCATTATGCCTAGCTCAAGTCCATTATTTAATTGACAGACTATCCTTTGGAAAGACGGCCTGTCTTTCCAATCGTATTGTAAGGACATTGTTAACTTGGTTTCTAGAATTTGCAGTTGGGAAGGGACAACAGGTGATGCGGACCATCTTTCAGACAGACGGTTCGTATATTGCCTCGTCCCTTGAGTGTTTTTCTAGCCTAAAAGTCCTTTCATCTTTTCATCGCTTGAGTACCTAAAACATTCCACAATAAGGTTAGTTTTCACTTAATTTAACTCCTAAAGACATTCAAAATACCATGAAATAAAGTAAAGATGTGTCACTAATTCCTGACACATCAATACCCCCCACTTAAAGCATTTTCTTGTCCTCAAGCAAAGTAAGAAGAGAAACTAAACTACACCTAACTAATGTCCTGAAACCAAAAATTATCATGACTAGGGTGGTTTTTGATAACAGCTACCAACACACACAGTTCAATTGAGCCACCTCCTCTATTTATCAAAACACAATTTTCTCGTAAGTATTTGAACTAAGCATGCCACCTCCACTTATGACATCATCTCAACATGCACATATATATATTAGAGAAGTGAAATATGCCTGCCATTCAAATGCATAAGCCCTCATAATTAGATGAACAAAACTATCCTTTCTTCTAAAGTGATGACAACACACACCACAAGGATACGCAATATCAAGAGAGAAGAGAAATACAGTCAATCTCAAAAAGAACATCACAAGATATGTCACAACTATCATATGCTTGCCCATTTACTCAAATGCCATTGTTTTCAAATATCTAGGTTGAGATCACATATAGGCTTTTCTAAGCTTGTAAGGAAGGTTAAAGGGCTGGTTTGGTACAATTTTGTCATTTAGTCACTCATTTACCATCCTTGAACACTTCATCACTTTCCCACAATATTTTCACCTTTTTGATCCCTTCTTTTCATCCCTTCCTTTGTTTTGGCATTTCTCACACCCTAAAGTGTTTTCGGAAGCTCTAACTTCATTTTTCTCTTTTTCTCTTTTGCTTTTTTTTTCTTTATCTTCTTTTAGCTTGATGCTCCCCATTCATCATCTTTTTGGCCTATTTCTTTTTTCCCTTCCTTATCACCACCAACTTACAAATTTTTTCTCATTTTTTATTACTTACAAGTGTCACGGAGGATAGGTTGAAAAGCGAGTCAACTTGAGAATTGGCTTCAACTTTCATTATGGTTGATCAATAAAAATGTCAAAAGGCTCATTGAGGGAGACTAGGGATTCATGCATCATTTGGTAGGTATCTTTAGATATAAGTGGCTTGTGAAGAACAAGGAAGGCCTAAGTTCATCTCTACAACCCATAATCAATCCTAAATTAAAGCACAGGTCGCAAGGGAAGCTCTAGCTTGTGATCAATCAGTGAATAAATAATTTTCCTTACTACACATTGGCACATGGATATAAAAATGAATGAAACATCACTCTCAACTGGGAACACATTTCCAAAAATTTCGTGTCACAAATGGAGATATATAACTCAATATCAAACAGTTATGGAAATTTTTTTTAGAGGGAGCATTGTTTTCAAACATCAGCATAAGTATGCAAAAAACCTCAAATCCCACCACAATCTAAGTCAAAAACAATTTATTCATCCTAAGACAACTAAACAAAGTAGGCTGGTACCTTTAAGAATGTCGCCTAGCAATCTATCATGGGCCCATACACTACAACACTTAACTACTTTATTGTGCGAGATTCAACAAAAAGTAAGCCTCCCAGGAAAGAACCATGGCTAAGAAAACTAAGGAGTGCTCTATATTAAAAAAACAAAAAGAAGTTAATCTAAGAAAGAAAAAGAAGAAGTTATAAAATAAAATTTCATATATCAGAGTTTCACATAAACAAACGTTATATAAGCACATCATATAATCCGATATCTACCCCCACCCAAAAATGGTGCAGTGTCCTTAATGCATAAGAAAAAGAAAGTAAGAGGGTAAGAGGGTAGAAAAAACTTCTTGTAGCACTTAGATCAGGCTACTACGCATCATCCTATGGTTTCAATAGTGAGTCAGCCTCAACATCATGGGCACAGCCTTGGGTGTGCAAACGTGAGGCTGCTATCGCTCTCTTAAGGGCCTCTACCTCTACTGTGGAAGCACTACATCTGCTGAAGGAGTCTCCTAGGTTAGAGCCTTGCCTTTATCTACTAGCAGGGTAGGAACATCTGTTTGAGCTAAAGTCTGAGCAGAAATCTGTTTCTATGTAGTACTGGCCCTAGTAGCTGGGACATGTAGTGGTGGTATCGACTGAGTCTAGGCTGGTGGAAAAGGAACCACATGTAGAATAAAGTCCATAATGCTGGCAATGGGTTGTGTCCTATCTATCAGCAATACTTGCACTACCTCTCCCACATCTGCATCTCAAGCACGGTAGCTCTAGTCTCCTCTAAGTCCATTTAGAGGTCCGTTATATCTAAAGCACTATGCCTTCTCCTAGATGGTGTAGCTTGGCATCCATGACTGCCAAATATGAGCTCAATGCCTCATGAGAGGTCCTAATAGTGTCTCAGAGTTGTTGAAGATCTTACTGAATAATCCTGTCCACAAAGGTCGATAAATCCTCTATATGTCGGGCCAGCTACCTCTCCTCTCTGTCCAACCTTGAGGCGAATCTAGTAAGTGAATCTCTAGATGTGTGTAATGGCGTTGGTGGTGATACTGGCATGGATGCCGTGGTGGCCAAATTTGTTGTTTTTGAGGGGTCTACCTCACCAATAAGCAGTGATATGGGCTTCTTAGTCTAGATGCCCTGACCCTCAATAGTGGGCTCGGCCGATAAGATGGAGCTAGGATGGCTCTCCATAGTGACCATGGTGTTATCTCTCATCTTGGTGATATCAATCACCTAGAGAGCATCTACAAATATGTCCTCCCTTGGAAGGATCGATACACTTGCCCTCCGACATAGATCTACAATGAGGCATAGAAATGATAGGGAGGTAGCGGTCAAACTACCCTATACTTTAGCTCCAAACTAACCATCTGGCCTATGTCTGTGCTCTTCTTGGCCACGATGGATGCCACAACAAAATCCTTCCTAAATGGTAATTTGTTCCCACTCTTTGTTGGGCATACTCTATTGCAAACCATGTTCTTCCAAAACTTGGCAAAAAGCTAGAGGTCCCTCTTAAATATATCAGATGTATCAAACATATCCCACACTGAGTATCTCGAGCTATCACACTAGCTATCCAACCTTTAGCTAGCCTCCCTCAATCAGCAATCTCATCATATGCCGAGTTGATCGCCTCTGGGTTGATGTCAATTGATACTCCTCAAACCACCACTAAAGCCATCGGCTCGATCTGTATCTTCAACACTTGGTTCGACCTCAAGAGGATCAACCCATAAACTATATTGAACTCCCAAACCAATGTCTAAATACACTGACTCACTAGCTAGAACAAGAATTCTTAGTGCTAAAACCTCAACTGCTTCATAATATTGGGGTATAGCTCCAATCCATAGGAGCTAATCGTCCTTTCCTTAGTGAGCCCCGACAAACACTACTATTGACTATACCACGTCGCTGAAAATAGTCTTCCTTGGTGCCCTGGACTGCCACTTGAGTCTGTATATCTCCTCTCCCTGTTTCTGTCTCAACTCTACTACTGGGGGAGAGGAAGTCTAACTGGATGATTCCTCATCAGCGGCCTTATTGGAGGAAATATCCATCTAAGCCCTATTGGAATGGACATGATGATGGTCTTGTGGGACTGGGATGAAGATTGCTAAGCTGGTGCCTCTACAGATGCCACCCGCATTGATGGGATATGTGATACCTCTGCTATATGCTCTGCACCTCTCCTGCTACCCGAAGGCAAGTACTCCTCCTCCTCATCCACAAGGTGGGACCTCTTGGGTGTACTCGACTTCCTCCTCTGGGTAATGCTCACTTCCGTTCCATTTGAATTGAGAGGAGTAAAATATAATTACACCTAAAGAGTGCAATATTCTAAGGTTGTAATCAATTGGAGATACTTCTAGGGAAGTGACCCCAATTATGGGCCGATCCCCCTATATCACCCAATGTGGAAGGATTGGGAGTGCGCTAGGCTAAACAAGCAAGTAATTTACTTAGGCAACCTATGGGTATCTTTCAATAGCATCATAGGTGTCAATCTACTTCAATTTTGTCAAATTGAAGAGAACTCTCTTCTACCCAATTGCTTGTTGCCAATTGGAATTCAACCTATATCTAGGAGAATCTATTAAACAATGGTTATGCCTTGAGTTAATGTTGATTGATGCTAAGCCAACCTAAATTTTATCTTTTAAGTCTATATGATTTTATAGCAGTATATTGTTGTTCGCTTGTTGTTTTGTATCAACAGTTTGACACCCTTCACGGGCCTTGTATATATGTTTGTTTATAGCTTTAACCGATTTAGTATCCATGGTGGTGTCATCAGTCCGTATAGGAATTTTTGATATTAGACAGCATCGTAGTTTCGTTGGTTCGTAGTTATGATATTATACAATATAGTGGTCTCTTCATCCTGCATAGGATTATATTATTATTATAAACTATTGGGTCAGCTGATTATCTGCACTGGGGTTGTATTTTGTCCTTGCCAGCCAAGGGCTTCTTTAAGTTAAGATATACTTATTTGTATTCTTAATTATTCATTGTTGTATTAACCAAAGGTGTATATGTCTAGCTAGGTCAGCTCATGATCCAGTGTGACACAGGTGCCAGTTACACCTCCCAAAGAGAGACGTGACAAACTTGGTATCATAGCAACATCATATCTAAGTTATCTCCAAGCCATGTCTACTACAGTCTTGTATATATATGTGTTGTGCACCATATTTTATAAGAAGGATGTTATGAGGAATGATAGTATATTACCCTTCTTCTACTCAAATCATGCTTTAGAGCAGATTCTAATAGGGTTGAGTCCTTAAGCATATTACAAATGCCCATCTACAAAGAAGCCTTACATATGATAGACTGCAGTTGGCTGAGGACTAGTCACAACAGTAGGGGAAGGTACCACTAGAGTGCCACGGGTGGAGATGGCTTATTCTGAGGTTGAAGAGGAGACATCTTCTCGCTCACCTCAGCACTCTCCACATATCAGGAGCCTCAGAGGGCTACAGATCTGCCAGCACCACCTCTAACTCCCCCTATTCCTTCCAATTAGGTTGTCAAGAGTGTAGTCTACATATTGGCTTAGAAGGGTCACAACCATAAGGAATAAACGATCGACGAGCAAACGAATGGATCAATCGAAGGCTAAGACAAAGGCCTAGTTTAATGTACCCCGAGAGACATCGTGCATCATAGTAAGACAATGAGGCAGCATTTATATATGTTACTTAGTGTATTTTAAGTTATTCCGAAATATTTCTCCCAACCTCTTAGCTCGTCTTTCACTCCTTAAGTTAGATGTTTTTGTCAAATCAAAGAGGAAAACAAGAATAAAACATCATCTATCTTTAAGTAAATCTAGAATAAAGTCTATGGAGTGAAGGAGGACATTGTAGCAGAGTTGTTTCATTAAGTTCAGTTTTTTCACGTCCCGAACATAGGCCCGGATCGAGACAGGGGACAAGGAGCCCCGAGAGACCCCTAGTCAACCCATGGAATGAACGTACAACTAACTCAATCAAATAAAGTGGAAGACTTAAAATATAACATAGCAGAAGTCTAAGCATAAGATACAATCCAAAAGTACAACACAAGTATGAAGCTGAATATGATCTATTGTCTAAAAAGCCACTAAATCTGATGAGCTGATGGAACAAGACCCCAACTAACTCTCTAAGTTTGAAAACAAGAAATAAGCAAATATAACTGAATCAAAGAGTGGCACTCGACAGATGAGGACTCACCAACAGGGACTGGATGCTAACTTTGAAAGCTGGCTAGTGGCGGGGCTGAGTTTGAAGATCGGAGCGTTTATCATAAAACGATACAACATAGAGTATGTGGTCAGTACGTGGAATGTACCGAGTATGAAAGGTAAATAAAACCGCTTAAATAAGTAAAATCATTTAAAACATGCATAATATAAAACACGATCAAAATAAGAGTCTAAGGGATAGGCTTGCGTGCTATTTTCTGAAATCATGATTTGAACATAACATAACATCATAACTGAATCGAATGACCCAAAGCTGAAATATGATAATCATAAGTAAAACTGAACATTTGGTCAAACCTTCTTTAGAATATATATATATATATCATGAATGATAACATATATAACTGAAATCATGAGGAACAATGGGAGACTCATCATACAACTGACATTACCACGATAGAGCTTACGTCATCCCAACTATCACACTCAAGTGGGTAGAGCCATCCAAAGCCTTGCCAGGGCTAAGGAATATACCATGATATCGATATCAAGCTCAAGGCCCAATCGGGGCAGGGGATAGCTCACAAGGGAGGTCCCAAAGTATACATATGTATGATATGTATAAACCTACATTGGCGCGTAGTGCTAAGGCATAGGGTTGATCGACCCTTAGCCTGCTCGATGCTAGAAAATACTCCCAAGAACATGCATATGCTCTCCATCATTTTTAAACGAAGCTTACCATCTTCTATTAAAGAAGCTTAATAATCAAATACATATAAAATCTAAAATCATACATGAGGGCTTTTGCTCAAACCATACCACAAGCTGAACATAAATGGCAGTTGTAACTCTATAACCATGTGGTATGCTTAATTCGTGAAATAAATCATTCTTGAACATATGGGCATTTCCCAGTACTTTAACATGCTCGAAAATACTTAATTCACTTGAAAACATGATCATAAACACAGGTAACTTGTTAACGTGTTTTTCATCAATAATATCTCATCATACATGAACATTCATCATAAATCTCAACTTTCATGAACTTCTCATAATTGGGTATTTTAATTTATAAAGCTTAAAAACATGATTATATTGGAAAACAATGTAAAACTTGCCCATGAATCATAATTCAATAGTAGAAAAATGTTTAAATCATACCCATGTAGAAGATTAGGAATTTCATGCATTTGGTTAAAACACCATAGGATCAACATATGAATTTTTTTATGATTTAGAGAGAGATTGGGCATGGGTGTGAAAAAATTCACCCATTCATAACCTACATACCTAAGATGGATTGATTCTATAACTCCTTTGGTTGCCCAATAAAAGATTGAAGAAAATCTTGAAGAAGATTAAGCTTGATCACCTCTCTATCTCTCTAAGTTTGCATGTATGAGTAGGAATATCCTAGAATGAATTTTCCCCTCTTAATACTCACTATTCAAAGCATAAAACGATGTATTTTAGGTCTTAGGATCATAGGAATTATGGAAAAACCGTTACTAAATTCGTAGAAAATTAACTGACTGCCAGTCCCTCATGTGCACTGTCCAGAATTCGTCTGGGGTTCGCCACAGGGAAACCTACAAGTTGTCGTGGTCACCGCTTATCACATTCACTGCCCAACATCTCAAGTCTTTCACCAAAGGCTAACCACGACTCATCCAATGAATCGTGGTGTCTGACCGTGACTCGTGGTGTCCAACTGTAGGGTACACTGCCAACTTCATCTTCACCTTCCCATAACCCTTGACCACGACTGACTCAACGAGTCTTGGGGACTTACCACAACTCGTGGTCATGTCCGTGGAGACTTCCAAAACTCATAATTTCAACTCAATCCCAGCACCTCACCACGATTCACTTCATAACTCACGGTCTACTTCACGGGTCACAGAACGACCTGGTGCCAGATTTCCAATTTTCTCTGTTTCAACTCCGGAGTCTGATCTTTGGGATTTTGTGGTATAACAATATCTCCCTCTTGGGAATATTCATCCTTCAATGTTGAAAATCATACAGAAAAGCAGAGAAATGGAAACATCAAATTCAAATACTGATCAATCTGACTAACTCCGATTTAAACTACCTGACTGAATTGAATTCATGAATCATACACACATCCATTCACATGAATGAAATTGGGGTACCTGAACTGAACATGAAACTGAATAGGGTTTTAGGGCAAAAATTGATACCTCAAGCTGGAACTGAGCCAGTAGAGAATAAATATGGGTATCTAGCCATCATATCTGCTTCGGCTTCCCATGTAGCTCCCTCTACATGTTGATTCCTCCATAAGACTTTAATTGAAGCTACTTCATTGTTTCTTAGCCTTCGAACTTGACGATCAAGTATTTTCACCGGAACGTCCTCATAACTAAGGCTATTTTCCACACCGACACTGTCCAAAAGGAAAACTTGAGATGGATCACCCAAGTACTTTTTTAAGAGCGATACATGAAAAATAGGATGAGTAGAAGCCAATTCTGAGGGTAACTCCAGTTCATATGCCGCCTTGCCAACTCGTCTCAGAATCTGGTAGGGGCCAACATAACGAGGACTGAGTTTTTCTTTCTTCCCAAACCTCATCACTCCCTTCATGGGAGACACCTTTAGAAACACCCAATCATCCACATCGAACTCTAGTTCTCTCTTTCTCACATAGGCATAGGACTTTTGGCGGCTTTGAGTTGTTTTCAACCTGTCCCGTATGAGCTAAACCTTCTCCATGGCCTCATGGACTGAATCTGGTCCAATCATCACAGCTTCACCGACTTCAAACCAACCAATAGATGATCTACAACTCTGTCTATAGAGAGCCCCAAACGGAGCCATCTGAATGTTGAATGGTAGATGTTATTGTATACAAACTTGATAAGAGGCAAATGGTCATCCCAACTACCCTTGAAATCAACCACACATGCTCTCAACATGTCCTCTAGAGTCTGAATTTTCCACTCCGCTTGACCATCCATTTGTGGGTGAAATGTTGTATTAAGATTAACTTGAGTACCCAATCCTTTTTGAAATGACCTCAAAACTGAGAGGTAAACTGGGTACCTCTCTCTGATATGAAGGATAAGGGCACTCCATGCAATCGAACTAACTCTCGGATGTATAGTTTGGCATAATCTTCCACTAAATCAGTGGTCTTGACTGGTAGAAAGTGAGCGGCTTTGGTCAACCTGTCTACAACAACCCAAATGGAGTCATACTGCCAATGAGTGCGTGGCAACCCTGTGATAAATTCCATGTTGATTTCTTCCCACTTCCAAGTAGGAATGCTAATATCCTAAAGCACATCTCTCGACCTCTAGTGCTCAACTTTCACTTGCTGACAATCGGGGCAGTTAGATACAAATTCTGCGATGTCTTTCTTCATGCCACCAATAGACTTCCCGTAAGTCACGATACATCTTGGTGAAACCTGGATGGATTGAATACCTTGAACCATGAGCCTCATGCAACATCTAATTAATTAAATCATCAATGTCCGGGACACACAAGTGACCCTAATATCAAAGCACTCCATCTCCCCCTTTAGAGAAGACCTCCACCTTCTAATTTAACTTTACCAAAATGGGATCCTCGTCTTGTCTATCTTTTACTTCAGTTATCAAGGATCTGCTCCTTTTTGAACTATAACACCTCCATCGGTTGAGTCAACCAAACGAACTCCCAACCTTGCAAGCCGATGAACATCCCTCGCCAGCTCCTTCCTCCCCTCATCAACATGAGACACACTCTCCATAGAGAGTCTACTAAGTGCATTGCTACTACATTTCTCTTGCTCGGATGGTAAAGTACACTCATGTCATAATCCTTAAGTAGCTCCAACCAACTCCTCTTCCGTAGATTTAGATCTTTTTGGGTAAGCACATATTGTAGATGCTTATGGTCCGTAAACACATCCACATAGACCCCATACAAATAGTGTCTCCAAATCTTCAACGTAAATACCACCGCCGCCAATTCAAGATCATGGGTAGGGTAATTCTTCTCATGAACTTTTAGCTGTCGGGAAGCATATGCTATAACTTTGTCGTGCTGCATCAATACACAACCAAGGCCGATTCTAGAAGCATCGCAATATACCACAAACCCATCAGTACCCTTCGCTAAAGTTAACACCAATGCTGAGGTAAGTCAAGTCTTCAACTCTTGAAAGCTCCTCTCACAAGCATCCGACCATTGGAATTTTATTTTCTTTTGGGTCAATTTGGTTAACGGTGCTGTAATATATGAAAAACCCTTAACAAACATCCGATAATGACTAGCTAAGCCCAAAAAAAAGCTTCAGATATCTGAAGGATTCACCGGTCTAGGCCAATTCTCCACCGCTTCTATTTTCTAAAAGTCCACCTTTATGCCCTCACTTGATACCGCATGGCCCAAAAAGCCACCGAGTTCAACCAAAACTCACACTTGCTAAATTTGGAATATAGTTGACAATCCTTAAGAGTCTGTAGCACCACTATCAAATGAGTGGAATGCTCCTCCTCGCTCCGAGAGTATATCAGAATGTCATCAATAAACATGATCACGAACATATCCAAGTATGTCTTGAACACCCTATATATCAAGTCCATAAAAGTTGTAGGAGCATTCATTAGTCCAAAAGACATAACCACAAAATCATAATCACCATACCGCATCTTGAAGGCTATATTCGGGATGTCACTTCCCCCAACCCTAAGCTGATGGTATCCAGATCTGAGATCTATCTTCAAAAAGCACTTGGCACCCTGAAGCTGGTCAAACAGATCATCAATCCTGGGTAGAGGATACCTGTTCTTGATGGTGACCTTGTTCAATTGCCAATAATCAATACACATACGAAGCGAACCATCTTTCTTTCAAACAAAGAGAACTGGAGCACCCCATGGTGATTTGCTCGGTCTAATGAAACCCTTATCCAAAAGATCATTCAACTACTCTTTCAACTCCTTTAACTCAGCTAGGGCTATTTTGTATGGAGGAACAGATATAAGCTGTGTGTCGGGAAGAAGGTCAATACCAAAATCAATCTCCTGCTCGGGAGGGATTCCTAGTAGATCATCTGGGAATACTTCTTGATACTCGCACACTATTGGAATTGACTGGATAGTAGGGGTTTTGGATGAAGAATCCTTAACCCTAACTAAATGGTATACACAACCTTTGAAAATCATTTTTCTGGCCTTAAGGTAGGAAATGAAATGACCTACAAGCATAACTGAACTACCCATCCACTCTATGACTGGCTCACTCAGAAATCTAAACTCTATTGTCTGAGTTCTACAATTATCTAAGGCATAACATGTCAATAGCCAATCCATACTGAGGATAAAATCAAAATGGGTCATGGCTAACTCTACTAGATTTGCTGAGGTGAATTTCTAAAGGACTGTGATCGGGCATCCTCTATATACCCATCTAGCTACAATTGAATTACCCATCGGAGTCGACACTAAGAAGGATTCTGACAAGATGTTGGGACTGACCCCGAAACTACTAGCCATGTAAGGTATCACAGAAGACAAGGTAGCCCCTAGATCTAACAAAGCATATACATCAAGATGGAAAACTCGTAACATACCAGTGACTACATCCGTGAAGATCTCCTGCTCTTGGCGAGATGCTAGGGCATAGAATCATTTTTGGCACTGATCGCCACTTGTGCTAGTAGATGCCCCCTGCTGGGATGGGCGTGCGGGTGGAGCTGCTGAACTGGAAGCTGGGCCTCAACCCCTGTCATTGCCTTGTCTAATTGTTGGGCCATCTCTGAGCATATGTTCGGTCTTCCCACACCCTAAGCAAGCACATGTATCCACCACGCTCTGACCCGTGTGCCCTTGAACACACCTGCAGCAAATCGCATACTGGAGTCCGCGCGCCTACTAATATGACCCCTTGAGCCTGATACTTGCCCTCTCTGATGGTGCGTAGGTTTGGATGGCACAGTCATCGCTGAAGATGCTGGGGTTGAAGATTTCTGGGGGGTTTGCTGTTCGTGCCCACCACCTGGCCTCAATAGAGAGAATCTATAGTTGTCCTTCCTAGCCCTCTTGACCTCTCTCTCTCTCCCATATACACCGCCTCCATTTGCTGGGCATATAAGACTATTCGAGGGAAATTCATATCTTGATGGAGCATAGAAGTCCTACAATCCTTGCCTAAGTAGTCCGCTACCCTATGAATAAACCTGCTCACTCGAGCCCTCTAATCAACCACTAACTCTAGGGCGTACTTTGACAGATGAGTGTGCTCTAGGGAATATTCCTTCACCATCATCTTCCCTTTCTTAGGATTTATGAACTCGGCTGCCTTCAACTCCCTCATCTTATGAGGGAAAAACCGATCTAGAAAAGCAATGTGAAACTCCTCCCAACCGATAAGGCCTGCTCTGGATGCCCTACTATCCTTTCACTATCCAAACCAAATGTGTGCAACCCCTTTCAACTAATATGAGGCCAAGTCGGCACACTCTACTCCATTCACCCCCATGACCTAGGTGATCTTCACAATCTCGTCGATAAACTCACGTGGATCCTCATCCACTTTCGACCCAAGAAACTCTAGTGGTTTCATCCTTAAGAAAGCTCTGACTCATGCTGCTGCCGCATTCCCATTCTGCGGGACATGCACCACTGCCTACTAGTTGACCTAGGCGGTCAAGTCTTGTGCTAGCATCTAGATGGCTGCCCTAAATTCAGCGTGCCCAACCGGCTCTGGTCCTTGGAGCTCATGGATTAGTGGGGATTATTAGTGCCTGTCCCCCTAGCCATTCTCGTGGCCATTTCCATTTCCATTCCTTCTACCATTAACTCTACGGGGAGGCATGATTCTGCAATCGCGAATAGCATGAGTTAGAAGGATAGAGAGACATTTCACCACACGACATAGATCATGAAATAAGGGAACATTTCCTAAATATCTTATATCCTCTTCATCATAAGTGTGGCGCGCTTCACACCCATGAAAATGACTCTACTTAACGCGGCTTTTAGACACCCTAGGATACTTCAAAACCTATTTCTCTAATACCGAGTTTGTCATGACCCGAATGTAGACCTAGATCGAGACATGGGACAAGGAGCCCCGTGAGACTGAATGTTGACCCATGGCATGAACATACATCTGACTCAATCAAATAAAGCGAAGGACTTAACATATAACATAGCGGAAGTATAATCATAATATACAATCCAAGAATACAACACAAGGCTGAAGCTGCATATGATCTATTGTCTAAAAAGCCTCTAACTATGATGAGCTAATGGGACAAGACCCCAACTAACTCTCTATGTATGAAAACAGGAAATACACAAACATAACTGAAAAAAAGAGGCCCTCGATAGATGAGGACTCATAATAGGGACTGAATGCTAACTCCGAAAACTAGCTAGTGGCGGAGCTGAGTTTGAATATCAGAGTCTGTATAATAAAATGATACAACATAGAGTATGTGGTCAGTACGTGGAATGTACCGAGTATGAAAGGTAAATAAAACCGCTTAAATAAGTAAAATCATTTAAAACATACATAATATAAAACATGATCAAAACAAGATACTGAGAGTAGGCTTGCATGCTATTTTCTAAAATCATGATTTGAACATAATGTAACATCATAACTGAATCGAATGACCCAAAGCTGAAATCTGATAATCATAAGTAAAATTGAACATTGGGTCAAACCTATTTTACAACATATATATATGTATATATACATATATATATATATATATATATACTGAACGATAACATGCATTATTGAAATCATGAGGAACAATGGGAGACTCTTCATATAATCAACATTACCATGATAAAGCTTACGTGGTCCCAACTATCACACTCAAATAGGTAGAGCCGTCCAAAGCCTTGCCAGGGCTAAGGATGATACCATGATATTGATATCAAGATCAAGGCCCAATCGGGGCAGGGGATAGCTCACAAGGGAGGTCCAAAAGTATAGATATATGATATGCATAAACCTACGTTGGCGCATACTTCTGAGGCATAGGGTTGATCGATACTTAGTCTGCTTGGTGTAGGCACTACTCCCGAAAACATGCATATGCTCTCCATCATTTTTCAAGGAAGCTTACCATCGTCTATTAATGAAGCTTAATAATCAAATACATATCAAATCTGAAATCATACATGAGGAGCTTTTGCTCAAACCATACCACAAGTTGAACATAAATGGGAGTCTTAACCCCAAAACCATGTGGTAAGCTTAATTCGTGAAATCATAAATCATGCTTGAACATTTGGGCATTGCCCAACACTTTAACATACTTGAAAATTCTTAATTCAATTGAAAACATGATCATAAACATGGGTAACTTGACAACATGCTTTTCATCAGTAATACCTCATCATACTAGAACATTCATCATAAATATCAACTTTCATGAACTTCTCATAATTGGGCATTTTAATTTAGAAAGATTGAAAACATGATTATATTTGAAAACAATGTAAACCTTTCCCATGAATCATAATTCAACAGTAGAAACATGTTTAGATCATCCCCATGTAGAAGATTAGAAATTTCATGCATTTGGATAAAACCCAATAGGATCAACAAATGAATTTTTTTTCATGATTTAGAGAGAGATTGGGCATGGGTATGAACAAATTCACCCACTCATAACCCTACATACCTAAGATGGACTGATTCTATAACTCCTCTAGTTTCCCAATAAAAGATTGAAGAAAAGCTTGAAGGAGATTAAGCTTGATCATCTCTCTATCTCTATAAGTTTGCATGCATGAGTAGGAATAGCCTAGAATGAATTTTCCCCTCATAATACTCACTATTCAAAGCTTAAAACAATGTAGTTAGGCTTTAGATTAATAGAAATTACAGACAAGCCCTTACTAAGTTTGCAGAAAATAACTGACCGCAGTCCCCATGAAGGACTGGACGAATCATTACCAAGGACCATGATTCGTGGTCTTAGTCATCATGTGCACTATCTAGAATTCGTCTGAGGCTCACCACAAATAATCCTACAAGTCGTCGTGGTCACCAATCATCACCTTCATTGCCCAACATCTCAAGTCTTTCACCAAAGGCTGACCACGACTCATCCAATAAATCGTGGTGTTTGACCAGGACTCGTGGTGTCCAACCGTAGGGTACATTACCAACCTTTTCTTCACCTTCCATAACTCTTCATCACGACTGACTTAATGAGTCCTGGGGACTGATCACGACTTGTGGTCATGCCCGTGGGGACATCCAAATCTCAAAATTTCAACTCAAGCCCAGCACCTCACCATGAGTCACTTCACGACTCGTGGTCTACCCAACGGGTCACAGAACGACTCATTTTGTGACCTAGTGCCAACCAGCTTTCTCTATTTCAAATCCCGGGTATGATCTTTGGGCTTTCAGGGTATAACAAGTTTGGGTTGGAGCATTTTAGCGAAGTGAAGAATCTAGAAACTTTGCTCCTCCCTTGATAAGTTCTTCTAATTTTACGGTAGATGACTTCGACCTTCCTATTCATGAATATATCTGTAGTTTGATTCCTTGTCGAAAGATTACAGTTGTTGAAGTTATTTTTCTTTTGTTGGCTTGGATTTAGGAGAACTTTTATACGGATTAACAAAACTTTGATTAGCTAGATGTTGGAGATGAATAGTAAGATAAATCTTAAATTGTAGTTGGTAGAATCGAAATTGTGCAAAAGGTATGTAAAGGGTCACTTTTCTTTTGGCTAAGCATGAACTTCATGATATAATCATCATTGAATCGAGTGTACTTCAATTGCTTGTTTAACTAACTTACAGAGCTCTCCTAAGTTAGAATGTGTATGGTATAAGGTTGTTCATCTTATATAAATCTATATACCTATGCTCTTGGTGAGGGGAAAGTTTAATTGTGTTATATTTTGACATATATAAGTTTAAAACACTGGTTGGTTTAACTATGATTTTAGAAGACCCATGAGAAGGGTATTGGTGGTTAGCTTCGTTAATCTCTTATATTGACATTATAAACTCGATTACTCATTCATACTCTTCTTATTACATATTATTTACATTCATCCTGTTTCTTGCCTTGATTATAAAATTATTGAAATCATATATCATTGAATTGAGTTGTATATTATTGGAAGATATGTTGATGTTGATTGTTTGAAAGACCTTATGAAGAGGACATTGGGTATTAACTGCTAGACAACTAAGTTAAGACTAATGTAAACTTGGTAATCCTAATCCAAAGGAAGATATCTGTATCTATAATCCAGCTACTTCCATATCCAAAGCTTATCTACTCTTACATATGCTAAAACTCTAAATAATATGGAATCCTTTACATGCCATCCATCTTTGTTCATATGGTCTATTTCATTCATATCTACAATCTACTCCTTCTTGATGTATGTTAAATCTTTAAAATGACTCCATTACGCTATCCTTATGATATCCTTTCATGTTTACATGGTCATTATATTGTTCAGAGTCTAATGGCTCTGTTCATGTGATCTTTCATGATTATGTCCGTTTATGAGTTATGCAAAAGTCATATGTTGACTATGTCTTCAAAGTGGATGCGCTTTTTATGGCACAACATACACATTGACCTCCAAGCTATGATTGAATTGAAGGTCCCTATAGGAGCTATATATATATATGATTGACATGCCTAATTGAAAATGCAACACCCCAAAACTATCTAGGACTAGACTTTAGATTTAAAACTTGATCATGCAGAAAACTGAAAAAATGATCATAGTAGGAGCCATAGTACGACTCGTACAATGGAGGTACGATCCATAACCAAACTCATAGTAGGAGGGTGGAGGAGATTAGTTAAGGTTACTAGAGAAACCACAACTTTAGGGTAAATCTCGTACTATTCAGATATGGATCGTTCGGACCAATCGTGGAATAATTCAGATGTGTGCGCAGGAAAATTCAGGCAAACCACGAGTCATGGTATGACTTATGATATAGAGGTGTGACTCGTATCACGAGTCAAGAGAGAGCTCAAAGAAAGACTTAGGACTGAACGACATATCATATCACGAGTCGTAGGATGCGGGTATGAGTCATAGTAGGCATCCGTGGAAAAATTCAGAGAGATGGTTTGGAGTAGAGTCCCTAATCACGAGTGGTGGTACGAATCGTAGTATCATGTTTGACTCGAAGGTTTGGTCGTACCCTCTGACGAGAAAAAGTTCTATTAAAACTTTCAGCAGAAATTTTGTAAAACCCTATCATCTGAACTCCTAAACTAAGTCATATTAGGATTATTTAGGAGGGATTTCAGGGGAATAGTTGACCTTTTTACCTCATTCCCTTCCATACCAGTTAGAAGAATTATGAAGAACTCAGACAGTTCATCTCAGAGCAAAAACTACGGCTTGCAGTATTCCTTCTCAGATTCTCATGATTTTTCCAAGGAATTTTCCTCTAGGTATATGGGATTTCAACAAGGGATTGTTCTTCTCTTGTTCCCCAAAATCCTTATAAAATCTTTATCAGTTCTAGTCTCCTTAAAAATCAAATTTAGGGTTGTCTCTCAGTTAGAGTATGAATTTCATTCTTGTTATAACTCTCATTATTCTTGAAGGTTATTACTAGTTATAACTCATGTTGATATCTATTCCATGAAATATGTGTTTTAGCCCTAATCTGTAAATGTGATTTTAAAGAGTCTTGCTTAATTATCCAGATATGAATGTTGCTTGATTCTGATGGTTCCCTTCTAATCACCAAGATAGTATGGTTATATGATCAAATGTTGATTTATTGATTGATCAGTCTCAGTTAGTGCTTAGCATTTTCAATGTCTTACAGAAATTTCATCTGATGTGTTTGACTATATTCAATCTCTTGAGGTGTTCAATAAAACTCGATAGTCTCAGTTATCAGTCATCAGGTTGTTCTTTAGACGGCTATGATGCTTTAAGATAAAACAACTCTGGCCAGTCTTAGAATACTTAGCTTTCAGTTATCAGGTCCTTTAAACTCTTGGGGTACTTGTCAATAAGTATTTCCAACTTAAATCTTAGGATATAAAGTTCGAGTTGTCAGCTTAGCAGTCACAGTTAGGATTTCCAGTGGGACTAGAACTTAGCACCGAGCGGGTCGGGATTTAGCGCATACAGATTCCTTGAACTATGTTGGCACTATACGTTATTTAGCCCAAATGGGCCTCAGACATTGATCCCATAGCTCAGCCACTATACCCTAACAAGGTAGAATGGGCTTTCACCGATGGGTTATATACATTAGAATCCATATTTAGCTCATGCAGTTATATGTCGGTTATAGATCTCCCACTTATCAGTTCAGTTTAGTTGAGTATAGTCTCAATTTTAGTTCAGCTTAGTTTATTCAGATTATAGCATATAGTTATGATCCGCAGTCCGTACCTGTGTTACACTGTTACAGAAATATTCAGTGTTTTATCAGTTCAGCTGTGTATTTCTATAATTTTTACTGACATCTTACATATTCAGTACATTCAAAGTACTGGCGCATATTTTGCATGCTACATCGCATTATGATTCAGGTGCAGGTACTCAGTCATAACATCATCAATAGTATCCTTCTGACGATTTCAAAAGTAACATCTTTTGGTGAATCCTCATCTTTCAACAAGTGCTTAGTTTCAGCTTATTCAGTTTTCTTTTGAGTTAGCTGGGGGCCTGTCCCAGCAACTCGCCAGTTCTTAGAAGGGTTTCAGACATAATATTGTTCAGTATATTTTTCCACTAGTTTCATAAATTTTAGTACTTTATCAGACATGTCTTATTTTCATAAAAGTTATGTAGTTTTGTTTTCATAGCTTTCGCTATGTTTACTTTAGTATACCAGTGTGATGCTTAACTATGGGTTATCTTGGGGTCACTTATGGAACCAAGTACCGTATTGCGTCTAGGGTGTAGACTCAGGTCATGAAAAACTTGGTATCATAGCACTAGGTTTAGAGTATCCTAGGATGTCTGAAGTCCGCGTTAAGTAGAGTCTTTTTTCATGGGTATGAAGCTTGGCACTTATGAGGGGGAGGCTACAAGACGTTATTAGGAAATATCCCCTTTTGTTCAGGATTCTTACCGTGTGTTGAGATAATCTAAAAAATGTCCTCCTAACTCGTGCTTTGTTCTTTTCAACGATAACGATGCCTCCAAAAAGCGGAATGGAAGAAGGACCGAGAATGCTAATCGGCCAGCCCTACCAGCTCCCGTCGCCTCTCAGGATGACCAGGTGTCCCCCATAGTGTTTTGGGCGATGATTCAAATATTGGCTCAGGCAATGACTAGTTAGGTTAACCAGCAGGTGGTACCAGTAAACACCAATAGGTCTGCAGTTGCAGCCAGGGTCCAGGATTTCACATGAATGAACCCTCCTACATTTCATGGGTCTAAAATTGATGATGACCCATAAGAGTTTGTTGATGAGGTACATAATATCACCCTAATCATGGGTGTCACCTCTACAGAGAGTGATACTTTAGTTTTCTAACAACTTAAAAGGGCGGCTCAAATCTGGTACAAATAGTGAAAGGAGGAAAGGCCGAATGAAGCAGGTCCGGTAGAATGGGATGAGTTCACTACGGCATTCCTGGACATGTAATTTCCTCAGGATTTGAGTGAACCTAAGGCTAACGAATTCATGAACTTAAGGAAAACAACATGATGAAAGAGGAGTATGCGTTGGAATTTACTCGGCTATCGTCATATGCTCCGAAAATGGTTGCTATGCCGAGGGCTCATATGCTCAAGTTCATTAATGGAGTTTCTAACTTGGTGCTTAAGGAGTGCAGAATTACGATGCTTATAAGGGAAATCGACCTCTCTAGCCTTATCATTCATGCATAGCATATAGAGTTGGAAAAGTTGAAGGAGATTGCGAGGGAGAACAAACAGGTGAGGACAGGCTAGTTTGAGTATGGCCAACAGAGGTTAGGTAGAGGCAGCCGCCCACAACAGTAGCAACAGAGACCTCCAATACCCGCATCAGCTAGTGCCTCTTCTGTCCGATCCCACAAGGACCGAATGGGTGGAGCATCAGGATTCCAGTCCCAGAGTCTCATCTCTAGCAGCTGCTCATTTCCAGCCTACCCTAAATGTGGCAAGAATCACCCTGGGAAGTGCCGTTTAGGAAAGGAAAGTTGTTTTATGTTATGAACAACTGGGTCACAGATTGAGATATTGTCCGTCAACAGGACGGACGAAGGCCTAGCCTACTGCCTCAGCAGCTCCAACAGGTCATTCAGCCTAGTAGGGCACTACTTCAGGTATGAGGGGCGGTCAACGCCAAAACCATTTTTATGCTTTGTCTTCTTGCCAGGATCAGGAGAATTCACCTGATATGGTTACTAGTATGTTGCATCTTTTCCACATTTATGTATATGCCTTATTAGATCCAGGAGCCACACTTTCCTTTGTGACTCTGTATACCGTTGTTCAGTTAGATATTAGTCCAGAAGTCCTCTCAGAACCATTGCAGTTCCTACTCCAGTTGGTGAGTCAATTAGAGCCAGCCTGGTATATAGAAATTGCCCAGTCTCAATATTGAGTAAGGTTATCCCAGTTGATCAAGTAGAGCTAGACATGGTCGACTTCGACTTCATTCTTGGCATGGATTGGTTACATTCATGTTATGCCTCAGTCGACTGCAAAACTAGAGTCATCAGGTTTCAATTTTCTAAAGAGCTAGTCTTAGAATGGAAGGGTAGTGTTTCAGCGCCTAAGGGTCAGTTTATTTCCTACCTTAAGGCCAGGAAGATGATCTCAAAGGGGTGCATCTATCACATAGTTAGGTTCAGGGATTCTAGCTCCGAGACCCCGACTATTCAATCAGTTCCAGTTGTTAGCGAATTTCCTGACGTCTTTCCCGAAGATCTTCTCGAAGTCCCTCTCAAGCAGGAAAAAGACTTTGGCATAGACCTTCTTCCAGACACCCATCCAATCTCTATTCCTCCCTAAAGAATGGCTCCGGTCGAGCTTAAGGAGTCGAAGAATCAATTGAAAGACCTATTCATGCAAAAGAAAGATGGTACCCTCAGAATGTGCATCCACTATCGTCAATTGAAAAAAGTGTTGTCGGCCAATGCACGCAAGTGCATGTGGTTGTACAAGTAATACAATGGCTCTTTTGTTACACCCCAAAATTTTTTTGATGATTTTTGATGGTTATATGTCATAATAAGGGAATTATGGGTTGTATGTTGTCCGTAGGTGAGGAGGGAAACATATACAAAGGGAAAAACGAAGAGTATGTGATGTTTGTAAATAAGGGTCAACTTTAAATGGAAATATCTCCAAGTATATAATGATTCATAAGCCCCACAACCTATCAAATAAATGGTATTTTACTCTAGTTTACAGTGAAAAAAACTGCTTGTAAATTGGAGTTCAGAGTAAAATGTTATGCTTGTTTGAAAATAGCACCATTGACTGGAAAAGCATCCATGCAGGCGAGTGCCGATACAGGCAAGCGGTAGGCGCCTGCACGCGCGCGTGAGGGCACGTCGCACCGGCACCGCCCATCTGGCCTATATAAAGTAATTTTGAGCTAAAAAGCTCATTTCTAGTCTGTTTCACCTCTTTCTTTTTTCAAAATTCATAAAATTAAAATCCCTATCACATGGTGAAAAGATATCCCAGGTAAGAAACTTCACTCTTTTGTCTTTTGGGCTTTGGGAAGAGACCCTTGGAAGAAAGTCATGACTTATTGTTGTCTTATGGTTGATTGTGGTGTTTCTGCATTTTTAGCTGGTTCTAGGGAGAGGAAAGAGTTGGAGTCTACACCTACTGTAGCTAATAACATCTCCAAGAAAGGGTAAGTAATTCCCTCTTTGATTTATTTGAGTTTATGAGGTTATAACTTGGAGAATGTTGTAGTATTGTGTTGTTGTTTCTTTGTGTGTTCTTGTGGCTTGTTGCTGCCCAATTTTTCCAGAACTTTTGTGAATTGAAGTCACTTTTTGTTGTGTTTGTAAATTGGACTTGGAAGGAGCCTTAAGGAGTAAGCTTGAAAGAAAGATTTTCGGAAAAATTAGAGTAGACGTGCCAAGGTATGTAAAGGCATCCCTTTCCTTGTTTTACAAGCACGAAACAAAGTCATTGAAAGCATCAATATTCCAATATTTTAAAAATCATATTGAGGCATGTATGATTCTGTCTAAAGGGTTGGAAGTACTTGGCATTAAGTTTGAATCGTTAAGAATGGTTGAAGCAAACAAATGTGAAGCGAAAAATGTAATTTTTATATGATTGTTGTCGTAGTTGTAAATCGAGTCTGAAGTCCCCTCAACATAGGCACGGTGAGCTGGTCCTTTGCAATATATTTTATATGTGATATTGAATATATGTTAAGATCTGGTCACTTAGCGAAATTGGTAAGAAATTCTAAGATGACGACGTGTGATCAAACTTAAGCTAAGAAGATGACACTAAGCTGGTTGAGTGTAAACGAGCATATTAAAATGACATTTTCATAATATGGTTATTCCCTCCTATATGTTTATGTTTTAAAGTGCTTAAGGTAAAAATGAGATTTCATGTTTCCCCTCCTTAAAGCTAAGCAAACGCTGCGTAACGAATAAGCTAAGTCAATAGATGTTAACGAGGAAAGCGTGGCTAAGTTGTTAATCTTTTTGTGACATTATAAAATGGGAAGATAAGAGTAAATGTTAGAACTTTTAAGGTAATATGTGAGTAATATGCTCTCTGCCCATAATTGCTTTTTACAACCTTTTAAAAACATTAAAATATAAGCAAGACGAGGTTTAGCAGATAAAGTTGTCAATTAGGTAAAGAGGTAAGTGCATATAAGAATTGATGGAATAGTGAACATGAGGGTAAAGACTTGAATATAGAGTGAATAATGTTTGGCAAAGAAGTTAAGATGAATAATAAAAGTAGAGCTAAATGTTGTAAAATTGGACGATACGGGTTACAATTGTTAACAAGTTAGAAAAATAGTTAGGAAGATTAACCCTTTTCTAAAGACGTATAGTAAAAGAGTTATAAATAAAAAATTTCTATTCAGTATATGTTAAGTTGATGAATGGAAAGTAAAGTGTTGACTTCTTATGAAATGACTAGAACCGAATATTTCTTTTCTTTGAGATAGTAACTCAAGTTAAAGAGAAGTTTTTCGTTATGTTTTCAAATAATTATGTTGATTTATCCATTCTATGTGTTGAAATTATTTTCCAAGTTTCAAAAGGGTAATCCTAGGAGATTCTAAGCCACTTATAATTATGTGAGCTTTGTTAAGCTCCTTAGATAATTGCACATTTGTGTATGTCAATCCAGCGTCGTCTGAATTACAGCTATAAGTCCTGATTTTCCTATAAGGCAGCACTTAGAGAGTTACTCAAGAGTTCCCATGTTACAGAGCTCCAAGCTTAAGTTATGTCTTCACATCCCTATATTATGTTGAAATGTGTTATGCTAATCTAAAAAGTTCTCAAGAAATCATATTTTGAGAATTATGCTAATGTCTTAGTCAAGTATTTGACGTTGCATACAAGTCATTATAAGAATTTATTATAAGAAGTCTTAATGTATATGATTTTCATGTTATAACATACAGTTGAATTCTTTCAGTTATATTCAAGTCATACATCCATATGTTTAGCTCTTGTTGAGTTATCATTTGAATTTCCTAAATCCAGAGGAGAAATTCTCCCATGTACTAATGTTCCTAATGTCTAAGTAAGTATAAGCACATTCCATGCTACTGATCAGTTAAGCTCAGAACTTTGAATACTAGGAAGTCTCCTAGAGGTCAGTCGATTAACTAAATATGAGTTTATACGTGATATAGAAATCTCATACGTTGTATGTCTGTAGTTCAGCTCTCAGCTCTATGTATATGCTATGACTTATGACAAATAACTCCCAGTTCCAACTTATAATTTCCATGTTTTCCTATAAATACGAAAAATGAATTAGGAACTATATATGATCATCGACGTGATAAGTTTAATAATAGAATTCCAGTGTATATTGTCCCGGTGGGCAATGTGTATATGTAATTCCCAGATGTTAAAGGATTGTACAGAAATGAGAATCTATGTGCTTCTACTCAACAGATACATTAAATTGTTAAGATTATTTGTAGGACATTGCTTGTAAGCCTACTAAAGTTCTTACGTTGTCTAAACCTCCTAGAGGTTCATCGAGTCACGGAGTCGACATGTTTATATATAAGTTGACAGCTTTACGTGATATATACACATATTTGCTAATTTTGCGTGGTATATGTGCTCACTTGCATTATATGTTACGAAAGAGACTTATTACAGCAACATATTTAGCATTTGTCATTTCAATGCCATATGTGTTAATTGACTCAGTATAAGCTCTATCGGCTCTATTCATAATTATGATTGAGATAATTTTATTTTACCCCATTATGGTACACTGGCTGAAGATATTTTCATTTTACCCCGAAATGGTACACCTGGTGGAGATATTTTTATTTTATCCCAATATGGTACACCAGCTGGAGATATTTGTATTTTACCCCGGTATGGTACACTGGATGGAGATATTTTTTAACCTTGGTGTGTACATCAACTGGAGGCATTTTTAAAAGAATTTCATGGTCAGCTGGACGCTGACATTACAATTATAACTTTGCTTATGCATTACTTGGTTATATTTGCACTTCAGTATTGAGTTATTGTCAGGTTTCAATTTCCAGGATTTCAGGTTGTTACTATTCCTTATTTTTGGCTCAGTTATCATTGTTATCTTATAGGTTTACAATTTTCAGCTTTACATACCAGTACATTTCATTTGTACTGACGTCCCTTCGCTTGGGGACCTGCATTCGTGCCTCAGGTGCAGGCAGACACTGGGAATGCCGGTTGTAGTAGCAGTTCGTGAGATCAGCGGATGTATTAGTATGCTCCTTTCTTCCTGGAGCTAGGGCTTAGTTATTTCAGCTTGAGTTTTGAGTTAGTTACGGATAGGTAGGAGCCCTATTCCGACCATTAGTTTAGTTTACTAATTAGAGGATTTGTAGACTTAGTATGTATAGTATTATTCAGTTTGTGGCCTTGTCGTCTTTTCATTGCTTGGTTTAGCATATTCATGGCCTTATCGACATTTTAGTTATTTATTTGGTGCAGTTGAGACCTTATGGCTCCAGATGTCTACTCCAGTTTATTGTGACAGGTGGCCTGGAAGGCCTAGGTGTTACAGTTACAGATGCTATATAGTCAGCTTCCTGGTCATTCAGGTATCGGGAACCAGTTGCACCCTCCCCCAGTTTTGGGGTGTGACATATTTCAAGCCAGATATCAAACCCATTGGGACTATGATGTAGTGATTTTTCAATTTTAATATTCACGATTATTCTACACAACTACGTAAGTATCCCAATAAATTAAGAGTGTTATAAATATAAATCTAGAAAGTAACAATCAATGAAGCAAAGAATGCTGATTAAATCAATAAGAAAGAATATTCTATGTTTAAGGCATGGGATGCAATTGTGTACAACTTATATTTTTCTTCAGCTACGTTCTCTATTGTGTTGATGGTTATGAGGAGTTAAAGTCTGACTATTGTCTTTCGAACCTCTAGCCAATTGCCTAATTATGAACTTTGCAACTACACGTATTAAATTGTGATGCAATAACTCATCTTAGAAATAGAAGAACTTTGTCCCCTTTGTTTACTGAATGTGGCGTTGCAGGTATATTTTTATCCTATACGCGAATCCTACCTTTAATTTACAGAAAAGATAAGAACACATTCCCCTATTCCTTGTTCTACCCTAATAATTTTCCTTGCAGAGTCAAATTAAGGTTATGAATTTATCTTAATGTTGGCCAAACACTAAAAATAGAAAGAAAAGGAATAGAAGAACAACCATTTATGATTGAAGAACACCAAGCTGAAACTAAAATAAAATCATACAATCATACGAATAGCCTCAACCTCAGAATGAGGTGAATTAGCCATACATTCCCCTATTCTTTATTCTACCCTAATAATTTTCCTTGCAGAGTCAAATTAAGATTATGAATTTATCTTAATGTTGGCCGAATACTAAAATACAAAGAGAAGGAATAGAAGAACAACCAGTTATGGTAGAAGAACATCAAGCTGATACTAAAATAAAATCATACAATCATGAAAATAGCCTCAACCTCAGAATGAGGTGAATTAGCCACCAAACAAGTTTTTTTGCATAAGAACAATAAAATTTAGAATAAAGGAGGAGAGAAAGAACCCAGGTTTTCTTCAACTTAACAGTCCTTTCCCACATTCTTGCTAATATTTCAGATAACGAAAAATAAAACATCCAAGTGTTCTATTTATACATGTGAAAAAATACGCATAGTATAACTATCTCTGTGGCACGGAGCTCATCGCAGAAGAACTACTCCATGACACGACACTATCACGGAGGCTCACTAGAATTATGGGAATTCTGAAAATCCAAGCTCCGTGTCACGGAGCTTAACATGCCATCTTGCCTCTGTGACACGTACCCAAGGCAGACGTTCACAGGATGTTTGATGCCTACAAAAATGAACAAGGGTTGTGTCACGGAGGACATCGTGCCATTTTTGCTTCGTGACACAGACCTATCGTGGTCCTTCACTAGAAATTTGATACCTTCAAAAGTTAATTTTTCTACAAAAGTGTCGTGGCAGGTTTTTAAACGTGAACAATCTCCAATATGGCATGGGAGTGAATTCCAACATCAGTTTTTAAGCTCTCAGAACTTCCCGTACCTCATCTCCGAGTGTCCATCTGCAAAACTAAGCTGAAATTATTGTATTTTCCACCTGAAAGTAGTCTAATCACATTTATTAGTCCACAAGCATAATTAATTCACAACATGCATGAATATATCGGTCTTATCCTCAACTAGGCTCCAGTATGGTTGAAAATACGGCTTTGGGTCATATAAATACGCCAAGATCACCACCCCACACTTACATCATTATTCGTCCTCGGACAATCCTTTAACATCCTCAACATGATATAAACATTACCATCATTAATGAAACCGGATAGCTCACACCTAGTTGTGCTAAACACTTTGATCATGGAATATAATTCATTCAATCAAGCATTCTATTCATTCACCACATTCATAAGCAGAATCACACAAGCCTTAATGAATATGTTTTCAACCAAAAATCTGGCCAACATTCTTACATCATAGCAACAAGGTCATTGATCACGGGCAAAAGTAGCGTGCCCGAGATACGCTTTGTGACTTAAATTATTCTTGTTTATCTAAGTAATTGTATACATTTTCATGTAATTTTATATGAATGTGAGAATAAGTGCTAACCAACATGATTAGCCTTTGTTTTGTAGGTTTTGATGACTTTTGAGCAACTAATTCATGAGTTGGTGAAGTAGAGACTTGGAAACGGAATTAACTCGTGAACGTCGGCAAAGAGGAGGCACAAAACAGCCCACCTACGCGTCGGCAACGTGCCACGGCAGGCAGGCTGACCAAAACAGCCCACCTGCACGTTGGCAACGTGCCACGGCAGGTTGGCTGCGCGACAAGGAGGTGTCAATGGGCTGCCCAGGCAGCGTGACACGCTGCCAACGAGGCAGGGTGCTGCCGAGGCCATGTTCGGGTGATTTCCAGAGAGCTTTTGCGTCAGTGGCGTGTCACGGAGGCAGTGCTCCCCGATGCACTCCATGAAACGTTGCTTGTTATTCCAGGAAAAAGTCCCACTACTATAAATAGCATACTTAGGTTCATTTTTCATTATTCTGACTTGTTGGAGCAAGAACGTGGGTTACAGGCAGTTGAGGGGACGAAATTCTCAGGGGTTTTCTCTCTTTCCTTCTTCTTGTATTCAATTGCTTGTATGATTAACACTCATTTAAAGATGTTTAATCCACAAATGAGTGGCTAATTCCTCTTCTTGCTGAGGTTATGAACAATTGTGATGAAATGTGATCATTGATTCTTTGGTTTTTCATCTTTTCTTCCATGTTGTTCTATTAATTCTTGTTCTTACTGCATTAATGTGTGCCCTACGTTAATGTACATCTAAAAAGTCCGGTTTCACTCGAGAGAGCAAGAAATTGGAAAGTTGTGAATTAATAGGATATGATCTTTACTTGATTTGGGAAAATTGGGAATTGATTTACTTTCAGGATAGAAATATACCTGAAAGTCGTATTAATCAATTTAGGAACCGGGTTTGTATGGCTAGAACATAAATTGCATTTAATCACAGAAATGTAGGTGGATGGTTCATGGTTCTTAAGTGAGGTTAAATACGAGAGTTTTAATCTCTTGGCAATAGTTCTTGGCTAGCAACTGGAGGAAAAGATTAACCAAATTATGATGATAATTAATTTCATTACATGTTCGTTTAACCTCAGCATGCTCTGATTCATAGTTCAGATTCAAAGTAGATAATTGTTTTAGCTTTAGCATAAAAAGTATAAAATAAAATATCAAACTCTTGGTTACACTGTTGTCTGCATTTTTAGAATTAAAATATAGTACACTTGAGAAAATTGCACTTCATCCCAGTCCCTGTGGGATCGATACTTGGCTTACTAAAGCCACTTTACTACTTGTTCGACCACGTGCACTTGCATGTAGTTATATACCCATATAACGCAGATCGAACAAGTTTTTGGCGCCGTTGCCGGGGACTGGCAATTGGTGAAATTTTCTTAAGTGTAAATTTACTATATTTTTTTTCGAAGTGCTGACAACTTGGTCTTACTGTTTGTTTTAATTCTTTTTTATTTTATTTTATTTTTCTTCTTTTTCGGATACCCTTATTGACATGACATTGTGGAATACAAATGGTTTAAATGGTGGATACTCATATTTTGGCGAATCTTGTCTGAATTGCGGAGGACACCACTCTTGGCAACACTGTAACACGTGTAGTATATGTGGTGGTCACGATGGCCATTGGGATGGCTGTCCGAATGCATATTCCCCTCCCCCAAGCCCCTACTATGATCCTTCTGTTGTTTTTTCTGAATATAGGCATGCTGAAAATGAGGACTTGGGATGCCAAGCTCAAATAGAAGACATGCTGAAATAACTCCTGGAGTAATCAGAAGCAATGAAGGAGGCGATGGCAGTATTGAGAATTCAGCAAGAAGAGAATGCAGAGGCTCTAGAAAGGATGAGTGTTAAATTCACGGAGATGATTGCTGAGGCTGAAGCTTGTGATAAATTGCAGGTAACAGTATTAGCCGATATTCAAGAGGAACTACAAAAGGAAGACAAGGGTGAATTTTTGGATGACGCCCAACAATTAGAATCTCTTGAGTGTCCCCGTGATGGGCTCACATTTATGGAAAATCTATTCATGGAAGAAGAGATAGAGTATCCCCCAGTTGACATTAATGGACAGATAGATGTCGATGCTGAGAAGGTGTATACAAGTAAGGAGGTCAAGCACAATGCACTTTCAGAGTTGAGGTTTATTGGACCACACTCGAAGCATTTTTCGACATTAAGTTTGGTTGACAACCGAGAAATAGAGTCTTCCAAGCTTATAGAGAAATGTCTAGAGGAGGACCAAGCCCCGTATATTTTGAAATTTGCTAACTCGAAGAGACAAAATGACTTCGCTTACTTAAGGGCCAATAAATGCAAAAGGCAACATCTACTGCTTGGTCCTTACAATTTTTCACCACCACCCCTGGAGCATAAGAGGAAATTAGAGAAGAACTTAGGGGTGAGATTCATATCCTCAAGGTGGAGGAAAAAGTGGTGAAACTTGGTACGTCGTGCCGCGACATAAAATTAGGCGCTGCTTGGGAGGCAACCCAAGGGTACCATGGGTACTATGTTAATTTCTTACATTTAAGTTGATTTTATTTATTTTTCATCTTGTGTTGTTTTGGTGGAAAGTTAAGCACAGATGGAGGGGAAGTCTGAGTACCCGTGGAGGAGGAAGCTAACAAGCATGGAAGAGAAAAAGTGTGGGGTCGAACACCCACTTGTGCAAAGTTGAAGGAAGGCATGCTATTAGCTAGGCCTAAAGGCCCCAGGGAGTATTTCTCACCCTTTTTAAATTTTAATTTGATGCTATGAGGACATAGCAGGATTCAAGTGTGGGGTGAGGGAAATTTCAAGGGAAATTTCAAAAATTTTTGTTGTGCTTAACGATTTTTGGTGAATCTAATGCTTGTGAGAAATTTGAAAAATTTGAATTTTTTTGTGAATTAAGCATGACTTCATCACCCGTTGGTTTTTCTTTTCGGTTCTTTTCCGATGGGGGGTCTTTGAATAGAAAGATAAAAATTTTATTTTTCTTTTCTTTGTCTTTATATAAGGTTTTTAGTCATAGCTAGGGACTGTTTCCGACAATGGATGGATGACGACCGTCTTGAGGAAAATTAGTCGATAGGTTGTGGGTTTGTGAACCTGTAGCTAATCGATGCTTGAGGTTCTTGTTACAGGCTATAAATGATTGTAAGATGCAAGTATGTTCAGTGTGAAGCATGCAAGTGTATAACATTGTTTGAGACACTTAGGCTCTTGAATTTGACTCAATATGATTGAAGCTTAATTTTGAATTCTTGTGATTAGCTGAATGTGTCTTGATTTGAGCATGTTCCATGAGTGTAAGGTTTTTGAGTATTCTGTGCTATTGTGGATTGTCTAGAACTTGTCTGGTGTCTTTATAAAACAAAATGAAGGATGTGAATTGTAGGAGATGATTTAGGCTATTCTTTGAATGAACCAAACTTTTATCACTCATTATACCTACCTTGAAAAATTAATCCTAGTTAACCCCATTGAGCCTTGAGCCTATTCTTTGACAGCTGCAACATAAGCTTAATCCTTTTTTCTTTCATTAGCCTTGAAATTGAACCAAAACTCCTAAGCGCTTAAAGGAAATATACGAAAGAGTAAAGGAGTGAGAAGAATGAAAAAGACGGGAAAGTAGCAATTGTAAGAGTTGAGAAAGGTCGAGGGTGCACTTGTTTGAATATGGGTGAGTATTAGTAGGGAGTAAGAAAATAAATAAATGAAAAGTTACTTATAGAACTCCTTACTAATAAGTTAAAAGTGCCTAAAGAAAGGGGGGAGCAAAAGAGGAAAAAGAAAGATGAAAAGAGAAAAAGGTGAAGTGAGGGAAGGGAAGTTTGTAATGAAGGCGTGATGTATTAAAAGCGCTTAGGAAAGATAGTCACTATTACTGATCATAATAGTACCTACCCGCACCTGAGTTACATTACAACCTAAAAAGTCCTACTTGATCTTACACTCATACATCCTTAAATTAGTGGAATAAAACACTAAGGGCAAGCTTATGGGTCATTACATGATGCATGTGAATTCTTTGTGAGAGTGAGCGTAATTTTATTCATGTACCCACACATGTTGTGATTTAAAAAATTGTTTTTGCGTGTGATTGGGTAACTCTCTTTCCATGAGGGGCACATGTTGAATGAAGGATATAATTCATGTGGGATTTCTTAATAAGTTGATTTGCATGAGTTTGCTAAGATTGAGAGTCGATTCTTGACGTTAAGAAGTCTTAACATAGTTGTACTCCATTTCAATGATCAAATTGTGCAGGCTCGATTTTTAGCTTGTATCTTACGTAATCATTATAGCCGTAACTTGAATTATCTTGCTAAATTAGTTATGTGGGAGTCTCCATATGCATGATATGTAAAAGGTTGTTCGAGGACGAACAAGGCTTTAAGTGTGGGGTTGTGATCACGGGCAAAAGTAGCATGCCCGAGATACGCTTTGTGACTTAAATTAGTCTTGTATATCTAAGTAATTGTATACATTTTCATGTACTTTTATATGAATGTGAGAATAAGTGCTAACCAACATGATTAGCCTTTGTTTTGTACGTTTTGATGACTTTTGAGCAACTAATCCATGAGTTGGTGAAGTAGAGGCTTGGAAACGGAATTAACTCGCGAACGTCGGCAAAGAGGAGGCACAAAACAGCCCACCTACGCGTCAGCAACGTGCCACGGCAGGCAGGCTGACCACAACAGCCCACCTGCACGTTGGCAACGTGCCACGGCAGGTTGGCTGCGCGACAAGGAGGTGTCAACGCGCTGCCCAGGTAGCGTGACACACTACCAACGTGGCAAGGTGCTGCCGAGGCCAAGTTCGGGTGATTTCCAGAGAGCTTTCGCGTCAGTGGCGTGTCACGGAGGCAGTGCTCCGCGATGCACTTCGTGACACGTTGCTTGTTATTCCGGGAAAAAGTCCCACTACTATAAATAGCACACTTAGGTTCATTTTTCTTTATTCTGACTTGTTGGAGCAAGAACGTGGGTTACAGGCAGTTGAGGGGATGAAATTCTCAGGGTTTTTCTCTCTTTCCTTCTTCTTGTATTCAATTGCTTGTATGATTAACACTCATTTAAAGATGTTTAATCTAAAAATGAGTGGCTAATTCCTCTTCTTGCTGAGGTTATGAACAATTGTGATGAAATGTGATCATTGATTCTTTGGTTTTTCATCTTTTCTTCCATGTTGTTCTATTAATTCTTGTTCTTGCTGCATTAATGTGTGGCCTACGTTAATGTACATCTAAAAAGTCCGGTTTCACTCGAGAGAGCAAGAAATTGGAAAGTTGTGAATTAATAGGATATGATATTTTCTTGGTTTGGGAAAATTGGGAATTGATTTACCTTCAGGATAGAAATATACTTGAAAGTCGTATTAGTCAATTTAGGAACCGGGTTTGTATGGCTAGAACATGAATTTTCGTTTAATCACAGATATGTAGGTGGACTGTTCATGATTCTTAAGTTGGGTTAAATACATGAGTTTTAATCCATTGGCAGTAGTTCTTGACTAGCAACAGGAGGAAAAGGCTAACCAAATTATATCGACAATTAATTTCATTACATGTTTGTTTAACCTCAGCATACTCACATTCATAGTTCAGACTCACATTAGATAATTGTTTTAGACTTAGCATAATTATTAGAAATCAAAATATCAAACTCTTGGTTACACTGTTGTCTGCATTTTTAGAATTAAAATATAGTACACTTGAGCAAATTGCACTTCATCCCAGTCCCTGTGGGATCGATATTTGGCTTACTAAAGCCACTTTACTACTTGTTCGACCACGTGCACTTGCGTGTAGTTATATACCCATATAACGCAGACCGAACAGTCATTAGCTTCACCAAAGTTTAATCATCATATGCCCTTACTTGGATGAAATGTCCCTTCTTTCATAAGATCAATATGACCACAATTGAGCACATTCTATAACTGATTCACTCATGCTCTAAAGATTATTTCAAGCAAATCTAACACACTATGAGTTTGCCTGTAGGGTACTATTCAACCGTGCATAACATCACTTATAGGATCAAAAGGGTATTTTATGGTTGTAATGTTGGCCAAAGACGGGTAGGATTGTTTGGGTCAAAGTGACTCTTATCCCTATGTACTTTAAAACAATTATACATTTGACTTTTCAGTGCCTTCTTTAGCACTTCACTCCATCCATTTCACAATTTTTCCCCTCACATATTCTTATCCAATATGTATGGAGTGTGTACCCATGGCTTAGACTCATCAATACATTATATATATATATATATATATATATATCCACAAATATTTATATATATATATATATATTCACACACATCATTTTTTTTAGCTTATGAACAACAAATTGAGTACACACACCAATCCTTTTCCCCCTTACTATTCATACGTTCCATTGATCATTCCCTTTAAAATAATGTCTCAACAAAGTGCACTAGGACCTATTTGGACCAAGCTAACATTGAGGCCATTTGAAAAAATAGGGTAAGGCTGATTAGTGACACTATTCCAATAAAAATAGGCTTGAAGGCTCAAAAGGGGCTCCCTAGGTATAACATCAAGGTGAGGAACAATGAGTGATACTGTAATACCTCGGAAGTGTCTAAGTCTAGACTCAAGATTTCAAATGAAAAGAAATAGGAAATCTGAGATTTCTTCTCAGAACGACTCATGGTATGAGTCGTCTGTGGGTCTAACGATCCGTTGGTTTTGCCCGTGGTGAGAGGTTGCAGAATTGGACTTGGAAGTAATGGGTCTAGGAATGACTCGTCATTTGGTCTAACGAGTCATTGTAAGTGGGTCGTTGTGAAGGTTGTCTTGGTCAAGTAAGGCTGGCATGAGTCATGGGACGACTCATTGCTGAGAACAACGAGTTATTGTAAGTGTCCCTTGGGAGGATTTCCAGGATAGGGGTAGTGGCGATGACAGCCGGCAACGACGAGTTGTTGGAGCTTATAACAACTCTTCCTGTCTGGTCGAGCTAGAATACTTGAGACAGGAAACAGGGAGGAGACAACGAGTGAAGTAACGGGTTATGGGAGCAAGGGACGACCCATTGTGTTGGTCATTGGTTCGAACAGTGACTAATTTCCTGCGAGTCTAGTAAGGGCAAATATGTAACTTCTAAGCCTCTAAGTCCTATACTACATCGTTTTAAGCTTAGAAAAGGATTTTTTAATAGGATTAAACTTATTCAAAACCCATTCTCTTCCATACATGCAACCTAAAGGTTTTCTAAGGGTGATCAAGATTAGGAAACATCAAGTTCTTCCCCAAAATCCATTGGGCTTTCTAGAGGGTTGATGAAATCAGATTCTTCCAGGTATGTATTGCTATGGATAGGTGTATCCATCCACACCCATTCCCAATCCCTCTTCAATTCATGAAATTCTAGTTGATGAATCTATGGGGTTTTAACCCACTATTTGAATTATCTAAGTTTCAATCATGGGTAAGATCTAAGCATGTTCCTAATGTTGAATTATAATTAATGGACATATTTTACAATGTTTTAAATTATATATTATGTTTCAAGTTTTATAAATTATGATTCCCATCCATGAAAGTTCTTGAAAGTTGAGATCTATGAGATATGTATTTAAGCATGATGAGATGTATATGAAGAAAGGATAATTCTGAATTACCCATGTTTATGTTCATTTTTCAAATGATCAAGTCTATATCAAGCATGTTTCAGTATTGGGCAAGCCTATATGATCAAGCATGTTTCATGAATTTATCTAAACTTCATGTATTAGCTTACCACTTTGATTCTGGAGTCTAGACTCCCACTATTTTCAGTTTGTGGTACGGTTTGAGCCCAAGGCTCCTCATGTTATTATTTCAAATTTATGCATGCATGTTATGAGTCAACTTCATTGAAAAATTATGGAGAGCATATGCATGTTTTTGGGAGTAGTGTCTAGCACCGAGTAGGCTAAGGGACAGTCAACCTTTTGCCTCAGAACTACATGCCAATGTAGGTACGTTTAGATTATTTGGGACCTCCCTTGTGAGCTTTCCCTGTCCCCAAGGGGCCTTCAGCTTGATATCATTATCATGGTAGCGTCCTTAGCATTGGCAAGGCTTTGGAAAGCTCTGCCCATTTGAGTTTAATAGTCGGGACAACATAAGCTATGTCGTGGTAATGTCGGTTATATGACAAGTCTCCCATTGTTCCTCTTGATTTCAGTTATGCATGTTCCTTAGTCATGTTATTATGTTTTCAACAGTTTTGACCCAATGTTTTTTTTTTACTTATGATTATCAGTTTTCAGCTTTGGGTCATTCGATTTAGTTATGATACTCAGTTATGTTCAGATCATGATTTCAGAAAATAGCATGCAAGCCCTACTCGCAGAATCTTATCTTAATTATGTTTTATGATATGGATGATTTATGATTTTACTTACTTAGTGTTTTTACTTACCTTACATACTCGGTACATTCCATATAGTGACCTCATACTCTATGTTATATCATTTCATGAAATAGGCTCGAATATCCAGGATCAGCCTCGTCATTAGCTAGACTCTCAACATTAGTATCTTCCAATCTCAATTGGTGAGTCCTCATCTGTCGAGGGCCCTTCTTTTCAGTCGTATTTTTATTTTTACTTTCATACTATAGTGAGTTAGTTGGGGTCTTATCCCATCAAATCGTCAATAGTAGAGGGTTTTCAGGCATATAATGTAATCAGCTACGGATTTGAGTTATGTATTATGATGTTATGAGATTATCAGACTTCCGCTATGTTATTTATGTTGATTTTCCGCTTTATTATGATTGAGTTAGATGTCATGTTCATGCCATGGGTCGACGTGGATCCTCTCGGGGTTCTTTGTGCCATGTCTCGATCTGGGCCTATATTCGAGTCATGAAAAACTAGTACCAGGGCATTAGGTTCTTAAGTGTCCTAGGATGTTTGAAAGTCGCGTTAAGTAGAGTCTTTTTCATGGGTGTGAAGCACGCCACACTTACGATGTAAAGGCTACGAGATGTTTAGAAAATGTTCCCTTCTTTCGTGACCTATTTCATATGATGAAATGTCTCTCTATCTTTCTAACTCATGCTATACACGTTGATAGAATCATGCCTCCTTGCCGAGTTAACGGATGAAAAAATGGAAATGGAAATGGCCACGAGAATGGCAAAGGGGATGGGCACCAGCAGGCCCCACTAGCCCATGAGAAGCATGTATCCAAGCTGATTGCCCACGCTGATTTTAGGGCTTCCATACAGATGCTAGCTCAATCCTTGACCGCCCAGGTCAATCAACAGGCAGTAGCGCATTTCCCTCAAAACGGGAATGCGGCAGCAACAAGAGTCAGTGATTTTCTCATGATAAAATCTCCGGAGTTTCTTAGATCAAAGGTGGATGAGGATCTACACAAATTTATTAATGAGGTTCTGAAGATCACCCAGATCATGGGGATGACGGGTGAGGAGTGCAGTAATCTAGCCTCGTATCAGTTGAAAGGGGTCACGCACATCTGGTTCAAGCAATGGAAGGATAGCAGGGCAGTTGTAGCAGGCCCTATTGGTTGGGATGAGTTTCATGCCAAATTTTTGGATCGGTTCTTCCCTAGTGAGATGATGAAGATTAAAGCGGCCAAGTTTGTGAACCTAAAGCAAGGAAAAATGATAGTTCAGGAGTATGCCTTGGAGTTCACTCACTTTTCCAAGTATTCACTTGAGATGCTATCAGATCAAAGAGCCTGAGTGAGTCAGTTCGTGTATAGAATAGAAGACTACTTGGTTAGGGATTGCCAGACTACGATGCTTCTTCAGGATATTGACTTTTCTCGGATAGTCCTGTACGCCCAACAGATGGAGGAGGTGCAGATGAGTGAGCGGAAGAGAGAGGCCAAGATGGCCAGGACTAACAGCTTCAAATTCTCCTAGCAAGGACCTAGTGGGAACCGTCAGTAGTCCCACTAGAGGTCTTCAGCCCTAGCGCCTTCGGCTATGAGTGTGTCATCCAGATCCAGGCACGATCAGAGGGGATGAGCATCAGGCTCTAGAGGTTAGGGTAGCAGACCCGCAGAGACTAGCACTGCAGAGTGTAGCAGATATGGTCGGAGACACCTGGGTCAGTACTTAGCAGGTTCAGGTTCTTGTTTCGGGTGTGCGAAGCACGGACATATGTTTACGAATTTCCCAGCAGCCAAACAGGGTCATGATAGGGGTCGAGGCCCAGCCTCTAGTTTAGTAGCTCCACCAGCACACCCAGCCCAGTGGGGGCAACTACTAGTGCAGATGGTAGTGAGCATCAAAACAGATTCTATGCCCTGACATCCCATCAAGAGCAGGAGGTCTCCCCAAATGCAGTCACTGGTATGTTATGAGTATTCCACCTTGATATATATGCATTGTTAGATCTAGGGGCTACCTTGTCTTCCGTGGCACCCTATGTTGCTAGTAGTTTCAGAATCAGTCTCGAAATCTTATCAGAACCCTTCTCAGTGTCTACTTCGGTCGGTGATTCAGTTATAGCTAGATGGGTATATAGAAATTTCCCTATTACAATCCTTCAGAAAGGTATCTCAGCAGATTTAGTAAAGTTAGCCATGACCGATTTTGATGTTATTTTCAGCACGGATTGGCTACATGCATGCTATGCCTCATTCAATTGTAGAAACCGTGCAGTAGAGTTCAGATTTCTGGGTGAGCCAGTCCTAGAGTGGAAGAGTAGTTCAGCTGTGTGTGTAGGTCGTTTCATTTCGTACCTTAAGGACAAAAAGATTATTTCTAAAGGTTCCGTGTACCATCTAGTTAGGGTTAAGGATGCTATATCCAAAACACCGACTATCCAGTCAATTCCTATAGTGCGTGAGAATCCAGAAGTGTTTCCAGATGATTTACCAAAAATCCCTCTCAAGCGGGAGATCGATTTCAATATTGACCTTCTTCCCGATATACAACCTATATCTACTCGTCCTTACCGAATGGCCCCAGCAGAGTTAAAGGAGTTGAAGGAGCAGTTGAAGGATCTCTTAGAAAAGGGTTTCATCAGACCTAGCAAATCCCCATGGGGTGCACCAGTTCTCTTTGTCTGCAAGAAGGATGGTTCTCTTCAAATGTGTATTAATTATCGGCAATTTAACAAAGTTACCATCAAGAACATGTATCCTCTCCCCAGGATTGATGATTTGTTTGACCATCTTCAGGGTGTCAAATACTTTTCAAAGATAGACCTCAGATCCAGATACCATCAACTTAGGATTCGGGAGAGTGACATCCCGAAGACAGCCTTCATGACTCAGTATGGTCACTATGAGTTTGTAGTTATGTCTTTTTGACTAACCAATGCTCCTGCAACTTTTATGGATTTGATGAATAGGGTGTTCAAGTCATATTTTGATATGTTCATAATTGTGTTCATAGATGACATCCTTAAATACTCTCGGAGCGAGGAGGAGCAGGCCGCTCATTTGAGAGTGGTGCTACAGACTCTTAAGGATCGACAGTTGGATGCTAAATTCAGTAAATGTGATTTTTGGTTGAAAACAGTGGCATTTTTAGGTCATGTGGTTTCAAGTCAGGGTGTGCAGGTGGACTCTCAAAAGATAGAAGCAATGAAGAATTGGCCTAGACCAGTTAGTCCTTCGGATATCAGGAGTTTCTTGGGTTTAGCTAATTATTATCGGAGATTTGTTGAGGGATTTTCATCTATTACAGCACCGTTGACTCCATTGACTCAAAAGAAAGTGAAGTTTCAACGGTTGGAGTCTTATGAGAGGAGTTTCCAAGAGTTGAAGACTCGACTCACCTCAGCACCAGTGTTGACTCTACCTGAGGGTATTTGAAGGGTTTGTGGTGTATTGTGACACCTCGAGGATCGGCCTTGGTTGTGTACACATGCAGCACGGTAAGGTCATAGCATATGCGTCCAGGCAACTGAAGGTCCATATGAGGAACTGCCTGACTCGTGATTTTGAATTGGCGGCGGTAGTATTTGCCTTGATGATTTAGAGACACAATATGAACGGAGTTGTCACGACCCGAGGTAGACCCGAATCGTAGACACGGGACAAGGGACCCCGAAAGACCCCAAGTCAACCCATGGAATAAGCATTAACTAACTCATTCAATAAACATGAAGAAACATGAATATAATCTTAGCAAAAGTCTAAAGCAACATCACATAAGAATAAACATCTGATACTGAAGACATGACTAAGTCTGAAAAGCCTCTAATCTGGAAGAGCAAATGGGAAAAGACCCCAACTAGCTCCACAATGCTGAAACTGAAATATACAGAAGAACTGAAAGTCTAGTCCTTGAAGAATGAGGACTCACCAACTTTGAACAGGTGCAACTTTGAATAAGCTAACTAGGATCGGGGCAGAAGCTGTGAGACTGGTCCTGTATCATGAAACGATACAACATAGAAAGTGTGTGGTCAGTACGTGGAATGTAACGAGTATGTAAGGTAAGCAAAACCACTTAAGTAAATAAATCATTTAAAACATTCCATGACATATCATAAGCTCTTAAGTGAAAATAGAAGGCTACATGCAATCATTATGGAATCGTACTCTTATCATAACATGACCATGCATAGCCTTAGAACATCATGATTGACTCAAATGACTCAAAGCTGAAACATAACATTTATATTAAAAGCTGAACAATGAGTCAAACCTTGCCTTATGAACGCACATGCATAAGTAATCATCATCAGTAATGAATATGCAAATCTGAATGATGTAGACAGTGGGAGACTCGTCAGTTAACCGACATACCACGATAGAGATTACGTGGTCCCGACTATTTCACTAAAGTGGGAAAAGACATCCAATACCTTGCTAAGGATAGGGACGCTACCATGATATCAATATCAAGCTCAAAGGGGCCAATCGGGCCCGGGATTGCTTGCAAGGGAGGTCCCAATAATATAATAGAATCAACCTATGTTGGCGCGTAGTTCTGGGTTGTAGGGTTATCGACCCTTATCCCGTTGGGTGCTAGACTCTTCTCCCAAACATGCAATGCTCTACATCGTATAAATACGAAGCTCAACATTGTCTAGTGACGAAGCTCAATATGAAATCATGCATAAAATCAACATCATATGAAATGAATTCCAACATTGTTTATTGACAAAGCTCATTATGAAATCATGCATACACTAGACATCATATAATATGAAGCTCAACAATGTCATTTCGACAAAGCTTAGAATGAAATCATACTTAGACTCAACATCATGTGAAATGAAGCTTAACATTGTCCCTGACAAAGCTCGACAATAAAACGCATAAAAATTAAGGATTTACACATAGAGGAGGCTTTCGTTTGAAACATACCACAAGCTAGAATTCATAATAAGGGTTAAAGTAAAATGTCATCTCAACCATGTGGTGAACTCATGTCGGAGAAAATAACAATTTGACATCATCATTTGGGCATAACCCAAAGCTTTACCATAATTGGTCTATTTAATCTTCTTCGAAAACATCATCAAAATCATGGGTAAGGTTGGAAACATTCCTTTCATCATCTACTCCATCATCATCACATTCTATATGAACTATCCACACATGGGCATTTTAGATTCAATTTTTAGAAAAACAATTTTGTAAAAAAAATTAAGTTAGATTCCGCCCAAGCTCGATAATCATCAATATCAACTCAATTTAATCATACCCATAAGTAGAGATGTAAGAATCATTCAATTGAATGAAACCCCATACTTGATCATCACAAACCAATCACAAACTGATAGTGAATGGGCATGGGTGTCGAAGGAAGCACCCACTCATTGCCTTACATACCTTGGATTGAAGAATCCTAACTCTCCCTAATTGCGCAGCTGAAATTCTAATTGGATACTTTGAGAATTCACCTTGATTCTTCTCCTCAAACCCCCAGCCTTGCATGTATTAAAGTAATGGCCTAAGATGGGTTTTCTCTTCTAAAACCCTCTATTACGAGCTTAAAACAAAGTAGCATAGGCCCTTAGAACTTAGAAATTACGGAAAAGCCCTTACTGAAAACGCTAAAAACAACTGTTAGGGGGTCCTAACGGACGACCCGACAACTCGTCGCCAAGGCTCGTGATCCGTTGGTTTGCTCATCAACTCACTGGATAAATAGTCTGTCGGGGCTCCTAAGGAGTAACATGTCAACTTGTTCCCAGCAACCATGACTCATTGCCAATCCCCATCAAGTGCACTAGATCAATTTTCCAATCTTCCTCTAGAACCACCCCATGATTGACATGACGACTCGTGGTGTTTGACCACGAGTTGTTACATCGCCCATGGAGACCTCGAGCCCCTCATCCTTCCAGGCCTTCCCACGAGTCACCTGGCAACTCGTGGGGTCACCTCAGGGGTGGTTTAGTGACTCGTTCTGCAACTGCTACAACATTTTCTAGTTTTTCTCCGATTCACTTCCAGGTCCGATTCTTGAATTCCCAGGAAATAACAATATCTCCCCCTTGGGAACATTCGTCCTCGAATGTTAGAAACAAGCAGGTAACAGAAACAAGAAATTATCATACTCCAATACTAATTATTTTAATCGAAATTCACGAAATGACTACCTCCGAAAAGAACCATATAGCTGAACTAAATTCAGGCATCACATACATTTATCATAACATAATTCAAACTTGCGCACATGAGCGGAACATGGAAACTGATTAGAGAATTAAGGCAAAATCTGATACCTCAAGTAGGAACTGAGCTGGTAGAGAACAAATGTGGGTATTTAGCCATCATGTCCGCTTCGGCCTCCCACGTAGCTCCTTCAACATGTTGATTCCTTCATAAAACCTTAACTGAAGATACTTCTTTGTTCCTCAGCATTCGAACTTGTCGATCCAAAATTTCAACTGGAATTTCTTCATAACTGAGGTTGTCTTTCACACCAACGCTATCTACCAGAACTACCAAGGCTGGATCACACAAGCACTTCTTCAAAAGTGATACATGGAACACGGGATGAACTGAAGCCAATTCTGAAGGCAAGTCCAACTCATACGCCACCCTACCAACTCTTCTTACAACTCGGTAGGGGCCTATATAGCGGGGACTGATTTTACCTTTCTTTCCGAACCCCATGACTCCCTTCATGGGAGATACCTTTAAAAACACCCAGTCGTCTACACCAAACTCCAATTCTCTTCTCCTCGCATCAACATACGATTTCGGATGACTCTGAGCAGTTTTCAACTGGTCTCTTATCAATTCAACCTTCATCATCGCCTCATGAACTGAATCTGGTCCTATGATAACTGCCTCACCAACCTCGAACCATCCGATGGGAGATCTGCACCTTCGCCCGTAAAGGGCCTCGAATGGTGCCATCTGGATACTAGAGTGGTAACTATTATTATAAGAAAACTCGATCAAGGGAAATGATCATCCCGACTACCTTTGAAATCCATAATGTATGCCCTCAACATATCCTCAAGAGTCTGAATGGTTTGTTCTGCTTGGCCGTCTGTTTGAGGATGAAAAGTCGTGCTTGGCTTAACCCGAGTCTTGAGTCCCTTTTGAAAAGAACACCAGAATTGAGAAGTAAATTGAGTACCTTGGTCCGAAATAATAGACAAGGGCACTCCATGAAGCCGAACCAACTCCCAAATATACAACTTAGCATAATCGTCTACTGAATTTGTGGTCTTGACCAGTAAGAAGTGTGCAGCCTTGGTCAACCTGTCCACCACAACCCAAATGGAGTCGTACTGCCGACGAGTACGAGGTAGACCTGTAATGAAGTCCATATTGATTTCTTCCCACTTCCAAGTGGGGATGGCAATATCCTGACGTACACCTCTAGATCTTTGATGCTCGACCTTAAATTGCTAACAGTTTGGACACTTTGCTATGAACTCCGCAATATCCTTCTTCATACCATCCCACCAATAGATTTCTCGTAAATCCCGGTACATTTTTGTGGCTCCTTGTTGAACAGAATATCTGGTACCATGTGCCTCATGCAATATCCGAACTCTCAAATTATCAATGTTCGGAACACATAGTCAAGCCAGGTATCATAGCACACCATCTCCCCCTTGGGAGAAAACCTCCACTTTCTGAATCCGCACCGCCTCCTTCAGCTTTCTCAATATTGGATCCTCATCTTTCCTGGATTTAACATCAACTACCAAGGATGATTCCGACCCGTTATGCACCACAACACCGCCATCGATCGAATCGATCAATCTAACTCCCAGCCTTGCAAGCCGATGGACCTCTTTCACCAATTCCTTCTTCCCTCATACACATGGGACACACTCCCCATTGAGAGTCTACTAAGCGCATCCGCAATCACATTAGCCTTGCCCGGGTGGTAGAGGACACCCATGTCATAATTCTTAAGTAACTCCAACCACCTCCTTTGTCAAAAATTTAGATCCTTCTGTGTGAACACATATTGCAAGCTCTTGTGATCTGTAAATGCATCCGCGTGGACCCCATACAAGTAATGCCGCCATATCTTCAAGTCAAGATCATGGGTCGGGTAATTCTTTTCATGCACCTTCAACTGTCGAGTGGCATAAGCTATCACCTTCCCCCGTTGCATCAACACACACCCAAGTCAACTCTAGAAGCATCACAATACACCATGAAACCATCATTACCCTAGGGTAGGGTCAACACTGGTGCCGAAGTAAGTCGGGCCTTCAACTCTTGGAAGCTTTTCTCACAAGACTCCGACCATTGAAACTTTACCTTCTTCTGAGTCAACTTAGTCAAAGGTGCTGCAATGGATGAGAAACAATCCACAAACCTCCTATAGTAGCCTGCTAAGCCAAAGAAACTCTGAATATCCGAAGGATTCACCAGTCTGGGCCAATTCTTCACAGCCTTAATTTTCTGCGGGTCTAATTTTATGCCTTCGCTGGACACCACATGGCCCAAGAATGCCATGGAGTCCAACCAAAACTCACACTTGTTGAACTTTGCATACAATTGGCGGTCCTTGAGGGTATGGAGCACTACTCTCAAGGTAGCGACATGCTCTTCCTCGCTCCAAGAGTATACTAAGAAGTCATCAAAGAACACGATCACGAACATGTCCAAGTATGGCTTGAACACTCTGTTCATCAGGTCCATAAAAGTTGTAGGAGAATTCGTTAGTCCAAAAGAAATAATTACAAACTTGAAATGACCATACCGTGTTCTGAATGTCGTCTTTGGGATATCACTCTCCCAAACTCTAAGATGATGATACCCAGATCTGAGATCTATCTTCGAGAAACACTTAGCACCCTGAAGCTGATCGAATAGATCATCGATCTTGGGTAAGGGATACCTGTTCTTGACAGTGACTTTGTTCAACTGTCGATAATCAATGCACATACAAAGGGAACCATCTCTCTTCCAAACAAATAAATCTAGTGTTCCCCATGGAGACTGGCTCGATCTAATGAAACTATTATCTAGAAAATCCTTTAACTGATCCTTCAACTCTTTTAGCTCGGTTGGAGCCATCCTGTAGGGAGGAATAAATATAGGTTGCATATCGGGAAGGAGGTCGATACCAAAGTCAATCTCTGGCTTGGGAGGAATACTTGGTAAATCATCGGGAAAGACTTCTGGGTACTCACGTACTACTAGGACTGACAGGATAGTCGGTGTCTCAGACTCAACATCCTTGACCCTAACCAAATGATACATGAAACCCTTGGAAATCATCTTCCTGGCCTTGAAGTAGGAAATGAAGCGACCTACAGGCACAGCTGAACTACCCTTCCATTCTAAGACTAGCTCACCTGGGAATCTGAACTATACTAACTAGGTCCTGCAATTAATGGAAGCATAACAAGCATGCAACCAATCCATGTCGAGAATAACATCAAAATCGGTCATGACTAACTCTATCAGATATGCTGAGGTGACCTTATGGAGAACCAAGACCGGACAATTTCTATACACCCGTCTAGCTATAACTGAGTCATCTACTCGAGTAGAAACCGAGAAAGATTCTGACAAGACATCGGGACTGACTCCGAAGCTACTAGCTACGTAAGGTGTCACAAAGGACAAGGAGGCCCCTAGATCTAACAGAGCATAAACATCAATATGGAAGACACGTAACATACCAGTAACAACGTCTAGGGAGACCTCCTGCTCTTGAAGGGATGCTAGGGCATAGAATCTGTTTTGGCGCTGACCGCCAGCTGCACTGGTAGATGCCCCTAATATGCTGAGCGAGGGGATAGGATGGTTGAGCTAGAAGCTAGGCCAAGGCCCCCAACCTGATCCTTTCTTGCTGCTGGAAAATCTCTAAGCATGTGTCTGGGTTTCCTGCACCCGAAACACACACCCGATCCTGCCAAGCACTGGCTTGTATGCCCTCATCCACATCTGCGACAAGTTGGAACACCTGATTCTGCGGGCCTGCTGCTCTGACCCCTCGAGCCTGATGCTCGCCCTGTCTGATCATGCCTAGGCTTAGATGGCACACTCAAGGATGATGAAGCTAGGGCGGATGATCTTTGGTAAGTCTGTTGATGGTGCCTGCCGCCAGACCTCTTCTGGGAGAATCTTTGGTCCTCAGTCCTGGCCCTCTTGGCCTCTCTCTATCGAATGTGCCACCTTCATCTGCTGGGCGTACAACACCATTGTAGGAAAGTTCATATCTTGATGGAGCATAGCAATCCTGCATTCCTTATCCAAGTAACTTGTTATCCCTTGGACAAACCTGCTCACTCACGCCCTCTGGTCAGCCACTGACTCGGAGCATACTTCGATAGGTGGGTGAACTCAAGGGAATACTCTAGTACTGTCATCCTCCCTTGCTTCAAATTTATGAACTCATCTATCTTCAGCTCCCTTATTTCCCGAGGAAAGAACTGATCCAGGAATGCAACATGGAACTCTTCCAAAGTGACCGGAGTTGCTCCGGCGACCCTGCCATCCTTCCATTGACGGAACCAAATATGTGCAACCCCCTTCAATTGGTAGGAGGCCAAATCCACGCACTCAACACTACTCACTCCCATGACTTGGGTGATCTTGATAATCTCATCCACGAACTCATGTGGGTCCTCATCTACCTTTGACCCAAGAAACTCCGGCGGGTTCATCCTCAAGAAGTCCCTGACTCGAGCCGTCGTTGCACTGCCATTCTGCAGAACATGCGCAACAGCTTACTGATTGACCTGAGCACTCAAGGCCTGTGCAAGTATCTGTATAGCAGCCCGAAACTCAGTGTGGATCGCTAGATCCGGTGCTTGAGGCTCCTGAACCGGTGGGACCTCTTGATGCCTACGACCCATACCATCCTCGTGGCCTTCACCGTCTCCATTTCTCCTTCCATTCATCCTTCGAGAAGCCATGATTCTGCAATTGCAAATAGCACGAATTGGAGGGATAGAGAGACTCTTCATTGCAGGACATAGATCATTAAAGATGGGAATATTTCATATAATGTTTCTTAGCCTCTTCGTCATATGTGTGGTGCACTTCACACTCATGAAAAAGACTCTACTTAACATGGCTTTCAGACTCCCTATGACACTTCAAACCTATGTCTTTGCTACAAAGTTTGTCACGACCCGAGTGTTGACCCGGATCGTAGACACAGGACAAGGGACCCTGAAAGACCCCAAGTCAACCCATGGCATAAGTATTAACTAACTCATTCAATAAACATGAAGTAACATGAATATAATCTCAGCGGAAATCTAAAGCAACATCACATAAGAATAAACATCTGAAACTAAATACATGACTAAGTCTGAAAAGCCTCTAATCTGGACGAGCAAATGGGACAAGACCCCAACTAGCTCTACAATGCTGAAACTGAAATATACAGAAGAATTGAAAGTCTATTCATTGAAGAATGAGGACTCACCAACTCTGAACAGGTGCAACTTTGAATAAGCTTACCTCTGATCGAGGCTGAAGCTGCAAGCCGGGTCTTGAATCATGAAACAATACATCATAGAAAGTATGCGGTCAGTACGTGGAATGTACCGAGTATTTAAGGTAAGTAAAATCGATTAAGTAAATAAATCATTTAAAAAATTTCATAACATATCATAAGCTCTTAAGTGAAAATAGAAGGCTACATGCAATCATTCTAGAATCGTACTCTTATCATAACATGACCATGCATAGCCTTAGAACATCATGATTGACTCGAATGACTCAAAGCTGAAACATAACATTTAAATTAAAAGATGAACAATGAGTCAAACCTTGCCTTATGAACACACATGCATAAGTAATCATGATTAGTAATGAATATGCAAAATATAGACAGTGGGAGACTCGTCACTTAACCAACATACAATGATAGAGTTTACGTGGTTCCGACCATTACAGTCAAGTGGGAAAAGTCATCCAAAACCTTGCTAAGGCTAGGGACGCTACCATGATATCGATATCAAGTTAAAAGGGGCCAATCGGGCCAGGGATAGCTCACAAGGGAGGTCCCAATAATATAATAGAATCAACCTATGTTGGCACGTAGTTCTGGGTTGTAGGGTTATCGACCCTTAGCCCGTTGGGTGCTAGACTCTTCTCCCAAACATGCAATGCTCTACATCGTATAAATATGAAGCTCAACATTGTCTAGTGACGAAGCTTAACATGAAATCATGCATAAAATCAACATTGTATGAAACAAAGTCCAACATTGTTTATTGACAAAGCTCATTATGAAATCATGCATACACTAGACATCATATAAATATGAAGCTCAACAATTTCATTTTGACAAAGCTTATAATGAAATCATTCTTAGACTCAACATCATTTGAAATGAAGCCTAACATTGTCCTTGACAAAGATCGACAATAACACGTATAACAATTAAGGATTTACGCATAGAGGAGGCTTTTCTTTGAAACATACCACAAGCTAAAATTCATAATACGGGTTAAAGGAAAATTTTATCTCAACCATGTGGTAAACTTATGTCGGGGAAAATCACAATTTGAAATCATCATTTGGGCATAACCCAAAGCTCTACCATACTTTGGTCTATTTAATCTTCTTTGAGAATATCATCAAAATCATGGGTAAGGTTGGAAACATGTCTTTCATCATATACTCCATCATCGTCACATTCTATATGAACTATCCACACATGGGCATTTTAGATTCAATTTTTAGAAAAACAATTTTGTAAAAGAAATTAAGTTAGAATCCGCCCAATCTCGATAAATAATCAATATCAACTCAATTTAATCATACCCATGAGTAGAGAGGTAAGAATCATGGAATTGAATGAAACCCCATACTTGATCATCACAAACCAATCAAAAATTGATAGGGAATGGGCATGGGTGTGGAAGGAAGCACCCACTCATAGCCTTACATACCTGGGATTGAAGAATCCTAACTCTCCCTAATTGCCCAGTTGAGATTCCAATTGGAAACCTTGAGAATTCACCTTGATTCTTCTCCTCAAACCCCCATACTTGCATGCATGAAAGTAATGGCCTAAGATGAGTTTTTCTCTGCTAAAACCCTCTATTACGAGCTTAAAACGACGTAGTATAGGCCCTTAGAACATAGGAATTATGGAAAAGCCCCTACTGAAATCGCTGAAAATAACTATTACGAGGTCCTAACGAATGACCCAATGACTCATCGCCAAGGCTCATAATTCATTGGTTTTCTCATTAGGTTCACTGGATAAATGGTCTACCGAGGCTCCTAACGAGTGACATGACAACTCTTCCCCAGTAGCCACGACTCGTTGCCACTCCCCGTCAAGTGCATTAGATCAATTTTCCAATCTTCCTCTAGAACAACCCCACAACTGACATGAAGACTCGTGGTGTCTGACCACGAGCATTACATCACTCGTGGGGACTTCGAGTCACTCATCTTTCCAGGCCTTCCCACGAGTTACCTGATGACTCGTGGGGTCTCCTCATGAGTAGTTCAGTGACTCATTCTGCAACTGCTGTAACATTTTCCAGTTTTTCTTTGATTCACTTCCGAGTCAGATTTTTGAATTCTCGGGGATAACAGGGGTCCATGTAGATCTGTTTATGGACCACAAAAGCATACAGTACGTGTTTACCCAAAAGGATTTGAATCTACGTCAGAGAAGGTGGTTGGAGCTTTTGAAGGATTATGATATGAGCGTTCTCTATCATCCGGGCAAGGCTAATGTTGTGGCAGATGCTCTTAGTAGACTTTCCATAGAGATTGTATCTCATATAGATGAGGAAAGAAAGGAGTTAATGAAATATGTACATCGGCTTGCACAGCTAGGTGTCCATCTTGTTGGCTCAACAGATGGTTGTGTCATTATTCTAAATAGGTCAGAATCATCCTTACTGACTGCAGTTAAATCTAATCAAGACTAGGATCCTATTTTGGTAAAGTTGAAGAAAGTCATTCGGAATTAGAAGGTAGAAGACTTATCCAAAGAGGGAGATGGTGTGCCTTGATATCAGTGTTACTTATTTGTTCCGGGTGTTGATGGTTTGAGAGGTCAGATGTTGCACAAGGCTCATGGTTCTAGATACTCTATGCATCCAGGTGCCACCAAGATGTATCATAACCCACGGGAAGTCCATTGGTGGAGTGGCATTAAGAAGGACATAACAGAATTTGTGGCTAAGTGTCTGAATTTTCAATATGTGAAAGTGGAACATCAAAGACCTGGAGGTGTTCTTCAAGACATTAGTATCCCTACTTTAAAGTGGGAGGAGATCAATATGGACTTCATTGAAGGGTTGCCTCACACTCGTTGACAATATGACTCTATTTGGGTGGTTGTGGACAGATTGACTAAGGCAGCTCATTTCCTACCAGTCCAAACTACCGATTCAGCGGAGCATTATGCTACGTTATACATTTGGGAGTTAGTTCGATTGCACGAAGTGCCCTTGTCCATCATATCAAATAGAGGTATACAGTTTACCTCCCAATTTTGGAAATCATTTCAAAGGGGGCTCGGTACTCAGGTCAAGCTTAGCACAGCCTTTCACCCATAGACTGGTGGTCAGGCTGAGCAGTGTATTCAGACCCTTGAGGATATGTTTAGAGCGTGTGTGATTGATTTGAAGGGTAGTTAACTGACCGTTTGCCTCTCATAGACTTTGCATATAACAACAGCTACCATTCTAGCATTCAGATGGCTCTGATTGAGGATCTCTATGAGCAGAGATGTAGATCGCCTATTAGTTGGTTTGAAGTCGGTGAAGCTGCGATGATAGGACTGGATTCAGTTCATGAGGCTATGGAGAAAGTTCAGCTTATAAGGGATAGGTTAAAAATAGCTCAGAGTCTCCAAAAGTCCTATGCAGATGAGAGGAGGAGAGAACTTGAGTTTGAAGTCGATAATTGGGTGTTTCAAAAAGTGTCCCATGAAGGGAGTGATGAGGTTCGGAAATGTCGTGACCCGAATATAGGCCCTATCAAGACACAGGACAAGGAGCCCCAGGAGACCCCTAGTCGACCCATGTCATACATACATATAAATCAATCAATTAAACTGGAAGAATTAACATAATAAACATAGCATAAGTCTAGCATAATGCATAATCTAGAAATACAACACGATTCTGAAGCTAAATACATTTTATTGTCCTAAAGGCCTCTAAGTCTGATGAGTTGATGAGACAAGACCCCAACTAACTCTCTAAGTCTGAAACTGTAAATACTCAAACATAACTGAATAAAAGAGGGGCCCTCGATAGATGAGGACTCACAAACAGGGATTGATCCTAACTCCGAAAGCTGGCTAATGGCAGGGCTGAGTCTGATGATCGAAGCCTGTATCATGAAACGATACAGTATAGAGTATGCGGTCAATATGTGGAATGTACTGAGTATGCAGGGTAAATAAAATTGCTTAATTAAGTAAAATCATTTAAAACATGCCTAATATAAAAACATAATCAAAACAAGAATCTCAAAGTAAGCTTGCATGCTATTTTTCTGAAATCATAATCAGAACATAACATAACATCATAACTGAACCAAATGACCCAAAGCTTAAATTTGATAATCATAAGTAATGAACATTGGGACATGAATGATAAACATGCATGACTGAAATCATGAGGAATAATGGGAGACTCGTCATTTAACCGACATACCACGATATAGCTTACACGGTTCCCTCTATCACGATCCCAGAGCTAAGGGCGATAACATGATTCGATATCAAGCTCGAGACCCAATCAGGGTAGGGGATAGCTTAAAGTGGAGGTCCCAAAGTATATATATGATATGTAATAACCTACATTAGCATGTAGTTCTGAGGCATAGGGTGATCGACCTTTAGCCCTCTCGGTGCTAAACACCACTCCCAAAAATATGCATATGCTCTCCATCCTCTCCATTATTTTTCAATGAACCTGACCATCGTCTAGTGACAAAGCCGAATAATCAAATACATATCAAATTTCAAAATTATATATGAGAAGCTTTAGCTCAAACCATACCATAAGCTGAAAATAATTGGGAATCTTCGCTCCAAAACCATGTGGTAAGCTTAACTCGTAAAGTCATAAATCATATTTGAACATACGGGCATTGCCCAATACTTTGACATGCTTGAAAATACTCAATTCACTTGAAAACATGATTCTAAATATGGGTAACTTGAAAACATGCTTTTCATCAATAATATCTAATCATACTTTAACAATCATAATAAATCTCAACTTTCATGAACTTCTCATAAATGGGCATTTTAATTTATAAAGCTTGAAACATGATTTTAATGGAAAACAACGTAAAACATGCCCATGATTCATAATTTAATAGTAGAAACATACTTAGATCATACCCATGTAGAAAATTAGGAATTTCATGCATTGGATTAAAACCCCATAGAATTCAACATATGGATTTTCATGATTTACAGAGGGATTAGGCATGAGTTTGAACGAATTCACCCATTCATAATCCTACATACCTGGGGAAGAACCGATTTTACCCCTCGTTGATTTCCCAATGAAAGATTGAAGAAAAGCTTGAAGAAAGTCTAACTTGATCACCTCCTCAGCCCTTCACTTTGCATGCATGGATGTGAATGAGTCTAGAATAGATTTTTCACTCATAAAACACAGCATTTCGAGTCTTAAATGACGTAGTTTAGGACCCTAGGAATTAGGAATGAAGAAAATACCCTTAATGACTTTCCTGAAAATTCTGCACTGCCAGTGACAACGGACAACAAAACGATCCGTTGTTACATCCTACAGTCCCTCGTTACCACGCGTTGCTATTCCATGAGTTCAAGTCTTTGATCCCTCACAACAACCGGAAAGGACGGGTAATTGCTGGCTCCAATGACTCATTTTTGCCAGTCGTCATCACCAATGCCTCTAATATGGAATCCCTTGCACGATTTCTGAACAAGACCCATTGTTACCTGCAATGGGTCATCCACGACTCATCACTTCTTCCTCGACCAAGGACCAGTCTCACCACGACCACAACCAATGACTCATTACCTCAAACTACGGGTCATTCCTTGACCCGTTATTCCCATCTCTGAATCTGCAGTACCTCACTACGGTTCTAGTCTTGGGAACTTCCGGGGTATGCACCAACAACCCATACCATGACCCGTTCTATGAAAACTTCCCAGATTTCTGCAACTTTCCATTTTTAAATCCTGGTTCTAGTCTTGGGAACTTCCGGGGTATTACAATATCTCCCCCTTGGGAACATTTTCCCTTGAATTTGGGAAAACATACAAAAAAACAAAGAATACAATCATCACACTCAATCACTGATTATATAGGATGAAACTAACGGAATGACTAACTCCGATTTAAACTACATGGATGAACTGAATTCATGAATCATACATATATCCAAATACATGAAAGAAACTAGGGTACATGAACTGAACATGAAACTGTATAGAGGTTTTGGGAAAAAACTAATACCTCAAGTGGGAATGGAGCTGGTAGAGAATAAATGTGGGTGTCTAACCAACATGTCCGCTTCAGCTTCCCATGTAGCTTCCTCACCATGTTGATTCCTCCATAAAACATTAATTGAAGCTACTTCCTTGTTTCTTAGTCTTCGAACCTGCTGATCAAGTATTTCCACCAGAACCTCTTCATAACTAAGGATGTCTTTCACACCGATACTGTCCACCGGGACAACTAGAGCTAGATCACCAAGCACTTCTTTATGAGCGATACATGAAAAATAGGATGCACAAAAGCTAATTTTTAGGGCAACTCCAACTCATATGCAACCTTGCCCACCCGCTTCACAATCCGGTAGGGGCCAACATAACGAGGACCGAGTTTTCCTTTCTTTCCAATTCTCATCACTTGCATCATAGGAGACACCTTTAGAAACACCCAATCATCAACTTTGAACTTTAGTTCTCTTCTTCTCACATCGGCACAGGACTTTTGGCGACTTTGAGATCTTTTCAACCTGTCCCATATGAGTTGAACTTTCTCCGTGGCCCCATGGACTGAATTTGGTCTGATCATCACAGCTTCACTGTCTCCAAACCAAGAAATAGGCAATCTACATCTCCACCTATAGAGAGCCTCAAACGGAGCCATCTGGATACTAGAATGACAGTTGGTATTGTATGCAAACTCGATAAGAGGCAAATCATCATTCCAACTACCTTTGAAGTCAATCGCACATGCTCTCAACATATCCTCGAGAGTCTTAATTGTCTGCTCCACTTGGCCATCCGTTTGCGGGTGAAATGTTGCACTGAGCTTAACCTAAGTACCCAATCCTTTTTTAAATGACTTCCAAAACTAAGAGGTAAATTGGGTACCTTTGTTTGATATGATGGACAAGGGCACTCCATGCAATTGAACCAGCTCTCAGATGTATAGTTTGGCATAATCCTCCGCCAAATCCGTGGTTTTGACAGGTAAAAAATGAGCGACTTTGAACAAGCTGTCTACAACGACGCAAATGGAGTCATATTGCTGATGAGTGCGAGGCAACCATGTGATATGGTCCATATTGATTTCTTCCCACTTCCAAGTAGGAATACTTATATCCTGAAGACAACCTCCTGATCTCTGATGCTCAACCTTCACTTGCTGATAGTTTGGGCACTTAGCTACAAATACCGCGATGTATTTCTTCATGCCATTCTGCCAATAGACTTCCCGTAAGTCAGGGTACATCTTGGTGGCACCTGTATGGATTGAAAACCTGGAACCGTGAGCCTCATGCAACATCGGATTTCTCAAATCATCAATGTCCGAGATAGATAAACGACCCTTATATCGAAGCACACCATCTCCCATTTTGGAGAAGACCTCTGCCTTCTGATTCTGAACAAATTTAACAAAATAAGGTCCTCGTATTGTTTAGATTTTACATCAGTCACCAAGGACGATTCTGATCCATTCTGAACAACAACGCTGCCATCGGTTGAGCCAACCAAATGAACTCCCAACCTTGCAAGTTGATGCACATCCTTCACTAGCTCCTTTCTCCCCTTATCCACATGGGACACACTCTCCATAGAGAGCTTACTAAGTGTGTCTGCTACTACATTAACCTGGTCTGGATGGTAAAGGAAACTCATGTCATAATCCTTAGGTAGTCCTAACCACCTATTTTGCCGAAGATTGAGATCCTTCTGGGTAAACATGTATTGTAGACTCTTATGGTCTGTAAACACATCTACATGTACCCCGTACAAACAATGTCTCCATATCTTCAAGGCGAATACCACCGCCACCAACTTAAGATTGTGGGTCGGGTAATTTTTCTCATGAACTTTCAGCTATCTGGAAGCATATGTTATAACCTTGCGGTGCTGCATCAATACGCAACCAAGTCCGATTCTCAAAGCATCGCAATAAACCACAAACCCATCAGTACCCTCTGGTAGGGTTAACACTGGTGCTGAGGTAAGTCAAGTCTTCAACTCCTAAGAGCTTCTCGCGCAAGCCTCCGACTATTGGAATTTCACTTTCTTTTGGGTCAATTTGGTCAATGGCGCTACAATAGATGAAAAGTCCTCAAAAAATCTCCAATAGTATCCTACTAGACCCCAAGAAACCCCTGATGTCCGAAGGATTCACCGATCTAGGCCAATTATTCGTCGCTTCTATTTTCCGAGAGTCCACCTTTATGCCCTCACTTGACACTACATGGCCTAGAAATGCCACTGGGCCCAACTAAAACTCGCACTTGATGAATTTAGCATATAGTTGTCGATCCTTGAGAGTCTGTAGCACCACCCTCAAATGAGCGGCATGCTCCTCCTCCCTCCGAGAGTATATCAGGATGTCATCAGTAAACACAATCACGAACATATCCAAGTATGGCTTGAACACCCTGTTCATCAAATCCATAAAAGCTGAAGGAGCATTCGTTAGTCCAAAATGCATAACTACAAACTCATAGTGACCATACCGAGTTCTGCAGGTTGTTTTCGAAATGCCACCCTCCCGAATCCTAAGCTGATGGTACCGGATTTGAGATCTATCTTTGAAAAGAACTTGGCACCCTGAAGCTGGTCAAACAAATCATCAATCCTGGGTAGCGGATACCTGTTCTTGATGGTGACCTTGTTCAATTGCCGATAATCAATACACATACAAAGAGAACCATCTTTCTTTCAGAAAAAGAGAACTGGTGCACCCCATGGGGATCTGCTCAGTCTAATGAAACCCTTATCTAACAGGTCCTTCAATTTATCATTCACAATGAAACCCTTATCTCCTTCAATTTATCTTTCAACTCCTTTAGCTCAGCTAGGGAGGAATAGATATAGGCTATGTGTCGGCTATGAGGTCAATACCAAAATCAATTTCCCTCTCGGGAGGAATACCCGATAGATCATCTAGAGAGACTTTAGGATACTCACACACTACTGGGACTGACTGGATAGTCAGGGTATTAAACGTAGCATCCTTAACCCTAACTAGATGGTATACACAACCTTTGGAGATCATCTTTCTAGCATTAAGGTAGGAAATGAAATGACCTACAGGCACAGCTGAACTACCCTTCCACTCTATGACTGGCTCACCCGAAAATCTGAACTATACTGCCCAAGTTCTACAAATTAACTGAGGCATAATATGCAGATAACCAATCCATGCCGAGGATAACATCAAAATCGGTCATGGCTAACTCAACTAGATTTGCTGAGGTGATTTTCTGAAGGACTGTGAACGGGCAACTTCTATACACCCGTCTAGCTACATCATCCACTAGAGTAGAAACTGAGAAGGGTTTTGACAAGACTTCAGGACTTACTTCGAAACTACTAGCCACATAAGGTGTCACAAAAGACAATGTAACCCCTTGATCTAACTAGGCATATACATCAATATGGAAAATTCATAACATACCAGTGATAACATTTTGGGAGACCTCCTACTCCTGGAGAGATGCTAAGGAATAGAATTTGTTTTGTCGCTGACCGCCACATGTGTTGGTAGATGCCCCTACTGTGCTGGGCGTGCAGGTGGAGATGTTGAACTAGAAGCTGGGCCTCGACCCCTATCATGCCTGTCTAGTTGCTAGGAAATCTGTAATCGTGTGTTTGGGCTTCTCACACCCGAAGCAAGCACCTGTACCCACCAAGCACTGACTGGTGTGCCCCGGACCATATCTACCGCAAATTGGGATATCGAAATTCATGAGCCGGCTGCTCTAACCCCTCGAGCCTGATTCTCACCCTCTCTGACCATGCCTAGGTCTATATGACACACTCAGTGCTAAAGATGATAGGGATGAAGATCTTTGGTAGGTATGTTGTTGGTGCCCACCACCTAGCCTCAACTGAGAGAATCTATAACTATCAGTCCTGGCCCTCTTGGCCTCTCTCTCCCTCATATGCGCCACCTCCATCTGCTGGGCGTATAAGAATATCCGAGAAAAATCCATATCCTGATGGACCATAATCCTTATCTAAATAGTCTGCCATGAACAAACCTGCTCACTCGCGCCCTCTGATCAACCACTAACTCTGGAGAACGTGTGAACCCAAGGGCATACTCCTACACGATCCTCTTTCCCTTCTTAAGATTCATGAACTCAGCTGCTTTCAACTCCCTCATCTCACGAGGGAAAAACCAATCTAGAAAAGCAACTTGAAACTCCTCCCAACTTATAGGGCGTACTTTGGCTGCCCTACTAACTTTCCACTATCGAAACCAGATGTGTGCGACCCTTTTCAGCTGATAAGAGGCCAACGCAGCACACTCAACTCTATTCACCCCAATGACCTAGGTGACCTTACAATCTAGTCGATAAACTCATGGGAATCCTCATCCACCTTCGACCTAAGAAACTCTTTGGGTTCATCCTCAAGAAATCTATGACTCGAGTTGCCGCCGCATTCCCCTTATGCGGGACATGCGCCACTGCCTACTAGTTGACCTAGGCGGTCAAAGCCTGCACTAGCATCTGAATGGCTACCCAAAATTCAGCATGGGAAACCAGCTCCGGTGTATGGTGCTCCTGGACTGGTGGGGCTTGTTGGTGCCCGTCTACTTTTCCATCCTCGTGGTCATTTCCATTTCCATTTCCATTTCTTCTACAGTTAACTCTGTGGGGAGCCATGGTTCTCTAATCGCGAATACCATGAGTTATAAGGATAGGGAGACATTTCACTGCACGATATAGATCATGAAAGAAAGGAACATTTCCTAAACGTCTCGTAGCTTTTTCGTCATAAGTGTGGCGCACTTCACACCCATGAGAAAGACTCTACTTAACGTAGCTTCTAGACACTCTAGGACACTTCAAACCTATTGCTCAAGTTTGTCACGACCCGAACTTAGGCCCCGATTGCGACATGGGACAAGGAGCCCCGGGAGACCCCCAATCGACCCATGGCATGAATATACATCTAGATCAATCAATTAAAGCGGAAGAATTTAACATAATAAACATAGCAGAAGTCAACCATAATTCATAATCCAGAAATACAACATGAGTCTAAAGCTGAATACATTCTATTGTCTAAAAAGCCTCTAAGTCTGATGAGTTGATGGGATAAGACCCCAACTCTCTAAGTCTGAAACTGTAAATACTCAAACACACCTGAATAAAAGAGGGGCCCTCGATAGATGAGGACTCATCAACGGGGACTGATGCTAACTCCGGAAGCTGACTAATGGTGGGGTTGAGTCTGCTGGTCGGAGCCTGTGTCATGAAACAATACAGCATAGAGTATGCGGCCAGTACGTGGAATTTACCGAGTATGAAGGGTAAGTAAAACCATTTAATTAAGTAAAATTATTTAAAACATGCACAATGTAAAACTTAATCAAAACAAGAATCTAAGAGTAGGCTTGCATACTATTTTTCTGAAATAATGATCTAAACATAACATTACATCATAATTGAACCTATTGAGCCAAAGCTTAAATTTGATAATCATAAGTAAACTGCACATTCGGTCAAACCTCTTTTAGAACATATATATATATATATGTATATATATATGTGTGTGTGTGTGTGTGTGTATATATACATATATATATATATATATATATATATATATATATATATATATATATATATATATCATGAGTGATAAACATGCATGAATGAAATCATGAGGAATAATGGGAGACTCGTCATATAACTGACATACCACGATAGAGCTTACATGGTCCCAACAATTACACTCAAGTGGGTAGAGCCTTCCAAAGCCTTACCAAGGCTAAGGACGATACCATGATATCCATATCAAGATCGAGGCCCAATCGGGGCAGGAGACAACTCATAGGGGAGGTCCCAAAGTATATATATGATATGTAATAACCTACATTGGCACGTAGTTTTGAGGCATAGGGTAAACGACCCTTAGCCCACTCAGTGCTAGACACTACTCTCAAAAACATGCATCTTCTCTCCATCGTTTTTCGACGAAGCTGACCATTGTTTTTCAATGAAGCTAACCATCGTCTACTGACGAAACTGAATAATCAAATACATATCAAATTTGAAATTATATATGAGAAGCTTTAGATCAAATCATACCACAAGCTGAAAATAGTTAGGAGTCTTCGCTCCAAAACCATGTGATAAGCTTAACTCGTAAAGTCATAAATCATACTTGAACATATGGGCATTTCCCAATACTTTAACATGCTTGAAAACACTCTATTTACTTGAAAACATGATTTTAAACATAGGTAACTTGAAAACATGATTTTAAACTTGGGTAACTTGAAACATGCTTTTCATCAATAATATCTCATCATACTTGAACATTCATCATAAATCTCAACTTTCACGAACTTCTCATAAATGGGCATTTTAATTTATAAATCTTGAAACATGATTTTAATGGAAAACAACATAAAACTTGCTCATGATTCATAATTCAATAGTAGAAACATACTTAGATCATACCCATGTATAAAATTAGGAATTTCATGCATTGGGTTAAAACCCTATAGAATTCAACTTATGGATTTTCATGATTTAGAGAGGGATTGGGCATGGGTGTGAAAGAATTCACCCATTCATAACCCTACATACCTAGGGAAGAACTTATTTTACCCCTCCTTGATTTCCCAATGAAAGATTGAAGAAAAGCTTGAAAAAAGTCTAACTTGATCACCTCCTAAACCCTTCAATTTGCATGCATGGATGTGAATGAGCCTAGGATAGATTTTTCCCTCATAAAACACTGCATTCCAAGCCTTAAAGAACGTAATTTATGACCCTAGGACTAGGAATGATGAAAATACCCTTAATGAATTTCTTGAAAATTCTGCATAGCTAGTGACAAGGGATGACAAAACGATCTGTTGTTACATCCTACGGTCTATTTTTGCCACTCGTTGTTGCTCCCTGAGTTCAGGTATCTGATCCCTCCCCACGACTAGATAGTACGGGTCGTTTCTACCTCCAATGACTTTTTGCTGCCAGTCATTGTCACCAATGCCTCTAATCTGGAATCCCTTGCACGACTGCTGACCACGACGCGTTGTTACCTACAAAGGGTCGATCCAAGACTCGTGACTTCTTTCTTGACAGGATCAGTCTCACCACGACCATAACTAATGACTCATTACCTCATACCACAGGGCATTCCTTGACCCATTACTCCAATCTCTGAATTTGCAGTACCTCACCACAGACTCACCCAACAGGTCAATGGTTGCACCAACGATCCGTACCATGACCCATTTTGTGAAAAATTCTCAGAGTTCTACCACTTTTAATTTTTAAATCCTAGGTCTAGTCTTTGGCACTTCCAAGGTATTACAGGAAAGAAAGGGAAACTCAATCTCCATGATGTTGGTTGGTACCAAATTGTGAAATGGGTTGGCAAGGTAGCATATGAGTTGGATTTTCCCTTAGAATTACCTTCAATTCATCCAGCTTTCCACGTATCGGTCTTAAAGAAGTATTTGGGTGATCCACCTCTAGATGTTCCGGTGGACAGTGTAGGTGTGAAAGATAGCCTTAGTTTTGAGGAGGTTCTGGTAGAAATACTTGATCGTCAGGTTCAAAAGCTAAGAAACAAAGAAATAGCCTTAGTCAAGGTTTCGTGGAGGAATCAACATGTTGAAGGAGATACGTGGGAAGCTGAAGCAGATATGATGGCTAAATACCCACATCTATTCCCTTCCGGCACAGTTTCAGCTTGAGGTATCAGTTTTCTCCCTAGTACTCTATTCAATTTCATGTTCAGCTCATGTTCCCCAGTTTCATTCATATCAATGAGTGTATGTGTGATTCATGAATTCAGTTCAATCATGTACTTTAGTCCGGAATCAGTCACTCCGCCAGTTTTCAGCTTCTATGTTCAGTATTTGAGTATGACGATTGCATTTCTCTACTTTTCAGTATTATTTTCAACATTCGACGATGAATATTTCCAAGGGGGAGGTATTATAATACCTCAGAAGTTCCTAAGCCTAGACTCGGGATTTCAAATGAAAATATGCAGGAAATCTGAGATTTCTTCTCAGAACGACTCGTGGTACGAATCATTGGTGGGTCTAACAATCTGTTGGTTGTGCCCGTGGTAAGAGGCTGCAGAATTGGACTTGGAAGTAATGAGTCTAGGAATGACTCGTTGTTTGGTGTAACGAGTTGTTGTGAGTGGGTCATTATGGAGGTGGCCTTGGTCAAGGAAGGCTGGCATGAGTATGGGACAACTTATTGTTGAGAAGAACGACTCGTTATAAGTGTTCATTGGGAGGATTTCTAGGAAAGGGGCCGTGGTGATGGCAGCTGGCAATGACGAGTCGTTGGAGATTGTAACGACTCATTCTGTCCAGTCATGGAAGAATACCTAAGACAGGAAATAGGGATGAGACAACGAGCGTATTAACGGGTCGTGGGAGCAAAAGGATGACCCGTCGTGTTGGTCGTTGGCTCGAACAGTGACTAATTTCCTGCAAGTTTCGTAAGAGAAAATATGCTATACTACATCGTTTTAAGGTTAGAAAAGGATGTTTCAAGAGGATTAAACTTATTCAAAACCCATTCTCTTCCATGCATGCAACCTAGAGGTTTTCTAAGGGTTATCAAGCTTAGGAATCATCAAGTTCTTCCCCAAAATCAATTGGGCTTTCTAGAGGGTTGGTGAAATCAGAATTTTTCTAGGTACGTAAGGCTATCAATGGGTGTATCCATCTACACCCATTCTGAATCCCTCTTCAATTCATGAAATTCTAATTGTTGAATCTATGGGGTTTTAACCCACTATGTGAATTTTCTAAGTTTCAATCATGGGTATGATCTAAGCATATTTCTAATGTTGAATTATGATTAATGGGAATATTTTACAATGTTTTCAATTATAAATTATATTTTCAAATTTTATAAATTATGATGCTCAGCCATGGAAGTTCATGAAAGTTGAGATCTATGAGATATGTATTATAGAATGATGAAATGTATATAAAGAAAGGATGATTTCCAATTAACCATGTCTATATTCATGTTTTCGAATGATCAAGTCTATGTCAAGCATGTTTATGTATTAGGCCAGCCCATATGATTACGTATTTTTCATGAATTTATCTAAACTTTATGTATTAGCTTACCATATGGATTTTAGAGTCTAGACTCCCACTATTTTCAGCTTGTGGTATACTTTGAGCCCAAGGCTCGTCATGTTATGATTTTAGATTTGTGCATATATGTTATGAGTAAACTTCGTCATTAGATGATGCTTCAGCTTCATTGAAAAATGATAGAGAGCATATGCATGTTTTTGGGAGTAGTGTCTAGCACCGATTAGGCTAAGGGTCAGTCAACCCTATGCCTTACAACTACACGCCAACGTAGGTACGTGCAGATTATTTAGGATCTCCCTTGTGAGATTTCCCTGCCCCTAAGGGGCCTTCAGCTTGATATCGATCTCATGGTAGCATTCTTAGCCCTGGAAAGGCTTTGGATGAACTTCATGTATTAGCTTACCATATGGATTCTAGAGTGTAGACTCCCACTATTTTCAGCTTGTGGTATAGTTTGAGCCCAAGGCTCCTCATGTTATGATTTTAGATTTGTGCATGTATGTTATGAGTAAACTTCGTCATTTGATGATGCTTCAGCTTCATTGAAAAATGATAGAGAGCATATGCATGTTTCTGGGAGTAGTGTCTAGCAGCAATTAGGCTAAGGGTCAGTCAACCCTATGCCTTAGAACTACACGCCAATGTAGGTACGTTCAGATTATTTAGGATCTCCCTTGTGAGATTTCCCTGCCCCTAAAGGGCCTTCAACTTGATATCGATCTCATGGTAGCTTCCTTAGCCCTGGCAAGGCTTTGGATGGCTCTGCCCACTTGAGTGTAATAGTCATGACCACGTAAGCTCTACCGTGGTAATGTCGGTTATATGACAAGTCTCCCATTGTTCCTCATGATTTTAGCTATGCATGTTCATCAGTCATATTATTATCTTTTTAGCAGGTTTGACCCAATGTTCAGTTTTACTTACAATTATCATTTATCAACTTTGGCTCCTTCGATTTAGTTATAATATTCAGTTAAGTTCATGTCATGATTTCATAAAATAGCGTGCAAGCCCTACTCTCAGAATCTTATCTTAATTATTTTGTATGATATGCATGATTTATGATTTTACTTACTTAGTAAGTCTTACTTACCATACATACTCGATAGGTTCCACGTACTGGCCTTATACTCTATGTTGTATCATTTCATGATACAAGCTTGGATATCTAGGCTCAGCCCCGCTATTATCTAGATTCTTAACATCAGTATGTCCCGATCTCAATTGGTGAGTCCTCATCTTTCGAGGGCCCTTCTTTTCAGTCATAATTGTATTTTCAATTTCAGACTATAGTGAGTTAGTTTGGGTCTTATCTCACCAAATCGTCAATAGTAGAGGCTTTTCAAACATAAAATGTAATCAACTTCGAATCTGAGTTACGTATTCCGATGTTATGATATTATCAGACTTCCGCTATGTTAATAATGTTGATTTTCGGCTTTATTATGATTGAATTAGATGTCATGTTCATGCTATGGGTCAATTTGGAGCCTCTTATGGTTCTTTATCCCTTGTCTCGATCTGGGCCTATATTCCGGTCGTGATAAATACGGGTCAAATAGTTCGGTTCACAAAGAAGTGTCTTAATCATATCCACTAAGTTTAATGCCACTTTAATCTTTTTTTACACACAAGGCATATTCTAGATACTAGTTCGCATGAAATATAGTGAGTTCTCACCACACATGGCATAGAGGTTCTAAGTTGGTTAGCCTAGACTTCTTTTACGATTTCATCCACACTGAGTGACAAACATAATTAAGCATATGATTTTACAATTTAGAGTTAAACACCACGACCTATAAGATCCTACCATTTTCACCTCACTATTTACTTGTTTCAAATGTACATCCCATGAAGTCTAGCATCTGACCAAGTGGAGTACTCTAGCCCATTAGTGATGGTTTTATTTCCTAATAATGACTAATTTCCCTAAAGAGGGTCGTCATCCATCCATCATAGGGAACAGTCTCTACCTATGACTAAATAAAATCTAATTGGTTCAAAGGGACTATTCTCAGGAAAAGCACCAAAAACAAAAGCCGAGAAACTCAAAAAGTTTGAAAAAAATCATAAACAACAGCAGCAACAACATAGGAACAGAAACAGATAATCTTACTAGCTATTACATACCCAATACCAAGTCTTGTTCCTAGCTACAAATTACATGCCGTAGTGTTGCTTTTTGTTACCGGTTCATACATGCCAAAGTTTTCATAGAGTCATATAGATTGACAAACACAAAATAACCACCCACACATAAAATGAGCACTGTCCCCAGTGCTTGCAACATATCAACGTAAAACTAGAGTTAGAGTGGTGAAGACTCCCAGATTAAACAACTATATCAATATCCTCATCTGGTGCAAAAGCCTCTTCACCGAGATCAGAGTCATCCGCCTCATCATCATCTGACTCAATGTCTGAGTCTTCCCAATGCCTCTCTTCATTGGTGGGTACATCATCATCCACCAGCTCTACAAATGTTGGCACAACCCTATACATGGCTCTGGCTTGTTCATTCATGGGGTAGTCCCTATCCACCTGCCACAGCTCATCCTCCGTTGCGGGTTGTGCACCAATTTGAAGTTGCAGCATTTTCAGTCCAAACATCCTAGCTGCATAGCTATCATCCTGAGTGTGTTGCTCGGCTAATATGAGAACTAGCCCATAAGTTGTATCTGGCGCCTTAGTCCTTTTCTCGTCGACAACATGCCATTCTACCCTTGGCCTGTTGTCCAAAGCTTCCTCCTCAATGTCCTGGCTCCTGAGGTAGGTAATGACTATACCATCAAAGCCATACCGATGCCCCTGATGCAACTTTGCCTTTTTCATGGTTGATTTGATCACAGCCCAAACATTTATGTCAACGTCTCTCATTAAGGCATATACCAACAAAACCCTGTCCCTGGTGACATCAGTCATATGTATCCCTAGAATAAGGCAGCTGCAAACAATCTTCATCCAGACACGTGCCTCCCTGTTTATATAAGACCCCAAAGGTTCTCAAGATTTATGACCTGGAATTTGAAAAGAGCTCAGTAGAAAATCTACAAAAATGCCTCAGAATAACTCGTCTAACGAGTCATTATTGGAACAAACGGGTCATTGAAGCAGTTATTGGAAGTACTTCAGGAAAGTAGCCAGGTTATACCACGAGAGGAGGTACGAGTCGTTAGGGGAAGACAACAACTTATTGAGGCAGTCGTGGTGAGATTTTAGTCTAGGCTAATCAGAGGGAACGAATCAGGTGATGACTCATTGATGGATTTAACGGGTCATCATGAGGAGTTTTGGGTTGGAGTGCAGGTTTTCAGGTCAGTGGCAACGGGTGGTTATAATGGTCCATTGAAGCTAGCAACGACCCATGGAGTCGATCATTGGAAGGGACCTAAGGATGGTCTAGTAAGGGTGACGGAAGGATTGATGAGTCTTTGGATCAAGTAATGACCCGTCATGTCAATCATTGGTGGATTGCCAGTGAGGAACTAGTGAAGTCAATGGATGGTCACCACGAGTCGTGGTGAGGACCAATGACTCTTGGTCAGGCTCTTGGTCTCAGATCGACAGATTTTTAATGTTTTTCCTAGGAGTATTTTGGTAAAGTCCTACGCTTCTAGTTTTTAAAATGATGTTGTTTTGGGCTTTTAAGGGACGTTATTAGGGGGTTTTCAAGCCTAACCTCTCATTCCCTCAACTCTCCATTCTTTCCTCTCAAGATCAAGGATTCAACCAAGGGTTTCCTCAATGCTTCAAGGCGTAATTTCGAGTGGAATTTCTCCTACAACGTATGTGGGTTTTTCAACAAGGATATCCTTTGATCCTTGTGTTCGAAAATGCTTTATCAAAAAACCAGTTTCAATTATTCTAGAAAAGCATGACCTAGAGTTTCAATGGATGAGTGATTTCTTCAATATCTTCTATGAATTCTAAACCCATTAGGATTATAAGTTAATTATGCTTATGGAAGTGTTTGATTACCTTGAATTATGTGCCAGATAGTGAAAATGCATGATTATAGAATGTTCTTCATGAGATGGCTCAAACTTTAAATGGGATTATATTATTGTTCACTCGATTATATCAATTACTCATATCCATGTTTAAAATATGTGAAGATCATAAGGATTCCCCTAAAAATTATAATATACCATTTGATAAATATGTTGAGATGAGATTCGGGTTTATGTGCTTGAAAAATTGATAGTAAATATGTGTTTTAAGTATGTTTTCGATGAAGCTGATTTGGGTATGAGGTAAACCTATGTTAATATAATAATTAATGCACCTTTCTTATGAAATGGAGTAAATTTTGAAATGGGATCTATGAAATGAAAATGTATGCTCCTTCAGTGATCTCATTGTAAATGTTTAAGGTATGAGTTAAGTGTATGGGCTTTTCGTAAATCTAAATATATGAAACAATGTATCTATGTCAAAGTGTAAACTGGACCTATGAATCCTACATGACCCTATTATATATGTTGTACTTTATGAACTAGGAACTTGAATGTTGTGGAGGTGTGTAAAGTATGATATGAATTTATGGATGTTCGTAAATGTAAGATGTGTGGACTAAATGATGATTTGGTACTATGGTGATGTGAATTGTGATGATAAAGCATGAGAATGATATTTCAGATTGTTTGGCTTGTTGTTAGTAGAAAGTAGACCTAATCCTTTCTAATTGAATGTCGTAAGAGGAAACTAGTAAACTTTCATGTTTCTGATTAGCTGTAGTAGCATAGACCAGATGTATAATATCAGAGCAGTACTCCTTATGTTCTAGTTAGCTCGGGACTCTCCATAGCAGAGAATGTCTCCCTAGTTCAATCGGGATTCTCCATAGCAGAGAATGACTCCCTAGCTCAATCGTGGCTCTCCATAGCAGAGAATGACTCCCTTAGTTTAGTTGGGACTCTCCACAGTAGAGAATGACTTCATTAGTTATGTTATTAGCATGGATCAGTTCCATATGGTCTGGAATCCGATTTAGAACAAATATAATATAATGAAATGTAGACTCAGTTATCAGCCGTTATCTAGTACAGTGTATGTTACTAGCCTCAAATTCGGCTCTCATTAAATGTTCAGCACTTGATCCTTGTGAATGAGTTTGATGATGTATCAGAATACGAGTTCCAAATGAAAGATTTATGTATTTATGTGTATGTGACTCAGAAGAAGATTGTTGCATTCTAGATCAGTCATATGTGGAAGTACTCAGTTATTTCCTTCTTGTATACTTGCATGTTTAGTTGTTTACATTTTCTCACGTTCTCAGTACATTCTAAGTATTGTCCGCATACTTTATGTGCTATATCATTTCATGGTATAGATTCAGGTATCCAGACTCAGCTCTGCGGGTAGACTTGCCCCTCCCTCCATCTCAGCGAATTATGGTGAGTCCTTATCTATCGAGGATGAGGTCTCTGTTCTTATTCAATTTTAATTTCAGTTTTCATACTTTGAGAGTTAGCTGGGGACCTGTCCCAGCAACTCATCAGTTTAGTAGAGGCTTTCAGACATGTGTATTCAGATTTAGACTATGTATTATGTTTTGCTAGATTATGTCCTTAAATGTTAATTTGGCTCTTAAAGTTAGCTTCCACTCAATTATGTTTTTGTTAGATGTTTATATTGCTAAGTGTTATGCTATGATTATTCCATAGGTCGACTTATGCTATGATTATTCCATGGGTCGACTTTGACCTTTCGGGTTTCTTTGTCCCGTGTTACGGCTAGGGTGTAAACTCAGGCCATGACAGACTTGGTATCATAGCAATAACTTTGAAGTGTCCTAGGATGTCTGAAAGCCGCATTAAGTAGATTCTTCTTCATGGGTGTGAAGCGCGCCACACTTATGACGAAGAGGCTACGAGTCATTTTAGGAATGTTCCCTTTTCTTCATGATTCTTATCATGCATAGAGTATGAAACTGTAGACAGTTCCTCCCCGGACTTGTGTTTTACACGCTCGCAGATAATGCCTCCCAGATAAGTGAATGGAAGAAGAAATGGTAATGGCCGCCAGCAGGTACCACCAGCCCCCACGAACCCGATGGATGACTATGTTACTCATGCCGAAATACGAGAAACCATTAATATGTTGGCACAGGCCATGACCACCCAAATTAATCGGCAGGCGATGGCTCATGTTCCCCAAAATAGGAATGTAGCGGCGGGCAAGGGTAAGAGATTTCCTCAGGATGAACCCACCTGAATTCTCAAGGTCAAAGGTAGACGAGGAGCTGTATAAGTTTTTGGAAGAGATTCAAAAAATTACCCAAATCATAGGGGTGACGGGAACTGAGAGCATAGACTAAGCCTCCTACCAGCTGAAAGGAGTCGCTTATATATGGTTTTGTCAGCGGAGGGACAGTCGAGTAATTGGAGTAGGCCCCATAGGTTGGGATGAATTTACGACTGCATTTCTAGATAGGTTTTTCCCTAGGGAGTTGAGAGAGGCAAAGGCAGAAGAATTCATAAACTTGAAATAGAATGACATGATTGTCAAGGAGTATGCGTTGGAATTTACGCAGTTATCCAAGTATGCACCGGAGATGGTACCCGACCAGAGGGTCCGGGTGAGCAGGTTCATGAACAGAGTGTCAGACCCCTTGGTTAAAGAGTGTAGGACTACCATGTTGCATAGGGATATAGGCTTCCCACGTTTGGCGATATTCTCCCAACAAATGGAGGCGGAGCAGGTGAAGGAAAAGGAAAGAGAGGCCAAGAGGGCCAGGATAGGATATTTAGACTTTTCTTCACAGAGGGCGAGTGGTGGACACTGCTCACATTCCCAGCCGAATCATCGGCCCCAACACTTTCAACAGTCAGTGCTCTGTACAAACCTAGAGTAAGGGAGATTACATATCCATTATGTACCAGCTATGGAAAGCACCGCATGGGAGAATTCATAGCCAGCTCAGATGTTTTTTTTTGGTGCAGCAAGTTAGGCCATAAGCATTGAGATTGGGCAACCGCGAAGTGAGGTGAGAGTAGATCCTCGGCCACCTCTTCAGTAGCTCCAATAGCCCATTCATTTTAGCATGATGTATCATCTAGCTTGGGTGGCGGACAATGTCAAAACCGCTCCTATGTCGTAGAAGCATACCAGGATAAGGGAAAGTCACTAGTAGTTGCCACAGGTATGTTCTGAATCTTGCGTTACTCTTTGTATGTTGCTAGCCCCAGAACCCAATATTGAATAAGAAGCTCTGTGGTGGTTGTTGATAAGAGGTTGTCGATGTGTGATATGAATAGCTATTAATATAAGGCTTATAGTGAAGGTTCGAGGTGAAAGGGGAGCTAGGAGCTAGTGAATTAGCCCCGACCTTAAAGATTCAGAAGCCTTAGAATGATAGCTTTAAGCTAAGGGGGAGATGGTAAGTATGTGAGACTCATCGGATCTTAAATATGCTAGAGGGGGAGTTCAAACCCTAACAGTCACGATATTCCAATCTCCTTAGGTTCAGATAACCTCTCTTGTATTTCAATTGAAGTTAAGTTATGCCCATTCCTATGTGCAGACTCACAGAATTTCTAGACAACTGCTTCAGACAGCGATGCCGGTCTTATTCTATGAATCCTTCAGGCTCGTCTTCATGTTATGAATCAATTATGTGTATTAACTCATGTTTCCCAGTATTATCAGCTCGAACCCAATCTTTAGAAGTTGCTTAGTAGCTCAGTAGAATCAGGTTATCTCATGTATGTGTTCAGTTATGGATGTCATTAATGATTCGTGCTCATGAGACCATTACTTGCAGTCAGACAACATATCATGAATTCTAACCCTATAATAGAGAGTGATTCGAGAATGAAGGCTCAGTCCATATTAGTTTAGTACCAGATAAAGAGGAAGAATCCTTCTCAGTGTTCTATCTAGTTCCATGTTAGATCCATGTCCTTCAGTCTCTCTTGTGCTATAGCATGCATGTTCAATTTAGATATTCAGTTCTAATGCGTAAGGTTAGCCCAAAGTCAGATACTCCATTGGTGTTAGCTGTGATTGATTGATTTTGGGATTTCAGTTCTGTCCCTATCCTTACAGTATTGTTAGCCGATATTCAAGGATGAATGTTCCCAAGGGGGAGATATTGTAACACCTCAAAAGTTCTCAAGATTTAAGACCTGGAATGTGAAATGAGCTCAGTAGAAAATCTGCAAAAATGCCAAAGAACGACTCATCCAACGAGTCATTGTTGGAACAAATGGGTCGTTAAAGCAGTCATTGGAAGTACTTCAGGAAAGGTGCTAGGTGATACCACGAGAGGAGGTATGAGTCCTTGGGGGAGATCACAACTCATCGAAGGCAGTCGTGCTGAGATTTCAGTCTAGGCTAATCGGAGGGAATGAGTTAGGTGATGACTCGTTGATGGCTTTAACGGGTCATCATGAGGAGTCATGGGTTGGAGTCCAGGGTTTCAAGTCAGTGGCAATAGGTGGTTATGACGGGATATTGAATCTAGCAACGACCCTTGGAGTCGATCATTGGAAAGGGACTTAAGGATGGTCCAGTGGGGGTGATAGAAGGACTGACGAGTCGTTGGATCAAGTAATAACCCGTCATGTTGATCGTTGGATTTATTGATAGTGTGGAACCAGTGAAATCAATGGATGGTCACCACGAGTCATGGTGAGGACGAACGACTCGTGGTGAGGGTCGTGGTCTCAGATCGGCAGATTTTTAAAGTTTTTCCTAGGGGTATTTTGATAATGTCCTATGCTTCCAGTTTTAAAATGACTTCATTTTGGGCTTTTAACGGACGTTATTAGGGGGTTTTCAAGCCTAACCTCTCATTCCCTTAACTCTTCTTTCTTTCCTCTCAAGATCAAGGATTCAATCAAGGGTTTCCTCGAGGCTTCAAGGTGTAATTTCGAGTGGAATTTCTCCTACCAGGTATGTGGGTTTTCAACAAGGATATCCATCCATCCTTGTGTCCCAAAATTCTATATCAAAAACCCGATTTCAATTATTCTAGAAAAGCGTAACCTTGGTTTCAATGGATGAGTGATTTCTTCTATATCTTTTATGAATTTTACACCCATTAGGATTATAAGTTAATTATGCTTATGGAAGTGTTTGATTACCTTGAATTATGTGCTAAATGGTGAAAATGCATGATTATAGAGTGTTTTTCATGAGATGGATCGAACTTTAATTGGGGTTTTATTAATGTTCACTCAATTATATCAATAACTTGTATCCATGTTTAAAATATTTGAATATCGTAAGAATTCCCCTAAAATTAGAATATACCATTTGATAAATATGTTGAGATAGGATTAGGGTTTATAGGCTTGAATAATTGATAGTAACTATGTGTTTTCATTAGGTTTTCGACGAAGTTGTTTTGGGTATGAGGTAAATCTATGATAATAGAATAATTATAATCTATGATAATAGAATAATTATTGCACCTTTCTTACGAATTGGAGTAAATTTTTAAATGGGTTCTATGAAATGAAAATGTATGCTCCTTTCGTGATCTCATTGTAAATGTTTAAGGTATTCATTAAGTGTACGGGATTTTCGTAAATCTAAATATATGAAACAATGTGTCCGTGTCAAAAGTGTGAATTGGACCTATGGATCCTACATGACCCTATGTTATATGTTATACGTATGAACTTGGAACTTGAATGTTGTAGAGGTGTGTAAAGTATTATATGAATTTATGGATGTTTGTAAATGTAAGATGTGTAGACTAAATGATGATTTGGTACTATGACAATAAAGCATGAAAATGATATTTCAGACTGTTGGGGTTGTTAGTAGAAAGTATCCCTAATCCTTTCTAAATGAATGTCATATGATGAAACCAGTAAATGTTCATGTTTTCTATTAGCAATAGTAGCATAGACCAGATGTATAATATCAGAGCAATACTCCTTATATTATAGTCAGCTCGGGACTCTCCATAGTCGAGAATGTTTCCCTTGGTCAGCTCAAGACTCTCCATAGCAGAGAATGACTCCCTAGTTTAGTCGGGATTCTCCATAGCATATAGTGACTCCCTAATTCCGTTGGGATTCTCCATAGCAAAGAATGACTCCCTAGTTCAGTCGGGATTCTCCATAGCAGAGAATGACTCCCTAACTCAGTCAGGGCTCTCCATAGCAGAGGATGACTCCCTTAGTTTAGTTGGGACTCTCCATAGTAGAGAATAACTTCCTTAGTTATGTTATTAGCGTGGCTCAGTTCCAAATGGTCTGGACTTCAATTTAGAATAGATATAATATAGTGAAATGCAGACTTAGTTATCAGCAATTATCCAATGTAGTGTATGATACTAGCCTTAACTTCGGCTCTTATTAAATGTTCAGCACTTGATCCTTGCACATGAGTCTGATGATGTATCAGAATATGAGTTCCAAATGAAAGTTTCATATATTTATGTGTATGTAACTCAGAAGAGGATTTTTACATTCTAAATCAGTTATATGTCAATGTACTCAATTATTTCTTTCTTGTATACTTGCATGTTTAGTTTTTTATGTTTGCTCGCATGCTCAGTACATTCCAAGTACTGACCGCATACTTTATGTGCTATATCATTTCATAATATAGATTCAGGTGTCCAGACCCAGCCCTGCGGGTAGACTCGCTCCTCCCTCCATCTCAGTGGATTCTGGTGAGTCCTCATATCTCGAGGAAGAGGTCTATGTTCTTATTCAGTTGTATTTCAGTTTTCATACTTTGAAAGTTAGCTGGAGACCTGTCCCAGCAACTCATCAGTTTAGTAGAGGCTTTAAGACATGCATATTCAGATTCAGACTCTGTATTATGTTTTTCTAGATTATGTCCTTAAATGTTAATTTGGCTCTTAAAGTTAGCTTCCGCTCAGTTATCTTTTTGTTAGCTGTTTATATTGCTAAGTGTTATGCTATGATTATGTCATGGGTCGACTTGGAGCCTTTCGGGGTTCCTTGCCCCGTGTTATGGCTAGGGTGTAAACTCGGGTCGAGACAGTTTATCTGTGCATGGGGAAATTTCAGGTGATACCCCTTTTCTTTGTGGTGAATCCATCGGGTTGTCGATCGCTGCCCGCATAATGTGTGATGAATTTCAATATATGGCAGTGTGATATTATTTGGTGGAGTGGATGTGGATCCGTGATAGGTGTACCCAGGATTGCATTCAAGTTACATGCTTCAAATGGTATGACTTGACCTTGTCTCTTGATTGTGTGGCTACAGAGAGTGGGGCCCCAATTCACGTAGAAATCCCAAACCATATGTAAATTACACTCCCTAGGCTCATTGAAAATGAAGTCTATGTCCAGGGTGTGTGGCCTTTGCATTATGTAGGGGAGTTCTTGTGCCAAACTCTCCCAGTCAATTCGCTCCTCTAGGATGTATTTTGACTCCTTATGTTTGGCATACCATTTATTGCCTTCATCAACCAACGATCTGGTACCAAATCGCCTTTTATAGCACCTGGGAATTGGTGGGGCTGCTGGCACAACTGCGCCAAGTTGGATCCTCTTTCGGCCTCCGCCGGAGGACGAAGAACTGTTTTCTTTGTCTTGTCTGGTAGACATTGTTCCTGTTCATTCAAAACACAGAGACCAAATTAGTCAATATTTAACATGGCTAGCCAATACTAGTCAGGGTGTTGCTGCTTACCCCACACTTAGTTGCTAGTGTGGGTTCTAGTCATAATTATCAGGTACTCAGACTTCCCTTTATTAAAACCTCATTGACTAGTTTTTCCCACAATGAAACATCATCAGCAATGTGACAGTATTAAGCAAACACAATGGTATATACATTTGTCACTAGAGGCAATTTTCACTTAGAGATTACACTTAGCAATTATCTTGTACTACTCAGACTTCGTACAGTCAAATAATATGAAGTTCATATTGTTTTACTCAGATTTCAAGCAATTGGGTACTTGTAATTAGGGACATTTATAGTGTAGCATATAGTATCATCTAACATATCCTTACAAACTACATGTAATCGATAAAGCACAATTCTCATGTCCCATCCTAACAATGATATCCTAATTCAAGATGCACAGTCAAACAAAGAGAAAGTTCCCCCTCTCTTTTCATGATTACCTCATTTCTATACCATGTTTCAATCTTCACTCACCCCATTTCGACTATACTCAGAGAAAAACAGTGCAATTTTAACAATCTTAGCAATACTAATTTTAGAACAAAGTCATGAATTTCCCAAATCACTCACCCTTTTTCATCTTCCCACAACCCTTCAAGTACCCCACACTGAGTTGCTATGAAAAATTCAAGAAACCATGTTATTATCAAGTGCAAGAATCAAATATAATCCAGTAATTGCACGATTACCCAAGAAAAGCTTGATTCCACTAAGTTCACATGAATTAGGTTTTATCTCCACTTACCCACATGTTCATGCCAAGAATTTACATGAGATAAGAGGAAGAAAGCAAAAACATACCTGTTAAACTTTGTTCTTAAGAAGAGAGGAGGAGAACTTGATGACCTAGGTTGTCACGTTTGAGGAGGAAGTGGAATCGGGGCTTTTGTCGCGGAGGTGATTAGAAATAGGGGTTAAAATGTGGACTTGGGAATTAAAAAGAGAAGGATGGAGGCGGGTCGACCCATTATTTTAATAGAAACTGGCGCCAAATACAGTGCAACGTGCTATAGAACCTGTCGCGTAGGAACAGCTTCGTGACATGAACCCATCGTGAAGCCTCACTATTTTGGCATGCCACATTTTTAATGAGGCTCCATGGAACAGAGTTTAACACGGATATCCTGCTCCGTGACATGGAGCTATCGGGTGCCCTCACTGTTTCCAAGGGTTGTACGTGGAGATCGGCCTCCGAGGCATGGACTCGTCGCGTAGGCTTACTGTTTGACCCTAACTTACCCTTTTCACTCACCTTGCACTTCCGGTCTTAACTTTTACTCCTACAGTGTGTTTTTCCCTTAGATCATTTTTCAATGCTAGAGCATCGTGCAATGCATCCAAAAATACCAATAATTTAGAAAATAATGGGTTGCCTCCCACCCAGTGCTGTAGCTTCAATCGTGGCATGACTTCTCCTTTTTTTTTGAAAATAAATCCTAACTATTACATTACACTCACAGTTCGCCTCTCATGCAGCGCCAGATTTACCATAACAGCACGACCTAACTCAAACTCATTCATCAGATAAGGTGATTGACGTCTTCTCTTGATTGACGCCCTCACCCCAATAATGCTTGCACCTTTGACCATTCACCAAAAATGTGGCACTTTTGTCTTCTTTCCATAATTCAACTGCCCTGTATGGGGTCATCTTAGCAACCTCAAATGGTCCAGACCACTTGTACCTCAACTTCCCTAGAAATAACTTCAACCTAGACTTGAATAGTAACACCATCTACCCAGGCTCAAAGATTTGAGGCACTATGTGCTTGTCATGCCATCTCTTGGTATTCTCTTTATACGGCTTCACACTCTCATAGACATGCCACCGAAACTCTTCTAGTTCATGCAATTGAAACAACCACTTTTTCCCCGCTAACTCGGGATCCATGTTCAACTTCCTTACAGCCCAATATGCCTGATGTTCATGCTCCACAGGCAAGTGACAAGCTATTCCCATAAACCAACCCATACGGTGAAGTCCCAATTGGCATCTTATTGGAAGTCCTATATTCCCACAAAGCATCATCTAGTTTGCTTGCCCAATTCTTTTATTGAGCATTTATGGTTTTCAGAAGAATCTTCTTGACTTCCGTGTTCGATATTTCAATCTGTCCACTAGTCTGCGGGTGGCATGCTATAGCAACCTTAAGCCTAACTCCATACTTGGCCAATAGGTTTTGGAACCAGTTGTTTACAAAGTGCGAACCTGCGTTGCTAATAATAGCTCGTGGGGTTCCAAACCTAGAAAAGGTTTGCTTCTTCACAAATTTGGCCACTACCGTGGCATCATTAGTGGGGAAGGTTGCGGCCTCAACCCATTTAGAGACATAGTCCACTGCTACCAAAATGTATTGATTGCCGAATGACAGTGGAAATGGCCTCATGAAATCTATCCCCTACACGTCGAATAACTCAACCTCCAAAATATTGTGCAAGGGTATCTCATGTTTTTTGTTGATTGTGCCCATCACATGCCTTAACATATGTTTCTGCATCCTTGAATAAAGTTGGCCAAAAGAAACCTGATTGGAGCACCTTATGAGTTGTGCGCTCTCCTCTATGATGACCGCCATACGGCGAGGAATGACAACTTCTTAACACCTGTGTCACCTAGATATCTGGAATGCACTATCTCTTCACTTGATCCGTACCTTTCTTGAATTGATAGGTTCATCCCACATGTAGAACCGAGACTCATACTTTAGCCTCTTTCGTTGTTGAGTGGTTACCTCTGGTGGGTACACTCCACTTACTATCAGGTTCACTATGTTCGTGTACCAAGGGAGTTCTGCCACTCTTAGTGCCAAGAGTTGCTCATCAGGGAACTCTTCTCGGATGCGCCCAACATCACTCACATGTGACTTGTCCTCTAGCCGCAAAAAATGGTCTGCTACTTGATTTTTGCTGCCCTTCCTATATCGAATTTCCAAGTCGAACTCCTACAACAATAATATCCACCTAATCAACTTGGGCTTAGCATCCTTCTTGTAGAATAAGTATTGAATTGCTGCATAATTCGTGTACACTACCACTTTTGTCCCAACAAGATAGGATCTAAATTTATCGAATGCATACACTAGTGCCAGCATCTCCTTCTCTATGACAGTATAATTAGCCTGAGTCGACATCCAACATTTTTCTTGCATAGTATATGGAGTGAAAAATATTTTCTCTCCTCTGCCCTAGTAATGCACCCACAGCCACATCACTAGCGTCACACATCATCTCAAACGAGCGTCCCCAATCTGGAGCAATCACAATAGGATCTTCCACTAGCTTCTTCTTTAGCTCCTCGAAAGCACTAACACATTCTTCCCCATAGTCAAACTTTATATCTTTTTCAAGTATTCTGTACATCGGTCTTGAGATCTTTGAGAAATCCCGAATAAACCGTGTATAAAACCCAGCATGGCCCAAGAAACTGCGAACACCCTTGACAGACACTGGTGGTGGCAACTTCTCAGTAACCTATACCTTGTCATGGTCAACCTCCAAACTACTTTGTGACACTTAGAGGCCAAGGACCATGCCTTCGTTGACTAAAAAGTGGCAGTTCTCCTAATTCAGTACTAGGTTCGTATCTTCACACCTACCCAAGACCCTATCCAGATTCTGCAAACATACAACAACAGAGTTACCAAAAATAGAGAAATCATCCATGAATACCTCCATAGTCTTCCAACCTATCATGAAATATAGTCATCATGCATCATTAGAACGTGGTCGATGCATTGCATAGCCCAAATTTCATATGCTTAAAGGCTTATGTCCCATATGAATAGGTAAATGTGGTCTTCTCCTAATCTTCTGGCGCTATGTCTATTTGATTATAGCCAAAATAACCATCCAGAAAGAAATAATACTCCTGGCCTGTAAGTCTGTCCAACATCTGGTCGACGAATGGAATGGGATAGTGGTCTTTCCTGGTGGCCTTATTTAATTTTCTTTAGTCCATGCAAATCCTCCAGCATGTGACCATATGAGTAGGAATCAACTCATTCTTCTCATTAGTGATAACTTTCATGCCCCCTTTCTTTGGGACACACTGAACCGGGCTGACCCACTCACTGTTAGAGATCGGATAGACCACTCCGCATCTAACCACTTAATTACCTCATTCCACACCACATCTTTCATACTGGATTCAACCTTCTTTGATGCTTTATAATCGGTATGGATCCTACCTCCATTAATATCTTGTGAATGCAGAAAGCCGAACTGATTCCTCGGATGTTTGACATTTGCCGTCCTATGGCTGTCTTTCTCTTTTTCAGGACCACCAATGCTGCTTCAACTTGTGAATCCATTAGTCCAGATGAAATAATGACCGAAAATGTATCAGCTTCCCCCAAGAATGCATACTTAAAATGTGGAGGCAATGCCTTCAGCTCCAGTTTGGGGGCCTCCTCAACAGATGGCTTAGGTGGAGGCTCCAAATATCTCTTAGAGATTCAAACTCCTGCTTTCGAATGAACATGTTGGCAACATCAAAATCTTGAACCATTTCATAGGTTGCAACATCCCCGAATTAATCATGTCCCACCAACGCTCTTTCCTAGGGATCCTTTGGGCTAATGAGCTTAAGTGCTGACTCTTGGTCAATAACAGTGATGGCTAACAACTCCTCATAAATGGAAGGGAGCTTCATAGCTCTATAGACATCAAACACTTCCACCTTGTCATGGGCTCTCATAGTTAGCTGCCCTACAGCTACATCTATCAAAGTTTGTCTAGTTGTCTGATAACGTCCAAAATATACTCTTTGTTATAAAGAGAATGCATGGTTGTTATATCAAAACAAATATCCTGACGGATGTTGGGGTCCAATCTTACAGGGACTAGTGAATGATATGCACGAGTGTTGTTTGGGAAATTGAATTTAGCTTGCACTACTTTAAAATAACAAGGAAATAAACATTTTTGGGAAGATTGAGATTTACAATAGAGTGTAAATTCTAATTTGGCTAGTTAAGGTAGCAAAATGACCAAGATTGTTGACAATAATGTGAAAGACTAGAGGTGTGGTGTAGATGATATGCTAACTAGACAGGGTCATGCTAGGTCATCTCATGAGTTCAAGTTGTGTAAATAACCTCGGGAAAGTGGGAACTTTATGTTTTTCAACCTCATAAATACCTCTTGCTAGAGTACTTCATACCACTATTACACAATTAAAACAACCCAATCAGATTTGGATTAATAGATGCACTAATTTCTAGCTATTAGCTATTAATTAAGAGTGAGAATATAATTTTATCTATTTCCATCCCAATTTCACAACCTCACATCCATGTCCACCATTAAATTCTCTCCCAATACTCAATTCTTATTTTTCAAGCAAAACTCAACTAAGAACAATTAGATCCATATCAGCAACAATGGATCTTCAATTATAGATTGAAGAAAATTTAACAAATTTACACTTATTAAACAATATTGAGATGACTCTAGCAATACCCGATCTAATTAAGCATTCATCACCACGCACTTCTAGTTAATGATTTAGCTACTCATAGTTATGAAATTCAAAAGAACATTTAACAATAAACTCATTGAATTCAATAATAGGAGTAGGAAAATCAAATTCAACAAAAAGTCTTCAACAATGGTAGTAGCTTGCTATGGAGGAAGAAGAAGAAGAAAAAGAAAACAGTTCGTTATAATTTCCACCAATAGAATTCTTACGTTCTTCTTCTATAAAGAGAATGTTCTCAAAGATCTAAAAGTTAAGATCTCATGGGTACAAAGTACTTCTCTCTTGAGTGTATCCAAATGTAGGGTATCCAATTCTCTCTTTTTTTGTGTTGGACAATTTTACCCCTGATCAGCGTTCTGACACTTGCGAAAGTACCAGCGGTTAGCCGATTACATTCCGCAAACCACTGGGTATAATTAATTTTGCCTTTAGTGAGTTCTAGTGGCCTTAGGCGATTCCTTCGGCGTTTCTCCGGTCTCCACCCATGTGCCGCCGATTCTTTTCTCTTCTATCTAACATCTTAAGGTGTCATTCAGTGAATGGACCGGCGAGTCACCTATTTAAGTTCGCATTTTTCGGTTGCTATAATTCCTAAAGGCGGTGTTCATCATCTTTTGACCAGCAAAAAAGCATCGGTTTCAACCTGATTTCCTTCTTTTTGCTCACATTCTTGCTCTTTTCTACAAATCAGATATCTGCACACAAAAAGGACAAAAGGGGAATAAAATCCATCTAAATGACTTGAAAACTAGACTAAAGCTCATGCTTAAGAGCTTAATGAGTTGGTAAATTACCAACTCATCAAACCCCCATACTTGAACCATTGCTTGTCCTCAAGTAATGCAGTTATTATCAGGTAAATAACATGCCACTCCACACAAATGTATGCATCAACGACCACTTGACTTCAAAAAGCCCAAAAATGCTCATTGACTCACCGGAAAAGAGAAGCAAAATCCCTCAAAACAAGCAAGATGGAAACATTTCAAGAGGCCACTACAATTCAAAAGCATGATTCATGAGATCTTTCATTTTGCAAAATGAGTGCATAACTTATCCATGAAGTACACATAGCGTCTCAATTAATGATTATTGCACATTCAAAGCTTGCCTTAGAGCTTGCATTTCTCATGTCCTATACACAGATTTACCTTTAATGCAATTGTGTCCTCAAAAGGGATGATGCCACTCACCGAGGAGAAAATCCCTATTTCTTTATCATGATATCAATGCATTCACAAAAGGGATTGCACAAAGAGAAGATTGCACTCACTCTCCAAAAAAAAATCTTCATGCATACAACTCGACCCATAGGCTTGCCCGTCGTGTAATTCGCCTCTAATGTAGAGTAACTGGACTTAAAATCACTTAAGACTTGTGGGTCATAATGTAGGCTAGGGCTAAGGGTAGGATAAATGTCTAGCTTTAGTGACTAATGCCTTTCTAAACACTTGTAACATCCCATTATCTTATTGAGATCACACCACCTTATTTCTCCTTGTTCATTATCTTCATCATTAGTGTAACACAAGCCACCCTTATAACACCTATGAATTTCACATTTGGCCCTATATATGCAAGAGATAGCATTTTTTTACTATTCTTTCTCTATTGATGGTTTGAGGTCTTTCAACCCATCGATTAATTCATATCATCACAATTCCGGTGCTACCTCACATTGAAGCTCTCATTTTCCCCCTTCTCTCGCAAACCCCCAAAGTTAGGCTTTTGCCTCATCTCAAACTCATTTCCTTATCGCTCCCTATTTCATGGGCTTCAATCCCCATTTTTTCATTATTTTATCACTAGCAATTAGGGAGGATGGGTGCCAAAGAGAAGGATTAAAAAATGGTCATTAATCTTGTAATGTGGTTTCCAAAGAAAGGGTGCAAGGTTCAAACATTGGCTATCAAATATTAATGTTCAACGAGGACATTTTGGGTTAAGTGACTTAACAAAAGAGGGCCTAAGATCATGTTCTAACTACAACTACAGCTAGGATTTTTCCTTGAGTCAAACTTGGGGCAAGTTCTAGAGAAGAAGTTGTGCATGAGATTCACAAAAGTCCTTACCACACAAGGCATCACAGTTAAAGAGTCCGCAAAAGTCATTATTCACACAGAATCTTGATTTAAGACATCAAAATATGCAAATTCATAAGTCAACTGAGGAATCTACAAAGTATGACAAAGAGTGTTATGTTCTTGTTTAAAACGCCTGTTCCTTATTTCACATTTTCATGCCCCATTTCAAATTTCTACTTCAAAAATTTTATTGGTACCTCTCAAAATAGCTCCATAAAAGACTAAAAAATGACATGGAATTTTTCCCTATGAAAGTCACCACCCAATCTATCATTAGGAAGTGCCAACCCAGTTCGACAATAAAAAGAAAGGAAAACAAAGAAATGCTCCTTGGAAAAGAACCGTGGTGTGAAGAAAACCTTTGGAGTTTGATTACTATACTACTAATTACTCGGCGAATAAACGAAGGACTTTCGTCCTGAAGGAGTAAAAAATTCAAGACAAAGACCCCATTCTCATCATTAGCACACTAATATAAAAAACTTTCGCGAAACATACATACCCTCCCCCCACTTTAAGCCAGACATTGTCCCCAATGTAACAAAAATAATAGATAGTAAGGTGGAGGAGGCTTCCTGATTTAACTAGTGGTTGGACTAGGGCCCAAGAATATGTAGATGTATCGAAGTGCTACGAAGCCGTTTCTTTAGCAGTCGGCCTCAGTGGGTCAGATGGGATTTCCAATGGCTTCCCAGGTCCTGCAACCACCTATTTGTCTGGCAGAGTGTGAAGCTCATGGTAAAAAGTAGTCACCACCCTGCTGCGTTTCCAGGATAGATCTATATCATACACAGAGAGCATTTGAGGCAGTGGGGGTTGGCTATGATATAACTCCTCATCCAACACTATTTTCCATGCACTGTCATACCCCACTCACTAATCATCTGGTGGACTCCTGGGTGCCTCGGGCTACGAGGGCACCACTGCAGGCTCAAGAGGGATTGGATTGCTGGTAGATGGAGGTCCACAGAGTGCAGCCACCTCTTTCCTCAAAGTAATCACTTTATTTTCAAGGACCTTAATTTTAGTGCATAGGCCTTTCAACTTGTCTCTAGCAGGTTGCATGACTTTCTTGATGGAAAGTTGGATCCTGGATGGGATAGAATTAGCTAGATTCACAAGCTAGCTTTCATGTACTTGGGCTATTTGTGATAATTTGAGCAAATCAGGAGGTCTGGGGTGGGAGCCGCAGTTGTATGGAATTAGGATGTCGATGTGTTAGAGGGCGCCGAAGGTGGTGGTGGAGTCTTGCTGTCTGCACTTTTTGCATGCTTCATAGCTGGGGCATCTTTGTATGTTTTGGAAGACAATGTAGTTACATTTTCATCTCGCACAATCTTATCAAATGGCCAGAACAAAGGACATGCAACCCGCACAGATAACATACTTACAAGGCTAGGATATGGCAATGACGTAGCCTGCTGCTTAACCCTTAGTTTGAATTGATTTGCAATAAGCTCCCCAACATTAATTTGTACGTGGTCCATGATGCAGGAGATAAGAATGGCAACTTTAATTGGGAGCTTCGTTGTGTTCTGAGAAGGTATTAACCTCGCACAAACCAATTCTAACCACATGCGGGCTTCAAATTTCAAGTCACGTTAATGAATTAGACCCCTGGAGATGGCCCATTGTGGTTGACCTATTGCAATTATGTTGGCTACCCATTGTAACTGGTTTGCTTTGTCCTCCACCTTATTATGGAATGTCAAATGTGATTGGATTGGCTCAGCCCAATAAAGAGAATTGATTGCCTCTGGAGTTATGGGCATCTCTTGACCATGCACCCATACAGACGGTAGGCATGGTAATGTTTCTGTGTGGTCCTTGTGCTTTAGGAATCATTGCCTTGCCCTGTATGATGCATAAAATTCCCATGCCAACTCCAAAAAATATGTATCAACCGGTATGGTGAATGGACCCAGTCGCGCATCCCAATCTGATCATAGATAACTGGGAAGGTATTTTTTAAAGAGTCCCCCTCAAGGTGAGCATCTACATGGATGGATCGCTTCTCCTTGAAAGAGACATAATACTCCTCCATTCTATCCAACCCAAATCGAACTTGTGCGTTGCTGGTTCTCATTGATGCTTGACCTCTGTGAGACTATCAGAAAATAGATATGATGCTGCAATCTACGGTTAGAATTTTGCACACATTTTTAAACTTGAACCAAAGCAAGAGGAAAGAACTCAGGTGAGAAAATTAGTATTTCAAGTGACACCGGTGAACGGTTGGTGAAACGCGGATGTGGTTCCATGAAATGCCGATGAATCACCGTTGTGAATTAGTGACCTTGGGGTAAACATCATATCCATTGGTCACCCCATCGAAGAAAAGCCAGTCCTGAACCGCCAAGCGCGGGTGACCTACAAATTTGTGCCAGAATGTAATATTGAGCAAGTTAACTTGCGAAATTGATCGGCGATTCCCAAAGCATAACCGACGGTCCACTGGTAGGCAACCTTTATGCAGTTAACCCACATTCTACCCCCTAATAGATGTATACCAATTTTCACCCAATCCAAAAAATGACTAGTTACCCTTAAGAAAGGTGTCAATCGATCTATCATTGGGGAACATAAGAGGATGTCCCACTCGAGATTACTTAGACTTCATCCAAACACAATTTGATACCCACAAAAATAAAACCAAAATCCAACCAAACATAGAAAAGAAAAGCATGAGATAAATACATAAAAGCAAAATATCACCAATAGTACTTGGAACATTAGAGCATGCGCGACAGAAACCTTACCAAATGGGGGAGTAGCCACAAATGTTGTCCTCTGCCTACTACTGGTATTTTTAGATTTTGGTTGAGTGAAGGAGATGGATAAATGAATGTGGGGAGAGGTATTTAAGTGGGAAAGGTGGGGAAGTTGATTGGGTAGAAAGATGGTGGTCATTGATGGAGGATAGGTGGAAAAATGGGTTTTTAGGAAAAAGATTGGGAAAGAGGGAAATGAAAGATTAAAGGGGTGGAGGTCGGTCAAACTTTCAAAAGGGGAATAATCCAGATCAAGGCATACTGGCGATCACCGAAGTGTACCGGCAGTTCGCTGATGTGGCCGCCACTGACAGTACCTGAGTGAGTTTTTGGAAACTGAATCAGCAACTGACCGGCATGTCGTAAAAATACGTCCAGCATTTCACTAGGTGAGAAGCTAATGTCAAGCCACTCCCAAGTACACTGGTTGGAATCGGCAACTTACCGGTAGTTCGCGCTTCAAAGATATGCTTCACTAGATGAGTTACGGACTGGCTTTGGATCCTTTGATGCACTGGATAGGGTCGGCAACCAATTGGAGATTGATGGAATACTCTTTGTGTTTCACCGGTCTAGTGTCGGTCATGCTTATTGTTGTTGTTCTTAAAGCTCACCATCCTAAAATATAATCAAAAACAACAGTGCATAAAAAATGTTTAAGAAGAGTTAGAGAATAAAAATACTTGGGTTGCCTCTCAAGAAGCGCCATAGTTAACATTGTGGTACGATGAAGGTCTCTCATTACCTACGGTTCATCTAGATATAAGACCTCGATTTGGCCAACTTCTTCCAATACCCCCAGATATCTTTTTACTCATCGGCTATTCACCTTGAACTTGCTCCCATTCTCTCCATGGAGTTCTATGGCACCATTTTCATACACTTGAGGTACCTTAAAAGGCTCTGACCATTTGGATTTTAACTTCCCAAGAAATAGCCACAACCGTGAATTGAACAGCAACACCCAGTCCCATGGAGAAAAACTTTTTGGTCATGATAATGTTTCATTCGGGCTTTGTAAATAGCTACATTCTCATATTCCCTCATTTTAAATTCATCTAACTCAGGCAGATTATGAACTCGTCCTTGGACAACTCTTCCCCATTCAAGATTCAAGCTTTTAAATGCCCACAAGGCTTTGTGTTCTAACTCAATAGGGAGGTGGCATGATTTTCCAAACACAAGTTGATATCGGGACATCCCTATCGGTGTTTTAAATGTAGTCCGATATACCGACAAGGCATCATCTAACGTTCGCGCCCAATCTGTCCTGTTTACATTGACTATTTTAGTCAAGATAGATTTTATTTCCCGATTCGAAACTTCTACTTGGCCGCTGGTTTGTGGGTTATAAGAGAGGCCACTTTTTATTTCACACCATATATAGCTAGCAATGTGCTGAATACTTGATTTCAAAAATGTGATCCCCCATTGCTAATGATAGCTCTTGGAGTACTAAATTGGGAGAAAATATGTTTCTTCAAAAAGGTTTTTATGCTCCTTCAGTCATTATTGGGTAGTGCAACAGCTTCTACCCATTTGGAGACATAATCAACTGCTACCAAGATGTATGTGTTTCCATAAGAGCTCACAAAAGGGCCCATGAAGTTGATCCCCCATACATCAAACAACTCAACTTCTAAGATTGGTGTTAGCGGAAGTTCATGCCTCCTTGAAATACTCCCTGTACTTTGACACCGATCGTATTGCTTCACAAAGTCATGGGCATCTTGTTGTAGTGTACGACAATAAAACCCATACCGTAACAACTCTACTACTGTCTCACACTCCAATAATGACCCCCAATAGGTGAAGAATGACAAGCCTCTAGAATTGGGACCATCTCTACTTCTAGAACGCACTGTCGTATGAAACCATCTGTGCAACTCCAGAAGAGGTAAGGTTTGTCCAATAAATTGTTCGGACATCATGCATGAATTTCTTCTTTTTTTGAAAATTCAAACCTTCAGGTATGATGTTGATAGCCAAATAATTAACAAAATCTGCAAATCATGGGTTGCATCTAGAATATGTTCATATAGGAAGGCATCATTGGTCTCCTCATGTGCTCCTAGCTGACCACTTGTTTCCAGGAGCGATAGATGGTCAGCCACTTGATTCTCACATCCCTTTCGATCCTTAACCTCAAAGTCGAATTCTCGCAACAACAGAACCCACCTGATCAGTCTAGGTTTATCATCTTTCTTGTCCATCAAATATCTAACCGCTGCATAATCCGTTTGCATCACCACTTTTGTTCCCAACAAGTATGCCCGAAACTTTTCTAACGCAAAACACAATAGCGAGTAACTCATGCTTCGTTACTATGTAGTTTGTTTATGCGTTGTTTAGAGTTGTGCTAGCATAGTAGATTGGGTGAAATATCTTTTCTCTCCACTAACCAAGGACTGCTCCTAATGCCACCCCACTGGCATCACACATGAGCTCAAAGGATTTTGACCAATCAAGTGCTATAATAATTGGAGAGGAAATCAACCTTTCCTTTAACTCCAAAAAGGCATTAATGCACCCCCCCATTAAACTTTGCTTCTTTCTTCAGCAGCCAAAATAGAGGATGAGTTATTTAAGATAAATCTTTAATAAACCGGCGATAAAAACATGCGTGTTTGAGGGAACTCCTAACACCCTTCACGGTGCACAGTGGAGGTAACTGAGAAATGGTGTTGATTTTGGCTTGGTTCACCTCAATCCCTTTTTCAGAAATCTTGTGTCCCAACATAATCCCTTCTTTTACCATAAAATGACATTTTTCCTAATTAAGGACCACATTTGTTTCTTTGCATCTCCTTAATACCTCCTCTAGGTGTGTCAAACAATCGTCAAATGAGTCCCCTACAACTAAAACGTCATCCATGAAGACTTCCATAGTATCTTCCACCATATGAGAAAAGATGGACATCATACATCTTTGGAAAGTGGCAGGGGCGTTGCAAAGGTCAAAAGGCATCCTCCTGAACATGAAAGTTCTATGGGGACATGTAAAAGTAGTTTTTTCTTAATCCTCGGGTGTGATCGAAATTTGATTGTACCTCAAATATACATCCAAAAAATAATAGTACTCCTTTCTGGCCAACCGATCTAACAATTGGTCAATAAAGGGCACCGGGAAGTGGTATTTCTTTGCCCAAGAGTTTAACTTACGGTAGTCCATGCAAACTCTCCATCCAGTGACTGGGCAAGTGGAAATTAATTCATTCTTTTCACTGGGGACAACCATAGTGCCTCCTTTCTTTGGCACACACTGTATAGGGCTTACCTAATTGCTGTCTACAATAGGATATTCCACACCTGTATCTAGCTATTTAATAATCTCCTTTTTGACCACCTCTTGCATAGGTGGGTTCAAACTCCTTTGATGCTCTACTGATGGGCTGCAATTTTCTTGAAGATTAATCTTGTGAGTGCAAATCCCAGAGGAATACCGATTATATCAGCTATCGACCACCCTATAGCTCGAATATGCCTTTTCAACACCACAATGAGTTTTTCTACTTGGGAAGGAGTTATTTTTGCTTAAATGATGACCGAGAGTGTCTCATTCTCCCCCAGATATGTATATTGCAAGTGACTGCGTACGGGTTTGAGCTCTAGCTTTGGTGGTGCCAAAATGGATGGCTGTGACAGAGAAGTTATGTGATTTTAAGTCGAGGTCAAGCTTCCTTGGTTGTAAAGGATAATTTCTTATCTCCTTGCACTTGACGAACCTTCTCTAGTTCTTCACCTTTCAAAAAGAAATCAACAATTGTTTCTCCTACGACCTCTTCCTCCATTTCCTATTCAATTAAATCATCATCCATGGTGGCTTGAGGTGAGGAAGTACTTGTTTCTTTTGTTTGAGTTGTCACCTGAGATGCTAATTCATTCATCCTATCCTCTAATTTTTGTATTATTATATCAGGACTCCTTACGGTGGTCGTAAGGTCCAACAGTTTACTCCGCAAGTCTAGAATTCCTGCTTTAGTTGAAAGGACCTTTTCAAGCACCACTTCGAGATTGTTTTCAATGTGGAATAGGACTGAATCATCGCTCCCCTGGCTACTCGTATCAACTGACCAAACATTGTTCCGGCCTTGATTTCCATGATAAGCGTACTCATAGCCATGGTTGGCTTGGTGATACCTTACATGGAAACCCTTTATATAGTTCGTCAACAATTCCATCTGCTTCATCATGACCAACAACATTGTATCTTTCTTGCCTTCTCTATGCCACATCTTATCTACTAGTTTGATAGTCTCAATGGTCGGATGAGTGTGAGAAGAGTTTGCAAGAGTTGAAGACTCGAGTCACTACCGCTCCATTTCTGACCTCGCCAGAAGGAACAGATGGATTGGTTGTTTATTGTGATGCTTCCAGAGTTGGACTCAAATGCATTCTAATGCAGCGGGGCAAAGTGATAGCCTAAGCCTCGAGAAAACTCAAAGTTCATGAGAAGAACTATCCAACACATGCTTGGAATTGGCAGTGGTGTTGTTTGAGATAAAAATATGGAGGCATTACTTATATGGAGATCACGTAGATGTGTTTACAGATCATAAGAGTCTTCAGTGCATGCTGAGTAAGAAGGATCTAAATCTGCGTATCAGAGAAGGCGGTTGGAGTTGCTAAAGGACTATGACGTGAGTGAGTTGTATCACCCTGGTAAATCCAATGTGGTGGCTGACACCCTAAGAAGACGGTCTATGGGGAGTGTGGCTCACATTGAGGAAGGCACAAAGGAGTTAACAAAGGATGTTCACAGACTAGCATGGTTAGGGGTGCAGTTGGTGGATTCATACGAAGGTGGTGTGGTAATGCAAAGTGGGTCGGATTCATCCTTGGTAGTTGAAGTTAAGTCCAGACAGGATGAAGATACAGTTCTACTTAAACTTAAAGAAGTGGTTACCAGGAAGGAGGTGGTGTGCTCCATTACTAGGGTAGGTTGTGTGTACCGAATGTTGGTGACTTGAGATAGTAGATACTGGTTGCGGCACAAAACTCAAGATACTCTATTCACCCTGGTGCTACAAAAATGTACCTCGATCTGCAGGATATTTACTGGTGGAATGGAAGGAAGAGAGACATTGCTGAATTCGTAGCCAAGTGCCCGAACTACTAGCAAGTCAAAGTGGAGCATCAAAGACCAGGAGGCATGAATCAAGATATCAGTATACCCACATAGAAGTGGGATGAAATAAATATAGATTTCATTACGGGTCTACCTCGGACTCCTTTGCAGCATGACTCAATCTGGGTGATAATAGACCAAATACTAAGTCAGCAGACTTCCTCCTAGTTAAAACCATAGACTCAGCCGAGGATTATACCAGACTATACATCCGAGAGTTTGTAAGACTCCATGGGGATCCTTTATCTATCATTTCAAACAGAGGAACTCAGTTCACCTCACACTTCTGAAAATCCTTTCAAAAGGGACTAGGCACTCAAGTCAAGCTCAGCATAGCTTTTCACCCACAAACCGATGAGCAAGATGAGCGGACTATTCACACCGTAGAAGATATACTAAGAGAATGCACGATCGATTTAAGGGTAATTGGGATGACCATTTTCCTCTTATTGAGTTTGCACACAACAACAGATACCACTCTAGCATTTCAGATGGCCCCATTTGAAGTATTATATGGGAGAAGGTGTAGATCTCCTATAGGGTGGTTTGAGGTTGGTGAAACTACCTTGATAGGGCCAGACTCAGTTCACGAGGCAATGCAAAAAGTTCATCTCATTTGAGAAAGGTTGAAAACAGCTCAGAGCTGTAAGAAATCTTGTGCCGATATACGAAGAAGATAGTTGAAGTTTGCAGTTAATGACTGGGTTTACCTAAAAATTTCGCCCATGAAAGGGGTGATGAGGTTTGATAAGAAGGGAAAGCTCAGTCAGAGGTACGTGGGACCTTATAGAATTTTGAGGCATATCGACAATGCAGCCTATGAGCTAGAATTACCTTAAGAACTAGCATTTGTACACCCAGTTTTCCATGTGTCACTTTTGAAGAAGTGCATCAGAGATCCAACCTCAATTTTGCTTATGGACAGTGTAGGAATAAAAGATAGTCTCTCATATGAGGAAGTACCAGGCCAGATCCTTGACCATCATGTAAGCTGAGGAATAAGGAAATAGCTTCGGTCAAAGTCTTATGGAGAAATCAGCAGGTTGAGGGAGCTATGTGGGAGGCTGAAGTATATATGATGGCCAAATACCCGCACTTGTTCTCTACCGACTCTGTTATAGCTTAAAATGTAATTTTTTCCTTAGAAATTGATTTAGTTTTGGTATTCAATTCATGTGTATAAGTTTTTTAATACGACTTTGGATGTATGTATGAAAAGAGAATTCAGTTCAATTATGTATTTTGAAATGGAGGTAGTCATTCCAACAGTTTTGTAGTTAAATGAATAGTATCTATGATTTTTGGTTGTTATTCTCGACATTCCTGTGTGTTTTCTACCATTCGAGGATGAATATTTTCAAGGGGAGATGTTTTAATGCCCCGAAAACTCAAAGACTAGATCCAGGACTTAAATCAGAAAATCTGGAAATCTGCAGCAATTGTCACAGGATGACTCACCTAACGGGTCATTGTGAGACCTAACAACTCGTTAGGACAATCATCAGAAGAAAGAGTAAGTATTGGTAAGTGAGAAGCAGTGTACCCAATAGGAGACCTCACGGGTCGTGGTCACTGACCACGACCCGTTAGGTCACTCGTGGTCATTCCTGGGTCAGGAAATTAATAAGTTGGACAGTGTATTTGACGGATGGTGACCACTAGTCATGATAACCTGTAACGACTCATTATGTCCCCCACTACCACCCCTTGTCAGTTGTTAGGCATTGTACCTAACGAGTGTCACCACGAGTCGTCATCTCAAGTAACGACACATCGTGTGACTCGTGGTCAGCCGAGTTTAGAAACTTCAAGTGAGGCAGTATGGTCCACAACTGGTGACCATGACTTGTTAGGTCCCTCGTGGTGACCTATAGGGTAATTGGGGCAGTGCACTCAATGGGTTTGACCATGAGTCGTGGTCAGTCACCACAACCCGTCAGGTCATCCATTAGGGTCACCTGTCAGTTTTTCCAGTGATTTTCTAAGGGCTACTTAGTAATTTCCTACTCTCCTAAACTTCAAACTACGTCGTTTTAGTCGTAATTGTAGACCTAATAGTCGGGAGAAACGGTTAAATCCTCATTTCCAGTCTAAGTTTTCAGAAAAAACATCATAAGCTCTCCTCTTAAGAACCCTTCAAGCAAGCCTACGGTTTTCCTCCATTGCAGCAGTCCAAGATTTCTCCCTCAAGAAATTTCAACTCAGGTAGGTGGGAATTCAACAAGGGAAATTGTTCTTCCCTTGTGTCCCCCAAAATCCTCCTGTAGTTTCTATATCAGTTTTAGCCCTGAGCTTTCGAATACGAAGAAATTACATGTTATTACCGTAAATTTCGCATAGAATGATATCCATGCTTATTATTGATATGATATCCATCAATTATTACCTTAATTGTTGATATTCTTGTCAAAGTGAATTTAAGCCCTAACTTTCGAGTAATGATTATTGTGTATTAAATTCCTTCTAGTTTTTGAAGTGTGATTTGGGCTGAATTTTCTAGTATTACTTATTGTTTATAGGTTGAGTAAATACTCCATTGATACGAATATTTCTAGCCTTGTCGGATAAGATTATCATTAATTCTTGAAATTTTGCCATATAATGGAATTCTCGTGTTGTTGGAATGAGTTGAATTATCTATTAGCTGCTTAGTAGTTAAATTCATTTAGAACGTATAACCTCTTCAGAACTATTCAAAACTTGAAAACTATCAGTTTAACTTCACTCTTTTCCCGAGGTGTCAGTGGTGCCTCCCATTTATCAGAATCAGACTCAGAATCTAGTTTATTGGTCCATTAGGTGGTCATGACATTTTAGATATATAGCTCTGACTAGCCCTAGGACGCCAGTTCAGTTTACAGTTTTTCTTAGACGGTTACAACGCTTCCAGATAAGCAGCTCTGACAAGTTCAGAACCCAGTTTCAGAATCTGGTCTAACAAGACTCTCAGGGTACTTTCAGTTATAAGTCCCTGACTAGTCTTGGACCCCAGTTTCAAGCTATCAGCCTAGTATTTTCGTATAGGTTTTCCAGTGGAAGTAGGACTTAGCACCGAGCGGGCCAGGATTCCAGTACACCTAGGTTCCCAGAACTACATTGATAGCGTATATTACAGTATTACTTGTCCTTATTGGCCCCAAACTTTTGTGATCACCCAGTTCATGCCTTTATTCCCTATGGGGTGTATACATCGGAATCCATTTCTAGCTCACGTGTTACATGTCGTTTATAGACTCTCCCACTAGGCAGTCCAGTCCAGCATCAGAATAAGCATCTTAGTCAGTACAGTATTTCAGACTCAGAACTTTCAGTCTTAGACCATGTCTTTGACCACCAGACAGGGTCATCTTGACCAATTCAGTAGTTCAGTTCAGTTAACTTGTTGGTCATTGCATGTCATTTCAGTTCAGACATGATACTTCAGTTATGCTTTCTCCCACTTACTCAGTACATTCAAAGTACCGACGCATACTTTTATGTTGTATAGTTTCATGATACAGCTGCAGGTTTCCAGACTCAGCATCGTTAGACGTTGCGATTCAGATCCTCCTCCGCCGCAGCCGAAATGTGAGTCCTCATCATTCGAAGGCCTTGTTTCATTTTATTTCAGTTGATTTATTATTTTTAGTTAGACTTAGAGTTAGCTGGGAACTTGTCCCAGCAACTCATCAGTTAGAAGGCTTTCACACACAGAGTTAATTTCAGACTTCATATGCTTTAAATTTTATGTTTTCTTCTAGTTTTATTTTCTTAAATACTCTTATATTGTTATTTAAAAGCTTCCTCTAGGCATGTTTTACTTAGAATACTAGTGTATGATAGACCAGTGGTTGACTTGGGGTCGCTTATGACTTTAAGTACCGTGTTACGCCCAGGGTGTAGACTCGGGGCGTGACAAACTTGGTATTAGAGCACTAGATTTAGAGTATCCTCGGAATGTTTGAAAGCCCCATCGAGTGGAGTCCTTTTTATTGGTGTGAAGTGTGTCACACTTATGACAATAAGGCTAAAAGATGTTATTAGGAAAACTCTCTTTTGTTCATACTCTTTATCGTGCTTTAAAGTTCAATTCTAGAAACGCCCTTCTAATTCTTACACTATTTAGTTTTAGTGAATCATGCCTCCCTGACACGGTAATGGAAGTAGGGACGGCAACGCCAACAGACTTGCCCCACCAACCCCGGAAGCCCATCAAGATGATTCGGTATCTACCACCAAATTCAGGGTAGCCATTCAACTGCTGGCTCAAATAGTCACCAACCAGGTGAACCAGCAGGTGGTGTTGATGAACACCAACTGTCTGCAGCAGCTGTAAGGGTACGAGACTTCACCTGTATGAACCCTCCATCTTTTTAAGGATCCAAAGTAGGGAGGACCCCCAAGAGTTCATGGATGAGATCAAGAAGATTACCCGCATTATGGGTGTCAGCTCCCCGAAGACTGTTGATCTAGCTGCCTACTAGCTCAAAAGGGTAGCTCAAGTCTGGTATGAAAGGTGGAAAGATGGCCGGCCAGCGGGAGCAGGACCAGTAGAGTGGGAGGAGTTCCACACAGCTTTCTTGGATAGATTTTTCCCTCGGGAGCTGAGGGAGGCAAAGATGACTGAGTTTATGAATTTGAGACAAAGTAACAGAACCGTGGAGGAGTATGCTCTAGAGTTTACTCGGCTGTCTAAGTACGCTCCAAAGATGGTAGCAGAGCCAAGGGCTCACATGTTGAAATTTGTGAACAGGGTGTTGAAACTGATCCTCAAGGAGTGTAGGACAATGATACTGATTAAGGATATGGACCTCTCCAGCATGATTGTCCATGCCCAGCAGATTGAGGTCGAAAAGCTGAAGGATATAGATTGGAAGAACAAACGGGCAAGGACTGGCTAGTCAGATTACGGCCATCAGAGGTCTAGGGGTAGTAGCCACCCATAGCAGCAGTAGTAGCAGCAGCAACAGATGCAGAGAGCACCAGCACCCAGTCCAGCAATCGAACCAACCTTTTGGTCCCTCTATTATTAGAGTGGTGGGTCATCTGGCACTCAGTCTCAATCCCACAGTACCAGGAACAAGTATCCATCTTGTCCAAGTGTTGTAGGAACCACCCGGGAGAGTGTCTTCAGGGTCGAGAGGGTTGTTTTGGTTGTGGGCAACTTGGACACCGGCTTAGGGCGTGCCCATTAGTTGAGAGAGGGAGATAACAATCTACCACATCATCAGCTTCAGCAGGTCAACTAGCTCAGCAGGCCAACACATTAGGTACAGATGGAAGTTGTTCGGTCGTTTGTTGGGTATAAAACTTACACGCAAGTGCACGTGGTCGAACAAGTAGTAAAGTGGCTTAAGTAGGCCAAGTATCGATCCCACAGGGACTGGGATGAAGTGCAATCTGCTCAAGTGTACTATATTTCAATTCTAAAAATGCAGACAACAGTGTAACCAAGAGTTTGATATTTTGATTTCTAATAATTATGCTAAGTCTAAAACAATTATCTAATGTGAGTCTGAACTATGAATGTGAGCATGAGGTTAAACGAACATGTAATGAAATTAATTGTCGATATAATTTGGTTAGCCTTTTCCTCCGGTTGCTAGTCAAGAACTACTGCGAATGGATTAAAACTCTCGTATTTAACACAACTTAAGAATCATGAACCGTCCACCTACATTTCTGTGATTAAATGAAAATTCATGTTCTAGCCATACAAACCCGGTTCCTAAATTGACTAATACGACTTTCAGGTATATTTCTATCCTGAAGGTAAATCAATTCCCAATTTTCCCAAACCAAGAAAAGATCATATCCTATTAATTCACAACTTTCCAATTTCTTGCTCTCTCGAGTGAAACCGGACTTTTTAGATGTACATTAACGTAGGCCACACATTAATGCAGTAAGAACAAGAATTAATAGAACAACCATGGAAGAAAAGATGAAAAACCAATATGATCAACAATCACATTTCACTACAATTGTTCATAACCTCAGCAAGAAGATGAATTAGCCACTCATTTGTGGATTAAACATCGTTAAATGAGTGTTAAACATACACGCAATTGAATACAAGGAGAAGGAAAGAGAGAAAAACCCTGATAATTTCGTCCCCTCAACTGCCTGTAACCCACGTTCTTGCTCCACCAAGTCAGAATATTAAAAATAAACCTAAGTGTTCTATTTGTACTAGTGGAAATTTTTCCCAGAATAACAAGCAATGTGTCACGGAGTGCATCGCGGAGCACTGCCTCCGTGACACGCTACCGACGCGGACCTTCACTGGAACTGGGGGTCCAGTAAATAAGGCCCAATGTGGCACGACGTGCAACGTGGAGCCATGCCACTGTGCCACGGACCGATCGCGAACCCTCTCTGGAAATTGGGCGAAAATTCCCTATCCAGGCAGAAGGCCTCCGTGATGGCAGCGTGACACGGCTCCATCGAGGAGCCCCTTTATTTTATGCTTTCCAATGCCATGTCCCTTGCTCACATCCGAGTCCAACCCCTATATTTTCCAACATGCATTTTAGCTTCCCGAAATTACATTTTTCCTGCGAAACAATGCTAATCATGTTGGTTAGTATAAATTCACATTTTATTACCAATTACATGAGAATGTATAAACATTGATGGATAAACAAGGCTAAAATGACACCTTTGAGTATCACTTGGGCATATAAATTTGCTCAAGATCACTTACCCCACACTTAAATCCTTGTTCGTCCTCAAACAACAATCTTACACCTCATGCAATTTACATCCCAACCTCGCTACTTTGGTTCGACAATTTAGGTTACGGTCATACCGATTATTCAATACAGCAAATCATCAAGAAAACATGCATGGTCCTATCAATGCAATGACCTTCAATACATCAAGACCTCCTAGACTTAAGAATCGACTCTCGATATTGGCAAACTCATGCAAATCAGCTGATCAAGACATCCAACACGAAATTTTATCTCTCATCAAGCATGTGCCCTCACAACACGAGAGAATTTTCCCCTTTTTGATTATATGAACTCACAAAATTTCAAGCAGGGGCATATAAACACAATTTCGCTCTCTCTCCCAAAAGAATTCCCATGCATCATGTCATGACCCATAAGCTTGCCTTTAGTGTACTACTCCACTAATATAAAGAAGTGTGATGTAAGATCACGTACGACTTTAACGGGTTGTAATGGAAGCTACGGAACTAGTAAGTATTGGGCTAACCAATAATAGCCACTAGCATCCTTAAGCGCCTTTTCAACACATCTCATCAAACTCATGGACATTGTTTCTTTCTTCATCCTCCCATTCTTGACGTTTTTCTTTAGTTCGGCCCATCTTATTAAGCACACTTGACACAACAACAAAGATTATTCATGCACCTTCATGATAGTTTATTTATAACAAGTGCACTTTCAACCTTTTCTTTTCCTCCATCACTCGGCTTTTCTTTTCTTTTCACCATTCTCACTCTTTGACACTTTGGGAAAATGATTTTCTCTTCTTAAGCGCTTAAGAGTTTTGGATCAAACTTACGGCTAATGAAAAGAAGGGATTAAGCTCAGTTTACACTTTTTGACGAAAGAAAAAATTAATAGGCTAAAGGCTCAACGGGCTAACTAGGGTACACAATCCAGGCGGGTACGATAATGAAAAATAGAAACTTTCGGTTAAAAACAAAGAAATGACTACATCCTTTCCTACAATACACCTCCTTCATTTCATTTTGTACACACACCAGGCAAGTTCTAGACACTTCACAATAGCATGGAATAACAAAACCTCACTTCACACTTATTGCACATGTCAAGATGTATTCACAGACTCTTCAATCAGCTAATTACAGAAATTCAAACATTAAGCCTCAATCACACTAAATCGAACTCTATGGCCTAGGTATCTCAACATATTTACAAAGTTGCATGCTTTCATACGAATCACATTTGCATTTCAAATATCATGTACGACACGCAACCATAATTCCGCAACCATAAAGTAACTACAGGTTATGGGATACAACCCACAAAAGAAAAACAACTGAAAAATAATTGAAAAACCTACTCCTAACGAGTACATTTCCCTTAAGACGGTCGTCATCCATCCATCATAGGGAATGGTCACTAACTAGGACTCGGTTCAGTGGGACCATTCTCGGTAAAAGTAACCGAAAACAAACGCCAAGAAACCCAAGAATTGAAAGAAAAAAATTAAAAATATTGATCATTTCAATTTTAAAAATATGTACAAAATCAACTAGAATCATTCAGCAACACACAACAGGTTCACATATATTTGCAATACAGAACAACAACTTACAATCACAAATCACAGGGTCAGGAAATTCTGTTCACAGCACAAAACAGATTAGGACATACAAAACAGCACAATCAGCCAGCACCTAACTACTCCCACCCCACACTTAGCTCGAACACTGTCCCCAGTGTTCACAAAAAATTAAAATAGCACAAAAATTGGGTGGTGGAACTCCCTGATCAATCAAAGTACTCCACTTCTTCATCAGGTGCTGCTGCTTCATCTCCCATGTCTAAATCATCCCCGTCATCATCATCGGACTCCACATTGGAGTCCTCCCGATGTGTCTCCTCGTCTGTGGGGACATCATCATCCGTGGGCTCTACAAATGCTGGATCCACTCGGCATAGAGCCCTGGCATTTTCGCCAAAAGGGTAATCTAGCTCGAGTTGCCATAGCTCCTCCTCTGTTGCCGGCCTCCCGCCTATCCTCAGCTAGAGCATCTGCATCCCATACATGCGAGCCATATACTGATCATCACGAGCATGTCGCTCGCCAAGTGTAAGCACTGGCCCGTGAGTGGTGTTGGGTGCCTTAGTTTTAGTGACATCTAAGGCCCGCCGATCCATCTGCGGGATATAATCAAGGGCCTCTTCCTCGACATCTAGGCCCCTGAGGAAGGTGGTTAGTAGTCCACCAAAGTCATACCTGTGCCCCTGATGCAACCGGGCTCTCTTCATGGCGGAGATAATCACCGCCCCCACGTTGATCTCCAGCCCTTTCATCAGGGCGTACACCAGGCATACATGATCCCGAGTTACATCTGTCATATGTACCCCCGGGATTAGGTAGGAACAGACAATCTTTAGCCATATTCTGGCTTCCCTGTTCATCTGTGAATAGGGCAAAGTTTGATGGTAGCCCCTCTCTTTGTGTCTGCTCCATCTAGCTGTCGATCGAGTCCCACACAATGTGCGTCTGATGTCCGCATACGGTGGAGTGATGTTCAACTGCCGAAGCACATGGGCGTCTGTGTCCCGCGCCCCTATGATAGCATTGAGGTGGTGGGGCTCAAATGTGACTATTTGCCCTCTGATTTTTATGGTGTGACTTCTTAGAGTCGGGTTCCAATTGGCATAGAATTCCCGAATCAGGTGCAAGTTACATTCCTTGGGCTCTTTAAAGATGAAGTTGAGCCCAGCTGCCTCGATCCGGTGTACAATCCTAGGGAACTCCTGTGCCAAACGTTCCCGTGCTATATGTTCCTCGGGGAAGTACTTGTTTTCTTTGTGCTTTGCGTACCACTTCTTCCCCTCATCTGTCACCCATCTGGTTCCGTATTGGCGGCGTTGGCTGCGTGGAACCGCTGGTGCTGCTGGGACTGCTGTGCCCAGTCTGATTCACTTTCTTCCGGTGCCAGATATTGATGCGCCTTTCCCTTTTTCTTGCCTGCTTGCCATTTTACCTATCAACCCAAGTGGACAAGATCAATGTTAAGCCAATGAATATTACTTCAACTAAGGTCGGGTTAAGCTAGGCTACCCCATACATAGTCCTTAGCTACATTTACAACATACCGGCAAGATCATGCTTATTTGCACAAACAAACAACCAACTATACAAACGTGCTTAGTGCATACGAAGAATTCGATGGTATATATACTATGTACTACTCAGACTTCGTACAGCTAACCACAATCATTACCATCGATAACCTTTTAATCCATCGCACTTAGCAAGGAAAAAAAACAAAGAAATGAAAACAACAAGAATTTATCTACACGAACCTATACAACCAACCCAATTCTTGCAAATTTCAATATTCTCCTAACCCGAAAATCCGTCGGTCTTTTAGCATGATAACAACTAGCACATCGACTCATCTCACTCAACATGTACATCGCGGCATGAATTTCACAAGTTCCCTACATTTTTCTACTTCAAATTCAAAAACAAGCCCTAGAAATGATGATATCAAGAAAATTCGATTAAATTATGTAATTAATGAGTTCAAGCAATCATAATGATATTTCGAACATTCATCAACAACAATTCAATTGAATTCATGATCAATTTCTACTTCGGGCAAACTTAGCTCACCTCACATGCTAAATATCGAAGAAAATAGACAAGAAATGAGATGGAATCGAAGAACATACCTTGAAGTTGAAGAATTGAAGAAAACTCAATGATTTTCTTGGCCTATTCCGTGTCACGTTGAAGGGGGATGGGTTTTAGGGAGTTTGGTCACGGAGTGAGTGAAAAATAAGGAAAAGTGAGGGGGTTTCGGGGTTTAAGAGTGGGAAAATCGAGCGGGTCACCCGGCGACCCAGTGTGACCCGTCGCGATATACATAGCAACGTGTCACGGAGTGCATCGCGGAGCACTGCCTCCGTGACACGGAGCTGTCACGAGCCTGTTCTAGAATTCTTTTTTAAAATTCCAGATTTATACCTCAACGTGTCACGGAGGGTAACGCGGAGGTCCTCCTCCATGACACTGAGCTATCGCCCTAGCTCACTGTTTTGCCACTTTTTATTGATTTTCATACCTCGAATTTTCCTTTGCGATTCCTTGCATAATTTCCCTCCGTTCGACCTGAAATTCATCTCACTACACGAAATTGGTTAGAATTATAGGTTTCACTCTAACTAAAAATAAAAACAACAACAAAAACTAAAAATTTTGTAGTTAATCAAGAAAAAGAAAAAGAAAAATCTATTCACTCTTTACAAAGAGAAAAATTTTTCACGGGTTGCCTCCCGTGCAGCGCCTGGTTTACCGTCGCGGCTTGACGTCGTTAAGCTCAGTTGTCCTCTAGGGTGATGGACGATTTCTCTCGATCACCATCCTCCCCCCAGTAGTGCTTACACCATTCCGGTGGTTTTCCCAATAAGTCTCGTGAATCCTTAATCTGCTCATTATCGACTTGATCAATCACATTGATCACTGAGAGTTCTTCGTACACCGTTGGGAGCTTGGGTGCCTTGTACACATTGAATACTTCCACCTTGTCATGCGCTCGCATTGTTAGTTGCCCCGCAGCTACATCAATCAGCGCTTTCCCGGTCACCAAGAAAGGACGTCCCAAAATAAATGGGACTTCCGCGTCTGGTTCAAAATCCAACACAACGAAATCTACCGGGAAGATCAGGGAGCCAACTTGCACCAGAACGTCCTCCACAACGCCATCAGGTCTGGCTAAGGACCGATCTGCCAATTGCAAGATCACTATTGTGGGTCTAGGACTCCCTAGACCCAACTTTTTGAATACCGATGACGGCATCAAATTAATGCTCGCTCCTAGATCACATAACCCAGAGCTCGGATACTCTGCCCAATAGTGATTTTTATAGTAAATCTCCCAGGATCTTTGAGCTTTGTGGGCAGTCTGTTTTGTATCCGGTAAGTGCACTCCTCTGTGAGAGCCATCGTAGCATACTCATTCAACCGAATTTTGTTTTCCACGATGTCCTTTATATACTTGGCATATTTCGGCACTCCCTGTAAAACATCAACAAGAGGTAAGTTAATATGTACCTGTTTCAGCACCTCCATGAATTTCTTGAAACACGCCTCCTCCTTGTGTTTCTTTAATCGTTGAGGGAACAGGGGTGGTGGTCTTTCTGATTCTGCTTCCTTAGTCTTCCCCCTCTCATCACTTTTCTCCCTCTCGACTTCTGCTGCTCCCGATTGTTGAGGTGGTCTTTCTGGTTCCACCTCTTTCAGCTGCAACCACTCCTTGTGGTCACTGCATTCACCTGTTTGGGGTTAGGATCTGTGTCGCTCGGAAGTCCTCCTCTAGGTCTGGTGTTTTGGGCTCCAGCAAATTGCCCAAATTGATATTCAAGTGCCTTGGAAGCTAACTGGTTATTTTTCACCTCGGCTGCCAATTTCACATAGTCAACATGCAATTGAGCTTTATTAGCTATCATAGTCTTGAACATCTCCTCAATGCTGGGTGATGGTGGTGGAGGAGGTGCATTGTTGTTTCTGAATTGTGCTTGATAATTCTGCTGCCCTCCTTGGTTCCTTTGCACACCCTGACTTGAACTCTGCCCCTGATGGTTGTTGCTACCCCAGGAGAAATTCGGGTGATTCCTCCAATTGGAATTGTAGATGTTGCCATACTGTTGGTGGTTGTTCCTTTGTATATTTCCCACAAAGTTCACTGAGTCAGGATTTGCTCCACAACACTCAGCTGAGTGCTCACTGCTTCTGCACACTTCACACCACATCTGCTGCACTGCATTAACTGGGGCTTGAGGCTGGTTCATTGTCATGTTACTGAAGTGGGTGTTGAGTTGATTTTGTAAAGCAGTTATCTGTGCAGCAATAGCTGTAAACCCATCCACTTCTAGAACTCCTGTTTCCTTCCTTGTCCCGCCTCTTGACGAATCAGCATTCCATTCCGGATTGCCCTGCGAAATACGGTTCAACAAGTTATACAGTTCCTCATAAGTTTTCTCCAGCGCTTGTCCCCCAGCTGCTGAGTCTAGCAATATTTTTGTATGGGGTTCCAAACCATCTATAAAAGTGTGCACCAACACATCATTGGATTGATGATGATGAGGACAATCCCGCAACATGGACTTGAATCTCTCCCAAGCCTGATATAGATTCTCTCCCTCTCTCTGTTTGAAACTTAGAATTTGACTTCTAAGTCTTGCTGTTTTACCAGAGGGAAAAAATCGTATCAAGAACTTCCTTGCAAGATCATCCCATGTCGAAATGGAATTAGGTGGCTCAGCTTTCAACCACCTCTTGGCTTCTCCCAATAGTGAGAATGGGAACAATGTAAGCCGGACATAATCTGATGACACTCCAGCGGGGATGTAAGTGTCACTTATCTCCAAAAAATTTTGGAGATGCTGCTGTGGATCTTCATGAGGGAGACTTGTAAATTGCCCGCTAGTGTGCAACAATTGCACCATGTTCTGCTTAAGTTCAAACCTCCCTCCTGGCTCAGGTTTGCGGATGCTAGATGTAACATTATTAGCATGTGGGATTGCCACCTCGCGAACCGGCCGAGCTGCTACTTCTTCGGGCACTAACATTGCCCGTACTACCGGTGGATTCTGTTGTTGCTCCATGATCTTCTGTCTGAGCAACTGCAGCTTTCTTTCTAGAGCTTCTCTCCGCTTACTATGAAATATTCTTTCTGGCTCTATATACGATTCCACCAGCTCCTTGTCTCTTGCCAGTGTTCAACAGAAATTAAATCTGCAAAATACAGGCTAAGACCAAGTTGTCAACACTAAGAAAACAAAAATATAGTAAATTAACACTTAAAACAATTTCACCAATTGCCAGTCCCCGGCAACGGCGCCAAAAACTTGTTCGGTCGTTTGTTGGGTATAAAACTTACACGCAAGTGCACGTGGTCGAACAAGTAGTAAAGTGGCTTAAGTAAGCCAAGTATCGATCCCACAGGGACTGGGATGAAGTGCAATCTGCTCAAGTGTACTATATTTCAATTCGAAAAATGCAGACAACAGTGTAACCAAGAGTTTGATATTTTGATTTCTAATAATTATGCTAAGTCTAAAACAATTATCTAATGTGAGTCTGAACTATGAATGTGAGCATGCTGAGGTTAAACGAACATGTAATGAAATTAATTGTCGATATAATTTGGTTATCCTTTTCCTCCGGTTGCTAGTCAAGAACTACTGCGAATGGATTAAAACTCTTGTATTTAACCCAACTTAAGAATCATGAACCGTCCACCTACATTTCTGTGATTAAACGAAAATTCATGTTCTAGCCATACAAACCCGGTTCCTAAATTGACTAATACGACTTTCAGGTATATTTCTATCCTGAAGGTAAATCAATTCCCAATTTTCCCAAACCAAGAAAATATCATATCCTATTAATTCACAACTTTCCAATTTCTTGCTCTCTCGAGTGAAACCGGACTTTTTAGATGTACATTAACGTAGGCCACAAATTAATGCAGTAAGAACAAGAATTTATAGAACAACCATGGAAGAAAAGATGAAAAAACAATATGATCAACAATCACATTTCACTATAATTGTTCATAACCTCAGCAAGAAGATGAATTAGCCACTCATTTGTGGATTAAACATCGTTAAATTAGTGTTAAACATACAAGCAATTGAATACAAGGAGAAGGAAAGAGAGAAAAACCCTGATAATTTCGTCCCCTCAACTGCCTGTAACCCACGTTCTTGCTCCACCAAGTCAGAATATTAAAAATGAACCTAAGTGTTCTATTTATACTAGTGGGAATTTTTCCCGGAATAACAAGCAACGTGTCACGGAGTGCATCGCGGAGCACTGCCTCCGTGACACGCTACCGACGCGGACCTTCAATGGAACTGGGGGTCCAAGAAATAAGGCCCAATGTGGCACGGTGTGCAACGCGGAGCCATGCCACCGTGCCACGGACCGGTCGCGAACCCTCTCCGGAAATTGGGCGAAAATTCCCTATCCAGGCAAAAGGCCTCCGCGATGGCACCGTGACACGGCTCCATCGCGGAGCCCCTTTATTTTATGCTTTCCAATGCCTTGTACCTTGCTCACATCCGAGTCCAACCACGATATCTTCCAACACGCATTTTAGCTTCCCGAAATTACATTTTTCCTACAAAACAAGTCTAATCATGTTGGTTAGTATAAATTCACATTTTATTACCAATTACATGAGAATGTATAAACATTGATAGATAAACAAGGCTAAAATGACACCTTTGAGTATCACTTGGGCATATAAATTTGCCCAAGATCAGAAGTCAGCGCAAAAATCATTTCTATGCTCTGTCTTCCCGTGAGAATCACGAGAGCTCACCTAACATAGTTACGGGTATGTTACGTCTCTTTCATCTAGATGTGTACGCCCTTCTAGATCCATGAGCCTCTCTTTCATTCGTAACTCCCTATATAGTAGTCTAGTTCAATATCAGTCCAGATTTCCTCTCAGAACCATTCGCAGTCGCCAACCTAATTGGAGAGTCAGTTAGAACCAGCCGGTGTATAAAAATGCCCAGTCTCAGTCCTGAACAATGTCATTCCAACTGATCTCGTAGAGTTATACATGGTCGGCTTTGACCTTATTATCGATATGGATTGGTTACACTCCTGCTACACCTCAGTTGACTGCAGAACTAGAGTTGTCAAGTTTCAGTTTCCAAATGAACCAGTGTTAGAATGGATGGGCGGCAGTTCAGCGCCTAAGGGTAGGTTTATTTCCTACCTTAAGGCCCAGAAACTCATCTCCAATGGATGTATATATCATCTGGTTTGGGTCAAGGATTCCAACTCTGAGACCCAGACTATACAGTCATTCCTTATGGTCAGCGAGTTCCTAGATGTTTTTCCTGAGGATTTACGGTAGTTTCCCCTGAATGGGAAATAGATTTCGGAATAGATCTCCTCCCAAATACTCAGTGCATCTCAAACCCACCTTATAGAATGGCTCTAGATGAGCTTAAGGAGTTAAATGAGCAATTGAAAGATCTTCTTCACAAGGATTTTATCAGACCCAGCATTACTCCCTGGGGTGCTCCAATACTATTCGTGCATAGAAAGACGGTACCCTCAGAATGTGCATAGATTACTGTCATCTGAATAAGGTCACTGTCAAGAATAGGTATCCCCTACCCCGAATTGATGACCTGTTTAACCAACTTCATGGAGCCAGTTGTTTCTCCAAAATCAATCTCAGGTCAGGGTACCATCATCTAAGGGTCATAGAGTGTAACATACTGAAAACAGCATTCAGTACTCGGTAAGGTCACTATGAGTTTTTTGTGATGTCCTTCGAGCTAACAAACGCCCCAGCAACCTTCGTGGATTTGATGAACATGGTTTTCAAGCAGTATCTGGATATGTTCATCATTGTATTTATCGACAAAATTCTATTATACACCAGAAATAAGGAAGAGCATGCCGATCACCTAAGATTAGCATTATAGACACTCAGGGACCGCAAGTTGTTCGCCAAGTTCAGGAAGAATGAATTCTGGTTCAAGTCCGTGACCTTCATAGGTCATGTGGTCTCAGGTGAAGGAATACAGGTAGACCCTTACAAGATAGCAGTAGTGCAAGATTGGCCTAGACCTACCTCTCCTAAATAAATTAGGAATTTCCTAGGTTAGCCGGTTATTACCGATGGTTTATGGAAGGCTTATCCTCTATAGTATCTCCTCTAACTAAGTTAACTTAGAAAAAGGTGAAATTTCAGTGGTCAAATGAGTGTGAGAAGAGTTTTTAGGAGTTGAATACTCAACTCACTACCGCTCCAGTTCTGACCTTCCCAGAAGGAACAGATGGATTGATTGTTTATAGTGATGCTTCCAGAGTTAGACTCGGATGGATTCTTATGCAGCGGCGCAAAGTGATAGCCTACGCATCCAGACAACTCAAAGTTTATGAGAAGAATTATCCAACACATAAATTGGAATTGGAAGCGGTGGTGTTTGTGCTAGAAATATGGATGCATTACTTATATGGAGCTCACGTAGATGTGTTTCCAAATCATAAGAGTCTTCAGTACATGCTGAGTTAGAAGGATCTAAATCTGCGTCAAAGAAGGTGGTTGGAGTTGTTATAGGAATATCACATGAGTGTGTTGTATCACCTGGGTAAATCCAATATGTTGGCTAATGCCCTAAGCAGACGGTCTATGGGGATTGTGGCTCTCACTGAGGAAGGCAAGAAGGAGTTAACGAAGGATGTTCACTGACTAACACGGTTAGGGGTGTAGTTGGTGGATTCAGCCGAGAGTGGTGTGGTAATGCAAAGTGGGTCGGATTCCTCCTTGGTAGTTGAAGTTAAGTCCAGACAGGATAAAGATCCAGTTCAACTTAAACTTAAAGAAGCAGTTCTCAGGAAGGAGGTTGAGGCTTTCTCTAAAGGAGGAGATGGTATGCTCCGTTACCAGGGCAGGTTGCGTGTATCGGATGTTGGTGAGTTGAGACATCATTATACTGGCTGAGGCACACAGCTCAAGATACTCTATTCACCCTGGTGCTACAAAAATGTACCTTGATCTATGAGATATTTACTGGTGGAATGGAATAAAGAGAGACATTGCTGAATTCGTAGCCAAGTGCTCAAACTACCAGCAAGTCAAGGTGAAGAATCAAAGACCAGGAGGCATGACTCAAGATATCAGTATACCCATATGGAAGTGGGAAGAAGTAAATATAGATTTCATTATGAGTCTACCTCGGACTGGTCGGCAGCATGACTTAATCTGGGTGGTAGTAGACCGGATGACTAAGTCAGCACACTTCCTCCCAGTTAAAACCACAAACTCAACTGAGGATTATTCCAGACTATACATCTAAGAGTTAGCCAGAATCCATGGGGTGCATTTATCTATCATTTCAGATAGAGGAACTCTATTCACCTCATACTTTTGGAAATCCTTTCAAAAGGGACTAGGCACTCAAGTCAAGCTCAGCACAGCTTTTCACCCGTAGATTGATAGGCAAGCTAAGAGGACTATTCAGACCCTAGAAAATATACAAAGAGTGTGCACGATTGATATTAAGGGTAATTGGGATGACCATTTAACTCTTATTGAGTTTGCATACAACAATAGATACCACACTAGCATTCAGATGGCCCCATTTGAAGCATTATATCGGAGAAGGTGTAGATCTCCTATAGGGTTGTTCGAGGTTGGTGAAACTTCCTTGATAGGGCCAGACTCAATTTAGAGGCAATGCAGAAAGTTCAGCTCATCCGGAAAGATTGAAAATAGCTCAGAGTCCTTAGAAATCTTATGCCGATGTGCGGAGAAGAGAATTGGAGTTTGCAGTTGATGACTGGGTTTACCTAAAAAATTTCATCGATGAAAGGGGTGATGAGGTTTGGAAAGAAGGGAAAGCTCAGTCCGAGGTACGTGGGACCTTATAGAATTTTGAGGTGTATCGGCAATGTAGCCTATGAGCAAGAATTACCTTAAGAACCAGCAGTTGTACACCCAGTTTTCCATGTGTCACTTTTGAAGAAGTGCATCGGAAATCCAACCTCAATTGTGCCATTGGACGGTGTAGGAATAAAAGATAGTCTCTCATATATGGAAGTACCAGTCCAGATCCTTGACCATCAGGTTCGTAAGCTGAGGAACAAGGAAATAGCTTCAGTCAAAGTCTTATGGAGAAATTAGCAGGTTGAGCGAGCTTCGTGGGAGGCCGAAGCAGATATGATGGCCAAATACCCGCACTTGTTCTCTACCAACTCTATTATAGCTTAAAATATTAGTTTGCCTTAGAAACTGATTTAGTTATGGGTTTCAATTCTTGTGTATAAGTTTCTTTTACGACTTTGGATGTATGTGTAAAAAGAGAATTCAGTTCAATTACGTATTTTGAAACAGAGGTAGTCATTCCGATAGTTTTGGAGTTAAATGAATAGTATCTGGAATTTTTGGTTGTTATTCTCTACTTTCCTGTGTGTTTTCTACTGTTCGAGGATGAATGTTTCCAAGGGGGAGATATTGTAATGCCTCGAAAACTCAAAGACTAGATTCGGGACATAAATCAAAAAATCTAGAAATCTACAGCAATTGTCATAGAACGACTAACCTAACTGGTCATTGTGAGACCTAACAACTCGTTAGGACAGTCGCGAGAAGGAAGAGTAAGTATTGGTAAGTTAGAACCAGTGTACCCAACGGGAGACCTCATGAGTCGTGCTCACTGACCATAACCCGTTAGGTCACTCATGGTCATGCCTGGGTCAGGAAATTGATAAGTTGGACAATGTACTTGACAGACGGTCACCATGAGTCGTGGTCACCTGTAATGACTCGTTATGTTCCCCATTACCACCCTTAGTCAATTGTTAGGCAGTGTACCTAACGAGTGTCACCACGAGTCATCATCTCAAGTAACGACTCATTGTGTGACTCGTGGTCAACCCGAGTTTAGAAACTTCAAGCAAGGTAGTGTGGTCCATGACTGGTGACCACGACTCGTTAGGTCCCTTTTGGTGACCTACAGGGTAATTCGGGCAGTGCACTCAATGGGTGTGACCACGAGTCGTGGTCAGTAACCACGACCCGTCAGGTCACCTATTAGGGTCACCTGTTAGGTTTTCCAGCGATTTTCTAAAGGCTACTTAGTAATTTCCTACTCTCCTAAACTTCAAACTACGTCGTTTTAGTCATAATTTTAGACTTATTAGTGGGGAGAAATGCTTCATTCCTCATTTCCACTCTATGTTTTCAGAAAAAATCATCGTAAGCTCTCCTCTCAAGAACCCTTCAAGCAAGCCTAGGGTTTTTCTCCATTGCAGCAGTCCAAGATTTCTCCCTCAAGAAATTTCAACTCAGGTATATGGGAATCCAACAAGGGAAATTGTTCTTTCCTTGTGTCCCCCAAAACCCTCTCGTAGTTTCTATATTAGTTTTAGCCCTAAGCTTTCGAATACGAAGAAATTACATGTTATTACCATAAATTTTGCATAGAATGATATCCATGCTTATTATTGATATGATATACGTCAATTCTTACCTTAATTGTTGATATTCTTGTCAAAGTGAATTTAAGCCCTAAGTTTTGAGTAATGATTATTGCGTATTAAATTTCGTGTAGTTTGTGAAGTGTGATTTGGGATGAATTTTCTAGTATTTCTTATTGTTTATAGGTTGAGTAATACTCCATTGATAAGAATGATTCTAGCCTTATCGGATAAGATTTACTTTAATTCTTGAAATTTTGCCATATTGTGGATTCCCTTGTTGTTGGAATAAGTTCAGTGCTCCATTAGCTTCTTAGTAGTTCAGTTCATTTAGAACGTATAACCTTTTTAGAACTATTCAAAACTTGTCAAGTGATCAATTTAACTTCACTCTTTTCCCGAGGTGTCAGTGGTGCCTCCCATTAATTAGAATCAGACTCAAAATCCAGTTTATTGGTCCATTAGGCGGTCACGACATTTTAGATATATAGCTCTGTCTAGCCCCAGGACCCCAGTTCAATTTACAGTTGTTCTTAGATGGTTACAACACTTCCAAATCAGCAGCTCTGACGAACCCAGTTTTAGTGGGGAGAAATGCTTCATTCCTCATTTCCACTCTATGTTTTCAGAAAAATCATCATAAGCTCTCCTCTCAAGAACCCTTCAAGCAAGCCTAGGGTTTTCCTCCATTGCAGCAGTCCAAGATTTCTCCCTCAAGAAATTTCAACTCAGGTATGTGGGATTTCAACAAGGGAAATTGTTCTTCCCTTGTGTCCTCCAAAACCCTCCTGTAGTTTCTATATCAGTTTTAGCTCTGAGCTTTTGAATACAAAGAAATTACATGTTATTATCCGTAAATTTCGCATAGAATGATATCCTTTCTTATTATTGATATGATATCCATCAATTCTTACCTAAATTGTTGATATTCTTATCAAAGTGAATTTAATCCCTAACTTTCGAGTAATGATTATTGCGTATAAAATTTCGTCTAGTTTGTGAAGTGTGATATGGGTTGAATTTTCTAGTATTTCTTATTGTTTATAGGTTGAGTAAATACTCCATTGATAAGAATGATTCTAGTCTTGTCAGATAAGATTTGCTTTAATTCTTTAAATTTTTCCATACTATGGAATTCCCGTGTTGTTGGAATGAGTTGAGTTCTCTATTAGCTGCTTAATAGTTCAGTTCATTTAGAACGTATAACCTCTTCAACTTGTCAACTGACCAATTTGACTTCAGTCTTTTTTGGAGGTGTCTATGGTGCCTCCCAATTATCAGAATCAGACTTAGAATCTAGTTTGTTGGTCCATTAGGAGGTCATGACATTTTACATATATAGCTCTAACTAGCCCCAGTACCCCAGTTCAGTTTACAGTTGTTCTTAGACAGTTACTACGCTTCCAGATAAGCAACTCTAACAAGTTTAGAACCTAGTTTCAGAATATGGTCCGAAAAGACTCTTAGGGTACTTTCAGTTATATGTCCCTGACTAGTCTTGGACCTCAGTTTTGAGTTATCAGCCTAGTAGTTCAGTATAGGTTTTCCTATGGGAGTAGTACTTAGCACCGAGCAGGCCGTGGTTCCAGTGCACCCAGGTTCCCAAAACTACGTTGCCAACGTAGGTTACAATATTACTTGGCCTGATTGGCTCCAGACTTTTGTGATCGACTAGTTCTCTCCTTTATACCCTGGCAAGGTATATTAAGTCCTACCGGTGGGGTGTATACATCTGAATCCAAGTCTAGCTCACGTGGTTTCATGTTTGCTACAGACTCTACCACTAGTCAGTCCAATCTAGCTTCAGAATAAGCAGCTCAGTCAATACATTATTTCAAACTTAGAACTTTAAGACTTAGGACATGTCTTTGACCACCAGACAGGGTAATCTTGACCATTTTAGTTTACTTCAGTAGTTCAATTTAGTTAACTTGTTGGTCATTGCATGTCATTTTAGTTCAGGCTTGGTATTTCAGTTATGCTTTATCCCAGTTACTCAGTACATTCAAAGTGTTGACGCATACTTTTTTGTTGTATCATTTCATGATACAGCTGCAGGTTTCCAGACTCAACATCGTTAGCCGTTGCGATTCAGATTCTCCTCCACCATAGTCGAAGTGTGAGTCCTCATCATTCGAGGCCTTATTTCATTTTCTTTCAGTTGATTTATTATTTGTAGTTAGACTTAGAGTTAGCTAAGGGCTTGTCCCAGTAACTCATCAGTTAGAGGGCTTTCAGACACAGAGTTAATTTCAGACTTCAGATGCTTTAAAGTTTATGTTTTCTTCTAGTTTTATTTTCTTAAATGCTCTTATGTTGTTATTTCAAAGCTTCCGCTATGCATGTTTTACTTAGAACACCAGTGTATGATAGACCAGGAGTTGACTTGGGGTCACTTGTGACTTCAAGTACCGTGTTACGCCCATGGTGTAGACTCGGGGCATGAAATGATTATTCTACAAAAGTGTGTAAGTAGCCTAATAAATTAAGAGTGTTATAAATATAAATCTAGAGAGTAACAATCAATTAAGCAAAGAACATTAACAAAATTAATAAGCAAGAATATTCTAAGGTTAGGGCATGGGTCGCAATCATGTACAACTTATATTTTTCTTCAGCTACGTTCTCTATTGGGTTGATGGTTATGAGGAGTTAGAGCCTGACTATGGTATTTCGAACCTCTAGCCAATTGCCTAATTATGAACTTTGCAACTACATGTATTAAATTGTGATGCAATAACTCATCTTAGGTCTAGAAGCATTTGTCAACTTTGTTAACCGAATGTGGCATTGCAGGTTATTTCTATCCCACACGCGAATCCTACTTTAAATTTACAACAAGGATAAGAACACATTCCCCTATTCCTCATTCTACCCTAATAATTTTCCTTTCAAAGTCAAATTAAGGTTATGAATTTATCTTAATGTTGGCCAAACACTAAAATACAAAGAGCAGGAATAGAAGAACAACCATTTATGATAGAAGAACATCAAGATGAAACTAAAATTAAACCATAAAATCATGCAAATAGCCTCAATCTCAGAATGAGGTGAATTAGCCACTCATTCTTTGATTAAACATCTCCAAACAACTTTTTTTGCATAAGAACAATAGAAATTTAGAAGAAAAGAGAAGAGAAAGAATCCTAGAGTTTTCTTCAGCTCAACTGCCATTTCCCACGTTCTTGCTAATATTTAAGATAATGAAATATAAAATATCCAAGTTTTCTATTTATACAAGTGAAAAAATATGCAGGGAATAACTAGCTCCGTGGCACAAAGATCATCACAGAGGAACTGCTCCATGTACAGAGCTTAACATGCCATCTTGCTTCTGTGACACGGACCCAATGCGGACATTCACTGGAAGTTTGATTCTCACAAAAAATGTACAAGGTCTGTGTCACGGAGGCCATCGCGCTATTTCTGCTCTGTGACATAGACCCATTGTGGTCTTTCATTAGAAATTTAATGCCTTCAAAAGTTAATTTTTTCTACAGAGTGTTGTGGAACATTTTTAAACGCAAACAATCTCCAACGTGGAATGGAAGTGAATTCCAACATCAATTTTTAAGCACTCTGAACTTCTCGCACCTTATCTCTGAGTGTTCATCTGCAAAACCAAGCTATAATTATTGTATTTTCCACTTGCAAATAGTCTAATCATATTTACTAGTCCACAAGAATAATTAATTCACAACATGCATGAATATATCGATATTATACTCAACTAGGCTCCAGTATGGTTGAAAATACGGCTTTGGGTCGTATAAATGCACCCAATACCACAAAGTCACAGTTAAGAATAGGTATCCCCTACCTAAGATTGTCAACTTGTTTGATCAGCTTCAAGGAGCTAGTTGTTTCTCCCGATATCGAACTCAGATCAGGATACCACCATCTCGGGGTCAAAGAATGTGACATTCTGAAAAAAACATTCAAAACTTGGTATGGTCACTACGAATTTGAAGTTATGTATTTTAGACTAACCAATGCTCCTATAGCTTTTATGGAACTGATGAACAGGGAGTTCAAGCCGTACCTGGACATGTTCGTCATTGTGTTCATATATGACATCTTGGTATACTCCAAGAATGAGGAGGATCATGTTAATCACCTGAGGATAGTGTTGCAGACTCTCAAGGACCATCAATTATTTGCCTAATTTAGCAAGTCTGAATTCTAGCTCAAATCAGTTGCCTTCCTAGGTCATTGTCTCTAGAGAGGGTATTTAAGTGGATCCTCAAAAGATAGCAGCAGCAAAGGACTGGCCAAGACCCACCTCTCTAACAGACATCAGGAGCTTCTTGGGTTTAGCTGGCTATTACCAATGGTTGGTAGAAGGATTTTTCTTCTATTGCATCCCCTTTGACCAAATTGACGCAGAAGAAGGTGAAGTTTCTGTGGTCTGATGAATGCGAAAAGAGTTTTCAGGAGTTGAAGACTCGACTCACTATAGCCCCAATTCTGACTGTGCCAGAAGGTTTAGACGGGTTCGTGATCTATTGTGATGTCTCCAAAATTTGTCTTGGGTGTGTTCTGATGCAGTACGGTAAGGTAATAGCTTATGCCTCCAGAAAGCTCATGGTTTATGAGAAGAACTATCTGACTCGTGATCTTGAGTTGGCAGTAGTAGTTTTCGCTTTAATGATTTGGAGACACTATCTCTATGGAGTCCATGTAGATGTTTTCACTAATCAGAAGAGTCTACAATATGTATTAAGTCAAAAGGATTTGAATCTTTGTCAAAGAAGATGGCTGGAATTATTGAAGGACTATGACATGAGTGTGCTATACAACCCAAGAAAGGCTAATGTGGTGGAGGATTCCCTAAGAAGGATGTCTATGGGAAGTGTTGTTCATGTTGAAGAGGGGCAGGAAAGAGTTGGCAAAGGATATTCACAAGTTAGCTTGATTGGGAGTGTAGTTAGTTGATTCAGCTAAGGGCAGAGTTGTTATCCAGATTGGGTCAGAATCCTCACTGGTGGTAGAGGTTAAGTCAAAGCATGATGAAGACCTCGTACTACTCAAACTGAATGAAGCAGTTCTAAGAAAAGAGGTGGAGGCCTTTTCCAAAAGGGGAGATGGTATACCCCGTTACCAAGGCAGATTATGTATTCTAGATGTAGATGACTTGAGATAGCGAATGAAGCAAATATCTCCAGGTATTCTATTCATCCAGGTGCCACTAAGATGTACCATGACCTATGGAAATCTATTGGTGGAATGGCATGAAGAAGGACAATGCAAAATTTATAGCTAAGTGTTTGAACTGCCAACAGGTTAAAGTTAAACATCAAAGACCTAGGGGTATGACTCAAGATATCAGCATACATATGTGGAAGTGGGAAGAAGTGAACATAGATTTCATTACGGATCTACCTCGTACACATGGGAAACATGACTCCATTTGGGTGGTGGTAGACTAGATAACTAAATCAACACATTTTCAATTAGTTAAGACCACAAACTCAGTAGAGGATTATGTTAGACTGTACATCCGGGAGTTAGTCAGACTACATGGAGTCCCCTTGTCAATCATTTCAGATAGAGGTACCCAAATCACCTCGCATCTCTGGGAGTCATTTTAGAAGGGACATGGCACTCAGGTCAAGCTCAGCATAGCTTTCTATCCACAGACAGATGGACAAGCTGAGTGGACTATACATACTTTGGAAGACATGTTGAGGGCTTGTGTGATTTATTTCAAGGACAATTGGGATGATCACCTACCTCTCATTGAGTTTGCATACAATAATAGCTACCACTCCCGCATCCAGATGACCCTGTTTGAGGCATTACATGGTAGGAGGTGTGAATCTCCTATAGGGTGGTTTGAAGTTGGTGAAGCTACCATCATAGGACCAAACTCAGTTCATGAGGCTATGCAAAAGGTTTAGCTTGTCAAAGATAGGTTGAAAATAGCCCAAAGCCGATAGAAATCGTATGCAAATGTGAGGAGAAGAGAGTTAGAGTTTGTTATAGATGATTGGGTTTATCTAAAGATTTCACCTATGAAAGGGGTGATGAGGTTTGGGAAGAAAGGAAAATTTAGGTCGAGATATGTAGGACCTTACAAAATTCTGTTACGTGTTGGCAATGGGGCCTATGAGTTATATTTAACCGTAGAGTTAACATCAGTGCATCTAGTCTTCCGTGTGTCCTTGATGAAGAAGTGCATAAGTGATCTGACCTTAGTAGTACCACTAGACATTGTGGATGTAAGAGATAGTCTCTCTTATTAGGAAGTTCCATTTCAGATTCTTGACTGGCAGGTTCATAAGCTAAGAAACAAGGAGGTCACCTGAGTAAAAGTTTTATGGAGGAACTAGTTAGTTGAGACAGCTATGTGGGAAGTAGAATAACACATGATGGCTAGATATCCTCACTTATTTCCTTCCAAATCAACTTCAGTATCAGGTATTAAATTCTCTTCAATATTCTATTTTGTTCAGTACCCTTCAGTTCATCCCATGTTTAAATGTGCATACTAGTGCACAAGTTTAGTTAGTGTGGTTACCTCAGTTCGGAGTCAGTCATGTTTCTAGTAATCTGTTTGTGGTTTCCAGTCTTTGGATTGCAGCTTTTTCTCTATCATTTTGGCCTAGTTAGGCTCCATTCGAGGACGAATTATCCCAAGGGGGGAGATATTGCAACACCCCAAAACTCCCTAGGAAAATACTTTAGATTTAAAACTTGATCATGCAAAAAATTGGGAAAAATGATCACAGTACGACTCGTATAATAGAGGTACGAGTCATACCCAGACTCCTAGTAGAATGGTGGAGGAGATCTGTTAAGGTTACTTGAGAAACCATGACTTCAGGGTAAGACTCATACTATTTACATACGAATCATTCAGACTAGTCATGGAATAAATGTGGTCAGGAAAATTCAGGCTAACCACGAGGCATGGTACGACTTGTGGTACAACGGTGCAAATCATAGGATAAATCGTAAGAGAGCTCAAAGGAAGACTCAGGATTGAACTATGAATCATAACACAAGTTGTAGGATGTGGGTACGAGTCATAATAGACATTCGTTGAAAACTTCAGAGAGATGGTTTGGAGAAAAGTCCCTAATCATGAGTAGTGGTACGAATCGTAGTATCATGGTATGACTCGTAGGTTTGGTCGTACCCTTTAAAGGGCAGAAGTTTTATTAAAACTTTCAGGGGAAATTTTGTAAGACCCTATCAAATTAACTCCTAAAGTCATATTAGGATTATTTAGGAGGGATTTCAGGGGAATAGTCGACCTTTTTCACTCATTTCCTTCCAAAACAGTTAGAAGAATTATGAAGCTCAGGTAGTTCATCTTAGAGCAAAAGTTAGGGCTTGTACAATTCCTTCTCAGATTCTCAAAATCCTTCCAAGGAATTCTCCTCCAGATATGTGGGATTTCAACAAGGGAATTGTTCTTCTCTTGTTCCCAAAACCCTTATAAAAACTTATCAGTTTTAGTCCCTTTAAAAATCAAAGTTAGGGTTGTCTCTCAGTTAGTGTATGAATTTCCTTCTTGTTGTAACTCTCATGATTCTTGAAGGTTATTTCAAGTTATAACTCATGTTGATACCTCTTCCATGAAATATGTGTTTTATCCCTAATCTGTAAATGTGATTTAAAAGGTCTTGCTTAATTATCCAGATGCAAATGTTTCTTGATTTTGATGGTTCCCTTCTAATCACCAAGATAGTATAGTTATATGATCAAAAGTTGATTTATTAATTATTCAGTCTCAGTCAGTACTTAGCATTTTCAGTGTCTTACAAAAATGTCAACTGATCAGTTTTACTATATTCAGTCTCTTGAGGGGTTTATTAAAACTCCGTAGTCTCAGTTATCAGTCATCGGGTTGTTCTTTAGATGGCTACGATGCTTTTAAATAAAGCAGCTCTAGCCAATCTTAGAACACCTTCCTTTTAGTTATCAAGTTCTTCAAACTCTTGGGGTACTTCTAGATAAATATTTCCGACTTAAGTCTTAGGACATCAGGTTAGAGCTATCAACTTAATAGTCACAGTTAGGATTTCCAGTGGGAGTAGAACTTAGCACCGAGCGGACCAGGGTTCAGCGCACCCAGGTTCCCTGAACTATGTTGCCACCGTAGGTTATTTAGCGTGAATGGGCCTCAGGCAGTGATCACTAAGCTCAGCCACCATACCCTGGCAACGTATAATGGGCTTTCACCAATGGGGTATATATATCAGACTCCACATTTAGCTCACATGGTTATATGTCGATTATAGACTCTCCTACTTATTAGTTCAATTCAGTTTAGTATAATCTCAATTTCAGTTTAGTTCAGTTTATTTAGATTATAGTATATAGTTATGATGCTCAGTCAGTACCTATGTCATAGTGTTATAGTTATATTCAGTGTTTATCTATTCAGTTGTGTATTTTTACCTACATCTTACATACTCACAGTGTTGTATTTATATTCAGTGTTTGTATGTTCAGTTATATATTTCTATTGTTTTACATACATCTTACATACTTAGTACATTCAAAGTACTGATGCATATTTTCCATGTTGTATTGTATTATGATATAGGTGCAGGTTCTCAATCATAGCATGGTTAGTAGTACCCTCACGATGATTTCAACAGTAACATCTTTTGGTGAATCCTCATCTTTCGAGGACGAGAGCTTAGTTTCAGCTTATTTAGTTTTCTTTTGAGTTAGACTTTAGAGTTAGCTGGGGGCCTATCCCAGCAACTCGCCAGTTCTTAGAAGGCTTCCCGACATAGTATTTTTCAGTATGTTTTTTCACTAGTTGCATAAAGTTCAGTAGTTTATCAGACATGTTCTTATTTTTAGAAAATTTATTTAGTTACGTTTTCACAACTTTCGTTGTGTTTACTTCAGTATACCAGTGTGATGTTAAGCCATGGATTAACTTGCAGTCACTTGTTGTACCAAGTACCATTTTGCATCCAAGGTGTAGACTCGGGTCGTGGAAAGAATGCCCCTACATACTGGCATGAAAAACTTCTCATGCATATAAGGTTATAGGTTGTAGAGCTATGGGTTGTTTCTTTCTTATCCTATCTTATTGACTTCATTGTAGTTATCCTATTGTTATTGCCTTATGTTTATTATTCTCCAACTTTACAGACCAGTACATATTATTCATAATAACATCCCTTTTCCTGGGGATCCTACATTAATGTTGCAGGTGGAAGCCCTGATCTCCCTCTAGAGTAGGAGCTTTTGAGTTGAGCAATTGAGTTGGTATGATCCTTTCTTTCTGGAGCTGATGTCTAGGTGTGTAGATTATTAGTTTGCATTTGCATGAATTTTATTATTCAGAAGATGGGTAGGACTGGGCCCTATTCCTACTATCAGTTTTATACTTTATTAGAGGCTTTATAGACATAGTCATGGGTTTCATATTTCTTTTAATGGCATTGTCAACCTTCTGCATTTATCCAGTTGTGTTATAAACTCATCGACTTGCCTTTTCCTATTCTTGTTATTGTTGTCATTGTGACATTGCTGCTGCATATTTATTTTATTGTTCAGTAGGTTATGAATGTGTAATGGCCTGAATATTATTATTAATATTGAGATATAGTTGGATCGCTTGGTTAGGTAGGCACCGGGTGCCAGTTGCATCTCCCCAGTTTTGGGACACGACAAAAACTCTAGTTACCATATTAAATCTGCAAGTTTATAGATTGAGGACCAAAGATGTGTCTTCAGTAAAATCTTGTGGAGGAACAGAAATGTGGAAGAAGTAACCTGAGAAGATGAGGATGACATATGATCCATATACCCTCACTTGTTTCATACCCTAGGATGATAGCACATAAGCTTCGATTACTACTGTTGAAGTGAGATATATAATTGAGTTATATGTTATTATTTGATATTATTGTTGCATTTTTCTCGTATTATTATTGCGGAGCTATACTATTTAGCTATTTATGTTGTCCTGTAAGACACATAGGTTGGACTTTTCTATGTTTCTGGTTCCTAGATAGTCCATATTATAGAGGATACTCTACCGAAATTTATCGGCTACTTCTACAGTCTTGACTTCATGAATAAGTTATATTTGAGGAATAATGTACCTAAGGGGGGAAGGATACTTCATGAGTCTATGTTATATTCGAGGAAGAATGTTCCTAAGGGGAGAAGGATGTAACACCCTATATAATTTAAGCAATAAAATCATACTTTTGAGATATCACCAAAGTGTTTAATACCATAAGAAAAATGTGTTATTCAAATCACTCAATGATCCTATTTTAAAATTTTAGGTTGAGCAAATTGTAAATCAAAAATTGGCAAATGTTATCATGAATTATTTTAAAAAATTCTTTGAAATTTGGGCCAGATGTCATGGGGCTTTTCTCTCAATCAATAAGGAGTTATGAGGCCTACTTTCTACTAATTAAAGTTCTTTGAGTCTATTTTTTCAAAATATCAAATCGCTCATCAATTTGACATCTGAGTAAATATTTATAAGCATTTTACTATGGGCTGTTTGAAAAGAGTTGGGTCAGGCCGTCTTTATAAGTTAAAAATTGCCCCACAACTCACTTTAAGTTCATTTTTTATCAATTTTCAGAGTCTTTCAAGGTATTCTCATGTAGAATACTTATTTATGCTTAAAAGGACCATATCCAAGCCTCCTACCATCTAATTTCAAGCTAGAATCTTGTACACATCATCATGGAGAACATCTAACTTATGTTAGTTCCGCTGATTGTGGTCTTGTCGTTGTTTTTCTGACAGAGAACTATATAAAAGTGGTGTATATGTATTGCTTCCTTCTTCTATAAAAAGGTAAGGACTTCTATACCTCCCTCTTTCACTAAATTGGAAGTTGTTTGGAATATATTGAAATGACTATCGCTGATTTTTTAGGATTTTCTATGTGTCACTAGGTAATGTACCTAGTGGTCTAGTATGTTGTCCAATGGATAATTGCCCTAGTTTACACTGCATGTCAGTCAACACTTTCTTTGTTTCGTTCTTGATTTGTTGTTGCTGCTATTAATATGACATGAACTGCTTCAGAGTCTCCTTTATAAATTGATCACCTGCAGTGCTGGTGGTTGTAACTGCTGAATTTTAAAAGGGTGATATGGAGGTTTTTGAGCATTTTGTTAACCACCCCAAGAAAAATTGAGGCGGTTTCCATACTTTTCGGGATAGTTGTCCCTCTAATGACCAAGATTCTTCTGTCCAACATAAAAAACTAATTTGGGATTCAAAGGACATCCCAAATAATTGTGACTATCCCTACACATCTCACAAGATAGGGGCATCTCTTATACTTCGTGGACCTGTTGCACTGGTCCTACATTCTTCTACATCAAACATTGTCTCATCAAACACATAGATGACCAATATTAGCTCTTATTGCTGAGACTCCATCAACTTCTAACTTGTCTAGAGTGCTCTATGCTGCAAACACTCTACCAATATCCTGATAATCTCTATTATATGCTGACATGAGATTGAGCAGGGCTTCCAACTCATCATAGCTCTTGGATAGTGTCATTGAGCTATTGCATCAAACAATGCCTTGGAATCCTTCCTCAATACTTCTATTAAATCATGCTCAGTGATCTCCTTGGGTTGTCCATTATAAGGGCAATCTCGAAGATAATCCTTGTACCTATCCCATGCTTGAAGTAGTGACTCTCCATCTTTCTGAGCAAACCCATGGATTTTTCCTTTCAGCTCTTTGGTCCTCCTAGATAAGAAAATTTTGTTAAGAGACTTTTATGACAAGATATTTCATGAGGTGATGGATCCTGCTGACTCACTTTGAAATCACTCTTTTGCTTCCCTAAGCAATCAGAATGGGAACAATGTCAATTTCACATGCTCATCAGAAATATACTGATAGTGGAAGTTCTCACTCAGCTCAACAAATTCAATCAGGTGCATGCATGGGTCCTTATGTACCTTACCCTGATACTGGCACGTGGTCTGCACCAGCCACACTATTCCTTCCTTCAACTCAAAATTACCTATGATGGTGGGCTTCACAACAGCCTTTGAAGGATTTTCTAGGTTGGGCCTAGTGAACTTCAACACAATAATCTGTTTTTGTGCTTTTCTGCCCGACAGTAAAACATTTAGATTGTTAGCCAAATTTCATCTGCATATATGTTCTACCATTTTCACTCTTTACTGAAAAGTTTTATCAATCTCTGCATCAAAAGGAGCAAGGGAGTTTCTTTACTCTAGGTGTTTCGCATACACTAGACATGTAGCCTAAAAAGCATAAAAACAACAACTCACGTGAAGACAGAATAGGTAATAAAAACTCAACTACAACAAAATAATCTTTTCAAAGTCCCCGGCAATGGTGCTAAAAATTAATTGCATTCAAACACACAAGTAAGAGTATGTGGTAGACAAGTAATATAGGAGGTTAGTCATATTAATGATCCCATAGGGACTTGTCAAAGAGTTGAGCTAAATTGAATTTATATTAAACTAATAAATGAGGAGAAAAACAATTCTTGGGGGAATATTCTATTATTAACTATTTCATGAAAGCAAATGAAATATAAACTAGATTTGGTTTAAATCAGATAAGAAAACGATTTAGGGTTATGGATGGTTGACAATCAAATTAAGTTCTCAAGCTGCACACTTTATATTATTTTTTTGAGTTAGTAGGTGCAGGTATTTCTCTTCCTGACCTTCTGTCTGATGTCTTGAAGACTACTCGACTATTCTTAACACCTAGAATCCTATAGTCGTCAGTCAATAGGGAAGTACATTTGAAAAATTTACTGTATCAACTAAGTAAGGCTAATGGGAATATACCTATCCACATTAGCGAATCACTCCTCCTTCCCAATAGAGTTCGTGAACAAGTGCTACATTTTCCTATTACGCTCAAGAATTCCCTCTTGCGATTTCAATCGATGAGCCATAAATAATATTTGATAATTGGTTAGAAAATCAAATAATTAAGACCAAGAAAAAGTAAGCAATTCAAATAAATAGAAAATATTGGATAACATGTACAACTATCAAACATCAACCATCAAGTTTAAACCATAATCCCTGAACTAATTGTCTAGCTATTCATAACTTGGTTACAAGTCAATGGGTTCATGAATAGAATTGTTTAAAAGATGAAAGAGAATTATAAAAGTGAAAACTTCCATAAGATTCTTGAGTTCTCCTCTTCTTCTCTATTTCAAGTTGAATAAATTTGAACTCCCCTTCAAAATTGCATATATGCAGTACATACAAGATTTATAAAGTGGCTTTGGATGACAATATCCTTCATCTAAATGAGTGCAATAGGCCTATATTTGCACTGCTGCACCGCTCCCGCAACCCACGCCGTGACGCCGCAACCTTAATTTCCAGGCTCAATCGGTTGGTTGAGGCATCCACCAAAAGGCATTGTCACATTGCTTGGCGCAATGAAAAAGTATGTTTCTAGCTCTTTGTCTTGATTTTTCATGGACTTGCCTCAAGCACTTGGTTTTGGACATCGTACAAACTTCGAATTGGCTCAAATGTCTTCTACTCAAACTTTAAAGCTCTCTTTTTCCGTGTTCTTAGCTCAAAACTCTTCATTTTTGTCCTGTATATCAAAAACAACAAAGGTAAGTATAACGCATGTTTTTAGCATTTAAAGTACAATTAAACACCCAAATGTGAGGTGAAATAACTGTCAAATGTATAACATGCATTAGTAATCAATGTTGGCTATTTTGATTAACATGCCCTCACTTAAGACCAAGGAATTTTTCCATTTATATCATTAAAACTCACAATCAACACAAGGACAATAGATCATAAGAGAAGAGAAAGACACTTAAAGCTCACAAAGATATTCACAAGTCATGTTGCAACTACCAGCTACTTGCTTTTATTTTTAAATGCCTCTACTTTTGAAAACTCAGAGGAGATCACATAAAGGCTTTTATAAGCTTGTATTGTTGGCTTGGGAAAAGGTAGGATAAGCATATAAAAATTAGTGGCTTTTTACCCTCTTTGAATATTGCATCACTTTTTCTATACACATTTGTTAATATCTATCTCCTTTCTCTTCCATTATTTTAGCATTTCCACAACCCAAAACAACTTTTGGTGAGCTTTTTCTTCTTTTATTTTTCTTTTTTCCCGATTTTTCTTCTAGCTCCTCAAAATTGCTCATTTTGCTCTGGAAGTGATTTAAATATTTTTCGCTTTTATTTATTTTCATTTTTCACCCCAACTTGCACCTTGTTATATCTCAAATTCTTTTCTAGTGTCAAGGAGGATGGATTCAAAAGAGGATCAATAGCAAATTGGTTTCGATTTCATTACGACTGATCAAGAAGAAAGGTCATTGGATCAAAGGAGGAGACTAAGAATACATTTCATCATTCGGTAGGCTCATTTAGACAAACAGGCTTTTGAATCACCAAAAAGGGATAAGTTCATCTCTAAAACACAATGTCCCCTATGTTAAGGCATGACTCACTAGGCAAGTTTCTAATGTACAATAATTACAAGTGAACAAAATTACAGTCCTCACCATACATTAGCACATGGATGTCAAACAAGATAGTCATTTCTTACTCCAAATTAAGTAATCTATTAAGTACATACCATACGCAAATATAAAAAATAGAGATCTACATGTCAATACCAAAAAGTTGTGGAGATTTTTTTAAGAGGGGGGGGGCAATTTTTCAAAATTAATCATATAAACATGCTTTAAGCTCAATTTCCACTAAGTCAGAACAACTTTATTCAACCAAGAACAACACGAACTTAGACTGGTAGCCTTAAGAAAATTGCCTAGAAATCTCTCATCGGAACTAATCACTATGACTCTTCTATTTTATTATGTCGGGTTCAATAGAAATTAGATCTCTCGGGAAAGAACCAAATGTAAGAAAATCTAGGAGGAATCTAAAACACTATTATGAACTTCATCTAAACTACAAATAAAAGAAAGAAAATAAGACACGCACATCAAACCAATCATAATACACAGTACATCCTTATGCAATATAGAGCAAAAATGAATTGGCATGTAAGAGATTCCCCACCCCCGATTTAAAATGATGTGATGTACCCAATGCATAGAAAAGTAAAAGAGCAAGGGTTAGAACTCCTTGTGATGCACTTAGTGCACTAGTCGTTCCAAGGTGTTACGATGAATAGGAGATGTGATGTGTGTGAAATAATGGACAATGTGCGTGAGTGCTCTTGCTTAACAGGATTTTCTTGGGTTATGATGGATCAGACCAGCCTCCCCTATATACGATCGTAAAACAAATGTATAGACCATATTTGGGGTCAAAAGTCATCCTTTAGTAGTCGACTTTCCTATTTGTGATTATGCACATGCACAAAATCACATATGAACTGTAGACTGGAATTATGGTTCCTCTATTGAATCATACATCAACTTTAGAGAATTATCATTTTCCACTCACCTACTACTGAGTATATGAACCATAAAGTGAAAATACGATCCGTCTATTGAGCCGTAAGTGAAATTCATAGAACTTGTTACCTAGCCTTTAAAATATGAAACCACTTACACTCCATGGATATGTTTTTGTTGTCCATAACTGGGTTTTGTAGTGCCATTTCTGCCAATTATTCTAAGTGTCAAGCCTACACTTGCAACACCTATTATTATAAAGCTTGGGTCTTACCAAAAAATATTTGATTTCATATCACAGTATGCCTGCCACACCCCATCTAGGGAGCCATGACTGGCACCTAGTGCCATACTGGGATCAGGATTAACCTGACTGGTCTGGTGCACTACTGGTGCACGCCTGCAACTTAAATCAAGAAATTGATGAGCTATATCTCGGTTGTAAATACAGCATCTGGCCGACAAGGCCACTTGTAAAAGAAGACAACTAACCACCAACAACATATTAACAAGGATCCTATGCGGTCCGACAAGACCACCATGCTGTCTAGTGATAAATGAAATGAAATCAGGAATCTAAACTATGCTATAGCCGACAAGGCTGCTAACTAACAGCTAAACAAGGCCCTACACGGCCATCACATGAAATAGACATACATAGGCCCCACATGACTAAGAACAACTATTGGAAATCTGTAGCCTGCAAGCCTCTAAGAGTAGAATAATGGTCGAGACAGGGCCCTGACCTACCCGTAAACTATACAACAAAAGAATAAACCTCTTCTAACTACCAACTTTGGAGGAAGGGAGCTGAACAAACTGTTAACCCCAGCTGATGACTAAGAGGGTCCTGAACCGCGTATATCTGCACCTGCAGGAAAGTAATGCAACACCCCAAGAATGGGCGTTAGAACAATATGTACGGAATCTGTAAGGCAGTAAAATGATAAATAAATGAAAGTTGATACAACTGAAGTAATCATGAAGAAGGGTAAAAGTTTAACCTGAACGATCTCACCATCTGAAACATCTAACTAACAAGTATACATATACAAACAAGAACCTAACCGGGCCCCCATAAGCCTGGAAGGTGCAAACAAAATAGAATAACCTACCTGGTCCCCCATAAGCCTCTGCAAGTACAAATGATGTACACTCTAATGCCTCGCTACTGATGGTTCGTAAACATACTGTAACTCAGGAATGTTCGTTCTCTGAAACGGTGTCTGAGCCAGATAGGCTCCTGTAGCAATTGTATATATGTCTGAGATGTCTGGGCTGTGTAACTGGGCCCCGAGCCTTGGCTTAATTATGGGCTATAATGTAATCTTTGATAACTAGACCCCAGGCCTTGGCCCGACTATGGGTCATGATGAGATGTTGTAACTGGATCCTGAGCCTTAGTTCGACTATGGATCATACTGTAGCTGTTGTAGCTGATCCCCGAGCCTTGGCTAGACTATGGGTTGTAAAATAACTGATGTAGCTAGACCCCGAGCCTTGGCTCGACTATGGATCATGATAGAAGCTCTCAAAACTGGATACAGCCCTCACGGCCTCATTCTGGTCCCTTCGAACATTATACTGCTCTTTTAAACATTATTTTATAGGTAACAACATTTAAACCCTGAATATCATATACAACAATCGAACTAGATAGGGTTAACACTAATGAGGTTTTCTATATCATCGTTATCATCTAAATTCGGTTCATTACAGCTGACCCCAATAGGTTTACTCTGAAAAACTATAGTCACACAAGTTGTACTAACTTTACGACGAACGTAACTTGCCGAAAAGATAGCCTAACATACCTCGAGTGTCGACTTTCTTTTAACTGGTGAGTTGTAACTTGTAACTGATGATTCTATCTAACTGTAGCCCTGTTGCTGGGAGAATAGGGCTAGTTTTAATAATAAATTCGGCAAATAATGATAGCTTTTGATAATAGTATCAACTATAATTCAACTTCGAATAACTCGACGAAAACTCGCAATTTCTCGAGAGTTCAGAAGGGAGAATACTCACCTAAGTCCTGTGGCCGTTTAGGAATCAACTTGAAACAATTCGAACAACTTTCATTCAAGGGAGTTCCAATTTTTCGGGAGAATTTTTGAGAAATAAATCTGTATTAATTCTTCTGGTAGGCCTATAATTCATTACCCAAAGTTAATTTGAGATTGGATGGTGTTTGGTAGCGTAATCGGACGAAAACTTAAAGAGGATTGCGTGATCTTTTATTTCTAGTCGTGGGAGTTTTCATACAATGAAATAAAATTGAACCAAGGTTTTATATATAGGGGCTAAGGGATGTGGCAGGGGGAGGCACCCTGTGTTGCCTAAAGCACCAAACTGCCCCCCGTGTCACACCCCTCAACGCGCCAGCAGCCCTGGCGTGCCACGTTGGCCAGTGCACTGCTGGCTGGCGCATCGCGCAGGCCCTGTGTGCGCTAGTCCCATCCAACCCCGCTTCTGAGGCTTTTCCTACATGCGTCAAGCTCTCTTTATTCATTACAAATCCACGCATACGCCTACTAACTGATAATGTTTTACGGAGTGTAACATCCTCCCCCTCTTAGTAACATTCATCCTCGAATGCCATCTTTAGGCTTACAAGAGTTAACTCTTTTAGCTAATACTTACGAAAAATTCAGCAGAGTCCCCTCTATAATATGGACTATCCGGAAACCTGAAACGCAGAAAAGTCCAACATAGGCATCTCACAGGATGCTATAAACAGCTATTTCACCACAAAGAGGTAGCTAACTAGGCAGTACTAATAACATAAGTAGTAAAATAACAACTGAATAACAATATCTTCTTAACTGTATAATTTGAATCAACCTGGAACAAGTGAGGATATCTAGACCTCATGGTTTCCTCAGCTTCCCAGGTAATTTCTTCTTTATTTCTGTTCATCCACAATAGTTTAACCTAGGCAACGTCTTTAGCTCTCAATCTACAAACTTGTCTATCTAATATTTCAATCGAGATTTCTTCGTAGGATAACTCCTTAGTAACTTGGACATCCTCAATGGGCACAACTCATGTCGAGTCCCCTATACACTTTTGCAACATAGACACGTGAAATACTGGGTGAGTAGACTCTAACTCTGAAGGTAACTCTAATTCATATGCCACTCGGCCTATCCTTCAGTTGATCTGATATGGCGCAATGAACCTTGGCCTAAGCTTGCCTTTCTTGCCAAATCTCATCACGCCCTTCATCGGTGACACTTTAAGGAATACCTAATCACCTACATTAAATTCCAAGTCTCTACGCTATATATCGAAGTAGGACTTCTGGAGACTCTGGGCTGTCACTAACCGCTCTCTGATAAGTTTCACTTTCTCTACTGATTGGTGAACCATATCTGGCCCGACTAACTCTGCCTCTCCTACCTCAAACCATCCGATGGGGGGGGCCTACATTTCCGCCTATATAAAGCCTCATAAGGAGACATATGAATTGTAGAATGATAACTGTTATTATATGAAAATTCAATAAGGGGTAAATGTTCATCCTAGCTTCCTCCAAAATCTAGCACACACACCCCTAACATATCCTCGAGCGTCTGTATGGTGCGCTATGCCTGGCCGTCTCTCTGAGGATGGAATGTTGTACTCAGATTAACTTGTGTCCCCAACCCTTTCTTAAATGATTGCCAAAATCTAGTTGTAAATTCTACCCCCAATCTAAGATAATAGATGTTGGGACACCATGCAAAAGGAATATCTCTTTAATATATAGTTCAGCGTAATCTTCGGCTGAGAACGTAGTCCGAACTTGCAGAAAGTAAGCTGATTTTTTCAACCTGTCAATAATCACCCAAATAAATTAAATTTTTGTCTGGTACGGGGTAATCCTGTCACAAAGTCTATATTGACTGCCTCCCACTTCCACATGGCTATAGCCATCTCCTGAGTTAGGTCGCCAGTTTCTGATGTTCGGCTTTTACTTGTTGGAAATTAGGGAAAGCACCACGAATTTGGCTACACCTTTCTTCATTCCAGGCCACCAGTATATTTCTTTTATGTCGTGGTACATCTTCTCGAGATTGGATGAATAGAGTAGAGAGAGTAATATACCTCTGCCATAATCTGTTGGCGAAGCCCTGCTACATCTGGAACGCAGAGGCGACCTCTGTATTGCAAAACCCCATCTCCAATTATCTCGAAAGCTGATAATTCACCTTGTTGAACCTTATCATTGAGCTATGCTAAATGAGAATCCTCGCACTGCCGCTCTTTTACCTCTACCACCAGGGACGATAATAGCCCCATTATCCTCTGAATCCACTATCTGAACTACTAAACTGGATAGCTGGTGCAATTCTCAGGCCATTTCCCGTAGTTCTGATTCAGATGTGCTAGACTACCCATGGATCGACGACTCAGGGCATCTGCTACAATATTAACCTTCCCTGGGTGATATAAGATGTTCACGTTATAATCTTTCAACAATTCTAGCCAACGACGCTATCATAAATTCAACTCTTTTTGTGTGAAAATGTACTGGAGGCTTTTATGATCAGTAAGAATGTCCACATGTACACCATACAAGTAATTCCTCCACATCTTTAAGGCGTAAACTACTGCAGCTAATTCCAGGTCATGGGTGGGATAATTCTTTTCATGTTTCCTCAGTTGCCTTGAAGCATACGCAACTACCTTCCCATGTTACATCAAAACACACCCTAACCCAACGCCTGAAGCGTCGTAATGCACAATGTAACCCTCTTAGCCTTCTAGCAAAGCTAACACTGGTGCCGATGTCAATCTATTTTCCAATTTCTGGAAACTCTGCTCACAGGCCTCAGTCCACTGAAACTTAGCTGCTTTTTGAGTCAATTTAGTCAAAGGCGCTGACAGGGTAGAAAATCCTTTAACAAACCTTCTATAATATCCGGCTAATCCCAGGAAGATGTGAACCTCCGTTGGAGTTGTAGGTCTAGGCCATGTCTTTACTGCCTCTATTTTCTGCAAATCAACCTGAATACCAGCCTTTGATACAATGTGGCCCAAGAAAGCTACAAAATTTAACCAAAACTCACATTTAGAAAACTTTTCATATAGCTAGTGGTCTCTGAGGATCTGAAGTACTATTCGCAAATGATCTCTGCGTTCTATTTCTAAGAGAGAGTATACTAGAATATCGTCAATAAACACTATAACAAAAAGATCTAAGTATAGCCTAAAGATATTGTTCATCAGATCCATGAACACTGTTGGGGCATTTGTCAACCTGAATGACATGACTAGGAATTCAAAATTACCATACCTAGTCCTGAAAACTGTCTTTGGGATATCTCTCTCCCGAAGTCGAACCTAGTGGTACCCGGATCTCAAGTCAATTTTAGAAAAATATTTTTCTCCTTACAGTTGATCAAACAAGTCATCTATCCTGGGAAGTGGGTATTTATTCTTAATAGTAACTTTATTCAACTACCGATAATCTATACACATGCGGAGGGAGCCATCTTTCTTTCTTACAAACAAAATTGGCGCACCTCACGGCAACGTACTCGGCCTGATAAAGCCCATATCTAACAGATCTTTCAACTTCTCCTTCAATTCTCTCAATTCAGCAGGAGCCATTCGGTATGGAGGGATGGATATAGGTTGAGTACCAGGTATCAAGTCTATAGAGAAATATATTTCCCACTCTAGGGGAATACTAGAAAGTTCGTTTGAGAACACATCTAGGAACTCATTAACCACTGGAATAGACTGGAGAGTCGGGAATTCTACTTACATATCCCGAACCCTAACAATATGGCAGATACAACCCTTTACTATCAACTTTTTCGCCTGGAGATAGGATATGAACTTACCTTTTGGCATAGTTGTATTACCTCTCCACTCTCGCACTACCTCTCCTGGGAAATGGAATCGGACAATTCTAGTCCAACACTCTACAGTGGCGTAACATGGTGCCAGCCAATCCATACCCATAATTATATAAAAATCAATCATTTCTAGTTCTACTACATCTGCTAAGGTCTGTCGACCAACAATCTCTACTGTACAACTCTAGTAAATTCTTTTTGCAATAATAGAGTCATCAATGGGTGTACACACTGAGAAGGGTCGTGGAAGCAATTCTGGCACTATATCGAACTTTCGGGCCACTAACGGAGTAACATACGACAAAGTGGAGCCCGGGTCTATCTGTCACGCCCCAAAACTGGGGTAGGGCGCAATTGGCACTTGATTCATGATTGATCAAGAAGCCGGCTATATGACATCTGTAACTATAACACTTAGGCCATCCAGGCCACCTGTCATAATCAACTGAAGAATAAACTGGACCCATAAGGTCTCAAAAATACAAGGTAAACAATCAAAATGCAACCAAGGCAATTAGTGTGCTAAACCAAGCAACAATAAGCCGACGAGGCCACAAACTGAATAACACCGTACACACTAAGTCCACAAAGCCTCTAAAGAGTAAACTAACTGATGTTCAGAACAGGGCTCCGACCTACCCATATCCGCATCTCAAAACTCAAGAATAAATAACTAAGCCCTAGCTCCAGGAAGAAAGGAGCATACCAACCATCTGTTGATCTCATGAACTGCTACTCAAATGGCCATCCTGACCTCTACCTGCACCTGCGGCATGAACGCAGGTCCCCAAGCAAGGGGACGTTAGTACAAATGAAATGTATTGGTATGTAAGGCTGAAACTGTAACCATGAGATAATAATCCTGTAATAACTAACTTAGCACATAAACATATAAAGGATAAATATAACCTTGAACTCTGCAACCTGTAATTGATATCAACTTACTATAACATAACTGAACTCAAGATAACTGAACCAGGAATAAGGGATGGTAACAACCTGGAATCCTGGAAACTAAAACCTGATAATAACTCTATAATGGGATGAAAATGCAATTAAGAAATGCACAAGAAAGAAACTATAATTGTAATGCCAGCGACCAGCCAACCATAAATCCATATATAAAATTCGTCCAGCCGGTGTACCACAGTGGGGTAAAATAAAAACATCTCCAGCCGATGTACCACACCGGGGTAAAATAAAAAGATTTCCAGTTGATGTACCACATCGGGGTAAAATAAAAATATCTCCAGCGAGGTACCACACCAGGGTAAAATAAAAATATCACCAGCCGGTGTTCCATATCGGGGTAAAATAAAAATATCTCCAGCCGATGTGTAATACCGTGGTAAAATAAAAATATCTCCAACCGGTGTGCAATACCGGGGTAAAATAAAAACATCTCCAGCCGGTGTGCAATACCGGGGTAAAATAAAAAATGCCAGTGTGCCATACCGGGGTAAAAATAAAAATATTCTCAATCATAATCATTAATGGAGCCGATAAAGCTTATAGTGATTCAATTTAACACATGTAGCATTGAAATGACAAATGCTTAATCTATGGTCGTAATCCGTCTCTTTCGTAACATATAAATACAATTGAGCACATATACCATGTAAAATTGGAAAATGTGCACATATATCATGTAAAGCTGTCAAATTATATACAAACATGTCAACTCAGTGACTCGACGGACCTTCAGGAGGTTTAGCCAACATAAGAATTTTAGAAGACTTACAAGCAATGTCCTATAGATAGTCTTACCAATTTAACGTATCGCTTGAGTAGAAGCACATAGATTCCCATTTCTATACAATCCTTTGACATCTGGGAACTACATATATATACTGCCCACAGGGTGGTTCCTTTACATGTATTGACAACTATGCCTGGAATTTCATTGCAAAACTTATCATGTCGATGAGCACATGCAGTTCTCAATTCATTTGCCTTATTTGCAGGAAAACATGGGACTTATAACTTGAAGCTTGGAGTTATTGTCATAACGCTTAACATATACGTAGAGCTGAGAGCTAAATTACAGACATACAATGTATGAGACTTCTGTATAACGTATAAACTCGTATTTAGTTAGCTGAGTGACCTCCAGGTGACTTCCTGGGATTAGAAGTTCTAAGATTAACTAATCATTTTCATAGTTTGTGCTTACACTTACTTAGATATTAGGAACATTGGTACATGGGAGAATCACTCTTCTGAATTTAGGGAATTCAAATGATAACTCAACAAGAGCTAAACAAATAGAGGCGTCACTTGAATATAACTGAAAAAAATTCAACTGTATGTTATAATATGAAAATCATATACATTAAGACTTCTTACTAGAAAGATATATAAAGACTTAAGTTCTTAGGCTCGTACGCAACTTCAAATACTTGATCGAGACATTAGCATGATTCTCGAAATATGATCTCTTGAAAACTTCTTAGATTAGCATAACACCCTTCAACATAACTTAGGGACTGGAAGACATTACTTAAGAATCTGAGATTTGGATTTGTTCAACTTGAGAATTCATAGGCAACTCTCCAAGTGCTGCCTTATAGGCAAATAAAGACTTATAACCATAATTCGGACGACGCTGAATTGACTTTCACAAATTTGTAATTAACCGAGGAGCTTACGAAAGCTTACATCATTATAAATGGATTAGATGCTCCTAGGATCACCCTTTTCGTTCATGGAAGACAATTTCAACACTTAGAACCGATAACTTAGCATAAACGTTTAGGGGTATAACAGAGAGCTTCTCTTTAACTTAAGTTACTATTTACAAACGTTCAACTCTAGCTGATTTATACAAGGTCGTCACCTAATACTCATTATATCATTACCAAATAACGTATTTGTATCACTTATTTAACTTAATGCCTTGTCTACTCTCAGGAGGTTCAGATAGCACAAGAGTTACAGTAAATTTACCGCGGCACTCTAAAGACAATTCTTGTTACCCTAGCGTGTAACTTGAACGTAAGAATAAGCATAAATATATATTATTTTCGTATAACCTTCTAACATTAATAAACTGTGTATAACCTTCCCAAAAAGATGTTTTCATAGAAATATCAATAATTTACACATTCGAGTTCTATCTTTCAAGTTCAACGTATCGGTTTGTTCGAAAACTCGTTAACTAGTCAGTTAGACAAAGGGAGAGAAATAAAGGAATCTCATCTTGGCCTTATATACCTTAGAACATGTTCATAAGAGGGTGGATAACTATTGTAAGGAATTTTCATTTCGTTGTTCTCATTTACCCTTATTTAGCTTTAAATTGTTTTCTAGCGTTAAGTTCGTTTGCGTGTCATCTTCTTGCCTTTTTACAAATTTCACATAGAAACTAGAATTTTGAACACATTTGATATCACATGCATGAAATAATATAAAGGACCAGCTCACGGTGCCCATGTTGAGGGGATTTCAGACTCGATTTACAACTACAACCATAATCGTAAACAATAAGCCTTCCACTTCACATTCGTTCACTGCAAGCATATTTAACTCTTCAAGCCTTCTATGAAGTAATTCTAATACTTTGGGCAGAATCATGTATGCCTCAATAGGGACACAAAACATAGTAACATTGTCCCGATCAACAACAAGATTTCGTGCTTGGAAAATAAGAATAGGGATGCCTTTACATACCTCACTTCGTCGCGTCTTTTTAGCTAATTTCTTCCGTTTGCTAGAAACTCCGACACCTTCAACTTCCTTACATACACTACATGGAATGAGTATTGTTTATGCCAAGTTCCCAGTCACAATTCTTGTCCCAAAACGTAAAACCAAACAGCCACATCATAATATAATTTTCAGCAATCCTACGTACCTTAGGCCTCTTAAACTTGAGGCAATTCAAGAGAGTTTCGCTTACATGCTTTTGGTGTTTAACCTCCCCAAAGGTGTGGTGTATTTTGGATAAATTCCAGCATCTATACAGCTGTAACAACCTTCGCAAAAATAGGCAGAAACCTCAGTTAAATATCACATAAAACACATATTGACTTTATGTCATTTCCTTACTTTAGCTTGCGAATTTGAGCGGATAAACCAAGTAGGAACACTTACCTTTCACTTGTGTATAACCCCTGCCCATATGGGGTTCCTCTTCATCTAAATTCCATTCCCAAAATGTAGCAACCATGCTGCCAAACCGCAGAAACAACACACACCCACGCAACACATAAGTTCCAATTTCACTTCCAATATAACTTGTTAATTCATGATAATTTAAAGAGTAAAAACACTACCTCCTTTTGTATTCAACTCTCACCAATATGGAGGTAGAACTTCAGCTCCCTACTGGCCAAAAATGCAGCATCTTGGCAGCCAAAAATGCAGAAACTCGACAATTAGAAGCTCACAACATAAGAAACCATTTCCAAGCTTGGGCTATAAGGAAATTTGACCTATCCATACGATTTATTACCTGGGATTTGTTTTCACCATTGGATGGAGCTCTTAATTCTGCGAATTTTGATTAAAAAAATGAAGTGAAACGGAGTAGAAATGAGCTTTTTAGCTCAAAATTACTTCATATATCCAGGTTGGGCGGTGCCCGCTTGCGGTGCCCTCGTGTGTGCACACCAGCTGCCTGCCTGTCTCGTCGCCCGCGCACATGGGCGTTTTTCCAGCCGACAGTGCTGTCTTCAAATGAGCATAACTTTTTACTCCAAACTCTGATCGAGGAGTGGTTTTTTTCACTGTAAACTAGACTCAAATACCTATCATTTGATATGTTATGGGACTTCTGGATCATTATATGTGTGGAGATATGACCATTTAAAGTTGACCCTTATTTACAAACTACATACTCTTCGCTTTTCCCTTTGCACATGTTTCCCTCCTCACCTACGGACAACATACGATTCATAATTCCATTAATATGACATATAACCATCAAATAATCATCAAAAAAAAATTACGGGGTGTAACACTATCAAGGTATAAATTGAGTGAGAGAAAACATCTAATATACCTGTCACAACATCTAGAGATAATTCTGACTCTTGTCGCGCAGGTAATTCATAAGTGCAATCCTAACCACTGCCTGAACTAGATGCCCCTGATATACCTCGGCCTCTGCCGGCTGGAGCTGAGGGTCTGTACCCTGCAGAAGGTGCTGGGGCATATGTACCTGCTGAAGATCTATTTTGTTGGCCATGAAAGCCTTGGCATCTAGTCAGGCAATCTCTCATTATGTGCCCCTCTTGTCCACAAGAATAACAGGCAGTGGAACCATACCTGCATCTCCCCAAATCCAACCTATGACAGGTACTACAACGTGGTACTGCTGATCTGATTTGATCTGGCCCCCTCTACTGTTGCGAGCCTGGTGCTCGTGAATTTTCACCGAGACCTGACTGCCTATGATGATCTAATCTGTTGTCCTAATGCTTCTGGGATGGGGGCCTAGGTGGCCTACCTGACAGGCGAGGCCTGGGTCCGCCCTGAAAATTTGCCTGAAAATATGGGGGCCTAGCCCTCCGACACTGCTCCTGACTTGCCCTTTCCATGGTGTACTGACGCTTTCTGAGCTCCTCTATATTCTGAGAAAAGGCCTAGATCCATGAAATATCCATATACTCTTGTAGTGTAGCTGTAATACATGACTCCACATATTTCAGTGCAAGTCCCATAATAAACTGGTGTACCCTGGCTGGCATAGTGTCAACAAACGAGGGTGCATATCTAGCTAAGGAATCAAATCTCAATGCATATTTCTGGCGCTCATTCTACCCTGCTCCAGATGAAAAAACTGCTCTACTTTGTCCTGCCGGACCTCTCGGGGAAAATAATGGTCTATGAAAGCCTCTGAGAAGCTAGGACACGTAGGTGGAGGTGGATTTATGTCTCAGGATCTCTCCCAACTCTCGTACCAGAAGACTGCCACATCTCACAATCGGAATACTGCTAAATCAACTGATTCTGTAGACGAGCCATGCATAACCCTGAATATTCTTTGTAGCTGATCTATGAAATTTTGGGGGTCTTCTCTATGATCTATCCCTGTAAACTGCGGGAAATTCAAGGCAAGGAACTCATGGACCCTCGAACTACTGGGCCCCTCAGTGGGCTCAAAGAAAGCTGGTACTACTGGCTGAGGTTGTCGCTGGGCAGCCATCATCTGAACCAACATATAGAATGCATCCCTGAGCTCATGATATGATTGCACAGGAATGGTTGGGGGTGGTACTGGTATATCTTCTTCTCTACAGGGCTTTGAGTGCGGTGGTGAGTGCTGGGGATACTAAGGTGACGTCTCCTTATCGCCCTTAGATTGGGCTGACTCTGACTGGGGCCCCCTACTAGTGCCCTCTCCTGCTGCCACATCTAGATCTCGACCAGTCATGGTCCATCATGCGTCAAACATTCTTCTCTGTAAATAAATAGAATAACATAAGCTTAGGGAGTCACCCTATGCAGCACAACTCAATAGCACGACTTGGGGAGAAAGAAGAGTAACCACACTATTATGCCTTGTAGCCTTCTGCCTATAGAACGTGGTGCATACTACATCCGTAGACAAGACTCTACTTGACACGACTTGTGGACTCCCTGGGGTACGACCTGCTCTGGTACCAAGTTTGTCACGCCCCACCTAGGGAGGCATGACTGGCACCTAGTGCCATACTAGGATCTGGACTAACTTGACTGGCCTAGTGCACTACTGGTGCACACCTGTAACTTAAATCAAGAAATTGATGAGCTATATCTCGGCTGTAAATATAGCATTTGGCCAACAAGGCGACTCATAAAAGAAGACAGCTAACCACCAACAACACAATAACAGGATCCTATGCGGGCCGACAAGACCACCATGTTGTCTAGTGATAACTGAAATGAAATTAGGCAACTAAACTACGCTATAGTCGACAAGTCCGGTAACTGACAGCTAAATAAGGCTCCACACGACCATCACACGAAATAAACATACATAGGCCCCAAATGGCCAACAACAAAAGCTAACTACTGGAAATCTATAGCCTGCAAGCCTCTAAGAGTAGAATAATGGTAAAGATAGAGCCCTAACCTACCCTTAAACTGTACAACAAAAGAACAAACCTCCTCTAACTACCAACTCCGAAGGAAGGAAGCTGAAAAACTGTTAACCCCAGCTGATGACTAAGAGGGTCCCGAACCACGAATATCCGCACCTGTAGGCAAGTAATGCAACAGCCCAAGAATGGACATCAGTACAATATGTGTCGAATATGTAAGGAAGTAACATGATAACTGAACGAAAGCTGATACAACTGAAGTAATCATGACGAAGGGTAAAAGTTTAACCTGAATGATCTCACCATCTAAAACATCTAACTAACAAGTATACATACATAAACAAGAATCTAATCGGGCCCCCATAAGCCTTGAAGGTGCAAACAACATAGAATAACCTACCTGGGCCCCCATAAGCCCCGTCAAGTACAAACGATGTACGCTCTAATGTCTAGCTACTGAAGGTTCATAAACATATTGTAACTCCGGAATGTTCGTTCTCTGAAACTGTGTCTAAGCCATATAGGCTCCTGTAGTTGTATCTGTGTTTGAGCTGTCTGGGTTGTGTAACTAGGCCCCAAGCCTTGGCTCAACTATGGGCCATAATGTAATCTCTGATAACTGAACCCCGAGCCTTGGCCCGATTATGGTTCATAATAACACTACCATATCTGGTCCTGAGCCTTAACTGGACTATGGATCATACTGTAGCTACTATAGCTGAGCCCCGAGCCTTAGCTTGACTATGGGCTGTAATATAATTGTTGTAGCTAAACCCCGAGCCTTGGCTCGACTATGGATCATGATAGAAGATTTGAAAACTTATACGGCTCTCACGGCCTTACTCTAGTCCCTTCGGACATTATGTTGCTCTTGTAAACATAATTTTATAGGCTACAGCATTCAAACCCCGAATATCATATACAACAATCGAACTGGCTAGGGTTAACACTGACGAGGGGTTCTATATCGTCGTTATCATCTCAATTCAATTCATAACAGATGAACCCAATAGGTTTACTCTTAAATACTATAGACACAAAAGTCATACTAACTTTACGACGAACGCAACTTGACAAAAGGATAGCCTTTCATACCCGAGTGCTGACTTTTGTTTAACTAGCGAATTGTAACTTGTAACTAGTGATTCTATCTAACTGCAGCCCTGTTACTGGGAAAATATGGATAGTTTTAATAATAAATTCGGCAAATAACGATAGCTTTTGATAATAGTATCAACTATACTTCAACTTCGAATAACTCGACGAAAACCCATAATTTCTTGACAGTTCAGAAGGGAGAAATACTCACCTAAGGCCTCTGGCCATTTAGGAATCAATTTGAAACAATTCGGACAACTTTCACTAAACGGAGTTCCAATTTGTCGGGCAAATTTTTAAGAAACAACTCTGTAGTAATGCTTCTCATAGGCCTAGAACTTGTTATCCAAAGTTTATTTGAGATTGGATGACGTTTGGTAGCGTAATCGGACAAAATAATGATGAGGATTACGTGCTCTTTTATTTATGGTCATGGGAGTTTTCATAGAATGAAATAAAATTGAACCAAGGATTTATATATAGGGTTAAGTGCGGTGGCAGGGGGAGGCGCCCTGCTCTGCCCAAAGCACCAAATTGCCCCCCGCATCGCGCCCCTCAACGCGCTAGCAGGCCTGGTGCGCCGTGCTAGCCAGTGCACTACTGGCTGGCGTGTCGCGCTGGCCCTGTGCGCACTGGTCCCATCTGACCCCACTTCTGAGGCTTTTCCAACACACGTCAAGCTCTCTTTATTCGTTACAAATCCACGCATATGCCTACTAACCGATAATGTTTTACAGGGTGTAACAATGACATGAATACTATACATAGTGTAGCATCTCTTGGGTTGCCACCCAAAAAGTGCCTAATTTAACTTCACGGCAAATCACAATGAATTTTGGTAACTTTTACCTTATTTTTCTCTACTTACCACCCTGCTCCACCTCAACTTTATTAGTAGCCTTATTGGCATTAAAATGGTTAACATCAGAACCCAACACTTTTTCACTTCAAGTCATAATGGACATACAATGAGTATTTTGGACTCCTTCATTACCTTTTTCGTTGGCAACTGTCTTGTTTTCTTCTAATTTTTCTCCCTCAATAGGTCTCTTATCTATTTCCTCAACTTTTGAATGGACGTTATCTGGGAGATTACAACCTCTAACAAGCTTTTTAGAGTGGCATCTATTCTTTCTTGATTTTGCAACACTCTCTCCAACATGCCTTCTAGTTTAGAGCCTCCTTGATCCTGTGACTCACCATCTCTCCAATTTCTAGAACTAGAGGTTTGACCTCTAGGTGGAACATATGGGTTAGAAAACTCCTATTGCCAAAGTTGTTGTTTTTCCAATTTTAATTTTGATGCATTTGTCTTTCCTACCATATTGCTTTTCTTAGCCTCGCAGTTGTAGTCTCTAGTGATTTTGGTAGTTAGAGGACTAATAGTTCTGATTTTAATTATGGTAATTCTTCTTGTGATTACCTCCTTTCATGTTGTTTATGTAATTTGCATCCTTAATGTGCAAAGAAGGTTGGTTATGATATTGGTAGCCCTGTATTGGAGGAGGCAATTCTACATTTGTGGATAACAAGTTTGTGGCTGCTGAGAATAACCCTGCTTTTGGTGAGGATAACCTTGCATATCATCAACTATGTTCACCTTCTTAAGCTCATTCTTAGTCAGTCTTTTTATGAGCAAAGAATGCTGGTGGACATAGTCACCATCATTTGATCCCTTTCTTGGTTCTCCTTCATGAGATGGGTCATAAATAGGGCACCAATAGTGACACCACCACTTGTATCTCCTACAGGCCAATCATGATTTTGCTTGGTTATCTTGACAAGAATGATTAATACATTATAAGTTTTTTCTATAGTCAGATCATTCGCCATAGATTTGTAACGACCTGCATGTTGTTACGAGGGGAATGGACTTATAACACCCGAAAAAGCTAGAATCTATAGAATTGGGCGTGAAATCAACTAAGTGTTAAAAAGAGACTTTTTGGGGGAGCTACAGGTTCATGGGACCGCTACAGTGGTGTCATGATCCAATTTTACATCCTAGCCGTAACACGGGACAAGGGACTCAAAAAGGCTCCAAGTCGACCCATGGAATAATCATAGCATAACATTTGACAATCAAAATAGCTAACAGAAACATAACTGAGCGGAAGCTAACTGTAAGACTAAAATTTAAAACTCAAAAGACATAATCTAACAAAACTCTAATACATAGACTGAACCTGATTACACATGTCTGAAAGCCTCAACTAAACTGATGAGTTGCTGGGACAGGTCCCCAGCTAACTCCTAAAGTCTAAAAACTGAAATAAGAAACATAGATCTCATCCTCGAGAGATGAGGACTCACCACAATCCATTGAAATGGCAAAGGAGCGTGTCTAACCGCGGGGATTAGGCTGGATACCCGAATCTATATCATGAAATGATATAGCACATAAAATATGCGGTCAGTACTTGGAATGTATTGAGCATGCAGGAAATGTAAATAAACTACAACATACAAGTATTAACATGAAACTTTTATTAACAAGAAAGAAATAAACTAAGTGCATCTACATATAATTGAGTAGAATGCAACAACCCTTTTTGAGTTACATACACATATTAACATGAAACTTTTATTTGGAAATCATATTTTGAAGCATCATCAAACTCATGCATAAGGGTCATGTACCTAACATATAATGCAAGTTGAAGCTGAAACTGATCTCATACACTGTACTAGCTATCTGTCAATAATTGAAACTACATTCTACTATATCTGATTTAAACTGAAGTATGAACTATACAAAACTGAGCCAAACTGATAACATGAACTAAGGGAGTCATTCTCTGCTATGGAGAGTCCCAACTGAACTAAGGGAAACATTCTCAGCTATGGAGAGTCCCTGATTGACTAAGGGAAACATTCTCAACTATGGAGAGTCCTAACTGAACTAATGGAAACATTCTCAGCTATGGAGAGTCCCAAATAATGCAAGGGAAATATTCTCGGCTATGGAGAGTCCCAACTGATCTAAAGGAAACATTCTCGACTAAGGAGAGTCCCTGACAGACTAAGGGAAACATTTTTAGCTATGGAGAGTTCCTGACTGTACTCGAACATGAGGAATACATATCCGGCATTATTCATCAGGTCTAAGCTACTACAGTTAATCAGAGACATGAGCATTTACTGATTTTATCATACTGCATTCATTTAGGATTGATTAAGGCTACTTTCTACTAACAACAAACCCCAAAAGTCTGAAGGATCATTATCATGTTTTATCATCATGGTACCAAATCGTCATTTAATCCAAACATTTTATATTCACGAAACATCTATAGGTTCAGATCATACTTTACGCACATCCACAACATTCAAATCCTGAGTTCATAACTTGTGATGTATATTTTAGATTCATGTAGGATCCATAGGTCCAACTCATACTTTAACAAGTATAAATTGATTCGTATATTCTAAATTTATGAAAAATCCCATATAATCAACTTATACCTTGAACATGTACAATGAGATCATGGTGCAAGCATATGAATATTTCATAAAAACCCCATTTTGAAATTTATTTAAAATCACAGTGAAAATTCGATGATCATGCCATTACCATAGGTTCAACTCATACCCAATACATTTACATCATAATCATAGTGAAAACATTTACATACTTCACATTGTTCAAGCCCATAAGTTCTTACCGCATCTCTACAAATCTAATAAATCATATATTCTAGTTTTTAAGGGAAATCCTTATGATCTTCACATATTTTAGAATGGATATGAGTTCTTGACATAATCAAGTGAATAATAACGAAATTCCATTCGAAGTTCTAGGCTATCTCATGGTAGAAATTACATAATCATGCATTTTCCATCTTAAGTACATAATTCGAGATATTAAAATAATCCCATAAGAATACATGACTTTAAATTTATAATGGGTCTTAGAGTACATTGAAGCCATAGAGGAAACCATCCATAAATCAAAACCCTAGATCATGCTTTTTTAGAACAAGAGATTCGGGTTTTAAATAAAAAGTTTGGGGAACAAGGATGGAAGGATATCCTTGTTGAAAAACCCACATACCTAATTTAAAGGCTCCCTACAAATCTTGAAGCTTGCAGCTCGTGAAAGAAGCCCTAGGTGCTCTTTGAACTTGGGAAAAGAAGGAGAGGAGAACTCTATCGATGAGTTTTGGATAATGAGGGTCTTAGGCTAGTGAGAACCCCTATATTTGGACCCCTTTCAACACCCAAAACGACACCATTTAAGAATAAGAAGCATAGGACTTTACCGATATACCCCGTGAATTAAAAATAAAAACTGTCGGATCTGTGAACACGACCCTCACCACGAGTCATTGGTCCTCACCACGACTCGTGGTGACCATCCCTTGCTTCTGGGGTCCTTTTTCTCAGTTTTTGCTTCCTCAACCATTAACCAACAGGACGAGTCGTTACTTCAACCAACGAATCATCATCATCTCCTTTGCCACTGATCTTGTGCATAATTGCATGCCCAAGTGCTACCTTATAACTCAATTTAGTCTTGTTTATCTAATTATTTATATACATTCTCATGTGATTTTATGTAAATGTGAATATATACTAACCAACATGATTAGTCCTTGTTTTTGAAGGTTAATAATGCCTTTGAGGAACTAATTCATGATTTGGTGAAGTGGAGGAATGGAATCAAGAGCAAAACGTGAAAGTCAACAAGAAAACATGCAATAACTGGCACCCTGCGCGATAGGGGCCGTGGCACGCTGCCAACGCGGCAACACTTGGCCAAAAATTGCATTTTTTGGCACATTCCAGTGAGGGTACGTGTTACCTCCGTGTCACGGAGGTCAATTAGGGCGTTCATCTCCGTGACACGTTGCTGTTCCACCACAGGCCAAATTTTGCATTTTTTCAGCATAGTATAAATTGAACCCTTAGCTTCTAAAATCAGGGAACACAGGATTTTCTGGAAAAACCAAAGGAGGCGCGAAGGAGACTTGAAGAACTCCTATTGGGTTCATATTTTCTTTGTTTCTTTTCATATATTCTTGTAAGTATATTACTCTAAACATGTTTTCGTGTAATTATACGAACATGAGTGGCTAGAACTCTTCCTCTAGGGTTGAAGCCACAAGATATGATTGTGATTTTGTGGTTTGTTTTGGAATTAAGTTATTGATTGTTGTTTCTATCTTGCATTCTGGATTGTTGGTTGTTTTCATGATTGATCACAATGAAAACATACACGTTAGCTTAGGCATATACTTGAGAAAGTATTTATCTAGGTCAAAACATGAGAATGTAAGGAGCATGTTTGTATCTCACGATATAATTTTGTGTTAGGATAGAAATATACCTAATGCCTTGCTTCATTGATAAAACGGGGGTATTTAGAGACAAACTTAGGTTTATCACATCACCACTCAAAGAAGTAGTTGTGAGGCTAAGTTGAGTTAAATGATTAGGTGCACGAAAGTCCCTAATCATTTCCATGTAAACCACAACATAATTGATTGCCCACGAACTAGAATTAGAATCCTCGCTCACAATGATGCAGTGAGGCTAGTTTGTCGTGTTTAGAGGCTCGAAAGACCATGAACATGCAATTCTAATTATGTGAGACGACAATCGATAGGTTCATACTTAAACCATTGCAAATCGTAGTATCGCATGATTATCTGGTTTTAACTCTATGTTGCTCCTAGAGTGAATCCAAAATATTTCGTTGACCATATTTAGACTTAATTAAACCTTCTCGAAAACCTCTAGAGTCAACACTTGTGAACGTTAATATCACACTTGAACTTGATAGTTAGCTGAATTGGTCCAGTCCCTGTGGGTTCGACATTCCGGTTCTTAAAAAGAGCCACTATATTACTTGCACAACCCATACACTTGCGGGCACGAACAGCCACCACTAGTCCATCCTTCAATTTCCTTTCAATGACCGACATGACAGGTCGTTGCTCCTTCCAACAGCTCGTTGTCTCCATCCATCGTCACTCAGCTCGAACCCTAAATTCCAACTAACGACTCCTTCTGATGACCTATTACAGCAGCAAATGGATCGTCACTTGACTTGTCACCTCTGAGAAGTCCAAACTGTAAACTTACCACAATTGCATCTAACATTTCGTTGTTTCGCACAACAACTCGTTCTTTCCTCCCGTGGCATCAAAACACTTAGCACCTTTTTCTGAAGCCCTTCCAACGACTAATCTAACGGGTCATTTGAGCAACCAGTAATTCATTGGAGGAGTCGTTCTGAGAAATTTTCCACTGGTTTTTCTGTTGAACTCCATCTAACTCTAGGGTCTGATCTTAGGAACATTTAGGGTGTTACAATATATCCCCCTTGGGAACACTCATCCCTGAATGTTAGCTAAACATACTGAAAGGATAGGGACAGAACTGAAATCCCAAAATTGATTAATTACAGCTGAAAATAATGGAGTATCTGACTCCGACTGATCTTACACATCTGAACTGAACATCTAAATCATACATGCATGCCATGGCATAAGAGGGACTGAAAGATATGCAACTAACATGGAACTAGATAGAACATTGAGAAGGATCCTCTCCCTCTAACTGGCACTGAGCTTATATGGACTAAGCCTTCATTCTCAAATTGCTTTCTGTTACGGGGTTAGAATTCATGATATCTGGTCTAACTGAAAGTGAAGGACTCATAAGTACGAATCATTCATGACATCTATAACTGAACACACACATGAGTTAACCTTATTCTACTGAGCTACTAAAGCAACTTCTAATGACTATGTCCGAGCTGATCATATTGGAAGACATGAGTTGATACACATAGCTGATTCATAACATGAAGATGTGCCTTAAGGATTTGCAGAGCAAGACTGGCATCACTGTCTAAAGCGGTTATCAAGAAATTCTGGAAATCTGCACATACGTATGGGTATAACTTAGCTTCAACTGAAATACAAGAGAGGTTATCAGAACCTGAAGAGATTGACATACCGCAACTGTTAGGGTTGGAACTCCCCTCCACTACCATACTCAAGACCCAGCATGTCTAACATGCTCGTCATCTCCCTCTTAGCTTAAAGCCATTATTTTAAGGCTCCTGAATCCTTCTCAAGGTCAGAGTTAAATCACTAACTCTTAGTTTCTCTTTCACCTCTAACGTTCACTGCAACCATATCCTCTCAACTATTGGCATCACAACTCAACAATCTCTTCTTAACCAACAGCATAGGACTTCTTATTCAATACGGGGAGGGGGGGTTCTGGGGGTAGAAACATGTAAAGAGTAACACAAAATTCACAATATACCTATGACTACTACTAGAGACTTACCCTTATCCTGGTGTGCTACTATGGCATAGGAGTGGTTTTGACATTGTCTGCCACCTGCACTAGATAATGCACCCTGCTGAAATGGACGGATTATTGGAGCTACTAAAGAGGTGGTCAAGGCTCTACTCTCGCCTCGCTTAGACTCTGCACAATTCCAGTGCTTATGGCCCAACTTGCTGCACCAAAAACAAGCATTTGAGTAGGCCATACATTCTCCTAAATGGTGCTTCCCACAACTCATACACAACGAATACGTAATCTCCCTTACCCTGGGTTTGTGCGGAGCACTGACTATCGAAAGTGTTGGGGCTGAGGATTTCTACTGGGAGTGTGAGCGGTGTCCACCACTCATCCTCTGCGAGGAAAACTCTGAGTCTCTTACCCTGGCCCTCTTGGCCTCTCTCTTTTTCCTTCACCTGTTCTGCTTCCATTTGTTGATCGAATATCACCAAATGTGGAAAGTCTATGTCTTTATGAAACATGGATATCCTTCATTCTTTAACCAAGAAGTCTGACACTCCGTTCACGAACCTGCTCACTCGGGCCCTCCGATTGGCTACCATCTTCAATGCATACTTGGATAACTGGGTAAACTCCAATGCATACTCCTAGAGCGTCATGCCGTTCTATCTCAAATTGATGAACTCTTCCTCCTTTGCCTCCCTCAACTCCCTAGGGAAAAACTTGTCCATGAACGCAGTCATAAACTCATCCCAACCTACAGGGGCTGCTCCAACTCCCCGACTGTCTCTCCACTGGCAAAACAATATATAATGACTTATTTTAGCTGGTAAGAGACTAGGTCTGCGCTTTCAGTTCCCTTCACCCCCATGATTTGGGTGATCTTCTGGATCTCTTCTATGAACTCATACGGGTCCTCTTCTACCCTTGACCCCAAGAATTCAGGTGGATTCATTCTGAGGAAGTCTCTTACCCTTGCCGCCGCTACGTTCCCATTTTGGGGAACACGAGCCATCACTTCCTAATTAATCTGGATGGTCATGGCCTCCACCAACATATTAAGTGTTTCCCGAAACTCGGCATGAGTAACATGGTCGTCCATCGGGTTCGTCGGGTCTGGTGGCGCTTGCTGGAGTCTATTACCATTTCTTCTTCCATTCACTCTTCTGGGAGGAATTATCTGCGAGCGTGTAAAGAAAGAGCCAGGAGAGGAACTGTTAGAGTTTCATACTCTACGCACGATAAGAATCATGAAGAAAAGGGAACATTCCTAAAAGATCATGTATCCTCTTCATCATAAGTGTGGCGCACTTCATACCCATGAAGAAGACTCTACTTAACGTGACTTTCAGACACCCTAGGACACACTAAACCTTTGCATTGATACCAAGTTCGTCATGACCTGAGTTTACACCCTAGCCGTAACACAGGACAAGGAAGCCCTAGAGGCTCCAAGTCAACCCATGGCATAATCATAGCATAACATTTAACAATCGAAATAGCTAACAGAAACATAACTGAGCGGAAGCTAACTGTAAGAGTATAATTTAAAACTCAAAAGACATAATCTAACAAGACTCTGATACATAGACTTAACCTGATTACACATGTCTGAAAGCCTCAACTAAACTGATGAGTTGCTGGGACAGGTCCCCAGCTAACTCCTAAAGTCTAAAAACTGAAATAAGAAACATAGATCTCATCCTCGAGAGATGAGGACTCACCACAATCTGCTGAAATGGCAAAGTAGCGTGTCTAACCATGGGGCTTAGGCTGGATACCCGAATCTATATCATGAAATGATATAGCACATAAAGTATGCGGTCAGTACTTGGAATGTATTGAGCATGTAGGAAATTTAAATAAACTACAACATGCAAGTATACAAGAAAGAAATAAACTAAGTACATCTATATATAACTGAGTTAGAATGCAACAACCCTTTCTGAGTTACATAAATATATTAACATGAAACTTATATTTGGAACTCATATTCTGAAGCATCATCAAACTCATTCATAAGGGTCATGTACTGAACATATAATGCAAGCTGAAGCTAAAACTGATCTTATACACTATATAGGTTATCTGCCTATAACTAAAACTGTATTCTTCTATATTTAATTTAAACTAAAGTATGAACTATACAGAACTGAGCCAAACTGACAACATGAACTAAGGGAGTCATTCTATGCTATGGAGAGTCCCAACTGAACAAAGGGAAACATTCTCAGCTATGGAGAGTCTCAACTGAACTAAGGAAAACATTCTCAGCTATGGAGAGTCCCAACTAATCTAAGGGAACATTCTCGGCTATGGAGAGTCCCAATTGATCTAAGGGAAACATTCTCGGCTATGGAGAGTCCCTTGCTATGGAGAGTCCCTGACTGATTGAGGGAAACATTCTCGGCTATGGAGAGTCCCTGACTGACTAAGGGAAACATTTTTAGTTATGGAGAGTCCCTGATTGTACTCGAGCATGAGGAATACATATCCGGCATTATTCATCAGGTCTAAGCTACTACAGTTAATCAGAGACATGAGCATTTACTGATTTTATCATACTGCATTCATTTAGGATTGATTAAGGCTACTTTCTACTAACAACAAACCCCAAAAGTCTGAAGGATCATTATCATGTTTTATCATCATGGTACCAAATCGTCACTTAATCCACACATTTTACATTCATAAAACATCTGTAGTTCAGATCATACTTTACAAACATCCACAACATTCAAATCCCTAGTTCATAACTTGTGACGTATATCTTATATTCATGTAGGATCCATAGGTCCAATTCGTATTTTAACATGTATACATTGATTCTTATATTCTAAATTTATGAAAAAGCCCATATAATTAACTCATACCTTGAACATATACAATGAGATCATGCTGGAAGCATACAAATATTTCATAAAAACCCCATTTCGAAATTTGTTCTAAATCACGGTGAAAATTCAATAATCATGCCATTACCATAGGTTCAACTCATACCCAATACATTTACATCAGATTCATAGTGAAAACATATACATACTTCACATTGTTCAAACCCATAAGTTCTAACCGCATATCTACATATCTAATAAATCATATATTCTAGTTTTTGAGGGAAATTCTTACGATCTTCACATATTTTAGACATGGATACGGGTTTTTGATATAATCAAGTGAATAATAACGAAATCCCATTCGAAGTTTTAGGCTATCTCATGGTAGAAATTCTATAATCATGCATTTTCCATCTTAAGTACATAATTCGAAATATTAAAATAATCCCATAAGCATATGTGACTTTTAATCGTAATGGGTCTTAGAATGCATAATAGGCATAGAAAAAACCATCCATAAATCGAAACCCTAGATCATGCTTTTCTAAAACAAGAGATTCGGGTTTTAAATAAAAAGTTTGGGGCACAAGGGTGGAAGGATATCCTTGTTGAAAAACCCACATACCTTATTTAAAGGCTCCCTACAGATCTTGAAGCCTGCATCTCGCGAAAGAAGCCCTAGGTGCTCTCTGAACTTGGTAGAAGAAGGGGAGGAGAACTCTATCGATGAGTTTTGGATAATGAGGGGCTTAGGCTAGTGAAAACCCTTATATTTCGACCCCTTTCAACACCCAAAACGATGCCATTTAAGAACTGGAAGCATAGGCCTTTACCAAAATACCCCTAGAATTAAAAATAAGAATTGGCCAATTTGTGACCTCAACCTCACCATGAGTCATTGGTCCTCACCACGACTCGTGGTGACCATCTATTGCTTCTAGGGTCCTTTTTCTCAGTGCTTGCTCAACCAATGACCAACAAGATGAGTCATTACTTCAACCAACGACTCGTCATCATCTCTCGTTGCCACCACTGGTCCATCCTTCAATTTCCTTCCAATGACCGACACGACCGGTCATTGCTCCTTCCAATGGCTTGTTGTCTCCGTCCTTCATCACTGACCCCTAACCCTAAACTCCAACTAACGACTCCTCATGAAGACCTGTTACAGCAACAAACGGATCGTCACCTGACTCGTCACGTTTGAGAAGTCCAAACTGCAAACTTACCACGATTGCATCAAATGGGTCATTGTTTTGTACTATGACTCGTTCTTTCCTCACGTGGCATCAAAACACATAGCACCATTTTTTGAAGCCCTTCCAACGACTAATCTAACGGGTCGTTTGAGCGACCAATGACCTATTTGAGGAGTCATTTTGAGAAATTTCTACTCGTTTTTCTGTTGAACTCCATCTAACTCTGGGGTATGATCTTCGGAACTTCTAGGGTGTTAAAAGTGGTAGGGCGTTCGCTGCAGCGAGACATGGTGATGATCGTAGTCCCACCGTAATGGATCGGGAAATTAACTGTTGGATCCACCGTAGTGGGTCTGCTGCAACGAAAATGTTATTGTTGTAGAAGATGATGGGAATTAGAAAGTGGATTTTACAGGAATTTCTAGGGTTTTACCCAATTATTTCCAAAAGCGATCAGAAATGTTAGAGAGTGAATTTTTACTCTTGAGTAGTGAATTCATCTTCCAAAGTAAGATTCTTGATCTCCTATCTCGATTATGGGTATTGTTGACCTTAGAATGCTTATAGACCCTTTAATGGTGGAATTTTGAATTGAGAAACCCTAGGTTAATAGACTTAGGCTGAAGTATGGGGATTCAATGGGTTGGTTTGAACTGGTGTTTGAGGAGTATTGATCACTCTCATAGGATTACTTATTTGAGAACGTGGGTTATTTGGGAATTTGAGACCTGGAACTAGGGGAATCGAGGTTTTACTTTCGAAAGTGCCCTAAAGAGAAAGGTTTGATCTCCTAGGTCCCTTATTTGAAGAGTAAGTAATTGATTTACTCTACATTATCATTGTAGATTTTGAAGTTCGAAGCATTGAGAAAGGACAAGTCTCTAGTGGAGTAGCTGACATTTCATACCCAAACTTTGAGGTAGGTTATGGTTTAGAGGGATTAGACTATATATAATAGCATGTACGTTTTGTGCAATGATGATATCTGATTGGTCTTCGAACATTATCTATTATGAGAATTTATTTTGAATAAACTATTAATGAATGTGGATGTGATGTGGTATTAAACTGTGTTAAAATTGTGTTAAATAAAGATATTATACACTGTTAATGCGATCTTTTGTTGGTTTGTAACTGTTCGATTTGAGGAGTAGATGGTAAAACTCCTGTATGTTTAAATAATACACTTTGTTGTATTCACTTGATGAGAATGATTAAAGATAGATTTAATATCCTAAGATGAGAGCCCGACGGGAGCATTCGGGCGATGATATTGATTGAGCGACTCATGTCCAAGGAGAGCATCTGGACAAGCATATGAGCGAGAGGGGGAACCATGCTAGTATAGTACTTCTAGAGTCCCCTACAGGTCATGACTGCAAGGGCATAAATAAGTCTCTCTGGCATGTGTATATAATGACTCTGAGAATGGATTGTTTATGGTGATATGGTAGAGGCGTTTGCCCGACATATCACCATTAGTTTTATTTTATGATGCGTTTGTAACTTGTGAAAGTTTGGAATGAGCATGTGCTAAGTGGTTGAGTGTAATTGGTGATCCTGTAATCGTAAATGAATCGAGAAAGTGTGTTATGGTGTGATGACTAAAGATGCTGAGTTGATCTTCCTATGCTGAAATGCTTTAAGCTGCATGTTGAACTTGTTTTTATTTATGTTAGAACTTGTGTTACATCTGGCTTAAGTATAGAGGGTGTGAACTGTTGAGAATTTTGAGATGCTTCGAGAGATACCACTGCGGTGAGTCTGCTATAGCGGTCAAGTGGCCGTTGCAGCGAAAGGCCCAATCCAGTAAGCAGGTCGGTTGTCACCTGTGCAGAGCTAGTGTATTTGAGATGTTGTTATTCTTGTGTTATTGCCTTGATTATATGTTATTATATATGGTCGACCGATGATGCCTACTAGTACCATGTTTGTACTGACCCTACTCCTGCGCTTCTTTTCTGAGTGTAGAATATGATCCAGGAAGCTCTTCTCATCTCCACCTTTAGTCAGCAGTGATTCCTCGGAAAGGTGAGCAGAAGCGTGGAATGGCTGATTTACTCCTCTTGCAAAGATATCCCTCCTCTTGGCATTGTAGTTTTTATTTCTCTTTGGTTATATACTCTTAGACTTGTAGTTAGACGTCAAGTGTAATGACTTTTGGATCTTGGGAATTATTATTGTTCAGTTTTATTTTAAGAGGATTGTTATCGCTGTGGATATGTCATTTCTTGTTATTATTAAGAATTTTTCCTTCGTAAATGATTGATGTCAGAATAGTTATTAGGAATCGTTGGTTTGCCCATAGGGAGGTCAGTATGGGTGCCAATCAAGGCCATTGGGTTGTGACAAAGTTGGTATTAGAGCTCTAAGTTCATCGATCTCATTGCACTAAGACGGGTCTAGTAGAGTCTCACGGATCAATGTAGAAACATCAATAAGTTATCTTCGAGAGGCTATAGGACTTTAGGAAAACTACTTTCTTCTCTCTTTTCGTGCGATTACTCGATTCCAATTAGTATCTGCTGATCCAAATTGGTATCTAACAACTTTTATTTCTTCTCCCGCAGATGGTGAGAACACATGCTAATGAAGCTAGAGACGCAGCACTTAAGCCAGTAGCAGCAGCAACGATATCAGTAGTCTGCGATAGAGGAAGAGGCCGAGGATGTGGGCGAAGGACTGCCACAGCTAGAGGAGGGTCTGTGCTCCTGCTCCAGTGAGAGAAAGGTCAGCATCTCCAATATCGCCCGCAATTCAAGAGAGGGTGGCGGTAGAGGTAGAGGTACTGACGCAGGGAGAGGTTCTTAACGCTCCAGCATCCTCTAAGATTCTGGCTCAGATTCTTAACCTCCTGAGTGGCCTCATGGGTAATGAGGTAGCTCTAGCAACTCCTGCCGAATAGCAGTCAGGGATCCAGCATGTGGCTGCGGTGGCTCCTCATATAGATGACATGTCGGAGGGGGTCATATTCCCCAGGCCGGTGGTTGGGCCCATGATGAGAAGGAAAGAACATGACTTGCTCTAGAGGTTTACCAAGATGAAGCCTCCCACATTCTATGATAATGAGGCAGAGGACGCATATGAGTTTATTATCGACTGCAATGAGAGGCTACATAAAATGGGGGAAGTGGAGAAGTATGGAGTGGAGTTCGTCACCTTCCAGTTGATAGGTGATGCGAAGCTCTAGTGGAGAGCTTTTGTGGAGTATAGGCCAACTTGGGTCACTGCTGTTGACTTGGACCCATTTCTACTATGTACCCCGCACCTTGAGAGATAGGAGACAAGGTGAGTTTACCACCATCGAGCAGGGGAGCTCTGTTGTTGCAGCCTATGAGGCTCAACTCTATTAACTATTCAGGTATGCTTTACCCCTACTGCCCATAGAGGAAGAGAGGATCAAATGGTTTGTCAAAGGCCTGAATGTGGGTCTTCAGTTATCAGCCCTTTAGATGGTCTCCTCAGGTAAGACATTTTAGGAAGTAGTAGAGCATGTAAAGAATGTAGAGGGGGTGAAGCAAGAAGGGTATGCAAAGAATGTCGAGAAGAAGGCTCGGAGGTTGGGCTCCTACAGTGGCCCTGTTGCTAGGACTCTGATAAAGCAGGGTTTCTTTGGGCATCCTATTCAGTCGGATATGTAGGTTTCAGCTGGAGGCCCATCAGGAAACACTCCCCGAGCAGCAGGTTCAGTCGGTGGTACTCAGCTTGTTCACTCAAACTTTGGGGCTCGTCCAATTTATGCTATTTTAGCTCAAAGGCCAGTGATCAAGAAGGTATGCCATAACTGTGGGCAGTATGGCCACATTCTCAGATGGTGTCTCGGGTTTGTCTAGGGTGGATAGATTATTCCGCACCCAGCTTCTCGAGCTCAGGCCCCTACTAGAAGAGGAGGCAGTGCATTTAGCAGAGATTGTCCACAGCTTTGGCAAGGTAGTCAGCCAACTATTAGAGTGGTGCTCAGCCAATTAGAGGAGGTGCTCATGTGAGTAGAGGTGGCACCCAGTCGAGTAGAGGGGTGCCACAGCCCAACTGGTCACTGGTAGGTAACCAGGCCCACTTCTATGCTTTTCCTGGTAGGCCTGAGGCAGAAGCTTCAGATGTTGTTATTATAGGTACAATCTTCGTGTCAGACAAAATGGCTATTGTATTGTTTGATCGGGGTTCTACATTTTCCAATGTGTCTTCTTATTTCGCATTGGTTTTGGATCTTGTTTATGATGTGCTTGATACTTCTATCTATGTGTCTACTCATATTGGGGATTCTTGGTGGTGTATGGGGTTGTTCGTGATTGTATTGTTGATTTTATGGGGTTTGACACTCTGGTAGACTTAGTGATCTTGGACATGGTTGATTTTTATGTGATTTTTGGAATGATCTAGTTGTCCCCTTACCATCCCATTCTAGATTTGCATGCTAAGACCGTCACTATATCGAGGCCAGGATCGTCCAGGTTGGAGTTGAAAGGGAATTGTAGCCCCGCTCCTAAGAAACTCATCTCGTATATTCATGCACGTAAGTTGATAGAGCGAGGTTGTTCACTGTATCTAGCGCATATTTGGGATAATAGTTCTGAGGGTCTTTTCATAGAGTCAATCCTGGTCGTTTTTGAGTTGTTAGAGGTGTTCCCTGTAGATCTGCACAGCATGCTGTCGGACTGTGATATTGATTTCTATATAGATTTAGAGCTAGGGACTCGGCCCATTTCTATTCCTCTGCATCGAATGGCACCTGCAGAATTGAGAGAACTAAAGGAACAGTTGCAAGAGTTTCTTAGTAAAGGATTTATTAGGCCGAGTATCTCTCAATGGGGTGCTCCAGTTTTGTTTCTGAAAAAGAAGGATGGTAGCATACGGATGTGAATTGATTACCGTTAATCGAACAAGGTAATTATTTGAACCAAGTACCCTTTTCCTCGAATAGATGATTTGTTTGATTAGTTACAAGGGGAGGCTGTGGTTTCAAAGATTAACTTGAGGTCAGGTTATCATCAGTTGAAGATTCGGGCTGAGGATATTCCCAAAACAGCCTTCCGGACCAGGTATGTCCATTATGAGTTTCTGGTCATGACGTTCGGACTCACTAATGCCCCAGCTGCATTCATGTGTCTGATGAATGGTATCCTCAAACCTTAATTAGAGTCCTTTATGATTGTTTTTATTGATAATATCTTAGTGTATTCTAAGACTAAACAGGAGCATGAGAATCATTTGAGAATAGTGTTAGGTTTGCTGAAGGAGAAACAGCTATATGCCAAATTCTCTATGTGTGAATTATGGTTGGATTAAGTGTCTTTTCTAGAGTATGTGGTCTCCAAGGAGGGAATAAAAGTAGATCCAAAGAAGGTGGAGGCGGTCAGAAACTAGTCTAGACCAACTACTGTGATAGAAATTCATAGTTTTATGGGGCTAGCCAGTTACTACCATCAGTCCGTGATAGGTTTTGCACCCATTGCCTCGGTGCTGACCAAGTTGAATCAAAAGGATGTACCTTTCTAATGGTCTGAGGAATGTTAAGCTAGTTTTAAGAAGCTCAAGACTCTATTAACCACAACACTTATTCTAGCATTTCCGGTGGAAGGTAAAGATTCGTTGTTTATTGTGTTGCCTCACTGTCTGGGTTGGGTGTTGTGTTAATGCAGGAAGGGCAGGTAATTACTTATACTTCAAGGCAATCAAAGGTTCATGAAAAGAATTACCCTATGCATGACCTGGAGCTAGCAGCGGTGGTGTTCCCTCTGAAAATCTGGAGGCACTATTTGTACGAGGCTCGTTGCGAGGTGTTCACTAATCATCGCAGCCTACAATATGTGTTTTCCCAGAAGTATTTTAACTTGAGACAGAGGAGGTGGATAAAACTGCTCAAAGATTATGATTTCACCATCTTGTACCACCCTAGAAAGGCTAATTTGGTGGCAGATGCATTGAGTTGGAAAGCAGTGAGTATGGATAGTCTAGCTTGCTGAGAAGCTACTCGGTGACTGATGGCCAGGGAAGTTTAGACACTGGAAAACAGTTTGCTGAGGCTATCCTTGACAAAAGAAGATGTGATACTAGCTAGCATGGAAGCTAAATCATCCTTGTTGGAAGAAATCAAAGCAAGGTAGTTTGAGAATGAGAAGCTAAGTAAGATTAGAGATAAAGTTTTGTGTGGAGAAGGTAAGGAAGCGGTGCTATATGGTGAAGGGGTTGAGAATAAAAGGACGTGTGTGTGTTCCCCGAGTGGGCGAGCTAATTAAGACTCTTCTAGAAAAAGCTCACAACTCGAGGTACTTTATTCATCTTGGATTTACCAAAATGTACCATGACTAGAAACAGCACTATTGGTGGGGTAGAATGAAGAGAGATATCATAGCGCATGTTGCTCACTGTTTGAATATCCAGCAGGTGAAATACGAACACCAGAAACTTGGGGGAGTACTTCAGAGGATGGCTATGGACTTTGTAGTTGGTCTTCCAAAGACTCTGGGAAAGTTTGACTCCATTTGGGTCATTGTGGACAGATTCATCAAGGCTGCTCACTTCTTATCTGTCCAAGTGACTTATAATGCCGAGAAGTTGGCCAATCTATATGTGAAGGAAGTGATTCAGTTGCACGAGGTACCAATGTCAATTTTGTCTGACTGGGGTACTCAGTTCACCTTTCCTTTTTGGAGGACCTTGCAGGCAGAGTTGGGCACCAAGTTGTACTTGAGTACAGCCTTCCACTCTCAGACAGATGGACAATCAAAAAGGACTATTCAAGTGTAGGAGGTTATACTACGGGCCTGCGTCATAGATTTCGGGGGCCATTGGGATAAATTCCTACCCCTAGCAGAGTTCTCCTACAACAACAGCTATCACTATAGCATTGGCATGGAGCCATTTGAAGCTCTATATGGGAGGAAATGCAGTTCTCCAATCGGTTGGTTTGATGAGTTTGAAGTGAGGCCCTGGGCAACCAACTTGTTGAAAAAGTCTTTAGAACTTTGCATAATCCAAATAAATTTATAGCTACTTAGAGTACACAAAAGCAATATACGGACAAGAAGGTGAGAGATATGGAGTTTATGGAGGAAGGGAAAATTCTGCTCAAGGTATCCTACATAAAGGGGGTGATGCGATTTGGTAAGCGGGGAATGCTTAGCCCAAGGTACATCAGACCATTGGAAATACTCCGGCGTGTGGAGTAAGTAGCTTATGAGTTGGCGCTACTTCCAGGATTGTCTGGGGTACATCCGAAGTTCCATGTGTCAATGCTGAAGAAGTACCACGGAGATGGGACTTACATTATTAAATGGGACACTGTGCTACTAGATGAGAATTTGTCTTTTGAAGAGGAGTTGGTGGTGATTTAGATAAAGAGATTCAGAAGCTTAGGTCAAAGAGATTTCGATGGTTAAGGTCCAGTGGTAGAATCGCCCCGTAGAGGAGTCCACTTGGGAGAACGAAGTTGATATGCAGACCAAATATCCTCAGTTGTTTGTGGAATCTGGTATGTTCTCTTTCTTGCTTTTATTGTAGGTCATTTAAGAACAAATGGTATTTTAATTAGTATCTGATGTAATGATCCGCATGTTGTTATGAGCGGAACGGACTTAGAAACCCAAAAAGCTAGAATATATGGAACTGGGTGTGAAATTAGCTAAGTGTTAAAAAGTGAATTTTTAGGGGAGCTACAGGTTTGAGGGACATTTCCTATGGTAGGACGACTGCTACAACAAGACCGTGATGATGGTTGGGGTCCCGCCATAACGGATCGAGAAATTATCTGCCGTAGCGGTTTCTTGACCACTGTAGCAGGTCCGCTGCAGCAGAAATGTGGCCGCTGCAGTAGACGACGAGAATCAAAAAGTAGGTTTAAGTGAAATTTTTGGGGTCTTACCCCATTATTTCCAAAAGCAATCAGAAAGGTTAGAAAGCGATTTTTTCCTCCATAGTAGTGAATTCGTCTTCCAAGGTAAAATTTTTGATCTCCTATCTCGATTATGGGTATTTTTGACCTTAGAATGCTTATAGACCCTTTAATGGTGGAATTTTGAATTAAGAAAACCCTAGATTGATAGACTAGGGCTAAAGTATAGGGATCAATAGGATGGTTTGAATTGGAGTTTGAGGAGTATTTATCACTCCCTCAGGATCGCTAATAATGCTCAAACTCATACTCTTGACAAATTATAAAGCGGATATTGTCAATTAAGAACCCAACAAAGAGGTTGGGGTCAAACCCACAGGGAATATGGTAAGAACTAGACCAATGTCGGTATTTAAGTTGTTTGGTATGTTATCTCCAAATTTGGGGGTTTTATAGAAAAAAAATTGTAAAACAAGCGTGAAAATAAGTTGTTGTTTACCAAGATTTTCAATTAACTAGGATAAGTGTTCCCCATGGGTTCATAACTACTTCGGGTTTACACACGTGATCAATCTCAATGCTTACTTGTAGAGCTGATAACTAGGGTTCATCCAAACGACTGGTTCGTCCCTATTGGATGACTATAATCAGTCACCGGGTTAGGTCCCATAAATGATTTCAAATTAACCATTATCAATTAGTTCCAAATTAACTATTATGCGACTACAGCTCAATTTATACAATGATCATAAAAGTCAAGGCTTTATTGTAATTCTCTTTTCCTAATCTCTACTTCTCTAGGTTTAAGAAACTAAATAATTCGGCAAGTTCTAAGTTGCGCTTCATTAAGAAACATTAAATATGAAGAGAATACAATACAAATGTATAGCATTAGTTTCGAATCACTTTGTGTAACCCTAGTTCATTAATCCATCATGGTTCCAACAACCCTAGCTGTGGATATTTTAGCCTCTCATAATTTTAATATTATGATGAGTATTCATAGATAAACACATAATTAAATACTTACAATGATGATTGAAAGAAAACCTTCTTTGAATATTGCAAAAAAATATGATGAACAAACTCAAGAACAATTGAGAAATAGATGTCATGATCTCAAGAATTGCCCTCCAATAATATCAAAAACTAATTACAACCTTGATACTAATTAACAACCAACTAATTATGACCGTCCTTCAACTAAAACAAACCTAAAAAGTATTTATTCAGATAATAAAATCCTTTTTCCTAAGTTAACAGGGAAATAACCAAATTTGGCGCCCACATATCCTATGACTCATCATATGACTCTTAATAGGATTGTACAGGTCATGCCTTATCTCATATATCCCTTGGCTTTTGCAGAATTGACTAAGTGTTGGCATCCCATACGACTCGTAACATGATCGAACAGGTCATACAATCTAGTCATGGTTTGGCTCTGAGAAATTTGGCATCTTCTAAAGATTTCTACGAGTGTCTTAGTATGCCTCGTACCTTGCTCCTACGGCTCATAACATCTTCTCGTATCATGAGAATTGCCAAGTCCCAAAAATCACTAAAGCTTTCCATGGCTCCTGGTGATCCTGGGAATAAGTACATGTCCAAGTGCAATTTTATAGCTTAATTTAGTCAGGTTTGTCAAATTATACACTTACATTCTTATGTTATTTTGTGTAAATTTGGGTATGCACTAACCAACATAATTCGTACTTGTTTTTTAGGTGTAAAATGCATATGAGGGACTAAATAGTGATTTGTGAAGTGAAGGAATGAGTTGGGAGTGAATTGCAAAAGATGACAAGAAAACTTGTCATGGCAAGGCTGGCCACGCCAAGCAACGTGCCACGTTGTGCGTGTGTCGCGCCCAGCGTCGTGCCACACCAAGGACATGTGCAAGAGATGATGCCCTCCAAGGCGCCTGCACGCCAGCGTTCGTGCCACGCTAGGCACTTCTGCGCGCCGCAGGTCATGTCATGTCGTCGATCACGCGAGAGGAGCTCCGTGCCACGCCGTGTGTTGCGCAGGCACTTCGCGAAAGACCTACCGAGGATACAATTTCCAATAGGCTCTCGCGTTAACTCCATGGACGGAGGCAAATTGGCACATTCACCTCCGTGCCACAGATCCATTCCATGACAGGCCAAAAATTGCAAATTTTCTATTTACTATAAATTAAACCCTTAGCTTCTAAAATCATTTGTCACGAAATATTTAATGGAAACCATAGAGGAGCGAAGGGAGAAGTGAAGAACTCACCTAGAGTTCACTAATTTTACATTCTCATTTACCTATTCTTGTAAGTACTATACTTTAACAATGTTCTTAAGTTATGGAACGAACATGAGTAGCTAAAACCCTTCCCCTAGGGTTGAGGCCACATGATATGATTGTAATGCATGAATTCGTTATGATTTGAGTTGTTAATTGTTGTTTAGTCTTACATTACTTATTATGGGTTTTTTTATGCTTGATCACCATGAAAACATACATGTTAAGCTAGGTAAAAGCTTGAAAGAGTAACCCTAGGCATGAACATAGGAATGCAGGGAGCAAGTTCTTATCTTTCGATTTGATTCGCAATTAAGATCAATAATATACCTAAATTGCCTTACTTGGTCGATAAAACGGGATGACAGCAAGACACCGGCTTAGAATTTTCACTCCACCACTCATATAAGTAGTTGTGAAGCTAAGTTAGGTTAAATGATTAGAGGTACGAAGGTCCCTAATCAAGAGCACAAACCCCATAACAACATCCATGGAGTTGAAATTGCCCACGAACTAGGATGTCATATCCTCGCTCAATGATGTAGTTGTGATGCTACTTTGTCGTATTTAGAGTCTCGAGAGACCATGAACATCGCATTTCCAACTATGTGAGACAACAATTGATAATTTCATTCGTGAACCATTACAAAGTGTAGCATTGCATAATTATCCGGCCTTAGCTCTAGTTGCTTCTTATATCATTTCCAGATTGTTTTGTGACCACCCCTAGATTTAATTATAATTTCCTAAAAACTTCTATAATCAACACTTGTGAATGTTAACCTTACACTTGAACTTGAATACTCGCTGAATTGGCCCAGTCCCTGTGGGTTCGACATCCGACTCTGAAAAAGGGCCACTGTATTACTTGTATGACCGTGTACGCTGCGTGTGCACTGAGCGCAAACAAGTTTTTGCTGCCGTTGCCGGGGACTGGCGAAGTTTAGTGAATTTTTCTATTTTTGTGTAATTTTTAACTTCCTTAAGTGTTGAGAAACTTTGTCTTAGTCTGCTATATTGCAGGTGACAGGTTGTCCTTGCAGAGCTAGCAAGGTATAGAGAGTTGGTAGAACCGTTGTTGGAACCTGAACGACAATTGCATTTACTCAGGAGGGAAGCTCTAGAGCGAAAGCTAAAGAGACTTCAGGAGCGGTTACAACAACACCCACCAGTAGGGAAAGCACAGTTGTTACCTGAAACCATGGCAGCCCGACCAATTCGCGAAGTGGCAATCCCATTAGCGACAAATGTGACCTCTAGTATCCGCAAACCAGAGCCTAGAGGGAACTTTGATTTTAAATAGAACATGGTGCAGCTGTTACATTCCAGTGGCCAGTTCACTAGGATGACTCATGAGGACCCACAGCAGCACTTACAGAACTTCCTTGAGATTAGTGACACATTTGTCCCCACTGGAGTGTCCATAGATTATGTCCGACTTACTCTCTTCGTGTTTTCATTGTTGGGAGAGGCAAAGAGGTGGTTGAAAGCTGAGCCACCAAACTCCATAACTTCTTGGGACAACTTAGCAAAGAAGTTCCTCATCAGATTCTTTCCTTCAGGAAAGACTGCCAAACTCAGAAGTGAAATTTTAAGCTTCAAGCAGAGGCTGGAGGAAAACTTGTATTTGGTTTGGGAGAGGTTCAAGTCACTATTGAGAGACTACCCCCATTACCAGCAGTCTAATGAAGTGCTAGCCCATACCTTTGTGGAAATTCTAGACCCACACACCAAAATTTTACTAGACTCTGCATCGGGTGGGCAAGCATTGCAGAAGACCTATGATGAGTTGTACACTTTGTTGAACATGATTGCTCAGGGGAATCCAGAGTTACACAATGAGTCATCGAGAGGGGAAGGAAAGAGAATAGAAGGGCTGATAGAGGTGGATGGTGTCAATGCCTTGGCGGCACAACTAGCATCATTTCAGCATGAGGTGATGACTCAATTCAATAAACTGAGTATGAACCAACAGCAGGGACAGGTGAATGCAGTTTAGCAGGCTCCTAGTTGGTGTGAAATCTGCGGTAATAATGGGCACAATACAAAATCTTGCGGGGCCAATCCTGAAATGGTAAATTTTGTTGAGAATGTTCAAAGAAATAATTAGAATTTTGGGAACAATTACAACAAGAATTGGCAGAGCCACCCGAATTTTTCTTGGGGTGGAAATCAAAGTCAAAGCTACTAGCAACCTCAGCAGTAGCAGTATCAACAGCAAAACAGGCAGAATGATGGCCAGTTGAGCAGCAACATTGAGGAGACATTGCAGAAGATTATGGTAACACAGATCCAATTAGCAAAGAATCAGGCAGGGATGGCATCAGATTTCAAAAATCAGTAGTTGGCCACCTGCAATCTAGAGAAATAGATGGGTCAAATAGCTGCTTCTCAGCATACCAGACCTTAGGGTGGGTTACCCAGTGGCACAGATACAAACCCCCGACAGGTCATCGCCATCAATCTGAGGAGTGGCAGGCAATTGGCTGATACACCACTGAAAGAGAAGAGAAATGAGGTGCAGCCGGAGTTGGTTAGAAAGGAACCCCCGACTGAAAAGGGAGATAATCAGAGTGTTGTGCAACAAAATGCACAATCATCATTGTATCCAGCACAGAGACCACCACCACCATTCCCGCAAAGACTCAAAAAGAGCAAGGAGGAGCAATGCTTTAAAAAGTTCTTTGATATTTTCAAAGAACTTCACATAAATTTGCCTTTTCTTGATGTTTTGTAGGGAATGCCCAAGTACGCTAAGTACTTGAAAGATGTGGTGGCCAACAAAGTCAGATTGGTGGATGTTCAGACAGTGGCACTGACTGAGGAGAGTGCAGCCATAGGATAATGAGAAAGATACCGAAAAAGCTCAAAGACCTAGGGAGTTTTACCCTCCCCATACAAATTGGTAAATCTGAGGTGATAAGAGCTCTATGTGATTTAGGGGCAGCAGTTAATTTAATGCCCCTATCTTTTTTTAACACCTTGGGGTTGGGTCAACCGAGACCAACATGAATGATGCTACAACTGGCAAACAAGTCGTGAGTGGCACCAGATAGAATAACCGAGGACCTTCTCATCAAAGTGGATAAGTTCATTATACCCGCTGATTTCATCATACTTGATTTTAAAGTTGATGTCAAGGTACCCCTGATCTTGGACCGGCCGTTCTTGTCCATTGGAGGAGCAATTATTAATGTAAGAGCAAGGACCCTGAAAATGAGGATCGATGATGAAGAAGAACTCTTCCGGGTCTAATAAGAGATTAACCCACCCACACACTACAGAGACCTTTGTAAGGTCAGTGTGTTGTCAAAGGCTAAGTGTGGGGTGGCAGATTCCATAGGTCCAGGGCCGCAGGAGATGATCACTCTTTAGCCTGAATCTGATGGAAGGCTTTAGTTAGAGAAAGAGTTGGAGCAAGAGAGGGACAAAGTGAAGGTTGTTCCCTCGAAAAACAAAAAGAGAAGAAGATGGTTCTCGAAAGGGAACACTGGTTTGAGGATGTCCTGAAAAGGATAGTCCACGTCATGCCTCGATGTAAAATCAGGCGCTTCTTGGAGTCAACCCAAGGGTACCACAAGCACAATTTTATTTTTTCTTTGTGTTGATTTTGTTTAATTTCATTTTATTGTTGTTTTTGGTGGTGAGATAAGCAAAGATGGAGGAGAAGTCTGAGTACCCTTGGAAGAGGAAGCTAAGAAGCATGAAAGAGGAAAAGTGTGGGGTCGATAACCCACTTGTACAAAAATGAAGAAAAACATGTTGTTAGCTAGGCCTAGAGGCCTCGGGGAGTATTTCTCACCCTTCTTCAATTTTAATTTGATGCTTTGGGGACATAGCATATTTTAAATGTGGGGTGACGAAAATTTCAAAAGTTTTTGTGCTTAATGATTTTGGGTGGAATTAGTGCTTTGTAAGGTATTGTTGGATGAAAAAGTGGAGTTGAGCATGATTCTACCACTTGTTGGTTTTTCTTTTCGGTTCTTTTTTGACGTGGGGCACTTTGAACCAATGAATAAAAATTTTCTTTGTCTGTACATAGCTTTCTTAGTCATAGTTAAGGACTATTCCCAACGATGGATGGATGACGATCGGCTTGAGGGAAAATTAGTCAATAGGTTTTTATTATGAAACCTGTAGTTGATTGATGGCTTGATGTTCTTGTTATGTGTCATGTATGATTGTGAGATGCAAGTGTTATAAATTTTGAAGCATGTGAGCAGTTGTATAACTCTATTTGAGACACCTAGGCTCTTGAATGTTACTCGATGTGTTTAAAGCCAAATTTTGCATTCTTGTGATTAGCTGAGTAAGAGTTTGCTGAATTTGTCTTGAATTGAGCATGTGTTGTGAGTGTAAGGCATTTGAATAGTCCATGCTACTGTGTAGTGTCTAGAACTTTGCTGGTGTGTATACAAACAGAAATGAGGGATGTAGATTGTAGGAGATGATTTAGGCATTTCTTTCAATGAGCCTAATTTTTGTCCCTTGCTTTACCTACCTTGAATGTCTGATCCTAGTTAGCCTCATTAAGCCTTTAGCCTATTCTTTGCTAACCACAAAATGAGCTTAATCCTTTCTTCTCATTGGCCTTGAATTTGATCCAAAAACTCCTAAGCACTTACGTGAAAGTGGCAAAAGAAGTTAAGGATTGGGAAGTGAAATAAGAAGGAAAATAGTAGTTGTGGAAGTTGAAGAGAAGACTAAAGGTACACCTGTTTAAAAATGAATAAGAGTTAGTAGGAAGTAAAAGAAGAAAAGAGCGAAAAATCAAAGAAAATTTCTCAAACGCTCTGTACTAATAGCTTAAGTGTGCCTAATGAGATGGGGAAACAAAAGAGGAAAACGGGAGTAGAAAAGTATAAAGGTGAAGTAAGAGGATAGAAGTTCTTAAGGAGAGTGTGGTGCATTAAAAGCGCTTATGGAAGATAGTCACTATTATTAGCCATAATAGTACCTACCCACCCTTAGCTTACATTACAACCCAATAAGTCCTACTTGATCTTACTCTCAAACATTCTTAAATTAGTGGAGTAAAACACTAAGGGCAAGGTTATGGGTCAATACACATGGCATGTGAATTCTTTGTGAGAGAGAGGTTATTTCTTATCCATATACCCCTACATGTTATAATTTGAAAACATATGAGCGAAAATGGGTAACTCACTTATTGTGAGGGCACATGTTTAATGAAGGATAAAATTCATGTCAGATTTATTGATTGGTTAATTCACATGAGTTTGCTAAGATTGAGAGTTCATTCTTGAGGCTAGGAAGTCTTAACATAGTTATATTTGATTTTAATGTTTATACCGTGCATGCTAATTTTTTAACTTGCTATCTAAAAACAATCGTTGTAGTCGTAGCTTGTATTATCTTGCTTCAATTTAGCGATATGAGAGTCTTCACGTGCATGAGATGTAATAGAGTTGTACGAGGACGAAAAAGGCTTTAAGTGTGGGGTAGTGATATTGGGCATAAGTACATGCCCAAGTGCTATTTTATAGCTTAATTTAGTCGGGTTTGTCTAATTATACACTTACATTCTTATGTGCTTTTGTGTAAATTTGGGTATGCACTAACCAACATGATTAGTCCTTGTTTTGTAGGTGTAAAATGCATATGAGGGACTAAATAATCATGGATGAAGTGAAGGAATGGAATTGGGAGTGAATTGCAGAAGATGGCAAGAAAACATGCCATTGCAAGGCTGGCCGCGTGTCGCGCAGGCACTTCGCGCAAGACCTGCCAAGGATGCAATTTCCAGTGGGCTCCCGCGTTACCTCCGTTTCATGGAGGCAAATTAGCGTGTTCACCTCTGTTCCGAAGAGCCATTCCATGACAGGCCAAAAATTACAAATTTCCTATTTACTATAAATTAAACCCTTAGCTTCTAAAATCATTTGTCATGAAATATTTTCTGGAAACCGTAGAGGAGCGAAGGGAGAAGTGAAGAACTCACATAGGGTTCACTAATTTTACATTCTCTTTTACCTATTCTTGTAAGTACTCTACTTTAATGATGTTTTTAAGTTATTGTACGAACATGAGTAGCTAAAACCCTTCCCCTAGGGTTGAGGTCACGTGATATGATTGTAATGCATAAATTCGTTATGGTTTGAGTTGTTAATTGTTGTTTTGTCTTACATTCCTTATTATGGTTGTTTCTATGCTTGATCACCATGAAAACATACATGTTAAGCTAGGTAAAAGATTGAAAGAGTAACCCTAGGCAAGAACATAGGAATGCATGGAGCAAGTTCTTATCTTTCGATATGATTCGCAATTAGGATCAATAATATACCTAAATTGCCTAGCTTGGTTGATAAAATGGGATGATAGCAAGACATCATCTTAGAATTGTCACTCCACCATTCGTAGAAGTAGTTGTGAAGCTAAGTTAGGTTAAATGATTAGAGGTACGAAGGTCCCTAATCAAGAGCACAAACCCCGTAAACCACATCCATGGAGTTGAAATTGCCCACGAACTAGGATGTCACATCCCCGCTCAATGATGTAGTCGTGAGGCTAGTTTATCATGTTTAGAGGCTCGAGAGACCATGAAAATCGCATTTCCAACTATGTGAGAAAATAATTGATAATTTCATTCGTGAACCATTACGAAGTGTAGCATTGCATGATTATCCGGCCTTAGCTCTAGTTACTTCTTATATCATTTCCAGATTATTTTGTGACCACCCCTAGATTTAATTATAATTTTTGGAAAACTTCTATAATAAACACTTGTGAATGTTAACCTTACACTTGAACTTGAATAATCACTGAATTGGTCCAGTCCCTGTGAGTTCGGCATCCGACTCTGAAAATGGGCCACTGTATTACTTGTACGTCCACGTACGCTTGCATGTGCGCTAGGCGCGAACACCTGGTATGAGTCGTAGGTAGATGCTATGATCCGTAGGTGCTACCCATATCAGGAGACATCAATTTTGGAAATTTCTCTGAATTAATCTACGACTCAAGTTATGGCTCGTACCAGGATAGTACGGCTCGTACTAAGAGTCGTACTTTGCCTTTGCCCTATACAAGTCTTCTGAGCTTTTCCACGAGTCTTAGTACGGCTCATACAATCTTGATATGGCTCATACTGAGATTAGTACTTGGCTGCTTGTCTGCACTTTTCTGCATCTTTTGAACATTTTTTCTCCAATGCCTTTTTTTCCTAAAAACACCTCATATCTGCATAAAACATACTTAAGTCCATGCTATCTTCCAAGTTTTAAGTGTTGAAAGTGCTATAAACTCACCGCACATCAACACCCTTAACTTAAACTTTTGCATGTCCTCAGGAAAAAAAAAAACAAAAATGACGCTTAACATAGAAAATAAACCTAGGATACTACAGCCAACATCAATCAAACCTTGCAGTATGAATACAAATAGCTTTTGACCCTTCTCCATGTAAACCAAATCAGGTATGCACATCAAGTGACCACAAACCATGATAAATAGGGATCAAGATATGTCATCTAGGTATTAGCAGAGAATCAAGTTATTACCAATACTTTTCACACAGACAGCTGGCAGAATAAAACACAAACCATGTACCCTCACAACAAATGAAGTCCCCAACTCATAGATATATGAAAATATGTAACTTGGGACTAAACAAGTAAGACTCTCACTCTCACAAGGAAGTTTCAAATACTGCACATCGAATACTATAGGCTTGTCCTTATTGTCTCTACTTCGGCTCTTCAGACAGTTAGGCTACGATCACTATAGGACTCTATTCGGCTTGTAATGTAGGATTCGGGCTGGGTAAGGTAAATATGAGATTTTAGTGACTAAACCCTCCTTGGCACTACATACTTGTGGCTCTACTTTTCACTTATTTCACCTTTTTCACTAATATTTTTAACTTTTTCCTCCCTTTTCTCCATTTTTATGCAATATGTGGATGTGGTGTGTTTTCAACTTTTTCATTCCTTTTTTCTTTTGTTTTTTATTTTCAAAATTTCTTTTTCAGCTCTCTTTTTCTTTTCTTGTCACACCATACCTCATTTTTAACCTTTTTCCTTTATTTTCCTTTTTGACCTCCCCACGATTTATGCACCCCTACTCTAGCCACCCTTAACTTAGGCATTTTGCCTGGGTTGAGGTTCACAATGTCCAAGGAGGGATCAGGTCCAAAACAGGTTCACTATCAAAAATAGGTAAGGTTAATCGGTTAATCAATGAAAAATGATCCATTTAAGGTTCAAAATCAGGATCAAAGAAATCATATAAATTTGGTAGGGCATTTTAAGCTAAAATGGGCTAAACAAAAATCGCCTATGATTTTTTCCTAACCAACCACCCTAAAATCTATATAAAGACCAACCGGCAAGTTCTAGATCCTCTACGCAGTATTGAACTAAGTATTGACCTCACTCACTCGTGGCACATGTTTTGCATTCATTCTACCTATCTGGTTCATGCATGGATAACTATAAATACTCATGCTAATACACTAAATGACACAAAAAGATCCACCAAAATCATGCTTTTCAATCAACAAGTACATTGCTAACCAACAAAAATTTTAAACAGGATCACTTTTTACAAAACTTCAAAACTAGTGCATTTTATTGGCTAAGTAATCCTAAGCTACTTTTTAATTAAACAAAAACATCCAAAATGTCGATTCTATTAGATAGCATGCCCGAGGGAAAAAATACGGCAAGAAAAACCCTCGGACGAATCCAAAAATCTCAAAAATGTACAAGTACACCCCCTTCCCTTTATGCTTCATCCCCGAAGCATAGACTATAAAAATACAAGGGAAAGAGACATACCTGTGGCGCACTAAGCACTCCTTTCATCCTAGGGAGGTGCTACCTCCGTGGCGCTAGCGGTGGCCAGTGCACTCAATGGTACATCCACGGGGGAAATGATCACCCCCTCAGTAATAGTGATCACCTCTACAACCTCGGTAACAACTGGGGCTGAATGTGGCTCGGCTGAAGGGTCCTTGCCACCTACAAGCTCGGCATGGGCAATGGTGGAGCTACCCGCTCCTCTAGCTCTCTCAAGAAGCTCCGACCAATGCTCGTCGTGGATCTGCTGGATCTCCAATCTTGCCCACTTGCGTTATTTATTTTCCTTCTTTCTCTTTTTCTTTAGGGTCCCATCTCCAACATCCTCCGAGACTCTCTTCTTCCCTTTCCTCCCTCTACTCCAGTCGGTTCCCAGTATGTCGCCAAATCAATCTCATCATCCATCTAGATATCGAGGTTAGGAAGAGTGGGGTTGTCCAGATGATAGCTTGATCACATGGCTCTGAAGATCCCCCAACTCCTCACAGAGGCTACCAGTGTCAGTCTATTCTACCATGCGCTCATTGAAATGGATCTCAAAGCTATCAAGTCTGGCATGTAAGACCCGTAAAGCCACCTCAATCTCAGCCTTCACCCAAGGCTTCATATTTTCCATCATCAACTACATCTTTCTCAAAGTCATGGTCAGTCTTTTTGCCATCTTTTGCAGAAATTCCTGAGGCACGAGCATGTATCCTGTTGGGGTCTCGCTCGGAAGGCCCATAAGTGGAGCAGCAGAGGTGCTAGGAGCTACCTCCGAATGATCGACCTCTGTATCCAATGTCTCATTTTGGTCCTATGAGGTGGGGGCATTAACCTGCTCATCCCAAACTGCTTGTGGTACTGGGACTGCGGTAGGAATTCATGTTTGGCTCACCGGGTTCATTTCATCCCGGATCTACCCAATATTTGTTGTCCACTATCCTCCAATCAACCACTCCTCATTAGGTCGTACCTTGAGACTTGCCTCTATACACAGTTTGAACATGAGACTTGAGAATGGGATAGTAGTGCTCAATCCCATAACTCGATCCTAGATCTCTTCCGCAATGACCCTCGAAATGTTGAGGGAATATCTAGACATGATACATGCCACCAATGCTGCTCTGTCTGCACTAAGGGTGTTTTCTTTCACGGTCGATGCCAACCTATGGTGAACTAGCATCCGACTGGCCTTTGCTATGAAATTTAGTGAATTTTTGGTGACCTACTTTCCACTAGTCACCCATTCTGCATCCTCCTTATCCTCAGCAATGACACCAGAGAGCCACTTAATCTAACTCTTCCTTTCCTCAATACCTAACTACTTGATCTTCTTCATGGCCTCCACCCGGTAGTCAAACTCTGGTGTAATGTGTAGTGGTATTAACTGAGCCCATATAATACTCGAGTAATAATATGCTCGGATATCTCAATAGTGCGACCTCGAAAGATTACACTCTCCAACTTGGCCTGATCCTTCAATTTTTTCCCATCCTTTACTTTCTGCTCCATGGTAGCCAAATAATTGGCATAGAACTCCTGGACGATCTCTGAAGTTTATCGATCAGGGGTTCTAGCCATCCACTTAAATCCATAGTAGTTGAATATCCACTTCATCTCCTCCACCTCAGTTAGTGCGTTGGTGAGGATCCACAACTCTTCATGAATACTCCACCTAGGGTGGTTATTGGCAGTGAGAGAGAGACCCTACTCATAGATCTCTTGCGCCCCGGGTACTCTCCACCGAATAGTATGGTTCTTTGTACACGGAGTTTTCTCTCCCTCATCATTAGCTGCCTCATCATCAGATCTGGACTCACTATCTCCATCTCCAGATTGGGCCTCCTCAGACCCTTCATCATCATTAGAGCCGCTCTGAAACTCTTGGACTCAATCCTCAGCTCCCTTCTCAGACTGGGAGCTTGGTAGCTTTGGTTGCTTTCTAATTTAAAATCATTGTACCTGTGGAGAAAAAGGGTTAGAAATCATACCTAAGAATAATAAAACAAGAAAATATCCTCTAAATTTTTTCACGGGTCAATAGTATGAGTCGTACCTAAAAGGTACGATCTGTACTGAGACTCGTAACATCTCAGGTCACAGTAACGATTCTAAGGTACGACTTGTACCATGAAGGTATGATCCATACCACGAGTCATACGAGGATACTCCTTAAAAACCTTTGTTTTGTATCTTTCCATGACTCATGGTACAATTCGTAAGTTCATTCCACGAGTCGTAGTAATGGTTGTTCAGTTGCCTTTAGACTTGACCCTTTTTAGATTCCTGGTACGATTTCCAGGTACGAATCACAGTAGGATACTACAGGTCATACTAGGTCCCGTACCAATTAATTATTATACATTTGGTTTAGGAAAGACCCAACGAGCTATCCTACGGGTTGTAATATGAAACCACAAGTTGTAGGAAGGCTTGTGAAGCTTGTCCTTGCCTTTGTTCATGTCAGTTTTGCAAGCACGTTCAATTTGTGTTGGGTACTCAAAATTCCCCAATTATAGGCATGCATTTTTCACATTTTTACAACCCAGTCCTCCCTTTTTGATTCACAACTGGTAACTTAGTTCATAACAGTTTAAGTTCAATTCTAAGCATGCTCGAATCCTACCCAGTCAACACAATCATAATGCTAAATACTGATCATTATCCTCACATGTTTTCATGCATTTTGAGGTCTCCTAATTGTTAAAAATGTTCATAAAGTACGAAGGTATTTTCACTCAACCCAAGCATAGTTACTTACTTGATTTTTGCAAAATCTTGCTCACTTCGTGTGTGTTTCAGTGACTAGGGTAGGAGAGTCGACTTGAGCAATGTTAATCAAGCAAAAATGTTTCTCAAAATCAATCATTTTTCTTGAGTTACGAGTGTGAGGGAGTCGAGGGAGATGTTCGTGAGTTCGAGTTATTGCGTGGGAGAAGAGTCTGAAGGATTTGGTATTTAAATACTTTAGGGCAAATTTTACAAAATTTGAGTCGAGTAGGGTCAACTTAAATAATTTGTCCCATCATAACTCGTACTACGAGTCGTAAGTTGGACCTACGACTCGTCCCTAGGACTCGTAGCAAAGGTTTAAGAAAATTTACCTGTGGACCTATGAGCACATCATACGACTCGTACCATTGAGGTATGAATTGTACCACGACTCATAGGTCACTCTGAACTGGAGTTTCATACTTTTCATAGTTCATAAATACAATCAGTATTACAACCCGTACAATAGATTTACGAGTCGTAGGAGCAACCGTACCATGAACTCATGCACTAGGCCCTATCTCTTCTTCTCACCATAACTCATATTGCAGCCTATATGATGCTCTTACAAGCCATACTGAGGCTCGTAATACTAGTCGGTACTGCAATTTTTCTGCAATCTATTTTTGTTTCACCTGCACACTGAGCACACATAAGTTAATAAACTTGGGTTTCCTCCCAAGAAGTGCTTGATTTAACATCACGGAATGACGCAGGTGGTTCAGTTACTCAGACTTCACCTAACCACCTCATAGGTTGCCTCCCAAGAAACACCTGATTTAATGATACGGCATGATGTAAGTCTCTTGACTACTCAGACCTCTTCAAGAAACTCAGACTCATCTTCGATTGCTGAGACCACTCTAAACTCATTTGGCTGCTTCATTGGCCGGCAGACATCGAAAGTGACCTCCTCTTTATTAAGCCTAAATTTCAGTTGGCCAACCTCCACATCTACTAAAGCCCTTCTAGTGGCAAGGAATGGTCACCCCAAAATGATGGGGACCTCAAAGTCAACCTCGCAATCAAGGATCACGAAGTCCTATAGGAATATGAATCTTTCCACCTTGACTAGCACATCAAATAGGATCCCCATAGGCTTCTTCATAGTTCAGTCAGCCATCAGTAGCAGCATAGTAGTCGGTGTAGGGGCTCCCAAGCCCAGCTTCTTGAACACAACAAATGGCATCAGATTGATGCTTGCTCCCAAGTCACAGAGTGCCTTCGTGAACTAAACATCGCCAATAGTACATGGGATGGTGAAGGCACCTGGATCCTCCTTTTTCTGGGCAAGGACTTGTGAGGCTGTGGACTGCAATGATGCAAGCTACCCATAGGCTCATAGCTCACGGACCTTTTCTTGGTGACAATGTCCTTGATAAACTTGGTGTATCCCGACATCTGCTCTAATTCCTTGACCAATGGTATGTTTACAGATAATTGTTTAGCTTTATAGATCTGTGTGGCCCCTTGTTTCTTACATTGTTCAGCTTCAGGCTCTTTTTCAGCAACTGGAGCCTCAGTCAACTTAGCTTCTTCCTTAAGCTTTTTCTCAACAACCTCATCATCATCATCAATTACACTCTCTTTCTTCCTTTGCATTTCATCTACAACCGACAGAGGGGATCAACTGTGGTCTTTCCACTCCTAGTCATCATAGTTATATAGTGACTCTCATTCTTCAGATTTTGGACTGTGTTGCTAGGTAGTGTTCCCTTTTGCTTAGGGTTCAGGGATGCCGACAGTTGACCAAGCTACTGCTCTATTTGCTTGATGGTCGTGGCATGTGACTCAAGTCTCTGGCCTATGACAAATATATCTCCACAAATGTATTTAAGTTGATCCTCTGTATATCTCACCTTCTTGAGCATCTCAGCCATCATGCTCTTTAATTTTAACTGTCCAGCCTCCCCCACACATGCATTAGGAGGCACGTACAATCTTGCTCGATCGTTGCAGTAACCATCATTCTTCCTCCATTCTCCCTCTCGCTCACGACCTTGGCTTCTGTCTCTGTACTCATTTCGGTTGTAGGTTTCTTGATATTGGTTTGAACTTTGATTTTTAGAACCTTGGCGCCAAGCGTCCTGTCCATACCCTTGGGCATTGGCCCAAAAACCCATCACCTGGTTGTCCAAGAAGTTTGCCTCCTCCTTGAAATCTGAATGCTCTGGCCCTATTTACTGTCCCTATGTCCCCACTGCATTAACTTTTATTTCCCCAGCGCTCTTGATATACATCGTGAGTAGGTCTAGCGATATACGCATGTAGGACAATTTCTGATCACGTTCCTCTTTCTTTCATTGGTCTGCAGTCATACCAACAGCATATGTACCAGTAGCTTCTTTCACTTCCTGGGTTTGCCAGGCCCTATTGGTTTTAGTCACTCTCTCAAGAATAATGGCAGCTTGCTCCCAGGTGTGACTTATCAGTGCTCCTCCCGCCACAGTATCCGCTACAGCTTTAGTACTATTGTTCAATGAACTATAGAAAATCTCCAACAAACTGTCATCAGGGATTTTATGGTTAAGGAACTTGGTCAACTTCTTCTTAAATCTCAACTAGGTGTCATGAAGTGCCTCCGTTTTCAGTTGTCAAAAATTATATATCTCATCCTTAAGCCGTAGCATCTTGGAGGGTAGGAGAATCTCTCTAGAAAATCTTGTTTGAGCTCCCTCCAATTTGTAATAGAGTCATTGGGAAACTCCAATAACCATAACGTGACCTCCCCAGACAGAGAGAATGGGAAGAGTCTTAGCCTTATTGCATCTTAACTGACTCGGGCAACCTATACACCTCACATATTCCAACTATGTTCATTAAGTGCAGGTTGGCATCAATCAGCTGCTTGACCACTAAACACCCTACATATTCAGCAACTGTATTATGGTGCTAGTGATGTCGAACTTTTCCCCAGCATGCAAAGGTGGTGGTACGATAGCTCCAGTTGACTCGACTTCATCAATATCTGGGCCATCCTTATCAAGGAACTGGGGGGCATATCGTTGGCCTCTGTTTCCCCTTCCATGGCGACCAGCATTCACAACTTCCATCTTTCCGAGCTAGCTTGGCTTTCCTAGCTTCTTCAACAAGACGGGCATCTCTTTGCTCTTGTTTCTCCATTCTTCACAGTGTTCTTTCTATTTCGAGATCGAAAGGAATCAGGGGGTTTCCGCTCCTTTGAGTACTTGGTATTCACCAAGAGACAACTTGTGGGTGTTAAAAATGAAAAAAGAAAATGTAAATGGGGAAATAATAATCAAAAGTTAAACACAAGCAATTAATCTAATCTTAGCCATATTTCCCGACAACGTCGCGACTTTTTGATAATGCTCAAACTCACACTCCTAACAGTGTATGAAGCAAACGTTGTCAAAAAAGAACCCAACAAAGAGGTTGGGGTTGAACCCATAGGGAATATGGTAAGAATAGACTAATGCCGGTATTTAAGTTGTTTGGTATGTTATCTCCAAATTGGGGATTTTATAGAAAAATAATTGTAAAACAAGCGTGAAAATTAGTTGTTGTATACCAAGATTTGTAATTAACTAGGGTAACTATTCCACATGGGTTCATAACTACTTCGGTTTTATACTCGTGATCAATCCTAATGCTTACTTGTAGAACTGAAAACTAGGGTTCATCCAAATGACTGGTTCGTCCCTATTGGATGACTATACTCAATCATTGGGTTAGGTCTCATGAGCGATTTAAAATTAACCATTATCAATTTATTCCAAATTAACTATCACCCGACTTCATCTCAAGTAATACAATGATCATAAAGATCAAGGCTTTGTTGTAATTCTCTTTTTCTAATATCTATTTCTCTAGGTTCAAGCAAGTAAAGAATTCGAGCAAGTCCTAACGTTGAACTTCGTTAAGAAACATTAAAGATGAAGAGAATACAATACAAGCGTATAACATTAGTTTGAAATCACTTTGTGTAACCCTAGTTTGTTAATCCACCATGGTTCCCACAACCCTAGTTGTGGATGTTTTAGCTCTTATGATTGTAAGATTATGATGAGTGTTATACAAATGCATAATTAAATACTTACAACGATGATTGAAAGAACATATTCTTTGAATATTGCAAGAAAAATATTATGAACAAACTCAAGAACAATTGAGAAATCCATGTTATGATCTCAAGAATTGCTCTGCAATAATATCAAAAACTAATTACAACCTTGATACTAATTGACAACCAACTAATTTTGATCGTCCTTCCACTAAAAGAAACCTAAAAAGTATTTATTCAGATAATAAAATCTTTTTCTTATGTTAACAGGGAAATAACCAAATCTGGCACCAACACATCCTACGACTCATCATACGATCCATAAGAAGAAAACCTAGGTAACATCAATAAAACGCAGAAGATGAATAGATAATTAGATAGAAGGAGCAGGACATGCAGCAGATGTTCACCAATTTCAGCGTGCAAAAGATACATCTCTTGGCTTCTGCAGAATTGGCTAAGTCTTGGCATCCGGTACGACTCGTAACATGATCCCACGAGTTATACAATCCAATCATGGTTTGGCTCTGAGAACTTTAGCATCTTTTAAAGATTTCTACGAGTGTCTTAGTATGCTTCGTACCTTGCTCCTACAACTCGTTACAACTTTTCGTATCATGAGAACTGCCAAGTCCCAAAGTCACTGAAACTTTATATGGATCCTGGTATGGGTCGTAAGTAGATGCTATGATCCGTAGGTGCTACCCGTATCAGGAGACTTCAATTGTGCAAATTTTTCTAATGTAATCTACAACTCAAAATACGGCTCGTACCAGGATAGTATGGCTCGTACTGAGAGTCGTACTTCGTCTTTTCCTTGTACCAGTCTTTTGAGCTTTTCCACGAGTCTCATTACATCTCGTATAATATTTGTATGGCTCGTACTGAGTTTAGTACTTGTCTATTTTTCTGCACTTTTCTGCAACTTTTGCATATTTTTGCTCCAACACTGATTTTTCCTAAAACCAAAGTAAAAAACATCTCATATCCATATAAACATACCTAAGTCTATGCTATTTTTCCAATTTTAAGCGTTGAAAGTGTTGTAAACTCATAGTACATCAATTACTTGTTTGAAAACATAGGTCACGCGTGAATTGAGGCCTGGAACTAGGGGAATTAGGATTTTACTTTCGAAAATTCCCTGAAGAGAAGGGTTTGATATCCTCGGGCTCTTATTTGAAGAGTAAGTAATTGAATTACTCTACATTGTTGTTGTAGATTTCAAACTCTCCAAAGCGTTGAGAAAGGGCGAGGCTCCAGTAGAGTAGCTGACATTCCATGCCAAAACTTTGAGGTTGATATAGTTCCAACAGGCCTATTCTTTGACTCTCCTATAGTGTATAGTATATTCTTTCCATCTTCCTACTAGGATAGATATTCTAACAACAAACCTGTACTGATGAGAATTTGACTCCACGAGAAATTGAACAAAAGGCTGCTGAATTAGCCTATTTCTTGCGTGTAGGTTGTGGTTTAGAGGGATTGGACTCTATATAATAGCATGTCCATTTTGTGCAATGATTATATGTGATTGGTCTTCGATATTACCTATTACAAGAATTTATTTTGAACAATCTATTGAATGAACGTGGATGTGATGTGCTATTAAACCATGATAAAATTGCGTTAAGTAAAGATATTATACATCGTTGGTTTGTAATTGTTCTCTTGGAGGAGTAAATGGTAAAACTCTTGTATGTTTAAATAAATCACTTTGTGGTATTCACTTGATGAGAATGATTAAGGATACATTTAATATCCTAATATGAGAGGCTCATGCCTGAGGGGAGCATCTGAGCAAGCGGTATTGATTGAGCGGCTCGTGTTCGAGGGGAGAATCCGAACGAGCATATGAGTGAGAGCGGGTACCACGCTGGTACAGTACATAGATTTCTAAAGTCTCCTGCAGGTCATGACAAGAAGGGAAAAAATAAGACCCTCTAGCAGATGTGTATATTGACTTTGAGAATGGGGTGTTTATGGTGATATGGTGGAGGCGTGTGCCCAACATGTCACCATTAGTTTTATTTATATTGTTTATGTAACTTGTGAAAGTTTGGAATGAGCATGTGCTAAGTGGTTGAGTGAAAATTAGTGATCCTGTAATCGTAAATGAACCGAGAAAGTGGGAAAAATATGCTAAGTGTTGTTATGGTGTGATAACTAAAGATGGTGAGTTGATCTTTCTATTCTAAAATTCTTTAAACTACATGTTGTGATAAGTTGTTATTATTTATATCAAAACTTGTGTTATTTCTGGCTAAAGTATAGAGGGTGTAAACTTTTGAGAATTGTGCGATGAAGAAGGTGTAGCTAAGTCGAGTTACTTCCTCGAGCAGTAACATTGTAGCGGAACTTATTCCCTGCGCTGAGACCTCTATAGTGGTCAAGTGACTGCTGCAGCGAAAGGCCCAATCTAATGAGCAAGCAGGTTGTCACCTATACAGAGCTAGTGTATTTGAGATGTTGTTGTTCTTGTGTTTGTTGTTCGAAACTAATCTTATACTATTGTTGCCTTGATTATATGTTGTTATATAAGGTTGGTCGATGATGCCTACTAGTACCGTGTTTGTACCGACCCTACTCCTTCACTTCTTTTCTGAGTGTAGAATATGATCCAGGAAGCTCTTCTCATCTCCACCTTTAGTCAGCAGCGATTCCTCAGAAAGTTGAGCAAAAGTGCGGAATGGGCTGATTTACTCCTCTCGAAAAGATGTCCCTCCTCCCGGTGTTGCAGTTTTAATTTCTCTTTGGTTATATACTCTTAGACTTGTAGTTAAATGTCAAGTGCAATGACTTTCGGATCTTGGGAACTATTATTGTCCAGTTTTATTTTAATAGTGTTGTTATCATTGTGGATATGTCATTTCGTTTTATTATTAAGCATTATTCCTTCGTAAATGATTGATGTCGGAATAGTTACTGAGAATGGTTGGTTCCCCCATCGGGGATTAGTGTGTGTCACGACCCAAACATAGGTCTTGACCGAGACACTGAACCTAGAACCACGAATGGCTTCAAGTTGACCCATGACATGAACATAGCCACTAAAGAGCATAAATTAACGGAAATTGATAAACTAAACATGAATAAGAGAAAGTCTGCATATATAATAATCATAAACAGAGTCTGCACTGACAAGCTGAGATCCTACATATTGTCCGAAAGGCCTCTAACATAACTAAAGAGCTTATGGGACAACATCCCCAACTAGCTCACTAAAAGTCTGAAACTGAAATAATAAAATCGAACACTAAGCTGAAGGTCCTCAGATGATAAGGCCTCACCAACAACGGGAATTGAGCTAGATTGAGGGGAAATTGAACTAACGGTGGAACTGAATCTGAGCGTCTGAACCTATATCATGAAACGATACAGTATAGAGTATGGGGTCGGTACGTGGAATGTATTGAGTATGTAAGGTAAGTAAAACAGGCTGAGTAAGTATAACTAAAAACATGCACATAAATATAAATAGTAAGATCATACGAGTATGGGACTGCATGCTGATATCTGAAAACATGTATAATCATAACTGAATCTCGTGTTTGAATAGAGTGACCCAAAACTAGGAACAAAATCATATGGTCTACCATATTTGAAATCATACATAAAAGCTTATAAACTGATCATTGGGTTAACCTGTTGAAAACATAATTTCATAAGTCTTAAACATGCATAACTAGAATTATAAGGAACAATAGGAGAACTCGTTTTAACTGACACCATCATGATAGAGCTTATATGATGTCATAACTATCTCGCTCAAGTGGGCAGATCCATCCCAAACTTTCCAAGGAAAGGAATGATACTTGTCGTGATATCACTAATAAGGACCCCGTAGGGTTAACCATGAATATATTCCTACGGTGGCACGTAGTTTTGAGACTAGGAGTTTACCTGAACACCGGGCCTACTCATTGATAGACATTACTCATAAAAACATGCACATGAAGGCTCATATAAATATCGTGAAATCATAAATGAAGTTCATGGGCTAGTTAAATCATAACATACTTGATCACACTTGAAATACATGATTTTCCATGAAATAAGGGCCCGTGAGTCAGCCAAAATAATAAACTCATAAATCATGAAGAACATACATGCTTGAGCAAATCACCATACTTGAAATTCATGAATTCATGAAGAGTACTTGTAAAAAATCATATTATAGATCATAAACCATAATTTAGAGCTTGGAGAATCGAAATCATAATATAATCATAAACTTGACTTTTCATGAAACTTGCATAATTGGGCATAATTTTCTAAAAACTTGAAACCATTAATTTATAATCAAAATGGGTATAAAATTTATCCATAGGTCTTAAAACATGCTTTGAAACATGAAGGGAATTGACCCATAAATAAATCATAGAGAATTTTATAAAATTAGGATAAAACCCCATAAGATCATGAAGATGATCTAGAACTTTAATTAATAGAATTGAGGAGAATTTTGAGCATGAGAGTGAAAGAAACTCTCATTCATAGCCCTATGTACCTGGGTAAACTGATCTACACTTGTGTTTGAAAGTCCAAGAGATTTGGAGAAGAAATTGAAGGGCTTAAGCTTGATCTTCAATGGAAAACCTCTAAACTTGCATGCATGGGAATTGAATGAATTAGAATAGGTTAAACTCCCTTAATTGTCACGACCTGAATATAGACCCAGATAGAGACACGGGACAAGGGACTCCAAGAGGCTCCAAGTCAACCCATCGCATGAACATAGTAGCTAAGAACATACAACAAGAGAAAATTGAAATAATAAAAATATGCTTAAACGAAAGTCTGAAAATCCAATAACATCTAAACAACGGAAAACGTAATATTGATTTGAGCTTAATACAGTTATGTCTGATAAGCCTCTATAACCTGACGAGTTTATGAGAAAAGACCTCAACTAACTCACTACAAAACTGAAACTGAAAATACTGATACGAGCAGATAAGAAGGCCCTCAAAAGATGAGGACTCACCAATGAGCTGGATAATGCTAACTCTGAAGATCTGACTAACGACGGGACTGAACCTGAATGTCCGAGCTTGTATCATGAAATGACATAAAGTATGCAGCCGGGACTTGGAATGTACTAAGTAGGCAAGGCAAGTAAAAATGAAAAGTTAAAAATACATAAGAGATCATATGAGTAGAAAAACATGATCATGAAGTAAACATCATAATATAAACATAAGGGCTCAAGGTTTTCAGCCATTCATAATCTAGTCATAATCATAGTCATAAGAGATACTTTATAAAACATAACTTGAGTCAAAGTAACATAAACATAACCATGCATAAATAATGAGGAACTATGTGAGAACTCATCTTAACAGACACCGACATGATAAAGCTTACATGATGCCTTAACTTTTCGCTCAACTGGGTAGAGCCGTCCCAGACTTGCCCGGCAAAGGGACGTTCATAATGTGATATCACAGGGGATTCATATATATATATGTGTGTGTGTGTGTGTTGTGTGTGTGTGTGTGTGTATACACCTACGGTGGAACGTAGTTCTGAGACCATGGGATTTACCTGAACACCGGGTCTACTCGGTGCTAGACACTGCTTCCAAAAATATACACATGAGGCTCATATCATAATTGTGTAATCATACATGAGGTTCATGGCCAAATAAATCATAACATACTTGATCATGCTTGAAATACATGATTATCCATGAATAAGGGTCTGTGAGTCGGCCAAGAGTAATAAATTCATAAATGATGAAGAATATGCATATTTGAGAAAATTTATATACTTGATATTCATAAATCCATGAAGAATGCATGAAGAGAAATCATAACATGAATCATAAATCATAATTTAGGCTTAGTGAGATCAAAAATCATAATAGAATCATAGCTTGACTTTTCATGAAACCTTGCATAATTTGACATAGATTAATTGAGATTTGAAATCATAAAATAAATAATCAATTTAAATATAAAAACTGCCATAGATCTTAAAACAACATTTGGAACATAAAGGAAATTGACCCATAACCAAATCAAAGAGAATTCCATGAATTTAGGATTAAAACCCTATAAGAACATCAAATCTACTTTAATACTTGAATTCATGAACACGGAGGGAAAATTGGGGCATGAGAGTGAAGAGAAACTCTCATTCACAACCCTACATACCTAGGTAATCTGATCTTACACTCTCCCTTAAAAGCCCAAAGGAATTGGAGAAGGAATTGGGGAATTTTCTCAAGCTTGATCTCCAAGGAAGAACTCTAAACTTGCATGCATGGAATAGAATGGCTTAGGATAGGTTAAGTACTCTTTAAAACCTTCTAACTGAGCTTAAAACAACGTAGTTTAGGACCTTAGAGCTTAGGATTTATGAAAACACTCTTAATGAAAAATCTGAAAATTAAACACTGCCACTAACCACGACTCATACCAAAACTCGTACCACATTCCCATGACTCATGGTTTCCATCATTACTCCCTTTCAAAATTTCTTCAATTCTCAGGTCCAGCGTACGACGACTGAATAGAATGATTCGTTACACGACCAACGACCCATTGTGTCCTGTCATTGTCATCACTGACTCCACAAGTACAATTTCTTAAACTCCCACCACGAGTCACCCCACGAATCGTACCTCCAAACCATGGGTGGTTGGACCTATCCGTTACCTCTGTCCTAATTTTCACTGCACCTCCTCATGAGCACTTACCATGACTCATGGCTCCTTAAAACGAGTTGTACCACAACTCGTACCATCCAACCCTTGTAGCATAGTGTTACACACCGTAAGTTTCTAGCACTTAGTTGGCCTATTCGTATGTTGGTTGGGAGTTTTAGAATGCCATACGTGCGAGGAAAGGGCCCGGGGAAAGGCCGAACGAGTGCCAAGTTGGATTTTTGCAAGAGGTGGCCGAACCGTGCTGCCCAAAAGGGCAGCGTGGCACGGAGGCACCTCCTCCGCGATGGCCAGCATGGTACGGAGCCAGATTGGTGCATCGGCCAGCGTGCCACGTTTCTATGCTTCTGGCTCCAAGTATATAAATGCTTCACCTTCAACTTTAAGTCATTTATCCATGTTTAAATGACCAGAGAGGTAGAGAGACGAAGGTTTCCTGTAAATATTCATTCGATTACGCCATTAAACGCTGTCCAAAGTAAAATTAACTTCGGGTACCAAAGTATAAGGCTGTAGGGAGCATTTCTATGGAGTTAGTTTCATGAAATTCGCCCGGCGAATCATCATCCCGCCGAGTCAATGTGATTGGAATTGCTCCAAACTAGTGTTAATACACTCCCAGGCTTAAAGTGAGTATTTCTCCCTTCTAGACTCCCGAGAAATTACGAGATTTCGACTGTTCTTCGATAAATCGAAGAATAGTCAGTATATAGACTTAAAGTATTGTCTTCTTCCAATATAATAATGAAGTTAGTTCTATTCTTTCGTGAATATGATTATAGTTGGTGAAATAGCTAAATATTAGCCGAGCTATGCCAGTTAATTAGAAAGCCGGCAGTTGAGGTATGTAAAGCCAGTTTCTTTCGGCAAGTTAGTTGTCCCAGTATAGTAAAACAGTATGAATCCCAGTAAGATATTATAGAAACAGTATATCATGCTCAGTATGAAATTTAATAAAGCACGTCAGAAGTATTATATCATGCTCAGTATGAGACTCAGTACAACATGTTAGAGATTGTATTATTATCTTCTTAAGTGTGTATTATATGTAGTTATTTCTATCAGTTGAGACTTGATTGTATTGTTTGGGGCTGGATTACCCGTACAGCTTCCATGACCGCCCCAGGGTTAATGGTTGTATCGACTCATCCGCCAGAGAGCGAGGATACGTCGCTCTACGGAGTGGCATGCCGTCCGCCAAGGACGAAGATGGGATGTCAGTTCCCCATATTTTGCTGTGGTTGGCCTTTATACACCCCCGTCGAGCGCTTGCGCCCGGGGTGTTGATTTCAGGAGTCCTCTGGACTCAGGTACAGCTATAGTCAGGGGCCCAGCGGCCCCAAGCTGCAAACCCAGGGGCTTGCAGGATGCTTATAGCTACTAGGTGATGTGGTATGACCTGGGTAGGGGTAAATAGATTGTGATGATTTCACCTTCCAGCTTATGGGGGCCAGGTAAGGTTTATGTTATGTTGTTTTAGTTATTGATAGATAGACAGTAGAACGCCACGTTATCAGGTATGACTCTTACTCTTCTCAGTATAGATATGTGAGCCCTGATTCCTCTATCTCAGTCAGTTTCAGTCCGTTTCGGATTACTTCAGTTAATGTCAGCTTTATTACTTACTTTCAGTTGGTTTCAGTTATTTCTTTACATACTCGGTACCTGTGGTACTGGCGCTCATTTGGGGGCTGCATTACTTGCCTGCAGGTGCGCATAGACGAGGAGCAGATCCCTCGTAGTTCCAGTCAGCGATATAGAGCCTTCAGCTCCTTTCATCCAGAGCTTGAAAGATAGAGGTTTACTCTCCTTTTGATTGTACAGTATGGGTAGGCCGAGGCCCTGTCCCGACCATCTTATTATTCTTAGAGGCTTGCAGATTGTATCATATTCCCTGTTGTTAGATTGTATGTGATGGCCGTGTGGGGCCTTGTTCCGTTGTTAGTTCGTGACCTTGTCGGTCACAGATCAGTCTAGCGCCTGATTTCATTTTCTTCAACTATAACTAGATATCATGGTGGCCTTGTCAGCCCGCATAGCACTCCTTATATTTAGTTGTTTCTGGTTAGCTGTTTGCTTTTAACAGGTGGCTATAGGCCTTGTCGGTCGGGGGTTGTATTTACAGCTGCTATATAGCCCATTGAAGAGATATATTTTACATCCCAGAGGGGCTATAATTGGAGATACCATATTTTCTGGTACAGAAGTTCCTATAAAAATGGTCATTTTCTTAAATCCAGAGTTAGAGCCAGCCTTGCACCAGAGGGGCTTAGGCTCAGTTAGTTCAGCAGTCCAGATCCTAGTAGGGCACCAGGTGCCAGTCATGCCTCCCAAGGTGGGATGTGACAAACTTGATATCAGAGCAGGTCGTATCCCCGAGAGTCTGCAAGCCGTGCTAAGTAGAGTCTTGTCTATGGATGTGTTGTACTCCACATACTATAGAAAGGAGGTTGCAAGGCATGATAGGATGGTTACTCTTTCTTCTTATTCAGTCGTGCTATAGAGCGGTACAGTATAGGGTTGAGTCCCTAAAGCTTACTATACTCTTTGGTTACAGAAAAAATTTCAGATCAGCGACATCCTATTACATGTAGAAGATTGGATACAGTAGCAGGAGAGGGCACCAGCAGGATGCCTCAGCCTCGATTAGAATCATCCCGAACTGAGGGCGATACAGAGGCATCGTCTCGATCTTCGCAACAGTCTCCATCACATCAGGAGCCGCTTGGGATGAAACCACCTCCGGCAGTTCCTATACCTATACCATCTGACCAGGAGGTCAGGAGTGCGTTAGTCATGTTAGCACAGATGATGGCTGCTTAGTGTCAGTCGATGCCATCTACAGCTGTAGAATCATTAGGAGGGCCCGGTAGTTCAAGGGTCCGAGAATTCCTAGCATTAAGTCCCCCGCAGTTTACAGGGACGGATTGAACAGAGGATCCCCAGGATTTCCTAGTCCAGATGCAGAGGATCTTTAGGGTAATACATGCAACACCTACAGAGTCGGTTGAATTGGCGATATTTCGATTACAGGACATCGTTGTGTTGTGGTATGAGAGTTGGGAGAAGTCTCGAGGGAGAGATGTTTCCCCTACGACCTGGTCCAGCTTCTCAGAGGATTTTCTGGATCATTATCTACCATGGGAGATTCGACATGCTCGGGTTGATCAGTTATTACACCTGGAGCAGGGGGAAATGAGTGTTCGAGAATACGCCCTGCGGTTTGATTTGTTTGTCCGATATGCACCAGCCTTTATGGATACCATGCCATCCAGAGTACACCGTTTCATAATGGGGCTAAATCCAGAATATGTTGAGACTTGTATTACGGCTACTCGTCGAGAGGACATGGATATTGCCCGAGTACAGGCATTTGCTCAAAATATTGAGGGCTTCACACAGCAGCAACAGGAGATCAGGAGAACCAGTCAGGAATAGCACCGCAGATACAAGCCAGATGATATTCAGGGGGAGGCCCGGGGAAGACCCAGACCGCAGTTATCAGATAGGCTGCCTAGACCCCTGCCTCCATCACAGCAGCAGAGGGGCAGGTCCAGTCGCCGAGGGTAATTAGAGCTCGGCGGTAGTTCGCAAGCAGTAGATTCACCATAGTAGAGAAGGGCAAAGTAGAGCAGGTATACACTACCACTTTGCCCTATTTGCAGCTGACGCCACTCTGGAGCTTGCAGATATGGCTCCACAAGATGTTATATTTGTGGCCAGGAGGGTCATCTGATGAGAGATTGTCCGGCTAGGGGTCAGGGTGACCGGGATCAATAGGATAGGTCATCAGCAGGGTCACGAGCTCCAGCATCCCCGGCAGCGCGTAGGCCCTCAGTGTCAGTAGGTAGAGGCCGAGGAAGATCAGGGGCCTCCAGTTCAGGTGCGGGCCCAGACCGTAACTATGCATTACCGGGGAGACAGGATTCAAAGTCGTCACTAGATGTTGTGACAGGTATGCTGACTATTTGCTCTTACCCTTGTGTTGATAGATCTGGGATCCACCTTGTCCTACGTTACACCATTAGTTGCTAGGAAGTTCAGTATCGTGCCGGAATTGCTTCGGCAACCTTTTTCAATATCTACACCTGTTGGTGACTCTATCATAGTCAGAAGGGTCTATCGGGGGTGTACAGTAGAGGCTGCCAGTCATCAGACTACAGCTAATTTAATAGAGCTAGAGATGGTTGATTTTGACGCCATTATAGGTATGGATTGGTTAGCTCCATGTTATGCCAATGTTTTGTGCTGGACCAAGACTGTCCGATTCCACTTTCCAGGAGAGGCAGTATGGGAGTGGAAAGGTAGTATAGTTACGCCAAAAGGTAGGTTTATTTCCTATCTTCGGGCGAGGAAGTTGATAGCAAAGGGGTGCATTTATCACATTGTCAGAGTCCAGGATGTTCGGGCACAGCCTCCGACCCTTCAGTCTATTCCAGTGGTTAATGAATTCCCCGATGTATTTCCAGATGAGCTTCCTGGTATTCCCCTAGAAAGGGAAGTTGATTTTGCAATTGATCTATTACCAGGCACTCAGCCCATATCTATTCCCCCTTATTAGATGGCTCATGCTGAACTTAGAGAGTTAAAGGAACAATTAAAAGATTTTCTAGATAAGGGCTTTATCAGGACGAGTACCTCACCATGGGGTGCGCCAGTTCTGTTCATGAGAAAGAAGGACAGCTCTCTCCGTGTGTGTATAGATTATCAGCAACTGAATAAAGTTACTGTCAAGAATAAGTACCCGCTTCCCAGAATATATGATTTATTTGACCAGCTACAGGGAGCAAGATATTTTTCCAAGATTGACTTAAGGTCCGGATGTCATCGGGTTCGGGTTCGTGAAAGGGATATTCCAATGACTGCCTTCAGAACCAAATATGGGCACTTTGAATTCTTAGTCATGTCCTTCAGGCTGACAAATGCCCCAATAGTGCTTATGGACCTGATGAACAGTATCTTCAGACCATATCTAGACTTGTTCGTGATAGTGTTTATTGATGATATTTTGGTGTATTCCCGCTCAGAAGCAGACCACCAGAATCATTTACGGACAGTGCTCCAGATTCTCAAAGACCGCCAGCTATATGCCATGTTTTCTAAATGTGAATTTTTGATGAATTCAGTAGCTTTCTTGGGCCATATCGTGTCAGATGCTGGTATACAGGTAGATACACATAAGATAGAGGCAGTGAAAACATGGCCCAGACCTACCACTCTGACTGAGGTACGCAATTTCCTAGGATTAGCCGGGTATTACCGGAGGTTCGTTGAAGGATTTTCCACTTTAGCAGCACCCTCAACTGAACTGACGCAGAAGGCAGCAAAATTTCACTGGACTGAGGCGTGCAAGCAGAGCTTTCAGGAACTGAAAGACAGGTTGACATCAGCACCAGTGTTAGCATTGCCAGAAGGAACAGAGGGTTATGTAGTTTATTGTGACGTTTCAGGTGTTAGGTTAGGATGTGTTTTGATGCACAATGGTAGAGTGATTGCCTATGCTTCCAGGCAGCTGAGGAAGCATGAGAAGAACTATCCTACCCATGACCTGGAATTAGCCGCGGTAGTTCATGCCCTGAAAATATGGAGACACTACTTGTATGGCGTCCACGTGGATATTTTCACTGATCATAAAAGCCTACAGTATATCTTCACCTAGAAAGAATTGAATTTGCGACAGGGTTGCTGGTTAGAGCTGTTGAAAGATTATGATGTGAATATTTTATGTCACTCAGGAAGGGCCAATGTGATAGCAGATGCCCTTAGCCATAAATCTATGAGAAGTTTGGCATACTTACAGCCCGAGCAGTGGGAATCGGCCCGAGAATTGCATCAGCTAGCCAATTTAGCCATTCGTATAGCAGAAACAGGAGAAAATAGAGCAGTAATCTAGAACACCGCAGTGTCGTCTTTGGTTGTGGAAGTGAAGGAACGGTAGTATGAAGATCCTAGCCTGGTTCAGCTCCGATACAGGGTTCAGCGAGGGGAAGTGAAAAATTTTCAGGTAACCGAGGATAGAGTTTTGAGATATGGGGATCGCCTCTGTGTTCCAGACGTTGTAAGGCTTCGCCAGCAAATTATGGGCGAGGTACACTATGCCCGTTATTCTCTCCATCCAAGTTCGACAAAGATGTACCAGGATGTAAAAAAGATTTACTGGTGGCCAAGAATGAAAAAGGGGATAGCAGAATTTGTAGCTCAGTGTCCCAATTGCCAACAGGTAAAAGCTGAACATCAGAAACCAAGCGGACTGACTCAGGATATAGTTGTGCCTCTATGGAAATGGGAAGCAGCTAATATGGATTTCGTAGCAGGATTACCTCGCACCAGGTGTAAATATGATTCGATGTGGGTAATTGTTGACAGGTTGACAAAATTATCTCACTTTCTGCCAGCAAGGGCTACCTTTTCAGCCGAAGATTATGCTGAGCTGTATATTAAAGAAATAGTCAGATTGCATGGTGTTCCATTGTCAATTATCTCTAACAGAGGGGCACAGTTTACAGCTATGTTTTGGCAATCTTTTCAGAAGGGCTTGGGGACGCAGGTTAACCTGAGCACAGCCTTCCATCCCCAGACAGACAGGCAGGCAAAACGTACCATCCAGACGCTTGAGGATATGTTACGATCTTGTGTGTTAGATTTTGGAAGTAGATGGGATGAACATCTACCACTTATTGAGTTCACCTATAATAACAGCTATCATTCAGCAATCCAGATGGCGCCTTATGAAGCGTTATATGGGCGGAAGTGCATATCTCCAGTTGATTGGTTTGAGGTAGGAGAATGAGCATTGATTGGGCCTGATATTATTCATCAGTCAGAGGAGAAAGTAAAGATTATCAGAGAGCGCCTGCTGACTGCTCAAAGCCGCCAGAAATCTTATGCCGACATGCGGCGTAGAAATTTAGGAATTTAATGTAGGTGACTGGGTATTCCTGAAAGTTTCCCCAATGAAGGGTGTGATGAGATTTGGTAAGAAAGGCAAGCTCAGTGCAAGGTTTGTTGGGCCTTATCAGATTCGTCGAAGAATAGGCCAGGTGGCATATGAATTGGATTTACCTCCAGAGTTAGAATCCGTTCACCTAGTTTTCCACGTATCAATGCTGAGGAAGTGCATAGGAGATCCCTCCCGGATTGCCCCAGTTCAAGATGTTCAAGTCACAGAACAGTTAGCTTATGAAGAAGTTCCAGTAGCCATACTAGATCGGCAGATCCGTAGATTAAGAACTAAAGATGTTGCTTCTGTCAAGGTATTGTGGCGGAATAAGTACCGGGAGGAGATGACCTGGGAAGCAAAAGAAGACATGAAAACCAGATATCCTCAGTTATTCCAAACATAGTCATATTATGTAGCCAGAGGTATGTTGTTATTATTGTTTCATAAGTTACAGTATATACTTATGTATGTGGAGTAGTTGACTCTAGTTTAGTGTGAAATGAATGTTATAGTACTATGTGGAGTACTTGTTTTGGACTTTTCTGCGTTTCAGGATTTGTGGATAGTCCATATTACAGGGGAGACTCTGCCGAAATTCTTCTAGAATAAGTAAGCGCAAGTTAAGTTTATTTTAAGAAGAAGTTAACATTCAAGGATGAATGTTTTACACCCCCTAAGTTTCTAGCACTTAGTTGGCCTATTCGCATGTCGGTTGGGAGTTTTAGAATTCCATACCTGTGAGGAAAGGGCCCGGGGAAAGGCCGAACGAGTGCCAAGTTGAATTTTCGAAAGAGGAGGTCAAACCGTGCTGCCCAAAGGGGTAGCGTTCCACGGAGGAACCTCCTCCGCGATGGCCAATGTGGCACAAAGCCAGATTGGTGCGTTGGCCAGCGTGCCACGTTGCTATGCTTCTGGCTCCAAGTATATAAAGGCCTCACCTTCAACTTTAAGTCATTTATCCATGTTTAAATGACCAAAGAGGGAGAGAGACGAAGGGTTCCTATAAATATTCGTTCAATTACGTCGTTAAACGTTGTCAAAAGTCAAATTAACTTCGGGTACCGAAGTATAAGGCTGCAGGGAGCATTTCTACGGAGTTAGTTTCACGAAATTCGCCCGGCGAATCGTCGTCCAGTCGAATCAAAGTGATTGGAATTGCTCCAAACTAGTGTTAATACACTCCCAGGCTTAAAGTGAGTATTTCTCCCTTCTAGACTCCCAAAAAATTACGAGTTTTCAACCATTCTTTGATAAATCGAAGAATAGTCAGTATATAGACTTAAAGTATTGTCTTCTTCCAATATAATAATGAAGTTAGTTCTATTATTTCATGAATATGATTACAGTTGGGGAAATAGCTGAATATTAGCCGAGCTACGCCAGTTAATCAGAAAGTCGGCAGTCGAGGTATGTAAAGCCAGTTTCTTTCGGCAAGTTAGTTGTCCCAGTATAGTAAAACAGTATGAATCCCAGCAAGATATTGCAGAAACAGTATATCATGCTTAGTATGAAATTTAATAAAGCACGTCAGAAGTATTATATCATGTTCAGTATGAGACTCAGTATAGCATGTTAGAGATTGTATTATTATCTTATTCAGTGTGTATTATATGTAGTTATTTCTATCAGTTGAGACTTGATTGTATTGTTTGGGGCTGGATTACCCGTATAGCTTCAGTGACCACCCCAGGTTTAATGGTTGTATCGACTCGTCTGCCAGAGGGCGAGGATACGTCGCTCTACGGAGTGGCATGCCATCCGCCAGGGACGAAGATGGGATGCCACTTCCCCATATTTTGCCGTGGTCGGCCTTTATACACCACCGTCGAGCGCTTGCGCCCGGGGTGTTGATTTCAGGAGTCCTCCGGACTCAGGTACAGCTATAGTCAGGGGGCCAGCGGGCCCAAGATGCATACCCAGGGGACCGGAAGGATGCTTATAGCTACTAGGTGATGTGGCATGACATGGGTAGGGGTAAATAGATTGTGATGATTTCAACTTTCGGCTTATGGGGGCCAGGTAAGGTTTATGTTATATTGTTTTAGTTATTGATAGATAAACTGTTATACCCCGTAAATTTCTGGCACATATATGACCTATTCATGTGTTGGTTAAGAATATTTGAAAGCCATGTATGCTAGAAAAAGGCCCGGGGGAAGATCGGAGAAGCGCCAAGTCGGCGCGTCGCAAGGCAAAATGCGATTTATACTGTCCAAGTATATAGAGCTCAGTTTGTGATGTAATTTCCTTTAATTATTGATAATTTCCTTTAATTAATAACAATTTCCTTTAACTAATGATAATTTCCTTTAAATAATAATAATTTCCTTTAACTAAGGATAAGTTTTCCTTTGATTACTAATAATTTCCATTGGAAGTTCCAGGAGCACGCAGAGAAAGGGAGAAGACGAAGAAAATTATAAATAGTCTTCCGATTACGCTGCCAAATGTAGTCCAAACTCAAATTAACCTCAGATACTGAGGTATTTAGCAGCAGAGAGCATTCCTATGGATTTAGTTTCGCGAAATACGACCGACGAATCGTCGAGCTACCGAGCTAAGGTAAGTAGAATTTCTTCAAACTAGTGCCTATGTGCTCCTAGCTGTGAAGTGAGTACTTCTCCCTTCTGGACTTCTAAAAAATAGCGAGTTTTTGACCGTCTTTCGATAAGCCTAAGTTTAGGCTATAATTATATCGAAAGTGACGTTGTTCTTTGGAATAAAGCTATATTTAGTATTAATTGACGTATATATGAATGCAGTTGGGAGAAATAGCTGGAGTATTGACCGAGCCTCGTCCGACAGACGGATAACTCGAGGTTAAGGTATGTAAAGATAGTTCTTTCGGCAAGTTAGTAGTTTTAGCCTTGTATAGTACAATAAATTCCGTAGTAGAATTCCCGGAATCGAATGTTAAGTATTGCGCAAGTTCAGTAAACCTAGTTTGCGTTGTTATATCGTATTCAGTCTGAAGGTTAGAAAAGCATGCGCCGAAGGGCGAGTTAGCATCCCAAATTCAGTATAGCCTATTACGTGATTAGCAAGCATGTAGTAGAATAAAAAGGAACAAATTTTCATAATAAAAGTTAGTGAAGAGAAATCAGATAGACAGACAGTTATGGCTACAGATTAGCCATTCAGACAACTAGTATCTCGGCTACAGATTAGCCGTACATTTAAACAGAGATTACAGAATCAGTTCAATATAGAAACAGATCAGAATAAGAAGTTAGATTTCAGATAGTCTTTTCAGTTATACATGCTTGCTATTTATATGTGCTATTGTTTGTTGAGACTTGCTATGGCTTGTGGGTGTCCCTTTGCATCCCCACCGCCCCTGGGTTATAGCTGTGTCGATACCAGATTCAGATACCGCCACCAGCTGGGCGATGTCGTCTGCCTAAAGGACGATGACGGCCGACCACCATGATAATACGGTCCAGATCACCCTGCTTGCAGGGGCAGTTCAGTTTACTCTGCGCAGAGCCAGATTACCCTGTTTACAGGGGCAGATTACTCTGTGTGCGCTTGTGGCCGGGGGCAGTTTCAGATACATATTTTTATAAAATTACCCTGTTGCGTGCTTGCACCCAGGGGCAGTTTCAGTCACAGATACAGCAGCAGATTACCCCTTGTACACTTGCGCCCAGAGGCAGGAGTCTTCGGACTCAGACACAGTTTATTGTCAGAGGCCAAGGCCTGAGCTGCATACCCAAGGGGGCCGGTAGGAGGAGCTCACAGTTGTAAGATGAGTGGAGTGATTTATTTTTGGTTGGTTTTGACCCGGGTAGGGGTATATAGATTGTTTGCTTCCTTGGCGCCATCCGGCTTATGGGGGTTGGTATTGGCTATTGCTTGCTACTTGTATATCTATTTTTGTGCTATATACTAGCTACTAGACAGCAGGCCGACGCGTCTACAGGCACGCCTCTGCCTTATCAGTACAGAAAGCTTGATCCAGTTCATTTCAGCTTCTTCAGATTCAGCTATCTCCTGTTGTACAGAAATGCTAGCTATGTTATCTATATTCAGTTGCTTTCAGTTATATTATTTCAGTTGCTTTGCATACTCAGTACCAGTGGTACTGACGCCCGGTGGGGCGCTACATTACTTGCCTGCAGGTACTCATAGACGAGGAGGCGATCCCTCGTGATCCTAGCCAGCGCAGAGTCATCAGCTCCTGTCATCCGGAGCTTGATATTTCAGAGGTTTATATCATTTCCTTTTTGTTGTACAGTACGGGTAGGTCAGGGCCCTGTCCCGATCATTTCTATTGTTATTTCTAGAGGCTTGCAGTCTGTATATATTTCCCTGTGGTCAGTTGAGCCGGTCGCGTGAGGCCGTGCAGTTAGTTATAGCTGTTTAGCATTTCAGTTTATGTTGGCCGTGTGAGGCCTTAATTTGACAGTAGTGGTGACCTTGCCGGTCACGTAGTCTTACAGTAGTTTTGTGATGATATTACAGATGACTAGACAGCATGGTGGCCTTGTCAGCCCGCATAGGTTCCTTGTTATGAGTGTGTACTGGTTAGCTGTTACTACAGGTACAGGTGGCTATAGGCCAGTTGGCCGGAGGTTGTGTTTACAGCCGTTATATAGCCGGTTTATTTCTTGGAGTAGAGCCAGAGCCAGCCAAAGCACCAGATGTGCTCAGGCTGGACCACTTAGCAGTCCAGAGTCTAGTAGGCACCAGGTGCCCGTCATACCCCCCAAGGTGGGGTGTGACAAACTTGGTATCAGAGCAGGTCGTGTCCCAAGGAGTCTGCAAGCCGTGCTAAGTAGAGTCTTGTCTATGGATGTGTTGTGCACCACATACTATAGGCAGGAGGCTGCGAGGCATGATAGGATGGTTACCCTTCCTTCTCAGTCAGTCGTGCTTTAGAGCAGTGCAGTATAGGGTTGAGTCCCTAAAAATTTACCGTATTCCTTGATTACAGATACAAAGGCAGATCAGCATTACTCTATCACAGGCAGAAGATCAGATATAGCAACAGAAGAGGGCATCAGCCAGTTACATGATAACTACAACACCAAGAAGAGGTACTAGAGACCTCCCAGCGTGATACCTTTATCGGTACTATTCCCAGTATACGTTGATAACGTTAGAATAGGAAGTCAGAAGTATAATGTACATACGAGCTGATTTATTTATTAGCTATATAAGATCTGATTAAGATTACAGACAAGGTCAGACTATCAGATAAGTATGAGAAAGAGAGGGAAATGCAGGAATCTCAAACACATCTTTTCAGATGTGGTACAGTTATATGTTTCTATCTGTTGCAACAAGAAAAGGGCTATTCCTACCTCTTGACCTTGATTCTAGTACAGTAAAGGGGCATAAGAATTGAGGTGAGGCTGCCCAAAACAAGCAGTAAGTGAAGATAGATTGATTAATTCCAGTAAGTGTTAGTGAGCGTAAAGAGAAAGTAAGACTGTTAGCTTACCCGAAGCAGGGGTAAAAGACCTGTCAGTAATGAATGCCTAGTAATAGTCAAATTTGAGTCAGAAAAAGGCCAAGTCCGCCATATATGCTAATAGACAGTAAGATATACCTGCAAGATTATAGATATGATTCAGTTGTGATATCGAAAGGGTGAGAGGTCATGTGAATCAGATAGGTCTGACTGTAAGTCAGGGGAAGTATGAACTGATACTTGACCAGTAATCTTATTAACAATGAAAAGCAGGTACCTTGAATCCCAGAGTTCAGCTTAAGCAAGATGAGGGGAAGAAGCAGGAATGTCAGATTTTGTGGGGAAATAAGGATTACCCCCGGATTGATAGAATATCGTATTAAGGATTAAGCCTCGGGCTGACAGTAAGATTGCAGTTTAGAATAACGCAGTACGCCTGCTTATGGAGAAGTTAAGAAATTACCGATACAACAATTCTAATCTAGTGTGGCCTAGAGATAAGGCCCAGCAGACAGTCATGGGCTCTCAATATAATGCCAAGTAAGGCCACAAGGCTCGGGTGTGGACCCATATTGTAAGAGTGGCGGAATGCCAATAGCAGGCCATGATCAAGCTCATATGTTGTTACATCTAGAATGGGATGAAAGTCTAAGGAAATGATAAGTCAGGGCAAGAGATATTATTAGGCCGTAGAAGCGGTGTATCATGTACGGTATGAGGCTCAGCAGAGCATGTCAGAGATTATGTATCACCACAGAATTCAGTACGTATTGTACGTAGCTACTGATATATATATATATATACACAGATAGTAGATATGCTGTGAGTAGCTGCCTATAGGGGTTACAATCACAGATGCTGATTAGTACTAGAAAGCATGTACAAATTGCATTGCAGGACCCCCCTTGCCAAAAAAAAAAGAAGAAAGAAAGAAAAGGAGAGAAGAAAGGAGAAAGGGAAAGAAGAAGAGAAAGGGCAGATTAAGTGTGAATTACGTATGAAGTCATAGAAACTATCTCAATTCTCAGTTATTAAGTTAATAAACTTATGTGTTGTTGCCAGATCTAGGCTCTAGAAGCTTACCAGAGTTAATGGCCTGAATTAGATGGCTAGATAATAAGAGCACAGTTAGACGGTCTAACGACTAGCTGGCGCTTGTATTAGCAGGGAAGCATCCCTAAAAATCAATAGCATTATCGCAAATGTCGGAACCAGAATTTTTCCAGTATGTTAAGTGGTCGTACATCATTTTCCCAGCCTTGTAGGTGAGAGTCAACCTTAGTCAACCTAGCAGTTATTACAAGGAATACCCCGCAAGTCAGACAAACCCGTGGGCACCCCAAGAAAGGGGTCCACATCAGTAGTCAGCGACAGACTAGTACTTCAGCTGGTTCTCATAAGATATTCAGATGCGGAGCCCTAGCAGAAGGCCAGTATTTACAGAATAGCTCATAAGACCGAGAATTCCCCAAAATAGTAGTATAAATCCAAGTGGATACACACAAGGCGTAAGAAATTGATAGTACCCTGCTAGCACAGTGTTTGTTAAGACCAGGAGATCAGTAGACTCCCCGTGAAGATCCAGAGATTGATCGCCTGGGAGTAAGTTTGATTAAGCCCAGCCTTACAGTGGTTCAAGCAAAATAACAAAGCAATTAGATGCCCATAAGTCTGCAGTTATGCATGAACTATAAGTACTCAAGTAGAACAGTTAGAGCATTGTTAGACTACTGCCACATTCGGGTCATTCAACCCGACTATTCAGTTATTTAAGGTTATGCAGCCAGATCATTAGAGGTCATGATCAATATCAAGTTCCTCTGATCAGATAAAGGCACAAGGTGCACAGACGGTCGTTCAGGTTATCCCAGCAACAAGTAGCCTTAGCATGTGGCCGGAAGGCCAGATAAGCTCTAGCTACGCTTGTAAACTACCGGTCGATCTCTTCGGCAAGACAAGCCAGTATGACCGTCAATTATATGCCGAACTCTCTAAGTACAAAAATGTTATATTAGTCAAGAAGAGGTAATGGAGCAGCAAACGCTCTTAGCTATAGATCTATTAGGAGTGTGGTGTATGTGCAACCCGAGCAACGGGAATTGGTCAGGGAGATACATCAATTGGTCAATTTAGCCGTTCGTGTGATAGAAATGAAGGACAACAGGGCGGTAATCTAGAACACCGCCGTGTCGTCCTTAGTTGTGGAGGTAAGAGAACGGCAATATGCAGATCCTGACCTGGTCTAGCTTAAGGACAGAATCCTACAAGGGAAGCGCCAGATTCACAAATAACAGAGGATGGAGTGCTGCGTTGTAAAGACCGTCTATGTGTTCCAGGTGTCTCAGGCCTCCGCCATCAGATCATGAACGAGGTGCACTGCGCCAGCAACTATTTTCTCCACCCCGGCGCGACCAAAAATGTACCATGATATCAAAGAAAACTACTGGTGGCTAGAAAAAAAAAGGGAAATTGTTGAATTTGTAGCCCGGTGTCCTAACTGCCAGCAGGTGAAAGCAGAACATCAGAAACCAGGCGGTTTGACTCAGGACATAGTTGTGCCTCTCTAGAAGTGGGAAGCAGTATATATGGATTTTGTGGCAGGATTACCCCGTACCAAACATGGACATGACTCTATATGGATGATAGTTGATAGGTTGACCGATTCAGCTCATTTTCTGCCAGTGGAAACTACTTTCTCGGCCAGATTATGCGGAGTTGTATATCCGAGAAATAGTTAGGTTGCACGGAGTACCAGTATCCATTATTTCACACAGAGGAGCACAGTTTACGGCTAGATTCTGGCAGCCGTTTCAGAAAGGTCTGGGAACGCAGATTAATTTGAGTATCACGTTCCACCCTCAAACGGACGGACAGGCTGAACGCACCATTCAGACGCTCGAAGATATGTTGCGAGCGTGTGCGCTAGACTTTGGTGGTAGCTGGGATGAGCATTTGCCTCTAATCGAGTTTGCTTATAATAACAGTTATCACTCAGCTATTCAGATGGCGCCTTTCGAGGCATTATACGGGCGAAAGTGCAGATCGCCAATTGGCTGGTTTGAAGTAGGAGAATCAGCGTTGGTCGGACTAGATATTGTTCAGCAGTCAGAGGAGAAAGTAAAGCTTATCAGAGAACGCCTATTGACTGCACAAAGTCGCCAGAAATCATACGCGGATATACGACGCAAGGACCTGGAGTTCGATGTGAATGACTGGGTATTTCTGAAAGTGTCTCCGATGAAAGGGGTGATGAGATTTGGCAAGAAGGGTAAGATCAGCCCAAGATTTGTCGGGCCATATCAGATTCGTAGAAGAATAGGCCAAGTGGCATACGAGTTGAACTTGCCGCCAGAGTTAGAATCTGTTCATCCAGTCTTCCATGTATCCATGTTGAGGAAATGCTTAGGAGACCCGTTAAGAGCAGTTCCAGTCCAGGATATCCAAGTTACAGAGGAGCTGGCCTACGAAGAGGCTCCAGTAGCTATCCTAGACCGACAGATTCGCAGGTTGAGAACTAAAGATATTGCGTCTGTCAAGGTATTATGGTGTAACAGGAACCGAGAGGAAATGACGTGGGAGGCTGAGGAAGATATGAAAGCTAGATATCCTCACTTGTTTCAGGCTTAGTAGGGCGACAGGTATGCCCGTATTATTATTATTTATGCAGTACCTTATAGTTGTATATGTATGAAATGAGAAAGATTGATATTCAGCTATCAAGTGAACTTTATAGTATTGTGTGAAGTACTTGTATTGGACTTTTCTGCGTTTCAGGATTTATGGGATAGTCCATATTAAAGGAGAAACTCTGCCGAATTTTTTTTTTCTTCTAAGTAATAAGTTGAGTAAGTTGAGAAGTCCTCTAGATAGCAGATTTCATTCGAGGACGAATGTTTTTAAGGGGGGGAGAATGTTATACCCCGTAAATTTCTAGCACATATATGACCTATTCACGTGTTGGTTAAGAATATTTGAAAGCCATGTATGCTAGAAAAAGGCCCGGGGGAAGATCGGAGAAGCGCCAAGTCGGCGCGTCGCAAGGCAAAATGCGATTTATAGTGTCCAAGTATATAGAGCTCAGTTTGTGATGTAATTTCCTTTAATTATTGATAATTTCCTTTAATTAATAACAATTTCCTTTAACTAATGATAATTTCCTTTAAATAATAATAATTTCCTTTAACTAAGGATAAGTTTTCCTTTGATTACTAATAATTTCCATTGGAAGTTCCAGGAGCACGCAGAGAAAGGGAGAAGACGAAGAAAATTATAAGTAGTCGTCCGATTACGCTGCCAAATGTAGTCCAAACTCAAATTAACCTCAGATACTGAGGTATTTAGCAGCAGAGAGCATTCCTACGGATTTAGTTTCACGAAATACGACCGACGAATCGTCGAGCTACCGAGCTAAGGTAAGTAGAATTTCTTCAAACTAGTGTCTATGTGCTCCTAGCTGTGAAGTGAGTACTTCTCCCTTCTGGACTTCTAAAAAATAGCGAGTTTTTGACCGTCTTTTGATAAGCCTAAGTTTAGGCTATAATTATATCGAAAGTGACGTTGTTCTTTGGAATAAAGCTATATTTAGTATTAAATGACGTATATATGAATGCAGTTGGGAGAAATAGCTGGAGTATTGACCGTGCCTCGTCCGACAGACGGATAACTCGAGGTTAAGGTATGTAAAGCTAGTTCTTTCGGCAAGTTAGTAGTTTTAGCCTTGTATAGTACAATAAATTCCGTAGTAGAATTCCCGGAAATTAATGTTAAGTATTGTGCAAGTTCAGTAAACCTAGTTTGCGTTGTTATATCGTATTCAGTCTGAAGGTTAGAAAAGCATGCGCCGAAGGGCGAGTTAGCATCCCAGATTCAGTATAGCCTTTTACGTGATTAGCAAGCATGTAGTAGAATAAAAAGGAACAAATTTTCATAATAAAAGTTAGTGAAGAGAAATAAAATAGACAGACAGTTATGGCTACAGATTAGCCATTCAGACAAATAGTATCTCGGCTACAGATTAGCCGTACATTTAAACAGAGATTACAGAATCAGTTCAATATAGAAACCGATCAGAATAAGAAGTTAGATTTCAGATAGTCTTTTCAGTTATACATGCTTGCTATTTATATGTGCTATTGTTTGTTGAGACTTGCTATGGCTTGTGGGTGTCCCTTTGCATCCCCATCGCCCCTGGGTTATAGCTGTGTCGATACCAGATTCAGATACCGCCACCAGTTGGGCGATGCCGTCTGCCTAAAGGACGATGATGGCCGACCACCATGATAATACGGTCCAGATCACCCTGCTTGTAGGGGCAGTTCAGTTTACTCTGCGCAGAGCCATATTACCCTGTTTACAGGGGCAGATTACTCTGTGTGCGCTTGTGGCCGGGGGCAGTTTCAGATACATATTTTTATAAAATTACCCTGTTGCGTGCTTGCACCCAGGGGCAGTTTCAGTCACAGATACAGCAGCAGATTACCCCGTGTACACTTGCGCCCAGAGGCGGGAGTCTTCGGACTCAGACACAGTTTATTGTCAGAGGCCAAGGCCTGAGATGCATACCCAAGGGGGCCGGTAGGAGGAGCTCACAGTTGTAAGACGAGTGGAGTGATTTATTTTTGGTTGGTTTTGACCCGGGTAGGGGTATATAGATTGTTTGCTTGCTTGGCGCCATCCGGCTTATGGGGGTTGGTATTGGCTATTGCTTGCTACTTGTATATCTATTTATGTGCTATATACTAGCTACTAGACAGCAGGCCGAGGCGTCTATAGGCACGCCTCTGCCTTATCAGTACAGAAAGCTTGATCCAGTTCATTTCAGCTTCTTCAGATTCAGCTATCTCCTGTTGTACAGAAATGCTAGCTATGTTATCTATATTCAGTTGCTTTCAGTTATATTATTTCAGTTGCTTTGCATACTCAGTACCAGTGGTACTGACGCCCGGTGGGGCGCTACATTACTTGCCTGCAGGTACTCATAGACGAGGAGGCGATCCCTCGTGATCCTAGCCAGCGCAGAGTCATCAGCTCCTGTCATCCGGAGCTTGATATTTCAGAGGTTTATATCATTTCCTTTTTGTTGTACAGTACGGGTAGGTCAGGGCCCTGTCCCGATCATTTCTATTGTTATTTCTAGAGGCTTGCAGTCTGTATATATTTCCCTGTGGTCAGTTCAGCCGGTCGCGTGAGGCCGTGCAGTTAGTTATAGCTGTTTAGCATTTCAGTTTATGTTGGCCGTGTGAGGCCTTAATTTGACAGTAGTGGTGACCTTGCCGATCACATAGTCTTACAGTAGTTTTGTGATGATATTACAGATGACTAGACAGCATGGTGGCCGTGTCGGCCCGCATAGGTTCCTTATTATGAATGTGTACTGGTTAGCTGTTACTACGGGTACAGGTGGCTATAGGCCAGTTGGCCGGAGGCTGTGTTTACAGCCGTTATATAGCCGGTTTATTTCTTGGAGTAGAGCCAGAGCCAGCCAAAGTACCAGATGTGCTTAGGCTGGACCACTTAGCAGTCCAGAGTCTAGTAGGCACCAGGTGCCCGTCATACCCCCCAAGGTGGGGTGTGACATAAACAGTAGAATGCCACGTTATCAGGTATGACTCTTACTTTTCTCAGTATAGATATATGAGCCCTGATTCCTATATCTCAGTCACTTTCAGTCTGTTTCCTATTACTTCAATTACTGTCAGCTTTGTCACTTACTTTAAGTTGATTTCAGTTATTGCTTTACATACTCGGTACCTTGGTACTGACGCCCGTTTAGGGCTCTGCATTACTTACCTGCAGGTGCGCATAGGCGAGGAGCAGATCCCTCGTAGTTCTAGTCAGCGATACAGAGCCTTCAGCTCCTTTCATTCGGAGCTTGAAAGACAGAGGTTTACTCTCCTTTTGATTGTACAGTATGGGTAGGTCGAGGCCCTGTCCCGACCATCTTATTATTCTTAGAGGCTTGCAAATTGTATCATATTCCCTGTGGTCAGATTGTATGTGATGGTTGTGTGGTGCCTTGTTCAGTTGTTAGTTGGTGACCTTGTCGGTCATAGATCAGTCTAGCGCCTGATTTCATTTTCTTCAGTTATAACTAGATATCATGGTGGCCTTGTCGGGCCTCATAGGACTCCTTATATTTAGTTGTTTCTAGTTAGCTATTTGCTTTTAATATGTGGCTATAGGCCTTGTCGGTCGGGGGCTGTATTTACAGCCTATATATAGCCCGTCGTTTTCTTGAATCCAGAGTTATAGTCAGCCTTGCATTAGAGGGGCTTAGGCTCAGTTAGTTCAGCAGTCCAGATCATAGTAGGGCACCAGGTGCCTATCATGCCACCCAAGGTGGGGCGTGACACATAGAGGCAAACAACGACTTCAACCCACTACTCGTTACATCACCCAACGGGTCATCCTTGGACTCACTACCACTGAGCCTCCTACTACAGAATCTGACCACAGGTGGTTCCTATAGGTCGTTACAACTTCCCACAAGTCGTTCTGAATCAAATCTCAAATTTTGTTGTTGTTCTCATTTCAAATTCCCGAGTCTAGTCTTAGGCACTTTTGAGGTATTACAATATCTTCCCCTTGAGAACATTCATCCTTGAATGTGGGGTAAACATATTGAATCACTAGGGAAAACCTATCATCTCAAATACGGAACATCTAGAGCTGAAAACTGTAGGAGTGACTGACTTTGAACCGAAATACATTAATGGACTGAATTCATGAATCACACATACATACATAGACATGAAAGAAATTGGGACACATGAACTGAACATGGAACTGAATAGAGTACTAAGGAGGAAATTCTTACTTCAAGCTAGAGCTGAACCGGAAGGGAATAGATGTGGGTACTTAGCCATCATATCTACTTCGGCTTCCCATGCAACTCCCTCGACACGCTGATTCCTCCACAAAACCTTTACTGATGCTACTTCTTTGTTTCTTAGTTTTCGAACCTGACGATCAAGTATTTCAATCAGAACCTCTTCATAGCTAAGGCTATCCTTCAAAACTATGCTCTCCATTGGAACAACCAAAGTCGGATCACCCATGAACTTCTTTAATAGTGACACATGGAAAACTGGATGTACTGAAGCCAATTCTGAGGGCAAGTCCAACTCATAGGCCACCTTGCCAACGCATCTCACAATCATGTACTGGCCAACATACCAAGGACTAAGTTTTCACTTCTTTCTAAACCTCATCACTCCTTTCATGGGAGACACCTTCAAAAACACCCAATCATCAACTTTGAACTCTAGTTCTCTCCTCCTCACATCCGCATAGGACTTTTGGTGACTCTAAGTTGTTTTCAACCTTTTCCTTATAAGATGAACTTTCTCCATAGCCTCATGGACTGAATCTGGACCTTTCAATGTAGATTCATCCACTTCAAACCAACCAATGGGAGATCTACACCTCCGCCCGTAAAGAGCCTCAAACGGAGCCATCTGAATGCTGGAATGGTAACTGTTGTTATATGCAAACTCGATGAGAGTTAAACGATCATCCCAACTACCCTTGAAATCAATTACACATGATCTTAACATATCCTCAAGAGTATGAATGGTCCATTTAGCCTGATCATCTATTTGTGGGTGAAAAGTTGTACTAAGCTTGACCTAAGTACCAAGCCCCTTCTGAAACAATCTCCAAAACTGGGAGGTAAACTAAGTACCTCTATCTGATATGATGGACAAGGGAATTCCATGCAACCAAACTAACTCTCGAATATACGATTTATCATAATCCTCCGCTAAGTCAATAACTTGACCGGTAGAAAATTAGCTATTTTAGTCAACCTGTGTACGACAACCCAAATCAAATCACACTGTTGGCAGGTAAGATGTAACCTTGTAATGAAGTCCAAATTGATTTCTTCCCACTTCTAAGTAGGGATACTAATTTCTTGAAGAACACCTCTAGGTCTTTGATGCTCAACCTTCACCTGTTGACAATTCGGACACTTTGCCACAAACTCTGCTATGTCCTTCTTCATGTCATTCCATCAATAAACCTTCCATAGGTCACGGTACATCTTGGTGGCACCTGAATGTATGGAATATCTAGAACCATGAGCCTCACGCAACATTCGCTCCCTCAATTCATCAACACTTGGTACACATAAACGATCTTGATATCATACTACACCATCTCCCCCTTAGGAGAAAACTTCCACATTCTGAATTTGAACCGCCTCTTTCAACTTTACCAAATGAGATCCTCGTCTTGCCTAGCCTTGACTTCAGTCAATAAGGATGATTCTGATCCATTCTGAATAATGAAACCACCATCAATTGAGTCAATAAGACGAACTCCTAGTCGTGCAAGCCAATGCACATCCATCACTAACTCTTTCCTCTCCTCATCCACATGAGACACACTCTCCATGGAAAACCTACTAAGAGCATCTGCCACTACATTAGCCTTGCTCGGATTATGAAGGACACTCATATCGTAATCCTTAAGAAGCTCCAACCACCTTCTATGATGTAGATTTAGATCCTTCTAGGTAAACATGTACTGTATACTTTTGCGGTCCGTAAACACATCCACGTAGACCCCGTAAATATAGTATCTCCAAATCTTCAAGGCAAATACTATCACTGCCAACTCGAGGTTGTGAGTCGGATAGTCCTTTTCATGAACTTTCAGCTCCCTGGAAGCATAGGATATAACCTTACCATGATGCATTAATACACAATCAAGGTCGATCCTTGAGGCATCACAATATACCACGAACCCATCGGTACCCTCAGGTATAGACAACACTGGTGCTGAGGTGAGTCGAGTCTTCAACTCTTGGAAGCTCTTCTCGCAGGCCTCCAACCATTAGAACCTTACTTTCTTCTGGATAAACTTAGTCAATGGTGTTGCAATGGACGAAAATCCTTCCAAAAACATCTTGTAGTAACCAACTAAGCCCAAGAAACTCCTAATATTTCAAGAACTAACTGGTCTTGGCCAATTCTTCACAACTTCTATCTTTTGAGAGTCTACTTGTACACCCTCACTTGACACCACATGACCCATAAATGCTACTGAATTTGACTAAAACTCATATTGTAGGCTCTTGTGGTCCATAAAAACATCCACATAGACCTTATACAAATAGTGCCTCCAAATTTTCAATGCGAATTCCACTGTTGCTAATTCCAGATTCGGGTAATTCTTCTTATGAGTCTTAAGATTTCTAGAGGCATACGCAATGACATTACCATGATGCATCAACACACACCCAAGACCACCCCTAGAGGCATCATAATACACCACGAATCCATCCGTACACTCAGGTAGGGTCAATATTGGGGCTGAAGTGAGTCGAGTCTTTAACTCCTTAAAACTCTTCTCACAGGCATCTGACCATTGAAATTTGACTTTCTTCTAGGTCAACTTAGTCAAGAATGCAGAAATGGATGAAAATACTTCAACAATCCTCCTATAATAGCTAGCTAAACCCAAGAAACTCCTGATATCCGAAGGATTAAATGGTCTAGGCCAATTCTTTACAGCTTTTATCTTTTGAGAGTTTACCTGCACGCCCTCACTTGACACCACATGGCCCAAAAATTCTACTAAATCCAACCAAAACTCACACTTTCTAAATTTAGAAAACATCTGGTGATCTTTGAGGATCTATAGCACCACCATCAAATGAGCAGAATGCTCCTCCTTGCCCGGAGAGTATATGAGGATGTCGTCTATGAAGACAATCATGAACCTGTAAAGATATAGTTTGAACACCCTGTACATCAAGTCAATAAAAGCTACAGGAGCATTCGTTAGTCCAAAAGAAATAACTACAAACTTATAGTGACTATATCGAGTCCGAAAGGCTGTCTTCGGAATGTCACTCTCCCTAACTCTAAGCTGATGATAACCGGATCTGAAGTCTATCTTTTAGAAACACTTAGCACCCTGAAGCTGGTCAAACAAGTCATCAATTCTGGGGAGAGGATATCTATTTTTGATCGTAACCTTGTTCAACTGCCGATAGTCAATGCACATATGAAGAGAACCACCCTTCTTTCAAACAAAGAGAATTGGTGCACCCCACGGGGACTTCTAGGTCTGATGAATCCCTTATCTAGAAGATCTTTCAATTGCTCCTTCAACTCCTTTAACTAATCTAGAGCTATTCTATAAGGAGAAATAGATATAGGCTGCGTATCGGGAAGAAGGGCAATATCAAAGTCAATCTCCCGCTCGAAAGAGACTCTTGGTAGATCCTCTGGGAAAACCTATAGATACTCATACGCAACAGAGACAGACTGAAGAGTCAGGGTCTTGGATGTAGCATCTTTAACCCGAACTATATGGTACATGCAACCCTTGAAAATCATCTTTTGGCCTTAAGGTAGGAAACAAAGTGATCTACAGGAATAGTTGAACTACCCTTCCATTCTAAGATTAGCTCACTCGGAACCGAAACTCTACTGTATGGGTTCTACAATTCATTGAGGCATAACATGCATGCAACCAATCCATACCAAAGATAACATCAGAATAAGTCATGTCTAACTCCACTATATAGGCTGAGGTGACTTTCTAGAGGACTGTGATGGGGCAATTTCTGTAGCTATATTTGAGTCACCGACTGAAGCGGAGACTGAGAAGGATTCTAATAGGATTTCGGGACTGACTCTGAAACTGATAGAAACATAAGGCGTCACAAAAGATAAAGTAGCCCCTAGATCTAACAATGCATGTACATCAAGATGAAATACTCGCAACATACCAGTAACCACATCTGGAGACTTCTTGCTCCTGATGAGATGAGAGGGCATAAAATCTGTTCTGACACTGACCACCACCTACACTAGTGGATACACCCTGCTGAGAAGGACATGTTGCTAGAGCTGCTGCTGAACTGGTAGGCTGGGCACCACCTCTACTATCGCCCTGCCTAGCCAAAAGACACTAACTGCGCATGTCCTAGGGTTTCCCACACCTAAAGAAAATATCTGATCTGACTAGGCACTCCCCTATGTGGTTCTTACCACATTTTTCGTGGACTGAAAAGGTGTGCTATACTGGTGTATCCCTCTGTCCCCTCCAACCTGATGCCATGCTCCTCCGATCACCCCGAGGTCTAAATGAAACACTGGTTAATAACAGTGTTGGGGACGATGACCTCTAGTGGGACTGCTGACAATGTCCATCACTGTCTCTCTGCTGGGAAAACCCAAAGTTGCCTGTCCTGGCCCTCTTGGGCTCTCTCTTTATTTCCGTCATTTGATCCCCCTATCTATTGGGCGTATATGACCAATAGAGAGAAGTCTAGATCACTATTCAGTATTGTGGTCCTACACTCCTTGACCATCTAATCTTACACCCCATACACAAACTTGTTCATACAGGCTCTCTGATCTACAACCATCTCGAGCGCATACTTAGATAGCCAGGAAAATTCCAAGGCATATTGTTGGATAGTCATATCATTTTGCCTCAAATTGACTAACTCTGTCTCCTTTTCCTCCCTCAACTCTTTGGTGAAGAATCTATCTAAGAAGGTTTTCATGAACTAATCCCAGCTCACCAGAATTGTGCGCACTGCTCTACCGTTCCTCTACTGACGGTACCAAATACAAGAAACTTCCTTCAGCTGATAGGGGGTTACGTCTTGGTGCTCTTCTCCTGTCAACCCCATAATCTAGGGGATCTTCTGTACCTCCTCAAGAAACTCATGTGGGTCCTCATCCACTTTTGACCCAAGGAACTCAGGTGGGTTCATCTTGAGAATGTCCTGAACTTGAGCTGCCGTTGCATTCCCATTTTAAAGGACATGGGCCACCGCCTGCTGGTTGACCTGAGCTTTCTAAACCTGGGCAAACATCTGAAAGCCGATCTAAACTCGGCATAAGAGACCTGTTTGGTCAAAGGACCTGCTGGTGCTGGCGGGACTTGTTGGTGCCCATCTCTATTGCCATCTTCATGGCTATTCCCATTTCCATTCCTTCAATCATTTACTCAACATGGAGGCATGATTATGAAAACGCATATAGCATGAGATAGAAGAATAGAGAGATACTTCATTGCACGACATAGATCATGAAGAAGAGAAATTTCCTAAAACATCTTGTAGCCTCTCCCCCATAAGTGTGGCGCACTTAACACCGATGAAAAAGACTCTACTCAATATGGCTTTCAGATACCTTAGGAAACTCTAAACCTTTGCTCTGATACCAAGTTTATCATGACCCGAACATAGGTCCGAACCGAGACACGAAACCTAGAACCATGAATGGCTCCAAGTCGAACCATGGCATGAGCATAGCGGCTAAAGAGCATAAATTCACAGAAACTGATAAACTTAACATGAATAAGCAGAAGTCTGCATACATAATGATCATAAATAGAGTAAACATTGACAAGCTAAGATCCTATGTATTGTTTGAAATGCCCCTAATATAACTGAAGAGATGATGGGACAACATCCCCAACTAGCTATAAATTTCTGAAACTGAAATAATAAAATCAAACACTAAGCTGAAGGTCCTCAAATGATAAGGACTCACCAACAGCAAGATCTGAGCTGGACTGAGAGGAAACTGAACTAACGGTGGAACTGAATCTAAGCGTCTAAACCTATATCATGAAATGATACAGCATAGAGTATGTGATCAGTACGTGGAATGTACTGAGTCTTTTGATGATTTGATAATTTACCAACTCATTAGACTCTAAAACTTGTGTTTTTGCTTAGTTCTTGAGTAAATTATATGGATTTTATGCTCTTTTGTTCTTTGTTGTATGCAGATGCACAGATGATTAAAAAAAGAGCAAAATTGGAGCAAAAAGAAGGAAATGAAAGCAAAGCGGCGTATCACTAATGAAAATTTGTGAAACGCCGGATAAAGGCTGATTAGCACTGCTTCAAAGGAAAAAATGCCATCAGCAAAACACGAATCACAAACGGCAAGTCGCCAGATCAATCATCGAATCATTAGCCAAGTTTCTGGAACGAGAGACAAAACCTCGGCGGTTTGCAGAATGAGATGGGCGAAACATCGGATGTGCCACCGAAGCTGACTAGAATTTGGTAATGACACAACAAAATGCATTTGGTAGTTCATGGGTATGAACTGGCGAATCGCCGGTGTTCCGCCGATGAAGAGATGGTGCTCATGGATAAAAGAGTCAACACGAAAAAAGAGGAAAGAGAAACCCTACTTTCTAAATATAGTCTAAGAGAAGTACAAAGGAGTAGTCAACTTTCATTGTAATTTTCCACTTTTTAGAACATTCGTTTTGCAGAGAAGAATAGAAGATTGTAATTGGTGACTTGAGATTTATTCCTTTTACTTCTTCTTCTCAATAGTAAGTGACTACCATTGTTGCAGACCATTACTGTGAAATTGATTTTTCTACTTTTGTTACTGAATTTGATGAGTCTATTGTTAAATATGCTTGCGAAATTCTTAATCATGAGTAGCTAAATCATTAGCTAGAGGTGGGTGAAGATGATGATTGTTGATTAGAGTAGGAATTGGTAGAATTATCTTAACAATGTTCAGCTAATTGTGAATCTATTAGATTCTCTCTAATCATTAATTGAAGATCCATTGATTTTCATATGGGTCTATGTTTCCTTACTTGATTGTTGCTTGAAAAAGAAGAATTAAGTATTGGGAGAGAATCTAATAGTGGTTATGGTTAGGAGATTGTGAATTTGGGCTAGAAATAGTCAAATTCATGCTCTCACTCCTAAATTAATGGCTAATAGCTAGAAATAGTGCATCCATTAATCCAAATCACATTGGGATGAGTTGATTGAGTCTAGAGATTTGAAACAACTCTAGCTAGAGGTATGAAATTGGCTGAAAAGCATGGAATACTTCTGTTCTCCTAAGACTATTCACATTAGTTGAACTTGTGAGATGATCTAGCAAGACGTTTTCTAATTAATCCATCATCTACACCCCACCTCTAGCATTTTCACATCATTATTGACAACTTTGGTAAACCTTGCTATTTGAACTAAACCACTTTAGACTTGACAATCTCTTACATATTGATAATTCCCCTAATTGGTTCTCATTTATGTTTGTTTTGAGTGGTGCAATCTAAAGTCAACTTTATAATCGACACTAGTCACTATCATCCCCCAATCCTCATGGGATTCGACCCCAGCACTCTTTCGGGTTACTTGTTTTGATACTCCAACCGTGCATATTCTTTGAAAAAGAGGGTATGGTTTGAACGTCACCAAAAATGGCGCCGTTGCCGGGGACTAACGTATGATAATCTCGTGATTGCTTGTTAAATTGAAATAGTTTTGCATCGTAGCTACTTAAAGTGTGTTTACTGTGTTGTCAGGATTTCATAACCACATGAGCCATCACTCCCAAGAAGGGATAGCTCGGTCAAAGGTAATATGGAACTTGAGGAAGACAACCCGATCATGCCAGAAGTGGCAGGAGCTATTCACCTACCACCTACGGTAACGAATGCAGTTTTTCATGTCATAAGCACTATGCTGCACTTATTACAAATGAAGGGGCTCTTTAACGGAAAGCCAAGTGAAGATGCGAGTTGACATCTGCGAAACATCTTGGAAATTTTCCAACCATTCAATATCACCAATATCAGTCAAGAGTCCATCAGGTTAAGACTTTTTCCCTTTTCATTGATAGGGGAGGCGATGATTTGGCTAGAAGAACTCCCTCCTGGATGTATTACTTCATGGAGAGAGTTGATTGAAGCCTATTTGGATTGTTTTTTCCCTCCATCAAAGATGCTTCAGCTGAGGGATGATACTACAAATTTCAGACAAGAACCCGGAGAGCCTTTACATGAAGCATGGTTGAGGTTTAAGAAGAAAGTTTCTCTTTGCCCAAACCATGGATTGCCGAATGGAGTACTTCTACAAAGTTTCTATAGGGCCCTTGATTCAATTAACAAATCAGTTGCCAACAACATAGCTGGTGGTTCTATCATGGACCAAATGTATGGGTTGGCCAAAGCCCTCCTAGACAGAATGACAAAGACCAATAGGGCTTGGCACACGAGAGAAACAAATGTGTCCACTCATGAAGTTAGTTTAAGTGCATTGGAAGCTGAGTTGAGGAAAAGGGATGAAGAGCGAGACGAAACTCTTGCTAAAATGATGACACCAATTGAATTGATGACAAAGCATGTAATGGGTGCAGGGCCAAAGGTGGTAGATGTCGTAGGAATACATGGTCCCTTGCAATATAAAAGTGAGACATCACTACCAAGATATGAAGAGGAATGCCAATATATGGTTAATCAAATGGGAGGTCCCAGAATTGGGTTCCAAGGAGAAAATCAAGGCCCATGGAGGCCAAGGGAGGACAACCAAGGGTAGAGAAATCGTGAGCCACAGGGATGGCCGGAAAGAAATGACCGATGGGAAAATAGAGAGCAAAACCAAGACATTGATTGCTATCGTCGGAGTTTGAACCCATACATTCCCCCTCCAAAGGCCGAAAACTCCCACAATCAACTGGGTGTGAGTGACACGAGCAACTCCAAATTGAAGAGATGCTCTCAAGAGTTTTGAAAAAAGTCGAGTCAACCGAGAGCGGGGTGATAGAGTTAAGAGGGGAGGTGTCTAACCTCACCCAAATAGTGAGTTCACATTCCTCCTCCATCAAGCATTTGGAGGCCCAAATGAATCACTTATCCGCTCAAATGAATCCCAGATGAAGGGAACACTACCCAGTGACACGATGCCAAATCCCAAGAAGGATGGTCAATGCATGGCCATTGTCACTAGCAGTGGCAAAGTGATTGGAGATGCCCCGGTGAAGCCGAGTAAGCATAATAACCAAAAACCAAGTGAGGAAGATGAAGGTGATAAAACACTATTGATTCCAGAAAATGAAGATGAGCTTGATAAGGAAAAAGAGGGAAAGGATGATAATGTCCTATTCCCCGATGATGATAAGGAGACGGGTCTGCAGGCCCCAACTAATGACAAGGTTGATTCAAAAATTCCCCCTCCTTATCCATAACGGCTGACCAAGAAACAGAAGGATGACCAGTTTAAAAGGTTTGTTGACATGTTCAGTAAGTTGTCCATAAATATTCCATTAGTGGATGCTTTGCTCTAGATGCCCGGTTATGCAAAGTTTATGAAAGATTTATTAAGGAAGAAAAAAGTGGTGGATGCAAGGAATGAAGAGAAAACTTACCATTGTAGTACGGTAATGATGTGTAATATTGCTCCAAAAAGGGAGGACCCCAGAGCTTTTACAATACCATGCATAATTGGGAGATGTGTGTTTCAGAAATCTTTATGTGATCTGGGCGCTAGCATAAATTTGATGCCCCTACTGATTTTCTAGACATTGGGACTCGGAAACACTAAATCGATGTTAATGAGGCTGCTCATGGTAGATAGGTCAATAAAATAATCAGTGGGGGTGTTAGAATATGTGTTAGTGAGAGTCGACAAGTTTATCTTACCAACTGACTTTGTTATCTTGGATTATGACATAGATGAAGAGGTTCCCATTATTTTGGGCAGACCATTGTTGGCTATGGGAAGAGTTGTGGTGGGCGTGGAGCTTGGCGAGTTGAAATTTTGAGTCGGAAGTGAAAAAGTCACTTTTATAGTGTGTCCATCGGTTAAGACATCTCCCGAATGCAAGGTGGTCGGAGTTTTGCAAATTGATGAGGTAGAAAAAGTTTTAGAGCTGAAGGAGGCATTGTTGGAGGATGACCCATCGGACTAGAGTTGATGAGAGAAGGGCTTTGTCGTGCCACGACGTTAACTAAGGCACTTCTTGGGAGGCAACCCAAGTTTTTAATGAATTAATTCATGTTTTTGTTGTTTGTGTCTTTGTAGGTTCTAAGAAAAGAGGAGTAAAAGGGGAACCAGACCATGAACGAATGAGCGGTGAGAGACTAGCGAGCCGCAGGTTCAGAAGCGTAAGCCGCCAGTGATGGTAAGCACTAAATAGAAGGCTGAGGGTCGAATTTAAATACTGGCGGACCCATCGAAAAACTGCCGAACAGAATCTGTGGTTCGTCGGTTGATGGCCGATGGATAGCAAAGCACCTGAAGCTCAGGCACATAAGCAGCAGGTAATCTGCAGATCATCGCTTCAATCCGTATACCACCGATGAATCGCCAATAAGGAAACAGATCATTCGGCAACTTGCAAGGCACAAGATAATAGTTAGGGAGACCACCAGTGTTATTCGGCAAACCAATGGTGGACCGTCGATCGAGGTATAAGACTATTGCAGTGTGAATTTAAAAGAGAGGGCCCACCAAATCCTAATAAACTAGTCAACCACCCTTTTTCTAAATATATTCTCCTAGCCTCCATTTTTCCACCATTTTTCCATTCCCTTTTTGTCTTTCCATTACCCAACATCCCATTTCCCCAAACTCATCTATTCTAAACCTTTACACTTTCCCACATTCCCACCAACACACACCCATTAAACTATCCACCTTCCCTAAACATATTACACTTCCCTCTTTCACCTATAAAACCCCCTTCGTAGTCCACTAATCCCCTCACTTCAATCACACTTTCTTCCTCTACTACTTATATCTTAAGGTGCTATTGCAAGTAACTTTGAGCTTTTTGAATGTCCAAGTGTGTAGGCACTCCTTTAATTCGGTTAAAATTCTCTTGCCCTTATTTATTTTTCTCATTGGTGCTTTTTAAGAGTAATACTTTGTTCCCTTTCCTTGGTAAAATCTTGAATGGATTGGAGTTGTGCTTTTGTTTGTGGCATTTTGAAAAGGGTGAAGTCTAAGTAACCCATTTGTTTAGAGCATGATGTTTTGCCTGATGATAAACCGGATGACGCCATTCTTAAGGGCCAAACGTCATGAAAAAGGGTTTTAAGAGTGTCATGCTGATTTTAGTATGACTGGAAGTGAGTGTGTGTTAGTGGGCGAATATATGTGATAGTTCAAAAATAATTTAGGGACGATGAGGTCCGGCATTTCACCGGTTGGATTCAGCGAATCGTCAATGACACGCCGGCTTACTCTGCAACTTGGCTTCTGGCCACTGAGTGGATCTCGTGTTACATCGGCTGTTCACGAATCCTGACCGGTAGTACGCTGATGTACTACCGAAACATCTATCCCTTGCCCTGTGTCGGTAAAGCACCGGCGAGAATCGGGCGGTCCACGAAGTTATTTCGGTGAACCGCCGATCTTCCTCCATTGTTAGTAGTTCTTTTAACTGAGTGTCTGATTTCCCTTGTTCCTTAGTTCTCCCTACGGTTAGATTTCTTTTTCATTTTATTTTGTTTTTAGTTTCTCTTTCACTAGCTGGCACTAATATCGTTTTTTTGCAATAAAATAAATTATGTCATCTTCCAGGAACACCGGCAAAGGAAAAGCCCCTGCTTCCTCTTTTAGAAAGGGAAAAGGCAAAGTGAAGTTTGCACAACTATGGGCCAACACAAAGAAAGCCATCATTTTCTGTGTGCCGAACATGAAGGAACACTATGTCATCTGCCAGGGACGCTCCATCACAGTGGAGAAGAGGTTCGACTTGGCCGTGTTGAAAGGTGATTTTTCTAACATCACCGCGCAGTTCACAGACAGACAGTGACACGTGTTTCCCAACCCTCTCCCATCCTACTACCCCAGCCTAGTCACAGAGTTCTATGCCTCTTATCAGGCCCTCCAAGAGAGTATGGAACACCAGGGCAAAGTGGATGACTTCCCCTGCTTGCCATCAGTGATGATCCGAGGAGTGGAAGTTGATGTCACCCCAGCTGCTATAAACTACCTATTCTAGGAGGATGAAATTGACTCTGCTGCGGAGTATATGGCACGGGTGGCCGATATGAAGGACCAGTTTGCGTGGGTAGCGTGCATTATTGTTGTTGATACTCCTCTTTGGGCCTCAATGGGTGGCGAAATCTCTCGCCACGATTTGAAGTTTGAGGCCAAGCTGTGGTTGGACTTTATTTGTTCTCGCATCATCCCATCCAAAAATGAGCAGCGAGTCACCATGGAAACGGCCATCCTGATTGCTTGCATAATGTTGGGGGTCCCTATCAACTTCGGGGAAATTGTATCTTAACAGATGAAAAAGAAGGCCCGACAGTCCAGTACTTCCATGCCATATGCTGTTTTGATTTCCCAGTTTTGTGAAGTAGATGGAGTGCCCCTTTTTCCTAATGAGACTCCTTCCTCTGCTCTAGAAGTGATTGATATTGATAGGAAGAGAGATGACGAGGCACCAGCAATGAAAAGGAAGAGAATACAGGACTTTGGAGTATAGGAAGGACCCCTTCCCCATGGGATAGATCAATCACCACTTGCCCCAGATACTGCTCTGCCCCAGTCGGATATGTTGGGTCAAGCATCAGGTGACTTGCCTCAGTGAGAGCTTCTCCCCCTCCACAATCCTCTCAGCCAAGTGGTCTCCACGGACTTGTGGAGATGACGAACTCACATGAAAGCCAACTCCAAAGATTGGCTAAGAGCCTCCCCGCACTCATTTCCAACATGGTTAAAAAGGAGCTCAAGTCATTATACGATACTGTAACTACGTTGTGCAAGAGGGGGGACGTAGTGGAAGGGGCAGTCACTTCCCTCCGAACAGAGGTACATGAATGGAAAATTTGAACTTCGGTTGAAGTACCAGACATGAGCGCATTGGATGCTGCAATGGCTGCTCCTTCTTCAGTTTCGGGGCCAATTATGACCTTTTTAAGGGGTTGGGTGATTATTTTGCTGGGATAGGTGAGGCCAACATGCTGCAATGGTGAGGTAGATGCGAATGATGAAAAGACCTGACCCACTTAGGGAGTTTCTTGTCCCTTTCCCTTTATGCATATCTACATTGGGGACAATGTATTCTCTTAAGTGGTGGAGGGATAAGCTCAGTTTTTATGTTCTTGTTAATTGTAGTTGGGTTTGAGTGAGTCCATCCTTTGTTGGGTTGTGGTTTTATTGTGATGTTTTGATGATCGCCTTTGTCAGGCATATCCTATTTTGTTTAAAATGAAATGAGTGAATTGGTTAAGTTTTCTTGTTGTGATTGATGAATAGTGACCTATGGGGGTCTTCATGTTGAATTGAAAGAAAATTTTGAAAAATTTTGAAGGAAATGACCCCAGACCCTTTTCCTTTTCGTCATGGTAAATATTAGTGTAGAAATTAAAACTCCGAGGGGTTTTTTTTACCACGATTCTTTCCCAAGGAGCGTTCTTTTTTTTGATTATTTTTCAAACACGGTTGGTATTTCCTGATGATAAATTGAGTTGCGACATTCTTAAGGAAAAATGCCATGTTGTTTTGAGTCTTGTGTGAAGAGGTTTTGAGAGGCACCACCAAAAAAATTTTTTTGGGACCTTTAAATGAAGGCATGAAAATGGAAGATAATGAGCAAGGATGACACCGTAGAATAGTATTCTCTGTTATACGTTGTAAATTCTTTTCTTGACTTATGATGTTCGCCTGTTTTGATGTCCTGAAATTAAAAGTATTGTGGTGAGAATGACCCTTGTGGAGCCTTTAAGGATGATGCCTTGTGCGGTGAGGAATTGTTGATGAGTCTCATGCATGACTTCTTTTCTAGAACTTGCCCCATTTGTGATTCAAGGCGAAATCCTAGACATAGTTGTATTAAGGATATGATATTAGGCTTTCCTTCTATTTAGCCACTTCACTCATATACCTTCCTTGAGCATTAACCTTTGTCAACCAACGTTGAGATTTAGACCCTTTCTTTAGTAACCACATTACAAGCCTTAAGACCATTCTTGATGCCCCTCTTTGGAACCCATTCTCCCTAAATGTTGGTGATAAGGTAGTGATGAAATGAGGCTAAAAGCCTAAGAAAAAGGGAGTGAGGCAAGAGATGTAAAATGAGGAAAAAGCCTAAGTTTGGGGGGGTGCTGGGGAAAATAAAATTTTCAGTTTGAGATAGAACCGTATTGTTGTCAAAATGCATAAAAGATAAATCAAAATGAGAAAATCAAACTTGTGTGAGTTGGTGCTTGCTCTTGAGATAGTAAGGCTAGTTGTAAAAGAAAAGGGGTTATAAGGAGGGTTATCGAGAAACGAAGGTCCGAAACAATGAAAAAGTGAAACAAGATGAAGCAGATGGAAAGTTTTGATGGAAGGTATGTCCACCAAAAGAATTAGGGAGGATCTAGTCACTACAACTAAATTCTTATCCTACCCTTAATTTGAGCCTACATCAGAACCCACAAGTCCTAAATGATCTTGAATGCAACTGCTCTACATTAGTGGCGAATTACAAGAAGGGCTAGCCTATGGGTCAAGAGTATGCATGAAGACTTCTTTTGGGAGAGTGAGTGTGATGATCTCCCCAACGCAATCCCTTGTGAGTGTGCAATGATTTCATGACAAAAAGAATAGGGATTATTATTTTGGTGAGCGGCATCATCCCTTTTTGAGGACACAAGTGCATTTGAACACTAACTTGAGAATAGAGCATTGATAGTATAAAATCTAAGGTAAGCTTTGAAGGTTCATTGATTATGATGGGAGATTCTATGTGTGTTTCATGAATGAGTAATGCCTTTGTTTTACTAAAGGGTTTCCCTCACTTGAGCCTTGTTGATGGAAAGTGGCAGTTGATTGAAATATCTTCATTGTCTTAGTCTTTTGGGGTATTTACCTCTCTTTTTAGTGAGTTTAGTGAGCATCTTTGGATGTCATAGTGTAGGTGATTGGTGATGTTCAATATTGTGCAGAAATGGCATATTTTTCAATGATCGAGAATTGCATTACTTGAGGACAAGCAATGATTTAAGTTTGGGGACTTGATGAGTTGATAATTTACCAACTTATTAGACTCTAAAACTTGTGTTTTTTCTTAGTTCTTGAGTATATTATATGGATTTTATGCTTTTTTGGTCTTTGTTGTATGCAGATGCACAGATGAGTAGAAAAAGAGCAAAATTGGAGCAAAAAAAGGAAATGACAGCAAAGCGGCGTATCACTGATGAAAATCGGCGAAACGCCGGACAGAGGCCGATCAACATTGCTTCAAAGGAAAAACTGCCATCGGCGAAACATGAATCATAACATTGAGTCGCCGGATCAATCACCGAATCATTAGCCAAGTTTTTGAAATGAGGGACAAAACCTCAGCGGTTCGCAGAATGAGATGGGAGAAATGCCGGATGTGCCGCCAAAGCTGAATGGAATTGGGTAATGACACAACAAAACGCATCTAGCGGTTCACGGGTATGAACTGGAAAATCGACGGTGTCCCACCGATGAAGAGACGGTGCTCAGGGGTAAAAGAGTCAACACGAAAAAAGAGGAAAGAGAAACCCTACTTTCTACATATAGTCTAAGAGAAGTACAAGGGAGTAGTCAGCTTTCATTGTAATTTTTCACTTTTTAGAACATTCCTTTTAAAGAGAAGAATAGAAGATTGTAATTGGTGACATGAGATTTATTCCTTTTACTTCTTCTTCTTCTTCTCCATAGTAAGTGACTACCGTTGTTTCATATCATTATTGTGAAATTAATTTTTCTACTTTTGTTATTGAATTTGATGAGTCTATTGTTAAATATGCTTGTGAAATTCTTAATCATGAGTAGCTAAATCATTAGCTAGAGGTGGTGAAGATGATGATTGTTGATTAGAGTAGGAATTGCTAGAATTATCTTAACAATGTTCAACTAATTGTGAATCTATTTGATTCTCTCCAATTATTAATTGAAGATCCATTGATTTTCATATGGGTCTATGTTTTCTTACTTGATTGTTTCTTGAAAAAGAAGAATTAAGTATTGGGAGAGAATCTAATAGTGAGTATGGTTGGGAGATTGTGAATTTGATCTAGAAATAGTCAAATTCATTCTCTCACTCCTAAATTAATGGCTAATAGCTAGAAATAGTGTAGCTATTAATCCAAATCACATTGGACTGAGTTGATTGAGTCTAGAGATTCGAAAGAACTCTAGTTATAGGTATGAAATTGGCTGAAAAGCGTGGAATACTTCTGTTCGCCTAAGATTATTCACATTAGTTGAACTTGTGAGATGATCTAGAAAGACGTTATCTAATTAATCCATCATCTACACCCCACCTCTAGCATTTTCACATCATTGTTGACAACTTTGGTAAAACTTGTTATTTGAACTAAACCACTTTAGACTTGATAATCTCTTACATATTGATACTTCCCCCAATTGGTTCTCATTTGTGTTTGTTTTGAGTGGTACAATCTAAAGTCAACATTATAGTCGATACTAGTCACTATCATCCTCCAGTACTCGTGGGATTTGACCCCGACACTCATCCAGGTTACTTGTTTTGATACTTCGACCGTGCATATTCTTTGAAAAAAAAGGGTATGGTTTGAACGTCATCATCTGTAAGATAAGTAAAACAGGTTGAGTAAGTACAATTGAAAACATGCACATGAATATAAATAGTAAGATCATGAGAGTAAGGGACTTCATGCTAATATTTGAAAACATGTACAATCATAACTGAATCTCATATTTGAATAGAGTGACCCAAAACTAGGAATAAAATCTTATGGTCTGCCATATCTGAAATCATACGGAAAAGCTTATAAACTGATAATTGACTCAACTTATTGAAAATAAAATTTCATAAGTCATAAACATGCATACTGGAATCATGAGGAACAATGGGAGTACTCGTCGTAACCGACACCATCATGATAGAGCATACATGATGCCCCAACTATCTCGCTCAAGTGGGCAGAGCCGTCCCAAGCTTGCCAAGGCAAGGAATAATACTTTGCGTGATATTACTAACAAGGACCCCATAGGGTTAACCATGAATATATACCTATGGTGACATGTAGTTCTGAGATCTCGGAGTTTACCTGAATGTCGGGCCTACTCGGTGCTACGCACTACTCTCAAAAACATGCACATGAGGAATCGTATAATCATCATGAAATCATAAATGAAGTTCATAGGCTAGTTAAATCATAACATACTTGATCATACTTGAAATACATGGCTAGCCATGAAATAAAGGCCAGTGAGTTGGCCAAAATCATAAACTCATAAATCATGATGAACATACATGCTTTAGCAAATCACCATACTTGAAATTCATAAATTAATGAAGAGTACTTGTAAGAAATCATTTCATAGATCATAAACCATAATTTAGAGCTTTGAGAATCGAAATCATAATAGAATCATAAATTTGACTTTTCATGAAACTTGCATAATTGGGCATAATTTTCTAAAAATATGAAATCATGAATTTATAATCAAAATGGGTATAAAATCTGCTGATAGGTCTTAAAACATGCTTCGAAACAATAGGGGAATTGACCCATAAATAAAATCATAGAGAATTTCATAAAATTTGGATAAAACCCCATAAGATCATGAACTTGATCTAGAACATAAATTCATGGAATTGAGGAGAAATTTGAGCATGAGAGTGAAATAAACTCTCATGCATAGTCCTACATACCTGGGTAAACTGAATCTACACTTGTCTTTGAAAGCCCGAGAGATTTGGATAAGAAATTGGGGGGCTTAAGCTTGATCTTCAATGAAAAACCTCTAAACTTGCACGTGTGGGAGTTGAATAAATTAGAATAGGTTAAAATCCCTTAATACACTTCTTTGAGGGCTTAAAATGATGTAGTTTAGGACCTAAGAGCTTAGAATTTATGAAAATACCCTTAATGAAAATTCTGGAAAATAAGCATTGTCAGTCATCATGACTCTTACCACGAATCGTATCATGGAGTGAAAACTCTTGGTCACCTCCCGTTGTCATCACTGGTCATAGGACTGGTTCCTGAGGGTCAAATCATGGGCTCCTACAATGAGTCGTTACATGTCACCACGGGTCATGAGGCCACTCGTTGTCACTAAGCCTCAACTCTCACTTTCTCTGAATTTTCCATGGGTTACAAACCACGACTCGTGGTTTTCTACCATGGGTCGTAATATCACTCCTGACAACACATCCATGCATAGAACTTCCAAATCATGATCCCTTATCATGACTTGTTGTTTCCCAAAATGAGTCGTATCATGATCCGTCCCTTCCAACCCTGGCATCCCAGTGTCTCATCACGACTCCTGATCATGAGTCATACCCATGCACTACAACTCGTGGTGTGACTCATAGTCTGGGCATCCAACTTCATAATTCCATCATGACTCCTCCCACAGTCCGTTACTTCTCACCATGACTCATACCCATGAGTCATTCTAAGGCAAAATGTAGATTTTTCTGCTTAACTCATTTCCAATTCTCTCATCTAGTCTTAGAAACATTCGGGGTTGGTGTCAATCACGGTCATTGGGTCATGACAAGATTGGGTAAGAGGATCCAAACTAGTGTAGAACTTTTCAAGAAGAATGTTCTCACGGAATCCATGAGTAGGAGCCCTAAGAACATATTGCTTGAAACTTTCTCATGCTTTGAACAACTGCTCCCCTGGTAGTTGTCGGATGTGAAATATCTTATCTCTTTTCTCAGCCTTTTTACTTAGGAGAAATTATTTTTCAGTAATACATTCACCAATTCTATCCAAGTATGGATAGAATTTGGAGGAAGGCAATATAGCCAATCACGGCTTCCCAGCAAGCAAGTATTGAACACCCTAAGACAAATTAAATCATTTGAAACATTACTTTACTTATGCATATTGCACAAAAGTTTTTCAAGCGCTTATTTGGGTCCAAATTTGTGAAATTGTAAAATTGACCCTCAGCTTTGAGCATTATATATATGCTCCCATCTATTTGGAAAGTCGGAGATTACTCCCGGGGTGGAACGATGGCACTCGCAAATCAATGTTGTCATTCACCTCAGCTAATATGTTGTCAATCTCTCCAGGTGGGGGAGCAATCATTGGATACATGGTTCACTTAAAATAGAAAACAAAGTGTGATAGAATAGATTGAGACTACAAATCAAAAAATATTACTTACTTAGTAATTTCAATGCCTAATTTTCCAGCAACGGCACCAAAATTGATAACACTCAAAATCCACATCTTAATCAACAGTAAGTGTAAACAATCGTATGAGATATAATTTTACCCAACTGTGATCAGGGTCAAATCCCACAAAAAATTGGGCAAGAAAAAGTTATTAGAGTGAGTGAATAACTTATTTGTTGCCTTAAGATACTATTCAGGCTATATTAAAATAATTGATAGAAAAAACTAAATTGAAAGCTAAATTGCAAATTTTTGAAATCAATAAGATAATAAATCAAGGTTGTATCTCCATCTCGGGTTGCTCTACCTATATCACTAAATCGAGACATTGGTAGCGGCTTTTCATTCATATGCAGATAATTCCTACATGATTACTTAATGTTTCCCAAAAATTAAGCAATATTTCTCTTAATTAATTCTTCCAAATTAACAAGAGTTCAAATAAACGGATTATGTTCTTCCATGTAAATACAACTTATTCCTAAGTGAATCTGTTAAAAATGAATTAGTCCTTAAGTCGTTGTTGATTAATCCTATCAAATCCTAATTAACTTTTTCAAGTGTAATTAAGGCAAGTTGGCATGAGTTGATGTTTGTAACTACCAACCCTAACTTGAAATCAAGAATTAATTAAATATATTTAAACCCACTATCAATGATCAAGATGAGATCTCTGGGCCTCACAACTCAATTAGGTTCACAATTTTATTAATGAAATTAGCTGCTTATAATTGAAGATAAAAACCAAAAGTTTGAATTAAACATGAATTACTTACAAAAAATGGAAGAAGTCTTAATCCAAAACTCTAGAAAATAATCTTCAAAAGTAGTTTCAAAATCCTTGGGGTTTTATCCCCAAAATTGATTCTAGGAGAATTATGTTTGATAGTAATCTTCTCTTTAATCCCCTTCTAAAAAAACCTACAAAAACTATTTATATTACGCCAAAAAGTCAAAATCCAAATTCTTCTCGGACTGCTCCAGGTATAACTAATGCACCATACTTTTAATTTATGGTACCTAGATTATTCCCCAAATGGTTCATCTTGTTCACTTTTGGCAACCATAAATAAATCTATGGACCGTAGAATCAACATACGATCCGCAAATTTCTTCTGGCCTCATACATGGTCCACTACACTTTAATATGCGGATCATACTTTTAATCTGTGGTTCATAGATGCTCTCAGCTTGTTGAAACTTCAGATTGCAACTTCTCTAATCTTTTACTTGTAGAGCTTATTTACAGCCTATAGATGGATTATGTGGACTATAACTGGTATCATAGGTTGAACTCCAACTTTCACATTCTCGAATCTCATCTGTGTTTCATCAAACGGGCTAGTTCATATGTTGAGTTTTTTGGCCAATTATCCTGGTTTTGCAGCTTTTCTTCATTTCATATGAATTTTTAAAACTTAGCAAAATAGATTTAGTATTGACTTAAAATAGCACTTACAAACATGCAAACACCTCTGAGAAGAAGTACATATGTATTATAAAATCCTGACATATCACCGGGGCTTATAGGGGCTCAAGTAGGTTATTATCTGTTGTTTGTACCTGCCAAGCTTATGGAGGATAGGTTAGGTTCTTGTTTGATTATTTCCTGGTTAGCTTACAGTATAACTTAATAAAATCTTTCAGGTTATCCTCTTACTATTTCAAGTTGAGCAAACGGACCTTAATGCTAAGATTACTAGTGTATAGAAAAAACTCGACAAAGAAAGGGCCATGAACTCCACAAGCCTTCAGGGTCTCTATCAGCCGCTGCAAAAGAACCCTCCCTTGACCTCATCTCCTCCTAGATAATCCTACCAATGTTCAACTTTACATTTCTTTTCCTTCTAAACTTAGCCAGTTCCTTTTTGCTTCTTAGTAATCTTTATTGTTTTCTTTTTACTTCATGGTGTGGTTATATTTATCTACATTTAATGAAAATATATTCTTCTTTCCCTCATTTTTTGTTGCACTCCTTGACTTTACAAATATTTTGAGTTATCTAACTGAGGTTTTTTGGTTTTGTTTCTAATTGTATATGCGATAGACCTAACAACCATGAGTCTAATATTACCTCTTCATCTCCTCGACGTGCTAATTAGAACATGATTTTATTTGATATCAAAAGAGGAAAAATATATATACTTTGTAATATCTAAAACTCACTATTCTACCTAGTTCATCTAAATGTGTCTTCTGATGTCTTGTTTAGACATTGTACTAATTGAAAAACGTTAAACATAAAACACAAGACACATGGGTTTTTCATCAAGAAAAAAAGGAGAATTTATTGGACTCAATATGTTTTGATAATGAGAAATTTTCATAAATAGCACTGCATAGTAAAATAATTACATAAAATAACATGATTTATTAAAATTATAGAAAATAGCATATTTTTTTATTTTTTAATACAATTTGCTGTAACCATTATGACTGTTATTTAAATCTCAAACCCTGCAATCACTCCTTAATTAGTGCTATTTATTTTTTTCAAAGGGATGTTGCGTATTTAATGGGAGTAAATCACTCTTTTATGATCTTAGATATTTTTTTCCTTATTTAAAATTTTAAACCAAAATTTCACATTTGTGTAATTCCTAAATTTGAAATCGCAGGTTTTGGAGAAATTTTTTTTCTTTGGGTGTATCATCGTTGCAAATTTGAAAAAATTTCCCAAATTTGTGATGATACATGTATCAAAAACTCATCTATCTAAATGAAAGTTATGTGTTTCACTAGAAAAATTGATACATACTAACAAGTATCAACAAAAATTAATACATATACAAATATAATATATAAAATACGGTATCATCAATTTCAATAGTAATTTTTTTTAAAAATGAACAGATACACAATTAAAGAATCTATAATCTGCATATTTCTATAACATTAAATGTTTTTTAAAAAATGATGCAGTTGTCATACATTGATGAATATGAATGGGTAATTTCCAATTTATAATTTATTTAAGATAATACTGATACATGGGCAACAAAGTAAGAAATTGACAAGTATTTTCTAAATTGATAGACAAAGCGATATGGGTATTTTACATTCATGTATCACTGAAAATATTGATATACACTAATAATAAATTGGTAGAATGTATTGATACACACAAAGAAATACATTGGTATATGCTGGAGTTATATATATCAAAAATCTAATACTGATACATGTATCAATTTCGTTGTTGATACACAAAGACAAAAAGAACTTAAAAAATTACAGTTAATCAATTTTGTCATTGAAACACAGACAAAAGCTTGAGATATCCGACAATATTATTGCTAATAAAATCTTCTGCTTCGATTTCTCCTTGAATCTTAGCTTTGACATTGTCAGTATTGTATAAGCTCTCGATCTCAATTGTGATGGTCTTTCCGGTGAGTGTCTTAACAAAGATCTGCATCTGAAATATATTAGCACACAATTATCACAACTTCAATTAAAGATCACGCCAAAAGGAATCAAAAAACAAGGGGCTCTGAAAAATAAGAAGGAGAATAATTCAAATCTAAAATTCTCTACATCTTCTTCGCCAAAAAGTTCGAATCATTTTTTGCTTTCTCCAGAGATCTGCAATTCTTTGCATTCAAATCGCCATGGCTGAGAGAGAGAGAGAGAGAGAATCGGTAGAGATATTGAAAATTTTAGAAGAGGGAGAAACGAGCATTGAATTAAAGAGAAATTCTGATAGTGGATTGGAGAGAGAAGATAGAAAAATTGATACATATGGTAACTTGCTATTTTTATAATTATTTTGCTAAGTTTTATAATTTTTTAAAAGTGATGTTATGTATTGTAAGTAGGTAGTAAGATTTGCTTAATTATGTAATTTTTCCTTTGATAATTGACAACAGTACTTGGGCCAAAATAATTAGATGTCCCATAAGACAGAGTTACAGAACAAGTACATGAACTATGTACAACACACATGTCCTATTGCTCAGAGTCCAACCTGATAAGGGAGTCTCTGAAATATAGGAGTCTTATGGTAAGATAATTCGAAAGTCTATACAATGCATATCCAAGACAAGAGTCTAGAGATTAAGAGACTCATGCTTTTAAGCAAGGAGGCAGTCTCCACCTGACATATGATAAAAGTCATAGTCCTATCATGTAGATGTTTGTATTCAACTGGATAGTATAATAAGAGAGTATAAATATGCAAGTCCTTCCACAAAGAGACTCACACACTCATAAAAGGAAAAATTCAAGAAAATAATCAAGAGCATATTTGAGAGAGTTCTGATTGGCTAATCAAGCACAACCTGATACAACAAACCATATTGAAGAACTTATTTCATAATCATATGTTTTACAGTCTTCTAGTCTAGGCATATTGTATTAGGAAGTTCAATTGAGTTGTATATTTATTACTTTCCTAGAAACATTTTTTAGGTAACAAATCTTTTTGATACTTTAGCTTCAAGATGTGAACAACTTGAAGAGGGTTCAACAATCTTCATAGATTATTGAAATAAGTATTAGAGTTAGTTCCTAAGTTTGCAAGTGCTTGTAATCTAAATAAGTGTTTGAAGCTCATTATTTCAGTGAAGTTGGGACAAATTCTACAGAGCTACAGGTCATGATTTTTTGACCTTGTGAGAAGAGTGTTTTCCGCATAAAAATATTATGTTTTTATTTTTACAGTGTTAAATTTCTACTAAGAAATAACATAGAAACAAATTAAATAACTTAGTCCATCACTTAAGCGAAAATCTGACCTAACCCAATTCACCTCCTTTTGTGTTATTTAGGTATGCAAAAATGTCAATATCATCTATAAATAGCATGCACCATGACACCTCCACTTGGATATGCGACGTCAATACATGCATCACTATGAAAAATAGAAATGGACTAAAAGTATCCCTAATGTAACCCCGTCGTGACTAAAAAGTGCTCTGAATCTCCTTCTACTATCCTGAGCCGGGTCTTGGCTTCATCATACATGTCATTAATCATCCTAATGTATACTACAAGTATACCTTTAACCTCTAAATATCTCCATAAAACCCCTCTAGGGAACTTTGGCATTTTTTTTTCTAGCTCAATGAACACAATATGTTGTCGGTTGACCCTATTGTTAAAGAAGTGAATGCACACGCAACATGGCTTGTGGGGCTAACCAACTAGGCATCGTCATCAAAAATTGTGATATTTTATTTACTATTTATTCTTCCACTCCATTCTATATGATGCATTTTTCTTTTTAGTTTATAGAAAAAAAATTATATTTTAAAATCATTTAGTTGTAGATTTTTATTTTATAACTAATAAATTACTCTCTCATCCATGTTTACGTGTTCAAGTTTGACTTGGGATACCTCTTAAGAAGCAATAAATTAAATAATAATTTTACTTTATCATTCCTAATTATTATAAGTCATCTAAATATTGAAAAATGAATTAGAATTAATAAGTACTTAATAATAAGGGTAGAATATATATATATATATATATATATATATATATATATATATATATATATATATATATATATATGCCTCATATTTGTTCCATAAGAATAATATTCTAAAAATATATCTCTTTCCGAAGAACAGTATTGTGAAAATATATTTATTCTAAAAGAACAATATTGAGTAAATATATTTGTTCCAGTAGAACAACATTGTGAAAATATATGATGATTTTAATTTGATATCCATTAATGAGTAAAAATGAGAATTTGCAAGAAATATATGATCACTATAAGTGATAATACTTTTATAAGCTTGTCATAATTACAGCTGAAAATATGTTAGAGAAATTTTCTACATTATATGCATACCACGACTTCCTCCCGAAGTAGAAATATATTAAAAAGAGGTTTTAAGCTATCATAATTTAATAAGATTAAGACATGTTTAGCAAATATTTTTCATTCCGATGAATGAGAACATTTGATAAATATTATAAATGTAGTCTAATATGGATCCAGTTCCTGAAATGAATGTGACAATACTTAGTAAAATCTTAAAATTTACTCCCGAATCTGAAATTTACTCTCAAAGTAGTAAATCTGAAGTTAACTCCCAAAGTAATAAATATGAATTTTATTCCTGATGTTTAAAGAATTTGACATCTACTCGTAAAGTAGTATATTGAGACTTTACTCCTGAACTAATAAAACTCTAAAATTTTCTCTTGAAGCAGAAAAAATTTAAAAGATATCTGAGAAATATTCTGAAATAATGTCTTATTGTGCTTGACCAGAATAATAACTATCGATAAATATTGTATTTCAAGCACATTTAAATAATCAGATTTCATTCCCCAAAGTGAATAAAAGAAATATCACAACTTACCTCCTATAGAGATAAAAATAGTTAAAAAATATATACGTTTTTTTTATGGTATAAATGTCATTGCAATATGTATTTGTCGTACATAGAAATATCTTGAATAACTTTTTCAAAATATCATTTAAAAAAAAAACAGAGTAAAATATTTTCTACTATAACCATATTTATACATCATGATTAGTTGTTACTGATATCTTCAAAGAAAATAACAATTCATGTATCTTTTCTTGGAGGATGTAATTACTAGTTGATTACCACATTTGATACAAAATATTCACACGTTAATTAGATGAGATGTTTAAAATATTGAAGTTTATAACTTAATGTCTATTTTTCATTATTTATGAATTTACAATTATTTTTAAATGTTCACTTATTTACTACTTATTTGGCGGCACCGACAATGTCAAAATTTACTTTCATGATATCATAAGTATCTAAGTATGATAATATTAATTAATGATCAAGTTCTCCAGAAGAGTCTGATTGTTTGTCTACAAGACTCATGATAGCAGTAGTATCCAAATAATATTTTATTACGAAAAATAAATTGAAAGTTTTCAAATAGTTTATTTATTATCATGTCATACTTCCTATATTTTAATATACAAAGTTGTTATGATCAAAATACAGGTTGCAGTAAATTGAAGTGTACTAATAAAAAGGGGTAAGACTACAAAGGATTATAAGACTAAATATCTCCAAATTACCATGAACAAGAAATATGTACGTGAAATGTTACCCGATTTGCACTATAAATATAAGCATGATAGAATTATATGCTACAATAAGTCAAAAATTTATTTATGTGAAATTCATGACATAATAAACCTGAAGTTTACCAAAATAAATAAGACATATCGTGGTAAACTTGAATTTTACTAGAACAGATAATTTTATCAGTTGACATGACCGTTTTGGTCATCTTAATATGATGTGTTAATTGAGTATTCAAGAACTAGAAGATTCTTCAAGAAATCTTTGGTGTTTCTTGTTCTCATGATGAGTTGATTATATTAGCTAATGTTGGGACTAAATTCTCAAATTTCTGAAAAGTATAAAAGGTGAATATAAACTCATTCACCTGCCATGTGATGTCATAAATAGATGCATCTATAAGATGGTTACATGTGCATTTATTGTTAATCTGTAGTTTGACATTTGCAAAGTTGTTTGCTCAATATAAATTGAGTTAAGAGCATAATTTTCAGATTGTGTAATCAAGACAATTCATTTTGATAATGATGATTTATATCTAAGATGATTTAGCATTGAGAGTCTCCATAAATAGTTGAACCATTGCTTATGAGAATAAATCTTAGTATATTGGTCTATGATATGATATATTACATACAACAAAACTTGTATGTTGACTAATAAATTATGATTAATTCCCCTCCACTCAATTTGTTCAAGGTCAGAAACCATTTGTTTTTTATTTAACTGCTTTTGATATGCCATGTGTGATTAATAAATATTATGATGCACACAGATAAATTTTCTAAAGAAGGGGTATATGTTAGTTCTTCTAACATAAGAGGGAGAGAATAAACAACTAAGAAATATATTGTGAATTATTCCTCATTTAAAATCATTCAAGTCAAATGCCTGAAACATTTGCTGACCCAAAATTAATTTCATATTTTAACTGCACAAGCTCCTATTAGATTAATGTCCTTGAAGTACAAAGTCTACAGTATGCATGAAGCATTGTAGATCAATCGGTTTCTATTACAATAGTTTTGAAAAAAAGAATGGTGCAAATGATCATAATAAGGAGACAATATGCTCTTGAAGAGCCTACGACTACATAACACTTCATGAAACGTCATGAAAGGCTTAGATACTAACAAAAATATTAAAAATGGTGAGGTATCAATGAATTATGTCCAATTCCAAACCAATACAAATAATATATGATCAACGATGTCTTTGATACAATATAGCGCGCAATATTGTAAAAGATTTTGAGGATTTGAATTCAACGTCCATTAAAGCATGATAATGTAGAAACAATTATCAGGTGAAATGATGCATCTTGACAAGCGTAAAGCTTATTGGATCTATAGTCCAGACCCCAGAAAATGTCACACATTCAGGGCCCGTTTGGTTACTGGATAAGGGCCAAAATAATACATGAATAACTTGGTTATTCATGTATTAATTTTATACCATTTTTGATTCCCAAATAGGATAAAAGTTATTCATGTATTAATTTTATACAATGTTTGTTGATAGATTTCAAATATTGTATAAAAGTTATTCATGTATTAATGTTATACAATGTTTGGTTGTGTTTTAGTAATTATACATAACTAATACTCACATAACTTATGAGGAAATCTATGTATAATTTTATGTGGGGTAGAAGGTGGAATAAGTTGTGGGTATTAGTTATACATAGATTAAAATTACCAAATCATACATTTACCCCCTTTAATTTTTTTTAATTCGGTAATTTTGTTAAAATTGTACTTTATTTCGTGTATATTTATCTAAAAAAAACGTTTTCGAATTAAAAAGGAAAAAAACTTTTGTGAATGTTGTTGACTTTATTTTATTTATTTATTTATTATTATTTTTTTAAAAATTTACACTATAAATAGAGTTATACTATAAATATAATATATAATATAATAAAATAAGATAGAAAAAATTCGTGAGTATTAGAAAGAAAAAATGATGGAGATTTTTTAGTTTTTAAGATTTAAACCACAAATAGAGTTGTGCTACAAATAGAAAATCTAATATGTTAAAATAAGGTGATGAAATAATTTTAAATAATAATTATGTAAAAATAGTAAAATGACAATTTTGTCTATTGCGACGTCTTTTAATGAAGGGCAAAAAGTTCAATCAACATTTCTAAAGACCTTTACACTTTTAATATAATATAGATTTGTTCATAATCCTTATATGAAGATAATGCAGCATACATAATATAATTAAAGTGAGGATTCATAATAGGAGATAGAATGAAGCACATTTTATCAAAAGTTTTCTTTATACATGATGTCCAAAAGAATGGTGATATTAACATGCAACACATTTGTTCGAGTGATATAATGGCTGATTTATTCACTAAGTCTCTATTAATTGCAACTTATGAGAAAATTCTGCACAAGATTAAGATGCGAATATTCGAGTTTTTGGATTAATGTTCTAATAAGGAGGAGTTAATACGCGTTGTACTCTTTTTTCATTGCAAAGTTTTGTTCCACTAGATTGTCCTTGTAAGATTTTTAATGAGACAGCTATCAATTATGCGTATTCTTATTCCTTTACTAAATCTTTTTTTCATTGGGTTTTCATCTAATAAGATTTTAACAAGACATATTATTTATCAAATAGACATCCAAGGGAGAGTGTTATAAATATTATTTTATATTATAGTAAATATTTATTTCTTTGAAGGAATTAGAATTAATAATTTTGAACCAAATTAATTTTCTCTTAAATATAATGATTTTCATTCATTAAAATTCATCCATCAAGAAAAATAAAATACTTTCTTACTTCTCTGCAATATTATTCTTGTTTGCTTTATTATTTCACCACAAAAATAATAAATTTTAGAAAACTTTTATTCTACCTTAATCTTCATGCCACCTCACAACAAAGAAATTCCAGTATTTCCAACAAGACGATCGAAGTTGGAATAAAAAAATGGTCCTTACGTCGCGGTCCCACAAGACATGGATGGACCAATGAGAGAAGGCTGCTAGGTCAATATGTTAACATTCTGAATAGCTCTGCGCTTTTCCCGCAAGGAAAGAATACAAATAGAATTGATTTTTTTTTTGGGCAGAGAAAGGCGATTGACAATTACATTATATATCAGAAGATACAAAAGGTGTAGAATGGAGCAAGGCAACAATTCTCCCATGGGGAAACGCGTCGCCTTGTCATTCATCCGTACCACATTTGTCTTCTTCTCCCTTTTCCTCTTTGCCATGGCTGAATCCACCAACAATTCTCAGGCAATTCTTACTTTTCCTTTTCGATTCTCAACTTCAATGCATTTTGATTTTTCTTCATTCACCAACCCATATTTTTGTCATTTGTTAAATTGATTATTGTTGATATAAATGTTAGGTTCGATGTAGCAACACATGTGTGGCAGAGAACTGTAACTGTACATCTCTTTCAGCCTTTTCCTCATTTAAATTCCTTTTTACACATGCATAGTTAATTTACTTTTTCTTAAATTTCAATAGCAATTGGAATTAGATACGGGAAATATTGCGGAGTAGGGTGGAGTGGATGTCCAGGGGAGAAACCTTGTGATGATCTAGACGCTTGCTGTAAGATTCACGACGAATGTGTAGAGAAAAATGGTACTATTCATTTTGTGCCTCCTTTTAATTGTTGTTAAAATTATCATGTTTAATTTCGTAAAGTTTGTTCCATTGTGCTTTTTTGCTTATGCTCTTTCTTTGAGTTTTGGTTAATTGAGCTTGTCTGTCTTCGTCTCCTCGAAGGTGTAGAGTTAAATCTTATATTGTTGAAAATTAGTTGGAATATACTTTAGTCGCAGAACCTTGACATATGTTGAAATACAAGCTTTGGTTTTATGAGCTGATTTGGACCTCTGAAATGATCAGCTTGTGATTCATCATTGGTTGAGTGTCACATTAACAGAGCAAAGCCAGAATTTTAAGTTTATGGGTTCAGGATCATAGACCTTTTAAATTACTGGATTCTAAATTAATAATTTGTATATTAAATAGATTTCAAATACAATGTCTAGACCAAAATCACTGGATTTGGTTGAACCTATACTTTTGTCTCTAGCTCTAACCATGGTCTCCTAAGGCGGTTCTGTGATTTCAAGAACCTTAGTATAAAATTAGTTGTCATACCTGAACTATGTAAATTTATTTGATCGACATATTGTAGTTAAAACGAACACTAACTGATAATGGATTACTTCAATGAATAGCTGAAGTGATAGTCGATTAATTCAAGAATAGCATAATAGCATAAGTGCAGAATGCAAGTCTGGTATTTTCAAACTAATGTTACGTGGCTCATAAGATAGACATTTTTTGATAGATATAATAGAAGTCTTTTTGGACTCCTGACTAGTAGATAGTCAAAGAATGGCATTTTGTCTCCACGTCTTCAAAATGCATATGAACCTAGTAGTCTGTGGTTTCTGTAAATCTGAAGTCTCAGTTCGAAATATGCGGACTTGGAATTGGACAAGACAATATCATTAGAAGGATTAACAGTTGATTTAAAAGTCAAGTACTGCATGAAATGCACCTTAGTTACTTGTCCAAGACAAGAAACTGTCAGCATGTATTTCTGTTGTAGCTTAAAAATATGACAGGCCTATTATGTAATGATGGGATATAGAGGCTTACTTGGTGTTAAGCCTTCAATCTTTGACGTGATGGTCAAATGTCCAGCTACATCAGTCTGAATTTTGATCCGAGCATACTAATTTGACGTGGAATGGATCAGTTTCAAGTCACGTATTTTACAGCCCAAAGGGCTGCTGTATATGCACCATTCAAATGACAGCCCAAAAGAGAATGTGGATATACCTTCAGAAAATCCTGACAATATTTGTGTATTTTCTCACAGTTGCACCAAAACAATATTACCTTAAGGTTGAAATGGAGTAATTTCTAATGGTCTTTATTTATCACATCACTACTAGATTCTGACCACTTAATATGCAGTTAAGCTATTTCACATCAGACAACAAAGAATTCCAAAACAATCTGACTGTGTAAGAAAATAATAACACAAAGTATACAAACAAGGAAACACTACTTGAATGTTGTTTTCTTTTTCTCTTTTGTTCCTTTTTGTCCTCTTTTGAGATGATTGCCTGGGGAAGAGCATTTGCATACTACTCTTGACATATCTTTCAAATGTGTTATTTTATTTCTCACATGTTATAAGAGTTCTTGTGAGAAATTTCTAGCTATGAAATCACCCGTGTCCAAAAGAGAATACATCCTCATCTGCAATTTTCTAGCCAATCCCAGTGCACTCTTTGGTACTCTAGAGGTCCACTATCACCTGCAACTTAATCTGTGATTCTCAGTACCCTTTTTCAGGGAATCGGAAGCTATTTTGTCTTTTCTAAAGTGGAATTGTTCCTTCTATCTATCAACAATTGAATTATGGAACTTTATCCTCTTTTTGCAATTCCAACATCTTTTTCTGGCTATACCAGTTACTTTTTGGCAACCTTCAGTCAATATTCCTGCAGAATTCTGCTTTCCTGATTACTTTTAAACATTATCTGATAATTTGATCCTCAATTGTGGTTTTTGACTTTAGCCCACAAAGTTTCTGAATTTTCGGGTGAAATATTGTATGTCTTTGGCGAATAGATTATTCCAGCGACCTTTTCATGCTTGAATATCCTATATGATCAAATTGTTTTCCTTCAGTACCAGATATAATAGTTCCAATAAGTAGCTTTGTCACTCAAACTAATAATCTTGTCTGCTAAACTAGTGGGGGATGCATATGTGTTTCTCAGCAACTGTCATGAGAGGTTACAAAATTTGGGATTGGTGGAGTCGTATGGAGTTAATTATATTGCATTTTAGATAATTGGCCCAGCCAAGCAGTGGTAGTGGGCTTATATTGAGACTAGATATGCAGGGTGTCCTCCTTTATCTTTGGAGCAGGTTACTCGGGAATTCCTAGAGAAGTTATCAGCCATCGTATTAGCAAGTAAATCTTTTAAAACAATAAGGGAAACAATAAGGGATTAGCTCAAGAAGTACTAGCGAATGTGCTAATGGCAATTGTAAGTAAAATAAATGTACCACTTCTAATCACTTGATAATATGTTGTAGTTAAGTTTCTGTCTCTCAAATAGGCTTTCCATGTGTTAATGATGGAAACCTGGAAAAAACCCAGGCGCCTCTCAACCAACTTGGTGGACTAAAGCCAAATCGTAACGAGAGACCTTAAATACTTTTTAAAAAAAGATGTATAAATTTATAGTTGAAGTCTATGTTCTTAACTTTTTGAGATGTGAAATTACTATAAAATTTGTTATAATTGATTTTCTCTTATAGTTTTTTTCAATTGATAATATATATGTGTGTGTGTGTTTATATATGTATGTATGTATGTATGTGTATATATATATATATATATATATATATATATATATATATATATATATATGTATGTATGTGTGTGTGTGTGTATATTATATATAGAGCGAGTCCATTTGATGTCTCTTGAGACATTATTGATCTTAACTCTTAAGTAAGATGTTACAATTTTGATTTTGAAAACTTCTTTTCGGAGATGCAACTGTAATAGAAATTGTTAACATTATTCTGTAAGCAATACACTTATAATATTTGCATTTGAAAATAATCAAATCTTTTTATCTGATTGAGTTTATTAAAATATTATCTCCCATTTGTGTCATTTTCCTCAACACTTTTAATTTAAACAAAAAGTCTAAACTATTAATATATGAGGAACACTGTGTTTAAAGAAATTTTGTTGTTATGATGATGATTTTTTTCATGTTCCTATCGCCTAGTGATCATAAGTTTCTACCACTAAATAGAAAATCAAAAATGTATTTCATATGCTTCGAATTGTTCAAATCTATTTTGAAGTTTTTTTTTTTTAAAATTAAAATTATACTTTTAAATTTAAAATACTTAAATTTTTTTTAAAAGAAAAATCAATTTGTAAACATACTGTTATTGAAAAATTAATGGGGCGCCAAAAAAATTGGGCCTAAAGGTTAAAGCCTTTGTTTTACCAGCTTCGTCCAAGAGCTGGCACGACAAAACCCCCAAAATTCACGAGCATGGTACTTCTAGAATATCTGCTCTATGTAATTTTTCAAATGCTTATGTAACATAGCACAGGAATAACATACGTTAGTTTCTTGTTGCACAAAGTTTCACCTATTCCTAAGTGTGTGGTTCTTTAGGTTATCAAAAAAAAGTATTTGGTTCTTGGAAAATGGAGTTTTTCTGTGGAACAATCTGTACAGAAAAGTAAAAGGATTAATGCTCAGATGACCTCTAAGACATCTGTTTGGGTTTTTAGATTATTGTGCACCAGATAACCTTTCTATGAGGAGTGGGTTTTCGGATTAGATATGAAAACTTTGGATTAGAGTTTGGGTCTTCAGATTCAAGAAATTATGATCCAAATTCAATACAAATAAGTTTGTATTGGGTTGATTTTTAAGTTTCGTTTAAGATTAATCAGTTTGATTATTGTGAATTTTTAGTTTTGAGCGTACAAGTTGAATTGGCTTTTCTTCTTCTAACAAAAATGAACATCCAATTACAGTATTCATGTCAAACTGCCATAATCATTTCCCATGCCTACCACAATCATCCAAATAAAGTATTCATGCAAGTACTGAAACCATCAAGGAAATTCCTAGCAACGAAGCATTGAGGCTTGAGATTTGACTAGTCCAAATATAGTAAAACACTTGTCCAAATAAAAATAATTTTAATGGCTGATTAAAAATTTGAGTTTTTGAATATTTTAAAATCTGAAGCTATCTAATCCGTAATTAATTCAAACCAAAAATTCAAAAATTTTAGATTTCAGATTTGCCCAAACTATTCCCACCCCTATTTCTGATACATTAGGCTCTTATGATTCTCATCATTGGCTTAAGTATGAGATTTTTTATACTAATGAAGAGTATTCAGTCATTCTTAGAACTTGTTCTGCTGCATTTCAATTGAGACATAAAATGCATTCTTGGTTTAACATTGTACGTCTAAAATGGGGCACTAGTTCTTATGCATAAAGTTGCGAGTAGTAGATGACTTCCCTTTCAGCAGCCTATGGTGCTACAGTCAAGAAAAAAAAATCATGCAAATTTTTAGTTGTTCGTCTTTCTGGTGGGGGCGCTACACTCTAGAGGATGGGGAGAGGCCTTGGTGCTTGGTGTAGGATCATTCATGCTTTGAATCCTTATGCATCTAGTTTCTAAATTTTACTAGAGAGGTGATTTTGTTGGTTAAACTGATCTATAAAGTGATTCTTAGCCATTCACTTTTGTTAAAATGCTTCTTATGAGGAAATACTGAGAAGTGTTTGACAAAGAAAAAACAGTAAACTCAAAGGGTAACCTCTTAAGCGGCAACTTTTTTTTTGGCATGCGTTTGTTTGATTCAACTGCTTCTTACTTTCAGGTATGACCAATGTTAAATGTCATGAGAAGTTCAAGAGGTGCATAAAGAAAGTGCAGAAGTCTGGGAAGGTTGGGTTTTCTAGAGACTGCTCGTATGATGTAGCTGTTCCAACGATGGTACAGGGTATGGACATGGCTATTATGTTTAGCCAACTTGGAAACTCGAAGCTTGAACTTTGATCAATTCACTCTGCTAGCATGATACAGTATACTTGAAATACATGTATTAACCATTGCTTGTTGATTGAACTGTACAATGGGAATGTTATTCATCTCCTTTTTAGGGGCTTTTCCTTTTCTTCATTAGTCCATTTTTTTATTAGCACCAAAGACGTAGCCATTCAATTGTAAAGGTTTATCAGTGGAGGTTTCTATATGATTCGAATTGGTCTCACTATTTAGTGGATTTTAAATAGGATGAGGCGTGACAAATTCATGTTGATTGGCTGCTGGATAAGCTGCATATTGGCTACACTGCTAGTTTTGCTCAAAGAATCTGGGGGAAAGGGTCAAATTTTGCCCTTCTAGGATAATAACAACATATCCAGCGAAGGAGAATTGAATACATATAGACTTTGTACTTAGTTCATGAAAGTAGATAAGGCATTTCTAAAAGACCTATATTTGCCCCTCTATTTATAATTTTTTTTAATATTTTAACTTGTGTTATGCTTCGTGAATAAAAATGTTCCAACCATTAAGTATGTTATTAAAAAATGCCACTATTATTAATGAAAGCCCATAGTGGCAAGGATCTAGCTAATAAGATCTGTTGTCACCATTGTACTCCTATTTTACCCCTCACCTAATACCTTTTCTTCCTCTTCCATCACCGTCTAAAGCTACCTAACACTTCCACCCCCGGTATCAAAAACATAGGATTCAAAGTTCATGCTCCAATTAATATTACCTTCTCTGTTTATTCATACTCGTCTATTATTAACTTGACAAACCTTTAAAAAATAATAAATTCAATAACTATTACTATATTATTTTTTAGATATAATAAAATCAATGTTATAGAAAATGACTATAGTTAATAATAATGATAAATTAGGAACTAAGTGATAAATGATCTTTTGATATTTTAAATTGAATAAATAAAAATGTAATATTTATTTTTAATATATAGTGAATAAGTAAAAATGGACGGAGAAAGTAATATACGTCTCTTTTCACCCATTCTTGTTCTAAAAGTCAAATCCCTCTCAGACGCTTTCCCATTATATCCCAAATTATTCTAACATAGAGAATGTGTAGTTAGTTACTTTTTAATAGTGATTTTTTTAATTTAAAGAAAAAAGAAAAAGAAAAAGCCCAGACAAAGTTTCCGAAAAGCTAAAAGAGAAAAATGTATTTTTTTGGTATACTGAAAAAAGCTTAAAAAAGATTATAGTTTTTTAAAAGAGATATTACCAAGTAATATCAGAAGAACCTTTGTATTTTTGAGCACACTTTTCTAGATTATTAAATCTTCATTATATTTGTGTTCTTCGGTTGCCAAGAAACCAATACATTGATTCGTCTCTCTCTAAATATGTTTAATTGAAAGCTTGCTGGTATTCAACAAAAATCTACAATTTTCAATAATAGCTCTAAGAGGAGGATGTTGTATTTCCTCATCCTTAATGAGCTTGACACAGTTACGGCCTATTTCCACTTCAACTTCTTGGTATCCCATTAGTTTAGCTAAAGTGAGCCCTTTTTATGTTCCATAATTCTTTAACAAGGTTTGTCATAGGTTGCACCTTTTCTATTTATCCAGCAATTATTTTCGTAATTATCTCTAAAGGTTCCTCCAAAAGCAATATTTTCAAACTATGTCTTGACAATATAATTAGTATTTACTTTATCTTTCCTGCACACGAAAAAACACAAGCAATTACTTTGGCTTGTTTGGAAGTACAAGCTTGACTTGAGACTAATTTAATAATTTTTCTAGCATAATGAGTAATTTGTCTACATATAAGTTCAATAATTAAACACTTTTTACAATTAAATTTCTATGTTGCTCCTTCCATCTGTGTCAAATAATTAAAATTATAAGTGTAATTTTATATGAAGAAAGTGAGACTGTTTCAATTATATCATCAACATGCGGATATCGACTTATCATTTATAATATTAATTTCGTTAGGCAAAATAAAATTATTCCATATTTGTTGAGACTTTCTATATTAGTTTCACATCATTCACATTTTGGAGAAACAATAATTCCTCTAATAAATTCAAGTTCTTTGAACATATTTTTGTTATGTTTAACAAGACAAATAAAATAGTTGTATCTCTATTGGCAAAATACAACCAATAGAATCATGGCATAATAATTGAACTACTATATTATTCAAATCATCTTTCCATAATAGGAGTATTCAAAGTTAATTAATTTAGAAAACTGTGTTCAAAATATCAAAATCAAGTTTCAAGTTCACGATTAGCTTCCGTGGTTATATATCAGTTAATAGACTCTCTCATCATTCAGTACGCTTACAGTTTCAGTCACAGTTATAGATTCAATTTTAGGACATGCACATGACTTTTAAATCAGTTTTTAGTGTACTTTATTATGTATTGCCAGACAACTATTTCATATCGATGTTTATGTATTTTAGTAAGGGTCATGGTACTTCAGTTCTGTTATGAATTTTAGTACAACTTTTCAGATTATCTGTATGTTCTATTTGTATTCCAGTTGTATATCTCATATACTCAATACATTCAAGGTACTGACCACATATTTTTAGTGTTATATATATTTTATGATATACGCTTAGGCTCTCAGACTCAATAACGGGGTTAGGTTCTCCTTCTGACTTATTGCAGTAAAGTTCCATTGGTGAGTCTTCATCTTTCAAGGACCACAGTCTTCATCTCCAGTATTTGTCATTCTCACTTTTCTTATTTCAGACATTAGAGTTAGTTGGGGGTTTGTCCCATCAACTCATCAGTTTCTTTTAGAAGACTTTCAAATAGAGTATGTTAGTTTTAGCTTGAGTTCAGATTTTGATTAAATTTAAGTAACTTCTCAGATGGTCTCTATTTATAACTATTTGGTTATTTGTTTAATAATTGTCACACCCCGCCTTGGGGGGTATGACTGGCACCTGGTGCCCTGCTAGGACCTGAACTGCTGGACTGCTAAGCCTGGGCACATCTGGTGCCTGGCTGGCTCTAACTCATATTTCTGGAAACAAAGGGCTATATAACGGCTGTAAACACAGCCCCCGGCCCATTGGCCTATAGCCTTCTGTACCTGTTCTAACAGCTGACCAAAAACATACCAATACAGGGAGGCCTATGCGGGCCGACAAGACCACCATGCTGTCTAGTTATCTGCAACTCAATCATGAAGTATTAAAAAGCTACGTGACCGGCAAGGTCACCACTACTGGCAAACTATGGCCCCACACGGCCATCATAAAAGAAAGAAAGAGTACTAACAGCTATACAACTGCACGACCTCACACGACCGGCTCATCTGACCACAGGGAAAGCATATACAGACTGCAAGCCTCTAGGAATAGCAATAGAAATGATCGGGACAGGGCCCCGACCTACCCGTACTATACAACAAAAGAAAATGAAATACACCTCTGGGGTTCAGTCTCCGGATGACAGGAGCTAAATACCCGATCGCTGACAGGAATCACGTGGTATCGCCTGCTCGTCTATGAGTACCTGCAGGCAAGTAATACAGTGCCCCACCGGGCGTCAGTACCGCTGGTACTGAGTATGTAAAGCAATAACTGAAAGCAAAATCTGAAGACAACAGTGTAACTGATAAAACTGAAATAGGAAGAAACAGATTAACTGTCTGACAATGTAAGCCATACCTTCTTTCAATTATACTGGAAGGAGCGAGAGTCATACCTGAGGATTTACTGTTCTACTGTCGATCTACTCGTATCTACTATAACATAGCACAACATATCATAACATACATAGCATACATAAACCTTACCCGGCCCCCATAAGCCGGGAGGTACAACCAGCACGGAATCTATACCCCTACCCCGGTCATCCCATCTCCTATAAACCCCGTAAGCATCCTGCCGGTCCCCTGGGTATGCACTTGGGCTCGCTGAGCCCCTGACTATAACTGCATCTGAGCCCGAAGGACTCCTGAATCAACACCCCGGGCGTACCCACTCGACGGGGGTGTATAAAAGCCGACCAAGGCAAAATATAGGGAAACTGGCATCCCATCTTCGTCCCCTGTGGGACGGCATGCCACTCCGTAGAGCGACGTATCCTCGTCCTCTGGCGGACGATTCGATACAGCTATCAACCCTGGGGCAGTCATGAATGCTAGGTAGTCCAACCCCAAACAATACAACGGTCTCAACTAGTAATACTGTCTGTATATCTCACATACTGAGGCTAATAAGGGTAAAGTATCATATATATATTACATGCTGAACTGATGATAGTAATCTGTATGTAATTAATACGTACTGAAACTGGTAAATATATTTAAATATGAATATAGTCTCCTGCCGGGCTGTACTGGGGCAAATGCTATATAAGATAGTGTTTCTGCTGAAAACTATGCTGTTTACTGAGTTTCTGTATTAACATGATTTACTATTCCTAACATGCGTTCTAAACTTTATTTTAGCCTGCCATTCTATTTCTGAAGTGCTTTACGGATATTGCATCACTTTACGGGGTTTCAACTAAATACAATAATATCTTAACATTTCAAATTACATCACATACTGAGCATACTGGGCAGTTTCTAACACTTGTGTCAGAATCTATGTCGTACTAGTAAGTTTCACGCAAGTTACAACTCGATGCTTCTCATATCATATCGACATTCACAATAAACGTAACCTCGACTTCTGAACATTCTACTGGTCTGTAAATTACTACACTGTACCGATATTACCTAACTTGCCGAGGGAACTAGCTTTACATACCTTATTCTTGAATTACTCGTCTGTCGGACGAGGCTCGGCCAGCACTTCAGCTATTTTCTCCCAACTGCATTCATAAATATGCCAATTAATACTAAATACAACTTTATTGTAAGGAGCAACGTCACTTTCGATATAGTTTATAGCCCAAACTTAGGCTTATTGAAAGACGGTCGAAAACTCGCTATTTTTCAACGGTCCAGAAGGGAGAAACATTCACTTCACAGTTAGGAACACATAGACACTAATTTAGAGCAATTCCACTTACCTTAGCTCGGTGGCTCGATGATTCGTCGGCCGTATTTTATGAAACTGAATCCGTAGGAATGCTCTTTGCTGCTAAATACCTCAGTATCTGGAGTTAATTTGAATTTGGACAACGTTTAGCAGCGTAATCGGACGAAAATTATATAATTTCTTCGTTCCTTTCTTCTCCCTCTGCGTTTGCCTCTGTTCTCTGGAAATTTTTTAAAGGTTTTTATCATTTAAAACCGAAGTGGGGCTTTATATACTTGGGCCTGGACAAGGCCAACGTGTCACGGAGCCAACGCGGAGGCCTCTCCTCCGTGACACGCTGCCATCGCGGAGGGGCTCTGCCTCGGCTTCTTCCGCGATGGTTCAACAGGTTTCTCGTCCGATCTTTTCCCGGGCCTTTCTCTAGCACGTATGGCCTTCAAATATGCTTAACCAACATGCGAATAGGTCGTCTAGGTGCCGGGAATTCTATGGGGTATAACAATAATAGCTTCCTCTTAATATTCTTCTATGGTAGTTCAGTCATTATAGAATTATGCTATGCCATGGGTTTGCTTGGGGTCACTTGAGATCATAAGTATCGCGTCGCGTCTGAGGTACAAACTCGGATCGTGACAATCTTGGTATTAGAGTATCAGGTTTAGAGTGTCCTAGGGTGTCTAAAAGCCACGTCAAGTAGAGTCCTTTTCATGGGTATAAAGCACGCCACACTTATGAGGGGCAGGCTACGAGACGATTCTAGAAAAATTCCCGTTCCTTCATGATTCTTATCATGTGTAGAGTTCTAATATCTAAAATGTCCTTCTAACTCGTGCTTTACCATCTTTTCAATTAACAATGCCTCTTAAAAGAAGAAACGAAAGGAGAATGGAAGGAGGAACGATAATGCTAACCAACCAACCCTACCAGCTCCAGTAGCCCCTCAGGATGATCAGGTGTCAGATGCGTAGTTCAGGCTGCTATTCAAATGCTGGCTCAGGCAATGACCAACCAGGTCAACCAACAGATCATCGTACTTGCCAATGCTAATGGGTCTATAGCTGTTGCTAGAGTCTAGGATTTTACTCAAATGAATCCCCAATACTTCATGGGTCTAAGGTAGATGAGGACCTGTAGGAGTTTATTGACGAGGTTCAGAAGATCACCCAAATCATGGGTGTTACTTCTGTCGAAAGTGCAAATTTGGCTACTTATCAGTTAAAATGGGTGGCTCAGATATAGTATAAGCAGTGGAAAGAAGGAAGGCAAAATGGTGCAGGTCCGGCCGAGTGAGATGAGTTTGTGACTACTTTCTTGGACAGATTCTTTCCCCGAGAGTTAAGGGAAGCTAAGACCGTTGAGTTTGTGAATTTGGAGCAGAACGACATGACGATGCAGGAGTATGCCTTGAAGTTTTCTCAACTGTCAAAGTACGCTCTAGAAATGGTTGCTGAGCTGAGGTCTCACACGCTCAAGTTTCGTGAATGGAGTCTCAGACTTGGTAGTCAAGGAGTGTAGGACTTCCATGCTTATCAACGAGATGGATATCTCCAGACTCATTACCCATGCACATCAGATAGAGAGGGAGAAACTGAAGGAGATAGAGAGGGAGAGAAAATGGGAAAGGAAAAGTCAGTTTGAGTATTCCCAGCAGAGGTCAGGCGGTGGAAATTGTCCCCACCAGCAATAGAGACCTCCAACACCCTCATCAGCTAGTGCTCCTTCTTTCAGGTCTCGCAAAGATTGAAGGGGTGGAGCATCAGGCTCCAAGTCTCAAATCCATGTCTCCATGTAACACCCCAAAGTTTCCTAAGACTAGATTCGAGAAGTTGAATATGTTTAGTAGAGGAGCCTAAAATTTTCTCTCAGTATGCCAAATGTACTAGTCGTAGTCAGAAGGTATGGGTCATAGGAAGACCCGTGATTCAGTTCAGAGGCTCATTCCCTAGACCACGTGTCCATACCACGAGCCATGGTTTGGTGGTATGACTCGTGGTCACAGAGCATAGTATGAATTTGGGTTATCAGGTGTTGGTCCTACAAGCGATTGTGCGACTCGTTTGGAAATAATTAGAGAGTTGGAGAAAATTGGACTAGCTAGCTACCGGAGGAATCCATAAGTTGTAAGTTGATTGTACGACTCATGGTACTGGTCGTATGACTATTAGTGAACATTTTTACAGGCAAATCATTAAGGGATTTTCGTAATTTTTAAGGTTCTAAATTTCTAATGATGTCATTTCAAGCCCTGAAAGGAGTGTTATAAGAGGGTTTATCCTACTCTAAGCCATTTGGCTCCCGTACATGCAAGTTACTGAGAACCCTCTTCAAGATCAAGCTAGAATTCTCTCAATTCTTTTTCCAATTCGCTTGGGCTTTGAAGGATAACTTAAGAATCATTTTACCCAGGTATGTAGGGCTATGAACGAGAGTTTTCTTTCATTCTCATGCCTAAATTTCTCCTCAAGTTCATGAATTCAAGTTCTAATTCAAGTATATGGATTTGTAGGGTTTTAACAGAATTTTATGATATTCTCTATAATATGTTTATAGGTCTAATCCCCTCATATTCTAAAGCATGTTTTAAGTCTAATGGGAGGATTTTATACACAATTTGATTATAAATTCATGATTTCAAGTTATTAGAAATTATGCCCTACGATGAAAGTTTATAATAAGTCAAGCATATGATCCGTGATTTCAAGTATGATAAGATATCTAGCATGAGTGAATGTTTATAACTTTTTCATGTATGAATCTATGATTTTGACTTATGAAGTTTATTTTATGTATGCATGATTTATGATTTGGGCAAGCCCACACAAGTTAAGTATGTTTTCATGATTTTGCCAAGGCTAATAAGATCAGCTTATCATATGTTTTGGAGTCAAGACTCGCACTGCAGCTTATGATATGTTTTAGAGTCAAGACTCCAAATGTTCAAATATCAGACTATGCATGTAATTATGATTTCATCTTCATTGAAAAACGATGGGAGTACTATGCATGTTTTTGAGAGTATTGTCTAGCACTGAATAGGCTTGGGGTTCCAAGGTTCCCCAATCTTAGAACTATGCGCCAATGTAGGTATATTTATATTTGAGACCTCTTAGGAGAGTTTTCCCCTGCTCCAAGGGGCCTCATCTTGATATCGATATCATGGTATAATCCTTAGCGCGAACAAGGTTTTGGATAGTTGGGGCATCACATAAGTTCAATTGTAATGGTGTCGGTCATGAAGGTCTTCCATTGTTCCTCAAGATTTTAGTTACTCATGTTCATAATGTATGATATTATGTTTTACAGTAGACTTGACCCAATGATTAGTTTGTGAGCTTTTACTTACGATTTCAACTATGACAAGTCATATAATTTTTATTTCTAAACCTTGGGTCACTATATTCAGTTATGATAATCAGCTTATGACTATGTATGCCTGAGATACAATTTTCAGCATGTAGTTCTCACTCTCATGATTTAATGATTTATATTTATATGCATTATTTCAATTAACATTTGCTAGGCATGTTTTACTTGCCTTACATACTCAGTACATTCAAAGTATTGACCGCATACTCAATTCTATATCATTTCATGATATAGGTTTAGGTGATCCAGTTCAGTTTCACCGATAGCTCGCTTCCCCTATCATCTCAGTTCAGCCATGCCTCATGTGAGTCCTCATTGTCCGAGGGTGTCTATTATTTCAGTTTGGTGTTGTTGTTTTATTTCAGATTTGGAGATAGCTAGGGTCTTGTCCCACCATTCATTAGTTAGTAGAGGCTTTTCAGAAATAGACTAGTATGTTGAGCTTGAGATTTAGCATTGTGATGTATCATTCGATATACGTTTTATGTTACTAAAACTTTCTCTTATTCATGTTTAAGTTATCAATTTCTGCTTTAGTATATGCTCTCTAGTTGCTATATTCATGCCATGGGTCGACTTAGAGCCATTGGTGGTTCTAGGTCCCGTATCTCGGTTAGGGTTCCCACCCAGGTCGTAACAAACTTGGTATCAGAGAAAAGGTTTAGAGTGTCTTAGGGTGTCTGAAAGCCGCATTAAGTGGAGTCTTTTTCATGATGTAAAGCGTGCCGCACTTATGGGGAAGAGACTACAAAATGTTTTAGGAAATTTTCCTTCTTTCATGATCTATGTCATGCAATAAAGTACCTCTCTAGTCCATCTAACTCGTGCTATATTCATTTGTAGAAATATTCCTCTACGCTGAGAGAAAGACAGAGGAATGGCAATGCAAATGGCCATGACAATGGCAATGAAGATAGGCATTAGCAAGCCCCGCCAACACTAGAAGATCCTTTACTCGAGTAGGTCACTCATGCCGTGTTCAGAGAGGCATCTCAGATGTTGGCATAGTCCGTGACCGCTCAGGTCAACCAACATATGCTAGCCCACGTTCCCAATAATGTAAACATAGTAACAACGAGAGTGCAAGATTTTCTTGGGTTCATGTTCCCTAAAATGGAAACGCGACAACGACAAGAGTGAGAGATTTTTTTAGGATAAACCCGCCTGAGTTTCTTGGGTCAAAGGTGGATGAGGACCTGTATGAGTTTATTGAGGAGGTGCAGAAGATCACCCAGATTATGGGGGTGATTGGAGAGGAGACTGCGAACTTAGCCTCCTATCAGCTAAAGGGGATTATTTACATATGGCTCCACCAATAGAAGGAGAGTAGAGCAGTGGGAGCAGTTCCCATGAGTTGGGATGACTTCGTGACTGCCTTCTTGGATGGGTTCTTCCAGAGAGAGTTGAGGAAGGCAAAGATAGTGGAGTTTGTCAACTTGAAGCAGCACCATAGGACATGTCACGACCTGAGTGTTCACCTGAATCGTAGACATAGGACAAGGAGCCCCGAGGGACCCCAAGTCAACCCATGACATGAGCATATAACTAAGCCATTCACATAAGGCGGAGGAATTAAATTAATAGTCATGAACTAAATAAAACTGTGACATGAAATATAAGAAACATCAGTACATGATCCAAGTGTAGATAGCTGAATACTACAAATAGGTCTGAAAGCCTCTAATCATAATAGACGGGTTGAAGGGATAAGACCCCAACTAAACCCAACATTCTGAAAACTAAAATATAGACAAACATCCAAACATGAAGCCCCCGAATCATAAGGACTCACCATTGAGAACTGAGATGAAGCTAAGAGTGATGCTGAACCTGCGAATCGGATCCTATATCATAAAGCGATACAACATAGAAAATATGCGGGTCAGTACTTGGAATGTACTGAGTATGCGAGGTATTCAAGACAATACTTAAAACATAAAAGTTATAGGAGTGGGGACATCATGATCATAGAGACTAAAGTCATAAGTATATCGTGAGGCTCAAGATTTCCAAAATATTCGTAAACCTGACATAGTCATAACATGAGAGGAAAACATTTCATAAAAAATAACTCGAGCCAAAAGAACATAATCATACATGCATTAAACAATGAGGAACAGTGGGAGATTTCTATAACCGACATACCCCATATGAGCACACATGGAGCCCAACCTGTAAGCCTAGTCGGGAGGCTGTTCATACCTTGCCAAGGGTACGAACCATGAAAGGCATGATATCACTCGTGAAGGCCCTGTAGGGAAAAAGGGAAAGTCACTGAGGAGGTCCCAAACATAACCTACGATGGCACGTAGTTCTGAGATTCGGGGGGTAACCTAGGCCCCAAACCTGCTCGGTGTTAAGTACTACTCCCAAAACATGCAACGTGCTCATAGAAATTCATACATGACATGCATGTCTAGTTAAGTCATAATAATCATAACATACTTGAGAATTCATAACACTAGCCATGGAATTGGGCCCATGGTTCGACTAAAATCATAGTTCATAAATCATAAGCGACATGTGGGCATTGCCCATAATTTCAATCATACTTGAAATGCTTAAGTTTATAGGAAACATGATTATAATAACATGAGTAATTGAAAACATGCTTAAAATTTAAAAGTTCATATCATGCCTTAGAAATCACCATAACCATGAATTTCACTAAAAACCCCATGATTTGGGCACATGGGCTTTTAGGGATTAAATCATCAAATATTGAATAAATAAGTGAAAACAACCCAATAATTCAAAAATCATGATTTTAGACATACTACAACAAGCTCATATCAATTTTTGAGGAAACATGCATTTGGGTTATGACCCATCAAGAATTTGTAACTTAAACATAGAACTAGGAAGAAATTGGGCATGGGTAGGGACTAAGCCACCCATTCAAAACCCCACATACCTGTAATTACTTGGTTCTTAGCTCCCTTGAAGAGCCCTAGATGGAAAATTGAAGAACTTGAAGAAGAACACTTGAATCCCTTTCCTCTTTCCTCTCTACTCTTACATGTATCAAATGAGGTTTATCATGAATGATTTCCCCTTAAAAGACCCTTTCCGACCTCAAAACGACGTAGTTTAGGTCTTAGGAGCGTAGGAAATTAGGAGAAGGCCCTTACTAATTCGCAGGAAATGACTGCCAGGTGACCTGACGACACGTTAGGATGGGCAATGACTCATCGTGTCGGCCGTTAAGTACACTGGATACCAGGTCGACTGGGCTCGTAACGAGTGACTCAATGACTCATCACAAGTGACCACGAGTCGTGGTCACCTTCCATCAAGTACACTGCTTCATCCTCCATTAAAAGTCCATAGGTTGCCCATGACCCACCTCACGAGTCGCTGGGACAGGTCACGACTCGTGGGGTCCCATCCGTTAGGTACACTGGGAGCTTCTTCTATCTCATCCCCAACCTCACCCCACAAGTGACATGATGACTCGTGGGGACTGGCCACGAGTCGTTATCTCCCTCATGGGGACCTCGATCCTTCCTTTATTCCAAGCCTGCCCATGAGTCACTTGACGACTCATAGGGTCTCTTCACGAGTCATCCCACGACTCGTCCTGTGCCTGCAACATCAATTCCAAAATTTTCCCCTTTCAACTCCAGGGTCTGATCTTTGATCTTCCGGGGTATAACAATATCTCCCCCTTGGAAACATTCTTCCTCAAATGTTAGAAACACATAGAAAACGCAGAATCATGCAGTCATCATATGCAAATACTGATTATTAAAATCGAAAACTGGCAGAATGACTACCTCCAAAAAACTGAACTCAGACATCACATACATATACCATATCATAAAACAAACTTGTTCACAAGAACTGAACATGAAAAGATGATTAAAGGTTTATGGCAAAACTGATACCTCAAACTAAAATTGAGCCGATAGGGAACAAATAAGGGTATTTAGGTATCATATCCGCGTCAGATTCCTATGTATCTCCCTCAACATGCTGATTTCTCCATAACACCTTTACTGAAGCTACTTTCTTTTTCCTCAGCCTCCAAACCCAACGATCCAAGATTGCAACGGGAATTTCCTCATAACTGAGGCCATCATTCACCCCAACACTTTCCACCAGAACCACTAAGGCTGGATCTCCCAAGCACTTTTTAAAAAGCGATACATAAAAAACGGGATGAACTGAAGTTAACTCTAAAGGTAAATCTAACTCATAAGCTACTTTACCCACTCGTCTCACAATTCGCTAGGGGCCAATATAGCGGGGGCTGAGTTTCCCTTTCTTTCCGAATCTCATTACTCCCTTAATGGGAGATACCTTCAAAAAACTCACTGAGCTATCGATCACGAAGCTATCACCTGGTTCAACCAACCGTCCGTCCTACCCAATCATCGATCTCGAACTCAAGCTCTCTTCTCCTCACATCCGCATAAGACTTTTGACTACTTTGAGCCATTTTCAGCCTTTCTCTTATCAACTGAATTTTCTCCATAGCCTCGTGGACTGAATCTGGACCCACTAGCAAAGCCTCACCGACTTCAAAGCACCCAATGGGCAATCTACACCTTCGCCCGTAAAGAGCCTCAAACAGTGCCATTTGGATGATAGAGTGATAGCTGTTGTTGTAGGCAAACTCAATAAGAGGTAAATGCTCATCCCAACTACCCTTGAAATCAATAACGCAAGCTCTCAACATGTTCTCAAGAGTTTGGATAGTCCGCTCCTCCTGGTCATCTATTTTCAGATGAAATGCCGTGCTAAGCTTGACCTGGGTACCAAGTACCTTTTGAAAAGATCTCCAAAACTGAGAGGTGAAATGAGTACCTCTATTCGATATGATGGACAAGGGCATTCCATGCAACCTAACCAACTCTCGGATGTATAATTTTGCATAATCTTCCGCTGAATCTATAGTTTTGACCGGTAGAAAATGAGAAGCCTTGGTTAACCTGTCCACCACGACCCAAATGGAGTCGTACGACCTACGAGTGCGGGGAAAACCTGTTATGAAATCCAAGTCAATTTATTCCCACTTCCAAGTAGGAATGCTGATATCCTTAAGTACACCTCCCGGTCGTTGATGCTCAACTTTCACTTGTTGGCAATTCGGACACTTGGCTACAAATTCTGTAATATCCCTCTTCATGCCATTCCACCAGTAGATTTCATGCAAGGCATGATACATCTTGGTGGCACCTGGATGGATAGAATATCTGGATCTGTGAGCCTCATGTAACATTCAGCTCCTCAGATTACCTACGTTCGGAACACATAAATGACCCTGGTACCGAAGTATACCATCTCCCCCTTTGGAGAAGACTTCTACCTTCTGATTTTGAACAGCTTCCTTCAACTTTACCAATGTTGGATCTTCATCTTGCTTATACTTCACCTCCGTTACCAAGGACGACTCTAATCCATTCTGAACAACTACACCCCCATCGATTGAGCCAACTAATCTAACTCCCAACCGTGTAAGTCGATATACCTCCTTCACCGGCTCCTTCTTGTCTTCATTCACATACGACACGCTCTCCATAGAGAGTCTACTAAAGGCATCCACTACCACGTTGGCCTTACCTGGGTGGTAAAGGATACTAATGGCGTAGTCCTTAAGTAGCTCCAACCACCTCCATTGCCGAAGATTAAGATCCTTTTGCGTGAACACATATTGTAAGCTCTTGTGGTCAGTGAATACATCTACGTGAACCATATACAAGTAGTGTCTCCATATCTTCAAAGCAAACACCACCACGGCTAACTCAAGATCATGTGTCGGGTAATTCTTCTCGTGAATTTTCAATTGTCTAGAAGCATATACTATGATTTTCCAGTGCTGCATCAATACACATCCCAATCTGACTCTCGAAGCATCACAATATACAACAAAGCCATTAGTGCCCTTCGGTAAAGTCAACACCGGTGCCGAAGTGAGTCGGGCCTTCAATTCCTGGAAGCTCTTCTCACAAACCTCCGACCATTAGAACTTCACCTTTTTACGAGTTAATATAGTCAATGGGGTTGCAATGGATGAGAAACCTTTTATGAACCTCCGATAGTAGCCCTCTAAGCCCAAAAAGCTCCTGATCTCTGAAGGATTTACCGGTCTGGGCCAGTTCTTCACTACCTCTATTTTTTGGGAGTCCACCCTTATACCTTCGCTTGACACTACATGTCTCAAGAATGCAACTGAATTCAGACAGAACTCATATTTGCTGAACTTGGCATATAGTTGGTTATCCTTGAGGGTCTGGAGTGCTACCCTTGGGTGTGCGTCATGCTCCTCCTCGCTCCTGGAGTATATTAATATATCTTCAATGAACACGACCACGAACATACCCAGATATGCCTTGAATACCGTGTTCATCAGGTCCATAAAAGCTGTAGGGGAATTGGTTAGTCCAAAAGACATAACAACAAATTCATAATGGCCATATCGAGTCCTGAAAGCAGTCTTCGGGATGTCGCTCCCCCGAACCCTGAGCTAGTGATATCCGGACGATCCAAGATTGCAATGGGAATTTTCTCATAACTAAGGCTATCCTTCACCCCAACACTTTCCAGTGGAACCACTAAGGATGGATCTCCCAAGCCTGCCCACGAGTCACTTGACGACTCGTGGGGTCTCTTCACGAGTCGTCCCACGACTTTTCATGTGCCTAAAACATCAATTCCAAAATTTTTCTATTTCAACTCCTGGGTCCGATCTTTGAGCTTTCGGGGTATAACAGGACAGTTCAAGAGTATGCCTTGGAGTTTACCTGGCTGCCCAAGTATGCGCTGGAGATGGTTGCGAATCAGAGGGCTCGTATAAGAAGGTTTGTGAATGGAGTAGCAGACTCGCTGGTCAAGGAGTGCAGGACTACTATGCTGAAAAGTGACCTATATTTCTCGCGATTGGTCATATATGCCAAACAAATAGAGGTGGAGTAGATGAAGGAGAAAGAGAGAGAGGTCAAGAGGGTCTGGATAGGAAGTTATGGAAAGTTCCAGTAGAGGTTCAGTGGAGGACACGCCATTAGTCCCACCATAGGTCTTCAGCCCCGGCTTCATAATCAGCCAGTGTTCCGTCCAGACCTAGGCGTGATCAAAGTGGTAGAGCATTAGTCTTTAGAGGTCAAGGGAGCATGTTAAGAGAGCCCAACATTCCATCTTGTGAGAGATGTGGTAGGAGGAACACAGGAGAGTTCTTAGAGGGTTCAGGCATGTGCTTCGGGTGTGGGAAGCCCGAACATCTTCTTAGAGACCGTCCTTTAGCTAGACAGAGCCATAGTAGAGGCCGTGACCCAACCACCAGTTCAGAAGATCCACCAACACGTTTAGCTGAGCAGGATGCATATACTAGTATAGGTGGTGGCCAGCGTCAAAACAAATTTTTTGCACTATTATCTCGTCAGGAGCAGGAGGCCTCTCCCTATGTGGTCACTGGTATGTTACGAGTATTCCATCTTGATTTATATGCATTGTTAGATCTAGGGGATATCTTATCTTTTGTGACTCTCTATGTTGCTATTAGTTTTGGAGTCAGTCCCGAAATCATGTCAAAACCCTTCTCAGTCTCTACTCTAGTCAGTGAGTCAGTTATAGCTTGACGGGTATACAAAAATTGCCCTGTTATAGTCCTTCAGAAGGTCACCTTAACCGACCTTATATAGTTAGACATGATTCGATTTTAATTTTATCTTCGGTATTGATTGGTTGCATGTATGTTATGCCTCAATGAATTGTAGAACCCATATGGTAGAGTTTCAATTTCTGGGTGAGCCAGTCCTAAAATGGAAATGTAGTTCAGCTATGCCTGTTGGTCACTTTGTTTCCTATCTCAAGGCTAGGAAGATGATTTCTAAGGGCTGTGTATCATCTAATTCGAGTTAAGGATGCTACATTTAAGACCCTGACTCTTCAGTCAGTTCCCATAGTATGTGAGTATCCGGAGGTGTTTCCTGATGATCTACCAGGAGTCCCTCCTGAGCGGGAGATTGAATTTTGTATCGACCTTCTCCATGATACACAACCTATATCTATTTCTCCTTACAGAATGGCTCCAGGCGAGATAAAGGAGTTGAAAGAGTAGTTGAAAGATCTACTAGATAAGGGTGGGTTTCATCAGGCCTAGTAAATCCCTGTGGGGTGCTCCAGTTCTCTTTGTATGAAAAAAGGATGGTTCCCTTAGAATGTGCATTGATTATCGGTAGTTGATTAAGGTCACAATCAAGAATAAGTATCTCTTCCCCAGGATTGATGACTTGTTTGACCAATATGAAGGTGCTAAGTGCTTATCAAAGATAGACCTCAAATTCGGCTATCATTAGCTCAGAGTTAGAGAGAGTGACATCCTGAAGATAGCCTTCAAGACTCGGTATGGTCACTAAGAGTTCATGGTTATGTATTTTGGACTAACGAATGCTCCTAAAGCTTTTATGGACTTGATGAACAGGGTGTTCAAGTAGTATTTGGATATGTTCATGATTGTCTTCATAGATGATATACTCATATACTCTCAGAGCGAGGAGGAGCATGTCGCTCATTTAAGGATTGTGTTACAGACTCTCAAGGATCACCATCTGTTTGCTAAAATCAACAAGTATGAGTTTTTGCTGAACTCAGTAGCATTTTTGGGTCATGTGGTGTCTAGCGAGGGTGTGCATATGGACACTTAAAAGATAAAAGAAGGGAAGAATTGGTCAAATTTAAGTGTTCGAACGCTTGTGAGAAGAGTTTTTAGGAGTTAAAGACTTGACTCACTTCAGCTCCAATATTGACCCTACCAGAGGGTGTGGATTGTTTCGTTGTGTATTGTGATGCCTCTAGGGTTAATCTTGCTTTCATGTTGATGTAGCATGGTAATATCATTGCGTATGCTTCTAGACAACTTAAGACTCATGAGAAGAATTACCCGACACATGACCTAGAGTTGGCAGCTGTGGTGTTTGCATTAAAGATTTGGAGGCAATACTTATATGGGGTGAACATGGATGTGTTCACGGACTACAAGAGTCTTTAGTATGTGTTCACTCAGAAATACCTAAATTTGTGACAAAGGAGGTGGCTAGAGCTTCTCAAGGAGTATGACATGAGTGTCCTTTATCATCCGAGCAAGGCCAATGTAGTGGTGATGCTCTTAGCAGGCTATCCATGGAGAGTGTGTCTCATGTTGAGGATAGGAGGGAGGAGTTAGCAAAGGATGTCTACAGGCTTTCTCGTTTAGGGGTTCGCCTAACAGATTCAGTGAATTGTGGTGTGATTGTTCAGAGTTGGTTAGAATCTTTGTTGGTGACCGAGGTCAAGGCTAGGCAAGATGAGGATCCTATCTTGGTAAAGTTGAAGGAAGAGGTCCGAAGTCATAAAGTGGAGGTCTTCTCCCAAGGGGGGGAGATGGTGTACTTTGATATCAGGGCCGATTGTATGTGCCAGCTATTGATGACTTGAGGGAACGAATGTTGAGCAAGGCTTGTGGCTCTCGGTATTCTATCCATCTAGGTACCACCAAGATGTACGTGACCTGTAGGAAGTCTATTGGTGGAATGGCATGAAGAAGGACATAACGGAGTTTGTGGCTAAATGTCCGAACTGTCAATAGGTGAAAGTTGAGAATCAGAGACATGGAGGTATGATTCAGGACATTAGTATTCCCACTTGGAAGTGGGATCTGATTAAAATGGACTTCATTATAGGTTTTCCCCATACACGCCGACAATATGACTCTATATAGGTAGTTGTAGATAGGTTGACCAAAGCAGCACATTTCCTACTAGTCAAAACTGCCAATTTAGTTGAGGATTATGCTAGGTTGTACATTCGGGAGTTGGTTTAGTTGCATGGAATCCCTTTTTCCATCAGCTCAGATAGAGGTACTCCATTTACCTCACAATTTTTGAGATCATTTCAGATGGGACTTGGTACTCAGGTAAAGCTTAGCACAACTTTTCACCCGCAGATAGATGGGTTAGGCCAAACGGACCATTCAGACTCTTGAGGATATGTTGAGAGCCTGTGTGATTGATTTCAAGGGTAGTTGGGATGATCATTTGCCTCTCGTCGAATTTTCTTACAATAACAGTTACCACTCCAACATTTAGATGGCTCCGTTTGAGGCTCTTTATGGGAAAAATCGTAGATTGCATATTGAATGGTTTGAGGTAGGTGAGGCTACGTTGATAGGACTAGATTCAGTTCATGAAGCCATGCAGAAGGTTTAGCTTATTAGAGAAAGGCTAAAATCAACTCAGAGTTGTCATAGATCAAATCCAAATGTTAGGTAGAGAGAACCTAAGTTTGAGGTGGATGATTGGGTACCTATGAAGGTATCTTCTATGAAGGGAGTGATGAGGTTTAGGAAGAAAGGGAAGCTTAGTCCCTGATACGTTAGTCCTTATAGGATTCTGAGGTGAGTCGTAAAATTTGCATATGTGTTGGAGCTACCAATGGAGTTAGCTTTAGTACATCCAATTTTCCATGTATCTCTATTGAAGAAGTGCGTTGGTGACCCAACCTTAGTTGATCTGGTGGAGAGCATAGGTATGAAGGATAGTCTTACCTATGAGGAGGTTCCGATTGAGATCCTTGATCATCAAGTTCGAAAGTTGTGGAACAAGGAAGTAGCTTCAGTGAAGGTTTTGTGGAGGAATCAATTTATTGAGAGAGATATGAGGGAAGCCGAAACAGATATGATGGCTAGATACCTGTATCTTTTTCCTTCCGACTTAGTTTCAGCACAAGGTATCAGTTTCCTCCTTAATACTCTATTCATTTCATGTCAAGTTCATTTCTCTAAGTTCCTTTTATGTCATAGCATGTATGTATGTTTTATGAATTCATTTATGTCATGTGTATCAGCCAGGAGTCAGTCACTCCGTTAGTTTCCAACTTCAGTTGTTTAGTTTTGGGATTGTAGTTCTTTATCTAGCCCTTCAGTATGCTCAGTCTACATTCGAGGACAAATGTTCCCAAGAGGGGAGATAATGTAACACTCCAAAGTTTCCTAAGACTAGATTTGGGAAGTTGAATATGTGCAGTAGAGGAGCCTGAAATTTTCTCTCAATACTACTGAAGATACGATTCATAGTCAAACGGTACAGAATCTTCCAGTCACATGGCACAGGTCTTAGGAGGATCGATGGTTCAATTCAGAGGCTCATTCCCTAGACCACGATTCCGCACCACGAGTCATGGTTTGGTTGTACGACTCGTGGTCACAGAGTCATAGTATGCGTTTGGGTTATTAGGTGCTGGTCCTACGAATGATTCTACGAATCGTAGTAAAGAACTATGAGTCATGGTAGGAGTCATGGAAATAATGAGAGAGTTGGAGAAAGTTGGACTAGCTAGCCACGGGAGGAATCCACGAGTCATAGGTTGATTGTCCGACTCGTGGTACGGGTGCTATGACTAGCAGTGAGCATTTTTACAGGCGAATCATTAAGGGTATTTCATAATTCCTAAGCTCCTAACTTCCTCGTTTTAAGCCCTGAAAGGAGTGTTTTAAGAGGGTTTATCCTACTCTACGCCATTAGGCTCCCATGCCTGCAAGTTTTTGAGAACCCTCTTCAAGATCAAGTTAGAATTCTCTCAATTTTTCCCCAATTCTCTTGGGCTTTCAAGGATAGTTTGAGAATTAGTTTACCCAGGTATGTAGGACTATGAATTGGAGTTTACTTTCATTCTCATACCCAAATTTATCCTCAAGTTCATGAATTCAAGTATATGGATTTATAGGGTTTTAACATAATTTTATGAAATTCTCTATGATATGTTTATGGGTCTGATCCCCTCATGTGCTAAAGCATGTTTTAAGTCTAATAGGCAGATTTTGTACAAAATTTGATTGTAAATTCATGATTTTAAGTTATTAGAAATTATTCCCTACTACGAAAGTTTTATTAAAAGTCAAGCTTATGATCCATGATTTCAAGTATGATGAGATATCTAGCATGAATGAATGTATATAAATTTTCCATGTATGAATCTATGATTTTGACTTATGAAGTCTATTTCAAGTGTGCATGATTTTATTATTTGGGCGAGCCCACATAAGTTAAGTATGTTTTCATGATTTGGCCAAGGTAATAAGATCAGTGTCATGACCTGAGCTAAGACGCCGAATTGGGACACATAACCTAGAACCACGAATGGCTCCAAGTCGACCCATGGCATGAACATAGCGGCTAAAGAGCATAAACTAGCAAAAACTGATAAACCAAACATGAATAAGCAGAATTCTACACACATAATAATCATAAACCAAGTCAACACTAACAAGATGAGTTTCTACATACTATATGAAAAGCCTCTAACATAATTGATGAGCTGATGAGGCAGCATCCCCAATTAGCTCGACAAAAGTCTGTAACTGAAATAACAAAACAACAAACTAAAATGAATGTCCTCAGAAGATCAGGACTCACCAACACTAGCTAAACTGAACTGTTATGGAAGCAGGACTAATGGTGCAGCTGAATCCGATCTCTCAGACCTGTATCATGAAACGATATAGCATAGAGTATGCGGTCAGTACTTTGAATGTATTAAGTATCCAAGGTAAATAAAAATGGACTAATAAAATACATATGATTTCAAAAGAGTAGGACATTTCAAAACATGAAGTTATAATCATAACATAAACATGAGGGCTCAAGGTTTCCAAAACCATTCATAAACTAGTCATATTCGTAATCATAAGAGAAAACTTATAAAATATAACTTGAGCCAAAGTATCATAATCATGATCATGCATAAAACATAAGGAACAATGGTAGGACTCATCTTAACCGACACTATCATGATAGAGCTTACATGAGGCCCCAACTATCGCACTTAAGTGGGCAGAGCTGTAATACCCCAAAAGTGCCTAAGACTAGATTCGAGATTTAAAATAATCTACCCCACACTTAAAGCCTTGTTCTTCCTCAAACAACTCTTTTACATCTCATGCACATGAAGACTCTCATATAGCTAATTGAAGCAAGATAACTCAAGCTGCGACTGCCATGATTGTTTTAGATGCAAGTTAAAAATATAGCATGCAAGGAATAACCATTAAAATCAAATATAACTATGTTAAGACTTCCTAACCTCAAGAATGGACTCTCAATCTCAACAAAATCATGCGAATTAACTGATCAAGAAATCCAACATGAATTTTATCCTTCATTAAACATGTGCCCTCACAACAAGAGAGTTACCCATTTCTCACTTACGATTCTTCAAATTTAGAACATGTATGGGTCTATGCATAAGAGATAAGCTCACTCTCACAAAGAATTCACATGCCACGTGTATTGACCCATAAGCTTGCCTTTAGTATTTTACTCCACTAATTTAAGAATGTTCAGAAGTAATATCAAGTAGGACTTAATGGGTTGTAATGTAAGCTAAGGGTGGGTACGTACTATTATGGCTAGAAATAGTGAATATCTTCCCTAATCGCTTTAATATACCACACTTTCATTAGGAATTTCCATCCTCCTACTTCACCTTTATACTTTTCAACTCCCATTTCCTCTTTTGTTTCCCCATTTCATTAGGCATACTTAAGCTGTTAGTACGAAGTACTTGAGAAATTTTCTTTGATTTTATTTTTTGCTCTTTTCTTCTTTTACTCCCTACTAACTATTATTCATTATTAAACAAGTGCACCTCTAGTATTCTCTTCAACTCCCACAACAATTATTTTTCTTCTTATTTCACTTCCCAATCCTTAACTTCTTTTGCCACTTTCACATAAGCGCTTAGGAATTTTGGATCAAATTAAAGGCTAATGAAAAGAAAGGATTAAGCTCATTTTATGGCTAGCAAAGAATAGGCTAAAGTCTCAATGGGGCTAACTAGGATTAGACATTCAAGGTAGGTAAAGTGAGGGATAAAAATTAGGCTCATTCAAAGAAATGCCTAAAAATCACCTCCTACAATCTAGATCCTTCATTTCGTTTTGTATAAACACCAGGAAAGTTCTAGAAACTACCCAATAGCATGGAATATTCAAAATCCTTACACTCACAACACATTCTCAATTAAGGACAAATTAAACAGACTCTTACTCAGCAAATCACAAGAATGCAAAATTCAGCTTTAAGCACATCGAGTCACATCCAAGAGCTTAGGTGTCTCAAATAGAGTTATACAACTACTCACATGCTTCAACATTTGCAACACTTGCATCACACAATCATACATAGAACATAACAAGAACATCAAGTCATCAATCAACTACGGGTTCACAAGTAAGAACCTATTGACTAATTTTCCCTCAAGACGTTTGTCATCCATCCATAGTCGGGAACAGTCCCTAACTATGACTAAAACAGCTATTCACAAACAAATAAAAAATTTTATTCATCGGTTTAAAGTGCCTCCCCCCCCTTCCCGGTCGGAAAAGAACTGAAAAGAAAACCAATGGGTGGGTGAATCATGCTCAACTCAAAAATTTTCAACAAAAATATTATACCCAACACCACATTCACTCGAAATAACTTAGCACAAAATTCTAAAATTTCCCTCACCCCACACTTAATTTATGCTATGTTCCCAAAGCATCAATTACAATTAAAACAAGGGTGAGAGCTACTTCCTGAGGCCTCTAGGCCTAACTAACAACATGTTTTTCTCCATTTTTGAACACGTGGGTCATCAACCCCACACTCATCTTTTTGTCATGCTCCTTAGATTTCACTTTCATGGGTACTCAGACTTCCCCTGAATCTGTTCTTACAAAATCAAAACAAACAACAAGTGGAAAATAACCAAAATTACAAACAAACAGAAAAGAAAGTGTGTCTGTGGTACTCTTGGGTTGCCTCCCAAGCAACGCCTTATTTTACATCGCAGCATGACGCATCAATGTCACCACTTTTCCCTCCACTTTGAGGATGTGAATCTCACCCCTAATTTCTTCTCCAGTTTCCTCTTATGCTCCAGGGGTGGGGGTGAAAAAATGAAAGGACCAAGCAGTAGATCGCCTCTGGCACTTATTAGCCCTTATGTAAGTGAAGTCATTTTGTCTCTCGGAATCGGAAAATTTAAGAATATACGGGGCTTGTTCCTCCTCTAGACCTTTCTCTACAAGCTTGAAAGACTCTATTTCTAGCTTGTCAACCAAACTTAATGTTGAGAAATGCTTCGAGTGGGGTACAATACACCCTCAACTCTGAAACTGCATTGTGCTTGACCTCCCTACTTGTGTGCACCTTCTCCACATCAACATCTGATTCCACATGGATGTCAAATGGTTGGAACTCTATCTCTCCTTTCATGAATAGATTGACCATACGTGTGAGACCATCACAGAGACTCTTAGGAGCTTCTAACTGTTGAGCTTGTTCTAAGAACTCACCATTCTCTTCTCCTTGAAGTCCCTCTTGAGTATTGGCTAAAACCATTACTTGAAAGTCAACGCAATCGTCAGCCTCAATCATCAAGTCCGTGAACTTGACGCTTATCATTTTTAGGGCCTCTCCATTTTCCTTAGTCTGAAACCCTAATACTTCCATCTGCTCCCTCATCACTTCTGTCTGCTCAAGGACCTATTTTAAAATGTTTTCTATTTGAGCTTGGCATTCCAAGTCCTCATTTTCATCATTCCTGTACTCATCAAAAACAATAGAAGGATCATAGTAGGGGCTTGGGGGAGGGGCATATGAATTTAGACAACCATTCCAATGGCCATCCTGACCACCACATATACTGCAAGTCGGACAATGTTTCCACAAGTGGGGTCCTCCATAATTTAGACAAGACTCACAATAATATGAGTATCCACCATTCAACCCATTTGTGTTCCAAGATGTCATGTCAAGAAGGTATCAAACTAAAAACAGGAATAAAAGAAATCTAAAACTAATAAATATTCTTTTCAACACTTAGAAAATTAGAAACTAACACAAAAATAAGAAATTCACTAATTTCGCCTGTCTCCAGCAACGGCGCCAAAAATTTGTTGCGCTCCCAGTGCACACACAAGCTACGCGGTCGTACAAGTAATATTGTAGCCCTTTTTGAGAGCCGGATGTCGAACCTACGGGGACTGGACTTATTTTAGCGAATTATCCAGTTTAAGTGATAAATTAAACTTCGCAAGTGTTGATTATAGAAGTTTTTGATAAATTATAATTATGTTTTGGGGTGGTCACAAATCAATCTGGAAACAATATAAGAAGCAACTAGAGCTAAGGCCGGATAATCATGCAACGCCACACTTTGTAATGGTTCACGTATAAAATTATCAATTGTTGTCTCACATAGATGGAAATGCGATATTCATGATCTCTCGAGCCTCTAAACACGACAAACTAGCCTCACAACTACATCATTGAGTGGGGATGTGACATCCTAGTTCATGGGCAATTCAACTACATGGATGTGGTTTACGGGGTTTGTGCTCTTGATTAGGGACTTTCGTACCTCTAATCATTTAACCTAACTTAGCTTCACAACTACTTCTACGAGTGGTGGAGTGACAATTCTAAGCTGGTGTCTTGCTATCATCCCGTTTTATCAACCAAGCAAGGAAATTTAGGTATATTATTGATCCTAATTGTGAATCATATCGAAAGATAAGAACTTGCTCCCTGCATTCCTATGTTCTTTCCTAGGGTTACTCTTTAAAGCTTTTACCTAGCTTAGCATGTATGTTTTCATGGTGATTAAGCATAAAAACAACCATAATGAAGAATGTAAGACAAAACAACAATTAACAACTCAAACCAAAACAAATTCATGCATTACAATCATATCACGTAGCCTCAACCCTAGGGGAAGGGTTTTAGCCACTCATGTTCGTACAATAACTTAAAAACATCGTTAAAGTAGAGTACTTACAAGAATAGGTAAAAGAGAATGTAAAATTTGTGAACCCTAGGTGAGTTCTTCACTTCTCCCTTTGCTCCTCTACGGTTTCCAGAAAATTTTTCGTGACAAATGATTTTAGAAGCTAAGGGTTCAATTTATACTAAGCTGAAAAAATGCAAAATTTGGCCTGTGGTGGAATAGCTCTGCGGCATGGAGGCTATCAAGGAGATTTTCCTCCGTACCACGGAGCAAACGCGGAGGTTCACTGGAATGTGTCTTCTCGGCAGGTCTTGCGTGAGGTACCTGCATGTCGCCCGGCATGGCACGCTGCTGGTCGCGCCATGCGCCTGCTGTGGCACATTGCCATCATGCAGGGCCACTGGATTGAAGTCCTCACGTGCGCATCCTTGGCGTGGCACAGTGCTGGGCGCGACACACGCACAACGTGGCACGCTGCCTAGCGCAGCCAGCCATCCCTTTGGCCTGCCATGTTGCCTTTATTTGCCATCAAGTACGAAATTCATTCCTTTGCTTCAACCGTCACATTTTATTCCCTCACATGCATTTTACACCTACTAAATAAGGACTAATCATGTTGGTTAGTTTATACAAATAATTAATAGAAATCACATGAGAATATAATGAATTTAATTGACAAACATGACATAATTAAGTTATAAAATAGCACTTGGGCACATAATTATGCCCAAGATCAAAATAGCATAAAATATTTGAGTTTCTTCTCAGAATGACTAGAAGTACAAGTGGTTCATGGGTCTAATGATCCATTGGAGGCACTCGTAGTGAGAGTCTGCTGAAGTAGACTTGGGAGTAACAGGTCTAAGGACGACCCGTTGGTTGATATAACGGGTCGTGGTAAGGGGGTCATTGGAAGGGTGGTCCTTGTCAAGGTGGACGACACGAGTTAGGTATGACTCGTTGTATGAGACAATGAGTCATGGTATGATTCAGTTAGGAGGATTTCTAGGAAGTGAGCAGTGGTGACAACGGACGAAAACGATGAGTCATTGGGGCTAGTAATGACTCGTCCTGTCCAATCGTGGTAGCAGACCTGTGTCTGGAAAATGGTGTGACACCATGAGTAAGGTAACAACCAGTTGGAGCAAAGAACAAACCATTGTAGGCCTCGTTGTCACTGGCAGTACATAAATTCCAAATTTTTTATTAAGGGTATTTTTGTAATTCCTAAGCTTTAAGATCCTAAACTACATCGTTTAAGCTCAGTTAGTCGGGTTTTAAGGGTGTTAAACCTATTCTAAGCATTTTCACTCCATGCATATAACTTAGAGCTTTTCCTTGGAGATCAAGCTTGAAGAAGTTTCCCCAATTTCTCTACAATTTCCTTTGGGCTTTCAAGAGGGAGTGTAAATCAGATTTACCCAGGTATGTAGGGTTATGAATGGGTGTGTCATCCACTCCCATGCCCAATTCCTTCTCAAATTCATGGAAATTCTAATTGATGAATTTATGGGGTTTTAGCCCAACTTGTAAATGTTCCAAGTATCTATCATGGGTATAATTCATTTGTGTTTCTAATGTTGAATTGTGATTCATGGACATATTATTAATGTTTTTAGATACAAATTCATGTTTTCAAGTTTTACAATTATGATGCTCAATTATGAAAGTTCATGAAAGGTTAAGATTATGATATAAGTTTTCAAGAATGATATAATATATATGATGAAAGTATGATTTCGAAATACCCATGTCTATATTCATGTTGTTGAATATCAAAGTATAATTCAAGAATGTTTAAGTTTGGGCAAGTCCACATGGTCAAGTATGCTTCATGATTGATCTCAATTTCATGTTATTAGCATACCACATGGATTTTGGAGTCTAGACTCCACGCTTTTCAGCTTGTGGTATGGTTTGAGTCGAGGCTCCCCATGTCATGATTTCAGATGTTACATATATTAGTATGATCCAACTTAGTCACTAGATGATGGTTCAACTTCATTGAAAAATGATGGAGAGCATATGCATGGTTTTGAGAGTAGTATCTAGCACCCAGTTGGCTAAGGGTCAACTAACCTTGTGTCTCAGAACTACGTGCCAATGTAGGTATGTTCAGATTATTTGTGACCTCCCTTGTGAGCTTCCCTCTGCCCCCAAGAGGTCTTCAGCTTGATATCGATATCATGATAGCGTCCTTATCCCTGGTAAGGCTTTGGATGGCTCTACCCACTTGAGTGTAACAGTCAGGACCACGTAAGCTCTATCATGGTAATGTTGGTTATATGACAAGTCTCCCCTTTGTTCCTCATGATTTCAGTTATGCATGTTCATCAGTCAAGATATTATGTTTTCATGCAGGTTTGACCCAATGTTCATTTATACTTATGAATAATTAGCTTCATCTTTGAGTCGTTTGATTCAGTTATATTTAAATCATGTTTTCAGATAATAACATGCAAGCCCTACTCTCAGACTCTTATGATGAAATGTTTTATGATATGGATAATATCTGATTTTACTTAGCGATTTTACTTACCTTGCATACTCAATACATTTCACGTACTGGCCACATACTCTATGCTCTATCATTTCATGATACAGGCTCAGACATTCAGGCCTAGTCCCATCATTGACTAGATCCTCAGTGATAGTATCTTCTAGCCAGAGTTAGTGAGTCCTTATCCTTCGAGGATCCTTCTATCAGTTTATGTTTCGTATTTTTAGTTTCAGTTTTTACTGAGTTAGTTAGGGTCTTATCCCATCAACTTGTCAATGCGTAGAGGCTTATCAAACATACTATGTATTCAGCTTCAGGACTGTGTTATGTATTTAGTTTGATGTTATAAGATTTTCATATTTCTGCTATATTATATATGTTATAATTTTGTATTATTATGTTGAGTTTAGATGTCATGTTTATGCCATGGGTCGACTTGGAGCCTCTTGGGGTTCCTTGCCCCGTGTCTCGATCTGGACCTATGTTTGGATCGTGACAACTTGGTATTATAGCAATAGGTTTTGAGGTGTCCTAGGATGTCTGGAAGCTGCATTAAGTAGAGTCTTTTTCATGGGTGTGAAGCGTGCTACACTTTAGAAAAAGAGGCTACGAAATGTTTTAGGAAATGTTCCCTTCTTTCATGATCTATGTCGTGCGATGAAATATCTGCCTATCCTTCTAACTTGTGCTATATGTGTTTGAAAAATCATGCCTCCTCTCCAAGTTAACAGAAGAAGAAATGGAAATGTAAATGGCTATGAGAATGGAAACGGATATGGGCACCAGCAAGCCCCACCAGCCCCTGAGGATCATGTGCCCGAGCAGGTTGCCCATGCAGAGTTTAGGGCTGCCATTCAGATGCTAGCTCAGGCTTTTCCTGCCCAAATCACCAATAGGCAGTAGCGCATGTCCCTCAAAATGGGAATGCGGCAACGGTGAGAGTCAAAGATTTTCTGAGGATGAACCCTCCGGAGTTTATCGAATCGAAGGTGGGCGAGGATCCACATGAGTTTATTGATGAAGTTCTGAAGATCACCTAGATCATGGGGGTGACTGGGGTGGAGTGCGTGATCTTAGGAAAAATAGAATGCCCAAGTGATGCTTTATAACTTAGTTTTGTCTTGTTTATCGACTTAATTATATGCATTCTCATGTACTTCTATGTAAATGTGAATATATATACTAACCAACATGATTAGTTCTTGCTTTTGTAGGTTTAAAATGAATTTGAGGAACTAATCCATGAGTTGGTGAAGTGGAGGCATGGAATCGGAAATAAAACGCAAACGTCGGCAAGGGGGACACGCGAAACAGCCCACCTGCGCATTGGCAACGTGCCACAGTAGGCAGGCTGCACGACCAGTAACGTGCCACGGCCCCTAGCGCACTGCACAGGCAGCGTGACGCGCTGCCAACGCAGCAAGGGGCTGCTTGCGGACTATTTTGGATTTCCAGTGTGCCTACGCGATGCCTCCGCATCACAGAGGTAAATTGGCGCGTTCACCTCCGTGACACGGAGCTATTTCATGCCGGGCATAATTTTATACACCTCTCATTTACTATAAATAGGTCCCTTAGCTCCTAAAAACATTTTGTCACGTAATATTTCTGAAAAACTACCAAGGAGTTAAGGGAGAAGTGGGAGAACTCACCTAGGGTTCTTATATTTCATCTTCTCTTCTACCAATTCTTCTAAGTATGTTACTTTAATTATGTTATCTTATAATTATACGAACTTGAGTGGCTAGAACCCTTCTTCTAGGGTTGAAGCCACAAGATATGATTGTGATTATGTGAATTTGTTTTGGTTTTAAGTTATTAATTGTTGTTTTGTCTTATGTTCTTAATTATGGTTGTCTTTATGATTGATCACCATGAAAACACACACGTTACACCTAGATAAAAGCTTGAGAAAGTAAACCTAGGCAAGAACAAAGATTGTAGGGAGCAAGTTTGTATCGTACGATATAATTCGCGGTTAGGATAAGAAATCATACCTAATTTGCCTTGCTTGGTTGATAAAATGGGATGATAATAAGAAATCAACTTAGAATTGTCACTCCACCACTCGAAGAAGTAGTTGTGAAGCTAAGTTGAGTTAAATGATTAGAGGTACGAAAGACCCTAATCAAGAGCATAAACCCCATAAACCACATTCCTATAATTGAATTGCCCACGAACTATAATATCACATCCCCGCTCAACGATGTAGTTGTGAGGCTAGTTTGTTGTGTTTAGAGGCTCGAAAAACCATGAACATGCAATTGTAATTATGTGAGATGAAAATTGATAATTCCATACTTAAACCATTACAAAGCATAGTATCGCATGATTATCTGGCCTTAGCTCTAGTTGCTCCTTGAATTACTTCAGAGTATTTCTGTGACCACTCCTAGACTTAATTAAACTTTATCGAGAAAGTCTATATCAACACTTGCGACAGTTAATATCACACTTGAACTTGATAATTAGATGAATTGGTCCAGTCCCTGTGGGTTTGACATCCGGCTCTTAAAAAGGGCCACTGTATTACTTGTAAGACCACGTACGCTTGGGAGCAGTTACAACAAGTTTTTGGCGCTGTTGCCGGGGACTCGGCGAAGTTTAGTAAATTTGTCTATTTTTGTGTGATTTTTAATTTCCTTAAGTGTTAAGAAACTTGGTCTTAGTCTGACTTATTGTAGGTGACAGGTTGTCTTGCCGAGCTGGCTAGGAATAGACAGCTTGTGGAACTGTTGCTTGAACCAGAACGTCAAATTCATTTACGAAGGAGAGTATCTCTTGAGCAAAAGCTGAAAAGACTTCAAGAAAAGGTACAACAACAACCACCCACAGGACAAGCACAATTGTCACCGAAAGCAATGGCAGCCAGACCAGTTCGCGAAGTGGCAATCCCACAAGCGACGAATGTGAACTCTAGTATCCGTAAAGCGGAACCTGGAGGGAACTTTGAATTGAAACAGAACCTGGTGTAGCTGTTACATTCTAGTGGTCAATTCACTGGGATGGCACATGAGGACCCACAGCAGCACCTACAGAACTTTTTAGAAATTAGTGACACTTTCGTCCCCACTACAGTGTCCACAAACTATATCCGACTTACCCTCTTCCCATTTTCATTGTTGGGAGAGGAAAAAAGGTGGTTGAAAGCTGAACCACCAAACTCCATAACTTCTCGGGATGATTTGGCGAAGAAGTTCTCGATCAGATTCTTTCCTTCAGGCAAGACTGCAAAATTGAGAAGTAAAATACTATGTTTGAAGAAGATGCCTGATGAGAATTTATATTTGGCTTGGGAAAGATTCACGTCATTATTAACAGACTGTCCCCATTGATCTTGGGCAGATTTATATGCCCAAGTGATACTCAAACATATCATTTTTACCTTGTTTGTTGTGCAATGTGTATATAATATCATGTATTTGGTAATAAAATGCGAATTTATACTAACCAACATGATTAGCATTTGTTTTGCAGGATAATGTGATTTTTAAGAGCTAAAATGCGTGTTGGAACTATGTCGGAGTTGGACTTGGATGCGAGCGTGGAAAAGACCTCGGATGGCATATTTTACACTAGCTCCGCATTGGTGCCGTGCCACGCTGCCATCGCGGTAGCACACTGCCTGGAGAGGAAATTAATTGGCAGATTCCAGTGAGGCCTCGCGACAGCTCCGTGGCACGGAGACAGGCCTCCGCGATGGCCTCCGTGCCACGTTGAGGCTAATTATCCGGACCATGCAATTTCCAGAGAGGGTCCGCGTCCACGACGTGTCACGGAGGCAGTGCTCCACGTTGGCCTCCGTGACACGTTGCTTGTTATTCCGGGAAAAATTTCCCACTAGTATAAATAGCACACTTAGGTTATTTTTAAAGGGGAGTTTTTTTTAGTTTTAGTTTTTTTAGCCTGAGTTCAGAAGTGGGAGCAGGAACGTGGTTTTGTGGCAGTTGAAGAATAGAAAAGATAAGAGTTTTCTTCTCTTCCCTTCTTCTTTCCTTCAATTGTATGCATGATTCACACTCATTCTAGGATGATTAATCCAAGAATGAGTGGCTAATTCCTTTCTTGCTGAGGTTTTGAACTTGTGTAATGAATGTTGGTAATAATTGATATGGTTTCTTCTTTTTCTTGCATGTTGTTCTATTAATTCTTGTGCTTATTACATTCTTGATTGGCCACCATTAATGTATATCTAAAAAGTCCAATTTCACTCGAGAGAGCATGAAATTGGAAAGTTGTGAATTAATAGGGTATTGTTCTTAACTTGATTTGGGAAAATTGGGTTTTGATGTGCTTTCTTGATAGAAATATACTTGAAAGCCGTATTAGTCAATTTAGGAACCGGAATTGTAGTGTTAGGTCATAAATTGCATTTGATCACAGAAATGTAGACGAATGGTTTATGAATCTAAAGTGAAATTAAATACGGAAGTTTTAATTTCTAGGCAAACGTTCTTGGCTAGCAATATGAAGAAGAAGATGACCAAATTATCATGATTATCAAGTTCATTACTCGTTCTTAACCTTGGCATGTGCATATCCATTGTCTAAACTCAACGTAAATAGTAGTTATTAATTTTAGTAGATAATTAGTTTAGAAACAAAACTCACTCAAATCTTGGTTGGATTGTTGTTAACATAGTTAGAAATAGAATAGAGATATAGTAAACTAGGCAGTTTTGCATATCTAGAGCAGCCTCCTTGGATCGATACTTGGCTACTTAGCCACTTTATTACTTGTTTGACCACGTACACTTGCGTGTCGGTGTATAATATATACTGAGCAGCAGAGCGCGAGCAAGTTTTTGGCGCCGTTGCCGGGGAGGCTAGGCGATTTGTAAAATTTTGTTTAGTGTAAATTTACTGTATTTGTATTTTTATTTTCTTAAGTGTTAACAACTTGGTCTTAGCCTGTATTTTGCAGATTTTTATTTCTGTGAACACTGGCAAGGGACAAGGAGCTGGTGGAATCTTACTTAGAGCCAGAACGTGAATTGCACAGTCAACGTAGAGAAGCTCTTCGGAAGAAGTTGCAGTTGCTGAAACAGTCTATGATGGAGCAACCCAATCCACCAGTTGTGCGGGCAGTGTTAGTGCCCGAGGAAGTAGCAGCCAGGCCGGTTCGCGAGGTGGCAATCCCACACGCTAATAATGTACATTCCAGCATCCGCAAACCAGAGCCTGGGGGGAGATTTGAGTTAAAGCAAAATATGGTGCAACTTTTGCACACTAGCGGGCAGTTTACCGGTCTCCCTCACGAAGATCCACAACAATATCTCCAGAACTTTTTGGAGATAAGTGACACTTACATCCCCGCTGGAGTGTCACCTGATTATGTTCGGCTCACCTTATTTCCATTTTCCTTACTTGGTGAAGCCAAGAGGTGGTTAAAAGCTGAACCACCCAACTCTATATCAACGTGGGATGATCTTGCAAAGAAGTTCTTGATCAGATTTTTCCTTCAGGTAAAACAGCTAAACTTAGAAGTCAGATTCTAAGTTTTAAACAGAGGGAAGGAGAAAATCTTTATCAAGCCTGGGAAAGATTCAAGTCCATGTTGCGGGACTGTCCTCATCATCATCAGTCAAATGAGGTGTTGGTCCACACTTTTATTGAGGGTTTGGAACCCCACACTAAAATTTTGTTAGACTCAGCAGCTGGAGGGCAAGCGCTGGAGAAGACTTATGAGGAGCTGTACACTTTGCTCAACCGAATTTCACAAGGCAATCCGGAATGGAATGCAGATTCTTCAAGAGGTGGAGCAAGGAAAGCAGCGGGAGTGCTTGAAGTGGATGGATTCACAGCTATCGCTGCTCAGATAGCTGCTTTGCAAAATTAGTTAAACACTCACTTCAGCAATATGAATTTGAACCAGCCGTCAGCCTCAGTCAATTCAGTCCAACAGATGTGGTGTGAAGTGTGTGGTAGTAGTGAGCATTCAGCCGAATGCTGTGGTGCAAATCCTGATTCTGTCAACTTTGTGGGCAATGCACAGAGGAATCAACAGCAGTTTGGCGGTGGCTACAACTCGAATTGGAGGAATCATCCAAATTTTTCGTGGGGTAGCAACAATCAACAAGGCCAGGGTTCAGGGCAGGGTATGCACAGAAACCAAGGAGGGCAACAAGGCTATCAGAATCAGTTTAGAAATCACAATGCCCCTCCTCCACCACCATCACCGACTATTGAGGAAATGTTCAAGACCATGATTGCCAACCAGGCACAATTGCAGGCTGACTATGTCAAACTGGCGGCCGAAGTAAAGAACAATCAATTGGCAACCAAGGCTCTTGAATATCAGTTTGGGCAATTTGCTAGTGCCCAAAATACTAGACCAAGGGGAGGACTACCTAGCGACACGGATCCAAATCCTAAGCAGGTAAATGCAGTGACCACGAGGAGTGGTTTACAATTAAAGGAGGTGGAACCGGAAAGACCGCCTCAGAAGTCAGGAGCAGCAGATGTTGAGGGAGAACAAACCTCAGATACGGGGAAAACCAAAGAAGCTGAACCAACAAGGCCTCCACCCCCGTTCCCTCAACGACTTAAGAAACACAAGGAGGAGGCGTGTTTCCAGAAATTCATGGAGGTACTTAAACAGGTACATGTTAACTTACCTCTTGTTGATGTCTTGCAGGGTGTGCCAAAATATGCAAAGTATATCAAAGACATCGTGGCCAACAAAAGTCGCTTGACCGAGTATGCCACGGTAGCTTTAACGGAGGAATGCACATCCCGTATTCAGAACAGGTTGCCCACTAAACTGAAGGATCCTGGAAGTTTTACTATCCAGCTGACGATTGGGCAAAGTATCCGAGCTCGTGGGTTATGCGACTTGGGGGCAAGTATAAATCTGATGCCATCTTCGGTATTCAGAAAGTTAGGGATAGGGAGTCCTAGACCTACAACAGGGATCTTGCAGCTAGCAGACAGGTCTTAGCTAAGCCGGATGGCATAGTTGAGGATGTGCTAGTGCAGATAGGCTCCCTCATTTTTCCGGTAGATTTCATTGTTCTGGATTTTGAGCCAGATGCGGAAGTCCCATTTATTTTGGGACGACCATTTTTGGCAACCGGAAAGGCATTGATCGATGTAGCTGCGGGTCAACTCACGATGCGAGCACACGACAAGGTTGAGGTGTTCGACGTGTACAAGGCACCTAAGCTCCCGACTGTCTATAAGGAACTCTCGGTGATCAACGTGATTGATCATGGGAATGCAAATGGATTGAGTGATTCCCGAGAGTTACTAGGTAGGCCACCAGACAAGGTTGAGAACTACTGGGGAGATGACCATGATCGGGTCAAATCGTCCATCTCCCTAGTAGAAAATTGAGCATAAAGGCTGTCGAGCCGCGACGTTAAACCTGGCGCTGCACGGGAGGCAACCCGTGAAAAATATTTTTCTTTCTTTTTCCTTAGTGTAAAGTTTTTCTTTTATTTGATTTTCTTTTCTTTTTCTTGACTAGGTTTAGATGTGCATTTTAATTAGTAATTTTTATTTTTTAGTAGGGAATCTAGTCATTTAACCAATTTTTGTTTAGTGAGGTGATTTTCAGGTATACCGGAGGAAAAATACTTGGAATCGAGAAAACGAGGCGAGGTATGAAAAATAAAATTTGATAGTGAAATAGAGCACTGGCGCGTTGGCGCCGTGTCACGGAGGCAATGCTCCGGGTTGGCCTCCGTGACACGTTGAAGGCAAATATGGAATTTTTTAAAATTCCAGTAAGCCAACGCGTTGGCTCCGTGTCACGGAGGAGGGCCTCCGCGTTACCCTCCGTGACACATTGCCCTTATCCCAGTGCCGGGTCACACCGGGTTTCTGGGTGACCCGCGTGTTTCTTTTAAATAAACCCCCGATTTTCGCCCATTTTTCCCCATTCCCTCTACCCTCAGCGACCAAACACCCATTCCCCTACCCCCAAGCTCCGTGCCACGTTAAGAGGCAAGGAAAACGTCAAGTCTTTATCGATTCTTCAATTCCAAGTTATGTTTTCATCGTCTATCTCAAAGTTTTGGTGATTTTTGTCGATTTTGAGCATGTGAGGTGAGATATATAACCCTAGGTAGAAATTAAACATGACGTGAATTATTTTGCGATTGATTGTGTTCGGATTGTTGTAGTTGACGGGTAAACTTATCGATTGATTGAATAATTCATTGTTGATTGTCGAATTGAGTTCTAGGGCTTGGGGTTGTTGAATTTTAACTTGGGTAACTTGATAGTTTGACGAAATTGATGCCGGGGTGTGTTTATTATTTGAGATAAGTCGTGGTAAATATTGTATAATTGGTGAAAGACGACTAATTCTCGAATTTTTGTGGGACATTGCGTAGTATGTGAATTGGTTGAATTGCTTAGATTAGTGTATATAAAATGTTTGTATTGTTGTTTCTATTTTGTTGTTGTTATCGTTGCTAAGTGCTATGGGTGAATAGCTGTCGATAGTAGGATTGGGTTAGCTGTATGAAGTCTGAGTAGTTCGCTAGCCGTTATGCTGTCGAATTTTTGTGAACGCACTAAGCAATATGTTTATAGTGATTGTGTTTGGGGTGTAAATAGAGCTATCCTTGCTAACAGGTTGTAAATATTGTTAAAGACTAAGTGTGGGGTAAATTTTGTTTAACCCGACCTTAGCCAAAGCTAACAAGTTTTTAGCTTAACGTTGTGCTCGTCTGTGTAAATTGACAGGTACAATGGCCAGCCGACAAGATAAAGGCAAGGGTGCTTCAACCTCAGGCACCGGCAGAAAGAGAATGAGACTGGGCACTGCTGTCCCAGCTGCACCTGCTGTTCCACGCGGTCAACACCGCCGATACGGAACACGATGGGTTACCGATGAAGGGAAGAAGTGGTACGCAAAGCATAAGGAGAACAAGTACTTCCCGGAGGAATATATTGCAAGGGAACCACTCGCACAGGAGTTCCCTCGCATCGTACAGAGGATTGAGGCAGCAGGGCTCAGCTTTATTTTTCAGGAGCCCAAGGAGTGCAACCTTCACTTGGTCCGGGAATTTTATGCCAACTGGAACCCGGACATCAGAAGCCACACTATTAAAATCAGAGGGCAGATTGTCACTTTGGAACCCCAGCAGCTAAATACCATCGTTGGAGCGCGGGACACAGACGCCCACGTTCTCCGCCAGCTCAACATCACCTTTGTAAGGTTAGTGTGTTGTCAGAGGATAAGTGTGGGGTGATAGATTCCATAGGTCCACGGCCAAAGGTAATGATAAGTGTTCAGCCCGAGTCTGATAAAGGGCTTCAGTTTGATAAGAAGTTGGAGGAAGAGAGGAACAGAGTGGAGGCTGTTTCCTCTAAAAATCAAAATAAAAGAAGATGGTTCTCGAAAGGGAACCTAGGTATGAGGATGTCCTGAAAAGGATAGTCCACGTCGTGCCGCGACGTAAAATAAGGCGCTGCTTGGGAGGCAACCCAAGGGTACCACAGGTACAATTTGTGATTGTTGTTTATGTTGATTTTGGTTATTTTCAACTTGTGTTGTTTTTGGTGGAAAGTTAGTCACAGATGGAGGGGAAGTTTGAGTACCCGTGGAGGAGGAAACTAAAAAGCTTGGAAGAGGAAAAGTGTGGGGTTGAATACCCACTTGTGTAAAAATAAAGAAAAACATGCTGTTAGCTAGGCATAGAGGCCGAGAGAGTAGTTCTCACCCTTTTGAATTTTAATTAGATTCTTTGGGGACATATCATGATTAAAGTGTGGGGTGAGAGAAATTTCAAAAATTTTGTTCTTAATAATTTTGGTGAATGTAGTGCTTGATACATATTGGAAAAATTTTTGGGTGAGCATGACTTCACCACCCGTTGGTTTTTCTTTTCAGTTCTTTTCCGACGGGGAGTCTTTGAACCGAAGAATAAAAATTTTCTTTGTCTGTATATAGTGTTTTTAGTCATAGTTAGAAATTATTTCCAATGATGGATGGATGAAAACGGTCTTGAGGAAAATTAGTCAATAGGTTTTGGTTTGTGAACCCGTAGCTAATTGATCGCTTGATGTTCTTGTTATGTGCTATACATGATTGTAAGATACAAGTGTGGTTAGTGTTGAAGCATGTAAGAAGTGTATAACTTCGTTTGAGACACTTAGGCTCTTGAATTTGACTCAATGCGATTGAAACTTAATTCTAAATTTATGTGATTAGCTGAGAGAAGAGTCTGCTGAATGTGTCTTGAATTGAGCATGTGCTGTGAATGGAAGTTTTTCGAATATTCCATGCTACTGTGGAGTGTCTAGAACTTTCCTGGTGTGTATATGAAATGAAATGAAGGATGTGGATTGTAGGAGATGATTTAGGCAATTTTTTTTTGAATGACCCTAATTGTTATCCCTCACTTTACCTACCTTGAATGTTGAATCCTAGTGAGCCCCATTGAGCCTTAAGCCTATTGTTTGATAGATACAACATAAGCTTAATCCTTTTTCTTTCATTAGCCTTGAATTTGATGCAAAACTCCTAAGCGATTAAGTGAAAAATTCCAAAGAGTGAAGGAGTGAGAAGCATGGAAAAGAAGGAAAAGTAGCGGTTGTAAGAGTTGAGAAAAGGTCAAAGGTGCACTTGTTTGAAAATGCTCGGGTATTGGTAGGGAGTAGAAAAATAAATGAATGAAAAAGTTGTTTAAGTACTCCTTACTAATAAGCTAAGTGTGCTTAAAGAAATGGGAACAAGAAGAGAAAAGTCAAGAGGAAAAGAATGAGGAGGAAGTAAGAAAAGAGATGTCCTAAGGGAAGTGTGATGTATTAAAAGCGCTTGGGGAAGATAACCACTATTACTGGCTAGAATAGTACCTACCCGTCCCTTAGCTTACATTACAACCCGATAAGTCCTACTTGATCTTACGTTCAAACATCCTTAAATTAGTGGAGTAAAACACTAAGGGCAAGCTTATGGTTCACTACATGATGCATGTGAATTCTTTGAGAGAGTGAGCGTAATTCTATTCATATACCCATACATGTTGTGTTTAAAAACTTGCGAGTAAAAATGGGTAACTCTCTTGTTGTGAGGGAACAAGTTTGACGAGAGATAACATTCATGTCGGATTTCTTGATCGGTTGATTTGCATGAGTTTGCTAAGATTGAGAGTCTATTCTTAAGGTTAGGAAGTCTTAACATAGTTGTATTTCATTTCAATGATTAAATCGTGCATGCTCTATTTTTAACTTGCTATCTTAAATAATCATTATAGCCATAGCTTGAATTCTCTTGCTAAATTAGCTATGTGTGAGTCTTCATTTACATGAGATGTAAAAGCGTTGTTCGAGGACGAACAAGGCTTTAAGTGTGGGGTAGGGTGATCTTGGGCAAAATAGCATGCCCAAGTGATGCTTTATAACTTAGTTTTGTCTTGTTTATCGACGTAATTATATGCATTCTCATGTACTTCTATGTAAATGTGAGTATATATACTAACCAACATGATTAGTTCTTTCTTTTGTAGGTTTAAAATGAATTTGAGGAACTAATCCATGAGTTGGTGAAGTGGAGGCATGGAATCGAAAGTAAAACGCGGATGTCGGCAAGGGGGACACGAGAAACAGCCCACCTGTGCGTTGGCAACGTGCCACGGCAGGCAGGCTGCACGACCAGTAACATGCCACGGCCCCTAGCACGCTGCCAACGCGGCAGGGGTCTTCTTGCGGACTGTTTTGGATTTCCAGTGTGCCTATGCGATGCCTCCGGGTTACGGAGGTAAATTGGCGCGTTCACCTCCGTGACACGGAGCTATTTCATGTCGGGCATAATTTTATACACCTCTCATTTACTATAAATAGGTCCCTTAGCTCCTAAAAACATTTTGTCACGTAATATTTATGAAAAACTACCAAGAAGTGAAGGGAGAAGTGGGAGAACTCACCTAGGGTTCTTATATTTCATCTTCTCTTCTACCAATTCTTGTAAGTATGTTACTTTAATTATGTTTTCTTGTAATTATACGAACTTGAGTGTCTAGAACCCTTCCTCTAGGGTTGAAGCCACAAGATATGATTGTGATTATGTGAATTTGTTTTGGTTTTAAGTTATTAATTGTTGTTTTGTCTTGCGTTCTTAATTATGGTTGTTTTATGATTGATCACCATAAAAACACACACGTTACACCTAGATAAAATCTTGAGAAAGTAAACCTAGGCAAGAACAAAGAATGTAGGGAGCAAGTTTGTATCGTATGATATAATTTGCGGTTAGGATAAGAAATTATACATAATTTGCCTTGCTTGGTTGATAAAACGGGATGATAATAAGAAATCAACTTACAATTGTCACTCCACCACTCGAAGAAATAGTTGTGAAGCTAAGTTGAGTTAAATGATTAGAGGTACGAAAGAGCCTAATCAAGAGCATAAACCCCGTAAACCACATTCCCATAATTGAATTGCCCACGAACTATAATGTCACATCCCCGCTCAACGATGTAGTTGTGAGGCTAGTTTGTCGTGTTTAGAGGCTCGAAAGACCATGAACATGCAATTGTAATTATGTGAGACGACAATTGATAATTCCATACTTAAACCATTACAAAGCATAGTATCGCATGATTATCTGGCCTTAACTCTAGTTGCTCCTTGAATTACTTCAGAGTATTTCTGTGACCATCCTTAGACTTAATTAAACTTTATTGAGAAAGTCTATATCAACACTTGCGATAGTTAATATCACACTTGAACTTGATAATTAGCTGAATTGGTCCATTCCGTTTGGGTTCGACATCCGGCTCTTAAAAAAGGCCACTATATTACTTGTAAGACCACGTACACTTGCGTGTGTGCTTGGGAGCAGTCACAACAGTTCGTAGATCTAGCCTCGTATCAATTGAATGGGGTTGAGCACATCTGCTTCGGGCAATGGAAGGATAGCAGGACAGTTGGAGCGGGCCCCATTGGTTGGGATAAGTTCGATAGCACATTTCTGGATTGGTTCTTCCCTCGTGAGATGAGGGAGATTGAAGCAGCTGAGTTTGTGAACCGAAGGCAAGGTAATATGATAGTTCAGGAGTATGCTTTGGAGTTCACTCATTTGTCTAAGTATGCACCTGAGATGGTGGCAGACTAGAGGGCTCGAGTGAGTCGGTTCGTGCATGGAATAGCAGACTATTTGGTCAAAGATTGCTGGACCGCGATGCTTCATCAAGATATTGACTTTCCTCGGATAGTTTTGTATTCCTCATAGATAGAGGCGGTACAGGTGAGTGAGTGGGATAGAGAGGCCAAGAGATCTAGACTGATAGCTTTGGATTCTCCCAGTAGAGACCTGGTGGTGGGCACCGTAAATAGTCCCACCAGAGATCATCAGCCCCAACGCTGTCAGTAGCAAGTGCGCCATCTAGATCTAGGCGTGACCAGAAGGGAAAGGAATCATGCTCTCGAGGTTAAGGGAGCTGTTCTGTGGATCCCAGTATTCCAGCTTTTTCTAGGTGTGGCTGGAGACACACTGGTCAATGCTTAGCAAGTATAGGTTCTTGTTTCAGGTGTGGGAAGCCCGGACGCATGCTCAGAGATTACCCAGCAGCTAGACAGGACCATGGTAGAGGCCGAGACCCAGCCACTAGTTCAACATCTCCACCAGCATGCTTAGTTTAGTAGGGAGCCTCCACTAGTGCAGGCGGTGGTCAACGTCAGAACATATTCTGTGCCCTTGCATCTAGTCAGGAGCAGGATACCTCTCTAGATATAGTCATTAGTATGTAATGAGTATTCCACCTTGATGTATATGCTTTGTCAGATCCAGGGGCTACTTTATCTTTTGTTACGCCCTATGTTGCTAGTAGTTTCGGAGTCAGTCCCGAAATTATATCAGAACCCTTCTCATTCTCTACTCCAGTTGGTGATTCAGTTATAGCTCGATCGGTATATAAAAATTACCCTGTCACAGTCCTTTAGAAAGTCATCTCAGCAGATTTAGTGGAGCTAGCCATGATGGATATTGATGTTATCGTTGGCATGGATTGGCTACATGCATGTTATGCCTCAGTAAATTGTAGAACCCGTGCATTAGAGTTCCGATTTTTGGGGGAGCCAGTCCTAGAATGGAAGGGTAGTTCAGTTGTTCCTGTAGGTCACTTCATTTCCTATCTTAAGGCCAGAAAGATGATTTCTAAGGGCTGCGTGTATCATCTAGTTAGGTTTAAGGATGGTACATCCAAAACCTCGACTATCCAATCAGTTCCCTTAGTGTGGGAATATCCATAAGTGTTTCTAGATGATTTACCGGAAATTTCTCACAAGCGGGAGATTGACTTTGGTATTGACCTTTTTCCCGACACGCAACCTATATCTATTCCCCCTTACAGAATGACTCCAGTTGAGCTAAAGGAGTTGAAGGAGTAGTTGAAAGTTCTCTTAGACAAGGGTTTCATCAGACCAAGAAAATCCCCATAGGGTGCACCAGTTCTCTTTGTTTGGAAGAAGAATAGTTCCCTTCGAATATGCATTGACTATCAACAATTGAAAAAGGTTACCATCAAGAACAAGTATCCCTTCCATAGGATTGATGATTTGTTTTACCAGCTTCAGGGTGCCAAGTATTTTTTCAAAGATGGACCTCAGATCCGAATACCATCAGCTCAGGGTTCGGGAGAGTGACATCCCGAAGACAGCCTTCAGGACACGGTATGGTCACTATGAGTTTGTAGGTATGTCTTTTGGACTAACGAATGCTCCCTGCAGCTTTTATGGATTTGATGAACAGGCTGTACAAGACATATTTGGATATGTTCGTGATTGTGTTTATAGATGATATTCTCATGTACTCTCGGAGCGAGGAGGAGCATGCGCTCATTTGAGGGTGGTGCTACAAACTCTTAAGGATCGCCAGTTATATGCTAAGTTCAGCAAATGTGAGTTTTGGTTAAACTTAGTGGCATTTTTAGGTCATGTGGTGTCAAGTGAGGGTGTACAAGTGGACTCTCAATAGATAGAAGCTGTGAAGCATTGGCCTAGATCAGTTAGTCCTTCGGATATTAGGAGTTTCTTGGGCTTAGCTGGTTACTACCGGAGGTTTGTTAAAGGGTTTTCATCCATTGCAGCACTGTTGACTAAGTTGACCTAGAAGAAAGTGAAGTTTCAATGGTCAGAGGCCTATGGAAAGAGCTTCCAAGAGTTGAAGACTCAACTCACCCCAGCACCAGTGTTGACCCTACCTGAGGGTACCGATGGGTTCGTGGTATATTGTGATGCCCCAAGGATCGGACTTGGTTGTGTATTAATGCAGCACGGTAAAGTTATAATTCCAGGCAACTGAAGGTCCATGAAAAGATTTATCAGAGTAACGACCTCGAATTGGGGATGATAATATTTGCCTTGAAAATTTGGAGACACTATCTGTACAGGGTCCATGGGGATGTGTTTATGGACCACAAAAACCTACAGTACACGTTTATCCAAAAGGATCTTAATCTACGTCAGAGGAGGTGGTTGGAGCTTCTTAAAATATTATGACATGAGTATCCTTTATCATCCGGGCAAGGCTAGTGTGGTGGCAGACGTTCTTAGCAGGCTTTATATGGAGAGTGTGACCCATGTAGATAAGGAGAGTAAAGATTTAGTGAAGGATGTGTATCGGCTTGCACGGCTAGGAGTTCATCTTGTTGACTCAACGGATGGTGGTGTCATTGTTCGAAATGGGTGAGAATCTTCCTTGGTGACCAAGGTCAAGGCTAGGCAAGACAAGGATCCTATTTTGGTTAAGTTGAAGGAAGTCGTTCAGAATCAGAAGGTGGAGGTCCTCTCCAAGGGGGAGATGGTGTATTACGATACCAGGGTCATTCGTGTGTACTAGGAGTTGATTAATTGAGGGAGAGGATGTTGCATGAGGCTCATGGTTCCAGATATTCTATACATCAAGGTGCCAGAAAGATGTACTGTGACCTATGGGAAGTCTATTGGTGGAATGGCATAAAGAAGGACATAGCAGAGTTTGTCGCTAAGTGTACGAATTGTTAACAGGTGAAGGTTGAGCATCAAAGACCCGGAGGTGTGCTTAAATACATTAGCATTCTGTAATACCCCGAAAGTGCCTAAGACTACACCTTGGGATTCGAAATGAAAAGTAGCAGAAAATTTGAGATTCCCTCTCAGAACGATTCATTGTACGAGTCGTTGGTGGGACTAACGACACGTTGGAGGGACTCGTGGTGAGAATCTGCAGAGTAGGCTTGGAAGTAACGGGTCTTAGAATGAACCATTGGTTGAAGTAATGGATTTTTGAAATGAGTCATTGTGAGGGTGGTCATGGTCAAGGAGGCAAGCACGAGTCAAGGAACAACTCATTAGTTCGAGCCACGGGTTGTTGTATGCTCCCATTAGAAGGTTTCCAGAGAATTCGAAGTGGTGACAATGGATGGTTGCCACGAGTTGTTGGAGCTGGGTACGAATCATGGTACCTATCATGGTAGTAGTTCTGGGACTGGAACTTGGGCTGAAGAAACGAGGGAAGCAACGACTCGTGGGAGCTTGTAACAATCCGTTGGACCAGTCGTGGTCACTAGCAGTGCAGATTTTTCAGGTTTTTCATTAAGGGTATTTTCATTATTCCTAAGCCCTAATGTCCTAAACTACATCATTTTAAGCTTAGTAGTGTTTTAAGGGGGGATAAACCTATTCTAAGTATCCCCACTCTATGCATGCAATCTAGAGCCTTCCTTGAAGATTAAGTTTGAGGAATTTCATCAAATTCTCTCCAATTTTCTTTGGGCTTTCAAGTAGGAGTGTGAATTCAATTTACCCAGGTATATGAGTCTATGAATGAGGGTTCCTTTCACTCTCATGCTCTAAATTCTTCTCAATTCCATGGATTTCAATTCTAGATTAAAGTTTCATTATCTTATGGGGTTTATTCCAATTCTTGTGAAATTCTCTATGATCTATTTATAGGTCAATTCCCTTCATATATCAAATCATGTTTTATGGTCTAGGGGGAAGATTTTATAATTGTTTTGATTATTAATTTATAGTTTCAAATTTTAATTAAATTATTCCCAATTATGTACGCTTTTTGAAAAGTCAAGTTATGATTCCATAATGATCTTGATTTTCTTAAGCACCAGATTATGATTTATGATTTATGATATGGTTTCTCTCAAGTACTTATCATGGATTTATGTATATCAATTATATGCATATTTTAAAAGTATGCACGTGTCAGGACCCATGCGTAGACCCAAATCGTAGACACGGGACAAGGGACCCCGAGAGACCCCAAATCGACCTATGGCATAAGCATCCAACTAACTCATTTAATAATCATGAAGAAAGCATATTTATAAACTCAACGGAAGTCTCATACAATGGCATAATCGAGTAATATCTGAAGCTACACATACATAAGTCTAAAAGCCTCTAGTCTAGACGAGTTGATGGGACAAGACCCTAACTAACTCCACATAACATGAAACTAAAATATGACATAAAGCTTAATGTCTAGTCCTCGAAAGATGAGGACTCATCAATCACGCAGATGCTAACTATGATAAGTGACTACGAACGGGGCTGAACCTGAGAACCGGATCCTGCATCATGAAACGATGCAGCGTAGAAAGTATGCCGTTAGTACGTGGAATGTACCGAGTATGCAAGGTAAGTAAGACCGCTTAAGTAAAATAAATCATTTTAAACATTTCATGCATATCATACGCTTTCAACATGAGAGGAAGGGCATACATGCATCCTTTCTAAAATCATAATCTCATCATAACATGACCATGCATAGCATTATAACATCATGACTGATTCGAATGACTTAAAGCTGAAACATAACATTTATATTGAAAAGCTGAACAATGAGTCAAACCTTATTTTTTAAACATGCATAAGTAATCTTCATGAGTAATGAATATGCAAATCTGAATGATATGGATAGTGGGAGACTCGTCACTTAACCGACATACCATGATAGAGCTTACGTGGTCCCAACTATCACACTCAAGTGGGTAGAGCCGTCCATAACCTTGCCACAACGATGGACGATATCATGATATCGATATCAAGCTGAAGGGCCAATAGGGCCGGGGATAGCCCGCAAGGGAGGTCCCAATAATATAATAGTATCAACCTGCGTTGGAGCATAGTTATGGGGCATAGGGTAATCGGCCCTTAACTAGCTCGGTGCTAGACTCTTCTCCCAAAACAATATGCAATGCTCTACATCGTATATAACGAAGCTCAACATCGTCTATTGACAAAGATCAACATTATATGTTGACAAACTCAACATCATCCCTTGACGAAGCTCAAGAAGAAATCATGCATAACTCAACATCGTATGAAACGAAGCTCAACATTTTCTATTGACAAAGCTCATAATGAAATCGCACATAGACTAGACATCATATAAATATGAAGCTTAACATTGACATACATCTCAATTATTATACCACAAGCTAGAATTTATTATAAAAATTGGGAAATTTTACTTCAAACAATGTGGTAACTTATGTCGAGGAAATCATCACTTTAAATCAACATGTGGGCATTACCCAAAGCTTTAACATACTTGGATCTAATAAATTCATTTTGAAAACAACAACATAATCATGGGTAGTTTTAGAAACATTCTTTTCATCATCAACCTCATCATCATCACACATTTGTCATAAATCACTTCTTTTATGAACTCATCATCCATGGGCATTTTAGATTCAAAATTTGAAAAATAATTTTTATAAGGAAAAACAACTTAGAATCCGCCCAAGCTTCATAATCCATCAATATAAACACAATCTAATCATACCCATGTGTAGATATTGAAAAATCATGCAATTAGGTAAAACGCCATACTTGATCATAGACAATTTACCACATTTTGATAGGAATTGGGCATGGATGTGGAAGAAGATACTCACTCATAGCTTTACATACTTGGGACCGATGATTTTAACACTTCTCTAATTGCCGAAGATGATATTCCAATGGAAACCTTCAAAACATACTCTAAATCCTCCCTTTAAGCTCTCAAGTTTGCATGCATGGAATGAACTAGCTTAGAACAGGTTGTCCCCTCTTAAAATCATGTAAAACGAGCCTTAAACGATGTAATATAGGTCTTAGAAACTTAGGAATTACGAAAAGACCCTTACTGAATTCATAGGAAATCACTGCCAGGTGGTCCTAACGGACGACCTGACGGATCATCACTGGACCAAACGACTCGTTTGTCGCTCGTCGGGTGCATTAGTTAACTGATACTTTAGGGCTCGCAACGGGTGACTTAACGACCTATTGCCACTGCTCACGACTCGTTGCCACCTCCTGTCATGTACACTGCCTTAGAATTAAATGGAACTCAACCTTGCTTGATCACGACTCACCTCACGAGTCGTTGGGACAGACCACGACTTGTGGGGTCCCTTCCATTAGGTATACTGGTTCCTTCTTTTTCTCTTCTTCTCCCTCATCCCACGGCTGACCTAACGACTCATGGGATCTGACCGCGAGTTGTTTCCATGCCCGTGGGGACCCTATCCTCTAGGCTTCCCAACTCTACACTGGCCTTCCCCACGAGTCACCTAACGACTCGTGGGCTATCCTCACAATTCATCCCATGACTCATCCTGTGCCTGCAACATCAATTTCACAATTTTTCCCGTTTCAACTCCCAGGTCCGATATTTGAGCTCCCGCGGTATAACAATATCTCCTCCTTTTGGGACATTCGTCCTTGAATGTTAGAAACACATAGAAAACTCAGAAACAAGCAATCCTCATATGAAAACACTGATTATTTTAACCGAACACTGACGAAATGACTACCTCCGAAAAGAACTACACAGTTGGATTGAATTCAGACATCACATACATATATCATAACATAATTTAAACTTGTGCACATGAACTGAACGTGGAAACTGATTAGATAATTAGGGTAAAAACCGATACCTCAAACTGAAACTGAGCCGGTAGGGAACAGGTGGGAGTATTTAGCCATAATAGCCGCTTCGGCTTCCCACGTAGCTCCCTCAACATGCTGGTTTCTCCACAACACCTTCACCAAAGCTACTTCTTTGTTCCTCAGCCTCAGAACCTAACGATCCAAGATTGCAACTGGAATTTCCTCATAACTGAGGCTATCTCCCACACCAACACTCTCCACTGGGACAACTAAAGATGGATCACCCAAGAACTTTTTCAAGAGCGATACATGAAAGAAGAGATGAACTTAAGATAACTCTGATGGAAAGTCCAACTCACACGCTACCTTACTAACTCTTCTCATAACTCAGTAGGGACCAATATAGCGGGGACTGAGTTTTCCTTTCTTTCTGAACCGCATGACTCCCTTCATGGGAGATACCTTTAGAAATACCCAATCGTCCACCTCAAACTCCAAATCCCTTCTTCTCACATCTGCATATGACTTTTGATGATTCTGAGCTCAGCCTTTCCCTTATCAACTGAACCCTTACCATGGCCTCATGAGCCGAATCAAGTCCTATCATGGCTACCTCACCAACTTCAAACCATCCGATGGGCGATCTACACCTCCGCCCGTAAAGAGCCTCGAACAGTGCCATTTGGATACTAGAATGATAACTGTTATTATAAGCAAACTCAATTAAGGGAAAGTGGTCATCCCAACTACCTTTGAAATCCATCACACGAGCTGTCAACATGTCCTCAAGAGTCTGGATTGTTCGTTCCGCCTGACCATCCGTTTGTGGATGAAATGCGGTGCTGAGCTTTACCTGAGTCGCAAGCCCTTTTTGGAAGGACCTCTAAAATTGAGAGGTAAACTGAGTACCTTGGTATAAAATAATAGACAAGGGCACTCCATGAAGTCGAACCAACTCCTGAATATACAATTTGGCATAATCATCCGCTGAATCTATGGTTTTGACCGGTAGAAAGTGTGTAGCCTTGGTCAACCTGTCAATCACCACCCAAATGGAATCATAGTATCGGTGAGTACGAGGTAGGCCTGTAATGAAATACAAATTAATCTCTTCCCACTTCCAAGTAGGAATGTTGATATCCGGAAGTACGCCTCCCGGCCTTTGATGCTCAACTTTCACTTGCTGACAGTTCAGGCACTTCGCTACAAATTTTGCAATATCCTTCTTCATGCCTTTCCACCAATATATTTCCCGCAAGTCATGATACATCTTGGTGGCACCCGGATGAATAGAATACCTGGATCCATGTGCCTCATGCAATATCCGCTTCCTAAAATCATCAACATCTGGAACATATAGACGACCCTGGTACCACTGCACCACATCTCCCCCTTGGGAGAAGACCTCCACCTTATGACTTCCAATGGCTTCCTTCAGCTTTACTAGAATTGGATCCTCACCTTGCCTGGCCTTCACATCCGTCACCAAGGACGATTCTGATCCGTTTAGCACAATAATGCCTCCATCGGTTGAGTCGACCAATCTAACTCCCAACCTCACAAGTCAATGGACATCTTTCATCAACTCTTTCTTTCCGTCATCCACGTGGGACACACTCTCCATAGAGAGTCTACTAAGTGCGTCCGTTACCACATTAGCCTTACCCGGGTGGTAAAGAACACTCATATCATAGTCCTTAAGTAGCTCCAACCACCTCCATTGCCGAAGATTGAGGTCTTTCTGCATGAACACATATTGCAAGCTCTTGTGATCTGTGAATACATCCATGTGGACCCCATACAAGTAATGCTGCCATATCTTCAATGCAAACACCACCGCGGCCAACTCAAGGTCATGGGTCGGGTAATTCTTTTCATGAACCTTCAACTGTCTCGAGGAATAAGCTATTACTTTCCCACTCTGCATCAACACACACCCGAGTCTGATTCTCTAAGCATCACAGTACACCACAAAACCATCGATACCCTCAGGTAGGGTCAACACTGGTGCTGAAGTCAGTCGAGTCTTCAACTCTTGGAAGCTTTTCTCACAAGCCTCCGACCATTGAAACTTCACCTTCTTCTGAGTGAACTTGGTCAAAGGTGCGGCAATAGATGAAAATCCCTCCACAAATCTCTGATAGTAACCCGCTAAGCCCCAAAAGCTCCAGATATCTGATGGGTTCACCGGTATGGGCCAATTCTTTACCGCCTAGATCTTTTGGGAATCTACCTTTATGCCCTCACTTGATACCACATGGCCTAGAAATGCCACTGAGTCCAACGAATACATTTGCTAAACTTTTCATAAAACTGACAATCCTTAAGGGTCTGAAGCACTACCCTCAAGTGAGCGGCATGCTCCTCTCGCCGAGAGTATATAAGGATGTCATCGATGAACACAATCACGAACATGTCCAAATATGACTTGAACATCCTGTTCATTATATCCATAAAAGCTGTAGAGGCATTGGTTAGTCCAAAAGACATAACAACAAATTCGTAGTGACCATACCGAGTCCTAAAAGCAATTTTTGGGATGTCACTCTCCCGAACCCTGAGCTGGTGATACTCGGATCTGAGATCAATCTTGGAGAAACACTTGGCACCTTGAATCTGGTCAAACAAATCATCGATCCTGCGTAAAGGATACTTATTCTTGATGGTGACTTTGTTCAACTGCCGATAGTCAGTGCACATCCGAAGAGATCAATCCTTCTTCTGGACAAATAACACTGGTGCACCCCATGGAGAATTACTCGGCCTAATAAAGCCCTTATCTAATAGGTCCTTCAACTGATCCTTCAACTCTTTTAGCTCAGCTGGAGCCATTATGTAAGGCAGAATAGATATAGGCTGCATTTTGGGAAAAAGATCTATACCAAAATCAATCTCCCGCTTGGGAGGGACACTCGACAAATCATCAGGAAAGACCTTTGGATACTCACGTACTACTGGTACGGACTGGATAGTCGAGGTCTCAGACTCCACATCCTTAACCCTAACTAGGTGGTACAAGAAACCCTTAGAAATCATCTTTCTGGCCTTAAGGTAGGAAATAAATCGACCTACAGGCACAACTGAACTACCCTCCCATTCTAAGACAGGATCTCCCATAAATCTGAACTCTACTAACCGGGTCCTACAATTAACTGAAGCATAGCATGAAAAGAGCCAATCCATGCTGAGAATAACATCGAAATCGATCATGGTCAACTCTATCAAGTCTGCTGAGGTGACCTTAGGAAGAACTGAGACCGGGCAATCTCTATACACCCGTCTAGCTATAACTGAGTCACCTATTGGAATAGAAACTGAGTAGGGCTCTGATAAGACATCAGGACTGACTCCGAACCTATTGGCCACATATGGTGTCACAAAATATAGGGTAGCCCCCGAATCTAACAAAGCGTACACATCAACATGAAAAAAACTCTCAACATAATGGTGACTACATCTGGTGAGGCCTCCTGCTCCTAACAAGTGGCTAAGGTATAGAATCTATTCTGGCACTGCCCGCCAGTTGTGCTAGTAGATGTCCCTTGTTGTGCGGTGCATAGGGGTGAGGCTGCTGAACAAGAAGTTGGGCCTCGACCCCTAACCCGATCCTGTCTCTCAATGGGACAATCTCTGAGCATATGTCAAAGCTGCCCACATCCAAAACAATCTCTTGACCATGCCAAACACTGGCCTGTGTGTCCTCGGTTGCACCTGCGACAAGATGGAATGCTGGAGTCTGCGGGTCTACTGCTATGACCCCTCGAGCCTGACGCTCACCTTCTCTGATCATGTCTGGGCCTAGATGGCACACTCAACACTGAAGATTTTTGGGATGAGGATCTCTGGGGGATGTGCTGTCGATGCCACCACCGGACCTCTGTTGAGAGAACCTGTGGTCCTCGGTCTTGGCCCTCTTGGCCTCCCTCTCCCTCGAATGTGCCTCCTCCATCTGCTGAGCATATAGCACCATATGAGGGAAGTCCATGTCATGATGGAGCATAGCTTTCCTGCAATCCTTGTCCAAATATCCTACTATACCATGCACAAATCTGCTCACCCATGCCCGCTGGTCGGCCACTAACTCTGGGGCATACTTAGATAGGCGGGTGAACTTAAGGGCTTACTCCTGAACCGTCATCCTTCCTTGCTTTAAATTCACGAACTCGGATGCTTTCAACTCCCTCATCTCTTAGGGAAAGAACCGAACTATGAATGCAACCTGAAACTCCTCCCATGTGATTGGATCTACTCTTGCCACCCTACTGTCCTTCCACTAGCGGAACCAAATATGCACTACCCCCATCAACTATTAGGAGGACAACTCTGCGCACTCAACACTACTCACCCCCATAACCTGGGTGATCTTGACAAATCATGCGGGTCCTCATCTACCTTGGACCCTAGAAACTCCAGCGGGTTCATCCTCAAGAAGTCCCTGACTTGAGTCGCCGCCACATTACCATTTTGCGGAACATATGCAACGGCTTACTAATTGACCTGAGCGGTCATGGCCAGCATAAGCATCTGAATGGCAGCTCGAAACTCAGCATGAGTGGCTAGCTCTGGTGCCTGAGGCTCCTGAACTAGTGGGGCTGGCTGATGCTCATGACCATTTCCATCCTCGTGGCCCACACCACCTCCATTCCTCCTTCCATTTACTCTTCTAGGTGCCATGATTCTGCAATTGCGAATAACATGAATTAAAAGGATAGAAAGACTTTTCATCGCACAACATAGATTATGAAAGAAGGGAACATTTCCTAAAACGTCTAGTAGCCTCTTCATCATAAGTGTGGAGCGCTTCACACCCATGAAAAAGACTCTATCTAACGCAGCTTTCAGATTTCCTAGGACACATCAAACCTATTGCTTTGATACCAAGTTTGTCACAACCCAAGCATAGACCCAGATCGTAGACACGGGACAAGGGACCCCGAAAGACCCCAAGTCTACCCATGGCATAAGCATCCAACTAACTCATTTAATAAACATGAAGAAAGCATACTTATAAAACTCAGCAGAAGTCTCATACAATGGCACAATCGAGTAATATCTGAAGCTACATATACATAAGTCTGAAAGCCTCTAGTCTAGACGAGTTGATGGGACAAGATTGATGTACCCGCAAGTGTACAGGTCGTACAAGTAATATAGTGGCCCTTATTAAGAGCCGGATGTCGAACCCACAGGGACTGGACCAATTCAGTTAACTATCAAGTTCAAGTGTGATATTAAATGCCACAAGTGTTGATTATAGAAGTTTTTGATAGAGTTAATTAAGTCTAGGGGCGGTCAATGAAATACTCTAAATTAATTCAAGGAGCAACTAGAGTTAAAGCCGGATAATCATGCGATAATACGATTTTCAATGGTTTAAGTATGAAACTATCAATTGTCGTCTCACATAATTGGAATTGCATGTTCATGATCTTTCGAACCTCTAAACACGACAAACTAGCCTCACTACTACATTGTTGAGCGAGGATGTTATTTCTAGTTCGTGGGCAATTCACTACATGGATGTGGTTGATGGGGTTTATGCTCTTGATTAGGGACTTTCATACCTCTAATCATTTAACTAAACTTAGACTCACAACTACTTCTTCGAGTGGTGATGTGATAATTCTAAGTTGGTGTCTTAGCTCATCCCATTTTATCAACCAAGCAAGGTATTAGGTATATTTCTATCCTAACACAAATCATATCGTGAGATACAATCTTGCTCCCTACATTCTCTTATTCTTGCCTAGGTTATCTTTCTCAAGCATGTACCTAAGCTTAACCCACTTGTTTTCATGGTGATCAGTCATAAAAACAACCATAATTCAGAATGCAAGACAAAACAACAATCAATAACTTAAAACTAAAACAAAATCGCAAAATCGCAATCATATCTTGTGGCTTCAACCCTAGAGGGAGGGTTCTAGCCACTCATGTTCGTAAAATTACAAGAAAACATAGTTAAAGTAACCTACTTACATGAATTGGTAGAAGAGAAGATGAAATTGATGAACCCTAGGTGAGTTCTCCAACTTCTCCCTCACTCCTTGGCAGTTTTTCAGAAATAAATCGTGACTTGATGATTTTAGGAGCTAAGGGACCTATTTATAGTAAATGAGATTTGTACAAAATTTTGCCTGTCATGGAATGGCTCCGTGTCACAGAGTGTATCGCGGAGCGCTGCCTCTATGAAACAGAGGGAATGCAAATGCACAATGGAAATCGCCTTAGTATGACATTAGGCCGAGGCTTGCAGCGATGGCCAGCGTGGCACGCTGCCCGTGTAGCGCGATGGCTAGCATGTCACGGTGCTGGCGTGCAGGTTGCCTAGCGTGGCACAGCGCTGGCGCGCAGGGTGCCTGCTTGCTGGCTTCTTCTCGCGCCTGGCATTGGCGTGGCATGGCGCTGGGCGCGGCACACGCACAGCATGGCACGCTGCCTGGCGCGGCCAGCCTTGCCAAGGCATGGTTCCTTGCCGACTTTTGTAATTCGCTTCCGACTCCATTCCTCTACTTCACCAACTCATGGATTAGTTCCTCAAATTCATTTTAAGCCTACAAAAACAAGGACTAATCATGTTGGTTAGTACATATATTCACATTTATATAAAATCACATGAAAATGTATATAAATAAGTAGATAAACAAGACTAAATTAAGTTATAAAGCATCACTCCGGCATGCTATTTTGCCCGAGATCAAAGATCCCAACTAACTCCACACAACCTGAAACTGAAATACGACATGAAGCTGAAAGTATAGTCCTCAAAAGATAAGGACTCACCAATCATGCAGATGCTAACTCTAATAAGCGACTACGAACGGGGCTGAACCTGAGAACCGAATCCTGCCTCATGAAATGATGCAGCATAGAAAGTATGCAGTCAGTAAATGGAATGTACCGAGTATGCAAGGTAAGTAAGACTGCTTAAGTAAAATAAATCATTTCAAACATTTCATGCATATCATACGCTTTCAACATGAGAGGTAGGGAATACATGCATCCTTTCAAAAATCATAATCTCATCATAACATGACCATGCATAGCTTTATAACATCATGATTGATTTGAATGACTCAAAGCTGAAACATAACATTTATATTGAAAAGCTGAACAATGAGTCAAACCTTGCTTTTTGAACATGCATGCATAAGTAATCTTCATGAGTAATGAATATGCAAATCTGAATGATATAGATAGTGGGAGACTCATCACTTAACCGACATACCATGATAGAGCTTATGTGGTCCGAACTATCACACTCAAGTGGGTAGAGCTATTCATAACCTTGCCAGGCCGATGGACGTTACCATGAGATCAATATTAAGATGAAGGGCCAATTGGGCCGGGGATAGCCCATAAGCCAGGTCCCAATAATATAATAGTATCAACCTAAAATGGCGCGTAGCTCTGGGGCATAGGGTAATTGACCCTTAACCCGCTCGGTGCTAGAAGCTTCTCCCAAAAAAACGTGCAATGCTCTACATCATATATAATGAAGCTCAACATCGTCTATTGATGAAGCTCAACATTGTCTATTTACAAAGCTCAACATCTTCCTTTAACGAAGCTCAAGATGAAATCATGCATAACTCAACATCGTATGAAACGACATTGTCTGTTGAAAAAGCTCATAATGAATCGTGCATACACTAGACATCATATGGATATGAAGCTCAAAATTGACATACATCTCAATTATGAATTCATGCATATAGGAGGCTTTATTCGGAAACTTACCACAAGCTCAATCATTGGTGGGAGCATCTACTCCAAATCATGTGGTAAGCTACACGTAGAAATATTTACTCAAAATACCACAACCTAGAATTTATAATAAAAATTGGGAAATTTTATTCCAAATAATGTGGTAAGCTTCTGTCGGGAAAATAATCACTTTAAATCAACATGTGGGAATCACTCAAAGCTTTATCATACTTGGATCTAATCAATTCATTTTGAAAACAACAACATAATCATGGGTAGTTTTAGAAACATGTTTTTCATCATCAACCTCATTATTATCACACATTTGTCATAAATCACTTCTTTTATGAACTAATCATCTATGGGCGTTTTAGATTCAAAATTTGAAAAATAATTTTTATAAGGAAAAACATCTTAGAATCCGCCTAAACTTCATAATCCATCAATATAAATACAATCTAATCATACCCATTGATCTTGGGCAGATTTATATGCCCAAGTGATACTCAAACGTATCATTTTTACCTTGTTTGTTGTGCAATGTGTATATAATATCATGTATTTGGTAATAAAATGCGAATTTATACTAACCAACATGATTAGCATTTGTTTTGCAGGATAATGTGATTTTTAAGAGCTAAAATGCGTGTTGGAACTATGTCGGAGTTGGACTTGGATGCGAGCGTGGAAAAGACCTCGGATGGCATATTTTGCAGTGGCTCCGCGATGGTGCCGTGCCACGCTGCCATCGCGGTAGCACACTGCCTGGGCAGAAATAAAAGTGGCAATTTCCAGTGTGCCTGCGCGTCAGCTCCGTGGCACTGAGACAGGCCTCCGCGATGGCCTCCGTGCCACGTTGAGGCTAATTATCCGGACCATGCAATTTCCAGAGAGGGTCCGCGTCCACGCCGTGTCACGGAGGCAGTGCTCCGCGTTGGCCTCCGTGACACGTTGCTTGTTATTCCAGGAAAAATTTCCCACTAGTATAAATAGCACACTTATGTTATTTTTAAAGGGAGTTTTTTTTAGTTTTAGTTTTTTGAGCCTGAGTTCAGAAGTGGGAGCAGGAACGTGGTTTTGTGGCAAATGAAGAATAGAAAAGATAAGAGTTTTCTTCTCTTCCCTTCTTCTTTCCTTCAATTGTATGCATGATTCACACTCATTCTAGGATGATTAATTCAAGAATGAGTGGCTAATTCCTTTCTTGCTGAGGTTTTGAACTTGTGAAATGAATGTTGGTAATAATTGATATGGTTTCTTCTTCTTCTTGCATGTTGTTCTATTAATTCTTGTGCTTATTACATTCTTGATTGGCCACCATGAATGTATATCTAAAAAGTCCAATTTCACTCGAGAGAGCATGAAATTGGAAAGTTGTGAATTAATAGGGTATTGTTCTTAACTTGATTTGGGAAAATTGGGTTTTGATGTGCTTTCTTGATAGAAATATACTTGAAAGCCGTATTAGTCAATTTAGGAACCGGAATTGTAGTGTTAGGTCATAAATTGCATTTGATCACAGAAATGTAGACGAGTGGTTTATGAATCTAAAGTGAAATTAAATACGGAAGTTTTAATTTCTAGGCAAACGTTCTTGGCTAGCAATATGAAGAAGAAGATGACCAAATTATCATGATTATCAAGTTCATTACTCGTTCTTAACCTTGGCATGTGCATATCCATTGTCTAAACTCAACGTAAATAGTAGTTATTAATTTTAGTAGATAATCAGTTTAGAAACAAAACTCACTTAAATCTTGGTTGGATTGTTGTTAACATAGTTAGAAATAGAATAGAGATATAGTAAACTAGGCAGTTTTGCATATCTAGAGCAGCCTCCTTGGATCGATACTTGGCTACTTAGCCACTTTATTACTTGTTTGACCACGTACACTTGCGTGTCGGTGTATAATATATACCGAGCAGCAGAGCGCGAACAAGTTTTTGGCGCCATTGCCGGGGAGGCTAGGCGATTTGTAAAATTTTGTTTAGTGTAAATTTACTGTATTTGTATTTTTATTTTCTTAAGTGTTAACAACTTGGTCTTAGCCTGTATTTTGCAGATTTTTATTTCTGTGAACACTGGCAAGGGACAAGGAGCTGGTGGAATCTTACTTAGAGCCAGAACGTGAATTGCATAGTCAACGTAGAGAAGCTCTTCGGAAGAAGTTGCAGTTGCTCAAACAGTCTATGATGGAGCAACCCAATCCACTAGTTGTGCGGGCAGTGTTAGTGCCCGAGGAAGTAGCAGCCAGGCCGGTTCGCGAGGTGGCAATCCCACACGCTAATAATGTACTTTCCAGCATCCACAAACCAGAGCCTGGGGGGAGATTTGAGTTAAAGCAAAATATGGTGCAACTTTTGCACACTAGCGGGCAGTTTACCGGTCTCCCTCACGAAGATCCGCAACAACATCTCCAGAACTTTTTGGAGATAAGTGACACTTACATCCCCGCTGGAGTGTCACCTGATTATGTTCGGCTCACCTTATTTCCATTTTCCTTACTTGGTGAAGCCAAGAGGTGGTTAAAAGCTGAACCACCCAACTTTATATCAACGTGGGATGATCTTGCAAAGAAGTTCTTGATCAGATTTTTCCCTTCAGGTAAAACAGCTAAACTTAGAAGTCAGATTCTAAGTTTTAAACAGAGGGAAGGAGAAAATCTTTATCAAGCCTGGGAAAGATTCAAGTCCATGTTGCGGGACTGTCCTCATCATCATCAGTCAAATGAGGTGTTGGTCCACACTTTTATTGAGGGTTTGGAACCCCACACTAAAATTTTGTTAGACTCAGCAGCTGGAGGGCAAGCGCTGGAGAAGACTTATGAGGAGCTGTACACTTTGCTCAACCGAATTTCACAAGGCAATCCGGAATGGAATGCAGATTCTTCAAGAGGTGGAGCAAGGAAAGCAGCGGGAGTGCTTGAAGTGGATGGATTCACAGCTATCGCTGCACAGATAGCTGCTTTGCAAAATCAGGTAAACACTCACTTCAGCAATATGAATTTGAACCAGCCGTCAGCCTCAGTCAATTCAGTCCAACAGATGTGGTGTGAAGTGTGTGGTAGTAGTGAGCATTCAGCTGAATGCTGTGGTGCAAATCCTGATTCTGTCAACTTTGTGGGCAATGCACAGAGGAATCAACAGTAGTTTGGTGGTGGCTACAACTCGAATTGGAGGAATCATCCAAATTTTTCGTGGGGTAGCAACAATCAACAAGGCCAGGGTTCAGGGCAGGGTATGCACAGAAACCAAGGAGGGCAACAAGGCTATCAGAATCAGTTTAGAAATCACAATGCCCCTCCTACACCACCATCACCGACTATTGAGGAAATGTTCAAGACAATGATTGCCAACCAGGCACAATTGCAGGCTGACTATGTCAAACTGGCGGCCGAAGTAAAGAACAATCAATTGGCAACCAAGGCTCTTGAATATCAGTTTGGGAAATTTGCCAGTGCCCAAAATACTAGACCAAGGGGAGGACTACCTAGCGACACGGATCCCAATCCTAAGCAGGTAAATGCAGTGACCACGAGGAGTGGTTTACAATTAAAGGAGGTGGAACCGGAAAGACCGCCTCAGAAGTCAGGAGCAGCAGATGTTGAGGGAGAACAAACCTCAGATACGGGGAAGACCAAAGAAGCTGAACCAACAAGGCCTCCACCCCCGTTCCCTCAACGACTTAAGAAACACAAGGAGGAGGCGTGTTTCCAGAAATTCATGGAGGTACTTAAACAGGTACATGTTAACTTACCTCTTGTTGATGTCTTGCAGGATGTGCCAAAATATGCAAAGTATATCAAAGACATCGTGGCCAACAAAAGTCGCTTGACCGAGTATGCCACGGTGGCTTTAACGGAGGAATGCACATCCCGTATTCAGAACAGGTGGCCCACTAAACTGAAGGATCCTGGAAGTTTTACTATCCAGCTGACGATTGGGCAAAGTATCCGAGCTCGTGGGTTATGCGACTTGGGGGCAAGTATAAATCTGATGCCATCTTCGGTATTCAGAAAGTTAGGGATAGGGAGTCCTAGACCTACAACAGTGATCTTGCAGCTAGCAGACAGGTCTTTAGCTAAGCCGGATGGCATTGTGGAGGATGTGCTAGTGCAGGTAGGCTCCCTCATTTTTCCGGTAGATTTCATTATTCTGGATTTTGAGCCAGATGCAGAAGTCCCATTTATTTTGGGACGACCATTTTTGGCAACCGGAAAGGCATTGATCGATGTAGCTGCGGGTCAACTCACGATGCGAGCACACGACAAGGTTGAGGTGTTCGACATGTACAAGGCACCTAAGCTCCCGACTGTCTATAAGGAACTCTCGGTGATCAACGTGATTGATCATGGGAATGCAAATGGATTGAGTGATTCCCGAGAGTTACTAGGTAGGCCACCAAACAAGGTTGAGAACTACTGGGGAGATGACCATGATCGGGTCAAATCGTCCATCTCCCTAGTAGAAAATTGAGCGTAAAGGCTGTCGAGCCGCAACGTTAAACCAAGCGCTGCACGGGAGGCAACCCGTGAAAAATATTTTTCTTTCTTTTTCCTTAGTGTAAAGTTTTTCTTTTATTTTCTTTTCTTTTCTTTTTCTTGACTAGGTTTAGATGTGCATTTTAATTAGTAACTTTTATTCTTTTAGTAGGGAATCTAGTCATTTAACCAATTTTTGTTTAGCGAGGTGATTTTCAGGTATATCGGAGGAAAAATACGTGGAATCGAGAAAATGAGGCGAGGTATGAAAAATAAAATTTGATAGTGAAACAGAGCACTGGCGCGTTGGCGCCGTGTCACGGAGGCAATGCTCCGCGTTGGCCTCCGTGACACGTTGAAGGCAAATCTGGAATTTTTTAAAATTCCAGTAAGCCAACGCGTTGGCTCCGTGTCACGGAGGAGGGCCTCCGCGTTACCCTCCGTGACACGTTGCCCTTATCCCAGTGCCGGGTCACACCGGGTTTCTGGGTGACCCGCGTGTTTTCTTAATAAAAACCCCCGATTTCGCCCCTATTTTCCCCATTCCCTCTTCCCTCCGCGACCAAACACCCATTCCCCTACCCCCAAGCTCCGTGCCACGTTAAGAGGCAAGGAAAACGTCAAGTTTTCATCGATTCTTCAATTCCAAGGTATGTTTTCATCGTCTATCTCAAATTTTTGGCGATTTTTGTCGATTTTGAGCATGTGAGGTGAGATATATCACCCTAGGTAGAAATTAAACATGACGTGAATTATTTTGCGATTGATTGTGTTCGGATTGTTGTAGTTGACGGGTGAACTTATCGATTGATTGAATAATTCATTGTTGATTGTCGAATTGAGTTCTAGGGCTTGGGGTTGTTGAATTTTAACTTGGGTAACTTGATAGTTTGACGAAATTGATGCCGGGGTGTGTTTATTATTTGAGATAAGTCGTGGTAAATATTGTATAATTGGTGAAAGATGACTAATTCTCGATTTTGTGTGGGACATTGCGTAATATGTGAATTGGTTGAATTGCTTAGATTAGTGTATATAAAAGGTTTGTATTGTTGTTTCTATTTTGTTGTTGTTATTGTTGCTAAGTGCTATGGGTGAATAGCTGTCGATAGTAGGATTGGGTTAGCTGTATGAAGTCTGAGTAGTTCGCTAGCTGTTATGCTGTCGAATTTTTGTGAACGCACTAAGCAATATGTTTATAGTGATTGTGCTTGAGGTGTAAATAGATCTATCCTTGCTAACATGTTGTAAATATTGTTAAAGACTAAGTGTGGGGTAAATTTTGTTTAACCCGACCTTAGCCAAAACTAACAAGTTTTTAGCTTAACGTTGTGCTTGTCTGTGTAAATTGACAGGTACAATGGCCAGCCGACAAGATAAAGGCAAGGGTGCTTCAACCTCAGGCACCGGCAGAAAGAGAATGAGACTGGGCACTGCTGTCCCAGCTGCACCTGCTGTTCCACGCGGTCAACACCGCCGATATGGGACACGATGGGTCACCGATGAAGGGAAGAAATGGTACGCAAAGCATAAGGAGAACAAGTACTTCCTGGAGGAACATATTGCAAGGGAACCACTCGCACAGGAGTTCCCTCGCATCGTACAGAGGATTGAAGCAGCTGGGCTCAGCTTTATTTTTCAGGAGCCCAAGGAGTGCAACCTTCACTTGGTCCGGGAATTTTATGCCAACTGGAACCCGGCCATCAGAAGCCACACTATTAAAATCAGAGGGCAGATTGTCACTCTGGAACCCCAGCAGCTGAATGCCATCGTTGGAGCGCGGGACACAGACGCCCACGTTCTCCGCCAGCTCAACATCACCCCACCGTACGACGACATCAGACGTACGTTGTGTGGGGCTCGATCCACAGCCCGATGGAGTAGACACAAAGAGAGGGGTTACCACCAGACTCTGCCCTATTCGCAGATGAACAGGGAGGCCATAATCTGGATAAAAATTGTATGTTCGTGTTTGATCCCGGGAGTACATATGACAGACGTGACTCGGGACCGTGTCTGCCTGGTGTATGCCCTTATGAAAGGGCTTGAGATTAATGTGGGGGCGGTCATAATATCCGCCATGAAGAGAGCCAGACTACACCAGGGCCACAGATACGGGTTTGGCGGACTCATCACCACCTTCCTCCGAGGCCTCGACATTGAGGAAGAAGCCTTGGATTACATTCCGCAGTTGGAGTGGCGGGCCCTTGATGTGACAAAGACCAAGGCCCCCGACACTACACACGGACCTGTGCTGACTCTGGGCGAGCGACATGCTCGTGACGACCAGTATATGGCCTGTATGTTCGGTATGCAGATGCTGCAGCTACGGATAGGTGGGAGACCAGCCACCGAGGATGAATTATGGCAGCTGGAGCTGGACTACCCTTTTGGCGAGAACGCCAGAGCTTTATGCAAGGTGGGGCCAGCCTTTGTGGAGCCGACTGACGACGACGTCTCTACTGATGAGGAGACACGTCGTGAGGAATCTGATGTGGAGTCCGATGACGGCGAGGGAGCTAATTCAGATATGGGCGACGAGGCCGCAGCACCGGATGAGGAAGTCGAATATTTCGACTGAGCAGGGAGTTTCACCACCCAAATTTTTGTGCTTTGTATTTTTGTGAACACTGGGACAGTGTTCGATTTAAGTGTGGGGTGGGGAGTAGTTAGGTGCTGGGTCATAGGCTCTAAATCTGCTGTATATTCTTCCTTGACGTTTATGTATGTCTGTGCTTTCCCTGGTGTTGTGAACTGATTTGTGAATGATGTGTATATATTTGTTTGTGGCTAATGATGTGTGTCTTTAAAAAGTTATGGTTGCCTTTGTAAATATTTTGTAAATTTTGTAAATATTTTTTCTCTATCGATATGATCGATATTTTTCAAAATTTTTGCGAAAAGATGTTGCACTTATCAACATATTTTGTAAATATTTTTTTTTTCATCGAAATGATCGATGTGTTGCAAAAATTTTGAAGTTTTATTTTTGGGTTTCTCGGAGTTTGTTTTCGGTTCTTTTACCGATAATAGTCTCATTGAACCGATGTCATAGTTAGTGAACATTCCCTATGATGGATGGATGACGACCGTCTTAAGGGAAATGTAGTCGATAGGAGTAGATGTTTTGTTTTTAGTTTCTTTGGTGGATTGCATCAATAAACTGTAGTTGCTTATGGTTGCTAAAATTTTGTTGCGTGTGTAATTGATGTTCGAAATGTGAAAGTGATTCGTTTGAAAGCATGTAATTGTGTAAATATGTTGAGTTACCTAGGCTATAGATTTTGGTTCATTATGATTGAGGCTTAATCTTGAATTCATGTAATTGACTAATTAAAGAGTCTGTGAATGCATCTTGATTCGAGCATGTGCATGAAGTGTGAGTGAGGTTTTGCTATTCCATGTCATTGTGAATTGTCTAGAACTTGTCTGGCGTGTATACAAAGCGAAATGAAGGAGGTGTAGTGTCGGAAAGGATGTAGGCATTTCTTTGTTTTAACCGTTAGTTTCCATTTTTTTCTTGTCAAATTCTACCTTTTTATATGTTGTATACCCTAGTCAGCCCGTTGAGCCTTTAGCCGATTTCTTTCTTTTGTCCAGAATTGTATGAACTAAGCTTTATTCCTTCTTTTCATTAGCCTTAAAGTCTATAAGAAGCTCTTAAGCGCTTACAAAGAACAGAAAATTGTTTCCCAAAGTGTTAAAGAGTGAAAAGAGTGAAAAGAAAAGAAAAGCAAAGTGAGGAAAGAAAAGATGATGTTGAAGAGGCACTAGTTGTAATTAAATGAAATTGAGGGTACATGAAAACCTTCCGTTTGGGGTCAAGTGTGCCTGATGAAATGGGCTGTATGAAAGTAAACCAGCATGAATGGGAGAAAAAGAGAAAAGAGAGGAACAATGTCCATGAGTCGATGGGAATGAGTTGAAAAGGCGCTTAAGGATGCTAGCGACTATTATTGGCTAATCCAATATATATATACTAGATCCATAGCCCAGTTACAACCCATTAAAAGTCCTATTTGATCCTACACTGCATTTCTTTATATTAGTGGAGTAATACACTAAGGGCAAGCCTATGGGTCATGACATGATGCATGTGAATTCTTTTGGGAGAGAGAGTGAAATTAATTTCTATATGCCCCTACTTGCATGTTTGTGTGCTGCACGAGCATAAAAGGGGAAGTTTCTCTCGAGTTGTGAGGGTACATGCTTGATGAAAGATTGATTTTCGTGTTGGATTTCTTGATTAGTTGATTTGCATGAGTTTGCCGATATCAAGAATCAATTCTTAAAAGTCTAGGAAGCCTCGATGTATTAAGGTCATTGTCTTGTACGACCAAGCATGTTTCCTTGATGATTTGCAAAAATCGAATAATCGGTATGACCGTAACGTAAATGGTTGCACCATAGTGACAAAGGTTGAGATGTGATGTGCATGATTTGTGTATGTGTTGTTCGAGGACGAACAAGGATTTAAGTGTGGGGTAAGTGATCTTGGGCAGATTTATATGCCCAAGTGATACTCAAACGTATCATTTTTACCTTGTTTGTTGTGCAATGTTTATATAATATCATGTATTTGGTAATAAAATGCGAATTTATACTAACCAACATGATTAGCATTTGTTTTGCAGGATAATGTGATTTTTAAGAGCTAAAATGCGTGTTGGAACTATGTCGGAGTTGGACTTGGATGCGAGCGTGGAAAAGACCTCGGATGGCATATTTTGCAGTGGCTCCGCGATGGTGCCGTGCCACGCTGCCATCGCGGTAGCACACTGCCTGGGCAGAAATAAAAGTGGCAATTTCCAGTGTGCCGGTGCGTCAGCTCCGTGGCACTGAGACAGGCCTCCGCGATGGCCTCCATGCCACGTTGAGGCTAATTATCCGGACCATGCAATTTCCAGAGAGGGTCTGCGTCCACGCCATGTCACGGAGGCAGTGCTCCGCGTTGGCCTCCATGACACGTTGCTTGTTATTCCGGAAAAAATTTCCCACTAGTATAAATAGCACACTTAGGTTATTTTTAAAGGGAGTTTTTTTTAGTTTTAGTTTTTTGAGCCTGAGTTCAGAAGTGGGAGCAGGAACGTGGTTTTGTGGCAGTTGAAGAATAGAAAAGATAAGAGTTTTCTTCTCTTCCCTTCTTCTTTCCTTCAATTGTATGCATGATTCACACTCATTCTAGGATGATTAATTCAAGAATGAGTGGCTAATTCCTTTCTTGCTGAGGTTTTGAACTTGTGAAATGAATGTTGGTAATAATTGATATGGTTTCTTCTTCTTCTTGCATGTTGTTCTATTAATTCTTGTGCTTATTACATTCTTGATTGGCCACCATGAATGTATATCTAAAAAGTCCAATTTCACTCGAGAGAGCATGAAATTGGAAAGTTGTGAATTAATAGGGTATTGTTCTTAACTTGATTTGGGAAAATTGGGTTTTGATGTGCTTTCTTGATAGAAATATACTTGAAAGCCGTATTAGTCAATTTAGGAACCGGAATTGTAGTGTTAGGTCATAAATTGCATTTGATCACAGAAATGTAGACGAGTGGTTTATGAATCTAAAGTGAAATTAAATACGGAAGTTTTAATTTCTAGGCAAACGTTCTTGGCTAGCAATATGAAGAAGAAGATGACAAAATTATCATGATTATCAAGTTCATTACTCGTTCTTAACCTTGGCATGTGCATATCCATTGTCTAAACTCAATGTAAATAGTAGTTATTAATTTTAGTAGATAATCAGTTTAGAAACAAAACTCACTTAAATCTTGGTTGGATTGTTGTTAACATAGTTAGAAATAGAATAGAGATATAGTAAACTAGGCAGTTTTGCATATCTAGAGCAGCCTCCTTGGATCGATACTTGGCTACTTAGCCACTTTATTACTTGTTTGACCACGTACACTTGCGTGTCGGTGTATAATATATACCGAGCAGCAGAGCGCGAACATCCATGTATAGAGATTGAAAAATCATGCAATTGGGTCAAACCCCATACTTGATCACAGACAATTTACCACATTTTGATAGGAATTGGGCATGGGTGTGGAAGAAGACACCCACTCATAGCCTTACATACCTGGGAGGGATGATTTTAACACTTCTCTAATTGCCCAAGATGAGATTCCAATGGATACCTTCAAAACTTGCTCTAAATCCTCCCTTCAAGCTCTCAAGTTTGCATGCACGGAATGAACTAGCTTAGAATAGGTTTTCCCCTATTAAAACCCTGTAAAATAAGCCTTAAACGACGTAGTATAGGTCCTAGGAACTTAGGAATTATGAAAAGACCCTTACTGAATTCATAGGAAAACACTGGCAGGTGGTCCTAACGGACGACTTGACGAATCGTCACTGGCCCAAATGACTCGTTATGTCACTCGTCAGGTGCACTGGTTAACTGATCCTTTAGGGACCGCAATGGGTGACTTAATGACCCGTTGTCACTGGTCAGGACTTGCTTCTACCTCCCGTCATGTACACTGCCTTAGCATTAAATGGAACTCACCTTGCTTGATCACGACTCACCTCATGATTCGTTGGGACAGACCACGACTTGTGGGGTCTCTTCCGTTAGGTACACTAGTTCCTTCTTTTTCTCTTCCCCCTCCCTCACCCCACGACTGACCTAACGACTCGTGGGATCTGACCACGAGTTGTTGCCACGCCTGTGGGGACGGTCTTGACCACTTGGGCGAAATAGTGGGGCATCATGTAAGGCTCTATCATGATGGTATCAATTAACATGAGTTCTCCCATTATTCCTCATGATTTATGCATGGTTATGTTTATGTTACTTTGGATCAATTCATGTTTAATGAAGCTTTTCTCCTATGATTATGATTATGACTTATTTATGAATGTTTTGAAAACCTTGAGCCCTCATGTTTACATGATGATACATACTTGATGATCATGTTGTCCTACTCTTATGAACTCTTACGTAATTTAACTATCCATTTTCACTTACCTTGCATACTCAATATATTCCAAGTACTGACCGCATACGCTATGCTATATCATTTCATGATACAGGTTCGAGGGATCAGTCTAAACTGCATCATTAGTTCGGCTCCTCCCTCAGGCCTATCTAGCCAGTGTTGGCGAGTCCTAATCCTTCGAGGACATTCAATTATCCCTTATTATGTGCTTTCAGTTATAGACTTTGTCGAGCTAGTCGCTGGTGCTGTCCCATCAACTCATCAGTTATGTTAGAGGCTTTTCAAACATCATGTAGAAATCAGCTTGTCGTTGTTGATTCAGTTTTAGCTTGATATATGTATACACATACCTCCACTATTATGTATGTTAAACTTCCATTTTATTATGTTGAGTTTAGACGTTATGTTTATGCCATGAGTCGACTTAGAGCCTCCCAGGATTTATTGTCCCGTGTCTCGATCCGGGCCTTTGTTTGGATCGTGACAAATTTGGTATCAGAGCATTAGGTTTTGAAATATCCTAGGGTTCCTAAAAGCCGCGTTAAGTAGAGTTTTTTTCATGGATATGAAGTGCGCCAAACTTATGATGAAGAGACTGCGAGACATTTAGGAAATGTTCCCTTCTTTCATGATTTATGTCGTGCGATGAAATGCCTCTCTCTCCTTATAACTCATGATATATGCATTTGCAGAATCATGCCTCCTCGGCGAGTAAATGGAAGAAGGAATGGAAACGAACATGGCCACAAGGATGGCAATGGAGATGGGAACTAGTAGGACCCACCAGCCCATGAGGAGAATGTACCCGAGCAAGTTGCCCACACAGAGTTCAGGGCAGCCGTACAGATGCTACCTCAGGCCTTTACCACCCAGGTCAATCAACAGGCGGTAGTGCATGTCCCTCCGAATGGGAATGTGGCGGTGGCAAGAGTCAGAGATTTTTTGAGGATGAACCCTCCGAAGTTCCTTGAATCGAAGGTGGACGAGGATCCACATGAGTTTATTGATGAAGTGCTGAAGATAACTTAGATCATGGGAATGACCGAGGAGGAGTGCGCAGACCTAGTCTTGTATCAGTTGAAAGGGGTCGCGCACATCTGGTTCAAGCAATGGAAAGATAGTAGGGTAGTTGGAGCAGGCCCTATTGGTTGGGAGGAGTTTCATGATGCATTTCTGGAGCAGTTCTTCCCTTGTGAGATGAGGGAGATTAAAGTAGTGGAGCTTGTGAACCTGAAGCATGGTAACATGGCAGTCCAGGAGTATGCTTTGGAGTTCCCTTGTTTGTCAAAGTATGCACCAGAGCTAGTGGCTAATTAGAGGGCTCGGGTGAGCAGGTTTGTACGTGGAGTGGCGAACTACCTGGACAAGGATTGCAGGACTGCTATGCTTCATTAGGACATTGATTTTCCCCGACTGGTTTTTATGCCTTGCAAATGGAGGTGGTGCAATGAAGAGAGAGAAAGAGAGAGGCCAAGAGGGCCAGGACATACAATTTTGGGTTCTCTCAGTAGAGAGGAGGCGGACATCGCCAGCAGTCTCATCATAGGTCATTAGCTCTAGAACCATCTTTGGTCAGTGCACCATCCAGACTGCGAGGTGATCAGAAGAGCAAAGCCTTAGGTTCGAGGGGCTAGAGTAGCATGCAGACAGAGCGTACTTTCCCGGCCTTTGGGAAGTGTGGAAAGAATCATTTGTGGGAGTGCTTGATTGGGTCGGAGGTCTGTTTTGGGTGTGGTAGACCTGGGCACAGCCGTCTGGAGTGTTTATTGGATATACAGGGTGATGGTAGAGGTAGTACATAGGCTACCAGCTCAGCTTCAGTACCAGCACGCCTAGCTCAGCAGGGTGCATCCACTAATGCAGGTGGTGGACAACACCAGAACAGGTTTTATGCCCTTGCATCTCGATAGGAGCAGGAGACTTCACAAGATGTGGTTACGTGTATGTTAGGAGTATTCCACCTTGATGTATATTCATTGTTAGATCCAGGGGATACTTTATCTTTTGTGACGCCCAATGTTGCGTGTAGTTTTGGAGTTAGTCTCTGATGTTGGGCAGAATTTCATGCCCAAGTGATACTCAAATGCTTCATTTCGACTTGTTTGTCTATCGTTATTGTGTACATTCTCATGTGATTTGTAGTTAAATGTGAATTTATACTAACCAACATGATTAGTGTTGTTTTGCAGGTAAAATGGAATTTTGGGAAGCTAAGCTACATGTTGGTAAAATCGGGAATCGACTTGGAAACAAGGAGTGGAAAAGGACAAGGAAGAGTAGCAAAATAAGGGCTCCGTGATGGAGCCGTGTCACGCTGCCATCGTGGAGGTATTCTTCCTCGGGTGAATTAAATTTGGCGATTTCCAGTGGAGGTTCGCGTTACCTTCGTGACACGGAGGCAGTGCTACGCGATGCACTCCATGTCACATTGAGTACAATTACCTGGGACATCAATTTCCAGTGTAGGTGCGCGATAGCACCGTGGCACGTTGGCCAGGCTCCGCGATGCAGGCCGTGGCACGCTGAGGTGAAATTGCTGAGGAGCTGAATTCCAGTGAGGGTCTGCGATACCTCCGTGGCATGGAGGCAGTGCTCCGCGATACACTCCGTGCCACGTTGCTTGTTATTCCGGGAAAAATTTTCAACAGTATAAATAGCACACTTAGGTTTTATTTTAAACAATTCTGACTTGGTTGAGAAAGAATGTGGGTTACAGGCAGTTGAGGGGACGAAAATTTTAGGGTTCTTCTCTATCTCTTTCTCTTTCATCTCAATTGTTTATATGAATTCTACTTATTTGATGATGTTAAATCAACAAATTAGTGGCTAAATTCACTTCTTGCTGAGGTTAAGAACAATTATAGTTGAATGTAATTGTTAATCATTTCAGTTTTTATCTTTTCTTCAATGGTTGTTCTATCAATTCTTGTTCTTACTGCATTAATGTTTGGCCAATGTTAATGTATATCTAAAAAATCCAAATTTGATTTTGAAAAGGAAAGAAATTGGAAAGATGTGAATTGGTAGGATATGATCTCTTCTTAGTTTGGAAAATTGAGAATTGATTTACATTCAGAATAGAAACATATCTGAAAGTCTTATTAGTCAATTAAGGAATCGAGAATGTATGGCTAGAACATGAAATTCTTTTATCACAGAAATGTAGATTAAGGCTCATGATTCTTAAGTTGGATAGGAGTCGAAAGTTCCAATCCATAGGCAATAATTCTTGACTAGCAACCGAAGGAAAGATTAACTGAATTGTATTGATAAATTAATTCCCTACATGTTCGTTTTAACTTCAGCTTTCTCATTACTATTGTTCAGACTCACTTTATAATTTTGCCTTAGATTCTTATTAATTAGTAAACTCAAACTCTCAAAATATTATTTATTTGGTTGTCTGCATTTTTAAAGATATAGTTCATTAACACTTAAGTTAATTAGTACCGTAGCTCAGTCCTTGTGGGATCGATACTTGGCTTTACTTAAGCCACTTTACTACTTGTTCGACCACGTGCACTTGCGTGTAGTCACCACAGCACCGAACAAGTTCTTGGCGCCGTTGCCGGGGACTGGCAATTGGTAAAATTATTTTCTTAGTGTTAGTTTACAAATTCTATATAAGTGCTGACAACTTGGTCTTAGCCTTTCTCTTGCAGTTATTGAATTCTTCTGAACGCTGGCAAGAGACAAGGAGTTGGTGGATTCATATATAGAGCCGGAAAGAAAATTTCATCGTCAAAGAAGGGAAGCTCTAGAGAAAAAGCTACAGTTGCTCAGGCAGACAATCCTGAAGCAACAACAGAATCCACCACTTGTGAGGGCAGTTCTAGTGCCCGAGGAAATGGCAGCTAGGCCGGTTCGCGAAGTGGCAATCCCACATGCTAACAATGTTACATCTAGTATTCGTAGACCAGATCCAGGAGGGAGGTTTGAGCTTAAACAGAACATGGTGCAATTGTTGCACACCAGCGGGCAATTCACAGGTCTCCCTCATGAAGATCCACAACAATATCTCCAAAACCTTTTGGAGATAAGTGATACTTACAATCCCACTGGAGTATCATCCGACTACGTGAGGCTTACATTATTCCCATTTTCATTATTGGGGGAAGCAAAGAGGTGGTTGAAAGCTGAACCACCCAACTCTATCACCACTTGGGATGATCTTGCAAGAAATTTTTTGATAAGATTCTTTCCATCCGGGAAAACAGCAAGACTTAGAAGTCAGATTCTAAGTTTTAAACAAAGAGAGGGGGAGAATCTGTATTAAGCTTGGGAAAGGTTCAAGTCATTGCTAAGGGATTGTCCTCACCATCACCAGTCAAATGATGTGTTGGTGCATACTTTCATAGAGGGTTTGGAACCCCACACAAAAATTTTTCTAGACTCAGCAGTTGGGGGACAAGCATTAGAAAAGACTTATGAGGAGCTGTTTACTTTGTTAAATCGTATTTCACAGGGAAATCCAAAGTGGAATGCGGACTCTTCAAGAGTAGGAACAAGGAAAGCGGCAGGAGTCTTTGAGGTGGATGGTTTTACAGCTATCGCTCCACAGATAGCTGTATTGCAAAATCAACTTAACACCCACTTCAGCAATATGAGCTTGAATTAACCACAAGCCCTAGTTAATGTAGTGCAGTAGGTTCGGTGTGAAGTATGCGGTAGTAATGAACACTTAGCTGAGTGTTGTGGTGCAAATCCAGATTCAGTGAACTTTTTTGGGAACGTCCAGAGAAATAATCACCAGCAGTATGGCAATAATTACAACTTAAATTGGAGGAATCATCCGAATTTCTCTTGGGGTAGTAATAGCCATCAAGGGCAGAGTTCGAATCAGGGTGTGCAGAGAAATCAAGGGGGGCAGCAGAATTATCAGTCTCAATACAGAGGAAACAATGCACCTTCTCCACCACCCATCAGCATTGAGGAAATGTTTAAAACAATGATAGCTAACCAAGCTCAAATGTAGGCTGATTATGTGAAATTAGCGGCAGACATGAAAAATCAGCAGTTAGCTACTAAGGCGTTGGAGTACCAGTTTGGACAACTAGTAGGAGCTCAAAACACCAGACCTAGAGGAGGACTACCGAGTGACACTGACCCTAATCCCAAGCTGGTCAATGTAGTGACCACAGGAAGTGGATTACAAATCAAGGAGGTGGAACCAGAAAGACCACCTCAGCAATCAGGAGCAGTGAAAAAAGATAGGGAGCATGATGATGAGAGGGGGAAGGAGAAGGCAGTCGAGGCAAAAAGACCACCACCCCCGTTCCCTCAAAGATTAAAGAAACACAAGGAGGAAGCTTGTTTTAAAAAGTTCATGGAGGTGCTTAAACAAGTACACATTAATTTACCTTTGGTTGATGTTTTGCAGGGAGTGCCTAAATATGCAAAGTATATCAAGGACATCGTAGCCAACAAAAGCAGATTGACGGAGTATGCTATGGTGGCGCTTACAGAGGAGTGCACTTCCCGGATTCTGAACAGGTTGCCAACAAAGCTCAAGGACCCTGGGAGCTTTACAATTCAGATCACAGTCAGGCAAAGTATCAGAGCTTGCGGACTATGTGATTTGGGAGCGAGCATAAACTTGATGCCGACATCGATGTTCAAGAAGTTGGGGTTGGGCAGTCCTAGACCAACTACAGTGATCTTGCAGTTAGCAGACCATTCTTTGGCCAGACCAGATGGCATTATGGGGGACGTGCTAGTGCAAGTGGGCTCCCTCATATTCCCGGTAGATTTTATTGTCTTGGATTTTGTGCCGGATGCGGAAGTCCCATTTATTTTGGGACGTCCTTTCTTGGCAACCGGGAGAGCTTTAATTGATGTAGCTGCAGGCCAGCTAACCATGCGAGTGCTTGACAAAGTGGAGGTATTTGATGTGTATAAGGCCATGAAGCTTTCGTCCATCTATGAGGAGCTATCAGCAATCAATGTGCTAAATAAGGAAGAAATTCTTCAAATTGTTGATTCTCAAGATCCATTGGAAAGAGCTTTGAGAGGCTCCGATCATTTCAGAGACAGGAATACTTATGAGATGGTGCAAATGTTGAATGAATCAAAATGGTATCTCAGGAAGCAAGACTTTCAACCATTGATGAGGTCCCTGGAACCATTGCTAAAACCATCTATTGAGGAAGCACCAAAACTGGAGTTGAAGACATTGCCTCCACATCTGAAATACGTCTTTTTGGGGGAAGATGACACCTTGCCAGTCATAATCTCTGCAGAATTGATAGAGGCACAGGAAAAGGATGCATTGGTGGTTCTCAAGAGGAGGAAGAAAGCAATGGGCTGGCAAATGTCAGACATTAGGGGTATCAATCTAGCTTTTTGCACACATAGAATTTTCATGGAGAAAGGAGCAAAGCCAACTGTACAACATCAGCGGAGGTTGAATCCGATGATGAAGGATGTGGTTAGGAAGGAAGTGATTAAGTGGCTTGATGTAGGTGTGGTCTATCCTATTTCAGACAGCGAATGGGTTAGCCCCGTTCAGTGTGTCCCAAAGAAAGGAGGGATGACCGTGGTCACCAATGATAAAAATGAGTTGATCCCTACACGCACAGTCACAGGCTGGCGGATTTGCATGGACTATAGAAAGCTCAATGAAGCCACAAGGAAAGATCAGTATCCTATCCTATTTATTGATCAGATATTGGACAAATTGGCTGGTCAAGAATATTATTGTTTCCTTGATGGCTATTCTGGCTATAACCAGATAGCCATAGTACCGGAGGATCGGGAGAAGACTACTTTCACATGTCCTTATGGGACATATGCTTTCAGGCGAATGCCATTTGGCTTATGCAATGCACCCGCCACATTCTAGAGATGCATGATAGAGATCTTCCATGATATGGTGGAAGATTTAATCGAGGTATTTATGGATGAATTTTTTGTTTTCGGTAATTTGTTTGCTATTTGTTTGCAGAATCTTGACAGGGTGCTAGGTCGTTGTGAAGAATCCAACCTTGTACTCAACTGGGAGAAATGTCATTTCTTAGTCAAGGAGGGTATCGTCCTTGGCCATAAAGTGTCTTACAAGGGGTTGGAAGTCGATCATGCAAAGATCGAGGTTATTGAAAAGCTACCACCACCTGTGTTAGTGAAGGGTGTTCGCTGTTTTCTCGGACATGCAGGGTTCTACAGACGGTTCATCAAGAACTTCTCTAAAATTTCTAGACCAATATGCAGGTTGCTAGAAAGAGAGGTGAAGTTCGAGTTTGATGAGGATTGTGTCAAAGCATTCGAAGAGTTGAAACAGAAGTTGATAGACGCACCTATCCTCATTTCTCTGGATTGGGAACAACCGTTTGAATTAATGTCTGATGCAAGTGATGTGGCTGTAGGAGCTGTATTGGGGCAGCAGAGGAATAAAATTTTTCATTCTATTTAATTATGCAAGCAAAACACTGGACGCAACCCAAGTCAATTATACAGTCACAGAAAAGGAGATGCTAGCATTGGGGTTCGCATTTGATAAATTCAGGTCCTATTTGGTGGGTTCTAGAGTAGTGGTGTATACAGATCATGCAACGATTCGGTATCTGTTTAACAAAAAGGATGCAAAGCCCAGGCTGATTAGATGGATCTTGTTGTTACAAGAGTTTGACCTAGAGATTCGGGACAGAAAGGGGAGAGAGAATCAAGTGGCAGATCACCTATCGCGATTGGAAAGCCGGTCGCATGTGAAGGAAGGTGACAACATCAAAGAAGAGTTCACGGATGAGCAACATTTGGCAATAAGGGAAGCTGAAATCCATTGGTATGCAGACATTGTGAATTTGCTAGTGATTGGAGTCTATCCACCGGAGGCTACGGCTCAATAGAGAAAGAAGTTGAGACATGATTGCAGGTATTATATTTGGGATGAGCCGTACTTGTTTAAGCAGGGACCGGATCAGGTGATGAGAAGATGCATCCGGGAGAGCCAGATTGCAGAAGTATTGAGGAGTTGTCACTCTTCATTGTATGGAGGGCACCACGGAGGCGAGAGGACAACACAAGGTGCTACAGTTAGGTTTCTTTTGGCCTACACTGTTCAGAGACTCTATGGCACACGTAAAAATGTGCGATAGATGTCAAAGAACAGGCAAAATTGGTAGAAGGCAGGAGATGCCACTGCAACAGATATTAGAAGTGGAGATCTTTGATGTATGGGGTATAGATTTCATAGGCCCGTTCCCACCTTCATTTGGTAATCGTTACATCTTGGTGGCCGTTGATTATGTAACAAAGTGGGTTGAAGCAACAGGTTGCCCCAGGAATGACAACAAGGTGGTAACAAAATTTTTGAAAAAGCACATTTTCACCAGGTTCGGGACACCCCGAGCCATTATCAGTGATGGAGGGGCTCATTTTGTAAATGCAAGTTTCAAGAATTTTCTAGCTAAGTATGGGGTGCGCCACAAGGTAGCAACAACATATCATCCCCAAACTAGTGGGCAAGTGGAGGTGTCGAACTGAGAAGTAAAGCAGATTCTACAGAAAACAGTGAATGCACAACGTAGTGATTTGTCAAGCAAACTTGACGATGCGTTGTGGGCTTATAGAACTTCATACAAGACACCAATTGGGACTTCTCCGTACAAATTGGTCTATGGAAAGGCGTGTCATCTGCCTGTGGAGCTAGAACACTGAGCTTTCTGGGCCGTGAGGAAATTGAACATGGATCTAGAGCTAGCGGGGAAGAAGAGGCTGATGCAACTCAGCGAACTTGATGAGTTTTGTTGGCATGCCTATGAAAGTGCCAAGTGCTACAAAGAGAAAACAAAGAGGTGGCACGATAAACATATGGTGCATCGGATCTTTGAGCCGGGGTAGAAAGTATTGCTATTCAATTCAAGATTGAGGCTTTTTCCAGGAAAATTGCGGTCCAAATGATCATGGCCATTTGAGGTGGTAAGAATGACCCCGCACGGGGTGGTGGAGTTGTGGCAAGAAGATAGAAGTGCCACGTTCTTAGTAAATGGGAAGCAATGTAAGCATTATTAGGGTGAGGACGTTATTCGAGAAGACGTCTATCACTCTAGAGGATGATTGAGCAATGAATGACGTCGAGCTGCGACGGTAAACCAGGCGCTGCACGGGAGGCAACCCGTGAAATTGTTGTAATAGATGAGTAGAACTATTTGAAAAAAAAGAGAAAAAGAAAAGAAAAAGAAAAGAAAAAGAAAAAAAATAAAAAATAAAAATTTTGTTTTGTGTTGAAACCTATGAATGCTAACCAATTTCTTGTGGTGAAGTGATTTTCAAGTGGAACAGAGGGCAAAAATGCAAAGAAACGCAAAGGAAAAAATCGAGGTTAGAAAAATAAAAAGTGACATGTTACACTGAGCCTACGCGATGGCTCCGCATCACGGAGGGGGTGCTCCACGTTACCCTCCATGACACGTTGAAGAGTGTTCCGAATTGTTTAAAAATCCAGAACACTGGCGCGATGGACCCGTGTCACGGAGGGGGTGCTCCGCGTTACCCTCCGTGACACATTGAGTGTTATTTCGCGTCGGGTCACACCAGGTCGCCGGGTAACCCGCGTGAAATATCACTTTAAAACGTCGATTTCCCTCATTTCTTCCCTTATTTTCCCTTCCCTCCGCGACCAACACCCCAAATTCCCTTCTCCCCCAACGTGACACGGACCTAGGCATCGATTTTCTTGGAGTTTTCTTCAATTTCATCGGATTAAAGGTATGTTCTTGAACTTTACCTCATTTTTGCTTAAATTTTCGATTCTTGAACATGTGTAGTCATTGTACCTTGCCCTAAGTGAGAATTAAGCTTGAATTCATTTAAGTTATGATTGATTGATGTTCATAGTATCGTTGTGAGTATATGAACTCGATGAATGCATGTTTTATTGAATTTTTGCGAAAATGGTAGCTAGGGTTGGAAATTGAATGGGAAGAAGACTAAAATTGTTTGAAATGTTGAACAAAATTGGGTTGTGCATGTTGGGTGAATTGAATTATGTTGTGATTAATGTTGAATATGCTAAGTAGACAAGGGATTTTCGGGAGAATGAAATTGGTGACTTGCATAGGTTGTTGAGAACAAACATTTGGCCAAGTGCTATGATGATGAAAGTGAATCGATGGTGATAATTTTATTCATTGTACGAAGTCTGAGTAGTACATAGTAATTGTTCCATCGATTGATATGAATGCACTAAGACGATTGAACGTTAAAAATGAGGAAAATCATGAATGTCTTATCGAATTGTTTTGATTGTGGCTAATATAAGTGTGGGGTGACCTAATTAAACCCAACCTTAGTTGAAGCTAATTGTGACTTGAATAACATTAGGACTGTCTGTTTGATTGTACAGGAACAATGTCAGGCAGGCAAGACAAGGGAAAGGGCGCATCCACATCGGGCGCCGGTAGGAAAAGGATAAGATTGGGAACAACAGTTCTAGCAGCACCAACGGTTCCGAGAGGCCAACGCCGACAATATGGAACCCGATGGGTGACTGATGAAGGGAAGAAGTGGTATGCAAAACATAAAGAAACCAAATACTTCCTGGAAGAGCATATAGCACGGGAACCGCTGGCAGAGGAATTCCCGCGGATTGTACACCGGATTAACACCGCTGGGCTTAACTTCATCTTCGAAGAGCCCAGGGAGTGCAATATCCATCTCATCTGGAAGTTCTATGCCAACTGGAACCCGACCCTCCGCAGTCACACCTTCAAAATCAGGGGGCAGGTTGTCACTTTTGAGCCCCATCACCTGAATGCGACCTTGGGGGCGCGGGACACAGACGTCCATGTCCTTCGAAAGCTGAACATCACTCCACCTTATGCGAATATTAGACGCACTCTATGTGGAGCCCGTTCGACAGCACGGTGGGTTAGGCACAAGGAGAGGGGCTACCATCAAACACTGCCCTACTCTCAGATGAACAGGGAAGCCAGGATCTGGCTGAAAATTGTGTGCTCATGCTTGATCTCAGGGGTGCACATGAAAGATGTCACCCGAGATCGAGTGTGCTTGTTGTATGCCCTGATGAAGGGACTTGAAATAAATGTTGGGGCGGTGATCATCTCCGCCATAAAGAGAGCCCAACTGCATCAAGGGCACAGATACGGGTTCAGTGGTTTGCTTACCATGTTCCTGAGGGGCCATGATATCGAGGAGGAGGCCCTGGATTACATCCCACAGATTGACAAGCGTGCCTTGGATGTCACCAAAAGCAAGGCACCTAACACTACTCATGGGTCGGTGCTCACACTAGCCGAGCGACATGCTCGGGATGATCAGTATATGGCCCGCATGTATGGGATGCAGATGCTGCAGTTGCGCATTGGTGGGAGGCCGGCAACAGAGGATGAGCTGTGGCAGCTCAACCTGGATTACCCATTCGGCGAGAATGCACGAGCTCTATGCAGAGTGGGGCCCGCATTTGTTGAGCCCGTAGATGATGATGTCCCCACCGATGAGGAGACACACCGGTAGGACTCAGATGTTGAGTCATATGAGGACAGTAGGGGCGATTCTGATATGGGAGACGAGGCAACGACACCTGATGAAGAAGTTGAATACTTCGATTGATCAGAGAGTTTCACCACCTACCTTTGTGATATGTTGAAATTATGTGAACACTGGGGACAATGTTCAATTTAAGTGTGGGGTAAGAGTAGTTAGGTGCCAGCTGTTTCGTTTTTGTTTTTGTTTATGTTTATGTTTTGTGTTGTTGTGCCTGTGAAAAATGTGACCCTGTGACTTTGTGTGGTGTGTCTACAATTAAGTTGGTATTGTAATGAATATTAAGCTGTTGTGTGTTGTGTTGAGCTGTTGTTGAATGGTTGTTGTGTAAATATTTTTGTTTTCTATCGAAATTATCAAAAATTTTAAATTTTTTTGTTAAATTTATTTTATGTTGGGTTTCTCGACCTTTGTTTTCGGTGCTTTTACCGAGAATAGTCCCATTGAACTAAATTCGTAGGCAGTGACCGTTCCCTATGATGGATGGATGACGACCGTCTTAAGGGAAATGTAGTCGATAGGAGTAGTTTTTTTTCTTTTCTTTCTTTCTTTTGTTTGTTTCCCAAACGTGTCGCTACTTCATGGTTCGGAATTCTTGTTACGTGTTGTACATGATATTAAGATGCAAAGGTTATTCGTATGAAAGAATGCAAATGTGTAAGCATGTTGAGATACCTAGGCCATAGAGTTCGATTCGGTGTGATCGAGGCATAATAGTGAATTCTTGTAATTAGCTGATTGAAGAGTCTGTGAATATGTTTTGAGTTGAGCATGTGCAATGAGTGTAATGTGAGGTTTCGATTATTCCATGCTATTGTGAAGTGTCTAGAACTTGCCTGGTGTGTGTACTAAACAAAATGAAGGATGTGCAGTGTAGGAAAGGATGTAGGCATTTCTTTGATTAAACCGAAAGTTTCTCCATTATCATACCTACCTTGAATGTACATCCTAGTTAGCCCCATTGAGCCTTTAGCCTATTTTTTTTCTTCTTTGAAGAGGTACAAACCGAGCTTAATCCCTTCTTTTCATTAGCTGTGAATTTGATCCAAAACTCTTAAGCGCTCAAGAAAAAAAATTCCCACAGTGTAAAGGAGTGAGAATTGTGAAAAGGAAGGAAAAGCAGAAGTGGTGAGAGTTAAAGAAAAGGTCAAAGGTGCACTTGCTGAAATTAAATAAAATAAAGATGTATAACTAATCTTTGCTAGTAAGTCGAGTGTGCTTAAAGAAATGGGAACAAAAACAAAGAAAAAATTTCTTCAAGAATGGGAGGATAAAGGAAGCAAAAAATGGCTGTAATGATGGTGGGATGTATTGAAAAGTGCTTCAGGAAGCTAGTTGCTATTATTGGTTAGACAAGTATTTGCTAGTTCCTTAGCTTACATTACAACCCGTTAAGTCCTATTTGATCTTACATCACTCGTCCTTATATTAGTGGAGTAATACACTAGAGGCAGGCCTATGGTTCATGACACGATGCATGTGAATTCTTTGGGAGAGAGAGCAAAATTGTATTCATATACCCCTACATGTAGTGCTTTGGAAATCATATGATAGCAAATGGGGTATTTCTCTTGTGTTGTGAGGGCACATGCTTGACGAGAGATTAATTTCGTGTCGGATGTCTTGATCAGTTGATTTGCACGAGTTTGCCAAGATCGACAATTGATTCTTGAGCTTAAGAGATCTTAATGTGATGTACTTCATTGTATTGATGAGATCATGCATGTTTTCTTGATGATTTGCTATATTAAATAATCGGTATAGCCGTAGCTTGAATTGTTGAGCCAAAGTAGCTATGCGTGAGTGTCAATTGCATGAGATGTGAGAATATTGTTCGAGGACGAACAAGGTTTTAAGTATGGGGTAAGTGATCTTGGGCAGAATTTCATGCCCAAGTGATACTCAAATGCTTCATTTCGACTTGTTTGTCTATCGTTATTGTGTACATTCTCATGTGATTTGTAGTTAAATGTGAATTTATACTAACCAACATGATTAGTGTTGTTTTGCAGGTAAAATGGAATTTTGGGAAGCTAAGATACATGTTGGTAAAATCGGGAATGGACTTGGAAACAAAGAATGGAAAAGGACAAGGAAGAGCAGCAAAAATAAGGGCTCCGTGATGGAGCCGTGTCACGCTGCCATCGCGGAGGTATTCTGCCTCGGGTGAATTAAATGTGGCAATTTCCAGTGGAGGTTCGCATTACCTCCGTGACATGGAGGCACTGCTACGCGATGCACTCCGTGTCACGTTGAGTACAATTACCTGGGACATCAATTTGCAGTGTAGGTGTGCGATAGCACCGTGACACGTTGGCCAGGCTCCGCGATGCAGGTCGTGGCACGCTGAGGTGAAATTGCTGAGGAGCCGAATTCTAGTGAGGGTCTGCGATAGCTCCGTGGCACGGAGGGAGTGCTCCACGATACACTCCGTGCCACGTTGCTTGTTATTCCGGGAAAAATTCTCAACAGTATAAATAGCACACTTAGGTTTTATTTTAAACAATTCTGACTTGGTTGAGCAAGAACGTGGGTTATAGGCAGTTGAGGGGACGAAAATTCTAGGGTTCTTCTCTATCTCTTTCTCTTTTATCTCAATTGTTTGTATGAATTCTACTTATTTGATGATGTTAAATCAACAAATGAGTGGCCAAATTCACTTCTTGCTGAGGTTAAGAACAATTGTAGTGGAATGTAATTGTTAATCATTTCAGTTTTCATCTTTTCTTCAATGGTTGTTCTATCAATTCTTGTTCTTACTGTGTTAATGTTTGGCCAATGTTAATGTATATCTAAAAAATCCAATTTTGATTTTGAAAAGGAAAGAAATTGGAAAGATGTGAGTTGGTAGGATATGATCTCTTCTTAGTTTGGAAAATTGAGAATTGATTTACATTCAGAATAGAAATATATCTGAAAGTCTTATTAGTCAATTAAGGAATCGGGAATGTATGGCTAGAACATGAAATTCTTTTATCACAGAAATGTAGATTAAGGCTCATGATTCTTAAGTTGTGTAGGAGTCGATAGTTCCAATCCATAGGCAATAATTTTTGACTAGAAACCGAAGGAAAGATTAACTGAATTGTATTGATAAATTAATTCCCTGCATGTTTGTTTTAACTTCAGCTTGCTCATTACTATTATTCAGACTCACTTTATAATTTTTCCTTAGATTCTTATTAATTAGTAAACTCAAACTCTCAAAATATTATTTATTTGGTTGTCTGCATTTTTAAAGATATAGTTCATTAACACTTAAGTTAATTAGTACCGTAGCTCAGTCCTTGTGGGATCAAGTGATCTTGGGCAAATTTATATGCCCAAGTGATACTCAAAAGTACCATTTTAGCCTTGTTTATCTATTAATGTGTATACATTCTCATGTAATCGGTAATAAAATGTGAATTTATACTAACCAACATGATTAGCATTGGACAACATAAATTAAAGGGGCTCCGCGATGGAGCCGTATCACGCTGCCATCGCGGAGGCCTTCTGCCTGGATAGGAAAATTTCCCCCAAATTCCAGTGGAGGTCCGCGTTTTCTCCGTGGCACGGTGGCATGGCTCCGCATTGCACACCGTGCCACGTTGAGCTTTAATTCCTGGACCCCCAGTTCCAGTGAGGGTCCGCATCCGTAGCGTGTCCGGAGGCAGTGCTCCGCGATGCACTCCGTGACACGTTGCTCATTATTTCGGGAAAAATTTCCACCAGTATAAATAGAACACTTAGGTTCATTTTTCAATATTCTGACTTGGTGGAGCAAGGACGTGGGTTACAAGCAGTTGAGGGACGAAAATATCAGGGTTTTTTCTCTCTTTCTTTCTTCTTTAATTCAATTGCTTGTATGATTAACACATTTTAAGATATTTAATCCACAAATGAGTGGCTAATTCCTCTTCTTGCTGAGGTTATGAACAATTGTGATGAAATTTGATCATTGATTCTTTGGTTTTTCATCTTTTCTTCCATGTTGTTCTATTAATTCTTGTTCTTACTGCGTTAATGTGTGGCCTACGTTAATGTACATCTAAAAAGTCCAGTTTCACTCGAGAGAGCAAGAAATTGGAAAGTTGTGAATTAATAGGATATGTTCTTTACTTGGTTTGGGAAAATTGAGTTTTGATTTTCTTTCAGGATAGAAATATACCTGAAAGTTGTATTAGTCAATTTAGGAACCGAAATTGTATGGCTAGAACATGAATTGCATTTGATCACAGAAATGTAGACGGATGGTTCATGATTCTTAAGTGAGGTTAAATACGAGAGTTTTAATCTCTTGGAAATTGTTCTTGGCTAGCAACTGGAGGAAAAGATTAACCAAAGTATGATGACAAGTAATTTCATTAAATGTTTGTTTAACCTCAGCATGCTCTCATTCATAGTTCAGATTCAAAGTAGATAATTGTTTTAGCTTTAGTATAAAAAATTATAAAACAAACTATCAAACTTTTGGTTACACTGTTGTCTGCATTTTTAGAAGTAAAATATAGTACACTTGAGCAAATTGCACTTCATCCAAGTCTTTGTGGGATCGATACTTGGCTTACCAAAGCCACTTACTACTTGTTCGACCACGTGCACTTGCGTGTCGTTTTATACCCCACAAATCACGCCGAACAAGTTTTTGGCGCCGCTGCCGGGGACTTGGCAATTGGTGAATTTGTTTTGAGTGTTAATTTACTGTATTTTTATTTTCTTAGTGTTGACAACTTGGTCTTAGCCTGTATTTTGCAGACTTAATTGCTGTTGAATGCTGGCAAGAGAGAAGGAGCTGGTGGAATCGTATATAGAGCCAGAAAGGATATTTCACAGTAAACGAAGAGAAGCTCTACAAAGAAAGCTGTAGTTGCTCAGACAGACAATCATGGAGCAACAACAGAATCCACCGGTAGTACGGGAAGTGTTAGTGCCCGAAGAAGCAACAGCTCGGCCGGTTCGCGAGGTGGAAATCCCACATGCCAATAATGTTACATCTAGTATCCGCAAACCTGAGCCGGGAGGGAGATTTGAACTTAAACAAAATATGGTGCAGTTGCTGCACACTAGCGGGCAGTTTACCGGTCTCCCTCATGAAGATCCACAGCAGCATCTCCAAAATTTTTTGGAGATAAGTGACACTTACATCCCCGCTGGAGTGTCATCAGATTATGTCCGGCTTACATTGTTCCCATTCTCATTATTGGGAGAAGCCAAGAGGTGGTTGAAAGCTGAGCCACCGAATTCTATTTCTACGTGGGATGATCTTGCATGGAAGTTTTTGATACGGTTTTTTCCCTCTGGTAAAACAGCAAGACTTAGAAGTCAAATTCTAAGTTTCAAACAGAGAGAGGGAGAAAATTTATATCAGGCTTGGGAGAGATTTAAATACATGTTGCGGGATTGTCCTCATCATCATCAGTCCAATGATGTGCTGGTGCACACATTTATAAAGGGTTTGGAACCCCATAGCAAAATATTGCTAGACTCAGCAGCTGGAGGGCAAGCACTGGAGAAAACGTATGAGGAGCTGTATACCTTGTTGAACCGTATTTCGCAGGGCAATCCAGAATGGAATGCTGATTCATCAAGAGGTGGGACAAGGAAAGCAGTAGGAGTGCTAGAAGTGGATGGGTTTACAGCTATTGCTGCACAGATAGCTGCATTGCAAAATCAACTTAACACCCACTTCAGCAACATGACATTGAACCAGCCTCAAGCCCCAGTTAATGCAGTACAGCAAATGTGGTGTGAAGTGTGTGGAAGCAGTGAGCACTTAGCTGAGTGTTGTGGAGCCAATCCTGACTCGGTAAACTTTGTGGGTAATGCGCAAAGGAACCACCAACAGTATGGTAGTAGCTACAACACCAATTGAAGGAATCACCCTAATTTCTCATGGGGTAGCAACAACCATCAGGGCCAAAGTTCGGGTCAGGGTGTGCAAAGGAACCAAGGAGGGCAGCAAAATTATCAAGCACAATTCAGAAACAACAATGCACCTTCTCCACCACCATCACCCAGCATTGAGGAGATGTTCAAGACCATGATAGCTAACCAAGCTCAATTGCAGGCTGACTATGTGAAATTGGCAGCCGAAGTGAAAAACAACCAGTTAGCTACCAAGGCACTTGAATATCAATTTGGGCAATTTGCTAATGCCCAAAACACAAGGACTAGAGGAGGACTGCCGAGCGACACAGATCCCAATCCCAATCAGGTAAATGCAGTGACCACAAGGAGTGGTTTGCAGCTAAAAGAGGTGGAACCAGAAAGACCACCTCAACAGTCGGGAGCAGCTGAAGTTGAGAGGGAGCACAGTACTGAAAGGGGGAAGACTAAGGAAGCTGAATCAGAAAGACCTCCACCCCCGTTCCCTCAACGACTAAAGAAACACAAGGACATCGTGGCAAACAAAAGTCAGTTGACTGAGTATGCTACGGTGGCTCTAACGGAGGAGTGCACTTCCCGGATCCAAAATAGACTGCCCACAAAGCTAAAAGACCCTGGGAGTTTTACTATCCAAATTACTATTGGGCAGAGCATCCGAGCTCGTGGATTGTGTGATTTGGGAGCGAGCATAAATTTGATGCCGTCTTCAGTATTCAGAAAGTTGGGCTTGGGGAGTCCTAGACCCACAACGGTAATCTTGCAGTTGGCGGATCGATCCTTAGCCAGACCGGATGGCATTGTTGAGGACGTTCTGGTGCAAGTTGGCTCCCTAATTTTCCCGGTAGATTTTGTCGTGCTGGATTTTGAACCAGACGCGGAAATCCCATTTATTTTGGGACTTCCTTTCTTGGCAACCGGGAAAGCACTAATTGACGTAGCTGCGGGGAAGCTAACAATGCGAGCACATGACAAGGTGGAGGTGTTCGATGTGCAAGGCACCCAAGCTCCCGATGGTGCATGAAGAACTCTCGGTGATCAATGTGATTGATTAAGGTGATGATAAGCAAATGAAGGATTCACGGGAGTTAATGGGAAAACCACCGGAAAGGTGTAAGCACTACTGGGGGGAGGACGGTGATCGAGAGAAATCATCCATCACCTTAGAGAACAATTGAGCTTAACGCCATCGAGCCGCGACGGTAAACCAGGCCCTGCACGGGAGGCAACCCGTGGAAATTTTTTTTTCTTTTATTTTGTAAAGTGTAAATATATTTTTCTTTTCTTTTTCTTTTTCTTGATTTACTATAAAATTTTTTCGTTTTAGTTTTTGTTTTATTTGAATTTAGAGTGAAACCTATAATTCTAACCAATTTTGTATAGTGAGATGTATTTCAGGTCAAACGGAGAAAAATATGCATGGAATCGCGAAGGAAAAGTCGAGGTATGAAAAATTAATAAAAAGTGGCAAACAGTGAGCTGAGGCGACAGCTCCGTGTCACGGAGGTGGACCTCCGCGTTACCTCCGTGACACGTTGAGGTAGAATCCAGAAATTTTAAAAATTTCCATAATAGTCTCGCGATGGCTCCGTGTCACGGAGGCAGTGCACCGCGATGCACTCCGTGACACGTTGCCTTGTATATCGCGACGGGTCACACCGGGTCGCCGGGTGACCCGCGCGATTTCCTTACTTTTTAACCCCGAAAACCCTCCCTTTTCCCTCATTTTTTAATGTCTCCACAACCAAACCCCCCAAAACCCATCCCCTATCAACGTGACACGGAGTAAGGCAAGAAATTCAACAAGTTTTCTTCGATCTTCAAAGTCAAGGTATGTTTTTCGATTTCCTCTCAAATTCTTGTCGATTTTTTTCGATAGTGAGCATGTGAGGTGAGCTAAATTGCCCTATGTAGTAATTAATCATGAATTCGAGTTAATTGTTGTTGATGAGTGTTCGGAATGTCGTTATGATTGCTTGAACTTGTCAATTGCATAAATTAATCGAATTTGATTGATAATATCAATTCTAGGGCTTGTATGTTGAATTTGAAGTTGAAAATATATTGAAATTGTGAATTTTATGTCGGGATGTAAATGTTGAATGAGATGAGTCGATGTACAAATTGTTAGGATGCTAATAGGACGACGGATTCTCGGGTTAAGGGAATGTTGAAATTTGTAAGAATTTTGTTGGTTGTATAGGTTCGAGTAGATAAATTTTTGTTGTTGTTTTTGTTTCTTTGATTTTCTTTTCTAAGTGTGATGGGTAAGATGTTAGCGATGGTAGTGATTGTGATTGGCTGTACGAAGTCTGAGTAGTATGCAAAAGATATACCGTCGAATTTTTCGAACGCACTAAGCATGATTGTATAGTTGATTATTGTGTGTAGATAAAGATAATCTTGCCGTATTGTTGTAACTGTAGCTAAGCACTAAGTGTGGGGTAACCTAGCGTAACCTGACCTTAGCCAAAGTTAATATCCGTTAGCTTAACATTGATCTTGTTTACTTGGGTTGACAGGTAAAATGGCAAGCCGGCAAGATAAAGGAAAAGGCGCATCAACTTTGGGCGCCGGAAGGAAGCGAATCAGACTGGGCATAGCAGTCCCAGCAGCACCAGCAGTTCCACGCAGCCAACGCCACCAATACGGAACGAGATGGGTGACTGATGAGGGGAAAAAGTGGTACGAAAAGCACAAAGAAAACAAATATTTCCCTGAGGAGCATATAGCATGGGAACCATTGGCACAGGAGTTCCCTAGGATGGTCCACCGGATCGAGGCAGCTGGGCTCAATTTCATATTTGAGGAGCCCAAGGAATGCAATTTGCACCTGGTTCAGGAGTTTTATGCCAATTGGAACCCGACGATCAGAAGTCACACCATTAAGATCAGAGGGCAAATAGTCACACTTGAGCCCCACCACCTCAATGCCATTATAGGAGCGCGGGACACAGACGCCCACGTACTTCGACAGCTGAACATTACCCCACCATATGTGGACATCAGATGCACATTGTGTGGGACCCGATCGACAACTAGATGGAGCAGACACGAAGAGAGGGGCTACCACCAGACTCTGCCATATTCACAGATGAACAGGGAAGCCCGAATCTGGCTGAAGATAGTCTGCTCATGCCTAATCCCGGGGGTACATATGACAGATGTAACCCGGGATCGTGTATGCCTGGTGTACGCCCTGATGAAAGGGCTGGAGATCAACGTGGGGGCGGTAATTATCTCCGCCATGAAGAGAGCCCGGTTGCACCAGGGGCACAGGTATGGCTTTGGTGGACTACTCACCACCTTCCTCAGGGGCCTAGATGTCGAGGAGGAGGCCCTTGACTATATCCCGCAGATGGAGCGGCGGGCCTTAGATGTTACTAAACCTAAGGCTCCCGACACCACCCACGGGCCAGTGCTTACACTTGGCGAGCGACATGCTCGTGATGACCAGTATATGGCTCGGATGTATGGGATGTAGATGCTCCAGCTGAGGATAGGTGGGAGGCCGGCAACAGAGGAGGAGCTATGGCAGCTCGAGCTAGACTAGCCCTTCGGCGAAAATGCCAGGGCTCTATACCGAGTGGGGCCAGCATTTGTAGAGCCCACAGATGATGATGTCCCCACAGACGAGGAGACACGTTGGGAGGACTCCGATGTGGAGTCCGATGATGACGACGGAGGCGACTTGGACATGGGAGACGAAGCAGCAGCACCCGACGAAGAAGTGGAATTCTTTGACTGATCAAGGAGTTCCACCACCCGATTTTGTGCTATTTTAATTTTTGTGAACACTAGGGACAGTGTTCGAACTAAGTGTGGGGTGGGAGTAGTTAGGTGCTGGGTTGGGCTGTTTTGTATGTATGCTCTATCTTGTTGTCGAGTATGTGAAAATTTGTTTGTCCCTGTGAGTTGTGAATTTGTTGTTCTATTTGTAAGGTTATGTGAATTGATGTGTGTTGTTGAATGTTGCTAGCTGATTCTAATTCTGTACATATTTTTGTTATCGAAATGATTGATAAATTTTTTTAAATTGTACATATTTTTCTATCGAAATGATCGATATTTTCAACATTTTTTTACTTCTTGGGTTTCTCAGCATTTGTTTTCGGTTCTTTTACCGAGATTAGTCCCATTGAACCGAAGTCATAGTAGTGACCGTTTCCTATGATGGATGGATGACGACCGTCTTAAGGGAAATGTAGTCGTTAGGAGTAGATTTTTTTCAATTATTTTTCAGTTTTTTTCTTTGGTGGGTTGCATCCCAAAACCTGTAGTTACTGGATGGTTGCAAAATTCTGGTTGCGTGTTGTACATGATATTTAAAATGCAAAGGTGATTCATATGAAAGCATGCAACTTTTTAAATATGTTGAGATACCTAGGCCGTAGAGTTCGATTCAGTGTGATTGAGGCTTAATGTTTGAATTCCTGTAATTAGCTGATTGAAGAGTCTGTGAATACATCTTAAATTGAGCATGTGCAAAAAGTGTGAAGTGAGGTGTTGATATTCCATGCTATTGTGAAGTGTCTAGAACTTGCCTGGTGTGTGTACAAAACGAAATGAAGGAGGTGTATTGTAGGAAAGGATGTAGGCATTTCTTTGTTTTAACCGAGAGTTTCTATTTTTCCTTGTTGTACCCACCTTGATTGTATACCCTAGTCAGCCCGTTGAGCCTTTAGCCGATTATTTTTTTTCTTTTGTCATAAAGTGTAAACCGAGCTTAATTCCTTCTTTTCATTATCCGTAAAGTCTATACAAAACTCTTAAGCGCTTAAGAAGAGAAAATCATTTTCCCCAAGTGTCAAGGAGTGAGAATGATGAAAAGAAAAAGAAAAGCAGAGTGATAGAAGAAAAGAAAAGGTTGAAGGTGCACTTTCTATAAATAAATGATAATGAAGGTGCATGAATAATCTTTGTTGTTGTGTCAAGTGTGCTTAATACGATGGGTCATACTAAAGAAAATCATCAAGAACGGGATGATGAAAAAAAAAAAGAAACAATGTCCATGAGTGGTTGGGATGTGTTGAAAAGGCGCTTAAGGATGCTAGTGGCTATTATTGGCTAACCCAATATTTACTAGTTCCGTAGCTTCCATTACAACCCGTTAAAGTCCTGCGTGATCTTACATTGCACTTCTTTATATTAGTGGAGCAATACACTAAGGGCAAGCTTATGGGTCATGACATGATGCATGTGAATTCTTTTGGGAGAGAGAGCGAAATTGTTTGTACATGCCCCTGCTTGAATTCTTGTGAGTCATATGAGCAAAAAGGGGAAGATTCTCTTGTGTTGTGAGGGCACATGCTTGATGAAAGATTAATTTTCGTGTCGGATATCTTGATCAGCTGATTTGCATGAGTTTGCCAATATCGAGAGTCGATTCTTAAAGTCTAGGAGGTCTTAATGTATTGAAGGTCATTGCATTGATAAGACCATGCATGTTTTCTTGATGATTTGCTATATTGAATAATCGGTATGACCGTAGCCTAAATTGTCGAACCAAAGTAGCGAGGTTGGGATGTAAATTGCATGAAGTGTAGGATTGTTGTTCGAGGACGAACAAGGATTTAAGTGTGGGGTAAGTGATCTTGGGCAAATTTATATGCCCAAGTGATACTCAAAAGTACCATTTTAGCCTTGTTTATCTATCAATGTGTATACATTCTCATGTAATCGGTAATAAAATGTGAATTTATACTAACCAACATGATTAGCATTGTTTTGCAGGTAAAAGGTAATTTCGGGAAGCTAAAATGCATGTTGGATGATATCGGGATTGGACTTGGATGCGAGCAAGGGATAAAGCATTGGACATCATGAATTAAAGGAGCTCCGCGATGGAGCCGTGTCATGCTGCCATCGCGGAGGCCTTCTGCCTGGATAGGGAAATTTTGCCCAAATTCCAGTGGAGGTGTTATACCCCATAGAATTCCCGGCACCTAGACGACCTATTCGCACGTTGGTTAAGTATATTTGAAGTCCATACGTGCTAGAGAAAGGCCGGGAAAAAGATCGGATGAGAAACCCGTCGAACCATCGCGGGAGGAGCCGAGGCAGAGCCCCTCCGCGATGGCAGCGTGTCACGGAGGTGAGGCATCCGCAATGGCTCCGTGACACGTTGCCCAGGTTCAGGCTCAAGTATATAAGCCCCACTTCGGTTTAATTTCATTTAAACCTTTAAAGATTTCCAGAAAACAGAGGGTGAACGGCAGAGAGGAGTAAGAACGAAGGAAATTAAATAATTTTCGTCCGATTACGCTGCTAAACGCTGCCCAAATTCAAATTAACCCCAGATACTGAGGTATTTAGCAGCAGAGAGCATTCCTACGGATTTAGTTTCGTGAAGTACCGGCCGAGCCTCGTCCGACGGACGAATAGTTCAAGGATAAGGTATGTAAAGCTAGTTCCCTCGCCAAGCTAAGTAATATTGATGCAGTATAGTAATTTACAGGCCAGTAGAATGTTCAGAAGTTAAGTATTGCGTTTATTGTAAATATTGATACGATGTTAGAAGCCTCAAGTTGTAACGTGCGGGAAACTTACTAGTATGACATAAATTCTAACACAAGTGTTAGAAACCGCTCAGCATGCTCAGTATGTGATGTAATATGACATGTTAAGATATTATTGTATTTAGTTGAAACCACGTAAAGTGATGCAATATCCGTAAAGCACTTCAGAAATAGATTGGCAGGCTAAAATAAAGTTTAGAACGCATGTTAGGAATAGTAAATTGTGTTAATACAGAAACTCAATAAACAACATAATTTTCAGCAGAAACACTATCTTGTATAGCATTTGCCCCAGTACAGTCTGGCAGGAGACTATATTCATATATATATACTTACCAGTCTCAGCACGTATTATATACGTACAGATTGCTATCATTAGCTCAGTATGTAGTATATACGATACCTTACCCTTATTGGCCTCAGCATGTGAGATATGCAGACAGTATTGTATTACTAGTTGAGACCGTTGTATTGTTTGGGGTTGGACTACCTAGCATCCATGACCGCCCCAGGGTTAATAGCTGTATCGACTCGTCCGCCAGAGAACGAGGATATGTCACTCTACGGAGTGGCATGCCGTCCCCCCAGGGGACGAAGATGGGATGCCAGTTTCCCCACATTTTGCCTTGGTCGGCTTTTATACACCCCCGTCGAGCGGATACGCCCGGGTGTTGATTCAGGAGTCCTCCGGACTCAGGTACAGTTATAGTCAGGGGCTCAGCGAGCCCAAGTGCATACCTAGGGGACCGGCAGGATGCTTACAGCCATTATAGGAGATGGGATGACCGGGGTAGGGGTGTAGATTCTGTGCTGGTTGTACCTCCCGGCTTATGGGGGCCGGGTAAGGTTTGTGTGTGCCATGTTATGCTATTTCATGTAATGCCATGTTATGTTAGATACGAGTAGATCAGCAGTAGAGGGATACGTCTCCAGGTATGACTTCTATTTCTTTCCAGTGTAAATGAGAAAAGGTATGACTTACAGTATCAGGCAGTTAATCTAATTCTTCCTACTTCAGTTTATCAGTTATTTTGTTGTTTTCAGACTTTGCTTTTAGTTATTGCTTTACATACTCAGTACCAGCAGTACTGACGCCCGGTGGGGCGCTGCATTACTTGCCTGCAGGTACTCATAGACGAGCAGGCGATACTACGTGATTCCTGTCAGCGGTCGAGTATTCAGCTCCTGTCATCCGGAGACTGAATTCCAAAGGTGTAGTTCAGTTCCTTTTGTTGTATAGCACGGGTAGGTCGGGGCCCTGTCCCGATCATTTCTATTGCTATTCCTAGAGGCTTGCAGTCTGTATATATTCCCTGTGGTCAGATGAGCCGGTCGTGTGAGGCCGTGCAGTTGTATAGCTGTTAGAACTCTTTCTTTCTATTATGATGGCCGTGTGGGGCCATAGTTTGCCAGTAGTGGTGACCTTTCCGGTCACGTAGCTTTTTAGTACTTCATGATTGAATTACAGATAACTAGACAGCATGGTGGCCTTGTCGGCCCGAATAGGTTTCCCTGAATTGATGTGTTTCTTGTCAGCTGTTAGTACAGGTACAGGAGGCTATAGGCCAATGGGCCGGGGGCTGTGTTTACAGCCGTTATATAGCCCTTTGTTTCCAGAAATATGAGTTAGAGCCAGCCAGGCACCAGAGGTGCCCAAGCTTAGCAGTCCAGCAGTTCAGGTCCCAGTAGGGCACCAGGTGCCAGTCATACCCCCCAAGGCGGGGTGTGACAAACTTGGTATCAGAGCAGGTCATATCCCAGGGAGTCTGCAAGCCGTGCTAAGCAGAGTCTTGTCCATGGATGTGTTGTGCACCACATACTATGGATAGGAGGCTGCAAGGCATGATAGGATGGTTGTCTTTTATTTTTATTCAGTCGTGCTGTAGAGCGGTACAGTATAGGATTGAGTCCCTGAAAGCTTACTACATTCTTTGGTTGCAGATAATGTCAGACTAGCAACATCCTATCACAGGTCGGAGCTTAGATATTGCAGCAGGGGAAGGTACCAACAGGATGCCTCCCCCTCGTTTAGAAATAGCCCGATCAGAGGGCACTACAGAGGCATCATCCCAGCCTCCTCAGCAGTCTCCACCACGTCAGGAACCACTTGGGGCGATAGTACCTTCATCAGTCCCTATACCGACACCTTCTGACCAGGAGGTTAGGAGTGCTGTAGTTATGTTAGCACAGATGATGGCTGCTCAGCGTCAGCCAATGCCATCTACAGTTGCAGAATCATCAGGAGGGCCCGGTAGTTCGAGGGTCCGAGAGTTCTTAGCTTTGAATCCCCCAGAGTTTATAGGTACGGATCGGACAGAGGACCCCCAGGATTTTTTGGATCAAATGCAGAGAATCTTCAGGGTTATGCATGCCATGCCTACCGAATCAGTTGAATTGGCAGCATTCCGGTTACGGGATATTGCGGTGTTATGGTATGAAAGCTGGGAGAGGTCCCGAGGAAGAGATGTTTCCCCTCCCACCTCGTCCAGCTTTTCAGGAGCCTTTCTGGATCACTATTTGCCGCGGGAGATTCGACAGGCCCGGGTAGACCAGTTCCTACATATAGAGCAGGGGGCCATGAGTGTCCGGGAATATTCCTTGCGGTTTGATTCTTTGGCTCGATATGCACCGGCCTTTGTTGATACCATGGAATCCAGAGTGCACCGTTTCATCATGGGGTTGAATCCAGAATATGTTGAGACTTGTATTACAGCCACATTGCGAGAGGACATGGACATTGCTCGGGTTCAGGCATTTGCCCAAAATATTGAGGGCATCAGACAGCGACAACGGGAGATCAGAAGGGTCAGTCAGGAACAACGTCGCCTGGACAGGCCAGTTGAGTTACAGAGGGAGGCTCGGGGAGGACCCAGGCCACGATTGTTAGATAGGCCGCCCAGGCCCCCGCCTCCGCTGCAGTCCCAGGGGGGTAGATTCAGCCGCAGGGGGCAGTCAGAGACTGGTAGGGGCTCGCAGATGGCAGATTCACCATTACAGAGGAGGGCGGAGCAGAGTAGGTATACCCTACCACTTTGCCCTATATGCAGTCGACGCCATCCTGGAGCATGCAGATATGGCTCCACCGCATGCTATATTTGTGGACAAGAAGGCCATTTGATGAAAGATTGCCCAGCCAGAGGTCGAGAGGACCGGGATAGACAGGATAGGGCATCAGCAGGGTCACGAGCCGCAGCATCCTCGACTGGGCGCAGGCCCTCAATTTCAGCAGGCAAGGGTCGGGGCAGATCAGGGACCTCCAGTACAGGTGCGGGTCCGAGCCGCACATATGCTTTACCATGGAGGCAAGCCTCGGAAGCATCGCCTGATGTTGTGACAGGTATGCTAACTATTTGCTCACACCCTGCTTATGTGTTGATTGATCCAGGGTCTACCTTGTCCTACATTACTCCATTTGTGGCACGAAAGTTTAGTATTGTACCAGAATCATTACAGCAGCCCTTCTTAGTATCTACGCTCGTCGGTGACTCTATCACAGCTAGCCGAATCAACCGCGGGTGTACAGTAGAGATTGCTGACCGTCAGACCACAGTAGATCTGGTCGAGTTAGAAATGATAGACTTCGATGCCATAATGGGTATGGACTGGTTAGTACCATGCTTTGCCAACGTTGAATGTTGGACCAAGACAGTCCGATTCCACTTCCCAGGAGAAGCAGTACGGGAGTGGAAGGGCAGTACCGCTACGCCAAAAGGTAGGTTTATTTCCTACCTTCATGCGAGAAAGTTGATATCTAAGGGGTGTATTTACCATCTGGTCAGAGTTCAGGATGTCCAAGAAGAATCTCCGACACTCCAGTCTGTCCCAGTGGTGAATGAATTCCCAAATGTATTTCCTGATGAGTTACCTGGTATTCCCCCAGAAAGGGAAATAGACTTTGCTATCGACTTGTTACCAGGCACTCAGCCAATATCAATACCTCCCTATCGTATGGCTCCTGCAGAACTCAGAGAATTAAAGGAGCAGTTGAAAGATTTGTTAGATAAAGGTTTTATCAGGCCGAGTACTTCACCGTGGGGTGCGCCAGTTTTATTCGTGAGAAGGAAAGATGGCTCGCTCCGAATGTGCATAGATTATCGGTAGTTAAATAAAGTTACAGTAAAGAACAAGTACCCGCTCCCCAGAATTGATGACTTATTTGATCAGTTACAGGGAGCCAGATACTTTTCTAAGATTGACTTACGGTCCGGATATCACCAGGTCCGAGTACGTGAGAGAGATATTCCTAAGACAGCGTTCAGGACCCGATATGGACATTTTGAATTTCTAGTTATGTCCTTCGGATTAATGAATGCCCCAGCAGTCTTTATGGACCTGATGAACAGTATTTTCAGACCTTTCCTGGACTTGTTCGTGATAGTATTCATTGATGATATTCTGGTGTATTCACGCTCTGAAGCAGATCACCGGACTCATTTGCGGACAGTGCTCCAGATCCTCAGGGACCGCCAGTTGTATGCTAAATTTTCTAAGTGTGAATTCTGGCTGAACTCAGTGGCCTTTTTAGGGCATATTGTCTCAGACGCTGGTATACAGGTAGACAAGCAGAAGATAGAAGCAGTTAAGTCATGGCCTAGGCCTATCACCCCGATTGAAGTTCGTAGCTTTCTGGGGTTGGCAATATATTATAGGATGTTCGTTGAGGGGTTCTCGACCATTGCAGCACCTCTAACTAAATTGACACAGAAAGCAGCAAAGTTTCAATGGACAGAGACATGCGAGCAGAACTTCCAGGAATTGAAAGACAGATTAACCTCCGCTCCAGTGTTAGCATTGCCGGAAGGCACAGAGGGTTATTCAGTCTATTGTGACGCATCAGGTGTTGGGTTAGGTTGTGTGTTGATGCAGCATGGTAGAGTGATTGCATATGCTTCCAGACAGCTGAGGAAACACGAAAAGAATTATCCTACCCATGACCTGGAATTGGCCGCAGTAATTCACGCCTTAAAAATGTGGAGGCATTACTTGTACGACGTCCATGTTGATATTTACACAGATCATAAGAGCTTATAGTACATTTTCACTCAGAGGGAGTTGAATCTGCGGCAACGCTGCTGGTTGGAGCTGTTAAAAGATTATGATGTGAATATTCTATACCACCCCAGAAAAGCTAATGTTGTAGCAGATGCCCTGAGCCGTAAGTCAATGGGGAGTTTAGCGTATTTGCGACCTGAGAAGCAGAAGTTAGCCAAAGAAATTCATCAGTTAGCTGGTCTAGCCGTTTGAGTAATGGAAACAGAAAATAATGGAGCAGTAATTCAGAATTCTGCGGTGTCATCATTAGTTACAGAGGTAAAAGAACGATAGTATGAGGATCCCGATTTAGTCCAGCTCAGAGATAGAATTCAGAAAGGTAAGGAGCCAGATTTTCAGATAACCGAGGATGATGTGCTACGCTGTAAGGGCCGCCTCTGTGTCCCGAATGTCTCAGGACTTCGTGGGCAGATCATGCATGAGCTACATTACGCTCGCTATTCCCTCCATCCAGGAGCGACCAAAATGTACCACGATATCAGAGACATCTACTGGTGGCCAGGTATGAAAGCTAAGATAGCCGAATTTGTATCTAGATGTTCTAACTGTCAGCAGGTGAAAGCAGAGCACCAGAAACCGGGCGGTTTGACGCAAGATATAACGGTACCTATGTGGAAATGGGAAGCGATAAAAATGGATTTTGTAACAGGGTTACCCCGTACTAGACGCAGAAATGATTCCATTTGGGTAATAGTTGACAGGCTGACAAAATCAGCTCATTTCCTGCCAGTGAGGGCTACCTTCTCAGCTGAGGATTATGCCGAATTATATATCAGAGAAATAGTTAGATTACATGGAGTGCCAGTGTCCATCATTTCAGATAGAGGAGCACAATTCACAGCTAGATTCTGGCAATCGTTTCAGAAAGGTTTGGGAACACAGATTAACTTGAGCACGGCATTCCATCCTCAAACAGATGGGCAGGCTGAACGTACAATTCAGACGCTTGAAGATATGCTACGAGCGTGTGTGCTAGATTTTGGAGGTAGCTGGGATGAGCATCTTTTGTTAATTGAATTTGCTTATAATAACAGCTATCATTCAGCTATTCAGATGGCGCCTTTCGAGGCATTATACAGGCGAAAATGTAGATCTCCGGTGGGCTGGTTTGAAATAGGAGAATCAGCATTAGTTGGCCCAGACATTGTTTGGCAGTCCGAGGAAAAGATAAAGCTTATCCGAGAATGTTTACTGACTGCTCAAAGCCGCCAGAAGTCTTATGCAGATATGCGGCGCAGAAATCTAGAATTTTTGGTAAATGACTGGGTATATCTGAAAGTGTCCCTGATGAAAGGGGTAATGAGGTTTGGCAAGAAAGGCAAGCTTAGCCCAAGATTCATTGGGCCATATCAGATTCGGCGAAGAATAGGCCGAGTTGCATACGAGTTGAAATTTCCTCCAGAGTTAGCATCTGTTCACCCAGTATTCCATGTTTCTATGTTAAGGAAGTTCGTAGGGGACCCTTCTATAGTAGTTCCGATTCAAGATGTCCAGGTCACAGAAGAGTTAGCATATGAAGAGGTTCCCGTAGCTATCTTAGATAGACAGACTCGCAGGTTGAGAACTAAAGATGTTGCATCTGTCAAAGTATTGTGGCGTAACAGGAATCGTGAGGAAATGACGTGGGAACCAGAAGAAGATATGAAAGTCAGATACCCTCAGCTATTTCAGGCCTAGTCAGGCGACAGGTATGTCCGTATTACTACCTATGCAGTACCTTATGGTTGTATGTCTGTGAATGAGAAAGAGTGATATTTAGTTATCCAGTGGATCCTAGAATATTATGTTCAGTGCCTGTGTTGGACTTTTCTGCATTTCAGGTTTTTTCTATAGTCCATATTACAGGGGAAACTCTGCCGAAATTTTTCTAGAAAGTAAAGTAAGTAGTCCTCTAGATAACAGTGTACATTGGAGGACGAATGTTCTTAAGGGGGGGGGAGAATGTTATACCCCGTAGAATTCCCGGCACCTAGATGACCTATTCGCATGTTGGTTAAGTATATTTGAAGGTCATACGTGCTAGAGAAAGGCCGGGAAAAAGATCGGACGAGAAACCCGTCGAACCATCGCGGGAGGAGCCGAGACAGAGCCCCTCCGCGATGGCAGCGTGTCACGAAGGTGAGGCCTCTGCGATGGCTCCGTGACACGTTGCCCAGGTTCAGGCTCAAGTATATAAGCCCCACTTCGGTTTAATTTCATTTAAACCTTTAAAAATTTCCAGAAAACAGAGGGTGAACGGCAGAGAGGAGTAAGAACGAAGGAAATTAAATAATTTTCGTCCGATTACGCTGCTAAACGCTGCCCAAATTCAAATTAACCCCAGATACTGAGGTATTTAGCAGCAGAGAGCATTCCTACGGATTTAGTTTCGTGAAGTACCGGCCGAGCCTCGTCCGATGGACGAATAGTTTAAGGATAAGGTATGTAAAGCTAGTTACCTCGGCAAGCTAAGTAATATTGATGCAGTATAGTAATTTACAGGCCAGTAGAATGTTCAGAAGTTAAGTATTGCGTTTATTGTAAATGTTGATACGATGTTAGAAGCCTCAAGTTGTAACGTGCGGGAAACTTACTAGTATGACATAAATTCTAACACAAGTGTTATAAACCGCTCAGCATGCTCAGTATGTGATGTAATATGACATGTTAAGATATTATTGTATTTAGTTGAAACCCCGTAAAGTGATGCAATATCCATAAAGCACTTCAGAAATAGATTGGCAGGCTAAAATAAAGTTTAGAACGCATGTTATGAATAGTAAATCGTGTTAATACAGAAACTCAGTAAACAACATAGTTTTCAGCAGAAACACTATCTTGTATAGCATTTGCCCCAGTACAGTCTGGCAGGACACTATATTCATATATATATACTTACCAGTCTCAGCACGTATTATATACGTACAGATTGCTATCATTAGCTCAGTATGTAGTATATACGATACCTTACCCCTATTGGCCTCAGCATGTGAGATATGCAGACAGTATTGTATTACTAGTTGAGACCGTTGTATTGTTTGGGGTTGGACTACCTAGCATCCATGACCGCCCCAGGGTTAATAGCTGTATCGACACGTCCGCCAGAGGACGAGGATACGTCGCTCTACGGAGTGGCATGCCGTCCCCCAGGGGACGAAGATGGGATGCCAGTTTCCCCATATTTTGCCTTGGTCGACTTTTATACACCCCCGTCGAGCGGATACGCCCGGGTGTTGATTCAGGAGTCCTCCGGACGCAGGTACAATTATAGTCAGGGGCTCAGCGAGCCCAAGTGCATACCCAGGGGACCGGCAGGATGCTTACAGCCATTATAGGAGATGGGATGACCGGGGTAGGGGTGTAGATTCTGTGCTGGTTGTACCTCCCGGCTTATAGGGACCGGGTAAGGTTTGTGTGTGCCATGTTATGCTATTTCATGTTATTCCATGTTATGTTAGACACGAGTAGATCAGCAGTAGAGGGATACGTCTCTAGGTATGACTTCTATTTCTTTCCAGTGTAAATGAGAAAAGGTATGACTTACAGTATCAAGCAGTTAATCTAATTCTTCCTACTTTAGTTTATCAGTTATTTTGTTGTTTTCAGACTTTGCTTTAAGTTATTGCTTTACATACTCAGTACTAGCGGTACTGACGCCCGGTGGGGCGCTGCATTACTTGCCTGCAGGTACTCATAGACGAGCAGGCGATACTACGTGATTCCTGTTAGCGGTCGAGTATTCAACTCCTGTCATCCGGAGACTGAATTCCAGAGGTGTAGTTCAGTTTCTTTTGTTGTATAGCACGGGTAGGTCGGGGCCTTGTCCCGATCATTTCTATTGCTATTCCTAGAGGCTTGCAGTCTGTATATATTCCCTGTGGTTAGATGAGCTGGTCGTGTGAGGCCGTGCAGTTGTATAGCTGTTAGAACTCTTTCTTTCTATTATGATGGCCGTGTGGGGCCATAGTTTGCCAGTAGTGGTGACCTTTCCGGTCACGTAGCTTTTTAGTACTTCATGATTGAATTACAGATAACTAGACAGCATGGTGGCCTTGTCGGCCCGCATAGGTTTCCTTGAATTGATGTGTTTCTGGTCAGCTATTAGTACAGGTACAGGAGGCTATAGGCCAATGGGCCGGGGGCTGTGTTTACAGCCGTTATATAGCCCTTTGTTTCCAGAAATATGAGTTAGAGCCAGCCAGGCACCAGAGGTGCCCAGGCTTAGCAGTCCAGCAGTTCAGGTCCCAGTAGGGCACCAAGTGCCAGTCATACCCCCCAAGGCGGGGTGTGACAGGAGGTCCGCGTTTTCTCTTTGGCACGGTGGCATGGCTCCACGTTGCACGCCGTGACACATTGAGCTTTAATTCCTAGACCCCCAGTTCCAGTGAGGGTCCGCGTCCGTAGCGTGTCACGGAGGCAGTGCTCCGCGATGCACTCCGTGACACGTTGCTCGTTATTCCGGGAAAAATTTCCACCAGTATAAATAGAACACTTAGATTCATTTTTCAATATTCTGACTTGGTGGAGCAAGGACGTGGGTTACAGGCAGTTGAGGGACGAAAATATCAAGGTGTTTTCTCTCTTTCTTTCTTCTTTAGTTCAATTGCTTGTATGATTAACACTCATTTTAAGATGTTTAATCCAGAAATGAGTGGCTAATTCTTCTTCTTGCTGAGGTTATGAACAATTGTGATGAAATTTGATCATTGATTCTTTGGTTTTTCATCTTTTCTTCCATGTTGTTCTATTAATTCTTGTTCTTACTGCGTTAATGTGTGGCCTACATTAATGTACATCTAAAAAGTCCGGTTTCACTCGAGAGAGCAAGAAATTGGAAAGTTGTGAATTAATAGGATATGTTCTTTACTTGGTTTGGGAAAATTGAGTTTTGATTTGCTTTCAGGATAAAAATATACCTGAAAGTCATATTAGTGAATTTAGGAACGGGAATTGTATGGCTAGAACATGAATTGCATTTGATCACAGAAATGTAGACGGATGGTTCATGATTCTTAAGTGAGGTTAAATACGATAGTTTTAATCTCTTGGCAATTGTTCTTGTCTAGCAACTGGAGGAAAAGATTAACCAAAGTATGATGACAAGTAATTTCATTACATGTTTGTTTAACCTCAGCATGCTCTCATTCATAGTTCAGATTCAAAGTAGATAATTGTTTTAGCTTTAGTATAAAAAATTATAAAACAAACTACTAAACTTTTGGTTTCACTGCTGTCTGCATTTTTAGAAGTAAAATATAGTACACTTGAGCAAATTGCACTTCATCCAAGTCTCTGTGGGATCGATACTTGGCTTACCAAAGCCACTTACTACTTGTTCGACCACGTGCACTTGCGTGTCGTTTTATACCCCACAAATCACGCCGAACATCGATACTTGGCTTTACTTAAGCCACTTTACTACTTGTTTGACCAAGTGCACTTGCGTGTAGTCACCACAGCATCGAACAGTCTCAAAATTCTATCAGAACCCTTCTCAGTATCTACTCCAATCGATGATTTAGTTGTAGCTCGATGGGTATATAGAAATTTCCCTATCACAGTCCTTTAGAAAGTCACCTCCGTTCAAGGCTCTCTATGGGCGAAGGTGTAGATCACCTATTGGTTGGTTAGAAATCGGTGAAGCTATGATGATAGGATCCGATTCAGTCCACGAGTCCATGAAGAAAGTTCATATTATAAGGGACAAGTTGAAAATAGCTCAGAGTCGCCAAAAGTCCTATGCGGATGTGAGGAGGAGGGAGCTTGAGTTTAAAGTTGATGATTGGGTGTTTCTAAAAGTATTTCCCGTGAAGGGAGTGATGAGGTTCAGAAAGAAAGGGAAACTCAATCCCCATTATGTTGGTCCATACCGAATTGTGAGAAGTGTTGGCAAGGTGGCCTATGAGTTGGAGTTGCCCTCAGAATTAGCTTCAGTTAATCCAGCTTTCCATGTATCACTCTTGAAGAAATGTCTAGATAATCCAGCTCTAGTTGTTCTGGTAGAGAGTATAGGTGTGAAGGATAGCCTTAGCTATGAGGAAGTTCCAGTGGAAATACTTGATTGTTATATTTGGAAGCTAAGAAACAAAGAAGTAGCTTCAGTGGAGGTGTTGTGGAAGAACCAACACGTTGAGGGAGCTAGTTGGGAAGCCGAAGCAGATATGATGGCTAGATACCCCCATCGATTCCCTTCCAACTTAGTTACAGCTTGAGGTATCAGTTTCCTCCTTTGTACTCTATTTAGTTTCATTTTAATTTCATGTTTCCCCAGTTTCATTCATGTCAATGTATGTATGTGTGATTTATGAATTCAGTTCAGTCATGTACTCTAGTTTGAAGTTAGTTACTCCGTTAGTTTTTAGCTTAAATGTTTAGTATTTGGCATGGTAGTTGCATTTTCCCAGCTTTTCAGTATGTTTGCCCATATTCGAGGATGAATGTTCCCAAGGGGGAGATATTGTAATACTCCTGGAAGTGTCTAAGACTAGACTAGGGATTTGAAATTAGAAGTAGTAGAAAATCTAAGATTCCCTCTTAGAACGATTCGTTGTATGGGTCATTGGTGGGACTAACGACTCGTTGGAGGTGCTCGTGGTGCGAATTTGTATAGTAGGTGTCACGCCCCACCTTGGGAGGCATGACGGGCACCTGGTGCCACACTGACAACTAACCAACCTGGCTAGGCTTATGCACGTCTGGTGCCAGCCAGCGACCCACTTCAAGAAAACAACGAGCTATATCTCAACTGTAAATACAACCTCCGGCCGCAAGGCCGTATAGCCACCTGTAAACGAAAGTAGCTAACCAACAACAGGCAACAGAGGGGATCCTATACGGGCAGACAAGGACACCATGCTGTCTAGTTATAAAAGAAATGGAGACAAACTACTTTCCTAGGCCCCACACGACCAACATACGAAACATAACTGATTAAGGCCCCACACGGCCAGCATACAACTAACTAACTGACGACTGTAATCGGCAAGCCTCTAAGAGTATGAATAATGGTTGGGATAGGGCCCCGGCCTACCCAAAGTGCTATATGACTGGAATACTGAAATCTCTACAACCTGGAAACTCCGAATGAAAGGAGCTGTCCTAACTACGAACTCTGAACAACTGTTATTGGAGATCCTAAACCCTATCTGTATAAACCTGCAGGAAAGTAATGCAGTGCCCAGGGGAGGGCGTTAGTACAATATGTACTGAAAATGTAAGGCAATAGATAAGCTGATAAAGATTGGAAGCGAATAGAAAGAAGGGAAGAAAGATTAACCTGTACGCCTGCTGGTTCGTAATCTACATCTAACCAATACTACATGTATGTAAGCTAAGACTGTATAAATACACATTTTATAAACTATAACTAGTAGACAAGAATACAAACAAGAACCTCACCTGGCCCCCATAAGCCGCAAGGTACAATCAACACTGAATAACTCGTTCAAGCCCCTATAAGTCCTAGCAAGCACATATCAATCTATATACCCCTATCCAGGTTTCTATGACCCCACTGGTACTGTAGCCATCCTATCGGTCCCCTTGGTCTATAACTAAGCCCGTTCGGTCCCTGAACTGTAGCTGTGTCTAAGTCCGACAGACTACTGATATCTGAACCCCGGGCACCAGGCTCAACGGGGGTGTGTAGAGCCAACCACGGCATATGAGGACCTGGGACCCCATCATCGTCCCTCGTGGAAGGCATATCGCTCCGTAGAGCGACGTCATCTCACCCCTAGCAGGCGTCGTCACAGCTAGTAACCCTGGGGTGGTCATGGATGGCTCCTAAGCGAGGGCAACCCAACCAAGGTGCTATACTAACATCTCAATCTAGACACTCAAAGGCGTAACTGGCCTTCTAGGCCTAACGCCACTGCTGCTCTCCCTCTAGGATGGTTTGTAAAGTTTCTAGCATGCACGCCATGCACCTATATCTAATCAAAGGATCGTGATAGCAATCATGATCTCTAATAGTCTGGACTAAATAGGGCGAGATCTGGAGTGGTCTAACATAACTCTGAATGTCCTACCCCGATGACTCTAACTCATAAACAACTGCGGGGTTGCGAATGACTAACTACTTAGCTCCTCTGGTTAGGATAACTGTAGGGATGGTACTTGCTGAACATGCTTTTGAGCGATCAACCCGTAATCCCCCATAGGAAGTTTATTGATATCCTTAGCCTATGGGCAGTACTATACTATCATGGTACTACTCGTGCCTTAGACCTCATCTTGGTCTAGTCGGATCTTATATTACTTTTCTGGGAAATTCATAACCTTATAGGCAAGTTTATATAGGTTTAGTCACTCCGGGCAATCTGTAGCTAAGTACCTTATAAGAATTGGCTGGGGCACTGGCCTAGCCTCTAGCAGCTGATAAGGTCCCCGTCCTTGGGGTACCTACAGGCCTATTTGACCTAGACGAGTGGGCTGGCTTCCTGGGTGACCTGTATAATAACTGCTAAGTTAACTAGGGCTGACGACCTCTGGTAACGGCTGATAAAATGGTAGGCTGCCACTCAGTGCACTAGACAACTCTAGTGTCACTGATTCTAAAGTATAACTATTCTGTCTATATTTCTGGCCCTAGGTGTGGGTACGTCACGGGCTCCCAGGCGTGTTTTTCTGGCAACCCAGGTGTAAAACTAGTAGTTGTATCGCCCAGTCACACCTATACAATTCAACTCACTACCCAATAACTATTCGTGAGATTCTAAGATCTGGACCTGGCAACTGAACATACAAAATATAATGAACTGGAGAATAGAAGAGCTTCTATGATGCTTATAGCGTGTATCACACCTAACATGTTCCTTCTCGATGAGAAACACTACGGTATAATCTATATACGCTCTCTAGCAGCTAACCAGAACCTATATAGTTGTAATCTACTGATAGCAACTAATCATAGCATGTGTGATCTCTATATAATAGCAACAACTAATTACATCATGTCTAATCACAATACAATGGTAGCAGCTATCTACGGTTTATGAAATTGTCATTTCTATTCTAGAACATAAGTAGTAAAATTGTACGACGAGTATACTTGCCGAGGGTTAAGCCTTACATACCTCAACTATTGTTTCACGAATAACGGACGAGTTTCAACTTAGATTCATCAGTTCTTTCCTGCTGTAACCATTATACTGGAAGAAAGAGACGAATTTCAATACCAAATTCGGCTTGAAATGATAACTTTATATATAAATATTAACTATATTTCAACTTAATGGAACACGGTCGAAAACTCGTAATTTCTCAAAAGTCCAGAAGGGAGAAATGCTTACTTGAAACCTGTTATCGTATAGAAATTAGTTTGGAGCAATTCCAACAACTTTAGCTCGGTGGGGTTACGATTTGCTGGGCGAATTTTGTGAAAATAACTCCGTGGCAATGCTCCATGCAGCCTTAAAATTCAATGCCTGAAGTTAATTTGAATTCGGGTGCATTTCGTGGCGTAAACAGAGGAAAATCACCTGAAATTTGCATAGCGTTTACTTCTGGTCGCGGGTCTCTTTTAATTTGAAGTGAACAATGAAAAAAACATTGAACTTATATATAACTTGGGCGGTGGACATGGAGTCCGTGGCACGGGTCATGTCATGCAAATTCTAGGCTGTGCCATGGAGCCCAACGCACCAGGGAGGGTCCGTGCCACATTGCCCCTTTGGGCAGCTGGTCCAGCCTTCTCCCGCGCGGTCCCGACTCTGTGCTCGTTCGACCTTCCCCCGGGACCTTTCTCATATGTATTGTATTCTAAAACTCTTAATCAACGTATGGGTAGGACGTCTAAACATTAAAAACTTACGGGGTGTAACATCCTCCCCCACTTAGGAACATTCGTCCTCGAATGTCACTTTGGCTCACGGGAGTCTAACTCTTGTAACTACAATTCTGGAAAAAATTCAGCAGAGTCTCCCCTGTAATATGGACTATCTAAAAATCCCGAAACACAGAAAAGTCCAACACAGGTACTTCACATAATACTTTAGCAACTATTTCAAAAAGGCTGGAGTCAACTGAGCAATATATATATATATATATATAGCACAAATCATGTAACAACAACTGGATCAATAACTTACCTTAACTGCATAATCTGGACTAAGCTCGAAACAAATGAGGGTATTTGGGTTTCATGTCGTCCTCAGCTTCCCAGTTCATTTCCTCTCTATTCTTGTTCTTCCATAGTACTTTAACTGAGGCTACATCTTTAAGTTCCCAATCCTCGAATTTTCTAATCTTGTATGGCAACTGGAACCTCTTTATAGATTAGTTCCTTAATAAGTTGAATGTCCTCAAGGGGCACAATTTGGGATGGGTATATTATATGTATTCCACAACATTAACATGAAAAAGACTTACAGGACCAATCTCGGTTTCATAGGCAATTCTTGCCCCTATGCCACTTTGCCTGCTTTGGGGAAGATATAATATGGCCAATGAATCTAAGGCTAATCTTGCCTTTTCTCTAATTCTTTTGGTTCCCTTCATCGGAGAAGCTGCCTATCCTTAACTGTCTACGCTATACGCTAGGGTAAGACTTCCGACAATCTTGGGATATCGGTACCTATTTCTTAATAAGTTTAACTTCTTCCATCTGTCTATTATAGTGTACCCTAGTTCATTACCTTTGATTTACCTACTTCAGGTCATCACAAAGAGGGCCTACATCTCCACCCGCAACAGATCTCCGACATTCGAACCGAGTGCTCTTGTTAGCTATTCATTTAGGGATGAGGAGTCGTATTCAGCTTAACATGTCTCCCAACTTATTCTGAAAGCCTTTCTAAAACTTAGCTGTACGTTGTGCCTTTCTGTCAGAATTTGCTAAATACTTGGGCCTGACACAACCGAACTACTCTTTAAGCATTTAGTTCAGCATAACCTTTAGCTGAAATATAACTCACCTAGCGAAATATGAATTGACCTTGTTAGCCTTTCTACATTGACTCAAGTGAGGTCAATTTACACCTGGTACGAGGTAACCTTCTAACTGTGATTAAATTGAATATTCTCCATTCCTTTTGCAGGCACGACCATCTCCTGGATTGGCCTGCTCAGTTTTTGCTGTCCAATCTTCCTTGGTTGGTCATTGAGGCTCTGCGCTATAACTCAATAATGTCTTCCTCCTGTCATGACATCAACAGGTCTTTCCTATAGCCTGATATGTTTTCATTAAACTCTAGGTGAAGGGAATAACAGACATGATATACCTTAACTAGAATCTGCTGATGAAGTTCGGTCACCTTTGGTACACAGAGGCAGCCTTTGGGTCTTTTGACTTAATCCCTTATTATCTTGAAGGCCAATAACTTCCTACTGTTCTTGGTATCTGGATTGTACTAAGTTAAAGTCTCTGTGCAGTCACTCCTCTACCTTTACAACTGGTGATGGTATTGACGTATTCTGGGTTACAACTTCATTATCTTTTAACTGTCAGCCCGATGTTCATTTCTGTCATTCAGGAGTGGTCCTACACTTTGTCAGTTTACTATTAGCTTGGGGTGATTTTAGTTCCCCCAAAGTTAGATACTCGTGCCTTTCCCTTTACTTTCATGGGATGAGTTCTAAAGTCCGTACCCTCTGCCCCATATTGTTAAAGACACTACTGACTAAGTCTGTTGACCGATATCATTTTGACTCGTACTCAGGCCAAATTCATTCATATAATCTTTTGTCCCTCGACATAACCAACTAGGGCAAAAGCCATTATTCTGCCGGTACATTCTACTGTTATTAACATGCTGCGGCAAAATAGGCCTAATTATGACCTAAGCTTTACTGTTGCTAGGGGTTTATCACTTGTAGACTCTCACACGTACTTTGAGGGCTATTAGTAGTCTTACCTGCTCTCTTGATTTACTACCGTGAAGGTATAGATGATTTACTTAAACGCTAGGGGTCTCCACCACTTCCTAACACTTCCTGGAATCAACAAATCCAACCTTCCTTCGCCATTTACTTTGAGCAACATCACCTCAATTCTTACGCTCTTTGCTACATTGAAAACAAAACTAGGAGGCGGGAATAGCCTTTTCTTACACACTGAGATTGAAGTATGGAACTGTGCAACATTCGAAGGGTTGGAGGTAAGAAGAATTCCGCACTTCCCTCTCTTTTTCATACCCTTCAGTTAATCTAACGTTAACTTTCGCCCTTGCCAGATCTTGTATATCTTATAGATAAGTCGACTCATATATATACTATACTCCTGACCTCCTATTCTGAGGTTATAAAAAGAATTGGGGACGGTGCTAGCATATCTACTACCTTATGAGATTCCTTGTGCCCTAGGAAGATACTGAGAAAATTAAAAGACATTCAACTTTGTCCTCAAACTGGTTGTCCCCCCACTATGGTATCACACTGGTACCCTTTCCTGCAGCAGCTAACTGGCGGCTAGCTGGAGTCTGTCTCATATCGGACCTTATCCTAGACAGAAATAGCAACAAAAGCTTAGGGACTCAACCCTGTATAACTCGGCTCTATAGTACGATCTGAGAAGAAGAAAGGGTAACCATACTATTATGCCTCGTAGCCTCTTGCTTATAGAATGCAATGCACAACACATTAATAAGCAAGACTCTACTAGACACGGCTTGCAGACTCCCTAGGATACAAACTACTCTGATACAAAGTTTTTCACGCCCCACCTTGGGAGGCATGACAAGAACCTGGTGCCGCACTGGCAACTAACTGACCTGGCTAGGCTTATGCACGTCTGGTGCCAACTTGCGGCCCACTTCAAGAAAACAACGATCTATATCTCGGTTGAAAATACAGCCTCCGGTCGATAAGGCTGTATAGCCACCTGTAAACGAAAATAGCTAACCAACAACAGGCAACGAAGGGGATCCTATACGGCCCAGCAAGGCCACCACGCATTCTAGTTATAACATAAATGGAGACAAACTACTATCCTAGGCCCCACACGGCCAACATACAAAACATAACTGATTAATGCCCCACACGACCAACATACAACTAACTAACTAATGACTTTAGTCTGCAAGCCTCTAAGAGTACGAATAGTGGTCGGGACAGGGCCCCAGCCTACACAAAATGCTATATGACTGGAATACCAAAATCACTACAACCTGGAAACTCCGAATGAAAGGAGTTTCTCTAATTGTGGATTCTGAACAACTGTTACTGAAGATCCTAAACCCTGTCTGTCTAAACCTGCAGGCAAGTAATGCAGCGCCCAGGGGAGGGTGTCCGTATAATATATACCGAATATGTAAGGCAATAGATAAACTGATAAAGATTGGAAGCGAATAGAAAGAAGGGAAGAAAGATTAACCTATACGCCTGCTAGTTCGTAATCTACATCTAACAATAATACATCTACGTAAGATAAGACTGTATAATTACACATTTATAAACTATAACTAGCAGACAAGAACATAAACAAGAACCTCACCTAGCCCCCATAAGCCGCATGGTACAATCAACACTGAATAACTCGTTCAGGCCCCCATAAGCCCTGGCAAGCACATCTCAATCTATATACCCCTATCCAGGTTTCTATGACTCCACTAGTACTGTAGCCAATCTACCGGGCCCCTAGGTATACAACTGAGCCCGCTCATTCCCTAAACTGTAGCTGTGTCTGAGTTCGGCAGACTCATGACATCTACACCTCGGGCACCAGGCTCGACAGGGGTGTGTAGAGCTAACCACGGCATATGAGGACCTGGGACCCAATCATCGTCCCTCGCGTGAAGCATATAGCTCCATAGAGTGACGTCATCTCGCCTCTAGCGGGCGTCGACACAGCTAGTAACCCTGGGGTGGTCATGGATAACTCCTAAGTGAGGGAAACCCCAACCAAGGTATTGTACTAACATCTAAATCTAGACACTCAAAGGCGTAACTGGCCTTCTAGGCCTAACGCGTCCACTGCTAGTCCCCTAAGATGGTCTATAAAGCTTCTAGAAGGCATGCCGTGCACCTATATCTGATCAAAGGATCCTAATAGTGATCATGATCACTAATAGTCTAGACTGAATAGGGCGAGATTTGGAGTGGTCTAACATAACTCTGAGTGTCTTGCCCGGACGACTCTAACTCATAAACAACTGCGGGGTCGCGAATGACTAACTACTTAACTCCTCTGCTTAGGATAACTGTAGGGCTGGTACTGGCCCAACATGCTTTTGAGCGATCGGCCCATAATCCCCCATAGGAAGTTTACTGACATCCTTAACCTGTGGGAAGTATAATATTATACTATCATGGTACTACTAGTGCCTTAGACCTCATCTTGGTCTAGTCAGATCTTATATTACTTTTCTGGGCAATTCTTAACCTTATAGGCAAGTTTATATAGGCTTAGTCACTCCTGGAAATCTGTAGCTAAGTACCTTATAGGAACTGGCTGGGGCGCTGGCCCAGCCTCTAACTGCTGATAAGGTCCCCATCCTTGGGGTTCTTACGGACCTATTTGACCTGGACAACTGGGCTGGCTTCCTGGGTGACCTGTATAATAACTGCTAAGTCACCTAGGACTGAAAACCTCTGGTAACGGCTAGTAGAATGGAAGGTTGCCACTCGGTGCACTAGACAACCCTAGTGTCACTGATTCTAAAGTATAACTATTTTGCTTATATTTCTGGCCCTAGGGCATGCGGGTGCGTCACAGGCGTGCTTTTCTAGAAATCCAGGTGCCAAACTAGTAGTTGTATCGCCCAGTCACAGCTATACAATTCAACTCACTACCCAATAGCTATTCACGAGTTTCTAAGATCTAGACCTGGTAATTGAACATACAATTCTACTAATACAATGAACTGGAGAATAGAAGAGCTTCTTTGATGCTTCTAATGTGTATCACACCTAACATTTCCTTCTCGATGAGAGACACTGCGGTATAATCTATATACGCTCTCTAGCAGCTAACAAAAACTTATATAATCGTAATCTACTGATAACAGCTAATCATAGCGTGTCTGATCTCTATATAATAGCAACAACTAATTACAAAATGTCTAATCACAATCCAATGGTATCAGCTATCTACAGTATATGAAATCATCATTTCCATTATAGAACATAAGTCGTAACGCTGTACGACGAGTATACTTGCAGAGGGTTAAGCCTTACATACCTCAAGTGTTGTTTCCCGGATAATCGACAAGTTTTAACTTGGATTCGTCAGCTCTTTCCTACTGTAACCATTATACTGGAAGAAAGAGACAAATTTCAATACCAAATTCAGCTTGAAACGATAACTTTATATATAAATATTAACTATATTTCAACTTAACAGAACACGATCGAAAACTCATAATTTCCTGAAAGTCCAGAACGGAGAAATGCCTACTTGAAGCTTGTGATCGTATAGAAATTAGTTTGGAGCAATTCCAACAACTTTAACTCGACGGGGTTACGATTTGCGGGGCGAATTTCGTGAAAATAACTCCGTAGCAATGCTCCATGCAGCCTTAAATTTCTATTGAATTCGGGCGGCGTTTCATGGCGTAAACGGAGGAAAATCACCTAAAATTTGCGTAGCTTTTACTTCTAGTCGCGGGTCTGTTTTAATTTGAAGTGAACAATGAAAAAAACATTGAACTTATATATAACTTGGGCGGTGGACACAGGGTCCGCGGCACGGACCCTGTCGCGCCAATTCTAGGCTGTGCCAGGGAGCCCAACGTGCCAGGGAGGGTCCATGCTATGTTTCCCCTTTAGGCAGCTGGTCCAGCCTTCTCCTGCACGGTTCCGAATTTGTGCTTGTTCGACCTTCCCCGGGCCCTTTCTCATATATATTGTATTCTAAAACTCTTAAGCAACGTACGAGTAGTCCGTCTAAACATTAAAAATTTACGGGGTGTAATAGTAGGATGGGAAGTAACAGTTCTCAGAACGTCCCATTGGTTGAAGGAATGGATCTTTGGAAATGAGTCATTGTGGGGGTGGTCATGGTCAAGGAGGCTAGCACGAGTGAAGCAACGACTCATTAGTTTGAGCCACGGGTCGTGGTATGCTCCCTTTGGAAGGTTTCCAGAAAATGGGAAATGGTGACAACGGATGGTTGCCACGAGTCATTGGAGCTGGGTATGATTCATGTTACTTGTCATGGTAGTAGGTCTGGGACTGGAACTTAGGCTGAAGAAATGAGGAAAGCAACGACTCATAGGAGCTTGTAACAATTCGTTGGACCAGTCGTGGTCACTGATAGTTCAGATTTTCTAGGTTTTTCTTTAAGGGTATTTTCGTTATTCCTAAGACCTAAAATCCTAAACTACATCTCTTTAAGCTAGGTTAGCAGGGTTTTAAGGGGGGATAAACTTATTCTAAGTATCCCCACTGCATGCATGCAACCTAGAGGCTTCCTTGAAGATTGAGTTTGAGAAATTTCATCAAATTCTCTCCAATTTCCTTTGGGCTTTCAAGTGGGAGTGTGAATTCATTTACCTTGGTATGTGAGGCTATGAATGAGGGTTCCTTTCACTCTCATGCTCTAAATTCTTCTCAATTCCATGGATTTAATTCTAGATTCAAGTTTCATGATCTTATGGGGTTTATTCCAATTCTTGTGAAATTCTCTATGATATATCTATGGGTCAATTACCTTCATGTATTAAATCATGTTTTATGATCTATGGATAGATTTTATAATTATTTTGATTATTAATTTGTAGTTTTAAATTTTAATTTAATTATGCCCAATTATGTAAGCTTTATGAAAAGTCAAGTTATGATTCCATTATGATCTTGATCTTCTTAAGCCCAAATTATTATTTATGATTTATGATATGATTTCTCTCAAGTACTCATCATGGATTTATGAATATCAAGTATATGCATGTTTTACAAGTATGCGTGGATTTCATGATTTATGGATTTATGACTCTTGGCCGATTCACGAGCCCTTATTCATGGCTAATCATGTATTTCAAGTGGGATCCGTTATGTTATTATTTATTTATCCATGAACTTCATGAATGATTTTACGATTACGATATGAGCCCCATGTGCATATTTTTGGGACCAGTGTCTAGCACCGAGTAGACCCGACGTTCAATGTCAAACTTGTGGTGTCAGAACTACGTGCCACCTTAGGTATATGTATATATTTATTATTGGATCCCTATGATATCACCACACATGCACATCCCCTTGCCTGACAAGCCAGGGACGGTCCTAACCACTTGCGCGAAATAGTGGAGTATCATGTAAGGCTCTATCTTGGTGGTGTCGGTTAAGACGAGTCCTCCCATTGTTCCTCATGATTTATGCATGGTTATGTTTATGTTACTTTGGATCAAGGCATGTTTAATGAAGCTTTTCTCCTATAATTATGATTATGACTAATTTATGAATATTTTGAAAACCTTGAGCCCTTATGTTTACGTTATGATACATACTTTATGATCATATTGTCCTACTCTTATGAACTCTTCTATATTTTAACAGTATTTTTTTACTTACCTTGCATACACAGTACATTACAAGTGCTAACCATAGTTATCCATTGTTATGTGCTTTCAGTTACAGACTTTGTCGAGCTAGTTGGGGCTGCTATCCCATCAGCTCATCAGTTATGTTAGAGGCTTTTTAGACATTATGTAGAAATCAGCTTGTCGTTGTTGATTAAGTTTTAGTTTGATATATGTATACGCAGACTTCCGCAGTTATATATGTTAAACTTCCATTTTATTATGTTGTGTTTAGATGTTATGTTCATACCATGGGTGGACTTGGAGCCTCCTGGGGTTTCTTCTCCTGTGTCTCAATCCGAGTCTATGTTCAGATTGTGTATCATTCCTACATGAAAGTGGGAGGAAATCAATTTGGACTTCATTATAGGGTTGCCTCGTACTCGCTGACAGTATGACTCTATTTAGGTGGCAGTAGACAGGTTGACTAAAGAAGCTCATTTCCTACTGATCAAAACTTCTAATTCAGCGGAGGATGATGCTAAGTTGTACATTCGGGAGCTAGTTTGATTGCATGGAGTACCCTTCTCCATTATATTAGATAGAGGTACTCAGTTTACCTCCCAATTTTGGAGATCATTTCAGAAGGGACTTGGTACTCAGGTGAAGCTTAGCACAACTTTTCACCTACAAATGGATGGTCAGGCTGAACGGACCATTCAGACTCTTGAGGACATGTTGAGAGAATTTGTGATTGATTTCAAGGGTAATTGGGATGACCAGTTACCTCTAAAACAACAGCTACCATTCCAACATACAAATGGCTCTGTTTGAGGCTCTTTATGGGCGGAGATGTAGACCGCCTATTGGTTTTGAAGTCGGTGAATCTGTGTTGGTAGGACCAGATTCAGTCCATAAGGCTATGGAGAAGGTTCATCTTATAAAGGAAAGGTTGAAGACAACCCAGAGTCGTGAAAAGTCCTATGCGGATGTGAGTAAGAGAGAACTTGCATTTGAAGCTGATGATTGGGTGTTTCTAAAGATATCTTCCATGAAAGGAGTGATGAGATTTGGAAAGAAAGGGAAACTCAGTCCCCGTTATCCTGGCCCATACCGTATTGTGAAATGGGTTGGCAAGGTAGCATATGAGTTGAAGTTTCCCTTAGAATTGGCTTCAGTGCATCCAGTGTTCCATGTGTTGCTTTTGAAGAAGTGCATAGATGATCCTACTTTGGTTGTTCTAGTGGAGAGTATGGGTGTGAAGGATAGCCTCAGCTATGAGGAAGTTCCAGTGAAAATACTTTATCATCAGGTTCGGAAGCTAAGAAACAAAAAAGTAGCCTCATCAAAGGTTTTGTGGAGGAATCAGCATGTTAAGGGAGTTTCAGGGGAAGCCGAAGAAGATATGATGGCTAAATACCTGCATCTATTCCCTTCTAGTTCAGTTTCAACTTGAGCTACCAGCTTACTCCGTAGTACTTTATTCAGTTTCATGTTCAGCTCATGTGCCATAGTTTCTTTCTTACCAATGCATGTATATGTGATTCATGAATTCAGTTCAGCTATGTATTATAGTTCGGAGTCGGTCACTCATTAGTTTTCAGCATTAAATGTTCAGTATGTGAGATGTTAGTTATTTTTCCCCAGCTTTTCAGTATGTTCATTCACATTCGAGGATGAATGTTCTCAAGAGGGAGATATTATGATACCCTGGAAGTGCCTAAGACTAGACTCGGGATTTGAAATGAAAATAGCAGAAAAAATTTGAGATTCTTCTCAGAATGACTCGGGGTACGGGTCATTGGTGGATATAACGACCCATTAGAGGCACTCGTAGTGAGGTCCTGTAGAAGTAGGCTTGGGAGTAATGGGTCTAAGGATGACCCATTGGTTGATATAACAATCATGGTAAGGGGTCGTTGTGAGGGTGATCCTTGTCAAGGTGGCCAGCACGAGTCATGGTATGATTCATTGTATGAGACAGCGAGTCGTGGTATGTTTCTGTTGGGAGGATTTCCAGGAAGTGAGCAGTGGTGACAATGCACGGAAATGATGGATAGTAATGACTTGTCATGTCCAATCGTGGTAGCAGACCTAAGTCTGAAACATGGAGTGAAACCACGAGTAAGGTAACGACCCGTTGGAGCAAAGAACAAACCATTGTAGGCCTCGTTGTCACTGGAAGTGTAGAAATTCCAAATTTTTCATTAAGGGTATTTTTGTAATTCCTAAGCTCTAAGGTCCTAACTACGTCGTTTTAAGCTCACTTAGTAGGGTTTTAAGGGTGTTAAAGCTATTCTAAGAATTTTCACTCCATGCATTCAACTTAGAGCTTTTTCTTGGAGCTCAAGCTTGAAGAATTTCTCCAATTTCTCTCCAATTTCCTTTGGGCTTTCAAGAGGGACTGTAAATCAGATTTACCTTATGTAGGATTATGAATGGGTGTATCCATCCACTCCCATACCCAATTCCTTCTCAAATTTATGGATATTCTAGTTGATGAATCTATGGAGTTTTAACCCAACTTGTAAATGTTCTACATATCTATCATGGGTATAATTCATTCGTGTTTCTAATGTTGAATTGTGATTCATGGGCATGTTTTATAATGTTTTTAATTACAAATTCATGTTTTCAAGTTTTACAATTATGATGCTCAATTACGAAAGTTCATGAAAAGTTAAGATTATGATATAAGTTTTCAAGCATGATGTAATGTATATGATGAAAGTATGATTTCAAATTACCTATGTCTATATTCATGTTTTTGAATATCAAAATCTAATTCAAGAATGTTTAAGTTTGGGCAAGTCCACATGGTTAAGTATGATTCATGATTGATCTCAATTTCATGTTGTTAGCTTACCACATGGATTTTGGAGTCTAGACTCCCACTCTTTTCAACTTGTGGTATGGTTTGAGTCAAGGCTCCCCATGTTATGATTTCGGATGTTACACATATAATTATGATTCAACTTCATCACTAGACGATGGTTTAGCTTCATTGAAAAATGAAGGAGATCATATGCATGTTTTTGGGAGTAGTGTCTAGTACCGAGTAGGCTAAGGGTCAGTCAACCCTGTGCCTCAGAATTACGTTCCAAGATTATTTGGGACCTCCCTTGTGAGCTCCCCCTGCCCCTAAGGGGTCTTCAGCTTGATATCAATATCATTGTAGCATCCTTAGCCCTAACAAGGCTTTGGAAGGTTCTACCCACTTGACTGTAATATTCGAGACCGCGTAAGCTCTATCGTGGTAATGTCGGTTACATGAGAGACTACCCTTTGTTCCTCATGATTTCAGTTATACATGTTCATCAGTCTTGATATTATGTTTTCATGCAGGTTTGAGCCAATGTTCAGTTTTACTTATGAATAATCATCTTCAGCTTTGGGTCATTTGATTCAGTTATGATATTCAGTTATGTTTAAATCATGTTTTCAGATAATAGCAAGCAAGCCCTACTCTCAAACTCTTATGATGAAATGCTTTATGATATGCATGATCTCTGATTTTACTTTCTTAGCGGTTTTACTTACCTTGCATACTCAGTATATCCACGTACTGACTGCATACTTTATGATGTATCATTTCATGATATAGGATCAGACATTCAAGCCCAGTCCCGTCATTAGCCAGATCCTCAGGGATAGTATCTTCTAGCTAGAGTTGGTGAGTTATGATTTTATGTTTCATATTTTAAATTTTAGTCTTTAATGAGTTAGTTAGGGTCTTGTCCCATCAACTCGTCAGACTGTAGAGGCTTATCAGACATATTATGTATTCAGCTTCAGGACTGTGTTATGTATTCAGTTCTTTGATGTTATCAAATTTTCAAATTTCCTCTATATTATATATGTTAGACTTCCATATTATTATGTTGAGTTTAGATGTCATGTTCATGCCATGGGTCAACTTGGAAACTTTTGGGGTTCCTTGTCCCATGTCTCGATCCGGGCCTATGTTCGGGTCATGACAAGAGCTGTCCCAGGCTTGCTATCAAGGGATGTAAAAGGCATGATATTACATATAGGGACCCATCTAGAGTTCATGAATATAAACCTACATTGGCGCATAGTTCTAAGACCACAGAGTTTACCTGAACGCCGGGCCTACTTGGTGCTAGACACTGCTCCTAAAAACATGGACATGAAGGCTCATATAATAATAGTGAAATCATATATGAAGTTCATGGCAAGTAAAATCATAACATACTTTATCATCCTTGAAATACATGATTAGCCGTGAAGTAAGGGACCGTTAGTCATCCAAAATCATAAACTCATAAATCATGAAGAGCATACATGCTTGAGAAACTCAGCATACTTGAAATTCATAAATTCATGAAGAGTACTTGTAGGAAATCTTATCATAAATCATAAATCATAAATTAGGGCTTAGGAGAACCACAATGATAATAGAATCATAAACTTGACTTTTCATGAAACTTGTATGATTGGGCATAATTCTCTAAAATTTGAAATCATAAATCTAATAATCAAAATAGGTATAAAATCTTCCCATAGATCTTAAAACATGTTTTAAAACATGAAGGGAATTGACCCATAAATAAATCATAGGGAATTTCATGAAATTGGGATAAAACCCCATAGGATCATACACTTGAATCAACACTTGAATTCATGAACTTGAGGAGAAATTTGGGCATGAGAGTGAAAGGAATCTATTATTCATGGCCCTACATACCTGGGTAAACTGATTCTTAACTTGACTTTAAAAACCCAAGAGATTTGGAGGAGAATTGGAGGATTTCTAAGCTTGATCTTCAATGGAATCCTCTAAACTTGCATGCATGGGAGTTGAATAAATTTAAATAGGTTAAACTCCCCTAATACACTCTTTTCAGGTCTTATAATGACGTAGTTTAAGACCTAGGAGCTTAGGATTTACAAAAATAGCCATAATGAAAATTCTGGAAAAACAACACTGCCAATCATCACGACTCTCACCACGAGTCGTACCATGAAGTGACGACTCGTGGTCACCTTCTCGTTGCCACAACTGGTTGTAAGAATGGTTCCTAAAGATCACATCACATACGCTTACTACGAGCCGTTACATGTCTTCATGAGTCATAACACCTGTTGTGGTGACTGAGCCTCAATTCTTACCTTCTCTGGATTTTTTCACGGGTTAGATACCACGACTCATGGTTTCTTACCACGGGTCGTAACAACATTTGTGACAACTTATCCATACATAGAACTTTTAGACCACGACCCTTATCATGATTCATTGATTCCCATGATGAGTCGTACTACAATTCATCCTTTCCAATCTTGGCATTCCCTGTACCTCACTACGACTCCTAACCACGAGGTATACCCATGCACCACGACTCATGGTGTGACCCATGGTTTGAGCACCCAACTTCAGTATCTCACTACAACTCCTCCCACGATCTGTTGCTTCTCACCACGACTCGTACCATGAGTCATTCTGATGCAAATCACAGATTTTTCTGCTGAACTCATTTCCATTTCTCTCATCTAATCTTAGAGACTTTCGGGGTAGTACAATCAGGTTATTATATGTTTTATAGTCAAGACTCCCACTGCAGCTTATGATATGTTTTAGAGTCAAGACTTCCAATATTCAGATTTAAGACTATGCATGTAATTATGATTTCAGCTTCATTGAAAAATGATGGGAACACTATGCATGTTTTTGGAAGTAGTTTCTAGCATCGAGTAGGCTTGGGGTGTAAAGGTTCCCCAGTCCCAAAACTACGTGCCAATGAGGTATATTTATATTTTGTACCTCTCAAGAGAGTTTTCCCCTACCCCAAGGGGCCTCAGCTAGATATCGATATCATGATATCATCCTGTTACACCCCGTAAGTTCTTGACACTTAGTTGGCCTATTCGCATGTTGGTTAAGAATTTTAGAATGCCATACGTGCGAAAAAAAGGGCCCGGGGAGAGACCGGACAAGCGCCTAATCGGAGCGTCGCAAGGCAAATGCGACTTATAAATAAAATTCGACAAATGCAACTTAAAGGCCCCAAGTATATAAGGCCTCCCACCTTGTCTTAAATCATTTCCTCTTCATTTTATTCCAGAGAACGAGCAGAAATAGTAAGGGATGAAGGGTTTACATAAATATCCTTCCGTTTACACCGTCAAACTCAGTCCAAACTCAAATTAACTTCGAGTAGCAAAAGTAAAAAGTTGCAGGGAGCATTCCTACGAAGTTAGTTTCATGAAATTCGGCCGAAGAATCTTCATATCACTGAGCCAAGGTAAGTGGACTTGCTCCAAACTAGTGTTAATACACTCCCGACATTAAAGTAAGTATTTCTCCCTTCTAGACTCCCGAGAAATTGCGAGTTTTCAGTCGTTCTTCGATAAGTCGAAGTATAGGCAGTAAATATATTCATAAGTATGGTTTCTATCCAAAATAATAGTAGAATTAATTCTATTCCTTCGTGAATATGAATACAGTTGGGGAAATAGCTGAATATTAGCCGAGCTACGCCAGTTAATCAGGAAGTCGACAGTTAAGGTATATAAAGCCAGTTCCTTTCGGCAAGCTAGTAGTTTCAGTATAGAAAAATAGTACGAATTCCAGTAAAATGTATAACAAGCCGTATATTATATTCAGTATGAGTTCAGTAAGCATGTTAGAATTATTATACAATGTTCATCATGAAACTCGGTAAAATAGTATAATTCCCAGCAAAATATTCCAAAAACATTATTATCAGATTCAGTACATATATATATATATATATATATATATATATATATATATATATATATATATATATATATATATATTACATGCATTTATTGCTATCTGTGGAGACATGATTGTTCTGTGTTGGGCACCCTTAGAGCTTCCTTGACCGCCCCAGGGTTAATAGCTGTGTCGACTCGCCCGCTAGAGGGTGAGGATACGTCGCTCTACAGAGTGGCGTGCCGTCCACCAGCAGACGAAGATGGGATGAAGATTCCCCATAGCAGGCTGATCAACACTATACCACACCCCCTGCCGAGCGCTTGCGCCCGGGGTGCAGATTACAGTCTCTAGATTACTGATTTCAGATTTCAGATTTCATGAGTCCTCCGGACTCAGATCCAGCTATAGTCAGGGGCCCAGCAGGCCCAAGTTGCATACCCAGGGGGCCGGCGGGATGCTCATAGTTACTAGGTGGATGGTATGACCTGGGTAAGGGTATATAGATTGTGTGCTGGTTGGTACCTTACGGCTTATGGGGGTTGGGTAAGGTTCTTGTATGCTATGTTGTGTTAGTTATTAATTGATAGAAAGTAGACCGCCATGTTATCAGGTATGACTCTTACTCTCTTCAGTAAAGTTACGCTCTTTTTAGTCAGTCTCAGCTCGTCTCCTATTACTTCAGTATCTATCAGTATTATTGTTTACTTTCAGTTGTTTTAAGTTATTGCTTTGCATACTCAGTACCAGTGGTACTGACGCCCATTTTGGGGTGCTGCATTACTTGCCTGCAGGTACTCATAGATGAGGAGCAGATCCCTCGTAGTTCCAGCCAGCGTACAGTGCCTTCAACTCCTTTCATCCGTAGCTCGAAAGACAAAGGTTGACTTCCCTTTTATTTGTATAGTATGGGTAGGCCGGGGCCCTGTCCCGACCATATTGCTATTCTTAGAGGCTTGCAGATTGTATATATTCCCTGTGGTTAGCTGTGTAGGCCGTGTGGGGCCATTTGTGTGTTTCAGTTGTATGCAGCGGTCGTGTGGGGCCTTATTCAGTTTGTAGTGGTGATCTTGTCGGTCACATAGTAGCTTGGTACTTGTTTTCATTTCTCAGATAAACTAGTAAGCATGGTGGCCTTGTCGGCCCGCATAGGTTCCCGTATGTTTAGTTGTTCTGGTTAGCTGTTATTTTCCTACAGGTGGCTATAGGCCTTGTCAGCCGGAGGCTGTATTTACAGCCTTTATATAGCCCGTCGTTTTCTTGAATCCAGAATTATAGCTAGCCTGGCACCAAAAGTGCTTAGGCTTAGTTAATCCAGTAGTCTAGGTCTTAGTAGGGCACCAGGTGCCAGTCATGCCTCCCCAGGCGGGGCGTGACACTTCCTTAGCCTTGGCAAGGTTTTGGACGGTTCTACCCACTTGAGTGTGATAGTTAGGGAATCATGTAAGCTCAATCATGATGGTGTCGGTTATGATGAATCTCCTATTGTTCCTCATGATTTCAGTTACTCATTTCAGGACTTATAATATTATGTTTTACAGCAAATTTGATCCAATGATTAGTTTATGAGCTTTTACTTATGATTTTAGCTATGACAAGTCATATGATTTCTATTTATAAACCTTGTGTCACTATGTTCAGTTATGATAATCAGCTTATGTCTATGTATGTCTCAGATACCATTTTCAGCATGCAGTCCTTACTCTCATGATTTAATGATTTATATTTATATGCATGATTTCAGTTAACATTTGCTAGGCTTGTTTTACTTACCTTACATACTCAGTACATTCAAAGTACTGACCACATACTCTATGCTATATTCTTTCATGATATCGGTTCAGGTGATCTAGTTCAGTTTCGCCAATAGCTCGCGTCCCCTATCAGCTTTGTTTAGTCCTGCCTCGGGTGAGTCCTCATTGTTCGAGAGTGTCTATTATTTCAGTTTGGTGTTGTCATTTTGTTTTAGATTCTGAGATAGCTGGGGCCTTGTCCCACCATCTCATCAGTTAGTAGAGGCTTTTAAGACATAGACTAGTATGTTCATCTTAACATTTAGCATTGTGATGTATCGTTTGATGTGTGGTAAGAACCATCTAGGTGAGTACCGTCTGGGCAAGGAGGGTTGGTTTGGTTGTGGCCAACAGGGTCACAGTTTAAGGGATTGCCCATCAGCGGGATGGGGGAAGACCCAGTCCACTACATCAGCAGCTCCGCTAGGTCGCTCAGTCCAACAGGGTACTACCTCAGGTACAGGTGGCGGTCAGTTCCAGAATCGCTTCTATGCCCTACTCCAATCAGGACTAGGAGAACTCACCTGATGTAGTCACTGGTATGTTACGTCTCTTTCAGATAGAAGTGTATGCTTTACTAGATTCAGGAGCCATACTTTCTTTTGTGACTCCTTATGTTGCAATCCAGTTTGATATTAGCCCAGAAATCCTTTTAGAGCCATTTTCAGTCTCTACACTGATTGGTGAGTCAGTTAGAGCCAGTCAGCTATACAAAAATTCTCTCGTCATAGTGTTTCATAAAGTCAGCTCAATTGAACTAGTAGAGTTAGATATGGTCGATCTGACCTTATTCTTATCATGGACTAGTTACATTATTATTATTATGCCTCAGTTAACTATAGAACCAGATTCATTAGGTTTTAGTTTCCTAACGAACCAGTCCTAGAGTAGGAGGGTAGTACTTTAGCGCCTAAGGGTCGGTCTATACTTCAGTGCCAGGGGTTGGTCCATCTCATACCTTAAGGCTAGGAAAATGGTCTCCAAGGGTACATCTATCACCTATTTAGGGTTAAGGATTCTCGTTCTGAAACCCTAACATTTCAGTCAGTTCCAGTTGTAAATGAGTTCCCCGATGTTTTTCCCGAAGATCTTCCCGGAGCCCCTCTCGAGCGGGAAATAGACTTTGGCGTAGACCTTCTTCAAGATACCTAGCCTATCTCAATTCCTACTTACAGAATGGCTACGACTGAGCTTAAGAAGTTAAAGGAATAGCTGAAAGACCTTCTAGATAAGGACTTCATCAGACCTAGCATCTCTCCATTGGGTGCCCCAGTCCTATTCGTGCAAAAGAAAGACAGTACACTCAAAATGTGCATCGACTCCCATCAGTTGAACAAGGTCACAATGAAGAACATGTATCCTTTACCCAGGATTGATGACTTGTTCGACCAACGTCAGGGAGCTAGTTGTTTTTTCAAGGTAGATCTCACATCAGGATACAATCAGCTTAGGGTCAGAAAATATGACATCTCGAAGACAACCTTCAAGACTCGGTATGGTCACTACGAAGTATAGTTATGTGTTTTAGACTAACCAATGTTCCTGCATCTTTTATGGATCTGATGAATAGGGTATTCAAGAAGTACCTGGACATGTCCATTATTGTCTTTATAGACAATATTCTGGTTTACTCCAGAATAGAGGAGGAACATGCTGATAACCTGAGGATAGTGTTGCAGACTCTCAGGGACCACAATTGTTTGCTAAATTCAGCAAGTATGAATTATGACAAAAATTAGTTGAATTCTTGGTCATGTGGTTTCCAATGAGGTATTCAGGTGGATCCTCAAAAGATAGTGGCAGTCAAGGATTGGCCAAGACCCTCCTCCCATCAGACATCAGGAGTTTATTAGGCCTAGCTGGTTACTATAGATGGTTCATAGAAGGTTTTTCCTCCATTCCTTCTCTTTTGACTAGAATAAGTCATAAGAAGGTGAAGTTTCAGTGATTTAATGTATGTGAGAAGAGTTTTCAGGAGTTACAGACTCTACTCACTACAAGCCTAATTTTGACTCTACTAGAAAGGTCAAACGGGTTCATGATCTATTGTGATGGCTCTAGAGTTGTCTTGGGGTTTTGATACATCATGGTAAATTCATAGTTTATGCTTCGAGACAACTCAAGGTTCAAAAGAAGAACTATTCGAGTCGTGATCTCCAATTGGCAGCGGTATTATTTACCTTAAAGATTTGGAGGCATTACCTTTATAGGGTTCGCGTGGATTTTTTACTAACCACAAGAGCCTAAAGTATGTGTTTAGTTAAAAGGACCTAAATCTATGATATAGAAGGTGGTTGGAGTTGTTAAAAGACTATGACATGAGCGTCTTGTATCACCCGGGTAAGGCCAACGTAGTGGCTAATGCCCTCAGCAGATTGTCTATGAGAAGTGTTGCTCATGTTGATGATGGTAAAAAGGAGATGGAAAAGGATATTTACATACTGGGTTTTTGATATCTCAGTCCCATAGAAATCATGTCTTAGGGTTTTTTTAGTAATAAGTTTCCTTGTTACTTCAATGTTCTCTAGTCTCCTGTGATTTCTAGGATGTGATATTCATGGTTTTACAAATTTAGTTACAATGATACTTTTATGACAGATTTACACATGATTCAAGTTTAGTTATATAAACATGTATTTTTCTTCTATATGGCTTTGAGTTAGCATGAATTCATATTTCAGTCTTTGTGATTCTATCCTGATTTCAGTATGCATATGTTAATAGCATAATCAGTATTTTGAAGTTCTATAGGCTCTTAGAATACTATCAGATAAAGCTTCTTACTTAGCTTTAAGAATACTAGTTTTTGAGCTATTTATAAATTATCAGTAAGCTTATCAATTGGGAGTAGTTCTTAGCACTGAGATGGTCTAAGGTTCAGCACACCGAGGACCCAGAACTACATGTCACCATAGGTTATTAGCCTGAATAGGCATCCGTTTTAGTAATCACATCAACCATATCTTTATACCCTGCCAAGATATATTGGATCCTATCGGTGGGGCGTAACATCGAACTCCATGATTTGTTCCTGTGGTTATATGTCAGATAATAGATTCTCCCATCATTTAGTATGATTACAATCCCAGTCATAGTTACAGACTCAGTTTTTAGTACATGCACATGACTCTTAAATTAGTTTTTACTGTACTTTATTATGTATTGTCAAACTACTACTTTATATATATTTATGTATTTTAGTAATGGTCAGGGTACTTCCATTCAATTATGCATTTTAGCACAACTTTTCATATTATCAATATGTTCTATTTGTATTCCAGTTGCATATCTCATATACTCAATACATTCAAAGTACTGATCGCATATTTTTGTGCTATTTCATTTTATGATATAGGCTCAGGCTCTCAGACTCAGCAGCGGTGTTAGGTTCTCCTTTAGACTTATTATAGTAGAGTTTTATTAGTGAGTCCTCGTCTTTCGAGGACCATAGTCTTCATCTCCAGTATTTTTCATTCTCAGTTTTTCTGTTTCAGGCATTAAAGTAAGCTGGGGTTTGTGTAACACCCCAAAACTTTCCTAGACCAAACTCAGACTTTGCAAGAAAAATCCAAAAGAAATCATAAAAAGTTTCCTCAGAACGACCGAGACAATGAGTCATGGTCAGCTCCAATGACTCGTTGTGTCAGTCGTGGTCAGCCCTGCTTGTTCCTTTGGGAACCAATGGGACATGGAATGACCCGTTGTGGGGAACAACGAGTCGTCCTATCACTCATTGGTCCACAACTCAGAATTCCCTCTTCCAGGACCCCATGATTCAACTAATGAGTCATCGAATGATACAACGACTCATGGAGTGAGTCGTTGGTTGGGATCCCCAGAAACTTCCTTCAGTGACAACGAGTGGTAGCAATGACCTGTTGTATCACAAAATGAGTCGCTGTGACTAACCGTGGTGTCAGGTTCATAGATTTTAATAACTCCTCCAGTGGAGGTAATGACACGACACAAAGACCCATTGGGTCTTTCAATGAGTCATTGTGTTGCCCGTTGTCAGGCCTTTGAGAATTCTCATCCAGTGACCATGGGAGGAACCAACGACCCATTGGTTCATCCAACGAGTTGTGGTCCGTTTCGTTGCCAATTCCACTAAGCCCAGATCCCAGGCCTCAGGATCAACGACTGGTCCCAATGAGTCGTGGTCTCAACGAATGACTCGTTGAGTGACCCGTTGGTCCCCTATCGACAGTTTTTCCATATTTTTACCGAGGAATATTTTTGTAATTTTTAGCTTTTTAATACCTAAACAACATTGTTTTGGGTTATTTTTAGGGAATTTAGAGGGGTAATCGATGATTACTTCACCACTCTCATTCTCTCAGAAAATCAGTTCGTAAGATTCTCTTAGAAACACTCAGAGCAAGAGCTAGGGTGGTCAGTTTCTTCTCAGATTCTCAAGGGGTTCTCTCCGAAAATTCATCACCAGGTATGTGGGAAGGTATGACTGGAATAATATCTACGATTGGATTCAAAATAGCATAGGCCTCGGGCAATTTGCCGAAGAAAAAACTATTCGAATAAAGGGTCAAATTAAGACAGATACCGATCAAACTAAAGGGTCCGCCGTCAAATCCCAGGGCTCAACCCTAGACAGGCGGTGGAAACTACCAAGCTCGAGTACGGTAGGGGCAGAGGGAATTTCCGTTGGAGCGGTGAAATACGTAGAGATCGGAAAGAACACCAACGATGAAAGCACTTTGCTGGTCCCTAGGAGGTCTTCCTCCACTAGCAGGTATTTTCAGAAAACTCTATTTATTCTGGTGTGGATGGTAGGTAGGCCTATATTTCTTGGTTTTAATAGGACTCCTTACAAGCATTGTTTCTATCTACTATTATCTAAAAATAATCAAGTTATTAATGACTGGAAGAAACCAATAAATAACCCCTCACGTGCGAAACGGCTTCCACAATTACAAAAAGAGAATTTCTATATCTCGCATCTGCTTAAATTGTGGGAATATGAGAATCTCTTTCGTTGAATTGAAAGAATTTTCTATTGAATGAAAGATGATTTTACATCAACAAGTAAAGGAAAAAAGAAATTATTTAGTACTTACTTTTGATATTAATTCAAATTGCGTTGTTGTGTCAGAAGAAGGATAGCTATACTAATTCGGTATACTTTAAAGATGCCTGTTCCTCAAAAAATCCGATTCGGGAAGATTCTTCCCCCAACTAACAAAGAGATCTTGGTGGAATTTCCACATATTAAATTGAGCACAGTTTTGCATAGAAATAGCCCACTTGTTTCTCGAGAAGAGATGGGAAACGAGAAATAAAAAGGAATATCAAAAATTTGAGTGGCTGAAGCTGAAGCAGCTACTTTCGAAGTAACAGAAAGAAAAGCAACAACTGGAGTGGGAGATTCATAGTCAAAAAGAGGATTTCGATTTTCCGCAATTTTCTCCATCCCTCTATGTAAATAGCCCAATATTGGTTCGCAGTCGACAACATCTTCACCTTCTAGAGTAACAATGAGTCGAAGAACACCGTGCATTGATGGGTGCATCTTTAGCAATATTGTTAATCAATTCCATAATGAGTATTGATTTACCCACTCCAGCTCCCTCTAATAGTCCGATTTTTCATCTACGGCGATAAGGGGCTAGAAGGGTTTCTTGTCCCATGAGTGGATTCTCAATTTTTTTAATGAATCCTAACTATTACCATTTTCTATTATGGAGATGTGTGTGTAGGGAGAGATACTATTTCACCAATCGATTCACAGGTATTAACATATTCATACCTAACGATTTTCCACAAAGTGGTGACGAAGCCGTTTGTTCCGGTATAAATAGTCATTATCTGCTCTTCTATCGTGAGAGGAGCTGATTGGGATTGTTTAAGAAATTCATGTAATAGTTGACCTCTTGCCAATTGATTCTGAGTAGATTTATTGAGATCAGAAGCAAATTGTTACTTCGACCATTTCCGAGCACCTCATATCTTTTTCGGGGCGTCCGAAGATTTGATCATTTTTGTATGATTTCTCTTGCACTGCCCTTTCCAATGGGTTTTGAAGATAAAAATCCTTTATTGATTAGCCCATAAACTGACCTAGTAAATCTATCCTACTGCAATATGATGAGAGGATATTCCTCCTGGAACAAACGGATCAAAACCTTCCACGCCCCATGCTGGATTTACAAGTTGTACTTTTCCCGTTAGTCCAATAGAACCATCTGATTTAATTCGTTCTCAATAGACACGAGAATAAATAAAATTCTCTTAGCTCATTCGGAAGGATCTCATAATTTAATTATCCATGACTGTTTATGTATCTAGCATGACCACTTGATGAAATCTGGATATTGAGGAATTGTCCATACGTAAAATCAGAATTATTGATACGGGCCTTTTCCATAGAAAAGGGGAATCTTGTGTTCTTCCTGAACAGTCCTTTTATTTGGTAGGTAATATCGATGAAGCTACCGCGAAGGCTATGAACTTAGAAATGGAGAGCAATTTGAAGAAATGCCTTCGACTTGTCCATTGCTTTTTCAAATTCTATCAGGATTTCCCTCCTCTAATTCTTTATTCTTTGAGAAAAGAAACTAGGGGAAGGGCTGATTTGCGCCCCCACAAGCGGTGGAGCATGTGGTTTAATTCGATGCAAACTGAAGAACCTTACCAGGGCTTGACACAATGACAGAATGTCCTGAATAATCGACTCGTTTGCCAAGAAGTGTTCTCACGAAATCTTCCCTTTTTACCTTTAATTACATCAGAAAATGACTTGTAAACTTTATTATGACCATCCCTTATTCGAGAAAATTAGTGAAAAGAAAATCTACGCTTTTTGAAGGTGATGTTTGGAAATAAAACAAATCCTTCTGTCGTGTATCCTCAATTAATGCAACCTCAGATGCTATGTTTCAATTCTTCCTTCGGAATCGGTAGTCAATCCTATTTCCGATAGGGGCAGTTGACAATTGAATTCGATTTTGACCATTATTTTCATATACGTAATAGTGCGAAAAGAAGGCCCGGCTCCTAAACAGGATGGATTGAACTCATAGTTCATAGATGCTTTTTATGAATGTCAACTAAGTATCGTAAGTAAATTTCTCTCGGTTGTTCCAAAATGGCATTTTCTTTTGACCCAATTTTTTTTCTCTCCTTATCACTCAGAAAAGACAAAAATTTCAAGATAGCAAACATTCTCTAGAATTTCTCTTAGGTGTCCAATTTGAAGTGATCTCAATTGATCCCTTGTTACTGCTCCTTTGAGCAGTAATAGGTAGGGATGACAGGATTTGAACCCGTGACATTTTGTACCCAAAATGAACGCGCTACCAAGCTGCTATCCAATTAATCAAGATACAAAATGAGAATCGTATCCATATGATTTTGCACTTCTCGACAAATACATTTATTTTATTATTTTAAGCGGGTATTCAATTTTAGCTAATAAAAAACTTGTTATTCTTAACTCTTGGGCTGAGGAATTCCTATACTTCAAAAGAAACTTGTCTAAAATTACCTATAGGTGGAAGGGGTCGGGTTGTTGATGTGAGGTGGATCCAGAAAATGGGTGGTTCTAGTCATAATCCCAAAATGATTCGTGTATATATTTCACAGAAACGTGAAATCAAAGTAGGCGATAAAGTAGCTGGAAGACACGGAAATAAAGGTAACATTTCCAAAATTTTTCCTAGACAAGATATGCCTTATTTACAAGATGGAAGATTCGTTGATATGGTATTTAACCCATTAGGAGTACCTTCACGAATGAATGTAGGACGGATATTTGAATGTTCACTAGGGTTAGCAGGGAGTCTGCTAGACATACATTATCGAATAGCACCTTTTGATGAGAGATATGAACAAGAAGCTTCGAGAAAACTAGTGTTTTCTGAATTATATGAAGCCAGTAAACAAATAGCGAATCCATGGGTATTTGAACCCGAATATCCAGGAAAAAGCAGAATATTTGATGGAAGCACGGGGAATCCTTTTGAACAACCTGTTATAATATGAAAGCCTTATATCTTGAAATTAATTCATCAAGTTGATAAAATCCATGGGCGTTCCAGTGGACATTATGCGCTTGTTACACAACAACCCCTTAGAGGAAGAGCCAAACAGGGGGGACAGCGGGTAGGAGAAATGGAGGTTTGGGCTCTAGAAGGGTTTGGGGTTGCTCATATTTTACAAGAGATGCTTACTTATAAATCGGATCATATTAGATCTCGCCAGGAAGTACTTGGTACTACGATCATTGGGGGAACAACACCTTATCCCGAAGATGCTCCAGAATATTTTTGATTGCTCGTTCGAGAACTACGATCTTTAACTCTGGAATTGAATCATTTCCTTGTATCTGAGAAGAACTTCCAGATTAATAGGTAGGAAGCTTGATCGGAATGAATAATAATTTTTCATCTATGATTGATCGATATAAACATCAACAGCTCCAAATTGGATCAGTTTCTCCTTAACAAATAAGTCTTGGGCCACAAAAATCCTGCCTAATGGAGAGATAGTTGGAGAGGTAACAAAACCCTATACTTTTCATTACAAAACTAATAAACCGAAAAAAGATGGATTATTTTGTGAAAGAATTTTTGGTCCTATAAAAAGTGGAATTTGTGCTTGTGGAAATAATCGAGTAATCGGAGATGAAAAAGAAGACCCAAAATTTTGTGAACAATGCGGAGTCGAATTTGTTGATTCTCGGATATGAAGGTATCAAATGGGCTATGTCAAACTCGCATGCCCAGTAACCCATGTGTGGTATTTAAAACGTCTTCCTAGTTACATTGCGAATCTTTTAGATAAACCTCTTAAAGAATTAGAAGGCCTAGTATACTGCGATGTGTGATTTGATCGAAATTTTAATTTTATAGACTCGGAAGGAGAAACTGTCATCCCATTCAATCCAATTGGGATGCCCTGGACCTAACATGTCACTTGGAATATATGACAAAGGTGGATCTATTGATTGGTCATGTCATATAGGCCCGAGTTGGACATCCAATTGCTTCGATTTGAATTATCCGGAGAATGCAATGCCTGATATACCCTAGAGGACTGACAGGTCGCACTGCTAGTTTTCGGATATGAGATATCCACATGGCATCATCAAATGATACAAGTCTTGGATAAGAATCTACAACGCACTAGAACACCCTTGCTGACGATCCTTTACTCCAACAACATCTAGGGTTCCTCGAACAATGTGATATCTCACACTGGGTAAATCCTTAACCCTTCCCCCTCTTACTAAGACTATAGAATGTTCTTGAAACGATTTTGTCTTCTCCATATTACAATATCTCTAGAGTCAATAATTTTATATGGGGAACTACTGAACTTAATCACTTGCTACCGTTACTCTTCAGTTTTTTGTTGAGGTCTATCCTGCAGAGGTACTCAAATTGGATCAGTACGATTAACTCGTACAACGGATTAGCAATCTGCCGCTTTAGTCCACTCAACCATCTCTGCCCATAAGAAATCGAGGAGCCACCCATTAATAGTAATAGAACTCTGCGCAAAGTTTACTCCTGTGATATGAGTTACTACCCCTTGATCACTTACACTGCCCCAAACATTTGACTGCATTAGCTACTGAACATCATGAACATTTTTGGCATTGGAATAGCTATTCCGCCCATTTCTATCAACTTTTCCACTATCACCCCAAAAAAACCAAACTCTGCCTTACGTAAAGTTGCCAGAGTACGATTAACCTCTGGATTTGAAATCACTGCTTATATACCCAGTATTGGCCATAATTCACAAGAACATTCTGTAATCTTAGTAAGAGGGGAAATAGGTAGTTCAATTCCTTCCCTTAGAACCGTACTTGAGAATTTCTTACCTCATACGGCTCAACAGTTAATTCTTTTGGTGTCCCTACTGCCGCAGGTGCTATCCGAGAACAATTAGCCGATCTAGATTTACGAATTATTATAGAGAACTCGTTGGTAGAGTGGGAAGAATTGGGGGGATAAGGGCACACAGGGAACATGAATTCTCTACAATTACACTGTGGAACAATTGAAGGGATGTGGCGCAGCTTGGTAGCGCGTTTGTTTTGGGTACAAAATGTTGAGATTTTCACTTCATACGGCTCCTCGTTCAATTCTTTCGAATTCATTGGATCCTTTTCCGCATTCGAGAATCCCCCCTTCTTCCATTCCGCCCCAAAAAGTAACTAGGACCAATTTTGCTTACTAGCTTCATATAATTCAGAAAACACTAGTTTTCTCGAAGCTTCTTCTTCATATATCTCATCAAAAGGTGCTATTCGATAATGTTTGTCTAGAAGACTCCCTACTAACCCTAGTGAACATTCAAATATCTGTCCTACATTCATTCGTGAAGGTACTCCTAATGGGTTAAAGACCATATCAATGTTATGATCTTTTACATCCTGGGTCTTCCCGTTCCATCATCTGGCTTATGTTATTCATCTTTTTTGGCTCTCTCTTTAGCCCTATGTCTCTTATCCCTAGGAGGTCTTACTCCACTAGAAGGTTTTTTTGTATATTATATGGATGATCCGATCCATAAGGAGCATGATTGAGAATTGTTTGATCGTCTTTCTCTGAGGAAGAGTCGAAATAGAATCAACTTAAATTCGGGACCGCTATTTGAAATCTTAGTGAAACATGAAAAAAACCAGAGGTTATTTGGATTCCTCGGAAACCCCCGCCTACGTCACCATTTAATATTTCTAAGGCCAACTATTGGCCGAAACATATAAAATGCGGTTAATCCCGCCGTGGCCCAAGCTATTATTGCAAAAATTGGCGAATACGACCAACTATCATTAAGAATTTCATCTTTGGACCAAAAACAAGTAAGAGGTGGAATACCACAAAGAGAAAGTGTACCTAATAAAAATGATTAGCTGAATTTACTCATATTTTTGATCGACGAGAAATTGATGGGATGACTAACGGGGTTGGGGTTATTAGTCTCATTGTAGGAGAAGGTATTAAATATATAGGGGGGCAAAGGATTGTTTATGATTGAAGGTGAAAACCCTTTTTGATTGTTCCTTGATATGGGCCATTTAACAAAGGATCATACATTTTAGGCACGTATTCTTTTTAGTATCATCATTACACAATCTAATCCTTGTTTCGAGGTTCCCCATTTTATCTTTCCATACTGCCCCATCCTTGTAGCTAGATCAAGAAATAACGGGACGAATTTTTAACGTGCTCGAAGAGCCTATTGATAATTTAGGACCTGTAGATACTAGTACAACGTCGAAACATCTTCAAGGGTTGGCTTATAGTTATTCAAGTACAAACACCTCCCTCTCCTAACCGACCCTTTCTGAAATACTAAAAAAATCCTTTTTTTGTAAATTCTTTTGAATCTACCTTTTCTTATTATTCCACCTAGATAAATCTAAATGGAGGCTAGGTTAGCCGAAAGATGGTTATCGGTTCAAGAACGTAAGGTGTCCCTGCTTTTTTAGGGTAAGAAGGGGTAGAGAAAATGCCTCGAGCCAATGTTCGAATAACAGGCGCTATATACCTAAGACAAGAAGAAGTTCATTTTATTTTCCTAATTTCACGAAAGAAAGAACTCACGCTTGGTTATAAAGGCTTCTTGATTCGTAATCAGGAATATAGGTCATACTCTCCAATTTTCACAATAATAGCTTGGGCCACGACGGGACTAAACCAATGATTAAGATAAGCACAAAAATGAAATCTTCTATAAATACAGATACACCCAATATGTCGAAACTCATTGCTCTCCGGTTCAGCTAGGTCCATAGTTCCGGAATTTATATGCGAATCAAGATCGCTAAAAGGAAGTTTTACAATCAACGACTCAAACTCATTGTCGAATCCTACTCAGCAGAATATGGAGGTACTTATGGCAGAAAGTACATCGAGCCCATATGAAGTTTTACCATGAGCGGATCGTATCCATTGAGCAAATATTATTTCAATCAAGATTTGCTTTTCCGGAGTGCCAAAGGCAAGCATGACATCATTATGAACATAAAGTCCTAGAAATTAAATGAAGTACCCCAGATACAAAGTATGGAAAGGTGTCTATAACTTCTCCCCAGGGCCTACCCCTCAACCTAGAGTAGCTAGGTGGGGAAGTAAAATCAATCCTTTTTCATACATAGGCTTCTCTGGTATGAAATGACCACTTCAAATAGGTTCATTCCTCCAGCCAAGATCCACTGAAGAAGATCCTTATCCTTATACTTCTCTTTTTTCAGAAGAAGGGTGGGATCCGGAAAAAATTGATGAAACGGAAGAAATTCGAGTGAATGGAAAGGACAAAATAAAGGATAAATTCCACTCTCACCTTACAGAGACTGGACGGCAAAATGGATTTTTGAATTTATTAACATTCTCTAAAAAAGGTATTGTTAATAATCCACCAGGTACGGAAACCATTAAAAGAACTCCCAATAATTTATTGGGCACTGTACGAAGTATTTGAAATACAGGAAAGAAATACCATTCAGGTTTGGACCCCTTAGAGGCTCTAACCATGGAGCACGCAGATACCAAAAATGAATAGTTTCTCCTTCAAAAATGACCCCTTAGAGGAAGAGAAAAACATGGGGGACATCAGGTAGGAGAAATGGAGGACACTATCTAATAGTAAGAAGTCTAAAAAAACAAATCCTTTTTATATACATTCGAACCACTGTTGGTCATATTGCTCTTTATCGAGAAATCGAAGAAGCTATACAGGGGTTTTCTCGGGCCTATTCATATGGTACCTAACCTAATTCTATGATACCGTGGGACTTCGAGGCACTCTGGTTCAGCCAGGTCCATAGTTCCGGAATTTACTTTCCCCCCTTTCCGCCCGACTCTTTGGTCTTAAGAACGCTGATTTTAAGAATGAGTCATTGCCCTTCTTCGACCCTGAATGCCCAACCTGAGTGGTTATTTCACTATATCTTTTACCAGGGACAGGGCCTACCACAAGAATATTTTTTTTATTGGGGCGATAGCTCTGAAAAGACAAATTGCCAATCTTTTCTTTCATCTCGGGAGAAATACGATCGGGAGGAGCCAATTCAAAAAGAATACGTATGTTGATTCATATCAATTAATTACAAATTAATACTAGGGAAGAGAGACCCATACAAATTAATCATGTTCCAGGAACCAAATTTGAACTGGTGACACGAGGATTTTCACTCCTCTGCTCTACCAACTGAGCTATCCCGGCAATCTGGATTGGTAACACGAGGATTTTCAGTCCTCTGAGTTATCTTGGAGTTGTGGATACTGTCGTATGAACATCAGACGATGGATACCGCAGGCGCAGACTTATTGAAGTAGTTCAACACATTATTGTACGTCGAACCGATTGTGGCACCGCCCGGGGTATTTATGTGAGTCCTCGGAATGGCCTAACTATGTCAGAATATTTTTGAGATGTTAATGAGCAAGACGTACTTCTATTTATTGACAATAACTTTCATTTCGTCCAAGCAGGCCTACCTATTCCAGCTGGGGAGAGCAGATCATTCAATAGGGAGATTTTGAAATTACAGAGGCTTGATATTGAGGAATTGTCCATACGTAAAATAATAATTATTGATACGGGCCTTTTCCACAGAAAAGGGGAATCTTGTGTTCCAATAGAAGCAGAAGTGATGTGGATTATTGAAGAATCGAAGTCGATTGCTTTATAAAAAGAAGATATCAATGAACTTCTATGACCTTTATCGTTCATAGAAATCTTTTTCCTTTGAATAAAAAATATGGCTTTCGACTTGTCTTTATCATATATATATCTATTCTCTTTTCCATCTCGTTATTTGGGTGTTGGACGAACCTTGCGGAGGAACCCTTAGGTTTTCGGGGCATTGGATTCTCACCAATGTTTGTGTTACTCAAGTCGTCATTCTCGCTTCCGCTTCGGCCACCACCATTCTTTACCTTAATTCTGAATCTATTTATTGGAAAAAAATAAGTTTCTTGAAATTTTATTCTCGAATTGTATTTCCACGAAAGGAATGGTGAAGTTGAAAACCAAATCCTTCAAATCTTTGTTGTGGAGTCGATAAATTATTCGCCCTTTGGTTGAATCATAAGGACTTACTTCAATTTTGACTCCATCTTCTGGCAGTATCCGTAGAAAACTATGTTGGATCAACAAGGAAATTATTCTTTCCTTGTGTCCCCAAAACCCTTCCTTAATTCTTCTATCAGTTATAGCCTTGAGATTTCAAAATATAGAAGTTTTCAGATAGAATTCTATAAATTTCATGTGGAACATTATCCACGTTATTAGTTGCTATGTTTTTCCTAAATTCTTAGAAATCATGTGAAACTAGCATCTTGTGAAATGATTTATCCCTAGCTTTAGAATGCAGTATTCTAGGGTTTAACATAATTGAGTAGTTAATCATGTTGCTTGACTCTACCAGTGTTGGGACTCCCATATTGTTAAAAAAATTAGTTGAAATCTCAGTCAATTGCATGCTAGTATAGCTTTAATCAGAATATCAGTGTACTCATTTATTATTCAAAAATGTTAGCTGATCAGTTTGACTATAGTCTTCTCTGGAGGTGTCAGTGGTGCCTCCCAGTTATCAATTATTAGATTCATATATAAGATTTTAGTGGTTCTTTAGATGGTTTTGATGCTTCCAGATAAGCATCTCTAGCTAGTCTTAGAACACTAGTTACAAAATTCGGTCCGATAAGACTCTTAGGGTGCTTCTAGATAAGTATTCCTAACTTAGTCTTGGACCTCAATTTCGAGCTATCAACTTGGTAGTCAGTCTAGGACTATCCAATGGGAGTGGAACTTAACACCGAGTAGACTGGGGTTCCAGCGCACCCAGGTTCCCAGAACTACATTGCTACCGTAGGTTATTTTATTGGCCCCTATGGCCCAAGACTTGTGATCACCTAGTTCATGCCTTTATACCCTAGCAAGGTATATTAGGTCCTACCGATGGGGTGTATACATCAGACTCCACGTCTAGCTCACGTGGTTATATGTCAGTTATAGACTCTCCCAGTAGTTAGTATAGTTTTAGTTTAGCTCAGCTCAGAACAATTTCACTTTACTCAGTTTAGTTTAGTTTAGTATAGTTAGCTCAGACTAGTATCTCAGATTTAGGGCATGTCTATGACCATTAGACAGGGTCATTTTTCCATTTCAGTTATATTTCAGTTTATTCAGTTTCAGTATTTCAGTTGGTCATTACATGTCTTTACAATTCACTTATTTATTCTTTATGTTATATTTTCTCCTACTTACTTAGTACATTCAAAGTACTAACGCATACCTTCTATGTTGTATCGTATCATGATACAGGCGCAGGTTCTCAGCCTCAGTACCGTTAGTAGATCTTCTTCGTGTGATATCAGCAGTAGCAGTGGTAAGTCCTTATCTTTCGAGGACGACATTTATTTTTCAAGTTATTTTCATTCAGTTAGACTTTAGAGTTAGCTGGGGGCTTGTTCCCAGCAACTCATCTTTTGTAGATGGCTTTCAGACATAGATTCAGACATTCGGTTTTGTTTTTAGATATATAAACTTTTTGTCATTTAACTCTCTCTTAAATGGTTTTATTATTTAAGCTTCCTCTATGATCACTCTGATTGCCAGTGTTATGATAGACCATGGGTTGTCTTGTGGTTACTTGTGACTCCAAGTACCGTTTCATCAAGGGTATAGACTCGGTTTGTGACAAATTTAGTATTAGAGCACTAGGTTTAGAGTATCCTAGGTTGTCTGAAAGCCGTGTCAAGTAGAGTCCTTTTCATGGGTGTGAAGCGCGCCATACTTATGACAGGGAGGCTATGATACATTATTAGGAAAATTCCCTTTTGTTCATACTCTTTATTGTGCTCTGAAGTTCAATTCCAGAAACATTCTCCTAACTCATGCTCTATTTCTTTTTAGTGAAATCATGCCTCCAAGATGTGAAAACGGAAGAAGGGTCGACTACGCTAATCGACCTATCCCACCAGTCCCTCATGACGACCAAGTGCCCTTAGTGGAGTTCAGGGCGGCAATCCAGCTGCTGGCACAGACAGTCACAAACCAAGTGAACCAGCAGGTGATTATGGTTAACCCAAATAGGTCAGCAGTAGTTGCCAGAGTTCGGGACTTTAGCTGGATGAACCCTCCATCCTTCTATGGATCTAAGGTGGGAGAGGACCCATAGGAGTTTATGGATGAGATATGGAAGATCACGTGGATTATGGATGTTAGTTTCACTGAGAGTGCTAACTTGGCTGCCTACCAGCTTAAAGGGGTAGCCCCGATCTTGTATGATCAGTACAAAGAAGGGAGACCAGCGGGAGTAGAACTAGTGGAGTGGGAGGAGTTCACAATAGCCTTCCTAGACAAATTCTTTCCCCAGGATTTAAGGGAGGCTAAGGTGGCAGAATTCATGAATTTGAAAGAGGGCAACATGACGGTGGAAGAATATGCACTGGTGTTCACACTGTTGACAAGATATTCTTTGGTGTTGGTATCCGAGCCAAGGGCTCACATGATAAAGTTCATTAACGGAATATCAAACGTGGCTCTAAAGGAATGCAGGACTACGATGCTCATCAAAGACATTGACCTTTCCAGCCTTATCGTTCATGCCCAGCAGATTGAGGCAGAAAAGTTGAAAAACATAGAACGAGAGAATAAGCAGGCTAGGACTGGCCAATAAGATTATGGACACTAGAGGTCTGGCGGTAGTAGACACCCACAGTAGCAGAAGCAGCAGAGGACTCCAACACCCACTTTTGCTAGCACCCCTACTTTCTAGTCCCACAAGGATCGGAAGGGTGGATCATCTGGCTATCAGTCCTAGAGTCACAACTCCAGCAACCGTTATCCAGCTTTCCCTAAGTGTGGCAAGAGCAATCCAAGGGAATGCCTTTAAGGCTGAGAGGGTTGCTTTGGGTGTGGATAACTAGGTCACCGAATTAGAGAATGCCCGTCAGTAGGACGGGGGAGATCACAGTCTACCACTTCAGCAGCTCCAGCAGGTCGACCAACTCAGCAGGCCAACACTTCAGATATGGATGGCGATCAGTGCCAAAATTGTTTTTATGCTTTGTCGTCTCGTCAAGATCGGGAGAGCTCACCTGATGTGGTCACGAGTATGTTACATCTTTTCCATCTTGATGTGTATGCCCTACTAGATCCAGGTGCCACACTATCATTCGTGACTCCCTATATAGCTGTCCAGTTTGATATCAATCCAGAAATCCTCTCAAAACCATTGTTAGTCTCAACCCCAGTCGTTGGGTCAGTCAGAGCCACCCGGGTGTATAGAAACTGCCCAATCTCAATCTTGAAAAAGGTCATTCCAACAATCTCGTAGAGTTAGACATGGTCGATTTCGATCTCATACTTGGCATGCATTGGATACACTCCGGTTATGCCTCAGTCAACTGCAGAACTAGAGTCGTGAGATTTCAGTTCCCTAATGAGCTAGTTTTAAAGTGGATGGGCATAATTCAGTGCCTAAGGGTCGGTTTATTTCCTACCTTAAGACAATAAAGCTTATTTCTAAAGGGTGTATTTTTCATCTAGTTCAGGTCAAATATTCCAGCTCTGAGACCCCAAGTATCCGGTCAGTTCCAGTTGTTAGTGAATTCCCTAACGTGTTTCCTAAAGATCTTCCCAGAGTCCCTCTTGAGCGGGAAATAGACTTCGGCATAGACCTTCTTCGAAGAACTTAGCCCATCTCCATCACTCCTTACAGAATGGCTCCACCTAAGCTTAAGGAGTTGAAGAAGTAGCTAAAAGACCTTGATAAAAGTTTCATCAGGCCCAGCATCTCTCCATGGGGTGCTCCAGTATTATTCGTGCGAAAGAAAGACGGTACCCTCAGAATATGTATCGATTATCGTCAGTTGAATAAGGTCACAGTTAAGAACAGGTATCCTCTACCCAGGATTGACGACTTGTTCGATCAGCTTCAAGGAGCCAGTTGTTTCTCCAAGGTAGATCTCAGGTCAGGGAAACATCAGTTAAAAGTCAAAGAATGTAACATACTGAAAATAGCTCTCAGAACTTAATATGGTCACTACGAATTCGTGGTTATGTCCTTTGGACTAACTAATTCCCTCACAACTTTCATGGACCTGATGAACAGGGTTTAAAGCCGTATCTATACATGTTCATCATTGTGTTCATTGATGACATTCTGGTGTACTCTAGAAATGAGGAGGAACATGCTAACCATCTGAGGATAGTGCTATAGATGCTCAGAGACCGCCAGTTGTTTGCTAAGTTCAGAAACTGTGAATTCTGGTTAAAGTATGTGAATTTCCTTGGTCACGTGGTCTCGGGTGAGGGTATTCAGGTAGATCCCCAAAAGATAGCAACGGTGAAAGACTGGCGAAGACCTACTTCCCCAACGGAAATAAGAAGTTTCTTGGGTCTAGCCGGTTATTACTGACGTTTTATGGAAGGTTTTTCTCTATTGCATTTTTGTTGACTTAGAGAAAGGTGAAATTTCAATGGTCAGATGCATGTGAGAAGAGTTTCCAAGAGTTGAAGACTCGAATCACTATGCTCAAGTGTTAATCTTACCGGAAGGAACAAATGGGTTCGTAGTGTATTGTGACGCTTCTAGAGTTGGACTTGGATGCGTTCTGATGCAGTGGGGAAAGGTGATAGCTTACACCTCTAGACAACTCAAGGTTCATAAAAAGAACTATCTGACTCATGACCTTGAGTTGGCAGCAGTGGTGCTTGCATTGAAAATATGGAGGCACTACCTTTATGGGGCTCACGTGGATGTTTTCATTGATCTCAAGAGCCTTCAATATGTGTTTAGTAAGAAAGATTTAAATCTTCATTAGAGAAGGTGGTTGCAGCTATTGAAGTATTATGACATTAGTGTTCTATACCACTCGGGCAAACCTAATATGGTGGCTGATGCCCTAAGCAGGATGTCTATGGGGAGCGTGGCTCATGTTGAAGAGAGCAGAAAAGAACTGGAAAAGGATATTCATAGGTTAGCTCAGTTGGGAGTGCAGTTGGTTGATTCAGCTGAGGGCGGAGTAGTAGTGCAGAGTGGATCAGATTCCTTGTTAGTCATTGAAGTTATGTCAAGGTAGGATGAAGATCCCATACTGCTTAAGCTAAAGGAAGCAGTTCTCAGAAAAGAAGTGGAGGCTTTCTCCAAAAGGGGGAGATGGGGTACTTCGTTACCAGGGTAGACTATGTGTACTGGATGTAGGTGACCTGAGACAGAAGATACTAGCTGAAGCACACAATTTGACATATTCTATCCACCCAGGTGCTACTAAGATGTACCGTGATATATGGGATATTTACTAGTAGAATGACATGAAAAGAGACATAGCAGAATTTGTGGCTAAGTGCCCGAATTGCCAGCAGGTTAAGGTGTAACATCAGAGACCGGGAGATATGACTCAGGATATCAGCATACCCACATGGAAGTGGGAAGAAGTGAATATGGACTTTATTATAGGTCTAGCTCGTACTCGTTTGCAGCATGACTCAATCTGGGTGATACTAGACCGGATGACCAAGTCAGCACATTTCCTCCCAATTAAAACTACAGACTCAGTTGAGGATTATGCTAGGCTATATATCCGGGAGTTGTTCAGATTGCATGGGGTGCCCTTGTTCATTATTTCGGATAGAGGTACCAAGTTCACCTTGCATTTCTAGAAGTCATTTTAGAAAGGACTCGGTACCCAAGTCAAGCTCAGCACAACTTTCCACCCGCAGACAGATGGACAAGATGAGCAGACTATCTAGACCTTGGAAGATATGCTAAGAGCATGTGTGATCAATTTCAAGGGCAGTTGGGATGATCACCTACCTCTCATCGAGTTTGCGTACAACAACAGCTGCCACTCCAGTATCAAGATGGCCCCGTTTGAGGCATTATATTGTAGGAGGTTTAAATCTCCTATAGTTTGGTTTGAGGTTTGTGAAGCTATCTTGATAGGGCCAGACTCAGTTCATGAAGCTAAGCATAAGGTGCAACTTATCAGGGAGAGGTTGAAAATAGCTCAAAGCTAACATAAATCCTATGCTGATATGAGGAGGAGAGAGTTAGTATTTGCAGTAGATGATTGGGGTTTATATGAAAATTTCACCCATGAAGGGGGTGATGAGGTTTGGGAAGAAAGAAAACTCAGTCCGACATATGTAGGACCCTACATAATTTTGAAGTGAATTGGCAGTATGGCATATGAGTTAGAATTACCTCCAGAGTTAGCATCTATGCACTCAGTTTTCCATGTAAGTGCGTTAGTGATCCAACTTTAGTTGTAGCACTAGATAATGTGGGAGTGAAAGATAGTATCTCTCATGAAGAGGTCCCAGTTTCCGATCTTGACCGTTAAATTCGTAAGCTGAGAAATAAGGAAGTCGCTTCTGTGAAAGTCTTGTAGAGGAACCAACTAGTTGAGGGAGCTACATGGGAGGTAGAAGCAGACATGATGGCCAGATTCCCTCATTTATTCTCTTCTAGTTCAGTTCCAACATCAGGTACTAAATTCCTCTTCAATATTCTGTTCAGTTCCTTACTCATAAGCTCTATTCAGGTTTTCAATGTGCATTCTAGTTGCAGTCAGTTCGGAATCAGTTACTCCTTTAGAAATTAGTTCATAGCCTCAGTCTAGGAATTGCAGCTCTTTTTCTGGTTTTCTAGTAGTTTTATCCTTCATTCGAGGATGAATTATCCCAAGAGGCGGATATTGTAACACCTCGAAACTTTCCAAGACAAAACTCAAATCTTGCAAGAAAAATCCAGAAGAAACTAGAAAAAGTTGCCTCAGAACGACCGAGATAATGAGTCGTGGTCATCTCCAACGACTCGTTGTATCAGTCGTGGTCAGCCCTACTTGGTCTTTTGGGAACCAATGGGACATGGAACAACCCGTTGTGGGGAACAACAAAGCGTCCTATCACTCGTTGGTCCCCAACTCAGAATTCCCTCTTCCAGGACCCCCAGACTCAACCAACAAGTTGTCATATGATACAATAACTCGTGGTGTGAGTCGTCAGTTGGGATTCCTAGAAACCTCCTTTAGTGACAATGAGTGCTAGCAATGACCCGTTGTATCACCCAATGAGTCATTGTGACTATCCATGGTGTCAAGTTCGGGGATTTTAATAACTCCTCCAGTGGAGGTAATGACTCAACACAATAACCCAGTGGGTCTTCCAACGAGTCATTGTGTTGCCTATTGTCAAGACTCCTAGAATTCTCATCCCTAACGACCCGTTGGTTCATCCAATGAGTCGTGGTCCCTTGATCTTGGGCATAATTGCGTGCCCAAGTGCTATTTCATAACTCAGTTTAGTTGTGTTTGTCTATTTATGCATTTAATTTCTCATGTGATTTTATGTAAATTTGGATATATACTAACCAACATGATTAATCCTTGTTTTTGTAGGTTAAAAATGCATTTGAGGGACTAAATAATGATGGGTGAAGTGGAGGAATGGAATAAGAAGCAAATTGCAAAAGTCGGCAAGGAACCATGCCTTGGCAAGGCTGGCCGCGCCAGGCAGCGTGCCACACTGTGCTTGTGCCGCGCCCAGCGCCATGCCATGCCAATGCCATGCGTGAGAAGAAGGCAGCAAGTAGGACACCTACGTGCTAGCACCGTGCCACGCCAGGCACACCTACGCGACAGTGACCGTGTCACGCCAGCCATCGCGCTGCACAAGCAGTGTGCCACGCTGCCATCGCGGTAAGCCTAGGCCAAGAATGATTGTTTTTGCAATTTCCAGCATGCATTCGCGATACCTCCGTGTCACGGAGGTAAATTGGCGCGACCACCTCCATGCCAGGGAGCCATTCCATGACGGGCAAAAATTATACATTCCCGATTTACTATAAATAGGACCCTTAGCTTCTAAAATCAAATTGTCACGAAATATCTTTGAAAACCGTAAAGGAGAAAAGGGAGAAGTGAAGAACTCACCTAGGGTTCACCAAATTTACCTTCTCTTTTATCTATTCTTGTAAGTACATCACTCTAATTATGTTTTTGAGTAGTTGTACAAACATGAGTGGCTAAAACCCTTTCTCCAGGGTTGAGGCTATGTGATATGATTGTAATTGCATGAATTTGTTTTGGTTTGAGTTGTTAATTGTTGTTTTGTCTTACATTCTACATTATGGGTGTTTTTATGCTTGATCACCATGAAAACAAATATGTTAAACTTAGGTAAAAGATTGAAAGAGAAACTTTAAGTAAGAACAAGAGAATATAGGGAGCAGGTTCTTATCTTTAGATAAGATTCCCGGTTAGGATAGAACGTATACCTAATTTGCCTTGCTTGATTGATAAAACGGGGTGAGAGCAAGACACCGGCTTAGAATTATCACATCACCACTCGTAGAAGTAGTTGTGAAGCTAAGTTGAGTTAAATGATTAGAGGTACGAAAGTCCATAATCAAGAGCATAAACCCCGTAAACCACATCCATGTAGTTGAATTGACCACGAACTAGGATGTCACATCCCCGCTCAATGATGTAGTTGTGAGGCTAGTTTGTCGTGTTTAGAGGCTCGAGAGACCATGAACATCGCATTTTCAACAGCGTGAGACAACAATTGATAATTTCATACTTGAACCATTACAAAGTATAGCATTGCATGATTATCCGGCCTTAGCTCTAGTTGCTTCTTATATTGTTTCAGATTATTTCTCTGACCACCCCTAGATTTAAATAGAATTTATCAAAAAATTTTATAATCAACACTTGTGAGGGTTAATATCACACTTGAACTTGATAATTAGCTGAATTGGCCCAGTCCCTGTGGGTTCGACATCCGGCTCTTAAAAAGGGCCACTGTATTACTTGTAAGACCACGTACGCTTGTGTGGGCACTTGAGCGCAGTCACAACAAGTTTTTGATGCCGTTGCCGGGGACTGGCGAAGTTTAATAAATTTTTCTATTTTTGTGTGATTTTTAATTTCATTAAGTGTTGAGAAACTTGGTCTTAGTCTGATTTATTGCAGGTGACAGGTTGTCCTTGCAGAGCTGGCAAGGAATAGAGAGCTAGTGGAACCGTTGCTAGAGCCTGAGCGTCAAATTCATTTACGTAGGAGGAAAGCTCTAGAGTGAAAGCTAAAGAGACTTCAGGAGAGGTTACAACAACAACCACCGGTAGGACAAGCAAAGTTGTCACCTGAGGTCATGGCAGCCAGACCAGTTCGCGAAGTGGCAATCCCACTAGCGACAAATGTGAACTCTCGTATCCGTAAACCGGAACCTGGAGGAAACTTTGAATTGAAGCAGAATATGGTGCAGCTGTTACGTTCTAGTGGTCTATTCACTGGGATGGCACATGAGGACCCGCAACAACACTTACAAAACTTTCTTGAGATTAGTGACACGTTTGTCCCCACCGACGTGTCCATTGATTATGTCCGACTTACCCTCTTCCCATTTTCATTGTTGGGAGAGGCAAAGAGGTGGTTGAAATCCAAGCCACCGAACTCCATAAATTCTTGGAATGATTTTGCAAAGAAGTTCCTTATCAGATTCTTCCCTTCAGGCAAGACTGCCAAACTTGGAATTGAGCTATTGAGTTTCAAGAAGAGGCCGGATGAGAACTTGTATTTGGCTTGGGAGAGATTCAAGTCATTACTGAGAGACTGTCCCCATAATCAGCAATCTAATTAAGTGTTGGCCCATACCTTTGTACAAAGTCTAGACCCCCCACAAAAATTTTACTAGACTCTGCATCCGGTGGGCAAGCATTAGAGAAGACTTATTATGAGTTGTACACTTTGTTGAATAGAATTGCTTAGGGAAATCCAGAGTGGTGCAGCGAGGCATCGAGAGGCCTAGGAAAGAGAGCAGGGCTGATAAAGGTAGATGGTATGAATGCTTTGGCGGCACAGCTAGCTTCATTCCAGCATTAGATTATGACTTAGTTCAATAAACTGAGTATGAACCAATAGCAGGGTCAGGTAAATGCAGTTCAGCAAGCTCTGAGTTGGTGTGAAATCTACGACAATAATGGGCATAATGCAGAATCATGTGGAGCCAATCTGAAATCAGTCAATTTTGTTGGGAATGTTAAAAGGAACAATCAGAATTTTGGGAACAATTACAACAAGAATTGGCAAAGCCACCCAAATTTTTCTTGGGGTGGAAATCAAAAAAGTTACCAGCAACCTCAGCAGTAGCAGTATCAGCAGAACAGGAAGATTGATGGCCAGTTGAGCAGCAACATTGAGGAGACGTTGCAGAAAATCATGGAGACCCAGACTCAATTAGCAGAGAATTAGGCAAGGATGGCATCGGATTTCAAAAATCAGCAGTTGGCCACCAGCAATCTAGAGAAGTAGATGGGTCAAATAAAAGTTTCTCACCATATGAGACCGCAGGGAGGACTACCCAGTGACACAGATACTAACCCCCATCAGGTCAATGCCATCAGTCTGAGGAGTTGCAAGCAATTAGCTGATGCGACACCGAAAGAGAAGAGAAATGAGGTGCAGCCGGAGTTGGTTAGAAAAGGACCATCCACTTACAAGGGAGAGAATCAGAGTGCTGCGCAACGAAATGCACCATCCTTATTGCAACCAACACAGAGACCACCACCACCATTCCAGCAGAGATTCAAAAAGAGCAAGGAGGAGGAATGCTTCAAAAAGTTCTTCGAGATTTTCAGAGAACTTCACATAAATTTACCTTTGCTTAATGTTTTGTAGGGAATGCCCAAGTATGCTAAATACTTGAAAGATGTGATGGCCAACAAAGACAAATTGGTGGATGTCCAGACGGTAGCACTGACTGAAGAGTGCAGTCACAGGGTGATGAGCAAGATACCTAAAAATCTCAAAGATCCAGGGAGTTTTACCCTCCCCATACAAATTGGTAAAGCTGAGGTGATAAGAGCTTTGTGTGATCTAGGGGCAGCAGTTAATCTAATGCCCCTATCTTTGTTTAATACCTTGGGGTTGGGTCAACCGAGACCAACAAGATTGATGCTGCAGCTGGCAGATAAGTCGCGAGTGGCGCCGGATGGAATTATAGAGGACCTTCCCATCAAAGTGGGTAAGTTCATTATACCCGCTGATTTTATCGTATTGGATTTTCATGTTGATGATCAGGTACCCTTAATCTTGGGACGGCCATTCTTGGCCACTGGAGGAGCCATTATCGATGTGAGAGCAGGGACCCTGAAAATGAGGGTCGAGGATGAAGAAGAACTCTTCTGAGTCTACCAAGAGATTAACCCACCCACACACTACAGAAACCTGTGTAAGGTCAGTGTTTTGTTAGAGGATAAGTGTGGGGTGGCAGATTCCACAGGTCCACGGTCAAAGGAACTGATTAGTTTTCAGCCCGAGTCTGATGAAGGGCTTCAGTATGAGAAGAAGTTGAAGGAAGAGAGGGACAGAGTGGAGGTTGTTCTCTATAAAAATCAAAAGAGAAGAAGATGATTCTCGAAAGGGAACCCAGGTATGAGGATGTCCTGAAAAGGATAGTTCACGTAGTGCCGCGACGTAAAATTAGGCGTTTCTTGGGAGGCAACCCAAGGGTACCATAGGTACAATTGGTAATTTTTGTTTGTGTTGATTTTGTTTATTTTCAACTTGTGTTGTTTTGATGGAAATTTAAGCACAGATGGAGGGGAAATTTGAGTACCCTTGGAGGAGGAAGCTAAGAAGCATGGAAGAGGGAAAGTGTGGGGTTAACCACCTACTTGTGCAAATATGACGAAAAACATACTGTTAGCTAGGCCTAGAGGCCTCAGGGAGTCCTTCTCACCCTTTTGAGTTTTAATTAGATGCTTTGAGGACATAGCATGATTCAAGTGTGGGGTGAGGGAAATTTCAAAACTTTTGTGCTTAATGATTTTGGTGAATGTAGTGTGTGATACATAGTGGAAAATTTTTTAAGTTGAGCATGACTTCACCACCCATTGGTTTTTCTTTTCGGTTCTTTTCCGACGGGGGGTCTTTGAACCGAAGAATGAGGGAAATTTCAAAACTTTTTTTCTTAATGATTTTGGTGAATGTAATGTGTGATACATAGAGAAAATTTTTTTTGAGTTGAGCATGACTTCACGACCCGTTGGTTTTTCTTTTCGGTTCTTTTCTAACGGGGGGTGTTTTAACCGAAGAATAAAAATTTTCTTTGTCTTCATATAGTGTTTTTAGTCATAGTTAGAGACTATTTCCGACGATGGATGGATGACGACCGTCTTGAGGGAACATTAGTCAATAGGTTTTGATTTTGAACCCGTAGCTAATTGATGGATTGATGTTCTTGTTGTGTGCTATATATGATTGTGAGATGCAAGTGTGGTTAGTGTTGAAGCATGTAAGAAGTTGTATAACTCTGTTTGAGACACCTGGGCTCTAGAATGTGACTCTATGTGCTTAAAGCTTAATTTTGAATTTGTGTGATTAACTGAGTTAAGAGTCTGCTGAATTTGTCTTGAATTGAGCATGTGCTGTGAGTGTAAGGTTTTTGAATATTCCATGCTATTGAGTAGTGTCTAGAACTTGCCTGGTGTGTATAGAAAATGAAATGAGGGATGTCGATTGTAGGAGATGATTTAGGCATTTCTTTGAATGAGCCTAATTTTTATCCCTCGCTTTACCTACCTTGAATGTATGATCCTAGTTAGCCCCATTGAGCCTTAAGCCTATTCTGCAACATAAGCTTAATCATTCTTCTTTCATTAGCCTTGAAGTTGATTCTAAACTCCTAAGCGCTTAAGTGAAAAATCCGAAAGAATACAGGAGCGAGAATCGGGAAAAAGAAGGAAAAATAACAGTTGTAGAAGTTGAGAAAGGTCAAAGGTGCACTTGTTTGAAAATGCTTGAGTATTGGTAGGGAGTAAGAAAATGAATGAATGAGAAAGTTTCTTAAGTACTCCTTTCTAATAAGCTAAGTGTGCGTAAAGAAATGGGAACAAGAAGAGGAAATTTAAGAGTGAAAAGCAAGAGGGTGAAGTAAGAGAAGAGATGTCCATAATGAAGGTGTGATGTATTAAAAGCGCTTGGGGAAGATAGCCACTGTTATTAGCCATGATGGTACCTACCCGTCCCTTAGCTTACATTACAACCCATTAAGTCCTACTTGATCTTACATTCACACATCCTTAAATTAATGGAGTAAAACACTAAAGGCAAGCTTATGGGTCACTACATGATGCATGTGAATTCTTTGTGAGAGCTAGCTTAATTTCCATTTATATACCCATGCATGGTGTGCTTTGAAATTTTGTGAGTAAAAACGGGTAACTCTCTTGTGTTGTGAGGGCACATGTTTAATGAAAGATAAAAATTCACGTCGGATTTCTTGATCGGTTGATTTGCATGAGTTTGCTAAGATTGAGAGTCAATTCCTAACCTCGATTCTTGAGGTTAGGAAGTCTTAACATAGTTATATTTAATTTTAATGGTTAAATCTGGCATGCTATATTTTTAACTTGCTGTCTTAAATAGTCATTATAGTCGTAGCTTTAATTGTCTTGCTAAAATTAGCTATGTGGGAGTCTTCATGTGCATGAGATGTAAAAGGTTTTTTTGAGGATGAACAAGGCTTTAAGTGTGGGGTGGTGATCTTGGGCATAATTGTGTGCCCAAGTGCTATTTTATAACTTAGTTTAGTCATGTTTGTCTATTTATGCATTTAATTTCTCATGTGATTTTGTGTAAATTTGGATATATACTAACCAACATGATTAGTCCTTGTTTTTGTAGGTTAAAAATGCATTTGAGGGACTAAATAATGATGGGTGAAGTGGAGGATTAGAATAGGAAGCAAATTCCAAAAGTCGGCAAAGAACCATGGCTTGGCAAGGCTGGCCGCGCCAAGCAGCGTGCCACGCTGTGCGTGTGCCCCACCCAACGCCGTGCCACGCCAATGCCATGAGCGAGAAGAAGGCAACAAGCAGGACACCTGCGCGCCAGCACCATGCCACGCCAGGCGCACCTGCGCGCCAGCACCATGCCACGCCAGGTGCACCTGAGCGACAGTGACCTTGTCACGCCAGCCATCGCGCTGCACAAGCAGCGTGCCACGCTGCCATCGCTGCGAGCCTCGGCCAAGAATGATTTTTTTGCAATTTCCAGCATGCATTCGCGATACATCCATGTCACGGAGGTAAATTGGCGCGATCACCTCCGTGCCACGGAGCCGTCCCATGATGGGCAAAAATTATACATTCTCGATTTACTATAAATAGGACCCTTAGCTTCTAAAATAAAATTGTCGCGAAATATCTCTGAAAACCGTAAAGGAGCAAAGGGAGAAGTGAAGAACTCACCTAGGGTTCACCAAATTTACCTTCTCTTTTATCTATTCTTGTAAGTACATCACTCTATTTATGTTTTTGAGTTGTTTTATGAACATGAGTGGCTAAAACCCTTCCTCTAGGGTTAAGGCTATGTGATATGATTGTAATTGCATGAATTTATTTTGTTTTGAGTTGTTAATTGTTGTTTTGTCTTACATTCTATATTATGGGTGTTTTTATGCTTGATCACCATGAAAACAAATATGTTAAGCTTAGGTAAAACCTTGAAAGAGCAACTTTAAGCAAGAACAAGAGAATGTAGGGAGAAAGTTCTTATCTTTAGATAAGATTCGCGGTTAGGATAGAACGTATACCTAATTTGCCTTGCTTGGTTGATAAAATGGGGTGAGAGCATGACACCATCTTAGAATTTTCACATCACCACTTGTAGAAGTAGTTGTGAAGCTAAGTTGAGTTAAATGATTGGAGGTACGAAAGTCCATAATCAAGAGCATAAACCCCGCAAACCACATCCATGTAGTTGAATTGCCCACGAACTAGGATGTCACATCCCTGCTTAATGATGTAGTTGTGAGGCTAGTTTGTCGTGTTTAGAGACTCGAGAGACCATGAACATCGCATTTTCAACTGCGTGAGACAACAATTGATAATTTCATTCTTGAGCCATTACAAAGTATAACATTGCATGATTATCCGGCCTTAGCTCTAGTTGCTTCTTATATTGTTTCAGATTATTTCTATGACCACCCCTAGATTTAAATAGAATTTATCAAAAACTTTTATAATCAACACTTGTGAGCGTTAATATCACACTTGAACTTGATAATTAGCTAAATTGGCCCAGCCCCTGTGGGTTTGACATCCGGCTCTTAAAAAGGGTCGTTGTATTACTTGTAAGACCACGTACACTTGCAAGGGCGCTTGGGCGCAGTCACAACATCCCTCTCATTACTAGTTCCAATGAGCTCAGATTTCAAGCATCAGGACCAACGAATGGTCCAAACGAGTCGTTATCTTAACCAATGACTCGTTGAGTGACCAATTGGTCCCCTGTTGGAAGTTAGTCCAAATTTTTTCCAGGTATATTTTTTTAATGTTCTAGATTTCTAATCCCTAAATTACGTCTATTTGAGTTATTTCCAGGGAATTTAGAGGGATAATCAATGATTACTTCACCCCTCTTATTCCCTTAGAAAATCAGTTCGCAAGATTTCTCTCAGAAACACTCAGAGTAAGAGATAGGGCAGTCAGTTTCTTCTTAGAGTCTCAAGGGATTCTCTCCAAAAATTCTTCACAAGGTATGTGCAAATTCAACAAGGGAATTGTTCTTCCCTTGTGTACCAAAAAACCCTTCTTTAATTCTTTTATCAGTTATCGCCCTAAGATTTTGAAATATAGAAGTTTTCAGAAACAATTCTATAAATTTCATATGGAATATTATCCATGTTATTAGTTGCTATGGTTTTCCTAAATTCTTAGAAATCATGTGAAACTAGCTTCTTGTGAAATGATTTCTCCCTAGCTTTAGAATGCAGTATTCTAAGGTCTAGCATAATTGAGTAGTTAATTACGTTGCTTGACTCTACGAGTGTTGGGACTCCCATATTGTTAAAAAAAATTAGTTGAAATAACAGTCAATTGCATGCTAGTATAGCTTTAATCAAAATATCAGTGTACTCAATATTATTTAGAAATGTCATCTGATCAGCTTGACTACAGTCTTATTTGGAGGTGTCAGTGGTGCCTCCCAATTATTAGTTATTAGATTCAGATATCAGATTTTAGTAGTTCTTTAGATGGTTATGACGCTTCCAGATAAGCAGCTATGGCCAGTCTTAGAACACCAGTTACATAATCTGGTCTGATAAGACGCTCAGGTTACTTCCAGATAGGTATTGTTGACTTAGTCTTAGACCCTAGTTTCGAGCTATCAGCTTAGTAGTCAGTCGAGGACTATCCAGTGGGAGTAGGACTTAGCACTGAGTGGACTGGGGTTCAAGTGCACTCAGGTTTCAAGAACTACATTGCCACTATAGGTTATTTTATTGGCCCTATGGCCCCAGACTTGTGATCACCCAATTCATGCCTTTTTAAACTGCAAAGGTATATTGGGTCCTACCGATGGGCTATATACATTGGTTTCCACATCTAGCTCACATGGTTATATGTCTGTTATTGACTCTCCCACTAGTCTGTACAGTTTCAGTATAGCTCAGCTCAGAATAGTTTCAGTTTACATAGTTCAGTTCAGTTTAGTACAATTAGCTCAGACCAGTATCTTAGATTCAGGGCATGTCTATGACCATCAGACAGGGTCATTTTGACCATTTTGGTTTATTCAGTTTCAGTATTTCAGTTGCTCATTACATGTCATTACAGTTCAGTTATTTATTCTTTATGTTGTATTTTCTCCCACTTACTTAGTTCATTCAAAGTATTGACCATTACCTTCTATGTTGTATCGTATCATGATACAGGCGCAGGTTCTCAGCCTCAACACCGTTAGTAGATCTTCTTCGGGTGATATCAGCAGTAGTAGTGGTGAGTCCTCATCTTTTGAGGATGACATTTACTTTACCAGTTATTTTCCTTCAGTTAGACTTTATAGTTAGATGGGGGCTTGTCCCAGCAACTCATCTTTTGTAGATGTCTTTCATACATAGATTCAGATATTTGGTTTTGTTTTCAGATGTATAAACGTTTTATCATTTATCTCTCCCTGAAATGGTTTTATTATTTAAGCTTCTGCTATAATCACTCAGATTACCAGTGTTATGATAGACCATGGGTTGGCTTGTGGTTACTTGTGACTCCAAGTACCATGTCTCATCCAGGATATAGACTCGGGTCGTGGCAGTTTCTCCTGGCAACTCATAGTTTCTTTTAGAAGGATTTCAAACAGAGTGTGTTTGTTTCAGTTGAGTTCAATGTTTTGATTAAATTTCAATATCTTCTCAGATGTTCTCTGTTTGTAAGTATTTGGTTATTTGTTTAATAATAGCTTCCGCTTAATATTCTTCTACATTAGTTCAGTCATTATAGAATATGCTACGCCATGGGTTTGCCTGGGGTCACTTGTGATTCTAAGTACATTCGCATCGAGGGTGCAGACGCGAGTCGTGACCCTTGTTTTGTTGTTATGGCCAAAAGCATGAATATCTTAGTTAATAATTGAATTGACAAAGTTAGTTTATCGTACTGGTTATTCTTATATTCTTGCTTTTACTAGTTTAATTATTGATCACTATTAGAATAAATCTATAATCTTATTATGAACTCGACAGAAAAATCATCAATACAGAAGGAACAATATAGGGAGAAAGTTCTTTTTGCAAGAATTGATTTTTGACTAGGATAGATCTATACCTAAAATGCCTTGCTTGGTTAAAAACAGAAAGAAAAAAAATGCGTTCGAATTGCTTTACCACATCCCCACTCAATGATGTAGTTGTAGGATCAGAATAGATAATTAGAGAAAATATCAACCCTATAAATCAAAAACCAGATGAACTAACTAGTCAAGGACATTTAATACCAAATATGAATGTTGAATAAGGTCATAACCCTGAAATTCATAAAGATAGTGATCACAAACATTTACTTTCTTTATAGTCTTTACTTTTGTTTTAATATAAACAACAAATTATAAAAATCTTGGTTACTTTTCACACTTAACAAAATCGATGATAATTGAATAAACTAGAAGTTGCTAAATCACCAGTCACTATGGGATTGATATCTGGACTTCACTAACCTATACTACTTGTCAACCATGTACACTTGCGTGTGCATCTGGATGCAACAAGTTTTTGGCGTTGTTGCTAGGGACTAAGAAGTTGGCAATTTTCTCGTTTATCCTATACTGTTATATTTTTATATTGTTGACTAGTTGATCTTAGTTATTGATTCTACATGTATGATTTTGCGTTTCTGATAAGCTGGAAAGATTAAGAGAGATAGTTGAACCACATCTTGAACTTGAAAGATTATTCCAATCAAGCAAGGAGAGAAATTGCTATATATCTAATCTAGTAGATTGAGAATGGTGAAGTGGCTATCTAGGATCATGAGACTAATCAAGTGGAGGTGGCAGTAAAGAGATCTGTCTGTAAATTAGCAAACACAAATAATGTCACCTCAAGCATCCGCAGACTAGAAACTAGAGGTCGATTCGAGCTCAAACAAAAGACGATGCAATTGTTGCACACTAGTGGGAAGTTTACAGGCCGAATATCCCCAACAACATATATGAAATTTCGTAGAGATCAGTGATACTTACATATTGGCTAGGGTTTTTGGCAGACTATGTAAGGCCCACTCTTTTCCCATTCTTATTGTTGGGAAAAGTGGAAAGATGGTTGAAAGTCGAGCCACCTAATCACTCCTTAATTACACCTTGTAATGAAGTATAAAACGGTCGCTGACAAATATAGTAACCCAACTATGCTGAGATTGAACCCATAGGGAACATGTCAAAATAATATGTTAATAGTGAGTAAATCAACCAGTAGCCAGTATTTCGGAGAGGGGTTGCAACAAAAGAAAAGGTATTTTAAGATAAGAATTTATTTGTGCAAAATTTATGAGAAGAAACTAGGACTGTGTTCCCCATTATTCTATAACCTAGTAGGCTTATTTTATAAGTGATCTATCCTAGTGAATTTTATGTAAGACTGACGATTAAGTTCATCTAATGTCTCTCGACCTACATGGATGAATTTCACTCTAAATTATCTCGGACTTTAGTTGTTCATATTTTTCTCTTGTCATATGTCTTGGACTGACTATCCTCGGTTAAAGCTCAAATCAATTAGATAAGGGTTGGTAGCCTTAAGTTTTCATTTTTTTTACTAACTTTAACCCCTTTGGTCAAGCAAGTTGATTATACATTCACATTTCAGTGTTTGCAACCGCTAAAACTAATTAAAATGAAGGGAATAACAATCTACTTAATTTCACCACTAAAGAATCACTATTTTATGTGCCTTCTGTTAAATTATCATGGTTCCTATCATGCGTTAAAACTAGGGAGGGCGCAACTAACACTCAATATTAAGCTGACCAAGATGCCGACTATAAGATGTCTGCAACTATAACACCTTGGCGTTCTAGGCCACCTGTCACAATAAACTGGGTAAATATCTTGACCCATAAAGTCTTAACTACAACAATTAAATAACTAAAATATTGACAAAGCTATGATTATGCCAAATAAGGTGTAGTACCCGAAGGTTCCTAAGACTAGATGAGAGGATTGGAAATGAGTTCAGCAGACTACATTTTTTCCTCAGTATGACTCAACCTACGAGTCGTAGATTGGTAGTACGGGTCGTAGGAAGACCTATGGACCAGGTTAGAGATTTTTATTCTCCAGACCACGAGTCCCCACTATGAGTCGTAGTATATGGGTATGACCTATGATTAGGAGTCGTAGCAAGTCTATGGAGTTATCCAGTGATCGAAGGAACGAGTGATGGTACGACTCAGAGGTTGGTCTTACGGATTGTAGTAGGATTTATGGAAATATTAAGAGGGTTGGAGGTTTTGGACTTGGTCAGTACAGGAGTGTACCACGAGTCTTAAGAGGATTGTACGACTCGTGGTATGATTCGTGACAACTATCAGAGCAGTTTTTCCTGCAAATTCATTAAGGGTATTTTCATATATCCTAAGATCATCAGCTCTAAACTACATTGCTTTAATCCCTAAAAGGAGTGTATTAGCGGAGTTTAACCTATCCTAATTCATTCAACTCCATTGCATGCAAGTTTTAGAGGGTTCAATTGAAGATCAAGCTTAGAAATCCTCTAATTCTCCTCCAAATCTCTTGGGCTTTCAAAGTTAAGATAAGAATCAGTTTACCTAGGTATGTAGGGCCATGAATTATAGTATTCTTTCACTCTCATACCCAAATTTTCCCTCAAGTTCATGAATTCAAGTGTTGATTCAAGTGTATGATCCTATGGAGTTTTATTCCAATTTTCATGAAATTCTCTATGATTTATTTATGGGTCAGTTCCTTTCATGTTTCAAATCATATTTTAAGATATATGGGCAGATTGTACACTTATTTTTGATTATTAATTTATGATTTCAAATTTTAGAAAATTATGCCCAATTATGCAAGTTTCATGAAAAGTCAAGTTTATGATTTTACTATGATTATGGTTCTACTAAGCCCTAATTTATGATTTATGATTTATGATATGATTTCCTACAAGTACTCTTCATGAATTTATAAATCTTAAGTATGGTGATTTCTCAAGCATGTATGTTCTTCATGATTTTGGACGACTCACGGGCCTTTATTTCTTGGCTAATCATGTATTTCCAGTATGATCAAGTATGTTATGATTTAACTAGCCATGAAATTCATGTATGACTTCACGATTAATATATGAGCCTTCATGAGCATGTTTTTAGGAGTCGTGTCTAGCACCGAGTAGGCCTAGAAGTTAGGTAAACTTCATGGTCTTAGAACTACATGCCAACGTAGGTTTATATTCATGGAATCTAGGTGGGTCCCTATTAGTGATATTACGCCATTTATGTCCCTTTCCTGTCAAACCCGGGACGGCTCTTCCCACACGAGCGAGATAGTTGGGGTATCATGTAAGCTCTATCATGATGGTGTTGGTTAAGACAAGTCCTCTCATTGTTCCTTATGTTTTATGCATGATCATGATTACGATACTTTGGCTCAAGTTACGTTTTACATGGTTTCTCTTATGATTATGATTATGACTAGTTTATGAATTGTTTTGAAAACCTTGAGCCATCATGTTTATGTTATGATTATCACTTCATGTTTGAAATGTCCTACTCTGATGAACTCTTATGTATTTTATTTGTCCATTTTTATTTACCTTGCATACTCAGTACATTCATAGTACTGACCGCATACTCTATGTTGTATCATTTCATAATACAGGTATGAGAGATCAGACTCAGCCATGCCATTAGTCCTGCTTATCAGTCTTGTTAGCCAGTATTGGTGAGTCCTTATCTTCCAAGTACATTAAATTTAGTTTGTTATTTTGTTATTTTAGTTATATAATTTTGTCGAGCTAGTTTGGGATGTTTTCCTATAAGCTCATCAGTTATTGTAGAGGCTTTTCAGACAATATGTAAAAACTCATCTTGTTAGTGTTGACTCGATTTATGATTATTACGTGTGTATACTTTTGCTTATTCATGTGTAGTTTATTAGTTTTCACTAATTTATATTCTTTACCTACTATGTTCCTGCCATGGGACGAATTGGAGCCATTCGTGGTTATAGATCTTGTGTCTCAGTACGGGGTCTCAGCTCGGGTCATGACATAAGACAACGAAAAGCCGACAAGGTCAAAGACTGAATAATACTGAACATACTAAGTCCATAAAGCCTTTAATGAGTAAACTAAATTAATGGTCGGAACAGGTCTCTGACCTACCCGTGACTATAACTTAAAACTCAAGCTGAAATAACTAAGCCCTAGCTCCAGGAACAAAGGAGCATACCAACACTTCCGCTAATCTCATGAACCGCTATTGCAACTAGCAATCCTGATGTCTACCTTCACCTGCTGCACGGACGCAAGTCCCCAAATGAAGGGACATCGGTATGAATGAAATGTACTGGTATGTAAGGTTGAAACTGTAAATGTGAGAAAACAATCATATAATAACTGAGTCAAAGGCACAAAGAAATAAGGATAGAGTTAACCTAGATCTCTGGAAGCTGATATTTGCAGAAGATATGATACATCATATGAAAACAACAAAGTACACACATATACAAGTCATATTGTATAATCCCTAAGCTATACAATCCCTAGCCAAACAATGGCATGGTCTGGTCAATCAATACTGCCCTGCCGAGATGGCTGTCTCGGAGGTATCATAACTGAAGGGACATCTTCCCACCTGACATGAACGCGTCGATGGTAAATTCATAAGTCTCGTATCTGAAGGTCAACTGCCCATCTGGAATAACTGCGTTGGTGGTAAGGTCATAGTCTCATATCTGAAGGAGAACTGCCCACCAGATATAGCTGCATCGGTGGTAAGGTCATAAATCTCATATATCAAATATGCCAAAAGACAACTGCCAACCTAACATAACTACATCAGTTGTAAGGTCATAAGTCTCATATATCAAATATGACAAAGGATAACTACCTACCAGACATACCAGTTCGATGGTAAGGTTGTACTCTCATATACAGAGCTGATCGAGCTCATATTGTAATACCCCAGAAGGGACTAAGAATAGACTCGGGAAGTATAATTGAAAAAGTGCAGAAAAATTGGAAAAAATATCTCAGGACGGGAGACTTAACGACTCGTGATGGGATACCACGAGTCGTCATGTGCAGCCATGGGGTGGAGGTCAGGAGGCAGTGGCGATGGATGACCTGACGAGTCATTAGGAGTGGCAACGACTCGTCTAGTCAGTCGTTAGGAGGGAGAAGCTTGGGTTCTAAAGAAATTTCTAGTGAACTTGACAGAAGGACATGACAAGTCGTCGGGTCTAGTGACGAGTTGTCATGTTGGTCATAGCCTGGAGGTTGAGAATTTCAGTAGACTTGAAAAGTGCACCTAACAAGTCGTCGGGTGTGGCAAATACCCGCCAGGTGAGTCGTGGCATCAGTTCGGGCAATTTTTGAGATTTTCTCAGGGGCAGGATGGTAAAATCCCATGCTCCCAAATTTAAAGTGGTGTCATTTTAGGATTGTTTGGGGACATTTTTAAGGGTTTTCCTATGCCTAAACCCTCATTCTCTCAATATCCTTCTTTCTCCTCTCTTCTCCAAAGATTTTAGGAAATTCTCAAGGTGTTCTTCAAGCTTCAAGGAAGATAATCAAGCGGGGTTTTCGTCTACCAGGTATGTGGGACTTCAAAAAGGATATCTTTTCATCCTTGTTCCCCAAAATGTTTTCGATAAGAACCCAATTTTAATGATTTAGAATATCATGATCTAGGGTTTTGATTAATGGGTAATTTCTTCCTCATCCTTTTTTCAAATGCTAATATTTACTGCACTTATGGAATTCATTTTAAATGTTGATGTGATCGGTTGTTTGGGATGTGTATTATATGTTAGGAATGCATGAGGGTAACATGATGATTGTAAATTGGCTTGAGTAATGAATGGGTGTTTCTTGTTGTTCGATTAATTTGCGTATTCACGTATGAGAATGATGAAATGGTGGAAATATGGGCTGAGTATATATGTGTGTAGCATGTTCTTCCTAAGTCAACGTGAGTATTGGATTCGAATTGGTTATTACTTCCTTGATTATCATAGTAATTCTTGACCATGATAAAAGTGTGGGAATGTTGCTTAATTAACCCTAATGATGTGATTATGACATAGATGGCCATGCTAAATTGAGTAAGAGTTGTGGGCTTGAGTAATTGAAGTAAACTATGTGCCATCACCATGTTTTAGATTAATTCGATTGGGTATGAATAGATTGCATATCCATTGAAGAACTATGAAGCTTGGGCGGATTCTATATTGTTTTTCTTATTAAAATTGTTTTTATAAAATCATAGAATCTAAAACGCTTGTGGCTAGAGAGTTCAAAGATGGAGTGATTGTGACAAGTGGGTGAAATGGTTGTGACCTAATTACATGAAGTTATGCATCTTTGATAAATTATGAGTGAAGTTCTATAAATCATGTTTGATCTTATATTGCCTACTGATTGAGGTGAATACGGAATCAAGATTCCATGATAGAATAATGCTAGTACGAAATTATAGCATGCTTATAATGTGATGTTAAATCTAATGAGGAAGTTAGTTTTGTAATGATGTGAATCATGATGATTGAGCTTGTTATTAACATGTGAAGTTGTGAATCCATGCTATTTGAGAGATAACATTAATAGACATTAGTGGAGAATATCTTACATAGATGATAGTGGAGAATGTCTTACCTAGACGATAGTGGAGAATGTCTTACATAGACGATAGTGGAGAATGTCTTACCTAGACACTAGTGGAGTATGTCTTACCGAGACGTTAGTGGAGAATGTCTTCATGTAATCAGTTGGGACTCAGATCCCTAGTCAATTGAGCATTTTATTTTCCCCGCGTTATTTGGGATCTTCTTTTAGTCAGTGACTCTTTATATCAGAGCTTTCTTTCTCCCTATGATATTCAGGGATTCTCTTTAGTTGAGAATGTTTCCCTTTGATAGTCAGGGACGCTCCCTTCGACCATCAGGGACTCCCCGTTAGACATCAGGGACCCTCTTGATATCAGTCATGGCATCATACTTTGTATTATCCCTGATTATTACTTTTTGCACATCAACGGTTGCTACAGTAATGAATTTCTATATAATGTGGTTATGTTAATTGAATTTGTGAACCTCGTGTAAGATTGCTGTACTTCACTTCTATTACTTTTCTATTAACATGTGTTATGTTACTTCCTCCTTGCTAATATTATGAGTTAGTTTACTTACGCTTCCTGCATACTCAGTATATTCCAAGTACTGACCACACGCCTCTCGTGCTATATCGTTTTATGATATAGATTTAGGTCTCCAGGCTCCGCCGGTGTGGTTAGATACGCTACCCCATTCTCCCAGCTATTAATGGTGAGTCCTCATCCTCCGAGGACGTGAGTAGCATTCTTGTTTTATTTTGTTTCAATTTTCAGTCTTTTGGAGTTAGCTGGGGGCTTGTCCCAGCAACTCATCAGTTTTAGTAGAAGGCATTCAGACTTGTTAGACAGGATCAGCGTTGTATTTAAATGTTATTAAGTTGTCATTTTGATTTATATCAGTTTCTAGTCAGTTCTTCCGCTTGTTCATGATTTTTTTTTATTCGTATGTTAAGTGTATGCGATAATTATGCCATGGGTTGACTTGGAGCCTCTCGGGGTTTGTTGTCCTGTGTCTACGATCTGGGTGTACTCTCGGGTCATGACACTTATCATGTCTGTCTAATACATAGGACATAAAATGACTGATTATGAGTCTGGTACCTGAACAGGTCTCCTTCATAATTCATAATTGCACATAAGCACATGCATCATATAAATCTTTCAAATAACACTTTGTCGCGACCCGAACATTGGTCTGGACCGAGACACGGAACCTAGAACCACGAATGGCTCCTAGTCGACCCATAGAATGAAAATAGCGGCTTAAGGGCATACATTAAATGGAAACTGATAAACTAAACATGAATAAGCGGAAGTCTGCATACATAATGATCATAAACAGAGTCAACACTGATAAAGCGGAAATTCTATATATCATTTGAGAAGCCTCTAACATAACTGAAGAGCTGATGGGACAACATCCCCAACCAGCTCACTAAAAAGTATGAAAATTGAAGTAACATAACTCAACAATCTGAAGGTCCTCAAAGGATGATGATTCACCAACAAGAGAACTGGACTAAGCTCTGGAGACTTGCTAATGGGGGGACTGAGTTTGAACGTCTGAACTTGTATCATGAAATGATACAACGTAGAGTATGCGGTTAGTACTTGAAATCTACTGAGTATGTAAGGTAAGTAAAACAGGCTGAGTAAGTATAACTTAAATCATGCATATAGCATAAATCATAAGATCATGAGTAAGGACCACATGCTGATATATGAAAACTGTATAGTCATAACTGAATTTCATATCTGAGTAGAATGACCCAAAGTTGAAAATAGAATCATATGGCTTGTCATTGCTGAAATCATAAGTAAAAGATTATAAACTAATCATTGGGTCAAACCTTCTAAAAACATAATATCCTATGTCATAAACATGTATAACTGAAATCATGAGGAACAATGGGAGACTCGTTATAATTGGCAACCACCATCTATGAGTGCATGATAATCCCACGTCTTATCCACGTAGAGGAGGGCCATCATAATCCTTGAAAGAGAGAAGGATAAGTAAAGTGTGATATCACGGTGTGCCCTTGGGCAAGGGGTAACGCTCTCTTGAGAGGCCCCAAAATATACCTACGTTGGCGTGTAGTTTATGAGACTGGGGAACCTTGGAACCCCTAGCCTATTCGGTGCTAGAAATTACTCCCAAAACATGTATAATTCTTATATAGTCATATTCTAAATATAAATTGAATCTATACATTTGAGGAGTCTTGATTCCAAAACATATATCTATCATTTGATCTTGTTAACCTTGGGTAGATCATAAAATATACTTGTCTTGTGTGGGCTTGCCCAAATCTAAAAATCATGCGTACTTGAAATAGACTTCATTGATCAAAATTATAGATTCATACATGGAAAATTTGTAAACATTCATGCATACTAGATATCCATCATACTTAAAATCATAAATCATGAACTTGACTTTTCATGAACTTGTATAATTGAGCATAATTTTGTAAAACATGAAAGCAGAAATTTATAACCAAAATATTGATAAAATCTGCCCATGAATCTTAAAACATGCTTTGAATCATGAAGGGAATTGACCCATAAGTTAATCCTAGAAAATTTTATAAAATTAGGATAAAACCTCATATGATCATAAACATGATCTAGATCTTGAATTCATAGAATGGAGGAGAATTTTGAGCATGAGATTAAAAGGAACCCTTATTCATGGACTTATATACCTAGGTAAACTGAATTTACATTTGTCTTTGAAAGACAAAGAGGTTTAAAGAAGAAATTGAAGAATTCTAGGCTTGATTTTCAATGGAGAAGTCTTAGTCTTGCATGCATGGGAGGGGAATGGTTTAGAGTAGGTCTAACCCCCTTAATACACCTCATTGAAAGCTTAAAATGACATAGTTTAGGGTTTAGGAGTTTAGGAATTACAAAAATACCCTTACTGATTCACCTGGAAAAGTGACACTGCTAGTCACCACGAGGGACACGAGGAGTCGTTAGGTCCTCTGATGACTCGTTGTCTCCCCTCGTTGATGAGTTGGTAATTTACCAACTCATTAGGCTTTTAAGCATGATCTTTAGCTTAGTTTTCAAGTCTTATAGTTGGATTTTATGCCCTTTTCCCTTTGGATGTTGCAGGCATCTGACTTAAAGAGAAGGAGCATGAAATTAAGCAAAAAGAGGAAATTTAGGTGAAAACTAACACTCCACTGACAAAACGTCAGCTGACCGGAGGTATCCACTGGAATGAAGAACAAATGCAACCGACGGCTCACAGAACTGCATCCGGTGAACCGCCAGTGCAAAACACCGAACTACCCTGGACACTAGCCTTAACCAATCGGCGGTTCATGGATAGACACCGGCGAACCGCCGATTCCATCACAAGTGAAAGACGCTTGAAAAGGGCAAAAACGTCCCGCCCTAAAAAAGAGGAGAATGTTATGACCTACTTTTGTACATATTCTAGAAAAGGTACTCCGAACATATTGTTGATTATTCCCATTACTTTTGAGAGAGAGAGAACTCCATTGGAGAAGAGAAGAAATATTTGAATATTACTTTTTAATTTTTATCTTCTTCAGCAAGGAATAACCACCATTGTAGAGGTATTTTGAGCTTGATTGTGCTTACTCTTAATGATGATATTTTTTATTTTGTTGATAAATCTGCTCCCGTGTTTCTCAATTATGAGTAGATAAATCTATAGCTAGAGGTGTGTGATGATGGTGTTTAATTTAATTGGGTATTGCTAGATTTATCTTGTTATAACTCAATTAATGTAAATCTATTGAATTCTCCTCAAATTATAGTAGATTTCTCATAGTTACAAATATGGGTATTGTTTTCTTACTTAATTTTGGCTTGAAAAAGAATAATTAAGTAATGGGGGAGAACTTAATAGTGGATTGAGATTTGATTATGTGGGGTTGGGCTAGAAATAGCCAAAACCCATGGTCATAATCCCTTTAGAGGTTGATGGCTAGAAATAGCTCATCCCCTAACCCAAACCATATTGGAAAAACTTGAATTGCACCTTGAGGTTCGAAAGGTCTTGAGGATAAGGCGCCCACATGGTTGAAAACATTACACGCCATCTTTTCCAAGGTTATTTACACATATCAGTAATAACATGATTGTCTAGTAAATCCCGATATAATTGACGTCCCATCTACACCGCACCTCTGACCTTTGCTCATTATTATTTCTCGATTTTGGCTATCTTTCCCTCTTAATTAGCTGAGCTGAGATTTTATAATATTATTGCATTCACTTCCCCGAAAATTTACTTTTACGTTTTCATTGCTTGGATGCAAATCAATTCAATTCACTAAACAACTCTTGTGTAAATCATTCTCTATTTCTTGTGGGATTCGACCCCGACACCCGTTGGGTTATTTATTTTGATACAATGATCACTACATTTACTCTAAAGGAGGAGTGTATTTGAGCGTTATCAAAAATGGTGCCATTGCCGGGGAATAGCGCTTGATATCCTTGAGTTATTCGTAATTTGAACTGATTAAGCATCTTATTTGGTTTGATGTTGTTCTTGTTGTTGGTCATCTTAGGTGTTTCCATATGAGCCAACATTCACAAGAGGGAGATAGTTCAGTGGAAGGAAACATGAAACATGAAGAGGATAACCCCGTCATGCCTAAGGTCACAGGTACCATTCGCCTACCAGCTACGGTGGGGAGTGTGGTGTTTCACGTCACTGGTATAATGTTGCATCTGTTTCAGATGGAAGGGCTCATTGGGGGTAAACTGAGTGAGGATGCAAACCGCTATTTGAGGAACTTTATCAAGATTTGCCAACCTTTTAATATAACTAATATAAGCCAATAATCCATTAGGTTGAGGTTCTTCCCATTCTCCTTAACGGAAGAAAAAACTATGTGGTTAGAAAAGTTGCCTCTGGGATGCATTACCTCATGGTAAGAGTTCACAAAAGCATTTTTGGATTGGTTTTTCTCTCCTTCAAGGATGTTGTAGCTGAGGGATGACATTACAAACTTTTATGCAAGAGCCGGGTGAGCCTTTACATGAAGCATGGCTGAGGTTTAAGAAGAAGGTGTGTCTTTGTCCTGACCATGATCTTCCCGATGAAGTGTTACTTTAAAGATTTTATTGAGCCCTAGACTCCATCAATAAATCAGCCACCAATAACCTGGCTAAAGGCTCAATTATAGACTAGATGCATGGTCTAGCTAAATCCCTTTTGGATAGGATGACGAAGACGAATAGGGCGTGGCATACAAGGGAGATGACTATATCTTCACATGATGTTGGTTCTAGTTTTCTAACAGTTGAAATGAGAAAGAAAGTGGAGGAGCGAGATGAAAATCTTGCCAAAATGATGACTCAGCTAGAGTTAATGACTAAGCATGTGATGGGAGCTGTGCCTAAAGGTGTAAATGCTGTGGAATGTAAGGTCCAATGCATTCCGAGGGAGAGTCTTTGCCTCCAATATATGACAAATCAAATGGGGGGGGGGGGACTTCTCAACCCATGTACCAATGGACTAATCAAGGCCCTTGGCGCCCAAGGAAGAGAACCAAGGTTGGAGGAATCATGATGGACAAGTGTGGCCTGATCGGAATGAGAGATGGGATATAGAGAGCAAAACCATGAGGAAGATCGCTATCATAGAAGCAAAAATCTGTATGTTCCCTGTCCTAAATGTGAGAATTCCCAATCCCAACTGGGTGTGAGTGATGTAAGGAACTCAAAAATTGAAGAAATGTTGGCAAGAGTTCTCAAGAATGTTGAGTCAACGGATAGCGGGGTCAAAGAACTTAAAGGGGAGGTGTCTAACCTTGCCCAAACAATGAGTTCTCACCCAGCTTCTATCAAGCATTTAGAAGCCTAAATGAACCACTTATCTTCTCAAATGAACCCACGGATGAAGGGAACACTCCCTAGTGATATAATGCCAAATCCCATAAAGGATAATCAGTGCATGGATATTGGCACTAGGAGTGGAAAGATGTTGGGAGATGTGGGTGTTAAGACCAAGAATGTTGTTTCCCCAATGACAAGTGATGTGAAAGAATCTAATGAGGTACCACAAGCACCACATGGCTGTGACGATGTTGAGGATCAAGGTGAAGGAGATGTTGAGGAGACTCCCTCAAATGATGAGGAAGGAGATGCGAGCATGAAGGCCTCGAATGAGAAAGAGTAAGAACCAAGAGGTCCACCTCCTTATCCACAATGATTAACCAAAAATAAAAAGGATGATCAATTCAACAAGTTTATAGATATGTTCAGCAAATTGTCTAAAACATACTTTTGGTGGATGCTTTACTCCAAATGCTTGAATATGCAAAATTTCTGAAAGAGCTACTGAGGAAGAAGAAGGTATTGGATGTGGGCACTGGAGAGACGACACATTATTACAGCACCATGATGATGAGAAACCTTACCCCGAAATGGGAAGATACGGGAGCCTTCACAATTCCTTGCACCATATGGTTGTGTGCATTCAAGAAAGCCCTTTGTGATCTGGGGGAGATATAAATTTGATGCCCCTCATAATCTTCAAGAAGTTGGGGCTTGACAACACAAAACCTACCTCGATGAGATTGTTAATGGCTGATCGCTCTATAAAGAAATTGGTGGGTATTTTAGAGGTTGTATTGGTAAGGGTAGATAAGTTCATTCTACTTGACTTTGTGGTTTTAGACTATGAGATGGATGTGGAAGTTCCAATCATCTTAGGGAGACCGTTGCTCGCCACAGACAGAGCATTGGTAGATGTAGAACTAGGTGAGCTAAACTTTCGTGTGGGAGGTGAAGAGGTTACCTTCAAAGTATGCCAAACTGTTGAGCCTCCAGGCGAATGTAAGGTGATTGGAGTGTTGAATGATGAAAGTGAAAATGGAGTAGTTGATATAGAAGAGCACGAGTCGGAGGATGATCCTATAGAAAATGGAATATGAATAAGAAATGCATCGTTCCACGACATTAACTAAGGCGCTCCTTGGGAGGCAAGCCAAGTGTTTTATTTTGAGCATTTTGATGTTTTGTTGTTTTTGTTTTATAGGAATAAGTGGATATGAAGCAAGGAAGAAGAACACAAAATAGGGCAGGCAACACGCTAAACTGGCAAACCGCTGGTCTAGATAGGAGAACAGCCGCTGTAGTAAGTGAGAGAGGCACAAACTTGGGAACATAAAGGGAGAACCGGTGATGCACTGATGGAACAACGACACCAGTCTGCGAACCGTGCGTAAACACTGGTTCCATGCAGAGTACCTGCGATATAGAACTCAAATGGTAGGCCACCAGCGGAATGCATAGTCCAATTTGTGAACCGACAGTCAACCACTAGAGACTATAAGAACCCCTACAAACCATTTTCTTTCCCTCATTCTCACTCATTCCTACTCTCTGCTAGCAATACAAGCTTTCCACCATTGTTAAGGAAGTTCAAGCTTTCAAATTTGTCATCTACTCTAAGTCTTGTTCTTTGCGACCTAAGTAAGGTAAAAACCATTGCAACATCAAGAGCAAAGGGCAAAGGGAAAGCCAAAGCTAACCCATCCCCTGCCAATATCAGAAAGGCTATAATATTTTGTGTGGCTAACATGAAGGGGCATTATGTTATTTTTTAGGGCCGTTCCATCACTATGGAGAAACACTTTGATTTGGCGGGCTTGAGGGGTGACTTCCCCAACATCACTACTCAGTTCACTGATTGCCAGTGGCATGTTCTTGCCAACCCTCTTCTGATTTCTACAGGAGCTTTGTACTTGAGTTATATGATTCTTACTAGGAAAGGAAGGAGAACATGAAACACAGAGGCAAAGTTGAGGACTTTCCTACCTACCTTCAGTGTTGGTGAGAGGTGTTGAGGTCGACATCACACTAGTAGCCATAAACTCTCTATATTGGGAGGATGAAATTGACGAGGCCATGAAGTATTCGGTCTGCCTTTCCAATGATAACGTCAAAAATATACTCCTCATAGGAAAGGTATACACGGCCGAAGTATCAAAATAAGTGACCCGATGGGTGTCTGGGTCGAATCCCACAAGGACTAGTGAGTGATAATTACAAGTGTCGGTTGAGAAATTGAAGTTAGCTTGCACCACTTAGAATTAACATTAAAAAAATAAGTTGGAGGAGATTGTAATTTGTAGTAGATTATAATTGCTAATTTTTTTGCCTCTAATAGTAAAAATCACCAAGGTTGTGGACAAGAATGTGAAAGACTAGAGGTGTGGTGTAGATGATATACTAACTAGATAGAGACATGCTAGGTCATCTTATAAGTTCAATTAGTGCAAATAATATTGGGGAAATGGGTAATTACAACTTTTCAACTTAATAAATACCTCTTACTAGAGTTTTATCAAACCTCTAGTCACTATTAACTCAACTCGATCAGATTTGGATTAGTAGCTGCACTAATTTCTAGCTATTAGCCACTAATTAGGAGTGAGAATGCAATTTTTGTTATTTCTAGTCCAATTTCACAATCTCTCATCCACACCCACTATTAAATTCTCCTCCAATACTTAATTATTCTTTTACAAGCAACAATCAAGTAATAACAAATAGACCCACATCATAATCAATGGATCTTCCATTATAGATTTTGATGAGAAGCTAACAGATTTACACTAAGTTAAACAATATAGAGATGTCTCTAGAAATACCAACTCTAATTAAGTATTCATCATCACACACCTCTAATTACTGATTTATCTCCTCATGATTAAGAAATTCAAAAGCACATTCAACAATAAACACATTGAATTTAATAACAAGATTAGTAAAATCAGGTTCACGATAATGTCTTTAACAATGGCTGTACCTTACTATTAAGAAGAAAAAGAGAATAGTACTTTGCAAATTCTACCAATCAAATTCTCCTTTTCTCTGCCAAAGGAATGTTCTAAAGCTAAGAAAGGAAAAAGATGATATGATATGCTCAGTACACATACTTTCTTTAGAATTATATCCAAGAAAATTGGGCATCTTCTCTCTCTTTTTTCGTGCAGGACAGTTTTGCCCCTAAGCAGTATTTTGGAATTGGCTGGACGACCAGCGGTTCGCCGGTTGCATTTCATGGACTGCCGACTATATTCCTTACTACTTTACTGCCTTCCAGCAGTCAAAGGAGGTTCCATCGGCGTTTCGCTAATCTCCATCCATGCACCGCCTATCTTTTTCCCTTCAATCCAACAAGTCAGGTGCCATTCGGTGGCCAAACCGGTAAGTCGGCATTGGCAACCAGCGTTTCACCCGTGGCTTGTTTCACAAAAGCAGTAGGAATCGGCTCTTGACCGGCGTTTCGCCAGTCGTCTTCGGTGGAACACCAAATTTCAACCCAATTCCTTCTTTTTGCTCCATTTCTTTCTCTTTTCTTCACCTTAGCCATCTGCACACAACAAAAGTAGAAAGGGCATAAAATCCACATAAAAAACTCAAAAACTAAGCAAAACTCAGGCTTAAGAGCCCAATGAGTTGGTGAATTTACCAACTCATCAAACCCCCAAACTTGAACCGTTGATTGTCCTCAAGTAATGAAATTCTAATGTCACAACCCGAACAGAGGCCCGGATCGCAACACGAGACAAGGAGCGTCGAGAGACCCCAAGTCGACCCATGACATAAGCATACAACTAACTCAATCAATGAAACTGAATAATCAACAATATAATCGTAGCGGAAGTCTAAACTTAAACATAATATCAGAATATGCAATCTGAAGTTGACTGGAATGGCTGGGGGTGGTACTGGTGTATCTGATTCCCTAGAGGGCTCTGAGTGCGGTGGTAAGAGCTGGGGTGATTGAGGTGATGTCTCCGTGTCACCCTTTGATCAGACTGACTCTGACTTGGGCCCCTACTAGTGCCCTCTCCTACCGCCACATCTAACTCTCGACCAGTCGCGATCTGTCATGCGTCAAGCATTTCTCTGTAAATAAGTAGAATAACATAAGTTTAGGGAGTTACCCTATACAACAAAACTCTATAACACGACTGGAGAGGAAAGAAGAGTAACCCCACCATTATGCCTCGTAGCCTCCTGTCTATAGAATGTGGTGCACAACACATACATAGACAAGACGCTACTAGACATGGCTTGCAGACTCCTTAGGATACGACCTGCTCTGATACCAAGTTTGTCACGCCCCACCTTGGGAGGTATGACTGGCACCTGGTGCCACACAGGTACCTAGACTAACCTGACCAGGCTTGTGCACTCCTACTGCATGCCTGCAACTCAATTCAAGAAAACCACGAGCTACATCTCAGTTGTAAATACAGCCTCTGGCCGACAAGGCCACCTGTATAAGAGAACAGCTAACCAATAACAATGTAATAACAGGGATCTTATTGTAACACTCCAAAAGTTTCCTAAGTCATACCCGAGGCTTATAGCAGAAAACAGCAGGAAAACTATACCAGAACCAAACAATAAACCTCAGTACTGTTCATTGTAGGGTCCAACAGGTCATTGGAAGTACTCGTTGTTTCATTACTAGAGAGCAGTCAGAAATTTTCCAAAACCCACAAGGGGATTGTACGGACCATGGCTTGATTAAACCGACTGTTATATGTGGTCATTGAAATAGACTAAGAGAATTTCGAAGGAAGAATAGGGGAAACCAATGGAAGGACCAATGGTCCATTGTTTGTTTCCATGGCCCGTTGGATGGGTCGTTGGTTCTGCTGGTTTGTTAAAAATCTCGGGCTAAGTTCGGAACCATTCTAGGTATATGGATAGACCCAAGCTGGTGAATTTATGGAAGCAAGGTGTTAAGATCAATTATTAATTATAAGAAGTTCATTACATGAAAATTATGGTCAGAAAGAATCTCTAGCACAAAGTTGGGTTGGGAGCCCCTTTCCCAATTAAGTGTTCGTATAAGTTCTCACAAGGATTGATTTCAAACGATAATAGATCTCATATTACAAAATGTTTTTGGATGATTCAGACCTCAAATTGAAGCCCTTGAAGTATTATTTCCAACGCATCTGACTTTGCATCAACCGAAGTTCGGAGTAAAAAGTTATGAGAAGTTTAGTGCAACAGCAACAGGTAACAATGGACCTCAGAACGGGCCATTGTAGCAACCAACGACCTGTCCTGTTGGTCATCGGAACTGCTACTTCCATGTCTTTTTTTTCAGTTTGGGGGTATTTTGGTAAACTCCTATGCTTCTAACTCCTAAATGACGTTGATTTGGGCTTCCTTAAGGTCAGATTAAAGGGATTAGCTTAGCCTAAATCCTCACCCTCTTCAAACATCCATAGATTGATCTTTCTCTCAAGAAAAAGTTAGGGCTCATCACTTCCAACTTCTCAATTCCTCTTGGATTTTCAAAAATAAGTCAAGGGATCATCAACCCAGGTATGTAGGGTTACAAATGGGTGTTTTCGTTCACACCCATGCCCATTCCCTATTAATTTATGAAAATCTACCAAAAATCTCATGGGGTTTTAATTCAATTTTTATGAAAATCTAATGATTTACAAATGGGTTGTTCTAAATTGTGATTTAAATTATATTTTATGAATTTTGAGCAACTTTTATGACAATTTTGGTTATATAATTATTAATTTCGATTTCTATTAAATTAAGCCTATCTAAGCATGATCTATGATAAATCAATTTATGACCCTTATTTCAATAGATAATATTTACAAGACCAACCTGATATATGATTTTAAATATGAATTTATTCAATTACCCATCATGATTTAATGATTCTCAAGTTATATGCGTGATCTACTAGTACGTATGAAATCTATGATTCATGAATTATGTTTTAGCGGGCCTTATGTCATGGCTAGTTCCATGTACAAGTATGTTTATGATTATCTTTATTTAAATAGCCGATGAATTCATGCATGTTATACTATGAGCATTATATATATGTTTTCGGAGTAGTATCGAACACCGAGTAGGTTCGGGGCTCAGGTTAAGCCCCGGATCTCATAAACTACGTTTTACTGTAGGTATGTTGGGACCTCCTTTGTGACTGTCCCCGACCCAAATGGCCCTTTTCATGGTGATATCACGCCCTTCATGGTTCTACCCTTGGCAAGGTACTAACGGCCTCCCGACTAGGTTTACATGTCGGACTTCATGTGTGCTCATATGGGGTATGTCAGTTAATAGAATATCCCACTGTTCCTCATGATTTATACATATTTATGATTACGTATTTTGTCTCAAGTCATGTTAAGTAAAGCTTTTCTCCAATGATTATGATCATGTTTGTATTATGAATGTTTTGAAAACCTTGAGCCTTATGTTATGTTACGATGTTTATGATATGAGCATGATGTCCTACTCTTATAATCATTTATGAGTTTTATATATTTTATACGTCCATTTTACTTACCTTGCATACTTGGTACATTCTACGTACTGACCATATACTTTCTATGTTGTATCATTTCATGATACAGGACCCAACTCTCAGGCTCATCTCCATCATTAGTCCATCTCAGAGTTAGCTATCATCCTTGTTGGTGAGTCCTCATGTTTCGAGGGCCATATGTATAGACCTTGATGATGTTCTTTTATTTTAGTTTTGTTGGGTTAGTTGGGGATGTTGTCCTATCAACCCATCTTATATGGTAGAGGCTTTCAAACAGTTTGTAGTACCCAACTTATTATGTATGCCTAGTACTTTCTACTTGTCATGTTATGCTATACTATGTTTATATTTCCACTATCATGGTTTCATTATTCCGCCTTCAATGATATGGAGTTAGATATATGTTTATGCCATGGGTCGACTTGAGGCCTCTCGAGTTCTTCGTCCGGTGTTATGATCCGCGTCTATGTTCGGGTTGTGAAAAAATTGGTATCAGAGAAATAAGTTTGAAATGTCCTGGGGTGGACAAAAGCCATGTTAAGTACATTCTTTTTCATGGGTGTGAAGCGCGCCACACTTATGAAGAAGAGGCTACATGACGTTTAGAAAATGTTCCCTCCTTTCATGATCTATGTCGTGTGATGAAATATCTTTCTATCCTTCTAACTCATGTATTTACACTCCAAAGAATAACTCCAGACAGTGGAATAAGAGGCGCTCTCGAGTCATTTCTCCCTGCAGGAGTTAAGAAGAGCTAAGGTAGAAGAATTCGTTAACTTGAAGTAAGGAACCAAAAGAGTGGGGGACTACCGCTGGAGAAGTATGAAGCCTTCCATGATAGCCTTGGAGGAAAATGAGAAGTCAAGAGATAGTGATTTCTGCCTAGCCTTAAGAAGGGGACCAATCCTCATAATGATGACCTTTAAAACAAGGAGAAGATTAAAAGGTGAAGGACCATTTCATGCCTTGAGTTTAAGTGTGAAGGTCTAGGATCAGTAACTATGGGAGATTGATCCACACTTATTCAGGTGTCCTTTCATACCTCATTCTATGTGATACTCTACTCATGTCATATGTGAACATGTTATGCCCATGTCAAAGTTCCAAGTACTCCTTACGTGTATTCATACTCAGATTCATAGAATGAGAAGTAACTACTTCAGATGGTGATTCCAGTCTTCTTCCATGATTCCATAAATCTCAGCTTCATGTCATGTCCCTTGTTATGTAAGTAAACTCATGTCTCTCAGCATGCTAAGTTCTATGCACTCAGTTCTTAGGATTTGCCTTATCAGCTCATAAGATCGTGTTATATCAAGTATATGCCCAACTTAGATTTCTTGAAAGATTCATGCTCATAATTACCTTACTCTAAGCCCTATGAATATTCCCCCATGATGGAAATGTTGGTTAAAATATGTACATTCAGGATAACTCCCTATCCCTACCATAAGTGTCAGGTATGTAGAATTTCAGGAAGCACAGTTATCAGCCAGGCCTTGAAGTGTAACAACCCACGTGGTCATTTTGTGACTTTTGACCCATTTCCTTAGTTTGAACCTTTTAGTATATTTATTTTTATATTTATGAATTGCGGAGATGGATGACATAATTTCCAAGATGATCCAATGAAGATTGGATAAGATTTTTGGTTTTTGAAAGGTTTGAAGTTTGAGAGGTTTGACCAAAGTCAACATTTCAGGTTAATGAGCTTGAATTTGGGTTCTGATAGTTTTGTTAGTTCCAAATGGTGATTTATGACTTATTTTAGTGGTTTGCATGGATCCTGAGGTGTTCGGGAGTGAAATGAACCTTTGGTTGGATTTATGAGCTTTAAGGAAGTTAACTTTGACCACGGTCAACTTTCGATCAAAACGACCCCATATGAGTGATTTGAGGATTTCAACAGGTCTGGAATGTATTTTATAATTGAATTGCATGTTTTGTTTGTGACTAGAGGATTTTGGATGAGTTTCGAGTGGATTTGTTTGTTTTGTGTGCTTAGCATGATTTTAAGCATAAAATGTGACAACTCAGAGGTTCATTTTTAGTTTTCCATATCGTAAAATTATTCTGAGGCTTTCAAAATTCTTAGCATGAATTATAGGAGTTATCTTAAAATTTTTGTGCAATTTCGATAAGTCAAGATCGGTGTTTTATTATAAAAGATGAAACAATTCTAAAACGAGCAAAAATGACGTCAGACTGGGCAACTGAGCACCAAATGGAGTTTCGATTGAACGAGTAGTTCCTTATCATTATTTGGAAACCATAGGAAAAAGAATCGTCGCATTTCAAGTTCGTATGATGAAGTTATGATCATTTTAGTAAAAATTAAAGTTGATGGTGCAATGCTGGTGCAGTTCTATAAATACCTGAACAGTGTATTTTTGCATAGACTATGTTTATTTGGTATTTTGACGATATTTGGTGTTCTAGAGCTCGATTGAGTTATTTTTGCTGCATTCTGTTCTATTTAACGAGGGGGTATATATATAATCCTTATTTTGGCATTGCTCCATGATTTCTTCAGTTAGTTTTCATTTTTATCCCTGAATTTATTGGAGAAAATTTAGAATTTTGATTCTTAAGTTAAGCAACCGTATTTTGATGAATTCAAAGTTGATTTCAGCTCCGTTTTGGATGAAATTTCATATTTGAGTTCTCTACAATATGGGTAACATGATTTTCAAATAAGATTCCAGTTTTTTCCTTGCGGGCTCGAGGTTGACTTTTGGATTGACTTTTTGGGCCAGAATAGAAGTATATCAATATCGGTGTCCGTGATTTCATTTTCTTATGTAGAATATGTATTTGACCAGATTTTAATCATTCAGAAGGAATATAGAAGGGAAAATTCATAATTTGATGCTTGAGCTTTGTTTTGAGGGAAGTAGAGATTTCTTGATTTTTTGAGTTCAGAAAGAAGGAGAAGCTTAGTCCCCAGTACTTGCGCCATATAGGGTTGTGAGGCGTGTTGGCTAGGTGACATATGAGTTGGAGCTATCAACGGAGTTTAGTTTCGGTGGATCCGATATTTCATGTGTCCTTGGTGAAGAAATGCATCAGAATCCATCTTTAGTGGTTCTAGTAATGGGCATTGGGGTGAAAGACAACCTTACCTAGGAGGAAGTATCAGTCGAGGTCCTTGATCATCAGGTTCATAAGTTGAGAAATAAGGAAATAGCCTCAATGAAGTTTCTATGGAGAAATCATCTTATTGAGGGAGCTGCGTGGGAGGCCGAAGTAGATACAATGGTTGAGAACCCGTATCTTTTCCCTTCCGGCTCATTTCTAGCTTGAGGTATTAGCTTCCTCCTTAGTACTCTATTCAGATTCATGTCAAGTTCATATCTCTCAATTCCTTTCATGTATTAGCATGCACGTATGTTTCATGAATTCAGTTCAATCAGGAATCTCAATCCGGAGTCAGTCACTCCATCAGTTTTCAGCTTCAATTGTTTAATTTTTGGGATTGCAGTTCCTCCCTAGCCTTTCAGTATGCTTAATCTACATTCGAGGATGAATGTTCCCAAGGGGGAGATAATGTAACACCCCAAAAGTTTCCTAGGTCAGACCCGAGGCTTATAGAAGAAAACAACAAAAAACTATACCAGAACCAAACAACGAACCTCAGTATGGTTTGTTGTAGGGTCCAATGGGTCGTTGGAAGTACTCGTTGTTTCATTACCAGAGAGCAGTTAGAAATTTTCCCAGAACCCACGAGGGGATTGTACGGACCGCGGCTTGATTAAACCGGTTGTTATTTGTGGTCATTGAAGTAGATTAAGCGAATTTTGGAAGAATATGAGAAACCAAAGGACGAACCAACGGTCCATTGTTTGCTACCACGACAAGTTGGATGGGTCATTGGTTCTGCTAGTTTTTTGAAAATCTCTGGCTAAGTTCGGAACCTTTCTAGGTATATGGATAGACCCGAGCAGGTGAATTTATTGAAGAAAGGTGTTAAGATCAATTATTAATTATAAGAAGTGCATTACATACAAATTATGGTCATAAAGAATCTCTAGCACAAAGTTGAGTTGGGAGCCCCTTTACCGATTGAGTGTTCGTATAAGTTCTCGCAAGGGTTAACTTCAAACTATCATAAATCTCATTTTACAAACTGTTTTTGGGTGATTCAGCAACTCACATTGAAGCCCTTGAAGTCTTATTTCCAGTGCATCTGACCTTGCATCAATCGAAGTTCGGAGTAAATATTTATGAGTAGTTTAGTGCAGCAGCAACAGCTAACAACGGACTTCAGATCAGACCGTTGTAGCAACCAACGGCCCGTCCTGTTGGTCGATGGAACTTCCAGTTCCAGGTCTTTTTTTGACAGTTTGGGGGTATTTTGGTAAAATCCTATGCTTCTAACTCCTAAATGACATCGTTTTGGGCTTCCTTTAAGGTCAGATTAAAGGGATTAGCTTAGCCTAAATCCTTACCCTCTTCAAACATCCATCGATTGGTCTTTATCTCAAAAAGAAGCTAGGGCTCATCACCTCCAACTTCTCAATTCATCTGATCTTCAAAGAAAAGTCAAGGGATCATCAACCCAGGTATGTAGGGTTACGAATGGGTATTTTCATTCACACCCATGCCTATTCCCTATTAATTTATGAAAAAAATCTACCAAAAATCTCATGGTGTTTTAATTCAATTTTTATAAAAATCTAATGATTTACAAATGGGTTGTTCTAAATTGTGATTTAAATTATATTTTATGAATTTTGAGTAGGTTTTATCACTGTTTTTATTATATAATTATTGATTTTGATTTCTGTTAAATTAAGCCTATCTAAGCATGATCTATGATAAATCGATTTATGGCCCTTCAACTGATAATATTTACAAGCCCAGCTTGATTTACAATTTGAAATATGAATTTATTCAATTATCCGTCATGATTTAATGATTCTCAAGTTTTATACATGATCTACAAGTACGTATGAAACCTATGATTCATAAATTATGTTTTAGCCGACTCGCGGGCCTTATGTCATGGCTAGTTCACGTATGTACAAGTATGCTTATGATTATCATAATTTAAATATCCCATGAATTCATGCATGTTATACTATGAGCACTATATATATGTTTTACGAGTAGCATCGAACATCAAGTAGGTTCGCGGCTCAGGTTAAGCCTCGGATCTCATAAACTATGTGCCACTGTAGTTATGTTGGGACCTCCTTTTTGACTGTCCCCATCCTAAATGACCTTTTCATGGTTATATCACGCCCTTCATAGTTCTACCAATGGCAAGGTACGAACGGCCTCCCGACTAAGTTTACAAGTCGGACTTCATGTGTGCTCATATGGGGTATGTCGGTTAAGAGAATCTCCCACTGTTATTCATGATTATGCATGTTTATGATTATGAATTTTAGATCAAGTTATGTTAAGTAAAGCTTTTCTCCTATGATTATGGTTACGTTTGTATTACGAATGTTTTGAAAACCTTGAGCCTTATGTTATGTTATGATGTTTACAATATGAGCATGATGTCTTACTCTTATGATCATTTATGAGTTTTATATGTTTTAAATATCTATTTTACTTACCTTGAATACTTGGTACATTCCACGTACTAACGACATACTTTCTATGTTGTATCATTTCATGACACAGGACCCAGCTCTCAGGCTCATCTCAATCATTAGTCCATCTCAGAGTTAGCTATCAGCCTTATTGGTGAGTCCTCATATTTCGAGGGTTGTATGTCTAGACCTTGATGATGTTCTTTTGTTTTAATTTTGAAGGGTTAATTGGGGATGTTGTCCTATCAACCCATCTTATATGATAGAGTCTTTCAAGCAGTTTGTGGTACATAGATAATTATGTATGTCTAGTACTTTCCGCTAGTCATGTTATGCTATATTACATTTGTTTCCACTATATCATGTGTTCATTATTTTTCCTTAAATGATATGGAGTTAGATGCATGTTTATGCCATGGGTCGACTTGGGGCCTCTCGAGTTTCTTGTCCCGTGTTACGATCCAGGTCTATGTTTGTGTCGTGACACTTATGCGGGCCGACAAGGCCACCATGTTGTCTAGTTATAATTAAATGAAAACAGGTAACTATAAATATGCTATACCCGACAAGGATACTAACTGATAGCTAAAATAGGCCCCACACGACCATCACACGAAATAAAACATACATGGACCCCACATGGTCAACAATAAAACTAACAGCTGGTAATCTGTAGCCTGCAAGCTTCTACAAGTGGAATAATGTTCTTGACAGGGCCCCGACCTACCCATAAACTGTACAACAAGAGAACAAACCTTCTCTTACTATCAACTCCAGAGGAAAGGAGCTGACTGGACTACTGTCTCTGGCTGATGACTAAGAAGGCCCTAAATTGCATCTATCCGCACCTAAAGGCAAGTAATGTGATCTTGGGCAAATTTATATGCCCAAGTGATACTCAAATGTGTCATTTTAGCCTTGTTTATCTATCAATGTTTATACATTCTCATGTGATTGGTAATAAAATGTGAATTTATACTAACCAACATGATTAGCATTGTTTTGCAGGTAAAATGTAATTTTGGGAAGCTAAAATGTGTGTTGGAAGAGATCGGTGTTGGACTCGGATGTGGCAAAGGACAAGGCATTGGAAGGCATAAAATAAAGAGGCTTCGCGATGGAGCCATGTCACGCTGCCATCGCGGAGGCCTTCTGCCTGGATAGGGAATTTTTGGCAAATTTCCAGTGAGGGTTCGCGTTGGGTCCGTGGCACGGTGGCCTAGCTCCGCGTTGCACGCCGTGCCACGTTGGGCCTGATTACCTGGACACCCAATTTCCAATGAGGGTCCGCGTCGGTGGCGTGTCACGGAGGCAGTGCTCCGCGATGCACTCCGTGACACGTTGCTTGTTATTCCGGGAAAAATTCCCACTAGTATAAATAGAACACTTAGGTTCATTTTTCAATATTCTGACTTGGTGGAGCAAGAACATGGGTTACAGGTAGTTGAGGGGACAAAATTATCCGGGTTTTTCTCTCTTTCCTTCTCCTTGAATTCAATTGCTTGTATGTTTAACACTCATTTAACGATGTTTAATCCACAAATGAGTGGCTAATTCCTCTTCTTGCTGAGGTTAAGAACAATTGTATTGAAATGTGATTGTTGATTAAATTGGTTTTTCATCTTTTCTTCCCTAGTTTCTCTATTGATTCTTGTTCTTACTGCATTAATGTGTGGCCTACGTTAATGTATATCTAAAAAGTCCGGTTTCACTCGAGAGAGCAAGAAATTGGAAAGTTTTGAATTAATAGGATATGATCCTTTCTTAGTTTGGGAAAATTGAGAATTGATATACCTTCAGGATAGAAATATACCTGAAAGTCGTATTAGTCAATTTAGGAACCGGGTTTGTATGGCTAGAACATGAATTTCATTTAATCATAGAAATGTAGGTGGACGGTTCATGATTCTTAAGTTGGGTTAAATACGAGAGTTTTAATACATTGGCAGTAGTTCTTGACTAGCAACAGGATGAAAGGTTAACCAAATTATATCGATAATTAATTTCATTACATGTTCATTTAACCTCAGCATGCTCACATTCATAGTTCAGACTCACATTAGATAATCGTTTTAGACTTAGCGTAAAAATTAGAACCCAAAAATATCAAACTCTTGGTTACACTGTTGTCTTCATTGTTAAAATTAAAATATAGTAACACTTGAGTAGTTCGTTACCTTATCCCAGTCCCTGTGGGATCGATACTTGGCTTACTTAAGCCACTTTACTACTTGTTCGACCATGTGCACTTGCGTGTAGTTTTATACCCAACAAACGACCGAACAAGTTTTTGGCGCCGTTGCCGGGGACTGGCAATTGGTGAAATTTTCTTAAGTGTTAATTTACTATATTTTTATTTTCTTAGTGTTGACAACTTGGTCTTAGCCTTTATTTTGCAGATTTAATCTCTGTTGAACACTGGCAAGAGACAAGGAGCTGGTGGACTCATTTTTAGAGCCAGAAAGATTATTTCATCGTCAGCGGAGAGAAGCTCTAGAAAGAAAGCTGCAGTTGCTCAGACAAACACTCATGGAGCAACAACAGAATCCACCAGTAGTACGGGCAATGTTAGTGCCTGAAGAAGTAGCAGCTCGGCCGGTTCGCGAGGTGGCAATCCCACATGCTAATAATGTCACATCTAGCATCCACAAACCTAAGCGAGGAGGGAGGTTCGAGCTTAAACAAAACATGGTGCAATTGCCGCACACCAGCGGGTAGTTTACAGGTCTCCCTCATGAGGATCCACAGCAGCATCTCCAAAATTTTTTGGAGATAAGTGACACTTACATCCCCGCTGGAGTGTTCAGATTATGTCAGGCTTACAGTGTTCCCATTTTCACTATTGGGAGAAGCCAAGCGGTGGTTGAAAGCTGACCCACCCAATTCTATTTCTACGTGGGATGATCTTGCAAGGAAATTCTTGATACGATTTTTTCCCTCCGGTAAAACAGCAAGACTTAGAAGTCAAATTCTAAGTTTCAAACAGAGAGAGGGAGACAATCTATATCAGGCGTGGGAGAGATTCAAGTCCATGTTGCGGGATTGTCCTCATCATCATCAATCCAATGATATGCTGGTGCACACTTTAATAGAGGGTTTGGAACCCCATACAAAAATATTGCTAGACTCAGCAGCTGGGGGACAAGCGCTGGAGAAAACTTATGAGGAGCTGTATACCTTGTTGAACCGTATTTTGCAGGGCAATTAGGAGTGGAATGCTGATTCATCAAGAGGAGGGACAAGGAAAGCAGCAGGAGTTCTAGAAGTGGATGGTCTTACAGCTATTGCTGCACAGATAGCTCCCTTACAGAATCAACTCAACACCCACTTCAGTAACATGACAATGATCCAGCCTCAAACCCCAGTGAATGCAATGCAACAGATTTGGTGTGAAGTGTGCGGGAGTAGTGAGCACTCAGCTGAGTGTTGTGGAGCAAATCCTAACTCGGTGAACTTTGTGGGAAATGTACAAAGGAACAACCACCAATAGTATGACAACAACTTCAATTCCAATTGGAGGAATCACCCGAATTTCTCCTGGGGTAGCAACAACCATCAGGGGCAAAGTTCGAGTCAGGGTGTGCAGAGGAATCAAGGAGGGTAGCAAAATTATCAAGCACAATTTAGAAACAACAATGCACCTCCGCCACCACCATCACCCAGCATTGAGGAGATGTTCAAGACGATGATAGCTAACCAAGCTCAATTGCAGGCTGACTATGTGAAATTGGCAGCCGAGGTGAAAAACAACCAGTTAGCTACTAAGGCACTTGAATATCAATTTGGGCAATTTGCTGGAGCCCAAAACACCAGGCCTAGAGGAGGACTTCCGAGTGACACAGATCCCAACCCCAAGCAGGTGAATGCGGTGACCACAAGGAGTGGTTTGCAGCTGAAAGAGGTGGAACCAGAAAGACCACCTCAACAATCGGGAGCAGCAGAAGTTGAGAGGGAGCAAAGTGATGAGAGGGGGAAGAAAAAGGAAGCTGAATAAGAAAAACCACCACCCCCGTTCCCTCAACGATTAAAGAAACACAAGGAGGAGGCGTGTTTCAAGAAATTCATGGAGGTGCTGAAATAGGTACATATTAACTTACCTCTTGTTGATGTTTTGCAGGGAGTGCCGAAGTATGCAAAGTATATAAAGGACATCGTGGCAAACAAAAGTAAGCTGACTGAGTATGCTACGGTGGCTCTCACGGAGGAGTGCACTTCCCGGATACAAAACCGACTGCCCACAAAGCTCAAAGATCCTGGGAGCTTTACTATACAGATTACTATTGGGCAGAGTATCCGAGCTCGGGGATTATGTGATTTGGGAGCGAGCATTAATTTGATGCCGTCATCGGTATTCAAAAAGCTGGGTCTAGGGAGTCCTAGACCCACAACAGTGATCTTGCAATTGGCGGATCAGTCCTTAGCCAGACCTGATGGCATTGTGGAGGACGTTCTGGTGCAAGTTGGCTCCCTGATCTTCCCGGTAGATTTCGTCGTGCTGGATTTTGAACCAGACACGGAAGTCCCATTTATTTTGGGATGTCCTTTCTTGGCGATCGGGAAAGCGCTGATTGATGTAGCTGCGGGGCAGCTAACCATGCGAGCCCACAACAAGGTGGAAGTGTTCGATGTGTACAAGGCCTCCAAGCTCCTGACTGTGTACGAGGAACTCTCGGTGATCAATGTGATTGATCGAGTTGGTGATGCGCAGATAAAGGATTCACGAGAGTTATTAGGAAAACCACCGAAATGATGTAAGCACTACTGGGGGGAGGACGGTGGTCGAGAGAAAATGTCCATCACCCTAGAGGACAACTGAGCTGAATGACGTTGAGCCGCGACGGTAAAGCAGGCGCTGCACGGGAGGTAACCCGTGAAATTTTTCTTTGTAAATTGTGAATAGATTTTTCTTTTTTTATTTTCTTGATTAACAACAAAATTTTTAGTTTTTATTTTTGTTTTTATTTTTTATTTTAAGTGAAACCTATAATTCTAACCAATTTCTTGTAGTAAGATGAATTTCAGGTCGAACGGAGGGAAAATATGCAAGGAATCGCAAAGGAAAATTCGAGGTATGAAAATCAAGAAAAAGTGGCAAAACAGTGAGCTAGGGCGATAGCTCTGTGTCACGGAGGAGGGCCCCGCGTTACCCTCCGTGACACATTGAGGTGTAAATCCGAAATTTAAAAAAAATTCCAAAATACCCTCGCGTCAACTCCGTGTCACGGAGGCAGTGCTCCGCGATGCACTCCGTGACACATTGTTGTGTATATCGCGACGGGTCACAACGGGTCGCCGGGTGACCCGCGCGAATTTCCCACTTTTAAACCCCGAATCCCCCTCAATTTTCCTTATTTCTCACACACTCCGCGACCAATCCCCCTAAAACCCCTCCCCCTTCAACGTGACGTGGAATAGGCCAAGAATTTCATTGAGTTTTCTTCAATTCTTCGAATTCAAGGTATGTTCTTCAATTGCATCTCATTTCTCGTCGGTTTTCTTCAATATTGAACATGTGATATGAGCTAAACTTTCCCTAAGTAGAAATTAAGCGTAAATTCAATTGAATTATTGTTGATGGATGTTCGGAGTATCATTGTGATTGTTTGAACTCGTTAATTGCATAATTTAATCGAATTTTTGATACAATCATAGCTAGGGCTTGCTTTTGAATTTGAAGTGGAAAAATGTAGTGAACTCGTGAAATTCATGCTGGGTTGTACATGTTGAGTGAGATGAGTCGATGTGCTAATTGTTATTATGCTAAAAGACCGACGGATTCTCGGGTTAGGGGAATATTGAAATTTACAAGAATTGGGTGAGTTGTATAGGTTCATGTAGATAAATTCTTGTTGTTTTCGTTTCTTTACTTCTCCTTGCTAAGTGCGATGGAATAAAATGTCATCGACGGTAATGATTGTGGTTAGCTGTACGAAGTCTGAGTTGTACATAGAATATATACTGTCGAATTATTCGAATGCACTAAGCATGTTTGTTATATTTGGTTGTTTGTTTGTGTAAATAGGTATGATCTTACCGTAATGTTGTAACTTTAGCTAAGGACTAAGTGTTGGGTAGCCTAGCTTAACCCAACCTTAGTCGAAGCAAATTTTCATTGGCTTAACATTGAACTTGTCTGTTTGGGTTGACAGGAACAATGGCAAGCAGGCAAGAAAAGGGGAAAGGCGCATCAATATCTGGCGCCGGAAGAAAGAGAATCAGACTGGGCACAGCAGTCCTAGCAGCACCAGTGGTTCCACACGGCCAATGCCGCCAATATGTAACCAGGTGGGTGATAGAAGAGGGGAATAAGTGGTATGCAAAGCACAAGGAGAGCAAGTACTTCCCCGAGGAACACATAGCACGGGAACCGTTGGCACAGGAGTTCCCTAGGATTGTCCATAGGATCAAGGCAGCTGGGCTCAACTTTATCTTTGAAGAGCCCAAGGAATGCAACTTGCACTTGATTCGGGAATTCTATGCCAATTGGAACCCAACTCTCAGAAGTCACACCATAAAAATCAGAGGGCAAATAGACACCTTTGAGCCCCACCACCTCAATGCTATCCTAGGGGTGCGGGACACAGACGCCCACGTGCTTCGACAGCTGAACATCACTCCACCATATGCTGACATCAGACGCACTTTGTGTGGAACCATATCGATGGCTAGATGGAGCAGACACAAGGAGAGGGGCTACCATCAGACTTTTCCCTATTCACAAATGAACTGGGAAGCCCGGATATGGCTTAAGATCGTCTGTTCCTGCCTAATCCCGGGGGTACATATGACAGATGTAACCCGGGATCGTGTATGCCTGGTGTACGCCCTGATTAAAGGGCTGGAGATCAACGTGGGGGCGGTGATTATCTCCGCCATGAAGAGAGCCCGGTTGCATCAGTGGCACAGATATGGATTTGGTGGACTACTCACCACATTCCTGAGGGGCCTAGAGTTTGAGGAAGAGGCCCTTGACTACATTCAGCAGATGGAGCAGCGGGCCTTAGATGTCACTAAAACTAAGGCACCCGATACCACCCACGGGCCTGTTCTTACACTTGCTGAGCGACATGCTCGGGATGATCAGTACATGGCTCGCATGTACGGGATGCAGATGCTCCAGATGAGGATAGGCGGGAGGCCGGCAACAGAGGAGGAGCTATGGCAGCTCGAGCTAGACTACCCTTTCAGCGAAAATGCCAGGTTCTATGCCGAGTGGGGCCAGCTTTTGTGGAGCCCACAGATGATGATGTCCCCACAGACGAGGAGACACGTTGGGAGGACTCCGATGTGGAGTCCGATGATGAAAATGGGGGTGATTCAGACATGGGAGATGAAGCAGCAACACCTGATGAAGAAGTGGAGTATTTTAATTGATCAGGGAGTTCCACCACCCAATTTTTGTGCTATTTTAATTTTTGTGAACACTGGGGACAATGTTCGAGATAAGTGTGGGGTGAGAGTTGTTAGGTGCTGGTTGTGCTGTTATGTATGTTCTAATCGGTTGTTGTGCCTGTGAGAAATTTTCTGACCCTGTCATTTGTGATTGTTAAGTTGTTGTCCTGTATTGTAATTATATATGAAACTGTTGTGTGTTGCTGAATGTTGCTAAGCTGATATTGTACATATTTGTGTTTATCGAAATGATCGATATTTTAAAAAATAATTCAATTCTTGGGTTTCTCGGCGTTTGTTTTCGGTTCTTTTACCAAGAATGGTCCCATTGAACCGAAGTCCTAGTTAGTGACCGTTCCCTATGATGGATGGATGACGACCGTCTTAAGGGAAATGTAGTCGTTAGGAGTAGATTCTTTTTCATTTATATTTTTTTAGTTGTTTTTCTTTTGTGGGTTGCATTCCAAAACCTGTAGTTACTTTATGGTTGCGGAATTCTGGTTGCGTGTCGTATAAGATATTTGAAATGCAAAGGTGATTCGTATGAAAGCATGCAACTTTGTAAATATGTTGAGATACCTAGGCCATAGAGTCGATTAAGTGTGATTAAGGCTTAATGTTTGAATTCGTGTAATTAGCTGATTGAAGAGTCTGTGAATACGTCTTGAATTGAGCATGTGCAATAAGTGTGAAGTGAGGTTTTGTTATTCCATGCTATTGTGAAGTTTCTAGAACATGCCTGGTGTGTGTACAAAACGAAATGAAGGAGGTGTATTGTGGGAAAGGATGTAGGCATTTCTTTTGTTTAACTGAAAGTTTCTATTTTTCATTATCGTACCCACCTTGATTGTATACCCTAGTCAGCCCGTTGAGCCTTTAGCCTATTATTTTTTCTTTTGTCAAAAAGGGTAAACCGAGCTTAATCCCTTCTTTTCATTAGCCGTAAAGTCGATCCAAAACTCTTAAGCGCTTAAGAAGAGAAAATAATTTTCCCAAAGTGTCAAAGAGTGAGAATGGTGAAAAGAAAAGAAAAGCAGAGTGATAAAGGGAAAGAAAAGGTTGAAGGGTGCACTTGTTATAAATACACTATAATGAAGGTGTATGAATAATCTCTGTTGTTGTGTCAAGTGTGCTTAATAAGATGGGCCAAACTAAAGAGAAACTTCAAGAATGGGAGGATGAAGAAAGAAACACTGCCCATGAGTTTGATGGGATGTATGGAAAAGGCGCTTAAGGATGCTAGTGGCTATTATTGGCTAGCCCAATATTTACTAATTCTGTAGCTTACATTACAACCCGTTAAAGTCCTACGTGATCTTACATCACACTTCTTTATATTAGTGGAGTAATACACTAAAGGCAAGCTTATGGGTCGTGACATGATGCATGTGAATTCTTTTGGGAGAGAGAGCGAAATTGTGTTTATATGCCCCTGCTTGAAATTTTGTGAGTTCATATGATCAAAAAGGGGAAAACTCTCTTGTGTTGTGAGGGCACATGCTTGATGAGAGATTAATTTTCGTGTCAGATGTCTTGATCAGCTGATTTGCATGAGTTTGCCAATATCGAGAGTCGATTCTTAAGTCTAGGAGGTCTTGATGTATTGAAGGTCATTGCATTGATTGGACCATGCGTGTTTTCTTGATGATTTGTTGTATTGAATAATCGGTATGACCGTAGCCTAAATTGTCAAACCAAAGTAGCGATGTTTGGGTGTAAAATGCATGAGCTGTAAGATTGTTGTTCGAGGACGAACAAGGATTTAAGTGTGGGGTAAGTGATCTTGGGCAAATTTATATGCCCAAGTGATACTCAAATGTGTCATTTTAGCCTTGTTTATCTATCAATGTTTATACATTCTCATGTGATTGGTAATAAAATGTGAATTTATACTAACCAACATGATTAGCATTGTTGTGCAGGTAAAATGTAATTTTGGGAAAGCTAAAATGCGTGTTGGAAGAGATCGGGGTTGGACTCGGATGTGAGCAAAGGACAAGGCATTGGAAGGAATAAAATAAAGAGGCTCCGCGATGGAGCCGTGTCACGCTGCCATCGCGGAGGCCTTCTGCCTGGATAGGGAATTTTTGGCAAATCACCAGTGAGGGTTCGCGTTGGGTCCGTGGCACGGTGGCCTAGCTCCGCGTTGCACGTCGTGCCACGTTGGGCCTGATTACCTGGACACCCAATTTCCAGTGAGGGTCCGCGTCGGTGGCGTGTCACGGAGGCAGTGCTCCGCGATGCACTCTGTGACACGTTGCTTGTTATTCCGGGAAAAATTCCCACTAGTATAAATAGAACACTTAGGTTCATTTTTCAACATTCTGACTTGGTGGAGCAAGAACGTGAGTTACAGGCAATTGAGGGGACGAAATTATCCGGGTTTTTCTCTCTTTCCTTGTCCTTGAATTTAATTACTTGTATGTTTAACACTCATTTAACGATGTTTAATCCACAAATGAGTGGCTAATTCCTCTTCTTGCTGAGGTTAAGAACAATTGTATTGAAATGTGATTGTTGATTAAATTGGTTTTTCATCTTTTCTTCCCTAGTTGCTCTATTGATTCTTGTTCTTACTGCATTAATGTGTGGCCTACGTTAATGTATATCTAAAAAGTCCGGTTTCACTCGAGAGAGCAAGAAATTGGAAAGTTGTGAATTAATAGGATATGATCCTTTCTTAGTTTGGGAAAATTGAGAATTGATATACCTTCAGGATAGAAATATACCTGAAAGTCGTATTAGTCAATTTAGGAACCGGGTTTGTATGGCTAGAACATGAATTTCGTTTAATCACAGAAATGTAGGTGGACGGTTCATGATTCTTAAGTTGGGTTAAATACGAGAGTTTTAATCCATTGGCAGTAGTTCTTGACTAGCAACAGGATGAAAGGTTAACCAAATTATATCGATAATTAATTTCATTACATGTTCATTTAACCTCAGCATGCTCACATTCATAGTTCAGACTCACATTAGATAATCGTTTTAGACTTAGCGTAAGAATTAGAACCCAAAAATTTCAAACTCTTGGTTACACTGTTGTCTTCATTGTTAAAATTAAAATATAGTAACACTTGAGTAGTTCGTTACCTTATCCCAGTCCCTGTGGGATCGATACTTGGCTTACTTAAGCCACTTTACTACTTGTTCGACCACGTGCACTTGCGTGTAGTTTTATACCCAACAAACGACCGAACATAATGCAGCGCCTCAAGAGTAGGTGTCAATACAATAGGTACCAAATAATTAAAATAATAACTGAATGAATGCTGGAAAAGTTGAAGTAACCAAGAAGAAGGATAAGAGTTTAACTTGAGTCATCTCATAATCTAGAAAATATAACTAACAAGTATATACACAAACAAGAACCTAGCCGGCCCCCCGTAAGCCTGGAAGGTACATACAACATAGAATAACCTATCTGGGCCCCTATAACCCTTGGTAAGTACAAGTAATGCACATTCCTCCTGTCTAGTGACTAAAGGTTTGTAGGCGTACTATACTCCATAAGGCCCTCACAGCCTCGGTCTGGTGTAACTCAGTATGGCCCTCACGGCCTCATCTTGGTAAAACTTAATACAACCCTTATGGCCTCAATCGGATGGAACTAATACAACCCTTACGACCTGAATCTGGTGGAACTCAATACTGCCCTCATGGCCTTAATTTGGTGGAACTCAATACGCCCCTCACGGCCTCAATCTAATGGAATTCAATATGGCCCTCACGACTTCAATATGGTCCTTTCGGACATTATACTACCCCTACAAGCATGGCCTATAGGCAATAACATCTAACAACCCAACTTCTGTAAGGAAAAACCAATCTTCTAGGGTTAACTCACTGCGCAATCGCTGTCATCTCAATTGTATTTGTAGCAGTTGACCATAATAGGTTCACTCTGGAGTACTATAGATACACAGGTCATATTAACTTTACGACTCATGTAACTTTCCAAAAAGGATAGCCTTACATACCTCGAATGCTGACTTTCGTCTAACTGATGAGTTTCAACTTGTAAATGGCGGTTTCACCCAACTGCAGTGTGTATACTAATGCATGTGGCCGTTTAGGATTCAATATGGAGTAATTCTGACAACCTTTACTCAGTGGAGTTCCGGTACGTCGAGTGAATTTTCGAGAAATAACTCTGTAGAAATGCTTCCTGTAGGCTTAGGACTCGTTACTTGAAGTTAATTTGCGTTTGGACGGCGTTTGGTATTGTATTCGAACAAAAATTGATTGAAAGTTGCATTTTCTCTTGTTTTTAGCCGAGGGAGTATATTACAAATGACTTAAAATTGAACCAAGGGAGTATTTTTATATGTGTAGGGCAGTGGCCGGGTGTGCCTCGTGCTGGCCAATGCACCAGGGTGGGTGTCGCGCTGCGCCTCCCAGGGTGCTGGCCCTCCTGGCGCTCCACGCTTCCGAAAGCACCACCAGGCTGGCGCGCTGCGCTTGCCCCTCGCGGCCTGGCCTCACCCAACCTTGCTTCCTCGGATTTTCTTACACGCATCAAACTCTCTTTACTCATCACAACCCATGTGTATGCCTACAAACCATTAACATTTTACGGGGTGTAATAGTTCAGGTCGTGAAAAACTTGGTATTAAAGCATTAGGTTTTGAAGTGTCCTAGGGTGTCTGAAAAGCCGCGTTATGTAGAGTCTTTTTCATGGGTGTAAAGTGTGCCACACATGTGAAGAAGAGGCTACGAGACATTTAGGAAATGTCCCCTTATTTCATGAGTTATGTCATGCAGTGGAATGTCTCTCTGTCCTTCTAACTCATGCTATTCGCATTTGCAGGCATGCCTCCCCGTGGAGTTAATGGAAGGAGAAATAGAAACAGAAATAGCTTGGAGGGTAGCGATTGAGACAGGCACCAACAAGCCCCACCAATCCATGCAGAGCTTTTCCACGAGTCGGTTGCCCACGCAGAGTTCAGGGCAGCCATTCAGATGTTAACCCAGGCCTTGACCACTCAGGTCAATCAACAGGCAGTGGCGCATGTCCCTCAGAATGGGAATACGGCGACAGCGAGGGTTAGAGGCTTTCTAAGGATGAACACTCCCGAGTTCCTTCGATCGAAGGTGGATGAGGATCCACATGAGTTTATCAACGAGATTCTAAAGATCAATCAGGTCATAGGGGTGACTAGAGAGGAGTGCACCGATTTAACCTCGTATCAGTTGAAGGGGGTTGAGCAAATTTGGTTTAAACAGTGGAAGGATAATAGGGTAGTGGGAGCAGGCCCTATTTGTTAGGATGAGTTTCATGCCTCATTTTTGGAGCAGTTCTTCCCTCCTGAGATGAGGGAGATTAAAGTAGCTGAATTTGTGAATCTGAGACAAGGGAAGATGATGGTGCAGGAGTATTCCTTAGAGTTCACTCATCTGTCCAAATACGCACCTAAGTTAGTGGTTGATTAGAGAGCTCGAGTGAGCAGGTTTGTTCATGGAGTGGCAGACTACCTATACAAGGATTGCCAGACTACAATGTTTCATCAGGATATGGATTTTCCTCGGATAGTCTTGTACGCCCAGCAAATGGAGGCGGTGCATGTGAGAGAGAGAAAGAGAGAGGCCAAGAGGGCCAGGATAGATAGTTATGGGTTCTCTCAGTAGAGACCAGGTGGTGGGCACCCTCAACAGTCCCACCAAAGATTATCAGCCCCGGTATCGTCGGCTATGAGTGTGCCATCTTGATCTAGGCATGACCATAGAGGACGAGCATCAGGCTCTAGAGGCCATAGCAGCAAGCCCACAGATTCCAGTATCCTAGTTTGCGACAGGTGTGGCCGAAGACACAAGGATCAGTGTTTGGAGAGTACAGGTTCTTGCTTCGGGTGTGGGAAGCCCAAACATATGCTCAGAGATTATCCAACAGCTAGACAGGTCCATAATAGGGGCCGAGGCCCATCCTCCTATTTAGCAACTCCACCAACACATCTAGCTCAGCAGGGCATATCTACTAGCACAGGTGGCGGATAGCGCCAAAATAGTTTATATGCTCTAGGATCACGCCAGGAGCAGGAAGTCACCCTGGATGTACTCATTGGTATGTTGCGAGTATTCCATCTTGATGTATATGCATTATTAGATCCAAGGGCGCCTTTTTTTTGTGGCGCCCTATGTGTCTAGTAGTTTCGGAGTCAGCCTCGAAATCTTGTCAGAACCCTTCTCAGTCTCTACTCCAGTGGGTGATTCAGTTGTAGCTAGACGAGTGTATAGAAATTACCCTATCATGATCCTTCAGAAAGTCATCTCAACAGATTTAGTCGAGTTATCCATGACCAATATTGATGTTATCCTCGGCATAGATAGGCTATTTTAATGTTATGCCGCAATTAATTCTAAAACTCCTGTGGTAGAGTTCGAACTTTTAGGTGAGCCAGCCTTAGAATGGAAGGGTAGTTCAGTTGTGCCTGTAGGTAGTTTCATTTCTTACCTTAAGGCCAGAAAGATGATCTCTAAGGGTTGCGTGTACCATCTAGTTAGGGTTATTGCAAATCCAAGACCCCGACTATCCAGTCAGTTCCAGTAATATGTGAATATCCAGAAGTCTTCCCAGATGATTTACCAGGGATTCCTCCCGAGCGATAGATTGATTTTTGTATTGACTTTCTTTTGGATACTGTTGCGCTCCAACACACTCGCAAGCGTACGCGGTCGTACAAGTAATACAGTGGCCCTTTTTAAGAGCCGGATGTCGAACCCACAGGGACTGGACCAATTCAGCAAATTATGAAGTTCAAGTGTAAGATTAACCTTCACAAGTGTTGATTATAGAACTTTTCGGTAAATTATAATTATGTTTTGGGGTGGTCACAAAACAATCTGGAAACAATATAAGAAGAAACTAGAGCTAAGGTCGGATAATCATGCAATGCTACACTTTGTAATGATTCACGTATGAAATTATCAATTGTTGTCTCACATAGTTGGAAAATGCGATGTTCATGGTTTCTCGAGCCTCTAAACACGACAAACTAGCTTCACAACTGCATCGTTGAGTAGGGATGTGACATCCTACTTCGTGGGCAATTCAACTACATGGATGTGGTTTACGGGGTTTGTGCTCTTGATTAGGGACTTTTGTACCTCTAATATTTAACCTAACTTAGCTTCACAACTACTTCTACGATTGGTGGAGTTACAATTCTAAGATGGTGTCTTGCTATCATCCCGTTTTATCAACCAAGCAAGGAAAATTAGGTATAGTTTCTATCCTAACCGTGAATCCTATCGTAAGATAAGAACTTGCTCCCTACATTCACTTGTTCTATCCTAGGGTTATCTCTATAGCTTTTACCTAGCTTAACATGTATGTTTTCATGGTGATCAAGCATAAAAACAACCATAATAAAGAATGTAAGACAAAACAACAATTAACAACTCAAACCAAAACGAATTCATGCATTTCAATCATATCACGTGACCTCTACCCCAGGGGAAGGGTTTTAGCCACTCATGTTCGTACAATAACTTAAAAACATCATTAATGTAGAGTACTTACAAAAATAGGTAAAAGAGAATGTAAAATTAGTGAACCCTGGATGAGTTCTTCACTTCTCCCTTCGCTCCTCTATGGTTTTCAAAAAATATTTCGCGACAAATGATTTTAGAAGCTAAGGGTTTATTTATAGTAGATAGGAAATTTGCAATTTTTGGCCTGTCATGGAATGGTTCCGTAGCACGTAGGTGAACGCAACAATTTGCCTCCATGACACGGAGGTAACGCGACAGCTTACTGGAAAGTGCACTTGAAACTTGCTGGGCCGAGGTATGGTGCGACAACTAGCGTGGCACGATGCTTGTCCTGCACGATGGCCAGCGTGACACGGCCTGTGGTGCACAGCAGTGCCTAGCGTGGCGCGGTCGCTGGCGTGCAGGTGCCTTGGAATGCAACATTTCCCGCGCATGGCCTTGGTGTGGCACGACGCTGGGCGCGGCACACACACAGCGTGGCACACTGCCTAGCGCGGCTAGCCTTGCCATGGCATGTTTTCTTGCCATCTTTTGTAATTCACTTCCAACTCCATTCCTTCACTTCACCTATCAGTATTTAGTCCCTCATATGCATTTTACACCTACAAAACAAGGACTAATCATGTTGGTTAGTGCATACCAAAATTTACACAAAATCGCATTAGAATGTAAGTGTATAATTAGACAAACATGACTAAATTAAGCTATAAAATAGCACTTGGGAAAGCAATTATCAAGATCACTACCTCACACTTAAAGCCTTGTTAGTCCTCAAACAACTCTTTTACATCTCATGCACATGAAGACTCCCTCATAGAGAATTGAGCAAGACAATTCAAGCTACGGCTACAACGATTATTTTTAAATAGCAAGTTAAAACTATTGCATGCATGGTGTAACTATCAAAAGCAAATATACTATGTCAAGACTTCCTCACCTCAAGAATCGACTCTCAATCTCAACAACTCATGCAAATCAACTGATCAAGAAATCCGACATGAATTTTATCCTTCATTAAATATGTGCCCTCATAACAAGAGAGTTACCCATTTTTACTCATAAATTTTCAAATTATAACGTGTATGGGTATATGGATAAGAATTAAGCTCACTCTCACAAAAACTTCACATGCCACGTGTATTGACCCATAAGCTTTCCCTTAGTGTTTTACTCCACTAATTTAAGAATGTTTGAACATAAGATCAAGTATGACTTATCGGGTCATAATGTAAGATAAGGGACGGGTTGGTACTATTCTGGCCAGTAATAGTGGCTATCTTCCCCAAGCTCTTTTAATACATCACACATTCATTACGGACATCTCTTCTCTTACGTCACCTTCATTCTTTTCATTCTTAAATTTTCTCTTCTGCTTCCCATTTCTTTAAGCACACTTAGCTTATTAGTAAGGAGTACTTAAGCAACATTTTCATTCATTTGTTTTCTTACTCCCTACCAATACTCAAGCAATTTCAAACAAGTGCACCTCTAATCTTTTCCTCAAATCCCACAACTATTATTTTTCCTTCTTTTTCACGATTCTCACTCCTTTATTCTTTTAGATTTTTCACTTAAGGAGTTTTGGAGAAACTTCAAGGCTATAGAAAGAAAAGGATTAAGCTTATGTTGCAGCTATCAAATAATAGGGTTAAAGCTCAATGGGGCTACTAGGAATATACATTCAAGGTAGGTAAAGCGATGGATTAAAATTAGGCTCATTCAAAGAAATGCCTAAATCATCTCCTACAATCGGCATCCCTCATTTCGTTTTGTGTACATACCAGGCAAGTTCTAGACACTATACAATAACATGAAATATTCAAAAACCTTACACTCACAACACATGCTCAATTCAAGACAAATTCAGTAGACTCTTAACTCAGCTAATCACAAGAATTCAAAATTAAGCTTTAAGCATATAGAGTCACATTCAAGAGCCTAGGTGTCTCAAACAGAGTTATACAACTTACATGCTTCAACACTAACCATACTTACATCTCACAATCATGTATAACACATAACAAGAGCAGCAAGCCATCAATTAGCTACGGGTTCAAAAACCAAAACCTATTGACTAATTTTCCCTCAAGATGGTCGTCATCCATCCATCATAAAAAAAAGTCCCTAACTATGACTGAAAACAACTATGTACAGACAAAGAAAATTTTTATTCTTCGGTTAAAAGTTCCCCCCGTCGGAAAAGAACCAAAAAGAAAAACCAACGGGTGGGGAATCATGCTCAACTCAAAAATTTTCCTCAACCAATACCTATCAAGCACTAAGTTCACCCGAAATCATTAAGCACAAAAATTTTTAAATTTCCCTCACCCCACACTTGAATCATGATATGTCCCCAAAGCATCCCATTAAAATGCAAAAAGGGTGAGAAATACTCCCTAGGGCCTCTACGCCTAGCTAACAGCATGTTTTTCTTCATTTTGAAAAAGTGGGTATTCGACCCCACACTTTCCCTCTTTCATGCTTCTTAGCTTCCTCCTCCAAGGGTACTCAGACTTCCCCTCCATCTGTGCCTAATTCTCCACCATAAACAACAACAAGATGAAAATAAACAAAATCCACACAAATGAAAGAAATTAACACTGTACCTGTGGTACCCTTGGGTTGCCTCCCAAGCAGCGCCTAATTTTACGTCGCGACACGACATGGACTATCCTTTTTAGGACATCCTCATACCCATGTTCCCTTTCGAGAACCATCTTCTTCTCTTTTTGTTTTTCAAGGGAACAACCGCCACTCTATCCCTCTCTTCCTCCAACTCCTTCTCAAACGGACGCCCTCCATCAGCTTCGGGCTGAAAAGTAATCATCTCCTTTGGCCGTGGATCTATGGAATCTGCCACCCCACCCTTAGCCTCTGATAACACACTGACCTTACAAAGGTCTCTATAATGTGTGGGTTGGTAAATCTCTTGATAGACCCGGAAGAGTTCTTCTTCATCATCGACCCTCATTTTCAAGGTCCCTACTCTTACATTAATAATCGCTCCTCCAGTGGCCAAGAATGGCCGTCCCAAGATCAGGGGTACCTTGTCATCAACTTGAAAATCCAATATAAAGAAATAAGCGGGTATGATGAACTTACCCACTTTAATGAGAAGGTCCTCAATTATTTCATCTGGTGCCACTCGTGACTTGTCTGCCAGCTGCAACATCAATCGTGTTGGTCTCGGTTGACCCAACCCCAAGGTGTTAAACAAATATAGGGGCATTAAATTAACTGCTGCCCCTAAATCACATAGAGCTCTTATCACCTCATCTTTACCAATTTGTATGGGGAGGGTAAAGCTCCCTGGGTCTTTGAGCTTTTTAGGCATTCTCATTACCCTGTGGCTGCACTCCTCAGTCAATGCTATTGTCTGAACATCCACCAATCTGATTTTATTGGCCACCACATCTTTCAAGTACTTAGCATACTTGGGCATTCCCTGCAAACATCAAGCAAAGCCAAATTTATGTGAAGTTCTTTGAAAATATCAAACAACTTTCTAAAGCATTCCTCCTCCTTACTCTTTTTGAGTCCTTGCAGAAATGGTGGTGATGGTCTCTGTGCTGGCTGCAATGATGGTTGTGCATTTTGTTGCACAACACTATGATTCTTTCCCTTGTCAGTGGATGGTTCCTTTCTAACCAACTCCGGCTGCACCTCATTTCTCCTCTCTTTCAATGGTACATCAGCCAATTGCCTGCCATTCCTCAGACTGATGACGTTGACCTGTCAGGGGTTTATGTCTGTGTCACTGGGTAATCCTCCCTGCAGTCTAGTATGGTGTGAAGCTGCTATTTGACCCATCTGCTTCTCTAGATTGCGGGTGGCCAACTGCTAATTTTTCAAATCTGATGTCATCCTCGCCTGATTCTCTACTAATTGGGTCTGTGTCTCCATAATCTTATGCAACGCCTCCTCAATGTTGCTGCTCAACTGGCCACCGTTCTACCTGTTCTGCTGCTGATACTACTGCTGCTGAGGTTGCTAGTAGCTTTGACTTTGATTTCCACCCCAAGAAAAATTCGGGTGGTTATGCCAATTCTTGTTGTAATTGTTCCCAAAATTCTGATTATTTCTCTGAACATTCCTAACAAAATTGACCGACTCAGGATTGGCCCCGTAGGATTCTGCATTGTTCCCATTATTTCCACAGATTTCACACCAACTAGGAACTTGCTGAACTGCATTTACCTGTCCCTGTTGTTGGTTCATACTCAGTTTATTGAACTGAGTCATCATCTGATGCTGAAATGATGCTAGCTGAGCAGCCAAGGCATTTACACCATCTACCTCTATCAACCCTAATGTTCTCTTCCATGCCCCTCTCAATGACTCGCTGTGCCACTCTGGATTTCCCTGAGCATACCTGTTCAACAAAGTGTACAACTCATCATAAGTTTTCTCTAAAGCTTGCATAGCCGATGCAGAGTCTAGTAAAATTTTTGTGTGTGGGTCTAGACTTTCCACAAAAGTATGAGCTAGCACTTCATTGGACTGCTGATGATGGGGGTAGTCTCTCAATAATGACTTGAATCTCTCCCAAGCCAAATACAAGTTCTCCTCTCGCCTCTGCTTAAAGCTTAATATTTCACTCCTGAGTTTGGCAGTCTTGCCTGAAGGGAAGAATCTGATGAGGAACTTCTTTGCCAAATCATCCCAAGAAGTTATGGAATTCGGTGGCTCAGATTTCAACCACCTCTTTTCCTCTCGCAACAATGAGAACGGGAAGAGGATAAGTCGGACATAATTTGTGGACACTCCGGTGGGGACGAACGTGTCACTAATCTCAAGGAAATTCTGTAAGTGCTGCTGTGGGTCCTCATTAGTCATCCCAGTGAACTGGCCACTAGAATGTAACAGTTGCACCATATTATGTTTCAATTCAAAGTTCCCTCCAGGTTCCGGTTTACGGATACTAGAGGTCACATTTGTCGTTAGTGGGATCGCCACTTCGCGAACTAGCCGGGCTGCCATGATTTCAGGTAACAACTTCTCTTGCCCTACTGGTGGGTGTTGTTGTAACCTCTCTTGAAGTCTCTTTATCTTTCCCTCTAGAGCTTCCCTGCTGGGTAAATGAAGTTGATGTTCAGGTTCAAGCAACGGTTCCACTAGCTCTCTATTCCTTGCCAGCTCTATAAGGACAACCTGTCACCTTCAATATATCGGACTAAGACCAAGTTTCTCAACACTTAAGGAAATTAAAAATGCACACAAAAGTAGAAAAATTTACTAAACTTTGCCAAGTTCCCTGACAACGGTGCCAAAAGCTTGTTGCGCTCTAGCGCACTGGCAAGCGTACGCGGTCATACAAGTAATATAGTGGCCCTTTTTAAGAGCTAGATTTCGAACCCACAGGGACTGGACCAATTCAAAAAATTATGAAGTTCAAGTGTAAGATTAACCTTCACAAGTGTTGATTATAGAAGTTTTTGGTAAATTATAATTATATTTTGGGTTGGTCACAAAACAATCTGGAAACAATATAAGAAGCAACTAGAGCTAAGGCCGGATAATCATGCAATGCTACACTTTGTAATGGTTCACGTATGAAATTATCAATTGTTGTCTCACATAGTTGGAAAATGCGATGGTCATGTCTCTCGAGCCTCTAAACACGACAAACTAGCTTCACAACTACATTGTTGAGCGGGGATGTGACATCCTAGTTCGTGGGAAATTCAACTACATGGATGTGGTTTACGAGGTTTGTGCTCTTGATTAGGGACTTTCATACCTCTAATCATTTAACCTAACTTAGCTTCACAACTACTTCTACGAGTGGTGGAGTGAAAATTCTAAGCCGGTGTCTTGCTATCATCCCATTTATCAACCAAGCAAGGAAAATTAGGTATAATTTCTATCCTAACTGCAAATCCTTTCGTAAGATAATAACCTTCTCCCTACATTCTCTTGTTCTAGCCTAGGGTTACTCTCTCAAGCTTTTACCTAGCTTAACATGTATGTTTTCATGGTGATCAAGCATAAAAACAACCATAATAAAGAATGTAAGACAAAACAACAATTAACAACTCAAACCAAAACGAATTCATGCATTACAATCATATCACGTGGCCTCAACCCTAGGGAAAGGGTTTTAGCCACTCATGTTCGTACAATAACTTAAAAATATCGTTAAAGTAGAGTACTTACAAGAATAGGTAAAAGAAAATGTAAAATTAGTGAACCCTAGGAGAGTTCTTCACTTCTCCCTTCGCTCCTCTACGGTTTTCAAAAAATATTTCGTGACAAATGATTTTAGAAGCTAAGGGTTTAATTTATAGTAGATAGGAAATTTGCAATTTTTTTCTTGTCATGGAATGGCTCTGTGGAACGCAGGTGAACGCGCCAATTTGCCTCCGTGACACGAAGGTAGCAGGGCAGCTTACTAGAAAGTGCACTTGAAACTTTTTTGGCATGGCGCTTGTCCTGCGCGATGGCAAGCGTGACACGGCCTGCGGTGTGCAGCAGTGCCTGACATGGCACGGTCGCTGGCGCGCAGGTTCCTTGGAATGCAACATTTCCTGCGCATGGCCTTGGCATGGCACGGCGTTGGGCGAGGCACATGCACAACGTGGCATGCTGCCTGGCGTGGCCAGCATTGCCATGGCATCTTTTCTTGCCATCTTTTGCAATTCACTTCCAACTCCATTCCTTTGTTTCACCTATAAGTATTTAGTCCCTCATATGCATTTTACACCTACAAAACAAGGACTAATCATATCAGTTAGTGCATACCCAAATTTACACAAAATCACATAAGAATGTAAGTGTATAATTTGACAAACATGACTAAATTAAGCTATAAAATAGCACTTGGGCAAGCAATTATGCCCAAGATCAGATACACAGCGTATATTTTTTCCTCCTTACAGAATGGCCCCAGCCGAGTTAAAGAAGTTGAAGGAGCAGTTGAAAGACCTTTTAGATAAGGAATTTATCAGACCGAGCAAATCCCCACAGGATGCACCAGTTCACTTTGTTCAAAAGAAAGATGGTTCTCTTCGTATGTGTATTGATTATCAGTAATTGAACAAGGTCACCATCAAGAACAGGTATCCTCTCCCCAGGATTGATGATTTACATGACCAGCTTCATGGTGCTAAGTGTTTTTGAAGATAGATCTCAGATTCGGATACCATAAACTCAGGGTTCGGGAGAGTGACATCCTGAAGACAGCCTTCACGACTCTGTATGGCCATTACGAGTTTGTAGTTATGTCTTTTGGACTAAAAAATGCTCCTGCAGCTTTTATGGATTTGATGAATAGGGTGTTCAAGTTGTACTTGGATATGCTTGTGATTTTGTTCATAGATGACATCCTTATATACTCTCAAAGCGAGGAGGAGCATGCTGCTCATTTGAGGTTGGTGCTACGGACTGTCAAGGATCACCAATTATATGCTAAGTTCAGTAAATGCAAATTTTGGTTGAATTCAGTGGCATTTTTGGGCCATGTGGTGTCAAATGAGGGTATAAAGGTGGACTCTCAAAAGATAGAAGCAGTGAAGAATTGGCCTAAGCCGGTGAATCCTTCGGATATCAGAAGTTTCTTGGGTTTAGCTGGTTATTATCGGAGTTTTGTTTAGGTATTTTCATCAATTGCAGCACCGTTGACCAAACTGACCCAAAAGAAAGTGAAGTTCCAATGGTCAGGGGCTTATGAGAAGAGCTTCCAGGAGTTGAAGACTCGGCTCACCTCAGCGCCAGTGTTAACCTTACTTGAGGGTACCGATGGGTTTGTGGTATATTTTGATGCTTCGATGATTGGCCTTGGTTGTGTATTGATGCAACATGGTAAGGTTATAGCATATGCTTCCAGGCAGCTGAAGGTTCATGAACAAGTCTAATATGGTAACGGTCACTCTTAGTAGGCTAATACGCTTGGAGTTACTCAAATATTATGATATGAGTGTCCTTTACCACCCGGGCAAGGCTAATATGGTAGCGGTCACTATTAGTAGGCTTTCTATGGAGAGTGTGTCCCATGTAGATGAGGGGATAAAGGAACTAGTGAAGGATGTGCATCGGCTTGCACGGTTAGGAGTTGTTTTGGTCGACCCGGCCAATGGTGGGGTTATAGTCTAGAATAGATCAGAATCATCCTTGTTTTCTGATGTGAAAGCTATAAAAGATGAGGACCCTATCGTGGTGAAGTTAAAGTCGTTCAGAATTAGAAGGTAGAGGTCTTCGCCAAAGGGGGAGATGGTGTGCTCCGATATCAGGGTCGCTTGTGTATTTTGAATGTTGATAATTTGAGAGATTGGATATTGCATGAGGCTCATGTTTCCATATACTCCATACATCTACGTTCCCCCAAGATGTACCGTGACCTACGAGAAGTCTATTGGTGGAATGGCATGAAGAAGGACATATCGAAAATTGTGGCTAAGTTTCCAAATTGTAAACAAGTGTAGGTTGAGCATCAGAGAATAGGAGGTGTACTTCAATACATCAGTATTCCTAGTTGTAAATGGGAGGAAATCTATATGAACTTCATCATAGGGTTGCCTCGCACTCATCGACAATATGACTCCATTTGGGTGGTCGTGGACAGGTTGACCAAAGCCGCTCATTTCCTATTGGTCAAAATCGCCGATTCAACGGAGGATTATAAAAAATTATACATTTGGGAGATAGTTCAATTGGATGGAGTGCCCTTATCCATAATATCAAACAGAGGTACACAATTTATCTCCTAGTTTTGGAGATTATTTTGAAAGGTACTTGTTACTCGGGTCAAGCTCAGTACATCATTTCACCCACAAATGGATGGTTAGGCTGAGTGGCCTATTCAGACTCTCAAGGACACGTTGAAAGTGTGTGTGATTGACTTCAAGGGTTGTTGGGATGATCATTTGTCTCTCATTGAGTTTATGTATAACAACAGCTACCATTCCAGCACTCAGATGGCTCCATTTGAGGCTCTCTATGGGAAGAGATGTAGATCTCCTATTGGTTGGTTTGAAATCAGTGAAGCTACGATGATAAGACTAGATTCAATCCATGAGGTTGTGGAGAAAGTTCAGCTTGTAACGAACATGTTGAAAACAGCTCAGAGTCACCAAAAGTCCTATGCGGAGTTGAGGAGGATGGATCTTGAGTTTGAAGTTGATGATTGGGTGTTTTTGAAGGTATCTTCCATGAAAAGAGTAATGAGGTTTAGAAAGAAAGGGAAACTCAATCCCTGTTATGTTGGACCGTACCAGATTGTGAAACAGGTTGGCAAGGTAGCATATGAGTTGGTGTTTCCATCAAAATTAGCTTCAGTCCATCTAGTTTTCCATGTATTTCTCTTAAACAAGTGTTTGGGTGTTCCAACTCTAGTTGTTTTGGTGGACATTGTCGATGTGAAAGACAACATTAGTTATGAAGAGGTTCCAGTGGAAATATTGGAGCGTTAGGTTTGAAGGCTAAGAAACAAAGAAGTAGTTTCAGTTAAAATTTAATGGAGAAATCAACATGTTGAGGGAGCTAAGTGGGAAGCCGAAGCAGATATGATGGCTAGATACCCACATTTACTCCCTTCCGGCTCAGTTCCAGCTTGAGGTTTCAGTTTTTGCCCTAAAACTCGATTTAGTTTTATGTTTGGTTAATGTGTCCTAGTTTCTTTCATGTAAAAACATGTATGTATGATTCATGAATTCAATTCGGTCATGTAGTTCAGTTCCGAGGCAGTCTTTCACTCAGTTTTCAGCTTGTATGATCAGTATTTGAATATGATGATTGCATTTCTCTGCTTTTCTATATGTTTTCCAACATTTGAGGACGAATGTTCCCGAGCGAGAGATATTGTAATGCCCCGAAAACCCTAAGATCAGACCCGAGAGTTGAAACAGAGAAAACAGAATTTTTTGCACCAGGTTATAGGACGAGTCGTCCGGTGACCTGTCAGGATGACCACGATTCGTTATGTGATTCATGGAGAGGAGTTGGACTTAGATGGAAATTTTAAGTTTGGGGTGACCATGTATGTGACCACGAGTCGTGGTCAGCCCCACGTTGGTTAAGTCACCCGTGGTCAAGGATGATTGAAGAAAGAGGTCGAATGGGCAGTGCACCTAACGGATTGGTTACCACAACTCGTTGGGTGCGCCATGAGTCGTGGTGTTCCCCTTGGTGACCCCTAAGTGAGTTTATGGCAATGAGGATAACGAGAAGTGATCACTAGTCGTGGTCACCGGTAATGAATCGTAGGGTGCCTCATGGTGACAACCTAGATGAAACTTCCAATGGAGGCAACAAATGTAGACCACGAGTCATGGCCATGGACAACGACTCATCCAGTCCCTCATTGGGACTGGTAGTCTGTTTTCCCCTGCAAGTTTATTAAGGGTGTTTCCGTAATTCCTATGATCCTAAGTCCTAAACTATGTCGTTTTAAGCTCTGGATAGTGAGTTTTAAGAAGGGTAAGTTCATTCTAAGCCTAGCCTAATTCATGCATGCAAGTTTAGAAGTCTAGAGGGGGGTGATCAAACTCAATCTCTCAAAGTTCTTCCTTGGGCAATTAGAGAAGTTGTAAAATTAGATCCTCTCGGGTATGTAGGATTCTGAATGGGTGAAATTGTTCAAACCCATGCCCAATCCCTCTCTAATTCATGAAAATCTACATGTTCATTCTATGGGGTTTTAACCCAATGCATGAATTCCCTAAGTTTCTACCATGGTATGATCTAAGCATGTTTCTATTGTTGAATTATGATTCATGGGCAAAGTTTACAATGTTTTCAGTTATAAATCATGTTTTCAAGTTTTATAAATTATGATGCCCATCTATGAAAGTTCATAAAAGTTGAGATCTATTATGTATGTTCAAGTATGATGAGATATTTATGAGAAAAGCATGTTTTCAAGTTACTCATGTGTATGATCATGTTTTCAAGTGAATCAAGTATTTTCAAGCATGTTTAAGTATTTGGCAAGCCCATATGTTCAAGTATGATTTATGATTTCATGTCAATTAGCTTACCACATGATTTTGGAGTCTAGACTCCTAATTATGTTCAGCTTCTGGTATGGTTTGAGCCAAGGCGCCTCATGGATAATTTCAGATTTTATATGTATATGATTATTTAGCTTCGTCACTAGACGATGGTCAGCTCCATTGAAAAATGATGGAGAGCATATGCATGTTTTTGGGAGTAGTGTCTCGCACCGAGTAGGCTAAGGGTCAGTCAACCCTATGCCTCAGAACTATGAACCAAAGTAGGTATGTTCAGATTTTTTGGGACCTCCTTTGTGAGCTTTCCCCTTCCACAAGGGGCCTTTAGCTTGATATCGATATCATGGTAGCGTCTTTATCCCTAGCAAGGCTTTAGACGGCTTTGCCCACTTGAGTTTAATAGTTGTGACCATGTAAGCTCTATCGCGGTAATGTCAGTTATATGACGAGTCTCCCATTGATCCTCATGATTTTAGTTATGCATGTACATCAGTCATGATATTATGTTTTCAGCAGGTTTGACCCAATGTTTTACTTATGATTATCAGTTTTCAACTTTGAGTCATTCGAATCAGTTATTATATGTCGTTTTGTTCGGATCATGATTTCAGAAAAGAGCATGCATGTCCTACTCTTAGAATTTTCTCTTTATTATGTTTTATATTATGCATGATTAAATGATTTTACTTATTTAAATGGTTTTACTTACCTTGCATACTCGGTATATTCCATGTACTGACCGCATACTCTATGCTATATCATTTCATGATACAGGCTTCGGTATTCAGACTCGGCCTCGTTGCTAGCCAGCCTTCCAGAGTAGCATATCTAGTCTCACTTGGTGAATTCTCATCTCTCGAGGACCGTTCTTTATCAATTATCTTTCTCTTTTCAGTTTCAGACTTAGAGAGTTAGTTGGGTTCTTGTCACATCAACTTATCAGAAGTAGAGACTTTTCAAACATAGATTATATTCAGCTTCAAACTCGTGTTGTATGTTCAGATTTCATATTATGTTCAAACTTCCTCTATGTTTATTATGTTGATCTTCCATTTTATTGATTGAGTTAGATATATGTTCATGCCATGGGTCGACTTGGAGTTTCTTGGGGCTCTTTATCCTATGTCTCGATCCGGGCCCATGTTCGGATCATGACAGAAGGGTAGTTCAGTTGTCCCTATAGGTTGCTTCATTTCCTACCTTAAGGCCAGAAAGATGATTTCTAAGGGTTGCATGTACCATCTTGTTAGGGTTAAGGCTGCTCAGTCGAGACCCCGACTGTCCAGTCACTCCCCATAGTGCATGAGTATCTAGAGGTATTTCCAGATGATGTACCGGGGATTCTTCCCCAGAGGGAGATCGACTTTGGTATTGACCTTCTTACCTATATGTAGCCTATATCTATTCCTTGTTACAGAATGGCTCCAGCTGAGCTAATGGAGTTGAAGGAGCAGTTAAAGGATCTTTTATACAAGGGTTTCATTAGGCATAGCAAATTCCCATGGGGTGCACCAGTTCTCTTTGTCCGAAAGAAGGATGATTCCCTTCAGATGTGCATTGACTATCGGTAATTGAACAAGGTTACCATCAAGAACAGGTATGCCCTTCCCTGGATTGATAATTTGTTTGACCATTTTCAGGGTGGTAAGTGTTTTTCAAACATAGACCTCAGATTCGGCTACCATCAGCTCAGGGTTTCGGAGAGTGACATTCCAAAGATAGCCTTCAGGACTCGGTATGGTCACTATGAGTTTTTAGTTATGTCTTTTAGAAAATGCTCTTGCATCTTTTATGGATTTGATGAATAGGGTGCTCAAGCCATACCTAGAAATGTTCGTGATTGTGTTCATAAATGACATTCTCATATACTCTAAGAGCGAGAAGGAGCATGTTGCTCATTTGAGTGTGGTGCTACAGACACTGAAGGATCGCCAATTATATGCTAAGTTCAGCAAGTGTGAGTTTTTACTAGACTCAGTGGCATTTCTGGTCCATGTGGTGTCAAGTGAGGGTGTACAGGTGGACTCTCAGAAAATAGAAGCAGTGAAGAATTGTCCTAGACTAGTGAATCCTTTGGATATCAGTAGTTTCTTGGATTTAGCTAGTTATTAACGGAGGTTCGTTGAAGGGTTTAAATGGTTGGAGGCTTGTGAGAAAAGCTTCCAAGAATTGATTCGACTCACCTCAGCACCGATGTTGACCTTACCTGAGGGTACCGATGGGTTTGTGGTATATTATGACACTTCAAGGATCGGCCTTGGTTGTACACTAATGCAGCACAGTAAGGTTATAGCTTGTGCTTCCAGGCAACTGAAGGTCCATAAAAAGAACTATCCGACTCACGACCTCGAGTTGGCAGTGGTAGTATTTTCCATGATGATTTGGAGAAACTATCTATATGGGGTCCATGTGGATGTGTTTATGGACCACAAAATCCTACAGTACGTGTATACCGAAAAGGATCTAAATCTACGTTAGAGAAGGTTGTTGGAGCTTCTTAAGGATTATGATATGAGTGTCCTTTATCATCAGGGCAAGACCAATGTGGTGGCAGACACTCTTAGCAGGCTTTCTATGGAGAGTGTATCTCATGTAGATGAGGAGAGGTAAGAGTTAGTGAAGGATGAGCATCGACTTGCATAACTAGGAGTTCGTCTTGTTGACTCGACGGATGGTGGTTTCATTGTTCAGAATAGATCAGAATCACTTTTACCATTGTTAAGTCTAGGCAATACAAGGATCCTATTTTGGTAAGGTTGAAGGAAGATAGTCGAAATTAGAAGGTGGAGGTCTTCTCCCAAGGGGGAGATAGTGTATTCGGGTCATTTTTTGTGTATCGGATGCTGGTGAATTGAGGGAGCGGATGTTGCAAGAAGCTCATGGTTTCAGATATTCTCTCTATCTAGGTGCCACCAAGATGTACCGTGACCTACGTGAAATCTATTGGTGTAGTGGCATGAAGAAGGACATAGCAGAGTTTGTGGCTATGTGTCCGAGTTGTCAATAGGTGAAGGTTGAGCATCAGAGACCCGGAGGTGTGCTTTAGTACATTGGTATCCATACTTGGAAGTGGGAGGAAATCAATATGGACTTCATTACGGGGTTGCCTCATACACGTCGACAGTATGACTCTATTTGGGTGATTGTGGACAGGTTGACTAAGGAAACTTATTTCCTACCGATCAAAACTACTGATTCAGTGGAGCATTATGCTAAAATTGTATATTTGGGAGTTATTTTTATTGCATGGAGTGACTATGTCCATCATATCATATAGAGGTACTTAGTTTACCTCCCAGTTTTGGAGATTGTCTCAGAAAGGTCTTGGTACTCAGGTTAAGCTTAGCACAACTTTCCACCGGCAAATAGATGGTCAGGTGGAGTGGACTATTCAAACTTTTGAGTATATGTTGAGGCCATGTGTGATTGACTTCAAAGGTAGTTGGGATGATCATTTACCTCTCATTGAGTTTGCATACAACAACAGCTATCATTCCAACATTTAGATGGCTCTGTTTGAGGCTCTTTATGGGTGGAGGTATAGATCACCTATTGGCTGGTTTGAGGTTGGTGAAGCTACATTGATAGGACTAGATTCGGTTCATGAGTCTATGGAGAAGGTTAAGCTTATTAGAGAAAGGTTGTAAATAGATCAGAGTCACCAAACGTTCTATGCGGATGTGAGGAGGAGAGAACTTGAGTTTGAACTTGATGATTGGGTGTTTCTGAAGGTATCTCCGATGAAGGGGGGTGATGAGATTCAAAAGTAAGGGGAAGCTTAGTCCCCATTATGTTGGGTCGTATCGGATTATAAGGCATGTTGGCAAGGTGGCTTATGAATTGGAGTTGCCCTCAGACTTAGCTTTAGTTCATCCAGTTTTTCATGTATCACTCTTAAAAAGTGCTTGGGTGATCCAGCTTTTGTTGTTCCTGTAGAAAGTGTAGGTGTGAAGGATAGCCTTCCTATGAGGAGGTTCTAGTGGAAATACTTGGTCATTAGGTTCAGTAGCTAAGAAACAAAGAAGTGGCCTCAATAAAAGGTGTTGTGGAGGAATCAGCATGTTGAGGGAGCTACGTGGGAAGTCGAAGCAAATGTGATGGCTAGATACCCGCATCTATTCCCTTTCGGCTCAATTTCAGCTTGAGGTATCAGTTTCCTCCTTAGTATTCTATTCAGTTACATGTTCAGTTTTTGTGACCCAGTTTCTTTCATGTCAATACATGTATGAACGTTTCATGAATTCAGTTTAGCTATGTATTCTAGTCCGAAGTTAGTCACTCCACCAGTTTTAAGCTTACATGTTCAGTATTTGGCATGGTAGTTGCATTTCTCAGCTTTTAAGTATGTTTACACACATTTGATGATGAATATTCCCAAGGTGGGGATATTGGAATACCCGAAAGTTCCTAAGACTAGACTCGGGTTTTGAAATTAAAAGTAGCAGAACAATCAGAAATTTCTCTTAGAACGGCTCGTGGTATGAGTCATTGGTGGGCCTAATGTATCGTAGAAGCAACCATGGTTGGGTTCTGCTGTAAAGAGTTCTATGATAACGAGTCTAAGGACAACCTATTGTTTGATGTAATGGGTCATTGCAAGGGGGTCATTGAGAGGATGGTCTTGGTCAAAGAGGGCTGGCATGAGTCGTAGGATGACTCATGGTTCGATAGGATTGGTCAGTGCATGGTTCGGTTGGAAGGGTTTCTAGACAGTGGGCAATGGTTAAAACGGATGGTTACCATGAGTCATGGGAGCTAGGTATGACTCATGGTACCAGTCGTGGTAGTAGGTCTGGGTCTTGAAAATGGGATGAACTGAGGGAAGTAATGGCCCCTTGGAGCAAGGGACGACTCGTTGTTGCGCCTGTTGTCACTGGAAGTGCAGAATTTCCATGTTTTTCATTAAGGGCATTTTTGTCATTCCTAAACACTAAGGTCCTAAAATACGTCGTTTTAAGCTCAGTTATTAGGATTTTAAGGGTGTTAAATCTATTCTAGTTCCCACCATTCCATGCATGCAGCTTAGAGCTTTTCCTTGAAGATCAAGTTTGAAGAATTTCTCCAAATTCTCTCTAATTTCCTTTGGGCTTTTAAGAGGGAGTGTGAATCGAATTTACTTTTGTATGGGAGGCTATGAATGAGAGTTCCTTTCACTCACATGCTTTAAATATTCTCAATTCCATGAATTTCAATTCTAGATTCAAGTTTCATGATCTATGGGGTTTATCCCAATTCTTGTGAGTTTCTCTATGATATATCTAAGGGTCAATTCCCTTCATGTATCAAATCACATTTTATGATCTATTGTCAGATTTTATACCTATTTTGATTATAAATTCATAGATTCCAATTTTAATTAAATTATGCCCAATTATGTAAGATTTTATGAAAAGTCAAGTTATGATCCTATTATGATTTTGATCTTATCACGTCTAAATTATGATTTATGATTCATGTTATTATTCTCTTCAAGCACTCTTCATGGATTTATGAACATCAAGTATATAAATGTTTTACAAGTATGCATGATTTTCATGATTTATGAATTTATGACTATTGGCAAATTCATGGGCCCTTATTCATGGAAAATCCTGTATTTCAAGTATGATCAAGTATGTTATGTTGTACTTGGCCATGGAATTCATGAATGATTTCACGATTACTATACGAGCCCTCATGGGCATGATTTTGGGAGCAGTGTCTAGCACAGAGTAGACCCGGTGTTAAGGTAAACCTCGTGGTCTAAGAACTACGTGACACCGTAGGTTATATATACAAATGTTAATGTTATTAGATCTTCGTCAAATCACATTATGCGCGTCCCTTGCTTGGCAAGCCTAGGATGGTTGTGCCCACTTGAGCGAGATATTTGGGGCATTATGTAAGCTCTATCATGGTGGTGTCGGTTATGACGAGTCCTCCCATTGTTCCTCATGATTTATGCATTGTCATGTTATGTTATTTTGGCTCAAGTTATGTTTTTATAATGTTTCCCTAACAATTATGATTATAAACAAATTATGAATGCTTTGAAAACCTTGAGCCCTCATGCTATATTATGATATTTACTTCACGCTCATGTTGTCCTATTCTTATGAACTCTAATGTGTTTTAACCGTCCGTTTTACATAACTTGCATACTCGATACATTACAAGTACTGACCGCATACTCTATGTTGTATCATTTCATGATACAGATTCGAGAGTTCAGCCTCAGCCACATCATTAGTATTGGTTTCCTCTCAGACCTGTGTTAGTCAGGATTGGTGAGTCCTCATCCTTCGAGGAGATGCAGTTATCTATAGTCATGTTATTTCAGTTATAGACTCTCTTTTGTCAAGCTACTTGGGGATGTTGTCCCATCAACTAATCTGTTATGTTAGAGGCTATTCAGACATTATGTAGGAATCAACTTGTTATTGTTGACTTTGTTTTAGATCGATGTGTATGCAAACTTCTACTGAAGTATGCTTTAGTATTATATCAGTATCTACTTATAGTATACTCTTAGTTGTTATATTCATGTCATGAGTCGACTTGGATCCTCTCGGGGTTCCTTGTCTCATATCTTTATCCAGGTCTATGTTCAGGTCGTAACACTTGAGCATACAAACAAATCTAAAAATTTATAAAATTAAAACAAAAATTAAGTTTCCTTGGGTTTCCTTCAAGTAGTGCCTGATTTAACGTCATGGCATAATGTCATCAATTTTACCACTTTTCTACTTTAAACTTATGAATTGCACCCTTGATTCTTTTCCAATTTTCTACTCCGCTCGAGGGATGGTGTTGTATAAAGTAGTCACTAACAAATATAGTAACCCAACTAGGTTTGGCTCGAATTCACAGGGAATAGGTTAAAAATAATATGTTAATAGTGAGTAACTGGTAGTCAGTATTTAGGAGGGGGGTTATAATAAAAGGAAAGGTATTTTAAGCTTAGAGTTTGTTTATGTCAAATTTATGAGAAGAAACTAGGACAGTGTTCCCAATGATTCCACAACATAGTAGACTTATTTTATTAGTGACCTATCCTGGTGAATTTTCTGTAAGACTGATGATTAAGTTCAAATCTAACGTATCTCGACCTACATAGATGAATTTCACTCTAAATCCTCTCGGACATTAGCTGTTCATTATTTTTCCTTGTCATATGTCTTGGACTAACTATCCTCGATTAGAGCTCAAGTCAATGAAATGAGGATTGGTAGCCTCAAATTTCCATTATTATGCTCTTTTCCTAACTTCAAATCCTTTGGTCAATCAAGTTGATGATAAAAACATGTTTCAATGTTTGCAATCGTTAAAATTAATTAAAATGAAGAGAATAACAATCAACTTAATTTCACCATTCAAGAATCACTATTTTATTTGCCTACTTCCATTAATCCATTATGGTTCCCAGAACCATAGCTAAAGAAATTAGACGCTCATGTTTGAAGAAATAATAACATAATATTTATCAGAAGTCATGATGATCACCTAAAATAATATGAAACTGTTTGACGAATCTTTAAAGCTAAATAGAATCACAAGAACTTGATGTTTCTCTCAAAAATTATATGAGATAACATATTCCATACTTGCAATAATGTGCGATTTATCTGTTAATCGATAATGACAAATGTCCTAGGGGTATTTATAGTAGTAGAATAAGTCTACATCTCTTTGTAGTAGGACTGGGTTTGGACTTTGCAGGTCTTGTGTCGGACAACTAGGGTACGCATTGCGTGGCCCTGTGCGATGCTTGACCAGCGCGTCACATAGTTTGGTGTGATGAGGTGTTACATGATGCCAACCTCCTTTTAGTTGTGACACTTGTTCATTTCAAGTTCGCTTTGGAAACATTTGCTCTTTTAAGCGCTAAATGAGTCAAAACCCGTCAGTTTTCATCCTATAAATATCAAATCATGTGTGTTAGCTCACTTTTCACAAATATCATACAAAATTAAAGCACTCACACATTATTTTTTCTCAAAATATAGCTAAGTATGGGCAAAATTTGGTAAATAAGTGTGTAAATACACCCAACATCACCACCAAACTCAATCACTACATGGAATGATCTATCTCGAAAGTTTCTTATTTGTTTCTTACCATCTAGGAAAACTGCATGGTTGCAAATTGAAATACTAAGGTTCAAGAAGAGAGAAGGTGAGAATCTATACCAATCTTGGGAAAGATTCAACTCCCTTTTCAGAGATTTCCCTCATCACTATCAGATGAATGAGGTATTGGTCCACATCATAGAGAGCCTTGAGCCGCACATAAAGATACTATTGGATTCAGTGAAAGTTGGTCAAGCATCAGACAGAACATATGATGAACTATACGCCCTTCTCAATCATTTTTTGCAGGGAAATCTAGAATTGAATGGAGACGACTCAAGGACTGCAGCAAAGAGAGCAACAAGTGTGTTAGAAGTTGATAGCTTTATTGCATTGTCTGCATAGCTAGCCACCATGTATAGTATGATGAATACCCACTTTAGCAACCTGACTGGAGGTAAGACTCAAGCCCTAATTAATGTTTTGCAACAGGTTCAAGCTTGGTGTGAAATTTGTGGGGAAAGTGATTATTCAGCTGGGCTATGTGGAGCAAATCCAGACTCGGTAAATTTTGTAGGTAATTCTTAAGGAGGCGCAAATCTAAATTTTGGAAACACCAACAACTCAAATTGGCACTGTCACCCAAACTTTTCCTGGGGTGGAAACCAAAACTAGCTCAGGAATAGAGGGCAAAATCAGCAGAATTATCAGCACCAGTCACAACTCAAATTGGCACAATCATCTAAACTTTTCCTTGGATGGAAACCAAAACCAATTCAAGAATCAAAGGCAAAATTAGCAAATTTATCAGCACCGGTTGATCTGTCGAGAATTAATGACATGTCTTTACTTCTTCGTTGCATTTTTCATATCTTTAGGATTTAAATTAAGTAGAAACTAACCTTACTATGGTATGTTTCAGGAACTCAGGCAATGAAAATATGAAAGGAGTTTAGGCCATAAAAATGTTCAAACGATGAGGCAACATATGGAGTGTCTATATGAAAGGTGGTTTGCACCTTCTACTGTCCCTTTCCAGCTGCATATTCCAGAAATCCAGCCAAAAGGGTCCTTACAATATTGGTTGAAGGGACGAATAGTTCACTGGACGCAAGCTAGGTAGAATGCGATTTCCAACATACGATACAAGGTACAGACTGTCTATCCAAAGGACAGACCGTCAGTATAAATATGAAAAGCTACTGAACAACAGCTTCAATGGAAAGTGTGGAGCAATGGATGGTCCATTCTTTCTAAGGACAGACCATCCCTATACACCTGGCACTCTGAAGTTTGAATTAATTAGGTTTGTAGGACATAGTATAAATATATTTTTCTTGATATTTTTAGGAAGCTTTTTCATTATTCAGTTCATACATAGAATAGAGAGTAGAGATTAAATAGTTTAGTGCTAGTTTTCAAAGTATATTCTAGATCTTAGCTTGTAACTTGAAGATTTCCATTCATCTAATGAAGATTTCAATTTCTCTTGGTAAGAATGTCTAATTACTTTAATTATCTTCTTTTTCTTGATATGGGTAACTAAACAGATCTAGGATTGTAATCCCAATGGATTTTGAACCCTAATGACCCCAATTTGTCAAAATTGAGTTGGGACTTATGAACATTTGACTGAATTTTTCTTTTGTAGTGTGTGATTGGTGATGGGAGTCATCCAATCCTGCCCAATTACTTTTATGAGGCTTGAAAGAGCAAATTTAGATTTGGCTAGTATCAATCAACAATAACTCAAATCATAACCTTTGTTTAATGGCTTCTCCTAAACATAGGTTGAATTCCAATTGGCAATAAGCAATTGGGTAGAATGGAATTCTATTCAATTTAGCAAAATTGAAGTAAATTGACAGTTATGGTGCTATTGAAAGATACCCATGGGTTGCTTAAGTAAATTGCTTGCATGTTCAGCCTTAGCCTACTCTCAATTCTTCCACATTGGGTTATTAAGGGGATCGACCCATTATTGGGGTCACTTTCCTAGAATTATTCTAAGTGATTACAACCCTAACATATTGCACTTTGTATTCATAGTTAAATTTCATTACTCTTAATTCTGAGAGACTTTAATCTTGCAATACTTCACTATTTAGTAATAGATGTTTGGGCTTTGAGTAGTCTTTGTGGGATTCAACCCCAACTCCTAGTTGGATTTTATATTTGTTGCGATCGTTTACACTACCCGATATTGGTAGTGGATTTGAACGGCATCAAATCATATGACGCCATTGACGGGAACTACGACATTAATCCTATCTAGCCCTAGCAATCTAGTTTGCTTGATTGGATCTAAAATTTTATCTTTTCTTTTTTGTTTTTGCCTCTTGATACAAGATCATAGCTGATCTTCCTGCCGATGATTTGGAAAAAATGTTCACAGAAATCAATGATAAAGTTGGTTATGCGAGTACGCTCGTCGCACTAAGGGTAAATAATGTATCATTCAAGATTGATGGCAGTATCTATACTATACTTAAGGAAAACGGACAGTTTCATAACTCCATAGAAAACGACCCCCATCGACACTTAAAATATTTCTTGGAGGTGCGCAACCTCCATGAGCAAAATAACAATTCAGATGATGCTATCCGATTATGAGTGTTGAAATACTTATTGGCCGGTAAGGCAAGGGATTGGTTGTACAGACTCCCTCCAAACTAAATTCATACTTGAAAAAAGTTGGTGAGTGTCTTCTTGAAGAAATACTCTCTGCCTAGCAAAAAAGCGGAGCAATGGGATAAGATATTTTATTTTTGGTAGCTACCAAAAAAACAGTTGTTCGAAGCATGGGAGAGATTCCAATAAGACATCCTTCGGGTACCTAGCCACGGGTTCCCAAATCATATCTTGTTGGAGAAGTTTTACACTAGCTTAGATGCCTTGACACAGTCCATTGCCAACAACGCCGCTGGTGGGTGCTTTATGGACAAGACCTTCAACAGAATTGCCATCACATTTGGACAAAATAGCAAAACACAACCATGCTTGGCATGGTAGCGACCAAAGAAGAGGAATCAATATGGGACTCGTTCTTTATATCATTTGATGAAGGAGAATCAGGATCGAGATTAGATGATGGCCACTAAGCATCCAACATAGCCCTCCTCACGAAGAAGTCGACTAAATTTGAGGTCAAAAGGTGCATCTATTGATGAGACCATAAATTGTTTTCAATACAGGCATGGATGCCCTCCTCCTGTATACTAATATTAGCCATTACAAGACCTACCTCCTATGCAAGTGGAAGATGCCAACTAGGTTGGCAACTCATCCAATGGCTACAGACTGTAGTTTCAGTAGGGCCACCCCTCTTCTTTGTACCAAGGGCAATGGAGACCTCAATCACAAGGTCAAGGTCAATATTACCCTAGGAACGCTTATGCTGGTCAAAATCAAGGTTGGCACAATAGGAGAAATTACTAGAACAGAGGCTCATCTTCTTATATTCTACCTAGAGGTCCCCCCCCCCCCCCCCGCCTCTAACTCCTAAAATTGGAGGGAAGATTCTTCACATGATCATGGATGCTCAAAGGCTTGAAGAGATATAAGAGAAGGTGCTTGCCAACCAGGAGAGAGCAAATGCTTATCTCAAGAGTCTCGTGGAGATTGTAGGCTCTCACACAACTTTTATTCAGAAATTAGAGCAATAGGTGTGGGACCTTTCCCATGACCAAAATCCTAAACAAAAAGGCCATATCTCTAGTGACAGTGGTAACTTCGAAATGACATGTGGGACCTCCGAATGCTTAATGTATGGCCATTGTCACAAGGAGTGGTAAGATTGTGCACCCTATTGATATTGAGGTTGATGATGGTACGATGGAGAATGAGTTTGAAATGGTGATTACGTTTGATGTCCAAGAAGATAGGCGTAAAAAGAATTGTGTTGATAAGGTAGTTGACAGTGGATTCAAAAAGCCATCATGTGAGGAAGTTCGTAAAGATATTCAATTTCCCTAAAAGAAAGAGAGAAGGCTAAGGGAGGAGTGGAAGACTTTGCGAAGTTTTTTCCTCTGCCTATCCCTCCATTTTCACAAAGAATTGCTCAACAATCTCTTGATGCAAAAGAAGCAAAGCACATTGAGCGGCTTAAAGAGGCAACACTCCGGGTACCACTCATTGATGCCATTAAAGAAATGCCTGTGTTTGCCAAATGTTTGAAATTTCTGTTGACTAGAAAGTTGTCGTGTGATAGAGATGATCTTATTCCTGTAACCCATAGAGTGAGTGTCATCATAGCAGGCACATGAATTGAAGCGAAAGGAGACCTAGCAAAATTTATCGTGCCTTGACAGATCGACAAATATGATTGCTTGCATGGCCTTTGTGATAAAGCCCACCTCCATTCGACTCCAAATGGCTGACAAGACTATTAAGACTTCGGAGAGGGTGGTGGATGATGTGCTTGTCAAAGTCGAAAAGTACGTACTTCTGGCAAACTTTGTGGTTCTTGACTGCGATATGAATCGAGATATTCCCATAATTCTCTGGAGACAATTCCTAGATATTGGGAGAGCCTTGATGGATTCAGAGAATCATGAAATAATGTTCCAAGTCAAGGAGGAGAACATTACTTTCAAAGTTGGGAGAGGTCACTTGTTGCCCATAAGAGTTGGGGATATCTTTGTAGTTAATGTTGAGCAAGGAGTGGGTAAGGTAACTAAGCATGCTATTGCTATATTACCCAAGAGAAAGAAGGCTAAATCACTATGGGTGAAGCAGTACCTCTGTGATACAAAAATATGAAAGTGGGTTAAGAAGTCCAATCCAAAGGACAGCTCACCAAGTCCGTGATTAGGTATTTTGCATCATGTTGCGATGTTAAATCAGGATTTTCTTGGAAGGAAACCTAAGGGATGCTACACCATGTGTAGTATCCATGTTATATTGCAACGTTAAATCAACCACTACTTGGGAGGAAACCCTAGATTTTTGTGGACTAATGGGTGTTACTGTATCCAGATACACTTGAAAAATGAAGGAAAATGGTCTAAAATAGAAAGGGACAAATCTAGTGCACAAATAATGGTGGAATAGACAGACTGTCCTTTCAAAGGATGGACCCCATATCCACCTATTATCGGCTTTTGGTTCGGTGGTAAGAACGGGGCAAGAGATGGTCTAATGTATTATCACGACCCAAACATAGTCTTGGATCGTGAGACGGCACAAAGAATTTCGAGAGGCTCCAAGTCGACCCATGGCGTGAACATGATATATACAATCAACATGATTAAGCGAAAGTCTAACATATATAATATAGTGGAAGTCTGTATATATCATGACATCTGATTACATAACACACGACTAAAACTGCATACATGCTATGTCTGTAAAGCCCCTACTACTGATGAGTTGATGAGATTAGACCCCAACTAACTCACTATAGTTTGAAACTGAAAGTACTCAATACAATTGATAAAGGGCTCTCGAAAGATGAGGACTCACCAACTGAGACTCTAAGATGCTAAAATTGAGGGTCTGGCTACTGAAGCGGCTGAGCGTGGAAGTCTAAGCATGTATCATAAAACAATACAACATAGAGTATGCGGTCAGTACGTGAAATGTACCGAGTATGTAAGGTAAGTAAAACCGCTAAGTAAGTAAAATCATAAATCACGCATATCATGAAAACAAAAATAAGATAAGATTTTGAGAGTAAGGCTTGCATGCTATTTTCTAAAATCATGATTTGAACATAACTGAATATCATAACTGAATCGAATGACCCAAAGCTGAAAACTGATAATCATAGTAAACCTGAACATTGGGTTCAAACCAGCTGAAAATATAATATCATGATTGATGAACATGGATAACTGAAATCATGAGGAATAATGGGAGACTCGTCATATAACTGACATTACCACAATAGAGCTTACGTGGTCCTGACTATCATACTCAAGTGGGTAGAGTCGTCCAAAGCCTTGCCAAGGCTAAGGATGCTACCATGATACCGATGCCAAGTTGAAGGCCCTTGAGGCAAGGGAAGCTCACAAAGGAGGTCCCAAGTAATCTGGACATACCTACATTGGCACATAGTCTGAGGCATAGGGTTGACTAACCCTTAGCCTACTCGGTGCTAGACACTACTCCCAAAAACATGCATATTCTCTCCATAATTTTTCAACGAAGCTGAACCATTATCTAGTGACAAAGCTGACTCATAACATACATGCATAAATCTAAAATCATAACATAAGGAGCCTTGGGCTCAAACCATACCACAAGATGAAATAGTGGGAGTCTAGACTCCAAAATCCCTGTGGTAAGCTAATACATGATGTTTAGAGAAATCATGAAACATACTTGCTCATGTGGGCTTTTCCAATACTTAAGCATGCTTGACATAGGCTTAATTTATTCGAAAACATTGATATAGACATGGGTACCTTGAAATCATACTTTCTTGATATACATCTCATCATGCTTGAACACGTACATCATAAAGTCATCTATTCATGAACTCTCATGGTTGGGCATCATAATTTTTAAAACTTGAAAATATAATTTGTACTTGAAAACATTCTAAAATTTGCCCATGAATCATAATTCAACATTAGTAACATGCTTAGATCATACCCATGATTGAAACTTAGAGAATTTACAAGTTGGGTTAAAACCCCATAGATTCATCAACTATAATTTCATGAATTGAAGAAGGATTGGGCATGGGTGCGGACGGATACACCCATTTGTAGCCTTACATACCGGGGTAAATCTGTTTAACACTCCCACTTGAAAGCCCAAGGGAAATTTGGGGAAAAACTAGAGGAATCTAGGCTTGATCACCCTTAGGAGTTTCCAGACTTGCATGCATGGAAGTCAATAGGCTTAGAATGAACTTATCCTTCTTAACACACACTATTCTTAGCTTAAAACGACGTAGTATAGGAATTAGAAACTTAGGAATTACAGAAAAGCCCTTAATAAATTCGCAGGAAATTGCACACTGCCAGTCCCAATGAGGGACTGGACAACTCATTCCCTAGACCACGACTCATGGTCTACTTCTCATTTCCTGCACTGGAAATTGTCAGCACTGGTCACCACGAGGGACACCATGACTCGTGGTGTGCCCTACGACTCATGGTGACAAACTGTTAGGGACAGTGCCAAAAACCTTCAACCTTCGAGCCAACCACTGCACATGACCCACTTAATGAACCGTGGTGCTGACCACGACTCATGGTCACAGCCGTGGTTACCTCAAAACTCAAAATTTCAACCCAGTCCAAACTCCTCCCCATGAGTCACTTAATGACTCATGGTACACCCAACGGGTCACTGCATGACTTGTCCTATGATCTGGTGCAGAAAATTCTATTTTCTCTGTTTCAACTCCCGGGTCTAATCTTAGGGTTTTTGGGGTATTACAATATCTCCCCCTTGGGAACATTCATCCTCCAATATGGAAAAACATACTAACAAGCAGAGAAATGCAATCATCATACTCAAATACTGAACATATAAGATGAAAACTGACAGAGTGAATGACTCTGAACTGAACTACATGACTTAACTAAATTCATGAATCACACATACATTCATTTACATGAAAGAAACTGGGGCACATGGGTTGAACATGAAACTAAATAGGGTATTAACAAGGAAACTAATACCTCAAGCTGAAACTGAGCCGAAAGTGAATAGATGTGGGTATTTAGCCATCATATCTGCTTCGGCTTCCCACATAGCTCCCTCAACATACTGACTCCTCCACAAAACCTTGTTGAGGCTACTTTTTCGTTTCTTAGTTCCGAACCTGACCACCAAGTATTTCCACCGGAACCTTCTCATGACTAAGGCTATCTTTCACACCTACACTATCCACCGGGACAACCAGAGAGGAATCACTCAATCACTTTTTTAAAAGCGATACATGAAAGACTGGATGGATCAAAGATAATTATGAGGGCAACTCCAACTTATAGGCCACTTTGCCAACACGCCTCATAATCCGATACGGACCAACATAATAGGGACTGAGTTTCCCTTTCTTTTCGAACCTCATCACTCCCTTCATGGGAGATACCTTTAGAAACCCCATCAATACTTGGAAGCTCTTCTCACAAGCCTCCAACCACTGAAATTTCACTTTCTTCTGGGTCAATTTAGTCAATGGGACTGCAATAGATGAAAACCCTTCAACAAATCTCCAATAATAACCAGCTAAACCCAAGAAACTCCTAATATTCGAAGGACTAACTGGTCTAGGCCAATTTTGTACCGCTTCTATCTTTTGAGAGTCCACCTATACACCCTTACTTGAAACCAAATGGCCCAAAAATGCCACCAAGCTCAACCAAAAACTCGCATTTACTGAATTTGGCATACAATTGGCGATCCTTAAGAGTCTGTAGCACCACCCTCAAATAAGCGGCATGCTCCTCTTCACTTCGGGAATATATAAGGATGTCATTTATGAACACAATCACGAACATATCCAAGTATGGCTTGAACACCCTATTCATCATATCCATAAAAGCTGCAGGAGCATTTGTTAGTCCAAAAGACATAACTACAAACTCATAGTGACCATGCCGAGTCTTGAGTATTATCTTTGGGATGTCACTCTCCCGAATTCTGAGCTGATGGTATCCGGATTGGAGGTCTATCTTTTAGAAACACTTGGCGCCCTGAAGCTGGTCAACTGATTCATTGATCCTAGGGAGAGGATACCTGTTCTTGATGGTAACTTTGTTCAATTGCAGATAATCAATGCACATACGAAGAAAACCATCCTTTTTGCGGACAAAGAAAACTGGTGCACCCTATGGGGATTTGCTAGGTCTGATGAAACCCTTGTGTAAAAGGTCTTTCAACTGCTCCTTTAACTCCTTTAGCTAAGTTGGAAGCATTCTATCAGGAGGAACAAATATAGGTTGCGTATCGGGAAGAAGGTCAATACCAAAATCAATCTCCCGCTCAGGATGGATTCCCGGCAAATCATCTGGAATCACTTCTGGATACTCGCACACTACGGGAACTGACTGGACAGTCGGGGTTTTGGACGCAGCATCCTTAACCCTAACTAGATGGTACATGAAACCTTTAGCAATCATCTTTCTAGCCTTAAGGTAGGAAATGAAGCGACCAACAGGAACAGCTAAACTACCCTTCCACTCTAGGACTGGCTCACTTGGAAATCTGAACTCTACTATATGCGTTCTACAATGGACTAAGTCATAACATGCATGTAGCCAATCTATGCCGAAGATAACATCAAAATCAATCATGGCTAACTCTACTAAATATGCCGAGGTGACTTTCTGAAGGACTGTGATAGGGAAATTTCTATATACCCGTTGAGCTATAACTGAATCACCGATTAGAGCGGAGACTAAGAAGGGTTCTGATAAGATTTTGGGATTAACTCCAAAACTACTAGCAATATAGGGCATCACAAAATATAAAGTAGCCCCTAGATCTAACAATGAATATACATCAAGGTGGAATACTCATAACATACCAGTGACTATATCTGAGGAGACTCCTACTCCTGATGAGATGTTAGGGCATAAAATCTATTTTGGCTCTGACCACCACCCGCACTAGTAGATGCCCCCTGCTGAGTTGGGCGTGCTGGTGGAGATGCTGATCTTGAAGCTAGGCCTCGGCCCCTATCCTAGCCCTATCTAGCTATTGGGCAATTTCCAAGAATATGTCTGGGCTTCCCACACCCGAAATAAGCACCTGAACCTGCCAAACACTGACCCGTGTGTCTCTGACCACACTTGCCACACTCTGGAATCTGGACTTTGCAGGTCTGCTACCCTAACCTCTAGAGCCTAATGTTCATTCCCTCTAGTCGTGCCTAGATCTAGATGGCACACTCATAGCTGATGGCGCTAGGGCTGAAGATCTCTAGTGGGACTGCTGGCGGTGTCCTCTAGGTCTCTACTTGGAGAATCTGAAGCTATCAATCTTGGCCTCTCTCTCCCGTTCACTCACTTGTACCACCTCTATCTTCTAGGCGTATAGAACAATTCAGGGAAAGTCAATGTCCTGATGCAGCATCGCGGTTCGAAAATACTTGACCAAGTAGTGTGCTATCCCATGCATAAACAGACTCACTCGGTCTCTCTATTCTGTCACTATCTCAGGTGCTTACTTGGACAGACGAGTGAATTCCAAGGCATACTCCTTAACTGTCATCTTTTCTTGCTTAAGGTTCGCAAACTCAGTTTCTTTAATCTCCCTCATCTCACGAGGAAAGAACCGACCAATAAATGCGGCATGAAACTCATCCCAACTAGTAGGGCCTACTCCAACTGCCTTACTATCCTTCCATTGCTTGAACCAAATGTGTGCAACCCCTTTCAACTGATACGAGTCTAGATCAGTGCACTCATCTCCAGTCACCCTCATGATGTGGGTGATCTTTAGAACTTCATCAAAAAACTCGTGTGGATTCTCGTCCACCTTTGACCCAAGAAACTCCGGAGGGTTCATCCTTAGAAAATCTCTGACTCTCACCACCATCGACATTACCATTTTAGGGGACATGCGCTACCGTCTATTGGTTGACTTGGGCGGTCAAAGCCTGAGCTAGATACTGAATAGCTGCCCTGAACTCAGTGTGGACAACCTTCTCGAGTTCATGATCCTCATAGGCTGGTGGGGCCTACTGGTGCCCATCCCCATTGCCATTCTCATGGCCATTTCCATTTCCATTTCCATTTCTCCTTCCATTAACGCGGCCTCATTGTCATAAGAGCGGCGCGCTTCACACCCATAAAAAAGACTCTACTTAATGTGGCTTTCGAAAACCCTAGGACACTTCAAAACCTAATGCTCTAATACCAAGTTGGTCATGACCCGAACATAGGCTCGGATCGAGACATGGGACAAAGAACCCCGAGAGGCTCCAAGTCGGCCCATGGCGTGAACATGATATATACAATCAACATGATTAAGTGGAAGTCTAACATATATAATATAGAGGAAGTCTGTATATATCATGACATCAGATTACAAAACAACATGACTGAAACTGCATACATGTTATGTCTGAAAAGCCCCTACTACTGATGAGTTGATGATAAGACCCCGATTAACTCACTATAGTTTAAAACTAAAAGTACTCAATACAATTGATAAAGGGATCTTGAAATATGAGGACTCACCAATTGAGACTGTAAGATTCTAAAATTGAGGGTCTGGTTACTGATGTGGCTGAGCCTGGAAATCTAAGCTTGTATCATGAAACAATACAACATAGAGTATGCGGTCAGTACGTAAAATGTACTGCGCATGTAAGGTAAGTAAAATCGCTAAGTAAGTAAAATCATAAATCACGCATATCATGAAAACATAAACAAGATAAGATTATGAGAGTAAGGCTTGCATGTTATTTTCTGAAATCATGATTTGAAAATAACTTAATATCATAACTAAATCGAATGATACAAAGATAAAAACTGATAATCATAGTTAAACTGAACATTGGGTCAAACGTACTGAAAATATAATATCATGACTGATGAACATGCATAACTAAAACATGAGGAACAATGGAAGACTCATCATATAACTGAAATTACCACGATAGAGCTTACGTGGTTCCGACTATCATACTCAAATGGGCAGAGTTGTCCAAAGCCTTTCCAGGGCTAAGGATGCTACCATGATATCGATATCAAGTTGAAGGCCCCTTGGGGAAGGGGAAGCTCACAAGAGAGGTCCCAAATAATCTGAACATACCTATGTTGGCACGTAGTTTGAGTCATAGGGTTGACTGACCCTTAGCCTACTCTGTGCTAGACAATACTCCAAAAAACATACATATGTGCTCTATCATTTTTCAACAATGTTGAACCAACGTCTAGTGATGAAGCTGACTCATAACATACATGCATAAAATTGAAATTATAACATGAGGAGCCTTAGGCTCAAACCATACCACAAGCTAAAATAATAGGAGTCTAGACTCCAAAATCCATGTGGTAAGCTAATACTTGAAGTTTAAATAAATCATAAAACATACTTAATCATATGGGCTTGCCCAATACATAAACATGCTTGACATAGGCTTAATTCATTTGAAAACATAAATATAGACATGGGTAACTTGAAATCATACTTTCTTCATATATACATCTCATCATCCTAATATTTATTGGACTGATAGGTCTAGGCAAAACTCTTTACCACTTCTAACTTTTGAGTGTCCACCTTCACACCCTCACTAGAAACCACATGACACAAGAATGCTACCGAGTTCAGTTAAAACTCACACTTGTTGAATTTAGCAAATAGCAGACAATCCTTGAGAGTCCGCAACATAATCTTCAAATGAGTGGTGTGCTCCTTCTCACTTTGAGAGTATGTGAGGATATCTTCTATGAAGACAATCATGAACATATACAAGTATTTCGACCCACCCTATTCATCAAATCCATAAAAGGTGCAGGAGCATTAATTAGTCCAAAAGACATAACTGCGAACTCATAGTGGCCCTACACAGTCCTGAAGGTTGCCTTTAGAATGTCACTCTCCCTAACTTAGAGCTTGTGATAGCCGGATCTAAGGTCTATCTTCGAAATACACCTAGCACCCTGAAGCAGGTCAAATAGGTCATTAATCCTTGGGTGTGTACTCCACCATCGCCCTGTATGGCTGAAGGGCAATCCTTGAGTCTGTGTACTGGTTTTCCATACCCAAAACAAGCATCTGAGCGAACTAAATATCGCCCAGGGTGGTTCTTGCCACACTTCACACAAGCTAGAAAAGTTCTCTCTCCTTCCATGCTCCCCTGGCCTCTAGAGCCTGACGCTCTATCCCTCTGGTCATGTCTGGGTCTGGACGGGACACTGGCTGATAATGGGACTGGTGCTGACGACCTCTAGTGGGACTAAGGTTGATGCCCGCCGTCAAACCTTTGCTAGAACTGCCCATAGTTCCCTGTCCTGGCCTTTTTCGCCTCGCTCTCCTTCTCCTTCATCTACTCTGCCTCTATCTGCTAAGCATATATGATCAAATCTAGAGATATATATGTCATTGATCAGCATGGAGGTCCTGCTCTCCTTGACCCAGGAATCTGCCTCCCCATCCACGAACCTGCTCATACGAGCCTTTTGATCAGCAACAATCTTAGGTGCATACTTGGACACTGGGATAAACTCTAACACATACTCCTAGATAGTCCTATTTTTCTACTTTAAATTAACGAACTCAATTGCCTTTGCACCCTCGACTCCATAGGAAAGAACCTGTCCAAGAAATTGGTCAGAAACTCATCCTAACCCATGTGAACCTCTCCAACTCCCCTACTGTCCTTCCACTAATGCAACCATATATGAGCAACCCCCTTAAGCTAATAGAAGGCTATTTCTACTCTCTCCTCTCTAGTCACACCCATAATTTGAGTGATCTTTTACACCTCCTCTATGAACTACGGTAGGTCCTCATCCATCTTCAAACCAAGAAACTCTGGTAGGTTCATCCTGAGGATGTCTCACACTCTCGCCGTTGTTGCATTTCCATTCTGGGGAACATAGGCCACTACCTGCTAGTTGACCTAAGCAGTCATGGCCTATGCTAACATCTTAAATGTCGCCTTGAACACGACATGAGTAACTTACTCTGACAAGGGATTCGCTAGAGCTGGTGGGGCTGGCTGATGCCCATATCTATTTCTATTTCTATTGCTATTTCTCCTTCCATTGACTGAATGTGGAGGCATATTTCTGAAAACGTGCATAGCACGAGCTAGAGGAATAGAGAGGTAGTTCATCGCATGACATAGATTATGAAAGAAGAGAAATTTCCTAAAATGTCTCATAGCCTCTTCCCCATAAGTGTGGTGCACTCCAAACCCATAAAGAAGACTCTACTTAATACGGCTTTCAGACACCCTAGGAAACACCTAAACCTTCGCTTTGATACCAAGTTTATCATGACCCAAGTTGAGATCCCAGACCGAGACACAGGACCTAGAATCACAAATTTCTTCAATCTAACACATGGCATGTGCATAGAAACTCAAGAGCATAAAATAAAGTGGAATATTAAAAATAAGCATGAAATAGTGGAAATTTGAGATGCATAAGAACATAGGGTAATAACAATCAACATCTCTGAAAATATCTATACATGTCATCTGAGAAGCCTGTAGAACATCTGATCGGCTAATGGAACAATGCCCCCAACTAACCCTCTAGGTCTGAAAATGAAAGACATGGTAAAAACATAAATTTGATAACATCCCCGAAGAATGAGGACTCACCCAAGCGAGAATAGGACTGGATTGACTGGGAGCGAGCTATCAGCCAAACTGAGATGGATCAACCAAATACATATCATGAGACGATGTTTGTACTTTGTATATATTGAATATGTAAGGTAAGTAAAACATGCTAGTAAAATGATATTTTGAAATCATGAGTATAAATCAAGAAAGCTCATGAGAGTACGGACAACATGTTGAAAGCCATAAATCTAAAGTATATATAATCATAAGTTATTCATTGTAATCTAAACATAATCCCCAAGGTTTAGAAATTCAAATCATAAAAATTTTCATGCTCGAAATCATAAGTGAAAGCTCATAAACTGATCAATGGTTCAAATATGCTATAAAACATAATATCATGAGGAACAATGGGTGATTCTTATAACTGACATACTCCACATGAGCATACATAGAGCTTGACCTATAAACCCCTAATGGGAAGGGTACCCGTACCTTGCATAGGGTAGAACCATGAAAAAGGCGTGATATCACTCATGGGTGGCCCATTTGGACATGAGAGACACTCTCGTGGAGTAACCCATCATGACTACATTGGCATGTAGTGTTGACACCTAGGTGTCCTGGAACCCCGATCTACTCGGTGCAAAATACTACTCCCAAAATATGCATAGTGCTCATATCATAATCATGAAACATACTTGAGGTACATGGGCTAGTTGAAATTATGAGATTCATAACATGCTTGAGATACATGACCTAGCTATAAAATAGGCCCGTGAGTTGGCCATGATCATAAACTTGATATTCATAAAATCCATGCATACTTGAGGAAATCATTAAACTCCAAATCAATAAATTCATAAAGGATTCACGTGGAAATCATGCACTATAATCATAAAACATAATTTACTTTATCATACTTGAAATCATGCACTCATAAGCTTAATTTCATAAATCATGCATAATAGGGAATAATTTTCATAAAACTTGAAATCATGAATTGATTATTAAATAGAGAGTAAAATCTTCCCCATTAGTCTTAGTAATTAATTGAAGCATAAAGGATTGGACCCATAGACATAACATGGATATTTACATGGAATTAGGTTAAAACCCTAGAATATTCAACACACTTAATTGTAGACTTAAATTCATGAATTAGAGAAGAAATTGGCCATGAGGGTGGAAGAAATCCCCCATTCATGGCCCTACATACCTGGGTAACTTAATTTCTAAGCTGGTCTTGAAAGTCCAAGAGCATTGAGAGTGAATTTTTTGAGGAACCCTAGCTTGATCTTGGAAGAGGATTTGATCTTCTAATGAGAGTGTGAAGAGTAGAATGAGGGCTTAGAATGAATAAAACCCTTATTACACTCTTTAGGAGGCTTAAAACGACACAGTTTAGAAGTTAGAAACCTAAGAATTATGAAAACACCCTTAATGATCTTACAGGAAATTGCACACTGTCAGACCCAATGAGGGACTGGATGACCCGTTGGGAGACTTGATGGGTCATCCCCCGACACGCTACCACTGGCAACCACAACTCATTCTCTAATTTTTCCCAACTCAATGATTCACTTAACGGGTCGTCAGGGGACACGATGACTCATTCCTCAATCCGTTCAATATATTGAAAATCAATACTTTCTCCACCACTGCACACTTAACAGGTCAAACCACGACTCATGGGGAGTCTTAATGACTCTTCACACCATCCATCATGACTTTCAGGAGGTAACAATTTTTTCTAACTTGGCACCACCTAACAACTCATATAATGACCCGTCAGGTTACTTGACGTGTCACTAAATGACTCATTCTATGACTTGTTGCAGATATTCTTATTTTCTTTATTTCAGTCCTCGGGTCTGATCTTGGGGACTTTTAGGGTGTTACACCCTGCTAGCGGATAAGGGCAAGGCACCAGACCATGAGACTCCACCTACGGAGTTAGAGCTATCCACTATTAAGGTAGAGGCCCTAAGGAGAGTGATAGCAGCCTCACATTTGCACACCCAAGGCCGTGCTCATGATGTAGAGGCTGGCTCATCTTCACCACTGCAAAATGATGAGTAGTAGCGCAATTCGAGCACTATAGTAAGTTTTTGCACCCTCTTACTTTGTTTTGTTTGTGCATTGAGGACACTGCACCATTTTTGGGTGGGGATAGATATTTTGAAATGAAAGATATGCTTGTACCATATTTGGTCGTGTGAAACTATGATTTGTATGAAATATTTTTATGAGTGAATTTGGATATGTGATTGTGATCCATTGTAGTCCACATGTTTTTTGGAGATGTGATTGTGATCCTTTGTAGTCCACATGTTTTTATTGCTTTCTTATTATAGCTTCTTTTTTTCCTTATATTAACTTCTTTTTGCTTTTATATTGTAGGGCCATCCTTGATTTTCTCAGTCATGGTTCTTTCCTGAGAGGCTTACTTTTTATTGAATCTTGCATAATAAAAGTAGATAGGCATTGTAGTGCATGGGCCTGATGATGGATTTCTAGGCAACATTTGATGAGTTGGAAATTTACCAACTCATTAGGCTCCTAATCATGAGTTTTTGCTTAGTTTTCAAGTCATTTATGAGGATTTTATGCCCTTTCTCTAGAATTCTTTGTAGGTCCTCATATGAGTAAAGAAAGCATGAAATCGAGCAAAACACATGGAATTTGAGAAGAATTTTGATGAGTTTGCATATGAGGGAGAGGAACTAAAGATAAGGGAAGATTTGAGGTCAAAAAGAGTTTCAAAGACATGCTTTGAATCGGTTAAACGCAGATCTGTAAGGGCGAAACACAGAAGCTACTGCCCAAACCAACTAAACAACCGGCCCTTCAGGGAATTGCACCGGCTAAAAGCGACTGAACTGCTGGTTCCCCCTGCCAAGCCACTGTTTTCAAACTGCTAAAAATTTGGTGCTCCATGGATTACAACCGATGAAACGCCAGTTCCTCACCTGAAAGGTCGTCTAATAAAGGGTAAAAGGGGTACAAAAAGGTCTCAAAAGCATCTAGAAGCTCCAAGGACATTTGGGGAAAGTTTTATACAAGAAAGTACAGATATATAACCTCCATTGTAAACCAACTAAAAGGAGAACCTTCAACCAACATATTATTCATCAAATTTTCATCTTCTTCATAAAATTTTGAGGAGTTTCTTTTCTCCATAGTTTTGTAGAGTTAGGTAGTACTTTTCTTCTTCTTTTTCTTTAACCCATTTTGGGGGAATTCCACCGTTGTTGTAAGCGCTTGTGAAGCAGATTTTTGAAGCTAATGCAATGAATAGGAGTGGAATCCTCTTGGTATCTTCTCTCTATCTTTAAATATGCTTTTGCTAGTTAGAAGTATATGCATGGTGGGTTTGTTAATTTGATTGGGATTTTGATAAATTTCTCTTAGATTCTTATTGAATTATAGATGGGTATTGCTAGATGCATCTTCATATTGTTCAATTAAGTTTAAATCTATTAGATTCTCTTCAATCTATTGATGGAGCTCATTGATGATGATATGGGTCTATCTATCCTTGCTTGATTGTTTCTTTAGAGAGAATAATTAAGTATTGGAAGGTAATCTAGTAGTGGGCATGGATAAGAGATTGTAAAATTAAGCTAGAAATAGTTGAAATTACTTCCTCATTCCTAATTGGCAGCTACTAGCTAGGAATAGTGCAGTTGCTAAACCAAATCAATTTGGGTTAAGCTAAATTGTATCAAGATTTTGAGAAAACTCTAGAAAGTGGTAGTCAATAGGCTGAGAAGCTGAGACTACCTACTTCTCGAGATTATTTACACTTGAGTCTAAGGTATTGAAGAAATTTCTGATTTAATTGTGATATCACCCATAGAATGTCCCTAGCCTCTCACTTGTGATTACTTCAATTGGAATTCCCCCCAATTAGTTTTAGTTTAGAATTAGTTAGTCAATTTTCCCTTTTTATTTCCCCCAAATTTTACTTTTCAAGTGTTGAATAATTATGTGCTCTAGTTTGAATTAGTTTATAACTTTTGAATTATCAACTCAATTCTTGGCGGATTCGACCTCGACATCCGTCGGGAATATTTGTTCTGAGCAGTGACCGTTTACGCTACTTCATAAAAGAAAAGTGTATTTTGGATGTTATCAAAATTGCGCCATTTCTAGGGAATTGAGACGTGATAAGACATTAGTTATTTATTGATTCAAACTAGTTTTGCATTTTTTTTAGAAAATTTTGTTTTGCTTTTATTTTTGTTTTTGTTATTGTTTGTTGTAGTTGTATGATGGGATCATGCAATTGAAGGATGTTTGTTGGTGACAACCCTTATTATAATGAACCATGTCCCTATTGTGGAGGACCACACCATTGGTAAGATTGCAAATATGCTCCTAGAAGGGAGATGAGTGCATCTTCTCCTTCCTATGATGGGTATAGATACACATTATGTGGTAGTCATGGGAGACATTGGGATAGATGCCAAAATGGGTTCACTTCCCTCTATAATAGTTATGATAGGAGTTGTGCTGCCAAGCTTAAAAGAAATGAATCCATGGAAAGTGAGGGAAGGAGAAGCACATGTGGACGCATAGAAGCCATGCTCCAAGCCTTTTTGGAGTAGAGAGTCTAATGCGGACAAGAGACAACCCCTCCATGCCCATGGAATCATCAACTGCTCAAGAAGAAAGGTGTGAAACTCTAAAAGAAGAAGCGGAGGACATATTGAGGAGCATAACAAGAAGAACTGAACAATGGGGCATAGCTCCACTTGACTCATGGGAGGAAGTTCAAAATGATAATGAAGAAAGAGTCAAAGTGAGCTTTGAAGAACTCATAGAGGTGCGCCAACCAACCAACATTGCAAAAATGCAAGATGCCAAGGTTGAAGAAGTTACACTAGAGTCTCCAAATGACATCCAACAATTCATGCTCAAGGACTGTAGTGCACTTGGAGAGGACGATGTCAAGCAAGAAGCATGCTTGAAAGGGGAGCGACTTAAACCCCCTCTTATCATTTTTCAACATTGACCTTGGTTGACAAAATGGAAACGGAGGAGACCAAGTTGATGAAGGGAATTGAGGAGGAAGATCAAGGTGGCTTCATCTTAGAGTATGCCATGCCAACAAGGCCAAAGCACATCCCTCCTTCAAGGGCCAAGAAACACAAGATGCAACATCTGTTGCTTGGTCCTTTGATGCTTACACCACTACCCTTAAATCGGGGTGAAAGAACGGAAGAGAAACTAGGGGTGCAATTCAAATTCTCAAAGTGGAGAGAGAAGTGATGAAGTTGAAGTCGTCGAGCCACGATGTTAACTAAGGGCTTCTTAGGAGGCGACCCAAGCGCTTTTACATTTTGTTTTTATTTCACTTTTGTTTTTTTTTAGTTTATGTTTGTGTTGTCTTTGATTTTATAGGGTTGGAACAGGTGTGGAACATGGCAAACAGTGAGATAAGAAAGAAGAAAAGGAGAAGCATGGAAAATGCATATAAAACGGATGCCTCCACCATATCAGGGAGTTCTCTCACCCATTAATTCCTCATTTTGTTTTACCTTGTGCATTGAGGACAATGCTTTATTTGTGTTAGGGGTGAATTCTGAGTAGCCCACTTGTTAAGTGATGCCTGATATGGCCCTATGATAGATTAGGTGACGTTATTCTTAAGGGCAAATCATCATTACTTGTTAGTTTATATCTCCTTTTTAGATAGTGTTCTTTGAATAAACTCCAAGGGTTTTTTTTAAACGGCGGTTCTTACCCAAGGAGAGATTTCTTTGTCTTTTCTTTTGTTGTCGAACCGAGTAGGCACATTCCGATGATAGATTGAGAGGCGAATTTCTTAAGGAAAAATGTAAAGTCTAGAGTCTTGTGAGTCTTTTGTGCACTTTTTTGATGAGGTACCGCCAACAATTATTTCTTGGCATTGTGCATGAGCTTTTGAAAAGAAAAAGAGGGGCATTTAATGTGAAATGTGCATGCTCTTATAATGAATTATATATTCTTTTCTTGGCTTGTTGATTCGTAACTAGCTCGTTAAAAGTCATCCTCTTAACGAGACAAAGAAAATGTGTGAACTCCTTGAATTGTGATGCCTTGTGTGGTGAGGGTTTTGGAATAATTCTTGTGTATACATGATTGTCTAGAACTTTCCCTAAGTGTGATACAAGGTGAAATGATAGATGTGGTTGTACTTAGAACATGATCTTAGGCCCTCTTTTGTTAGTCACTTCACCCAAATGACCTCCTTGAACATTAATCTTTGACAACCAAAGTTTGAGCCTTGGACCCTTTCTTTGGAAACCACATTACAAGCCTAATAACCATTTTTAATCCTTCTCTTTGGCACCCATCCTCCCAATTGCTAGTGATAAAATAAAAAAAGGGCTTAAAGCCCTTGAAATGGGGAGCGATAAGGAAATAAATGTGAGATGGGGCAAAAGCCTAAGTTTGGGGGTTTGCAAGAGTAGGGGGGAAAATGAGAAGCCTAAAAGTGAGTTAGCACCAAAATGTTGATGAGTTGAATAAATGGATGGGTTGAAAGACCTCGAATCATCAAAAGAGAAAGAATAGAAAAAAAGTGCTATCTCTTGCATAGATAAGGCTAAATGTGAAAGTCATGGGTATTATAAGGGTGGCTTGTGTTATACAAAGGATAAAGATAATGAACAAGGAGAAATAAGGTGGAGTGATTTCAATAAGATGATGGGGTGTTACAAGCTTTTGTAAAGACATTAGAGAGGCTTTAGTCACTAAAGGTAAATATTTATCCTACCCTTACCCCTAGCCTTCATCATGACCCGCAAGTCCTAATTGATTTTGAGTATAGAAACACTACATTAGTGGCGATATACATGAAGGGCAAGTCTATGGGTCACTTTGTATGTACTTGAATTTTTTTGTGAGAGTGAGCGCGTTTGTCTTATCTTATAATCCTGTTGTGTGAAATACTAAAATATGTGTGTGGGATTCTCTCTTCTTGTGAGGGGAATCATTTCCTTGGAGTACATGCTTAACATCATTTCCAAAGAGAGGTATGTCTAAGGCAAGCGAGTAGCGAACTTTAAGGAAAGTTTTAAATATGAATTGTCAATGACTTGAGATTCTCTTTGAAATTATTTTAAGGAACTATGCCCCTTGTTTGAATGAAAAGAATGCATGCAAGATATGTTTAATGATTGTGGTTACCTATTGAAGATTGTGAACATGGTTTTGAGTCTTTTCTTTTTCTTGAATTGGTGTATAATGTTTGGGTTGTCTTGCGGATTGATGATTTTAAGTACAACTACCATAGTGCCCTAAGCCTTAGAATTGTTCCTTTGTGAAAGAATTTCTTGATTGGCCCTTGATGAAAAAAGTCATGTATAACATGTTGTTCATTTGCTCAACTGTAAAGAATTGCATTACTTGAAGACAAGCAACAGTTCAAGTTTGGGGGTTTGATGAGTTGGAAATTTACCAACTAATTAGGCTCCTAATCATGAGTTTTTGACTAGTTTTTGAATCATTTATATGGATTTTATGCCCTTTCTCTTGAATTCTTTGTAGGTACCTCATGTGAGTAAAGAAAGCATTAAATCGAGCAAAACACATGGAATTTGATAAGAAATTTGATGAGTTAGCATATGAGGGAGAAGAGCTAAATATAAGAAAAGATTTGAGCTCAAAAAGAGGTGCAAAGACATGCTTTGAATCGGCTAAATGCGGATCTGGAAGGGCGAAATACAGGCGAAACACCAAAGCTACTTCCAAGACCGGCTAAAAAACCGGCCTTTCATGGAATTGCACCAGCTAAAAGCCACTAAACCGCCGGTTCCCCCCGCCAGACCACTGTTTTCAACTGGCTAAAGTTTGGTGCTTCACGGATTGCAACCGGCAAAACACCGATTCCTCACTGGAATGGCCGTCTAATAAAGGGTAAATGGGGTCCAAAAAGGTCTCAAAAGCATCTAGAAGCTCCAAGGAAATTTCGGGAAAGTTGTACACAAGAAAGTACAGATTTATAACCACCATTGTACACCAACTAAAAGGAGAACCATTCAACCAACATATTATTCATCTAATTTTCATCTTCTTCATAAAATTTTGAGGAGATTCTTTTCTCCATATATTTGTAGAGTAAGGTAGTATTTTTCTTCTTCTTTTTCTTTAATCCATTTTGGGGGAATTTCACCATTGTTGTAAGAGCTTTTGAAGTTAATGCAATGAATGTGAGGGGAATCCTCTTGGTATATTCTCTCTATCTTTAAATACGCTTTACTAATTTTATAGTTAGAAGTATATTCATGGTGGGTTTGTTAATTTTATTGGGAATTTGATAAATTTCTCTTGGGTTCTTATTGAATTATAGATGGGTATTTCTAGATGCATCTTCATATTGTTTAATTAAGTGTAAATCTATTAGATTCTCTTCAATCTATTGATGGAGATTCATTGATGATGATATGGGTCTATCTATCCTTACTTGATTGTTGCTCGGGAGAGAATAATTAAGTATTGGAAGGGAATCTAGTAGTGGACATGGATAATAGATTATAAATTTAAGCTAGAAATAGCCGAAATTACTTCCTCATTCCTAATTGGCAACTAATAGCTAGGAATAGTATAGTTGCTAATCCAAATCAATTCAGGTTAAGGTAAATTGTAGCTAGATTTTGAGGAAACTCTAGCAAGGGGTAGTCAATAGGCTGAGAAGCTGAGACTACCTACTTCCCGAGATTATTTACACTTGAGTCTAAGGCATTGAAGAAATTTCTGATTTAATTGTGATCTCACCCATAGAATGTCCCTAGACTCTCACTTGGGATTACTTCAATTGGAATTCCCCCCAATTAGTTTTAGTTTAGAACTAGTTAGTTAATTTTCTCTTTTTATTTCCACCCCAATTTTACTTTTCAAATGTTGAGAAATTATGCGCTCTAGTTTGAATTAGTTTATACCTTTTGAATTATCAACTCAATTCTCTGTGGGATTCGACCTCGACATCCATCGGGAATATTTGTTTTGAGCAGCGACCATTTATGCTCCTTCGTAAAAGAAGAGTGCATTTTGGACGTTAGCAACATTCTTAAGGGTACCAACCTACTTTGTTGTTTTGTCTTAGGATGAATAAATTATTTGTGACTTAGGTGGTGGTGGCAATTGAACTATTTGAATGCTTATGCTGATTTTTGAAAACAATGGCCCCCTCCTCCCTCAAAATTTTTGCCTTCGCTGCCTGAAATTTTCCTTAAAGACATACCAAATTATTCATGAATCCCTAGTCTCCCTCTTTGAGCCTTTTGACCTTTTTCTTGGTCAACCCCAATGGAAGTCGACGTTAATTCTCAAGCTGACCCTCTTTTGAACCTATCCTCCTTGACAATGTAAAAGTAATTAAAAATGAGTGAAAAATTGTAATTTAGGGGTGATAAGGAGGGAAAGAAAGAAATAGGCCAAAAAGGTGATGTATAAGCATATTCCAAGGTGTACTTGAGAAATGAACTAAAAAGAAGAAAAAGAAAAGAAAGAAAAGGAGAAAAAAAGGGAAAAAAATGAAGTTTGAGATCACTAAAATATTTCGGGTGTGAAAAATGCTAAAACAAAAGAAGGGATCAAAAAGTTGAAAAGGTTGTGGAAAAGTTATGACGTGGTCAATGATGGTAAATGAGTTACTGAAAGCCAAAATTGTATCCTACCAGCCCTTTAACTTTTATTACAAGCTTAGAAAACACCTTATGTGATCCCAATCTGGATATCCAAAAAGAAAGGAATCTGAGTAAATAGGCAAGCATATAGTAGTTATGAACTATCTTGTGAAGTTCTTTTTGAGTGCATTTATCTTCTCTTTTTATTTTGTGTGTCCTTGTGGTGTGTCTGCCATTACATTAGAAAAAGTTTACTTTCCTTGGTCTACTTGTGAGGGCATGTGGATTTGAATGGGCGACACGTTTTTGTTCTCTAATTTAGGTTTACACTAGTTGAGATGATTTCATAAATGGAGGTTGCACGCTTAGTTCAAATATTTGCGAGAAAATTGTGTTTTGATTGATAGAAGGGGTGGTTGGAATGAATTTTGTGTGTTAGTAGCTATTATTGAAAAACCACCCAAGTCATGATAATTTGTGATTCCGAGACATTAATTAGGTTTAGGATAGTTTCTCTTCTTAGTTAGCTTGAGCAGAAGTAAATTCTTTAAGGTGGGGGTGTTGATATGTTGGGAATTAGCGACACATCTTTACTTTACTTCATAGTATTTTTCATGCATTTAGGAGTTAAATCAATAAGAAACTAACCTTATTATGCTATATTTCAGGAATTCAATCAATGTAAAGATTAAAGGAGTTTAGGAGAGAAAATTACTCAAAGGACGAGGCAACATATGGACCGTCTATCTAAAAGACGGTTTGTATCTCCTTCCGTCCCTTCCCAGTTACAGATTCCAGAAACCCATCCAAAAGGGTCCTTACAATACAGTTGAAGGGATAGACCGTCTTCCAAACGGACGGTCCTTGAATTGACAACTGGACCCAAGCCAGGAATAATGGGATTTATAAAGTACGATGCAAGGTATAAGCAATCTTTCCAAAGGACGGTCCATCAATCAAAAGACGACAAGCTATTAGATAGAAGCTTCAATGTAAAATACAAACCAATGGATAGTCCGTCCTTCCAAAGGACGGTCTGTCCCTGTACACCTGGCACTCCGAAGTTTGAGTTAATTGTGCTTTTTGGGACATAGTGTAAATTGATTTTTCTTGTACTTTTAGGATGCTTTTTCATTATTGAGTTTATACTTAAAATAGAGAGTAGAGATTAGCTAGTTTATCCCTAGCTTTTAAAGTGGATTCTAGACCTTAGCTTGTAACTTGAAGATTTTCATTCAACTATTGAAGACTTTAATTTCTCTTGGTAAGAATATCTAATTACTTTAATTCTACTCTTCTTCTTTCTATAGGTAACTAAACACAGATCTAGGGTTGTGAACCCTAATGATCTCAATTTGTTAAAATTGAGTTTGGGCTTATGAACGTTTGATTAATTTTTGCTTTGTAGTGTGTGATTGGTGATGAGAGTCATCCAATCCTGCCCAATAACCTTTATAATGCTTGAAAGAGCAAATTTAGGTTTGGTAAGAATCAATCAACAATAACTTAAGGAATAACCCTTGTTTAATGGATTATCTTAGACATAGGTTGAATTCCATTTGGCAACAAGCAATTAGGTATAATGGAGTTCTCTTCAATTTGACAAAATTGAAGTAGATTGTCACCTATGGTGCTATTGAAAGTTACCCATTCGTTGCCTAAGTAAATTGCTTACATGTTCAGCTCAAGCCCTCTCTCAATTCTTCCTTATTCGGTGATTTAGGGAGATCACCCATAATTGGGGTCACTTTCCTAGAATTATCTCAAATTGATTGCAACCCTAGGATATTGCACTTTGTAGTCGTAGTTAAATGTCATTACTCTAATTTCGGATAGACGCTAATCTTGCAATACTTCAATGTTTATTAATAGATATCTGGGATTCGAATAGTCTCTATGGATTCAACCCCAAATCTTAGTTGGGTTCTTTGCTGCAATCGTTTACACTACCAAATATTGGAAGTGGATTTGGATGACATCACCGGGCACATAAAAATCAGTCCACTGCTCAGGACAATAATATTGAGGTGATGTTGAAGCAAATAATGTCTAAACAAGCAAAAATGGTGGCATATATGAGAAATCTAGAAAAGCTAATTAGTGAGCTAGTATAAAACCAGAATACAAGGCCTCGAGGAGGCCTACCTAGTGATACTGACCCAAATCCGAAGCAAGTTAATGTTGTAACGAACCGCAGTGGTAGAGAGTTCTAGGAGCTTGTGCCAAAGAAAGGTATACATTGAAGAAATAGGAGTGCATCTTAAGAAAGAGGAAAAAGTGCAAGATGCACCATCTAAAATAAGGCTACCACCCCCTTTACCTCAGAGATTGTGAAAACAGAAAGAAGAGGCTGGTTATAAGAAGATTTACATTAGTGGGTGCACATAAATCTCCCCCTTATAGATATGTTACAAGAGGTCCTAAAATATGCTAAGTACATCAAGGAAATTATGGCAAAAAAGAATCAGTTGATAGAATATGGCGCAGTGGCACCTACCGAAGTGTGCACTTCAAGAATATAGAAAAAGCTGCCAACCAAAATGAAAGATGGGGGCAGTTTCACAATTGAGGTGACTATGGGGCAGAAAATCATAGCTTGTGCCTTGTGTGATCTTGAGGCCAGTATTAACCTGATGCCATCATCCATCTTCAGGAAATTAGGGTTGGGCACACCGCTCCCCACCACTATTATTCTACAGTTGGCTAATAGATCATTCGCAAGACCTGAGGGCATCATCGAGGATGTATTAGTGCAGGTTGGGTCCCTCATCTTCCCTATAGACTTTTTTATCATAGACTTCAAGCCAAACTCAAAAGTTCCATTTAATTTGGGATGTCCCTTTCTGGATACTAAGCAAGCACTCAATGATGTAGCTACCGGACAACTAACCGTGGGGGGTCATGATAAGGTGGAGGTGTTTGATTTGTACAAAGCTATCAAGCTTCCAGCCATTTATGAAGACTTATCCACTATCACAGTGTTGGAGATTGAGCTAGAGCTTCCTTTTATCACATATAGTGAACCATAGAAGAGGCCATATATGGATGATGATGCTGGTGGTGATGCTATTGATGAGATGTTAGACAGCCTGAAAGGCATAAGGAGTTCTTTCTCTCATTTTTGTTTTTCATTTCTTTCACAGCACTAGGGACAGTGTTTTGCATTTCTTTCCCTGTTTGTTTGTAGTATATGTCTTCATAGGATGGATTCCTCAGCTTTTGTTTTCGGTGCTTTTCCTGAGGATAGTCCCTTTTTAACCGATTAGAATTTTTTTAGGTGTTAGTCATAGGTAGTATAACTTCTCGATGATGGATGGATGATGACCATCTTAAGGAAAAATTGGTCTCAGGATAATTGTGGGGTGAGAAACTGCCACTTGTTGCACTCTTGAAACTCTACTTAGGTATAAACTAGACGTCATGGGTAGTTCACTTGAAAAATGCATGAAAAAATTTAAAATTTTTCACTAGAGACACACAAGTTCTTTAAATAGGCTTAATTATGAAAATTCATTCAATTTGGTTATTTGTAGATATGTGATCATAGAAACCCATTTTTTCTCTATGGTGCCTAATCATACCCAAATTACACCTCGCAATGAAGTATAATATAGTGGCTATCAAATATGGTAACCTAACTAGATTTGGGTCGATTTCAAGGGAATAGGGAAGAAGTAACATGTTAATGATGGGTAAATCAACTAGTAGTTAATATGGGTTGCAAATAAAAAAAAAGTAAATTTAAAAAGTAATAAAGTTGTTATGAAATTAATGAGATGAATCTAGAATTGTGTTCTCCATGACTTCATGACATAGAAGGCTTATTTTATTAATGACCCATCTTGGTGAATATTTTTGTAAGACTGACGATTAAGTTCATCTAATGTCTCTCGACCTACATAGATGAATTTCACCCAAATCCTCTCGGACTTGAGATGTGTATATTTTGCCTTCGCCATAAGTCTTGGATTAACTATTTTCAGTTAGAGCCAAGTTCATTAAATGAGGTTTGGTAGCCTCAAATTTTCATTGTTATTTTCTTTTCTAACTTCAATCTCTTTGGTCAAGCAAGTTGATGATACAAGCACGTTTCAATGTTTGCAATCACTAAAACTCATTAAATGAAGAGAATAACAATCCACTAAATTCATCATTCAAGATTCACTATTTTATTTTACCTGCTTCCGTTAATCTATCATGGTTCCCACAACCTTTTTTAAAGAGATTTAGCCGTCGTGTTTGAAGAAACAATAACATAAGATTATAAGTCATAATGAAATACTTATAATAATATGAAATTATTTGCAAATCTCGAAAGCTAAATAGAATCGCAAGAAGTTGATATTTTCCTCCAACACTAGTATGGAATAATAGTTTTCACACTTAAAACAATTCAATGTGTAAATATTTTGTGTGACTCTAGAAGTCTAGATATATAAAATTGCCTTAAGAGGGCGTATATATAGTGGCAGAATGAATATGCATTTGTTCCTACCTAGACTGGAATTGGACTTTGCAACTTCTATTCCTACTTGAACTAGGATTAGATTTTGCAAAAGTCTGGCTACCTGGGACTCCATCGTGCTAGGGGCTTGGCGCGGCACGGCGCCTGGTGCACTGCCTTCCCTACGCGTCAAGTAGACTGATGCACTCCCCTCCCCATATGCTGCCAACTTCCTTCGATCTTGTCTTTCTCAATCCCAGTTTTATAATACTTGCTTTTTAAGCTTTAAATAAGTCTGAATCCGCTAAGTTTACCCCTGAAAATATCTAATTATATGTATTAGCTCTATTTCATAGATGTCCCAAAAAACCAAAGAAAACAAACATAATTTATTCTTAAAACATAACTAAGTATGGCCAAAATATGGAAAATAAGTGCATAAATACGCCTAACATCACCAACCCACACTTAAAATATTGTTCATCCTCGAATAATCTACTAGTTTATCCTCGAACAATCTACTACTTCCCCAATCAAGTTCAACCACAAAATTCCCCTTGCAAACAGGTCTACTTATACTCAGGGTCCAACTCAATCAAGCTCCAACAATCCACTCAATATGCATATAAGATCAACATGCAAAAGTCACAAATTGAAATCACTTAGCTTCTATAACTAACTCAACAAGATATATTTGGGCCAACATGAATTATATGTAATTTAGCAATCAAAGATACATAAAAAAAACTAACCATTTTGTGCCCCTCACTATTTAGAGAGATTCCCTTTCACTCACATGATATATATCAATTTTGACTTAGGCATAAATAGAATATTATATTTCACTCTCCCAAAGAACTCAACATGCATGCAAAAGACAACCCATAGGCTCGCCATTAGTGTAAATACTCCACTAATATAGAACATCGAATCTAAGATCAATTAGGACTTAAGATGGTTGTAATGTAGGCTAAGGGACGGGTAGGAACTATTTGACCAAGATAGTGACTATTCTCCCTAAGCACTTTAATATTTCACAACTCATGAACTTTTTTAGCACATTCTTCAATCTTCCTACTTTTCTCCTTATACCTCCCTTTTTTTTCAATATGCAACTTAGGTGACTAGTCAGAAACTCTTAACATTAAGTTCATTCACTTTCTCTTTTGTTTTCTTTCATTCTTGATTCATTCATTTATTTTTCAAACTTTTTCTTTTTTTCTTTTCACACTATATCACCTTCCTTGTTTTGCAATTTTCACCCTCTTCTTTCTTTCTAATTTCTACACTTTAGCTTTTCCACTTTTTTCTCTTCACTTGTTCTCCTTTCATGCAAAATTTTTAATTAAAGTGATCTAGAGTCCTTTGGATCAAACAAAGATCAATAGAACAAAAAGGACTAAGCTTGTAATATAGTTATCAAAAGAATTGGCTAAGGCTCAAAATGGCTAACTAGGACAATCACATCAAGGTAGGTAAAATCTGGATACAAATAGGTTAGCAAATATATAGCTATATCACTTCCTAGATTCAACATTCTCATTTCACTTTGCATACACACCAAGCGAGGTCTAGATATCAAATTGAAAGAATAAAGTATACAAAGTATCTCACTCACACAATGGCACAAATGGTTCAAAAATGGCAATCAAGATTACATAAATACATATATCCATATTTAATATCTCACATTATTAAGCCCAATTTTTCAAGCGTAGGAGTCAAGTTATCAAGGTCTAAGTGTTTCTACCTTTCATGCATTTTTGAATGATTTATACAAATTTTCTCTTAAAACAGTCGTCATCCATCCATCATCGGGAACAGTCAGGACTATAACTCAAAAAATTAATCTAGACCCTTTAATCGGTTCTAAGGTACTATCCACTAGAAAAGTATCAAAAATAAAAATTGGGAAAACCCAAATAAAAAAAATTAAAAACATACAAAACTACTACTAGCTAGCAGGTCTCACATTATACATCTCAAAAAAATAGGACCAATATGAATAAATTTAGCAATAGCATACATGGAACAAGAAATTTTACTTCTCCCATCCTACACTTAATCAATAGCATTGTCCTCAGTGTTAAAACAATAATGTACAAGTAAAAAGGGTGAAAGAAGAACTCCCAGGTCCTATTCGTCATCCTCCGTGGTGGCATAAGTAGCTTCCCCAAACTCAAAATCTCGATTTTCCTCTTGCCATCAGCACACCGCGGCGTGCAGCTCACTATGTCATTGACACAATGCATCACGCAGCTCCGTGCGTAGGTTGGCATGCACATCACGTAGCTCTGTTTGAAGCTTGGCTTGCGCGCCTCATGTGCCATTTTATGGCGCCCAAAGACCAACTATGTACCTGTGACTTCTTTTCTTCACACTTGAACAAATAAATCAAATCTAAAAATTTTCCAGAACAAACATTAAGTTACCTTGGACTTCCTCCCAAGTAGCGGCTGATAACATCATGGCACGACGTCATCAGTTTTATCACTTTTCTTTTCACTTTGAACTAATGAACTACACCCCTAATTTTATTTCTAATTTTTCACTCCGCTCGAGGGGTGGTAGTGTAAAAATGGAGGCACCAAGCAATAGATGTCGCATGTTGCACTTCTTGGCCCTTAAATGAGGAATGTGATTTTGCCCCGTTGGCATGACAAACTTTAAAATGAAGTCACTTTGATCTTCCTCTCCAAAATCCTCTATAGACTTGGTCGCCTCAATTTTCATATCTTCAACCAAGTATAATATTGAAAAATGATTGGAATGCGGTCCAAGTCGCTCTATTTTCAAGCATGCTTCCTTCTTGACATCCTCCCTCTCAAATGTACTAGAGTCCTCAAAAATTATTTGATAGACTTTTCTTTGCAAATCTACTTCTGCGTTATTGTTGGGTTGGTTGGTTGGGAATTGTCGCTTACAATTTCCACTTGGTCAAGTTTTGCTTCATGAGGGGAACTTTGTACCTCTTGCAAAAATCCTCGAAAAAATCCATGTTTTGGATAACTTCTTCATCATCATGTTGTGTGTTTTCCCTACAGTCATGACTCGGACCTGATAACGCTCAACACATCTCTCCCAATTAAGGGAGGTGGCAGCGGTCGTTGTTAAAAATAAAAATGCCCAATGAGTGTCGGGGTCAAATTCCACAAGAAATTGAAGTAGATCAACCAAGAGTTGTAAAATAAATCAATTTTGCGTGCATCATTGTTTATAATGTAAAAAGGGTAAATTGGGGGAAAATGAGTGAATTATAAAATTCTAATTACTAAACAAAATAAGGCAAGTTTGATTGTTGCAAGCAATGAGAATGAATTAGGGATGTGCTTTTGACGGGGCATCATTTAGATTGGGGTTAATTAACTAGTCCCAAACATCAATTACAACATGAATAGAAATAGCTAAGGCTACATCTGATGTTTCTCAACCACTTGGGCGAATTTTTCTTGGGCTTTCTCAATTCCAAGGTCACAACTATCAATCAGCCACAAAAAACATGAGAAAGGGCTAAGCTAACTCTAGCCTCATCCATTTAATAGATTGTGGGAATAGGTTTTGAATATCTCTAGCTCAACCCCACATATCCACAACCCAAATCCTCACTAATGCTTCCTTACCCAAATCTTCTCTATTTTAAGCAAAAGTAAGATAAGAAGAGTACATCAATGATTGCAACCATTAATTTTAGCATTCAAACTTGGAGGAAACACTAGATTCATTCATTATAATTGAATTTAATACTAAATTAGCAACCCCCGATCCATTCAAAACTCAAATCATGAACACATCCTAGCAAAATTAGCTTCTCATGGATGAAGTTAAAGAGAAGATATCCATGGGTAATTCATTAATATTCATCATATTGAATAGAAATTCAAGCTTTCAACAATCTACTACAATGGTGTACTTAGCTCAAAATAGCAAAGAAAAAAAAGAAGAACAATGTACTCTCCTTTTTCTTCCTCTACTTCTCTTTACAATTCTCTACACAATGTAAAATTTATGTCATATATGTGTACCATTGGGGTATTTCTGTGGATTCCCCTTTTACACAGCTTTCCTCATATGCCCTTGGAAGATTCCACATTGAATTTGTGCCAGAGTTGGACATTTTTGCCCTCTTAGCAATTTGGTCACTGGCGCGACACCTGCGACTGCGCCAAGCTGCGAGCCGCAGCTGCTTTGTAGGTCCTAACAGTATTTCCTGGCATTGTTCTACAGTTGCACCTGCATTTCGCAGGTACCAACCTGCATTTCACAGGTTCCTTTTTCCTCAACATAAGTTCTAACTACGTATCATAGGTGCCCTTCTGTGGAATGCATGTTCCTTACTTCCAGCAAACTGCTTTTTGTTCAATTCCTCTGTTTTCCTTGTCTAGGTTCAATACTTGCAAAATCAAAGAGGAAAGGCATAAAACCTTCCTAATTGATGTGAAAACAATGAAAAAGCTTACGCATAAAAGCCTAATGAGTTAGTAAATTACCAACTCATCAAACCCCCAAACTAGAACCATTGCTTGGCCTCAAGCAAGGCATTCTCTCACAACTAAGAATTGAATTAAACATCCATATTAAAAGAATTGCATAAGGGGATACTGATGCTTAATATAAACCCAAAATCTCATACTGACTCAAGAAAAATAAAAAGACTAAAAACATGCTACACAAACTCAATTGGTAACCATAAGCATTTGGCATATCTCACTTTCAATCTTTTCAATTCAAATTAGAGGCATATTCCAACAAATCAAAATTAAAAAGCATCTCAAATCATTGACAATCAACATTCAAAGTTTTCCTCAAAGTTCATTGTATAGCTTTTCGTATTCATACCTCTCAATAGAAAATACAAGTTTTAGCATTTATTCCAAGGAAATGATGCCACTCACCACAAGGGAGAATCCCATTCACACAGATGCAATTCACACATAGGAATTATGAAATGATGCAAAGACGCTCACTCTCTCAAGGAAATTCAAGAGCATACACAATCAACCCATAGGCTTGTCCTTTATGTAACTCACCATAATGTAGAGTTCCTGTACTTGGAATCATAAAGGACTTGCAGGTCATAATGAAGGCTAGGGGTTAAAGGTAAGACAACTTTTAGCTCTAGTGACTAGAACCTCCCTAATGCCTTTTGTGAAAACATTCTAACATCCCGCTACACTATTGAGTCTACTCCACCATATCTCTCGTTGTTCACCATTCACATTGTTCATCAAGAACCACTCTTCTAAAAACTTGAATTCTACATTAAACCTCAACTAAACAAGAGATGCCACCATTCAACTTTCTCTTCTTTTTAGAGGTTTTCTTTTCAACCAACCATTTCATTCTTTTCATCAAGAAATTTGGTGCTACCTAACATTTAAAGCTCATTCCTCTTTTTTCCTTTTTTTGCACTCCCCTAAACTTAGGCGTTTTCCTACATCAAATTTCATATTTCCACCCTCAACTCTTGGGCTGCAAGCCTCATTTTCTTTCCTTTCATCACTAGCAATTATAGAGGAATGGGTGCCAAAGAAGGAGATGAAAAAGGGTATAGGGCTTGTAATGTGGTGGCTAAGAAAAAGGCTCAAGTCTCAAACAGTGGTTAACAAGAGTTGATGTTCAAGAAGGTCAAGTGATTAAGTGACTAACAAAATCAAAGACTAAGGTCATCTTCCAATTGCAGCTACATCTAGGATTTCACCTTGAATTATATTTGAGGAAAGTTCTAGACAATATGCATACACAAGAATTAAACTTGACATCTCACCACCCTAGGCTCATATTCCAAGGAATTCAGCTATATTTCACAAACTCTTCAAAGCTATGAATTTAGACAAGCTATTTTCGAGTTTCGCATACTCGCTTTGCAAATCAAAAAATAAAGAATGTACAACTCATGATAAGAGACTGCTCTTTTCAATTTCAAACCCCTTTTCAACTTCAACACTCATTTCTATTCCTTAAAATTTTTTTGGTGGAACCAATTAAAGCAAGTATAACAATTACTCAATGACATGGCAATTTCTCTTAAGAAAGTCATCTCTCAATCTATCATAGGAAAATTTCACCCGGTTCAACACAAAAAAAGAAAAAAAATTGCTTATTGGAAAAGAACTGTGGTATAAAGAAAACCGTTGGAGTTTATTACTATCTACTATCTGCAAAGGCTATTGCAAAGCACGGGTCAAGAATTTATTAAAATGTAAGACCAATTCGTCAATGGCACTTCACATTATCAAAGTAAGAAAAACAGCCCAACAATTTTCATTAATACAAAAGGAAACAATGGCATTCATTCAACTAATCATCACAACACAATACGTAAAACATCAAAAGAAAAGCAGCATGACAAAGGCAACAAGAGTCAATAATTAATGAAAAAGAGCACTCCCCACCCCTAACTAAGAATTCCACATTGTCCCCAATGTACAAAATAAGAACAAGGACAGGAAGAACTCCCTAAAATAGCTACTCCTCTCCACCATCATCACCTGCCTCATCGTCACCACTATCTCCTTCATGATCTGGCTCATCATCCTCCCCTAAGCCCACCAGAAAGTCATCAATAGGTCCCGAGCTGTGTGTGGGGTAGCCATGGCTTCTTCTTAGAAGCTGACATCAATGTTGGCTATGGGTGCCCTGTTGCGCCCTATTTTTCTCGTAAAAACTGGGTCAGGACATGTGACAACTCTTGAAGGATAAATTAAAGGAATAATCGCCACCTAACAAAATATGGTGCGTTAGGAAACCGGACTAAAATAATTATCCATTTGACTAACCTAGGTCGGCAGAGTCGGGTAAGGGTTCAAGTCACCTTGAAAGGAAGGTGTTAGGCACCCGTTGCGGAATTAGACCTTGTAATTTCTTTTAATTCTCAGTGCCCTTTAACATCCCCTTTTCCATTGTATATCAATATTTATTACATTACAACAGCTAATGAAATGGTAAAAAATACAAAAGAAATTATCAAATCTAAGCTCTTTCATCTCTTTCTAGGCCCAAACTCAAGCAACTCTACTGACTTATTCCGAACAAAGCCAAGAAATACCTATTTTAAATAAACTAAACAAGCACGAGCATAGAACACCAATAACATGCATATACGTATGTAGATAAAATGGTAATATCACAGTTATGAATAACGCTCAAGTATTAAAATATTTTTATGTAGACATAAATAAACTAGCAAAAAATAAATCAAGTAAAAATATACACGCCATAGACATGAATCAAGTTATATTTACTAGATGAGGGTTGAACTAGCAAGATAAATAAAAGTAGCACAGTTGAATGAGTAACCAGTTAAGAAGAATATGACTTAAGATTAATGACTCTGAAATTAGCCGACCTTTCAGAGTAATGAGATTTGATTTCTTTTTGTACTAAAATAGAAAGAATTTTTTAATCTTATTTGCTAAAAAATTAGTAATGTTGGATCGATAGAAATTAAACTAGGAGAGGTTCGGGTGTTATGTTGCTAAAGGAAATATCAATGTTCGAGTAATAGAAAGGGAAGATCATGCTTATATAATTAAAGGGATAGACTTAATTAGAGAATAAAAGGGGAGGAAATATTCAATAGAATCAATATAGGAATATATTTTACATAAATAACACAATTAAATCAATCAAGCAGAAAAATCATCATTATTCACTTCAAATAGATATATACCTAAATTTAAGTAAAAAGAAAAATCAGTCAATTCTTCGTAATTAAATCAATTAAGCAAGACTTGTTGTAAGGAAATAACGTTGTTGAAAATAGACTAAACAACATGAAAACTCGGGTTACCATATATGGTCAGAAATCAAAATTGCTTTCATAATTCATATCAAGGCTAATGACTTACCAAGTAAAACATCCACAAATATAATTTAAAAAATATATATATATATATATTATCATGCTCAAGATAGAAAAGAAGAACATTACCATATGAGTACTATTTCACATAAGTCAACTAAATTTGAATTCAAAGTATAAAAATCTATCAAAGATGGTCAAGTATGAAAAGTTGTTGAACCGATAGTATCAGTATACACAACCAATCCCAGTTTACCAAATATTGTTTGGAGTTCTTTCATGTCCAGAAGGAAGTCAAATTTTAACAGATTTGTTCAACAGTTTACAAAATTGTAAAGCTTTCATGTAGACTTGAATTCACATTTATGAGACAAAATCTCACCATATTCTGATCCTAAAGTGAAGCAAATTGATCAATTATATAGACAACATTACAAACCATGTTGAAGAAGAAGGAAGGCAGCTGATATCATACAAAGGGCGTAATGCAACACTAATATCCAAAATTGAACATACAAAATATTAAGATTAAAATATAATTAGTCATTTTCAATATTCTACTATACTCTAACACATAATAAGATATGTAGTTTAGACAAATCCATCAGCAAACAGAACATTTTTTCTAGCAAACAGATAAGGCAAAGAGAATGACGTGCAATATTAACAGAGATGGAGTTCAAATGGAGGTGTTGCGGTTCAAATCGTCTTGCTCGTAGCTTCACAGTTGAGCCTTTTGTCATGTTGCTCCTACCGTTATTTTGCCAGATATGCTGGTGCGGTGATAGAGCTCGACCAAACCAGCAGGAGAGGTGGTCGCTGGTAGGGGTAATAAAGGGTAGAGGAGATAAGGAGGAAGAGGAGAGAGGACTGATATAGGAAGATATGGAGATAGGAGAGCTAAGGAAAAGGGTTGTAGTAGTGGTCTGGCCCGACTCTGTCGGCGCAGTTGTGACGATAAGGAGCAAGATAGGCGAAGGGGAAGGTGAGGAGAGGGAGGTGCAGCTCTGTCTAGTGGTCACTGGTAGTCAACCACCGGAGCAGTTGAGACGACGGTCCTAGTAGTTGTGTGTGGTGCTTGTGCTCGTCGATCAGTGGAGTGTAGCGGAGAAGAGGGGAAGCTATACGACTGCTTGGTATGGCTGCGTGATACACTAGAGGTTGTGGTGGTGTTTCGTTTGTTGTCCGTCAACCTGAGACGGTGGGGTTTCCCGGTGGTGCGGTGCTGGGTTGGGAGTGCAAATGAGGGTTTAGATTTGGGTTTTGAGGTATTAGATCAATATGGAAATAGGGTAGGATTTAATCGTGGCCATTGATTGAAATGGGATGGACGACTGTTATTAGATCTAATTCTGTGGGTTGGGTTATGGGTTAAAAATGGGTCACCGATTAGGTAAATGGGTAGGATTTTAATTTAGCTGAATTGGAGTTTGAAGTGTGGCCTGAATTGATTAAAAATGGTAATTGGCATGAATTAGGTAGAAAGCGACTAGATTTTAAATAAATTGGAAGAATATTGAATTAGCTGCTATATAAATTGATAAAAATACTACTCTTATATATAATTTAGTAAATAGGTAACATAATAGCTTGATTCATGAGAAAACTATACAAATATTATTATTATTATACAATTAAATATAAATAATTTATTATATTTTGTATATAAAAGCTTTGTTTAATTGAACATATATATATATATATATATATATATATATATATATATGTATATTATCGTGCAATATATTATATACGTCGTAATTACATATAATATTGAAAATTAAAGACTTGAAAAAAAGCAATAAAATATTTTATAAGTATAACTTGAAAAAGGTATAAAATGCAAAAGTTAATATGTATGATAATTAATACTAAAAATATTATGAATGTGAACTAAATAATTATGTTAAAAGGGTAATTTTTATAATGTATATACATATATATATTAATACGCAGCTTTGACAGAGGATAGGGAGGACAAATTTGTGTGTCAACAACTGCCCCTTCTTTACTCAAGAATGAAGGATGAATTGGCGAGCAAAAAACATTGATTTAGTAGCCAATTTTGTCCGACCGAAAAAAATTTCGGTGGGGCCGGATGAAAGAAAATGAAATTATGAAGATATTGCAGCCAAGACTTCAGTTTTAAGTCTCCTACATATATTGAGTTTTACGAGAATCAGGTCGTGTGTATGTTACACCCCGTAAATTCTTGACATTTAGATGGCCTATTCGCATGTTAGTTAAGAGTTTTAGAATGCCATACGTGCTAGAAAAAGGCCCGGGGGAAGATTGTAAAAGCGCCTCATCGAACCATCGCAAGAGGAGGCCGGGCAGACCCCCTCTGCGATGGCAACGTGCCACGGAGGAAGCCCCTCCGCGATGGCCAACGTGCCACGGAGGGGAGGTGTCCAGGCCAAGTATATAAAGCCCCCACTTCGTTTTTTTGAGATAATTCTCATAATTTCCAGAGAACAAACCAGAAAACAGAGGGCACGAAGAATTCCTTTAAAATTCCTTCCGTTTACGCCGCTAAACGTGGTCCAAACTGGAAATTAATCTTGGGTAGTGAAGTATTAAGCTGCCGGGAGCATTCCTGCGGAGTTAGTTTCGTGAAATTCGGCCGGCGAATTGTCTTCCTACCGAGCTAAAGTAAGTGGAATTGCTCCAAATTAGTGTCAATATGCTCCTATCCCTAAGGTGAGTATATCTCTCTTCCGGACTTCTGAGAAATAGCGAGTTTTCGGTTGTTTTTTCGATAAGTCAAAGTTTGGGCTATATATATATATTCAAAGTAGTATTTTCTTCTAGAGTATTGATGAATTTAGTTCTAATTGCTATGAATGTGAATACAGTTGGAAGAAATAGCTGAATATTGGCCGAGTTACGCCAGTTAGCCGGAAAGCCGACAACTGAGGTATGTAAAGCTAGTTTCTTCTGCAAGTTAGTAATTCTAGTATAGTAAAATAGAATAAACTCTAGAAGGAAGTTCCCGAAGCCAAGTATTAAGTATGTTTGTGTTATTATGCCATATTCAGAATAAAAGTCAGCAAAGTTGTACCAAATAGCAAGATATCAATCCTAGACTCAGTTTAACTCAATATTAGATTCAGTTTAATACAACAAGAGATTCAGAATAAAATATCAGAACATGGATAGTATGTTTAGATTTAATATATATGTTATATGTGATTACTGTTGTTTGTTGAGACTTGTTTGTGATATGTGGGCACCCTTAGAGCTTCCTTGCCGCCCCAGGGTTAACAGTTGTGTCGACTCGCTCACCAGAGGGCGAGGATACGTCACTCCAAGGAGTGGCATACCGTTCCCCATAGTAGGCTGATCAGCATTACAGTATACCCTGTCGAGCGCTTGCGCCCAGGGCACAGATTATAGATTACAGATACAGATTTTAGATTACAGTTACAAGAGTCCGCTGGACTCAGATACAGTTATAGTCAGGGGCCCACAGAGCCCAAGCTGCATACCCAGGGGGCCGACAGGGTGCTAGTAGTTATTAGGTGAGTGGAGTGAATTTATTTTTAGATGGTTTGACCCGGGTAGGGGTATATAAATTGCATGTTGATTGGCACCTTCCGGCTTATGGGGGATGGTATAGGTTCTTGTATGCTATATATATATATATATATATATATATATATGTTACTTATTAAATGAATAGTTAGTAGGACGCCGCATTGACAAGTATGATTCTTACCTTCTCTCCAGTAAAGTTAAGCTCGGTAAAAATTCTACTATTCCAAACAGTTTGACCTATCCTCTGTCATTTCTGTAACTACCCATTTACTTTTCATCTTCAGTTATGTTTAGTTTTGCTTTGCATACTCAGTACTAGTGGTACTGACGCCCGTTTGGGGGCGCTGCATTACTTGCCTGCAAGTACTCATAGACGAGGAGCCGATCCCTCATAATTCCAGCCAGCACACATAGTCATCAGCTCCTATCATCTGGAGCTAGATAGCTAGAGGTTTATTCCTTTTCTTTTGTTGTACAGTATGGGTAGGCCAGGGCCCTGTCCCGACCATCTTATCAGTATTCTTAGAGGCTTGCAAGTTGTATATTTCCTGTGGTTAGCTGTACCGGTTGTGTGAGGCCATGTGTATGTTTTAGTTTGTTTGTGATGGCCGTTTGGGGCCTTATTCAGTTGGTAGTGGTGACCTTGTTGGTCACGTAGCAGTTTAGCACTTGTTTTCTTGATTCAGAAGTAACTAGACAGCATGGTGGCCTTGTTGGCCCACATAGGTTCCTTTATACTTCTGTCGTTCTGGTTAACTATTGTTGTCCTACGGGTGGCTATAGGCCTAGCCGGCCGGAGGCTATATTTACAACTGTTATGTAGCCCGTTGGTTCCATGAACCCAAAGTTAGAGCCATCCTGGCACCAGAAGTGCTTAGGCTCAATAGTCCAGCAGTCCAGGTCTTAGTAGGGCACCAGGTGCTAGTCATGCCTCCCCAGGAGGGGCGTGACAAACTTGGTATCAAAGCAGGTCGTATCCCAGGGAGTTTGCAAGTCGTGCTAAGTAGAGTCTTGTCTATGGATGTGTTGTGCACCACATACTATAGGGAGGAGGCTGCAAGGCATGATAGGATGGTTACTCTTTCTTCCTATTCAGTCGTGCAGTAGAGCAGTACAGTATAGGGTTGAGTCCCTAAAACTTATCATACTCTATTATAGATACAAAGTCAGTTGCAGGGTAACTACAACAATAGGAGGAGGTATCAGGGACCTCCCAATGTGATACCTCTATCGGTACCATCCCCAGTATATTTCTATAACTTCAGAATAGGGAGTCAGAAGCATAGCGCATATACTAGTTGATTTATTTGTTAAGATATGTAGGATTTGATTAAGGTGACAGATAATATTAGATTATCGGATAGATGTAAGAGAGAGAGGGAAATGCAGGATTTCCACCTCCATCTTTTCAGATGTGGTACAGTTCCATGTTTCAGTTTCGCTGCAGTGAGAAAAGGCTATTCCTACCTCTTAGTTTTGATTCCAGTATAGCAACGAGCATAAGGATTGAGGTGATGTTGCCAAAGTAAGCAGTAAGTGAAGACGGATCGATTGATTCTAGAAAGTGTTAGAAAGAGTAAGGAGCCCTATGATTACGTAAGTTGTGCAGACCCTCACGGTAATAAGTCAAAAGAGCAAGTAAGACTACTAGCTTACTCGAAGTGGGTGTAAAAGACCTGTCAGTGATGAACTCCTAGTAATAGTTAAGTCCGAGTCAGAAAAAGGCCAAGTCCTCCATAACACGCTAACGACGGCAGGATATACCTGGGAGATAATGATTACGATTTCAGTTGTGATATCGAAAGGTAGGGAGGTCATATGAATCAGATGGGTCTGACTGCAAGCCAGAAAAAGTATAAGCTGAGACTTGACCAGTACCCTTATTAACAATGTAAGGCAGGTACCTTGAACCCTAGAGCTCAACTTAAGCAAGATAAGGGGAAGAAGCAAGAATACCAGACTTTGAGGGGAAATTAAAATCACCTCCAGATTGAGAGAATATCGTGTATTAAGGACTAAGCCTCGGATTGACAGTTAAGAGACAGTAAGATTGTAGTTTAGAATGTTGCAGTACGTCCACCTACGGAGAAGGTAAGAGGGTGTCGACCCGGATACTCTAATCTAGTGTGGCCTAGAGGCAAGGTTCAACAGACAGTCACGATCCCTTAATGTAATGCCAAGTAAGGCCACGAGGTGCAGATGTTGACCCCACGTTGTAAGAGTGGCGAAATTTCAAATAGCAAATCATAGCTAAAGTGCATGTGTTTGTTGCTTCTTGAATGGGATGGAAACCCAATGAAATGGTACGAGAGGACAGGAGATATCATTAGACTGTAGAAGCAGTATATCATGTGCAGTATGAAATTCAATAAAGCATGTCAGAGATTACGTATTACTACAAAAAATTCAGTATGTATTGTACGTAGTTGTTGATATATATATATATATATAAATGTCAGATATGTTGTTATTGGATGGCCAATAGGGGTTACAGTCATGCAGATTCTGGTTAACTACGAGGAAGTATATACAAATCGTACTGCAGGACCCCTCGCCAAAAAAATAAGGACAGGGTAACTGTGATCCACGTATGAAGCCATAGAAACTTTTTCAGTTCTCCGTTTATTGAGTTAATGGACAAATACTTGTTGCCAGACTTAGACTTTAGAAGCTCACAAGAGTTAGTAGCCTGAACCAGGGGGTTAGATGATAATGGCCCAGTTAGACGGTCTAACGACCAGCTGGCGCCTGTATTAGCAGGGAAGCATCCCTAAAAACCAGTAAATTTATCGCATGTGCAAGAACCAGAAATAGAGACCGAATAAGCCTATTCCATAGGTTAGCAACACCAGAATTCTCTAGTATGTTAAGTGGTCGTACATCATTTTTCCATCCTTGTAGGTGAGAGTCATCTTTAGTCAACCTAGTAGCTATCATATAGAACACCCTGCAGGCCAGCCAACCGTCCCAATCAGACAAACCGTGAGTACCCCAAGGAAGGGTCCACATCAGTAGTTGGTGACAGACTAGTACCTCAGCTGGTTCTCGTAAGATATTCAGATACAGAGTCCTAGGAGAAGGCCAGTCTTTACATAACTGCTCATAAGACCGAGAATTTCCTAGACCAACAGTATAGATCTGAGTGAATACGAACAAGGCCTAAGAATTGGTAGTATTCTGCCAACATAATGTTTACTAAGACAAGGAAATCGATAGGTTCCCTATGAAGATCCGGGGACTGATCACCTAAGAGTAGGTCCGACTAAGCCCAGCTCTACAATTGTTCAATTGAAGAACAAAGCAGTTAACCGTCCACAACTCCGGAGTTATGCATGAGCTACAAATGTCCGAGTAGGACATTTAGAGCATTGTTAGACTACTTCAGCATACGGGTCATTCGGCCAACTATTCAGTTATTCACAATTATTCAGCTATATTAATGTAGATCATGATCGCTATCAGGATCCTCTGATTAGATGCGTGCACATGGTGTGCAGATAGTCATACAGATTATCCCAGCAGTGAGTGGCATTAGCATGTGGGTCATAAGGCCAGATAAGTTCTAGCTATACAGAGAGATTACTTGTCAGTTTCTCCGGTATGATAAATCAGTATGATCGTCAATTACATGCCAATTTCTCTAAATGTGAATTTGACTGAATTTAGTAGTCTTTTTGGTCACATCGTGTCGGAGGTTGGTACACAGATAGATACACAGAAAACAGAAGTAGTGAAAACATGGCCCAGGCCTACCACTCCGACCGAAGTACACAATATTCTGGGATTAGCAGGGTACTACAGAAGATTTGTTGAGGGATTCTCCACCATAGAGGCACCTCTGACAAAGATGACGCAAAAAGCAGTAAAGTTTCAATGGACGGAGGCATGTGAACAGAGTTTCCAAGAATTGAAAGACAGATTGACCTCCGCCCAGTGTTAGCATTGCCAGAAGGTACAGAGGGTTATGCAATGTATTGCGGTGCTTCGGGTGTTGGATTAGGATGCGTATGGATGCAGCATGGTAAAGTAATTGCTTAAGCTTCTAGACAGTTGAGGAAACATGAAAAGAATTATCCTACCCATGACCTGGAACTAGCCGCAGTGATCCACTCCCTAAAGATATGGAGACATTACTTGTATGGCGTCCATGTGGACATTTTCACTGACCATAAGAGCCGATAGTATATCTTCACCCAGAGAGAGTTGGATCTGTGGCAGCATCGCTGGTTGGAATTATTGAAAGATTATGATGTAAACATTCTGTATCACCCGGGAAGAGCCAACGTAGTAGCAGATGCCCTCAGCCGCAAATCTAGTGGAGTTTAGCATACTTGTAGCCCGAGCAGCGGGAATTGTCCCGAGAGTTGCATCAGCTACCCAGTCTAGCCGTTCATGTAGCAGAAACAGGGGGCAACAGAGCGTAACCCAAAATATCGCAGTGTCATCTTTAGTTGTGGAAGTAAAGGAACGACAGTACGAAGATCCTAGCCTGATTCATCTCAGCAGCAGAGTTCAGCGGGGAGAGGTGACAAATTTTCAGATAACCGAGGATGGAGTGTGGAGATATAAAGATCTCCTTTGTGTTCCAAACATTGCAGGGCTTCGCCACCAGATTATGGGCGAGATACATTATGCCCGTTATTCTCTCCACCCAGGTTTGACAATCATGTGCCATGACGTAAAAGAAATCTACTGGAGGCCTAGGAACATAGATTAATCTGAGCACAGCATTCCACCCTCAGATAGATGGGTGGGCAGAACGTACTATTCAGACGCTCGAGGATATGTTACAAGCGTGTGTACTGGACTTTGGAGGTAGTTGGGATGAGCACCTACCACTTATTGAGTTTGCTTGTAACAATAGCTTTCACTCAGCTATCCAGATGGTGCCCTATGAGGCTTTTTATGGGCGAAAATGCAGATCGCCAGTTGGCTGGTTTGATGTAGGAGAGTCAGTGCTGATTGGGCCGGATATTATTCATCAGTCAGAGGAAAAGGTAAAGCTTATCAGAGAATGCCTATTGACTGCTCAGAGCTGCCAGAAATCTTATGCTGATGTGCGGCGCAGAAACCTAGAATTTAATGTGAATGACTGGGTGTTTTTGAAAGTTTCTCCAATGAAAAGGGTGATGAGATTCGGCAAGAAAGGTATGCTCAGCCCGAGATTTGTTGGGCCTTATCAGATTCGTCGAAGAATAGTCCAAGTGGCATACGAGTTGAACTTGCCTCTGGAATTAGAGTTTGTCCATCCAGTTTTCAACGTGTCCATGCTAAGGAAGTATAAAGGAGACCCCTCTAGATTTGTCCCAGTTCAGGATATCCAAGTTACGAAAGAGCTGGCTTATGAAGAGGTTCCACTATCCATACTAGACAGGCAGATTCGCAGGTTGAGAACTAAAGATATTGCTTCTGTCAAAGTATTATGTCGTAACAGGAACCGAGAGGAAATGACTTGGGAAGCAGAGGAAGATATTAAAGTCAGATATCCTCAACTGTTCTAGACTTAATCAGCCAGAGGAACGTTAGTATTGTTGTTTTATGAATTGCTTTATGTTATGTGTATAAATGAGATAGTTGACTCTAGTCTACTGCGTGATGAATGCTATAGTATTGTGTGGAGTACCTGCATTGGACTTTTCTGCATTTCAGGATTTTTTAGATAGTCCATATTACAGGGGAGACTCTACCGGAATTTTTCCAGAATAAGTCAAGTAAGTTGAAATTCTTGCAAGTAGAAGTTTACATTCAAGGACGAATGTTCTTAAGGGGGGGAGGATGTTACACTCCGTAAATTCTTGACATTTAGATGGCCTATTCGCATGTTGGTTAAGAGTTTTAGAATGCCATACGTGCTAAAAAAAAAGCCCGGGGGAGGATTGGATAAGCGCCGCATCGAACCATCGCAAGAGGAGGCCGGGCAGACCCCCTCCAGAAGGAAGTTCCCAAAGCCGAGTATTAAGTATATTTGTGTTATTACGCCATATTCAGAATAAAAGTCAGCAAAGTTGTACCAAATAGCAAGATATCAATCCCAGACTCAGTTTAACTCAGTATTAGATTCAGTTTAATACAACAAGAGATTCAGAATAGAATATCGGAGCATGGATAGTATTTTCAGATTTAATATATATGTTATATGTGATTACTGTTGTTTGTTGAGACTTGTTTGTGATATGTGGGCATCCTTATAGCTTCCTTGCCGCCCCAGGGTTAATAGCTGTGTCGACTCGCTCACCAGAGGGTGAGGATATGTCACTCCAAGGAGTGGCATGCCTTCCGCAGTAGGATAAAGATGGGATGCAGCATTCCCCATAGCAGGCTGATCAGCATTACAGTATACCCTGTCGAGCACTTACGCCCAACGCACAAATTATAGATTACAAATACAGATTTCAGATTACAGTTACAGGAGTCCTACGGATTCAGATACAGTTATTGTCAGGGGCCCAGAGAGCCCAAGCTGCATACCCAAGGGGCCGGCAGGATGCTCGTAGTTATTAGGTGAGTGGAGTGAATTTATATTTTGATGGATTGACCGGGTAGGGGTATATAGATTGCATGTTGATTGGCACCTTCCGGTTTATGGGGGCTGGTATAGGTTCTTGTATGTATGCTATATATATATATATATGTTACTTACTAAATATATATACATGTTACTTATTAAATGAATAGTTAGCAGGACGCCGCATCGACAGGTATGATTCTTACCTTCTCTCCAATAAAGTAAAGCTCGATACAAATTCTGCTATTACAGATAGTTTGACCTATCCTCTGTCATTTCATTAACTACCAATTTACTGTTCATCTTCAGTTATGTTCAGTTTTTGTTTGCATACTCGGTACCAGTGGTATTGATGCCCGTTTGGGGGCGCTGCATAACTTGCCTGCAGGTACTCTTAGACGAGGAGCCGATCCCTCGTAATTCTAGCCAGCACACTGAGTCATCAGCTCCTGTCATCCGGAGCTAGACAGCTAGAGGTTTATTCCTTTTCTTTTGTTGTACCGTATGGGTAGGCTGGGGACCTGTCCCGACCATCTTATCAGTATTCTTAGAGGCTTGCAGATTGTATATTCCTTGTGGTACCGGTTGTGTGAGGCTGTGTCAATGTTTTAGTTTGTTTGTGATGGCTGTGTGGGGCCTTATTCAGTTGGTAGTGGTGACCTTGTTGGTCATGTAGCAGTTTAGCACCTGTTTTCTTGATTCAGAAGTAACTAGACAGCGTGGTGGCCTTGTCGGCCCGCATAGGTTCCTTTATACTGCTATCGTTCTGGTTAGTTGTTGTTGTCCTACAGGTGGCTATAGGCCTAGTCGGCCGAAGGCTGTATTTACAGCCGTAATATAGCCTGTTGCTTCCATGAACCCAAAGTTAGAGCCAGCCTGGCACCAGAAGTGCTTAGGCTCAGTAGTCCTGCAGTCCAGGTCTCAATAGGGCACTAGGTGCCAGTCATGCCTCCCCAGGCGGGGCGTGACAGTGTAGTTCTAGATTTAGGGATGAAAGGGGTCCCTAGAGATAATTGATAATAGAGGGTTGAATAAAGATGAAAGTGACACGAGGTGATAGAAGTGGAGAAATGAGTGAGAAATGTGAATCATTACTTTGGTATCACATCGCGGATAGAAGATTGAGAGTGGAAGTGAAAGCGAAAGCGAAGATCGATTTGACTCGAAGAAAGAGTTGTTGTTGTCTATGATTTTGCACCTGCAAACTCTAACACCAGTAGATAAAGTGGTCAATCAAATATAAGAAAACATAGACTAATATAAAACTAGTTTCAGAAAAAGTAAAAATAAAGGGATCGTCAAAAATTTTACCCCAGTTCCACTTTTCTACGAATGGTACCTGCAAAACTAGGTAAGTTTGTTAGTACTCAGATACATATATAAAATTATTTTAGAATTGAGATATCCTATTTTAGGGTGGATAAACCAAATTATTCTGGCTCAATTGTAAATCACGGGCTCAAAAAGTAAGTATTAGGGCTCAAATCAATTCACGGGCTCAACATACAATACTCGGGCTCAATTGTCCATGTTTAGGGTGAACTAACCCGATTGTCCTATTTTAGGGTGGACTAGCCCAATTGTCCAATTGTAGGGTGGACAAACCCAACAGTAGTGAGGCATAATAGTAGCAAAATAGTAACATGAAAGTAGTATGATACAAACCTGGTTGAATAACATTATAGTAAAATAATATGGGCTTGATTGAATAATAGCATGATAGTGACATAATAACACGATAATTGTTTGATGGTAGCATAATACGGGCCTGATCAAATGTCACGACTCAAAATGGCTATGATTGGCACCCACACTACCCACTGGTGGGTGAACCAACGAATCCTAAATTTAACCCCAAAAATGAGACATTCAAAAAGATAAAACGCTTGCTTTAATCATTGAAATAAACTTCACAACATAAAACAACTGTTTAAAAACTGACACTATGAAAACAACACCCAAGACCTGAAAGTCATTGCACTAGACATCTCCTTACAACTTTAAGAAATTCTAAATCTAAAACATAAAAGAAAAATCAAATGTCTGGAAAAAGAAAGACATCCTCGATGGGAGAGTAGTATTTCCTCCTTGGTCAGCTCATCTCTCAAACTCCGCTGCTGCTAGGTGAGGATGTGAGGAACTTCCTGGATCAAGTTCTACACTTAGAAAAGAAGTGTAGGAATAAGGTCAATATAAAACACGATACTAGTAGGCATCATCGGTCAACCCTAAATAATAACACATATACACAACAATAACAATACAAGAAAAATCTTCAACATAAAAAGAACATGCCAAACGTTTTTAAACAAACTAGCTCTACTTAGGGAATAGCCGGCCTGCTCACTGTATTAGGTCATTCGCTGCAGTGGTCACTTGATCACTACAGTGGTCTCGCCACAATGGAAAAAGGGTTCCGCTGCAGTGGTACTGCCTTGGGCAGCAGCTCAACTATTCTGCAGATTCCCAGTTCATTAGCTCATCAGGTTCATCATTCACATATTCCACTAATATCTCTCAGATAAGAACACTTAAGAACAATAATTAACATCATCAAGTATCACTCATGAGTTCAACAGAAAATACAACAAAATCCAATCATCATGTTATGACATTGTGACAAGTCACACTTAGAACTAAAGACATGTTCTTCAATATCCGAATCACATAACAAAACCATAATTGGCACAAGCTCTTATCACATTTTTCATACACTTCGTTTGCATATAAGGACAACACCACATAGGTAACGTGCATAACATGGAAACCGAAGATGACATGACGGGCACACACCTCCGACATCTCACTATAAACACTCCACCACATAATCAGTGTACACACATGCCAGAGAGTCTTATTTCTGCCCTTCCAATCATGACCTGCTGGGGACTTTAGAAATTCATATACCGTACCAGCGTGGTACCTGCTCCCACTCATATGCTCATCTGGATGCTCCCATCGGACATCAACCACTCAATAATAAAATTTGCTTGCCTAGATACTCCGCTCGGGCTCAAGCCTCTCATTTCAGGAAACTGTTAATATTTAAGCCATATTCATCCTTTAATAGCAATAAGGTGCATTACATAATCAAAACCATATACGTATATACCTGTCAATTCTTCAGAGTCTACGCTACATTCCCTCACTTGCTTAAATACAACACTAAGTTCATATGATAGATTCATAGCACGAAGTCTATTACATACTTCTACATGATCTCAACAATAGACTATATTCATCTCATATCAACATGATAATTTCCATTTATTCACATAAAAACACTCATAACAAGAAATGTCTGAAGACCAATCAAATATAGTAATTACATAAGGATAGAAGCTATTACATAGGGTCTAACCCTATAACCACAGCCTACCTCGATTTCGGACACGATGAGTCAATTACTCTACCAGAGCCTTTCCCTTTCTCACAGCCTCGTAATGATTATAATCTACAACAAACAAAGAGTAATTCATTACTTCCTCTTCGAAATAATGGTTTTAGGAGATTAAACCCTCCTCTTCAGGGCACTTTCAAAAGTGAACCTAAATTCTACTAAGTTCTAGGTCCCAATTCTTGCATAACCCTTGTTCTCAACAAAAATCTAAGGAGCGTCATCAATACTCCTAATTATCAAGTCTAAACATACCATAATCTTCCCATATTTCTGCCCTTGTCTAACTATCTAGTGTTTTCTCTCTCTTAAAATTCCACCATTAAAGGTCTATAAGGATTAGAATCAACATTACTCATGTAGAGATAAATAATCAAAAAATCTTACCTTGGTGAAGAGTTTCACTATTCTGGAGGGTTTTCCCGTTCTTTAGACCTCTTAATCGTGATTTTGAGAACAATGGGGTAAAACCCTATAATTCCACTTGAAACCCACTTTCTGATTCCCGTCATCCGCTACAGCATTCATATTTCAGCTGTCGCGGACTCTCTGCAATGGCCATAGTATCACTTTGGTGGTTCTAGCTGTCACATCCTAAATTCGCCACGGCAAAACACCACCATCACCACAATCTCTCTACAGTAGAAATCCCTCCTCTACAGTGGTACACTGAACCAGTAACTACCCAAAATTAACCATTTTCACACTTAGAAAAATTTCATAGCCCTTTCTATTCCTTCCATAGCTAGTTCCAGTGTTCTAGGACCTTAACCATTCCGTAATAACGTCCAAGTCATTACATCAGATACCAATTAAAACACTGTTTGTCCTCGAATGGTGTATACAATGAAAAGGGAAAAGTACTTATGGGGTTCCACGAACAATTGGGGATACTTGACTGGCATATCATCCTTAGTCTCCCAAGTGGCTTCCTCAACCGGACGATTCTTCCACTGGACCTTTACTGTCGGAAACTCCTTGGACCTCAGCTTTCGAACCTCTCTAGCAAATATCGCCATAGGCTTCTCCTCAAAGGACAAATTCTCATCCAGTAACACAGTGTCCCACTTGATGATATACGTTCCATCCCTATGGTACTTTTTTCAGAATAGATATTGTATCGAATGCACTCTAGACAATCCTGGCGGTAATGCCAACTCATAAGCCACTTCCCCGACATGCTGGAGTATTTGAAATGGCCTAGTATACCTCAGGCTGAGCTTTCCCCGCTTTTTGAAGCTCATCACCCCTTCATAGGAGACATCTTGAGCAGCACTTGCTCCCCTTCCATGAACTCCATGTCCCTCACTTTCTTGTCAGTGTACTCCTTCTGCCTACTCTGAGCAGCTACCAGGCGGTCTTGAAGCATTTGAACCTTTTCTGAGGAATCCTTTAACAAGTCAGTCCCCCAAGGACTCACCTAAAATGCATCAAACCACCCAATTGGAAACCTGCACTTTCTCCCATGCAAAGCTTCAAATAGCGCTATGCCAATGCTTGAGTAGTAGCTATTGTTATAGGGTAACTCTACCAAGGGCAAGAAGTTGTCCCAATGGCCCCTGAGGTCTATCATACACATCTGAAGAATGTCCTACAATACCTAGATAGTCCATTCCAACTGTCCATCTGTTCGAGGATGAAAGGTTGTGCCCAAGTCCAACCTCATACCCAACATGGCCTGCAAGGTCCTCCAAAAATGGGAAGTGAACTGAGTGCCCCTGTCTAGTATGATGGAAACAGGCACCCCATGTAACTGAATTACCTCCTTCATGTATAGCTTGGCTAGTCTCTCGGCGTTGTAAGTCACCTAGAATGGAAAGAAATGAGAAGACTAGGTCAATTTGTCCACTATAAACCAAATTGAGTCAAACTTTCCCAAAGTCATAGGAAAACCAACCATGAAGTCCATTGCTATCCTCTCCCTTTTCCACTCGGGGATAGGCATTCTCTGAAGTAATCCTCCAGGATTTTGGTGCTTGTACTTCACCTACTGACAATTCAAACACTAAGCAATGTAGTCCACAATGTCCCTCTTCATCCTGCCCCACCAATAGTGTTGTTTTAGAGCATAGTATATCTTGGTGACTCTGGGGTGGACGGAGTACCTCGAGTTGTGAACTTCTACCAAGAGAGTTTTAATTAGCTCACCAACTCGGGAAACACACACCTGCCCCTTTATTCTCAAGACCCCTTCATCATCTAATACTACTTCCTTGGCTTCTCCCCGCAGAACTTTATCCCTGAGCTTACCCAGTTTTTCATCTTCAAACTATCTGGCTTTGATTTCCTCTAGCAATGAGGATTTAGCTTCCAGGTTGGCTAGTATCCCACCGGTTTCGGTCAGCGACAACCTCACCAAGCTGTTTGCCAATGTCTGGACTTCCCTGGACATCGGCCTCTGGTAACTTCCAAGCAAGTTAAATTGCACATGCTCACTGTCTTCCTACTCAACGCGTCTGCCACAACATTGGCCTTTCCTTGGTTGTACAAGATGGTGATATCGTAATCCTTAAGCAGCTCCATCCATTCCTCTGCCTCAAATTGAGATCTTTTTAGGAGAATACATATTGTAAGTTGCGATGATCCGTGAACACCTTATATCGATCTCCACACGGATAGTGCCTCTAAATTTTTAGGGAAAATACCACTGCTGCTAACTCAAGATCATGCGCGGGGTAATTCTTTTCATGCACCTTCAACTATCTCGATGCATTAGCAATAACCTATTGTTCTTGCATTAACACAACACCCAACCTAGACCATGAGGCATCACAATAAACAACAAAGTCTTTACCTTCCATGGGTAACATCAGGATAGGTTCTGTGGTTAGCAGAGTCTTGAGTTTCTGAAAACTTGCTTCACATTCCTCTGACCACTGGAAAGATACATCCTTTTGCGTCAACTTGGTCAATGTCGAAGTGATGGAGGTGAATCCCTTCACGATCCGATGATAGTAACTAGCCAGCCCCACAAAACTCCGAATTTCCGTCACATTAGTTGGCCTCGCCTAGTTTCTGACCGCCTCCACCTTCTTTTGTTCAACTCAGATTCCCTCCTTGGAAACCACATGCCCCAGAAAGGACACTGATTCCAACCAAAACACACACTTGGTGAACTTAGCATATAACTGCTTGTCCTTCAGTAATCCCAGCACCATCCTTAGATGATTTTCATGCTCCTATTAGTCTTATAATACACCAAGATATCATCAATAAACGCAATAACAAAGGAATCCAGGTAAGGTTTGAAAATATCGTTCATTAGGCTTATAAATGCAGTCGGGGCATTAGTGAGTCTGAATTACATGACCAGAAACTCGTAATGCCCATACCGGTCCCAAAGGCTATTTTGGGAATATCTTCAGTCAGGAGTTTCAACTGGTGATAACCGGACCTCAAATCAACCTTTGAAAACACAGTTTCCCCCTGTAACTGTTCAAATAGATCATCTATTTGAGGAAGAGGGTACTTGTTCCGCATAGTTACCTTGTTCAACTGGCGGTAGTCGATGCACATCCACATACTACCATCCTTCATCTTTACAAACAAAACCAGGGCACCCCATGATGACACACTCCATCTGATGAATCCTTTACTAAGAAACTCCTACAACTGCTCCTTGAGTTCTCTCAACTCAGTTGGTGCCATTCGGTATGGAGGAATAGAAATGGGTCAGCTACCTGGTTCCAAGTCTATATCTATGTCATGATCCAGCATCATGCAGGGCAAATCTGTAGGGAATACCTCTAAGACCTCACAAACAATTGGGACCGACTCTATGGAAGGACCCTCTTGACTAGTGCCCCTAAAATGTGCCAGATACACTGAACAACCCCACTCTATCAACTTACCAGCACGAATATAAGAAATAAGCTTCTTCGGAGCAGGGCTACAATTCCCTTTTAACTCCAACCTAAATGACTCTAGACCCAATATAGTGACGGTCTTAGCATAGCAATCTAGAATGGATGGTAAGGGGGAAAACCAGCTCATTCCCAAAATTATATCAAAATCAATAATATATAAGATCACTAAGTCTGCCAGAGTGTCAAATCCCATGAAATCAACAATGCAATCACGAACAACCATATCCACTAACACAGAATCTCTAACAGGAGTAGACACACAGATAGGAGTATTCATATCATACACAAGATCAAAACCCAAAGAAAAAAAAGCAGACACATAAGAAAATGTAGAGCCCGGGTCAAACAAGGGAATAACCATTCTGTCACAGATAAAGATAGTACCTGTAATGACAGCATATGAGGCCTCTGCCTCGAGCCTACTAGGAAAAGCATTCAAATGGGCCTGGTTACCAGTCTGAGAATTGCCCCGGTTAGGCTGTGCCTCCCCTTTACTTGCCTGGTGCCACCCCTACCCACCTAAGCACATCCCTTTCATGACCTGAACATAGGCTCGGATTGAGACACGGGACAAAGAACCCTGGGAGGCTCTAAGTTGACCCATGGCATGAACATGATATCTAACATCAACATACTCAAGCGGAAGTCTAACAAGTATAAATAAGTGGAAATCTAGAAATGTTATGACATTTGAACATATAAGGAAAGGTTGAATTCTGAATACATAGTATGTTTGAAAATCCTCTACTACTGACGAGTTGATAGGACAAGATCCAAACAAACTCAGTAAAGTCTGAAGCAGAAAATACTAAATACAACTGGAAAGAAGGGCCCTTGAAAGATGAGGACTCACCAACAGTGGTTGAAAGGTGCTAATGTTGCAGGTCCGGCTAATGACGGGACTGAGCCTGAATATTCAAGTATGTATCATGAAATGATACAACATATAGTATGTGGTTAGTACATGAAATGTACCGAGTATGTAAGGAAAGTAAAATCGCTAAATAAGTAAAATCATAAATCATGCACGTCATGAAAACATAATCAAGATAAGATTCTGAGAGTAGGGCTTGCATGCTATTTTCTGAAATCATGATCTAAACATAACTGAAAATCACAACTAAATCGAATGACCCAAAGCTAAAAATTGATAATTATAAGTAAAACTTAACATTGAGTCAAACCTACTGAAAACATAATAACATGACTGAAACATGCATAACTGAAATCATGAGGGAAAATGGGAGACTCGTCATATAAACGACATTACCACGATAAAGCTTATGTGGTCCCAAGTATCACACTCAAGTGGGCAGAGTTGTCCAAAGATTTACCAGGGCTAAGAATGCTTCCATGATATCGATATCAAGATGAAGGCTCCTTGGGGCAGGGGAAGCTCACAAGGGAGGTCCCAAATAATTTGAACATACCTATGTTGGAGCGTAGTTCTGAGGCATAGGGTTGACTGACCCTTAGCCTACTCGGTGCTAGACACTACTCCTAAAAATATGCATATGATCTCCATCGTTTTTCAATGAAGCTGAACCATCATATAGTGATGAACCTGAATCATAACATACATACATAAATCAAAAATCATAACATGAGGAGCCTTGGCTCAAACCATACATCAAGCCGAAAATAGTGGGAGTCTAGACTCCAAAATCCATGTGGTAAGCTAATAACATGAAATTTAGATAAATCATGGAACATACTTGATCATATGGGCTTGCGCGATACATAAACATGTTTGACATAGACTTGATCATTCGAAAACATGAACATAGACATGGGTAATTCAAAATCATACTTTACTCATATGCATCTCATCATGCTTGAATACATATATCATAGATCTCAAATTTCATAAACTTTCATGGATGAGCATCAATTTATAAAACTTGAAAATATAATTCAGAATTGGAAACATTATAAAACATGCCCATTAGTCATGATTCAAACATTACAAATATGCTTAGATCATACCCATGATTGAAACTTAGAGAATTCACATATTGGGTTAAAAGCCTCATAGATTCATCAACTAGAATTTCATGAATTGAAGAGGAGTTGGGCATGGGTGTGTACAATTACACCCATTCATAACCTGTAGAAATATGATTTCAGAACTTCCTAGATATCCCAATGGAAATTTGGGGAAGAACTTGAGGAATTTAGACTTCATCACCCTTAGAAGCTTCTAGACTTGCATGCATGGAAGTAAAAAGGCTTAAAATGAACTTACCCCTTTTAGAACACACTATTAAGAGTTTAAAACAACGTAGTTTAGGCCTTAGGAACTTAGGAATTATGGAAAAGCCCTTAATAAATTTGCAGGGAAAAAGGCACTGCCAGTCTCAATGAGAGACTGGACGACTCGTGCTCCTCTTCTCGTCGCCTGCACTGGAAATTATCAACACTGATCACCACGAGGGACACCACGACTTATGGTGTGGCTGACGACTCGTGGTGACTGGTATTTAGGTACACTACCAAAACTTTGATCCTTCAAACCAATCACTGACCAAGACCGACTTGACGACTCATTGTGGTGACCATTAATCGTGGTCCCACCCGTGGTCAGCCTCAAAACCCAAAACTCAACCAAGTACAATCTCCTCCCCACAAGTCACTCAATGACTCGTGGTGCACCCAATGGGTCACCGAATGACTCGTCTTGGACATGGTGCAGCAAATCCTATTTTCTCCGTTTTAACTACTGGATCTGATATTAGGGTTTTTGGGGTATTACAATATCTCCCCCTTGGGAACATTCATCCTCAAATATGGGAAATCATACCAAAAAGATGAGAAATGCAATCATCATACAAAAATACTGAGCATATAAGCTGAAAACTGACGGAGTGACTAACTTCGGACTGAACTACATGACTGAACTGAACTCATGAATCACAAATACATTCATTAACATGAAAGAAATTGGTGGCAGATGATCTAAACATGAAACTGAATAGAGTACTAAGGAGGAAACTAATATCTTAAGTTGAAACTAAGCTGCGAGGAAATAGATGTGGGTATTTATCCATCAGATCTACTTCAGCTTCCCACATAGCTCCCTCAACATGTTGATTCCTCCATAAAACCTTGACTGAGGATACTTCTTTATTTCTTATCTTTCAAACCTGATGATCAAGTATTTCTACCAAAACCTTCTCATAACTAAGGCTATCTTTCACACCAATACTGTCCACCAGAACAACCAAAGCTGGATCACCCAAATACTTCTTTAAGAGCGATACATGGAAAACTGGATGGATTGAAACTAATTCACAGGGAAACTCCAACTCATATGCTATCTTGCCAACCCATTTCACAATTTGGTATGGACCAACATAACAGGGACTGAGTTTTCCTTTCTTTCCAAACCTCATCACTCCCTTCATGGGAGACACCTTTAAAAACACCCAATCATCGACTTCAAACTCAAGTTTCCTCCTCCTCACATCCGCATAGGACTTTTGGTGGCTCTGAGTTGTTTTCAACTTGTCCCTTATAAGCTGAACTTTCTCCATAGCTTCATGGACTGAATTCGGTCCTATCATCGCAACTTTACCGACTTCAAACAAACCAATAGGTGATCTATATCTCCACCTATAGAGAGCCTCAAATGGATCCTTTTAGATGCTAGAATCATAACTGTTATTATATGCAAACTCGATGAGAGGTAAATGATCATCCCAACTACCCTTGAAATATATCACACGCTCTCAACATGTCCTTGAGAGTCTATGTAGTTCGTTGCACCTGACCATCTATTTGAGGGTGAAATGTAGTGCTAAGCTTGACTTGAGTACTAAGTCCCTCCAGGAATGACCTCCAAAACTGGGAGGTAAATTGAGTACCTCTATTTGATATGATGGACAAGGGCATTGCATGCAACTGAAGTAACTCCCGAATGTACAACTTAGCATAATCCTCCGTTGAATCGGTAATTTTGACCAATAGAAAATAAGCTGCCTTAGTCAATGTTCACGCCCCAACGCACACAAGTGCACGTGGTCATACAAGTAATATAGTGGCTCTTTCAAGCCAGGTATCGAATCCACAAGGACTGTAGCTCAAAGGTAATTCTTTTTTTTTTTACTTTAGTAGTCACAATTTCTTTATGCAAGTATGCAAATAACAGAACGAATTAAAAGTTGTCAAAGAGTAATATCTAAAGTAACACTAATTAAAACAAGAAAATGTGATTTAAACAATAGCACTAACAATCTAAGGTTAAGGCATGACATGCAGGCATGTATAATTTATATTATTCATCAGCTACCCTCTCTCTTAGGTTGATGGTCGGGAAAGATTAGAATATGGCTCTGGGCTTTCGAACCTCTAGCCAACTACTGTGTTATGAGCCCTACATTACACATTTCTGGGATGCAATAACTCATCCTCGGGCGAATCAAAATAGTTACCCTTGATAACCGAATATGACGTTGCAGGTATATTTCTATCCTGCACGCGAATCTTACCTCTAATTCACAGTAAAGATAAGGACATATTCCCCTATTCCAAGTCTACCCTAATAATTTTCCTCTCAGAATCAAATTAGGATTCTAATGTTACCTTAATGCTGGCTAAACATTAAAATAATGAAAATCAAGAATAGAAGAACAACCGTTCATGAAAGAAGAGAATTCAGCTGAACTAATATGAAATTATACAATCCTACAATTAGCCTCAACCTCAGAATGAGGTAATTTAGCCACTCATTTATTGATTAAACATCTTCAAACAAGCTTTAATCATACCAACAATTGAAATTTAGAAGAAAAGAGAAGAGAAAGAACGCTATAATTTTCTTCAGCTCAACTGCCTTTTGTCCACGTTCGTCCAAAATGTCAGATTCCCCCCAAAATAAAAGCCTAAGTGTTCTATTTATACAGGTGGAAAATTTCCCAGAGATAAACTAGCTCCGTGGCGCGGAGCTCAACGCGGTGAAATAGCTCCGTGACATGGAGCTTCACTGGAATTGGGGTGAGGCTAGATTTTCCTTTAACGTGGCACGGAGGCTATCGCGGAGAATCAACTCCATGCCAAGGATCCATCGCACACCCTTACTGTTTTGCGCCTTCCAATTTTCCATAATTTTCTTCCTCCACCCATGTACTGTGGCACATTGTTCAACGCAGACCATCCTTAGCGTGACACGGTGGTGAACTTTCAACTTACTTTTTACGCCCTCCAAATATTTGCAACTCCCCCTCGGAGTTTAACTCGCTCCTCCAGCTGACATCTCTGTCATATCCACCTATAAATAGTCACAACACAATTATTAATACGAAAAAGAAAAACAGCCTTAATTAACTCAAGACATGCGTGAATACATCAATATTCTCCTTATCCCGATTCCCGAAGGGTTGAAAATACAGAGTTTGGTCATATAAATACGGCCAAGATCAACACCCCACACTTATACCCTTGTCCGTCCTCGGACAAACTTTTAGTGTCCTCGACATGATTTCAACTACTTTACCATCATTATAGGACCAAAGTAACTCACATCTAGTTGTGCTAAACACTTTAATGATGGAGTACCATTTACTTCATAGAGCATGGTATTCACTCACCATTTTCATGAGAAGCATCACACAAGCCCTAATGGATAACTTTCCAACTGAAACTCTGGCCAACATGTCTGAATCATAATAGCGAAGTATTAGCTTAACCAAAAGCCCACCATTATGTGCCCTCACTGATGTACAATGGTTCTATTTCCATGAAATCAAGATAATCATACTTAAGCACATTATGCACTGAATCGCTCACACTCCAAAGATTATTCCAAGCAAATCTAATGCATCATGAATTTGCCTTTAGTGTACTACTCGGCCGACCATAACATCACTTATAGGATCAAAAGGGCTTTTTCCAGGATGTAATGTCGGCAAAGGGACTGGTAGGATTATTTGGGTTGTAGTGACTCTTATCTCTGCACTTTAAGACAATTACACACTTTGCTTTTCAGCAAACTTACTTCTTTCACCTTTCACTTTAACTCCTTTCAAGGTGTCTTCCTAGATGTATAGATTTTGTACCCTTGACTGAACTCATAAATAGACTATATATACACATGTGTCTAAGTATATACATCATATAACTATATTTTTTTTTTTGAGAAGAACATGTATATATATAGCTTATGATTACAAATGATGCACCCACACTCCTTCTTTCCCCTTTTTCACTTCCTCCTTCAACGTATTGCCTTTATAAAGTGCAATGGGATCTATTTGGATCAAAATGACATTGAGGCCATTTGAACAAGTGGGGTAAGGTTTCTTAGTGAGGTTGTTCCAGTAAAATTAGGCTCAAAAGCTCAAACGGGGCTCACTAGGGGAAATCATTAAGGTTAGGGACACTGAATGAGATGGGTCAACTATCTCGGTTCACAAAGAAGTGCCTTAATCATATCCTCTAAGCTTAATGCCATTTTCGGCTTTTTGTACACACAAGGCAAATTCTAGATGTTAGTTTGCATGAAATAGAACTAGTTCTCACCACACGTGGCACAAAGGGTCACTTTTGGTTAGCTTATACTCCTTTCATGATTGCATCCATATTGAGTGACAAGCACAATTAAGCCTAAAATTTGGCTATTTAGAGTTAAACATCACTACCTATGTGATCCGCTTAGAGTTAACCATTTTCTTATCCAAATGTATGTTCCATGAAGTCTAGCATCTAACCAAGTGAAATGCTTTAGCCCAATAATGATGGGTTTATTTTCTATTTACTAATGTGACTAAATTCCCTTAACATGGTCGTTGATCTTGGGAAAAATAGCATGCCCAAGTGATACTTTATAACTTAGTTTCTTCTTGTTTATTAACATATTTATATACATTCTCATGTAATTTTATGTAAATGTGAAGATATATACTAACCAACATGATTAGTTCATGTTTTTGTAGGTTTAAAATGAATTTGAGGAACTTATTCATGAGTTGGTGAAGTGGAGGCATGGAATCGAAAGTAAAACGTGAACGTCAGCAAGGAGGATGCGCGAAACAGCCCACCTGCACACTGGCAATGTGCCACGGTAGGCAGGATGCACAACCAAGGGCGTGTCACGGCCCCTAACGCGCTGCACAAGCAGCGTGCCACGCTGCCAACGAGGCAAGGGGCTGCCTGGCATGTATTTTATGCGAATTCCAGATTGCCTATGCGATGCCTCTGTGTCATGGAGGCAAATTGGCGCGATAACCTCCGTGACACGGAGCTATTCCATGCCGGGCATAATTTTCTACAATTCTCATTTACTATAAATAGGTCCCTTAGCTCCTAAAATCATTTTGTCACGATTTATTTCTGAAAACTGCCAAGGAGTGAGGGAGAAGTGGGAGAACTCACCTAGGGTTCATCAATTTCATCTTCTCTTCTACCAATTCTTGTATGTATGTTACTTTAATTATGTTTTCTTGTAATTATACGAACTTGAGTGGCTAGAACCCTTCCTCTAGGGTTGAAGCCACAAGGTATGATTGTGAATAAGTGAATTTGTTTTGGTTTTAAGTTATTAATTGTTGTTTTGTCTTAAATTCTTAATTATGGTTGTTTTTATGATTTATCACCATGAAAACACACACGTTACACCTAGATTAAAGCTTGAGAAAGTAAACCTAGGCAAGAACAAAGAATGTAGGGAGCAAATTTGTATCTTACGATATAATTTGCGGTTAGGATAAGAAATTATACCTAATTTTCCTTGCTTGGTTATTAAAACGGGATGAGTTAGACACCAACTTAGAATTATCACATCACCACTCGTAGAATTAGTTGTGAAGCTAAGTTCGGTTAAATTATTAGAGGTATGAAAGTCCCTAATCAAGAGCATAAACCCGTAAACCACATCCACGTAATTGAATAGCCCATGAATTAGAATGTCACATCCCCGCTCAACGATGTAGTTGTGAGGCTAGTTTGTCGTGTTTAGAGACTCGAAAGACTATGAACATGCAATTGTAATTATGTGAGATGACAATTGATAAGTCCATACTTAAACCATGGCAAAGCGTAGTATCGCATGATTATCTGGATTTAGCTCTAGTTTCTTCTTGAATGTTTTCAGAGTATTTCGATGACCACCTCTAGACTTAATTAAATTTTTATCGAAAAAGTCTAAATCAACACTTGTGAAAATTAATATCACACTTGAACTAGATAATTAGCTGAATTAGCCCAGTCCCTGTGGGTTCGCCATCTGGCTCTTAAAAAGGACCACTATATTACTTGTACGACCGCGTACACTTGCGGGGCACCAAGTTTTTGGCGCTGTTGCCGGGGACTCGGCGAAGTTAGTGAATTTATCTGTTTTTGTGTGATTTTTAAATATCCTTAAGTGTTGAGAAACTTGGTCTTAGTCTGACTTATTGCAGGTGACAGGTTGTCTTGCCGAGCTGGCTAGGAATAGAGAGCTTGTGGAATCGTTGCTTGAACTAGAACGTTAGATTCATTTGCGAAGGAGAGTAGCTCTTGAGCAAAAGCTGAAAAGACTTCAAGAAAAGGTACAACAACAACCACCTACAAAGACAAGCATAATAGTCATCGAAAGCAATGGCAGCCAGACCAGTTCGTGAAGTGGCAATCCCACAAGCGACGAATGTGAACTCTAGTATCCGGAAATCGGAACCTTAAGGGAACTTTGAATTGAAACAGAACATGGTGCAGCTGTTACATTCTAGTGGTCAGTTCACTAGGATGGCATATGAGGACCCGCAACAGCACCTTCAGAACTTTTCAGTGATTAGTGACACTTTCATCCCCACCGGAGTGTCCACAGACTATGTACGACTTACCCTCTTCCCGTTTTCACTGTTGGGAGAGGCAAAGAGGTGGTTGAAAGCTGACCCACCAAACTCCATAACTTCTTGGGATGATTTGGCGAAGAACTTCTTGATGAGATTCTTTCCTTCAGGCAAGACTGCAAAATTGAGAAGTGAATACTAAGTTTCAAGCAGAGGCCTGATGAGAACTTATATTTGGCTTGGTAAAGATTCAAGTCATTATTAAGAGACTGTCCCCATCACCAACAATCCAATGAAGTGCTGGCCCATACCCTTGTAGAAAGTCTAGACCCATATACAAAAATTTTGCTAGACTCTACATCTGGTGGGCAAGCTTTAGAGAAGACGTAAGATGAGTTGTACACGCTGTTGAATAGAATTGCACAGGGAAATCCAGAATGGCACAGTGAATCATCGAGAGGGGCGGGAAAGAGAGCAGGGCTAATAGAAGTAGATGGTATGAATGCATTGGCAGCACAATTAGCTTCATTCCAGCATCAAATAATGACTCAGTTCAATAAACTGAGTATGAACCAACAACAGGGCCAGGTTAATGCAGTTCAGCAAGCTCCGAGTTGGTGTGAAATTTGTGGGAATAATGGGCACAATGCAGAATATTGTGGAGCCAATTCGGAATCGGTCAATTTTGTTGGGAATGTGCAGAGGAACACTCAGAATTTTGGAAACAACTACAACAAAAATTTGCAGAACCACCTGAATTTTTCTTGGGGTGGAAATCAAAAGAAAAGTTATCAGCAACCTCAACAGTAGCCGTATCAGCAGAATAGGCAGAATGATGGCTAGTTTAGCAGCAACATTGAGGAAATGTTGCAGAAAATCATGGAGACCCAAACTCAGTTAGCAGAAAATCGGGCGAGGATGGCATCAGACTTGAAGAATCAGCAATTGGCCACCCGCAATCTAGAGAAGCAGATGGGTCAGATAGCAGCTGCTCAAAACATAAGAACGCAGGGAGGACTACCAAGTGACACAGATCCTAACCCCCGCCAAGTCAACTCCATCAGTCTGAGGAGCGGCAAAAATTAGTTGATGCAGTGCCAAAAGAGAAAAGAAATGAGGTGCAGATGGAGTTGGGTAGAAAAGAACCATCCACTGACAAGGGAGAGAATCAGAGTGCTGTGCAACAAAATGCACAATCATCATTGCAGCAAGCACAGAGACCACCACCACCATTCCCTCAGAGATTCAGAAAGAGCAAGGAGGAGGAATGCTTCAAAACGTTCTTTGAGATTTTCAAAGAACTTCACATGAATTTGCCTCTTATTGATGTTTTGTAGGGAATGCCCAAGTATGATAAATACTTGAAAGATGTGATGGCGAACAAAGTCAGATTGGTGGATGTCCAGAAGGTAGAACTGACGGAGGAGTGCAGTCACAGGTTATTGAGCAAGATTCCTAAGAAGCTTAAAGACCCAGGGAGTTTTACCCTCCCCATACAAATTGGTAAAGCTGAAGTGCTACGAGCTCTATGTGATTTAGGGGCAGCAGTTAATCTAATGCCCCTATATTTATTTAACACCCTCAGGTTGGGAAAACCGCAGCCAACAAGATTGATGTTGCAGCTGGCGGATAAGTCGCGTGTGGCACTGGATGGAATCATAGAGGACCTTCTCATCAAAGTGGGTAAGTTTATTATACCTGCTGATTTTATTATCTTAGATTTTCATGTTGATGATCAGGTACCCTTAATATTGGGACGGCCATTCTTGGCCACCGGAGGAGCAGTAATTGACTTAAGAGCAGGGACCCTGAAAATGAGGGTCGAGGATGAAGAAGAACTCTCCGAGTATACCAAGAAATGAACCCACCCACACACTATAGAAACCTTTGTAAGGTTAGTGTTTTGACAGAGGATAAGTGTGGGGTGGGTGATTCCACAAGTCCACAGCCGAAGGTAATGATTAGTTTTTAGCCCGAGTCTGATAAAGGGCTTCAGAGTGTGAAGAAGTTGGAGGAAGAGAGGAAAAGAGTGGAGGTTGTTTCCTCTAAAAAATCAAAAGAAAAGGAGATGGTTCTTGAAAGGGAACCCAGGTATGAGGATGTCCTGAAAAGGATAGTCCACATCATGTCGCGACGTAAAATAAGGCGCTGCTTGGGAGGCAACTCAAGGGTACCGCAGGTACAATTTGTGATTTTTGTTTGTGTTGATTTTGTTTATTGTCAACTTGGGTTGTTTTTGGTGGATATTTAAGCACAGATGAAGGGGAAATCTGAGTGCTCATGGAGGAGGAAGCTAACAAGCATGGAAGAGAAAAAGTGTGGGGTCGAACACCCACTTGTCCAAATTTGAAGAAAAGCATGCTATTAGCTAGGCCTAGAGGCCTCAGGGAGTATTTCTTATCCTGTTTAATTTTAATTTGATGCTATGGGGACATAGCATGATTCAAGTATGGGGTGAGAAAAATTTCAAAAATTTTGTGCTTAATGATTTTGGTGAATGTAGTGCTTGATACATATTGAAAAAAAAAATTTTGAGTTGAGCATGACTTCACCACCCGTTGGTTTTTTTTTCAGAACTTTTTCGATGGGGGGTCTTTGAACCAAAGAATAAAAATTTTCTTTGTCTGTATATAGTGTTTTTAGTCATAGTTAGGGATTGTTTCTGATGATGGATGGATGACGACCGTCTTGAGGAAAATTAGTCAATAGGTTTTGATTTTTGAACACATAGCTAATAGATGGCTTGATGTTCTTGCTATGTGTTATACATGATTGTAAGATACAAGTGTGGTTAGTGTTGAAGCATGTAAGAAGTGTATAACTTTTTTTGAGACACTTAGGCTCTTGAATTTGACTCAATGTGATTGAAGCTTAATTCTGAATTCTTGTGATTAGTTGAATAAGAGTCCGCTGAATGTGTCTTGAATTGAGCATGTGCTATGAGTGTAAGTTTTTCGAATACTCCGTGCTATTGTGGAATGTCTAGAACTTGCCTAGTGTGTATATAAAACGAAATAAAGGATGTGGACTGTAGGAGATGATTTAGGCATTTCTTTGAATGAACCTAATTTTTATCCCTCACTTTACCTACCTTGAATGTGGAATCCTAGTGAGCCCCATTGAGCCTTAAGCCTATTCTTTGATAGCTACAACATAATATTAATCCTTTTTCTTTCATTAGCCTTGAGTTTGATTCAAAACTCCTAAGTGCTTAAAGGAAAATCTGAAAGAGGGAAGGAGTGAGAAGCATGGAAAAGAAGAAAAAGTAGCCGTTGTAAAAGTTATGAAGGTCAAGGGTGCACTTGTTTGAAAATGCCTGATTATTGGTAGGGAATAAGAAATAAATGAATGAAAAAGTTGCTGGTACCCCTTACTAATAAGCTGAGTGTGCTTAAAGAAATGGAAACAAGAAGAGAAAATTCAAGAGTGAAAAGAATGAGCAGGAAGTAAGAAAAGAGATGTCCTTAATGAAGGTTGAAGTTATTAAAAGCGCTTAGGGAAGATAGCCACTATTACTGGCCAAAATAGTACCTACCCGTCCCTTGGCTTACATTACAACCCATTAAGTCCTACTTGATCTTACGTTCATACATCCTTAAATTAGTGGAGTAAAACACTAAGGGAAAGCTTATGGGTCACTACATGATGCATGCGAATTCCTTGAGATAGTGAGCGTAATTCTATTCATTTACCCATACATGTTGTGATTTAAAAATTTGCGTGCGAAAATGGGTAACTCTCTTGTTGTGAGGGCACATGTTTAATGAAGGATATAATTCATGTTGGATTTCTTGATCAGTTGATTTGCATGAGTTTGCTAAGATTGAGAGTCGATTCTCGAGGTTAGGAAGTCTTAACATAGTTATATTTCATTTCAATGACTACATCATGCATGCTCTATTTTTAACTTGCTATCTCAAACAATCATTGTAGTCGTAGCTTGAATTGTCTTGATAAATTAGTTATGTGTGAGTCTTCATTTACATGAGATGTAAAAGGGTTGTTCGAGGATGAACAAGGCTCTAAGTGTGGGGTAGGTGCTCTTGGGCAAAATGGCATGCCCAAGTGATACTTTATAACTTAGTTTCGTCTTGTTTATTTACTTATTTATATACATTCTCATGTAATTTTATGTAACTGTGAAGATATATACTAACCAACCAACATGATTAGTTCTTGTTTTTTTAGGTTTAAAATGAATTTGAGGAACTAATACATGAGTTGGTGAAGCGGAGGCATGGAATCGGAAGTGAAACGTGAACGTCGGCAAGGAGGATGCGCGAAACAGCCCACCTGCGCATTGGCAACGTGCCACAACAGGCAGGCTGTGCGACCAAGGGCATGTCACGGCCCCTAACGCGCTGCACAAGCAGCGTACCACGCTGCCAACGCGGCAAGGGGCTACCTCGCATGTATTTTATGCGAATTCTAGATTGCCTACGTGATGCCTCCGTGTCACGGAGGCAAATTGGCGCAATAACCTCCATGACACGGAGCTATTCCATGCCGGGCATAATTTTCTACAATTCTCATTTACTGTTTAATGTTTCTGATAACTTTTGGGATTGTTGGTTCGCCCATTGGGGGTTTAGTGTGGGTGCCAACCATGGCCATTTGGGTCATGATAAAGTTGGTATCAGATCCCTAGTTTCATTAATCTCATTGCACTAAGATGGGTCTAGTAAAATCTCATGGATCGGTGCAGAGACGTCCATAACTTATCTTCGAGAGGCTGTAAAACTTTAGGAAAACTCCCTCGTTCTTTTCTTTCATGATTACTTGATTCCAATTGGTATTTTGTGATCCAAATTGGTATGTAACCACTTTTCTTATTTCCTTCTCAGATGGTGAGAACATGCACAAATGGTAACAGAGATGCAGCACTCGAACCAGCAGTGGTAGCCGCAGTTTGCGGCAGAGGAAGGGGCAGAGGTGGTGGACGGAAGCCTACTGCTGCTAGAGGAGGGGCTCATGCTCCTGCTCCAGTCAGAGAGAGATCTGCATCTCATGTGCTACCAAAAGTACAAGAGCAGGTTGCTTTTAAAGTTGAAGTTCTGACTCAAGGGGAAGCTCTTGCAATTCCAGCATCCTCTAAGGTCTGGCTCAGGTCCTCAATCTCCTGAGTGTACTCATAGGTAATGGAGCAGCGCCAACAACTCTTTTGGGCCAGCTGTCGGGATACAACATGCAGCTGTTGTGGCTCCTTGGATGAATGACATATCGGAAGCTATCATGTTTCCAAGACCGGTAGTGGGACCAGTGATGATGGAGGAGGGGCTTGACCTATTTTGGAGGTTCACCAAGATAAAGCCTCCCACTTTCTATGAAACTGAGGCGGAGGATTCCTATGAGTTCATTATTGATTGTCATGAGAGGCTCCACAAGATAGGGGCAGTAAAGAGATATGGTGTGGAGTTAGTCACTTTCTAATTGATGGAGGATGCTAAGCTCTGGTGGAGAGCATTTGTGGAGTTCAGACTAGAAGGGTCACCTCTGTTGAATTGGACCCAGTTTTACTCCATATTACTGGAGAAGTATGCTCCTCACACTCTAAGGGACATGAGACGAGATGTGTTCACCATTATCGAGCAGGGGAACTTATCTGTTGCAGCATACGTGACTCTATTTCATTCCTTTTCTAGGTATGCTCTACCTTTACTGTCCACAGAGGAGGAGAGGATCAAGCGGTTTGTTAAAGTCCTAAATGTGGGTCTTCAGGTTCCAGCTCTTCAGATGGTCTCCTCAGGTAAGACCTTTCAAGAGGTAGTGGAGTATGTGAAGTCCATGGAAGGGGTGACACAGAAGGGATATGAAAAGAACACCTAGAAGAAGGCTTGGAGAGTGGGTTCCTTTAGTAATTCATTTGCCTAGGCTCCGGCACCACAGAGTTTTTCTGGGTGCCCTATTCAGTTTGCCATGTAGGTGTCAGCCAGAGGTCCACCAGGGACAGCTCCACGACCATCAAATGTAGCTGGGGGTACCCAGATTGTTCGTTTAGACTTCGGAGCTCGCCCTATTTTCTTTGTTCTGGCTCATAGGTCAGTGATTGAGAAGGTCTATCATGAGTATAGATAGTATGGCCACATCTGCAGATGGTGCCCTAGATTCAGACAAGGCAAGCAGATCATTTCTCACCCAGCTCCTCGAGATCCGCCCCTGCCAAGAGAGGAGGTAGTGCATTCAGTCTAGATCGTCTATAGCTAGGACAAGGTAGTCATCCAGTTGTTAGAGGTAGTGCTCAGCAAGGTAGAGGACGTTCTCAGGTGGGTACGGGTTGCACCCAGTTAGGTACAGGGGTGGCATAGCCCAACTGGGGCAGCTCTCAGGTGTGTAATTAGGCCCATTTCTATGCTTTTCCTAGTAGACCAAGGTAGAGGCTTCAGACGCATTATTACAAATATGATCTTTGTGGCTGATAGAATAGCTATTGCATTGTTTGATCCGGGCTCTACATCTTCTTATGTTTATGCTTATTCTGCATTGGGTTTGGATCTTGTTTATGATGTGTTTGATACTCCTATTTGTGTGTCTTTTCCTATTGGGGATTCTGGGGTGGTGGATAGGGTTGTTCGTGATTGTATTGTTGATTTCATAGGGTTTAACACTCTGGCAGACTTAGTGATCTTGGATATGATTGATTTTGATGTAATTTTGGAATGATCTTGTTGTTCCCATATCATGCCATTCTAGATTTCCATGCTAAGACCGTCACTATATCGGGGCTAGGAGCGTCTAGGTTGGAGTTGAAAGGGAACTGTAATCCAGCTCCTAAGAAACTTATCTCTTATATTCGTGCCTTTAAGTTGATACAACGGGGTTGTTCAACGTATCTGGTGCATATTCATGACACTAGTTCCGAAGGTCCTTCCATAGAGTTGTTCCTACTTATTTTTGAGTTTTTAGAGGTGTTCCCTACTGATTTGCTCGGCATGCGGTAGAATCGTGACATTGACTTCTGTATATAGTTAGATCCAAAGACTCAGCCCATTTTTATTCCTCTGTACCAAATGGCACCTGCTGAGTTGAGAGAACTGAAGGAGCAGTAGGAGCTGCTTAGTAAAGGGTTTATTTGACCAAGTGTGTCACCATAGGGTGACTTGGTTTTGTTTGTGACGAAGAAGGATGGTAGTATGCAATGTGCATCGACTACCGTTAGTTGAACAAGGTAACTATTCTGAACAAGTACCCTCTTCCTCAAAGATATGATTTGTTTGATTAGTTACAGTGAGCGAAAGTGTTTTCAAAATTGGACTTGAGGTCGGGTTATCACCAGCTGAAAATTTGGGTTGCGGATTTTCCTAAAATAGACTTTCGGACCAGGTATGGGCATTACGAGTTTCTGGTCATGTTGTTCGGACTCACTAATCCCCCAGCTGCATTATGAGCCTGATGAATGGTATTTTTAAACCTTACTTGGACTCCTTTATGATTGTGTTTATTGACGATATCTTTATGTATTCTAAGACTAAGAAGGAGCATGAAAATCATCTAAGAATTATGCTGGGATTGCTAAAGGAGAAGCAGTTGTATGTTAAATTCACCAAGTGTGAGTTTTGGTTGGAATCAATGTCTTTTCTGGGATATGTGATCTCCAAGGAGGGAATCAAAGTTAATCCACAGAAGGTTGAGGCGGCCAGAAATTCATTGAGCCCAACTAACGTGACAGAAATTCAGAGTTTTATGGGGTTGGCCAGTAACAACCATTAGTTCGTGAAGGGTTTTGCATCCATCTCTTTAGTGCTGACCAAGTTAACCCAAAAGGATGTACCCTTCCAGTGGTTGGAGGAATGTGAAGCAAGTTTTTAGAAACTCAAGACTCTGCTAACCATAGCACCTATCCTGGAGTTACAGTGGAAGGTAAAGACTTTGTTGTTTATTGTAATGCCTCACGTTCTGGGTCATGTGTTTTTTAATGTTAGAAGGATAGGTCATTTCTTATGCCTCGAGATAGTTGAAGGTTCATGAGAATAATTACCCCTCACATGACCTGGAGTTAGCAGCGGTGGTGTTTGCCCTAAAAATTTGGAGGCACTACCTGTATGGAGCTCAATGTGAGATGTTCATGGATCATCATATCTTGCGGTACGTGTTCTCCCAGAAATATCTCAATTTGAGGCAGAGGAGATGGATGGAGTTTCTTAAGGATTATGATATCACTATCCTGCACCATCCAGGAAAGGCCAACATTATGGAAGACGCATTGAATTGGAAGACGGTGAGCATGGGCAGTTTAGCTTGCTGGGAAGCTGCTCAGCCGCCGATGGCCAGATAAGTTTAGACTTTGGCAAACTATTTAGTGAGATCGTTACTGCCAAAAACAGGTGGGATATTAGCTAACATGGAGGCTAAGTCCTCACTTCTTAAAGAAATCAAAGCTAGACAGTTCGAAGATGAAAAGCTGGGTAAGATTAGGGATAAAGTTCTATGAGGAGAAGCCAACGAAGCATGTTAGATGATAAAGGGGTCCGAGGATAAAGGGGCAGGTGTGTGTTCCCAAGTAGGTGAGCTGATTAAAACTCTTTTGGCAGAAGATCATAACTTAAGGTACTCCATCCAGCCTAGAGTCACCAAGATGTACCATGACCTGAAGAAACACTATTGGTGGGGCAGGATGAAGAAAGATATTGTTGACTACGTTGCCTAATTTTGAATTATAAGTAGGTGAAGTACGACCATAAAAATCTAGGAGGGGTACTTCAGAGAATGCTTATCCCTGAGTGGGAATGGGAGAGAATAACAATAGATTTTGTAGTGGGTCTTCCCAAGACTTTGGGGAAATTTGACTCAATTTAGGTCATTGTGGACAGATTGACCAAGTCGGCTCATCCCTTGTTAGTCCAGGTGACTCACAATGCCGAGAAACTAGCTAAACTGTACATGAAGGAAGTGATTCAGTTGCATGGGGTACTAATTTCATTTGTGTCAGATAGGGGCACTCAGTTCACTTCTCATTTCTGGAGAACTTTGCAGGCTGAGTTGGGCACGAGGTTGGGACATGAGCACAACCTTCCATCCTCAAACAGATGAACAGGTAGAAAGGACTATCCAGGTATTGGAGGACATGCTTTGGGCGTGTGTGATAGATTTTGGAGGCTATTGGGACAAATTCTTACCCTTGGCAGAGTTTGCCTACAACAATAGCTATCACTCGAGCATTGACATGGTGCCATTTGAAGCTCTGTATGGGAGGAAATGTAGGTCTCCGATTGGTTTATTTGATGCATTTGAAGTGAGACCCTGAGGAAATTATTTGCTAAGGGAGTCCTTTGAAAAAGGTGAGAATAATTTAGGACCGTCTAGTAGCTGCTTAGAGTAGGCCGAAGCAGTATGCAGAAAAGAAGGTAAGGGATATGGAATTCATGGAGGGAGAGCAAGTGTTGCTCAAGGTATCTCCTATGAAAGCAGTTATGAGGTTTGGAAATCGAGGCAAGCTTAGCCACCGTGGTACATCGGACCGTTTAAAATACTTTGGCGCGTGGGGAAAGTAGCATATGAGCTGGCTTTGCCGCCAGGGTTGTCGGGGGTGCATCCAATGTTCCATGTATCAATGTTGAAAAAGTATCATAGGGATGGAATGTATATTAACAAATGGGACTCAGTGCTATTAGATTAGAATTTTTCTTATGAGGAGGAGCCCGTAGCGATATTGGCTAGAGAAGTTCGGAAGCTGAGGTCGAAAGAAATTGCAACAGTAAAGGTCCAGTGGCAAAATCGTCTAATTGAGGAAGCCACTTGGGAGACTGAGGCTGATATGCGGATCAAGTATCCTCAACTGTTTGTGGAATCTAGTAAGTACTCTCCCTTTCTTTGTATAGACCATTCGAGGATGAACGGTGTTTTAATAGGTATCTAATATGATGACTCGGATGTTGTTACGGGATGGTTAGGGGCTTAAAACACAAGAAACAAGATAAGAAAGAAATAGAATGTGCTTTGAAATATTTTTAGTGTGAAACTGGTTGATTTTAAGTGGCTACTAGTTCGAGGGACTGCTGCAGTGGTGAGTTTCCACTACAGTGAGACCGTGGTAGCGGTTAGAGTCCCGCCGTGATGAATTTGGAAAGCAACCGCCGGAACTTCCCCCGTGACACTTTGGCCGCTACAGCGGAAATGCTACCACTTCAACGGACAACGGGAATCAGAAGTGGATTTTAAGTGGGAATTTTGGGGTTTTTACCACATTATTTCCAAATCACGATCAAAAGGGCTAGATAACAAAAAATCTCTCTAGAGCAGTGAACTCTTCTCCTAAGGTAAGAATTTTTATTTCCTATCTCTACTACGAGTAATGTTGATTCTATATTGCTTGTGAACCTTTAATGGTGGAAGTTTTTGTAGAGAACAACCCTAGGTTGTTAAACTAGGGATGGATTGTGGGATGATTCGAGGGTGATTTGGTTTGATGTTTGATGAGTTCTGATTACTCCCATAGAATTACATGTTAGGAATGAGGGTTACGCAGGGAATTGAGACTAGAACTGAGTAGAATTGGGGTTTTACTTTTGAAAATACCTCAAAGGGGAGGGTTTGATCTATTTAGACCATGGCGGAAGAGTGAGTAATGAATTACTCTTGTTGTATAGATTTTGGACGATCCAAAGCTTTGAGGAAACACAAGGCTCTCATAGAGTTGCCGAATTATTATCTTTGAATATTGAGGTAGGTTATGGTTAGAGGGTTAGACTTTGTATAATGGCTTGTATACGTATGTGATAATGGTATGTAATTGGTTTTCAGACATTATGTGATATGAGATTGTCTATTTGAATTATATAGTGGAAATCATGTTAATATGAGTTTGCTCATGAACTATTGTGGAAATCTTGTGGAACTGTCAAGTGAAATTCCTTCAATTTGCTTCAAAGTGAATTCTAAGTGTGACACGATCACGATGCTAGTAAATATTGGGTGGATTTTTCTTGTAATTACCTATTTCATTGGTAACTAAGAAAGATTCATATTTACTATTGCTCAAATGTGTACAATATTTGAATTGAACCGTATATTATGTGAATTGTTGGCACAGATGACTGAAGAACTGATGAAGATGTAGCTAAGTCGAATTACTGCCTAAGGCAGTACCGTTGTAGCAGAACTTCTTCCGTTGTAGCGGTCAAGTGACCTCTATAGCGAAAGGCCCAGTCCAGTGAGCAGGCCGACTGTCACCTGTGTTAGAGGTAGTGCACTTGAATTGGTTTCTATACTTCTATATGATGCTAAAGAGTTATTTTATATCATTGTTTATATGTTTACACGTTATTATATGAAGCCGGCCGATGATGCCTACCAGTACCATGTTATATACTGACCCTACCTCTACACTTTTCTTATGAGTGTAAAGTTTAAATCAGGAAGTTTCTCCCGTTCTCATCTGTAAGCAGCAACAATTCATTGAAAGGTGAGCAGAACAAGGCGACGGTGTCACTTTCCCATTTTGAAGATGTCCTTCTCTTTCAAACACTTATTTCCTTCGTTTTAGTTTTATCCGTTTAGAGTCATAAGCAGATGTCTGGTGCAATAACTTTCAGGTCTTGGGATTAGTTTAATTTTGTTTTGTTTTGGTATAAGAAGTTGATTACTACTTGTTATGACGTCTTTCATTTATTTATAAACACTTATCTCTTGTTTGAATGTTTGATGTTTCTCATAATTTTTGGGGATCATTTGTTCGCCCTCTGGGATATTAGTGTGGGTGTCAATCACAGCCATTTGGGTCGTAATAATTTTTAAAAAAAATATATGTATAAACTAGTTTTTTGGTAAGTAAAACGCATCTAAAGTATTAAACACTATAAGCAGTTCTATTTTGGAGAAATAACATATTAGTTAGCTTAACTTTTTGTTTGAATCATATTATTTTTAAATTATATTTATAGAATTTCAATAATTACATATTCAAACTTAAAAAGTCTCTTTTACTTCAACTTAAATGAGATATATTATACAATTGTCTCAGATACTTTTTCATAATAATAAAAGCTAATTATTTATTCAACATTAAAGTACATAATATGATTTAATTTTCTAACATATTTTTTCTATTATCAGATGATGAATTTTTTATGTAGGAGCAATAAAAAAATAATAATTAAAATTTTGCTAAAGTTATGTATATAAAATGATGAATTAATGACAAATTTATTTAGATTATATTTTAAATACTGAAGAAAAATAATTTAAAATTTACATAAAATTAAAATAAAAGTAAATTAATTAATATTAAAATGAGATTAACAAAAATTTGGAGAACGGACCTTTCGATCAAAGAAGAAAATCTTTTATGTTTTACTTGAGGATAGAAAATTATTAATTTATTTTAGAATTTAATTTGAAAAAGCGCATAAGAAACTTATAACAGTCATTTTCTTCTAAAAAAATTTAAAATTTTTAAAAAAATGTTTAAGAGTTGGATTTTAAATTTTTTTATATGTTGGGCTCATGTTATGCACAGGCTATACTTATCTAGTATTATATAGAAGAGTGAAGCTAAGGATGATCAAGGGCAAAAAAATAATTTTTCTCAATAACATCCTTTAACAAAAAGTTAAATCTAGAAGTATCTATTCTCTCATTCTCTTAATTACTTAAAAATGTTAAAATCATCTCTTCCGATAAAAAATTATTTTTCCAACTTCATATATGCTCTTCTACAAAAATTCATATAAACTTCTTTTTAAGAAATAACTTCTGCAATTTATCATTTTAGTTTTTAACTTTTTAAGCAATTTGATTAATAGTCAATTTTTCGAATTCCCATGTTATATTGATCCATGTTCAAGATAAGTCACAAGTTATGTTTTCTCATTGAAATTATCCTCTAAATTCAAAAAGAAAAAAGAAAAAAGAAAAAAACATAAATCTTTTGTAACAACCCATCTGTTGTTACGGGGGAAATAAGTCAGAAACACCCCTCTTTTCTAGGTTGTTAGAAGTGAGGTATTATGTGAGTGTTAGTAAAATTTTGAAGTTGAGGAATAGTTTGTGTACAAAGAATAGGATTTCCACTATTAAATTCAAATAGATAATCTCATATCACATAATGTATGAAGACCAATTACATACCATTATCATACATATACACAAGCCACTATATAAAGTCTAATCCTCTAACCATAACCTACCTCGATATTTGAAGATAACAATTCGGCTACTTTGTGGGAGCCTTGCCCTTCCTCAAAGCTTCGCATCATTCAAAATCTACACAACAGGAGTAATTCACTACTTAATCTTCAATCATGGGTTTAAATAGATCAAACCCTCCCCTTCAAGGTATTTTCGAAAGTAAAACCCCAATTTTACTCGGTTCTAGTCTCAATTCCCCACGTAACCCTCATTCCTAATATGTAATTCTAGGGGAGTGATCAAGACTCCTCAAACATCAACCTAAATTACCCCTAATAATCCCGGAATCCAGTTCTAGTTTAACAGCCTAGGATTTTTCTCTACAAAAACTTTCACTATTAAAGGTCTACAAGCAATCTAGGATCAACATAACTTGTAGTAGAGATAGGAAATCGAATTTCTTACCTTAGGATAAGAATTCACTGCTCTAGAGAGATTTTCCGTTCTCTTGACCTTCTGATCGTGTGTTGGAAATAATGGGATAAAAATCCCCTTAATTCCCACTTAAAACCCACTTCTGATTTCCATCGTTGGCTGCAGCGGTAGCATCTCTACTGCAGTGTACCCGCTATAGTGACCAAAATGTTGCTACGACATTTCTAGCGGTTACTTCCCAAATTCGTCACGACGGAACTCAGATCGCTACCATGATCTCGATGCAGCAAAAACTCATCGTTGCTACGGTCCCCGAATCAATAGCCACCCAAAATCAACTAGTTACACACTTATAATATTTCATAATATATTTTATTCCTTTCTTAGCCTTTTTTAGTGTTGTAGGCCCCTAACCATCTCGTGACGACATTCGGGTTGTTACAAAATTACATAAGTTATTCTTATTATAACTTTCTCTATTTTTATATCTTATTTTGACATATGAATAATATATTTTATTTATACTTATAACATCATTATTGAACTTTATTTCAATTTACAGTATATTTTATTAATTTTATATTCTCAATAAATGTTTAAAAATCATCTCACACGTATATAATATATATTTTATTGAAATATTGTTTGACTCTGTATCATAGTGTTTATTAATATATATTATATTTATTTTTATACTCACACACAATCGTGATCGGTCCTAATTGAAATTATTTGTATTCAATATTTACGTCAAACTAATGAATATCTGAAATCTAGTTTTCATATATACTTTTATTACTAAATCATAGTTAATCAATATACATTTTCTCATTAATATAAGATCTAACCATGAAAAACTAATGTGATTTAATATAAACATCTAGCGTGATGTATTTTAACTCTGACAAACACTCCATCATAATAATATTTTACCAATTTTATATCATTAAAATAATTTAAAAAATTATTTTTATTTTAGTAAATATTTTATGCAAAATTCTATTTACATGAAAAATTTAATATCATATCAAATAACATGTATTTTCGTTTATATATATATTTATATATATATATATGTATATATGTACATATTAATTTAAATACTGTACTTATATAAATATTATTTTTATCAGGTAGAAATAGAAAACTTAAGTTCAAAAGAGTGATATAACCACATTAAAAAATAAGGATGAAAAATAATTTTATTTATCAAAATATAATCAATAAAAAAAAAAGACCCAAATACACGATGGACCTTCTAAAATTAGGTAAAAATAAGTCTTGGATTAAAAGAGAAGATTCTGTTTTTTATGTTATTTGGATAAAATATTCAATTCTCATTCAAAAGTATATAACACATATTAGCATGATCTTTTTTAAATATCAAAACTACCCTTGGTTGTTCCCACTTCATCTTTCTATATAAATAATAATTATATAATAGAAAGTTCAATTTTCATCATAATTACTTATCTTATTATAATTTTTAGATTAAGTATAATTCCAATTCAGTGTCATATCTTAATGTTTAAAACTTAACTCATCAATAATCATATCTTATACAGTACAATAAATTTCAAATAAGAAATTATATTTTACCCAATATAATTTTACATATGGTCTATAAATTAATTTCAGTGAAGTTTATATGTTTGTTAGTAGAAGTTCATGACAATAATTTTTGGGTTAAAATGTAGTTTTAAAAGTTTTGAATTTTGAAAGTATAAATTTGGAATTACAGTTTGATATTTAAAAGTGTTGTATTTTTATTGAATCCACCATTCTATTAATAGTAAACAATGAGTGAAATAAAAAATCTTTAAAAAAATGTGAAAAAAATCTAACATGAATGAAAATTGATAACGGTTATACATCATAAATTTTATGAAGTTGAATAAGTCTATATAAAAAAAGTATCAAGCTACTATAATTATATGATATAAAAAGAATGAGCTCATCAAAAATGCAATATATATATATATATATTACATGTGTTTAGAGACTGTTGGTGAGAAAATAAAATAAGGCTAAGTGCACAGTACAATTTATATTGCTAACTCTTTATAGCTATGATTGTTCTTCCATGGCTCTTCTATATAATAGAAAAGAAACTAGATGGGTCTTGGCCTGCATTTGCTACCCAATAATTTGAAATTTATTATAACTTTATTTTATACTATATGTATACAATTAATAAATTAACAGAAAATTTCATGAGATATATAATCTAACAGCCCGCATGTCCTTACGAGAAGGGAATGGACTTAGAGTGCTAGAAATAGGCTAAGGGAGGGATAGAAAAAGCTGTGAAATAATCTAAGTGTAAAATTGATCGAATTTGGGAAGTTGCTGGTGTGGGGGACCGCTGCAGTGGTGTAATCCCACTGTAGCGAGACTGTGATAATGGTTGGAGTTTCGCTGCGACGAAGTTGGGAAGTAACTGTTGGAACCACCGCAGTGGTGCTCTAGCCGCTGTAGTGGGTCTGCTGCAGCCGAAATGTGACCTACTGTAGGGGACGACGAAAATCAAAAAGTGGGTTTAAGTGAGATTTCCGGGATTTTTACCCTATTATTTTCAAAATTTGATCAGAAGGGCTAAAGAATGAAAATTTTCTCTAGAGTAATGAACTCTCCTCCCAAGGTAAGATTCTTGATTTCCTACCCTTACAACGAGTATTATTGATCATAGAATTCTTGTAGACTTTTAATAGTGGATTTTTTGAGTGGACAAAACCCTAGGCTGCTAGACTAAGGCTGAATTATGGGGAGTTTCTAGGGTGGTATGATTTGATATTTGAGGAGTATTGATTAGGCTCCTAGGATTATTTATTTGAGAACGAGGGTTACACGAGAATTGAGACCTAATGTGTACACTGATATTGGTTGTTTGAGTGTTATGGGGACATGGGGGAGGCGTGTTCCCAACATGTCACCCTGAATTTGATTTTATGATATATTTTTTTGAGTGTTTATAGTGATATGGTAGAGGTGTGTGACTGACATATCACCACTTGTTTTATTTTATGTTGAGTGTGTAACCTATGAACGTTTGGAGTGAGCATGCGCTAAGTAGATGAATTTAATTTTTGATATGTAAGTGTGATGAAAAGAGAATCCTAAATGCATTTTGGGTTAATGAGTAAAGATGTTATTTTGGTTACTGCACATAGATGTTTTAAATGGTGTGTTGAGATGAATTGTTACCATTTGATGTCAATAGTTGCGTCATATCTGAATGAGATGTAGAGTGTGAACTATTGTAAACTGTGAGTTGAAGAGGGTGCTGCTAAGTCGAGTTACTACTTTGAGAAGTACTGCTGCAGTAGGGCTTTTTCCGTTGTGGTGAGACCACTATAGCAGCTAAGTGATCGCTGCAACGAGAGGCCCAATCCAGTGAGCAGGACGACTGTCACCTACTTGGAGCTAGTGCACATAAGATGGTTTTTGTACTTTGGTATGATGTTGAGGACCTATTTTATATCATGTTTGCATTGATTATATGTTATTATATAAGGTCGGCCAATGATGCCTATGAGTACTGTGTTTGGTACTGACCCTATGCCTGCAATTCTTTTTTGAGTGCAGAATTTGATCCAGGAGCTCCTCTCATCCCCACCTTTAGTCTGCAGTAGTTTCTTTGAAAGGTGAGCGGTGCAAGATGGGATGATTCACTCTTTCGAGAAGATGTTCCTCCTTCAGACATTGTAGTTTTCTTTAATATATTTTTTTGGTTAAATATTCTAGAACTGTAGTTAGACGTCGAGGTGCAATGACAATCAGGTCTTGGGATTTTTGTTTGTTCATTTTTAGAAGAATTTACTTGTTTGATGATTCATTTTGATTCATTATAAGTTTTATATCTTTATGAATGTTCATTGTCGAGTTAAGATGGAAATTGCTAGTTCGCCCACTGGGGGGGGGGGGGGGTTAATATGGGTGCTAATCACGACCATTTGGAGTCGTGAAAAAGTTGGTATCAGAGCTCTAGGTTCGTTGATCTCATTGCACAAAGGTGGGTCATGTAGAGTCTTGCAGATTGGTGCATAGATTTTCGTAACTTTTCTTCGAGAGGCTGTAGGACTTTAGGAAAATTCCCTTCTTCCTTCCTTTCATCCGATTACTTAATTCCAATTGGTATCTAGTGATCCAAATTCGTATATAACAACTTTTCTTCTTTCCTTCTCAGATGGTGAGAACACGCGCAAATGGTAATAGAGACGCAACATCTGAACCAGCAGTGGTAGCCGTAGTTCGTGGTAGATGAAAGGGCAGAGATCGTAGATGGAGGCTTGCTGCTGCTAGAGGAGGGGCCCGGTCTCCTACTCCAGTCAGGGAGAGGTATTCATCTCCCATGCCACCAATAGAATAGGAGCAGGTGGCTAAAGAAGTTGAAGTTCCGACTCAGGGAGAAGCTCCTGCCGTTCCAGCATCCTCTGAGGTTCTAGATCAGGTCCTCAATCTCCTGAGTGGCATCATAGGTAATGGAGAAGTGCCAACAACTCTTGCGGGGCAGCAGTTGGGGATACAACATGTAGCAATGATAACACTCAAACCATACCTCCTACCGAAGTATGAAGCGGATGTTGTCTATAAAGAACTCAACTAAGAGGTTGGGGTCAATCCCACAGGGAATATGGAAGAGCTAGATTACAGTCGGTAAGTGAACTTATTAGGTAGTTACTCCAAAATTGGGGGATTCTAAAGAAAAGAAATAATAAAAACAATTATCAAAACTTTGGTTTTGAATCAATATTAAAGGATAACTACGGTTTGTGTTCCCCATGGGTTCATAACTGCTTTAGGTATATGCTCGTGATCATCACCAATACTTACTTATAGAACTGATAACAAAGGTTCATTCAAATGATCGACCAGTCCCTATTGAATGACTATACTCAATCACTCGACCAAGTCTCATGAGCGGTTTCAAAAAGTTCATTATCACTAAGTTCCAGATTTAACTATCTTGCGACCACATCTCAAGTTAATACATTGATCATCAAGATCAAGGCTCTGTTGTAATTCTCTTTTTCAAATCTCGACCTCTCTAAGCTCAAGCAAGTAAAGACTTCAAACATGTCCTAATGTTGAGCACAGTTAAGAAACGTTTAAGAATGAAGAGAATACACTACAAACGTTTAGTATTGTTTTAGAATCATGTCGTGCAAACCCTAGTTCGTTAATCCATCATGGTTCCCACAACCCTAGTTATGGAGGTTTTAGCCTCTCATAGTTGTATGGTTGTGATTTGCATTCATGATTGAGAACATAAATCAATACTTACAATTATGGATGAGAAAGAAACTTCTTTTAATAAATCAGCAAAATCTTCAAGAACAAGTAGCAAGAACAAGAAGAATTCAAGAAAAGGTTAATCACAAGTCGAATCAACTCAATTCTCTCCTTTCTCAATGTTTTCTAACTATTCTCTCGCATCCACACACGTTTTATTGAAAAATAAAACATAAAACGTATTTATACAGACATAAAAATCCTTTTTCTAGTCTAACAGGGTGAATTTCCGTATTTGATTCCACTAGTGCCACGACCTACGATCCGTACCATGAACCTACGAGCTGTACCTTCCTCTCGTACATTATTGACTGGCTGAATTTTGGCTGAGTGTTGGATCCTGGTACAACTCGTATCTGCGTCCCACGAGTTGTACTGTACTTTCGTGGCTTGACTTTAAGACTTTGAAATAACTCTGAAGTCCATCACGAATTCTATGGTACGACTTGTACCTTCATTCCACAATTCATACTGTCTATCCGTAGTAGGAGTCAGCCTCTTGTGCAAATCTTCTGAATCTTTTCACGACTTCTTCACCACGACCCCTACAAGCTTTGTACGACTCGTACTGAGACTCGTATAATGCACCTCTTCATCCTTATCCTTCTACAACTTCTCATGACCAGTAGTACGACTCGTAAAACCTTCCTACGGCTCGTACTGTGAACTGTGAGTTGAGCCTATTTTATACACTTTTAGGCTATCTTTTGCGCATTTTAACTCCAACACCAATTTATCCTATAACCAAAGGAAAAGTGCCTTATATCCACATAAATATACCTAAGTCCATGCTATTTTCTCAGTTTTGAGCATCGAAAGTGCTGTAAATCCACAGCACATCAACACCCTCAACTTAAGACTTTTGCATGTCTTCAGGCAAAGAAAAGAAAAGCTAAACACGACGCTCAACTAAAAAATAAAATTAAGATACTACAGCCAATACTTAAAGAAAACTTACACTTTCCATGTAACCTCTTCTGATCCTTTTTCATGGACCAACATTAGCTAATGTACCACAAGCAACCAAAAAACATAATAAACAGGTATCAAGACATGTCATCTAGCTATCAAGAGGCAATCAAGTCATCACCAATGTTTTTCACATAGACCAATGGTAAAAGTAAACATAATCCATGTACCCTCACAACAAATGAAGTCCCCACTCATATATACATATACAGTGTCAAACATTGCCTGGGACTAAACAAGTAAGACGCTCACTCTCACAATGAAGTTCCAAGTACCATATATAAGATACCATAAGCTTGCCTTTATTTTCTCTGCTTCAGTTTGTTGGATGGTCAAAATAGGATCACTATAGGACTTGATATATCTTGTAACGTAGGCTTAGTGCTGGACATGATAAAGATGAGAGATTTTTAAGTGACTATCCGTTCCTTGGAACTACATATATCGGCTTCACCTTTTACCTGTTTCATCCTTTATTCTTTCATTCCCTTTTCTTCCCGTTTCACCACTTTTATATACATTTGCATGGGTGTGGTGTATTTTCAACTTTTTCAGCATTTTCATTTTCTTTTGAAATTTCTTTTTCAAGATTCTCAATATCTTTCATCTCTTTTCTTTTCACCTCACCACACCTCATTTTTCACCCTTTTTCTCTTTTCTTTTTCTTTTTCTCATTCCCACCATTTACGCACCCCTACTCTAGCCACCCTCAACTTAAGCCTTTTGCCTATGTTGAGGTTCACAATATCCAAGGAAGGACCAGGGCCAAAATAGGTTTATTATAAACAAATGGGTACAGTTCATTAGTTAATCAAAGAAAAAATATGGGTCAATTAAGGCTCAAACTTGGGATCAAGGGATTCACGTAGTTTTGGTAGGATTATATAGGCTAAAAGTGAGCTAAAAAAATGGCCTATGATCATATCCTAACCAACCATCCTTGGCCTATGCAAAGACCAACCGGGCAAGTTCTAGATCTTCAACACAATACTGAACTAAGTACTATACCTCACTCACTCATGGTACATGAACTATTTTCACCTCATCTGTATGGTTTATACATGGCTTAACAAGACTACTCATATTAATAAACTAAATGACATAAAAAGATCCACATAAATCATGCATGTAGTCACAAATACATAGCTAATGTATCAAATTTTTTTTTAAACAGGGTCAAATTTGAAAATTTTCAAGCATCAAAACTAGTGCAATTTATTGGTTGAGTAATCCTAAGCTACTTTCTAATCAAACAAAAATCACAAACTAAGAAAAATAAAAATCCTAAACATGCCGGTTCTACTACATAGCATGCCTATGGAAAAAGAAACACGACAACCCTTAGACAAATAAAAAAATTTCCCAAAAATCACAAGTACACCCCTACCTTTTTTTGAAAAGTAAGCTTCATCCTCGAAGCATGAACTACAATAACATAGGGAATAGCACATACCTGTGGCGCTCTAGGCGCTCCTGTCATCCTGCGAAGGCGGTACCTCCGCTGCAATCGTGGCGCTAGTGGTGGCCGGTGCACTTAATGATGTGTCAATAGAGGGAGTGGCCGCCCCAGCAGTTGTGGCTGCTTCGATGGCCTATGCAACAATCTGGGCTGAATGTGGCTCACCCAATGGGTCACGACCACTGGAAAGCTCGGGCTGATCCATGGTGGAGCTACCTGCTTCTCTAGCTCCCTCCTGCAGCTCAGACAAATGTGTGTCATGAGTCTATAGGCTCTCTACTTTGGACCACTTGCGCTCTTTTCTCTCCTTCTTCCTTCTCTTTCTTAGGCTCCCCTCTCTACCATCCTCAACAGCTCTTTTCTTCCCCTTATTACCAGCAGCTGCCGTTAGCTCCCAATATGCCGCCAAATCAATCTCTTCATCAGGATCGACATCTAGGTCCGGAAGAGTGGGGGCTGCGATAACTGTCGGTCGCTGTGATGACAACTCAACTACTTAGCTACGAAGAGCCCCCAACTCCACACAGAGATTGCTGGTGTCTGTCTGCTCCACCATTCGTACATTGAATCAGCTCTCAAATCTATTTAGGCGATCATGTAGAGCCTGAGCTGCTGCCTCTATCTCTGACTTGACCTATGCCTTTACATTTTCCATCATGGCCTGAATCTTTCGCTCCGCCTTGGTCAATCGTTTGGCTAGCTTCTGAGGAATTCCTGTGGCACCAAAACATGCCATGCTGGTGTCTGAGTCTACAGGCTTAGAAGTGGTGCAGCTGAGGTGCTAGGAGTTGACGCTAAATGACCGGCATCTGTAGCCGGTGTCTTGCTCTGCTCCTGTGTAATGGGGACATTCACCTGTGCGTCCCCTATTGGCTGTACTGCTAGAATCATGGAGGGAATTCTGGCTCGGCTTACAGGGTTCATCTCATCCCGGATAAGGCCTATGTCTGCAATTCTCTAGCCTTTGAACAGCCGCTCCTTGGCCCGTCATACTGGTACCCTTGCCTCTTTGTATAACTTGAATACAAGACTCGGGATTAAGATAGTAGTGCTCACTCCCACCGCCCGGTCTCGTATCTCCTCTACTATGATCCTCGGGATATTGATAGGGTAACGGGACATGAGGCATGCCACCAAAGCTGCCCTATTAGCACTCAATGTGTTGTCGTTGACTGTGGGTGCTAACCAATGGCGTACTAATGTCAAGCAGGCTTTTGCTATGAAATTGAGTGATTTCATTGTCACCTGGTTTCCACTAGTAACCCACTCAACTTCTTCCTTGTTCTCAAAAATCACCTCTACCAACCATTTCAGCTGCCTCTGCTGCTCCTCCAAACCTAGCTACCTAATCTGCTTCATTATCTCCACCCTGTACTCGTATTCTGACATCATTCTTATAGGAAGGAACTGAGGTCCTTACAAAATTTGAGCCATTGTCCGCTCAGATATATCAACCTCTCGACCTCGAACCATAACACTCTCCAGACGGGGATGGTCTTTTATTTTCTTCCCCTCCTTCTTCTTTATCTCCATGGTGGCCAAATAGTTGGCGTAGAACTCCCGGACTATTTCTGCTGTATACTGGACTGGAGTCTTGGCCATCCACTCGAAACCATATAAGCTAAATATCCACTTCATCTCCTCAACTTCGTTGAGTGAGTTAGTAAGGATCTACGACTATTCTTGGATGCTTCTCCTTGGCTTATTTTTGGCAGTGAGAAAGATGCCCTGCTCATAGATCTCTGTAGCTCCCGGTACTCTCCACCGGACTTTGCGGTTCTCTCTGGGTGGGGTCTGTTCCTGTGCAGCATTAGGAGCCTCCTCCTCTTATCCTTTACTGCCACTTTCTTCTCCATTTTGGGTCTCTCCTGACCCTTCTTCAATTTGAGTCATTTCCCGACTCCTGATGTTCTTTTCTAGCTCCCTCCTCAGACTGGGGAGCTTTAGCAAATGTGGCAGTGGCTGCTTCTTCTTGGGTCTTTGCTTTTTCCCTAGTGGTTCTGGTTCCATTAGTGTTAGAGGTGTCTATCTGGTATTCCTCAAGTGAACCACTAGGGAAATTTCCTGCTTGTCCAGCCTCGGACTCAGATGTTTCATCAATTAATGTTCTCTGGGCTGTTGCTTTGGATGCCTTTCACTTCTGTGTCATTGTACCTGTAGGAAAAGAAGTTAGCATTCCATTTTTAAAAAAGTATAATCAAAAAGGAAAGTTTCAGATTCTCATCACGGGTCAACAGTACAGGTCGTACTATAAAGGTACGACTCGTATGAAGTCCCAGAAACTCTGCATGTTTATTACGACTCACAAGTACGACTCATACCACAAAGGTATGATCCGTACCTTGAGTCGTCTAATGGAGCTCCAACATTATTGTTTCTCTAGATTTTTCCACCACTAATGGTACGATCTGTAGGTCAATTCCACGAGTCGTAGGAGAGACTTTTTATACAACCTTGTTCAATTCTATGGTATGAGTGCTCACTACGACTCGTAGTGACAAACTATGATCCGTGTTGTGCTTCATACCACTTTCAGGCCTTAGTCGAATTTCTTTTTCAGTTTGCAAGGGTTCTCTTTTCACATTTTTGGGTACTCAGATTTCCCCCCAGGTCTAGGCATATCATTCAATCAATTTAACCCAAGCTCAATCCTCCCCTTTTTAATTACTACTCATAACACATTGTGAATAGTTCATGCCCTAAGTTTATCAACATTATAGAGTATTACCCAGTCATAAACAGCTTCCTAACAACCTGATCATTGTCCTTTTATTCAAGATATTTCAAGCATAACTCATGACTCACAGGGGTTTTGAAATCATTACTTTCGGCATATGGTTGTTATCAACATTCAGAGCAATATACTTACTTGTTATATGCTTCTTCGACTGGTAATCAATGTGTAGGGTTTAGAGGAACTTGGTTTAAGTAAGAAAATTTACTCGATTCTTCTGTGGTATGGGTTACGGGTGTGTGGGGTGAATGAGTGTAGTTTGTGAGTCGTGGGTTGTTCTTGTGGGAGAGGAGTCGGTCTGGGTATGAGGTTTAAATAGGTAAGGGGGAAAGATTTAAAAATCTGGGCCGAGTCGGGTTAAGTTGTTTATTTTATCCGTCAAGACTCTTACCATGAGTCGTAGGAAGTCCCTACGACTTATCCCTTGGACTCATAAGTTAGAATTTTAAAGACTTACATGGGGACCTACGAGTGCATCCTATGACTTGTACAACTAAGGTACGATCCATATGATGACTCGTAGGTCAGAGCTTTGAATTATTTCTCTGATCCTCACCACGGCTGCTGCTACGACTCGTAGGATACCATCACGAGTCATACTGAGAGACGTAACATCTATTGTTTCAGCCTCCTGTTTTTAGTTTCCCTGCACACTAAGAATACATTAGTTCAATAACTTGGGTTACCTCCCAAGAAGCACTTGATTTAACATTGAAGTACGACTCAGGAGGCTCGGTTACTCAGACTTCACCAAACCACTATTCGGTCCCAACTACATGCAAGTGCACATGGTCGTACAAGTAGTAAAGTGGCTTTATTTCAAGCCAAGTATCGATCCCACAGGGACTGTAATATGGCAGTAATTTTCCTAATTGTTAGTAAATGATTTCGTTATGCAGGCAGACAACCAAAACAAATAATGCTTTTGAGTCAAGATTAATAGTTAATGTGAACCTAAGTGAATATTGTAAGTTAAAGTCTGAACAATAGCAACGAACAAGCTGAGGTTAAGGCAAACATGCAGGGATGTAATTTATTAATTAAAGTTCATTCAATCTTCTCTTCGGTTGTTAGTTAGAAATTAATAACCCATGGATTGGATATTTCGACTCCTCACCAATTAAAGAATCACGAGACTTACATTACACATTTCTGTGATGCAAAGACCCCATGTTCTAGCTATACATAACAAATTCCATAAATGACCAAATATGACATTACAGATATATTTCTATTGTTAACGTAAATCTTCCCTTAATTTCTTAACCAAGACAAGAACATATTCCACCAATTCACATCTATCCAATTAGTCTCCCTTTCGGAATCGAAATTGGAATTCTAGAATATACATTAACATTGGCCAAACATTAACGTAGTAAAAGCAAGAATTTGTAGAACAACCGTTATAGAGAAGATAAAACTGAAATAATCATTAATTACATTCTTCTGCAATTATCCTCAACCTCAGCAAGAGGTGAATTAGCCACTCATTTGCGGATTAAACATCTTCAAACACATAGAAATCATACAAGCAATATAAATTAAAGAGGAAAAGGAAGAGAATTAACCTTAGGAATTCTTCTTCTCAACTGCCTGCTATCCACGTTCTTGCTCAAAAATGTCAGATACTTTAAAATAAAACCTAAGTGTGCTATTTATACAAGTGAGAAATTTTTTCCGGAATAACTGGCAACGTGGCACGAAGTGTATCGCGGAGCATCAGCTCCGTGCCACGGCCCTGTCGCGGAGCCTCACTGGAAGTGCAGACCAGCGGGGTCACCACCATTGACTTGGATGTAGTTCTACTTCACATTTGATGCTTAAAACTGAGAAAATAGCATGGACTTAGGTATGTTTATATCAATATGAGACACTTTTACTTTGATTTCAGGGAAAGTAAGTGTTGGAGAAAAGATGTACAAAAGAAGCCTTAAAATGCAGAAAATCAGCCAAATTACCAGTCTCGGTACGAGCTGTACTGAGAACCGTGATGAAAGTTAGAAGGTTGAAGTGGGAAGAAGACAACATACGACTCCCAGTACGAGCCGTATAAAGATGGGACAAGCCGTAACTGGAGTCGTGGAATTATTCAGAAGAAATTGCACAAAGGCAAACTCCTAGTACGGATGGACTCATGAATCGTGGCATCAATATACGAATCGTACCAGGAGCCGAGGTGAACTTCAAAAGATTCTTCAGTACTTAGCAGAACTTCAGACATTACAGACAGTACGATTCGTATCAAGAAGGTATGAGTCGTACCACAACACTCGTGAAGAATTCTAGAAGATGTCAGAGTTCTCAGGGCCAAACCACGGAAGCATTGTATGACTCGTTGGATGAAGGTACGAGTCGTACCATCCTGCCAAAACTTAGCCAAATCTGCAGCAGCCAAGGACTTATGGAAAGCATGTACGACCCGTACAATCCTGCTACGGGTCGTAGGTCTAGTCGTGACACAGTCGACACCAGATATGGAACTCCCTGTTAGCTTTGGAAAAGATTTCTAATGTCTGTAGAAATAGCCTTTACATTTTATTTTAGTTGGAGAAGGACATAATTAATTTAGTAGACGTGTGAAGAATTATTTTTAGGAATTTTTATCATGTTTTGAGGAGAATTTCTTGGGATCAACATCTTGATTTCCTAGATTGTTCTTGAGATTGTTCTTTGATATACCAATCGTGTTTTCTTCCAATTGTTGCTATAAATATTTAATTATGTGTTTTTCTATCAATACAAATTATAATATTACAACTATGAGAGGCTAAAACCTCCACAACTAGGGGTTGTGGGAACCATGGTGGATTAACAAATTAGGGTTGCACAAAGTTAGTCAAAACCAATGCAAAAAGCTTGTATTGTATTCTCTTCATGTTTAAACATTTCTTAATGTTGTACAACATTAGGAATTGCCTGAATTTTTTACTTGTTTGAACCTAGAGAAGTAGAGATTAGGAAAAGAGAATTACAACAAAACCTTGATCTTTATGATCATTGTATTAACTTGAGTTGTGGTTGCAGGATAGTTAACTTTGAAATATATTAAAATAATGATTAATTTAAAATAACTCATGAGACTTGACTCAGTGATTGAATATAGTCATCCTATAGGGACGAACCAGTCATTTGAATAAATCCTAGTTATCAGTTCTACAAGTAAGCATTGGGATTGATCACATATGTATACCCGAAGTAGTTATGAGCCCATGGGGAATGCTTACACTAGTTGTCTGCAAATCTTGATTTAAATCGCACTTACAATCTTTGTTTAAATATTTTTTTCTTTTAAACCCCGAATGTGGAGATAACTCACCAACAAGTTCAATTACCGGCATTAGTCTAAATCTTACCCTATTCCCTTTGGGTTCGACCTCGACCTCTTAGTTGGGTTCTTTATTGACAATGACCCCTTCATAATTTGTCGGGAAGTATGAGTTTGAGCATTATCAACATTGTTGGAGAAGTATGTTCCCCAAACTTTGAGGGATAGGAGACGAGATGATTTCACCACCATCGAGCAGGGGAACTCATCTATGGCAGAATATGAGGTCCGATTTCATTCACTGTCTAGGTATGCTCTACCTTTACTGCCTACAGAGGAGGAGAGGATCAGACGATTTGTTAAAGGCCTGAATGTGGGTCTCCAGGTATCAGCTCCCCAGATGGTTTTCTCATGAAAGACCTTCAAAGAGGTGGTAGAGTATGTGAAGTCCGTGGAAGGGGTAAGACAAGAGGGATATGCAAAGAACGCTGAGAAGAAGTCTCGGAGGGTGGGTTCCTTTAGTAATTCTTTTGCCAAGGCTCCGACACCATAGGGTTTCTGTGGACGCCCTATTCAGTCCGTCATGTAGGTGTCAGATGGAGGTCCAACAGGGACAGCTCCATGACCATCAGGTGCAGTTGGGGTACTTAGATTGTTTGTTCAGACTTCAGAGCTCACCCTATTTCCTCTATTTCAGCTCAAAGGCCAGTGATTGAGAAGGTTGATCATGAGTTTGGTAAGTATGGCCACATTCGCAGATGATTCCTTAGGTTCGGATAACGCGGACTGACTATTTTTCACCCAGCTCCCTGAGCTTCAGCCCTTACCGAGAGAGGAGGTATTACATTCAGTCAGGATCATCTACAGATAGGACGGGGTAGTCAGCCAGCCGTTAGAGGTGGTGCTCCGCAAAGTAGAGGACGTGCTCAGGTGGGTAGGGGTGGCACTCTGTCAGGTAGAGGGGTGGCACAACCCAATCGAGGCAGTTCTCAGGTGGGTAATCAAGCCTATTTCAATGCTTTTCCTGGTAGGCTAGAGGCAAAGGCTTTAGACACTGTCATTATAGGTACTATCCTTGTCTATGACCGAGTGGCTACCACATTGTTTGATCCGGGTTCCATTTTTTCTTATGTGTCTACTTACTTTTCTTTTAGATCAAAACTTGTTTGTGTTGTGCTTGATGTCCCCATTCATGTGTCTACTTCTACTAGGGACTCTGTGGTGGTCAACAGAGTCTGTCTTGCGTGTTCTATAGATTTCTTGGGTTGTGACACTCAGGATGATTTGGTGATCTTAGACATGGTTGATTTTGATGTGATTTTGGGAATGAGGTGGTTGTCCCCATATCAGGCCATTCTAGATTGTCATGCTAAGACCGTCACTATATTAGGGCCAGGGTCGTCCAAATTGGAGATAAAAGGAAATTATAGCCCTTCTCCTAAGAAACTCATCTCTTATATTCATTTCTGTAAGTCGATAGAGCGGAGTTTTTCAACATATCTAGCATATGTTTGGGACACTAGCTTCGAGGGTCCTTCCATAGAGTCGGTCCCAGTTGTTCATGAGTTTTTAGAGGTGTTCCCTGCAAATTTGCTCGGCATGCCGCCGGACCGTGACATTGATTTCTATATAGATTTAGAGCCAAGGACTCGACCCATTTCTATTCCTCCATACTGAATGGTACCTGATGAGCTGAGAGAACTCAAGGAGCAGTTGCAGGAGTTGCTTAGTAAAGGGTTTATTAGATCAAGTGTGTCGCTGTGGGGTGCCCCAATTTTGTTTGTGAAGAAGAAGGATGGTAGTATGTCACGACCTAAAAATAGGCCCAAATCAGGACACGAGACAAAGAACTCTTAGAGGCTCTAAGTCGACCCATGACATGAACATATCATCTAACTCAATCATAATAAAATGGAAGATCAACATAATTAATATAGCAGAAGTTTGATAACTTTATAACATCAGAAAACATAACTCAAGTTCGAAGTTAATTACATTCTATGTCTGAAAAGCCTCTACTACTGAAAGTACTACATACAACTGAGAAGAAGGGCCCTCGAATGATGAGGACTCACCACTCTGGCTGATAAGTGCTAATATTGCAGGTCTGGCTAATAACAAAACTAAGCCTGAATATCCAAGCCTGTATCATGAAATGATACATTATAGAGTATGAAGTCAGTACGTGGAATGTACCAAGTATGTAAGGTAAGTAAAACCACTAAGTATGTAAAATCATAAATCATTCATATCATAAAAACATAATCAAGATAGGATTTTGAGAGTAGGGCTTGCATGCTATTTTCTGAAATCATGATCTAAACATAACTGAATATTATAACTAAATCGAATGACCTAAAAATGAAAATTCAAAATCATAAGTAAAAGTGAACATTGGTCCAACCTGTTGAAAACATAATATCATTACTGATGAACACGCATAACTGAAATCATGAGGAACAATGGGAGACTCATCATATAACCGACAATACCATGATAGAGCTTACATGGTCGCGACTATCACACTCAAGTGGGCAGAACCGTCCAAAGCTTTGCTAGGGATAAGGACGTTATAATGATATTGATATCAAGCTAAGGCCCTTTGGGGCAGGGAAGTTCACAAGGGAGGTCCCAAATAATCTGAACATACCTATATTGGCACGTAGTTCTGAGGCATAGGGTTGACTGACCCTTAGCCTACTCAGTGCTAGACACTACTCTCAAAAATATATATATGCTCTCCATCATTTTTCAACGAAGTTGAACCATCGTCTAGTGACGAAGCTGACTCATAACATACATACATAAATCTGAAATTATAACATGACTAGCCTTGGCTCAAACCATACCACAAGCTGAAAATAGTGGGAGTCTAGACCCCAAAATCCATGTGGTAAGCTAATAACATGAAACTTAGATAAATCATAAACATAATTGATCATATAGGCTTTCCCAATACTTAAAAATGCTTGACATAGACTTGATCATTTGAAAACATGAACATAGGCATGGGTAATTCGAAATTATACTTTCTTCATAAACATCTCATCATGCTTAAATACATATTTCATAGATCTCAACTTTTATGAACCTTCATGGATGGGCATCATAATTTATAAAACTTGAAAACATAATTTATAATTGAAAATAATGTAAAATATGCCCATTAATCATAATTCAACATTAGAAACATGCTTAGATCATAACCATGATTGAAACTTAGAGAATTCACATGTTGGGTTAAAACCCCATAGATTCATCAACTAGAATTTCGTAAATTGAAGAGGGATTGGGCATGGGTATTGATGGATACATCCATTCATGGCCTTACATACTTGCAGAAATCTAATTTCATAACTTCCTTGATTTCTCAATGAGAATTTGGTGAAGAACTTGAGGAATTTAGGCTTGATCATCCTTAGGAGCATCTTGACTTGCATGCATGGGAGTGAATAGGCCTAGAATGAACTTACCCCTCTTAAGACACTCTTTTCTTAGCTTAAAACACGTAGTTTATGCCTTAGGAACATAGGAATTAAGGAAAAGCTCTTAATAAATTCATAGGGAAAAACACACTGCCAGTCCCCACGAGGGACTAGACAACTCAATGTCACTAACCACGACCCCTAGTTACCTCCCGTTTCCTGCACTGGAATTCCATCTTCACTGGTCACCGTGAGGGATATTGTTATACCCCGGAAGCCCAAAGATCAACCTTGGGAGTTGAAATGGAGAAAAAGTGAAATTTAGCATCAGACTCAGAATGAGTCATGGGGAGACTCGTGAGATCAACCCACGAGTTGTGATGTGACTCATGGGGAAAGCCATGGAATGAATTTGAAAACAGGAGAAGTGAGACCCCACGGGCATGACCACGACTTGTGGTACGACCCCACGAGTTGTTAGGTCAATCGTGAGGAGGGGGAGTAATAAAAGAAAAGAAAAGGGGCAGTGGAATTTACGAAAGGTCCCTATGAGTCGTGGTCAGCCCCCATAATTCTTGGGGTGAGTTGTGATCAAGTATGGAATAAATTTTGTCGAGGCAAGGCAGTGTACTTAACGGACGACTCCCCGAGTCGTGACCCAGAGCAACGAGTCGTTAGTTCCTCCGTTAGGACCAACTGGCAGTTATTTCTATGAATTTAGTAGGGGCTTTTTCATAATTCCTAAGTTCCTAAGGCCTAAACTACGACGTTTTGAGTTATGAATAGTGGCTGTCACTTTTAAAGGGGTTAAGTTCACTTCAGGCCTTATTCATTCATGCATGCAAGGTAGATGACTTGAGAGGATGATCAAGCTTAACATTCATTAATTTCTTTTCAGTTTCCTATTAGGCATTAAAGAAGTGTACGAATCAGCTACAAACAGGTATGTAGGGTTAAGAGTGGGTGATTTCCTTCACACTCATGCCCAATCCCTCTCTAAAGTAGGAAATTCTATGTCTAATCTATGGGGTTTTAACCCAAATGCATGAATCTTCTATTTCTATACATGGGTATGATTTGATTATGATTCTACTATTGAATTATGAAGCATAGTACATTTTTATAACGTTTTCAATTTAAAATCATGTTTCTAGTTTTTTGAGTTAAAATCCCATAGATGAAATATTCATGAATGATGAGATTTGTGATGAATATATGATGATGATGAGATGGTATGATGAAAAATATGTTTTGAAGATACCCATTTTATAATTATGTTTTCAATTAAAATTGAGTATTTCTAAGTAGGATAAATCTTTGGGCGACACCCACATGTTAAGTATGAATGATGTTTTTTTTTTCTGGAATTAAGCTTACCACATTGTTTTGGAGCAAAGACTCCCAATTATATTTTCATCTTGTGGTATGTTTTGAGATAAATCTTATCATATGCATGATTTCATACTTGAGATGTATTTGATTATTGAGCTTCTTCAATAGACGATGTTGAGATCCATTATAAAATGATGTAGAGCACATGCATGTTTTAGGAGTAATGTTTAGAACCGAGTAGGCTAAGGGTCGATCACCCTATGCCTTGGAACTACACGCCAATGTAGGTTTACACTATTATATGTTACTTCGGGACTTCCCTTGTGAGCTATCCCCTGCCCGAATGGTCCTTCAACTTGATATCATGGTATCGTCCCTAGCCTTAGCAAGGCTTTGGACGGCTCTACCTATTTAAGTGTGATAGTTGGGACCACGTAAGCTCTATCATGGTATGTCAGTTGAAGACGAGTTTCCCATTGTTCCTCATGATTTCAGATATGCATGTTTCATTACTCATGAGATTTATATGTATATGCATGTTCTAAAGCAGGTTTGACTCAATGTTCAGCTTTACTTATAAATGTCAGAATTCATCTTTGAGTCATTTGATTCAGTTATGATGTTATGAAGTTATGTCATTTTATGTTATGAAGAGATCATGATTTCAAAAAGAATGCATGCAAGCCCTACTCTCAGATTCTTAATGTTTATGTTTACATTTTGCATTGTTTTTAAATGATTTCATTTACTTAAGAGGTTTTACTTACCCTGCATACTCATTACATTTCACGTACTGACCACATACTCTATGTTGTATCATCTAATGATACAAGACCCGGCTCTTAGTTTCAACCCCGCCATAGTCAGCTTATCTGAGTTAGTGTTTGCATTGTTGGTGAGTCCTCATCTCTTGAGGACTAGTCTATTTAGATTTCTTATGTGTATTTTAGTTTCAGTTTTGTTGAATTAGTTGGGGTCTTGTCCCATCAACTCGTCATCTTTAGTGGCTTTTAAGACATATGTATGTATTCAGCTTCGAATTTTGTATTCTGATGTTGTGTTCTAGTTAGGCTTCTGCTATGAATATTTTATTGATTATTCAGTTTCTTAATTGAGATTAGATGTATGTGTATGCCATGGGTCAACTTGGGGTCTCTCGGGGCTCTTTGTCCCGTGTTATGATATGGGCCTCTGTTCGGGTCGTGACAAACTTGGTATCAACGCCATAGGTTTGAAGTGTCCTAGGGTGTTTGAAAGCCGCATTAAGTAGAGTCTTCTTCATGGGTGTGAATCACACCACACTTATGATGAAGAGGGTACGAGACATTTAGGAAATGTTTCCTTATTTTCATGATCTATGTCGTGCAATGAAAATTCTTTTTATCTTGCTAATTCATGGTATTCGTGATTGCAGAATCATGGCTCCTCAAAGAATGAAGGGTAGGAGAAATGGGAATGGTGAAGGCTGTGAGGATGGCAATGGGAACAGGCACCAGCAAGCCCCACTAGTTCAGGAGCACCAGGCACCAGAGCCAGCTGCGCATGCTGAGTTTTGGGTTGCTATTCAGATGCTTGCACAGGACTTAACTTCTTAGGTCAATCAAAAGGCCGTTGCACATGTTCTGAAAAATGGCAATGCAGTGGCGACTCAAGTCAGAGACTTCTTGAGGATGAACCCACCGGAGTTCCTTGGGTCCAAGATAGATGAGGACCCGCATGAGTTCATAGATGAGATAGTGAAGATCACCCAAGTCATGGGGCTGAATGGAGTTGAGTGTAGAGTTGGCCTCTTACTAGTTGAAAGGGGTCGCGCATATCTGGTTTCGCCAATGGAAGGATAGCAGGATCGCCGGAGCAGGTCCTGTTACTTGGGAAGAGTTCCATGTTGCATTTCTAGACCGGTTCTTCCCCCGTGAGATGAGAGAGCTAAAGGCAGCCGAGTTTGTGAATTTGAAGCAAGGGAGAATGAAGGTGCAAGAGTATGCTCTTGAGTTCACTCTCCTATCAAAATATGCCCCAGAGTTAGTAGCTGATCAGAGGGCGCAGGTGAGCAGGTTCGTGCATGGAGTAGCAGGCTATTTGGACAAGGATTGTAGGACATCTATGCTCCACCAGGACATGGATTTCCCACGGATAGTGTTTTATGCCCAGTAGATGGAGGTGATACATCTGAGAAAGAGGGAGGCCAAGAGGGCTAGGATCGATGACCATATATTCTCCAAGCCGAGGTCAGGTGGTGGGTACCGATAACAGGCTCACCAGAGATCATTAGCTCTAGCATCTTCGGCATTGAGTGTGCCATCCAGTCCTAGACATGATCAGATAGAGAGAGCATCAGGCTTGAAGGGTCAGAGCAGCAAACCCACAGATTCTAGCATCCCAGCTTGTTGCAGATGTGGTTGGGGCAAACAGGCCAATGCTTGGCAGGTTCAGGTGCTTGTTTTGGGTTTGGGCCGGACACATGCTTAGGATTGCCTAGCAGCGAGATAGGATTAGGTTAGGGGCCAAGGCCTAAATTCTAGTTCAGCATCCCCTCCCACACGCTCAGCCCATCAGGGGGCATCGAATAGCATAGTTGGCAGTCAGTGCCAGAATAGATTCTATGCTTTAGCATCTCGCCAGGAGCAGGAGGTCTCCCCAGATGTGGTCACTAGTATGTTACGAGTTTTCCATATTGATGTTTATACTTTGTTAGATCCAGGGGCTACCTTTTCTTTTGTGATGCCTTATGCGACCAGTAGCTTTGGAGTCAGTCCCTAAGTTTTGTCAGAATCCTTCTTAGTTTCTACTCCAGTAGGTGACTCAGTTATAGCTAGACGGGTGTATAGAGGTTGCCCAGTCTTAGTCCTTTAGAAGGTAACCTCAGCAGATTTGATAGAGTTAGCCATGACCGATTTTGATGTGATTCTCGGCATGGATTGGCTATTTTCATGCTATTCTTCAATTAATTGTAGAACCCAAGCAGTAGAGTTCAGATTTCCGGGTGAACCAGTTTTAGAATGGAAGGGTAGTTCAGCTGTGCCTGTAGGTCATTTCATTTCCTACCTTAAGGGCATAAATATGATATCTAAGGGTTGTGTGTACCATATAGTTATGGTTAAGGATGTTGAGTCCGAAACCCCGACTATCCAGTCATCTCCAGTAGTACATGAGTATTCAGAGGTCTTTCCAGATGATTTACCGGGAATCCCTCCCATGCGGGAAATCGATTTTGGTATTGGCCTTCCTCCCTACATGCACCCTATATCTATTCCTCCCTACAGAATGGCTCCAGCCCAGCTAAAAGAGTTGAAAGAGAAGTTGAGGGACTTGTTAGATAAGGGTTTCATTAGACCGAGCAAGTCCCCATGGGGTGCACCAGTTCTTTTTGTCCGAAAGAAAGATGGTTCCCTTCGAATGTGCATTGACTATCAGCAATTGAACAAATTCACCATCAAGAAAAGGTATCCTCTACCCAGGATTGATGATTTATTTGACTAGGTTCAGGGTGCCAAGTGTTTCTCGAAGATAGATCCCAGATCCGGGTACCATCAGCTTAGAGTTCGAGAGAGTGACATCCCGAAGACATCCTTCAAGACGCGGTATGGTCCTTATGAGTTTGTAGTTAAGTGTTTTGGACTAACGAATGCTCCTGCAACTTTTATGGACTTGATGAACAAGGTGTTCAAGCTATACTTGGATATGTTCGTGATTATGTTCATCGATGATATCTTGATATACTCTCGGAGCGAGGAGGAACATGTCGCTCATTTGAGAATAGTGCTTCAGACTCTTAAGGATCACCAACTATATGCCAAGTTCAGCAAGTGCGAGTTTTGGTTGAACTCCGTAGCATTTTTGGGCCATGTGGTATCAAGTGAGGGCATTAAGGTGGATTCTTAGAAAATAGAGGGGGTGAAGAATTGTCCTAGATCGGTGAATCCTTCAGATATTCAGAGTTTCTTGAGTTTAGCTGGCTACTATCGGAGATTTGTTGAAGGTTTTTCATCTATTGCAGCGCCTTTGACCAAATTGACCTAGAAGAAGGTGAAGTTCCAATGGTCGGGGGCTTGTGAAAAGAGCTTCCAAGAGTGGAAGACTCAACTTACCTCAACACCGGTGTTAACTATCCCTGAGGGTACTAATGGGTTTGTGGTGTATTGTGATGCTTCGAGAATCGGACTCGGGGTGTGTATTGATGCAGCGTGGGAAAGTGATAGCATATGCCTCTTGACAGTTGAAAGTCCATGCAAAGAATTACCCGACCCATGATCTTGAATTGGCTGCGGTGGTGTTCGTGAAGATATGACGACATTATTTGTATGGGGTCCAAGTGGATGTGTTTATAGACCTTAAAAGCTTACAATATGTGTTCACTCAGAAGGATCTCAATCTTCGACAAGGAGGTAGTTGGAACTACTCAAGGACTACAATATGAGTGTTATTTATCATCCGAGTAAGGCTAATGTGGTAGTGGACGCACTTAGTAGACTCTCTATGGAGAGTGTGTCCCATGTGGATGAGGGGAAGGGGGAGCTAGTGAAAGGTGTGCATCGACTTGCTAGGTTGGGAGTGAGGTTGGTTGGATGGACTGATGGCGGTGTTGTTCATAACGGATCAGAGTCGTCCTTGGTAACTGATGTGAAATTTAGACAAGATGAGGACCCTATTTTGGTAAAATTGAAGGAAGTCGTTCAAAGTCAGAAGGTGGAGGTCCCTCCCAAGGGGGAGATGCTGTGTTTCGATACGAGGGTCGCTTTTGTGTTCCGGATGTGGACAATTTAAGGAGCCGAATGTTTAATGAGGCTCATGGATCCAGGTATTCTATCCATCCAGGTGCCACCAAGATGTATCGTGTCTTACAGGAAATCTATTGGTGGAATGGCACGAAGAAGGATATTGCAAAATTTGTAGCCAAGTGTTGGAACTATCAGCAAGTAAAGGTTGAGCATCGAAGGTCGGGAGGCGTACTTCAGGATATCAACATTCCCACATGGAAGTGGGAAGAGATTAACATGGATTTCATAACAGGATTACCTCGTACTCATCAACAATATGATTCCATTTGGGTTGTGGTAGACAGGTTGACTAAGGCTGCTCATTTTCTATTGGTTAAGACCACAAATTCGGCGGAGGATTATGCCAAACTATACATCCGAGAGTTGATCCGATTGCACGGAGTGCCCTTATCCATCATTTCAGATCGAGGTACTCAATTTACCTCCCAGTTTTGGAGGTCATTTCAAAATGGGCTTGGTATGCGAGTTAAACTCAGCACAACATTCCACCCGCAAACAGATGGTCAAGCGGAGCGAACAATCTAGACCCTCGAGGACATGTTGAGGGAATGCGTGATTTACTTCAAAGGTGGTTGGGATGATCACTTTCCCCTGATTGAGTTTGCCTACAATAACAACTATCCCTCTTGCATTCAGATGGCACCATTCGAGGCTCTCCACGAGCAGAGATGTAGATCGCCCATTGGATGGTTTGAGGTTGGTGAGGTGGCAATGGTAGGGATGAATTCGGTTCATGAAGCAATGGAGAAGGTTCAGTTATAAGAAATAGGTTGAAAACTGCCAAGAGTCACCAAAAATCTTATGTGGACGTGAGAAGAAGGGAATTAGAATTTGAAGTCGATGGTTGGGTATTTCTGAGGGTGTCTCCCATGAAGGGAGTAATGCGGTTTGGAAAGAAAGGGAAACTTAGTCCCTGCTATGTTGGCCCGTACCAGATAGCGAGACGTGTTGGCAAGGTGGTTTATGAGTTGGAGCTGCCTTCAGAATTACCTTTTATACATCCTGTGTTTCATGTATCGCTTTTGAAGAAGTGTTTGGATGGTCTAGTTCTAGTTGTCCTGGCGGACAGTGTTGGTGTGAGAGACAGCCTTAGCTATAAGGAGGTTACAGTGGAAATATTGGTTCGTCAGGTACGAAGGCTAAGGAACAAGGAAGTAGCTTCAGTTAAAGTGTTATGGAGGAATCAACATGTTGAAGGAGCTACGTGGGAAGCCGAAGCGGATATGATTGCTAGATACCCACTTTTATTCTCTACCGGCCCAGTTTCAGCTTGAGGTATCAGTTTTGCACTCAGACTCTATTTAGTTTTCATATTTAGTTCATGTACGCAGGTTTCTTTTATGTATATGGATGTGTGTATGATTCGTGAATTTAGTTTGGCCGTGTAGTTTGAATTGAAGGTAGTCATTCCGTCAGTTTTCAGTTTAAATGATCAGTACTGGAAAATGATAATTGCATCTCTCTGCTTTTCGGTCTATTCTCCAACATTCAAGGATGAATGTCCCCAAGAGGGAGATATTGTTATACTCCGGAAGCCCAAAAATCAGCACCGAGAGTTGAAACAGAGAAAAAGTAAAATTTGGCATCAGACTCAGAATGAGTCATGGGGAGACTCGTGAGATCAACCCATGAGTCATGATGTGACTCGTGGGGAAGGCCGTGGAATTAATTTGAAAACTGTAGAAGTGAGACCCCACGGGCATGACCACGACTCTTGGCCAGGTTCCACGAGTCGTTAGGTTAGTCGTGGGGAGGGGGAATAATAAAACAAAAGAAAAGGGGAAGTGGACTTGACGGAAGGTCCCCACGAGTCATAGTCATCCCCCACGATTCGTGGCGTGAGTCTTGATAAAGCATGGAATAAATTTTGTCGAGGCAAGGCAGTGTACTTAATGGATGACTCCACGAGTCGTGACCCTGAGCAACGAGTCGTTAGGTCCTCCGTTAGGACCACTTGACAATTATTTTCTGCAAATTTAGTAGGGGTTTTTCCGTAATTCCTAAGTTCCTAAGGCCTAAACTACGACATTTTGAGTTATGAATAGTGACTTTTAAAAGGGTTAAGTTCATTTTAGGCCTTATTCATTCATGCATGCAAGGTAGAAGACTTGAGAGGGTGATCAAGCTTAGCATTCATCAATTTCTTTTTGATTTCCTATTGGGCATCTAAATAAGTGTAAGAATCAGCTACCAACAGGTATGTAGGGTTATGAATGAGAGATTTCCTTCACACCCAAGCCCAATCCCTCTGTAAAGTATGAAATTCTATGTCTAATCTATAGTGTTTTAACCCAAATGCATGAATCTCCTATTTCTAAGGGTCTATAACCCTATGCCTCAGAACTATGCGCCAACGTAGGTTTACACTATTATATGTTACTTCAGGACCTCCCTTGTGATCTATCCCCTACCCGAATGGTCCTTTAGCTTGATATCGATATCATGGCATCGTCCCTAGCCCTGACAAGGCTTTGGATGACTCTACCCACTAGAGTTTGATAGTTGGGATCACGTAAGCTCTATTGTGGTATGTAGGTTAAAAGACAAGTCTCCCATTGTTCCTCATGATTTCAGATATGCATGTTTCATTACGCATGAGATTTATATGTATATGCATGTTCTAAAGAAGGTTTGACTCAATGTTCAACTTTACTTATAAATGTCAGAATTCGGCTTTGATTCAATCTATTCAGTTATGATGTTATGAAGTTAAGTCATGTTATGTTATGAAGAGATCGTGATTTCAGAAAGAATGCATGCAAGACCTACTCTCATATTCTTAATGTTTATGTTTACATTATGCATTTGTTTTAAATGATTTTATTTACTTATGCAATTTTACTTACCTTGCATACTCGGTACATTTCACGTATTGACCATATACTCTATGTTATATCGTTTTATGATATAGGACCTGGCTCTCAGGTTCAACCCCGCTCGTAGTCGCTTATCAAAGTTAGCATTTGCATTGTTGGTAAATCCTCATTGCTCGAGGACTAGTCTATTTAGATTTCTCACGTATATTTCAGTTTCAGTTTTGTTGAGTTAGTTGGGGTCTTGTCCCATCAACTCGTCATGTTTAGAGGCTTTTCAGACGTATGTATGTATTCGGCTTCAGATTTTATATTCTGATGTTGTGTTAAAGTTAGACTTCCGCTATGAGTATTTTATTGATTATTTAGTTTCTTTATTGAGATTAGATGTATGTGTATGCCATGGGTCAACTTGGAGTCTCTCGAGGCTCCTTGTCAAATGTTACGATCTGGGCCTAAGTTCGGGTCGTGATAGACACCATGACTCCTGGTGTACCCAATGACTCATGGTGACCAAGTCGTTACCCACACTTCCCAATGATTAGATCTTCAGTCAACACTTGACCATGGGCCACTCGACGAATTGTGGTGCTGACTACGATTAGTGGTCACACCCGTGGTCGCCTCAAAACTCAAAATCTCAACCATGTCCAAACCTCCTCCCCACGAGTCACTTAATGACTCGTGGCGCACCCAATGGGTCACTGGACGACTCGTCTTGTGAACTGGTGCAAAAAAAATTATCTCTTTCATTTCAACTCCTGTTTTGATCTTAGGGTTTTCGGCAAATTACATAGTATACGAATGTGCATCGATTACCATTAGTTGAACATGGTAACTATTCAGAACAAGAACCCTCTTCCTCTAATAGATGATTTGTTTGATCAATTACAAGGGGCAGTTATGTTCTCAAAGATCGACTTGATGTCAAGTTATCACTAGTTGAAAATTTGGGCTGAGGATATTCCCAAAATAGCCTTTTGGACTAGGTATAGGCATTAAGAGTTTTTGGTCATGTCATTCGGACTCACTAATTCCCCAGCTGCATTCATGAGCCTGATGAATGGTATGTTCAAACCTTACTTTGACTCCATTGTGATTGTGTTTATTGACAATATCTTGTTGTATTCTAAGACCAAGCAGGAGCATGAAAATCATCTAAGAATTGTGCTGGGATTGCTGAAGGAGAAGCAGTTGTATGCCAAATTCTCTAAGTGTGAGTTTTGGTTGGTATTAGTGTCTTTTATGGGGCATGTACTTTCCAAGGAGGGAATCCTAGTTGACCCATAGAAGGTGGAGGCGGTCAGAAACTGGGTGAGGCCAACTAATGTGATAGAAAATTGGAGTTTTATAGGGCTGGCCAGTTACTACTATCAATTCGTAAAAGGTTATGCATCCATCACTTCGGTGTTGACCAAGTTGACTCAAAAGGATGTACCTTTCCAGTCGTCAGAGGAATGTGAAGCAACTTTTAAGTAACTCAAGACTTTACTAATCACAACACCTATCCTGGTGTTACCGGGGCAAGGTAAAGACTTTATTGTTTGTTGTGATGCCTCATGATCTGGGTTGGGTGCTGTGTTAATGCAGGAAGGACGGGTCATTTCTTATGCCTTGAGGAAGTTGAAGGTGCACAAGAAGAATTATACCATGTATTACCTAGAGCTAGCCGTGGTGGTGTTCGCTCTGAAAATTTGGAGGCACTATTTATACGGGACTCATTATGACGTGTTCACAAACCATCGCAACTTGTAGTATGTGTTCTCCTAGAAGGATCTCAACTTGAGGCAGAGGAGATAGATGGAACTGCTTAAGGATTATGATATCACCATTTTATACCATCCAAGGAAGGCCAATGTTGTGGCAGATGCATTGAGTTGGAAATCAGTGAGCATGGGCAGTCTAGCTTGCCTGAAAACTACCTAGCGACCAATGGCCAGAAAAGTTCATACTTTGGCAAATAGCTTGGTGAGATTATCATTAACTGAAACAAGTGTGATATTAGCTAGCATGAAGGCTAAGTCATCCTTGTTTGAGGAAATCAAAGTAAGACAGTTTGAGGATGAGAAACTGGCTAAAATTTGAGATAAGGTGTTACAGGGAGAAGCCAAATAAGCAGTGTTAGATGCTGAAGGGATCCTGAGAATAAAGGGAATAGTGTGTGTTCCCCGAGTTGGTGAGCTAATCTAGAATCTCTCGGCAAAAGCTCACAACTTAAGGTACTTCATTCACCCCGGAGTCACCAAGATGTACCATGATCTGAAACAACACTATTGGTGGGGCAGGATGAAGAGAGACATTTTGACTATGTCGCTCAGTGTTTGAACTAGCAGCAAGTGAAGTACGAGCATGAAAAGTCAGGAGGAGTACTTCAATAGATGCCCATTCTTGAGTGGGAATGGGAGAGCATAACATTGGACTTTGTGGTGCGTCTTCTAAAGACATCAGAAAACTATGACTCTATTTGGATCATAGTTGACAGACTGACCAAGTCTATCCACTTCTTACCGATTTAGGTGACTTATAATGCCGAGAAGTTGTCCAAGTTGTACGTGGAAAAATTGATTAGGTAGCATGGGGTGCCAGTGTCGATCTTATCTGACAAGGGCACTCAGTTCACTTCACAGTTTTGGTTAACCTTGCAGGCAGAGTTAGGCACGAGGTTGGACTTAAGCACAACCATCCACCCTTAGATGATGGATAGTCAGAAAGGACTATTCAAGTGTTGGAGGATATGCTGCGGGCGTGTGTGATAGATTTTGGGGGCCATTGGGATAAACTCTTACCCCTAGCAGAGTTCGCTTATAATAACAACTATCACTCGAGCATTGGCATGGCACTACTTAAAGCTCTGAATGGAAGGAAATGCAAGTCTCCAATTAGTTGGTTTGATGTGTTTGAAGTGAGACCCTAGGGAGCTGATTTATTGAGGGAATCCTTGAAAAAAGTTTGAATAATTCAAGACTGTCTAGTAGCTACTCAGAGTAGACAGAAGCAGTATGCAGACAAGAAGGTGAGGGATATGAAATTCATGGAGGGAGAGAAAGTGTTGCTCAAGGTATCCCCTATGAAGGGGGTGATGAGGTTTGGGAAATGGGGAAAGTTTATCCCAAGGAACATCAAACCGTTTGAGATCCTATGACGAGTGCGGGAAGTAGCTTATGAGTTGGCGTTGCCACCGGGATTGTCTAGAGTCCATCCGACGTTCTACATATTAATGTTGAAGAAGTATCATGGAGATGGAACTTACATTATTAAATGGTACTCTGTGTTACTAGATCAGAGTTTGTCTTATAAGGAGGAGCCTGTAGCGATATTGGCTAGAGAGGTTCAAAAGCTAAGGTCAAAAGAAATCACGATAGTAAAGGTCTAGTGGAAGAATCGTCCTATAGAGAAAGTCATTTGGCAGACTGAAGCTGATATGAAAACCAAATATCCACAGTTGTTTGTGAAATCCACTACGTTCTCTTCCTTACTTTTCTTGTTGGCGATTCGAGGATGAATGGTGTTTTAATTGGTATCTGATGTAATGATCCGCATGTCGTTATGGGAAGGGAATGGACTTAGAGTGCTGGAAACAGGCTAAGGGAGGGATAGAAAAAGCTGTGAAATAATCTAAGTGTAAAATTGGTCAAATTTGGGAAGTTACTAGTTCAGGGGACCGCAACAGCAGTGAAATGCCCTTTGCAATGAGACCGTGATAACAGTCGGAATCTTGCTGAGAAGAAGTTGGAAAGTAACTGCTAGAACCACCCTTTGGCTGCTGTAGTGGGTCCACTGCAGTGAAAATGCGACTGCTACAATAGATGACAGGAATTAGAATGTGAGTTTAAGTGGGATTTTCGGGGTTTTTACCCCATTATATTCAAAAATTGATTAGAAGGCTAAAGAACGAAAATTTTCTCTAGAGTAGTAAACTCTTTTCCCAAGGTAAGATTCTTGATTTCCTACCCTTGCAACGAGTATTGTTGATCCTAGAATTCTTGTAGACCTTTAATTGTAGATTGTTTGAGTGGAGAAAACCCTAGGATGTTAGACTAGGATTGAATTATGGGGAATTTATGGGGTGGTTTTATTTGATGTTTGAGGAGTATTGATCACTCTCCTATGATTATTTATTTGAGAACGAGGGTTACGCGAGAATTGAGACCTAGAACTAAGTAGAATTGGGGTTTACTTTTGAAAGTTCCCTGAAGGGGAGGGTTTGATCTTCCAAAACCCTTATTTGAAGAGTGAGTAATGAATTAATCTCTATTGTGTTGTAGATTTTGAGCATTCCAAAGCTGTGAGAAAGGGCAAAGCTCCGATGGAGTAACTGACTCTTCGTGTCCAAAATTGATATTTGTTATGATTAAAGGGATTATACCATATATAATAGCATATATGTTGTGTGCAATATTGATATATGGATGGTCTTTGAACATTATTTTTTGAGAGAATATATTATTGATAACTTGTTGAAAGAATGTGAACATGATGTGGCATTAAATTATGAAAACTATTAACTAAGGAATTATACTCTATTAGCGAGATGGTTGTTGATTTGTAATTGTTACTTAGAGGAGTAGATTGTAACCTCCTATTGTTAAATAATTCACCTCGATGTGTTCATTGATGAGAATGATGTAGGATAGAATTAACATCATAAGATGAGAGGCTCATGTCCGAGGGGAGCATCCGGTGAGCAATGTTGTTGAGTGGCTCATGTCCGAGCGGAGCATCCTGACAAGCGTATGAGTAGGAACAGGTGCCACACTGTCACGGTCAAAGGGTTTCTAGACTCCCATGTAGGTCATGACTTGAAGGAAAAAAATAAGACCCTTTGACATGTGTGTACACTGATATTATTGTTTGAGTGTTTATGGTGATATGGCAGGTGCGTGTGCCCGATATGTCAGCATTTGTTTTATTTTATGTTTAATGTGTAACCTGTGAATATTTGGAGTGAGTATGTGCTAAGTAGATGAATTTAATTGTTGATCTATAAGTGTGATGAAAAGAGAAAAGTGGGAAGAGAATCCTAAATGCATTCCGGGTTAATGACTAAAAATTTTGAGTTGGTTATACGAATAGATGTTTTAAACAGTGCGTTGAGATGAATTATTACCATTTGATGTAAATACTTGAGTTATATTTGAATGAGATATAGAGTATGAACTGTTATAAACTATAAGCTAAAGAGGATGCAACTAAGTCAAGTTACTGCTTTGAGCATTACTGCTGCAGCAGGGCTTTTTCCGCTGCAGTAAGACCACTATAGCGGTTAAGTGATCGCTGCAGCGAGAGGCCCAATCCAGTGAGTAGGACACCTGTCACCTGTGTAGAGCTAGTGCACGTAAAATAAATTTTTTTACTTCAGTATGATGTTGAGGACTTGTTTTATATCATATTTGCATTGATTATATGTTATTATGTAAGGTTGGCCGGCGATGCCAACTAGTATTGTGCTTTTTATTGACCCTACGCCTACACTTCTTTTTTGAGTACATAATTTGATTCAGGAAGCTCCTCGTGTTTCCACCTTTAGTCTGCAGCAGTTTCTTTGAAAGGTGACCGGTGAAAGATGGGCTGATTCACTCCTGAGAAGATGTCCCTCCTCCAGACATTGCAGTTTACTTTATCTTTTTTTTCTTTGGTTAAACATTATAGAACTGTAGTTAGACATCGAGGTGAAATGACAATTAGGTCTTGATATTTTTGTTTGTTCATTTTATAAGAATTTACTCATTTGATGATTCGTTTTGTTTCATTATAAGTTTTATATCTTTATGAATGTTCGGTGTTGAGTTAAGATGGAAATCGCTGTTTCGCCCACTGGAGGGGGCTAATGTGTGTGCCTATCACGACCATTTGGGGTCGTGACATATAATTAAACTAATTTTATGCCAAAAGGATAATACCAAATTAGACATAAAAAAGTTTACAATGAAAAATATGTATGCTGGATGAAATTGAACTTATGAAAAAGTAATCTTCTATCTAGAAAAATCATCTAACATGAGAGTGTTGTCCAAAAATTTATTTAAAGAAAAGAGTGATCATCACCTTCGATCTTCTCTTGCAACTTCTATAATCTAGGCAATATGTTTTTCCCTATAAATTTTTAGAATGTTCAATTTATTTTTCTTTTACGTCTATAGCTACTGAAACTAACTCCTTCTCATTTGCTAACGCGACTTAGAGTAGAAAATCAAATACCACGATATTTTCAAAATGCATAAAAACTATAAGTTATCTTACAAAATAAAATATGCTTACACATTTGACTCGACTTGTATTCTAACTCATAGATCTTAACGATATATTTTATTCATATATATCTTTCAACTACTTTCAAGCTTGAGAAATTACATAATAAAAATATTGGCTTCAATTAGAACGTTGAACTCTTTTCATCAAAGTACTTATGAACGTGACAATTCTGAAATATTGAAACTTCAAGAGAATTTTTTTTTAGCTTTTGTTACAAAGGTGATATAATATTAAATTGTATTTGTAGATATTTAATTATTTTTTAAAAAATAAATTAATCATAATTATTTTTAGCTAAGCACGATTGAGAATAATAATGGGAATTAAACTTGATAATAGATAATCTTTTTATTTTTAGTGAATCAAATAATAATTTATAATTTATTTAAGTTATCACAAATGTTGTCATATTGTTGCTATTATTATGTCAAATAAATACATTGTATCAAATAATATTAACAAAGATCAATAATAATTTTTTTACAGTGTATTTCAAAATTTTACAAAAGGTAAATTAAAATTATATGTCTTATTTATATTAACAAATTTAATCGAGTTAGACGAAGAAAAAAGTATTTCAATCTATCAATAAATTAATTTTTAATATAAATAAATTCATCTTACAAGTGTTGCCTATGTAATCAAAGTTAAAACATACTACATTATTCTTTATAACATGGTAAGGATGGTGAAAATTTATAGCTTTAATTCGAATGATCTTATACACGATAATATCAAGAGAAAATTTAGTACAATAAATAAAAAGAGCTTCCAAAGGGATTTGCATACATGGTGAGACCATGTACTTCCTCAAATAAAGAGAACCCTAAGAATATTAATAATGATTAATGTGATATAAGTTGTAGAAACTTAATGAGATAGCTAAAATTATATTTTATATAACTCATTTTGAATGACATTAATTAGTGATAAAATAATAAACATTTGCAAGTTTCATAAATTATTTTACAGTCCTCTTTAACTAATTTAGTATATAATTAAATAAAATAATGCATTTTAAGAAGGTAAGAATTGTTTTTGTTTTATAAATATGTCATAAGCTAATTTTAATTTTGAAATAACATTATTTATAAAAGATAAATTTTGAGAAAATTTATTATTAGTTGAAAATTACTCATGGACAACCAAAGGATGTGGGGTAACAAATGAGTCTGCTTCTCTAAAGATCTTGGTTTCAGTCACGTGTATGAAAAAAATCTTGATAGAGAGCATTTCCTCGAAATAGGCACTATGTGGCAAGCATTCGGATTAATCGAATTCTAGTATAGGAACTATGCATCGAATGAAAAATTAACTAAATAATTAACCATAAAATAAGTGAAGTTATTCATTATATTATAATATATAATTTTTCTTATTTTAAAATTATAAATATCCCTTTTATATATCCTTAGAACTGATAGTAAGAATTCTTTATTTTATAAAGTATATCATTTATATTAACTTATTATATTATTTAAGAATACAAAGTATAATATCCTAATATAATATAAACAATTTGTGATGGAAAAACATGGGGTTCATGTAAGATGTCTCATCATATGGGATACACTTGATATTTAAAAAGATATGCTTGATTTTTTTATCATTAAAAATTTATTATTAAGCTTGAAGCGATGACAAATAAACAAACAATGAATAAATTTTTAAGAAAATAACTATAATATCCTTGGTTGTCTTTCTCTTCAAGTTTCTATATAATAGAAGTAATAAATAAATATATACCATACGAAAAAGAAATTTACATGAATTTCTTCAGAAAAGCATATATAAAGTTGAAAACAATCTTTTATTGCAAGAATTGTTGATATCAATCATGGGAACATTCATTTTTTTTAAGTTGCAACACACTCAAGATTTAATATTTAAGTTGAATTTTACTATCACATAATGACATATGTTTATTAGAATGCAAAGATAATTTATTTGTAAATTTAGTAGAGTTATATAACAATCGTGAGTCATTGTGTATTATTCTCTTAAAGGCTAATACTTTTAAGTTATTACTCACAAGTAAAAATTAAAATTATGAAGTGCATTTTATTATCAGACGAAGTTCAATATATAACTTATCTTAATCGATAACCAAAAGATTATTAGCATGACACAATATTTGTTTATTATTATTTTTCTGAAGGATGATACTCTATTATTCATAAGTACTTAAAATCTTGTGAGTATTTCTAGTTTACTTTAAATTCAAGTATTCCATCTAGTTCATTTTTTTATCATATTATTTTTTATGTTTTCAAAAAAATATTTTAAAAATAATTTGATTAGATACCCTTATTTATTCCTTTTTTTTTGGGGGTAAATATATTTTATTACCAAAGTGGGACCTTAACAGAACAAATGAGCTTTGCTACTGGACATTCAGCCCTAGTAGTCAGTTTAGTAAACTTCAAACCTATGGAACTCTAACACGCCAAGCAACCCCCAGCTTAGAAAGGGTATAAGTATAATCAACCAATCAGTGTGCAATCCTTGGTCTATCCGCAGCTCTCATGTGTATCTCTTAGACAATTCTTTTAGTAATGCAATTGACATGTTGATTCTTCCCTTGAAAAATCCTTTGGTTCCTCTCCTGCCATACATAATAAGTCGCAACTACCACCATCATTCTATATACCTTTGCTTGTGGAGATTTGCCTTGCATATGCCTTAGTGCCCATTGCAGCTCACTACTCCAATTCATAAATATTTATTTTATTTAAAATTTTAGAAGTTTAAATAATTAATCATAAAATATGAAGAAATAAATTGTATATCAACAATACCATAGTTGATAAAATGATGAAATACTAATTGGACAAAATTGCATGATATTTGAACATGTCTAGGAGTTATGTACAACATACAATAAACTCTAAATGAAATATCTAAACATAACGTCGGGCATTTCATCTTCTTCATTTATCTCATAAGATCTCATTTGTTAAGATATTGGATCTTAAATTATTGTACTGATGATCTATTATAGATTTTTTTAAAGTTAAAAATTAATGCTCACACATTTCAGCATCCTAGGGCCAATAATGCAAACCAGATAAGCAAGACATGCGTCGAAACTTGAGATACTTAGAACAATTATGTTGCTTCAAAACATACACATAAGTAATATAGAATTTATGAATTAAGATATGATACCCATAGAGACTTGTAAGATTTATCATCTTAATAGAATTCTTATTTTAACTATTCAAGAAATCAACAATTTCGGGTTCTATTATGCTAACAGTTAACTATGAAAAATGGTAAAAATATCACAGGCTAGTGAAAATGTTGTTCAATAAGAAGATATAAAGATCTAGGGCCATGGATAACTTAATAATCCGGTTGAATCATTCAGTCATCGCACTTATTATTTTTCTGAGTTACTAGTTACATGTTGATATTACTTATTGAGCATCTTTCCGATAACTCTAAGCCTACTTAACTATTCCTAGAGCCTATATTTCTATGGTAGTCAAATAATAACAATGTGAATTTATATATCTTCTATAATCAACTGAGCAAGACTAAAGGGTATATTTCTATCCTCATTAGTAAAATGATTCCCTATCCTTAGAGGTTTATGAACAAGCCCTACTTATTCTTATTATGTTCATAATTCTCCCTCTCGAGTCCAATTAATGAGAGACAAATAGTATTTCAAAGGTGATCAAGAAATAGAATAATTAAGATAAAAATGAAGTAAATAATTAACTAGTAAATAATTATCTGCTTATGTGTCTCATACAATGATAAGAGTTCATGAGATTATAAGATTTGATGAATAAAAGTAAGATGAAGGAGAAGAAAAACTGTCGTGGAACTTTCATACCCTTTCTCTACATTTAAAATATGTATAATCCCCCCTAAAACATGTAAAATCATATTTATAGACTACTAGAAGACCTCGAATTTTAAAAATTAACTCAAATCAGATCACAAAACCCACATGCACGAGCCAAAAACTTCAGAATCACGATTCCCTTGTGCTACCCTTAGTTTCACAACTGGTGTCTTTCACCATAAGGGTACAATGCTCCAAAAGTCTCAAAGATCATGCCCAAGGGTTGAAATGGAGAAAGTAGAAAAATCTGTACCAGATCACATAATGAGTCACCCAGAGACTCATGGTGTGACATAACAGGTCATTAAGTGACCCATTAGGAGGACCCCAATTTCGAAAAAGTTTTACCAGTGGCGACAGCTCGAGGAACAATTCATCACGTGACTCAATGAGTCATTAATGTGGTAGTTAAGTGCGCAGAGAAAAGTTGCACACCAAGAGATCTAACAGGTCAAGGAACGAGTCGTGGTGTCACTTCACGACTCGTAAGGTGGCTCGTTATCAGGATTCCTAGTGATTAGGACGAAAGGAAGTAATGAGTCATTGTGCACTTAACGACTCATTAAGTAACCCGTGGGGTGAGGAAGTTCAGTAAATGAGAATTTTTCTAGTGAAGATGACAAGAGAGGACCACGAGTTATTAGTAGACCCAACGACTCGTTAAGTCCCTTATGACGATTGGCACTGTCACTTTTCTTGCAAATTTAATAAGGGAGTTTTCATAAATCCTGATCCCCTAAGCCTAAACTACGTCGTTTTAAGCTCTGTTAGGAGTGTTCTAAGTGGGGTTAAGCCTATTCTAATCATTCCCCTCCTATGCATGCAATCCTAGACCCATCCATTGATGATCAAGCTTAGAATTCTCTAATTTCCCTTTAAATTCCTTTGGGCTTTCTAGAGAAAGAGTAGATTTGAGTCTTCTGGGTATATGAATCCATGAATGAGGATTTCTTCCATTTTCATGCTCATAGTTCTTCTAAATTTCATGAATCAAGTCTCAATTTAAGTTTATGAGCAAAAGCGGATTTCAATCTAGTTTCATAGAATTCTCACAAATTACTTATGGGTTGATTCCCTCCATGTTCTAAAGTATGTTAGATGGATAATGGGAAGATTGATACACATTTTGATTACAAACTCATAAGTTCAAGTTTTAGAAGATTTTGCCTAATTATGCAAGTTTATGAAAAAGTCTAGTTTATGATTGATGATTCCAGGTATAATGAAATATCTAACATGTATGGATGTTTACAAATTACCCATGTATGAATTTTATGATTTTTCTTATGAAGTCTATTTCATGCGAGCATGATTTTAAGATTTGGGCAAACCCACTCAAGTTAAGCATGATTTCATGATTTAGCCAAGGCTAATAAGTTCAGTTATATCAAGATTTGGATTTAAGACTCCCTATATATTAAGATCTAAGCTATGTTTTGATATATAATTATATGAGAATTATATATGTTTTGGGTGTAGTGTCTAGCACCGAGTAGGCCAGGGGTTCCAAGGTTCCCCAGTCTCATAAACTATACACAAATGTAGGTATATTTTGAGGCCTCTGAAGAGATCATTTCCCCTACCCAAGGGAACACAGTGATATAAACCTTAATTAATCCTTTGCCCTGGAAAGGCATAGGATGATCCTCCTTCACGTGGGCAAGATGTGGGATCATCATGCGCTCATACATGGTGGTTGCTGGTTTAGACGAGACTCTCATTATTTCTCATAATTTCAATAATGCATGTACTATGAAATATGATATCATGTTTTCAGTAGGTTCGATCCAAGGATTAGTCTATGAGTTTTTTCTTATGTTTTCAAATATGGCAAGCGATATGTATTTATTTTCAAATTTGGGTTATTTCATTCTGTTATGAAATCTAGTTTATGTCTATTCATGTTTTCAGATATCAGCATGCAATCTTTACTCTCAATATCTAATGATGTTGTGATTTATGATATGTATGTTTTCAATTTTTAGTTACTCAGCCTATTTTACTTTTCTTGCATGCTCAGTATATTTCAAGTATAGACCACATACTCTATACTATATCATTTCATGATACAAGTCCTAGCAATCAGACTCAGACGCACTTTAGTCCAGCTCTCATTCTAGTTCAGACCCTGCCTTGTGTGAGTCGTTATCCTCTGAGGATATCTACCTTTTTGTATTGTCATGTTAGTTTGTTTCAGACTTAGAGATAATTGGGATCTTATCTCAACATCTCCTCAATTAGTAGAGGCTTTTCAGACATAGACTTGTATATTCAGCTTTAGATTCAGTGTTATGATATTACCATTGGATAGACATTTTGTTATTCAGACTACTGCTATTTCAAAATTTAGTTATCAGTTGTCCTCAAGTTTATTTTAGTTACCATGTTCATGCCATGGGTTGACTTGGAGCCATTTGTGGTTCTAGGTTCTATGTCTAGATCTGGGCCTATGTTTGGATCATGAAAAACTTTATATTAGATCATTAGGTTTTGAAGTGTCCAAGGGTGTCTGAAAGCCACATTAAGTAGATTCTTTTTCATGGATGTGAAGCGTTCCACACTTTTGGCAAAGAGGCTATGAAATATTTTAGGAAATTTTCCTTCTTTCATGATCTATGTCATGTGATGAAGTATCTCTCTATCCTTCTAACTCGTGCTATGTGCATTTTCAGAATCATACCTCCACGCCGAGTGAATGGTAGAAGGAATAGGAGCGAAATGGCGACGAATATGGCAATAGAGATGGGCACTAACAAGCCTGCCAGCCCCAGCAGGTTCTTTGCTCGAGTAGGTCTCTCATGCTGAGTTTAGGGCAGCTTTTCAGATGTTGGCCCAGGCTTCGACCACTTAAGTCAATTAGCAGGCGGTGGCCCATGTCCTGCAGAATGGGAGCACAGTGGACAACTCAAGTTATGGATTTCCTTAGGATGAATCCCCTTGAGTTTATCAGGTCGCGAGTGGATGAGGACCCATATGAGTTTCTGAAGGAGATAAAAAAAATCACCCAGATTATAGTGGTGATGGGAGAAGAGAGCGCATACTTAGCCTTCTATTAGCTAAAGTGGGTTGCTTATATTTGGTACCATCAGTGGAGTGACGGTAGAGCAGTGGGCTCAGTTCCTGTAAGGTAGGATGAGTTCATGACAGTTTTCTTAGACAGATTCTTCCTTAGGGAGTTGAGAGAGGCAAAGGCGCGGAGTTCGTCAATTTGAAGAAAAATATTATGACTATCCAAGAGTGGTTCATATGACTGTCCAAGTATGAACCAGAGATGGTGGTAGACCAGAGTGTCCATATGAACAGTTTTGTGTATGGAGTGTCCGACTCGCTAGTCAAGGAGTGTAGGATGACATGCTGAATAATAACCTAGACTTCTCTCGATTGGTCATATACGTCCAGCAGATGGAGGCAGATCACATGAAACATTAGGAGAGAGAGGCCAAGAGGGCTATAACGAGCGGTATTAGGTTTTCCCAGTAGAGGTAAAGTGTGGCCATCGTCAATAGTATCATCAGAGACCATCAGCTCCAGCTCCATCGCCAGCTAGTGTGCCATCTAGATCTAGGCACTAGCATAGGGGGAGAACATCAGGTTCAAGAGGTTAGGGAAGCAGGTCAGGAGAGCTTAACATTCTAGTTTATAGCAAGTGTGGCAGGAAGCACCTTGGAGAGTGCCTAGTGGGTTTAAGTGTGTGTTTCAAGTGTGGGAACCCTAGATATTTGCTCAGAGACTGCCCTTCTGCCAGACAGGGTGATAGTATTAATCATAACCCAATTATCAGTTTAGCAGCTCCACTAGCATGCTCAACTCAGTAGGGTGCATCCACTAGTGCAGGTGGTGGTCAGGGGCAGAATAGTTTCTATGCCCTCTCATCACGTCAGGAGCAGGAGGTCTCTCCAGATATGGTCACTGGTATGTTGCAAGTATTTCATCTTGATGTATATGCATTGTAAGATCCAGGGGCTACTTTATCATTTGTGACGCTTTATGTCGCTATTAACTTTGGAGTCAATCCTGAAATTATGTTAGAACCCTTCTCAGTCTCTAATCCAGTTATTGACTCAGTTATAGCTTGACGGGTATACAAAAATTTCCCTATCAAAGTCCTTCATAAAGTCACCTCAGCAGATCTAGTAGAGTTATACATGACTTATTTTGATGTTATCTTTGGTATGGATTGATTGCATGCATGTTATGCCTCAGTGAATTATAGAACCCATACGATAGAGTTCCGATTTCCGGGTGAGCCAATTCTAGAATGGAAGGGTAGTTCAGCAGTGCCTGTAGGTCGCCTCGTTTTCTACCTTAAAGTTAAAAAGATGATTTTCAAGGGTTATGTTTACCATATAATTTGAGTTAAGGATGCTACATATGAGACCCCAACTCTTCAATTTGTCCCTATAGTGTGTGAGTATCTGGAGGTTTCCCTAGATGATCTACCAGTAGTCCCTCCCGATCGGGAGATTGACTTTGGTATTGACCTTCTCCTCGATACACAACCTATATCTGTTCCTCCTTATAGGATGGCTACAGCTAAGCTACAGGAGTTGAAAGAGCAATTGAAGTATCTTCTAAATAAGGGATTCATCAGACCTAGAAAGTCCCTGTGGGTTGCACCAGTTCTCTTTGTTTGAAAGAAGGATGGGTCTCTTGGTATGTGCATTGACTCTGGGCAGTTGAACAAGGTTCCAATCAAGAACAAGTATCCCCTCCCCAGAATTGATGACTTGTTTGACAAACTTCAAGGTGCTAAGTGTTTCTCAAAGATAGATCCTAGATCCAGCTATCATCAACTCAAAGTTAGGGAGAGTGATATTCTAAAGACAACTTTCAGGACTTGGTATGGTCACTATGAGTTTGTACTTATGTCTTTTGGACTAACGAATATTGTTGCAGCTTTTATGGATTTGATGAATAGTGTGTTCAAGCCATATTTGGACATGTTCATGATTATCTTCATAGAAGACATTCTCATATACTCTCGAAGCGAGGAGGAGCATGCCGCTCATTTGAGGATTGTGCTACAAAATGTCAAGGATTGTTAATTGTTTTCTAAATTTAGCAAGTGAAAGTTTTGATTGGACTCAGTAGCATTTTTGGGCCACGTAGTGTCAAGTGATGTGTGCACGTTGACTCTCAAAAGATAGAAGCTATGAAGAATTGTCCTAGATCAGTTAGTCCTTCAGATATTAGGAATTTCTTGGGTTTAGCTAGCTATTATAGGAGTTTTGTTGAAGGATTATCATCCATTTCTAGAACGTTTACTAAGCTAACCCAAAGGAAAGTCAAATTTCAATGGTCGAAAGCCTGTGAGAAGAGTTTTCAAGAGTTAAAAATTTGACTGACTTCAGCCCAAATATTGACCCTACCTGAGGGTACAGATGGATTCGTTGTGTATTGTGATGCCTCTAGGTTGGTCTTGGATGTGTATTGATGCAGCACGGTAAGGTTATTATGTATGCCCCTAGATAACTTAAGACTCATGAGAAGAATTACCTAACGCATGACCTAGAGTAGGTAGCGGTGGTATTCTCATTGAAGATTTGGAGACACTACTTGTATGGGGTCCATGTGGATGTGTTTATGTATCATAAGAGCCTGCAGTATGTGTTCACTTAGAAGGATTTGAATTTGCAACAAATGAGATGGTTAGAGCTTCCCAAGGACTATGACATGAGTGTCTTTTATCATTCAGGCAATGTCAATTGTAGTGGCGGATGCCCTTAGGAGGCTGTCCATGGAGAGTGTTTCTCATGTGGAAGATGGAAGGAAGGAGTTGGTGAAGGATGTGCATCAACTTGTACGGTTAGTGGTTCGCCTTGTGGATTCGACAGATGGCAGTGTAATTGTTCAAAATGGTTCAGAATTCTCTTTGGTGACTAAGGTCAAGGCTAGGAAAGATGAGGATCCTATTTTGGTGAAGCTGAAGGAAGCGGTTCAGAGCCAGAAGGTGGAGGTCTTCTCCCAAGGGGGAGATGGTGTGCTTTGACATCAGGGTCATTTATGTGTTCTAGATGTTGGTGATTTGAGGTAGAAATTTTGCAGGAGGCTCCTGGTTCTCAATATTCTATCCATCCAGGTGCCTCCAAGATGTACCGTGACCTACGGGAAGTCTATTGGTGGAATGACATGAAGAAGGACATACATGAGTTTGTGGCTAAGTGTCTGAATTGTAAACAAGTGAAGGTTGAGCATCAACGACCAGGAGGTGTGCTACAAGACAATAGTATTCCCACTTGGAAGTGGGAATAGATCAATATGAATTTCATCATAGGGTTACCTTGTACACGTTGACAGTATGACTCTATTTGGGTGGTTGTAGATAGGTTGACCAAAGCAACCCATTTTCTACCAATCAAAACTATCGACTCAACGGAGGATTATGCTAAAATGTACATTAGAGTTATTTTGGTTGCATGGGGTTCCCTTGTCCATCATTTTAGATAGAGGTAATCAGTTCACCTTGCAATTTCGGAGATCGTTTCAGAAGGAACTTGGGACTCAGGTCAAGTTTAGCACATATTTTCACCCATAGACAGATGGTCAGGCTGAGTGGACCATTCAGACTCGTGAGGATATATTGAGAGCATGTGTGGTCGACTTCAAAGGTAGTTGGGATTAGCATTTACCTCTTATCGAGTTTTCTTATAACAATAATTATCACTCTAGCATCCAGATGGCTCCGTTTGAGGCTCTTCATGGGAGGAGATGTAGATCGCCTAATTGTTGGCTCGTGGTAGGTGAAGATACGTTAATAGGGACAGATTCAGTTCATGAGGCTACGGAGAAAGTTCAGCTTATAAGGAAAAGGATTAAAAAAATCAGAGCCATCAAAAGTCTTATGGTGATGCGAGGAGGAGAGAACTGGAGTTTGATGTTGATGATTAGGTGTTTCTGAAGGTGTAACCCATGCATGGAGTGATGAGGTTCGAAAAGAGAGAGAATCTTAGTCCCCGATATATTGGCCCATATAGGATGGTGAGACGGGTTGGTAAGGTGGCCTATGAAATGGAGCTACCGGCCGAGTTGACTTCAGTACATCCAGTTTTCTATGTATCATTGTTAAAAAGGTGCGTTGGTGATCCAACTTTAGTTGTCCTGATGGAGAGAATAGGTGTAAAGGATGATCTTAGCTATGATGAGGTTCCCGTTGAGATCCTTGATTGTCAGGTTCGAAAGTTGAGGAATAAAGAAGTAGGTTCAGTAGAGGTTCTATGGATAAATCAGCTTGTTGAGGGAGCTATGTAGGAAGTGGAAGTAGATATGATGGCTAAATATCCGCATCTATTCCTTCTGACTCAGTTCCAGCATGAGGTATCAGTTTTCTCCTTAGTACTCTATTCAGTACATCGTTAGTTCATGTCTCTCAGTGTCCGGTATATCAGTGAATGTATGTATGATTCGTGAAATCAATTTAATCATGTATATTAGTCCGAAGTCAGTCACTCCATCAGTTTTCAGCTTCAGATGTTCAGTATTTGAGATTTTAGTTCCTTTCCCAGCTATTCAGTAGGTTTACCCACATTTGAGGATGAATGTTGCCAAGGGGTAGATGTTGTAGTGCCTCGAAAGTCCCTAAGATCAGACCCGAGAGTTGAAATGAAGAAAGCAGGTAAATCAACGGTAGGTCATAGAATAGGTCTTCCAGAGACTCGTGGTGTGACATAATGGGTCATTAAGTGACCCGTTATGAGGAGCCCAATTTCGAAGAAGTTTTACAGATGTCGACGAGTTGAGGAATGACTCATCACGTGACTAAATACGTCGTTAGTGTGGTCATTATGTGCGTAGAGAAAGTTGCACACCAGGAGATCTAACGGGTTAAGAAACGAGTCATGGTGTCACTTCATGACTCATTAGGTGGCTCATTATCAGGATTCCCAATGATCAAGACAAAAGGAAGTAACAAGTTTTCATGCACCTAATGACTCATCAAGTGAACCTTGGGGTGAGGAAGTTCAGTAAATGAGGATTTTTTCAGTGAAGATGAAGAGAGAGGGCCACGAGTCATTAGTAGACCCAATGACTTGTTATGTCGCTCGTGCCGACTGGTAGTGTCACTTTTTTTGCGAATTTAGTAAGGGTATTTTCATAAATACTAAGCCCCTAAGCCCTAAACTAAGTCGTTTTAAGCTCTGTTAGGAGGGTTTTAAGAGAGGTTAAGCCTATTCTTACCATTCTCCTCTAATGCATGCAAGCCTAGAACCCTCCATTGAGGATCAAGGTTAGAATTGTCTAATTTCCCTTCAAATTCCTTTGGGCTTTCTTGGGTGGGTGTAGATTTGATTCTTTCAGGTATTTGAGGCCAGGAATGAGAATTTCTTCCATCCTCATGCTCATAGTTCTTCTCAATTTCATGAACAAAGTTTTAATTTAAATTTATGATCAAAAAGGGATTTCAATCTAATTTCATAGAATTCTTATAAATTACTTGTGGGTTGATCCCCTATATGTTCTAAAGTATGTTTGATGGTCAATGGGCATATTTTATATATGTTTTGATTGCAAGTTCATAAGTTCATGTTTTAGAAGATTTTGCCCAATTACACAAGTTTATGAAAAAGTCTAGTTTATGATTGATGATTTGAAGTATGATGAAATATCTATCATGTATGGATGCTTACAAATTACCCATGTATGTATTTCTAATTTTTCTTATGAAGTCTATTTCATGCAAGCATGACTTTAGTATTTGGGCAAGCCCACTCAAGTTAAGCATGATTTCATGATTTAGACAAGGCTAATAAGTTCAATTATCTTAAGATTTGGAGTCAAGACTCCCCATATGTTAAGATCTAAGGTATGTTTTGATATATGATTATATGAGAATTATATATGTTTTAGGAGTAGTGTCTAGCATTGAGTAGGCTAGGGGTTCCAAGGTTCCCAGTCTCATAAACTATGCGCCAATGTAGGTGTACTTTGGGGTCTCTCAAGAGAGCGTTTCCCCTGCCCAAGGGCACACGGTGATATCACACCTGGCTTAATTCTTTGCCCTGGAAAGGCTTAGGATGTCCCTCCTCAACGTGGGCAAGACGTGGGATCATCATGTGCTCATACACAGTGGTTATCGGTTAAGACGAGTCTCCTATTATTTTTCATGATTTCAGTAATGCATGTACTATGAGGTATGATATCATGTTTTTAGCAGGTTCAATCCAAGGATCAGTTTATAAGCTTTTACTTATGTTTTCATATATGGAAAGTCATATGGATTTCTTTTTAGCTTTGGGTCATTCGATTAAGTTATGAGATCCATTTTACGTCTATTCATGTTTTTCAGATATCAGCATGTAGTCTTTACTCTCAGAATCTCATGATGTTGTGATTTATGATACGTGTGTTTTCAGTTTTTACTTACTCAGTCTAATTTACCTATCTTGCATACTCAGTACATTTCAAGTACTGACCATATTCTCTATGTTGTATCGTTTCATGATACAGGTCCTAGCGATCAAACTCAGACGCGTCGTTAGTTTTAGCTCTTATTCTAGCTTACCCTGGTCTTAACGTTGCGCTTCGTTAAGAATCATTAAAGTTGAAGAGAATACTATACAAGTGTTTAGCATTGGTTTTGAATCACTTCGTGTAACCCTAGTATGTTAATCCACCATGGTTCCTACAACCCTAGTTGTGGAGGTTTTAGCCTCTCATGATTGTAAGATTGTTATTAGCATTCATAGACAAACATATAATTGAATACTTACAACGATGATTGAAAGAAAACCTGCATTGAATATTGAAAGAATTGATGTTGAATAATCCAAGAATAAAGAAGAAAATCAAGAAAGAAATATCCAAGACTTGAATTAAAATTCACAACAACTTGTCCCTAATTGTGTCTAATTACTTCTATGCGCTTTTATCTACTAAAAATAACCTAAAAAGTATTTATACAAATAATTGGAATCTTCTCCTAAGTAAACAGGAAAACTACCAAAAACTGTCGCGACCTTTACCAACGACCCGTAACAGCATTGTACGGGTTGTACCTTGACTCGTACGTTGGCTAGCTTCTGCTGAATCTAGCTAAGTGTTGAGATATGGTACAACTCGTACTAAGAACCTACGAGTCATACAATCTTCCCATGGCTTGATCTTGCAATTTCTAACATCTTCTGTTAACTTCCATGGATGGATAGGTATGATTCATACCTTCATTCAATGATCCATAACTCCTTGTACCTTGAGTTTTGCCTGTCATCCATTCTTCCATTCTTTTCCACGATTTCTTGATACGGATCTCAGGTAGGTTTCACAACTCGTGAGTGCCACATGTACCAAGATACTTGGCCTGTGTAATTTCTTCTGGAAATTTTCACGTTTTCCATGGTACGGCTCGTACCAGGATGGTATGGCTCATACCATGAGTCGTAACTTGGCTTTACTTCATGATTTGCTCCTGGACCTTTCCATGATTCTTAGAATGGCTCATACCAATATGGTATGGCTTTACTGAGATTCACACTAAGCCTCTTTTTTGTATTTTTTTCTCCATCTTTTGCACAATTCAACTCCAACATGTATTTTTCCTGAAAATAAATTAAAAGCACCTCATATCCATATAAAAACACCTAAGTCCATGCTATTTTCCCAGTTTTAAGCATCAAAAGTGTTGTAAACTCATAGAACATCAACACCCTCAACTTAAGACTTTTGCATGTCCTCAAGCAATGAAAACAAAAACTAAAAACGGCACTTAACTATAAAGTAAACCTAGAATACCTACAACAGCCACAATAAAATTTTCACTATGAAACATAATTAGCTTCTGACCCTTTTTCTATTCAATCTATGTCAGCTATGCATACATGTAATCACAATCAATGACATACATGGATCAAGATATGGCATTCAACTATCAGCGGAGAAGTGAGATATCATCAATGCTATTCACACAGATAATTGGTAAAATGCAACACAAATCAGGTACCCTCACAGCAAAAGAAGTCCCCAACACTCACAGATATATAATATGATGAACTTGGGACTAAAAAAATGGGACTCTCACTCTCCCAAAGAAGTTCAAAATACTGCATGTTGGATACCATAGGCTTGCCCTTATTTTTTCTACTGCGGCTCTTTGGACAGCTAAACTAGAATCACTATAGGAATTTTTTCGACTTGTAATGTAGGCTTTGGGTTAGATATGGTAAATATGATAATAACTGACTAAGCCCTCCTTGGAACTACACACTTCTGGCTCCACATTACACCTTTCACCCTACTTTCACTTCTTCAACTTTTTCCTCCCTTTTCTAGATTTTCATGTAATATATGGGTGTGGTTCTCCTTTTTTCCTTCCTTTTTCTCTTGTATTTTCTTTTCATTTTTTCCTTTTTCAGCTAGTTTTTTCTTTTCTTGTCACACCACACCTCATTTTTAACCCATTTTCCTTTCTTTTCCTTTTTTGCCATCTCATAATCTATGCACCCGTACCCTCAACTTGGGCATTTTGCCTGAGTTGAGGTTCACAATGTCCAAGGAGGGACCAGGGCCAAAACAATTTCATCATAAAAATGGGTAATGTACAGGTTAATCAAATAAAAATGATCAATATAAAGCTCAAAATCGGGATGTCACAACTTGAACGTAGACCCGGATCGTAACACGGGACAAGGAGTCCTGAAAGACACCAAATCGACCCATGACATGAACATTCATCTAACTTCATATCATTTAGTGGAATACATAACATGACGATATAGCAAAGACATAAACATAACATAACATAGCATGATAAGCGGAACGTACAAAATACATAACAGCTGATTACTACAATTAGTATGAAAGCCTCTATCATGTCAGATGGGTTGTTGGGATAACATCCCCAACTAACCCAGCAAAATTTAAAGCAAAAAGGAACATCAATATCTGAAACAAATGGTCCTCGGAGAATGAGGACTCACTAAAAGGCTGGATGCTAAACTCTGAAATGGACTACTGACGGGGCTGAGCTTGAGAGTTGTGTCCTGTATAATGAAACAATACAACATAGAGTATGCGGTCAGTACGTAGAATGTACAGAGTATACAAGGTAAGTAAACGGAGATTTAAAAAATACATAAAAGCTTATAAACAATCATAAGAGTGGGACAACATGCTCGTAACATAAATACCATAAGATAACATAAGACTCAAGGTTTTCAATTCATTCGTAAACAATTCATTATCATAGTCGTGAGAGAAACTTAATTAAATAATCACTTGAGCCAACTAATGTAAACATATCAATGCATAAAACATGAGGAACAATGGGAGATTCTTATAACCGACATACCCCATATGAGCACACATGGAGCCCGACCTGTAAATCCCTAGTCGGGAGGGTGTTCGTACCTCGCCAAGGATAGAAACATGAAGGGAATGATATCACACATGAGAGGGCCCATTTGGGCGAGGGGAAAGTCACAAAGGAGGTCCCATCATGTCCTACAGTGGCATGTAGTTCTGACATTCTAGGCAAAACCTAGGCCCCGAACCTACTCGGTGTTAAATACTACTCCTAAAACATATATAGTGCTCATAGGATAACATATATGAAATTCATGGGCTAGTTAAACAATGATAACCATAAGAATGCTTGTAAATATGTGACTAGCCATGAGGGTAAAGCCCGTGAGTCGGCCAAAACATAATTAGTAAAATCATGAGGTTCATGCATACTTATAGATCAATGCCCAGGCTTTGTTAATCACAAGTTCATAATGAGAATTTGAATAAATCTATATTACGAGTCATAAATCATGATGGGTTTATGAAATATCAACAATAGTAGCAGAGATCATAACTCAATTCATCATAGACATGCAAAATTAGGCATAATTTAGTAGAATTGAAATCAATAAATTTATAATCGAATTAGTTGTAAAATCTGATCATGATTCATAAAATATGGTGTAAAACATGAGAAGTAATAACCCATGGATAGATCATTATAATTTCACAAGATTTAAGATAAAACCCCATAAGAATTTAAAACAAAACTTCATGAATTAGGAGGGATTGGCATGGGTGTGAAGGAAAACACCCATTCATAACCTTATACACTTGGTTATGGCTGATTCTAACACTTCCTTGAATGCCCAAAAAGGAATTGAAGAAAGACTTTGAAGGATTGCCTTAATCACCTCTCTAGACCATCGCTCTTGCATATATGAATGTGAAAATGGATTAAAATGAACTTAACTCCTTTAAAATTCAATATCCATAACTCAAAACGACATAGTTTAGGCCTTAGAAACTTAGGAATTATGAAAAAGCCCTTACTATATTCGCAAAAAATAATTGCCAGATGGTCCCAACAAAGGACCTAACGACTCGTTACCCTGGGCCATGTCTCGTGGAGTCGTCCGTCAAGTACACTGCCTTAGCCTCAACAACTTTTACTCACTGGTTGGTCACGAGTCACCCCATGAATCGTGGGGATTGAGCATGACTCGTGGGGTCTTCCCATTGAGTGCACTGCCTCCTTTCATCTCTTTTCTTACTTACCCACCCCACGACTGACCTAACGACTCATGGCGTCTGACCACGAGTCGTGGTCACGTCCGTGGGATCCCTTTTTCTCATATTTTGAAACTCCTCACCTGGCCTCCCCACGAGTCACATCTATGACTCGTGGGCTGCTCTCACGGGTCACCTCACGACCCGTCCTGATACCTAGGTCCCGGGGTATAACAATGTCTCCCCTTTAGGAACATTCATCATCAAATGTTGGAAAACACACAGAAAAGTAGAGAAACGCAATCATCATATTCAAATACTGATCATTTAATCCGAAAAGTGACGGAATGACTACCTCCGATTCACACTACATAGCTGAACATAATTCACGAATCATACATATACCCACATACATAAAAGAAACTTGGGCATATGAACTGAACAAGAAAATTAAATAGAGTTTTAGGTCGAAACTGATACCTTAAGCTGGAACTGAGCTAGTAGAGAATAAATTTGGGTATCTAGCCATCATATCTGCTTCACCCTCCCACATAGCGCCTTCAATATGCTGATTCCTCCATAACACTTTGACTGAAGCTACTTCTCCGTTCCTTATCCATAGCACCTGACAATCCAGTATTTCTACTGGAACCTCCTCATAACTGAGGCTATCTTTTACACCAGCATTGTCCGCCCGGACAACTAGAGCTGGATCACCCAAACACTTCTTCAAGAGAAACACATGGAATACATGATGCACAAAAGCTAATTCTGAGGGAAACTCCAATTCATAAGACACCTTACCAACACGTTTTACAATCCGGTACATGCTGGCATAGCAGGGACTAAGCTTCCCTTTCCTTTCGAACCTCATCACTCCCTTCGTGGGAGACACCTTCAGAAATTCCCAATCATCAATTTCGAATTCTAATTCTCTCCTTCTCATGTAGGCATAGGACTTTTGGCGACTCTGAGCAGTTCTGAATCTGTCCCTAATCAACTGAACCTTCTCCATCACCTCATGAACCGAATCTGGTATTATCATTGCCTCTTTGCCAACCTCAAACCATCCAATGGGTGACCTACACCTCCGCCCATAGAGAGATTCGAACAGTGCCATTTGGATACTGGAATGATAACTGTTATTATATGTAAACTCGATAAAAGGCAAGTGCTTATCCCAACTACCTCTGAAGTCAATCACGCATGCTCTCAACATGTCCTCGAGAGTATGGATTGTCCACTCCACTTGGCCATCCGTTTGCCGGTGAAATGCTGTGCTGAGCTTAACCTTTATGCCAAGCCCTTTTTGAAACGACCTCCAAAACTAAGATGTAAATTGAGTACCTCTATCTGAAATGATGGATAAGGTCACTCCATGCAATTGGACTAGCTATCAGATATACAGTTTGGCATAATCCTCCACCGAATATGTGATTTTGACCAGTAGAAAATGAGCGACCTTGGTCAACTTGTCTACCACAACCCAAATGGGGTCATATTGCCGACGAGTACAAGGTAGACCTGTGATGAAGTCCATATTAATTTCTTCCCACTTCCAAGTAGGAATGCTGATATCTTGAAGAACACCTTCCCATCTTTGATGCTCAACCTTTACTTGCTGACAGTTCGGACACTTAGCTACGAATCTATGATATCTTTCTTCATGACGTTCCACCAATTGATTTCCGAGTATGTCACAGTACATCTTGGTGGCACCCAGATGGATAGAATACCTATATCCATTAGCCTCATGCAATATATGGCTCCTCAATTCATCAATATCTGGAACACATAGGAGACCCTGGTACCGAAGCACACCATCTCCCCCTTTGGAGAAGACCTCTACCTTTTGATTTTGAATGGATTCCTTTAACTTTACCAAAATCAGGTCCTCATCTTTCCTAGCTTTTACATCAGTCACCAAGGATAATTCTGATCTGTTCTGAACAACAACACTGCCATCGGTCAAGTCAACCAACCTAACTCCCAACCTTGCGAGTCGGTGCACATCCTTCACCAGCTCCTTCTTACCCTCATCTGCACGAGACACACTTTCCACAGAGATTCTACTAAGTGCATCTGCTTCTATGTTGGCATTACCATGATGATAAAGCACACTCATGTCATAGTCCTTGAGTAGCTCCAACCACCTCCTTTGTCATAGATTTAGGTGCTTCTGCATGAACACATATTGTAAGCTCTTGTGGTCCATAAACAAATCCACATGGACCCCATACAAATAATGTCGCCATATCTTCAATGCGAACACCACCGCGACCAACTCAAGATCATAGGTCAGGTAAGTTTTCTCATGAACTTTTAGCTTTCTGGAGGCATAGGCTATAACCTTCCTGTGTTGCATCAACATACACCCGAGTCCGATCCTTGAAGCATTACAATACACCACAAACCCATTGGTACCCTCCGGTAGAGTCAACACCGGTGCCGAAGTAAGTCGAGTCTTCAACTCTTGGAAACTCTTCTCACAAGCCTCCAACCATTGAAATTTCACCTTCTTCTAAGTCAATTTGGTCAAAGGTGCTGCAATAGATGAGAAACCCTCAACAAATCTCCAATAGTAACCAGCTAAACCCTAGAAACTCCGAATATCTGAAGGATTCACCGGTCTAGGCCAATTCTTCACGACCTCTATTTTTTGAGAATTCACTTTTATGCCCTCACCTGATACTACATGGCCCAAAAATGCTACAGAGTTCAACCAAAACTCGCACTTGCTGAATTTGTCATATAGTTGGCGATCCTTGAGAGTCTGAAGCATTGTTCTCAAATGAGCGGTATGTTCCTCCTCTCTCCTAGAGTATATCAGGATGTCATTAATAAACACAATCACGAACGTATCCAAGTATGGCTTGAACACCCTGTTCGTCAAGTCCATAAAAGCTGCAGGAGCACTCGTTAGTCCAAAAGACATAACTACAGACTCGTAATGGGCATACCGCATCCTGAAGGCCATCTTCGGGATATCGCTCTACCGAACTCTAAGCTGATGGTACCCGGATCTAAGATCTATCTCCGAGAAGCATTTGGCACCCTGAAGCTGGTCCATTAAATCATAAATCATGGGTCGAGGATACCTGTTCTTGATGGTGACTTTGTTTAATTGCCGATAGTCAATGCACATCTGAAGGGAACCATCCTTCTTTCGGATGAATAAAACTGGTGCACCCTATTGAGACTTGCTTGGCCTAATGAAACCCTTATCTAATAGGTCCTTCAACTATTCCTTCAACTCCTTTAGCTCGACTGGGGATATTCTGTAAGGAGAAAGAGATATAGGTTGTGTTTTGGGAAGAAGGTCAATTCTAAAATCAATTTCCCTCTCAGGAGGAACACCCGGTAAATCATCAGACAACACTTCTGGATACTCATGCACTATCGGAACTGACTGGATAGTCGGGGTCTCAGACTCAACATCCTTAACTCTAAGTAGATGATACACATAACCCTTAAAAATCATCTTTCTTGCCTTAAGGTAGGAAATGAAATGATCTACAGGCACAACTGAACTACCCTTCCACTCGAAGACTGGTTCACCAAAAAATCTGAACTATATTGCCCGGGTTCTACAAATAATAGAAGCATAACACGCATACAACCAATCCATGCCAAGAATAATATCAAAGTCAGTCATGGTTAACTCTATAAGGTCCACAGAGGTGACTTTATGCAATATAATGATCAAGCACCCTCCAAACACCCGCCTAACTACAATCGAATAATCAATGGGGGTAGAAACTGAAAATGGTTCTGACAGAGTTCCGGGACTGACTCCAAAGCTACTAGCAATATAAGGTGTCACAAAGGACAAGGTAGCCCATGGATCTAACAATGCATAAGCATCAAGTTGAAACACTCATAACATACCAGTAATCATATCCGGTGAAGTCTCCTACTCTTGATGGGTCGTAAGGGCATAGAACCTATTCTGGTGCTGACCGCCAGCTGAACTAGTCGAGGCACCCTGTTGGGAGGGACATACTGCTGGAGCGGCTGAACTAGCGGCTGGCATAAGGGCTCCACTGCTCCCTGATCTGGCTGAAGGACAATCCCTGAGTCTGTGCCTGGGTTTGCCACAACTAAAACAAGCGTTTGAGCCAACTAGGCACCTCCCTGGGTGATTCTTGCCACACCTTGCACAAGTTGGGAAAGTGTGCTCTATCTACATGCTACCCTGACCCTCGAATCTGAAGCCCTGCTCCTCCGATCCCCTCGTGATCTAGATGGTGTACTAGCTGATGATGGTGCTGGAGCAAAAGGCCTGTGATGAGATTGTTGGCATTGTCCACCCCCCAATCTAGGTTGAGAAATCCCATAATTGTTTATCTTGGCCCTCTTGGCCTCTCTTTGCCTCCGATACACTGACTCCATATGCTAGGCATGCAATACTATGCGGGGAAAATCTATATCTCAATGCAGCATGGAGATCCTACAATCCTTATCCAAATAGTCTACCACTCCATGCACAAATCGGCTCACCTGAGTCCTCTGGTTTGCCACTAACTCTGGTGCATACTTGGATAAGCGGGTGAACTCTAGAGCGTATTCTTGAACCAACATATAACCCTACTTTAGATTTACAAACTCGTCCGCCTTCAGTTCCCTCATCTTGCGAGGGAAGAACTGATCCAGAAAGGCTACATGAAACTCTTCCCAACCTATAGGTCTTGGCCCCACTGCCCTACTATCTCTCCATGGCTTAAACCAGATATGTGCCACCCCTTTCAGCTGATAAGACGCCAAATCAACGCACTCTCCATTTGTTACCCCCATGACCTGGGTGATTTTTAGAATCTCATCGATGAATTCATGCGAGTCCTCATCTACCTTTGACATAAGGAACTCCGGCGGGTTCATCCTCAAGAAATCCCTGACTCAAGCCGTCGCTGTAATTCCATTTTGTAGAACATGCAAAACCTATTGCTGATTGACCTAAGCAGTCAAGGCCTGTGCGAGCATCTGAATAGTAGCCTAAAACTCAACATGGGCAACTGGCTCCTGTGCCTAGTGCTCCTAAACTGGTGAGGTCTGCTGGTGTTCATTCCCATTGCCATCCTCGTGGCCGTCTCCATTTCCATTCGTACTACCATTCATTCTTCAGGGAGCCATGACTCTACAATCACGAATAGCACGAATTAGAAGGATAGGAAGACATTTCATCGCATGACATAGATCATGAAAGAAGGGAACATTTCCTAAACGTCTCGTATCCTCTTCATCATAAGTGTGGCATGCTTCACACCCATGAAAAAGACTCTACTTAGCGTGACTTTCAGACACCCTAGGACACTTCAAACCTATTGCTCTGATACCAAGTTTTTCATGACCCAAACGTAGACCCAGATTGTAACACGGGACAAGGAGCCCCAAGAGACTCCAAGTCAACCCATGAAATGAACATTCATCTAAATTCATATTATTAAGAGAAATACTTAACATGAAGATATAGTAGAGACATAAACATAACATAACATAGCATGATAAACAAAATGTACAAAATACATAATAGCTGAGTACTACAATTAGTCTGAAAGCCTCTATCATGTCAAATGGGTTGATGGGACAATAACCCCAACTAACCCAGCAAAACTGAAAGCAAAAAGGAACATCAATATATGAAACATATGGTCCTCAGAGAATGAGGACTCTCCAAAAGGCTGGATGCTAAACTCTAAAATGGACTACTAACGGGGCTGAGCTTGAGAGTTGGATCTTGTATCATGAAATGATACAACATAGAGTATGCAGTCAATACGTGAATTGTACCAAATATGCAAGGTAAGTAAACTGACACTTGAAAAATACATAAAATCTTATAAACAATTAGAAGAGGGGGACAACATGCTCGTAACATAAATACCATAAGATAACATAAAACTCAAGGTTTTCAATTCATTCATAAATGATTCATTATCATAGTCATGAGAGAAACTTAATTAAATCATCACTTGAGACAAATAATGTAAACATATCAATGCATAAAACATGAAGAATAATGGGAGATTCTTATAACCAACATACCCCATATGAGCACACATGGAGCCCGACCTGTAAATCCCTAGTCGGGAGGGTGTTCGTACCTTGCCAAGGATAGAACCATGAAGGGCATGATATCACACATGAAAGGGCCCATTTGGGCGAGGGGACAGTCATAAAAGAGGTCCCATCATGTCCTACAGTGGCACGTAGTTTTGAGATTCAAGGTAAAACCTAGGCCCCGAACCTAATCGATGTTAAATACTACTCCCAAAACATATATAGTGCTCATAGGATAATGTACATGAAATCCATGCGCTAGTTAAATCATGATAATTGATGTGTTGTGGATTTACAACACTTTCAACACTCAAAATTAAGAAAATAGCATGGACATAGGTGTATTTATGTGGATATGAGGCACTTTTCCTTTGGTTACATGATAAATTGATGTTGGAGCTAAAAAATGCAAAAGATAGTTTGAAGTGTGCAAAATAGGCTCAAATGACAGTCCATAGTATGAGACCTAGGAAGGTCCAACGAGTCGTACTGGTGGCCGTGAAAAGTTGCAGATGGCTATTATTGAAGAGATGCAGTGTACGAGTCTCAGTACAAGTTGTATCAAGCTTGTACGAGTCGTGGTGATGAAGTCGTGAAAAGATTCAGAAGATTTTCATAAGGGGCTGACTCCTGCTATGGAAAGGAAGTACGAACCGTGTAATGAATGTACGACTCATACCCTGGTGGTCGTGATGAACTTCAAAAATATTTAAAAATCTCAGAGTCAAGCCACGGGAGCTCAGTACGGACCGTAAGATAGAGGTACGATTCGTACCAGGATCAAACACTTAGCCAAAATCATCCATTCATGCAATGTACAAAAGGATTTTATGGCCCGTAGGATCTCGCTATGGATTGTAGGTTGACTCGTGATGTGGGCGGAACCAGATATGGAAATTCACCCTGTTAGCCTAGGAAAAGGATTCTTGTGTCTGTATAAATACATTTTATTGTTTTATTTTTTGGTAGATTTGATCAGAATTGATCAAAGAATATATCATAGACATTATTGGAGTCAAAATTCAACAATTGAGATAAAGAGAGAATTGAGTTGATTTTACTTGTGATTAACTTTTTCTTGAATTCTTCTTGTTCTTGTTGTTTGTTCTTCAAGATTTTTGCAGATTAATTAAAGGAAGTGTTTTTCTCATTCATACTTGTAAGTATTGGTTTATGTTCTTAATCATGAATGCAATTCACAACCTTACAACTATGAGAGGCTAAAAACTCCATAGCTAGGGTTGTGGGAACCATGGTGGATTAACAAGCTAGGGTTGCACAACGTGATTCTAAAACCAATACAAACACTTATATTGTGTTCTCTTCATGCTTAAATGTTTCTTAACAGTGAGCAAAGTTAGGATATGCCTGAATTCTTTACATGCTTATGTCTAAGAGGTAGAGATTAGGAAAAGAGAATTACAACGGAGACTTGATTTTGATGATCATTGTATTAACTTGAGTTGTGGTCGCAGGATAGTTAAATCTAGAACATAGTGATAATAGATAGTTTGAAACCGCTCATGAGACTTGGTCGAGTAATTGAGTATAGTCATTCAATAGGGACTGGTCGGTCGTTTGAATGAACCTAAGTTATCAGTTCTATAAGTAAGTATTGGTGATGATCACGAGTGTATACCCAAAGCAGTTATGAACCCATGGGGAACATAAACCCTAGTTTTCCTTTAATATTGATTCAAAACCATAATTTTGACAATTGTTTTTATTATTAATTTTCTTTAGAACCCCAATTTTGAAGTAACTACCTCACAAGTTCAATTACCGGCTGTAATCTAGCTCTTCCATATTCCCTATGGGATCGACCCCAACTTCTAGTTGGGTTATTTATTGACAACGTCCGCTTCATACTTCAGTAAGAGGTGTGGTTTGAGCATTATAAAAAAGTGGCACTGTTGCCGAGGAATACGGCTAAGACTAGATTATATTAGCTTGTATTTGACTTGTTGGTAGTTATGTTACTTTTTACGCTTTTTCTTTGTTTTTCTTTATTTTTCTATTATGACTCCCTCAGGACATCAATGGAACAACCTTTCACTCGAACACTCAAATGGAACATGATTAGCTGCCAATGCCTATGGAAGCAATAGTGACTAATTATACATTGGAAGCTGTGATAATGAACTATGAAGAAGATGGGAACCCAGAATACACAAAAATGGTTAATGCTTTAAATGGAACAGGGTCATATAACTTCATCCTAAAGAAGTTAGACCTGGACTTAAAGAATCGTTCAACACCGCCGGCCAAGCCATCAATGGAGGTACCATCAATCCTTGAACTGAAAGCATTACCTCCTCATCTCAAGTATGCATTCCTTGGAGAGGACAATACTTTGTTGTTCATAATTGCAGCGAACCTGTTAGATGAGCAGGTGGAAGCTTTGGTTAACATCTTGAAAAGATACAAAAATGTAATTGGTTGGACCATAGCTGATATCATCAGAATTCCACCAGGCATATGTACCCAAAATATCCAACTTGGACTAGATTGTAAGCTGTGTATAGAGCATCAGCACAACCTGAACCCTCCAAAGCAAAAACTCGTAAAAAAGGAGATTATCAAGTGGTTGGATGCTGGGTTGATATATCCTATAGCAGACTTCTAGTGGGTAAGTCCTGTCCAGTGCGTGCCAAAAAAAGGAGGGATTATAGTGGTGCCCAATGAAAAGAATGAGATAATACCGACATGACCAGTCACAGGATGACGTGTGTGAATGGATTACAGGAAACTTAACCACAGTGCCCAGAAAGACCATTTTCTAATGCCATTTTTGGATTAGATGCTTGATAAACTCGCTGGTAGAGGATGGTACTGTTTCCTTGATGGATATTCAGGGTACAATCAGATCACTATTTCTCGAGAAGATCAGGAAAGACAACCTTCACCTGTCCATATGAAACTTTTTCCTTCAAAAGAATGCCATTCGGATTATGTAATGCACTAGCCACCTTTTAGCGTTATATGATGTCCATATTATTATACATGGTGGAGGACACCATTGAAGTATTTATTTATGATTTTTCTATTGTAGGCGATTCATTTGAATTGTGCCTTAATCATCTGGGCAGAGTACTGAAAAGATGTGAAGAGACCAATCTGGTCCTAAACTGGGAAAAATGTCATTTCATGGTTAAAGAGGGGATAGTGTTGGGACATAAAATCTCGGGAAAGAGGATTGAGGCGGACAGGGCAAAAATCAAGGTTATAGCAGGATAGCCACCCTCTGTTTTCATAAAAAGGGTCAGAAGCATTCTAGGGCATGCAGGATTCTACCGGTGCTTTATTAAGGATTTTTGAAAAATTGCAAAACCATTGTTCAAATTATTGGAGAAAGAGGTAAGGTTCGTGTTTGATGAGTTACGCATGAAGGCCTTTGAGTGTCTAAAGAAAAGCTCACCACTGCTCCTATCATCATAACTCCAAATTGGTCTCTTCCCTTCGAGGTAATGTGTGACACTAGTGGTGTTGCTCTTGGTGTTGTGTTAGGACAAAGGAGAGGAAAGATCTTTCATCCAATCTATTACACCAGCAAAACACTTAATACAACCTAGAAGAATTATACAGTCATAGAGCAGGAACTACTGGTAGTGGTCTTTGCATTTGAAAAATTCTGAGCATATTTGCTTGGAACTAGGGTGATCATTCATACAGACTATGCTGCGTTGAGGTACCTGATGTTTAAAAATGATGCGAAGCCTAAATTTATTCGATGGGTGCTCTTGCTCCAAGAATTTGAGTTTAAGTGAAGGACCATAAGGGAATAGAAAATCAGGTGGCAGATCATCTATCCAGGCTTGAGTCTGAAGCGAGGGAGATGATGGAGATTGATATCAATGATGCCTTCTCAGGCGAATAGGTACTAGCTGCATTGCAGGATTTGATTCCCTGGTTTGCCAATTTTGCAAATTACTTGGTTAGCAATTTGATGCCAACAGACCTAACTCCTCAGCAGAAGAAGTTCTTATTTGATGCCCAAAGGTATTACTAGGACGGTCCATATTTATTCCGTATTTGTGCAGACGGGATCATTCATAGGTGTGTCCCAAAAGTAGAGACACTGAGCATTCTGGAGGCATGCCACTCATCTCCTGTTGGGGGTTATCACAGTGGTATTAGAACAACACATAAGTTTTTACAATCCGGATATTTCTGGCCATCTATTCACCAAGATGCATATGACTTCAGCATGTCTTGTGATCAATGCCAAAGGCAAGGCAATATTACTAGGAGACATGAGTTGCCACTAACCCCCATCTTGGAAGTAAAGTTGTTTGATGTGTGGGGGATTGATTTCATGGGCCCATTCATTATCTCATATGGAATGATGTATACATTGGTGACTGTGGATTATGTATCCAAATGGGTGGTGGCAATTTCCCTACAATAAAATGAAGGCAAAAGCGTTACAACATTCCTTCGGAAGCATATCTTCGCCAGGTTTGGCACTCCCAAAGATATTATCAGTGATGGTGGATTGCACTTCTGTAATCGCCTCTTCAAAACCTTGTAGAAAAAATATGGTTTCAAGCATAAGGTGGCCACACCCTACCACCCTCAGTTGAGTGGACAAGGGGAAGTTTCGAACAGGGAAATCAAAACCATCCCGGCCAAGACAGTGAATACTGGCCGGACAGATTGGTCAAGGAAGCTCGATGACACACTGTGGGCTTACCGAGTGAATTATAAGACTCCCATTGGTTCATCTCCATACCAGTTAGTTTATGAAAAAGTGTGCCACTTACCAGTTGAACTAGAGCATAAGGTATTATGGGCTCTGAAAAGGCTGAACATGAACTGGAACGAAGCTTCCAAGCTAAGGCTTAACAAGATTAATGAGTTGGATGAATTCTGACTTAAGGATTATGAGAGTGCAGCCATCTATAAATAAAGAATGAAGATCTACCATGGCAAAAAGATTGCAAGAAGGGAGTTTAGCCCAGGTGATTTGGTCCTACTGTTTAACTCAAGACTCCAGTTGCATCCTAGGAAGTTGAAATCTAGATGGATGGGACCTTACAGAGTAGTGCAAGTGTCTCCATATGGTGCAGTGGAACTTGAGAAAAAAGAAGGAAAAAGATTTAAAGTAAATAGGCAAAGAATAAAAGTGTATTTGGAAGATGTGGAAGAATTAAACAGAATAGAGGAAGTATATCTTGATGATGCTTGAGGAGTCATAAAAGTCACATCGTGCTGTGTCGTTAAATAAGGCGTTGTATGGGAGGCAACCCATGGAAGGTGAAGTTTGAGTAGCCACAGGTATGTTCTCTTTCCTATTGTCTTATACTTTATGCTTCGGGGACGAAGCTTACTTTTCAAAAAAAGGGGAGGGGGTGTACTTGATTTTTGGGATTTTTGAATCGTCTGAGGGTTTTTCTTGCCGTGTTTCTTTTTCCTCAGACATGCTATCTAGTAGAACCTACATGTGTAGGATTTTTATTTTTAGTTTGTGATTTTTGTTTAGTTACAAAGTAACTTAGGAGTACTCAACCAATAAAATGCACTAGTTTTGATTTTTGAAAAAATTGACCCTGTTTAAAATTTTTTTGATGCATTAGCTATGTATTTGTGACAACATGCATGATTGTTGTGGATCTTTTGATGTCATTTAGTTTATTAATATGAGTAGTCTTGTTAAGCCATGTGTAAAACAAACAAGTGAGGTGAAAGTAGTTCATGTACCATGTGTGAATGAGGTATAGTATTCAGTTCGGTATTGTGTTGAAGATCTAGAACTTTCCTGGTTGGTATTTACATAGGCTAAGGATGGTTGGTTAGGATATGATCATAGGCCATTTTTGTTTAGCTCACTTTTAGCCTATATTACTCTAACAAAGTTGCGTGATTCCCTTGATCCAAATTTTTGAGCCTTAATAGATCATGTTTCGTTGATTTACCAATTAATCGTACCCATTTGTTTACAATAAATCTTTTTTGTCCCTGGTCCTTCCTTAGATATTGTGAACCTCAACATAAGCAAAATGCTTAAGTTGAGGGTGGCTAGAGTGGGGGGTGTAAATGGTGGGAACGGAAGAATGGAAAAGAAAAGAGAAAAGAAATGGTGAAAAATGAGGTGTGATGAGATGAAAAGAAAAGAGATGAATATACTGAGAATTTTGAAAAAAAACTCAAAAGAAAATGAAAATGCTAAAAAGGTTGAAAACTCAGCACACCTATGCAAATGTGAATAAAAAGGGGTGAAAAGGGAAGAAAAGGGAATGAAAGAATAAAGGGTGAAATAGGTTAATGGTGTAGCCAATGTATGTAGTGCCAAGGAAGGGATAGTCACTTATAAAATCTTCTATCTTTATCATGTCCAGTCCTAAGCCTACATTACAAGACATACCAAGTCCTATAGTGATCCTAACTCGACCATCTAATAAACCAAAGTAGAGAAAATAAGGGCAAGCCTATGGTATCTGACACATAATACTTGTAACTTCTTTGTGAGAGTGAGCGCCTTACTTGTTTAGTCCTATGCGATGTTTGACATTTTATATATGAGTGGGGACTTCCTTTGTGTGAGGGTACAGGGATTATGTTTGCTTTCACCATTGGTCTGTGTGAAAAACATTGGTGATGACTTGATTTCCTGTTGATAGATAGATGACATGTCTTGATCCCTGTTTATGATATTTTGAGGTTGCTTGTAATGCATTAGCTGATGTTGTTCCATGAGAAAGGGTCAGTAGAGTTTGTATAGAAAGTGCAAGTTTTGTTTGAGTATTGGCTGTAGTATCTTAAGTCTATTTTCTAGTTGAGCATCGTGTTTAGTTTTTCTTTTCTTTGCCTAAGGACATGCAAGAGTCTTAAGTTGAGGGTGTTGATGTGTTGTGGATTTACAGCACTTTCGACGCTCAAAACTAAGAAAATAGCATGGACTTAGGTGCTTTTATGTGGATATGAGGCACTTTTCCTTTGGTTACAGGATAAATTGGTGTTGGAGCTAAAAATGCAAAAGATAGCCTAAAGTGTGCAAAATAGGCTCAAATTGTAGTCCACAGTACTAGCCGTAGGAAGGTCCTATGAGTCGTACTGGTGCCCGTGAAAAGTTGCAGAAAGCTAATGTTGAAGATATGCAGTGTATGAGTCTCAGAATGAGTCATATCAAGCTTGTACAAGTCATGGTGATGAAGTCATGAAAAGATTCAGTAGATTTGCATAAGGGGTTGACTCCTACTACGGAAAGAGTATGAATTGTGAAATGAAGGTACGAGTCCTACCATGGTGGTCGTGATGAACTTCAGAAATATTTTAAAATCTCAGATTCAAGCGAGGGGAGCTCAGTACAGATCGTAAGATGGAGGTACAAGTTATACTAGGATCCAATACTTATCCAAAATCAGCCAGTCATGCAATGTGTGAAAGGATGTTACGATCCGTAGGATCTCGCTATGGATCGTAAGTTGACTCGTGATTTGGGCGGAACCAGATATGGAAATTCACCCTATTAACCTAGGAAAAGGATTCTTGTTTCTGTATAAATTTGTTTTATATTTTATTTTTTGGTAGATTTCATCAGATTTGATCAGAGAATATATCATAAACATTATTGGAGACAAAATTCGACAATCGAGAGAAAGAGAGAATTGAGTTGATTTGACTTGTGATCAACCTTTTCTTGAATTCTTCTTGTTCTTGCTATTTGTTCTTCAAGATTTTGCTGATTAATTAAAGGTAAGTGTTTTTATTATTCATACTTGTAAGTATTGATTTGTGTTCTTAATCATGAATGCAATTCACAACCTTACAACTATGAGAGGCTAGAACCTCCATAGCTAGGGTTGTGGGAACCATGGTGGATTAACAAGCTAGGGTTGCACAAAGTGATTCTAAAACCAATACAAACACTTATATTGTATTCTCTTCATGCTTAAACGTTTCTTAATGGTGCGCAACGTTAGGACATGTCCGAATTCTTTACTTGCTTAGGTCTAAGAGGTAGAGATTAGAAAAGAGAATTACAACTGAGCCTTGATCTTGATGATCATTGTATTAACTTGAGCTGTGGTCGCAGGATAGTTAAATCTGGAACTGAGTGATAATGCATAGTTTGAAACCTCTTATGATACTTGGTCGAGTAATTGAGTATATTCATTCAATAGGGACTAGTCGATCGTTTGAATGATCCTAAGTTATAAATTCTATAAGTAAGTATTGGTGATGATCATGAGTGTATACCCAAAGCAGTTATGAACTCATGGGGAACACAAACCCTATTTATCCTTTAATATTGATTCAAAACCATAATTATGATAATTGTTTTTATTATTGATTTTCTTTAGAACCCCTCAATTTTGAAGTAACTACCTCACAAGTTCAATTAGCGGCTGTAATCTAGCTCTTCCATATTCCCTGTGGGATAGACCCCAACCTCTAGTTGGGTTCTTTATTGACAATGTCCACTTCATACTTCAGTAAGAGGTGTGGTTTGAGTTTTATCAATAATCAAAAGCGTGCTTATAAATATGCGACTAGCCATGAGGGTAAAGCCTGTGAGTCGGCCAAAACATAATTAGTAAAATCATGAGGTCCATGCATACTTATAGATCAATGCATAGGCTTTGTAAATCATAAGTTCATAATGAGCATTTTAATAAATCTATATTACGAGCCATAAATCATGATGGGCTTATGAATATCAACGATATTAGTAGAAATCATAACTCAATTCATCATAGGACATGCAAAATTAGGCATAATTTAGTAGAAATTGAAATCAATAAATTTATAATCGAATTAGTTGTAAAATCTGATCATGATTCATAAAATATGGTGTAAAACATTAGAAGTAATAACCAATGGATAGATCATTAGAATTTCACAAGATTTAAGATAAAAACCCCATAAGATTTTTAAACAAAACTTCATGAATTAGGAGAGATTGGGCAGAAGTGTGAACAAAAACACCCATTTATAACCTTACATACTTGGTTATGGATGATTCTAACACTTCCTTGAATTCCCAAGAAGGAATTGAAGAAAGACTTTGAAGGATTGCCTTGATCACCTCTCTAAACTATCCCTCTTGAATGCATGAATGTGAAAATGGACTAAAATGAACTTAACCCCTTTAAAAGTAACTATCCATAACACAAAATGACATAGTTTAGGCCATAGGAACTTAGGAATTATGGAAAATCCCTTACTAAATTCGCAGAAAATAACTGCCAGATGGTCCCAATGAGGGACCTAATGACTCATTACTCTAGGCCACGACTCATGGAGTCGTCCATCAAGTACACTGTCTCAGCCTCAGCAACTTTTACTCCCTGCTTGGTCACGACTCACCCCACGAATCTTGGGGACTCACCATGACTTGTGGGGTTCTTTTGTCGAGTGCACTACCTCCCTTCTTCTCTTTTCTTACTCACCCACCTCACGACTGACCTAATAACTCGTTGGGTCTGACTACAAATCGTGGTCACGCCCGTAGGATCCCCTTTTCTCAGATTTTCAAGCTCCTCACCTGGCCTCCCCACGAGTCTCATCACGACTAGTGGGCTGCTCTCACAGGTCACCTCAAGACCTGTCCTGCTACCTGGTGCCAGTTTTCAACTTTTCTCCATTTCAACTCTTGGGTCTGATCTTTGGGGTCCCCGGGTATAACACGGGATCAACAGATTCAACATCATTTGGTAGAGTAATTTAGGCTAAAGTGACTAATTAATCAATAACATCCTATGATCATCTCCTAACCAGTTATCCTAAAGCATATGCAAAGACCAATCGGTCAAGTTCTAGATCCTAAATGCAGTATTGAACCAGGTATTCAACCTCACTCTCTCATGGTATTGTTTTCATTGAATCTACCTATCTAGTTCATGCACGACCAAGCTACAACTACTCATGCTCATATTAAATGCCATACAAAGATCCATAAACATGATCCAATTGTAATTAAACTACATAACTTACATAAAAAAATTTCAATAGGGTAAATTTTTTTCAAAAGCATCAAACTAGTGCATTCATTGTCTGCAATGTAATTCTAAACTACTACTAATTAAAAAAAAACAACCTAAACATAACGGTTATACTAGATAGTATGCCCGAGTAAAAAGAAACATGGCAAGAAAAATCCTCGACGAATAAAAAATCCTAAAAATACAAGTACCCCCCTTTGAAAAGCATGCTTTGTCCCCGAAGCATAAAATAGTTAAGCACAATGGATAGGGACATACCTGTAGCGCACTAAGCGCTCCTATCATCATGTGGAGGTGGTACCTCCGCTGCAACCATGGTGCTAGCGGTGGCCGTCGTGCTCAATTGTACATATATTGGGGGATTGGTTACCCCTACATCATGCTCGGTCGCTTTCGCGACCTCCAAATCAAGTCTAGCTTAATGTGGCTCCCCCGAAGGGTCCTTGCCACTAGCAATCACTCTTTGGGTAGTAGTGGAGCTCCTCTCTCCTCTAGCTCGCTCCTGCAACTCCAACATGCGTGCATCGTGAGCTTTCAGCCTCTCTACTCTCGCCCGCTTTCTTTCTTTCTTCTCTTTCTGTTTCTTCTTCCTTGAGCGCTCATTTTCATCTTCCTCCAAGACCCTCTTCTTACCTTTTCTCCACTTGTACCTGACGGGACCCAGTATGCCTCCAAGTCAAGCTCCTCATTGAGCTTAGCATCCAAGTCTTGAAGAGCGGGAGCTACTATGATCACCGGTTGTCTAGATGACAGCTAGGTCACATGGCTCGGAAGAACCCCCAACACCTCGTGGAGGCTACTAGATTCTAACTGCTCCACCAAGTGCTCATCAAACCGGTGCTCAGATCCATCTATCCTTCCATGTAACCCTGTCATGGCGTCCTCAATCTCTACTTTTACCCAGGGCTTGATGTTTCCATCATTGATTGTATTTTCCTTTTGGCCACTGTCGGTCTCTTTGATAACTTCTGGAGGTAGTCGTAAGGGAAGCATACATATCTAAGTGGTGTTTGGCTGGGGAGACCTTTCAGAGGTGCAACAAAAGTGCTGGGAGCTACCTCAAAATGATTGATCGGTGTCTCATCTAGCTGCTTCTGGTATCGGTATTGTGGTTGAAAGTCTAGTCTGGCTCACTGGGTTCATTTCATCCTAGATCAGCCCTATCTATGTTGTCCTCTGTCCTCCAACCTCAACATCAACATCTTTCCTCCAACCTCAACATCAACATCTTTCAACAATTGAACCCTAGTGTCTCTGCACATTTTGTATATAAGGCTAGGAAATGGCATGGAGGTGTTCAACCCAATAGCACGATCCCCGATCTCTTTGGCTATCACCCTCAGGATATTGATCTCATACTGGGACATGATGCATGCTGCCAGGGCTGCCCTATCCACACTCAATGTGTTGTCATTCACAGTCGGCATTAGTCTATGGTGGACTAATGTCCAGCCGGCCTTCTCTATATAGTTTAGAGAAGATTCAGTAACCAACTTTCCACCAGCCACCCACTCAACTTCTTCCTTGTGTTCTGCTATGACTCCGGCTAACCATTTGAACTGGCTTTGTTTCTCCTCAAGACTAAATTGTTTTATCCATTTCATGGAATCTATCCGGTGGTTGGACTCCACCGGGGATGATGGAGGAATGAACTGCGGCTCATAAAGCATCCGGGCAATGGTTTTCTCAGAAATATTTACTTCATGCCCCCAGACTAATACTTTGTTGAGTTTGGGCTAGTCCTTCAGTTTCATGCCAAATTGTGCATTCCGTTCCAATGTAGCATAATAATTAGCATAGAACTTCATGACCATCTCTGGAGTATATCGGTCAAGGGTCCTAGCCATCCACTCGAACCCATAGAAGCTGAATATCCTCTTCATCTCCTCAACCCCATTCAAGGAACTAGTAAGGATCTGTGGTTCTTCTTAGATAGTGCGCTTGGGGTGTTTCTTATATGTGAACTCCAAGCCCTACTTATAAATCTCCTGTGCCCCAGGCACCTGCCACGTCATAGTATGCCTTGTTGAAGGCGGGTTCTGCTTAATTTCCTATGCGTAATCTCCTTCTTCAGACCCTGCCTCATTGTTTCCATCTCTAAATTGGGCTATCAGACCCCTCATCATCATTAGAGTCACTCTCAGAATCTTGAACTTGTTCCTCTACTCCCTCTTCAGACTAGGGAGCAGTGACCGGAATTGTAGAAGTGGCTTCGACCAGTGCCTTTTCTTAAGCCATAGTGGTCCGTGGCTCATCAATGTCTAATGTCTCAACTTTTTATTCCTTCACCGAACCACTAGGGGAGCTGCCTGCTTGATTAGAGTCGGAGGGCTCATCTCTCAATGCCCTCCGAGCAGCTATCTCCGCTCTAGCTTTCTTGTATTGGGCAGATTTTGTTGCTCTTTTCTTCATCATCATTGTACCTATAGAGAAACATGGTAGTATGTATGATCTGCAAAAAAGAAAGCAAGAAAATACCCTCTGAAGTTTTCCACGAGTGTACAGTATGGATCATACAATGGTGATACGACTCGTACTAAGACTCATGGTTTATAATAGTCCTGTCACGAATCTTAGGTACGACTACTACCATGATAGTATCATACTGAGGGATTCCTTATACTGTGTTCTTCTGTATTTTTCTATGACTCATGTTATGGATCGTAGTTTGTTTTCATGAGTCGTAGGTAGGGTTGCACAATCTCCTTTGGATTTTTACCCTTACTGACTCATGGTATAATCAATGGGTACAACTCATAGTGGGATCCCATGAATCATACTAGGCTTCGTACCAACACTTTGCATTTTTATTCACCTAGGACAGTCCCAACGGTCATCCTATGAGTCGTTGTATAAAACTACAAGTCGTAGGAAGACTCGTGAAGCCTGTCCTCATGTTTATTTTTTTCAATTATCCAGGAAAATACTTGATTTGTTTTAGGTACTCATACTTCCACATTTTATGCAATCAATGACCACTTTAGGTTTACCTAGTTCATTCCCAATATCCACCACACCTCGTAACTCATTAGATAACAATTTTAGTTTCGTTGATTGAGCATGCGAATTCCTACACATTCAATCAAAATAACCCTAGCTACATATCATCTTCCTCAACCAATTATAGCGAGTTCAAGGAATCATAGTGCTCGAATGGAAGTTTATACAAGTCAGGCCTTTTTGCAATATTTGACATTGTTACTTACTTTATTTTCAAGTGTAATCTTGTGTTTCTTTCTTGATTCCATGTTTAGGGTAGAATTTTCAAGTGTTTAGATGCAATTTTGCACAACTTCAAGCTCGAATTGATTGACATTTTGAGTTATAGGTGTGTGGATGCTGGGTGAAAGTCATGGGTTTGCTTTTTTATGTTTGCATGGGAGTGGAAGAGTGAATAATTTGATTTAAATACGTTTAGGGCAGATTTTTGGATATCCGGGTTGAATCGAGTCAATGTGAGTTATTTATCCCATCACAACTCATACCATGAGTCGTAGGTTGGACCTACGGCTCGTCTCTTTGAATTATAGCATAAGACTGAGAAAATTTACTTGGGGACCTACGAGTACAAGGTACGACCCGTATCATGATGGTACGGTTCGTGTAATGACTTGTAAGTCACTTTCTCTAAGATTCCACACTTGGCAGAATTCATGGTTACAGTGAGTATTACAACCTATACAAACTTGATATGACTCATAGTGACCAACATAGCATGAATGTTTGCCTCTGCTTTTTACCACGACTGGTGCTACAACTTGTACAATCCTCCTAAGAGTCATACTAAGACTCGTAGTATTGGTCTGGTCTGAATTTTCTCCCACCTATTTTTGTTTTACCTGCACATTGAACATAAAAAAGTTAAGTTGCTTTGATTGCCTCCCAAGAAGCGCTTGAATTTAATGAAAAGGCACGGTGCAGGTGATCTGGTTACTCAGACTTCACCAAACCACCACATGGGTTGCCTCCCAAGAAGTGCTTGATTTTACATCACGGCATGATGCAAGTCTCTTGACTGCTTAGAATTCATCAAGAAACTCGAAAGCATCATCAACTGCTGATACAACCCTGAACTCATTGGGCTGCTTCATTGACTGGCAAACATTAAAAGTGACCTCCTCTTTGTTTAGCCTTAATATTAATTGGCTAGCTTCCACATCTACCAAGGTTTTCCCAGAGTCTAGGAATGGTCGCCCCAAGATAACGGGGACCTTAAAATCAACCTCATGATCAAGGATCACGAAGTTCGTTAAGAAGATAAAGTGGTCCACCTTTACAAGTACATTAAGTAGAATCCCCACTGGCTTTTTAACTGTGCGGTCTGCCATCTATAGCCTCATCGATGTCGGTTTGGGGGCTCCCAAGCCCAACATTTTGAACACAACCTATGGAATCAAGTTGGTGCTTGCTCCCAAGTCACAAAGTGCCTTCGCAAATTTGAAATCACCAATTGTACGCGGGATGGTGAAGGCCTGTGAAGCTATTACACTACAATGATGCAAGTTACTCACCGACTCATAGCTCATGGACTTTTTCTTGGTAACAAGGTCCTCCATAAATTTGGCATATCTAGGCATGAACTCCAATGCCTCGACCAATGTTATGTTCACAGAAAGTTATTTAAGCATAGATAGAAATTTTCAGAACTTACCATCTTTTGCCTTTTTCTTCATCCTTTAGGGGAACAGTGGTGGTGGTCGTGGGATAGCCTTATAGATTTGCGTGGCCCCTTGTTTCTTGCCCTTTTTAGATTCATACTCCTATTCCTTAATTGGAGCTTCAGTCAACTCAGCCTCTTCCTTAAGCTCTTGCTAAACAACCTCATCATCCTCATCAATCACGATCTCTTTCTTCCTTTACATTTCAACTACAACCGGTAGAGGGGGATCAACTGTGCTCTTTCCACTCCTTATCATCACAGCCATATAGTGACTATCATTCATTAGAATTTTCACCGTATTGCTAGGTAGTGTTCCTTTTTACCTAGGGTTTAGGGATGCCGATAGTTAATCCAACTGCTGCTCTATTTGCTTGATAGCTGTGGCATGCGACTCAACTTTTTGGCCCATGCCAAATATATCTCCCCAAATGTCTTTCAACTGCTCCGTAGTGGATCTCACCTTTTTGAACATCTTAGCCATCATGCTCTCCAATTTTGAGGGTCCAACCTCACCCTAACGTGCATTAAGAGGCATATGCAATCCTGTTCGATCGTTGCGGTAGCCATCATTCCTTCTCCATTCTCCCTATCGTTCATGACCTCGACTGCTATCTTGTAAGAATTACAATTGTATTTGTACCGATATTGGTTCCAACCTTGATTTTCGGAGCCTTGGCGCCAAGTGTCCTGTCCAGATCCTTGGGCGTTGGCTTGAAAACCTGCCACCTGGTTGTCCAAAAAGTTTGTCTCCTCCTCAGAATTTGAATTCTCCTGCGCTGGTTCCTTTCCTTGAGCTCCTACTACATTTACCTTTCTGGTCTCAGAGCCCATGATATTCTTCGTGAGTACATATGTGGGCCAATTTCTGATCACACTCCACCTCCTTCTTTCGTTGGTCTGCAATCATACAACCAACATACATACTTGCAGCTACTTTTGCTTCCATTGTGTACCAGGCCCTGTTAGTTTTAGTCACTCTGTCAAGGGTAGTGGAATCTTGTTCCCACGTGTGACTCATCAATGCTCCTCCCACCACACTATCCTCTATAGCTTTAGAGCTATTTTCAAGGACCTGTAAAAAATATCCAACAAACTTTCATCTAGAATTTTATGGATTGGGCACTTGGTCAACATCTTTTTAAATCTCAACTAGGTTACATAAAGTGCCTCCGTTCTTAGTTGTCGGAAGTTATAGATCTCATTCTTAAGTTGTAGCATCCTAGAGGGTGGGAAGAACCTCTCTAGAAAAGCATATTTGAGCTCCCTCTAGTTGGTAATGGAGTCATTGCGCAACTCCGATAAACATAGAGTGGCCTCTCCAGAACGAGAGAAGGGAAAGAGTCTCAGCCTTATTGCATCCTGATTTACACCGGGAAACCCGTACGCCATGCATATTCTAACGAAGTTCATGAAGTACAAGTTGGCATCATCTGCTACATGGCCACTAAACACCACTTTCATATTCAACAACTGTGTCATGGTGCTAGTGAGTCAAACTTTGCTCCAACAGGCAATGGTGATGTTACGATAGTTCAAATTGACCCGACTTCATTAATATATGGGTCATCCTCATCAAAGAATTGAGGAGAATATATTTGGCCTCTATTGTCCCTTCCATGGTGGACAACATTTACAACTTCATCCCAAGCATCCTCGGCTTCCTGAAGTGCAACTTGCTAAGCTAGCTCAGCTTACCTAGCTTCTTCATCAAGACGGGCCTCTCTTTGCTCCTGGTTCTTCATTCTTCGAAGTGTTTGCTCTAATTCAAGACCAAGAGGAATCCAGGGGTTTCTGCTCCATCAAGCACTTGGCATTCACCAAGAGACAACCTCTGGGTGTCAAAATCAAAAAGAAAACATAAATGATGAAATAACAATTAAAAGTTAAACACAAGAAATTAATCTATTCTTAAGCCGTATTCCCCGGCAACGAAACACTTTTTGATAATGCTAAAACTTACACTCCTGTTAAAGAACCTAACAAAAAGTTGTGGTCAAACCCACAGGGAATATGCTAAGAACTGAACTAATACAGGTGTTTAATATTTTTGGTATGTTGTCTCCAAAAGGGAGGTTTATAGAAAATAGTTATAAAAATTCTCCAAGAGATAACCTGTGGGTGTCAAGATCAAAAAGAAAACATAAATGATGAATTAACAACTAAAAGTTAAACACAAGCAATTAATTTATTCTTAAGTCGTATTCTCCGGCAACAACACCACTTTTTGATAATACTCAAACTCACACTCCTGATAAAGAACCCAACAAAAATTGTAGTCAAATCCACAGGGAATATGGTAAGAACTGAACTAATGCAGGTGTTTAATCTTTTAGGTATGTTATCTCCAAAAATAGGGGTTTATAGAAAACAATTATAAAACTAGATTTAAAATCGGTTGTTGTTTCTCAAGATTTGCGATTAACTGGGGTAAGTGTTCCCCATGGGTTCATAACTACTTCGAGTTTATGCTTGTGATCTATTTCAATTCTTACTTTTAGAACTGATAACTAGGGTTCATCCAAATGACTGATTCGTCCCTATTGGATGACTATACCCAATCACCAGGTTAAGTGTCATGAGCGATTTCAATTTCAACCATTATCTATTTGTTCCAAATTAACTATCTTGCGATCGCAACTCAATTTATACAATGACCCATAAAGATCAAAGCTTTGTTGTAATTCTCTTTTCCTAATCTCTACTTCTCTAGGTTCAAGCAAGTAAAGAATTCGGGCAAGTCTTAACATTGTGCTTCATTAAGAAACATTAAAGATATATAGAATTCAATGCAAGTGTTTAACATTGGTTTTGAAACACTTCGTGTAACCCTTGTTTATTAATCCACCATAGTTTTCACAACTCTAGTTGTGGAGGTTTTAGCCTTTCATGATTGTAAGATTGTTATTAGCATTCATAGACAAACACATAATTGAATACTTATAATAATGATTGAAAGAAAACCTGCTTTGGATATTTCAAGACTTGATGTTGAATAATCCAAAATAAAGAAGAAAATCTAGAAAGAAATCTCTAAGACTTGAATTAAAATTCACAACAACTTGTCCCTAATTGTGTCTAATTACTTATCTATGCTTCTCTCTACTGAAAATAACCTTAAATACTCTAACCTAAAAAGTATTTATACAAATAATTGAAATCTTCTCCTAAGTAAATAGGGAAACTACCGAAAACTGTCGCCGCCTTCACCTATAACCCCTAATAGCATTGTACGAGTCATACCTTGACTCATATGTTGGCTAGATTATGTTGAATCTGGCTATGTGTTAAGATATGGTATGACTAGTACCAAGAACCTATGAGTCGTATAATCCTCCCGTGCCTTGATCTTGCAATTTTTGGCATCTTCTATTAACTTCAACGGATGGCATGGTACGATTTGTACCTTCTTTTCACGATGCATAACTACTTCTTGTACCTTGCGTTCCGCCAGTCATCCAATCTCCTAATCTTTTCCACGGTTCCTTGATATGGGTGTTAGTCAGGTTTCACGATTGTGAGTGCCACTCATACCAAGATACTTGGCCTGTGTAATTTCTTTTGGATCTTTTCACGATTACCATGGTATGGCTCACACCATGATCCGTAACATCACTTTACTTCGCGATTTTCTCCTGGACCTTTTCACGATTCTCAGTACAATTTATGCTGAGATCCGTACTAAGCCAGTTTTTTGGATTTTTTCTCCATCTTTTGCACATTTCAGCTCCAACATATATTTTTCTTGAAAATAAAGTAAAAGAACCTCGTATCCATATAAACACACCTATGTCCATGCTATTTTCCAAGTTTTAAGCGTTGAAAGTCCTGTAAACTCACAATACATCAATCCTCAGCAATCTTTTTTTTCACTCCTACTCCTTTCAAACACTTATTTTTCAATTAAAGTGATTTAGGAATTTTTTAATTTAATTTAAGGTCAATTAAGGAATTTAGCTTCACACATGATTATTAAAAGGATAGACCAAAGTCTTATCGGGACTCACTAAGGATATCAGATGTGGGTAGGTAAAGAGAAGGCTAAAAGTATGGTTAATCAAAGAAACGTCTATATCATCTCCTAGACTATATATTCTTCATTTGTCTTAGTACACACATAGAACAAGTTCTAGAAATCAACATGAAAGCGTAGAATATTAACAAAAATATCTCACACACACATGGTATATATTAGACTTAAGATGTATCCTTGTTGATCCTCGATAAAGAAACAACAATAGTTAATATAAGAATTTTTTAGCTGATACAATCACATAAGACTTAAGAAAATAAGTCTAGGTGTCTCAAAAGAGGTCATTAACTTTTTCACTACATACTTCGAATAAAAAAAAGAATATCTCATTTGGTTAATTTAGCTCCTAATATGATCACCTATTATTCAAATGTCCTTAAGGGTTAAATTTCCCTACCAACTTCCTAATGAATAACATCCATCAAGACGCTCGTCAAACATCCATCGTCGGGAAGAGTCTTTTCTTCTCCTTAAAACTAAAAAATACTCCTTAAATTAACTATGCACCCAATTCAAAGATCCCTCCTTTCAAAAAACAACCAAGGTCATAAGAAGAACTAAGGGATGGATGACACATGCCATTTAAGAAACTAAAATAGGAAAAACTCGAAATATTTTTGTAATTTTTCTACTAAAATTAAATAAAATACGACAACATACTCATCTTTGACCTCCAAAATATCAAAAGATATCCGCCAGCACACACTTCGATGTCATGCTCTGTCCTTAAAGAATCTATTGTAACAAAAATTTAAGAATAAGGGTGAGAAATACTCCCTGAGGCCCTTTAGAGCATAGCTATCATGTTTCTTCAATTTCCATAAAGGGTTACACAAAGCCATAGTTAAGATCAAGCGTGATCCTTAGCTATAATTTTGGGTACTAAAATTTTTCCTAATTTTTAAAATAGAAGCAAAAAAATATGACACTATAAAAATAAATAAAAACTAAGTATTTCCACTTGGGTTTCCTCCTGAGAAGAACCTTATTTAACATCATGGCATGACTCATGTCTAAGAGCAAGAACAACACTTTAGCTCTTCTTTATATGATTCAATTTCCTTTTCTTCTGCATATCGGGAGTCTCATCATCTCTCTCTATTTTCTTTACCACCTCCCATCCTGTAATACTGTTTTTCAGGTAGATTGCCAGTCTTTGTGTCAAGACTCACCTTGAGTGGCGTAACTAGCACCTGATGCCATTCTGGACCCTAAGCTGACCTAGCTAGATATATTCACCTCTAATGTCTACCAGTCAGGAGACCTTTCTCAGTCAATACTGACTACAAGGAACTAAAGGAACATAGTCTAAATCACAAGACTGATCTTATGGATTAGCTTTTTCCCAGGTTGTTAGGACTTTTTAGTTAAGGTTTGATCCAATATGGGCCAGAACGGGTCATTTCTCAAGAACAATAGCTAAAGGACCTGATACTACCACTTGGATCTGGAACCTACATGCTGATGCTAGAAAATAGTCAAGTATACCTCGGCTTAAAGAAGCCCTTGTCCAGAAAGGCCTCAATATAAACATTTATGCAGATATTCAACCGAGCCAACAATTCACTATAACAACAACATCCTCTATAGGGCGACAAGACTATATGATATTTAAATCAGGTAAAGCTGAAAGTAAACATACATTCCAGGGACATTAAGGTCGTCAAATTGTTGATATAGAAGGACTATCCAACAACGTACTTCTATACAATCCCATAGTATATATGCAAGACTCTAAAGAGTAAATACATGGTCGTGATAGGGCCCCGACCTACCCAAAAAATATTGTTTAGCAAAATACGGGCAAACTTTTAAAGTATGGGTACTCCAAAAGAGAGGAGCTGACCAGTATATCGAGTTTGAACTGCTACTGATGAGGTCTTTGAGCTTGTCTATCAGAACCTGCAGGCAAGACTGTAACGCCACTAGGCTTGGGCGTCAATATAACAATGCTGTGAGTATGTAATGCAATAATAATAAGCTGGACTGAACTGATTTTGGAAGAATAGAATGTAAACAAATATAAGAGTAAGGGGATAACTTAAAAGATCTTATTAAGCTATACTATAAGCTAAATAGGCAATAATGAAACAACAACCTAATCTGGCTTCCATAAGCCTACAAGGTAGAAACTAGAAACAACAACCTACCTGAGGCCCCATAAGCCCTGGCAGGTATACCTCAACCTATATATCCTATTGGTAATACTATATCCCCATAGGCAAGCTATAACTGTATCTTAAGCACACTTGCCTCCTATATCTGTATCTTGAGCCTTCTGGGCTCTTGTAACTGTATATGAGCCTTCTAGGCTCCTATAATTGCAGCTCAAGCACACAAGGCTTTACTGAGGGTCAGTAATGTTAACTTAGGCATAAAGGAAATCCATAAGTAAGAGACTTCAATATGGTTCTGCAAGCTTCAATATGATCTTTATATATATTTATAACTCATATAAGCAAAGTATAGCCATATAGGCAAGGTACACTTGTCAATAGGCTTTCTAGGCAACCTATAAATGGCCATAGGTACATGTATAACTCGAAGACATAGGCCCCAACACTAACAACTAACAAGATAGCAATGAAGCCATCAAACAATCTTCTATTCAATCAGCAAGTAATTAGGCTTTTTAGGTGACCTACATGACATTCTATACATCGTATAGAACTATAAGATTGCTAACAAAAAGGTGGGGCACCTAGAACTCTCCATAACAAATATGTAGGCAGCCACAATGTGATTAGCACAAAGGTTGAACTGCAACACTGATACTTTAGCTCTATCGATCCCAAGATACACCAAAGGCCTGTATGTCACGACTCGAGCATGGACCCCGGACCACGACATGGGACCTAGAACCACGAATAGCTCCAAGCTAACCCATGGCACACACATAGCATGATTAAGAGGAAAAACTAAGCGGAAGTAAAGAATGAACAATAACATAGGAGGAAGTCTGAATATCATAAAGCATAAACATAGACAACAAGTCAACAACGTTGAACCATCAAATGCATAGTTGTCTAAAAAATCTCTTATCATTGGATGAGCTGATAGGACAACACCCTCAGATAACTCTACCAAAATTTGAAAACTAAAAGACATAAATGAAGAAACAAGTGACAAAATTGATGCCCTTGGATCATGAGGACTCGCCAAAACATCAACTAGATTGATTCGAAGTAGGAACAAAGCTAATGTTGAGGCTGAGATTATCACCCGAACCAATATCATAACATGATATAGCTTAGAGTATGCAGTCAATACTTTTAATGTATTGACTATACAGGTTAAGTAAAAACATAATAGTAAAGCAATAGTCTGAAATCATGAGTATAAAGCAAGCTAAGACATGAGAGTATGGACAACATGCAACAATCATGATCGTGATAGGAATAACATGAGTTATTCATCATATTCTAAAGCATAATGACCCAAGGTTTTGAAAGAAAAAAATATATGATTTAGGATGTTTGCACACATAAGTAAAAGATCATAATATGATCAATGGGTCATTTACACCACAAAACATGACATCATAGATATGTATATCAAACATGAGGAATAGTGGGAGACTTCATCATAACCAACACCATCATGAATGAGAACATGGGCTCAAGTGGACAGAGCCATTTTTAAGAGTTGCTAGGGCAAAGAATGATAAGGGCGTGATATCACTTGTGATCATGAGTCTAGTAGAATAAGGGAGACACTATCAACTGGGAAGGACTCCTTAGGCTAGGCGCAAGGGAGACACTCTCTACTAGTAAGGACCCCTTATCCTAAGATGACACATAGTTCCGAGACCTAGGTAGGCTAAACCCCGATCTACTAGGTGCTAGATACTACTCCTAAAATATACATAATGCTCATAGACATAATCTTAAAACATGCTTGGTTTTTGCATGGGCTAGATGAAAATATAAAAATCATAATCATACTTGACATAAGTGAACTAGTCATGAAAATAGTCCCTGAGTTGGCCATTGTACTTAAGCTTGAAATTCATCAAATCATACATAATTGAGTAAAATCATCATATGTTGAAAATCATATGTTCATGAGAGAATCTAGTAGAAACTATGCACTCATAATCACAAAACATGAATTGAATTATAAGAGACTTGAATTCATAAGTGATTTCATGAGAATTGGTTATAACCTTAGATTTCATAAAAACATGATTGGATACTTGAATTCATTAAATTGACTTGAAATTGGGCCTGAGGGTGGAGGAAATCCGCCATTTATGACCATACATACCTGGGTTAGATGAATCTTTAACTTGATTTGGAGACCCAAGGGAAATTGAGAAAAAGGTGATGAAGAACCCTAGTCTTGACTTGAAAGGGTTTGATCTTCAACTTGGGGTGTTAGGAGTAGAATGAGAGTTTGGAATGAATAAACCCTAGAATATACCCTATTAGGAGCTTAAAACAACTTAGTTTAGGAGTTAAGTATATAGGAAGTATGGAAATACCCTTAATGACCTGACTTCAAATATTATCCTGGCAGACTTGATGGGTCACATAACGACCCGTTAGGACACATGATGGGTCGTCAAGTGCTATTAGTGACCTCTAGATAGGTGTTCCAACTTTCTTATCTTTTCTTGACGCCTTTAGTTAACAATTTATTGTGAAACTTAATGGATCACTTCACCAGTTATCAAGACTATCTTAAACTCAATGTTTTTGTAACTTTTCACACCTAACAGATCACCTAATGAGTTGTTAGGTGACTTCATGACTCACCTGATAATTTGTTCTGCGATCTAGAGCAATTTTAGCTGTTTTCTCTGTTTCATGCCTCAAGTATGATCTTAGGGACTTTTGGAGTGTTATATTATCTCTCCCTTGGGAACAGTCATCCTTAAATGTAAATTAACTAGACTAAAAGGATAGGGAAGGAACTGCAATCCCAAACCTGAATAGTCATATATGAAAACTGACGAAGTGACTTACTCCAGACATGAATTTCATGACTAAACTAAATTCATGAAACACACATGCATATTATGACATGAAAGGAACTAAAATAACTTGACATGAAACTGGATAGAGTATTGTGGAAGCTGGTACCTAATGCTAGAATTGAGCCAGAAGGGAAAAGATGCAGGTACCTAGCCATTATCTCTGCTTCAGCCTCCTATGTAGCTCCATCAACTAGATGATTTATCCACAAAACCATCACTGAAGCTACCTCCTTGTTCCTTAAACTCTGAACCTGGGGATCATGAAAAACTGGATACACTAAAGCTAACTCCGCCAGTTGCTCCAACTCATTAGCCACTTTGCCAACTCGCCTGAGAACCCTATAAGGACCAATATATCAGGGACTAAGCTTCACTTTCTCACTTAACCTCACAACTCTCTTCATGGGAGACACCTTCAGAAACACCCAATCTTTAACCTCAAAATCAAGTTCTCTCCTCCTAACATCCATATATGATTTCTGAGGTCTAATTTGTTTTCAACCTTTTTATAATAAGGTGAACTTTCTCCATAGCCTCACGAATGAATCTAACTCTATCAACCTAGCCTCACCTACCTAGAATCTTCCAATAGGTGATGTACTTCTTCGCTCGTAAAGAGACTCAAAATGGAGCCATTTGAATGTTGGAGTTGTAGCTATTATTGTATGCAAACTCAATGAGAGGCAAGCGATCATCCAAACTACCTTTAAAATCAATCAAACAAGCTCTCAGCATGTCCTCTAGAGTCTAAATGGTCTGCTCATCTTGACAATTAGTCTATGGATGAAAAGTTGTGCTAAGGTTCACTTGGGTACCAAGGCCCTTCTGAAATGATCTCCAAAACTAAGAGGTGAACTGAGTACCCCTATATGAGATGATAGATAATGGAACTCCATGCAACCGAACTAACTCCTGATTGTATAGTCTAGCATATTCCTTGGCTGAATCTGTACTTTTGACTAGTAAGAAATGCGCTGATTTGGTCAACCTGTCTACAACCACCCATATAGTGTCGTACTATCGGCGTGTATGAGGCAACCTTGTAACGAAGTCCTTGTTGACATCCGCCCACTTCTAAGTAGGAATACTAATATCTTGAAGCATACCTCCAGTCTTTGATGCTCAACTTTCACTTGTTGACAGTTAGGACATTTAGCCACAAATTTTGCAATATCCTTCTTCATGCCATTCCACCAATAGACTTCTCGTAGATCATGGTACATCTTTGTGGCACCTATATGGATTGAACATCATGAGTTATAAGCCTCTCCCAACATCTGCCCTCTCATGTCATCCATGCAAAGAACACACAAACGACCTTGATATTGGAGTACACCATCTCCCCCTTGGGGGAAGACATCCACTTTCTGATTCCGAACATCTTCCTTCAACTTCACCAAAATAGGATCCTCATCTTGCCTGGCTTTAGCATCCGACACCAAAGAACATGCCAGGAAATTCCGAACAAAAACACCACTATCTGCCGAATCTGTAAGGTGAACACCCAAGCGAGCAAGCCTATGAACAACCTTCACCAAATCCTTCCTCCTATCCTATATATGGGATACACTCTCCATGGAAAACCTAGTAAGAGTATCTGCCACTATATTGACCTTGCCCGGATGATAAAGGACACTCATGTCATACTCCTTGAGAAGAACCTCTAGCCATATCCTTTGCCGCAAATTCAGATCCTTTTGAGTAGACATATACTGATGACTTTTGTGATCCGTGAACACATCTATATGTACCTCATACAAATAGTGCCTCCAAATCATCAAGGCAAATAGCACCGCTTATAGTCAAGGTCATGCATCGGATAATTCTTCTCATGAGCCTTAAGCTTTCTCAACGCAGAACAATGACCTTCCCATGTTGTATCAACATACCCCCTAAGTCAATCCGAGAAGAATCACAATATGCAACAAAGCCATCCCTTCCCTTCAATAAGGTCAAAATTGGAGCTGAAGTGAGTTAAGTCTTTGACTCCTTAAAACTCTTCTCAAAAGCATCAAACCACTGAAATTTGACCTTCTTCTGGGTCAATTTAGTCAATAATGTTGCAATGGATGAAAATCCCTATACGAACCTCTAGAAATAGCCCGCTAAACCAAAAAAGCTCTTAATGTCAGTAGGACTGACAAGTCTAGGACAGTTCTTCATCACCTCAATCTTCTGGAGAGTCTACCTGCACGCCACCACTAGAAGCCACATGACCCAAAAATGCAACTTAGTTCAACCAAAACAACAGTTGGTGAATTTAGCAAAGAGCTGATGATCCTTAAGAGTTTGAAACATAATCCTCAAATTAGTAGCATTCTCCTCCTCACTCCGAGAGTATATGAAGATATCATCTATGAAGACAATGATGAACATATCAAAATACTGCTTGAACACATTAGTCATCAGATCCATAAAACTAAAGGAGCATTCGTTAGTCCAAAAGACATAACTACAAACTTATAGTGACCATACATAGTCTTGAAAGCTGTCTTCAGAATTTTACTCTCCCTAACCCTAAGCCAGTGATAGCCAGATCTGAGGTCTATCTTTGAGAAGTACTTAGCACCTTGAAGATGGTCAATAAAGGTCATCAATCCTAGGAAGGGGATAATTATTCTTAATTGTGACATTGTTTAGTTGATGGTAATCAATACACATCCTGATAGAACTATTCTTCTTCCGAACAAAGAGAACTGGAGTACCCCATAGGGACTTACTAGGCCTGATGCAACCCTTATGAAGGAGACCTTTCTACTATTTCTTCATCTCCTTTAGCTTGGCTAGAGCCATTCTATAAGGATAAATAGATAGAGGCTGCATATCAGGGAGAACGTCAATACCACGTCAATCTCCCCGTTAGGGAGGGACTCCTAGTAGTTCATCTAGAAACACCTCTGGATACTAACATACAACAGAAATTTACTAGAGGGTCGGGGTTTCGAGCCTAGAACTTTTTTACCCTAACTAGGTAATATACACAACCCTTGGAGATCATCTTCCTAGCCTTAAGGTAGGAGAAAGAAATGACCTACAGGCACTGCTGAACTACCCTTCCATTTTAGGACTGGCTCACCCGGGAGTCAAAACTCTACTGACCAGGTTCTGCAATTAACATAGTAAGCATACAACCAATCCGTGCCAGAGATAACTTCAAAATCTATCATATCTAACTCCAGCAAGTCTGTTGAGGTAACCTTTTAAAGAACCATAACAAGGCAATTTCTGTATACCTGTCGAGCTATAATTGACTCACTAACTGAAGTAGAGACTAAAAATGATTCTAAAAGGATCTTAGGACCGACATTGAAACTGATAGCAGCATAGGGAGTAACAAAGGATAAGGTGGCTCCTAGATCTAGCAATATGTAAACATCAAGATGGAAGACTTCTAACATACCTGTGACCACATCGGACAAGCTCTCCTGCTCCTAATGAGATGATAGTGCATAGAACTTGTTCTAGGGATGGCTGCCACCTGCAATAGAAGATGCACCCTATTGAGATGAGCAAGCTACTAGAGTTGCTGAAGCGGTGGCTGGGGCACGACCTCTACTATTACCCTCTCTGGCTGATGGCTAATCCCTAAGTCTGTGTCCAAGCTTCCCACACCTATAGGAAGAATTTGAGTCGATCAAGCACTCTCCTAGTAATTCTTACTGCACTTCCTGCAAGCTGGGAAAGTATGCTCCTATGACATGCTCCTCTAACCCCTAGAGCTTGATGCTCTACCTCTCTGATCATCTCTAGGCTTGGATGGGACACTAGCTGATAATGGAGCTGGTGCTGATGACATCTGATGGGACTGTGCGTGGTGTCCACCTCTGAGCATCTGTTGAGAATACCCAAGGCTCCTTATCCTGACCCTCTTGGCCTCTCTCTCTCCTTCTCCTTCATTTTCTCCTCCTCTATCTTCTAAGTATACATCATTGATTGAGAGATATCCATGTCGCTGATAAGAATAGCGGTCTTGCACTCCTTGAACAGTGAGTCTACAACCCCTAATACAAACTTATTAATATGAGCTCTCGACTCCACCACCATCTTTGGAGCATACTTTGACAGTTGGGTGAACCTTAAGCCATGCTCCTGAACAGTCATGTCATTCTTCTTCAGATTGATAAACTTTGCTGCCTTTGCTTCCCTTAACTCTCGGGGAAAAAACCTTTCCAAGAACACCGTAACGAACTCATCCCAACTAATAGAGGAAGCATCTACTCCACAACCCCCCTTCCACTGTTAGTACAAAATTTGAGCTACCCCCTTCAGCTGATAGTATGCCAAATCTACACTCTCCACTCCTGAAACCCCCATAATCTAGCTAATCTTTTGGATCTCCTCAATAAATGTCACAACCCAAACATAGGCTCGAATCGATACACAGGACAAAGAACCTCGAGAGGCTCCAAGTCAACCCATGGCAGGAACATGACTTCAAAAGCTCAACATAATAAATGCGGAAAAGTCTAACATAGAAATAGCGGAAGGATGAAAATATGATAATATCAAATATCTGAATACTTAACAACGATCTAAAATTGAAACATACTATGTCTAATAAGCCTCTATATATAGATTAGTTGATAGGACAAGACCCCAACTAACTCACTAAAGACTGAAACTAAAAATACTGAATACAAGCTGAAAAAGGGTCCTCTAAGGATGATGACTCACCAACTCTGGTTGAGAGATGCTAACTCCGAGGATCTGGCTAACAGCAGGACTGAACCTGAACGTCTGAGCCTATATAATGAAATGATACAACATAGAGTATGCGGTCAGTATTTGGAATGTACTGAGCATGCAAGGTAAGTAAAATCGCTAACTAAGTAAAATTGAAATCATGCATATCGTAGAACATATTAAAGATAAGATTCTGAGAGTAAAATCCTCTATTGATGGCTTTAGGGATGGTTCCAAGGACCTCTACAATGGTACAAAATTTTGCTTCCTGAAAAACCATTTTGGCTTATTCAAAGTCTGCACCATCTCATATGTCGCACTGTCCCCAAAATGATCACATCCCACCAAGGCTCTCTCTAAGGGATCCTGTGAGTCAATAATCTGAAGGGTCGACTCCTAATTCAACACACTGATTGCTGATGACTCTTCATAGATGGCTGGTAGCTTCATGGCCTTGTAGACATCAAAGACCTCTACCTTATCATGAGCTCTCATGGTCAGCTACCCAGCAGCTACATCAATTAAGGCTCGCTCGGTTGCCAAAAAGGGACGTCCCAAAATAAATGAAACTTCCGCGTCTGTCTCAAAATCAAGAATTATAAAATCCACCTGGAAAATGAGGGAGCCTACATGCATTAGCACATCCTCCACAATTCCATCAGGTCTGGCTAATGAACGGTCAGCTAGCTGCAAGATCACAGTATTGGGTCTAGGACTGCCCAGCCCTAGCTTCTTGAATACTGATGTTGGCATCAAATTTATACTTTCTCCCAAATCACACAAACCACGAGCTCGAATAGACTGCCTAATTGTAATTTGAATAGTGAAGCTCCCAAGATCCTTGAGCTTTGTCGGTAATCGATTCTATATACGGGAGGTGCACTCCTCAGTATGTGCAACTGTAGCATACTCTGTCAGTCTGCTCTTGTTTGCCATAATGTCTTTGATGTACTTAGCATATTTTGGCACTCCCTACAACACATCAACTAAAGGAAGATTAGTATGTACCTTCTTCAGATTTTCCATGAACTTCTTGAAGCATGCTTCCTCCTTGTGGTTTTTCAATCTTTGAGGAAACGGGGCGGTGGTCTTTCCATCTCTGCTACCTTTTCATTCCCCCTCACATCATCGTTTCCTTCATCCTTTTCTGTTGCTCTAGATTTCTGAGGTGGCCTTTCGGGTTCCACCTCCCCTAGTTTCTTTCCACTTCAGGAGTAACTGCATTCACCTGCTTAGGATCTGGGTCTGTATCACTAGGTAATCCTCCCCTCAGTCTTGTATTTTGGGCTCCAGCTAACTATCCCAACTGATACCCCAATGCCTTTGTAGCTAACTACTGATTCTTCATATTAGCTGTCAATTTTACCTGATCAGCCTGCATTTGCGCCTGATTAGCTATTATGGTTTTAAGCATATCCTCGATGTTGCTGGACTTAGGAGGTGCATTATTTCCTCTGAACTGCGGCTGAAAATTTTGATGACCCCCTTGATTTCTGTGCACGCCCTGATTTGAACTCTGCCCCTGATGACTATTACTCCCCCATGAAAGATTCGGATGATTCCTCCAATTTGGGTTGTAACTGTTGCCATACTGCTGATTACTGCTCCTTTGGGTGTTTCCAACAAAAATTACCGAATTTGGGTTGGCACCAACACACTCAGCTGAGTGTTCCCTACTTCCACAGACTTCACACCACACCTGATGAACTGCATTGAATGGGGCTTGTGCTTGGATCAAGCTCATACTGCTGAAGTGAGTGGTAAGTTGATTCTGCAAAGCAGCAATCTGTGCAGTGATAGTTGTGAATCCATCCACCTCAAAGACCCCTGCGGCTTTCTTTGCTCCCCATCTAGTTGTATCCGCATTCCATTCCATATTATCTTGTGAAATACGGTTCAACAAGGTGTAAAGCTCTTCGTAGGTCTTTTCCAATGCCTGCCCCCCGGCTGCTTAATCTAACAAAATCTTTGTATGCGGTTCCAAGCCCTCAATGAATGTATGCACCAACACATCATTAAACTGGTGATGGTGAGGACAATCTTTTAGCATTGACTTTAACCTCTCCCAAGCCTGATACAAATTCTCACCCTCTCTCTGTTTGAAACTTAGAATTTGACTTCTAACCCTGGCTGTCTTCCCTGATAGAAAGAATCGTATCAAAAACTTCCTCGCTAGGTCATCCCAAGTAGTAATACAATTTGGCGGTTCAACCTTCAACCATCTCTTGGCTTCCCCCAACAGTGAAAACGGGAATAGTGTAAGCCTCACATAATCAGAGGATACTCTAGCGAGTATATATGTGTCACTTATCTCCAAGAAGTTTTGGAGATGCTGTTGTGGATCTTCATGAGGGAGACTTGTAAATTTCCCTCTGGTGTGCAATAACTGCACCATATTCTGCTTAAGTTCAAATCTCCCTCCTGGTTCCAGCCTGCGAATGCTGGATGTTACATTGTTTGCATGTGGGATTGCCACCTCGCGGACCGGTCTTGCTGCCATCTCTTCGGGCACTAAAACTGCCCTTACAATTGGTGGTTGTTGTTGCTGCTCCAGAATTGCTCTCCTTACTAACTGCAACTTCTTTTCTAGAGCTTCCCTTTTCTGTAGATGAAATTGTCTCTCCGGCTCTAACAACGGATCCACCAACTCCTTATCCCTTGCCAGTGTTCAGAAACAATTTAGTACCTGCAAGAGAAAGGCTAAGATCAAGTCGTCAATACTTGTATCGAACTTGTAAACTCACACTAAGAAAATTAAGTAACCAATTGCCAGTCCCCAGCAACGGCGCCAAAAACTTTTTCACTCCCAACTACACGCAAGTGCACGTAGTCGTACAAGTAATAAAGTGGCTTTATTTCAAGCCAGGTATCGAACCCACAGGGACTATAATGTGACATTAATTTTCTCTCATTCTTTTTATATTTTGATAGACCCAGGCTCCACTTTGTCTTATGTCACGCCATTAGTGGCCCGGAAGTTCGATATCACGCCATAAATGCTTCAGCAGCACTTTTTAGTATCCACACCTACTGGCGATTCTATTATAGCTAAACGGATCTACCCAGGCTGTACAATAGAGGTTGTGAGTCGCCAAACTTTTGCAGACCTAGTGGAACTAGACATGCTTGATTTTGATGATGTATGGATTGGCAAGCACCCTGTTATGCCAATGTAGAATGTTGGACCAAGACAGTTTGATTCCACTTTCCCATGGAGGTAATACGAGAGTGGAAAGGTAATGTGGCTATGCCAAAAGGTAGGTTTATATCCTATCCTCGGGCAAAGAAATTGATAGCAAAAGGTTGTATTTATCATATTGCCAGAGTTTAGGATCTGCAAGAAGAACCCCAGACTCTTCAATCCGTTCCAGTAGTCAATGAATTTCTAGATGTCTTCCTAGATGAACTTCCTGGTATTCCCCCAGAATGGGAAATTGATTTTTCCATCGATCTACTACCAGACACTCAAGCTTATATCTATCCCTCCATATCGAATGGCTCCTGCTGAGCTTAGAGCATTGAAGGAACAGTTGAAAGATCTGTTAGACAAGGGTTTCATCAGGCCGAGTACTTCACCCTAGGGTGCGCCAGTCTTTTTTTAGAGAGAGAAGGATGGTTACCTCCGCATATGTATAGACTACCGGCAGTTGAATAAAGTCACCATCAAGAACAAGTATCCACTTCCCAGAATAAATGATTTGTTTGACCAGTTACGGGGGCGAAATACTTCTCAAAAATTGATTTAAGGTCTAGATATCACTAGGTTTGGGTTCGGGAGAGAGATATCCGTAAAACGTCTTTCAGGACTAGGTATTGCCACTTTGATTTTCTAGTCATGTCCTCTGGATTGACGAATGCTCCTGCAGTGTTCATGGACTTGATGAACAACATCTTTAGGCCATATCTGGACCTGGTTTTGATAGTGTTTATTGACAATATTCTAGTGTATTCCCATTCAGAAGCAGATCACCGAGATTATTTGCGAATAGTGCTCTAGATTCTCAAAGATCGTCACTTGTATGCGAAGTTTTCTAAATGCGAGTTTTGGTTGAATTCGGTAGCCTTTTTGGGTCATGTTGTATTGGATGCTGGTATTCATGTAGATTCACAAAAGATTGAGGCAGTAAATACATGGCCCAGGCCTATAACTCCGACTGAGGTATGTAGTTTCCTGGGGTTAGCTGGATATTACAGAAGGTTTATGGAGGGGTTTTATACCTTAGCAGCACCTCTGACCAAGTTAACTCAGAAAGCAGCTAAATTTCATTGGACTGAGCTGTGTGAATGGAGTTTTAAAGAATTGAAAAATAGATTGACATTGGCACCAGTCCTAGCTTTGCTAGAAGGTTTAGAGGGTTATGCAGTATATTGTGATGCTTTAGGTGTCAGATTGGGTGTGTCTTGATGCAACACAGTAAGGTAATTTCTTATGCTTCAAGACAGCTGAGAAAACATGAAAGAACTACCCCACCCATGATCTGGAGTTAGCTGCGGTGGTTCATGCCTTGAAAATCTGGAGACATTACTTGTATGGGGTGCACGTGGACATCTTTACTAATCATAAGAAGCTCCAGTACATCTTTACAAAAAAGGAATTGAATCTACGGCAGCGTCGCTGGTTAGAATTGCTAAAGGACTACGACGTGAATATTTTGTATCATCTAGGGAAATCTAATATTGTGGCAGATTCTCTTAGCCGCAGATCCATGGGGAGTTTGGAATACCTAAGGCCGGAGCAGCGGGAAATGGCTCGGGAGTTGCACCAGTTAGCCAGCCTAGCCGTCCGAGTAATAGATTCAGGTGACAATGCATCGGTGATTAAGAATATGGCAGTATCATCCAAGGTAGTGAAGGTAAAAGAGTGACAGTATGAAGATCCTCAGTTAGCACAACTCAGAGATAAGGTACAACAGGGAGAAGTATTAGCTTTCGAGGTAACTAGAGACAAAATTTTAAGATGTAGGGGTCGCCTCTGTGTTCTAGATTAGGCAGAACTTCGCTAGTAGATCATGGTAGAGGTACATTACTCCCGTTATTCTTTGCACCCAGGTTCAACAAAGATGTATCATCACATAAAAGAGATTTACTGGTGGTTGGGAATGAAGAAGAGTGAAAAGTTTGTAGCGCAATGCCCTAATTGCCAGCAGGTGAAAGCAGAACATCGTAAGCCTCACGGATTTGCACAGGAGATAGAAGTGCCCATGTGGAAATGGGATGCAGTTAATATGAATTTTGTGACAGGGTTACCTCGTACCAGACGCAGATTTGATTCCATCTGGGTGATTATTGATAGATTGACGAAGTCAACTCTTTTTTGCAAGTCAAGACCATTTTCTCAGCTGAGGATTATGCCAAGCTTTACATCAAGGAAATAGTTAGATTACATGGTGTCCAAGTGTCCATTATTTCTGACAGAGGAGCACAATTCACAGCTAGGTTCTGGCAGTATTTCCAGAGGGGTCTGGGAACACAAGTTAATTTGAGTACAACATTTCATCCTTAGACATATGGATGTCGCGCCCCATTTTCTCAAGAAAAGGGGGATACTATATGTGACGGCTCTTAAGGGTATTTAAAGAGAAGAGTCACCACCTAACGAATTTAAGGTGTGTTAGGGCATCGTACTAAGCTAATAACCCTTTTTTAAGGACTAGCCTAGGTCACAAGAGTCGGTTAAGGGTCAAATTACCTCGAAAGGAAGGTGTTAAGCACCTTTCGAGGTCCAAAACTGTAGGTCCCAGACGAATTCGTTACTATGTGGGGAGATTAAGCGATAAAGTAAAGTTAATTTTTTTACTTGAAACTAATCTAAATGTGATCAAACAAATAAACTCTTATTCAAATAAATAAAATAAATTAAGTCATTTACTAATTAATATGAGAAACTCAATGATAAGATATTAACTAAATTACTTAGCAAGTATATGAATTATTTCAACCTAAATAAACACTGAAACGTGGAATAATTCACCCTTTAATTTAAAACCTAAATAAATCACATGATGCGTGCAAATTTATTTATGAAACCAAATAAAAAGGACATTATTAATGGTAGGAGTCAAAGAATTTAAACAAATAATTAAAAAAAGATTAAAATAATAATAACAAATATACTACAAATTATTCCTATCTTTTTATTTATTTATTTATTATTATAACTTGAAATTTAAAGATAAACATAATAACACAAAAATAAAATAAAAGAAAGACATTCTAGATTAAAATAAAATTTGCAAAATATATATAGAAAATACTAAACTAGATAAAAGAGATTTTTTTTTAAAAAAAAATGTTTGTTGCTTTATCAGGATGACAACACGATATTAGGAATCGTGATCCTCAATTTTAGCAACAAATTAATTGGAGGTCGGTCATAAGTTGAAAATAAAATAATATATATTTTAATAATGATTTGAATCTTTGAAATATAAGCAAATAAATATTTACACATAAATACGCATAATCACTTTTGAAAACTTGGGTTGATGTTGCTTCTAGGGGACAAGGGTTGGCTTAATTTAAAAGTTCGGAATTAGGCCTCGTAATTCCTTTTTACTTTCTCATTAACTATATGTTAAGGGATAGTATTTGTTATATAGTTAATAATTTATAAAACATATTATCTATTTTAATTCAAAAGGGAGAATAGGCAATGAAAAGTACAACAAACTGATTTTGTAAGAAAAATGCAAGGTTGAAAGAGAAAAGAAAAATCAACACATAATCCCCCGCCCCCTTTAAAAAGGTGAAACCCCTTTTTCACTATCATGAACGTCATTACAATTATTACAACTGCTAAAAATAAATAATAAATGAAATACTTTTTAAAAAAAAATTACATGACATTAATTTCTAGTTTCCACAGCCTTCTCTTATCCCGGCGACTCTCCGATAGATTCCAAAATAGATTAAAAGAACGTGCTTTTAAAAAACTAAACAAGTACCAACAATATACATAACTAAACCAATATCTCACAATTATCCAAACAATAGTAGGCAATAATTCAACCAATAAAAAACATCAAACGGGGAGTAAAAATAAAATCTTCATAGTAGATTACTAACCAGTTAAAAAAGATTTTATGACTTAATAATGAAACTTGACTTTTCCAAAGCAGAGAAAATGTGAATTCTTAGCCATTATCAGAAGAAAGAGACAGTGCTTTTTATTAGAGGGAAGGTCAAAAATGTTCGGATGTCCCAGAGAAAGCAAAATTGTGTTTTTAGAAAAATAGGTCAAGTTCCCCTTTGTAAGAGATGAGGTAGCATCCTTATATAGTAGAGAGGACAACCTATCAATTAGAAAGTAAAGAGGAAGAAAATAATCTATAGAATCAGTCAAGGGATTATTTTCTTAACTAATAAAATCAAATCAATATTTTTAAAGAAATATTTTTTTTACCATAATTACTAATACTAATAACAATTAAAGAATAAGTCAATCATATGAAATAAGATCCTTAAAAATATTCAAACAAGATATCAGTAAATATATCCGAATACAAATACTAAATTACCATAATTTTTTTAAAGGAGTAATTCAATCAATTAGGCGTAAATCAGTCCGAGTCGAAAATAGCCTAATACTAGAAGCTGTCATAATTCGTAAAAAAAATGAATGGAAAAAAATTAGCCAAAATTATCATAGGTTAACCAAACTCCCAAAGCTGTCATGATTGCACATGAGAAAGAAAAAAAAAATTATTCAGCTAATCTTGGAAAGCAATGATATTGCCACATTCAAACAGGTCCAAAGTTTGTCATAGGTAAATAGGTAGTAAACCTTTTTCATTCATAATTTTAAAAATGGATTACATAAGTATATCATATTATATTGCCATAATCACACAGAACTCCTTTTGAATTAATTTTGTAGAGAAAGGAAACAAGCTAACCAAAGCTGTTAGGAATGTTCAAAGAAGTAAAAGAAAGGAAGATTTTCGTAGCTCAACAAGCTTCAACACTAGTTGCATTAAACCATGTCAATATCAGGGTAAGAATAGTGAACTCGCCTTGTTCAACATATGTATAAATCAAATCGCTCATGGCGGGGGGAAAGAAAAGAGGTAGGTGGGACTGTGTGTGGTGGCTGCTGGGGGATTAGTTGTCGTTCAGGCGGATGGTGGTTCGTTGTTTTGGTGGAGAAGAAAAAGCCAACCGGCCGTGCGATGTCGGAGATGAAGAAAATGAAGGGGGAGAGTTTGGTGAGGTGCGGCTAGTCCGGTTGTTCGGCAGAAAATGAAGAGGAAGGGAGGGTGTCGACGGCTACTGTGAGGAGTTGGGAGAGTGAAAAAAAATATAGGTTTTGGGTGTAGGGGGGATGAAGGTAAATGTGAGAATAGTTAGGGTTTAATCATGACCGTTAGGTCAAATGAGATGAAAGGCTTCGATTAAAAGTTACATAGATGGGTCGGATTACGGGTTATGGATCAGGTAACAGATAAATTAAACGGGTAAATGGGTGGGGTTTAAATCAAAGCTGAATTGGATTTAAAGAGTGGCCAAACTTGATCAAAATGGCTAAAATTGTCATAAATTAGATAAAAGGGCTATATTTTAAATGAATTGGATAAGATTGAAAAAAGATGCTATTAAATTAATAAAAACACTACACTTGCAAGTAACACAATAGTTTAATTTACGATAAAATAATATAAATATTATAATTATGAAGTTAAATATACATAATTTATAAAATGAAGTACGTTATATTTTGTAAAATAAAACTTTGTTTAATTAAAAATATATTATATATGACACAGTTACATATGTTATTGAAAAATTTAAAATTTGAAATTAAAATAATTTAGAAGTATAATTTAAATTAATTATGCAAAAAAATTCAAGTAGGTATGCTAATTAATGCTAGAACATTACGAATGTGAATTAAATAATTTCATTAAAAAGATAATTTTAAAATACACATATATATATTGATACGCAGCTTAAACGGGGCATAGGGAGGTCAAAATCGGGTGTCAACAACTGCCCCTTCTTTGCTCGGGAATGAAGGATGAATTGTCGAGCAAAGAACGTGACTTAGTAGCCAATTTTGTCCGACCGAGGTAACGACCTTGGTGGGACCAAGTGAACTGAGTTGTGAATATGCTACGACCGAGAATTCAGTTTCAAGTCGCTTACATATCTCGGGTTTCACGAGAATCAAGCTGTGTGTAGTTCTAGATTTAGGGACGAACGAAATCCCTAAGCGAAATTGATAGAACGAGGTTTGAAAAAATATGGAAGTAGCACAAGGTGATAACAATGGGAGATGAAAGAGGAGGATTGGAAATTCTAATATCATATTGCGATGATATCGGAATGAGAGTTAATCGAGGACGAAAGGTTAAAAGCGGGATGAAAGTGAATACTACTTTCCCTTTGACCGGTGTTGCATTTGCACCTGCAGACTTTAAAACTATTAGATTAAAATATATAAGATATGAAATAATATAAAAGCAACGTCACAAGAAATAACGATGAGGGAAAATATATAATTTTTTGAGGAACATCAAAAAATCTGTCCCAGTTTTGATTTTCCAAAGCGAATACCTGCAAAACTCAGACGAGCTTATTGGTACTCGAATACACATCTAAAACTATTTAGTATTGATGTATCTCATTTAGGGTGGATAAACCCAATCATCTTATTTCAGAGCCGACATGCTCGAATACAAATAACAGGCTCGAAATATAAATCGTAGGGCTAAACCCGTAAATCAAAGGGCTCAAAAATATTAAGCGTAAGGCTCAAATATAATTATAGGACTCAAAATACAATATCGAGCTCGATTGTCCATTTATAGGATGGACGAACCCAAAAAATGTCCACTTATAGGGCGGACTATCCCAATTGTCCTATTATAGGGTGGACTAACCCAGAATGTCCATTTATAGGGCGGACGAACCCAGTAGTCCTATTTTAAGGTGGACTAACCCAATTGTTCTATTATAGGGTGGACTAACCCAGTTGTCCTTTTTAGGGTAGACTAACCCATCTGTACATTTTTAGGACGGACGAACCCAATTGTCCTATTTTAGAAATCCCCATTGTCCATTTTTAGGGCAGACGAACCCAAGATATCCTATTTTAGGGTAGAACAACCCAATTTTTAGTCGCATAATTTCAGTGGCTTAAATTATAGTAGCTCAACTCACGGTAGCATGGTAAGTAGCATGCTAGTAGCTCGAATATTATAATAGTAGCTTGAAGTAATAAAATAGTGGCCCCAGAGTAGCATAGTAGTAACTCGAAAGTAGCAGTAGCACAACCGCATCTTGAAGTAGCACAATAATGGTAGCTTGAAGTAATACAATAATAATAACAGCGTGGTAGCTCCGAAGCAGCACAATGATAACTTGAAGTAGCATGATAATAATACCAGCGTAATTGTAGCTTGATAAGAGCAAATAGATAGCTTGAAGATTGCGAAATAGTGGCTCGAAGGTAGCATATTAGTGGCCAGATTGAGATAGTGGCATGATAGTGGCATAATAATAATTTAAATAGTAGCATAACGGGCCTGATTGAATAACACAATAGTAGCATGGCATAATAATAACTTGAATATTAGGTTGACGATAGCATAATACGGGCTCGGTTAAAGCAATATAGCTAGTTAGCGATGCCAGTTTAACTTGGTAGCACAATAAATTGGTTCCAAAGGAGTAGTAATAACTTGATAATAGTAGCTTGATATGGAGTAATAATAGAACTTAAACCTTTGCATGTCCTTTGCTCCTTGACTTCTACAGACTTTGCATTTCGGTGAAAAGTTTTTAGGAATACTCAAAAATTTCTTCCCCAGTTTTAGAACACAACATGTTTTTCCCAAATCTCCTTGATGCCTGCTTGTGGAATTTTTGAGGTTCCCTTAAAAATTCTTCACCTAGTTTGACTTAAGGGATTTGTATTCCTGCTTCACTCAAACAAATTTATCAGTTCAAAGGGAATGGATGTCATATATTTGAACATCAAAATTCAGTTTTTGAATCTATATTTGCCTTTCAAGAATCGAACGAAATTGCCAAAGATTTCATATTTGGATGTGAGGAAGATATTTGATTGAGACCGAACACAAAAATGGATGCCTACGTATCCAAAAGGAATCTGTCAGACGTAGTTCAGATTACAGAGAAAATGAATGAAATGGGAAAACTATAGAGTGGACGAAGGGTGAACGAAAGCGCTTTGCTTATGAAGGTATCGTCTTCATCAGTTTCTTTTGCGCTTTCTTGTAAAATGTCTGGGAAATATTTTTGTTGGATCACCTTGGATAACGATAGCTCCAGAAGTAAGGGGGTTGTAATTCATCGGTCCTTGATGTACTATTATCTTCCTCTTCTCAACCAAATCCTGAATCTTGTCTTTCAAAGATGCACATCATCGGTATCGTGTCCTTGAATATTCGAATGGTATGCACAGCTCTTGGATGGATTAAAATTTGGAGATGGGTATTTAGGAATCTACCCTCTCCTCGGTTTCAAAACTCCTTGGGTCTTCAACCTTTCAAATATGCTTGCCAAAGATTCAGCTAGAGGAGTAAATGTACGGGACTTCACAAAATTGGATTGTACTGGATGAGCCTGGTTTTGAAAATCTGGTTGGTCAGAATCAGGTGTTATCTGATAAATTTGATGTTGGGAGCTCTGCTCATTGCTAGAGTCAAAGATGGTACATACTTGTTGTACATCCTAATGGTGTTATGATGGAGGAATAGCGATTGAGATATCCTTTTTCCTTTTATTCTGAGGACTTTCTCGTGCTTGAGAACTTGTGGAAATATCAATAATTTTCCCTGTTTGAATTCCATATTCCAATTCTTTCCCAATCTGAATTAGACTTGCGAAGCTATGAATGATTGTGAAATATAAGTATTTGCGGTATATACCGTCTAGTGACTTGATGAAATATTGGGCTAATTCTTCTTCATATAGTGAGTGATGGATCTTATAAGCTTCCCTCCGCCATCGAGTCACGCATTCCTCAAAATATTCGTGATTCATTTTCTTTATCTCAAGCAAATCTAGAAATGTCGGGTCATTCTTGGTGTTAAATTTGTACTGCTCTACAAAATCTCGAGCCATATCTTCCCAAGTATGCCATTTGTTGAAGTCTTGTTTGACATACCAAGTTAATGCCATTCCTGACTGGCTCTGCATAAATAATCTCATTAGGAGAGCTTCATCATGTCCAATTCCGACTGATCTACCGCAATAGTCCTTCAGATGTTCGATTGGGGTTCCATGCCCATCGAAGGTGTAGAATTTTGGGATCTTGTATCCCAGCGGCAATTGAACACTTGGGTGTAGGCACAACTTCTTATACCTTAAATCTGGAATATTTTTCGAGCGTAGCTTCTCATCCAAAATCTTTTCCAAATTATTGAACTCTCTCCGTAGTGTGATGATCTCCCTTTCCGATATTGTCATGTCTTGCAAAGGGTCGAGATGGGTATGCGATGAAGGAATCTGTTGAGGAAGTGTAAGAGATAGGGTTGGACGGAGAGATACTATCGAGAAGAGACTTTGTGTCGGGAGAGAACTAAAGTTTGTGTCAGGAATAAGAGTAGAATTGTTTGGGATGTTGGACATTTTGTCAGAATTGCAGATTCTCACTGAGTTGATGTTCAAATATTTGACAACCTTTAAGCAAAATAAAAATATCAAATGCAAACGTCCGATTAGCATACAAAAATAGACAGTATTAATAATTACATCAAAATAACGATCTTGTTAAAGAGTTTCAAGAAAGATAAGTAAATTTAAGCTTTGACACAACAAAAATTTACGGCATGATGCGGATGAGGGTGACAAAACTTGCGATTTTAGACGAATGATATTAACGACTATTAGAGAGTTAAGATTTGAATAAGTAGATGGTGATATTGCTAAAGGATTTAGCAAGTCGATGGAATAAGCAATATTGAATTATGCTGAACAATCAAATTCTTGATATTTAAGCGAAAGGCGACACATAATGATAAATAAAGATAGTGATTTATGCTTATTAAAAACATGAATTGAAATTGTGAGAGCGTTAGGAGAATATCGAAACCTTAGTGGCAAAAGGATAAACTAATGCAAATTTTAGGATTTAATTTGAACAAATAAAATATGAATGCTACAGAGGCTATTTTGGAAGACACATAAATCAACATTGATGAAAGAAAATTTGAGCAAGGCTACAGGATTGTATGCTTTGGGCTTAAAAGTGTGGGTTATATGGAATATGAGATTGAGAGAGTGTGAACATGAGATGATTTTAGAATTATATAAAGATTAGGAATCAACGGACGAAGGAAAATAAAATAAGAAACAATTACACAAGTATATCTCAAATTAACATGTAACAAATAAATCGTGCGTCCTAATGTATTGTGACCTCTTTGTGCTAGAGGTAGGCCTAATGGATTTTGAGAGACAAATATGCCATAATATATCATTCTATTTTCTCTCGCTAAAATATCCAATATGAATAATTTTTGCTTTAAATTCTCAAAAATGAAATATTACAAGAAAAAATTACAAAAGAAATGAAGCTACAATTTAAGTAAAATGCTCCTTCTTCTTTCAGCTTAATCATAACTTAAACGACATGAAATTAGTTCATTACAACCTGTACTATAAAAAAGTTAGTTTTGCCTTTTCTTCCTAAGGAACAAATAGTCCACATATTTAGACGCATTTTTCTCTCAAAAAAATGCAAATAAGCATGATAATGTCCTTTTCGAGATTGTAAATCTCTTTGGACTTTGGGCAAAGACAAACTAATGATCTCAAGATACCAAGGATATCGAGACCTCTTAGGGATAATGCACGCATGACTTAAGATAGATTTCTAAGAGTAGGATGGATACAGACCAAAAGATTCTTATGCGAGAAGGCACGTGGTCACATGGTAGTAAAACTATCCATTCACCCCACGTATATGCCGATTTTCTAAATGAGTTTTTTTGAAAGGAATTTTGAGAAGTGCAAAGCACAACTCGCGTGTACAATGTGTCATAGTGAGAGATTTCCAAGTGGGGAAGTATGAACGGAATGACAGTTATAAAAATAGTAACAATTAGCATGCAATGAAAAATATCAAGTAATAGTAAATAAGAGAGCGAGAACTAAACATTAAGACGAAAAAATTCGTTAATATTTATAATAAGGAAAGATAATCAGGCAAAATAATTTAAATATGACAGCAAATAAGGGGAATAAGGAAAGGGGTTAAGCATGTAAGGAAAAGATGATCTTATATGTTAACAAATAAGGAGAAATAAAAACAAATACACGACAAATAAACAGACACGATGAGAGGGTCTTAAGGACACAGTTCCCTCAAGCGGACAACTTGAGAGTGAGAAAGCTCCTAACCGTTGACGCACCACTGATCGGCCAAATCATAAGACATTCCTCGACACGGGTATTAACAGTGAATGACCGTGAAACCACGCAACCATTATCAAGTGTGTGAGTGTGAATTTTCAGGGTTTAGAAGAACAAAATAACAATTAATAGTTAGAACATAAACATAGAGCGTATATAGAAATATATTAACAAAATGAGAAATTTATAAGGAAAAGGATAAAACTACAAGAAATAAATGAAGCAACCAAATAATAAACTCTTTAGTCATGAAACTAAGCAAATAATAGTTTCTGAAATATAGAATAAGCAACAGTGCAAATAATGGAAAAATAAGGAGAGGGGTTGACATGGAAGTAATTAACTAAATAAAAAAACACCAAAAAATAGAGTTTAAACATGGAATAAATTAATCCTTTTAAGAAATAAACAAATAAACCATTTATTCATGAAAATAGGTTAATCATTTACGAAAATAAATTAGTACAAAAGAAATCAATCAATAATAAAAAAAACTTTAAATAAGGCAAAAATAAACAAAATGAAATATATCATGTAAGGAAATAAAGTATACAAATAAAAATATGCATGAAATGAGCAAATTTAATTTAACTAGTAAAAAATAAAAAAGAAGAAAATAAATACTAGAAAATGAAAAACACAAATAAGCAAATAAAATCCCGCATAAGCATGAATACGTATTGGTTAGAACCTAATACGATCCCCAACGGAGTCACCATGCTGTAGCGCCCCATTTTCTCGGAAAAAGTGGGATACAACATGTGACAGCTCTTAAGGGTATTTAAAGAGAAGAGTCGCCACCTAACGAATTTAAGGTGCGTTAGGGCACCGTACTAAGCTAATAACCCTTTTTTAAGAACTAACCTAGCTCACCAGAGTCGGGTAAGAGTTCAAATTACCTCGAAAGGAAGGTGTTAAGTACCTTTCGAGGTCCACAACTGTGGGTCCCGGCTGAATTCGTTACTATGTGGGGAGATTAAGCGATAAAGTAAAGTTAGTTTTTTTTTACTTGAAACTAATCTAAATGTGATCAAACAAATAAACTCTTATTCAAATAAATAAAATAAAGTAAGTCATTTACTAATTAATATGAGAAACTCAATGATAAGATATTAACTAAATTACTTAGCAAGTATATGAATTATTTCAACCTAAATAGACACTGAAACGTGGAATAATTCACCCTTTAATTTAAAACCTAAATAAATCACATGATGCATGCAAATTTATTTACGTAACTAAATAAAACGGACATTATTAATGGAAGAAGTCAAAGCATTCAAACAAACAATGAAAAAAAAAAGATTAAAATAACAATAACAAATATACTACAAATTATTTCTATCTTTTTATTTATTTATTTATTATTATAACTTGAAATTTAAAGACAAACATAATAACACAAAAATAAAATAAAAGAAAGACATTCCAGATTAAAATAAAATTTGCAAAATATATATACAAAATACGAAACAAGATAAAAGAGATTTTTTTAAAAGAAAAGTTTGTTGCTTTATTAGGACGACAACACGATATTATGAATCGTGATCCTCAATTCTAGCAAAAAATTAATTGGAGGTCGGTCATAAGTTGAAAATAAAATAATACATTTTTTAATAATGATTTTAATCTTTGAAATATAAGCAAATAAATATTTACAAATAAATACACATAATCACTTTTGAAAACTTGGGTTGATGTTGCTTCTGGGAGACAAGGGTCGGCTTAATTTAAAAGTTCAGAATTAGACCTCGTAATTCCTTTTTACTTTCTCATTGACTATATGTTAAGGGATAGTATTCTTTATATAGTAAATAATTTATAAAACATATTATCTATTTTAATTCAAAAGGGAGAATAGGCAATGAAAATTACAACAAACTGATTTTGTAAGAAAATTGCAAGGTTGAAAGAGAAAAGAAAAATCAACACATAATCCCCCGCCCCCTTTAAAACGGTGAAACCCCTTTTCACTATCATGAACGTCATTAAAATTATTACAAATGTTAAAAATAAATAATAAATGAAATACTTTTAAAAAAATTTACACGACATTAATTTCTAGTTTCCACAGCCTTCTCTTATCCCGGCGATTCTCTGATAGATTTCGAAATAGTTTAAAAGAACCTGCTTTTAAAACACTAAACAAGTACCAACAATATACATAACTAACCAATATATCACAATTATCCAAAGATTAGTAGGCAATAATTCAACCAATCAAAAGCATCAAACGGGGAGTAAAAATAAAATCTTCATAGTAGATTACTAACCAGTTAAAAAAGATTTTATGACTTAATAATTAAACTTGAATTTTCCAAAGCAGAGACAACATGAATTCTTAGCCATTATCAGAAGAAAGAGACAGTGCTTTTTATTAGAGGGAAAGGCAAAAATGTTCGGATGTCCCAGAGAAAGCAAAATTGTGTTTTTAGAAAAATAGGTTAAGTTCCCCTTTGTAAGAGAGGAGGTAGCATCCTTATACAGTAGAGAGGACAACACATCAATTAGAAAGTAAAGAGGAAGAAAATAATTTGTAGAATCGGTCAATGGATTATTTCCTTAACTAATAAAATCAAATTAATATTTTTAAAGAAATATTTTTTTACCATAATTACTAATACTAACAACAAGTAAAGAAAAGTCAATCATATGAAATGAGATCCTTACCAAAAATATTCAAACAAGATGTCAATAAATATATAATACAAATACTAAATTACCATAATTTTCTTAAAGGGGTAATTCAATCGATTAGGCGTAAATCAGTCCGAGTCGAAAATAGCCTAATATTAGAAGCTGCCATAATTCGTAAAAAAATGAAATGGAAAACATTTAGCCAAAATTATCATAGGTTAACCAAACTCCCAAAGCTGTCATTATTGCACACGAGAAAAAGAAAAAAATTTATTCAGCTAATCTTGGAAAGCAATGATATTGCCACATTCAAATAGGTCCAAAGTTTGTCATAGGTAAATACGTAGTAAACCTTCTTCTTTCATAATTTTAAAAATGGATTACATAAGTATATCATATTATATTGCCATAATCACACAGAACTCCTTTTGAATTAATTTTGTAGAGAAAGGAAACAAGTTAACCAAAGCTATTAGGAATGTCCAAAGAAGTAAAATAGAGGAAAAGTTTTGTAGCTCAACAAGCTTCAACACTACCTGCATTAAACCATGTCAATATCAGGGTAAGAATAGTGAACTCGCCTTGTTCAACATACGTATAAATCGAATCGCTCATGGCGGGGGGAAAGAAAAGAGGTAGGTGGGACTGTGTGTGGTGGCTGCTGGGGGACTAGTTGTCATTCAGGCGAATGGTGGTTCGCTATTTTGGTGGAGAAGAAAAATCCAATCGGCGGTGCGATGCCGGAGTTGAAGAAAACGAAGGGTAAGAGTTTGGTGAGGTGCAGCTGGTTCGGTTGTTCGCCGGAAAATGAAGAGGAAGAGAGGGTATCGACGGCTGCTGTGAGGAATTGGGAGAGTGAAAAAAAATATGGGTTTTGGGTTTTGGGGGGATGAAGGTAAATGTTAGAATAGGCAGGGTTTAATCATGACCGTTAGATCAAATGAGATGAAAGGCTGAGATTAAAAGTTATAAGGATGGGTCGGATAACGGGTTATGGAGCAGGTAAAAGATAAATTAAATGGGTAAATGGGTAGGGTTTAAATCAAAGCTGAATTGGATTTAAAGAGTGGCAAAAATTGATCAAAATGGCTAAAATTATCATAAATTAGATAAAAGGCTAGATTTTAAATGAATTGGATAAGATTGAAAGAAGTTGCTATTAAATTAATTAAAACACTACACTTGCAAGTAACACAATAGTTTAATTTACGATAAAATAATATAAATATTATCATTATGAAGTTAAATATACATAATTTATAAAATGAAGTACGTTATATTTTGTAAAATAAATCTTTTTTTAATTAAAAATATGCATGCATGAATATTATTATGCAATATATTATATATGACATAGTTACATATGTTATTGAAAAATTTAAAATTTAAAACTAAAATAATTTAGAAGTATAATTTAAAGTAATTATGAAAAAAAATTCAAGTAGGTATGCTAATTCGAATGTGAATTAAATAATTTCGTTAAAAAGATAATTTTAAAATACACATATATATATTGATACGCAGCTTAAATGAGGCATAGGGAGGTCAAAACTGGGTGTGAACAATGTACAGGCAGAACATACAATTTAGATGCTCGAGCATATGTAACGGGCATGTGTGCTAGATTTTTGGGGGCAGCTGGGATGAACATTTACCCCTTATCGCGTTCGCCTATAATAATAGTTATCATTCAGCAATGATGGAACCTTATGAAGCCTTATATGGGTGGAAGTGCAGATCTCCAGTTGCTTGGTTCGAAGTCAGAGAACCAGAGTTAATTGGACTATACATGATCTATCAGTCAGAGGAGAAAGTGAAGCTAATTAGAGAACGCCTATTGACAGCTCAAAGCCGCCAGAAATCTTACGCTGATGTATGGCATAGAAACATAGATTTCAATGTAGACGATCGGGCGTTTCTGCAAGTCTCGCCAATAAAGGGAATAATGAGATTTGGCAAAAAAGGTAAGCTTAGGCCAAGGTTTATTGGTCTGTATCGAATACTTTGGAGAATAGGCCAGGTGGCATATGAGCTAGATTTTCCCTCAAAGTTGGAATCCGTTCACCCGGTCTTTCATGTATCAATGTTAAGGAAGTGTATAGGAGATCCATCCTGAGTGGTGCTAGTTGAGGATGTACAGATTACTGAGGAGATAGCCTATGAAGAGATTGCAATAGCCATATTAGATCGACAGGTTCGTAGGCTAAGGACTAAGGATGTTGCCTCCGTTAAGGTACAATGGAGAAACAAGAATAGAGAAGAAATGACATGGGAAGCTGAGGACGACATGAAATCCAAATACCCTCATTTGTTCCAGGCTTAGTCTAAATTATATAGTTAAGGTAAAAATGTTGATTTAATTGTTGTTTTATGCTTTATGTTGCATGTATTGTTCAGTTGATTACAATTTCAGTGATATAAGGGTTGTTGTGATGTCATATAAGATATTTGTACTGGACTTTTCTGCGTTTTAGAATTTTTGGATAGTCCGTATTACAGGGGAGACTCTGCCAAAATTTTTCCTGAATAATAGTCCTAAAAGAGTTAAACTCCTGTAAATCAAGTAGACATTCGAGGATGAATGTTCCTAAGTGGGGAGGATGTTACACCCCATAAAAGTTGGTGATTAGTAAGCGTACGTGTGGATTTGAGGTAGATAAAGAGAGTACGACGTGTGTAAAGAAACCTCGGAAGTTTGGTCGAGCGAGGCCAGGCCACAAAGGCCAGCGCGACGCGACGACACACTGCGCCTTGGGCAGCACGGCATGCCAGCCCCCTTGGCGCATTGGGGCATGATGGGGGCATGTTGTGGCACGATGGGCGGTTCGGGGCACCTCTGCCGCCGTTCTAACTTATATATAAGACCATCCCTTCAAAGTTTAATTCATTACTCACATTATAAGCGTCTAGTGAAGAGTTGAAATGAGAAATTAAACCAAAAATCATCCGTTTATGCCACGGAACGCCGCCCAAATTTAAATTAACTTTGGGTATCGAAGTGTAAGCACATAGGGAGCATTACTACAAAGTTAGTTTCGCAAAATTCTCCCGGAAAATCATAGCCTCGCCGCGCAAAAGTTGTCGGAATTGCTCCAAACTAGTTTCTTTATGATCACAGGCTTCAAGTAAGTACTTCTCCCTTCTGAACTCTAGGGAAATTATACATTTTTTGACGTGTTCCATTTAGTTGAAGTATAGTCAATATTAGTATTAAAAGTTATTGTTTCCGCCGATTTTAGTACTAAAATTAGTCTTATTCTCTCAGTCATATGATTTCAATTGAGAAAAGCTATTGAATACGAATCCAAACTGGTCAGTTGATCAGAAATCGGCGATCAAGGTATGTTAAGGAGAATCTCTTCGGCAAGTTAGTTTCTTCAGTATCATAACTCAGTTTGAATCCTAGTAAGCATATTTTTTATGATTAGCTGTTGTGATTAGCTGAGACCAGTATTTCATGTTTAGTTTGAGATTGACTATGCCCTGTATAGACCTCTATAACCAACCCCACAGTTACTAGTTGTGTCAACGCCTGCGAGGGGATATGACATCGCTCTGAGGAGCGGTATCTGTCCGTGAGCTGGCTCAATTGTAGACCCAGGGGACTGGTAGGACGGCTATAGTTATTAGATGACTCTGTATGACCTTGTTAGGGGTATATAGATTGAAGTTTACCCATCAGGGCTTATGGGAGCCCCGAATGGGTTATTCTTGCTGGTTGTACCTTTCGGCTTATGGGGCTAGGTAAGGGTCTTGTTTGCACTACTTATTGGTAGATTATACAACGGGAAGGTAAGTATTCAGGTTATATTTCCATCTTTTTCACTCAATTACTTTCAGCTTATTTTAAGTTCTATTCAGTCAGTTTTAATTATTGCCTTACATATTCGGTACATATTGTACTGACACCCATCCTTGGAGCACTGCATTACTTGCCTGCAGGTGCAGATAGATGAGCTGGTCCCTCTTATCCTTCAGCCAGGATTGTCAGAAAAGTCATCTCATTTCCTCTGGAGCTTGTATATAGAAGGTTTACTTCTTTTGATTATACAGTTTTGGGTAGGGCGGGGCCCTGTTCCAACCATCATATTACTCCTAGAGGCTTGCAGATTATTTCTATTTCCCTGTGGTTAGCTGTTGATGGCCCTCTGGGGCCCATATGTGTTTTACTTTATGTGTTGGTCATGTGGGGCCTTGTTTAGCTGTCAGTTAGTGGCCTAGTCATCCATAGTTTAGTTTAGCACTGAATTTACTTTATAGTCATAACTAGACATCATGGTGGTCTTGTCGGCCCGCATAAGATTCCCTGTTATTACCTGTTTCTAGTTAGCTGTTTTCCTTTACAAGTGGCTATAAGGCCTTGTCGACTGGAGGTTGTATTTACAGCCGAGATATAACCCATTGTTTTCTTGATTTGAGGAGTAAGCCCGCACTAGGAGTGCACAGGCCTAGTTAAGTCAGTTTAGATCCTAGTAGGACACCAGGTGTCAGTCATGCCTCCCAAGGTGGGGTGTGGCAGGTGTTCCCTCTTGAATTTTCAACAAGGTAAGGTCAGATAAGCTATTAAATCTTTTCCAATCACACATTCTTCTTAGGTAATGTATCCGAGGCTATAGAGAACATATCTACGGAGTTGAATCTTTAAAATTGGCCTGGTTTGATGGAGCCCTAATGAGTACAAGCCATAGAAATCATCTTTATTCAAGTCCATAATGCCTACAAGTGATATTAAGTACTTCTACCCTCTTAATTCATAAGAATTTGTAAGTTTTTTGCTGAATTGAATTCGTTATGACTTGTTGTCATTGTTTCTTATGGGATGAGGCTACTGGACAATTTTCTTGAAATATAATTGTCTAATTCTCATGAAGTATGAGCTAAGATGTGGAAGTTGCAAATTTATAGTTGAAGCTTTATTGATTAAGTGGAGTTCAACGAATTGAGGCATGGTAAGGAGAACCTCCTTCTGCAAGTTATTCCCTTCGTATAGTTGATACAACTTGTGCTTTTATAGTAGTTCATGTGTACGTGTGTTATGGTTAGCTGGTACGAGTTCAATTGATGTTGTAGTATAGTATGCCTTTTTGGAATTATCTTATTCCAACTTTGCCTCTTGTTAGAAGCGGACTTGAAATTATTCATTTGAATTGTTTTCGCCTAGATTGGCTAGTGATGTTTTGCTGCTTTACCGAGGCCATAGGGGCATGTGCCTAGCTGTTGAGCATTTCTTGTTAAAGTTGGGCAGCATAGGGCGCAACTTGGCATATAACTTTCTGTTTTCGATGCCTATATATATAGTAAAGCTCGCCCATAGGCCGTTGCTGTACCTTGACGCCCACAGGGCTAGCATCTTGATTGTATGCCTTACCCTCGAGTTAGTGCCACCAGGAATGCCTAATGGACCGGGTAGTAGGTTGCTAGATGAACTACCTATTTCCAGTGACCGTATAGATTCATTCAACTTATAGCTTGTCGTATAGGTCGCTTAGGAGACCACCTTAGCTATTAGTAATCTGATAAACTATGTGATATCCTAAATAGTGATCTTATTAGCTGTCAAACTTTGGGCCAACGCCTCTAGCTACTTACGAAAATTCCCATGTACATGTTGCCTAGAAGGGCTAAACTTAAATATACTGTCCTACGGGGCTACAAGTTTCTTACATGAGCTATATGCTCTCTAGACAGAATAGATTGGCGCCTATTAGGCAAGAATCTCAGTATTGTAGTTCTACCATCGGGTTAATAATCATTGTGGATGCCTATAAAGCTGTTATGGTGGTTTGTTTAGAATTATATCTTGTTATTAGTAGACCCGTAGTCATTTTAGGCGAACAAACCATATAGTTGGTCACCTACCACTTTAGTTTTCGATTATAAACCAATATTGTACCATTATGACATTTAGATTATTGTTCAAGTCACTCCAGATCCCGCCCCTTTTCTTTAGAGACCAGATGATTCTATAATTTTCTTCATGACTATCTGGCTAGTTGTGGACATAGAGGATATGCTGGTTGGATGATGTATAGGTTGCTACAGGGGCAAGTAACAGTGTTCTTTAGGCCTAAGAGGCTACACTACGCTCACCGAGTGGTATACGGAATTATAAGTCATTCTTGTTAGATGCCAAACAAGCTTCCCGATGAGAGAATTATAATTATGAAATGCATGTGGGTCTATGTTATGCTCACAGAGAAATATGAAGTTTAGAGCGACTATATTGAGGCATGTAGAGCCACTTGAAGTCTGGTGCCCTTACCAACTTCCTTTATGACTGAGTTGGCATTACTTACCTTCAAAAAAGCCTTGTATGCACGGGGTGTAGTTACTGGAGACCAGGAGGCTCAAATACAGTTACAGAAGCCCAAAGGGATTAAGATACAGATACAAGAGCTTCATGCGCTCACCTATAGTTTCCTGAGGGGCTATTTACGGAGATACATTGATTTCCTAAGGGGCTACTTATAGGTACATGTTGATTTCCTATAAAGGGCTAGTTACAGTTGAGCTACAGAACAACACATAGATGTTTGTTGATTGCATGTTTAGTGCTATCTCAAATAAGCTACAGAATGCCTTCGGGGTTACAGTGGAAATGATTAGGGTTATATAGATTATATTGTACTTGACATGGCTTATGGGGGACAAGTAAGTTTTATTTAATTGTTTGTACCTGCCAAGATTATGGGTTCTAGGTTAGCTTCTTATGTGACTAATGCTTGTTAGTATACAGTTGTACAGATGTGATTGTTCAAGTTATCGTGTGACTCTGATAGCTGTTTACATTCAGTTCTTATTATCAATTTCAGTTCAAGCTAGTTATTTTCTTATAATATACTGATGCCAATGCATGGGGCACTGCATACTTGCCTGCAGGTTCATTTAGTTATATTCCAAGACCTTTCTAGTAGCTGAGAGTGTTTAGTTCCATTCTTCTAGAGTTTCCATGCTTTTCAGGTTTTTTTGGTTTTTGCTGTCCGGTTCCAGCCAGTGACTTGTTCTCTAGAGGCTTGCAGACTACGGGTTATGATAAACATGCATGTTGGCTGTGTAAGCCTAGTTATATTATCAGTTGGTAGCCTTGTTGTCTTTTATATATGTATATGTGCGCCTGTCTTCCTTTTAATATGATTTAGACTGCATGGTGGTCTTGTCAGCCCACATAGGACGACGTTATTATTGCAACTGTTGGGTCAGCTATTTTCTGTAGGTGTATGTTGCAGCCTTATTGGCCTAATGCTATTTTGAGCCAAGATATAGTTGGTTGTTTTCTTGAATATGTGTTTCTAGTATGCATCAGAAGTGTATACGTCCAGCTAGGTCAGCTTAAGGTTCAGTGTGGCATTAGGTGCCTGTTACGTCTCTCAAGGTGTGGTGTGACAAACTTGATATCAGGCAACGTCGTATCTTAGGGAATTTGCAAGCCATGTATAGTAGAGTCTTCTTTATAAATGTGTTTTGCACAACATTTATAAACAGGATGCAATGGGGAATGATAGTACGGTTACCCTTCTTCTGCTCAAATCGTGCATTAGAGCTGAGTATTACAGGGAAAAGTTCTTGAGCTTGTTATTGTTGCCTGCATACAGAAATAATTCTTATGAGGAAAAGTGCTTTCAATAAAATGCTAGATCCAGCAGCAGGAGTAGGTATAGGGAATTTTTCATAAGTAGAGACGACCAAGCCTAAAGCCAAACAGGATACATCCTCTTGATCTCCTCAGTTTCTCCACTACATTAGGAGCCTATGGTGTCTATAGAATCGCCAGTGCTACCTCTGACCGCTACTCTTTTCATCTGATTAAGATCGAGAGGTGTCGTACATATGTTGGTTCACTTAGTAATGATTCAGCAATAGATAGGTACACCAATCAATGTTAGATCCCTTGAAAGGTATGAAAGATTGTGAAATTGTGAGATTCTTACTTTAAGCTCTCAAGAGTTTTGTCCAGTCTTATACCTTAGCCGCATTACAGAATGATATGGTCATTTCCTAACTCCTAGCCTTTTCTCAACATAGAAGAGGTCGTAAATGTTAGCAGTATGCTATTAAGGGTAAATAACAAGAAAGGGCTAGACCTCTGGATTCCTTTGAGATGTTATAAAAAATGGTCAAGAACCCTAGTAATTAAATATGCCACATAGGCATTCAGTACAGTAAATTCAAGATATTAGGTAAGAATGTCAGGGGCAGTCAAGTACATATGAGAATCCATAAGCAGTATACTCCCAACAGTAGAAAAGCTCAGGTCAGATAAGACTAATTCCACTGCATTGTGTTGGTGGCGGTAGGGAATTCCTGGAGAGTTATAATTATGGTCCCACAACTTGTTATGTTTAAGAACAGAAAGGATATATGATAGGAACCGGCCCGAGTAGGGGCCAGGACAACATAGGTCATTAGGCTTGGCTGGTAGTATTCGTGCCAGTATGGTATATAGGGCACAAATTCCGGACTTTAGCATACATGGGTAAGGGTCCGACGGGAAACATCTAGTTCTGGAAAAGATCAGAACCACACCACATCTAGTTTATGATTGATAAGTTAAGTTTTTCGTTGTATATGAATGAATTAGAATTATGCTCACGCCATGGGTTGACTTGGGGTCTCTCGGGACTCCTGGTCTCGTGTCTATGATCTGAGTGTACCCTCGGATTATGACAAATTTGGTATCAAAGAAATTGGTTCAAAGGTGTCCTAGGGAGTTTGAAATCCACTTAGGTAGAGTCTTTCTCATGGGTGTGAAGCACGCCACACTTATGAAGAAGAGGCTAATAAACATTTTAGGAAATGTTCCCTTCTTTCGTGATCCATATCATGCGGTGAAAACCTCTCCATCCTTCTAATTCGTGCGTTTCGCGATTGCATAAAATTATGGATCCTAGAAGGATAATTGGAAGGAGGAACAGAAATGATGAAGGCCACGAGGTTGACAATGATGACGGGCATCAGCAAGCCCCACCTATTCAGGATCCCTAGGCACCCGAGCCAGCTGGCCATGTCGAGTTTCAGGCGGCTATTCAAATGCTGGCACATGCCTTGACAGTTCAGGTCAACTAACAGGCTGTTGCGCCTGTTCCTCAAAATGGCAATGCAGCGGAAGCTCAAATCAAAGACTTTTTGAGGATGAACCCTCCCGAGTTCACAGGGGCAAAGGTGGATGAGGATCCAAACGAGTTCATCAAAGGGATTTTAAAGGTCACTCAGGTCATGGGAGTGACAAGTGAGGAATGTGTTTATTTGGCCTCTTATCAGCTGAAGGAGGTCACTTACATTTGGTTCAAGTAACAGAGTGATAGAAGGGCAGCGGAGAAGTCCCTATCAGCTGGGATAAGTTCCACATAGCCTTTCTCGACAGGTTCTTCCCTCTAGAGATGAGGGAACTAAAAGCAACTGAGTTTGTCAACCTTAAGCAAGGAAAGATGATGGTGTTGGAATATTCACTTGAGTTCACTCGCCTGTCAAAATAAGCCTCAGAGTTAGCGATGGATCAGAGGGCGCGGGTGAGAAGATTCGTGCAGGGAGTAGCTGAGTATCTGGATAAGGACTGTAGAACAACCATGCTACATCAGGATATGGACTACCCACGGATAGTCCTCTATGCCCAACAGATGGAAGCAGCCGCATGAGGTAGAGGTAGGCCAAGAGGGCCAGAACTGACAGCCACCGGCTCTCCCAGCCTAAGCCAAGGGGTGAATCTCACCAGCAGTCACAGCATATGTCCACTGCACCAGCACCATATTCAGCCAGTACTCCATCCAGGCCACAAGACGGTTAGAGGAGCAGGGCCTCAGGTTCGAGGAGTCAAAACAGCATGCACATAAAGCGTACATTCCCATTTTGTGCTACTTGTGGCAAGAACCACCTAGGGAAATGTTTGGTGGGCTCAAATGCTTGTTTGGGGTGTGGCAAACCTGAGCACAAACTTAGGGATTGCCCTGCAACTAGGTCAGGGGGTAGTGGAGCCCGCACTTCAGCAGCCAGTTCAGCCGTCCCAGTAGCACGTCAGACTCAGCATGGTGCTCCGACTGGCTCAGCTGGCGGCCAGCGCCAGAATTGATTTTATAAACTTGGCTCTCGATAGGAGTATGAGACTTCTCCAAATGTGGTTACGGGTATGTTGTGAGTTTTTCACATTGATGCTTATGCTTTATTAGATCCGGGAGACACACTATCATTTGTGACACCTTACATTGCTAGTCACTTTGGAGTCAGTCCTGAGATCTTGTCCGAACCATTTTCTGTCTCTACCCCAGTTGGTGATTGAGTCATAGCGAGGCGGGTATATAGAGGTTGACCTATTATAGTATTGCATAAGGTTACCTCCGCAAAGTAGAATTAGCTATGACTGATTTTGGCATCATCTTAGGCATGGATTTATTATTTGCATGTTATGCTTTTGTTAACTATAGAACTCGGGCAGTGGAGTTTCGATTTCCAGATGAACCGATTTTAGAATGGAGGGGTGGTTTAACATACCTGTAGGTCGCTTTATCTCCTCTATCAAGGCCATAAAAATGATTTCCAAGGGCTGTATTTACCACTTGGTTAGGGTTAAGGATGTCACATCCGAGAGCCCGACCATTCAGTCAATCCCCGTGGTGCGTGAATACCCTGAAGTATTTCTTGATGACCTACCAGCTGTTCCTCCTGAGAGGGAGATTGATTTTGAGATTGACCTTTTACCCCACACGCATCCCATATCAATTCCTCCTTACCGTATGGCCCCAGCCGAATTAAAAGAGTTAAAGGAGAAGTTGAAGGATTTGCTAGATAAGGGTTTCATTAGACCGAGTAAGTCCCCATGGTGTGCCGCAATGTTGTTCGTCCGGAAGAAAGATGGTTCCCTGCGGATGTGTATTGACTATAGACAGTTGAATAAGGTCACCATCAAGAATTGATATCCCTTAACTAGGATTGATGATTTATTCAATCAACTTCAGGGTTCCAAATACTTCTCTAAGATAGATCTTAGGTCCGGGTATCACCAACACAGAGTCCAAGAGAGCGACATCCCAAAGACTGCTTTTAGAACCCGGTGTGGCCACTATGAATTTGTTGTTATTGGCCTATGGACTAACCAATGCCCCTGTAGCTTTTTGGATTTGATGAACAGGATATTCAAGGCATATTTGGATATGTTCGTGATCGTGTTCATTGATAACATATTAATATACTCCCGGAGCAAGGAGGAACATGCTGCACACCTAAGGGTAGCACTCCAAACCCTCAAGGATAACCAGTTATATGCCAAGTTCAGCAAATGTGAATTTTGGCTGAAATCAGTTGCATTCTTGGGACATGTAGTGTCAAGCAAAGGTATAAGGGTGGACTCCCAGAAAGTAGAGGTAGTAAACAAGTGGCCCAGACCAGTTAACCCTTCGGAGATCATAAGCTTTTTGTGCTTAGCAGGTTACTATCGGAGGTTCGTGGAAGGTTTCTCATCCATTGCATCCCCATTGACTAGGTTGACTCAGAAAAAGGTGAAGTTCCAATGGCCGGAGTCTTGCTAGAGGAGCTTCTAGGAATCAAAGTCTAGGCTAACTTCAGCACCGGTGTTGCCCTTACCAGAGGGTACCGATGGCTTCGTTTTATATTATGATGCTTCGAGGGTCAGACTGGGATGTGTATTGATGTAGCACGGGAAAGTCGTAGCATATGCATCCAGACAGTTGAAAACTTACGAAAAGAATTACCCAACCCATGATCTTGAGTTGGTTGCGGTAGTATTTGCTTTTAAAATATGGCAACGCTACTTGTATGGGGTTCATGTAGATGTTTTCACAGAATACAAGATCTTACAATATGTATTCACACATAAGGAACTGAACCTTCGGCAATGGAGGTGGTTGGAGCTACTTAAGGACTATGACATGAGTGTCCTTTATCACCCCGACAAGGACAACATGGTAGTAGACGCTCTTAGTAGACTTTCTATGGGAAGTGTTTCGCACGTGAGTGTAGAAAACAAGGAGCTGGTAAAAAAGGTACATCGACTTGCATGGTTGGGAGTTAGACTAGTCGGCTCGACCGATGGTGGGGGTAGTTGTTCAGAACGGGTCAGAGTCGTCCTTGGTAGCGGAGGTGAAGGCTAAACAAGATGAAGATCCAACATTGGTAAAGTTGAAAGAAGCTGTTCAAAGTCAGAAAGTAGAAGTCTTCTGCAAAGGGGGAGCTGGTGTGCTTTGGTACCAGGGTCGCTTATGTGTTCCGAACATGGGGAATTTGAGGAGTTGGATGTTGTATGGGGCTCACGGATCCAGATATTCTATCCATCTAGGTGCCACCAAAATTTATCATGCCTTGCAGGAAATCTACTGGTGGAATCACATGAAGAGGGATATTGCAGAATTTGTAGCCAAGTGCCCGAACTGTCAACACGTGAAAGTCGAGCATTAGAGACCGGGGGGTGTGCTTCAAGACATCAACATTCCTACTTGGGAGTGGGAAGAGATCAACATGGACTTTGTAACAGGTTTTCCCCTCACACATAGACAGTATGACTCCATCTGGGTTGTGGTGGACAGGTTGACTAAGGCTGCTCATTTCCTACTGGTCAAAATCACTGATTCAGTAGAAGATTATGCAAAGTTATACATCTGAGAGATGGTTAGACTACACGGAGTGCCCTTGTTCATTATATCAGACAGAGGTACCCAGTTCAGCTATCAGTTCTGGAGATCTTTTCAAAAGGGACTTGGTACCCAAGTCAAGCTTAGCACGACATTCCATTCGCAAACAGATGGTCAGGCGGAGCAGACTATATAGACTCTCAAGGAGATGTTGAGAGCTTGTACTATTGACTTCAAGGGTAGTTAGGACGAGCATTTGCCTCTTGTTGAGTTCGCTTACAACAACAGCTACCACTCCAGCATACAAATGGCATCGTTCGAGGCCCTTTACGGGCGACGGTGTAGATCGCCCATTGAGTGGTTTGAAGTCGGTGTGACTTCATTAGTGGGACTCGATTAAATCCATGAAGCTATGGAAAAATTTCAGTTAATAAGAGAACGACTAAAAACGGTTCAAAGTCACCAAAAGTCTTATGCTGATGTGATGAGAAGGGAGCTTGAGTTCGAGGTCGATGATTGGGTGTTTGTGAAGGTATCTCCCATGAAGGGAGTGATGAGATTTGGAAAGAAAGGAAAACTCAGCTCCTGCTATGTTGGCCCATATCGGGTTGTGAGGCGAGTGGGTAAAGTAGCCTATGAGTTAGAGTTACCTTCAGAGATGGCTTTGGTTCACCCCGTGTTTCATGTATCGCTCTTGAGAAAGTGCATGGGAGATCCAGCCTTAGTGGTTCTGATGGAAAGTGTTGGCGTGAAGGATAGCTTCAGTCATGAAGAGATTCCTATTGAAATCTTGGATCGTCAGGTTCAGATACTGAGGAACAAGGAAGTAGCCTCAGTAAAGGTGTTATGGAGAAATTAGCATGTCGAGGGAGCCACGTGGGAGGCCGAAGCGGATATGATGGATAAATACCCCCATTTGTTCCCTACCGGCTCAGCTTCAGTTTAGGTATCAATTTTTTCCCTAAAACTCTATTCAGTTTTTCATGTTCTATTCATGCGTATAAGTTTGTTTTATGATATGATGTATGTAAGTGATGTTTGAACTAGGACAAGCTATGTGGTTCTTTCTGGGGGTAGTCATTCCGTCAGTTTTCGCCTTGGATAATTAGCATCTATATATAGTGATTGTATGTTTCCGTTTGGTGCTTGTTTCCCTACATTCGAGGATGAATGTTTCTAAGGGGAGATGTTGTAACACCCCAGAAGGGCCTACGAATAGACCTGGGAGTTGAATTCAAAAACTGTAGAAAACCTGGAATTTGCACCAGTATAACTCGAGGTATGAGTCGTGGTGAGGACCTACGACTCGTGACTCGAGTCATGAGGAAATTGGGAGCTTGAGGTTGTGTCGCGGGTAGTCCTACAAACCGTGGTGAGAAGGTACGACTCGTGGTTAGGAGTCGTGGTGAATATCTCAGTGGTGCTAGAGTGGGCCGTCACGGGTCATGGTACAACACGTAGGATGAAGCAACGAGTTGTGGTGAGGAATTGTGGTTAACTAGTATTGGTTTGGGTGGATGGTACCACGGTTGACAGTATGACCCGTAGGATGGTGGGACGAGTCATGGCATACCAATCGTGGCCAAATTCAGAAAGTTAGGAGAATGGGTGAAGTGACCACGAGAGGTAACCACGAGTCGTGACTTGATGGTACGACTCGTGGCACGACTCAAGATCGGGGCCAGAACTGCTTTTCAGCGAAATTTCAGTAAGGGCAATTTTGACTTTTCTACAGTTTTGGGCCCTAAACCCCGTCATTTTGCGGTCAAAACAGGGTCTTTAAGGGATTAAAACTGCAGTTAAGTGTATTTTAGCAATTACAAGTGTTAGAGAAGGGAGTAGGAATGGTTTCGAGCAACTTTCTTCAAGATTCTTCAAGTTTTCACTTAGGATTCTTTAAGGGAGTAAGAATCACGAAATTTCTAGATATGTGGGGTGTTGAATGGGTAGTTTCATTCCTATCCATGCCCAAATCCCTCTAAATTTCTAGGTTAAAGCTGCCAAATATTTATGGGTCTTTATGAATTTATATGATTCTTTAGAATTACAAATGAGCTTACTATATCATATCCAATTCGTGACTTTCGAATTTATTTGGGCTGATTTTACTTGTTTATTTTATACTTCATGATTTAACACTCTAAAAGTATGAATTCCCAATTATAAAGGATTTTTAGCAAAAATTCATGTTCATGATCATTCTGCAAGCTTAATATGAATTTGTGAATTCCAAGCATGTCTTCAAGTTTTCTTTTTCTTATGTTGTCATGATTATGTTTCGTATAAATTAAGCATTTCAAGCATGATTAAGATTTTGGGCCATGCCCGTATGCTGTGTATGATTTATGAACTATGTATTTAGCCGACTCATGGGCTCAAATTCCATGGCTAGTATTATGAACTCTCAAGCATGGTATGATTTTTATGATTAAACTAGTTGTGCATGTTATGTATGAATTTCTATGAGCACATTGCATGTTTTGGGAGTAGTACTTAACAACAAGTAGGTTCGAGGCCCAAGTTACGCCCCAAATCTCAGAACTATGTGCCACCGTAGGTTATGCTTGGGACCTTCTCAGTGACTGTCCCCTATGCCCTACGGGGCCTTCATGAGTGATATATCGCCTTTCATGGTTCATACCCTTTGCAAGATATGAAAGGCCTCCCGACTAGGCGTACAAGTCGGATTTCATGTGTGCTCATGTGGAGTATGTCGGTTATAGAAATCTCTCATTGTTACTCATGGTTTTAAAGTATGCATGATTATGTTCCTTTGGCTCAAGTTATGATTTATGAAATGTTTTTCCCGCATGTTATGACTTTGACGGTTTTATGATTATTTTTGGAAATATTGAGCCTTATGATAAACTTATGATTTCGGTTTTATGATCATGATGTCCCCACTCCTATAAATTTTATGTTTTTAAGTATTTTTTTGCATTCCTTACATATTCAGTACTTTCCGAGTACTGACCCATATATTTTCAGGATCTGGTTCGCAGGCTCAGCGTCGTCCCTAGTTTGTGCTCAGTTTCGCTAAATCTCCAATGGTTAGTCCTCATGATCTGAGGACTTCATGTTCAGACTTGTTTAATTTTCTTATGTTTTCAAATGTTTGGGTTAGTTGGGGTCTTGTCCCTTCAACCCGTCTTTTATGATTAGAGGTTTTCAGACTTATGTGTAGTATTTTGTCATTCATGAAAGTATTTTGGTTTGTCGTTCCTTACAATTCATGATACGATTTTCAATTAGTTTATGATTGATAAGTTATGTTTTTCGCTGTATATGAATACATTAGTGTTATGCTCGTGCCATGGGTTGACTTGGGGTCTCTCAGGACTCCTGGTCCAGTGTCTACGATCCGGGTCTACCCTCTGGTCGTGACATAGCCTCTAAGGAGAGCTGAAGGCCTCATGAGAGCTCTTACTAGTGTCCTGAAGCAGCTGAAGAGCCTGCTCAATAATAGTGGCTATGAAGGCCGGCATGTCATTAATAATCATAGTAACTTACCGCTCCTCTTTATCAAGTCTTGAGGCCAATCCAGGCAAGGTACTGCTAATCTCAATAATGGTCTCGGTGGTGCAATTTGCATAGGTGCAGTGGTGGCTGGATCTACTACTATTGTGTCTGATTCACCGGTTGGTTGTGATGTGGCCTCCTAACGCAGGATGCATTGACTCTCAATTATGGGCCCAACAGGTAGTACGGAGCTAGGGCGACTCACCGAGTGACCACAGTGTCATCTCACATCCTAGTGATATCGGTCATCTAGAGAGCATTAGTAAATAAATCATCCCTTGGCAGGATCGCATATGCTTGCCCTGTGGAATAGTGTTGTAACCAAACACAAAAATGGTGGAGAAATGGCAGTCTGGATTAACTTATCCTTCAGCTCCAAACACACACTAGCTGATATCTATCCTCTCTTTGACCACAATAGAGGCCATAACTAGAGTGTGTCTAAGCGATAGTTTGTTGGCGCTCTTCATTGTCATATCCAGCTGCATACCACATTAAACTATAATTTTAGTCGCAAGCTGTAACTCTCTCTTGAATATATCAGATGCCTCAAGAGCAACCCAAACTTGAGTACCTCTTCCTATCACTCCAGCCATCCATCCTCTAGCTTATTGGCCCCGTGTGGCTATCTCATCATACGCAGATGTGTCCACCACCTCAAAATCATCCTCAAAATAGTATCGATTGATAGCTTTTGTGTTGGTGTGTCCGACACTTCTCTGATCATCACTGACATCATTGGCTCTATCTGCATCTTCAGCACTGGGTTCGACTATAGGAGGATTGCCCCATATACAACATAATACTCATAGACCAGTGTCTGAATGTACTAGTTAACCGAGTAAAATGATGTTGGGCATATTCTAATGCTCATTTGCAATACTTTTGCCCATCTTTTACCTTGTATTGAGTTCATAATCCTTATTAAATGCATAAATTCATGTTTATCTTTGTGTTGTGAGCTAACAAATGCTTTTAGATAATTGGAGCATGAAACCAAGGAAAAAGGACTCAAAAATGACCCAAAGTGTGAAGACGAAGAGTTCGCAAATGTTGGCCAACTGAGATGGTTGGTGTGGCGCGACAATCCCTAAACATCATAGAAATTGTCACAAAAGTTGGTGCTATTGGTGGCATGGCGCGCCAAATCCCTAACTTCGAAGGAAAATTGGATCAACACATTAGCGAGATGGATGGCGTGGCATGCAAGAAGTATCCCAGACTTAGTAAATTTTTCAAAACACATTAGTTCTTTGGAAGGAGAACCATGCAATAGGTGTTCGAATGCCCAAAACTTTGACTAACACCTTGGTGGATTGGCTGGCTTGAGGCGCCCGGAGAAAAAATTCCGAGGAAAATTATGCCTAACCTATCGCTCTAGGTGGAACGACGTGCTATACCTCTTTCGGGACACAATTTTCTGATTTTGAAGCTAAATATTTGAGAGCAAAAGCATCATTTGAGGCCTCTGTTGTAAATATAACGTCTAGGTCGTTTGTTAGCTATCATACATTATTTTTGTTTGATCATATTGAGGGTGTAATGCAACTTTTGAGGAGAGATAAATTCACAACTTAGGTTTTTTCTTATTTTCTCTATCATTTTATGCTTTGAATGATGATATCTTTGTTTTTCCTCTTTAACATGTGTGGCTAAACTCCTATTCTAGGGTTTTGGTCATAGTTGATGGTTGACGTTTGGTGGATTGATTATGCTAGTATTGATTCTTCCTTATAGGTTGTTTATATTACTTATGTTAATTGCTTATTTGTTAGATTGATCACCTTTCGAATAAATCCATTGACTTTTTGTTGAATTCGGGAGAGGGAACTAAAATGGTTTAAAGTAAATATAAAACAGGAATTCAAAGACTCTTTGTGCCATTGGTTGAAGGATAAAAGTTGTTGATGAGGACAAGAATATACCCTTCAACCTTGTTTAGTTGATATACAAGTAGCCAAAACCATTGTCTCATGCTTCTCCTGCAACCATAGGGATATAGGCGTTAAGGTTCATGAGATAGTTCTTGGATGCTTGGGAGAGTGACAAGAAATGAGATAGTAACTTACAACTGGCAACCTTAGGAAGAATTAATCTAGAAAATTAAAGTCTTGAAAACTCAATCTGAAGCGAAAGTACCATTTCCCTAGATTTTCATCATCATTCGAAGTACAAACAAGCTTACAACAATTTTAGTTTTGTAGTTAAGTTACATTTCATGTTTTTGCAGTTTAATCTCCAAACCATTCCCTATTTTAATTTGTGTTTACTAGAATAGTGAAACAAAGAGTTAACCTTAAATGATTAATCTAACAAGTCTCTGAGGAATCGATAATCGGGACTTCATTTTCCTATATTACTTGACGACCATGTGCGGTTGCGTGCGTTTGGGCGACATCAAGTTTTTGGCGCCATTTCTGGGGACTTGAAGATTGATTAACTATTTTTGGTTAGGATTTTTACTACACTATTTAAGTATTTAATTTTTGTAAGTATATTGTATAGAATTTTATTTTTCTATTTTTTAGTATCTTAGCACTCTTCTTAACATGACATCTAGGTGTACAAATGGGTCGAATGATGGGTATTCATATTTTTGTGATTCATGTCTGAATTATGGAGGACCCACTTGTGGCAACACTATCATTCTTGTGGTGTATGTGGTGGTCTAGATGGCCATTGGAGTAGTTGCCCAAATTCTTATTCCCCTTCCCCAAGCCCCTATTATGATCCTCCTATTGTTTTTTATGCTTATAGGAATAACGAAGAGGATGAATAGTATGATTAGATTAGCAATTTGGAAAAAATGATCCTGGAGAATATGGAAGTAATGAGGGAGCAACTTACTGAACAAGAAAAATCCTTAAAAAGGATGAGTGCCATGCTCATAGAGTTGATGGTGGAGGCTGCAACTTGTAATAATTTGCAAGTCACGATCTTAGCCAATACTAAAGAGGAACCTGAAATGGAAGGGAGAATATAGTGCAAACAAGAGATAGGCCAATTTGGATCAACTATCCATGACTTGCAGGCTCTTTTGAATAAAAAAGTTAAGGCATCTAAGGTGCAACTACAAGGCATTGTGGATACTATCCAACGCATGGAACAGGAAGAATAATCCCAATCATTAGACTATTCTTACTTGCTTGATGTTGATGTTGAGGCAATGGATAAAAGTGAGAATTTCAATCATAATTCAGTTTTGGAGTTAGGGCGTATTGGTCCTCATTATAAAATCTTTTCAACATTATATTTGGGGGAAACCTAGAAATAGAGCCTTCCAAGCCTATGGAGAGATGTGTAGATGAGGAACAATGCCCCTATATTCTAAATTTTATTATGCCAAAGAGACATAACAACGTCCCTCACTTAAGGGCAAAAAAGTAAAAGATGCAAAGTCTATATAACTTGGTCCCTTCATGTTCACACCACTGCCTCTTAAGCATAACAAAAAATTGGAAAAGAAACTAGGGGAGAAATTTATAAGCCCAAAGTGGACAAATAATTGGTGAAAGTTGATCCCATCATGTGAGGACTTTAAATCAGGCACTTGTTGGGAGGAAACTCAATTTGTAATAGTGTAGTTTGTATTATTTTCTTTTTGTATACTATCGTTTTTGTTTTATTTTTTTGTGTGAAGAGAAGGGAAAGTCTGAGTACTCGAAATCAAAGCTAAGGAGCTATCATGAGCTTAAGTGTTGGGTTGTGCAACTCATGAATCAAAGAGACATGCTGCTAGCTAGGCGATAGAGGCCTTAGGGAGTATTTCTCACCCTTGTATGTTTTTTACATTATAGATGTTGTAAGGACAGAGCATGACTTTAAGTGTGGGGTGAGGTATCTTTCGACATTTTGATGTCAAAGGTGAGTATGCCATCAAGCTTATTTGAACTTAATTTGAATTTTTTTTAAAAAAAATGCCATACCTCATCCACCCTTCGATTTTTCTTATGCCCTCGGTTCTTTTATGAAGGGAAGACCTTTAAATTGTGTAATTTTTCATTTTTAGGAATCATTATAATCATAGAGTAGTGACCCTTTCCGATGATGGATGGATGACGACTATCTTAAGGGAAAATGTCATGACCCGAACATAGACCCAGATTGAGACAGGGACAAGGAACTCCGAGAGGATCTAAGTCGACCATTTAATGAACATAACTTCTAAGTCAATCAATAAAAGCGGAAGATTAAGATGATAAACATAGCAGAAATCTAAACATAACATAAAATCTGAACATACAACATGAGTCTGAAGCTGAATACAATCTATGTATGATGAGTATTACTTCTGATGAGTTGATGGGACAAGACCCCAACTAACTTTCTAAGTCTGAAATTGAAAATATGAGGATAACTAATAAGGAATGGTCCTCGAGAGATGAGGACTAACCAACTGAGACTTTCTATGCTACTCTGGAAGGCTGGCTAGCAACGAGGCTGAGTCTGAATATCGGAGCCTGTATCATGAAATAATACAACATAGTGTATGTGGTCAGTACATGGAATATATCGAGTATGAAAGGTAAGTAAAACCCCTTAAGTAAGTAATCATTAAATTATGCATAATATAAAACATAATCAATATAAGATTTTGAGAGTAAGGCTTGCATGCTATTTTCTGAAATCATGATCTGAATATAACTGCATATCATAACTGATTTGAATGACCTGAAGCTAAAAACTGATAATCATAAGTAAAAACTTGTAACACCCCGGAAGTGCGTAAGAATATACCCAGGAGGTTGAAAGTTGAAAACTGTAGTAATTTGGAAAAAGTTGCAGGACGGGCCATGGGATGACTCGTGGTATCAAACCATGAGTCATTGTATGTTGTCGTTGGTTGGGGAAAGGATGGTGTCAGTGGAGACAACGAGACGTATAACGACCCGTTGGGGGATGCAATGGGTCGTCCTTTGCAGTCGTGGTTAGAGTTAGGCTGGGCAATGGTGTAAGCAACGGGAGACCCAACAACCCGTTAGGAGAAACCACGGGTCGTTAGTTGTGGTCATGGTCAGAGGGTAAGAATTCCCAGTGTAGGTTAAGGGTTGTGACCACAACTGGAAAGAACCATGAGTCGTGGTGAGGCTCGTGGTAAGGGGGTTTAGATTTTGTGATGAGCAAAACAACAGATGATGTAATGAGTCGTGGATTCTAGGCACGGGTCGTCCTGTCGACCAGTTGTTTGGATACGAGACTAGGTCACTCAGCAGTCCATTCAACGAGGGAATTACGCGTCATTGGTGGCTCCCACAACCCGTTGGTACCACTCGTAGGATCTATCGGGCCAATTTTTAGGGCAGGTTCATTAAGGGTATTTTTGAATTTTTAACGATATAAAACCCTAAACTATGTCTTTTTGGCTTGGGAAAGCTGGATTTTTAAGAGAATGGCCTATTCTAAACTCTAATTCATGCATGCAAGAACTTTGAGAGGTAATTCAAGGGGAATTTCAAGCTTTTCACCTCAATTCCTTCAATTTCATTCATGGGATTTTAAGGAGGGTTAGGAGTTGATAATCCCAGGTATGTAAGATCTTCAATGGGTGGATTCTTCCACACCCATGCTCCTTCTCTATTAATATTTCCAAAATTTATTTGAAAAACTCATGGAGTTTTATATTGGTTTGTATAAAATTTAATGATCTAATTATGGGTCTTGTGATTTTGAAACTCTATCATTATCTCTGATTTTGATCATCTTTTGAGCTCTAAATTGATATTAGTATGACTGATTCCGAATTTCTAATCATTTAAGCTTGATTATGCATGCCCATGATAAATCGATTTATGAACCATTGATCCATTGATGTTTTGATAAGCCTAACAGGTATTATGGATTAAATCATGTATATATTATGCTATCTATTATGCTCTTATGGAAATTTAAACTAAATGCATGATATACAAAGTATGTATATATTTTATTAAGCATGAACTATGTTTTGGTATGTACTATTATGAGCACTATATATGTTTTAGAAGTAGTATTAAACACCGAGTAGGTTCGGAGCACATGTTAAGTCCTGGATCTCATGAACTACGTGCCACCGTAGGTATGTTGGGATCCTTTCATGTTTCTCCCTAGCCCAAATGGCCCTTTTCATTTGTGATAACGCCCTTCATGGTTCCTACCCTTGGCAAGGTACGAACACCCTCCCGACTAGGGTTACAATCCGGGCTTCATGTGTGCTCATATGGGGTATGTCGGTTAAGAGAATCTCCCACTATTCCTCATGATTTATGCATGTTTATGACTATGTATATGGGATCAAGTTATGTTCAGTAAGAGTTTTTCCCTTATGATATTTATTATGAATGTTTATGAATGATTCGAAAACCTTGAGCCTTATGTTATATTACAATAATTATGTTATGGTCATGTTATCCTACTATTATGAACCTTTATGAGTTTTATACATGATTTAAATGCCGGTTTTTACCTACCTTGCATATTCAGTACATTCCACATACCGACCACATATTTTTAATGTTGTATCGTCTCATGATACAGGTCCCAGTTCTCTGGCGCATCCTCACCCATAAGATAGATTCGGACTTTCTCACTGCGTACTTGGTGAGTCCTCATGTTTCGAGGTCTACATGTTCACACTCTATGTTATTCCTTTAGTTTCTGGATGTTGGATTAGTTGGGGAGTTGTCCCATCAATCCGCCTTTCATGTTTTCAGGCTTATCAGACTAAAAAGTTGTATTCCGCTATATTATATAAGTATTGTACTGTTTTCTCTCATGTTATGTTATAATTACGTTCTCTATATTAAGTCTTCCGCTCATGTTATTGAATTAGATGTATGCTCATGCCATGGGTCCAATTAGGGTCTCTCGAGGCTCCTTGTCCCGTGTCTACGATCTAGGTGTACGTTTCTGTCGTGACAAAACTGAACATTGGGTCAAACCTGCTGAAAACATAATATCATGACTGATGTACATGCATAATTGAAATCATTAGAAACAATGGGAGACTCATCATATAACTAACATTACCATAGTAAAGCTTACGTGGTCCCGACTATTATACTCAAGTGGGTAGAGCCATCTAAAGCCTTGCCAGGGCTAAAGATGCTACCATGATATTGATATCAAGTGGAAGGCCCCTTGGGGCAGGGGAAAACTCACAAAGGTGGTCCCAAATAATCTGAACATACCTACGTTGGCTCATAATTCTGAGGCATAGGGTTGACTGACCCTTAGCCTACTTGGTGCTTGACAGTACTCCCAAAAAAATATGCATATGCTCTCCATCATTTTTTAACAAAGCTGACCATCGTCTAGTGAAGAAGGTGAATAATCATATACATATAAAATATGAAATCATACATGGGGATCCTTGGCTCAAACCATACCACAAGCTAAACATAATCGGGAGTCTAGACTCTAAAACCATTTGGTAAGATGATGGACATTAAATCATAAATCATACTTGAACATATGGTAATGCCCAATTATTGAACATGTTTGAAAAATACTTGATTCACTTAAAAACATGATCATAGACATGAGTAACTTGAAAACATGCTTTTCTCAGAAGTATCTCATTATACTTGAGTATACATCATAGATCTCAACTTTCATGAACTTTCATGGATGGGAATCATAGTTTATAAAACTTGAAAACATGATATATAATTGAAAACATTGTAAAACTTGCCCATGAATCATAATTCAACAATAGAAACATGCTTAGATCATACCCATAATAGAAACTTAGGGAATTCATGCATTGGGGTGAAATCCCATAGAATCAACATGTAGATTTTCATGAATTAGAGAGGGATTGGGAATCAGTGTAAAAAATTTGACCCATTCATAACACTACATACCTGAGAGAATCTAATTCTATGACTTTTCTGATTGCCTAAGGAATAATTGAAGAAGAACTGGTGCACCCCATGGGGATTTGCTCGGTCTGATGAATCCCGTCTAGAAGTTCTTTCAACTGCTCTTTCAACTCCTTTAACACAGTTGAGGCCATTCTATAAGGAGGAATATATATATAAGATGCATATGGGGAAGAAGGTCAATAATAAAATTAATCTCCCACTCGTGAGGGATTCCCGATGAATCATATAGGAAGATTTCTAGATATTCACATACTACTGGAACTGACTGGATAGTTGGGGTCTCATACGTAGCATCCTTAACCCTAACTAGATGGTGTACACAACCCTCAAAAGTCATTTTTCTAGATTTAAGGTAAGAAATGAAACTACCTACAGGCACATCTGAACTACCCTTCCACTCTAAGGCTGACTCACCCGGAAATCGGAACCTACCGCAAGGGTTCTACAATTAACTGAGGCATAAAATGCAAATAGCCAGTCCATGAAGAGGATAACATCAAAGTAGGTCATTGCTAACTCTACTAGATCTGCGGAGGTGATTTTCTGAAGAACTGTGAGAGGGCAATTTCAAGACACTCGTCGAGGTATAACTGAATCACTGACTAGAGTAAAGACTAAAAAGGGTTCAGATAGGATTTCGGGACTGAATCCCAAGCTACTAGTAACGTAGGGCATCATAAAGGACAAAGTAGCCCTTGGATCTAACAAAGAATATACATCAAGGTGGAAAAATCATAACATACTAGTGACTACATCCGAGGAGAATTCCTGCTCCTGGCGGGATGCTAGAGCATAGAATCTGTATTGGGGCTGTCCACCACCCGTGCTAGTAGATGCCCCCTGTTAGGATGGGTGTGCTGGTGGAGCTACTGAACTGGAAGTTGGGCCTCGACCCCCATCATGGCCCCGTCTAGTTGCTGGGCAATCTCGGAGCATATGCCCGGGCTTCCCACACCGGAAGCAAGCACCTGTACCCGCCAAACACTGACCCGTGTGTTTCCGAACACACCTGTCACAAATTGGGGTACTGGAATCTGCGGGCCTGCTGCTCTAGCCTCTAGAGCTTGTTGCTCGCCCTCTCTGGTCGTGCCTAGATCTAGATGGCACACTCATAGTTGACGATGCCGGGGCTGAGAATCTCTGGTGGGACTACTGACGATGTCCACCACTTGGTCTCTACTGAGAGAACCTATAACTGTCTATCCTCGCCCTCCTAGCCGCCCCTCTCTCTCTCACGTGCACCATCTCCATCTGCTGCGCGTACAAGACTATCCAAGGAAATCCATATCCTAATGAAGCATCGTAGTCCGATAATCCTTGTCTAGGTTGTATGCCACTCCATGAACAAACCTGCTCACCTAAGCACTCTGATCAACCACTAAATCTGGTATGTACTTGGACAGACGAGCAAAATCTAAGGAATACTCTTGTATAGTCATCTTTCCTATTCTCAGATTCACAAATTCAAGCGCATTTAGCTCCCTCATCTCACGAGGGAAGAATCGCTCTAGGAAAGCGACATGAAACTCATCCCAACTAATAGGGCTTGCTCTGACTACCCTACAATCCTTCCATTGTTTGAACTAAATGTGTGCGAGCCCCTTCAACTGATACGAGGCCAAATTGTCACACTCATCCCCAATCATCCCTATAATCTTGGTGATCTTCAAAATGTCCTCAATAAACTCATATGGATCCTCGTCCACCTTTGACCCAAAAAACTCTGGAGGGTTCATCCTTAGAAAGTCTCTTACTCTCGATATCACCGTATTCCTGTTTTGAGGGACATGCGCCACCGCTTGTTGATTGACCTGGGCGGCCAAGGCCTATGCTAGCATCTGAATGGCTGCCCTGAATTTAGAGTGGGCAACCGGCTGGTGCATGGTCCTCATGGTTGGTGAGGCCTGCTAGTGCCCGTCTCCATTGCCATCCTCGTGGCCATTTCCATTTCAATTTCTCCTTCCATTAACTCTGCGGGGATGCATGATTCTATAAATGCGAATAACACGAGTTAGAAGGATAGAAAGACATTTCGCCGCACGACTTAGATCATAAAAGAACGGAACATTACCTAAACGTCTCGTAGACACTTCATCATAAGTGTGGCGCGCTTCAAACCCATGAAAAAGACTCTACTTAATGCATTTTTCGGACACCCTAGGACACTTCAAAACCTATTGCTCTGATACAAAGTTTGTCATGATCCTAACATAGGTCCGAATCGAGCTACGAGACAAGTAACCCCGAGAGGCTCTAAATCAACCCATGGCATGAACATAACTTCTAACTCAATCAATAAAAGTGGAGGATCAACATGATAAACATAGCAAAAATCTAAACATAACATAAAATATGAACATACAACACGAGTCTGAAGCTGAGTATAATCTATGTCTGAAGAGCCTCTACTTCTGATGAGTTGATGGGACATGATCCCAACTAACTCTCTAAGTCTGGACCTGAAAATATAAAGACAACTGATAAGGAATGGTCCTCGAGAGATGAGTATTCACCAATTGAGACTGGATATGCTACTCTGGAAGGCTGGCTAGCAACGAGGCTGAGTCTGAATATTGGAGCCTGTATCATGAAATCATACACTATAGAGTATGCGGTCAGTACGTGGAATGTACCGAGTATGAAAGTCACGCCCCGCCCAGGGGGTATGACTGGCACCTGGTGCCCTGGTAGGACCTAGGCTGCTAGCTGGTGAGCCTAAGCACATCTGGTGCCTGGCTAGCTCTAGCTCAGATTTCTGGAATCAACGGGCTATATAGCCGTTGTAAATACAGCCTCCGGCCGGCTGGGCCTATAGCCACCTGTATTGTAATATCAGCTAACCAGAATCATACTTATGTCGGGAGACCTATGCGGGCCGACAAGGCCACCATGCTGACTAGTCATCTAAAACTTCAACACAAGACTACTGTAAGACTACGTGACTGGCAAGGTCACCACTACTGTCAAACTAAGGCTTCACACGGCCAACATAAACTGAAATTCTAAATAGCTATAACAAACTGCACGGCCTCACACGACCGACTCGACTGACCACAAGGACATATATACAGACTGCAAGCCTCTAGGAATACTGATAAGATGGTCGGGACAGGGCCCCGGCCTACCCATACTATACAACAAAAGGGAAATGATATAAACCTCTGAAATATCAAGCTTCGGATGACAGGAGCTGAAGACTCTGCGCTGGCTAGGATCACTAGGGATCGCCTCCTCATCTATGAGTACCTGCAGGCAAGTAATGTAGCACCCCACTGGGCGTCAGTACCACTGGTACTGAGTATGCAAAGCAACTGAAACAATACAACTGAATACAGATAACATAACTAACAATTCTGTGAGCAGAAGGTAACTGAATCTGAAGAACAGATAGGAACTAGATCAACCTTTCTGCACTGATAGGCAGGAACATGTCTGTAGTCACGGCAGCCTACTGTCTATTAACTAATATATATAAAGCACATAAATACATATATATTTAGCAAGCAAGAGCCAATACCAACCACCATAAGCCGGATGGCGCCAAGCAAGCAAACAATCTATATACCCCTACTCGGGTCAAAACCAACAAAAAATAAGTCACTCCACTCATCTGCTCACTCGGAGCTCCTCTACCGGCCCCCTGGGTCTCCGGCTCGAGCCATAGCCTCCGATATAAATAACTGTGTCTGATTCCGAAGGACTCCTGTGCAGACAGTAACAGATAGGGTCTGGTTCCCCGGAACTCTCCTCAGGGCTATCTGAAACCGGAGCTGCACCTGTAATAAGATCTGTAACTGTAACTATATCTGTATCTATTCCCTGGGCGCTTGTGCACAACAGGGCTATCTGTACTGTAACGCTGATCAGCTTGATATGGGGAAAGCTTCATCACATCTTCGTCCAAACTGGGGATGGCATGCCACTCCTTGGAGTGACATAAACCCACCCGCTCAGTGGGCGACACGATTCACTCCTTGGAGTGACATAAACCCACCCGCTCAGTGGGCGACACGATTACCAACCCAGGGGCGGCGAGGACGCTCAATAAGGTACCCTCACGCCACGTCAAGTCTCAACAAACAAGTAGCACATATAAATAGCAAGCATGTATAACTGAAAAGACTATCTGAAATCTAACTTCTTATTCTGATCTGTTTCTATACTGAACTGATTCTTTACTGATTATACTGATTCTGAAATCTTTCTTTAACTATTGGCTAATCTATAGCCAATATTCCATCTGTCCGAATGGCCAGTTTATAGCCATAAAACTGTCTGTCTATCTGATTTAACTTTATTAGCTTTTATTCTGAAAATCCATCTCTTTTTATTCAACAACATGCTTGCTAATCATACAATAAGCTATACTGAATCTGGAATGCTAACTCGCCCTTTAACGCATGCTTTACTAACTTTCGAACTAAATACGATACGGCAACACAACTCAAAATCTATTAGACTTACTTAATTCTCAACATTCAACTCCGAGAGTTTCAAATACGGAGTTTACAATGATTTACCAAGCTAAGACTTACTAACTTGCCGATGAACCACTTCACATATCTTAACCTCGAGTTATCCGACTGTCGGACAAGGCTCGGTCAGTATTCCAACTATTTTTCCCAACTGCATTCATATACACGTTAATTAGTGCTAAATACAACTTTTTTCTGAAGGACAACATCACTTTCGATATAATTATAGCCTAAACTTAGGCTTATCGAAAGACGGCTCAAAACTTGCTATTTTTCAGAAGTCCAGAAGGGAGAAGTATTCACTTCATAGCTATGAGCACATAGACACTAGTTTGGAGAAATTCCACTTACCTTAGTCCGGTAGCTTGACGATTCATCGGCCGTATTTCGCGAAACAAATCCGTAGGAATGCTCCCTGCTGCTAAATACCTGGGTATCTGGAGTTAATTTAAGTTTGGACTATGTTTGGCAGCGTAATCGGATGATAATATATTAACCCTCTCCGTCTCTCTCTGTTTTCTACGTTTTTCTGGAAATTAAATAAAGGTTATAACATCACAAACCGAAGTGGGGGATTTATATACTTGGGCCTGGGCAGACCCAATGTGTCACGGAGCCAACGCAGAGGCTCCACCTCCGTGACACGTTGCCATTGTGGAGGGGCTCTGCCCCGGCTCCTTCCGTGATGGTTCAACAGGTTTCTTGTCCGATCCTTTCCCTAGCACGTATGGCTTTCAAATATGCTTAACCAACGCGCGAATAAGCCATCTAGGTGCCGGGAATCTTACGGGGTGTAACAATAATATAAAACATAATCAAGATAAGATTCTGAGTATAAGGCTTGCATGCTATTTTCGAAATCAGGATCTGAACATAACGCATATCATAACTGATTCGAATGACCCAAAGCTGAAAATTTGTAATAATAAGTAAAAACTGAACATTGGGCCAAACCTGCTGAAAACATAATATCATGACTGATGTACATGCATAACTGAAATCATGAGGAACAACAGGAGACTCGTCATATAACCGACATTATCACGATAGAGCTTACGTGGTCCTGAATATTATACTCAAGTGGGCAGAGTCGTCTAAAGCCTTGCTAGTGCTAAAGACACTACCAAAATATTGATATAAATTTGAATGCCCCTTGGGGCAGGGGAAAACTCACAAAGGATGTCTCGAATAATCTAAACCTATCTATGCTGGCTCGTAGTTCTTAGGCATACGGTTGACTGACACTTAGCCTACTCGGTGCTAGACACTACTCCCAAAAATACATGCATATGCTCTCCATCATTTTTCAACAAAGCTGACCATCTTTCACGACCCGAACGTACACCCGGATCATAGATAAGGGACAAGGGACCCCGAGAGACCCCAAGTCGACCCATGGCACATGCATACAACTAATCTCATGCAAATAAAAGAAATGATATTCATAAAAAAAATATAGCTGGAACGTAATTATAGCATAACATCAGGAAATACTGGACATATACATAGCTGAGTACCAAATACTTGTCTGAGAGCCTCTAATACATAAGATGGGTTGATGGGACAACATCCCCAACTAACCCGGCCAATACTGAAACATAAATAACATGAAAGTCTGGAAAACGACCCTCAAGAACTCACCAGTAAGCTGAAAGCGTAAGCTGAGATGGACTAAGGATGAGGATGAGCATGAGATCTGGACCCTGTATCATGAAATGATACATCATAGAAAGTATACGGTCAGTACGTGGAATGTACTAAGTATGAAAAGTAAGTAAAACGGACATTCTAGAGTAAATAAAACTCATAAATAAATATAAGAGAAGGACATCATGCTTACGTCAAAATCATTCATTTTCATAATCGTAAGTAAACTTTATCAAAACATAACTTGAGCCAATAACATAAATATAATAATGTGTAAAACATGCGGAACAATGGGAGGACTCGTCATAATCGACACCATCATGGTAGAGCCTTTCATGATGCCCCACTATATCACTCAAATGGGCAGAGTCGACCCTGGATTTCCAGTCGAGGGTCGTGCATAAGGCATGATATCACATTTGAGGGGATCATTATTGTTGTGCTCCAGCGCACACGCAAGCGTACGCGGTCGTACAAGTAATACAGTGACCCTTTTTAAGAGCTGGATGTCGAACCCACAGGTACTGGACCAATTCAGTGAATATTCAAGTTCAAGCGTATAATTAACATTCACAAGTGTTGAATATAGAAGTTTTCGGAAAATTGTAATTAAGTCTAGGGGTGATCACAAAATACATGAGAAATAATATAAGAAGCAACTAGAGTTAAGGCCATATAATCATGCAATGCTACACTTTGTAATGGTTAACGTAAGAAATTATCAATTGTTGTCTCACATAGTTGGAAAATGTGATATTCATGGTCTCTCGAGCCTCTAAACACGACAAACTAGCCTCACAACTACATCATTGAGTGGGGATGTGATAACCTAGTTCGTGGGCAATTCATCTACATGGATGTGGTTTACGGGGTTTATGCTCTTGATTAGGGACTTTCATACCTCTAATCATTTGATCCAACTTAGCTTCACAACTACTTCTACGAGTGGTGGAGTGATAATTTTAAGCCGGTGTCTTGCTCTCATCCCTTTTTAGCAACCAAGCAAGGAAAATTAGGTATATTTTCTATCCTAACCGTGAATCATATCTAAAGATAAGAACTTGCTCCCTACATTCCTCTGTTCTTGCCTAGGGTTACTCTTTCAAACTTTTACCTAAGCTTAACGCATTTGTTTTCATGGTGATCAAGCATAAAAACAACAATAATGAAGAATGTAAGACAATACAACAACTAAAAACTCAAACCAAAACAAATTCATGCATTACAATCATATCACGTGGCCTCGACCCTAGAGGAAGGGTTTTAGCTACTCATGTTCGTACAAATACTCAAAAACATATTTATAGTGGTGTACTTACAAGAATAATTAAAAGAGAATGAAATATAATTAACCCTAAGTAGAGTTCTTCACTTCTCCCTTTTCTCCTTTACAGTTTCCCAAAGTTATTTCGTGATAAATGATTTTAGAAGCTAAGGGTTCAATTTATAGTAAATAAGGAATTTGCTAATTTTGGCCTGTCATGGAATTGCTCCATGGCACGGAGGTGGACACGCCAATTTTCCTCCGTGACACGGAGGTAATGCGTAAGCTCATTGGAAATCGCATTGAAATGATGCTTGGCCGAGGCATGGCGCGATGACCAACATGACACGGCGCTGCCCTGGCGCGATGGCCTGCGTGATATGGCCTATGGCGCGCAACAGTGCCTAGCGTGGCACGGCGCTGGCGCACAGGTGCCCTGGAATGCTGCATCCTTGCGCGCATGGCCTTGGCGTGGCACGGCGCTGGGCGCGGTCAGCCTTTCCATGGCATGCTTTCTTGCAAACTTTTGCAATTCGCTTCCAAATCCATTCCTTCACTTCAGGCATCATTATTTAGTCCCTCATATGCATTTTACACCTATAACACAAGGACAAATCATGTTGGTTAGTGCATACCCAAATTTACATAAAATCACATAAGAATATAAGTGTATAAATAGACACACATGACTAAACTAAGTTAAAATAGAACTTGGGCAAGTAGTTATGCCCAAGATCAATTATCAATACAATGTATCATTAGAGACCCACTGTGGCACGTGGTTATTAGACACCGACGTAGTCCTTTGAACGCCGAGCTGCTCGATGCTAGACGACTCCCAAAAATGTGCATATAGGCTCATACATAAATCAATAACATCATCCATTAAGATTCATTGGCTAAAATGCAACATTTATCATCATTGATCCCCTTTAAATGTGCTTAGCCAAGAATCAAAGCCCTTTTCATCGGCCAACATCATAAATCGTTAAATCATGTAATTCATTTCATAAATCGTAATTCATTCTTCAACATGTGGGCATTACCAAATACTTCATCATATTCAATTCTTTTAAAACATGCTCATAAACATGGGTAGCTTGAAAATGATACTTTTCTACCATCCATAAACTCAACTTATAGAGTAGTCATCATAAATCATAACTTCCATGAACTTTCATCAAATGGGCATTTTTAGATTTAAAAGATTGAAACATGATTTGAGGAAAATAATAATAGAACCTTCCTATAATTCATAATTTGATAATTAAAATTCAATCAAATCAGACCCATAAAGAGAAATCACATTTTCATGGATTTGGGTGAAACCCCATAGAACTTGAATAGGAGAATTCATGAATTAACTTGAACTTTGGGCATGAGTGAGGAAGAATTCCACCCATTTTGAATCCCCACAAATCTGGGAATGGATGGACTAAAGTTCCTTGAATACCCACAAAGAAATTGATGCAAATTTGGGAAAGAAAGCCTTGAATCTCCCAAAAACCTCTCTAAGCTTTTGCATGAGAATGTGCATGCATAAAGGGCTTAACCCATCTTATATATCTCAGAAACATATCCAAAACGATGTAGTTTAGGCCTTAGGGACTTAGAAAATTATGAAAACACCCTTATTAAAATGCCGGATATTTCTGGTCGCTAGTCCCCACGAGGGACCTAACGGGTCGTTGCCACATGGAGCGACTCGTGGCATGGTTCGTTGAGTCCACTGCCCAAACATCCAAGGGGACCCCATGGGTGACTTCACGAGTCATGAGGTCAGACCACGACTCGTGGTCACCTTTCGTGGCCTACACTGCCCTTCCCGACTTGCCAAAATATCCAAGGTAGACCACGGGTGACCTCACGAGTCGTGAGGTCTGACCACGACTTGTGGTCAGGCCCGTGGCCTCCTCACTTAGGCCTTGACAAACCATGCTGACCATGAGTAACCTCATGACTCGTGGTCACTCCTCATGACCAACCTCATGGGTCGTTCTATGACTTGGTGCGAATTTTCAGTTTTTTTCTCGGTTTCCACTTTCGGGTCTGATCCTTGGGTTCTCGGGGTATAACAATATCTCATCCTTGGGAAAATTCATCCTTGAATGTTAGAAACATGCAGAAAACTCAAAAACAAGCTATCACTATATACAATTACCAGTCATTTAAGTCGAAAACAGACGGAATGACTACCTTCGAAAAGAACTACATAGTTGAACCGAATTCATACATCACATACATCTACCTTATCATAAAACAAACTTGTACACATGAATTGAACAGGAAAAGCTGATTAAGAGTTTAGAGCAAAAGTGATACCTCAAACTGAAACTGAGCCGGTAGGGAACAAATGAGCGTATTTAGCCATCATATCTACTTCGGCTTACCACGTAGCCCCCTCAACATGCTGGTTTATCCATAACACCTTTACTGAAGCTACTTTGTTTCTCAACCTATGAAAATGACGATCTAAGATTTTGACGGGGACTTCTTCATAACTGAGACTGTCTTTCACCCCAATGCTATCTACTAAAACTACCAAGGCTAGATCACCCAAACACTTCTTCAAAAGTGACACATGGAAGACGGGATGAATTGAGGACAACTCCGAGGAAAAGTATAACTCATATGCTACCTTTCCAACTCTGGTCACAACTCGATAAGGACCAATATAGCGAGGACTGAGTTTACCTTTCTTTCCAAACCGCATGACTCCCTTTATGGGAGATACCTTTAGAAATCCTAGTCGTCCACATCAAACTCCAAATCCCTTCTTCTCACATCAACATACGATTTCTAACTACTTTGAGTGGTTTTCAATCGGTCCCTTATCAACTAAACCTTCACCATCACCTCATGAACCTAATCTGGTCCTATCATATCTACCTCACCAACCTCAAACCATCTGATGGGAGATCTACACCTCCGCCCATAAAGAACCTCGAACGGTGCCATCTGGATACTAGAGTAGTAACTGTTAGTATAAGAAAACTCGATCAAGGGAAAATGATCATCCCAACTACCTTTAAAATCCATAACACATGCCCTCAACATATCCTCAAGGGTCTGAATAGTTTGTTCTGCCTGGCCGTCTATTTGCGGATGTAAGGCCATAATGAGCTTAACCTACGTCCCAAGTCCTTTCTGAAAAGACCGCCAAAACTGAGAGGTAAATTGAGTACCTCGGTTCGAGATGATAGACAAGGGCACTCCATTAAGTCAAACAACCTCCCAAATATACAACTTTGCATAATCCTCTACTGAATCCGTGGTCTTGACTGGTAGAAAATGTGCTGCCTTAGTTAGCCCGTCAACCACCACCCAAATGGAGTCATAGTGTCCACGAGTACAAGGTTGTCCTATAACAAAATCCATATTAATCTCCTCCCATTTTAAAGTGGGGATGCTGATATCCTGAAGTACGCCTCCCGACCATTGATGTTCGACTTTCACTTGCTGGCACTTTGGACATTTTGCGACGAACTCTGCAATATCTTTCCTCATACCATCCCACTAATAGATTTATACCAATCCCGATACATTTTTGTGTATCCAAGATGAATAGAATATCTGGTACCATGTTCCTCATGCAATATCTGAACTCTCAAATTATCAACGTTAGAAACACATAGTCGACCCTGGTCTCGTAGAACACCATCTCTCCCTTGGGAGAAGACCTCCACCTTCTAACTCTGCATCGCCTCCTTTAGCTTCCTCAATATTGGATCCTCACCTTGCCTGGATTTAACATCAACCACCAAGGACGATTCTGACCCATTACGCACAACAACACCGCCATTGGTCGAGTTGATTAATCTAACTCCCATTCTTGCAAGTCGATGGAAATCCTTCACCAACTCCTTCTTTCCCTCATACACGTGGGACACACTCTCCATGGAGATCCTACTAAGCGTGTCTGCAACCACATTAGCCTTGCTTGGGTGGTAGAGGACACTCATGTCATAGTCCTTAAGTAACTCCAACCACCGCCTTTGCCGAAAATTTAGATCTTTTTGTGTGAACACATATTAAAAGATCTTGTGATCCGTAAATACATCTAAGTGGACCCCATAAAAGTAATTCCGCCATATCTTCAATGCAAACACCACCGTGGCCAACTCAAGATCATGGTTCGGGTAATTCTTTTCATGAACTTTCAGCTCTCTCGAGGTATATGTTATTACCTTCCCATGCTACATCAACACACATCCCAACCCGACTCTTGAAGCATCACAATACACTACAAAGCCATCAGTACCCTCGGGTAAGGCCAACACTAGTGCTGAAGTGAGTCAGGTCTTCAACTCTTGGAAGCTTTTCCCACATGCATCCGACCACTAGAACTTAATCCTTTTCTGAGTCAACTTAGTCAAAGGTGCCGCAATAGATGAGAAAACCTCAAGAAACCTCTGGTAGTAACCTACTAGGCCCAAGAAACTCCGATGTTCTAAAGGATTCCCTGATCTAGACAAATTCTTCACCGCTTCGATATTCTGGGAATCTACCCTTATGCCTTCTGTTGATACCACATGTCCTAGAAATGCTACCGAGTTTAGAAAAAATTCACACTTGCTAAACTTTTCATACGGCTGACGATCCTTGAGGGTTTGCAGCACTATCCTCAAATAAGTGGCATGCTCCTCCTTGCTCCGAGAGTATATCAAGATGTCGTCAATGAACACAATCACGAACATGTCCAAATATGCCTTGAACACCCTGTTCATTAGATCTATAAAAGTTTTGAGTGCATTGGTTAGTCCAAAAGACATAAAAACAAATTCGTAGTGACCATACCGAGTCCTAAAAGCGGTCCTTGGGATGTCATTCTCCCGCACTCTGAGTTGGTGATACCTGAACCTGTGATCAATCTTGGAAAAGCACTTAGCAACCTGAAGCTAGTCAAACAAATCATCGATCCTGGGTAAGGGGTACCTGTTCTTGACAGTAACCTTGTTCAACTACTGATAGCCAATACACATGCGAAGGGAACCGTACTTCTTTCGAACAAATAGAATTGGCGCACCCCATGGAGACTGGCTTGACCTAATGAAGCCCTTATCCAATAGATCCTATAACTGATCCTTCAATTCCTTTAGTTCGGCGAAGGCCATCCTGTAAGGAGAGATAGAAATAGGATGCTTATCTTGCAATAGATCAATACCGAAGTCAATTTCCTTCTCTGGAGGAACACCGGGCAAATGGTCAGGAAACACCTCCAGATATTCGAACACCATCGAAACTGACTGGATAGTCGGGGTCTCGGACTCCACATCCTTAACCCTAACTAAGTGGTACATGCAACCTTTAGAGATCATTTTTCTAGCCTTAAGATATGAAATAAACCGACCTGCTGGTACCACCAAACTACTCTTCCACTCCAACACTGACTCACTCGAAAAATGAAATTCCATTATACGGGTCCTACAATTGATCGATGCATGACATACAAACAACCAATCCATGCCAAGAATAATGTCAAAATCAGTCATGGCTAACTCTTCAAGGTCTACGGGAGTAACCTTATGAAATACAGTAATCGAGCATCCTTTATATACTCATCTAGCTATGACTGAATCACCAGAAACTTAAAACGGTTCTGACAAGGTCTCGGGACTAACTCCAAGGCTACCAGCAATGTAAGGAGTCATGAAAGACAATGTGACTCTTGGATATAGCAAGGCATAAACATCAATATAAAAGATACGCAATATACCAGTGACCACGTCTGGCGAAGTCTCATGCTCCTGGTGAAAGGCAAGGGCATAGAATCTTTTTTGGCACTGTCCGCCACCCCCACTAGTCAATGCTCCCTACGGAGCGAAAGGGATGGAGCTGTTGCTGTCCTGGTGGTCTATGCACGACCCCTATCGTCACCCTGTCTAGCATATGGGCATGCTCGATGCATGTGCCCGGATCTACCGCACCCATAGAAGACATCTGAGCCAAGCAGGCACTCTCTAGTGTGACTCTTGCCGCACTTCCCGCATGGTGGAGAGGTATACTCTAACTGGGTGCCCCTCTGATTTCTCAACCCTGAAGCCCTGCTCCTCTGATAACCCATGGGCTTGGATGGGACACTAGCTAATGATGGTGTTGGGGCTAGTGACCTCTGCTGAAACTGTGGAAGGTAGCCACCGCCGTACCTCTGATGTGAAAACCCACGACTATCTGTCCGATCCCTCTTTGCCTCCCTCTCCCTCACATGAGCCGCCTCCATCTGCTAGGCGTACAACACTATAAGAGGAAAGTCCATATCCTGGTGGAGCATAGCAATCCTGCAATCCTTCTCTAAATAATCGGCCACTCCATGAACAAACCATCTAACCCGCGCCCTCTGATCCATTCCAACTCTAGGGCATATTTTGACATCCGGGTGAACTCAAGTGAATACTCCAGCACTGTCATTTTTCCCTACTTGAGGTTCACAAATTCCGCTGCTTTTAACTACCTTATTTCTCGAGGGAAGAACCTGTCGAGAAGGGCCATATGAAACTCATCCCAGCTGATAGGCCTGCTCCCACTGTCTTGTTGTCCTTCCATTGCTTGTACCAAATATGAACGACCTCTTTAATCTGATAAGAGGTCAGGTCAACACACTCCCCATTTGTCACCCCCATAACCTAAGTGACCTTCAAGATCCTTTCAATAAACTCATGTGGATCCTTTTCCACCTTTGATGCCATGAACTCAGGAGGCTTCATCCTCAAGAAGTCTCTAATTCGAGCCACCGCTGCATTGCCATTCTGTGAGACCTGCGCAACAACCTGCTGGTTGACCTGAGCGGTCAAGGCTTGTGCCAACATCTGAATAGCTGCCCGAAACTCAGCGTGGGCAGCTGGCTCTGATGCCTGGGGCTCCTGAACAGGTGGGGCTTGCTGATGCCCATGGTCATTGCCATCTCCGTGGAATTCACCATTTCCATTCCTCCTTCCGTTCATTCTTCTAGATGCCATAATTAAGAAAATCGCGAATCGCACCAATTAGAAAGATGGAAAGGCTTTTCATCGCACGACATAAAACATGAAAGAAGGGAACATTTCCTAAACATTTGGTAGCCTCTTTGTCATAAGTGTGGCGCGTTTCACACCTATGAAAAAGACTCTACCTAATGCAACTTCCAAACTCCCTAGGACATATATAAACCAATGGCTCTGATGCCAAATTTGTCATGACCCGAACGTACACCCAGATCATAGACATAGGACAAGGGACCCTGAGAGATGCCAAGTCAACCCATGGCACATGCATACAACTAATCTCATTCAAATAAGTGAAATGATAATCATAAAAAACATAGCGAAAACATAATTATAACATAACATCAGGAAATACTGGGCATATACATAGCTGAGTACTACATACTTGTCTGAAAGCCTCTAATACATAAGATGGATTGATGGGACAACATCCCCAACTAACTTGACCAATACTGGAACATAAATAACACGGAAGTCTGACAAACGGCCCTCGGAACATGAGGACTCAACAATAAGCTGAAAGCGTAAGCTGAGATGGACTAAGGATGAGGATGAGCCTGAGATCTGAGCCCTATATCATGAAATGATAAAACATAGAAAGTATGTGGTCAGTACATGAAATATACTGAGTATGCAAGGTAAGTAAAACGGACATTGTAGAGTAAATAAAACTCATAAATAAATATAAGAGAAGGACATCATACTTAAATCAAAATCTTCGTAATAAAACATAAGGCTCAAGACTTTCAAATCATTTATAATCATTCATTTTCATAATTGTACGTAAAATTATCAAAACATAACTTGAGCCAATAACATAAATATAATAATGCATAAAACATGCGGAATAATGGGAGGACTCGTCATAACCGAAACCATCATGGTTGATCCTTTCATGATTCCCCACTATCTCGCTCAAGTGGGCAGAGCCGACCCTAGCTTTCCAGGCGAGGGTCGTGCATAAGGAGTGATATCACATTTGAGAGGATCATTATCAACACACCATATCAATAGAAACCCACGGTGGCGCGTGGTTATGAGACACTGATGTAGTCCTTTGAACCATGGGTTGCTCGATGCTAGACACGGCTCCCAAAAACATGCATATAGGCTCATACTTAAATTAATAACATCATGCATTAAGATTCATTGGCTAAAATGTAACATTTATCATCATTGATCCCCTTAAACGTTCTTATCCAAGAATCAAATCCCTTTTTAACGGCCAACATCATAAATCGATAAATCATGTAATTAATTTCATAAATCATAATTCATTCTTCAACATGTGGGCATTCCCCAATACTTCATCATATTCAATTCTTTTAAAACATTCTCATAAACATGGGTAGCTTGAAAATCATACTGTTCTACCATCAATAAACTCAAATTATAGAGTAGTCATCATAAATCATAACATCCATGAACTTTCATCGAATGGGCATATTTAGATTATAAAGATTGAAACATGATTTGATGAAAATAATAATAGAACCTGTCCATCATTCATAATTTGATAATTAAAACTCAATCAAATCATACCTATAAAGAGAAATCACATTTTCATGCATTTGGGTAAAACCCCATAGAACTTGAATAGGAGAAGTCATGAATTAACTTTAAGTTTGGGCATGGGTGAGGAAGAATTCCACCCATTTTGAAACCCTACATACCTGGGAATGGATGGACTTAATGTTCCTTGAACACCCACAAAGAAATTGATGCAAATTTGGGGTAGAAGGCGTTGAATCTCCCAAAAACCTCTCTAAGCATTTACATGAAAATGGGCATGCATAAAGGGCTTAACCCATCTTTTTCTAACTGAAAATCATATTCAAAACTACGTAATATAGGCCTTACGGACTTAGGAAATTATGAAAATATCCTTATTAAAACGTAACAAATTTCTGGTCGTGAATCCCCACGAGGGACCTAACCGGTCGTTGCTACAGGGAACGACTCGTGGCCATGGTCCGTTGAGTCCACTTCCCAAACATCCAAGGGGACCCCACGAGTGACTTCAAAAGTCGTAAGGTCATACCACGACTCGTGGTCACCTTCTGTGGCCTACACTGCCCATCCCCACATGCCAAAACATCCAAGGTAGACCACGGGTGACCTCACGAGTCGTGAGGTCTGACCACGACTCGTGATCAGGCATGTGGACTTTACACTTAGGCCTTTCCAAACCATGCTGACCATGAGTCATCTCTCACAACTCGTGGTCACTACTCAAGACCAACCTGAGGGTCGTTGTGTGACCTGGTGCGAATTTTTAGTTTTTTTCTCCGTTTCCACTTTCGAGTCTGGTCCTTGGATTCCCGGGGTATAACACCATCATCTAGTGATGAAGATAAATAATCATATACATATAAAATCTTAAATCATACATGGGGAGCCTTGGCTCAAACTATACCACAAGCTGAACATAATCGGGAGTCTAGACTCCAAAACCATGTGGTAAGCTGATGGACATGAAATCATAAATCATACTTGAAAATATGGGATTTCCCGATACTTAAACATGTACGAAAATACTCGAGTCACTTGAAAACATGATCATAGATATGAGTAACTTTAAAACATGCTTTTCTCATAAATATCTCATCATACTTGAACATACATCATAAATCTCAACTTTAATTGACTTTCATAGATGGGCATCATAGTTTATAAAACTTGCAAACATGATTTATAATTGAAAACATTGTAAAACTTTCCCAAGAGTTATTCAATAACAGAAACATGCTTAGATCGTACCCATGGTAGAAATTTAGGGAATTCATGCATTGGGTTGAAACCCCATAGAATTTTCATGTAGATATTCACGAATTAGAGAGGGATTGGGCATGGGTGTGAACAATTTCACCCATTCATAACCCTACATACGTAAGAAAATCTGATTCTACAACTTTTCTAATTTCCCAAGGAATAATTGAAGAAGAACCTTGAGAGATTGAACTTGATCAGCCCCCCTATATTTCTAAACTTGCATGCATGAATTAGAAATGGCTTAGAATGAACTTTCCCAACCTTAAAACTCATTATTAAAAGCTTAAAACGACATAGTTTAGGCCTTAGAATGACAATAATTATGGAAAAGCCCTTACTAAACTCGCATGGAAAAATAGACTGCCAGTCCCAATAAGGGACTGGACGAGTCGCTGTTCCTGACCACGAGTCGTGGCCTACCATGTGTCGTCTTCACTAGAAGCTGCATCAAGTTTCCACCACGAGGAGCATAACAACCCGTTATTGGTGGCCACAACTCATGGTCACCTTCCTTCTTCCTTACTCCCAAAAACACCTGTGTGTCACCACGGGTGACACCATGACTCGTGGTGCACCCAATGAGTCGTGGTGAGGCCCTGTTAAGTGCACTGTCTAAACTTCCTATTCCTTCAACCATCCTTGACCGCGGCTGACTTAACGAGTCATGGGGCTGACCACGACTCGTGGTCACACCTGTGGTCACCCCAAACTTAAAATTTCAAACTAAGTCCAACTCCTTGCCAAGAGTCACATAACGACTTATGATCATCCTGACGGGTCACTAGATGACTCGTCCTGTGACCTGGTGTAGAAAATCCTATTTTCTCTGTTTCAACTCCCGGGTCTGATCTTAGGCTTTTTGAGGCATTATAGAAAATTAGTCATATTTTTTAGGATTGGGTCAGACATCACCCACTTATGTGCTCTTTCATATTCCACTTAGAAGCTTAGCTAGAGGCAATGAAGTGGTCATTGTAATTGCATAAGTGAGAATTCCACAAGAGACAAGTAATGTTTTTTTTAGTCGACTCAAGACACTTTTAGGGTTTAATAATGAAAGAATTCATTCAAGTTGATTTTGTGATTGTGTAGCTAAAGGAAACCATCTAGATTCTTGAAGCCATGAGAGATGAGCTTAATTGTTGTGTTTTATACATAATGTAGCATCTAGAACATACCTTAGTGTATGTAGGATGGCTAGTTGTTAAAGAATCAAGATAGGATTAAGGCGTTTCTTTGAAAAAGCCATGTTTTCCATGTTTATTTTACCTTCCTCGACATGTTCCCTAATTAACCCCTTGAGATATAAGCCTTATTCTTTTCTTTAGCCACAAAAGTAGCCCATTCCCTTTTTTTGTATGACATTTAGAATTGTTGATCCAAAATATAGTCTTAGGCACTTTGAGACTTGAGAGTGAAGGTCACTAATGTATAAATTATAGGAGAAAGGAAAGAAAGAAAATTATGTGGATAGTAAAAAGAGAAAGTAGGAGAAATGGGTGCCCAAAAAACATGTTGTTTACTTGCTGCTAGAACAATGAAAGAAAAAAGTTTTAATGGTGAATATTTTTATTAATTCTACAAGCAGAAACTAGCAGTCAAGAAGTGATAAAAAGGGCATGAAAGGAAAAGAAAAAGGGTGAGTGAAATGAAGGGTGAACAATAAAGAAAAAAGAGGTGGACAAGAATGATGAAAAATGTCTTAAAAGTTCTAAGGATTGGTAGTCACTATCAAAGAAAGATTATTCATACCCGTCCCTTAGCCAACATTACAACCAAGAGAAGTCCTTATGATCTTAGTCTCTTTTAAATAAATAAGTAGTCTAAATGTATATGAAGGGCAACATTATGGTATGTTGCATATGTATGATGCATCATTTGTGAGCGTGAGTGTGCCTTGCTTATTATATTTCATGTTTTGCATTGATTATCTGAGAGAGGAGAATCACTAAAAGTGAGGGCACAAGGTGTCTAAGTCGGTGTACTATATGTTCCATATTTCATGTTTAATCATGTTGGCCCTGTTTTAAAAAGATGCATTGGTTATAGAAGTTGTGTAGTCTTGAATGTGAAAACTCTGTATATGCTTTATGTGAATTACTATATACTTATGAACCACTTAATCATATGTTCTATGCTAGTTGGTTGAGTGAGAATTGATAGAGGTGAAAAGTGGTGAGAAAAGAGGAGTTTCTACATATTATTGAGGATCACTTCAGGACGAACAATGGTTTAAGTGTGGGGTGGTGATTTTGGGAAAATTCTTATGTCCATTTACCATTTTCCCCATATTTTACCTTATTTTTTCCTTACAAAATGCATAAATTCATGTTTATGTGTGTGTTGTGAGCTAACAACTATTTTTAGATGTTTTGAGTAGTAAAACCAAGGAAAAGGGACTCAAAAATGACATAAGGTGTGATGAAAGAATAGTTTGCAAAAGTTGGCCAGGTGAGATGGCTAGCATGGCGGACCAACCCCTAAACCTAAGAGAAATCTACACAAACGTTGGTGCTATGGGTAGCATGGAACACCAGTTCCCTAGCTCCGGGGGAAAATTTGATCAACATCTTGGCGAGATGGATGGTATGGCGCACCAGAAGCATCCCAGAGGTGATTGGATGCTTATAAAATTTACTAACACCTAAGTGCAAAGGATAAAAGGAAAATTGAGCCACACCTGACGCACTAGGTGGCACGACATGCCAGACCTATTTTAGGGTGGATTTTTGCATAGGGTTGACTGACCCATATCCTACTTGGTGCTAGACACTACTCCCAATAATATGCATGTTCTCTCCATCATTTTTCAACGAAGCTAACCATCGTATATTAACGAAGCTGAATAATCATAAATGCATAAATTTGAATCATACATGAGGAGCCTTGGCGCAAACAATACCACAAGTTGAACATAACTGGGAGTCTTCGCTCCAAAACCATGTGGTAAGCTAAGTTCGTAAAATCATAATTATACTTGAACATATGGGCATTTCCCGATACTTTAACATGCTTGAGAATACATAATTCCCTTGAAATCATGATCATAAACATGGGTAACTTAAAAACATGCTTTTCCTCAATAATACCTCATCATACTAGAACATTCATCATAAATCTCAACTTTTCATGAACTTCTCATAATTGGGCAATTTAATTTATAAAGCTTGAAACATGATTTTTAGTTGAAAACAATATAAAACTTGCACTTGAATCATAATCAATAGTAGAAACATATTTAAATCATATCCATGTAGAGAATTAGGAATTTCATGCATTGGGTTAAAACCCCATAGAATTGACATAGGAAATTCATAATTTAGAGAGGGATTGGGCATGGGTGTGAAAAGATTCACCCACTCATAACCCTACATACCAGATTATAGCTGATTCTTACACTTCCTTGATTGCCCAAGAGGAATTGAAGAGAACATGAAGGAGAACAAGTTTGATCACCTCTATAACTCTCTAACTTTGCATGCATGAGTTAGAATGGCATAAAATGAACTTAACCCTCTTAAAACTCATTATTTATAACTTAAAACGATATAGTTTAGCCCTTAGGATCATGGGTATTATCAAAAAGCCCTTACTAAATTTGCAGGAAATAACTGACTTCCAATCCCCACGAGGGACTAGACGACTTGTTACTCAAGGCCATGACATGTGGCATCATTTGTCAAGTGCACTGCCTGAGGGTTCTTCTGGGGCTCTTCATAGGAGACATCACGAATCATTAATGGTGAATATGAGTCGTGCTCACCACTCGTCACATACACTACCTGGGTTTTCACTTAGCTACATCATATTGCTCACGGCCTTCCCCACGAATTGTGATGACCGACTACGACTCGTAGGGAGCTTCCGTAGGGTACACTGCCACTTCTCTTCACCCTCTCAATCATCCTATCCCACGACTGACTCAACAAGTCATGGGGTCTAACCACGACTTGTGGTCATGTCATGGAAACCTTGAATCCAAAATTTCAAACTCATATCCTGAGCCTCACCATGAGTCACATCACGACTTGCAGTCTGCCTCCACGAGTCACAGAATGACTCATTATGTGACCTGATGCCAGATTTCAAATTTTCTCCATTTCAACTCCCGAGTCTGATCTTTGGGCTTTCGAGGTATAAAAGGGAAGCTCTCTCAGTTTGTATTGAAAGATGGTGATATCTTTGCTCGGGCATGGGAACGTTACAGAGGTTATTTGAGTGATTGTCCGCACCATATGCAGCCTAAGGAGATAATTGGGAATAACTTTATAGAGGGTATAAAGCTCAAGTCAAAGATCCTTCTTGATGTTACCGCACAGGGACAGACTTTGTCCAAGAGTTATGATGAAATTGAGGCTCTCGTGAACCTTATGTCAGTGGGGAGTCAGGATTATCAGGACTCAAGCAAGGATTTGCATCAACGAAGGTGCCAGGAAATCTTGAGGTAGATGGTGCGGTGGCAATCAGAGCAGACATTATCCAGCTAGTGAATGTCATTAGCAAACTTGTAACCACATGTCAAAATCCGAATATAGGCCTGGATCGAGACATGGGACAAAGAACCCTGAGAGGGTCCATGTCTACTCATGGCATGAACATGATATCTAAAAATCAACATACTAATGCGGATAGCAAAAGTATGAAAATATAATAACATATGTACATCTGAATACATAACACAATCTTGAAGCAGAATACACACTATGTCTGATAAGCCTCTACATACTGATGAGATGATGGGATAAGACCCCAACTACACATTAAAGACTGAAACTGAAAATACTGAACATAAGTTGATAAAAGGGTCCTCGAAGGATGAGGACTCACCAACTTTGGCTGAGGGTTGCGAACTCTGAGGATCAAGCTAACGATGGGACTAAACCTGAATGTTGAAGCCTGTATCATGAAACAATACAACATAGAGTATGCGGTCAGTACTTGGAATGTACTGAGTATGCAAGGTAAGTAAAAATGGACGACTAAAAATACATAAGAGATAATAAGAGTAGGATGGCATGATCATAAAGTAAATTTCATAATGTAAACATAAGAGTTCAAGGTTTTCAAACCATTTGTAAACCAATCATAATCATAGTCGTAAGAGAAAACTTTATAAAACATAACTTGAGCCAGAATAACATAAATATAACCATGCATAAATATTGAGGAACAATGGGAGGACTCGTCACAACTGACACCATCATGATAGAGCTTATATGATGCTTCAACTATCTCGCTCAAGTAGGAAGAGCCGTCCCAAGCTTGCCAGGCAAGGGACGTGCGTTATGTGATTCCACGGGATCCATTAATATTTGTACATATGCAAATCTATGATGAAACATAGGTTTAAGACACTGGTGTAGTCCTTTGGATGCCGAGCTACTCGATGCTAGACACTGCTCCAAAAATCATGCACATAAGGACTCATATCATAATCGTAAAATCATTCATGAAGTTCATATCCAAATAAATAATAACATGCTGGATCCCACTTGAAATACATGATTAACCATGAGTAAGGGCTCGCGAATCAGCCAAGAGTCATAGATCCATACATCATGAAAACCATGCATACTTGTCAAAACATTCTTACTTGATATTCATAAATCCATGATGACTACTTGAAGAGAAATCATAACATGAATCATAAATCATAATTTTAGACTTGATAAGATTGAAATCATAATAGAGTCATAAATTGACTTTTCATGAAGCATACATAATTGGGCATAATTTAAGAAAAATTCGAAGCTATAGATTAATGGTTAAAATGGTTATAAAATCTTCCCCTAGATCATAAAACATGATTTGATACATGAAGGAAATTGACCCATATATATATCATAGAGAATTTCACAAGAGTTGGAATAAACCCCATAAGATCATGAAATTTGAATCCAGAATTTAAATTCATGGGAATTTAGAAGAGTTTTTGAGCATGAGAGTTAAATGAACCCTCATTCATAGCCTCAAATACCTGGGTAAATCGATTTCACACTCCCACTTGAAAGCCCAAAGGAAATTGAAGGGAATTTGATAAAATTCCTCAAACTTGATCTTCAAGGAAGTCTCTAGGTTGCATGCATGGGGTGGGGATTCTTAGAATGAACTTACCCCCCCCCCCCTCCTTAAAACAAACTATTCAGAGCTTAAAATAACATAGTTTAGCACCTTGGGGTTTAAAAATGACGAAAATAACTTTAATGAAAAACTTAGAAGATCTGCATTGCTAGTGACAATAACTAATCCAACGGATCGTTCTTTGCTACCACAACTCGTGGTAACCGTCCGTTACTTCTTCTATCACTTTTTATCTTCTCTAATCTTGATAAAACATCTCGATAGAACAGGTCGTTACTCCAAAGGATGACCAGTTACTGCCTCCTGTTACCCCGCTAGATTCCAACTCAGGTCACCAACAATGACTGGTTAGGACGAGTCGTTACTAGTCCCAACCACTCATTGTTTTTGGCCGTTACCATCACTACTCATCATATGGAATTCCTCCCAACAGACACATACAAAAACTCATTGTTCCCAACCATGAGTTGTCCCATGACTTGTGTCAACCTTCTTTCCCCAAGACCGCCCTCACAATGACCCACTCCTAATGACTCGTTACCCCAAATGATAGGTTTTTCATAGACACATTACTCCTAAGTCCAATTCTGCAGCTTCTCACCATGGGCACAACCAATGGGTCGTTAGTCCCACCAATGACTCGTACCACGAATCGTTCTGATAAGAAATCTCAGGTTTCTGCTACTTTTCATTTAAAATCCTGAGTCTAGTCTTAGGATCCTCCTAGGTATTACAATATCTTCCCCTTGGGAACATTCATCCTCGAATGTGGGTAAACATACTGAAAAGCTACGGAATGCAACAACCATGCCAAGTACTGAATATTTAAGCTGAAAACTGATGGAGTAACTAGCTCCGGACTAGAATACATGACTGAACTGAATTCATAAATCATACATACATACATTTATTGACATTAAAGAAACTGGGGAACATGAGCTAAACATTAAAATAAATAGGTTACTAAGGTGGAAACTGATATCTCAAGATGTAACTAAGTTGGGAGGGAATAAATGCGGGTATTTAGCCATCATATCTACTTCAACTTTCGACGTGGCCCCCTCAACATGCTGATTCCTCCACAAAACCTTGACTAAGGCTACTTTTTTTTTCTTAGCTTACGAACATGACGATCAAGTATTTCTACCAGAACCTCCTCATAACTAAGGCTATCTTTCACACTGACACTGTCCACCGGAACAACCAGAGCGGGATCACCTAAACACTTCTTCAAGAGCGATACATGGAAAACTAGGTGAACTGAAGCTAATTCTGAGGGCAACTCCAACTGATATGCTACCTTGCCAACCCGTTTCACAATCCGGTACAGACCAACATAATGGGACTGAGTTTCCATTTTTTTCGAACCTCATCACTCCTTCATGGGAGACACCTTTAGAAACACCTTTGGAAATACCAAATCATCGACTTCAAACTCAAGTTCTCTCCTCCTCACATCTACATAGGACTTTTGGAGACTCTGAGCTATTTTCAATTTGTCCCACTAAACTTTCTCCATGGCCTCATGGATCGAATATGGTCCTATCATCACAGCTTTACTGACTTAGAACCAACCAATAGGTGATCTAAACCTCTACCCATAAAGAGCCTCAAGCGGAGCCATCTGAATGCTATAATGATAGCTATTGTTATTTGAAATCTAAATGAGAGGAAAATGATCATCACAACTACCCTTGAAGTCCATCACACATGATCTCAATATATCCTACAGAGTCTGAATAGTCCACTCGGCCTGAACATCTGTTTACGGGTGAAAGGTTGTGCTAAGCTTGACCTGAGTAAGTCCCTTTTGAAATGATCTCCAAAATCGGGAGGTAAACTGAGTACCTCTATCTGATATGATGGACAATGGCACTCCATATAACCGAAGTAACCCTCGGATGTAAAACTTACCATAATCCTCCACTGAAACGGTAGTTTTGAGCGGCAGGAAATGAGTTGCTTTAGCCAACCTGTCCACAACCACCCAAATAGAGTCATACTGCCGGCGTGTATGAGGTAACCCTGTAATGGAGTCCATATTGATTTCCTCCCACTACTAAGTAGGGTTACCAATGTCCCTGAGCACACCTCCTGGTCTTTGATGCTCAACCTTCATATTTGGCAATTCAGACACTTAGACACAAACCCTGCTATGTCCTTTTTCATGACATTCCACTAGTAGACTTCTCGTAGGTCGCGGTATATCTTGGTGGCACCTGGATGTATAGAGTATCTGGAACCATGAGCTTCATGCAACATCCACTCCTTCAATTCACTAACATCCGGTACATATAAATGACCCTAATATTTGAGCACACCATCTCACTCTTTGGAGAAGACCTCTACTTTCTAATTCTGAATGGCTTCCTTCAACCTCACCAAAATAGGATCCTCATCTTTCCTAGCCTTAACATCGGTCACCAAAGATGATTCTAATCCATTTTGAACAATGACACACCATCCATCGAGTCAATCCGTCAAACTCCTAGCCGTGAAAGTCAGTATACATCCTTTACTAACTCCTTCCTTTCCTTATCCACATGAGATACACTCTCCATGGAAAGCCTGCTAAGAGCATCTATCACCACATTTGCCTAGTTCGAATGGTAAAGGACATTCATATCATAATCTATCAAAAGCTCCAACCACCTTCTTTGATGTAGATTCAAATCCTTTTGGGTGAACACGTACTATAGGCTTTTGTGGTCTGTAAACACGTCTACATGGACCCCATACAGATAGTGTCTCCAAATCTTCAAGGCAAATACTATCGCTGCCAAATTGAGATCATGAGTGGAATAGTGCTTTTCATTAACCTTCAGCTGCCTGGATGTATAGGCTATAACCTATCGATGTTGCATTAATACACAACCAAGGCTGATCCTCGAGGCGTCACAATATACCACAAACCCATCAGTACCCTCAGGTAGGGTCAACACTGGTGTTGAGATGAGTCTAGTCTTCATCTCTTGTAAGCTCTTCTCACAAGCCTCCGACCATTGAAACTCCACTTTCTTCTGGGTCAACTTAGTCAATGGGGCTGCAATGGAAGAAATCCCCTCAACAAATCTTCAATAATAACCAGCTAAACCCAAGAAAATCCTGATATTCGAAGGATTCACCGGTCTAGGCCAATTCTTCACCGTTTCTATCTTTTGAGAGACTACCCGCACACCCTCACTCGACACCAAGTGACCCAAAAAGGCCACCGAGTTCAACCAAAACTCGCATTTACTGAATTTAGCATACAACTGGCTTTCCTTAAGAGTCTAGCACCAACCTCAAATGAGCGGCATGCTTCGCTCCAGGAGTATATAAGGATGTCATTTATGAACACATTCATGAACATATCTAAATATGGCTTTAACACCCTGTTCATCAAATCCATAAAAGTTGTAGGAGCATTCGTTAGCACAAAAGATATAAATACAAACACATAGTGACCATAGAATGTCCGGAAGGCTGTCTCTGGAATATCACTCTCCCGAACCCTAAGCTGATGGTATCCGGATCTGAGGTCTATCTTTGAAAAGCACTTCGCACCCTGAAGTTAGTCAAACAACTCATCAATCATGGGGAGATGATACCTGTTCTTGATTGTGACCTTATTCAATTGTCGATAATCATTAATGCACATCCAAAGGGAACCATCCTTCTTCTGGACAAAGAGAACTGGTGCACCCAATGGGGATTTTCTTGGTTGGATGAAACCCTTGTCTAAAAGATCCTTCAACTGCTTCTTCAACTCCCTTAGCTCAGCTGGAGCCATTCTGTAAGGAGGAAGAGATATAGGCTGCGTATCGGGAACAAGGACAAAAATCAAACTCCTGCTTGGGAGGCATTCATGGTAAATCATCTGAAAACACTTTTGGGTACTCACACACTATAGGGACTGACTGGATAGTCGGGGTTTCGAACGTAGCATCCTTAACCCTAACAAGATGCTACACAACCCTTAGAAATCATCTTTCTGGCCTTAAGGTAGGAAATGAAGCGACCTACAGGCATAATTGAACTACCTTTCCACCCTAACACATTCACCTGGAAATTTGAACTCTACTGCATGGGTTCTACAATTGGATGAGGCATAACATCCATATAACCAATCCATTCCAAATATGACATCAAAACTGGTCATGGCTAGCTCTACTAAATTCCTTGAGGTGACTTTCTAATGGATCGTGACAGGGAAATTTCTATATACCCATCTAGCTATAATTGAATCACCGACAGGAGTAGAGAATGAGAAGGGTTCTGATAAAATCTCGAGATTGACTCCAAAACTACTAGCAACATAGGGCATCAGAAAAGATAAAGTATCCCTTGGATCTAATAATACATATACATAGAGGTGGAATACTTGTAACATATCGATAACCACATCTGGTGACGTCTCCATCTCCTGGTGGTATGCAAGGGAATAAAACCTGTTATGGCACTGGCCGCACCTACACTGGTGGATGCACCCTACTAGGCTGGGTGTGCTATTGCTACTGCTTATCTGGTAGCTTCAGCACAGCTTCTACCATCACCCTGTCTAGCCAAGGGACACTCCCGGCGCATGTGGTTGGATATACCACACCAAAAATAGATATCCAATCCCATCAGGAACTCTCTTGTATGAATCTTGCCCCACTTCCTATAGGCCGAAAAGGTGCGCTTTGTCTGCATGCTCCTTTGGTCCCTCGAACCTGAGGCCCTGCTCCTCTAATCACCTCGCGGTTTGGACGGGGCACTGGCCGAGGATGGTGCTGGAGCTAATGAACTTTGATGAGTCTGCTGGAGATGTCCACCTCCCGATCTATGCTGAGTAAACCCAAAACTATCTGTCCTAGCCCTCTTTGCCTCTCTCTCTCTCTATCTCAGATGCACAAGCTCTATCTGATGGGCATACAAAACAAACCATGGAAAATCAATATCTTGATGAAGCATGGAAATCCTACAATCCTTTTCTAGGTAGTCCGCCACACCATGTACAAACCTACTGACCCGAGCTCTCTGATTGGCCACTAGCTCTGGTGCATACTTGGACAAATGAGTGAACTCGAAAGCATACTCTTGGACTGTTATGTTACCCTATTTCAGGTTCACAAACTCTGCTTCTTTAATCTTCCTCATTTCACAAGGGAAGAACCGATCCAGAAATGCGACATGAAACTCCTCCCAACCAATAGGGCCTGCTCCAACTGCGCTGTTATCCTTCCATTGCTTGAACTATATGTGCGCAACACCCTTTAACTAATACGTGGCTAGATCAGCACACTCCTCTCCGGTCACCCACATGATCTAGGTGATCTTCATAACCTCATCAATGAACTCCTGTGGATCCTCGTCCACCTTTGACCCAAGGAACACCAAAGGGTTCATCCTCAGAAAATCTCTAACTCTTGCTGCCGCCACATTCCTGTTCTGAGGGACATGCTCTACAACCTGCTAATTGAGCTGGGCGGTTAAGGCCTGAGCTAGCATCTGTATGGGTATCCTAAACACTGCATGGGCAACATGCTCGGGTACGTGACCCTCATGGGTTGGTGGGGCCTGCTGGTGCCCTTCTTCATTGGAATTCTCATAGCCATTTTCATTTCCGTTTCTTCTTCCATTAACTCAGTGAGGAGGCATGATTCTTCAAACACGTATAGCACGTACTTGAAGGATAAAGAGACATTTTGTAGCATGATATAGATGGTGAAATAAGGAAACATTTCCTAAATGTCTCATAGCCTCTTCGTCATAAGTGTGGAGCGCTTCATACCCATGAAAAAGAATCTACTTAACACGGCTTTCTGACACCCTGCGTCACTTCAAAACCTAATTCTCTGATACCAAGTTTGTCATGATCTGAATATAGGTCTAGATCAAGACACGGGACGAAGAACCCCGAGAGGCTCCAAGTCGACCCATGGCATGAACATGATATCTAAAACTCAACATACTAATTAGGAAGTCTAACATAAATAATAGAGGAATTCTAAAAATATAATAACATCTGAACATCTGAATACATAACACAATCCTAAAGCTGAATACACAGTATGTTTGATAAGCCTCTACATACTGACAGTTTGATGGGGAAACAATCCAACTACACACTAAAGACTGAAACTGAAAGTACTGAACATAAGCTAATAAAAGGGTCCTCGAAGGATGAGGACTCACCAACTCTGGATGAGGGTCACAAACTCTAAGGATCAAGGTAACGGCGAGACTAAACTTGAATGTCCGAGCCTGTATCGTGAAACGATACAGCACAAAGTATGCGGTCAGTACTTGAAATATACTGAGTATGCAAGGTAAGTAAAAGATGACAGTTAAAAATATATAACATTTAATAAGAGTAGAATGAAATGACCATAAAGTAAATATCATAATGTAAACATAAGGGCTCAAGGTTTTCAAACCATTCGTAAACCAATCATAATCATAGTCGTAAGAGGAAACTTTAAATTGAGAAAAAATAACATAAACATAACCATGAATAAATCATGTTTAACAATGGGAGGACTAGTCACAACCGATGCCATCATGATAGAGCTTACATGATGCCACAACTATCTCGCGCAAGTGGGCAGAACCGTCCAAAGCTTGCTAGACAAGGGACGTGCATTATTTGATATCATGGGGATCCATTAACATTTTTATATAAGAAAACCTATGGTTTCACGTAGTTATGAGACACCGGGGTAGTCCTTTGAATGTTGGGCTACCCGCTGCTAGACACTACTTCCAAAAACATGCACATGAGGGCTCATATCGTTATCATATAATCATTCATGAAGTTCATGTCCAAACAAATAATAACATGCTAGATCCCACTTGAAATACATGATTAGCCATGAGTAAGGGCCCGTGAATCAGCCAAGAGTCAAAAAGCCATACATCATAAAAACCATGTAGACTTGTCAAAACATTCTTATTTGATATTCATAAATCCATGAGGAGTACTTCAAGGGAAATCATTACATGAATCATAAATCATAATTTTAGACTTGATAATATCGAAACCATAATAGAGTCATAACTTGACTTTTCATGAAGCGTACATAATTGGGCATAATTTAAGTAAAATTTGAAACTATAAATTAATAGTCAAAAATTATAAAATCTGCCCCTAGATCATAAAACATGATTTGATACATGAAGGAAATTGACCCATTGATAGATCATAGAGAATTTCACAAGAATTGGAATAAACCCCATAAGATCATGAAATTTGAATCTAGAATTGAAATTCATGGGAATTGAGAAGAGTTTTTGAGAATGAGAGTGAAAGGAACCCTCATTCATAGCCTCAAATACCTGGGTAAATCAATTTCACACTCCCACTTGAAAGCCCAAAGGAAATTGAAGGGACTTGGATGAAATTCCTCAAACTTGATCTTCAAGGAAGTCTCTAGTTTGCATGCATGGAGTGGGGATTCGTAGAATGAACTTACCCCTCCCCCCTTAAAACACACTATTTAGAGCTTAAAATAAGATAGTTTAGGACCTTAGGGTTTAACAATGACGAAAATACAATGAAAAACCTTGAAAATCTGCATTGCCAGTGACAACGACTGATCCAACGGATCGTTCTTTGCTACCACGACTCGTGGTATCTGTCTGTTACTTCTTCTATCACTTTTTAACTTCTGTAATCTTGACACAACGACTCGATAGAATGGGTCGTTACTCCAAAGGATGACCATTTACTGCCTCCTATTACCCCGCTAGATTCTAAGTCAGGTCACCAACAATGACTGGTTAGGACGAGTCATTACTAGTCCCAATGACTCGTCGATTCTTGTCGTTACCACCACTGCTCATCTTTTGGAATTCCTCCAAATGGATACTTACAAAAACTCAATATTCCCAACAGCGAGTCTTCCCATGAATTGTGCCAGCCTTATTTACCTAGGACCACCCTCACAATGACTCCTTACCCCAAATGATGGGTCGTTCCTAGACCTGTTACTCCTAACTCCAATTTTATAGCTTCTCACCACGGGCATAACCAACGGGTCATTCGTCCCACCAATTACCCGTATCATAACTTGTTCTGAGAAGGAATCTCAGGTTTCTGCTACTTTTCATTTCAATTCCCGAGTCTAGTCTTAGGTACCTCCGGGGTAATACACCACACCAGTAGGAAGTTAAGTGCAGCAGGTGCATCAGGTGCATACGCCACCTCTGTCTTGCGAAGTGTGTAGAGAAAGTCATGTATATCCAGGTTTTCCACTTAATCTCGTACTTGTATTCTTTGTGGGACAATAGAATCGTGGGTGGAGGTTTTGTATATAATGCTTTCAATCAGGGGTAGTAGAACGCAAATCCTACAAGGGGAGGGAAGCAAAACTTCCAAAGGCCCTAGAATGGTTATCAAAGGCCTCAGGGCCAGTAGTTGAACTGTTCTTTTGTGGAGAAAAATGAAGCAATGGATGGTGCAATAGACTCAAGTAGTTAATAAGATGCAAAATTCAATCCATGAGCTTGAGAGGCAGATGGGTCAACTGGCCCTACAACAAACGAATTGAATAAAAGGAGCACTTTTGAGTAACACCGAGAAGAATCCTAAAAAAATGGGAGCGCAATTTCTTTGCATAGTGGTAAGGAGATGGGTGAGATTATCCCCAGAGAAATTAAAGTGGATAAGGAGCAGGTTGAGAAGTCCAAGAGTGATGTCGGGGAATCAAGAAACTCACAACCAAAAGTTGTAGTAGCTTGAGCACCGTCTCCATTCCCGTAGAGGTTTCAAAAATAGAAGGAGGATACATCTTGCAAGAAGTTTCTTGACTTGTTGAAGCAAGTACCTGTTAACATCCCTTTGGTGGAACTTTTGTAGGAAGTTCCAAAATATGCTAAGTACCTAAAGAACATTGTGCCCAATAAAAGGCGCTTAACAGAGTTTGAGACTGTGCCTCGTACAGAAGAGTATAGTTCTGGGTTTCAGAATAAACTTCCAAAATAGCTAAGGACCCTGGGAGCTTCACCCTTCCTATGATAATTGGAGACAAGGAAGTTTGTTCAGAGTTGTGTGATTGTGGTGCTAGAATCAATTTGATGCTAGCGTCCTTGTTCAAAAGTTGGGGTTAGGTGAACCACGTCCTACCACAATAACTATGCATCCTGCAAACCTATCTCTAGCCTATCCCGATGGAATAATAGAAGGGTCATGATAAACGTGGGACCTTTCATTATTCCGATGGACTTCATGAGGACTTCTCACTATGAGTACTTCACAATAAAGCTGATAATAGAATCTAGAGGATTAATCAATTCATTGAGTAGTGTAAGTTGCATGAATGTTCTTTGAATTGTCATTTTAGTAAGCATTTCACTCAAATAAAGGAGTGAAGGGGACCATAGTCATGCCGCGACGTTAAATAAGGTGTTTCATGGGAGACAATCCATGAATGTTGTGTCACTACTATAACTAAGGTGCTTTATGGGAGGCAATCCATCGTTCTAACATTTTTACATTTTTCATTATTTTGTCAGGACGAATAAAGCTTCGGAGGCAAAAAGAACTAGGAAGATGAGCTGAAAAAGGTTAAGTCTGGGGTGAGATACCTGTGATAAGGTGTTAAAGTCTAGAAGAAAAATTCTGACAGTTGGTGCTGATCTTGGGCAGATTTATATGCCCAAGTGATACTCAAACGTATCATTTTTACCTTGTTTGTTGTGCAATGTGTATTTAATATCATGTATTTGGTAATAAAATGCGAATTTATACTAACCAACATGATTAGCATTTGTTTTACAGGATAATGTGATTTTGAGGAGCTAAAATGCGTGTTGGAACTATGTCAGAGTGGACTGGAATGCGAGCGTGGAAAAGGCCTTGGATTGCACATTTTACAGTGGCTCCGCGATGGAGCCGTGCCACGCTGCCATCGCGGTAGCACACTGCCTGGGCAGAAATAAAATTGGCAATTTCCAGTGTGCCTGCGCGTCAGCTCCGTGGCACGGAGATAGGCCTCCGCGATGGCCTCCGTGCCACGTTGAGGCCAATTATCCGGACCCTGCAATTTCCAGAGAGGGTCCGCGTCCACGCCGTGTCATGGAGGCAGTGCTCCGCGTTGGCCTCCGTGACACGTTGCTTGTTATTCCGGGAAAAATTTCCCACTAGTATAAATAGCACACTTAGGTTATTTTTAAAGGGGAGTTTTTTAGTTTTAGTTTTTTTAGCTGAGTTCAGAAGTGGAGAGCAGGAACGTGGTTTTGTGGCAGTTGAAGAATAGAAAAGATAAGAGTTTTCTTCTCTTCCCTTCTTCTTTCCTTCAATTGTATGCATGATTAACACTCATTCTAGGATGATTAATCCAAGAATGAGTGGCTAATTCCTTTCTTGCTGAGGTTTTGAACTTGTGTAATGAATGTTGGTAATAATTGATATGGTTTCTTCTTCTTCTTGCATGTTGTTCTATTAATTCTTGTGTTTATTACATTATTGATTGGCCACCATTAATGTATATCTAAAAAGTCCAATTTCACTCGAGAGAGCATGAAATTGGAAAGTTGTGAATTAATAGGGTATTGTTCTTAACTTGATTTGGGAAAATTGGGTTTTGATGTGCTTTATTGATAGAAATATACTTGAAAGCCGTATTAGTCAATTTAGGAACCGGAATTGGAGTGTTAGGTCATAAATTGCATTTGATCACAGAAATGTAGACGGATGGTTTATGATTCTAAAGTGAAATTAAATACGGAAGTTTTAATTTCTAGGCAAATGTTCTTGGCTAGCAATATGAAGAAGAGGATGACCAAATTATCATGATTATCAACTTCATTACTCGTTCTTAACCTTGGCATGTGCATATCCATTTTCTAAATTCAACGTAAATAGTAGTTATTAATTTCAGTATATAATTAGTTTAGAAACAAAACTCACTCAAATATTGGTTGGATTGTTGTTAACATAGTTAGAAATAGAATAGAGATATAGTAAACTAGGCAGTTTTGCATATCTAGAGCAGCCTCCTTGGATCGATACTTGGCTACTTAGCCACTTTATTACTTGTTTGACCACATACACTTGCGTGTCGGTTTTTAATATATACCGAGCAGCGATACGCGCGCAACAAGTTTTTGGCGTCGTTGCCGGGGAGGCTAGGCGATTTGTAAAATTGTGTTTAGTGTAAATTTGCTGTATTTGTATTTTTATTTTCTTAAGTGTTAACAACTTGGTCTTAGCCTGTATTTTGCAGATTTTTATTTCTGTGAACACTGGCAAGGGACAAGGAGCTGGTGGAATCTTACTTAGAGCCAGAACGTGAATTGCACAGTCAACGTAGAGAAGCTCTTCGGAAGAAGCTGCAGTTGCTCAAACAGTCTATGATGGAGCAACCCAATCCACCAGTTGTGTGGGCAGTGTTAGTGCCCGAGGAAGTAGCAGCCAGGCCAGTTCGCGAGGTGGCAATCCCACACGCTAATAATGTACATTCCAGCATCCGCAAACCAGAGCCTGGGGGGAGATTTGAGTTAAAGCAAAATATGGTGCAACTTTTGCACACTAGCGGGAAGTTTACCGGTCTCCCTCACGAAGATCCGCAACAACATCTCCAGAACTTCTTGGAGATAAGTGACACTTACATCCCCGCTGGAGTGTCACCTGATTATGTTCGGCTCACCTTATTTCCATTTTCCTTACTTGGTGAAGCCAAGAGGTGGTTAAAAGCTGAACCACCCAACTCTATATCAACGTGGGATGATCTTGCAAGGAAGTTTTTGATCAGATTTTTCCCTTCAGGTAAAACAGCTAAATTTAGAAGTCAGATTCTAAGTTTTAAATAGAGGGAAGGAGAAAACCTTTATCAAGCCTGGGAAAGATTCAAGTCCATGTTGCGAGACTGTCCTCATCATCATCAGTCAAATGAGGTGTTGGTCCACACTTTTATTGAGGGTTTGGAACCCCACACTAAAATTTTGTTAGACTCAGCAGCTGGAGGGCAAGCGCTGGAGAAGACTTACGAAGAGCTGTACACTTTGCTCAACCGAATTTCACAAGGCAATCCGGAATGGAATGCAGATTCGTCAAGAGGTGGAGCAAGGAAAGCAGCGGGAGTGCTTGAAGTGGATGGATTCACAGCTATCGCTGCACAGATAGCTGCTTTGCAAAATCAGTTAAACACTCACTTCAGCAATATGAATTTGAACCAGCCTTCAGCCTCAGTCAATGCAGTCCAACAGATGTGGTGTGAAGTGTGTGGTAGTAGTGAGCATTCAGCTGAATGCTGTGGTGCAAATCTTGATTCTGTCAATATTGTGGGCAATGCACAGAGGAATCAACAGCAGTTTGGTGGTGGCTACAACTCGAACTGGAGGAATCATCCAAATTTTTCGTGGGGTAGCAACAATCAACAAGGCCAGGGTTCAGGGCAGGGTATGCACAGAAACCAAGGAGGGCAACAAGGCTATCAGAATCAGTTCAGAAATCACAATGCCCCTCCTCCACCACCATCACCGACTATTGAGGAAATGTTCAAGACCATGATTGCCAACCAGGCACAATTGCAGGCTGACTATGTCAAATTGGCAGCCGAAGTAAAGAACAATCAATTGGCAACCAAGGCTCTTGAATATCAGTTTGGGCAATTTTCTAGTGCCCAAAATACTAGACCAAGGGGAGGACTACCTAGCGACACGGATCCCAATCCTAAGCAGGTAAATGCAGTGACCACGAGGAGTGGTTTACAATTAAAGGAGGTGGAACCGGAAAGACCGCCTCAGAAGTCAGGAGCAGCAGATGTTGAGGGAGAACCAACCTTAGATACGGGGAAGACCAAAGAAGCTGAACCAGCAAGTCCTCCACCCCCATTCCCTCAACGACTTAAGAAACACAAGGAGGAGGCGTGTTTCTAGAAATTCATGGAGGTACTTAAACAGGTACATGTTAACTTACCTCTTGTTGATGTCTTGCAGGGTGTGCCAAAATATGCAAAGTATATCAAAGACATCGTGGCCAACAAAAGTCGCTTGACTGAGTATGCCACGGTGGCTTTAACGGAGGAATGCACATCCCGTATTCAGAACAGGTTGCCCACTAAACTGAAGGATCCTGGAAGTTTTACTATCCAGCTGACGATTAGGCAAAGTATCTGAGCTCGTGGGTTATGCGACTTGGGGGCAAGTATAAATCTGATTCCATCTTCGGTATTCAGGAAGTTAGGGCTAGGGAGTCCTAGACCTACAACAGTGATCTTGCAGCTAGCAGACAGGTCTTTAGCTAAGCCGAATGGCATTGTTGAGGATGTGCTAGTGCAGGTAGGCTCCCTTATTTTTCCGGTAGATTTCATTGTTCTGGATTTTGAACCAGATGCGGAAGTCCCATTTATTTTGGGACGACCCTTTTTGGCTACCGGAAAGGCATTGATCGATGTAGCTGCGGGTAAACTTACAATGCAAGCACATGACAAGGTAGAGGTATTTGATGTGTTAAAAGCCATGAAGCTGCCGGCTATACATGAGGAGCTTTCGGAAATCAGCGTGGTTGAACATGTAGAAAGTAAGCCGGCTGTTGAAGCTCAAGACCCCTTGGAGAGAGCGCTTACGCATTCTGATCATTTTGGGGATGGAGAAGCTTGTGGAATGGTTCAATTGTTGGATGGAGCACCTAAATATCTGAGAAGACAGGAATTTCAGTCCTTGATGAGATCACTACAGCCGTTGCCAAAACCGTCTGTTGAGGAGGCACCGAAATTGGAGCTGAAAGAATTGCCTCCCCATTTAAAATATATCTTTTTGGGGGAGGGAGAGACGTTACCGGTTATTATCTCTGCAGACTTGACAGAGGAACAGGAACAGGCAGCTTTGGGGGTCTTAAGGAAGAGGAAGAAAGCAATGGGTTGGCAAATGTCCGACATTCAGGGTATAAATCCAGCTTTCTGCACGCACAGGATATTTATGGAGACAGGAGCCAAGCCAACTGTTCAGCCACAGAGGAGACTTAATCCAGCAATGAAAGATGTGGTAAGGAAGGAAATAATCAAGTGGCTTGATGCAGGTGTAGTCTACCCAATTTCAGACAGTGAGTGGGTCAGACCCGTTCAATATGTTCCTAAGAAAGGGGGGATGACTGTAATCACCAATGAGAAAAATGAGTTAATCCCCACACGAACCGTCACAGGCTGGCGAATTTGTATGGACTACCGAAAACTGAATGAAGCCACGAGGAAAGACCATTACCCCATTCCTTTTATTGACCAAATACTTGACAGGTTGGCAGGGCAGGAATATTATTGCTTTCTTGATGGGTATTCCGGCTATAACCAAATAGCCATCGCTCCTGAGGATCAAGAGAAGACGACGTTCACTTGTCCTTATGGGACATATGCTTTCAGGCGAATGTCGTTTGGGTTATGCAACGCACCCGCCACATTTCAGAGATGCATGATGGCTATATTCCATGACATGGTTGAAGATTTTGTTGAGGTATTTATGGATGATTTTTCTATTTTTGGTAATTCGTTTGCTACTTGCTTGCAGAATCTTGACAGGGTACTGGCTCGATGTGAAGAATCCAACCTCGTGTTAAACTGGGAGAAATGCCACTTCTTAGTGAAGGAGGGGATTGTCCTGGGCCACAAAGTGTCTAAAAAGGTGTTGGAAGTTGATCGTGCTAAAATTGAGGTTATTGAGAAATTGCCACCACCAGTATCCGTGAAAGGTGTACGCAGTTTTCTGGGACATGCAGGATTCTACAGACGATTCATTAAAAACTTTTCCAATATTTCTAGACCGCTATGCAGGCTACTAGAAAAGGAGGTCAAGTTTGAATTAAACGATGAGTGTGTTGTAGCATTCGAAAAGTTGAAGCAGAAATTGATAGAAGCACCCATACTTACTTCTCCTGACTGGGAACAACCATTTGAGCTGATGTGTGATGCCAGTGATATGGCTGTGGGAGCTGTATTGGGACAAAGGAAGAATAGAGTTTTTCATTCCATTTATTATGCAAGCAAGACCCTGAATATGGCTCAGAGCAATTACACAGTCACAGAAAAAGAAATGCTAGCTCTGGTGTTTGCATTTGACAAGTTCCGGTCTTATTTGGTGGGTTCGAAAGTGGTGGTGTACACTGATCATGCAGCTATTCGATACCTATTCAACAAGAAAGATACTAAGCCCAGATTGATCAGATGGATCTTATTGCTACAGGAGTTTGACCTTGAGATTAGAGACAGAAAGGGGAGTGAAAATCAGGTAGTAGATCACCTATCACGACTGGAGAGTCGGTCGCATGTGATGGAAAGTGATGACATTAATGAGGACTTCCCAGATGAGCAACTATTGGCAGTGGGAGAAGCAGAAGTTCCCTGGTGTGCTGACATAGTCAACTTGCTAGTGAGCGGAGTTTACCCCCCTGAAGCAACAGACCAGCAAAGAAGAAAATTGAGGCATGACAGCCGATGTTATGTATGGGACGAGCCATATTTGTTCAAGCAGGGACCAGACCAGGTGATGAGAAGATGCATCCCAGAGAGTCAGATAGCAGAGGTGCTAAGGGGCTGCCATTCTTCATTGTATGGAGGGCATCACGGAGGTGAGAGAACAGCACATAAGGTTCTTCAGTCAGGTTTCTTTTGGCCGACCCTGTTCAGAGATTCTATGGAGTATGTCAAAATGTGTGATAGATGTCAGTGGACAGGAACAATTGGCAGAAGACAAGAGATGCCTTTGCAGAACATACTGGAAGTTGAGCCCTTTGATGTATGGGGCATTGATTTCATGGGTCCATTCCCACCGTCATTTGGAAATCGTTACATCTTGGTAGCTGTAGATTATGTATCAAAATGGGTGGAAGCAATAGCTTGCCCCAGGAATGATAACAAGGTAGTAACAAAGTTTGTGAAGAAACACATTCTCACAAGGTTTGGGACACCCCAAGCAATTATCAGTGACGGAGGAGCTCATTTTGTCAATGCAAGCTTCAAGAAATTATTGGCTAAGTATGGGGTGCGCCATAAAGTGGCCACAGCATATCACCCCCAAACTAGTGGGCAGGTAGAGGTGTCAAATAGGGAGGTAAAATAGATTCTTCAGAAAACGGTGAACACACAACGGAATGATTGGTCTGGTAAACTTGATGATGCATTGTGGGCCTACCGAACAGCTTATAAGACACCGATTGGAACGTCACCATACCGATTGGTCTATGGCAAAGCATGTCATCTCCCGGTTGAACTTGAGCATCGAGCTTTCTGGGCTGTTAGAAAGCTAAATTTGGACTTAGAGCTGGCGGGTAAAAAGAGATTGATGCAGCTCAGCGAACTTGATGAATTCCGCTGGCATGCCTATGAGAGTGCGATGTACTACAAGGAAAGAACCAAAAGATGGCACGACAAGCATATGGTGCATCGCATTTTCGAACCAGGACAGAAAGTTTTGCTTTTTAATTCAAGATTGAAATTGTTTCCTGGTAAGCTGAGGTCTAAATGGTCTGGACCGTTTGAAGTAGTGAGAATGACCCCTCATGGGGCGGTAGAACTGTGGCAAGAAGATAGGAGTGCTACGTTCTTGGTAAATGGGCAGAGATGCAAGCACTACTGGGGAGATGACCATGATTGGGACAAGTCGTCCATATCCCTAGTAGAAAGTTGAGCATAAAGGCTGTTGAGCCGCGACGTTAAACCAGGCGCTGCACGGGAGGCAACCCGTGAAAAATATTTTTCTTTCTTTTTCCTTAGTGTAAAGTTTTTCTTTTATTCTATTTTCTTTTCTTTTTCTTGACTAGGCTTAGATTTGCGTTTTATTTAGTAAATTTTTTATTTAGTAATTTAGTAAATTTTTTATTTTTTTTGTAGGGAATCTATTAATTTAACCAATTTTTCTTTAGTGAGGTGATTTTCAGGTATACTGGAGGAAAAATACTTGGAATCGAGGAAACGAGGTGAGGTATGAAAAATAAAATTTGATGGTGAAACAGAGCACTGGCGCGTTGGCGCCGTGTCACGGAGGCAATGCTCCGCGTTGACCTCCGTGACACGTTGAAGGCAAATCTGGAATTTTTTAAAATTCCAGTAAGCCAACGCGTTGGCTCCGTGTCACGGAGGAGGGACTCCGCGTTACCCTCCATGACACGTTGCCCTTATCCCAGTGCCGGGTGACACCGGGTTTCCGGGTGACCCGCGTGTTTCCTTTAAATAAACCCCCGATTTTCGCCCATTTTCCCCCATTCCCTCTACCCTCCGCGACAAAAACACCCATTCCCCTACCCCCAAGCAACGTGCCACGTTAATAGACAAGGAAAACGTCAAGTTTTCGTCGATTCTTCAATTCCAAGGTATGTTTTCATCGTCTAACTCAATTTTTTTTTTGGCGATTTTTGTCAATTTTGGGCATGTAAGGTGAGACATACCACCTTAGGTAAAAATTAAACATGATGGTGAATTATGTTGTGATTGATTATGTTCGGATTGTTGTATTTGGCATTTGAACTTGTCGATTATGTAAATAATTCGAAATTGATTGTCGAACTCTATCCTAGGGCTTGGGTTGTTGAATTTGACTTGGGAAACTTGATTGTTTGGTGAATTCAATGCCGGGGGGTGTTTATTATTTGAGATAAGTCATGGTAAATAGTGTGTAAATGTTCAAAGACGACTAATTCTCGAATTTTTGTGGGAAATTGCATAATGTGTGAATTGGTTAGATTGTTTAGATTAGCTTGTATACGAAATATTTTTCTAGTTGTTTTTAGTTTGTGGTTGTTTTGTTGCTTGTGTGATGGTTGAATTGCTGTCAATAGTAGGATTGGGTTAGCTGTATGAAGTCTGAGTAGTTCGCTAGCCGTTATGCTGTCGAATTTTTGTGAACGCACTAAGCAACATGTTTATAGTTGATTGTGTTTGGGGTGTAAATAGAGCTATCCTTGCTAAAATGTTGTAAATATTGTTAAAGACTAAGTGTGGGGTAAATTTTGTTTAACCCGACCTTAGCCGAAGCTAGCAAGTTTTTAGCTTAACGTTGTGCTTGTTTGTGTAAATTGACAGGTACAATGGCCAGCCGACAAGATAAAGGCAAGGGTGCTTCAACCTCAGGCACCGGCAGAAAGAGAATGAGACTGGGCAGTGCTGTCCCAGCTGCACCTGCTGTTCCACGCAGTCAACACCGCCGATACGGGACACGATGGGTCACCGATGAAGGGAAGAAATGGTACGCAAAGCATAAGGAGAACAAGTACTTCCCGAAGGAACATATTGCAAGGGAACCACTTGCATAGGAGTTCCCTCGCATTGTACAGAGGATTGAGGCAGCTGGGCTCAGCTTTATTTTTCAGGAGCCTAAGGAGTGCAACCTTCACTTGGTCCGGGAATTCTACGCCAACTGGAACCCGGCCATCAGGAGCCATACTATTAAAATCAGAGGGCAGATTGTCACTCTGAAACCCCAGCAGCTGAATGCCATCGTTGGAGCGCGGGACACAGACGCCCACGTCCTCCGCCAGTTAAACATCACCCCACCGTACGCCGACATCAGACGTACGTTGTGTGGGGCTCGATCCACAGCCGATGGAGCAGACACAAAGAGAGGGGTTACCATCAGACTCTGCCTTATTCGCAGATGAACAGGGAGGCCAGAATCTGGCTAAAAATTGTATGTTCGTGTTTGATCTCGGGAGTGCATATGACAGACGTGACCCGGGACCGTGTCTGCCTGGTGTATGCCCTTATGAAAGGGCTTGAGATTAATGTGGGGGCGGTCATAATATCCGCCATGAAGAGAGCCAGACTACACCAGGGCCACAGATACGGGTTTGGCGGACTCATCACCACCTTCCTCCGAGGCCTCGACATTGAGGAAGAACCCTTGGATTACATTCCGCAGTTGGAGCGGAGGGCCCTTGATCTGACAAAGACCAAGGCCCCCGACACTACACACGGACCGGTGCTGACTCTGGGCGAGCGACATGCTCGTGACGACCAGTATATGGCCCGTATGTTCGGCATGAGATGCTACAGCTACGGATAGGTGGGAGACCAGCCACCGAGGATGAGTTATGGCAGTTGGAGCTGGACTACCCCTTTGGCGAGAACGCCAGAGCTTTATGCAAGGTGGGGCCAGCCTTTGTGGAGCCGACTGATGACGACGTCCCTACTGATGAGGAGACACGTCGTGAGGACTCTGATGTAGAGTCCGATGACGACGATGGAGCCGATTCGGATATGGGCGACGAGGCCGCAACACCAGATGAGGAAGTCAAATATTTCGACTGAGCAGGGAGTTCCACCACCCATATGTTGTGCTTTGTATTGTTGTGAACACTAGGGACAGTGTTCGATTTAAGTGTGGGGTGGGGAGTAGTTAGGTGCTGGGTCATAGGCTCTAAACTTGCTGTATAATTTTTCCTTGATGTTTATGTATGTCTGTGCTTTCCCTGTTGTTGTGAACTGATTTTGTGATCTATGTGTATATATTTGTGTTGTGGCTGATGATGTGTGTTTTGAAAGTTATGGTTGCCTTTGTAAATATTTTGTAAATTTTGTAAATATTTTTTTTTCTATCGATATGATCGATATTTTTCAAAATTTTTGCGAAAAGATTTTGCATTTATCAGCATAGTTTGCAAATATTTTCTATCGAAATGATCGATGTGTTGCAAAAATTTTGAAGTTTTATTTTTGGGTTTCTCGGAGTTTGTTTTCGGTTCTTTTACCGAGAATAGTCCCATTGAACCGATGTAATAGTTAGTGACCGTTCCCTATGATGGATGGATGACGACCGTCTTAAGGAAAATGTGGTCGATAGGAGTAGATGTTTTGTTTTTAATTTCTTTGGTGGATTGCATCAATAAACTGTAGTTGCTTATGGTTGCTAAAATTTCGTTGCATGTTGTAATTGATGTTCGAAATGTGAAAATGATTCGGTTGAAAGCATGCAATTTTGTAAATATGTTGAGTTACCTAGGCTATAGAATTTGGTTCATTATGATTGAGGCTTAATCTTGAATTCATGTAATTGACTAATTAAAGAGTCTGTGAATGCATCTTGATTCGAGCATGTGCATGAAGTGTGAGTGTGGTTTTGCTATTCCATGTCATTGTGAATTGTCTAGAACTTGCCTGGTGTGTATACAAAACGAAATGAAGGAGGTGTAGTGTTGGAAAGGATGTAGGCATTTCTTTGTTTTAACCGTTAGTTTCCATTTTTTTCTTGTCAAATTCTACCTTTTTATATGTTGTATACCCTAGTCAGCCCGTTGAGCCTTTAGCCGATTTCTTTCTTTTGTCCAGAATTGTATAAACTAAGCTTTATTCCTTCTTTTCATTAGCCTTAAAGTCTTTAAGAAGCTCTTAAGCGCTTATAAAGAACAGAAAATGTTTCCCAAAGTGTTAAAGAGTGAAAAGAGTGAAAAGAAAAGAAAAGCAAAGTGAGGAAAGAAAAGGTGATGTTGAAGAGGCACCCGTTGTAATTAAATGAAATTGAGGGTACATGAAAACCTTCTATGTTGTGTTAAGTGTGCCTAATGAAATGGGCTGTATGAAAGTAAACCAGCATGAATGGGAGAAAAAGAGAAAAGAGAGGAACAATGTCCATGAGTCGATGGGAATGAGTTGAAAAGGTGCTTAAGGATGCTAGCGACTATTATTGGCTAATCCAATATATATATATACTAGATCCATAGCCCAGTTACAACCCATTAAAAGTCCTATTTGATCCTACATTGCATTTCCTTATATTAGTGGAGTAATACACTAAGGGCAAGCCTATGGGTCATGACATGATGCATGTGAATTCTTTTGGGAGAGAGAGTGAAATTAATTTTTATATGCCCCTACTTGCATGTTTGTGTGCTGCATGAACATAAAAAGGGGAAGTTTCTCTCGAGTTGTGAGGGTACATGCTTGATGAAAGATTGATTTTCGTGTCGGATTTCTTGATTAGTTGATTTGCATGAGTTTGCCGATATCAAGAATCAATTCTTAAAAGTCTAGGAAGCCTCGATGTATTAAGGTCATTGTCTTGTACGACCAAGCATGTTTTCTTGATGATTTGCAAAAAATCGAATAATCGGTATGACCGTAACGTAAATGGCTACACCATAGTGACAAAGGTTGAGATGTGATGTGCATGATTTGTGTATGTGTTGTTCGAGGACGAACAAGGATTTAAGTGTGGGGTAAGTGATCTTGGGCAGATTTATATGCCCAAGTGATACTCAAACGTATCATTTTTACCTTGTTTGTTGTGCAATGTGTATATAATATCATGTATTTGGTAATAAAATGCGAATTTATACTAACCAACATGATTAGCATTTGTTTTGCAGGATAATGTGATTTTGAGGAGCTAAAATGCGTGTTGGAACTATGTCGGAGTGGACTGGGATGCGAGCGTGGAAAAGGCCTTGGATGACACATTTTACAGTGGCTCCGCGATGGAGCCGTGCCACGCTGCCATCGCGGTAGCACACTGCCTGGGCAGAAATAAAATTGGCAATTTCCAGTGTGCCTGCGCGTCAGCTCCGTGGCACGGAGATAGGCCTCCGCGATGGCCTCCGTGCCACGTTGAGGCTAATTATCCGGACCCTGCAATTTCCAGAGAGGGTCCGCGTCCACGCCGTGTCACGGAGGCAGTGCTCCGCGTTGGCCTTCGTGACACGTTGCGTGTTATTCCGGGAAAAATTTCCCACTAGTATAAATAGCACACTTAGGTTATTTTTAAAGGGGAGTTTTTTAGTTTTAGTTTTTTTAGCTGAGTTCAGAAGTGGAGAGCAGGAATGTGGTTTTGTGGCAGTTGAAGAATAGAAAAGATAAGAGTTTTCTTCTCTTCCCTTCTTCTTTCCTTCAATTGTATGCATGATTAACACTCATTCTAGGATGATTAATCCAAGAATGAGTGGCTAATTCCTTTCTTGCTGAGGTTTTGAACTTGTGTAATGAATGTTGGTAATAATTGATATGGTTTCTTCTTCTTCTTGAGTGTTGTTCTATTAATTCTTGTGTTTATTACGTTATTGATTGGCCACCATTAATGTATATCTAAAATGTCCAATTTCACTCGAGAGAGCATGAAATTGGAAAGTTGTGAATTAATAGGGTATTGTTCTTAACTTGATTTGGGAAAATTGGGTTTTGATGTGCTTTCTTGATAGAAATATACTTGAAAGCCGTATTAGTCAATTTAGGAACCGGAATTGGAGTGTTAGGTCATAAATTGCATTTGATCACAGAAATGTAGACGGATGGTTTACGATTCTAAAGTGAAATTAAATACGGAAGTTTTAATTTCTAGGCAAATGTTCTTGGCTAGCAATATGAAGAAGAGGATGACCAAATTATCATGATTATCAAGTTCATTACTCGTTCTTCACCTTGGCATGTGCATATCCATTGTCTAAATTCAACGTAAATAGTAGTTATTAATTTCAGTATATAATTAGTTTAGAAACAAAACTCACTCAAATCTTGGTTGGATTGTTGTTAACATAGTTAGAAATAGAATAGAGATATAGTAAACTAGGCAGTTTTGCATATCTAGAGCAGCCTCCTTGGATCGATACTTAGATACTTAGCCACTTTATTACTTGTTTGACCACGTACACTTGCGTGTCGGTTTTTAATATATACCGAGCAGCGATACGCGCGCAACAGGTGCTATGGGTGGCGCACCGCGCCAACCCCTATTTTCAAAGAATTTTTTTTTCTATGTCTATGGTGAGACAGAGGGGGCGGCGCGTCAGAGGTATTTTGGGCAAATTTTTTTGGTCAATTTGGGTCAATATCGTCTCAAATACCTTAAGATTACAAAAAACAACCTAGGCACCACACCTTTAATTAATTTCCCACTCATCCTTTTCCTTCAAAAAGTTGAAAATCAAAAAAGGCAAATATTGTCTCCCCTCCTTCTCTTAAGCCGTAACTCCCCTTTTACTCTCCCTTCGATTGTTGTCTTCTTCAAGCTTTCGTGAAGCTCATCTTCTCAACTCAAGTATGTATTTTCATTCTCTCTTGTTTAGGTAATGTTGAAAGGACGCTCCCACACACTTCTTCCCCAAGATTCATGACTCAAATCACCATTCTTGGTGAAAAGCTTAAATTTGATATTATGGGTTTCATGAGCTTTGATGTCTAAATTTCTTCCATGATAAGAGGTATCCTTGATTGGGTTAAATTAATTTTTGTTGAATATCATGATTTGAAGTTACGGGGATGAATAGGGATGGTGATTTGAATTCATGAATTTTTTGTGTAGATGCATTAATTTTAGAGAGAGAAAGTACATGGGTCTTGAATGCCTGAATCTAAATAAGTCTTGAGTTGTTGAAATTCATGTTGGTTCATTATGGATGGCAGGAAATTGTTTGTTGGGTTGTTGAATGAGTTGAATAAATCTACCTCTATGTTTGAATTACTTGGATTAAGACTTCAAGGAGGGAAAGTGAGGGGATGGCCAATTGAGACATTCTTGAAGAGCTTAATATGAGAGGAGAGTTGAAAAGAATTCATGAACCTTGTTTGAGTTAGAGCTGTTGAATGAATTAGAGTTGTGAGGTTGGATGATGATGGGGGAAGTCTTGAGTACCCCATTGGAAAAAGTCTCACCATTATGCTAGCGAATTACATGTGAGGTAAAATTTTACACCTTTAAACAATTAATTAGCTGGCCTTGTCATTCATAGACTAATCTTATGTAGTTCTTGATTTTTGCTTGATAGGAATCATGGCACCGAAAGGCAGCAACAGAATGGAAATTGAAATAGCAGGAAAAGGTTTAAAGAGGCTCCCAAAAGGTACAAAGGGAACCAGTTCATCAATAGCTAAAGCTATCTCTACTAAATGCTTTGGGGTATAGGCAGTAGAGGCTCATTGGCTTACCTGGTTCAACACATACACAGAGGCTAAGTATGCTCCAAAAAACTAGATTGATGAGGTTTGCTTGCCATTGGAGTTGCCTGTATTCGGGACAAGGTCTGTGAGTTGGGTCTAGGCTTCATCTTTGCTCAGCCGGAGGAATGCAACCTCATCTTGGTGAGGGAGTTCTCCACAAATAGGGACATGTTATTTGGAGAAAGAAATGAGGTTAAGATTCGGGGCCGAGTGGTATAATTCACCACCAAAACGTTCAATGCCTTCCTCCGCACAAAAGTGGTAGACCCATTTGATTACTTCTTTACAATGAAGAATCCCTCTTACTGTGAAATCTTCTATACTCTCTACAGCGAGAGATTAGTTGTGCATTGGGCAAGGGATCAACAGGGGCACTAATTGTACACTTCCATTCTCCTACCTGAACAAGGAGGCAAAGGTATGGGTAAACATTATCTGTGCCAACTTCACCCAGGAACCCATATCATAGATGTCACTAGAGAGTGGATTGTACTGGTTTACCTATTAATGAAGGGGCTACCACTAAATTTTGGTGCAGAACTACAAGGTAACATGAAGAGAGTAGGGACATTTTCAGGTTGAAATACTGTTATGGTGGTCTCTTTACTCTGTTTTTGAGAGGCCGAGGCATTGAGGAGGAAGAGTCAAACCTTCGATTACCTAGATCAGGACCCCTAGCCAACATGATTATGGATGTGACTAAGGTTAAGGAGCCCAACAATTCCACAACTCCTGCCCTTTCCATATATGATCGTTAAGCTCATGATGAAAGTTGGCAAAGTCGCATATTTGGCATGTCGGATTTATAGTAGAATTTAGGTGGTCGACCTACTACAGCCGAGGAGATGGAAGCCCTTGAGGATAGATACCCACTCACGGGGAGCGCCATGCAGATGTATAGAATAGGACCTATTTTTAAGGAGTCACTTTATGATGATGAGGCTACTATGCTGATTGATGGTGTTGATGATCTGGATAATGATGAGGAGAAGGATGATGCTACTACGATCACCACGCAGGTTGATGGCGATGATGATTAAGATGAGGATCAGGAATACAATCTTGATGATGATGCTTAGTGGCCTAAGAAGTTCCTTTTTCCTTAACCGTTGATATGATTGTGTGCACTGGGGACAGTGCATTGTTTAAGGGTAGGGTGGAGGAAAGAGTCACGTTTGTTCTTTAATTTCTACATCTGTAGGTCATAGCATAGTTATATTCCCTTAGTAGTAGCTTTATGATTTGTTATGTCTTGGGCTGTAATAGCTAGTATGACGACGACTTGTGATGCCTTGGGATGTTGGATACTCTATTTGTCTTTAGTTGTTGAGATTTTTCATTTTAGTTTAAAATTTTTTTAGTTAGTTTTGTTGTTGGTCAAGGGTGAGTATGTTCATTGAGCTTTGTTTGAAAATCTTTGAAAATAGGCATATCTCACCCAACCTTTGATTTTTCTTATGGCCTTAGTTCTTTTTTTCGAAGGGGAGTCCTTTGAACCGGGTAATTTTTATTTTTGTCAGAGTCGTTGTAGTCATAGAGTAGTGACCCTTCCCTATGATAGATGGATGATGACCGTCTTAAGGGAATTTAGTCACATGTTTATGTTTTAGGATTGAGTTGTAGATTATCCGTTTGTATGTTGTTGACATTCTACTTCACTATTATGCTAGAGTCAATAAACTAATCATCTTGAATTAATAAGTGAAGAATCCATGAGAGACACACATAGCTCTTCAATCTGACTCAAAACTGATTCTAAGGGATTAATAATGAACAATGTTATTCAATATGATTGTGTGAATGTGTAGCTGTAGAAAGCCGACTAGACTCTTGATTGCCATGAGAGTTGAGCTGAATTGTCTTATGTGTACATATTGGAACATCCGACTAGACTCTTGATTGCCATGAGAGTTGAGCTGAATTGTCTTATGTGTACATATTGGAACATCTTAAACTTTTCTTAGTTTATGTAGGATAACTAATTGGTAGGGAATGAGGATAAGATCAAGGCATTCTTTGATAAGGCCAAGTTTTCCCATGTTTGTTTTACCCTCTTGTACATTCTCCCTAGTTAACACCTTTTGATCCATAAAGCCTTATTCTTTCTTAGACATGAAAGTAGCTTAATCCCTTTCTTTATGAAAGCTTAGACTTGTTGATCCAAAGTAGTCTTAGGCACTTTGAGACTTAAAAAGTAAAGGTTCACCAAAGAATAATGTTAAGCGAGAAAGAAAAATTATGGTAAGAGGAAAAAAAAAGAAAAGGGATACCCACATAATTGTGCTTCCTACTTGCTTCTAGGATAATGAAAGCTAGGAGCTTCAATTGCAAAATTATTATTGATTCTATAAGCAGAGACTAGCAGTCAAGTTGTGAAAAAAGTACATGAGAAGAAAAGAAAGAAAAGTGTTGATTTACAGAAGGGTGAACAAGCAAAAAAGGTGGTGCACTTGAAAAGTTAAAAATATCTTAAAAGTTCTTAGGGAGGTAGTCACTATAAAAGAAATATCATTCCTACCCGTCTCTTAGCCGACATTACATCCGAGAAAAGACCTTGTGATCCTAATCTCTTAAAACAAATTAAGTAGTCCAAATATACATGAAGGGCAAGCTTATGGTATGTGACATATGTGCATTACATCATTTGTGATCGTGACAATGCCTTTCTTTCTATATTATATGTGCTTGCATTGATAATCTGAGAAAGGAACATCACTAAAAGTGAGGCGCACAAGATGTCTAAGTCGATGTACTATTTGTTGAATGTTTTATACATAATCATGTTGTCCCTATGTTTGAAAGATGAGTCACTTATAGAGGTTGTGTGGTAGTGATTGTGAAACCTGTACATGTGCTTGATGAGAATTAATGTTTGTTGATGAACCACTTGATATATGCTCTATGCTAATTGGTTGAGAGTGAATTGTTAGAGGTACTAAGTGTGATGGTAAAAGATGACTTTATGTGTGAAGTAAAGGATTATTCGAGGACGAACAATGGTTTAAGTGTGGGTGGTGATATTGGGCATATTTCTATACCCATTTGTCATGTTTTTGCCTATCGTTTTCCTTGTTTTAAGTTCATAATCCTTATGAAATGCATAAATTTACATGTTTGTGTGTTTTGTATGATAAAAAGCATTTTGAGTTTTTAAGAGCAAGAAAGCAAAGTAAAAGGACCCAAATTGAACAAAGGTTGAAGAATTGAGTAGTTGAGAAGAAGGTTCGGGGTTATGGTGGGCACCCCGTGTCAGGTCTTTAGCTCCTTGACAAAATTTCATCAGTTCTGGTGCTATAGTTGGTACCCCACGCTAGCTACTTGACTTTAAAAGAAGATCATTTTAATACCTTGGCAAGATGGTGGGAGTGGAGCCCCAAAGCTTCCTAGATTTGAGAAAATCACCAAATTTCTTGTGAGACGGAGGAGGCCTCGTGCCAAAAGGTTCCAAAAGTACAAGAATTTGACTAACACTTTGGCGAGATAGTGAGAGTGGCATGCCAGACATGCTGAAAGTGTAGAAAATTGGCTAAGTCTTTGGAGAGTGGTGAATGCAGCATACCACGTTCATCCAAGAGTTGAAATTGCTGGAAATTGGACTAAGTCTGTGATGAGATGGTAGGGGTGGTGCGGCAGCTTCGTTCCGGGCCAAAGTTTGGTGATTTTAAAGCCAAGTGTTGGAGGGCAGAATCATCATTTCAAGTCTTTGCTATAAATATATCCTCTAGGGCGTGTGTTAAGGATCTTTAGTCTTTTTTGATAGATCATTCGATTAGTTTTATAGAGTTAGAATTTCATAGTTCATCTTTGGATGCTTGTAAGCTGTTTGGAAGGAAGAGAAAGTCTACCCTAAGTTTCTTCTTTTCTTTACTCTTTACATTGTAGTATGATGATTAAGTATTTTTTTCCATTTGTCTATATGTGGGTGGCTAAACTCATATTCTAGGGTTTTGGCCATGATGGATGGTTTTGTTGAATCGACTGATTTAATCTAGATTCAATTCTTTTTTGTTGTTGCTTGTATTTACTTGTGTTAATTTCTTATGTTTGAGATTGATAACTTTATAAGTAAATCTTTTGGCTTTTGATTAAACTTGGGAAAGGGAATCTAAAGGGTTAAAGGTAAATACAAAATAGAAACTCAAAGACCGTTGAACCCATTGGTGAGAGGACATAAGTTGTTGTTGAGGATAGAGTTAAACCCTTCAACTCCATTTAGTTGAATACAAGCAGGCATACTCGGTGTTTAGTGCTTCTCATGTGACCATAGGGATATAGGCATTAGGGTTCATGAAATACTTCTTGGATGATAGGGATAGTGGCAACAAATAGGTTAGTAACTTGCAACTAGAAGTCGTAGGAAGAATCGTTCTAGTGTAATCACGTCTTGGAAACTCAACTTGAAACTGAACATGTACCATTTCTCTAGATTTTTATCATCATCGAAGTAAAACCAAGCTTTCAACCATTTTAGTTATTTTTGCATTTAAAGTTTACTAGCTAGTTTCTCAAATCATTTCCCAATTAATTGTTTTGTTAGATTAGCTTAATAATGTTATAACCTTATAACGATTAAACTGACAAGTCTTTGTGGGTACGATAATCGAGGCTTCTAGTCCTATATTACTTGAAGACTAGGTGTGCTTGGGTGAAATTAGGAATGCCCACACAAATTATGCTTGTTTTCACGATTTAGCCAAGGCTAATAAGATCAACTTATCATATGTTTTAAATTCAAGACTCCCACTGCATCTTATGATATGTTTTGGAGTCAGGACTTCACACTTTTAGATTCTAGACTTTTCATGTAATTATGATTTCATCTTTTTTGAAAAACGATGGGATCACTACGCATGTTTTTGAGAGTAATGTCTAGCATCGAGTAGGTTAGCGGTTCCAAGGTTCCCGGTCTAAGAACTACGCACCAACATAGGTATATATACATTTTTTGGACATCTCAGAGAGTTTTCCCCTGCCCCCAAGGGGCCTCAACTTGATATTAATATCATGGTGTCGTCCTTAGCTCTGGCAAGGTTTTGAACGGCTCTACCCACTTTAGTGTAATGGCATCATGTAATGGTGTCGTTTATGACGAGTCTCCCATTATTCCTCATGATTTCAGTTGCTTATGTTCATGACTTATGATATTATGTTTTATAGCAAGTTTGACACAATGATCAGGTTATGATCTTTTAATTATGATTTCAGCTATGAAAAATCATATGATTTCTATTTTTAGCTTTGGGCCATTCTATTCAGACATTATATTCAGCTTATGACTATATATGTTTCAGATTCAGATTTCAGCATGTAGTCCCTACTCTCATTATCTAATGATTTATGGTTATATGCATGATTTCAATTAAAATTTCCTAAGCATGTTTTACTTATGTTACATATTTAGTACATTCAATGTATTAACCATATACTCTATGCTATATAGTCTCATGATATAGGTTCAGGTGATACAGTACAATTTTATCGATAGCTCACTTCCCCTATTAGCTCAGTTCAACACTGCCTTGGGGGAGTGCTCATTATTCGAGGGCATCTATCATTTCAGTTTGGTGTTGTCATTTTGTTTTATACTTGGAAATAGTTGGGGGCTTGTCCCAGCATCTCATAAGGTAGTAGAGGCTTTCCTAACAATAGACTAGTATGTTCAGCTTTGAGATTTAATATTGCGATGTTATCACTTGTGTTGCATTCATGTTATTTAGACTTCCTCGTATTTATTTTTAACTTATTAGTTTCTACTTTAATATATGCTCTTTAGTTTATATTTTTATGCCATGGGTCGACTTGAACCATTCATAGTTCTAGGTCCCGTGTCTTGGTCCGAGGTCCCAGCTCCGATCGTGACACAAAAAATATATTACTTGCTACTCAAAGTTTTGAGTAGACGCGGTATAAGAACCCATAATCTCTATAGGGTTGTTTAAGTGTATTTCCAACCATTTCTAATTTGCAAATACCTTTTCTAACATTCCCTCAAGCTTTAAGCTCCCTTTCTCTTGAGAAGGACCCTCCCTCCAACTTTTGAGAACTAGGGGAGGGAACCCTTGGTGGAATATAGGGATTAGAGCTCCTATTCTAATAGTTTTCATTATTGTGGCATCCTTAACATGGGCCACCATAACCATTCATCAGGAATTGACCTTGAGGTTATGGTCACCATTGTACTTGTCACGACCCAAGCTGCGACACCAGACAAAGACACGGGACCTAGAACAACGAATGTCTCCAAGTTGACCCATGACATGAACACATGATGTGTTGGTAATTTACGAACTCATTAAGCTCTTCAGAATTAGCTTTAGATTAGTTTTCAAGCCTTTTAGTTGGATTTTATGCATTTTTTCCTTTGGATGTTGCAGGTATCTAACTTGAAGAGAAGGAGCATGAAATTGAGCAAAAAGGAGGAAATTCAGGTGGAAACCGGGCATTCCACTAGAGGACATCGGTGAAACGCCGGCTGACTACAGGTATCTACAAGAATGAAGAACAAATGATACCGGTAACTATTGGAACCGCATCTGGCGAACTGCAAGTGTCAAATGCTGAACTTCCCTTGACACTAGCCTCAACCAATCGGCGGCCCGCAGATGGACACCGACGAACTGCCAGTGACTCGCAAGTGATAAAATGCCTAAAAAGGGCAAAAATGTCCAGCCAAAAAAAGGAGGAGAATGTTATGACATACTTTGCTACCTATTCTAAAAAAACTACTCTGAACACAATAACTGATTATTCCCATTACTTTTGAGAGAGAGAGAACTTCACTAGAGAAGAGAACAAATATTTGAATATTAATTTTTCATCTTCATCTTCTCCAGCAAGGTATAACCACCCTTCTAGAGATATTCTGCGCTTGATTGTGCTTACTCCTAATGATGAAATTATGGAATTTATTGATTACTATGCTCTTGTGTTTCTCAATTATTAGTAGCTAAATCTATAACTAGATGTGTGTGATGATGGGTGCTTGATTTAATTGGGTATTTCTAAATTTATCTTGTTATTACTCAATTAGTTTAAATCTATTGAATTCTCCTTAAATTATAGTTAATTGATCATAGTTACAAATATGGGTATTGTTTTCTTACTTGATTTTTGCTTGAAAAAGAAAAATTAAGTAATGGGGGAGAACTTAATAGTGGATCGGGATTTGATTATGTGGGGTTGGTCTAGAAATAGCCAAAACCCATGGTCATAATCCCTTTAGAGGTTGATGGATAGAAATAGCTCAGCCCCTTACCCAAACCATATTTGAATAGTTGAACTACACCTTGAGGTTTGAAAGGACTTGTGGATAAGGTGTCCAAGTGGTTGAAAAATATTAGGCTTCATTTTTTCCAATGTTATTTACACATATTAGTAATAACTTCATTATCTAGTAAATCCCTATTTGATTGACATCCCATGTACACCACACCTTTGTCCTTTGCTCATTATTGTTTCTCAACTTTGGTTATCTTGCTCACTTGAGTAGCTGATTTTAGAGTTCACAACATTATTGCATTCACTTCCCCCAAAATTTACTTTTACGTTTTCATTGATAGGATGCGAATCAATTCAATTCAACAACTCTTGTGTAAATAATTTTCTGTCCCTTGTGGGATTCGACTCGACACTCGTCGGGTTATTTATTTTGATATAATGATCGCTACATTTCCTCTAAATGAGGAGTATATTTGAGCGTTATAAAAAATGGCGACGTTGCTAGGGAATAGGGTTTGATGTCCTTGAGTTGTTCGTTAATTTGAATTGATTAAGCATCTTTTTTGTTTTGACGTTGTTCTTCTATTTGTCATCTACGGTGTATTTATATGAGCCGACATTTACAAGAAGGTTTAGTGGAAGGAAATATGGAACATGAAGAGGATAATCCCGTCATGCCTGAGGTAGTATGTGCCATTCACCTACCAGCTATGGTGGGGAATGCGGTGTTTCACATCACTAGAACAATGTTCCACCTATTGCTAATTAAAGGGATCTTTGGGGGTAAACCAAGTGATGCTGCAAACCTCCATTTGAGGAACTTCCTCAAGATTTGCCAACCTTTTAATATAACTAATATAAGCCAAGAGTCTATCAGGTTGAGGCTCTTCCCATTCTCCTTAATGGGAGAAACAACTATGTAGTTGGAAGAGTTGCTTCGGGGAAGCATCACCTCATGGAAAGAGTTGACAAAAGCATTTTTGGATCGATATTTCCCACCTTCAAGGATGTTGAAACTAAGGGATGACATTTCAAACTTTAGGCAAGAGCCGGGTGAGCCTTTGCATTAAGCAAGGCTGAGGTTCAAGAAGAAGCTGTCTCTTTGCCCTAACCACAGTCTTCCTAATGAAGTGTTACTTCAATTATTTTATTGAGCCATAGACTGCATCAACAAATTAGTTTCCTATAACCTAGCTTGAGGATCAATCATGGATCAGACGTATGGTCTAGCTAAAACCCTTTTGGATAGGATGACAGAGATGAATAGGGCATTGCATACAAGGGAGACAATTGTATCTTCACATGATACTGATTCTAGTTTGCTAACAACAGAAATGAGGAAGAAAGATGAAGAGCGCGATGAAAATCTTTCCAAAATGATGACTCAGCTGGAGTTAATGACTAAGCATGTGATAGAAACAGATCCTAAAGGTGTAAATGTTGTAGCAATGCAAGTTCCAATTTATTTCGAGGGAGAGTCTTCTCCACCAATGTATGAGGAGGAGTGCCAATATATGCCAAATCAAATGGGGGTTCTTGACCCAGATACCAAGGGACTAATCATGGCCCTTGGCGCCAAGGGAAGAGAACCAAGGTTGGAGGAATCATGACACACAAGGGTGGCCTGATCAGAATGAGAGATAGGGCAATAGAGAGCAAAACTATGAGGGGGAACGCTATCATAGAAGCACAAATCCGTATGTTCCTCCTCCTAAAGATAAGAATGCCCAATCCCAACCTGGTGTGAGTGATGTAAGGAACTCCAAAATTGGAAAATGTTTGCAAGAGTTGTCAGGAAAGTTGAGTCAACGGATAGTGGGGTGAAAAAACTTAAAGGGTAGGTATCTGAACTTGCCCAAGCAGTGAGTTCGCACTCGACTTCTATCAAGCATTTAGAAGCCCAAATGAACCACTTATCTTCTCAAATGAACCCCCGGATGAAGGGAACACTACCTATTGATATAACGCCAAATCCCCAAAAGGATAATCAATGCATGGGTATTGTCACTAGGAGTGGCAAGATGCTGGGAGATGCTGGTGTTAACCCCAAGAATGTTATTTCCACAACGACAAGGAATGTCAAAGAATTGGATGAGGTACCACAAGTACCTTATGGTTATTACGATATGGAGGAGCAAGGTGGAGGAGATGTTGATTAGATTCCCTTAAATGATGAGGAAGGAGATGCGAGCATGAAGGCCTCGAGTGAGAAAGATCAAGAATCAAGAGTTCCACCTCCTTCTCCATAGCGATTCACTAAAAAGAAAAATGATGATCAATTCAACAAGTTCATAGATATTTTCAGCAAGTTGTCTATAAATATACCATCGGGGGATGCTTTACACCAAATGCCCGAATATGCAATGTTTATGAAAGATTTGCTGATAATAAGAAGGTAGTAGATGCGGGCACTGGAGAGATGACACATCATGGCAGCGTCATGATGATGATCAACCTTGCCCCAAAATCGGAAGATTGCGGAGCCTTCACAATCCCTTGTACCATAAGGTTGTGTGTATTCAAGAAAGCCCTTTGTGATCTGGGGGGGGGTATAAATCTGATTCCCTCATAATCTTCACGAAGTTGGGGTTTGGTAATACCAAACCTACCTCGATGAGATTATTAATGGCTGATCACTCTAACATGAAATCGGTGGGTGTTTTGGTGGATGTATTTGTAAGGGTAGATAAGTTCATTCTACCAATTAACGTTGTGGTTTTAGATTGATAGATGGATGTGGAAATTTCAATCATCTTAGGGTGACAATTGCTCGCCATGGGCAGAGCTTTGGTAGATGTAGAGCTAGGTGAGCTCAAGCTTCTTGTGGGAGGTGAAGAGGTTACCTTCAAAGTATGCCAAACCACTGAGCCTCCAGATAAATGTAAGGTGATTGGAGTGTTGAATGATGAAAGAGAAAATGGAGGGGTTGATATGGAAGAGGGCAAGTCGGAGGATGATCCTTCGAAAACTGGAATATGAATGAGAGACACGCCGTTCCATGAAATTAACTAAGGATCTCCTTGGGAGGCAACCTAAGCATTTCTGATTTTTGAGTCTTTTAATGTTTTTTTTGTTTTTGTTCCTTGGGACGCAACCCAAGTATTTCTAATTTTTGAGTCTTTTAATGTTTTTGTTGTTTTTGTTTTATAGGACTAAGTGGATTTGAAGCAAGGGAGAATAGGAAAAAAAAGGGCTGACACCGCGCTAAATCAATGAATCGCTAGTCCAGATACGCGAATCACTGCTGTAGTAAGTGAGAGAGGTAGAACCCTGGGAACACAAAGGAAGCATGGGAGATGCACTAGCAAAATGCTGACACCAGTCCGCGAACCGCCGAATGAACGCTAACATCAGTTCATGAACCACCAAGTGAACACCGATTCCGTGTAGAGTACTTGGGATATGGAGATCAAACGGTGGGCCATTTGTGAGGGTAAGATATGTGACTGCTATTTTGAGGCATTAGGGACAATGACCATCAGCTAATCACCAGTCAGGTCTAGCGAAACACCGGATGGAATGCCGGTTTGGATGAAATGGTTTCAGGCCACTGCCTTGAATTTGCGTTCCACCGGGCTTCACAGAGCATGATCAGTGACTCACCAAAGATTCGTCATTACTATCGCAATTCACCTATGTTTTGCAAAGAAACGATAGTTATTCGGCACTCCACGGATCCCATCCTGCGGGTCGTCAATGTCTCACCGGTGCTGCCAATTTTTTTTATAATGTTCCTTTCTCTTGTTACTCATCCCATCTTTAGAGTAGTAGTTGTTTACCGATTCTATCATTTGAAAAATACAAAAAAGAATAATTTTTGCATTGAACTAACATCTATATTGCATAATATGACTTCATCCATAAACCGAAGCAAAGGCAAGGCCTCACCTCCTATTCCAGAAAAGAAAAGGGGAAAGAAAAGGCATCTGCAACACCCACCAACTATCGAGAGGCCATAATTTTCTGTGTGCCTGACATGAAAGGTGTAATACCCCGAAAGTACTTACGAATAAACCTGGGGAGTTAAAAATTCAAAATGCAGAAATTTGGGAAACATTTTGCAGGAAGAGCCACAAAATGACTCGTAGTAACAAACCACGAGCCGTTGTATGTGGTCGTGATGTGAAGCCAGGCCTGGTGGTAGTCTTGATCACGGGCGTCACAACGACCCATTATGAGAAGGCACAGGACTTTGTGAGTGGTGATGGGAAGGAAGTGGATCTGGGCAGTGGATAAGACAGTTTGAAACCACAACTCGTTGTTTGTAAGGAAGGCTTATCCTATCGGGCCGTGGGTGTAAATCAAAAATCAAGAAGTTTGGTAGTCTGGACCACGGGCGTATACCACGGGTCGTGATATCTTCCCATGGTCCGTTGGTTCAATCGTGGGATCATCCAGTGTAAGTTTTTCTGTGATTTCAGTAAGGGAATTTCTGTCATTTGCTAGTCCTAAGGCTCTATACTACGTCATTTAGAGCTCGTTTTAAAGGTGTTTTAGTAGGGAAGACCTATTCTAAGTGCATACTCCCCATGTATGCAAGGTTGAAGGCTTGAATGAGGTCATTCAAGGCAAAACTTAAGGTTTCCTTTGGAATCTGATCTTGGGAAATTGAAGGGTGATAGAATTCCTCATTTGTAGGTATGTAGGGTTATTAATGGGTGTTCTCCTCCCACACCCATGCCCAATTTCTCCCTATTCAAATGAATCTCCTATGATCAAGTGTATGGTGTCTACCTATTTGAATATTATTTCAATCTTTATACATGGGTATGAATTATTTATGTTCTTAGTATTCAATATGAAGATGGGAAGATTTTCAAAGTGTTTTCTATTAAACTTAAATTTTCTAGTTTTATGAAATTAAAGGCCCGTGGGTAGGGAGTTCATAAAGAAGAGATTTTTGATGAATAAATGATGTTGATGAGATTTTGATGATTAAAAGCATGTTCGAAGTTACCCATGTCTGTAATCGAAGTTTTTGATATGAATCTAGTATAGTAATTTATGATGAAGCTTTGGGTAGTGTCCAATGTTGACTATGAATGATGATTTTCTTGAATTGACTTTATTACCTCATTTTGAAGTGAAATCTCCCAAATTACTATGTTTTCAAATGAATTGAATGAGTTCAAGCATGATAAGGTTTTGGGCAACACCCTTATATTGATGATGATGCAGTGATATATCTAAAGTAGGCTTACCACAGGATTTTGGAATAAAGGCTCTCACTATTATTTGAGCTTGTGGTATTTTTCATAGTAAATTTCTCATGTGCATGAATTCAAAATTGAGATGTATGTTTTGTTTGAGCTTCATTTCACACGATGTTGGGTCTAAGCATGATTTCATTGTTGAGCTTCATCAATAGACGATGTTGAGTTTGTTTCCAAATGATGTTGAGTTTATGCATGATTTCATGTTAAGATTTGTCCCTAGACGATGTTGATCTTCGTATTTATACGATGTAGAGCAATGCCTGTTTTGGGAGAAGAGTCTAGCACCGAGTGGGCTAAGGGTCGACAACCCTATTCCCCAGAACTACGCGCCAACATAGGTTGATTCTATTATATTTGGGACCTCCTTTGTGAGTTATCCCCGGCCTAAATGGCCCATGAGCTTGATATCGATATCATTGTTGCATCCTTAGCCTTTGCAGGGTTTTGGACGGATCTGCCCACTTGAGTGTAATAGTAGGGACCATGTAAGCTCTATCGTGGTATGTCGGTTAAGTGAAGAGTCTCCCATTGTCCATATGATTCAGATTTGCATATTCACTACTCATGATCACTATGTATGCATGCATGTTCTAAAAGAAAGGTTTGACTCAATGTTCAGCTTTTCTATAAATGTTGCATCTTAGCTTTGAGTCATTCGAATTAGTTAATGTTATAAAGTTATGCATTGTCACATCATGAAGGGATTATGATTTTGAAAGAATGCATGTTCTGAAAGCTTATGTGATGAAATGATTTGTTCAGATGATTTTACTTTTTATAGAAGTTTTACTTAACTTGCATACTCGGTACATTCCACGTACTGACCGCATACTTTCTATGCTATATCGTTTCATGATACAGGACCCGACTTACAGTTTCAGCCCCGATCTTAGTCAACTTATTCAACATTGCACTTGTTCAGAGTTGGTGAGTCCTCATTCTTAGAGGACTAGACTTTCAGTTTCTTCTATATATTTCAGTTTCTACATTGTGGAGCTAGTTGATGTCTTGTCCCATCAGCTCGTCCAGTTAGAGGCTTTTCAGACTTAGTCATGTATTCAGTTTCTGATGTTTATTCTTATGTGATGTTTCTTTAGACTTCCTTTGAGATTATATTCGTGTTTTCTTCAGTTTTCGAATGAGTTAGTTATGCTTATGCTATGGGTCGACTTGTGGTCCCACGGGGTCCCTTTTCCCGTGTCTACAATCTGGGCTTCCATTCGGGTCGTGACAAATGTGGTATCGGAGCCATAGGTTTGAAGTGTCCTAGGGAGTCCGAAAGCTGGGTTAAGTAGAGTCTTTTCATAAGTGTGAAGCGCGCCACACATATGAAGAAGAGGCTCTGAAACATTCTAGGAAATGTTCCCATCTTTCATGATCTATGTCATGCGATGAAGAGTCTTTCTATCCCTCTAATTCATGCTACTTGTGATTGTAGAGTATGGCTCCTCGAAGAGTCAACGGACAAAGAAATGGAGATGGTGAAGGCCACGAGGATGGCATGGGTCGTGGGCGTCAGCAGGTCCCACCAGTTCAGGAGCCTCAAGCACCGGAGCCAGCCGCCCATGCTGAGTTTTGGGCCGCTATCCAAATGCTTGTGCAGGCCTTGACAGCCCAGGTCAATCAGCAGGCTGTTGTGCATGTCCCGCAGAATGGTAGTGCAGTGGCGGCTTGAGTCAAGGACTTCTTGAGGATGAACCCACTAGAGTTTCTTGGGTCCAAGGTAGATGAGGACCCCCATGAGTTCGTGGATGAGGAGGTTATCAAGATCACCCAAGTCATGGGGGTGAGTAGTGTTGAGTGCGCGGAGTTGGCCTCCTACCAGTTGAAGGGGGTTGCACATATCTGGTTCTATCAATGGAAGGATAGTAGGGTCACCGAAGCAGGTTCGGTCACTTGGTAAAAGGTCCATGTTGCATTCTTGGATCGGTTCTTCCCTTGGGAGATGAGGGAGCTGAAGGCAGCTGAGTTCATAAATCTAAACCAAGGGAGGATGACAGTACTAAAGTATTCCCTTGAGTTCACCCGCCTATTGAAGTATGCTGCTAAGTTAGTGACTAACCAGAGGGCGCGAGTGAGCGGGTTTATGCATGGGATAAAAGGTTACTTGGTGGATAAGGAATGCAGGATTACTATGCTCCATCAGTACATGGACTTTCCTCAGATGGTGTTGCATGCCCAGCAGATGGAGGTGGCACATTAGAGAGAGAGATAGGCCAAGAGGGCTAGGACTGATGATCATAGATTTCCTCATCTTAGGTCAGGAGGCGGGCACCGTCAGCAGACCCACCAGAGATCATCCAACCTAGCTTCATCAGCCTTGAGTGTGCCATCTTGGCCCTAGCATTATCAGAGAGGGTGAGCATCAGGCTTGAGGGGTCAAAGAAGCAGGCCTACAGATTCAGGTGTTCCAGCTTGTCGCAGATGTGGCCGAGGGCATACAGGCCAGTGTTTGGCAGGTTCGAGTGCGTGTTTCGGGTACGGGAAAACCAGACACATGCTTAGAGATTGTCCAGCAGCGAGATAGGATCAGGTTGGGGGCCGTGGCCCAACATCTAGCTCAGCAGCCCCACCCCCTTGCTAAGCACAACATGGGGCATTTACCAGTGCAGTTGGCTGTCAGCGCCAGAACAGATTATATGCCCTAGCTTCCCATTAGGAGAAGGAGGTCTCCCCAGAAGTGGTTACTGGTATGTTACGAGTCTTCCATGTTGATGTTTATTTTATGTTTGATCTAGGGCCCACCTTGTCCTTTGTGACACCTTATGTAGCTAGTAGCTTCGGAGTCAGTCCCGATGTCTAGTCAGAATCCTTTTCGGTTTCTACTCCTATAGGTGACTCAGTTACAACTAGACGGGTGTATAGAGATTGCTCGGTCTTGGTCCTCCATAAGGTCACCTCAGCAGATCTGATAGAGTTAGCCATGACCAATTTCGATGTTATTCTCGGCATGGATTGGTTGTATTCTTGTTATGCTTCCATTAATTGTAGGACCCGATTAGTAGAGTTCTGATTTCTAGGTGAGCCAGTCTTAGAATGGAAGGGCAGTTCAGTTGATCTTGTAGGTCGCTTTGTTTCCTACCTCAAGGCCAGAAAGATGATTTCTAAGGGTTGCTTGTATCATTTGGTTAGGGTCAAGGATGTTGAGTCCGAGACCCCGACTATTCAGTCAGTTACGGTGGTACGTGAGTATCCAGAATTCTTTCCTGATGATTTGTCAGGTATTCCTCCCGAGCGGGAGATTGACTTCGGTATTGACCTTCTTCTCAATACGCAACCTATATCTATTCCTCCCTTTAGGATGGCCCCAGCCAAGTTAAAAGAGTTGAAGGATCAGTGAAAGGATTCACTAGATAAGGGCTTCATTAGACCAAGCCAGTCCCCTTACCCAATATTGATGATTTTTTTGATCAACTTCAGGGTGCTAAGTGTTTCTAAAAGATAGATCTTAGATCTGGGTATCATCTGCTCAGAGTTCGGGAGAGTGATATCCCAAAAATGGTGTTCAAAACATGGTATGGTCATTACAAGTTGGTAGTTATGTCTTTTGGACGAACCCTGCATGTCCGAGAAAACTGTGAACACCCTTCTCTTACACAGGTGGTGGTAGCTTTTCAATCACTTCGATCTTTGCATGATCGACTTCCAACCCCTTGCAAGACACCTTATGGCCAAGGATGATACCCTCCATGACTAAAAAATGTCATTTCTCCCAGTTGAGTACAAAGTTGGAGTCTTCTCATCGAGCTAGCACCCTATCAAGATTCTGTAAACATATAGCAAACGAATTACTGAAAACAGAAAAATCATCCATAAATACCTTGATGAAATCTTCCACCATATCATGAAAGATCACTATCATGCATCTCTAGAATTTGGCGGGTGCATTGCATAGACCAAATGGCATCCGCTTGAAAGCATAGGTCCCATAAGGACATGTGAAAGTGGTCTTCTCCTGGTCCTCCGGTGCTATGGCTATTTGGTTATAGCTAGAATATCCATCAAGGAAACAATAATATTCTTGACCTGCCAACCTGTCCAACATCTGATCAATAAATGGGATAGGATAATGATCTTTCCTCGTGTCCTCATTGAGCTTTCTGTAGTCCATGCAAATTCGCCAGCCTGTGACTATACGTGTAGAAATCAGCTCATTCTTCTCGTTGGTGACCACGGTCATCCCTCCTTTCATTGGGACACAGTGAACCGAACTGACCCATTCACTGTCTGAAATGGGATAGACCACACCTGCATCAAGACACTTGATCACTTCCTTCCTAACCATATCCTTCATCACCGGATTCAACCTCCGTTGATGTTGTATAGTTGGCTTTGCTCCTTCATCCATAAAAATTATGTGTGTGCAAAAAGCTGGGTTGATTCCCCTAATGTCTGACATTTGCCATCCCATTGCTTTCTTCTGCTCTTGAGAACCACCAATGCATCCTTTAACTGTGCCTCTGTCAGTTCTGCGAAGATGATGACTGGCAAGGTGTCATCTTCCCCCAAAAATAAATATTTCAAATGTGGAGGCAATGTCTTCAACTCCAGTTTTGGTGCTTCCTCAATAGATGGTTTTGGAAATGGTTCCAAGGACCTCATTAATGGCTGAAAGTCTTGCTTCCTGGAAAACCATTTTGGTTCGTTCATCATCTGCACCATATCATAAGTATCCCTGTCTCCGAAATGATCGGAGCCCATCAAAGCTCTCTCCAAAGGATCTTGAGAATCAACAATCTGAAGAATTGCTTCCTGGTTTAGCACATTGATTGTTGATAGCTCCTCATAGATGGCTGGAAGCTTCATGGCCTTATACACATCAAACACCTCCACTTTATCATGCGCTCTCATGGTTAGCTGCCCCGTAGCTACATCAATCAACGGTCGCCCGGTTGCCAAGAAAGGACATCCCAAAATAAATGGTACTTCAGCATCCGGCTCAAAATCCAAAATAGCAAAATCTACCAGGAAAATGAGGGAGCCCACTTGCACTAGAAAATCCTCCACAATACCTTCTGGTCTGGCCAAAGAACGGTCTGCTAGCTGCAAGATCACAGTAGTTGGTCTAGGACTGCCCAGCCCCAACTTCTTGAACACCGATGTCGGCATTAAGTTTATTCTTGCTCCCAAATCACATAGTCCGCGAGCTCGGATACTTTGCCCGATTGTGATCTGAATTGTAAAGTTCCCAGGGTCCTTGAGCTTTATTGGCAACTTGTTTTGTATATGGGAAGTGCACTCCTCAGTAAGCACCACCGTAGCATACTCCATCAATCTTCTTTTGTTTTCTACGATGTCCTAGATATACTTTGCATATTTCGGCACCCCCTGCAAAACATCAACCAAAGGTAAATTAATGTGTACTTGTTTCAGCACCTCCATGAACTTTTTAAAGCAAGCTTCCTCCTTGTGCTTCTTTAATCTTTGAGGGAACGGGGGTGGTGGTCTTTCTGCCTCGGCTGCCTTCTCCTTCCCCCTCTCATCATCATGTTCCCCATCTTTTTCCACTGCTCCTGATTTCTGAGTTGGTCTTTCTGGTTCCACCTCCTTGAGTTGTAGTCCACTCCTTGTGGTCACTGCATTGACCTGCTTGGGATTTGGGTCAGTGTCACTCGGTAGTCCTCCTTTGGGCCTGGTGTTTTGAGCTCCAGCTAGTTGTCCCAACTGATACTCCAATGCCTTTGTAGCTAACTGCTGATTTTTCATGTCTACCGCTAATTTCACATAATCAGCCTGCATTTGTGTTTGGTTAGCTATCATTGTTTTAAACATATCCTCAATGCTGTGGGTTGGTGGAGGAGGTGCATTTTTTCCTCTGTATTGCGACTGAAAATTCTGATGCCCCCCTTTATTTCTCTGCACACCCTGATTCGAACTCTGCCCTTGATGGCTATTACTACCCCAAGAGAAATTCGGATGATTCCTCCAATTTGAGTTGTAATTGTTGCCATACTGTTGGTTATTATTCCTCTGGACGTTCGCAAGAAAGTTTACTGAATCTGGATTTGCACCACAACACTCAGCTGAGTGTTCATTACTCCCACATACCTCACACCATACCTGCTGCACTACATTGACTGGGGCTTGTGCTTGATTCAAGCTCATACTTATGAAGTGGGTGTTCAGTTGATTTTGCAATGCAGCTATTCGTGCAGCAATAGTTGTAAAACCATCCACCTCAAAGACTCCTGCCACTTTCCTTGTTCTCCTCGTGATGAATCCGCATTCCACTATGAATTTCCCTATGAAATATGATTTAACAAAGTATAAAGCTCCTCATAAGTCTTTTCTAATGCCTGGTCCCAGCTGCTGAGTCTAGCAAAATTTTTGTATGTGGTTCCAAACCTTAATGAAAGTATGCACCAACACATCATTGGACTGGTGATGGTGAGGACAATCCCTTAACATTGATTTGAACCTTTCCCAAGCTTGATACAGATTCTCACCCTCTCTTTGTTTAAAACTTAGAATCTGACTTCTAAGTCTTGCTGTTTTCCCAGATGGAAAGAATCGTATCAAAAACTTTCTTACAAGATCATCCCAAGTGGTGATAGAGTTAGGTGGTTCAGCTTTCAACCACCTCATTGCTTCCCCCAATAATGAAAATGGGAATAATTTAAGTCTCACGTTGTCGGATGATACTCCAGCAGGAATGTATGTGTCACTTATCTCCAAAATGTTTTGGAGATGTTGTTGTGGATCTTCATAAGGGAGACCTGTGAATTGCCCGCTGGTGTGCAACAAATGCACCATGTTCTGTTTAAGCTTAAACTCCCTCCTGGCTCTGGTCAGCTAATACTAGATGTAACATTGCTTGCATGTGGGATTGCCACTTCGCGAACCGGCCTTGCTGCCATTTCCTCGGGCACTAAAACTTCCCTCACAAGTGGTGGATTCTGTTGTTGCTCCAGAATTGCCTGTCTTAGCAACTGCAGCTTCTTCTCTAGAGGTTCCCTTCTTTGACGATGAAATTGTCTTTCCGGCTCTATATATGAATTCACCAACTCCTTATCTCTTGCCAGCATTCAGAAGAATTCAATATCTGCAAGAGAAAGGCTAAGATCAAGTTTTCAGCACTTATATAGAATTTGTAAACTAACACTAAGAAAATAAATTTACCAATTGCCAGTCCCCGGCAACGGCGCCAAAAACTTGTTCGGTGCTATGGTGACTACACGCAAGTGCACCTGGTCGAACAAGTAGTAAAGTGGCTTAATTAAAGCTAAGTGTCGATCCCACAGGGACTGAACTACGATACTAATTAACTTAAGTGTCAGTGAACTATGTCTTTATGAATGCAGACAACAAAATAAACAATATTTTGCGAGTTAAGTTTACTAAGTAATGAAAATCTAAGTTAAAATTATAATTTGAGTCTGAACAATAGTAATGAGCAAGCTGAGGTTAAGACAAACATGCAGGGAAGTAATTTATCAATTCAATTCAGCTAATCTTTTCTTCGGTTTCTAGTCAAGAATTATTTCCTATGGATTGGATCTTTCGACTCCTATCCAATTAAGAATCATGAAACCTTAATCTATATTTCCGTAATAAAAGAATTTCATGCTCTAGCCATACATAACTGATTCCTTAATTGACTAATAAGACTTTGAAATATATTTCTATTCTGAATGTAAATCAAATCTCAATTTTCTAAGTTAAGAAGAGATCATATCCTACCAATTCACATCTTTCCAATTTCTTTCCTTTTCAAAATCAAAATTGGATTTCTAGAAATACATTAACATTGGCCAAACATTAATGCAGTAAAAACAAGAATTGATAGAACAACCATTGAAGAAAAGATGAAAACTGAAATGATCAACAATTACATTCCACTACAATTGTTCTTAACCTTAACAAGAAGTGAATTTAGATATTCATTTATGGATTAAACATCATCAAATAAGTATAATTCATACAAACAATTGAGATAAAAGAGAAAGAAATAGAGAAGAACCCTAGAATTTTCGTCCTCTCAACTGCCTGTAACCCACGTTCTTGCTCAACCAAGTCAGAATGTTTAAAATAAAACCTAAGTGTGCTATTTATACTCTTGAGAATTTTTCCCGGAATAACAAGCAACGTGGCATGGAGTGTATCGCGGAGCACTCCCTCCATGCCATGGGGGTATCGAGGACCCTCACTGGAACTTGAGGTTCCAAATAATTGTACTCAACGTGACATGGAGTGTATCGCGGAGCACTGCCTCCGTGTCACGGAGGTAACGCGAGACTCCACTGGAAATTGAAAAAAGTAATTCCTCCAAGCAGAACGCCTCCGCGATGGCAGCGTGACACGGCTCCATCGCAGAGCCCCTATTTTTGCAGCTCTCCCTTGTCATTTTCCACTCCTTGTTTCCAAGTTCATTCCCGATCTTCACCAACATGTATATTAGCTTCCAAAATTTCCTTTTACCTGCAAAACAAAACTAATCATGTTGGTTAGTATGAATTCACATTTAACTAAAAATCACATGAGAATGTACACATAACGATAGATAAACAAGTCAAAATGAAGCATTTGAGTATCACTTGGGCATGCAATTCTGCCCAAGATCAGGATCGTCCAGTGCAGGTTTTTCTGCGATTTTAGTAAGGGCATTTCTGTCGTTTCTAGTCCTAAGGCTCTATACTACGTCATTTAGGGCTCATTTTGAAGGGGTTTTATTAGGGGAAGACCTATTCTAAGTGCATACTCCCTATGCATGCAAGGTTTAAGGCTTGAAGGAGGTTATTCAAGGCCAAATTCAAGGTTTTCTTTGGAATCTGATCTTGGGAAATTGAAGGGTGATAGAATTCCTCATTTCCAGGTATGTAGGGTTTTTAATGAGTATTCTCCTCCCACACCCATGCCTAATTTCTCCCTATTCGAATGAATCTCCTATTATCAAGTGTGGGGTCTCTACCCAATTGCATATTTTCTCAATATTTATACATGGGTATGAATTTTTTATGTTCTTAGTATTGAATATGAAGCATGGGAATATTTTTAAAGTGTTTTCAATTAAACTTAAATTTTATAGTTTTATGAAATTAAAGGCCCTTGGGTAGGGAGTTCATAAAGAAGAGATTTTCGATGAATGAATCATGTTGATGAGATTTTGATGATGAAAAGCATGTTCTAAGTTACCCATGTCTATAATCGAAGTTTTGGATATGGATCTAGTATAGTCAAGTATGATGAAGCTTTGGGTAGTGCCCAATGTTGAGTATGAATGATGAGTTTCTTGAATCTTTATTACCTCATTTTCAAATGAAATATCCCAAATTACTATTATTTCAAATAAATTGAATGAGTTCAAGCATGATAAGGTTTTGGGCAAGGCCCTTATATTGATGATGATGAAGTGATATTTCTAAAATAGGCTTACTACATGATTTTGGAGTAAAGGCTCCCACTATTGTTTGAGCTTGTGGTATGTTTCATAGTAAACTTCTCATATGCATGAATTCATAATTTAGATGTATGTTGTCATTGAGCTTTGTTTCATACTATGTTGGGTCTAAGCATGATTTCATTGTTGAGCTTCGTTTCTAAACGAAGTTGAGTTTATGCATGATTTCATGTTGAGCTTTGTCACTAGACGATGTTCAGCTTCGTATTTATAGGATGTAGAGCTTTGCCTGTTTTGGGAGAAGAATCTAGCACCGAGCGGTCTAAGGGTCGACAACCCTATACCGCAGAACTACGCCCCAACATAGGTTGATTCTATTATATTTAGGACCTCCCTTGTGAGCTATCCCCGACCTTAATGGCCCATGAGCTTGATATCAATATCATGGTAGTCTCCTCAGCCCTGCCAAGGTTTTGGACGGGTCTGCCAACTTGAGTGTAATAGTCGGGACCACGTAAGCTCTATCGTGGTATGTCGGTTAAGTGAAGAGTCTCCCATTGTTCATATGATTCAGATTTGCATATTCACTACTCATGATCACTATGTATGCATGAATGTTCTAAAAGTAAGGATGTACTCAATGTTCATCTTTTCTATAAATGTTTCATCTCAGCTTTGAGTCATTCTAATCCATTGATCTTATAAAGTTATGCATTGGCACATCATGAAGGGATTATGATTTCGAAAGAATGCATGTGAGTTCTCTTAGTTTTCTAAAAGCTTATGTTATGAAATGATTTATTCAGATGATTTTAATTATTATAGTGGTTTTACTTACCTTGCATACTTGGTACATTCCACGTACTGACTGCATACTTTTTATGTTGTATCGTTTCATGATGCAGGACCTGGCTCGCAGCTTCAGCCCCGATCTTAGTCAGCTTATTCAATGCTACACCTGTTTAGAGTTGGCGAGTCCTCATTCTTTGTGGACTGGACTTTTAGTTTCTTCTATATATTTTAGTTTCAGCATTGTGGAGCTAGTCGGGATCTTGAACCATCAGCTCATCTAAATTAGAGGCTTTTCAGGCTTAGTCATGTATTCAGTTTCGGATGTTTATTCTTATAGGATGTTGGTTTAGACTTCCGCTGAGATTATATTCATGGTTTCTTCAGTTTTTAAATGAGTTAGTTATATGCTTATGATATGGATAGTTGGGGGTCCCTCGGGGTCCCTTGTCCCGTGTCTATGTTTCGGGCCTCAGTTAGGGTCGTGACAAAAGGGCACTATGCCATTTGCAAAGGTCGTTCAATCACCGTGGAGAAAAGGTTTGACTTGGTGGGGATGCGAGGTGACCTACCCAACATCACCGCTCAGTTTACTGACAAGCAATTTCATATTTTTTGCCAATCCATTCCCGGATTACTACCCCAGACTCGTCCCAGAATTTTACGCTTCCTACCAGGCTAGGTAGGAGAGAATGCATCATAAGGGATAAGTGGATGAGTTTCACTGCCTTCCTTAAATTAGGGTGCGAGTTGTGGAGGTTGAAATCAAACCAACAACCATTAATTATCTGTTCTGGGAGGATGTCATGACCCGAACATAGACCCGAATCGCAACACGGGACAAGAAGCTTCGAGAGACTCACAGTCGACCCATGGTATAAACATACATCTAACTCAATCAAATAAAGCGGAATACTCAACATAATAACATATCGGAAGCATAATCATGGAATACATAGAAAACGACATGCACTTCATACATGACAACTGAATACTACACATTATCTGAAAGTCTCTAACATAACTGATGGGTTGATGGGACAACACCCCCAACTAACCTGATAAATCTAGAAAACTGAACGTAAAGTGATAATTGATGTCAACTGGTCTTCGGGGGATGAGAACTCACCAATGAACACGATGCTAAATCTAGGAACGAGCTAATGACAGTGTTGGGGTTCAAGATCGGAGCCTGTATCATGAAACGATACAACATAGAGTACGCGGTCAGTATGTGGAATGTACCGAGTATGCAAGGTAAGTAAAATGGATATTTTAAATACATGAGAGTAGGACGACATACTCATAACATTAATATCATAATGTGACATAAGGCTAACGGTTTTCAAAATATTCGTAAATCAGTCATAATCATAATAATAGGAGAAAAGCTTCGTTAAACGTGACTTGAGCAGAAATCATATGAACATAACCATGCATAAATCATGAGGAACAATGAGAGGACTCATCAAAACTGACACCATCATGGTAGAGCCTTACATGATGCCCCAACTATCTCACTCAAGTGGGTAGATTCGTCCATGGCTTGCCAGGCAAAGGGTGTGCAATATGTGATATCATGAAAGAGGGGATCCATTAACATTGGAATGTATAAATATGAACCTACTGTGGCAGGTAGTTATCAGACACCGGCATAGTAAATTTGAATGCCGGGCTACTCGGTGCCAGTCACTACTCCCAAAAACATGCACGTTAGGCTTATATGCAAATCATAAACATCATTCATGAGATTCATGGTCAAATAAACATTAACATCATCGATCCCCTTTTACATACATGTTTATCCATGAATCAAGGGCCCATAAATCGACCGACGTCATAAATCGGTCAATCATGAAATCCATATCATAGATCATAAATCATACTTGAACATGTGGGCATTGTCCAATACTTTAACATGCTTGAAAATACTCAATTCCTTTGAAAACATGATCATAAACATGGGTAAATTGAAAACATGTATTTCATCATTAATATATTATCATACATGAACATTCATCATAAATTTCAACTTTCATAAACTTCTCATAAATGGGCACTTAAATTTATAAAGCTTGAAACATGATTTTAATTGAAAATAATGTAAAACTTGCCCATGAATCATAATCCAATAGTAGAAAATATTTAAATTATATACATGTAGAGAATTAAGAATTTCATGCATTGGGTTAAAACCCGATAGAATCAACATAGGAATTTCCATGATTTAGAGAGATTAGGCATGGGTGTGAATGAATTCACCCATTCATAACCCTACATACCTGGGGAAGATATGATTTACCACTCCTGGAAATTAAAGATTGAAGGAAAGCTTGAAGAATTCTAACTTGATCACCACCTAAACCCTTTCAATATGCATGCAAGCATGTGAATGAGCCTAGGATGGATTTTCACCTCATAAAACACAGCATTTCGAGCCTTAAACAATGTAGTTTAGGACCCTAGGACTTAGGAATGATGAAAATACCCTTAATGATTTCCTGAAAATTCTACACTATCAGTGACCACGGACGATCCTACGAGTCATACCAGGATACCACGACCTGTGCTATCTGTCCGTTACATCCACTTCCAAATCGTAACTTCTCAAATTCTAACACCACCAATTGACAGGATGAGTCGTTACATCAGATGACGGTCCATTGGATCCTCCCGTTACTTCCCCCTGATGACCTGCACCTAGGCCTTCCCACGAGCCACACCACAACTCGTGCCTCCTTTCAATGAGTCGTGGTTTCCATCCGTCACCTCAACTGGAGATTTTCCTACTCCTTCCACGGTTACTTCCCACGATATGTTGTTACTCATGATAGAGTCATCCTACGACCCGTTACTTCCTCCTAGACTAAGGACCAGTCTCACCACGACCACCAACAATGACTAGTGACCTCAAACCATGGGTCGTTCCTTGACCCATTACTTTCGACTTTGACCCTGTTGTACCTCACCACGAACACCTCATACGGATTGTTGGTTGAACCAACGATCCATTACATGACCCGTTCTGCGATAACTTCCAGATTTCTATCAACTTCCATTTTAAAATTTTCGGGTCTAGTCTTAGGCACTTCCGGGGTATTACAACATCTCCCCATTGGGAACATTCATCTTTGAATGTGGGAAAGCATACAGAAAACAGAGAATGCAATCATCATACTCAAATACTGATCATTTAAGTTGACAACTTCATAATGACTAACTCCGATTCAAACTATATGGCTGAACTTAATTCATGGATCATATACACATCCACATACATGAAAGAAATTGGGGCACATGAACTGAACATGAAAACTAACTAAAGTACTAGAGCAAAAGCTGATACCTTAAGCTGGAACTGAGCCGGTAGAGAATAAATATGGGTATCTAGCTATCATATCTGCTTCGGCTTCCCACGTAGCTCCCTCAACCTGCTGATTCCTCCATAAAACTTTGACTGAGGCTACTTCCTTGTTTCTCAGCTTTCGAACCTGACGATCCAGTATTTCCACTGGAACCTCCTCATAACTAAAGTCGTCTTTCACACCAACACTGTCCACCGAAACAACTAGAGATGGATCACCCAAACCCTTCTTTAAGAGCGATACATGGAAAACAGGATGCGTGGTAGCTAATTCTGAGGGCAACTCCAATTAATATGCCCACCTTGCAACCTGTTTCACAATCCGGTAGGGGCCAACATAACGAGGGTGAGTTTTCCTTTCTTTCCAAATCGCATTACTCCCTTCATGGGAGACACCTTCAGAAACACCCAATTATCCACTTCAAACTCAAGTTCTCTCCTTATCACATCGGCATAGGACTTTTGGTGACTTTGAGCTGTCTTAAACCTGTCTCGAATGAGTTGAACCTTCTCCATACCCTCATGGACTGAATCTAGTCCTATCATTGGAGCTTCACCAACTTTAAACTAGCAAATAGGCGATCTACATCTCCGCCCATAGAGAGCCTCAAATGGAGCCATCTGAATACAGGAATGGTAGCTTTTATTGTATGCAAACTCGATAAGAGGCAAATGATCATCCCAACTACCTTTGAAGTCAATCATACATGCTCTCAACATGTCTTCGAGAGTCTAAATTATCCACTCTACTTGACGATCTGTTTGTGGGTGAAATGCTATGCTGAGCTTAATTTGAGTACCAAGTGCTTTTTTGAAACTATCTCCAAAACTGAGAGGTAAATTAGGTACCTCTGTCTGATATGATGGACAGGGGCACTCAATGCAACTGAACTAGCTCTCGGATGTATAGTTTGGTATAATCCTCTATGGAATCAGTGGTTTTGACCGGTAGAAAAGGAGCGGCTTTAGTCAACCTATCCAGAACTACCTAAATGGAGTGATATTGTCGCCAAGTGCGAGGCAATCCCATTATGAAGTCCATAATGATCTCTTCCCACTTCCAGGTAGGAATGCTAATATCTTAGAGCACACCTCTGGGTCTCTAATGCTCAACCTTTGCTTTCTAACTGTTTGGGCACTTAGCTATTGATCACGGGCAAAAATATATGCCCGAGATACGCTTTATGACTTAAATTAGTCTTGTTTATCTAAGATTATTGTATACATTTTCATGTAATTTAAGATGAAGTAAAGATATGAGCTAACCAACATCATTAGCCTTTGTTTTGTAGGTTTTGATGACTTTTGAGCAACTAATCCATGAGTTGGTGAGGTAGAGGCTTGGAAACGGAATCAACACGCGAACGTCGGCAAAGAGGAGGCACAAAACAGCCCATCGGCGCGTCTACAAGGTGCCACGGCAGGCAAGCCGCTCACAACAGCCCACCTACGCGTTGGCAACGTGCCACGGCAGGTGGCCTCCGTGACCAAGGTCTGCCAACGCGCTGCCCAAGCAGCGTGACACGCTGCCAACGCGGCAGGGTGCTGCCCGGGCAAATTTTGGGTGATTTCCAGAGGCCTTCCGCGTCCGTAGCGTGTCACGGAGGCCGTGCTCCACGATGCACTCTGTGACACGTTGCTTGTTATTCCGGGAAAGATTCCTACTACTATAAATAGCACACTTAGGTTTATATTTCATAATTCAGACTTGGTGGAGCAAGGCCGTGGGTTACAGGCAGTTGAGGGACGAAAAAGCTTAGGGTTTTTCTCTCTTTCTTTCTTCTTTCAATCAATTGTTTGTATGATTAACACTTGTTTTAGGATGATTAATCCACAAATGAGTGGCTAATTCTCTTCCTTGCTGAGGTTATGAACAATGGTGATGAATTTTTATTATTGAATTATATGGTTTTTCATCTTCTTCTTCTATGTTGTTCTATTAATTCTTATTTCTACTGCATTAGTGTGTGGCCGACATTAATGTACATCTAAAAAGTCTGATTTCAGTCGAGAGAGCACGAAATTGGAAAGTTGTGAATTAATAGGGTATTGTTCTTAACTTGATTTGGGAAAATTGAGTTTTGATGTGCTTTCCTGATAGAAATATACTTGAAAGCCGTATTAGTCAATTTAGGAACCGGAATTGTATTGCTAGGTCATAAATTGCATTTGATCACAGAAATGTAGACGGATGGTTTATGATTCTTAAGTGAGATTAAATACGAGATTTTTAATCTCTTGGCTAATGTTCTTGGCTAGCAACAGGAAGAGAAGAATAACCGAATTATGATTATAATCAAGTTCATTACTTGTTCTTAACCTTGGCATGCTCATATCCATAGTTTCAATTCAAAGTAGATATTTGTTAATAGTTTTAGTACATAATTTATAAACAAAAATTATTTAACTTTTGGTTACGTTGTTGTCAGCATATATAGAAGTAAGATAGAATATAGTATACTTGAGCAATTTTTACTTATCCAGAGTCTCCTTGGTTCGATACTTGGCTTACTTAGCCACTTTATTACTTGTTTGACCACGTGCACTTGCGTGTCGGTTTTTAACCCCTAACCAAAGCACCGGACAAGTTTTTGGCGCCGTTGCCGGGGAGACTTGGCAATAGGTGAATTTGTTTTAAGTGTAATTTACTGTATTTTTATTTTTCTCAAGTGCTGACAACTTTGTCTTAGTGTTTGGTTTAATTCTTTTGCATTTTACTTTTTCTTTTTCGAATACCCTATTTGACATGACATCGTGGAATGTAAATGGTTTCAATGGTGGATACTCATATTTTAGTGAATCTTTTCTGAATTATGGAGGACACCACTTGTGGCAACAATGTAACACGTGTAATATATGTGGTGGTCAAGATGGCCATCGGGATGGCTGTCCGAATGCATATTCCCCTCCCCCAAGCCCCTACTATGATCCTTCTGTTGTTTTTCCTGAATATCGTCATGCTGAAAATGAGGACTTGGGACGCTAAGCTTGAATTGAAGACATGCTGAAACAACTCTTGGAGCAATCAGAAGCAATGAAGGAGGCGATGGCAGTATTGAGAATTCAGCAAGAAGAGAATGCAGAGGCTCTAGAAAGGATGAGCATCAAATTCACGGAGATGATCGCTGAAGCTGAAGCGTGTGATAAATCACAGGCAACCGTTTTAGCCGATATGCAAGAGGAACTACAAGAGGAAAACAAGGGTGAATTTTTGGAGGAAGCCCAACAATCAGAAATTCTTGAGTGCCCCCGTGATGGTCTCACACTTATGGAAACTCCATTCATGGAAGAAGAGATAGAGTACCCCCCATTTGACATTAATGAAGAGATAGATGTCGATGCTGAGAAGGAGTATACAAGTAAGGAGGTCAAGCAAAATGCTGTTTCAGAGTTGAGGTGTATTAGACCACAATCTACGCATTTTTCGACATTAAATTTGGTTGACAACATAGAAAGAGAGTCTTCCAAGCTTATAGAAAAATGTATAGAGGAGGACCAAGCACCATATATTTTGAAAGTTGACAACGCGGAGAGACAAAATGACTTCACTTACATGAGGGCCAATAAGTTAAAAAGGCAACACCTACTGTTTGGTCCTTAAAATTTTTCACCACCACCCCTGGAGCATAAGAGAAAATTAGAAAAGAAATTAGGGGTGAGATTCATATCCTCAAAGTGGAGGAAAAAGTGGTGAAACTTGGTACGTCGTGCCGCGACGTAAAATTAGGCGCTGCTTGGGAGGCAACCCAAGGGTACCACAGGTACCATTTTAATTTCTTGCAATTGAGTTAATTTTTGTTTATTTTCATCTTGTGTTGTTTTGGTGGAAAGTTAAGCGCAGATGGAGGGGAAGTCTGAGTACCCGTGGAGGAGGAAGCTAACAAGCATGGAAGAGAAAAAGTGTGGGGTTGAACACCCACTTGTGCAAAGTCGAAGAAACGCATTCTGTTAGCTAAGCCTAAAGGCCTCAGGGAGTATTTCTCACCCTTTGTAAATTTTAATTTGATGCTACGAGGACATAGCATGATTTAAGTGTGGGGTGAGGGAAATTTCAAGGGAAATTTCAAAATTTTATGTGCTTAACGATTTTGATGAATGTAATGCTTGTGCAAAAGTTGGTGAGAAATTTGAAAAATTTGAAAAATTTGAAAAATTTTTGTGAATTAAGCATGACTTCATCACCCGTTGGTTTTTCTTTTCGGTTCTTTTCCGACGGGGGGTCTTTGAACCGAAGAATAAAATTTTTCTTTGTCTGTATATAATGTTTTTAGTCGTAGTTAGAGACTGTTTCCAATGATGGATGGATGACGACCGTCTTGAGGAAAATTAGTCAGTAGGATGGTTTTTGGACCCGTAGCTAATTGATGGCTTTATATTCTTGTTATGTGTTATACATGGTTGTAAGAGGCAAGTATGTTCAGTGTGAAGTATGCAAGTGTACAACTTTGTTTGAGACACTTAGGCTCTTGAATTTGACTCAATATGTTTGAAGCTTAATTCCGAATTCTGGTGATTAGCTGAGTAAGAGTCTACTGATGGTGTCTTGATTTGAGCATGTGCCATGAGTGTAAGGTTTTTGAGTATTCTGTGCTATTATGAAATGTCTAGAACTTGCCTGGTGTGTATATAAAACGAAATGAAGGATGTGAATTGTAGGAGATGATGTGGGCATTTCTTTGAATGAACCAACTTTTTATCCCTCATTATACCTACCTTGAAAAATTAATCCTAGTTAACCCCATTGAGCCTTGAGCCTATTCTTTGACAGCTGCAACATAAGCTTAATCCTTTTTCTTTCATTAGCCTTGAAATTGAACCAAAAATCCTAAGCGCTTAAAGGAAAAATCCGAAAGAGTAAAGGAGTGAGAAGAATGAAAAAGAAGGGAAAGTAGCAATTGTAAAAGTTGAGAAAGGGTGAGGGTGCACTTGCTTGAATATGGGTGAGTATTAGTATGGATTAAGAAAATAAATAAATGAAAAGTTACTTATAGAACTCCTTACTAATAAGCTAAAAGTGCCTAAAGAAAGGGAGGAACAAAAGAGGAAAAAGAAAGATGAAAGGAGAAAAAGGTGAAGTGAGGGAAGGGAAGTTTGTAATGAAGGCGTGATGTATTAAAAGCTCTTAGGAAAGATAGTCACTATTACTGATCATAATAGTACTTACCCGCACCTGAGTTACATTACAACCTAAAAAGTCCTACTTGATCTTACATTCATACATCCTTAAATTAGTGGAATAAAACACTAAGGGCAAGCTTATGGGTCATTACATGATGCATGTGAATTCTTTGTGAGAGTGAGTGTAATTCTATGCATGTACCCACACATGTTGTGATGTAAAAAATTGTTTGTGCGTTTGATTGGGTAACTCTCTTCCCATGAGGGGCACATGTTGAATGAAGGATATAATTCATGTGAGATTTCTTAATCAGTTGATTTGCATGAGTTTGCTAAGATTGAGAGTCGATTCTTGAGGTTAAGAAGTCTTAACATAGTTGTACTTCATTTCAATGATCAAATCAGGCATGCTCTATTTTTAGCTTGTATCTCACGTAATCATTATAGACGTAACTTGAATTATCTTGCTCAATTAGTTATGTGGGAGTCTCCATTGCATGATATATAAAAGGTTGTTCGAGGACGAACAGGGCTTTAAGTGTGGGGTTGTGATCACGGGCAAAAATATATGCCCGAGATACGCTTTACGACTTAAATTAGTCTTGTTTATCTAAGATTATTGTATACATTTTCATGTAATTTAAGATGAAGTAAGGATATGTTCTAACCAACATGATTAGCCTTTGTTTTGTAGGTTTTGATGATTTTTGAGCAACTAATCCATGAGTTGGTGAGGTAGAGGCTTGGAAACGGAATCAACACGCGAACGTCGGCAAAGAGGAGGCACAAAACAGCCACCGGCGCGTCGACAAGGTGCCACGGAAGGCAGGCCGCTCACAACAGCCCACCTGCGCGTTGGCAACGTGCCACGGCAGGTGGCCTCCGCGACCAAGGGCTGCCAACGTGGCAGGGTGCTGCCCGGGCCAATTTCAGGTGATTTCCAGAGGGCTTCCGCGTCCGTAGCTTGTCACGGAGGCCGAGCTCCGCTATGCACTCCGTGACACGTTGCTTCTTATTCCGGGAAAGAGTCCTACTACTATAAATAGCACACTTAGGTTTATTTTTCATAATTCAGACTTGGTGGAGCAAGGACGTGGGTTACAGTCAGTTGAGGGACGAAAAAGCTCAGGGTTTTTCTCTCTTTCTTTCTTCTTTCAATCAATTGTTTGTATGATTAACACTTGTTTTAGGATGATTAATCCACAAATGAGTGGCTAATTCTCTTCCTTGCTGAGGTTATGAACAATGGTGATGAATTTTGATTATTGAATTATATGGTTTTTCATCTTCTTCTTCTATGTTGTTCTATTAATTCTTGTTTCCACTGCATTTATGTGTGGCCGACATTAATGAACAACTAAAAAGTCTGATTTCACTCGAGAGAGCACGAAATTGGAAAGTTGTGAATTAATAGGGTATTGTTCTTAACTTGATTTGGGAAAATTGAGTTTTGATGTGCTTTCCTGATAGAAATATACTTGAAAGCCGTATTAGTCAATTTAGGAACCGAAATTGTATTGCTAGGTCATAAATTGCATTTGATCACAGAAATGTAGACGGATGGTTTATGATTCTTAAGTGAGATTAAATACGAGAGTTTTAATCTCTTGGCTAATGTTCTTGGCTAGCAACAGGAAGAGAAGAATAACCGAATTATGATTATAATCAAGTTCATTACTTGTTCTTAACCTTGGCATGCTCATATCCATAGTTTCAATTCAAAGTAGATATTTGTTAATAGTTTTAGTACATAATTTATAAACAAAAATTATTTAACTTTGGGTTACATTGTTGTCAGCATATATAGAAGTAAGATAGAATATAGTATACTTGCGCAATTTTTAATTATCCAGAGTCTCCTTGGTTCGATACTTGGCTTACTTAGCCACTTTATTACTTGTTTGACCACGTGCACTTGCGTATCGGTTTTTAACCCCTAACCAAAGCATCGGACAAGTTTTTGGTGCCGTTGCCGGGGAGACTTGGCAATAGGTGAATTTGTTTTAAGTGTAATTTACTGTATTTTTATTTTTCTCAAGTGCTTACAACTTAGTCTTAGTGTTTGTTTTAATTCTTTTGCATTTTTCTTTTTCTTTTTCGAATACCCTATTTGACATGACATCGTGGAATGTAAATGGTTTCAATGGTGGATACTCATATTTTAATGAATCTTGTCTGAATTACGGAGGACACCACTTGTGGCAACAATGTAACACGTGTAATATATGTGGTGGTCAAGATGGCCATTGGGATGGCTGTCCGAATGCATATTCCCCTCCCCCAAGCCCCTACTATGATCCTTCTGTTGTTTTTCCTGAATATAGTCATGCTGAAAATGAGGACTTGGGACGCCAAGATCGAATTGAAGACATGCTGAAACAACTCTTGGAGCAATCAGAAGCAATGAAGGAGGCGATGGCAGTATTGAGAATTCAGCAAGAAGAGAATGCAGAGGCTCTAGAAAGGATGAGCATCAAATTCACGGAGATGATCGCTGAAGCTGAAGCGTGTGATAAATCGCAGGCAACAGTTTTAGCCGATATGCAAAAGGAACTACAAGAGGAAAACAAGGGTGAATTTTTGGAGGAAGCCCAACAATCAGAAATTCTTGAGTGCCCCTGTGATGGTCTCACACTTATGGAAACTCCATTCATGGAAGAAGAGATAGAGTACCCCCCATTTGACATTAATGAAGAGATAGATGTCGATGCTGAGAAGGAGTATACAAGTAAGGAGGTCAAGCAAAATGCAGTTTCAGAGTTGAGGTGTATTGGACCACACTCTACGCATTTTTCGACGTTAAATTTGGTTGACAACATAGAAAGAGAGTCTTCCAAGCTTATAGAAAAATGTCTAGAGGAGTACCAAGCACCATATATTTTGAAAGTTGCCAACGCGGAGAGACAAAATGACTTCACTTTCTTGAGGGCCAATAAGTTAAAAAGGCAAAACCTACTGTTTGGTCCTTAAAATTTTTCACCACCACCCCTGGAGCATAAGAGTAAATTAGAAAAGAAATTAGGGGTGAGATTCATATCCTCAAGGTGGAGGAAAAAGTGGTGAAACTTGGTACGTCGTGCCGCGTCGTAAAATTAGGCGCTGCTTGGGAGGCAACCCAAGGGTACCACAGGTACCATTTTAATTTCTTGCAATTGAGTTAATTTTTGTTTATTTTCATCTTGTGTTGTTTTGGTGGAAAGTTAAGCGCAGATGGAGGGGAAGTATGAGTACCCGTGGGGAGGAAGCTAACAAGCATGGAAGAGAAAAAGTGTGGGGTTGAACACCCACTTGTGCAAAGTCGAAGAAACGCATGCTGTTAGCTAAGCCTAAATGCCTCAGGGAGTATTTCTCACCCTTTGTAAATTTTAATTTGATGCTATGAGGACATAGCATGATTTAAGTATGGGGTGAGGGAAATTTCAAGGGAAATTTCAAAATTTTCTGTGCTTAACGATTTTGATGAATGTAATGCTTGTGCAAAAGTTGGTGAGAAATTTGAAAAATTTGAAAAATTTTTGTGAATTAAGCATGACTTCATCACCCGTTGGTTTTTCTTTTCGGTTCTTTTCCGACAGGGGGTCTTTGAACCGAAGAATAAAAATTTTTCTTTGCCTGTATATAATGTTTTTAGTCGTAGTTAGAGACTGTTTCCAACGATGGATGGATGACGACCGTCTTGAGGAAAATTAATCAGTAGGATGGTTTTTGGACCCGTAGCTAATTGATGGCTTGATATTCTTGTTATGTGTTATACATGGTTGTAAGAGGCAAGTATGTTCAGTGTGAAACATGCAAGTGTACAACTTTGTTTGAGACACTTAGGCTCTTGAATTTGACTCAGTATGTTTGAATCTTAATTCCGAATTCTTGTGATTAGCTGAGTAAGAGTCTACTGATGGTGTCTTGATTTGAGCATGTGCCATGAGTGTAAGGTTTTTGAGTATTCTGCGCTATTATGAAATGTCTAGAACTTGCCTGGTGTGTATATAAAACGAAATGAAGGATGTGAATTGTAGGAGATGATGTGGGCATTTCTTTGAATGAACCAACTTTTTATCCCTCATTATACCTACCTTGAAAAATTAATCCTAGTTAACCCCATTGAGCCTTGAGCCTATTCTTTGACAGCTGCAACATAAGCTTAATCCTTTTTCTTTCATTAGCCTTGAAATTGAATCAAAACTCCTAAGCGCTTAAAGGAAAAATCCGAAAGAGTAAAGGAGTGAGAAGAATGAAAAAGATGGGAAAGTAGCAATTGTAAAAGTTGAGAAAGGGTGAGGGTGCACTTGTTTAAATATGGGTGTGTATTAGTATGGACTAAGAAAATAAATAAATGAAAAGTTACTTATAGAACTCCTTACTAATAAGCTAAAAGTGCCTAAAGAAAGGGGGGAACAAAAGAGGAAAAAGAAAGATGAAAGGAGAAAAAGGTGAAGTGAGGGAAGGGAAGTTTGTAATGAAGGCGTGATGTATTAAAAGCGCTTAGGAAAGATAGTCACTATTACTGATCATAATAGTACTTACCCGCACCTGAGTTACATTACAACCTAAAAAGTCCTACTTGATCTTACATTCATACATCCTTAAATTAGTGGAATAAAACACTAAGGGCAAGATTATGGGTCATTACATGATGCATGTGAATTCTTTGTGAGAGTGAGTGTAATTCTATGCATGTACCCACACATGTTGTGATGTAAAAAATTGTTTGTGCGTGTGATTGGGTAACTCTCTTCCCGTGAGGGGCACATGTTGAATGAAGGATATAATTCATGTGAGATTTCTTAATCAGTTGATTTGCATGAGTTTGCTAAGATTGAAAGTCGATTATTGAGGTTAAGAAGTCTTAACATAGTTGTACTTCATTTCAATGATCAAATCAGGCATGCTCTATTTTTAGCTTGTATCTCACGTAATCATTATAGACATAACTTGAATTATCTTGCTCAATTAGTTATGTGGGAGTCTCCATTGCATGATATATAAAAGGTTGTTCGAGGACAAACAAGGCTTTAAGTGTGGGGTTGTGATCACGGGCAAAAATATATGCCCGAGATACGCTTTACGACTTAAATTAGTCTTGTTTATCTAAGATTATTGTATACATTTTCATGTAATATAAGATGAAGTAAAGATATGTGCTAACCAACATGATTAGCCTTTGTTTTGTAGGTTTTGATTATTTTTGAGCAACTAATCCATGAGTTGGTGAGGTAGAGGCTTGGAAACGGAATCAACACGCGAACGTCGGCAAAGAGGAGGCACAAAACAGCCCACCGGCGCGTCGACAAGGTGCCACGGCAGGCAGGCCGCTCACAACAGCCCACCTGCACATTGGAAACGTGCCACGGCAGGTGGCCTCCGCGACCAAGGGCTGCCAACGCGCTGCCCAAGCAGCGTGACACGCTGCCAACGTGGCAGGGTGCTGCCCGGGCCAATTTCGGGTGATTTCCAGAGGGCTTCCGCGTCCGTAGCGTGTCACGGAGGCCGTGCTCCGCGATGCACTCTGTGACACGTTGCTTGTTATTCCAGGAAAGAGTCCTACTACTATAAATAGCACACTTAGGTTTATTTTTCATAATTCAGACTTGGTGGAGCAAGGACGTGGGTTACAGGCAGTTGAGGGACGAAAAAGCTCAGGGTTTTTCTCTCTTTCTTTCTTCTTTCAATCAATTGTTTGTATGATTAACACTTGTTTTAGGATGATTAATCCACAAATGAGTGGCTAATTCTCTTCCCCTCTGAGGTTATGAACAATGGTGATGAATTTTGATTATTGAATTATATGGTTTTTCATCTTCTTCTTCTATGTTGTTCTATTAATTCTTGTTTCTACTGCATTAGTGTGTGGCCGACATTAATGTACATCTAAAAAGTCTGATTTCACTCGAGAGAGCACGAAATTGGAAAGTTGTGAATTAATAGGGTATTGTTCTTAACTTGATTTGGGAAAATTGAGTTTTGATGTGCTTTCCTGGTAGAAATATACTTGAAAGCCGTATTAGCCAATTTAGGAACCGAAATTGTATTGCTAGGTCATAAATTGCATTTGATCACAGAAATGTAGACAGATGGTTTATGATTCTTAAGTGAGATTAAATACGAGAGTTTTAATCTCTTGGCTAATGTTCTTGGCTAGCAACAGGAAGAGAAGAATAACCGAATTATGATTATAATCAAGTTCATTACTTGTTCTTAACATTGGCATGCTCATATCCATAGTTTCAATTCAAAGTAGATATTTGTTAATAGTTTTAGTACATAATTTATAAACAAAAATTATTTAACTTTTGGTTACGTTGTTGTCAGCATATATAGAAGTAAGATAGAATATAGTATACTTGAGCAATTTTTAATTATCTAGAGTCTCCTTGGTTCGATACTTGTCTTACTTAGCCACTTTATTACTTGATTGACCACGTGCACTTGCGTGTCGGTTTTTAACCCCTAACCAAAGCACTGGACAAGTTTTTGGCGCCGTTGCCGGGGAGACTTGGCAATAGGTGAATTTGTTTTAAGTGTAATTTACTGTATTTTTATTTTTCTCAAGTGCTTACAACTTAGTCTTAGTGTTTGTTTTAATTCTTTTGCATTTTACTTTTTCTTTTTCGAATACCCTATTTGACATGACATCGTGGAATGTAAATGGTTTCAATGGTGGATACTCATATTTTAGTGAATCTTGTCTGTATTACGGAGGACACCACTTGTGGCAATAATGTAACACGTGTAATATATGTGGTGGTCAAGATGGCCATTGGGATGGCTGTCCGAATGCATATTCCCCTCCCCCAAGCCCCTACTATGATCCTTCTGTTGTTTTTCCTGAATATAGTCATGCTGAAAATGAGGACTTGGGACACCAAGCTCGAATTGAAGACACGCTGAAACAACTCTTGGAGCAATCAGAAGCAATGAAGGAGGCGATGGCAGTATTGAGAATTGAGCAAGAAGAGAATGCAGAGGCTCTAGAAAGGATGAGCATCAAATTCACGGAGATGATCGCTGAAGCTGAAGCGTGTGATAAATCGCAGGCAACAATTTTAGCCGATATGCAAGAGGAACTACAAGAGGAAAACAAGGGTGAATTTTTAGAGGAAGCCCAACAATCAGAAATTCTTGAGTGCCCCTGTGATGGTCTCACACTTATGGAAACTCCATTCATGGAAGAAGAGATAGAGTACCCCCCATTTGACATTAATGAAGAGATAGATGTCGATGCTGAGAAGGAGTATACAAGTAAGGAGGTCAAGCAAAATGCAGTTTCAGAGTTGAGGTGTATTGGACCACACTCTACGCATTTTTCGACGTTAAATTTGGTTGACAACATAGAAAGAGAGTCTTCCAAGCTTATAGAAAAATGTCTAGAGGAGGACCAAGCACCATATATTTTGAAAGTTGCCAACGCGGAGAGACAAAATGACTTCACTTTCTTGAGGGCCAATAAGTTAAAAAGGCAAAACCTACTGTTTGGTCCTTAAAATTTTTCACCACCACCCCTGGAGCATAAGAGGAAATTAGAAAAGAAATTAGGGGTGAGATTCATATCCTCAAGGTGGAGGAAAAAGTGGTAAAACTTGGTATGTCGTGCCGCGACGTAGAATTAGGCGCTGCTTGGGAGGCAACCCAAGGCTACCACAGGTACCATTTTAATTTCTTGCAATTGAGTTAATTTTTGTTTATTTTCATCTTGTGTTGTTTTGGTGGAAAGTTAAGCGCAGATGGAGGGGAAGTATGAGTATCCGTGGAGGAGGAAGCTAACAAGCATGGAAGAGAAAAAGTGTGGGGTTGAACACCCACTTGTGCAAAGTCGAAGAAACGCATGCTGTTAGCTAAGACTAAAGGCCTCAGGGAGTATTTCTCACCCTTTGTAAATTTTAATTTGATGCTATGAGGACATAGCATGATTTAAGTGTGGGGTGAGGGAAATTTCAAGGGAAATTTCAAAATTTTCTGTGCTTAATGATTTTGATGAATGTAATGCTTGTGCAAAAGTTGGTGAGAAATTTGAAAATTTTGAAAAATTTTTGTTAGTTAAGCATGACTTCATCACCCGTTGGTTTTTCTTTTCGGTTCTTTTCCGACGGGGGGTCTTTGAACCGAAGAATAAAAATTTTTCTTTGTCTGTATATAATGTTTTTAATCGTAGTTAGAGACTGTTTCCAACGATGGATGGATGACGACCGTCTTGAGGAAAATTAGTCAGTAGGATGGTTTTTGGACCCGTAGCTAATTGATGGCTTTATATTCTTGTTATGTGTTATACATGGTTGTAAGAGGCAAGTATGTTCAGTGTGAAGCATGCAAGTGTACAACTTTGTTTGAGACACTTAGGCTCTTGAATTTGACTCAATATGTTTGAAGCTTAATTCCGAATTCTTGTGATTAGCTGAGTAAGAGTCTACTGATGGTGTCTTGATTTGAGCATGTGCCATGAGTGTAAGGTTTTTGAGTATTCTGCGCTATTATGAAATGTCTAGAACTTGCCTGGTGTGTATATAAAACGAAATGAAGGATGTGAATTGTAGGAGATGATGTGGGCATTTCTTTGAATGAACCAACTTTTTATCCCTCATTATACCTACCTTGAAAAATTAATCCTAGTTAACCCCATTGAGCCTTGAGCCTATTCTTTGATAGCTGCAACATAAGCTTAAGCCTTTTTCTTTCATTAGCCTTGAAATTGAACCAAAACTACTAAGCGCTTAAAGGAAAAATCCGAAAGAGTAAAGGAGTGAGAAGAATGAAAAAGATGGGAAAGTAGCAATTGTAAAAGTTGAGAAAGGGTGAGGGTGCACTTGTTTGAATATGGGTGAGTATTAGTATGGAGTAAGAAAATAAATAAATGAAAAGTTACTTATAGAACTCCTTACTAATAAGCTAAAAGTGCCTAAAGAAAGGGGGGAACAAAAGAGGAAAAAGAAAGATGAAAGGAGAAAAAGGTGAAGTGAGGGAAGGGAAGTTTGTAATGAAGGCGTGATGTATTAAAAGCGCTTAGGAAAGATAGTCACTATTACTGATCATAATAGTACTTACCCGCACCTGAGTTACATTACAACCTAAAAAGTCCTACTTGATCTTACATTCATACATCCTTAAATTAGTGGAATAAAACACTAAGGGCAAGCTTATGGGTCATTACATGATGCATGTGAATTCTTTGTGAGAGTGAGTGTAATTCTATGCATGTACCCACACATGTTGTGATGTAAAAAATTGTTTGTGCGTGTGATTGGGTAACTCTCTTCCCGTGAGGGGCACATGTTGAATGAAGGATATAATTCATGTGAGATTTCTTAATCAGTTGATTTGCATGAGTTTGCTAAGATTGAGAGTCGATTCTGGAGGTTAAGAAGTCTTAACATAGTTGTACTTCATTTCAATGATCAAATCAGGCATGCTCTATTTTTAGCTTGTAACTCACGTAATCATTATAGACGTAACTTGAATTATCTTGCTCAATTAGTTATGTGGGAGTCTCCTTTGCATGATATATAAAAGGTTGTTCGAGGACGAACAAGGCTTTAAGTGTGGGGTTGTGATCACGGGCAAAAATATATGCCCGAGACACGCTTTACGACTTAAATTAGTCTTGTTTATCTAAGATTATTGTATACATTTTCATGTAATTTAAGATGAAGTAAAGATATGTGCTAACCAACATGATTAGACGTTGTTTTGTAGGTTTTGATGAATTTTGAGCAACTAATCCATGAGTTGGTGAGGTAGAGGCTTGGAAACGGAATCAACACGCGAACGTCGGCAAAGAGGAGGCACAAAACAGCCCACCGGCGCGTCGACAAGGTGCCACGGCAGGCAGGCCACTCACAACTGCCCACCTGCGCGTTGGAAACGTTCCACGGCAGGTGGCCTCCGCGACCAAGGGCTGCCAACGCGCTGCCCAAGCAGCGTGACACGCTGCCAACGCGGCAGGGTGCTGCCCGGGCCAATTTCGGGTGATTTCCAGAGGGCTTCCGCATCCGTAGTGTGTCACGGAGGCCGTGCTCCGCGATGCACTCCGTGACACGTTGCTTGTTATTCTGGGAAAGTGTCCTACTATTATAAATAGCACACTTAGGTTTATTTTTCATAATTCAGACTTGGTGGAGCAAGGACGTGGGTTACAGGCAGTTGAGGGACGAAAAAGCTCAGGGTTTTTCTCTCTTTCTTTCTTCTTTCAATCAATTGTTTGTATGATTAACACTTGTTTTAGGATGATTAATCCACAAATGAGTGGCTAATTCTCTTCCTTGCTGAGGTTATGAACAATGGTGATGAATTTTGATTATTGAATTATATGGTTTTTCATCTTCTTCTTCTATGTTGTTCTATTAATTCTTGTTTCTACTGCATTAGTGTGTGGCCGACATTAATGTACATCTAAAAAGTCTGATTTCACTCGAGAGAGCACGAAATTGGAAAGTTGTGAATTAATAGGGTATTGTTCTTAACCTGATTTGGGAAAATTGAGTTTTGATGTGCTTTCCTGATAGAAATATACTTGAAAGCCGTATTAGTCAATTTAGGAACCGGAATTGTATTGCTAGGTCATAAATTGCATTTGATCACAGAAATGTAGATGGATGGTTTATGATTCTTAAGTGAGATTAAATACGAGAGTTTTAATCTCTTTGCTAATGTTCTTGGCTAGCAACAGGAAGGGAAGAATAACCGAATTATGATTATAATCAATTTCATTACTTGTTCTTAACCTTGGCATGCTCATATCCATAGTTTCAATTCAAAGTAGATATTTGTTAATAGTTTTAGTACATAATTTATAAACAAAAATTATTTAACTTTTGGTTACGTTGTTGTCAGCATATATAGAAGTAAGATAGAATATAGTATACTTGAGCAATTTTTTACTTATCCAGAGTCTCCTTGGTTCGATACTTGGCTTACTTAGCCACTTTATTACTTGTTTGACCACGTGCACTTGCGTGTCGGTTTTTAACCCCTAACCAAAGCACCGGACAGCTATAAATTCTGCGATGTCTTTCTTCATGCCATTCCAACAATATTCTTCCTGTAAGTCACGCTACATCTTAGTGGCACCTGGGTGGATTGAATATCGGGAACCATGAGCCTTATGCAACATTCGATTTCTCAAATCATCAACGTCCGGGACACACAAGTGGCCCTGGTATCGAACCACACCATCTTCCCCTTTGGAGAAGACCTCTACTTTTTGATTTTGAACAAGTTCCTTAATCTTTACTAAAATGGGGTCCTCATCTTACCTAGCTATTACATCAGTCACCAAGGACGATTCTAATCCGTTCTGAACTATAACACCGCCATCGGTCGAATCAACCAAATGAACTCCCAACCTTGCAAGTCGATGCACGTCTTTCACCAGCTCTTTCTTTCCCTTATCTACATGGGACACACTTTCCATGGAGAGTCTACTAAGTGTGTCTGCTACTACATTAGCCGCTCTCGAACAATAAAGAACACTCATGTGATAATCCTTAAGTAGTTCCAACCACCTCCTTTTTCGAAGATTGAGATCCCTCTAGGTAAACACATATTGAAGGCTCTTATGGTCCGTGAACACATCCACATGGACCCTGTACAAATAGTGTCTCCATATTTTAAAAGAGAATACTACCGCTGCCAATTCGAGATCATGAGTCGGGTAGTTCTTTTCATGCACTTTCGGCTTTCTAGAAGAATAAGCTATAACTTTTCCGTGTTGCATCAATACACACACAAGTACGATCCTTGAAACATCACAATACACCACGAACCCATCGGTACCCTCGGGTAGGGTCAACACTAGTGCTGAGGTGAATCGAGCCTTCAGCTCTTCGAAGCCCTTCTCACAAGCCTCCGACCATTGGAACTTTACCTTCTTCTAGGTCAGTTTAGTCAAAGGTGATGCAATAGATGAAAACCCCTCGACAAACCTCCGATAGTAGCCAACTAAGCCCAAGAAACTTCTGATATCTAAAGGATTCACCGGTTTTGTCCAATTCTTCACCATCTGTATCTTCTGTGAGTATACATTTATGCCCTCACTTGACACCACATGGTTGGAAAATGCCACTGAGTTCAATCAAAACTCACACTTACTGAATTTATCATATAGTTGGTGATCCTTGAGAGTCTATAGCACCACCCTCAAATGAGTGGCATGCGCCTCCTCACTCCGAGAGTATATCAGGATGTCATAAATAAACACAATCATGAACATATCCATGTATGGATTGAACATCCTGTTAATCACGTCCATAAAAGTTGCAGGAGCATTCGTTAGACCAAAAGACATAACTACAAACTCATAATGACCATATCGACATCCTGAAGACTGTTTTCGGGATGTTGCTCTCCCGAACTCTGAGCTGATGGTAACCCAGATCTGAGATGTATCTTTGAAAAGCACTTGGCACTCTAAAACTGGTCAAAGAAATCATCAATCCTAGCTAGAGGATACTTGTTCTTGATGGTGACCTAGTTCAATTGTCGATAATCTATACACATATGAAGAGAACCATCTTTCTTTCGGACAAAGAGAACTGTTGCATCCCTTGGGGATTTGCTCTGTCTAATGAAACCCTTATCTAATAGGTCCTTCAACTGCTCCTTCAACTCCTTTAACTCGATTAAGGCCATTCTATAAGGAGGAATAGATATAGGCTGCGTATCGGGAAGAAGGTAAATAACAAAATCAATCTCCCATTCGGGCGGAACTCATGGAAAATCATCTGAGAATACCTTTGGGAACTCACTTATTACTAGGACTGATTAGATAGTCGGAGTCTCGGACTCAACATCCTTAACCCTAACTAGATAGATAACACAACCCTTAGAAATCATCTTCCTGGCCTTAATATAGGAAATAAAATGAATTACAAGCAAGATCGAACTACCCTTCCACTCTAAGACTAACTCACCCGGAAAGCGGATGTCACGCCCCATAACTTGGGGGAGGGCGCGACTGGCTCCCCATACCTGACTGACTGGGAAGCTGGCTATATGACATCTGTAACTGTACACTTAGGCCGTCCAGGCCACCTGTCACAATCAACTGGATCACAAACTAGACCCATAATGTCTCAATAATACAGGGTAAACAAATGAAATGCAAACAAGGCTATGAGAATGCTAAACTAAATAAGAAAAAGCCAACAAGGCCACAAATTGAATACCATTGTACACACTAAGTCCACAAAGCCTCTAAAAAGTTGACTGACTGCTGGTTAGAACAGCACTCCGACCTACCCATAACTGCATCTCAAAACCCTAACTGAAAGAAAACCAGTCTTAGCTCCAGAAAGAAAGGAGCATACTAAAACATCTGCTAATCTCAAGAACTGCTATTGCAACTGGCAATCCCGACCTCTACTTGCACCTGCGGCACGAACGCAGGTCCCAGGTGAGGGGACATCAGTACGAATGAAATGTACTGGTATGTAAGTTAGAAAACTGTAAACATGTAAGATAGCAATGATAACTTAGCCAGAAATAAGGAATAGTAACAACATGGAATCTTGCAAACTGAAACTTGACAATAAGTCAATACTGAAGTGCAAATGCAACCAAGTAATGCACAAGAAAACCATAACTATAATGTCCCCAGCCAACCGACCATAAAAACCATATAAAAATTCCTCCTTCCAGTGTACCATACCAGGATAAAATAAAATATCTCCAGTCGGTGTACCATACCGGGGAAAAAATGAGAATATCTCCAACCGATGTACCATACTGGGGTAAAAATAAAAATATCTCCAACTGGTGTGCCATACCGGGGTAAAATAAAATATCTCTAGCTGGTGTACCATACCGGGGTAAAAATAAAAATATCTCTAACCGGTGCACCATATCGGGGTAAAATAAAAACATCTCCAGCCGGTATGCCATACCAGGGTAAAAATAAAAATATTCTCAATCATAATCATGAATGTAACCGATAAAGCTTATACTGAGTCAATTTAACACATGTACCATTGAAATGACAAATGCTTAATCTGTGGCCGTAATAGGTCTCTTTCGTAAAATATAAATGCATGTGAGCACATATACCACGTAAAATTAGCAAATATGCACATATATCACATAAAGCTGTCAAATTATATACAAACATATCAACTCAGTGACTCGACGGACCTTTAGGAGGTTTAGCCAACATAAAAATTTTAGTAGGCTTACAAGAAATATCCTATTGATAGTCTTACAAATTTAACGTATCGCTTGAGTAGAAGCACATAGATTCCCATTTCTATACAATCCTTTGACATCTGGGAACTTCATATGTAGACTGCCCACAGGGTGGTTCCTTTACATGTATCCAAAAACTATACATTGAAATTTCATTGCCAAACTTATCACATCGCTGAGCACATATAGTTCTCAATTCATTTGCCTTATTTGCAGGAAAACATGGGACTTATAACCTTATCTTGGAGTTATTTGTCATAATGCTTAACATATACATAGAGCTGAGAGCTGAATTACAGACATACAACGTATGAGACTCCTGTATAACGTATAAACTCATATTTAGTTAGCTGAGTAACCTCCAGGTGACTTCCTGGCATTAGAAGTTCTAAGCTTAACTGATCATTTTCATAGATTGTTCTTATACTTACTTAGACATTAGGAACATTGGTACATGGGAGAATCTCTCCGCTAAATTTAGGAAATTCAAATGATAACTCAACAAGAGCTAAACATATAGATGCATGACTTGAATATAACTGAAAGAATTGAACTGTATGTTATAATATGAAAATCATATACATTAAGACTTCTTACTGGAAAGACTTATGAAGACTTAAGTTCTTAGGCCGGTATGCAACTTCAAATACTTGATTGAGACATTAGCATGATTCTCGGAATATGATCTCTTTAAACTTCTTAGCATAACACACTTCAACATAACTTAGGGATTGGAAAACATTACTTAAGAATCTAAGATTTGGATTTGTTCAACTTGAGAATTCATAAGCAACTCTTCAAGTGCTGCCTTGTAGGCAAATAAAGACTTATAACCATAATTCGGATGCCGCTGGATTGACTTTCACAACTTCTTAATTAACCAAGGAGCTCAAGAAAGATTAAATTATAAATTGATTAGAAGATCCTAGGATCACGCTTTTCGGTCATGGAAGACAATTTCAACACTTAGAATCGATAACTTAACATAAACGTCTAGGGGTATAGCAGAGAGCTGCTCTTTAACTTAAGTTACTATTTTACAAATGTTCAACTCTTGCTGATTTATAGAAGGTCTTCACCTAATATTAATTATATCATTACCACATAATGTATTTATATCACTTATTTAAATTAATGCCTTATCGACTCTCAGGAGGTTCAGATAACACAAGAGTTACAGTAAATTTACAGCGACATTCTAAAGACAAATTTTGTTTCTCTAGCATGTAACTTGAACATAAGCATAAGTGTAAATACATACATATTTTCTTATAACCTGCTAGCATTAAAATATTGTGTATAACCTTCCCAGAAAGATGGTTTCATAGAAATATCAACAATTTACTCATTCAAGTTCTATCTTTCAAGTTCAACGTATCGGTTGGTTCGAAAACTCGTTAACTAGTCTGTTAGATAAAGCGAGAGAAATCAAGGAATATCGTCTTGGCCTTATATACCTTAGAACATGTTCATAAGAGGGTGGATAACTATTGTAAGGCATTTTCATTTCATTGTTCTCATTTACCTTTATTTAGCTTAAAATTGTTTTCTAGCATTAAGTTCATCCGCGTGTTGTCTTCTTGCCTTTTTACCAATTTCACATAGCAACTAGAATTTTAAACACATTTTATATCACATTCACGAAATAATATAAAGGACCACCTCACGGTGCCCATGCTGAGGGGACTTCAGACTCGATTTACAACTACAACAATAAAAATCGTAAACAATACGCCTTTCACTTCACATTTGTTCACTTCAAGCATATTTAACTCTTCATGATTTCTATGAAGTATTTCTAATACTTTGGGCAGAATCATGAATGCCTCAATTTGAAAACAAAACATAGGAACATTGGCCCGATCAACAATAAGATTTCGTGCTTGGACAATAGGAATAGGGACGCTTTTACATACCTCACTTCGTCACATCTTTTTAGCTAATTTCTTCTGCTTGCTAGAAACTCCGACACCTTCAACTTCCATGCTTACACTACATGGAATGAGGACTGGTTTATGCCAAGCTCCCAGTAACAATTCATTTCCCAAAACGTACAACCATCAGCCACATCATAATATAATTTTCAGCAAACCTACGTACCTTAGGCGTCTTAAACATGAGGCAATTCAAGAGAGTTTCGCTTACGTTATTTTGGTGTTTAACCTCCTCAATGGTGTGGTGTATTCCTTTCATCTTTTGGATAAATTCCATCATCTACATAGTTGTAACAACCTCCCAAAAACGGGAAGAAACCTCAGTCAGATATCACATAAAACACATATTGACTTTATTTCATTTCCTTACTTTAGCTTGGGAATTTGAGCGGATAAACCAAGTAGGAACACTAAACTTTCACTTGTGTATAACTCATGCCGATATGGAGTTCCTCTTCAGCCAAATACCATTCCAAAAATGTAGCAATCATGCTGCCAAATTGCAGCAACAACACACACCCAAGCAACACATAACTTCCAACTTCACTTCCAACATAACTTGTTAATTCATGATAATTTAAAGAGTAAAAACACCTACCTCCTTTTGTACTCAACTATCACTAATATGGAGGTAGAAATTCACCTCCCTACTGCCCAAAAACGCAGCAACTCAACAATTAGAAGCTCACGACATAAGAAACCCTTTCAAAGCTTAGACTATAAGGAAATTTGACCTATCCATACAATTTATTACCTGGGATTTGTTTTCACCATTGGATAGAGCTCTTAGCACAAAAAAATGAGCTTTTTAGCGCAAAACTACTTCATATAGGCGGGCTGGGAGGTGTCTGTGAGCGACGCCCGTGCGACGTGCCTCGCGCGCGTGCGCGCCTGTTGCTTGCCTGTCTCGGCGCCCATGCGCATGGGGGCTTTTCCAGCCGACAATGCTGTCTTCAAACGAGCATAACTTTTTACTCTCAACTCCGAACTAGACTCAAATATCTTTCATTTGATATGTAATAGGACCTCTGAATCATTATATATTTGGAGATATGTCTATTTAAAGTCGACCCTTATTTACAAACTTCACATACTCTTCGCTTTTCCGTTTGCACATGTTTTCCTCCTCACCTATGGACAACCTAAAACACATAATTTTCTTAATATGACATATAAACATCAAATACTTATCAAAAAAATAAATAAGATTTTCGATATGTAACAGCGGAACTCCACCGCACGGGTTCTACAATTAACTGAAGCATAACATGCATACAACCAATCCATGCTGTGAATAATTTCAAACTCTATTAGGTCTGCGGAGGTGACTTTCTGTAGTATCATCATCGAGAAACTTTTATACACCCGCCTAGCTACAACTGAATCACCAATCTAGAGTAGAGACTGAGAATGGTTCTGATAGAATTTCGGGACTGAGTCCAAAGCTACCAGTAATATAAGGTTTCACAAAAGACAAGGTATCCCCTGGATATAATAAAGCATAAGCATCATGGTGAAACACTTGTAACATACCAGTAACCACTTCCGGTGAAGTCTCCTGCTCCTAACGCGAGGAGAGGGTATAGGATCTTCTTTGGCACTGTCCGCCACCCCCAATAGTGGATGCCCCATGTGGAGTTTAGCATGTTGGAGCTGCTGCCGACCTGGTAGTTTGAGAACGGCCTCTATCACCTCCCTGTCTAGCTAATGGACACTCACGGCACATGTGGTTGTATCTACTACATCCATAACAGATATCTAAGACAAGCAAGCACTCCCCGACATGACTCTTTCCACACTTCCCACAGGCTAGAAATGTGCGCTCTACTTGTATGCCCCTCTTGTCCCTCGAACCTTAGGACCTTCTCCTCTGATCACCCTTGGTTCTGGATGGAACACTGGCGGATGATGGTGCTAGGGCTAGTGTCCTTGGCTGAATCTGAGGGTGGTGACCATCGCTGGATCTCTACTGAGTGAACCCATGATGTCTATCCGGGCCTTTTTGGCCTCTCTCTCCACATATGCACTGCCTCCCTATGTTGGGCGTACAAGACTATCTAATGGAAATCCATATCCCGGTAGAGCATAGTGGTCCTGTAATCTTTGTCCAAATAGTTTGCCACCCCATGAACAAACCTGCTCACTCGCGCCCTCTGATCGACCACTAACACTACGCATAATTTGATAAGTGAGTGAACTCAAGGGCATACTCTTGTACCGTCATCTTTCCCTGCTTAAAATTCAAGAACTCGGCTGCCTTCAACTCCCTCATCTCACTAGGGAAGAACTAATCTAGGAAAGCAATATGAAACTCTTACCAAGTGATAGGGCCTGCTCTGGCGGCCCTACTATCTTTCAACTATTGAAAACAGATGTGTGCAACCCCCTTCAACTAATATGAGGCCAACTCAGCACACTCAACTCCATTCACCCCCATGAACTAGATGATCTTCACAATCTCGTTGATAAACTCTTGTGGATCCTCGTCCACCTTGGAACTTAAAAACCCTAGCGGGTTCATCCTCAAGAAATCTCTAACTCAAGCTGCCACCACATTTCTATTTTTCAGAATATGTGCCATTGCTTGCTGGTCGACCTGAGTGGTCAAGCCCTGCGCTAGCATCTGAATAGCTGCCCAGAATTCAGTATGAGCAACCGGCTCCACTGCATGGTGCTCCTGCATTGTTGGGGCTTGTTGGTGCCCATCTCCGTTGCCATCCTCGTGGCCGTTTCCATTTCCATTCCTCCTATCGTTAACTCTGTGGGGAGCCATGATTCTGCAATCGCGAATAGCATGAGTTAGAAGGATAGGGAGACATTCCATCACATGACATAGATCATGAAGGAAGGGGACATTTCCTAAACGTCTCACAGCCTGTTCATCATAAGTGTGGCACGCTTCACACCCATGAAAAAGAATCTACTTAACACGGCTATCAAACACCCTAGGACACTCCAACCTACTACTCTGATACCAAGTTTGTCACGACCCAAATATAGACCCGGAACGCAGCACAAGACAAGGAGCCCTGAGAGACTCAAAGTCGACCCATGGCATGAACATACATCTAACTCAATAAAATAAAGCGGAATACTCAACATAATAACATAGCAAAAGCATAATCATGACATATTTAGAAAAAAAATGCACTTCATACATGACAGCTGAATACTACACATAGTATGAAAGCCTCCAACATAACTGATGGGTTAATGGGACAACACCCCCAACTAACCCAACAAATTAGAAACCTAAACATAAAGGGATAACTAATGTCAACTGGTCCTCGGGGGATGAGGACTCACCAATGAACTGGAGGCTCCTCACCAATGAACTGGATTCTAACTTCGAAATGAGCTAATGACGGTGCTGGGTCTGAAGATCGGAGCCTGTATATGCGGTCAGTACATGGAATGTACTCAGTTTTCAAGGTAAGTAAAATGCATATTTTAAATATATAAGCGTTCATGAGTGTAGGAAAACATGCTCATAAAATAAATATCATAATTTGACATAAGGCTCAAGGTTTTCGAAACACTCGCAAATCAGTCAAAATCATAATAATAGGAGAAAAGCTTCGTTAAATGTGACTTGAGCCAAAATCATATGAACATAACCATGCATAAATCATGAGGAAAAATAGGAGGACTCGTCATAGCTGACAACATCATGGTAGAGCATTACATGATGCCCCAACTATCTCACTCAAGTCAACAAAGTCGTCCCAGGCTTGCTAGGAAAGGGACGTGCAATATGTGATATCACGAAAGAGGGGATCCATTAACATTGTAATATATCAATATGAACCTACGGTGAAACGTAGTTATGAGACACTGACATAGTCCTTTCAATACTGGGCTACTCGGTGCTAGGCACTTCTTGCAAAAATATGCACATTAGGCTCGTATGCAAATCATAAACATCATTCATGAGATTCATGGCCAAATAAATATTAACATCATTGACCCCCATTTACATACATGTTTAGCCATGAATCAAGGGCCCATAAATTGGCCAACGTCATAAACCGATCAATCATGAAATTTCATATAATAGATCATAAATCATACTTGAACATGTGGGCATTTCTCAATACTTTAACATGCTTGAAAATACTCAATTGTCTTGAAAACATGATTATAAACATGGGTAACATAAAAATATGTTTTTCATCATTAATATCTCGTCATACATGAACATTCATCATATATCTCAACTTTCATGAACTTCTTATAAATGGGCATTTAAATTTATAAAGCTTGAAACGTTGCTTTAATTGAAAACAATGTAAAACTTTCCCATGAATCATAATTCAATAGTAAAAACATATTCAAATCATACCCATGTAGAGAATTAGGAATTTTATGCATTGGGTTAAAACCCCATAGAATCAACATAGGAATTTTCATGATTTAGTGAGAGATTGGGAATGAGTGTGAAAGGATTCACCCATTCATAACCCTACATATCAAGGGAAGATCTGATTTTATCACTCCTTGAAAGCCTAATGAAAGATTGAATGAAAGCATGAAGAATTCTAACTCGATCACTTTCTCAACCCCTTCAATATGCATGCATGGATGTGAATGAGCCTAGGATAGATTTTACCCTCATAAAACACTACATTTCGATCCTTAAATGGTGTAGTTTAGGATCCTAGGACATAGGAATGATGAAAATACCCTTAATGAATTTCCTGAAAATTCTACACTATTAGTGACTACGGACGATCCTATGGGTCGTACTAGGATACCACCACTCATGGTACCATCTATTACATCCACTTCCCAATCTTAACTTCTCACATTCTAACTCCACAACTTGACAGGATGAGTCGTTACATCAGACGACGGTCTATTGGATCCTCACATTGCTTCCCTCTGACGACCTCCACCTAGGCCTTCCCACAAGCCACACCATGACTTGTGCCTCCTTCCAAGGAGTCGTGGTTTCCATCCATCACCTCGACTGGAGATTTCCCCACTCCTTCCCATGGTTACTTACCACGATCCATTCTTACTCACGACGAGTCGTCCTACGACTCGTTACTTCCTCCTAGACTAAGGACCAGTCTCACTACGACCACGAACAACAACTCGTGACCTTAAACCATGGGTCGTTCTTTGACCCATTACTCCTGACTTCGACCCTATTGTACCTCACCAAATGTATCTCGTATAGATCTTGGTGGAACTAACGATCCGTTACATGACCCATTCTGTGATAATCTTTCTTATTTCTGCCAATATCAAATTTTAAATTCCCAGGTCTAGTCTTAGGCACTTTTGGGGCATTACAGAGGATGAGCTTGAAAATAGCTCAGAATAAATGGCCAAAATTGCTAACAAGGAGAATCAGTTCTCATGATAGCTCCAGTCATTGTCGTAGATAGACACTTCTGAGCCACAATGGGCAGTGAGATTTCTGTCCATGATCTCAAGTTTGAGGCCAATCTGTGGTTAAATTTCATATGTGGCTGGATCATACCTTCAAAGAACGAGCAGCGAGTTAGCTTGGAAGCAACTATCCTTATCACCTGCATCATAAGAGGGGTCCCCGTAAACTTTAGGGAAATTGTGGCTATTCAAATGAAGAGGAAAGCAAGGAAATGTAGCACCTCCATGCCATATGTTGTGCTCATCTCTCAACTTTGCCTGCAAAACCAAGTGCCACTATTCTCAAATAGAGCCCTTAGCTCCGCTACTGGTGTAATCATAGTAGATCGAAAAAGGGAGTAGATGCACTCAAGAGTAAGCAGAAGCGGATGTAGGCCTTTGATTTTCCAGAAGGTTCTTTCTCCCATGGTTTTGAGCAGGCTCTACTAGCTCCCGATATGAATATGCCACACCCAGAGGCGTCGAGACAAGCCTATGGTGAAGCCCCTATTTAGGGAGCATCATCTCCTCCTACTTCCTCCAAACCAAGAAGTTTCCACAGGCTTGTGGAAATGACTAACTCTCATGAGAGCCAACTTCAAAAGTTGGCTAAGAGCCTCCCTTCCTTTATCACTAAAGTAGTGAAAAAGTAGATGAAGTCCATGTATGAGAGTCTGACTAAGTTATGCAAGAGGGTGGATCTTGTGGAGGGGGTTATTACCTCTCTCCAGGTTAAAGTAAGGGAGTGGAAGAGTCGGACATCAATGGAGGGGAGTGACTTGAGCGCCCTTGATGCAGCAATGGTTGCCCCTTCTACAGTCTGAGGCCCCATTGATGATTTATTCGAGAGCTTAGGAGATTAGGCAGAGGATCTGGGTGATGAAGTCCTTGATGGGGAGGCTAGAGCTGGCATTGATGATGATGAGGACAATGAAGAGTGACCAACACAGGGAGTTCTCTCCCTCTTTGTTCTACATGGTTACATTGGGTACAATGTTGTGTTTGAGTTAAGGGTGGGGGTGAGTGTTCCTTTGGGATGGTCATTTGTGTTGTTTTATCATTTGACGTGTGCCCTTACTAGACTGTTTATTTTGTTAAAAATTATTAATGGATGAATAGAAAAATTCTCTTTGATGTTAGTGTTAATGAAATGGGTCTTTTTTCTTATTGCCGAATTTGTGACCCATGTTGGAGTTTTTCATTTGTAAATAGTAGATAGTAATCAAACTCCAAGGTTTTTCTTCACACGATGGTTCATGCCCAAGGAGAATTTTCTTTTTCTTTTCTCTTTGTTGTCAAACCAGATTGATATTTCCTAATAATATATTGTGAGGCAACTCTCTTATAGGAAAATTTCATGTCTTTCTTTGAGTGTTTTGTGGAACTATTTTTGAGAGGTACCACTAAAAATTTTTGTGTGGCGTGCAAAAAAAATTTGGAAATGGGCATTTGAAATGGGAAATGTAGCACTCTCTTGTCATACATTGCATGTTCCCTGTTTGGCTTGTGGATTTGCATGTTCTCATGTCTTGAATCAAAATCTTGTGATAATAATGACTTGTGTGAACTCTTTGGATGTGATGCTTTGTGTGGTAAGGATATTCGAATGAATCTCATGCATCACTTCTTGTCTAGAACTTGGCCTAAGTGTGACTCAAGGCAAAATCCTAGATGTAGCTGCACTTAAAACATGATTTCAGGCTTTTGTTTGATTAGTCACTTCACCCAGAACGACCTCTGAAAATGTCTTCCCTTGCTTGCGAATATTGAGCCTTCTGACTATTTATCCATGGAAACCACATAACAAGCCAATGTCCCTTTTAGTAACCCTGTTCTTTGGCACCCATCCTCCCTAATTTATAGTGATGACTGAATGAAAATAATGGGGGCTTGAAGCCCAAGACGTAGGGAGAGATAAGGAAAGAAATGTGAAATAGGCAAAAAGCCTAAATTTAGGGGTTTGCAAGAAAGGGGAATATGTGATGAGTCTAAATATGAGTTAGCACAAATTTTTTAGCAAAAAGAATGAAATGATGGGTTGAGAAACCTTCAATTAGCAAAAGAGAAAAGGAATCTTAGACAAGGTTTAATGTAAGAGCCAAAAGATCGACAAGAAGGGCCTTTGCGAAATAAAAGATAAAGGTGGATGAAAAAGGAGGAATAAGGTGAAGTGATCTAAATAGTTTGGTAGGGATGATAAAAGTGTTCACATAAAGGCATTAGGGATGTTGTAGTCACTAGAGCTAGATATTTGTCCTACCATTACCCCTAGATTTCATTATGACCCACAAGTGCTAATTGATTTTGAGTGTAGTTGTTCTACATTAGTGGCGAATTACATGAAAGGCAAGCCTACAGATCAAGTTGTGTGCATGGAGATTTCATTTGTGAGAATGAGTGTGCTCATCTTCCTCTATAATCCCTTATGTGTGCATTGATTTATGTTAAAGAAAGGGGATTCTCTGTTGTAGTGATCGGCATCACTCCCTTTTGAGGACATACTTGCATTGAGGTAAAGGTGTGATTGAGGCATGAGAAATGTGAGCCCCAAAGAAAACTTTGAATATGGAGAGATTATGATTTCAGATGCTAAATTTATTTGATTTTATAAGCTATGCTCTTGTTTTGACAAATGAAAGTAGTTGTGAATCATGCCTATGAATTGTGGTTGACTCTTGAAACTTTTCCACACTTTTAGGGGGAATTGCTTCTCTTTTTCTGCGAGTTGGTGAGCATTTTTTGGGTTGTCATAGATTAAGTGGTCATTGGTGCATAGACTCTTGTGGAGTGATATGCTATTTCATTTGCTCAATTGATAAGAATTGCATTACTTGAGGAAAAGGAATGGTTCAAGTTTGGGCCTTGATGAGTTGGTAATTTACCAACTCATTAGGCTCTTAAGGATGATCTTTAGCTTAATTTTCAAGTCTTTTAGTTGGATTTTATGCCCTTTTTTCCTTTGGATGTTGTAGGTAGCTAACTTGAAGAGAAGGAGCATGGAATTGAGCAAAAAAGAGGAAATTCAGGTGGAAACTGGCGGTCCACTGGAGGACACTAGCGAAATGCCGGCTGACCGCAGGTATCCATTAGAATGAAGAACAAATGCAAACGGCAGCTTGCGGACGGTGAACCTCCGGTGCAAAACACTGAAATGCCTTGGACATCACTAGACACTAGCCTCAACCAATCAATGGCCTGTGGATGGACACTGGTGAACCACCGCCGGTGACTCGCAAGTGACAAAGCGCCTGGAAAGGGAAAAAACATCCAGTCTAGAAAAAGAGGAGAATGTTATGACCTACTTTTGTACATATTCTAGAAAAAGTACTCTGAACAAAAGAATTGATTATTCTCATTACTTTTGAGAGAGAGAGAATTCCATCGGAGAAGAGAAGAAATATTTAAATATTACTTTTTCATCTTCATCTTCTTTAACAAGGTATAACCACCATTGTAGAGATATTTTGATCTTGATTGTTCTTAGTTTTAATGATGAAATTATTGAGTTTATTATTAAATATTCTCTTATTTTCTCAATTATGAGTAGATAAATCAATAGCTATAGGCGTGAGAGGATGGGTGCTTTATTTAATTGGATATTGCTAGATTTATCTTGTATTACTCAATTAATTTAAATCTATTTAGTTCTCCTCAAATTATAGTTAATTGAGATTTGATTATGTGGGGTTGAGCTAGAAACAGCCAAAAACCATGGTCATAATTCCTTTAGAGGTTGATAGCTGAAAATAGCTCAGCCTTAACCCAAGCGATATTTGAATAGTTGAACTGCACCTTGAGGTTTGAAACGACTTGAGGATAAGGCGCCCAAGTGGTTGAAAAATATTGGGCTCCATCTTTTCCAAGGTTATTTACAAATATAAGTAATAACTTGATTGTCTAGTAAATCTCTATTTGATTGACATCCCATCTAAACCACACCTCTGGCCTTTGATCATTATTGTTTCTTAATTTTGGTTATCTTGTTCTCTTGATTAGCTGATTTTAGAGTCCATAACATTATCGCATTTAATTCCTCAAAAATTTACTTTTACGTTTTTGTTTCTTGGATACGAATCAATTCAATTCACTAAACAACTCTTGTTTAAATCATTCTCTATTCCTTTTGGGATTCGACCCTGACATCCATCGGTTTATTTGTTTTGATGCAACGATCACTACATTTTCTCTAAACGAGGAGTGTATTTGAGCATTATCAACATATCAACTAAATAGCATGTATTAAATAGGAATACGATAACTAAAACATGAATAAGAGAAATTCTGATTAACATAACAATCACAAAAGGAGTCAACACTCGACAAAGCTGAAAATCTACTTAATGTCTGATAAGCCTCTACACTGTCTGATGAGCTGATGGGACAACACCCCCAACTAGCTCGATAAAGTCTAAAACTGAAATAACATAATGAAATTCCAAACTGAATATCCTCGAATGATGAGGACTCACCAATAATGGGAACTAAGCTGAACTACGGGGAACGCTGGACAAACGACAGAACTGAGTCTGATCGCTCGAACCTATATCATGGAATGATACAACATAGAGTGTGCAGTCAGTACTTGGAATGTACTCAGTATGCAAGGTAAGTAAAATATGTTGAACAAATGTTAACTAAAATCATGCATATAACCAGAAATCATTAGATCATAAGAGTAGGGACTGCATGCCGAAATCTAAATCTGAAACATATATAGTCATAAGATCAATATCATATCATAATAGAATGACCCAAACATAAAAATAGAAATCATATGGGTGAAAATTCGTGCTAAGCTTGACCTGAGTACCAAGTTCCTTCTGACATGATCTCCATAACTATGAGGTAAACTAAGTACCTCTATCTAAGATGATGGCTAAGGGAACTCCGTGCAACCAAACTAACTCTGGAATGTATAATTTAGTATAATCCTCTACTGAGTCAATAGTTTTGACCAATATAAAATGAGCTGCTTTTGTTGACCTGTCTACAACCACCCAAATAGAGTCATATTGTCGGCGTGAATGAGGCAACCCTGTGATGAATTCCTTATTAATATCTTCCCACTAATGTTTTGTAGCGTACTTTTAGGTCTCTAATGCTCAGCTTTCAGTTGTTGATAATTTTAACATATAGCCACAAACTCCCCTATGTCCTTCTTCATGCCATTCCACCAATAGACCTCCTATAGGTCACGGTACAACTTGGTGGCACCTGGGTAGATAGAATAAGGAGATCCATGAGGCTTATGTAACATTCATTCTCTCAATTTATCAACACTCGGAACACATAAACGACCCTAATAATGAATTACACCATCTCCTCCTTGGGGGAATACCTCCACCTTCTAATTCTGGAAACTTCCTTTAGCTTTACCAAGATAGGATCCTCGTCTTGCCTTGCGTTGACCTTGGTCACCAATGAAGATTCTGACCCATTCTGAACAATGGCACTACCATCTGTCCAGTCAACAAGGTGAACCCCTAATCGAGAAAGCCTATGTAAATCCTTCACTAACTCCTTCCTCCCATCCTCAACATGGGACACACTCTCCATGGGCAGCCTGCTAAGGGCATCCACCACTACATTTTCCTTGCCCGAATGATAAAGGACTCTTATGTCGTAATCCTTGAGAAGTTCCAACTACATGCTTTGTCGCAAATTCAGGTCATTCTGATTGAACACATACTGAAGCCTTTTATGGTCCACGAACACATCCACATGCACCACAGACAAGTAGTATCTCCAAATCTTCAATTCAAATACCACCACCACCAACTCTAGGTCATGCGTCAGGTAATTCTTCCCGCAAGTTTTAAGTTGTCTAGAGGCATATGCAATGACCTTGCCACACTGCATCAACACATAACAAGGACCAACTCTAGAGGCGTCACAATACACAACAAATCCAGTTGGGCCCTCTGGTAGAGTCAATACTAGGGCTGAAGTGAGTCAAGTCTTTAGCTTCTTAAAACTCTTCTAACAGGCATCCGACCACTGAAATTTTGCCTTCTCCTGGGCCGACTTAGTCAATAGTGTTGTAATAGATGAAAGTCCTTCAGCAAACCTCCTGTACTAGCCAGCTAAACCCAAGAAGCTCCTATTATCCGAAGGACTACTGGTCTAGGCCAATTCTTCATCGCCTCTATCTTTTTAGAGTCCACGTGTATACCAGCGCTTGGCACCACATGACCCATAAATGCTATTGAGTTCAATCAAAACTCACACTTGTGGAATTTGGCAAACATCTAGGGATCCTTGAGAGTCTATAACACAATCCTCAAATAAGAAATATGCTCCTCTTCACTCCATGAATATATGAGAATATCATCTATAAAGATAATCACGGACATATCCAAATACGGGTTGACTATGTTCGCGCTCCAGCATACGCGGTCATACAAGTAATAAAGTGGCCCTTTTTCAGAGACGGATGTCGAACCCACAGAGACTGGACCAATTCAGTGAATATTCAAGTTCAAGTGTTAAAATTAACTTCACAAGTGCTGATTATAGAATTTTTTGAGAAATTCTAATTAAGTCTAGGGGTGACCATAAAATACCTGAGAAACAATATAAGAAGCAACTAGAGTTAAGGCCTTATAATCATGCAATGCTACAATTCAAAATGGTTTGAGTATGAAAACTTTAGTTGTTTTCTCACATAATTAAAATGCAATGTCATGGTCTTTCTAGCCTCTAAACATGAAAAAATAGTCTCACACCTACATCATTGAGCGGTGTTGTGACACCCTAATTCATGAGAAATTTAATTACATAGATGTAGTTTACGAATTTTGCACCCTTGATTATGGACTTTCGTGCCTCTAATCATTTAACCGAACTTAACTTCACCACTTCTCCAACGAGTGGTGATGTGATAATTTAAAGCCGATGTCTAGCTCATCCCGTTTTAATAACCAAGAAAGACAAATTAGGTATAATTTCTATCCTAACCGCTAATCCTACAATAAAGGTAAGAACTTGCTCCCTACATTCTCATGTTCTAGCCTAGGGTTACCCTTTCAAGATTTTACCCAAGCTTAACGCATATGTTTTCATGGTGATCAAGAATAAAAATATAAATAATAAAGAATGTAAGAGAAAACAACAAGTAAAACTCAAACGAATGACAAATTTATGCATTTACAATCATCTTACGTAGCCTAAACCCTAGAGAGAGGGTTTTCGCTACTCATGTTCGTACAAATACTCAAAAACATGTTTAAAGTAGAATACTTACAAGAATAATTAAAAGAGAATGAAAAGTAAGGAAACCCTAGGTAGAGTTCTTCCATTCTCCATTCGCTCCTTTACGGTTTCCAAAAAATATTTCATGACTAAAATGATTTTAGAAGCTAAGGTTTTATTTTATACTAAGTGAAAATTTGCAAAATTTGGCCGTGCATGGACTTCCTCCATGGCATAGAGCTAGATGCCCCAATTTAACTCCGTGCCACAGAGAAAACATGGATGCCCACAAGATTGTGTCCCTCAACTAGTCCTCGCATTGGGCTGGCGCGCGTCACCCAACCTGGCACGGCGTTGGTCGCGCTGATGGATAGGCATGGCATGGCTTTGTTGCGCAGGCCTCCTTCCATGACATGTGTTCTCGTGTGCATGCTTGGGTGTGGCACGGTGCTGGGCGCGACACACGCACAGCGTGGCACGCTGCTTAGTGCGGCCAGCCTTCACTTTGACATGCCATCTTGCAATCTTTTACAATCTAACCCGAACTCCATTCCTTCACTTCAACCATCATATTTTAGTCCCTCATATGCATTTTACACTTATATATGAAGGACTAATCATGTTGGTTAGTTTATACATATTATTAATAGAAATCACATGAGAATATAATTAATTTAATGGACAAATATGACTTAATTAAGTTATAAAATAGCACTTTGGCACGTAATTATGCCCAAGATCACTACCCCACACTTAAAGCCTTGTTCGTCCTTGAACAACTCTTTTACATCTATGCACATGAAGACTCAAACATAGCTAATTGAAGTAAGACAATTCAAGTTAAGGCTAAAATGATTATTTTAGATAGCAAGTTAAAACTAGGGCATGCAAGATTTAACCATTAAAATCCAATATAACTATGTAAAGGCTTCCTAGCCTTAAGAATCGATTCTCAATCTTAACAAACTCATGCAAATTAACAGATTAAGAAATACAACACGAATTTTATCTTATATTAAACATGTGCGCTCACAACAAAAGTGATACCATTTTTACTCACATGTTTTCAAAGTATAACATGTAAGGGTATATGAATACAATTACGCTCACTCTCACAAAGAATTCACATGCATCTTTTATTGACCCATAAGCTTGCCTTTAGTGTATTACTTCGCTAATTTAGGAATGTTTGAACGTAAGATCAAGTAGGACTTATGGGGTTGTAATGTAAGCCAAGGGCAGGTAGTTGCTATTATAGCCAGTAATAGTGACTATCTTCCTAAGTGCTTTTAATACATCACACATTCCATTAAGAATTTCCATCCTCTTACTTCACCTTTGTTCTTTTCTCCCCCATTTTCCTCTTTTGTTTCCCTATTTCATTAGGTATACTCAAGCTGTTAGTAAGGAGTACTTGAGCAATTTTCCTAAATTTTCGTTTTCGCACTTTTCTTCTTTTACTCCCTACTAACTCTTATTCATTTTTAACCAAGTGCATCTCTAGTCTTCTCTTCAACTCCCACAACTACTATTTTCCTTTTCTTTAACTTCTCACTCCTTAACTTCTTTTGCAATTTCACATACGCACTTAGGAGTTTTGGATCAAATTCAAGGATAATGAAAAGAAAGGATTAAGCTCATTTTGTGGCTAGAAAAGAATAGGCTAAATGATCAATGGGGCTAACTAGGACCAGACATTCGAGGTAAGTAACGCGAGGGATAAAAATTAGGCAATTTCAATGAAATTCCTAAATCATCTCCTACAATCTACATCCTTCATTTTGATATGTATACACACCAGAAAAGTTCTAGACACTACACAATAGCATGGAAAATTCAAAAACCTTACACACACAACACATGCTAAATTCAAGACAAATTCAGAAGACTCTTAACTCAACTTTTCACAAGAATGCAAAATTCAACTTTAAACACATCGAGTCACTTCCAAGAGCTTAGGTGTCTCAAACAGAGTTATACAACTGCTCACATGCTATAAAATATACAATACTTGCATCTCACAATCATACATAACACATAACAAAAACATCAAGCCATCAGTCAACTACGGGTTCCAAAATAAAAACCAATTGACTAACATTCTCTCAAGAGGGTCATCGTATATCCATCGTTGGGAACAGTCCCTAACTATGACTAAGAAAGCTATGTACAAACAAAGAAAAATTTAATTTATCGGTTTAAGGTGCCCCCTGTCGGAAAATAACCGAAAAGAAAAACCAACAGGTGGGTGAATCATGCTCAACTCAACTTTTTCATCCAATAATACCTTACAAAGCACTAATTCCACCAAAAATCATTAAGCAAAATTTTTTAAAATTTCCCTCACCCCACACTTAAATTATGCTATTTCCCCAAAGCATCAAATTAAAATTCAAAAAGGGTGAAAAATACTCCCTAAGGTCTCTAGGCCTAACTAACAACATGTTTTTCTTCATTTTTGTACAAGTGAGTTATCAACCCCATAGTTTTCCTCTTTCATGCTCCTTAGCTTCCTCTTCCAAGGGTACTCGGACTTCCCCTTAATCTGTGCTTAATTCACCACAAAAAATAACAAAAAGTGAAAATAAACATAATTAAAACAAAAGTAAAATAAAATTGTACCAATGGTACCTTTGGGTTGCCTCCCAAGTAGCAACAGATTTTACGTCGCGACATGATATGGACTATCCTTTTTAGGAGATCCTCAAACCAATATTCCCTTTCGAGAATCATGTTCTTCTCTTTTTATTATTTGAGGGAACAACCTCTAATATTTCCCTCTCTTCTTCCAACTCCTTCTCTAACTGAAGCCCTCCATTACATTTTGGTTGAAAAGTGATCATCTCCTATGGTTGTGGACCTATGGAATCTGCCACCCCACTTTAGCCTCTGACAACACACTAACCTTACAAAGGTCTCTGTAGTGTGTGGGTGGGTTGACCTCTTGGTAGACCCAGAAGAGTTCTTCTTCATCATCAACCCTCATTTTCAGTGTCCCTGCTCTTAGATTAATAATTGCTCCTCCAGAGACCAAAAATGGCTGTCCTAAGATCAGGCTTACCTTGTCATCAACTTTAAAATCAAGTATGATGAAATCAATAGGTATAATGAACTTACCCGCTTTGATGAGAAGGTCCTAGATTATTCCATCTGGTTCCACTTGAAACTTGTCTTCCAGCTGCAACATCATTCGTCTTGGCCTCGGTCGATCCAACCCCGAAGTGTTAAACAAAGATAGGGGCATTAGATTCACTGTTGCCCCTAAATCACACAGAGCTCTTATTACTTCAGCTTTACCAATTTTTATGGGGAGGGTAAAAATCCTCGGGTCTTTGAGCTTTTTTGGTGTCTTGCTAATTACCCTATGGCTGCACTCCTCAATCAGTGCTACTATCTAAATATCCACCAATCGAACTTTGTTGGCCACCACATCTTTCAAGTACTTAGCGTACTTAGGAATTCCCTGCAAAACATCCAGCAAAGGCAAATTTGTGTGAAGTTCTTTATCAAAGAACTTTTTAAAGTACTCCTCTTCCTTGCTCTTTTTAAGTCTTTGTGAGAATGGCAGTGGTGGTCTTTGTACTGGCTACAATGTGATTGTGCATTTTGTTGCACATAACTCTGATTATCACCCTTGTCAATCGGTGGTGCCTTTCTAACCAGCTCCAGTTGCACCATATTTCTCTTCTCTTTCGGTGGTGCATCAGCTAACTGCTTGCCACTCCTCAAACTGATGGCGTTGACCTGTCGGGGGTTTGTATCGGTGTCACTGGGTAACCCTCCCTGAGGTCTAGTTTGCTGAGCATCTACTATTTAACCCATCTGCTTCTCTAGATTGCGGGTGGCCAACTACTGATTTTTCAAATCTGATGCCATCCTCGCCTGATTCTCTACTAATTGGGTCTGTGTTTCCATAATCTTTTGCAACATCTCCTCAATGTTGTTGCTCGACTGCCCATTATTCTGCCTATTTTGTTGTTGTTGAGGTTGCTAGCAGCTTTGTCTTTGATCCACCCCAAGAAAAATTCGGGTGAATCTGCCAATTCGTGTTGTAATTGTTCCCAAAATTCTAATTGTTTCTCTGCATATTCCAAACAAAATTGACTGATTTAGGATTGGCCCCACAATTTTCAGCATTGTGCCCTTTATTACTGCAGATTTCACACCAACTAGGAGCCTGCAGAACTGCATTCACCTATCCCTGCTGTTGGTTCATAATAAGTTTATTGAACTGAGTCATCATCTGATGTTGAAATAATGCTAGTTGTGCCGCCAAGGCATTGACACCATCCACCTCTATCAGCCATGATGTTCTCTTTCCTGCCCCTCTAGATGAATCGTTGTGCCACTCTGGATTTCCCTGAGCAATCCTGTTCAACAAAGTGTGTAGCTCATCATAGGTCCTCTCCAATGCTTGCCCACCTGATGCCAAGTCTAGTAAAAATTTTGTGTGTTGGTCTAGACTCTCCACAAAGTATGGGCTAGCACTTCATTGGACTGCTGGTGATGGGAGTAGTCTCTCAATAATGACTTGAATCTCTCCCAATCCAAATACAAGTTTTCCTTCGGCCTCTTCTTGAAGCTTAATATTTCATTCCTAAGTTTGGCAGTCTTGCCTGAAGGAAAGAATCTGATGAGGAACTTCTTTGCTAAGTCATCCCAAGAAGTTATGGAATTCGGTGGCTCAACTTTCAACCACCTCTTTGCCTCTCCAAACAATGAGAATGGGAAGAGTGTGAGTCGAACATAATCAGTTGACATTCTGGTGGGGATGAAGGTGTCATTAATCTCCAAGAAGTTCTGTAAGTGCTGTTGTGGGTCCTCATGAGTCATCCCAGTGAACTATCCACTAGAATATAACAGCTACACCATATTAGGTTTCAATTCAATGTTCCCTCCGGGCTCCGGTTTGTGGATACTAGAGGTCACATTTGTCTCTAGTGGGATTGCCACTTAGCGAATTGGTCAGGCTGCCATTTGGTCAGGTAACAACTCTTCTTGACTTGCTAGTGGATGTTGTTACAACTGCTCTTGTAATCTTTTTAACTTTCGCTCTAAGGATTCCCTCTGGAGAAAATGCAATTGTCGTTCAAGTTCCAACAATGGTTCCACTAACTCTCTATTCCTTGCCAGCTCTACAAGGACAACCTATCAGTTGCAATGTAGCAGACTAAGACCAAGTTTTTCAACACTTAAAGAAATTAAAAATCACTCAAAAATAGAAAAATTCACTAAACTTTGCCAGCCCCTGGCAACGGCGCTAAAAACTTTTTTGTGCTCCAGCGCACGCGGTCATACAAGTAATAGAGTGACCCTTTTTTAGAGTCGTATGTCGAACGCACAGGAACTGGACTGATTCAGCGAATATTCATGTTCAAGTGTTAAAATTAACTTCATAAGTGCCGATTATAGAATTTTTCAATAAATTCTAATTAAGTCTAAGGGTGACCACAAAATACTTGAGAAACAATATAAGAAGCAACTAGAGTTAAGGCCTCATAATCATGCAATGCTACAATTCACAATGGTTTGAAGTATGAAAAGTTTAGTTGTTGTCTCAAATAATTAAAATGTTATGTTCATGGTCTTTTGAGCCCCTAAAAACGACAAACTAGTCTCACACCTACATCGTTGAGCGGGGATGGGACACCCTAATTCGTGAGCAATTTAATTACATAGATGTGGTTTATGAATTTTGCACCCTTGATTATGGACTTTCGTACTTCTAATCATTTAACCGAACTTAGATTCACAACTACTTCTACGAGTGGTGATGTGATAATATAAAGCCTGTGTATAGCTCATCCCATTTAAATAACCAAGCAAGGCAAAATAGGTATAATTTCTATCCTAACCACTAATCCTCGTAAAGGTAAAAACTTGCTCCCTACATTCTCATGTTCTAGCTTAGGGTTACTCTTTCAAGAGCTTACCCAAGCTTAACACATGTGTTTTCATGGTGATCAAACATAAAAACATAAATAATAAAGAATGCAAGACAAAACAACAACTAAAACTCAAACCAATGACGAATTCATGCATTTGCAATCATATTACGTAGCCTCAACCCTAGAGGAAGGGTTTTAGCTACTCATGTTCGTACAAATACTAAAAACATGTTTAAAGTAGAGAACATACAAGAATAATTAAAAGAGAATGAAAAATAAGGAACCCTAGGTAGAGTTCTTCCATTCTCCCTTCGCTCCTTTACAGGCTGACAAAATCAGCCCATTTCTTGCCAGTACGAAATACATTCTCTGTTGAGGATGATGCTAAACTGTATATCAGAGAGATAGTTAGGTTACACAGTGTTCCATTATCTATTATCTCTGACAGAGGAGCATAATTTACAACTAGATTTTGGCAGTCATTTCAGAGAGGTCTGGGAACGCAGATTAATTTGAGCACAACATTCCACCCTCAGACAGACGGGCAAGCAGAACGAACTATCCAGATGCTCAAAGATATGCTACGAGCGTGTGTACTAGATTTTGGGGGTAGCTGGGATGAGCATCTGCCGTTGATTGAATTTGCCTATAGTAACAGTTATCATTCAGCCATCCAGATGGCGCCCTTTGAAGCATTATATGGGCGAAAATGCAGATCGCCGGTTGGATGGTTTGAAGTGGGAGAATCAGCGTTGATTAGACCAGACATCATTGAACAGTCAGAGGAGAAGGTAAAGCTTATCAGAGAACGCTTACTGATTGCTTAGAGCCGCCAGAAGTCTTATGCAGATATGCGGTGCAGAAATCTAGAATTTGCAGTGGGTGACTGGGTATATTTGAAAGTGTCTCCGATGAAAGGGGTATGAGATTTGGCAAGAAAGGCAAGATTAGCCCAAGGTTCATTGGGCCATATCAAATTCGGCGGAGAATAGGCCGAGTAGCATACGAATTGAACTTGCCTCCAGAGTTAGCATCTGTTCACCCAGTATTCCATGTATCTATGTTGAGGAAGTTCGTAGGAGACCCTTCCACAGTTGTTCCAATTTAGGTGTCCAGGTCACAGAAGAGTTAGCATGTGAAGAAGTTCTAGTAGCCATCTTAGATAGACAGATTCGTAGATTGAGAACTAAAGATATTGCGTCTGTCAAGGTATTGTGGCGTAACAGGAACCGAGAGGAGATGACCTGGGAGGCGGAGGAAGATATGAAGACTAGATACCCTCATTTATTTCAAGCCTAGTTAGGCGACAGGTATATTAGTATTATTATCTTATGCAGTGCCTTATAGTATACATATAAATGAGAAGGTCTATTTTAATCTGTCATTTAAATACTATAGTATTGTGTGGAGTACCTATATGGGACTTTTCTGCATTTCAGGTTTTGGGGATAGTCTATATTACAGGGGAAACTCTGCCGAAATTTTTCTAGAAACAAGTTGAGTAAGTTGAGAAGTCCTCTAGATAGAAGTTTACGTTCGTGGACAAATGTTCTTAAGGGGGTGAGAAATACTCCTTGAGGCCTCTAGGCCTAGCTAACAACATATTTTTATTCATTTTTGTACAGGTGGGTTATTGAACCCACACTTTTCCTCTTTCATGCTTCTTAGCTTCCTCTTCCAAGGGTACTCAGACTTCCCCTCCATCTGTGCTTAATTTACCACAAAAAACAACAAAAAACTGAAAATAAATAAAATAAACACAAAGGAAAAATAAAATTGTTCTTGTGGTTTCCTTGGGTTGCCTCCCAAGAAGCGCCTGATTTTACTTCGCGGCACGACATGGACTATCCTTTTCATCCTCAAACCAATGTTCCCTTTCGACAACCATCTTCTTCTCTTTTTATTTTTTGAGTGAACAACCTCCAATATGTCCCTCTCTTCTTCCAACTCCTTCTCTAACTGAATCCCTCCATCAGGTTCGGGCTAAAAAGTGATTATCTCCTGCGGTCATGGACCTATGAAATCTGCCACCCCACACTTAGCCTCTGGCAACACGCTGACCTTAGAAAGGTCTCCATAGTGTGTGGGTGGGTTAATCTCTTGGTAGACCCGGAAGATTTCTTCTTCATCATCCACCCTCATTTTCAGGTTCCCTGCTCTTACATTAACAATTGCTCCTCTAGTGGCCAAGAATGGTCGTCCTAAGATTAGGGGTACCTTGTCATCAACTTTAAAATCAAGTATGATGAAATCAGCATTATAATGAACTTACCGACTTTGATGATAAGGTCCTCGATTATTCCATCTGGTACCACTTGAGACTTGTCTGCCAGCTACAGTATCGTTCGTGTTGGTCTCGGCTTGCCCAACCCCAAGGTGTTAAACAAAGATAGGGGCATTAGATTCACTGCTGCCTCTAAATCACATAGAGCTCTTATTACTTTAGCTTTACCTATTTGTGTGGGGAGGATAAAAATCCTTGGGTCTTTGAGCTTTTCGATATCTTGCTCATTACCCTGTGGCTGCACTCCTCAGTTAGTGCCACTATCTGAACATCCACCAATCTGACTTTATTGGCCACCATATCTTTAAAGTACTTAGTGTACTTGGGCATTCCCTGCAAAACAAGAAAAGGAAAATTTATGTGAAGTTCTTTGAAAATATTAAAGTACTTTTTAAAGCATTCCTCCTGCTTGCTCTTTTTGAGTCTTTGCGGGAATGGTGGTGGTGTTGTCTATACTGCCTGCAATGATGATTGTGCACTTTTCTGCACAACACTCTGATTATCTCCCTTGTCAGTGGATGGTCCCTTTCTAACCAACTCCAGCTGCACCTCATTTCTCTTCTCTTTCGATGGTGCATCAGCCAATTGCTAGGCACTCCTCAGACTGATGGCATTGACCTATCGGGGGTTTGTATCTGTGTCACTGGGTAACCCTCCCTGAGGTCTGGTGTGCTGAGCAACTGCTATTTGACCCATCTTCTTCTCTAGATTGCAGGTGGCCAACTGCTGATTTTTCAAATCCGATTCCATCCTCGCCTGATTCTCTACTAATTGGGTCTGTGTTGCCATAATCTTTTGCAATATCTCCTAAATATTGCTTCTCGACTGGCCACCATTCTTCCTATTCTGCTGCTGATACTGTTGCTGCTGAGGTTGCTGGTAGCTTTGACTTTGATTTCCACCCCAAGAATAATTCGGGTGGCTCTGCCAATTCTTGTTGTAGTTGTTCCCAAAATTCTGATTGTTTCTCTGAACATTCCCAAAAAAATTTACCGATTCAGGATTTGCCCCACAAGATTCTGCATTGTACCTATTATTACCGTAGATTTTACACCAACTAGGAGCTTGCTGAACTGCATTCACCTATCGCAGCTATTGGTGCATACTCAGTTTATTGATCTGAGACATTATTTGATGGTTAAATGATGCTAGCTATGCAGCCAAGGCATTTACACTATCTACCTCTATCATCCCTGTTGTGCTCTTTCCTTCCCCTCTCAATGACTCGTTGTGCCACTCTGTATTTCCCTGAGCAATCCTATTCAACAAAGTGTACAGCTCATCATAGGTTTTCTCCAATGCTTGCTCACCCAATGTAGAGTCTAGTAAAATTTTAGTGTGTGGGTCTAGACTCTCCACAAAGGTATGGGCTAGCACTACATTGGACTGCTGGTGATGGGGGCAGTCTCTCAATAATAACTTGAATCTCTCCCAAGACAAATACAAGTTCTCCTCCAGCCTCTTCTTGAAGCTTAATATTTCACTCTTGAGTTTGGCAGTCTTTCCTGAAGGAAAGAATTTTATGAGAAACTTCTTCGCTAAGTCATCCCAAGAAGTAATGGAATTAGGTGGCTCAGCCTTCAACCACCTCTTTGCCTCTCCCAATAATCAAAATGGAAAGTGTGTGAGCTGGACATAATCAGTTTACACTCTGGTGGGGACAAAAGTGTCACAAATCTCCAAAAAGTTCTATAAGTGCTGTTGTGGGTCCTCATGAGTCATCCCAGTGAACTAGCCACTAGAATTTAACAGCCGCACCATATTCTATTTCAATTCAAAGTTCCCTCTAGGCTCCGATTTGCAGATACTAGAGGTCATATTTGTCGCTAGTAGGATTTCCACTTCACGAACTGGTCGGGCTGCCATTTGATCAGGTAACAACTCAGCTTGACTTGCTGGTGGATGTTGTTGCAACTGCTCTTGTAATCTTTTTAACTTTTGCTCTAGAGCTTCCCTCTGGAGAAAATGCAATTATCATTCAGGTTCTAACAATGGTTCCACCAGCTCTCTATTCCTTGCCAGCTCTGCAAGGACAACCTGTCACCTATAATATAGCAGACTAAGACAATGTTTTTCAAAATATAAGGAAATTAAAAGTCACGCAAAAATAGAAAAATTCACTAAAAATCGCCAATCCCCGGCAACGGCGCCTAAAACTTGTTGCGCTCCAGCGCACAAGCAAGCGTACACGATCATACAAGTAATAAAGTGGCCTTTTTTAAGAGCCAGATGTCGAACCAACTGGTACTGGACCAACTTAGCAAATAATCAAGTTCAAGTGTTAAAATTAACTTCACAAGTGCTGATTATAGAAGTTTTCGATAAATTCTAATTAAGTCTAGGGGTGATCACAAAATACTTGAGAAACAATATAAGAAGCAACTAGAGTTAAGGCCTAATAATCATGCAATGCTACAATTCATAATGGTTCATGTATGAAAACTTCAGTTGTTGTCTCACGTAATTAAAATGTTATGTCCATGGTCTTTCGAGCTTCTAAACACGACAAACTAGTCTCATACCTACATCGTTGAGTGGGGATGTGACGTCCTAATTTATGAGCAATTTAATTACATTGATGTGGTTTACGGAGTTTGCATCCTTGATTATGGACTTTCGTACCTCTAATCATTTAACCAAACTTAGCTTCACAACTACTTCTATGAGTGGTGATGTGATAATTCAAAGCCGGTATCTAGCTCATCCCGTTTTAGTATCCAAGCAAGAAAAATTAGGTATAATTTCTATCCTAACCGCTAATCCTATCATAAAGGTAAGAACTTGCTCCCTACATTCTTATGTTCTAGCCAAGGGTTACTCTTTCAAGCTTTTGCCCAAGATTAACACAATCTTTTTCATGGTGATCATGCATAAAAACAACAATAATGAACAATGTAAGACAAAACAATAACTAGAAACTCAAACCAAGAAGAATTGTTGCATTTACAATTATATTACGTAGCCTTAATCCTAGAGGAAGGGTTTAAGCTACTCATGTTCGTACAAATACTCAAAAACATAATTCAAGTAGAGTACTTACAAGAATAATTAAAAGAGAATGAAAAATAAGGAACCCTCGATAGAGTTCTTCCGTTCTCCCATCGCTCCTTTTCGGTTTCCCAAGAATATTTCGTGACCAATAATTTTAGAAGCTAAGGTTTTAATTTATACTAAGGGAAAATTTGCAAAATGTTTCCATGCATGGACTTCCTCCGTAGCACGGATCTGGATGCCCCAATTTAACTCTGTGCCACGGAGCAAACTCGGATGCCCACTGGATTGTGTCCCTCGGCAGGTCCTCGCGCTTGACTGGTGTGCGTCGCCCAACATGGCACGACATTGGTCGCGCTAATGGTGGGCTGTGGCACGGATATGTCGCATAGGACTCCTTCCATGACATGTCTTCTCGCGCGCATGCCTGGGCATGGAATGGTGTTGGACGCGACACACGCATAGCGTGGCGCACTGTCTAGCGCAGCACATTGTCTAGCGCAACCAACCTTCACTTTGACATGCCATCTTACAATATTTTGCAATCTAACCCGAACTCCATTCCTTCACTTTAACCATCATATGTTATTCCCTCTCATGCTTTTTACACCAACAAAACAAGGACTAATCATGTTGATATTTTATACACTTAATTAATAGAAATAACATGAGAATATAATTAATTTAAATGACTAACATGAGTTAATTAAGTTATAAAATAGCACTTGGGTACGTAATTATGCCCAAGATCAAAAGTCCATATTTACTTCTTCCCACTTCTACATGGGTATGCCGATATCCTAGGTCATACTTCTAGGTCTTTGATGCTCAACCTTGACTTGCTGGCAGTTTGGGCACTTATCTACAAATTCAACGATGTCTCTCTTCATGCCATTCCACCTGTAAATTTCCCACAAATCGCGGTACATTTTAGTAGCACTAGGGTGGATGGAGTATCTCGAGCTGTGTGCTTTAGCCAATATCTTCTGTCTCAGATTACCGATATCTTGTACACACAATTTGCCCTGATTGCGTAGCACACCATCTCCCCCTTTGGAGAAAGCCTCAACCTCCATCATGAGAACTGCTTCCTTGAGTTCAAGTAAAATGGTATCTTCATCCTGTTTGGACTTAACTTCCACAACCAAAGAGGAGTCTGACCCGCTTTGCATCACCACTCCATCCTCAGCCAAGTCAACCAACTACACCCCTAACCGAGCTAGTCTGTGAATATGCTTCGCCAACTCCTTGTTGCCATTCTCAATATAAGCCACGCTACCCATAGACACTCTTCTTAGGGAATCAGCCACCATATTGGCTTTTCCCAGATGATATAGCACGCTCATGTCATAATACTTTAGTAGCTTTAACCACATTCACTGACAGAGATTCAGGTCCTTCTGGCAGAATACATACTGAAGGCTCTTGTGATCGGTGAAAACATCAACGTGAGCCCCGTATAGTTAATGTCTCCACATTTTCAATGCAAACACTACCGGTATAACCTCTAAGTCATGATTTGGATAGTTCTTCTAATGAACCTTGAGTTGTCTGGAGGCGTAGGCTATCATTTTGCCCTGTTGCATCAGAACGCAACCGAGTCCAACTCTGGAAGCTTTGTAATATACTACAAATCCATCCAATCCTTCTGGTAGAGTCAACACTAAAGTAGTAGTGAGTCGAGTTTTTAACTCCTATAAACTATTCTCACATGCATCTAACCAATGGATTTCACCTTCTTCTGAATCAGCCTATTCAGTGGAGATGCTATAGAAGAAAAGCCTTCTACAAAGCATCGGTAATAACCGGCCAAATCCAAGAAACTTCTAATTTCGATTTGAGCGGTGAGTCTGGGCTAGTCTTTCACTGCTGCTATCTTTTGAGGATCAACATAGATTCCCTCACCCTAGACCACATGACCCAGGAAAGTCACGGACTTCAACTAGAGTTCACACTTGCAAAACTTGGCAAACAGTTGGCGATCTCTGAGTGTCGCACTATCCTTAGGTGATTAGCATGCTCTTCTTTATTTCTAGATTATACCAGATTGTCATCGATAAATACAATGATGAACAGATCCAGATACTGGTTGAAGACTCTGTCCATAAGTTCCATAAAGGCTGAAGGGGCATTTGTTAGTCCGAAGGACATAACCTTAAACTCAAAATGACCATACTGAGTCCTGAAAGTTGTTTTCGATATGTCACACTCTCTGACTCTTAACTGAAGATACCCTGACCTGAGATATATTTTGGAGATATAGCTGGCTCCCTGAAGTTGGTCAAACAGGTCATCAATTCTGGGTAGGGGATACCTATTCTTGACTGTGACCTTGTTCAACTGATGATAATCGATGCACATTCGGAGGGTACCATCTTTCTTTCGCACGAATAGCATTGGAGCACCCCAGGAAGGTCGTGGGTGGCCAAGAGGGCCCACTTGGAGACTTGGGATCTCAACAGGAAATGCGAAGGTTGCAACAAGCCGGTGAGATGTTAGGTCTAATAAAACCCTTATCAAGAAGATCTTTTAGCTGCACTTTCAACATCTTAAGTTCTGCTGGAGCCATTTTATAAGGAGCGATTGAGATGGGTTGAGTATTTGGAATAAGGTCTATGCCGAGGTCAATTTCCCATTCAGGAGGAACTCCGGGATGATCTCCAGGGAATACATCTAGGAATTCGCCGACAATAGGGACTGACTTGATCGTTAGGGTCTTAGAGACGGAATACTTAACCCAAACTGGATGGTAAATACATCCCTTGGAAATAAGCTTCCTGGCCTTAAGGTAGGATTAAACCTACCCAAATAGAATCATGTTGCCGACGAGTTCGAGGTAGACCCGTCATAAAGTCCATATTTACTTCTTCCCACTTCCACATAGGTATGCTGATATCTTGGGTAATCCCTATAGTTCTTTGATGCTAGACCTTGACTTTCTGGCAGTTTGGGGCACTTTGCTACAAATTCAGCGATGTCTCTCTTTATGCCATTCTACCAGCAAATATCCTGCAAATCACGGTACATTTTTGTAGCACCAGGGTGGATGGAGTATCTCGAGCTGTGTGCTTCATCTAATATCTGTTGTCTCAGGTCATCGACAGCCGGTACACACAATCTGCATTGATAATGCAGTGCACCATCTCCTCCTTTAGAGAAATTCTCAACCTCCTTTCTGAGAACTGCTTCCTTCAATTTAAGTAAAATGGGATCTTCATCCTGTTTGGACTTAACTTCCACAACAAAAGAGGAGTCTGACCCGCTTTGCATCACCACTCCACCCTCAGCCAAGTCAACCAATTGCACCCCTATCCAAGCTAGTCCGTGAATATCCTTTGCCAACTCCTTTTTCCCATCCTCAATATGAGCCACGCTACCCATAGACACATTGCTTAAGGCATCAGTCACCATATTGGCTTTGCCCGAGTGATATAGCACGCTCATGTCATAATCCTTCAGGAGCTCTAACCAACTTCTCTGACAGAGATTCAGGTCCTTCTGGCGGAATACATACTAAAGGCTCTTGTGATCGATGAAAAAATCAACGTGAGCCCCGTATAGGTAATGTCTGTATATTTCAATGCAAACACTACTACTGCCAACACCAAGTCATGAGTTGGATAATTCTTCTCATGAACCTTGAGTTGTCTAGAGGCGTAGGCTATCACTTTGCCCCGGTGCATCTAATGCAACCGAGTCCAACTCTAGAAGCATCGCCAATATACAATCCATCTGATCCTTCTGGTAAAGTTAGTGAATATCCTTTGCCAACTCCTTCTTGCCATCCTCAATATGAGCCACGCTACCCATAGACACTCTACTTAGGGCATCAGTCACCACATTGGCTTTGCCCGAGTGATATAGCACGCTCATGTCATAATCCTTCAGGAGCTCCAACCACCTTCTCTGACGGAGGTTCAGGTCCTTCTGGCGGAATACATACTGAAGGCTCTTGTGATCGGTGAAAACATCAACCTGAGCCCCGTATAGGTAATGTCTGCATATTTTCAATGCAAACACTATTGCTGCCAACTCTAAGTCATGAGTTGGATAATTCTTCTAATGAACCTTGAGTTTTCTGGAGGCGTAGGATATCACTTTGCACCGCTGCATCAGAATGCAATCGTATCCAACTCTAGAAGCATCGCCAATATACTACAAATCCATCCGATCCTTCTGGTAGAGTCAACACTGGATCAATAGTGAGTCGAGTGTTTAACTCCTGGAAACCCTTCTCACACGCATCTGAATACTGGAATTTCACCTTCTTCTAAGTCAGCCTAGTTAGTGGAGATGCTATAGAAGAAAAGCCTTCTACAAAGCGTCGGTAATAATCGGCCAAACCCTAGAAACTTCTAATTTTAATTGGAAAGGTGGGTCTGGGCTAGTCTTTCACTGCTTCTATCTTTTGAGGATCTACCTGAATTCCCTCACCTAAGACCACATGACCCAGGAAAGTCACGGACTTCAAGCAGAATTCACACTTGCTGAACATGGCGACCAACTGGTGGTCCTTAAGTGTTTGAAGCACTATCCTTAGGTGATTAACATTCTCTTCCTCATTTCTAGAGTATAGTAGAATGTCATCGATAAATACAATAACGAACATATACAGATACTACTTGAAGACTCTGTTCATCAGGTCCATAAAGGCTGTAGGGGCATTTGTTTGTCCAAAGGACATAACAACAAACTCAAAATGACCATACTGAGTCCTGAAAGCTATTTTTGTTATGTCCCACTCTCTGACTCTTAACTTATGATACCGTGAGATCTATTTTGGAGAAATGGCTGGCTCCCTGAAGTTGGTTGAATAGGTCATCAATTCTAGGTAGGGGGTACTTGTTCTTGACTGTGACCATGTTCAACTGATGGTAATCGATGCACATTCTGAGGTTACCATATTTCTTTCGAACGAATAGCACTTGAGCACCCTAGGGTGAGATGATGGTCTAATAAAACCCTTATCAAGAAGATCTTTTTATTGGTCTTTCAACACCTTAAGTTCATCTAGAGCCATTCTATAAGAAGGTATGGAGATGCGTTGAGTATTTGGAGTAAGGTCTATGCTAAAGTCAATTTCTCATTCAGGAGGAACTTCGGGATGATCTTCGGGAATAACATCTGGGAATTCGCTGACAATAGGGATTGACTGGATAGTTAGGGTCTCAGAGTTGGAATCCTTAACCCGAATTAGATGGTAAATACATCCCTTGGAAATATGCTTCCTAGCCTTAAGGTAGGAAATGAACCTATCTTTTGGTGCTAAACTACTGCCCGACCATTTTAGAGCTTGCTCAGTAGGGAATTGAAACCTGACGACCCTAGTTCTGTAGTCGACTGAGGAATAACTAGAGTGTAACCAATCTGTGCCAAGGATGAGGTCGAAGTCGACCATGTCTAACTCTACAAGGTCAGCTGGAATGACTTTATTGGAGACTGAGATTGGACAGTTTATATACAGTCGATTGGCTCTAACTGACTCACCAACTGGGGTGGGTAATGAGAAGGTGTAATACCCTAGAGAGGCCTAAGAATAGACCTGGGAGGTGAATTTGAAAAGTGCAGAAAACTAGCAAAAACATCACAGGATGGGCTACCCAACAACTCGTGGTTGGACACCACGAGTTGTCAAAAGCAGTCATAGAATGGGGGGTTCAGGGAAACAGTGGTGAAATTGGATGCTGTAACGACTCGTTGTTAGGAACAATGAGTCATTGTTACAAGTTGTTGGAAGGGCTGAGCTTAGGCTGAGGGGGAACAACGGGCATCCCATGATTCGTTATGAGAAGCAACGACCCATTGTTTCTAGTCGTTGTTTGAGGGTTAAATATTTCAGTGTATTCAACGGATGGAGACCACGACTCGTTGGAAGGCACCACGAGTCATGGTTAGGCTCGTGGAAAGGAATGTCAGATTGGTCAAGGAGTTGACGACGGTCTATTCAAAGATCTTTCGTTTGATGTAACGACTCATCTTGATGAGTTGTGGGAAGGACCTAAGACAGGTTATGAAGCAGTGGACCCATTGACTTGATCCCACGAGTCACGGTGTCGAGCAACGACCCGTTGGATTGGTCGTTGGTCTGCCCGAAGAAGTTTTTAGAGAAATTTTATTAAGGGAACTTCCGACTTTTCCATGCTTTGAGACCCTAAACTACGTCGTTTTGTGTGTTTTACTGAGTGAGATAATTTGAGTTAAGTCCTTTATGCATGCCCATTCTCATCCAAAATCTTAGAATGATTTTTGGGAGATTTAAGGCCTTCTTCCCCAAATTTCCATCAATTTATTTGTGGGTATTCAAGGAACCTCGAAATCAATCCATTCCAAGGTATGTAGGGTTTTAGAATGGGTGAAAGTCTTCCCCACCATGCCCAAATTTTGAATTCTATCATGAATTATTCTATCCAAATCTATGGGGTCTCACCCAAATGCGTGAAAATGTGATTTCTCTTTATGGGTTTGATTTAATTGAGTTTTAATTATTTGAATTACGAATGATGGGCATGTTTTACATTATTTTCTTTAAAATTATGTTTCAATCTTTTAAATCGAAAATGCCCATTTGATGAAAGTTCATGGAAGTTATGATTTATGATTAATATTTTATAATTTAAGATTTATTGAGGATGGAAAAGTATCATTCCAAACTCCCTTGTTTATGAACATATTTTTTGAAAGAATTGAATATGATGAAGTGTTGGGAAATTCCCACATGTCAAATAATGATTTGTGATTTATGAAACAAATCACATGATTTATCGATTTATGATGTTTACCGATTAAAAGGGCCTATGATTCTTCGCTAAGCATGTTTTAAAGGGGATCAATGATGATAAATGTTATATTATAGATAATGAATCTTAATGCATGATGTTATTGATTTATGTATGAGCCTATATGCATGTTACTGGGAGCCGTGTCTAGCACTGAGCAGCCCAGGGTTCAAAGGACTACGTCGGTGTCTCACAACCACGTGCCATCGTGGGTTTCTAATGAAATATTGTATTGATAATGATTCCCTCATATTTTATATCACGCCTAATGCATGACGCTCTCCTGGTAAGCCAAGGTCAGCTATACCCACTTAAGCGAGATAGTGGGGCATCATGAAAAGCTCTACCATGATGGTGTCGGTTATGACGAGTCCTCCAGTTGTTCCGCATGTTTTATGCATTGTTATATTTATGTTGTTTGCTCATGTTATGTTTTGATAAATTTTACTTACGATTACAAAGATGAATGATTATGAAAGATTTGAAAGTCGTGAGCCTTATGTTTTATGACGAAGATTTGATATAAGAATGATGTCCTTCTCTTATATATATTTATGAGTTTTGTTTACTCTAAAATATCCATTTTACTGACCCTGCATACTCGGTACATTCCACGTACTGACCGCATACATTCTATGTTTTATCGTTTCATGATACAGGATCTAGATCTCAGGCTCATCCTCACCCATAGTCCATCTCAGCTTATGCTTTCATCTTATTGGTGAGTCCTCATGTTCCAAGGGTCTTTTGACAGACTTTCATGTTATTTATGTTTCAATGTTGGTTGGGTTAGTTGGGGATGTGGTCCCATCAACCCATCTTATATATTAGAGGCTTTCAGACAAGTATGTAGTGCTCAGCTATGTATATGTCTAGTATTTCCTAATGTTATGCTATAATTACGTATGCATTATGTTTTTTTATGATTATAATTCCACTTATTTGAATGAGATTAGTTGTATGCGTGTGCCATGGGTCGACTTGGGGTCTCCCGGGTATTCTATTCTATGTCTATATTCCGAGTGTATGTTCGAGTCATGACAAACTTTGTATCAGAGCTATTGTTTTGAAGTGTTCTAGGGTGTTTGAAAGTCACATTAAGTTGAGTATTTTTGATGGGTGTGAAGCGCGCCACACTGAAGAAGAGGCTACCGGACATTTAGGAAATGTTGCATTTTTTCATGTTCTATGTCATGCGTGAAAAGCATTTCCATCCTTTTGTATTCGTGCGATTTGCGATTGCAGAATTATAGCTACTTCAAGAATGAATGGGAGGAGGAATGGAAATGATGAAGGCCACATAGATGGCAATGACCATGGGCATCAGCAAGCTCCACCTGTTCAGGAGCCCCAAGAACCAGAGCCAACTGCCCATACTGAGTTTTGGGCAGCTATTCATATATTGGAGTAGGCCTTGACCGCTCAGGTCAACTAGTTGGCTGTTGTGCAGGTTCCAAAAAATGGCAATGCAGCGGCGGCTCGGATTAGAGACTTCTTGAGGATGAACCCTCCTAAGTTCATGGGATCAAAGGTGGACGAGGATCTATGCGAGTTCATTGAAGGGATCTTGAAGGTCACTCAGGTTATAGGGGTGACAAATGGGGAGTGTGTGGACTTGGCCTATTATCAGCTAAAGGAGGTCGCTTATATTTGGTACAAGCAATGGAAGGACAGCAGGAGCCGGCCCTATCAACTGGGATGAGTTCCACATGGCCTTTCTTGACTGGTTCTTCCCTCGGGAGATGAGGGAGTTGAAAGCAGTTGAGTTTGTGAACCTCAAGCAGGGAAAGATAATAGTGCTGGAGTATTCGCTTGTGTTCACTCGTTTGTCAAAGTACGCCCCAGAGTTAGTGATGGATCAGAGGGCGCTGGTGAGCAGATTCGTTCATGGTGTGGCTGGTTATTTAGACAAGGATTGTAGGAATGCTATTCTCCACTAGGATATGGAATTTTCTCGCAAAGTGTTGTACGCCGAGTAGATGGAGGCAGCTCATGCAAGGGAGAGGGAGGCAAATAGGGCTCGGATAGATAGCCGTGGGTCTTCACATAAGAGGTCCGGCGGTGGCTATCGCCCACATTTTCAGCAGAGGCTACTAGCCCCTGCACCATCATCAGCTAGTGTTCCATCCATTCCTAGGAGCGATTAGAGGGGCTTCAGGGTCGAGGGATCAGAGGGGAACCTAGTTAGAGTGTACCTTTCCAGCCTGTGGCAAGTGCGGCAAGAGTCATGTCGGGGAGTGCTTGCTCATTTCAGATGTTTGCTATGGGTGTGGTAGATGTGGGCACATGCACCGAGAATGCCCATATGCTTGACAGGGTGATGTTAGAGGTCGTGCACAGGCCACCAGGACAGCGGTAGTGTCACACCCCGCTTTGGGGGGTATGAGTGGCACCTGGTGCCCTACTAGGACCTGAACTGCTAGACTACTGAGCCTGAGCGCATCTGGTGCCTGGCTGGCTCTAACTCAGATTTAGGGAAACAACGGGCTATATAACGGCTGTAAATACAGCCTCCGGCCGACTAGGCCTATAGCCACCTGTACCTATACTAACAGCTGACCAGAAACATATAAATATAGGGGAGCCTATGCGGGCCGACAAGGCCACCATGCTGTCTAGTTATCTGTAACTCAACAACGAAATATTGGAAAGCTACGTGACCGGGAAGGTCACCACTACTGTCAAGCTATGGCCCCACACGGCCAACATAAAAGAAACAGAAGTACTAACAGCTATACAACTGCACAGCCTCACACGACCGGCTCATCTAACTACAGGGAATTATATACAGACTGCAAGCCTCTAAGAATACTGATAAGATGGTCGGCACAGGGCCCCGGCCTACCCATGCAGTACAACAAAAGAAAAGGGATAAACCTCTAGCTATCTAGCTCCGGATGACTGGAGCTGATGACTCTGTGAGCTGGATGGAATCACGAGGTATCGGCCCCTCGTCTATGAGTACCTGCAGGCAAGTAATGCAGTGCCCCCAAGGGGCGTCAGTACCACTGGTACTGAGTATGTAAAACAATAACTGAAAGAAATATTTGAAAACAACAACACAGCTGATGGAACTGAAATAGGAAGGAATAGACTAACTGACTGGAAATGTAAAACTATGCCTACTCTTAACTGTACTGGAAGGAGTAGGAGTCATACCTGGAGATGTATCGTTCTACTATCGATCTACTCGCATCTAGTGTAACATGGCATAACATAACATAACACACACAAACCTTACCCGCCCCCCATAAGCCGGGAGGTACAAACAACACGCAATCTATACCCCTACCCCGGTCGTCCCATCTCCTATAATAACTATAAGCATCCTGCCAGTCCCCTGGGTATGCACTTGGGCTCGCTGAGCCCCTGACTATAACTGTACCTGAGTCCGGAGGACTCTTGAATCAACACCCCGGGCGTATCCGCTCGACAGGGGTGTATAAGGGCCGACCAAGGCACAATATGGGGAAAATTGGCATCCCATCTTCGTCCCCTGCGGGACGGCATGCCACTCTGTAGAGTGACGTATCCTCGTCCTCTGGCGGACGAGTCGATACAGCTATTAACCCTGGGGCGGACATGGATGCTAGGTAATCCAACCCCAAGACAATACAGTGGTCTCAACAGTAATACTATCTGCATATACCACATACTGAAGCTAATGATAATAATGTATCTGTACATACTATATGCTGACTAGCGATAGTGATATGTATGTATTTAATATATTCTGAGACTGATAATGGTATATATATATATATATAATCTTCTGCCATACTGTACTGAGTCTAATGTTGAACAAGATATAGTTTTTCTGCTGGAAACCATGTTGTATAACTGAGTTTCTATAGTAACATGATTTACTATTTCTAACATGCTTTCTAAACTTCATTTTACCTATCATTCTACTTCTGAGATACCTTACAGGTATTTACATTGCTTTACTAGGTTTCAACTAAATACGATAATATCCTAACATTCTTTACTAAATCACACACTGGGCATGCTGTACAGTTCCTAATACTTGCATTAGAATTTATATCGTGCTAGCAAGTTTCACGCTATACATAAAATGATGCTTCTAATATCGTACCAACATTCGTAATAAACATGACACACGACTTCTGAACATTCTACTGGCCTTTAAAATACTTTACTATACCAAGATTACTAACTTGCCGAGGAAACTAGCTTTACATACCTTCACTTCTGATTTCCCGACTAACTGACGTAGCTTGGTCGGTATTTCAAGTATTCCTCCCAACTGCATTCATATATATATCAATCAGTACTAAATACAACCTTATTCTGAAGGATGACATCACTTTCGATATAATTATAGCCTAAACTTAGGCTTATCGAAAGACGGTCGAAAACTCGCTATTTTTCAGAAGTCCAGAAGGGAGAAGTATTCACTTCACAGCTAGGAACACATAGACACTAGTTTGGAGCAATTCCACTTACCTTAGTCCGGTAGCTCGACGATTTGTCGACCGTATTTCGCGAAACTAAATCCGTAGGAATGCTCTCTGCTGCTAAACACCTCGGTATCTGAGGTTAATTTGGGTTTGGACTATATTTACCAGCGTAATCGGACGAAAATATATTTACCTTCTTCATTCTCCTCTGTTCCTCTGCGTTTTCTGGAAATTTTACAAGTTTTAAATGAATTAAAACCGAAGTGGGGCTTTATATACTTGAGCCTGAATAGGGCCAACGTGTCACGGAGCCAACGCGGAGGCCCCACCTCCATGACACGTTGCCATCGCGGAGGGGCTCTGCCTCGGCTCCTTCCGCGATGGTTCGACAGGCTATCTGTCTGATCCTTTCCCGGGCCTTTCTCTAGCACGTATGACTTTCTAATATGCCTAACCACCGTGCGAATAGGCCATCTAGGTGTTGGAAATCTTACGGGGTATAACATTCTCCCCCCCTTGAGAACATTCGTCCTTGAATGGAAACTGCTATCTAGTGGACTTCTTAATTTACTTATTTAGAAAAATTTCGGTAGAGTTTCCCCCGTAATATGGACTATACCAAGAACCTGAAACGTAGAAAAGTCCGATACAGGTACTGCACACAATACTTTAGAATTCACTGGATAGCTAAGTATCAATCTTTCTCATTTATTCATATACAACTATAAGGTATTGCATAAGTAATAATACGAACATACCTGTCGCCTGACTAGGCCTGGAATAAGTGAGGATATCTTGTCTTCATATCTTCCTCCGCTTCCCAAGTCATCTCCTCTCGGTTCCTGTTACGCCACAATACCTTGACAGACGCAATATCTTTAGTCCTCAATCTGCGAATCTGTCTGTCTAGGATAGCTACTGGAACTTCTTCATAGGCCAGCTCTTCTGTAACCTAAATATCCTAGACTGGTACTGCTCTGGACGGGTCTCCTATGCATTTCCTCAGCATAGATACATGAAAGACCGGATGAACGGATTCTAATTCTGGAGGCAAGTCCAACTCATATGCTACTCGGCTTATCCTTCGACGAATCTGATAAGGCCCAACAAACCTCGGGCTGAGCTTACCTTTCTTGCCGGATCTCATTACCCCTTTCATCAGAGATACTTTCAGAAATACCCAGTCATTTTCATCAAATTCCAAGTCTCTACGCCGCACATCTGCATATGATTTCTGGCGGCTCTGTGCAGTCAGTAAATGTTCTCGGATAAGCTTTACCTTTTCCTCTGACTGCTGAACAATGTCTGGACCAACCAACGCTGACTCTCCTATTTCAAACCAACCAATCGGCGATCTGCATTTTTGCCCGTATAAAGCCTCAAAAGGTGCCATTTGAATGGCTGAGTGATAGCTATTATTGTAGGCAAATTCAATTAATGGTAAATGCTCATCCTAGCTACCACCGAAATCTAGCACACACGCTCGCAACATGTCTTTGAGCGTCTGAATTGTGCGCTCATCCTGCCCATTTTTCTGAGGATGGAATGCTGTGCTTAAATTAATCTGCGTTCCCAGACCTCTCTGAAACGACCGCCAAAATCTAGCCGCAAACTGTGCTCCTCTGTTTGAAATAATGGATACTGGTACTCCATGTAATCTGACTATCTCTCTGATATACAACTCAACATATTCTTCGGCCGAGAAAGTAGCTCTTACTGGCAGGAAATGAGCTGATTTTGTCAATCTGTCAATTATCACCCATATAGAGTCATGTCTGTGTTTAGTACAGGGTAATCCTGCTACAAAATCCATATTCACTGCTTCCCATTTCCAGAGAGGTACAGCTATATCCTGAGTCAAACTGTCTGGTTTCTGATGTTCTGCTTTCACCTGTTGGCAGTTAGGACACTGGGCTACAAATTCAGCAATTTCTCTTTTCATACCTGGCCACCAGTAGTTTTCCTTGATATCATGGTACATTTTTGTTGCACCGGGGTGAAGAGAATAACGGGCGTAATGTACCTCGTTCATAATCTGCTGGCGGAGCCCTGAAACATCTGGAACACACAGGCGACCTTTACATAACAACACTTCTCCCTCAGTTACCTGAAAATCTGGCGCTTTACCCTACTGGATTCTGTCTTTGAGCTGAATCAGGTCAAGATCCTCATATTGCGTTCTTTCACTTCCACAACTAATGATGACATGGCGGTGTTCTGTATTACTGCACTACCGTCCTCTGTTTCTGATACACGAACGGCTAGGCTAGCTAACTGATGTATCTCCCTGACCAATTCCCGCTGCTTGGGCTACAAATGTGCCAAGCTCCCCAGGGACTTACGACTAAGAGCATCTGCTACAACCTTGGCTTTTCCGGGGTGGTATAGAATATTCACATCATAATCTTTTAACAGCTCCAACCAGCGACGTTGCCGCAGATTCAACTCCCTCTGAGTGAAGATGTACTGTAGGCTCTTGTGATCTGTGAAAATATCAACATGGACGCCATACAGGTATTGCCTCCACATCTTCAAAGCGTGGATCACTGCGGCTAATTCTAGGTCGTGGGTAGGGTAATTCTTTTCGTGTTTCCTCAGCTATCTGGAAGCATATGCAATCACTTTACCATGCTGCATCAACACACAACCTAACCCGATGCCTGATGCGTCGCAATACACCAAATAACCTTCTGTACCTTCCGGTAATGCTAACACTGGGGCAGAGGTTAATCTGTCTTTCAGTTCTTGGAAGCTTTGCTCGCATGCCTCTGTCCACTGAAACTTTGCTTCTTTATGTTACTCGCTTTTGTTACTCCTTACATTTCTAGTAGCCTTGGAGTTAGTCCCGAGACCTTGTCAGAATCGTTTCCAGTTTCGACCCCTGTTGGTGATTCGGTCATAGCTAGACGAGTATATAGAGAATGCCCGGTGACTATGTTGCATAAGGTTACCTCTGCAGACTTGTAGAAATATCCATGACTGACTTTGACGTTATTTTTGGCATGGACTGGTTTTTTTTATGTTATGCTTCGATTAATTTTAGGACCCGTACGATGGGATTTCGTTTTCCTTGTGAGTCAGTGTTGAAGTGGAAGGGTAGTTCGGCGGTACCAGCAGGTCGATTTATTTCCTATATTAAGGCCAAGCAGATTATTTCTAAGGGATGCATGTATAATCTAGTTAGGGTTAAGGATGTTGAGTCCGAGACCCCAACTATTCAATCAATTTCGGTGGTGTGTGAGTATCCAGATGTTTTTCCCGACAAATTGCCAGGTGTTCCTCTTGAGAGGGAAATCGACTTTGGCATTGATCTCTTACTTGATACATAGCCTATCTCTATTCCTCCCTTCCTTACCCGAGTCTACACCCTGGACGTAACACGATACTTGAAGCCACAAGTGACCCCAAGTCAACCCCTGGTCTATCATTCACTAGAATTCTGAGTAAATGTGCACAACGGAACTTAAAATAATAGCATAAAATATTTAAGAAATACAAGTCTAAAAGTATAAAGTTCAAATATTTAAATAACACTAAATATACTAAAAGTCATATCTATCTGAAAGCCATCTAGCTTAGGAGTTTCTGGGAAAAGCCCCCTGCTAACTCTAAGTCTAAATAAAACTAATAAGAGGCTGAAGAAAGAAATTATGCCCTCAGATGATGAGACTCACACTTCAACTGCTGAGGTGGGATACTATGAATTGTGGCAGCTATCGGTGCTAAGTCTGAGAACCTGCAGCTGTATCGTGAAATGATACAACATAAAAGTATGTGTCAGTACTTTGAATGTATTGAGTATGTGAGAGAAACATAACATGAAATAAGTACTACTAATACTAAATTAAGAGCATGCAAGAATCAACTAAAACTGATGAACTGAATAACTAATATAACTGGGATGGTTCAAAAGACCTTGTCTGGTGGTCTAGCATGTTCTATGTATGATTCTGATTTGAACTGAGCTAAACTAAACTGAACTGGACTGAATTGTACTAAACTATACTGACTAGTGGGAGAGTCTTTAACGGACATATAACCACGTGAGCTAGACGTGAAGTTCGATGTATACACCCCACCAGTAGGACCCAATATACCTTGCCAGGGTATAAAGGCATGAACTGGGTGATCAGAAAAGTCTGGGGTCGAACAGGCCAATAATCTGTAACTGAATCCTATGCTGGAAATGTAGTTTTGGGAACCTGGGTGCGCTGCAATCTCAGTCCGCTCGGTGCTAAGTCTTACTCCCATTGGAAATCCTATTCTAAATTACTAAGTTGATAGTACAAAACTGGGGTCCAAGACTAGTCAGGGCCACATAGTTAAAAATACCTCGAGAGTCTTATCGGACCAAATGCTAAAATTGGGTTCTAGACTGGTCAGTGATGCTTATCTGGAATCGTCGTAACCATCTACGAACAAACTGTAACTGAACTAGGGTCCCGAGGCTGGTCAAAGCTATAAGTCTAAAATGTCATGACCGCCTAACAGACCAATAATCTGAATTATGAGTTTGATTCTGATAAATGAGAGGCACTACTGACACCTTGGGGAAAATCTAAAGTCAAACTGATCGGTTGAGCAGCTAATAGAGATTTCGACTCATTCCAACAACATTGGAGATTCATAGTAGGGCAACCACTCAAGAATTAAAGAGGAAATATCATCTGACTAGGCTAGAATCTTTCACATACATAAGACATTTTGCTCATCATATAAGTAATAAAATTTCAAGGAAATTCAGCCCAAAACATAGTTCATTCAACAAACAGATATTTATATGCAATGATCATTTCTCAAAATTTTGGACCTGAATTCACTCTTTCAAGATTCTAGGTATTTTAAGTAAAACTGATGCGATATAATATCAATAGCAACGAGGAAATCATTCTATGAGAAATTAATGAATTATAACGTGCAATATCTTGTACTTGAAAATTCATGGCTAAAAACTGATAGAGAACTAGCAGAGGGTTTTTAGGGGACACAAGGGAAGAACAATTCCCTTGTTGAATTCTCACATACCTGATGAAAAACTAAGAGACATATCTTGAGAATTGAAGAAGAACAATCTGCCCTAGCTGATGCCATGAACTGCTCTAAAAGGAATTCTACATTCTTTTTCATGGAAGTCAGAGTGGGAAATAAGGAAAAGAACCCATTAGCCCCGCTAAAATGTCTGAAAATAATGCTAAAACGACGTGGTTTAAAGCTTGAGAGGGTAGAAAATTACTAAATAGCCCTTAGAAATTTGCTGGAAAAAACTGTTAGGTGTCCCTAACGGGTGACCTAACGACTCGTCACTAGGTACAACGAGACGTTGGGTTCTCCCGTCAAATTTACTAGAAATATCCACCGGCTCCTAGGGGGGGACATGAAGACTCTTCGTGACTGGGAACGACTCGTCATGTCGCCCGTCAGGTACACTGGTAAAAGGACTGGCAACAGGGTACCTGACGAGTCGTCACCACAGAATACCACTCATTGCCCCAACTCATTGGGTGCACTTACAAGGGAACTGAAAGGCCTGGTAACGAGGGACCTGATGAGTCGTCCCACTAATAACGACTCGTGGTGACCTCCCGTTGAGCACATTGCCAACTTCTTAAACTTCTGGGTTCCGGCCTGACAACGAGTGACTTAACGAGTCATGGGGCCTGACCCCAATTTCGCGAGGTTGTCTGTTGCGAACACTGGTATGTCTTTCTTAGGCATCCTCGTCACGGTTGACCTAATGACTCATTGGGTTAGGTGAGTCGTTCAACATTTCTATAGTATTCTAGATTTCTAATTTAAATTTCGGATATTATTTTGAGTTTCTGGGGTGTTACAATATCTCCCCCATTGGAAACATTCATCCTCGATTGTTAGAAAAATCATAGAAACCAGAAAAATAGCAATAAAAATCTCCAAATACTATTCAAGTCCAAAACTACCGAAATGACTACCTCCATTTCGGAATACATAACTGAACTGAATTTGTTTTTCATATATACACCCAAGTTAGAAAGGGAAGTTATTCACATGAACTGAATTCAACAACTAGTTCAGGTCATAAAGCAAAATTTGCATTTTAAGATACAACAGAGTCTATAGAGAACAAGTGTGGGTATTTGGCCATCATATCTTCTTCAGCCTCCCATGTAGCTCCTTCAACCTACTGATTTCTCCATAGGATCTTGACTGAAGCTATTTCCTTATTCCTCAACTTACGAACCTGACAGTTAAGGATCTAGACTAATACCTCCTCATATGTGAGACCAACTTTTATTCCTACACTGTCCAATGGCACCACGGATGTTGGATCTCCAATGCACTTCTTCGATAGGGCACAAGGAAAGATGGGTGCACATCTGCAAGTTTTGAAGGCAACTCTACCTCATAGGCCACCTTGCCAATACGCCGCAAAATTCTATAAGGTTCCATGTACCTAGGACTGAGTTTTTATGATTGAAATATGCCGCTACATACTACCCGGTGCTTGCAGGTCTGACTGGTTCCTTCTCTCCAATAGCTGCTTCAATCAATGTTACGTCCCATCTTTCCAAATATCATCACCCTTTTCATGGGAGAAATTTTCAGGTATACCCAGTCATCAACTGCAAACTCCAATTCTCTTCTCCGCACATCGGCATAAGATTTCTGACGGCTCTGGGCTATTTTCAACCTTTCTCTTATGAGCTGAACTTTCTGCATTGCCTCGTGAATCGAGTCTAGCCCTATAAAAGTAGATTCACCAACTTCAAACCAGCCTATAGGAGATCTACACCTTCTACCATACAATGCTTCAAACAGGGCCATCCGAATGCTTAAATGGTACTTGTTGTTGTACGCAAACTCGATAAGAGGCAAATGGTCATCCCAATTTCCCTTATAATCAATCACGCATGCTTTGAGAATATCCTCTAGGGTTTGAATGCTCGCTCAGCTTGTCCATTGGTCTGCGGATGAAAAGCAGTGCTGAGTTTGACTTTAGTGCCTAGTCCCTTCTAAAAGGACCTCCAGAAGTGCAAGCTAAACTGTGCTCCCTTGATCGAAATGATTGACAAGGGAAACCCATGAAGTCTGACTAAATCCTGGATGTAATGTTTGGAATAGTCCTCAGCTGGGTATGTGGTTTTGACTAGTAGGAAGTGAGCTGACTTGGTCATCTGATCAACTACCACCTAGATTGAGTCATGCTGTCGGTGAGTCTGAGGTAAACCTGTAATGAAGTCCATATTTACTTCTTCCCACTTCCACTTGGGTATATTGATGTCTTGAGTCATGCCTCCGGGTCTTTGGTGTTCTACCTTGACTTGTTGGCAGTTCAGACACTGTGCTACAAATTCGGTGATATCCCTTTTCATGTCATTCCACTAGTAAATATCCCGCAAGTCACGATACATTTTCGTAGCACCAGGGTGAATAGAGTATCTCGAGTTGTGTTCTTTGACCAATATCTACTGTCTCAAATCACCCACATCAAGCACACACAACCTTCCCTAGTAACGAAGCACACCATCTCCCCCTTGGGAGAAAGCCTCAACCTCTTTTTTGAGAATCGCTTCCTTAAGTTTAAGTAGACTGGATCTTCATCTTGTATGGATTTAACTTCAACTACTGCAATACCCTAGAAGTGCTTAGGAGTAGACCCGGGAAGCAAAAATGCAAAACTACTGAAAGTTGGGAAAAAAGTTGCAGGACGATAGGTACCACGATCCATTGTAGGTAACCACGAGTCGCGTTTGTGGTCATGGTAAGGAGTCAGTCCAGATGGAAGTGGTAATAATGGGTATTACAACGGCCCACTATGAGGGATAACGGTCCGTTGTTAGGAGGCATGGTAGGGTTGTGGACTTTCATAGTGGAGGTGACGGGTGGAAACCACGTCCCGTTGTATTTTACAGCGGGTCGTGCTGAAGATCGTGGAATAGGTGTGCAGAGTTTCAGAAGAAGGAAACAACAACATAAGGAATGGCTCGTTAAAGACTAGGACAAACCTTCCTGTGTGTTCGTGGTATGATTCATAGATTGGGTCCTCAGCAGTGCATTCAACGAGAAGACATGATGGGTCGTGGGTGGTTTCCACGATCCATTGGTACCACTTATAGGTTCCATCCGTGCCAGATTTTAGGGAAGGTTCTTTAAGGGTATTTTCAACTTTTCTGTGCTTTTAGACCCTAAACTACGTCAATTTGGATATTTTTTGAGTGTGATAAGATGAGTTAAGTCCTTTATGCATGCACATTCTCATGCAAGAACTTTAGAGAGGTTTTTGGGAGATTCAAGGTCTTCTTCCCCAAGTTTCAATCAATTTCTTTGTGGATATTCAAGGAACTTTGAATCAATCCATTTCCAGGTATGTAGGGTTTTAGAATGGTTAAATTCTTCCCCACCCACACCCAAATCTCAATTTAAAATCATGAATCCTCCTATTCAAGTCTATGGGGTTTTACTCAAATGCATGAAAATGTGATTTCTCTCTATTGGTATGATTTAATTGGGTTTTAATTCTTGAATTATGAATGATGGGTGGGTTTTATTATTATTCTCTTTAAAATCATGATTCAAGCTCTTAAATCCAAAATGCCCATTTGATAAAAGTTCATGAAAGTTATGATTTAAGATGAATATGCAATATTTTTAATTTATTGATGACGAAAAATCATGAATTCATGTTACCCATGTTTATGAGCATATTTTGAAAGAATTCAATATGATGAAGTATTGGGCAATGCCCACAAGTTAAAGAATTATTTATGATTTATGAAGTGAATTACATGATTTATCAATTTATGATGTTGGGCGATGAAAACGGCCTTGATTCTTTGCTAAGCATGTTTTAAAGGGGATCAATGATGATAAATGTTATATTTTAGCCGATGAATATTAATGCATGATGTTATTGATTTATGTATGAGCCTATATACATGTTTTTGGAAGCCATGTCTATCACCGAGCAGCCCGACGTTCAAAGGACTACTTCGGTGTCTCATAACCACGTGGCACCATGGGTTTGTAAATCATATGATGTATTGACAATGATCCTCTCAAATGTGATATCACGCCTTATGCACTATGCTTGCCTGGCAAGCCAAGGTCGGCTCTTCCCATTTGAGCGATATAGTAGGGCATCATGAAAGGCTCTACCATGATGGTGTCAGTTATGAAGAGTTCTCCCATTTTTTCGCATGTTTTATGCATTGTTATGTTTATGTTGTGGATCATGTTATGTTTTGATAAATTTACTTATTATTATGAAAAAGAATGATTATGAATGATTTGAAAGCCTTGAGCCTTACATTATATTATGATGATTTTGATGTAAGCATGATGTCCTTCTCTTATATTATTTATGAGATTTATTTACTTTGAAATGTCCATTTTACTTACCTTGCATACTCAATACATTCCATGTACTGACCGCATACTTTCTATGCTTTATCATTTCATGATACAGGGTCTGGATCTCAGGCTCATCATCCTCCTTAGCCCATCTCAACTTACGCTTTCAGGTTATTGGTGAGGTCTCATATTCCGAAGGCCGCCTGATAGATTTTTATGTTGATTATGTTTCAGTATTTGTCAGGTTAGTTGGGGATGTTGTCCCATCAACCCATCTTATGTATGAGAGGCTTTTAGACAAGTATGTATTGCTCAATTTATGTATATGTCCTGTATTCCTTGATGTTAGGCTATGGTTACATTTCTTCTATGTTTTTATGAGTATCATTCCTCTTATTTGAATGAGATTTGTTGTATGCATTAGCCATTGGTCTACTTGGGGTCTTTGGGGGTCCCTTGTCCCGTGTCTATGATTCAGGTGTATTTTTGGGTCATGACAACTACCAAAGATGAATCTGACCCGCTTTGCGTTACCACGCCACCTTTAGCTGAATCTACTAACTGCACCCCTAAGCGGGCTAGCCTGTGAACTTCTTTTGTTAGCTCCTTTTCTTCTTCCTCAATGTGAGCTACACTTCCCTTAGACCGTCTGCTTAGGGCATTAATCACCATATTGGCCTTACCTAGGTGATACAGCACACTCATGTCATAATCCATTAGCAGTTCCAACCACCATCTCTAACGCAGGTTTAGGGCCTTCTGGATGAACACATTGATCTTGGGCAAATTTATATGCCTAAGTGATACTCAAAGGTGTCATTTTAGCCTTGTTTGTCTATCAATGTTTATACATTCTGATGTGATTGATAATAAAATGTGAATTTATACTAACCAACATGATTAGTGTTGTTTTGCAGGTGAAATATAATTTTGGGAAGCTAAAATGCGTGTTGGGAGAGATTGGGGTTGGACTCGGATGTTAGCAAGGGAAAAAGCATTTGAAGGCACAAATTAAAGGGGCTCCGTGATGGAGCTGTGTCACGCAGCCATCGCGGATGCCTTCTGCCTGGATAGGGATTTTTTGCCAAAATCCTGTGAGGGTGGGGCCGTGGCACGTTGGCCTAGCCCCGCATTGCACGTCGTGCCAAGTTGGGCCTTATTACCTGGACAATCAATTTCCAGTAAGGGTCCGCGTCAGTGGCGTGTCATGGAGGCAGTGCTCCGCGATGCACTCCGTGACACGTTGCTTGTTATTCCGGGAAAAATTCCCACTAGTATAAATAGAACACTTAGGTTCATTTTTAATATTCTGACTTGGTGGAGCAAGAACGTGGGTTACAGGCAGTTGAGGGGACGAAATTGTCAGGGTTTTTCTCTATTCTCCTTCTTCTTTAATTCAATTGCTTGTATGTTTAACACTCATTTAACGATGTTTAATACACAAATAAGTGGCTAATTCCTCTTCTTGCTGAGGTTAAGAACAGTTGTATTGAAATCTAGTTATTGATCAATTGGGTTTTTCATCTTTTCTTCCATGGTTGTTCTATTGATTCTTGTTCTTACTGCATTGATGTGTGGCCAATGTTATTGTAAATCTAAAAAGTCCGGTTTCTCTCGAGAGAGCAAGAAATTGGAAAGTTGTGAATCAATAGGATATGATCTTTTCTTAGTTTGGGAAAATTGAGAATTGATTTACCTTCAAGATAGAAATATACCTAAAAGTCGTATTAGTCAATTAAGGAATCTGTTTTGTATGGCTAGAACATGAATTTTGTTTAATCACAGAAATGTAGGTGGACGGTTCATGATTCTTAAGTTGGGTTAAATACGAGAGTTTTAATCCATTGACAATAATTCTTGACTAGAAACCGGAGGAAAGATTAACCAAAAATTGTATCGATAATTAGTTTCTATACATGTTCATTTAGCCTCAGCATGCTCACATTCATAGTTCAGATTCACATTAGATATTCGTTTTAGACTTAGCATACAATTAGAAATCAAAATATCAAACTCTTCTTTGCAGTGTTGTCTTCATTTTTAGAGTAAGTATAGTAACACTTAAGTAGTTTGTTACCTTATCCTAGTCCCTGTGGGATCGATACTTGGCTTACTTAAGCCACTTTACTACTTGTTCGACCATGTGCACTTGCGTGTAGTAAATACCCCAGAGCAGACCCGAACATGTTTTTGGCGCCGTTGCCGGGGACTGGCAATTGTTGAATTTTTCTTAAGTGTAAATTTACTATATATTTTTTTTTAGTGTTGACAACTTGGTCTTAGCCTGTATTTCGCAGATATAATCTCTGTTGAACACTAGAAAGAGACAAGGAGCTGGTGGACTCATATTTAGAGCCTGAAAGACAATTTCATCGTCAGCGGAGAGAAGCTCTAGACAAAAAGATGCAGTTGCTCAGACAAACAATCATGGAGCAACAACAGAATCCACCAGTAGTAAGGGCAATGTTAGTGCCTGAGGAAATGGCAGCTAGGCCGGTTCGCGAGTTGGCAATCCCACATGCTAACAATGTCACATCTAGCATCTGCAAACCTGAGCCAGGAGGGACGTTTGAGCTCAAACAAAACATGGTGCAATTGCTGCACACCAGCAGGCAGTTCACAGGTCTCCCTCATGAGGATTCACAGCAGCATCTCCAAAATTTTTTGGAGATAAGTGACACTTACATCCCCGCTGGAGTGTCATCAGATTATGTCAGGCTTACATTGTTCCCATTTTCACTATTGGGAGAAGCCAAGAGGTGGTTGAAAGCTGAGCCACCTAATTCTATTACTACGTGGGATGATCTTTCAAGGAAATTCTTGATACGATTTTTTCCATCCGGTAAAACAGCAAGACTTAGAAGTCAAATTCAAAGCTTCAAATAGAGAAAGGGGGAGAATCTAAATTAGGCTTGGGAGAGATTCAAGTCCATGTTGCTGGATTATCCACATCATTATCAATCCAATGATATGCTGGTGCACACTTTTATAGAGGGCTTGGAACCCCACACAACAATCTTGCTAGACTCAGCAGCTGGGGGACAAGCATTGGAGAAAACTTATGAGGGGCTGTATACCTTGTTAAATCGTATTTCGCAGGGAAATCCGGAGTGGAATGCTGATTCGTCAAGTGGAGGAACAAGGAAAGCAGCAGGAGTTCTAGAAGTGGATGATTTTACAGCTATTGCTGCACAGATAGCTGCTTTACAGAATCAACTCAACACCCACTTCAGTAATATGACAATGAACCAGACTCAAGCCCCAATGAATGTAGTGCAACAAATTTGGTGTGAAGTGTGCGGGAGTAGTGAGCACTCAGTTGAGTGTTGTGGGGCAAATCCTGACTCGGTGAACTTTGTGGGAAATGTATAGAGGAACAATCACCAACTGGAGGAATCATCCGAATTTCTCTTCGGGTAGCAATAACCATCAAGGGCAAAGTTCGAGTCAGGGGGCGCAGAGGAATCAAGGAGGGCAGCAGAACTATCAAGCACAATATAGAAACAACAATGCACCTCCTCCCCCACCATCACCCAGTATTGAGGAGATGTTCAAGACAATGATAGCTAACCAAGCTCAATTGCAGGCTGACTATGTGAAATTGGCAGCCGAGGTAAAGAACAACCAGTTAGCTACTAAGGCACTTGAATATCAATTTGGGCAATTTGCTGGAGCCCAAAACACCAGGCCTAGAGGAGGACTTCCGAACGACATAGATCCCAACCCCAAGAAGGTGAATGTGGTGACCACAAGGAGTGGTTTGCAGCTTAAAGAGGTGGAACCAGAAAGACCACCTCAACAATCGGGAGCAGCAGAAGTTGAGAGGGAGCAAAGTGATGAGAGAGGGAAGAAAAAGGAGGCTGAATCAGAAAGACCACTACCCCCGTTCCCTCAAAGGAGGCGTGTTTCAAGAAATTCATGGAGGTGCTGAAACATGTACATATTAACTTACCTCTTGTTGATGTTTTGCAGGGAGTGCCGAAGTATGCAAAGTACATTAACGACATCGTGGCGAACAAAAGTCGGGTGACTGAGTATGCTACGGTAGCTCTCACGGAGGAGTGCACTTCCCGGATACAAAACCGATTGCCCACAAAGCTCAAAGATCCTGGGAGCTTTACTATACAAATTACAATTGGGCAGAGTATCCGAGCTCGTGGATTATGTGATTTGGGAGCGAGCATTAATTTGATGTTGTCATCGGTATTCAAGAAGTTGGGTCTAGGGATTCCTAGACCAACAATAGTGATCTTGCAACTGGCAGATCGGTCCTTAGCCAGACCTGATGGCATTGTGGAGGATGTGCTGGTGCAAGTGGGCTCCCTTATCTTCCCGGTAGATTTCGTCGTGCTGGATTTTGAGCCAGACACGGAAGTCCCATTTATTTTGGGACGTCCCTTCTTGGCGACTGGGAAAGCACTGATTGATGTAGCTGTAGGGTAGCTAACCATGCGATCACACGACAAGGTGGAAGTGTTTGATGTATACAGGGCCACCAAGCTCCCGACTGTGTACGAGGAACTCTCGGTGATCAACGTGATTGATCGAGCTGATGATGCTCAGTAAGTTGAATCACGAGAGTTATTGGGAAAACCACCGGAGCGATGTAAGCACTACTGGGGTGAGGAAGGTGGTCGAGAGAAAAAGTTCGTCACCCTAGAAGATGACTGAGCTAAATAACGTCGAGCCGCGGCGGTAAACCAGGCACTGCACGGGAGGCAACCCGTGAAATTTTTCTTTGTAAAATGCTGAATGGAGGGTAAACATGCAAGGAATCACAAAGGAAAATCCGAGGTATGAAAAATAATAAAAAGTGGCAAAACAGTGAGCCAGGGTAATTGCTCCGTGTCACGGAGGAGGACCTCCGCGTTACCCTCCGTGACACGTTGAAGGTAATTCTGGAATTTTTACAAATTCCAAAACACCTACGTGATGGCTCCATGTCACGGAGGGCATGCTCCGCATTACCCTCCGTGACACGTTGAGGTGTATATAGCGACGGGTCACACCGGGTCGCCGGGTGACCCGCGCGAAATTCCCACTTTTTAACCCCGATTCCCCCTCATTTTTCCTCATTTTTCATACCCTCCGCGACCAACATCACAAAAACCCCTCCCCCCTCAACGTGACACGGACTTAGGCCCATAATTTCATCAAGTTTTCGTCATTTCTTCGAATTCAAGGAACAATGGCAAGCAGGAAAGACAAGGGAAAAGACGCATCAACATCTAGCACCGGAAGAAAAAGAATCAGACTAGGCACAGCAGTCCCAGCAGCACCAGCGGTTCCACGTGGGCACCGCCATCAATACGGAAGCAGGTGGGTGACAGAGGAGGGGAAGAAATGGTACGCAAAGCACAAGGAGGGCAAGTACTTCCCCGAGGAACACATAGCAAGGGAACCGTTGGCACAGGATTTCCCCAGGATTGTCCATAGGATCGAGGCAGCTGGGCTGAACTTCATCTTTGAAGAGCCCAAGGAATGCAACTTGCACTTGATTCGGGAATTCTACGCCAACTGGAACTCGACTCTCAGAAGTCACACCATCGAAATAAGGGGGCAAATAGTCACTTTTGAGCCCCACCACCTCAATGCTATCCTAGGGGCGCGGGATACAGACGCCCATGTGCTTCTACAGCTGGATATCACTCCACCATATGCGGACATCAGACGCACTTTGTGTGGAACCCGATCAACAGCTCGGTGGAGCAGACATAAGGAGAGGGGCTACCATCAGACCCTACCTTACTCGCAGATGAACAGGGAAGCCAGGATATGGCTGAAGATTGTTTGTTCCTGCTTAATCCCGAGGGTGCATATGACGGATGTAACCCGGGATCGTGTATGCTTGGTGTACGCCCTGATGAAAGGGGTGGAGATCAATGTGGGGGCGGTGATTATCTCCGCCATGAATAGAGCCCGTTTGCATCAAGCGCACAGATACGGATTTGGTGGAATACTCACCACGTTCCTGAGGGGCCTAGATATTGAGGAAGAGGCCCTTGACTACATCCCGCAGATGGAGCGGCGGGCCTTAGATGTCACTAAAACTAAGGCACCCGACACCACCCACGGGCCAGTTCTTACACTAGCCGAGCGACATGCTCGGGATGATCAGTACATGGCTCGTATGTACGGGATGCAGATGCTCCAGCTGCGAATAGGCGGGAGGCCGGCAACAGAAGAGGAGCTGTGGAAGCTCGAGCTAGACTACCCTTTTGGCGAAAATGCCAGGGCTCTATGCCGAGTGGGGCTATATTTTGTAGAGCCCACGGATGATGATGTCCCCACAGATGAGGAGACACGTCCTGAGGACTCCGATGTGGAGTCTGATGATGACGATGGGGGCGATTCAGACATGGGAGACGAGGCAGCAGCACCTGATGAAGAAGTGGAGTATTTTGATTGATCAGGGAGTTCCGCCACCCAATTTTTGTGCTATGTTAATTTTTGTGAACACTGGGGATAGTGTTCGATATAAGTGTGGGGTGGGAGTAGTTAGGCACTTGTTGTGTTGTTGTTTATGTTTCTGTTCTGTTGTCGTGCCTGTGGAAAAATTTTGTGACCCTGTGATTATGATGTTTTTGTTCTGTATTGTAATTAAATGTGAAGCAGTTGTGTGCTGCTGAATGTTGCTAGCTGATTTTGTACATATTTTTGTTTTATCGAAATGATCGATATTCTTAAAAAAATTTCAATTCTTGGGTTTCTCAGCGTTTGTTTTCGGTTCTTTTACCGAGATTGGTCCCATTGAACCGATGTCTTAGTGAGTGACCGTTCCCTATGATGGATGGATGACGACCGTCTTAAGGGAAATGTAGTCGTTAGGAGTAGATTTTTTTATTTATTTTTTAGTTGTTTTCTTTTGTTGGTTGCATCCCAAAACCTGTAGTTACTTTATGGTTGCAGAATTCTGGTTGCATGTTGTACATGATATTTGAAATGCAAAGTTGATTCGTATGAAAGCATGCAACTCTGTAAATATGTTGAGATACCTAGGCCATAGAGTCGATTCAGTGTGATTGAGGCTTAATTTTGAATTCTTGTAATTAGTTGATTGAAGAGTCTGTGAATATGTCTTGAATTGAGCATGTGCAATAGGTGTGGGGTGAGGTTTTTGTTTATTCCATGATATTATGAAATTTCTAGAACTTGCTTGGTGTGTGTAAGAAACGAAATGAAGGACGTGTATTGTAGGAAAGGATGTAGGCATTTCTTTGTTTTCAACCGAAAGTTTCTCTTTTTCATTATTGTACCCACCTTGATTGTACACCCTAGTTAGCCCGTTGAGACTTTAGCCTATTATTTTTTTCTTTTGTCAAAAATGTGTAAACCGAGCTTAACCCTTTCTTTTCATTAGCCGTAAATTTGATCCAAAACTCTTAAGCGTTTAAGAAGAGGAAATAATTTTCCCAAAGTGTCAAAGAGTGAGAATGGTGAAAAGAAAAGAAAAGCAGAGTGATGAAAGAAAAGAAAAGGTTGAAGGTGCACTTGTTATAAATAAAATATAATGAAGATGTATGAATAATCTTCCTGATTGAGTCAAGTGTGCTTAATGAGATGGGTCAAAATAACGACAGACTTCAAGAATGGGAGGATGAAGGAAGAAACAATGCCCATGAGCTTGATGGGATATATTGAAAAAGCGCTTAAGGATGCTAGTGGCTATTATTGGCTAGCCCAGTATTTACTAGTTCCGTAGCTTACATTACAACCCGTTAAAGTCCTACGTGATCTTACATCACACTTCCTTATATTAGTGGAGTAATACACTAAAGGCAAGCCTATGGTTCGTGGCATGATGCATGTGAATTCTTTTGGGAGAGAGAGTGAAATTGTTTCTATATGCCCCTGCACGTAAACGTTTGAGTTCATGTGATTAAAAAGGGGAAAATTCTCTTGTGTTGTGAGGGCACATGCTTGATAAGAGATTAAATTTCATGTCGGATATCTTGATCAGCTGATTTGCAGGAGTTTGCCAATATCGAGAGTCGCTTCTTAAGTCTAAGAGGTCTTGATGTGTTGAAGGTCATTGCATTGATAGGACCATGCGTGTTTTCTTGATGATTTACTGTATTAAATAATCGATATGACCGTATCCTGAATTGTCGAACCAAAGTAGCAAGGATGGGGTGTAAAGTGCATGAGGTGTAAGACTGTTGTTCGGGGACGAACAAGGATTTATGTGTGGGGTAAGTGATCTTGGGCAAATTTATATGCCCAAGTGATACTCAAAGGTGTCATTTTAGCATTGTTTATCGATCAATGTTTATACATTCTCATGTTATAGATAATAAAATGTGAATTTATACTAACCAACAAGATTAGCATTGTTTTGCAGGTGAAATATAATTTTGGGAAGCTAAAATGAGTGTTGGGAGAGATTGGGGTTGGACTCGGACGTTAGCAAGGGAAAAATCATTTGAAGGCACAAATTAAAGGGGCTCCGCGATGGAGTTGTGTCACGCTGCCATCGCGGATGCCTTCTGCCTGGATAGGGATTTTTTGCCAAAATCCAGTGAGGGTGCGCGTTGGGGCCGTGGCACGTTGGCCTAGCCCCACATTGCACACCATGCCACGTTAGGCCTTATTACCTGGACAAGCCCCACATTACACGTCGTGCCACGTTAGGCCTTATTACCTGGACAATCAATTTCCAGTAAGGGTCCGCGTCAGTGGCGTGTCACGGAGGCAGTGCTCTACGATGCACTCCATGACACGTTGCTTGTTATTCCGGGAAAAATTCCCACTGGTATAAATAGAACACTTAGGTTCATTTTTAATATTCTGACTTGGTGGAGCAAGAACGTGGGTTACAGGCAGTTGAGGTGGACGAAATTGTCAGGGTTTTTCTCTATTCTCCTTCTTCTTTAATTCAATTGCTTGTATGTTTAACACTCATTTAACGATGTTTAATACACAAATGAGTGGCTAATTCCTCTTCTTGCTGAGGTTAAGAACAATTGTATTGAAAAGTAGTTATTGATCAATTGGGTTTTTCATATTTTCTTCCATGGTTGTTCAATTGATTCTTGTTCTTACTGCATTGATGTGTGGCCAATGTTAATGTATATCTAAAAAGTCCGGTTTCACTCGAGAGAGCAAGAAATTGGAAAGTTGTGAATCAATAGGATATGATCTTTTCTTAGTTTGGGAAAATTGAGAATTGATTTACCTTCGGGATAGAAATATACCTGAAAGTCGTATTAGTCAATTAAGGAATAGGTTTTGTATGGCTAGAACATGAATTTCGTTTAATCACAGAAATGTAGGTGGACAGTTCATGATTATTAAGTTGGGTTAAATACGAGAGTTTTAATCCATTGCGAATAATTCTTGACTAGCAACAGGAGGAAAGATTAACCAATAATTGTATCGATAATTAGTTTCTATACATGTTCATTTAGCCTCAGCATGCTCACATTCATAGTTCAGACTCACATTAGATATTCGTTTTAGACTTAGCATACAATTAGAAATCAAAATATCAAACTCTTCTTTGCATTGTTGTCTTCATTTTTAGAGTAAGTATAGTAACACTTAAGTAGTTTGTTACCTTATCCCAATCCCTGTGGGATCGATACTTGGCTTACTTAAGCCACTTTACTACTTGTTCGACCACGTGCACTTGCGTGTAGTAAATACCCCAGAGCAGACCTGAACACACATACTCAAGGCTCTTGTGATCTGTGAACACATCCACGTGAGCCCTGTACAAGTAGTGTCTCCATATTTTTAATGCGAATACCACCGCTGCCAACTCCAAGTCATGAGTTAGATAATTATTCTCATGAATTTTGAGCTGTCTAGAGGCGTAGGCTATCACTTTGCCCCGCTGCATCAGAACACAACCGAGTCCAACTCTGGAAACGTCACAATAAACAACCTATCCATTAGTTCCTTATGGCAAGGTCAAAACTGGAGTAGTAGTGAGTCGAGTCTTCAACTCCTGGAAGCTCTTCTCACACTCGTCCGATCACTAGAATTTCACCTTCTTCTTGGTTAACTTTGTTAGGGGAGATGCTATAGAGGAGAAACCTTCCACAAACCATCGATAATAACCCGCTAATGCAAGGAAGCTCCTGATTTTAGTGGGAGAGGTAGGTCTGGACCAATCTTTAACTGCTTCAATCTTTTAAGGATGTACCTGTATCCCCTCTCCTTAAACTACATGACCCAAGAAAGTCGGAGACTTCAACCAGAATTCACACTTGCTGAACTTAGCAAATAATTGGTGATCTCTGAGGGTCTATAATGCTAACCTGAGGTGATTGGCATGCTCTTCCTCATTTCTAGAGTACAGTAGGATGTCGTCGATAAATACAATGACGAACATATCTAGTTATGGCTTGAAGACACTATTCATCAAATCCATGAAGGCTGCTGGGGCGTTTGTTAACCCAAAGGACATCACTAGAAACACGTAGTGTCCATACCGAGTTCTGAATGTTATTTTTTGTATGTTACTCTCTATAACCCTTAACTGATGGTACCCTGACATGAGGTCAATTTTTGAGAAAAAACTAGCTCCCTGAAGTTGGTCGAATAGATCGTCAATTCTGGGTAGAGGGTACTTGTTCTTAACGGTGACCTTGTTTAGCTGGCGGTAATCTATGCACATTCTGAGGATACCATCCTTTTTATGCATGAAGAGCACTAGATCACCCTAGGAAGACATGTTGGGTCTGATAAAACCCTTATCGAGAAGGTCCTTTAACTGCTCCTTCAGCTCGTTAAGCTCAGCTGGAGCCATTCTATAAGAAGGGATGGAGATGCGTTGTGTGTCTGGGAGGAGATCTATTCCGATGTTTATTTCCCGTTCAGGGGTAACTTTGGGAAGATCCTTAAGAAACACATCTAGGAACTCGCTGACAAATGGAACTAACTGAATGGCTGGGGTCTCAGAGTTAGAGTCCTTGACCCAAACCAGATGATACACACATCCTTTAGAAATGAGTTTTTGGGCCTTAAGGAAGGAAATAAACCTACCCTTAGGCGCTGAACTGCTTCCCGACTATTCTAACACTACTTCATTTAGAAACTGGAACTTGACAATTCTAGTTCTGCTATCAACTGAGGCATAGCAGGAGCGTAACCAATCCATGCCAAGAATAAGGTCGAAGTCGACCATATCTAGTTCTATGAGATCAGCTGAAATACATTGTTCAGGACTGAGACTGGGCAGTTTCTATACACCTGGCTGGCTCTAACTCACTCGCGAACTGGGGTAGAGACTGAGAAAGGTTCTGATAGGACTTCTGGACTAGTGTTGAACTGAACTGCTATATATGGAGTCACGAATGAAAGAGTAGCTCCTAGATCTAAGAGGGAATATATGTATAGATGGAAGAGACGTAACATACCAGTAACTACGTCAGGTGAACTTTCCCGATCTTGATGGGAGGATAGAGCATAGAAATGATTTTGGCACTGACCTCCATATGTACCTGATGTGTTAGCCTGTTTGGCTGGTCGATCTGCTAGAGATGAAGATGTCATGACCTAAAAGGGGACTCGGATCATAGACATGGGAAAAGGGATCCCGAAGGACCCCAAGTCGACCCATGGCATAAGCATTCACTAACTTGTTCAATAAAATAAGAGAAAAAAATGAATTTATAAGTTCGGCGGAAGTCAACAAAATATAACAACAGAATAGACATCTGAAGTTGAATATACATCTAAGTCTGATAAGCCTCTAATCCTGACGAGCCAATGGGACAACACCCCCAATTAGCTCAATAAACCAGAAACAAAAGAAATATGTCTGATATAACTAAAAGTCTTGATAAGCGACTAGGGTTGAACCTGAGATCTGGATCCTGCATCATGAAACAATGCAGCATAGAAGGTATGCAGTCAGTACATGGAATGTACCAATTATGTAAGGTAAGTGAAACCACTAAAGCAATTTAAAATCCTTTAAGGCAAATCATACATATCAAAGTCTTATAAGGATAAAGAAAAGACCTCATGCATTCATTATGAAATTGTACTCTCATGCTTCCTTATAATGCAAGGCTTTAGAATATCATGACTGACACGAATGACTCAAGATGAACATCACATATATATCAAAAGCTAAAACATGAGTCAAACCTTACTTTTGGATCATGCATGCATCAAATAATCATGACAATGGTAAATATGCAATTCTGATGTATAAAAGACAGTGGGAGACTCATCACATAACCGACATACCACGATAGAGCTTACGTGGTCCCAAATATCACACTCAAGTGGAAAGAGCAATCCATAACCTTGCCAGGACGATGGATGCTACCATGATATCGATATCAAGATGAACGGCCAATCGGGCCAGGGATATCTCACAAGGGAAGTCCTAATCAGATAAGTATCATCCTACGTTGGCGCATAGTTCTAGGGCATAGGATTGTCGACCCTTAACCGGCTCGGTGCTAGACTTTTCTCCCACTATATGCAATGCTCTACATTGTATATAAAGAAGCTCAACATTGTGTATCAACAAAGCTCAATATGAAATCATTCATCGATTGTACATCATATAAATATGAAGCTCAACAATGTCTTTTCGACAAGCTTAGAATGAAATCATGCATAACTTAATGTCGTATGAACGAAGCTCGACATTGTCTATTGACAAGGCTCATAATGAATTCATTCATGGACTCCACATCATGTGTAATGGAGCTTAACATTTGTCCTTGACAAACCTTGACGATAATGTACATATCAAGTAAGAATCAAGTATATAAAAGGCTTTACTTCGAAACATACCAAAAGCTAAGATTCATAATAAGAGTTTGAGGGAAATTCATTTCAACCATGTGGTAAGCTCATATCGGGAAAAATCATTATGTGAAAACATTATATGGGCATCACCCAAAACTTCACTATACTTGGGTCTATTCAAACTACTTTGAAAACATCATCAAAATTACGGGTAAGGTTGGAAACATGATTTTCATCATATATTCCACTATCATCACATTTATCACAATCACCACTCCTATGAGCTACCCATGGACGTTTTAGATTTAATTTTTAGAAAAACAATTTTGAAAAAAAAGAAGGTTAGAATCCTCCCAAGCTTAGTAAATCATCAATATCAACTCAAATCAATCATGCCCATGAATGAGGATATGAGAATATGCAGTTGAATATAACCCCATACTTGATCATCTCAACAAATCACAATTTGATAGGGAATGGGCATGGGTGTGGAAGGAAGCACCCACTATGGCCTTACATACCTAGGAATGAAGAACCTTAACTCTTCCCAATTGCGCAACTGAGATTTTCCTTGAAAACCTTGAAATTCTCCTCAATTTCCTCCCCTCAAGCCTTAAACCTTGCATGCATGAAGTAATGGCCTAAGATAGATGATACCCTAATAAAAACCCTCTAAAAGGAGCTCAAAACGATGCGGTTTAGGCCCTTAGAACATAGGAATTATGGAAAGAGCCTTAATGAAATTTCCTTGAAAACTAGATCTGGCCCCGACCACAAGTCGTACCACAAGTCGTACCATCAAGTCACGACTCATGGTTATCTCTCGTGGTCACCTGACCACTTTTTCCCAACTTTCTGAATTTGGCCATGATTGGTATACCACGACTCATACCACCATCCTATGGGTCATACTTTCAATCGTGGTACCATCCACCCAAACCAATACAAGTTAACAACAACTCCTCACCACGACTCGTGGCTACATATTACGAGTCGTACCGTGACCTGTGATGACTCACCCTGGCACCCTTGGGAATTCCACCATGACTCCTAACCACAAGGCGTACCTTCCCATCACGACTCATAGGACCATTCATGAAATGACCTCAGACTCCCGAATTCATCACGAATCAAGTCACGAGTCATAAGTCCTCACCACGATTCCTACCTCGAGTTGTACTGGTGCTAAAATTCCAGGATTTCTGTAGTTTTCAACTACAACTCCCTGGTCTATTCTTAGGCCCCTTCTGGGTTATTACAATATCTCCCCCTTGGTAACAATTCATCCTCGAATGTTAGACACAAGCAGAAAACAGAATCCTACAATTATCACACCCCAAAACTGATCATTTAAATCGAAATTTTCACGGATTGGCTACCTCCAAAAAGGATTATACAGCTGTACATAATTAAGACCTTACACATTCATTCATACACATAAAATAGACTTTCATACATGAACAGATCATGAAAACTAGATGGGGTCATAAGGCAAAATTGATACCTCAAGCCGGAATTGAGCCAGTAGAGAACAAATGTGGATATCTAGCCATCATGTCCGTTTCGGCCTCCCAAGTAGCTCCTTCAACATGCTGATTTCTCCATAAAACCTTAACTGAAGCTACCACTTTTTTCCTCAACCTTCGAACCTGACGATCAAAGATTTCAACCGAAATTTCTTCATAACTACTGTTGTCTTTCACCCGAATGCTGTCTAATGGAACTACCAAGGCTGGATCACCCAAACACCTCTTCAAAAGTGACACATGGAAAACGAGCTGAACTGAGGATAGCTCTGATGACAAGTCCAACTCATATGCTACCTTGCCAACCCTTCTCACAACCCGGTACGGACCAATATAATGGCGAAGGAGTTTACTTATCTTTCCAAACCGCATGACTCCGTTCATTGGAGATACCTTAGAAATACCCAGTCATCCACATCAAACTGCAAATCTATTCTCCTCATATCAGCATATGATTTCTGGCGACTCTGAGCAATTTTTGACCGATCCCTTATCAACTGAACCTTCACCATCGCCTCATGTACCGAATCTGGTCCCATCATAGATGCCTCACCAACCTCGAACCATCCGATGGGAGATCTACACTTCCACCCGTAAAGAGCCTCGAATGGTGCCATCTCGATACTTGAGTGGTAATTGTTATTATAAGCAAACTCGATCAAGGGCAAATGATCATCCCAACTACCTTTAAAATCCTTAACACATGCCCTCAACATATCCTCGAGGGCCTAGATCATCTGTTTGGACTGGCCATCAGTCTGCGGATGGAGTGCTTTACTAAGCTTGACGTGAGCCCCAAGTCCCCTTTGAAAGGTCACTCAGAAGTGGGAGTAAATGGAGGACCTCGGTCTGAAATAATGGACAAAGGCAGTCCATCAAGTTGAACCAATTCCTGAATATATAATTTGGCGCAGTCATTCGCTGAATCCGTGGTTTTGGACGAGTAGAAAGTGTGAAGCCTTGGTCATCCTATCTACCACCACCCAAATGGAATCGTATTGCCAACGAGTACGAGGTAGACCTATTATAAAATCCATGTTAATTTCTTCCCACTTCCAGGTGGGAATATTGATGTCTTGAAGTATACCTCTCGGCCTTTGATGCTCGACCTTAACTTGCTAGCAGTTTGGACATTTTGCTACAAACTCTACAATATCCTTTTTCATACCATCCCACCAATAGATATCCCTCAAGTCTTGATACATCTTCGTGGATCCTGGATGAATGGAATATCTGGTACCGTGCGCCTCCTGCAATATCCAAACCGTCACATTGTCAACATCCGGAACACATAGCCGACCTTGGTATCTTAGAACACCATATCCCCATTGGGAGAAAACCTCCACCTTTTGATTCTGCACCACCTCCTTCAACTTCCTCAAGATTTGATCCTCATCTTGCTTGGACATAACATCGATTACCAAGGATGATTCTGAACCGTTACGCACCACAACGCTGCAATCGTTAGAGTCGATCAATCTAACCCCAGCCTTGTAAGCCGATGAACATCTTTCACCAACTCTTTCTTCCCCTCATCCACGTGGGACACACTTTCCATAGAAAGCCTACTAAGTGCATCCGCAACCACATTAGCCTTGCCCGGGTGGTAGAGAACACTCATGTCGTAGTCCTTCAACAACTTCAACCACCTTCTTTGCCGAAGAGTTAGATATTTCTGAGTAAATACACATTGCAAGCTCTTTTGATCCTTGAATACATCCATATGGTCTCCATATAAATAATGCCGCCATATTTTTTCAATTCAAATACCACTGCGGCCAATTCGAGATCTTCGGTTGGGTAATTCTTTTCATGAACCTTTAACTATCTTGAGGCATAAGCTATTACCTTTCCATGCTTCATTAACACACATCCTAGTACATAACTTGAAGCATAAAAGTATACAAAAAAGCCATCAGTACCCTCCGGTAAAGTATACAATGGTGCTGAAATGAGTCGGGTCTTTAATTATTGGAAGCTTTTCTCACAAGCCTCCGACCACTGGAACTTCACCTTTTTCTGAGTCAGTCTAGTCAATGGGGCTGCAATGGATGAGAATCCCTCAACAAATCTTATATAGTAGCCTCCCAAGCACATGAAACTTTGAATTTATGAAGGATTCACCAGTCTCGACCAATTCTTCACTGCCTCAATCTTCTGTGAGCCTACCTTTATACCCTCACTCTACACCACATGGCCTAGAAATGCCACAGAATCTAACCTGAACTCACATTTGCTGAACTTTGCATATAACTGCTGGTCCTTGAGAGTTTGAAGCACTACTCTCATGTGAGAGGCATGCTCCTCCTCTCTCCGAGAGTATATGAGTATATCATCAATGAACACAATCACGAACATGTCTAGATATGCCTTGAATACCCTGTACATCAAATACATAAAAGATACAGGGCCATTGGTTAGTCCAAAAGACATAACAACAAATTCATAATGACCATACTGAGTTCTGAAGGCGGTTTTTGGGATGTCACTCTCCCAAACGCTAAGCTGGTGGTATCCAGATCTGAGATCAATCTTGGCGAAATACCTGACACCCTGGAGCTAGTCAAACAAATCATCAATTCTGGGTAAGGGGTACCTGTTCTTGACGGTAACCTTATTCAACTACCTATAATCGATACACATGCGAAGGGAAACGTCCTTCTTCCGAAAACAATAACACCGGTGCACCCCATGGGGACTTACTCGGCCTGATAAAACCCTTGTCTAGCAAATCTTTCAATTGATCCTTCAACTCCTTTAGCTCGGTTGGAGCCATTCTATAGGGCAGAATAGATATAGGCTGGTGTTGGGAAGAAGATCTATGTCGAAATCAATCTCTTGCTCGGGAGGCACACCTGGAAAATCATCAGGAAAGACCTTCGGGTACTCACATACTACTGGAACCGACTGAAAGGTCTGGATTTCGGACTCCACATCCTTAAACCTAACTAGACGGTACATGCAACCTTTGGAAATCATCTTTCTAGCATTAAGGTAGGAAATGGATCGACCTACAGGCACCGCTGAACTACCCTTCCATTCTAAGACTGGCTCCTCTGGAAATCTAAACTCTACTGACCGAGTTCTACAGTTGACCGAAGCATAACATGAAAATAACAAATCCATGTCGAGAATAATATCAAAATCGACCATGGCTAACTCTATCAAATCTTTTGAGGTGACCCTATGAAGAACTGAGACCGGGCAATTTCTATACACCCGTCTAGCTATAACTGAGTCACAACTGGAGTGGAAACTTAGAAGGGTTCTGATAATACATCAGGATTAACCCTGAAGCTACTAGCTATATAGGGCAGTACAAAATATAGGGTAGCCCCTAGATTTTGAAAAGCATATACATAAACATAAAGATTCTTAACATACCAGTAACAACATCTGACGATGCCTCCTGGTCCTAGCGAGTGGCTAAAGCATTGGACCTGCTTCGACGCTGTACGCTAGCTATACTAGTAGATGCCCCCTGATGTGTAGTGCGTGGGGGAGGGGCCACTGAACTGGAAGATGTGCCTTCGGCCCCAATCTGGTCCCGCATCACCGCTGGACAATCTCTTAGAATATGTACAGGCTGTCCACATCCGAAACAAGCTCCTGACCCTGCTAAGAACTGGCCTATGTGCCCTCAACCGCACTTGCGGCAAGATGAAATGCTGAACTCCGTGGGCCTGCTGCTATGATCCTTCGAGCTAGATGCTCACCCCCTCTGATCAAGTCGGGGTCTAGATGGCACACTCACGACTGATGATGTAGGGTTTGACGATCTCTGATAGGTCTGCTGTCGGTGCCCCCAGTCGAATCTTTACTGAGAGAATCTATGGCCCTCTGTCTAGGCTCTCTTGGCCTCCCTTTCCCTCGAATGTGCCGCCTCCATATGCTGGGCGTACAACACTATGTGGGAAAAATCCATATCCTGGTAGAGCATAGATGTCTTGCAATCCTTGTCCAGGTATGCTGCTATACCGTGCACAAATTTGCTCACCCGCGCTCGCTGGTCAGTCACCAACTCAGGGGCATATTTAGATAAGTGGGTGAACTCGAGGGCATACTCCTAGATAGTTATCCTACCCTACTTTAGATTCACAAATTCTGCTGCTTTCAACTCCCTCATTTCTCAAGGAAGAACCAATCGAGGAACGCAACCTGAAACTCCTCCTATGTGACCGGACCTGCTCTAGCATCCATGTTGTCCTTCCATCGACGGAACCAAATATGTGCAACCCCTTTCAATTGGTAGGAGTCCAACTCTACGCACTCCACACTTCTCACCCCCATAAGCTGGGTGATCTTGACGATCTCATCATTGAAGTCCTGTGAGTCCTCATCTACCTTGGACCCCAAGTACTCCAGTGGATTCATTCTCAAAAGGTCTCAGAATCTAGTTGTCACCGCATTGCCGTTCTGAGGAACATTGGCAACAGCCTGTTGATTGACGTGGGCGGTCAAGGCCTGCGCCAACATTTGAATGGCAGCTCGGAACTCAGCATGAGAGGCTGGCTCCGGTGCTTGGGGCTCCTGAGTTGGTGGGGCTGGCTGATGCCCAAAACCATTACCCTCATCGTTGCCTTCACCACTTCCGTTCCTTCTCCCATTCATCCTCCTAGGAGCCATAATTTTGCAATCGTGAATAGCAAGAATTAGAAGGATAGAAAGGCTTTTTCATCGCACAACTTTGATCATAAAAGAAGGGACCATTTCCTAAAACGTTTAGTAGCCTCTTCATCATAAGTTTGGCGCGCTTCACACCTATGAAAAAGACTCTAACGAACGCGGCTTTCAGACTCCCAAGGACACATCAAACTTATGTCTCTGATACCAAGTTTGTCACGACCCAAAAGGGGACACGGATCGTAGACATGGGACAAGGGATCCCGAAGGACACCAAGTCAACCCATGGAATAAGCATTCACTAACTCGTTCAATAAATTGAGAGCAAAAAATGAATTTATAAGTTCGACGGAAGTCAACCAAATATAACAACAGAATAGACATCCGAAACTGAATACACATCTAAGTCTGATAAGCCACTAATTTGGATGAACTGATGGGCAACTCCTTGAACTAGCTCAATAAAGCGGAAACAAAAGAAATATGTCCGATATAACTGAAATTCCAGTCCTCGGAAGATGAGGACTCACCAATTAACAAATGCAAAACCTGGTAAGCGACTACGGATGGGGCTAAACCTGAGATTCGGATCCTGCATCATAAAATGATGCAACATAGAAGGTATGTAGTCATTACGTGGAATGTACCGAGTATGTAAGGTAAGTGAAACTGCTAAAGCAATTTAAAATCCTCTAAGGTAAATCATACATATCAAAGGCTTGTAATGATAAAGAGAAGATCACATGCATTTATTCTGAAATCGTACTCTCATGCTTCCTAATAATTCAAGGCTTTAGAACATCATGACTGACACAAATGACTCAGGTTGAACAAGACATGTATATCAAAAGCTAAAACATGAGCCAAACCTTACTTCAAGATCATGCATGCATCAAATAATCATGACAATGGTAAATATGTAAGTCTGATGTATAAAAGACAGTGGTAGACTCGTCACATAACCGACATACCACGATATAGCTTACGTAGTCCCAACTATCACACATAAGTTGGAAGAGCCATCCATAACCTTGTCAGGGCGATGGACGCTACCATGATATCGATATCAAGCTGAAGGGCCAACCGGGCCGGGGATAGGTCACAAGGGAGGTCCTAATGATATAAATATCATCCTGCATTGGTGCGTAATTCTGGGGCATAGGGTAGTCAACCCTTAACCCGCTCGGTGCTGGACTCTTCTTCCATAATATGCAATGCTCTACATCGTATATAACGAAGCTCAACATTGTCTACCGATGAAGCTCAACATCGTCTATTGACAAATCTCAATATAAAATCATGCATCGATTCTACATCTTAAAAATATGAAGCTCAACAATGTGTTTTTGACAAGCTTAGAATGAAATCATGCATAACTTAACTTCGTATGAATAAAGCTCGACATTGTCCATTGACAAGGCTTATAATGAATTCATGCAATGGAATCAACATCATGTGAAATGGGGCTTAACATTGTCCTTGACAAATCTTGACGATAATGTACACATCAATTAAGAATCATGCATATAAAAGGCTTTACTTCGAAACATAACACAAGTTAGGATTCATAATAAGAGTTTGACGGAAATTCATTTCAACCATGTGGTAAGCTCATATCAGGAAAAATCATTATGTGAAAACATCATATGGGCATCACCCAAAACTTCACTACATTTGGGTCTATTCAAACTACTTTGAAAACATCATCAAAATTATGGGTAAGGTTGGAAACATGCATTTCATCACATATTCCATTATCATCACATTTATCACAATCACCACTCCTATGAGCTACCAATACATGGGAGTTTTAGATTCAATTTTTAGAAAAATAATTTTTTTAAAAAATAATGTTAGAATCAGCCCAAGCTTAGTACATCATCAATATCAACTAAAATCAATCATTCCCATGAATGAGGATATGAGAATCATGCAATTGAATAAAACCCTATTCTTTATCATCTCAACAAATCACAATTTGATAGGGAACGGGAATGGGTGTGGAAGGAAGCACCCACTCATGGCCTTACATATCTGGGAATGAAGAATCCAAACTCTTCCCAATTTCCCAGCTGAGATTTCCCTTTATAACCTGGAAATTCTCCTTAATTTCCTCCCCTCAAGGCTTCAACCTTGCATGCATGAAGTAATGGCCTAAATAGATGATCCATTGCTAAAAACCCTCTAAATTGAGCTCAAAACTATGTGGTTTAGGCCCATAGAACATAAGAATTACGAAAAAACCCTTAATGAAATTTCCCTGAAAAATAGATCTGGCCCCGACCATGAGTCGTACCATCAAGTCACGACTTGTGGTTACCCCTCGTGGTCAGCTTACTAGTTTTTCCAAATTTTCTAAATTTGGCTATGACTGGTATACAACGACTAGTACCACCATCCTACGGGTCATACTGTCAATCGTGGTACCATCCACCCAAACCAATACGACATAACTACAACTCCTCACCACGACTCATGGCTACATATTACGAGTCGTACCGCGACCCGTGATGACTCACCCTGGCACCCTTGGGAATTCCACCACGACTCCTAAACATGAGTCGAACCTTCCCATCATGACTAGTAGTACCATTCGTGTAATGACCTCAACCTCCCGAATTCTTCACGACTTAAGTCACGAGTTGTAGCTCCTCACCACGATTCGTACTGGTGCAAGCATTCCAGGTTTTCTACAATTTTCAACTTCAACTCCCAGGTCTATTCTTAGGCCCCTTCTGGGGTATTACAGATGATGTGGTTGATTTTGATCTCCGTCACCCTGCTGACAAGCACTCGTTAAGCCGGTGACCAAGCTGTCCACACCCAAAACAGCCCTCTCGTCCCTAAAGGCATTCTCCCCGGTTATTCATATCACAATTGGGGCAAGATTGATACTTATACCCGGTACTGTGAGTCTGGGATTGAGTGCCATATTATCCACCCCTCCAATCCTGAAAGGACTGAATGGTTGGGGCGTTAGCTGAACTAGGTGCTGGGGTACTCTGTTGTTGTTGCTGCCGCCGCTGTTGTGGGTGGCTACCACTGCTAGATTTTTGATCGCCGAAATCTGACTGGCTAGTCCTTGCCGTTCTGTTCTTACACTCCATATCCTTAACTTTTTCAGCCTCAATCTGCTAGGCATAGGCAACCAAGCTAGAAAGGTCCATGTCCTTAATAAGCATCGCGGTCCTGCACTCCTTGAGGACCAGATTTGATACTCAATTTACAAATTTTAGCATACGAGCCCTTGGCTCGGCTACTATCTATGGAGCATACTTAGACAGCCTAGTAAACTCCAGAGCATACTCCTCCACAGTTCTGTTTCCCTATCTCAAGTTCATAAACTACGTCGTCTTTGCCTCCCTCAGCTCCCAAGGGAAAAATCTGTCTAAGAAGGCTGTGTGAAATTCTTCCCACTCCACTGGTCTTTCTCCCGCTGGCCGCCCTTCTTTCCACTAATCATGCCAGACTTGAGCTACCCCTTTCAATTAGTAGGTAGCCAAGTCTGCACTCTCAAAGGGACTGACACCCATAATTCGGGTGATTTTTCTAATCTCGTCCACAAACACTTGTGGTTCCTCTCCCACCTTTGTTCCATGAAAATTTGGAGGGTTCATCCAGGTGAAGTCCCGCACCCTCGTAAGTGCGGCAGACCCATTGGTGTTCATCCGCACCACTTGCTGATTCACCTGATTGGTCACAGTTTGGGCCAGTAACTATATGGCCTCCTTAAACTCTGCGGTAGAAACCGAGTCATCTTGAGGAGCTGTCGGGGCTGCTAGGGCAGGTCTATTGACATTACCGACCCTTCTTCCATTACCACGTATGGGAGGCATGGTTCACTGAAATGAAACAGAGCACGAATTAGAAGGGCATTTCTAAAATTGAACTTCAACGCACGATAAAGATTATGAACAAAAGGGAATTTTCCTAATAACATCTCGTAGCCTCCTTGTCATAACTGTGGTGCACTTCACACCCATGAAAAGGACCCTACTTGATGTGGCTTTTAGACACTCCGAGGATACTCTAAACCTAGATCTATGATACCAAGTTTGTCATGAACCGAGTCTATAGCCTAGACGTAACACGGTACCTGAAGCCATAAGTGACCCCAAGTAAACCCTTAGTCTATCATTCACAAGCATTCTGAGTAAACGTGCACAACAGAACTTAAAATAATAGCATAAAATATTTAAAAAAGTCTATTCTGAAAGTAAAAAGTACAAATATTTAAATAACACTGAATAAACTAAAAGTCATGTCTTCCTGAAATCCATCTAGATGAGGAGTTACTGGGACAAGCCCCCATCTAACTCTAAGTCTAAATAAAACTAATAAGTGACTGAAGAAAGATATTATGCCCTCGAATTATGAGGACTCACACTTCAACTACTGAGGTGGGATACTCTGAATTGTGGTAGCTATAGGTGCCGAGTTTGAGAACCTACAGCTGTATCATGAAACGATACAACATAAAAGTATGCGTCAATACTTTTCATGTACTGAGTATGTGAGAGAAACATAACACAAAATAGGTACTACTAATACAGAATTGAGTAACATGCAAGAATCAACTAAAACTGTTGAACTGAATAACTGATATAATTGGGATGGTCGGAAAGACCCTGTCTGGTGGTCTAGCATGTTCTAAGTCTGATTTTGATCTGAACTGAGATAAACTGAACTGAACTGGACTGAACTGTACTGAACTACACTAACTAGTGGGAGAGTCTTTAACTGACGTATAACTACATGAGCTAGACGTGGAGTCCGAATTATACACCCCACTGGTAGGACCCAATATACCTTGCCATGGTATAAAGGCTTGAACTGGGTGATCACAAAAGTCTGGAGCAAAATAGGCTAATAATTTTGAACTGAATCCTACACTGGAAATGTAGTTCTAGGAACCTAGATGCGCTGGAGCCCTGTTCTACTCGGTGCTAAGTCCTACTACCACTGGAAATCCTATTCTGAACTACTAAGCTGATAGTTCAGAACTGGGGTCCAAGACTTGTCAGGGGCATATAGCTGAAAGCACCTCGAAAGTCTTATCGGACCAGATGCTAAAACTGAGATCTAGACTGGTCAGAGCTTCTTATCTGGAAGCATCGTAACCATCTACGAACAAACTGTAACTGAACTGGGGTCCTGGGGATGGTAAGAGCTATAAGTCTAAAATGTCATGACCACCTAACGGACCACTAATCTGAATTCTAAGTCTGATTCTAATAACTGAGAGGCACTACTGACACCTTGGTGAAAATCTAAAGTCAAACTGATCGGTTGACAATTTATGTATAGTTCTGAAGGAAACTAAACTAAACTATTAAGCAACTAATAGAGATTTTGACTCATTCCAACAACACTAGAGTTTCATAGTAGGGCTACCACTAAAGAATTTAGGAGGAAGTATCATCTAAAAAGGATAGAATCTTTCTCATACATAAGACACTTTGCTCATCGTATAGGTAATAAAATTTCAAGGAAATTCAGCCTAAAACATAGTTCATTCAACAAACAGAAATTTATATGCAATGATCATTTTGTCGAAATTTTGGACATGAATTCACTATTTCAAGATTCTAGGTAATTTAAGTTAAAACTGATGGGATATAATATCAATAGCAACGAGGATACCATTCTATGAGACATTAATGAATAATAATGTGCAATATCTTGTACTCGAAAATTCAGGGCTAAAAACTGATAGAGAACTAGTAGAGGGTTTTTAGGGGACACAAGGGAAGAACAATTCTCTTGTTGAATTCTTACATACATGATGAAAAACTAATAGAAATATCTTGATAATTGCAGAAGAACAATTTTCCCTAGTTGATCCCCTGAACTACTCTGAAAGGAATTCTCTGTTCTATTTCTTGGATGTCTGAGTGGGGAATTATGAAAAGAACCCATTACCCCCACTAAAACGTCTGAAACTAATGCTAAAATGACGTGGTTAAAAGCTTGGGAGGGTAGGAAATTAATAAATAACCCTTAGAAATTTGCTGGGAAAAACTATCAGGTGTCCCTAACGGGTGACCTAACGACTCGTTACCTGGTCCAATGAGTTGTTGGGTCCTCCCGTCAAGTTTACCAGAAAAATCCACCGGCTCCTAAAGGGGAACATGACGACTTAACGTGTCGCCCGTCAGGTACACTAGTAAAAAGACTAAAAAGGACTGGCAATGGGGGACCTGACGAGTCGTCCCCACTGACGATGACTCGTTGCCCCCACTTGTTGGGTGCACTGACAAGGGAATTGAAAGGGATGGTAACGAGGCACTAGTCATCCCACTAACGACGACTTGTGGTGACCTCCCATCGAGCATACTGCCAACTTCTCAAACTTCTAGGTTCCGGCCTGACAACGACTGACTTAACGAGTCATGGGGCCTGACCACAACTCGTTAGGTCATTCGTTGGGAGCACTGGTATATCTTTCTTAGGCATCCTCCTCATAGTTGACCTAATAAATTGTTGGGTCCCCAACGACTCGTTAGGTGAGTCATTCAGCAACATTTTTGCATTTTTCTAGATTTCTAATTTAAGTCCCGGGTATTAATTTTGAGTTTATGGGGTGTTACACTCCCTACAAGATGGCTCTAGCTGAGCTAAAGGAATTGAAGGATCAGTTAAAAGATCTATTGGATAAGGGCTTCATTAGACTGAGCCAGTCTTCATGGGGTGCACCAGTTCTATTTGTTCGAAAGAGCGATGGTTCCTTTTGCATCTGTATTGACTATCGATAGTTGAACAAGGTTACCGTCAAGAACAGGTACCCCTTACCCAAGATCGATGATTTGTTTTACCAGCTTCAGGGTGCCCAGTGCTTCTCCAAGATTGATCTTAGGTCCGGGTAACAGCAGCTCAGTGTTCGGGAGAGTGACATCCTGAAGTCCGCTTTCAGGACTTGATATGGTCACTATGAATTTGTTGGTCTTTCGGACTAACCAATACCCCTGCAACTTTTATGGATATAATGAACAGGGTGTTCAAGGCATATTTGGACATGTTCGTGATTATGTTCAATGATGACATCTTGATATACTCACGGAGCGAGGACGAGCATGTCGTTCACTTGAGAGTAGTGCTTCAGACTCTCAAGGATCGTTAGCTATATGCAAAGTTTAGTATGTGAGAATATTGGCTAGACTCAGTGGCATTTCTAGGTCATGTGGTATCAAGAGAAGGCATAAGGGTAGATTCCCAAAAGATTGAGGTGGTGAAGAATTGTCCCAGACCGGTAAATCGTTCAAAAATTTGGAGTTTCTTGGGCTTAGCAAGCTACTACCCAAGATTCATTGAGGGATTTTCATCAATTATAGCCCCATTGACCAGGTTGACTCAAAAAAAACTGAATTTCCAATGGTTGGATGCTTGTGAGAAAAGTTTTCGAGAGTTGAAGACCCGACTCACTTCAGCACTAGTGTTGACTTTGCTTGAGAGTACTGATGGCTTTATTGTATATTGTGATGCTTCGAGAGTCAGACTGGGATGTGTGTTGAGCAGCTTGGGAAGGTAATAGCATATGCCTCGATATAACTAAAAGCTTATAAAAAGAATTACCCGACCCATGATCTTGAGTTGGCTGCGATGGTGTTTGCATTGAAGATATGGAGACATTACTTGTATCGGGTCTACGTGGTTGTACTTATGGATCACAAGAGCTTGCAATATGTGTTCACACAAAAAGATCTAAATCATCGATGAAGGAGGTGGTTGGAGTTACTAAAGGACTACGACATGAGTGTTCCTCTACCATCCGGGCAAGGCTAATATGGTTGCGGATGCACTTAGTAGGCTCTCTATGGAGTTTTTGTCCCACGTGGCTAAGGGAAAGAAGGAGTTGGTGAGAGATGTCCATTGACTTTCAAGGTTGGGGGTTAGATTGATCGACTCGACTAACGGCGGCGTTATTGCGTAGAATGGTTCAGAATCGTCCTTAGTGGTCGATGTAAAATCTAACCAAGATGAGGATCCGACTTTGAGGAAGCTGAAGGAAGCAGTGCAGAGTCAAAAGGTGGAGGTTTTCTCCCAAGGGGGAGATCATGTTCTACGATGTCAGGGTCGACTATATGTCTAGACGTTGATAATTTGAGGGTTTGGATATTGCACGAGGTACATGGTACCAGATATTCCATCCATCCGGAATCTTCGAAGATGTATCGGGATTTGCGGGAAATCTATTGGTGGGATGATATGAAGAGGGATATTGCAGAGTTTGTAGCCAAATGTCCAACCTATCAGCAAGTTAAGGTCGAGCATCAAAGGCTGGGAGGTGTACTTCAGGATATTCTCATTCCCACTTGTAAGTGGGAGGAGATAAATATGGATTTTGTTATAGGCCTACCTCACACTCGCCGACACTATGACTCCATTTGGGTGGTGGTGGACAGGTAAACTAAGGTTGCACACTTCCTACCGGTCAACACTACGGATTCAACGGATGATTATGCCAAGTTTTATATTCAGGTGTTGGTTCCAGTTCATGGAGTGCCCTTGTCTATTATTTCAGATCTAGGTACTCATTTTACCTCCCAATTTTGGCTGTCTTTCTAAAAGGGGCTTGTGACTCAAGTTAAGCTCAGCACCGCATTCCATCCGTAGATGGCCAGGCAGAACGGAAAATCCTGATTCTTGAGGACATGTTGAGGGCATGTGTTATGGATTTTAAATGTAGTTGGTATAATCATTTTCCCTTAATCGAGTTTTCTTATACTTAACAACTATCACTCTAGTATCCAAATGGCACCGTTCGAGATTCTTTATGGGTGAAGGTGTAGATCTCCCATCAGATGGTTTGAGGTTGCTGAGGCAGCTATGATAGGGCTAGATTCAGTTCACGAGGAGATGGTGAAGGTTCAGTTGATAAGGGACCGGTTGAAAACCGCACAGAGTCGCCAAAAATCATATGCCGATGTGAGGAGAAGAGATTTGGAGTTTAAGGTGGTCGATTGAGTATTTCTAAAGGTATCTCCCATGAAGGGAGTCATGTAGTTTGGGAAGAAGGGGAAACTCAGTCCACGATATGTGGATCCTTACTGGGTTATAAGGAGAGTTGGTAAGGTGGCGTATGAATTGGACTTGCCTTCAGAGTTAGCTTCAGTTCATTACATGTTTCATGTATCGCTCTTGAAAAAGTGCTTGGGTTATCCAGCTTTAGTAGTCCCAGTAGATAGCATTGGTTTAAAGGATAGCCTCAGCTATAAAGACATTTTGGTGAAAATCTTAGATCGTCAAGTCCGTAATCTAAGGAACAAAGAAGTAGCTTCTGTTAAAGTATTGTGGAGAAATCAGCATGTTGAGGGAGCTATGTGGGAAGTCGAAGCAGATATGATGGCTAGATATCCACAATTGTTCTCTACCGGCTCAATTCCGACTTAAGGTACTAGTTTTTTTCCCTATGAATCTATCTAGTTTTCATGTTCGGTTCATGTGTAGAAGTTTCTTTTATGTATATGAATGTGTATGTGAAGTATGAGATCAGTTCAGCTATGTGGTTTTATTCGGTGGTAATCATTCCGTGAAAAATTCTGTTAAAATAATCAGTATATGGCTATGATAAAAAAATTATGTTAAAATAATGAGTATATGGCTATGATAAATTGTATGTTTCTATTTGCTACTTTTTTCCTACATTCGAGGATGAATGTTTCGAAGGGGGAGATATTGTCATACCTCGGGAAGGCCAAAGAATAGACTTGGGAGTTGAATTTGAAAAGTGCAGTGAACTGAAAAAATATCACAGGATGGGCGACTCAATGACTTGTGGTTGGATACCACGAGTCCTTGGAAGCAGTCGTGGTATGGGGATTCAGGGAAGAAGTGGTGACAACGGACGGTGTAATGACTTGTTGTCAGGAACAACGAGTCGTTGTTACCGGTCGTTAGAAGGGCTGAACTTAGGCTGATGGGGACACCACGGGGAATCCCACGATCCGTGGTGAGAAGTGATGGCCCGTTGTTTCAAGTCGTTTCTTGTGGGTTGAAATGTCCAGTGATTACAACGGATTGGGACCACGACTCATTGGAAACCACCACAAGTTGTGGTGAGGCTCACAGTAAGGGAAGTTCAGAATGGTCAAGGGGTTGACAGTGGTCAATCCAACAACCCATTGATTGAAGAAATGACTCGCCCTGACGAGTCGTGGGAATAAAATGAGGTTTGTCATGAGGCAGTGGACCCAACGACTCGATACCATGAGTCATGCTGTCGTGCAACGGCCTGTTGGATCGGTTGTTGGTCCGTTCGGAGCAGTTTTTAGGGCAAATTTCATGAAGGGCAATTTCCACTTTCCCATGCTTCGTTTTGTGTTTTTATGAGTGTAATAAGATGGGTTAACTCCCTAATGCATACACATTCCCATGAAAGTGCTTTTAGAGGGGTTTTAGAGATATTCAAGGTCTTCTTCTCCAAAATTCCACCAATTTCTTTGTGGGTATTCAAGGAACACTGAAATCAGTCTATTTTCATGTATGTAGGGTTTAGAATGGGTGGATCCTTTCACACCCATGCCCAAATGTTGTTTTAAATCATGAATTCTCCTATTCAAGTTTTATGGGGTTTTACCCCAAATGCATGAAAATGTGATTTCTCTTTATGGGTATGATTTAATTGAGTTTTAATTATTAAATGATGAATGATGGGTAGGTTTTATATTATTTCTTTAAAATCATGTTACAAGTTTTTTAAAAATCTAAAATGCCCATTGATGAAGGTTCATGAAAGTTATGATTATGATGAATATTCAACATTTTGAGTTTATTGATGATGAAAAAGCATGGATTCATGTTACCCATGTTTATGAGCATATTTTGAAAGAATTGAGTATGTTGAAGCATTGGGCAATGCACACATGTTGAAGAATGATTTACGATTTATGAAATGAATTATATAATTTATTGATTTATGATGTCGGCCGATGAAAAGGGCCTTGATTCTTGGCTAAGAATGTTATAAAGGGGATCAATGATGATAAATGTTATCTTTTAGCCAATGAATCTTAATGCATGATTTATTTATTTATGTATGAGCCTATATGCATGTTTTGGAGTTGTTTCTAGTACCGAGCAGCCCGACATTCAAAGGAATACGCCAGTGTCTCATAACCATGTGCCACCGTGGGTTTATAATGATATATTGTATTGATGACGATCCCCTCAAATGTGATATCACGCCTAATAAATGACCTTCCCCTGGCAAGCCAGGGTCGGCTCTACCCACTTGAGTTAGATAGTTGGGGCATCATGAAAGGCTTTACCATGATTTTGTCGATTATGATGAGTCCTCCCATTGTTCCGCATGTTTTATGCATTGTTATATTTATGTTATTAGCGCAAGTTATGTTTTTGATAAAGTTTACATACGATAATGATAATGAATGATTTATGAATGATTTAAAAGTCTTGAGCCTTATGTTTTCTTATGTAGTTTATGATACAAGCATGAAGCCCTTCTCCTAGGTTTATTTATGAGTTTATTTTACTTTTAACGTCTGTTTTACTTACCTTGCATACTCGGTACATTCCACGTGCTGACCGCAAACTTTTAATGTTGTATTATTTCATGATACAGGGTCTAGATTGCAGGCTCATCCTCATCCTTAGTCCATCTCAGCTTACGCTCTCAGATTATTGGTGATTCCTTATGTTCCAAGGACCATTTGATAGACTTTTATGTTATCTTGTGTTTCAGTATTGTTCGGGTTAGTTGGGGATATTGTCCTATCAACCCATCGTATGTAGTATTCAGCTTATGTGTACGCTTAGTATTTTCTAGTGTTATGCTATGATTATGTTTCGGCCATGATGATATGCTATGTATTCCGCTTTATTAAATGAGATTAGATGTATGCATGTGCCATTGGTCGACTTGGGGTCTCTCAGGGACCCTTGTCCCGTGTCTACGATCCGGATGTACGTTCAGGTCATGATAAGTGTCCAACATCGAGTAGGATAAGGGTCGATCACCCTATGCCTTAGAACTATGCGCTAATGTAGTATTATACATATCATATATATGCACTTTGGGACCTCCCTTGTGAGCTATCCCCTACCCAGATTGAGCCTCGAGCTTGATATCGATATCATGGTATCGTCCTTAGACCTTGCAAGGCTTTGTATGGCTCTATCCACTTGAGTATGATAGTTGGGACCATGTAAGCTCTATCGTGATATGTCGGTTATAGGACGAGTCTTCCATTGTTCATCATGATTTCAGTTATGCATGTTTATCATTTATGATGTATATATCTCTATATGTTATAAACCATGTTTGGCGCAATGTTCATTTTTTACTTATGACTATCAGATTTCAGCTTTGGTTCAATCAATTGAGTTATAATGTTATGTTATGTTGAGATCATGATTTCAGAAAATAGCATGCAAGCCCTACTCTCAGATCCTTATCTTTTTTATGTTTTTATGTCATGCATGTTTAAAATGGTTTTACTTATTTAAGCGGTTTTACTTACCCTGTATACTCGGTATATTTCACGTACTGATCGCATACTCTATGCTGTATCATTTTATGATATAGGCTCCGACACTCAGACTCAGCCTCGTCCTTAGCCAGCCTTGTAAAGATAGCATCCCACATCTGTTGGTGAATCCTCATCTCCCAAGGACCATGCTTTTATCAGTTTTCTTTATGTATTAAGTATCAGACATAGAGAGTTAGTTTGGGCTCTTGTCCCATCAACTCATCAGTATTACAGGCTTTTCAGATATAGAATGTAATCAGCTTAATATTCGTGTGTATTTTTGATGTTATGCTTATTTCAGACGTCCGCTAAGTTTATCATATTGATATTCTATTTTTATGATTGAGTTAGATGTATGTTCATGTTATGGGCTCACTTGGAGTATCTCGGGGCTCCTTGTCCCGTGTCTTGATCCGAGCAAATGTTCGGGTTGTGACATACATTTGCAGCATCACCCAAGAAAAAAAATGCCAAATCCAAATGGGTGAAACAATACCTCTGCTTCTCAAAAAGTAGAAAATGGGTGAGGAAGTCCCATCTCAAGGATAATTCACCATGTGCTTGACTCAAGTATCTTGCATCATATCACAATGTTAAATCAGGCACTCCTTGGGAGGCAATCTAAGAGATGCTATACTATATATAGTATCCATATTGTATTGCAATGTTAAATCACGAACTTCTTAGGAGGCAACCCAATTATTTTTAGACTAATCGACGTTGATGCATGCAGGTACACTTAAAAGTATGGAGGAAATTTATTAAAAACTACAAAAGCTAATTTTGACATTCAAATGATAGAGGAAAAATGGATCGCCTTTTTAAAGGGCAAACTATCTTCCCTACTATTATGCCCTGAGCCTATACCCTAGCCGTGGCTGGCACTCAGACCACTAATGGTCCAAGCATACCCTTGGCCTGGCTTGCTACTAACTGAGATAAACATACTACCGAAGCTACAATAATAATGGGTCAAAAAACAATTCATGAAAAAAAAAGAAGTCCAATAGTTGGAGCTGAATATATATGTTAATATGTAACATCAAAAACATCAACTATTTGTCTAGTCTATGAAGACTCTAAATATTGAAGAATGGGTGCTGGGTAACATTGCCCTGCTACCTTAAAGAACTATTAACACTACTAATAATCAAGAGATAAACTGGAGTCCTTCGAAAAGTAGGAGGTCTTATCAATGCTAAATGGAGATGATCCTGCTGAGTCACCTACCTAACTAGTTTGCCTGAATCCACATCATGCAAAAATGCATCACCAATGTATGATATGTAATATAGATGAATAATACAATAGGCTTAAACTGTAATACAAAACTGAGTGAGTAAATTAAATGAGAACTGAATGCTATAAATAATGCAATAAAAGACAAGAATAAATATTTCGTAAAATAGTTGAGCAACTAAAAGCTATACATCAAGATAAGCTTATGAAAATATTTTACTTTAGTTGGGAGATTTTCTTAATTGATATATACCATGACTGAGCATATGATGTCCAACCTTTAGCCTGGTCAAGAGAGCTATCAAAAGCCTTGCTGGGGGCAGAGGACGAAATTAAACTATGGATACATACTAAGCCTTTACTATGGGTTGTATAGGAGTCACTCAAACCAATAGTACGATGCAAACATAGGCTGGACACATAGTTCTACGGTTTTGGGTTATGTGAATCCTTCACCCATCTCGGGGCTTAATAATTCTCCTTAAAATGTGCTCATTGAAAAGGTATGCCTATCTAAGGCATCTGAAACAACTTTCTGGAGCATTTCTAGCTCAAAATCAATGTAGATGTACTAACTCTGGAAAGCCTCTTTGCTCAAAATTAAACTCTGATGGTGAGCCTCTATGCTCAAAATTGTATTATGTTGGCGAGCTTCTTTACTCAAAACTATATATTCTTGGTGAGCTTTTATGCTCAAAATTGTGTTTCAAAAACATGCTTTCACCTTCTTTTCAGAAAAATGATGAAACAAATCTATGAAACTGAACTCTATTTCTTGCCTAAAAAATCATGTGTTTTAAGGTATGTATACTTACATAAACATTCTCTCAAAATTCTTTTCATAAAACTTGGAAGCTACCTCTTCTCATGAAAACAAGGCATATAAATGGTATGATAATATTCTCATACAGTTTTAGTGAAAAAAGGTTCATGTAATAGAACAAACATGAACATCAATCAACAATCGACAAAGATAGGTATATCAACAGAGTGAGCAAGCACAACTATGCATAACCCAGATTGTAGGAAAGAAGACCTAATTAACATACTTTGGGCAATAATCTCTAACTCTTAAGTTCGTCTAAAACTAAAACTAATGACATAAGGCATGAGGAAGAACGAAGTTCCTCAATATGAATAGCCTTACATACCTCAAACGCTCCAATCATCAATGGAGAACCTAGAAAACTAACTCTGAGACCTTATGAACAGTTGTCATCAATGATTCCTAGGGTTTTGTATCAGGAACTGGATTAGAACCCATAGTTTGGGGTAAGGAATCTTTAACTTAGCATTATAGATAAAGGAGAAGGCTTACCTTGGTGGAATTTGTGATTAGTGATGTTTGGAAAGCTTAATCTTCTTCAAAACCGTTAAAATTTTGGGAGAAAACAGAGTTTGGACGGTTATCTATCGCAAGGGTAACATTTTGAATGATTTCAATCATAAAACATATATATATATATATATATATAGAAGTAGGGTCAGGACAGGGCTAGGCGTGGTCCTTTTGAAATTCGTGCTCGGGCGCACTGCGCCTACTATAGCACCACCCTGCTGAAAAATTTTGGTTTGAAGTTTGGTCACTGGCATGGAGAACCTAAAAAGGACCCAGCTAATGAATTTTATTCGACAAAAGTTTAGGGTCTGGTGTGGAGCTCCTCCCAAAGCGTCTACCCGTCCACTGCTTGATACCGCCTTAGCAAAATATCTATAACTTTATATTCCAGTCTCTGATTGACAAATGATTGGATGCATTGGAAGCTAGATTCATAGCGCTTCAATTTAATTGGTAGAATCACCCAAAAATACTTCACAGATTAGGTGATATGTGAAATTGAAGAGAACACCCTTCTACCCAATTGGTTATTACCAATTGAAATTCATCCCATGTCTAGGTCAATCCATTAAATAAGGGTTAGATCCTTGAGTTATTATCGAATGCTGCTAACCCAACCTAAATTGGCTCTTTCAAACACCATAAAGGTAATTGGGTAGGATTGAATTTCTTTTATCATCAATCATACTTATAGGGAAAAAATCAATCAAATGTTTTTAAGTCCACAATCAATTATACTTAATTGAGATCATTAGTATTAAAAACCCATTGGGTTCACAACCCTAGATCTGTGTTTAGTTACACATAGTAAGAAGAAGATAAGAAAGCTAGTAATTAAACATCCTTACTAATGAAATCACAATTTGGAGAAAAAAACGTAAATTCATGAATTGAAATATTCAAAATTACAAGATAGATCTACTTTCTATGCTATGAAATGTGAACTACTCTATCTACTTTAGTCTATTGCTATACGTAGAATTGTGTTGAATTGTATATTAGAAAAAGGAAGAAAAATCTATACTAAGCTTCAAAAACCCCTAAATTATATAAAATTGAAGGGTCCTAGGTGTGTAGGCACAACCCACCCATGGAAGGATGGACCATCCTTTTCTCCATCAATTAAATCTTCTTCTGCTAAAATGATGTCCATCCGTTGATTGGTGGACCATCTATTGGAAAGATAGTCCGTCCTTTGCTTCGTCCTAATACGCTAACAATTTTCTGTCAAGTGATCCGTCTTTCATTTGACGGGCCATTTTCTGAAAAGATGGTCTGTCCTTCATCTGATCAACTGCGGACCAACTAAATGTTATTTATGGAATCAGTAGGACCTGATGGACTCTTGGACTGACGGTACATTCTTTTGAAAGACGGTCTATCTTCTTCTTTGTCTTTTGGGCAGATTTGTGGCTTTAACTCCTCTTTTCTTTATTTCACTTGGATTCCTAAAAAATAGCATAATTAGGTAAGTGTTAACTTAAATTAGTACCTAAAGATATGCGAATTTCTATGAAATAAGCAAAGATGTGTCACAAATTTTCAACATATCAATAATTCGCAAGCTACATGTATTTCTTTCACTTACTGTACATCCTACATCAGAATAACATTGGAGTAATGATCAACTTGTTAATTGCATTCACTTGGTTACCAATATTTGAACAGATAACTACAACACCATCTAACTCTTGCACTCCTAGCATTTTTTATGTGACAAATGCATTGCTGAACTTCTGATAATCCTGGCTTCCTGTAGACATCATGTTAAGGAAAGCCTCACTTTCATCGTAAGTTTCAAACAATATTTGACCTTGAGTAGTAGTGTCCAATAGCATATTGAAATCTTTCTTCAACTTCTTAATTAAATTATGCCCTATAATCTCCTTCAATTGCATATGATCTGGACAATGCCATAGGTAACTTTTTTAACTTTCCTATGTTTGAGCCACTGATTTGCCATCTTTATAATCAATCCAAAACTTTCCCCTCAAATCTTTTGTTCCTAAGGATGAAAAAGAACCTATTTATGATTTTTCTTGAAAGAATCTCCCAAGAGGTGGTAGATCTTGCAATTTCTACAACCATTCCCTAGCTTCACCAATCATTAATAACAGGAATAATGTTAACTTTACATATTTTTCTGAGATATTCTGGTAATAAAAATTCTTCCCAGCTAGACAAATGTCATCAAGTGCTTATGCAAGTTTTCATGAGGTTTAACTTTATGCTAGAACGTACCATGTACTAACTATATTGTCTTCTTTTAGCTCGATGTTCCCTATGATAGTATGATTTAAAATTTCCTTTGATGCATTCTCTAGGCTGGGTCTAGTGAAGTTCAACACATGAACTCACAATTGTTTTCTTCCATCTATTTCTTCTCTCGAAGTGTTCTAATTTCTAGGTCAAGAGGATTCAAGACATTGCCTTGACTCTTGGTATATGGCATAAACTGGACCAATTACTTGAGATGCGTGAAAAATAAGAAAGCAAATAAAACCAGAATTATTTAATAAAAATTCAAACTAGAAAAATCAATCTTTCCCAAGTCCCCAGTAGCTACACTAAAAAATTATTCCTACCAAACGCGAACACCAATATACGCAATTGTATAGGTAATATAGGATTTTTGAGTCAAGATAACACACATCTATAGAGACTTGTAAGACTAATTGACTAATCTGAATTCTAATTTCAATTGTTCAAGAAATCAATAATTTTGAGCTTTATTTGCTAATAGTTAACTATGAAAAATGGTAAAAATGTATTAGGCTAGTAAAAATATTGTTGAGTTAAAAGAGAAATGATGCAGGGCTATGGAAAACTTAATAATCCTTTTGAGTCATTCAATCATTAGACCTATTTTTTCTGAGTTACTAGTAGCAAGTTGATATTGTTTATTCAATATCTTGCTGATAACTCTAAGCTTACTCAAGAATCCCTAAAGCCTATATTTATATAATTGTTGGATAATAACGAAGTGCATTTATATATATTATAATAAACTAAGAAAGAGTAAAGGGTGTATTTCAATCCTCATTAGCGAAATGATTTCCTATCTATAAAAGTTCACGAACAAAAGTTACTTCTTCTTATTTCGGTCATAATTCTCTCTCCCTCTCTCTCATCCAATTGAAGAGCCACAAATAGTATTTGAAGGGTTATCAAGCAATTAAATAATTAAGATCAAGAAGAAATAAATAACTCAATGGTGAAAAAATCAACAAGTAGAAATGATTTTCAAACTTTAACCATCACGTCAACGTCCACAACCCTAGAATTATAAGGTTTAGCAGCTCAAAATTCTCATACAATGATAAAAGTTTATAAGATTTCAAACTTTAATGAATAAAATAAAGACAAAGAAAACCTTAGTGGAACTTTCGTGCCCTTGCTCCATATCTAAAATTTTTCCAACCCCCATAAAAGTTGTGTAAAATTCATAATTATAGAGTATGGGAAGTCTTGGACTTTTAAAAAACAATTCCAAATCAGATCAAGAAACCCGCAGGCTCGCACCACCTTTGCTATGAAATGGGTGGCTGATGTGCCGAAAATTTGAGACGCATCATTAATTTATTTAATAGCATTTTGCATGTATTTAGGATGTAGATTAAGTTGAACCTTATTATTCTATGTTTCATGAACCCAAGTGAATTGAAGAAAAGAGGAGTCAAAGCCAAAATATATCCAAAAGACAAAGCAAAGGACGGACCGCCTTTCTTAAGAACAGTCCACTTGTTCAACTGTCCATCAATTCCCGCTATGTTTAGAAGATTCCTAAAGAGGTCCATAGTCGAAGAAGTGAAGATCGGACCTTCTTTCGAGAAGATGTTCATTAATTGAAAAAAAGATGCATGAGGAGATAAAAGCTAATTCTAATTGAAAGATGCAAGGGATGGCCCGTGTTTTGAACTAATGAAAGGCAAATAGGCAGAAGAAGATTTTAATCGATGAAGCAAAAGATGGTCCGTCCCTGCACATCTGGGAACCTTCAAGATTAAATCATTTTAGGATTTTTTAGACTTGTTATAAATAGATTTTACTTCTATTTTAGAAGAGAGATAGGATGGACTGATAGATAACATTACTTTTCAGCCATAGTAGAGTAGTTCTTAGACTTAGATTGTAACTTCGAAGATTTCAATTTCATCAATTTAGGTTTTCTTATTCAATTTGCAATTTCATTTGTAAGAATGTCTAATTACTTACTTTCTACTCTTGTTCTTGCTATGGGTAGCTAAACCCAGATAGAGGGTTATGACCCTAATGGCTTTTGAACCCTAACTATCTCAATTTGGTAAATTTGATTGTGGACTTAAGAACATTTGATGATTGATGATACAAGTCATTCAATCCTATAAAATTACCTTTATAATGGTTGAGAGAGAAAATTTAAGTTGGGTTCACATCAATCAATAATAACCCAAGGCATAACCTTGTTTAATGGATTCCTCAAGACATAGATTGAATTTCAATTATTAACAAGTAATTGGATAGAAGGGATTTTTCTTCAAATTGACTAAATTGAAGTATAATAACACCTATGGTGCTATTTAAAGATACCCATGAGTTTCTTAAGTCTTTTTTTTCATTTTCATCCATAGTCCACTCTCAATTTACCTATACTGGGTGATTTAGAGGGATCAATCCATATTTGGGATTACTTCCCTAGTACTTACTATGTACTAATTTAAACCTAAAGGATTTTACATTCATTAGGTATAGATAAATTTACCCTAACCTTAATCTGAATAGTCTTTAAACTTGCAAATCTATGTTGACAAGTGCTAGATAGTTTGGTCTTAATGTAGTCTCTGTCCATATGATTCCGACTCTCAGTTGGATACTATATTTTCTTCAACCGTTTACACTATCATAAATTATAGTATATTTGAGCAGCCTATAAAATATTATGTCACCATTAGCCAGGGACTACGACATAAGTCCTATCTTGTACTATCAGTTTAGTTTTTTTTATTAGACATATTCTTTCACTTTTTCTTTAGTTGTTAGTAGTTTTATACAAGATCACGGTTGTTCCACCGAGAGAGTTGGAAAATATGTTTGTGGAAGAAAACAATGAGGTTGAGTATGCAACCACTATAATTACACCTAGAATGAATTCTCTGTCTTTTAAAATAGACGGTAGCATATACATGATGCTCAAAGCAGAGGTCCAGTTCCACAACTCCACCAAAAATGACCCTCACTAGCATTTGAATAATTTCTTGAGGTGTAGAACCTCAAAAAGAAGAATAATTTTTCCAATTATGCAATTTGATCAATGGTATTTAAATACTCATTTGTAGGAGAAGATTGAAATTAGTTGCACAAGTTATGTATTACCCCGAAAGTTCCTAAGACTATATGAGAGAATGAAAATGGGCTCAGTAGAAAAATCTGAATTTTTGCATCAGTACGACTCAACCTAAGAGTCATAGGTAGTTGTACGGGTCATAGCATGACCCATGTATTAGGTCAGAGATTTTGATCTTCATACCACGATTCGCCACTACAAGTCGTAGCATGTGGGTACGACCCGTGATCAGGAGTCATAGCAAGACTTCAGAGTTATTCAGTGATTGATGGTATGGGTGATGGTACAACTCGTAGGATGGTGTTATAGATCATAGTAAGATTCATGGAAATGTTAAAAGGGTTGGAGGTTTTGACTTGGTCAGTACGGAAGGATACCACGAGTCTTAAGAGGGTTATACAGCTTGTGGTACTATTCCTGATAGTTGACAGAACAATTTTATTACTAATTCATTAAGGGTATTTTCATAAATCCTAAGCTCCAAAGCCCTAAAATACATCATTTTAATCTTTTGAAGAAGTGTATTAGGGGATTTTAACCTACTCTAATTCATTCAACTCGTATGCATGCCAGTTTAGAGGGTTCCATTGAAGATCAAGCTTAGAAATCTTCCAATTCTCCTCCAAATCTGTTGTGCTTTCAAAGTCAACTTAAGAATTAGATTACCTAGGTATTTAGGGCTATGAATGAGCATTTATTTTCACTCTTATACACAAGTTTATCCTCAAGTTCATGAATTCAAATGCTAATTCAAGTGTATGATCCAATAGGGTATTATCCCTATGTCATAAAATTTCCTACGATTTATTTATGGGTCAATTCCCTTCATGTTACAAATCACATTTTAAGATATATGGGAAAATTGTAAACTTATATTCTATTATTAATTTATGATTTCAAATATTAGAAAACAATTCCCAATAATGCAAGTTTCATGAAAAGTCAAGTTTATGATTTTATTATGATTGTGGTTCTCCTAAGCCCTAATTTATGATTTCCTACAAGTATGCTTCATGAATGTATGAATTTCAAGTATGGTGAGTTTCTCAAACATGTATGTTCTTCATGATTTATAAGTTTAAGATTTTGGCCGACTCACGGATCCTTAGTTTATGGCTAATCATGAATTTCAAGTATGATCAAGTATGTTATGATTGAACTAGCCATGAACTTCATGTATGATTTTACGATTATTATATAAGCCCTAATGTGAATGTTTTTAGCAGCAGTGTCTAGTACCAAGTAGGCTCTGTGTTTTGGTAAACTCCATGATTTTAACTCGGGTCATGAAAAACTTGGTATCAAAGCCAAGGGTTCAATATGTCCTAGGGTGTCTTAAAGCCGTTTTAAGTAAAGTCTATTCCATGGGATTAAAGTGTGCCACACTTATGAGGGAGAGGCTACAAGACGTTTTAGGAAATTTCCCTCTTTTTCATGATCTATGTCTTGCAATGAATTATCTCTTTATCCTTCTAACTTGTTTAATACACAATTGTAGAGTCATGTCTCCACGATATATGAATGGAAGAAGGAACAAGAATGGAAATGGACTTGAGGATGGCAATGGGGATAAACATCAGTAGGCCCCACCATCACCAACAGACCCTTTGCTCGAGTAGGTCTCTCATGTCGAGTTTAGGGCAGCTTTTTTAGTTGTTGGTTAGGCCTTGATCGCTCAGGTCAATCAACAGGCAGTGTCTCATGTTCCCCAGAATAGGAACACAGTGGCGACTCGAGTTAGGGATTTCCTTAAAATGAATCGACCTGAGTTTCTTGGACCGAGAGTGGCTGAGGACCCACATGAGTGATGAGCTGGAAATTTACCAACCCATTAGGATCCTAAGCATGCGTTTTTGCCTAGATTTTGAGTCTTTTATGTGGATTTTTTGCTATTTCTCTTTGGTTCTTCATAGGTACTACAAATGAGTAGACAAAGCATGAAATTGAGCAAAACATATGAAGTTTGAGATGAAATTTGAAGATTTAGCATATGAAGGAGAGGAACCAAAGATAATGGAAGATTTGAGCTTAATAAGAGTTGTAAGGGCATGCTTTGAATCGGCTAAACACGGATCCGGAAGGAAAAAACATGGACAAAACACTAAAGCTACTGCCCAGAGAGGCAACTCAACCTGTGGTAAGCGGTTGGACCACGGTGAAACGCCAGTTCAACCGCTGGCGGTCACTGCTAGTTAACTATTTTGTTGCAGTCGATAGCTGATGCTCCGCAGATTTGCACCGGCTAAACGCCGGTGCTTCTTAAGTGAGGCTATCCAATGAAGGGTAAAAAGGTTCAGAAAGGTCTCCAAACCATCTAAAAGACATAAGGGCATTTGGGTAAAGTTGTACACAAGAAAGTGCAAATACTTACATAACTTTCATTGCACAACACTAAATCATTCATCTAGACTTCATCTTTTTCATAGAATTTTGGGTAGAATATTTTCATGATAGAATTATAGAGTTAGATGGAGCTTTTCTTCTTCTTTTTCTTTAACCCATTTTGGGGAAATTCAACCATTGTTGTAAGAGCTTGTGAAGCAAATTTGTGAAGCTTATATGATGAATGCGAGGGGAATCCTCTTGGTATCTTCTCTCTACCTTTAAATATGCTTGACTAATTTGGTAGCTAGAGGTATATTCATGGTGGGTTTGTTAATTTTATTGGATTTTGATAAATTGCTCTTGGATTCTTATTTCAAGTATAGATCTATTAACTTCTCCCAAGTTATAATTGCTAAAATTGATGGTTTGCAAACATGAATTATGCTTTACCTTTCATGCTTTTGCTTGAGAGAGAAAGGTGAGAAGATATTAGTGAGGAATTGGAGTGTTAGTGTGTGGGATTAAGGTAGAGATAGTTAAAACCCACATTCTCACTCCATTAAAGGTCAAGGCTAGAAGTAGGTAGTCCTTCCTCAAGCTTGTTTGGTTGATAGTTTAAATTGGCTTTGGGGTTTGAGAAAACCCAAGGTATAAACATTTTTATAGTTTAAAAATAACATAATGTGAATTATCCACTTCTATCTATGTTAATTTTGAGTCTAAGGCATTGAAGAAATTCCCGATTTAGTTGTGATCTCATCTATAGAATGCTCCTAGCCATATCACTTGTGATTGCAACAATTAGTATTTCCCCAATTAGCCTTAGTTTAGAATTAGATAGTGTTTTCCCCTAATGTTCCCACAATTTTACTTTTCAAATGTTGAACAACTTTGCACTCTATTTTAGATTAGTTTATAACTCTTGAACTATCGACTCAATTCTCTATGGAATTCAACCCCGACATCTTTCGGGAATATTTGTTTCAAGCAACGACCATTTATGCTCCTTCATAAGGAAAGAGTGTAGTTTAGACATTATCAATGACTTTCTGGAAGTGATTCAGATGATCACCTAGATTATTGGGGTGGCGGGAGAAGGTAGCATAGAATTAGCCTCCTGTTAGCTGAAGGGAGTTGTTCATATTTGGTACTGTGAGTGGAAGATGGTAGAGACATAGGCATAATTCTTGTGAGTTAGGAGTTGTTCATGATAGTATTCCTAAACAGATTCTTTCCTAGGGAGTTGAGGGAGGTAAATGTAGTGGAGTTCATCAATTTGATTTAAAATGATATAATTTTCCAAGAGTACGCCTCGGATTTCACCCGGCTGTCCAAATATGCACTGGAGATGGTTGTAGATCAGCGAGCTCGCATGAACAGGTTTGTCCATGGGGTGTTACATTCACTCGTTAATGAGTATAGGACTTAAAAGTTGAACAATAATCTTAATTTCTCCTGAATAGAGATATACACAAGGAAAATTGAGGCGGATCGGATGAGGGAAAGGGAGACAGAGGCCAAGAGGGCTAGGACAGGCAACTTTAGGTTCTCCCAGCGGAGTTCTAGTGGCGGACATCGTCGGTAGTCCCACCTGAGTTCATTGATCCCGGTGTCATTATTAGCCAGTGTCCCATATAGACCTCCAGCTGATCAGAGAAGCAGGGAATTATGTTTGAGGGACAGAGGGACACACTGATAGAGCGCAACATTCCAGTCTATGAAAATTATGGTAAGAACCACGTAGGATAGTTCCTAGTCTGATTAGATATTTACTTCAGATATGGGAAACTTGGGCACATGCGTAAGGTGTTCCCTTTGGCTGGGCAGGGAGATACCAAAGGTCGTGCTCAGACTACTAGTTCAGCAGCACCTCCATCAGCCCGTCCTTCTCAACAGGATGCATCTACTAGGGCAGGTAGTGGATAGAGACAGAACAGGTTTTATTCCCTCTTATCACTTAAGGAGCTAGAGCTCTCTCTAGATGTAGTCTCTGATATGTTGCGAGTACTTCATCTTGATATGTATGCATTTATAGATCCAGGAGCTACTTTTTCTTTTGTGACTCCTTATGTTCCCACTAGTTTTGGAGTTAGTCCCCAAATCCTATCAAAGCCTTGCTCAGTCTCTACTTTAGTCGGTGACTCAATTATCGCTTGATGGGTATATAGAAATCTCCCTGTCACAGTCCTTCAAAAAGTCACCTCAACTGATTTAGCATAGTTGGACATGATTGATTTTTATGTCATCTTTGGTATGCATTGGTTGCATGCATGTTATGCCTTAGTGAATTGTAAAACCCGTATGGTAGAGTTTTGATTTTCAGGTGCGTCAGTCCTAGAATTGAAGGGTAGTTAAGTTGTTCCTGTAGGTCGCTTTGTTTCCTACCTTAAGGCTAGAAAGTTAATCTCCAAGGGTTGTGTTTATCATTTAGTTAATGTTAAGGATGCAATGTCCGAAACCCTGTATCTCTAGTCAGTTCCTATAGTGTGTGAGTATCCAGAGGTCTTCCCTGATGATCTACAAGGAGTCCCTCCCATGTGGGAGATTGACTTTGGTATTTACTTTCTTCCTGATATATAGCCCATATCTATTACTCTATACAGAATGACTCCAGTTGAGCGAAAGGTGTTAAAGGAACAGTTGAAGGATCTTTTAGATAAAGGATTCATCAGACCTAGCAAGTCTCTATCGGGTGCACCACTTCTCTTTGTTCAAAAGAAGGATGGTTCTCTTCGTATGTGCATTGACTATCAACTATTTAGAAAGGTCACAATTAAGATCAAGTATCCCTTCCCAGAATTGATGACTTGTTTGACCTACTTCAAGGTGCTAAGTGCTTCTCAAAGATATATCTCAGGCTTGAGTATCACCAGCTCAGAGTTAGGGAGAGTGACATTCTGAAGACAGTTTTTAGGACTCAGTATGGTAACTATGAGTTTATGGTTATGTCTTTGGGACTAACGAATGCTCTTGCAGCTTTTATGAATTAGATGAACAGGGTGTTCAATCCATATTTGGACATGTTTATGATAGTCTTCATAGAAGACATCCTCATATACTCTCAGAGTGAGGAGGAGCATGCCACTCATTTGATGATTGTGGTACTGACTCTCAAGGATCGCTAGTTGTTTGCTAAATTCAGCAAGTGTGAGTTTTGTTGGACTCAGTAGCATTTTTGACCATGTGGTGTCAAGTGAGGTGTGCAGGTGGACTCCTAAAAGATAGAAGGCATAGAGAATTGGCCAGGACCAAATAGTCCATCTAATATAAGGAGTTTCTTGGGTTTAGTTGGCTAATACAGGAGGCTTGCTAAAGGATATTCATCCATTGCAGCACCGTTGACTAAGTTGACCAAGAAAAAAGTAAAATTTCAATTGTCAGATGCTTGTGAGAAGACTTTTCAGGACTTAAAGACTCTACTCGCTTCAGCCCTAGCGTTGATCCTACTTGAGGGTACAGAAGGATTCATTATGTATTGTGATGCCTCTAGGTTTTTTCTTGGGTGTGTGTTGATGCAGCATGGTAAGGTCATTGCGTATGCCTCTAAACAACTTAATACTCATGAGAAGAATTACGCAAAGCATGACCTAGAATTGGCAGCGATGGTGTTTGCATTAAAGATTTGGAGGCACTATTTGTATGCGTTCCATGTCAATGTGTTTTCGAATCACAAGAGCCTACAGTATATGTTCACTTAGAAGGACCTGAATTTGTGATAGAGGAGATGGTTATAGTTGCTCAAGGACTATCACATGAGTGTCCTTTATCGTCCGAGAAAGGCCAATGTAGCGGTGGATGCCTTTAGCAGACTTTATATGGAGAGTTTTTCTCGTGTGCAAGATGGAAGGAAAGAGTTGGTGAAGCATGTACATCGATTTTCATGATTAGCGGTTCCGCTTGTGGATTCGGTAGATGGTGGTGTCATTTTTCAGAACGCTTCAGGTTCTTTTTTAGTGACTGACGTTAAGGCTATGCAAGATAATGATCCTCTTTTGGTAAAGTTGAAGGAAACGGATCAGAATCAGAAGGTAGAGGTCTTCTCCCAAGGGGGGATGGTGTACTTCGACATCAGGGTCGATTATGTGTTCCAGATATCGATGACTTGAGAGAGAGGATGTTGCATGAGGCTCATGGTTCATGGTATTCTATCCACCCAGGTGCCACTAAAATGTACCATGAACTACAGGAAGTCTATTTGGTGGACTGGCATGAAGAAGGACATAGTGGAGTTTGTGGCTAAGTGTCCGAATTGTGAACAGTGAAGGTGGAGCTTCAAAGACCAGGAGGTGTGCTACAAGAAATCTGTATCCCCTCTTGTATGTGGGAAGTGATCAATATGGATTTCACCACAAGGTTACCTCACACACGTCGACAGTATGACTCTATTTGGCCGGTCGTAGATAGATTGACGAAAGCAACCCATTTTATAGTAGTCAAAACTATCGGCTCAACGGAGGATTATGCTAAATTGTACATTTAGGAGTTAGTTCAATTGCATGGAGTTCCCTTGTACATCAGTTTAGATTGAGTGAATGAATTCAATTCGTAGTTTTGGAGATTGTTTCAATAAGGACTTGGTACTCAGGTCAAGCTTAGTATAGCATTTCATGCACATAAAGATGGTCAGGCTGAATAGACTATTTTGAATCTTGAGGATATGTTGAGATCATGTGCGATTGACTTCAAAAGTAGTTGGGATGATCACTTACCTCTTATCGAGTTTGCCTACAATAACAGCTACTAATCCAGCATTCAAATGGCTCCGTCTGAGGCTCTTTATGAGCGAAGATGTAGATTGCCTATTGGCAGGTTTGAGGTAGGTGTAGCTACATTGATAGGGACATATTTTGTTCATGAGGCCGTGGAAGAAAGTTTAGCTTATAAGGGAAAGGTTGAAAATAACTCAAAGCCGTCAAAAGGCCTATGCTAATGGGAAGAGGAGAAAACTGGTGTTTGAAGTTTATGATTGGGTGTTTTTGATGTTTTCTTGCATAAAGGGAGTGATGAGGTTTTGGAAGAAAGGAATGCTTAGTACCTGATATATTGGTCCCTATAGGATTGTGAGGCATGTTGGCAAGGTGGCCTATGAGTTGGAGCTACCAGTGGAGATGGCTTCGGTATATCCAATTTTCCATGTATCATTTTTAAAGAAGTGCATTGGTGATCCGACTTTGATTGTCCTAGTGGAGAGCTTAGGTGTGAATGATAACCTAATCTATGAGGAGATACAAGTTCATATCCTTGATCATCTGGTTCAAAAGTTGAGGAACAATGAAGTAGCATTGATAAAGGTCTTATGCAGGAATCAGATTGTTGAAGGAGCTATATGGGAGGCCGAAGTAGAGATGATGGCTAGATACTCGCATTTATTCCCTTCTAACTTAATTCCAGCATGTGGTATCAGTTTCCTCCTTAGTACTCAATTCGATTTCATATCTACTTCATGTCTCTCACTTCCTTTATGTCAGTACATGTATGTGTGATTCATGAATTTAGTTCAGTCATGTATATCATATCAGAGTTTGTCTCTCTATTAGTTTTCAGCATAAGATGCTCAGTATTTGATATTTTCGTTCCCTTCCCCAATTTTTTTTTCAGTATGTTTACTCTCATTCGAGGACGAATGTTCTCAAGGGGCAGATATTGTAATACCCCACAAGTTCCTAAGGCTAGATGAGAGAAATGGAAATGAGTTCGGCATAAAAATCTGTATTTTTGCCTCAGTACGACTCAACCTATGAGTCTTAGATTAGTAGTACGGGTCCTAGGAAGACCCGTGGATCAGGCCAGCAATTTTGTTCCCCAGATCATGAGTCCTCACTATGAGTCATACTATATGGGTACGACCCGTAATCAGGAGTCATAGAATGTCTTTGGAGTTATCAAGTGATTGATGGTACAGGTGATGGTACGACTTATAAGATGATGTTATGGATCGTAGTAAGATTCGTGCAAATATTCAGAGGGTCGGAGGTTTTGGACTTGGTCAGTACAGGAGTATACCACTAGTCTTAAGAGGATTTTACAACTCATGGTGCGATTCGTGACAGCCGACAGAACAGTTTTCCTGCAAATTCATTAAGGGTATTTTCATAAATTCAAAGCTCCTAAACCCTAAACTATATCATTTTAAGCCCGAGAAGAAGTGTATTAGGGGAGTTTAACCTACTCTAATTCTTTCAACTCCCATTATGCATGCAAGAGGATTCCATTGATGTTCAAGCTTAGAAATCCTCCAATTCTCCTCCAAATCTCTTGGGCTTTCAAAGTCAAGTTAAGAATCAGATTGCCCAGGTACGTAGGTCTATGAATGAGAGTTTCCTTTCACTCTCATGGAGAATTTCTCCTCAAGTTCATGAATTCAAGTGCTATTTCAAGTGTATGATCCTATGGGGTTTTATCGAAGTTTAATAAAATTCCCTACGATTTATTTATGAGTCAATTCTCTTTATGTTACAAATCACATTTTAAGATCTATCGGCAGATTTTATACTTACTTTCGATTATTAATTTATGATTTCAAATTTTAGAAAACTATGCCCAATTATGAAAATTTCATGAAAAGTCAAATTTATGATTCTATTATGATTGTGGTTCTTCTAAGCCCTAATTTATGATTTATGATATGATTTCCTACAAGTACTCTTCACGAATTTATGAATTTTAAGTATGGTGAGTTTCTCAAGTATGTATGTTCTTCATGATTTATGTGTTTAAGATTTTTGCAGACTCACAGGCCCTTATTTCAGTCTAATCATATATTTCTAGTATGATCTAGTATGCTATATTTTAACTAGCCATGAACTTCTTGTATGATTTCCCGATTATTATATAATCCCTCATGTGCATGTTTGTGATAGCATTGTCTAGCACCGAGTACGCCAGTCATTCAGACAAACTCTGTGGTAGAAAAACTACGCACCAATGTAGGTTTATATTCGTGGACTCTAGGTAGGTCCCAATTAGTCATTCACACCATTTACATCCCTTACCTGGCAAGCCTTGGATGGCTCTGCCCACTCGAGCAAGATAGTTAGGGCATCATGTAAGCTCTATCATGATAGGGTCAGTTAAGACGAGCCCTCCTATTGTTCCATATGTTTTATGCATGATCATTATTAAGATACTTTGGCTCAAGTTATTTTTTACAAGGTTTCTCTTATGATTACGATTATGACTAGTTTATGAATGGTTTATAAAACATTGATCCCTCATGTTTATTTTATATTTATCACATTATATTTGAAATGTCCTACTCTTATGAACTCTTATGTATTTTATTAGACCGTTTTTATTTACCTTGCATGCTTAGTACATTAAATGTACTGATCACATACTCTATGTTGTATCATTTCATGATATAGGTCCGAGAGATCAGACTCAACCATGCCACTAGTCATCCTTCCGTATCAGTCTTGCTAGCCAGTGTTGGTGAGTCCTCATCTTCCAAGGACATTTAGTTTAGTTTGTTATTTTTTTATTTTAGTTACAGACTTTTGTCGAGCTAGTTCGGGATGTTGGCCTATCATCTTAGCAGTTATGTTAGATTCTTTTCAGACAGTATGTAGAATCTCAGCTTGTCAGTGTTGATTTAGTTTATTATCATTACTTGTGTAGACTTCTGCTTATTAATGTTCAGTTTATCAGTTTTTCTCTAGTTTATGCTCTTTAGCTGCTATGTTCATGCCATGAATCGACTTGGAGCCATTTGTGGTTCTAGGTTTTGTTTCTTGATTTGATGTCTCAGCTCGGGTCATGATAGGTTACCTCCTAAGTCTATCTGTACATGGCAAGAGCTTGTGAATTTCTTTATTAAAAAGTGGTGTTCCTGCCTAGTATGAAGGCACAATAGTGGGAAAAGATCTTCTACATCCGACAGCTTCTTAATGAGCAATTGTTTGAAGTTTTGGGTGCCAAACCATGGGTTTCTCGAATATATTTTTCTTGAGAAGTTCTATACAAATTTAGACCCATTGACATAGTTTATTTCAAACAATGCCGTTGAAGGATGCTTCATGGGCAAGACCTTCAACCAGATTGCCATTATTTTGGATCGAATAAAACATAACCATGCATGGGATGGAGGAGATCAAAGTGGAGGGCTAAATATGAGTACTCCTTCATTATCTCACTTGATCAGGGAGAACAAGGATCATGATCAAATAATGGTAGCTCAACCAACAACGTTGCCTTATTTACCAAAAACTTGACAGAGCGTTGGCACAATAGTGGGAACTATCATAATAAAAGCTCAAATTCTTATGTTCTATCGAGGGTTCCCTCCTCTAGTTCTCAAAATTGGAGGGAGGGTCCTTCTCAAGAACAAGAGGTTCAATGCTATAGGAAATGTTAAAAAAGGTTCTTGGAAATCAAGAATGGTTGGTAAAATTGTGCAACCTATGGGTGGTGAATCTAAGGATGGTGTGGTTGATGAAAAGACAAAAATTGTGCATTCTAGTACTAAACAAGATGAAGAGCTGACAAAGCCAAGTGTTGATGAGGGAGTCAAGTAGCTAGTGATAGAGGAGATTGTTAAAGATGATTTAGTTACTTCAAAAAGGAAGGGAAAGGATAAGAGAGGAGTGGTGACATTGCTAAATATTTTTCTTTTCCTATGCCCCCGTTTCCACTAAGAATAGACCAACATGCTCTTGATACAAATATTGTAATGCACATTGAACGACTGAAGGAAGCTACATTTCAAGTTTCATTTATTGCTGCTATCAAAGAGATACTAGGTTTTGCCAAGTACCTGAAAATGTTACTAATAAGGAAGCCGCCATGCGATAAAGAAGAGTTGATTTTGGTGACACATCATGTGAGTGCCTTTATTGCTGACACTTGTGTTGAAAAGAAGAGAGATCCGGGTGAATTTACCATTTCTTGTAGAATCATAAGATATAATTGCTTGCATGACTTATGTGACAATAGGGCTGGTATAAATTTGATGCCTCTAAAAATATACAAGTAATCTGGATTATCCATACTTAATCCACCTTTATCCATCTCCAACTACACGACAAATCTATGAAGACACCGGTGGGGATGGTGGAAGATTTGTTGGTGAAAATTGGAAAATTTGTACATTCGGCTAACTTTGTCGTACTAGATAGTGATGTAGAATGATACATCCCCATCATTCTTTGGAGACCTTTTCTAGCGACCCAGAGGGCACTTATGAACTTGAAAAAGCATGAGATTATATTACGGGTCTAAAATGAAAGTATAACCTTTAAATCTAGGAGGGGCCAGTTATTGCTAAGAGGAGTTTGGGATATTTCTTTAGCTAATGTTGTGAGGAATGAAGAAGAAGGAGCGGATCATACATTTGTAACATCACCCAAGAAAAAGAATGCCAAATCTAAATGGGTGAAGCAGTACTTCTGTTGCTCAAAAAGCAGAAAATGGGTGAGGAAGTCCCATCCCAAGACAACTCACCATATGCTTGACTCAAGTATCCTGCATCGTGTTGTGATGTTAAACCGGGCGCTTCTTCGGAGGCATCCCAAGAAATGCTACACTATGTATAGTATCCACATTGTCTCACGATGTTAAATCAAGTGCTTCTTAGGAGGAAACATAAGTAACTTCATACTAATGGGGGTTGATTGTCACGCCCCGCCTTGGGAGGCATGACTGGCACCTGGTGCCCTACTAGGACCTGAACTGCTAGACTACTGAGCCTAAGCACTTCTGGTGCCTTGCTGGCTCTAACTCTTATTCACGGAATCAACGGGCTATATAGCGGCTGTAAATACATCCCCCGGTCGGCTAGGCCTATAGCCACCTGTACAACAATAGCAGCTAACCAGAATCGCATCAATATAAATGAACCTATGCGGGCCGACAAGGCCACCATGCTGACTAGTTTTCACTGAGAACTGAATCAGAAGCTAAACTACTATGTGACCGACAAGGTCACCAACTACTAACTGGATAAGGCCCCACACGACCAACATAAACAACTAAAACATATGCACGGCCTCACACGACCAGCACAACTAACCACAGGTAAATATGCAAGCTGCAAGCCTCTAAGAATACTGATAAGATGGTCGGGACAGGGCCCCGACCTACCCATACTGTACAACAAAAGAACAGAAGTAAACCTCTAGCTTTCTAGCTCCGGATGACAGGAGCTGATGACTCAATGTGCTGGCTGGAATAACGAGGTATCGGCTCCTCATCTATGAGTACCTGTAGGCAAGTAATACAGCGCCCCAAATGGGTGTCAGTACCACTGGTAGTGAGAGTGTAAAGCAAACTGAGCATAACTGAATATAGGCAATAATACTAGTAGTTCTAAATAGCAGAAAGTATCTGAAACTGTCTGGGCTGCGTGATCTGAAATAAGCTTATCTGTACTAAAGGTAAGGTAGAAGCATACCTGTCGACGTGGCAACCTGCTATCCATCAACTAATAAATAACATGTATATACATATATAACATACAAGGACCTATACCAGCCCCCATAAGCCGGAAGGTGCTAACCAACACACAATCTATATACCCCTACCCAGTCAAAACCATCCAAAAGTAAATCACTCCACTCGCCTACTAACTACGAGCATCTCTACCGGCCCCCTGGGTATGTAGCTTGGGCTCTCTGGGCCCCTGACTATAACTGTATTTGTGTCCGGAGGACTCCTGTAACTGTAAAATGTAATCTGTATCTATATTTGTATCTGTAATCTGCCCCCTGGGCGCAAGCGCTCGACAGGGTAAGCTATAATGCTATGCTGATCAGCCTGATATGGGGAATGCTACATCCCATCTTCGTCCTACTGCGGACGGCATGACACTCCTTGGAGTGACGTATCCTCATCCTCTGGCAGGCGAGTCGACACAACTATTAACCTTGGGGCGGCAAGAAAGCTCTATGGGTGCCCACATATCACCAAAAAATCTCAACAAACAATAATCACATATAGCAAGCATGTTCGATCTGAAAATACTATCCATGTTTTGATATTCTATTCTGAATATCTTTTCTACATTAAACTGATTTTGTTGATGTGCTAACTGTATCTAAAATAATATCTGGCTGTCTGATACTGACTTACTTATTTTTATTCTGAATATAGCATAATAACATAAAACATGCTTGTTGGATTCATACTGGACTCAATACTCGACTTCTGAATTCTTTCTTCTAGACTTTACTTTGTTTACTATACTGGGATTGCTATCTTGCCAAAAAACTAGCTTTACATACCTCTGTTTTTTATTTCCCTGCTAGTTGGCATAATTCGGTCAATATTCTGCTATTTCTCCCAACCGCATCCATATATATATCAATTAGGACTAAATACATTAATATTCTTGAAGAAAATATCACTTTTAATATATATAGAGCCCAAACTTTGACTTATCGAAAAACAGTCAAAAACTCGCTATTTCTCAGAAGTCTAGAAGGGAGAAATGCTTACTTTAGGGCTAGGAGTATGTTGACACTAATTTGGAGCAATTCCACTTACCTTAGCTCGGTAGCACGACGGTTCGCTGGCCGAATTTTGCGAAACTAAACCTGTAGGAATGCTCATTGCAGCTTTATACTTCGGTATCTGGAGTTAATTTGATTTTGGACCGCATTTGACGGCGTAAACAGAAGGAAATCTCACTAACCCTCTCGTGCCCTCTGTTTCTGGTCTGTTTTCTGGAAATTTTAAAGTTAAAATGAGGTAAAACCGAAGTTTGGAGGCTTTTATAATTGGGGCTACACCTCACCTCCGTGGCACGTTGGCTATCGTGGAGGTGAGCCTCCGTGACACGCTGGCCATCGCGGAGGTGAGCCTCCGTGATACTCTGGCCATCACGAAGGAGGTCTGCCAGCCTCCTCTTGCGATGGTTCGACGTGTTCCTTATCCGGTATTTCCCCGGGCCTTTTCCTAGCATGTGTAGCATTCTAAAACTCTTAACCAACATGCAAATAGGCCATCTACATGTCGAGAATTTACGGGGTGTAACATTGATACATGCAGGTACACTTAAAAGTATAGAGGAAATTGATCGAAAACAAAAAAAAGGGAATTTTGACATTCAAAAGATAGAGGATAAAATGGATTGCCTTTTTAAAGGGAAGACTATCTTCTTTACTGTCATGCCTAGAGCTACAACCTAGGCATGTCTGGCACTCATACCACTAATTGTCCAAGTGTACCCTTGGCCAGACTTGCTACAAACTGAGATAAACAATACTATGGAAGCTGTAATAGTAATTGGTCAAAAAGCAATTCAGGAAAAAAAAAGATAAGTCCAATACTTGAAACTAAATATATATGTTAATAAGTAACATCAACAACATCAACTAACTATCTAGTCTATGCAGACTTTAGATGTTGAAGAATGGGTGCAGGGCAACATTGCTCCGCTACCATAAATAACTACAAACACTACTAATAATCAAGAGGTAAACTGGAGTCTTTCGGAAAGTATGAGGTCTTACCAATGCTGAATGGAGATGATCCTACTGATATGTCCTCTGCCTGTCTAGTATACCTGAATCTGCATCATGCAAAGATTCATCACCAAGTGGAATTTGTATATTGGAATGTATGGTATGTAATATAGATAAATAAAATAACAAGCTTAAACTAAAATACTAAACTAAGTGAGTAAATTAAATACAAACCGATGCTCTAAATAATGCAATAAAATACAAGTATAAATATTTTATAAAATAGTTTTGCAACTGAAAGTTATCCATCAAGATAAGTTTATGAAAATACATTATTTTAGTTGGGAGTTTCTCTTAACTGATATATGCCATGAATGAGCGTAGGATTTCCATCCTTTAGCCTGGTTGGAAAATCTATCCAAAGCCTTTCTTGGGCAGAGGATGAAACTAAACTATGTATCCATACTAAGCCTTTATCACGGGTTGTCTAAGGAATTGCTCGAACGAATGGAATGACTAAAAAATATTTTGGCTACGTAGTTCTAGGGTTTCGAGTTATCTAAATCCTTCACCCATCTTGGTGCCCAATAATTCTCCTAAAAAATGTACTCATTGAAAAGGTATGCCTATCTAAGGCATTTGAAACATCTCTGTGGAGCATTTCTAACTCAAAATCGAAGTAGATGTATTAACTCTGGAAAGCCTCTATGCTCAAAAATGTATTATGTCGATGAGCTTCTATGCTCAAAATTTTATAAAGTTGGTGAGCTTCTTTGCTCAAAACTATATAAACTTGGTGAGCTTCTATGCTCAAAATTATGTTTCGAAAACATTCTTTCACCTTCTTTTTCTGAAATGATGCAATGAATCATGAAACTAAACTTTGTTTTTCTGCCTGAAAAATAATGTGTTTTAAGCTAAGTATGCTTACCTGAATGTGCTTTTCATAAAACTTGAAAGCTACATCTTCTCATGAAATCTAGGCATATAAATGGTATGACAGTTTTAGAGAAAAAAGGTTCAGGTGATAAATAAAACCTGAACATCAATCAACAATCATGATAGATAAGGATATCAATGTAGTGAACAAGAAAAACTATGTATAACCCAGATTGTAGGGAAGAAGACCCAATTCACAGACTTTGGGCAAAAATTCTAACTCTTAAGTTTGTCTAAAACTAAAACTAATGATGTAAGGCATGAATAAAAATTGATTTCCTCACTATGAATAGTCTTATATACCTCAAATGCTCCAATCATCAATGGAGAATCTGGAAAACTAACTCTGAGACCTTATGAACTGTTGTACTCAATGATTCCTAGGGTTTTGAGTTAAGAACTGCATTATAACACATAGTTTAGGGTAAGGAATCGTTAACTATGCCTTAAGAGTGAAGGACAAGACTTACCTTGGAGGAATTTGTGATTGGTGTTGTTTGGAGAATTTAATCTTCTTCAAAACCATTAAAATTTAGGGAGGCAAAAGAGTTTGGATGGTTATCTATCGCAAGGGATACGTTTTGAATGATTTACAACATAAAACATAATATATATAGAAGTAGGGTCGGGACAGGGGCTGCCGCACTGCGCCTGCCATGGCGCCAGTGCTATCCTTATGAAATTCTTCCCCGGGCGCGCCGCGCCTACTTTAGTGCCATCCGACTGAATTGTTTTGGTCTGCAGTTTGGTCCCAGGCATGGAGAGCCTTGTAACTCACCTATCTGATGAATTTTATTCGTCAAAAGTTTAGGATCGGGTGTGGAGTGCATGCCAAAGCGCCTATCAATCCACTTCTTTATAGTGCCTAAGTAAAATATCTGTAACTTTATATTCCAATCTCAGATTGACGAATGGTTGGATGCGTTGGAGGATAAATTCATAGCGCTTCAATTTAATAGATAGAATCACCTAAAAATACTTTGTAGATTGGGTGATATGGTCATTTAGAACACACCCTTGTATGAACTTATATGAAAGCTCTATCGGTAGGAAGGTTCTCAACTCAACTTTATGCTAGAGGTTCCTTATGACCTTAATTCGTATCCAATATACTTCCAGAACATAGGAATTTATCTTAACACCTAATAAAATTCATCAGGTTGGGTGTATCTACATATTTAGAATAGTTTCAAACTTAGCCTAGAAGTCCAAGGCGTTATAATATCTCCCCCTTGGGATAATTCGTCCATGAATGATTGGCTTCTTAAATATTGAAAAGGAAATATAGAGCACAAACACCACATAAAGCCTAAGACCACTCAAACAGCAGGTATATATGGTGAGACTAACTAAGACAAAAGTTATTACTTTCGGTGTCTTCTTCTTAGGGAGTGAACAAGTGAAGGTGTCTAGTCTTCATATCCTCCTCGGCTTTCCTTGTAGCTTCTTATACAAATTGATTACTACATAAGACCTTTACTGATGCTACCTCCTTGGTTCTCAACTTGCAAACCTGAAAATCAAGAATCTTGATCAGAACCTCTTCATACGACAAGCTTACTTTCACCCCAACACTTTCTATAGGCACAATGAGTGAGAGGTCAACCACACCTCCAACTCATAAGCTACCTTCCCAACTCTTTATGAAATTTGGTACTAACCAATATAGAGGGAAATGAGCTTACCTTTCTTCCAAAATATCTTGACACCCTTTATGGATGAAACCTTCAAATAGACCAAATCATCCATCAAAAACACTAAATATCTATGTCTAACATTAGTGTAAGACTTTTGGTGACTCTGTGTAGTCTTTTATCTTTCTTTAATGGTTTTAACCTTCTCTATGCCCTGTTGTACAAACATAATTTGTTCCTATCAACTCTGCTTTGCCAACTTCAAACTAACCACTCAGGGATCTACACCTTTTCCCATAGAGTGCCTCATAAGGAGCCATATCAATATTGGAATGATAGCCATTATTATATATGAATTCTATGAGGGGAAAATGGTCATCCCAATTTTCCTTAAAATTACTAACACAAGCTCTTAGCATATCCTCTAATGTCATAATAGCACATTCGTCTTGACAATATGTATCGAGGTTCACCTTTAAACCCAAACCTTTCTGAAATGGCTTCCAAAATAAGGTAGTGAACTGAGCCCCCTATATGAAATGATGGATAATGGGACTCCATGACGTTGACTACTTCATGGTGTTATGCCCCACCTTGGGAGGCATGATTGGCACCTAGTGCCACACTGGAATCTGACTAACTTGGCTAGGCTTATGCATGTCTGGAGCATGCCTGCAACTTAATTTGAGAAATCAACGAGCTACATCTTGGTTGTATATATAGCCTCTGTCCGACAAGGTCGTATAGCCACCTACAAATGAAAATAGCTAACCAACAATAAGCAATAAAAGGGAATTCTATGCGGCGCGACAAGTCCACCGTGTTTCGTAGTTTTAGTAAAATGAAAATCAGGCAACTACAACTATACTATAGCCGACAAGGCCTCTATCTAAAAGCTAAACAAGGCCCCACACGATCATCACATGAAATAAGATATGTATAGGCCCCACACGACCAACAACAAAATGAACAATTGGAAATCTGCAATCTGCAAGCTTCTAGGAGTGGAATAATTATTGAGACAGGGCCCCAACCTACCCATAAACTATACAATCAAAGAAGCAAACCTTCTAACTATTAGCTCCAAAGGAAGGGAGCTAATTGTACTGCTGACTCTGGCTGAATGCTAAGATGGTCCTGATCCGTGTCTATCCACACCTGCAAACAAGTAATGTAGTTCCCCAAGGATGGGCGTCAGTACAATATGTACAGAATATGTAAAGCAGTAAAAGAAAATGACTGAATAACACTGATAATGAAACTGAACAATCCAAAAGGAGGTATAGAGAGTTAACATCATATAACTTTATAAACTGTTGTACAACTAACATTAAAAAGTATAAACAAGAACCTTACTTGGCCCCCATAAGGCTGGAAGGTACATCCAGCACAGAATAACCCGCCCGGGTCCCCTATAAGCCCTGGAGAGTTCACTTCAATCTATATACCCCTAATCAAGTCAAAATGAGTCAACAAGTGACTATAGCCATCCTACCAGTCCCCTTGGTCTACCACTAAGCATGCTTGGCTCCTGATCTGTAGCTGCGTCTAAGTCCGGTGGACTCTTGGTAACAGCACCCTAGATACTAGGCTCGATGAGGGTGGGATGCCGATATGGCATAAAGAAAATAGTCCAGCCATGGAATGGACTATAATATGGCCCTTGGGCCTCTACATCATCCCTTGGGACGGCATATCACTCCTTGGAGTAACGTCATATAGCCCCTGTCGGGCGACGACACAGCTAGTAAACCTAGGTTTGGTCACGGAAGGCTATATAGGGCAGGGTCAATCCCAAACTAAACATAAAGTACTAATCTCAACTAACAATAGGAGTTAGTCACAATAAACATACTTACGACTTTCTTACAAGGGCTCACGTTGTGTTACAATACTATAGGAAGTAACTTGCCGAAGGAGTTCGCCTTAGCATAACTCAATAGAAATTTCCCGAATAACTGATGAGTTTTAACTTGCATTTGTTAGCTCTTTTCAACAATATGGTTAATACTGAAAGAATGGGTCTAATTTCAATACTAAATTCGGCAAAAATGGTAACTTTTGATACTAATAGAAACTGTAATTCAACATCATAAAATACGACTGAAGTCCTATAATTTCCCGACAGTTCAGAAGGGAGAAATGCTTACCTAAAGCCTGTGGTCGTTAAGGAATCAATTTGGAGCAATTCTGACAACTTCTACTCGGTGGAGTCCCAATATGCCGAGCATAGTTTGAGAAAACAACTTAGTAGTAATGCTTCCCTTAGGCTGAAAACTGGTTACCAAAAGATAATTTTAGATTAGATTGCGTTTGGTAGCATAATCAGATGAAAAACGATTAGAATCTTCATGTTTCTCTTGACTTTTCCGAATATGTTCTTTGGAAAATGATTCAATGATGTAAAGGGGCCTATAATACATGTGAGGTTGATGGAAGGGGGGCCCCGTGCTGGCCATAGCGCCAGAAGGGCCCCACATACCGCCTCTCCTTGCGCCAGTGGGCCTGGCGCGCTGTGTTGAACAGTGACTTGTTTGTTGGCGCGTCGCGCTTGCCCTTTGTGGCCTAGCCTCGCCCGACCCTGCTTCTGAGGCTTTTTCCCATATGCATCAAGCTCTTCTTACTCATCACAAGTCCATGCATACGCTTACTAATCATTAACATTTACGGGGTGTAACATCCTCCCCCCTTTAGGAACATTCGTCCTTGAATGTCATTCTCAGGCTTAAAGGAGTTAACTCTCTTAACCAGGATTTAGAAAAAATTGGGTAGAGTCTCCTCTGTAATATGGACTATCCGAGAACCTGAAATGCAGAAAAGTCAAATATAGGTGCGTTGCAGGATGCTATAACAACCATTACACAATAAAAAGGGGTAGCTAAGCAACAATACTGATAGCATCAGCAGTAAAATAACAACTGAACAACAACCTCACCTTGACTTGTATAATCTGAATCAATCCTGGAACAGGTGAGGATATCTAGATGTCATGTCATCCTCAGCTTCCCAGGTCATCTCCTCTTTATTCCTGTTCTTCCATAATACTTTAACAAAGACAACATCTTTTGTTCTCAATCTACGAACTTTTCGATCTAATACGGCCATTGGAACGTCTTCGTAGGCTCACTCCTCAATAACCTAAACATCCTCAACTGGCACAAGTCGGTATGGGTCCCTATACACTTTCGTAGCATTGACACATGAAAGACCAGGTGAACAGATTCTAACTCTGGAGGTAAGTCTGGCTCATATGCCACTTGTCCTATTCTCCGGAGGATCCGACATGGCCCGATAAACCTAGGGCTAAGCTTTCCCTTATTACCAAACCTCATTACGTCCTTCATGGGCAAAACCTTCTAAAATACCCAGTCATCCACATTGAATTGTAGATCTCTACGTCATACATTGAAGTAGGACTTCTGGCGACTCTGAGCTGTTAACAATCATTCTTAGATGAGTTTGACCTTCTCTCTATCTGGTGAATCATATTAGGTCCTACTAACTGTGACTCCCTACTTCAAACCACCCGATAGGGGATCTATATTTTTGCCCATATAAGGCCTCATAAGGTGCCATTTGGATTGCCGAATAATAACTGTTGTTTTTAGAAAATTCAATAAGGGGTAAATGCTCACCCCAACTGCCCCCAAAGTCTAACACACATGCCCACAAAATATCCTTGAGCATCAGAATTGTACGTTCAGCCTACCCATCTGTCTGAGGATGGAATGCAACACTCAGATTAGACTGTATTCCCAAGCCTTTCTGAAACGACTACCAGAGTCTAGCTATGAATTGTGCCCCCCATCAGAAATGATAGATGTCGGGACACCATGTAATTGTACTATCTCTCTAATATACAATTCAGCATAGTCCTCAGCTAAGAAGGTGGTCCTGACTGGAAGGAAATGAGATGATTTCGTTCATTTGTCAACAATCACCCAGGTAAAATCAAACCTATGCCTGGTAAGGGGTAATCTTGTAACAAAATCAATGTTGATGGCTTCCCATTTCCACATAGGTACCTCTATCTCTTATGTCAATCCACAGGGTTTTTAAAGTTCAACTTTTACTTGTTGACAGTTAGGGAATTGTGCTTCAAATTCTTCTACACCCTTTTTCATTCCAGGCCACCAGTAAATCTCCTTTAGATCATGATACATTTTCTTCAAACCCAGATGAAGGGAGTATCCAGACTAGTGTACCTCTGCCACAATCTAATGACAGAGCTCTGCTACATGTGGGACGCAAAGGCGACCACTAAATCTCAGGATCCCGTCTTCGGTTACCTCAAAAGATGGTACTTCACCTCACTGAACTTTATCTCTGAGCTGTGCTAAATGAGAATCTTCATACTACCATTCTTTTACCTCTTCAACTAGGGATGATATTGCAGTATTCTGAATCACTACCCCGCTCTCTCCCGAGTCTACCATTCGAATGGCAAAGCTGGCTAACTAGTGCAATTCCTAGGCCAGCTCCCGCTGTTCGGGCCTCAAGTGTGCCAAACTTCCCAATTATCTATGACTAAGGGCGTCTTCTACTATATTAGCTTTCCTTGGATGATATAAAATATTCATGTCATAGTCCTTCAACAATTCTAACCAATGATGCTGCTGTAGATTCAACTCTGTTTGTCTAAAGATATACTGGAGACTCTTATGATCAATGAAAATGTCTACGTGCACGCCATACAGATAATGTCTCCACATTTTTGAGGTGTGAACTAGTGCCGCTAAATCTAGGTCATGATTGGGATAGTTCTTTTCATGATTTTGTAGCTTCCTTTAAGCATAAGCAATTACCTTACCGTGTTGCATCATAACACACCCTAACCAATGCTCGAAACATCACAATACACTGCATAACCCTCTAAACCTTCTTGCAAAGCTAGGACCGGTGTTGATGTCAAGCTATTTTTCAACTCCTAAAAACTCTATTCACAAGCTTTAGTCCAGTGAAATTTTAATTGCTTTCTGAGTTAACTTGGTCAAGGGCGCTGATAGAGTAGAAAACCCTTCTATAAAACGTCTGTAATACCCATCTAACCCAAGGAAACTACGTACCTCAGTTGGAGTGGTAGGCCTAGGCCATGTCTTTACTGCCTTGATCTTTTGTGAATCTGCCTGAATACCAGCATCCGACATAATATGGCCCAAAAATGCTACATATTCATCCTAAAGTCACATTTAGAAAATTTTGCATATAACTGGCGATCCCTGAGAACCTGGAGCACTGTTCACAAATGATCTCGGTGTTCTGCTGTGGAACGTGAATACACTAGAATGTCATTAATGAATACTATCAAAACCAAGTCTAAATATGGCCAGAAGATGTTGTTCATTAAATCCATGAATACTGCTGGGGAATTCATCAACCCGAAGGACATAACTAGGGTTTCAAATTTACCATACCTGGTCCTGAAAGTTGTCTTTGGAATATCTCTCTTTCGGTCCCTCTCCTGGTGATATCCTGACCTTAAATGAATCTTGGAAAAGTACTTCGCCCCTTGAAACTGATCAAACAAGTCATCTATCCTGGGAAGTGAGTATTTATTTTTGATGGTAACTTTATTTAATTATCGGTAATCTATACACATGCGGAGAGACCCATCCTTTTTTCTCACAAACAAAATCGGTGCACCCCACAGTGATGTACTTAGCCTGGTGAAGCCCTTATCTAGCAAATCTTTCAACTGTTCCTTCAGTTCTCTCAATTCAACTAGATTCATTCTGTATGGTGGGATGGATATAGGAGGAGTACCTAGTAACAAGTCAATAGAGAAATCAATTTCCCATTTTGGGGGAATACCAAGAAGTTAATCAGGGAACACATCTGGAAATTCATTGACTACTGGAATGGACAGAAGAGTCGGGGATTCTGCTTGCATATCCTGAACCCTAACAATATGATAAATATAGCCATTTTATATTAGCTTCTTCGCCCGAAGATAGGATATGAATCTACCTTTTGGCGTAGCTGCATTGCCCCTCCACTCTCGCACTACCTCCCTAGAAAGTGGAATCATACTGTCTTGGTCCAACACTTTACGTTGGCATAACATGGTGCTAGCCAGTGTATACCTATAATTGCATCAAAGTCAATCATTTCTAGTTCCACTTAATCTGCTAAAGTTTAGCGATCAACAACCTCAACCGTGCAACCCTGGTAGATCCATTTAGCTATAGTGGAATCATCGTGTCACACCCCACCTTGGGAGGCATGATGGACACCTAGTGCCGCACTGGGTCTGAACTAGTCTAACTAGAATGGTGCACTACTAGTGCACATCGACACTCCATTCGAGAAACCAATGAGCTATACCTCGGCTATAAATACAGCCCCTGGCCGACAAGGCCACCTATAAAGGAAGACAGCTAACTAGAGCAACACAATAACGGGGATCCTATGCGTGACAACAAGACCACCGTGCTGTCTAGTTATAACCGAAACGTAAATCAGGCGCTAAACTATGCTTTGGCCAACAAGGCCGCTATCTAACAGCTAAGCAAGGCCCCACACGACCATCACAGGGAATAAAGCACACATGGCCCCACACGACCAATAGAAAACTAACCACAGGGAATATACAACAGCCTGCAATCCTCTAGGAATGGTATAATGGTCGGGACCCTCCAAAGCTATACATCAAAAGTAAATCTCGTCTAACTTTCAACTCCGGAGAAATGGAGCTGAAAACACTGCTGACCTCAGCTGAAGGCTAGGAACGTCCCGAACCATATCCATCTACACCTGCAGACAAGTAATACAGTGCCCCGAGTAGGCGTCAGTACAACATGTACCGAATATGTAAGGAAGAAAGATAATAACTGACTAAAAGCGGGTAAAAATTTAGTAATCAAAGAAGAGAGTAAGAGTTTAACCTGAATACTTTCCCTGTCTGAAACATTTAAACCACAAGTCTACCTATATGCAAACAAGAACCTAACCGGACCCCCATAAGCGTAGAAGGTACAAACAACATAGAAAAACCTACCTGGGCCCCCATAAGCCTCGGTAGGTACAAACAAGGTATACTTCTACCGCGTGGCTACTAAAACTAAAAGCAAACTATAACTCTGGGTTACTCGTTCTCTGAATACACGTCTAAGACTAATAGGTTGTTGAGGTTGTATCTGTATTAACTGTTTGTCTCTGTGCCTGGACCCTGAGCCTTGGCTCGACTATTGGTGATAATGTAATTACTTATAGCTGGACCCCAGGGCTTAGCCCGACTATGGGTCATAATGCAACTACTGTATCTGGATCTTGAGCCTTGGCTCAACTATGGATAATGATATGACTATTGTAACTGTCCCCCGGGCCTTGGCTCGATTATGGGCCATAGTGTAATCTCTAGTAACTGGACCCCGAGCCTTGGCCCAACAATGTGTTATAATTGAACTGCTATGACTGGGCCCCGAGCCTTGGCTCGACAATGGGCCATAATGTAAACTCTAAAACTGGATGTGGTCCACACAATCTTACTCTGGTCCCTTGGACATCATACTACTTTTGTGAACATAACTCTATAGGCAACAACGTTCAAATTCCAAATACGATATGCAACAAGTGAACTCACTAGGGTTAATTCCAACAGGAGTGACTAATCATCGTTACTAACTCAATTCAATTCATAGTAGCTAACCCCAATAGGTGTACTCGGTAATATTGTAGGCATATGTGTCGTACTAACTTTACGACGAACATAACTTGTTGAAAGAGTAGCCTTACGAACATAAACTGCCGACTTTTTGTTTAACCGACGAGTTTCAGATTGTATTAAACAGCTCTTCTCAATTGTAATCGTATTACTAGGAGAATGAAACTAGTTTCAGTACTAAATTTGGAAAAAACAATAACTTTATAAATAAATATTGACTGTATTTCAACTTAATGGAACACGGTCGAAAAATCATAATATCTCGAAAGTCCAGAAGGGAGAAATACTTACTTGAAGCCTGTGATCATATAGATGATCTTGGGAAAATTTGTATGCCCAAGTGATACTCAAAGGTGTCATTTTAGCCTTGTTTATCTATCAATGTTTATACATTCTCATGTGATTGATAATAAAATGTGAATTTATACTAACCAACATGATTAGCGTTGTTTTGCAGGTGAAATATAATGTTGGGAAGCTAAATTGCATGTTGGGAGAGATTGGGGCTGGACTCTGATGTTAGCAAGTGGACAAGCATTTGAAGGAACAAATTAAAGGGGCTCTGCGATGGAGCCGTGTCACGCTGCCATTGCAGATGCCTTCTGCCTGGATAGGAATTTTTGGCCAAAATACAGTGAGGGTGCGCGTTGGGGCCGTGGCATGTTGGCCTAGCCCTGCATTACACGCCATGCCACGTTGGGCCTTATTACCTGGACAAGCAATTTCCGGTAAGGGTTCGCATCAGTGGCGCGTCACGGAGGCAGTGCTCCGCGATGCACTCCATGACACGTTGCTTGTTATTCCGGGAAAAATTCCCACTAGTATAAATAGAACACTTAGGTTTATTTTTAATAATTCTGACTTGGTGGAGCAAGAACGTGGGTTACAGGCAGTTGAGGGGACGAAATTATCAGGGTTTTTCTCTATCTCCTTCTTCTTTAATTCAATTGCTTGTATGTTTAACACTCATTTAACGATATTTAATCCACAAATGAGTGGCTAATTCCTCTTCTTGCTGAGGTTAAGAACAATTGTATTGAGATGTAGTATTGATCAATTGGGTTTTTCATCTTTTCTTCCATGGTTGTTCTATTGATTCTTGTTCTTACTGCATTTATGTGTGGCCAACGTTAATGTACATCTAAAAAGTCCGGTTTCACTCGAGAGAGCAAGAAATTGGAAAGTTGTTAATCAATAGGATATGATCTCTTCTTAGTTTGGGAAAATTGGGAATTGATTTACCTTCAGGATAGAAATATACCTGAAAGTCGTATTAGTCAATTAAAGAATCGGTTTTTGTATGGCTAGAACATGAATTTCGTTTAATCACAGAAATGTAGGTTGACGGTTCATGATTCTTAAGTTGGGTTAAATACGAGACTTTTAATCCATTGGCAATAATTCTTGGCTAGCAACCGGAGGAAAAATTAACCAACCATTGTATCGATAATTAGTTTCTATACATGTTCATTTAACCTCAGCATGCTCATATTCATAGTTTAGACTCAAATTGCTTATTCGTTTATAATTAGCATAAACTTAGAAACCAAAATACCAAACTCTTTTTCACACTGTTGTCTGCATTTTTAGAGTTAAAGTATAGTGACACTTGAGTAGATTGTACCCTAGCCCAGTCCCTGTGGGATCGATACTTGGCTTACTTAAGCCACTTTAGTACTTGTACGACCACGTGCACTTGCGTGTAGTAATTACCCCAGAGTAGTCAGCCGAACAAGTTTTTGGCGCCGTTGCCGGGGACTGGCAATTGGTGAAATTTTTCTTATGTGTAAATTTACTATATTTTTTTCTTAAGTGTTGACAACTTGGTCTTAGCCTATATTTCGCAGATATAATCTCTGTTGAACACTGGCAAGAGACAAGGAGCTGGTGGACTCATATTTAGAGCCTGAAAGACAATTTCATCGTCAGTGGAGAGAACCTCTAGAGAAAAAGTTGTAGTTGCTCAGACAAACAATCATGGAGCAACAATAGAATCCACCAGTAGTAAGGGCAATGCTAGTGCCCGAGGAGATGGCTGCTAGGCCGGTTCACGAGGTGGCAATCCCACATGCTAACAATGTCACATCCAGCATCCGCAAACCTGAGCCAGGAGGGAGGTTAGAGCTCAAACAAAACATGGTGCAATTGCTGCACACCAGCGGGCAGTTCACAGGTCTCCCTCATGAGGATCCACAGCAGCATCTCCAAAATTTTTTGGAGATAAGTGACACTTACATCCCCGTTGGAGTGTCATCAGATTATGTCAGGCTTACATTGTTCCCATTTCACTATTGGGAGAAGCCAAGAGGTGGTTGAAAGCTGAGTCACCTAATTCTATTAATACGTGGGATGATCTTGCGAGGAAATTCTTGATACCATTTTTTCCATCCGGTAAAACAGCAAGACTTAGAAGTCAAATTCTAAGTTTCAAATAGAGAGATGGGGAGAATCTATATCAGGCTTGGGAGAGATTCAAGTCAATGTTGCAGTATTGTCCACATCATCATCAATCCAATGATGTGTTGGTGCACACTTTTATAGAGGGTTTGGAACCCCACACAAAAATCTTGCTAGACTCAGCAGCTGGGGGACAAGCATTGGAGAAAACTTATGAGGAGCTGTGCACCTTGTTAAATCGTATTTCGCAGGGAAATCCGGAGTGGAATGTTGATTCGTCAAGAGGAGGAACAAGGAAAGCAGCAGGAGTTCTAGAAGTTGATGGTTTTACAGCTATTGCTGCACAAATAGCTGCTTTACAGAATCAACTCAACACCCACTTCAACAATATGACAATGAACCAGAGTCAAGCCCTAGTGAATGTAGTGCAGCAAATTTGGTGTGAAGTGTGCGGGAGTAGTGAGCACTCAGCTGAGTGTTGTGGAGCAAATACTGACTCGGTGAACTTTGTGGGAAATTTACAGAGGAACAACCACCAACAGTATGGAAACAGCTACAATTCCAACTGGAGGAATCACCCGAATTTCTTTTGGGGTAGAAACAATCATCTAGGGCAAAGTTCGAGTCAGGCGGCGCAGAGGAATCAAGAAGGGCAGCAGAACTATCAAGCACGATATAGAAACAACAATGCACGTCCTCCACCACCATCACCCAGCATTGAGGAGATGTTCAAGACAATGATAGCTAACCAAGCTCAATTGCAGGCTGACTATGTGAAATTGGCAGCCGAGGTGAAGAACAACCAGTTAGCTACTAAGGCACTTGAATATAAATTTGGGCAATTTTCTGGAGCCCAAAACACCAGGCCTAGAGGAGGACTTCCGAGCGACACAGATCCCAACCCGAAGCAGGTGAATGCGGTGACCACAAGGAGTGGTTTGCAGCTTAAAGAGGTGGAACCAAAAAGACCATCTCAACAATCGGGAGCAGCAGAAGTTGTGAGGGAGCAAAGTGATGAGAGGGGGAAGAAAAAGGAAGCTGAATCAGAAAGACCACCACCCCTGTTCCCTCAAATATTAAAGAAACACAAGGAGGAGGCGTGTTTCAAGAAATTCATGGAGGTGCTGAAACAGGTACATATTACCTTACCTCTTGTTGATGTTTTGCAGGGAGTGCCGAAATATGCGAAGTATATTAAGGACATCGTGGCAAACAAAAGTCGGTTGACTGAGTATGCTACGGTAGCTCTCACGGAGGAGTGCACTTCCCGGATACAAAACTGACTGCCCACAAAGCTCAAAGATCCTGGGAGCTTTACTATAGAGATTACAATTGGACAGAGTATCCGAGCTCGCGGATTATGTGATTTGGGAGCGAGCATTAATTTGATGCCGTCATCGGCATTCAAGAAGTTGGGTCTAGGGAGTCCTAGACCAACAACAGTGATCTTGCAACTAGCGGATCGGTCCTTAGCCAGACCAGACGGCATTGTGGAGGATGTGCTGGTGCAAGTGGGCTCCCTTATCTTCCCGGTAGATTTCGTCGTGCTGGATTTTGAGCTAGACGCGGAAGTCCCATTTATTTTGGGACATCCCTTCTTGGCGACCGGGAAAACGCTGATTGATGTAGCTGCAGGACAGCTAACCATGTGAGCACACGACAAGATTGAGGTATTTGATGTGTTTAAAGCTATGAAGCTGCCGGCCATACATGAGGAGCTGTCAGAAATCGGTGTGGTTGAACAAGAAGAAATTCGTCAGATTGTTAAATCTCAAGACCCATTGGAAAGAGGGTTGGTGCACTCCGATCATTTCGGAGATAGAGACGCGTATGAGGTGGTCCAAATGTTAAATGAGTCACAAAGGCATCCAAGGAGACAGGAATTTCAATCCTTCATAAGGTCCCTAGAACCGTTGCCGAAACCATCCATTGAGGAGGCACCAAAGCTGGAATTGAAAGAATTGCCTCCCCATTTAAAATATGTCTTTTTTGGGGAAGATGAGACATTACCAGTCATCATCTCCGCAGAATTGACGGAGGCACAAGAGAAGGAAGCATTGGGTGTCCTCTGAAAAAGAAAGAAAGCAATGGGTTGGCGAATGTCAAATATTCAGGGTATCAATCCAGCTTTTTGCACACACAAGATTTTCATGGAGACAGGAGAAAAACCAACCGTTCAGCCGCAACGAAGGCTAAATCCAGCAATGAAGGATGTGGTTAGGAGAGAAATAATTAAGTGGCTTGATGCAGGGATGGTCTACCCGATTTCAGATAGTGAATGGGTCAGTCCCGTTCAGTGCGTTCCAAAGAAAGGAGGGATGACCGTGGTCACCAATGAGATAAATGAGTTGATTCCTACACGGACCATCACAGGCTGGCGAATTTGCGTGGACTATAGAAAGTTGAATGAAGCCACAAGGAAATATCATTATCCTATCCCGTTCATTGATCAAATATTGGATAGGTTGGCATGACAGGAATATTATTGTTTCCTTGATGGGTACTCTAGTTATAACCAAATAGCCATAGCTCCGGAGCACCAAGAGAAGACTACTTTCACCTGTCCTTATGGGACATATGCTTTTAGGCGGATGCCATTTGGGTTATGCAATGCACCCGCCACATTCCAAAGATGCATGATGGCTATTTTCCACGACATGGTGGAGGATTTTGTTGAGGTATTCATGGATGACTTTTCTGTTTTTAGTAATTCGTTTGCTACTTGTTTGAAGAATCTTGACAGGGTGCTGGCTCTCTGCGAGGAATCAAACCTTGTACTAAATTGGGAGAAATGCCACTTCCTAGTTAAGGAGGGTATTGTCCTTGGCCACAAAGTGTCTCGCAAGGGGTTGGAAGTCGATCGTGCTAAGATCGAAGTTATTGAGAAGTTGCCACCACCTGTGTTGGTGAAAGGTGTTCGCAGTTTTCTTGGGCATGCAGGATTCTACAGACGGTTCATCAGAAACTTCTCCAAAATTTCTAGACCATTATGCAGATTGTTAGAAAAAGAGGTCAAGTTTGAGTTGGATGATGAGTGTGTTAAAGCATTTGAGGAGTTGAAGCAGAAATTGATAGAAGTACCTATCCTTACTTCTCTGGATTGGGGATAACCATTTGAACTGATGTGTGATGCGAGTGATGTGGTTGTGGGAGCTGTATTGGGGCAAAGGAAAAATAGAATCTTTCATTCTATCCATTATGCAAGCAAAACGCTGAATATAGCCCAAAGCAATTACACAGTCACAGAGAAGGAAATGCTAGCACTGGTTTTTGCATTTGACAAATTCAGGTCCTATTTGGTGGGGTCAAAAGTAGTGGTGTACATCGATCATGCAGCGATTCGGTACCTATTTAACAAGAAGGATGCTAAGCCCAGGCTGATCAGATGGATCCTGTTATTGCAAGAGTTCGACCTTGAGATTAAGGACAGAAAGCAGAGCGAAAATCAGGTGGCAGATCACTTATCGCGATTGGAGAGCCGATCGCATGTGATGGAAGGTGATAACATCAATGAGGAGTTCCCGGATGAGCAGCTCTTAGCATTAGGGGAAGCTGAAGTTCCCTGGTACGCAGACATAGTCAACTTGCTAGTGAGTGGAGTCTACCCACCTGAGGCAACAGACCAACAGAGAAGGAAATTGAGGCATGATTGCCGGCACTTTGTTTGGGATGAACCATACTTATTTAAACAGGGACCATATCAGGTGATGAGAAGATGCATCCCGGAGAGTCAGATTGCAGAGGTGTTGAGGAGCTGTCACTCTTCATTGTATGAGGGTCACCATGGAGGCAAGCGAACAACACACAAGGTTCTACAGTCAGGGTTCTTTTGGCCTACACTGTTCAGAGACTCTATGGCATACGTCAATATGTGTGATAGATGTCAGCGTACAGGAACAATTGGTAGAAGACAACAGATGCCGCTGCAGAATATACTGGAAGTAGAGACCTTTGATGTATGGGGCATTGATTTCATGGGCCTGTTCCCACCGTCATTTGGTAATCGTTACATCTTGGTGGCCGTAGACTATGTATAAAACTGGGTGGAAGCAATAGCTTGCCCCAGGAATGACAACAAGGTGGTAACAAAATTTGTGAAAAAACACATTCTCACTAGGTTTGGGACACCCCGAGCCATTATCAGTGATGGAGGGGCTCATTTTGTCAATGCAAGTTTCAAGAAACTACTAGCCAAGTATGGGGTACGCCACAAAGTGGCAACAACATACCACCCCCAAACTAGTGGGCAAGTGGAGGTGTCGAATAGAGAAGTGAAGCAGATTCTCCAGAAAACGGTAAACACACAACGGAATGATTGATCAAGCAAACTTGATGATGCGTTGTGGGCGTACAGAACTTCTTATAAGACACCGATTGGAACCTCACCATACCGATTGGTTTATGGTAAAGCTTGTCATCTGCCGGTGGAGCAAGAGCACCAAGCCTTCTGGGCCGTGAGGAAATTGAATATGGACTTAGAGCTAGTGGGCAAGAAGCGACTAATGCAACTCAGTGAACTTGAAGAATTCCGCTGGCATGCTTATGAGAGTGCCAAGTACTACAAGGAAAAAACGAAAAGGTGGCATGACAAGCATGTGGTGCATCGTATCTTCGAGCCAGGGCAGAAAGTATTGCTCTTCAATTCAAGATTGAAGTTGTTTCCAGGAAAGCTGAGGTCTAAATGGTCGGGGCCATTTGAAGTGGTGAGAATGACCCCGCACGGGGCAGTAGAGTTGTGGCAAGAAGATTGGAGTGCCACGTTCTTAGTCAATGGGCAGAGATGTAAGCACTACTGGGGTGAGGACGGTGGTCGAGAGAAAACGTCAATCACCCTAGAAGATGATTGAGCTGAATGACGTCGAGCCGCGACGGTAAACCAGGCGCTGCGCGGGAGGCAACCCGTGAAAATTTTTCTTTGTAAAATGTGAATAGATTTCTTTTTCTTTTCTTTCTTTTGATTAACAACAAAATTGTTAGTTTTTATTTTTATTTTTATTTTTTTATTTGGAGTGAATCCTATAATTCTAACCAATCGCTTCTAGTAAGATGAATTTCAGGTTGAACGGAGGATAAATGCGCAAGGGATCGCAAAGGAAAATCCGAGGTATGAAAATCAATAAAAAGTGGCAAAACAGTGAGCTAGGGCGATGGCTCCGTGTCACGGAGGAGGGCCTCCGCGTTACCCTCCATGCACGTTGAGGTGTATATCGCGACGGGTCACACTGAGTCACCGCGTGACCCGCGCGAAATTCCCACTTTTTAACCCCAATCCCACCTCATTTTCCCTCATTTTTTCATACTCTCGGCGACCAACCTCCCAAAAACCCCTCCCCCCTCAACGTGACATGAACTTAGGCCTGTAATTTCATCAAGTTTTCGTCATTTCCTCGAATTCAAGGTATGTTCTTCAACTCTATCTCAATTCTTGTCGAAATATTTTGATTTTGAACATGTGATATGAGCAAAACATGCCCTAAGAAGAAATTAGGCTTAAATTCAATTGAATTATTGTTGATTGATGTTCGGAGTAACGATGTGATTGCTTGAACTCGACAATTACATAGCTCAATCGAATTTTTGATAAAATCATAGCTAGGGCTTGACTTTGAGTTTGAAATGGAAAAAATTGAGTTGAACTAGTGAAATTCATGCTAGGTTGTACATGTTGGGTGAGAGGAGTCGATTGTGCTAACTATAACTATGCTAAAAAACTGACGGATTCTCGGGTTAAGGAAATTTTAGAAATTGCAAGAAATGGGTGAATTGTATAGGATCATGTAGTTAAAAATTTTCTTTTGTTTTTACTTGCTAAGTGCTATGGGATAAAATGCTATCGATAGGTAAGGATTGTGGTTAGCTGTACGACATCTGAGTAGTACATGGAATATATACCGTCGAATTCTCCCAAGGCACTAAGCATATTTGTTATGTTTTGTTGTTTGTTTGTGTAAATAAGTACGATCTTGCCTTAATGTTGTAAATTTGGCTAAAGACTAAGTGTGGGGTAGCCGAGCTTAACCCAACCTTAGTCGAAGCTAACTTTAATTGGCTTAACATTGAACTTGTCTGTTTGGTTTGACAGGAACAATGGAAAGTAGGCAACACAAGGGAAAAGGCACATCAACATCTGGCGCCGGAAGAAAAAGAATCAGACTGGGCACAGCGGTCCCAGCAGAACCAGAAGTTCCACGCGGCCAACGCCGTCAATACGGAACTAGGTGGGTGACAGAGGAGGGGAAGAAGTGGTACGCAAAGCACAAGAAGAGCAAGTACTTCCCCGAGGAACACATAGCAAGGGAACCGTTGGCACAAGAGTTCCCCCGGATTGTCTAGAGGATCGAGGAAGTTGGGCTGAACTTCATTTTTGAAGAGCCCGAGGAATGCAACTTGCACTTGATTCGGGAATTCTACGCCAACTGGAACCCGACTCTCAGAAGTCACACCATCAAAATAAGAGGGCAAATAGTCACTTTTGAGCCCCACCACCACAATGCTATCCTAGGGGCGCGGGACACAGACACCCATGTGCTTCAACAGCTGAATATCACTCCACCATATGCGGACATCAGACGCACATTGTGTGGAACCCGATCAACAGCTCGGTGGATCAGACATAAGGAGAGGGGCAACCATCAGACCTTGCCTTACTCACAGATGAACAGGGAGGCCAGGATATGGCTGAAGATTGTTTGTTCCTGCCTAATCCCGGGAGTGCATATGACGGATGTAACCCGGGATCGTGTATGCTTGGTGTACGCCCTGATGAAAGGGCTAGAGATCAATGTGGGGGCGGTGATTATCTCCGCCATGAAGAGAGCCCAATTGCATCAAGGACACAAATACAGATTTGGTGGATTACTCACCACATTCTTGAGGGGCGTGGATATTGAGGAAGAGGCCCTTGACTACATTCCGCAGATGGAGTGGCGGGCCTTAGATGTTACCAAAACTAAGGCACCCGACACCACCCACGAGCCAGTTTTTACACTAGCCGAGCGACATGCTCGGGATGATCAGTAGATGGCTCGCATGTACGGGATGCAGATGCTCCAACTGTGAATAGGAGGGAGGCCGGCGACAGAAGAGGAGCTATGGCAGCTCGAGCTAGACTACCCTTTTGGCGAAAACGCCAGGGCTCTTGCCGAAAGGGGCCAGCTTTTGTAGAGCCCACGGATGATGATGTCCCCACAGATGAGGAGACACGTCGTGAAGACTCCGATGTGGAGTCTGATGATGATGATTGGGGCGATTTAGACATGGGAGATGAGGCAGCAACACTTGATGAAGAAGTGGAGTATTTTGATTGAACAGGGAGTTCCAACACCCAATTTTTGTTATATGTTAATTTTTGTGAACACTGGGGACAGTGTTCGATATAAGTGTGGGGTGGGATTAGTTAGGTGCTGCTTGTGTTGTTGTTTATGTTTCTGTTCTGTTGTTGTGCCTGTAAAAAAAATTTTTTTTGTGACCCTGTGATTGTGATGTTTCTGTTCTGTATTGTAATTAAATGTGAAGTTGTTGTGTGCTGCTGGATGTGCTAGCTGATTTTGTACATATTTTTGTTTTATCGAAATGATTGATATTTTTAAAATCTTTTCAATTCTTGGGTTTCTCGGCGTTTGTTTTCGGTTCTTTTACCGAGATTGGTCCCATTGAACTGAAGTCGTAGTTAGTGACTATTCCCTATGATGGATGGATGACGACCGTCTTAAGGGAAATATAGTCATTAGGAGTAGATTTTTTTCTTTCATTTATTTTTCAGTTGTTTTCTTTTGTGGGTTGCATCCCAAAACCTGTAAGTACTTTATGGTTTCGAAATTATGGTTGCGTGTTGTACATGAAATTTGAAATGCAAAGGTGATTCGTATGAAAGCGTGCAACTGTGTAAATATGTTGAGATACCTAGGCCATACAGTCGATTCAGTGTGATTGAGGCTTAATTTTGAATTCTTGTAATTAGCTGATTGAAGAGTCTATGAATATGTCTTGAATTGATCTTTTGCAATAGATGTGGGGTGAGGTTTTGTTTATTCAATGCTATTATGAAATGTCTAGAACTTGCCTGGTGTGTGTATGAAACAAAATGAAGGACGTGTATTGTAGGAAAGGATGTAGGCATTTCTTTGTTTTCAACCGAAAGTTTCTCTTTTTCATTATTGTACCCACCTTGATTGTACACCCTAGTTAGCCCGTTGAGCCTTTAGCCTATTCTTTTTTTCTTGTTGATCACGGGCAAAAATGTATGCCCGGGATACTCTTTATTACTTAAATTAGTCTTGTTTATCTAAGTTATTGTATACATTTTCATGTAATTTTATATAATGTGGAGATATGTGCTAACCAACATGATTAGCCTTTGTTTTGTAGGTTTTGATGATGTTTGAGTAACTAATCCATGAGTTGGTGAAGTAGAAGCTTGGAAACGGAATTAACACGCGAACGTCGGCAAGGAAGAGGCACAAAACAGCCCACCGGTGCGTCGACAAGGTGCCACGGCAGGCAGGCCGTTCGAAACAGCCCACCTGCGCGTTGGCAACGTGCCACGGCAGGTGGCCTCCGTGACCAAGGGGCTGCAACGCGCTGCCCAGGCAGCGTGACACACTGCGAACGCGGCAGGGTGCTGCCTGGGCCAATTTCGGGTGATTTTCCAGAGAGCCTCCGCGTCCGTAGCGTGTCACGGAGGCCGCGCTCCGCGATGCACTCCGTGACACGTTGCTTGTTATTCCGGGAAAGATTCCTACTAATATAAATAGCACACTTAGGTTTAATTTTCATAATTCAGACTTGGTGGAGCAAGGACGTGGGTTAGGAGCAGTTGAGGGACGAAAAAGCTAAGGGTTTTTCTCTCTTTCTTTCTTCTTTCAATCAATTATACGTATGATTTACACTCATTTGAGGATGATCAATCCACAAATGAGTGGCTAATTCTCTTCCTTGCTAAGGTTTTGAACATGTGTATTGAATTTTGATTGTGAATTATATGGTTTTTCATCTTCTTCTTTCATGTTGTTCTATTAATTCTTGTTCTTACTGCATTAGTGTGTGGCCAACATTAATGTACATCTAAAAAGTCCAATTTCACTCGAGAGAGCAAGAAATTGGAAAGTTGTGAATTAATAGGGTATTGTTCTTAACTTGATTTGGGAAAATTGGGTTTTGATGTGCTTTCCTGATAGAAATATACTTGAAAGCCGTATTAGTCAATTTAGGAACCGGAATTGTATTGCTAGGTCATAAATTGCATTTGATCACAGAAATGTAGACGAATGGTTTATGATTCTAAAGTGAGATTAAATACGAGAGTTTTAATCTCTAGGCTAATGTTCTTGGCTAGCAACATGAAGAGAAGAATAACCGAATTATGATTACTATCGAATTCATTACTTGTTCTTAACCTTGGCATGCTCTTATCCATAGTTTCAATTCAAGTAAATATTTGTTAATAGTTTTAGTATATAGTTTACAAACATAATTATTTAACTTTTGGTTACATTGTTGTCAATATAATTAGAAGTAAACTAGAATATAGTATACTTAAGCAATTTTACTTATCCAGAGTCTCCTTGGATCGATACTTGGGCCACTTTATTACTTGTTTGACCACGTGCACTTGCGTGTCGGTTTATAATATATACCGAGCAAACCGTGAACACTTGTGTCAAAAATGTGTAAACCGGAGCTTAACCCCTTCTTTTCATTAGCCGTAAATTCGATCCAAAACTCTTAAGCGCTTAAGAAGATAAAATAATTTTTCCAAAGTGTCAAAGAGTGAGAATGGTGAAAAGAAAAGAAAAGCAAAGTGATGAAAGGAAAGAAAAGGTTGAAGGTGCACTTTTTATAAATAAAATATAATGAAGATGTATGAATACTCTTCGTGGTTGAGTCAAGTGTGCTTAATGAGATGGGTCAAAATAAACACAGACTTCAAGAATGGGAGGATGAAGGAGAAACAATGCCCATGAGCTTGATGGGATGTATTGAAAAATCGCTTAAGGATGCTAGTGGCTATTATTGGCTAGCCTAGTATTGACTAGTTCCGCAGCTTACATTACAACCTGTTGAAGTCCTACGTGATCTTACATCACATTTCCTTATATTACTGGAGTAATACACTAAAGGCAATCCTATGGTTCGTGGCATGATGCATGTGAATTCTTTTGGGAGAGAGAGCGAAATTTGTTTCTATATGCCCTTGCATGTAATCGTTTGAGTTCATGTGATTAAAAAGGGGAAAATTCTCTTGTGTTGTGAGGGCACATGCTTGATGAGAGATTAAATTTCATGTCGGATATCTTGATCAGCTGATTTGCATGAGTTTGCCGATATCGAGAGTCGATTCTTAAGTCTAGGAGGTCTTAATGTGTTGAAGGTCATCGTATTGATAAGACCATGCATGTTTTCTTGATGATTTGCTGTATTAAATAATCAGTATAATCGTAGCGTGAATTGTTGAACCAAATTAACTAGGTTGGGGTGTCATTTGCATGAGGTGTAAGATTGTTGTTCGAGGACGAACAAGGATTTAAGTGTGGGGTAAGTGATTTTGGGCAAATTTATATGCCCAAGTGAAACTCAAAGGTGTCATTTTAGCCTTGTTTATCTATCAATGTTTATACATTCTCATGTGATTGATAATAAAATGTGAATTTATACTAACCAACATGATTAGCGTTGTTTTGCAGGTGAAATATAATTTTGGGAAGCTAAAATGCGTGTTGGGAGAGATTGGGGTTGGACTCGGATGTTAGCAAGTGGACAAGCATTTGAAGGCACAAATTAAAGGGGCTCCGCGATGGAGCCGTGTCACGCTGCCATCGCGGATGCCTTCTGCCTGGATAGGAATTTTTGGCCAAAGTCCAGTAAGGGTGTGCGTTGGGGCCGTGGCACGTTGGCCTAGCCCCGCGTTACACGCCGTGCCACGTTGAGCCTTATTACCTGGACAAGAAATTTTCAGTAAGGGTCCGCGTCAGTGGCGTGTCACGGAGGCAGTGCTCCGCGATGCACTCCGTGACACGTTGCTTGTTATTCTGGGAAAAATTTCCACTAGTATAAATAGAACACTTAGGTTCATTTTTAATAATTCTGACTTGGTGGAGCAAGAACGTGGGTTACAGGGAGTTGAGGGGACAAAATTATCAGGGTTTTTCTCTATCTCCTTCTTTTTTAATTCAATTGCTTGTATGTTTAACACTCATTTAACGATGTTTAATCCACAAATGAGTGGCTAATTCCTCTTCTTGCTGAGGTTAAGAACAATTGTATTGAAATGTAGTATTGATCAATTGGGTTTTTCATCTTTTTTTCCATGGTTGATCTATTGATGCTTGTTCTTACTGCATTGATGTGTGGCCAACGCTAATGTACATCTAAAAAGTCCGGTTTCACTCGAGAGAGCAAGAAATTGGAAAGTTGTGAATCAATGGGATATGATCTCTTCTTAGTTTGGGAAAATTGGAAATTGATTTACCTTCAGGATAGAAATATACCTGAAAGTCGTATTAGTCATTTAAGGAATCGATTTTGTATGGCCAGAACATGAATTTCGTTTAATCACAGAAATGTAGGTGGACGGTTCATGATTCTTAAGTTGGGTTAAATACGAGAGTTTTAATCCATTGGCAATAATTCTTGGCTAGCAACCGGAGGAAAGATTAACCAACCATTGTATCGATAATTAGTTTCTATACATGTTCATTTAACCTCAGCGTGCTCATATTCATAGTTCAGACTCAAGTTGTATATTCGTTTATAATTAGCATAAACTTAGAAACCAAAATACCAAACTCTTTTTCACACTGTTGTCTGCATTTTTAGAGTTAAAGTATAGTGACACTTGAGTAGATTGTACCCTAGCCCAGTCCCTGTGGGATCGATACTTGGCTTACTTAAGACACTTTTCTACTTGTTCAACCACGTGCACTTGCGTGTAGTAATTACCCCAGAGTAGTCAGCCGAACAATAGAAATTTGTTTGGAGCAATTCCAAAAATTTTAGCTCAGCGAGGTTATGATTTGCCGGGCGAATTTCGTGAAAATAACTACATAGTAATGCTCTCTGTAGGCTTATAAGTCAGTACCTAAAGTTAATAGGAGTTTGGACGGCGTTTCATAGCATAATCGGATAAAATTATATATGTTCTTCCTATCTTTCTCCCTCTGGAAGATTCCGTATACGTAAAATGAGTTTACAATTAAAGAAGGGACTATATATTTATATATGGGCGGTGGCATGGGGGTGTGCCTCGCGCCTCCCATTGAGGCTGTCCCCTTGGCACGCCGCGCCTCTCATTGAGGCAGCAGGCCAGGCGCCCCACCCTCTCAAAGCTCCAGCAGGCCTGGCGCCCTGCCCTCTCAAAGTGCCAGCAGGCCTGGCGCCCCGCACTGGCCACTACACTACTGGCTGGTGCGTCGTGCTGGCCCTACATGTATGGGTCTCGTCCGACCACACTTCCAAAGCTTTTCCACACACGTCAATCTCTTCTTACTAGTCCCCAACCCACATGTATGCTTACTAATCCGCCCTTTAGGAACATTCTTCCTCGAATGTCTAATTTATCTCACAGAAGTTTAACTTTCCAAACTATCATTCTGGAAAAAAAACTTTTCGGCAGAGTCTCCCCTGTAACATGGACTATCCGGGAATCCTTAAACGTAGAAAAGTCTAATACAGATATATCACATGACATTATATCAACTCTTTTACAACAAAAAGGAAGTCGACTGTGTAGTCTAAGTATCTTAAATAATAAAACAACAACCGAGTCAACGACTCCACTTAACTGGTTCACTGTGTCTAATTATGGAACAACTGAGGATATCTGGATCTCATGTCGTCCTCATCTTCCCAGGTCATCTCTTCTCTATTTCTATCTCTCCATAATACCTTAATAGAGGTGACATATTTGGTTCTAAACCTACGAACCTACCTGTCCAATATGGCTACTCGAACCTCTTTATAGGCTAACTTCTCATTAATCTGGACATCCTCTACTGGCACCACACGGAACGGCTCCCTTATACACTTTCGCAGCATCGATACATGAAATACGGGGTGAAAAAATTCCAAATCTGAAGGCAAATCTAACTCAAATTCCATCTGGCCTATTCTCTGGAGGACCTGATATTGCCCAATAAATCTTGGGATAAGCTTACCTTTCTTGACAAATCTCATTACGCCCTTCATTGCGATACCTTGAGGAATACCCAGTCGCTAACATCAATATCTAAATCTCTAGGACGGACATCGAAATACAACTTTTGACGACTTTGGGCTGTCAACAAGCGTTCTCTAATGAGTTTTACCTTCTCCGATGATTGGTGGATCATGTCTTGCCCAATTGAGGACCTACACTTTCGCCCATATAAAGCCTTTTACAGATTAATCTGAATTGCCGAGTGATAACTATTATTATAAGCAAACTCAATAAGGGGTAAATTTTCATCCCAGGTGTCCCCGAAGTCTAGCACGCACGCCCATAACATATACTCGAGCATCTAAATTGTACTTTCTTCCTGCTCGTCTGTTTCAGGATGAAATGTTGAACTCAAATTGACCTATGTTCCCAAACCTTTCTGGAATGACTGTCAGAATCTAACAGTAAATTGTGCTCCTCTGTCAGAAATAATAGATATTCAAACACCATTTAGTCTAACTATTTCTCTTATGTACAACTCATCATAGTCCTTGGCTGAAAAAGTAGTCCTGACTGGCAGGTAATGAGCTGGCTTTGTTAATCAGTCGACAATCACCCAGATGGAGTCAAACCTGGGCCTGGTGTGGGGTAGTCCTGTCACAAAGTCCATATTAATTGCCTCACACTTCCACATAGGTATAGCAATTTCCTGAGTTAGGTCACCGAGTTTCTGATGCTCGGCCTTTACCGATTGGCAATTAAGGCACTGCTCTACAAATTCGGCTATAGCTTTCTTTATTCCAGGCCACCAAAATATCTCCTTTACATCGTGGCACATCTTTGTCAAACCTGGATAAAGAAAATAATGAGAGTAGTGTACCTCTACCATAACCTACTGGCGGAGTCCTGCTACGTCCGGGATGCAAAGGCGACCTCTATATCTCAAAAATCCATCTCCGACTATCTCAAAAACTAATACTTCACCTTGCTAAACTTTATCTCTAAGTTGTGCTAAGTGAGAATCTTCATATTGCCGCTCTTTTACCTCCACTACTATGGATGACACTGCTGCATTCTGAATTATGACTCCATTATCCTCTATATCAACTACCCGAACAGCTAAACTGGCTAGCTGATGCAATTCTCGAGCCATTTCCCGATGTTTTGGCCTGAGATATGCCAATCTGCCCACAGATTGACGGCTATGCGAATCTGCCACAATATTAGCTTTCCTTGGGTGATACAAGATTTTCACATCATAAATCTTTCAACAATTCTAACCAATAAAGTTGTCGCAAATTCAACTCTTTCTATATGAAAATGTACTGAAGGTTTGTGGTAAGTAAAAATATCCACATGCACCCCATATAAATAATGTCTCCATATCTTTAAAGTATGAACCAGTGCAGCTAGCTCCAGATCGTGTGTGGGATAGTTCTTCTCATGTTTTCTCAACTGCCTCAAAGCATAAGCAATTACCTTACCATGCTGCATCAGAACACATCCTAACCCAACGCCTGAAGCATCACAATACACCGCATAACCCTCTGAACCTTCTGGCAGAGTTAACACTAGTGTTGATGTTAGTCTGCTTTTCAATCCTGGGAACTCTGCTCACAGGCTTCGGTCCAATGAAACTTGGCTTCTTTCTGAGTCAATTAAGTCAACGATGCTGACAGAGTAGAAAACCCTTCCACGAACCTTCTGTAATATCCGGCTAACCCCAAGAAACTGCGAACCTCTATTGGGGTCGTGGGTCAAGGCCATGTTTTCAATGCCTCAATTTTCTACGAGTCAACCTGAATACCAGCTTCTGATACAATATGGCCTAGAAAAGCTGCAGAATTCAACCAAAACTCACATTTAGAAAACTTTGCGTACAATTGGCGGTCTTTGAGGATGTGGAGTACTGTTCACAAATGTCCTTTATGTGCTATTTCTGAGCGGGAGTAGACCAAAATATCATCAATGAACACTATTACAAACAGATCCAAATACGGCCTGAGGATAGTATTCATGAGATCCATGAATACTACTGTCGTGTTAGTCAACCCGAAGGACATAACGAGAAACTCAAAGTGGCCATACCTGGTTTTGAAAGCTGTCTTCGTGATATCTCTCTCCCGGACTCAAACCTGGTGGTACCCAAATCTCAAATAAATTTTAGAAAAGTATTTCTCCCCTTGTAGCTAGTAAAACAAATCATATATTTTCGAAAGAGGATATTTATTCTTAACAGTAACTTTATTCAATTGTCGGTAGTCTATGCACAAATAAAAATGGCGCACCCCACGGTGATGTATTGGGTCTGATGAAACCTTTGTCTAACAGATCTTTCAGCTTCTCTTTCAATTCTCTAAGCTCTGCAAGTGCTATTCTATACGGGGGGATAGATATCAGATGAGTATCTGGTAGCAACTGGGAACTTATCAACAACTGGTCACTTATTAATAAATGGGATAGACTGGAGAGTCGGGGATTCTGCTTGCACATCCCGAACCCTGATAATATGGTAAATACAACCCTTTTCTATTAAATTTTTCGAAAATAGGATATAAACTTACCTTTTGGCATAACGGAATTACCTCTCCACTCTCGTACTACCTCTCCTGGGAAATGAAATCGGATGATTCTAGTTCAACATTATACAGTAGCATAACATGGTGCCAGCCAATCCATGCCCATAATCACATCAAAATCAATTATTTCTAATTCTACTAGATCTACTGAGGTGTGACAACCAACAACCTCTACTGTACAACCTCGATAAATTCTTTAAGCAATAATAGAGTAACAACCAAGGGTAGATACTGAAAAGGGTCGCTATAGCAATTTTGGTACTATATCAAACTTTCGGGCCACTAACGGAGTAGCATACGACAAAGTGGATCCCGGATCTATCAAAGCATAAACTGAATGAGAGCAGACATCTAATATACTTGTCACAACATCTGGCAATGACTCTAACTCTTGTCGCCTTGGTAATTCATATGTACAATCCTAACCGCTGCATGAACCAGATGCCCCCGATCTACCTCAGCCTCTACCGGCTGGAGCTAAGAGGCTACGCCCTGTAGAAAGTGCTGAGGCATACGAACCTGCTGAGGATCTATTCTGCTGGTCCTGACTGCCCTAACGTCTACTCTGGCAGTCTCTCATCATATGTTCCTCTTGTGCACAGGAATAACAAGCGTTGGAACCATACAATCATCTCCCTGGGTGTAGCCTACATCAGGTACTATATTATGGTACTGCCGGCTCTGTCTGATATGGCCCCCTCTGATGCTTTAAGCCTGACGCCCGTGAACTTTCGCCGGGGCCTAACTGCCTCCGACGATCTGACCTGTTGTCTGACTGCTGCTAAAATGGGGGCCAGGGTGGATTACCTGAGAAATGGGGCCTAGGCCCACCCTGAAAGTCTGCCTGAAAATTTGTGGGTCTGGCCCTCCGGCGCTGCTCCTGACACGATCTCTCTTTGACAAACTAACAATGTCTGGGTTCTTCTATATTCTAAGTAAAGGACTGGATGCGTGAAATGTCCCTGTCCTCTCACAAGGTGGCTGTAAAATAAGATTCTATATATTCTAGCGCAATCCCCATGATAAATCAGTGCACCCTAGCTGGCATAGTGTGTACAAACGAGGGTGCATACCTGGCTAAGGAGTAAAATCTCAATGAATACACCCTGACACTCATTCTGCCCTGCTCAAGATGAAAAAACATCTCTACTCTGGCCTACCGGACCTCTCGGGGAAGATAATGATCTATGAAAGCCTGAGAAAAGACGGGCGATGCAGGTGGAAGTGCATCTCTACCTTAGGATCTTTCCCAACTCTTATACCATAAAATCGCTACATGTTGCAATCTGAATACTTCTAGCTCAACTGATTCATTGGACGAGGCATGCATGACCCTGAATATTCTCTACAGCTGATTTATAAAGTTTAGAGGGTCCTCTCTATGATCTATCCCTATAAACTGCGGGAGACTTAAGGCCAAGAACTCATGAACTCTCGGAATACCGGCCCCTCAACGGCAGCTGGTACTACTAGCTGAGGCTGATGCTGGCAACCCATCATTTGTACCAACATATAAAATGCACCCTTGAGCTCCTGATCTGATGGCATAGGAATAACTAGGGGTGGTACTTGTATATCTGCCATCCTAGTGGGCTCTGAATGTGGTGGTGAATGTTGGGGAGATCGAGGTGGTGTCGCCTTGTCGCCCTCAAATCGGGCTGACTCTATTTGGGGCCCCCTAATGGTTCCCTCTCCTGCTGCACATCCATCTCTCGGCCAGTTGCGGTCTGCCGTATATCTGACATTTCTCTGTAAATAAATAGGATAACATAAGCTCAGGAAGTCACCCTATACAACACGGCTCTATAGCACGACTGGAGAAGAAAGAGAGTAGCCATACTATTATGCTTGCATCCTCCTGCCTATAGGATGTGGTGCACAGCACACCCAAAGAAGGGACTTTTCTTGGCATGGCCTGCAAATTCCTTAGGATACGACCTGCTCTTATACCAAGTTTGTCACGCCCCACCTTGGAGGCATGACCTCACCTAATGCCACACTGGGTTTTAACTAGTCTGACTGACTGGCGCACTACTGGTGCACATCGACACTCAATTCAAGAAACCAACGAGCTATATCTCGGCTGTAAATACAACCGCTAGTTGACAAAACCACCGTGTTGTCTAGTTATAACCGAAACATAAATCAGGTACTAAACTACGCTATGGCCGACAAGGCCGCTATCTAACAACTAAGAAAGGCCCCACACGACCATCACAGGGAATAAAGCACACATGGGCCCCACACGGCCAACAACAAACAAACCAAAGGGAATATACAATAGTCTACAAGCCTTTATGAATGGTATAATGTCTGGGACAGGGCCCCGACCTACCCCAAAGCTATACATCAAAAGTAAACCTCATTTAACTTTCAACTCCGGAGAGACGGAGCTGAAAAAATTGCTGACCTCAGCTGAAGGATAGGAACATCTCGAACCACGTCTATCTGCACCTGCAAGCAAGTAATGCAGCGCCCCGAGTGGGCATCAGTACAACATGTACCGAATATGTAAGGTAGAAAGATAATAACTGACTGAAAGCATGTAAAACTTTAGTAATCAAAGAAAAGAGTAAGAACCTAAGTGGGCCCCCATAAGCCTGGAAGGTACAAACAACATAGAAAAACCTACCTGGGCCCCCATAAGCCTCGACAGCTACAAACCAGGTATACTTCTACCACCTGGTTACTAAAACTAAAAGCAAGTTATAACTCTGGGTTACTCATTCTCTGAATATACATCTGAGCCTAATAGGATACGATGGCTGTATTTATGTTTGAACTGTTTGGCTGTGTTACTGGATGCCTAGCCTATGATCGACTATGGGTCATACTGTAATCACTAATAGTTTGACCTAGGGCCTTGGCCCGGCTATGGGTCGTAATGCAACTGCTATATCTGGATCCCAAGCCTTGGATGGACTATGGATCATGATATGACTACTGTAACTGTGCCCCGGGCCTTGACTCGACTAAGGGCTGTAGTGCAATCTCTAGTAACTAGACCCCGAGCGTTTGCCCGACTATGGGTCATAATGGAACTGCTATGACTTGGCCTCGAACCTTGGCTCGACTATGGGCCATAATGTAAGCTCTGAAACTGGATGTGGTCCTCATAGCCTTACTCTAGTCCCTCGGATGTCATACTACTTTTGTGAACATAACTCTATAGGCAACTGCGTTCAAACCCCAAATATGATACACTACACTCGAACTGACTAGGGTTAATTCCAATAGGAGTGACTAATCATCGTTACTAACTCAACTCAATTCATTGCAGCTAACCCCAATAGGTGTACTAGGTAATACTGCAGGCATACGTGTCGTACTAACTTTACAACAAACATTACTTGTCGAAAGAATAGCCTTACATACCCCAAGTGTCGACTTTCTTTTTAACCAGTGAGTTTCGGATTGTATTCAACCGCTATTCTCAATTGTAATCATATTAATGGGAGAATGAAACTAGTTTCAGTACTAAATTCGTCAAAAATGTTAACTTTATATGTAAATATTGACTATATTTCAACTTAACGGAACACGATCAAAAACTCGTAATTTCTCAAAAGTCCATAAGGGAGAAATAGTTACTTGAATCCTGTGATCGTATAGAAATTAGTTTGGAGAAATTCCAAAAACTTTAGCTCAGCGAGGTTACGATTTGTCAGGAAAATATCGTGAAAATAACTCCATAGTAATGCTCTTTGTAGGCTTATAAGTCAGTACCTAAAGTTAATCGGAGTTTGGGTGGAATATCGGACAAAAATTATATATGTTCTTCGTATCTCTCTCCCTCTGGCCGATTCTATATATGTAAAATAAGTTTATAATTAAAGAAGACACTATATATATATATGTATATATATGTGGGCGGTGGCATGGGGGTGTGCCTCGCGCCTCCTATTGAGGCTGCCCCCTTGGCGTGTCGCGCCTCTCAGTGAGGCAGTAGGCTTGGTGCCCCACACCTCTCAAAGCGCCAGCAGGCCTGGCCCCCCGTGCTGGCCAGTGCACTGCTGACTGGCGCATCGCGCTAGCCCTGCGTGCACAGGTTCCGTCCTACTGCACTTCCAGAGCTCTTCCACACACATCAAGCTCTTCTTACTCATCACTAACCCACGTTTACTCTTAATAATCGTTAACATTTATGGGGTGTAACACACCAACGGGCGTAGACAAAGAAAAGGGTCACTGAAGCAATTTTGGCGTTATACAGAACTTCCGAGCCACTAATGGTGTAACATAAGAAAAAGTGGAATCTGGGTCTACTAAAACATAAACTAAATGTTAAGAAATGTCCAGCATAACTTTCACAACATTCGGCGATGACTCTGACTCCTGTCGCCTCGGTAAAGCATATGTGCAATTCGAACCGGTGCTTCAACTAGATGCCCCCAACCTGCCTAGGCCTCTACCAGCTGGAGATGAGGGCATGCGCCCTTCTGGAAGTGCTGGGGCACGTGATCCTACTAAAGACCTGTCCTGCCGGTCCCAATCACCCTAATCTCTAGCTTGACAGTCTCTCATCATGTGACCCTCTTGTCCACAGTGTAACAAGAAGTAGAACCCTACCTGCATGCCCCAAGATGATGTCGACTATAGATACGACAACATAGCACTGTAAGTCTACTCTGCTCTGACCCTCTCGGTTGCTGTGAACTCGATGTTTATGAGCCCTCGTCGGGTCCTGACTGCACCCGGCGGTCTAATCTACTACCCTGCTGCTGCTGCAGAGGTGGGGGTCTAGGTGGTCTGCCTAATAGTCGTGTCCTAGATCCACCCTGAAACTCTGCCTGGGTATCACTAGGTCTAGCAGTGCCGCGCTGCTGTTGATTTACCCTCTCTATCTCCTGCTAGCATTGCCTGATCCCCTCAATACTTTGAGAAAATGACTGAATACGGGCAATATCCATGTCCTTTCATAGCGCAGCCATAACACAAGTCTCCACATACTCTAAAAGCATCCCCAAAATAAACCTATGCACTCTAGCTGGCATAGTGTCTATGAAAGCTGGTGCATATCGGGCCAAAGTATCAAATATCATAGCATACTCCTAAACACTCATCGAGCCCTTCTCTAGATGCAAAAATTTATCTACCCGAGCCTGTCGAATTTCCCATATAAAATAATGATCTACGAAGGCCTCTAAAAAGCTGGACCAAGTTGGAGGGGGAACATCTCTACCTCGGGAACTTTCCCAACTCTCATACCATAACACTGCTATTTCTCATAGTTGAAATACAGCTAACTTAATCGACTCTGCAGGAGTGACATGCATTACCCTGAAAATCCACTGTAGCTGGTCCAAGAAGTCCTGAGGGTCCTCCTTTCCGTCCGTCCCTGTGAACTGTGGGGGACTTAGAGCGATGAAATCTCGGACCCTTGAACTACGAGGTCCTCCCAAAGACTCAGCAACCACAGGTGCCACTGGCTGACGCTGCGCAGCCATCATCTGAGCTAGCATGGAGATAACGCTCCTAACCTCCTGATCTAATGGTATCAGTATAGGAACTACTGAAGGTGGTACCAACATATCTACTGCTGTAGATGACCCTTGGCATGGCAGAGAATGCTTGGGAGATCGAGACAAAATCTCCCTATCACGCTTAGATCGGGATGGCTCTGACTAAGGCACCCTGCTAGTGCCTTCTCTTGTCGTTGTGTCTAACTTCTGGCCGGTCGTAGTCTGTCGCATGTCCGACATTTCTCTATATACAAGAAGTATATAGTAAGCTTAGGGACTAAGCCTTATACAGCACAACTCTATAGCATGACTGGAAGAAAAAGAAGAGTAACCACTCTATCATGCCTCGTAGCCTCATGTCTATAGAATGTGTTGAAAAACACATCCATAGACAAGACTTTACTTGACACGGCTTGCAGACTTCCTTTTATATGACCTACTCTGGTATCAAGTTTGTCACGGCCCACCATGGGAGGCATGACAAACACTTAGTGCCACACTGGAATCTAATTGACCTGACTAGGCTTATGCACCTCTGGTTCATGCTTGTAACTTAATTCGAGTAAACAACGAGTTATATCTCGGCTATAAATACAACCTCCGGCCGACAAGGCCGTATAGCCACCTGCAAACGAAAACAACTAACCAACAACAACCAATAAAAAGGAATAATATGCGGGACGACAAGACCACCATGCTGTCTAGTTTTAGGAAAATGAAAATCAGGCAACTACACTATACTATAGCCGACAAGGCCACTATCTAACAGCTAAATAAGGCTCCATATGGGCATCAGATGAAATAAAACATGTATAGGCCCCACACGTCCAACAACAAAATGAACATCTGGAAATCTATAACCTGGAAGCCTCTAGGAGTGGAATAATGGTCGAGACAGGGCCCTGACCTACCCATAAACTATACAATCAAAAGAGCAAGCCTTCTAACTATTAGCTCTGGAAGAAGGGAGCTGACTATACTATTGACTTTAGCTGAAGGCTAAGAAGGGATACACATCTATCCGCACCTACAGGCAAGTAATGCAGCGCCCCAAGGATGGGCGTCAGTATAATATGTACCGAATATGTAAGGCAGTAAAAGAAAATGACTGAATAACAGTAATAATTAAACTGAATAATCCAGAAGGAGGGATAGAGAGTTAACCTGATATAAATTTATAACCTATTGTACAACTAATATTAAATAGTACAAACAAGAACCTTACCTGGCCCCCATAAGGCTGGAAGGTACATCTAACATAGAATAACCCGCCTGGGGCCCCCATAATCCCTAGAGAGTTCACTTCAATCTATATAGCCCTAATCAGGTCAAAATGAGTCAACAGGTAATTATAGCCATCCTACCAGTCCCTTGGGTTTGCAACTAAGACCGCTTGTCTCTTGATCTATAGCTGCATCTGAGTCCTGTGGACTCCTGGTAACTGCACCCTGGGCACCAGGCTCGCTCAAGGTAGGATGTCGATACGACATAAAGATAATAGTTCAGCCATGAAGTGGACTCTTATATGGACCTTGGGCCTCTGCATCAGCCCTTCGTACGACATATCGCTCCTTGGAACAATGCATATAGCCCCTAGGGGGCGACAACACAACTAGTAACCCTGGGATTGGTCACAGAAGGCTATACAGGGCAGGGTCAATGCCAAACTAAACATAAAGTACTAATCTCAACTAACAACAATAGCTAGTCACAATAAACATACTTCTGACTTTCTTACAACGGCTCATGCTGTTTTAGAATACTATAGGATGTAACTTGCCGAAGGATTTCAACTTAACATACCTCAATTATCATTTCCCCAACAACTGATGAGTTTCAACTTGTATTTTGTCAGCTTTTTTCAACTATAACTTTAATATTGAAAGAATGGGTCTAATTTCAATACTAAATTTGGCAAAAACGATAACTTTTGATACCAATAGAAACTATAATTCAACTTCGTAAAATACGGCTGAAGACCTATAATTTCCCGAGAGTTCAAATGGACAAATGCTTACCTAAAAATTCTGGTCATTTAGGAATCAATTTGGAGCAATTATAACCACTTCTACTCGGTGGAGTCTCGATTTTCCGAGCGTATTTTGAGAAAATAACTCCATAGTAATTCTTCCTATAGGCCCAGAACTCGTTGCCGAAGTTAATTTGAGATTGGATGGCGTTTGGTAGCATAATCGGATGAAAAACGATTGAAATCATCGTGTTTATCTTGACTTGGCCGAAAATGTTCTTTGGAAAATGATTGAATGAAGTGAAGGGGCCTATTTATACATGTGAGGTCGGTGGAAGGGCGCGCCCTGTTCTGGCCATAGAGTGAGCAAGCCCCCGCGCTGTGCCTCTCCTTGTGCCGGTGGGTCTGGCACGCCGCACTAGCCGGTGCGCTTTCGGCTAGCACGTCGCACTGGGCCTTCGTGGCTAGCCTCGCCCGACCCTGCTTCCGAGGCTATATTCCACACGTGTCAAGATCTTCTTAATCGTCACAAGTCCATGCATACGCTTACTAATAGTTGACATATACGAGGTGTAAAACATGGATATACTGTATAGAATAGTCCTCGGTTGAGTGGGTGGTCTTTACAGGCAAAAAATGAGCTAACTTGGTCATTCGATCTATGATTACCCAAATAGAGTTATGTTGTTGTATGGATTGCATAGATGTGATAAAGTCCGTATTGATCATCCCCAACTTCCACTTGCGGAGTGTTATATTTTGAGCCATGCCACATGGCATTTGGTGCTCGACCTTAACCTACTAACAATTTTGATATTTAGCAACAAAGTCCCCTATACCTTTCTTCATACCATTCCACCAATAGACATCCCTCATGTCATGGTATATTTTTGTGGAACCTAGGTGAATCGAATACATAGAGTTGTACGCTTCTACCATAGTTCTATCTCTGAGACAATCTATGTCTGTAACACAAAACCTACCTTGATACCTTAAGACACAATCTCCCCCTTGTGTGAATACTAACACTTTTTGCTCATGGTCATCTACATTTAGCTGGAGCAAAATGGCATCTCTATTATGTTTTTGTTTAACTTCTTCTATTAGAGATCATTCAACCCCATTTTTTACAAGCACACTTTCCTATTCAGAGTCTAGAAGATGAACTCCCAAATGTGAAATTTTATGCATGTCCTTAGCTAACTCTTTCTTTCCTTCCTCTACGTGGGTTGTACTACCCATCGACCGCTTGCTAAGAGCATCAACAACCAGAGTTGCTTCACTCGGGTAGTAGAGAATACTCATATCATAGTCATTAATTAATTCGAGTCATCTCCTCTGTCAAATATTCAACTCCTTATGGATGGAAAAGTACTGAAAACTCTTGTGATCCATGAACATGTCAACATGCGCATTATAAAGGTAATAATGCCAGATCTTTAATGTAAATACTACTTCAGCCAATCTAAGGTTATGAGACGGATAATTCTTTTTATGGACCTTAAGTTCTCTAGAAGCATACGTTATAACCTTAATGTTCTGCATAAATACACAGCCAAAGCTCACTCTAGATGCATTGCAATACAAAACAAAACTATTTGTGCCCACTTGAAGGGTCTACACTGGAGTTCTAGTCAAAAGAGTTTTCAATTCCATAAAGCTTTTCTCGCAAGCTTCAAACAATTAAAACTTAACCTTATTTTGATTCAACTTAGTTAACTGGGAAGAAATAGATGGAAAACCCTTCTATATACCTTTTGTTACATATAGCCAGACCCAAGAAATTCCTAATGTCACTCGGGGTTGTGGGACTGTGCCTACTCTTTATTGCCTCTATCTTTTGGGAGTCAACTTGAATACCCTTGTTGGAGATTATGTAGCGCCAGGAATGCCTCAGAAATCAACTAAAGTGCACACTTAAAAAACATGGTGAATAATTCATAGTTCTTAAGAGTCTGAAGAACTATTCTGAGGTGACTGACATGATCCTCTTCATTTTTGGAGTATACTAGGATGTCATCAATATGCACACTAACGAACATATCTAGATATTTCTTAGACACTCTATTCATGAGATCCATGAATGCTTCAGCAGGATTAGCCAAACCGAAGGACATGGCTAGGAGCACAAAGTGATCATAATGGGTCCAGAAAGCTGTTTTAGGAAGCAATAGATGGAAACCCTTCTATATACCTTTTGTAATATATAGCCAGACCCAAGAAATTCCTAATGTCACTCGGCGTTGTGGGACTGTGCCTACTCTTTATTCCCTCTATATTTTGGGAAACAACTTGAATTACCTTGTTGGAGATTATGTGGCATAGGAATGCCTCAGAAATCAACCAAAATGCACACTTTAAAAACTTGGTGAATACTTCATAGTTCTTAAGAGTCTCAAGAACTATTCTGAGGTGACTGACATGATCGTCTTCATTTTTGGAGCATACTAGGATGTCATCAATATGCACACTAACGAACATATCTAGATATTTCTTAGACACTCTATTCATGAGATCCATGAATACTTCAGCAGGATTAGTCAAACCGAAGGACATGGCAAGGTGCTCAAAGTGATCATAATGGGTCCAGAAAGCTGTTTTAGGAAGCAACAGTTTGAAACCCTTCTATATACCTTTTGTAATATCCAGACCTAAGAAATTCCTAATGTCACTCGGCGTTGTGGGACTGTGCCTACTCTTTATTGCCTCTATCTTTTGGGAGTCAACTTGAATACCCTTGTTGGAGATTATGTGGCATAGGAATGCCTCAGAAATCAACCAAAATGCACACTTTAAAAACTTGGTGAATAATTCATAGTTCTTAAGAGTCTGAAGAACTATTCTGAGGTGACTGACATAATCCTCTTCATTTTTGGAGTAAACTAGGATGTGATCAATAAGCACACTAATGAACACATCTAGATATTGCTTAAACACTCTATTCATGAGATCCATGAATGTTTCAGCAGGATTAGTCAAACCGAAGGACATGTTAAGGAGCTCAAAGTGACCACAATGGGTCTTGAAAGCTGTTTTAGGAAGCAATAGTTTGAAACCCTTCTATATACCTTTTGTAATATATAGCCAGACCCAAGAAATTCCTAATGTCACTAGGCGTTGTGGGACTGTGCCTACTTATTATTGCCTCTATCTTTTGTGAGTCAACTTGAATACCCTTGTTGGAGATTATGCGGCATAGGAATGCCTCAGAAATCAACAAAAATGCACACCTTAAAAACTTGGTGAATACTTCATAGTTCTTAAGAGTCTGAAGAACTATTCTGAGGTGACTGACATGATCCTCTTCATTTTTGGAGAAAACTAGGATGTCATCAATAAGCACACTAACAAACATATCTAGATATTTCTTAGACACTCTATTCATGAGATCCATGAATGCTTCAGCAGGATTAGTCAAACCGAAGGACATGGCAAGGTGCTCAAAGTGATCATAATGGGTCCAGAAAGTTGTTTTAGGAAGCAATAGATGGAAACCCTTCTATATACCTTTTGTAATATATAGCCAGACCCAAGAAATTCCTAATGTCACTCGGCGTTGTGGGACTGTGCCTACTCTTTATTCCCTCTATATTTTGGGAGTCAACTTGAATACCCTTGCTGGAGATTATGTGGCATAGGAATGCCTCAGAAATCAACCAAAATGCACACTTTAAAAACTTGGTGAATACTTCATAGTTCTTAAGAGTCTGAAGAACTATTCTGAGGTGACTGACATGATCCTCTTCATTTTTGGAGTAAACTAGGATGTCATCAATAAGCACACTAACAAACATATCTAGATATTGCTTAAACACTCTATTCATGAGATCCATGAATGCTTCAACAGGATTAGTCAAACCGAAGGACATGTTAAGGAGCTCAAAGTGACCACAATGGGTCTTGAAAGCTGTTTTAGGAAGTAATAGTTTGAAACCCTTCTATATACCTTTTGTAATATATAGCCAGACCCAAGAAATTCCTAATGTCACTCGGCGTTGTGGGACTGTGCCTACTCTTTATTGCCTCTATCTTTTGTGAGTCAACTTGAATACCCTTGTTGGAGATTATGTGGCATAGGAATGCCTCAGAAATCAACCAAAATGCATTCTTTAAAAACTTGATGAATAATTCATAGTTCTTAGGAGTCTGAAGAACTATTCTGAGGTGACTGACATGATCCTCTTCATTTTTGGAGCATATTAGGATGTCATCAATATGCACACTAACGGACATATCTAGATATTTCTTAGACACTCTATTCATGAGATCCATGAATGCTTCAGCAGGATTAGTCAAACCGAAGGACATGGCAAGGTGCTCAAAGTGATCATAATGGGTATAGAAAGCTGTTTTAGGAAGCAATAGATGGAAACCCTTCTATATATCTTTTGTATTATATAGCCAGACCCAAGAAATTCCTAATGTCACTCGGCGTTGTGGGACTGTGCCTACTCTTTATTGCCTCTATCTTTTGTGAGTCAACTTGAATACCCTTGTTGGAGATTATGTGGCATAGGAATGCCTCAGAAATCAACCAAAATGCACACTTTAAAAACTTGATGAATAATTCATAGTTCTTAAGAGTCTGAAGAACAATTCTGAGGTGACTGACATGATCCTCTTCATTTTTGGAGTAAACTAGGATGTCATCAATAAGCACACTAACGAACATATCTAGATATTGCTTAAACACTCTATTCATTAGATCCATGAATTCTTCAGCAGGATTAGTCAAACCGAAGGACATGGCAAGGTGCTCAAAGTGATCATAATGGGTACAGAAAGCTGTTTTAGGAAGCAATAGATGGAAACCCTTCTATATACCTTTTGTATTATATAGCCAGACCCAAGAAGTTCCTAATGTCGCTCGGCGTTGTGGGACTGTGCCTACTCTTTATTCCCTCTATATTTTGGGAGTCATCTTGAATACCCTCGTTGGAGATTATGTGGCATAGGGATGCCTCAGAAATCAACCAAAATGCACACTTTAAAAACTTGGTGAATACTTCATAGTTCTTAAGAGTCTGAAGAACTATTCTGAGGTGACTGACATGATCCTCTTCATTTTTGGAGAAAACTAGGAGGTCATCAATAAGCACACTAACAAACATATCTAGATATTGCTAAAACACTCTATTCATGAGATCCATGAATGCTTCAGTAGGATTAGTCAAACCGAAGGACATGTTAAGGAGCTAAAAGTTACCACAATGGGTCTTGAAAGCTATTTTAGGAAGCAATAGTTTGAAATCCTTTTATATAGCTTTTGTAATATATAGCCAGACCCAAGAAATTCCTAATGTGACTCGGCGTTGTCGGACTGTGCCGACTCTTTATTTCCTCTATCTTTTGTGAGTCAACTTGAATACCCTGTTTAGAGATTATGTGGCATAGGAATGCCTCATAAATCAACCAAAATGCACACTTTAAAAACTTGATGAATAATTCATAGTTCTTAAGAGTCTGAAGAACTATTCAGAGGTGACTGACTTGATCCTCTTCATTTTTGGAGCATATTAGGATGTCATGAATATGCACACTAACGAACATATCTAGATATTTCTTAGACACTCTATTCATGAGATCCATGAATGCTTCAGTAGGATTAGTCAAACCGAAGGACATGGCAAGGTGCTCAAAGTGATCATAATGGGTACGGAAAGCTGTTTTAGGAAGCAATAGATGGAAACCCTTCTATATACCTTTTGTATTATATAGCCAGACCCAAGAAATTCCTAATGTCACTCGGCGTTGTGGGACTGTGCCTACTCTTTATTCCCTCTATATTTTGGGAGTCAACTTGAATACCCTTGCTGGAGATTATGTGGCATAGGAATGCCTCAGAAATCAACCAAAATGCACACTTTAAAAACTTGGTGGATACTTCATAGTTCTTAAGAGTCTGAAGAACTATTCTGAGGTGACTGACATGATCCTCTTCATTTTTGGAGTAAACTAGGATGTCATCAATAAGCACACTAACAAACATATCTAGATATTGCTTAAACACTCTATTCATGAGATCCATGAATGCTTCAGCAGGATTAGTCAAACCGAAGGACATGTTAAGGAGCTCAAAGTGACCACAATGTGTCTTGAAAGCTGTTTTAGGAAGCAATAGATGGAAACCCTTCTATATACCTTTTGTAATATATAGCCAGACCCAAGAAATTCCTAATGTCACTCGGCGTTGTGGGACTGTGCCTACTCTTTATTGTCTCTATATTTTGGGAGTCAACTTGAATAACCTTGTTGGAGATTATGTGGCGTAGGAATGCCTCAGAAATCAACCAAAATGCACACTTTAAAAACTTGGTGAATACTTCATAGTTCTTAAGAGTCTGAAGAACTATTCTGAGGTGACTGACATGATCCTCTTTATTTTTGGAGTAAACTAGCATGTCATCAATAAGCACACTAACAAACATATCTAGATATTGCTTAAACACTCTATTCATGAGATCCATGAATGCTTCAGCAGGATTAGTCAAATCGAAGGACATGTTAAGGAGCTCAAAGTGACCACAATGGGTCTTGAAAGCTGTTTTAGGAAGCAATTGTTTGAAACCCTTCTATATACCTTTTGTAATATATAGCCAGACCCAAGAAATTCCTAATGTCACTCGGCGTTGTGGGACTGTGCCTACTCTTTATTGCCTCTATCTTTTGTGAGTCAACTTGAATACCCTTGTTGGAGATTATGTGGCATAGGAATGCCTCAGAAATCAACCAAAATGCACACTTTAAAAACTTGATGAATAATTCATAGTTCTTAAGAGTCTGAAGAACAATTCTGAGGTGACTGACATGATCCTCTTCATTTTTGGAGTAAACTAGGATGTCATCAATAAGCACACTAACGAACATATCTAGATATTGCTTAAACACTCTATTCATTAGATCCATGAATTCTTCAGCAGGATTAGTCAAACCGAAGGACATGGCAAGGTGCTCAAAGTGATCATAATGGGTACAGAAAGCTGTTTTAGGAAGCAATAAATGGAAACCCTTCTATATATCTTTTGTATTATATAGCCAAATCCAAGAAATTCCTAATGTCACTCGGCGTTGTGGGACTGTGCCTACTCTTTATTCCCTCTATATTTTGAGAGTCAACTTGAATACCCTCGTTGGAGATTATGTGGCATAGGAATGCCTCAGAAATCAACCAAAATGCACACTTTAAAAACTTGGTGAATACTTCATAGTTCTTAAGAGTCTGAAGAACTATTCTGAGGTGACTGACATGATCCTCTTCATTTTTGGAGAAAACTAGGAGGTAATCAATAAGCACACTAACAAACATATCTAGATATTGCTAAAACACTCTATTCATGAGATCCATGAATGCTTCAGTAGGATTAGTCAAACCGAAGGACATGTTAAGGAGCTAAAAGTTACCACAATGGGTCTTGAAAGCTATTTTAGGAAGCAATAGTTTGAAATCCTTTTATATACCTTTTGTAATATATAGCCAGACCCAAGAAATTCCTAATGTGACTCGGCGTTGTGGGACTGTGCCGACTCTTTATTTCCTCTATCTTTTGTGAGTCAACTTGAATACCCTTGTTAGAGATTATGTGGCATAGGAATGCCTCATAAATCAACCAAAATGCACACTTTAAAAAGTTGATGAATAATTCATAGTTCTTAAGAGTCTGAAGAACTATTCAGAGGTGACTGACTTGATCCTCTTCATTTTCGGAGCATATTAGGATGTCATCAATATGCACACTAACGAACATATCTAGATATTTCTTAGACACTCTATTCATGAGATCCATGAATGCTTCAGCAGGATTAGTCAAACCGAAGGACATGTTAAGGAGCTCAAAGTGACCACAATGTGTCTTGAAAGTTGTTTTAGGAAGCAATAGATGGAAACCCTTCTATATACCTTTTGTAATATATAGCCAGACCCAAGAAATTCCTAATGTGACTCGGCGTTGTGGGACTGTGCCGACTCTTTATTTCCTCTATCTTTTGTGAGTCAACTTGAATACCCTTGTTAGAGATTATGTGGCATAGGAATGCCTCATAAATCAACCAAAATGCACACTTTAAAAACTTGATGAATAATTCATAGTTCTTAAGAGTCTGAAGAACTATTCAGAGGTGACTGACTTGATCCTCTTCATTTTCGGAGCATATTAGGATGTCATCAATATGCACACTAACGAACATATCTAGATATTTCTTAGACACTCTATTCATGAGATCCATGAATGCTTCAGCAGGATTAGTCAAACCGAAGGACATGTTAAGGAGCTCAAAGTGACCACAATGTGTCTTGAAAGTTGTTTTAGGAAGCAATAGATGGAAACCCTTCTATATACCTTTTGTAATATATAGCCAGACCCAAGAAATTCCTAATGTCACTCGGCGTTGTGGGACTGTGCCTACTCTTTATTGTCTCTATATTTTGGGAGTCAACTTGAATAACCTTGTTGGATATTATATGGCATATGAATGCCTCAGAAATCAACCAAAATGCACACTTTAAAAACTTGGTGAATACTTCATAGTTCTTAAGAGTCTGAAGAACTATTCTGAGGTGACTGACATGATCCTCTTCATTTTTGGAGTAAACTAGCATGTCATCAATAAGCACACTAACAAACATATCTAGATATTGCTTAAACACTCTATTCATGAGATCCATGAATGCTTCAGCAGTATTAGTCAAATCGAAGGACATGTTAAGGAGCTCAAAGTGACCACAATCGGTCCAGAAAGCTGTTTTAGGAAGCAATAGATGGAAACCCTTCTATATACCTTTTGTAATATATAGCCAGACCCAAGAAATTCCTATTGTCACTCGGTGTTGTGGGACTGTGCCTACTCTTTATTCCATCTATATATTGGGAGTCTACTTGAATACCCTTGTTGGAGATTATGTGGCATAGGAATGCCTCAGAAATCAACCAAAATGTACACTTTAAAGACTTGGTGAATACTTCATAGTTCTTAAGAGTCTGAAGAACTATTCTAAGGTGACTGACATGATCCTCTTCATTTTTGGAGCATATTAGGATGTCATCAATAAGCACACTAACAAACATATCTAGATATTGCTTAAACACTCTATTCATGAGATCCATGAATGCTTCAGCAGGATTAGTCAAACCGAAGGACATGGCAAGGTGCTCAAAGTGATCATAATGAGTCCAGAAAGCTGTTTTAGGAAGCTATAGATGGAAACCCTTCTATATACCTTTTGTATTATATAGCCAGACCCAAGAAATTCCTAATGTCACTCGGCGTTCTGGGACTGTGCCTACTCTTTATTCCCTCTATATTTTGGGAGTCAACTTGAATACCCTCGTTGGAGATTATGTGGCATAGGAATGCCTCAGAAATCAACCAAAATGCACACTTTAAAAACTTGGTGAATACTTCATAGTTCTTAAGAGTCTGAAGAACTATTCTGAGGTGACTGACATGATCCTCTTCATTTTTGGAGTAAACTAGGATGTCATCAATAAGCACACTAACAAACATATCTAGATATTTCTTAGACACTCTATTCATGAGATCATGAATGCTTCAGCAGGATTAGTCAAACCGAAGGACATGGCAAGGTGCTAAAACTGATCATAATGGGTCCAGAAAGCTATTTTAGGAAGCAATAGATGGAAACCCTTCTATATACCTTTTGTAATATATAGCCAGACCCAAGAAATTCCTACTGTCACTCGTTGTTGTGGGACTGTGCCTACTCTTTATTCCCTCTATATATTGGGAGTCAACTTGAATACCCTTGTTGGAGATTATGTGGCATAGGAATGCCTCAGAAATCAACCAAAATGCACACTTTAAAAACTTGGTGAATAATTCATAGTTCTTAAGAGTCTGAAGAACTATTCTGAGGTGACTGACATGATCCTCTTCATTTTTGGAGTAAACTAGGATGTCATCAATAAGGACACTAACAAACATATCTAGATATTGCTTAAACACTCTATTCATGAGATCCATGAATGCTTCAGCAGGATTAGTCAAACCGAAGGACATGTTAAGGAGCTCAAAGTGACCACAATGGGTCTTGAAAGCTGTTTTAGGAAGCAATAGTTTGAAACCCTTCTATATACCTTTTGTAATATATAGCCAGACCCAAGAATTTCCTAATGCCACTCGGCGTTGTGGGACTATGCCTACTCATTATTGCCTCTATCTTTTGTGAGTCAACTTGAATACCATTGTTGGAGATTATGTGGCATAGGAATGCCTCAGAAATCAACCAAAATGCACACTTTAAAAACTTGGTGAATACTTCATAGTTCTTAAGAGTCTGAAGAACTATTCTGAGGTGACTGACATGATCCTCTTCATTTTTGGAGCATATTCGGATGTCATCAATATGCACACTAACGAACATATCTAGATATTTCTTAGACATTCTATTCATGAGATCCATGAATGCTTCAGCAGGATTAGTCAAACTGAAGGACATGGCAAGGTGCTCAAAGTGATCATAATGGGTCCAGAAAGTTGTTTTAGGAAGCAATAGATGGAAACCCTTCTATATACCTTTTGTAATATATAGCCAGACCCAAGAAATTCCTAATGTCACTCGGCGTTGTGGGACTGTGCCTACTCTTTATTGCCTCTACCTTTTGTAAGTCAACTTGAATACCCTTGCTGGAGATTATGTAGCATAGGAATGCCTCAGAAATCAACCAAAATGCACACTTTAAAAACTTGGTGAATAATTAATAGTTCTTAAGAGTCTGAAGAACTATTCTGAGGTGACTGACATGATCCTCTTCATTTTTGGAGCATATTCGGATGTCATCAATATGCACACTAACGAACATATCTAGATATTTCTTAGACACTCTATTCATGAGATCCATGAATGCTTCAGCAGGATTAGTCAAACCGAAGGACATGGCAAGGTGCTCAAAGTGATCATAATGGGTCCAGAAAGTTGTTTTAGGAAGCAATAGATGGAAACCCTTCTATATACCTTTAGTAATATATAGCCAGACCCAAGAAATTCCTAATGTCACTCGGCGTTGTGGGACTGTGCCTACTATTTATTCCCTCTATATTTTGGGAGTCAACTTGAATACCCTTGTTGGAGATTATGTGGCATTGGAATGCCTCCGAAATCAACCAAAATGCACACTTTAAAAACTTGGTGAATACTTCATAGTTCTTAAGAGTCTGAAGAACTATTCTGAGGTGACTGACATGATCCTCTTCATTTTTGGAGTAAACTAGGATGTCATCAATAAGCACACTAACAAACATATCTAGATATTTCTTAGACACTCTATTCATGAGATCATGAATGCTTCAGCAGGATTAGTCAAACCGAAGGACATGGCAAGGTGCTAAAACTGATCATAATGGGTCTAGAAAGCTATTTTAGGAAGCAATAGATGGAAACCCTTCTATATACCTTTTGTAATATATAGCCAGACCCAAGAAATTCCTACTGTCACTCGTTGTTGTGGGACTGTGCCTACTCTTTATTCCCTCTATATATTGGGAGTCAACTTGAATACCCTTGTTGGAGATTATGTGGCATAGGAATGCCTCAGAAATCAACCAAAATGCACACTTTAAAAACTTGGTGAATACTTCATAGTTCTTAAGAGTCTGAAGAACTATTCTGAGGTGACTGACATGATCCTCTTCATTTTTGGAGTAAACTAGGATGTCATCAAAAAGCACACTAACAAACATATCTAGATATTGCTTAAACACTCTATTCATGAGATCCATGAATGTTTCAGTAGGATTAGTCAAACCAAAGTTAAGGAGCTCAAAGTGACCACAATGGATCTTGAAAGCTGTTTTAGGAAGCAATAGTTTGAAACCCTTCTATATACCTTTTGTAATATATAGCCAGACCCAAGAAATTCCTAATGTCACTCGGCGTTGTCGGACTGTGCCGACTCCTTATTGCCTCTATCTTTTGGGAGTCAACTTGAATACCCTTGTTGGAGATTATGTGGCATAGGAATGCCTCAGAAATCAACAAAAATGCACACTTTAAAAACTTGGTGAATACTTCATAGTTCTTAAGAGTCTGAAGAACTATTCTGAGGTGACTGACATGATCCTCTTCATTTTTGGAGAAAACTAGGATGTCATCAATAAGGACACTAACAAACATATCTAGATATTGCTTAAACACTCTATTCATGAGATCCATGAATGCTTCAGCAGGATTAGTCAAACCGAAGGACATGTTAAGGAGCTCAAAGTGACCACAATGTGTCTTGAAAGCTATTTTAGGAAGCAATAGTTTGAAACCCTTCTATATACCTTTTGTAATATATAGCCAGACCCAAGAAATTCCTAATGTCACTCGGCGTTGTGGGACTGTGCCTACTCTTTATTGCCTCTACCTTTTGTAAGTCAACTTGAATACCCTTGTTGGAGATTATGTGGCATAGGAATGCCTCAAAAATCAACCAAAATGCACACTTTAAAAACTTGATGAATAATTCATAGTTCTTAAGAGTCTGAAGAACTATTCTGAGGTGACTGACATGATCCTCTTCATTTTTGGAGCATACTAGGATGTTATCAATATGCACACTAACGAACATATCTAGATATTTCTTAGACACTCTATTCATGAGATCCATGAATGCTTCAGCAGGATTAGTCAAACCGAAGGACATGGCAAGGTGCTCAAAGTGATCATAATGAGTCCAGAAAGTTGTTTTAGGAAGCAATAGATGGAAACCCTTCTATATACCTTTTGTAATATATAGCCAGACCCAAGAAATTCCTAATGTCACTCGGCGTTGTGGGACTGTGCCTACTCTTTATTCCCTCTATATTTTGGGAGTCAACTTGAATACCCTTGCTGGAGATTATGTGGCATAGGAATGCCTCAGAAATCAACCAAAATGCACACTTTAAAAACTTGGTGAATAATTCATAGTTCTTAAGAGTCTGAAGAACTATTCTGAGGTGACTGACATGATCCTCTTCATTTTTGGAGTAAACTAGGATGTCATCAATAAGCACACTAACAAACATATCTAGATATTGCTTAAACACTCTATTCATGAGATCCATGAATGCTTCAGCAGGATTAGTCAAACGAAGGACATGTTAAGGAGCTCAAAGTGACCACAATGGGTCTTGAAAGCTGTTTTAGGAAGCAATAGTTTGACACCCTTCTATATACCTTTTGTAATATATAGCCAGACCCAAGAAATTCCTAATGTCACTCGGTGATTTGGGACTGTGCCTACTCTTTATTGCCTCTATCTTTTGTGAGTCAACTTGAATACCCTTGTTGGAGATTATGTGGCATAGGAATGCCTCAGAAATCAACCAAAATGCACACTTTAAAAACTTGATGAATAATTCATAGTTCTTAATAGTCTGAAGAACTATTCTGAGGTGACTGACATGATCCTCTTCATTTTTGGAGCATATTAGGATGTCATCAATATGCACACTAACGAACATATCTAGATATTTCTTTGACACTCTATTCATGAGATCCATGAATGCTTCAGCAGGATTAGTCAAACCGAAGGACATGGCAAGGTGCTCAAAGTGATCATAATGGGTACAGAAAGCTGTTTTAGGAAGCAATAGATGGAAACCCTTCTATATACCTTTTGTATTATATAGCCAGACCCAAGAAATTCCTAATGTCACTCGGCGTTGTGGGACGGTGCCTACTCTTTATTCCCTCTATATTTTGGGAGTCAACTTGAATACCCTTGTTGGAGATTATGTGGCATAGGAATGCCTCAGAAATCAACCAAAATGCACACTTTAAAAACTTGGTGAATACTTCATCGTTCCTAAGAGTCTGAAGAACTATTCTGAGGTGACTGACATGATCCTCTTCATTTTTGGAGTAAACTAGGATGTCATCAATAAGCACACTAACAAACATATCTAGATATTTCTTAGACACTCTATTCATGTGATCCATGAATGCTTCAGCAGGATTAGCCAAACCGAAGGACATGGCTAGGAGCTCAAAGTGATCATAATGGGTCCAGAAAGCTATTTTAGGAAGCACTAGATGGAAACCCTTCTATATACCTTTTGTAATATATAGCCAGACCCAAGAAATTCCTAATGTCACTCGGCGTTGTGTGACTTTGCCTACTCTTTATTCCCTCTATATTTTGGGAAACAACTTGAATTACCTTGTTTGAGAATATGTGGCATAGGAATGCCTTAGAAATCAACCAAAATACACACTTTAAAAACTTGGTGAATACTTAATAGTTCTTAAGAGTCTGAAGAACTATTCTGAGGTGACTGACATAATCCCCTTCATTTTTGGAGCATACTAGGATGTCATCAATATGCACACTAACGAACATATCTAGATATTTCTAAGACACTCTATTCATGAGATCCATGAATGCTTCAGCAGGATTAGTCAAACCGAAGGACATGGCAAGGTGCTCAAAGCGATCATAATGGGTACAGAAAGCTGTTTCAGGAAGCAATAGATGGAAACGCTTCTATATACCTTTTGTAATATATAGCCAGACCCAAGAAATTCCTAATGTCACTCGGTGTTGTGGGACTGTGCCTACTCTTTATTCCCTCTATATTTTGGGAGTCAACTTGAATACCCTTGTTGGAGATTATGTGGCATAGGAATGCCTCAGAAATAAACCAAAATGCACACTTTAAAGACTTGGTGAATACTTCATAGTTCTTAAGAGTCTGAAGAACTATTCTAAGGTGACTGGCATGATCCTCTTCATTTTTGGAGTAAACTAGGATGTCATCAATAAGCACACTAACAAACATATCTAGATATTGCTTAAACACTCTATTCATGAGATCCATGAATGCTTCAGTAGGATTAGTCAAACCGAAGGACATGTTAAGGAGCTCAAAGTGACCACAATGGGTCTTGAAAGCTGTTTTAGGAAGCAATAGTTGGAAACCCTTCTATATACCTTTTGTAATATATAGCCAGACCCAAGAAATTCCTAATGTCACTCGGCGTTGTAGGACTGTGCCTACTCTTTATTGTCTCTATCTTTTGGGAGTCAACTTGAATACCCTTGTTGGAGATTATGTGGCATAGGAATGCCTCAGAAATCAACAAAAATGCACACTTTAAAAACTTGGTGAATACTTCATAGTTCTTAAGAGTCTGAAGAACTATTCTGAGGTGACTGACATGATCCTCTTCATTTTTGGAGAAAACTAGGAGGTAATCAATAAGCACACTAACAAACATATCTAGATATTGCTAAAACACTCTATTCATGAGATCCATGAATGCTTCAGTAGGATTAGTCAAACCGAAGGACATGTTAAGGAGCTAAAAGTTACCACAATGGGTCTTGAAAGCTATTTTAGGAAGCAATAGTTTGAAATCCTTTTATATAGCTTTTGTAATATATAGCCAGACCCAAGAAATTCCTAATGTGACTCGGCGTTGTCGGACTGTGCCGACTCTTTATTTTTTCTATCTTTTGTGAGTCAACTTGAATACCCTTGTTAGAGATTATGTGGCATAGGAATGCCTCATAAATCAACCAAAATGCACACTTTAAAAACTTGATGAATAATTCATAGTTCTTAAGAGTCTGAAGAACTATTCAGAGGTGACTGACTTGATCCTCTTCATTTTCGGAGCATATTAGGATGTCATCAATATGCACACTAACGAACATATCTAGATATTTCTTAGACACTCTATTCATGAGATCCATGAATGCTTCAGTAGGATTAGTCACACCGAAGGACATGGCAAGGTGCTCAAAGTGATCATAATGGGTACGGAAAGCTGTTTTAGGAAGCAATAGATGGAAACCCTTCTATATACCTTTTGTATTATATAGCCAGACCCAAGAAATTCCTTATGTCACTCGGCGTTGTGGGACTGTGCCTACTCTTTATTGCCTCTACTTTTTGTGAGTCAACTTGAATACCCTTGTTGGAGATTATGTGGCATAGGAATGCCTCAGAAATCAACCAAAATGCACACTTTAAAAACTTGGTGGATACTTCATAGTTCTTAAGAGTCTGAAGAACTATTCTGAGGTGACTGACATGATCCTCTTCATTTTTGGAGTAAACTAGGATGTCATCAATAAGCACACTAACAAACATATCTAGATATTGCTTAAACACTCTATTCATGAGATCCATGAATGCTTCAGCAGGATTAGTCAAACCGAAGGACATGTTAAGGAGCTCAAAGTGACCACAATGTGTCTTGAAAGCTGTTTTAGGAAGCAATAGATGGAAACCCTTCTATATACCTTTTGTAATATATAGCCAGACCCAAGAAATTCCTAATGTCACTCGGCGTTGTGGGACTGTGCCTACTCTTTATTGTCTCTATATTTTGGGAGTCAACTTGAATAACCTTGTTGGATATTATGTGGCATAGGAATGCCTCAGAAATCAACCAAAATGCACACTTTAAAAACTTGGTGAATACTTCATAGTTCTTAAGAGTCTGAAGAACTATTCTGAGCTGACTGACATGATCCTCTTCATTTTTGGAGTAAACTAGCATGTCATCAATAAGCACACTAACAAACATATCTAGATATTGCTTAAACACTCTATTCATGAGATCCATGAATGCTTCAGCAGTATTAGTCAAATCGAAGGACATGTTAAGGAGCTCAAAGTGACCACAATGGGTCCAGAAAGCTGTTTTAGGAAGCAATAGATGGAAACCCTTCTATATACCTTTTGTAATATATAGCCAGACCCAAGAAATTCCTACTGTCACTCGGTGTTGTGGGTCTGTGCCTACTCTTTATTCCATCTATATATTGGGAGTCAACTTGAATACCCTTGTTGGAGATTATGTGGCATAGGAATGCCTCAGAAATCAACCAAAATGCACACTTTAAAGACTTGGTGAATACTTCATAGTTCTTAAGAGTCTAAAGAACTATTCTAAGGTGACTGACATGATCCTCTTCATTTTTGGAGTATATTAGGACGTCATCAATAAGCACACTAACAAACATATCTAGATATTGCTTAAATACTCTATTCATGAGATCCATGAATGCTTCAGCAGGATTAGTCAAACCGAAGGAGATGGCAAGGTGCTCAAAGTGATCATAATGAGTCCAGAAAGCTGTTTTAGGAAGCAATAGATGGAAACCCTTCTATATACCTTTTGTATTATATAGCCAGACCCAAGAAATTCCTAATGTCACTCGGCGTTCTGGGACTGTGCCTACTCTTTATTCCCTCTATATTTTGGGAGTAAACTTGAATACCCTCGTTGGAAATTATGTGGCATAGGAATGCCTCAGAAATCAACCAAAATGCACACTTTAAAAACTTGGTGAATACTTCATAGTTCTTAAGAGTCTGAAGAACTATTCTGAGGTGACTGACATGATCCTCTTCATTTTTGGAGTAAACTAGGATGTCATCAATAAGCACACTAACAAACATATCTAGATATTGCTTAAACACTCTATTCATGAGATCCATCAATGCTTCAACAGGATTAGTCAAACCGAAGGACATGTTAAGGAGCTCAAAGTGACCACAAAGGGTCTTGAAAGCTGTTTTAGGAAGCAATAGTTTGAAACCCTTCTATATACCTTTTGTAATATATAGCCAGACCCAAGAAATTCCTAATGTCACTCGGCGTTTTGGGACTATGCGTACTCATTATTGCCTCTATCTTTTGTGAGTCAACTTGAATACCATTGTTGGAGATTATGTGGCATAGGAATGCCTCAGAAATCAACCAAAATGCACACTTTAAAAACTTGGTGAATACTTCATAGTTCTGAAGAGTCTGAAGAACTATTCTGAGGTGACTGACATGATCCTCTTCATTTTTGGAGCATATTCGGATGTCATCAATATGCACACTAACGAACATATCTAGATATTTCTTAGACACTCTATTCATGAGATCCATGAATGCTTCAGCAGGATTAGTCAAACCGAAGGACATGGCAAGGTGCTCAAAGTGATCATAATGGGTCCAGAAAGTTGTTTTAGGAAGCAATAGATGGAAACCCTTCTATATACCTTTTGTAATATATAGCCAGACCCAAGAAATTCCTAATGTCACTCGGCGTTGTGGGACTGTGCCTACTCTTTATTGCCTCTACCTTTTGTAAGTCAACTTGAATACCCTTGCTGGAGATTATGTGGCATAGGAATGCCTCAGAAATCAACCAAAATGCACACTTTAAAAACTTGGTGAATAATTAATAGTTCTTAAGAGTCTGAAGAACTATTCTGAGGTGACTGACATGATCCTCTTCATTTTTGGAGCATATTCGGATGTCATCAATATGCACACTAACGAACATATCTAGATATTTCTTAGACACTCTATTCATGAGATCCATGAATGCTTCAGCAGGATTAGTCAAACCGAAGGACATGGCAAGGTGCTCAAAGTTATCATAATGGGTCCAGAAAGTTGTTTTAGGAAGCAATAGATGGAAACCCTTCTATATACCTTTTGTAATATATAGCCAGACCCAAGAAATTCCTAATGTCACTCGGCGTTGTGGGACTGTGCCTACTATTTATTCCCTCTATATTTTGGGAGTCAACTTGAATACCCTTGTTGGAGATTATGTGGCATAGGAATGCATCCGAAATCAACCAAAATGCACACTTTAAAAACTTGGTGAATACTTCATAGTTCTTAAGAGTCTGAAGAACTATTCTGAGGTGACTGACATGATCCTCTTCATTTTTGGAGTAAACTAGGATGTCATCAATAAGCACACTAACAAACATATCTAGATATTTCTTAGACACTCTATTCATGAGATCATGAATGCTTCAGCAGGATTAGTCAAACCGAAGGACATGGCAAGGTGCTAAAACTGATCATAATGGGTCCAGAAAGCTATTTTAGGAAGCAATAGATGGAAACCCTTCTATATACCTTTTGTAATATATAGCCAGACCCAAGAAATTCCTACTGTCACTCGTTGTTGTGGGACTGTGCCTACTCTTTATTCCCTCTATATATTGGGAGTCAACTTGAATACCCTTGTTGGAGATTATGTGGCATAGGAATGCCTCAGAAATCAACCAAAATGCACACTTTAAAAACTTGGTGAATACTTCATAGTTCTTAAGAGTCTGAAGAACTATTCTGAGGTGACTGACATGATCCTCTTCATTTTTGGAGTAAACTAGGATGTCATCAAAAAGCACACTAACAAACATATCTAGATATTGCTTAAACACTCTATTCATGAGATCCATGAATGTTTCAGCAGGATTAGTCAAACAAAAGTTAAGGAGCTCAAAGTGACCACAATGGGTCTTGAAAGCTGTTTTAGGAAGCAATAGTTTGAAACCCTTCTATATACCTTTTGTAATATATAGCCAGACCCAAGAAATTCCTAATGTCACTCGGCGTTGTCGGACTGTGCCGACTCCTTATTGCCTCTATCTTTTGGGAGTCAACTTAAATACCCTTGTTGGAGATTATGTGGCATAGGAATGCCTCAGAAATCAACAAAAATGCACACTTTAAAAACTTGGTGAATACTTCATAGTTCTTAAGAGTCTGAAGAACTATTCTGAGGTGACTGACATGATCCTCTTCATTTTTGGAGAAAACTAGGATGTCATCAATAAGGACACTAACAAACATATCTAGATATTGCTTAAACACTCTATTCATGAGATCCATGAATGCTTCAGCAGGATTAGTCAAACCGAAGGACATGTTAAGGAGCTCAAACTGACCACAATGTGTCTTGAAAGCTATTTTAGGAAGCAATAGTTTGAAACCCTTCTATATACCTTTTGTAATATATAGCCAGACCCAAGAATTTCCTAATGCCACTCGGCGTTGTGGGACTATGCCTACTCTTTATTCCCTCTATATTTTGGGAGTCAACTTGAATACCCTTGCTGGAGATTATGTGGCATAGGAATGCCTCAGAAATCAACCAAAATGCACACTTTAAAAACTTGGTGAATACTTCATAGTTCTTAAGAGTCTGAAGAACTATTCTGAGGTGACTGACATGATCCTCTTCATTTTTGGAGTAAACTAGGATGTCATCAATAAGCACACTAACAAACATATCTAGATATTGCTTAAACACTCTATTCATGAGATCCATGAATGCTTCAGCAGGATTAGTCAAACCGAAGGACATGTTAAGGAGCTCAAAGTGACCACAATGGGTCTTGAAAGCTGTTTTAGGAAGCAATAGTTTGACACCCTTCTATATACCTTTTGTAATATATAGCCAGACCCAAGAAATTCCTAATGTCACTCGGTGATTTGGGACTGTGCCTACTCTTTATTGCCTCTATCTTTTGTGAGTCAACTTGAATACCCTTGTTGGAGATTATGTGGCATAGGAATGCCTCAGAAATCAACCAAAATGCACACTTTAAAAACTTGATGAATAATTCATAGTTCTTAATAGTCTGAAGAACTATTCTGAGGTGACTGACATGATCCTCTTCATTTTTGGAGCATATTAGGATGTCATCAATATGCACACTAACGAACATATCTAGATATTTCTTTGACACTCTATTCATGAGATCCATGAATGCTTCAGCAGGATTAGTCAAACCGAAGGACATGGCAAGGTGCTCAAAGTGATCATAATGGGTACAGAAAGCTGTTTTAGGAAGCAATAGATGGAAACCCTTCTATATACCTTTTGTATTATATAGCCAGACCCAAGAAATTCCTAATGTCACTCGGCGTTGTGGGACGGTGCCTACTCTTTATTCCCTCTATATTTTGGGAGTCAACTTGAATACCCTTGTTGGAGATTATGTGGCATAGGAATGCCTCAGAAATCAACCAAAATGCACACTTTAAAAACTTGGTGAATACTTCATCGTTCCTAAGAGTCTGAAGAACTATTCTGAGGTGACTGACATGATCCTCTTCATTTTTGGAGTAAACTAGGATGTCATCAATAAGCACACTAACAAACATATCTAGATATTTCTTAGACACTCTATTCATGTGATCCATGAATGCTTCAGCAGGATTAGCCAAACCGAAGGACATGGCTAGGAGCTCAAAGTGATCATAATGGGTCCAGAAAGCTGTTTTAGGAAGCAATAGATGGAAACACTTCTATATACCTTTTGTAATATATAGCCAGACCCAAGAAATTCCTAATGTCACTCGGCGTTGTGTGACTTTGCCTACTCTTTATTCCCTCTATATTTTGGGAAACAACTTGAATTACCTTGTTGGAGAATATGTGGCATAGGAATGCCTTAGAAATCAACCAAAATACACACTTTAAAAACTTGGTGAATACTTAATAGTTCTTAAGAGTCTGAAGAACTATTCTGAGGTGACTGACATAATCCCCTTCATTTTTGGAGCATACTAGGATGTCATCAATATGCACACTAACGAACATATCTAGATATTTCTAAGACACTCTATTCATGAGATCCATGAATGCTTCAGCAGGATTAGTCAAACCGAAGGACATGGCAAGGTGCTCAAAGCGATCATAATGGGTACAGAAAGCTGTTTCAGGAAGCAATAGGTGGAAACGCTTCTATATACCTTTTGTAATATATAGCCAGACCCAAGAAATTCCTAATGTCACTTGGTGTTGTGGGACTGTGCCTACTCTTTATTCCCTCTATATTTTGGGAGTCAACTTGAATACCCTTGTTGGAGATTATCTGGCATAGGAATGCCTCAGAAATAAACCAAAATGCACACTTTAAAGACTTGGTGAATACTTCATAGTTCTTAAGAGTCTGAAGAACTATTCTAAGGTGACTGGCATGATCCTCTTCATTTTTGGAGTAAACTAGGATGTCATCAATAAGCACACTAACAAACATATCTAGATATTGCTTAAACACTCTATTCATGAGATCCATGAATGCTTCAGTAGGATTAGTCAAACCGAAGGACATGTTAAGGAGCTCAAAGTGACCACAATGGGTCTTGAAAGCTGTTTTAGGAAGCAATAGTTTGAAACCCTTCTATATACCTTTTGTAATATATAGCCAGACCCAAGAAATTCCTAATGTCACTCGGCGTTGTAGGACTGTGCCTACTCTTTATTGTCTCTATCTTTTGGGAGTCAACTTGAATACCCTTGTTGGAGATTATGTGGCATAGGAATGCCTCAGAAATCAACCAAAATGCACACTTTAAAAACTTGGTGAATAATTCATAGTTCTTAAGAGTCTGAAGAACTATTCTGAGGTGACTGACATGATCCTCTTCATTTTTTGAGTAAACTAGGATGTCATCAATAAGCACACTAACGAACATATCTAGATATTGCTTAAACACTCTATTCATGAGATCCATGAATTCTTCAGCAGGATTAGTCAAACCGAAGGACATGTTAAGGAGCTGAAAGTGACCTTAATGGGTCCTGAAAGCTATTTTAGGAATGTCACTTTCTCTAACTTTCAACTAATGATATCCTGATTTGAGGTCTATCTTAGAGAAATAAGTGGCACCGTGAAGTTTGTAGAATAAGTCATCCATTCTACGGAGGGGATACTTATTATTGATGGTGAATTTTTTAAACTAGAGGTAATTGATATGCATTCTATGTGTATCATCTTACTTATGCATGAAGAGAACTTGAGCACCCTAAGGTGAAACACTTAGGTGAATGAAACACTTATCAAGATCTCTTAACTTCTCTTTTAAATCTTTTAACTCAGTTGGAGATATTTGATATGGAAGAACAGAGATAGGATGAGTTCAAAAAGGACATCTATTACTAAATCTCTTTGCCTATCGGGAGGAACTCTGAGAATATTATCTGTATAGACCTCTGGAAACTTATTCAAAATTTGAACTGACTGAAGGCGTGGTGTCGCATATTAGAGTCTCTAGCCCTTACTAAATGGCAAATACACCCTTAGAAACTATATTCTAGCCTTAAGGTATGAAAGAAGTAACCCTTAGCCATAACAGGACTTTCCCAAACTAAGATTGGCTTATCTAGAAACTAAACTTTACAACTTGGGTTCCATAATCGGCTGAGGCATATTAGGAGTATAACCAATACATGAGTAGAATAACATTAAAACCCACCATGTTTAACTCAACTAAGTTAGTTGTGGTGTCTTTATTATGGACTAACATAGTGCATTCCCTATAGATTCTCTTCACTATAATAGACTCACCGACCAGAGTAAAAACACTGGAAGGTCTAAAAGTTGTTTGAGGAAAATTCCAAACTTTAAGGCCACATAAGGAGTAACAAAGGATAAAGTAGCACCTAGATCAGGTAAGGTGTAAATATTAATAGTAAAGACCTTTAACGTACTAGTAACAATGTCTATAGAGTTCTCTTGATCCTAGCGACTACACATAGCATACAAATAGTTCTAACCTCTGCCTGCCCCTATAGTAGTGCCTCTTTGGGAAACCGCACTTGTTGAGGTGGTAGAATAGGTTTTTAATGCCACCATTGCCCTTCCTTGCAGATGAACAATCCCTCAATAAGTGGCATTGTTCGCCACATCAATAGCATCAACCTCTACATGAATGAAACTTTGCTAAGTGGCTCCCGCCATACTTACCGCAAGGTGCGTGTCAAGAGTTTCCTTGACATATACCACTCTACATCTAAGAACTCTGAGCCCTAAAGTTCTAACTGTTTTGGAACCTCCGCTCATTTTTGCTGCCCACTGCTGGTGTTCTAGTGATTGCCGGTGCGGGTGTAAGGACCTCTTCTAAAAGAAAGATCTATTACCATTTCCATTCCTTTGCTAAGTAGTCTCACGACCCGCTGACTTTTCCTTCTTACTCTAATGCTCCTCTCTATCTTTCTGCATATCCTCCTCTAGCTATTAGGAGTAGACCATAAATTTGGAGATATCCATGTCACTGATTAACAAGGTGCCCTTATACTCTTTCTTCACATACTAACCTAGACAAGACACAAACTTTCTCATCCTAGCTCTCATGTCTTGTACCATCTCTAGAGCATACCTAGATAACTGAGTGAACTTGAGACCATATTTCTTCTTGCTTACGGTGCCCTGCTTCAAGTTCACAAACTCTTTTGCCTTAGCCTCTCTCAGCTCCTAGGGAAAGAAGTAGTTCAAGAATGCCTCCTCAAAATCACCCCAGACTGCTGGAGCTGCATTCTTACCTTGACCTCATTCCCATTAATCTTACCACACATTTGCAACATCCTTGATCTGATAGAAGCAAGATCGAATCCCCCAGTCTCTGTTGCATGCATCGCTCTTAGAGTTTTTCATATCGTATCAATAAAGTTTTGAGGGTCCTCATAAACCTTAGACCCCATAAAGACCAGAGAGATTATTCTAAGAGACTCTCTAATCCTTGATGCTTTTAATGAGTCATGAGAGCTATAACTGGTAGGTGTTCATCCTTGACAGCCTAATTGAGCAGCAACCAACTATATAAGCATTTCAAAAGACCCTCTAAATTCTACCATTGAAGTACAAATACGGGGAGGCTGAGGAGCAGGTTCTTTTGAAACTCTCTCATTGTTAGTAGGTGCATTCTGACCAACTATCGCGCAAGCCCCACTCCTACACTATATCCTATTCTATGGAGGCAGATTGGTTGTGTTGCTTCTAATAGAAACCTCAGCGCTTGCAGTGTTTCTTTGACAAACAGTACATTTTGGAGGCATGAATTGAAATAGGTGAATGCAACAGATAAGAGGAAATCTTTATAGACTTAAAATCTATTGCACGAACTAGAGTATTGTCACGACCCGAATGTAGACCCGAATCGTAACACGGGACAAGGACCCTCGAGAGACTCCAAGTCGGCCCATGGCATGAGCATACATCTAATTCAATATCAATAAAGCAGAATACTTAGCATAACAACAGAGCGGAAGCATAAACATAACATGACATGGAAAGTGGAACGTAATACATGCATAACAATTGAATTCTACACATAATCTGAAAGTCTCTAACATAGCTGATGGGTTGATGGGAGAACACCCCTAACAAACTTGGAATGTCTATAAAATGGAACATGAAAAGATAACTGATATCAAACTGGTCCTCAGAGAATAAGGACTCACCAAGAGCTGGATGCAAATCTCTGAGACAAACTAATGACGGTGCTTGGTCTAAAGATCGGAGCCTGTATCATAAAACGATACAACATAGAGTATGTAGTCAGTATATAGAATGTACCAAGTATGATAGGTAGGTAAAAATGGACATTTAGAAATACATAAAAAAGCTCATAAAAGATCATCAGAGTGGTGATCTTAGGCAAATTTATATGCCCAAGTGATACTCAAATGTGTCATTTTAGCCTTGTTTATCTATCAATGTTTATACATTCTCATGTGATTGGTAATAAAATGTGAATTTGTACTAACCAACATGATTAGCATTGTTTTGCAGGTAAAATGTGATTTTGGGAAGCTAAAATGCATGTTGGAATAGATCGGGGTTGGACTCGGATGTGAGCAAAGGACAAGGCATTGGAAGGCACAAAATAAAGAGGCTCCGCGATGGAGCCGTGTCACTCTGCCATTGCGGAGGCCTTCTGCCTGGATAGGGAATTTTTGCCCAATTTCCAGAGAGGGTTCGCGTTGGGTCCGTGGCACGGTGGCCTCGCTCCGCGTTGCACACCGTGCCACGTTGAGCCTGATTACCTGGACCCCCAACTTCCAGTGAGGGTCCGCGTCGGTGGCGTGTCACGGAGGCAGTGCTCCGCGATGCACTCCGTGACACGTTGCTTGTTATTCCGGGAAAAATTCCCACTAGTATAAATAGAACACTTAGGTTCATTTTTCAATATTCTGACTTGGTGGGGAAAAAACGTGGGTTACAGGCAGTTGAGGGGACGAAATTATCAGGGTTTTTCTCTCTTTCCTTCTCCTTGAATTCAATTGCTTGTATGTTTAACACTCATTTAACGATGTTTAATCCACAAATGAGTGGCTAATTCCTCTTCTTGCTGAGGTTAAGAACACTTGTAGTGAAATGTGATTATTGATTCTTTGGTTTTTTATCTTTTCTTCCATGGTTGTTCTATTGATTCTTGTTCTTACTGCATTAATGTGTGGCCTACGTTAATGTATATCTAAATAGTCCGGTTTCACTCGAGAGAGCAAGAAATTGGAAAGTTGTGAATTAATAGGATATGATCCTTTCTTAGTTTGGGGAAATTGAGAATTGATTTACCTTCAGGATAGAAATATACCTGAAAGTCGTATTAGTCAATTTAGGAACGGGGTTTGTATGGCTAGAACATGAATTTTCGTTTAATCACAGAAATGTAGGTGGACGGTTCATGATTCTTAAGTTGGGTTAAATACGAGAGTTTTAATCCACATGCTAACAATGTCACATCTAGCATCCGCAAACCTGAGTCAGGAGGGAGGTTTGAGCTCAAACAAAACATGGTGCCATTACTGCACACTAGCGGGCAGTTTATAGGTCTCCCTCATGAAGATCCACAGCAGCATCTCCAAAATTTTTTGGAGATAAGTGACACTTACATCCCCGCTGGAGTGTCATCAGATTATGTCCGGCTTACATTGTTCCTATTTTCACTATTGGGAGAAGCCAAGAGGTGGTTGAAAGCTGAGCCACCTAACTCTATTTCTACGTGGGATGATCTTGCAAGGAAATTCTAGATACGATTTTTTCCCTCCGGTAAAACAGCAAGACTTAGAAGTCAAATTCTAAGTTTCAAACAGAGAGAGGGAGAGAATCTATATCAGGCTTGGGAGAGATTCAAGTCCATGTTGCGGGATTGTCCTCATCATCATCAATCCAATGATGTGCTGGTGCACACTTTTATAGAGGGTTTGGAACCCCATACAAAAATATTGCTAGACTCAGCAGCTGGGGGACAAGCGCTGGAGAAAACTTATGAGGAGCTGTATACCTTGTTGAACCGTATTTCGCAGGGCAATCCGGAGTGGAATGCTGATTCATCAAGAGGAGGGACAAGGAAAGCAGCAGGAGTTCTAGAAGTGGATGGTTTTACAGCTATCACTCCACAGATAGCTGCTTTACAGAATCAACTCAACACCCACTTCAGTAACATGACAATGAACTAGCCTCAAGCCCCAGTGAATGTAGTGCAGCAGATGTGGTGTGAAGTGTACGGGAGCGGTGAGCACTCAGCTGAGTGTTGTGGAGCAAATCCGGACTCGGTGAACTTTGTGGGAAATGTACAAAGAAACAACCACCAATAGTATGGCAACAACTACAATTCCAATTGGAGGAATCATCTGAATTTCTCCTGGGGTAGCAACAATCATCAGGGGCAAAGTTCGAGTTAGGGTGTGCAAAGGAACCAAGGAGGGCAGCAGAATTATCAAGCACAATTTAGAAACAACAATGCACCTCCTCCACCACCATCACCCAGCATTGAGGAGATGTTCAAGACGATGATAGCTAACCAAGCTCAATTGCAGGCTGACTATGTGAAATTGGCAGCCGAGGTGAAAAACAACCAGTTAGCTCCCAAGGCACTTGAATATCAATTTGGGCAATTTGCTGGAGCCCAAAATACTAGGCCTAGAGGAGGACTTCCGAGTGACACAGATCCCAACCCCAAGCAGGTGAATGCGGTGACCACAAGGAGTGGTTTGCAACTGAAATAGGTGGAACCAGAAAGACCACCTCAATAATTGGGAGCAGCAGAAGTTGAGAGGGAGCAAGGTGATGAGAGGGGGAAGACTAAGGAAGCTGAATCAGAAAGACCACCACCCCCGTTCCCTCAACGATTAAAGAAACACAAGGAGGAGGCGTGTTTCAAGAAATTCATGGAGGTGCTGAAACAGGTACATATTAACTTACCTCTTGTTGATGTTTTGCAGAGAGTGCCGAAGTATGCCAAGTATATAAAGGACATGGTGGCAAATAAAAGTCGGTTGACTGAGTATGCTACGGTGGCTCTTATGGAGGAGTGCACTTCCCGGATACAAAACCGACTGCCCACAAAGCTCAAAGATCTTGGGAGCTTTACTATATAGATTACTATTGGGCAGGGAATCCGAGCTCGTGGGTTATGTGATTTGGGAGCGAGCATTAATTTGATGCCGTCATCGGTATTAAAAAAGCTGGGTCTAGGAAGTCCTAGACCCACAACAGTGAACTTGCAATTGGCGGATCGGTCCTTAGCCAGACCTGATGGCATTGTGGAGGACGTTCTGGTGCAAGTTGGCTCCCTGATCTTCCCGGTAGATTTCGTTGTGCTGGATTTTGGAGCAGACGCAGAACTCCCATTTATTTTGGGACGTCCTTTCTTGGCGATCGGGAAAGCGCTGATTGATGTAGCTGTGGGGCAGCTAAAAATGCGGGCATACGACAAGGTGGAAGTGTTCGATGTGTACAAGGCACCCAAGCTCCCGATTGTGTACGAGGAACTCTCAGTGATCAATGTGATTGATCGAGTTGATGATGAGCAGATAAAGGATTCACGAGAGTTATTGGGAAAACCACCAGAACGGTGTAAGAAATACTGGGGGGAGGACGATTTTTGAGAGAAAACGTCCATCACCCTAGAGGACAACTGAGCTGAATGACGTCAAGCCGCGACGGTAAATCAGGCGCTGCAGGGGAGGCAACCCGTGAAATTTTTCTTTGAAAATTGTGAATAGATTTATTTATTTATTTTTATTCATTTTCTTTTCTTTTCTTGATGAACAACAAAATTTTTAGTTTTTATTTTTATTTTTAGTGAAACCTATAATTCTAACCGATTTCTTGTAGTAGAATGAGTTTCAGGTCGAACGGAGGGAAAATATACAAGGAATCGCAGAGGAAAATTCGAGGTATGAAAATCAAGAAAAAGTGGCAAAACAGTGAGCTAGGGCGATAGCTCCGTGTCACGGAGGAGGGCCTCCGTGTTACCCTCCATGACACGTTGAGGTATAAAGCCGAAATTTTAAACAATTCCAGAACACCCTCGCGACAGCTCCGTGTCACGGAGGCAGTGCTCCGCGATGCACTCCGTGACACGTTGCTGTGTATATCGCGATGGGTCACACTGGGTTGTCGGGTGACCCGCGCGATTATTCCACTTTTAAACCCCGAATCCCCCTCAAACTTTCTTTATTTCTCACACACTCCACGACCAAACTCCCTAAAACCCCTCCCCCTTCAACGTGACACGGAATAGGCCAAGGATTTCATTGAGTTTTCTTCAATTATTCAAAGTTAAGGTATGTTCCTCAATTCCATCTCAATTCTTATCGATTTTCTTCGATATTGAGCATGTGATGTGAGCTAAACTTGCCCTAAGTAGAAATTACAATTGAATTGTTTTTGATGGATGTTCGGAGTATCATTGTGATCACTTGAACTCGTTAATTGCATAATTTAATCGAATTTTTGTTGATACAATCATAGCTAGGGCTTGTTTTTGAATTTGAAGTGGAAAAATGTAGTGAACTAGTAAAATTCATGATGGGTTGTACATGTTGAGTGAGATGAGTCGATGTGCTAGTTGTTATTATGCTAAAAGACCGACGGATTCTCGGGATTAGGGGAATATTGAAATTTGCAAAAATTGGGTGAGTTGTATAGGTTCTTGTAGATAAATTCTTGTTGTTTTCGTTTCTTTGTTTTTCCTTGCTAAGTGCGATGGGATAAAATGTTATCGATGGTAATGATTGTGGTTACCTATACGAAGTCTGAGTAGTACATAGAATACATACCGTCGAGTTCTTCGAATGCACTGAGCATGTTTGTATGTTTGGCTGTTTGTTGTGTAATTAGGTATGATCTTTCCATAATGTTGTAATTTTAGCTAAGGACTAAGTGTGGGGTGGCCTAGCTTAACCTGACCTTAGTCGAAGCTAATACTCATGGGCTTAATATTGATCTTGTCTATTTGGGTTGACAGGAAAAAAATGGCATGCAGGCAAGAAAAGGGGAAAGGCGCATCAACATCTGGCGCCGGAAGAAAGAGAATCAGACTGGGCACAACAGTCCCAGCAGCACCAGCGGTTCCACACAGCCAACGCCGCCAATACGGAACCAGTTGGGTGACAGAAGAGGGGAAGAAGTGGTATGCCAAGCACAAGGAGAGAAAGTACTTCCCCGAGGAACACATAGCTCGGGAACCGTTGGCATAGGAGTTCCCTAGGATTGTCCATAGGATCGAGGCAGCTGGGCTCAATTTCATCTTTGAAGAGCCCAAGGAATGCAACTTACACCTGATTCGGGAATTCTATGCCAATTGGAACCCGACTCTCAGAAGTCACACCATCAAAATCAGAGGGCAAATAGTCACCTTTGAGCCCCACCACCTCAATGCTATCCTAGGGGCGCGAGACATAGACGCCCACGTACTTCGACAGCTGAACATCACTGCACCATATGCGGACATCAGACGCACTTTGTGTAGAACCCGATCGACAGCTAGATGGAGCAGACACAAGGAGAGGGGCTACCATCAGACTTTGCCTTATTCACAGATGAACAGGAAAGCCAGGATATGGCTTAAGATCGTCTGTTCCTGCCTAATCCCGGGAGTACATATGACGGATGTAACCTGGGATCGTGTATGCCTGGTGTACGCCCTGATGAAAGGGTTGGAGATCAACGTGGGGGCGGTGATTATCTTCGCCATGAAGAGAGCCCGGTTGCATCAGGGGCACAGATACGGATTTGGTGGGCTACTCACCACATTCCTGAGGGGCCTAGATGTTGAGGAAGAGGCCCTTGATTATATCCCGCAGATGGAGCGGCGGGCCTTAGATGTCACTAAAACTAAGGCACCCGACACCACCCATGGGCCCGTTCTTACACTAGACGAGCGACATACTTGTGATGATCAGTATATGGCTCGCATGTACGGGATGCAGATGCTCCAGCTGAGGATAGGCGGGAGGCCAGCAACAGAGGAGGAGCTATGGCAGCTCGAGCTAGACTACCCTTTTGGCGAAAACGCCAGGGCTCTATGCCGAGTGGGGCTAGCATTTGTAGAGCCCACGGATGATGATGTCCCCATAGACGAGGAGACACGTCGGGAGGACTCCGATGTGGAGTCTGATGATGACGATGGGGGTGATTCAGACATAGGAGACGAAGCAGCAGCACCTGATAAAGAAGTGGAGTACTTTGATTGATCAGGGAGTTCCACCACCCATTTTTTTGTGCTATTTTAATTTCTGTGAACACTGAGGACAGTGTTCGTGATAAGTGTGGGGTGGGAGTAGTTAGGTGTTGGTTATGCTGTTATGTATGTCCTAATCTGTTGTTGTGCCTGTGAACAAAATTTTCTGACCCTGTGAATTGTGATTGTTAAGTTGTTGTTCTGTATTGTAAATATATGTGAAACTGTTGTGTGTTGCTGAATGTTGCTAGCTGAGTTTGTACATATGTTTGTTTATCAAAATGATCGATATTTTTAAAAAAAATTTCAATTCTTGGGTTTCTCAACGTTTGTTTTCGATTCTTTTACCAAGAATGGTCCCATTGAACCAAAGTCCTACTTAGTGACCGTTCCCTATGATGGATGGATGACGACCGTCTTAAGGGAAATGTAGTCGTTAGGAGTAAATTTTTCATTTATTTTTCAGTTGTTTTTCTTTTGTGGGTTGCATCCCAAAACTTGTAGTTACTTTATGGTTGCGGAATTGTGGTTGCGTGTTGTACATGATATTTAAAATGCAAATGTGATTCGTATGAAAGCATGCAACGTTGTAAATATGTTAAGATACCTAGGCCATAGAGTCGATTTAGTGTGATTGAGGCTTAATGTTTGAATTCCTGTAATTAGCTGATTGGAGAGTCTTTGAATACGTCTCGAATTGAGCATGTGCAATAAGTGTGACGTGAGGTTTTGTTATTCCATGCCATTGTGAAGTGTCTAGAACTTGCCTGGTGTGTGTACAAAACGAAATGAAGGAGGTGTATTGTAGGAAAAGATGTAGGCATTTCTTTGTTTTTAACTGAAAGTTTCTATTTTTCATAATTGTACCCACCTTGATTGTGTACCCTAGTCAGCCCGTTGAGCCTTTAGCCTATTAATTTTTTTCTTTTGTCAAAAAGTGTAAACCGAGCTTAATCCCTTCTTTTAATTAGCCGCAAATTTGATCCAAAACTCTTAAGCGCTTAAGAAGAGAAAATCATTTTCCCAAAGTGTCAAAGAGTGAGAATGGTGAAAAGAAAAGAAGAGCAGAGTGATGGAAGAAAAGAAAAGGGTGAATGTGCACTTGTTATAAATAAACTATAATGAAGGTGCATGAATAATCTTTGTTGTTGTGTCAAGTGTGCTTAATAAGATGGGCCAAACTAATGAAATACTTCAAGAATGGGAGGATGAAGAAATAAACAATGCCCATGAGTTTGATGGGATGTATTGAAAAGGCGCTTAAGATACTAGTGGCTATTATTGGCTAGCCCAATATTTACTACTTCCGTAGCTTACATTACAACCCGTTAAAGTCCTACGTGATCCTACATCACACTTCTTTATATTAGTGGAGTAATACACTAAAGGCAAGCTTGTGGGTCATGACATGATGCATGTGAATTCTTTTGGGAGAGAGAGCGAAATTGTGTTTTTATGCCCCTGCTTGAAATTTTGTGAGTTCATATGATCAAAAAGGGAAAAATTCTCTTGTGTTGTGAGGGTACATGCTTTATGAAGGATTAATTTTCGTGTCGGATGTCTTGATCAGCTGATTTGCATGAGTTTGACAATATCGAGAGTCGATTCTTAAGTCTAGGAGGTCTTGATGTATTGAAGGTCATTGCATTGACAGGACCATGCATGTTTTCTTGATGATTTGCTGTATTGAATAATCGATATGACCGTAACCTAAATTGTCAAACCAAAGTAGTGAGGTTTGGGTGTAAATTGCATGAGGTGTAAGATTGTTGTTCAAGGACGAACAAGGATTTAAGTGTGGGGTAAGTGATCTTGGGCAAATTTATATGCCCAAGTGATACTCAAATGTGTCATTTTAGCCTTGTTTATCTATCAATGTTTATACATTCTCATGTGATTGGTAATAAAATGTGAATTTATACTAACCAACATGATTAGCATTGTTTTGCAGGTAAAATGTGATTTTGGGAAGCTAAAATGCATATTGGAATAGATCGGGGTTGGACTCAGATGTGAGCAAAGGACAAGGCATTGGAAGGCACAAAATAAAGAGGCTCCGCGATGGAGCCGTGTCACGCTGCCATCGCGGAGGCCTTCTGCCTGGATAGGGAATTTTCGCCGAATTTCTAGAGAGGGTTTGCGTTGGGTCCGTGGCACGGTGGCCTGGATCCGCGTTGCACGCCGTGCCACGTTGAGCCTGATTACCTGGACCCCCAACTTCCAGTGAGGGTCTGCGTCTGTGGCGTTTCACGGAGGCAGTGCTCCGCGATGCACTCCGTGACATGTTGCTTGTTATTCCGGGAAAAATTCCCACTAGTATAAATAGAACACTTAGGTTCATTTTTCAATATTCTGACTTGGTGGAGCAAGAACGTGGGTTACAGGCAGTTGAGGGGACAAAATCATCAGGGTTTTTCTCTCTTTCCTTCTCCTTGAATTCAATTGCTTGTATGTTTAACACTCATTTAACGATGTTTAATCCACAAATGAGTGGCGAATTCCTCTTCTTGCTGAGGTTAAGAACACTTGTTATGAAATGTGATTATTGATTCTTTGGTTTTTTATCTTTTCTTCCATGGTTGTTCTATTGATTCTTGTTCTCACTACATTAATGTGTGGCCTATGTTAATGTATATCTAAAAAGTCCGGTTTCACTCGAGAGAGCAAGAAATTGGAAAGTTGTGAATTAATAGGATATGATCCTTTCTTAGTTGAGGAAAGTTGAGAATTAATTTACCTTCAGGATAGAAATATACCTGAAAGTCGTATTAGTCAATTTAGGAACGGGGTTTGTATGGCTAGAACATGAATTTTCGTTTAATCACAGAAATGTAGGTGGACGGTTCATGATTCTTAAGTTGGGTTAAATACGAGAGTTTTAATCCATTGGCAGTAGTTCTTGACTAGCAACCAGAGGAAAAGACTAACCGAATGATATGGATAATTGATTTCTTTACAAGTTCAATTAACCTCAGCATGCTCACATTCATAGTTCAGACTCACATTAGATAATCGTTTTAGACTTAGCATAAAAATTAGAATCCAAAAATATCAAACTCTTGGTTACACTGTTGTCTTCATTGTTAAACTGAAAATATAGTAACACATGATTAATTGTTACCTTATCCCAGTCCCTGTGGGATCGATACTTGGCTTACTTGAGCCACTTTACTACTTGTTCGACCACGTGCACTTGCGTGTAGTTATATACCCATATAACAAACAGACCGAACAAGTGGGACAACATGCTCATTACATAAATATTATAACTTAACATAAGGCTCACGGTTTTCAAATCATTCATAATCCATTCATAATCATAGTCATAAAAGAACTTTATTAAATCATCACTTGAGCTAATATAACATAAACATAATAATGTGTAAAACATGCAGAACATTGGGAGGACTCGTCATAACCGACACCATCATGGTAGAGCCTTACATGATGCATCAACTATCTCACTCAAGTGGGCAGAGTCGTCCCTGGCTTGCAAGGCAAGGGACATTCATTATGTCATATCCTCAAAGAGGGGATCATTAACATTGTAATGATCAATATGAACCTACGGAGGTGCATAGTTATGAGACACCGGTGTAGTTCTTTGAACGCTGGGCTACTCGATGCTAGACACTTCTCCCAAAAACAGGCACATTAGGCTTATACATAAATTATAAACATCATTCATTGAGATTCATGGACAAATAAACATTAAAATAGTTGATCTCCATTTACATACATGATTAGCCACGAATCAAGGGCCCTTTCGGCCAACATCATAAATCGATAAATCATTAAATCCATATCATAAATTGTAATTCATTCTTGAATATGTGAGCATTTCCCAATAGTTTAACATTCTTTAAAATACTCAATTCACTTGAAAACTTGATTATAAACATGGGTAACTTGAAAACATGCTTTTCATCATCAATACTTCATCATACATGAGCATTCATCATAATCTTAACTTTCATGAACTTTTCATAAAGGGCATTTTAGTTTTAAAAGCTTAAAACATGATTTTAATGCAAAACAACGTAAAACTTGCCCATATTTCGTAATTCAATAATCATAACTCATTTAGATCATGCCCATGCAGAGAAATCTAAATCTCATGCATTGGGTAAAACCCCACAGAAATTACATAAGAAATTCATGATTTAGAGAGGGATTGGGCATAGCTGTGAAAAGATTCACCCATTCATAACCCTACATGCCTGGGAAAGATCAAATTTGACCACTCCTTCAAATCCCAATGGAAAATTGAAGAATACTTGAACAAGAACATGCTCGATCACCTCCCTGATTCCCTAACTTTGCATGCATGGATATGAATGAGCCTAGGATAGGTTTTACCCTAATAAAACACTACATTTCGAGCCTTAAATGACGTAGTTTAGGACCCTAGGACTTATGAACGATGAAAATTCCCTTAATGAAATTCCTGAAATTTCTTCACTAGTAGTGACAACGACGCTCCTAACGGGTCGTTCTTGGATACCACGACCCGTGGTATCCATCCATCGTCTCCACTGCTTGACTTCATGTCGTCAAGTCCGATCCCACGACTCGACAGGATGAGTCGTCCCTTTAGACAATGGTTAGTTATATCGCCCGTTGTTTCCCCCTTCATGACCTACACCAAGACTTCCCACGAACCAAAACCACGACTTTTTCCTCATTCTAATGAGTCGTGGTTTCTTCTGTTACATCAACTGGAGGTTTTAATACTCCTTCCCCCGACTGCTCACCATGACCCATTGCTCCTCACAACGAGTTGTCCAATGACCCGCTACTCCCCCCTTAGGTTGAGTACCAGTCTCACCACAACTTCAAACATCAACTCGTGGTAACAAACAACGGGTCGTTACTTGACCTATTACTTCTAACTACCACCTGGCTAGACCTCACCATGGATGCTTCCCATGGGTTGTTGGTTGAACCAACGATCCGTTAGGTGACCCATTGTGTTGAATTTTTCCCAGATTCTGCCAACTTCAATTTTTAATCCCGGATCTAACCTTAGGCACTTCGAGGTATTACAAATCTCCCCCTTAGGAACATTCATCCTCGAATGTAGGAAAACATACAGAAAACAGAGAAATGCAATCATTACACCCAAATACTAATCCTTTAAGACGAAAACTAATGGAATGAATATCTCTGATTCAAACTACATAGATGAGTCACGTCCATCATATGAACTCCCGGGATCAAACACGAACACACAATCTTCAGCCATATTCTGGCCTCCCTGTTCATCTGCGAATAAGGCAGAGTCTAGTGGTAACCCCTCTCCTTATGTCTACTCCATCGGGCTGTGGATCGAGCCCCACACAACGTACGTCTAATGTCGGCGTACGGTGGGGTGATATTTAGCTGGCGGAGAACGTGGGCGTCTGTGTCCCGCGCTCCGACTATGGCATTAAATTGGTGGGGTTCCAGAGTGACAATCTGCCCTCTGATTTTTATTGTGTGGCTTCTGATGGCCGGGTTCCAATTTGCGTAGAACTCTCGGACCAAGTGAAGGTTGCACTCCTTGGGCTCCTGAAAAATAAAGCTGAGCCCAGCTGCTTCAATTCTCTGTACAATGCGAGGGAACTCCTGTGCGAGTGGTTCCCGTGCAATATGTTCTTCCGGGAAGTACTTGTTCTCCTTATGCTTAGCATACCATTTCTTTCCTTCCTCGGTTACCCATCTTGTTCCGTATTGGCGGCGTTGGCCGCGCGGAACAGCGGGTGCAGCTGGGACTGCGGTGCCCAGTCTCATCCTTTTCCTACCGGTGCCTAAGGTAGAAGCACCCTTGCCTTTATCTTGTCTGCTCGCCATTGTACCTGTCAATTTACACAAACAAGCACAAAGTTAAGCTAAAAACTTGTTAACTTCGGCTAAGGTCGGGTTACACAACATTTACCCCACACTTAGGCCTTAGCTACTTCTACAAAATTACAGCAAGGATAACTCTAATTACACCACAGACAACACTATACACTTCATGCTTAGTGCGTTCACAAAAAAATTTCGACCGCATAACGGTTAGCGTACTACTCAGACTTCATACAGCTAATCCCGATCCTACTATCGCTAACAATTCACACATCGCACTTCGCAACAAAAACAACAACAAAATAAAAACAATGATAAAAACATTCTATAGACAATCTAATCCAAACAATCTAACCAATTTACACACTTTTTGCATTTTCCCAAAAAAATTCGAGAATTTGTCGTCTTTTAACATTTACACAATATCTACCACGACTTCTCTCAATTTACAAACACACCCCGACATCTAATTTGCCGACTTATCAAGTCACTCAAGTTAAATTCAACAACTCATGCCCTAGAATACAATTCTATAATCAAATTCGAATTATTTACGCAATCGATAAGTTCAAACGCTAAATACAACAATCCAAACATATATCAATCACAAATAATCCAACATTCATGTTTAATTTCTACCTAGGGTGATATATCTCACCTCACATGCCCAAATTTGACTAAAATCGCCAAAAAAATTGAGATAGACGATGAAAACATACCTTTGAATTGAGAAACCGAAGAAACTTGACGTATTCCTTGCCTAGGAACGTGGCACGGTGCTTGGGGAGGGGGAAATAGGTGTTTTGGTCGCGGAGGGAAGAGGGAATGGGAAGAAATAGGGCGAAATCGGGGGTTTTAATTTAAGAAAACACGCGGGTCACCCGGCAACCCGGTGTGACCCGGCACCAAATACACGGCAACGTGTCACGGAGGGTAACGCGGAGCCCTACCTCCGTGACACGGAGACAACGCGTTGGCTTACTGGAATTTTTGAAAAATCCGAATTTTGCCTTCAACGTGTCACGGAGGGTAACGCGGAGCCCTACCTCCGTGACACGGAGCCAACGCTCCAGTGCACTGTTTCTTCAATAAAAATTATTTTCATACCTTGCCTTATTTTCTCGATTCCATGTATATTTCCTCCGTTATACCTGAAAATCACCTCACTAAACAGAATTGGTTAGATTAATAGATTTCCCTAACTAAAATAAAAATACTAACTAAAATGAAAATCTAAACCTAATCAAGAAAAGAAAAAGAAAAATAAAAATTGGAAATAAAAAATAAAAACAAAAATAAAGATAAAAATTAACTACACTGTGCAAAAAAAAAGAAAAATAAAATATTTTTCTCACGGGTTGCCTCCCGTGCAGCGCCTGGTTTACCGTCGCGGGTCGACGTCCTTTATGCTCACTTGTCTACTAGGGTGATGGACGATTTGTCCCGATCATGGTCATCCCCCCAGTAGTTCTCAACCTTATCCGGTGGCCTTCCTAGTAACTCTCGGGAATCACTCATTCCATTAGCATTCCCATGATCAATCACATTGATCACCGAGAGTTCCTTATAAACAGTCGGGAGCTTAGGTACCTTGTACACATCGAACACTTTGACCTTGTCATGTGCTCGCATCGTGAGTTGACCCGCAGCTACATCAATTAATGCTTTTCCGGTTGCCAAAAAGGGTCGTCCCAAAATAAATGGGACTTCAGCATCTGGTTCAAAATCCAGAACAATAAAATCGACCGGAAAAATGAGGGAGCCTACTTGCACTAACACATCCTCAACAATGCCATCCGGCTTTGCTAAAGACCTGTCTGCTAGCTGCAAGATTACCGTTGTAGGTCTAGGACTCCCTAGACCTAACTTTCTGAATACCGAAGATGGCATCAGATTTATGCTTGCCCCCAAGTCGCATAATCCACGAGCTCGGATACTTTGCCCAATCGTAAGCTGGATAGTAAAACTTCCAGGGTCTTTCAGTTTTGTGGGCAACCTATTCTGAATCCGGGAAGTGCATTCCTCCGTTAAAGCTACCGTGGCATACTCAGTCAAACGGCTTTTGTTAGCCACGATGTCTTTAATATATTTCGCATATTTTGGCACTCCCTGCAAGACATCAACAAGAGGTAAGTTAACATGTACCTGTTTAAGTACCTTCATGAATTTCTAGAAACACGCCTCCTCCTTGTGTTTCTTAAGTCGTTGAGGGAATGGAGGTGGAGGCCTTTCTGGTTCAGCTTCTTTAGTCTTCCCCTTATCTGAGATTTGCTCTCCCTCAACATCTGCTGCTCCTGACTTTTGAGGCGGTCTTTCCGGTTCCACCTCCTTTAACTGTAAACCACTCCTCGTGGTCACCGCATTTACCTGCTTCGGGTTAGGATCCGTGTCGCTAGGTAGTCCTCCTCTGGGTCTCGTATTTTGGGCACTCGCAAATTGCCCAAACTGATATTCAAGAGCCTTGGTCGCCAACTGATTATTCTTCACTTCGGCTGCCAATTTAACATAGTCAGCCTGCAATTGTGCCTGATTAGCGATCATGGTTTTGAACATCTCCTCAATGCTTGGTGATGGTGGTGGAGGAGGGACATTGTGATTTCTGCATTGAGCTTGATAGCTTTGTTGCCCTCCTTGGTTTCTGTGCATACCCTGCCCGGAACTTTGGCCTTGTTGATTGTTGCTACCCCACGGAAAATTCGGATGGTTTCTCCAATTTGAGTTGTAGCCACTACCAAACTGCTGCTGATTTCTCTGTGCATTGCCCACAAAGTTAATAGAATCATGATTTGCACCACAGCATTCAGCTGAATGCTCACTACTACCACACACTTCACACCACATCTGTTGGACAGCATTGACCGAAGCTGAAGGCTGGTTCAAGTTCATATTGCTGAAGTGAGTGTTTAACTGATTTTGCAAAGCAGCTATCTGTGCAGCGATAGCTGTGAATCAATCCACTTCAAGCACTCCTGCTGCTTTCCGTGCTCCACCTCTTGACGAATCTGCATTCCATTCTGGATTGCCTTGTGAAATTCGGTTGAGCAAAGTGTACAGCTCCTCATATGTCTTTTCCAGCGCTTGCCCTCCAGCTGCTGAATCTAACAGAATTTTAGTGTGGGGTTCCAAACCCTCAATAAATGTGTGTACCAACACCTCATTGGACTGATGATGATGAGGACAGTCCCGCAACATGGATTTAAATCTTTCCCAGGCTTGATATAGATTTTCTCCCTCCCTCTGTTTAAAACTTAGAATTTGACTTCTAAGTCTGGCTGTTTTACCAGACGGGAAAAATCTGATCAAAAACTTCCGTGCAAGATCATCCCACGTTGATATAGAATTGGGTGTTTCAGCTTTTAACCACCTCTTGGCTTCACCAAGTAAGGAAAATGGAAATAAGGTGAGCCGAACATAATCAGGTGACACTCCAGCGGGTATATAAGTGTCACTTATCTCCAAAAAGTTTTGGAGATGTTGTTGTGGATCTTCATGAGGGAGACCGGTAAATTGCCCGCTTGTGTGCAAGAGTTGCACCATATTCTGCTTTAATTCAAACCTCCCTCCAGGCTCTGGTTTGCGGATACTAGAATGTACATTGTTGGCGTGTGGGATTTCCACCTCGCGAACCGGCCTTGCTGCTGCTTCATCGGGCACTAACACTGCCCGCACAACTGGTGGATGTTTTTGCTCCATCATAGACTGTTTAAGCAACTGCAGCTTCTTTCGTAGAGCTTCTCTGCGTTGACTATGAAATTCACGTTCAGGCTCTAAGTAAGATTCCACCAGCTCTTTGTCCCTTGCCAGTGTTCACAGAAACAAAATCTGCAAAATACAGGCTAAGACCAAGTTGTTAACATTTTAAGAAAATAAAAATAAAAATACAGTAAATTTACACTAAACACAATTTCACAAATCGCCTAGCCTCCCCGACAACGGCGCCAAAAACTTGCTCGGGTGTTCCGGTATAGGTTAAAAACCGACACACAAGTGCACGTGGTCAAACAAGTAATAAAGTGGCTAAGTAGCCAAGTATCGATCCAAGGAGGCTCAAGATATGTAAAGTTGCCTAGTTTACTATATTCCTATTTCACTTCTAATTATGCTAACAACAGTGTAACCAACAGTTACTTGAGTTTTTGTTTCTAAACTATATATACTAAAATTAATAACAACTATTTACTGTGAATTTAGACAATGGATATGAACATGCCAAGGTTAAGAACAAGTAATGAACTTGATAATCTTGATAATTTGGTTAATCTCTTCTTCATGTTGCTAGCCAAGAACATTCGCCTAGAAATTAAAACTCTCGTATTTGATTTCACTTTAGAATCATAAACCATCCGTCTACATTTCTGTGATCAAATGCTATTTATGACCTAGCAATACAATTCCGGTTCCTAAATTGACTAATACGGCTTTCAAGTATATTTCTATCAGGAAAGCACATCAAAACCCAATTTTCCTAAATCAAGTTAAGAACAATACCCTATTAATTCACAACTTTCCAATTTCTTGCTCTTTCGAGTGAAATTGGACTTTTTAGATGTACATTATTGTCGGCCACACACTAATGCAGTAAGAACAAGAATTAATAGAACAACATGGAAGAAGAAGAAGAAAACCATATCAATTATAATCAAAATTCATTACAAGTGTCAAAACCTCAGCAAGGAAGAGAATTAGCCACTCATTTATGGATTGATCATCCTAAAATGAGTTTAAATCATACGTACAATTGATAGAAAGAAGAAAAGAAGAGAGGAAATCCCTTAGCTTTTTCGTTCCTCAACTGCTCCTAACCCACGTCCTTGCTCTCCACTTCTGAACTCAGTCTAAAAACTAAAAACTGATTAAAATAAACCTAAGTGTGCTATTTATACTAGTGGGAAATTTTTCCCGGAATAACAAGCAATGTGTCACGGAGGCCAACGCGGAGCACTGCCTTCGTGACACGGCGTGGACGCGGACCTTCACTGGAATTTCAGGGTCCGGTAAATTAGCCTCAACGTGGCACGGAGGCCAACGCGGAGGCCTCTCTCCGTGCCACGGAGCTGACGCGATGGCACACTGGAATTTGCCATTTTAATTCCTGTCCAGGCAGTGTGCAACCGCGATGGTAGCGTGGCACGGCTCCATCGCGGAGCCCCTATAAATTGTGCATTCCAATGTCTTTTCCACGCTCGCATCCAAGTCCAACTCCGATATAGTTCCAACATGCATTTTAGCTCCTAAAAATCACATTTACCTACAAAACAAATGCTAATCATGTTGGTTAGTATAAATTCGCATTTTATTACCGATTACACGATATTATATACATATTGCACAACAAACAAGGTAAAATTGATACGTTTGAGTATCACTTGGGCATATAAATCTGCCCAAGATCAGTCGTACGTTAGGACCACCTGGCAGTAATTTCTTGCGAGTTTAGTGAGGGCCTTTTCGTAATTCCTAAGTTCCTAAAACCTATAGTACATTGTTTGATGATCATTTTAGTGGGTTTTAAGAGGGGAAAACCTATTCTAACTTATTTCATTCCATGAATGCAAACTTGAGAGGTTGAGGAGGTGATCTAGAGCAAGCCTTAAAGGTTTTCATCCAAATCCTTCTTGGGCAATTAGACTGGTAGTATCAATCCCCTCTAGGTATTTAGGGTTATGAGTGGTGTTTCTTTCCACACCCATGCCCAATTTATATCTAAATATTAGAATTCCCTATGATCAAGTTACGGGGTTTTTAACCAAATGCATGAATCTTCAATTTATTTACATGCGTATGAATTGATTATGATTTTATTATTGAATTGTGAAGCATGGGCTAACTTTCTAATGATTTCAATTAAATTATGTTTTTAGCCTTATGAATGTTGAAGCCCATTGATGATACGATGATGAAAAGTGAGATTTGTGAAGCATATGTGATAATGATGAGATATTATGATGAAAAGCATGATTTGAAGATACCCATATTTAAAATTATGTTTTTGATGAGAATTTAGTATTTCTATGTGTGATAAGGCTTTGGGCAATGCCCACATGTTAAGTTTAAATGATGATTTTCCCGAACTAAGCTTACCATATTATTTGGGAGCAAAGACTCCCAAATTTTATTTTCTAGCCTATGGTATGTTTGAGTTAAGTCTTCCTATGCATAGCTTACCACATGGTTTTGGAGCAAAGGCTCCCACATATGTTTTCAGCTTGTGGTACGTTTTGAACTAAAGCTTCTCATATGCATGATTTCGTATTTGAGATGTATTTGATCATTGGGCTTCATCAATAGATGATGTTGAGATTCATTATATACGATGTAGAGCATTGCATGTTTTTGGGAGAAGAGTCTAGCATCGAACGGGCTAAGGGTCGATCACCTTATGCCCCAAAACTACACACCAACGTAGGTTGATACTATCATATTACTGGGACCTCCCTTGTGAGCTATCCCTGGCCCTAATGGCTCTTCAGCTTGATATTGATATCATGGTAGCGTCCTTAGCCCTGGAAAGGCTTTGGATGGCTCTGCCCACTTGAGTGTGATAGTCGGGACCACGTAAGCTCTGTTGTGATATGTTGGTTAAGTCACAAGTCTCCCATTGTTTTATGCAATTTAGTTATGCATATTCATTACTCATGGTAATAATATACTCATTCAGGTTCTAGAAGTAAGGTTTGGCTCAATGTTCAGCTTTTCTAAGAATGTCATATTTAAACTTTGAGACATTCGAGTCAGTTTGATATTATAAAGCAATGTATTGTCATGTTATGAAAAGATCATGATTTCAAAGAGAATGCATGCAAGCCCTACCCTCAGTTTATTGATGTTTATGTTTAATTATCGCATTGTGTTTAAAAGAATTTTTACTTACTTTAGTTGTTTTACTTACCCTGCAAACTCAATACATTCCACATAATGACTGCATAATCTCTATGCTGTATCATTTTATGATACAAGACTCGGCTCTCAGCTTCAGCACCACTCTTAGACAAATTATCAGAGTTAGCGTCTGCTTATTGGTGAGTCCTCATCGTCCGAAGACCAGACTATCCATCTTTTCTTCATATATTTCAGTTTTCATCTTGTTGAGTTAGTTGCGGTCTTGTCCCATCAACTTGTCATGTTTAGAGGATATGCAAACATATGTATGTATTGAGCTTCGGATTTATATTCTGATGTTATATTCAAGTTACACTTCCGCTATGAATGTATTGATTGTTGTTCAGTTCTTGATTAAATTAGATGTATGCTTATGCCATGGGTCGACTTGGGGTCCCTCTGGACTCCTTGTCTTGTGTCGCGATCTGGGCCTCTGTTCAGGTTGTGACAAACTTGGTATCAGAGCCATAGGTTTGAAGTGTCCTAGGGTGTCTAAAAGCTGCAATAAGTAGAGTCTTTTTCATGGGTGTGAAGTGCGCCAGACTTATGACAAAGAGGCTATGAGACGTTGAGGAAATGTTCCCTTCTTCCATGATATATTTCAGGCAATGAAAAGTCTTTCTATCCTTCTAAGTTATGATATTAGAGATTGCAGAATTATGGCTCCTCGAAGAATGAACGGAAGGAGGAATGAAGATGGTGAAGGCCACGAGAATAGCAATGGTCATGGGCAGCAGCAAGCCCCGCCAGTTCATGAGCCCTAGGTACCGGAGCCAGCTACCTATGCTGAGTTTCAAGCAGCTATTCAGATGCTTGCACAGGACTTGACCGCTTAAGTCAATCATCAAGCCATCGTCCATGTTCCGCAAAATGCCAACGCAGTAGTGGCCCGAGTCAGGGACTTCTTACAGATGAACTCGACGGAGTTCCTTTGGTCCAAGGTGGATGAGGACCCACATGAGTTTGTGGATGAGATTTTCAATATCACCCAAGTCATGGGAGTGAATGGGGTTGAGTGCGCTTAGTTGGCATCTTATCAACTAAAAGGGGTTGCGCACATCTGTTTTCGCCAATGGAAAGATAGTAGGGCCGCAGGAGTAGGTCCTGCCACTTGAGAAAAGTTCCATGTTGCATTTCTAGACGAGGCCCAGCTTCTAGCTCAACAGCCCCTCCTTCCCGCTCAGCACATCAGGGGGAATCTACTAGCACAGCTGGCAGTCAGTGCTAGAACAGATTCTATGCTTTAGAATCCCTTCAGGAGTAGGAGGTTTCCCCAGATGTTGTCATTGGTATGTTGTAAGTTTTCTATATTGATGTATATGCTTTGCAAGATTCGGGAGCTACCTTGTCTTTTATGACACCTTATGTGGCCAGTAGCTTCGAAGATAGTCCCGAAGTCTTGTCAGAACCCTTCTCAGTTTCTATCTAGTAGGTGACTCGGTTATAGCTAGACGGGTGTATAGAGGTTTCCCAGTACCAATCCTACATAAGGTCACCTCAGCAGACTTGACAGAGTTAGCCATGACTGATTTCGATGTTATTCTCGACATGGATTGGCTATTTTCATGCTATGCTTTAGTTAATTCTAGTACCGGGGCAGTAGAGTTCAGATTTCTGGGTGAGCGAGTCTTAGAATGGAAGGGTAGTTCAACTATGCCTGTAGGTCGATTCATTTCCTACCTTAAGGTTAGGAAGATGATTTCTAAGGGTTGCATGTACCATCTAGTTAGGGTTAAGGATATCGAGTCTGATAATCCAATTATCCAGTTAGTTCCAGTAGTATGTGAGTACCCCGAGGTCCTTCCCGATGATTTTCCAAGTGTTCCTCCCGAGCAGGAGATCGATTTTGGTATTGACCTTTTTCTCAAAAACATAGCCTATATCTATTCCTCCCTACATAATGTCTCCAGCCGAGCTAGAAGAGTTCAAAAAATAGTTGAAGGACCTGTTAGTTAAGGGCTTCATTAGACCGAGCAAGTCTCCATGGGGCGCACCATATTATTTGTCCAGAAGAAGGATGGTTCGCTTTGGATGTGCATTGACTATCGGCAATTGAACAAGGTCACCTTAAGGGTAGGTATCCTTTACCCAGGATCGATGATCTGTTTGATCAGGTTTAGGGTCCTAAGTGTTTCTCGAAGATAGATCTCAGTTCGGGTATCATCAACTCAGGGTTCAGGAGAGTGATATCCCAAAGACAAACTTCAGGACGCGGTATGGACATTATGAATTCGTAGTTATGTCTTTTGGACTAATGAATGTTCCTGCAGATTTCATGGACTTGATGAACAGGGTGTTTAGGTAATATTTGTATATGTTTGTGATTGTGTTCATTGATGACATCCTTATATACTCTCCGAGCGAGGAGGAGCATGCCGCTCATTTGAGAGTAGTGCTTCAGACCCTCAAGGATCGTCAGTTGTATGCCAAGTTCAGCAAGTGCGAGTTTTGGATGAACTCAGTAGCATTTCTAGGCCATGTGGTATCAGGAGAGGGCATAAAAGTAGATTCTCAGAAAATCGAGGCGGTGAAGAATTATCCTAGACCGGTGAATCCCTCGAATATTCAGAGTTTCTTGGGTTTAGCTAGTTAGTATATGAGATTTGTTGAGGGTTTCTCATCTATTGTTGCACCATTTACCAAGTTTACTTAGAAGAAGCTGAAATTCCAATGGTAGGATGCTTGCGAGAAGAGCTTCCAAGAGTTGAAGACGCGACGCACTTCAGCACCGGTGTTGACCCTACCCGAGGGTACCGATGGATTTATGGTGTACTGCGATGCTTTAAGAATCGGACTTGGGTGTGTGTTGATGCTTCTTGGGAAAGTGATAGCATATGCCTCAAGACAGTTGAAAGTCCATGAGAAGAATTACCTGACTCATGACCTTGAATTGGCCGCGGTGGTATTTGCCTTGAAGATAAGGAGGCATTATTTGTATGGGGTCCATGTTGATGTGTTTACGGACCACAAGAGCTTACAATATGTGTTCAGGAAGAAAGACCTCAATCTACAGTAAAGTAGGTGGTTAGAGTTAATCAAGGTCAACGATATGAGTGTTCTTTACCATCCGGTTAAGGCTAATGTGGTAGCGGACGCACTTAGTAGGCTCTCTATGGAGACTATGTCCCATGTGTGTGAAGGAAAGAGGGAGATGGTGAAAGATGTACATCGACTCACAAGGTTGGGAGTTACGTTGGTGGACTCGACTGATGGCGGTGTTGTTTTCTAGAATGGGTCAGAATCGTCCAAGGTGACTGATGTGAAAGCTAGAAAAGATGAGGATCTGATTTTGGTGAAGCTAAAGGAAGAAGTTTGGAGTTAGAGGGTGGAAGTCTTCTCCTAAGAGGGAGACGGTGTGCTACGGTACCAGGATCGTTTGTGTGTTCCAGATGTGGATGATTTAAGGAGCCGGATACTTCATTAGGCACACGGAACCAGGTATTCTATTCATCCGGGTACAACCAAGATGTATCATGACTTGCGAGAAATATATTGGTGGAATGGCATGAAGAGGAATATTGCATAATGCATAGCCAAGTGCCCGAACTATCAACAAGTAAAGGTTGAGCATCAAAGGCCGGGAGGCGTGCCTCAAGATATCAGCATTCCTACTTGGAAGTGGAAAGAGATTAACATGGATTTCATTACAGGGCTACCTCGTACTCGCTGACACAGTGATTCTATTTGGTGGTGGCGACAAGTTGACTAAGGCTGCACATTCCTACCGGTGAAAACCACAAACTTAGCGGATGATTATGCCATGTTGTATATCCAAGAGATGGTTCGACTACATAGAGTGACCCTGACCATTATTTTGGACGGAGGTACTCAGTTTGGCACCAGGCACAGGACGAGTCGTGGGAAGACTAGTCAGGAGTGACTTGTGGGGAAAATCCCAAGTGTTCAGTGAAGAAGACTGGAGAGTTAAGTCACCACGGGCCTGACCACGAGTCGTGGTCAGTCCTCACGACTCATGGGGTCAACCGTGGTCAACGGGGAAATTAGTAAAGAATATTGAGTAGGCAATGTACTTAACGACTGGTGACCACGAGTCGTGGTAACCCCTAACGAGGCATGGTGTTAATTTTTATGAGCCCAGAAGACAAGGCCATGCGGTGCACCTGACGAGCGAGGGAACGAGTTGTCGCCCTGGACCACAAGTCGTCATGTCGTCCATTCGGACCACCTGGAAGTTATTTCCTGCGAGTTTAGTAAGGGCCTTTTCATAATGCTTAAGCTTCTAAGCCCTATGCTACATCATTTGAGGCTCGTTTTAGTGGATTTTAAGAGGGGAAAACCTATTCTAAGTTATTTCCTTCCATGTGTGCAAACTTGAGAGGTTGAGGAGGTGATCTAGAGCAAACCTTCAAGGTTTTCCTTCAAATCCTTCTTGGGCAATTAGAGAAGTGGTAGAATCAATCCCCTCCAAGTATATAGGGTTATGAGTGGGTGTTTCCTTCCACACCCATGCCAATTTATATAAAAATATGAGAATTCCCTATGATCAAGTTATGGGGTTTTTACCCAAATTCATGAATCTTCAATTTCTTTACATGGGTATGAATTGATTATGATTTTATTATCGAATAGTGAAGCATGGGCTAACTTTCTGATAATTTCAGTTAAATTATGTTTCTATCCTTATGAATATTGAAGCCCATTGATGATATGATCAAGAAAAGTGAGATTTCTGAAGCATATGTGATAATGATGAGATATTATGATATAAAACATGATTTGAAGATACCCATATTTATAATCATGTTTTCGATGAGAATTGAGTATTTCTAAGTATGATAAATCTTTGGGAAATGCCCACATGTCAAGTTTAAATGATGATTTTCCAAAACTAAGCTTACCACATTGTTTTGCTGAGAAGACTCCCAAATTTTATATTCTAGCTTGTGGTTTGTTTTAAGTTAAGTCTTCCTATGCATAGCTTACCACATGGTTTTGGATCAAAGGCTCCCACGTATGTTTTCAGCTTGTGGTATGTTTTAAATTAAAGCTTCTCATATGTATGATTTCGTATTTGAGATGTATTTCATCATTGAGTTTCGTTAATAGATGATGTTGAGATTTGTTATTTATGATGTAGAGCATTGCATGTTTTTAGGGAAAGAGTCTAGCACCGAGTGGGCTAAGGGTTGATCACCCTATGCACCAGAACTGCGCGCCAATGTAGGTTGATACTATCATATTACTGGGACCTCCCTTGTGAGCTATCCCCGACCCTAATGGATATCATCTTGATATCGATATCATGGTAGCGTCCTTAGCGCTGGAAAGGATTTGGATGACTCTTCCCACTTATGTGTGATTGTCGGGACCGCGTAAGCTCTATCATGGTATGTCGGTTAAGTGATGAGTCTCCCATTATTCTATACGATTCAGTTATGCATATTCATTACTCTTTGTTATCATATACTCATGCATGTTCTAAAAGTAAGGTTTGACTCAATGTTTAGCTTTTCTATAAATGTCATCCTTCAGCTTTGAGTCATTTGAGTCAGTTTGATGTTATAAAGCTATGTACTATCATGTTATGAAAAGATCATGATTTTAGAGAGAATGCATGCAAGCCTTACTCTCATTTTACTGATGTTTATGTTTAATTATCACATTGTGTTTAAAAGTATTTTTACTTAATTTAGCAATTTTACTTACCTTGCATTGATATACTCAACGTACTGACCGCATAATTTATATATTGTATCATTTTATGATACAACACTCGACTCTCAGGTTCAACCCCGCTCTTAGAAAGCTTATCAGAGTTAGTGATTTGTTTATTGGTGAGTCCTCATCGTCCGAGGACCAGACTATCCATCTTTTCTTCATGTATTTCGGTTTTAAACTTGTTGAGTTAGTTGGGTTCTTGTCCCATCAACTCATCATGTTTAGAGGCTATTTAGGCGTATGTATGTATTCAACTTCGGAGTTATATTCTGATGTTATATTCAAGTTAGACATCCGCTATGAATGTATGGATGGTTATTCAGTTCTTGATTGAGCTAGATGTATGTTTATTCCATGGGTCGACTTGGGGTCCCTCAGGGATGCTTGTCCCGTGTCATAATCAGGGCCTCCGTTCGTGTCATGACAGTCTATTGATGAAGCTCAATAATCAAATACATCTCTAATATGGAACCATTCATATAAGAAGCTTTAGCTCAAAACATACCAGAAGCTAAAAATGTAATTGGGAGTCGTCGCTCCAAAACCATGTAGTAAGCTATGCATAGGAAAACTTTAACGCAAGACATACCACATGCTGAAAATATAATTGGGCGTCTTCGCTCCAAAACAATGTGGTAAGCTTAATTCGGGAAAATCATCATTCATACTTAACATGTGAGCATTGCCCAAAGCTTTATTATACCTAGAATTACTCAATTCTCATTGAAAACATAATTGTAAACATGGGTAGCTTCAAATTGTGATTTTCATCATAATATCTCATCATCATCATATACTCATCACAAATCTCATCCTTCATGAACATCTCATCAATGGGCTTTTAATTCATAAGACTAGAAACCTGATTTTTAATTGAAAACATTATTAAAATTTCCCATGCTTCATAATTCAATAGTAGAATCATAATCAAATCATACCCATGTGTAGAAATAGGAGATTCATGCATTTGGGTTAAAACCCCATAGATTAGACATATAATTTCATATTTTTGAGAGGGATTGGGCATGGATGTGAATGAAATCACCCATTCATAACTCTACATATCATTTCGTAGCTGATTCTAGCACTTGTTTAGATGCCCAATAGGAAATTGAACAGAAATTGATGAATGCTAAGCTTGCTTACCCTCTCAAGTCTTCTACCTTGCATGCTTGAACAAATAAGGCCTAAAATGAACTTAACCCCATTAAAAGTCAATATGCATAACTCAAAAGATCATAATTTCGGCCTTAGGACCTTAGGAATTACGGAAAAAAACCTTACTAAATTCATAGAAAATAACTACCAGGTGGTCCAAACGGGGAACCTAATGATTCGTTGCTAAGGACCACGACTCGTGGATTTGGTCGTGAAGTAAACTGTTAAACAATTCTCCCGGGCTTATAACGGGAGACCTAACAACTCGTGATCTAGTGACCACGACTCATGGTCACCATCCGTGAAGTACTCTGCCTGGGCTTCTACAAAAACATACCCTGCTTGACCAGGACTCACCCCGAGAATCATGGGGACTGACCAAGACTCGTGGGGTCCTTCCGTCAAGTGCACTACTTCTTCTCTTTTCTTTCCTTAGCCACCCTACTACTAGTCTAACGACTTGTGGGGTCTGACTAGAAGTTGTTGTCATGCCTGTGGGGCCCTTTTTCTCAAACTTCCAAAATCCTCACTGGCTTCCCCCTGAGTCACATCAGGACTCGTGGGTTGCACCGATGAGTCATCCCACGACTCGTTCTGTGCCTGGTGCCAGTTATTAAATTTTCTCTCCGTGTCATCTCCCAGGTATGATCTTTGGGCTGCCGGGGTATAACATGTATATACTTTATATTCGTAAATCCATGATGAAATCTTGTAGAGAATTCTTAACGTAAATCATAAATCATAATTTAGGGCTTAAGAAGATCAAGATCATAATGGAATCATAATTTGACTTTTCATGAAGCATACATAATTGGGAATAGTTTAATTTAAATTTGAAAGTATAAATTAATAATAAAAATCATTATTGAATCTGCCCATATATCATAAAACATGATTTGATACATGAAGGGAATTGACCCATATATAGATCATAGAGAATTTCACAAGAATTGGGATAAACCCCATAAGATCATGATACTAGATTCTAGAATTTGAAATTCATGGAATAGATAAGAATTTAGAGTGTGAGAACGAAAAGGAACTTTCATTCATAGCCTCACATACCTGAGTAAATCTTATCAGCACTCCCTCTTGAAAACCCAAAAGAGATTAAAGAGAATTTGGAGAGAATTTTCAAACTTGATCTTCAAGGAAAGACTCTAAGTTGCATGCATGGAGTGGAGATACTTAGAATAGGTTTACCAACCTTAAAACCCTACTAACTAAGCTTAAAACGACATAGTTTATGACCTTAGGGATTAGGAATGACGAAAATACCCTTAATAATAAACTTGGAAATTCTGCACTGCCAGTGACAAGGGGCATAACAACGAGTCATTCCTTGCTCTAATAGACTGTTACTTCCATTGTTGGTTCATCCTATTTTCCTTACCCAGACCTGCTACCATGACAGTTACCACGAGTCATACCTATCTCCCACGACTCATGGCATCCATCCATTGTCATGACTGCCCATTTTCCGAAAATCCTTCAATGAGAGCATATAATGGCCCATCTTATCGAACCACGAGTAATCCTCTGACTCGTGCCAGCCATCTTTGAACAAGATTATCCTCTCACGAACCCCATCCAATGACCCATGACATCGACGAATGGGTCGTTCTGAGACCTGTTACTTCCAAGTCTATTTGTACAAATTCTCACCACGAGCACCTCCAATGGGTCGTTAGAACCCACCAACAACCCGTATAATGAGTCGTTCTGAGAAGAAATCTTACATTTTCTGCTACTTTTCATTTCAAATCCGGGTCTATTCTTAAGATCTTCCAGGGCATTACATCGAGGAAATTGAGGATGGAGTTATTACTAAGATAACAATAACAATCGGGGCCAACACAGGGATAAGAGTAGAGGCAGAGACAAAGGTAACTGGAAAGAGTGTGATGAATACAAAAATAATAGATGTGGTCTTTATGATCCTCCAAGGAATCCCAAACCTAAATCTAGTGGTTCAAGGGTGGAAGATATGTTAGCCAAAGTCTTGAAGTAGATGGAGGTGACTGATGCCCATTTTAAGGAACTTCACTCTTACATTTCTGGGATGAACCAAAAGGCGGAGTCGCATGTCATTTTCATTAAAAAGATTGAGTAGCAGCTCGATCAGATGTTTTTTGCTATAAACCAAAGGAAAAAGGGCACTCTTCCTAGTAACATTGTGTAGAACTAGAAAAATGATAGTCATTCTATGGTTGTTACTACTAGAAGAGGAAAGGAGACAGTTGATCCTCTCATGTTGATTGTAGTTGATGAGATAGTTTAACCTGAGGTTATTGATGATGAAAAGATGCCAGATTCTGAGGATCAGGTCTTGGTAGACGATGCAGCCGAAAAGACAACTCCTAGTATTGAAAAGGAGAGTGTGTCTGAAAAAGGGAAGGAGAAGGAGGTTTTTCAAAAGTTTTCTCCCATTCTTGCATTTCCTCTCCCTTTCCCACAGAGGTTAAAGAAGAATGCCGAAGAAGGGAAGTATCAAAAATTCATTTCGATGCTGAAACAATGATCTGTGAATATCCCCGTAGTTGAGGCAGTTGAGCAGATGCCTGGCTATGCAAAATTTATGAAGGATCTCGTCACTGAGAAGAGGACTGCGAGCTTTAAACCTGCAAATAATTTACACTATTGTAGTGGAATAGCATCTCGATCCCTTGTGTAGAAAAGGAGACCCTAGAGAATTCACTATGTCGTGCACTATTGGAGCTTTCAATTTAGCTAAGACTCTATGCGATCTGGGAGATAGTATTAATGTTATGCCACTAATAGTGTTTAGACAGTTGGGCTTAGGAGCCCCCAAACTGACTACAATGCGGCTTTTGATGGTAGATCATATGGTGAAAAATCTGATAGGGATTCTTTATAATGTTCTAGTGAAGGTTGAGTCCTTTTTATTTCTTGCCGATTTTATATTCCTAATTCTGAGATGGATTTTAGGGTCGCCATTATCTTGGGGCAACCAATCCTTGCCACCAGTCTTGCTCTCGTGGACATAGAGATCGAATAACTAATGTTTCAATTTAATAATGAAGAAGTGACATTTAATATGTGCTGGTCTATGAAGGTACACAATGATATATGGGTGGTCTCAGTGATTGATATTGTAGAGGTTGAGCTTCTAACCATGCCTATTGAGGAGGGATTGAGTATTGAGGACTTAGCAGCAGTGTTGATGAATGTTGATGCCGATGAGATAAAACTGGGTGATACAATATTTAATGCACTTGCCAATATGGGGTCGTACACTTATGCCCCGAAAAGATTGATCTTGATCTGAAAAACCATGTAACTCCACCAGCCAAGGTATCTATTGAGGAGCCTCCAAACTTGGAGCTCAAGGTGCTCCCATCTTATGTATGATATGTATTTATGGAAATCGAAAATACATTACCGATCATTGTAGCAGTAGATTTTGTGGAAAGGCAAGTGGAGGCTTTGGTCTCCATTCTAAAGAGGCACAAGAAGACCATTGGATGGACCATAGCAGATATTATTGGGATCCTACCAAGTATTATCAATCAGAAGATCTTGCTTGAGCAAGACTATATTCTGAGAATTGAGCAACAACATAGGTTGAATACACCAATGCAAGAGGTGGTGAAGAAGGAGATTATTAAGTGGTTAGATGTAGGCTTGGTTTACCCCATTGCAGAAAGAAAATGGGTGAACCTATTCCTGTGTGTACCAAAGAATGGTGAAATCATTATGGTTCCAAATGCTTATAATGAGCTAATTCCACTAAGTCCAATCATAGGTTGGAGAGTATGCATGGACTATCGGAAGCTAAACCATTATACACAGAAATATCCTTTTTCGATGCCATTCATTGATCAAATGCTGGACCAACTTGTAGGCAGGGGTGGTATTGCTTTATTGATTGTTATTCAAGGTACAATCAGATCTCCATAGCAGCCGAAGAATACGAGAAAACCACATTCACCTGCCCATGTGAGACTTTAACCTTCAAAAGGATTCCATTAGGGTTATGTAATGCACCCACAACTTTTTGATGTTGTAATGCACCATTGAAGTTTTATGGATGACTTTTCGATTGTGGGTGACTCTTTTGATGATTGCTTAGCACATTTGAGCAAAGTACTGTAGAGGTATGAAGAGACAACTTGGTGCTTGATTGGGAAAAGTGTCATTTCATGGTCAAGAAAGGTATAGTGCTCAGTCACAGGATTTAGGGTAAGGGAATTGAGGTGGATAGAGCAAATATTGATGGAATAGCTAGCTTACCACCTTCGATTTCTATGAAGGGTGTCGAAGCTTTTTGGGTTATGCGGGGTTTTATCAGAGATTCATCAAGGAATTCTCTTAAGATTTCACATCCCTTGTGCAAACTACTTGAGAAAGAGGTGAATTTTGTATTTGATGATATATTCTTGAAGGCTTTTGAGTGCTTGATATAGAAATTGACCACTACTCCGATCATAGTTGCACCTGACTAGTCCTTTCCATTTGAGGTGATGTGTTATGCTAGTGGGTGGCCCTGGGTGCTATTTTGGTCAAAAGGCTTGAGAATATTTTTTTAATTCGATATATTATGGTAGCAAGGCGCTTAATACAACTTAGAAAAATTACACCGTGATTGTGCCAGAGTTGTTGGCTGTGATATTTGCATTTGAGAAGTTTTAGGCTTTCTTTATTGGAACTGAGGTGATAGTTTATACAAACCATGAAGCTCTACGGTATTTGATGGAAAAGAAGGATGCCAAACAACGGTTGATTAGATGGGTACTACTGCTACAAGAGTTGGAGTTTTAGGTTAAGGATTGACACGGGACTGAAAATCAGGTGCCGAATCACTTTTCGAGATTAGAAGTAGATTAGCACTTAGACATGAGCCTGATATAGAAGACACATTTCCCGTTGAGCAAGTTTTGGTTGCATCACAGGATATCATTCCATAGTTTGAGGGCTTTTCTAATTACCTGGGGCGTGATGTGGGACCTGAAGATTTATCCTTTCACCAGAGAATCAATTTCATGTCTGTTGTGTAAAAGTTTTCTGGGATGAGCCTTACTTATTCTGCATATGTGTAGATGGGGTAAATCATATATGTATGCCTGAGGCTAAGATGTTGAGCATATCGTAGACTTGTTCATGTGTTGTGGGTTTACAACACTTTTGACGCTTAAAACTGAGAAAATAAGCATGGATTTATGTGTGTTTATATGGATATTTTGCACTTCCACTTTGTTTAAAGGGAAATTAGGTGTTGGAGTTGAAATGTTCAAAAGAAGGAAAAAATGCAGAAAGAGGGATAATTATGAATTTCAATACGAGTCGTACCTTCCTGGTACGAGCCATATTGAGGGTCATGGAAAAGTCCAGACTATGTTTTTGAGGCAAAAGGTAGAGTATGAATTATTGTACGAGTCGTACCATAGTAGTCGAAATAAAGGCCAGAAGATGCTGCACAGGACAAGTCTCTAGGTAAGGGTAGTAATCACAGATCGTGAAGTCTATCTAATACCTGTACCAAGCAGTCGTGGTAAACTCCAGAATAATTGAAGAACTGTAGATCTCAACATACAACTGGAAGTCAAAATTCGTAGGATGAAGGTATGAGTCGTACCAAGCCACTTGTGATAGTAAATAGAGGATGCAAGAAGTTGCAAGTTAAAATCATGACCAGATTGTACAACTCGTAGGTCCATGGTACTAGTCGTACTAGATTCCAAAATCAGAAGAAGCCAGCCAATGTATGAGTGAAGGTATGACCCGTACAATCAAGTTATGGGTCGTAGGTGAGGTCGGCGACAATTTTAGCAGTTTCCTTGTTAATTTAGAAAAACATTCTAATTATTTGTATAAATACTTTTCTAGGTTATTTTCTTTTAAAGAAGAGTCATATTTGGAGAGAGATAATTAGAGAGACTGATTGTAGAGAGTTTTTAGTATTGAAGAACAACTTTTAGGATTTACTTGAGTTGATTCTTCCATTGTTCTTGACTTGTTCTTCGTTAATTCTTGCAATAATGAAGTGGGTCTTCTTCGAATCACCTTTGTAAGTTCTAAAGTATGTGTTTGTCTATGAATACATATAATTGTCTTACAATCATGAAAGTCTAAAACCTCCACAACTAGGGTTGTGGGAACCATGATGAATTGACAAACTAGGGTTGCACAAAGTGATTCTAAGCCAATGTTAGACACCCGTATTGTATTCTCTTCATCTTTAATGTTTCTTAATGGAGCGAACATTACAACAAACCCTTGATCTCATGGGTCATTGTATGACTTGAACTGCAGTCACAGGATAGTTAATTTCAGACAAATTGATAATGGTTGAAGTGAAATGGCTCATGAGACCTAACTCGGTGATTGAGCATAGTCATCCAATAGGGACGAACCAGTCGTTTATATGAACCCTAGTTATCAATTCTACAAGTAATAATTGGGATAGATCACAAGTGTAAAACCAGAAGTAGTTTTGAGTCGATGGGAAACACTTACCCTAGTTATTCGCATAATCTCCATAAACAACTATCAATTCTCAACTTTGTCATATAATTACTTTTATAAAACCCACCTTTTGGAGATAACACACTTAAAAGCTTAAATACTAGCATTAGTTTATATCTTGAAAATATTCCCTATTGGCACGACCCCAATCTTTGTTGAGTTATATATTGACAATGTTCGTATCATACTTTTACAGGATTGTGATTTGAGAGTTATTAAAAATAGTGTCCTTGCCAGCGGAATATCTCTTAGGATTAGAGCAATTGTTGTGTTTAACTTTTAGTTGTTATTTCCATATTTATATTTTATTTTTATTTTTGATCACCCATAGGTTGTCTCTTGGTGAATATCAAGTGTTGGACTGAGTGGAAGCCCCTCCATCGTCTTGATTTGGAATTAGATTAAACTCTGGGGAGAATGGAGAACCCTGAGCAGAGAGAGGCCCGTATGGCTAAAGAAGCCTAGCAAGCTGCACTTTAGGAAGCCGAGGATGCTTAGGAGGAAGTAGTGAATGTTGGCCTCCATAAAAGGGCCAATATAGGCTAGAGATATGCTCCTTAGTTCTATGATAAGGGTGACTCAGATATTGATGAAGTCGGGTTAACTGGATCCATTGTACCACCACCTTTGCCTGCTAGGGCGAAGTTTGATATCACTAGCACCATGATACAACTGCTGAATATGAAAGGGGTGTTTAGTGGTCCCGCAGCTACGACGCTAACCTGTACTTGATGAATTTTTTTGGGACATGCAAGGAATACAAGTTACCTAGTGTAAGACAGGATGCAAAAAGTTTGAGACTCTTCCTATTCTCTCTCTTTAGAGAGGCCACTTTATAGCTATCAAAGTTGCCCAACGACTCCATTACCAACTGGAGGGAGCTCAAATAGGATTTCCTAGAAAGGTTCTTCCCACCCTCCAGGATGCTACAATTAAAGGATGAAATATCACGACCCGTACACAGGCCCGAATTGAGATTTGGGACAAGGAACCCTGAGAGGCTCCAAGTCGACCCATGGCATGAGCATAACATCTAACTCAATCAAATAAAATGGAAGATCAACATACTTAACATAACAGAAGTCTAAACATAACATACATCCGAATACATGACATAAGTCTAAAGATGAATACATTTATGTCCGATAAGACTCTAATACTGACGAGTTGATAGGACAAGACCCCAACTAACTCACTATAGTCTGAAAATTGAAAATACAGAACATATATGAATAGAAAGGCCCTCGCAAGATGAGGACTCACCAACTCTAATTTGGAAAATACTAATTCTACGAATTTGGCTATCAGCGGGACTGAGTCTGGACATCGGACCCTGTATCATAAAATGATACAACATAGAGTATGCAGTCAGTACGTGGAATGTATCTAGTGTGAAAGGTAAGTAAAACCGCTAAGTAAGGAAAATCATTAAACGTGCATAGTATAAAACATAATAAAGAGGCAGTGCTCCGCGATACACTTCGTGTCACGGAGGCAGTGCTCCATGATACACTCCGTGCCACGGAGCAATACCACGACAGGGCATAATTTTGCACAATTCTCATTTACTATGAATAGGTCCCTTAGCTCCTAAAAATTATGGTCACGATTTATTTCTGAAAAACTGCCAAGGAGTGAGTGAGAAGTGGGAGAACTCACCTAGGGTTCATCAATTTCATCTTCTCTTCTACCAATTCTTGTAAGTATGTTACTTTAACTATGTTTTCTTGTAATTTTATGAACATGAGTGGCTATACCCCTTCCTTTAGGGTTGAAGCCACAAGATATGATTGTGATTTTGCGATTTTGTTTTGGTTTTAAGTTATTGATTGTTGTTTTGTCTTGCATTCTTAATTATGGTTGTTTTTATGATTGATCACCATGAAAACACACACGTTACGCGTAGGTAAATGCTTGACAATGCAAACCTAGGAAAGAACAATAAGAATGTAGGGAGCAAGTTCTTGTCTTTTGATAAGATTTTGTGGTTAGGATAGGAATATACCTAATACCTTGCTTGGTTGAAAAAAGTGGGAAGATAGAAAGACACCAACTTAGAATTGTACTCCACCACTTGTAAGAGTAGTTGTGAAGCTAAGTTTGGTTAAATGGTTAGAGGTACGGAAGTACCCAAATCAATGGCGTAACCCAATAAACCACATCCACGTAGTGAATTGCCCACGAACTAGAAATAACATCCTCGCTCAACAATGTAGTAGTGAGGCTAGTTTGTCGTGTTTAGAGGTTCGAAAGACTATGAACATGCAATTCTAATTATGTGAGACGACAATTGGTAGTTTCATACTTAAACCATTGCAAATCGTAGTATCGCATGATTATCCGACTTTAACTATAGTTCCTCCTTGAATTAATTCAGAGTATTTCGTTGACCGCCCCTAGACTTACTTAAATTTCCCAAAGAAGTCTATAATCAACACTCGCGGCATTTAATATCACATTTGAACTTGATAATTAGCTGAATTGGTCAAGTCCCTATGGGTTCGACATCCGTCTTTTAAAAAGGGCCACTGTGTTACTTGTGCGACCCGTACACTTGCGTTCACAAAAAGTTTTTGGCGCCGTGGGGTTAGAATCTTGGGCATAATTGCATGCCCAAGTACTACTTTATAACTCAATTTAGTCTTGTTTATCTACTTATTTATATACATTTTCATGTGATTTTATGTAATTGTGAATATATACTAACCAACATGATTAAAAAACTTGATGTGCCCGCAAGTGTACGGATCGTACAAGTAATATAGCGGCCCTTTTTAAGAGCCGGATGTCGAACCCACAGGGACTGGACCAATTCAGCTAACTATCGAGTTCAAGTGTGATATTAAATGCCGCAAGTGTTGATTATAGAAGTTTTCGATAGAGTTAATTAAATCTAGGGGCAGTCAACGAAATACTCCGAATTAATTAATGGAGCAACTACAGTTAAAGCCGGATAATCATGCGATACTACTATTTGTAATGGTTTAAGTATGAAACTATCAATTGTCGTCTCATATAATTAAAATTGCATCTTCATGGCCTTTCGAGCCTCTAAACACGACAAACAAGCCTCACAACTACACCGTTTAGTGGTGATGTAATATGCTAATTCGTGGGCAATTCAACTACGTGAATGTGGTTTACGTGGATGTGATTAGGGACTCTCGTACATCTAATCATTCGACTCAACTTAGCTTCACAACTACTTCTTCGAGTAGTGGAGTGACGTTTCTAAGTTAATTCATGTTATCATCCCATTTTATCAACCAAGAAAGGCACATTAGGTATAATTTCTTATCCTAACAGCGAATTATATCGTGAGATACAATATTGCTCCCTACATTCTTTTGTTCTTGCCTAGGCTATCTTTCTCAAGTCTTTACCTAAGCTTAATGCGTGTGTTTTGATGGTGATCAATCATAAAAACAACCATAATTAAGAATGCAAGACAAAACAACAGTCAATAACTTAATTGCAAAACAAATTCGTAAAAACACAATCATAACTCATGGCTTCAATTCTAGAGGAAGAGGTCTAGCCACTCATGTTCATAAAATTACAAGAAAACATAGATAAAGTAACATACTTACAAGAATTGGTAGAAGAGAAGATGAAATTGATAAACCCTAGCTGAGTTCTCCCACTTCTCCCTTCACTCCTAGGTGGTTTTTCAGAATAAAATCGTGACTTCCCATTTTTAGGAGCTAAGGGACCTATTTATAGTAAATGAGAATTGTGCAAAATTATGCCTGTCGTGGAATGGATCCGTGGCAGGGAGTGTATCGGAGCACTGCCTCCGTGACACGGAGTGTATTGCGGGGCACTGCCTCCGTGACACGGAATGTATCACGGAGCACTGCCTCCGTGACACGGAGTGTATCGCAGAGCACTGCCTCCGTGACACAGAGGTATCGCGGAAGCCCTCTGGAAATCGCCCAATTTATTCCAACTTTGGTGTTTCGCTCCCGATATCAATCCTCCACTTCACAAAATCATAGATTGGGTCCTCCAATGCATTATTTCCTTCATAAACAAAGAAAATCATGTTGGTTAATATATTCTTCTCATTTATATAAAAAGGCATGAAAATGTACATAATTAAATACATAAAGAAGGCAAAACTATGTTTTAAAGTATCACTTGGGCATGTAATTATGCCCAAGATCACAACCCCACACTTAAAGTCTTGTTCGTCCTCGAAAAACCTTTTACATCTCATGCACATGAAGACTCACACATAGCTAATTTAGCAAGACAATTCAAGCTACGGCTACAATGACTGTTTGAGATAGCAAGCTAAAAATAGAGCATGCACGATTTAATCATTGAAATGAAATACAACTATGTTAAGACTTCCTAACCTCAAGAATTGACTCTCAATCTAAGCAACTCATGCAAATCAACTGATCAAGAAATCCAACATGAATGCTATCCTTCATTAAACATGTACCCTCACCACAAGAGAGTTACCGATTTTAACTCATGAACTTTCAAATCACACCATGTATGGGTATATGAATAAAAATTACGCTCGCTCTCACAAAGAATTCACATGCATCATGTAGTGACCCACAATCTTTCCTTAGTGTTCTACTCCACTAATTTAAGGATGTATGAACGTAAGATCAAGTAGGACTTAATAGGTTGTAATGTAAGCTAAGGGACGGGTAGGTACTATTCTAGCCAGTAATAGTGACTATCTTCCCCAAGCGCTTTTAATAACTTCAACCTTCATTAAGGATATCTCTTCTCTTACTTCACCCTCATTCTTTTCAATCCTGAATTTTTTTTTCTTCTTGTTCCCCTTTCTTTAAGCATACTCATCTTAGTAGTAAGGAGTACTTAAGCAATTTTTGTTTTATTCATTTATTTTCTTACTCCCTACTAATAATCAACCATTTTCACACAAGTGCACCTTTGTCCTTTTCTCAACTTTTACAACTTGCTACTTTTCCTCCTTTTTCCCGTTTCTCACTTCTTCACTCTTCCGGATTTTTTTTTCTTATGCACTTAGGAGTTTTGGATCAAATTCAAGGCTAATGAAAGAAAAAGGATTGAGCTTATGTTGTAGCTATCAGAGAATAGGCTCAAGGCACAATGGGGCTAACTAGGATTAAATATTCAAGGTAGGTAAAGTGAGGGATAACATTTAGGTTCATTCAAAGAAATGCCTAAATCATCTCCTACAATTCACATCCTTCATTTCGTTTTATATACACACCGGGCAAGTTCTAGAAATTCCACAATAGCACGGAATATTCGAAAAACTTACACTCACAACACATGCTCAATTCAAGACACATCCAGTCGACTCTTAACTCAGCTAATCACAAGAATTCAAAATTAAGCTTCAATCACATCGAGTCAAATTCAAGAGCCTAAGTGTCTCACACAAAGTTATACACTTCTTACATGCTTCAATACTAACCACACTTGTATCTTACAATCATGTATAGCACATAACAAGAACATCAATCCATCAATTAGCTATGGGTTCAAAAACCAAAACCTATTGACTAATTTTTCCTCAAGATGTTCGTCATCTATCCATCGTCGGAAACAGTCCCTAACTATGACTAAAAACATTATATACAAACAAAGACCCCCCGTCTGAAAAGAACCGAAAAGAAAAACCAACGGTTGATGAAATCATGCTTCATTCAAAAATTTTGTTCCAATATTTCTCCCAAGAACTGATTCCCCAAAAATCATTAAGCACAAAAAAATTTTGAAATTTTCCTCACCCCACACTTGAATCATGCTATGTCCCCATAGATTCAAATTAAAATCAAACAGGATGAGAATTACTCCCTGAGGCCTCTAGGCCTAGCTAATAGCATGCTTTTCTTCCTTTGAACAAGTGGGTATTTGACTACACACTTTTTATCGCCCATACTTGTTAGCTTCCTCCTCCATGGGTACTCAGACTTCCCCTCTATTTGTGCCTAACTTTCCACAAAAAACAACACAAGTTTACAATAAACAAATCAACACAAACAACAATTACAAATTGTACCGGTGGTACCCTTGGGTTGCCTCCCAAGCAGCGCCTTATTTTACGTCGCGGCATGATGTGAACTATCCTTTTCAGGACATCCTCATACCTAGGTTCCCGTTCGTGAACCATCTCTTTTTCTTTTGATTTTTAGAGGAAATAGCCTCCACTCTTTTCCTCTCTTCCTCCAACTTCTTCACACTCTAAAGCCCTTTATCATCCCAAGAAATTATGGAGTTCGGTGGCTCAGACTTCGACCACCTTTTTGCCTCTCCCAACAATGAAAATGGGAAGAGGGTAAGTCGGACCTAGTCTGTGGACACTCCGGTGGGGACGAAAGTGTCACTAATCTCTAAAAAGTTCTGTAGGTGCTGCTGCGGGTCCTCATGTGCCATCCCAGTGAATTGACCACTAGAATGTTACAACTGCACCATGTTCTGTTTCAATTCAAAGTTCCCTCCAAGCTCCGGATTACGGATACTAGAGTTCACATTAGTTGCTTGTGGGATTGCCACTTTGCAAACTGGTCTGGCAGCCATTGCTTCCGGTGACAATTGGGCTTGTCCTGCGGGTGTTTGTTTTACCCTTTCTTAAAGTCGTTTCAGCTTTTGCTCAAGAGCTACTCTCCTTCGCAAATGGATTTCGCGTTCATGTTCAAGCAATGGTTCCACAAGCTTCTATTCTTAGCCAGCTTCGGCAAGACAACCTGTCACTTGCAATAAGTCAGACTAGGACCAAGTTTCTCAGCACTTAAGAAAATTTAAAAATCACACAAAAATAGACAAATTCACTAAATTTCATTGAGTCCCCGGCAACGGGGCCAAAAACTTGATGTGCCTGCAAGTGTACGGGTCATACAAGTAATATAGTGGCCCTTTTTAAGAGCCGGATGTCGAACCCACAGAGACTGGACCAATTCAGCTAACTATCGAGTTCAATTGTGATATTAAATACCGCAAGTGTTGATTATAGAAGTTTTCGATGGAGTTAATTAAATCTAGGGGCGGTCAATGAAATAATCAGAATTAATTCAAGGAGCAACTAGAGTTAAAGCCGGATAATCATGCGATACTATGATTTGAAATGGTTTAAGTATGAAACTATCAATTGTTGTCTCACATAATTAAAATTGCATGTTCATGGCCTTTCAAGCCTCTAAACACGACAAACTAGCCTCACAACTACACCGTTTAGTGGTGATGTGACATGCTAATTCGTTGGCAATTCAACTATGTGGATGTGGTTTACGTGGATGTGATTAGGGACTCTCGTACTTCTAATCATTCGACTCAACTTAGCTTCACAACTACTTCTTTGAGTGGTGGAGTGACGTTTCTAAGTTAATTCATGTTGTCATCCCGTTTTATCAACCAAGAAAGGCACATTAGGTATAATTTCTTATCCTAACCGCGAATTATATCGTGAGATACAATCTTGCTCCCTATATTCTTTTGTTCTTTCCTAGGTTATCTTTCTCAAGCATTTACCTAAGCTTAACGCGTGTGTTTTCATGGTGATCGATCATAAGAACAACAATAATTAAGAATGCAAGACAAAACAACAATCAATAACTTAATTCCAAAACAAATTCGTAAAAACACAATCATAAATCAAGTCTTAAACCCTAGAGGAAGGGGTCTAGCCACTCATGTTCATAAAATTACAGGAATACATAGTTAAAGTAACATACTTACAAGAATTTGTAGAAGATAAGATGAAGTTGATGAACCCTAGGTGAGTTCTCCCACTTCTCCCTTCACCACTAGGTTGTTTTTCAGAATAAAATCGTGACTTCCCATTTTTAGGAGCTAAGGGACCTATTTATAGTAAATGAGAATTGTGCAAAATTATGCCTGTCGTGGAATGACTCCGTGGCATGGAGTGTATCGCGGAGCACTGCCTCTGTGACACGGAGTTTATCGCGGGGCACTGCCTCCGTGACACGGAGTGTATCACGGAGCACTGCCTCTATGACACGGAGTGTATCGCGGAGCACTGCCTCCGTGACATGGAGGTATCGCGGAAGCCCTCTGGAAATCGCTTAATATATTCCAACTTTGGTATTTCGTCCCCGATATCATTTCTCCACTTCACCAAATCATAGATTGGGTCCTCCAATGCATTATTTCCTTCAAAAACAAAGACTAATCATGTTGGTTAATATTTCTTCTCATTTATATAAAAAGGCATGAAAATGTACATAATTAAATACATGAACAAGGCAAAACTAAGTTATAAAGTATAACTTGGGCATGTAATTATGCCCAAGATCATAGGGCTTGCATGCTATTTTCTGAATTCATGATCCAAACATAACTGAACATCATAACTGAATCGAATGACCCAAAGTAGAAAACTGATAATCATAAGTAAAACTGAACACTGGGTCAAACCATTTGAAAACATTATGAGGAACAATGGGAGACTCATCATATAACCGACATTACCATGATAGAGCTTACGTAGTCGCGACTATCACACTCAAGTAGGCAGAGCCATCCAAATCTTTACCATGGCTAAGGACACTACCATGATATCGATATCAAGCTGAAGGCCCCTTGAGGGCAGGGGAAGCTCACAAGGGAGGTCCCAAATAATCTACCTATGTTGGCGCGTAGTTTTGAGGCACAGGGTTGACTGACCCTTAGCCTACTCGGAGCTAGAAACTACTCCCAAAAACATGCATATGCTCTCAATCGTTTTTCAACAAAGCTGAACCATCGTCTAGAAATGAAGCTGACTCACAACATATATACATAAATCTAAAATCATAATATGAGGAGCCTTGGCTCAAACCATACCACAAGATGAAAATAATGGGAGTCTAGACTCCAAAACCACGTGGTAAGCTAATTCACGAAATCATAAAACATACTTGATTATATGGGGTTGGCCAATACTTACACATGCTTAAAATCTACATGATTCAGTTTGAAAACATGAACATAGACAAGGGTAATTCGAAATCATACTTTCTTCATAAACATCTCATCATGCTTGAACACATGCTTCATATATCTCAACTACCATGGACTTTCATGGATGGGCATCATAATTTAGAAAACTTAAAAACATAACTTATAATTTGAAACATTTTAAACTCTTCCCATTAATCATAATTCAATGTTGAAAACATGTTTATATCATACCCATAATTGAAACTTAGGATATTCTCACATTGGGTAGAAACACCATAGATTCATCAATTAGAACATCATGAATTAAGAGGGAATTGGGCATGGGTATGGAATATTGCACCCATTCATAGCCTTACATACCTATACAGACTTGATTGCACAACTTCATTGATTTCCCAAAGAGAATTGAGGACGAACTTGTAGAAAACTAGACTTGATCACCTCTCAAAACCCCTAAGCTTGAATACATGAATTAGGATAGGCTTAGAATGACTTAACCCTTCTTAAAACACTCTATTCTTAGCTTAAAATGATGTAGTTTAGGCTTTAGGAACTTAGGAATTACATAAAAGCCCTTAATAAATTCACTGGAAAATATACACTGCAAGTCCCCACGAGGGACTGGACGACTCGTGGTCACCACTCATTACCTGCACAGCCATATTTCGTCTGAGGGTCACCACGGGGGACACCATCACTCGTGGTGTACCCGACTACTCATGGTGATGACCCGTTAGGTACACTGCTTGCTTCTCTTCATCCTTCAACAATCTTTGACAACGGGTGACGTAATGGATCATGGGGCTGACCATGACTCGTTGTCACACCCGTGGTCTCCCCAAACCTGAAATTTTCAACCAAGTCCCAGCCTTTCCCCATGAGTCACTTAACAAATTGTGGTGTTCCTGATGGATCACTAGACAACTCGTCTTGTAACCTAGTGTAGAAAATCTTGTTTTCTCTGTTTCAACTTCCAGGTCTGATCTTAGGGTTTTTGGGGTATTACACAAAATTTATAACCTCCGACAATTGAAGACTGACGCACTGCATGAGACATGATTGAGATTTAAGAAGAAGCCGACCAAGTGCCTGAACAATAAAACTCTAGATGACAGATTGTTGGAAATTTTTTACAAGTCTTTAAATAATAGCACAAAGCCTGTAGCAGATACTGTGGTAGGAGGAGCGTTGATGAGTCACACGTGGGAGCAAGTTGCTATTATTTTGGACAGAGTGACTATGACGATCAGGGCCTGCCACACAAGTGAAGAAGAAGAAGCTGCAGGTATGTATGTTGTTGGTATGTCTGTGGATCAATGCAAAAAGGAGGAGGAGTGTCATCAGGAGGTGGCTCATATACAGACATCATTAGACCTGCTCACGAAGAAAATCATGGGCGCTGGTGCAAAAAAGGTAAACAAAGTGGGAGCTCAGGGTCAGGAACCAAGGAAGAAGCATACAGATTCTAAGAAGGAGGCAAACTTCTTGGACAACTCGGTGGTTGGTTTTCGGGCCAATGCCCTAGGTTCTGGACAGGACACATTGCACCAAGGTTCCAAAAATCAGGGTCGGAACTAGTATCAGGACAACTACAACAGGAACGGGTATAGGGATAGGAGCCGAGGTCGTGAGCGAGAGGGAGAATGGAGAAAGAATGATGGATATCGCAACAATCACACAGGTTTGTATGTTCCTCCTGATGTATTTAAGGGTGAGACTAGACACTCAAGATTGGAGAACATGATGGTTGAAATGCTTAAGAAGGTAAAGTACGCCGATGATCAGCTGAGGACATTTTGGGGGGATATATCAAGTATGAACCATAAATTTGAATCGCATGCCTCAGCGATAAAATAGATTGATTAGCAGCTTCGTCAGATGTCGGCCTCCCTGAACCAAAGGCAGAAGGCAACACTTCCTAGCCACACAATGCAAAATCCAAATAATGATAGTCACTGTATAGCCGTGATGACTAGGAGTTGAAATACCACAGTGGATCCCCCTCTACCAATTGTTGTTGAGATGGAAAAATTGAAGGAGATTGATATTAGCTAAGAAGATGAGGTTACTGAGCATAAGACTACAGGTGTGGCTAAGTAGACGTAGGCTCCAGGTGTTGTAAAGGAGTTTGAAGCTAATAAAGGTAAGAACAATTGGGCTATGGAAATTTATAAGGTTATCCCTTAACCACCGCCATCATTCCCTCAAAGTATGAAGAAAAAGGTAGAAGATGATAAGTTCCAGAAATATCTCTCTATGCTTAAACGGTTATCTGGGACTGGGATCATACCACTACTTCGAGGAATTGGAGTAGATGCCCCGAAATGCCAAGTTCATGAAGGATCTGGAGACTAAGAAGAGGTCCATTTAGCTATGAGCTAGTTGGTAACTTGTATCATTACAGTGCTATAGACTCACGGGTCCTTGCTCTAAAGAAGGAGGATCCATGTACCTTCACTATTCCGTGTACGATTGGTGATTTCGAATTTTTGAAGGCATTGCGTGACTTGAGTGCTAGCATCAACATCATGTATTTGGCTATATACAAATAGCTAATCTTGGGAGTCCCCACACGCATTTAAATGCAGCTATTGATGCCAGATTGTTACTCCAAAAGCCAGTAGGGATCTTATTTGATGTGCCAGTCAAGGTGGACCATTTTATCTTCCCTACGAACTTCGTGATCCAAGATTATGAGGTTGATTTTAAGGTCCCCATTATTTTAGGGCAACCATTCTTTGAAACTAGGAGAGCTTTAGGGTATGTTATGGCTGGCCAACTAAAATTTTGGCTGAATAAAAAGGAGGTCACTTTTAATGTCTGCCGGTCAGTGAAGCAGCCCAAAGAGTTTAGGGTTGTCTCAGCAAAGAGGATGATAGTGAGTTTCTTGGTCAATTCTGAGTAGTCAAGAGACTTGCATCATGCCGCGACGTTAAATCAATCTTTTCTCGGGAGGCAACCCATGAGGTGGTTTGGTGAAGTCTGAGTAACCAGATCACCTGCGTCGTGCTGCAACATTAAATCAGGCGCTTCTTAGGAGGCAACCCAAATATCACAACTTTTGTGTGTTAAGTGTGTAGGTGAAACAATAAGGGTGGGTGAAAGAAGGCAGAGTAGATCTGTACTACGAGCCTCAGTATGACTTGTAAAAGGATTTTATAGCTCCTAGTACTATTTGTAGTTTAAAGAAGAGACTGGTCTAATGCATGAGTTCATGTTATGGTTGGTCATTATGAATTGTACCTCCTTTGCACAAGTCATAGTACCCACTATAAGGATGAACTATGCCAAAGATGGAAGTGCAGAAAATATTGTTTACCAGCTATAGTATGGTTCATGGTATCCTACTATGAGTCATACATGGTGATCATACCATGAAGTAGAAAGGGTCAAAGTTCACAAGAAATAGTATGACACTTTTTACGACTCATAGAATCTAATTATTATCTGTAACATGAGTCGTAAAAAAAATAGACGAACATATTTTAAAGAAATCCCACATTATGACCCTTAGTACGAATCCTACCATCTTAGTATGAGTCATACCTGGGAGTCGTGACAGTGTTATCCTAAACCATGAGTCATCGAACGAATTGTACCACTAAGGTATAATGACATTCAAGAGGATATCAAAGATGAAGCCTCAAGACAAGAGGAATAGAGCTAAAATAATTGCTAAGAGGTTATTAAGATATGCTCCCTCCAACTCTGATCAAGCAAGAAACACCCTTAGTGGTTCAAAGGAGGAATACCAAATAGATAAATCTGACATTGACGAGCCACAGACCACTAGGGTATAGTCCAAGGCTTAGGCTGAAGCAACATCCGTTGTTCCAACAACTGCTCCCTAGTCTGAAGAGGGAGTAGGTGATCAGACCTAAGAGTCGGGGAACGGCCTCTAATGTGGAAGAAAGGTCTAAGAAGGCCCAGTTCATGGATGGTAATGTTGCAGCAAGGTTTGAGGAAGAAGCTTCTCATGAAGATGGTGACCAAACTCTACCTCGGGAGAACCGTACTATTAGGTGTAGAGTGCTCTATGCTCAAGAAATTTATGAGCAGGGTCTGGCTCTCACCTCAATGAATCATCCAAGGAAAAGTATATGGGAAGAACCATGGATCATCGCTAGTGCTTTAAATGAAGTTGAGGAAATAAAACAAACTTTTAGCTTTTACAGATTCGAATGGATGGCTAGAACTTTTGAAAAATACAGTGCAAAGATGGTTCGAGGGTTGTATGCCAATTATGTGCCCACAATGGAGCGAAAGGAAAAAGGATGGAAAAAATTGAAATAATAACTCAAGCTTGAGAGTTTGATAATTGGGGGACATGCTGTCGACTTCACTGATCAAACAATTGCATGGATATTATATGGAAGTCAAGTTAGAGCATCAGACACCATAGGTGAGTTCGAGTACCAAGTTGAGGCTCGATAAAAGGTAAAGCAGTTGGGGTTCGAGGAGAGGTAGAGCTAAGTAAAATGACGAGCTGGAGTTCTTGCCGAGGACAAGGAGTATGTTTATTAGGTGGCTAGTGGAAATCTGGTTGCCAAAGCATTGCTGAACGTCATAACGAAGGCCTTCTGGACACTAGTTTGCCGTAGGTTGGTGCCTATGGTCAATGAAATCAACCTCACTGCAGACAGAGCGGCTTTGATGGCATGCATCGTGTTGAGATGGCATCAACATCCCAAGGGTCATATAGAGGAGATCATAGACCGGCTATGGGACTGAGCACTACCATTCCATTCTCGAGTCTCATGTACAAATTATGCATGGAGGAAGGCCTTAAGGCGAAAGCAGGGGTAGATCATTTGATCAGAGGCCAAAAGACTGTACATATCAATCTCATACAGGATGACATATACCCGGTAAGCCGGGTTAGACTTCCTTCAGGATTCCCACTACCACGGGCATCCGGGGGGAGCATGTTAATGTTCCCACATCAGTGGAGCAGGGAGAGATGTCGGCTAAAGAGGCTGGATACTCAGACGCAGAACCCATCACATACTCCATACCTCTATTGGGTATCTCGAGTCAAACTCTAGTAGGTTATGTGTTGGAACCCCAGGACTTCTTCCAAAAATTATCCAAGAGGCTGATAGTGACCGAGAAAAAAGGTCAATGCTATGATGGAAAATGTCAAGACATGTGTAAGTCCTGAGATTGAGGAGGCTACAAGGTTGTTGCATAGCCGATTGGATAGTTTTAAATGCCACTTCAATAAGCGTATAGATGAGCATACAAATACGAGCGGCCTCAGAGAGAAGTTGGGGCCTTTGCGAAGCCAGGTAGATGAGTTGTCATCTAGAAATTTGGCGATATTATCTACCCCCACTCTTCTAGACTTGGATGATGAGCTCGATAATGAGCTAGATCTTAACGCGTACTGGGTGCCAGCTGTAGTTAGAGGAGGAAAAGGAAAGAAGAAGGTCTATAGAAGAGGGTCTAGGAGGAGGTTGCAGACGAGTCCTTAAGAAAGAGGAGAAAAAGGAAGAAGAAGAAGGAGAGCAAGTGGGCAAGAGTTGATAGCCTGCAAACTCATTAAAGAGCATATGTCAGAGCAGCATGAGCGAGCTAGAGGAGCGAGGAGCTCCCCCATTGCCTTTGAAGAGCTTTCCGGTGGTAAGGAAACTTTGGGGGAGCCACATTCAATCAAAGAAACCACTGAGGTCGCAGAGGTGACTGTTATTGATGCGGGGGGAACAAATCCCCCAACTGGCATTTCATTGAGTGTGCTTACCACCTCTAGTCCCACTATTGTAGTGGAGGTACCACCTCCACCAGATGACAGGAGCTCCTAGAGCACTACAGCTATGTCCCTTTGTCACGACCCCAACGTACACCCAGATCATAGACATGGGACAAGGGACCCTGAGAGACACCAAGTCAACCCATGGAAAATGCATACAACTAATCTCATTTAAATAAATGGAATATTAAGCATAAAACATCATAGAAACGTAACCATGACATAGAATTAGGAAACACCAAACATTTACATAAGTTGAGTACTATTCATTTGTCCAAAAGCCTCTAATACGTAAGATGGGTTGATGGGACAACATCCCCAACTAACCCGAGCAATACTGAAACATAATCAATAGGAAAGTTTATCAAACGGCCCTCAGAACATGAGGGCTCACCAACAAGCTGATAGCGTAAGCTGAGATCACTAAGAATGACGATGAGCCTGATATCCGGACCCTATATCATGAAACGACACTACACAGAAAGTATGCGATCAGTACGTAGAATGTACCAAGTATGCAAGGTAAATATAACGAACATTTTAATGTAAAGTAAAACTCATAAATAGACATAGGATAAGGACATCATGCTTAGATCAAATCTTCATAATAATCATAAGGCTCAAGGCTTTCAAATCATTCATAATTGTTCATTATCATAATCGTAAGAAAACTTTATCAAAAAATAACTTGAGCCAATAACATAAACATAACAATGTAGAAAACATGCAGAATAATGGGATGGACTCATCATAACCGACACCATCATAGTACATCCTTCATGATTCCCCACTGTCTCACTCAAATGGGCAGAGCAGACCCTAGCTTGCAAGGCGAGGGTCGTGCGTAAGGCGTGATATCACATTTGAGGGGATCATTATCAATACATCATATCATTTACATCCCACGGTGGCACATGGTTATGAGACATCGGCGTAGTCCTTTGAATGCCAGGCAGCTCGATGCTAGAAACGGCTCAAAACATGTATATAGGCTCATACATAAATCATTAACATCATGCATAAAAATTCATTGGATAAGATATAACATTTATCATCATTGATCCCCTTTTAAACATGCTTATCCAAGAATCAAGCCCTTTTCATTGGCCAATATCATAAATTGATAAATCATGTAATTCTTTTCATAAATCGAAATTCATTCTTGAACATATGGGAATTGCCCAATACTTCATCATATTCAATTCTTCCAAAACATGCTCATAAACATGGGTAACTTGAAAATCATGCTTTTCTATCATCAATAAACTTAAATTATAGAGTCGTCATCATAAATCATAACTTCCATGAACTTTCATCAAATGGGCATTTTTAGATTCAAAAGATTGAAACATGATTTGAAGAAAATTATAATAGAACCTGCCCATCATTCATAATTTGGTAATTAAAACTCAATCAAATCAGACCCATAAAGAGAAATCACATTTTCATGCATTTGAGTACAACTCCATAGACTTCAATAGGAGGATTCATGACTTAAAGCGAAATTGGGCATGGGTGGGGAAGAATTTCACCCATTTTAAAACCCTACATACCTGCGAATGGAGGGACTCAAAGTTCCTGGACCACCCACCAAGAAATTGATGAAAATTTGGGGAAGAAGGCCTTGAATCTCCCAAAAACCTCTCTAAGCTTTTGCATGAGAATGGGCATGCATAAAGGGCTTAACCCATCTTATCTAACTCAGAAACATATCCAAAACGACATAGTTTAGGCCCTAGGGACTTAGGAAGTTTCAAAAATACCCATATTAAAATGTAGGAAATTTTTGATCACCAGTCCTCACGAGGGACCTAACGGGTCATTGCCACAGGGCACGACTCATGGCTTTGATCCATTGATTCCACTGCCCAAATATCCAAGGGAACCCCATGAGTGACTTCACGAGTCATGAGGTCAGACCACGACTCGTGGTCACCTTTTGTACCCTACACTGTCCATCCCAACTTGTCAATCCTCTAGGTTTGACCATGGGTGACCTCATGAGTCGTGAGGTCTGACCACGACTCGTGGTCAAGCCCGTGGCCTCCTCACCCATGCCTTGCCACACTCACGACTCGATACCCAAGTCAAGCTCAGCACAGCTAGTATGGCGGCTGATTCCCTAACAAGGATGTCTATGGGTAGCGTGGCTCATGTTGAAAAGGGCAAAAAGGAACTGGCAAAGGATATACACAGGTTAGCTCGGTTGAGAGTGCAGTTGGTTGATACAGCTGAGGGCAGAATATAGGTGTGGAGTGGATCAAATTCCTCGTTGGTAGTTGAAGTTAAGTCAAGGTATAATGAAGATCCCATATTGCTTAAGTTGAAGGAGGCGGTTCTTAGGAAAGAAGTGGAGGCTTTCTCCCAACGGGTAGATGGTGTACTCTGTTACCAGGGTAGACTCTGTCTGTCGAATGTGGGTGACTTGAGACAACAGATATTGGCTAAAGCCACAATTCGAGACATTCTATCCACCCTGGAGCTACTACGATGTACAGTTATCTATGGGGTATTTACTAGTGCAACGACATGAGAAGAGACATTACTGAATTTGTAACAAAGAGTCTGAACTACCAGTAGGTCAAGGTGGAACATCATAAATTGAGGGGTATGACTCAGGATATCAGCATACTTGCATGGAAGTGGGAATAAGTAAATATGCCTTTTATTACAAGTCTACCTCAGGTTCATCGGCAGCATGACTTAATTAGGGAGATAGTGGACCGAATGACCAAGTCAGCACATTTCCTCCCAGTTAACACTGCAGACTCAGCTGAGGATTATGCCAAGCATTATATCCAGGAGGTGCCCAATTCACCTTGCATTTTTGGATGTCATTTCAGAAGGGACTCGGTACCCAAGTCAAGCTCAAAACAGCTTTTCACTTATAGTAAGATGGACAAGTTGTGTGGACTATACAAACTTTAGAAGGTATGTGAGAGAGTGTTGATCGATTTCAAGGGCAGTTGGGATGATCACCTACCTCTCATAGAGTTTGCATACAACAACAACTACCACTCAATTATCCAGATGGCCCTGTTGAGGCATTATATGGTAGGAGGTGTAGATCTCCTATAGGGTGGTTCGAGGTTGGTTAAGCTACCTGATAGGTTTAGACTAAGTTCACGAGGCAATGCTGAAGGTTCAACTTATCAGGGAGAGGTTAAAAACAACACAAAGTTGTCAGAAATCTTATGCTGATGTAAGGAGAAGAGAATTAGAGTTTGTAGTGGATCATTGGGTTTATTTAAAAATTTCACCCATGAAAGAGGTGATGAGATTTGGGAAGAAAGGAAAACTTAGTCTGAGATATGTGGGACCCTATAGAATTTTGAAGCGAATTGGCAGAACTACCTCTAGAGTTAGCATCGATGCACCCAGTATTCCATGTGTCACTATTGAAGAACTGCATCGGTGATCCAACTTTAGTTGTGCCACTAGACAACGTGGAAATAAAAGACAGTCTCTCTTATTAAGAGGTCCCAGTTTAGATCTTTGGCCGTGAGGTTCGTAATATAAGAAACAAGGAAGTCACTTTGATAAAAGTTTTATGGAGGAACCAGCTAGTTGAGGGAGCCACATAGGAAGCAGAAGCAGACATGTTGGCTAGATACCCTCACTTATTTCCTTCCAGTTCAATTCCAACATCAGGTACTAAATCCCTCTTCAACACTCTGTTTAGTTCCAAACATATCAGGTCTATTCAGATTTTATATGTGAATTCTAGTTGCATCAGCTCTGTTAGTATATTTAAGTCAGCTCGGAGTCATTTACTCATTCAAAAACTAGCTCATAGTCTCAGTCTAGGAATTACAGCGCTTTTCCTAATTGTCCAATAGCTTTAGTCTTCACTCGAGGATGAATGATCCCAAGGTGGAGATATTTTAACACCCTAAAATTGTCCTACACCCGACTTAAACCTTGCAAGAAAAATCCAGAAGAAAACTAGAAAATCTGCCTCAGAACGACTGAGAGGACGAGTCGTGGTCAGCTCCAACGACTCGTTGAGTCAGTTGTGGTCAATAGTGTTCGGTCTCTAGGCAACATACGAGACAAGGGACGACCCGTTGTGAGAACCAATGAGTCATCCTATCACTCGTTGGTTCCCCAACACAGAATTCCTTTCCTGGACCCCATGACTCAACCAATGAGTCGTTGTCAGAAACAACGACCTGTTGTGTGAGTCGTTAGGTGAGAACCCTAAAAAGCTATTCCAATGACGATAAGTGGAAACAACGACTCATTGTGTCCCAAAATGAGTCATGGTCACCACCCTTTGTGTCAAGTTTGATGTTTTTAGAAATTCTTCCAATGAGCAAAACAAGTGTACATAACGACCCGTTAGGTCCACCAACGAGTATTTGTGTCACTGTTATCAATCTTTCCAGGTTTCCTCCTTCAGTGACCACGAGAGGAACCAATGACTCGTTGCTTCACCCAATGAGTCATGGTGTTCCCTGTTTCCAGATCCAGTGTCTTCAACCCCTAGGCAGTAGGACCAACGAGAGGTACCAACGAGCCGTGGTCACAACCAATGACTCGTTGAATGACCCATTGGGTCCCTGTTAGTCAGTTTTCAGATTCTTATTCCAAGGATATTTTTATAATTTCCTACTGATTTAATACTTAAATTATTTAATTTTAATTATTATTTCAGAGAATATTAGAGGGTTGAACGGTTTTCCCCCTCATTCCCCATGCACAACTTCAGAAATCATTCGTAGAACCAAGGGCACTTCTCTCAAGAAAATCTTGGGATCCTCACCAGTTGTAGAGAATCAAGCTTTCTTCTTCAGGGATTTCTAAGCCAGGTATGTGGGAATTCAACGAGGGACTAGTTCTTCCTTTATGTCCCCAAAATCTCCTCTATTTTTTTCTATCAATTCAGCTATGTGGATTCAAAATATAGAACAATTGTCAAATTAATTTCGTTGAGATTTCAAGTGGAGTATTTCTCATGATTTTTAACTATTTATTATTCCCTATTTCTAGAAATTTGTGAAAATTGATTCTAGAGGAATGATTTAGCCCTAGTTCTTAGTTCAGTAAAACTTAGGAGCTTGTGTGTTGGTCTAGTTTCCTTGTAGCTTGATTCTAATAGATTTTAAATCCCTATATTGTTAGTGTATGTGGAAATTTTAGTTAGATATTTACACGTCCAGTCTCAGTTAGGTTATTAGACTCGGTATTGTCCAAAAATATCAGTTGATCAATTTGACTATAGTAATTCTTGAGGTGTTAGTGGTGCCTCCCAATTGTCAGTATTGGACTCAATATCAAATTTTTAGTGATTCTTTAGGCGGTCATGACACTTCCAGATAAGAAGTTATGATCAGCCTTAGGTCTAGGTTCATATTACAGTTTGTTCTTTAGACGGTTACGACGCTTCCAGATAAGCAGCTCTGACCAGTTTTAGAACACCAATTACAGAATTCGGTCCAATAAGACTCTCAAGGTACTTCTATATAGGTATTCCTGACTTAGTCTTGGCCCCAGTTTCGAGCTATCAACTTAGTAATCAGTGTAGAACTATCCAGTGGGAGTAGGACTTAGCACCGAGCGGACCGGTGTTCCAGTGGACCCAGGTTCCCAGAATTATGTTGCCACCGTAGGTTATTTTATTGGCCTAATTTACCCAAACTTGTGATCACTCAATTCATGCCTTTATACCCTGGCAAGGTATATTGGGTCCTACCGATGGGATGTATTCATCAGACTCCATGTATAACTCAAGTGGTTATATGTCAGTTATAGACTCTCCCACTAGTCAGTTCAATTCAGTCTCAAATTAGCTCAGTTTAGAACAATTTTAGACTACTTAGTTTAGTTCATTAATTCAGTTCAGTATCTCAGATTTATGGCATGTCTTTGACCATCAGACAGGGTCATTTTGACCATTTCAGTATAGTTCAGTTTATTCAGTTTCAGTATTTCAGTTGTTCATTGCATGTTTTCCAATTCTGTTATTTTTTTCTTTGTGTTATGGTTTCTGCCACTTACTCAATACATTCAAAGTATTGAAGCATACCTTTTATGCTGTATTGTTTTATGATACAACTACAGGTTCTTAGTCTCAGCACCATTAGCACATCTCGCCAGGAAGTTTCTGCTGCATCAGTGGTGAGTCTTCATATTTTGAGGAGGACGATTATTTCTTTTCAGTTATATTTTTCTTTCAGCTAGACCATGGGTTGACTTGGGGTTACTTATGACTCCAAGTACCATGTCTCATCTAGGGTATATACTCGGGGCGTGACATTTTAGCACCAATTGGTGGTTTTGTTGCCATACCAGCATCATGTTCATCATTTGATTTAGGTTCAACAACCTCCTTACGTTTCACACTCGCATCTCCAACCATTTTAACACTCCTCATAACAATAGCCATGCGTTGACTATCTTTATTCGGGTTTGACGTTGTATCACTTAGGAGTGTTCCCTTCATTTGGAGGTTCATTTGAGAGAACAAGTGGTTCATTTGAGCTTCAAAATTCTTAATGAAGGTTGAATGAGAACTCACCATTTGGGCGAGGTTACACACCTTTCCTTTCAATTCCTTGACCCTGTTGTCGCTTGATTCCACTTTTTTGAGGACTCTTGCTAACATTTCTTCAATTTGGAGCTAACAGCATCGGTCACACCTAGCTGATTTTGGGCATTCTCATCTTTAGAAGGGGAAACATATGGGTTTGAACTTCAGTGATAGTAGTCCCCTACTCTATTTTGCTCTCTAGTGCCCCATCTTTTATTTCTGCGGGACCACCATCCTTGTGCGTCGCAGTTTCTCCAACCTTGATTCTCTTCCCTTGGGTGACAAGGACCTTGATTAGTCCCTTGAAACCCATGTCGAGAACCCCCCATCTTATTTTCCATGTATGGGCATTCCTCATCACACCTCAGCGGCGATGATTCTCCTTCAAAGTGCAATCGACCTTGCATACTTACAACATACACAACCTTGGGCCCTACCCCCATCACATGTTTTTTCATTAGTTCCAGTTGCGTCATCATTTTAGCAAGATGTTCATGTCACTATTCATATCTATTCTGCAACTCAGCTGCCAATGCACTAGAACCAATATCATCCGTCGATACATTATTCTCTCTCGTATGCCATGCCCGATGTTTCTTTATCATTCTATCCAATAGGGCCTTAGCTAATACATATTTCTGATCCATGATTGATCCTCCAACTAAATTACTAGAAATGGATTCGTTAATGGAGTCTAGGACTCGATAAAAATGTTGAAGGAGCACTCCATCCGGGATATCATGGTTGGGGCAAAGGGAAACCTTCTTCTTGACCTTTAGCCATGCTTCATGCAACGGTTCTCTTGGCTCTTGTCTAAAGTTCGTGATATCATCCCTCAGCTATATAATTTTTGATGGAGGGAAGAAAAATCCAAGAATTCTTTAGTCAATTCTTGCCACGATGTAATGCAACTAGGAGGGAGTTCCTCCAACCACATAGTAGCCTCTCCCTTTAGGGAGAATGGAAAGAGCCTTAACCTGATCGACTCTTGACTTATATTAGTTATATTGAAAGGCTGGAATATCTCTATGAAATTCCTCAAATGGTGATTTGCATCCTCACTCACTTTCCCCCTAAAAAGCCCTTTCATTTTTAGCAACTATAGCATTATACTTGTGACATGGAACACGACATTCTCTAGCATAGGCAGTAGGCGAATGGCTCCTGCAATTTTGGGCATCACTAGATTATCTTCATCATGCTCCATATTACCCTCAACTAAGCTATCCCCTGCTTGTGAGTGATGACTCATATGAATTTACCCTCACAAACACAATGAGATTAATGTTAACAATTACGACGCAAGACTAATTCAAATTAACAATCAACAGGAGAATATCAAGTGCTAGTCCCACACAATGGCCATTTTTTATAACTTCCAAAATACAATCTTTATTACAAAAGAGAATAACGGTCGTTGTATCAAAATAAATATCCCCACGGATGTCAAAGTTGAATCCCACAGAGACTAACAAATGATATGCACAAGTGTTGTTTGAAAAATTGAAGTTAGTCGCACCACTCAAAAATAACAAATCAATAAACAATTTTGGGGAGACTTGATGATAACAATATGGTATAGATTATAACATGGCTAATGAGGAGAGAAAAATAACCAAAGTTGTTGACAATAATGAGAAGGACAAGAGGTGTGGTGTAGATGATGTGCTAATTAAACAGGGCTATGCTAGATCATCTCATTAGTTCAAATTGTGTAAATAACATTGGGCAGGTGGGGATTCTATGTTTTTCATCTTCATAAATGCCTCTTGCTAGAATTCTTTCGAACCACTAGACACAAGTAAATCAACCCAATCAAAATTGGATTAATGGCCGCACTAATTTATAGCTATTGGCTATTAATTCTGAGTGAGAATTTGGGTTTGGCTATGTCTAACCCAATTCCACCACATCATATACATTTCCACCATTAAATTCTCTCCCAATAATAAATTCTTCTCTTTCAAGAAAAAATCGAGTAAGAAAGGTAGACCCACATCTGCAACTGTAGATCTTCAATTATAATTTGGAAAGAACTAAATAGATTTACACTAATTAAACAACATTGAGATGAATCTAGAAATACCCAATCTAATTAAGAAATCATCACCACACACCTCTTGTTAATGATTTATCTACTCATGGTTAAGAAATTAAAAAGCATATTTAACAATAAACTCATAGATTTCAATAATAAGAGTAGCCAAATCAAATTCATTAATAAGTCTTCAACAAAGGTGATAACTTGCTATAGAGGAAGAAAAAAAGAAAGACAATTTTTTACAATTTTCACCAATAGAAATCTACTTTCTTCTTCTACAAAGATAATGTTCTCAAAAAGCTAAAAGTTAAGATCCGGTAGGTACAAAGTACTTCTCTCTAGAATGTATCTAAAAGTAGGGTACCCAAAACTCTCTTTTTCAGTGTTGGACACATTTTCCCTTGCTCAAGCGTTCTGGCACTTGAGAGAGTATCAGTGGTTCGCTGGTTACATTTCATGAAACGCCGGCTAAAATTGAATGCTCTTTCACTGAATTCCCGTGTCCTTCGGCGGTTCCTTTGGTGACTCACTGACCTCCAACCATGCTCTGCCAATTTCTTTCGCTTTGATCCAGCACTTTTAGGTGTTAGTAGGTGAGTTAACTGGCGAGTTTCCAGTTGATGTCCGTGACTGCCGGTTGCTTTCGTTCCCCGAGGCAGTGGTCTTCTGCGTTTGGCCGGCATTAAAACCGTTCTCCTCTGATGATGCTGTGGTTTTCACTGAATTACTTTCTTTTTACTCCACTTCTTGCCCTTTTCTTCAACTCAAATATATGCACACACAAAGGAAAAAAAGGCAAAAAATCCATGTGAGTGACTTGAAAACTAAGCTAAAGCTCATGCATAAGAGCCTAATAAGTTGGTAAATTACCAACTCATCATTGGGACCATTCCGAGTGGTCCAAGTATTCACATATGGTGCAATAGCGCTAGAAAAACATGAAGGTAAAAGGTTCGAGGTGAATGGTCAGAGGGTCAAAGCATATCTGAGGACAATCCAAGAAATCAAACTGGTGGACCTTTGGGCTCTGATTGAAGTCTAAGCCACCCAAGGACTTGCATCATGCCACGATGTTAAATCAGGCACTGCTTGGGAGACAACCCATGGAGTGAATTATGAGTAATCAGGATACGTATGTCGTGCCACGACGTTAAATTAGGCGCTGCTTGGGAGGCAACCTAAGATGTAATTATAAATTCAATATAGTGTTCATATGTTTTGGGAAGTGCAGGTGTGAGAAAGATGAGAAATCAGGAGTTGGAGAAAAATTTTTGTGCTAGGGCCTAGTGCTAAAAAAGCACAAAATGAGTCGTCACTAGATGTAACAATTTGACATCACCAGTCATGGACACTAAAGCAAAAATGCTAAGCTTTAAAGTTTACTCAATGAGTTTCCCAATGATTCGTTGAGTCACCTAACAAATCAATGGGTCCGCTCATCCTGAAGAAGCTGAAAATCAACTGACGGAACAAGGCGAATGACTTAAAGCACAAATCATTGGGCTTCCCAATGAGTCATTCCCTAGGTCATTAGGTGCCAGTAAGTTTACTTTACTAACAAATGTAACGGGCAACATAACGAGTTGTGGTCATTAACAATGACTCATCATAGAGGGGTCGAGGGCCTACAGTTTAATAATTACCCTACCCAACCCCCGATTAAAGGCTTAAAATTATTAGCTTTCTTTAATTGTGAATGTTTTCCTAATATTACTCCATATTCAAAGCCCCAAAAATAAATGATTCCCTCTTCATCATAAATAAGCATGGTGACTCTCACTTCACAACACTGTCAAAATCACCACATCATAATCACAAGCAGTACGATCATGATCTCCATCATTGTTCGCAATTCGTCAAGCACAACTAATCAAATTCTCATCTTCTCCCCTTGAACATCTTCATAATAGTGAGTGTTGTAATGCTTTCCATATTAAAATTGACCTCCTCATGATTGAAAATGTCCGTGAATTTGAATTTTGTCCCAAATTAAACCCTAGTTGATATGAATTTAATTGCCTAAAATTGTGAACACAATAATAGTTGAACGAAATGGATATATGTTGATGATTTTGTGGTAGAATGTTTTGAATCAATGAATTTGTGATTATTACTGAAAACTTGTTGGCTTGGCTTGCTTACAGCCATTGAATCGGTGGGCATTATGATTTTTAATCTCTTTGGGTAATGAAGCTTAGATTGTTTTGCCCGCCCACTTTCTACCAAAATAAAATGCGAAACTATGATGTGGGTGAAGTATGAGTAACCCAATATACAAAAGGTCTAAACAACTTGAGAAAATTATGTTGAACAGTTATGATGCCTCCAATAATGACTCATTTGATAACTCAACGAGTCGTCACAGGAGTCTTCACCACTGACACTGGACTCTTATGAATGAGTCACTTGATGAGTTGTGGTCTCACTTAAGAACTCGTGGGGTGACTCGTCCTGAGTGGGAAATACTTGAGTGTGTTCTGAAGTTGGCATAACAAATGACTTGACGACTCATTTCCGCAAGTGACTACTCATTACCGCAAGGGATGGCTCATCAAGTCAACTTTTCGAGTTTACTAGAAATCATGCTAAACTTTTGAAGTGCACATGATGGATTACGTAACGAGTCATTACCACTGGTTACGACTTTTTGAGTTGCTTGTTCTGAGTAAAATGTACACATTCTATTGCACACTTACACTGATATTTTGGGTACTAACTTTACTCCCACTCGTACAAAGGAACCAAAAGGAAACTCTAAGAAGGGAAAGGCCAAGAAGCAGCATCCTGGAAAAGGAAAATCCTCGACTCATAAGCTCATCAACGAATCAACATCTTCAGAAGAGTCGAGTGGCTCAGTTGAAGTGTATGAGGTTGAGGAAGAGCAACGGAGGCGAAGAGCTACCGAGGCTAGGACTGAACATCGCAGCACTTTGACATCCATGGTCACATCTCCGACAGCTTGCAAGGGACCAACCCAACAATGAAGGAGATAATAATGGTGACTCATTTCTAGAGGATCAGGTGGGTGAGTCCAATGCTGGATAAGATAGTGGTTCCACTGAGGAGATTGGAACCTCAGACACATTTCCATTCTCTGCTGACAGAGCACAGATAGGGAGGTTGGTAAATAGGAAAAGTTTTATGGGCATGCAAATGATCTACAATAAGGACATTACTGCAAATGATAAGGGCCATCCAAAGAGCAGCATCTACAAAGAGTCGAGATTGGTCTCTGTCGGGATTAAAGACCTCCTAGAGATTCATGTTTTGTTTGAGAAATATAGTTTTAGCTTTCTAAGTGAATCTTCCAGCTGTTATAGCCTATAATTGGTCTGAGAGTTCTATGCAGCAGATACAACCACCGTTAAAATCAGGCCTTGGGAGGCCAAGACTAGAGGAAGCAGCCCATGCTGACAAGAGTAATTGTGTAGGAGACACCGGTGGACATATCTGAGCGCACCATCTCACGCATGTTGAATGATCCAGTGTTTGAGCCTCCAACTAACACAACTGAGTTTGATTACCGACTAAGTGAGCTGCAGAAGATTAAGCCAAAGAAGTTGAGTGCAGAAGATAAGAAGATATAGTATACATGGTTGGCACGGGTGATAGTTGCTAAGGGTATAGACGTGGAGTGGCTTACCAGTTAGGAGACCAAGATTAAGAATGCCACTTTACACTTTTAGAAAAAAATTTTGTGGTTGCTGGTGTGACATAGGCTAGGCCCATCCAGCAATGGACATATTGTGTGACTAGACAGAGCGACACTAGTGGCTAGCATAATGGAGGGGTGAGAGATCAATTTCCCAATGTACATCGCTGAAGAGATACGAGAGAGAACCATCTTGGATGGCACGAGTATTTCATTTCCATATTTGGTGGCCCGATTTTGTAAGGAGTCGCAGGTTCTTGAGTTGCCCATAGTTGACTAGATAGTCAAGGTACTCAAAATTACTAAGATTGTGCTAATTAGGGATGATACGAATCCTGTCTCCAAGGCTAAGTGTCAAGCTGCCATAGTTGTTGGGGCTTCCATGTTAGCTGAGGAATCACATAGAGGCCCTTAAATTGAGACTCCAGGGTTTATCGAGTTAGAGACAGAGCTGCCAGCATCCCATGAGGAAGGTGGTCGGCTTAATACCACCATTGCAGTAGATGTGCAAATAACTGTTGATGTCCCAGCATCATCCACCACTACACCAGCAGCTTGACCACCAGTTTTCTCTCTACAATCTTCACCAGCCGGCCTAGTCACAATCTCATAAGAGTTCGTCACTTGCATGGCTTGGTGGTTGGCTAGAGTAGAAAAGAAGAAAGCGAACACAACTCTTCAGGTGAAAGTGCTAATGGAACAGGTGAAGCCATGGGTGACCAAAGAGCTGGAGTGCTTATCTCAGACATGGTATGGACAGCTAGATGCTTTGAGAGGAACATGGATGAGCACCTCACACAACTATGGATTCTAGAGCTGACACGATGGTATTCTGAGGTTGATGCCCTCGGAGAAAAGCTGAGAAAGGTTCTACATGACGGATTTCTGCTATACCACCGCCGATGATTCCAGTAGCTGAGGAACATAGTGAGGAGAAGGTGCCTCGAATTGTGGATTTCATCATTGAGGATCCTGTGGCAACGGGCAACAGAAAAAGGCCACGAGCTGAGGCGAGCGGTGCTGATAGTGGTGATAATCTTAGAGAGCAGAAGAGAGAGAGGCATGATATAAAGGAAGCGCTAAGGCTTCTAAATGTGAGCTCCAAGTTAGGACAGAGATTGAGATTGGTAGATCTCATGGAGAGGTACAAGCTCCATTGGTTCAGAGAGTGCATCGGTCCCTAGCGGGGCCACAGGAGACGAGGTTGGGGGTGCATTTGCACCTCCCACTTATTAGACCTCGGACGTCTTGGACGTCCAAGGTGTATTCCTCATTCCCTTGCTTTACTATTTTAATTCGTTGAGGGCGACATATGTCTTTTTGATGGGCATTGGGGGTGAGACTTGGCTTTTATTGAATATAACTCGAGAAGTTTTCTTGCCAGATGTCTTTTTCCTCAAGTGTTCCTTTTCTAGTAGAACTGGGATGTTTAGCTTTTGTTTTTTTTTGTGTGTGTGTTTTGATTTAATTAAATGGAAAATAGGTGAACTTAGGGCATACAAATAAAATGGCCTTTTATTTTAAAATTTTACATTTGAAACTGTGAATGAACCCCTCTTAAAATTTTGTGTGTTGTGTGCTTAGTGTAGATATCATGACCTTTGTGAATCTTTGCATGTCATTATTATTGTGAATGTTTTAATTATTCAGTGACTATGCATGAACTAGCAATTGGTTGTGATGTCGTTGTCCTGTGCATTGTGCGTGTGAGGTTCTTAGTTTTGTTTAACAGTTGTGTGTACAGTCTCGAACTTGCCTATTTAGTCATACCAAGGTTGTAAGATAGTTGGATAGGAAATGATCGTAGGTTGTTTTTCAAATTAGTCCACTTTAGCCTAAAAGACCTACTAAATGAATATGAATATCCCTTGATCTCAATTTTGATCCTAAATTGAAACCTTTTCGTTGTTTAGCTGATTCGCCTTCCCTCTTTGTTTATGATGAACCTGTTTTGGCCCTGGTCCCTCTTTGGACACTGTGGACCTCAAGTTAGGCAAATTTCCTAAGATGAGGGTGGCTATTATAGGGGTGAAGAAGAGAAGTGGATTTTAAAATATTTGAGTATTGTAAGAAGAAAGGCGGGTTCGGTGCGATTTGAAAAAAATAAAAAAATAAAAAAATGAATAACTTCTTGAAACAAATATGAATAACTGCTTGAAAAGAGGATAACCACACTCGTAGTTGTAAAATAAGAAGAAAAGAGGGGAAAAGGGGAGAAGTGAAAAAGAGGTTAAGTGGAGCCTAAGTTAGTGTAGTGCTAGGGAGGGTTGAGTCATTATTTCCATATATATACAATACTCGTCCCCAAGCATACTTTACAGGCCTAAAAAGAGCCCTATAGTAATCCTAATCCAACCTTCTGACCAGCTAAGGTATAGAAAATAAGGGCAAGCCTATGGTTTTTTATGCGCACTGCATGAATTTTCTTGTGAGAGTGAGCGCACATAGACACAATCCCTGTTCTGAATTGTCTTGATTTATATCTGTGATTGATTGTGACTTCATTGTATTGAGGGAACATAGGTGACAACATTGACTGCTAGTTGTTTGGGTAAGTGTCATAGATTTTCATGCAGGGTTGCTGGTTTATATTAGAATGACCTTCCTCGATACCTTCGTGTCATGGTAGAAAGCATTGCGTAAGCACTTTGATGTTTTTTTGATGACATAGGAGGGGTTAGAAAGTTTGATTTGTTTATGCCTTGAGTTTTTGATTTCCATAGGTTTCCTTGGTTTGTTTAGTTGAAGTATCATTTTAGTTTGTGTTTTTTCCTGAGGACAAACAAAAACCCTAAGTTGAGGGTGTTGATATGCTGAGGTTTTGCGGCACTGCCTACGCTTAAAATGAAGAAAAGATGCTAAACTTAAGTATGTTTATATAGATATGATGTATTTTTCTTATGTGTGACAGGAAAATACGTTTCGAGAGTGTACATGGTGTTATGAGCAGAAAATGAGCAAAGTATGGAATATGAGACAAGTAACGATTCGTCATCTATGGAAATGAGTAGTCTTGCGAATTGTTGGTTGCTGAAATCTATGAACCATTATGTGAGTCATTGGAACTAGAAGCATAAATTGATTAAACAACTGATAGACTTGATAGGAGATGCAACGAATCATCACATGACTTAATGACCCATCATGAGCAATCATCAGTAGAAGTCTAGAAAAGGAGCAAATTGTTAAGTGTCAGGACGAAAGGAGTAACGAGTCATCATTGGAATCATGACTCATCATGAGCAGATGTGGTCAGATATTGAGAACACGGGAAATTCAAGTCTTAGAGGCAACGGAAGACCTAACAACTCGTCGCATCACAAAATGAGTCGTTGGTTGAGCCGTTATCAAGAATGAAGATATTTTGGATCAAGAATGAAGATATTTTGGAAACGACCTGTCATGATTCATAACAACTCGTTAGCCAACCTAACGAGTCGTCATCACTGCCAACATGTCTTCCTTGTTTATATAAGAAATGATTTATTTTATGTCTATAAATACTTTATTTTTTTATAGTTTACGACTTTTTATGATAATGTTGACTTTTTGTTTGATATTGAAGATTTAAGAAATAATTTTTCTAATTTTGTTTTTGGGTTTTTGAGATTCAAACAACTTTTGATTATTGATTTTGGGTTCTTGTTGATTAATTCAAGAGGTGTGATTTCTTCAACAATTACATGTAAGTTTATAATTATGATATATACTACAATTGTTAATTATAATTCTTCAAGCATGCGTAGCTAAATCTCATAACTAAGGTTGTGGGAACCATGATAAATTAACAAACGGAGGCAAAATATTTGGTGATTCTTGAATGGGGTTTATGCATTTATTGTTCTTTCCTTCGTTTTAATTACTTCTTAATAGTCGTAAATGTTAGAACTCGCATTGTTCTTACTCACTAGACCAAGGGGATAATGAATGGGAAAATGGATTAACAATGGAGATTTGAGGCTATCATTCCTCATCTAATAGCTTTACCTTGTCCGATAATACCTACTCCGATATCTAAGATGAGGGTAAATCTAGTAAACACCCGCATACAGATCAAGTTGCATGGTGATAATAATCTAATTAGGGACCAACCATTTGGGTGAAGTTAACTTATTGATATTACATGCTAAACACAAGAATAGATCACTAGTATAATTAAGCCTGCGTAATAATGAAATCATGAGGAACACAATCCTAGTCACTTCAATCCTTGAATACAACCAAGTTTAACCAAGAATCTACTCACCGCACATACTTTTATAAATTATTTTTTGTTTCAAACCACCCCCATAAGAAATAAGTAGAATAATATTAATTGTAAATACATTAACTGAGGTCCTCACTGTATTCCTCTTGGGATTCGACCCCAAACATTGTTGGGTTTTATATTTAAACATCGACCGCTTTATATCTCATTTAGAGATGTAATTTTGGTGACATCACCCACCCCCTTATATATTAAGTGTTAAGGTGATTGCTTCATTTTATCCTTAACCCTATAGGAGTTGTTTGCTTAGAGAACATATTCTATCTATTTTCCAGAAAACAAACCAACGAGAAGCAAGAAGAAAACATCAAGCCAAGCTCAACCAAAACACAAGATAAGTGAAGAAGACTATTTGCGATTGTGTGTAGTGTTTTGGTGGATGTTTTGCTGCGTTTTGGGCAGGCTTGTAGTAGAATTTTTTGAGTGAAATCAAGCTATATATCTACTCCATCTTATTTGCAGTGGAGGACAAGTAAAAGGTAAGAGTTTGTAGTTATTAACCTTGCTTAAAACATAGCTAAAAATGAGAAATAGGAGACTAGACTAGGCTGGCTTTTTTATGTATGTTTGCTGAAGGTTACTACCTTGTTTTGGGAAGGGAAGCTGCTGCATTTTGAGCAATATTAAGCTGCCAGGATACTCCATCATAGTAGGAGTTGAAGGCAATAAAAGGGTAAGCATTTCTATATATTAAACGTGAAATAATTTCTAGGATAAACCACGAAGTTGAAGTTGATTTTGTGTCTCATTTTTGGTGTGTTATACGGTGACGTTTCTGCCTGTTTTGGAGGTTGGTATAACTATGTTTTTCTGGAAATACACCCCTTTTATGGTGGGATTAATCATAAGAAAATCAAGGTAAGTTATTCCTTTCATTTCCCCTTAAAAAAGTTTCCTTGTTTGGTTATGTTATAGTCACACCCCAAACCCGGTGAGGCGTGGCTGGCACCTAGTGCCACCCCTGATATGAGCATATGAAGTGCCCAAATATAAAACAAATGCTAGAACCGATGAGTTTCAACAACACAACAACTATAAAATCAGAATAAGATGATAGACTATTGTGGAAGCTGGCTTACCTGACCAACCGAAAAAAATAAATACCATATGACGTCAAGGCCATGGAATGGAAAACAATTATACAACTTGCCCCACCTGGCCTATAACAACATACTAAAACCATAGAAATGTCTATGAGCCTCTATGAATACATTAGTAATTAAATAATCGGGATAGGGCCCCAAACTACCCTTAGCTCAAACATTTGCCAACTCTGAAAGTCCTGGAGCACACCAACTTGGATGGAACTCCACTCAGCACCCAAGAACTCAAATCTAATAGTCCACTATCACATACAGGCATGAATGCAGCACCTCGACTAGGATGTCAGTACAATAGTGTACCAAGCATGAAAGGCAAAAACAACTGGAAGACATAGACTAGAGATCAACAGATATACCAGATATTGCAGAAGGAGGCTCAACATAAGAAAACACATTGAACCTACCTAGCCCCCACAAGCCTGGCAAGTACAAACAAACATACAAACAAAACCTACCTGGCCCCAATATGCCCGGAAAGTCCAATAGTATACAACAAGAAAACAGCAGCACCTAGCCGACACAGATCACTGGTCATTGCCTCAAGACCTCTCAACGGCCTCAGTTAACCCCAGCCAACATCTAGCATCCACTGCTATCAGATAAAAAATAACACAAGAAAAAACCATAAAATCATGCCAAACAAATCACAAGTAAACACCAGTTAATAAACATCATCAATCAAGCACTACCAGACACTCTCTCGGCTGTGCATAGTTAGCTTATCTCAATGCATCTAGGAGAACCAATCGCGATCCCAGGAAGGCTCAGACATGTGGGACCACTCTCGAATCATTTCTCAACTCGACACTACAGAGGACATCATTCTAAACCCCATAGGTCATTTCACTCCTTAGGCTCAACCCCTCAGCCGGAAACTCTCTCATGAGTCGGATATCGACAAGCCACAAGGCACTACGGGCTCGATCCCTAGCTGGAACAACTCTCTTACATCGGGTATCCCCAAGCCACAAGGCCTCAACAAAAAACACACACAAGAAACAAAAATAATAATACATTCTCAAACATCCCACAATCGGCTCTCAAACCCCACAACCCGACTAATACAACACAATACTATTCTTTCACGTCTAGCCATCCACCGACGAGCCACTAGCTGAGCTATGGATTACCATCCTTACAAGTCTATCCTCAAGCTTTACAAACAGCTCACACGCCACTCTACTTACCACTAACATCAAGGGACACGACCAAATCAGTCCAAGTGCCACCACGGCCATCACGTGCAATTGACACGATCGACACGATCGCCGATTCAAATAAAACAAAAGATCGTCGCAGCCATCGACCTTAACCACTCTAATCCCTCTTTAACTTTCCAATATAATCACCTAATCTTATTCACTCAACCATCCCACAGCTTGATACAAGAACCACACGCCTCACACATGGCCTCTCGACGCGAGCCTAACAATTTGCCATGACTATGATTCTCTGCACTCAAGCCCGACCCACCAACGAAACCAACACCTTATACACACCTTTATCACCATATCAACAGTAGCACACGAGTCAATTAACAATATAACAAAAAGCATCACAAAATAGCCAACACACACGTCAATACCGATGACAATGGCTATGGAATTCATGCCGACAAAGGGAGGGACAATCCTAACATACCTTAGCTTCAAGCCAATCCGAACACTAGCCTTCAACACCATGAACCTACCGCCTAAAGTCAATCCAAAATTCTGCCAAGACGCAGCCAACACAAATTAATAACAAAACAAGACAAATGAAGCTCACCCGACAAGATTCATAGGAATTCGACAGTAGAAACTCCGAGAAAACAACCTAATGGTGTTAACACAACTATAACCAAAATCAAAAACCAAGGAAAACCAAAGGAAGAAGTCTTACCAACAGATTCACCACGAAACAGCCACCAACAGCCCGGAAAAGACACAAAAATACAAGCTACATGGGATTCCCAACTTCCCGACATAAAAATCATGTTGAGCCATGGATTCTAGCCTCAAAACACAAAGGAAACCATGGACAGAAACTTGAGAGAGGTTTTAAACGTGAGAAGTACTGAAAAATAATAAAATAAGGCGACCAACCAACCAAAGGGCTTTTTATAGTCCTCCACCACCTTAGACCCTTGTGAGGTGCCTACTTGTGCGGTCTCGCAAAAACGCGAATATCTCTCTACTACGAAGTTGGATTGGCGAACGGTTTGATGATCTGGAAACTAGGTTCATAGAGATTTAATTTTATAGGTTGGAAACTCCATAACTCCTTATATATTGGGATAAAAGCTTCGAGAAATTTCACCTAAATTTCAAAGAATCTCAAGAAGGAAATATTGCGATAACTTTTTTCGATTTTTGTTGTACAACTTGATCGACGTCCAATATTAAATATGATTATAGTGTGATTCAAATAACTCATGAAACTTCATTCTTAGCCTATTAGGTACTATTAGTCCAACCTCAAAAGCACAATTTTATCGCTCAAACTCTCTAGGGTTTTTACAATTATGGCTGCCATTGGGGTATCATTTTTCCTGGATAAATTTACCAAAACCATCCTTGTCACTTGGTTATAAACTATAGAAATTGAAGAGCCTTAGGTCTAGTTCTTAAAGGAATGAATCAGCTATAGAAACACGTCAAAATAAGGTATATAAGGCACACCGTCCGTTGTTCTTTAAAGCACGATTATTGAGCTGTTTATAACATTCAAACCACACCTCCTACTGAAGTATGAAGCGAATGTTGTAAATAAAGAACCCAACAAAGAGGTTGGGGTCGAACCCATAGGCAATATGGATGATCTGGACTAATGCCGGTAAGTGAACTTGTTGGTTAGTTACTCCAATTGGGGGTTGTAAGAAAAATATTAATTAAAAACAATGATTAAAATTGTCATGTAAAATAAAGAGTTAAGACTAACTAGGGTTTTTGTTCCTCATGGTTCATAACTGTTTTGGGTATACACACGTAATCGATACCAATGCTTACTTGTAGAACTAATAACTAGGGTTCCTCCAAACGATTGGTTCGCCCCTATTGGATTACTATACTCAATCACCGGGTCACGTCTCATGAGCGATTTCAATTTAACCATTATCAATTTGTTCGAAATATAACTATCCCGCGACCACAACTCAAGTTAATACAATGATCATCAAAATCAAGGCTTTGTTGTGATTCTCTTTTCCTAATCTCTACCTCTCTAGGCTCAAGCAAGTAAAGAATTCGGGCAAGTCCTAACGTTGTACACCATTAAGAAACATTTAAGTATGAAGAAAATACAATACAAGCATTTTGCATTGGTTTCAAATCACTTTTGTGAAACCCTAGCTCATTAATCCACCATGGTTCCCACAACCCTAGCTACGAAGGTTTTAGCATCTCATAGTTGTAAGGTTGTGATATGCATTCATAATTAAACACATAAATCAATACTTACAATGGTAGATGAGATTAAAACTTCTGTGATTATATCTAAAATAACTCATGAACAATTTACGAAGATCAAGAAACAATCAAGAAAAGGTTGATCACAAGCCAATCAACTCAATTCTATGTTATCTCAGTGTTCTCTCACGTCCTCTAACAAATTCTAACTATTTCCAACTACTCTCCAACTCTTCTATTGAAAGTAATATATAAATAGTATTGATACAAATATAAGAATCCTTTTCCTTGGATAACAGGGTATATTTCCATAACTGGTGCCGCTTGAGCCACGATAGATCCTACGACCCATACCAGGATTGTACGGGTTGTACCTGCTATTTGTATGTCCTTGGCTTGCTAAAATTTGGCTAAGTGCTGGGCCTTGGTATGACTCCTACATACTTCCCATGATTCGTACTGTTCTTCCGTGGCTTGACTCAGAAAATTCTCAATTTTGCTGAAGTTTGTCACGAGTGATGGTACAACTCGTACCTTGACACCACGACTCATACTCTCTATCTGTGTCAGGAGTTAGCCTCTTGTGCAATTCTTCTGAATCTTTGCACGACTCAATGCTACGGCTCATACAAGCGGTGTACGACTAGTACGGAGAGTCGTAGGATGTACTCTTCATAACTCACCCTTCTACAACTTTTCATGACCTTCAGTAAGGCTCGTAGTATCAACCTACGGCTCGTACTGAGACTTGTGACTTAGGCTCATTTTTTGCACTTTTAGGCAACCTTTTGCACATTCTTGATCCAACACCTATTTGTCCTGTAACCAAAGAAAAAGTTCCTTATATCCATATGAACACACCTAAGTCCATGCTATATTCTTACTTTTGAGCATCAAAAGTGTTCCAAACTCACAATAAATCAACACCCTCAACTTATGTCTTTTGCATGTTCTCAGGAAAGGAAAAAGAAAATACTAAACACAACGCTCAAATAGCAAAAAAACATAGGATACTACAACCAATACAAAACAAATGTTGCACCATACATCCAACAACTTTTGACCCTTCTTAGCTAATGTACTACAAGTAACTACAAAAACATGCTAAGCAGGGATCAAGACATGTCATCTAGCTATCAAAAGGCAATCAGGTAATCACAGATGCTTTTCACACAGACCAATGGTAAAAGTAAACATAACCCATGTACCCTCACAACAAATGAAGTCCCCACTCAACAGATATAGTGTTAGATATTGCATGGGACTAAACAAGCAAGACTCTTACTGTCACAAAGAAGTTTCAAGTACTGCGTATCAGATACCAAGGTTTTCACTTATTTTCTCTACTTCGGTCTGTCAGATGATCAGATTAGGATCACTATAGTACTTGGTGTGGCTTGTAATGTAGGATTTAGGGCTGGACATGATAAATATGAGAGATTTTTGAGTCACTATCCCAACACTAAATACATTGTCTTCACCATTCACCTATTTCACCCTCTCTTTTTTCCATTCCTTTTCGGCCCTTTTCACCTCTTTTGTGTACACTTCTATAGGTGTGGTGCATTTCTAACCTTTTTAAGCATTATTTTTTCTTTTGAATTTTCTTTTTCAAGATTTTCAACTTTTTCATCTCTCTTTTTCTTTTCACACCACACCTCATTTTTAACCTTTTCTTTTTTCTTTCCCTTTTTCTCATTCCCACTATTTATGCACCCCTACTCTAGCTACTCTCAACTTAGGCATTTTGCCTATGTTGAGGTTCACAATGTCCAAGGAAGGACAAGGGCCAAAACAGGTTCATTATAAAAATGGGTAGGGTTCATCGTTTAGTCAAAGAATAATGGTCTTTTAAAGGCTCAAAATCTGGATCAAGGGAATAATATGATTTTGGTAGGGTCATTTAGGATAAAAGTGATATTAAAAAAATGTCCTATGATCATATCGTAATCAACCATCCTTAGCCTATGCAAAGACCAACCATGAAAGTTTTAGATCTTCAACACAATACTGAACTAAGTATCCAACCTCACTAGCTCAGGGCACATGACTTATATTCACTTTACCTGTCTGGTTTACACATGGCTTAACAAGACTCCTCATGGTAATAAACTAAATGACATCAAAAGATCCACAGAAATCATGCATGCTGTCACAAATACATAGCTAATGCGATCAAAAAGTTTTAAACGGGGTAAACTTTTTCAAAATTCCACAACTAGTGCACTTTCATTAGTTGAGTACTCCTAAGTTATTTCCTAATTAAATAAAAATCACACAATAATAAAATAAAATCCTAAACATGTCGGTTCTACTAGATAGCATGCCTGTGGAAAAAGAAACACAGCAAGAAAAACCCTTTGACAAATCCAAAAATCCCAAAAATCACAAGTACACCCCCTCCCCTTTTTTCAAAATTGTGCTTCATCCTCAAAGTATGAACTACAAGAATAGAGGAAAGGGACAATACCTGTGAAAACTCAAACGTCGCCATTCATGGGTTTACTCCCATGCAGCGCCTAATTTAACATCACGACACGACATGACTTTTATGACCCTTCATGCATCATCAAGGTATACTACCTCTTTTCCTCTTAATTCCTCCACATCTCCCAAATACAACTTGATTCCTTGACCATTCACTTTGAACCTTTTTTCTTCCTTATTCTCAAGTTCCATTGCACCGTATGGGGATACCTGTACCACCTTGTAGGGTCCCACCCATCTAGATTTCAACTTTCCAAGGTGCAACCGGAGCCTTGATATGGACAGTAGGACCAAATCACCTGGGCTAAAATCCCTTTTTGCAATCTTCTTATCATGGTAAATCTTCATCCTTTTTTTATAAATGGCCGCACTCTCATAAGCTCTAAGTCAAAACTCATCCAGCTAATTGAGCTGGTTAAGCTTCAGATTAGCTGCTTCAATCTAATTCATATTCAGCTTTTTCAGAGCCTATAGCGCCTTATGCTCTAATTCGACTGGTAAATGACATGCCTTTCCATAAACTAGTTGGTACGGAGATGAACCAACGGGGGTCTTATAAGATGTTCGGTAGGCCCACAGCGCATCATTGAGCTTTCTAGACCAATCTGTCCGGCTAGTATTCACTGTTTTGGCCAGGATGGTCTTGATTTCCTTGTTTGAAACTTTCGCTTGCCCACATAACTGAGGATGGTAAGGTGTGGCCACCTTATGCTTGAAACCATATTTTTCCAACAAGGTCCTAAAGAGGCGGTTACAGAAGTGAGATCCACCATCACTAATAATAGCTCTGGGAGTGCCAAACATGGCAAAGATATGCTTCCGCAAGAATGCTATAACACTTTTTCCTTCACTATTTGGTGGTGCAATAGCCTCAACCCATTTGGAGACATAATCCACTGCCACCATGATGTATTTCATTCCATATGAGCTAACGAATAGGCCCATGAAATCGATGCCTTACACATCAATTAACTCAACTTCCAAGATGGGGGTCAATGGCAACTCAAGTTTATGGGTAATACCACCCTGCCTTTATTATTGATCAAAGGACTTGGCGTAATCATTTGCAGCATGGTAAATAGAGGGCCAATAATATCCACATTGTAAAATCTTATGTGTAGTTCTGATACCACTATGATGACCCCTAACTGGAGATGAATGAAAAGCCTCCAAATGCTCAGCATCTCTATTCCAGGCACACACATATGAATGATCACATCTGAACAAATGCGAAATAAGTATGGCTCATACTAATAATATCTTCGGGCAAAGAATAAGCACTTTTTCTTCTGCTGAGGAGTCAGGTCTACCAGTATCATATCGTTAACCAAGTAATTTTCAAAATCGACAAACCAAGGAATCAAATCCTGTGATTCAGCTAATACCTGTTTGTTGAGGAAGGCATCATCAGTATCGACCTCCTACCTTGCTCTAGCTTCAGACTCGAGCCTATATAGATGATCTGCTACCTGAGTTTTGGTTCCCTTCTGATCTTTAACCTCAAACTCAAATTCTTGGAGCAAGAGCACCCACCGAATCAATCAGGGTTTAACATCTTTTTTTGGCATCAGGTACCTCAAAGAATCATGGTCTATATGAATGATCACCATTGTTCCAAGAAAGTATGCTCGAAATTTTTTTAATGCAAAGGCCACCGCCAATGGCTCCTGTTCTGTGACCGTGTAATTCTTCTAGGCTGTATTGAGTGTTTTACTAGCATAGTAGATTGGATGAAAAATCCTTGTTCTTAGTTGGCCTAAAATAGCACCAAGAGCAACACCGCTAGCATCACACATAACCTCAAATGGAAGAGATCAATCTAGAGACGTGATGATAGGAGCAGTGGTGAGTTTCTCTTTTAAGCACTCAAAAGCCCTTAGAAAAGCTTTATCAAAGACGAACTTTATCACCTTCTAAAGTAATTTGCACAATCTCAATGCAATTTTTGAAAAGTCCTTTATTAATCGTCTGTAGAATCCTACATGCCCTAGAAAGCTTCTGACCCTTTTTATGGAAATAGGGGGTGGAAAACCAGCTATTACATCGATTATTGCCTTGTCCACCTCAATCCCATTTCCCTTGATTTGATGACCCAAAATTATTCCCTATTTAACCATAAAATGACATTTTCCCAATTTAGGGCCAGATTAGTTTCTTTACATATTTTCAATACTTTGCCCAAATGGACGAGGAAAGATTCAAATGAGTCACCTACAACAGAGAAGTCATCCATAAATACTTCAATGGTGTCCTCCACCATGTCTGAGAATATAGACATCATGCAACACTAGAATGTGGCTGGTGCATTGCACAATCCGAATGGCATTCTTCTGAAAGAAAACATTCCATACGGACAAGTAAAGGTCATCTTTTCTAGTGTTCCGGACCAATGGTAATTTGATTATATCCCGAATATCCATCAAGAAAATAGTACCAACCTCTTTCTGCCAATCTATCAAGCATCTGATCAAAGAATGGTATTGGAAAGTTGTTCTTTTGGGTCCATTGTTTGAGTTTCTTGTAATCCATGCATACACGCCACCCTATGACTGGTCGAGTCCGTATCAACTCATTCTTTTCGTTGATCACCACTATGATCCCACCTTTCTTTGGTACACACAGTACCGGACTCACCCACTTGCTATCTGTGATGGGATATATTACACCAACATCCAGCCACTTGATGATCTCTTTCTTTACTACTTCTTGCATTGGGGGTTTCAGGCGATGCTCATGTTCTATATTTGATTTGCAGTTTGGCTCAAGTTGGATCTTGTAAGTACATATGCCTGGCGGGATTCCGATGATATCAACTATGGTCCAGCCGATTGCCTTTTTATACTTTTTAGTATGTTGACCAAAGCTCCCACCTGATCATCTAATAGATATTTTGTGTTTATTACAAGTAGAGTATTGTCTTCACTGAGGAATGCATACTTGAGATGGGAAGGTACTACTTTCAGCTCAAGGACTGGTGGTACCTCCACCGATGGCTTTCCCGACGGAGTTGAATGATTCTTTAAATCCAGGTAGAACTTCTTTAGGCTGAATTTATATGAACCTATTCCATTTAAAGTGTTCACTGTCTCCTTGTATTCCGGCATCCTGTCTCCCTCATAATTCATCATCACAGCTACTAATGTATTAACAGTCATCATCTCCTCCTCGCATTCCATCTGGGTGTTTGAAAAAGGGATCGTTCCCTTGATGTATCCTGAAGGAATCACAAAAGAAAAACAAAAGAAAATGTAGACTGGGAAATAACTGCCAAAAGTCAAATACAAGCAATTAATCTAGTTTTAGCCGTATTCCCCAGCAACGACGTCACTTTTTTATAATGCTCAAAACACACCTCCTATTGAAGTATGAAGCGGACGTTGTAAATAAAAAACCCAACAAAGAGGTTGGGGTTGAACCCACAGGGAATATGGATGATCTAGACTAATGCCGGTAAGTGAACTTGTTTGTTAGTTACTCCAATTGAGGGTTGTAAGAAAAATAATAATTAAAATCAATGATTAAAATTGGGATGTAAAATAAGGATTTAAGACTACCTAGGTTTTTGTCCCCCATGGGTTCATAACTGCTTTGTGTATACACACGTGATCAATACCAATGCTTACTTGTAGAAATGATAACATGGGTTCATCCAAATTACTGGTTCGTCCGAATTGGATGACTATACTCAATCATCGGGTCAGGTCTCATGAGCAATTTCAATTTAACTATTATTAATTTGTTCGAAATATAACTATCCTGCGACCACAACTCAAGTTAATACAATGATCATTAAGATCAAGTCTTTGTTGTAATTCTCTTTTCCTAATCTCTACCTCTCTGCTCAAGCAAGGAAAGAATTCGGGAAAGTCCTAACATTGTACATCGTTAAAAAACGTTTAAGTGTGAAGAGAATACAATACAAGCATTTTGCATTAGTTTCGAATCACTTTTGTTAAACCCTAGCTCATTAATTCACCATAGTTCCCACAACCCTAGCTATGGAGGTTTTAGCCTCTCCTAGTTGCAAGGGTGTGATATGCATTCATTGTTAAACACATAAATCAATACTTACAATGGTAGATGAGAGAAAAACTTCTGTGATTATATCCGAAATAACTCTAGAACAATTCACAAAGATCAAGAAACAATCAAGAAAAGGTGGATCACAAGCCAATCAACTCAATTCTATGTTATCTTTGTGTCCTCTCACGTCCTCTAACAAATTCTAACTATTTTCAAGTACTGTCCAACTCTTCTTTCAAAAATAAAACATAAATAGTATTTATACTGATATAAGAATCTTTTTTCCTTGGCAAACAAGGTAAATTTCCATAACTGGTGCCGCTTGAGCCACGACAGATCCTACGACCCATAGCAAGATTGTACGAGTCGTACCTACTATCTGTATGTCCTTGGCTTGCTATAATTTGGCTAAGTGCTGGGCCTTGGTACGACTCGTACATACTTCCTACGAGTTGTACTGTTCTTCTGTGGATTGACTTTGAGAATTCTCAATTTTGCTGAAGTTTTTCAAGTGTGTGATGGTACGACTCGTACCTTGACACCACAACTCATACTCTCTATCTGTGTTAGGAGTCAGCCTCTTTTGAAATCCTTCTAAATCTTTCCACGACTCGATACTACGGCTCGTACAAGTGTTGTATGACTCGTACTGAGAGTCGTAGGATGTACTCTTCATAACTCAGCCTTCTGAAACTTTTCACGACCTTCAGTATGGCTCGTAGCATCAACCTACGGCTCGTACTGAGACTTGTGACTTAAGCCCATTTTCTGCACTTTCAGGCTACCTTTTTCACATTCTTGCTCCAACATCTATTTTTCCTGTAACCAAAGAAAAAGTGCCTTATATCCATATAAACACACCTAAGTTCATGCTATTTTCTTAGTTTTGAGCGTCGAAAGTGCTGTAAACTCACAGCACATCAGTTGTAGATTGAGTGAATCGGAAAGTTTCTCATTTATATTGAGGATTTATGTTAATTCATATTTAATCTTTAAGTTCCATGTTTAATGGATGTCAAAATGTTGAAAATATGTCTAGCTCGAACAGGCTCTTAAAGTGTAATATTATGTCGATTGTTGTCATAGCATTACATTGAGTTGGAGACCCCTAAATGTAGGCATTGTTAGCTGCTCCTTTACATTATGTTTTATATTTTATGGTGATCATTTCTGAAGTTCTAGTTGTTATATGGAATTGATGATGAAGCTGAGAAGATAACATAAGAATAACGTATGCTAAGAAACTAGTGTTTAAAAAGGATAAATGAGGGTACCAATGTGAAGAATCCTTAATATGGTTACCTACCTTTATATACATATGCAATAAAGTTCTTAAAGCCTATTAGAGATTCCATAACCTCGATTCCTAACGCTAAGGGAAAGTTACTGGGTTACCGAGTTCTACATTGAATGAATGTCGATCCTAAGTATCTTGAATTGAGTCCAAGTGCTTTAAAGAGTGTTTAGATATCTTAAGTGAGTCCACGACTCTAAATGAACCTATGTACTCCATGTTGAGTTTGAGTTGAATTTAAGCTTTCTAAATTGAATTCAAGTATTCAAAGTCGATTCCAAGTATTCTAATATTGTGTCTGAGTATCCAAAGTTGATTCTAAAAATACGTAAGCGAGGTTAAGTTTCTTATTCCTCAATTCTCAAGTTTATGTTAAGATTTTAAAGTCAAGCTATGTTTTTATGTCCCTTTCTATTAGATGCTATGGGGTAAGGTACTCAGTTGGTCTTTCGAGTTTGACCCATTCTCTCAGTCAGTTATATGCACATCAGTTCCCCGTCCAAGTATCGATTATGCATATCTTGTTTGTTGGTGGATTATTCAGTTGCTGGTCTAAGTATCGATTTTTCTCATGTTGCGTGGTTTGCATATTATATATTGCACGCCCTCTCTGGTCCTAGTATTAGATGGCTGATTGTGCGATGTCGCATGCCCTCTCTGGTCTAAGTATTAAATTGATGATTCTGTGATGTGCTATACAAAAATCCTAGTCCAAGTATCAGTCAACATATAAAGTCTTTGTCTAAGTATCAAGAAGCAATATTTAAATTCTTTGTCCAAGTATCAGGTAGCCATCAAGTTGATTCTTTCAAACTCCAGTCCAAGTATTGAAAGTATTCTTATATGAATTAGTTGAGTCGTGTTTATGCACAAAGTCTCCATATCGGGTAGCAAGTTATAGAGCTACATCTTGTCTCTCCGTACCTTATCTTTTAGCTATATTCAGTTGTTATTTGTCATTGTCTAGGTTGCTAGGTTCTAGAGTGTCAAGTTTTATCTATTACTTTCTCTGGTTCTGTTTATCTTTGGCACTATTTTATTTACAACTTTCAATCTAACATACCAATGTATTTCGTTGATCTCATATCCCTTCACCTAGGGACCCCTGAAATCGTGCTAGAAGTGCAAGTAGGTTCTTGAATCGATAGTTGTTGTAGGAGCCTAGATTCAATCGAGAGTTGGTATGCTCCTTTCATTTAGGAGCCATGTGTCTGACTTTAGTTGTGTTGAGTTTTGTGTACAGTATTGGCAGGCTAGGGCCCTATCCCATGCATTTTAGTTTTCTTACTCTTTAGAGGCTTTTGTGGGATAGTTGTGTAGTTGTACAGTTTCAGTTCATGTGTGGCCTCACTAGCATTCTTCAATTAGTTTTAGTTTTTATTATAGCCTTATCATCATTCTATCTTTTGTTATGTATGTTGAGACCTGGTCAGTCTATTTTGATGCTAAAGTTCACTATGACAGGTGCCCCAATTGGCCTCAGGGTTGTAGTATAGACATTATATAGCCGACTTCTCCATCTTTTTTGGAATCGAGTGCTAGTCGCGCCCTACCATAGTTTTGGGACATTATAATTACTTTCTTAGCTTAGGGTTCGCCTGCATTTTCTCAGCCATGATTCTTTCATAGGAGGCTTACTTTTTATTGAATTGGGCATAATAATGTAGTTAAAGTGTCATAGTGTGTGGGTCCCATGATAGATTTCTAGGTGACATTCTTAAGAGTACCTGCCTACTTGTTGAGTTGTCTTTAGTTGAACAAAATATTTTTGACTTAGGATGTGCTGGCAACTGAGTTCCTAAAATTCTTGTATTAATTCTTGGAAACAGTGTTCTCCCTCAAAATTTTTGCCATAGTTGTTTGCTGTTGACTTGTGTACCTCAACTTTTGACATGAAATTGTGGCAATGTGTCCCTAGTTGAGAGTGATTTGTTTAGTCATTTTGATATCCATGTGCCAAAGTATGGAAAAGAATTTTTCTTTTTCACTTGATTTGGTCACACTATAGAACTTGCCTTGCTACTTATGCTCAAACTTAGAATTGACTATGGGTTGTAGAGATCAACGTAGGCCTTCTTTTTGTTTCAAAAGCCACATATTCCTATATAGACCTGCCAAATGATGCATGTATCCCTAGTCTCCCCTTTTGAGCCTTTGACCTTTTCTTGATCCACTAAAATAAATTCATTCCAAAATCAGTTCGCATGTTGTCCTTCTTTTGAACTCATCCTCCTTGACAGTTTTGAGATATGATGAAAATGAGAAAAAAGGTGTAAGTTAGGGGTGATAAGGTAGGAAAGAAAGAAATTGTCCAAAAGATGACTATTTGATTATATCCCAAGGTTTATTGGAGAAATGAGCTAAAAATAAGGGAAAAAGAAAGAAATAAAAGAGAAACAGAGAAAATTGAAAATTTAGATCACAAAAATACTTTGGGGTGTCAAAAGTTTCTAAGAAAAGATAAGGGAAGCAAGGGGGGATCATATAGGTAAAAAAGTTGTGGAAAAGTGATGAAGTGTTCAAGGATTGTAAATGAGTCACTAAAAGCATATTTGTATCCTACAAGCCTTTTGACCCTTATTACAATATAGAATTACTCTTGTGTGATCTTAACCCGAATATTCCAAAGGAAAGGCACTTGAGTAAACAAGCAAGCATATGCTAGTTGTAACCTATCTTGTGAACTTGTTTGTGAGAATTGAGTGTATTTCTCTCCTCTATTGATCTTGTGTGTCCTTATTTGGTGTATTAGCATTGATCTGTTGCGAGTTTACAATACTTTCATCTCTTAAAACTGGAAATAAGAATGGACATAGATGTGTTTATATGGATATGAGGCACACTTACTTTATTTTCAAGGAAAATAGATATTAGAGCTGAATTGTGCAAAAGATGGAGAAAAATTGTAGAAAAGTGGCTAAGTACTAACCTCAGTACGAGCTATATTGAGAGTGTTGGGAAAGTCTAGGCCAAGAGTGATGAGGTAAAGGCGACTTACAGCTCATGCTACAAGTCGTACCATCCTGGTATGAGTCGTACCATGGTAGTCGTAGGAAACATCAGAAGATGTTACATAGGCTGAGTCTCCTGGGACAGGTAGTAACCATGAATCATAAGATCTACCTACCCATACTGACTAGTCGTGGAAAAGTTCAGAAGAAGTAAAGACTGGCAGGTCTAATGGTACGAGAAGGAGTCAAAGGTCAGAAAACTAAGGTACGAGTCGTACCAAGCCATTCATGATAAAGTTAAGAAGATTGCATGAATTTTCAGTATCAAACCAAAACTGATTGTATGACTTGTAGGTTTATTGTACGTGTCATACGAGTTCACAACACTTAGCCAGATTCAGCAAAGACCAGCCAATATACGAGTCAAGGTACAACCAGTATAATCAAGTTATGGGTTGTAGGTGAAGTCAGCAATAGTTTTTAGTAGTTTTCCTATTTACTTAGGAGAAGGTTCCAAATATTTGTATAAATACTTTTTAGGTTATTTCCAGTAGATAGCCACAGATTGAGATTTTTTACACCGAAACACATTGAGAGACAAGTTGTTGTTAACTTTTAATTCGATTCTTAGAGATTTCTTCCTTGTTCTTGAATTATTCATCATCAATTCTTGCAATAATCAAGTAGGTTTTCTTCCAATCATCGTTGTAAGTATTAACTTAATTTGTTTTTCTATGAATGCTTATAATTTTCTTACAATCATGAGAGATTAAAACCTCCACAACTAGGGTTGTGGGGACCATGATGAATTAACAAACTAGGGTTGCACAAAGTGATTCTAAACCAATGCTAAACATTTGTATTGTATTCTCTTCTTCTACGAACCGCAATCTTAGAACTTTCCTGAATTCTTTATTTGCTTAAACCTAGAGAAGTAGAGATTAGGAAATGAGAATTACAATAAAGTCTTGATCTTTATTGGTCATTGTATAACGTGACTTGCGGATGCAAGATAGTTAATTTGGGACAAATTTGATAACAGTTGATGTAAAATCGCTCGTGAGGCCTTACCTAGTGATTGAGTATAGTCATCCAATATGGATGAACCAGTCGTTTGGATGAACCCCAGTTATGAAGTTCTGCAAGTAAGATTGGGATAGATCACAAGTGTAAAACCCAAAGTGTTTACGAATCCATGGGGAACACTTACCCTAGTTAATCGCATAATATTGATAAACATCACCACATTCTCAATCTTGTCTTATAATTCTGACACGACCCGAATGGGGGCCCAAATTGCAACACAGGACAAGAAGTCCCGAGAGACCCCAAGTCGACCCATGGCATAAGAAAACATCTAACTCAACCAAAGAGACTGAATAGTCAACAATATAATCATAGCAGAAGTCTAACTTAAACATAACATTAGAGTACACAATCTGAAGCTGAATACAACCATATGTCTGAAAAGCCTCTAAACATGACGAGTTGATGGGACAAGACCCCAACTAACTCAACAATCTAAAACTGAAAGTATGTAAGAAAATCTGAATTAGGTAGTCCTCGGGATATGAGGACTCACCAATAAAAAAGGTTCTAACTCTAAAGTCGAACTATGACCGGGTTGAACCTGAGAGTCGGGTCTTGTATAATGAAACGATACAACATAGAGTATGCGATCAGTATGTGGAATGTACCAAGTATGCAAGGTAAGTAAAACCTCTTAAGTAAATAAATTATTTAAATACATGCATAATTTAAAACATAAAAATTAAGAATCTGAGAGTAGGTCTTGCATGCATTCTTTCGAAAATCATGATCTCATCATACAACATAGAGTATGCGGTTAGTACGTGGAATCAATTGACTCAAAGATGAAATCTGATATTCATAGTTAAAAATGAATATTGAGTCAAACCTGCTTTAGAACATGCATACATATGTAAATCACATGCGTAATGGACATGCATAACTAAAATCAAGAGGAACAATGGGAGACTCATCTTTTAACCGATATACCACGATAGAGCTTACGTGGTCCCAACTATCACACTAAAGTAGGTAGAGCCGTCCAAAGCCTTTTCAGGGCTAGGGATGATACCATGATATCGATATCAAGCTCATGGGCCAATAAGGTCGGGGATAGCTTACAAGGGAGGTCCCAAAGTCATAAGGCATAAACCTATGTTCGCGCGTAGTTCTGAGGCATAGGGTGATTGACCCTTAGCCTTCTCGTTGCTAGACACTACTACCAAAAACATGCATATTCTCTACATCGTTAATCAATGAAGCTCAACATCGTCTATTGACGAAGCTCAATCATCAAATACATTTCATTTTTGAAATCATGTGGTAAGCTTAATTCGAGAAATCATCAATCATACTTAATCATGTGGGCATTATCCGAAGCTTTATCATACTTTTAAATACTCAAATCATACCAAAAACATGATTATAAACATGGGTAGCTTGAAAACATTCTTTTCATCGTAATATCTCATCATCATCATATATTCATCACAAATCTCACCTTTCATGAGCTTTTCATCAATGGGCTTTTTAATTCATAAAGCTAGAAACATGATTTTTAATTGAAAACATTATAAAACTCGCCCATGCTTCACAATTCAATGGTAGAAACATAGTTAAATCATACCCATGTACAGAATTAGGAACTTCATACATTGGGTTAAAACCCCATAGATTAGCAAAGAACATTCATGATTTAGAGAGGGATTGGGCATGGGTGTGAAAGAAATCACCCATTCATAACCCTATATACATGTTGGTAGCTGATTCTTACACTTCTTTGATAGCCCAAGAAGAAATTGAAGAGGAATTGATGAACGCTAGGCCTGATCGCCCTCTTTAGTCTTCTACCTTGCACGCATGAATGAAAAACCCCTAAAATGAACTTAACCCCTTTAAAACTCATTATTCATAACTAAAAACGATGTAGTTTAGGCGTTAGTACCTTAGGAATTACGGAAAAGCCCTTACTAAATTCGCAGAAAAAAACTGCTATATGGTCCCAACGAGGGACCTAACGACTCGTTCCCTCTAATCACGACTCGTGGCTTGATCCGTGAAGTACACTGCTCCACAAGTCTCCTAGTCTCATAATGGAAGACATCACAACTTGTTAGTGGGTGACCACGACTCATGCTTACCACTCGTGATGTACACTTCCTCAATACCATGAATTCCTCAACTAGCTGACTACGACCCTCCCATGAATTGTGGGGACTGACCATGACTTGTGGGGTCCTTCCTTCGAGTACACTGCCTCTCCTCTTCTCTTTTCCTTACTCACCTACCCCACGACTGACCTAACGACTCGTGGGGCCTAACCACGAGTTGTGTTCATGTCATGGGATCCAAACTCCAAAATTTCAAATTCATTCCCTAACCTCCCCACGAGTCACGTCACGACTCGTGGGCTCCTCTCACGAGTCTCCTCACGACTCGTTTTGGGTTTGGTGCTAGATTTTAGGTTTTTTTCTCTGTTTCAACTCCCGGGTCTAATCCTTGGGCTTCCTAGGTATAATAAATTGTTTTTATAAAAGCCTCCCTTTTTGGAGATAACATACTTAAAAGCTTAAGTGCTAGCGTTATTCTGCATCCTGACCTTATTCCCTGTGGGATCACAACCTCTGTTGGGATCTTTATTCACAAAGTCCAGTTCATACTTTATCAGGAGTGTGAGTTTGAGCATTATTAAGAAATGGCTCCATTGCTGGGGAATATGTACTAGGATTAGAGTAATTGTTGTGTTTAACTTTTAGTTGTTACTTCCATATTTACATTTTCTTTTTCATCTATGATTCATTTAGGCTACAGCAGGGACGCCTCACCTCAAGAACCACCTGTGTGAACACCCAGATGGAATATAAGTAGAGGCTTCTAGTGTTCATGGGAGTGATGATGAGTATTAATACACTAGCAGCCGTCCTAATGAATTATGAGGGAGATGGAATATCGAGGTATGCAGAGTTGGTAAATGCTCTAGAGGGAAAGGGGTTGTATAACTTCAGGTCAAAGAAGTTAGACCTTGACTTAAAGAATAGTGCAACTGCTCCAGCAAAACTATCAGTATAGGTACCACTAGTTCTGGAACTTAAGGCATTACCTTCCCATCTAAGATATGCATTCTTTGGAGAAAACAACACCTTTGGCAGTGACTATTGCAGCAGACTTGGTAGGCTGGCAAGTGGAGGCTCTGGTTGCAGTATTGAAAAAGCATAAAAAGGCAATCAGATGGACCATTGCGGATATCACTAGGATCCTTCTGGGAATATGCACCCACTAAATCTAGCTTGAGACGAATTATGTACCAAGTATAGAGCATTAGCAATGACTAAACCCACCTATGCAATACGTGGTAAATAAAGAGTTTATGAAGTGGCTAGACGTTGGTGTAGTTTACCCCATTGCTGATAGCAAGTGGGTGAGTCTAGTATAGTGTGCGCCAAACAACACAGGGATAACCGTGATATGAAATGAGAAAAATGAGTTGATACAAACAAGACCGGTCACGAGGTGGCGTGTGTGCATGGACTACCTAAAACTTAATCATTGGACCTATAAGGACCATTTTCCAATGTCTTTCATGGATCAAATGCTTAACAGGTTGGTAGGTACAGGCTGGTACTATTTTCTTGATGGTTATTTGGGGTACAATCAGATCATTATAGCCTTGGAAGACCATGAGAAAACCACCTTCACTTGCCTATATAGATCATTTGCTTTTAGTAAACTGTCCTTTTGGTTGTGTAATTCACTAGCCACATTCTAACGCTATATGATGTTGATCTTCTTAGATAGGGTATAGGACACCATCAAGGTATTTATGGATGATTATTAGTTTTTGGTGGGTCATTTGAATCCTGCTTCAAGCATTTGAGGAAAGTGTGGAACATATGTGAAGAAATTAATCTGATCTTAAATTTGGAGAAATGTCACTTCATTGTCAAAGAAGGGATAATGTTGGGTCACAAAATCTCGGGAAAGGGAATAGAGGTGGAAAAGGCTAAAATTTAAGTAATAGTGGGATTGCCGCCATCGATCTCTACAAAGGGGTCATAAGCTTTTTAGGGCATGCAGGATTCTATAGGATCTTCATCAAGGACTTCTTAAAGATTGCACAACCATTGTGCAAACTACTTGAGAAGGAGGTGAACTTCATATTTGATGAGGCATGTGAGAAGGAATCTGAATGCCTGAAAGAGGTGAACTTCATATTTGAAAGGAATCTGCTATTCGAGGTAATGTTTGATGCTAGTGGATTGGCCCTTAGTGCTATTCTGAGCCTACGGAGAGCGAACATTTTTCACCCCATCTATTACCCAGTAAAACACTTAATACCGCTCAAAAGAACTACCCAGCCACTGAACAAGAGCTACTAGCAGTGGTCTTTGCATTTGAAAAAATTCAGGCATTCTGGCTTGGAACTAAGATAATTGTCCGTACAGACCATGTTTCACTAAGGTACTTGATGTTGAAAAAGGATACTAAAGCCAGGCTGATCAGATGGGTGTTGTTGCTCCAAGAATTTGAATTTGAGGTAAAAGATAGAAAGGGAATAGAAAAGTAGGTGGTCGATCACTTGTCCAGACTAGGAGTTGAGGCTAGAGCAAGGGATGAGATTGATATTAATGAGGCCTTTCCAGATGAACAGGTCTTGACTGCATCTCAAGAATTGATCTTCTGGTTCTCTAAATATGCAAATTGTTGGGTGAGAAACATGATTCCAGAAGATATGACGTCCCTACAAAGGAAGAAGATCATGTTTGATGCTCGAATATACTATTGGGATGAACCATATCTATTCTGCATTTGTGCAAATGGATTGATTCGGAGATATGTGCTAGAGGTAGAGATGTTGAGCATTTTTAGGCTTGCCACTCATCCCCGATTGGGGGTTATCATAGTGGAATTCGAACTGGTCCTAAAATATTTCAATGCTTATTATTGGCCCTCTATCCACCAAGATGCTTACGATTTTGCCAAGTCATGTGATTAGTTCCTAAGGAAAGGTGGGAATACTCATAAGCATGAGCTACCATTAACCCTGTCACGACCCGAACATACACCCAGATCATAGACACGGGACAAGGGACCTCGAGAGACCCCAAGTCAACCCATGACATATGCATAAATCTAATCTCATTTAATAAAGTGGGATACAAATCATAAAACATAGAGGAAATGTAATCATAGTGTAACAACTTGAAGCACTCGGCATATACATAAGCTAAGTTCTACACCTTGCCTGAAAGCCTTACTACATAAGATGGGCTAATGGGAAAACATCCCCAACTAACCTGACCAATACTGAAAGATAAATAACATAAAATTCTGTCGAATGGTCCTCGGAACATGATGACTCACAAAAAATCTGAGGGCGTAAGATGACATTGACAAAGGATGAGAGATGATCCTGAGATCCTGACCCTGTATCATGAAACGATACAACATAGAAAGTATGCGATCAGTACGTGGAATGTATCGAGTATGCAAGGTAAGTAAAACAGACATTTAAAAGTAAAATAAAACTCATAAGTAAATGTGGGAGAAGGACATCATGCATATATCATAAACTCTGTAAGGAAATATGAGGCTCAAGGCTTTCAAATCAATCATAAAGTGTTCATAATCATAATCGTAATAAACATTATCAAAACATAACATGGGCCAATAACATGAACGTAACAATGTATAAGATATGCGGAACAATGGGAGGACTCATCATAATTGACACCGTCATGGTAGAGCCTTTCATGATGCCCCAACTATCTCGCTCAAGTGGGCAGAGCCGATCCTGGCTTGTCAGGCGAGAGTTGTGCATTAGGCATGATATCACAATTGAGGGAATCATTATCAATACAATATATCATTAGAAACCTATGGTGGCATGTGGTTATGAGACAGCAGCATAGTTCTTTGAATGTCGGGCTGCTTGATGCTAGACACGACTCCCAAAAACATGCATATAGGCTCATATGTAAATCAATAACATCATGCATTAATATTCATTGGCTAAAACATAACATTTATCATCATTGATCCCCTTTAAAACATGCTTAACCAAGAATCAAGGCCCTTTTTATCAGCCAACATTATAAATCGATAAATCATGTAATTCGTCTCGTAAATCATAAATCATTCTTCAACATGTGGGCATTGCCCAATACTTCAACATACTCACTTCTTTAAAAATATGCTCATAAACATGGGTAGCTTGAATTCATGATTTTCCATCATCAATAAACTCAAAATATTGAATACTCTTCATAAATCGTAACATTAATGAACCTTCATCAATGGGAATTTTAGATTAAAAAAGATGGAATCATGACTTCAAAGAAAATAATATAAAACCCGCCCATCATTCATAATTCAATAATTAAAACTCAATTAGATCATACCCATGAAGAGAAATCACATTTTCATGCATTTGGGTAAAACCCCATAGAACTTGAATAGGAGATTTCATGATTTAAATCGAGGCATGGGTGTGAAAGGATTTCACCCATTCTAAAACCCTACATACCTGGAAATGGACTGATGTCAAATATTCCTTGAATACCTCGAAAGAAATTGATGGAATTTTGGAGAAGATTACATTGAAACTCCCTAAAACCCCTATAAAAGCTCTTATAGGAATGGGTATGCATTAGGGACTTAACCCATGTTATAACACTCAAGGAAACACAAAACGATGTAGTTTAGGGTCTCAAGGCATGGGAAAGTCAAAATTTCCCTTAATAAAATTTCCCCTCAAAACTGCTCCGGACGGACCAACGACAGATCCAACGGGTCGTTGCAAGATACCACAACTCATGGTATCGAGTCGTTAGGTCCACTACCTTTCCATGACTCGTTAGGACGAGTCGTTGCTTTAATCAACGAGTCATTGGATCGACCGTCATCAACCCCTTGACTATTCTGAACTTCCCTTACCACAAGCCTTACCACGACTAGAGGTGGGTTCCAACGAGACGTGGTCTCAATCCTTTGTATGAACTAGAATTCTCAACCCACAAGTAACGACTACAAACAATGGGCTGTCGCTTCTCACCACGAATCGTGGGATGCCCTGTTGTTTCCCCATCAGCCTAAGTTCAACCCTTCCTACGACCGTAACAACGACTCATTGTTCCTGACAACGAGTCCTTACACCGTCCGTTGTAACCATTTCTTCCTTGAACCCCCATACCAAAACTGCTTCCAACAACTCGTGGTATCCAACCACGAGTCGTTGAGCCGCCCGTTGTATGATACTTTTTCCTATTTTCTGCATTTTTCAAATTCAACTCCCTTGCAAACATTTGTCCTCGAATGTAGGAAACAAGCAGAAAACAAAAACATACAATTTATAATAGCCATATACTAATCATTTTAACCAAATTTTTCACGGGATGACTTCCTCCGAATAAAACCACATAGCTCAACTGATCTCATACTTCACATACACATTCATACATATAAAAGAAACTTGTACACATGAACTGAACATGAAAACTAGATAGAGTCATAGGGAAAAAATTGATACCTCAATTTGAAACTAAGTTGGTAGAGAACAAATGTGGGTATCTAGCCATCATATCCGCTTCGGCATCCTGCGTAGCTCCCTCAACATGCTGATTTCTCCACAATACTTTAACTGAAGCTACTTCTTTTTTCCTTCGCTTATGGACTTGACATTCTAAGATTTTCACTAGAATTTCTTCATAGTTAAGGCTATCCTTTACACCAATGCTGTCTACCGGGACTACTAAAGCTGGATCACCCAAGCACTTTTTCAAGAGCGATACATGAAACATGGGATGAACTGAAGCTAATTCTGAAGTAAAGTCCAATTCATATGCCACCTTACTGACTCTCCTTATATCTCGATAAGGACCCATATATCGGGGACTGAGTTTTCACTTCATCCCAAACCGCATGACTCCCTTCACGGGAGATGCCTTTAGAAATACCCAATCATCCACCTCAAACTCGAAATCTCTTCTTCTCAAATCGGCATATGATTTCTCATGACTTTGAGCGGTTTTCAACCTGTCCCTTTTCATCTGAACCTTCACCATCGCCTCGTGAATTGAATCTGGCCCTATCATAGTTTCCTCACCAACCTCAAACCATCTGACGGGAGATCTACACCTTTGCCCATAAAGAGCCTTTAACGGTGCTATTTGGATACTGGAGTGATAGTTGTTCTTATAAGCAAACTCGATTAAGGGAAAATGATCATCCTAAATACCTTTAAAATCCATGACACATGCCCTCAACATGTCCGCAAGAGTCTTGGATGTCTTTTCTACTTGGCCATCCCTTTGCGAATGGAATGCGGTGTTGAGCTTAACCTGAGTCCCAAGACCCTTTTGGAAAGACCGCCAAGATTGGGAGGTAAACTGAGTACCTCAGTCTGAAATAATAGTCAAGGTCACTCCATGAAATCGAACCAACTCCTGAATATACAACTTCGCATAATTATCCGCTGAATCCGTGGTCTTGACCGGTAGGAAGTGTGCAGTCTTAATTAACCTATCTACCACCACCCAAGTGGAGTCATAGTGTCGGCGAGTGCGAGGTAAGCCTACAACGAAATCCATATTTATTTCCTCCCACTTCTAAGTGGGAATGCGAATATCCTGAAGTACACCTCCCGACCTTCGATGCTCAACCTTCACTTACTGATAGTTTGGACATTTGGCTACGAACTCTGCAATATCCCTCTTCATACCATCCCACCAATAGATTTCCCACAAATCCCAATACATCTTCGTAGATCGCAGATGGATGGAATATATGGTACCATGTGCCTCGTGCAATATCCGAACCCCTCAAATTATCAATGTTCAGGACACATACCCAATCCTGATATCATAGAACACCATCTCCCCCTTGGGAGAAAACCTCTAGCTTTTTACTCCACACTACTTCCTTTAGTTTCCTCAAAGTCAGATCCTCATCTTGCTTAGATTTGACATTGACCACTAAGGACGATTCTGACCCATTCTTCACAATAACGCCGCTATCAGTCGAGTCGATCGATCAATTAACTCCCAATCTTGCAAGTCAGTGGAAATCCTTCACCAACTCCTTCTTTCCCTCATCCATGTGGGACACACTCTCCATAGAGAGCCTACTAAGCGCATCCGCAACCACATTAGCCTTGCTCGGATGGTAGAGGACACTTATGCCGTAGTCCTTTAGTAACTCCAACTACCTCCTTTATCGAGATCTTTCTGTGTGAACACATATTGTAAGCTTTTGTGATCAATAAATACATCCACGTGGACCCCATACAAGTAATGCCACCATATCTTCAATGAAAACACCACCACGACCAACTAAAGATCATGGGTCGGGTAATTCTTTTCATGAACTTTCAGCTGTCTCAAAGCATATGCTATTACCTTCCCACGCTGAATCAACACACATCCTAGTCCGACATTCGAAGAATCATAATATACAACTAAGCCATCAGTACCCTCTGGTAAAGTCAACACTGGTGCTGAAGTGAGTCGGGTCTTCAACTCTTGGAAGCTTTTCTCACAAGAATCCGACCATTGGAACTTCACCTTTTTCTCAGTCAACTTGGTCAATGGGGCTGCAATTGATGAAAAGCCCTCAGTGAATCGTTTGTAGTAGCCTGCTAAGACTAAGAAACTCCAAATTTTTGAAGGATATACCGGTCTCAGCCAATTCTTCACCACCTCAATCTTCTGGGAATCTACCCTTATGCCTTCGCTTGATACCACATTACCCAGAAATGCCACCGAGTCTAGCCAAAATTCACACTTACTAAACTTTGCATATAGCTGATGATCCCTGAGGGTTTGAAGCACTACCCTCAGGTGAGCGGCATGCTCCTCCTCGCTTGGTGAGTATATCAAGATGTCATCAATGAACACAATCAGGAACATGTCCAAATATGCCTTGAACACCCTGTTCATTAGATCCATAAAAGCTGCAGGAGTATTGGTTAGTCCGAAAGACATAACAACAAATTGTAGTGACCATATCGAGTCCTGAAAGTGGTCTTTGGGATGTCACTCTCCCAAACCCTAAGCTGGTGATACCCGGACATGAGATCAATCTTGGAGAAGCACTAGGAACCCTGAAGCTGGTCAAAAAAATCATTGATCTTGGGTAAGGGGTACCTATTCTTGACGGCAACCTTGTTCAACTACCGATAGTCAATACACATGCGAAGGGAACCGTCCTTCTTTTGACCAAATAGAACTGGTGCAGCCCATGGAGACTGGCTCGGTCTAATGAAGCCCTTATCCAACAGATCCTTTAACTGATCCCTTAATTCCTTTAGCTCGGCTGCATCCATCCTGTAGGGAAGAATAGAGATAGGCTACGTATCGGGTAAGAGATCAATGCCGAACTCGATTTCCCTCTAAGGAGGAACACCTAACAATTCGTCGGGAAAAACATCTAGATACTCACACACCACTGAAACTGATTGAATAGTCGGGGTCTCAGACTCAACATCCTTAACCCTAACTAGATGATACACAAAGCCCTTAGAAATCATCTTCCTGGCCTTAAGATAGGAAATAAATCGACCTATTGGTACCGCCGAACTAACCTTCCACTCCAACACCGACTAACCCGGAAACGAAATTCCACTGTACGGGTCCTACAATTAATCGAAGAATAACATGCAAACAACCAGTCCATGCCAAGAATAATGTCAAAGTCAGTCATGGCTAACTCTACAAGGTCTGTAGAGGTAACCTTATGCAACACAGTGATCGAGCATTCTCTATATGCTCATCTAGCTATGACCGAATCACCAACAAGGGTTAAAACTGAAAACAGTTCTAACAAGGTCTCGAGACTAACTCCAAGGCTACTAGCAATGTAAGAACTCACAAAAGACAAGCTATCTCCTAGATCTAGCAAGGCATAAACATCAATATGAAAACACGTAACATACAAGTGACCACGTCTGGCGCAGCCTCCTGCTCCTGGTGGGAAGAAAGGGCATAGAATCGATTTTGGCGTTGTCCGCCACCTCCACTAGTCGATGCTCCCTAGGGAGCAGAACGACCCAGAGCTGCTGCTGATCTAGTGGTCTGTGAGCGACCCCTACCATCACTCTGTCTAGAATATAGGCACACTCGGAACATGTGCCTAGATCTACCACACCCATAGAAAATATTTGAACCGAGCAGGCACTCCCCGGCATGACTCTTGTCGCACTTCCTGCAGGCTGGAGTGGTATACTCTAACTGGGTGCCCCTCTGATCCCTCGACCTTGAAGCCCCGCTCCTCTGATCCCCCCTGGATCTTGATGGAAAACTAGCTGATGATGGTGCTGGGGCTAGTGATTTCCGCTGAAAATATGGACGGTAACCACCAACGGACCTCTAATGCAAAAACCCACGGCTATTCATCCGAGCCCTCTTTGCCTCCCTCTCCCTCTCATGAGCCACCTCCATCTGCTGGGCATACTACACTATTCGAGGAAAGTCCATATCCTAGTGGAGCATGGCAATCCTGCAATCCTTGTCTAAATAACTAGACACATCATAAAGGAATCGGCTCACCCGCGCCCTCTGATCCATTACTAACTCTTGGGCGTACCTTGACAAACGAGTGAACTCAAGCGAATACTCTAGCACTATCATCTTTCCCTTCTTGAGGTTAAAAAACTCTGTTTCTTTCAACTCCCTCATCTCCCGAGGGAAGAGCCTTTCGAGAAAAGCCATGTGGAACTCATCCTAGCTGATAGGGCCCGCTGCCTTGCTGTCCTTCCAATGCTTCTACCAAATATGAACTACCTCTTTTAGCTGGTAAGAGGCCAAGTCCACACACTCCCCATTTGTCACCCCAATAACCTGAGGGACCTTCAAGATCCCTTCAATGAACTCATGTGGATCCTCGTCCACCTTTGATCTTGTGAACTCAGGAGGGTTCATCCTCACGAAGTCTCTAATTTGACCTGCCGCTACATTGCCATTCTATGGGACCTGCGAAACAGCCTTCTTTTTGACCTGAGCGGTCAAGGCCTGCGCCAACATCTGAATAACCTCCCGAAACTCAGCGTGAGTAGCTGGCTCTGGTGGCTGGGGCTCCTGAACTGGTGGGGCTTGTTGATGCCCATGGTCAGTGCCACCCCTATGGCCTTCATCGTTTCCATTCCTCCTTCCGTTCATTCTTCTAGGAGCCATATTCTACAATCGCGAATCACACAAATTAGAAGGAAGGAGAGACTAAACGTCTAGTAGCCTTTCCGTCAAAGGTGTGGCACGCTTCAAACCCATGAAAAATACTCTACTTAATGCAGCTTTCAGACACTTTATGACACTCCAAACCTGTGGCTCTAATACCATGTTTGTCACGATTCGAACATACACCCAGATCGTAGACATGGGACAAGGGACCCCGAGAGAGCCCAAGTCGACACATGACACATGCACACATCTACACTTATTTAATAAAGCGGAATACTAAGCATAAAATATAGCCGATACGTAATAATAGTGTAACAACCGAAAGTACTGGGCATATAAATAAGTTGAGTTCTACACCATGTCTGAAAGCCTTTACTGCATAAGATTGGTTGATAGGACAACATCCCCAACTAACCTGACAAATACTGAAACATAAATAACATAAAAGTCTGTCGAACGGTCCTCGGAACATGAGGACTCATGAATAATCTGAGGGCGTAAGCTGAGATGGAATAAGGATGAGGATGAGACTGAGATCCAGACCTTGTATCATGAAATGATACAACATAGAAAGTATGCGGTCAGTACGTGCAATGTAGCAAGTATGCAAGGTAAGTAAAATGGACATTTAAAAAGTATAATAAAACTCATAAGTAAACATGGGAGAAGGACGTCATACATATATCATAAACTCCGTAAGAAAACATAAGGCTCAACGCTTTCAAATCATTCATAAAGCATTCATAATCATAATCGTAAGTAGACATTATCAAAACATAATGTGAGCCAATAACTGTTATACCCCGTAGAATTCCCGGCACCTAGACGACCTATTCGCATGTTGGTTAAGCGTATTTGAAGGACATACGTGCTGGAGAAAGGCCCGGGAAAAGATCGGACGAGAAACCTATCGAACCATCGCGGAAGGAGCCGAGGCAGAGCCCCTCCGCGATGGCAGCGTGTCACGGAGGAGAGGCCTCTGCGTTGGCTCCGTGACACGTTGGCCTTGTCCAGGCCCAAGTATATAAAGCCCCACTTCGGTTTTAAGTGATAACAAACATTTAAATTTCCAGAGAACAGAGGCCAAACGCAGAGGGAGAAAGAGGAACGAAGAAATTATATAATTTTCGTCCGATTATGCTGCTAAACGTTGCCCAAACTCAAATTAACTCCAGATACGGAGGTATTTAGCAGCAGAGAGCATTCCTACGGATTCAGTTTCATAAAATACGGCCGACGAATCGTCGAGCCACCGAGCTAAGGTAAGTGGAATTGCGCTAAATTAGTGTCTATGTGTTCCTAGCTGTGAAGTGAATATTTCTCCCTTCTGGACCGCTGAAAAATAGCGAGTTTTGGACCGTCTTTCGATAAGCCTAAGTTTAGGCTATAAACTATATCGAAAGTAACGTTGCTCTTTACAATAAAGCTGTATTTAGTAGTAATTGACGTATTTATGAATGCAGTTGGGAGAAAATAGTTGAAGTACCAGCCGAGCCTTGTCCGACGGATGAATAGTTCAAAAATAAGGTATGTAAAGCTAGTTCTCTCGGCAAGTTAAGTAATATCTGTACAGTGTAATAATTTATAGACCAGTAGAATGTTCAGAAGTTGAGTGTTACATTTATTGTGAATGTTGATACGATATGAGAAGCATCGAGTTATAACTTGCGTGAAACTTACTAGTACGACATAGATTCTAACACAAGTGTTAGAAACTGCCCAGTATGCTCAGTATGTGATGTAATATGAAATGTTAAGATATTATTGTATTCAGTTGAAAACCCGTAAAGTGATGTAATATCCGTAAGCACCTCAGAAATAGAATGGCAGGCTAAAATAAAGTTTAGAACTCATGTTAGGAATAGTAAATCATGTTAATACAGAAACTCAGTAAACAGCATAGTTTTCAGCAGAAACACTATCTTGTATAGCATTTGCCCAGTACAGTTTGGCAGGAGACTATATTCATATATATATATTTACCAGTCTCAGCACGTATTAAATATGTACAGATTACTATCATTAGTTCAGCATGGACGGTATACGATACTTTACCCCTATTAGCCTCAGCATGTGAGATATGCAGACAGTATTACCAGTTGAGACCGTTGTATTGTTTGGTGTTGGATTACCTAGCATCCACGACCGCCCCAGGGTTAATAGCTATATCGACTCGTCCGCCAGAGGACGAGGATACGTCACTCTACGGAGTGGCATGCCGTCCCTCAGGGGACGAAGATGGGATGCCAGTTTTCCCTATATTGTGCCTTGGTCGGCCCTTAAACACCCCCGTCGAGCGAATACGCCCGGGGTGTTGATTCAGGAGTCCTCCGGGCTCAGGTACAGTTATAGTCAGGGGCTCAGCGAGCCCAAGTGAATACCCAGGGGACCGGCAGGATGCTTACAGGGGTTATAGGAGATGGGATGACCAGGGTAGGGGTGTAGATTCTGTGCTGGTTGTACCTCCCGGCTTATGGGGGCCGGGTAAGGTTTGTGTATGCTATGTATGTTATGATATGTTATACTATGTTATAGTAGATACGAGTAGATCGACAGTAGAACGATCAATCCTCAGGTATGACTCCTACTCTTTCCAGTATAATTGAGAGAAGGTATGACTTACAATATCAGACAGTCAATCTATTCTTTCCACTTCAGTGTCATCAGTTATATTATTATTTTCAGATGTTTCTTTCAGTTATTGCTTTACATACTCAGTACCAGCGGTACTGACGCCCGGTGGGGCGCTGCATTACTTGCCTGCAGGTACTCATAGACGAGCAGGCGATACTACGTGATTCCTGTCAGCGGTCGAGTATTCAACTCCTGTCATCCGGAGACTGAATTCCCAAGGTGTATTTCAGTTCTTTTGTTGTATAGTACGGGTAGGTCGGGGCCCTGTCTCGATCATTTCTATTGCTATTCCTAGAGGCTTGCAGTCTGTTTATATTTCCCCGTGGTCAGATGAGCCGGTCTTGTAAGGTCGTGCAGTTGTATAGTTGCTAGTACTCTTTCTTTCTTTTATGTTGGCAGTGTGGGGCCATAGTTTGCCAGTAGTGGTGACCTTGCCGGTCATGTAGCTTTCTAGTACTTCAGAATTGAGTTATAGATAACTAGACAGCATGGTGGCCTTGTCGGCCCGCATAGGTTTCCCTGAATCGATATGTTTCTGGTCAGTTGTTAGTACAGGTACAGGAGGCTATAGGCCAATGGGCCGGGGGCTGTGTTTACAGCCGTTATATAGCCCTTTGTTTCCAGAAATATGAGTTAGCGCCAGCCAGGCACCAGATGTGCCCAGGCTTAGCAGTCCAGCAGTTCAGGTCCCAGTAGGGCACCAGGTGCCAGTCATACCCCCCAAGGTGGGGTGTGACAAACTTGGTATCAAAGCAGGTCATATCCCAGGGAGTCTGCAAGCCGTGCTAAGTAGAGTCTTGTCCATGGATGTGTTGTGCACCACATACTATGGATAGGAGGCTGCAAGGCATGATAGGATGGTTGTCTTTTATTCTTATTCAGTCGTGCTGTAGAGCGGTACAGTATAGGGTTGAGTCCCTAAAAGCTTACCATATTCTTTGGTTACAGATAATGTCAGACTAGCACCATCCTATCATAGGTCGGAGCTTAGATGTTGCAGCAGGGGAAGGCACCAGCAGGATGCCTCACCCTCGTTTAGAAATAGCCCGATCAGAGGGCACTACAGAGGCATCGTCCCAGCCTCCTCAGCAGTCTCCACCACTTCAGGAGCCACTTGGGGCGACATTACCTTCAGTAGTCCCTATACCGACACCTTCCGACCAGGAGGTTAGGAGTGCTGTAGTTATGTTAGCACAGAGGATGGCTGCTCAGCGTCAGCCAATGCCGTCTACAGTTGCGGAGTCATCAGGAGGGCCCGGTAGTTCGAGGGTCCGAGAGTTCTTAGCCTTGAATCCCCCACAGTTTACAGGTACGGACCGGACAGAGGACCCTCAGGATTTTCTGGAACAAATGCAGAGAATCTTCAGGGTTATGCATGCCACGCCTACCGAATCAGTTGAATTGGCAGCATTCCGGTTACGGGATATTGCGGTGTTATGGTATGAAAGCTGGGAAAGGTCTCGAGGGAGAGATGTTTCCCCTCCCACCTGGTCCAGCTTTTCAGGAGCCTTTCTAGATCACTATTTGCCGTGGGAGATTCGACAGGCCCGGGTAGACCAGTTCCTACATCTGGAGCAGGGGGCCATGAGTGTCCGGGAATATTCTTTGCGGTTTGATTCTTTGGCTCGATATGCACCGGCCTTTGTTGATACCATGGCATCCAGAGTGCATTGTTTTATTATGGGGTTGAATCCAGAATATGTTGAGACTTGTATTACGGCCACACTGCGAGAGGACATGGACATTGCTCGAATTCAGGCATTTTCCCAGAATATTGAGGGCATCAGGCAGCGACATCGGGAGATCAGAAGGGTCAATCAGGAACAGCGTCGCCGGGACCGGCCAGTTGAGTTACAGAGGGAGGCCCGGGGAGGACCCAGGCCACGATTGTCAGACAGGCCGCCCAGGCCCCCGCCTCTGCCACAGTCGCAGGGGGTAGATTCAGCCACAGGGGGCAGTCAGAGACTAGTAGAGGCTCGCAGATGGCAGATTCACCATTACAGAGGAGGGTGGAGCAGAGTAGGTATACCCTACCACTTTTCCCTATATGCAATCGACGCCATCCTGAAGCATGCAGATATGGCTCCACCGCATGTTATATTTGTGGCCAAGACGGCCATTTGATGAAAGATTGCCCAGCCAGAGGTCGAGAGGACCGCGATAGACAGGATAGGGCATCAGCAGGGTCACAAGCCACAGCATCCTCGACTGGGCGCAGGCCCTCAGTTTCAGCAGGCAGGGGTTGGGGCAGATCAGGGGCCTCCAGTACAGGTGCGGGTCCAAGCCGCACATATGCTTTACCAGGGAGGCAAGATTCGGAAGCGTCGCCTGATGTTATGACAGGTGTGTTAACTATCTGCTCACACCCTGCTTATGTGTTGATTGATCCAGGGTCTACTTTGTCCTACATTACTCCATTTGTGGCACGAAAGTTTAGTATTACACCAGAATTATTGCAGCAGCCCTTTTCAGTATCTACGCCCGTCGGTGACTCTATCATAGCTAGCCGAATCTACCGCAGGTGTACAGTAGAGGTTGCTGACCGTCAGACCACAGTAGATCTGGTCGAGTTAGAAATGATAGACTTCGATGCCATAATGGGTATGGACTGGTTAGTACCGTGTTTCGCCAATGTTGAATGTTGGACCAAGACGGTTCGATTCCACTTCCCAGGAGAAACAGTGCGAGAGTGGAAGGGTAGCACCGCTACGCCAAAAGGTAGGTTTATTTCCTACCTTCAGGCAAGAAAGTTGATATCTAAGGGATGTATTTACCATCTGGTCAGAGTTCAGGATGTCCAAGCAGAATCTCCGACACTCCAGTCTGTTCCAGTGGTAAATGAATTCCCTGACGTGTTTCCAGACGAGTTACCTGGTATTCCCCCAGAAAGGGAAATAGACTTTGCTATTGATTTATTACCAGGCACCCAGTCGATATCGATTCCCCCATATCGTATGGCTCCTGCAGAACTTAGAGAATTAAAGGAGCAGTTGAAAGATTTATTGGATAAAGGTTTTATCAGGCCGAGTACTTCACCGTGGGGTGCGCCAGTCTTGTTTGTAAGGAAGAAAGATGGCTCGCTCCGAATGTGAATAGATTATCGGCAACTAAACAAAGTTACAGTAAAGAACAAGTACCCGCTCCCCAGAATTGATGACTTATTTGACCAGTTGCAGGGAGCCAGATACTTTTCTAAGATTGACTTGCGGACCGGATATCACCAGGTCCGAGTACGTGAGGGAGATATTCCTAAGACAGCGTTCAGGACCCGATATGGACATTTTGAATTCCTAGTTATGTCCTTCGGGTTAACGAATGCCCCAACAGTCTTTATGGACCTGATGAACAGTATTTTCAGACCTTTCCTGGACTTGTTCGTGATAGTATTCATTGATGACATTCTGGTGTATTCTCGCTCTGAAGCAGATCACCGGACTCATTTGCGGACAGTGCTCCAGATTCTCAGGGACTGCCAGTTATATGCTAAATTTTCTAAGTGTGAATTCTGGCTTGACTCAGTGGCCTTTTTAGGGCATATCGTCTCAGACGCTGGTATACAGGTAGACAAGCAGAAAATAGAAGCAGTTAAGTCATGGCCTAGGCCTACCACTCCGACTGAAGTTCGTAGCTTCCTGGGTTGGCAGGATATTACAGAAGGTTTGTTGAAGGATTCTCGACCATTGTGGCACCTCTGACCAAATTGACACAGAAAGCAGCAAAGTTTCAATGGACAGAGGCATGTGAGTAGAGCTTCCAGGAACTGAAAGACAGATTAACCTCTGCCCAAGTATTGGCATTGCCGGAAGGCACAGAAGGTTATTCAGTCTATTGCGACGCGTCAGGTGTTGGGATAGGTTATGTGTTGATGCAGCATGGTAGAGTGATCGCATATGCTTCCAGACAGCTGAGGAAACACGATAAGAATTATCCTACCCACGACCTGGAATTGGCCACAGTAATCCACGCCTTAAAGATGTGGAGGCATTACCTGTACGGCGTCCATGTTGATATTTACACAGATCATAAGAGCTTACAGTACATTTTTACTCAGAGGGAGTTGAATCTACGGCAACGCCGCTGGTTGGAGTTGTTAAAAGATTATGATGTAAATATTCTATATCACCCCGGAAAAGCTAATAATGTAGCAGACGCCCTGAGCCTTAAGTCAATGGGGAGTTTGGCGTATTTGCGACCTAAGAAACAGAAGTTAGCCAAAGAAATTCATCAGTTAGCTGGTTTAGCCGTTCGAGTAATGGAAACAGAAAATAATGGAGCGGTAATTCAGAATTCTGCTATGTCATCATTAGTTATAGAGGTAAAAGAACGACAGTACGAGGATCCTGATTTGGTCCAACTCAAACATAGAATTCAGAGAGGTAAGGAGTCAGATTTTCAGATAACCGAGGATGATGTGCTACGTTGTAAGGGCCGCCTCTGTGTCCCGAATGTTTCAGGGCTTTGTAGGTGGATCATGCATGAGGTACATTATGCTCGTTATTCCCTCCATCCAGGAGCGACCAAAATGTACCACGACATCAGAGACATCTACTGGTGGCCAGGTATGAAAGCTGAGATAGCCGAATTTGTATCTAGATGTTCTAACTGTCAGCAGGTGAAAGCAGAGCACCAGAAACCGGGCGGTTTGATGCAAGATATAACGGTACCTATGTGGAAATAGGAAGCGATAAACATGGATTTTGTAACAGGGCTACCCCATACTAGACGCAGAAACGATTCCATTTGGGTAATAGTTGACAGGCTGACAAAATCAGCTCATTTCCTGCCAGTAAGGGCTACCTTCTCAGCTGAGGATTATGCCGAATTATATATCAGAGAAATAGTTAGATTGCATGGAGTGCCAGTGTCCGTCATTTCAGATAGAGGAGCACAATTCACAGCAAGATTCTGGCAGTCATTTCAGAAAGTTTTGGGAACGCAGATTAACTTGAGCACAACATTCCATCCTCAAACAGATGGACAGGCTTAACGTACAATTCAGACGCTCGAAGATATGCTACGAGCGTGTGTGCTAGATTTTGGGGGTAGCTGGGATGAGCATCTCTCGTTGATTGAATTTACTTATAATAACAGTTATCATTCAGCTATTCCGATGGCGCCTTTCGAGGCATTATATGGGCGAAAATGCAAGTCGCCAATTGGTTGGTTTGAAATAGGAGAATCAGCATTGATTGGCCCAGACATTGTCCGGCAGTCAGAGGAGAAGATAAATCTTATCCGAGAACGTTTACTGACTGCTCAGAGTCGCCAGAAGTCTTATGCAGACGTGCGGCGCAGAAATCTAGAATTTGCGGTAAATGACTGGGTATATCTGAAAGTGTCCCCGATGAAAGGGGTAATGAGGTTTGGCAAAAAAGGCAAACTTAGCCCGAGATTCATTGGGCCATATCAGATTCGGCGAAGGATAGGCCGAGTTGCATACGAATTGAACTTGCCTCCAAAGTTAGCATCTGTTCACCCAGTCTTCCATGTCTCTATGTTAAGGAAGTTCGTAGGGGACCCTTCTACAGTAGTTCCAGTTCAAGATGTCCAGGTCACAGAAGAGTTAGCATATGAGGAGGTTCCCGTAGCTAACTTAGACAGACAGATTCGCAGGCTGAGAACTAAAGATGTTGCATCTGTCAAAGTATTGTGGCGTAACGGAACCGGGAGGAAATGACGTGGGAAGCTGAAGAAGATATGAAAACCAGATACCCTCACCTATTTCAGGCCTAGTCAGGCGACAGGTATGTCCATATTATTACTTATGCAGTACCTTATGGTTGTATGTCTGTAAATGACAAAGAAAGATTGATATCTAGTTATCCAGTGGATCCTAGAATATTATGTGCAGTGCCTGTGCTGGACTTTTCTGCATTTCAGGTTTTTGCTATAGTCCATATTACAGGGGAAACTCTGCCGAAATTTTTTTGGAAAGTAAGTAAGTAGTCCTCTAGATAACAGTGTACATTCGAGCACGAATGTTCTTAAGGGGGGGAGAATGTTATACCCCGTAGAATTCCCGGCACCTAGACGACCTATTCGCACGTTGGTTAAGCGTATTTGAAGGCCATACGTGCTGGAAAAAGGCCTGGGAAAAGATCGGACGAGAAACCTATCGAACCATCGCGGAAGGAGCCGAGGCAGAGCCCCTCCGCGTTGGCAGCGTGTCACGGAGGAGAGGCCTCCGCGTTGGCTCCGTGGCACGTTGGCCTTGTCCAGGCCCAAGTATATAAAGCCCCACTTCGGTTTTAAGTGATAAAAAACATTTAAATTTCCAGAGAACAGAGGGCAAACGCAGAGGGAGAAAGAGGAACGAAGAAATTATATAATTTTCATCCGATTACGCTGCTAAACGTTGCCCAAACTCAAATTAACTCCAGATATACGGAGGTATTTAGCAGCAGAGAGCATTCCTACGGATTAAGTTTCGTAAAATACGGCCGACGAATCGTCGAGCCACCGAGCTAAGTAAGTGGAATTGCTCTAAATTAGTGTCTATGTGTTCCTAGCTGTGAAGTGAATATTTCTCCCTTCTGGACCACTGAAAAATAGCGAGTTTTCGACCGTCTTTCGATAAGCCTAAGTTTAGGCTATAAACTATATCGAAAGTAACGTTGCTCTTTACAATAAAGCTGTATTTAGTAGTAATTGACGTATTTATGAATGCAGTTGGGAGAAAATAGTTGAAGTACCGGCCGAGCCTCGTCCGACGGACGAATAGTTCAAAAATAAGGTATGTAAAGCTAGTTCTCTCGGCAAGTTAAGTAATATCGGTACAGTGTAATAATTTATAGACCAGTAGAATGTTCAGAAGTCGAGTGTTACGTTTATTGTGAATGTTGATACGATATGAGAAGCATCGAGTTGTAACTTGCGTGAAACTTACTAGTACGACATAGATTCTAACACAAGTGTTAGAAACTGCCCAGTATGCTCAGTATGTGATGTAATCTAAAATGTTAAGATATTATTGTATTCAGTTGAAACCCCGTAAAGTGATGTAATATCCGTAAGCACCTCAGAAATAGAATGGCAGGCTAAAATAAAGTTTAGAACGCATATTAGGAATAGTAAATCATGTTAACACAGAAACTCAGTAAACAGCATAGTTTTCAGCAGAAACACTATCTTGTATAGCATTTGCCCCAGTACAGTTTGGCAGGAGACTATATTCATATATATATATTTACCAGTCTCAACACGTATTAAATACATACAGATTACTATCATTAGTTCAGCATGGACGGTATACGATACTTTACCCCTATTAGCCTCAGCATGTGAGATATGCAGACAGTATTACCAGTTGAGACAGTTGTATTGTTTGGGGTTGGATTACCTAGCATCCATGACCGCCCTAGGGTTAATAGTTGTATCGACTCATCCGCCAGAGGACGAGGATACGTCACTCTACGGAGTGGCATGCCGTCCCTCAGGGGACAAAGATGGGATGCCAGTTTCCCCATATTATGCCTTGGTCGGCCCTTATACACCCCCGTCGAGCGGATACGCCCGGGGTGTTGATTCAGGAGTCCTCCGGGCTCAGGTACAGTTATAGTCAGGGGCTCAGCGAGCCCAAGTGCATACCCAGGGGACCGGCAGGATGCTTACAGGGGTTATAGGAGATGGGATGACCGGGGTAGGGGTGTAGATTATGTGCTAGTTGTACCTCCCGGCTTATGGGGGCCGGGTAAGGTTTGTGTATGCTATGTATGTTATGATATATTGTACTGTGTTACAGTAGATACGAGTAGATCGACAGTAGAATGATCAATCCTCAGGTATGACTCCTACTCTTTCCAGTATAATTGAGAGAAGGTATGACTTACAATATCAGACAGTCAATCTATTCTTTCCACTTCAGTGTCATCAGTTATATTATTGTTTTCAGATGTTTCTTTCAGTTATTGCTTTACATACTCAGTACCAGCGGTACTGGATCCCGGTGGGGCGCTGCATTACTTGCCTGCAGGTACTCATAGACGAGCAGGCGATACTACGTGATTCCTGTCAGCGATCGAGTATAAAGCTCCTGTCATCCGGAGACTGAATTCCCAAGGTGTATTTCAGTTCTTTTGTTGTATAGTACGGGTAGGTCGGGGCCCTGCCCCGATCATTTCTATTAATACTCCTGGCTTGCAGTCTGTTTATATTTTCCTATGGTCAGATGAGCCGGTCGTGTGAGGCCGTGCAGTTGTATAGTTGCTAGTACTCTTTCTTTCTTTTATGTTGGCCGTGTGGGGCCATAGTTTGCCAGTAGTGGTGACCTTGCCGGTCACGTAGCTTTCTAGTACTTCAGAATTGAGTTATAGATAACTAGACAGCATGGTGGCCTTGTCGGCCCGCATAGGTTTCCCTGAATCGATATGTTTCTGGTCAGCTGTTAGTACAGGTACAGGAGGCTATAGGCCAATGGGCCGGGGGCTGTGTTTACAGCCGTTATATAGCCCTTTGTTTCCAGAAATATGAGTTAGCGCCAGCCAGGCACCAGATGTGCCCAGGCTTAGCAGTCCAGCAGTTCAGGTCCCAGTAGGGCACCAGGTGCCAGTCATACCCCCCAAGGCGGGGTGTGACAATAACATAAAAATAACAATGCATAATACATACAGAAAAATGAGCGGACTCGTCATAACCGACACCATCATGGTAGAGCCTTTCATGATGCCCCAACTAACTCGCTCAAGTGGCCAGAGCCGACCCTGGCTTGCCAGGCGAGGGTCGTGCATTTGGCGTGATATCACATTTGAGAGGGTCATTATCAATACAATATATCATTAGAAACCCACGGTGGCACGTGGTTATGAGACAACAACGTAGTCCTTTGAATGCTGGGCTGCTCGGTGCTAGACACAACTCCCAAAAATAAGCATATAGGCTCATCGTAAATCAGTAACATCATACGTTAAAATTCATTGGCTAAAAGATAATATTTATTATCATTGATCCCCTTTAAAACATGCTTAACCATGAATCAAGGCCCTTTTTATCGGCCGACATTATAAAGCGATAAATCAGGTAATTCATTTCATAAATCGTAAATCATTCTTCAACATGTGGCATTGCCCAATACTTTAACATACTCACTTCTTTCAAAATATGCTCATAAACATGGGTAGCTTGAATTCATCCTTTTCCATCATCAATAAACTCAAAATATTGAATACTCATCATAATCGTAACTTTCATGAACCTTCATCAATTGGCATTTTTGATTTAAAATGCTGAAAACATGATTTTAAAGAAAATAATATAAAACCTGCCCATCATTCATAATTCAATAATTAAAACTCAATTAAATAATACCCATGAAGAGAAATCACATTTTCATGCATTTGGGTAAAATCCCATAGAACTTGAATAGGAGAATTCGTGATTTAAATCGAAATCGGGCATGGGTGTTAAAGGATTTCACTCATTCTAAAACCCTACATACCCGAAAATAGGTTAATTCCAATGTTCCTTGAATACCCACAAAGTTATTGATGGAATTTTGGAGAAGAAGACTTTGAATCTCCCTAAAACCCCTCTAAAAGCTATTGAATGGGATTGGGTATGCGTTAGGGACTTAACCCATCTTATCACACTCAAAAAAATACAAAACGACGTAGTTTAGGGTCTCAAGGCATTGGAAAGTCGAAATTTCCCTTAATGAAATTTCCCCTGGAAACTGCTCTGGACGGACCAACGGCCGACCCAACGGGTCGTAGCAAGATACCATGACTCGTGGTATCGAGTCGTTCGGTCCACTGCCTCAGGACAAATGTCACGACCCGAGTTCATATCGTAGTCGTAACACGAGACAAGGAACCCTGAAAGTCTCCAAGTCGACCCATGGCATAATCATGGCATACACTTAAGTACAGACATGACTAACAACATGAATAAGCGGAAGCTAATATCAAGAGTTTAATATAAAGCATAAGGACAATTTAACAACACTTAGATACAATGCTAAATCTATCTAGACAAGTTTGAAAGCCTTCTACTAAAATGATGAGTTGTGGGGACAAGCCCCCAGCTAAATCCTAAAATCTAAAAACTGAACCTGATGAAAATGTACACGTAACTCATGCCCTCGGAAGATGACTCACCACTAGCAGCTGAATAGAGATGGAGCATGTCTAACCGCGAGGCTGAGTTCGGAAACCTGAATCTATATCATGAGAAGATATAGAACAAAAAGGCATGCGGTTAGTACATGGAATGTACTAAGCATGCGAGATATCATAGATCAATAAACACACAAATATATGATAAGGAAATAACCAAGTACATTAACATAACTGATTTAACATGCATCAATCCTCTTGAGAGCCACCTATACATATACATACATGGAAATTTCCTTAGGATTTCATTCCATGGAAACATCATTGAAATCATGCATAAAGATCATATACTGAAAATCTACCAATGACTGAGACTGCCTCCTACCACAACTGATTTAAACCGATAACATGAGCTAAGGAAGCCATTCTCTACTAGGGAGAGTCCCTGGCTTACTAAGGGACACATTCTCAACTAGGGAGTGTCCCATTCTGCACAAGGAGCACATTCTCAACTAAGGAGTGTCCCAATCTGGACAGAGGAACACATTCTCAACTAAGGAGTGTTCCACACTGACTAAGGGAAACGTTCTCGATTAAGGAACTTCCAAGACTGACTAAGGGAAACGTTCTCGACTAAGGAAGTTCCTTGTTTAGACTAAAACATGCAGGATATTAATACAACATATGTGTACTAAACAACTGCAGCTAACCAAAGACATGAGCATTTACTAATTCACGTCATACAACATTCATTTAAAAAGGACTAGGGCTACTTTCTGCTAACAACAAGCCCAATATTCTAACATATCATTCTAATGCTTAATCATCATAATACATATCGTCATGGATCCATATAAATATTTCCTCAAAGGTCTTACATTAGTGAGCATCTTTAGATTCACATCATGCATAATACATTCAAAACATTTTATGTTCCGGACTCATACCATTCGACATATATCATAGTTTCATTCATGATCCATAGATCTGATTCATACCTTAACACACACACATTGACTCATATTGTTACACCCCGTAAATTCTTGACATTTAGATGGCCTATTCGCATGTTGGTTAAGAGGTTTAGAATGCCATACATGCTAGAAAAAGGCCGGAGGAAGACCGGACAAGTGCCACGTCGAACCATCGCATGAGGAGGCTAGGCAGACCCCCTCCATGATGGCCAATGTGTCACGGAGGGCTCACCTTGTGATGGCCAACGTGCCATGGAGGTGAGGTTCAGCCTCAAGTATATAAATCCCTCCACTTCGGTTTTACCTCATTTTAACTTATAATTTCCAAAAAACGAACCAGAAAATAGAGGGCACGAGATTTTAGTGAAATTTCCTTCCGTTTACACTATTAAATGCGGCCCAAACTTGAATTAATCTTCGGTAGTGAAGTATTAAGCTGCCGGGAGCATTCCTGCGGAGTTAGTGTCATGAAATTCGGCTGGCGAACCGTCATCCTGCCGAGCTAAGGTAAGTGGAATTGCTCCAAATTAGTGTTGATATACTCCTAGCCCTAAAGTGAGTATTTCTCCCTTCTAGACTTCCGTGAAATAGCGAGTTTTTGGTTGTTTTCCAATAAGTCAAAGTTTGGGTTATATATATATTCAATGTAGTATTTTCTACCAGAATATCGATGAATTTAATTCTAATTGCTATGAATATGAATGCAGTTGGGAGAAATAGCTGAAAATTAGCCGAGTTACGCCAGATACTCAGAAACTTAACGGACAAGGTATGTAAAGCCAGTTTCTTCGGCAAGCTAGTAGTTCCAGTATAGTAAAATAGTTCAAGTGCCAGTGGAATGTTTCAGGAGCCGCATATTATGTTTAGTATAAATTTTAGTATGATGTTAGAAACATCATGTCGTGTGTAGCGTGAAACTTACTAGCACGATATAAATTCTAGTACAAAGTTTCAGAAACAGTACAACATGCCCAATATGTAATCTAGTAAAGTATGTCAGGATATTATCGTGTTCATCCGAGACATAGTAAAGCAATACAAGTTCCCGTAAAGTATTTCAGAAATAGAATAGTAGCTTAATATAAATTTTAGAAAGCATGTTAGAAATAGTAAATCATGTTTACCATGAAATTTAGTTATACAGCATGATTTTCAGCTGAAATATTATATCTTGTTTCAGTATCAGATTCCGCACAGTATGACAAAAATTATATATATGCCATTATCAGTTTTAGCATGTACTATATACATACACACATTACTATCATAGTTTCAGCATGTAGCGTACGCAGTTAGTATTATTAGTTGAGACTTGACTATATTGTTTTGGGCTGGAATACTGTAGCATTTAAGACCGCCCCAGGGTTAATAGCTGTATCGACTCGTCCGCCAGAGGGAGAGGATACGTCGCTCTACGGTGTGGCATGTCGTCCCCTAGGGACGAAGATGGGATGCCAGTTTCCCCATATTTTGCCTTGGTCGGCTTTTATACAGCCCCGTCGAGCGGGTACGCCTGGGGTGTTGATTCAGGAGTCCTCCGGACTCAGGTACGGTTATAGTCAGGGGCTCGGTGGGCCCAAGTGCATACCCAGGGGACCGGCAGGATGCTTATAGTTACGATGGGAGATGGGATGACCGGGATAGGGGTATAGATTGCGTGTTTGTTGTACCTTCCTGCTTATGGGGGCCAGGTAAGGTTTACGTGTGCTATGTTATGTTATGTTAAGCTATATTATGGCATGTTATGTTAGTTATGAATAGATAGAGAGTAAAATGTCGCGTTAACAAGTATGACTCCTACTCCTTTCGGCATAGTTGAGGACAGTCTTAAACTCATACTTTAAGTAAGTTATAGTCTATTTCCTTCTATTTCAGTTTTATCAGTTATATTGCTTGTCTTCAGTTATTTTCCAGTTGTTTCTTTGCATACTCAGTACCAGTGGTACTGATGCTCGTTTTGCGGCGCTGCATTACTTGTTTGCAGGTACTCATAGATGAGGAGTCGATCCCTCGTGATTCCAGCCAGCACACAGAGTCATCACCTCCCGTCATCCGGAGCTAGGCAACTAGAGGTTTATTTTTTTCTTTTGTTGTACAGTATGGGTAGGCTGGGGCCCTATCCGACCATCTTATGAGTATTCTTAGAGGCTCGCGGATTGTATATTCCCTGTGGTTAGCTGTACCGGTCATGTGAGGCCTTGTATATGTTTTAGTTTGTTTATGATGGCCGTGTGGGGCCTTATTCGGTTGGTAGTGGTGATCTTGTTGGTCAAGTAGTAGTTTAGTACTTATTTTCTTGATACAGAAATAACTACACAGCATGGTGGCATTGTCGGCCCGCATAGGTTACCTATTGATTCAGTTGTTCTGGGTAGCTGTTGTTTTCTTACGGGTGGCTATAGGCCTAGGCGGCCGAAGGCTGTATTTACAGCCGTTATATAGTCTGTCATTTTCTTGAATCTAAAGTTAGAGCCAGCCTGGCACCAGAAGTGCTTAGGCTCAGCTAGTCCAGCAGTCCAGGTCCTAGTAGGGCACCAGGTGCCAGTCATGCCTCCCAAGGCGGGGCGTGACAAACTTGGTATCAGAGCAGGTCGTATCCCTGGGAGTCTGCAAGTCGTGGTAAGTAGATTCTTGCCTATGGATGTGTTGTGCACCACATACTATAGGCAGGAGGCTGCAAGGCTTGATAGGATGGTTGCTTTTTATTCTTATTCAGTCATGCTGTAGAGGGGTCAGTATAGGGTTGAGTCCCTAGAGCTTACTATATTCTTTGGTTACAGATAAAATGTCAGACCAGCAACATCCTATCACAGGCCGAAGATTTGACACTGCAGTAGGGGAAGGTACCAGCAGGATGCCTCACCCTCGTTTAGAATCAACCCGATCCAAGGGCAATATAGAGGTATCGTTCCAACCTTCTAAGCAGTCTCCACCCCCTCAGGAGCCATTTGGGGCGACACCACCTCTAGCAGTCCCTATACCGATACCTTCTGACCAGGAGGTCAGGAGTGCAGTAGTCATGCTAGCACAAATGATGGCTGCTCAGCGTCAGCCGATGCCGTCTACAGTTGCAGAGTTGTCAGGAGGGCTTGGTAGTTCAAGGGTCTGGGAATTTTTGGCTCTGAATCCCCCACAGTTTATAGGTACGGACCGGACAGAGGACCCTGAGAATTTTCTAGAGCAGATGTAGAGAATTTTCAGGGTTATGCATGCCACTCCTACAGAATCGGTTGAATTGGCAGCATTCCGGTTACGGGACATCGTCGTGTTGTGGCATGAATGCTGGGAAAGGTCCCGAGGGAGAGATGTTTCCCCTCTGACCTGGTCCTGCTTCTTAGGAGCTTTTATGGATGACTATTTACCACGGGAGATTCAATAGGCCCGGGTGGATAAGTTTTTACATTTGGAGCAGGGGGCCATGAGTGTTCGAGAATACGCCTTGCGGTTTGATTCTTTGGCCCGGTATGCACCAACTTTTGTTGATACCATGGCATCCAGAGTACACTGCTTCATCATGGGGTTGAATCCAGGGTATGTTGAGACTTGTATTATGGCTACACTACGAGAGGACATGGATATTGCCCAAGTTCAGGCATTCGCCTAGAATATTGAGGGCATCAGGCAGCGGCAGCGGGAGATCAGGAGGACCAGTCAGGAACAGCGCCGCAGGGATAGGCAAGTCAACTTATAGAGGGAGGTCCGGGGAGGACCCAGGCCACGATTGTCAGATAGGCCGCCCAGACCCCCGCCTCCACCACAGCTGCAGGGGGCAGTCAGAGACTGGTAGAGGCTCGCAGCCCGTAGATTCACCATTACAGAGGAGGGCGGAGAAGAGTAGGTATACCTTACCACTTTGCCCTATATGCAGTCGACGCCATTCTGGCCATGCAAATACAGCTCCACCGGATTTTATATTTGTGGCCTAGAGGGTCATCTGATGAGAGACTGCCTAGCCAGAGGTCAGGATTACCGGGATAGACAGGACAGGGCATCCGCAGGGTCACGAGCTACAGCATCCTCGTCAAAGCATAGGCCCTTAGTTTCAGCAGGCAGAGGCCGGGGTAGAACAAGGGCCTCCAATGTAGGTGCGGGTCCATGCCGCACCTATGCTTTACCAGGGAGGCCGGATTCAGAAGCGTCACCTAATGTTGTGACAGTTATGATGACTATCTTCTCATACCCTGCTTATGTATTGATTGATCCAGGATCTACTCTGTCCTACGTTACCCCATTTATGGCTCGAAAGTTTAGTGTTGCACCAGAGTTGCTTCAGCAACCCTTTTTAGTATCCACACCCGTCGGTGACTCCATTATAGCCAGAAGGGTCTATCGAAGGTGTAGAGTAGAGGTTGTTGATCGTCAAACCACAGTAGATTTGGTAGAATTAGAAATGGTTGATTTCGACGCCATTATGGGTATGGATTTGTTGGATTCGTGCTATGCAAATGTAGAATGCTGGACCAAGATAGTCCGACTCCACTTTCCAGGGGAGGCAGTACGAGAGTGGAAGGGCAGTATAATTATGCTAAAAGGTAGGTTTATTTCCTATCTCCAGGCGAGAAAGTTGATAGCTAAGGGGTGCATTTACCATATTGTTAGAGTTTAGGATGTTCGAGTAGAACCTTCGACTCTCCAGTCTGTTCTAGTGGTGAATAAATTCCCGGATGTATTTCCAGATGAGTTGCCTGGTATTCCCCCGGAAAGGGAAATAGATTTTGCAATTGATTTACTACTAGGAACTCAGCCCATATAAATTCCTCCGTATAGTATGGATCCTGCTGAACTCAGAGAATTAAAGGAGCCGCTGAAAGATTTGGTAGATAAGGGCTTTATTAGGGCGAGTACTTCACCTTGGTGTGCGCCAGTTCTATTTGTGAGAAAGAAGGATGGCTCGCTCCGTATGTGTAAAGACTACCGGTAGTTGAATAAGGTTACGGTCAAAAATAAGTATCCGCTTCCCAGAATAGCTGATTTGTTTGATCAGTTACAGGGGGCCAGATATTTCTCCAAGATTTGCTTACGGTCCGGATACCATTAGGTTCGAGTTCGTGAAAGGGACATTCCAAAGACTGCCTTCAGGACCAGATACAGCCATTTTGAATTCCTAGTCATGTCCTTTGGGCTGACGAATGCCCCAGTGGTATTTATGGACCTAATGAACAGCATCTTCAGACCATACCTGGACCTGTTCGTGATCCTCAGAGACAGACCACCAGGCTCATTTACGGACAGTGCCCCAAATTCTCAGGGACCGTCAGTTGTATGCCAAGTTCTCTAAATGTGACTTTTGGCTGAACTCAATAGGTTTCTTGGGGCATATTTTGTCGGATGCTGGTATACAGGTAGACACGCAGAAAATAAAAGCAGTAAAAACATGGCCCAGACCTACCACTCTGACCGAGGTACGTAGTTTTCCGGGATTAGTAGGGTACTACAGAAGATTTGTTTAGTGATTCTCCACCATAGCGGCACCTCTGTCTAAGCTGACACAAAAAGCAGTAAAGTTTCAATGGACGGACGCATGGAGCGGAGTTTTCAAGAATTGAAAGACAGGTTGACCTCCGCCCCAGTGTTAGCATTGCCAGAAGGTATAGAGGGTTATGCAGTTTATTGTGTCGCTTCGGGTATTGGGTTAGGATGTGTGTTGATGCAGCATGGTAAAGTAATTGCTTATGCTTCTAGACAGCCGAGGAAACATGAAAAGAATTATCCTACCCATGACCTGGAACTAGCCGGAGTGATCCATGCCCTAAAGATATGGAGACATTACTTTTATGGCATTCATGTGGATATCTTCACTGATCATAAGAGCCTACAATATATCTTCACCCAGAGAGAGTTGAACTTATAGTAGCGTCGCTGGTTGGAATTGTTGAAAGATTATGATGTAAATATTCTGTATCACCCAGGCAGAGCCAACATAGTAGCAGATGCCCTTAGTCGTAAGTCTATGGGGAGTTTGGCCTACTTGCAGCTCGAGCAGTGGGAATTGGCCCGAGAAATACACCAGTTAGCCAGTTTTGTTGTTCATGTAGCAGAAACAAAGGACAACAGAGCAGTAATTCAGAACACCGCAGTGTCGATTAGTTGTGGAGGTAAAGGAATGACAGTATGAAGATCCTGACCGGGTTAAGCTTAAAGACAGAGTTCAACAAGGAAAAGCGCTGGATTTTCATGTAACAGAGGATGAAGTGTTGCGATGTAAAGGCCATCTTTGTGTTCCAGATATTTCAGGGCTTCGCCAACAGATTATGAGCGAGGCACATTATGCCCGCTATTCTATCTATCCAGGCGCGACGAAAATGTACCACAATATTAAAGAAATCTACTGGTGGCCAGGTATGAAGAGCGAAATAGCAGAATTCCTAGCCCAGTGTCCTAACTGCCAACAAGTAAAAGCGGAACACCAGAAACCTGGCGGATTGACTCAAGACATAGTTGTGCCTCTTTGGAAGTGGGAAGCAGTAAATATGGATTTTGTAGCAGGATTACCCCGTACCATACATAGAAATGACTCGATTAGGGTAATTGTTGATTGACTAACAAAATCAACCCATTTTCTAACAGTAAGGTCTACTTTCTCTACAAAAGATTATGCTGAGTTGTATATCAGAGAAATAGTCAGGCAGCACGGTGTTCTAGCATCCATTATCTCTGATAGAGGGGCGCAATTCACAGCTAAATTTTGGCAATCATTTCAGCGAGGCCTGGGGACACAGATTAACCTGAGCACAGCTTTCCACCCTCAGAAGATGGACAGGCAGAATGCACTATTTAGACGCTCGAGAATATGTTACAAGAGTGTGTATTGGACTTTAGAGGTAGCTGGGGCGAGCACCTACCACTTATTGAGTTTGCTTATAACAACAGTTACCATTCAGCTATCCAGATGGCGCCTTATGAGGCATTGTATGGGTGAAAGTGCAGATCACCAGTTGGCTGGTTTGAAGTAGGAGAGTCAGCGCTGATTGGGCCGGATATTATTCATCAGTCAGAGGAAAAGGTAAATCTTATCAAAGAACGCCTACTGACTGCTCAGAGCCGCCAGAAATTGTATGCTGACGTGCAGTGCAGAAACCTGGAATTTAATGTGAATGACTGGGTGTTTTTGAAAGTTTCTCCTATGAAAGGGGTGATGAGATTCGGCAAGAAAGGTAAGCTCAGCCCAAGATTTGTTGGTCCTTATAAGATTCATCGAAGAATAGACCGAGTGGCATACGAGTTGAACTTACCTCCACCCAGATTTTAACGTGTCCATGAAGAGGAAGTATATTGGAGACCCCTCAAGAGTTGTCCCAGTTCAGGATGTCCAGGTTATGAAGGAGATGGCTTATGAAGAGGTTCTAGTAGCCATACTAGACCGGCAGATTCATAGATTAAGAACTAAAGATGTTGCTTCTGTCAAGGTGTTATAGCATAACAGGAACTGAGAGGAAATGACTTGGGAAGCAGAGGAAGATCTGAAAATCAGATATCCTCAGTTATTTAAGGCTTAATCAGCCATAGGTATGTTAGTATTGTTGTTCTATGAGTTGCCTTATATTATGTGTATAAATGAAATAGTTGGCTTTAGTCTATTGCGTGATGAATGCTATAGTATTATGTGGAGTACCAGTATTGGACTTTTCTACATTTCCGGATTCTTGAGGTAGTCCAAATTACAGGGGAGACTCAGCCAAAATTTTTCTAGAATAAGTCAAGTAAGTTGAAATTCTCTCAAGTAGAAGTTTACATTCTAGGACGAATGTTCTTAAGGGGGGGAGGATGTTTCACCCCGTAAATTCTTGACATTTAGATGGCCTATTCGCATGTTGGTTAAGAGTTTTAGAATGCCATATATGCTAGAAAAAGGTTGGGGGATGACCGGACAAGTGCCACGTCGAACCATCGCAAGAGGAGGCTGGGCAGACCCCCTCTGCGATGGCCAACGTGCCACGGAGGTGAGGTTCAGCCTCAAGTATGTAAACCCCTCCACTTCGGTTTTTTATCATTTTAACTTATAATTTCCAGAAAACGAACCCGAAAATAAAGGGCACGAGAGTTTAATGAAATTTCCTCCCATTTATGCTATTAAACACGGTCCAAACTCGAATTAATCTTGGGTAGTGAAGTATAAAGCTGCCAGGAGAATTCCTGCGAAGTTAGTTTCGTGAAATTCAGTCGGCGAACCGTCGTCCTACCGAGCTAAGGTAAGTGGAATTGCTCCAAATTAGTGTTGATATATACTCCTAGCCCTAAAGTGAGTATTTTTCGCTTCTGGATATCTGAGAAATAGCGAGTTTTCGGCTATTTTTCGATAAGTTAAAGTTTGTGTTATATATATATATATTCAAAGTAGTATTTTCTTCCAGAATATCGATGAATTTAGTTTTAATTCATAAATGCAATTGGGAGAAATAGCTGAAAATTAGCCGAGTTTGCCAGATACTCAAAAACTTAACAGACAAGGTATGTAAAGCCAGTTTTTTGGCAAGCTAGTAGTTCCGGTATGGTAAAATAGTTCAAGTGCCAGTAGAATGTTTCAAGAGCCGCATATTATGTTTAGTATAAATTTTAGTATGATGTTAGAAACATCATGTCGTGTGTAGCGTGAAACTTACTAGCACGATATAAATTCTAGTACAAAGTTTCAAAAACAGTACAATATGCCCAGTATGTAATCTAGTAAAGTACGTCAGGATATTATTGTGTTCTGCCGAAACATAGTAAAGCAATATAAGTTCCCGTAAAGTATTTCAGAAATAGAATAGTAGCTTAATATGAATTTCAGAAAGCATGTTAGAAATAGTAAATCATGTTTACCATGAAACTTAGTTATACAACATGATTTTCAGCTGAAATATTATATCTTTTTTCAGAATCAGATTCAGCACAGTATGACAGAAATTAGATATATGCCATTATTAGTTTCAGCATGTACTATATATATACACACATTACTATCATAGTTTCAGCATGTAGCGTACGCAGTTAGTATTATTAGTTGAGACTTGACTATATTGTTTTGTGTTGGAATACTGTAGCATTCATGACCGCCCCCGGGTTAATAGCTGTATCGACTCGTCCGCCAGAGGGCGAGGATATGTCGCTCTACGGAGTGGCATGCCGTCCCCTAGGGATGAAGATGGGATGCCAGTTTCCCCATATTTTTCCTTGATCGACTTTTATACACCCCCGTTGAGTAGGTATGCCTGGGGTGTTGATTCAGGAGTCCTCCGGACTCAAGTACAGTTATAGACAGGGGCTCAACGGGCCCAAGTGCATACCCAGGGGACTGACAGGATGCTTATAGTTACCATGGGAGATGGGATGACCGGGCTAGGGGTATAGATTGCGTGTTGGTTGTACCTTCCAGCTTATGGGGGCCAGGTAAGGTTTATGTGTGCTATTTTATGTTATGTTAAGCTATATTATGCCATGCTATGTTAGTATGAATAGGTAGATAGTAGAATGTCGCATTACCAGGTACGACTCCTACTCCTTTCGCATAGTTGAGGACAGTCTTAAACTCATACTTTCAGTCAGTTACAGTCTATTTCCTTCTATTTCAGTTTTATCAGTTATATTGCTTGTCTTCAGTTATTTTCCAGTTGTTTCTTTGCATACTCAGTACCTGCGGTACTGACGCCCATTTTGGGGCGTTGCATACTTACTTGTAGGTAATCACAGATGAGGAGCCGATCCCTCGTGATTCAAGCCAGCACATAGAGTCATCAGCTCCTGTCATCTGGAGCTAGACAGCTAGAGATTTATTCTTTTTTTTTTGTTGTACAGTATGGGTAGGCTGGGGCCCTGTCCCGACCATCTTATCAGTATTGTTAGAGGCTCGCGGGTTGTATATTCCCTGTAGTTTGTTGTACCGGTCGTGTGAGTCCGTGTGTATGTTTTAGTTTGTTTATGATGGCCGTGTGGGGCCTTATTCAGTTGGTAGTGGTGATCTTGTTGGTCACGTAGCAGTTTAGTAGTTATTTTCTCGATACAGAAATAACTACACAGCATGATGGCCTTGTCGGCCCGCATAGGTTCCCTATTGATTCAGTTGTTTTGGGTAGTTGTTGTTTTCTTACAGGTGGCTATAGGACTAGTCGGCCGGAGGCTGTATTTACAGTTGTTATATAGCCCGTCATTTTCTTGAATCAAGAGTTAGAGCCAGCCTGGCACTAGAAGTGTTTAGGCTCAGCTAGTCCAGCAGTCCAGGTCCTAGTAGGGCACCAGGTGGCAGTCATGCCTCCCAAGACGGGGTGTGACACATATAATTCTAGATTTACGAAAAACCATATACTTGACTCATAACTTATACATATCCAGCGAGACCATGGGAGAAACATACATCTTCATTTTGTAAGACCCATTTTCGAGATTACTCCAATTCATGAGAAGGAGGCATTAATTAGACCATTATCACGGATTTACCTCATGCCCAATCAATTCCATCGAAGACATAAGAGACATACATACTTTAATTTCAATTATTCAAGCCCATAAACTCTAATTTATTCTCAACATGTCTATTAATGGCACATTTAAGTTCTTAGGGATAATCATACAATCTTCACATAATTTAAACATGGGTGCAAGTAATTACAATAATTGAGTGAACAATAATAAAGCCTTATTAAATTTCCATCCATTTATAAAGAACATTCTATAACCCCACATTTTTCATCACCCAACCCATAATTCAAGGTAACCCACTTATTCTACATTGTAATCAACTCATAATCATAATAGGTCTTGGAATTTAGAGAATAGTAGACGAATTAACCATCAATTTAAAACCCCTAGGTCATGCTCTTCTAGAATAATTGAAATTGGGCATTTTGATAAAACATTTTGGTAGTACAAGGATGGAAGAATATCCTTGTTGAAAAACCCGCATACCTACTTCTAAGAATCCCCCACCTAAGCTTTGTCTTGAAGCTTTGAGGAACACCTTGGTGAGGTCCTTGAATCTTGAGAGGAAAAGAGGAAGAAGGGCTTTGAGAGGTATCTTGAGAGAATGAAAGTTTAGGCTAAAAGAACCCTTAAAAACATCCCAAATAGCACTCAAAACGATGAGGTTTAGAAGTTTGGAGCATAGGATTTTACAAAAACACCCCTAGAAAATGCAGGAAAAGTCACCCTGCCAGACCCCACGAGGCACCCCATGAGTCCTGAGGTCAGGTAACGACTTGTGGGGACCGAGCCGTCAAGTCCACTGCCCCAAGTTCACCAAATTCCTAACTCCACCGAAGATTCACATCACGAGTCGTGCTTCCACATGAAAACTCGTTGCCTGCACCCGTCACGTCCACTGCCAGAGACCTTGCCCAAACAGCTAGCCCACCCAACGACCAACCTGACAAGTTGTGGCCTGCCCAAATGACTCGTCAAGTCGCCCGTCGCCACCTGCTCATCCTGTAAAGTTTCCATTTTTTCCTTCTCTCCCATTAAGCCTGGAATCTGATCGTAGAAACATTTTGGGTGTTACAACAAACCTCGAGTTTTTTCCATGACTTGTCAGGATGACTCATTGGTTCAATCAATGGGTCGTTGGATAGACCGTAGTCAACCCCTTGACAATTCTGAACTTCACTTACTACAAGCCTCACCATGACTCGTGGTGGGTTACAACAAGTCATGGTCTCAATCGATTGTATGCACTGGAATTCTCAACCCACAAGTAACGACTAGAAACATGGGTCGCGCTTCTCACCACGAATCATGGGATGCCCCTTTGTTTCTCCATCAGCCTAAGTTCAGCCCTTCCTACTATAGGTAACAAAGACTCGTTTTTCCTGACAACGAGTCGTTACATCGTTCATTTTCACCACTGCTCCCTCGAACCCCCATACCACGATTGCTTCCAACGACTTGTGGTATTCAACCACCAGTCGTTGAGTCGCTCGTCCAGTTATACTTTTGCTAGTTTTCTGCATTTTTCAAATTCAACTACCGGGTCGATTCTGAGGCCTTCCTGGGGTATTACAAACCCCTATCCTTGATGTCACGACCCGAACATAGGCCTGGATAGAGACACGGGTTAAGTAACCTCGAGAGGCTCCAAGTCGACCCATGGCATGAACATAGTAGCTAGGAACATACAACAAGCGGAAACTAAAATAATAAAACATGCTTAAGAGGAAGTCTGCATACATAACAATCAAAAATCGAATCAACACTGACAAGCTAATCTTACTAGATAATATCTGAAAAGCCTCTATCATAACTGATAAGCTTATTGGACAACATCCCCAACTAGCTCAATAAAATTCTAAAACTGAAATAACATAAAAATGGATATTTGAATGTCCTCAAAGGATGAGGACTCACCAACTACTGCCTAGAGCAGGCCTGAGGGGAAAGCAGGACTAATGATGCGGCTGAGACTAATCCCTCTGACCTGTAGCATGAAATGATATAGCATAGAGTATGCAGTTAGTGCTTGGAATGTACTGAGTATACAAGGTAAGTAAAAACGAACAGTTAAAATACATAAGAGTTCATAAGAGTGGGACAACATGCACATGATGTAAATATCATAATGCAGACACAAGACTCTAGGTTTTCAAACCATTCACAGTCCAATAATAATTATAGTCACAAAAGAAACTTTATAAATATGACTTGAGACAAAGTAACAGAAACATAACCATGCATAAATCATGAGGAACAATGTGAGGACTCGTCTTAACCGAAACCATCATGATAAAGCTTACATGATGCCCCACTATTTCGCCCAAGTGGATAGGACCATCCCAAGCCTACCAAGCAAGGGACGTGCCTGATGTGATATCACAAGGGATGGAAAAAATATATGCATATACCTATGGTGGCATGTAGTGTTGAGACCACGGGGTTCACCTGAACGCCAGGTCTACTTGGTGCTAGACACTACTTCCAAAAATATGCACACGAGGCTCACATCGTAATTGTGAATCATTCATGAAGTTCATGACCAATTAAAATATAACATACTTGATCATACTTTAAACATATGATTAGCCATGAGTTAGCGCCCGTATGTCGGCCAGTAATCATAAATTCATAAATCATGAAGAACATGCTTGTAAAAAAAAGACATATACTTGGTATTCATAAATTTATGAAGAGTACTTGAGAAAAATCATATCAATAGTCATAAATCATAATTTAGGGCTTAGGAAGATCAAAATCATAATGAAATTATAACTTGACTTTTCATGAAACTTACATTATTGAGTATAATTTAATTAAAATTTGAAACTACGGATTAATCATCAAAATAGATATAAAATCACCTCATAGATCTTAAAACTGATTTGATACATAAAGAAAATTGAACTGTAGATTAATTCATAGAGAATTTCCCAATATTTGGAATAAACCCCATAAGATCATGAACTTGAATCTATAATTTAAATTCATAGAATTGAGAAGAATTATGAGCATGAGAGTGAAAGGAACTCTCATTCATAGCCCAACATACTTGGGTAAATCAGATTTATACTCCTCTTTGAAAGCCCAAAAGGAATTGAAGAAGATTGGAGAATTTCTCCAGCTTGATCTCCAAGGAAGAACTCTATACTTGCATGCATAGAATGGTAAGGCTTAGGGTAGGTTTAACACTCTCAAAACCCTTCTAATTGATCTTAAAGCGATGTAGTTTAGGACTTATAGCTTAGGAATTATGAAAATACCCTTAATGAAAAGTCTAAAAAGTTAACACTACTAGTGAGCACGACCAATACCATGGGTCGTCCCTTGATACCATGGCTCGTGGTATCTATCTGTTACTTCCTTTCATCATTTCTTAAGTTCTCAGGTCTTGGTATAATCATTTGATAGAATGGGTCATTACTTGACACAACGACCCATTGTGTCCTCTTATCGTCACCACTTACTCTTCACCAACAATTTCTGAGACTTCCACCTTGAGTCAACCAACTACTCGTACCTCCAAACAATGGGTCGTTGGAACCATCTGTTACCTCTGTGAAATTTTCTCAGCACCTTCTCATTAGCACTTTCCACAACTCGTGGCTCCTCAAAATGAGTCATACCACAACTCATGCCATCCAACCCTTGCATCACAGAGACGAACAACGACAACTACCCATGACCCATTACATCAACCAAAGGGTCATCCTTGGACCCGTTACCACTAAATCTCCTACCGCAAAACCTGAGAACGAGTGATTCCTACAGGCTGTTACATCTTCCAATGACTCATACCACTAGTCGTTCTATGTCAAATCTCGAATTTTCTTTTGCTTCTCATTTCAAATTCCCGAGTCTAGTGTTAAGAACTTTCGGGCTATTACAATATATCCCTCTTGGGAACATTCATCTTTGAATGTGAATGAATATACTGAATATTGAGAAAATAGATTGACATCTCAAATACTGAATATTAAAAGTTGAAAACCGACAGGGTGACTGATTTTGGACTGGAATACATGATTGAATTCACTTCATGAATAACACCCATATATATATTAACATGAAAGAAACTGGAACAGATGAACTAAACATGAGACTGGATTGAGTACTAAAAAGGAAATTGATAGCTCAAGCTAAAATTGAATAGGAAGGGAATAGATGCGGGTATTTAGCCAACATATCTACTTTAGCTTCCCACGTAGCTCCCTCACCATGCTGATTCCTCCAGAAAACTTTTAATGAAGCTAGTTCTTTTTTTCTGAACTACCGAACCTGACGATCAAGTATTTCAACCGGAACCTCTTCATAGCTAAGGGCATTCTTCACTCCTACGCTCTCCACTGAAAAAACCAAAGCTGAATCTCCCATACGCTTATTCAAAAGGAATACATGGAAAACTAGAAGTACTGAAGCCAATTTTGAGGGCAACTCCAACTCATATGCCACCTTGCCAACACATCTCACAATCCAGTACAAGCCAATATAATGGGGACTGAGTTTCCCTTTCATTCAAAATCTCATCACTCCCATTATGGGAGATACCTTCAGAAATAGCCAATCATCAACCTCGAACTCAAGTTCTCTCCTCATCACATCCTCATTGGACTTTTGATGACTCTGAGTTGTGTTCAACCTTTCCCTTATAAGATGAACTTTCTCCATAGCCTCATAAAGTGAATATGGTCCTATCAACCTAGCTTCACCGACTTTGAATCAACCAATAGGCTATCTACATCTCTACCCATAAAGAGCCTCAAATGGAGTAATCTAGATGTTAGAATAGTAACTGTTGTTATATGCAAACTCAATAAGAGGCAAATGATCATCCTAACTACCCTTGAAATCAATAACACACGCCCTCAACATATCCTCAAGAGTCTGAATGATCTGTTCAGCCTGACCATCTATTTTCGGGTGAAATGTTGTGCTAAGCTTGACCTGAGTACGAAATCCCTTATGAAATGATCTCCAAAATTGCGAGGTAAACTGAGTACCTCTATTTGATATGATGGACATGGGCACTCCATGCTAGTGAACTAGCTCCGGAATATACAACCTAGCATAATCCTCTGCTGAATTGGTAGTTTTGACCAGTAGGAAATAAGTTACTTTAGTCAACCTATCTACGACAACCCAAATGGAATCATACTATCGGTAAGTATGAGGCAACCCCGTAACGAAGTCCATATTGATTTCCTCCCACCTCCAACTAGGAATACTACTGTCTTGAAACACACCTCCAGGTCTTTGATGTTAAACTTTCACTTATTGACAGTTTGGACACCTTGCCACAAACTCTACTATGTCCTTCTTCATACCATTCCACCAATAGACTTCCAATATGTCACGGTATATCTTGATGGCACCTGGATGTATAGAATATCTGGATCCATGAGCCTCATGCAACATTTGCTCCATCAAGTCATTGACACACGCAACAAACAAATGACCTTGATATCGTAGTACACCATCTCCCCCTTAGGTTAAAACCTCCACCTTCTAATTCTAAATTGCCTCCTTCAACTTTACAAAAATAGGATCCTTGTCTTTCCTAGACTAAGGATACTCCCAGCGCCTGTGCTTGGACCTACCACACAGACAATAGATAACTACCCCAATCAAGAACTCTCCTATGTGATTCTTTCCATATTTCCCACAGACCAAAAAGGTACACTCTGCCTGCATGCCCCTCTATCCCCTCGAGCCTAATATTCTAATTCTATGGTCACCTCGTGTTCTAGACGGAGCACTGGCCAATGATAGAGTCAGAGCTAATGATCTTTGATGGGACTACTGATAATATTCGCCTCCTGATCTCCACTGAGAGAATGCATAACTATATGTCTTGGCCCTCTTGGTCTATCTCTCTCTCAAATGCACCACCTCTATCTACCATGCGTACAGAATAAATTGAGGAAATCGATGTCCTAATGAATCATAAAGGTCCTACAATCCTTGACCAGGTAGTCTACTACTCCGTGCAGGAACCTGCTCACCCAAGCTCTCTGATCAGCCACTAGCTCTGGTCCATATTTGGACAAATGAGTGAACACCAAAGCATAATCCTGGACTGTCATATTATTCTGCCTCAGGTTCACAAACTCAGCTTCCTTGATTTGCCTCATCTCACAGGGAAAGAACCGATCCAAGAATGAGGTAAGAAACTCATCCCAACCAATAGGACCCGCCCCAGCATCTCTGCTGCCTTTCCACTATCTAAACCAGATATATGTAACCTCTTTCTACTAATACGAGGCTTGGTTTGTGCACTCCTCCCCCGTAAATCCAATGATCTGGGTGATCCTCTGAATCTCATCAATAAACTCATGCGGATCCTCACCTGCCTTCTATTCGAGAAATTCCAGAGGGTTCATTCTAAGAAAATCCCTGACTCTTGCCACTGCCACATTCCCATTCTGGGGCACATGGGCTACTGTCTAGTGGTTGACCCGGGTGATCAATGTATGTGCTAATATCTGAATGGCTGCCCTAAACTCTGCATGGGCAACCTGCTCAGCCACATGAACCTTTGGGGCTGGTAGGGCCTACTGGTGCCCATCCCTATTGCAATTCTCATGGTCATTTCCATTCCTGTTCCTTCTCCTATTAACTCAACAAGGAGGCATGATTCTACCAAGGTGTATTAGAACGAGTTATAAGGATAGAGAGACATTTCATCGCATGAAATAGATCATGAAGAAAGGGAAGTTTCCTAAAACGGTTCGTAGCCTCTTCTTCATAAGTGTGGCGCGCTTCACAACCATGAAAAAGACTTTAGTTAATATGGCTTTCAGACACCCAAGGACACTTCAAAACCTAATGCTCTGATACCAAGTTTGTCATGACTCAACATAGGCCCGGATAGAGACACTGGACAAGAAACCCCGAGAGGCTCCAAGTCGACCCATATCATGAACATACTAGCTAGGAAAATACAACTAGTGGAAACTAAACTAATAAAATATGCTTAAGAGGAAGTTTGCATACATGACAATCTAAAACCAAATCAACACCGACAAGCTGATCTTTGTAAATATTGTCTGAAAAGCCTCTATCATAACTAATGAGCTAAAGGGACAACATCCCCAACTAGCTCGACAAAAGTATGAAACTGAAATAACATAACAATGGAAAACTGAATGTCCTCGAAGGATGAGGAGTCACCAATGCTAGATAGAACAGGCTTGAGGGGAAAGCTGGACTAATGATGCAGCTGAGATTGATCTTTCAGACCTATATCAGGAAATGATACAACATCGAGTATGTGATCAGAACTTGGGATGTACTGAGTTGCAAGCTAAGTAAATGGATAGTTAAAATACAAAACAGTTCGTAAGAGTGGGATAGTATGAACATGAAGTAAATATCATAATGCAGACACGAGGCTCAAGGTTTTCAAACCATTCATAATCCAATCATAATTAGAGTCACAAGAGAAACTTTTTAAATATGACTTGAGCCAAAGTAACGTAAACATAACCATGCATAAATAAAGAGGAACAATGGGAGGACTCGTCTTAACTAACACCATCATGATAAAGCTTACATGATGCCCCATTATTTCACCCAAGTGGATAGGACTATCCCAAGCATACAAGGCAAGGGACGTGCATGTTGTGATATCACAAGGGATCCAAAAATATATGTATATACCTATGGTGGCACTTAGTTTTGTGACCACGGGGTTTACCTGAATGTCGAGTCTACTCGGTGATAGACATTGCTCCCAAAAACATGCACATGAGGCTCATATCGTAATCATGATCATTCATGAAGTTCATGGCCAATTAAAACATAAAATACTTGATCATACTTGAAATACATGATTAGCCATGAGTAAGGGACTGTGAGTCGGCCAATAGTCATAAATTCGAAAATCAAGAAGAACATGCGTACTTGTAAAATAATACATATACTTGATATTCATAAATTCTTGAAGAGTACTTGAGAAAAATCATATGAATAATCATAAATCATAATTTAGGGCTTAGGAAGGTCAAAATCATAATGAAATCATAACTTGAATTTTCATGAAACTTACATAATTGGGCATAATTTAATTAAAATTTGAAACTATGAATTAATCATCAAAATAGATATAAAATCTTCCTAGAGCTTAAAACATAATTTGTTACATAAAGAGAACTTACCCATAGATAGATCATAGAGAATTTCCCAAAATTTGGAATAAACCCCATAAGATTATGAACTTGAATTTAGAATTTAAATTCATGGAATTGAGAAGAATTGTGAGCATGAGAGTGACAGAAACTCTCATTCATAGCCCTACATATCTTGGTAAATCTGATTTACACTCCTCTTTTAAATCCCAAAAGGAATTGGAGAAGATTGGAGAATTTCTCAAGCTTTATCGCCAAGGACGAACTCTAAACTTGCATGCATTGAATGGTAAGTCTTACGGTAGGTTTAACACTCTTAAATACCTTCTATTTGAGCTTAAAATGACATAGTTGAAGACCTTAGAGCTTAGAAGTCATGAAAATACCCTTAATGAAAAATTTAGAAATTTAATACTGCCTGTGACCACGACCAATACCACGGGTTGTCCCTTGATACCACTGTTTGTGGTATCCATCCGTTACATCCTTCCATCATTTCTTAAGTTCTCAAGTCCTGATAAAATGACTCGATAGAACCGGTAGTTACTTGACACAACGACCCGTTGTGTCCGCCCGTCGTCACTACTAACTCCTCACCAAAAATTTCTAAGACTTCCACCATGAGTCAACTAACGACTCCTACCTCCAGACAACGGGTTGTTGTCCCCATCCTGTTACCTCTATGAAAGTTTCACTACACCTTCTCACGAGCACTTCCCATGAAGATTTGTCTAAGCCACTTTGTTTCTTTTTGTCCAAGTTACTTTTATATTTATCTAAATCACTTCCTTTTTTCTGTGTGATTTTCGGAAATATCCCCATTCTCCTTACAACAAGTCGTACCACGACTTATGCCATCCAACCCTGGCATCAAAGAGACCAACCACGAACATCACCCACGACCCATTACTTCAACCAAGGGGTCATCCTTGGACCCGTTACCATTGAATCTCCTACTGCAGAACCTGACAATGAATGGTTCCCTCGAGTTGTTACACCTTCCAACGACTCGTACCATGAGTCATTTTGAGTCAAATCTCAAATTTTCTACAGCTTTTCATTTCCAACTCCCGAGTCTAGTCCTAGTCACTTCTAGGGTATTACAATATCTTACCCTTGGGAACATTCATCCTTGAATGTGAATTATCATACTGAAAGTTGGGGAAATAGAACTGACATCTCAAATACTAAATATCTAAAGTTAAAAACTGATAGAGTGACTAACTCTGGACTGGAATACATGACTAAACTGAATTCATGAATCACACATATATACATTAACATGAAAGAAACTGGAGCACATGAACTGAACATGAGATAAATAGAGTACTAGGGAGGAAACTGATACCTCAAGCTCAAATTAAACCGTAAAAGAATAGATATGGGTATTTAGCCATCATATCTGCTTTGACTTCCCACATAGCTCTCTCAACATGTTGATTCCTATACAAAACCTTTACTGAAACTAATTCCTTGTTTCACAACCTTAGAACCTAATGATCAAGTATTTCAACCGAAACATCTTCATAGCCAAGGCTATCCTTCACTCCTATGGTCTCCACCAGAAAAACCAAAGCCGGATCACCCATTCACTTCTTCAAAAGGGATACATGGAAAACTGGATGCAATGAAGCCAATTTTTAGGGCAGCTCCAACTCATAAGCCCCCTAGCCAACACGTCTCACAATTTGGTATGGGCTAATATAACGGGGACTAAGTTTCCCTTTCTTCCCAAATCTAATCACTCCTTTCATGGGAGATACCTTCAGAAACACCCAATCTTCAATCTCAATCTCAACTTCTCTTCTCCTCACATCCACAGACGGCTTCTAATGACTCTACGCTATTTTCAACCTTTGCCTTATAAGTTGAACTTTCTCCATAGCCTCATGGACTGAATATGGTCCTATCAATGTAGCTTCACCAACTTAAAACTAACCAATAGGCGATCTACATCTCTACCTATAAAGATCCTCAAATGGAGCCATCTGGATGCTGAAGTGGTAACTATTATTTTATGCAAACTCAATGAGAGGCAAATGATTATCCTAACTACCCTTGAAATCAATCACACATGCCTTCAACATATCCTTAAGAGTATGAACGGTCTGTTTAGCCTCACCATCTGCTTGGGGGTGAAATGTTGTGCTAAGCTTGACTTGAGTACCAAATCCCTTTTGAGACAATCTCCAAAAAGGTAAACTAAGTGCCTCTATATGATATAATGGACAGTGGCACTCCATGCAACCCAACTAGCACAATTTTTGTATTAACCTTCTTCTCTACTCAATCTATATCTATTCCTCCTTATAGAATGGCTCCAGTGGAGCTAAAGGGGTTGAAAGAGCAGTTCAAGGACCTTTTAGAAAAGGTTTTCATCAGACCAAGAAAATTCCCATGGAGTGCACCAGTTCTCTTTGTGCTGAAGAAGGATGGTTACCTTCGGATGTGCATTAATTACTGAGAGTTGAACACGGTCACCATTAAGAACAAGTATCCTCTCCCTAGAATTGAAGACTTGTTTGACTAGCTTCAGGGTGCCAAGTGTTTCTCGAAGATAGACCTCAAATTCGGATATCATCAGCTTAGGGTTCGGGAGAGTGACATTTCGAAGATGACTTCCAAGAATTGGTATGGTCACTATGAGTTTGTAGTTATGTCTTTTGGACTAACAAATGCTCCTGTGGCTTTTATGGATTAGATGAACATGGTGTTTAAGCCGTATTTGGACATGTTCGTGATCGTGCTCATAGATGATATTCTCATATACTCTCGGAGCGAAGAGGAGTATGTCGCGCATTTGAAGGCGGTGCTAAAGAATCTTAAGGATTGCAAATTATATGCTAAGTTTAGCAAGTGCCAGTTTTGGCTAGACCCAGTAGCATTATTGGGTCATGTGTTGTCAAGTGAGGGTGTACAACTGGACTCTCAAAAGATAGAAGTGGTGAAGAATTGGAATAGACCAGTGAGTCCTTCAGATATCAGGAGTTTCTTCCATTTAGTTGGTTACTACCGGAGGTTTGTTGAAGGGTTTTCATCCATTGCAGCACCATTGACTAAGTTGACTCAGAAGAAAGTGAAGTTTCACTGGTCGGATGCTTGTGAGAAAATCTTACAAGAGCTTAAGACTTGGCTTACCTCAGCACCAGTGTTGACCCTACCTAAGGGTACCAATTGGTTTGTGGTATATTGTGAAACCTTGAAGATCGGTCTTAGTTGTGTATTAATGCAGCATAATAAGGTTATAGCCTATGCATCTAGGCAGCTGAAGGTCCAGGAGAAGAGCTATCTAACTCATGACATCAAGTTTACAATGATAGTATTTCCCTTGAATATTTGAGGACACTATCTATATGGTGTCCATGTGGATGTGTTTACAAACCACAAAAGCCTATAGTACGTGTTTACTAGAAGGATCTAAATATACATCAAAGGAGGTCATTGGAGCTTCTTAAGAATTATGACATGAGTGTCCTTTATCATTCGGGAAAGGCTAATATGGTGGTAGATGCTCTTAGCAGGCTTTCTATGGAGAGTGTGACCCATGTAAATATTGAGAGGAAAGAGTTAGTGAAGGATGTGCATTGGCTTAAACGACTAGGAGTTCGTCTTGTTTACTCGATGGATGGTGGTTTCATTGATCACAATGGGTTAGAATCTTACTTGGTGACCTAGGTCAAAGGTAAACAAAACGAGGATCCTATTTTGGTAAAGTTGAAGGAAGCCATTCAGAATCAGAAGGTGGAGGTCTTCTCCCAAGGGGGAGATGGTGTACTACGATATCATTGTCATTTGTGTGCACCGGGTGTGGATGTCTTGAGGGAACGAATGTTGCATGAGGCTCATGGTTCTAGATATTTTATGCATCCAGGTGCCACCAAGATGTACCATGACCTACGGGAAGTATATTGGTGGAATGACACGAAGAAGGACATAGCAGAGTTTGTGGTTAAGTGTCAAAATTGTCAACAGGTGAAGGTTGAGCATCAAAGACCTGCAGTTGTGCTTCAAGACATTAGTATCCCTACTTGGAAGTACGAGGAAATCAATATGGACATCATTACGGGGTTTCCTCGTACTCGTTGACACTATGACTCTATTTGGGTGGTTGTAGACAGGTTGACTAAAGCTACTCATTTTCTAGTGGTCAAAACTACCAATTTAGTGGAGGATTATGCAAAGTTGTACATTCGGGATATAGTTTGGTTTCATGGAGTACACTTGCCCATTAGATCAAATAGAGGTACTCATTTTATCTCCCAGTTTTATAGATTATTTCAGAAGGAACTTGGTACTCAGGTTAAGCTTAGCACAACATTTCACCCGCAAACAGATAGTCAGGCCGAACGGACCATTCATACACTTAAGGATATGTTGAGGGCATGTACGATTGATTTCAAGAGTAGTTGGGATGATCATTTTCCTCCATTGAGTTTGCATACAACAACAACTACCATTCCAACATTCAGATTGCTCTATTTGAGGCTCTTTATGGGCGGAGATATAGATCGCCCATTGGTTGGTTCGAAGTCAGTGAAGTTGCGTTGATAGGATTAGATTAGTTCATGAGGCCATAGAGAAGGTTTGGCTTATAAGGGAAAGGTTGAAAATAGCCCAGAGTCGTCAAAATCCTATGTGGATGTAAGAAGGAGAGAACGTGAGTTTTAATTTGATGATTGGGTATTTCTGAATGTATCTCCCATGAAGGGAGTGATGAGGTTCAGAAAGAAAGGGAAACTCAACCCTCATTATGTTGTCCGGTACCGGATTGTGAGACGAGTTGGTAAGGTAGCGTATATGTTGGAGTTGCCTTCAGATTTAGCTTTACTTTATCTCGTGTTTCCTGTGTCGCTTTTCAAGAAGTGCATGGGTGATCTGGCTTTGATTGTTATAGTGGAGAGCACAGGTGTGAAGGATAGCCTCAGCTACGAAGAGATTCCTGTGGCAATACTTGGTCGTCAGGTTCAGAAGCTAATAATTAAGGAAGTAGTTTCAGTAAAGGTTTTGTGGCGGAATTAACATATTGAGAGAGCCACGTGGGAAGCCAAAGCAGATATGATGGATATATACCTGCATCTATTCCCTTCCAGTTCAATTTCAGGTTAAGGTACCAGTTTCCTCCTTAGTACTCTATTCATTCTCATGTTCAAATTATGTGTTCCAGTTTCGTTCATGGTGATGCCTGTATATGTGATTCATGAATTCAGTTCAGTTATGTATTCTAGTTTGGAGTCAGTCATTCCGTCAGTTTTCAGCGTGTTCAGTATGTCAGATATTAGTTATATTTTCCCCAGCTTTTCAGTAAGTTCATTCACCTTGGAGGATGGATGTTCCCAAGGGGGAGATATTGTAATACCCCACAAGTGCCTAAGACTAGACTCGAATTTGAAATGAAAAGCAGTAGAAAAATCTGAGACTCTACTCAGAATGACTCATGGTACGAGTCGTTGGAAGGTCTAATGACCCGTGGGTGACACTCGTGGTCAGGCTCTACAGAAGTAGACTCATAGGTAATAGGTCCAAGGTACTACTCGTAGGAAGGTATAACGAGTCATAGGTTAGGGTCATTGATTGTCACTAGGGTACCAAGGATGGATGGTATGAGTGGTAGTACGACTTGTTGTGAGGAACAACGAGTCATGGTAGGTGGCATTGGAAGGAGCAGGAAAGATCTGCAGTCGAGGTAACGGACAGAACTGAAGACTCATTGGATGAAGGTACGAGTCCTTGTGTGACTCGTGGGATGTCCATATGAAGGTTTATCAGAGGCAGTAATGGGAGGATTTTGAAGTAATGACCCGTCCTTTAGAGATGTGGTATCAGGATCTGAGAAGTTAAGAATCGATGGAGGAAGTAATGGACGGATACCATGAGTTGTGGTATCAAGATACGACCCGGTAGTATCACCCGTCGTAACTGGCAATGCAGAAATTCCAAACTTTTCATTAAGGGTATTTTCATAATTCCTAAGCTCTAAGGTCCTAAACTACGTCATTTTAATAAAGCTAACAGGGTTTTAAGAGTGTTAACCCTATTATAAGTCTCACCATTCCATGCATGCAAATTAGAGCTCTTCCTTGGAGATCAAGATTGAAGAATTTCCCCAATTTCTCTCCATTTTCCTTTGGGCTTTCAAGAGGGAGTGTAAATCAGATTTACCCATTACATAGGGTTATGAATGAGTGTATTCATCCACTCCCATGCCCAATCCTGTCTCAAATTCATGAAAATTGATGTTGATGAATCTATGAGGTTTTAACCCAACTTGTGAATTTTCTAAGTATCTTTCATGGGCATGATCTATTCATGTTTATAATTTTGAATTATGATTCATGGGCATATTTTCTATTGGTTTAAATTACAAATTTATGTTTTGGAAGTCTTACAGTTATGATGACCAATTATGAAAGTTCATGAAAGGTGGAGATTATGACATATGTTTTCAAGCATGATAAGATGTATATTCTTGAAAGTATGATTTTGAATTACCCATGTCCATATTAATGTTTCTGACTATCAAAGTCTATTTTAAGTATGTTTAAGTTTGGGCAAGCCCATATGATCAAATATATTTCCTGAATTATCTCAATTTAATGTTATTAGCTTACCATATGGATTTTGGAGTCTAGACTCCCACTCTTTTCAGGTTGTGGTATGGTTTGAGCCAAGGCTCCTCATGTTATGATTTAAAATTTTACATGTATTGTTATCATTCATCTTCATTGCATGATGACGGTTCAGCCTCGTTGAAAACCGAAGGAGACCCTATGCATGTTTTTGGGAGTAGTGTCTAGCACCGAGTAGGGTAAGCATCAGTCAACCCTATGCCTCAAAATTACGTGCCAATGTAGGTATGTTTAGATTATTTGGGACCTCCCTTGTAAGCTTTCCCTACCTCCAAGGGGCCTTCATCTTGATATCGAAATCATGGTAGCATCATTAGCTCGGGCAAGTCTTTGGATAGCTCTGGCCACTTGAGTCTAATAGTTGGTACCACGTAAGCTCTATCATGGTAATTTCGTTTATATGATGAGTCTCCCATTATTCCTCATGATTTCAGCTATGCATGTTCATCATTCTTTATATTCTGTTTTCAGTAGGTTTGACCCAATGTTCAATTTTACTTATGATTATCAGTTTTATCTTTGGGTCATTTGATTCAGTTATGATATTCGTTTAAATCATGTTTTCAGATAATAGCATGAAAGCCCTACCCTAAGACTCTTATGATGAAATGTTTTATGATATGCATGATCTATGATTTTAATTACTTAGCGGTTTTTACTTACCTTGCATACTCGGTACATTCCACGTACTGAATGTATACTCTATGTTGTATCATTCCACGATACCGGCATCGACATTTAGGTTCATGTTACACCCCAGAATTTTTTTATGATTATTTGATGGTTATATGTCATATTAAGGGAATTATGGGTCGTATGTTGTCCGTAGGTGAGGAGGGAAACATGCGCAAAGGGAAAAGCGAAGAGTATGTGAAGTTTGTAAATAAGGGTCAACTTTAAATGGATATATCTCCAAATATATAATGATTCAGAGGTCCTATAGTCTATCAAATGAAAGATATTTGAGTCTAGTTTACAGTGAAAAAAATCGCTCGTCAATCGGAGTTCGGAGTAAAAAGTTATGCTCGTTTGAAGACAGCACCGTCGGGTAGAAAAGAGCCCATGCGCGCGGGCACCGAGACAGGCAGGCAGCAGGCGCGCGCGCGAGGGCACGTTGCACAGGCGCCGCACGCGGGCACCGCCCAACCTGCCTATATGAAGTAATTTTGAGTTTAAAAGCTCATTTCTACTCCGTTTCACCTCATTTGTTTTTCAAAATTCGCAGAATTAAGAGCTCTATCCAATGGTGAAAATATATCCCAGGTAAGAAACTTCACTCTTGTCTCTTTTGGGCTTTGAAAAGAGAACATTGGAAGGAGGTCATGACTTGTTGTTGTCTTATGGTTGATTGTGGTATTTCTGCATTTTTAGATGATTCTAGGCAGAGGAAACAGTAGGAGTTTACTCCTACTTTAGCTGATAACATCTCTAAGAAAGGGTAAGTAATTCCCCTTTTGATTTCTTTAAGTTTATGAGATTATAACTTGGAGAATGTTGTAGTACTGTGTTTGTGTTTCTTTGTGTGTTTTTGTGGCATGTTGCTTCCCAATTTTTCTAGAACTTTGGTGAAGTGAATTTTCTGCTTGTTGGGTTTGTAAATTGGACTTGAAAGGATCCTTAAGGAGTAAGCTTGAAAGGAAGATTTTCGGCAAAATTAGAGTCGACGTTCCAAGGTATGTAAAGGCGTCCATTTCCTTATTTTTCAAGCACGAAACTAAGTTATTGGAAGGATCAATATTCCTATGCTCTTAAAATCATATTGAGGAATATATGATCCCTTCCAAAGGGTTGGAACTACTTGGCATAAAGCTTGAATTGTTAAGAAAGGTTGAAGCGAACAAACGTGAAGGGAAAGGCGTAATTTTTATACAATTGTTGCCGGAGTTCTAAATAGAGTCTGAATTCCCCTTAACGTGGGCACCGTGAGCTGGTCCTTTTCATTATACTGTATATGTGATGTTGAATATATGTTATGATCTAGTCACTTAGTGAAATTGGTATGAAATGCTAAGACGACGACACGTAATAGAACTTAAGCTAGGAAGATGACGCTAAGCCGATTGACGGTAAACGAGCTTATTGAAATGACGTTTTAATAATATTGTTAATCCCTCCTATATGTTTATGTTTTAAAGTGCTTAAGATAAAAAGTAGATTTTATGCTCTTTAAAGCTAAGCAAGCGGCACGTTGCTAATAAGCTAAATCAATACATGTTAATGGGGAAAGCGTGGATAAGTTGTCAATTAGGCAAAGAGCTACGTGTATATAAGAATTGATGGAATAGTGAACACGAGGGTAAAGACTTGAGTGTAGAGTGAATAATTTTTGGCAAAGAAGTTAAGATGAATAAGGAAGGTAGAGCTAAATATTGTTAAAATAGAAGATACGGGTTACGATTGTAAATGAGGTAGGCAACAACTAGGAAGATTAACCCTGTTCTAAAGACGTTTAGCAAAAGATTTATAAATTAAGTTGTTTATGTTCAGTATGTGTTACATTGATGAATAACCACTAAAGTGTTAACCTTCTATGAAATAATTAGAGTTGAACGTCTGCAAAATAGTAACTTAAGTTGAGAAGCTCTGTGCTATACCTCTAAAGGATTATGTTAAGTTATCTATTCTAAGTGTTGAAATTTTCTACCATGCCTGAAAAGGGTAATCCTAGGATCTTCTAAGTCACTTATGATTATGTAAGCTTTCTTAAGCTCCGCAGATAATTGCAAAGTTATGTAAGTTAATCCAACATCACCCGAATTACGACTATATATCTTTATTTACCTATAAGGTATCACTTAGAGAGTTACTCACGAGTTCCCAAGTTATAGAGCTCCAAGTCTCATAGCCTTAAGTTATGTCTTTACGTCCCTAATTTATGTTGAAATGTGCTAGCTAATCTATGATGTTTTTGAGAGATCATATTTCGAGTATTATGCTAATGTCTTGGTCAAGTATCTGATGTTGTATACAAGTCTAAGAACTCAAATCTTAATATGTCTTCCCAGTATGAAGTCTTAATGTGTACGATTTTCATGTTATAACATACAGTTGAATTCTTTCAGTTATATTCAAGTCATGCATCTTTATGTTTAGCTCTTGTTGAGCTATCAGTTGAATTTCCTAAATCCAGAGGAGAGATTCTCCCAGATACCAATTTTCCTAATTTCTAAGTAAGTATAAGTGCAGGCTATGAAAATGATTAGTTAAGCTTAGAACTTCTAATCCCAGGAAGTCACCTGGAGGTCGCTCAGCTAACTAAATATGAGTTTATACGTTAGACAGAAGTCTCATAGTTGTATGTCTGTAATTCAGCTCTCAGCTCTACGTATATGTTAAGCGTTGTGACAATACTCCAAGCTTCAAGTTATAAGTCCCATGTTTTCCTGCAAATAAGGCAAATGAATTGAGAACTGCATGTGCTCATCGACGTTGTAAGTTTGACAATTAAATTCCAGGCATAGTTGTCGATACATATAAAGGAACAACCCTATGGGCAGTATATATATGTAGTTCCCAGATGTCAAAGGGTTGTATAGAAATGGAAATCTATGTGCTTCTATTCAAGCGATACGTTAAATTGGTAAGACTATCTATAGGACATTTCTTGTAAGTCTTCTAAAATTATTATGTTGGCTAAACCTCCTGAAGGTCCGTCGAGTCACCGAGTTGACACGTTTGTATATAATTTGACAGCTTTACGTGATATATTTGCACACTTTCTAATTTTACATGGTATATTTTCTCACTTGTATTTATATGTTATGAAAGAGACCGATTACGACCACAGATTAAGCATTTGTCATTTCAATGCTACATGTGTTAAATTGCCTCAGTATAAGCTTTATCGGCTCCATTAATGATTATGATTGAGAATGTTTTTATTTTACCCTGGAATTGCACCGGCTGAAGATGTTTTTATTTTACCCCGGTATTGCACCAGCTGGAGATGTTTTTATTTTACCCCAGTATTGCACACCAGCTAGAGATATTTTTATTTTACCCCGATATGGCACATCGGTTGGAGATGTTTTTATTTTACCCCAGTATTGCACCAGCTCGAGATGTTTTTATTTTACCCAAGTATTGCACACCGGCTGGAGATATTTTTATTTTACCATGATATGGCACATCGACTGGAGATGTTTTTATTTTACCCCAATATTGCACCAGCTGGAGATGTTTTTATTTTACCCCGGTATTGCATACCGGCTGGAGATATTTTCATTTATCCCCGATATGGCACATCGGCTGGAGATCTTTTTATTTTACCCCGGTGTGGTACACCGTCTGGAGATATTTTTATTGTACCCCAGTGTGGTACACTCGCTGGACGAATTTTATATATAGATTTACGGTTGGTTGGTCGTTGGCACTATAGTTATAGTTTCTTTCTTGTGCAATTCTTGATTGCATTTTCATCTCATTATAGAGTTATTATCAGGTTTTAGTTTCCAGGATTCCAGGTTGTTACCATTCCTTATTCCTGGTTCAGTTATCTTGAGTTTAGTTATGTTATAGTAAGTTGATATCAATTACAGGTTGCAGAGTTCCAGGTTATATTTATCCTTTATATGTTTATGTGTTAAGTTAGTTATTACAGGATTGTTATCTCATGGTTACAGTTTCAGCCTCACATACCAGTACATTTCATTCGTACTGACGTCCCCTTGCTTGGGGACCTGATTTCGTGCCACAGGTGCAGGTAGAGGTTAGGATGGCCATTTGAGTAGCAGTTCGTGAGATCAACAGATGGTTGGTATGCTCCTTTCTTCCTGGAGCTAGGGCTTAGTTATTTATGCTTGAGTTTTGTGATGCGGTTATGGGTAGGTCAGAGCCCTGTTCCGACCATCAGTCAGTTTACTCTTTAGAGGGTTTGTGGACTTAGTGTGTATGGTGTTATTCAGTTTGTGGCCTCATCGGCTTATTGTTGCTTTTTTAGCACACTAATTGCCTTGGTTGCATTTCGATTGTTTACCCCGTATTGTTGAGACCTTATGGGTCCAGTTTATTCTTTAGTTGATTATGACAGGTGGCCTGGATGGCCTAAGTATTATAGTTACAGATGTCATATAGCCAGCTTCTCGATCAATCATGAATCGAGTGCCAGTTGCGCCCTACCCCAGTTTTGGGGCGTGACAGTTCAGCCCCCCCGCTAGTCAGATCCTCAAATTAACACCTCCCAGCCAGAGTTGGTGATTCCTCATCCTTCGAGGATCCTGTTATAAGTTGTATTCAGTATCTTCAGTTTCAATTTTAATGAGTTAGTTGGGGTCTTATTCCATCAACTCGTCAGTAGGTAGAGGCTTATCAGACATAGTATGTTTTTGGTTTTAGATCGCTGTTATGTATTCAGATATTCGATGTTATCAGATTTTCAAACATCCACTATTTTATATATGTTATAATTCCACATTATTATGTTGATTTTAAATGTCATGTTTATGCCATGGGTCGACTTGGAGCCTGTTCAGATATTTTGTCCCATGTCTCAATCTGGGCTATTTTCGGGTCGTGACACCTCCCCCCAACTTAAAATGACACATTGCCGCCAATGTACAAAAAAGAAGAACAACTTGAAGGGGACTTCTTAGAATACTTAGTGATTGGGACGAGGGGCACATGAGTACGCATCTTATCAAAATGCCATGAAGAATTTTGCGCTACAGATGGCATCATCGGATTTGGTGGGAGTTCTAGCATTTTCCCTAGTTCGAGTTCCACCCATTTATTCGGTAGGTTTTTAAGCTCATGATATGAAGTGAGTATCCACCCCGCTAGGTTTCCATGAATGATCTATTTCTCTCTCATTGAGCATCCTATGGGTGGTGGTCGGCTATGATATATCTCTTGATCGGACACAATTTCTTATGAACTATAAATACCCACCCACCAATCATCAAGCCCGCTTTTGGGATGCTCGAATTGAGTTTCCACAACTTCGGGTTCATAGAGTTCAAAATTGCTGGAGGGTCTAGGATCCATGTGACTTGCCACCTCATCCCTCAAGGTGCTCACTTCATTTTCTAAGATGTCAACTTTAACACAAAGGCCTCACAACTTTTCTCTTGCAGGTTGCATGGCTTTCTAAATGGCTTGCTAGATCATAGAAGGTATTGCTTTGGCCAACTTTACGATCTGGCTCTCATGAGCTTGGGCCATTTGTGCTATCTTTAGCAAGTCAGTTGGTGGAGAGGTGGTGACTGCAGCTGCTTGGGAAGACCCTGTGGTTGTGTTAGAGAACATAGAAGGTGGCGGGTTAATTCTTTCCCCCATTCCTTTGGGCCGCTTTGAAGCTGGAGCATCCTTATCAATTTTTATGTCTAAAGTAATCACTTCCTTGGCCCTCACAGCTTTATCCAGTGACCAAAAGAGGGGGCATGAGGCACACAAGCATAGCATACTCACAAGGCTGGGATAAAGCAACGACATTTCCTTCTGCTTGGCCTTCCTTTTTAATTTCTCTGCAACAATTTCTCTGACATTGATGTGTGTATGATCCATGATGCAAGCGACAGGAATTATAACCTCAATGGGGACCTACATTGTATTCTTTGAAGGGATAATCGTAGCACTTACCAAATCTAGCCACATGCGATCTTCAAAGTTTAGATCGTAGCGGCGAATCATTCCTTTTGAAGTGGCCCGCGGTGGTTGATCTCTTGTAATTATGCGGCTACCCATTAAAACAGATTTTCTTTATCTTCCACCTTCCTCCGAAATGTTGATCCTAGCTGGATTGGTTCAGCCCGATAGATGGAATTTATTGCTTCTAGAGTGATGTTCACTTCTTGGCCCCACACCCACACAGACGGCAGGAATAACATTGTGTCTACTCGGCCCTTGTGCTCTTAGATTCTTTGCTGCATCCTATAGGACACGTAGAACTCCCGCACCAACTCAGGGAAGTAAGGGGCCTACAGATATGCTAAGGGACCCCAATCCTGAATGCGGATCTAATAGTAAATGTTGAGGAAGTCATCTTTGAAGGATTCCACCTCAAATTGACTTTTTGGGTGGATGGACCTCTCCTTCTTGAAGGACACATAATAATCTTTCATTCTAGCCAACCCCAAGCGAAGTTGTGCAATATGCAGGGCCTCATCAAAAGGTAAGTCCTATATGTCGGTGTTGGTCATTCGGGTTTTCCCTTTGCTATTCCATCTACAGGTGGGCATGATGTTGTAGGCTAAGTTTAGTATCATATAAATATTTAAAATGAGAACAATCAAAACATCAAAAAATTGAATGATATTTATGTAGAAGTGGAGAAATGTTGACTCAGGTGACATCGGCGAAACATTGGCAAAAACAAGTACTAATCCACGAAGCACCAATTAGCTGACGTCATGGAACAGTAAGTTTGGCAGAGACATCAATCTCCAGTGTCACACCGGAAAATCGCTGTTCTCGAACAGTGAAGCACCGATGGAACGCGGGTTCGTGGTAGTGGCCTGTAATCTCACAATCGAACCCGTGTTTACACTGACAATTCGCCAGACATGACCAGCATGTCAACAATTGGTAGCCTCTTATTCAGTCAATCAAAATTTCTTCCAACATCAATATTCTTCCTCTAATTACACCTTACTATCCCTTACACAATAAGCCACAACCCAAAATGACAATCTGCCCTTAAGAAAGTCGTCACTCTATCTATTATTGGGCAAAGCGTGAATATGAAACACATGGGTTACTCAGACTTAACCCCTAAATAATAATCAACAAAACTAATCAAGAAGCATGCACAACAACTAAGATTCCCATAGTAACATGTGAAGCCAAGGATAGCACCACCAGCATACCCACTACATGAACATTAGTCAATCAAATAAAATCAAAGAATAGTGAACGTGAATGGTACTAATGTATATTCTAACATGCAGGATGTCAGATTTCCATTCTCAATTAAAGCATAAACCAAGAGATACATTCCAAGTTGAGAAGGAAGAATGAGTAGAGAGAGAAGCTTTGTGAAAGATGTCTCTCAAATTAAACCTCGTAATGAGATATAACATGGCCGATGTCAAATATAGAAACCAACAAAGATTGGGGTCAATCCCACAGAGAATATGTAAGTATATAGAAGAACGCTAGTATTTAATCTTTTAGTCGATTATCTCCTAAGAGGGGGTAAATTTATAAAAGTAACAAACAATATCGTTGAGAGAAAGTGAAGGTTGATTCCAAATTAATGCAACTAACTAGTGTAAGTGTTCCCATGACTGCATAACCATAAGGCATTTTATACTAGTGATCTATTCTGGTGCTTAACATGCATTATCGGTAAGTTAACTTCACCTAAATGGTTGGTCCCCTACTTATATGATTATCACCATGCAACTTGGTCCGTCTACGGATGTATACTTGACTAACCCTTACCTTTGATATCAGATTAGCTCTAGTGGGACAAGTTCAAGCTATTAGATGAGGGTTGATAGCCTCAAATCCCCGTTGTTAATCCCTTTTCCCATTCATTACCTACTTGATCCGGTAAGTAGGAATAAGTCGAGTTCCAACATCTGCAACCATGAAGAAATAATTCAAACGAAGGGAAAAACGATACATGCATAAACTCTATTCAAGAATCACTAAGTATTTTTCCTATGGGTGTTAATTCATCATGGTTCCCACAACCCTAGTTGTGGAAGTTTTAGCCTATTATGTTCGTAAGTAAATTAATAGCATTCATAGATAAAATCACAAATTAATAGTTACAACAATGATCGGAAGACCCTTCACTTGATTAATGCAAACATAAGGAAGAACAACTCAGCAATTGTCTGAAAATTCAAAACATAAGACATCAAACTTGTATCTAAAAATTTGAGACTTAAAAATCTATTCCCCAAAACTCTCCTATTACATAAAAATAAAATGGTATTTTTAGTAGTAGATTTTTGCTTTTCTTGTTCCTTCTCGAATTTGACTTGGACTTTGAGCTCCTTTTCCTAGTTGAACTAGGATACCAATTTTGGTCATGTGAATACCCTTGGCGCGCCGCGCAATGCATCGCGCTGGTGGAAGGGCGCCTCCCACCTGTTGTAGCACTGCGTCGTGCACACTGTCGCGCAGGGAGACCGGCACCTTATACATGGAATCGCGAAGCACAAGGGCCGCGTTGTGCGTCTGGTAGCGCAGCAAGGCCAGTGCCTCACGCATCTGGTCGCATAGCAAGGTCAGTGCCTAGCGCATCTGGTCGCGCAGCAGTGCTGTGTAGTGCGATATGCCTTGCTCTTTGCATTATTCATTCCAACTTCCTCATCTTCATTTCATAAGCCTCAATTACATTCAAATCCATCATTTTTAGCCCTAAAAGCATCTAATCACATACATTAGCTCTTTTCACCAATATATAACATAAATACATGCAAACACACATAAATTTATTCTCAAAACATAGTAAAGTACGGGCAAAATATGTCTATGAAGTGCGTAAGTACGCCCTTCATCAACACCACACACTTAAACTATTGTTCGTCCTTGAACAATCTACTACTTTCCTTCTCACATTTAAGCACAACATTCACCCGAACTGAATTCTCTCCTCTTAATCTTTTGATGATGCTGAATTTTCACCCTTAATTTGTAAATTTCAGAACTCTCATAGGCTTTCAACCGAAATTCATCAAGCTCATTTAACTGATCAAGCCTTAAGTTTGCAGCTTCATTCCAATTAAAATTCAACTTCTTGAGTGCCTACATTGATTTGTGCTCAAGTTCCACCGAAAGATGGCATGCTTAAACTAGCTGATACGGAGACATACCTATAGGAGTCTTGAATGTTGTCCAATAAGCCCATAAAGCATCATCTAGGTTTCTTGCCCAATCTGTCCGGTTTGCATTCAAAGTCATTGCCAAGATAGACTTTATTTCTCGGTTTGTGACTTCAACCTGCCCATTAGACTGTGAATGATAGGGTGTTGCCACCCTATGTTTTACCCGCTATTTCTCCAATAAAGAGCGAAACAACCGGTTACCAGAGTGCGAACCCCCATCACTAATGATGGCTCTAGGAGTCCCGAATCTAGCAAATATATTCCGCTTCAAGAATGCCGTGACACTCTTCCTTTCATTTTTTTGGAAGTTCAACTGCTTCCACCCATTTCGAAACATAGTCAACAGCAACAAGTATGTACTTCATCCCGTTTGAGCTCAAAAATGGGCCTATGAAATCAATGCCCCATACACCAAATAACTCAATGACCCGAATGGGAGTAAAAGGATGCACATGCCTCTGTGATATGCCTCCTTGCCTTTGACATGCATCATATTCCTTTGTGAAATCCTGCACATCTTAGTGAATGGTTGGCCAATAATACCCACATTGCAGAATTTTGTGGGCTGTGCGAATCCTGCTGTGGTGGCCTGCAATAGGGGATGAGTGGAAGGCCTCCAATATACTCAGCATCTCCACCTCAGGCACGGATCTCCGAATAACCCCATTAGCATATATGCAAAATAAGTAGGGCTCATCCCAAAAAAATTTCTTCACATCAGACATAAACTTCTTTCTTTGGTGAAAAGATAAGTGTTCTAGTACAACATCACTCACCAGATAATTAGCAAAGTCTGCAAACCATGGGATGAGATCTTGTGAGGCCTCTAGAACTTGTTCGTCTGGGAAAGAATAATCTATGTCATGAACATCTCCAAGTGCTGCATCAGGTTCCAATCTTGATAAGTGATCCACCACCAATTTTTAGTCCCTTTCGGGTCTTTTACCTCGAACTCAAACTCTTATAGAAGCAAAACCCATCGAATCAATCATTGCTTGGAATCCTTCTTTTCCATCAGATATATCAAAGTTGCATGCTCTGTGTAGACTATCACCTTAGTTCCAAGCAAGTATGCCCGAAACTTCTCAAATACAAAAACTACAGCTAACAACTCCTGTTCTATCACGGTGTAAATTTTTTGAGCTGCATTTAGAGCCTTGCTATCGTAATAAATCAGATGAATAATCTTTTCACGCCTTTGACCAACATAGCTCCAAGGGCCACACCGCTAGCGTCATACATAACCTCAAAAGGCAAAGACCAGTCAGGTGCTACTATAATGGGGGTAGTGGTCAATCTCTCTTTAAGACATTCAAACACCTTCAGACATGCCTTGTCAAAAACAAACTTCACCTCCTTCTCGAGTAGTTTACACAACGGATATGCAATTTTGGAGAAGTCCTTGATGAATCTTATATAAAAACCTGATCGACCCAAAATGCTTCGAACTCTTTTCACAAAAATTGGAGGTGGAAGACTAGAAATTACCTCAATCTTGGCTTGGTCCACCTCAATACCCTTACCAGAAATCTTGTGGCCTAGCAGTATATCTTCCTTGACCATGAAATGGCACTTTTCCCAGTTAAGCACCAAGTTTTTCTCTTCACATCTCTGAAGCACCTTGCTCAAATGAGCCAAACACACCTCGAATGAATCACCCACCACTGAAAAATCATCCATAAAGACTTCAATGATGTCTTCGACCATGTTAGAAAATATGGACATCATGCAACACTGAAAAGTGGCGGGTGCATTACATGACCCGAATGACATCCTCTTAAAAGCAAATGTACCATATGGACAAGTGAATGTGTTCTTCTCTTTGTCTTCAAGAGCTATAAAAATTTGATCGTACCCCAAATAACCATCAAGAAAACAATATCATTCTCTCCCTGCAAATCTGTCTAACATTTGGTCCATGAATGGCATCAGAAAGTGATCTTTTTGCATCAACGGTTCAGCTTTTTATAATCCATGCATACTCTCCAACCAGTGACTAGTTTTAGAGGAATGAGCTCATTGTTAGCATTGGGGACCACCTTGATTACTATCTTTTTTGGTACACACTGGACTGGGCTCACCCATTTGCTATCTGCAATAGGATAAACCACACCTGCATCCAACAACTTTATGATTTCCTTCTTGACAACCTCTTGCATAGGTGGACTCAACCTACGCTGATGTTCAATACTCGTAATATAATACATCTCTAGTTGGATCTTGTGAGTGCAAATACCGACTGGGATTCCAATAATATCTGTAATGGTCCACCTAGTGGCTTTTTTGTATCTCTTCAAGATGGATACCAAAGCCTCCACTTGCCATTCCTCCAAGTCAGCTGCAATGATGACTGGTAAATTGTTACCGGCTCCCAAAAATACATACTGTAAATGAGACGGGAGTGCTTTAGAAGGTGGGAAGGACATTTCAAGAAAATCTCTCTTAGGTTCTCCCCCCCCCCTCAAGTAGTGATGGAATCATTTGGCAGCTCAGCCAACCATATCATTCCCTCACTCCCTACTGAGAAGGGAAATAACCTCAGTCTGATTGCGTTCTGGCTCACTCCCGATTGTTTATATGCCTTACATATATCCACAAAATTTGTCAAGTGAGTGTGGGCATCATCAGATGCATGACTCGCAAATATTCCCTTCATGTTGAGTAGTTGGATCATAGCACTGGTAATATCAAACTTTTCCCCAGTAGGCAAAGGACAAGGGACTATAGCTCTAGTGGCACCGACTTCGTCTATATCAGCTTCCTTATCATCATCAAAATACCGGTGTCTCTGGTCTTCTAGACCTTTGTATCGTCTAGCTCGCTTTGCTTCTGCAGTTAGACGTTGCTCTTCAGCAACTCTAGCACAAGGGCCGCGTCGCGCATCTGGTAGCGCAGCAACGACAGTGCCTCGCACATCTGGTCGTGCAGCAAGGCCAGTGCCTCGGGCATCTGGTTATGTTGAAAGGCTAGTGCCTCGCATCTTTGGTCACACAACAGTGCTATGTAGTGCGATATGCCTTGCTCTTTGCATTATTCATTCCAACTTCCTCATCTTCATTCCATAAGCTTGAAATACATTCAAATCCATCATTTTCATCCCTAAAAGCATCTAATCAAATACATTAGCTCTTTTCACCAATATATAAAATAAATACATGCAAATGCACACTCTCAAAACATAGTAATGTACGGGGAAAATATGTCTATGAAGTGAATAAGTACGCCCTCCATCAGTGACTTGTTCACTTATGTTGCCTCCAAATTTATAGGAATTCCGGTGAGGTTAGATGGGTAATGAGGAAGAGGTATATAAAAGTTAAGAAAGGGGAAAGTGATTGGGAAAGAGAAAGGTGGATGGTAATGGAATTTAGGTAGGTAAGGTGGTTTGTTGGGAATTTAAGTAATGGTGGGAAAGGGAAAATTGTGGGTAATTAGAAAAGTAGGAAGGGTTTAATAAAATATGGGTTGTTTTAGGGAGTTAGACTAAGTTTCAGGTTCTTTGGTCAGTTAGTCAATATTCTAATAGAAATGGATACCTGGATCTGTGCTTACAGGCGATAGCCGATGAAAGCCGGTGATCCACCGGTTTGAGCGTCGGTAATCATCACCTGTTCAGTTTTCTGATTAATAATCGGCGATTCACCAAATGAGACGCTGATGTTATTTTAACTCCTAGGCATACTGGTTGAAAGTGGTGTCTTGCTGGCAATTCACGCATTGGCAGTGGTGATTCGCCAGTTGGATCACCAAACATACTCCAAATTCCCAGGTGCACTAGCTAGAGCCGGTGCTTCGCGGATTTATATTGGCATTCTACCGGAAAGTCGTCGGTCACCTCTCTACTCCCCCTTATACTTCTCATCACCTATTGTAAGGTGGCGCCTTGATTTTACACTAACATTCCACCAGTTTGGCCCGGTCATGCCCTGGTCTTCTTCTCCTTGCATCCAATCTACCTACAAAAATCAAAAATACAAAACATCAAAATGTTGAAAGTAAAAATAATTGGGTTGACTCGCAAGAAGCACCTTACTTAATGTCGTGCCATGACGGAGGCTCCTTATGTGCTATGGCTCATCTAGTACATGACCTCTATTCAACCAAATATATTTTTACCCGTTGGCCATTCACCTTGAATTTCTACCCATCATCTCCTTGAAGTTCTATGGCACCATTTCTAAAAACACGGGACACCTTAAATTGCCCTGGCCATTTAGATTAGAGCTTTCCTGGGAATAACCTAAGTCTTGAATTGAATAACAATACCAATTCTTCTGCAGCAAAATTTCGATGCAAGATTTTCTGGTCATGGTAATGCTTCATGTTGGCCTTATAAATAGTTGTGTTCTCATATGCGCACATTCTAAATTCATCCAACTTATGCAGATTTTCCACTTGCCCTTGGAGGGCTATCACCCAATTAAGGTTCAAGATCTTTAGTACCCACAAGGCTTTATATTTTAGCTCAATAGGAAGGTGGCATGATTTACCAAAAGTAAGCTGGTATGGAGAAAGTCCAATAGGTGTTTTGTATGCAGTCTGATATTCCCACAAGGCATCATCTAGCTTCTGAGCACAATCTGTTCTATTCACACTGACTGTTTTAGTCAAGATAAATTTGATTTCCCTCTTTGAAACTTCTACTTGGCACTGGTCTGTGGATGATAAGGGGTGGCTACTTTGTTCTTAACATCATTCTTGGCTAGCAAAGTGCTTCACAATAGATTGCAAAAGTGTGATCCTCCTTCACTGATAATAGCTCTAGGGGTGCCAAACCGTGAGAAAATATGCTTTTTCAAAAAGACTGTTACACTCTTTCCCTCGTTGTTCGGCAAAGCCACAACTTCTACCCACTTAGGGATATAATCAACCACCACCAGAACGCACATGTTTCCACAGGAGCTCACAAAGGGGCCCATAAAATTGATCCCCCACACATCAAACAATTCCACCTTTAAGATTGGTATCAAAGGAAGTTCATGCCTCCTTGAAATACTCCCTGTTCATTGACAATCGCATTTATTAACAAAGTCATTGGCACCCTGATGCAGGGTAGGCCAAAAAATTCCACATTGTAGCACTTTTGTTGTTGTACAGACGCTCCCACAATGGCCCGCAACCGGTGATGAACGGCAAACCTCTAGAATGGATACCATTTCCACTTCTGGGACACACCTACACATTATACCATCAGCACAACTACAAAAAAGGTAGGGTTCATCCCAATAAAATTTATGAACATCATGCATGAATCTCTTCTTTTGATGAAAGGTCAACCCCTCGGGTATGATATTGCTTTCCAAATAATTAGAAAATTTCGCAAACCACGGTGTTAAGTCATGCATTGCAGCCAGAATATGTTCATCAGGGAAGTCATCATTAATCTCCTCATGTAGTCCTGGATGACCACTTGTCTCTATGCGCGATAGATGATCGGCCACTTGATTTTGACATCCCTTAAGATCCTTTACTTCAAAGTCGAATTCCTACAACAATAGGACCCACCAAATAAGCCTGAGTTTAGCATCTTTCTTGGTTATAAAATATCTAAGTGTCGCATGGTCCATGCTCACCACCACTTGGGTCCCCAACAAATATGCCTGAAACTTTTCAAACGCAAACACAATAGTGAAAAGCTCTTATTCAGTCATTTTGTAATTTGTTTGTATGTCATTCAGGGCTTTACTAGCATAGTAAATTAGGTGACAAACGTTTTCCTTCCGGTGACCAAGTACTATCCCTAATGCTATACAACTGGCATCATATATTAGCGCAAAGGGATTTGACTAATCCGGTGGCGTGATGATTGGAGCGGATACCAACTTTTCATTCGATTTCCTAAAAGCCCTCATACACCCCTCATTGAAATTGAACTTTTCCTCTTTTTTCTAACAATTTAAATAAAGGATGGGCTATCTTGGAGAAATCTTTGATGAAATAGCGGTAAAATCCCTCATGTCCTAGAAAACTCCTAATATCCTTCACCATGCTTGGCAGAGGTAACTGAACAATTGGGTTAATCTAGCCCTTTCTCAGAAATTTAGTATCCCAAAACAATCCCTTCTTTCACCATTAAATGACACTTTTCCTAATTAAGTACCATGTTTGTCTCTTCATATCTCTTCAATACCTCTTCTAGATGTATCAAGCAATCTTCAAATGAATCTACCAAAACTGAAAAGTTATCCATGAAGACATCCATAGTTTCCTCTACCATATTTGAAAAAATTGACATCATACACTCTAAAAAGTGGCGGGGGCATTGCAATGTATGAAAGGCATCTTCTTGAATGCAAAAGTCCCATAAGGGCATATAAATGTGGTTTTCTCGTGATCCTCAGGCATAATTGAAATTTGATTGTATTCTGAATATCCATCCAAGGAATAATAATATTCATTTCTAGCCAAGCATGTTAGCTTTTGGTCAATGAAGGGGACTGAAAAGTGATCTTATTTTGTACAGGAGTTCAACTTATAGTAATCCACACACACACCCTCTATTCGATAACTGAGCGAGTTGCAATCGGCTCATCATTTTTATTTGGTACAATTGTAATTCCCCCTTTCTTTTGTACTGTCATGACCCAAATATATGCTCAGATCGAGACACGGGACAAAGAATTTCAAGAAGTTTCAAGTCGACCCATGGCATGAACATAACATCTAATCTCAACATTTTAAATGCGGAAATCTAACATATAACATGACGGAAGTCTGAAAATCTGATTACATCGAATAACTGAATACATAATATAAGTCTGAAGCTGAATACATACTATGTCTGATAAGCCTCTATTGCTGACGAGTGGATGGGACAAGACCCCAACTAACTCACTAAAGTCTGAAACTGAAAATACTAAATATAACTGATAAGAAAGACACACAAAAGACAAGGATTCACCAACTCTGACTAGGGATGCTAACACTAAAGATATGACAAGCGGCGGGACTGAGCTTGAATGTCTGAGCCTATATCATGAAATGATACAACATAGAGTATGCAGTCAATTCATGGAATGTATTGAGTATGCAAGGTAAGTAAAACCTCTAAGTAAAATCGAAGATCGTGTATATCATAAACATTTAATCATAAGTGTCTGTGTGTAGGGCTTGCATGCTACTATCTGAAAACATGACTTCAACATAACTGAATATTATAACTGAATAGAATGACACACAACTGAAAACTGATAATCATAAGTAAGACTGAACATTGATTCAAACCTGCTGAAAACATAATAACATGACTAATGAACATGCATAACCTAAATCATGAGGAACAAAGGGATACTCGTCATATAACCGACATTACTACGATAGAGCTTACATGGTTCTGACTATTACACTCAAGTGGGAAGAGCCGTCCAAAGCCTTTCTAGGGCTAAGGACGCTACCATGATATCGATATCAAGCTGAAGGCCCCTTGGGGGTAGGGGAAGCTCACAAGGGAGGTGCCAAATAATCTGAACATACCTACGTTGGCACGTAGTTCTGATGCATAGGGTTGACTGACCCTTAGCCTACTAGGTTCTAGATACTACTCCCAAAAACATACATGTGCTCTCCATCATTTTTCAACGAACCTGACTATTATCTAGTGACGAAGCTGAATCATGACATGACATACATATTCTGAAAACATAACATGAAGAGCCTTGGCTCAAACCATACCACAACCTGAACAAGAGTGGGAGTCTAGACTCCAAAAACATGTGGTAAGCTAAAAACATGAAATGTAGATAAATCCTTAAACATACTTGATCATATTTTATTGCCCAATACATAAACATTCCTGAAATAGACTTTGATTACTCAAAACTAAACATAGACATGGGTAACTCGAAATCATAATTTCATCATGAACATCTCAACATAACTAGAAGCATATATCATAATCTCATCTTTTCATGAACTTTCATAAATGGGCATCTTATTTGTAAAACATTGAAATCGTAATTTTTAATTGAAAACATTATAAACATGCCCATAAATCACAATTCAACATTATAAACATGCATGGAGAATACCCATGATAGATACTTAAAGAATTCACAAGTTGGATTGAAACCCCATAGATTCATCAACTTAGAAATCACATGAAATTGAAGAGGGAATGGGCATGGGAATGAATGGATACACCCATTCATAAACCTACATACTTGGGAAAATCTGATTACATAACCCTCTTGAATGCCCAAAGGAATTTGCGGAAGAACTTGATGAATCCTAAGCTTGATCACCCTTAGACACCACTAGGTTTGCATGCATGAAGAGGAATAGGCTTAGAATGAGTTAACCCCTCTTAAAACACACCTATCTGAGCTTAAAATGACGTAGTTTAGGTCATAGAAACTTATCAATTATGAAAGTCCCTTAATAAATTCATAGGAAAATACACACTGCCAATCCCAACGAGGGACTGGACTACTCGTTGTCAAGGAGCACGACTCATGGTCTACTCTCATTTCCAGCACTAGATGCTTATCATCACTAGTCACCATGAGGAACACCACGACATGTGGTGTACCTGATGACTCGTTGTGAATAGTTGTTAGGAGCATTGACAAAACCTTCAACCCTCGAGTCAAACTCCTTACCACGGATAATATAACAACTCGTGGTGCTAACCACGACTTATGTCCTCACCGTGGTCAGTGCCCCGAACCAAGAAATCCTACGAAGTTTTCCCTCCTTCCCATGAGTCACCTAACGAATCGTGGTGAACCTCATGGGTCACTAGACGACTCGTCTTGTGACCTGATGTAGTAAATACTATTTTCTCTGTTTCAACCCTTGGGTAGATCTTAGGGCTTTTGGGGTATTTCAATATCTCCCCCTTGGGAATATTCATCCTTAAATGTGAATAAAGTTACTGAAAAGCTTAGAAATGCAACTGTTATACCAAATATTGAACATTTTAAGCTAAAAACTGACAGAGTGACTGTCTCCGGACTGAATTACATGATTGAACTCGTTTCGTGAATCACTCACACATACATTGAAATGAAATAAAGTGGAGTACATGATCTAAACACGAAACTGAATAGGTAGTAGGGAGGAAACTGGTACCTTAAGCTGAAATTGAGCCGGGAGGGAATAGATGCGGGTATTTAGCCATCATATCTGCTTAGGCTTCCCATGTAGCTCCCTTGACATATTGGTTTCTCCAAAAAACCTTGACTGAGGCCACTTATTTATTTCATAGCTTTCGAACCTGATGATCAAGTATTTCCATCGGAGCCTCCTCTTAGCTAAGGCTATTCTTCACACCTAGGCTCTCCACCGGAATAACCAGAGCAGGATCACCCAAACACTTCTTTAAGAGTGATACATTGAAAATTGGATAAATTGAAGCTAATTTTGAAGGAAGCTCCAACTCATAGGCCATATTGCCAATACGTCTCACAATCCGGTATAGCCTAATACAATGGGGACTAAGTTTTCCCTTCTTCCTGAATCTAATCACTCCCTTCATGAGAGATACCTTCAAGAACACCTAGTCATCAACTTCAAACTCAAGTTCTCTCCTTCTCGTATCCGCATTGGACTTTTCACGACTCTGAGCTTTTTTCAACCTTTCCCATATAAGTTGAACATTCTCCATACCCTCATGAAATGAATCTGGACCTATCAATGTAGGTTCACCTACCTCAAACCAACCAATAGGTGATCTACACCTCCACCTATAAAGAACCACAAATGGAGCCATCTGAATGTTTGAATGCTAACTGTTGTTATATGAAAACTCAATGAGAGTAAATGATCATCCCAACTACCTTTGAAATCAATTAGCATGCTCTCAATGTATCCTCAAGATTCTGAATGGTCCATTCATCCTAACCATCTGTTTGCAGGTGAAGTGATGTGCTAAGCTTGACTTGAGTACCAAGTCCCTTCTAAAACAATCTCCAAAATTGGGAGGTAAACTGAGTACCTCTATCCGATTTGATGGACAAAGGCACTCCATGCAACTAAACTAACTACCAAATGTACAACTTAGCATAATCCTCAATGAATCAGTAGTTTTGACTAGTAGGAAATGAGCTACTTTAGTCAACTTATCTAAAACCACCCAAATAGAGTCATACTATCGGTGAGTAGGAGTTAACCCTATAATGAAGTCGATATCGATCTCCTCCCACTTCCAAGTAGGAATACTAATGTCTTGAAGCACACCTCCAGGTCTTTGAGGCTCAACTTTCACCTCTTTACAATTTGGGCACATAATCACAAACTGCTATGACTTTTCTTATGCCATTCCACCATTAGACTTCCTGTAGGCCACCGTACATCTTGGTGGCACCTGGATGTATAGAACTCAGGAACTATGAGCCTCATGCAATATCCTCTCCCTCAAGTCATCAACACCCTGTACACACATACGACCTTGATATTGTAGTACACCATCTCCACCTTGGGAGAAACCTCCACCTTATGATTCCGAACGACTTTCTTAAACCTTACTAAAATAAGATCCTCTTCTTGTATAGATTTTACTTTGGTCACCAAGGAAGATTTTGTCCCATTCTGATATCCGAAGGACTAACTGGTCTAGGCCAGTTCTTCACCGCTTCTATCTTTGGAGAGTCCACCTTTACACCCTCACTTGACACCACATTGCCCAAAAATGCTACTTAGTCCAACCAAAACTCACACTTACTAAACTTGGCATATAATTGGCGATCCTTCAGAGTCTGTAATACCACCCTCAAATGAGCGGCATGCTCCTCCTCGCTCTGAGAGTACATGAAAATGTCATCTATGAACACGATTAGAAACATATCCAAATATGGCTTGAACACCCTATGTCATCGAATCCATAAAATCTATAGGAGCATTTGTTAGTCCAAAACGCATAACTACAAACTCATAGTTACCAGACCAAGTCTTGAAGGCTGTCTTCGAAATGTCACTCTCCCGAACCCTGAGCTGATGATACCCGGACCTGAGGTCTATCTTTATGAAGCATTTGGTACCCCGAAGATAGTCAAAGAAATCATCTATTCTGAGGAGAGAATACCTGTTCTTGATGGTAACCTTATTCAATTGCCAATAATCAATACACATCTGAAGGGAACCATCCTTCTTCCGGACAAAGAGGATTGGTACTCCCCATGGGGATTTTCCAGGTCTGGTGAAACCCATGTCTAAGTGATCTTTCAATTGCTCCTTTAACTCCTTTAGCTCAGATGGAGCCATTCTATAAGGAGGAATAAATATATGCTACATATCAGGAAGAAGGTCAATACCAAAATCGATCTCCAGCTCGGGAGAAACTCCCAGTAAATCATTTGGAAACACTTTTGGATATTCGCACACTATAAGAACTGACTGGATAGTCGTGGTTTCGGACGTAGCATCCTTCACCTAACTAGATGGTGAATGCAACCCTTAAAAATCAACTTTCTTTCTTTATGGTAGGAATTGAAGCGACCTAAAGGCACAACTAAACTACTCTTCCACTCTATGACTGGCTCACTCAGAAATCAGAACTATACCGCACGGGTTCTACAATTTACTATGGCATAACATGCATGTAACTAATCCATGGCAAAGGTAATATAAAAATTTGTCATTACTAGCTCTACTAAATCTACTGCGGTGACTTTCTGAAGGGCTATGACAGGGCAATTTCTATATACCCGTCGAGCTATAACTAAATCACCAAATGGGGTAGAAATTGAGTAGGGTTCTGATAGGATTTTGGGACTGACTCCAAAGCTACTAGCAACATAGGGCGTCACAAAAGATAAGGTAGCCCCTGGATTTACCAATGCATATACATCAAGGTGGAACACTCCTAACATACCAGTGACTACATCTGGAGAGACCTCTTGCTCCTGACGAGATCTGAGGGCATAGATTCTATACTGGTGCTGACCACCACCTACACTAGTGGATGCCCCTTGCTGAGCCGTGTGTGCTGGTGGGGCTGCTAAACTAGTGGCTGGGCCTCGGGCCCTATCATGGCCCTATCTGGCTGCTGGAAAATCTCTGAGCATATGTTCGTGCTTCCCACACCTGAAACAAGCACCTGAACTAGCTATACACTGACCAGTGTGTCTTCGGCCATACCTTTCATAAGTTGGAATACTGGGTTCCACTGATCTGGTCTCTTGTCCTCGACAGCCTGATGCTCGTCTCCTCTAGTCATGCTTGGATCTAGATGGCACACTCATAGCTAACGACACTAGGGCTTATGATCTTTGGTGGGACTGCTAACGGTGCCCACAACCAGGTCTCTCCTGGGAGAATCCACAGTTATCATTCCTGGCCCTCTTGACCTCCCTCTCTCGCTCACTTACTTGCACTGCCTCTATCTGCTAGGTGTATAGAATTATCTGGGGGAAGTCAATGCCCTGATGAAGCATCTAGGTTTGCCAATCTTTGACAAAATAGTCTAGTATCATATGCACGAACCGACTCACTCGAGCCCTCTTGTCTGTCACCATCTCAGGTGCATACTTCGACAAGCGAGTGAACTCCGAAGAATACTCCCAAACCATCATGTTATCCTACCTTAGGTTCAAAAACTAAGCTACTTTAATCTCCTTCATCTAAAGAGGGAAGAACCGATCCAGAAATACGGTATGGAACTCATCACAACTCATAGGGCCTACTCCAACTGTCCTGCTATCATTCCGTTGCCTGAACCAGATGTGTGCAACCCCTTTCAACTGATAAGAGGCTAAATCTACACACTCTTCCCTTGTCACCCCTATGATCTGGGTGATCTTTAGAACTTCATCAATAAACTCATGTGGATCCTCGTCCATCTTTCATCCGAGAAACTCTAGAGGGTTCATTCTCAGAAAATCTCTAAATCTCGCCACTACCACATTATCATTCTAAGGGACATACACTAATGCCTATTGGTTGTCCTGGGCAACCAAAGCCTGAGCTAGAATTTGAATGGCAGCCCTAAACTCTACAATGGCCACCTGCTCGAGTACATGATCCTCATGGGCTCGTGGGGCCTGCTCGTGCCCATCCTCATGGCTATTTCCATTTATGTTTCTTCTTCTATTAACTTGACAAGGAGGCATGATTTTGCAAATCTGTATAGCATGAGTAGAAGGATAAAGAGCCATTTCATCGCACGACATAGATCATGAAAGAAGGGAACATTCCCTAAAATGTTTCGTAGCCTCTTCTTCATAAGTGTGGCACACTTCACACCCATTAAAAAGACTCTACTTAACGTGGCTTTCAGACACCCTAGGACACTTCAAAACCTAATGCTCTCATACCAAGTTTTTCACGAATCAAACATAGGCCCAGATCGAGACACGGGACAAAGAACCATGAGAGGCTCCAAGTCGACCCATGACATGAACATAACATCTACGCTTAACATTCTAAATATGGAAATCTAACATATAACATGACAGAAATCTGAAAATCTGATAACATTGAATAACTGAATACATAACATAAGTTTGAAGGTGAATACATACTATGTTTGATAACACACTAGTACTGACGAGTTGATGGGACAAGACTCAAACTAACTCACCAAAGTCTAAAACTGAAAACACTGAATATAACTGATAAGAAAGGCCCTCGAAAGATGAGGATTCACCAACTTTGACCGAAGATGCTAGCTGTAATATCCTGAAGTTCCTAAGACTAGACCCGGGATTTAAAAATAAAAAGTAGAAGAAATTAGAAAAATCTTCTCAGAACGGGTCGTTGAACGGGTTATTGGGGTGACTAACGACCCGTTGGATGTGTCTGTGATGAGATACTGCAGGTCTAGACTTAGGACTAAAAGGTCTAGGAATGACTTGTTGTTTGATGTAACAGGTCATTGGATGTGAGCCGTGGTGAGATGGGGCTGGTGCAAGGAGGCAGTAACAAGTCATGGAATGACCCGTTGTTGGAAGCAACGGGCCGTTATCAGGACTCATTGGAAAGAATTCCAGGTTAGCGCAGTGGTGACAATGATTGGCAGCAACAAGTCATTGGATCTTGTAACGACTCATCCTGTCCATTCATGGTAGGGGATTAGAGACTTGAATCAGGGATGAAATGATGAGGGGTGGTAACGGATCCTGGGATCTAGGAATGGTCCGTTGTGTTGACCGTTGCCACTGGTAGAACAGTTTTTCTAGGAAATTATTTAAGGGTATTTTCTTCATTCCTAAGCCCTAGGGTCCTAAACTACATAGTTTTAAGCTCGAAATAGAGTGTTTTAAGAGGGGTTATGTCATTCTAAGCCATCCTAATTCATGCATGCAAGCTTTGGGGTTTTAAAAGGTTATCATGTCTAGTTTTCTACAAGTTCTTCCTCAATTCTATTTGGGCAATAAAGGAAGTCTGAGAATAGGGTCCCTTCAGGTAAGTAAGACTATGAATGGGAGTAATTGTCCACACCCATGCCCAATTCTCTCTCAATTCATGATGTTCTAATTGATGATTCTATGAATCATACCCAATGCATGAATTCTTAAGTTCTAGTGGGTATGATCTAAGCATGTTCTAAATGATGAATTATGATTAATGGGCAGATTTTAGAATCTTTTAAATTATAAATTATGTTTTCAAGTTTTCTAAATTATGATGCCCTTCTATGAATGTTCATAAAAGTTGAGATCTATGAGTTATGAGTTCAAGTATGATGAGATGTAAGAAAGTATGATTTCGGTATACCCATATTTATATTCATGTTTTCAAAGTGAATCAATTTGATTTAAAGCATGTTAAAGTATTGGGCAAGCCCATACGATCAAGTATGTTTTATGATTTCATGAATTAGCTTACCACATAGTTTTGGAGTCAAGACTCCCATTATTTTCATCTTGTTGTATGGTTTGAGCTAAGACTCCTCATGTTATGATTTACAATTATGCATATATGTCATTTATTTAGCTTTGTGATTAGAAAATGGTCAACTTCATTGAAAAATGATGGAGAGCATATGTATATTTTTAGGAGTAGTATCTAGCACCGAGTAGGCTAAGGGTCAGTCAACCCTGTGCCTCAGAACTATGCCCCCACGTAGGTTTTATTTTATATTTTGGGACCTCCCTTGGAGCTCCCCCCTGCCCCCAAGGGGCCTTGAGTTTGATATTGATATCATGGTAGCAACCTTATCCCTAGCAAGGCTTTGGACGGCTCTGCCTACTTGAATGTGATAGTCGATACCACGTAAGCTCTATCGTGGTAATGTCAGTTATATGACTATTCTCCTATTGTTCCTCATGATTTCAGTTATGCATGTACATCAATCATGATATATATTTTTAGCAGGTTTGACCCAATGTTCAATTTTACTTATGATTATCAGTTTTCAGTTTTGGGTAATTTGATTCAATTGTGATGTTCAATTATGTTTAGATCATGATTTTTTAGAAAATAACATGCAAGCACTACTCTCATAATCTTATCTTGATTATGTTTTATATTATGAATGATTTAAATGATTTTACTTAAGTGGTTTTATTTTCCTTGCATATTTAGTACATTCCACGTACAAATAACATAATCTATGTTATATCATTTCATGATACAGGATACGATACTCAAGTTAAGTTCCGTTGCTAGACAGATCTCAGGAGTTAGCTTTTCTCAGCATTAGTTGTTGAGTACTCTTATTGCGAGGACCCTTCTTATCATTTGTATGTCGTATATTCAGTTTTCAGATTATAGAGAGTTCATTGGGGTTTTTGTCCCATCAACTCAGTAGTCTAGAGGCTTTCCAGATATAGTGTGTATTCGTCCTTGGATACATGTATGTACTCAGATATTACCGTTTGTTTAGACTTCTTCTATATTATTTACAATTATCTTTCTATTATCTATGATTGAGTTAGATGTATGTTCATGTCATTGATCGACTTGGAGCCTCTCGGTGTTTCTTATCCCGTTTTCCGTTCTGGGCCTATGCTCATGTCGTGACAAACTTGGTATCAGAGCATTAGGTTTTGAAGTGTCTTAGGGTGCCCGAAAGCCGTGTTAAGTAGTCTTTTTTCATGAGTGTGCAGCGTGCCATACTTTTGACGGAAAGGCTATGAGACGTTTAGGAATGGTCCCTTCTTTCATGATCTATGTCATGCGATGAAATGTCTGTCTATCCTTCTAACTTGTGCTATTCGTGTTTGCAAAATCATGTTTTCCCTGCAGAGTTAAAGGAAGGAGAAATGGAAAGGGAAATGGCCATGAGTATGGCAATAAAGATGGGCACCTGTAGGCCCCACTAGCCCATGCGGAGCACTTACAGGAGCCCGTTGACCACGCAGAGTTTAGGGCAGCCATTCAGATGTTAGCCTAGGTCTTAACCACCCAGGTCAACCAGCAGGCGATAGCATATGTTCCGCAGAATAGGAATGCGGCTGCAGCGAGGGTTAGATACTTTTTGAGGATTAACCCTCTCGAGTTCCTTGGATCAAAGGTGGACGAGGATCCACATGAGTTCATAGAGGAGATTTTGAAGATCACCAAGATTATGGGGGTGACTAGGGAGGAGTGTGCTGATTTGGCCTCATATCAGTTGAAGAGGGTCGGACACATTTAGTTCAAAAAGTGGAAGGATAGTAGGGCAGTCGGAGCAGGTCCTATCAGTTGGGATGAGTTTCATGTCACTTTCCTAGATCGATTCTTCCCTAGTGAGATGAGGGAGCTGAAAGCGGCCGAGTTTGTTGATCTAAATTAGGGAATGATAATGGTTCAGGAGTATTCCTTGGATTTCACACGTCTGTCAAGGTATGTGTCATGACCCAAGCAGAGGCTCGGATCGTAGACACGAGTCAAGGGACCCTGAGAGACCCCAAGTCGACCCATGGCACATGCATACAACTATTCTCAATTAAACAAGCGGGATATTAAACATAAAACATAGTGGAAACGTAACCATAACATAACACCATGAAGTACTGGACGTATACAAGAGCTGAGTACTACATACTAGTTTGAAAGCCTCCACCACATACGATGGGTTGATGGGACAACATCCCCAACCAACCCGAATAATACTAAAACTCAAGATAACATAAAAGTCTTTCAACAACCCTCGGAACATGAGGACTCACAAATGAGCCGATAGCGCAAGCTGAGATGGACTAAGGATGAGGATGAGCCTGAGATCCAGACCTTGTATCATAAAACGATACAGCATAGAAGGTATGCGGTCAGTACGTGGAATATACCGACTATGCAAGGTAAGTAAAATGGAAATTTAAAATTAAAATAAGACTCATAATTAAATGTAAGAGAAGGACATCATGCATATATCATAAACTCTGTAGAAAACATAAGGCTCAAGGCTTTCAAATCATTCGTGAAGCATTCTTAATCATAATCATAAGTAAACATTATCAAAACATAACTTGAGACTATAACATAAATATAACAGTGCATAAGACATGCGGAACAATAGGAGGACTCGTCATAACCGACACCATCATGATAGAGCCTTTCATGATGCCCCAACTATCTCACTCACGTGGCAAGAGCCGGCCCTGGCTTGCCAGGTGAGGGTCATGCATTAGGCGTGATATCACATTTGAGGGGATCATTATCAATACAATATATCATTAGAAACCCACGGCGGCATGTGATTGCGAGACACCGGTGTAGTCCTTTGAATGCCGGGCTGCTCCGTGCTAGACACGGGTCCCAAAAGCATGCATATAGGCTCATACATAAATCAATAACATCATGCATTAAGATTCATTGGCTAAAATATAACATTTATCATCATTGATCCCCTTTAAAACATGCGTAGCCAAGAACCATATGCCCTTTTCATTAGCCAACATCACAAATTGATAAATCAAGTAATTCACTTCATAAATCATAAATCATTCTTCATCATGTGGGCATTGCCTAATCCTTCTTCATATTCATTTCTTTCAAAATATGCTCATAAACATGGGTAACATGGAAATCATGCTTTTGCCATCATCAATAAACTCAAATTATAGAGTAGTCATCATAAATCATAACTTTCATGAACTTTCATCAAATGGAAATTTTAGATTTAAAAGATTGAAACATGATATTTGAAGAAAATAATATAAAACCAGCCCATCATTCATAATTCAATAATTAAGACTCAATTAAATCATACCCATAAGGAGAAATCACATTTTCATGCATTTGAGTAAAACTCTATAGACTTGAATCGGAGGATTTATGATATAATTTGAAACTTAGGCATGGGTGGGGAGTAATTTCACCCATTCTAAAACCCTACATACCTGGAAATGGATTGACTCAATGATCCTTGAATACCTACAAAGAAATTGATGGAAACATGGGGAAGAAGACCTTGAATCTCCCAAAAATCTCTCTAAAGTTCTTGCATGAGAAAGGGCATGCATACAGAACTTAACTCCTCTTATCACACTCAGAAAATATCCAAAATGACGTAGTTTAGGGCCTAAAAGCATGAAAAAGTCTAAAATTCCCTTAAAATTATTTCCACAAAAAGTGTCTCGGATGGACCAACGATCAACCCAACGGGTCATGGCAACATACCACAACTCGTGGTTTGACTCGTCGGGATAATTCGTTACTTCAAAGAGGGTCACTGAATTGACCGTCATCATCTCCTTGACCAATCAGACATCCTTTTCTATGAGCCTCACCACGACTTGTGGTGACTTCCAATGAGTTGTGGTCTCCATCCATTGAATGCACTGGAAACCTCAACCCATAAGCAACGAACTGAAACAATGGGTCGTTCCTCTTCACCATAAATCGTGGGATGCCCCGTTGTTTCTCCCTCAGCCTAATCCAGTCCTTCCAACGACCGACTACAACAACTCATTGTTCCTAACAATGAGTCGTTACACCGTCCGCTGTCACCACTGCTTCCCTAAACCTCCATGCCACGATTTCTTTCGACGACTAGGTATCCACCCACAAGTCGTTGAGTCATTCGTTCTGTAATATTTTTTCCAGTTTTCTGCATTTTTCAAATTAAACTCCTAGGTCTATTCTTAGGCCTTTCCAGGGTACTATAGTATGCGCCTGAGTTGGTGGTGGTTCATAGGGCCCGTCTAAGAAGGATGTACACGGGATAACACACTCCTTGGTCAGGGATTGCCGGACCGCAATGCTTCTCCAAGATATTGACTTTGCTAGGATAGTCCTGTATGCCCAGCAGATGCAGGCAGTACAGACGAGTGAGCGAGAGAGGGAGGCCAAGAGGGCTAGGACTTAAAGAATCGGATTCTCCCAGTGGAGGCCTAGTGGGCACAGTCAGCAGTCCCACCAGAGATCTACAGCCCCAGCGCAATCAGCTATGAGTGTGCCATCCAGATCCAGGCATGATCAGAGGAGACGACCAATAGGCTCGAGAGGCTAGAGTAGCAGGCTCGCAGAGACCAGTTCTCCAGAGTGTAGCAGATGTGGCTAGAGACACACAGGGCTGTGTTTGGCGGGTACATGTGCTTGCTTCGAGGGGGTGGGGGGGAAGCCCGGGCACATACTTAGGGATTGTCCAGTATCCAGATAGGGTCATGATAAGGGTTGAGAAACAACTTGTAGTTCAGCATCTCCACCAGCATGCCCAGCTAAGTAGGGGGCATCTATTAGCACAGGTGGCAGACATCACCAAAATAGGTTCTATGCCCTTGCATCCTGACAGGAGCAGAAGGTTTCCCTGGATGTGGTCATTGGTATGCTACGAGTATTCCATCTTGATGTATGTGCATTGTTAGATCCAGGAGCTACTTCGTCTTTTGTGACACCCTATTTTGGTAGTAGTTTCAGAGTCAATCTCAAAATTTTATTAGAACCCTTCTCAATTACTCCAGTTGGTGATTCAGTTGTAGTTACATGGGTGTATATAAATGCCCTATCTCCGTCCTTTAGAAAGTCACCTCAGCAGATCTAATAAAGTTAGCCATGACCGATTTTGATGTTATTCTCAGCATGGATTGGCTATTTGTATGCTATACCTCAGGGAATTGTAGGACCCCGACAGTAGAATTCAGATTTCTGAGTGAGCTAGTCTTATAGTGGTAGGGTCGTTTAGTTGTTCCTATAGGTTGTTTCATTTCTTACCTAATTGCGTGTACTATCTAGTTAGGGTTAAGAATGCTGCATTCGAGACCCCGACTATTTAGTCCGTTCCAGTAGTATGTGAGTATCCATAAGTGTTCCCAGATGATCTACTGGGAATTCCTCCCAAGCGGGAGACTGATTTTTGTACTGACCTTCTTCCCGATACGCATATATCTATTCCTCCTTACCAAATGGCCTAGCTAAGTTATACGAGTTTAAGGAGTAGTTGAAAGACCTTTTAGACAAGGTATTCATCTGATCGAGCAAATCTCCATGGGGTGCACCAGTTCTCTTTATCCAAAGAAAGATGGTTCTCTTCATATGTGTATTGATTATCGGCAATTGAACAAGGTCACCATCAAGAACAGGTATCCACTCCCCAGAATTAATGATTTGTTTGACCAGCTTCGGGATGCTAAGTGCTTTTCGAAGATAGATCTTAGCTCCGAATACCATAAACTCAGGGTTTAGGAGAGTGATATCCGAAGAGAACCTTCATAACTCGATATGGTCATTACGAGTTTGTAGTTATGTCTATCTGAAAACATGACTTATACTTAACTGAATATCATAACTGAATCAATGATCCAGAGCTGAATACTGATAATCATAAGTAAGACTGAACATTGGGTCAAACCTGCTAAAAACATCATAACATGAGTAATGAACATGCATAACTGAAATTATCAGGAACAATAGGAGACTCGCCATATGACCGACCTTACCACGATAGAGCTTACGTGGTCCCGCTATTACACTCAAGTGGACAGAGCCGTCCAAAGCCTTGACAGAGCTAAGGATGCTACCATGATATCAATATCAGCTGAAGGGCCCTTGGTGGTAGGGGAAGCACACAAGGGATGTCTAAAATAATCTGAACATACCTACATTGGCATGTAGTTTTGAGGCACAGAGTTGGCTGACCCTTAGCCTACTTGGTGCTAGACACTACTCACCAAAATATGCGTGTGCTCTCCAACATTTTTCAATGAAGCTGACCATCATTTAGTGATGAAGCCGAATCATGACATGACATACATATTCTGAAAACATAACATGAAGATCCATGGCTCAAACCAAACAAGAAGCTGAACAAGAGTGTGAGTCTAGACTCAAAAACTATGTGGTAAGCTAATAACATGAAATTTAGATAAATCCAAAAACATACTTTATCATATGGGCTTGCCTAATACTTAAACATGCTTGAAATAGAAATTGATTACTCAAAAAAGAAACATAGACATGGGTAATTCAAAATCATACTTTCATCATGAACATGTCAACATAACTAGAAGCATAGATCATAATCTCATATTTTCATGAACTTCCATAGATAGGCATCTTATTTGTAAAACTTTGAAATCATAATTTGTAATTTAAAATAATATAAAACATGCCAATGAATCATAATTCAACATTAGAAACATGCATATAGAATGCCCATGATAGATACTTAGAGAATTGACAAGTTAGGTTGAAACACCATGTGACACCCCGAAAACCCTAAGATCATATTCGAAATTTGAAAAGGAAAAAATAGAAATTTCTACACTAGGTCACAGGATAAGTCGTCCATTGGCCCGTCAGGAACCGCACAAGTCGTTATGTGACTCATGGGAAAAGGTTGGGACTTGGTTAAAGATTTCAATTTAGGGTGGCCACGGGTGTGGCCACGAGTCGTGGTCAGCCCCATGATCCATTAGGTCACTCGTGGTTAAGGGTGGTATGAAGAAAGAAGATATTTGGACAATGTACCTAACGACTAGTCACCACAAGTCGTGATCCACACCACGATTTGTCGAGTGGGTCATGGTTAGCAGTTGGTTAAAGGTTGGATGATTTTGGCAGTGTCACTAACGGGTGTCACCACGAGTTGTAGGGTACACCACAAGTCGTGGTGTCTCTTGTGGTGACCCTCAGAGGAAATTTGGCAGTGAAGGTGATGGGAGGTGACCACGAGTCAGGGTCACTGGCAACGATCCCTCTAGTCCCTCATTGGGACTAGCAGTATATGTTTTTCTCCGAATTTATTAAGGGCTTTTCTGTAATTTCTAAGTTACTAAGGCCTAAGATACGTTGTTTTAAGCTCAATAAGAAGGGTTTTAAGAGAGATAAACCTATCCTAGACCTTACCATTCCATGCACGCAAGATTAGAAGGTTTTTAAGGATGGTCAAGGCTAAAATCCATCAATTCTTCTTCAATTTCCTTTGGGTGTTCCAGGAGGATAGTAAAATCAACATACCTAGGTATGTAAGGCTATGAATGAGAGTTTCTTTCACTCTCATGGCCTAAATTCTTCTCGAATTCAATGGATTTCAATTCTACAATTCAATTTTCGTGATCTATGAGGTTCATGCCAATTCTTGTGAAATTCTCTATGATCTATCGATGGGTCAATCCCTTTCATGTATTAAATCATGTTTTATGATCTATTGACATAATTTATGACTCTTTTTATTATTAAATTATAGTTTCAAATTTTAATTAAATTATGCCTAATCATGCATGCTCTTATGAAAAGTTAAGTTATGATTTCATTATGACTTTGATCTAAAGTAGCCCAATTATGATTTATGCCTTACGATATGATTTCATTAAATTACTTATCATATATTTATGAAATATTAAGTATATACATGTTTTACAAGTATGCATTAATTTCATGAGTTATGGATCTCTTAATATGGCAGACTCACGAGACTTATTTAATGGCTAGTTCACATATTTCAAGCATGGTTATGATTATTATCATTTAACTAGCCCATGAATCTCATGTATGTTTTCCGTATTATTATATGAGCACTATATAGGTTTTGGGAGTAGTATTTAACACCGAGTTGACCGGGGGTACAAGCATACCCCGAGTCTCAGAACTATGCGCCAACGTAGCCATGATGGGACCTCCCTTGAGAATGTCTCTTTTTGCCTGAATGGGACTTTCATGAGTGATATCACGCCTCTTTTCATGGTTCTATCCCTGGCAAGGTACGAACACCCTCCCGACTAGGGGTTTAAAGGTCAGGCTCCATGTGTGCTCATATGGGTGTATCGGTTATAAGAATCTCCCATTGTTTCTCATGATTTATTCTTGGTTATGTTTATGTAGCTTTGGCTCAAGTCATGTTTAATAAATCCTTTTTCTTATGATTATGATTACGACTAATTTATGAATATTTTGAAAACCTTGAGCCCTTATGTTTACATTATAATTTTCACGTTATGAGCATGTTGTCCTACTTTTATGAACTCTTCTGTATTTTTAACTGTCTGTTTTACTTACCTTGCATACTCAGTACATTTCAAGTATTGACTGCATACTCTATGCTGTATCATTTCAAGATACAAGTTCGATGGATCAGTCTCAACAGCATCATTAGTCCTTGCTTCCCTCTCTGACCTGTCCAGCTGGTGTTGGTGAGTCCTCATCCTTCGAGGATGTTCAATTTCTTAAAATTGTCATTTTCTTTCAGTTTTAGACTATGTCGAGCTAGTTGGGGGTGCTGTCCAATCAGCTCATCTGTTATGTTAGAGGCTTTTAGGCATTATGTAGAAATCAGCTTGTTGTTGTTGATTTAATATTAACTTGATATAAATATATGTATATAGATTTTCTGCTATGTTGATTATGTTAATCTCCAATTTTATTATATTTAGTTAGATGTCATGTTCATGCCATGGGTCCACATGAAGCCTCTCGGGGTTCCTTGTCCCGTGTCTCGATTTGGGCCTATGTTCGGGGCATGACACCCCATAGATTCATCAACTTAGAAATCACATGAAATTGAAGAAGGATTGGGAATGGGAGTGGATGGATACATACATTCATAACCCTACATACTTGGGAAAATCTGATTACACAATCCTCTTGAATGCCCAAAGGAATTTGGGGAAGAACATGATGAATCCTAAGCTCTATCACCCTTAGCAACCAGTAGGCATGCATGCATGGAGAGGAATAGTCTTAGAATGAGTTAACCCCTCTTAAAACACACTTATTTGAGCTTAAAAGGACATAGTTTAGGTCTTCAGAATTTAGGAATTATGGAAAAGTCCTTAATGAATTCATAGGGAAATACACACTGCCAGTCCCAACGAGGGACTGGACGACTCGTCATCAAGGAACACGACTCGTGGTCTACTCTTGTTGCCAGCACTGGAAGCTTATCATCACTGGTCACCACGAAGGACACCACGACTCGTGGTGTACCCGATGACTCATGGTGACTAGTCGTTTGGAGCACTGAGAAAACCTTCAACCCTTGAGTCAAATTCCTGAACACAGCTAACATAACAACTCATGGTGCTGACCACAACTCGTGGCCTCACCCGTGGTCAGCCCCCAAACAAGAAATCTAACCAAGTTGTCCCTCCTCCCCACGAGTCACCTAAGGACTCGTGGTGCGCCTCACAGGTCACTGGATGACTCATCATGTGACCTGGTGCAGAAAATCCTATTTTCTCCCTTTCAACCCTCATGTCAGATCTTAGGGCCTTCGAGGTATTAAAGGCACACATTGGACAGGACTTACCCAACTGCTATCAACGATAAGATACACAACTCCTGCATCTAACCATTTAATAGTTTCTTTCTTGACCACCTCTTGCATAGGTGGACTGAATTCCTCTGATGCTCGACGAAAAGGTTGCAATCCTCTTGAAGGTTGATCTTGTGAGTACAAATACCCGAACGAATACCAATGATATCAGCTATAGACCACCCTATTACTTAAATATGCCTTTTAAATGCAACTATGTGTTTTTCTACCTATTGGGGAGCGAGATTTGCTGAGATAATCACCGGGAGTGCCTCATTTTCCCCCAAATATGCATATCACAAATGGGCAGGTAATGGTTTTAGTTCCAAGACCTAAGGTACAATGATGAATGGCTGTGATGGTGGGGTTGTCCAACTTTTTAGGTCGAGATCGAGTTTCCTTCGTTGGAAGGTTAAAGTTCCTAACTCTTTACTCACTTGGCACACCTCCTCAAATCTTTACTACTCAAGAAAAGGCTTGCAAACATTTCTTTCAGAATTTCTTCTTCCACCTCCCATCCCAATACTTCTTCATCCACATTTGCTAGTGGTGGTATAGCCTTTGTTTCCTTTGTTACCTCTTGAGCTGCCATTTGAGATGCTAACAAGTTCATTTTATCCTCTAACTGTTTTATGTCCATATAATGATTCTTCACTATTTTAGTGAGGTCCTACATTTCACCCCGCAACTCCTAAATTCCTAAATCAATCAAAATAACTTTCTCAAGCACCACCTCAAGAGTGTTTTCCATGCGAGATGAGAGGGACACAATACATCCTTGGCTACTAGTCTCAGCTAAACAGACATCGTTCCGACCTTGATTTTCATTATAAGAATACCCATAGCCTTGATTGTCTTGTTGGTACCTTATATGGAAACCCATTATACAATTCATTAGTAACTCTATTTGCATCATAACCATTAACACTGTGTCTTTTCTTCCTCTCTCCTCCACATCTTATACATTAATTAAAGGGTCTCAATCTAAGGTGCCCTCTTGGAGTCTGTTAGCATCCTTTCAAAGGGACTTGTTGACACGATCCGAACATAGGCACGGATAGAAACACGGGACAAGGAACCCTGAGAGGCTCCAAGTCGACCCATGAAATGAGCATAGCAGCTAAGAGCATACAACAAGCAGAAACTAAAATAATAAAACATGCTTAAGCAGAGTCAGCATACATATCAAGCTAAAGTAGAGTCAACACTGACAAGCTAATTTTCTACATACTATCTAAAGTGCCTCTAACATAACTGATGAGCTGATGGTACAACATCCACAGCTAGCTCGACAAAAGTCTATAACTGAAATAACATGATAATGATCAAACTGAATATCCTCGAAGGATGAGGACTCACCACCTCTGGCTAAACAGGACTTACGGGAAAATAGGACTAAAGGAGCGACTGAGACTGATCCCTCGGACCTGTATCATGAAACGGTACAACATAGAGTATGCGTTCAGTACTTGGAATGTACTGAGTATGCAAGGTAAGTAAAGCGGACAGTTAAAATACATAAAAGTTCATAAGTGTAGGACAACATGAACATGAAGTAGATATCATAATGTAAATGTAATGTCTCAAGGTTTTCAAACCATTCATAATCTAGTCATAATCATAGCCAAAATAGAAACGTTATAAAAACATAACTTTAGCCAAAGTAACATAACATAATAATGCATAAATCATGAGGAACAATGGGAGAACTCGTCTTAAACGACACCATCATGATAGAGCTTACATGATTCCCTAAATATCTCGCTCAAGTGGCTAGAGCCATTCCAGGCATGGCAAGCAAGGGACGTGCATGATGTGATACCACTGGGGGACTCCGTGAAGAGATATACCTATGGTGGCACGTAGTTTTGAGATCACGAGGTTTACTTGAACACCAGGTCTACTCAGTGCTAGACACTTCTCTCAAAAACATGCACATGACGTTCATATAGTAATTATGAAATCATTCCTTAAGTTCATGGCCAAATAAATTGTCACGACCCGAGTACACACCATAGCCGTAACACGGAACACGGAACCTGAAAGGCTCCAAGTTTAACCATGGCATAATCATATCATAACACTCAACATTAGAAATTCCCAACAACATGAATAAGCGGAAGCTAATAACAAGAATCTGTTAGAGGCCATAAGAGCAATTTAATAACACTTAGATACAACGCTGAACCTATCTAAACAAGTCTGAAAGCCTTCTACTAAACTAATGAGTTGTTGGGACAAGCTTGAAAACTGAAACATAAGAAAATATGAACATAAATCACGTCCTCGGAAGATGAGAACTCACTACTAGTAGCTGAGAAAGAGCGAAGCGTATCTAACCATGCGGCTAAGCCTGGAGACCTGAATCTATATCATGAAATGATATAGCACAAGAGGCTTGCGGTCAGTACTTGGAATGTACTGAGCATGAAGGATAACATAGATAATCAAATAAACAAATATACGATAAGGAATTAACTGAACACATTAACATAACCGATTCAACATGCTACCATCATCTCACGATTCACATGTGCATATATGTACATAAAACCATCCTGTGAATCTCATTTTATACAACCTCATCGAATTCATGCATAAGGATCACGTTCCTAACATTTAATAAGTGTCGAAATCTGAATTTAGCATCACACACTGAACTGGATCACTACTGATAATTGAGATTGATTTCCATTACATTAAGTCTATCATAAACTTGAAATCGGAAACATTCAGAACTGATTTATGCTAATACATCATTAAGGGAGTCATCATCTACTATGGGGAGTCCCAACTGAGCTAAGGAATCACTGACTGATCAAAGACTCAACTAATAAGGGTTCCGACTAACTAGGGAAACATTTTATGCTAATGAGAGTCCCGACTGACTAGGGAAACATTCTCGGCTAATGAGAATCCCAACTAACTGACGTTAATCTAAATTGCAACCGCTAATTAGAGACAAGTACATTAACTATGGACCAATATACTGGATTCTGAATCTAATTCTGAGAATTGGGAGGCACCATTGACACCTCAGGAAAAGACTGAACTCAAACTGATCAGCTGACATTTCTGACTGACACTGAGTAGGCTAGTATTCTGATTGAAACTGGACTAGCATGAACCAACTATGATAATCAACTGATATTAACAGCATGGAAAACCCTAACACTGATAACTGACCGTTCTGCAAAACACTAAGTATTTAGACTGTGGACTGAGACTCTGACACTGAATATACTAAGATAATAACTTCTACTCAAGGATCTATGTCAATCAATTATCACTCGCACGAAATCTCACATACGAACATAATATTCCTATTGGAATCCAAATCATGCAAGTTCCATCCTAATCTATGATAGGGACCAAGACTAACTTTCAGCTAACCAAAGGCCTTAGAATCTAGGGAAATCATAGACATACTTTTTCTTACTCAATTCATAAAAACATGAGCCAAGAACACAATATAAATCATGGGTTCTATATTCATGCAAACTCATAGGTTCAAATCCTTCTTTAAACATGTATAACGAAATCATGTAGATACTTCATAAGGGCTCTAATTGGAAAATAATGCTAATTCATGATAAGATTCTAAAAATCATGCTACTATCATTTCATGCACCAAAATCATGAATATATATATATATATATATATATATATATATTGATGCTTATCATGAGGGTATTGAAATTTATGGAACACATGTGAGAAATCACGCATAGATTGAGATCTTAAGACATTTTTTCAATGAAATTAAGTAACTAGGGTTTTATCATAAAAATTAGGACACAAGGATGAAGAGAGATCGTTGGTGACGTCCCACATACCTAGCGTAACAAAATATCCCTCTAGAACTTGGACCTTGAACTCGTTGAAGAAACACTAGGGGTTCTTGATTTTAGAGAGAGGAAAGGAAGAAGAATTTTTGAGTGGTTTAGGATGGAATGAGGGGTTAGGCTAGATACCCCCCTTAAAACCATCCCACCTGATGCCCAAAACGACGTAGTTTAGAAGTAAAAAGCATAGGAGTTTATGAAAATTCCCCAGGAGAAAACTAGAAAAAAATTCCCAATCTGGAGCCACGTCTCACGTGACGAGTTGTTACTGCCTCAAACGACTCATCATCACGTCCGCTAGGTACACTAGAAAGATTACACAGATTCGACATCCTTCAACCCATGATCAACATAATGAGTCGTTACTCGCCCCAACGACTCGTTAGACCCACTCATTAAGTCCACTGGAATTTCCTTCAAGGCCACAGCTTCTCCTATCTAACTGACATGACGAGTCGTTGCCACACCTAAGGACTTGTCACCTCCTTCCGTCATCCACACTGCTTAAGACTTAACTTGGGGACCCTATGCTCCAGCCAACGACCAACCTAATGAGTCATTGCCAGGAAAGACGACTCGTCAGGTTGTCCGTGGCCACTGGGCTTTTGCAATCCCTTTCTTATAGTTCCTCACGGGTTAGACCATGACTCGTTAGGTCTTTTAACGAGTCATTCTCTGACTCATTCTGAGGCCAATTTCTACTAAACTTCATCTAACTCTGGGGTCTGATCTCAAGGACTTCCAGGGTGTTACAATATCTCCCCCTTGGGAACATTCGTCCTCGAATGTTGGCTGAACATACTAAAATGATAGAGACGAAACTAAAATCCCAATATTAATCAATTACAGCTAACACCAATGGAGTATATGACTCTGAACCAACCTTATAGACCAAAACTAAATATCTACCTCGAACATGCATACCATGGCACAGGAGAAACTGAAGGACATGAAACCAACATAGAACTAGGAGGAACACTGAAAAGGATTCTTCCCTCTTTATCTGGAACTGAATTGATATGGATTGATCCTTCGTTCTCAAATCGTTTCTTGATACAATGCTAGAATTCAGGATATCTAATCTAACTGAGGTTAAGGAATTCGTGAGCATGAATCATTCATGGCATCTAAAGCCGAGCACATACATAAGAAATATCTGGTTCTACTAAGCGATTAAGCAACTTCTAAAGACTGAGTTCGATCGGACCACATTGAAAAAACATGAATTAACATGCATAATTGATTCAAAACATGAAAATGAGCATAAAGGACTTATTGAGCAAGTCGTCATCACTGTCTGATGCGGTTACCTCTAAACCATGGGAACCTGCACATAGGGATAGACATAACTTAACTTTAATCGAAATACAAGGGAGGTTATCTGAACATGAAGAGACCGACATACCGCAACAGCTAAGGATGGAACTCCCTTAGTAGCATTCTCAAGGTTTGACTTACTTCACATACTCACTATCTCCCCCTTAGCTTAAAGTCATTATTCTAAGGCCCCCGAATCTTCCTTATGTTTCCTTGCTCTAGGATCCTTTATCTTTGTTTTATTTTAAATCATTAGGTTTAGACATTACTTTGGTGCTTTTTAATCCTTTCAAAATGGCAGAGTCAGGCTAAAATTACAAATTCTTTACTTCCTTTTCACTTCTAACCTTCACTACGAGCCTTACACTAACAGCTATTCAGATCACACATTGACAATCTCTTCCCACAATCACAACAACGCTTCTTATTCAATACTGAGGTTGGCAACATATAAGGGGTAACACAAGATTCACAACATACCTGTGGCCACTACCAGCGCCTTGCCCTTATCCTGGTGTGCTGCTACGACATAGGAGCGGTTTTGACGATGCCCGCCACTCAGATTAGAGGATGCACCCTACTGGAATGGGAAGGCTATCGAAGCTACTAAAGAGGTGGCCGAGAATCTACTCTCGCCTCGCTTAGCCACTGTGCAATCTCGGTGCTTATAGCCTACCTTGCTGCACCAAAAACAAACATCTGAGCCTGCCATGCATACTCCCAAATTGTGCTTTCAACAACTCATACACAATGGGTACATAATCTCCCTTACCCTAGGCTTATACGGAATAGTGGTTTTGTCGAAGGTTCTGGAGCCGATTACTTCTGCTGGCAATGTGAGCGATGTCCACCACTCGACCTCTATTGTGAGAACTCTAGATCTCCAGTCCTAGACCTTTTGCCCTTTTTCTTTCAATTGTTCTGCTTCCATCTGTTGAGAAAATATCACCATGCGTGGGAAGTCTATGTCCTAGTGTAATCTGGCGGTCCTACATTCTTTGACCAAGGAGTCTGACACTCCGTTCACGAACCTGCTCACTTAGGCCCTTTGGTAGGCTACCATTTTCGGCCGCATACTTGGATAACTGAGTAAATTCCAATGCGTACTCCTGGTCAATCATATCATTCTATTTCAAATTAATGAACTCTACTACCTTTGCCTCCCTCAACTCCCGAGGGAGAAACCTATCTAAGGATGCTGTCATAAACTCCTCCCAACCTACGGGACCCGCTCCAATTCCCCGACTATCCCTCCACTGACAAAAGTAGATATAAGCGACTCCCTTAAGCTGGTAGGAGGCCAACTCTGCTCTCTTATTTCTCATCACTCCCATGATATGAGTTATCTTCTGAATCTCTTCCAAGAATTCATATGGGTTCTCATCCACCTTTGACCCTAAGAATTTGGGTGGGTTCATCCGAAGAAAATCTCTTATCCTTACCGCCGCTTCATTTCCATTATGAGGGACACAACCATCGCTTGTTGGTTAGCTCGGGCGGTCACGGCCTGCGCCAACATATGAATGGCTTCTTGGAACTCGGCATGAGTGATATCATCATCCGTTGGGTTTGTCGGAGCTGGTGGTACCTACTGGAGCCCGTCACCACGCCTTCCTTCATTTTCTCGTTTGGGAGGGATTATCTACGAACGTGTAAAGCACGAGTCTGGGGAGGAACTATTTAGGGCTTCATACTCTACGCATAATAAGCATCATGAAGAAAAGGGAACATTCCTAAAACGTCTCATAGCCTCTTCATCATAAGTGTGGCGCACTTCACACCATGAAAAAGAATCTACGTAACACGGCTTTCAGACACCCTAGGGCAGTCTAAAACATTTCTCTGATACCAAGTTTTTCAAGATCTGAGTTCACACCCTAGCCGTAACATGGGACAAGGAACCTGAAAGACTTCAAGTCGACCCATGAAATAATCCTAGCATAACGCTTAACATTAGAAATGAACAACAACATGAATAAGCGGAAGCTAATAACAAGAATCTATTAGAGGCCATAAGAGCAATTTAATAACACTTAGATACAACGCTGAACCTGTCTAAACAAGTCTGAAAACCTTATACTAAACTTATGAGTTACTGGGACAAGCTCCCAACTAACTCCTAAAGTCTGAAAACTAAAACATAAGAAAATATGAATGTAAATCATGTCCTCGGAAGATGAGGACTAACCACTAGCAGCTGAGAGAGAGCAAAGCGTATCGAACCACGTGGTTGAGACTGGAGACCTAAATCTATATCATGAAATGATATAGCACAAGAGGCTTGCAGTCAGTACTTTGAATGTACTGAGCATGCGGGATAACATAGATAATTGAATAAACAAATATACGATAAGCAATTAACCGAACACATTAACATAACTGATTCAACATGCTACCATCATCTCACAATTCATATGTGCATATTTGTACATAAAACCTTCCTTTGAATCTCATTTTATACAATAATTAAATAAACAAATATACGATAAGCAATTAACCGAACACATTAACATAACTGATTCAACATGCTACCATCATCTCACAATTCATATGTGCATATTTGTACATAAAACCTTCCTTTGAATCTCATTTTATACAACATTAATAAACACATGCATAAGGGTCACGTTCTGAACATTTAATAAATGCTGAAATCTGAAAGCATCACACACTGAACTGGATTACTATTGATAATTGAGACTGATTTCCTTTACTTTAAGTCTATCATAAACTTGAAATTTGAACCATTCAGAACTAATTTATGCTAATACATCATTAAGGGAGTCATCCTCTACTATGGGGAGTCCCAACTGAGCTAAGGAATCACTAACTGACCAAAGACTCAACTAATAAGGGTTCTGACAGACTAGGGGAACATTCTCTTCTAATGAGAGTCACAAGGGACTAGGGAAACATTTTATGCTAATGAGAGTCCCGACTGACTAGGGAAACATTCTCGGTTAATGAGAATCCCAACTGACTGATGTTAATATAAATTGTAATAGCTAATCAGAGACAAGGACATTAACTGTGGATCAATAAACTGGATTCTAAATTTGATTCTGATAACTGGGAGGCGCCACTGACCCCTCATGAAAAGACTGAAGTCAAACTGATCAGCTGACATTTTCGACTAACACTGAGTAGGCTTGTATTCTGACTACAACTGGACTAGCATGAACCGACTATGATAATCACCTGATATACCAGCATGGAAAATCCAAATAATGATTACTGACCTTTCTGCAAAACTCTAAGTGTTTAGACTGTGGACTGATACTCTGAGACTGAATATACAAAGATATTAACTTCTACTCAAGGATCTATGTCAATCAATCATCACTCGCACAAAATCTCACATATGAACATAATATTTCCATTGGAATCCAAATCATGCAAGTTCCATCCTAATCTATGATAAGGACCAAGCTAACGTTCAACTAACCAGAGGCTTGATATTATAGGGAAATCATAGACATACTTTTTCTTACTCAATTCATAGAATCATGAGCCAAGAACACAAAATAAATCATGGGTTTTATATTCATGTAAACTCGTAGGTTCAAATCATTCTTTAAACATGTATAATGAAATCATGATAAAATTATGTAGACACTTCATAAGGGCCCTAATTCGAAAATAGTGCTAATTCACGATAAGATTCTAGAAAGCATGCTACCATCACTTCATGCACCAAAATCATGAATTTGGGAGTAATTTCATAAAATATATATATATATATTGATGCTTATCATGAGGGTGTTGAAATTTATGGAAGACATGTGAGAAATCACGCATAGATTGAGATCTTAAGACAACTTTTCAAAGAAATTAAGTAATTAGGGTTTTATCATAAAAATTGAGACACAAAAATGAATGGAGATCCTTGCTGAAGTCCCAAATACCTGGCTTGATGAAATATCCCTCTAGAACTTAGACTTTGAAGTCATTGAAGAAACTCTAGGTGTTCTAGAGTTTAAAGAGAGAGGAGGAAGAAGAATTTATGAGTCGTTTAGGATGGAATATGGGGTTAGGCTAGATACCCCCCTCAAAACCTGTAATACCCCGGGAAGGCCCAAGAATAAACTCGGGAGTTGAATATGAGAAGTGCAGAAAATTGGCAAAAATATCACAGAATGGACCAAAAAATGACTCGTGGTATCAGACCACGAGTCGTTGTATGCTGTCATTGGTTGGAAAGAGGATGTTGGCAGTGGAGACAATGAGTGGTATGACGATCCGTATTGGGATACAACGGGCTGTCCTTTGCAGTCATGATTATGGTCAGGCTAGGCAGTTTGGTAAACATCGGGAGACCCAACGACCCGTTAGAAGAAGCCATGGGTCATTGGTTTTGGTCATTGTTGAAGGGTAAGGATTTCCAGTGTGGGTGACTAGTTGAGACCACAACTCGTTGGATGGAACCACGAGTCATGGTGAGGCTCGTGGTAGGGGGGGTTCAGTAAACAATGGATGATATAATGAGTCATGCGTTGAAGGCACGGGTCATCCTGTCGACTCGTTGTTTGGATCTGAGACTAGGTCATTTAGCAGCCTATTCAACGAGGGACACGACAGGTCATTGGTGGTTCCCATGACTTGTTAGTACCACTCATGGGTTCCATCCGGCCAGTTTTAAGGGCAGGTTCATTAAAGTATTTTTTACTTTTTCACAATATAAGGCCCTAAACTACGTTGTTTTGTCTTGGGAAAGCTGGGTTTTTAAGAGAATGACCTATTCTAAACTCCCCTTCATGCATGCAAGGTTTTTGACAAGTGATCAAAGAGGAGATTTCAAGCTTTTCACCTCAATTCCTTCAATTTCATTCTTGGGCTTTTAAGGAGGGTTAGGAGTTGATAATCCCAGGGATGTAAGGTCTTCAATGGGTGAATTCTTCCACACCCATGTTCCTTCTATATTAATTACTCAAAATTTATTTGAAAACTCATGTGTTTTATATTCTGTTTGTATAAAATTTAATAATTTAATTATGGGTCTTGTGATTTCAAAACCCTATCATTATCTACTGATTTTGATCATCTTTTAAGCTTTAAATTGATATTAGTATGGCTGATTTTGAGTTTCTAATCATTTAAACCCGATTATGCATGCCCATGATAAATCGATTTATGATCCATTGATCCATTGATGTTTTTGATAAGCACAACATGTATATTAAATTAAATCATGAATATATTATGTTATCTATTATACTCTTATGGAAATTTAAATTATATGCATGATCTACAAGTATGTATGTATTTTATTAAGCATGAATTGTGGTTTGGTTGACTCACGGGCCTTAAGTCATGGATAGTTCACGTATGTTCAAGCATGATTACGATTATCATGATTTTACCAACCCATGAACTCATGTATGTATTATTATGAGCACTATATATGTTTTGGGAGTACTATCGAACACTGAGTAAGTTTGGGGCTCATGTTAAGCCCCGGATCGCATGAACTACGTGTCACCATAGGTATGTTGGGACCCTTTCATGTTTGTCCCTAGCCAAAATGACCCTTCTCATGTGTGATCACGCTCCTCATGGTTCCTATCCTTGGCAAGGTATGAACACCCTCCCAACAAGGGTTACAAGTCGGGCTTCATGTGTGCTCATATGGGGTATGTTGGTTAAGAGAATCTCCCAATGTTCCTCATGAATTATGCATATTTATGATTATGTGTGTTAGCTCAAGTTATGCTAAGTAAGACTCTTTTATTAGGATTATGACTATGTTTACATTACGAATGTTTCGAAAACCTTGAGCTTTATGTTATATTACGATAATTATGTCATGAGCATGCTTTCCTATACTTATGATCATTTATGGGTTTTATACATGTTTTAAATGTCTGTTTTACTTACCTTGCATACTCAGTATATTCCATGTACTGACGGCGTACTTTCTATGCTGTGTCGTCTCATGATAAAGGTCCCGATTCTCAGGGCATCCTTACCGTAGATAGATTTGTACTTGCACTATGCGTATTTTGTGAGTCCTCATGTTCCGAGGGCTACATGTTTACACTCTATTTTATTCCTTCAGTTTCTAGATGTTGGATTAGTAGGGGAGTTGTCCCATCAATGCACCTTTCATGTTTAGAGGCTTATCATACTAAAAAATTGTATTCTGCTGTATTATATAAGTATTGTGTTGTTTTCACTCATGTTATGTTATGATTACTTTCTCTATGATAAGTATTCCAATCATGTGATTGAATTAAACGTATGCTCATGCCATGGGACGACTTGGGGTCTTTGGGGGCTCCTTGTCCTGTGTCTACAATTTGGGTGTGCATTTGGGTCGTGGCAAAATTGGTATCAAAGCAATAGGTTTTGTATCCTAGGAATTTTTAAAGCCGCGTTAAGTAGAGTCTTTTTCATAGGTGTGAAGATCGCCACACTTATGAAGAAGAGGCTACTAGACGTTTAGGAAATATTCCCTTCTTTCATAATCTATGTCGTGTGATGAACGTACTTTACTCCTCTAATTTGTGTTATTCGCATTTGCAGAATCATGTCTCTATGACGAGTAAATTCCAGGTGGAACGGTAATTATGATGATCATGAGGGTGCCCATGATGGAGAGTATCAGCCAGCTCCACCCGTTCATGAGGAGCAGGTATCAAAGCCAGCCGCCCATGCTGAGTTTAGGGAGGTGATTTAGATGTTGGCACAGGCCATGACAACTCAGGTCCAAAATCAGACTGTGGCATATTATCCGCAAAATAGGAATGCGGCAGCTGCTAGGGTGAGGGACTTTTTGAGGATGAGCCCTCCGGAGTTCACAGGGTCAAAGGTAGATAAGGACCCACATGACTTTATTGAGGAAATTCTGAAGATCACCCAGGTTATGGGGGTGAATAATAGGGAATGTGTTGATTTGACCTCCTATCATCTCAAAGGGGTAGCACATATATGGTTCAAGCAATGGAAAGGTGCTAGGACAACGGGTGCAGGCCCGATAGGTTGGGATGAGTTCCACACCGTGTTTATGGATCGGTTCTTCTCTCAGAAGATAAGGGAGCTCAAGGCGGCTGAGTTTGTGAATTTGAAGTTGGGCAACATGTCAGTCCATGAGTATGCTTTGGAGTTCACTCGGCAATCTAAATATGCTCCGGTGTTGGTAGCGGATCAGCAAGCTCGGGTGAGCCGCTTTGTGTATGGAGTAGTAGATTACTTGGATAAAGATTGCCGAATTTCCATGCTACACCCGAACATCAACTTTCCCCGTATTGTAATGCATGCCCAGCAGATGGAGTCAGTCTATAGGAGGTAGAGAGAGGCCAAGAGGGTCAGGACCGACAGCTATGGGGTTTCTCAGGCCAGGTCAGGAAGTGGATCACGTCAGCAGTCCCAGCATAGGTCCACTACTCCAGCTCCATCATCAGCTAGTACGTCGTCCAGGTTCAGAGGTGACCAGAGGAGTAGGGCTACAGGTTCGAGGGATCATGGTAGCATGCGGGTGGAGCGCACTTTCCCAGCTTATGCGAGATGTGGCAAAAATCATCCCAGGAGGTGCTTGGTCTGTGCGGAAGCTTGTTTTGGGTGTGGCAAACCCGGGCACAGAATCAAAGATTGCCCTTTAGCCAGTTCTAACGCTCCATCAGCATGACCCTCTCAGTAGGGTTCCTCCACTAGTTCGGTAGGTGGCCAGTTCCTAAACAGGTTTTATGCTCTAGTGCCTTGCCAAGAGCAAGAGGCTTCGCCAGACGTGGTCACGGGTATGTTGCAAGTCTTCCATATTGATGCTTATGGTTTTTTAGATCCAGGAGCTACCTTGTCTTTCGTGACCCCTTACATTGCTATTAGTTTTGGAGTTAGTCCATAAATTCTGTCAGAACCATTCTCAGTCCGTAAATTCTGTCAGAACCATTCTCCGTATCTACTCCAGTCGGTGAATAAGTGGTATCTAGACGGGTGTGTAGAGGTTTCCCCATTAAGGTGTTGCGTAAGGTTACCCCTGCAGACTTAGTCGAATTGGTCATGACTGATTTTGAGATCATTTTGGGTATGAATTGGTTGTTTGCATGTTATGCTTCAATTAATTGTAAGAACCGTGCAGTGGAATTCCTATTTTTAGGTGAGTCGGTTTGGAATGGAAGGGTAATTCAGCTATGCCAGTCGGTTAGTTTGTTTCATATCTGAAGACTAGGAAATTGATCTCTAGGGGTTGAATGTACCACCTAGTTAGGGTTAAGGATGTAGAGTCCGAGACCTCAACTATTTAGTCAGTCCCAGTAGTGTGTGACTATCCGGAGGTATTTCCCGATGATTTACCAAGCGTCCTTCCGGAAAGGGAAATTGATTTTTAAATTGATCTATTGCCCAATAAGCAGCCTATCTCTAACCCTTCTTACATGATGGCCCCATCTAAAAAGAGTTAAAGGAATTGAAAGACTTGTTGGATAAGGGTTTCATTAGACCGGGCAAGTCTCCATGGGGCACACCGGTTCTTTTTGTTCGGAAGAAGGATGGATCCCTTTGAATGTGTATTGATTATCAGTAACTTAATAAGGTCACCGTTAAGAACAGGTACCCCTTTCCCAGGATTGATGACTTATTTGACCAGCTCCAGGGTTCCAGGTGTTTCTCGAAGATAGATATCAGGTCTGGGTATCACCAACTCAGAGTCTAGGAGAGTGATATCCTAAAGACAACATTTAGGACCTGGTATGGCCATTATGAGTTTGTAGTTAGGTCATTTGGAGTAACCAATGCTCCTGCAGCTTTTATGGACCTAATGAACAGGGTATTCAACGCATATCTAGACATGTTCGGGATTGTGTTCATTGATGACATCCTTATATACTCCCGGAGCGAGGAGGAGCATGCTGTTCATTTGAGAATAGTACTTTAGACCCTCAAGGATCATTAGTTGTATGCAAAGTTTAGCAAGTGTGAATTTTGGCTGGACTCGGTGGCATTTCTGAGCCATGTTGTGTCAAGTGAGGGCATAAGGGTGGATTCTCAGAAAATCGAAGCGGTGAAGAATTGTCCTAGACCGGTGAATCCTTCAAAAATTTGGAGTTTCTTGGGCCTAGCAGGCTACTACCGGAGGTTCGTTGAGGGTGTCTTATCTATTGCGGCACATTTGACCAAGTTGACTCTGAAAAATATAAAGTTCCAATGGTCAGAGGATTGTGAGAAAAGCTTCCAGGAATTGAAGACACAACTCACTTCAGCACCAGTATTGACTTTACCCGAGGGTACTGATGGCTTTGTCGTGTATTGTGATGCTTTGAGAGTCGGACCGGGATGTGTGTTGATGCAACTGGGGAAGGTGATAGCATACGCCTCTCGACAGTTAAAGGTTCACGAAAAAAATTACAGACCCATGATCTTGAGTTGCCCGTGATGGTGTTTGCACTGAAGATATGGCGAAATTACTTGTATGGAGTTCACATGGACGTGTTCACGATCACAGGAGCTTGCAATATGCGTTCACACAGAAAGATCTCAATCTTCGGCAAAGGAGGTGGTTGGAGTTGCTAAAGGACTACGACATCACTGTCCTCTACCACCGAGGCAAGGCAAATGTGCTTGCGGATGTGCTTAGTAGGCTCTCAATGGAGAGTGTGTCCTATGTGGATGAGGGGAAGAAGGAGTTGGTGAAAGATGTTCACCAACATGCAATATTGGGAGTTAGATTGATCGACTCGACTGATGGCGGTGTTGTTGTACATAACGGGTCAGAATCGTCCTTAGTGGTTGATGTTAAATCCAGACAAGATGAGGATCCAATATTGAGGAAGCTGAAGGAGGCGGTGTAGAGTCAAAAAGTGGAGGTTTTCTCCCAAGAGGGAGATGGTGTCCTTCGATACCAGGGCCGACTATGTGTTTCGGACGTTGATAATTTGAGAGTCCGGATATTGCATGAGGCACATGGTACCAGATATTCCATCCATCTGGGATCCACGAAAATGTACCGGGACTTGCAAGAAATCTATTGGTGGGATGGTATGAAGAAGGATATCACAGAGTTCATAGCCAAGTGTCCAAACTATGAGCAAGTGAAGGTCGAGCACCAAAGGCCGGGAGGTGTACTTCAGTATATTAGCATTCCTGCTTGGAATTGGGAAGTGGTTAATATGGATTTTATTACAGGCCTACCTCGTACTCTTCGGCACTATGATTCCATTTGGGTAGTGGTAGATAGGTTAATGAAGGATGCACACTTCCTACAGGTCAAGACCACGGATTCAACGGATGATTATACCAAGTTGTATATTCGGGAGTTGGTTCGACTACATGGACTGCCCTTTTCTATTATTTCAGACCGAGGTACTCCGTATACCTCCCAGTTCTGGCGGTCTTTCCATAAGGGACTTAGGACTCAGATTATGCTCAGCACAACATTTAATCTTCAAACGGATGGCCAAGCAGAACAGACAATCTAGACTCTTGAGGATATGTTGAGGGCATGTGTTATTGATTTTAAAGGTAGTTAGGATGATCATTTTCCCTTGATCTAGTTTTCTTACAATAACAGTTTTTACTCTAGTATCCAGATGGCACCGTTGGAGGCTCTCTATGGGCAGAGGTGTAGATCCCCCATCGGATGGTTTGAGGTTGATGAGGCAGCTATGATAGTTCCAGGTGTGGTCCAGAGGCGATGTTGAAGGTCCAGTTGATAAGGGACCGGTTAAAAACCACTCAGAGTCGTCAAAAATCGTATGCTGATGTGAGGATAAGAGATTTGGAGTTTGATGTGGACGACTGGGTATTTCTAAAGGTATCTCCCATGAAGGGAGTCATGTGGTTCGGAAAGAAAAGGAAACTCAATCCCCGCTATGTTGGTCCTTATCGGGTTGTGAGAAGAGATGGAAGGGTGGCGTATGAGTTGGACTTGCCATCAGAGTTATCTTCAGTTCATCCCGTCTTCCATGTGTCGCTTTTGAAGAAGTGTTTGGGTGATCCAGTGTTGGTAGTTCCGCTAGACAGCATTGAAGTAAAAGATAGTCTCAATTATGAAAAATTCCCGTTGAAATCTTGGATCATCAGGTTTGGAAGTTGAGGAACAAAGAAGTAGATTCAGTTAAGGTTTTATGGAGAAATCAAGATGTTGAGGGAGCTACGTGGGAAGCCGAAGCGAATATGATGGCTAGATACCCATATTTGTTCTCTACCGGCTCCGTTCAGACTTGAGGTATCAGTTCTACTCTACAACCCTATTTAGTTTTCATGTTCAGTTAATGTATTCAAGTTTCTTTCATGTGTATAAGTGTGTATGATAAGCACGAGATTAGTTCAGCTATGTAGTTTGGTTCGGAGGTAGTCATTTCGTGAAAATTTCGGGTAAAATAGTTAGAATTTGAGTACGATAATTGTAAGTTTATGTTTGCTGCTTGTTTCCTATATTTAAGGACGAATGTTTCCAAGGGGGAGATATTGTAATACTCCGGGAAGACCTAAGAATAGACCCGGGAGTTGAATTTAAAAAGTGCAGAAAACTGGCAAAAACATCACAAAGTGGACCACAGAACGACTCGTGGTATCAGACCACGAGTCGTTGTATGCTGTCATTGGATGGGGAGAGGATGGTGGCAGTGGAGATAACGAGAGGTATAATGACCCGTTGTGGTATACAACGGGCCGTCCTTTGCAGTGATGGTTAGTGTCAGGCTGGGCAGTAGTATAAACAACGGGAGACCCAAGGACCCGTTATGAGAAGCCACGGGTCGTTGGTTGTGGTCATTGGTGGAGCGTCAGGATTTCCAGTGTGGGTGATGGGTTGAGACCATGACTCGTTGGATGGAACCACTAGTTATGGTGAGGCTCATGGTAGGGGGGTTCAGTTTTGTGATGAGAAAACAACGGACGATATAACATGTCGCGGGTTGAAGGCATGGGTCGTCCTATCGACCCGTTGTTTGGATCCAAGACTATATCATTTAGCACCCCATTCAACGAGGGACACGACGGGTTATTGGTGGTTCCCACGACCCGTTGGTACCACTTGTGGGTTCTATCCGGTCAGTTTTCAAGGCAGGTTCATTTAGGGTATTTTTGACTTTTTCACGATATAAGGCCCTAAACTATGTCGTTTTGGCATGGGAAAGCTGGGTTATTAAGAGAATGACCTATTATAAACTCCCATTCATGCATGCAAGGTTTTTGACAAGTGATCTAAGGGGAGATTTCAAGTTTTTCACCTTAATTCCTTCTATTTCATTCTTGAGCTTTTAAGGAGGGTTAGGAGTTGATAATCCCAGGTATGTATGGTCTTCAATGGGTGAATTCTTCCACACTCATGCTCCTTCTATATTAATTACTCAAAATTTATTTGAAAACTCATGGGGTTTTATATTCAGTTTGTATAAAATTTAATAATTTAATTATGGATCTTGTGATTTCGAAACGCTATCATTATCTACTGATTTTTATCATCTTTTGAGCTCTAAATTGATATTAGTATGGCTGATTTTGAGTTTATAATCATTTAAACCCGATTATGCATGCCCGTGATAAACTGATTTATGATCCATTGATCCACTGATGTTTTTAATAAGCCCAGCATGTATTTTAAATTAAATCATGAATATATTATGTTATCTATTATAAGCTTATGGAAATTTAAACTATATGCATAATCTACAAGTATGTATGTATTTTTTTAAACATGAATTATGTTTTGGCCGACTCACGCGCCTCAAGTCATAGATAGTTCACGTATATTCAAGAATATTTACGATTATCATGATTTACCAGCCCATGAACTCATTTATGTATTATTATGAGCACTATATATTACAACCTACGACTCGTGGTTTCCTACCACGGGTCATAACATTACACGTGACTTCACCTCCCCCATGACCCTGACCACGAGTCGTACCCACACACTACGACTCGTGGTGTGACTCGAAGTCTAGACACCTAGACTCTAGGTCTTCTTCACGACTCCTCCTACAATCCGTTACTTGGTCTCATGACTCGTACCACGAGTCGTTCTGGTGCAAAAGTACAGATTTTTCTGTTTTCTCTAATTCAGCCCGCTGGTCTAATCTTTGGGACTTTTGGGGTATTACACTCATTAGAATATCATCAACAACCCAATAACGGAAAAATGAGGCACGACTAAGATAGTAAAATCAAACTAATTAAGAGCAGGATCAAGTCAAATTAACAAACAACTCAAGGACATCAAGCGCTATTTCCTGATAACGACACCATTTTTGATAATGCTCAAATGCACTCCTCATTTAGAGAAAATGTAGCTATTATTTTATCAAAACAAATAACCCGATGGGTGTCGGGGTCGAATCCCACAAAGAATAGAGAATTATTTACACAAGAGTTGTTTAGTGAATTGAATTGATTTGTACCCAAGCAATGAAAACGTCAAAGTAAATTTTGGGGGAAGTGAATGCAATGATGTAGTGAACTCTAAAATCAGCTAATCAAGATAACAAGATAACCAAAATTAAGAAAAAATAATGAGCAAAGGCCAGAGGTGTGATGTAGATGTGATGTCAATCAAATCGGAATTTACTAGACAATAAAGTTATTACTAATATGTCTAAATAACCTTGGAAAAGATGGCACTCGATGCTTTTTAACCACTTAGGCGCCTTATCCTTATGTCCTTTCGAACCTCAAGGTGCAATTCAACTATTCCATTATGTTTTATGTTAGGGGTTAAGCTATTCCTGTATATCAAACTCTAAAAGGATTATGACCATCGATTTTGGCTATTTCTAACCCAACCCCACATAATTAAATCCGAGTCCACTATTAAGTTCTCCCCCATTACTTAGTTCCTCTTTTTCAAGCCAAAATTAAGTAAGAAAACAATATCCATATTTGTAACTACGAGAAATCAACTATAAATTGGGGAGAATTTAATAGATTTACACTAATTGAGTAATAACAAGATAAATCTAGCAATACCCAATTGAATTAAACACCCATCATCACACACCTCTATTTATAGATTTAGCTACTCATAATTGAGAAACACAAGAGCATATTTATCAATAAACTCAAACAATTTCATCATTAAGAGTAAGCAGAATCAAGCTCAAAATATCTCTACAATGGTGGTTATACCTTGCTGAAGAAGATGAAGATGAAAGAGTAATATTGAAATATTTCGTCTCTTCAACAATAGAGTGCTCTCTCTAAAAAAAGTAATGGGAATATTCAATAATATGATGATCATAGTACTTTTTCTGGAATATGCATAAATGCAGGTCATAACATTCTCCTCTTTTTCTAGGATGGATGTATTTGTCCATTTCAGGCGTTTTATCACTTCCCAGTCACTGGCAATTCGCCGGTGTCCATCCGCGGGCCATCGAATGGTTGAGGCTAGTGTCTGGTGAAGTCCAAGGAAGTTTGGCGTTTGCCACCGGTGGTTCATCGAATGTTGTTTCGCAAGCCACCGGTTGCATTAGTTCTTCATTCCAGTGGATACCTATGATCACCCTACATTTCACAGATGTCCTCCGGTGGAGTGCTGGTACCACCTGAATTTCCTCTTTTTCTCTCAATTTCATGCTCCTTCTCTTCAAGTTATACACCTGAAAAATCCAAAGGGAAAAAGGTATAAAATCCAACTAGAAGACTTTAAAACTAAGCTAAATCTCATGCTTAAGAACCTAATAAGTTGGTAAATTACCAACTCATCAGTTTCCTTTATCGTGTAGTTGATACGACTTGTTCTTTATCGCCATAGTACTCGTTGCCATAATATTAGTTGATCAAGCTGGTGGTCGGAGTTATATATATGTATACATATTTGCTTTCCTTATCAGGATTAGTTTTGTTTAGCTGTTGCCTCATATTAAAAGTGACATAATAATCTTCTTATATAAATTATCATCATTTAGTTGGCTATTCATAGATTGCTTCCTTGTCGATGCTTTTTAGATGCTTAGTGTTACATATTGATATTGGCAGCTCTCTAGCTAGTGTGGCATGCAAACCAAGTGGTTTTTACACCGATAACTATATAAACAACTCACCTATAAGCCTTTGGGATATCAGGATGCCTTTGAAGTTGTGATGCTAGCTTATAGTACTACCTTTATGCTACTAGTCATTGTAATTTCCTGTAAGGCTATTCGTGGTTAGCTGTTTAGAATTTTATCTTGTTAATAGACTCTCTGTAATTAGATTAGGGATAGAAACGATACAGATTGGTCGCTTACAGTTGTATTTGCTTGCTTACAAGCTACTAGTGCATCATTATTCTTTCAGAGAGACTATGGTTATTGTGTTGATTACCTTTGTGATATTAGTTGTTGTGGATATTTATGAGACTCTAGTGGATAGCTACAGGAGGCTTCAGTCTATTGTTAGTGATCTTATAGTTTGATATAATGTTTATATTATCACATAGGTCGCTTAGAGCCAGAGTATCTACTTGTAAGCTACCTGATTCTATGATGTCTTCATGACTATCCACTTAGCTGTGGAAACATGCGTTTGATTCTATACAGGTTGCTAAAGGGGAAAGTGACAGATGTTACTCACCTATGGGAATATACAACGGTCGTAGAGAGACATGAGGTTTAGAAAAAAAATATTAAGGTCCGCAAAGCCATATTAAAATAAATTCACTTATGGACATCCTTTATGCTTAAGTTGGTATTACTGACCCTTAATAGAGCCTTGTATGCTCAAGGTGCAGTTACAAGAGCTCAAAAGGCTCAAGATATAATTATAGGAGCCTAGAAGGATTAAACTACAAATACAAGAGCCCAGAAGGCTCTAGATAGAGACAAGGGAGCCAAGTGTGCTCAAGATATAGTTATAACTTGCCTACGGGGCTACAGTGTTACCAATAGTGGTATACAAATTGAGATGTACCTACCACGGCTTATAGGGGCTCAGGTAGGTTATTGTTTATTATTTGTACCTGCTAGGCTTATGGGGCCAAGTTAGGTTCTTGTATTGTTATTACTTGTGTAGCTTAGACTATAGATTAATGAGATCTTTCGGTTATCCTCTTACTCTTATAGCTGATTACTTCTACTTTCTTACTATAAACTTCAATTCCAACTTATTATTACTGTCTTATATACTCCACGCATTGTTGTACTGAAGCCCCGAGCTTTGGGGTGATGAACTCTTTCCTTCTAATATGCCCAAATTACACCTTTATGATAAGAAGTATAACATGTTCATAGTATAATATAGAACTCAACAAGGTTGAAGTCGAACTCCACCGGGAATATGGTGAAAACTATGTCTTATGTAGTTATTTACTTTTAGTCAATTATTTCCACAATAATGGGGTTTGGGAGAGTTGTTTGTGCTTTAATATCAATCAAAAGAATGAGACACCACCTATAATTTATTACTATTAAATCCAAGAAGAGGTGAAACTAGGATTGTGATCATCATGGTTTCTTAACGACATTCGGTTATTGACTCTAGTGGACTCATTTAATGCTACATATTGATTAGATTACTCAATCAAAATGTTTCTCAACCTATTCAAATAGATATCACTATTATATTCTCAAACTAAGGGTGACGAACAAAGAGCTTTGATAATTAACCTAAGTTAATTAATATTATTACAACATTAATCATTAGACAAGGGTTAAAACCTTAAATACTTATTATCACTTCTCTTTTAATATTTATACCTCTTACTCAAGCAAGTTAAACCTAGGGTTTATTCTAATATTTGCAACTATTAGAAATCATTCAAAATCAAAGAAGTGACAATGCATACGATTACATCAAACTAACCCACACGTCAATCACCATAATAATGTCTTTGTAAAATGAATCCTACAAACTTTAGTATTGAAACTTGGTTACACATGATACTTGAAATCAAAACAGTAATTATATTCATCAAATAAGATTTAAAATCCAAAGAAAATATCAAATGTCGATTGTAATTCCGATCACATGCTAATATTTCTCTAAGAACTCTTTGAAAGTAATGTACAATGTTGAGCTTTTTCTCCCCAAAAGTTTGATGAAAAAGAATAACCTAATTGATGCTAGTTATAATCTAAGAAAATTAAAAAATATACTTTGAAACAGAAGCCCTCTTTTCTCTTGAGCGGACAGTTCATCACTTGTACCGTTACACACTGCTTTTCAAATAGCTAGTTATATTTCCACAGGACTAACATAGTTTTGATAATCTAACAAATAGTTGATGGTCCATCATAGACACCATCAGAAAAATCTCTTTTAGTGCAATCATCTCCTAAGTATGACGGTAATGTTGAAGTTTCATCCTATGTTGACGAGTCGTCACATCTGGTTAAGCTTCTAGAATCTAATGATGGAGTTAACGGGCCATCACAGTGTTGACGAACCATTACAATGGCTTTCAATTTGAGCTTGCAAGCCTTTTTCAAACTATCTTCAACCAAATACTATTTTCATGTACAACACAAACAAAATTAAATCTATCAAAAGTTGCTCAAGAACTAGTAGTTATTCGTAGTTAATAGCATAAAATGTGTCGTCAAATATCAGCACATCAACACCCTCAACCTAGAACATTTTCTTCTCCTAATGCAACATACAAAATACAAAACCAAAGTAAAATAGATTTATGATAACCTTTAACAGTCATTAGGCTTAAAACATTTTTTTTGCAAGTGCAACTCCCTTTCAATAGTGTACACATGGAAATCATTCAATACATTAACTTATGAGGATATCAGTATTACATTATGATATCAATAGAGTACTTTCCATACACCAATAGTAATTATCCTTATAACTAGAAATTATTAGTGATCTTCTAGTGTCCTCACCATAAAGAAGTCCCAACTCTCACATAGTTATTTTCATGGGGACTAGAACAAAACAGTCACATCCACAACAACATTCGAACAACGCACATACAATGCCATACACTTCCCCATATTATCGCCGCTTCAGCTTTTCGGACCATTGACCAGGATCATTATATGACTTTATTGGCTTGTAATGTAGGTTTGGGGACAAGTATGATATATATGAACAAAGTGACTTAATCTTTCTTGGAACTACATTAATTTATTTGCTACTCTCCTATTTTCTCTCCCTTATTCTCGTTTATTTAATTTCCTTTTCAACTCACGGGTGTGGTTCACTTTGATTCTCTTTTTCTTCTTCAAGATGCCACTATTTTTCATTTCTTTTACCTTTTCATTTGCATTTTTCTTTTCTTCTCTTTTCCTTTTATTTTTCAAGAACACCACACCAATTTGTTTTCAACCATTAGATTCTACTTTTCACATCCAAACCTTTTTATACACCCTACAGTAGCCACCCTCAACTTAGGTGATTTGTCTGAGTTGAGATACACAATGTCCAAGAAGGGAAAGGGTTAAAGAAGATTCATTATAAAACAGTGGGAAGGTATATAGGATAATAAATTAAATGGGTCAATTAAGCTCAAAATCAAGAATCAAGGGATTATTCACATTGTTTGGTTAGTCATATACGCTTAGTGGACTGTTTATAAAAATGGCCTATAATACTCTCCTAGTTAGTTGTCCTATGACCTCAGAAAGATAAACTAGGATAGTTCTATATGCATGCAGAAATCAAGAACAGTAGCAAAATAGCTCATATACATTTGGCGCAGAATTGTAATATTAACTGCTAATTCTCAAAATGTGCTCTAGCTTAAGCATAGTTGCTACATCTATATATAACTAAGGTCATGCATAGATCTAACATGGTTAAATATGTTACAGTAATACACGCATGCACATCAAAGTTTGTGAGGATCTCCATTTACTTACATTTAAATGACAAGAGATTGTTGCCAACAACTGCTTTAAGTTTACATACTTCTCTTATACAAAAACAACCACAAAACAAAAACAACCTAAACATACTGATTCAATAAGCACACTTGAGGGAAAAGAAACACGATAAAAAAACCCTTAGGTAGTGCGACAGACTCATAGGTACCCCACCCCCCATAAAAAACTTGCATTGTCTCCAACGGACATATCAAAAATTAAAACTAGAAGTAGGGAATACCTGTGAAGCTCTATACTCATGATTCTAGAATAATAGTCTGGGGTCGTGTAACCCCAGGGACCTCAACAGTGGCGCTAGTGGTGACTAACGCACTCATAGTATCAGGTTGAACGACCTATGTAGCTGGAGAAGGTGTAAGGAGAGTCTACGACTTTGAAGAAGCTATAACATCAATTTTCTACTCACCAACATGGGTTGCCATCTCCTCGAGTCTCATTTCCTCTTTTACTCTAGATAGCTCTGAGCCTCAAGCAAATCTGCTCACTCTTGTTTCCTCTTTCTTTGCTTTTTCTTTTGTAATTTGGGCTCTCCCTTAACACCCTCTTGTGGGTGTTTTCCTGCTGCTTTAGGCTGCTTCCCCAATAGCTTGATAAATGTCTTATCTTCCTCTAACTTCTCAAATGCTACAATCAGGAACTCCTAGTTCTGCCTCTATTGCTACAACTTGAGAATGCCATGTTGAGCCTTTTTCAACTCCGCCGCAAATTTTGCTAGGTTTTGCACGATAATGTCCTTAAGTCCGTTATTCACCCTTGCCTCCATATCATCAATGTGATCATGAAGGCTCATATGGCTCCAAAGTAGTAACAAGAGCTCTATCCATAAAAGTGCCTAGCTACTTCTTATGTGTATCTGCTTTTCAGGCCACCTTTACAAAATTTGTTGGCATTAATGCATATTGCGTGGATTGTAGCACAAAAAATGTTAATTCAGTTGATTATACTCTCGGTGGTGCTACAGATACACCAGAGGTGGATGATGTTGATGTGGGGAGTGGAGTTGCAAGGCAAACTAATTTCATCCCTATGGCTACTCCAGTTGTGTCATTAGTTACTTCAGCCACTCTCGCATTTGGCTGTTGGGCCCAAATGCCTCAGGGACCTATTTGTGGAAGTTTCAAGTCATACATTGTTTCATCATTATATTTTTCCAGGTCATACATGTTGGTTGCAGGCGTCTCAACATCTATTCTTGCTAATATCGGGACATGAGCCTCTCTGCATAATCGGGTTATCAAACATAGGAATGGCACTGATGTGGATAATTTTATAACCTGACTATTCATATCATATGAGATAATCACTCCCATGTTTAATAGGAATCCGGACAGCAATATGGCTACTATTACTACTCTGTCTTCTCCCAAAGCATTGTATCCTCCTGTCGGGAATAGTCGGAATCGCACCACTACCCACCAGAATTTTACTGCAAATGTCAATGAGGAGTTAACTGTTCTCTTCATTGCATTTGTTACCCAAGAGGGTTGACCATCAATCAACACCTGCGCCAACCATGGACATTGGCTATATCAATTTCTCATTCAGTAGTTGAACTCATAGTTCTAGCTGGCAGCGTTAATTTTAGCCTATAAAGCATCTTATTGATGGAATCTGCTAAGATATAAAATGGGACCCGGTGAACTTATACTTTTAGTAGCATAGGCATATTTACTACTTTTTTCCCTTTTTTACACATACCATCTAGAGTGTCCACAAAATTCGCATAGAATTCACGAACCATGTTGGGGTAGTAATATCCTGGTGCTTCACTCATACACCCTAATCCATAGAATTTGTACCCTCTTTTAATTTCTGGGTACTCGAACAACTTAGAGTCTATGATCCTCACTTCCTCAGCAATACTCCTCTTGAGATGTCCTTTTCCGGTAATGGTGAGGATCTCCTGGAAATATTTATTGGACACCTTTATTTGTCATCTCTTGCTGTCCCTGAATCCCGTTTTTTTATCTTTTAGGACATAACCCCTCAGCGGCTTGGATCCCTCTGTCGGACTACTTATGGCCTCATTTTCATTGTCTTCTTCTGAGTTAGAGCCTGGACCATCTGAACTAGATCTATTTTCTAAAGAATTGTCTCCTTAATCATACTAGGGAGTAGTAACCTACAGTCTAACAGGGGATCTAGTTTTGTAAGTTGGTGATGGTCCCTCAGCTCCAACATTATATACCTTCTCTTCAGAGTTGATAGGTTCATCCTGATGACAATTTTCTGGGTCAGGACTGTCATTTCTTTTCTTAGAACCACCTCTAATAGGTTGGAATTTTGGTGGCATTATTACCTTTGATATTTGAACAATTAGTGTTAAGACTCATCTGAAAAGGAATGTGAAAAATGTGTGATTAGCTAATATTTTACAATTGTGACAGAGTGGACGACGAGCCATCACATAGGTGATGTACCGTCACTTTAATACCTATAAAGCACTAAGATCAGGACCGAGGGTTGAAATGGAGAAAACAAGATTTTCTACACTAAGTCATAGGAAAAGTCATCTAGTGACACGTGCAGTACCCTACGAGTCATTAAGTGACTTGTGAGGTAGGAAGGAGTTGGCTAAGATTTTTGTTTCTAGGGCTGACGATGATTCAAACCATGACTCGTGGTCAGAGCAACGAATAGTTGGATCACTCATGGTCAGAAGTTCGCATGAAGGTGAAAATGTTGGGCAGTGCTCATTACGACTCAGTCACCATGAGTCATTGGGTACACCACAGGTCGTGGTGACCCTCGCAGTGATCCTCGAAGGTATTCCACTGTTGCAACGACAGGAAGGCCACAGCTGTCCCCTCAGGGCATTAATCATCCAGTCCCTCATTGGGACTGGCAGTTTGTATTTTTCTACGAATTTATTAAGGGTTTTTCCATAATTCCTAAGTTCTTAAGACCTAAACTACATCGTTTTAAGCTTATATAAGTGTGTTTTAAGAGGTTTTAGTTCATTCTAAGCCTATCCCCTCCCCATGCATACAAGCCTAGTACTTTCTAAGGGTGATCAAGGTTAGGACTCATCAATTTCTTCCCCAAACTTCCTTTGGGCACTCAAGAGGGTTGTGTAATAAGAATTTTCCAGGTATGTAGGGTTATGAATGGGTGTATCCATCCACTCCCATGCCTAATCCCTCTTTAATTTCATGTGATATCTAAGTTGATGAATCTATGGGGTTTTAACCCAACTTGTGAAATCTCTAAGTATCTATCATGTGTATTCTCTACGCTTGTTTCTAATGTTAAATTATGATTCATGGGCATGTTTATAATGTTTTCAATTAAAAATTATGATTTCAAAGTTTTATAAAACATTCCCATCTATGGAAGCTTATGAAAAGATGAGATTATGATGTAGGCTCCTAGTTATGATGAGATGTTCATGATGAAAGTATCGTTTTGAATTACCCATCTCTATTTTCATGTTTTGAGTAATCAAAGTCTATTTCAAGCATGTTTACGTATTGGGAAAGCCCATATGATCAAGTATGTTTCATGATTTTTCTAAATTTCATGTTGTTAGCTTACCACATGGTTTTTTATTCTAGACTCCCACTCTTATTTATCTTGTGGTATGGTTTGAGCCAAGGCCCTTCATGATAGGTTTTCGGAATATGTATGTCATGTCATCATTCAGCTTCGTCACTATACGATGGTCAGCTTTGTTGAAAAACAATGGAGAGCATATGTTGTTCTTTGGATTAATGTCTAGCACTGAGTAGGCTAAGGGTCAGTCAACCCTATGCCTCAAAACTACATGCCAACATAGGTATGTTCCGATTATTTAGGACATCCCTTGTGAGCTACCCCTACCCCCAAGGGGCCTTCAGCTTGATATCGATATCATGGTAGCATCCTCAGCTCCAGAAAGGCTCTGGACAGCTCTACCCACTTGAGTGTAATAGTCGAGACCACATAAGCTTTATCGTGGCAATGTCGGTTATATGAAGAGTCTCCCATTGTTCCTCATGATTTTAGTTATGCGTGATCATTAGTTAAGATATTATGTTTTCAGAATGTTTGACCCAATGTTCATATTTACTTATGATTATAAGTTTTCAGCTTTGGGTCATTCGATTCTGTTATGATATTCAGTTATGTTTCATTCATATTTTCAGATTATAGCATGGGAGCCCTACTCTAAGACTCTTATTGTGAAATGTTATGATATGCAAGATCTCTGATTTTGCTTTCTTAGCGGTTTTACGTACCTTTCATACTTGGTACATTCCCTGTACTAACCACATACTATATGTTGAATCGATTCATGCTACAGGCTCAGTCATTTATGCTCAGTCCCGCTGCTAGCCTGATCTTTAGTATTAGCATCTCCCAGACAGAGTTGGCGAGTCCTCATCTTTTGGGGGCACTTCTTATTAGTTATATTCAGTATTTTAAGTTTTATACTTTAGGGAGTTAATGGAGGTCTTTTCCCATCAACTCGTCAGTAGTAGAGGCTTATCAAACATAGTGTGTATTCAGCTTCAAACTTGTGTTATGTATTCAATTATTTGATGTTAGCAAATTATCAGACTTTTGCTATGTTATATGTTATATATCCTCAATTAAAATGTGGAGCTTAGATGTTATGTTCATGCCTTGGGTCGACTTGGAGCCTCTCGGGGTTGTTTGTCCCGTGTCTCAATCCGAGCCTATGTTTGGTCTGTGACAAACTTGGTATAAGAGCATTAAATTGTGAAGTGTCTTAGGGTGTCGAAAAGAAACATTAAGTAGAGTCTTTTTCATGGGTGTGAAGTGTGCCACACTTATGACGAAGAGGCTACGAAAAATTTTAGGAAACTTCCCTTATTTCATGATCAATGTCATATGATGAAATGTCTTTCCATCCTTCTAACTCATGCTATACACATTTGAAGAATCATGCCTCCTCGCCGAGTTAACTGAAGAAGAAACGGAAATGGAAATGACCACGAGAATGGCAATGCGGATGAGCACCAGCAGGCCTCACCAGCCCCCCAAGGTCTTGTACCCGAGTAGGTAGCCCACTATTTGGTCAAGGATTTTCGTACCGTGATACTTCATCAGGACATTGATTTCTCATGGATAGTTCTATACACTCAGTAGATGAAGGCGTGGTAGGTGAGTGAGCGGGAGAGAGAGGCCAACAGGGCAAGGACTGATAGCTTGGTAATCTCCCAGCAGAGACCTAATGGTGGGCACCATCAGCAGTCCCACCCGAGATCATCATCCCCAGCACCATCAGCAGCGAGTGTGCCATCCAAATCTACGCGGGACCAAAGGGGATGAGCATCAGGCTCTCGAGGTTAGGGGAGCAGATCTATGGATCCCAGTATTCCGGCTTGTGATAGGTGTGGCCAGAGGCACACGAGTCAGTGGTTAGCAAGTTTAGGTGCTTGTTTCAGGTGTGGGAAGCCCTGACATATGCTCAGAGATTGTCTAGCAGCTAGACCGGGCCATAGTAGTGTCCGAGACCCAGTCACTAACTCAGCAGCCCCACCAGCATGCTCAGCTCAGCAGGGTGCATCCATTAGTGCAAATGATGGTCAGTTCCAGAATAGATTCTATGCCCTAGCATCTTGTTAGGAGTAGGAGGTCTCCCAGATGTAGCCAAGGGCTACTTTATCTTTTGTGAGGTTAATACCCCAAAAGCCCTAAGATCAGACCCGAGGATTGAAATGGGAAAAACAAGATTTTCTGCACCATGTCACAGGACGAGTCATCCAGTGACCCATGCAGTACCCCACGAGTTGTTAAGTAACTTGTGAGGTAGGAAGGAGTTGGCTAAGATTTTGGTTTTCGGGGCTGACCACGAGCCATGACTTGTGGTCAGAGCATTGGTTCAGTCGTGGTCAAAAGTTGGCATGAAGGTGAAAATTTTGGGCAGTGCTCTTCACGACTCGGTTACCACGATTCTTTGGGTAAACCACAAGTTATGGTGACCCTAGAACGTATGAATTCCAGTGTTCGCAATGACAGGCAGGCCATGAGTCATGCCCTAGGCCACGAATCGTCTAGTCCCATGTTGGGACTTGCAGTGTTATTTTCCTGTGAATTTATTAAGGACTTTTCCATTATTCCTAAGTTCCTAAGACCTAAAATATGTCATTTTAAGCTCAAATAAGTGTGTTTTAATAGGGTCTAGTTCATTCTAATCCTATCCCTCTCCATTCATGCAAGCCTAGTAGTTTCTAAGGGTGATCAAGCTTAAGATTCATAAAGTTCTTTCCAAAACATCCTTTGGGCATTCAAGAGGGTTGTGTAATTAGAAATTTTCCAGGTAAGTAGAGTTATGAATGGGTATATCCATCCACTCCCATGCCCAATCCCTCTTTAATTTCATGTGATATCTAAGTTGATGAATCTATGGTGTTTTAACCCAACTTGTGAATTCTCTAAGTATCTATCATGGGAATTCTCTATGCATGTTTCTAATGTTTAATTATGATTCATAGACATGTTTTATAACATTTTCAATTACAAATTATGATTTCAATGTTTTACAAATAAGATGCCCATCTATGGAAGTTCATGAAAAGATGAGATTATGATCTATGTTCCTAGTTATGATGAGATGTTCATGATGAAAGTATGATTTCAAATTACCCATGTCTATGTTTATTTTTTGAGTAACCAAAGTCTATTTCAAGCAATTTGAAGTATTGGGAAAGCCTATATGATCCAGTATGTTTTAGGATTTATTTAAATTTCATGTTATTATCTTACCACATGGTTTTGGAGTCTAGACTCCCACTCTTTTTCAGCTTGTGGTATGGTTTGAACCAAGGCTCTTTATATTATGTTTTTATAATATGTGCATCATGTCATGATTCATCTTTATCACTAGACGATGGTCAGCTTCACTGAAAAACGATGGAGAGCATATGCATGTTTTTGGGAGTAGTGTCTAGCACCGAGTAGGCTAAGGGTCAATCCACACTGTACGTCAGAACTACACACAAATGTAGGTATGTTCAGATTTTTCAGACCTCCCTTGTGAGCTTCCCCTTCCCCCAAGGAGCTTTCAGCTTGGTATTGATATCATGGTAGCATCCTCGGCCTTGGCAAGGCTTTGGACGGCTCTGCCCACTTTAGTGTAATAGTCAGGAATATATAAGCTCTATTGTGGTAATGTTGGTTATATGACGAGTCTCCCATTGTTCCTCATGATTTCAGTTATGCATATTCATCAATTAAGATATTATGTTTTCAGCAGGTTTGGCCCAATTTTCAATTTTACTTATGACTATCAGTTTTCAGCTCTGGGTCATTCGACTCAGTTATGATATTCAGTTTTGTTTAAGTCATGTTTTCAGATAATAGCATGCAATCCCTACTCTTGGACTCTTATGGTGAAATGTTATGATATGCAAGATCTATGATTTTACTTACATAGCGGTATTACTTACCTTGTATAGTCGGTACATTCCACTTGCTGACCTCGTAATCTATGCTGTATGGTTTCATGATACAGGTTCACATATTCAGGCTTAGTCCCCCCCCCCTAGCCAGATCTTCAATGTTAGTATCTCCCAGTCAGAGTTGGTGAGTCCTCATCCTTCGAGGGTCCTTCTTATAAGTTATATTCAGTATTTTAAGTTTCAGATTTTAGTGAGTTAGTTGGGGTCTTGTCCCATCAACTTTTTAGTGGTAGAGGATTATCAGGCATAGCGTGTATTCAGCTTCAGACTTGTGTTATGTGTTCAGTTTTTTGATGTCATCAAATTTTCAAACTTTCTCTATATTATAAGTTAGATATCCACATATAAAATGTTGAGCTTAGATGTTATGTTCATGCCATGGGTCGACTTTGGAGCCTCTCGGGGTACTTTATCCCGTGTCTCAATCTGAGCCTATGTTTGGGTTGTGATAGTCACTTTCTCCATCATGTGTATCCAGTAATTTAGAGAATTTTATAGACAAGTAACAGTTAATAATGAAGGTCCATTACCAAGGTAACAGTCCATCACTTTTGTCGTAAGACGTATCCAGTCAACAAACTAATGAGCAGGCAAGTGACTGTGAGTAGTGATGGTCAATCACGAAGGTGATGTTCCGTCATTTCCTCTGTCACACATATCTTGTAACCTAGAGAATAAATCGACAAGTGACGGTGAATGTGATGGTCTGTCATCAAGGTGATGTTCCATCACTTCCTCTATCATATGTATCCAATGTGCATTCAACTACTAACTTTGATAGTGGCGGTCTGTCGAATAAGTGATGGGTTATCATTTATCTCATCATGCTACATTTTTGTGCACAACAATGGTGGGTACTCGGACTTCCCCTTACCACATACGTAAGGACTTACCTATAAACTAAAACAAGCACAAAATTCACTATTTCTCTTAGAATGTTGTCACTCAATCCATCATAGGGAATAGTCATATGATACAATTACGTATATTAGGGTTTTCAAAATTAACTAAGCAATTAGGCATGAGAAACAAAGCAATATCCAATTTCCACTTCACACACATCATTAACTAACAATCCTTACTCCTTATAATAACAATAGCAGGAGAAGCGTACATGTTGGTCAGTGAGAAAATGAGGCACACTATCTCACTTTGCCTTTATCACAAAATCAAACTGGGACAAAGAACTTGGGATAACCACTTGGCTACTCAGTGATCGGGGGAAAGACAAGTGGAAGAAGAGATGGAGGATTTAAAGGTGAGTGTTACAAAAATTAAATACTGAGAGTAATGGGGGAAAAATAAGAAAAGTAAAATATTTAAAAAAAATTTGAAATAAATTGTAGTGTTTGATACAGTTCAGGCTATAAGGTTTTGTTGGATCGTGTACAGGTTCATTAGAAGGAAAACTTAATTGATTAAGTGACGGTAGGCGTGATGGCCCATCAGAGATTCAATGGTCCATCATATGAATTGTCACCCTCATGCAGACAAAATCATCATATGACCACTTCATAGGGAGCAGATGACGACCCGTTAAGTGCTTGACAACATGTCAAGTTGGTCATCGTTCTTATCCAAAATCTCATTTTCCTGTGATCACCTCTGACGTAGCAAATGATGGCCTGTCAATGATCTAACGGCTCCTCAACTCTTTCATCATGTTTATCCAAAATTCCCATAGTTTTCTTCCATTTGTGAATACACAGAGTGACAGCTCGTCATGGCTGTAATGGTTCGTCAATTATATTGTTAGGCTTATCCAAAATAAATAAAATTTTCCTTCCCTTTTGACGGCTCGCCATGTTGTTGGCGGCCCATCAATTGTTAAGTCACCTCTTTCTAGAATCACCTATAACTGCACACTTAACACCCCTTTCAACCAAGAAAAATACCAAATCAACTATGATAAATTATAAATACAACAATCTTGGGTTGCCTCCAAAGTAGCGCCTGATTTAACATCACGGCACGACTCGTGTAACTTGATTACTCAGATTTCATCAAAGAACACTAACTCTAACACTTTTACCTCCTTATGAACTCCATAGTACTGCTTCACACATTATCCATTTACTTTGAAGCGTTCCCCTTATTGATTTTCCAACTCAATAGCTCCAGATTAGAATACTTGTGCCACCTTGAATGGCTTACACTATTTTGACCTAAGTCTGCTCAGAAACAGATAGAGTCTAGAGTTAAACAACAACACGAAGTCTTAGGGGCTAAACTCCATCTTTTCAATCCTTCAGTAATTGTATATATTCATCTCTTCCTTGTATAAAGTTTCCCTCTCATATGATCTCAGACGGAATTCATCCATCTCATTTATCTGATCAAGCCTCCGATTTGCAGTTTCACTCCAGCTCAAGTTGAGGTTCTTAAGTGCCCATAGGGCCTTATACCCAAGCTCAATAGGAAAATGGCAAGCCTTGCCAAACACTAACTGGTACAGAAACATCCCACTAGGTGTTTTGAACACTTTTCGGTATACCCATAATGCATCATCAAGTTTTTAAGCCCAGTCGGTTCAGTTAGAATTTACAGTCTTGGCCAGGATGGTTTTGATTTCTTGATTTGATACCCCTAATACACCACTTAATTGTGGATAATAAGGGGTAGCAACTTTGTGCTGCTTAACTCCATACTTTGCCAGCAAGGCACTATATGCTTTATGCAGAAGTAGGAACCCATATCACTAATAATAGCTTTCGGAGTAATAAACCATGTAAAGATATCCTTTTTAAAGAAAGAAGTGACGCTCTTATCATCATTAGTTGCCTATTCCATAGCTTCCACCCATTCAAAACATAATCTACTCTGACTAAGATGTACTTCTGGCCCCATACATCAAACAATTCAACTTCCAGGACTGGAGTCATAGAAAACACATGTCTTTGAGAGATAGATCCCTGCCTTTGGCATTGATCACATGCCTTTACATAATCATAAGCATCCCGGTGTATCATGGGCCAATAGTATCCACATTGCAAGATTTTTTGAGTTGTCCAAGCAAATCCATGGTGCCCCCCAATAGGAGATGAATAGAAAGCCTCTAGGATGCTCATCATTTCTACTTCTCAAACATATCTCCTTGTGAAATTATCAGCAAAGAGCTGGCACAAATATGGCTCATCCCAAAAGTACTTATTCACATCATGAAGGAATTTCTTCCTCTGATGAAATGTCAAGTCTTTTGGCATCATGTCGCTAACAAGATAATTTGTGAAATTAGCAAATAAGGGAATAAGATCAAGAGATTTCGCTAGTACCTGCTCATCATGGAAGGAGTCATCAATCTCTCTTTCATCTGCTACTTTTCCATCATCCTCAAGTTTTGATAAATAATCTACTACTTGATTTTTAAACCCTTTGTGATCTTTAGCTTCAAAGTCAAATTCTTGTAGCAAAAGCACCCATCCTATCAACCGTGGTTTTGCATCTTTCTTTCCATAAGATATCTCAAGGCATCATGGTTAGTGTGCACAACCACTCTGGTGCCAAGCAAGTATGCCCGAAAATTTTTGAAGGCAAACACCACAACAAGAAACTCTTGCTCAGTCATCGTGTAGGTCTTCTGCTGGCCCCAACACTGCTCCAAGTGTAATTCCACTTGCTTCACACATCACCTCGAATGGTTACGACCAATCTGGAGAAATAATTATTGGGGCAGGCACCAACTTCTCTTTAAGGCATTGGAAAGCATTCATACAAGCTTCATTAAATGTGAATTTAGCATCCTTCTCCAATAACTAATGAAATGGGTTGGAAATTTTCGAGAAGTCTTTTATAAACCTCCTGTAAAACCCTACATGGTCTAAGAAGCTCCTTACATCCTTCACTGAGATTGGTGGAGGATATTTCTCAATGACCTCAATTTTCGATCTGTCTACTTCAATACCTTTACCGAAAATCTTGTGACCTAAAATAATGTCCTATTTCACCATGAAGTGGCATTTCTTCCAGTTCAACATAAGATTTGCTTGTTCATATCTTTGAAAAGTTTTGCTTAGATTAGCCAAACAATCCTCAAATGTGTCACCTACAATTGAAAAGTCTCCCATAAAGACCTCTAAATATCTTCTACCAGGTAAGAAATAATTAATATCATTCACCTCTGAAAGGTTGTATCCCAAATAACTATACAAGAAACAATACTAACCCCTATCTGCCAATCTATCTAGAATCTCATACGGCATTAGGAAATGGTCTTTGAGCATCCAGGTATTTAACTTCCGATAATCCATATAGGCATACCAACATGTGACGGTTCTAAAAGGAATTAACTTATTTCTCTTATTAGCCACCACGGTCATGCCTTCCTTTTGGGGATGTATTGCATAGGGCATGACCATTTACTATCAGATATCGGGTATATCACACATGTATCTATCCATTTGATTATTTCTTTCTTCACCACCTCTTGCATCGGTAGATTAAGCCTACACTGATGCTCTTTACTCAAAACACCATTTTACACCAGCTGAAATTTATGAGTGCATAATCTTGTAGGGATCCCGATATTATCGGCAATAGACCACCTAATTTCTCTCTTAAACCTCTTCAACAAAGAAACTAGTCCTTCAACATACCCTTTAACTAAGTCAGCCACCATAATAATAGGCAGGGTATTTTTCTCTCCTAGTAAAGCATACTGGAGGTGATTTGGAAATGCTTTCAACTCTAATACTGGAGGTTCTTCGACTGGGGGCTTAGCTGGGGGAGTTGGTCTATTCTTCAAGTCCAAGTCCAACTTTGGGGCATAGGAAAATAAGACCCCATCCCTGCTAGATCATTCGATCTTCATAACCCCTGATGTCATCACCATCGAAGTTCATCATGCAGCTAATGTTCAACCGTGAACTTCTCTTCCATAGGAGCTTTAATCACTCTTTCACCCATGATATCAATAGCCAAGACAATGTTCATGTCTCTCAATTGCTTCATAGACTAGTAAATAAACATTGAAGATCACTTCTTCATCATTTAATTTGAACTTCAGCTCACCATTCCTCATGTCAAGCAAAACATGCCCTATAGACAAGAATGGTCGCCCTAAAATTATGGGACTTTAAATTCCACTTCACAATCCATGATTACAAAGTCAGCAGGAAACATAAAGTGCTCCACCTTTACTAGCACATCACATAGAATCCCCACTGGCCTCTTGACTGAATGGTCAGCTATTAGCAACCTCATAGTAGTCGATTTGAGGGCTCTCAAGCCCAACTGCCTATATATAGCCAGCAGTATCACATTGATGTTAGCTCCAAGATCACATAATACTTTAGAGAAGTTGAATTCACCAATGGTGCATGGAATAGTGAACATGCTAGGGTATTTCTTCTTCTAGACCAGTAAGGGTGAAAAGATCACACTACAATGATGAAGATTATCAACTGGCTTATAACTAACAATCCTCTTCTTAGTAACAAAGTCCTTCATGAACTTGTCATAACCTTACCTTTGCTCAAGAGCCTTTATCAATGGAATGTTGAAAGACAACTGCTTCAATATTAACATAAATTTGTGAATTTTCCATCTTCCACCTTCTTTTTTAATCTCTGTGGAAATGGAGGTGGTGGTCTAGAAATTTGAGTCAAAGGCATTACCACCTCCTTTCCTTTTTCATTACCTCGATCTTCATCAGCATCCCTACTAAACACTAGCTTTACAGACTTAGCAGGAATCACCTGCACAACCTCATTCCCATCAGCAAGTTTTGACTCTGAAGCTACCTTGTCTTCCTGCTCATCTCTAATAGGAACTATTTTAGTAAACACTTTGCCACTTCTTTTTGTCAAAACAAGTAGGGTCCATCCTTTTTTGGGTTTTGCATTGTATTAATAGGTAGGGTATAGCTCTTCCTCTAATTAAAGGATGCAAACAACTCCCCATTTGATACTCTAGATGTTTAATGGTCGTGGAGTGTGAGTCCATCAGTTGAATGATGTTGGAAAGGTCACTCTTCATATCGTTAATTCTAGAGTCAGTAGATTTGACTCTTTGCAAGACCTTGGCCAATATCTCCTCAGTCTTAAAAATTCTAACCTTATTACTATTTTTCTCAAGGTTTCCGGGAGGAACACATACCCTGCTGCTATCATTCCTGTAATTCTCTTTATTCTTCCAGCTTCCTAATCTTGATATCTGCAACCAGCTATGTTGTAATAATTATCCCTTAGATAGTTCTAACCTTGGTTTCCCTGGCCATTAGCCCAAAAAAATCGATATTATTCAACTCAATCATCAATCTGCTTTATGGTCCTGACATCAGACTCCATATATAGACTGTACATAAGGCTCGGGAAGCGGATGGTGGTGCTCAATTCCAAGGCTCAATCTAATATTTCCTCAACTATGATACAAGGAATATTGGTTACATACCTTGATATTATACAAGCCACCAACCCAGTTGTATATGCGCTCAGTGTGATATCATTTTCTATTGGTGCCAACCTGTGTCGGACTAGTGTACAACAATCTTTCGCAACGAAATTCTGTTACTCTTTTGTGACTTGTCATCCATTAGTCCACACGACCTCTTCCTTCTCCTCTATAATGATTTTAGATAACCACTTCACATGCCTCTGTTGATCCTCTACACTTAAATGTTTGACCTTTTTCAAGGCCTTCATCTGGTGGTCATATTCGGTAGTCAAAGGTAGGGCTTGGTAATCTGTATTCTGCAATAGTTCGTTCAAATATATCAACAGGTCTCCCCAAAACTACATGCTATCAAGTATGGGCTGGTATTTCACTTTCTGTCCTACTGGGGTATGATGCTCTAGAGTGGCTAAGTAGTTGGCATAGAATTCCTGACCATATCAGCACTAAAGATGTCAGGACCCTTGCCATTCGTTCAAAGTTATAGAGATCAAATAACCTTTTCATCTCATCCAACCTATTCAATGCCTCAGTAAAAGTCTGAGGCTCCTCCTGGATACTCTTCTTAGGTTTCAACATTGATGTTAGGGTGAGACCCTGCTCATACATCTCCCGTGCACCTGGCATACCCTATATGATTGTGCCGCTTTCTATGGGTAGGGTCGACTCATCCTCCACCTCTTGTGCCTCCTCCTCAGACTGGGCCTCATCTGAACCCTCTTTATATCGATCTTCATCTAAGACCTCTTCTGCTTTTGAGCCATTTTCGGACTCATTTGAATATGCATCATCTCCCTACTCAGACTAAGGAGCTGCTACTGGATATGTTGAAGGGACCATGTCTTGGGACCTTCTCTGTGCCCTAGTGGTTCGTGGCTCCTCAATTTCATATGTGTCAACATAGTATTTTTCCATGGAGCCACTAGGTGAATTTGCCTCCTTCTCAGATGCAGAGGCCTCAACCCTCCGTGCTCTCTGGGCTTCTATCTCATCTCGGGCCCTCCTTTCCTATGCATTTTTGTTTGCTTGTCTTTTGTGTGCCATTGTACCTATGGAGGGATGATTAGTACATGTGATTCAAGAAAGTGTAAGAAAAAAAAGTTTATCTGCATTTTATTGTAATGGCTCATTAGTACGACTCGTACCATGATGGTATGATTCATATTGTGAGTCGTAACATTCAGGTTTACATGTACGACCCCCTAGTACGACTTATACCAAGATGGTGCGGTTTGTACTAAAGGTTGTAGCCTCAACTTCTTAAAATTACCTTCTTTGATGTTATGGTATGCCCCTTTACAATGACCCGCGATGGGATCCTGCAAGTTGTACTGATTTCGCCCAAGCACACATGGTCATCAAGTAATATAGGACTAGAATCTCCGATTATCGTACCTACAGAGACTTGTTAGTTCAATTGTTATAAGGTTCTTACTTTATTTTTCTATTCTAACAAAACAGTTGAAATGGGGAATGATTTGGAAAATGAAACTATTAAAAGATTTAAATGTAGAATTCACTAAAGTGGTTACAAGCTTGGTATTACTTCGATGATGATGAAAATCTAGGGAGAGGGCCTTTTTTTTGCTTTCAGGTTGAGTTTTCAAGACATGATTACACTAGAACGATTCGTCCAGTGGTTGCTAGTTGCAAGTTACTATCCCATTGCTTGCCACAATCCCTGGAATCCAAGAACTATTTCATGAACCCTAACACCTATATCCCTATGGTCATAGGAGAAACATGAAATGACGATTATTCCTACTTGTATTTCAACTAAATAGGGTTGAAGGAGATATCCCTATCCTCAACAACAACTTATATCCTCTCACCAATGGGTTCGAGGGTCTTTGAATTCCTGCTCTGTATTTACCTTTAACCCTTTTGATTCTGTTTTGCATGTTTAATCGAAAGTCAACAGATTCACTTACAAGGTGATTAGTCTTATAAATAAGCAATTAAAACAAATAAATACAAAAAACTATTAAAGAAGAATCAAATCTAGATTAAATTAGTCTTTCATATAATCAGCCATCCACCATGGCCAAGACCCTAGAATATGAGTTTATCCACTCATAGACAAGTGAAAAAACTAATACTTAATTATCATTATTCGAAATAAAATAGTAAAGAAGAGAAGAAACCTAGTTTAGAACATTGTCTTTCTTCCCAACGGCATACAAGCCTCCACAAATGAAATACGGAATGTAAAAATGATTCAAAGATCCCTAAAAAACACCCTACATGATGTATTTATAGTTTACCCTTCAAATGATGCTTCTTGCCTCCAACAATTAGCTTAATATCAGCAATTTCAGCCCAGTATAGGTCTGGCGCACCACCCTCACTATCTCACTACAGAGTTAGTCCAATTTCCAACAATTTTAGCTCTGGGATAGGTCTGATGCCCTATCCTCACCGTCTCACCAAAGACTTAACTAATTTTTTGCTCTTCTAACACCTCAGGCTCACCACTCTCGCCATAGCACCAGAGTGTTACTAAAATTCTTGAACATTAGGACCCCTCTAGCCCGCAGCTTCCTCTATCTCACCAGATTTTTTAGAATTTTCTCTTAGTCTGGGGAAGCTCTGCGGTTCCACACCCACCATCTCACTAATGTGTTGAATGAACATCCTATGAAGTTAAGGACATGGTGTGGGGCACTAACCATAGCCCCAAAAATGATGAAATTATCTCATGAAGTTGAGAGCCAGGCACTGGTTGCTAGTCATAGCCCTCGAATCTTCTTCTCATCTTCCCAAACCTTCAACCTTGATTCATTTTCTGTCCTTTTTCCTTGGTTTCCTACTCAAAACACCTCAAATCGTTTGTTAGCATACAGAACACACAAACATATGAATTTATGCATTTATTAAGGGCTATAAACTCTAAAAAAGGTAAAAGATGGGAAAAAACAAAGCAAATGGCATAGAAGTATGCCCAACATCACCACCCCACACTTAAAACATTATTCGTCCTCGAACAATCCTTAATTCCATACATAAAATCATCTTTTGCCATCAAAATTTGTACCTCTAAAAATTCACATTGAGCCAACTAGCATAGAGCATAGATCAAGTGGTTCATCAACATACAACAATTCTCATCGAGCACATGTAAAAGTTTCACCCTCAAGACCACACAACCGCTATAATTGTCTCATCTTTTTAAAACAAGGGGCCAACATTATTAAGTATGAAATATGCAACAAATAGTACACTGAATTAGACATCCTATGTCCCTCACTTTTATTGATGCTCCTCTCTCATATTATCAACGCAAACACATGGAACATAGAAAGCAAGTCACTCTCATGCTCACAAACGATGTAATGCACATAGGTCACATAACATAAACTTGCCCTTCATGTATAGTTAGACCACTTGGTTGTTTCAAGAGATTCGATTCACAAGAACTTTTCTTGGTTGTAATATCAGCTAAGGGACAGGTAGGAATGATAATTCTTTTATAGGGACTACCGCTCTAAGCACTTTTAAGACATCTTTCACTTTTCAAGTCCACCACCTTTTTCTTGCTTGTTCACTCTTCACTAACTCACCTTTTTTCCTTTTCTTTTCTTCTCATGCCCCATTTTTCACTACTTGACTGCTAGTCTCTGCTTATAGAATCAATAAGAATTTTTGCAATAAAAGTTCTACCTTTCATTGTCCTAGAAGCAAGTAAACAACATAATTCTATGGACACTCATTCTTCCTTTTTTTCTCCTCTTACCACAATTTGTTCTTTTTCTCTTAACATTATACCTCAGTGGACCTTTACTTTCAAGTTTCAAATTGCATAGAGTACTTTGAATCAATAAGTCTGAGGTCTCACAAAAAGAGGGACTAAGTTACTTTCGTGGCTAAGAAAGAATAAAGCTTATGGCTCAAATGGGGATTAACTAGGGAGAATGTATAGGGAGGTAAATAAATATGGGAAAAACATGGATTTTTCAAAGAAACACCTTGATCATATCCTAACTCCCTAACAACTAGCTATCCTATGTACTCTAAGGCACGTTCTAGATGTTAAAACATGTACCAACAAGACAATTTTGCTAACCTCTCATGGCAATGAAGAATCTAGCCAGCTTCCTACAGCTACATAATCATACAATCATATTGAATGAAAATTTTCATTATTAAGACACTAAAATCATCTTGAGTCAAATTAAAGAGATATGTGTGTCTCTTATGGATTCCTCACTTATGTTCTCAACATGACCACTTTGTTGACTCTAGCATAGTAGCTAAGTGGAATGTCAACAAGCACACAAGTGAATGATATATGACTCAATCCTTAAAAAAAGTGTCTAATTTCCCTTAAGATGGACATCATCCATCTATCATGGGGAAGAGTCACTACTCTAAGAAGACAACAACTCCTAAAAATGCAAAAATTGCCCATTTCAAAGGACTCCCCTTAGGAAAAGAACCGAGGCCATAAGAAAACCAAAGGGTGAATGAGATACGCCATTTTCAAAAGATTTTCACACAAAATTTGATGTCATACTCACCCTTAAATAACAAAATTCAGGGAGACATACCCTCACCCCACACTTAAAGTCTTATTCTGTCCTCAGAGCAACTAAAATCAAAAGTCATATTAGAGTGAGAAATTACTCCATGAGGCCCTTTAAGGCCAAACTAGCAGCAGGTTCTTGAATTTGCGGGTCACATGACCCCACGCTTAGGATAAGACCATGCTCCTTAGCTTTAATTTTCAGGTACTCAAACTTCTCTATCTCTGCAAAAGAGAAACAACAATTAAAATGACACTATACAAAAACAAGAAAAACTACAGCATTACAAATTGGGTTGCCTCCCAACAAGCGCCTGATTTAACATTGCGGCACGAGGCCATCATGTTTCTTGTTTTGAAAAAGTATCATTATTGAAAAAAGTAGATCTTTAATCGGTTCATCATGGGTCATGCATCATGAGGCTAAATTTAAAAGAAATCAAAATCGAAAACATTATAAATAGTTTAAATCATAAAAGTTGATAAAAAAAACCCTTAGAATATGATAAAATTTAAAAATCACAAAGCCCATTAACAATCATTAGATTTTTATATAAATCTACTTCAAAACCCCATAAATTTTTTATAGAATTTTTATGAAATCATAGAGACATTGCATGGGTGTGAAAGGAAACACCCATTGATAGCCTTACATATCTGAAAACAACTGATTCTTAACCTCCCCTAAATGCCCAAGAAGGAATTGGAAGGATTTGAAAAGAAAAGCTTTGAATCACCCTATGCTCTCAATACTCTTGCATGCATGAATGGAGACTTAGAATAAATTATCCCCCATAAGAACCCACCTTCCATAAGCTAAAACAACGTAGTTTTGGGTCTCATAGAATAGAAAAGTCAAAAATTCCCTTAATGAATCTGGCTTGAAAACTGACAGATTGGACCAACAGATGGAACTAACGAGTCGTTTGAAGGAATGACGACCCATTGTGTTGCTTGTCGTTTGCACTGTTGAGACTTTCCTCCGGAACTGAACAACAGATGGACAGGACAACTCGTCCTCTAAACTAATGGATATTTACATCGACCGTTGTATACCCCTTTACTAAATCTGAACCTCCTGACCATGAGCCTCACCACGAGTCATGGTTGCTTCCAACGAGTCGTGGTCTTGATCCATTACATGCACTGGAGATCTTAGCAACCAAACGACGACGGGTAACCATGGGTTTTTTCTTCTCACAATGAGTTGTTGGAAAACCCATTGTATCCTATCTGCTAAACCCAGCCTCCTCAAATGCCTGCTAACAATGGCTCGTTGTCTCGAACAACGAGTCATTGTGTCGTCCATCGTCTCCACTGTCACCAAGACTTCCCTCACCACGACTGTATACAACAACCTATGGTTAGACACCACAAGTGGTTACATGGCCCACACTGTGATATTTTTCCCAGTTGCAATAGTTTTCAACTTTTAGCTCTCAGGTCTACTCCTAGGCACTTTCGGGGTATTACAATATCTCCCCCATGGGAACATTCATCCTCAAATGTAGGAATGAAGCAGAACACAGAGAATGGTAATTATCATATTCAAATACTTATCATTTAAATCGAAAACTGATTGAATGACTACCTCCAAAAAGAACTACCTAGCTGAACCGAATTCAGACATCACATATATCTATCATAACATAAATCAAACTTGCGCACAAGAACTGAACATGGAAACTGATTAGAGAATTAGGGCAAAAGCTGATACCTCAAACTAAAACTAAGCCGGTAGAGAATAGGTAAGGGTATTTAGCCATCATATCCACTTCAGCTTCCCACGTAACTCCCTCAACATGTTGATTTCTCCATAACACCTTTATCAAAGCTACTTCTTTGTTCCTCGACCTCCGAACCGGACGATCCAAGATTGCAGTCGGAATTTCCTCATAATTGAGGCTATTTCTCACACCAATACTTTCCACCAGGATAACTAAAGCTGGATCACCCAAGCACTTTTTCAAGAGCGATTCATGAAAGACAGGATGAGATGAAGATAACTCTGATGGAAAGTCCAACTTATACGCTACCTTACCAACTCTTCTCATAACCAGGTAAGGACCAACATAGCGGGGCCCGAGTTTTTCTTTCCTTTTGAGCCACATTACTCCCTTCATGCGAGACACCTTCAGAAATACCTAATCGTCCACCTCAAACTCCAACTCTCTCCTCCTCACATTAGCATATTACTTTTGACGACCAACCTCAAAGCATCCGATGGGCCCTATCATAGCTGCTTCACCAACCTCAAACCATCCGATGGGCGATCTACATCTCCGCCCATAGAGAGCCTCGAACAGTGCCATTTGGATACTGGAGTGATAACTGTTATTGTAAGAGAACTCGATCAGGGGCAAATGATCATCCCAACTACTCTTAAAGTCCATCACACAAGCTTTCAACATGTCCTCGAGAGTCTGGATTGTTCGCTCCACTTGACCATCCTTTTTCGGATGAAATGCTGTGCTAAGTTTAACCTGAGCCCCAAGCCCCTTCTGAAAAGACCGCCAAAACTGAGAGGTAAACTGAGTAGCTCTATCTGAGATAATAGACAAGGGCACTCCATGCAATCGCACCAACTTCTTGATATACAGTTTGTCATAATCATTCACTGAATTGATGGTTTTGACCGGTAGGAAATATGCAGCCTTGGTCAAGCTGTCAACCACCACCCAAATAGAATCGTAGTATCGGCGAGTACGAGGTAAGTCTGTAATGAAATCCATATTAATCTCTTCCCACTTCCAAGTGGGAATGCTAATATCCTGAAGTACACCTACCGGCCTTTGATGCTCAACCTTAACTTGCTGACAGTTCAGGCACCTGGCTACAAATTCCACAATATCCTTCTTCATGCTGTTCCACCAATATATTTTCCGCAAATCATGATACATCTTGGTGGCACCCAGATGGATAGAGTACCTGGATCCATGTGCCTCATACATTATTCAGCCCCTCAAATCATCAACGTCTGGGACACACAGCCGATCCTAGTACCACAACACACCATCTCCCTCTTAGGAGAATACCTCCACCTTCTGAATCCGAACGGCTTCTTTCAGCTTTACCAACATCGAATCCTCATCTTGTATAGCTTTCACATTAGTCACCAAGGACGATTCGAATCTGTTTTCCACCACAATGCCGCCATCGGTCGAGTCGACCAATCTAACTCCCAACTTTGCAAGTCGATGGACATCTTTCACCAACTCCTTCTTCCCTTCATCCACGTGGGACACACTCTCCATAGAGAGCCTACTAAGTGCGTCCGCTACCACATTAGCCTTACCCGAATGGTAAAGAGCACTAATATCATAGTTCTTGAGTAGCTCCAACCACCTCCTTTGTCGTAGATTGAGACCTTTCTGCGTGAACACATACTACAAGTTCTTGCGATCTGTGAATACATCCACCTGGACCCCATATAAGTATTGCCGCCATATATTCAATGCAAACACCACCGCGGCCAACACAAGATCATGGGTTGGGTAATTCTTCTCATGGACTTTCAACTGTCTTTAGGCATATGGTATAACTTTCCCATGCTGCATCAACACACACCCAAGTCCGATTCTTGAAACATCACAATACACCACAAACCCATCAGTACCCTCGGGTGGGGTCAACACTGGTGCTAAAGTGAGTTGAGTCTTCAACTCTTGGAAGCTTTTCCCACAGGCCTCTAACCATTGGAACTTTACCTTCTTCTGAGTCAATTTGGTCAAAGGTGCCGCAATTGATGAAAAACCCTCTACAAATCTCTAGTAGTACCCTGTTAGGCCCAAGAAACTCTGAATTTTTGAAGGATTCACCGATCTGGGCCAATTCTTCACCGCTAATTTTCTGAGAATATACCTTTATGCCCTCACTCGATACCACATGACCTAAAAATGCCACGAAGTCCAACCAAAATTCACACTTGCTAAACTTTACATACAACTGATGATCCTTGAGGGTCTGAAGCACTACTCTAATGTGAGAAACATGCTCCTCCTCGCTCCAAGAGTATATAAGGATATCATCGATGAGCACGATCACGAACATGTCTAGATATTTCTTGAATACCCTGCTCATAAAGTCCATGAAAGCTGAAGGGGAATTGGTTAGTCAAAAAGACATAACAACAAATTCGTAGTGACCATAATGAGTCATGAAAGCGGTTTTCGGGATGTCACTCTCCCGAATCCTGTGTTGGTGATACCCGGACCTGAGATTAATCTTGGAGAAACACTTGGAACCCTGAAGCTGGTCAAACAAATCATCAATCTTAGATAAAGGATACTTGTTCTTAATGGTGACCTTGTTCAATTGCCGATAGTCAATGCACATCAGAAGCGAACCATCCTTCTTTCGGACAAATAACACTGGCGCACCCCATAGAGACTTGCTCGGTCTGATAAAGCCCTTATCGAACAGGTCCTTCAACTGATCCTTATACTCCTTTAGCTCGGCTTGAGCCATCTTGAAGGGAGGAGTATAGATGGGTTGCGTATCGGGTAAGAGATTAATGCTGAAATCAGTTTCCCTCAGGAGGAACACCCGGAAAATCATTGGAAAAAACCTCAAGATACTCACATACCACCAGAACTGACTGGATAGTCGGGGTCTTGGACTCGACATCCTTAACCCTAACTAGGTGATACATGCAGCACTTAGAAATCATTTTCCTGGCCTTAAGATATGAAATAAACCGACTGGATGGTACAACTGAATTACCCTTCCACTCCAAAACTAATTCACCTAGAAATCGAAATTCCACCACACGGTCCTACAATTAATCAAAGCATAACATGCAAACAACCAATCCATGCCCAAAATGATTTCAAAGTCAGTCATAGCTAATTCTACTAAGTCTGTAGAGGTGACCTTATGCAATATCGTAATGGGACAACCTCTATACACCCACGTAGCTACAACCGAATCACCGACTGGAGTAGAGACTGAGAATGGTTTTGACAGGATTTTAGGGCTAACTCCAAAACTACTAGCAATATAAGGGGTCAAAAAAGACAAAGTAGCTCCTGAATCTAACAAGGCATAAGCATCAATATGGAAGACTTGCAACATACCAGTGACCACATCTGGTGAAGCCTCCTACTCCTGGCGGGATACTAAAGCTTAAAACCTATTTTGGCGCTGACCACCTACTGCACTAGTAGAGGCACCATGCTGAGAACGTACTTCTAGAGTGGCAGAATTGGCTGCTGTCACACGGGCTCCACCGACCCCTGATCTAGCTAAGGGGAAATCCTTAAGTCTGTGTCCGAGTTTTACACACACGAAGCAAGCATCCAAGCCAACTAAGCACCTCCCGGGGTGATTCTTGCTGTACCCCGCACAAAAGGGGAAAGAGCGCTCCATCTGCATGCTACCTTGGCCTCTCGACTCTAAAGCTCTACTCCTCCGACCTCCTCTAAATCTAGATGGCGTGCTGGTTGTTGATGGAGCTGGAGCAATAGACCTGTGCTGGGACTGCTGATGTTGTCCATCCCCTGTCCTGACCTGAAAAGCCCTGTAGCTGTCAGTCCTGGCCCTCTTGGACTCCCTCTGCCTCCAGCAGACCGAATCCATCTACTAAGCATGCAACACAATGAGGGGAAAGTTGATATCTCGATGTAACATGGAGATCCTGCAATACTTGTCCAAATAATCCGCCACCCCATGAACAAAATGACTTACTCGAGCCCTCTGGTTCACCACTAAATTTGGAGCATACTTGGATAGTCGGGTGAACTCCAATGCGTACTCCTGAACGAACATGTTACTCTATTTCAAATTAAAAACTCCGTAACCTTGAGCTCCCTCATCTCCCAAGGGATAAACCAATCCAAAAATGCCGCGTGGAACTCTTCCCAACCTATTGGGCTTGCACCCACTGCCCTGGCATCCCTCTGCTGTTTGAACCATATGTGAGCCACCCCCTAAAGATGATAGGAGGTCAAGTCAAAGCACTCCCCATTGTTCAACCCCATTAATTGAGTGATCTTCAGAGTCTCCTTAATGAAATTGTGTGGATCCTCACCCACCTTCGAACCCGTGAACTCAGGAGGGCTCATCCTCAAGAAATCCCTTACCCTAGCTGTCGATGCATTCCCATTATGAGGGTAATGTGCCGCCATCTAATTATGAACCTGGGAAGCCATAGCCTATGTCAGCATCTGAATCACTTCCCTGAACTCAGTGTGGGCAGCTAGCTCTGGTGCGTGCTCCTCGGTAATGGGTGGGGCTGGCTGATGCTCATCACCATTGGCACCCTCATGATCATTTCCGTTACCATTTCTTCTAGTGTTCACACTGCGTGGAGGCATGATTATGCAAATGCAAATAGCATGAATTAGAATGGTAAAGGACTTTCATTGCACGACATAAATTACAAGGAAGGGAACATTTCCTAAATTTCTCATAGCCTCTTCGTCATAAGTGTGGCGCGCTTCATACCCATGAAAAAGACTACTTAACGTGGCTTTCAGACACCCTAGGACAATTAAAACCTATGGCTATAATACCAAGTTTTTGATGACTCAAACATAGACCTAGATCGTAAAACGGGACAAGGAGCCCCAGAGACCCCAAGTCAACCCATGGCATGAGCGTGCATCTAATTCTTTCACGTAAGCAGAAGACATAACATAAGGCATATTGGAAACATATTGAATCATGACATATCAACCCATCAGAATCACTTAGACATACATAAGCTAAATTCTATACTTTGTCTGAAAGCCTTTACTACCATGATGGGTTGATGGGACAACACCCCCAACTAACCCGAACATGTAATGAAACATAAAGTATCAATATGTCTAGAAAATATCCCTTCAGAACATGAGGACTCACCAATATGCTGAAAGCAAACTCTAAGACGATCTAGGGATAGGGGTGAGCCTGAGAGCTGGGTCCTATATCATGAAATGATACAACATAGAAAGTATGTGGTCAGTACATGGAATGTAACGAGTATGCAAGGTAAGTAAAGAAGACATGTAAAATATTTAAAAACTCATAAATGATCATAAGAATAGGACATCATACTTGTATTCTAAACATTATAACTCAACATGGGGCTCAAAATTATCAAAACATTCATAGTACAAACATAATCATAATCATATGAGAAAAGCCTTACTTAACATGACTTGAGCCAAAATACATAATCACAAGCATTCATAAATCATGAGGAACAGTGGGAGATTCTCTTAACCAACATACCCCATATGAGCATACAAGAAGTTCGACCTGTTCGGGAGGCCGTTCGTACCTTGCTAAGGGTAGAACCATGAAAGGGTGTGATATCACCATGAAAAGGGCCATGTGGGCCGGGGAAATTCAAAAAGGAGGTCCTAACATACCTATGGTGGCATGTTGTTTATGAGATTCGGGGCTTAACCCGAGCCCCAAACCTACTCGGTGTTTGATACTACTCCCAAAACATATATAGTGCTCATAGTATAACATACATGAATTCATGGGCTAGTTAAATAATGATAATCCTAAGCATTCTTGTACATACAGGAACTAGATATGACATAGGGCCCGTAAGTCGGCAAAAAATAATTCATAAATCATAAAGTTCATACATACTTGTAAATCATGCATATATATTGAAATTCATAAAATCATGATGGGTAATAGATTAAATCCATAATTTAAATCATAATTTATGTTGGGCTTGTAAACATCATTATTGAAAAAGTAGATCATAAATCGGTTCATCATGGATCATGCATAATTAGGCTAAATTTAAAAGAAATCGAAATCGACAACATTATAAATAGTTTAAATCATAAAAGTTGATTTAAAACTCTTAGAATATGATAAGATTCAAAAATCACAAAGCCCATTAACAATCATTAGATTTTTATATAAATCTACTTCAAAACCTCATAAATTTTTTATAGAATTTTCATGAAATCGTAGAGACATGGCAGGGGTGTGAAAGGAAATACCCATGATAGCCTTATATACCTAAAAACAACTAATTCTTAACCTACCTTGAATGCCCAAGAAGGAATTGGAAGGATCTGAATAGAAAAGCTTTGAATCACTCTATGATCACCTCTCTATACTATTGCATGCATGAATGGGGACTTAGAAAAAATTATCCCACCTAAAAACCCACCTTCAATAAGATAAAACGATGTAGTTTTACGTCTCATAGCATAGAAAAGTCAAAAAAGCCCTTAATGAATCTAGCCTGAAAACTGCCCAGATTGGACCAACAGATGGAACCAATGGGTTGTGGGAAGGAACAACGACCCGTTGTGTTGCTCGTCGTTTGCACTGTTGATACTTACCTCTGGAACTATACAATGTACGGAAAGTATGACACATCCCCTAAACTAACGGATCATTACATCGACTGTTGTCATCCCCTTCACTAAATCTGAACCTCCTGACCACGAGCCTCACCATTACTCGTGGTTCCTTCCAATGAGTCGTGGTCTTGATCCATTACATGCACTGGAAATCTTGGCAACTAAACGAAGACCGCTAACCATGGGTCATTTATTCTCATAATGAGTCATTGGATGGCCCGTTGTACCCCATCTACTAAACCCAGCCTCCAACGCCTGCTAATAATGGCTCGTTGTCTCGAACAACGAGTTATTATGTCATCCATCGTCTCTCCACTTCCACCCAGACTTCCCTCACCATGATTGCATACAACGATCTATGGTTAGATACCACGAGTCGTTACATGGCCCGTTCTGTGATATTTTTCCCAGTTGCATCAGTTTTCAACTTTTAGCTCCGGAGTCTACTCATAGGCACTTTCGGGGTATTACAGTTTCCTAAAAGGGCTAAAGTCTAGATATACCTGCCCACGGGGCTACATATTTCTTACTATAGCTATATGTTATCTAGACAGACAAGGTTGATGCCTAGGGGACTAGAACCTTAGTAGCACAGAATTACCTTCAATTAAGAATTATAGTAGCTTTCAGTAGGATATTGGTTGACTTCTTAGGATCATATCCAATTAGTAGCAGTACCATTGTCATTCTAGGTGAAGGAACCACATAGATGGTCGCTAATGACCTTTTTGTTCTTTTATGAACTACCATTTTACTAGTATGACCAATAGATTATCACTTAGGTCACCTCGGACCTCTCCTTTTTCTTTCTAAGCTGACTGAGGTTGTAATTGTTTCCATGACCTTTTGGTCAGCTGTGGGCATATGGAATGTGCCTGTTAGCTACTACATAGAATGTTTTACGGGAGATTTATGGTTGTGTTAGGCTTGAGGAGCTATGTTCACTTACAGAGCAATGTGTATTATATAAGTTTGGCATGTCAGATGCTATACAAGCTACTCGAGGAGAGAGATATAATGATAAGTGCCAATCTGGTATACTATGCTCACAGAGCAATATGAAGTCGCAAGCGACTATATTGAGGCCTGTAGAGCCATTTCAAGTCTATTGCCTTTACCAGCTTCCCCTATGCCTGAGTTGGCATTACTAGCCCTCAGTAAAGCCTAGTGTGCTCAGGGTGCAGTTACAAGATCCTAGAAGGCTCAATCAAAATTCCAGAGATTGGTTATACCTTTGTTACAGTTTGCCCATGAGTCTGCAGTGACATGGATAGGAGTATATAGATTTCTTTCACTTGTCGAGCATATGAGGGCCTATGTTGGTTATTTCTATGCTACTTTTACTTTCCAGGCTTATGAGGGCTAGGTTAGGTTCTTTTTATATATTTGGCTGCTAGATATAGATTATGATTGTGAAATCGCTCAAGTTAACTTCTGGCCCTTATTATTGATTACTTTCATTTTCTTATAAGTTCTTATTCAGTTATCATTTTTCTGCCTTACATATTTGGTAAATATTGTATTGATGCCCATATTTGGGGCACTACATACTTTCCTGCAGGCTTAGACAGATAGGTTTCGAGACCCCCTTAGTAGCTGCTGAGATCCAACAGGTTGGCCGGCTCCTTTCTTTCAGAGTTTCTAGATATTAGAGGTTTGCCTATCTTTTAATGCAACGTTTTTGGGTAAGCTGGGGCCATGTCTCGACCATTATTCCATTATTAGAGGCTTGCAGACTACAGGGGGTTGAGTTAGACGTGCGTAGTAGCCACGTGGGGCTTAGTTGTGTTATCTGTTAGTAGCCTCGCTGGCTTATATTTATGTTTTATTCACCTTCTCCCTTTTTTATGACTTAGACAGCAGGTGGTCTTGTCAACCCGCATAAGATGACATTGTTATTGGAACTATTGGGTTAGTTGTTTGCCACAGTTTGTATTGTGGCTTTGTCGGCCCGAGGCTATGTTTCGAGCTCGGATATAGCTATTTATTTTTTTTGATATGTGTTTTTGGTATGGACCAGGAGTGTATGTGTCCAACTAGCTTAGCTCAGAGTCCAGTATGGCATTAGGTGCCAGTTATGCCTTCCAAGGTGGGGTGTGAAAAACTTGGTATTAGAGCAACATCATATCCTAGGGAGTCTACAAGTCGTGTCTAGTAAAGTCTTGTTAATAAATGTGTTGTGCACCACATTTTATAAGTAGGGAGATATGAGGCATGATAGTACGGTTATCCCTCATTTTTTATCAAGATTGTGCAATAGAGCTAATTGTATAGGGTTGAGTCCCTAAGCTTATACTGTTATTTCTGTCTAGAATGATGTTTGATATGAGACAGACTACAACCAGTCATGAGTTAGATATAGCAGTAGGAGAGGGTACCAACAAGGTGCCACAGTTTGGGAAAGCCTAGCCTAAGGGTGAAAAGCAGACATTTTATTGATCTCCCAAGCATTCTCCAGGGCACCAAGAACCTCATAGGGTAACAGATATGCCAACATCACTCCTGGTTTTTCCTACACCCTCGGAACGAGATGTCAGGAATGTAATATATATGTAGGATTACTTTGTAGCTACTCAGTATTGGAAAGGGATCACAACTAATGTTGGATTACTTGAAAGGTTCAAAAGGTTGTGAAATTGTGAGTTTCTTACTTCTAGCCCTTTAAAGTTTGTCGAGTTTCCTACCTTTGCCCCATGATAGAATGATATGGTTATTTCCCGACTCCTAGCCATTTCTCAATATAGAAGAGGGAATAGATGTTGGCAGTATGTTGTTAAGGGTGAATAGAAAAAAGAGGCTAGACCTGTCGATTCCCTTGAGATGTTATAAAAATGGTTAAGAATCTTAGTACTTAAAAAGGCCACCTAGGCCTTCACTACAGTAAAAGGATAGCAGGTAAGATTGTTAGGAGAAGCCAAGTACATATGAGAGTCCATAAGAAAAAGACTCCTAGCAATAGTAAAGCTCAGGTCAAAAATAGACTAATCCCACCGCAGTTTGTTGATGGCGATAGGGAGTACCTGGAGAATAATGGCTATGCCCCCCCTAGCTTGTTATGTTAACGGGCAGAGAGGTTATATGGTGGGAACTGGCCCTAGCACAGGCCAGAATAATATAGGTTAGTAGACTTCGTTAGTAGTATCCTTGCTAGTATGGTACATGGGGCACGAACCCGAACTTTAGCCTATAGAGGTAAAGGCAAGATATAAGTATCTAGCTCTAGAAGAGGACAGAACCACACCTAGGTTATAGTGGGCTGATAGAGCTTGGAATAATAGCTGAATGTCGAGATATAAGCATTAGGTTGGCACTCAGATGGTAGTAGGGTTTTGACCAAGAATACTATAGTATCACCTCTAGTTATGGAGGCAAAGGAGAAACAGTACGAAGACTCTAGCCTGGTATAGCCTAGAGGCAAGGATCAGTAGGAAGAGTTATTGGGTTTTGAAATAACGGGAGATGAAGTCTTGAAATCCAGGGGACGAATCTATACTCCCAATGTGGTAGGGCTTCGCCATCACATTATAGTAGAAGGGATGAAAAAAATATAGCTGAGTTGGTAGCGCGGTGTCCTAATTGCCAGAAGGTAAAAGCTGGCGTTAGAAACCTAGTGAGCTAACTCAGGAGATAGCCATGCCTGTGTGGATATGGGAAGCAGCCAATATGAATTTAGTTATAGATTTACCTCGTAACAGGTGTAAATTTGACCCTACTTAGGTCATTGTTGAAAGGCAGATGAGATCAGCCTATTTCTTGCTGGTCGGAACTATGTTCTTAGTTGAAGATTATGTTGAGGTATAAATTAAAGGAATAGTCTGACTGCATCGTATCTCGATGTCTGTCATCTATGACAATGGGGACCAGTTTATAGCTAGATTCTAGGTGTTAATTCAAAAAGATTTTAGAATGCAGGTTAACTTGAGTACAACTCTATATCCCCAGACAGATGACCAAGCAGAGCACACCATTCAGATGCCCGAGGATATGTTAAGAGCTTGTGTGCTGGTCTTCAAGGAAGTTGGGACAATCACCTACCTTTTATTGAGTTTGCATATAGTAATAATTACCATTCTACTACCAAGATGGCACCTTATTAGGCTTTATATGGACAAAAATGCATGTTCCCTATAGTATGGGTTGGAATAGGCGAGTCAGAGTTGATTGGACTTGACATGACACATCAGACAGAAGGAAAAGTTAAGCTCATTAGAAAACGACCATCGACAGCTCAGAGTCGTCAGAAGTCCTATTCTGATATATGGCGTAGAGACCTAGAGTTTTGAGTGTTGATGACTAGGCATCGCTGAGAGTTCTGCCTATGAAAGGTGCGTGATATTTGAAAAGAAGGGAAAGCTTAGCCACAAATTTATTGAGCCATACCGAATCCTCTAAATGATGGGCCAAGTGACCTATGAGCTAGAATTGCCTTCGGGGATAGAATATGTTCATCTAGTTTTTCATGTATCGATGTTACACATGTTCATAGAAGACCCTTATTAGGGTATCCTAGTTGAGGATGTTCGGGTCACAAAAGAGCTGTCCTACAAGGAGACTCCATTAATTAGATCGGCAGGTCCACAGGTTGAGAACCAGGGATGTAGCCTCTGTTAAAGTCTTATGGAGAAACCGACACATAGAAGAGATGACTTGAGAGCTGAGGAGGACAATGAGGAAGATATCCTCAATTGTTACAGGCTCTACAATGATAGTATATAGACTCAGATAGTTACAATTGTAAGGTAGATCCTGAAAATGCTAATGTTGCTTTTATTGCTATTGTGTTAGTTGCTTACCTATATGTTGTAGAACTATATTATTAAGTTATTGTAGCATTCTGTGAGGTACCTTTGGGGTTCTTTTCTGCATTTTAGTTTTTCAAATAGTCGATATTACAGGGGAGACTCTACCGAAATTTTCAGATAAAGATTAAAAATTGAAGTCTTTTGATGTTAAATTAAATTCAAGGATAAACGTCCCTAAGGGGGGAATGGTGTTACACCTCATAAGTTTTCTTCGTCTAACCCACATGTGTGTGTGCTTGTTGAGAGTGTTGAGAGTATGGCAGGAGAAGGCCCAAAGATGGAATGCGTGAGGGTATTATAGAGCGAGCAGGTGGAAGGATACCGAGGCAGGCTGCAGGGGCGCCGCATCGCGCACCTCTCACCTCCACAAGGGGCGGAGCGTCGCGCCTCTACACCCATCTAATAGGGGTTCACCGCGGACCCCCGCCACTGCCCTTCTATATATAATTTATGAAGTTGTATGTTTTATTTAAAATATTTCATCAAGTGAGAGCTCGGCCTAGGGCGTTATTCCACGTGATTTTCATTAAATTGAAGGTAAGTTATGCTATGAAATTGATGGCCAGTTGAGCAGCAACATTGAGGAAACGTTGCAGAAAATCATGAAGACACGGACCCAGTTAGCAGAGAATCAGGCGAGGAATTGAGAGGGGAAGTGTTTAACCTTGCCCAAATAGTGGCTCTCATTCAGCCACCATTAAGAATTTTGAAGCTCAAATGAATCACTTGTCCGCTCAAATGAACCCTTGAATGAAGGGAACACTCCCATGTGACACAATGCTTAACCTAAATAAAGATAGTCAATGCATGGCTATTGTAACTAGGAGTGGTAAAGTGGTTGGCAACGCAAAAGTGAAGCCCAAGGAGGCTAGTTCTCCCAATTCAAAAAAGGAAAATGAAATCGATGAGATGCCAATGACACCAAGGAGTGGTGAAAAGAATGAGGAGGAAGGTTAGGGGAAGGATGATGAAATTCCCTCACATGTTGATGAATATGAGGTGGGCATGAAGGCCCCAAATGATGACAAGGTTGAAGCAAGAGATCCACCCCCTTATCCAATATAGTTGTCTAAGAAAAGGAAGGACTATCAGTTCAGCATATTCACTGACACGTTCAACAAATTGTCCATTAATATACCGTTGGTCGATGCCCTTCTACAAATGTAAGGATATGCTAAATTCATGAAAGAATTGCTAAAAAAGAAGAAGGTGATTGATGCAGGTTGTGAGGAGACGACACACCATTGTAGTGTGATGATGATAAGCAATCTTGCCCCTAAGCGGGAAGATCCTGGAGCTTTCACAATCCCTTGTACAATTGGGATATGTATGTTTATGAAAGCTCTATGCTATATTAGTGCCAGCATAAATATAATTCCCTGATCATTTTTAGGAAGTTGGGACTTGGAAGCACGAAGCCTACGTCTATGAGGTTGTTAACGGCGGATCGTTCCATTAAAAATACCTGTTGGGGTATTAGAAGATGTGTTGGTGAGGGTGGATAAACTCATCCTACCAGTCAATTTTTTAGTCCTTCAAGGTTTATCCGTTAGCTGAAACTCCCGATGAATGCAAGGTGATCAGGGTTTTTCAGAAAAATGATGAGGATCATGGAATTAAGATGGAGGAGATGGAGTCGGAGGATGATCCGTCAAAGAAGAATTATTAAATGAGAGCTACGTCGAGGCACGAGTTAACTAAGACGCTTCTTGGGAGGCAACCCAAGTATTTTATTTGATTTATTTTATGTCTTTGTTTTTTTTGTTTTTGTAGGATCAATAAAGTGAGGAGAAAAAAGGGAAAGAACCATAACAATGCGGGAACCGTGCTGGACCGGCGAATCACTGATCCAGAAACATGAACCGCTGCCTCAGGTCATGAGACGATAGAAGGCTAGGATTTTGAGCATTTGACTGGCGGACACTCTGGCAAACTGCCGATGCAAAAATGTGTATCATCGGTATATCACCGATATAACACACATCACCTAAAGCATTGTGGGCCCAAGCAGCGACTCACCAGCAGACCGCCGATCTAGTTCGCAAACTGCCGGTCAATAGCTAGTGTAGATACAGTGAACTGGGCATTATTGCAAGTGTAAAAGGTAAAGCGGCGGAATGTCGGTTCCATTCGGTGAACCGCCATTGCAGTGTCGATCGAGGTATGATTTTGTTTCAGAATTTAAATCAAACGTGGACCCACTTGACCCCAAATACCTGCTTGAGCTGCCCTATTCTGAACAATATTCCTTTAGATCCCCCTTTTTACCATTTTTTCCACACCCTTTCTGTCTTCCCAATATCCAACCTTTCCACTTCCCCATATTTCCCTCTTTCCCACCTTTCCACTTCCCACCAACACATTAACTCACCATTACTACCCCACCTTCTCCTCAATCTATCACTATCTCACCTTCCCACTATAAAACCTCTCCATTCCTTCACCAAATTTCTCACTACACTCACATCCTCCTTCTCTACTACACAAACTCTGAAGCTGCCGTGGCAGAAAGTTGTTAAGCTCCCACAAGCTCTTCTTTGCAAAATATTTTTTGAAAGTGTGGTAATGTATCCTTGTCTATTTTATGCTCTCATCAATGGCATGCAAATTGCATTATTTTATGTAGCTTGAACATCCCTTTCCCTTCCCTTTTACTATCTTTCCTTCTCATTAGATTCATGGTTGATGCTCTATTTGTTGAAATGTTTGGGGCATAAAAGTGTAAGGTTGATATGGGTATGGGATAGGTGTGATATTTTTGTGAATTTGAATGGGGTAAAGAATGAGTAACCCACTAGAAATGAAATGTGATGCTTTTCCCGATGATAGATTGGGTGACGTCATTCTTAAGGATAAATCATCATTTAAGTACTTTTTCATGTGTAGAGTTGATGATTCACTAAAATGTGTATGGGTGTTTATGAATGGGCGCCATTTAAATGTTTGGAATTGATTCGGGGATGACGACATTTGGAAATATGCTTGTGGGGTCCGGCGAAATGCCAATGGAATGCCGTGTTACACCTGAAATTTTTTTTGATGACTATATCATGGTTATATATCGTATTAAGGGAATTATGGGTTATATGTTGTCTGTAGGTGAGGAGGGAAACATGTGCAAAGGGAAAAACAAAGAGTATGTGAAGTTTGTAAGTAAGGATCAACTTTAAACGGATATATATCCAAATATATAATGATTCAGAAGTCCAATAACCTATCAAATGAAAGGTATTTGAGTCTAGTTTACAGTGAAAAACAGCCCTCATCAATTGGATTTTGGAGTAAAAAGTTATGCTCCTTTGAAGAAAGCACTGTCGGTTGGGAAGGCACCCGGGCACGCGGTCGCCAAGATAGGCAGGTAGCATGGCGGGTGTGCACGTGAGGACACGTCACATGGGCACCACACGCGGGCACCGCCCAAGCCTTGGCCAGCCCACCTATATGAAATAATTTTGAGCTAAAATGCTCATTTCTACTCTGTTTCACCTCATTTGTTTTTCAGAATTTACAGAGTTAAAAGCCCTTCAACATTCTGAAAAGATATCCCAGGTAAGAAACTTCCCTCTTGTCTCTTTTGGGCTTTGGGAAGAGAACCTTAGAAGAAAGTCATGGCTTGTTGTTGTCTTGTTGTTGATTGTGGTGTTGCTGCGTTTTTAGCTGGTTCTAGGCAGAGGAAAGAGTAGGAGTCTACACCTAATTTATCTTATAAAATCTCCAAGAAAGTGTAAGTAACTCCCTTTTTGATTTCATTGAGTTTATGAGGTTATAACTTGGAGAATGTTGTAGTATTTTGTTGTTGTTTCTTTGTGTATTCTTGTGGCATGTTGCTGCCCAATCTTTTTAGAACTTTGGTGAAGTGAAGTTGATTCTTGTTGTGTTTGTAAATTGAACTTGAAAGGAAGGAAAGGCTTTCGGCTAAATTAAGTCGACGTGCCAAGGTATGTAAAGGTGTTCCTTTCCTTATTTTAAAGCACGAAACTAACTCATTGAAAGGATCAATATTCCTATGTTTTTAAAATCATATTGAGGCATGTATGATTCTTTCAAGAGGGTTGGAAATACTTGGCATAAAGCATGAATCGTTAAGAATGGTTGAAGCGAACAAATGTGAAGCAAAAGACGTAATTTTTATACAATTATTGTTGTAGTTGAAAATCGAGTCTGAAGTCCCCATCACGTGGGCACCATGAGCTGGTCCTTTGCATTATATTTTATATGCGATATTGAATATATGTTAAGATCTGGTCAATTAGTGAAATTGGTAAGAAATGCTATGAAGACGACGTGTGATCGAACTTATGCTAAGAAGATGACTCTAAGACGATTGAGTGTAAACGAGCTTATTAAAATGACATTTTAATGATATGTTTATTCTCTCCAATATGTTTATGTAGTTCCTAGATGTTAAAGGATTGTATAAAAATGAGAATCTATGTGCTTCTAGTCAAGTGATACATGAAATTGATAAGATTATTTTTAGGACATTTCTTGTAAGCCTACTAGAGTTCTTACATTGTCTAAAGCTCCTAAAGGTCCATTGAGTCACGGAGTCAACATGTTTGTATATAATTTCACAGATTTAGGTGATATATGTGTATATTTGCTAATTTTGCATGATATATGTGCTCACTTGCACTATATGTTATGAAAGAGACTTATTAGGGCCACAGGTTTAGCATTTTTCATTTCAATGTCATATGTGTTAAATTGACTCAGTATAAGGTCTACCGACTCCATTCATGATTATGATTGAGATATTTTTATATTACCCCAGTGTGGCACACCGGTTGGAGATTTGTTTTTACCCTAGTGTGGTACACTAGCTATTTAAATTAATGGCAGGGTCTAGGGGAATACTTCTGAGAGCTCTAGTGCCCGTGGGTTTTGAGCCTAAATCCCCTAGCCTTTACCGATTAGTACTTACCATGGGAACTTCAACAGGATCAAGTTTGTATGTTTTTGTACCTAAAGCATGGCAACATGAGTAGTCGCAAATATAGTCTCAAGTTTAATTCTTTTGCCCAATATGTTTCAGATAGGTTGCGGAATATGAGGGATAGAGTATATCGATTGTATTAGGTTTGGGACCTCATCTGGTCTGAGAGTGCTTGGGAATGTTTACCCAGAAAGAAATGACTACTGCTCGGATGCTAGTATTTTCTCAAAAGACGGACGATCTGATTCACCATCTCCCAAGTACGGACAAAGGAGTAGAACAAAGTAAGAAGACCTGGTCGACGAGACTATTTAAGGACCCTCGTAGTGCTTGGAGACCCTGGCTAGCCCGAAATTCAGTTACTCCTTGAGATTCAGTGTTTACTTTGTCCCTAGATTTGACTACAGTTTCTTTTACCCCCCGTTTCCAAGATAGGCAGTTACAGGTTGTGGTAAAATCAATGGTAAAAGAGCAATTTCAGGTTTGATACTGATTCTATATATTTTGTGGTTAAGTTATGATTTGCACTTTTTTCTGTGGCATTTCCTAAAGATATGAATGGAAAAGTAGTAAAAGAGTAAATCATAACTCCCTTGTTAGGGTAATGATTTGCTTAGGGTTAAAAAAGTTACCGACTATATGGTACTAAAACATGTCTATCTTACGTCAGATAAATATATGGAGTGGAGTAAGTACGGTTTGATATAAAGAAGCAATAGAAAGAGAATATGCTTACAAAAATGGAATGTATGTTTATGACACATTGCAAGTTAAATTTAAAGATGTTATGGCTAAAGTTACGGCTACAGAGGTATAACCCTCATTCAAGGACAAATGATTTTAAGGGGGGAGGATGTTGCACCCTGAAATTCTTTTTTATGATTATTTGATGGTTATATGTCGTATTAAGGGAATTATGCTTTGTATGTTGTTCATAGTTGAGGAAGGAAAGATGTGCAATGGGAAAAGCGAAGAGTATGTGAAGTTTGTAAGTAAGGGTCAACTTTAAATAGATATATCTCCAAATATATAATGATTCATAAGCCCTATAACCTATCAAATGAAAGATATTTGAGTCTAGTTTACAGTGACAAAACCGCTCGCAATCAGAGTTTGTAGTAAAAAGGTATGCTCATTTGAAGAAAACACTATTGGCTGGGAAAGGACCTAGGTGCGCGGGCGACGAGTAAGGCAGGCAGCAGGCGCACGCGCGAGGGCACGTAATACGGGCGCCGTACGCGGGCACCGCCCAGGCCTTGGCCAGCCTACCTGTATGAAGTAATTTTAATCAAAATGCTCATTTCTACTCCGTTTCACCTAATTTTTCTTTTCAGAATTCACAGAATTAAAAGCCCGACAACATGCTGAAAAAATATTCTAGGTAAGAAAATTTCCTCTTGTCTCTTTTGGGCTTTGGGAAGATAACCTTAGAAGAAAAGTCATGGCTTTTGTTGATTGTGGTGTTTCTGCATTTTTTTGCTGGTTCTAGGCAGAGGAATGAGCAGCAGTCTACACCTACTTTAGCTGATAACATCTCCAAGAAACGGCAAGTAATTCCCTTTTTTATTTCATTGAGTTTATGAGGTTATAACTTACAGAATTTTGTGGTATTGTGTTGTTGTTTGTTTGTGTATTTTTGTGGCATGTTGCTGCCCAATTTTTCTAGAACTTTGGTAAAGTGAAGTTTCTGCTTGTTGTGTTTGTAAATTGGACATGGAAGGAGCCTTAAGGAGTAATCTTGAAGGGAAGGTTTTCGACAAAATTAGAGTCGTCGTGTCAAGGTATGTAAAGGCGTCCCTTTCCTTGTTTTTCAAGCACAAAATTAAGTCATTGAAACGATCAATATTCCTATGTTTTTAAAATCATATGGAGGAATGTATGATTCTGTCAAGGGAGTTGGAAGTGCTTGGCATAAAGCTTGAATCGTTAAGAATTGTTGAAGCGAACAAATAGGAAGCGAAAGACATAATTTTTATACGATTGTTGTCGTAGTTGTAAATCGAGTCTAAAGTCCCCTTCACGTGGGCACCGTGAGCTAGTCCTTTGCAGTATATTGTATATGTGATATTGAATATATGTTAATATCTTGTCCGTTAGTGAAATTGGTAGGAAATGCTAAGACAATGACGTGTGATCGAATTCAAGATAAGAAGATGACGCTAAGACGATTGAGGGTAAACGAGCTTATTAAAATGGCATTTTAATAATATATTTATTCTCTCCAATTTTTTATGTTTTAAAGTGCTTAAGTATAAAGGATATTTTATATTTTTCCTCCTTAAAGCTAAGCAAGCGCTGCATAACGAATAAGCTAAGTCGATAGATGTTAACGAGGAAAGCGTGGCTAAGTTCTTAATATTTTTGTGTCGTTATATAAAGGGAAGATAAGGTTAAATGTTAGAACTTTTAAGGTAATATGTGAGTAATATGCTCTCTGCCCATAATTGTTTTCTAGAACCTTTGAACAATGTTGAAATATAAGCAAGACGAAGTTTAGCGCATAAAGTTGTCACTTAGGTAAAGAGGTAAGTGCGTATAAGAATTGATGGAATAATGAACATGTGGATAAAGACTTGCATGTAGAGTGAGTAATGTTTGGCAAAGGAGCTAATATGAATAAGGAAAGTAGAGCTAAATGTTGTTAAATTAGACGATACGGGTTACGATTCTGAACAAGTTAGGCAATAGTTAGGAAGACTAACCCTGTTCTAAAGACGTTTAGTAAAAGAACTATAAATAAAGTTGTTTCTATTCAGTATGTGTTAAGCTGATGAATGGACAGTAAAGTGTTAACTTCTTATGAAATGATTAGAATCGAATGTTTTTTTTGAGATAATAACTCAAGTTAAAGAGAAGTTTTTCGTTATATTTTCAAAAAATTATGTTAAGTTATCCATTTTATGTGTTGAAATTATTTTCCATGTTTTAATAGGGGAATCCTTGGAGCTTCTAAGCCACTTATAATTATGTAAGTTTTCTTAAGCTCGTGAGATAATTGCACATTTGTGTATGTTAATCCAACATCGTCTGAATTACAGCTATAAGTCCTTATTTGCCTATAAGGCAGTAGTTAGAGAATTTCTTAAGAGTTCCCAAGTTACAGCGCTCCAAGTCTTCGATCCTTAAGTTATGTCTTCACTTCCCTTTGTTATGTTGAAATGTGCTATGCTAACCTAAGATGTTTTCAAGAAATCATATTTTGAGAATCATGCTAATGTCTCAGTCAAGTATTTGAAGTTGCATATAAGTCATTGTAAGAATTTCTGATAAGAAGACTTAATGTACATGATTTTCATGTTATAAAATATAGTTGAACTCCTTTAGTTATATATTCAAGTCATACATCTATATATTCATCTCTTCTTGAGTTATCATTTGAATTTCCTAAATTCATTGGAGATATTCTCCCATGTATCAATGTCCCTAATGTCTAAGTAAGTACAAGCACATGATATGATAATGATCAGTTAAGCTCAGAACTTTGAATACTAGGAAGACTCCTAGAGGTCACTCGGTTAACTATATACGAGTTTATATGTTATACAGAAATCTCATAGGCTGTATGTTTATAGTTCAGCTCTAAGCCTTATATATATGTTAAATGTTATGATAAATAACTCCAAGTTCTAGGTTATAAGATCCATGTTTTCCTTCAAATAAGAAAAATAAATTAAGAAATATATATGTGCTCATCGAAATGATGAGTTTGACAACAGAATTTCAGTGTATAGTTATCTGTACATGTAAAGGAACCACCCTTTGGGTAGTATATAGAAATGTATTTTTAAGATATTAAAGGAATATATAAAAATGAGAATCTATGTGCTTCTACTAAAGTGATACATTAAATTGGTAAGATTATTTGTACGACATTGCTCTTGAGCCTACTAAAGCTCCTATGTTGTCTAAACTTCTTGAAGGTCCATCTAGTCACAGAGTCGACATGATTGTATATAATTTGATAGCTTTAAGTGATATATGTGCATATTTGCTAATTTTGCATGGTATATGTGCTCACTTGCACTATATATTACGAAAGAGATTTATTACGGCCACAGATTTAGCATTTGTCATTTCAATGCTATACGTAATAAATTGACTCAGTATAAGCTCTATCGGCTCCATTCATGATTATGATTTAGATATTTTTATTTTTCCCTAGTGTGGTACACCGGTTGGAGTTATTTTTATTTTACCCTAGTGTTTTACACCGGCTGGAGATATTGTTATTTTACGCCGGTGTGATACACTGGCTGGAGATATTTTTATTTTACCGCGGTGTGGTACACCGGTAGGAGATATTTTTATTTTACCCCAGTGTGGTACACCGATTGGAGATATTTTTACATTACCCTAGTATGGTGCACCAGCTAGAGATATTTTTATTTTACCATGGTGTGGTACACCGACTAGAGATATATTTATTTTACCCCGGTGTGGTACATCAGCTGGAGGCATTTCTATATGAATTTTATGGTCGGCGGGCCGCCAACATTACAGTTATAACTTTTCTTGTGCATTACTTAGTTGTATTTGCACTTTAGTATTGAGTTATTGTCATTGTTTCAGTTTCTAGGATTCCGGGTAATTACTATTCCTTATTTCTGGCTTAGTTATTATTGTTATCTTATATGTTTATAGTTTTCATCCATATATACCAGTACATTTCATTCATACTGATGTCCCTTCTCCTGGGGACCTACGTTTGTGCCACAGGTGCTGGTAGAGGCTAGTATTGCCAGTTCTAGTAGCAGTTCGTGAGATCAGCGGATGTGTTGCTATGCTCCATTCTTCCTAGAGCTAGGGCTTAGTTATTTTAGCTTGAGTTTTTAGTTATAGGTATGCGTAGGTCGGAGCCCTGTTCCGACCATCAGTTCAATTTACTCTTTAGATGCTTTGTGGACTTAATATGTATAGTATTATTCAGTTTGTTGCCTTGTCGGCTTTCCGTTGCTTGGTTTAGCTTAGCCATGGCCTTATCGGCATTTCAGTTATTTATTTATGGTAGTTGAGACCTTATGGGTCTAAATGTTTACTCCAGTTGATTGTGACGGGTGACCTAGAAAGCCTAGGTGTTACAGCTACAGATGGTATATAGTTGGCTTCCCGGTCAGTCAGGTAGCGGGAGCCAGTAGCACCCTCCCCAAGTTTAGGGGCATTAAAAACTTGGTATAAGAGAAAAGTCATGTCCTAGGGAGTCCACAAGCCGTGTCTACTAGAATCTTGCTTATGGGTATGTTGTGCACTATACTTATAATCAGGAGGCTACAGGGCATTTAGGAGTTGTTTCACTTTGTTAATTAATAGATCGTGTTATCGAGCAAAGATGTAAGCGGTGTTTAAAATTTAAATAGTGCCTATATTTTAGAATTCGTTTGCAGTAAGGAATATAGATACGAGATATATTGGCATTGATGCTAGAAGAAGGTCCCAGTAGCCTCCTGCCAATAGAAAAGATAGATTAAAGGCTCAAAGCTAGTTATTGTTTTTACTCCCTGTGTTACAGTTCCTCTAGTTCCATTCAGAGCAACCATGGGAAGGGATTCGACTCCTAAAGTTGTCCTACTTCTGGTAGAGCCAGGAGGAGGTAGAGTTGTTTATCCTCCAGTTTCTTTAGGTATATCAAAGGGACGAGATTTTGAGAAAGCATTTCAGAAGTTAACCCAAATAGTGACATTTCAAAAATAAGCTGTTAAAATTAATGGAAGAGTCCAGGGGAATACTTCTGAGAGCTCTAGTCCCCATGGGTTTTGATCCTAAATCCCCTAGCCTTTACGGATTAGTACTTACCACGGGAACTTCAACGTCTTCGAGTAAGTAAGTTTTTGTACCTAATGCAAGGCATCATGAGTATTCACAACTATATCCTCAAGTTTAATTCTTTGGCCCAATATGTTTCAGATAGGTTGCGGAATATGAAGGATAGAGTATATCGATTGTATTAGGTTTGGGACCCTATCTGGTCTGAGAGTGTGAATGTCTACCCAGACAGAAGTGACTACTGCTCAAATGCTAGTATTTGCTCAAAAGACGGATGATCTGATTCACCGTGTCCCAAGTATGGACAAAGAAGTTGAACAGAGTAAGAAGACCAGGTCGACGGGACTATTTTAGGACCCTCATAGTGCTTGGAGACCCTGGCGAGCCAGACATTCAATTTCTCCTTGAGATTCAATCTCTACTTTGTCCCTAGATTTGACTACAGTTTCTTTTAGCCCCCGTTTCCTAGATAGGCCTTGACAGGCCGTTGTAAAAGCAAAGGTAAAAGAGAAACATTAGATTTGACACTGATTCTATATGCTTAGTGGTTAATTTGTGATTTTTACTTTGTTCTATGACATTTCCTAAAGATATGAATGGAAAGGTAGTAGTAGAGTAAATCATAACTCCCCTGGTAGGGTATTGATTTGATTAAGGTAAAAAAAGTTACCGATTATGTGGTACTAAAACATGCCTATCTTACGTCAGAGAAATAGATGGAGTTGAGTAAGTACGGTTTGATATGAAGCAGAAATAGAAAGAGGATGTGCTTACGAAAATGGAACTTATGCTTATGACACATGGCAAGGAAAAGTTAAAGATCTTATGGTTAAAGTTAAAACTACTGAGGTATAGCCCTCATTCGAGGACATATGATTTTAAGGGGTGGAGGATGTTACACCCCGAAATTTTTTTGGATGATTATTTGATGGTTCTATGTCGTATTAAGGGAATTATGCATTGTATGTTGTCAGTAGGTGATGAAGGAAATATGTGCGAAGGGAAAAGCAAAGAGTATGTGAAGTTTGTAAGTAAGGTTCAACTTTAAATGGACATATCTCCAAATATATAATGATTCAGAAGTCCTATAACCTATCAAATGAAAGGTATTTGAGTCTAGTTTACTGTGAAAAAACCGCTCGTCAATTGGAGTTTGGAGTAAAAAGTTATGCTCGTTTAAGGAAAGCACTATCAGCTTGGAAAGCACCCAGGTGTGCAGGCGCCGAGACAGGCAGGCAGTAGGGGCGCGCGCGAGGGCACGTCGCACGAGCACTGCACGCGGGCACCACCCAGCCTTTGCTAGCCCACCTATATGAAGTAATTTGTAGCTAAAATGCTCATTTCTACTCCATTTCACCTCATTCTTTTTCGTAATTCACAAAATTAAATGCCCTACAACATGCTGAAAAGATATCCCAGGTAAGAAACTTCCCTCTTATCTCTTTTGGGCTTTGGGAAAAGAACCCTAGAAGCAACTCAAGGATTGTAGTTGATTGTCGTGTTACTTCATTTTTAGCTAGTTCTAGGCAGAGGAATGTCTAGGAGTCTATGCCTACTTTAGCTAATAACACCTCCAAGAAAGGGTAAGTAATTTCCTTTTTGATTTCTTTGAGTTTATAAGGTTATAACTTGGAGAATGTTCTAGTATTGTGTTGTTGTTTCTTTGTGTATTCTTGGGCATGTTGATGCCCAATTATTCCAAAACATTGGTGAAGTAAAGTTGCTGCTTGTTATGTTTATAAATTGTACTTGGAAGGCGCCTTAAGGAGTAAGCTTGAAGGGAAGGTTTTCGGCAAAATTAGAGTCGACGTGCCTTTCCTTGTTTTTCAAGCACGAAACTATGTCATTGAAAGGATCAATATTCCTATGTTGTTAAACTCATATTGAGGCATGTATGATTCTGCCAAGAGGGTTGGAAGTACTTTGCATAAATCTTGAATCATTAAGAATTGTTGAAGCAAACGAATGTGAAGCTAAAGACGTAATTTTTATACGATTGTTAATGTAGTTGTAAATCGAGTCTAAAGTCTCCTTCACGTGGCTCCGTGAGCTGGTACTTTGCAGTATATTGTGTAGGTGATATTGAATATATGGTAAGATTTGATCAGCTAGCGAAATTTGTAAGAAATGCTAAGACGGCGACATGTGATCGAATTTAAGCTAAGAAGATGATGCTAAGACGATTGAGGGTAAACAATCTTATTAAAATGAAGTTTTAATAATATGGTTATTCTCTCCAATATGTTTATGTTTTAAAGTTCATAAGATAAAAAGGAGATTTTATGTTTCCCCTCCTTAAAGCTAAACAAGCACTGTGTAACGAATACGCTAAGTCGATAGATGTTAACGAGGAAAGTGTGGCTAAGTTTTTAATCTTTTTCCGTCGTTATAAAAAGGGAAGATAAGGGTAAATATTATACCTTTTAAGGTAATATATGAGTAATATGATCTCCACCCGTAATTTCTTTCTAGAACCTTTGAACAATGTTGAAATATAAGCAAGACGAGGTTTAGCAGATAAAGTTGTCACTTAGGTAAAGAAGTGCGTATAAGCATTAATGGAATAGTGAACACGAGGATAAAGACTTGAGTGTAGAGTCAATAATGCTTGGCAAAGAAGCTAAGATGAATAAGGAAAGTAGAGCTAAAGGTTGTTAAATTAGACGATACGAGTTACGATTGTGAACAAGTTAGGCAACAACTAGGAAGATTAACCCTGTTCTAAAGACGTTTAGTAAAAGAGTTATAAGTATATTTGTTTCTGTTCAATATGTGTTAAGTTGATGAATGGCCAGTAAAGTGTTAACTTATTATGAAATGATTAGAATCGAATGTTTTCTTGAGATAGTAACCCAATTTAAAGAGAAGTTTTTTCTTTATGTTTTCAAACGATTATGTTAAGTTATCCATTCTATGTGTTGAAATGATTTTCCAAGTTTGAAAAGGGTAATCCTGGAGCTTCTAAGCTGCTTATAATTATGTAAGTTTTCTTAAGCACCTGAGATAATTGCATATTTGTGTATGTTAATCCAACATCATCTGAATTACAGTTATAAGTCCTTATTTGCCTACAAGGAAGCACTTAGAGAGTTGCTTAAGAGTTCCCAAGTTACAACACTCCAAGTCTCAAATCCTTAAGTTATGTCTTCACGTCCCTATTTTATGTTGAAATGTGCTATGATACTCTAAGATGTTTTCAAGAAATCATATTTTGAGAATCATACTAATGTCTCAGTCAAGTATTTGAAGTTTCATACAAGTCATTGTCAGAATTTCTGATAAGAAGTCTTAATGTATATGATTTTCATGTTATAACATATAGTTGATTCATTCAGTTATATATTAAAGTCATATATCTATATATTCAGCTCTTATTAAGTTATCATTTGAATTTCCTAAATTCAGTGAAGAGATTCTCCCATGTACCAATGTCTGTAATGTCTAAGTAAGTATAAGCACATGCTATGATAATGATCAGTTAAGCTCAGAACTTTGAATACCAGGAAGACTCCTAAAGGTCACTCAGTTAACTAAATATGAGTTTATATGTTATACAGAAATCTCAAACGCTGTATGTTTGTAGTTCAGCTCTCAGCCTTATTTATATGTTAAATGTTATGATAAATAACTCCAAGTTCTAGGTTATAAGTTCCATGTTTTCCTTCAAATAAGACAAATAAATTAAGAAATATATATGTGCTCATCGAAATGATGAGTTTGACAACAAAATTTCAGTGTATAGTTATTGGCACATGTAAAGGAACCACCCTGTGGGCAGTATATATAAATGTAGTTCCCAGAGGTTAAAGTATTTTATAAAAATTAGAATCGATGTGCTTCTACTCAAGTGATACATTAAATTGGTAAGATTATTTGTGGGACATTGCTTGTAAGCCTACTAAAGCTCCTACGTTGTCTAAACTTCTTGAAGGTCTGTCTAGTCACGGAGTCGACATGTTTGTATATAATTTGACAGCTTTAAGTGATATATACACATATTTGCTAATTTGGCATGGTATATGTGCTCACTTGCACTATACGTTACGAAAGTGACTTTTTACGGCCACAAATTTAGCATTTGTCATTTCAATGCCATATGTGTTAAATTGACTCAGTGTAAGCTCTACTGGATCCGTTCATGATTATGATTGAGATATTTTTATTTTAGCCCGGTGTAGTACACAGGCTATAGATATTTTTATTTTACCCCGGTGTGGTCCACTGTATGGAGATATTTTTATTTTTCCCCGATGTGGTCCACCGGCTGGAGATATTTTTATTTTACCCCTTTGTGGTACACCGACAGGAGATATTTTTATTTTAACTTGGTATGGTACACCGACTGGAGATATTTTATTTTACCCTGATATGGTAGACCGGCTAGAGATATTTTTACTTTACCTTGTATGGTGTACCGGGTGGAGTTATTTTTATTTTACCCTTATGTGGTACACTGAATGAAGATAATTTTATTTTACCCTGATATGGTACATCTGCTGGAGGAATTTCTACATGAATTTTATGGCCGGCTGGCCGCCGACATTATAGTTATAAATTTTGTTGTGCATTACTTAGTTGTAGTTGCATTTCAAAATTGAGTTATTGTAAGGTTTCAGTTTCTAGGATTCTAGGTTGTTATATTCCTTATTTCTGGCTCAGCTATTATTGCTATCTTATGTTTACAGTTTTTAGTCTTTTATACCAGTACATTTCATTCGTACTGACGTCCCTTCACTTGGGGACCTGCGTTCGTGCCGCAGGTGCAGGTAGAGGCCGGGATTGCCAGTTGCAGTAGCAGTTCGCGAGATCAGCGGATGTGTTAGTATGCTCCTTTCTTCCTGGAGCTAGGGCTTAGTTATTTCTGCTTGAGTTTTGAGTTATAGTTATGGGTAGGTCGGAGCCCTATTCTGACCATCAGTTTAGTTTACTCTTTAGATGCTTTGTGGATGATCTTGGGCAGATTTATATGCCCAAGTGATACTCAAGCGTATTATTTTCGCCTTGTTTGTGTGCAATATGTATATATTCTCATGTAATTGGTAATAAAATGTGAATTTATACTAACCAACATGATTAGCATTTGTTTTGCAGGAAAATATGATTTTTAGGAGCTAAAATGCATGTTGGAACTATATCGGAGTTGGACTTGGATACGAGCATGGAAAAGACATTGGAATGCACAAATTATAGGGGCTCCGCGATGGAGCCGTGCCACGCTACCATCGCGGAGGCACACTGCCTGGAGAGGAAATTAAATGTCAAATTCCAGTGAGGCCTCGCGACAGCTCCGTGGCACGGAGATAGGCCTCCGCGTTGGCCTCCGTGCCACGTTGAGGCTAATTTACCAGACCCTGGATTTCCAGTGAAGGTCCGCGTCCACGCTGTGTCACGGAGGCAGTGCTCCGCGTTGACCTCCGTGACACGTTGCTTGTTATTCCGGGAAAAATTTCCCTCTAGTATAAATAGCACACTTAGGTTTATTTTAATTAGTTCAGACTTGGTGGAGCTAGGACGTGGGTTAGCAGCAGTTGAGGGACGAAAAAGCTAAGGGATTTCTTCTCTTCCTTTCTTCTTTCAATCAATTGTATGTATGATTTACACTTGTTTTAGGATGATCAATCCACAAATGAGTGGCTAATTCTCTTCCTTGCTAAGGTGTTGAACATGTGTAGTGAATTTTGATTGTAAATGATATGGTTTTCTTCTTCTTCTTTCATGTTGTTCTATTAATTCTTGTTCTTACTGCATTAGTGCTTGGCCGACATTAATGTACATATAAAAAGTCCAATTTCACTTGAGAGAGCAAGAAATTGGAAAGTTGTGAATTAATAGGGTATTGTTCTTAACTTGATTTGGGAAAATTGGGTTTTGATGTGCTTTCCTGATAGAAATATACTTGAAAGCCGTATTAGTCAGTTTAGGAACCGGAATTGTATTGCTAGGTCATGAATTGCATTTGATCACAGAAATGTAGATGAATGGTTTATGATTCTTAAGTGAAATTAAATACGAGAGTTTTAATTTCTAGGCTACTGTTCTTGGCTAGCAACATGAAGAAGAGATTAACCGAATCAATATTACAATCGAATTCATTACTTGTTCTTAACCTTGGCATGCTCATATCCATAGTTTAAATTCACAGTAAATAATTGTTAATAGTTTTAGTATATATTTTATAAACAAAAACTCATTTAACTGTTGGTTACATTGTTGTTAGCATAATTAGAAGTAAGATAAGAATATAGTATACTTGGGCAAATTTTACATATCCTGAGCCTCCTTGGATCGATACTTGGCTTACTTAGCCACTTTATTACTTGTTTGACCACGTGCACTTGCGTGTCGGTTTATAATATATAATACCAACCGAAAAAGACCGAACAAGTTTTTGGCGCCGTTGCCGGGGAGACTAGGCAATTGGTGAAATTGTGTTAAGTGTAAATTTACTGTATTTTTGTTTTATTTTCTTAAGTGTTGACAACTTGGTCTTAGTATTTGTTTAAAGTCTGTGTTCATTTTAATTTTTCTCTCTTTCGGATACCCTCATCGACATGACATCTTGGAATATAAATGGTGGATACGCATATTTCGGCGAATCTTGCATGAATTGCGGAGGACCCCACTTGTGGCAAAACTGTAACACGTGCAATATTGTGGGTGTCAATATGGCCATTGGGGTGATTGTCCAAAGGCATATTCCCCTCCCCCAAGCCCCTACTATGATCCTTTTGTTGTTTTTGCTGAATATAGGCATGATGAAAATGCGGACTTGGGACGCCAAGTTCAAATAGAGGACATGATGAAACAACTCCTGGAGCAATCAGAAGCAATGAAGGAATCGGTGGCAGAATTGATACTTCAGCAAAAAGAGAATGCAGAGGCTGTAAGCAGGATGAGCGTCAAACTCACAGAGATGTGTGCTGAGGCTGAAGCTTGTGATAATTTGCAGGTGACAGTTTTAGCCGATATTCAAGAGGAACTACAAGAGAAATACAAGGGTGAATTTTTGGATGAAGCCCAGCAATTAGAATCTCTTGAGTGTCCCCGTGATCGGCTCATACCTATAGAAAATCCATTCATGGAAGAAAAGAAAGAATATCTCCCATTTGACCTTAATGGAGAAATAGATGTCGATGTTGAAAAGGTGTACACAAGTAAGGAAGTCAAGCACAATGCAATTTCAGAGTTGAGGTTGATTGGACCACACTCGAAGCATTTTTCGACATTACGTTTGGTTGACAACACAGAAATAGAGTCTTCCAAGATTATAGAGAAATGTCTAGAGGAGGACCAAGCCCCGTATATTCTGAAATTTTCTAACTCGAAGCAACGAAATGACTTCACTTACTCAAGGGCCAATAAGTTCAAAAGAAAGCATCTACTGCTTGGCCCTTACAATTTTTCACCACCACCCAGGAGCATAAGAGGAAATTAGAAAAGAAATTAGGGGTGAGATTCGTATCCTCAAGGTGGAGGAAAAAGTGGTGAAACTTGGTACGTCGAGCCGCGACGGTAAACCAGGCGCTGCACGGGAGGCAACCCGTGAAAAATATTTTCTTTCTTTCTTTTCTTAGTGTAAATAATTTTTTATTTTTTTATTTTTCTTTTCTTGATTAGGTTTAGATTCTTGTTTTAGTTAATATTTTTCGTTTTAGTTAGGAAAATCTATTAATCTAACCAATTTCGTTTAGTGAGGTGATTTTCAAGTCTAACGGAGAAAAATATGCATGGACGCGGGAAAAATAAGGCAAGGTATGAAAATAATTTTTATTGAAGAAACAGTGCACTGGGGCGTTGGCTCCGTGTCACGGAGGAGGGGCTCCGCGTTACCCTCCGTGACACGTTGCCCTTTATTCAGTGTCGGGTCACTCCGGGTTGCCGGGTGACCCGCGTGTTTTTCTTTAAATTAACCCCAATTTTGCCCAATTTTTCCCCATTTCTTCTACTCTCCGCGACCAAAACACCCAAATCCCCCTCCCCAACCAACGTGCCACGCTATTAGGCAAGGAATACGTCAAGTTTCTTCGGTTCTTCAACTCAAAGGTACGTTTTCCTCGTTTCTCTCAAATTTTTGGCGATTTTAGTCGAATTTGGGCATGTGAGGTGAGATATATCACCCCAAGTAGCAATTTAACATGATGTTGAGTTATTTGTGATTGATATATGTTCGGATTGTTGTAATTAGCATTTGAACTTATCGATTACATAAATAATTCGAATTTGATTGTAGCATTGTATTCTAGGGCAGGAGTTATTGAAATTGAATTGGGGAACTTGATAGTTTGATGAATTAGATGCCGGGGTGTGGTTGTAAATTGAGATAAGTCGATGTAAATATTGTATGAATGTTAAGAGAAGACGAATTCTCGAATTGTTGGGGAAAATGCGAAAATTTTGTAAATTGGTTTGATTATTTAGATTTGTATGTAAATAGAATTTTCGTTGTTGTTTTTGTTTTTTTTTTTTTGGTTTTGTTGCTGAGTGCGATGATTGGATTGCTATCAATAGTAGGATTGGGAGTAGCTGTATGAAGTCTGAGTAGTACGCTAACCGTTATGCTGTCAAAATTTTTCGTGAACGCACTAAGCAATATACCTTATAGTTGCTTGTGTTTGGGGTTGTAAATATAGTAATCCTTGCCGAAGTATTGTAAATATAGTTAAGGACTAAGTGTGGGGTAAACTTAGTTTAACCTGACCTTAGCCTAAGTGAACTTGTTTTTAGCTTAACTTTGTGCTTGTTAATTTATATTGACAGGTACAATGGCTAGCAGACAGGATAAGGGCAAGGGTGCTTCTACCTCAGCCACCGGCAGAAAAAGAATGAGATTGGGCACCGCAGTCCCAGCTGCACCAGCTATTCCGCGTGGCCAATGCCGCCAATACGGAACAAGGTGGGTAACCGAGGAAGGAAAGAAATGGTATGCTAAGCATAAGGAGAGCAAGTACTTCCCGGAGGAACATATTGCACGGGAACCACTAGCACAGGAGTTCCCCCGTATTGTGCAAAGGATTGAAGAAGCTGGGCTCAGCTTTATCTTTCAGGAGCCCAAGGAGTGCAACCTTCATTTGGTCCGAGAGTTCTACGCAAATTGGAACCCGGCCATCAGAAGCCACACAATAAAAATCAGAGGGCAGATTGTTACTCTGGAACCCCAGCAGTTCAATGCCATCGTTGGAGCGCGGGACACAGATGCTCACGTTCTCCGCCAGCTAAACATCACCCCACCGTACGCCGACATCAGACGTACGTTGTGTGGGGCTCGATCCACAGCCCGATGGAGTAGACATAAGGAGAGGGGTTACCACCAGACTCTGCCTTATTCGCAGATGAATAGGGAGGCCAGAATATGGTTGAAAATTGTATGTTCGTGCTTGATCCCGGGAGTTCATATGACGGATGTGACTCGGGACCGTGTCTGCTTGGTGTATGCCCTTATGAAAGGGCTTGAGATTAATGTTGGGGCGGTAATTATATCCGCCATGAAGAGAGCCAGACTACACCCGGGCCACAGATACGGGTTTGGCGGACTCATCACCACCTTCCTCCGAGGCCTCGATATCGAGGAAGAAGCCTTGGATTACATTTCGCAGTTGGAGCGGAGGGCCCTCGATGTGACAAAAACTAAGGCCCCCGACACCACACATGGGCCAGTGCTGACTTTGGGCGAGCGACATGCTCGTGACGATCAGTACATGGCACGTATGTTCGGCATGCAGATGCTTTAGCTACGGATTGGTGGGAGACCAGCCACCGAGGAAGAATTATGGCAGCTGGAGCTGGATTACCCATTTGGCGAGAATGCCAAAGCCTTATGCCGAGTGGGACCAGCCTTCGTGGAGCCGACTGATGACGATGTCCCTACTGATGAGGAGACACGTCGGGAGGACTCCGATGTGGAGTCCGATGACGATGCTGGAGCTGACTCAGACATGGGGAATGAGGCAGCAGCACCAGATGAACAAGTCGAATATTTCGACTGATCAGAGAGTTCCACCACCCGAAATTTTGTTTTGTAATTTTTGTGAACACTGGGGACAATGTTCGATTTAAGTGTGGGGTGGGGAGTAGCTAGGTGCTGGGAATTAGGCTCTAATCTGTTGTATGCTTTTTCCTTGGTTTGTATGTATGTTTGTGTTTTCCCTGTGGTGAACTGATTTGTGTGTATGTGTATATATTTGTTTGTGTGGTTAATGATGTGTGTTATGAAAAGTTATGGTTGCCAGTGTAAATAGTTTGTAAATATTTCTTTCTTATCGAATTGATCGATATTTTTCAAAATTTTCGCGAAAATATTTTGCACTTGTAAATATTTTCTTTCTATCGAAATGATCGATGTCTTGCAAAAATTTTCGGTTTTTATTTTTTTTGGGTTTCTAGGAGTTTGTTTTTGGTTCTTTTACCGAGAATAGTCCCATTGAACCGATGTCATAGTTAGTGACTGTTCCCTATGATGGATGGATGACGACCGTCTTAAGGGAAATGTAGTCGGTAGGAGTAGGATTTTAATTTGTTTTTAATTTTTCTTTGGTGGATTGCATCAATGAACTGTAGTTGCTTTATGATTGCAAAAATTTCGTTGCGTGTGTAACTGATGTTCAAAATGTGAAAATGATTCGTTTGAAAGCATGCAATTTCACAAATATGTTGAGTTACCTAGGCTGTAGAATTTGATTCAGTATGATTGAGGCTTAATTTTGAATTCATGTGATTGGCTAATTAGAGAGTCTGTGAATGCATCTTGATTCGAGCATGTGCATGAAGTGTGAAGTGAGGTATTGTTATTCCATGCCATTGTGAATTGTCTAGAACTTGCCTGGTGTGTATACAAAACAAAATGAAGGAGGTGTAGTGTTGGAAAGGATGTAGGCATTTCTTTGTTTTAACCGATAGTTTCCATTTTTTTCTTGTCAAACTCTACCTTTTTATATGTTGTATACCCTAGTCAGCCCGTTGAGCCTTTAGCTGATTTCTTTCTTTCTTTTGTCCAAAATTATATAAACCAAGCTTTATTTCTTCTTTTCATTAGCTGTAAAAGTCTATACAAAACTCTTAAGCGCTTACAAAGAAAAGAAAATGTTTCCCAAAGTGTTAAAGAGTGAAAAGAGTGAAAAGAAAAAGAAAAGCAAAGTGAGGAAAGAAAAGATGATGTTGAAGAGGCACTTGTTATAATTAAATGATATTGAGGGTACATGAAAACCCTTTGTTTTGTGTCAAGTGTGTTTAATGAAATGGGAAGTACGAAAGTAAACCAGCATGAATGGGAGAAAAAGAGAAAAGAGAGGAACAATGTCCATGAGTCGATGGGAATGTGTTGAAAAGGCGCTTAAGGATGCTAGCGACTATTATTGGCTAATCCAATATATATACTAGATCCATAGCCCCTTTACAACCCATTAAAGTCCTACTTGATCCTACATTGCATGTCTTTATATTAGTGGAGTAATACACTAAGGGCAAGCCTATGGGTCACGACATGATGCATGTGAATTCTTTTGGGAGAGAGAGTGAAATAAATTTTTATATGCCCCTACTTGCATGTTTGTGTGTTGCATGAACAAAAAGGGGAAGATTCTCTTGAGTTGTGAGGGCACATGCTTGATGAAAGATTGATTTTCGTGTCAGATTTCTTGATTAGTTGATTTGCATGAGTTTGCCGATATCAAGAATCAATTCTTAAAGTCCAGGAAGTCTTGATGTATTAAAGGTCATTGTATTGTAAGATCAAGCATGTTTTCGTGATGATTTGCAAAAATTGAATAATCGGTATGACCGTAGCGTAAATGGTCGCACCATAGTGACGAAGGTTGGGATGTAATTTGCATGAGTTGTGTATGTGTTGTTCGAGGACGAACAAGGATTTAAGTGTGGGGTAAGTGATCTTGGGCGGATTTATATGCCCAAGTGATACTCAAACGTATTATTTTCGCCTTGTTTGTGTGCAATATGTATATATTCTCATGTAATTGGTAATAAAATGTGAATTTATACTAACCAACATGATTAGCATTTGTTTTGCAGGAAAATATGATTTTAAGGAGCTAAAATGCATGTTGGAACTATATCGGAGTTGGACTTGGATACGAGAGTGGAAAAGACATTGGAATGCACAAATTATAGGGGCTCCGTGATGGAGCCGTGCCACGCTACCATCGCGGAGGCACACTGCCTGGAGAGGAAATTAAATGTCAAATTCCAGTGAGGCCTCGCGACAGCTCCGTGGCACGGAGATAGGCCTCTCCGCGTTGGCCTCCGTGCCACGTTGAGGCTAATTTACCGGACCCTGGATTTCCAGTGAAGGTCCGCGTCCACGCCGTGTCACGGAGGCAGTGCTCCGCGTTGACCTCCGTGACACGTTGCTTGTTATTCCGGGAAAAATTTCCCTCTAGTATAAATAGCACACTTAGGTTTATTTTAATTAGTTCAGACTTGGTGGAGCTACGACGTGGGTTAGCAGCAGTTGAGGGACGAAAAAGCTAAGGGATTTCTTCTCTTCCTTTCTTCTTTCAATCAATTGTATGTATGATTTACACTTGTTTTAGGATGATCAATCCACAAATGAGTGGCTAATTCTCTTCCTTGCTAAGGTGTTGAACATGTGTAGTGAATTTTGATTGTAAATGATATGGTTTTCTTCTTCTTCTTTCATGTTGTTCTATTAATTCTTGTTCTTACTGCATTAGTGCTTGGCCGACATTAATGTACATCTAAAAAGTCCAATTTCACTCGAGAGAGCAAGAAATTGGAAAGTTGTGAATTAATAGGGTATTGTTCTTAACTTGATTTGGGAAAATTGGGTTTTGATGTGCTTTCCTGATAGAAATATACTTGAAAGCCGTATTAGTCAGTTTAGGAACCGGAATTGTATTGCTAGGTCATGAATTGCATTTGATCACAGAAATGTAGACGAATGGTCTATGATTCTTAAGTGAAATTAAATACGAGAGTTTTAATTTCTAGGCTACTGTTCTTGGCTAGCAACATGAAGAAGAGATTAACCGAATCATTATTACAATCGAATTCATTACTTGTTCTTAACCTTGGCATGCTCATATCCATAGTTTAAATTCACAGTAAATAATTGTTAATAGTTTTAGTATATATTTTATAAACAAAAACTCATTTAACTGTTGGTTACATTGTTGTTAGCATAATTAGAAGTAAGATAAGAATATAGTATACTTGGGAAAATTTTACATATCCTGAGCCTCCTTGGATCGATACTTGGCTTACTTAGCCACTTTATTACTTGTTTGACCACGTGCACTTGCGTGTCGGTTTATAATATATAATACCAACCGAAAAAGACCGAACAGTGGACTTATTATGTGTAGTATTATTTAGTTTGTTGCCTTGTCGGCTTTCTGTTGCTTGGTTTGGCATAGTCATGGCCTTGTCAGCATTTCATTTATTTATTTGTGGTAGTTGAGAGCTTATGGGTGCAAATGTTTACTCCAGTTGATTGTGACAGGTGGCCTGGATGGCCTAGGTTTTACAGCTACAGATGCTATATAGTCGGCTTCTCGATCAGTCAGGTATCGGGAGCCAGTCGCGCCCTCCCCAAGTTTACGGGTGTGACGTGCCGGTCTAATCTGTAGTTGGCTTCAGGCCACTTCTTGGATCCCGTGTTGCATGGGCAGTTCACAGATCAATACCGGAGACTCACCACCTTGTCGTCGGTAGCCTATTGATATACTTAGTCTTCTGCTGCACATCGGCGAGTCAGCGGCTATTCACGGACTCCTCCTGCGACTCGCCGGTGTGTCGCTGATGTGTCTGGTCCTTTAAATGATGGTTTTTCATCTTTTCCTTTCATTTCACCTTTAGAATAGATTGAGTTCTTATAGTTTCATTACAGTAGAGTTTTCACTAACACCATGTTTGCAAAGTTATCATGTCTTCTTCTAGGAATACCGGAAAGGGAAAGGCCCCACATCATCCACCAACAAGGGCAAGAGCAAAGTCAAGGCCTCAACACCACATGCAAACTCCAAAGAGGCCATCATATTCTGTGTGCCCAACATGAAGGACCACTGCGTCATATGCCAGGGCCGGTCCTTCATTGTGGAGAAGCGATTTGACCTAGCAGGTTTGCATGGTGACCTTCCCAACATCACCACTCAATTCACAGACAAACAATGGCATGCTTTTGACAATCATCTCCCGCCTACTACCCCAGACTAGTAACAGAGTTATATGCTTCATGCCAAACCAGGCGGGATAGTATGCAACACAGAGGCAAAGTTGATGACTTCCCGTGCTTACTTTTGGTCATGATAAGGGGAGTGGAAGTCGACATCACCCCAGCTACCATCAACTACATATTTTAGGAAGATGAGATCGACTTGGGTACAGTGTATATGGCCTAGGTGGCGGACATGAAGGAGCAATTCTCCTGGATAGACCCAATCATCACTACTGATACACCCTTGTGGGCATCCATGGGTGGTGAAATATCTCGCCATGATTTGAAGTTTGAAGCCAAGTTATGGCTGGACTTTATCCGTGGCTGTATCATTCCCTCCAAGAATGAGAAAAGGATCATCTTGGGAACAACAATTCTCATTGCCTGCATCGTGTCCGGAGTACCCATTAACTTTGGGGAGATTGTGGCCCAAAAAATGAAATGGAAGGCATGACAGGCTAGCACTTCTATTCCATACGTTGTCCTTATTTCCCAACTGTGCTCACAAGCTAGAGTTCCCTTGTTACTGGATGAAACCCCTTCCACTGCTTCAGGAGTAATGGCCATAGACCGAAAAAGAGATGCTGAGGCACCCGCAGTTAAGAGAAAACGGCTGAAGGCTTTTAGGTTGGCTGAGGGATCACTATCCTAGGGGTCAAACCACTCACCACATGCCCCAGATTTGAACATGCCCTATCATGATGTGTCAGGCCAAACTTCAGACGATATGCCTCCTCGGGGAGCCTCTCCCCCTCCGACATCCTCCCAATCAAGTGGTCTCCACAGACTTGTGGAAATGATCAACTCTCATGAGAGCCAACTCCAAAGATTGGCCAAGAGTCTCCCTACACTCATTTCTCAAACAGTTAAGAAGGAGCTCAAATTCTTGTTTGAGAGCATCACTACATTGTGAAAGTAGGTGGATGCGGTTAAGGGGGCTGTCATCTCTCTCCAAACTGAAGTGCAGGAATGGAAGAGTCATACTTCAATAGAGGTGCCTGGCATGAGTGCCCTTGAAGCTGCAATAGCTGCTCCATCCACAGTTCGAGGACCCATTGATGATCTATTCGAGGGCTTGGGGGATGATTTTGCTGGGCTAGGTGAGGTCGGTTGTGATTGTGCAGGTGATGCCACTGATGATAATGAGGAGGAATAAACCGCTTAGGAAGTCTCTTTTGTCCCTTTCCTTTTGCATTCATGCATTAGGGATAATGTATTCTCTTAAGTGGGGGAGGGATGAGTGTTTGTTTGATCGGGGGGTAAGTGATGTTTTGTTAAAATTGATTTGATATAGCCTTTGTCGGGCTTTTGTTGATTTTATTGGTTGATGATTGTCCTTGGAAAGCTTGTTATTGTAGTGAAATGAATGACATGATCTAGTTTTGAAGGATGATGTGTTAGTGATAAAAAGGGGTCTTCGCTTTGAGTTGATAAATTTTGTGTGCATGACCCAAGTTTTCTTGTTTTCTTGTTCGCCTTTGAAAATAGTAGAATAATAAATAAACTCCAAGGGCTTTCTTTATACCACGGTTCTTTCTTGAGGAGCATTCATTTGTTTTCTTTCACTTTTCTTTGTTGAATCGGGTTGGCATTTCCCAATGATAGAATGAGTGATGACTTTTTAAGGAAAAATACCATGTTGCTTTGGAGTCTTTTATGAAGCTGTTTTGAGAGGCACTAGTGGAAAATTTTTGAAATGGAATTTTTAAAAAATGGGGCAGGAAAATGAAAGTGATAATGAGGAGATGCTTGAATCAAGAACATAGCACTCTTTTTCATACCTTGTAAATTCCTTGATTGACTTATGAATTTGCATGTGTTGATGTCTAAGACAAAGATTATGTGTACACAATGAACTTTGTGTTCCCTTGAGGAGTGATGCCTAGTGTGGTAAGGACTTTTGTGAATCCCATGCACTTCTTCTTGTCAATAACTTTCTCTGAGTGTGACTCAAGCCAAAATCCTAGATGTAGTTGCACTTAGGACGTGATCTTAGGCCTCCTTTTTGTAGTCACTTCATCCAAAATGACCTCCTTGAGAACTAATCTTTGATTGAAAATGTTTGATCCTCAGACCCTTTCTTGGAAACCACATTACGAGCCTAATGACCATTTATAATCCTTCTCTTTGGCACCCATCCTCTCCAATGGATAGCAATAAAATAATGAAAATGGGGGCTTCAAGCCAATGAATCGGGGAGAAATAAGGATATGAATGTGAAGATGAGTCCAAAGCCTAAGTTTAAGGGTTTGCAAGAGAAAAGGAAAAAAATGAGAACTTCAATGTGAGGTCGCACCAAAAACTGTGATGAAAGGAATGAATCGTTCGGGTTGAAAGGCCTTGAATCATCAAAAGAGAAAAGATTGGTAAAAAAGGTGCTATATCTTGCATACAAAAAGCTAGTTGTGGAATTCATGGGTGTTAAGAGGATGGTTGGTGTTACACAAAGGATGAAAATAATGAACAAGGAGAAATAAGGTTGACTAAATTTCAATAAGTTAGCGGGATGTTGTAAGTGTTTATAAAGCCATTAGGGAGGCATTATTCACTAAAGCTAAATATTTATCCTACTCTTAGCCCCAGCCTACATCATGACCCGCAAGTCCTAAGTGATTTTAAGTGCAGCTGCTCTATATTGGTGGTAATTTACACGAAGGGAAAGCCTATGGGTCGAGTTGGGTGCATGCAGATTTCTTTTGGAAGAGTGAGTGCAGTCTTACCTTTTTGAAATCCCTTATGCGAGTGCATTGAATCATGAAGAAAATAGGGATTCTCTCTTCAGTGAGTGGCATCACCCCTTTTGAGGACACAATTGCATTAAAGGTAAATCTGTGCATAGGGCATGATAAATGCAATCTCTAAGACAGGTTTTGAATGTGCAATAATTATGAATTGAGCTGCTATGTGTATTTCTTGGATGAGCAATGCCCCTTGTTCTATGTAAGGATATTCTTGAGAACCATGTTGTGAATGGTGGTAGTCTCTTGAGATATCATCATTGTTTTGGTTATTAGGGGATTTTGCTTCTCTTTTTAAGTGAGATTGGTGAACATTTTTGGGTTGTCATAGATTAGGTGGTTGTTGGTGTTTAAACTTGTGTGGAGTGGCATGTCTTTCAACTGAAAAAAATTGCATTATTTGAGGACAAACAATGGTTCAAGTTTGGAGGTTTGATGAGTTGGTAATTCACCAACACATTAGGCTCTTAAGCCTCAATTTTTGCTTAGTTTTTTTAGTTGTTTATGTGGATTTATGACCTTTTTTCTTTTGTTGTGTGAAAATGCCTAATGTTAAGAAAATACCAAGAAAAGGAGCAAAAAGAAGGAAGTGGGATGAAATTCGGCGTTCCACCGAAGAAGACCGGTGAAACACCGGGTCAAAAGCCGACTACTAATGCCTCTGGGGAAACATGCCACTGGAGAAACGCGGGTTGCCAACGGCGACTCGCCGGTCCAGCCACCAAATGACACCTGACTTGCTGGATTGAAGAGCAAAGAATTGGCGGCGCACGGATGTAGATCGTCGAGACACTGAATGAACCGCCTCCGGATACTGGAATGCATTGAAAGCAGCAAATAGTGTAACTGGTTGTCTGTAGATTTCAGCAAATAGTAATCAGCTTTTCATTCCTAGCTTTAGAACATTCTCTTGGCATAGAAGAGGAGAATTTGATTAGTAGAATTCGAAAAGTACTATTCTCTTTTTCTTTTTCTTCTTCTTGATAGCATGATACTACCATTATTGAAGACTACTTGTGAGTTTGACTTTACTACTCTTGTTATTGAATTCAGTGAGTTTATTGTTAAATGTGCTTTTGAACTTCTTAATCATGAGTAGCTAAATCATTAGCTAGAGGTGTGTGATAATGAATGCTTAATTACAGTTGGTATTGCTAGAGTTATCTTAATATTGTTTAACTAAGTGTAAATCTGTTAGATTCTCTTCAATCTATAATGGAAGATCCATAGATTATGATGTGGGTCTAATTGTTCTTACTTGATTGTTGCTTGCAAAACAATAGTTAAGTATTGGGAGAGAATTTAATTGTGGGTATGGATGAGAGATTGTGAAATTGGGCTAGAAATAGCTGAAATTGCATTCTCACTCCTAATTAATAGTTAATTGCTAAAAATTAGTGCAGCTATTAGTCCAAATCTGACCGGGTTGAGCTAATAGTGTCTAGAGGTTTGATAAAACTCTAGCAAGAGGTATTTATAAGGCTGAAAAGCAGTAAATACCCATTTTCCCGAGATTATTTAAACTAATTTAACTTATGAGATTACCTAGCATGACCCTATCTAGTTAGTATATCATCTACACCACACCTCTAGTCTTTCACATTCTTGTCAACAACCTTGGTAATTTTGTTATCATAGTTAACCAAATTAGCAATTATACTCTATTACAAATTTTAATCCCCCCAACTTGTTTATTTCTATGTTATTTCTAAGTGGTGGAAGCTAAATTTAATTTCTCAACCGACACTAATAATTATCACTCACTAGTCCTTGTAGGATTCGACCCTGACATCCGTTGGGTTATTTTTTTTGATGCAGCAATCATCTATACTCATTGCATGAGGAGTATATTTTGGATGTTATCATCACTCGCTACTTTAATAACCTGTAGATGTTGAAAGTGACCTCTTCCTTATTCAACCAGAACTTCAATTGTCCAGCTTCAACATCCACTTAGGCATGCCCAGTGGAAAGGAATTGTCACCCCAAATTGATAGGGACCTCAAAATCAACTTTTGAATCTAGAATCATGAAGTCAACTAGAAAAATGAACTTATCAACCTTCACTAGAATATCACGAAGGATGCCCATAGGATTCTTCATTGTGCGATGCGGTATCAATAGTCGCATTGTTATCGGTGTGGGGGCTCTCTAGCCTAACTTCTTAAATATGTACAGTGGCATTAAATTGATGCTAGCCCCCTAATCATACAATGCCTTAGCAAATTCAAAATATAAAATGGTGCATGGGATGGTAAAGGCGCCTGGGTCCTCCCTCTTTTGTGCAAGGACCCGTGAGGCTACTGCACTACAGTGGTTAAATTTCCAACTGGCTCATAACTCACAAACCATTTTCTGGTCACTAGGTCCTTTATCAACTTAGCATAGCTAGGCATCTGCTCCGATGCCTCGACCAGGGGAAAATTCACTGATAGTTGTTTCATCAAGGACAAGAATTTGTGAAATTTCACATCATCTACCTTCTTCTTTATTCTCTAAGGAAAAGGTGCAGGCGGTCGTGGGATAGGCCTAAAAATTTATGGGACCTCCTTCTCTTTCCCTTTCTTAGAAACAATCTCCTTTGGAGCACCTAGAGACTTTGTCAACTCTATACTACCTCCAATCATCTGTTCTGCAGCCTCAGCTTCCTCATTTGAATCAACTACCTTCGGTTCATCTGCCTCAACTACAATGGGCATGTGTGTCTCAACTATTGCTTTTCCACTCCTACTTGTTACAGCCATTCAGTGGTTGTCATTCTTTATATTTTGACTCATCTTACTAGGAATTGTACCCTTCTGCCTCTAGTTCAGGTATGTAGACATCTGACCTAGTTACTACTTAATCTGTTTAAACACTATGGCGTGCGACTCAACTTCTAATTCATGCCAGATATGTCTCTACAAATGTCCTTTAAGTGATCATCAATTGACTTTGCCTTTTTCAACAACCCGGTCATCATGCTCTCTAATTTTGAAGTTCCCAAATCATCCTTATGAGCCTTTAGAGGAACATATAGGCCGATATGATCATTATTGTATCCATCACTTTTCCACCAATCACCTTCCCGATCTTGCCCTCTGTTTGTATCTTTATACCCAAATCTGTTGTAGCTATCCTTGTATTGATTCCAACCTTGATTCCCGAAGCCTTGGTGCCAAGTAACTTGACCAGACCCAAGGGAATTAGCCTAAAAACCCCTTACCTGGTTATCCAAGAAGTTTACTTCCTCCTTAGAATCAAAGTGTTCAAACCCCAGATCCTGACCCTAAGCTCCCACTGCATTCACTTTCTGAGCCCCATATCCCGTGATATGATTTGTAAGTAAGGAAATAGATGTTCTCATATGTTCTAAATCATGGTCATGTTCCTCTTCTTTTCTGCGCTGCTCTGCAGTCATCCTAATTACATATGAACCTGCAGCTACCTCAGCTTCTCTGGTATGTCAGGCCCTATTGGTTTCGGTCACTCAGTCAAGTATTATTGTTGCTTTCTCTCATAAGTGACTCATCAATGCTCCACCTACTACATTATCTGTTACTCCCTTGTTGTTGTTCAAGGATCTATAAAATATTTCCAACAAGCTCTCATTTGAAATTTTATGGTTTGGGCACTTATTCAATTTTTTATTGAATCGTAGCCATGTCTCATGAAGTATCTCTATCTTGAGCTATAAGAAGTTATGTATCTCATCGTTGAGCTGCAGTATCCGTGAAGGTGGGAAGAGCCTTTCCAAGAAGGCATGTTTTAATTCTCTCCAATTGGTGATGGAGTCATTTGGCAACTCCGACGACCATAGAGTAGCTTCACCATCTAGAGAGAATGAAAAGAGTTGTAGTCTGATTGCATCTTGGCTCACTCCGGGAAACCTGTACGTCTTGCAAGAGGAGATTTGCATCATTAGTAGCATTACAACTAAACACTCCCTTCATGTTTGGCAACTAAATCATCGTTCTAGTGATATCAAAATTTTCCCCAGCATGAAGAAGTGGGGGCACAATGGCTCCTGTTTACCCGGCTTCATCAATATTCAGATCATCATCATCATCAAAGTGAGGTGCATATCTATGGAACTAATGTGGTTCGCGACCTCTATTCCTCCTATTTCGGCCAGCATTATCAGCTTCTTCCTAAGACTCGTTAGCCTAGTAAAGAGCAACCTAACGAGCTAGCTCGCCTGATAGGCCTCATTAGCTCGCCGAGCTTTGTTGGCTACTCAAGCTTCCGTCTTCTCAAGGGTTCTAACACTGGCCATATTTCTCAATGTTCATTCAAGTTCTTGGTCAATTGGGACTATGGGGTTTCTACTACTCCAAGTACTTGGCCTTCACCAAGTGTTAACCTAAGTTAAACGAAGACAAAAGAAAACATAAATGAGGAAATAAAGAAGAAAGTTAAATAAAATCAATTAATCTAACCTAAACCGTATTCCCTGGTAACGACTCCATTATTGATAGTGCTCAAATGACACCTCAGAAAAAGTATAACATGATCGTTGTCAAATAAAGAACCCAACCAGGGTTCGGGTCGATCCCACGAGGAATATGGTCAAGATTTTGACTAATGTTATTATTTACACTTCTATCCAGTTATTTCCTAATAGTGGGTTTTGTAGAAATAATGAGTGATAGTGTTGTGAAAATAGTGTGGTTATCATAGTTATGCAATTAACTAGAGAAGTGTTCCACATGGATTCATAACTATGCATGGTTTATTACACCTGTAATCTATTCTAATACTTAGCCTGTAGAATTGATAAGTTATTTTCATATAAATAGTTGATTCGCCCTTATTAATTACTATACTCGATCACCAGATTAGGTCTCATGAGCGATTTCAACTTAACCCTTATCAATGATTCAAAATTAACTTTCCGGCTATTGCAACTCAAGTTATTAATTTAAAGTTGATAATTTTAAGTCTTTGTTGTCATTCCCTTTTCCTAGTCTCTACTTCTCTAGATTCAAGTAAGAAGGGGATGCGGGCTAGTCCTAACGTTGCACACCGTTAAGAAACAATTATCATGAAGAGAATATTAATACAAGCATTCATATTGGTTTTGGATCACTCTGTATTAACCCTAATTAGTTATTTCCCCATGGTTCTTACAACCCTAATTGTGGGGGTTCAGCCACTCATAGTTGCAATAAAGAAATCAGAAAACATTAAGGAATTCATATTAAAGACTTACACTAGTGGATGAATAAAAACCCTATAATCAATTGCAAAAATAATCCTTGAAAATCAAGAATAATGAAGAAAACTTGTTTCTCTTTCGTGTAATTTCGATCTCCCTATAGTGTTGGGATACTCCTGAATACACTGATAATATAATATGTCTCATCTTATAAAAAATAAAAGGAAAGTATTTATACAATTAATAAATATCTTTTTCTAAATTACCAGGGACTATAACCGTCGGGATGACCTACTAGTCATAGCAAGGTGCCACGAGTTTTTATCAGTACTCATACTATTCTTGGCAGCTTCTTATATTCTCAGGTACGGGTGTCCATTACGACTCATCGTAGGTCACTACGTGTTGTGAGTGGCACTCATGACATGGAATTCTGAAATGCAGCCTCTTTGATGATCATCCTACGGATCCTCACTATGACTCGTACCTTGTTTGTGCGACCCGTGTAATAAATTCGTACCTTGAGGATGTCAAGTTACCAGTTCTCTACTTCTTAACACAATCCTATAGTACGAGTCATACAATGCTATCACGACTCGTGGTATCCTGTCCTTCCTTGAGACCTGCAATTGTGGATTTTCTGCTTCAATGTCACGGGCACTAGACACAGGTTATACCCAAATGGTATGGCTCATGTTGTGACCCGTAGAACACTATTTTCTAGAATTTTTCACTTTTTTTCTACAATCCAACTCCCAAAACTAATTTCCCTGCAAATACAGCATAAAAACCACATATCTATATAAACACACCCAAGTCCTAGCATCTTTACTATGTTTTAAGCGTTGAAAGTGTCATAAAACCATGGCACATTGATAACACTCAAACTATACCTCCTACCGAAGCATGAAGCGGACATTGTCAATAAAGAACCCAACAAAGAGGTTGGGGTCGAACCCACAGGAAATAGGGAAGAGCTACACTAAAGTCGGTAAGTGAACTTGTTAGGTAGTTACTCCAAAAAGGGGGGTTCTAAAGGAAACAATAGTTAAAAACACAGTTAAGATTTAGTTGTAATTAAGAATGAAAGATAACTAGGGTTTTGTATTCCCCATGGGTTCATAATTGCTTTGGGTATACATACGTGATCATCACTGATGTTTACTTGTAGAACTAATAACTAATGTTCATTCAAATGACCGACCAGCCCCTATTGAATGACTATACTCAATCACCCATCCAGGTCTCATGAGAGATTGGAATTTAACCGTTATCAATATGTCCCAAATTTAAGTATCCTGTGACCACAGCTCAAGTTAATACAATGATCATAAAGATCAAGTCTTTGTTTTAGTTCTCTATTCCTAATCTCTACCTCTTAGACCTAGCAAGTAAAGAATTCGGGCATGTCCTAATGTTGTACACCGTTAAGAAACGTTAAGCATTAAGAGAATACAATACAAGTGTTTTGTATTGGTTTTGAATCACTTTTATGTAAGCCTAGCTTGTTAATCCACCATGGTTTCCACAACCCTAGCTATGGAGGTTCTAGCCTATCATAGTTGCAAGATTGTGATTTGTTTGCATAATTAAATACATAAATCAGTACTTACAATCATAGATGAGAGAAAAACGTTGTTAATTAAATCTGATACTTATCAAGAAGAATTCACAAGAACAAGAAGAAAATCAAGAAAAGGTTGATCACAAGTTAATCAACTAAATTATATGTTCTCTCATGAAAAACTAACAATGTCTGATGAAATCTGATCTTCTCTAATGAAAATGAAACATAAAACATATTTATACAGACAGAAAAATCTTTTTCCTAAGCTAGCAAGGTAAACTTCCATATCTGCTGCCGCACGAGCCATGAACAAACCTACGATTTGTAGCAGGCTTGTATGAGTCATACCTTCTATCCGTAGGTCTTTAGTTTGCTGAAATACGGCTAAGTGTTGGGCCTTGGTATGACTCATACCAACTTCCTACGAGTCGTACTAAGCTACCGTGGTTTAAATCTAAAGACTCTGAATTTTTCTGAAGTTTGTCACGAGTGTGTTGATAGGACTCGTACCTTGCCTTCATGAATCATATTGCAGTCATCCATACCCAGAGTCAACCTTTGTGCAATTTCTTTGAACATTTCTATGACTGGAAATTACAACTCATACCATGATCATACGGCTCGTACTATGAATCATGAACTGCATCTGTCTCAGATCATCCTTCTAAATATTTTCACGAGTCTTAGTACGATTCATACCATTAATGTACAGCTCATACTGAGACTATCATTTTTTCTTAGTTTCTACTTTTTTAATCTTCTTTTGCGCAATCTTGCTCCATCACCTAAGTTTACCTGAAAACACAAGTAAAGTACCTCATATCCATATAAACATACCTAAGTCCGTGTTATTTTCTTTAGTTTTGAGCATCGAAAGTGTTGTAAATTCACAGCACATCAACACCCTCAACTTAAGACTTTTGCATGTCCTCAGGCAAAGAAAAGAAAAACTAAAACACGATGTTCAACTAGAAAAATAAAATTAGGATAATGCAGCCAACATTTAAACAAAATTTGCACTTTATATACAACAACTTCTGACCCCTTCTCCATGAACTAGCATTATCCAATGTACTACAAGAAACCACAAAACATGCTAAATAGGGATCAAGACATGTCATCTAGCTATCAACAGGCAATCAAGTCATCACCAATGTTTTGCACACAGACCCATGGAAAAATTAAACATAATCCATGTACCCTTACAACAAATGAAGTCCCCACTCACAGATATAGTATCAAATATGTATAGGACTAAACAAATGAAACACTCACCCTCACAAAGAAGTTCCAAGTACTATGTATCAGATGCCACAGGCTTGCCCTTATTTTCCCTGCTTTGGTTTGTCAGATGGTCAAATTAGGATCACTATAGGAATTTATATGGCTTGTAATGTTGGCTTAGGGATGGACATAATAAAGATGAAAACTTTTTAAGTGAATATCCCTTCCTTGGCACTACATACATCGGCTTCACCCTTTACCTATTTCACCCTTTATTCTTTTCATTACTTTTCTTCCCTTTTAACCTTCTTTATATACATTTGCATGGGTGTGGTGTATTTTCAACCTTTTCACGCACATTTTTTTCTTTTGAAATTTCTTTTTCAAGATTCTTAACATTTTCATCTCTTTTCTTTTTACTACACTACACCTCATTTCCCATATTTTTCTCTTTTCTTTTCCTTTTTCTCGTTCCCACCTTTATGCACCCCTACTCTAGCTACCCTCAACTTAGGCATTTTGCCTATGTTGAGATTCACAATATCCAATGAAGGACTAGAGCAAAAATAGGTTCATTATAAAAAAAATGGGTATGGTTCATTCGTTAATCAAAGAAAAAACTAAGTCAATTAAGGCTCAAAATTGGGATCAAGGGATTCATATGATTTTGGTAAGGTAATTTAGGCTAAAAGTGAGCTTAACAAAAAAGGACCTATGATCATATCCTACCATCCTTAGCCAATGCAAAGACCAACCAGGAAAGTTCTAGATCTTATACATAATACCGAACTAAGTACTTCACCTCACTCACTCATGGTACAGTCTTATATTCATCTCACCTGTCTGTTTTACACATGGCTTAAGAAGACTCCTCATGCTAATAGACTAAATGACATCAATTGATCCACAGAAATCATGCATGCAGTCACAAATACATAGCTAATGCATAAAAAAATTTTAAACAGGGTCAAAAAAATCAAAACTTGTGCATTTTCATTGGCTGAGTTACTCCTAAGTTATTTCCTAACTAAATAAAAATCAAAAATTAAAAATAAAACTCCTAAACATGTCGGTTCTACTAGATAGCATGCCAGAGGAAAAAGAAACACTGCAAGAAAAATCCTCGGACGTATCAAAAATCCAAAAAGTAACAAGTACACCCCCTCCCCTTTTTGAAAATTTAGCTTCGTCCCCGAAGCATGAAATAGAAGAGAAAAGGGAAAGGAACATACCTATGGCGCTCTAGATGCTCTTGTCACCCTGCGGTGGAGGTACCTCCGCTATAATGGTGGTGCTAGCGGTGGCCAGCGAACTCGTTGGAGTATCAAAAGGGGGAGTGGTTACCCACTCAGTAGTTTTGGTCACTTCAATAGCCTCAGTGTGAATCGGAGTTGAATGTGGCTCACCCGAAGTGTCACGACCACTAGTAATGTCGGGATGAGGCATGGTGGAGATGCCCGCTCCTCGAGCTCACTCCTACCGCTCTGAAATATGTGTGTCATGAGTCTGTAGGCTCTCCGCTCTGGCCCGCTTCCATTCCTTCCTTTCTTTCTTCCTCTTCCTCCTTCGATTCTCCTCTCCATCATCCTCATCAGTTCTTTTCTTTCCCTTATCTCCAGCAGCTACCATCGACTCCCAATAAGCTACCAAGTCAATCTCCTCGTCAAGTTATGCATCAGATCTGGAAGAGTGGGGGCTATGATAACTGCCGGTTGTATTGATGACAACTCTACTACTTGACTCCGAAGATCCCCCATCATCTCATGGAGACTACTGGTATCTGTCTGCTACGTCGTTCGTGCATTAAAGTGGCTCTCAAATCCATCTAGGCGAGCATATAGAACCTAAGCTGCTGTATCTATCTCTACCTTGACCCATGGCTTTACATTTTCCATCATGGCCTGAATCTTTCACTCTGCCATGGTATACCATTTGGCCAGCTTCTTGAGGAAGTCCTGCGGTACCAAAATATGCCCTGCTGGTGTCTTAGTCTGCAGGCTAGGCTGTGATGCAGCTGAGGAGCTAGGAGCTGACTCTGAATGACCGGCATTTGGGGCCGGTGTCTCACTCTGCTCCCGTATAGTGGGGACATTCACCTGTGCTCCCCTTGCTAACTAGCTCTATGGAATAGCTGTGGGAAGACACGCACGACTTACCGAGTTCATCTCGTCCCAGATAAGACTGATGTCTGCTATCCTCTGTCCTCCAATCAAATGTTCATCACCTCATGGAGCTCCTGCCTCCGTACATAAACTGAATACAAGAATCGGGAATGGGATGGTGGGCCCAACCTCACTGCCCGATCTTGTATCTCGTTTACATTGATCCGCAAGATGTTGATCAGGTATCTGGACATGATGCATGCCGCTAGCACTGTTTGTCTACACTTATGGTGTTTTCATTGACTATCGGTGCTAATCTGTGGCATACTAGTGTCCAGAAAACGTTTTCTATGAAGTTAAGCGAGCCTTTTGTAACTTGCTATCCACCTGTGGCCCATTCTGTTGCCTCTTTGTCCTTAGCAAAAACACCCGCCAACCACTGTAACTGCCTTTGGTGTTCCTCACGACCTGTCTACCGGATTTGTTTAAGTGCCTCCACTCGGTACTCTTACTATGGCATAACTCGTCGAGGTATGAATTGTGGCCCATACAAAACCCGAGAGATGGTGCGCTCAAATAGACCTCTCCACCTTGCACGAAAACACTCTCCAATCTGGGATGATCTTTCACTTTGTGCCCCTTCTTGGCCTTTTCCTCCATGGCTGCCAAGTAGTTTGCATAGAACTCACGGACTATCTCTGGGTTGTACTGACCTGGTGTCTTCAACATCCACTCAAATTCATAGAAGCTAAATATCCGCTTCATCTCGTCAACTTCATTCAGTGAGTTTGTGGGGATCGAGTTCTTCCTGAATGTTCCTCCTAGGTTTACTTCTGGGGGTGAGAGATATGCCGTGTTCATAAATTTCTTTGGCCCCTGGCACTCTCCACCGAATGGTACGTGCCTCCCTAGGCTCCTCGTTTTCAGAGTTATCACTACCACTTGCGTCTCCCGATTGGACCTCCTCAGCCCCCTCATCTACGTTTGAGGTGCTTCCCAACTCCTGATTACCTTCTCTAGCTCCCTCCTCAGACTGGGGAGCTTGGGCTGATGTGGAAGCAGTGCCACTGGCTTGAGCTTTTGCCTTTGCCCTAGTGGTCTAGGTTCCATATGTATTATATGTATCAACCTGATGCTCTTCGACTGAACCACAAGGTGAGTTCCCTCCTTTCTCATACTCCAACTCAGTCATTTCATCAATTAATGTTCTCTGAGCAGTTGATTTGTCTGCTCTGCGTTTGTATTTTATTGTACCTATAGAGAAGAAAGTCAGAATTCCATATTTGAGAAAAAAAATCATGAAAAGAACAGTGTCAGTGTTTTTATCACGGGTCAACAGTACGGGTCGTACCCTGAAGGTACGACTCATATGAAGACCTAGCATTCCTGCATATATGTTATGACTCATAGGTACGATTCATACCAAGAAGGTACGACTCGTACCTTGAGTCATCTGATGAAGCCTCAACTATGATTTATTCTATATTTTTCCACGACTCGTAGTACGACCCGTAGGTCAATTTCACGAGTCGTAGGAAGAACTTTTCTAATTAACTTCTTTCAGTTGTTTGGTACGAATGGTCAGTATGAATCGTAATGACAAACTATGACCCGTACTGTGTTTCATACCATCTTCATAACTTAGTCAAGTTTGCTCAGTTTGCAGGGGTCTTTTTTCACAATTTGCGTACTCAGATTTCCCCCAGGTCTAGGCATGTCATTCATCAACTAAACACTACAAATCCTTCCCCTGTTTAATCACTACCCGTAAGTCAAATTTTTTAAAAAAAAATTAAATTCACAAGTTCAACCAATCAATGAAAAAAATATGATGTTTTCCAATCGTTCATGGTTTGTTTTCATCCCTGATCATTGTATTATTGAAATTTTTCGATCAAATTTAATACTCCCATTGGTTTTGACAGTGAAAGCTTCAAGCAAGTTAATATTTTTTGATATTCAATACACTACTTACTTGTTGCTTCTTTCTTCGACTGACAATCACAAATGTGGGTTGAGAGGAACTTTGGTTGAGCAAGAAATTTCTTGATTCTTCTTAGCTTTTGAGTCACAGGCGTGTGGGAAGGGTGAGTATAGGTCATGGGCCATCTGTTGTTTGCGTGGGAGAAGGGTCAGTTTAGGTATGGGATTTAAATAGGTAAAGGGCAGATTTTAAAAAACTGGGCCGAATTGGGTAATAATGAAGTTTTTGACCCATCAGGACTTGTACCATGAGTCGTAGGAAGACCCCACGACTCATCCCTTAGACCCGGACTACAGAAAATTAAGAAACTTACATGGGGACCTACGAGTGCATCTTATGACTCGTACCATGTGGGTATGGTTTGTATGATGACTCATAGGTCGTTGCTTTGAATTACTTCTCTGAACCTTACCACGACTGCTGCTATGGCTTATAGGATACTGTCACGAGTCATACTAAGAGCTGTAGCAGGTGCCTTTTTAGCAGTTTTCTTGCCTCCTGTTTTTGTTTCCCTGCACGCTGAGCACACATTAGTTCAATAACTTGGGTTGTCTCCCAAGAACTGCTTGATTTAACGTCGCGGCACGACTTAGGTGCCCGATTACTTAGACTTCACCGCACCACCACGTGGGTTGCCTCCCAAGAAGTGCCTGAGTTAACATCGCGTCATGACGCAAGTTTCTTGACTACTCAGAATTCATTAAGTGACTCATATTCATTCTCCAGTGCTGAGATTACACTGTACTCCCTGGGTTACTACATTGTCCGGCAGATGTTGAAAGTGACCTCTTCATTGTTTAGTCAGAACTTCAGCAAGATAGCCTCCACATTTACTAGGGCCCTCCCGATTGCAAGGAATGGTTGCCCTAAAATGATGGGGACCTCATAATCATCCTCACAATCTAAAATCTCGAAGTCTGCTGGGAATATAAATTTTTCTATCTTGACAAGCACATCGAATAGGATCCCCACTGGTTTTTTAACAGTTCTCGTGGCCATCAGTAGCCGCACAGTGGTCGATGTAGGGGCTCCCAAGCCCAATTTCTTGAACACTTCCAAGGGCATCAAGTTGATGCTTGCTCCCAGATCACAAAGTGCCCTTCGAAGTCAACACTGCCAATTGTGCATGGTATAGCGAAAGCACCTTGGTCTTCCTTCTTTTGATCCAAGACTCGTGTAGTTACGGCACTACAATGATGTGCATTGTCTACTGGCTCATAGCTCATGGATCTCTTCTTAGTCACCAAGTTCTTCATAAACTTCGCATATCCCAGTATTTGTTCCAATGCATCTACCAATGGTATGTTCACTGATAGTTGCTTAAGCATCGAAAGGAATTTTTGGAACTTACCATTTTCCACTTTTTTCTTCATTCTTTGGGGGAACGGTGGTGGTGGTCGTGGGATAGCTCGGTGCACTTGAGCTGCTCCTTCATCATTTTCAGGTTCCTTCTCCTCTATTGGGTCCTCTAACAACTCAATTCTTTCCATCTCAGCATCCTTATCATTTCCCTCAATAATTCTCTCTTTCTTCTATTCAACTACAACTAGAAAAGGGGGTCAACCGTGGTCTTACCACTCCTAGTCATCACCGCCATGCAATGGCCATCGTTCTTTGGGTTTTGGATGGTGTTGCTAGGTAGTGTACCCTTTTTTCTAGGGTTCATTGATGCTAACAGTTGCCCAAGTTGATGTTCGATTTGCTTGATGGCTGTAGCATGAGATTCAACTTTTTGACCCATACTTGATATGTCACTTCGGATCTCCTTCAATTGATCATCAATGGACCTCACCTTTTTGAGCATTGCGGCCATCATGCTCTCCAACTTAGACATCCCAGCCTCCCCTTCTCATGCATTGGGAGGCACATAAACTCCAGCCTGGTCATCACTATATCCATCATTTCTTCTCCATTCACCATCTTGCTCACGACTGCGACTTCTATCTCTATATCCGTTTCGGTTGTAGTTGTCTTTATATTTGTTCTGACCTTGGTTTCCAGAACCTTGGCGCCAATTGTCAGAACCTTGGCTCGGAAACTCGTCACTTGGCTATCCAGGAAATTGGCCTCTTCCTCAGAATCCGAGTGATCTACTCCCAGCTCCATTCCTTGAGTTCCCACTGCATTTACCTTTTTGGCTCCTGATCCCATGATGTGCTTTGTAAGAAAATCCAACGATGTACGCATGTGAGCCAACTCTTGGTCATTTTTTTCTTCCTTCCTTCGTTGTTCTGCAGTCAAACCAACAGCATATGTACCGACCGCTGCATCAGCCTCCCTCATGTGCCATGCCCTATTCGTCTTGGTCACCCTGTCAAGGATGGTAGCAGCTTGCTCCAGGGTGTGACTCATCAATGCTCCTCCTGCCATTGTGTTCGCTACAACTTTGGTGCTATTATTCAAAGACCAGTAAAAAAAATTCCAACAAACTGTCATCTAGGATCTTATGGTTCGGGCACTTTGTCAACTTCTTTTTTTAACCTCAACTAGGTTTCATGAAGTGCCTCTATCTTGATTTTCCGGAAGTTGTAGATCTCGTCTTTTAGCTGCAACATTCTAGGGGGGAGAATCTCTCCAAGAAGGCCTGTTTGAGTTCCCTCCAATTGGTTATGGAGTTGTTGGGCAACTTTGATAACCATAAATGTCTTCCCCTAATAGAGAGAAGGGGAAAATTCTGAGCCGTATGGCATACTGGCTTACTCTGGGCAACCTGTACGCCTTGCATATTGATACGAAGTTCATCAAGTTTAGTTGGCATCATCCGTTGCATGACCACTAAACACCCCTTTCATGTTTAGCAATTGGATCATGGTGCTCGTGATAGCATATTTGACCCCGGCGGGCAGTGGTGGTGGAACAATTTCTCCAGTAGACCCAACTTCATCAATGTCTGGGTCCTCATCATCGAAGAACTGATGGGAAAGTCTATAACATCTATTACCCCTCCCGTGTCGACCAACATTCACTACTTCTTCTCTGACGTTTCTGCATACTGAAGTGCAGCTTACCGAGCTAACTCGGCTTGCATAGCTTCTTCAGCTATGCGGGCATCTCTTTGATCCTGGTTTTCCATCCTATGCAGTGTTCATTCAATTTCTGGATTAAATGGAATAAGGGGATCGCCACTACTCCAAATGCTTGGCATTCACCAGAAAATAGCTTGTGGGTATCAAAAATAGAAAGAAAATGCAATTAAGGAAATAACTACCAAAAACTCAAATACAAGCAAATAATCTAGTCTTAACCGTATTCCCTGGCAACATTGCCACTTTTTGATAACGCTCAAACCATACCTCCTACCGATGTATGAAGAAGAAGTTGCCTTACCAGAACCCAACAAAGAGGTTGGAGTCGAACCCACGGGGAATAGGGAAGAGCTACACTAAAGCCGGTAAGTGAACTTGTTAGGTAGTTACTCCAAAAAGGTGGGTTCTAAAGAAAACAATAGTTAAAAACACTGCTAAAGCTTTAGTTGAAATCAAGAATGAAAGTTAACTAGGGTTTTGTGTTCCCAATGGGTTCATAACTGCTTCGGGTATACGTATGTGATCATCACCAATTCTTACTAGTAGAATTGATAACTTAGATTCATTCAAACGATCGACCAGTCCTTATTGAATGACTATACTCAATCACCCGACTAGGTCTCATGAGCGATTGCAATTTAACCGTTATCAATATGTCCCAAATTTAACTATCTTGCGACCATAGCTCAAGTTAATACAATGATCATCAAGATCAAGGCTTTGTTGTAGTTCTCTTTTCCTAATCTCTACCTCTTAGACCTAAGCAAGCAAAGAATTCGGCAATTTCCTAACGTTGTACTCCGTTAAGAAACATTTTAGCATGAAGAGAATACAATACAAGTGTTTTGCAATGGTTTTTAATCACTTTTATGTAACCCTAGCTTGTTAATCCACCAAGGTTCCCACAACCCTAGCTATGGAGGTTTTAGCCTCTCATAGTTTCAAGATTGTGATTTGTTTGCATAATTAAATACATAAATCTATACTTACAATCGTAGATGAGAGAAAAACTTTGTTAATTAAATCTGGAATTTATCAAGAACAATTCACAAGAACAAGAAGAAAATTAAGAAAAGGTTGATCATAAGTTAATCAACTCAATTCTATGTTCTCTCATGAAAAACTAACAATGTATGATGTAATCTGATCTTCTCTAATGAAAATAAAACCTAAAATGTATTTATATAGACATAAAAATTCTTTTCCTAAGCTAACAGGGTAAAATTCCATATCTGCTGCCGCACAAGCCATGACCAAACCTACAATCTGTAGCAGGCTTGTACGGGTCGTACCTGCTATCTGTAGGTCTTTAGTTTGCTGAAATCCAGCTAAATATTGGGCCTTGGTAGGACTTGTACCAGCTTCCTATAAGTCATACAGAGTTTCCGTGGTTTAAATCTAAAGACTCTGAATTTTTCTAAAGGTTGTCACGAGTGTGTTGATACGACTCGTTGATCTTGGGCAGATTTATATGCCTAAGTGATACTCAAACGTATCATTTTTACCTTGTTTGTTGTGCAATGTGTATATAATATCATGTATTTGTTAATAAAATGCGAATTTATACTAACCAACATGATTAGCATTTGTTTTGCAGGATAATGTGATTTTTAAGAGCTAAAATGCGTGTTGGAACTATGTCGGAGTTGGACTGGGATGCGAGCGTGGAAAAGACCTTGGATGGCACGTTTTTCACTGGCTCCGCGATGGAGCCGTGCCATGCTGCCATCGCGGTAGCACACTGCCTGGAGAGGAAATTAATTGGCAGATTCCAGTGAGGCCTCGCGACAGCTCCGTGGCACGGAGACAGGACTCCGCGATGGCCTCCGTGCCACGTTGAGGCCAATTATCCGGACCCTGCAATTTCCAGAGAGGGTCCGCGTCCACGCCGTGTCACAGAGGCAGTGCTCCGCGTTGGCCTCCGTGACACGTTGCTTGTTATTCCGGGAAAAATTTCCCACTAGTATAAATAGCACACTTAGGTTTATTTTTAATCAGTTTTTAGTTTTTAGACTAAGTTCAGAAGTGGAGAGCAGGAACGTGGGTTTGTGGCAGTTGAAGAATAGAAAAGCTAAGAGTTTTCTTCTCTTCCTTTCTTCTTTCCTTCAATTGTATGCATGATTTACACTCATTTTAGGATGATTAATCCAAGAATGAGTGGCTAATTCCCTTCTTTGCTGAGGTTTTGAACTTGTGTAATGAATTTTTGTGATAATTGATATGGTTTCTTCTTCTTCTTGCATGTTGTTCTATTAATTCTTGTGCTTACTACATTATTGATTGGCCACCATTAATGTATATCTAAAAAGTCCAATTTCACTCGAGAGAGCACGAAATTGGAAAGTTGTGAATTAATAGGGTATTGTTCTTAACTTGATTTGGGAAAATTGGGTTTTGATGTGCTTTCTTGATAGAAATATACTTGAAAGCCGTATTAGTCAATTTAGGAACCGGAATTGTAGTGCTAGGTCATAAATTGCATTTGATCACAGAAATGTAGACGGATAGTTTATGATTCTAAAGTGAAATTAAATACGAAAGTTTTAATTTCTAGGCAACGTTCTTGGCTAGCAACATGAAGAAGAGGATGACTAAATTATCATGATTATCAAGTTCATTACTCGTTCTTAACCTTGGCATGTGCGTATCCATTGTCTAAATTCTAAAGTAAATAGTTGTTATTAATTGTAGTATATAAATAGTTTAGAAACAAAAACTCACTCAACTCTTGGTTGGATTGTTGTTAACATAGTTATGGATAGAATAGAAATATAGTAAACTAGGTAGTTTTACATATCTAGAGCAGCCTCCTTGGATCGATACTTGGCTACTTAGCCACTTTATTACTTGTTTGACCACGTGCACTTGCGTGTCGGTTGATAATATTTAATACCAACCCGAGCAGTACAAGCCGCGAACAAGTTCTTGGCGCCGTTGCCGGGGAGGCTAGGCGATTTGTAAAATTGTGTTTAGTGTAAATTTGCTGTATTTGTATTTTTATATTCTTAAGTGTTAACAACTTGGTCTTAGCCTGTATTTTGCAGATTTTTATTTCTGTGAACACTGGCAAGGGACAAGGAGCTGGTGGAATCTTACTTAGATCCAGAACGTGAATTGCACAGTCAACGTAGAGAAGCTCTTCGGAAGAAGCTGCAGTTGCTTAAACAGTCTATGATGGAGCAACCAAATCCACCAGTTGTGCGGGCTGTGTTAGTGCCCGAGGAAGTAGCAGCCAGGCCGGTTCGCGAGGTGGCAATCCCACACGCTAATAATGTACATTCCAGCATCCGCAAACCAGAGCCTGGAGGGAGATTTGAGTTAAAGCAAAATATGGTGCAACTTTTGCACACTAGAGGGCAGTTTACCGGTCTCCCTCACGAAGATCCGCAACAACATCTCCAGAACTTTTTGGAGATAAGTGACACTTACATACCCGCTGGAGTGTCACCTGATTATGTTCGGCTCACCTTATTTCCATTTTCCTTACTGGGTGAAGCCAAGAGGTGGTTAAAAGCTGAACCACCCAACTCTATATCAACGTGGGATGATCTTGCAAGGAAGTTTTTGATCAGATTTTTCCCTTCAGGTAAAACAGCTAAACTTAGAAGTCAGATTCTAAGTTTTAAACAGAGGGAAGGAGAAAATCTTTATCAAGCCTGGGAAAGATTCAAGTCCATGTTGCGGGATTGTCCTCATCATCATCAGTCAAATAAGGTGTTGGTCCACACTTTTATTGAGGGTTTGGAACCCCACACAAAAATTTTCTTAGACTCAGCAGCTGGAGGGCAAGCGCTGGAGAAGACTTATGAGGAGCTGTACACTTTGCTCAACCGAATTTCACAAGGCAATCCGGAATGGAATGCAGATTCTTCAAGAGGTGGAGCAAGGAAAGCAGCGGGAGTGCTTGAAGTGGATGGATTCACAGCTATCGCTGCACAGATAGCTGCTTTGCAAAATCAGTTAAACACTCACTTCAGCAATATGAATTTGAACCAGCCATCAGCCTCAGTCAATGCAGTCCAACAGATGTGGTGTGAAGTGTGTGGTAGTAGTGAGCATTCAGCTGAATGCTGTGGTGCAAATCCTGATTCTGTCAACTTTGTGGGCAATGCACAGAGGAATCAACAGCAGTTTGGCGGTGGCTACAACTTGAATTGGAGGAATCATCCAAATTTTTCATGGGGTAGCAACAATCAACAAGGTCAAGGTTCAGGGCAGGGTATGCACAGAAACCAAGGAGGGCAACAAGGCTATCAGAATCAGTTCAGAAATCACAATGCCCCTCCTTCACCACCATCACCTACTATTGAGGAAATGTTCAAGACCATGATTGCCAACCAGGCACAATTGCAGGCTGACTATGTCAAATTGGCAGCCGAAGTAAAGAACAATCAATTGGCAACCAAGGCTCTTGAATATCAGTTTGGGCAATTTGCTAGTGCCCAAAATACTAGACCAAGGGGAGGACTACCTAGCGACACGGATCCCAATCCTAAGCAGGTGAATGCAGTGACCACGAGGAGTGGTTTACAATTAAAGGAGGTGGAACCGGAAAGACCGCCTCAGAAGTTAGGAGCAGCAGATGTTGAGGGAGAACAAACCTCAGATACGGGGAAGACCAAAGAAGCTGAACCAGCAAGGCCTCCACCCCCGTTCCCTCAACGACTTAAGAAACACAAGGAGGAGGCGTGTTTCCAGAAATTCATGGAGGTACTTAAACAGGTACATGTTAACTTACCTCTTGTTGATGTCTTGCAGGGTGTGCCAAAATATGCGAAGTATATCAAAGACATCGTGGCCAACAAAAGTCGCTTGACTGAGTATGCCACGGTGGCTTTAACGGAGGAATGCACATCCCATATTCAGAACAGGTTGCCCACTAAACTGAAGGATCCTGGAGGTTTTACTATCCAGCTGACGATTGGGCAAAGTATCCGAGCTCGTGGGTTATGCGACTTGGGGGCAAGTATAAATCTGATGCCATCTTCGGTATTCAGAAAGTTAGGACTAGGGAGCCCTAGACCTACAACAGTGATCTTGCAGCTAGCAGACAGGTCTTTAGCTAAGCCGGATGGCATTGTCGAGGATGTGCTAGTGCAGGTAGGCTCCCTCATTTTTCCGGTAGATTTCATTGTTCTAGATTTTGAACCAGATGCGGAAGTCCCATTTATTTTGGGACGACCCTTTTTGGCAACCGGAAAGGCATTGATCGATGTAGCTGCGGGTCAACTCACAATGCGAGCACACAACAAGGTTGAGGTGTTCGACGTGTACAAGGCACCTAAGCTCCCGACTGTCTATAAGGAACTCTCGGTGATCAACGTGATTGATCATGGGAATGTGAATGGATTGAGTGATCCCCGAGAGTTACTAGGTAGGCCACCAGACAAGGTTGAGAACTACGGGGGAGATGACCATGATCGGGTCAAATCGTCCATCTCCCTAGTAGACACTTGAGCATAAAGGCTGTCTAGCCGCGACGTTAAACCAGGCGCTACACGGGAGGCAACCCGTGAAAAATATTTTTTTTTCTTTTTCTTTCTTTAGTGTAAAGTTTTTCTTTTATTTTCTTTTCTTTTCTTTTTCTTGATTAGGCTTAGATTTGCATTTTATTTAGTAAGTTTTTTTTTTATTTAGTAATTTAGTAAATTTTTATTTTTTAGTAGGGAATCTATTCATTTAACCAATTTTTGTTTAGTGAGGTGATTTTCAGGTATACCGGAGGAAAAATACTTGGAATCGAGGAAACGAGGCGAGGTATGAAAAATAAAATTTGATGGTGAAACAGAGCACTGGCGCGTTGGCACCGTGTCACGGAGGCAATGCTCCGCGTTACCCTCCGTGACACGTTGAAGGCAAATCTGGAATTTTTTAAAAAATTCCAGTAAGCCAACGCGTTGGCTCCGTGTCACGGAGGAGGGTCTCCGAGTTACCCTCCGTGACACGTTGCCCTTATCCCAGTGCCGGGTCACACCGGGTTTTCGGGTGACCCGCGTGTTTCCTTTAAATAAACCCCCGATTTTCGCCCATTTTTCCCCATTCCCTCTATCCTCCGTGACCAAACACCCATTCCCCTACCCCCAAGCTCCGTGCCACGTTAATAGGCAAGGAAAACGTCAAGTTTTCATCAATTCTTCAATTCCAAGGTATGTTTTCATCATCTATCTCAAATTTTTGGCGATTTTTGTCGATTTTGAGCATGTGAGGTGAGATATATCACCCTAGTGAGAAATTACACATGACGTGAATTATTTTGTGATTGATTATGTTCGGATTGTTGTAGTTGACGTTTGAACTTATCGATTGATTGAATAGTTCAATTTTGATTGTCGAATTGCATTCTAGGGCTTGGGGTTGTTGAATTTTAACTTCGGTAACTTGATAGTTTGACGAAATTGATGTCGGGGTGTGTTTATTATTTGATATAAGTCGTGGTAAATATTGTATAATTGTTGAAAGACGACTAATTCTCGAATTTTTGTGGGAAATTGCGTAATATGTGAATTGGTTGAATTGATTAGATTAGTTGTATATAAAATGTTTGTATTGTTGTTTCTATTTTGTTGTTGTTATTGTTGCTAAGTGCTATGGGGGAATAGCTGTCGATAGTAGGATTGGGTTAGCTGTATGAAGTCTGAGTAGTTCGCTAGCCGTTATGCTGTCGAATTTTTGTGAACGCACTAAGCAATATGTTATAGTTGATTGTGTTTGAGGTGTAAATAGATCTATCCTTGCTAAAATGTTGTAAATATTGTTAAAGACTAAGTGTGGGGTAAATTTTGTTTAACCCGACCTTAGCCGAAGCTAACAAGTTTTTAGCTTAACGTTGTGCTTGTTTGTGTAAATTGACAGGTACAATGGCCAGCCGACAAGATAAAGGCAAGGGTGCTTCAACCTCAGGCACTGGCAGAAAGAGAATGAGACTGGGCACTGCTGTCCCAGCTGCACCTTCTGTTCCACGCGGTCAACACCGCCGATACGGAACACGATGGGTTACCGAGGAAGGAAAGAAGTGGTACGCAAAGCATAAGGAGAACAAGTACTTCCCGGAGGAATATATTGCAAGGGAACCACTTGCACAGGAGTTCCCTCGCATCGTACAGAGGATTGAGGCAGCTGGGCTCAACTTTATCTTTCAGGAGCCCAAGGAGTGCAACCTTCACTTGGTCCGGGAATTCTACGCCAACTGGAACCCGGCCATCAGGAGCCATACTATTAAAATCAGAGGGCAGATTGTCACTCTGGAACCCCAGTAGTTTAATGCCATCATGGGAGCGCGGGACACAGACGCCCACGTCCTCCGCCAGTTAAACATCACCCCCCCGTACGCCGACATCAGACGTACGTTGTGTGGGGCTCGATCCACAGCCCGATGGAGTAGACACAAAGAGAGGGGTTACCACCAGACTCTGCCTTATTCGCAGATGAACAGGGAGGCCAGAATCTAGCTAAAAATTGTATGTTCGTGTCTGATCCCGGGAGTGCATATGACAGACGTGACCCGGGATCGTGTCTGCCTGGTGTATGCCCTTATGAAAGGTCTTGAGATTAATGTGGGGGCGGTCATAATATCCGCCATGAAGAGAGTCAGACTACACCAGGGCCACAGATACGGGTTTGGCGGACTCATCACCACCTTCCTCCGAGGCCTCGACGTTGAGGAAGAAGCCTTGGATTACATTCCGCAGTTGGAGCGGAGGGCCCTTGATGTGACAAAGACCAAGGCCCCCGACACTACACACGGACCGGTGCTGACTCTGGGCGAGCGACATGCTCGTGACGACCAGTATATGGCCCGTATGTTCGGCATGCAGATGCTGCAGCTACGGATAGGTGGGAGACCAGCCACCGAGGATGAATTATGGCAGCTGGAGCTGGACTACCCCTTTGGCGAGAACGCCAGAGCTTTATGCAAGGTGGGGCCAGCCTTTGTGGAGCCGACTGATGACGACGTCCCTACTGATGAGGAGACACGTCGTGAGGACTCTGATGTGGAGTCCGATGACGGCGATGGAGCTGATTCAGATATGGGCGACGAGGCCGCAGCACCGGATGAGGAAGTCGAATATTTCGACTGAGCAGGGAGTTTCACCACCCAAAATTTTGTGCTTTGTATTGTTGTGAACACTGGGGACAGTGTTCGATTTAAGTGTGGGGTGGGGAGTAGTTAGGTGCTGGGACATAGGCTCTAAATTTGCTGTATAATTTTTCCTTGACGTTTATGTATGTTTGTGCTTTCCCTGTTGTTGTGAACTGATTTGTGATTTACGTGTATATATTCATTTGTGGCTAATGATGTGTGTTTTTGAAAGTTATGGTTGCCTTTGTAAATATTTTGTAAATTTTGTAAATATTTTTTTTCTTTATCGATATGATCGATATTTTTCAAAATTTTTGCGAAAAGATTTTGCACTTATCAAAATATTTTGTAAATATTTTCTATCGAAATGATCGATGTGTTGCAAAAATTTTGAAGTTTTATTTTTGGGTTTCTCGGAGTTTGTTTTCGGTTCTTTTACCGAGAATAGTCCCATTGAACCGAGGTCATAGTTAGTGACCGTTCCCTATGATGGATGGATGACGACCGTCTTAAGGGAAATGTAGTCGATAGGAGTAGATGTTTTGTTTTTAGTTTCTTTGGTGGATTGCATCAATAAACTGTAGTTGCTTATAGTTGCTAAAATTTCGTTGCGTGTTGTAATTGATGTTCAAAATGTGAAAATGATTCGTTTGAAAGCATGCAATTTTGTAAATATGTTGAGTTACCTAGGCTATAGAATTTGGTTCATTATGATTGAGGCTTAATCTTGAATTCATGTAATTGACTAATTAAAGAGTCTGTGAATGAATCTTGATTCGAGCATGTGCATGAAGTGTGAGTGAGGTTTTGCTATTTCATGTCATTGTGAATTGTCTAGAACCTGCCTGGTGTGTATACAAAACGAAATGAAGGAGGTGCAGTGTCGGAAAGGATGTTGGCATTTCTTTGTTTTAACCTTTAGTTTCCATTTTTTTCTTGTCAAATTCTACCTTTTTATATGTTGTATACCCTAGTCAGCCCATTGAGCCTTTAGCCGATTTCTTTCTTTTATCCAGATTTATATGAACTAAGCTTTATTCCTTCTTTTCATTAGCCTTAAAGTCTATAAGAAGCTCTTAAGCGCTTACAAAGAACAGAAAATGTTTCCCAAAGTGTTAAAGAGTGAAAAGAGTGAAAAGAAAAGAAAAACAAGGTGAGGAAAGAAAAGATAATGTTGAAGAGGCACTAGTTGTAATTAAATGATAGTGAGGGTACATGAAAACCCTCTGTTTTGTGTCAAGTGTGCCTGATGAAATGGGCTGTATGAAAGTAAACCAGCATGAATGGGAGAAAAAGAGAAAAGAGAGGAACAATGTCCATGAGTCGATGGGAATGAGTTAAAAAGGCGCTTAAGGATGCTAGCGACTATTATTGGTTAATCCAATATATATATACTAGATCCATAGCCCAGTTACAACCCATTAAAAGTCCTATTTGATCCTACATTGCATTTCTTTATATTAGTGGAGTAATACACTAAGGGCAAGCCTATGGGTCATGACATGATGCATGTGAATTCTTTTGGGAGAGAGAGTGAAAGTAATTTTTATATGCCCCTACTTGCATGTTTGTGTGCTGCACGAACAAAAAAGGGGAAGTTTCTCTCGAGTTGTGAGGGTACATGCTTGATGAAAGATTGATGTTCGTGTCAGATTTCTTGATTAGTTGATTTGCATGAGTTTGCCGATATCAAGAATCAATTCTTAAAAGTTTAGGAAGCCTCGATGTATAAAGGTCATTGTCTTGTACGACCAAGCATGTTTTCTTGATGATTTGCAAGAATTGAATAATCGGTATGACCGTAGCGTAAAATGGTTGCACCATAGTGACAAAGGTTGAGATGTGATGTGCATGATTTGTGTATGTGTTGTTCGAGGACGAACAAGGATTTAAGTGTGGGGTAAGTGATCTTGGGCAGATTTATATGCCCAAGTGATACTCAAACGTATCATTTTTACCTTGTTTGTTGTGCAATGTGTATATAATATCATGTATTTGTTAATAAAATGTGAATTTATACTAACCAACATGATTAGCATTTGTTTTGCAGGATAATGTGATTTTTAAGAGCTAAAATGCATGTTGGAACTATGTCGGAGTTGGACTGGGATGCGAGCGTGGAAAAGACCTTGGATGGCACATTTTACACTGGCTCCGCGATGGAGCCGTGCCACGCTGCCATCACGGTAGCACACTGCCTGGAGAGGAAATTAATTGGCAGATTCCAGTGAGGCCTCGCGACAGCTCCGTGGCACGGAGACAGGACTCTGCGATGGCCTCCATGCCACGTTGAGGCCAATTATCCGGACCCTGCAATTTCCAGAGAGGGTCCGCGTCCACGCCGTGTCACGGAGGCAGTGCTCCGCGTTGGCCTCCGTGACACGTTGCTTGTTATTCCGGGAAAAATTTCCCACTAGTATAAATAGCACACTTAGGTTTATTTTTAATCAGTTTTTAGTTTTTAGACTAAGTTCAGAAGTGGAGAGCAGGAACGTGGGTTTGTGGCAGTTGAAGAATAGAAAAGCTAAGAGTTTTCTTCTCTTCCTTTCTTCTTTCCTTCAATTGTATGCATGATTTACACTCATTTTAGGATGATTAATCCAAGAATGAGTGGCTAATTCCCTTCTTTGCTGAGGTTTTGAACTTGTGTAATGAATTTTGGTGATAATTGATATGGTTTCTTCTTCTTCTTGCATGTTGTTCTATTAATTCTTGTGCTTACTACATTATTGATTGGCCACCATTAATGTATATCTAAAAAGTCCAATTTCACTCGAGAGAGCACGAAATTGGAAAGTTGTGAATTAATAGGGTATTGTTCTTAACTTGATTTGGGAAAATTGGGTTTTGATGTGCTTTCTTGATAGAAATATACTTGAAAGCCGTATTAGTCAATTGAGGAACCGGAATTGTAGTGCTAGGTCATAAATTGCATTTGATCACAGAAATGTAGACGGATGGTTTATGATTCTAAAGTGAAATTAAATACGAAAGTTTTAATTTCTAGGCAACGTTCTTGGCTAGCAACATGAAGAAAAGGATGACTAAATTATCATGATTATCAAGTTCATTACTCGTTCTTAACCTTGGCATGTGCGTATACATTGTCTAAATTCTAAAGTAAATAGTTGTTATTAATTGTAGTATATAAATAGTTTAGAAACAAAAACTCACTCAACTCTTGGTTGGATTGTTGTTAACATAGTTAGGGATAGAATAGAAATATAGTAAACTAGGCAGTTTTACATATCTAGAGCAGCCTCCTTGGATCGATACTTGGCTACTTAGCCACTTTATTATTTGTTTGACCACGTGCACTTGCGTGTCGGTTGATATTATTTAATACCAACCCGAGCAGTACAAGCCGCGAACACTCGTACCTTGCCTTCACGACTCATACTGTAGTCATTCGTACCCAGAGTCATCCTTTGTGCAATTTCTCTAAACATTTCTATGACTTGATGTTACAACTCGTACCATGATCATACGGCTCATACTGTGAATCTTGAATTACATCTGTCTCAGCTCGTCCTTCTGAATATTTTCACGAGTCTTAGTACGATTCATACCATCAATGTACGGCTTGTACTGAGTCTATCATTTTGTTACAGTTTCTGCTCTTTTAAGCTTCTTTTGCACAATCTTATTCCAACACCTAAGTTTACCTGAAAGCACAAGAAAAGTACCTTATATCCATAAAAACATACCTAAGTCCATGCTATTTCCTTTAGTTTGAGCGTCGAAAGTGTTGTAAATTCACAAAGCATTACACGTCAATGACCATTCTTTGTGTCTACTCCAGTTGGTGAATTTATTATTTACAGGAAAGTTAATTGAGGTTGTATGATAGATATTATTCACTGTCAGGCCATTGTAAACCTGGTAGAAATAGAGACGATTGATTTTAATATAGAATGGGCATGGATTGGCTAGCACCATGTTATCCTAATGTTGAATGTTGTACCAAGATTATCAAATTCCACTTCCCTGGAGGGGTAGTGTGGGAATGGAAAAGTAATGCAACTATGCCAAAAGGTAGTTTCGTATCCTATCTATAGGCAAGAAAGCTAATTCCTAAAGGTTGCATTTATCATACTGTCAGATTTTAGGATGCACAAGAAGAATCACCAACTCTTTAGTCTATTTTGATGGTCATTGAATACCAGTTGTATTTCCATATAAACATCTTGGTATTCCCCCTGAGGGAAAAATCGATTTTGCTATTGATATGCTGTCAGGTACACAACCCATATCTATTCCTCTCTGCAGAATGGTTCCTGTTTAGCTAAAAGAGTTGAAGGGTAAGCTAAAGAACTCTCTTGATAAAGGTTTCATTAGGCCTAGTGCTTCGTCATGCGGTGCTCTAGTCTTGTTTCTAAGAAATAAAGATTGCTCACTATAAAGATTTTCGAAAGTTAAATAAAGTTACCATTAAGAATAGGTATCCCCTTCTGAGGATAGATAACTTGTTAGATCAGCTGTAGGGTGCCACGTATTTTTCAAAGATTGAATTGAGACTAGGGTACTATCAAGTATATGTTTGGGAGAAGGATATTTTGAAGATAGCTTTCACAATTAGATATATGGTCATTTTGAGTTCTTAGTATGTCTTGCAGATTGATGAATGCCCAAAAATATATATGGACTTGATGAGTATCATGTTTAGCCCATTCTTACATTTGTTCATGATAGTTTTTATTGATTATATTCTTGTATATTCATGTTCATAGGTTGAGCACAGAGTTCATCTGCGAGCAGTACTCTAGCTACCCAAAGATCGAGATCTATATGCAAAATTCTCTAAATGTGAGTTCTGGTTGAATTATGTGGCTTATCTAGGAAATATTATGTCAAATGCAGGCAACCAAGTTGACTTCTAGAAAATAGAGGCCGTGAAGACTTGGCCTAGACCCTTAATTACAATAGAAGTTTGTAATCTTCTGGAGTTATTTGGGTACTACAAAATATTATCAGCACCATTGATGAAGCTGAGTTGAAAAGTAGCTAAGTTCCAGTGGGTTGAGGCGTGTGACAATAGTTTTCAAGAGACAAAAAAGGGTAACATTTGTACCGACATCAGCCTTACCAGAAGGCTTAGAGGGTTATGTTATATATTTTGATTCTTCGAGTGTTCTCTTAGGATGTATTCTAATGTAGCAGGACAAGGTGATTGCCTATGGTTTGCGACAATATAGGAAGCATGAAAAAAATTACCCGACCTATAGTTTAGAGTTGACTACAGTTGTGCATGCATTTAAAAATCTGGAGATAATATTAATTTGATGTTTATACCCATATCTTTACAGATCATAACAGTCGCTATTATATCTTTAAATAGAAGAAGTTGAACTTGCGGCAATGTCATGGCTTATGTTGCTAAAAACTACGACATAGATATTTTGTTCCATCCAGGGAAGGCCAATGTTGTAGTTGATGCCCTTAGTCACAGGTCCATGGGCAGCTTGTTATATCTGAGGCCAGACAAGAGAAAGTTGGCTCAAGAGTTGCACTAGTTGACTAGATTAGAGTTTGGTTGATGAACTCAGATGATGAAGGGGCCATGATTTAGAATACCGTAGTATCATCTCTAAAGAGGTGAAAAAGCAATAGCATAAAGATCACAACTGAATACAACTCAAAGGCTAAGCTTAACAGGAAGGGTCTTTGGCCTTCAAGATAATAGGAGATGGAGTCTTGAGATTTGGAGGTCGACTCTTTGTTCTAGATATTGTAGGGAGTTGATATCAGATCATGGTGAAAGTACTTTATTCCCTCTATTCTATTCACCCTGAAGTGACAAAATATATCATGATACTAAAGAAGCCTTTTGGTAGCATGCGAAAAGAAAAAATATTTCCGTTTTCGTGGTATAGTGTTCGAGATTACTAGAGTATGAAGGCTGAGCATCAGAAGTCAGTGAGATAGATCAGGAGATAGCCACTCCCTCATAGAAATAAGGGGTGATTAATATGGATTTTTTTACTAGATTACCCTGTACACAACATAAGTTGACTCTACCTGAGTAACTGTTGATAAGCTGATGAAATCAGCTCATTTCTTCCCAGCTAGTACTATGTTTATAGCTGAGGATTATGTCGAGTTGTGTATCAAACAATTTGTTAGACATCATATGGTCCCAATATCTATAATTTTTGACAAAGGGACAGAGTTTACAGATAACTTTTGAAAGTCATTCCATGAAGGTCTGGGGAGACAAATTAATCTTAGCATAACTTTAGACAGACGTTCAAGTAAAGTGCACAATTCTAATGTTCAAGGAGATATCACGGGTGTAATACCCCGGAGGTCCTACGGATCAGACCCCAAAGTTAGAAGAATTTCAGCAGAAAATATTCAGCAAAAATTTTCCGCAGAATGAGTCAGGGAATGACTCATTAGGTGACCCAACGAGTCATGGTCTGAACCATGGGGAAACAGTCAAGGGATGTAATATGGACAAGTGGCAACGGATGACCTAACGAGTCGTCTAGCCTTGAGATGACTCATCAGGTTGGTCGTTGGGTCTAGGCCAGGGAGCCTTAGGAAGTGTGGGTAGCGGATGGAAATAATGAGTCATTAGGTGTAGCAACGACTCGTTATGATGGTCGTTGGGTGGTGACATTAGTTAAGAAGTTAGTCTAGTTAATGGAAGCATGTCATGAGTCGTTAAGTGAGGCAACGACTCGTCAAGTTAGTCATTAGGGTGTGAGAAGCTTTAGTTTTAAAGAAATTTCCAGTGTACTTAATGAAAGGTCAAGATGAACCATTGGGTGCGGTGACGAGTCGTTACGTTGGTCTTGTCCCGAAGGATCAATAATTTCCAGCATACCTGATGAGTGGACCTAACGATTCGTTGGGTGGGACAACGACTCGTCAGGGGAGTCGCGGCATCAGTTCGGGCAAATTTTTAGATTTTTCCCAGGGGTAGTTTGGTAAAATCCAACACTTCTAGATTTAAAGTGATGACAGTTTGGGCTATACCTTGCACGTTTTTAAGGGGTTTTTCATGCCTAACCCTCATTCTCTCAACTCTCCTTCTTCTTTCTCTCTTCTGAAATATTCAAGGGTTTCATCAAGGTGTTCATCAAGGCTTCAAGGAAGATTTTGAGTGGGAATTTCTTCTACCAGGTATGTGGTTCTTTCAACAAGCATACTCTTCCATACTTTTGTCCCAAAAATATTTTTATTAAATACTCGATTTCGATAAATCTATAAAAACATGATATAGGATTTGTGAAAAGGGTAAATTCTCCTTTATTTTTCTTAAATGCTAATATCTACTACGATTATGAATTTAATTGGATTATTAATTGATGGATTATCTTGAATTATGAAATATAGGTTGAGAATGTATAAGTGTAGTATGTTCTTCATAAATCGACTTGAGTATTGAATGGGATTTTTTCATTTCTCCCTTGATTGTCATAGTAATTTATGAACATGATAGAATCGTGGAAATATTGTAAAATTAACCTTAATGACTTGATTATTCCATTGATGACCATGTTGGGTTGAGTAGGAGTTGTGGGCTTGAGTAATTGAAGTAAATTTTGTATCATCACCATGTTTTAGATTTAATTGATTGGACATGACCAGATTGCATCTATATTATTGAACTATGAATCTTGGATGGATTTTATATTTTTTCCTCACTAATATTATTTTTATAAAATTCTAGAATCTAAAACGCCCATGGCTAGAGAGTTCATAAAAAGGAGTGATTATGAAAAGTGTGTGAAATATTTGTAAACCTAAATAAACGAAGTCGTGCATCCTTGATAGAGTATTAGTTGAATTTATAAATCATGTATGATGCTATATGACCTATTCAGTGAGATGAGTTCAGAATCGAAATTCCATGATAGAATAATGCGAATACGAATTTATAGCATGCTCGTTAGGGGTTAGATGTTAAAGCTAATGAGGAAATTGTTTCTATGAGAATGTGAGTCATGATGATAAAGCCTGTGACCAATATGTCAACTTGTTGAGCCTGTGCCTATTAAAAGATAGCTCTAATCCTTTTAACCATGAGTATTTCAAGATGAGAGTGATGAATGCTCTTGTCTCTGATTAGTTATAGTAATTTAGATTATCTCTAGTCGCTAGTGGAGTATGTCTTCTCTTAGCCAATCGGGACTCACATCCCTAGTCTTAGTGGGGTATGTCTTCTCTTTGATAGTCGGGACTCACATCCCTAGTTGTTTGTGGAGTATGTCTTCTCTTAGCCAATCGGGACTCACATCCTTAGTCAGTTGAGTATCTTATTTTTCCTGCGTTGTTCGGAACTTACTTTTAACTAGTGACTCTCTATATCAGAGCAATCTCTCTCCCTTTGATAGTCAGGGATTCTATTTTTCTGAGAATGTTTCCCTTTGATAGTTAGCGACGCTCCCTTCGACTGTCAGCGACTCCCTCTTAGACGAGCAGGGACCCTCTTGATATCAGTCACGACATCATACCTTTGTATTATTCCCAATTATTACTTTTGCACATCAGTAGTTACTATATTAATGTACGTCTTTATAATGTGGTTATGTTAATTGATATGCAAATCCCGTATAAGATTGGCGTATCTCATTCCAATTATATTGATTTTCATATGTTTTACATTACTTCCCTCTTGTATATATATTATGAGTTAGTTTAAATACACTTCATGCATATTTAGTACATTCCAAGTACTGATCGCACACTTCTTTTGATATATCATTTCATGATATAGATTTAGCTCTCCAGGTTCAGCCGCGTGGATAGATACGCTCCTTCCTCACCCAGTTTCTAGTGGTGAGTTCTCATCTTTTGAGGACGTGGTTTGTGTTCTTGTTTTATTATGTTTCAGTTTTCAGACTTTAGGAGTTAGCTGGGGGTTTGTCCCAGCAACTCATCAGTTCAGTAGAAGGCTTTCAGAATTGTCTAGACAGTTTCAACTATGTATCTAAGTGTTATTAAATTGTCTTTATGGATCATATTAGATTTGTGTTATTTTCTTACGCTCATTTATGTTGTTAGTCACATCTGATGTTAAGTGTATGTTATGAATATGTCATGGGTTGACTTGGATCCTTTCGGGGTTCCTTGTCTCGTGTTACGGCTAGGGTGTGAACTCGGGTCGTGAGAAAGTTGGTATCAAAGAAAAGTTTTAGAGTGTCCTAGGGTGTCTGAAAGCCGCGTTACATACAGTCTCCTTCATGGGTGTAAAGTGCGCCACACTTATGACGAAGAGGTTATGAGACGTTTTAGGAATGTTCCTTTTTCCTCATGATCCTTATCGTGCGTAGAGTATGAAGCTCTAAATAGTTACTCCCCTAACTCGTACTTTACATGCTCGCAGATAATGCCTCCCCGACGAGCGAATGGAAGAAGACATGGTAACAGCCGCCAGCAGGTACCACCAGCCCGAGTAGACCCAATAGATGATTATGTTACTCATGCTAAGTTTTGGGAAGCTTTCACATGTTGGCACAGGCCCTGACTGCTCAGATTAACCAGCAAGACGGTGCTCGTGCCCTCAGAATGGAATTGAAGTGGCGACAAGGATAAGAGATTTTCTTCGAATGAACCACCCGAATTCTAGGGGTCAAAGGTGATGAGGACCCATATAAATTTTTGGAGGAGATTCAGAAGATTACTCACATCATGGGAGTGACAGGGAATGAGAGCTCAGACTTAGCCTCCTACTAGTTAAAGGGAGTTGCTTATATCCGGTATTCAGTAGAGGGACAGTCGGGAAGTTGGAGCAGCTCCCGTAGGTTGGGATGAATTTATGACAGCGTTTTTGGATAGGTTCTTCACTTGGGAGTTGAGGGAGCCAAAGGCGGTAGAGTTTATTAATTTGAAACAAAATGACATGACTGTTCAGGAGTACGCATTAGAGTTCACTCGGTTATCCAAGTATGCATCGGAAATGGTTGCAAACCAGCGGGCAGGAGTTAGTTGGTTTGTGAATGGAGTGTCAGACTCCTTGGTCAAGGAATGCAGGACTGCCATGCTACATAGGGACATAGACTTCCCATGCTTGTTATTATTTTCTCAACAAATGGAAGAAGAGTAGGTGAAAGAAAAGGAGAGAGAGGACAAGAGGGCCAGGATTGGAGATCTAGATTTCTCCCAGAAGAGCTCGAGTACCTGATATTGCTCACACTACCAGTAGAAATCATCAGCCCCAGTACCTTTGACAATAAGTTCTCCTTATCAAGCCAGAGTGAGGGGGATTACGTACCCATTGTGTATGAGCTGTGGAAAGCACCATTTGGGAGTATGCATGGTCGGCTCAGATGTTTGTTTTTGGTGCGGCAAGGTGGGCCATAAGCACCAAGATTGCACAGCGGCTAAGCGAGGCGAAAGTAGATTCTCAGCCACCTCTTCAGTAGCTCCGATGGCCCGCCCATCTCAACAGGGTGCATCCTTTCATCCAGGTGGCGGGCATTGTCAAAATCGCTCCCATGTCGTTGCAGCGCATCAGGATAAAGGCAAGGTGCCAGTAGTGGCCAGGTATGTTTTGAATATTGTGTCATTCTCTATGTGATGCCAACCTCTATATTGGATATGAAGCTCAGTTGTGATTGTGGGAAAAGATTGTTGATGTGTGATGTGAATAGCTATTAGTGTAAGGCTCATAGAGAAGGCTAGAAGTCAAAGGGGAGTCAAGAATTAGTTAGTTAGACTGACTTAAGGAAGGATTCGGGAGTCTTAGGATGATGAATTTAAGCTAAGGGGGAGATAGTGAATATGTGAAATAAGTTAGATCTTAAGAATGCTCATAAGAAGTTCCATCTCTAGCAAACGCAGTATGTCGATCTCTTCGAGGAGTTGAGGCCAAAGTGGTGTCGATTCCTATGTACAGATTTTCGAGGCTTAGAAGTAACCTTTTCAGTCAGTGATGCCAGTCTTTCCCTATGATTCCTTAATTCTTATTTGTGTTATGAGTCGGTTATGTGTGATACACAATGTTTTCAAATGTGTTTAGGTCGAGTTCAGTCTTTTGGAGTGGATTATTAACTCGGTAGAGTCAGATTATCTCATGTATGTGCTTAGTTGTAAATGTCGGGATGAAGTTCATTGCTCGCAGTTAGATTAGATATTGTGACATCCGGCTTACTATCGAGAAGTGATCTGAGAATGAAAGTTTAGTCCGTATCAGTTCGGTGCCCGATAAAAAAGGGGAAGGAATTATTTTCGGTGTTTTGTCTAGTTCTATGCTGGTTTCATGTTCTTCGACTTCCCTTGAGTCGTGATATGAATTCTAGATGTGAATCTTTAGATTCGGAATATAGGGTTGGTCTGGAGTCAGATACTCCATTGGTGTTTAGTTGTGATTGATTGATATTTGGATATCGGCTTAGTCTCTATCTTTTCAGTACCTTCAGCGAACATTCAAGGACGAATGTTCCCAAGGGGGAGATATTGTAACACCCCGAAACTCCTAGGGATCAGATCCCGGAGTTAGGAGAAGCTCAGCAAAAAAAGTCAGCAATAATTTGCCGTAGAATGAGTCAGGGAACAACTCGTTAGGTGACCGAACGAGTCGTGGTCTTACCCGCGGGGAAATAGTAAAGGGATGTGATCTAGACCAATGGCAATGGATGACCTGACGAGTCATCTGGCCTGGAAACGACTCATCAAGTTGGTCGTTGGGTGGAGGCCAGGGAGCCTTAGGCATTGTGGGTAGCGGATGGAAATAAGGAGTCGTTAGGTGTGGCAACAACTCATTATGATGGTCGTCGGGTGGTGACATTAGTTAAGAAGTCAGTGTAGTTGATGGAAGGATGTGCGAGTCGTTAGGTGAGGCGACGACTCGTCAAGTCAGTCATTAGGGGGGGATAAGCTTTGGTTTTAAAGAAATTTCCAGTGTACGTAACGAAAGGGCAAGAAGAATCGTTGGATGTGGTGACCAGTCGTTACATTGTTCATGGCCTGAAGGATCAATAATTTCCATTATACCTGACAAGTAGACCTAATGAGTCGTTGGGTGGTAAAATGACTCGTCAGGTGAGTTGTGGCATCAGTTCGGGCAATTTTTTAAATTTTTCTCAGGGGAAGTTTGGTAAAATCCCACGCTTCCAGATTTAAAGTGATGACGTTTTGGGCACAACCTTGCACATTTTTAAGGGGTTTTTCATGCCTAAACCTCATTCTCTCAACTCTCCGTCTTCTTTCTCTCTTCTCAAAGATTCAAGGGTTTCATCAACATGTTCATCAAGGCTTCAAGGAAGATTTTGAGTGGGAATTTCTTCTACCAGGTATGTGGTTCTTTCAACAAGCATACTCTTCCATACTTTTTTCCCAAAAATATTTTTATTAAATACTCGATTTCGATAAATCTATAAAAGTATGATATAGGATTTGTGAAAAGGGTAAATTCTCCTTTATTTTTCTTAAATGCTAATATCTACTACGATTATGAATTTAATTGGATTATTAATTGATGGATTATCTTGAATTATGAAATATAGGTTGAGAATGTATGAGTGTAGTATGTTCTTCATAAATCGAGTTGAGTATTGAATGGAATTTTTTCATTTCACCCTTGATTGTCATAGTAATTTATGAACATGATAGAATCGTGGAAATATTGTAAAATTAACCTTAATGACTTGATTATTCCATTGATGACCATGTTGGGTTGAGTAGGAGTTGTGGGCTTGAGTAATTGAAGTAAATTTTGTATCATCACCATGTTTTAGATTTAATTGATTGGGCATACCTACATTGCATCTATATTGTTGAACTATGAAGCTTGGGTGGATACTATATTGTTTCCCTCACTAATATTTGTTTTATAAAATCCTAGAATCTAAAACGCCCGTGACTAGAGAGTTCATAAAAGGAGTGATTATGACAAGTGTTGAAATATTTGAAAACTTAAATAAACGAAGTCGTGCATCCTTGATAGAGTATAAGTTGAATTTATAAATCATGTATGATCCTATATTACCGATTCATTGAGGTGAATTCGGAGTCGAAATGCCATGATAGAATAATGCTAATACGAATTTATAGCATGCTCATTTGGGGTGAGATGTTAAAGCTAATGAGGAAATTGGTTTTGTGATAATGTGAGTCATTATGATAAAGCCTGTGACTGATATGTCAACTTGTTGAGCCTGTGCCTATTAAAAGATAGCTCTAATCCTTTTAACCATGAGTATTTCAAGATGAGAATAGTAAATGCTCGTCTCTGATTAGTTGTAGTAATTTAGATTAGATCTAGTCACTAATAGAGTATGTCTTCTCTTAGCTAGTCAGGACTCACATCCCTAGTCTTTAGTGGAGTATGTCTTCTCTTAGCCAGTCGAGACTCACATCCCTTGTCAGTTGAGTATCTTGTTTTCCCTATGTTGTTCGGAACTTACTTTTAACTGGTGACTCTCTATATCAGAGTTATCTCTCTTCCTTTGACAGTCAGGGATTCTATTTAGCTTAGAATGTTTCCCTTTAATAGTCAGGGACGCTCCCTTCGACCGTTAGGGACTCCCCCTTAGATGTGTAGGGACCCTTTTGATATTAGTCACAACATCATACCTTTGTATTATTCCCAATTATTACTTTTGCACATTAGCAGTTACTATAAAAATGTATGTCTTTATAGTGTGGTATGTTAATTTAATATGTGAATCCTATAAAAGATTGTCGTACCTCATTCCAATTATATTGCTATTCATATGTTTTACATTACTTCCCTCTTGTATATATATTATGAGTTAGTTCAATTACGCTTCCTGCATACTCAGTAAGTTCCATGTACTGATCGCACGCCTCTTGTGGTATATCGTTTCAAGATATAGATTTAGGTCTCTAGGTTCAGTCGCGTGGCTAGATATGCTCCTTCCTCTCCCAGTTGCTAATGGTGAGTCCTTATTTTCCGAGGACGTAGCTTGTGTTCTTTTTTTATTGTGTTTTAGTTTTCAGACTTTGGTAGTTATCTGGGGGCTTGTCCCAGCAACTCACCAGTTTAGTAGAAGACTTTCAGACTTGTCTAGACAGTTTCAGCTATGTATCTAAGTATTATTAAATTTTCTTTATGGATCATATTAGATTCGTGTTATTTTCTTCTACTCAATTATATTGTTAGTGACATTTGATGTTAAGTGTATGCTATGAATATGCCATGGGTTGACTTAGAGCCTTTCGGGGTTCCTTTTCCCGTGTTACGGCTAGGGTGTGAACTCGGGTCGTGACAACGGGCATGTGTGCTATACTTCAAAGAAAGTTGGGCTGATCACCTGCCTCTTATTGAATTTTCTTATAATAAAAGTTATCATTCTAGCATTAAAATGGCCCATATAAGGCTTATATGGGCAAAAATGCAGGTCCTCCATTGGATGGTATGAGGTAGGTTAGTCAAGGTTTATCAGACCTAACTCTATATATCAGGTCGAATAAAAGGTTAAGCTCATTAGAGAGCGATCTTTAAGAGTCCAGAGTCATCAAAAATCTTACTATGATATATGATGTGGTGATTTGAAGTTCCGTGTTAATGTTTAGGTGTTCTAGAAAGTCTCGCCTATGAAGGGCATTATAAGATTTGGAAGGACAAGCAAGCTTGGACCGAGATTCATCGGTCCATTCTGGATCCTCTGAAAGATAGACCAGGTGGCTTATGAGCTAGAGTTTCCTTCAAGGATAGAATTTTTTCATTCAGTTTTTCGTGTGTCAATGCTATGAAAGTTCATAGGAGATCCTCCTAGGGTTTTTCCAGTTGAGTATGTTCAGATCACAAAGGAGTTGTGCTATGAGGAGACACTATTTGCCATATTAGATTGGTAGTTCCATATATTGAGAACCAAAGATGTGGCTTCTTTTAAGGTCCTTTGGAGAAACAAAAATATGGAAGAAGTAACCTGGGAGATTAAGGATGCAATGAGATCCATATATCTTCACTTGTTACAAACCCTAGGGTGATAGCATCCCAATTCAAATTACTACAATTAAGATGAGATACATTTTCGATCTTTATATTATCATTTATTATTATTGTTCTTCTTTTCTCACATTTTTTTATGGAGCTATGCTATTTAGCTATTTGAATCATCTTGTGAGACACCTAGGTTTGACTTTGATCTTGGGCATATTTACATGCCCAAGTGATATTTTATAATCATGTCTTAGCCTTGTTTTTACCTTAAGTATAATCTCATGTAATCTTACGTATATTTGGGTGCATGAACTAACCAATATGACTAGCCTATTTTGTAGATGTGCAATGATAAGGAAAAGGCTAAATATGTTGATGAATGAGGAAGAAGAAAGCTCGAAATGAAGTGCAAAGTAAATGCATGAAAAGGGCCTGAAATGAGGCTACCCAGGCAAGCAGCATGCCATACAGGCATGGCTGGGTGCCAGGCAACCTACCACGGAAGGCGAGCTAGGCACCAAGAAACATACCGCACCCATACGCCTACGCACGAGACCTGCCTTCCAGTAGCTATGCATGATAGTCTCGTGCCACGCCAACAAGCCTGCACGATACATGGCATGTCACGCTCGATAGGCCTTGGCAAAACCATGCCGGTGCCACAAACCAGTGCACTTCCACGATACCTCAATGTCATGAAGGTTAAGCTAAATGATGAGCAGTGTTGCACAGAGGGGTCTACCATGGCCAAAAATAAAGAAGTATAAATATAACTCTTGGTTAATTTGATTAGATCATTACGTATTGTTTTTGAAAAACATAGAGGAGCGGGAGCAAGGGAGACAGGAAGGCTTCATCTTCGAGGGTTCTTTTTATTTTCCTTTGTACATTTTTTTTTTTCAACATGAATTCAATTATCATGTTAGATTCTTTTAAGACTATGAGTGGCTAAAACCCTCATTATAGGATCGAGGCCACATGACATGAACGTATTGCATAATTCAATTGTTGGTTCAAGTTCTTCATTGTTGTTTGTTCTTGTATTATTGTTTTATCATTTTTATGCTTGATCACCAATGAAATTTATGTGTTAATCTTAGGCAAACTCAAAATATCAAACACTAGGATAGAACTAGGAATTCCATAAGTGAGTTCAAGTCTTCAATACTTGATTCGCATTTAGGATAGAAATATACCTAAGTCGCGTCGCTTGGTTATTAAACGAGAAGATAGCTAGACACTTGAATTTGAATTATCATATCAACACTCTTAGATGTAGTTGTGAAGTCATGTTTAGGTTAAATGGTTAGAGGTTTGAAAGTCCATAACTAAGGGTAATAACCCCGTAAACCACTCCATTAGATAATTGCATATGAATTAGGTTGTCACATCCTTGCTCAGTGATGTAGTTGTGAAGCTGATTCGAATATATGTTTAGAGGCTCAAAAGACCATAAACATGGAATTTATCTTGAGAGACAACAAATGAAGAAAAATACATGTATCAATATGAATGTTAGCTATACATAATTGTTTTTCTTTAACTCTGGATTTTTCTCATTATTGTTTTCCATTTAATATGTGATTACCCTTAGATTTAGTAACAAACACTTAAAGCATTGTTACTACAACACTTAAGAAATTTAAATTAATACTTGAACTTTATAATCCATTGATAATACAGTCCCTGTAGGTTCAACATCCAGCTTGCAAAGAGTCATTATATTACTTGTACGACCACGTGCGCTTACGCACGCACTGGAGCGCGAACAAGTTCTTTGCACTATTGCTGGGGACTGGCAACATTTGGTGAATTTTCTGTTTTGTAATATTTTTTTCTTTTCTTAAGTATTAACAACTTAGTCTTAGTTACCAAATTTGCATGTAACAGGTTGGTCCTTGCAGCAAGCTAGCCAAGGATAGAGAGTTGGTTGAGCCATACCCCGAACCTCAGAGAAGGTTGAGACAGTTGAGAAGGGAGAGTGCCACTCTATATCCCATCCAGCAGGTTCAATAGGATGAGGTTGCACCAGCAGAGATGACAGCAAGACCTGCTCATGAAGTGGCAATCCCACTAGCGGAAAATGTTACCTCTAGCATCCGCAAACCAGAGCCTAGAGGTAATTTTGAGATAAAACAACACATGGTGCATTTGTTGCACTCAAGTGGGCAATTCACAGGGATGATACATGAGGACCCACAACAGCATCTATAGAACATTTTAGGAACCAGTGGCACATTCATCCCCATCTGAGCGTCGTCTGATAATGTGAGGCTCGCTCTTTTCCAATTCTCACTTTGGGAGAAGAAAAGAGGTGGTTGAAGGCACAACCACCAAATTCCATCACAACTTGGGAAGATTTGGCAAGGCAGTTCCTCATTAGATTCTTTCCATCTGGAAGGACTGCGAAATTGAGAAGTGAGATATTAAGCTTCAAGTAGCAGTCGGATGAAAACTTATACTTAGCTTGGGAGCGATTCAAGTCATTATTGAGAGACTGCCCCCATCCCTAGCAAAGAAATGAAGTGCTGGTCCATACTTCTGTAGAGAGTCTTGACCCCCACATGAAAATTTTGTTAGACTCTGCATCAAGTTGGCAAGCATTGGAGAAAACCTATGATGAGTTGTACACTCTGCTAAATAAAATTGCAAAGGGAAATCCAGAGTGGCACAGTGATGCATTAAGGAGAGCAGCAAGAAAGACAGTTGTGCTGATAAAGGTTGACAGTCCAAGAGGGCCAAGACTGATGATCATAGATTTCCTGAGTCTAGGTTAGGAGGTGGGCACCGTTAGCAGACCTACCATAGATCATCCGCCCCAGCTTCATCAGATTTGAGTGTGCCATCTCGGCCTAGGCACTATCATAGAGAGCAAGCATCAGGCTCGAGGGGTCTGAGCAATAGCCCCACAGATTTAGGTGTCCTAGCTTGTCGCAGATGTTGCTGAGGGCATGCAGGCCAGTGCTTGGCAAGTTCGGGTGCATGTTTCGGGTGCGGGCAACTCGGGAACAAGCTTAGGGATTTCGCAGCAGTGAGACAGGATCAGTTTGTGGGCCGTGGCCCATCTTCTAGCTCAGCAGCCCCACCCCCTCGTTCAGCACATCAGGGGGCATCTACTAGTACCACAGGCGGGCAGCGTTAGAACAGGTTCTACGCTTTAGCCACTCGCCAGGAGCAGGAGGCCTTGCCAAATGTCGTTACAAGTATGTTACAAGTCTTCCATGTTGATGTTTATTCTTTGTCAGATCCAGGGGCCACCTTGTCCTTTTTGACACCTTATGTAACCAGTAGCTTCGGAGTCAGTCCCAATGTCTTATCAAAATCCTTCTAAGTTTCTACTCCTGTAGGTGACTCAGTTACAGCTAGACGAGTGTATAGAGATTGCCCAGTCTTAGTCCTCCATAAGGTCACCTCAGCAGATCTGATAGGGTTAGCCAAGACCGATTTCGATGTCATTCTCGACATAGATTGGTTGTATGCTTGTTATGCTTCTATTAATTGAAAGATCCGATCATTAGAGTTCAAATTCCTAAGTGAGCCAGTCTTAGAATGGAAGGGTAGTTCAACTGTGCCTGTAGGTCGCTTCATTTCCTACCTCAAGGCCAGGAAGATGATTTCCAAGGGTTGCATGTATCATTTGGTTAGGGTCAAGGATGTTGAGTCCGAGACCTCGACTATCCAATCAGTTCTAGTAGTACGTGAGTATTAGAGGTCTTTCCAGATTATTTGCCAGGTATTCCTCCCGAGTGGGAGATTGACTTCTGTATTAACCTTCTTCCTGATATGCAGCCTATCTAATACTCCCTATAGGATGGCTCCATCCGAGCTAAAAGAGTTGAAGTATCAGTTAAAGGATTTACTAGATAACGGATTCATTAGACCGAGCCAGTCTCCATAGGGTGCACCAGTATTATTTGTTCGGAAGAAAGATGGTTCCCTTTGTATGTGCATTGATTATCGATAGTTGAACAAAGTCACTGTCAAGAACAGGTATCCCTTACCCAGGATCAATGATTTGTTCAATCAGCTTCAGGGTACTAAGTGTGTTTCGAATATAGATCTCAGATCTGGGTATCATCAGCTCAGAGTTCGGGAGAGTGATATCCCAAAGATGGCATTCAAAACACAGTATGGTCATTACGAGTTTGTAGTAATGTATTTTGGACTAACGAACGATCCTACAGCTTTTATGGACCTGATTAATAGGGTGTTCAATCCAATTTGGACATGTTCGTGATCGTGTTCATTGATGACATCTTAATATACTCTCAGAGCAAGGAGGAGCATGCCGCTCACTTGAGAGTAGTACTCCAGACCCTCAAGTACTGCCAATTGTATGCAAAGTTCAGCAAGTGTGAGTTTTGGTTGGACTCTGTGGCATTCTTGGGCCATGTGGTGTCTAGCGAAGGCATAAAAGTGGACTCACAAAAAATTGAGGCAGTGAAGAATTAGCCCAGACCAGTGAATCCTTTGGATATTCAGAGTTTCTTGGGCTTAGCTAGCTACTATCGGAGGTTTGTGGAGGATTTCTCTTTGCAACGCCTTTGACTAAGTTGACTCAGAAGAAGGTGAAGTTTCAGTTGTTGGAGGCTTGTGAGAAAAGCTTCCAAGAGTTGAAAACTCAACTTACTTCAGCACCAGTGTTGACCCTACCCAAGGGTAACATGGTTTCATGGTGTATTGTGATGCTTCCAGAGTTGGAATTGGGTGTGTGTTGATGAAGCGTGGGAGGGTGATGGCTTATGCCTCTCGACAACTAAAGTTGCATAGGAAGAATTACCCAACCCATGATCTTGAATTGGCTGCGGTGGTGTTCGCATTGAAGATATGGCTGCATTACTTGTGTGGGGTCCATATGGATGTTTTTTACGGACCACAAGAGCTTGCAATATGTGTTCATACCGAAAGATCTAAATCTTCGGCAAAGGAGGTGGTTGGAGTTACTTAATTATTATGACATGAGTGTCCTTTCCTACCCAGGAAAGGCTAACGTGGTTGCAGATGCGCTTAGTACGCTCTCAATGGAGAGTGTGTCCTATTGGATGAGGGGAAGAAGGAATTGGTAAAAGATGTTCACCAGCTTGCAAGGTTGGGAGTTAGATCGATCGACGCGACTGATGGCGGTGTTGTTGTACATAATAGGTGAGAATCATCCTTGGTGGTTGATGTTAAATCTAGGCAAGATGAGGATCCAAATTTGAGGAAATTGAAGGAGGCGTGTAGATTCAAAAGGTGAAGGTTTTCTCCCAAGGGGGAGATGGTGTGCTACGGTATCAAGGTCATCTATGTGTCACAGATGTGGATGATTTAAGAGTTCGGATATTACATAAGGCACATGGTATTGATATTCTATTAATCCAGGATCCACGAAGATGTATCGGGACTTGTGAGAAATCTATTATTGGGATGGTATGAAGAAGGATATTGCGGAGTTCATAGCGAAATGTCCAAACTGCCAACAAGTGAAAGTCGAGCATCAAAGGCTGGGAGGCGTACTTCAGGATATTACCATTCCCTCTTTGAAGTGGGAAGAAATCAATATGGACCATTACAGGTCTACCTCGTTCTCACCGGCAATATGACTCCATCTGGGTGGTGGTAGACAGGTTAACCAAGGCTGCACACTTCCTACCAGTCAAGACCACGGATTCATGGAGTGCCCTTGTCTATTATCTCAGACCGAGGTACTCAGGTTACCTCTCAATTATGGCGTTCTTTTCAAAAAAGACATGGGACGCAGGTTAAGCTCAGCACAGCCTTCCATCCGCAAATAGACGGCCAGGCAGAACGAACCATTCAGACCCTTGAGGATATGTTGAGGGCATGTGTTGTGGATTTTAAACATAGTTGAGATAGTAATTTTCCCTTGATCGAGTTTGCTTATAATAACAGTTACCACTCCAGTATTCAGATGGCACCGTTCGAGGCTCTATACAGGCAAAGGTGTAGATCTCCCATCGAATGGTTCGAGGTTGGGGAGGTAGCTATGATAGGACCATATTCGGTTCATAAGTCAATGGTGAAGGTTTAGTTGATAAGGGATCGGTTAAAGACCACTCAAAGTCATCAAAGATTGTATGCTGATGTGAGGATAAGAGTTTTGGAATTTGATGTGGACGATTGGGTGTTCCTAAAGGTATCTCCTATGGAGGGAGTCATGCAGTTCGAAAAGAAGGGTAAACTCAGTCCCTGCTACGTTGGCCCCTACCGAGTTGTGAGAAGAGTTGGTAAGGTGGCGTATGAGTTGGACTTGTCTTCAGAATTGGCTTCAGTTCATCCCATGTTCCATGTATCGCTTTTGAAGAAGTGCTTGGGTGATCCAGCCTTGGTGGTTCCGATAGACAGCATTGGTGTGAAAGACAGCCTCAGTTATGAAGAAATTTTGATTGAAATTTTGGATCGACAAGTTCGAAGGTTGAGGAACAAAGAGGTAGCTTCAATTAAGGTTTTATTGAGGAATCAACATGTTGAGGGAGCTACCTGGGAGGCCAAAGCGGACATGATGGCTAGATATCCACATTTTTTCTCTACCAGCTCAGTTCCGACTTGAGGTATCAGTTTTTCCCTAAGACTCTATCTAGTTTTAATGTTCAGTTCGTATGTAAAAATTTCTTTAATGTGTATGTGAGGTCTGAATTCAGTCTAGCTGTATGTTTCTATTCTGAGGTGGTCATTCCGTGAAAATTTTAGTTAAAATATTTAGTTTATGGTTGTGATGAGTTGCATGATTCTGTTTCCTGCTTGTTTCTAACATTCGAGGATGACTGTTCCCAAGGGGGAGATATTATTATACCACGAGAATTTAAGAATCGGACCCGGAAGTTGAAAAGGGGAAAAACAGGAAAAATGTTGCAGCAGTGCAGGACGAGTTGTTGGACGACTTGTCAGGGGACCCCACGAGTCATTAAGTGACTCGTGGGAAGGCCTGGGAGAATGAGGGACCCGAGGTCCCCATGGGAGATGAAACGACTCGTGGTCAGCCACCACGAGTCGTCATGTCAGTCGTGGGATGGTTCTAGAGGGAGATTTTGAAATTTATCTAGTGCGTTTGACGGGAGGTGACCACGAGTCATGGTCTATGGGGATGAGTCATCATGTCGCTCGTTAGGAGCCCTGGCCAATCAATTATCTAGTGAACTTGATGAGCAAACCAACGGATCGTGAGCTCAGGTGACGAGTTGTCAGGTCGTCCGTTAGGATCCCTTGATGTTTATTTTCAGCGATTTCAATGAGGGCTTTTCCGTAATCGTAAGTTCTACGGGCCTATACTACATTGTTTTAGGCTCATATTAGAGGGTTTTTAGTAGAGAAAAACCTATCTTAGGCCATTACTTTCATGCATGCAAGGTTGGAGGTTTGAGGAGAAGAATCAAGGTGAATACTCAAGGTTTTCAAAGGGGAATCTTAGCTGGACAATTAGGAAGAGTTAGAATTCTTCAACCCAAAGTATGTAAGGCTATGAGTGGGTGCTTTCTTTTACACCCATTCCCATTTCCTATCAAAATGTGATTTAATTTGCATATGAATAAGTATGGGGTTTTGCCCAATAGCATGATTATTCAATCTCTACATATGGGTAAAATAAAATGTATTTACATTGATGATTTATGAAGCTTGGGCGGATTCTAATTCATTTTCCTTATAAAATTGATTTCTAAAAATTTGAATCTAAAATGCCCATGGGTAAAGAGTTCATAAAGGAAGAGATTCTTGATAAATGTGTGAGGATGATGAAGTTGATGCAAATAAGCATGTTTCTAAAACTACCCATGACTATGTTGATGTTTTCAAAATGAATTTATTAGATTAAACTATGGTAGAGCTTTGGGTTATGCCTATATGATGTTTTCAAGTTGTGATTCCCCGACATGAGCTTACCTTATGGTTGAGATGAAATTTTCCTTTAACCCTTATTATGAATTCTAGCATGTGGTATGTTTAAAAGTAATGCCTGTTATGTGCGTAAATCCTTAATTGATATGCATATTATTGTCGAGCTTTGTCAGGGACAATGTTAAGCTTCATTTCACACGATGTTGAGTCTAAGTATAATTTCATGTTAAGCTTTGTCGAAACGACATTTTTTAGCTTCATATTTATATGATGTCTAGTGTATGCATGAATTCATAATGAGCTTTGTCAATAGACGATGTTGAGCTTCGTTTCATACGATGTTGAGTTTATGCATGATTTTATGTTGAGATTCGTATTTATATGATGTAGAGCATTGCATGTTTTGGGAGAAGAGTCCAGCACCGAGCGGGCTAAGGGTCGATAACCCCACGCCTCAGAAGTACGCGCCAACGTAGGTTGATTTTTTATATTATTTGGACCTCCCTTGTGAGCTATCCCCGGCCCGATTGGCCCTTTAGCTTGATATCGATATCATGGTAGTGTCCTTAGCCCTAACAAGGTTTTGGATGGCTCTACCCACTTGAGTGTAATAGTCGGGATCACGTAATCTCTATTGTGATATGTCGGTTAAGTGACGAGTCTCCCACTGTCTATATCATTCGAATTTGCATATCCATTACTCATGATAATTATCTTATTCATGCATGTTCAAAAAGAAAGGTTTGACTCATTGTTTAGCTTTTGATATAAATGTTATGTTTTAGCTTTGAGTCATTTGAGTTAGTTATGAGGTTGTAAAGCCATGCATGAACACGTTATGATAAGAGTACAATTTCAGAATGAATGCATGTAGTCTTCTACTTACTCTTAGAAGCTTATTATATGTATGAATGGTTTTAAACAATTTATGTTATCAAAGCAGTTTTACTTACCTTGCATACTTGGTACATTCCACATACTGACCGCATATCTTCTATGCTGCATCATTCATGATGCAGGTTCCATATCTCAGGTTCAGCCTCATTCATAGCCGCTATCAGAGTTAGCACCTGCTAGATTGGTGAGTCCTCATCTGTAGAGGACTAGACTTTCAGTTACCTTGGATGTGTTTTTAGTTTCAGTATTGTTTAGCTAGTTGGGGGTGTTGTCCCATCAGCTCGTCTAGATTAGAGGCTTATCAGACTTAGACATGTATTCAGCTTCAGACGTTCATTTTGTTGTCTTATACTTCCATTGAGTGTTTGATTGGGTGTCTTCATGTTTATTGATGAGCTAGTTAAATGCTTATGTCATCAGTAAACTTGGGGTCTCTCGGGGTCCCTTGTCCCATGTCTACGATCCGGGTCTCCTCTTGGGTCGTGACACTGTATGCATTGTGGTTAATTTTGAATTCATGTGATTAGCTGTGTTGAAAGTCAATATGGGTCTATCTAGAATTAAACATGTGTAATGAGGGTGATATTTTGTGTATTCCATGCTATTGTATAATATCTAGAACTTGCCTAGTGTATTTGCAAGAAAAATGAGCAATGTTAATTATAGGAGATGTGACGTGCCCGACTCGCGCGTCCGCAAGTGTACGGGTCGTGCAAGTAATATAGTGGCTCTTTTTAAGAACCGGATTGTCGAACCCACAGGGATTGGAACCATTCCTCTAACTATTTATTTCTAGTGTGATCTTAAATACCTCAAGTGTTGGTTATAGACATTTTCGATTGAGATTAATTAAGTCTAAGTTTGGGTCAACGGAGTATTCTGAAATTACTCTAGGAGCAACATAGAGTTAAAACCAATTAATCATGCGATACTACGATTTGCAATGGGTTAAGCATGGAACTATCAATTGTTATTTCACATAATTAGAATTGCATGTTTATGGTCTTTCGAGCCTCTAAACACGGCAATCTAGCCTCGCTGCATCATTGTGAGCGAGGAGTTTAATTTCTAGTCGCGGGCAATCAATTATGTTGTGGTTTACGGGGAAACGATTAGGGACTTTCGTGCGTCTAACCATTTAACTCAACTTAGCCTCACAACTACTTCTTCGAGTGGTGATGTGACATCCCAAGTTGGTCTTTCATAACCCCCGTGTCTCAACCAAGCACGGTGTTAGGTATATTTCTATCCTGACACAAAAATCTCTCCCGAGATACAAACATGCTCCTCACATTCTCATGTCCTGACCTAGGTAATGCTTTCTCAAGCTATTACTCAAGCTAACAAATATGCTTTCATGGTGATCAATCATAAAAACAACCAACTATCCAGAATGCAAGACGAAAACAACAATCAATAACTTAATTCCAAAACAATTTCATAAAATCACAATCTTAATTCATGGCTTCAACCCTAGAGGATGGGTTCTTTCCATTCAATGTTCGTAAAACTATAATTAACTAATACTAAACTAACATACTTACATGAATTTGGTAGATGAGAAGGGAATTTGACAAATCCTAGATGAGTTCTCCCACTTCTCCCTTCACTCCTAGGTAGTTTTCCAGAATAAAATCGTGACCAAGTGGAATTAGGAGCTAAGGGTCCTATTTATAGTAAATGGAGAACGTGCTTAATTTAGCCTATCATGGAACGACTCCGTGTCACGGATTGTATCGCGGAGCACTGCCTCCGTGACACGGAGGCAACGTGAAAGCTCTCTGGAAATCACCCAAAATTTGGCCTCGGCAGCACCCTGCCGCGTTGGCAGCGTGTTGACACCTCCATGTCGCGCAGCCAGCCTGCCGTGGCACGTTGTCAACGTGCAGGTGGGCTGTTGTTATCATCCTGCCTGCCGTGGCACGTATACAATAACTTAGATAAACAAGACTAATTTAAGTCATAAAGCGTATCTCGGGCATGCTATTTTTGCCCGTGATCAAGATGATTGAGGCTTTTCTTTGAATAAGCTTATTTTCACCCCTTGCTGATAGGAAGGGCCCTCGAATGATGAGGACTCACCAACACTGACAGGGAGATGCTAACACGGAAGATCCGGCTAGCGGCGGGACTGAGCCTGAATGTTTGAGCCTATATCATGAAATGATACAACATAGAGTATGCGGTCAGTACGTGAAATGTACCGAGTATGCAAGGTAACTAAAATCACTAATTAAGTAAAAACAGATATCATGAATATCACGAACATTTTATCATAAGAGTCAGAGAGTAGCGCTTGCATGCTATTATCTTAAACATAACTGAATATCATAACTGAATCAAATGACCCAAAGCTGAAAACTGATAATCGTAAGTAAAACTAAACATTGGGTCAAACCTGCTGAAAACATAATAACATGACTGATGAACATGCATAACTGAAATCATGAGGAACAATGGGAGACTCTTCATATAACCGACATTACCATGATAGAGCTTACATGGTCCCGACTATTGTACTCAAGTGGGCAGAGCCGTCCAAAGCCTTGCCAGGGCCAAGGACGCTACCATGATACCCATACCAAGATGAAGGCCCCTTGGGGCAAAGGAAGCTCACAAGGGAGGTCCTAAATAATCTAAACATACCTATGTTGGCACGTAGTTCTAAGGCACAGGGTTGACTGACCCTTAGCCTACTCGGTGCTAGACACTAGTCCCAGAAACATGCATATCCATCATTTTTCAATGAAGCTGAACCATAATCTAGTGACGAAGCTGAAATCATGACATGACATACATATTCCTAAAACATAACATGAAGAGCCTTGGCTCAAACCATACCAAAAGTTGAACAAAAGTGGGAGTCTAGACTCCAAAACCATGTGGTAAGATAATAACATGAAATTTAGATAAATCTTGAAACATACTTGATCATTTGGGCTTGCCCAATACTTAAACATGCTTGAAACAGACTTTGATTACTCAAAACATGAAGATAGACATGATTAATTCAAAATCATACTTTCATCATAAACATCTCATCATAACTAGAAAAATAGGTCATAATCTCATCTTTTTAGGACTCCCATAGATGGATGTCTTATTTGTAAAACATCGAAATCATAATTTGTAATTTAAAATATTATAGAACATGCCCATAAATCATAATTCAACATTAGAAACATGCATAGAGAATACCCATGATAGATACTTAGAGAATTCACAAGTTTTGTTAAAACCCCATAGATTCATCAACTTAGAAATCACATGAAATTTAAGAGGTATTGGGCAAAGGAGTGGATGGGTACACCCATTCATTACCCTATATACCTGGAAAATTTTGATTACACAACCCTCTTGAATGCCCAAAGGAATTTGGAAAGAACTTGATGAATCCTAGTGCAGAAAATCCTATGTTCTCTATTTCAACCCTCAGGTCTAATCTTAGGGCTTTCGGGGTATTACAATATCACCTCCTTTGCAACATTCGTCCTCAAATCTGGGTAAACCTACTAAAAAGCTGAGAATGCAACCATCACACCAAATACTAACATTTAAAGTTGAAAACTGACGGGGCAACTTACTTCGGACTGCATTACATGACTGAACTGGATTCATGAATCGCACATACATACATTGACATGAAAGAAATTGGGGCACATGATATAAACATGAAACTAAATAGACTGCTAAGGAGGAAAATGATACCTCAAGCTAAAACTGAGTCGGGAGGAAAAATATGCGGGTATTTAGCCATCATATCTACTTCGACTTCCCATGTAGCTCCCTTGACGTGTTGATTCCGCCGTAAAACCTTTACTCAAGATACTTCTTTGTTTCTTGGCTTCCACACCTGGAAATCAAGTATTTTCACCATAACTTCCTCATAGCTAAGGCTATCCTTCACATCTACACTGTCTACCGGGACAATCAAATCCGGATCACCCAAGCACTTCTTTAAGAGTGACACATGGAACACCGGATGCACTGAAGCCAATTCTAAGGGCAACTCCAACTCATATGCTACCTTGCCAACCCATATCACAATCCGGTATAGACCAACATAATGGGGACTAAGTTTCCCCTTCTTTCTGAATCTCATCACTCCTTTCATGGGAGATACCTTCAGAAATACCCAATCATCAACTTCAAACTCAAGTTCTCTCCTTATCACATCTGCATAAGACTTTTCATGACTCTAAGTTGTTTTCAACCTCTCCCTTATAAGCTGAACCTTCTCCATAGCCTCATGAACCGAATCTGGACCTATCAATGTAGCTTCACTGACCTCAAACCAACCAATAGGTGATCTATACCTCCACCTATAAAGAGCCTCAAATGGAGCCATTTGAATGCTGGAATGGTAGATGTTGTTATATGCAAACTCAATGAGAGGAATATGATCATCCCAACTACCTTTGACATCAGTCACACATGCCCTCAACATATCTTCAAGAGTCTGAATGGTCAGTTTAGCTTGACCATCTATTTTTGGGTGAAATGTTGTGTTAAGCTTGACTTGAGTACCAAGTCCCTTCTGAAAGGATCTCTAAAACTGGGAGGTAAATTGAGTACCACTATTTGATATGATAGACAAGGGCACTCCATGCAACTGAACTAACCCCCGAATATACAACTTAGCATAATCCTTCACTGAATTGGTAGTTTTGACTGATAGAAAATGAGCTGCCTTAGACAACCTGTCTATAACAACCGAAATAGAGTCATACTATCGGTGAGTATGAGGCAACCCTGTAATGAAGTCCATATTGATTTCCTCCCGCTTCCAAGTAGGGATCCTAACACCGTGAAGCACACCTCCAGGTCTTTGATGCACAACCTTCACCGATTGACAATTTGGACACTTAGCCACAAACTCTGCTATGTCCTTCTTCATGCCATTCCACCAATAGATTTCTCGTATGTCACGGAGCATATTGGTGGCACCTCGATATATAGATTATCTAGAACCATGAGCCTCGTGCAATATTCGATCTCACAAATCATCAACACCCAAAACACACAGACAACCCTGATACCGAAGCACACCATCTCCCCCTTGGGAGAAGACCTCCACTTTCTGATTTTGAATGGCTTCCTTCAACTTTACCAAAATAGGATCCTCGTCTTGTCTAGATTTGATCTCGATAACCAAGGAAGATTCTGATCCATTCAGAACATTGTCAACACTATCCGTCGAATCTTCAAGACGAACTCTATTATACCCTGGGAACCCAAGGATCAGACCTGAAAGTAAAACTGGAGAAAAACTAAAAATTCAAACCAGGTCACAAAATGACCCGTGAGGTGGGTCATGAGGAGTCACCACGAGTCGTGAGGTGACTCATGGTCAGCATGGTTTTTTAAGGCCTGAGTGAGGAGGCCACAAGCCTAACCACTAGTCCTGGTCAGACCTCATGACTCGTGAGGTCACCCGTGGTCTACCTTGGAGGTTTGGCAAGTTGGGATGAGCAGTGTAGGCCACGGAAGGTGAACACGAGTTGTGGTCTGATCTCACGACTCATGAAGCCATCCGTGGGGTCCCTTTGGATGTTTTGGTTAGTGGACTCAATGGACCACGATCACGAGTCGTGCCCTGAGGCAACGACCCGTTTGGTCCCTTGTGGGGACGAGCGATCAGAATTTTCTGCGTTTTAATAAGGGTGTTTTCATAATTCCTAAGTTTCTAACGCCTAAACTACGTCGTTTTGGAAATTTTTCTAAGTGAGATAATATGAGTTAAGTCCTTTATGCATGCCCATTTCTCATGCAAAATCTTAGAGAGATTTTTGGGAGGTTCAAGGTCTTCTTCCCCAATTTTCATCAATTTCTTTGTGGGTATTCAAGGAACCTCGAAATCAATCCATTCCCAAGTATGAAGGGTTATAGAATGGGTGAAATTCTTCCTCACTCATGCCCAAATTTCAATTTAAATCATGAATCCTCCTATTTAATTTTATGGGGTTTTACCCAAATACATGAAAATGTGATTTCTCTTTATGGGTGTGATTTAGTTGAGTTCTAATTATTGAATTATGAATGGTGGGCAGGTTTAGTATTTTTTAAAAAATCATGTTTCAAGCTTTTTAAATCCAAAATTCCCATTTGATGAAACTTCATGAATGTTATATTTGCGATGAATATGCAATATTTTGAATTTATTGATAACGGATAAGCATGAATTCTAGTTACCCATGTTTGTGAGCATATTTTGAAAGAATTGAATATGATGAAGTATTGGGAAACGTCCACGTGTTGAAGAATGATTTATGATTTTCGAAGCGAATTAAATGATTTATCGATTTATGATGTTGGCCAATGAAAAGGGCCTTTGATTCTTGGCTAAGCATGTTTTAAAGGAGATTGATGATGATAAATGTTATATTCTAGCCAATGAATCTTGATGCATGATGTTGTTGATTTACATATGAGCCTATATGCATGTTTTTGGGAGCCATGTCTAGCACCGAGCAACCTGGCGTTCAAAGGACCACCTGTGTCTAATAACCACGTGCCACCGTAGGTTTATAAATGATATGATATATTGATAATGATCCCCTCAAATGTGATATCGCGCCTAATGCACAACCCTCTCCTGGCAAGCCAGGGTCGGCTCTGCCTACTTGAGCGAGACAGTGGGGCATCATGAAAGGCTCTACCATGATGGTGTCGGTTATGATGAGTCCTCTCATTGTTCCGCATGTTTTATGCATTCTTATGTTTATGTTGTTGGCTCAAGTTATGTTTTGATAAAGTTTACTTATGATTATGAAAATGGATGAATATGAATGGTTTGAAAGTCTTGAGCCTTATGTTTTATTATGAAGATTTGATGTAAGCATGATGTCCTTCTCTTATATTTATTTTTGAGTTTTATTTTAATCTAAAATATCCATTTTACTTACCTTGCAAACTCAGTACATTCCACGTACCGACCTCATACTTTCTATGTTGTATTGTTTCATGATACAAGGTCCGAATCTCAGGCTCATCCTCACCCTTAGTCCATCTCAGCTTATGCTTTAAGTTTATTGGTTAGTCCTCATGTTCTGAGGTCCGTTTGACAGATTTTTATGCTATTTATGTTTCAGTACTGGTCGGGTTAGTTGGGGATGTTGTCCCATCAACTTATCTTATGTATTAGAGGCTTCCAGAGAAGTATGTAGTGCTCAACTATGTATATGTCCAGTATTTCTTGATGTTATGCTATAATTACGTTTCCGCTATGTTTTTTTTTATGATTTTTATTCCACTTATTTGAATGAGATTAGTTGTATGCATGTGTCATGGGTCAGCTTGGGGTCTCTCGGGGTCCTTTGTCCCGTGTCTACGATCCGGGTGTACATTCGGGTCGTGACAAACTCCTACTGGTGCAAGTCGATGCACATCTTTCACTAACTCTTTCCTATCCACATCTACATGGGACACATTCTCCATCGAAATCCTTCTAAGAGCGTCCGCCACCACATTTTCCTTGCTCCGATGATAAAGGACGCTCATATCATAGTCATTAAGGAGCTCCAACCACTTTCTTTGATGCAGATTTTAGATCCTTCTAGGTAAACATGTACTGTAGTCTTTTGTGATCCATAAACACATCTATATGGACCCCATACTGATAGTGTCTCCAGATCTTCAAGGCAAGTACTACCGCCGCCAACTCGAGGTCGTGAGTTAGATAGTTCTTTTCATGGACTTTCAACTGCCTGGAAGAATAGGATATAACTTTACCATGTGGCATTTATACACAACCAACGCCGATCCTCGAGGCATCACAATATACCATAAATCCATCGGTACCCTCATGTAGGGTTAACACTAGTGTTGAGGTGAGTTGAGTCTTCAACTCTTGGAAGCTCTTCTGAACGGGGCTGCAATGGATGAAAACTCTTCAACAAACCTCTGATAATAACAAGCTAAGCCCAAGAAACTCCTAATATCCGATGGGCTCACGGGTCTAGGTCAATTCTTCACCGTTTCTATCTTCTGAGAGTCCACCTGTATTCTCTCACTTGACACCACATGACCCAAAAATGCTACTGAATATAGCCAAAACTCGCACTTGCTAAACTTAGCATATAATTGGCGATCCTTAAGAGTTTGTAGCACCACCCTCAAATGAGCGGCATGCTCCTCTTCGCTCCAAGGTATATGAGAATATCATCCATGAACACAATCACGAACATATCCAAATATGGCTTGAACACCCTGTTCATCAAATCTATAAAGCTTTACGAGCATTCATTAGTCTAAAAGACATAACTGCAAACTCATAGTGACCATATCGAGTCCTGAAGGCTGTCTTTGGGATGTCACTCTCTCTAAATATTAGTTGATGATACCCGAATCTGAGGTCTATCTTTGAAAAGCATTTAGCACCCTGAAGTTGGTCAAACGAATCATCAATCCTAGGGAGGGACACTTGTTCTTGATTGTAACCTTGTTTAATTGTCGATAATCAATGCACATTTGAAGGGAACCATCCTTCTTTCGGAAAAAGAGAATTGGTGTATCCCACGGGGATTTGCTTGGTCCAATGAAACCCTTTTCTAAAAGATCCTTCAACTGCTCTTTCAAATCCTTTAGCTTAGCTAGAGCCATTTTGTAATAAGAAATAGATATAGGTTGCGTATCGGGAAGAAGGTCAATACCAAAATCAATTTGCCATTCGGGAGGAATTCCTAGTAAATCATCTAGAAACATTTCTAGATATTCGCACACTATAGGAACTTACTAGATAGTAGGGGTTTCAAACATAACATCCTTAACCCTAACTAGATGGTAAACACAACCCTTAGAAATCATCTTTCTGGCCATAAGGTACGAAAGGAAGCGACCTATAAGTATATCTGAACTACCCTTCAACTCTAGGACTGGCTAACTCGGAAATCAGAACTGTACCTCATAGGTTGTACAATTTACTGAGGCATAACATGCATGCAGCCAATCCATGCCAAAGATAACATCAAAATCTGTCATGGCTAGCTCTACTAAATCTGCTGAGGTGACTTTCTAAAGAACTTTGACATGGAAATTTTTATATACATATCGAGCTATAACTGAATCACTGACTGGAGTAGAGAATGAGAAGGATTCTGATAGGATTTCGGGGCTGACTCTAAAACTACCAGCAACAATGGGCACCACAAAAGATAAGGTAGCCCCTGGATCTATAAATACGTATACGTCAAGGTGGAATACTCGTAACATAGAAGTGAATACATCTGGAGAGGCCCCCTACTCCTGATGAGATGCGAGCGCATAGAATCTTTTATGACATTGACCACCACCCGCACTAGTGGAGGCTCCCTGCTAAACAGAGTGTGCTGGTGGGGTTGCTAAGCTAGTGGCTAGGCCTAGTCCCTTATCCTAGCCCTGTCGGCTGCTGGACACTCTCTAAGCATATGTCTGGGCATCCCACATCCGAAACAAGCACATGAACCAGCTAGACACTAGCCCATGTGTCTCCGGCCACACCTGCCACACTCTGGGATGCTGGACTCTACGGATCTACTCCCTCGAACTCGAGAGCCTGATGCTCATCCTCTCTGGTTGCTCCTTGATTTGGATGGCACACCCATAGCTGACGGTGCTGGGGCTGAAGATCTCTGGAGGGACTGCTGACGGTGCCCACCCCCAGGTCTCTACTAGGAGAATCCAAAGCTATCTTTCCTAGTCCTCTTGGCCTCTCTCTCCCGCTCACTTACCTACACCACCTCTATCTACTGGGTATACAGAACTATTAGGGGGAAGTCAATGTCCTGATGAAGCATCGCAGTCCAGCAATCTTTGACCAAGTAGTCTACTATCCCATGCACGAACCGACTCACTCGAGCTCCCTAATCTATCACCCTCTCATATGCATACTTGGAGAAGAGAGTGAACTCCAAAGCATACTCTTGAACTGTCATATTACCCTGCCTTAGGCTCACAAACTCAGTTGCTTTAATCTCCCTCATCTCACAAGGGAAGAACCGAACTATAAATGCGGTATGGAACTCATCTCAACCAATGCATCTTGTTCCAACTCTCTTGCTATCCTTCCATTGCCTGAACCATATGTGCGCAACACCTTTCAACTAATACGAGGTTAGATCTGCGCACTCCTCCCTGGTCACCCCCGTGATCTAGGTGATCTTCAGAATTTCATCAATAAACTCATGTAGATCCTCGTCCACCGTTGATCTAATGAACTCCGGAGAGTTCATCCTCAGAAAATCTCTAACTCTCACCGTTGCCGTATTCCCATTCTGAGAGACATGCGCTACTGCCTGTTGGATGACCTGGGTGGTAAAAGCCTGAGCTAGCATCTGAATGGTAGCCCTAAACTCTACATGGGCCACCTTCTTGAGCATATGATCCTCGGGGGCTAGTAGGGTCTTCTGGTGCCCATCCCCATTGTCGTTCTCATGGCCATTTCCATTTCCATTTCTTCTTCAATTGACTCGGCGAGGAGGCATGATTCTTGAAATGCGTATAGCACGAGTTAGACGGATAGAGAGACATTTTATCGCACGACAGAAGGGAACATTTCCTAGAACATTTCATAGCCTCTTCGTCATAAGTGTGACGCGCTTCACACCCATCAAAAGGACTCTACTTAACGTGGCTTTCAAACACCCTAGGATACTTCAAAACCTAATGCTCTGATACCAAGTTTGTCATGACCTAAACAAAGGCTCGGATTGAGACAGGGAATAAAGAACCCCGAGAGGTTCCGAGTCGAACCATGGCATGAACATAACATCTAAGCTCAACATTTTAAATGCGTAAATCTAACATAAAACATAGCAGAATTCTGAAAATCCCATGACATCTGATCAAATAAATACATAACACAAGTCTAAAGTCGAATACATAATATGTCTGGTAAGCTTATACTACTGATTAGTTGACGGGACAAGACCCCAACTAACTAACTAAAGTCTGAAATAGAAAATACTGAATATAACTTATAGGAAGGGCCCTTAAAAGATGAGGACTCACCAAATTTGAATAGGATATGCCAACACTAAAGATTCGATTAGCAGCGGGACTGAGCCCAAATGTCTGAGCCTGTATCATTAAATGATACAGCATAAAGTATGTGGTCAGTACTTGGTATGTACAGAGTATGCAAGGTAACTGAAATTGCTAAGTAAGTAAAATCACAGATCATGCATGTCATAAACATTTCATCATAAGAGCCAGAGAGTAGGGCTTGCATGCTATTATCTGAAAACATGACATAAACATAACTGAATATTCCAACTGAATCAAATGACTCAAAGCTGAAAATTAATAATCATAAGTGAAACTGAACATTGGGTCAAACCTGCTGAAAAACATAACAGCATGACCGAGGAACATGCATAACTAAAATCATGAGGAACAATGGGAGACTCGTCATATAACCGACATTCCCACGATAGAGCTTACGTGGTCCCGACTATTACACTCAAGTGGGCATAGTCGTCCAAAGCCTTCTCAGGGCTAAGGATGCTACCATGATATCGATATCAAGCTGAAAGCCCCTTGGTGGCAGGGAAAGCTCACAACGGAGGTTCCAAATAATCTGAACATACCTATGTTGGCACGTAGTTCTGAGGCACACGGTTGACTGAACCTTAGCCTACTCGATGCTAGACACTAATCCCAAAAACATGCATATGCTCTCTATCATTTTTAAATGAAGCTGAACCATCATCTAGTGACGAAGCTGAAATCATGACATGACATACATATTCTGAAAATATAACATGAAGAGCCTTGACTCAAACCATATCACAAACTGAACAAGAGAGGGTGTCTAGACTCCAAAATCATGTGGTAAGCTAATAACATGAAATTTAGATAAATTCTTAAACATACTTGATCATATGGGCTTGCCCAATACTTAAACACGCTTGAAATAGACTTGATTACTCAAGACATGAACATAGACATGGGTAATTAGAAATCATACTTTCATGATAAACATCTCATCATAACTAGAAGCATAGATCATAATCTCATCTTCTCATAAACTTTCATAGATGGGCATCTTGTTTTTCCAACTTCAAAATCATAGTTTGTAATTGAAACATTATAAAACATGCCCATAAATCATAACTCAACATTTGAACCATGCATATAGAATACCCATGATAGATACTTAGAGAATTCACATGTTGGATTAAAACCCCATAGATTCATCAACTTAGAAATCACGTGAAATTGAAGAGGGATTGGGCATGGGAGTGGATGGATATATCCATTCATAACCCTACATACCTATGAAATTCTGATTACACAACCCTCTTTAATTCCCAAAGAAATTTGGGGAAGAACTTGATGAATCCTAAGTTTTATCACCCCTTAGAAACTGCTAGGCTTGCATGCATAGAGAGGAATAGACATAGAATTAGTTAAGCCCTCTTAAAACACACCTATCAGTGCTTAAAATGATGTACTTCAGGCCGTAGAAACTTAGAGATTATGGGAAAGCCCTTAATAAAATCACAAGGAAATACCTATTGCCAGTCCCAACAAGGGACTGGACAACTCATCGTCAAGGACCACGACTTGTGGTCAGCCTTCCGTCATTAGCACTAGAAACTTAACATCCCTATACAACACGACTCATGGTGTACCCAATGACTCATGGTGACTAACCGTTAGGAGCACTGCCAAAACCTTCAACCTTCAAGTCAAACTCCTGACCACGGCCAACGTATCGACTCGTGGCTTCACCAATGGTTAGCCCCCAAACCAAAAATCCAACCAAGCTCACCTTTCTCTCCACAAGTAACCTAACAACTCATGGTGCAACTTACGGGCCACAAGACGACTCATCCTGTGACCTGGATCAGAAATTCCTATTTCCTCCATTTCAACCCTCAAGTCTGATCTTACGGCTTTCAAGGTATTACATAGATTTACCTACCCTTGATGTATAATGATAGTTAATCCTATTGACCCTTTAGCCTATTCTTTGTTAGGCACATTAAAAGCTTGATCCTTTTCTTTCAATAGACTTGAAGTTAATCCAAAACTCCTAAGAGCTTAAATGAAAGAAGCAAAAGAGTTAAAGGACTAAGAAACTAGAAGAAAGAGGAGAGATAGTTGGTTGTGGAAGTTGAAAAAAGAGTGAAGCGTGCAATTGCTCAAAATGCCTAAGTGTTGATAGGGAGTAGAAAAGAACAAAAGAATGATAAAGAGTTTAATTCTTGAGTACTCCCTACTAATAATAAAAATGTGCTTAAAGAAATGGAGAAACAAAAGGGGTAGTGATAGATAAAAGAGCATGGAAGGAAGTGAAAGAAAAGAGGGTACTTGAAACACCCCAAATGTCCTTAAGATCAAACCCTAGACTCGTAGTAGAACCAGCAGAAAAATATGCAAAATTCCACAAAAATACTCATAGTATGAGCCTGGGGGTGCATGGACGGGTCATTAGAGGAGTCATTGTAAGCCTCAGAAATTTGTCCCTTAAACCATGAGTCCACACCACGAGTCGTGGTGTGCGGGTATAACTCGTGGTTATGAGTCGTAGTCTGTATCTACAAGAGAGGGCCTTGAATAAAAAGCCAAGTGATGGCTTATGAGACATTGTAACAGGTCGTGGTTTGGATTCATAGGATGGAGAATCAAAGGAAATGGAAGGGTTGTCCACCGACCACGAGTCACAGGATGAGCTGTGGTATCTAGTGACAAGTCATGATGGGTTCCCATTGTATGAGGATCAAAGAAGTGGAAAATCAGGCTAGCATGTAATGACTATCACCACGAGTTATGGTAAAAACCAACGACTTATGGTACGACTGATGACGACTAGCAGACATAAATTTTAAGTGCGATCTTCAGGGGTATTTTCATAACTTCCTAAGTTTCTAACTCCTAAGTGCTATCATTTTTAGATTTTTAAAGGGTGTATTAAGGGTTTTAACCTAGACTAACTCATCATTCTTTCAAAACAACCGTAAGTTGAAGGTCCTCTGTAAAGTCAAGCAAGGTTTCATCATCTCCTTCATCTCAATTTCTTTTGGGTCTTTAATCAAGTTAAAGATTCTTCAAGCCCAGGTGTGTAGGGTCATGAACGGAGGATATCCTTCCACCCTCATTCCCTTTTTAAGTTGAATTCATGATTTCCATCCTTCTATGCCTTGAATTTCAAAATTCTAGGGTTAGGCTTAATTGTTGTTAAATTCTTTCATGTTGTTCTATTGAATCAGTCCCCTTATGATCCCATTCATGTTCTATGATGATGACTACATGTCTTCGAATCAAATCCCTCCAGTACTTATGAATTTCAAGTTTCAAGCATAATTTCATGAACTTCTAGGGTTAGACCCATATAGATTTAAACTCTATGATTCTCTTAGGATTTCAAGTCTCTTATGATCCAGCCCATGTTTTATGATTATGAATGTATGTTTTCTACTATATTCTCTCATGAATTTATGATTCTCATGTTATGATGATTTTCCTCAAAGTATGCATGATTTCATGAATTTGAAGCTTATGTATTATGGCCGACTCAAGGGGCTTGTGTCATGGCTACTTCACGTATTCCAAGCATGTTTATGAACCTTATGATTTCTAACTAGATCATGAAAAGATCAAGTTTGTTTCACATTGATGACTATGAGCCATATGCATATTTTTGGGAGTAATGTCTAGCACCGAGTAGGCTAGGGATTCAAACAAACCAGGGTCTTAGAACTACGTGCCACTATAGGATGAGGGATCCTCGATATTAGAGAATGGTTCCCTTAGCTCGAGGAATATGGGATCCTCGCTATTAGAGAGTGTCTCTCTTTCCTTAATGGGTGTGTGAAGGGGTCATTTTTATTTGACATTGTTGCCCTGATTCACGAGTTATATCATGTCTTTCATCGTTCTTTTCCCTGGCAAGGCTTAGGATGCCTCTGCCCACTTAAGCAAAATAGCTGGGGAATTATGTAAGCTCTATCATGATGGTGTCGATTATGACAAAGCTTCCCATTGTTCCTCATGTTTTAAATTACTGATGTTCATGACTTATGATTCTATTTTTTATGGAATATTTGACCCATTGGTTAGTTTATGAGTTTTCACTTATGATTTCAAATATGGAGCATTATATGATTTCTCTTTCTAAACCTTGGGTCATTATGTTTGAGCTTATGACTCAATGTTGTTATCATATTTTTATCCTTTCCTTTTAATTAGTTATATTTAAGCTAAGCTTCCACTCAGACATGTTCTATTAGTTGTTGGTATCTTAGAATTATGCTATGCTAAAGGGTAGCTTGGAGACACTCATGGTTCGAAGTGTCGTGTCTTGATTTGGGTCTATGCTCAGGCCGTGACAAACTTGGTAAAAGAACATCAGGTTTAGGTGTGTCTTAGGATGTCTGAGAGCCACATTAAATAGTCTTTTTTAGGAGTATGAAGCGTGCCACACTTGTGAGGAAGAGGCTGCGAGGCATTTTTGGAAATTTCACTTCTTTCATAATTCTTATTATGCATAGAGTATGAAACTCTAAAAGTTCCTCTTCTAAATCGTGCTCTACATGTTTGCAGATGATGCCTCCCAAATGAGCAAACGGAAGGAGAAACGACAATTGGCACCAGCCAACCCCACCAATTCCAGCAGACCCAATGAACGAGCAAGTTACCCTAACGGAGTTCCAGGGTGCATTCCAAGTATTGGCTTAGGCCATCACAACACAAGACAACCATTAGGCAGTGGCACCCATGAACCTAATGGGAGTACTATGGCGGAAAGAGTGTGAGATTTCATTAGGATGAACCTGCCGAAATTCTTTGAGTTGAAGGAGGATAAGGATCCACAAGAGTTCATTGATCAGATTCAAAAGATTACATAGTTTATGGGGTTTTCTAGGAAGAAGAATACAGACTTAGCCTCTTATCAGCTGAAAGGTGTATCTCATACATGGTTTAGATAATGGAAGGAAGGTCATGGGGCAGGTGCAATCCGGTGAGTTAGAATGAGTTCGTGATAGTCTTCTTGGATAGGTTCTTTCCTCGGGAGTTGAGGAAAGCAAAGGCTGCAGAGTTTGTCAACTTGAAACAGAATGATATGACAGTATAAGATTATGCTCAAAGTTCACTTAGCTATCAAAATATGCTCCATATATGGTTGCCGAGCCGAGGGCTCGCATGAGCAAGTTCGTAAATGGAGTATCAGACTTAGTGGACAAGGAGTGCAGGACCGATATGCTTATTAGAGACATGGCCATTTCCAAACTCACTATCCATGCCCAACAAATAGAGGAGCAAAAGCTAAAGGAATAGGAATGGGAGAACAAGAGAGCCAGGACAGGAGATTCAGAGTATCCCATTAGAAGACGGGTGGTAGACACTGCTCACCATCTCTTCAGAGGTCATCAACGCTAGAACCATCGATAGCCAATGCCCCATCCAAACCTAGGGTGAGGGAGATTACATATCTAGTTTGCAAGAGTTGTAGGAAGAACAATTTGGGAGAGTCCATGGATGTTTTAGGCATTTTCTTTTGGTGCGGCAAGTCAGGCCATAAGTTCATAGATTGCCCAACAACCAAATATGGTAAAGGTAGAGCCCCAGCCACCTCTTCAGCAACCCCATCAGCTCATCCACCTCAACATGGCGCATCATCTAGCGTAAGTGGTAGACAACGTCAGAACCACTTCTACACCCTGTCATCACACCAAGATTAGGAAAACTCGCTTGAAGTAGTCACAGGTATGTTATGAGCTTCTCATGTTAATACTTGTATGTTGTTAGGCCTAGGAACCACAACATAAGGTATATGATTCCTTTTACTATGCTAATATGAGATTTATCCCATGGATGGTATGAAATGGTTATAAGTATGAAGGCTGAAGTCATCGCTTTAGAGGAGAATGGGAAGCCAAGAGCTAGTAATGTTAGCCTAACCTTAAGAAAGGATCCAAGAGCCTTAGAATGATGACTTTAAGCTAAAAGGGACATGATAATTTGAAGGGCCAAGTGAAATCACGAGTTGTTTCGAGTAGAGAGTTCCAGAAATAATAGCCTTGGGGTGATGATCCTTTCCTAATCAGATGTTTTCCCTTATGTTTCAGTTGACGTTATGCTTTACTCATGATTATATTTAGGTTATCTGAATCATAGATAACTGCTTCAATCAACGATCGTAGTCTTATTCCATGGTTTCATAAATCTCAACTTCATATGATGAAACTCGTTATGTATGCAAGCTTATGCATCCCAGTGTGCTCAACTCTATGAACTCAGTCCTTAGGATCCACCTTATTAACTCATAAGGTCATGCTACATCATGTATATGCATAACTTAGATTTCTTGAATGATTTATTCTTGCAATTTTCTTACTCTCAGCCCTATGTATTTCACCATAATAGAGGTTGTGGTTGCAATGGATATGTCCAGTATTGCCACCTTATTCATGCCTTCGATGCTCAATAGGTAGAAGCTCATGAAGTGTAGTCAGTAGTTATGTTAGGGAGTCTGAGGAGCTTTGGGGTAGTTAATGCTATATAGGAGCTAAAAGATGATTGTAGTGATAAGCCTGAATGACGTGATGATACTTAGGGAAGTTGGTGTAGTTAATAAGGTGCCTCCGCAATCTTCACCTATGAAAGGGGTGAAGAGGTGTTGGTGAGAATGAAAGTCTCTTTTAAGAGAAAGATCGAGTTGGAATCTTGGACTGGAAGGTTTAGATGTTGAGGAACAAGGAGGTATCTTTCGTGAAGGTGTTGTGGAGAAATTAGCTTGTTGAGGGAGCTAGGTGGGAAGTCAAATCAGATATGATGGCTAGATACCGGCATCCCCTTCTAGCTCGGTTCCATCATGAGGTACCAGTTTCCTTTTTAGTATTCTACTTATTTTCATGTCATCTTCATGCCTCTTAGTTCTTTTCATGTCATAGCATGCATGCATGTTTCATGAATTCAGCTCTGTCATGTATCTCAGTCCGGAGTTAGTCACTCCGTCAATTTTAAGCTATGATTGTTAAGTTTTGGGATTGCAATTCCTATCCTAGCCTTCCAGTATGCTTAATATATATTTGAGGATGAATGTTCCCAAGGGGAGATAATGTAATGACGTGCCCGATTCGCGCGTCCGCAAGTGTACGGGTCGTGCAAGTAATATAGTGGCTCTTTTTAAGAACCGGATTGTCGAACCCACAGGGACTGGACCCATTCCTCTAACTATCCATTTCTAGTGTGATCTTAAATACCTCAAGTGTTGGTTATAGATATTTTCAATTGAGATTAATTAAGTCTAAGTTTGGGTCAACGAAATATTCTGAAATTACTCTAGGAGCAACATAGAGTTAAAACCAATTAATCATGCGATACTACAATTTGCAATGGATTAAGCATGGAACTATCAATTGTTATTTCACATAATTACAATTGCATGTTTATGGTCTTTCGAGCCTCCAAACACGGCAATCTAGCCTCACTGCATCATTGTGAGCGAGGAGTTTAATTTCTAGTCGCGGGCAATCAATTATGTTGTGGTTTACGAGGAAATAATTAGGGACTTTCATGTGTCTAACCATTTAACTCAACTTAGGCTCACAACTACTTCTTCGAGTGGTGATGTGACATCCCAAGTTGGTCTTTCATAACCCCCGTGTGTCAACCAAGCACGGTGTTAGGTATATTTCTATCCTGACACAAAAATCTCTCCCGAGATAAAAACATGCTCCTCACATTCTCATGTCCTGACCTAGGTAATGCTTTCTCAAGCTATTGCTCAAGCTAACAAATATGCTTTCATGGTGATCAATCATAAAAACCACCAACAATCCAGAATGCAAGATGAAAACAACAATCAATAACTTAATTCCAAAACAATATCATAAAATCACAATCATAATTCATGGCTTCAACCCTAGAGGAAGGGTTCTTGCCATTCATGTTCGTAAAACTACAATTAACTAATACTAAACTAACATACTTACATGAATTTGGTAGATGAGAAGGGAATTTGACAAACCCTAGATGAGTTCTCCCACTTCTCCCTTCACTCCTAGGTAGTTTTCCAGAATGAAATCGTGACCCCCCTGAAATTAGGAGCTAAGGGTCCTTTTTATAGTAAATGGAGAACGTGCTTAATTTAGCCTGTCGTGGAACGGATCCATGTCACGGAGTGTATCGTGGAGAACTGCCTCCGTGACACGGAGGCAACGCGAAAGCTCTCTGGAAATCACCCAAAATTTGGCCTCGGCAGCACCCTACCGCGTTGGCAGCGTGTCACGCTGCTTGGGCAGCGCGTTGACACCTCCATGTCGCGCAGCCAGCCTGCCGTGGCACGTTTCCAACATGCAGGTGGGCTGTTGTGATCAACCTGCCTGCCGTGGCACGTTGCCGACGCGCAGGTGGGCTGTTTTGTGCCTCCTCTTTGCCGACGTTCGCGGGTTAATTCCGTTTCCTAGCGTCTACTTCACCAACTCATGGATTAGTTACTCAAAAGTCATCAAAACCTACAAAACAAAGGCTAATCATGTTGGTTAGCACATATCTTCACTTCATATAAAATTACATGAAAATGTATACAATAACTTAGATAAACAAGACTAATTTAAGTCATAAAGCGTATCTCGGGCATGCTATTTTTGCCCGTGATCACAACCCCACACTTAAAGCCTTGTTCGTCCTCGAACAACCTTTTACATATCATGCATATGGAGACTCCCGCATAACTAATTTAGCAAGATAATTCAAGTTACGGCTATAATGATAACGTAAGATACAAGCTAAAAATAGAGCATGCATGGTTTGATCATTCAAATCAAGTACAACTATGTTAAGACTTCTTAACCTCAAGAATCGACTCTCAATCCTAGCAAACTCATGCAATTCAACCGATTAAGAAATACCATATGAACTATATCCTTCATTCAACATGTGCCCTCATGGAAAGAGAGTTACCCATTTTCACATGCAAAAACAATTTTTAAATCACAACATTTGTGGGTACATGAATAGAATTACGCTCACTCTCACAAAGAATTCACATGCATCATGTAATGACCCATAAGCTTGCCCTTAGTGTTTTATTCCACTAATTTAAGGATGTGTGAATGTAAGATCAAGTAGGACTTAATGGGTTGTAATGTAAGCTAAGGAACAGGTAGGTACTATTCTGGCCAGTAATAGTGACTAACTTTCCCAAGCGCTTTTAATACATTACGCCCTCCTTACGAACTACCCTTCCGTTACTTCACCTTTTTCCTCTTTTCAGCTTTCTTTTTCCTCTTATGTTCCCCCTTTCTTTAGGCAATTTTAGCTTATTAGTAAGGAGCTCTATGAATAATTTTACATTAATCTGTTTTCTTACTCCTTACTAATAATCAACCATTTTCACACAAGTGCACCTTTGTCCTTTTCTCACTTCTACACTTTGCTACTTTTCCTTTCTTTTCATTCTTCTCACTCCTTTACTCCTTCGGATTTTTTGTCCACTCAAGTGCTTAGGAGTTTTGGATCAAATTCAAGGCTAATGAAAGAAAAAGGATTAAGCTTATGTTGCAGCTGTCAAAGAATAGGCTCAAGGCTCAAAGGGGCTAACTAGGATTAATTTTTCAAGGTAGGTAAAATGAGGGATAAAAATTTGGTTCATTCAAAGAAATGTCTAAATCATCTCCTACAATTTACATCCTTCATTTCGTTTTATAAACACACCAGGAAAGTTCTAGACAATCCACAATAGCACAAAATACTCAAAAACCTTGCACTCATGGCACATGCTCAAATCAAGACACATTCAGCAGACTCTTACTCAGCTGATCACAAGAATTCAGAATTAAGCTTCAATCATATTGAATCAAATTCAAGAGCTTAAGTGTCTCAAACAAAGTTATACACTTGCATGCTTCACACTGAACATACTTGCCTCTTACAATCACGTATAGCACATAACAAGAACATCAAGCACCAATTAGTTATGGTTTCAATAACCCAACACCTACCGACTATTTTTTCCTCAAGACGGTCATCATCCATCCATCGTCGGAAACAGTCCCTAACTATGACTAAAACATTATATACAGACAAAGGAAAGAAAAAGAAAAATTTTATTCTTCAGTTCAAATACCCCCCATCGGAAAAGAACCGAAAAGAAAAATCAACGGGTGATGAAGTCATGCTTGACTCATAAAACAATTTTCAAAATTCTTCTCACAAGCATTCCATTCACCAAAAATCGTTAAGCACAAAAATTGAAATTTTCAAGAAATTTCCCTCACCCCACACTTACATCATGCTATGTCCTCATAGCATCAAATTAACATTTAAAGGATGAGAAATACTCCCTGAGCCTCTATGCCAAGCTAAAAGCATGCTTTCCTTTCAAGTTTTAAGAAGTGGGTGTTCAACCCCACACTTCTTCTATTCCATGCTCTTTAGCATCCACCTTCTCGGTACTCAGACTTCTCTCCATCTGTGCTTAACTTTCCACCAAAAACACAAACAAAATAAACATAACAAAATCACACAAAATCAAAATTACAAATTGTACCTGAGGTACCCTTGGGTTGCCTCCCAAGCAGCGCCTTATTTTACGTCGTGGCCCGACGTGGACTGTACTTTTCAGGACATCCTCATACCTGGGTTGTCTTTCGAGAACCATCTCCTTTTCTTTTGCAGTTTAGAGGAAACAGCCTCCACTCTGTTCCTCTCTTTCTCCAACTTCTTCTCAATTTGAAGTCCTCTATCAGACTCGGGATGAACACTTGACCTTGCCTTTGGCCGTGCACCTGTGGAATTCTCCACCCCACACTCATCCTTTGCCAACACACTAACCTGAAAAAGGTTAGTGTAGTGTGTGGATGGGTTCATTTCTTGGTAAACGTAGAAGAGTTCTTCTTCATCTTCGACCCTCATTTTCAAGGTCCCTGCTCTCAGATCAATCACTGCTCCATCGGTGGCCAAGAATGGCTGTCCCAAGATTAAGGAGTACCTGGTCATCAACCTGAAAATCTAGAACAATAAAATCAGCAGGTATAATAAACTTACCTACTTTGATGAGGAGGTCCTCTATTATTCCATCAGGTGTCACTAGCGACTTGTCAGCCAGCTGCAGCATCAACCTTGTCGGCCTCGGTTTTCCCAACCCCAAGGTGTTGAATAAGGATAGGGGCATTAGATTAACCGCTGCTCCTAAGTCACACAAAGCTCGTAGCGCCTCAGCTTTACCAATTTGTATGGGGAGGGTAAAACCCCCTGGGACTTTGAGCTTCTTTGGCATTTTGCTCAATACCCTGTGACTGCACTCCTCAGTCAGTGCTACAGTCTGGACATCCACCAATCTAACTTTGTTCGCCATCACATCCTTCAAGTATTTAGTATACTTTGGCATTCCCTGCAAGACATCAATAAGAGGCAAATTTATGTGAAGTTCTTTGAAGCTCTCAAAGAACTTTTTGAAGCATTCCTCCTCCTTGCTCTTTCTGAATTTCTGAGGGAATGGTGGTGGTGGTCTTTGTGCTGGATGCAATGAAAGTTGCGCATTTTTTTGTCCAACACTCTGATTATCTCCCATGTTGATGGATGGTACTGGTCTAGCCAACTCCGGCTGCACCCCATTTCTCAACTCTTTTGGCATTGCATCAGCTAATTGCTTTCCGCTTCTAAGACTGATGGCATTGATTTGCCGGGGGTTAGGATCTGTGTCGCTTGGTAATCCCCCTTGTGATCTCATGTTTTGAGCAGCTGCTATCTGACCCACTTGTTTTTCAAGATTGCTTGTGGCTACTTGTTGATTCATTAAGTCTGTCGCCATCCTCGCCTGATTTTCCGCTAACTGACTCTGGGTCTCCATAATTTTCTGCAGTATTTCCTCAATGCTGCTACTCAATTGCCCATCATTCTGCCTATTATGCTGATACAGCTATTGTTGAGGTTGCATATAATTCTGCTTTTGGTTTCCACCCCAAGAAACATTCGGGTGGCCCTGCCAATTTCTGTTGTAACTGGTTCCAAAATTCTAATTGTTGCGCTACACATTACCAACAAAATTGACTGACTCCGGATTGGCTCCATAAGATTCTGCATTGTGCCCATTATGACCACAAATTTCGCACCAACTCAGAGCTTGCTGAACTGCATTAACCTGGCCTTGGAGTTGGTTCATACTCAGTTTATTGAACTGAGTCATCATTTGATGTTGGAACGAAGCTAACTGTGCTTCCAAGGCATTCAAACCATCTACTTCTATCAACCCCGATCTCTTTCCTGCCCCCCTCGATGACTCGTTGTACCACTCTAGATTTCCTTGAGCAATTCTATTCAACAACATGTACAACTCATCATATATTTTATCCAAGGCTTGCCCACCCGATGCAGAGTCTAGTAATATTTTCGTGTGTGGGTCTAGACTTTCTACAAAGGTGTGAGTCAGCACTTCATTTGATTGCTGGTGATGGGGGCAGTCTCTCAACAATGACTTGAATCTTTCCCAAGCCATATATAAGTTCTCATTAGGCCTCTGCTTGAAACTGAGTATTTCACTTCTCAACTTTGCAGTTTTGCCCGAAGAGAAGAATCTGATAAGGAACTTCTTAGCCAAGTCATTCCATGAAGTTATGGAGTTCGGTGGCTCAGCCTTCAGCCACTTTTTCGCCTCTCCCAACAGTGAAAATGGGAAGAGGGTCAGTCGGACATAATCTGTGGACACGCTGGTGGGGACAAACGTGTCACTAATCTCTAAAAAGCTCTGTAGGTGCTGCTGCAGGTCCTCATGTGCCATCCCAGTGAATTGACCACTAGAATGTAACAGCTGCACCATGTTCTATTTAAGCTCAAAGTGCCCTCCAGGCTCCGGTTTACGAATGCTAGAGGTCACATTCGTCGCTAGTGGGATTGCCACTTCGCGAACTGGTCTTGCTGCCATTGCTTCTGATGACAATTGTGCTTGTCCCACGGGTGGTTGTTGTTGTACCTTTTCTTGAAGTCTCTTCAGCTTTTGCTCTAGAGCTACTCTCCTTCGCAAATGGATTTGACGTTCAGGTTCCAGCAACGGTTCCACAAGCTCTCTATTTCTAGCCAGCTCGGCAGGACAACCTGTCACCTGCAATAAGTAGACTAAGACCAAGTTTCTCAACACTTAAGGAAATTTAAAAATCACACAAAAACAGATCAATTATAAAAACTTTGCCAAGTCCCCGGCAACGGCGCCAAAAACTTGACGTGCCCGATTCGCGCGTCCGCAAGTGTACGGGTCGTGCAAGTAATATAGTGGCTCTTTTTAAGAACCGGATTGTCGAACCCACAGGGACTGGACCCATTCCTCTAACTATCCATTTATAGTGTGATCTTAAATACCTCAAGTGTTGGTTATAGACATTTTTGATTGAGATTAATTAAGTCTAAGTTTGGGTCAACGAAATATTCTGAAATTACTCTAGGAGCAACATAGAGTTAAAACCAATTAATCATGCGATACTACGATTTGCAATGGATTAAGCATGGAACTATCAATTATTATTTCACATAATTAGAATTGCATGTTTATGGTCTTTCGAGCCTCCAAACACGGCAATCTAGCCTCACTGCATCATTGTGAGCGAGGAGTTTAATTTCTAGTCGCGGGCAATCAATTATGTTGTGGTTTACGAGGAAATAATTAGGGACTTTCGTGCGTCTAACCATTTAACTCAACTTAGCCTCACAACTACTTCTTCGAGTGGTGATGTGACTTCCCAAGTTGGTCTTTCATAACCCCCGTGTGTCAACCAAGCATGGTGTTAGGTATATTTCTATCCTAACACAAAAATCTCTCCCGAGATAAAAACATGCTCCTCACATTCTCATGTCCTGACCTAGGTAATGCTTTCTCAAGCTATTGCTCAAGCTAACAAATCTGCTTTCATGGTGATCAATCATAAAAACCACCAACAATCCAGAATGCAAGACGAAAACAACAATCAATAACTTAATTCCAAAACAATATCATAAAATCACAATCATAATTCATGGCTTCAACCCTAGAGGAAGGGTTCTTGCCATTCATGTTCGTAAAACTACAATTAACTAATACTAAACTAACTTACTTACATGAATTTGGTAGATGAGAAGGGAATTTGACAAACCCTAGATGAGTTATCCCACTTCTCGCTTCACTCCTAGGTAGTTTTCCAGAATGAAATCGTGACCCCCCTGAAATTAGGAGCTAAGGGTCCTTTTTATAGTAAATGGAGAACGTGCTTAATTTAGACTGTCGTGGAATGGATCCATGTCACGGAGTGTATCGTGGAGAACTGCCTCCGTGACACGGAGGCAACGCGAAAGCTCTCTGGAAATCACCCGAAATTTGACCTCGGCAGCACCCTACCGCGTTGACAGCGTGTCACGCTGCTTGGGCAGCGCGTTGACACCTCCATGTCGTGCAGCCAGCCTGCCGTGGCACGTTGCCAACATGCAGGTGGGCTGTTGTGATCAACCTGCCTGCCGTGGCACGTTGCCGACGCGTAGGTGGGCTGTTTTGTGCCTCCTCTTTGCCAACGTTCGCGGGTTAATTCTGTTTCCTAGCGTCTACTTCACCAGCTCATGGATTAGTTACTCAAAAGTCATCAAAACCTATAAAACAAAGGCTAATCATGTTGGTTAGCACATATCTTCACTTCATATAAAATTACATGAAAATGTATACAATAACTTAGATAAACAAGACTAATTTAAGTCATAAAGCGTATCCCGGACATGCTATTTTTGCCTGTGATCATGTAACACCCCAAATGTCCGTAAGATGAAACCCTAGACTTGTAGTAGAACTCGCAGGAAAATCTGGAAAATTCCACAGAACGACTCATAGTGCGAGCCGTGAGGTGACATGACAGATCGTTAGATGAGTTCATGGTAAGCCTCAGAAATTAATCTCTTAGACTATAAGTCACGGTGTGTGGTTATGGCTCATGGTCATGAGTCGTAGTCTCTATCTGCAAGAGAGGGCCCTAAAGTAATGATCCATGTAACGACTCGTGGTTTGGAGTCGTAGGATAGAGAATTAGAGGAAATGAAAAGGTTGTCCACTGACCACGAGTCACAGGATGACTCGTGGTATCCAGTGATAAGTCATGATGGATGCCCGTTATATGAGGATCAGTGAAGTGGAAAATCAGGATTTCATGTAATGACTATCACCACGAGTCATGGAGACAACTAATGACTTATGGTACCATTAGTAACAACTGGTAGATAGAAATTTTAAGTGCGATCATCAAGGGTATTTTCATAACTTTTAATGTTTTTAACTCCTAAGTGACATTGTTTACAACTTCTTAAAGGATGTATTAAGGGGCTTAACCTAGCATAATGCATCATTCTTTCAAAACAATTGTAAGTTGAAGGTCCTCTCTCAATACAAGCAAGGGTTTCGTCATCTCCTTCATCTCAATTCCATTTGGGTCTTCAATCAAGTTAAATATTCTTCAATCCCAGGTATGTAGAGTCATGAATGGGGGAAATCCTTCCATCCTCATGTCCTTTTTAAGTTGAATTCACGATTTCCATGCTTCCATGCCCTAAATTTTTAAATTCTAGGGTTAGGCTGGATTGTTGTAAAATTCTTTCATGTTCTTCTATAAAATCAGTCCTCTTAGGATCCTATTCATGTTCTTCTATAAAATGAGTCCTCTTAGGATCATATTCATGTTCTATGATGATGACTACATGTCTCTTAATCAAATCCCTCATGAATCTATGAATTTCAAGTTTCAAGCATGATTTCATGAACATCTAAGTTTAGACCCAAATAGATTGAAACTTTATAATTCTATTACAATTTCAAGTCTCATATGATCCAACCCATATTTTATGATTATGAATGTACATTTTCTACTAGATTCTCTTATGAATTTATGATTCTCAAGTTATGATGGTTTTCCTCAAAGTATGCATGATTTCATAAATTTCAAGTTTATGTATTATGGCCGACTCAAGAGCTTTGTGTCATGGATAGTTCACGTATTTCAAGCATGTATATTTAACCTCATAATTTCGAACTAGCCCATAAAATGATCAAGTAAGTTTCACAATGATTACTTTTATCCATGTATATGTTTTTGTGAGTAGTGTCTAGCACCGAGTAGGTCAGGGGTTCAAACAAACCCCAAGTCTCAAAACTACATGCCATTGTAGGATAAGGGATCCTCGATATTAGAGAATAGTTCCCTTAACCCAAGGAATATGGGATCCTCGCTATTGGATAGTGTCTCCCTTGCCTTAATGGGCATATGCAACAGTCATTGTTATGGGAGATTGTCACCCTGAGTCATGAGTAATATCATTCCTTTCATCATGCTTTGCCCTGGTAAGGCTTAGGACGGCTCTGCCCACTTGAGCGAGATAGTTGGGCATTATGTAAGCTCGATCATGATGGTTTTGGTTGTGATGAAGCCTCCCATTGTTCCTCATGTTTTAAGTTACTCATGTTAATGAATTATGTTATTATGTTTTATGGAATATTTGACCTATTGACCAGTTTATGTTTTTCATTTATGATTTCAAGTATGGAGCATTATATGATTTCTCTTTGTAAACCTTGGGCCATTATGTTTTATCTTATGACTCAGTGTTATTATAAGATATTTGTCCTTTCCTTTTGATTATTATATTTGAGTTATGCTTCCACTCATATATGTTCGATTAGGTGTTGTTATGTTAGAATTATACTATTCCATGGGTTATCTTTGAGGCACTTGTGGTTTTAAGTCTCATGTCTCGATCTGGGTCTATGCTCGGGTCATGACAGTGCTTAATTAGAAAAGGGGATGTATTAAAAGCTCTTAGGGAAGATAGCCACTATTATTATCCAGAATAGTACCTACCTGTCCCTTAGCCTACATTACAACCTGTAAAGACCTAATTGATCTTACATTTAGATTTTCCTATGTTAGTGGAGTAATATACTAAGGGAACGCATATGGATAATTGTGTGTTGCATGTGAATTCATTATGAGAGTGAGCGTAATTGTTATTCATACCCATATGTGTTATAACTTCTATATTTGTGAATGAAAATGGGTAACTTTCTTGTTGTGAGGGCACATGTTTGAGGAAAGATAGGGTTCATATTGGGCTTCTTGATTAGTTAACTTGAATGAGTGTGGCTGAGGTTGTAGAGTCGGTTCTTGAGGATAAGAGGTCTTAACATGGTTATACTTGATTTTAATTGGGTCATATATAGCATTTTGTGTTTGAACTTGCCATCTAAGTCAATCATGATAGCCTTAATTTGAGTAGTGTTGCTTCAATTAGTAATGTGTGAGACTTCAACGTGCATGAGATGGAATGGAATTGTTCGAGGGAGAAAAAGGATTTAAAAGTGGGGTGGTGATCTTGGGAATATTTACATGCCCAAGTGATATTTTATAATCATGTATTAGCCTTGTTTTTACCTTATCTTAAGAATAATCTCATGTAACCTTACATATTTGGGTGCATGACACTAACCAAGATGATTAGCCTATGTTGTAGATGTGAAATTCTAAGGACAAGGCTAAATATGATGATGAATGAGGAAGAAGGAAGCTTAGAATGAATTGCAAAGAAGATGCATGAAGAGAGCATGAAATGAGGGCTGCCCGCGCCAGTCGTGTGCCACGCCGGCGAGGCTGGGCTCCAGGCAACGAGCCATAGCAGGCGAACTGGGTGCCAGGAAATGTGCCACGCCCATGCGCCTGTGCACGAGACCTGCCTTCCAGTAGTTGTGAGTGACACGCCCATGCCACGATCACCAGCAGGCACTTCACATTATGTGCCACGCTAGATAGTCCATGCACAACCATGCCAGCACCACAAACTAGCGCACTTCCATGATACCTCCATTTCACGAAGGCTAAGCTGCGCGATGAGCAGCATGACATGGAGGGGGATCTACCACAGCCAAAAATTAAAAAGTATAAATAGAACACTTGGTTAATTTTATTAGATCATCACGTATTATTTTGGAAAAACACAAAAGGAGTAGGAGCAAGGGAGAAAGGAAAGCTTCATCTTCGAGGGTTCTTTTTCTTTTCCTTCGTACATTCATTTATTTAAACATGAATTCAATTATCGTGTTGGATTCTTGTAAGAATATGAGTGGCTAAAATCCTCATTCTAGGGTTGAGGCCACATGACATGAACGTATTTGCGTAATTCTGTTGTTGGTTCAAGTTCTTCAATGTTGTTTGTTCTTGTATTCTTGTTTTATCATTTTAATGCTTGATCACCATTGAAATGCATGTGTTAATCGTAGGCAAACTCGAAAGTGAAAGCCCTAGCACAGGACTAGGAATGCAATAAGTGAGTTCAAGTCTTCAAGACTTGATTCGTGTTTAGGATACAAATATAGCTAAGTAGCCTCGCTTGGTTATTAAACAGGAAGATAGCTAGACATTTTAATTTGAATTGTCACATCGCCACTCTTAGATGTAGTTGTGAAGTCAAGTTTAGGTTAAATGGTTAGAGGTCCGAAAGTCGATAACCAAGGGCATTAACCCCATAAACCACTCCAATGGATAATTGCATATGAATGAGGTTGTCATATCCTCGCTCAACGATGTAGTTGTGAGGGTAATTCAAATATATGTTTAGAGGCTCAAAATACCATGAACATGGCATTTATCTTGTGAGACAACAAATGAAGAAAAATACTTGAACCAATATGAATGTCAGCTATACATGTTTGTTTGGCCTTAACCCTAGATTCTTCACATTATTATTTTCCATTTAATTTGTGACTGTCCTTAGACTTAGTAACAAACACTTAAATCTTAGTTACTATAGCACTCGTGAAATTTATATTAATACTTGAACTTGATAATTCATTGATAATCCAGTCCATGTGGATTCAACATCTGGCTCGCGAAGAGACACTATATTACTTGTACTATATTACTTGTACAACCATGTATGCTTGCACGAGCACTGGAGCGCAAATAGACTTTTCTGCGTTTTACATTTCTAGATACTCCATACTGTAGAGAAGACTCTGCTAAAAAAATTTAGAAACTCCTAAATACTTGACTTTGTGAGCGTAGATTACATTCGAGGACAAATGTTCCTAAGGGGGAAGAATGTAATACCCTATATAACTTAAGCAGTAAACCTACACTTTTGAGGTAGGACTAAGAGTACCTAATATCATAAGGCCTGCAGAGCCATTGATAAATGAAGAGGGGGGTGAATTCGTTTTCAAATACTTTAAGTAACGTTCAATCGTCTCTACTAGCCATTTAGTCATCTGAATTCCTGCAAAAAAGGTTTGTGCAATAATAAAGAGAAACCATAAAGAGCAGGAAGGGAAATGACACAATTCGTTTACACTGGTTCGGATCACTAGGAGTGTGCCTAGTCCAGCCCCCTTAGTTTACAAGGGTTTCTTTAGAGCTTGAGAAGAATTGCTTTACAGTGTAATTCACCAACTGCTGATGTGACATACCCTCTACCTGCATATGTACCTAACTATTTCTCTCTTTTAAAGTCACTGATATTTTTTCTTTTTAGAATAAAATGAGTAAGACAAGAAGTTTCTTGGTTGATCAAATGAGGTTGCGTTGTCTTGATGATGTCTTCAGTGTCCTTTTTTAGGAGAATTCATATGGAAAGAGGTAGAAGATCAATCCTTTTGATCTTGAGTGATTTGAGCTAAGGTAACCCAAGGCATTTGTCTATCTAAATCACGTTAAGATAGGTCCATGATTGAGATCTTGAAGATTGATGATTGGAGATATCGAGCATCTCCTTTCTTCCAGATGGATAGATGTTCCTTTTGTGAAATCCTTGAATCTTTCTTCGGTCTGATTGAGATCTTGAAGATTGATGATTTTGTATATCTCTTTTCATCCAGTTGGATAGATGTTCCTTTTGTGGGATCCCTGAATCTTTCTTCGGCCTTTAGTTTCGCTGATGATTGATATTCCTCTAGGTTGATTTGTGGCTGATTGATTCTGATAATCTGCTTTGTCCTTCACTAATTGATAGTTGGTTGGTGTTGCTTCATTTTTCCTTCTATGATGATTTGGTTTCCTTGTGAGTGATGGATCCTTATTTCAAAGGGATGTTTTGTCTTCCGTTGATTTGATTTGCGAATATCTTCTTGGTCATTGTAGCTAGTTGACTTTGAATCTTTCCTTTTGTCCTGGGTAAATGGAATTGATTAGTTATCATCAAAATAATATATCCAATTTCTAGTTCAACCCCATTTTGATGATGACAGATCTGGGGATGTGATTTAAAAATACTTCCCTGAAGAAACAATCTTCTTCTGGTTTTCTCCCCCTTACTTGCTGCATGGGTGTTTGAGATGTTCTCCCCCTTACTTGATGCATGTCATTCCATTCTACAAATATTTGTCTTGACGGAACTTGACAAAGTATGTTACAAGAAAATCGTTCATAAAAAATTTAAGCACAGACAATGGATTAATAACAGTGACTCATAAGAAAACATCACATAGAGATATCATTCATAACAAAATATTATGGGCATCACTAAATCACATAACAAAACATTTGGGACATTAATCACAATTACAAAAACATCAGGGGCACTAATCAAAATCACCCAATTCTCCCCCTTCATCAAAAAAAGGGACATAGAGACAAAGAGACAGAGCCCACGCAGGGGCAGAATCAGACAGGAACCACAAAGAGTTTACGACGGCCAAGAAAGTACATCAGCATATTTAAATATTCTTAGAAAAGGAGTGATAGTATTTTTCAATGAACATGAAGAGGGAGGAGTAAGAGTGCTGAACAGCAACAACTAACACATTATCAGAGACTTCGACACGCACTACAACAGAGTAGACTTGTTTGAGCACTAGGTTGAAGGATTTTACCCCTTTCTTTTGAATGATAGAGATTTGAGCTTGCATACTTGATACATCAGCAAACAATTTTCCAAGAAGTTCAGTGCACTTGTGCAGATCACCTACCACTACACCAAGTGATTGTTTGATATCTTGGGCTTTAGATAGAAGAGGGTTGAGGACAGCATCTTGGGAACCATCGATCTTGAAACAGCTTGGATCGTCAGGAGACGCATGCTTGATCTTGGGTTTGTAGCTATCTTTCTTTACCCAGACTCCTTCATCCAGAATGTAACCCATACTAGAGAAAGCTTGATCATTGTAGGTTGAGGAGATTTCTTTCACAGGGAAGCTTGATATATCCACACCCATGGCTTTGATAATTTGAGTCACAATCATCCCATAGGGAAGACTGGTGTTACCGCTACAGTCTTGAGAACTTTTTAGCATAAAACCCAGAATCCAATCCGGCCAATTTATCTTCAACTTCTTTAAGAGACAGTAGACAACAAACACATCTCTTGTAGAAAGAGTGCTCAATGATCCTTTCCTGGGAAGAAGAGTTGTGGCCACAATATGAGTGGTAATTCAATTTTCAAAACGAATAGTGGGAGGTCCAAAATCAGCAAGCATTGTATCATTATCTGCTATGAAGGTTTTTGCTTCATCAAGAGAAACTTCAAAGTTGTCTAGCCAGGATCCCAAGAAAAAAGGAATGTACCCGGAGAGATGAGCATCAAAAACATTTTCAGGGAGACTGTGACTGAGAATGATTCTTTTTCCCAGCACTAGAGTTTCCAAATCACTAGAGTCAGCACTAATTCGAAGATTTGCATAAAATATCCTGATGGGTTCTTCCACTGCTTCATTAGCACACAGTAGGAATAGATGGTCCAATCATTGGAAGGTGAAAAAATGACTTATTGAGATTCTTTAAGTTGTTCCAGACATATGACTTGGCCATGAGCAAATGGCCGATTGTTGAAGGCAATGAATTTTTCTTTCTCAAAAACGCTCTAGAACTTTTGCATGTCATCAAAGTCAAACGAGACAGAAGAATCGATTTTTCGTTTCTTAGGAACAAAGGAGGAGGGTTTTTTGAGCGAGGAAGCAAATTTAGGACAGTCATTGGAGGAAGAGTCTAAAATCTCGACTTTGGATGGAGAAGGAGTAGAACTTTTCAATCTTTTGCTGGAACGGCGAGATCCTTTAGGAGGGATTTTCGCCATTGAAGAGTTTTAGAGAAAAGAGGGATGAGAAGGGAACAAAAGGATGAGGGTTTTAAAGAGAGAAGAAATGACAGTTCAAGAGGATGTGAAGGGGTGAAAGACTTGAAGGGATGTGAGTGAAGGGTCGGGTAATAATGACCTAGGGAAGGGTAAAAGATGCTGGTAATTATGGCAGGTAAATATCATTTAATTAAAAATGGTAGGGAAAATAATTTTAGTTTTGGAAAAAAGAAATCACGCTGAGGCTTTTCCTTAAAAAAATCTATTTTCCAAAAGTGGTTTAGTAAAAATATCAGCTAATTGATTTTCATAGTCAACAAATTCTAACGAAAAATGTCCATTTTTGACATGATCACGAATGAAATGATGCTTTATATCAATATGTTTAGCTCTAGAATGATGCACAGTATATTTAGACAGACTAATAGCACTGGTGTTATCACACAAAATAGGAATGCTTTCATAAATGATATTATAGTCTAACAATTGATGTTTCATCCATAATTTGAGCACCACAGCTTCCAAGGGCCAAGTATTCGACTTCTGTAGTTGAGAGAACAACTGAATTTTGTTTCTTTCTTTGCCAAGAAGTAAGAGCTTCACCAAGAATTTGACATGATCCACTGGTGCTTTCTCTGTCGGACTTATCACCTACAAAATCTATATTTGAATAACCAATTAGATTAAAATTTGTTGAATGAGGATACCATAGCCCAAATTCTTGGGTCCCAATTAGACAATGGATGATTCATATTACACCAATCAGATGGGATTCTTTGGGAGTCGACTGAAATCTCGCACATTTGCATATACTAAACATGATATCCGGTCGACTAGCTGTAAGGTAGAGCAATGAGCCAATCATTCCTCGATAGAGTTTTTAATCAACACTTTTTCCTAAGGTATCAGCATCCAAACATGTTGATGGACTCATAGGAGTTCCAGCAGCCTTTCCTTTTTCTAGTCTAAACTTTTTGATCAGCTCCTTGGTGTATATTGTTTGGCAATTAAAGGTTCCTTTAGTCAACTGATGAATTTGAAATCTTAAGAAGATGTTAGTTCTCCCATCATACTCATATCAAATTCTCATGTCATTAGATCTACGAAATTCTTACAAAGAGAAGCAACAGAGCTTCCAAAGATGATATCGTCTACATAAATTTGTATAATTAAAATGTTGGAGGAGGAATGCTGCATAAAGAGAGTATTGTAAATTTTTCCTCGACAAAAATCATTTTCAATAAAAAAAGAGCTCAATCGATCATACTAAGCTTTTTGGGCTTGCTTTAGACCATAGAGGGCTTTGGAGAGTTTGAAAACATGTTCAGGCAAGAGGTATTTTCAAAACCATGAGGTTGTTTGACAAATACCTCTTCCTTAACAAAACCATATAAAAAAGCACTCTTGACGTCTATTTGAAAAAGTTTAAAACATTTGGAGGTAGCATATGCTAATAAAATACCTATAGATTCCAACCTAGCTACGGGAGAAAAAGTTTCGTCGTAATCAATACATTCTTGTTGAGAGTAACCTTGATCAACTAACCTTGCCTTGTTTCTGACTACTTTACATTCTTCGTTCAGTTTATTTCTGAAGATCCACTTTGTCCCAATCACGGATGCCTTGTTAGGTCTGGGTACAAGTGTCCATAATTTTTTTTTCTCGAACTGTTCCAGTTCATCTTGCATAGATTTCAACCAAGATTCATCAACAAGAGCTTCTTCAATTCTTTTTAGTTCAAGCTAAGACACTAGAGCCAATATAATTGATTTTTGAGAGAATATCTAGTTTGTCGTTGAGCATTTGGATGACCAATGATAAAATCATTTGGATAGCTTGCTTCATTTCTCCATTCCCATGGACTATTTATTACTTTGATGGAATCAGTGGCTTCTGTTTCACTTTGATTCAATGTTGTAGAAGAGTCCAAATTTGATGTTTCACCACTAAGCCTTTCTTCAGGCTTTGATGTCTCAACGAACGAGAGCTGTTATTGTCATCTTTTCCTGCATTATTCTCAATAGTACTCATAGGAGGATTAGAATCATTAAATACAACATGAATTGATTCCTCCACAGAAAAAGTACGTTTATTAAAGACTATAAAGGATCTACTAAGAGGAGCATATCCAAGAAATATACCGTCATCACTTCTCGGATCGAATTTACCAAGATTGTCCTTACCATTGTTGTGAATAAAACATTTGCACCCAAAAGGGTGAAAGTAGCTGATATTTGGCTTTTTTCCTTTCCATAGTTCATAAGGGGTCTTTTCTAGAACCGGTCGAATGAGACATCTGTTAAGAATATGACATGCAGGACTTACAGCCTCAACCCAAAAGTCATTTTGAAGATTTTGTTCAATGAGCATTCTTCTGGTTGTTTCCTATACAGAGCTATTCTTTCTTTCAACCATCCCATTCTGTTGAGGGGTGCGAGGTGAGGAGAATGTCTGAGTATATCCCTACTTATTACATAATTCTTCAAAAGATTGATTTTCAAATTCTCGCCCATGATCACTATGGGTGGAAGTGATAAAGTAACCCTTTTATTGTTGAACCTTTTTGCAGAAGATTTCAAAATTTGTAAAGGCTTCATCTTTATGAGCTAAGAATATGACCCAAGTAAAACGTGAGAAATCATCAACAATAACAAATGCATATTTCTTACCACCAATGCTTGTCGTTCTCAAACGCCCAAATAAGTCCATATATAGAAGTTCAAGGGGTTTAGAGGTACTTACATTGTCTTTGGATTTAAAGGATGATCTAGTCTGTTTACCTAGTTGACATATATCACACAAACGTTCTTTTGAAGAATTTTTGCAGAAGATCTCAAAATTTGTAAAGGCTTCATCTTTATGAGCTAAGAATATGACCCAAGTAAAACATGAGAAATCATCAACAATAACAAATGCATATTTCTTACCACCAATGCTTGTCGTTCTCAAACGCCCAAATAAGTCCATATGACGAAGTTCAAGGGGTTTAGAGGTACTTACACTGTCTTTGGATTTAAAGGATGATCTAGTCTGTTTACCTAGTTGACATATATCACATAATTGTTCTTTTGAAGAAGATCTCAATATTTGTAAAGGTTTCATCTTTATGAGCTAAGAATATGACCCAAGTAAAACGTGAGAAATCATCAACAATAACAAATGCATATTTCTTACAACCAATGATTGTCATTCTCAAACCCCCAAATAAGTCCATATGAAGAAGTACAAGGGGTTTAGAGGTACTTACATTGTCTTTGGATTTAAAGGATGATCTAGTCTGTTTACCTAGTTGACATATATCACACCAACTTTCTTTTGAAGAATTTATTTTAGGTAAACCAAGAACCAAATCAAGTTTAGAAAGCTTTTCAATAGTGTGCATACTAGCGTGACCAAGTTTCCGATGCCAAATACCTGGATCATTTGGCACTGCTGCAAGACATGTTAGAGTTAGCAGGTTGACATTCTTTAGAACATAAATAATTTCCACATGATCACCGATAAGAACAATATTTTTGGACACATTGTTGATAGTGCATTTGATAGCATTGAATAACACGTCAAATCCCACATCACACAGTTGACTTATGCTCGGAAGGTTATGCTTTAAACAAATTACCAGGTATACTTCAATCAAGTCACATGAGGGGCTTATGGTGATGGATCAAACTCCAATCACTTCACCTTTAGTATTATCTATGAATTTGACATAACCTCCATCGATGTTCTTAACAGTTTTTGAAATTTTCTTTTGTTCCAGTCATGTGTCAGGAGAATCCACTGTCAATTACCCACATTCCCTTCTTATAACTTACTTTTGGCTACTCCTGCAAAACAAGATAGCTAATTTCTTTTAGGTACCCAAGTCTTCTTGGGTCCTGATGAATTAGTGGGATGAGGATCATTATATGGACCAATTTCTTCCAAATCCATCGGTCGTAGGTTGGTCTATGAAACTTGCAGTTGAAGGATTTATGATTGAGTTTACCACAACAGTAACATACAGGAGAGAAAGTAGATCTACATGAGTAAACACTATTTGTTGAGTAATCAGAACCCCTTTTATTTGAGTTGATTGAGTTGTGACTAGGTGGTTTATTGATGCTATTTAATTGGATCTTTACATCACCTAGTTCTTCTTCAAGTAGTTCTACTTCAATTTGAGTTGATTTAAGAAGAATTTTGCCAGTCTTTCTTTTCTTTAGCGAGTTTATTATATTCATTGATAATTTTTTGAAGTTCATCTGTGACAAGATCCAAGGAGTCCTGAAGATCTTGACACTTACCACAAGAGTTAGACGTTACCTCACTAGATCCTTCAAGGGCCATGAAACAGATATTTGCAGTTTCCTCATTTTCTTCATCTATGGCTAATTCATTACTCCATGCTCCCATGGATTTTGTATTTTTGCCTATTTTGGAATTTCTCTTTTTCCACTCAAGACAGTTTTTCTTGATATGTCCTGGTTTTCCATAATAATAATAGCGGTATTCACCTTTTTCATTGTTTTGGTATCCAGCTTGAGGCCCTTGTCGTCTTTTTCTGAGAATATGTCGAACTCCTCAATCGATTAGAGCCAATCCTTCACTGTCCTCTTGTTCATCTTCTTTCTTATCATCATCTGCTAAAGGGTTGAATTCCACCAATTTCTTCTTTTGTTCCTTGGTATATCTGTTGAGATGATTCTGCTCGTATGCCATCAGATTTCCTTGAAGTTCATCATACATGAGTTTTTCAAGATCTCCATCTTCTAGAATTGTAGCTTTTGTTTCCCAGGCTTTCGGAAGACTCCTGAGGAGTTCTCATACTTTCATACTGTTTGTGTACACCATTCCAAGGGATTTTAGTTGTCCAACTATTTTGCTGAACCGTGAGAACATGGATTCGATGTTCTCTTCACCTGTCCTTTTAAACAGTTCATATTCATTGACCAGTGCATTTATTCTTGCTTCCTTCACTTTCGTGATGCCTTCATAAGTTACTTCGAGTTTGTCCCACATCTCCTTGGCGGTATTGCATGTAGAGATTTTGTCTTCCGTTCCACTAACTACACAATAAAGCAAATTGATAGCTCTAGCGTTAGTTTGTAATACCTCTTTTTGTTCCTTAGTCACTTTAAAAGTTTCTAGATCACTCTTAGTAGTATCTATTACTCTGGGAATGGGTTTGGGACCTTTCTTGATTACTACCCAAGCCTGCAAATCATTTGCTTGAACAAATATCTTGAAACGTTCTTTCCCGTGGGAGTAGTGTTGACCATTGATGTAAGGTGGTCTTGATGATGAATTTCCATCCTGCAGAATTTCTCCAGGGATTTGGTAGCAAGCCATGGGATCTTTTTCTCACTTTGTGGTTAAGCAATATGAGTGAGGCCTGCTCTTATACCAATTGATAAATGAAAAGGGAGGGGGTTGAATTCTTTTTCAAATACTTTAAGTAATGTTCAGTCGACTCTACTGGACGTTTAGTCAACTGATTTCCTGCAAAAAAAGGTTAGTGCAATAATAAATAGAAAACTATAAAGAGCAGGAAAGTAAATGACACAATTCATTTATACTGGTTCAGATCACCAGGGTGGTTCCTAGTCCGATCCCCTTGGGTTACAAAGATTTCCTTAGAGCTTTAGTAGGATTGGATTACAATGTAGTTTACTAACCGCTGATGTGACACAACCTCTACCTGTATATCTACCTAACTATTTCTCTCTTTTAAAGTCACTCATATCTTTTCTTTTCATAATACAATGAGTAAATAAGACAAGAAGTTGCTAGGTTGATCAAGTGAAGTTGTGTGGTCTTCATGATGTATTCAGTGTCCTTTTATAGGAGATCTCATCTAGAAAGCAGTAGAAGATCAATCTTTTTGATCTTGAGTGATTTTCACTAAGGTAACTCAAGGAATTTGTCTATCTCAATCGCATTAAGATAGGTCCATGATTGAGATCTTGAAGATTAATGATGGGAGATATCGAGCATCTCTTCTCTTCTAGATGGATAGATGTTCCTTTTGTGGAATCCTTGAATCTTTCTTTGGTCTGATTGAGATCTTGAAGATTGATGATTTGTAGATCTCTTTTCTTCCAGTTGGATAGATGTTCCTTTTGTGGGATCCATGAATCTTTCTTTGGCCTTCAGTTTCACTGATGATTGATATTTCTCTAGGCTGATTTATGGCTGATTAATTTTGATAATCTTCTTGCTCCTTCACTAATTGATAGTTTATTGGTGTTTCTTCCTTTTTCCTTCTTTAATGATTTGGTTTCCTTGTGAGTGATGGATCCATATTTCGAATGGATGTTTTGTCTTCTGTTGATTTGATTTGAGAATGTCTTCTTCATCATTGCAGCTAGTTGACATCGAATCTTTCCTTTTGTCCTGCATAAATGGAATGGATCACTTATCATTAAAATAATACAATTCAATTTCTGGTTCAACAGCAATATTGATGTCTACACACTCATGGACTTTCTTTGAGACTAATTTGGCATTATTGACCCTTAATAGAGCTTTGTGTGCTTGGGGTGCAGTTATAGGAGTCCACAAGGCTCAAGATACAATTATTGGAGGCCAGAAGCTCAAGATACAAATACAAGATCCCAGAAGGCTCAAGGGAAAGACAAAGGAGCCAAGTGTGCTCAAGATACAGTTACAACTTGCTTACAGGACTACAAATAGGGGTATATAGATTGAGGTGTACCTGCGAAGGCTTATGGGGGCTTAGGTATGTTACTGATTGTTGTTTGTACCTATTAGGCATATGGGGGCCAGGTTTCTTGTTTTATTATTGCTTTTTTAACTTACGGTATAGATTGATAAGATCTTCTAGCTTATCCTCTAACTCATATAGGTGATTACTTTTAGTTTCTTACTATCAGCTTCAGTTCCAACTTATTATTATTTCCTTACATACTCGGTACATTATTCTACTGATGCCCTAATCTTGGGGGCGTTGTACTCTTGCTTGTAGGTCCTTACAAATAAGTCCACGGACCTCCTCGGCAAAGTAATTTAGTCTCAACAGTTTCGCTAGCTCTTTTCTTTCAGAATTTCCATTTTCTAGAGGTTTGTTAAACCTATGTTGTTCAGTTCATGGGTAGGTTGGGGCCTGTCTCAACCATGTATCTACCCTTTAAAGGCCTGCAGACTATGGATTGTATAGATTAATGTGGTTGGCCAGGTTGGCCCTTTCTTTATTTTGATAGTCTTGATGGCTTTTGTGTATATATATTGTTACAGATAGCTTATGTGAGCTTAGACACCATGGTGTTCTTATCAACATGCATAGGATTTTATTATTATTATAAATTACTAGTTTAGTTGTTTATTTGCACAGGTGTTTGTATTGCATCTTTCCGGCCAAGGGCTTCATTAAGTCAAGATATACTTGATTGTTTTCTTAATTTTGGACGGGTATGCATTAAGGTGTATATGTCTAGCAAGGATAGATTAGATTTCAATTTGGCATCAGGTGCCAATTACGCCAACCACTTTGGGGTGTGATAGCATCGCTGTTTAATAATCCAGAATCAGGAACTAAGACAAACGATCAAGCAACACCGTAGGTTCAACGTACATTCAGCTATTTGTGACCCTTACTCACTTTTTGGGAAATATTTTTCACTCAGTTTTTCCTAGTCTTTTTGAATGTATGTCATGTTTCTTTTCCCAAGAGAATACTTTATTTATTTCATGTTAGATGCTTCATAGATTAGTCAAGTCTGGTATGATCATTCTCAATATAAACATGTCAAATCTTTTGATCTATTAGATATCTCTTTTGGATTAAATGAAAGCATGTGGATGGAAAATTATTTCTCTTTAAAGAAACTATAATTATCATATGAATGCATTTTATCCTCTTCTGCATATGTTATTAGTTATTTCATGTAGGATACTATATGACTTGAAAGATGTGGTTTTTTTAAGTTTACTCCACTTTCTTATGTCGTATGATACCTTGATGAATTGATGTCCTAGGGGAATTGTCTTTGAAGAGTTACATTATTGGCCTATGGGCACCTGTTTGAAAGAGTTTTACCAAAATACAAAGTTCATAGGTTTGAAAGTAATTTTATTAATTGAGAAAGTTATTTGCCTAAAGGAATTGTTTTGAAAGCAATCTTATTAATTAAGAAAGTTATCAGCCCAAAGGGCTCTATTTGAAAGAAAATTCTCTTATCAATGAAGTGTGACCTAAGGGCAGTATTTGAAGGGAAATCTATTATTTTGAGAAGTTGACATTGGGAATATTTACGCACTTATTTGTCATATTTTTTCCATAATTAGCTATGTTTGAGAAAAACTAATGTGTGATTGCTTTGGTTTAGTATGATATTTATGATAAAGAGCTAACACATATAATTAGATATTTGCGATGAAAAGTGATGGGTTTTGACTCATGTGGGTCTTAAAAGAGTAAGTGTTGCTACACCTGTCTCGAAAGGAACAAGTGTCACAACAAAATAGAGGTTGGCATCGCACAACCCCTCCAGTGTATAGAGCTGCACAATGTGCATGCATAGTGAGTCACCAAGATGCATGACGTGGAGGAGGTAGGGTGCATTGGGCTGCGCAACACGGACCCCTGGTTCAGACTCAAAGCCTGCAAATTTAAATCCCAGGCTAAGTAGGAAAAGATGCAGACTTATTCTATTGCTATAAATACCCCCTTTAGGATGATTTATTAAAAAGACGCCACTTATTCATTGACTATTATTCATGTGTTGGTTCATTATAAGTGTGGAAAATATTATTTCATACAATTGATTGAGAGGAACATGAAGATCTTGTGATTCTATTTAGCTTTCAGGATTTGTCAAATAGTTTCATATTATTATAAGTATTCATCATGACTTCTTATAAATATTTAGTGATTTTTTCTTCAAACAAGAGCGACTAATTTCTTTAGCTGGGATTGTGAAACCATTGGATTAACAAAAGTAGGCAAATAAAATAATGATGAATTGAGTGGATTATTATTCTCTTCGTTTTAATTAGTTGTAGCGATTGCAAATATTGAAACATGCCTATATCATCAACTTGCTTAACCAAAGAGGTTGAAGTTAGGAAAAGGGAGTAACAATGGAAATTTGAGGCTACCAACCCTCATCTAATTGACTTGAGCTCTAACCGAGGATACACTCCAAGACACATGACAAAGGAAAAATGTGAACATCTAAAGTCCGAAAGAATATATAGTGAAATTCATATATATAGGTCGAGAGATGTTAGATGAACTTAATCATCAGTCTTACACAAAATTCATCAGGATAGATCACTACTAAAATAAGCCTACAACGTTAGGAAATCATGGGGAACACAGTCCTAGTTTCTTCTCATAAATTTTATATTACTTCTTTTCTTTTATTGCAACCCCCTCCGAAATATCGACTACCAGTTGATTTACTCACTATTAACATATTTGAACTATTACGTGTGGGTTTGACCCCAACCTAGTTGGGTTACTATATTTGACAGAGACCATTTTATACTTCAACCTGAGGTGTAATATGAGAGTGATCAAATTTTGGCGCCATTGTCATGGAATTCGGTTCAAGAATAGTTAATTGGTGTTTAAATTCTTCTTGTAGTCTTTATTTTGTGATTTTTTTTTGTTTTTGTTTTTGATTTTACACGGGTTTACATGGCATACCTAATGGCACAACTTAACCTCCCTTTGGAGAAAGAGTTGACTGAGTCATAGCGAGCTGAAGTTGTGTGACTTGCGGAAGAATCCCAACTAGCTAAAGTAGCTAGAAGAGCTAGAGCCGTGGAATTAGCTGCTACCCTGGCAGAGTGGAACGAATAAAAACCCCTCGTCACCGTGGGCATAATTCTATACAGAATGTGCTCTTTGAGGGGGAGTTTGATCTAAAATAAGTTGATTACACTTGAGCCATTGTTCCACCCCTATTGTCATCTAATGCTAAGTTCGATATTACAAGTACAATGATGCAATTGTTGAGCATGAAGGGGTTGTTTAATTGTTTGTCGAGTGAAGATGCAAATCAACACTATATCAATTTTACTGGAAACTGCAATGCATACAGACTACCAGGGGTGATGCAGGAGACTATTATGCTCAGGTTATTCCCTTTATCACTGATAGGGGAAGCTACATTCTGGTTGAATGAGCTTCTAGATGAGTTTATCACCACTTGGCAAGAACTGACTATAGCTTTTTTAGAGAGGTTTTTCCCACTCTCACGGATGATTCAATTAAGGGATAAGATCAATAATTTTAGAGGGCAAGCCTTGCATGAGGCGTGGCTGGGATTTAAAAGGAAAATGAAGCAGTCTCCAAACCACAAACTTTTGGAGGAAGTTCTTCTTGAAGTGTCTTACAGGTGATTGAACGCCACCAACAAAGTTGTAGCATATGAGATAGCAGATGGGTGTATGATTGCTCATACTTTTGCATAGGCCAGTGAGATACTAGATAAAATTACAAAAACCAACAGGGCATAGCACAATCGAGAATCTGAGGTTGCAATAATAAATTACTCTAGGGGAAAGACAACAGAGCTACGGAAGAAAGAAGAAGAATGGGATTAGGATATGGCCATCTTAAAACCAAACCAGACTGAATCTCAAAGCACCTAACAATAATGAATACACAAAATGTGCAAGTAGTGAATGCTCAAGAAAAATTACCCAAGTATGATGATTATTATTCTATTATGGAAGAGGAGGTTAATTTTGTCAACAATGAGGGGGATTTCTAGGCCAACACCCAAGGGTCTAATCAAGACACCTTGTGTCAAGGTTGAGGAAATCAAGGATGGAACTACTATAGCAATAACAAATATGATAGTTCTGGGTTTAGAGATAGAGATCAAGGAAATTGGCAGAATCGAGATAGCCCAAAAATGAAAGAAATAGAGCTTATGTGCCACCAAGGGCTAGAGAGTCAACTGTGAATCAATCTAGTAGTGCGAGGATGGAGGATATGATGAGTAGGCTTCTAAAAAAGCTTGACTATACAGAAGTTGGGATTAAAAAGATAAGAATTATCGAGTTTGAGTTAGCTTGTGGATTCATATTCTGCCACATTAATAAGTTGAAGCATTAGATGGGATAAATCTCTACAGCACTTAATCAAAGATTAAAAAGGACCTTGCCAAGTGATATTTTCCCAAACCCTAGGAATTAGAGTCATTGCATGGCCATCACTACTAGGAACAGGACTATGCTAGAGGAGGAGCCAATCATAGATAAGGGTGCTGCAGCAGCGAGAGAATATGTAGACCTCAAGAGACTAGTTCCCTTCATTGAAAAGGGGAAGGAAGTGGAAATCCAGAAGCAAGATGATCCCATTTCGAAGCGACCCCCTCTGTTCCATCAGTAGATTAAGAAAAGGCCAAAGAGAGTAAGTTGCAAATGTTTATGGCCATTTTGAAGCAATAATTGGTAAATATTCCATTCATTGAGGCACTTGAGCAAATTCCTGGCTCTACAAATTATATGAAAGAGTTAGTGACAAAGAGAAGTGTGGTAAGTTTTTAACCGGTAGAGCACTAGTGTAGCACAATAGTCATACACTCCTTAGCTCAAAAAAGGAGGATCCCAGGGCTTTAACTATTCCATGTACTATGGGGTCCTTTAATTTTAAAAAGGCTCTGTGTGACTTAGGCACAAGCATAAATTTGATGTAGCTTGCAATATTTATGCAGATGGGCCTAGGAGCGCTCAAATGGATGATAATGCGGATACTCATGGTCGACCACATAGTGAAGACACCCATGGACATATAAATTGATGTCCTTGTGAAGGTGGATGACTTCTTCTTTTTAGTGAACTTTGTAATTATGAATTGTCAAGTTGATCTTGACGTCCCAATCATAGTGGGTCGTCAATTCTGGGCCATCAGAAGGGCATTAGTTGATATGGAATGGGGTGAGCTTAGGCTCCGACTAAATGGTGAAAAGGTCATCTTCAAGGTTTTCCAATATTCTAAAAAAGCCAAATGACTTAAGGTTCATATCTGTAATCTATATGACGGAAGAGGAGTGCCACTCAAGAAAAATTGGGTATCTTGATGAAGTCTGAGTAGTCAAGATACCTGCGTCGTCCCACAAAGTTAAATCAGGCACTTCTTGGGAGGCAACCCAAGCAAAGTGAATTTTGATTTTCATTTTTCAGAGTTGATTTGTTTGTTCAAGTGTGTAGGAACTAAGTCAAACGTTGGAGAAAAATTAGAGAAAAAAAAATTGATTCTGGGTCGTGAAGGGCAATTCATGCATTGAGAATCGCGACGCAGAAACCACATCCCATGTGGAGGTTCGCAATGAGCAATAGGAACTCCACATTAGAGTCCATGATTCACAGAAAGACCCTCATAGGGAGGTCCACGAGGTAGACCGTGGTACCAAACAAAATAGTTTTTTAAAGTTCTAGGCCTACTCGGCCCATGGGAAGATTTAAATCATAAAACCTAAAAATTTTCCTCACTTTTCATCAAGGACCAGCAGTGCACACCCCAATTGTCACACAAATTTCTCTCCAAAACTTCACCTTCTTCCCAAAATCTTTCAAATTCCTCCAACCAAACAACAAAAGATTTTCCTTTTTCTTCATTTTCACGAAAAATGACTCCAAAGTCTAGTAAGGGAAAGGGAGTAGATTTTTAAAGTCAAGGAACAAAGAGGGAAAGGATGGTTCAAGAGGCACCAATAGAGGATGCTAGCATGCCAAAACCACCACCATGATTTGGACTATGTTGCAACATGGAGCAAGATGCTAAAAGGCAGTTTAAAATGCATAAAGAATCTAAATATTTCTGATGATTTATTCATTGATAGAGATAGTCTAGTTTCTGAATTCCCTCATATTGTAAAAACCTTTAAAAGTCCTTAAGATCAGATCCTAGACATGAAGTAGAAAAATAGTTGAAATCAGACCAGATTATAGAATGACTCACCAAGTGAATTAGGTGACTTGAAAGATCATTAAGTGGAGCCATTCCAAGGCAAAATTCTGAAACTTGATATTTTCTTCCTAGCTCCAACGAGTTAGGCCACGATTTGTTAATACAAGTGACGATTCGTAAAGTAAGTTGTTTTGATGGTCTCTAAGGTGAATCATAGAGTCTCCAACTTGGTTTCAGGAGTGATGAATGGACTAATGATTCGTCAAGTACAGTAACAACTCGTTAAGTGGATCGTAGTCATTGGCGGGTCAATTTTGCAAACAGGATTCTAGGGTTAGTTTAGTAATTTTTCATATTTTAAGAACCTAAACTAGAAATTTTTAAGATTCCTAAAGAGTATATTTAAGGGTTTAATAGGTTAAACTGTTATTCTCTTCTGTTACAACATAAGATTCGAGATCATTAAGCTCTCAAGTTCATCAAGAAGCTAGGGATTCATCATCTTCAACCTAGGGTTCTTCATGCTTGATTCTAAGTTCAACATTCTAGGTATGTAAGGTTAGCCTAAGTAAGGATTTCTAATCCTCCTTATGCCCTAAATTCATGCAAGAATTCATTGAGATTAAAGTTAGGATTTATGCCTAACACTTGAATTTGTCTTCTTCTCTATCCATTGAATTGTTCACTATGGAGTTATTCCTATTGAATTGTACTCCTTTGTTATTAATTATCATTATCTTATTGTTCTTGATAATATTCTCTTGAATTCCCGAGTGATTGATTGATGATTGGTTCATGTCTCTTGTTCCATGAACCCTAGTGCATAAATATCATGATTTTAAAAGCATTGTAATTTGAGTTTAATTGCATTATTTTCACAAAGTTGAGCAAATTTTTAAAAGAGTTTTCATAAAGAGGTTTTGAGAAAGAAAGTACAATTTTGGGAATGATTTTCAAAATCTAAAGTAAAGTATTTAATTTGAAACTCATGACATGTTTTGAGCCTAGGAGCTCACAAGTTTTCAAGTGATGTTTGGAGCATAAAAGCACCCAAGTTATTGAAAGAATGTTTTTAGAGAAAGGCTCTTCATTTAAGTTATAGATTTTGAGCAAAAGGCACAAAAAGAGTTTTAAATATCTGTTATATTTATAGCGAAAGTGTTTTATAAAAGATTTTTTTAGTTGCCTCAGATAGATATAAGTATATGAGCATATGTGTTTGGAGGATTATTTAGCATTGAGTGGGTGAAAAGTTCAAATAACTTGTTATCCCCAGAACTACGCAGCCAGTGTAGGATAGGATCATGTCATTGATTCAGATGACTCCTCAAAGATAGTCCTTGGTAAGGACAAAAATTATGGATCCACATATTATGATCGTTCTTAGCCCTGGCAAGGCTTTGAGTGGCTCTGCCAACTTTACCGAGACATTTGGGTATCATGTGCTCATCATGATGTTGTGTGTTATCAGAAACTCCAATTCAAGTTAAGGTTATGCATTCTTACATGCATTTTTTTAGAGATTATTTTGATGCATAGTTTTATTGTATAACTTTTTTACACATCGATCATATTATGTTTTATGCATCATTCAGAGTTTCAGTTTCAGTCATGTTTATCATTCAGTTTTATTATACCCTGGAAGCCCAAAAATCAGACTCAGGAGTTGAAATAGAGAAAATATTTAAAACTTGTACCAGGCACAAAATGAGTCATGGTATGACTCATTGCTGCAACCCACGAGTCGTGATGTGACTCTTGGGGAAGGCCAGGGAATGAAATTGAAGACTTGAGAAGTTGATACCCCACGGGCATGACCACGACTCATGGTCAGGCCCCATGAGTCGTTGGCTTAGTCGTGGGGAGGGGGATTAAGAAAAGAAAAGGAAAAGGGGAAGTGGACCTGACAGGAGGACCCTACGAGTCGTGGTCAGTCCTACGATTTGTAGGGTGAGTCGTGATCAAGCATGGAACAAATTTGTTGAGGCCAAGGCAGTGTACATCATGGATGGGGACCACGAGTTGTGATCGCCAGTAATGAGTCGTGAGGTTTCCCGTTAAGAGACCGGGAGACCTTTTTAGTAACGTACCCCACGAGCTAAGCCATGAGTTGTGACCTGTGACGACGAGTCATTAGGTCCCTCACTGGGACCACCTGGCAGTTATTTTGTACGAGTTTAGTAAGGGCTTTTCTGTAATTCCTAAGTTCCTAGGGCCTAAACTACAATGTTTTGAGTTATGAATAGTGACTTTTAAAGGGGTTAAGTTCATTTTAGGCCTCATTCATCCATGCATGCAAGATAGAAAGATTAGAGAGGGTGATCAAGAAAGTGTCCTTCAAATTCCTTTAATTTCCCATTGGGCATTCAAAGAAGTGTAAGAATCAGCTACCAACAAGTATGTAGGATTATGAATGGGTGATTCCTTTCACACCCATGCCCAATCCCTCGCTAAAGTATGAAATTCCTATGTCTACTCTATGGAGTTTTGACCCAAATGCATGAATCTTCTATTTCTATACATTGATATGATTTAATTATGATTCTACTATTGAACTATAAAGCATGGGCAATTTTTATAATTTTTCAATTTAAAATCATATTGCTAGTGGTATAAATTTAAAAGCCCATTGATGAGATGTTCATGGAAGATGAGATTTGTGATTAATATATGATGATGATGAGATATTATGATGAAAAGCATGTTTTGATGCTACCCATGTTTACAATTATGTTTTGAATGAGAATTGAGTATTTCTATGTATTTATAAGTATTATAATGCTTTGAGCAATGCCCACATTTTAAGTATGAATGATGATTTTCCCGAATTGAGATTACCACATTGTTTGGGAGCGAAGACTCCGAATTAAATTTTCAACTTGTGGTATGTTTTGCATTGAAGTTTTCCTATAGATAGCTTACCACATAGTTTTGGAGCGAAGACTCCCAATTATAGCTTCATCTTGTGTGTTTTGAGCTAAAGCTTCTCATATGCATGATTTCACATTTGAGATGTATTTGAGTATTGAGGTTCGTCAATAGACGGTGTTGAGCTTCATTATAAAATGATGTAGAGCATATGCATGTTTTTGGGAGTAATGTCTAGCACCGAGCAGGCTAAGGGTCGATCACCCTGTGCCTCAGAACTACGCACCAACGTACGTTGATACTATTATATATATTACTTCGAGACCTCCCTTGTGAGCTTCCCCTGCCCGAATGGGCCTTCAGCTTGATATCGATATCATGGTATCGTCCCTACCCCTAGCATGGCTTTGGATGGCTCTACCCACTTGAGTGTGATAGTTAGGACCACGTAAGCTCTATCATGGTATGTCGGTTAAAAGATGAGTCTCACATTGTTCCTCATGATTTCAGATATGCATAATCATTACTCATGAGATTTATGTAAATGCATGTTCTAAAGAAGGTTTGACTCAATCTTCAGCTTTTCTTATAAATATCAGAATTCAGCTTTGAGTCAATTTATATAGTTATGATATTATGAAGTTATGTTATGTCAGGTTATGTTATGAAGAGATCATGATTTCAAAAAGAATGCATGCAATCCCTACTCTCAAATTCTTACTAGTTATATTTACATTATATATTGTCTTTAAATGATTTTACTTACTTCAGCGGTTTTACTTACCCTGCATACTCGGTACATTCCACTTACTGACTGCATACGCTATGATGTATTATTTCCTAATACAGGACACGGCTCTCAGGTTTAGCCCCACTCATAGTTAGCTTATCAGAGTTTACATTCATATTGTGGGTGAATCCTCATCTCCTGAGGACTAGACTATCCACATTTCCTTATGTATTTCAATTTCAGTTTGCTGAGTTAGTTAGGGGTCTTGTCCCATCAACTAGTCATGTTTAGAGCTTTTCAGACATATGTATGTACTCAGCTTCAGATTATGTTTTCTGATGTTATGTTTATGTTTGGACTTCCTCTATGAGTATATTGTTGACTATTCAAATTCTTGATTAAGTTAGATGTATGATTATGCCATGGGTTGACTTGGGGTCTCTCGGGGCTCCTTGTCCCGTGTTACCATCTGGGCCTCCGTTCAAGTCGTGACAAACTTGGTATCAAAGCAATAGGTTTGAAATGTCCTAGCGTATCTAAAAGTTGCGTTAAGTAGAGTCTTTTTCATGGGTGTGAAGCGCGCCACACTTATGACGAAGAGGCTATGAGACGTTTAGGAAATCTTCCCTTCTTTCATGATCTATGTCGTGCGATGAAATATCTCCCTATCATTCTAATTTTGTGCTATATGCGATTGCAGAATCATGGATCCCCGAAGAATGAATGGTAGAAGAAATGGGAGTGGTGAAGGCCACGAGGATGGCAACGGTGATGGGCACCAGCAAGCCCCACCAAGCCCCACCATTTCAAGAGCCCCAGGCACCGGAGCTAGTTGCTCATGTTGTGTTCCAAGTCGCTATTTAGATTCTTGTGCAGGTCTTGACCACTCAGGTCAATCAGCAGGTTGTTGCACATGTTCCGCAAAATGGAAATGCAATGACGACTCTGATCAGAGACTTCTTCAGGATGAACCCACCGGAGTTCCTTGGGTCCAAGGTAGATGAGGACCCGCATGAGTTCATAGATGAGATCGTCAAGATCACCCAAGTCATGGGGTGAATAGGGTTGAGTGCATGGAGTTGGCCTCTTACCAGTTAAAAAGGGGTTGTGCATATCTGGTTTCACCAATGGAAGGATACCAGGGATGCTAGAGCAGGTCCTGTCACTTGGGAAGAGTTTCATGTTGCATTCTTGGATCAGTTCTTCCCTCGTGAGATAAGGGAGCTGAAGGCATCCGAGTTCGTAAATCTGAAGCAAGGGATAATGTCAGTACAAGAGTATGCCCTTGAGTTCACTCGCCTATCAAAGTACGCCCCAGAGTTAGTGGCTGATCAATGGGAGCAAATGAGTAGATTCATTCATGGAGTAGCGGGCTATTTGGAAAAGTATTGCAGGACTACTATGCTCCATCAGGATATGGATTTCCCTCAGATAGTCTTGTATGTCCAGCAGATGGAGGCAGCACATCTGAGATAGAGGGAGACAAGGAGGGCCAGGACCAATAACCATAGATTCTCACAGCCGAGGTCAGGAGGTCGGCACTGACAGCAAACCTACTAGAGATCATCAGCCCCGACATCTTCATCATTGAGTGTGCCATCCAGTCCTAGCCATGATCATAGAGGATGAGCTTCAGGCTGAAGAGGTTAGAGTAGCATACCCGCAGATTCTAGCATCCCAACTTGTCGCAGATGTGGTCGGGGGCACACAGGACGGTGCTTGGTAGGTTCAGATGCTTGTTTCAGGTGTGGGAAGCCCGAACACATGCTTAGAGATTGCCCAGCAGCGGGATAGGATCAAGTTGGGGGTCAAGACCCAGCTTCTAGTTTAGTAGCCCCTCCCACATTCTCAACACATCATGGGGCATCTACAAGTACAGCTGGCGGTCAATGTCAGAACAGATTCTTTATCTTAGCATCCCATTAGGAGTAGGAGGTCTCCCCAGATGTGGTCACTGGTATGTTACGAGTTTACCATCATTATGTTTATGCTCTTTTAGATACAGAGGCTACCTTGTCTTTTGTGACACCTTATGTGGACAATAACTTCGGAGTCAGTCCCAAAGCCTTCTCAGAACCCTCTTAGTTTCTACACCAGTAGGTGACGTTATAGCTAGACGAGTATATAGAGGTTTCTCGATCTTAGTCCTTCAGAAGGTCACCTCAGCAGATTTGATAGAGTTATCCATGACCGATTTTGATGTTATTCTCGACATGGATTGGCTATTTGTATGCTATGCTTCAGTAAATTGTAGAACCTAAGTAGTAGAGTTAAGATTTTCGATGAGCCAGTTTTAGAATGGAAGGGTAGTTTAGTTGTGCCTGTAGGTCGTTTCATTTCCTACCTTAAGGCCGGGAAGATGATTTCTAAGGGTTGTGTGTATCATCTAGTTAGGGTTAAGGATGTTGAGTCCGAGATACCGACTATCCAGTCAGTTCCAATAGTACGTGAGTAACCAGAGGTATTTCCAAATGATTTACCAGGATTCCCTCCTGAGCAAGAGATCAATTTTGGTATTGACCTTCTTCCCGACACGCTGCCTATATCTATTCCTCCTTACAGAATGGCTCCAACCAAGCTAAAAGAGTTGAAAGAGCAGTTGAAGTACTTGTTAGATAAGCATTTTATTAGACCGAGCAAGTCCCCAAGGGGTGCAACAGTTCTCTTTATCCGAATGAAAGACGGTTTTCTTTGCATGTGTATTGATTATCGGAAATTGAACAAAGTCACCATCAAGAACAGGTATCCTCTACCCAGGATTGACGATTTATTTGACCAGCTTCAGGGTGCCAAGTGTTTCTCGAAGATAGATCTCAGGTTCGGTTATCACCAGCTCAGGGTTCGGGAGAGTGACATCCCGAAGATAGCCTTCAGGACGCGGTATGGTCATTATGAGTTTATAGTTATGTCTTTTGGACTAATGAATGCTCCTGCAGCTTTTATGTACTTGATGAATAGGGTGTTCAAGCCATACTTGGATATGTTCGTGATTGTGTTTATTGATGACATCCTTATATACTCTCGGAGCGAGGAGGAGCATGTCGCTCATTTCAGAGTAATGCTTCAGACTCTCAAGGACCGTCAGTTATATGCCAATTTCAGCAAATGTGACTTTTGGTTAAACTCTATAGAATTTTTTCATGATGTGGTACCAAATGAGGGTATAAAGATGGATTCTTATAAAATTGAGGCAGTGAAGAATTGGCCTAGACTGGTGAATCCTTCAGATATTTGGAGTTTCTTATGTTTAGCTGGCTACTACCAAAGATTTGTTGAGGGTTTCTCACTATTGCAGCACCTTTGACCAAGTTGACTCAAAAGAAGGTGAAATTCCAATGGTTAGAGGCTCGCGAGAAGAGCTTCCAAGAGTTGAAGGCTCGACTTACTTCTACACCGATGTTGACCCTACCCAAGGGTACTAAGGGATTCGTGGTGTATTGTGATGCTTCAAGGATCGGACTTGGGTGTGTATTTGATGCAACACTGGAAAGTCATGTCCTACGCCTCTAGACAGTTGAAAGTTCATGAGAAGAGTTATCCGACACATGATCTTGAATAGGAAGCGGTGGTATTCGCCTTGAAGATATGGCGGTATTATTTCTATGGGGTCCACGTGGATGTATTTACGAACCACAAGAGCTTACAATATGTGTTCACACAGAAAGATCTCAATCTTTGGCAAAGGAGGTGGTTGGAGCTACACAAGGACTACGATATGAGTGTCCTTTACCATTCGAGTAAGGCTAATGTGGTAGAGGACACACTTAGTAGACTCTTTATGGAGAGTGTGTCCATGTGTATAAGGGGAAGAAGGAGCTGGTGAAAGATATACATCGACTTGCAAGGTTGGTAGTTAGGTTGATTGACTCGACCGATGGCGGTGTTGTTGTGCAGAATGGATCAGAATCGTCCTTGGTGACTGATGTGAAAGCTATACAAGATGAGGACCCAATTTTGGTAAAGTTGAAGGAAGCCGTTTAAAAGTAGAAGTTAGAGGTCTTCTCCAAAGGGGGAGATGGTGTGCTTCGATACCAGGATCGCTTATGTGTTTCGGACATGGATGATTTGAGGAGCCGGATGTTGCATGAGGCTCATGGATCCAGATATTCTATCCATCCAGGTGCCACCAATATGTACCGTGACTTATGAGAAATCTATAAGTGGAATGACATGAAAAGAGATATTGTAGAATTCGCAGCTAAGTGTCCGAACTGTCAGCAAGTAAAGAGTCCGGGAGGCGTGATTCAGGATATCAGCATTCCTACTTGGAAGTGGGAAGAAATTAATATGGATTTCATCACAGGTATGCCTCATACTCATCGGCAATATGATTCCATTTGGGTTATGGTGGGCAGGCTGACCAAGGATGCACATTTTCTACGGTCAAAACCATGGATTCAGCAGAGGACTATGCCAATCTATATATCCAAGAGCGAGTTCAATTGCACGGGGTTCCCTTATCCATAATTTCAGACAGAGGTACCCAATTCACCTCTCAGTTTCGGAAGTCATTTCAAAAGGGACTTGGTACACAAGTTAAACTCAGCACAACATTCCACTCCCAAATGGATGCTCAACCAAAGCAGACAATCCAGACCCTCGAGGATATGTTGAGGGCCTGCATGATTGACTTCATAGGTGGTTGGGATGATCACTTTTCCCTGATTGAGTTTGCCTAAAATAACAGCTATCACTCCAGTATCCAGATGGAGTCGTTTGAGGCTCTCTATGGGCGGAGATGTTGATAGCCCATAGGGTGGTTTCAGATTGGTGAGGCGGAAATGATAGGGCCAGATTCGGTTCATGAGGCAATGGAGAAGGTTCAATTGATAAGGGACAGGCTGAAGACCGCTCAGAGGCGCCAAAAGTCTTATGCTGACATGAGAAGAAGTGAATTAGAATTTGAAGTCGATGAGTGGGTATTTCTGAGAGTGTCTCCCATGAAGGGAGTGATGAGGTTCGGAAGGAGAGGGAAACTTAGTTCCCGCTATGTCGGCCTGTACCGGATAGTGAGACGTGTTTGCAAGGTGTCTTATGAGTTGGAGTTACCTTCAGAATTAGCTTCTATGCATCCTATGCTTCATGTATCGCTCTTGAAGAAGTGTTTGGGTGATCCATCTTTAGTTGTCCCAGTGGATAGTGTTGGTGTGAAAGACAGTCTTAGCTATGAGGAGGTTCCCATGGAAATATTGGATCAAAAGGTTTGAAGGATAACAAACAAGGAAGTAGCTTTAGTTAAAGTGTTATGGAGGAATCAGCATGTTGAAGGAGCTACGTGGAAAGCCGAAGTGGATATGATGGCTAGATACCTACATTTATTCTCTACCGACTCAGTTTTAGCTTGAGGTATCATTTTTGCACTTAGACTTTATTTAGTTTTCATGTTCAGTTCATGTGCGCAAGTTTCTTTTATGAATGTGAATGTATGTATGATTCGTGAATTCAATTCAGTTGTGTAGTTTGAATCGGAGGTAGTCATTCCTTCCGTTTTAAATTTAAATGATCAGTATTTGAATATGATAATTGCATCTCTCTTCTTTCTGTGTGTTTTCCAACATTCAAGGACGAATGTTCCCAAGGGGGAGATATTGTTATACTCCGAAAGCCCAAAGATCAGACCCAGGAGTTGAAATAGAGAAAAGCTTAAATTGGCACCAGGCACAGAACGAGTCATGGGATGATTCATTGCTGCAGCCCACGAGTCGTGATGTGACTTGTGGGGAAGGCCAGGGAATGAAATTGAAGACTTGAGAAGTTGAGACCCCACGAGCGTGAACATGACTCATGGTTAGGCCCCACGAGTCGTTGGGTCAGTCGTGGGGAGGGGGGTTAAGAAATGAAAAAAAAAGGGCAGTGGACCTGACGGAATGACCCTACTAGTCGTGGTTAGTCCGCACAATTCGTGGCGTGAGTCGTGATCAAGCATGGAATAGATTTGTAGAAGCCAAGGCAATGTACATCACGAATGGTGACGTCATGGCCACCAATAACGAGTCATGAGGTTGCCCATTAAGAGCCCAGGAGACCTCTTTAGCAGTGTACCCCACGAGATAAGCCACGATTCATGACCTGTGGCAACAAGTCCTTAGGTCCCTCATTGGGACCACCTGACAGTTACTTTCTGCTAGTTTAGTAAGGGCTTTTTCGTAATTCCTAAGTTCCTAGGGCATAAACTACGACGTTTTGAGATATGACTAGTGACTTTTAAAGGGGTTAAGTTCATTTTAGGCCTCATTCATCCATGCATGCAAGATAGAAAGACTAGAGAGGGTGATCAAGCTAGTGTCCTTCAAATTCCTTCAATTTCCTATTGGGCATTCAAACAAGAGTAAGAATCAGCTACCAACATGTATATAGGATTATGAATGGGTGATTCCCTTGACACCCATGCCCAATCCCTCTCTAAAGTATGAAATTCCTGTCACGCCCCACCTTGGGAGGCATGACTGGCATCTGGTGCCCTACTAGGATCTGAACTGACAGAGCTGACTGAGCCTAAGCACTTCTGGTGCAGGTTTACTCCCAACTCAAGAAAACAACGGGCTATATCTCGGTTGTAAATACAACCTCCAGCCGACATGGACTTATAGCCACCTATAAAAGAAAATAGCTAAGCAGAAACAAGCAATAACAGGGAATCCTATGCGGGCCGACAAGACCACCATGATGTCTAGTTATGACTGTAAAGTAAAACCAATGTCAAGCTAAACTATAGTCGAAAAGGCCGCTAATTTTCCAGCTAAACAAGGCCCCAAACAACCAACACGTAAACTAAAACACATATGGGCCCCACACAGGCAATAACAGCTAACCACAGGGAAATAGAAATAATCTACAAGCCTCTAGGAGTAATATACTGGTCGGGATAGGGCCGCCGCTACCCATAAACTGTACAATCAAAAGGAAGTAACCTTCTATCTACAAGCTCCGGAAGAAAGGAGCAAACTACTCTGATGACACTGGCTGAAAGCTACGAGGGACCTGCTCCTCGTCTATCCGTACCTGCAGGAAAGTAATGCAGCGCCCCAGAAAGGGCGTCAGTACAATATGCACTAAATATGTAGGGCAATAAATGTAAATGAATGAAATAAAGAGATAAAACTGAGAATAACTGGAATGAAGGAATAGAGATTATACATGAGTAATAGAACGTCTTACTGTCTAACTATCAATAACTAAAGCAAACATAAACCTTACCTAGCCCGCATAAGCCGGAAGGTACAACCAGCACAGAATAACCCACCTAGGGCCCCCATAAGCCCTGGTGAGTACACATCAGTCTATATCCCCCTATCCAAGGTCACACTGGTCAACTAGTAGCTATAGCCATCCTACCAATCCCCTGGGTCTGCAATTGAGCCCGCTCAGCCCCTGACTATAATTATGTCTGAGTCCGGTGGACTCCTGATATCTGCACCCCGAGCACCATGCTCGACGTGGGTGTATAAAGCCAACCACGGCGTATGAGGACCTGGAACCCCATCTTCATCCCTGGTGGATGGCATACCGCTCCATAGAGCGACGTTATCTCGCCCCTAGTGGGCGTCGACACAGCTAATAACCCTGGGGTCGGTCATGAAGGCTATACAGGCATAATCCATCTCAAACTAAACATGGAATACAAGTTTCAGCTAATAACAACAACTAATCATAATAGGCATGCTTATGGTACACTTACTAGGACTCAAGTTGAGTTATCATGCTAAGGAAACTAACTTGTTGAAAGAAACTGTCTTAACATACCTCACTCGCCGATTACTGATTAACTGGCAAGTTCGCACGTATTCAACTGCTCTTCTCAAAAGCAATTGTATTATTAGAAGAATAAGGCTAATTCCAGTACTAAATTCGATGAAAAACAATAACTTAATATAGAAATATTAACTATATTTCAACTTTACGAAATACGGTCAAAAACTCAAAATTTCTCGAGAATCCAGAAGGGAGAAATGCTTACTTTAAGCCTGTGATCGTATTAACACTAGTTTGAAGAAATTCTAACAACTTTAGCTCGGCGGGGTTACGATTCACTGGGCGAATATTTCGAAACTAACACCGTATTAATGCTCCTTGCAGCCTTATACTTCGATACCCGAAGTTAATTTGAATTCGGGCAGCGTTTCTTACCATAAACGGAGAAAATTTATTTGATTTCCCATAGTTTCTCTCTTCTCTGGTCATTTCAAATTTAAGGAGACAACATTGAATCAAAGGGAAGGGACTTATACTTGAGGCGGTGGACAGGGGTCCATGGCACGGACCCTGTTGCGCCAACTTACGGGCGTGCCACGGAGCCCATCGTAGAGGGAAGGGTCTGTGCCACGCTGCCCCTCTGGGCAGCTGGCCCGACCTCCACCCGCGCGGTCCCAACTCCGCGCTCATCCGGCTTTTCCCCGAGCCCCTTTCTCGTACATATTATATTTTAAAACTCTTAACCAACGTGTGAATAGGCCGTCTAAACATTAGAAACTTACGGGGTGTAACCGAATGAGAGCAAATGTCCAGCATACCTGTCACCACATCTGGCGACGACTCTGACTCCTGTCGTCCCGGTAAGGCATAAGTGCGATCTGGATCGGTACCTGAGCTAGATTCCCATGATCTACCTCGGCCTCTGTCGGCTAGAGCTGAGGGCCTACGCCCTGCTGGAGATGCTATAGCACGTGATCCTACTGAAGATTTATCCTTTCGGTCCCAATCACTCTGACCCCTGGCTGTACAATTCCTCATCTGATGACCCTCCTATCCACAGGTATAACATGTTGTGCAACCATACATGCACGCCTCGGAGTGACATCAACTGCAAACAGGGCAAAGTGGCACAGTGAATCTACTCTGCTCCACTCCTCTCTGCTAATGTGAGCTCTCGCCGGGTCCTGACTGCCCCCGACGACCAGATCCACCCCCCTGCTATTGTTGTGGGGGTGGGGGTCTTGATGGTCTGCCTAAAAATCATGGCCTAGGTCCACCCTTGGACTCTGCCTGCATATCACTAGGTCTGGCCCTGCGGCACTGCTCCTGATCTGCCCTCCTTATCTCCCGTTGCGGTTGTATGATCCCCTCAATATTCTGAGCAAAAGCTTGTACATGGGCAATATACATGTCCTCTCGTAGAGTGGCCATGATATAGGTCTCCATATATTATGGATTCAGCCCCATAATAAATCGATGCACCTTGGCCGGCATGGTATTCATAAAAGCTGGTGCATATCGGGCCAAGGAGTCGAACCTCATAGCATACTCCCGGACACTAATCGACCCCTGCTCTAGATGTAGGAACTGATCAACCCGGGCTTGTCGAATTTCTCGTGGTAGGTACTGGTCTAGAAAAGCCTCTGAGAAGCTGGGCCAAGTTAGAGGGGAAACATCTCTCCTTCGAGACCTCTCCCAACTCTCGTACCACAGTACTGCGATGTACCGTAGCCGAAATACCGTTAACTCAACCGACTCTATAAGTGTAGCATGCATTACCCTGAAGATCCGCTGCATCTGATCCAAGAAATCTTGAGGGTCCTCCGCCCTATCCGTCTCTATAAACTGCGGGGGACTCAAGGTGAGGAACTCTCGGACCCTCGAACTACCAAGCCCTCCTGAGGACTTTACATTTGTTGGTGCCACTGGCTGACACTGTGCAGCCATCACCTAACCTAGCATAACAACGGCACTCCTAACCTCCTGATCCGATGGTACCGGTATAGAGACTGCTGGAGGCGGTGCCGTCACATCTGCCGCTCCGAGCGGCTCCTGGAATAGTGGAGAATGCTAGGGAGACCGAGACGATGTCTCCCTGTCACCCTCAGATCGGGATGACTCTGACTGAGGCACCCTGCTGGTCCCTTCCCCTGCTGCAATATCCAATCTCCTACCTGTCGTGGTGTGTCGCGGGTCTGTCATTTCTCTGTAGGTAAAAGAATATGGTAAGCTTAGGGACTCAACCCTATATTGTACAACTCTATATCACGATCAGATAAGAAGAAAGAGTAACCATCCTATCATGCCTCGCAACCTCCTGCCTATAGAATGTGGTGCATAACACATCTATAGAAAAGGCTCTACTTAGCATGGCTTGCAGACTCCCTGGGATACGACCTGCTCTGATACCAAGTTTGTCACGCCCCACCTTAGGAGGCATGACTAGCACATGGTGCCCTACTAGGATCTGAACTGACTGAGCTGACTGAGCCTAAGCATTTTTAGTGCAGGCTTACTCCCCAACTCAAGAAAACAACGGGCTATATCTCGGATATAAATACAACCTCCAACTAACAAGGCCTTATAGCCACTTGTAAAAGAAAATAGCTAACCAAAAATAGGCAATAAGAGGGAATCCTATGTGGACTGACAAGACCACCATGATGTCTAGTTATGACTGTAAAGTAAAACCAATGTCAAGCTAAACTATGGCCGACAAGGCTGCTAATCTGCCAGCTAAACAACGCCCCACACAGCCAACATGTAAACTAAGACGCATATGGGCCCTACACCACCAATAACAGCTAACCACAAGGAAATAGAAACAATCTGCAAGCCTCTAGGAGTAATATGATGGTCGGGATAGGGCCCCGGCCTACCCATGAACTGTACAATCAAAAGGAAGTAACCTTCTATCTACAAGCTCCAGAAAAAAGGAGCTAACTACTCTAGTGACATTGGTTAAAAGCTACGAGGGACCTGCTCCTCATCTATTTGTACCTACAGGCAAGTAATGCAGCGCCCCAGAAAGGGCGGCAGTACAATATGTACTGAATATGTAAGGCGATAATTGTAAATGACTGAAATAAAGAGATAAAACTGAGAATAACTTGAATGAAGGAATACAAATCATACCTGAGTAATAAAACGTCTTACTATCTAACTACCAATAACTAAAGCAAACATAAACCTTACATGGCCCCCATAAGCCCGAAGGTACAACCAGCATAGAATAACCCACCTGGGGCCCTAATAAGCCCCGGTGAGTACACCTCAATCTATATACCCCTATCCAAGGTCACACTGGTCAACTAGTAGCTATATCCATCCTACCAATCCCCTAGGTCTGCAATTGAGCCCGCTCGGCCCCTGACTGTAACTATGTCTGAGTCCCGTGGACTCTTGATATCTGCACCCTGGGCACTAGGCTCAATGGGAGTGTATAACGCCAACCACAGCATATGAGGACCTGGGACCCCATCTTCATTCCTGGCGGATGGCATACTGCTCTGTAGAGCGACGTCATCTCGCCCCTGGCGGATGTCGACAAAGCTAATAACCCTGGGGTCAGTCATGAAGGCTATACAGGCGTAATCCATCCCAAACAAAACATGGAAATATGAGTTTCAGCTAATATCAAAAACTAATCATAATAGGCATGCTTCTGGTACTCTTACTGGGACTCAAACTGTGTTATCATGCTAAGGAAACCAACTTGCTGAAAGAAACTACCTTAACATACCTCGTTCTCCAAATACTAATTAACTGGCGAGTTTCATCTCGTATTCAACTGCTCTTCTCAACTGCAATTGTATTATTAGAAGAATGAGGCTAATTCCAGTACTAAATTCGATGAAAAATGATAACTTAATATAGAAATATTAACTATATTTCAACTTCACGGAACACGGTCGAAAACTCGCAATTTCTCAAGAATCCAGAAGGGAGAAGTGCTTACATTAAGCCTGTGATTGTATTATCACTAGTTTGGAGCAATGCCAACAACTTTAGCTCGGCGGGGCTATGATTCGCCGGGTGAATTTTGCGAAACTAACTCCACAGTAATGCTCCTTGCATCCTTATACTTAGATACCAGAAGTTAATTTGAATTCGAGCAACATTTCTTAGCGTAAACAGAGGAAATTTATTTGATTTTCTGTAGTTTCTCTCTTCTCTAGTCGTTTGAAATTTAAGGAAATAACATTGAATCAAAGGGGAGGGACTTATATACTTGAGGCGGTGGACAGGGCTCGGTGGCATGGACCTTATCGCACCAACTTATGAGCGTGCCACGGAGCCCATCGCGGAGGGCAGGGTCTGTGCCACGTTGCCCCTTTATGCAGCTGGCTCGGCCTCCACCCGTGCGGTCCCAATCTACGCTCGTCCGACCTTTCCCTGGACCCCTTTATCGTATGTATTATATTTTAAAACTCTTAACGAACGTACAAATAGGTTGTCTAAATGTTAGAAACTTATGGGGTATAACAATTCCTATGCCTATTCTATGGGGTTTTGACCCAAATGCATGAATCTTCTATTTCTATACATGTGTATGATTTAATTATGATTCTACAGTTGAATTATAAAGCATGGGCGATTTTTATAATGTTTTCAATTTAAAATCATGTATCTAGTGGTATAAATTTAAAATCCCACTGATGAGATGTTCATGAAAGATGAGATTTGTAATGAATATATGATGATGATGAGATATTATAATACAAAGCATGTTTTGAAACTACCCATTTTTGCAATTATGTTTTAAATGAGAATTGAGTATTTCTAAGTATGATAAAGATTTGGGCAATGCCCACATGTCAAGTATGAATGATGATTTTCCCGAATTGAGCTTACCACATTATTTTGGAGCGAAGACTCCCAATTACATTTTTAGCTTGTGGTATGTTTTGAGTTGAAGTTGTCTTATGCATAGCTTACCACATGGTTTTGGAGTGAAGACTCCCAATTATAGGTTTAGCTTGTGGTATATTTTGAGCTAAAGCTTCTCATATGCATGATTTCACATTTGAGATATATTTGAGTATTGAGCTTCGTCAATAGATGATATTGAGCTTTATTATAAAACGATGTAGAGCATATGCTTGTTTTGGAAGTAATGCCTAGCACCGAACAGGCTAAGGGTCGATCACCCTGTGCCTTAGAACAACGCGCCAACGTAGATTGATACTATTATATATATTACTTCGGGATCTCCCTTGTGATCTTCCCATGCCCGAATGGGCCTTCTGCTTGATATTAATATCATGGATTGTCCCAAGCCCTAGCAAGGCTTTGGACACCTCTACCCACTTCAGTGTTATAGTTGGGACCACGTAGGCTCTATTGTGGTATGTCAGTTAAAAGACGATTCTACCATTGTTCCTCATGATTTCAGATATGCATATTCATTACTCATGAGATTTATGTAAATGCCTGTTCTAAAGAAGGTTTGACTCAATGTTCAGCTTTTCTTATAAAAGTCAGAATTCAGCTTTGAGTAAATCGATACAGTTATGATGTTATGAAGTTATGTTATGTCATGTTATGTTATAAAGAGATCATGATTTCAGAAAGAACACATGCAAGCCCTACTCTCAGATTCTTACTAGTTATGTTTATATTATGCATTGTCTTTAAATGATTTTACTTACTTCAGCGGTTTTACTTGCCCTGCATACTCGATACATTCCACAAGCTGACCGCATACTCTATGATGTATCATTTCATGATACAGGACCCAGCTCTCAGGTTCACCCCTGCTCCTAGTCAGCTTATCAGAGTTAGCATTCATATTGTGGGTGAGTCCTTATCTCCTGAGGACTAGACTATCCATATTTCCTTATGTATTTCAGTTTCAATTTTTCTGAGTTAGTTGGGGGTCTTGTCCTATCGACACATCATGTTTAGAGGGTTTTCAGACATATGTATGTACTCAACTGCAAATTATGTTTTCTGATGTTATGTTTAAGTTTATACTTCCGCAATGAGTATACTGTTGACTATTCAATTTCTTGATTGAGTTAGATGTACGCTTATGCTATGGGTCGACTTGGGGTCTCTCGGGGCTTTTTATCCCATGTTATGATCCGGGCCTCCGTTCGGGCCGTGACAAGTTTATCCTTTCAAGTTTCAGATATTCTTGCTTAACTGTTATCTCATTCTACCTTGTTACAAACTGTATATTCTATGTACTGACGCCATTTGGCAGTGCATCTAATTATTATGCAGATTCAGGTAGACAAGACCAGCAACAGATGTTTCATTAGGATCTCACATTCATCCAACTATTTGTGAGGCCTCCTACTTTGGAGACTCCCAGTCATTGAGTCATTTATTTTATAAATCTTGAGGTAGCCATGGGAGCTATGTCCCGACACCTATTCTTCAGTTATAGAGGCATCATAGATTGAGTTAGAATTGAGTTAATAATGTTACTTTATAACATTCTTTTCAGTTACAGTTAATAAATCTTAGTTTATTTTATTAGCCTGTTACCGTCATTACTTCTATGCTTTGTTGTATTCTCAGCTAGTAGTAAGCCAGGTCAAGGGTTCGCTTAGATCACTAGGTAGTCTAACTGCTGGCCAAGTCCAGGGTCTAGACTCTGGGCATGACAAACTTGGTATTATTGTATTAGGTTCAAAGAGTCCTAGGGTGTCTACTGCATCTAGTAGTATTCTTCTTATAGATGTGAGGCATGCCACATCTACAATAGGGAGACTACCTAGCGATAGGAATACTTTACTTCTTTTATACTTTAGATCATGCAATAGAATATAACTCTAAAAAAGACTTCCTCCCGACTCGCGTATTCGTGTGTCTTAGATCATGCCTCTGAAATGCACTACCAGCTAGAGGAACGCAGCTAACATGCCTCTATAGACTAGGATGTAGACCAGGAATGGTCCTTGTACTCCAGTTTAGGGATATAGTGTTGGAGCATAGGATGGATATTCTACTAGTGGTAGGATTCCTAAGACACTAGTTCCTCAACCTCCTAGCATGGGCACTTCAGAGGTAGAGTTCAGAGAGGCTATTCGAATACTCACTCAATTAGTGGCTGCTCATTCAGGATGTTAGAACTCAACACCAACCAGTTTTAGTTCTCATGATACAAGAGCATCAAAGATTAGAGAGTTCTTAAGGATGAATCCTCTAGTATTCATAGGTTCAAAGGTTCATGAGGACCCTCAAAATTTTATTAATGAGATCTAGAAGATTTTAAAGGTGATGCATGCCATAGAGATAGAGGGAGTTGAGTTTGCTTTTTATCAACTCAAGGATGTGACTAACGTGTGGTATGACTAATGGGAGCAAGGACGAGTTGAGAATGTGGCTCTGGCCACTTGGGATAGTTTTGAAGAGGCTTTCTTGAATCATTTCTTTCCTTAGGAGCTGAAAGAGGCAAAGATAGAGGAGTTCATTAACTTGAGGCAAGGTACTATGAGCATGAAGGAGTATAGCCTTAAGTTCATCCAGCTATCCAGATATATTCCGGAGATGGTATCGGACATGAGGGCCAGAATGAGACAGTTCGTATTTGGCTTGGCCAAGCATGTGAAGAAGGAATGCAAGGGCTCTTTATTGATAAGTGATATGGATGTTTCTACACTAATAGTAGATGCTCAACAACTAGAAGAAGATAAGTAGAAGGATCGAGAGAAGCATCAAAGTAAGAAAGCTATGTTAACATGTAATGAGACCACATAATAGAGAAACAACAATGGATATAGGACCTTCTTTAGAAAGAGGTCCTCTAGACCTATAGTGTCAGCTAATTCCCCATTTATAGGTAATAGGAGTAAGTAGAGATCTCAGATACAGGGAACCCTATGACATCCACCTTGTGGCAAGTGTGGTAAGATCCACTTAGGTGAGTATCATTTGGGAAGAGACGGATGTTATGGGTGCGACCAACAAGGCCATTATTTGAGAGATTGTCTCTCTCAGTAGGGTAGTGGGGGTAGCAGAGCTTAAACTACTCCCTCAGCATGTTGAGTTTCCCAAAAGGGCACTACCTCATGGGACGGGTGGAGGTCAGTACCATCTGTATGCTATGTCTGGTCGCCTAGATCAGTAGAACTCTCTAGACGTAGTCACTGGTATGTTAATAGTCTTCTCCATTGATGTATACGCTTTACTTGACACTAGTTTTATGTTATCTTTTGTGACTCCTTATGTAGCTGTTATGTTTGGGATCTCCCCAGAATAACTCTTATAGCCTTTTAATGTTTGTACTCCGATTAGCGAATCAATCCTAGCCAAGAGAATCTACAGAGACTGTATAATTTATGTGCATCATAAAGATACCACAGCTGACCTAGTAGAGTTAGATATGGTGGATTTTGATGTCATTCTAGGAATGGATTAGTTATATTCCTATTATGCCATAGTTAACTATAGGACCCGAGTAGCAGAGTTCCGATTTCTAGATGAGCAAGTCTTAGTTTGGGAGGGTAGTCCCTTTATGCCTAAGGGTCATTTAATTTCATACCTTAAGGTCAGAAAGTTAGTCTCTAATGGGTGAGTCTATCATTTAGTAAAAGTAAAAGACTATAATGCTAAGACACCATCCCTTCAGTCAATTCCAGTTGTAAATGAGTTTCTAGACGTCTTTCCAGATGATCTTCTCAAAGTCACTCTAGATAGAGAAAGAGATTTCAGAATTGATGTTGATCCTGATACTTATCCTATCTCTATTCTGCCATATAAAATGGCTCCAACAGAGTTAAAAGAGTTAAAGGAACAGTAAAAAGATATTCTAGATAAGGGATTCACTCACCCTAGTGTTTTACTTAGGATGCTCCAGTTCTCTTCGTGCGTAAGAAGGATGGTATTGTTAGAATGTGTATAGATTATCGATAGTTAAACAAAGACACTATCTAAGAATATGTATCCCCTTCCTAGAATCAGTGACTTGTTCAACTAACTTTAGGGTGCCAAGTTTTTCTCAAAGATCGACCTCAGATCAAAGTATCATTAGTTAAAGGTGAGAGAATGTCACACACCGCCTTGGGGGGCATGACTGGCACCTGGTGCCCTACTAGGACCTGAACTGTTGAACTGCTAAGCCTGGGCACATCTAGTGCCTGGCTGGCTCTAACCCATATTTCTGGAAACAAAGGGCTATATAACGGCTGTAAACACAGCCCTCGGCCCATTGGCCTATAGCCTCCAGTACCTGTACTAACAGCTGACCAGAACACATCAATTCAGGGAAACCTATGCGGGCTGACAAGGCCACCATGCTGTCTAGTTATCTGTAACTCAACCATGAAGTATAAAAACTACGTGACCGGCAAGGTCACCACTACTGGTGAACTATGGCCCCACACGGCCATCATAAAAGAAAGAAAGAGTACTGACTGCTATACAACTGCACGGCCTCACACGACCGGCTCATCTGACCACAGGGAGATATATACAGACTGCAAGCCTCTAGGAATAGCAATAGAAATGATCGGGATAGGGCCCCGACCTACCCGTACTATACAACAAAAAGGAACTGAAATACACCTCTGAAATTCAGCCTCCGGATGACAGGAGCTGAATACTCGACCGCTGACAGAAAGTCACGTAGTATCGCCTGCTCGTCTATGAGTACCTGCAGGCAAGTAATGCAGCAGCCCACCGGGCGTCAGTACCGCTGGTACTAAGTGTGCAAAGCAATAACTGAAAGCAAAGTCTGAAAACAACAATGTAACTGATAAACTGAAGTAGGAAGAATTAAATTAACTGCCTGATACTGTAAGTCATACCTTTTCTCATTTATACTGGAAGGAATTAGGAGTCATACCTGGAGACATATCCTTCTACTGCTGATCTACTCGTATCTAACGTAACATGGCATAACATGAAATAGCACAACATGGCACACGCAAACCTTACCCGGCCCCCATAAGTCGGGAGGTACAACTAGCACAGAATCTACACCCCTACCCCGATCATCCCATCTCCTATAATGGTTGTAAGCATCCTGTCGGTCCCCTGGGTATGCACTTGGGCTCGCTGAGCCCCTGACTATAACTGTACCTGAGTCCGAAGGACTCCTGAATCAACACCCGGGCGTATCCGCTAGACGGGGGTGTATAAAAGCCGACCAAGGCAAAATATGGGGAAACTGGCATCCCATCTTCGTGCCCTGGGGGACGGCATGCCACTGCGTAGAGCGACGTATCCTCGTCCTCTGGAGGACGAGTTGATACAGCTATTAACCCTGGGGCGGTCATGGATGCTAGGTAGTCCAACCCCAAACAATACAATGGTCTCAACTAGTAATATTGTCTGCATATCTCACATGCTGAGGCTAATAGGGGTAAAGTATCGTATACATTACATGCTGAACTAATGATAGTAATCTGTACGTATTCAATACGTGTTGAGACTGGTAAATATATATATATATGAATAGAGTCTCCTGCCAAAATGTACTGGGGGAAATGCTATACAAGATAGTGTTTCTGCTGAAAACTATGTTGTTTACTGAGTTTCTGTATTAACATGATTTACTATTCCTAACATGCGTTCTAAACTTTATTTTAGCCTGCCATTCTATTTCTGAAGTGCTTTACGGATATTGCATCACTTTACGGGGTTTCAACTAAATACAATAATATCTTAACATTTCAAACTACATCACATACTGAGCATACTGGGCAGTTTCTAACACTTGTGTCAGAATCTATGTCGTACTAGTAAGTTTCACGCAAGTTACAACTCGATGCTTCTCATATCGTATCAACATTCACAATAAACGTAACCTCGACTTCTGAACATTCTACTGGTCTGCAAAATTTCTACACTGTACCGATATTACTTAACTTGCCGAGGGAACTAGCTTTACATACCTTATTCTTGAACTATTCGTCCGTCGGACGAGACTCGGCCGGTACTTCAACTATTTTCTCCCAACTGCATTCATAAATACGTTAATTAATACTAAATACAGCTTTATTGTAAAGAGCAACGTCACTTTCGATATAGTTTATAGCCTAAACTTAGGCTTATCAAAAGGCGGTCGAAAACTCGCTATTTTTCTGCCGTCCCGAAGGGAGAACTATTCACTTCTCAGATGGGAACACATAGACATTAATTTAGAGCAATTCTACTCACCTTAGTTCGGTGGCTCGTCGATTCGTCGGCCGTATTTCACGAAACTAATTCCGCAGGAATGCTCTCTACTGCTAAATACTTCGGTATCTGGGATTAATTTGAGTTTGGGTAACGTTTAGCAGCGTAATCAGACAAAAATTATTTAATTTCCTTCGTCCCCCCTTTCTCTCTACGTGTAACCTCTGTTTTCTAAAATTTCCTTTGATTAAAATGAAATTAAACTGAAGTGGGACTTATATACTTGAGCCTGAACCTGGGCAACGTGTCACGGAGCCATCGCGGAGGCCTTACCTCCGTGACACGCTGCTATCGCGGAGGGGCTCTGCCTCGGCTCCTCCCGCGATGGTTCGACGGGTTTCTCGTCCGATCTTTTTCCTGGCCTTTCTCTAGCACGTATGGCCTTCAAATATACTTAACCAATGTGTGAATAGGTCGTCTAGGTGCCGGGAGTTCTACGGGGTATAACATTCTTCCCCCCTTAAGAACATTCGTCCTCGAATGTACACTGTTATCTAGAGGACTACTTACTTACTTTCTAGAAAAATTTCGGCAGAGTTTCTCCTGTAATATGGACTATAGCAAAAACCTGAAATGCAGAAAAGTCCAACACAGGCACTGTACATAATATTCTAGGATTCACTAGATAACTAGATATCAATCTTTTGTTATCATTTACAGACATACAACCATAAGGTACTGCATAAGTAATAATACGGACATACCTGTCGCCTGACTAGGCCTGAAATAGGTGAGGGTATCTGACTTTCATATCTTCTTCAGCTTCCCACGTCATTTCCTCCCGATTCCTGTTACGCCACAATACTTTGACAGTTGCAACATCTTTAGTCCTCAACCTGTGAATCTGTCTGTCTAAGATAGCTACGGGAACCTCTTCATATGCTAACTTTTCTTTGACCTGGACATCCTGAACTGGAACTATTGTAAAAGGGTCCCCTACGAACTTCTTTAACATGGAAACATGGAATACTGGGTGAACAGATGCTAATTCTGGAGGTAGGTTCAGTTCATATGCAACTCGGCCTATTCTTCGTCGAATCTGATATGGCCCAATGAACCTCGGGCTAAGCTTGCCTTTCTTGCCGAATCTCATCACCCCTTTCATCGGAGATACTTTCAGATATACCCAGTCATTTACCGCAAATTCCAGATCTCTGCGCCGCATATCGGCATACGATTTCTGGCGGCTCTAAGCGGTCAGTAAACGTTCTCGGATAAGCTTTATCTTTTCCTCTGACTGCCGAACAATGTCTGGGCCAACCAATTCTGATTCTCCTATTTCAAACCAGCCCACCGGCGATCTACATTTTCGCCCGTATAATGCCTCGAAAGGCGCCATCTGGATGGCTGAATGATAACTATTATTACAAGCAAATTCAATTAACGAAAGATGCTCATCCCAGCTACCCCCAAAATCTAACACACACGCTCATAGCATATCTTCGAGCGTCTGAATTGTACGTTCAGCCTGCCCATCTGTTTGAGGATGGAATGCTGTGCTCAAGTTAATCTGTGTTCCCAAACCCTTCTGAAACGACTGCCAGAATCTAGCTGTGAATTGTGCTCCTCTATCTGAAATGATGGATACTGGCACTCCATGCAATCTAACTATTTCTCTGATATATAATTCGGCATAATCGTCAGCTGAGAAGGTAGCCCTCACTGGCAGGAAATGAGCTGATTTTGTCAGCCTGTCAACTATTACCCAAATGGAATCATTTCTGCGACTAGTACGGGGTAACCCTGTTACAAAATCCATGTTTATCGCTTCCCATTTCCACATAGGTACCGTTATATCTTGCGTCAAACCGCCCGATTTCTGGTGCTCTGCTTTCACCTGCTGATAGTTAGAACATCTAGATACAAATTCGGCGATCTCAGCTTTCATACCTGGCCACCAGTAGATGTCTCTGATATCGTGGTACATTTTGGCCGCTCCTGGATGGAGGGAATAGCGAGCGTAATGTACCTCATGCATGATCTGCCCACGAAGTCCTGAAACATTCGGGACACAGAGGCGGTCCTTACAGCGTAGCACCTCATCCTCGGTTATCTGAAAGTCTGGCTCCTTACCTTTCTGAATTCTATCTCTGAGCTGGACTAAATCGGGATCCTCGTACTGTCGTTCTTTTACCTCTGTAACTAATGATGACACCGCAGAATTCTGAATTACTGCTCTATTATTTTCTGTTTCCATTACCCGAACGGCTAGACCAGCTAACTGATGAATTTCTTTGGTTAACTTCTGTTTCTCAGGTCGCAAATACGCCAAACTCCCCATTGACTTATGGCTCAGGGCATCTGCTACAACATTAGCTTTTCTGGGGTGGTATAGAATATTCACATCATAATCTTTTAACAGCTCCAACCAGCGGCGTTGCCGCAGATTCAACTCCCTCTGAGTGAAAATGTACTGTAAGCTCTTATGATCTGTGTAAATATCAACATGGACGCCGTACAGGTAGTGCCTCCACATTTTTAAGGCGTGAATTACTGCGGCCAATTCCAGGTCATGGGTAGGGTAATTCTTTTCGTGTTTCCTCAGCTGTCTGGAAGCATATGCAATCACTCTACCATGCTGCATCAACACACAACCTAACCCAACACCTGACGCGTCACAATAGACTGAATAACCTTCTATGCCTTCCGGCAATGCTAACACTGGAGCGGAGGTTAATCTGTCTTTCAATTCCTAGAAGCTCTGCTCGCATGTCCCTGTCCATTGAAACTTTGCTGCTTTCTGTGTCAATTTAGTTAGAGGTGCTGCAATGGTTGAGAACCCTTCAACGAACCTCCTGTAATATCCTGCCAATCCTAGGAAGCTACGAACTTCAGTTGGGGTAGTAGGCCTAGGCCATGACTTAGCTGTTTCTATCTTCTGCTTGTCTACCTGTATACCAGCGTCTGAGACGATATGCCCTAAAAAGGCCACTGAGCTAAGCCAGAATTCACACTTAGAAAATTTAGCATACAACTGACGGTCCCTGAGGATCTGGAGCACTGTCCGCAAATGAGTCCGGTGATCTGCTTCAGAGCGAGAATACACCAGAATGTCATGAATAAATACTATCACGAACAAGTCCAGGAAAGGTCTGAAAATACTGTTCATCAGGTCCATAAAGACTGCTGGGGCATTCGTTAATCCGAAGGACATAACTAGAAATTCAAAATGTCCATATCGGGTCCTGAACGCTGTCTTAGGAATATCTCTCTCACGTACTCGGACCTGGTGATATCCGGACCGCAAGTCAATCTTAGAAAAGTATCTGGCCCCCTGCAACTGATCAAATAAGTCGTCAATTCTGGGGAGCGGGTACTTGTTCTTTATTGTATCTTTATTTAGTTGCCGGTAATCTATGCACATTCGGAGAGAGCCATCTTTCTTCCTCACAAACAAGACCGGCGCACCCCACGGTGAAGTACTTGGCCTGATAAAACCTTTATCCAATAAATCTTTCAACTGCTCCTTTAATTCTCTGAGTTCTGCAGGAGCCATACGATAGGGAGGTATTGATATTGGTTGGGTGTCTGGTAACAAGTCGATGGCAAAATCTATTTTCCTTTCTGGGGGAATACCAGGTAACTCATCAGGAAACACATCAGGGAATTCATTCACCACTGGGACAGACTGGAGTGTTGGAGATTCTGCTTGGACATCCTGAACTCTGACCAGATGGTAAATGCATCCCTTAGATATCAGCTTTCTCGCCTGAAGGTAGGAAATAAACCTACCTTTTGGCGTAGCGGTGTTTCCCTTCCACTCCCGCACTACTTCTCCTGGGAAGTGGAATTGGACCGTTTTGGTCCAACATTCAACGTTGGCAAAACACGGTACTAACCAGTCCATACCCATTATGGCATCGAAGTCTATCATTTCTAACTCGACCAGATCTACTGTGGTCTGACGGTCAGCAACCTCTACTGTACACCCGCGGTAGATTCGGCTAGCTGTGATGGAGTCACCGATGGGCGTGGATACTAAGAAAGGCTGCTGTAATGATTCTGGTACAATACTAAACTTTCGTGCCACAAATGGAGTAATGTAGGACAAAGTAGACCCTGGATCAATCAACACATAAGCAGGGTGTGAGCAGATAGTTAACATACCTGTCACAACATCAGGCGATGCTTCTGAATCTTGCCTCCCTGGTAAGGCATATGTGCGGCTTGGACCCACACCTGTACTGGAAGCCCCTGATCTGCCCCGACCCCTGCCTGCTGAAACTGAGGGCCTGCGCCCAGTCGAGGATGCTGTGGCTCGTGATCCTGCTGATGCCCTATCCTGTCTATCTTGGTCCTCTCGGCCTCTGGCTGGGCAATCTTTCATCAAATGGCCTTCTTGGCCACAAATATAACATGCGGTGGAACCATACCTACATGCTCCAGGATGGCGTCGACTGCATATAGGGCAAAGTGGTAGGGTATACCTACTCTGCTCTGCCCTCCTCTGCAATGGTGAATCTGCCATCTGCGAGCCTCTACCTGTCTCTGACTGCCCCCTGCGGCTGAATCTACCCCCCTGCGACTGTGGCGGAGGCGGGGGCCTGGGCGGCCTATCTAACAATCGTGGCCTGGGTCCTCCCCGGGCCTCCCTCTGTAACTCAACTGGCCTGTCCCGGCGACGCTGTTCCTGACTGACCTTTCTGATCTCCCGTTGTCGCTGTCTGATGCCCTCAATATTTTGGGCAAATGCCTGAACTCGAGCAATGTCCATGTCCTCTCGCATGTGGCTGTAATACAAGTCTCAACATATTCTGGATTCAATCCCATGATGAAACGGTGTACTCTGGATGCCATGGTATCAACAAGGGTCGGTGCATACCGGGCTAAGGAATCAAACCGCAAGGAATATTCCCGGACACTCATGGCCCCCTGCTCCAGATGTAGGAACTGGTCTACCCGGGCCTGTCGAATCTCCCGCGGCAGATAATGATCCTGAAAAGCTCCTGAAAAGCTGGACCAGGTGGGAGGGGAAACATCTCTCCCTCGGGACCTATCCCAGCTTTCATACCATAACACCGCAATATCCCGTAACCGAAATGCTGCCAATTCAACTGATTCAGTAGGCGTGGCTTGCATAACCCTGAAGATTCTCTGCATTTGATCCAGAAAATCCTGAGGGTCCTCTGTCCGGTCCGTACCTGTAAACTGTGGGGGATTCAGGGCTAAGAACTCTCGGACCCTCGAACTACCGGGCCCTCCTGATGATTCTACAACTGTAGACGGCATTGGCCGACACTGAGCAGCCATCATCTGTGCTAACATAACTACAGCACTCCTAACCTCCTGGTCGGAAGGTGTCGGTATAGGGACTGCTGAAGGTAATGTTGCCCCATGTGGCTCCTGACGTGGTGGAGACTGCTGAGGAGGCTGAGACGATGCCTCTGTAGTGCCCTCTGATCGGGCTATTTCTAAACGAGGGGGAGGCATCCTGCTGGTGCCTTCCCCTGCTGCAATATCTAAGCTCCGACCTGTGATAGGATGTTGCTGGTCTGACATTATCTGTAACCAAAGAATAGAGTAAGCTTTTAGGGACTCAACCCTATACTGTACCGCTCTACAGCACGACTGAATAAGAATAAAAGACAACCATCCTATCATGCCTTGCAACCTCCTATCCATAGTATGTGGTGCACAACACATCCATGGACAGGACTCTACTTAGCACGGCTTGCAGACTCCCTGGGATGCAACCTGCTCTAATACCAAGTTTGTCACACCCCGCCTTGGGGGCATGACTGGCACCTGGTGCCCTAATAGGACCTGAACTGCTGAACTGCTAAGCCTGGGCACATCTAGTGCCTGGCTGGCTCTAACCCATATTTCTGGAAACAAAGGGCTATATAACGGCTGTAAACACAGCCCTCGGCCCATTGGCCTATAGCCTCCTGTACCTGTACTAACAGCTGACCAGAACACATCAATTCAGGGAAACCAATGCGGGCCGACAAGGCCACCATGCTGTCTAGTTATTTGTAACTCAACCATGAAGTACTAAAAACTTCGTGACCAGCAAGGTCACCACTACTGGCGAACTATGGCCCCACACGACCATCATAAAAGAAAGAAAGAGTAATGACTGCTATACAACTGCACGGCCTCACACGACCGGCTCATCTGACCACAGGGAGATATTTACAGACTACAAGCCTCTAGGAATAGCAATAGAAATGATCGGGACAGGGCCTCGACCTACCCGTACTATACAACAAAAAGGAACTGAAATACACCTCTGAAATTCAGCCTCCGGATGACAGGAGCTGAATACTCGACCGCTGACAGGAAGTCACGTAGTATCGCCTGCTCATCTATGAGTACCTGCAGGCAAGTAATGCAGCACCCCACCGGGCGTCAGTACCGCTGGTACTGAGTATGCAAAGCAATAACTGAAAGCAAAGTCTGAAAACAATAATGTAACTGATAAACTGAAGTAGGAAGAATTAGATTAACTGCCTGATACTGTAAGTCATACCTTTTCTCATTTATACTGGAAGGAATTAGGAGTCATACCTGGAGACATATCCTTCTACTGCTGATCTACTCGTATCTAACGTAACATGGCATAACATGAAATAGCACAACATGGCACACGCAAACCTTACCCGGCCCCCATAAGCCAGGAGGTACAACCAGCACAGAATCTACACCCCTACCCCGGTCATCCCATCTCCTATAATGGCTGTAAGCATCCTGTCGGTCCCCTGGGTATGCACTTAGGCTCGCTGAACCCCTGATTATAACTGTACCTGAGTCTGGAGGACTCCTGAATCAACACCCGGGCGTATCCGCTCGACGGGGGTGTATAAAAGCCGACCAAGGCAAAATATGGGGAAACTGGCATCCCATCTTCGTCCCCTGGGGGACGGCATGCCACTGCGTAGAGCGACGTATCCTCGTCCTCTGGCGGACGAGTCGATACAGCTATTAACCCTGGGGCGGTCATGGATGCTAGGTAGTACAACCCCAAACAATACAACGGTCTCAACTAGTAATACTGTCTGCATATCTCACATGCTGAGTCTAATAGGGGTAAAGTATCGTATACATTACATGTTGAACTAATGATAGTAATCTGTACGTATTCAATACGTGCTGAGACTAGTAAATATATATATATATATGAATAGAGTCTCCTGCCAAACTGTACTAGGGGAAATGCTATGCAAGATAGTGTTTCTGCTGAAAACTATGTTGTTTACTGAGTTTCTGTATTAACATGATTTACTATTCCTAACATGCGTTCTAAACTTTATTTTAGCCTGCCATTCTATTTCTGAAGTGCATTACGGATATTGCATCACTTTACGGGGTTTCAACTAAATACAATAATATCTTAACATTTCAAACTACATCACTATTGAGCATACTGGGCAGTTTCTAACACTTGTGTCAGAATCTATGTCGTACTAGTAAGTTTCACGCAAGTTACAACTCGATGCTTCTCATATCGTATCAACATTCACAATAAACGTAACCTCGACTTCTGAACATTCTATTGGTCTGTAAATTACTACACTGTACCGATATTACTTAACTTGCCGAGGGAACTAGCTTTACATACCTTATTCTTGAACTATTCGTCCGTCAGACGAGACTCGGCCGGTACTTCAACTATTTTCTCCCAACTGCATTCATAAATACGTTAATTAATACTAAATACAGCTTTATTGTAAAGAGCAACGTCACTTTCGATATAGTTTATAGCCTAAACTTAGGCTTATCGAAAGGTGGTCGAAAACTCGCTATTTTTCAGCGGTCCCGAAGGGAGAACTATTCACTTCTCAGCTGGGAACACATAGACATTAATTTAGAGCAATTCTACTCACCTTAGTTCGGTGGATCGCCGATTCGTCGGCCGTATTTCACGAAACTAATTCCGCAGGAATGCTCTCTGCTGCTAAATACTTCGGTATCTGGGATTAATTTGAGTTTGGGTAACGTTTAGCACCGTAATCGGACGAAAATTATTTAATTTCCTTCGTCCCCCCTATCTCTCTGCGTGTAACCTCTGTTTTCTGAAATTTCCTTTGATTAAAATGAAATTAAACCGAAGTGGGGCTTATATACTTGAGCCTGAACCTGGGCAACGTGTCACGGAGCCATGGCGGAGGCCTTACCTCTGTGACACGCTGCCATCACGGAGGGGCTCTGCCTCTGCTCCTCCCGCGATGGTTCGACGGGTTTCTCGTCCGATCTTTTTCCCGGCCTTTCTCTAGCATGTATGGCCTTCAAATATACTTAACCAACGTGCGAATAGGTCATCTAGGTGCCGGGAGTTCTACGGGGTATAACAGAGAATGTGGTAATCCCAAGACAACTTTTTGAACCCGCTATGGTCATTTTGAGTTTGTTGTTATGTCCTTTGGTTTGACTAATGCTCTTGCATGCATTTATAGACCTCATGAATAGAGTGCTTAAGCCGTCTATTAATTATGTTCATTGATGAAATCTTGGCTTACTCCAAGAGTGAGGAGGAGCATGCTAGTCATCTCAAAATAGTCCTGCAGACACTTAAGGACAAGAAGTTATTCACCAAGTTCTCTAACTATGAATTTTGGCTGAAGTTAGTGGCCTTCCTTGGCCATATATTCTCCAGCAAGGGTATTCAGGTTGACTCTCAGAAGAATGAGGTTGTAAGGAGTTGGCCATACCAAGAACCCTAAGTGACATCAAGAGTTTCTTGGGTTTAGTTGGTTTCTAAACAAGGTTTGTAGAGGATTCTCAACTATTGCTACTCTGTTTACTGAGTTGTCTTAGAAGAAGGACAAATTCCAATGGTCTGAAGCTTATGAGCTTTCAAGAATTGAAGACTCGTTTGACTACTAGTACAGTGTTGACCCTACCAAAGGGTACAAATAGTTTTGTTGTATATTGTGATGCATCAAGAATTGGCGTTGCTTGTGTATTGATACAGAATGGTAAAGTTATAGCTATTGCCTCTGGACAGCTTAAAGTCCATGAGAGGAATTATCTGACTCATGACCTTCAGTTGGCAGGTGTAGTACTTGCATTGAAAATTTGGCGCCACTATCTCTATGGTGGCATGCTGATGTATTCACAGACGACAAGATCTTGTAGTATGTGTTCAGCCAAAGGAGTTGAATCTTCGATAGAGGAGGTGGCATGAGTGTCTCAAATATTATTACATGAGTATTCTCTACCCCCCAGTCAAGGCTAATGTAGTTGGTAATGCTCTTAGCTGGCTATATATGGGAAGTACATCTCATATAGAGGAGGAGTAGGGAATCGACTAAGGATGTGGATAGAGTCTTACGTTTGGCAGTCTATCTCCTAGACTCCGAAGATGGTAGTGTTCTTGTTCAAAATAGGGTTGAATCATCTCTAGTGGCAGAAGTTAAGTAAAAGTAGGACAAATAACCCCTTGTTTCAGTTAAAGAAAGATGTCCACAAGCAGAAGGTATTGGTTTTCGCACAAGAGGGAGATGTTGTCCTAAGGTATCAAAAAAGATTATGAGTCCTAAATATAGATGGTCTCAAAGACATGATCATGGCAAAAGTGCACAGCCCCAGATATTCTATTCACCCAAGTTACACTCAGATGTATCATGACTTGCCAAAAGTCTATTGGTGAAATGGGATGAAGAGGGACATTGCAAATTTTGTGGCTAGATGCTCGAATTGTCAACAGGTTAAGGTCGAACACCAAAGGCCATGTGGTGTATCTCAAAACATAACAATCCCTGAATGAAAATAGGAGATGATTAATATTGATTTTATTACCGATCTACCGAAGTCACATAGTATTTCGGTGATTGTAGATCGAATGATGAAGTCAGCTCATTTCTTATAAGTTAAGTTTACGAATTTGGTTTAAGACTATGCCTGATTGTAATATCCATGAGATAGATAAACTTCATGGAGTCCCATTATCGATTATATTAGATAGGGCAGCCAGTTTACTGCTCAGTTCTGGAAGTCATTGAGATTCTTTTCATCCATAGACAGATGGTCAGGCTGAGTATACTATTGTGACGCTCAAACTCACACTTCCTGGAAAAGTATGAAATGGACGTTAAGAACCCAACAAAGGGGTTGGGGTCGAACCCTCGGGGAATAAGGTAAGATCTAGACTAACGCCGGTACTTAAACTTGTTGGTAAGTTATCTCCAAAGTGGGGGGTTTAAACAAAAACAATAATAAAATAAGAACACAATTGTGGTTGTTATCAACATTTGAAAATAACTAGGTTAAGTGTTCCCCATGATTTCATAACCACTTTGGGTATACACACATGATCAATCCCAATGCTTACTTGTAGAACTGATAATAAGGTTCATCCAAACAACTGGTTTGTCCCTATTGGATGACTATACTCAATAACCGGGTCAAGTCTCATGAGCGATTTCAAACTAAGCATTATCAGTATGTTCCAAATTAACTTTCCTGCGACCATAGTTCAAGTCATACAATGATCATAAAAATCAAGGCTTTGTTGTAATTCTCTTTTCCTAAACTCAACTTCTCTAGGTTCAAGCAAGTAAAGAATAGGGCAAGTCCAAACATTACACACCGTTAAGAAACGTTTAAAGATGAGAGAATACAATACAAGTCTTTAGCATTGGTTTTGGATCACTTTGTGTAACCCTATTTCGTTAATTCACCATGGTTTCCACAACCCTAGTTGTAGAGGTTTTATCCTCTCATGATTGTAAGATCGTAACTAGCATTCATAGAAAAACACATAGTTAAATACTTACAACAATAATTGGAAGAAAACCTTCTTTGAATATTGATGAACAAAAATCAAGAACAATTGGTAAAACCAAGTGTTGATCCTAAGAATTGCTCTCCAAAACTTGATAATAACTCACAAATAATACTTCTCACAATGTAATAACACGTCTACTTCCCTCTCTCCTACTAAAAAAACATATAAAAGGTATTTATACAGATGTCAAAAACCTTTTCCTAAGCTAATACGGTAATTTCCATATCTGGCGCCGACTCGTCCTACGACTGATCATACGACCAGTAACAGGATTGTGCGGGTCGTACCTGGCTCTCGTACGTTCCTTGGCTGCTACAGAATCTATTAAAATGTTGGCAACTGGTATGAATCGTACCATGGTCCTACAGGTCATACAATCCTTTTGTGGCTTGGCCCTAAAAACTTTGACATCTTCGGAATATTTGTACAAATGTTGTGGTACGCCTTGTATCTTGCTCCTATGACTCATACTTTGCTGTTGCATCTGGAGTTTTGCCATGTCTCTAAGAATCACTGAAGCTCCCCACGGCTCATGGTATGGGTCGTAAGTATATGTTATGAGCTGTGGGTTCCATCCGTACTAAGAGACTGCTTGTGCAAATTTTCTCTGAAGTTTTAGTTACGGCTCATACTAAGCGTCGTACTTTGTCTTCATATTGTTTCAGCCTTCTGAGGTTTTCCACAAGTCTCGTCTAATCTAGTTATGACTGATACTGAGATTTGTACTTGGCTGATTTTCTTCTCTTTTATGCATCTTTTGCACATTTTTGTTCCAACACCTATTTTCCTTGAAAACAAAGTAAAAGCACCTCATACCCATATAAACATACCTAAGTCCGTGTTATTTTCTTAGTTTTAAGCGTCGAAAGTGTTGTAAACTCATAGCACATCAACTATTCAGACGTTGGAGGATATGTTGAGAGCATGTGTAGTGACTTCAAAGGGAATTGGAATGACCATTTACCTCTTATTGAGTTTGCATATAATAACAATTATCACTCCAGTATTTAGATGGCTTCTTATGATACTCTTTAGGGGCAGATGTGTAGATCTCCAATTGGTTAATTTGAATTTGGTGAAGCAGACTGATAGGGCTGGAGATAGTGCAACAAGCCATCGAGAAGGTTAAGATAATTTAGGAAAGGTTGAAGACTACACAAAGTCGCCAAAAGTCTCATAAGATGTGAGGCATTGAGACTCAGAGTTTGAGGTAGATGATTGGGTTTACTTGTATCTTCACCCATGAAGGGTGTCATGAGATTTGGCAAGAAGGGGAAGTTCAGTCCCCACTATATTTATCCATATAGGATTTTAAAGTGAGTTGTCAAGATAGCTTGTGAGCCGGAATTTCTAGCCAAATTAGCATCAGTCCACCCAATTTTCCATATCTCTATGCTTAAGAAATGTTTGGGAGACCCCTCAATCATTGTCCCTAGAGAGAGTGTAGGAGTTAAGAACAACTTGTCATATGACAAAGTTCTAGTCGAGATTCTAGATTATCAGGTTCGTAAGCTACGGAACAAGGTGTCATGACCCAAGCATGGACCTCAAATCGAGACACGGGAAAAACTTATGGTACATACATAGCATCAAAGAGAGAATATTTAAAGTGGAAATAAACCTGAACTCAATATAAGCAGAAGTCTGCATAACATAAAAATATAAGCATAAACATGAGTCAACAACACTAAACTATCTAAACATAGTTGTCTGAAAAGCCTCTAAACATATGATGAGCTAATGGGGAAACACCCCTAACTAGCTTGCTAAGTCTAAAACTGAAAGACATAGGAAAAGAAATATAAAATAAAACTGCAGTCCTCAGATCATGAGGATTCACAAAAAATGGATTGGTATTGGACTAAGAAGGAGCGAGCTAACTTCGGGACTGAGACACGCCACCCAAAACTATATCATGAGATGATATATAATGTGTTGTGGGTTTACAGAACTTTTGACACTTAAAACTTAGGAAAAAAATACTTGGTCATAGGTATGTTTGTACGGATATTAGGTGTTTTTACTTTTTTTTTTAGGGAAATCATGTTTCAGAGGTGAATTCTTGAAAAAAAAGGAAAAAGTGAAGAAAATGGGCCAAGTGGAGTCCTCAGTACAAGCGAAACCTTGGTGGTACAAGTCATACCTTACATTTGTGATGAAATCCAAAGGATATGCACAAGTGTTGGGGCCAAGTGCGACTCTTGGTACGAGGTGTACAATCACGGTACAAGCCATACCAAGGAGTGGTGGAAAGAATCAGAAACTTGCACTTGCCTGTGTTCCTGGCACAAATGGAATGCATGAGTCGTGAGAGCATCATATGACCCGTAACAAGGAAACGTGGTGAATTCTAGTGAGTGTGTCAAGTTGGTAGGTCCCAGTGTATGAATAGAGACCACAAGTCGTAATATTAATGTACGAACCATACCATGACTCATGCAAAACTTCAGTGGATGTCAGACTTCACAAGATCAAACCATGACAAGTAACATAGAATCATAGTGTCAACTCCTATTACTTAACCAATTTTCAAGACTACTTTGCATATCCCGGATGGAAACGACAACTCATAGCTTCATGCTACAACTCGTAGGTTAGGTCGGTGGTAGTTCCCTGATTAATTTAGGAAAAGTTTTCAATTATCTGTATAAATACCTTTTTAGGTTATTTTCTTTAGTAGACCGATTCATTTTTGTTAATCGTGATTTTTGATTTTCCTAACACTACTTGGAGATCAAATACATGAATTCCTCTTGAGATTTCTTCCATTGTTCTTGAATTGATCATGCTTTGATTGTGAAATTATCAATTGGGTTTTTCTTCAGTCCTCGTTGCAAGTTGTAATTATGCTTTCCGTCATGAAATCTAATTCTTTTCATGCAATCATGAATAGGTAGAACCTCCACAACTAGGGCTATAGGAACCATGGTGAATTAACTAACATTGGTTAACATAAGGTAATTCTAGACCAATATGAATCCTTGTACTGTTCATCTCTTCATCATAAATGTTTCTTAATGATGCACAACGTCAGGATTTGCCCGAATTTCTTTCTTGCTTGAACCTAGAGAGGTAGAGATTAGGAAAAGAGAAGAACAACAAAGCTTTGAACTTTGAGTTTCATTGAATGACTTGAGTTGCTGTCGCAGGATAGTTAATTTGGGATAATTGATAACGGTTAAAGCAAAAACACTCAAGAGACCTAATCTGGTGAGTGAGTATAGTCATCCAATAGGGAATGAATCAGTCATTTGAATGAATCTATGTTATCAGTTCTATAGGCTAAGTATTGGGATAGATTACTAGTTTAATAACCCGAAGTTGTTATGAATCCATTGGGAACACTTCTCTAATTAATTGCATAAAGTTGATCACAACTATAATTTACCACTTTCTTACTTGATTCTTTCTTTAAACCCCCTTTAGGAAATATTTGTACTAAAAACGTAAATACTAGTGTTATTCTATATCCTGACCATATTCCCTGTGGGATCGACCCCAACCTAGTTGGGTTCTTTATCGACAACTTCCGCATCATACATTTACAGGGGTTTGATTTGAGCGTTATCAAAAATGGCGTCATTGCTGGGAATACAACTTAGGATTAGATTAATTTGTTGTGTTTAACTTTTAGTCTTTATTTCCTTATTTATGATTTATTTTGTTTTTGACACCCAGAAGTTACCACTTGGTGAATGCCAAGTACTCGTCAGAGCGGAGAACCTCTATTTCCTCTTGATCTTGAGCTAGAACAAACTCTAAGAAAAATGGACCGCAACAAAATCCTTGAGCAGATTCAAGCCAGATTATCTACCGACACTCACCGGGCGGAGTTAGCTCAGCAAGCTTCCCTGCAAGGGGCAGAGGATGCTCATGAAGAGGTAGTTAATGCTGGCCGTTAAGAAAGGGGTAACAGAGGCCATGGGCCACACTAGTTCCGTAGATATGCTCCTTAGTATGATGATGATGAGGTCTCGGATACTGATGAAGCCAGATCGACAAGAACAATTGTACATCCACCTTTGCCTGCTAGGGAAATTTGACATCACTGGCACCATGATCCAATTGCTCAATATGAAAGGGTGTTTAGTGGTAATGCAACTGATGATGCAAATATGCACCCGATGAACTTTATGAGGATCTACAAGCATACAGGTTGCTAGGCGTGAGCCAAGATGTGATCAGGTTGAGGCTCTTTCCGTTCGCACTATCCAAGGAGGCCACTCTATAGTTGTCGGAGTTACCAAAAGACTCCATCACCAACTGGAGGGAGCTTAAATAGGCCTTTTTGGGAAGGTTCTTCCCACCGTCCAGGATGCTGTAACTCAAAGATGAGATTTACAATACCCGAAAGCTCAAGATAGAGGCACTACATGAGACATGTCTAATATTCAAGAAGAAGCTGACTAAGTGCCCGAATCATAGAATTATGGATGAGAGTTTTTGGACATTTTCTATAGGTCTTTGAAAAACAACTCTAAGGTTGTGGAGGATACAGTGGCAGGAGGAGCATCAATGAGTCACTCATAGGAGGAAGCAGCTTCCAAACTAGACCAAGTTGTTAAAACAAACAGTGCTTGGCACATAAGGGAAGCTGAAGCAGCTGTAGGTACATATGCATAGGAATGACTATTGAGCAACACAGAAAAGAAAAGGAGCATGATCAGGAGTTGGCTCATAGGAGAACATCTTTAGACTTGCTCTAAAAGCATATTATGGTTTTTGGGGCTCAAAAGGTAAATGTAGTCGGAGTTCAAGGTCAAGAAATAGGGTTTGAGATATCTAATTTTGAGGAGGCAAACTTCTTGGATAACCAGGTGGTGGGTTTTCGAGCCAACACCCAAGTTTCTGGTCAAGACACTTGGCGCCAAGGTTCCAAAAATCAAGGTTGGCAACAGGAACGGGTATAAGGATAGGAGCAGAGGTCATGAGCGAGAAGGTAAGTGGAGAAAGAATGATGTCTACCGCAATGACCACACAGGCTTATATGTTCCTCCAAGGGTTCGAGAGGGTGATGATGGACCCTTATAGTTTGACAACATGATGTTTGAGCTACTTACGAAAGCAAAATCCAAGGATGATCAGCTAAAGAACATTCAAGGAGATATATCTGGCATGAGCCCAAAAGTTGAATCGCATGCCACAACAATCAAGCAGATTGAGTAGTAGTTGGGCAGATGTCTACATCCCTGGACCAAAGGCAGAAGGGTACGCTTCTTAGCAACAGAGTCCAGAATTCGAAAAATGACATTCACTCTATGGCTTTGATGACTAGGAGTGGGAAGACCACCATTGACCCTCCCTTACCAATTGTAGTTGAGATGGAAAGGTAGAAGGAGATTGAGCTGGATGATAAGGATGAGATTATTGAACAGGTTATTGCAAGTGAGGTTGGGTTGACTGAGGCTTCAGGAGATGAAAAGGAGTCTAGATCTAACAAAGGGAAGGCAAAAAAGGCCACACAGATTCTCAAGCCTATCCCTTGACCAACGCCACCATTCCCTCAGAGGATGAAAAAGAAGGCGGATGATGGGAAGTTCCAAAAGTTCTTATCAATGCTGAAATATTTGTCTGTGAACATCCCATTATCAAGGCATTAGAATAGATGCCTGGCTATGCCAAGTTCATAAAGGATCTGGTAATTAGAAAGAGGTCTGTGAGTTATGAGTCGGTTGGTAACTTGCATCATTGCAGTGCCATAGCCTCACAGGTCCTTGCTTAGAAGAAGGAAGACACAGGTTTCTTTACTATCCCGTGTACGATTGGAGATTTCTCGTTTTCTAAGGCTCTGTGTGACTTGGGTGCAAGCATCAACTTGATGCCTTTGGTTTTGTTTAGACAGTTGGCTTTGGGACCCCCATACTGACTATAATACAGCTATTGATGGTAGAACGCACAGTGAAGAAGCCATTGGGGCTCCTACAGGACGTGCTAGTGAAGGTAAATAAGTTTATCTCCCCTGTTGACTTCGTGATCTTTAATTTTGAGGTGGATTTTGAGGCCCCCATTATCTTGGGTCGACCATTCTTTGCCACTAGGAGAGCCCTAGTTGATGTTGAAGCGGTCCAGCTAAAGTTTAGGCTAAACAAAGAAGAGGTCACCTTGAACATCTATAGGTCAATAAAGCAACCTAATGAGTTCCGGGTAGATTCAGGAATTCTGAGTAGTCAAGAGACTTGCATCGTGCCACGACGTTAAATCAGGCACTTCTTAGGAGGCAACCCATGAGGTGGTTTGGTAAAGTCTGAGTAACTAAACTACCTACATCGTGTCACGACGTTAAATTAGGCGCTTCTTGGGAGTCAACCCAAGTATCTTGACTATTTGGTGTTCATTGTGCAGGTGAAACAAAAACTGATGGGAGAAAATGCAGGATAGGTGTGGACTACGAACCTCAGTACGAACCATAACATGATTGTAGACGCGTAGTCCCATCCATGGTGAAAAGCAGAGACTTGATATGGTGTAGAAGTTCATAATACGATTGGTCATTATGAATTGTACCTTCGTGGTATGAGTCGTAATACTCACCGTAGTGATGAACTTCCTTGAAAGTGCCAAAGTACTGAAGCCTGACCTACGGGTCATAGTATGGGTCGTGGCATGTTGGTATAACTCATACCATCCTCTCATAGGTCCCCATGTGAGTTTCCTCAGTCTCCAAGTACGAGTCTATGGGATGAGTAGTAGGTATGACCTATAAATCATGGTATGAGTCATGACGGGCAATTTAAATAAGATGACGCAGTTAACCCGACTCAACCTGGATTTTTAAAAATTCGCCCATAACCTATTTAAATCAAAAGTTGGACCTAAATTTCCCACACAACCCACGATCATCTCCCCTCAATCCTCAATCATCTGTAACTCGTGCAATACCCCATTTGAGCTCAAACCTATGCAAATAAACTTGCACAAAGAGATCGAATTCCTAACCCAAACCCAAAGCAAGCAATATTCTTTACAAGAATTTGAAAATAGCAAGTGATAACTCTTCATCGTAAATTCTTGATAGCACTAGCCACATTTTGTATTGTGATTCCTCAACTCATGAGAATGGGGATGAGGAAGGTGATCACAGGATAAGTATGAGTATGTGTTGACGGGTTTAGAAGTAGAAAAAAATGCTCAAGGACTTAAATTAACTTATGGGTAGTGACTTAATGGGAATAATGCATGATGGGGATTGAGTAGGTAGTTGAAAATGGTGTGTTGTGAGTCAATGCAGCGGGAAATTCTAAGTACCCATCACAAAAAAATGTTTGCCTACACAGCTGGTAAAGCACAAGGAGAGAACAGGCTTCATGAGTCATCCTATGACTCGTGGTGTTGTACTACGACTCGTAGGATGATCTATTGGGATTGTCCTAGTTTATTAAAATTTGAAAAATTATGGTATGGGACTTAGTATGATTCGTGGTAGCTCACTACAAGTCATACCAAGTAATTGTACCAACAAACAGTCGAGGTCAAATTCAAAGAGCAAAATCACGATCCATGGTACGACTCGTAGAACCATACTACAAACTGTGATAATGAGTTATACTATAGAAAGTCCAATTTTCAAATGTTCATTGTATGACTATTTGTATGGAACGTACCATTAATGCACGAGTTGTACAATGAGTCGTGAATGGGCTAAGAATGCACTACGAGTCACTATATGGATTGTACCACCAAGGTACGACTAGTACTAATGGATCGTAGGTTGAGATAGAACCTAATTTTATTGCTTCCTTTCTCTGAGATCACATGTATTAATCTTTCTTTCCATAGGTACCATGACAATCAAGAAGAGAGCAACCAAGAAGGCTCAGGACAAGGAGGCCAAAGCTGAGATTGCAACTCAGAGGGCCTTGAGGGATGAGGCCTCCGCATCCAAGCAGGAGAAAGACACCCTTAGTGATTCAGTGGAGGAATATCAAGTAGACATAGATGACACCGATGAGCCACAAACCACTAGGTCTCATCCTAAGCCTTAGTCCATAGCTGCTTCAGCCACACCAGCAGAAGCTCTCAGTCTGAGGAGAGAGATGAGGAGCATCCTCAGGAGTCTGGCAATGGCTTAAATAAGTCGAGGAGATGAAGCGGCTATTTTATGTCTACAGATTTAAGTGGATGGAAAGAAACCTTGACAGGTGTAGTGCTAATTGGTTAGGGAGTTCTATGCCAACTACTTGGCCACTTTGGAGTAGTGGACTCCGGTTGTGCGCAAAGTGAAGGAGCAGCCTAGGTTGGATAGCTTAAGGGTCCGAGGGTGCAAGATTGATTGCCCTGAGAGGGCCATCGCCCGGATTTATATGGGTGATGAGTTGGTAATTTACCAACTCATTTGGCTCTTAAGAATGAAATTTATCTTAGTTTTCAAGTCATTTAGATGAATTTTATGCCTTTTTTGTCGTTTTACGTGTATACATCTAAGTGGAAGAAGAAGAGCAAAAAGTGGAGTAAAAAGAAGGAAATCAGGTGAAAAATGGCCCTCCATCGAAGGACATCGACAAAATGCCAGCCAAACACAAATGACCATTACTTTGAAGAATAACTGCAACCGGCCGTCACAGGCATCAACTGGCAACTCGCCGATTAACTCGCCTACAGGAACCTGAACTTGTTGGATCAAGGAGGAAGAAACCGGTGTAGCGCGGTTGGAGGCCAGTGAATTGCAGAAGGTACTGCCGAATGATACTAGAAATCACTGAAGGAGCAGGAGATGACAGACAATCATTCACAGAGTGTAATGGGCGAACAGCCGGTGCCTATGCAAGTGAAAAAATGCTTGAATAGAGGCAATTGCATCTAACATTGAAAAAGAGGAGATTAGTTGCCCTATTTTTGTATATAGTCTAGAATAAAGTACTCTGTACATATCAGATCTTAACTTTAGCTTTGTAAACATTCCTTTTGCCTTAGGAGTCTAGCAATGGCTTAAATAAGTCAAGGAGATGAAGCGGCTATTTTATTTCTATAGATTTGAGTGGGTGGAAAGAAACCCTGACAGCTGTAGTGGTAATTGGTTAGGGAGTTCTATGCCAACTACATGGCCACTTTGGAGTAGTGGACTCCAGTTGTGCGCAAAGTGAAGGAGCAGCCCAGGCTGGATAGCGAAAGGGTCTGAGAATGCAAGGTTGACTACTCTGAGAGGGTCATTGCCTGGATTTATATGGGTGATGAGTTGGTAATTTACCAACTCATTAGGCTCTTAAGCATAGGCTTTAGCTTAGTTTTCAAGTCATTTAGATGAATATTATGCCCTTTTTGTCATTTTACATGTAGACATCTAAGTTGAAGAAGAAGAGCAAGAAATGGAGTAAAAAGAACGAAATTAGGTGAAAACTGGCGCTCCATCGAAGGACACTGATCTCGGGCAAAATAGCATGCCCGAGTGATGCTATATAACTTAATTTAGTCTTGTTTATCTACTTATTTATATACATTTTCATGTGATTTTATATAAATGTGAATATATGTACTAACCAACATGATTAGTCCTTGTTTTTGTAGGTTTAAAATGAATTTGAGGAACCAATCTATGAGTTGGTGAAGTAGAGGAATGGAGTCGGAAGAGAATTACAAAAGTCGGCAAGGAACCATGCCTTGGCAAGGATGGCTGCGCCAGGCAGCATGCCACGCTGTGCGTGTGCCACGCCTAGCGCCGTGCCACGCCAATTCCAGGCGCGAGAAGAAGGCAGCAAGCATGCACCCTTCACGCCAGCGCCGTGACACGCGGGCCATCACGCAACACGGGCAGCGTGCCACGCCGGCCATCGCTGCAAGCCTCGGCCTAATGTCATCCTAAGGTGATTTCCAGTGTGCATTCGCGTTCCCTCTGTGTCACGGAGGCAGTGCTCCATGATACACTCCGTGACACGGAGCCATTCCACGACAGGCAAAATTTTGTACAACTCTCATTTACTATAAATAGGTCCCTTAGCTCCTAAAATCAGGAAGTCACGATTTTATTCTGAAAAACCACCTAGGAGTGAAGGGAGAAGTAGGAGAACTCACATAGGGTTTATCAATTTCATTTTCTCTTCTACCAATTCTTGTAAGTACGTTACTTTAACAATTTTTTCTTGTAATTTTACAAACATGAGTGGCTAGACCCCTTCCTCTAGGGTTGAAGCCACAAGATATGATTGCGATTTTGCGATTTTGTTTTGGTTTTTAGTTATCAATTGTTGTTTTGTCTTGCATTTTGAATTATGGTTGTTTTTATGACTGATCACCCTGAAAACAAGTGGGTTAAGCTTAGGTACATGCTTGAGAAAGATAACCTAGGAAAGAACAAGAGAATGTAGGGAGCAAGATTGTATCTCACGGTATGATTTCTGTTAGGATAGAAATATACCTAATACCTTGCTTGGTTGATAAAATGGGAAGATGGAAAGACACCAACTTAGAATTATCACATCACCACTCGTAGAAGTAGTTGAAGCTATGTTTGGTTAAATGGTTAGAGGTACGGAAGTACCCAAATCAATGGCATAACCCCATAAACCACATCCATATAGTGAATTGCCCACAAACTAGAAATAACATCCTCGCTCAACAATGTAGTAGCAAGGCTAGTTTGTCGTGTTTAGAGGTTTGGAAGGCCATGAACATTCAATTTTAATTATGTGAGACGACAATTGATAGCTTCATACTTAAACCATTGCAAATCGTAGTATCGCATGATTATTTGGCTTTAACTCTAGTTGCTCCTTGAATTAATTCAGAGTATTTCATTGACCGCCCCTAGATTTAAATAGAATTTATCGAAAACTTCTACAATCAACACTTGAGGCATTTAATATCACACTTGAACTCTATAGTTAGCTGAATTGGTCCAGTCCCTGTGGGTTCGACATCCGGCTCTTAAAAAGGGCCACTATATTACTTGTACGACCCGTACACTTGCGGGGGCATCAGACACTGACAAAACACCAGCCAAAGACAAATGACCACTACTTTGAGAAACATCTACAACCGGCGGTCGCAGGCATCAACCAGCAACTCGCCAATTAACTCGCCTACAGGCACCTGAAATTGTTGGATCAAGGAGGAAAGAAACCGGTGTGGCGCGGTTGGAGGCCGGCGAATAGTAGAAGGTACCGTTGAATGGTACTAGAAATCACTGAAGGAGCAGGAGATGACAGACAGTCATTCACAGACTGTAACGGGCGAACCGCTGGTGCCTATGGTAATGAAAAAATGCTTGAATAGAGGCAACTGCATTAACAATGAAAAAGAGGAGATTAGTTGCCCTATTTTTATTTGTAGTCTAGAATAAAGTACTCTATACATATCAGATCTTAACTTTAGCTTTGTAAACATTCCTTTTGCCTCTGGATTCTGGCAATGGTTTAAATAAGTCGAGGAGATGAAGCGGCTATTTTATTTCTATAGATTTGAGTGGATGGCAAGAAACCTTGACAGTTGTAGTGCTAATTGGTTAAGGAGTTCTATGCCAACTATCCAGCCACTTAGGAGTAGTGGACTCCAACTGTGCGCAAAGTAAAGTAATAGCCCAGGCTGGATAGTGTAAGGGTCTGAGGGTGAAAGGTTGAATGCTCTGAGAGAGCCATTGCCCGGATTTATATGGGTGATGAGTTGGTAATTTACCAACTCATTAGGCTCTTAAGAATGAACTTTATCTTAGTTTTCAAGTAATTTAGATGAACTTTATGCCCTTTTTGTCGTTTTACGTGTAGACATCTAAGTTGAAGAAAAAGAGCAAGAAATGGAGTAAAAAGAAGGAAATCAGGTGAAAACCGATGCTCCATCAAAGGAAACCGACAAAATGCCAGCCAAACACAAATGACCACTACTTTGAGGAACAACTGCAACCAGCGGTCGCAGGCATCAATCGGCAACTCGCCAGTTAACTCACCTACAGGCACCTGAACTTGTTGGATCAAGGAGGAAAGAAACCGGTGTAGCGCGGTTGGAGGCCAGCGAATCCCAGAAGGTACCGCCGAATGGTACTAGAAATCACTGAAGGAGCAGGAGAAGACAGACAGTGATTCGCAGAGTGTAACGGGCGAATCGCTGGTGCCTATGCAAGTGAAAAAATGCTTGAATAGAGGCAATTGCGTCTAACACTAAAAAAGGAGATTAGTTGCCCTATTTTGTATATAGTCTAGAATAAAGTACTCTGTACATATCAGATCTTAACTTTAGCTTTGTAAACATTCCTTTTGCTTTGGAAGAAAGTAGAATTCTATTGGTGGAGATTGTTGAATATTTCTTTTCTTTTCTTCATTTTCTTCCTTAGCAAGATATTTCCATTGTTGCAGACATATTTTGAATTTGATTTTATTGCTCTTATTAATGAAATCAATTAGTTTATTATTGAATATACTCTTTAGTTTATTAACCATGAGTAGATAAATCATCAACTAGAGGTGTTTGATGATGAGTGCTTAATTAGATTGTGTATTTCTAGATTCATTTCAAAATTGCTTAATTAGTGTAAATATGTTAAGTTCTCTCCAATTTATAATTGATGACCTATAGTTGCAAATGTGGGTCTAATTTTCTTACTTGATTTCTGCTGAAAGATAAAAATTTAGTATTGGAGAGAATTTGATGGTGGAAATGGATGTGACGTTGTGGAGTTGGGCTAGAAATAGCCAAAACTACACTCCTAATTAATAGCTAATAGCTAGAGATAGTGAAGCTATTAATTCAAACTTGATTGGGCTGATTTAATTGTGTCTACTGGTTCAAAAGAACTCTAGAAAGAGGCATTCATGGGGTTGAAAAGCACATAATGCCTACTTGTCCAAAGTTATTTACAAAATTTGCAATGATAAGATGATCTAGCATTGCCTTGTTTAATTAGCACATCATATATACCACACCTCGAGTCCCTCTTATTATTGTGTACAACTTTGGTTATTTTGGTATTCTAATTAGCTGAGTTAGAATCCATAGCATATTTTCAATGTCAAGTTTCCGTCAAAATATTTACTGCTTTGTTTCTTTTGAGTGGTGTGAACTAATTTAAATTTTCCTAACAACACTTGCGTATATTACTTGTTGGTCTCTATGGGGTTCGACTCCGACATCCATCGAGATATTTGTTTTGATAAAACGGCCATTTATGCTTCTTCATAACGAAAAGTATATTTTGGATGTTATCAAAGGGTTGGTTACAGGGCCCCAACTGCTACAACAGAGTTCGACCACCGGTTTGATGCCCTGAAAAGGGTCAAGCAGTTGAGTCTAGAGGAGAGATATAGGCAGCTGAGGTGGTTGGCTCGGTGATTGCTGAGAATAAGAAGGAGGTTGAATGGGTGTCCAGTGGACAGCAGGTCATCAAAGCTTCACTTAACTCATAGTGAAGGCCTGCTAGACACTAGTTCACCACAGGTTGGCACCGACGGCGAATGATAACACCCTAAGCACCGACATAGCAGCATTAGTGGCAAGCATCATGTCTAGATATGCCATTAACATCCCAAGGGCAATAGTATAGGAGATTCAAGATATAGCTCTAGCCTTGAGAACAACCATTCCATTCCTGAGTCTCATATGTATACTCTGCATAGAGTCCGGCAAAAGAGTGATAGTTGAGGTTGATACCAAAATTTGAGGAAATCGCACTACTGGCATCAGGCTAATAAAAGATGAGATGAACCCTGTGAGCCAGGTTAGAGTACCAGCAACACAGTCCCACCACCACAGCTAGCTGGGGGCGAGTAGGTAGATGCCCCCACCTCTATTGAACAATTGAAGCCAGCCACACAGCAGTTGCCCCCAGCACTTCCTCATCACCTCCACTAACCGTATTGGGTCAGGTTCCTTTAGGATGCATTCGAGTGGCCCATGATTTCCTACAAAATATGGCCAAAAGGCTGAAATTGATCAAGAAAAAGGTCAATGTGATGTTAGAGTAGGTCAATCCTTGGGCAAACGCTGAGATTGAGGAGGCTGCGAAAGGGCTACACATCAGATTGGATAGCTTAGAGCTTCAGCTCAATGAGCGGCTATCTGAGCAGCTGGATGTGGGGAGCTTGAAAGATAAGATTGGGTCACTACGGAGTCAGCTAGCTGAGTTGTCGTCTAGGCAGCCGACCATATTGCAGCCACCATGATGTCACTGTGTGAGGATGATCCAGAGGAGGAGCTTGATCTAGGGGAATTCTAGGCTCCTAAGCCAGCCAGTGGAGAGAATGGAAAGACGAGAGCCGCAGAGGTAGTTGATGAGGAGACATCCAGGAAGAGGAAAAGAAGAGAAGGGAAGGAGTGATGGCACCAGCTTGCAAACTCATGACGAGAACATGTTTGAGCTATAGGGAGAGCTAAAGGAGCGGGGCACTCAGCTGTTGTACCCGGAGAACTTGCGAGTGTCAAGGAACCTTTGCTTGAGCCACATTCAGTCAAAATAGATAAGAGGTTGCTAAGGTGTCCAAGACTGCTGGGGGGACCACAACCCCCGCCACCACAACATTGAGTACGCTGGCCATGCTGGTGGCACAATTGCAGCAGAGGGGAGTGTGCCTTCACACCAGCCTCCACAGGATGACAAGAGTTCTTAGAGTGCCACAGGAATGTTCCTCCCTTAGTTTTTATTTCCTTGCTTTGTGGACAAAGCATGATTTTCAAAGAGGGGGTGTATCTGTCTTTTGGGTTTTTTTTAATTCATCCAAGGGTTTTTAATGTCGTGTTTCTTTTCCCTCGAACATGATATCTAGTAGAACCGGCATATTTAGGATGTTTTGCTTAACTAGAAAGAGATTAGGAGTACTTTACAACCAATAAATGCACATGTGTTTGGTATTTTTAAATTGTTGAAAAAATGACCCTTTTTAAAATTTTTGTTGTATAATTAGCTGCGCTTGTTGACTGAGAAACATGACCAATGTGGATCTTTTTGTGGCATTTTAATGATTAGCGTGATTAAATATAGCTTAGTTGTGCATAAACCAGATAGGTAGTGTGTGATGCGAACTTGTACCATGTGTGAGTGAGGTTCTTACTTAGTTCAATGTTGTGTTAGTGATCTAAAAATTGCCTGATTGGTCTTTACTTAGGTTATAGGATAGTTAGTTAGAAAAGGATTACAGGCTGTTGTTGAACTAGATTACTTTTAGCCTAAATTGCCTTACCAAATGAATAAGTATCCCTTGATCCAAATGTTTGAGCTTTAATTGACCATCTTTCTTTGATTAACCTATTCACCTTCCCACTTGTTTATAATGAACCTGTTTTGGCCCTGGTCCTTCCTTGGACATTGTGAACCTCAATTTAGGCATATTGGCTAAGTTGAATGCGGCTATTGTAGGGGTGCGGAAGCTATATGGGGGAAATAAAAAGGAGAAAAAGTTAGTTAATGAAAAGTGGGTGTGGTGTGAAAAAAGAGAAGGAAAAAGAAAAAGAAAAGAAAAATCTAAAGAAAAATAGAAATAAGAGAAAAGTGAAAAAAAACCATACCCACCAGTTTAAACAGGAATGAAATGGAGAAAAGGGAGGAGAAATAACTCGAAGTTGTTATGAATCCATGGGCAATACTTCCCGAGTTAATTGCATAAACTTGATCACAACAACAATATACCACTTTCTTACTTGATTCTTTCTTTAAACCCCCTATTAGGAAATAATTATACTAAAAGCGTAAATACTAGTACTATTCTACATCCTGACCATATTTCCTGTGGGATCAACCCCAACCTAGTCAGGTTCTTTATTGACAACATTTGCGTCATACTTTACAGGGGTGTAATTTGAGCGTTATCAACATAGTAGAGTATGTTGTCAGTACTTTGAATATACTGAGTACGTAGAGAAAGTAAAACATGCTAATAAAACAGTAGTTTGAAATCTTGTGTATGAAACAATATAGAGCATGAGAGTAAAGGCAACATGCTAATAATCTTGAAGTAATCATAATCTTGAAGTAATCATAATCATGGCATATTCATCATAAGCTCAAACATAATGAACAAAATTTAAAAAATAAAAATCATATAATGTACCATATTTAAAATCATAAGTGAAAACTCTAATACTGAATAATGGGTCAAATATGTCATAAAGAATAGTATTGTAAGCCATGGACATGAGTAACTTGATACATCAGGAATAATGGGAGGCTTCATTGTAACCAACACCATCATGATAGAGTTTACATGATGCCCCAACAATGGCGCTCAAATGGGTAGAGCAATCCTAATCCTTACCAGGGCAAAGAACAATAAGGCGTATATCACTCGTGAGCCCCGTCGGGCTAGGGGAACACTCTCTGGCAAGGCCCCAAACATGAATATATACCTATGGTGGCGCATAGTTATGAGGTTCAGGGTTTGCCTGAACCCCTAGCCTACTAGGCGCTAGACACTACTCGCAAAAATACATTCAGATCATAATCATCATAGTGAGAACATACTTGTATGGGCTAGTTCAAAAATCATGAAATCATAATCATACTTGACATATGTAAACTAGCCATGAAAATAACGCCACAATTGGCCATGATACATAAACTTGATTTTCATGAAATGCATACATACTTGAAGTAAGACTTCATAAATCAAAATCATAGAATCATAGGTTTAAGAATTTATGAACACTCACACATAGTTTGATAATTCATCATAACTTGAAATCATAGGCTTATAAGCTTGAAATTCATGAATCATGCATAATAGGGCAAAATCACCAAAGACTTAAAAGTATAGATCCATGAGATATTCTAGTAGAAAATAGGTAATCATAATTATAAATCATGAATTTAACCATTAGAGTCTTGAATTGATAAGAGATCATAAGAGATTCGATGAGAATTGGGTCTAACCCTAGAATTTCAACATATCACACTTGGAGACTGGTAATCATTAGATAGGGATGAAACTAGGCATGAGGGTGGAAGGTTTCCCCTATTCATAACCCTATATACCCGGGCTTGATGAATCCCTAGCTTGAATGGAAGACTCAAGAGAGAATTGAATAATCTTGATGAAGAACCCTAACCTTGGCTTGAAAGAATTTAATCTTCCAATTGAGGTATTAGGAGTAGAATGAGGGTTTAGGCTTAGCAAAACACCTTAATACACCCCTCAAAGAACCCATAATGACGTCATTTAGGAGTTAAAAGCTTAAGAAGTTACAAAAATATCCCTGAGACTTCGCATTTAAAAACCGTCCCATCTAGGGGTACGGCTCGTCTTATGACTCATAAGACCTTACCATGACTCGGTTGAGTCTCATGGTCTTAAGTCCTACCTCGAATCATTTTTTGAACTTCACGCCATGGGTACCTACCACGATCTGTACCTTCTTACCATAGGTCATTCCTAGACTCGTGGTTCCTCACATCATCTCAGAATACTACTCTAAATCTCTTCCTACAACCCCCTGGTACGACTCTTACCATCTAGGTACGCATCGTAGGTCTCTGTCATAGCCTAACTTGATCATTCCTGGACACCATGCTATGGCCAATAGTACGACTTGTACCACCCATCAACAAGTCGTACTGAGGCCTGTACTGGGGCATATTGCAGACTTTTCTGCTAGTCAAATTTCAAATCTTGAGTCTAATCTTAGGAAACTTTAGAGTGTTACATTATCTCCCCTTTGGGAACATTCATCCTCAAATGGAGACTAAATAAGCTAAAAAGATAGTGAAATAGCTGCAATCCTAAAACTAAAACTATAGACTGTAAAATTGATGGAGTGACTGACTCCAGACTAAGATACATGACTGAACTGAGTTCATTAAAAATACATGCATGCTATGACATGAAAGGATATGAGATAGATGAACTTGTCATGAAATTGAATAGAGTACTAAGGAGGAAACTGGTACCTCATGTTGGAACTGAACCGGAAGGGAAAAGATACGAGTACCTAGCCATCATATCTATTTCAGCTTTCCTTGTAGCTCTCTCAACAAGCTGATTTCTCCACAAAACCTTCACTAAAGCTACTTCCTTGGTTCCTCAATTTCTAAACCTGGCGATCAAGGATCTCAACCAATACTTCCTTGGTTCCTCAACTTCTAAACCTGGCGATCAAGGATCTCAACCAAAACTTCCTCATAGGTAAGGCGATTCTTCACCCCAATGCTCTCTACCATAAAGACTCAAGCTAGGTCACCGGCTATTCTTCACCTCAATTCTCTCTACCGAAAAGACTAAAGCTAGGTTGCCAATGCACTTTTTTAGCAAGGACACATGGAACACCGGATGTACTAAAGCTAACTCTGATGGTAGCTCCAGCTCATATGCCATATTGCCAACTCACCTTAGAATCCTATAAGGACCAACATATCAGGGACTAAGCTTCCTTTTTCTTTACGAGCCTCTTAACTCCCTTCATGGGAGACACTTTCAGAAACACCCAATCATCGATCTCGAACTCAAACTCTCTCCTCTAACATCCGCATATGATTTCTGAAAACTAGGAGTTATTTTCAGCCTTTCTCTAATAAGCTAAACATTCTCCATGGCCTCATGAACTGAATCTGGTCCTATCAATGTAGCCTCGCCTACCTTGAACAATCCAATAGGTGATCTACACCTCTGCCCATAAAGAGTGTCAGGACCTAGGCTGGGACCACGGACCAAGACACGGAACCTAGAACCACGAATGGTTCCAAGTCGACCCATGGCATAAACATAGAAACTAAAGAACATATATTAAAGCGGAAACTAATAACTTAAACATGAATGAGCAGAAGTCTGAATAACATAATGTATATCAAACGATAACATCATACAGCTGAATCTCAAGTTGAATATACTGGTCTATGTCTAAAAAGCTTCTACTAACTGATAAGATGCTGGGACAAGTCCCCTAGCTATCTCCAAGACTAAAACAAACTGACAACACAAAACTAAAATGATAGACGCCCTCGAATGTGAGGACTCACGCAAGGAAGGCCTAAACTGAGTTCATAGGGAAAATGAGCTATCAGCGAGACTAAACTGGATCACCTGAACCTATATAATGAAATAATATATCATAGAGTATGAAATAATATAGCATATTTTGAATGTATTGAGTATGTAAGGGAAGTAAAACATGCTTAGTAAAACGTCAGTTGAAATCATGCATATAAATCAAAGATCATGATAATAAGGACTACATGCTGAAAACTGAATCTGAGGCATGCATAGTCATAAGCTGATTATCATAACTGAACATAGTGACCCAAGATTTAGAATTAGAAAACACATGACTTGTCATAGTTGAAACCGTAAGTAAAAACCTATAAACTGATCATTAGGTAAAATCTGCTATAAAACATAATATCATAAGTCATGAATATGCGTAATGTAAAAAATGAGGAACAATGGGAGACTCGCCATAACTGACACCATCATGATAGAGCTTACATGATGCCCCAACTATCACACTCAAGTAGGCAGAATTGTCCAAAACCTTATCAAGGCTAAGGACGATACCATGATATCAATATTAAGCTGAGGCCCCTTTAGGGCAAGGGAAAACTCTCTAAGAGGTCCCAAAAATGTATATATACCTACATTGATGCATAGTTCTGAGACCAAGGATATCGAAACCCCAAGCCTACTCGATGCTAGACACTACTCCCAAAAATATGCATAGTACTCCTATCGTTTTTCAACGAAGCAAAAATCATAATTTCATGCATCGTTTGAAATATGAACATTGGGAGTCCTGACTCCAAAACATATCATAAGGTGATCTTATTAGCCTTGGCCAAATAATGAAAACATACTTAACTTGAATGGGCTTGCCCAAATAATAAAATCATGCATACTTGAAATAGAATTCATAAGTCAAGATCATGTATTCATACATGGGAAATTTATAAACCTTCATTCTTTCTAGATATTGCATCATACTTGAAATCATGAATCATAAGTTTGACTTTTCATAAAACCTTCACAATAGGGCATAATTTCTAATAATTTGAAATCATGAATTTGTAATCAAATGGTGTATAAAATCTGCCCATTAGACTTAAAACATGCTTTAGAACATAAGGGGATTAGACCCATAAACATATCATAGAGAATTTCATAATATTGGGTTAAAACCCTATAAATCCATATACTTGAATTCATGAACTTGAGGAGAAATTTGGGCATGAGAGTTAAAGAAAACCCTCATTCATAGCCCTACATGTAAACTAATTATCAAATTATCCTTGAAATCCCAAGAGAGTTGGGGAAGAATTGAGAGAACTCTATCTTGATCTTCAAAGAGAAACTCAAAACTTTGCATGCATGGGAGCCTAATGACTTGAGATAGGCTAAACCCTCTTAAAATACTCTATTCAGGGCTTCAACGATGTAGTTTAGGACTTAGGAGCTTGGAATCATACAAATACCCTTAATGATTCATCTGGAAAATGGACACTACTAGTTATAATGATCCATCCAATGAGTCATTGTAGGATACAACGGCTCGTTGCATCGTCCATCGTTCCCTGGGGCATTTCTTGAACCTCATTCAATGGCAACTCAGGATGACCCTGTGGATCTTCTAATGAGTCGTTGCTAGTCCTGTTGCTTACTAGAAAAATTTTTACCGGGGACTTTCCACAAGAGACACAAAGGGTCGTTGTTCCCTAAAATGACTCGTCCCTTGAGTCTTTCTATGACTTTGGTGCAATTTTGCCTGATTCCTCTTATTCAACACTTAGGTTTCATCTTAGGAACTTCCTGGGTGTCATATTATCTCCCTCGTAGGGACATTCTTCCTCAAATGCAGACTAAGCATACTGAAGGGCTAGGGAAAGAATTGCAATCGCAAAATTGAACACTGAAGTTGAAATCTGACAGAGTGACTGAATTCGGACTGAAATACATGACTGACTGAATTCATAAGACATACATACATGCAATGATATGAAAAGGACTTTGATACATGAGCTTGACATGAAACCGAATAGGGTACTAAGGAGGAAACTGATATCTCATACTAGAACTGAGCTGGAAGGGAAAAGATGTAGGCATCTAGCCATCATATCTACTTCAGCTTCCCACAAAGCTGCCTCAACAAACTGATTCCTCCACCAAACCTTCACTAAAGTTACTTCCTCATTTCTCAACTTCCAAACCTGACGATCAAAGATATCAATTGGAACCTCCTCATAGGTAAGGCTATCCTTCACACTTATGCTTCCCACTGGGATAACTAAGGTCGAGTTAGAAATGCACTTATACAGTAGAGATACATGGAAAACTGGATGTACCGAAGCCAACTCCGCAGGTAGCTCCAACTCATATGCCACCTTGCCAACTCACCTCAGAATCCTATAAGGACCAACATATCAGGGACTAAGCTTTCCTTTATTCCCAAACCTCATTACTCCCTTCATCGGAGACACCTTCAAAAACCCAATCGTCGGGCTCAAACTCAAGCTCTCTCCATCTAACATCTGCATAAGACTTTTGACAACTCTGAGTTGTCTTCAGCCTTTCCCTAATAATCTAGACTTTCTCCATGGCCTCATGAACTGAGTCTGGCCCTATCAATGTAGTTTCACCTACCTCAAACCATCCAATAGGCGATCTACACCTCTGCCCATAAAGAGCCTCAAATAAAGCCATCTAAATGCTGGAGTGGTAACTATTATTGTGGAAAAACTCGATGAGAGGCAAGTGGTCATCCCAAATACCCTTGAAATCAATCACACATTCTCTCAACATATCCTCAAGGGTTTGAATGGTCCGCCCGCCTGACTATCTATCTGCGGGTGAAAAGCAGTGCTAATCTTTACCTAAGTACCAAGTCCCTTCTAAAAAGTTCTCCAAAACTAAGAGGTGAACTACGTACCCCTATCTGAGATGATGGACTAAGAAACTCCATGCAATTAAACTAACTCCCGAATATACAATCTAGCATAATCCTCAGCTAAATCGGTAGAATTTACCGATAGGAAATATGCTTCTTTAGTTAACCTTTCTACAACCACCTATATATAGTCATACTATTGGTGTGCTTGGGGAAAACCTGTAATAAAGTCCATATTGATCTTCTCCCACTTCCAAGTGGCAATACTAATGTCCTAAAGCATACCCCTAGGTCTCTAATGCTAAACCTTCACCTACTGGCAATTCGGACACTAGCCACAAACTCCGCTATGTTCTTCTTCATGCCATTCTACCAATAGACTTCCCGTGGTCACGGTACATCTTGGTGGCACCTGGGTGGATAGAATATCGAGATAAATGAGCCTCACCCAAAATCTGCTCTCTCAAGTCATCAACAGCTGGCATGCACAATCGACCCTAATATTGAAGTACACCATCTTCCCTTTGGGAGAAAACCTCCACCTTCTGATTCTGGACAGCTTTCTTTAGCTTTACCAATATAGGATCCTCATCTTGCCTAGCCTTGACCTCAGTCACCAATGAAGATTCTAGCCCATTCTAAACAATGACACCATAATCTATTGAGTCAACAAGGCGAACCCCTAAACGAGCAAGCCTGTGGACATCCTTTGCTAACTCCTTCGTCCCATCCTCAACATGAGACACACTCTCCATGGACAACCTACTAAGAGCATCCGCCACTACATTGGCCTTGATCGGGTGATAAAGGACACTCATGTCATAGTCCTTGAAAAGCTCTAGCTATCTCCTTTGTTGCAAATTCAGGTCCTTTCCAGTGAACCCATATTGAAGGCTCTTGTGGTCTGTGATACATCCACATGCACCCCATACAAGTAGTGCCTCCAAATCTTCAATGCAAACACCACCATTTCCAACTCTAGGTCATGCGTCGGATAATTCTTTTCATGAATCTTAAGTTGTCTAGAGGCACATGCAATGACCTTACCATGTTGCATCAACACAAAACCAAGACCAACTCTGGTGGCATCACAATACAAAACAAAACCACCTGTGCCCTCTGGTAGGGTTAATACTGGGGCTGAAGTGAGTCGAGTTTTTAACTCCTGAGAACTCATCTCACAAGCATCTGGCCACTGAAATTTGACCTTCTTCTGGGTCAACTTAGTTTGTGGTGCTGCAATAGATGAAAATCCTTCAAAAACCTCTTGTAATAGCCAACTAAACCCAAAAAACCCCTAATGTTTGAAGGATTAACTGGTCTAGGCCAATTGTTCACCGCCTCTACTTTTTAGAATCCACTGCACACCCTCGGTAGACACCACATGGCCCAAAAATGTTACTGAGTTCATCCAAAACACACACTTGCTGAATTTAGCAAACAACTGGCGATCCTTAAGAGTCTACAACACAATCCTCAAATGAGCGGCATGCTCCTCCTCACTCTAAGAGCATATAAGAATCTCGTCTATGAATAAAATTATGAACATATCCAAATGCTATTTGAATAACCTATTCATCAAGTGCATAAAAGCTGCAGGAGAATTCATTAGTCCAAAAGACATAACTATGAACTCATAGTAACCATACCGAGTCTTGAAGGCTGTCTTCTGTATGTCACTCTATCTAACTTTGAGCTGATGAAAGACGAATATAAGGTCTAACTTTGAGAAGCACTTAGCATCCTGAAGTTGGTCAAACAACTCATTAATTCTAGGGATGGGGTACTTGTTCTTGATCGTGACCTTGTTCAACTACCGATAATCAATGCACATTCTAAGGGAATCATCCTTCTTTCAAAATAAAGAGAACTGGAGCACCCCACGAGGACTTACTAGGCTTGATCAAATCCTTATCTCCCACTTGGGAGGGACTCCTAGTAGATCATCTGGGAACACCTCGAATACTCACATATTATAGGAACTGACTAAAGAGTCGAGGTCTCGGACGTAGCATCCTTAAGCTAAACTAGATGGTACACATAACCTTTAGAAATCGTATTCTCGGCCTTGAGATAGGAAGCAAAGAGACCTACAAGCATAGCTAAACTACCTTTCTATTCTAGCACTGGCTCACCCAAAAATCGAAACTCTACTGTATGGGTTCTACAATTAACTGAGGCATAACATGCATGTTACTAGTCTATACTGAAGATAACATCAAAATTGGTCATGTCTAACTCTGCTAGGTCGGTTGAGGTTATTTTCTAAAGGACTTTGATAGGGAAATTTCTGTACACCCGTCGAGCTATAACTAAGTCACCGACTGGAGTAGAGACTAAGAAGGGTTCTGACAGAATTTCGGGACTAACTCTAAAACTATGAGCAATATATGGAGTCACAAAAGATAAAGTAGTCCCTGGATCCAACAATGCATACACATCAAGATGTAATACTAATAACATACTAGTAACCACATCGGGAGAGACCGCCTGCTCCTGACGAGATGATAGTTCATAAAATCTATTCTGATGCTGGCCACCACCTGCACTAGTGGATGCACCCTGCTGAGCTGAGTGTGCTGGTGGAGCTGTTGAATTGGTGGCTGGGTCACGACCTCTATTATGGCCCTATGTAGCTGAAATGCAGTCTCTGAGTAGATGTTCGGACTTTCTACACCCGAAGCATATGCCTGAACCCGCTAAGCACTTTCTTGTGTTCCTCCTACCACATCTCCCATAGACTGGAATTCTAGGCTCTCCTAATATGCTCCCTTGACCTATAGATCCTGATGCTCTACCCCTCTGATCACGCCTATATCTAGACGCAACACTAGCTGATGATGGTGCTGGGGATGACGACCTCTGGTGGGACTGATGGCGATGTCCTCCACCTAACCTCTATTTGAACAGTCCATAACTCCTTGTCCTGGCCCTATTTGCCTCTCTCTCCTTCTCCATCATCTGCTCCGCCTCTATTTGCTGTGCATATATGAACAACTGTGAGAAATCTAGGTCACTGTTTAGCATAATGGTCCTGCATTCCTTGACCAGTGAATCGGATACTCCATTCATAAAATTGCTCATATGAGCCCTCTAATCTGCAACCATATCCTGTGCATACTTGGACAGCCAGGTAAACTCCAAGCCATACTCTTGGACAGTCCTATGGGGCTACTTTTAGGTTGACTAACTCCACTACCTTCGTCGCCCTTAACTCTCTAGGGAAGAACCTGTCCAATAAGGCAGTCACGAACTCATCCCAACTCATGGGGATAGCTCTCACGGCTCTACTCTCCTTCCACTGGCAGTACCATATGTAAGGAACCCCCTTTAGCAAATAGGAGGCTAAGTCTGCACTCTCTTCTCTGGTCACCCCAATAATCTGGGGGATCTTCTGCACCTCCTCAATAAACTTATGCGGGTCCTCATCCACCTTCGAACCAAGGAACTCAGGTGGGTTCATCTTGAGAAAATCTCGAACTCTAGTTGCTACGACATTCCCATACCGAGGAACAGGGCCACTGCCTATTGATTGACCTAAGCGGTCATAGCATGTGCCAACATCTAAAATGCCACTCTAAACTCGCATGAGTCACCTGCTAGGGCAAAGGATCTTCTTGTGTTTGCGGGGCTTGCTGATGCCCATCTCCATTCCCATTGTCATAGGCATTTTCGTTGCCATTCCTTCTACCATTTACTTGGTGTGGAGGTATATTTCTACAAACTCATATAGCATGAGTTAGAAGGATAGAGAGATACTTCATCGCATGACATAGATCATAAAAGAATGGAGATTTCCTAAAACGTCTTGTAGCATCTTCCCCATAAGTGTGGAGCGCTTCACACCCATAAAAAAGACTCTACTCAATGCGTCTTTCAGCCACCCTAGGACACTCTAAATTTTTGCTCTGATACAAAGTTTGTCATGACCCAAGCTGAGAACCCAGAACGATACACGGGACCTACAACCACAAATGGCTCCAAGTCGACTCATGGCATGAACATAAAAACAACAGAACATATATTAAAGTAGAAAGGGATAATTTAAACATTAATAAGTGAAAGTATAAATAACATAACGTATATCAAATGATAACATCACAATGCTAAATCTCAAGCTAAACATACTGGTCCATATCTGAAAAGCCTCTACTAACTTATGAGATGCTGGGACAAGCCCCCCAGCTATCTCTAAGAATGAAACAAACTGAAAACACAAAATTGAAATAATAGACACCCTCAAATGATGAGGACTCACCCAAGGCACGGTTGAACTGAGTTGATAGGGAAAGCGAGTAATAAGTGCGACTGCACTGGATCACCTGAACCTATATCATGAAATGATATATCATAGAGTATGTGGTCAGTACTTTAAATGTATTGAGTATGTAAAGGAAGTAAAACATGCTTAGTAAAACATCAATTGAAATCATGCATATAAATTAAAGATTATGAGAGTAAGGATTGCATGTTGAAAAAAAAACCGGAGACATACATAGTCATAAGCTGATTATCATAACTGAACATAGTGACCCAAGATTTAGAAATAGAAATCATATGACTTTTCATAGTTGAAATCATAAGTATAAGCCCATAAACTGATCATTGGGTCAAATTTGTTGTAAAACATAATATTATATGCCATGAACATGCGTAACTAAAATCATGAGGAACAATAGGAGACTCTCCATAACCAACACCACTACGTTAGAGCTTACGAAGTGCCCCAACTATCACACTCAAGTGGACAGATTCGTCTGAAACCTTGTCAGGGCTAAGGACAATACCATGATATCGATACCAAGTTAAGGCCCCTTGGGGGAAGGGGAAAACTCTTAGAGAGTTCCCAAAAAATGTATATATACTTACATTAGCGCGTAGTTCTGAGACTAGGGACATCAGAATCCCAAGCCTATTTGGTGCTAGACACTACTCCAAAAAATATGCATAGTGCTCCTATCGTTTTTCAACAAAGCTGAAATCATAATTACATGCATAATCTGAAATCTGAACATTGGGAGTCCTAACACCAAAACATATCATAAGCTATTGTGGGAGTCTTCACTCTAGAACATATGATAAGCTAATCTTATTAGCCTTGGCTAAATCATGAAAACATACTTAACTTGAGTGGGCTTGCCCAAACCATAAAATCATGCTTACTTGAAATAGACTTCATAAGTCAAAATCATGGATTCATATATGGGAAATTTATAAGCCTTCATTCATGCTAGATATCTCATTATACTTGAAATCATGAATCAAAAGCTTGACTTTTCATAAAACTTTCATAATAGAGCTTAATTTATACTAACTTGAAATCATGAATTTATAATCAAATTGTGTATAATCTGCCCTTTAGACTTAAAACATGCTTTTAAAAATAAGGGAATGAGACCCATAAACATTTCATAAAGAATTTCATAAAATTGGGTTAAAACACTATAAATTCATATACTTGAATTAGAACTTGAATTCATGAACTTGAGGAGAAATTTGAGCATGAGAGTGAAAGAAAACTCACATTCATAACCTTACATACCTGGGTAAACATATTCTCAAATTATCCTTGAAAGCCCAAGAGAATTAGGGAAGAATTGAGAGAATTGTAGCTTGATCTTCAAAGAGAAACTCAAAACTTTGCATGCATGGGAGCCTAATGACTTGAGATGGGCTAAACCCTCCTAAAACACTCCTTTCAAGGCTTAAAATGACATAGTTTAGGACATAGGAGCTTAGGTATTATGGAGATACCCTTAATGATTCACCTAGGAAATGGACGCTGCCAGTTACAATGATCTATTCAATGAGTCGTTGTAGGATACAACGGCTCATTGGATTGTTTGTCGTTCCTGGGGCATTTCTAGAACTCGGCTAATCCCTCACCAACAATTTACAGGATGGTTCACTACTCACGCTATAGGTTGTATCTGAAGCACATCTAGTATTCTGCTAAGGTTGGTACAACAACTGCTCAGGACGGGTCATTGTACGAAAAAATGGCCTGTTACTCCATCCATTACTTCTAGGGAAATTTTTGTTACTCTTCTGATTTTCAAAAGATGACCAGCAAGGATGAGTCATTACTTGTAACAACGGCTCATCATATCCTCTCATCATCACTAACTCAGACATGGGCATTTCCTGAACCCCATTCAACCGGCACTCAAGATGACTCATTGGATCTTCCAACGAGTCATTGCTAGGCCCGTTGCTTACTGGAAAAATTCTGACTGGGGACATACCATGAGGGACACAATGGGTCATTATTCCCTACAATAACTAGTCCCTTGAGTCGTTTTATAACTCTGATGTGAGTTTCCTTGATTCAGCTGTTTTAACCCTCGGTCTAATCTTAAGGACTTCCCGGGTGTCACAAAGAGCCACAAATTAAGCCATCTAAATGCTGGAGTGATAATTATTGTTATAGGCAAACTCAATGAGAGGCAACTGGTCATCCCAATTACCCTTGAAATCAATCACACATGCTCTCAACATGTCCCTAAGAGTCTGAATGGTCCGCTCAACCTGACCATCTATCTGTGTGTGAAAGTTGTGCTAAGCTTCACCTAAGTACCAAGTTCCTTTTGAAACGATCTTCAAAATTGACAGGTGAACTGAATGATCTGCTGATTTGGTCAACCTATCCACAATCACCCATATAGAGTCATATTGTCGGTGTATACAAGGCAACCCTGTAATGAAATCCATATTGATATCTTCCCACTTCCAAGTTGGAATGTTGATGTCCTAAAGCATACCTCCAGGTCTCTAATGCTCAACCTTCAGTTGTTGGGAATTCGGACACTTAGCCACAAATTCCGCTATGTCCTTCTCCATGCCATTCCACCAATAGACTTCCTATAGATCATGGCACATCTTGGTGGCACCTGGATGGATAGAGTATCGAGAGATACGAGCATCGTTGAACATCCGCTCTCTCAAGTCATCTATATCCGGAACACACAATTGGCCCAAATATCGGAGTACACCATCTCCCCTTGGGAGAAAACCCCCACTTTCTTATTCTGGACTGCTTCCTTCCACTTCACTAGGATAGGATCCTCATTTTTCCTCACCTTAACTTTCATCACCAATAAAGATTCCGACCCATTCTGAACAATAACACCGTTTACCATCGAATTATTAAGGCGAATCCCTAAACGAGCAAGCTTATGAGCATCCTTCACCAACTCCTTCCTCCCATTCTCAATATGGGACACACTCTCCATAGACTACCTTCTAAGAGCATCCACCACTACATTGGCCTTGCCTGGATGATAAAGGACACTCATACCATAGTCTTTGAGAAGCTCTAACCATCTCCTTTACCGCAAGTTCAGGTTCTTCTGAGTAAACACATAGTGAAGGAGCTTGTGGTCTATGAACACATCCACATTCAATCCATATAAAGATTGCCTCCAAATCCTCAAGGCAAACACCACAGCTACCAACTCTAGGTCATGAATGGGTAAATGAGAGTCACAAGCTTCCTCGAGGCATATGCAATGACTTTACCATGCTGCATCAACACATAACCAAGACCAATCCTAGAAGCGTCAGAATACATAACAAAATCATTTGTGCGCTCCGATAGGGTCAATACCGGAGCTGAAGTGAGTCGAGCTTTTAACTCTTGAAAAATCTTCTCACAAACATCCGACCACTGAAATTTGACCTTCTTCTTGGTCAACATAGTCAACGATGTTGCAATGGATGAAAATCCTTCTACAAACCTCCTGTAGTAGCCCGCTAAACCCAAAAAAGCTCCTAACATCAGTTGGACTAATAGGTGTATCCAATTCTTTACCGCCTCAATCTTTTGAGAGTTTAACTGTACACCCTCTCTATACACCACATGACCCAAGAATGCCACTGAGTTCAGCCAAAACTCACACTTGCTGAATTTAGCAAACAATTGATGATCCTAGAGAGTCTCCAACACAATCCTCAAATGAGTAGCATGCTCCTATTTACTCTAAGAGTATTAGAGGATATCATCTATGAAGACAATAACAAACATATCCAAGTACTTTTTGAATACCTTGTTCATTAAATAAAGTTGCAGGAGCATTCATTAATTTAAAAGACATAACTACAAACTTATAATGACCATACCAAGTCCAAAAGGTTGTCTTCGGCATGCCACACTCTCTAATTCTGAGTTGATGATAGCCAGATCTGAGGTCTATCATTGAAAAGCACATAGAATATTGGAGTTGGTTAAAAGAGTCATCAATCCTACAAAGGGGATACTTATTCTTGATTGTGACCTTGTTCAAATATTGATAATCAATTCATATCGTAAGAGAGCCATCCTTCTTCTAAACAAAGAGAATTAGAGCACCCCATAGGAAATTACTAGGCCTGATGAAACCCTTATCTAAACGATCCTTCAACTACTCTTTAAACTCCTTTAGCTCGGTTGTAGCAATTCTTTAAGGAGGAATGGATATGGGTTATGTATCAAGGAGAAGATCAATACCAAATTCAACCTCTCACTTGGGAGGGATTCCTTATAGATCATCTAGGAACACCTCCGGATACTCACATACTATAAGAACTGACTGAAGAGTTGGGGTCTCGGACGTAAAACCCTTGACCCGAACTAGATGGTATACATAACCCTTGGAGATCATCTTCTTGGCCTTAAGATAGGAAAAAAATCAACCTACAGGCACAGTCGAAGTACCCTTCAATTCTAGGACTAGTTCACCTAAAAATCAAAACTCTACCATATGGGTTCTACAATTAACCGAAGCATACCAAACATGCAACCAATCCATACCAAAGATAACATCGAAATCGGTCATATCTAACTCCACTATGTCGGCGAAGGTAACTTTTTGAAGAATCGTGATAGGGCAATTTCTATATACCCATCAAGATAAAACTAACTCACCAATAGGAGCAGAGACTGAGAAGGATCCTAGTAGGATTAAGGACTAATACCGAAACTAACAGTAATATAAGGAGTCACAAAGGATAATATATCCCCTGGGTCTAACAATGCATAAATATCAAGATGAAAAACTCATAAAATACCAGTGACCATATCAGGTGAGCACTCCTCTTGACAGGATGAAAGTCATAGAATTTATTCTAGCATTGTCCTCCACTTGTACTAGAATAAGCGCTCTACTGAGATGGGTGAGCTACTAGAGTTTGAAATGGTGGCTGGGGTTACGGCCTCTACCGTCACCCTATCTAGCTAGTGGACAATCCCTACATATCTACTTGGGCTTCCCACACCCAAAGCAAACATCTGAGCCTACTATGCACTCTCTTGGGTGGTTCTTACCATACTTCCTGTACGCTAGGAAAGTGCACTCTCCTGTCATGCTCCTCTGACCCTTAGAGCATGACGCTCTGATCCTCTCATCACCTCGAGGTTTGGATAGAATATTTGTTGATGATGGAGCTGGGCCTGACGACCTCTGATGGGATTGAGGGCAATGTCCACCACTAGATCTCTATTGAGAGTACCCATAGCTCCCTGTCCTGGCCCTCTTGGCCTTTCTCTCCCTTTCTTTCATCTGCTCTACCTCTATATGTTGTGCATATATCATCAGCCAGGAGATATCTATATCACTAATCAGCATGGCAGTCCTGCACTCCTTGACCAATGAATCTGCAACCCTATTCATAAACTTACTTGTATGAGTCCTCGGATCAGCAACCATCTTCACAACATACTTGGATAGTCGGGTAAATGTGAGGGCATACTCCTGAACAGTCATATCATTCTACTTCAGATTGATGAATTTGGCTACCTTTGCTTCCCTCAACTCTTGGTGGAAGAATCTATTTAAGAAAGTCATAACAAACTCATCCCAACCAATAGGGACTACACTAACTCCTCTTCTCTCCTTCCACTGTCGGTGTACCATATATGAGCAACCCTCTTCAGCTAATAGGAACTTTCCTCTCCTAAAACACCCATTACCTGGGTAATCTTCTAATTCCCAATGAACTCCTATGGGTTCTCATCCACTTTTGACCCATGAAATTTAGATGGTTAATCCTGATAAAGTCTCATACTCTACTCACTGGTGCATTCCTATTATGGTTCACATGGGCCATCGTCTGCTAGTTGATTTGGGTTGTCATGGCTTGTTTTAGCATCTAAAAAGCATCCCTGAACTCAGCATGAGTAACCTACTCTGGTAAGGTATCAGCTGGAGTTGGCTAGCTAGTGCCCGTCCCTGTTTCCATTCTCAAGCCCATTTCCATTGCCATTTATTCTTCTATTGACTCAGCGGGGAGGCATATTTCTGCAAAAGTGTACAACACGAGTTAGAGGGATAGGAGAGATGAACTCCATCGCACAACATAGATCATGAAAGAAGTGAAATTTCCTAAAATATCTCATAGCCTCTTCCCCATAAGTGTGGCGCATGTCACACCCATGGAAAAGACTCTACTTAACACAGATTTCAAACACCCTTGGACACACCTAAACTTGAGGCTCTGATACAAAGTTTGTCATAACCCAAGCGTGGACCCCGGATCGATACACGGGACCTAGAACCACGAATGCTCCAAGCTAACCATGGTACATACATAGAGTAAAAGAGAGCATATTTAAAGTGGAAATAAACCTGAACTCAACATACGTAAAAGTCTGTATAACATAAAAACATAAGCATAAACACGAGTCAACAATGCTGAACCATCTAAACGTAGTTACTTAAAAAGCCTCTAAACATACGATGAGTTGATGGGACAATACCCTCAACAAGCTCGCTAAGTCAGTAATGAAAGATATAGGAAAAGAAATGTAAAACAAAATTTCCGTCCTCGGATCATAAGGACTCACCAAAACTTGGGTGGTATTAAATTGAAGAGGGAGTGAGCTAACATCAGGATTGATACTGGTCACCCGAACTTATATCATGAGATGATAAAGCATAGAGTATGTGGTCAGTAGTTTGAATGTAATGAGTATGTAGAGAAAGTAAAACATTCTAGTAAAACGATAATTTGAAATCATGAGTATGAAATAAGATAGAACATAAGAGTAAGGGAAACATGCTAAAAATCATAAGCTTGAAGTAATAAAATCATGAGATATTCGTCATAAGCTGAAACATAACGACCTAAGGTTTACAAAATAAAAATCATATAATGTACCATACTTTAAATCATAAGTGAAAACTCATAAACTGAACAATCGGTCAAATATGTCATAAAGTATAGTATCGTAAGTCATGGACATGAGTAACTTGAAATATAAGAAACAATGGGAGGCTTCTTCATAACCGACACCATCATGACAGGGCTTACATGATTCCCCAACTATGTCATACAAGTGGGCAAAGCCGTCCTAAGCCTTGCCAGGATAAAGAACGATAAGGCGTGATATCACTCGTGAGCCCCGTTGGGCTGGGGGAACACTCTCTAGTGAGGCCCTAAACTTGAATATATACTGGCACGTAGTTATGAGGCTCGGGGTTTTCCTGAATCCGAACCTACTCGGTGCTAGACACTACTCCCCAAAACACGCATATGGCTCATAATCATCACCGTGAGAACATACTTGATCTTGTATGGGCTAGTTTAAAAATGATAAAATCATAATCATACTCGACATATGTGAACTAGCCATGAAAATGATGTCATAATTGGACATGATACATAAACTTGATTTTCATGAAATTCATACATACTTGAATAAGGCTTCATAACTTGAAATCATAAAATCATAGGTTTAAGAATTTATAACATTCATGCATACTTTGATAGTTCATCATAACTAGAAATCATAGGCTTATAGGCTTAAAATTCATGAATCATGCGTATTAGGGAAAAATCACCATAGATTTGAAAGTATAGATCCATGAGAGATTCTAGTGAAAATAGGTAATCATAATCATAAGATACTTGAATTGATAAGAGATCATAAGAGATTTCATGAGAATTGGGTCTAACCATATAGTTTCAATATATAATACTTGGAGACATATAATCATGAGATAGGGATGAAATTGAGTATGAGAGTGGAAGGTTTCCCCCATTCATAACCCTACATACCTGGGCTTAATGAATCCCTAGCTTGAATTGAAGACCCAAGAGAGACTCGAATGATCTTGATGAAGAACCCTAATCTTATCCTGAAAGGATTGAATCTCCCAATTGAGGTATTAGAAGTAGAATGAGCGTTTAGGCTAGCAAAACCCCTTAATACACCCCTCAATGAACCCAACACGACATCACTTAGTAGTTAAAATCTTAGAAAGTAACCAAAATACCCCTGATACTATGCATTTAAAAACTGTCTCATCCAGGGTTGTGGTTCGTCCTAAGACTTGTAGGACCTTACCATGACTTTTACTGAGTCTCATGGTCTCAAGTCCTTCCTATAATCATATTCTAAACTTTATGCTATGAGTACCCACCACGATCCATACCTCCTTACCACGGGTGTACCTAGACTCGTGGTTCCTCACATCATCTCAGAACACTTCTTTGAATCTCTTCCTACTACCCCCTGGTATGACTTTTACCATCTAGCTACGAATCATAGGTCCTTTTTGTAGCCTAATTTGATCATTCCTAGACACCATGCTATGGAAAGTAGTGTGATTCGTACCACCCAGCAACAAGTCGTACTAGGGCATATTGCAAACTTTTTTGCTGGTCAAATTCCAAATTCTGAGTCTAGTCTTAGGAAAATTTAGGGTGTTACACAAGGAAGTCACTTTGGTGAAAGTATTACGGAGGAATCAGTTAGTTGAGGGAGTTATTTGGACAGTCGAAGCAGATATGATGGTCAAGTATCCTCATCTATTCCTTCCTACTCCAGTATCATCTTGATGTAACAATTTCCTCTTGTAGAATTCTTGTCAATTTCATGCCCCATTAGTTGATATTGAAGTCCTTGGTATGGTTGCATATCCCGTGAATTCGGTTAAGTTCACTCTAGTTACTTCTAGTTAGATCATCTACTTGTACATCTTAGTCTTTATTTGAGGATGAATAGTCCCAAGGGAGAGATATTCTAACAATCCTCAATTGTCCCTAAGATCATATCCTATACATGAAGTAGAAAATAGCTGGAATTAGATAAGACCATAGAATGATTCATCACATGAGTCATTAGGTGAATTGACGGATCGTTAAGTGGAGTCATTCCAAGGCAAGGTTTCAAAACTTGATAATTTCTTCTTGTTCCAACGTGTTAGGGCACGATTCGTTAGTACAAGTGACGATTCATTAAGTAAGTCATTCTTATGGACTTTGAGGTGAGAATCAGAGAGTGTATAACTTGGTTTCAGGAGTGAAGAATGGACTAACTAGTCATTAAGTATAGTAATGACTCATTATGTGGGTCGTCGTCACTGGTGGGTCAATTTCACATACGGGATTCTAAGATTAGTTTAGCAATTTTCCATATTTTAAGAACCTAAATCAGAATGTTTTAGGATTCCTAAAGAGTATATTTAATGGTTTAGTTAGTCTAAACTCTTATTTTCTTTTGTTACAATGTAAGATTCAAGATCAATAAGCTCTCAAATTCGTCAAAAAGCTAGAGATTCATCATCTTCAACCTAGGGTTCTTCAAGCTTGATTCTAAGTTTAACATTCTATGTACGTAAGGCTAACCTAATAGAGGATTTCTAATCATCCTTATGCCCTAAATCTATGCAAAAATTCATTGAGATTAAAGATACGATTTATGCCCAATTCTCAAATTTGTCTTCTTCTCTATCTATTGAATTGTATTCCTTTTTTATTGATTATAATCCTCTTGATGTTATTGATGATATTATCTTGAATTATTGAGTGATTGGTTGATGATTGGTTTATGTCTCTTATCCTATAAATCCTAGTGCATAAAAGTCATTATTTTGAAAGCATTGTAATTTGAGTTTAATTGCATTATTTTCACAAAGTTGAGTAGATTTTTAAATGAGTTTTCATGAAGAGATTTTGAGAAAGAAAGTATGATTTTGAGCATGATTTTCAAAAGATAAAGTAAAGTCTTATTTTTGAAACTCATAAGATGTTTTGAGCATAGGAGCTCACAAGTTTTCAAAGAGATGTTTAGAGCATAGAAGCTCCAAAGTTTTTGAAAGAATGTTTTGAGTAAAAGGCTCTTCATTTAACTTAAAGATTTTGAGCAAAAAGATCAACAAGAGTTTTCAACATCTATTATATCTATAGCTAAAATGCTTTATAAAAGATATTTTCAATTTCCTTAGATAGGCATAAGTATATGTGCATATGTTTTGGAAGGATTATTTTGCACTGAGTGGGTGAAAAGTTCAAATAATTCGTAAGGCCCAGAACTTCGTAGTCAATGCAGCATAGGATCATATTGTTGGTTCGGGTGACTCCGCAAAGATAGTCCCTGGTAAGGACATAAGTTATGGATCCACAAATTGTGATCATTCTCTACTCTGGCAAGGCTTTGAGCAGCTCTGCTAACTTAATTGAGACAATTGGGAATCATGTGCTCATTGATGATGGTGTTTGTTATGAGAAACTCCCACCTAAGTCACTTACATGTATTTTTTAGATATTCTTTTGATGCACAATTTTATTGCATGACTATTTTACACATTGATCATATTGTATTTTATGCATCATTTAGAGCTTCAGTTCCAGTCATGTTTACTCATTCAATTTATCCTTTTAGTTCAAACAGTCTTGCTTAACTATTTTTTCATTCACCCTTATTACATACCGTACATTCCATGTTCTGATGCATTTGGTGCTATATGTTATTGTGATGCGAATTCAGGTAGACAGGACCAGCGACAGATGCTTCATTCTAGTTATTGGTGAGGCCTCCTACTTTGAAGAGTCCCAGTCATTGTGTCATTTAATTTATGAAGCTTGAGGTAGCCATAGGATCTATATCTGGCACCTATTCTTCAGTTATAGAGGGTTCATAGATAAAGTTAGAGTTAAGTCAATAATGTTACTTAAGAACATTCTTTTCAGTTGCAATTAATAAATCTTAGTTCATTTTATCTAGCCTATTACCATAGTTTTGCTATGCTTTATTTTATTTTCAACTAGTAGTAAGTCAGGCCAAGGGTTTGCTTAGATCACTAGGTGATCTGAGTGCCAGCCATGTCCAGGGTCTAGACTCAAGGTGTTACACCCCAAAATTCCTAAGATTAGATCCTACACATAAAGTAGAAAACAAATAGAATCAGACAAAAATCCCACAGTATGAGTTATATCACGACTCGTGGTGAGTAACCACGGATCGTGACTTGACCCGTAGGGAGCAGCAGATGTTTCAAGGTTTCAGATACCAGGAGCCAAGGGATGACTTGTGGTAGGGTGGTATGGTTCGTAGTGTGGAATAGTGAGATGAGGTTCAGAGAAGTGTTTGGTATTTGTTTCATAGACCATAGTCTTAGTACGACTTGTAAGGAGAAGGTATGAGCCATAGTATCTGACCGTTATCAGAGAATGACCAATATAGATTGCAAATTTCGTGTCACGCCCCACCTTGGGAGGCATGACTGGAACCTAATTCCACACTGGGACCTGGGCTGACCTAGCTGGGCTTATGCGCCTCTGGTGCATGCCAGCGACTCAAATCAAGAAAATAACGAGCTATATTTCGGCTGTAAGCACAGCCTCAAGCCGACAAGGCCATATAGAAACCTATAAAAAAATAGCTAACCCAACGAATAAGGCAATAAAAGGGATTCTATGCAGCCAACAAGACCACCATGCTGTTTAGTTATAACAGAAACAAGATAGGCATTCATATTCATACTATAGCCGACAAGAATGCTAACCAGCTATCTAAACTAGGCCCCACGCGGCCATCATGAAGAATATAACATACATAGGCCCCACAAAGCCAACAACAACCAATAACTAAAAGAATATAGTCTACAAGACTCTAAGAGTAGAATAATGGTCGGTACAGGGCCCCCACTTACCTAAAGTTGTACAAGAAAAGAACAAACCTTACTAACTATACAACTCCGAAGAAAAAGAGCTGACTGAATGGATAACTCTGGTTGATAGCTAGGAAGGTCCTGAACCATGTCTATCTGCACCTGCAGGCAAGTAATGCAGCTCCCCAAAGATGGGCGTCAGTACAATATGTACCGAATATGTAGGCAGTAATGAAAATGACTGAATAAAACTAATAAAAGAATTGAATGTAAACAATAAGAAGGATAAGAGTTTAACCTGAATAGCCTCATAATCTAAACCATAACTAATGAATAAATATACAAACAAGAACCTAATTGAGCCCCCATAAGCCTGGAAGGCACAATCAACACTAAATCCGAGCTGGGCCTCCATAAGCCCAGGCAAGCGCCAATAAATCTGTATACTCCTCTTGATATCCCTAAGGCTCCATAAGTGACTACAACTGCATCTCAAATAAACCAGGCCCTTGAGAGGGTCGGTAATAACATCTTTAGCATACAAGGAGTTCGTAGAAGACTCCAACGTGGCCCCGAAGTCTTTACTCTAGTCCCTTCAGATACTGAATATCTCTGTAAGAAATTCGGTCTCTCGTAAGCAAAATTGTAGCTCCGAAAGCAGTTTGGTAGTTCTCGTGAGTGATAGAAGCATCATGGCTCCGTAATCAATCTATAGAACCATAGGCATAAGCAGAATCATAGCTCCGCAAGCGGTTTATAGCTTTATAAGCAGTTCATACGATTAGCAGCTCCTCAGCTATTTACAGTGAGGGGTCGTACAAAATATGACCTACCCCTATCAGGGATGCTATACTACAATCTCAAATCTATTTGTAACAACTAAATACAACTTTCAAGTTTCTAAGTCACTATAGAAGTGTCGGTGGTGTCAACGTTATGACAGAAGTAACTTTCCAAAAGAATATCCTTAACATACCTCGAATGTTGATTCCTATCTATCTGATTAGTTCCAACCTATGCCGGCGATTCCATTCAATTACGGCCTTTATACTGAGAAAATAAGGCTATTTTCAATACTATAACTCGGAAAACAACGGTATCTTTTAGTAACCTTAAATATAATTCAACTCTATTTAATTTGACCAAAAACTGTCATTTCCTAAGAGTACAGAAGGTAGAAATGCTTACCTATAACTTGTAGCCGCTTAGGACTCAATTTGAAGTAATTCCGATAACTTTTACTAGGCAGAGTTTCGGTACTCTAAGCGAATTTTCAAGAAATAACTCTGTAGGGATGTTCCTCATAGTCCTAGAACTCGTTATCCAAGCTGAGTTTGCATTTGAACGGAGTTTATCGATGTAATTTTGCTAAAAAATGATAGGAAGTTTAGAGAATATCACGTAGGGGTCGAGGGTCTGTTCACTGATATGTTGAAAATGATCTAAACTTCACTTAACACATATATATAGGTGGGGAGGTCGGTGGCCTAGGAGGCGCAGCGCACCGCCCATAACGCCGGCCAAGAGACACGAAGCACCGGCCATAGCGCCAGGCTGGCTGGAGCGACGCGACGCCTAGTGTGCCTGCTCGCTCGATGACATGCTCGTATATTCCTCCCCCGAGCCATTTCTCACATGTGTCGTACTCCAAAACTCTCAACATACATATGCATGTGTCCGTTAAATGATAGAAACTTATGGGGTGTAACATCATCACCTCCTTGGGAACAACGTCCTCAAATGTAATCTTTAGACTTAAAAGACTCCACCCCTTTAACTACTGCTAGAAAATTTTTTTCAGAATCTCCTCTGTAATATGGACTATCCAAAAACCTAAAATGCAAAAAAGTTCAAAATAGGCATCTCACAGGACACTATAAATACCTACTCCACAACATAGAAGGAAACACCTGAGCAATACTAATAATATAAGTAATAAAATAACATGTGAACAACAATCTCACCTCAACTGTATAATCTAGGTCAGGTCCAGAATAAGTGAGGATATATAGACCTCATTTCGTCCTCAGCTTCCCAAGTCATCTCTTCTACATTTCTATTTCTCCACAAGACTTTAACGGAGGCTACATCTTCAGTCCTCAATCTCCGAACCTGTCGATCTAATATAGCAACTGTAGTCTCCTCTTAGGAAAACGCTTTAGTAACATAAACATCCTCGACTAGAACAACCTGGGACGGGTCTCCTATACATTTTCATAGCATTGGTACATGGAAAACTGGATGAACAGATTCTAGCCCTGAAGGCAGTTCTAACTCATATGTCGCTCGGCCTATCCTTTGAAGGATCTGATATGGGCCAATAAATCTAGGGATAAATTTTCCCTTCTTGAAAAATCTCATCACACCCTTCATAGGCAAAACCTTAAGAAACACCCAATCATCAACATTGAACTCCAAGTCTCTACGTCGGACATCGAAATAGGACTTCTGATGACTCTGGGCTATCAGCAAGTGTTCTTTGATAAGTTTCACTTTCTCTTCTGACTGATTGATCATATCAGGTCTGATCAACCCTGACTCCCCTACTTCAAACCATCCTATGGGGGACCTACATTTTCGCCCATATAAGGCCTCATAAGGCGCCATTTGAATAGAAGAATGATAACTATTATTGTATGCAAACTGAATAAGGGGTAAATGCTTCTCCCAACTCCCTCTAAAGTCTAGAACACACGCCCGTAGCATATCTTCAAGCATCTGAATGGTGCGCTCTGTCTGACCGTCTATCTAGGGATAAAAAGCTGTACTCAAATTAACCTGTGTCCCCAAACCTTTTTAAAATGACTGTCAGAATCTAGCTGTTAATTGTGACCCTCGGTCAGAAATAATAGATGTCGGCACACCATGCTATTGGACTATCTCCTTAATATATAACTCAGCATAATCTTCGGCTGAGAATGTAGTCTGGACTGGCAAGAAGTGGGCTGGTTTCGTCAACTTGTCGACAATAACCCAAATAGAGTCAAATTTGCGCCTGGTGTGGGATAGATCTTTCACAAAGTCCATATAAACCGCTTCCCATTTCCACGTAGGTACAGCTATCTCTTGAGTCAGTCTGTTAGGTTTCTGATATTTAGTTTTTACCTGCTGGCAATTGGGAAACTATGCGACAAATTGAGTTATGCCTTTCTTCATTCCAGGCCACTAGTATATCTCTTTTATATCATGGTACATCTTCATCAAACCTAAATGAAGGGAGTAACGGGAGTAATATACCTCTACCATGATCTGCTGGCGAAGCCCTGCTATGTCTGGGACGCAGAGTCGACCTCTAGATCTCAAGACCCCGTCTTCTGTTAACTCAAAGGCTGATATTTCACTCTACTGAACCTTGTCTCTGAGCTGTACTAGACTAGGGTCCTCATACTACCGCTCCTTTACCTCTACCACCAGAGATGAGTTCTGAATTACAACCCCATTATCCTCTAAATCTACTACCCGGACTGCTAGACTAGCTAATAGGTGTAGCTCTAGAGCCATTTCTCATTGTTCTGGCCTCAAATATGCTAAACTACCCATGGATCTGTGGGGCATCATCTACAATATTGGCCTTCCCTAGGTGATACAAAATGTGCACATCGTAGTCTTTCATCAATTCTAGCCAATGACGCTGCCACGAATTCAACTCTTTCTGTGTGAAGATGTACTCGAGGCTTTTTATCATCAGTAAAGATATCCACATGTACACCATACAAATAATTCCTCCATATTTTTACAGCTTTAAACACTGCAGCTAACTCCAAATCATGGGTAGGGTAGTTCTTTTCATGCCTCCTTAGCTTCCACGAAGCATAAGCAATCACCTTGCCATGTTGCATTAGAACACACCCTAACCCAACGCCCAAAGCATCATAGTATACAGCATAGCCCTATGAACCCTCCGGTAAGGCTAATACTGCTGCAGATGTTAACCTGCTCTTTAGCTCCTGAAAACTCTACTCACAAGCCTTGGTCCAGTGGAACTTGGCTGCTTTCTGAGTTAATCTGGTCAATGGCACTGATAGGTAGAAAATCCGTCTGTGAACCTTCTGTAATACTTGGCTAACCCCAAAAACTATGAACTTCAGTTCGAGTTGAAGGTCTAGGCCATGTCTTTATTGCCTCAATTTTCTGTGAGTCAACCTGAATACCAGCATCTAATACAATATGACCTAAAAAAGCTACGGAATTCAGCCAGAACTCACATTTGGAGAACTTCACATATAACTGGCAATCTCTGAGGATCTGGAGTACTATTTACAAATAATCTCTGTGTTCAGCCTCTGAGCGGGAATATACAAGAATATCATCAATGGACACTATCATAAATAGATCTAAATATGGCCTGAAGATACTATTCATCATGTCACCCCCCGCCTTGGGGGGTATGACTGGCACCTGGTGCCCTACTAGGACCTGAACTGCTAGAATGCTGAGCCTAAGCACTCCTGGTGCCTGGCTGGCTCTAACTCTAATTTATGAAATCGACTGGCTATATAATGGCTGTAAATATAGCCCCCGGCCGACAAGGCCTATAGCCACCTGTACAACAACAATAGCTAACCAGAATCGCATCAATATAAGGGAACCTATGCGGGCCTACAAGGCCACCATGTTGTCTAGTTACTTTTGAATCAAGAAAACAAGAGCTAAACTGCTACGTGACCGGCAAGGTCACCACTACCAACTGAATAAGGCCCCACTCGGCCATTATAAACAACTAAGACATACACACGGCCTCACACGACCAGTACAGCTAACCACAGGGAATACACAATTTGCAAGCCTCTAAGAATACTGATAAGATGGTCAGGATAGAGCCCCGGCCTACCCATACTGTATAACAAAAGAAAATAGAGTAGACCTCTGACTATCGAGCTCCGGATGACAGGAGCTGATGACTCTGTGTGCTGGCTGGAATCACGAGGTATCGGCTCCTCATCTATGAGTACCTGCAGGCCAGTAATGCAGTGCCCCAAATGGGTGTCAGTACCACTGGTACCGAGTATGTAAAGCAAACTGAACATAACTGAATATAAGCAATAATATTGGTAGTTCTGAATAGTAGAAGGTAGCTGAAACTATCTGGGTTGGCGGGACCTGAAATAAGCTTATCTGTACTGAAGGTAAGATAGAAGCATACCTTTCGACGTGGCGTCCTGCTATCTATCAGCTAATAAATAACATATACATACCATCCCCCATAAGCTGCAAGGTGCCAACCAACACACAATCGATATACCCCTACCCAGGTCAAAACCATCCAAAAGTAAATCACTCCACTCGCCTACTAACTATGAGCATCTCTATTGGCCCCCTGCGTATGCAGCTTGGGCTCTCTGGGCCCCTGACTATCACTGTATCTGAGTCCGGAAGACTCCTGTAACTGTAAACTATAATCTGTATCTGTAATCTGCCCCCTGGGCGCAAGCGCTCGACAGGGTAAGTTATAATGTTATGCTGATCAGCCTGATATGGGGAATGCTGCATCCCATCTTCGTCCTACTACAGACGGCATGCCACTCCTTGTAGTGGCGTATCCTCACCCTATGGTGGGCAAGTCGACACAGCTATTAACCCTGGGGCGGCGAGGACGCTCTAAGGGTTCCCTTATAGCACAAACGGGTCTCAACAAACAATAATCACGTATAGCAAGCATGTTCAATCTAAAAATACTATCCATGTTTTGATATTCTATTCTGAATCTCTTTTCTGCATTAAACTGATTCTGTTACTAAGCTAACTGTATCTGAGATAATATCTGGTTGTCTGATACTGACTTACTAATTTTTATTCTGAATATAGCATAATAACATAAAACATGCTTGCTGGATACATACTGGACTCAATACTCAACTTCTGGATTCTTTCTTTTAGAATTCACTCTATTTGCTATACTAGGATTACTAACTTGCCGAAGGAACAGGCTTTACATACCTCGATCTCTAACTTCTTGGCTAACTGGCGTAACTTGGCCAGTATCCAGCTATTTCTCCCAAATGCTTTCACATATATGTCAATTAGAACTAAATACATAAATATCCGGGAAAAATTATCACTTTTGATATATATTTATCCCAAACTTCGACTTATCGGAAAACGGTCGAAAACTCATTATTTCTCGATAGTGCAGAAGGGATAAATGCTCACTGCAAGGCTAGGAACACATTGGTATTAATTTAAAGCAATTCTATTTACTTTAACTCGGTAGCACAACGTTTCGCCGGCCAAATTTCACGAAACCAACTCCGTAGGATTGCTCTCTGCAACTTTATACGAGGTATCTAAGCTGAAATGGAGTTCAGACCGCGTTTCATAGTGTAATCGGCATTAAATATGAGTAAATAGTCGTGGGTTTTGCCTTAACTTGGCTATACCCTCTGTTTCTGGCTTTTATTGATGTATATAGAAAAAATTGACTTTTCCTTTTTTTTTTTTTTTTGCTTCTAAATCCCTTAACCAATATTCCATTAGGCTATTTATTCATTTAAAATTTACGGGGTGTAACACATCAGATCCATGAACATTGTTGGGGCATTCGTCAACCTGAAGGACATAACCAAGAAACCATATCTGGTCCTGAAAGCTGTCTTCAGAATATCTTTTTCCCGGACCCGTACTTGGTGGTACCCTAAGCTCAAATCGATTTTGGAGAAATATTTCTCCCCTACAACTGATAAAACAAATCATTTATCCTTGGAAGGGGACCTTTATTCTTAATAGTAACTTTATTCAATTTCCAGTAAGTATACACATGCGTAGGTAGCCATCTTTCCTCCTCACGAACAAGACTGGCGCACCTCACGATGAAGTACTAGGCTTGATAAAACCTTTATCTAACAAGTCTTTCAACTACTCTTTTAATTTTTTTTAATTCAGTGGTATCCATTCAATACAGAGGGATGGATATGGGTTGTGTACCTAGTGGCAAGTCGATAGAGAAAGCGATCTCACACTCTGGGGGAATACCCGAGAGCTCATTTAGGAAAACATCTGGAAACTCATTAACTACCAGGATGGATTGAAGAGTCGGGCATTCTACTTGAATATCTCGAACCCTAATAATATGGTAAATATTGCCCTTCACTATCAACTTTCTTGCCTGAAGATAAGATATGAACCTACTTTTAGCGTAGCGGCATTACCTCTCCACTCTCGTACTACCTCCCCTGGAAAGTGAAATCGAACCGTATTGGTCCAACACTCCACATTGGCATAACATGGTGCTAGCCAATCCATACCCATAATTATATCAAAATTAGTCATTTCTAACTCCACTAAATCTTCTAAGGTCTGGCGACCGACAATCTCTACTATACAAGCCCGATAGATTCTCTTAGCAATAATAGAGTCACCGATGGGTGTAGACAGCACGAAGGGTCGCTGAAGCAATTCTGGCATTATACCAAACTTCTGAGCCACTAATGGAGTAACATAGGACAAAGTGAAACCTAGTTCTATCAAAGCATAAACTGAGTGAGAGCAAACAACCAGCATACCTGTCACAACATTCGGGGACGACTCTGACTCCTGTTGCCATGGTAAAGCATAAATGCGATTTGGACCACTGGAGAAACTAGATTCCCCTATTCTACCTCAATCTTTATCGTCTGGAGCTGAGGGTCTACGCCCTGCTGAAGGTGCTAGAGCTTGTGACCCTGTTGTGGACCTGTTCGGCTGGTGCTGATCACCTTGATCTCTGGCTGGACAATCCCTCATCATATGACCCTCTTGTCCACAAGTATAATAAGCAGTGGAACCATACATGCACCTCCCAAAATGTTGTCAACCGCAAGTCCTGCAACACGGGGCAATGGGCCTGCTCTGATCAGAACCTCTCTGCTGCTGCGAGCCTGGTGCTCATGAACTCTCGTCGGGACCTGATTGCCATGACGATCTAACCTGCTGCCCTGCTGCTGTGGAGGCAAAAGTCTAGGTGGCCTTCCTGGAAACCTAGATCTGGGTCCCCCATGATATTCTGCCTGCAAATCAGCGGGCCTTGCCCTACAGTGCTGCTCCCCACTCACCCTCTTAGCCTCATACTTGCGTTGCCCGATTCATTCTATGTTCTGAGAAAAATCCTGAATACACGCAATATCCATGTCCTCACGCAATGTGGTGGTAATACAAGACTCCACATACTCCATAGCTAGCCCATGATGAACCGGTGTACCATAGCTAGCATAGTATCAACAAACGTTGCCGCATACCATGCCAAAGAGTCAAACCTCAACGAGTCCTCCCGAACGCTCATTCTACCCTGCTCCAAATGTAAAAACTGATCCACCCGAGCCTGTCAGATCTCCCAAGGCAAGTAATGATCTAAGAAGGCTTTCGAAAAATTGGGCCAAGTAGGTGGGAGTACATTTCCACCCCTGGACCTCTCCCAACTTTCGTACCACAGAACCGCTATATCTCATAGACGAAACACTGCCAACTCAACTGACTTTATGGACGAGGCATGCATCATCCTGAATATACGCTACAACTGGTTCAAGAAGTCCTAAGGATCCTCTCTATGGGCTATTCCCATAAATTGCAGGAGCCTCAAGGCAAGAAATTATCAGACCCTTGAACTTCCAAGCCACTCAATGGCTTCAGCAACAACTGGTATCACTGGATGATGCTGAGTGGCCAGCATCTGAGCCAATATATAAACTGTGCTCCCAATCTCCTGGTCCAATGGCACAAGGATGGCTAGGAGTGGTACTGGTATATCTGCCGCCCTAGAGGACTCCTGGTGTGGCGGAGAATACTGGGAAGACCAGGATACAGTCTCTCTGTCACCCTCAGATCAGGACTGCTCTAACTACGGCACTCTACTAGTGACCTCTCCTACTGCGACATCTAGCTCCTGACTGGTCGTTGTCTGTCGTGCATCAGACATTTTTCTGTAAACAACAGAATGATGTAAGCTTAGGGAGTTATCCTATACAACAAAGCTCTATAACACGACTAGAGAAGAAAGGAGGGTGACTATGCTATTATGCCTCGTAGCCTTCTACTTATGGAATGTGGTGCACAACATACCCATAGAGAAGACTTTACTAGACACGGCTTGCAGATTCCCTAGGATACAACATTGCTCTGATATCAAGTTTGTCGCGCCCCGCCTTGGGAGGCATGATTGGCACCTAATGACACACTGGGACTTGCACTGACCTGGTTGGGCTTATGTTCCTCTGGTGTATGCCAGCGACCCAAATCAGAAAACAACGAGCTATATCTATGCGGCCGACAGACCACCATGCTATCTAGTTATTACAGAAAGAAAGACAGGAAGTCATATTCATACTATAGCTGACAAGGCTACTAACCAGCTTTCTAAATTAGGCCCAATGCGGCCATCACATAGCATATAAAATACATAGGCCCCACACAGCCAATAACAACCAATAACTAAAAGACTATAGTCTGCAAGCCTCTAAGAGCAGAATAATGGTTGGGACAGGGCCCCGACCCACCCAAAAGTTGTACAACAAAAAGCACAAACCTTACTAACAATCAACTCCGGAGAAAAGGAGCTGACTGAATGGCTAACTCTAGCTAACAGCTAGGAAGGTCCTAAACCACATCTATCTGTACCTACAGGTAAGTAATCCAGCACCCAAAGGATGGTGTCAGTACAATATGTACCGAATATGTAAGGCAGTAATGAAAATGACTAAATAAAACTGATAAAAGAACTAAAAGTAAACAATAGGAAGGATAAGAGTTTAACCTGAATAGCCTCATAATCTAAACCATAACTGACGAGTAAATCTACAAACAAGAACCTAACTGAGCCCCCATAAACCTGGAAGGTACAATCAACACAGAATAACCTACCTGGGCCCCCATAAGCCATGGCAAGCGCCAATCAATCTATATACCTCTATCAGTATCCCTGTGGCTCCATAAGTGACTGCAACTGCATATCAAATAAACCAGGCCCTCAGGAGGGTTGGTAATAATATCTTTAGCATAGATGGAGTTTGTAGAATACTCCAACGTGGCCCTGAAGGATTTAATCCAGTCCCTTCAAATATTGAATAGCTCCTAAGCAATACTGTAGCTCCGAAAGCCATTTTGTAGTTATCGTGAGTGATATCAATATCATGGCTCCGTAAGCAATCTATATCCCCACAGGAATAAGCGGCATCATAGCTTCGTAAGTAGTTTATAACTTTGTAAGTAGTTCGTATGATTAGTATCTCCTCATCTATTTACAGCGAGGGTCGTACGAAATATGAGCTACCCCTATCAGGGATGCTATACTACAATCTTAAATCTATTCGTAACAACTAACTACAACTTTCGAGTTTCTAAGTCACTACAAAAATGCCAGTCGTATCTATGTTACAACAGAAGTAACTTGCTGAAGGAATAGCCTTAACATACCTCAAATGCCAATTCCCCTTTATCCGATTAGTTCCAATCTATAGTCGGTGATTCCATTCAATTTCGGCCTTTATATTGAGAAAATAAGGCTATTTTAATCAATATAAATCGGAAAACAATGATATCTTTCAATAACCTTAAATATAATTTAGCTCCATTTAATTCAGCTGAAAACTCACAATTTCCCAAGAGTACAGAAGGTAGAAATTCTTACCTATAACTTGTAGCTGCTTAGGACTCAATTTGAAGTAATTCCGACAATTTTTACTCGGCAGAGTTCCGATACTACGAGAAAACTTTCAAGAAATAACTCGGCAGGGATGTTTCTCATATACCTATAACTCATTATCCAAGATGAATTTGTATTTTTATGGAGTTTAACGGTGTAAGTTTGTTAAAAATTGATAGAAAGATGAGAGAATATCACGTAGGGCCGAGGGTCTGTTCAGTGATATGTTGAAAATGACTTAAACTTCACTTAACACATATATATAGGTGGGGCGACAGTGGCCTAGGTGGCGCGGTGCGCCACCCGTAGCGGCCGCCAAGAGACGCGACACGCCGGCCATAGCGCCAGGCTAGCTGGCACGACGCGGCGCCTAGTGCGCCTGGCCTCCTGATGTCGCCCAAATTACACCTCGAAATTGAGATATAAAGAGCTCGATGTCAAATATAGAACCCAACAGAGGTTGAGGTCGATCCCATAGGGAATATAGAAAGAACTTGAGTTAATGCGAATAGCTATTACTATCGAGTTACTTATTTCCTAAGGGGGAAATAAATAAACTACTAAATAAGAGTAAAAACTACCAAATGCTTAAATCAAATTAGGTTTGTATTCAATCAACAAATTGACTAGAATTGTGTTCCCCAAAACTTCATAACCACAAGGCTTTTACACTAGTGATCTATTTCGGTGTTTAACATGCAATATCGGTAAGTTAGGTTCACCTAAATGGTTGGTCCCCTATATAGATGATTATCACCATGCAACTTGGTCCGTATATGGGTGTATGCTTAATTAACCCTTACCCTTAATATCGGATTAGCTATCCCCGGACAAGTTCAAGCTACTAGATGAGGGTTGATAGCCTCAAATCTCCGTTGTTAATCCCTTTTCCCATTCACTACCTCCTTGGCTTGGTAAGTAAGATTAAGGCAAGTCCTAACATTTGCAACAATCAAGAATCAATCAAAATGAAGGGAAAAACAATACATGCATTAAACCCCATTCAAGAATCACTAAGTGTTTCACCTATGTGTGTTAATTCATCTTGGTTCCCACAACCCTAGTTATGGGTTTAGCTAAACAGGTTTGAATGATCACAATCACAAGATATTGAATAAATGATAACTGCAACTTACAAATTATCATAGAAGAAAACCAAGTAAATTGAATAAAACTCCAAACTTGATGAATAAGTTCCAATGTTGCTTTTGATCCTCGAATTCAAGAACAAAATGTAAACCTTGTTTCTTGAACCAAGAATAATAGTACAATACCAAGATCTATGTGAAAAGTAGTAATAATAAAACTGTACGTTGAAAATAAACCTAAACAATGTAGTTATAGTTCCTAAGAAACCTTTTCCTAATTAAAACTGGAAATCAGGTCATCAGTGGTCACGAGCTAGGTAATGACTCGTTAGGACCTTTGATGAGTCGTTCTTTGTTAAAAATTGTCATCCTCAGCATCAAGCCCAATCGTGGCAACGGGTCATCTAACAACTCATTGTGCCTGGGCACGAGTCGTTAAGCCTCTCGTGGTCCAGCCTTCTCAATCTTCCAGTGCACCCAACTAGTGGCTCCAATGATCTCCTAACGAGTCGTTTGGTCAGACAACGACTCGTGACGTCGTCTGTTAACTTCACTGGTCAGTTCATCATTAATTCATCTCCCAGTCTTCACGATTGGCTTCATGACTCGTTACCAGATGTAAGGAGTCGTGCCTTCAAGCCGTTAAGTACACTGTTCCTTCATTTTCAAAACTCAATATTTTCCCACGAACTCATCAACGAGTCGTGCTAAGTGACAACGACTCGTGAAGTGCCTAGCAGTCTCCTGTTCGGTTGTTTTTAGCATTAATTAGCCTGTTACACTTCTGAACCTGTTTTCCTGCAACATTAAGCACAAAACGTATCATACCTACATAAACATACCCGGAATGTGCATAGTTTCTTGGTTTTAAGCATCGAAAGTGCCGTAAAATCACGACACATCACCTTCGACACTGTTCTCCTGCTCGCTCCATGCCATGCTCGTATATTCGTCCGTTGAGCCCTTCCTCACATGCGTCATACTCCAAAACTCTCAATATACATATGTACGCATCCGTTAAATCATAGAAACTTATGGGGTGTAATAGTTGGAGCAGTAAGTAACGGATTGTAGTATCATGGTTCGGTTCATACCATTTGTGTGTAAGATGAGATATTGTAACTCCTCGGACTTTTCGACTAAGTTTGGAACCATTCTAGGTATGTGAAAAGACCCCCAATAAATTTTATAGAAACAAGGTGCTAAAATCAATTCATCAGAGTGAAATGAGCATTGGATGCAAATTACGGTCATTAGAAGCCTCCAACATAAAGTTGAGTTGAGAGTTTTCCTACCAATTGAGTTCTCATATAAATTCTTATAAGGGTCAACTTTAAATGACCACAACTCCCAATTTCACGAAGTTTATTTTTGGGTTATCCAATATATCAAATTTAAGCCCTTTGAGTCTTCTTTCCAATGAATCTGACCTTGCATCAAATAGAGTTCGGAGTAACAAGTTATGCCAGTTTAGTGAATCACTGTCAGGTTTGAAGGACAAGACCCTCCCAGTCACCGCGAGTCATGGTACGACTAGTGGTATGTAGGTAAGACTCATACCAAGCACCCATAGCAAGAGTCTCAGCAAGCCGTTAAGCCATTCAGAAGCCACAAATCGCATATCACGACCCATGGTATGTCACCACGAGTCGTGGTACGACCCGTAGCACTGGAAGGGCAGATTTTTAAGAACATTTTCCCAGGGGTATTTTTATAATTTATATTCTTTAAGCTCCTAAAATAGGTCATTTTTGGATTTCTTTAAGATGGATCAAAGGGATTTTCCTAGATCAATCCCTTATTCTACTCAAAAACCATTCGTAAGTCATCTTTTGCCTTCTTCTCTCAAGGCTCAAGAACTAGGGTTTCCTCTCCAAGGTGCAGCAAGCTTCAAGATCTTTAGGGGGATCCTTCAACCAAGTATGTGGGACTTCAACAAGGGTTCCTTTCACCCTTGTATCCCAACAATGTTGTTTTCATAAACCCTAAAATACTCAAATTCTAGAAAGCATGTCCTAGGGTTTCGATTCTACGTATGAATTCTCTTATGTAAGTCATGTCTTTCAAGCTTCTATGATCAATAGTTGTGTACGCTCATGATTTCCTTGTAAAATTCATGATTTATGTCTATGATATGATAATAGCATGATTTCTAAGACTCAACCATGATTTGGCACTGTTTTCAAAAATATGATCTGTTTCACATAAATGTTTCTTCCATGATCTCAATACATATGATATACACTATGATTTTGGTCTATGATTTTCATCAATTCAGTATGATTAGAAACTTTATGGTTCTCTAGACTGTCAGGCCTCTTTCTAGTTAGAAAGTAGCCCTAACCAGTTGTAGAACATCAGTTTTGAGCCCTTAGTGTTAGTGTGTTCATGGTCCTTTAGGCTCTCGGGATCCTTGTTAGATAAAATGGTTCACACTAGTCTTAGGATATCAGCTTCAGATTATTAATTTACATGTGTCCTTGTCCTTATGTTCAATTGCGCATACTACTTAGCATTGAGGGGGCCAGGGTTCCAGCGTACCCAGATCTCGGAACTACATGCCACCATAGGATAAGAAATTCTCAATAGTAGAGAATATTTTCCTTAGCCTGAGTAATATGGGATCCTCATTATTTGAGAGTGTCTCCCTCGCCTTAATGGGTGCATGAAGGGGTCGTCTTTATTAGAAATTATCACCCTGAGTCACGAGTGATATCACGCCAGCGATAGTTCTTACCCTTGGAAAGGATGAACGCCCTCCCTACTAGGGTTATAGGTCGGGCTCTATGAGGCTCACATTAGAGTTTGTCGGTTAATAGGCTCTCCCACATTACAGTCTCAATTTCAGTTCAGTATAGTTTACAATTTCAGTTAAAGCTTCGATTTTCAGTACATGTACATAACCCCTAGAAATCAGTTTTATTTGTATATTATTTAAATATTTCCAAACTAGAATATCATGTCAGCATCTATGCATCTCAGATAGGGTCATTGTACTTCACCTCAGTTATGTATTCAGTTCAGCATTTTCTCAGTTTACTAGCATATTTCCATCTTCAGTTACTTTGCTCACATACTCAATACATTCAAAGTACTGGTCACATACTCTCTATGCTATATCATTTTATGCTATAGATCCAGGTATGCAGACTCAGCCCCGCAATAAAACATGTTCCAGACTCTATCAGTTATTAGTGGTGAGTCCTTATCTTCTGACGATAGGAGCTATGTTTTCTTTATTTCAGTATATTTCTAGTTTCTGATTTTGGAGTTAGCTGGGGGCTTGTCCCAGCAACTCATCAGATTAGTAGAGGCTTTCAGATAGTGTACTGTTAGTTTCATCTTATGACTCAGTTTGTTAGCAGAATTTTATCTTTTCCTTTTGATTAGATATATTTCAGTTAAGCTTCCTTCAAGCTCCATTCATGGTTCTAAGTCCCGTGTCGCGTTCAGGATCTATGCTCAGGTTGTGACAAACTTGGTATAGAGCATTAGGTTTAGAGTGTTTTAGGGTGTCTAAAAGCCACGTCAGGAAGAGTCTTTTTTCATAAATGTGAAGCGCACCATACTTATAAGGAAGAGGCTACAAGGAATTTTTAGGAAAATTCCTTTTCTTCGTGATTCTTATCATACGTAGAGTGTGAAACTCTAAAAGTTCCTCTTCTAACTCCTGCTTTACGCGTTCACAAACAATGTCTTCCAGATGAGAAAATGGAAGGAGAAACGGTAATGGGCACCAGCCAGCCTCACCAGCCCTAGCAAACCCAACAAATGAGCAGGTTACCCATACAGAGTTTCGAGCTGCATTCCAGTTGTTGGCATAGGTCGTCACAACACAGGCCAACTATCAGGTAGTGGCACCCATGAACCCTAACGGGAATGCTATGGTGGCAAGAGTGTGAGATTTCATTAGGATAAACCCGCCAGAGGTCTATGGGTTGAAGGTGGATGAGGATCCACAAGAGTGCATAAACGAGATTTAGAAAATCAACCAGATAATGGGGATATCTGGCGAGGAGAGTGTAGATTTGGCCTCCTATCAATTGAAGGGGGTAGCCCATATATATCTTAAATAGTGGAAGGAAGATCGTAGGGAAGGCGCAGTTTCGGTGAGTTGGAATGAGTTTGTAGCAGCCTTTCTAGACAGGTTCTTTCCCCGGGATATGAGTGAAGCTAAGGCTATAGAGTTCGTCAACTTGAAAAAAAATAACATGACAGTGCAGGAGTATGCCTTAAAGTTTACTCAGTTATCAAAATATGCTCCAGAGATGGTTTCCTAGACAAGGGCTCACATGAGCAAGTTCATAAATGGAGTCTCAAACTTAGTGGTCAAGGAGTGCAGGACCTTTATGCTTATCAGTGACATGGACATTTCCAGACTCATGATCCACACCCAGCAGGTCGAGGAGGAAAAGTTAAAGGAACGGGAAAGGGAGAACAAAGAGCTAGGACAGGTGACTCAGAGTCTTCTCATTAGAGGATGAGTGGTGGACACTGCTCACACTCCGATCAGAGGTCATCAGCCCCAACACCATCGACGGTCAGTGTTCCATACGGACCTAGGGTAAGGGTGATTACATATCCATCTTGTAAGAGCTTCGGGAAGAACCATTTGGGAGAGTGCATGGATTGTTCAGGCACTTTCTTTTGGTGCGATAAGTCAGGACATAAACTCAGAGATCACCCAGCATCCAAATGGAGCGAAGGCAAAGCCCCAACCAACTCTTCCGTAGCTCTGACAGCCTGTCCACCTCAGCAGGGTGCATTATCTACTGTAGGTGGCGAACAATGTCAGAACTGCTTCTACACCCTATCATCATGCTAGTATCAGGAGAACTCACCAAAAGTAGTCACAGGTATGTTATAAGCTTCTCATATTGGTACTTACATATTGCTAGGCCCAGGAGCCACAGCATAAGGTATATGATTCCTTTAAGAATCCTAGTATGAGATTTATCTCTTGGATGGTATGAAATGGTTATAAGTATGAAACCTTCAGAAATAGCTTCATAGGTGAATGGGAAGTCAAGAGTTAGTGATGTTAGCCTAGCCTTAAGAAAAGATCCAAAAGCCTTAGAATGATGACTTTAAGCTAAGGCAGAGATGATAAGTTGAAGGTCCAAGTTAAGTCTTAAGTGTTCTAGTAGGGAAGCTCCAAAAATAGTATCTATGGGATGTCAATCCATTCTTATTCAGGTGTCTTTCCCTATGCTTCAATCAACATTACACTCTACTCATGCCTATGTTTAGATTTCCAGAATAATAGGTAACCGCCTAAGACAATGATCCCAGTCTTACTCTCAGTCAGATCAATTATCATGTCAGAAAGTCAAATATTAAAAAGTAGTTTCGGGATTTATAACTCCATCCTTACCAACTCAATTCTTGTGTGAGAAAATAATTTTTTCTTAGTACTCTACTTGTTTCATGTCAGTTTTATATCCTTCAGTTATTCTCATGTCTAAGCATGCATGTATGATCCACGAATTCAGTTTAGCTATGTATCTCAGTTCGAAGTCAGTCACTTAATCGGTGTTCATTCCATATCATTTAGTTTTGGGTTTTGCAGCTCTTTCCCTATCTTTTCTGCTCCATTAGTCTTCATTCAAGGACGAATGTTCCCAAGGGGGAGATGATGTAATACCCCAAAATGTCACGACCCGAACATAGGCCTGTATCAAGACACGGGACAAGGAACCCCGAGAGGCTCCAAGTCGACCCATGGCATAATCATAGCATATCACTTAATAAGAAAGAGTCTAATTAAAAACCATAAGAACAAATGTACAAAACTTTGATACAAAGCTGAATCTATCTAGACATGTCTGAAAGCCTTTACTAAACTGATGAGTTGCTGGGACAAGCCCCCAGCTAACTCATAAAATCTGAAAGCTGAAATAGGGTGTAAATATAAATCGCATCCTCGGTAGATGAGGACTCACCACAAGCAGCTGAGAGGGGAATGAAGCGTATCTAACCATGAGGCTGGGTCTGGAAACCTGAATCTATATCATGTAACAGTATAGCACATAAAGGCGCGCGGTCAGTACTTGGAATGTACTGAGTATGCAGGAAGTGTAAATGAACTAAAACATGCGAGTATACAAGGAGAAAGTAAACTATACACATTAATGGAAATATAACTGAAAGGAGATACAACAACCCTGTTTGAGATACACATATACATATTAACATGATGACTTTATATGAAACATTTACTAAAATATAATCAACTAAAGTGTAAATGTTATATACTAAACAAATACTAAGGACCGAAGTTGTGACTGATATCATAGAGTATCCCTAACTACCAAAGGGAAACATTCTCGGCTGTGGAGAGTCCCTGGCTATATAAGGAAGAGCATTCACTGATATAGAGAGTCACTGACTGACTAATGGAAACATTCTATGTTGTGGAGAATCCCAGACTGACTAGGGAAACATTCTCTACTGTAGAGAATCCCTGACTGACTAGGCGAAACATTCTCTGTTGTGGAGAATCCCGGACTGACTAGGGAAACATTCTCTGTTGTAGAGAATCCCGGACTGACTAGGGAAACATTCTCTACTATACAGAATCCGCGACTGACTAGGGAAACATTCTCTATTGTAGAGAATCCAGACCGACTAACTAAAGTAGAAGATGAAATACGATAATCTGACGTCATTCGTCTAGTCTAAATTACTGCATCTAATCTGAGAAATGAGCATTCAACTAATTATATCATACTAAATTTATTTAGAGTTGATTACGGCTACTTTCTTTAACCACAAATCCCAACATCTGAAGGATCAATCTTATGCTTTATTATCACAATTCATATCAGTATGGTCCCAAATCACTATTTAATCCAAACATTTTACATTCATGAAACATCTATAGGATCATATCATATTTTACACACATCCACAACATTCAAATCCTGAGTTCGTAGCATATGACGTACATCTTGGATTCCTGTAAGACTCATATGTTCAAATCGTACTTTAATATGTTTACGTTAAATCATATATTCTAAATTTACGAATAACCTATGTAATCCACTCATACCTTCAACATGTACAACGAGCTCATGGTGAAAGTATATGAATATTTCATGAAACCCCATTTTGAATTTACTCTAATTCATGTTGAAAATTCGATAATCATGTCGTTACCATAGGTTCAACTCATACCCAAAACATTTACATCATAATCATAGTGAAAACATGCACAAACTTCACATTGGTCAAATCCCATAAGTTCTAATCGTATTCTAACACATACAATGCGATATATGTTTTAGATTTGTGGAACCCATGTGAACTACATATACTTTAAACGAGGATATAACTTAATGATAAGAGCATATGATTAATTTATGAAATCCCATTTGAAATTCTAGACTAATTCATGGTGAAAATCCCACATTCATGCTATTCACATATCACACACATGTTTCTATGAAAAATATAGGTAACCTCATGAACATGCACTATTATTATTTGTGAGAGTATTTAGAGTTAGGAAAAAATTATGAGAGTTTATGCATAAATTGGAACCCTAGAACATGCTTTTCTAGAATCATGGATTTAGGTTTTTTTTAAAATAAAAATTTGGGGCACAAGGATGAAAGGATGTCCTTGCTGAAAGCCGACATACTTGCTTCGAAGAAAACCCCACTTGAACTTGAACCTTGAAGCCTTTGAAGAACCCCTTGATGAATTCTTAAGTCTTGATAAAGAGGAGGAAGAAGAGTTTGAGGTAATATCTTGAGGGAATGAGGGACTACGCTAGAAAAACCCTTAAAAATGTCCCTTATAATTCTCAAAACGATGTAGTTTAGGAGTTAGAAGCATAGGATTTTATGAAAACACCCCTGAAAAAATGCAGGAAAAATCCACCTGCCAGTCCCCACGAGTCGTGGGATTGTCAACGACTCGTGGGGCCTTGCCGTGGGGTACACTAGACGATTTTCTCAAAGTTCCCTCGAATCAGCCAACAACTGACTTCATGAGTCTGTCTTAATGACTTGTGACCACCTTCCGTTATCTGCACTGTCTGGAACGCTATCCTTGATCTCTAGCATCCACCCAACGGTCGACTTAACGGGTTGTCGCCTGCCTAATGACTCGTTGGGTCGTCCATTGCCACTGAAGAACACAATTCCTACTTCCCCTTCCCATGACTGCCCAGATGAGTCGTTACCTGAAACGATGACTCTTCAGGTCATCTGTTATCACTGGACCTACTGTACCTCCTGACTGCTCCTCACGGTCCCGACCATGACCCGTTAGTTTACCTAACGAGTTGTTCCATGACTCATTCTAAGGAAAAAATTTTCCACTTCCCTACTGATTCCTCATTTAAAGTCTGGGGTTCAACCTTAAAAACATTCGGGGTGTTACAATATCTCCCACTTGGGAACATTCATCCTCGAATGTTGGATAATTTACTAAAAACTGGGGAAATAACGGATATCCCAAATACTGAGTATCTACAACTGAAACTGATGTAGTATCTGACTCCGAGTTGATCTTACATATCTGAACTAAATATCTAAGTCATCCATGCATGCTAAGGCATAACAAGGATGGAAACACATGAAACTAACATGGAACTATATAGAACACTGAGAAGGATTCTTTCCCTCTAACTGGCACTGGGTTGATACAGACTGAACCTTCATTCTCAAGTCGCTTTTTGATACAGAGCTAGATTTCACGATATCTAATCTAACTGAGAGTAAGGAATTCATGAGCACGAGTCATTCGCGACATCTAAAATTGAGCATATACATGAGGTACCCTTATCTGCAAAGCTACTAGAGAAACTTCTAAAGACTGAATTAGAGCTGAACACTCTAGAAGACATGAGTTAGCACATATAGCTCATCTATAAAATGAAAATAAGCCTTAAGGATTTATAGAGTAAAACTAGCATCGCTGTCTGAAGCAGCTATTAAGAAATTCTGGAAGTCTGCACATAGGGATGGGTAGAACCTAGCTTCTACTGAAGTACAAGAGAGGTTATCTAGACCTGAAGGGATCAACATACCGCAACTTCTAGGGATGAAACTCCCCTATTAGCATTCTCAAGATCCGACTTGCCTTACATACTTACCATCTCACCCTTAGCTTAAAGCAATCATTCTAAGGCTTTTGAATCCTTCTTAAGGTTGGGGCTAAACCACTAACTCACGAATCTCCGTTCGCCTCTAAGGTTATCACTGAAGGCTTCACGTCCTTAACCATTCTATACCCTTTATGAAATAATCTCATACTAAAAATGAAAAGGGGACCTTGTACCTTACACGGTAGTTCCTGGTTCTGGAAACACTCAAGGTTTGATACGAAGACTTGTAACGTACCTATGACTACATCTGTGGTTGGCTTGCCACCTACTCTAGGTAAACTACGCTGCTGAGATGGACGGGTTGCGGACCTGTTAGTTGGAGCATAGACCCTTCGGCTATCCCGCTTGGCTGATGGGCAATCTCTGTGTTTATGACGGGGCTAGCCACAATAGAAGCAAACATCTGAACTCACCAAGAACCTTCCTAGGTGGTTCTTCCCGCAGCGCCCGCAAACTGGATAAGTAATCTCCCTCACCGGGGGCTGATATCCCTGAACTTGAGCTAAAGACCTCTAGGGTTGAGAGTGATTCCCACTACTTGACCCCTGCTGGGAACTCTCAAGGTTTTCTGTCCAGGGCCTTTTGTTCCTCATTTCTTCCCCCTTAAACTCTCCCTCCATACCTAAACCACCAACCTTAGTCGGACTCCTCCTCCTGAAGTTTTGAACTCTAATAGCTTCCACCCCTCTGGTAGGGTTTTCTGATGTGATAGTTGTCTGGTTAGGCTGGGTGATCATGGCCCGTATCAACACTCGTACTATAACCCAGAGTTCTACATCCGTAACTTGCCCGAACATGGGATCCATTAGAGTTGGTGGAGCTGGCAGACTTCTGGTGGTTCCTTGAGGAGACATGTTTCTGCACACGCGAATAGCACGAATTAAAGGAATGGAGAGACATTTCATCACACGACTCAGATCTTGAAAGAAGGGAATATTTCCTAAATATCTCGTAGCCTCTTCATCATAAGTGTGGCGCACTTCACACCCATGAAGAAGACTCTACTTAACGCGGCTTTTAGACACCCTAGGACACTCTAAACCTTTGCTCTAATACCAAGTTTGTCACAACCGGAACATAGGCCTGGATTGAGATATGGGACAAGGAACCCCGAGAGGCTCCAAGTCGACCCATGGCATAATCATAGCATATCACTTAATAATAGAAACAACTAATAGAACATACTGAGCGGAAGCTAACTGAAAGAGTCTAATTAAAAACCATAAGAACAAATGTAACAACACTTTGATACAAAGCTGAATCTATCTAGACAAGTCAGAAAGCCTCTACTAAACAAATGAGTTTCTGGGACAAGCCTCCAGCTAACTCCCAAAATTTGAAAACTAAAACATGATGTAAATATTAATCGCGTCCCCAAGAGATGAGGACTCACCACAAGCAGCTGAGAGGGGAATGAAGCATATCTAACCATGAGTCTGGGTCTGGAAACCTGAATCTATATCATGAAACGATATAGCACAAAAAGGCGTGTGGTCAGTACTTAGAATGTGCTGAGTATGCGGGAAGCGTAAATAAACTAAAACATGTAAGTATACAAGGAGAAAGTAAACTATACACATTAACGGAAATATAACTAAAAGGAGATACAACAACCCTGTCTGAGATACACAAATACATATTAACATGATGACTTTATATGAAACATTTACTGAAATATAATCAACTAAAGAGTAAGGGTTATATACTGAACAAATACTGAGGACCGAAGTCGTGACTGATATCATAGAGAGTCCCTAACTGTCGAAGGGAAACGTTCTCTGCTATGGAGAGTCTCTGACTATCTAAAGAGGAGCATTCTCTGATATAAAGAGTTACTGACTGACTAAGGTAAACATTCTCTGCTGTGGAGAATCTCGGACTTACTAGGGAAGCATTCTCTATTGTCGAGAATCCTTGACTGACTAGGGGAAACATTCTCTGCGATGGAGAATCTGGACTGACTAAGGAAACATCTCTGCTATAGAGAATCCCCGACTGACTAGGGAAACATTCTCTGCTGTAGAGAATTCTGGATTGACTAGGGCAAGATTCTCTGCTATAGAGAATCCCTGACCGACTGACTAAGGTAGAACATGAAATACGATAATCTGACGTCATTCATCTAGTCTAAATTATTGCAGCTAATCAGAGACATGAGCATTCAACTAACTACATCATACTGAATTTATTTAGAGTTGATTATGACTACTTTCTTTTGACCACAAGCCCAACGTCTGAAGGATAAATATCATACTTTATTATCACAATTCATATTTGTATGGTCCCAAATAACCATTTAATCCACACATTTTACATTTATGAAACATCTATAGGATCAGATCATATTCTACACATATCCACAACATTCAAATCCTGAGTTTGTAGCATATGACATACATCTTAGATTCCTGTAAGACCTATAGGTTCAAATCGTACTTTAACATATGTACGTTAAATCATATATTCTAGATTTAGGAATAACCCATGTAATCCACTCATACCTTGAGCATGTACAACGAGCTCATGGTGAAAGCATATGAATATTTCATGAAACCCCATATAGGTTCAAATCGTACTTTAACATATGTACGTTAAATCATATATTCTAGATTTAGGAATAACCCATGTAATCCACTCATACCTTGAGCATGTACAACGAGCTCATGGTGAAAGCATATGAATATTTCATGAAACCCCATTTTGAATTTACTCTAATTCATGATGAAAATTTTATGATCATGCCAGTACCACAGGTTCAACTCATACCCAAAACATTTACAACGTAATCGTAGTGAAAACATGCACAAACTTCACATTGGTCAAGCCCATAAGTTCTAATCGTATTCTAACATATACAATGCGACATATGTTCTAGATTTGTGGAACCCATGTGAACTACATATACTTTAAACAAGGATATAACTTCATGATAAGAGCATATGATTAATTTATGAAATCCCATTTGAAATTCTAGACTAATTTATGGTGAAAATCCCACATTCCTGCTATTAACATATCACACACATATTTTTAGGAAAGATATAGGTAACCTCATGAACATGCACTACTATTAATCGTGAGAGTCTTTAGAATTTAGGAAAAACATATGAGAGTTTCTGCATAAATTGGAACCCTAGAACATGTTTTTCTAGAATCATGGATTTAGGTTTTTTTCTTAAATAAAAATTTGGGGGGACAAAGATGAAAGGATGTCCTTGCTGAAAGCCCACATACCAGTTTCAAGGAAAACCCCACTTGAACTTGAACCTTGAAGCCTTAGAAGAAACCCTTGATGAATCCTTGAGTCTTGACAGAGAGGAGGAAGAAGAGTTTGAGGGAATATCTAGAGGGAATGAGGTATTAGACTAGAAAAACCCTTAAAATCATCTCTTACAATGCTCAAAACGACGTAGTTTAGGAGTTAAAAGCATAGAATTTTATGAAAACACCCCTGGAAAAGTGCAGGAAAAATCCACCTGCCAGTTCCCATGAGGCACTCCACGTGTGGTGGGGTTGGCAATGACTCGTGGGGCCTGTCGTGTGGTACATTGGACTATTTTCTCAAAGATCCCTCGAATCAACCGATGACTGACTTCAAGATTCGTTAGTTGTCTTAACGACTCGTGACCACCTTACGTTATCTCCATTGTCTGGAACCCCATCCTTGATCGCTTTCCTGCACCTGACGGTCGACTTATGGGTCGTCGCCTGCCTAACAACTCATTGGGTCGTCCGTTGCCACTAAAGCCCACGATTCCTGCTTCTCCTTCCCACAATTTCCCTGACGATTGGTTACTTGACACGATGACTCGTCAGGTCATCCATTGTCACTGGACCTACTATACCTCGTGACTGCTCCTCACGAGCCTGACCATGAACCATTAGGTTACCTAACGAATTGTTCCACGACTCATTCCGAGGCAAATGTTTTCCACTTGCCTACTGATTCCTCATTTAATGTTTGGGGTCCGATCTTAAAAACTTTTGGGGTGTTTCACAAAATTTCCTAAGATTAGATCCTTGACATAAAGCAAAAAACCAGCAAAACAAGAAAAAAATCCCATAGTACGAGTCATAGCATGACTTGTGGTGAGTAACCACAGATCATGACTTCACCCTTGGGGAGTAGCAGATGTTTCATGGTTTAAGATACCACGAGCCAAGAGACGTGTCACACCCCAAAACCCGGGAAGGCGTGACTGGCACCTGGTGCCACCCCTGATATTAACATTCATGATGCCTAAAAATAAAATAAAGGCCAGAACCAATGAGGTTCGACAACACAACAACTATAAAATCAGAATAAGACGATAGACTATAGTGGAAGCTGGCTCACCTGACCAACCAATCAAAATAAATACCATATGTCGTCAAGGCCACAGAATGGAAAACAACTATACAACATGGCCCACCTAGCCTATAACAATATACTAAAACCACAGCAATGTCAATGAGCCTCTATGAATACATTAATAATGAAATGATCGGGACAAGGCCCCGAACTACCCTTAACTCAAACATTTGGCGACTCCGAAAGACCTGGAGTGCACCAAATCAACTGAAACTCCACTCAGCACCCAAGAACTCGATCTAAAAGCCCACCATCACCTACAGGCATGAATACAGTGCCCCGACTAGGGAGTCAGTACAATAGTGTACCGAGCATGAAAGGCAGAAACAACCTGAAGACTCAGATTAGAGATCAACAAATATACTAGATATCGCAGAAGGAGACTCAACATAAGTAAGCACATAGAATCTACCTGGCCCCCATAATCCTGGCAAGTACAAACAAACATACAAAAAAACCTACTTGGCCCCCATAAGCCTGGCAAGTCCAAAAGTAAACAATAACACAGTGGCACCTAGCCAACATAGCTCACCTATCAACGCCTCAGACCTCTCAACGGCCTCCAGCTAACACCAACCAACATCTAGCATCCACTATTATCAGATAACATATAACACGAGTAGGAATTACAATATAATTCCAAGCATATCAAAAGTAAACACCAGTCAGTGAACATCATCAATCAAGCACTTTCGGACTCTCTCTCGGCTATGCAGAGTTAGCGTAGCTCAATCCATCTAGGAAAACCAAATCGCGATCCCGGGAAGGCTCAGACATGTCGGACCACTCTTGAATCATGTCTCAACTCGACACTACGGAGGACATCATCCTCAACCCCATAGGTCATATCACGCCTTGGGCTCAACCCCTCAACCAGAAATGCTCTCGTGCGTCGGGTATCCATAAGCCACAAGGTACCTCGGCCTCGGCCTAGGCCCCTAGTCGGAACCACTCTCATGCATTGGGTATCCACAAGCCAAAAGGCCTCAACACAACACCACAATCCACAATAATAATAATTCATGCACAAAAAGCCCACAATCGGCTCTCAAACCCCATAACCCAACTAATACAACTTAAGACTATTCTTTCACATCTAGCCGTCCACCGATGAGCCACTAGACGAGCAAAGGATTACCATCATAACCAGTATATCCCCAAGCATTAGAAATAGACAACAAGCCACTATACTTACCACTAATGTCAAGGGACACGACCATATCAACCCAAGTGTCACAACGGCCGTCACGTGCCATCGACACGATCGCTGAGTCAAATATAACAAAAGATTGTCACATCTATCTACCTTAACCACTCTTATCCCTCATTCAATTTCCAATATAATCACCTAATATTATTCACTCAAACATCCCACAACTTGCTATAAGAACCACACGCCTCACACACGGCCTCTCAATACGAGCCTAATAATTTGCCATGACTATGATTCTCCTCACTCAAGCCCGAGCCACCAGAAAAAAGAGAACCTTAAACACACCATTATCATCATATAAATAGCATAACAAGAGTTCAAAAATAGCAAAAATACAATCCATCACAAAACAGCCAACACACAGGTCAACACGGACGATATGGAATTCATGCCGACAAAAGGGAGGAACAAGCCTAACATACCTTAGCTTTAAACCTAGCTGAACATGAGCCTTCAACACCATGAACCTACTTCCTAAAGTAAGTCCAATATTCTTCCAAAACATAGCCAACACAACTCAATAAGAAAACAAGACAAACGAAGCTTACCCGATAAGATTCATATGAATTCGGCGGTAGAAACTCCGAGACAACAACCTACTGAGATGAAAACACCTATAACCAACCTTAACTACTAAATAAAATCGAAGGAAGAAGTCTTACCAATAGCTTCACCATGAAACAGCCTCCAACATCCCAGAAAAGATACCAAAACACAAGCTACACGCAATTCCCAACTTCCCAACATCAAAATCATGTTAAGCCATGGATTCTAGCCTCAAAACACAAAGGAAACCATGGAGAGAACCTTGAGAGAGGTTCTGTACATGAGAAGTTCTGGAAAATAAGAAAATAATGAAACCAACCGACCAAGGGGCTTTTTATAGTCCTCCACCGCCTTAGACCCTTGTGAGGTGCCTGCTTGCGCGATCTCGCGAAAATGCAAATATCTCTCTACTCCGAGTTGGATGGCGAACAGTTTGATGAGTTGGAAAATAGATTCATAGAGCTTTAATTTTATAGGTCTCACACCCCCAAACTCCTTATAGATTGGGAAAAGAGTTTCGAAACATTTGACCTAAATTTCAAAGAATCTCAAGAAGGAAATTTTGCGATAACTTTTTTCAAATTTTGTTCTACAACTTGATCGACGTCCAATCTTAAATACGACCATAGAGTGACTCAAATAACTCATAACACTTCCTTCTTAGCCTATTACATACTCTTAGTCCTACCTCAAAAGCACGATTTTATCGCTCAAATTATCCAGAGTGTTACAAGACGACTCGTTGTAGGGTGGTAAGTTTCATAGTATGGAATTGTGAGATGAGGTTCAGAGAAGTGTTTGGGATTTGTTCCAAAGACCACGAGTCCCAGTACGACTCTTAAGGAGAAGGTACAAGTAGTAGTATCCATCCATGATCAAAGAATGACTAATATAGCTTGGGAGGTACAAGCACCAGGTAACAGACCATATGATCATGGTACGGTTTGTACCATCTATCCGTAAGATGAGATATTATAACGCCTCAAATTTTCGAGCTAAGTTTGGAACATTCTAGGTATTTGGATAGACCCAAACCCGATGAATTTTATACAAACAAGGTGTTAAGATCAATTCTTAAGTGTGAAAAGTGAACTAGATGCAAATTAAGGTTATAAGAAACCTCTAGCATAAAGTTGAGCTGAAAGCTTTCCTACCGATTGAGTTTTCATATAAGTTCTTACAAGAGTCAACTTTAGATGACCATAACTCCTATTTTTATGATGTTTTTTTGGGTGATCTAGCATATTAAGTGGGCGCATGCAGGGGTCATCGTTATTGGAGATTGTCGCCCTGAGTCACGAGTGATATCACATCAGTAATGGTTCTTACCTTTGGCAATGTATGAATGCCCTCCCAACAAGGGTTACTGGCCGGGCTCCATAACGTTCACATTGGAGTTTTTAGGTTAATAGGCTCTCCCAGATTATAGTCTCAGTTTCAGTTCAATACAGTTTACAATTTAAGTTATAGCTTCAATTTTAGTACATGTACATGACCCCTAAAAATTATTTTTACTTGTATATTATTTAACTATTTTCAAACTAGCATATCATGTCAGCATCTAGCATCTTAGATAGGGTAATTGTTCTTCACCTCAGTTATGCATTCAGTTTAGCCTTTCCTTAGTGTACTATCATGTTTCCCACTTCATTTACTTTTCTCACATAGTCGGTACATTCAAAGTGTCAACAGTGTACTCTCTATGATATATCATTTTATGATATAGATCTAGGTATTCAGGCTCAGCGCCATGGTTAAATACATTCCAGACTCTATCACCTATCAGTGGTAAGTCCTCATCGTTTGAGGATGGAAGTTATGTTTTCTTTATTTCAGTATATTTCTAATTTCAGATTTTGGAGTTAGATGGGGACTTGTCCCGTCCCAGTAACTCATCAGATTAGTAGAGTCTTTTAGATAGTGTAGTGTTAGTTTCAGCATATGACTTAGTATTGTTATCAGATTTTTATCCTTTCCTTTTGATTAGTTATATTTCAGTTAAGCTTCCACACTAAATATGTTCTATTAGTTCTTATTATGTCATAATTATGCTATGCCATTGATTAGCTTGGAGCCATTCATTGTTCTAAGTCTAGTATCGCGTTCGGGGTCTATGATCGGGTCGTGTCACGAGGCGTGGCACATATGATTGAAAGGATACATACTCTTGGGATGGATTTTTTGTTCAATAACCCCATAGAATGTAATTTAAATTTATTTAGGAAATTCTTAGCAAATTAGGAGCCAAAAGAGCGTAGTAACCAAGTAAGAATAAGAGGGGAAATTGTTAATTTCACACCCGCTGCTTTGAATAGATTACTTGGTACTCCAAATGTTGATCCACAGCCGATGAAAGACCTTCCCTTGAAGCCTCCATATAAATAAATCTGCCATAATCTTTGTGGCCCTAGATCGGTGGCGGGGTGACCCAACACCAGCAGTTTGGGTATCATATGACTTTTCCTTACGTACACATGAGCAGAGAGGAGAGAATGTAGTTTTAAATTATTTGTAGCTTTTTCGTTCCAATAAAGCATGTGACACACATGACTAGGGATAGAATGTGTTTGGTATTTACTTTGGTGACGGAGAGGCCAGTGAATGTTGGGGTAATTATTAGAGATGTCTTAAGGCAAGCTAGGGTGAAGAAGGGACAGAGGTTTAGTATTAAAGGTCTCCTGACCCAATTTTAGAAAGTGTAGTAGGTTGAGGAGGAGGTCAATTATAGTCCGAGGCATGATCCAAACGGGTTGGATGTGATGAAGACAAAGGGCCATGAGGGTCTGGACGGTCTTGTACTATCTATCAGTGAGTACAATGCGTGCATTGATAATATTCTGAGTCACATGTATGACATTCAAATGCTTCATCTAAGGATGAGTGAGGTGATAGAGGAGTAGCTGAAGCAGCTGAACATAGACTATCCATTGAGCGAGCATTCTAGAGCTCTCTGCAGAGTTAGGCCAAATTTTGAGGAGTCATTTGATGATGATGATGCCACTGATGATGAGCAAGCTTGAGTTGACTCTGATTTGGAGTCTGATGCTGATGAGGGAGAGGACTCGAAGATGGGGTAAGATGCTTATGCCCCTAGGACGATAAGGACTAGGCTCAGGGAGTTTGATTGTGCTTTATTATTTTAGCACTAAGGACAGTGCTATTGATAGGTGCAGGGTGGGAGAAATAAATTTCCATATTTCTATGTATGGCGCAATTGCTAAATTTATTCATGGTGATCTTACATTCTTTTTAGATATATGACTTGATTCATGCTAGATTGTAGAAATTTTTTTTTATATTTGTTATTTTTTTTTGGGTTCCCCCGATTTTCGTATTCGGTACTTTTTTGGTGGATAGTTCCTTCGAACTGGCTAAAGGGTTCAAAAATTTTTTTAGTCATAGTCATGATTATTCCCGATTATGGATGGATGATGATCGTCTTAAGGGAAAATTAGTCATTGGTAGGAGAGAAAGAACTTGAAACCTTATGAATGCTAGGTGCTTCACTCATAATAACATTAAGACTTTGTATAATTCACTCAAAAATGCATGAAAAGATAGAAACACTTAGACTTTTGGAACTTGACTCCTATGCTTGAAAATTGGGCTTAATAATGTGAAACATGCAATATGGATATATGTGTTTATATGATCTTGATTGCCATTATCAAACTATTTGTGTCATTGTGTGATTGAGATATTTTTGCAAATACTCCATGCTTGCAATTTGATGTCTAGAACTTGCGTTGTGTGTATGCTAAGCGAAATGAGAATGTTGAATCTAGGAAGTGATATAGGCATTTCTTTGGTAGCTTATTTATATCCCAATTTTACCTCCCTTGATGTGATTATCCTAGTTAGCCATTTTAAGCCTTAGCCTATTCTTTTGATAGCTATGTTACAAGCTTAATCTCTTTTGTACTATTAACCTTTATTTGATCCAAATGACTCTTAGAGAACTTTAATTAAAGCTTTTGCATAAAAGGAGCACAAGTGTAACACCCCAAAAGTCCCTACGACTAGACCCTATACTTGGAGTAGAAACTAGCAGAAAAATTGAAAATTATCCCTCAATATGAGTCCTAGTATGACTCGTGGTAGGGAGGTACAGGTTGTTGTACCATTCATGAGATAAAGTTCATAGGAGCAACCAAAATTAGCCCTGGTAACCACAAGAGGAACCTACAGATCATACTATGTAGGTGCGAATGGTGTTGAGAGGTCGTGAGAAGAGGTATAGAGATTGACCAACTTGGTTCCAGTGACCACAAAGGGTCAACACAAGACATGGTCCGAGTCATGCCACTGACGGGCAGTTTTTTCTTGTATGATTTTTAAGGGTATTTTTGTAACTTTTCACTCTTTTAACTCCTGAACTACGTCATTTTGGGGGATTTTGGAAGGTAGTTAAAGGGATTAGTCAACCTCACCCTCCCCCCTCATTCTGTCCTACATTTTCAAAACATACGGTAGAAGCATCAAGGGAGTCTCTCAAGCCAAGGTTAGGGTTCTTCTCCAAAGCTCTAGGATTCAAGCAATAGTAAGGAAGTCTTCCTCTCCATGTATGTGGGACTTCAAAAATATTTTTCATTTACTCTTGTATCCCAATTATTTTAGAAATCCTAGCAAGTTACATTCTCTAGAAATCATGCCCTAGGGTTTTCATTCAATGCATGATTTCCTTTATCTTCTTAGTGCCTCAAGATTTCATTGATTAGTAGTGTTTGATATTCATGGTTTTACTTTCAAATTGTACAATGTATTTCCATGACCTTTATATTAGCATGTTTTCCAATACTTAGCTTAATGAATTAGCATTGGTTTTTAACAATATGGTCTTTCAAGTACATATGACTTTCTCATGGTTTCAGTATACATGCTTTACAGTATTATCAGTATTTATTAAAATTATCAGTTTTAATCAGGTCCTATAGACTCTCAAGAAATTTTTAGATAAAGTAGTTCTGACTTAGTCTTAGGGCATCAAATTTAGAGCTATCAGTATACTATCAGTAAATTATCGATTGGGAGTAGTATTTACCATCGAGTAGGCTGGGGTTCAGCACAACCAAGTCTCAGAACGACGTGCCACCCGTAGATTATTAGCCCAAATGGGCACTAGTCAGTGATCACATCAGTCATTCCTTTATACCCTGGCAAGGTATATTGGGTTCTATCAGTGGGGCGTATGCATCAAACTCCATGTTTAGCTCACGTGGTTATATGTTGGTCAAAAGACTCTCCCATAGTAAAGTTATAGTCTTCAACTACAATCTCAGCTTTAGTTTTAGGTAAGTTTTGAAATCTAGCATAATAAGGTTAGTTTTGACTTAGATTAGAACTTCAAGACATGTAAAACTCTATGAAATAAAGTAAAAATGTGTCGTAAACTCCTGACATCAGCACTCTTGCCTACAGGTTCTGACAGATAGACACACAGACCTCTTCAGTAGAGTTTTTTCGCTCCAGCTTGTTAGTCAGCTCCCTTCTTTTGAAGTTTCCATATTTATTGGTTTTCTTATCCTTTTATTGTATAGTTTATGGGTATGTCAGGGCCCTATCCCGGCCAAGTATCTACTATTTAGAGGCTTGCAAACTATGGGTTATGTAGAAGTACTTTAATGGCCAGGTTCTTGTACTTGCCGACCAAAGGCTTCTTTAAGCCAAGATATACTTGATGATTTTCTTAATTATGTGTTGCTGGTATGCACCAGAGGTGTATATATCTATCTAGATCAAGTTAGGTGCCAGTTACACCTCCCAAGGTGGGGCGTGACAATCTTGGTATCAGAGCATCATTGTATCCTAGGGGGTCTACAAGTCATATATAGTAGAGTGTTGTTTATAAATGTGTTGTGCACCACAATTTATAAGAAGGGAGCTACAAGGCATGATAGTATTTTCATCCTTCTTCTGCTCAAATCGTGCGTTAGAGATAAGTCTTATAGGGTTGTGTCCCTTAGCTTATTACTAATATTTGTCCGTAGAGAAGCCTGATATATGAAAAACTGCAGGCGGCTGAAGGCTAGACACAGCAGTAGTGAAAGGTATAAGTAAAGTGCCATGAATAGAGACAATCTAGCCTATGGCTTAAGAGGAGACATCTTCTCAATCCCGTCAGCATTCTCCTCTATATCAGAAGCCTCCAAGGGCTCTAGAATTTCCAGCACCGCCTCTAGCTTAGATTAGGATGTTAGAAGTGCAGTTTATATTTTGGATCAGATTATGGCTGCTCAGCGACAACCAGTGGCACCAAAGGATGTCAGACTTTCTAAAGGACCCAAAAGTTTGAGGGATAGTGAGTTTCTTTCCTTGAGTCCTCTACAGTTTATGGGGATAAATCACAAAGAGGACCCTCAGTACTTTCTAGACTAATTGCATAAGATAACTAGAGTTATGCATGCTTCAGCCACAGAGTCAATTGAGCTAGCAGTGTTTCAACTACGCATTATAGTTGTTTTGTAGTATGAAAGTTGGGAAAGGTCCAGAAGAGAGGGATGTACCTCCACCTACCTGGTCCAGTTTCCTTAAGGCCTTTTCAGATCATTACTTTCCATGGTAGATTCGAGAAACCCGATTAAACTAGTTTTTACATCTTTAGTATGGAAAGATGAGTGTTAGAGAGTATGGGCTGAGATTTGATTCTTTGGTTAGATATGCACCAGGCTTTGTCGATACGATGCCAACAAGGGTACACTAGTTTCTACTTCCCTAGAGAGGAAATTAGGTAACGAAAGGGTACTACAGCTATGCCAAAGGTAGATTTATATCCTATCTATAGGAGAGGAAGTTGAATGTTAAAGGCTACATTTATCATACTATCAGAGTTTAGTATGTTAAGCAAAATCATCGACTCTTCAGTCTATTTTGGTGGTCAGTGAATTCCCAGGTGTGTTTCCAAATGAGCTTCCTAGTATTCCCCTAGAGTAGAAAATTAGCTTTGTTATTGATATGATGTCAAGTATAGCCCATATTTATTCCTCCTTATAGATTGACTTATGCTAAGCTAAAGGAGTTGAAAGATCAACTAAATAATCTACTTGATAAAGTTTCATTACGCCTAGTGCTTCACCTTGGGGTGTGCTAGTCCTGTTTATGAGAAAGAAAGATGGCTCACTGTGAATGTATGTAGATTATCGGTAGTTGAATAAAGTTACTATAAAGAACAAGTATCCCCTCCTAAGGATAGATGACTTGTTTGATAAGCTATAGAGTGCAAGATATTTCTCAAAGATCAATTTGAAATCTGGGAACCATCAAGTACGGGTTTGGAATAAAAAATATCCTGATGACAACTTTTAAAACTAGATACGACCATTTTGAGTTTTTAGTTATGTCTTTTGGATTGATGAATGCCCCGTCAGTATTTTAGACATATTCGGCCATATTATATCTATTCATGATACAATTTATTAATGATATCCTTGATTATTTAGGTTTAGAGGCTGAGCATAGAGATTATCTGCAAACAGTACTCCAGGTACTCAGAGATCATGAGCTATACATGAAGTTCTCCATATATAAGTTTTGTTTGAATTTTGTGGCTTTATTAGGCAATTTTATATCAGACACAGGCATCCAGATTGACTCACAAATACTAAAGGTCATGAAGACTTGGCCTAGAACCACAACTTCAATAGAACTTTGTAGTTTTCTGGGGTTAGCTGGATATTATAGAAGATTTACAGAAGGATTTTTTGTATCATCGGCACCATTAGTGATGTTGACTCAGAAAGCAGCTAATTTCTTGTGGACCAAGGCTTATGAGAAGAGTTTTTAGGAGCTAAAAGACTGATTGACATCTGCACTAGTACTGGCCTTACCAGAACGCTCAGATTGTTATGTAGTATATTATGATGCTTCAAGCATTGGGTGAGGGTGTGCTTTTCATACGGCATGGCAAGGTGATTGCCTATACTTCGCGATAGTTGAGGAAGCACAAGAAAAATTATCCAACCCATGATCTAGAGTGGGTTGCATTTATGCATGTGTTGAAGATCTGGAGACATTACTTATATGGTGTTCATCTTGACATCTTTATAGATCACAAGAGTCTCCAATATATCTTTAAAGAGAAAGAGTTAAAACTTGTGATAGTTCGTTGTCTTGAGTTGCTGAAAGATTACGACATAGATATCTTGTATCACCTAGAGAAGGGTAATATCATAACCAATGCCCTTAGTCACAGATCCATGAGAAGCTTGTCATATATGAGGCCAGTAAAGAGAGAGTTGTCTAGAGAGCTGCACCAGTTGGCTAGTCTGGTAGTCCAATTGATGGACTCAGATGATGGCAGGATTGTGATTCAGAATATTGCATTATCATCTCTAATTGTGGAGGTGAAAGAGAGTCAGGATGAGGATCTCATCCTGGTACAACTCAAAGGCAAGGCTCAATAGGAAGGTTCGTTGGTCTTTGAGATAGCAGGAGATGAAATCTTTAGATTCAAAGGTCGACTCTATGTTCTTGATGTTACAGGGATTCACCAGCAAATCATGGCAGAGGTATATTATTTTTGCTATTTTATTCATTCGAGTTCTACAAAGATGTACCATGATATAAAAATTTGTTAATGGCATAGGATGAATAAAGATATTGCTGGGTTTGTAGCACAGTGTCCCAATTGCCAGCATGTAAAAGTTGAACATCAGAAGTCCGGCGGGCTAACTCAGGAGATAGTCGTGTCAATATGGAAATGGAGAGTAACAAACATGGATTTTGTTATAGGTTTATCCCATATCAGGCATAAGTTTGACTCTATTTGGTTTATTATTGATAGGCTGACGAAATTAGCTCATTTCTTGTTGATCAAGACTACGTTAATAGTTGAAGGTTATGCTGAGTTATACATCAAAGAGGTAGTCAAACTGCATGGTGTCCCATTATCTATTATTTTTGACATAGAGGTATAGTTTACAACCAATTTTTGAAAGTCATTCCAGAATGGTTTGGAGAAACAAGTCAATCTTAGTACAGTCTTCCATCCCCAAACAGATGGTCAGGCTAAGCGCACGATTCAGACACTCGAGGACGTGTTATATGAATATGTGGTAGACTTCAGATAAAGTTGGGATGATCATCTACCTCTTCCTGACAAGATTATGATTCAGACACTCAAGGACATGTTACAGGAGTATGTGGTAGACTTCTGAGAAAGTTACGATGATAACCTACCTCTTATTGGCATGTATCTCCGTATGATTTTCTTTAAACTATGGCATATGAATTTCTATTAGGATTATGAGTTTTCAAATAAAAACATGATTTATGATTTTAAGCTTTTTTATTTAAAGCATGAATTATGGTGATGAGCCTTTATTTAAGGCATGTCATATGATTATGAGCTTTTCAAATAAAGACAGGCTTTACAAATCATGAACTCTTCATATAAGATTATGACTATGAGCCTATGTGACACTTCAAAAGCATGGTGTCAAAATGGAGTAAGCAGTTAAACGAGAAGGAATAAGTCTATTAAGACAAGTGCTAAAAACTACGTTTGTCAATGTAGAAGTGGAGCATGCCAAGTGTTCGGGTGCATCCCCTTATATTCCCCAAAAATGGATGAAATGAGGAATCTTGCTAGCAAGTAATGTTTAGTCACGTCACCTAATCGGCAAGGTAAGTGATGGCTTAGCTGATAGGAATGAGATCAAACTTCATGTTTCACATGGTGGATTGTGTCAGTTATACCACAAACTCCCATACTATTTTGGTTACTACATGAACTATGAATTTTTAATGGAAAATTGCATGATTTCAAAACCTTTATGATTTTTACATGATATGACTATGATTTTCGTGAACTGTCTTCCCATTTCTTCATACTTCATATTTCATTTTGCTATCTTAATAAAGTATAATTCCATATGTACTTACATCTCTCTTGCCAAGGGCACTGCATTATTTAATAATATATACTCAGATACAGAGACGTTTAGCCGAGGAGGGTACTAGGATATCTATGCTTCAGCTTTTGGTAAGTTGTATTCTCTCTAAGGGTGAATATATTATTCAGCTATTGTATAGTTTCGCTAGAGGTATGTCGGGGGTCTTGTCCCGGTAAATCAGATACTCACATATTAGTAGAGGTTCCATGGATTTTTCAGTCTAGTATTTCCTTATGTCATATACTCTGGTTTGACCTATGTGTCATTTGTGTACTCAAAATGATGGTTTTATGAAAAAAGCTCTTATTTCTTGTACATGACCAATCTTTCTCTTAGCATTATATTATCCATGCTCCTCTCATGATTAGGTTAAATGTTTTATGTTTTATATCATGTTTAAAAGGTATGCTTGGGAAAAAATGGCATCGGATGCCGGTCTTCTCTAGGATTTAAGCCGAGGTGTGACATCTCAAAGATCAAGAATGGCATTCACACTTAATCTAGGGAAACTTAGATTATCTGACCCACATTATCCTCAATGCCTTTGAGGATCTTCATATTGAGAGGGATAAACTGATAGAAGAATATAATGTCCTCCAATTGGATCATGAAATCCTAAAAGGAATAATAGAGAACTTGGAAAATGAAATTGATACTTTCAAGAACCAGGTTCTCACATTGAAGAATGAAAAAGCTAGACTGGAAATTGCGAAGCTTCTGTTGCACCTTTAAAGAAGAGTGTCACGACCCGAGAGTACACCCGGATCGTAGACACGGGACAAGGAGTCCCGAGAGACCCCAAGTCAACCCATAGCGTGAGCATAACACTGATTCATTCATATATAGAGGAAGACTTAACTTATTGTCACGCCCCGCCTTGGGGGGTATGACTGGCACCTGGTGCCCTATTAGGACCCGAACTGCTAGACTACTGAGCCTAAGCACATCTGGTGTCTGGCTAGCTCTAACTCAAATTCATGGAATCAACAAGCTATATAACGGCTGTAAATACAGCCTCCGGCAGACTGGGCCTATAGCCACCTATAGTGTAATATCAGCTAACCAGAATCATACTCATATAGGGAAACCTATGCAGGCCGACAAGGCCACCATGCTTCCTAGTTATCTCTAACTCAATAAAAGAAATGCTGAACATCTACGTGACCGGTAAGGTCACCACTACTAACTAGATACGGCCCCACACGGCCAACATAAACAACCATACTAAACAGCTAAACATACGCAAGGCCCCACATGACCAGCACAACAAACCACAGGGAGATATATACATCATCTGCAAGCCTCTAAGAATACTGATAAGATGGTCGGGACAGGGCCCCGACCTACCCGTACTATGCAACAAAAGAAAAGGAAATAGACCTCTAGCTGTCTAGCTCCAGATGACAGGAGCTGATGACTCAATGAGCTGGCTGGAATCACGAGGGATCGGCTCCTCATCTAGGAGTACCTGCAGACAAGTAATGCAGCGCCCCAAACAGGCGTCAGTACCACTGGTACCGAGTATGCAAAGCAAACTAAACATAACTGAATATAAACAACAATTCTAGTAAATTCTGAATAGCAGGAAGTATCTAAAACTGTCTGAACTAGCAGGATCTGGAGTAGGCTTATCTATACTGAAGGTAAGGTAGAATCATACCTGTCGTCATGGCGACCTACTGTCTATCAACTAATAGATATCATGTATATACATATATATATAACACACAAGAACCTATACCAGCCCCCATAAGCCGGAAGCTGCCAACCAACACACAATCTATATACCCCTACCCAGGTCAAAACCATCCAAAAATAAATCACTCCACTCATCTACTAACTACGAGCACCTCTACCGGCCCCCTGGGTCTCCAGCTCGGGCTATGGCCTCTGATATAAATAACTGTGTCTAAGCCCGAAGGACTCCTGTACTGTTAAATGTAATCTGTATCTGTATCTGTATTCTGCCCCCTAGGCAAAAGCGCACAACAGCGTAAGCTATACTGCTATGCTGATCAGCCTGATATGGGGAATGCTCCATCCCATCTTCATCCTACTACGGACGGCATACCACTCCTTGGAGTGGCGTATCCCCACCCTCACGGTGGGTCGACACAGTTACCAAACCAGGGGCGGCGAGGACGCTCAAAGGGTGCCCTCATAACACAAACAGGTCTCAACAAACAATAATCACATATAGCAAGCATGTTTAAACTGAAAACACTATTTGTATTCTGATTTCTCATTCTGAACTCTTTTTTGTGTTATACTGATTCTCATACTAAACTATACTGTATCTGAGATATTATCTGACTGTCTGACTATACTGTAACTGAGGCATCATCTGACTGTCTGACTATGCTGTATCTGGGATATTATCTGACTGTCTAATATTGCTTTACTAACTTTTATTCCGAATATTTATCCTAATATCATAAAACATGCTTGCTAAATTCAAACTGGACTCAATTCTCGACTTCTGAGTTCTTTCTTCTATACATCACACTATTTACTATACTAGATTACTAACTTGCCGAAGGAATTAGCTTTACATACCTTCGCTTCGGATTTCCCGACTAACTGGCGTAGCTCGGTCAGTACTTCTACTATTTCTCCCAACTGCATCATATATATGTCAATTAGAACTAAATACGCTAATATTCTAGAAGAAAATATCACTTTCAATATATATATAGCCCAAACTTTGGCTTATCGAAAAAGGGTCAAAAACTCACTATTTCTCGAGAGTCCAGAAGGGAGAAATACTCACTTTAGGGCTAGGAGTATATTGGCACTAATTTGGAGCAATTCCACTTACCTTAGTTAGGTAGCACGATGATTCGCCGGCCGAATTTCACGAAACTAAATTCGTAGGAATGCTCCTTACTTCTTAATACCTCGGTATCTGGACTTAATTTGAGTTTGGACCGCGTTTGACGGCGTAATCGGACGAATATTATCAAGGAACCTTCGTTCTCTCTGTTTTCCCTTGACTTCTCTGGAAAATTATATGAAATTTTAACATTAAAACTGAAGTTGGAGGCTTTTATACTTGGGGCTGGACAGGGCCTCCGTGACACGGAGCCAACGCGGAGGCCCTCCCTCCGTGGCACGTTGCCATCGCGGAGGGGCTCTACCCCGGCTCCTTCTGCGATGGTTCGACGGATTTCCTATCCGGTCTTTCCCCGGGCCTTTTCATAGCATGTATGGCATTCAAAAACTCTTAACCAACATGCGAATACGCCATCTACATGTCGAGAATTTACGGGGTGTAACATTCTCCCCCCCCCCCCCCACTTAAGAATATTCGTCCTCGAATGTGAACTTCTATTTATAAGAATTCTCGACTTACTCAAATTATTTCTAGAAAAATTTTGGTAGAGTTTCCCCCGTAATATGGACTATCTCGAAAACCTGAAATCCAGAAAAGTCCAACACAGGTACTCCATGCAATACTATAGCATTCATTAGACAAAAGATTGGAGTCGATTATCTCATTTACACATATACTATAAGGCACTATATAAAATAGCAATACTAACATTCCTGTTATCTGACTAGGCTTGGAAAAAATGAGGATATCTGGTTTTCATATCTTCCTCTGCTTCCCAGGTCATCTCTTCTCGGTTCTTATTACGCCACAGCACCTTGACAGAAGCAATATCTTTCGTTCTCAATCTACGAATCTGTCTGTCTAAGATGGCTACTGGAACCTCTTCATAGGCCAACTCTTCCGTAACCTGTACATCCTGGACTGGGACAACTCTGTGAGGGTCTCCCATGCACTTCCTTAGCATAGATACGTGGAAAACTGGATGAACAGATTCTAATTCTGGAGGCAAGTTCAATTCATATGCCACTCGGCCTACTCTCCGCCGAATCTGATAAGGCCCAACGAATCTCAAACTGAGCTTACCTTTCTTGCCGAATCTCATCACCCCTTTCATTGAAGATACTTTTAGAAATACCCAGTCATTCACATCAAATTCTAGATCTCTGCGCCGCACATCAGTGATTTCTGGCGGCTCTGTGCAGTCAGTAGGCGTTCTCTGATAAGCTTTACCTTCTCCTCTGACTGTTGAATAATATCTGGCCTAGCCCAACCAACGCTGACTCTCCCACTTCAAACCAGCCAACTGGCGATCTACATTTTTGCCCATACAATGCCTCAAAGGGCGCCATTTGGATGGCTGAGTGATAGTTATTATTATAAGCAAATTCAATTAGCGGCAAATGCTCATCCCAGCTACCTCCAAAATCTAGCACACATGCCCGTAGCATGTCCTCGAGCGTCTGAATAGTGCGTTTAGCCTGTCCATCTGTCTGAGGGTGGAATGTTGTGCTCAAATTAATCTGCCTTCCCAGACCTCTCTGAAATGACTGCCAAAATCTAGTTGTAAATTGTACTCCTCTGTCAGAGATAATAGATACTGGAACACCATGTAATCTAACTATTTCTCTGATATACAATTCGGCATAATCCTCGGCAGAGAAAGTAGCTTTCACTGGCAGGAAGTGGGCTGATTTCGTCAGTCTGTCAACTATTACCCAAATGGAGTCATGTCTATGTCTGGTACGGGGTAATCCTGCTACAAAGTCCATGTTCACTGCTTTCCATTTCTAGAGAGGCACAGCTATGTCCGGAGTCAATATGCATGGTTTTTGGTGTTCCGCTTTTACCTGTTGGCAGTTAGGACATTGGGCTACAAATTCTGCTATTTCCCTCTTCATACTTGGCCACTAGTAGACCTCCTTGATATCGTAGTACATTTTCGTCGCGCCTGGGTGGAGAGAATAGCGGGCGTAATGTACCTCATTTATAATCTACTGGCAGAACCCTGAAATATCTGGAACACAAAGGCGGCCCTTACATCGCAGCACTTCATCCTCAGTTATCTGAAAATCTAGCGCTTTCCCTTGCTGAATTCTGCCCTTAAGCTGGACCAGGTCAATATCTTCATACTGTCGTTCTTTTACCTCCTCAACTAATGATGACACACCGGTGTTTTGAATTACCGCTCTGTTGTCCTCTATTTCTGCTACACGAACGGCTAGGCTAGCTAATTAATGTATTCCTAGGGTTGCAGATACGCCAAACTCCCCATTGATTTACGGCTGAGAGCATCTGCTACTACATTGGCTTTTCCCGAATGATATAGAATGTCCATGTCATAATCTTTCAATAACTCCAACCAGCGACGCTGTTGCAAATTCAACTCCCTCTGAGTGAAGATATATTGTAGGCTCTTATGATCTGTAAAAATATCCACATGGACGCCATACAAGTAGTGCCTCCATATCTTTAAGGCGTGGATCACTGCGGCTAACTCCAGGTCGTGGGTAGGGTAATTCTTTTCGTGTTTCCTCAGCTGTCTGGAAGCATACGCAATCACTTTACCGTGCTGCATCAACACACAACCCAACCCAATACCTGATGCATCACAATACACTGAATAACCCTCTGTACCTTCCGGTAATGCTAACACTGGAGCGGAGGTTAATCTATCCTTTAATTCTTGGAAACTCTGCTCACATTCCTCTTTCCACTAAAACTTTACTGCTTTCTGCGTCAGCTTAGTCAGAGGTGTCGCTATAGTGGAGAATCCATTAACAAATCTTCTCTAATATCCCTCTAATCCCAGAAAACTGCGGACTTCAGTCGGAGTGGTAGGTCTAGGCCATGTTTTGACTACTTCTATTTTCTGCGTGTCAACCTGTATACCAGCATCCGACACAATATGCCCCAAGAAAGTTACTGAGTTCAGCCAAAATTCACATTTGGAGAACTTAACATATAACTGGCAATCCCTAAGAATCTGGAGCACTGTCCGTAAATGAGCTTGGTGGTCTGCCGCAGAGCGAGAATACACCAGAATATCATCGATAAATACTATCACGAATAGGTCCAGGTATGGTTTAAAGGTGTTGCTCATCAGGTCCATAAATACTGTTGGGGTATTCATCAACCCAAACGACATAACTAGGAATTCAAAGTGGCCATATCGGGTTCTGAAGGCTGTTTTGGGAATATCTCTTTCACGGACTCGAACCTGATGGTATCCGGACTGTAAGTTAATCTTGGAAAAATATCTGGCCCCTTGTAACTGGTCAAACAAATCATCTATTCTGGGAAGCGAATACTTATTCTTGACTGTAACTTTATTCAGCTATCGGTAATTTATACACATACGGAGCGAGCCATCCTTCTTTCTCACAAATAGAACTGGCACACCCCACGGTGAAGTACTCGGCCTGATAAAGCCCTTATCTAACAGATCCTTCAGCTGTTCCTTTAATTCTCTGAGTTCAGCAGGAGCCATGCGATATGGAGGAATTGATATAGGCCGAGTGCCTGGTAGTAATTCGATTGCAAAATCTATTTCCCTTTCTGGGGGAATACCTGGTAACTCATCTGGAAATACATCAGGGAATTCATTCACCACTGGAACAGACTGGAGTGTCAGAGACTCTACCCAAACATCCTGAACCCTGACTAGGTGGTAAATACATCCCTTAGCTATCAACTTCCTCGTCTGAAGGTAGGAAATAAACCTACTTTTGGCGTAGTTGTGCTGCCCTTCCACTCTCGCACTGCCTCCCCTGGAAAGTGGAATCGGACCGTCTTGGTCCAACATTCTACGTTGGCATAGCATGGCACCAACCAATCCATACCCATAATGGCATCGAAATCAATCATCTCTAGTTCTACTAGATCTACTGTACACCCTCGATAAATTCTGCTAGCTATAATGGAGTCACCAATAGGTGTGGATACTGAGAAGGGCTGTTGTAACAATTCTGGTGCAACACTAAACTTTTGAGCCACAAATGGGGTAACATTGGACAAAGTGGACCCTGGATCAATCAGTGCATAAGCAGGGTATGAGCAAATAGTCATCATACCTGTTACCACATCTGGAGACGCCTCTGAGTCCTGTCTCCCTGGTAATGCATAGGTATGGCTTGAGCCCATACTTGAACTAGAGGCTCCTGATCTACCTCGGCCTCTACCTGCTGAACCTGAGGGCCTACGCCCTGCCGAGGCTGCTGGAACTCGTGGCCCTGCGGATCCCCTGTCCTGGCTATCTCGACTACCTTGCCCCCTAGCCGGACAATCTCTCATTAGGTGCCCCTCCTGCCCGCATATATAACATCCTGAAGATCCATATCTACAAGCTCCGATGTGAGGTCGGCTGTAAATAGGGCAGGGTGGGGGTGTGTATCTGCTCTGCTCTACCCTCCTCTGCTAAGGTGAATCCACCGTTCGAGAACTGCCACCAGACTCTGACTGCCCTCGACAAATAAATCTACCCCTCTGCTGTTGTGGTGGATGTGGGGGTCTAGGGGGCATGTCTGGCAACCGGGGCCTGGGTCCTCTCTGAATCTCCCTCTGTATATCATCTGATCTATCCCTTCGACGCTGCTCCTGATTTGTCTATCTACTGTCTTGTTGCCGCTGTCTAAGGCCCTCAATAGTCTGGGCGAAGGCCTGCACCCGGGCAATGTCCATATCTTCCCGTAATATAGCCGTCATGCATGCCTCAATGTATTCTGGGTTTAGACCCATAATGAACCGGTGGACTCTGGATGGCATGGTGTCCAGAAAAGCTAGAGCATAGTGGGCTAGGGAGTCAAACTGTAGGGCATATTCTCGTACACTCCTCGCCCCCTGCTCCAAGTGCAAAAACTGATCTATCCGGGCCTGCCTGATCTCCCGTGGCAAATAAAGATCCAGGAAGGCCTCCGAGAAGCTGGACCAGGTCGGAGTGGCAAAATCTCTCCCTCGAGACCTTTCCCAGCTCTCGTACCATAATACAGTTATGTCTCGCAACCGAAATACTTCTAACTCAACTGATTCCGTAGGTGTCACATGCATGACCCAGAAGATTCATTGCATCTGATCTAGGAAATCCTGGGGGTCCCCTTCCTGATCTAGGAAACCCTGACCCTCGAACTGCCAGATCCACCTGATGGCTCTGCTGTTACAGGTGGCACTGACTGGCGCTGAGTGGCCATCATTTGTGCCAACATAACAACTGCACTGCGAACCTCCTGGTCGAATGGTGTAGGTACAGGAGCTATCAGAGGCGGTGTCGTTCCGAATGGCTCCTGGTGAGATGGGGACTGCTGAGAAGGCTGTGATGATGCCTCTATATCACCCTCAGATCGGGCTGATTCTAAATAAAGCTGAGGCATCCCGCTGGTGCCTTCTCCTGCTGCAGTATCCAACCTTCTACCTGTGGCAGGGTGTCGTTGGTCTGCCATTTTTTTTCTGTAGACAAAGAATATGATAAGTTTTAAGAACTCGACCCTATACTATACCACTCTACAGCACGACTGAATAGGAAGAAAGAGTAACCATCCTATCATGCCTCGCAGCCTCCTGCCTAAGTATGTGGTGCACAACACATCCATAGACAAGACTCTACTTAGCACGGCTTGCAGACTCCCTGCGACACAATCTGCTCTGATACCAAGTTTGTCACTCCCCGCCTTGGGGGTATGACTGGCACCTGGTGCCCTATTAGGACCTGAACTGCTAGACTACTGAGCCTAAGCACATCTGGTGCCTGGCTGGCTCTAACTCAGATTCATGGAATCAATGGGCTATATAACGGCTGTAAATACAGCCTCCAGCCGACTGGGCCTATAGTCACCTGTACTGTAAGATCAGCTAACCAGAATCATACTCAAATAGGGAAACCTGGCCGACAGGGCCTCCATGCTGCCTAGTTATCTCTAACTCAATATAACAAATGCTGAACATCTACGTGACCGGCAAGGTCACCACTACTAACTAGATACAGCCCCACACGGCCAACATAAACAACCATACTAAACAGCTAAACATACGCACGGCCCCACATGACCGGCACAACTACTCACAGGGAGATATATACATCATCTGCAAGCCTCTAAGAATACTGATAATATGGTCGGGATAGGGCCCCGACCTACCCGTACTATACAACAAAAGAAAAGGAAATAGACCTCTAGCTGTCTAGCTCGAGATGACAGGAGTTGATGACTCAATGAGCTGGCTGGAATCATGAGGGATCGGCTGCTCGTCTAGGAGTACCTGCAGGCAAGTAATGAAGCGCCCCAAATGGGCGTCAGTACCACTGGTACCGAGTATGCAAAGCAAGCTGAACATAACTGAATACAAACAACAATGCTAGTAAATTCTGAATAGCAGGAAGTATCTAAAACTGTCTGAACTAGCAGGATCTGGAGTAGGCTTATTTGTACTGAAGGTAAGGTAGAATCATACCTGTCGTCATGGCGACCTGCTGTCTATCAACTAATAGATATCATGTATATACATATATATATATATATATAACACAAGAACCTATACCAGCCCCCATAAGCCGGAAGGTGCCAACCAACACACAATCTATATACCCCTACTCGGGTCAAAACCATCCAAAAATAAATCACTCCACTCGTCTACTAACTACGAGCACCTCTACCGGCCCCCTGGGTCACCAGCTGGGGCTATGGCCTCTGATATAAATAACTGTGTCTGAGCCCGAAGGACTCCTTGACTGTAAACTGTAATCTGTATCTGTATCTGTATTTTGCCCCCTAGGCGCAAGCGCACAACAGGGTAAGCTATACTGCTATGATGATCAGCCTGATATGGGGAATGCTCCATCCCATCTTCGTCCTACTGCGGACGGCATACCACTCCTTGGAGTGGCGTATCCCCACCCTCACGGTGGGTCGACACAGTTACCAACCCAGGGGCGGCGAGGACGCTCAAAGGGTGCCCTCATAACACAAACAGGTCTCAACAAACAATAATCACATATAGCAAGCATGTTTAAACTGAAAACACTATCTGTATTCTGATTTCTCATTCTAAACTCTTTTCTGTGTTATACTGATTCTCATACTGAACTATACTGTATCTGAGATATTATCTGACTGTCTGACTATACTGTAACTGAGGTATCATCTGATTGTCTGACTATACTGTATCTAGGATATTATCTGACTGTCTGATATTGCTTTACTAACTTTTATTCTGAATATTTATCCTAATATCATAAAACATGCTTGCTAAATTCAAACTGGACTCAATTCTCGACTTCTGAGTTCTTTCTTCTATACATCACGCTATTTACTGTACTAGATTACTAAGTCGCCAAAGGACTTAGCTTTACATACCTTCGCTTCGGATTTCCCGACTAACTGGCGTAGCTCGGTCAGTACTTCTACTATTTCTCCCAACTTCATTCATATATATGTCAATTAGAACTAAATACGCTAATATTCTGGAAGAAAATATCACTTTCAATATATTTATAGCCCAAACTTTGGCTTATCAAAAAAGGATCAAAAACTCGCTATTTCTCGAGAGTCCAGAAGGGAGAAATACTCACTTTAGAGCTAGGAGTATATTGACACTAATTTGGAGCAATTCCACTTACCTTAGTTCGGTAGCACGACGATTCGCCGGCCGAATTTCATGAAACTAAATCTGTAGGAATGCTCCTTACTGCTTAATTCCTCGGTATCTGGAGTTAATTTGAGTTTGGACCGTGTTTGATGGCATAATCGGATGAATATTATCAAGGAACCTTCGTTCTCTCTGTTTTCCCTCGACTTCTTTGGAAAATTATATGAAATTTTAACATTAAAACTGAAGTTGGAGGCTTTTATACTTGGGGATGGACAATGCCTCCGTGACACGGAGCTAACGCGGAGGCCCTCCCTCCGTGGCATGTTGCAATCGCGGAGGGGCTCTGCCCCGGCTCCTTCCGTGATGGTTCGATGGATTTCCTATCCGGTATTTCCTAGGGCCTTTTCCTAGCATGTATGGCATTCAAAAACTCTTAACCAACATGCGAATAGGCCATCTACATGTCGAGAATTTACGGGGTGTAACACTTATAAATCGTAAACTAACTGAAAATCGTATTATGAATTTGTAAGGAACAAAAAACCGAAATACAATCATCACTGACAATATACTACACATAAGTCTGAAAGCCTCTAATCATAAAAAAGGGGTTGAATGGAAAAGACCCCAACTAACCCAAACCGTCTTAAAACATAAGATAAACAAGGTCTGAACATGAAGCCCTCGGATCATGAGGACTCACCACTAGAGATTTAGTGAAACAGAGCACAAACTAGGGACGATGTGGAGCCTGCGAAACAAATCCTGAAAATATATGGGTCAGTACTCGTAAAGTACTGAGTATGTAAGGTATGCAAAAAAAAAAGGCTTAAAAACATAAAAGTTATTAGAGTGGGGACATCATGATCATAAAACTGAAATCATAAGTATATCATAAGGCTCAATATTTCCAAAAGTATTCATAAACCCATCAAAGTCATAACATGCGGGGAAAAACATTTCATAAATCATAACTTGAGCCAAAAGAACATAATCATGCATATTTCAAAACCATGAGGAACAATGGGAGATTTCTATAACTTACATACTTCACATGAGCACACATGAAGTCCGACTTATACCCCTAGTCGGGAGGCCGTTCGTACCTTGCCAAGGGTACAAACCATGAAAGGTGTGATATCACTCATGAAGGCCTCGTAGGGCATAGGGGACAGTCACTGAGGAGGTCCCAAACATAATCCTACGATGACACGTAGTTCTGATATTCAGGTATAACCTGGGCCCCGAACCTACTCGGTGTTAAGTACTACTCCCAAAACATGCAACGTGCTCATAGAAATTCAAACATGACATGCATGGCTAGATAAATTGTGAGAATCATATCATGCTTGAGAATTCATAATACTAGCCATGGAATTGGGCCCTTGAATCAGCCAAAAACATAGTTAATAAATCATAAGTGACATGTGGGCATTGCCCATAGTTCAATCAGACATGAAATGTTTAAATTATAGGAAATATGATCATAATACCATGAGTAGTTGAATACTTGAAGACATGCTTAAAATTCATTAAGGATTCGTACTAAGCTTGCGGAATCATCATGACCATGAACTTTAGTAAAAATCCCTCACAATTGGGCATCTATACTTTTAGAGGTTTAAATCATGAAAATAATAGATATACAAGCAATATCAGAACAAGTACTAAAACATCTGTAATTTAAATATACTACCACACTTTCATGCAAACTTGTGAGAAATCATGCAATTAGGTTAAGACCCACAAGAATTGTGTAACTTAATCATTGGAGATGGGAAGAAATGGGCATGCGTAGGGTCTAATATACCCATTCAAAATCCCACATACCTGGAATTTCGTGATTTCCTACTCCCTTGAAGAACCATAAGTGAGAGCTTGAAGAACTTGAAGAAAATGGCTTGAAACCCTTACTACTCCCTTCTCCAACACTTGAAATTGCTAAAATAAACTTAACAGGAGTTTTCATCCCTTAAAGACCCTATTTTGACCTCAAAATGACGTGGTTTAGGGCCCAAAAGCATAGAAAAGTCAAAATTGCCCTTGCTAAAATTTCCCTGAAAAGCAGTTCTGGCCCCGACCATGAGTCGTACCATCAAGTCACGACTCGTGGTTACCTCTCATGGTCACTTCACCCCTTCTTCCCAACTTCCTGAATTTGGCCACTACTCGTACCACCATCCTACGGCTCATACTGTCAATCGTGGTACCATCCACCCGGGCCACTATGACTTAACCACAACTCCTCACCACGACTTGTTGCTTCATCCTATGAGTAGTACCATGACCCATGACGACTCACTCTTGCACCACTGAGATATTTCACCATGACTCCTAACCACGAGTCGTTCCTTCTCACCACGGTTCGTAGGACTACCGAGACACAACCTCAGGCTCCTGATTTTATCACGACTCGAGTCACGAGTCATAGGTATTCACCACGACTCATACCTCGAGTAGTACTGGTGCAAATTCCAAGTTTTCTATAGTTTTCAACTTCAACTCCTGGGTCTATTCGTAGTCCCTTTCGGGGTGTTACAATATCTTTCCCTTGGAAACATTCGTCCTCGAATGTAGGGAAACAAGAAGCAAACAGAAACATACAATTGTTCGGTGTGGTGTTTGCTATAGGTTAAAAACCGACACGCAAGTGCACGTGGTCAAACAAGTAATAAAGTGGCTAAGTAAGCCAAGTATCGATCCAAGGAGACTCAGGATAAGTAAAATTGCCTAAGGACACTATATTCTTATCTTACTTCTAATTATGCTAACAACAGCGTAACCAACAGTTAAATAAGTTTTTGGTTATAAAATATATATATACTAAAACTATTAACAATTATTTACTGTGAATTTAAACTATGGATATGAGCATGCCAAGGTTAAGAACAAGTAATGAATTCGATTATAATAATAATTTGGTTAATCTCTTCTTCATGTTGCTAGCCAAGAACAGTAGCCTAGAAATTAAAACTCTCGTATTTAATTTCACTTTAGAATCATAAACCATCCACCTACATTTCTGTGATCAAATGCAATTTATGACCTAGCAATACAATTCCGGTTCCTAAACTGACTAATACAGCTTTCAAGTATATTTCTATCAGGAAAGCACATCAAAACCCAATTTTCCCAAATCAAGTTAAGAACAATACCCTATTAATTCACAACTTTCCAATTTCTTGCTCTCTCGAGTGAAATTGGACTTTTTAGATGTACATTAATGTCGGCCACACACTAATGCAGTAAGAACAAGAATTAATAGAACAACATGAAAGAAGAAGAAGAAAACCATATCATTAACAATCAAAATTCATCACCATTGTTCAAAACCTTAGCAAGGAAGAGAATTAGCCACTCATTTGTGGATTGATCATCCTAAAACAAGTGTAAATCATACATACAATTGATTGAAAGAAGAAAGGAAGAGAAGAAATCCCTCAACTGCTTCTAACCCACGTCCTTGCTCCACCAAGTCTGAACTAATTAAAATAAACCTAAGTGTGCTATTTATACTAGTGGAAAATTTTTCCCGGAATAACAAGCAACGTGTTACGGAGGCCAACGTGGAGCACTGCCTCCGTGACACGGTGTGGACGCGGACCTTCACTGGAAATCCAGGGTCCGGTAAATTAGCCTCAACGTGGCACGGAGGCCAACGCGGAGGCCTATCTCCGTGCCACAGAGCTGTCGCGAGGCCACACTGGAATTTGCCATTTAATTTCCTCTCCAAGCAGTGTGCCTCCGCGATGGTAGCGTGGCATGGCTCCATCGCGGAGCCCCTATACTTTGTGCATTCCAATGTCTTTTCCATGCTCGCATCCAAGTCCAACTCCGATATAGTTCCAACATGCATTTTAGCTCCTAAAAATCATATTTTCCTGCAAAACAAATGTTAATCATGTTGGTTAGTATAAATTCACATTTTATTACCAATTACATGAAAGTGTATACACATTGCACAACAAACAAGGCAAAAATGATACGTTTGAGTATCACTTGGGCATATAAATCTGCCCAAGATCACTTACCCCACACTTAAATCCTTGTTCGTCCTCGAACAACACATACACAGCTCATGCAAATTACATCGCAACCTTTGTCACTATGGTGCGACAATTTACGCTACGGTCATACCGAGTATTCCATTTTTGCAAATCATCAAGAAAACATGCATGGTCTTACAATGCAATGACCTTTAATACATCAAGACTTCCTCGACTTTAAGAATTGACTCTCGAGATCGGCAAACTCATGCACATTAGCTAATCAAGAAATCCGACACGAAAATCAATCTTTCATCAAGCATGTGCCCTCACAACTCAAGAGAATCTTCCCCTTTCATGTTCATGCAACACACAAACATTCAAGTAGGGGCATATAAAAATTAATTTCACTCACTCTCCCAAAAGAATTCACATGCATCATGTCATGACCCATAGGCTTGCCCTTAGTGTATTACTCCACTAATATAAAGAAATGCAATGTAGGATCACGTAGGACTTTAATGGGTTGTAACGGGGTTATGGAACTAGTATATATATTGGATTAGCCAATAATAGTCGCTAGCATCCTTAAGCGCCTTTTCAACACATTCCCATCGACTCATGGATAACTTTTCTTCTTTTTTCTCTTTTTCTCTCATTCATGCTGGTTTACTTTCGTACAGCCCATTTCATCCAACACACTTGACACAAAACAAAGGGTTTTCATGTACCCTCCTCATCGTTTCATTATAACAAGTGCCTCTTCAACCTCATCTTTTCTTTCCTCACTCTGCTTTTCTTTTTCTTTTCACTCTTCTCACTCTTTGACACTTTGGGAAAAATTTTCTTTTCTTCGTAAGCGCTTAAAAGTTTTGTATAGACTTTTACAGCTAATGAAAAGAAGGAATAAAGCTTAGTTTATACAATTTTGGACACAAGAAAGAAAGAATTGGCTAAAGGCTCAAAGGGCTGACTAGGGTATACAATCACATAAAAAGGTAGAGTATGACAAGAAAAAAAATAGAAACTCTCGGTTAAAACAAAGAAATGCCTACATCCTTTCCAACACTACACCTCCTTCATTTCGTTTTGTACACACACCAGGCAAGTTCTAGACACTTCACAATAGCATGGAATAACAATACCTCACTTCACACACTTCATGCACATGCTCGAATCAAGATGTATTCACAGACTCTTGAATTAGCCAATTACATGAATTCAAGAATTAAGCCTCAATCATACCGAATCAAATTCTACAGCCTAGGTAACTCAACATATTTACAAAATTGCATGATTTCAAACGAATCACTTTCACATTTTGAACATCAGTTACAATACGCAACGAAATTTTGCAACCATAAAGCAACTACAGGTTCATTGATGCAATCCACCAAAGAAAAAAACTGAATACAAATTAAAAATCCTACTCCTACCGACTACATTTCCCTTAAGACGGTCGTCATCCATCCATCATAGGGAACGGTCACTAACTATGACATCGGTTTAATGGGACTATTCTCGGTAAAAGAACCGAAAACAAACTCTGAGAAACCCAAAATAAAGACCGACAAATATTTGCAAAACATCGATCATTTCGATAGAAAAATATTTACAAAAGATTTTGATAAGTGCAAAATATTTTCGCAAAAATTTTGAAAAAAATATCGATCATTTCGATATACAGAAATGTTTACAAAATATTTACAGCATTCACAAAATATTTACCTTGGCAACCACAACTTTTCATAACACACATCAGTAACCACAAAAATATATACGGATACAACACAAATCAGTTCACAGCAGGGAAGCACAAACATACATACAAACCAAGGAAAAAGCATACAGCAGATTAGAGCCTAAGTCCCAGCACCTAGCTACTCCCCACCCCACACTTAAATCGAACACTGTCCCCAGTGGTCATAAAAATTTCAAACCAAAAAAATTGCGGGTGGTGGAACTCCCTGATCAGTCGAAATATTCGACTTCTTCATCTGGTGCTGCTGCCTCGTCGCCCATGTCTGAGTCAGCTCCATCGTCGTCATCGGACTCCACATCGGAGTCCTCCCGACGTGTCTCCTCGTCAGTGGGGACATCGTCATTAGTAGGCTCAACGAAGGCTGGTCCCACTCGGCATAAGGCTCTGGCGTTCTCGCCAAATGGGTAATCCAGCTCCAACTGCCATAATTCTTCCTCGGTGGCTGGTCTCCCACAAATCCGTAGCTGAAGCATCTGCATGCCGAACATACGTGCCATGTACTGATCGTCACGAGCATATCGCTCGCCCAAAGTCAGCACTGGCCCGTGTGTGGTGTCGGGGGCCTTAGTTTTTGTCACATCGAGGGCCCTCCGCTCCAACTGCGGAATGTAATCCAAGGCTTCTTCTTCGACATCGAGGCCTCGGAGGAAGGTGGTGATGAGTCCGCCGAACTCGTATCTGTGGCCCTGGTGTAGTCTGGCTCTCTTCATGGCGGATATGATAACCGCCCCAACATTAATCTCCAGCCCTTTCATAAGGGCATACACCAAGCAGACATGGTCCCGGGTCACATCCGTCATGTGAACTCCCGGGATCAAGCAAGAACATACAATTTTCAGCCATATTCTGGCCTCCCTGTTCATCTGCGAATAAGGCAGAGTCTGGTGGTAACCCCTCTCCTTATGTCAGCTCCATCAGGCTGTGGATCGAGCCCCACACAACGTACGTCTGATGTCGGCGTACGGTGGGGTGATGTTTAGCTGGCGGAGAACGTGAGCATCTGTGTCCCGCGCTCCAACGATGGCATTAAATTGCTGGGGTTCCAGAGTGACAATCTGCTCTCTGATTTTTATTGTGTGGCTTCTGATGGCTGGGTTCCAATTTGCGTAGAACTCCCGGACCAAATGTAGGTTGCACTCCTTGGGCTCCTGGAATATAAAGCTGAGCCCAGCTGCCTCAATCCTTTGCACAATACGGGGGAACTCCAGTGCTAGTGGTTCCCGTGCAATATGTTCCTCCGGGAAGTACTTGTTCTCCTTATGTTTAGCATACCATTTCTTTCCTTCCTCGGTTACCCATCTTGTTCCGTATTGGCGGCGTTGGCCGCGCGGAACAGCTGGTGCAGCTGGGACTGTGGTGCCCATTCTCATTCTTTTTCTACCGGTGCCTGAGGTAGAAGCACCTTTGCCCTTATCCTGCCTACTAGCCATTGTACCTGTCAATATACACAAACAAGCACAACGTTAAGCTAAATACATATTAACTTCGGCTAAGGTCAGGTTACACAACGTTTACCCCACACTTAGTCCTTAGCTACTTTTACAAAACTACGGCAAGGATAACTCTATTTACACCAAAGACAACAACTATACAATTTATGCTTAGTGCGTTCACAAAGAATTTCGACAGCATAACGGTTAGCGTACTACTCAGACTTCGTACAGCTAATCCCAATCCTACTATCGCTACAATTTAACCATTGCACAAGCAATAAAAACAAAAAATAAAAACAACGACAAAAGGTCTATATATACATACAAATCCAAATAATCAAACCAATTTGAACAATCTTTGCATTTTCCCCAAAAATTCGAGAATTCGTCGTCTTTTAACACTCACACAATATTTACACGATTTACAACCACACCCCGGCATCTAATTCATCAACTTATCAAATAACCCAATTCAAATTCAATAACCCAAGCCCTAGAATGCAATTTTTCAATCAAGTTCGGATTATTCACGTAATCGACAAGTTCAAACGCTAATTACAACAATCCGAACATATATCAATCACAAATAACTCAACATCATGTAAATTGCTACCTAGGGTGATATATCTCACCTCACATGCCCAAATTCGACTAAAATCGCCAAAAATTTGAAAGAAACGAGGAAAACATACCTTTGAGTTGAAGAACCGAAGAAACTTGACGATTTCTTTGCCTAGTAGCGTGGCACATTGGTTGGGAAGGGGGATTTGGGTGTTTGGTCGCGGAAAGGAGAAGGAATGGGGAAAAATTGGGTGAAAATCGGGGTTTAATTAAAGAAAAACATGCGGGTCACCCGGCAACCCGGTGTGACCCGGCACCAAATATAAGGCAACGTGTCACGGAGGGTAACGCGGAGCCCCTCCTCCGTGACACCGAGCCAACGCGTTGGCTTACTGGAAATTTTAAAAATCCGGATTTTGCCTTCAACGTGTCACGGAGGGTAACGCGGAGCCCTTCCTCCGTGACACGGAGCCAACGCGCCAGTGCACTGTTTCTTCCATTAAATTATTTTTTCATACCTTGCCTTATTCTTCCCAATTCCATGCATATTTTTCTCCGTTAGACCTGAAAATCACCTCACTAAACAAAATTGGTTAGATTAATAGATTTCCCTAACTAAAATGAAAAATATTAACTAAAACAAAAATCTAAACCTAATCAAGAAAAGAAAAATAAAAATAAAAATTATTTACACTAAAAAGGAAAGAAAGAAAATATTTTTCACGGGTTTCCTCCCGTGCAGCGCCTGGTTTACCGTCGCGGCTCGACGTACCAAGTTTCACCACTTTTTCCTCCTCCTTGAGGATATGAATCTCATCCCTAATTTCTTCTCTAATTTCCTCTTATGCTCCAGGGGTGGTGGTGAAAAATTGTAAGGACCAAACAACAGATGTTTTCTTTTGAACTTATTGGCCCTTGAGTAAGTGAAGTCATTTCGTTGCTTCGAGTTAGCAAATTTCAGAATATACGGGGCTTGGTCCTCCTCTAGACATTTCTCTATAATCTTGGAAGACTCTATTTCTGTGTTGTCAACCAAACTTAATGTCGAAAAATGCTTCGAGTGTGGTCCAATCAACCACAACTCTGAAATTGCATTGTGCTTGACTTCCTTACTTGTGTACACCTTTTCAACATCGACATCTATGTCTCCATTAAGGTCAAATGGGAGATATTCTTTCTCTTCTTCCATGAATAGATTTTCTATAGGTATGAGCCGATCACGGGGACACTCAAGAGATTCTAATTGTTGGGCTTCATCCAAAAATTCACCCTTGTATTCCTCTTGTAGTTCCTCTTGAATATCGGCTAAAACTGTCACCTGCGAATTATCACAAGCTTCAGCCTCAGCACACATCTCCGTGAGTTTGACGCTCATCCTGCTTACAGCCTCGGCATTCTCCTTTTGCTGAATTATCAATTCTGCCACCGACTCCTTCATTGCTTCTGATTGCTCCAGGAGTTGTTTCATCATGTCCTCTATTTGAACTTGGCGTCCCAAGTCCTCATTTTCAACATGCCTATATTCAGCAAAAACAACAGAATGATCATAGCGGGGGCTTGGGGGAGGGGAATATGCCTTTGGACAATCACCCCAATGGTCATATTGACACCCACATATATTGCACGTGTTACAGTTTTGCCACAAGTGGGGTCCTCCGCAATTCATGCAAGATTCTCCGAAATATTCGTATCCACCATTTATATTCCAAGATGTCATGTCAATGAGGGTATCCGAAAGAGAGAAAAATTAAAATGAACAAAGAATTAAAACAAATACTAAGACCAAGTTGTCAACACTTAAGAAAATAAAACAAAAATACAGTAAATTTACACTTAACACAATTTCACCAATTGCCAAGTCTCCCCGGCAACGGCGCCAAAAACTTGTTCGGTGTGGTGTTTGCTATAGGTTAAAAACCGACACGCAAGTGCACGTGGTCAAACAAGTAATAAAGTGGCTAAGTAAGCCAAGTATCGATCCAAGGAGACTTAGGATAAGTAAAATTGCCTAAGGACACTATATTCTTATCTTACCTCTAATTATGCTAACAACAGCGTAACCAACAGTTAAATAAGTTTTTGGTTATAAAATATATATATACTAAAACTATTAACAATTATTTATTGTGAATTTAAACTATGGATATGAGCATGCCAAGGTTAAGAACAAGTAATGAATTCGATTATAATAATAATTTGGTTAATCTCTTCTTCATGTTGCTAGCCAAGAACAGTAGCCTAGAAATTAAAACTCTCGTATTTAATTTCACTTTAGAATCATAAACCATCCGTCTACATTTCTGTGATCAAATGCAATTTATGACCTAGCAATACAATTCCGGTTCCTAAATTGACTAATACGGCTTTCAAGTATATTTCTATCAGGAAAGCACATCAAAACCCAATTTTCCCAAATCAAGTTAAGAACAATACCCTATTAATTCACAACTTTCCAATTTCTTGCTCTCTCGAGTGAAATTGGACTTTTTAGATGTACATTAATGTCGGCCACACACTAATGCAGTAGCAACAAGAATTAATAGAACAACATGGAAGAAGAAGAAGAAAACCATATCATTAACAATCAAAATTCATCACCATTATTCAAAACCTCAGCAAGGAAGAGAATTAGCCACTCATTTGTGGATTGATCATCCTAAAACAAGTGTAAATCATACATACAATTGATTGAAAGAAGAAAGGAAGAGAAGAAATCTCTTAGCTTTTTCGTCCCTCAACTGCTTCTAACCCACGTCCTAGCTCCACCAAGTCTGAACTAATTAAAATAAACCTAAGTGTGCTATTTATACTAGTGGGAAATGTTTCCCGGAATAACAAGCAACGTGTCACGGAGGCCAACGCGGAGCACTGCCTCCGTGACACGGCGTGGACGCGGACCTTCACTGGAAATCCAGGGTCCGGTAAATTAGCCTCAATGTGGCACGGAGGCCAACGCGGAGGCCTATCTCCGTGCCACGGAGCTGTCGCGAGGCCACACTGGAATTTGCCATTTAATTTCCTCTCCAGGCAGTGTGCCTCCGCGATGGTAGCGTGGCACGGCTCCATCGCGGAGCCCCTATACTTTGTGCATTCCAATGTCTTTTCCACTCTCGCATCCAAGTCCAACACCGATGTAGTTCCAACATGCATTTTAGCTCCTAAAAATCATATTTTCCTGCAAAACAAATGCTAATCATGTTGGTTAGTATAAATTCACATTTTATTACCAATTACATGAAAGTGTATACACATTGCATAACAAACAAGGCAAAAATGATACGTTTGAGTATCACTTGGGCATATAAATCTGCCCAAGATCAACAATCACTATATATAGATGCTAATCATTGACATTCAATCCAAAAATGATGGAACGACTACCCCCGAAAAGAACCACATAGCTGGTCTGAGTTCAGACATCACTTGCATATATCATATCATAAAACAAACTTATACGCATGAATAGAACATGAAAAATTGAATAGAGGTTTTAGGGCAGAAATTCATACCTCAATCTAAAGCTGAGTCAGTAGGGAACAAATGGGGGTATTTAGCCATCATATTCACTTTGGCCTCCCACGTGGCTCCCTCGACATGCTGATTCCTCGATAACACCTTTACTGAGGCTACTTCTTTGTTCCTCAGTCTCCAAACCTGACTATCCAAGATTTCAACAGGTATTTCCTCATAATAGACTATCCTTTACCACCCACACTTTCCACCGGAACCACTAAGGTTGGGTCTCCCAAGCACTTTTCAAGAGAGATACATGAAATACGGGGTGAACCGAAGCCAACTATGAAGGTAACTTTAACTCATAGGCTACTTTACCCACTTGCCTCACAATTCAATATGGGCCAACATAGAGGGGGTTGAGTTTTCCTTTCCTTCCAAATATCATCACTCCCTTGATAGGAGATACCTTCAGAAACACCCAATCATCGACCTCGAACTCAAGCTCCCTTCTCCACACAACTGCATAAGATTTTTGGCGACTTTGAGCCGTTTTCAGCCTTTCTCTTATTAATTAAACTTTTCTCATAGCTTCATGGAGTGAATTGGGTCCCACTAACGAAGCCTCACCGACTTCAAACCACCCAATGGGCGATCTACACCGTCGCTCGTAAAGAGCCTCAAACGGTGCCATTTGTATGCTGGAGTGGTAGTTGTTGTTGTAAGCGAACTCAACAAAAGGCAAATGCTCGTCCCAGCTACCCTTAAAGTCAACAGTACAAGCTCTCGACATGTCCTCAAGAGTCTGGATAGTTCACTCCTCCTGATCATCGGTTTGCGGATGAAACGCCATGCTAAGATTGACTTGAGTACCAAGTCCCTTTTGAAAAGACCTCCAGAACTGAGAGGTGAACTGGGTACCTCTGTCTGATATAATGGAAAAAGTCACTCCGTGCAATCTAACCAACTCTCGAATGTATAACATCACATAATCTTTTGCTGAATTGGTAGTTTTGACCGATAGGAAATGAGCAGCCTCGGTCAACCTGTCCACCACTACCAAAATGGAGTCATACTGTCTATGGGTGCGGGGCAAACCTATTACAAATTTCATGTTGATCTCTTCCCACTTTCAAGTAGGAATGTTGATGTCTTGAAGTACACCCCCGATCTATTATGCTTGACTTTCACCTGTTGGCAATTTGGGCACTTGGCTACAGATTCTGCAATATCCCTCTTCATGCAATTCCACCAGTAGATTTCCTGCAAGGAATGATACATTTTGGTGGCACCTAGATGGATATAATATTTGGACCCGTGAGCCTCATGCAACATCTTACTCCTCAAATCCCCCACATTTGGAACACATAAGCGACCCTGGTATCGAAGCAAACCATCTCCCCTTTGGAGAAGACTTCTACTTTCTGACTTTGAATAGCTTCTTTCAACATTACCAATGTTGGATCTTCATCTTGTTTAGCCTTCACCTCCGCTACCAAGGACGACTCTGACCCGTTCTGAACTACTACTCCACCGGCGGTTGAACTGATTAACCTAACTCCCAACCGTGCAAGTTGATTTACCTCCTTTACCAGCTCCTTATTGTCTTCACTCAAATGTGACACACTTCTCATAGAAAGTCTACTAAGGGTTTCGGCTACCACATTGGCCTTACCCGGGTGATACAGGACACTCATGTCGTAGTCCTTAAGTAGCTCCAACCATCACTGTTGTCAAAGATTTAGTTCCTTCTGTGTGAACACATATTGTAGACTCTTGTGGTCTGTGAATACATCTACATGAACCCCATACAAGTAGTGTTGCCATATTTTCAAAGCAAATACCATCGCGGCCAACTCAAGATCATGGGTCTGGTAATTCTTCTCGTGAGTTTTTAACTATCTAAATGCATATGCTACGACTTTCCCGTACTGCATCAATACACATCCTAGTACAACCCTCGACCCATCAAAATATACAACGAAGCCATCGGTACCCTCCGATAAAGTCAACACTGGTGCTGAAGTGAGTCTGGCCTTTAATTCTTGGAAGCTCTTCTCACAAGCCTCCGACCATTGTAACTTCACCTTTTTTGGAGTCAACCTAGTTTGTGGGGATGCAATGGATGAGAAACCTTCCACGAATCTCCGATAGTAACCTTCTAATCCCAAAACGATCCTAATCTCCGAAGGATTTATTGGTTTGGGTCAGTTCTTTATTGCCTCTATTTTCTGGGAGTCCACCCTTGTACCTTCGCTTGACACTACATGCCCCAAGAATGCAACTAATTTCATCCAAAATTCACATCTATTGAACTTGGCATATAACTGGTTGTCCTTGAGGGTCTGGAGTGCCACCCTCAGGTGTGCGGCATGTTCCTCCTCACTCCGGGAGTATATTAGTATGTCGTCGATGAACACGATCACGAACATATCCAAATATGCCTTGAATACCCTGTTCATCAGGTCCATAAAAGATACAGGGGCATTGGTTAGTCCAAAAGACATAACAATGAATTCAAAATGGCCATACCAGGTCCTGAAAGCAGTCCTTGGGATGTCGCTCTCCCGATCCCTAAGCTGGTGATACCCGGACCTGAGATCTATCTTGGAGAAATATTTGGCACCCTGAAGCTGATCGAATAGGTCATCGATCCTAGGTAAAGGGTATCTATTCTTGAGGGTGACCTTGTTCAACTATCTATAGTCAATACACATCCGAAGGGAACCATCTTTCTTCCAGACGAACAACACTGGGGCACCCCATGGGGACTTACTCAGTCTAATGAAACCCTTATCTAGCAAATTCTTCAACTGCTCCTTTAACTCTTTTAGTTCGGTTGGGGCCATACGGTAAGGAGAAATTGATATGGGCTTTGTGTCGGGTAAAAGTTTAATCTCAAAATCAATCTCCCTCTCGAGAGGAACACCTGGTAGGTCATCTGGAAATACCTCGAGATATTCACATACCATAGGGACTGATTGCATGGTTAAAGTCTCAGACGTTACATCCTTAACCTTAACCAGGTGGTAAATACAACCCTTGGAAATCATTTTTAAAGCGACCTATAGGTACCGCTGAACCACCCCTCCATTCCAAAATCGGTTCGTCTAGAAATCGAAACTCCACTACCCGAGTTCTACAGTTAACAGAAGCATAACATGCAAACAACCAATCCATGCCTAAGATGATGTCAAAATTAGTCACAGCTAATTCTACTAAGTCTGCGGAGGTAACCTTATGCAACACTTTAATAGAGCAACCTCTATAAACCCTCCTCGCTATGACCGAATCACCAATCGGGGTAGAGACAGAAAATGGTTCGGACAAGATTTCAGGACTGAATCCAAAGTGTCTAGCTATGTAAGGTGTGACAAAAGATAAGGTGGCTCCCGAATCTAATAAAGCATAAGAATCAATGTGAAAGACTTGTAACATACCCATAACCACATCGGGAGAAGTCTCCTGCTCCTGCCGAGAGCCAAGTGCATAAAACCGGTTCTGGCGCTGGCCGCCAGCTGAGCCAGTTGGAGCACCCTGTTGAGTCTGACGTGCTACTGGGACGGCTGAACTGGTTGCTGAAGTGTGGGCTCCACTACCCCCTGACCTAGCTGTAGGGTAATCCCTAAGTCTGTGTCCGAGTTTTCCACACCCGAAACAAGCATCTGAGCCCACCAAACATTTCCCTGGGTAGTTCTTGCCACAAGTAGCACAAGATGGGAATGTGCGCTCTGCGCGCATACTATTTTGACTTCTCGAACCTGAGGGCCTACTCCTCTAACCGTCCTGTGGCCTGGATGGAGTACTGACTGAAGATGGTGCTGGTGCGGAGGACCTGTGCTGGGACTGCTAGTGAAATTCACCCCTTGGTTTAGGCTGGGAGAACTTGTGGCTATCAATTCTGGCCCTCTTGGCCTCTCTCTACCTCATATGAGTTGCTTCCATCTGCTGACCATAGAGGACCATCCGTGGGTAGTCCATATCCTGACGAAGCATGGCCGTTCTGCAGTCTTTATCTAGATACTCAGCTACTCCCTGCACAAATATGCTCACCCGAGCCCTTTGATCCATCACTAACTCTGGAGCATATGTTGACAGGCGAGTGAACTCTAGTGAATATTCCAGCACTGTCATCTTTCCTTGCTTAAGGTTGACAAACTCAGTTTCTTTTCGCTCCCTCATCTCCAGAGGGAAGAACCTGTCGAGAAAGGCTATGCGGAACTCTTCCCAGTTGATAGGGCCTAATCCTACTACCCTGCTATCCCTCCATTGCTTGAACCAAATGTAAGCGACCTCCTTCAGCTGATAAGAGCCCAAATCAACACATTTCTCACTTGTCACTCCCATGACCTGAGTGACCATCAAAATCCCTTTGATGAACTCGTGTGGGTCCTTGTCCACCTGTGCCCCTGTGAACTCAGGAGGGTTCATCCTCAAAAAGTCTCTGATCCGGGCTGCCGCTGCATTACCGTTTTGAGGAACAGGCGCAACAGCCTGCTGGTTGACCTGAGCAGTCAAGGCATGCGCCAACATTTGGATAGCCGCCCGAAACTCAGCATGGGCAGCTGGCTCGGGCGCCTGGGCTCTTGAACAGGCCGGGCTTGCTGGAGCCCATTATCATGGCCTCCCTCGTGGCCTTCATCATTTCTTTTCCTCCTTCCGATCATCCTTTTGGGAGCCATAATTTTTTTGCAATCGCGAAATGCACGAATTAGAAGGATGGAGAGATTTTTGGCTGCACGACATAGATCATGAAAGAAGGAAACATTTCCTAAAAAGTTCAGTAGCCTCTTCATCATAAGTGTGGCGCGCTTCACACCCATGAAAAAGACTCTACCTAACGCGGCTTTCGGACTCCCTAGGACACCTCTGAACTATCGCTCTGATACCAAGTTTTTCACGACCCGAGAGTACACCCCGATCGTAGACATGGGACAAGAAGTCCCGAGAGACCCCAAGTCAACCCATGGCGTGAGCATAACACTAATTCATTCATATATAGTGGAAGATTTAACTTATAAATCGTAAACTAACTGAAAATCATATCATGAATTTCTAAGGAACAACAAACCGAAATACAATCATCACTAACAAAATATAACACATAAGTTTGAAAGCCTCTAATCATAAAAAAAATGGGTTGAAGGGACAAGACCCCAACTAATCTGAAAAAATAAGATAAACAAGGTCTGAACATGAAGCCCTCGGATCATGAGGACTCACCACTAGAGATTTAGCGAAACAGAGCACAAACTAGGGACGATGCTGAGCTTGCGAACCAGATCCTGAAAATATATGGGTCAGTACTCAAAAAGTACTGATTATGTAAGGTATACAAAACAATGCTTAAAAACATAAAAATTATAGGAGTGGGGACATCATGATCATAAAACTGAAATCGAAAGTATATCGTAAGGCTCAATATTTCCAAAAGTATTCATAAACCCATCAAAGTCATAACATGTGGGGAAAAACATTTCATAAATCATAACTTGATCAAAAATAACATAATGATGCATATTTCAAAACCATGAGGAACAATGGGAGATTTCTATAACTTACATACTTCACATGAGCACACACGAAGTCGACTTGTACCCTTAGTCGGGAGGCCGTTCATACCTTGCCAAGGGTATGAATCATGAAAGGTGTGATATCACTCATGAAGGCCTCGTAGGGCATAGGGGACAGTCACTGAGGAGGTCCCAAACATAATCCTACGGTGGCACATAGTTCTGAGATTTGGGCGTAACCTGGGCCCCGAACCTACTCAGTGTTAAGTACTACTCCCAAAACATGCAACGTGCTCATAGAAATTCATACATGACATGCATGGCTAGATAAATCGTGATAACCATATCATGCTTGAGAATTCGTAATATTAGTTGTTCGGTCTATGTTTGCTATAGGTTAAAAACCGACACGCAAGTGCACGTGGTCAAACAAGTAATAAAGTGGCTAAGTAAGCCAAGTATCGATCCAAGGAGACTCAGGATAAGTAAAATTGCCTAAGTACGCTATATTCTTATCTTACTTCTAATTATGCTAACAACAGCGTAACCAACAGTTAAATAAGTTTTTGGTTATAAAATATATATATTCTAAAACTATTAACAATTATTTACTGTGAATTTAAACTATGGATATGAGCATGCCAAGGTTAAGAACAAGTAATGAATTCGATTATAATAATAATTTGGTTAATCTCTTCTTCATGTTGCTAGCCAAGAACAGTAGCCTAGAAATTAAAACTCTCGTATTTAATTTCACTTTAGAATCATAAACCATCCGTCTACATTTCTGTGATCAAATGCAATTTATGACCTAGCAATACAATTCCGGTTCCTAAACTGACTAATACGGCTTTCAAGTATATTTCTATCAGGAAAGCACATCAAAACCCAATTTTCCCAAATCAAGTTAAGAACAATACCCTATTAATTCACAACTTTCCAATTTCTTGCTCTCTCGAGTGAAATTGGACTTTTTAGATGTACATTAATGTCGGCCGCACACTAATGCAGTAGAAACAAGAATTAATAGAACAACATGGAAGAAGAAGAAGAAAACCATATCATTAACAATAAAAATTCATCACCATTGTTCAAAACCTCAGCAAGGAAGAGAATTAGCCACTCATTTGTGGATTGATCATCCTAAAACAAGTGTAAATCATACATACAATTGATTGAAAGAAGAAAGGAAGAGAAGAAATCTCTTAGCTTTTTCGTCCCTCAACTGCTTCTAACCCACGTCCTAGCTCCACCAAGTCTGAACTAATTAAAATAATCCTAAGTGTGCTATTTATACTAGTGGGAAATTTTTCCCGGAATAACAAGCAATGTGTCACGGAGGTCAACGCGGAGCACTGCCTCTGTGACACGGCGTGGACGCGGACCTTCACTGGAAATCCAGGGTCCGGTAAATTAGCCTCAACGTGGCACGGAGGCCAACGCGGAGGCCCATCTCCGTGCCACGGAGCTGTCGCAAGGCCACACTGGAATTTGCCATTTAATTTCCTCTCCAGGCAGTGTGCCTCCGCGATGGTAGCGTGGCACGGCTCCATCGCGGAGCCCCTATACTTTGTGCATTCCAATGTCTTTTCCACGCTCGCATCCAATTCCAACTCCGATATAGTTCCAACATGCATTTTAGCTCCTAAAAATCATATTTGCCTGCAAAACAAATGCTAATCATGTTGGTTAGTATAAATTCGCATTTTATTACCAATTACATGAGAATATATACACATTGCATAACAAAGAAGGCGAAAATGATACGTTTGAGTATCACTTGGGCATATAAATCTGCCCAAGATCACTTACCCCACACTTAAATCCTTGTTCATCCTCGAACAACACATACACAGCTCATGCAAATTACATCCCAACCTTTGTCACTGTGGTGCGACAATTTATGCTACGGTCATACCGATTATTCAATTTTTGCAAATCATCAAGAAAACATGCATGGTCTTACAATGCAAATGACCTTTCATACATCAAGACTTCCTAGACTTTAAGAATTGACTCTCGAGATCGGCAAACTCATGCACATTAGCTAATCAAGAAATCCGACACGAAAATCAATCTTTTATCAAGCATGTGCCCTCACAACTCAAGAGAATCTTCCCCTTTTATGTTCATGCAACACACAAACATTCAAGTAGGGGCATATGAAAATTAATTTCACTCACTCTCCCAAAAGAATTCACATGCATCATGTCATGACCCATAGGCTTGCCCTTAGTGTATTACTCCACTAATATAAAGAAATGCAATGTAGGATCACGTAGGACTTTAATGGGTTGTAACGGGGCTATGGAACTAGTATATATATTGGATTAGCCAATAATAGTCGCTAGCATTCTTAAGCGCCTTTTCAACACATTCCCATCGACTCGTGGATAACTTTTCTTCTTTTTTTTCTCTTTTTCTCTCATTCATGCTGGTTTACTTCTGTACGGCCCATTTCATCAAACACACTTGACACAAAACAAAGGGTTTTCATGTACCCTCCTCATCATTTCATTATAACAAGTGCCTCTTCAACCTCATCTTTTCTTTCCTCACTCTGCTTTTCTTTTTCTTTTCACTCTTCTCACTCTTTGACACTTTGTGAAAAATTTTCTTTTCTTCGTAAGAGCTTAAGAGTTTTGTATAGACTTTTACAGCTAATGAAAAAAAGGAATAAAGCTTAGTTTATACAATTTTGGACAAAAGAAAGAAATAATCGGCTAAAGGCTCAACGGGCTGACTAGGGTATACTGTCACATCAAAAGGTAGAGTATGACAAGAAAAAAAAATAGAAACTCTCGGTTAAAACAAAGAAATGCCTACATCCTTTCCAACACTACACCTCCTTCATTTCATTTTGTACACACACCAGGCAAGTTCTAGACACTTGACAATAGCATGGAATAACGATACCTCACTTCACACTACATGCACATGCTCGAATCAAGATGTATTCACAGACTCTTGAATTAGCCAATTACATGAATTCAAGAATTAAGCCTCAATCATACCGAATCAAATTCTACAGCCTAGGTAACTCAACATATTTACAAAATTGCATGCTTTCAAACGAATCACTTTCACATTTTGAACATCAGTTACAACACGCAACGAAATTTTGCAACCATAAAGAAACTACAGGTTCATTGATGCAATCCACCAAAGAAAAACTAAAAATAACTTAAACTCCTACTCCTACCGACTACATTTCCCTTAAGACGGTCGTCATCCATCCATCATAGGGAACGGTCACTAACTATGACATCGGTTCAATGGGACTATTCTCGGCAAAAGAACCGAAAACAAACTCCGATAAACCCAAAATAAAAATCGAAAAATTTTTGCAAAACATCGATCATGTCGATAGAAAAATATTTACAAAAGATTTTGATAAGTGCAAAATATTTTCGCAAAAATTTTGAAAAGAATATCGATCATTTCGATAAGAAAGAAATATTTACAAAATATTTACCTTGGCAACCACAACTTTTCATAACACACATCAGTAACCACAAAAATATATACGGATACAACACAAATCAGTTCACAGCAGGGAAGCACAAACATACATACAAATTCAAGGAAAAAGCATACAGCAGATTAGAGCCTAAGTCCCAGCACCTAGCTACTCCCCACCCCACACTTAAATCGAACACTGTCCCCAGTGTTCACAAAAAAATACAAAACAAAAAATTGCGGGTGGTGGAACTCCCTGATCAGTCGAAATATTCGACTTCTTCATCTGGTGCTGCTGCCTCATCGCCCATGTCTGAGTCAGCTCCATCGTCGTCATCGGACTCCACATCGGAGTCCTCCCGACGTGTCTCCTCGTCAGTAGGGACATCGTCATCCGTAGGCTCAACGAAGGCTGGTCCCACTCGGCATAAGGCTCTGGCGTTCTCGCCAAATGGGTAATCTAGCTCCAACTGCCATAACTCTTCCTCGGTGGCTGGTCTCCCACCAATCCGTAGCTGAAGCATCTGCATGCCAAACATACGTGCCATGTACTGATCGTCACGAGCATGTCGCTCGCCCAAAGTCAGCACTGGCCCGTGTGTGGTGTCGGGGACCTTAGTTTTTGTCACATCGAGGGCCCTCCGCTCCAACTGCGGGATGTAATCCAAAGCCTCTTCCTCGACATCGAGGCCTAGGAGGAAGGTGGTGATGAGTCCGCCAAACCCATATCTGTGGCCCTGGTGTAGTCTGTCTCTCTTCATGGCGGATATAATGATCGCCCCAACATTAATCTCAAGCCCTTTCATAAGGGCATACACCAAGCAGACACGGTCCCGAGTCACATCCGTCATGTGAACTCCCGGGATTAAGCAAGAACATACAATTTTCAACCATATTCTGGCCTCCCTGTTCATCTGCGAATAAGGCAGAGTCTGGTGGTAACCCCTCTCCTTATGTCTACTCCATCGGGCTGTGGATCGAGCCCCACACAACGTACGTCTGATGTCGGCGTACGGTGGGGTGATGTTTAGCTGGCGAAGAACGTGAGCATCTGTGTCCCGCGCTCCAACGATGGCATTAAATTGCTGGGGTTCCATAGTGACAATCTGCCCTCTGATTTTTATTGTGTGGCTTCTGATGGCCGGGTTCCAATTTGCGTAGAACTCCCAGACCAAATGTAGGTTGCACTCCTTGGGCTCCTGAAATATAAAGCTGAGCCCAACTGCTTCAATCCTTTGCACAATACGGGGGAACTCCTGTGCTAGTGGTTCCCGTGCAATATGTTCCTCCGGGAAGTATTTGCTTTCCTTATGCTTAGCATACCACTTCTTTCCTTCCTCGGTTACCCATCTTGTTCCTTATTGGCAGCGTTGGCCGCGCGGAACAGCTGGTGCAGCTGGGACTGCGGTGCCCATTCTCATTCTTTTTCTACCGGTGCCTGAGGTAGAAGCACCTTTGCCCTTATCCTGCCTACTAGCCATTGTACCTGTCAATGTACACAAACAAGCACAACGTTAAGCTAAATACATGTTAACTTCGGCTAAGGTCGGGTTACACACCGTTTACCCCACACTTAGTCCTTAGCTACTTTTACAAACTACGGCAAGGATAACTCAATTTACACCAAAACAATCAACTATACATTTTATGCTTAGTGCGTTCACAAAAATTTCGACAGCATAACGCTTAGCGTACTACTCAGACTTCATACAGCTAATTCCAATCCTACTATCGCTAACAATTCAACCATCGCACTTAGCAACCAAAAACAACAACAAAAACAAAGACAAAAACATTCTATATACAATCGAATCCAAATAATCAAACCAATTTACACAATTTTCGCATTTTCCCCAACAACTCGAGAATTCATCGTCTTTTACCATTCACACAATATTTACAAGACTTATCTCAATTTACAACCACACCCCGGCATCTAATTCATCAACTTATCAAATAACCCAATTCAAATTCAATAACCCAAGCCCTAGAATGCAATTTTTCAATCAAATTCGGATTATTCACGTAATCGACAAGTTCAAACGCTAGTTACAACAATCCGAACATATATCAATCACAAATAACTCAACATCATGTTAAATTGCTACTTAGGGTGATATATCTCACCTCACATGCCCAAATTCGACTAAAATCGCCAAAACTTAGACAGAAATGAGGAAAACATACCTTTGAGTTGAAGAACCGAAGAAACTTGATGATTTCTTTGCTTAGTGGCGTGGCACGTTGATTGGGGAGGGGGATTTGGGTGTTTGGTCGCGGAGAGGAAAAGAAATGGGGAGAAAGGGCAAGAAAATCGGGGTTAATTTAAAGAAAAACACGCGGGTCACCCGGCAACCCGGTGTGACCCGGCACCAAATATAAGGCAACGTGTCACGGAGGGTAATGCGGAGCCCCTCCTCCGTGACACGGAGCCAACGCGTTGGCTTACTGGAATTTTAAAAAATTTGGATTTTACCTTCAACGTGTCACGGAGGGTAACGCGGAGCCCTTCCTCCGTGACACGGAGCCAACGCCCCAGTGCACTGTCTCTTCATTTTAATTATTTTTTCATACCTTGCCTTATTCTTCCCGATTCCATGCATATTTTTCTCCGTTTGACCTAAAAAATCACCTCACTAAACAAAATTGGTTAGATTAATAGATTTCCCTAACTAAAATGAAAAATATTAACTAAAACAGAAAATATATACCAAATCAAGAAAAGAAAAATAAAAATAAAAATTATTTACACTAAAAAAGAAAGAAAGAAAATATTTTTCACGGGTTGCCTCCCGTGCAGCGCCTGGTTACCGTCGCGGCTCGACGTACCAAGTTTCACTACTTTTTCCTCCACCTTGAGGATATGAATCTCACCCCTAATTTCTTTTCTAATTTCCTCTTATGCTCCAGGGGTGGTGGTGAAAAATTGTAAGGACCAAACAGTAGGTGTTGCCTTTTTAACTTATTGGCCCTCAAGTAAGCGAAGTCATTTTGTCTCTCCGCGTTGGCAAATTTCAAAATATATGGTGCTTGGTCCTCCTCTAGACATTTATCTATAAGCTTGGAAGACTCTACTTCTATGTTGTCAACCAAACTTAATGTCGAAAAATGCGTCGAGTGTGGTCCAATACACCTCAAATCTGAAACTGCATTATGCTTGACCTCCTTACTTGTATACACCTTCTCAGCATCGACATCTATCTCTCCATTAATGTCAAATGGGGGATACTCTGTCTCTTCTTCCATGAATGGATTTTCCATAAGTGTGAGACCATCACGGGGGCACTCAAGAGATTCTGATTGTTGGGCTTCCTCCAAAAATTCACCCTTGTTTCCTCTTGTAGTTCCTCTTGAATATCGGCTAAAACTGTTGCCTGCGATATATCACACGCTTCAGCTTCAGCGATCATCTCCGTGAATTTGATGCTCATCCTTTCTAGAGCCTCTGCATTCTCTTCTTGCTGAATTCTCAATACTGCCATCGCCTCCTTCATTGCTTCTGATTGCTCCAAGAGTTGTTTCATCATGTCTTCTATTCGAGCTTGGCATCCCAAGTCCTCATTTTCAGCATGCCTATATTCAGGAAAAACAACAGAAGGATCATAGTAGGGGCTTGGGGGAGGGGGATATGCATTCGAACAGCCATCCCAATGGCCATCTTGACCACGACATATATGGCACGTGTTACAGTGTTGCCACAAGTGGTGTCCTCCGCAATTCAGACAAGATTCACTAAAATATGAGTATCCACCATTGAAACCATTTATATTCCACGATGTCATGTCAAAAAGGGTATTCGAAAAAGAAAAAGTAAAATGCAAAAGAATTGAAAAAAACACTAAGACTAAGTTGTCAGCACTTGAGAAAAATAAAAATACAGTAAATTACACTTAAAACAAATTCACCTATTGCCAAGTCTCCCCGGCAACGGCGCCAAACACTTGTTCGGTCTGTGTTTGCTATAGGTTAAAAACCGACACGCAAGTGCACGTGGTCAAACAAGTAATAAAGTGGCTAAGTAAGCCAAGTATCGATCCAAGGAGACTCAGGATAAGTAAAATTGCCTAAGTACGCTATATTCTTATCTTACTTCTAATTATGCTAACAACAGCGTAACCAACAGTTAAATAAGTTTTTGGTTATAAAATATATATATTCTAAAACTATTAACAATTATTTACTGTGAATTTAAACTATGGATATGAGCATGTCAAGGTTAAGAACAAGTAATGAATTCGATTATAATAATAATTTGGTTAATCTCTTCTTCATGTTGCTAGCCAAGAACAGTAGCCTAGAAATTAAAACTCTCGTATTTAATTTCACTTTAGAATCATAAACCATCCGTCTACATTTCTGTGATCAAATGCAATTTATGACCTAGCAATACAATTCCGGTTCCTAAACTAACTAATACGGCTTTCAAGTATATTTCTATCAGGAAAGCACATCAAAACCCAATTTTCCCAAATCAAGTTAAGAACAATACCCTATTAATTCACAACTTTCCAATTTCTTGCTCTCTCGAGTGAAATTGGACTTTTTAGATGTACATTAATGTCGGCCGCACACTAATGCAGTAGAAACAAGAATTAATAGAACAACATGGAAGAAGAAGAAGAAAACCATATCATTAACAATCAAAATTCATCACCATTGTTCAAAACCTCAGCAAGGAAGAGAATTAGCCACTCATTTGTGGATTGATCATCCTAAAATAAGTGTAAATCATACATACAATTGATTGAAAGAAGAAAGGAAGAGAAGAAATCTCTTAGCTTTTTCGTCCCTCAACTGTTTCTAACCCACGTCCTAGCTCCACCAAGTCTGAACTAATTAAAATAAACCTAAGTGTGCTATTTATACTAGTGGAAAATTTTTCCCGGAATAACAAGCAACGTGTCACGGAGGTCAACGCGGAGCACTGCCTCCGTGACACGGCGTGGACGCGGACCTTCACTGGAAATCCAGGGTCCGGTAAATTAGCCTCAACATGGCACGGAGGCCAACACGGAGGCCCATCTCCGTGCCACGGAGCTGTCGCAAGGCCACACTGGAATTTGCCATTTAATTTCCTCTCCAGGCAGTGTGCCTCCGCGATGGTAGCGTGGCACGGCTCCATCACGGAGCCCCTATACTTTGTGCATTCCAATGTCTTTTCCACGCTCGCATCCAAGTCCAACTCCGATATAGTTCCAACATGCATTTTAGCTCCTAAAAATCATATTTGCCTGCAAAACAAATGCTAATCATGTTGGTTAGTATAAATTCGCATTTTATTACCAATTACATGAGAATATATACACATTGCACAACAAACAAAGCGAAAATGATACGTTTGAGTATCACTTGGGCATATAAATCTGCCCAAGATCACTAGTCATGGAATTGGGCCCGTGAATCGACCAAAAGCATAGTTCATAAATCATAAGTGACATGTGGGCATTGCCCATAGTTCAATCATACATGAAATGCTTAAATTATAGGAAACATGATCATAATAACATGAGTAGTTGAATACTTGAAGTCATGCTTAAAATTTAAGAAGGATTCATACTAAGCTTACGGAATCATCATGACCATGAACTTTACTAAAAATCCCTCACAATTGGGAATCTATGCTTTTAGAGGTTTAAATCATGAAAATAATAGATATACAAGCAATATCAGCCCAGTACTAAAAAAATTCATAATTTAAACATACTACCACACTTTCATGCAAACTTGTGAGAAATCATGCAATTAGGTTAAGACCCACAAGAATTGGGTAACTTAATCGTAGGAGATGGGAAGAAATGGGCATGGGTAGAGTCTAATCTACCCATTCAAAACCCCATATACCTGGAATTTCGATTTCCTACTCCCTTGAAGAACCCTAAATAAGAGCTTGAAGAACTTGAAGAAAATGGCTTGAAACCCTTCCTACTCCCTTCTCCAACACTTGAAATTGCTAAAATGAACTTAACAGGAATTTTCATCCCTTAAATACCCTATTTCGACCTCAAAACGACGTGGTTTAGGGCCCAAAAGCGTAGAAAAGTCGATATTGCCCTTACTGAAATTTTCCTAAAAAGTAGTTCTAGCCCCGACCACGAGTCATACCATCAAGTCACGACTCGTGGTTACCTCTCGTGGTCACTTCACCCCTTTTTCCCAACTTTATGAATTTGGCCACGACTCGTATCACTATCCTACGGGTCATACTATCAACCGTGGTACCATCCACCCAGACCACTAAGACTTAACCACAACAACTCCTTACCACGACTCGTTGCTTCATCCTACGAGTTGTACCATGACCCGTGATGACTCACTCTGACACCACTGAGATATTTCACCACGACTCCTAACCACAAGGCATACCTTCTCACCATGGTTCATAGGACTATCCGTTACACAACCTCAGGCTCCCAATTTCATCACGACTTGAGTCACGAGTCGTAAGTCCTCACCACAACTCGTACCTCGAGTCGTACTGGTGCAAATTTCAGGTTTTCTTCAGTTTTCAACTTCAACTCCTGGGTCTATTCGTAGGCCCTTTTGGGGTGTTACAAAAAGTATCTTTCTTATAACACTTAAGAAAATCTTGAGAATATGATAAGAAGTGTCAATACAGATCTTTATAATGAGCATAAAAGGAGCAAGGTGCTTTAAGAATATTTGAAGAGGAACAAGAATAAGCTAAGAAGAGCACTTCATGGGTCAACGTCCTCAAGAATGCTGACATCCTTGCATAACAATCACAATAGTGGTAGAAAAGGTCTAGGATACATAGAGTACATATCATTAATGAAGGCATAAGTGTCTCTATCTCTTCCAAACGTCTATGCCTCCACTATTAAGACAAAGTACATTTAAAGGATACTTCCAAGACCAGAGTCTAGTCAATTTATAGAAATAAGAATTATGTTTAGAAAAAGAGGGAAGAAGAACCTAGTTCCTCAATGGAAAGAGGACATCAACCAAGCTAGTATGAATTTGTATGAGTCATTTCTAATTTGAGTAAATTAGCTAAAGTAGGGGGAAGCAAGAGCATGTAGTAAGGTCGTAGTACATGAAAATAATGGAGAAAATTCCTTCTATTGAAAGCTTATCAATAGGGAGTGTGTGATATATTTATTAGATTATTTGACTCCCTGGATATGAAGATACAAAGACCAACTGCAAAAGTGTTCCACAATGATAGGACAATAAAAGTCAGGTTCTAAACTATTGCATAATAATAGGAAGATATTTCTTTAAATAAAAAGGGACAAGTGAATCTACAAAAAGATGTAATCTCTCCTTCGAAAAATCGACCATTGAAGTATTTTTAGTTCACAAAACTATGTCAAAATTGTGACTCAATTGAGTAGATCGTGCATGCATCTACCTGATTTATTGAGAACAAATTTAGACTCTATAAAGTAAGAAGAAAGTGTCAATATGATCTTTAATAAATCTTATATCTTGAGAAGTGCAGAAGCAAAGTGTCAATATGACCTTCAATAAACCTTACATCTTGAGAAAAGAAGAAGATAGTAAGAGGATGTTCACAATGGAAAGACAGGTCACACTGATATATGACAATGAATGAAATCAAGAAGTTTCTAAGATCATAGGCGAGCAAGAAGGAAACATACCAAGAATTTGGTTCTTTGAAATTTATGTATGAAGAACAATCAATAAGGAAAACTGGACAAGACAACAAAGACAATGAAGGACCCTTTCTCCTTAAAGATGATCAAAAAGAATGCTTACCACAACTTTGTAGAATGGAACTATTTGGATCTTGATTTGATCAAAATAAAATGAAGAACACTTTTTATTCCATCGATGATTGACTATGATCAGTCAAAGTTTGGTAGATAAAGTGAGACAAATATCTAGCTTAGTCTTATACCTTAATTGGTATGCATGCATGGAATGACCAAAGAAGCTAGATGTGGTCTAATGATGTTATCCTACTCTTAAGAACACTCAGCAACATTGAGAAGAGTAAGTTTTAAAAAGCTGGTTATGACAAATCACATATGCATCTCTTTTTCTAATAGTTATTTGCTTAAGCTTGTCTGTACTAATATACCTTCAAACCAAGTTCCTAAGCCACATCTCTACATCATCCTATCAAACTCACATATATCATTAACTATGAAGCCAATCACAAAGATCCTTGAGCTCATTCATCCTTAAAAAGATTGATCTTTCAAAACCTATCTCTATTTAAATCAAATAAACCTTATCAGTAGACCCAAATTGTTTCTAATTATCTTCCTTTAAAATTCCCAAAAGCCCTACAAAATATGTTCTCAAAATATCAACAAGCAGGGAGATAGTGATTATGGGGGGAAAGATGGACTATGAAGAAGAATAGAGCTAAGGATAGTAAGGGAAAGATATTGATGAAAGTAGAAGAGTATAATTGTAAGGATTGTGTGTGAGAATAAATGATATGGTAGGCACTTACAGATTCAATCACTAATGGTAATAAAGAGTATAAAAGATGAAGTGTTGATAAAGAACTCGGTTCCTTAGGTAACAGTCCATCAAATATTTAAGTGAGTTGATGAAGTAAGAGAATGATGAAAAAAAACTAATCTTGGTGTTTTGTTGGGAAAACAAAAGAAGTCAGGTTCAAGAAGCAAGAAACTCATTATCCATATGATTCAGTGATTAAAGAAGGCAACGGAGAAGAAATTGAAGAATAATACTGCTTCACTTAACTATTTTCGTGGGGCACATTAAAAATCTTTCTTCCTTTAGCAAGTGAACCTGATTTCTAGCCATTCTTCAAAAGACAAAACCAGTATAATTCATGTTTAATGGCAATGTTAAAGGATTATATATATAATTATCTATTTGGTTTGAGCCTTTATGGATTAAAAGGATGCATATATAATATATTGTGTTTGCCTTTGATGAATTCTCAAGATGGATAATACCATCAGATTTTCATTGCAACTCTTATGTTATGTTCATCTTAGTGTCTTAGTAGTCATGAGCTTGATATTTTATATTCTCGTACCTAACCTGCCAAATATAAGATACCCAATCTTTCGTGCTTGTGATGAGAAGTAACACCGGAAGGAACTAACATATTCATATATCCAATATGATGGATTTGATAACATTGTCGCTAGTGTTGTAAATCATTCTCCGAATGCTTGGGATCATTTGTCGTTGTCTTTCATTGTTACAATTAGTTAATATCTTTAAATGCAACTGAGTCTATTCTTTTCTGGAATGAACTTCTTCAATTTTATTTTTAGATAATGAAAGAGCTTCACTATTCAAAATAAATCAAAGGTCCTGGAACAACTTACTTTTCTTGAGATACTAAGACTTTTCTTGGAAGGTATGAATGTGGCCAAGATTTTTTGGAGCTAATTGGACTCAAACCTATACAGGGTGAGTGCTGAAGTTAGTCAATTTGCAAGCTTTCCTAACTTTTGATTACTCACTATCCATAGCAACATTCTAATTCTAAAACTTACCTTTTTTTCCAGTTAATACCAAGCTAATAGCCAAACTTCCCGCAATTATAGCGTAGTTTATACATAAGTAGGACCACCTAGATCATGAACAAGCTCATTATTTTCGTCTTTCTAACAAGCTCAACAATGTAATTAAATAATTGTTCCCCCATTTATAGTATGAAACATATCATGTTAATATTTAACTTAATAATATTTTCCTTATTTGAATAATCCTACTACACAATAGAATCATTGTGTTCATCAATATTGGAGAAGTCGTATTCTCAGTTGTTGAACTCTCTTATAACTTTTGTATGAACATTTGAAAATGAAAGAGATTAAAATGCACAGAAATGAGTAGAATCTAAAGTTTTCAAGTAACATCTTATATGAATTAATGACTACTGCAGAAACCTAAAAAACAATTTCGAGAGGTCACAATGTGAGCCCTTGCGTGTCTCATTTATATACTACACAATAACTGTGGTAATGATTGCTTAAGAATAAGAATAAATTTTTAAAAAAATTAATTCCATCTTAACTTATTAAATTATATAAGTTAAAAAAATATTTTAAATATATTAAGCAAATAAAAGATTGAAAAGATATATCTATAAATTCAAAGATTAATTTCACATAGTTACATCATGTGCAAAACGAGAAGGGCCAAGAATCGATGATAATCTGGTGACCTTGTGGCGGCTAAACAATTGTCCACCGCCCTGCCCCATTTCCCTTTTAATTTTTTACTATTATCTTTCTTCACGTATTCCTATATTTTCAGGTCTGAGATTAGGACAGGAAAATTAGAGAGAGAGAGAGATGGATAAGCTTGGAAGCTTGAAGCACCTGTTTTTGACGATGTTCATGTCTCAGTTGGCGACGTTCGTGGTAACTCCGGCGATGCCAGATATAACTATGATGGCACTGTGCCCTGGCCAGGACCAGTGTTCCCTCGCCATTTACCTCTCTGGTTTACAACAAGCGGTCAGTCTCTGCTCTTTTACATATTTATTTTACTATATATACTACCTACATGCTTCATCTTCCAGTACTTCATATATATTTAGCTTCGTTACTGCTACTAATACATTATTTGACTATTTAGGCTGACCATTCCCTCAAGTCTTAACTTTGGTGAGGCTCGCTAGCTACTGAATCATATATCATGAAAACTAAGTTTATCCCACAAAGAAAAGGCTTAGGTCAATTAAACATCATGTTCTTTTTCTTAGGGGGTCCAGTTACATTAGTTTGAGCAGAATAAAGAATCTAATTGAAACATGCTAATTAAAGCAGTATAATAGCATCTTAATTTTACGTGCTAGATATCCATGTAATGCATTTCTTTTTAGGCGTTGGAGTCGGGGCTTTTTTTGGTTAGAAAGGTAGATTGTTCATTTTTACAATCAATTCCAAACTGATATAGTACATTCCTCCGTTCCATTTTATATCTCTTGATTTGAGACACAATATTAAAAGAAGGAAAGAAGATTTTGAATTTTTTGCTTTTAAAATGAAAGATGTAATATGTCAAAATGATTATTTTAAAATTTTAGACGTCATGTCATCGTCATTTTTATAAGAAAATAAGTATTATTGAGAATTTATTTAGGATTCAAAATTGACAATTTGATTAAATAAAATAAAAGAGGTAAAACACATAATTGAAACTTGGCAGGTGGATATGTAAGACCCTATTTAAATTAAAATAATTTTATAATATTTATTAATAAATTAAAATTTTATTTTTAAAAATATTTATTTTTAAGTTAAATTAATAAAAATAAATAAAAATTTTAAATCATAATTTTTGACTTATGAATTTATTCTAAGTCACGAGGAATATGTATCCGTCCATATCTGACGCGCGCATACTAGATACTCTGCTTGTTTTAAAATTGTGGGATCGGAGAAAAACAAAAAGGGAATGAGGAAGGAGGATAATCTGTTCTTTTTGGTTTCGTGAATCTTACACGTGCATGTATATTCCAATATGCGTGGCAAGCTCATAATAGTCGCGCTTTGCTGCACGTAACGTGAATTTTGACTTAATCATCCAATTTTCAAAACTTTGACACTTCCTCTTAACAACTTTCCACATTAATTTTCGTTTAACTATCTAATTTTAAACTTTCGTGTGAATTTTTCCTATTAAACAATATTTTAACTATTACTCCACTGTTTCATTTTATGTGGTGGATTTCCTTTTCTCTTTATTCTTTTTTTATTTGGGGGTTAAAATGATACCTTTTCAAATTTAAAAATAATTTAATTTTAGATATATCAGTTTGTTCTTAATGACATGCATGGATAACTACATACATGTTTAGCCGTAACACGATGCAGTTGAATTTATCATAATGGTGTAAAGGCACGTGAGTTCAATTAATCTTATTGACGAAATAACAATGCGAATAAATTATAATAACAATAAAATATAGCAAATATAAAAGAGAGAAGACGTGTATTAAATTTTGAGAATTGCGTCTTTCTGTTCTAAGTACAACATGTTTTGAATAACTTATGAACTGAGAAGCTAAGTCTTTTTATAAAGACAGAATATGAATCAACAAGTGTATGAATTCTGAAACTCCAACATAGATGCCTAATTGGCTATTTATAGATAACAAAGTAGGTAAATGTTTTCATAGGATTCGCTTCCCCCTTATAATCCTTCATTTGATCACTAACTCTATAATTGTGTATTGATCGGTGGAAATTTCGATCTTTTTCATGATTTTTAGGCTGACAAGCATGTCTCCAGTTACTGCTTCTGTATTCGAATATTGTCCATCCTGAACTTGTGATGATGACCTATTCATGAATTTCAGAAAATACATTATTTTCAATCATCTGTTTAGTACGTGAATAAAAATATTCAACAAGAAATTTTTTTGGTTTTGAATTTCATAAAAATAAATATATAGAAAAGTATTCATTAATTAATATTTGTATTTAATATACTTCGTTATGAATATATTTTACAAGGGGTAGCTATAAAAAAAATTATTATATAAAGGGTGTGCGTGTTTGAAGCGTTTATTGAAGTTAACCCTAGGTAGTATTAGTATTCGTGCAATGTGTGGTCAATATATCAAGCATAATATATTAAAGCATAATATATTAGTATCATATTTTATTAATAATATTTTATTAAATTTAGGTGATTCAATATTGAAACTGTTATTTTTATTGAGGTCATTTTATTTCTTTTTGATAAGTTTATTCTAACATCTACCCATGAAATATAAATTAAAAAGTGGTAAAGTGATTCTTTAACAATTTTTAAAGTTAGAAAAAAAATCTTTAAAATCTTATTTTTATACAGAAACTTCTTTCAGATTACTTTTTTTAATTATTATCCACTCTCATTTATATTAATTTTTTAAAAAAATTATGTTATTATTGGTCACATATTTTCTCTTTGTACTAACGATAATTCTTTTTCAATTAACTAAAAAACTAACTACGCTCAATTTAAAATTTTTTACTTCAAATTAATGCAAAAAAATTAAACAGTCTCAATTTAAATAGAAATAAACACAAATAACTTAAATGAGATGTACTCCCAACATTTTGATTTGTCACGGAGTTTAAGAAATTAAAGTAAAGAAGACTTTTGAATTGCTGATCTTAAATAAAAGATATGTCAAATATATTAAAATGTCATTTAATCTTATGGTCTTAAACATGATAGGTAGATATAGAAAATTAAAATTAAAAAATTGATATAAAATAAAAAAAAAATTTTTTTAAACAGATTAAAAATAAAAATAGAATAAATAAATTACAGCAAAGGAAATATTAATTAATTATGGTGGTAAGATTTTATGTTTCTACACATAACTATATTGAAGTCTATTATTATAAATATTCACAAGAAAAACATAACTTCCTTCTGGATATTTCAAATAATGTAGGGCCTTCCTTCTGAGAAAAAAATTAGAGAAGTCAAAGACGAAATATTGATGTGAAAATAAAATAAATACACCTATTATGAAAAGAGTATAATGGATTATTATTATGCATTTGTCAATAAACTATCACAATTTCAATCTTGGTGTTTTAATTTCTTTTCTTGTATATTGCATCAATAATTTTTTCCGGTTCTTAGAATATTGATTAATTAACACCTATTCTCCTATTCATTTTCCATATGTTTTTTGAGAAGAAATACTTGCTTCTTAATTATAATAGTATTTTTGTATTTTTTGTAAAAGATTTGAAGATTACTTTTTCTGCGAATTTTTTTCATTGTCTTCCTCTAAAGTTGATGGTTTTAATGTTGAATTGTCACAACCCCAAATGGGTGGGTTGTGCGGGAACTTACATCGACTCTACTCAATAGGAAAATTTCTGTCACGATCCCAAATGGCCGTGATTGGCATTCACGCTAACCCTCTGGTGGGCGAACTGACAATTTCCATCAATTTCCCGGCAAACAACATTCAAAGAGAATAATAATCTTAAAATTAAATAAACTAGCAGAATTCAACTCTAATTTGCTAAGTCAATTGAAAAAAAATCAACAGAATCCGACTATAATTCCCATAATCCGATTGTCATTGCACTTTAGACGTCTAACAAAAGTCTAAGAATGTTCATAACCAAAAAAAAGTAAAATTGCAAGTGTCCGGAAGAGAGACATCTTCGAAGGAGGAGTGGAACAGCCCATTCTACATGGCTCACCTTTGTAATAGATTGCTTCTCTAAAGGTGAGGTCGTGAAGAACTTTCGGGATCAGTTTCTGCACTCAGAAAAGAAGTGCAGGAGTAGCATCAGTACGAAACATAGTACTGGTAGGCATCATCGGCCGATCTTACATAATAACATATAAGAATGCAAACAACAACATGAAACCAGTCTAGAACACCGTCCAGATACACATTAAACATTCCAGAAAATTCAATTCTACTCGGGTGCGACAGGCCTGCTCACTGGATTAGGCTCTTCGATGTTGCAGTCACATGACCATTATTGCGGTCTCACTGCAGCGGTACTACGCTGTATAGTAGCTCGATTTAGCTGCACTTAATCATTTTACCAACTATTCACAACATTACATATCATCTCTTTCATTCAGACACATAAAAGTTACTACATCTGACACACGAAATGCTGCATAACCACAAGCAAAATAGAATAATTCATAACAACAATGGCACAACGCCCATTCTAGTTTCCATTTGACTCTATCAACATCAAAACTTGCAACTTTCCCACGTTCAAATAACAACACATGATCATAATTTCAGCTCAGCCAAGTAACACTTATTCGTTACAATTTCTAACACTCGTACAATGCATCATAGAATAGAGCAACAAATCAAGTAGAGATATGTTAGGCACATGCCTCCGTCATATTACCACAACACTCTAACACTAACCTCTATGTACACACATGCTAGAGAATCTTATTTCTATCCTATTAGTCAGGAGACTCTAGAAATCTATGTACCGATGTGGTACCTGCTCCCACTCATATGCTTGTCTGGATTCTCCCTTCGGACACGAGGTACTCAAACAATATTGCTCACGCGTATGCTCTCCTCAGGAACGAGTCTCTCATCTTAGGATATTCTTACTATGTTTAACTATTCTCACGGTAATTATATCATAACCGAGTTTGTCATTATGACATTCAAGAGAGCACAATCTATCTCTCCCACTCATATATTTTAAATAGTGCATCATTCATTCCATGACAATACAAAGAACACACTTAATAGTTCAATATAATTCCACGTTGATTCGGTGGCAACAGCATATCGAGTTTATTTCAACAGTTAAATTTTAACTGGGCAATCATCACCACAAATGATGTCCACAGACCAAAGCAACACATTATCATTCACTACCATACAGGTCATTATGTAAAGTCTAACTCCTTTAAACCATAACCTACCTCAAACTAGGAGGATTCGGATGGCAATCACACTGTTGGAGCCTTACCCTTCCTCGATGCTTCCAAACATGCAAAATCTAACACAAGAATAAGACACAATTTAGTATCCTACCATCTACACAAGGGTCTTAGAAACTGAAACCCACCTATTTCGATGTCTCAATTTCCACATGAACCATGTTCTTTAACAACTACACCTTGGGGAATGATTATTACTCCTGTTCAACTCAAAATCAAACCCCCATTAGTTCTCTATGATCATCCCTAGTCTTTAAACCTAGGGTTTCTTTGATAGGGAATCACCATTAGAGGTTCTCCTTGATTTCTAGGTGTTTACATAATTAATCATAGAGGTAGAAATTCAAGAATCTTACCTTGAGAAGGAAATTCAACTGCTTCGGGGGAGAAAATGGCTCTTCAATCTTTGAGGTTTCTTGTTTTGGAAATAATGGGGTAAAACCCCAGAACTCTCACTTAAATTCACTTTCTAATTTTCGTCATCTGTTGCAGCGATCACCTTTCCGTTGCAACGGATCCACTATGACAGTCAGGAAGCCACTACCGCAGATCCGACGGTTATTCCCCAGTCCGTTACGGTGGACTATGACCTTACCACGGTCTCGCTGTAGCGATAGAAGGTCCCCCAAAATCAGTAGCTCCCTTGAAATCATCAATTTGCATTATCCCATTCCGCAACACTTTCTAATCATTGTCTATTCCCGTTAAAATGTTGTGAGTCAGTTTTCCCTCGTAATGACATACGGGTCATTACACAGATATCAATTAAGAACGGTCTACAAAAGCAAAGAAGAGAACATATCAGATTTCATAAATTACTGAGGATATTTGATCCGCATGTCGGCCTCGGTCTCCCTAGTAGCTTCCTCTATAGGACGATTTTTTCACTGGACCTTTACCATTGCAATCTCTTTTGATCTCAGCTTGCATACCTCCCTATCCAATATCAAACACATGCTCCTCCTCATAGGGCAAGTTCTCATCCAGCAACATGGAGTCCCATTTGATAATGTACGATCCATCCCCATGGTACTTCTTCAATATGGGAACATGGAAGGTTGGATGTACCCCTGATAGCCCTGGCGGCAAGACCAGCTCATAAGCTAGTTCACCCACACGTCGTATGACTTCATACAGCCCAATATACCTCAGGCTAAGCTTGCCCGCTACCGAACCTCATTACCCCCTTCATAGGGGAAACTTTTGAGCAAGAATTGCTCTCCCTCCATGAACTCCATATCTCTCACTTTCCTGTCTGCATGCTGCTTCTGTTTTTTTTGAGAAGCTACTAGACGTTCTTGGATTACCCGAACCTTTTTCAAGGATTTCGCTAGCAAATATGTTCCTCAGGGTCTCACCTCAAATGCACCAAATCACCCAATTGGAGACCTTCATTTCCTCCCATTCAGAGCTTCAAATGACTCCATGCCAATGCTTGAATGATAGTTGTTGTTGTAAGCTAACTTTACCAAGGGTAAGAATTTATCCTACTGTCCCCTAAAATCTATCACACAGGCCCTGAGCATGTCCTGCTGTTGTTGAAAGCTAACTTCACCAAGGGTAAGAATTTATCCCACTGTTCCCCAGAATCTATCACATAGGCCCTGAGCATGTCCTCTACTACTTGGATGGTCCTATCTGACTGGTCGTTAGTCTGAGGATGGAAAGTTGTACTCAAATCCAACCTTGTGCCTAACTCCGCCTGCAAGGTCCTTCAGAAATGAGAGGTGAATTGAGTACCTCTTTCAGACACAATTGACAGCCAGAAATGAGAGGTGAATTGAGTACCCTTGTCAGGCACAATCGACACCGTCACCCCACACAACTGAATCACTTCTTTTACATACAGCTTGGCAAATCTCTTGGCATTGTAAGTCACTTGGACAGGTAAGAAGTGAGCAGACTTAGTCAATATGTCAACAATGACCCGAATGGAGTCAAACTTCCCTAATGTCTTTGGAAGACCAACTACGAAGTCCATCACTATTCTCTCCTATTTTCACTCGGGGATACGCATCCTCGGAAGTACTCCTCCAGGATTTTGGTGCTCATATTTCACCTACTGACAGTTCAAACATTGGGCGACATAATCAACAATGTCCTTCTTTATTCTGCCCCACCAATAGCGCCGCTTCAAGTCTTCTCGTGCACCTTCAACTATCTCGAGGCATAAACAATAACTTGCCCTTCCTGTATTAACATAGCACCCAACCCAGACCATGAGGCATCACAATAAACAACAAAGTATTTACCTTCCACCGGTAATACCAAGATAAGTGCCATGGTTAGCAAGGTCTTGAGCTTCTGAAAACTCTACTCACATTCCTCAAACCACTGAAAATGTACATCCTTCTAAGTCAACCTTGTCAACACTGAAGAAATGGATGCAGATCCCTTCATAAATCGACGGTAGTAGCTAGTCCGCCCCATAAAACTCTGAATCTCTGTGACGGTAGTTGGCCTAGCCCAGTTTCTGACCGTCTCTACCTTCTGTGGATCAACTTTGATTCCCTCTTTGAAAACCACATGTCCTAGAAAAGGCACCGAATCCAACCAAAACTCACACTAAGTGAATTTGGTATACAATTGTTTATCCTTCAGCAACCCCAACACGATTCTCAAATGATTCTCATTCTTCTGTTTGGTCTTAGAGTACACCAAAATATCATCGATCACGAAAGAATATATATAGGGTTTGAGGATAACATTTATCAAGCACATAAACGCTGCTGGGGCATTAGTGAGTCCAAAAGACATGATCAGAAATTCATAATGCCCATACATGGTCTGGGACGCTGTGAATATTCTCAACTCAAATTTTCAGCTGATGATAACCCGACCTCAAATCAATCTTTGAGAACACTGTTTCCCTCTGCAACTGATCAAACATATTATCTATTCGAGGGATAGGGTACTTATTTCAAATAGTTACCTTGTTCAACTGACGATAATAGATGCGCATCTGCATATTACCATCTTTCTTTTTCACAAACAAGATTGGCGCACCGCACTGAGACGCACTCGGCCTGATAAACTCATTATTAAGCAGTTCTTGCAACTACTCCTTGAGTTATCTCAACTCAACTGGGGCTATTCAGTACAATGGAGTAGAAATAGGTTGGGTCTCTGGCTCTAAATCTATGCAGAAGTCAACATCACGGTCCAGTGGTGTCACGGCCCGAGAGGGGACCCGGATTGTAGACACGGGACAAGGGGCCCCGAAAGACCACATGTCAACTCATGGCATAAGCATTCACTATCTCATTCCATAAACATGAAGGAAACATAAATATAACTCAGCGTCTAGCTTAGCATAACAACAGAATAAACATCTGAGCTGAATACATGTTTAAGTCTGAATAGCCTCTAATCTGGATGAGATGATGGGACAACACTTCCAACTAGCTCAGAAATACTGAAACTGAAAGTACGCTTAAAATAACTGAAAGTCTAGTCCTCGGAGGATGAGGACTCACCAAGCAGCAAATGCTAACGCTGGTAGCGGCTACAAATGGGGCTGAACCTGAGAACCGGATCCTACATCATGAAATGATATAGCATAGGAAGCATGCGATCAGTATGTAGAATGTACCGAGTATGCAAGGTAAGTAAAACTGCTTTGATAATAAAATCAGCTAATTCCAGTCATACATATATATATAATAAACTTTAAGAGTAAATGGGAGGACACATGCATTAATTCTGAAATTGAACTTTATCATAAACGTGCTCATGCATGGTTTTAGAACATCATGACTGATTCGAATGACTCAAAGCTAAATCATAACATTTATATCAAAAGCTGAACAATGATTCAAACCTTGCTTTCCCAACATGCATGTATAAGATAATCATCATGAGTAATGGATATGCAAATTTAAATGATATAGACAATGGGAGACTCGTCACTTAGCCGACATACCACGATAGAGCTTACGTGGTCCAAACTATCACACTCAAGTGGGTAGAGCCGTCCATAACCTTGTCAGGGCGATGGACGATACCATGATATCGATATCAAGCTCAAATGGCCAATCGGGCCGGGGATAGCTCACAGGGGAGGTCCCAACAATATAATATAATCAATCCTATGTTTGCGCGTAATTATGGGGCATTGGGTAGTCGACCCTTGGCCCGCTCGGTGTTAAACTCTTCTCCCAAAACATGCAATGCTCTATATTATATAAATACGAAGTTCAACATCGTCTAGTGATGAAGCTCAACATAAAGTCATGCATAAACTCAACATCGTATGAAACGAATCTCAACATTGTCTATTGACAAAGCTCATTATGAGATCATGCATGCATTAGACATCATATAAATATGAAGCTCAACAATGTCGTCTCGACAAAGCTTAGAATGAAATCATGCTTAGGCTCAACATCATGCGAAATGAAGCTTAATGACAGCATACATCTCAATTATGAAATTCATACATATGAGAAGCTTTATTACAACACATACCACCGGCTCAAGGATAGTGGGAGGCTTTCCTCTAAAATCATGTGGTAAGGCACTTTAGAATTATCACTTCATTATCATCAACATAGGGACCTTGCCCAAAATCTTATCATGCTTGAACCCATTCAAATCATTTGAAACATTTTAATTTGGGAGGTTTCACTCCAAGACGAAATATTGAAATCAATTCAATAAAGTCGACATTCATACTCAATATTGGGCATTACCGAAAGCTTCATCCTACATGGGTCTATTTAACCTTCTTTGAAAACATCATCAAAATCACGGGTAAGATTGAAAATATGCTTTTCATCATTTATTCCCTCATCATCACATTATCATAGGAACTCCACACACATAGGCGTTTTAGATTCAATTTTTAGAAAAATATTTTTTGTAAAATAAATTAAGATAGAATCCGCCCAAGCTCAATAAATCATCAATATCAACTCAATTAATCATACCCATGAGTAGAAAGGTAGGAATCATGCAATTGAGTGAAAACCCATACTTGATCATCACAAATAAGTCGCAAATTAATGAGGAATGGGCATGGGTGTGGATGAAAGCACCCACTCATAGCCTTACATACCTGGGATTGAAGAATCTTATCTCTTCCTAATTACTCAGCTGAGATTTCTCTTGAAATCCTTGAAATTTCTACTCACTTTCTCCCCTTCAAGCTCTCACCCTTGCATGCATGACGAAAATGCCCTAGATAGGTTTATCTCAGCTTAAAACCCTCTATTACGAGCTCAAAACGACGTAGTATAGGCCCTTAAAACTTAGAAATTACGGAAAAGCCCCTATTGAAATCACTGAAAATAACTGTTAGGGGGTTCTAACGGATGACCTGACGACTCGTTACTAGGGCTTACGATCCGTTTGATCATCCGTCAAGTACACTTCATCATTCAAGAAAATCCCACTGGCTTGGTAACGGCTAACCTAACGGGTCGTTATATTGACGACGACTCATCGGTGCCACCCGTCAGGTACACTGGATAAGCCTTGTTAACTTTCCCTGGGCCAACCAATGACTGACTTCACGACTCGTGGTGACTGATCTCCCATGAGGACCTCGAGTCCTCCAACATCTCGGGCCTTCCCCACGAGCCACCTGACGACTCATTATGCCTCCTCATGAGTCGTCAAGTGACCCGTTCTGCAACTATTGCAACATTTTCCAGTTTTTCTCCTAATTCACTTTCGGATCCGATTCTTGGATTCTCAGGGTATAACAATATCTCCCCCTTAGGAACATTCGTCCTCGAATGTTATAAACAGTAGGAAACCCATAAACAACAATCACTACATATATATAGATGCTAATCATTGACTTTCAAATCGAAAACTGACGGAACGACTACTCCCGAAGAGAACCACATAGCTGGTCAAAGTTCAAACATCATATATCTATATCATATCATAAAACAAACTTATTCGTATGAATAGAATATGAAAAACTGTATGGAGGTTTAGGGCAAAAATTTGATACCTCAAACTGAAGCTAAGCCGGTAGGGAACAAATGGGGGTATTTAGCCATGATATCCGCTTCGGCCTCCCACGTAGCTCCTTCAACATGTTGATTCCTCCATAAAACCTTAACTGAAGCTAGCTATTTGTTCCTCAGCCTCTGAACTTGTCGATTCAAAATTTCGACCGGAACTTCCTCATAATTGAGATTGTCTTTCACACCAATGCTGTTTATCGGAACCACCAACGCTGGGTCACCGAAGCACTTCTTCAAAAGCGATACATGGGACACGAGATGAATTGAAGCCAATTCTGAAGGCAAGTCCAACTCATACGCCACCTTCCAACTCTCCTCACAACCCAGTACGAACCAACATAGCGGGGACTGAGTTTACCTTTCTTTCCAAACTGCATGACTTCCTTTATGGGAGATACTTTAGAAACACCCAGTCATCTACATCAAACTCCAAATATCTTCTCCTCACATCCGCATACGATTTCTAACGACTTTGAGCGATTTTCAACCAGTCCCTCATCAACTGAACCTTCACCATCGCCTCATGAACAGAGTCTGGACCTATCATGGTTGCCTCACCAATCTCAAACCATTCAATGGGAGATATACACCTTCGCCCGTAAAGGGCCTCGAATGGTGCCATCTAGATACTAGAGTGGTAACTGTTATTATAACCAAACTCGATCAAGGGCAAATGATCATCCCAACTACCTTTGAAATCCATAACACATGCCCTCAACATATCCTCAACAGTCTGAATGGTTCGTTCTGCTTGGCCGTCCGTCTGAGGGTGAAAAGTTGTGCTTAGCTTAACCTGAGTCCCGGGCCCTTTTTGAAACGAACGCAAGAATTGAGAAGTAAACTGAGTACCTCGATCCGAAATAATAGAAAAGGGCACTCCATGAAGCCAAACCAACTCCCGGATATACAACTTAGCATAATCATCTGCTGAATTCGTGGTCTTGATCGGTAGGAAGTATGCAGCCTTGATCAACTTGTCCACCACAACCCAAATGGAGTCGTATCGCCCGGCGACTATGAGGTAGACCTGTAATGAAGTCCATATTGATTCTTCCCACTTCCAAGTGGGGATGGAAATATTTTGAAGTACACCTCCAGGTCTTTGATGCTCGACTTTTACTTGCTGACAGTTTGGTCATTTGCTACGAACTCCGCACTATCATTTTTCATATCATCCCACTAATAGATTTCTCGCAAATCCCGATACATTTTCGTGGATCCTGGATGAATAGAATATCTGGTACCATGTGCCTCATGCAATATCTGAAATCTTAAATTATCAACGTCTGGAACACATAGCCAACCTTGGTATCGTAGCACACCATCTCTCCTTGGGAGAAAACCTCCACGTTCTAATTCCGCACCGCCTCCTTCAGCTTCCTCAATATTGGATCCTCATTTTTCCTGGATTTAACATCAACTAACAGGGATGATTCCGACCCGTTATGCACAACAACACCGCCATCGGTCGAATCGATCAGTCTAACTCCCAACCTTGTAAGCCGATGAACATCCTTCACCAACTCCTTCTTTCCCCCGTCCACATGGGACACACTCTCCGTTGAGAGCCTACTAAGCGCATCAGCAACCACATTAGCTTTTCCCGGGTGGTAAAAGACACTCGTGTCGTAATCCTTAAGTAACTCTAACCACCTCCTTTGCTGCAGATTTAGATCCTTCTGTGTGAACACATATTGCAAGCTCTTGCGGTCTATAAATACATCCACGTGGACCCCATGCAAGTAATTTCGCCATATCTTCAACGCAAACACCACCGCGGCCAATTCAAGATTGTGGGTCGAGTAATTTTTTTCATGCCCCTTCAGCTGTCGAAAGGCATAAGCTATCACTCTCCCCCGCTGCATCAATACACATCAAAGTCCAACTCTGGAAGCATCACAATATAGAACGAAATCATCGTTACCCTCGGGTAGGGTCAATACTGGTGTTGAGGTAAGTCGAGCCTTTAACTCCTGGAAGCTTTTCTCACAAGCCTCCGACCACTGGAACTTCACCTTCTTCTGAGTCAACTTAGTCAAAGACGCTGCAATGGTTGAGAAACCCTCAACAAACCTCCGGTAGTAGCCAGCTAAGCCCAAGAAACTCCGAATATCCGAAGAATTCACTGGTCTGGGCCAATATTTCACCGCCTCGATTTTCAGCGAGTCTATTTTTATGCCTTCTCTAGACACCACATGGACCAATAATGCCAAGGAGTCCAACCAAAACTCACACTTGTTGAACTTTGCATACAATTTGTGGTCCTTTATTATCTGGAGCACTACTCTCAAGTGAGCAGCATGCTTCTCCTCGCTCCGAGAGTATACCAAAATGTCATCAATGAACACGATCATGAACATATCCAAATATGGCTTGAACACCCTATTCATCAGGTCCATAAAAGCTGCAGGAGCATTTGTTAGTCCAAAAGACATAACTACAAACTCGTAATAACCACACTGGTCCTGAATGTAGTCTTCGGGATATCACTTTCCCGAACTCTGAGCTGATGATATCCAGATCTGAGATCTATCTTCGAGAAACACTTCGCACCCTGAAGCTGATCGAATAAATCGTCGATCTTGGGTAAGGGATACCTGTTCTTGACAATGACTTTGTTAAACTGTCGATAATCAACACACATACAAAGGGAATCATCTTTCTCCCGAACAAATAGTACTGGTGCACCCCATGAGAACTGGCTCGGTCTAATGAAACTCTTATCTAGAAATTCCTTTAACTGATCCTTCAACTCTTTTAGATCGGCTGGAGCCATCCTATAGGGTGGAATAGATATAGGTTGCGTATCAGGAAGGAGGTCAATACCAAAATCAATCTCCCGCTCGAGAGGAATACTTGAAAAATCATCAGGAAAGACCTCTGGATACTCACGTACTACTGGAACTAATCGGATAGTCGGGGTTTCGGACTCCACGTCCTTTACCCTAACTAGGTGATACGTGCAACCCATAGAAATTATCTTTCTGGCCTTGAGGTAGGAAACAAAGCGACCTACCAGCATAACTGAACTACCTTTTCATTATAAGACTGGCTCACCCCGGAATCTGAACTCTAGACCGGGTCCTGCAGTTAATGGAAGCATAACAAGCATACAACCAATCCATGCTGAGAATAACATCAAAATCGGTCATGTCTAACTCTATCAGATTTGCTGAGGTGACCTTATGGAGAACCAAGATCAGGCAATCTCTATACACCCATCTAGCTAAAACTGAGTCACCAACTGGAGTAGAAACTAAGAAGGATTCTGACAAGACATCGGGACTGACTCCGAAGCTACTGGCTACATAAGGTGTCATAAAGGACAAGGTGGCCCCTGGATCTAATAATGCATAAACATCAACATGGAAGACTCAAAACATATCAGTAACCACGTCCGAGGAGACCTCCTGCTCCTGATGGGATGCTAGGGCATAGAATCTGTTTTGGCGCTAACCGCCAGTTGCACTGGTAGATGCCACCTGATGTGTTGAGCGAGGGGGTGGGCCAGCTGAGCTAGAAGCTGGGCCACGGCCCCCATCTCGCCACTGGACAATCTCTAAGCATGTGTCCTGGTTTCCTGCACCCGAAACACGCACCTGAACCTGCCAAGCACTGGCCTGTATGCCCTCAGCCACATCGGCGACAAGCTGGAACACCTGAATCTACGAGCCTGCTGCTCTGAACCCTCGAGCCTGATGCTCGCCATCTGATCATGCCTAGGCTAATATGGCACACTCAAGGATGATGAAGCTGGGGTGAATTATCTCTGGTGGGTCTGTTGACGGTGCCCACCGCCGGATCTCTGCTGGGAAAATATGTGGTCCTCAGTCCTGGCCCTCTTGGCCCCTCTCTCTCTCGAATGTGCTGCCTCCATTATTGGGCGTACAAAACCATCCGAGGGAAGTCCATATCCTGATGGAGCATAGCAATCCCACATTCCTTATCCAAGTAACCTGCTATCCCATGCACAAACCTTCTCACTCGTGCCCTCTGGTCAGCCACTAACTCAAGAGCGTACTTCGATAGGTGAGTGAACTCAAGGGAATACTCTAGTACTGTCATCCTCCCTTGCTTCAGATTTACAAACTCAGCTTCCTTTAGTTCCCTCATCTTCCGAGGGAAGAACCGATCAAGGAATGTAACCTGAAACTCCTCCCAAGTGACCAGACCTGCTCCGGCGACCCTGCTATCCTTCCATTGACGGAACCAAATATGCGCAAACCCCTTCAATTGGTAGGAGGCCAACCCCGTGCGCTCAACACTACTCACCCTATAACCTAGGTGATCTTGATGATCTTATTAATGAAGTCATGTGGGTCCTCACCTACCTTGGACCCCAAGTACTCCGGCGGATTCATCCTTAAGAAATTCCTAACTCGAGCCACCGCTGCATTACCATTCTGCGGTACATGTGCAATGGCCTACTGATTGACCTGAGCGGTCAAGGCCTGCGCAAGCATTTGGATAGCGGCCTGGAAATCAGCGTGAGCGGCTAGCTCCGGTGCTTGAGGCTCCTGAACTGGTGGGATTGGCTGATGCCCACGACCTATGCCATCCTCGTGGCCATAAGCATCTCCATTTCTCCTTCCATTCATCCTTCGAGGAGCCATGACTGTGCAATTGTGAATAGCACGAATGAGAGGGATAGAAAGACTCTTCATCGCACGACATAGATCATGAAACATGGGAACATTTTCTAAAACATTTCGTAGCCTCTTTATCATAAGTGTGGCACGCTTCACACCCATGAAAAAAGACTACTTAACGCGGCTTTCAGACTTCCTAGGATACTTCAAACCTATGGCTCTGATACCAAATTTGTCACAACCCAAGAGGAGACCCGAATCATAGACACGGGACAAGGGACCCCAAAAGACCCCAACCCATGGCATAAGCATTCACTATCTCATTCCATAAACATGAAGGAAACATAAATATAACTCAGCGGAAGTCTAGCTTAGCATAACAACAGAATAAACATCTGAGCTGAATACATGTCTAAGTCTGAATAGCCTATAATCCGGATAAGCTGATGGGATAACACTCCCAACTAGCTCAGAAATACTGAAACTGAAAGTATGCTTAAAATAACTAAAAGTCTAGTCGTCGAGGGATGCGGACTCACCAAGCAGCAAATGCTAACTCTGATAGTGGCTACGAACGGGGCTGAACCTAAGAACCGGATCCTGCATCATGAAATGATATAGCATAGGAAGTATACGATCAGTACGTGGAATGTACCGAGTATGCAAGATAAGTAAAACTGCTTTGATAATAAAATCAACTAATTCCAATAATACATATATATAATAAACTTTGAGAGTAAGTGGGAGGACACATGCATTAATTCTAAAATCGAACTTTATCATAACGTGCTCATGCATGGCTTTAGAAAATCATGACTGATTCGAATGACTCAAAGCTAAATCATAACATTTATATCAAAAGCTGAACAATGAGTCAAATCTTGCTTTCCCAACCTACATGCATAAGATAATCATTATGAGTAATGGATATGCAAATTCAAATGATATAGACAATGGGAGACTCGTCATTTAACCAACATACCACGATAGAGCTTACATGGTCCAAACTATCACACTGAAGTGGGTAGAGCCGTCCATAACCTTGCCAGGGCGATGGACGATACCATGATATCGATATCAAGCTCAAAGGACCAATCGAGCCGGGAATAGCTCACAAGGGAGGATCCCAACAATATAATAAAATCAATTCTACGTTGGCACGTAGTTCTAGGGCATAGGGTAGTCGACCCTTGGCCCGCTCGGTGATAGACTCTTGTCCCAAAACATGCAATGCTTTATATCGTAAAAATACGAAGCTCAACATCGTCTAGTGACGAAGCTCAACATGAAGTCATGCATAAACTCAACATCGTATGAAACGAAGCTCAACATTGTCTAATGACAAAGCTCATTATGAGATCATGCATGCATTATACATCATATAAATATGAAGCTCAACAATGTCATCTCAACAAAGCATAGAATGAAATCATGCTTAGACTCAACATCATGCGAAATGAAGCTTAATGACAACATACATCTCAATTATGAAATTCATTCATATGAGAAGCTTTATTACGACACATACCACAAGCTCAAGGATTGTGGGAGGCTTTCCTCCAAAATCATGTGGTAAGGCTACTTTAGAATTATCATTTCATTATCATCAACATAGGGACCTTTCCCACAACCTTATCATGTTTGAACCCATTCAAATCATTTGAAACATTTCAATTTGGGAGGTTTCACTCCAAGACGAAATATTAAAATCAATTCAATAAAATCGACATTCATACTCAACATTGGGCACTATCGAAAGCTTCATCCTGCATGGGTCTATTTAACCTTCTTTGAAAACATCATCAAAATACACGGGTAAAATTGAAAACATGTTTTTCATCATCTATTCCCTCATCATCACATTATCATAGGAACTCCCTACACATGGGAGTTTTAGATTTAATTTTAGAAAAATAATTTTTGTAAAATAAATTAAGATAGAATCTGCCCAAGCTCAATAAATCATCAATATCAGCTCGATTAATCATACCCATGAGTAGAAAGGTAGGAATCATGCAATTGAGGTGAAAATCCATACTTGATCATCACAAATAAGTCACAAATTAATAAGGAATGGGCATAGGTGTGGAAGAAAGCACCCACTCATAGCCTTACATACCTGGGATTGAGGAATCTCATCTCTTCCTAATTACCCAGCTGAAATTTCCCTTGAAATCCTCCTCACTTTCTCCCCTTCAAGCTCTCACCCTTACATGCATGAATAAAATGGCCTAGATGGGTTTATTTCAGCTTAAAACCCTCTATTACGAGCTCAAAATAACGTAGTATAGGCCCTCAGAACTTAAAAATTATGGAAAAGCCCTTATTGAAATCGCTGAAACGATAACTATCAAGGGGTCCTAATGGACGACCTGACGACTCGTTACTAGGGCTCACGATCCGTTTGATCACCCGTCAAGTACATTGCCTCATCATTCAAGAAATTCCCACTTGCCTGGTAATGGCTAACCTATCGGGTCGTTAGGACGGACGACGACTCGTCGGGTGCCACCCGTTAGGTACACTGGATAAGCTTTGTTAACTTTCCCCGGGGCCAACCAACGACTGACTTGATGACTCGTGGTGACTGACCACGAGTTGTTACATCCCCCGTGAGGACCTAGAGTCCTCCAACTTCTCAGGCCTTCCCCACTAGTCACCTGACGACTCATTATGCCTCCTCACGAGTCGTCAAGTGACCCGTTCTGTAATTGCTGCTACATTTTTTTGTTTTTCTCCTGATTCACTTTCCCATCCGATTTTTGAATTCTCGGGGTATAACAGGCGGCATATCAGGCAGGTCTACAGAAAACACCTCTAAGAACTCACAAATTACTGGGATTGTCTCTATGGAAGGACCCGCAAAACTGGTATCCCGAATATGAGCTAGATATGTAAAACACCCCCCCACACACACACACACATCAATTTATGAGCACGAATATAAGAACTGATTTTCTTAGAAGCAGGGCTACAATTTCCTTTCCACGCCAACCTGGACAACCTTGGGCTCGATATAGTGACGGTCTTAGCATGGCAATCCAGAATGGTATGGTAAGGAGAAAACCGGCTCATTCCTAGAATTACATCAAAATCCTCCATGTCCAATATTACTAAATCTACCAAAGTGTCAAACCCCATCAAGTCAACAATACAGTTCCGACAAACTCTATCCATCACCATAGAATCCCCAACAGGAGTAGACACATGGATAGGAGTATCAAGTACATCACAAGCAAGATCCAAAGAAAAATAAGCAGAACTTGGATCAAATAAATCCATATCCATTTTGTCAGACACAAAGATCATACCTATAATAACAACATTTGAAGCCTTTGTCTCGGGCCTACTGGAAAAAGCATAAATGTGAGTTTGGTTACCTGCTTGATACTTGCCCCGGTTGGGCTGCATCACCCCTCAGTCGGACTGGGTGTCACCCCTACCCATCTGAACACCTCCTCTACACGGCCGAGTACGGCCTCTGACGGTTGGCTAACTACCTTGCTCAATTTGTGGACGAAATCTGCTGAACGCATTACCTCCTCTTCCGGTGGGGGCTGGAGCTCGAGGAGCTAGGTGCGGCATGATCTGTCCGCCTTGGCCAAACCTGGAACACCATCTACAAATGTGGACATACTCCCCACAGTCGTGGCATACAATCTCGATCACTGGCCTTTGAGCTGGAATAGAAGAAATAGGGCAAGCCCTAAAGTCTGAGCGAACAAGCTGAGTACCCCCGACTATACTTGCTACTCATGGAATGTGTCTTGAAGGACCTCTGATTGACACCTGCATAGCGGACTGAATAGGGCGCCTAGGGAACCCTGTAATACCGGAGTCCTCACATCAAAGCCACTGTAGGAACCCAACCTTCGAGCCTTCTTCTCGGCATTCTTTGCGTACCCTTCCTTGTTTCACCCCCTCTATATTTTTCACATACTCCACTACCTCCTAAAAGGTCTGATCGGAGGAGACCATATGAAGGGCTGATAACTGGAGACCTATATTCAGGTCTTTAACAAACCTCCTAATCCTCGCTTCCTCTATGGGCAATAAGGGTATGGTATACCTGGATAGTGAATGGAACCGGACCTGTAGGCTTCAGTAGAAGAGCTTCCCTGCTCGATAGTAGTGAAATCGTCCCCCCTCCTATCTCTCAAGGTACGAGGTACATATTTCTCCAGAAATGTGGAGTAAAACTGGGTCCAGGTCAATAGTGGTGATCTTGCTGGTCTGCACTCCATAAAAGCCCTCCACCAAAGCTTAACAACACCTATCAATTGGAAATGACAAACTTCACGCCGTATCTCTCCACCGCCCCCATCTTATGGAGTCTCTCGTGACAATCTATAATAAATTCATAGGCGTCCTCCGCCTTAGTATCATAAAAAGTGGGAGACTTCATCGTGGAGAATCTCCAGAACAAGTCATGCTCCTCCCCTGTCATCACAGGCCTAACCACTGTATCAGACATGTCATCAATGCGAGGAGCCATAGCAGTTGCATGTTGTATCCCGAATTGCTGTTCTGCAGGAGTCGTTGGCGCTGCCCCATTACCCAAGAGGCCACTCATAAGGTTAAGAACCTAAGCCAGAACCTCGAAGGATGATGGAGTGGTAGGAGCCTCTCCTTGTGTCGGAGCTTCCACCTCTACAGCCACCGTTTCCTGAATGACGAGACGTACCAGAGATGCTGACCTCTCCCATACTGGAGTAGGAGCATGGGCCCCTCCTCTGGCAGCGGCAAGCCTTCACCCGCATCCTCGGCCCCATCCTCTGTCGCGAACTGCGCTGCTGCTGCTGCTGCTATTGGTTTGGGTGTTGCTTTTTTGCTCCTATCTACACGATTCCTTACCATCTATGAGAGAAACAAAGAAGAGTTATTAAATACCAATTTGGATCACTAGATACTGATAGGAATCAAGTAATTACACAAAAGGAAGGAAGACGGAAGTTTTCCTACAGTCCTGCAGCCTCTCGAAGATAAGTTACGGATGTCTTCACACCGTTCCGCAAGACTCTACTAGACTCATCTTAATGCAATGAGATCGACAAACCTAAAGCTCTGATACCAATTTTGTCACGACTCCATATGACTGTGATTGGCGTTCACACTAATCCCCCAGTGGTCGAACAGACTATTCCCAGTAATTTCCCCGAAAACAACATTTGAAGAGAATAATAACCTTAAAATTAAATAAACCAAAAGAATTCAATTCTAATTTTCTAAGTCAACAGAAAGAAAACCAACAAAATCCGACAAATTTTCAGAATTCGATTTTCATTGCACTTCAGACGTCTAACAAAAGTTAAGAATGTTTATAACCAAAAAAAAGTAAACCAAAAAAAAAAAGTAAAACTGCAAGTGTCGAAAGAGAGACATCTTCGATGGAGGAGTGAAATGGCCCATTCTACGTGGATCACCTTCGGTAATAGATCGTTTCTCTAAAGGTGAGGTCATGAAGAATTTATGGGGTCGGTTTCTGCACTTAGAAAAGAAGTACAGGAGTAGCGTCAGTACGAAACACAGTACTAGTAGGTATCATCGGCAGATCTTACCTAATAACATATAAGAATGCAAACAACAACATGAAACCAATCTAGAACACCATTCAAATACACATTACACGTTCCAGATTCAATCCTACTCAGGTGCAACCGTCCTACTCACTAGATTAGGCTCTTCGCTGCAGCGGTCACTCGACTGCTGCTGCTGACCCCCTACAGCTGTACTGCCCTGGGTAGTCGCTCGACTTAGATGCACTTAATCATTTCACCAACTATTCACAATATCACATATCATCTCTTTCATTCAGACACATAAAAGTTACTACGTCCAACACACGAAACGCTACATAACCACAAGTAAAATTTTGAATAATTCATAACAACGATGTCACAATGCTTATTCTAGTTTCCATTCGACTCTATTAACATCAAAACTTGCAACTTTCCCACGTTTAGATGACAACACATTATCACAATTTCAGCTCATCCAAGTAACACTTATTCGTTACAATTTCCAACAGTCGTACAATGCATCATAGACTAGAACAACAGATCAAGTAGAGATATGTCGGGCATACGCCTCTGTCATATCATCCACAACATCCAAGACTAACCTCGATGTACACACATGCTAGAGGGTCTTATTTCTGCCCTTCTAGTCATGACCTGCAGGGGACTCTAGAAATTCATGTACTGTACCGGCGTGATACATGCTCCCACTCATATGCTCGTCCGGATGCTCTCATTGGACATGTGTCACTCAAATAATATTGCTCGCCCGGATGCTCCCCTCGGGTATAAGCCACTCATTTAAGGATATTCTCACTATCCTTAACCATTCTCATGGTAATTATATCATAACCGAGTTTGTCATTATGACATTCAGGAAATCATAATCTACCTCTCCTACTCATATATTTTAAATAGTTCATTATTCAATCCATGAAAATATAAAGAAAATACTTAACAGTTCAACATAATTCCGAGTCGGTTCGGTGGCAACAACATATCAAATTTATTTCAACAGTTAAATTTTAATAGGTAAATCATCACAACAAATAATGTCCATAAACCAAAGCAACACGTTAACATTCACAAACATACAGGTCATTATGTGAAGTCTAACTCCACTAACCATAACCTACCCCAAACTGGGGGGATTCGGATGGCAATCATACTGCTGGAGCCTTACCTTCCCTGAATGCTTCCGAACGTGCAATGTCTAACACAAGAATAAGACACAATTTAGTATCCTATCACTCACACAAGGGTTCTAGAAACTCAAACCCATCTTTTTAAGGCAATTTTAAGAGTAATTTCTCAAACCCACGTATTTCTATGTCTCAATTTTCACATGAACCACGTTCTTTAACAACTGCACCTTGGGGAATGATCATTACTCACCGTTAAACTCAAAATCAAACCCCCATTAGTTCCCCATGATCAGCCCTAATCTATCAACCTAGGGTTACTTTGCTAGAAAATCACCATTACAGGTTCTCATTGATTCCTAGATGCTTACATGATCAATCATAGCAGTAGAAATTTAAGAATCTTACCTTGAGAAGGAAATTCAATTGCTCTGGGGGAAATTTTGTCTTCAATCCTTGAGGGGTCGTGTTTTGAAAATAATGGGATATAACTCCAGAAATTTCACTTAAACCCGCTTTCTGATTTTCTTCGTCTGCTGCAACGGTTACCTTTCTGCTGCAGCGGACCCGCTGTGGCGGTCAGGAAGCCGCTATAATATTTAAAACTGCATATATTCTAATTTCTTATAAGAAATATATTATATAAATATTTTTTATTATATTATAATATTTCCTAAATTATAATATTTAAAAGGTAAATATTCTAATTTTCATATAATAAATAATATTATACAAATATTTTGTAGAATATAATAGTATTTCTTATATGATAATATTTGAACTAACAAATATTCTAATTTTCATATAAAAAATAATGATATATGAAAAGACTTGTCATATGATATTATTCTTTATATAGTAGTATTTGAATTGCATTTAATAATACAAATAAAATTCAATAAATAGATTTCTTAATAGTGTCAAGTTATTTGTTCTTAATATGTCACTTCACTTAGTATCAAATTTGACTATCCTTCTTTTGATATAACTAATATTAGTATCAGCGCCATGCCAAGTAAATATTAAAAAATAGTAATCATCTTAAATCTTTTATCAAATTCTTTTGAGCATATTATATCCTATTGTTTTGTCAAAATATGAACTATCAACATATTCCTCAATGTCATATGTCATGATTTTTTGTTCTTCACATTTTCTCTTATAATAGAAGTCATAGTTGAGCAACTACACCTCCATGTCTTTATGGATATGCCTACTTGTCCACTGTTTCAGTGGTGGCAATTCACCAAGAGCATATGGAAAAGTTAATAATTTTGCCTTTCAGTTGCTCTTTGACAATTTTGCCTTGGTCCGGTGAGGCTATTGAGTTACTACAACAAGTAAGAGGGACTCACTTTATAATGATTACTGGATAAAGTTATTACTCTTTTCGTTTTTTTTTTTTGTTTGATAGCTATATTAAAAATACTTATTTTAAAATAATTATCAATTTAAATCTTTTAAAAATAATTAACTAGTTTTTTTCAACTCCACCCTTAGTACTTAAATAACTGTATAATATGACAAGAATGATTATCATATGTTTTCAAAAAATATTTGTCAATCAATAAAGTTTTATTAGTCAAATTGCAACACATATTAGTTTTTTCTTAAAGAATGTATAAACTTAATTCTATCAAATAAAAAGAACGGAGGAAGTATTAAATTTATGAATTTTCTTTTATTTTATATTAAAAAAAAAGTCTTTGTTGAACTTCTCTACCAGAAAAAGAAATATAATTTTAGGTGGATTAAGTACTATGTGAGGTTATTTTTATTTAATATTCATATTTGTTTTGGAATTTGATCAATTTAAATTTATAATGTTTCACTTTGAGAACAACACGCCATTTATTAAAAATAATTTATTTTCAATATTGGAATATGAGATCCTCAATTTAAAATGTAGAAATATTGAATCGTATAAAAAGAATATCAAACTAGGTTGATCATTTTATGATATTGATATTAGCTTGACATAATTAGATGGATTTATCGTGCAAATATCAAATAGATAACAGATGTTGTTTAGCTTAGATTCACACCGTTAAAACAAAATCACCACCTTATAGGAGCACTAAATTAAATAAATGTGCATATCTTTTTATCCGGCTAAAGAAAGTATTATTAGATTTATCTTTGCATATGATAAGTTAACAAAAAAAATATTTAGAAGTTTTAATTATTTCACATAATTAAAATGTACGTAAATTCATGAAAGTAATAGTATTTAAATTGTCAATAAATTTAGATTCATATCCTAGACCTCAATAGGACATCAAATTAGAGATAAACTAATCAACAGAAAAAGATACATTCAAGCTCCGAAGGTATGCTATGACCACAATTTTAAAGAATTGTGCATAAGAATGGAAATTTTAAAAAATAAATTGAAGTATAATTTTAGAGTTGTTATGAAATAGTAAAACAAAAGGAAGAATATTGTAGAGAAAGAGAGAAGGGGAGAAGTTCTTATTTTTCTAGAGGGATGAATTACAACAACTTGGTTCTAAAGTTACTAACCCTAACTTTTCTTCTAAGAAAATAGATATTCACCATAATTAAGATATATTTATAACACTCCCCCTTGGATGTCTATTTAATAGATAATGTGCCTCGTTAAAACCTTACTAGAAAAAATTCAGTGAAAAAAATTCTAGTGAAGGAAAAAGAGCACATATTTGATAATACGCATTTTGGCTGCCTCATTAAAAACCTTACAAGGAAAATCCAGTGGGACAAAACCTCGTAAGGAAAAAAGAGTACATCACGTATTAACTCCCCCGAATCTTTGCATCCTGATCTTGTGTACCATCTTCTTGAAAGTTGCAATTGGTAGAGATTTGGTGAATAAATCAGCCACATTATCAGTTGAACGAATATGTTGCACGTTGATATCACCATTCTTTTGGATCTCATGTGTGTAGACAAGTTTTGGCGAGATGTGCTTCGTTCTATCTCCTTTTATGAATTCTCCCTTTACCGTACTTTTTCACATTTCAAATCACATTTTTCTCTAATGTGATGTATCATGGACCACAACCACACACATTTTCGACTTGCTTCATGAATAGCTATTATCTGAGAATGTTTTGATGAAGTGGCCATGGGGAATGCTTTGTGGATCTCCAAGATATGGCAATGTTTCTACATATGAACACGTAACCAGTTTGAGATCGAGCTTTGTGTGGGTCAGATAAATACCCTGCATCAGCATAACCAACAAGATCGGGACTGCAATTTTTAAAATAAAATAAGTCCATATAGGTAGTCTCTTTTAGATACTGAATATGTGTTTGATCCCATTCCAATGCCTCCTAGTAGGATTAGAACTAGATCTTGCTAACAAATTTACTGAAAAGGCAATATCAGGTCTTGTAGTGTTAGCAAGATACATTAGTGCACCAATTGCATTAAGATATAATACTTCAGGACCAAGAATTTCCTCGTTCTTTTCTTGAGGTCGGAATGGATCCTTATTCACATCAAGTGATCGAACAACCATTGAAATACTTAATGGATGTGCTCCATCCATATAAAATCTTTTCAACACTTTTTCTATGTAGAAATATTGATGAACAAAGATACCATTTGTCAAATGCTCAATTCGCAAATCAAGACATAATTTTGTCTTTCCAAGATCTTTCATCTCAAATTCCTTTTCTAAATAATCAATTGCCCTTTGAAGCTCTATTGGAGTTACAATAAGGTTTATGTCATCTACATAAACAACAAGTATGACAAGCTCAGATGTTGTTTTCTTTATAAAAACACATGGACAAATTTCATTATTTATACAACCTTTTTTAGATAAATATTCATTAAGACAATTATACCACATGCGTCCAGACTGTTTCAAACCATACAATGATCTTTGTAATCTAACTAGAGTTCCAATAAGGTTTATGTCATCTACATAAACAGCAAGTATGACAAACTCTGATATTGTTTTCTTTATAAAAATACATGGGAAAATTTCATCAGCCCTTTCTTAGATAAATATTCACTAAGACGGTTATACCACATGCGTCCAGAATGCTTCAAACCATACAATGATCTTTGCAATCTAATTGAATATATTTTTTGAGACTTCGAACGATATGCTTCAGGCATCTTAAATTCTTCAGGAATTTTTATGTATATCTCGTTATCAAGTGATCCATATAGATAGTCTGTAACCACATCCATCAAATGCATTTCAAGCCTCTCATGAACAGTGAAACTAATAAGATAATGCAACGTTATTGCATCCATAACTGGTGAGTATGTTTCTTCATAGTCGGCACCAGGCTTTTGTGAAAATTCTTGTGCAACAACTCGTGCCTTGTACCTTTGTACTTCATTTCTCTCAGTTCATTTTCACACAAAGACCCATTTATAGTGTAATGCCCCAGAATCTCAAAATCAATATCTGGGACATAAATTAGAAAATCTGAAAAACTACAGAAAAATTGCAAAACAGCCAACCTGACGGGTCGTTAAGAGACCCAACGAATCATCAGGTCAACCATGAGGAGGATGCAAGGAATATGTTTCAGTGTTCCTAGGGACGACCTCAAGAGTCGTTATCAGTCCCCACGACTCGTTAAGTCGTTTATTGCCAAGACGGAGTTTAGAAATTTGAGAAGTAGACAGTGTACTTGACAGAAGGTCACCACGACTCGTCATCAGCAGTAACGACTCGTCAGGTCCTTCGTTTCCAATACTTCCTAGCCTTCTTACCAGTGTACCTGACGGATGACACGACGAGTCGTACCCAATCATGAAGACTCATCATGTGCTCGTCAGGAGTCTGTAAAGATTTTCCAGTGTACTTGAAGAGAGGATCCAACGGCTCGGTGGACCTGATAACAAGTCGTTAAGTCACCCGTTAGGGACATCTGACAGTTTTTCCCAGCGAATCTCTAAAGGTGATTTAGTACTTTCTTACTCTCCCAAGCATTAAACCACGTCGTTTAAGCACTAGTTTTAGACGTTTTAGTGGGGAGAAATGGTCCATTCCTCATTTTCCATTCTCAGTTCTCAAGAAAAGATCTAAGTCTCCTCTCAATAACTCTAAACGAAGTCTAGGGTTACTCACCAACTTCAGCCATTCAAGCTTCTTCATCTGGAGAAATTTAGTCAGGTATGTGGAGTTTTAGCAAGGGGATTGTTCTTCCCTTGTGCCCCCAAGATCTTCCTCAATTATTTCTGTCATTTTGAAGCCCTGAGTTTTTTTTCGAATATGAAAAGGTTCATGGTTATTTTCGTTGATTTCACTTAGAATGATGTTCATGTATATTGTTGATATGATCCCCATAAATTCCTATCAAATTGTCAGTGTTTATACATAAGTAATCTAAGCCCTAACTTTTGAGTTATGAATTTTGCTTATTAAATTTCCTCTAGTGAATGAAGAATGCTATGGGCTGAATTTTCTAGAATTTCCTATATGTGTGTGTGTGTGTGTGTGTGTGTGTGTGTGTGTGTGTGTGTGTGTGTGGAGAATGGGAATGACGTTAGTCCTGTTGAATGAAATTCCTAGAATCCTTGAAATTGCTCTTTATTATGATATTCCCATATTATTGGGATAAGTTGAGTTCTCTATTAGCTGCTAGTAGTTAAGACCAGTTAGAATGTAGAGTCTCTTCAGAATCATTAAGAAAAATGTAACCTGATCAGTTTGACTCCAGTTTACTTTCGAGGTGTCAGTGGTGCCTCCCAATTTTCAAACTCAAAATTCAGATTATAAATATTTGGTCCATTGGGCGGTCATGACACTTAGTTATAGTTATGACTAGCTCTAGAACCCCAGTTCAGTTATTAGTTGTTCTGTAGACAATTACGACGCTTCTAGATAAGCAGCTCTAACCGATCTTAGAACCCAGTTTCAGAATCTGGTCCGATAAGGCTCTCAAGGTATATGCAGTCATTCGTCCCTGACCAGTCTTGGGCCCCAGTTTCGAGCTATCAGCTTAGTAGTTCAGTTTTGGTTTTCCAGTGGGAGTAGGACTTAGCATCGAGAGGGTCGGGGTTCCAGCGCATCCAAGTTCCCAAAACTACGTTGCCACTATAGGTTATAGTATTACTTGGCCTGATTGGCCCAGATATACATTTTGATCACCCAGTTCATGCTTTTATACTCTGGCAAGGTATATTGGATCCTACCGGTAGGGTGTATACATCGGACTCTACGTCTAGCTCAGATGGTTAAATGTCGGTTATAGATTCTTCTACTACTAAGTCCAGTCCAGTATCAGAATAAGCAGCTCAGTTCATTACAGAATCTCAGATTCAGTGACTCAGACCCAGGGCATGTCCATGACCATCAGATAGGGTCGTCTTGACCATTTCAGATTATATCAGTAGTTCAGCTCAGTACTTGTTAGTCTTGGCGTGTCATTTCGGTTTAGTCTTTATATTCGGTATGTCTCTCCCACTTACTCAGTACATTTAAAGTACTGATGCATGTTTTTCATGCTGTATCATGTCATGATACAGCTGTAGGTTCTCAAGTTCAGCACAGATAGTTACTCCAGTTTTAGAGCGTTTCGCTTCAGCAGATAAGAGTGTGAGTCCTCATTATTCGAGGGTCTTTTTTATTTATTTCATTTAGTTATGATTTTTTTTAAACTTAGAGTTAGCTGGGGACCTGTCCTAGCAACTCCGCAGTAATTGGCTTTCAGACCAGACTTGTCTTTCAGAATTGTATTTCAGATTTATTATTTACTTCTCTACTTTCAGTCTTTATATTTTCTTAAACTGCTAAAGCTGTTATTTATAAGTTCCACTATGCATGTTTACTTAGAATGCTAGTGTGTGATAGACCAGGGGTTGACTTGGGATCACTTGTGGCTTCAAGTACCATGTTACGTTTAGGGTATAGGCTCGGGGCGTGACAAACTTGGTATCAGAGCACTAGGTTTAGAGTATACTCGGCAAGTCTGAAAGCCACATCAAGTAGAGTCCTTTTCATGGGTGTAAAGCGCGCCACACTTATGACGAGGAGGCTACGAGATGTTATTAGGAAAATTCCCCTTTTTTCATGTTCTTTATCGTGCGATAAAGTCCAATTCCAAAGACGTCTTTTTAAATCGTGTCCTTTTTCCTTTAAGTGAATAATGCCTCCTCGACGTGGAAATGGACGAAGAGCCAGAAATGCCAACAGACCCATTCCACCAACTCCGGCAGTTCCTCAAGATGAATCCTTATCCACCATCGAATTCAGGGCGGCCATTCAGTTGCTAGCTCAAACATTCACCAATCAAGTGAACCAACAGGTGATTCTAGTAGCCACAAGTGGGTTTGCAGCTACTGCCCGGGTGCGGGATTTTACCCGGATGAACCCTCGAGACTTTCACGGAACAAAGGTGGGAGAGGAACCACAAGGCTTTGTAGATGAGGTTAAGAAGATTACCAGGATCATGGGTGTCAGCTCCTCTGAGAGTGCTGACCTGGTTGCCTACCAGCTAAAAGGGGTAGCCCAAGTTTGGTACGAGCAGTGGAAAGAAGGGCAGTCAGCGGAAGCAGGACCGATTGAGTAGGAGGAGTTTCATATAGCTTTTCTAGATAGGTTCTTTCCCCAAGAGCTGAGGGAGGCGAAGATGGCAGAGTTTATGAACCAACGGCAGGGCAACTGGACAGTGGAGGAGTATGCTCTGGAGTTTACTAGACTATCAAAGTATGCTCCAGAGATGGTGGCCTAGCCGAGGGCTCGCATGCTGAAGTTCGTGAATGGATTATCTAATCTGGTCATCAACGAGTGCAGGACCGTGATACTGATCAAGGACATGCATTTGTCCAGCCTAATTGTTTATGCTCAACAGATTGAGGTTGAGAAACTGAAGGATATGGAACGAAAGAACAAGCGGGCAAGAACAGGCCAGTCAGATTTCGACCACCAGAGATCTGGCGGTAGTAGCCACCCACAGCAGTAGCAGTAACAGTAGAGGGCCCCAACACCTAGTTCAGCCAGTGCACCAACCTTTCGGTCCCGCCAGGATTGTATGGGTGGGTCTTCGGGCACTCATTCTCAGGCCCCTAGTACAGGAAACAAGTATCCAGCTTGTCCCAAGTGTGGTAGGAATCACCCAGGAGAATGCCTTCAGGGATGAAAGGGTTGTTTCGGGTGTGGACATCTTGAACACAGGCTTAGGGAGTGTCCATCAATAGGGCGATAGAGATCACAATCCACTACCTCATCAGCACCAGCAGGCCGACCAGATCAGCAGGCCAACCTATCAGGTACAGATGGCAGTCAACGCCAGAATCGTTTTTATGCTCTCTCTTCTCGTCAGGATCAAGAAAGTTCACCTGACGTAGTTACTGATATGTTACATTTCTTTCATCTAAACATGTATTCCCTCCTAGATCCAGGAGCTACTCTCTCGTTTGTAACTCCATATGTAGCAGTTCAGTTTGGCATTAGTCTAGAGGTCCCATCAGAACCCTTCTCAGTTTCCACCCCAATTGGCGAGTCAGTTAGAGCCATCCAGGTGTATAGGAACTGCTCAGTCTCAGTCTTGAATAAAATCATTCCAGCTAATCTTGTAGAGCTAGACATGGTCGACTTCGACCTTATTCTAGGCATGGATTGGTTACACTCCTGCTATGCCTCAGTTGACTACAGGACTAGAGTCGTCAAGTTTCAGTTTCAAGATGAGCCCATGTTAGAATGGTCGGGCAGCAGTTCAGCGCCTAAGGGTAGGTTCATTTCCTACCTTAAGGACCAGAAACTCATTTCCAAAGGGTTTCTATATCATCTGGTTCGGGTTAAGGACTCCAACTCTGAGACTCCAACCATTCAGTCAGTTCTAGTTATCAGCGAATTTCCAGATGTATTTCTTGAAGATCTTCCTAGAGTTTCCCCTGAACGGGAAATAGACTTCGGGATAGATCTCCTTCCAGATACTCAGCCCATTTCCATCCCTCCTTATAAAATGGCTCCAGCTGAGCTTAAGGAGTTGAAGGAGCAGGTAAAGATCTTCTTGACAAGGGTTTTATCAGACGCAGCATCTCTTCCTGGGGTGCTCCAATGCTATTCGTGCGTAAGAAATACGGTACCCTCAGAATGTGCATAGATTACCGTCAGCTTAACAAAGTCACAATCAAGAACAGATATCCCCTACCTAGAATTGATGACCTATTTGATCAGCTTCAGGGAGCCAGTTGTTTCTCCAAGATCGATTTCAGGTCAGGATACCATCAGTTCAGGAGAGAGCATGACATACCGAAGACAGCATTCAGAACTCAGTATGGTCACTACGAGTTTGTGGTGATGTTCTTTGGGTTAACAAACGCTTCAGCATCCTTCATGGACCTAATGAACAAGGTTTTCAAGTTGTACCTAGATATGTTTGTCATCGTTTTTATCGATGACATTCTGGTGTACTCCAGAAATGAGGAAGAGCATGCTAATCACCTAAGGTTAGCATTGCAGACTCTTAGAGATCGCCAGTTATTCGCCAAGTTCAGTAAGTGTGAATTCTAGTTGAAGTCTGTGACCTTCTTGGGTCATGTGATCTTAGGTGAAGGAATGCAAGTAGATCCTCATAAAATAGAAGCAGTGAATGATTGGCCCAAACCTACCTCTCCGACAAAAATCAGGAGTTTTCTGGGCTTAGCGGGTTATTACCGACGGTTCGTAGAAGGTTTCTCCTCCATAGCCTCTCCTCTGACCAAGTTAACTCAGAAGAAGGTGAAATTTCAGTGGTCAGATGGGTGTGAGAAGAGTTTTCAGGAGTTGAAGACTTGACTCACTACCGCTCCAATGTTAACCTTGCCAGAAGGAACAGATGGGTTTGTAGTGTATTGTGACGCCTCCAGAGTTGGACTAGGATGCGTTCTGATGCAGAGGGGCAAAGTGATAGCCTATGCCTCCAGACAGCTCAAGGTTCATGAGAAGAATTATCCAACTCATAACTTGGAGTTGATGGCGGTGGTATTCGCATTAAGAATATGGAGACACTACTTATATGGAGTTCAAGTAGATGTGTTCACAGATTACAAGAGTCTTCAGTACATGTTTAGCAAAAAGGACCTGAACCTCCGACAGAGAAGGTGGTTAGAGCTCCTAAAAGATTATGACATGAGTGTGTTGTATCACCTAGTCAAGGCCAATGTGGTAGCTGACGCCCTAAGAAGGCGATCTATGGGAAGTGTAGTTCACTTGGAGGAAGGAAAAAGGGATTTAGCAAAGGATGTTCACAGACTAGCCCGGTTAGGGGTGCAGCTGGTACACTCAGCTGAAGGTGGAGTAGTAGTACAAAGCGGGTCAGATTCGTCTTTGGTAGTTGAAGTTAAGTCCAGACAGGATGAAGATTCAGTTTTACTTAAACTCAAGGAAGCGGTTCTCAAAAAAGAGGTGGAGGCTTTCTCCCAAGGGGGAGATGGAGTGCTCTGTTACTAGGGAAGGTTGTACGTGCCAAATGTTGGTGAGTTAAGACAGCAGATTTTGGCCGAGGCACACAGCTCAAGGTATTCCATTCACCCTGGTGCCACTAAGATGTACCGTGATTTACAGGATATTTACTAGTGGAACGGCGTGAAAAGAGATATTGCTGAGTTTGTAGCTAAGCGCCCAAACTGCCAGCAGGTAAAGGTAGAACACAAGAGACCGGGAGGTATGACTCAGGATATCATTATACCCATATGGAAGTGGGAAGAAATAAACATGGACTTTATTACAGGTCTACCGCAGACTCGACGGCAGCATGACTCAATCTGGTGGTAGTGGATCGGATGACCAAGTCAGCCCACTTTCTCCCAGTCAGAACCACATATTCAGCTGAGGATTATGCTAAAAACTTTATATTTGGGAGCTAGTTAGACTTCATGGGGTGTCATTGGCTATTGTTTCAGATAGCGGTGCCCAGTTCACCTCCCATTTGTGGAAGTCTTTTCAGAAGGGACTTAGTACTCAAGTCAAGCTCAGTACAACTTCTCACTCGCAGACAGATGGACAAGCTGAGCGGACTATTCAGACTCTAGAGGATATTCTAAGAGTGTGCGCGATCGATTTTAAGGGTAATTGGGATGACTATCTGCCTCTTATTGAATTTGCATGCTACCATTCCAACATTTGCCCCATTTGAGGCATTGTATGGAAGGAGGTGTAGATCTTCTATAGGTTGGTTTGAAGTCGGTGAAGCTACCTTGATAGGGCCAGACTAGGTTCATGAGGCGATGCAGAAAGTTTAGCTCATCCGAGAGAGATTGAAAACCGCCCAGAGCCGTCAGAAATCCTATGCCGATGTGAGAAGAAGAGAGTTGGAGTTCTCAGTTGATGACTGGGTATACCTGAAAATTTAGCCCATGAAAGGGGTGATGAGGTTTGGGAAGAAAGGGAAACTCAGTCCTCGGTATGTGGGACCCTATAAAATTTTGAGGCGTATCGGCAAAGTAGCCTATGAGCTAGAGTTACCTTCAGAACTAGAAGTTGTACATTCATTTTTCCATGTATCACTTTTGAAAAAGTGTATCGAAGATCCAACCTTTGTGGTGCCATTGGATAGTGTGGCGGTCAAGGATAGCCTCACCAATGAGGAGGTACCAGTCCAGATCCTTGACCGTCAGGTTCGGAGATTAAGGAATAATAAAATAGCTTTAGTCAAGGTTCTATGGAGGAATCAGCAAGTTGAAGGAGCTACGTGGGAGGCCGAAGCAGATATGAGGGCCAAATACCCACACTTGTTCTCTACCGACTCTGTTGCAGTTTGATATGTGAATTTTGTTTTAGGACCTGAACTAGATGTTGAATTCAGTTCATGTATCTAAATTTTCTTTCTAACTTTGGTTGTGTTATGAAAAACAAAATTCAGTTCAGTTATATTCTCTGAAATGGAGATAGTCATTTCGATTGTTTTGAATTGAATAAGCAGTATTTGAATGCTTTGATTGTTATTTTTCTGGTTGCTATGAGTTTTCTAACATTCGAGGACTAATATTTTCAAGGGGGAGATATTGTAATGCCCCAGAAGCTTAAAATCAATAGCTGGGACATAAATCAGAAAATCTGGAGAACTGCAGAAAAGTAGCAGAACGGCCAACCTGATGGGTCGTTAAGGGACCCAATGACTCGTTAGGTTAACCGTGAGGAGGATAACAATAATATGTTTCAGTGTTCTTAACGGACGACCCCACAAGTTGTTATCAGTCCCCACGACTCGTTAAGTCATTCGTTGCCAAGACGGAGTTCAGAAATTTGAGAAGTAGATAGTGTACTTGACGGAAGGTCACCACGAGTCGTCATCAGCAGTAACGACTCGTCAGGTCCTTCGTTTCCAGTCCTTCCTAGCCTTCTTACCAGTGTACCTGACGGATGACACTATGACTCTTCATGTGCCCATTAGGAGTCTATAGAGATTTTCCAGTGTGCTTGACGAGAGGATCCAACGGCTCGGTGGACTTGATAACGAGTCGTTAAGTCACCCGTTACACCTGACAGTTTTTTCAATGAATCTCTAAGGGCTATTTAGTAATTTCTTACTCTCCCAAGCATTAAACCACGTTGTTTAAGCACCAGTTTCAGAAGTTTTAGTGGGGAGAAATGGTCCATTCCTCATTCCCCACTCTCAGTTCTCAAGAAAAGATCGAAGTCTCCTCTCAAAAACTCTCAACGAAGTCTAGGGTTCCTCACCAACTTCAGCCATTCAAGCTTCTTCATCTGGAGAAATTTAGTCAAGTATGTGAGGTTTTAGTAAGTGGATTGTTCTTCCCTTATGCCCCCAAGATCCTCCTCAATTATTTCTGACAGTTTGAAGCCCTGAGTTTTTTTTTCGTAGTATGAAAAGGTTTCATGGTTATTTTTGTTGATTTCACTCAGAACGATATTCATGTTTATTGTTGATATGATCCCCATAAATTCCTATCAAATTGTTATTGTTTATACATAAGTAATCTAAGCTCTAACTTTTGAGTTATGAATTTTGCTTATTAAATTTCCTCTAGTGAATGAAGAATTCTATTGGCTGAATTTTCTAGAATTTCCTATATACATATATATGTGGAGTAGATATTTCACTAATGAGACGTTAGCCCTGTTGAATGAAATTCCTAGAATCCTTGAAATTGCTCTCATTATGAAATTCCTATATTGTTAGGATAAGTTGAGTTCTCTATTAGCTGCTAGTAGCTAAGACCAGTTAGAACATAGAGTCTCTTCAGAATCTTTCAGAAAAATGTCAACTGATCAATTTGACTCCAGTTTACTTTCAAGGTGTCAGTAGTGCCTCCCAATTTTTAGACTCAAATTCAGATTATAGATATTTGGTCCATTAGGCAGTCATGACACTCAGTTATAGCTCTGACCAGCCCCAAGACCCTAGTTCAGTTATTAGTTGTTCTGTAGACGGTTACGACGCTTCTAGATAAGCAGCTCCGGTCTTAGAATCCAGTTTCAGAATTTGGTCCTATAAGGCTCTTAGGGTACATGCAGTCATTCATCCCTAACTATTTTTGGGCCCCAGTTTTGAGCTATCAGCTTAGTAGTTCAGTTTAGGTTTTCCAGTAGGAGTAGGACTTAGCATCGAGAGGGTCGGGGTTCCAGCGAACTCAAGTTCCCAAAACTACATTGCCAGCGTAGGTTACAACATTACTTGGCTTGATTGGCTCCAGATATACTTTGTGATCACCCAGTTCATGCCTTTATACCCTGGAAAGGTATATTGGGTCTTACTGGTGGGGTGTATACATCGGACTCCACGTCTAGCTCACGTGGTTAATGTCGGTTATAGATTTTTTCACTACTAAGTCCAATCCAATATTAAAATAAGTAGCTCAGTTCAGTGCAGTATCTCAGATTCAGTGACTCAGACCCAGGGCATGTCCATGACCATCAGACAGGGCCGTCTTGACCATTTCAGATTATATCAGTAGTTCAGCTCAGTACTTGTTGGTCATGGCGTGTCATTTCGGTTTAGTATTTATATTTAGTATGTCTCTCCCACTTACTCAGTACATTCAAAGTACTGATGCATGCTTTTCATGTTGTATCATTTCATGATACAACTGTAGGTTCTCAGGTTCAGTACAGATAGTTACTCCAGTTTCAGAGCGTTTCGCTTCAGTAGATCAGAGTGTGAGTCCTCATTATTTCAGGACCTTGTTTATTTATTTCATTTAGTTATGGTTTTGTTTAAACTTAGAGTTAGCTGGGGACGTGTCCCAGTAACTTCTCAGTAGTTGGCTTTCTAATCAGACTTGTCTTTCAGAATTGTATTTCAGATTTATTATTTACTTCTCTACTTTCAGTCTTTACATTTTCTTAAACTGCTAAAGCTGTTATTTATATGTTCCGCTGTGCATGTTTACTCAGAATGCTAGTGTGTGATAGATCAGGGGTTGACTTGGGGTCACTTATGGCTTCAAGTACCGTGTTACGTCCAGGGTGTAGGCTCGAGGCTTGACAAACTTGGTATCAGAGCACTAGGTTTAGAGTATCCTCGGCAAGTCTGAAAGTCGTATCGAGTAGAGTCCTTTTCATGGGTGTGTAGCGCGCCACACTTATGACGAGGATTCTACGAGATGTTATTAGGAAAATTCTCTTTTTGTTCATGTTCTTTATCGTGCGTTAAAGTCCAATTCCAAAGACGTCGTTCTAAATCGTGTCCGTTTTCCTTTAAGTGAAAAATGCCTCCTCGACGTGGAAATGAACGAAGAGCCGGAAACGCCAACAAACCCGCTCCACCAACTCCGCAGTTCCTCAGGATGAATCCTTATCCACCGTCGAATTCAGGGCTGTCATTCAGTTGCTAGCTCAAACAGTCACCAATCAAGTGAAACCAACAGGTGGTTCTAGTTGGCCAATCATTTCATTGTCGACATTATGTGACAGATTGAGGTTTGAGATCCTCACTATCTTGCATGATTGTTGTTGAAAAATTAAATGCAATGTCATAATCTACCACTATTTTGGATTAATTAATTCCAGCATCACTTGAATTTATGGATAGTTTCTCATATTTTTGAGTCTCAGGCTCATTGATTCGTTCATAGATATTAAAATTGTTCAAGTATTGAACTTACATATGTGGTTCTTTCGTAGTGTCATCTTGACCGTTTGTTTTTTTTTCTAGAATTTCGATCCTTAGAATCCAATGGTCTACCATGTTTTAGGCGTGCTTTGGATTCATTATCTATGACACTAGTAGATGGTCCTTCAGGGACATCAATTCAAATTGGGACATTCTCTGTAGGAATATATGATTTAGTAATCATTTTCAAATTTGTAAATGGATCTGGCATTTGATTTGCAATTTTCTGCAAGTGAATAATCTTTTGTACTTCTTGCTCACAAATAAAAGCACGTGGATCAAGATGAGACAGTGATGGATTTTTTCACAAAATTTCTCTTTTGCTTTCACTATTTTCTCTCCTTAATTTTGGGAAAACTGTCTCATCAAACCGACGATCTGCAAATCGAGCAGTGAACATATCTCCAGTTAATGGTTCAAGGTAGCGAATAATGGAGGGTGATTCAAACCCAACAAAAATTTCTAACCTTCTTTGGGGACCTATCTTTGTGCGATGTGGTGGTGTTATAGGTACATATACAACACATCCAAAAATTCTCAGATGAGATATATTAGGTTCTCGACCCAAAATCAATTACAACGAAGAAAATTTATGATAATTTGTCGGTCTGAGACGAACCAGTGCTGCAGCATGCAGAATTGCATGACTCCAAAAGAAGCGGACAACCTAGTTTTCATGAGAAATGGTCTTTCTATCAACTGCAGACGTTTAATTAATGACTCAGCAAGGTCATTTTGAGTGTGAATATGAGTTACAGGATGTTCAACTTTTATCTCAATTGGTAAGAAATAATCATTAAATGCTTGAGATGAAAACTCTACATCATTATTAAGTCGAATGGACTTAATTTGATTATCAGAAAATTATTCCCGTAATCGTATTTTTTGTTTGAATAATTTTGCAAATGTCAGGTTGCGAGATGACAAAAGGCACACATGAGACCATCTAGAAGAAGCATCTATTAGGACCATAAAATATCTAAACGACCCTAGGGTGAGTGGATAGGTCCACAAATATCCCCATGTATATGTTCCAAGAACGCGAGGGACTCAATCTCAATCTTTGTTGGCGTTGGTCGCACAATTAACTTGTCTTGATAACAAGCAGTACAGGAAAATTCACCATTTGGAAGAACCTTCAAGTTTTTTAATGGATGCCCATTTGAATTTTCTATAATTTGTCTCATCGTTATAGATTTAGGATGTCCCAGATGATCATGCCAAAGTACAAAAGTATTGGCATTAGTAAATTTTGGTTTACTATAGAATGTGTGTTAATTGCACTAATCTTCGTCCAATACAAGCGAGAAAATAAAGCAAGAAATTTTTCTACAATATATGTCTGCTGAGAGACATTATTGGTGATACCAAGATATTTAAGATTCATCTCATCCATTATATTGATATGATAATCATTTTCACGGATATCTTTAAAACTCAACAAATTTTCGAGACTAGGAGAAAACATCGAATTATTTATAATAAGTTTAGCTCCCTTAGGCACGATTATATTGGCTTTCCCAAAGCCTTCAATCAAATTGGTACTACCAAAAATCGTAGTAACATTTATCTTGCCCATGTTTAAATGAGAAAAATATTTTTCGTCTTTGAATATAGTATGTGTTGTACCAGAATCAATAAAAAAAATATCTTCATAATTGTCTAACTTGCTTTAAGAATTATCCATATATTAACCTTCAAATTTTGAAATGGTTGAGTCTTGTGCTAATAACGTGTTATGAAATAATAAAATAAAAGGAAGAATATTATAGAGAAAGAGAGAAGGAGAGAAGTTCTTATTTTTCTTGAGGGATGACTTACAATGAATGAAAACCCCTTTATTTGTAGGAGAAATTAACTTGGTGCCAAAGTTACCAACCCTAACTTTCCTTCTAAGAAAATAGACATTCTCCATAATTAGAATATATCTATAACAAGAGTTAGGTATTTAGAAAATATTTTCTTTGAAATTGAAAAAATAAATATTTATTAAAATAAGTTAAGATTAAAGGCCACTGGTGTTTGCCTTTTTTATACTTATACTTTAATTAATTAACAAATATATTCATTCTTTTCGGTACACAAAATTATTAAACTAGATTTTTGCGTACTTTTGTGTATAATAGATAAATGAGATCTAAATGTCAAATGTCTCTGTGTGTGTGTGTGTGTCTCATTATAGTAGTCATAGAACTTTTAGATAAACGCTGCCAATATAACAAGGTTTGACTGTACTACTTTATTATGTTTATATTTTTGGTAAAACAATTGTTGTGTCCTCTTAAAATTATATCCTGTTTTATACTCTTATAAAACACTTGGTGCTTCTCATGAAATGAATATTTATATCGTCCTATCACAAAAGAGATTCCTTTTTATAGTAGCTAATGCTTCTCATATCCTTATTCAAATTTATAAATCTTATACTTATTGTAGTGTGATTTATACTGTCATTTATACAATAAATTTATCGTATTTTTTTCAATAAAAAAATATTGTCCTTTTTCCTTTTAACTTCAAAATAATTTCATTGATGTATATCGATAAATATTGAACCCGCACAAACAATTACCATCTAGTATTTATTATATAGTTCACTACTTAACAATATATTACATACTAAAATGACTTTTTATTAGCTAATCAATTAACTTATAATATTTGTTCACTACTCTCTTTTTAGTATAACAAAAAATTTATTTTTTTTAGCACTTTCAATTTTTTTTGAAAAAAAAATTGATTCAGAGTATAAAAATCTTCGCATTATCAATATTCCCCTCTTTGTATATTTTTACACTATACTATTTATATTATTTTTATTTCTTTTAGTATTTTATAAATAATTGACTTCATGAATTTATTTGATTTCATGAATTGCTATCACTTTGCATTTCGCGGCACTACATACATTTGAGTTTTGTTTTGATTTCTTTGATTTAAAACATGTAAAGGTATAGTACTAAAACATCTTCAAAAATTACATAAACATAATTTCATTCTTTATTAATTTTTAAAAATACATTTATTCTCCATTAGTTTCATGCGCTCAAGATGGTCCATCACTTTATCGTTTTCTCTCATGTTATGAGTTTACGTTTATCTTATAATGTTGTAAATTTGATTGTATTCAGCTTTAAATAAAAGAAGGTAAAGTTTAAATTAAAAATTTTTGACCTTCAATTTAATTTTAAATGGCGCGAATATATGTCAATTACAAAATTCCTCCAAATCTTTCTTTGAATTGTGAAAGTTTCTTCGACAATTTCTCCATTAGATCTGAGCAAGTTATTCTTATTCTAAGGTAATCATTAGACAAAAATTAAACCTCTAAAATTGTCGGTGAAAGTCATCATATCGGCAACATATTTAACTCTACCATCTATGAATATTTTGATTAGAAAATTTTTTCAACCGTAAAAATATATTTATAAAAAACGCAAACTTGTTTCTTAGAGTAAAAAATATCTATGTGATTTTATATATATATTCAATAGTCAATAGAAAAAGAAGAGGCAACTAATTGATTCTTCTATGAAGCTGTGTAATTATATAGCGCAATCTGTCTTCAAAATAATTTATATTTAAAAAAAGTTTATTTTTATCATGAGATTAATTACTAGAATTCTTTTTCACTGTGTTTTAGCGTAATAACATTGAATGTGGTAAAAATGGTAAAAGAATACCTCGTTCGCATTTATGCCAGGCACAATTAATAGTAATGTGTCATTTTCATTTCAAAATTAATAGATATTGTGTAGTATTTTTATTTTTTTATGCACTAAATCACTGTTTGTGCCACTACAAGTAATGAGTCAGGGAAGATTCCCCACAGAGAAGATATCCATATATACAAAAAATAAAATATTACCTGCTTGAGTTCAAATTTATCATAATCTATCCATTTTATCAAATTTAAACAAAAAGAATGAACATATTGCAAAAAATAATATTACCTGCTTGAATTTAAGTCTGCTATAATCTATCGGATAAATTCTTTTCACGACCCAAACGAATGGACCGTGCGGGCATTTATTTCGATTCTACTCGATAGGAGAATTCTTACGAAATTTCAATTAATATACAAAAAAGAAAATTTTTCGTTACTTCTCATTAATCAATGAAAATCTCAAAAAACAAAAATACAAGATTCCCCAAAACATGACTCTCCCAAGATCTAGTCTAGACAGCTACAAAAGCTCTAATTGAATACTTGACAATACAAAAAGACCCAACTTCTTCTGTGAAGAAGAACACGGAGGCTAGTGTTGAGTACTCCACGCCAATCAAGAAACTTCATACCTGCCACAACCTACAGGAAAAAGGTGTAGCAAGATAGTATCAGTACACTACACGTAGGGTAGGCATCATCGGCCGACTAAAGTTAGTTAATACAACAACATAATAATCAATATAAGATCAATGTCATCAAATTTAACAATTACTTCACTTTTACAACATCACACTAAGTGTAACTACTACATTCTCGTTTTTAAGCCTCACCAAAGTTTATGCAATTACTTTACGAACCTATTCGTTATTAAATCCTTCAATCTGATTCTCTTCATTTCTGCTGCAGCGCAGGCTTCGACTGCTATAGCAGTCCCGCTGCCGCGGCGATGTGTCCGCTACAGCGCTATCCCAAGAGCCAGTAACCGATTTTCTTCCTAATTCAATTCCGTCCTATCCCAACTTATCTTTTATAACTCATCTACTTCTTTTACCACTTTCCTAGGATCGACTAAGTCCGTCATTCACCGTTTATTAACGTACTTAATTATGCACAGGATTTCCGACTCTCATTAGTGAGTACAACAATAAATAAGCCTACTTGCTATCTCGCGATAACTCACTATCTTTGCTTAAAATCGTCATACCATTTTCTGTAACCCACCAAACTATTTAAAACAACATTCAATTTACAAATACAGATTAACAGATTCAAGAACACACAAGAAATCATCAACATCTGCCAAGGGAGTCAACTTTTCAAATATTAAAGTACATGCACATACTTGTCTTCATACCATAAAAATGTCATGGTGTATCATACCTGAACCGTATAGCCGTATACAGTATCCAAAAATGTTCTTCACCTCAAACTCGAACCGTGTCAGTATATTTTGCATCATACTTACATACCTATACCTTTCTGTATCTACAGCCATATGTATATCGAATCGTACCCGCACAGTCTCTGTCTCATAATCATACCATCGGAAATATGCCGGGGACACGCCTCCATCATATCACTGTATACACATGCCAGGATCTTATGCTTGCCCTTCCAGTCATGACCTACAGGGGACTCTAGAAATTTATGTACTGTACACCCAGCCGTATGAATTTTCATCAACCTATCTGTGAACCCATATTCATACACCCAGCCGCATGGTCTTATAGCCATACCTGTCTATGTACTCTCTCATACCGCTCGCTCGGACCTCGGGGATGAGCCACTTGCGTGTCAAGTCCTTAGTCAGAGTCTGATCATGCTAATCTGTTCACTTGAGTTCCTTATGTTTGGCCCTAGGCCTCTCATTTACCATCATATTAATGACCTTCCTTTCGTATTATCCGTCATCTCAGTCACACATTTATTCGATACCAACTCGCACCTAAATCTCAGGGCGCTCGTCGTAGCACAACAAATAATAGAACACAGGCAACAAGAGGTACATATTCACATCAACAAGTATGATCACATGCATGATTCCGAATCAAATCTCGTATCCCAATAGTAATAATAACAGTTACTTTAGCATATTATAAGACTTGCGACTTGGCTCACTCACTGGTTTGGGCTCCATTGCAACGGTATAATACCAGTTGCAGCGGTACTGATGGCAGTACTGCGATTAGTCTTCATTCTAGTTTCTTCCCCATCTAGGGTCTTGTTCTCTATCATACCCATCATAATGGAAAAAACATATATCAAGCTTATTTCAATAATTAACTTGCCACAGTGCCATCATTAATACGAACAACAAAATCATCAATCCAGACAATACAATACCAACCACAACACATTCAAGTCATTACGCAGACTATAACTATCAAAATTCACTGCTTCAGCTCACGCTCTATCATACTTATAATTTATTAATCATTGAGCTAATTGCATCTCCTAAACACGGTCTACATGATTAATGGTTCGAGATTTTAACTTTTGAAAGGATGATTCCATAATTTATACACTGGAAATATTTCTAACAACACTCGAAAGTTAATCTACACATTGTTGGTTTGTTTCAACATACACACTTAAACATGGATCAATTATCCTTTTGCAATCTCTCCCCTAGGGGTTTTCTCATTATGGGATGTCATCTCTCCTTTTCTAATCCGCTCAGTCTTAAAATCTCACCGATTTCGATTAACAGACAATAATGTAATTAAGTTACAATCCTACTTATCAAAAGCATATCAACCATTATATGTTTAGCTAATCAAAGTCTAACACAAGAGCGAGTAAACCATAGCCTACCTGGGTGCCAAGAACCGTCCCGACATTTCCAGCTGTGGGGCTGCATCGTTTTCTTGATTTCTTGTGAGAGTTCCTAGCTATGGAGGTTGAATTTCTACCTTTTAGACCTTCTTATTTTTCTCAAAAATCTATTTTCTGTGTTTGGGCGTTTTTATTAAGCTCTCCTTAGAGGCTAGGTTTTCAATATTCTAATCGAAACAGAATTGCCGACTTATAGTCCACGTCATCCGCTGCAGCGGACACCCTTCCCGCTGCAACGGCTCCGCTATCGCGGAAGACGTCCTGTCGCAGCGGAAACCACTTGGGTCCACCCGATTGTGACCAAGCCCATTTGAATTTACTCGTTGTGCGCTCTTCGTCTTTCGAGGATTTATTTCGAACTTCTAAAAATTTAAATTCATCCGTTTTTAAGTGATTGAAATGCTATAATGGCTAGGAGGGTCAGTTACAATTCTTCCTCTTATATGTCATGAAAAGTGATCTGAAATGCATTGAATCAATTCATCTGTCAACTTATTTTCTGCTTAAAAAATAATACATTTTCTTAAAAAGTTTAATGAAAACAAATTAAACAAACTCCATTAAAGATAATGATAAAAAATATACAAAGAGTAAATTAATATGTTCTCAAAAAGAAATTACAAAATATAAATTCAATACATTACTCAGATAAAGAAGTTTCTTGAACTTCAACAAACATGGAAGCAAAACATTCTATTAATTTTTTGCGTCTTCTATTCTATATTAATAGATTGTAGATTTCATATTTTAAATATATAGTGCTTTTTGCAGAATATTTTAATTCTAGAATGACTCTTGATCACAATATTTTTTTCTTTAATGACTCTTGATCACAATATTTTTTTTTTATATATATAATGTAATTTCTAATTAATTATTTATTTACGTTAAATATATAACGTTCTTCCTTTATTTGGCAGTAAAATTCTTCTAATTACTATATTAATTTTTTATAGCAATATTTGATCTCATATCTTTTATATATATGTAGGTGTAAGCAATATTTTTCACAATCTTTTCTTATGTGACAATCTCATTTCAAAAAAATCTAATATTATCATAAAAAAATTTATATTTTAGTTCGAATTCAGGTACAATAGCATAATTGTGTTTTGATGATTGCCTTTCATTGTAGGAATCCTCCCAATAAATATAAATGCTTATTTTTTAAAATATATTTACAATGAAAATAAAAGTTAATCTTAATTGAAGTTAATCTTAATTGATTTTCATTACAATTAAATTTGATTAAATCTAATTTGTGTGCTACAATTAAAATTATTTATTGATCAAGTATCGTAATATTAGAAATTCTCGCACTAGAATAGAAATGTTTATTTTTTAGAAGCTTTCGAAACATATTTACCTTATAAATAGGGATAATATTATTAAAGATATTATTTGTCATATATTAATATTTCTTGTGTGGTAATATTTGTCTGCAATTACATTAAATTTTATATAAAAATAATATTATAAAAATATTCTTTGTCATATAATATTATTCCTTATATGATAATATTTGAACTATAATTAATATTTTTTTAAAAGAAAAATTAGTACAAATCGAATCTAACAATTAGATTTTCTAATAGTGTCAAGTGGCTAATTCTCAATACACCGTTTAATTTAACCTTATGCGTTACTATCCTTTTTTAATATAATATAGATATAGATAATTATTGTTAGAATTTGATAGACAATTTACCACCTCCATCTTTTAGGGTTTGAAACTTTTTCTTTTGTTTTGAGTTTTTTAATTTATTTATTTATAATGGGAGGGGGTAGGGGTACTGGGGGAGAGTAGTAAGTTAAGGACAAGCTATCTAATTTTACATATATATTTTTTAAATTTTCTACTCAGTGTTTTGTATTTGTGTGAGAGTTCTGATTAATCCGAATTGCGCGTTGCAGTGCTTATTTTGGTGGTAGTGCTTTCAACATAATTTTCTCCATATCCTGGGCTCGAACATGAGACCTCTAGTTAACATGGGAGGGATTTCATCTATCCCACAACAACTCATGTTGATTGATTTTATATGTCTAATTAACAATTCCCATGACTCAACACTCCATTAGTGTTTTAAAAAGTATTTTTGGGTGAGCTTCGGAGCGGGGCATGATGTAGAAAAATCAATCAGCGTGATTTGTGGGGCATAAAGTATGGTGAGGGGAAAGTTCCATCAATTTGAACATTCGCTTAAGCGTTGAACGAGTTTAGTCTTGAGGGGTAAGCTAGCAAGTATCTTTTTATTAAAATTTAAATTGTTAAACAAATTCTTAAATTAATATCAAAAAGCACAAAATTCAACTTGTTATCATATTTTAAGAATTTAAGAAACTTAAAAATCAAAAGAAGTTTATATTTTTAACCCTAATTTTTTATTTTTTCTTTTCGTCTTTCATCTGATAGAGGAAAAAAAAGATGATTAGTGTGCAAACTATAAAAGAAAAACGCATCATTTTTTACACTTGATCTGATTTGATTTTTTTGATTGTAAGTTTTTTTTTCACTTTTCTTTTTCTTTTTCTTATGAGTTAATTTGTAATTTAAAGAAAATTGTTTTTGAAAAGTCTGAATAATTTTTTAGATGAGAAATCCTGATTATTTTTTTAGTCAACTGTTGTTTAAGGTTTAAATATGAAGCGTTTTGAGTACATTTTTACTTATTTTATGTTTTCTTAAAATTTGTATATAATTTTATTTTTTTTATTATATTAATTTATAAAAATATTTAAAATTAAAGATTTGGAGGTTTAAGCATAACCCCCTATCAAATAAAACATGCCTGCGCCTTCTAAAAAGTTGCACTTCACCCATCCACTATTCACATTTATGTCTTAACACTGAAAATCAAAGAGCAGTAAAAATCAATTTTGTTGTCTCGACTGGAGGCTCTACTGGAAAGTGATATAGTGTTTCCCTAATTAAATTTTCTCATGATGTTTCTGAAATGCAGATAATTGGAATTGGTTTAGTGGTAATGATGCCAATAATTGGGAATTTGTCTGATGTGTGTGGAAGGAAAGCTTTGCTCACAGTCCCAGTGACTCTCTCCATAATTCCTCCAGGTTCTACTTTAATAATACATTCTTGTTTGACGAGGTGATGGGTAATATTCAGAGCAGTTCTTGGAAAGAAAAAGAAAACTAATTGAAGTCACATTTGGCAGTCATATTGGCATATAAGAGGACCAAGAAATTTTACTATGTGTACTATGTGCTGAGGACACTCACTGGCATGATATGTGATGGCGGTATTCAGTGTGTGGCCCTTGCTTATGTGGTAATTATTTTTCTCCAATACATTCTCTTTTGACATCACACCTTGCCTCATAATCTATTTACTTCCCCTGATAAAAACCGTTCAAAAAAAAAAAGTTATTCCTAAGAAATTGATTTGGAGCTTGTAAAAGATGTGCAAAATTGAAACTTACATAGTAATAGCTAGCAGATTAGCATTCACCAGGACAAAATCAAGTAGACGTTTTCTTTGGCTAGCTTGCGTATGCGTGTTGATATAATTATAAGTACACACTATATATTCTTATACTTTATCCACATAGACATTATAGTATTAGCAAACAATGCTATTACTAATAAATAACACTTTGTTTCAACATCTTGTTTCTTCCATTTCAGGCAGATCATATGTCACGGACAAATCGTGCCTCTGCAATCGGAATTTTGGCTGGTGTTGGATCTGCTGCATTTGTCTGTGGAACCTTTGCCGATCACTTCCTCTCCACTTCTCAGATATTTCTGGTCCTTTCTCAAAAAAATTTTAAATCCTCAAATTTAGCTTTGGCTGATTTAATTTTGAGCAGTCTGAGCTTATATGCTCTTCTTTATTGATAAAAAGGTAGCAACAATTGCATCAACGGTTGCTGCTATATACATGCAAATTTTTTTAGAGGATACAACTTGCTTTAAAGATTCTATTGAGCAGCAGCCAATTTTGATAAATGAAATGGAAGAAGACACTGCATCGGATTGCGAGACCAGAAAAGATATAAAGATGTTCAAGAAAGTTCCATCTCTGAAGGATATCATTTGCTTTCTTAAGAAGAGGTAAGATAGTACAAGAACTGATCAAGATTTTGTACCATTCTGTTTTACACCTTTAGGATTAGTATGTTTTCAATTAATTGTTTCCATCATTCATGAGAAATATGATGGCAATTGTTGGTTGTATTGTTGCAGTACTGTTGCTTTTTCACTTGCAGCATCTGTTGCTTTCTTGAATAGTCTTGCAGAAGGAGGAGAGCAAGCTCCATTTCAGGTACTTCCTTTTTCACTTTTTCAAGTGTTAATTGGGAATTCACTGATGACAAAAATAGGGTATAAGCCATCATAATTTTTACATTAAAATTTATAACTTCTTGCTGTAAAAATTTGACACGTTGAGGACTGGTTTATCTTGGGAGAAGCTGGGAAGGCCATTATTACTTCTTTCAACCATATGGCTAACATGATAGTGCCTAATTATTTTCCTGCAGTACTTCTTAAAGGCTCGATTTCATTTCAAGAAAGATAATTTTGCTGATGTGATGCTTATAGCAAACATCTGCTCTGCAACTTCTCAGGTACTTTTTTGTTATGGAGTAACTTATTTCTTCCTCATCAGGCTTCAGATGGTTATATTTCATGTATTAACTTTTCAAATCATGCAGTTGCTCCTCATGCCTCTGCTGGCTCCTTTTATAGGAGAGGAGGTTCTGCTATGCTTGGGACTGACTGCTGGATTTACAAACGTATGTGAAGCACTTTAAAAATGTACTTTTCCAGGAGTTTTTGAGTTCAAGTCACCCTCATACGGAATACACTAAAGAATGTACGCATTTGATTTGATAAATTTTTATCTAATTCTGCAGCTTCTTATTGACAGTGTAGCACGAAAGATTTGGGTAAAACTCTTGAGACATTGAGCTCGAATTTCTTACCTGTGTATTTATGCTTCAAGTGCGTTTAGCTCCATAATTTTTCCAGATTCCTTATACTGCTGCATTGCTGCCTATTTTCACCTCCCTCGTGAAACCCTCTGTGAGTTTTTTCAGATTTACTTTCAATATTTCCTTGTTCTTTCATCTAACTGCTATGACGGTTGATGGATGTTTAATAACTGTAGCTTCAAAGCATTGTCTCAAAACAAATTGGGCCTAGGGAACAGGTGACTAGTCGCACTATTCTGAGAATTAGATATACAGCAAATTGACATCAAATTAATTTTCTTCTTTTTAAAAAACGTATTCTGATAAGTACGATGTTTCTTGTTATCCTTCTAGGGAATTGCTCAAGGGTGCATTTCGAGCATTAGTTCCATAGCTAACATTCTCTCCCCATTCATATATACTCCTCTGACTGGTAAGTCAAATTAATATTTATGCCATAGCAAAGTATTTGTATCCACTACTTAAAGCTAACACTAAAAAATCCTTTTGTTTTGCAGCCTTATTCCTTTCAGAAAAAGCTCCTTTTCCATATCCTGGTTTTAGCATCATGTGCGTTGCCCTTGCTTGGGTAAGTAGATCTATGAAACTAACTTAATATGAAAATTATTGATTGATGAAGATTAGTTAATGGGGGGTTGCAATCTTCTACTAGCTTTTATGTGTATTTTAACTTTTAACAGCGATGCTTTCTGTGTATGCAGTTGATAGCTGTTATTCCCAGTGTAATGATAAAGGTGATTCCTCACGTCTCAAGACGGTAACAACATTGGAAGGGTAGTTGGAATGTGGCATTGTAATGTATCAGGAGTCACTCACTTTAGTGAATATTGTAATCATCAATTATAGTTGTTAATATTGTTGGAAAAATAATTCTTATATTTCAAAAATAAATTATTATATAATTTTTATCTTTTACTAGTCATGATTAATAGTCGTTAATCACCTTTAGTACTTCTTGAATAGTCTTGATTGACTGTTGTCTTTACTACAATTTTGAATGTTACTCTTTGGATGACTAACAAACGTTTGCCTCTAATTTATTGTGATTTATCTTATCTTTGTTTGAAGCCAATTCATTTTGCCTCATAGATACACTTGGACCAAAAAAATCAGAGCTGCTCCTATAAAAGGAGTAAGGTATTGTAATGTAATAGGAGAATCTGTCATTTTGACGACCATAATAATGTATCCCATTGCTTCCCTTTCTTGTAAAGTAGTTACTACCTGAGCCAAGATGCTTTTTGCCCAATTTTAAGGATATTTTAGACTTCATTCTAACTAAAAATCAATTAGTACAATCTTGTTTAATTTATGCCGGTCACTGCTCTACCTATTTCTTTTGGACCATTACAAAAAGAATCCTCTCAAGATTACTAATGGACGTCTGGGTGTAATTAAAACATTGAACGGTTATAAGGAGGAATTGGAAAAGGAACACGCAGGCCCTGTCGTGGTTTTTGATGGATCTGCTTTGCTCTCTGCTTTTTTGCTCTACGGAGGTGGTTGTTGGGATTGACATTGCAGGCTAAAAGGTCTGTCTATTGTGTTTAGTGCCCGCAAAATGAACTCAAATTTTGATAATCCGCCTAATCCGTTAATATTTTAGTGGGTTGGATGAATTAATTTTTAGATGGTTAAATTTGGGTTTAAGCTCATATTTTCTATGGGTTAGCTTAATTGGTTAAGCTTTTAACTTTTATTTACTCAAAATTCATGATATCACAAAAACGCTATAGCTTACCTTCTTTTTTATGTTTTTTCTCTTTATAGTTGATCATTTGAAACTTCTTTATCTCTAAATATTATAAGTATTATTTAGCGTTTTTCAAAAAAGTATCTTCTTTTTGTTGCATACTTAAATATCAATTACAAGAATAATAAATACATAACTGTCAAATTTTATATTTTTTACTTTTCACAGTATGATGCAATTGAAATCGCATTAAATAAACTTATTGACAAGTGTGAATTTTCAAAAAATAATTTTCAAGAATAATAAATATCGCATTAAAAACTTTGTGTTTTCATAGACAATATTTTTCTAAAATATAAGTGGTCCTGAGTCAGGTTTGGGGTTGGGTTCGAAAGTCGAATCTCGAATCTTGGATTGATGTTAAGAATTGGGTCTCGAATCAGGATTGAGAGCCAGGTTTCAGGTCAATTTCGGGATTTGAAATCGAAAGTCGCAGTCGAGGATCGAGATCGGGAGTCAGTGTTGAATTTTGGGATTGAAAGTCATGGTTGGAGATCTAAGTCAAGTGTTAGAGGGTCAGGGTCAGGTGTTGAGAGTCTGAACCTGAATCGAGGTCGGATTCCAAGATGAGATCATAAATCGGGGTTGGGTGTCAGGGTCAAGGTCGGAGTCAGGATCCAGGTCGGGAGTTGAGGTCGAGGGTCGGGAGTCGGGGTTAGGATTGGAGGTCCGGAGTCGAAGTCGGTGTTAGGAACAGGGATTGGGGTCGGGGTCGGGGGAAGGGTGTTTGGGTTGATGTTAGGGTCGGATTAAGGTTTGGGTCGAGGTTGGGAATTAGAGTCGGGGTTAGAAAATAAAGATTAGGGTTGGGGTCGGGGTCGGGGTCGGGGAAAGGGTGTTGGGGCCAAAGGTCAAGGTCGAGGTTGTGAGTTAGGGTTAAGGGTTAAGGCTTGGGTCAGGGTCGGGTATTGAGGTTGGGGTCGATATTCAGGTTGGATATCGGGGATTAGGGTCAGTGTCGAGATCGGAGGTCAGGGTTCAAGGTCAAGGTGAGGAGTCGAGATCGGAATAGGGAGTCGAGTCTCGGGTCGATGCCGATACTTGAGTCTTAAGTCAGGGTTGATGTCGTAGTCATCGTAAAGCTCGGGAGTGGAGATCAAAGTTGGGAGTCGGGTCGTAGGTCGAATCCGGGACTTGATTCCAGGGTCGGGGTTGATATCAAGATCCGAGAGTCGGGACTTTAAAAAATATTTTGCCAACTTTATGTAGGAAAGTCATTTTTCTTGTAAAATTAGTCAATTTGCAAAAACAAAATTCAAAAAATTTAAATTAACTAAACATGAAAAATTTCAAACATTTTCTTCATACCAAACACTATACGTGATTTATAAATATTTTGAATTATATATTAGTATTATATATATATCTCAAAGTGCATTAAGCACGTGTTATTCCTAAATTATAATTTTTTTACTTTGAAATCTAGTGATAAATTTTTTTTCCTTGTTATTACATATTTATTTTATTAGTATTAGTACCCGCACAATACGCAGATAATACTTAAGAAAATATTATTAAAAAATATTTTTTTAAAAATTCTTAAATTTACAAAATTATCAAATAAATAAATTATCATAAAAAAAATTCACTTGACCAACAAGTAAACCAACAAAGACTAATGAAATAAATGTCAACGTCTCCTTTGGCTTATGTTTTCTTGAATAACCACTATAATGGAGCAATTGCTAGATCCTTCCAAGTATGACATAATCTGTTCTACAAATTCACCCTAAAAGGTAGCTAGAATATTCTTCATCCTACTTTGAAAAACACAACTTCACATTGAGAAAAATAATAACATTGAAATCTATATATTAATTCTAATCATGTTTGCGAGCTTACTCGAGATCGTGTAGCTCCATATTCATAAAAATACTGGTCTTACCGCCTTACTTGTGTGATTGCACTTCTCCATGACTAATAATCTCTCCTACGATATCTAGTTTATTTAAAGAAATATTTATCAGTTTGCTAAAGCAGATCAATGTAAATAAAATGCGAATTGGATAATTACCAAAGAAGTCATTCTTGTCAACACCAAGTTGGTCAATCAACTGCTCATAAAGCTATAGATTAAAGATATGCATAGCGAATTCTGGTTCATTTATTTCATTCATAGTTGTTTTATTAGTAACCTCAGTCTCAACTTGTGTTTATTGGTTTTATCTTTTGCATTATTTGAATCACAAATTAATTTTTTTCATGATATACAATCCCAACTCATTTATTTTTACTCTGAACATGCGGATAACATACATATCCACAGTTGCGTAGATACGATCTCCCTTCAAAAAGAATTTAATATATATATATTATATCCATTGCGAGGGTAGCCAACATATGTATTTTTAATGACAATAAGATGATACAAATACCTTTTCATCCTGCAGTAACATCTCTATTGAAATTGAATTAATTATCTTTTTGCGATCGAAAACTATCCATAATCGCATGACACGAACTTTCAAATACCATTGCATCTTTATTTCGGATATCTCATTGATAAAGTTAATTTTAGTAGATCTTTTCTGGAAGATTTTTTGGCTTCAAGGTAGTTTTTTTTCGTATATTATATACTATGAACCGTTCATATTATGTTGAACGAATCCTCCTAAATATGTATAATAATCTATAAGAATCTTTCATATTAGAATGACTATAATTATGGCATGTCTTCAGGAAATAATATTGAATAGATTATTTTCCATTAGAATGACTCTAATTATGATGTGCTAATATGTCTCTAACTATAAAAAATATTCTAATAAAAATTGTTTCATACAGTATCTTATTATAAAATTATACATAGTTAAATGTGAGTGACATGTATGCAGGAAATTATATTGATTAGATTATTTCCTATTAGAAGGACTCTAGTTATTGCGTGATTTAATTAAATAATTTAAATTATAAATATATAGAATATGTCGCGTGAATATTTTCTATTAGAATGAATCTAATTATGACGTGACTTTTTTATATATATATCGAATAATTTCCAATCAAAAAATTATATACTGTTTTATATGGATTATAGAAAATAATCTAATCAATATTATTTTCTGCAATATCTAATTTAAGTTCAAATACATCACGCAATAATTTAAATAGTTTAAATTATAAATATATAGAATAGGTTGCCGCAAGCCATTCTATTAGAATGACTCTAATTATGGCGTAATCCCCCCCCCCCCCCCCCATATTGATATACTATGAACCGTTGAACGAATCCTCCTAAATACATATAATAATTCATAGTAATATTTCCTATTAGAATGACTATAATTATGTCATGAGGCAGGAAATAATTATTGATTAGATTATTTTTTATTAGAATGACTATAATTATGATGTGTTGTTATGTCTCTAATTATAGAAAATATTCTAATCAAAATTATTTTCTACATTATCTTGATTATAAAATTATGATTAGATAAATGTGAGTAATATGTCTGTATGAAATATATTGATTAGATTATTTCCTATTAGAATGACTCTAATTATCGTGTGATTTAATTAAATAATTTAAATTATAAATATATAGATTAAGTCGCAGAAATATTTTCTATTAGAATGACTCTAATTATGGCGTGACTGTTTTACACACACACACACACACACACACACACACACACATATATATATATATATCGAATAATTTTCAATCAAAAAATTATATACTGCTATATATAAATTATAGGAAATAATCTAATCAGTATTATTTTCTGAAGTATTTGATTTAAATTCAAATACATCACGCAATAATTTAAATTATAAATATTAGAATAACTCTAAATATGGCGTGATTTCCCCCCTATATTATATACTATGAACCATTCATATTATGTTGAACGAATCCTCTTAAATCTATATAATAATTCGTAGTAATCTTTCCTATTAGAATGACTATAATTATGACATGAAGCAGGAAATAATATTGATCAGATTATTTCTTATTAGAATGAATCTAATTATGATGTGCTGTTATGTCTCTAATTATAGAAAATATTCAAATCAAAATTAATTTCTATAGTATCTGACTATAAAATTATAATTAGTTAAATGTGAGTGCTATGTTTGTAGGAAATAATATTGATTAGATAATTTTTTATTGGAATGATTCTAATTGTCGCGTGATTTAATTAAATAATTTAAATTATAAATATATATAATATATCGTAGAAATATTTTCTATTACAATGAATCTAATTATGGCGTGATTTTTTTCATATATATTAAATAATTGCCAATCAAATAATCATATAATCATATACTGCTATATATAGATTATAGAAAATAATTTAATCAATATTATTTCCTGCATTATTTGATTTAAATTCAAATATATCACACAATAATTTAAATTATAAATATATTGAATATGTCGTAGAAGTCATTCTATTAGAATCTCTAATTATGGCATGAATTTTTCCTCATATATTATATATTATAAACCGTTCGTATTATGTTGAACGAATTCTCTTAAATATATATAATAATTTAGAGTAATCTTTCCTATTAGAATGACTATAATTATGGCATGACTGCAAGAAATAATATTGATTAGATTACTTCCTATTAGGATGACTCTAATGATGATGTGTTGCTATATCCCTAATAATAGAAAATATTCTAATCAAAATTATTTTCTGCAGTATCTAATTATAAAATTATAATTAATTAAATGTGAGTGCTATGTCTGCAGGAAATAATATTGATTAGATTATTTTCTATTAGAATGACTCTAATTATGGTGTAATTTAATAAAATAATTTAATAATCAAAGTTATTTTTTTGCAGTATCTGATTATAAAATTATAATTAGTTAAATGTAAGTGTTATATCTACAAAAATAATATCTATTAGATTATTTCCTTATTAGAATGACTCTAATTATGGTGTGGTTTTATTAAATAATTTAAATTTTAAATATACAGAATATGTCGTAGGAATATTTTATATTAGAATGACTCTAATTATGACGTGATTTTTCGTATATATCATATAATTTGAAACACTTTTTTTTTATATAAGTACCAAGTGGCTAGTTCTCAATATGCAACTTGGCTTATTATCAAGCTAGACTACCATTTTTTTTAATAATATGTAGATATAGATATAGATACATATTATTACTATTAATGCCATAAATATATAATTTAAATCACAAAAATATAGAATATATCGTAGGAATATTTTCTAAAAAATAACTCTAATTACGATGTGATTTTTTACCAGATTATATAATAAACTTAATAATATTAATATTATTTATTAGAATATTTATAATATTTATTTATTTCATATTGTAATATTTTGAAATATTCTAATTATAGACACGATGTATGTATGTATGTGTATATATATATATATATATATATATATATATATATATATATCATATTACTATAAAAATTTTTTTTTTTTCATATATATCATGTTAACGCCATAATTATATAATTTAAATGATAAATATATAGAATATAAAATAACTCAATTAAGGCTATGATTATTTTTGTACCATATCTCTATTTATAATAAAAAATATTAATATTATTTATTAGAATATTTAGTAGATTTACATTTTTTCATATTATAATAAGATGATTATTTTTTTTGTTGTAAAAGTGTCAAGTGGCTAGTTCTCAAATCGCCATTTGGCAAGAGTCAATTTACTGTACAAATAGTAAGAGTCAAATACTGTACAAACAGTAAAGGTCGTATAGTAAAGGTCATATGTAAACAGTTAAGGCCATTTGTAAATTCTATAAATTCAGAGGATCCTCACAATTGAGGATATCCGCAGACAATTTCAAAAATCTTCTCTCTAATTCCGCAACCCCCCAATTTGGTATCAGAGCTAGCACATAAAATAAAACAAACTACCCAGAAAATATCAAGATATGGAGAAAACTAGCAACGATGCAGATCTACAAAATAAGGTATATAAATTCATAAATATGAATAGCTAAACTTTTATATTCCTTATAATCTCCTAAGTATTATGTGAAATTATCTTCTTATTATACCGTTATAATGAATAAATCTTGATTAAGTTTGCTATGTACGAGACCAGTAAGCTGAGAATAAGTAAGCCCAGACTATGTCATCCTAAGGTGGAAACCGGTGAGGCCAAGAGAGCCGTTTTAGGGGAGTACACAAAGTTGAGGCAATGTTAGGGTAACTGATCAAAGCTGAAAACGCATAGTAGTGACCGAAAAAGACTATTCAAAATAACGTTATAATAATCGAATAATTTCTAATAATACCAAAAGAGATTAGAGGGAATATTATGTTTAGAAAACATTCAAAAAATGAATTCGTACCTACCAGATAAAGATCATGGATATAAAATACTTATCCTATATATGCTCAGAACCCTTGATTCAGATATTATAGATCTATATGAACTAAATATAAATTCAGATTAATAATAATAAACTATGAATATATGGAATATTGGTTAGAAACTATGGAAAATATAAGACTATTAGTAATTTTGTTAGAAACTAATATAAGTGATTACATGAGAGAAAGAAATCTAGAACATTTAGAATATGCACTAGAAAACATAAAAGAAATACAAAGGATAGAGCCATTAAAAAATAAATACTACAATAAAATGTTTACACAAGACCCCGATAACAAATAATGGATAACAAAAAACTACATAAATCAAAGAAAGGACATATTCACAAAAAAGTCAAAGAATTAAAAAAGCAATTAAAAATACTATATCCTGAATATAAGCAATTAAGCTCAAGCAAAACAGATGATATTAGACTTGAATACTTAATAGATCTAATTTCAAGAACAGAATATAATTATATAAAATATCTAAAAAAGAAAACATGAAAAATAATATCAATAACAATAAAGAGTACAAACAACAACTACTTAATAAAATAAATGAAGTAATAAATGAAATCGAATTTAGAAAAAAGAGATTAAACTATAACATAGTTGTAGGAGTATGTAAAACATCAATTAAAGCACAAAGAAAAGAAATATTTTATTTAGAAGGACAACTACAAAGCCTAGAATATAAATTACAACACGAATTACCATGAATAAAGAAGAATATGCCCTAGAAGAAGAAAAATATATGAGTCAAAAAGGACTAGAAATAAAAATTATACACTCAAGTTTAGGAAGAAGATTTAAAAAAATAGGAGATCAATTATATTTAATGTTAGAAAAAGAATCGACAAAACTAGAAGATAGCTTAACAGCAATGGTAAGAATTAATAAAGAAAATGAAGAGATAGATAGGAAAAAAGAAATAGAAAAAATTAAAAAACAAGCCCAAATAGAAGTACAGCAGATTAAAGAAGAAAAAAATACGAGAATCCAAGAATTAGAAAAAGAATTGGAAAAACTTAAACAATTGTATGAAGAAAAATTAAAAGCTAGAGAAAAACAACGTGAAGAATTAAAACTCACAGAAGAAATAGAAAAATTTAAAACATTACTAGAAGAAACAAGTACATTAGAAGACCAACCTAGAGTAGGAATAGATGAAATAAATGAACAAAATAATGAAAATTCAGAAGCAGATCTAGATCAATATTCAGAAACTTCAGAAACATATACTAACCTAATAGAAAAAGAAAATAATATAGAAATTAATGTGGAAGATGTAGATGAAAAACATAGTACGTCAGGAACTAAAAGCCCAAAAAGATTAGATACTAGCCCAATTTATTATACTTACGAAAGGGAAAATAGAAGTAAAACATTAAGGGATAAAAGATTGAATAGAAACTGGACACCTAGACAAAACATAGAACAATATAACTTCTTAGATCTAGACTGTGTAGCAGATACAAATAAAACAATCCAATTATGGATAGGATATATTTCAAAACAACTAATAGATAATAAAATATTAATAGCAGATTCCCCTGGATATATAGAAAGAACACTTATAGGAACAACAAAAATATGGTTACAAAACTTATCAGCAGAAAGTTTAGAAACACTAAGAAATCATAAGAAACCCAATAATGAAGCAGCAGCAACATCTATAGATATATTAAACAAATATGAAATGACAATAAGAAACGAATTTAGTAGCATGACGAATGAAATAGATGAACGATAAAAAGATAAGGAACTAAACATGAATCTAATAAATAAATTAAGTATATGTAAAATGAGTTATATAGATGAATATACATGTGCATTTAAAGAATATTACTATAAAGGATTATATACGAATGAAGAAAGCAGAGAAATAAGAAAATTATATTACACAAAATTACCAGAACCATTTAGTTCAAAAATAACTAAAGAATGGCAAGAATCAGGATTAATAGATACACTAGGAGCTAGAATAAAATTCTTACAAAAATGGTTTACAGAATTATGTGAAAAACACAAGGAAGACATGAAAATGGAAAAAATCTTAATAAAAAACTTAGCATGTTGTACAACAAAAACAGCACCACAATTTGGATGTACAAACAAATATAAATACAAGAAAAGAATAAAAAAATACAGACCATTTAGGACAAAATACAAGTATAAGAAACCAAGAAAAAGATATTATATAAAAAATTACAAACAAAAAAGACCTCATAGGACTAAGAAAAATATAACTGAATGTAAATGCTATAACTGTGGCAAAATAGGACATTTGGCTAGAGATTGTAAAATACCTAGAAATCTAACTAAAAAATAAATATCAGAAGTAATAATAGAAAATAATAAATACAAACAACTAGAATATATAGACTACGAATTAAACGATGACGATAGCATATATGAATTAACAGAATATGAAAAAACAGAAAGTGAAAATGAGATAAAAGAATACGAGACAGATAATGACTGAGAAAGATATAAGAATAATAAGTAAGGAAGAATACCAAGACAGTGAATGTACAGAACAAAAGATAATATTTGACAACAATATGTTTGAACAAATAAAAGGAAAAGAATTAGATTTAAGCATAGATAAAATACTAGAAGTACCCAAATTAAGAAATTTCTTTAAGATAAAACAAGAAGAATATTATGTAGTAAGCCAAAAAGAACACATAATAGACTGTAAATATACTCAAGGAAAAGCTAAAATACCCATAATAAATAAAAAGATAATAAATAAAGAAATCCAAGAAATAAAGGCTAAAAATCCAATAAAATACGTACACCTAGGAGGAACAGAAATACTAATAAAAGCATGTTTCAGAGAAGGAATAGATACACCAATAGAAATATATTTAGCAGATGATAGAATAATTCACCCTATAGAGAAAAGTATAATAAGTGCAGTTAAAGGAAATCTAATATACCAAAAATTTAAATTTATAATAAGTGCAAATTATTCAGTAGCCTTGGACGATAGAAATATAGATAAATCATTAGTATTATACTGGAAAATGTCAGGAATAGAATTAACACCGGGCAGTAAAGTATTTACAGCTAGATGTAAAAATTTATATGTACTAACAACAAAACATAAAATAATGGCTAGAAATAAGATTCAAAGAATTAAGATAGAAAACCCTTTTGACAAAATAGTTACTATCATTGATAATAATGATTATAGTTATAAAGAAATAGATATTGAAGAAGATTTAGAAATAGTAAAAGAAAGACTAAGTACATTAAAGAGAATAAATTATGATACACCATCATCATCAAGAAGTAGTACCTCAAGAAGGATAGACTATGAATTACAACCAAAATTATTAGAACAAAAAATAAACGAAATACAACCTTACCAATATTACATAACAGGAATACTAAATCAACGAAAGTATTTAATAATAATAGACACAGGACAAATTGAAAACTATATTACAAGAGAATTAGTAAAAGAAGAAGAAATCAATAAAAATGAAAATATAAATACAGAATTACCTAGAATACTGACAAATATAGAACACAGTACAGAACAAAAATTAATTATTGGAGGAGTACCAATAAAAATAAAATTCAAAATATATCAAGGAAAAGATAATATTACTTTAGGAATAAAATGGCTAGAAACAGTAAAACCTTATAATTTAGATGAAAAACAACTAATAATACATTATGAGAATAAGAAGATAATTATTAAAAGAACTTTGATATAAAATAATGCCAAAAATCTATATATTAACAAAAATTATAGCAGAAGGATATTATAGTAGATACTACACACCTATGATAGATACAGGAGCAGAAGCAAATATGTGTAAATATAATTGTTTACCAGATAATAAATGGGAAAAATTAAAAACACCATTAATAGTTACAGGATTTAATAATGAAGGAAGTATGATAACACATAAGGCTAAAAACATAAAAATACAAATATGGGATAAAATATTAACAATAGAAGAAATGTATAGTTATGAATTTACTAATAAGGATATACTATTAGGAATGCCCTTTTTAGAAAAATTATACCCACATACCATAACAAAAACACATTGGTGGTTTACTACCCCATGTAATAAGAAAGTAGGAGCAAAAAGAGTTAGTAACAAGGTAAGAAAAAATACACCATGGATAAAAGGAAGTGAAAAAATTACCCAAAAATTAGAAAATATAACGCCAAATGATCACAAAATAGAAATTATAATATTCACAATAGATAGAATACAAGCATTACAAAATAAGTTAAATTCATTATATAATGAAAATCCGTTACAAGGATGGAAAAAACATAAAACAAAGATAAAAATTAAACTAATAGATGAAAATAGTATAATAACACAGAAACCACTGAGATATAATTTTGAAGACCAAAAAGAATTTCAAATGCATATAAAAGAATTACTAGAAAACAATTATATACAAGAAAGTAACAGCAAACATAATAGTCCAGCATTTATAGTAAATAAACATAGTGAACAAAAAAGAGGAAAAAGCAGAATGGTGATAGATTATAGAAATTTAAATGCAAAAACTAAAACATATAACTACCCAATACCAAACAAAATACTAAAAGTAAGACAGATACAAGGATACAATTATTTTAGTAAATTTGATTGTAAATCAGGATTTTACCATCTAAAACTAGAAGAAGAATCAAAATAATTAACAGCATTTACTGTACCACAATGATTTTATGAATGAAATGTACTACCTTTTGGATATAAAAACGCATCAGGTAGATACCAACATTTTATGGATATCTACTTTAATCAACTAGAAAATTGCATAGTATACATAGATGATATACTACTTTATTCAAAAACAAAAGAAGAACATATAAAATTATTAGAAAAATTTATGCATATAATAGAGATATCAGGAATAAGCTTAAGTAGAAAGAAGGCTGAAATATTAAAAAATCAAATAGAATTCCTAGGAATACAAATAGATAAGAATGGAATAAAAATGCAAACACATATAGTACAAAAAATAATTAATTCTAAAGAATTATTAGATACTAAGAAAAAATTACAATCCTTTTTAGGACTAGTTAACCAAGTACGAGAGTATGTACCAAAGTTAGCAGAAAACTTAAAACCATTACAGAAAAAATTAAAAAAGGACATAGAATACTATTTTGATGAAAAAGATAGAAACCATATAAAAAAGATAAAGGACATGTGTAAAAACCTACCAAAACTGTATTTTCCAAATGAAAATAGGCAATTTAATTATATAGTAGAAACAGATTCCAGTGACCACATCTATGGAGGAGTATTAAAATATAAATATAAGAATGAAAAAATAGAACACCATTGTAGATACTACTTAGGATCATATACTGAGCCACAAATAAAATGGGAGATAAATAGGAAAGAGTTATTTGCATTATATAAATGTTTATTAGCATTTGAACCATATATTGTTTATAACAAATTTATTGTTAGAACAGATAACACACAAGTTAAATGGTGGATAACTAAAAAGGTACAAGATTCAGTCACAACAAAAGAAATAAGAAGATTAGTTTTAAATATACTAAATTTTTCATTTACAATTGAGATTATCAAAACTGAAAGAAATACAATTGCAGACTACCTCTCCAGATACAAATACTGAAGATAGAAAGGACAATATGGAACAAATACTCAGTCTCCTTACTACACTCTGCAAAAAAGTGGATAGTATGGAAACAGAGATACAACAGCTAAAGAGCAGAGCTAACAGTCAGCAGCATGACTTTAAACATGCGGAGCTACGTCGATCGGAAGACGCTAAAATTCCAGAGCTAAAAGGTGACGCTGGGAAACACCTAAAAACCCAAACTAACAATTTGTCAAATTCAGCTGCAGGGACTTCAGGAACTGCAGGAAAAGAGGAAAATATTACCCAAAATACCAAGAACAAACTATTTGAAAAATCATTCATACCAAGGAAAAATATACAACCTAACCCTACTCCACAAATTAATATATACGAAGAAAGCCTATACCAAGCAAAACAGACATACAACCATATAGCCGGCACCTATATACAAAATATCCACAAAATACAAACATTCTTAAATAAAAACCCAAGATCTACTAATACCAAGCACCCAGAAGAAGACTATATTACCCAATACCTACATGGATATAATAAACTGATAGCACAACCAAACACCAACTCCAACCTAGTTAGAACCTGTTACAACTATGGATTACTCAGCACAGTCTATACAAAGACAGGAGACGAAATATCTACTATACCAGAATTACACAAAGCATTTACAACCTACAAGAGAATAACAAAAGGAACATTCTTTTACATAAAAATATACGCAGCACCAGCAGAAATACTATTCGACGAAATAAAACCAATCATACAGGTTGTAAAGATAGGATTAACAAGAGAAATGATTATACCAGAAAAAATAGACCAACAAGAGGAGATAATATGTACAGACATACCAGAATTCTACGCTAATAAAAGAATTATTGACTTAGCTACAATATTAAACGAACTAGCCAATAATTACTTAAATGGGAATTCTATCTGGAGCTATTATGCAAGAGACCAGACAATGATATATGCAAACTCGAGAGAGCATAAAGAAGTAGACATGGAAGAACTACGCCAGTGGATACTTAGTCTGCTTAAACCAGAAGAGATACCCACAACAAAAGCTATACGGAAGAACTACATTTCTCCAACACTTCTGACAAGATACTGTAAAACTATAGGACAAAAATACCCAGATCACCACTGTTCAAAATGCCAGGGTGAAGATAACAAACAGCTACCAGAGGTCCAGCTGGAATAACAATGACATAAAGAGGAAGGCGACATAAAGAGAAAGATACGAAGAAAAAAGATATGTGTGTCTGTAAAGTTTTTTGTTTTTTGTAAAAAGTCGTAAAGTAAATAGTAGTAGTGAATAGTAAGAGTCAATTTACTGTACAAATAGTAAGAGTCAAATACTGTACAAACAGTAAAGGTCATATAGTAAAGGTCATATGTAAACAGTTAAGGCCATTTGTAAATTCTATAAATTCATAGGATCCTCACAATTGAGGATATCCGCAGACAACTGGAATCTGTTTCTACTATTGTAAATCAGGATTTTACCATCTAAAACTAGAAGAAGAATCAAAACAATTAACAACATTTACTGTACCACAAGGATTTTATGAATGGAATGTACTACCTTTTGGATATAAAAACGCACCAGGTAGATACCAACATTTTATGGATATCTACTTTAATCAACTAGAAAATTGCATAGTATACATAGATGATATACTACTTTATTCAAAAACAAAAGAAGAACATATAAAATTATTAGAAAAATTTATGCATATAATAGAGATATCAGGAATAAGCTTAAGTAGAAAGAAGGCTGAAATATTAAAAAATCAAATAGAATTCCTAGGAATACAAATAGATAAGAATGGAATAAAAATGCAAATACATATAGTACAAAATGCATATAGGTATCTCAACATATTTACAAAGTTGCATGCTTTCATTCAAATCACCTTTGCATTTTAAATATCATGTACAACACACAACCAGAATTTCGCAACCATACAGTAACTACAGGTTTTGGGATGCAACCCACCAAAGAAAAAAACTGAAAAATAATTAAAAAAACTGCTCCTAACGACTACATTTCCCTTAAAACGGTCGTCATCCATCCATCATAGGGAACGGTCACTACTATGACTTCGGTTCAATGGGACCATTCTCGGTAAAAGAACCGAAAACAAACGCCGAGAAATCCAAGAAGTTAAAAAAATGTCAAAAATATATCGATCATTTCAATAGAAAAAATATGTACAAAATTAGCTAGCAACATTCAGCAACACACATCAATTTCACATAAATTTACAATACAGAACAATAACTTAACAATTCATAAATCACAGGGAACAACAAAATTTCACATGCACGACAACAGATTAGAGCATACATACATAACAGCACAGCCCAGCACCTAACTACTCCCACCCCACACTTAGCTCGAACACTGTCCCCAGTGTTCACAAAAATTAAAATAGCACAAAATCGGGTGGTGGAAATCCCTGATCAATCAAAGTACTCCACTTCTTCGTCGGGTGCTGCTGCTTCATCTCCCATGTCTGAATCACCCCCATCGTCTTCATCGGACTCCACATCGGAGTCCTCCCGACGTGTCTCCTCATCAGTGGGGACATCATCATCCGTGGGCTCTACAAATGCTGGCCCCACTCGGCATAGAGCCTCGGCGTTCTCGCCGAAGGGGTAGTCTAGCTCGAGCTGCCATAGCTCCTCCTCTGTCGCCGGCCTCCCGCTTATCCTCAGCTGGAGCATCTGTATCCCATACATGCGAGACATACACTGATCATCACGAGCATGTCGCTCGCCAAGTGTAAGCACTAGCCCGTGGGTGGTGTCAGGTGCCTTAGTTTTAGTAACATCTAAGGCCCGCCGCTCCATCTGCCGGATATAGTCAAGGGCCTCTTCCTCGACATCTAGGCCCCTGAGGAAGGTGGTCAGTAGTCCACCAAAGCTGTACCTGTGCCCCTGATGCAACCAGGCTCTCTTCATGGCGGAGATATTTACCGCCCCCACGTTGATCTCCAGCCCTTTCATCAGGGCGTACACCAGGCATACACGATCTCGAGTTACATCTGTCATATGTACCCCCGGGATTAGGCAGGAACAGACAATCTTCAGCCATATTCTGGCTTCCCTGTTCATCTGTGAATAGGGCAAAGTCTGGTGGTAGCCCCTCTCTTTGTGTCTGCTCCATCTAGCTGTCGATCGGGTCCCACACAAGGTGTGTCTGATGTCCGCATATGGTGGGGTAATGTTCAGCTGTCGGAGTACGTGGGCGTCTGTGTCCCGCGCTCCTATGATGGCATTGAGGTGGTGGGGCTCCAATGTGACTATTTGCCCTCTGATTTTTATGGTGTGACTTCTGATAGTCGGGTTCCAGTTGGCATAAAATTCCCGAACCAGGTGCAAGTTACATTCCTTGGGCTCTTCAAAGATGAAATTGAGCCCAGCTACCTCGATTCGGTGGACCATCCTAGGGAACTCCTGTGCCAATGGTTCCCGTGCTATATGCTCCTCGGGGAAATATTTGTTTTCTTTGTGCTTTGTGTACCACTTCTTCCCCTCATCCGTCACCCATGTTATTCCGTATTGGCGGCGTTGGCCGCGTGGAACTGCTGGTGCTGCTGGGACTTCTGTGCCCAGTCTGATTCGCTTCCTTCCGGCACCAGAAGTTGATGCGCCTTTCCCTTTTTCTTGACTGCTCGCCATTTTACCTGTCAACCCAAGTAGACAAGATCAACTTTAAGCCAATGAGTATTAACTTCGACTAAGGTCGGGTTAAGCTGAGTTACCCCACACTTAGTCCTTAGCTATAGTTATAACATACTGGCAAGATTATCTTTATTTACACAAATAAACAACCAACTATCAGACATGCTTAGTGCATACGACAAATTCGATGGTATATATTCTATGTACTACTCAGACTTCATACAGCTAACAACAATCATTACCATCGATAACCCTTTTAATCCATTGCACTTAGCAAGGAAAAACAAAGAAACAAAAACAACAACAAAAATTTATTTACACGAACCTATACAACCAACCCAATTCTTGCAAATTTTAATATTCCTCTAACCCGAGAATCCGTCGTTATTTCAACATCCTAACAATTAGTACATCGACTCATCTCATTCAACATGTACATCCCGGCATGAATTTCACAAGTTCACTACATTTTCTACTTCAAATTCAAGAACAAGCCCTAGAATTGATAGTATCAAGAAAATTCGATTGAATTATGCAATTAACGAGTTCAAGCAATCATAACGACATTCCGAACATTCATCAACAACACTTCAATTGAATTCATGATTAATTTCTACTTAGGGCAATTTAGCTCACCACACATGCTCAATATCGAAGAAATTCGACAAGAAATGAGATGGAATCGAAGAACATACCTTGAAGTTGAAGAATTGAAGCAAACTTGATGATTTTCTTAGCCTACTCCGTGTCACCTAGCAATACAATTCCGGTTCCTCAATTGACTAATACGGCTTTCAAGTATATTTCTATCAGGAAAGCACATCAAAACCCAATTTTCCCAAATCAAGTTAAGAACAATACCCTATTAATTCACAACTTTCCAATTTCTTGCTCTCTCGAGTGAAATTGGACTTTTTAGATGTGCATTAATGTTGGCCAAGCACTAATGCAGTAAGAACAAGAATTAATAGAACAACATGAAAGAAGAAGAAGAAAACCATATCATTTACAATCAAAATTCACTACACATGTTCAAAACCTTAGCAAGGAAGAGAATTAGCCACTCATTTGTGGATTGATCATCCTAAAACAAGTGTAAATCATACATACAATTGATTGAAAGAAGAAAGGAAGAGAAGAAATCTCATAGCTTTTTCGTCCCTCAACTGCTGCTAACCCACGTCCTAGCTCCACCAAGTCTGAACTAAAACTCCCTGATTAAAATAAACCTAAGTGTGCTATTTATACTAGAGGGAAATTTTTCCCGGAATAACAAGCAACGTGTCACGGAGGTCAACGCGGAGCACTGCCTCCGTGACACGGCGTGGACGCGGACCTTCACTGGAAATCCAGGGTCCGGTAAATTAGCCTCAACGTGGCACAGAGGCCAACGCGGAGGCCTATCTCCGTGCCACGGAGCTGTCGCGAGGCCTCACTGGAATTTGCCATTTAATTCCCTCTCCAGGCAGTGTGCCTCCGCGATGGTAGCGTGGCACGGCTCCATCGCGGAGCCCCTATAATTTGTGCATTCCAATGTCTTTTCCACGCTCGTATCCAAGTCCAACTCCGATATAGTTCCAACATGCATTTTAGCTCCTAAAAATCATATTTACCTGCAAAACAAATGCTAATCATGTTGGTTAGTATAAATTCATATTTTATTACCAATTACATGAGAATATATACACATTGCACACAAACAAGGCGAAAATAATACGTTTGAGTATCACTTGGGCATATAAATCTGCCCAAGATCACTTACCCCACACTTAAATCCTTGTTCGTCCTCGAACAACACATACACAACTCATGCAAATTACATCCCAACCTTCGTCACTATGGTGCGACCATTTACGCTACGGTCATACCGATTATTCAATTTTTGCAAATCATCACGAAAACATGCTTGGTCTTACAATACAATGACCTTTAATACATCAAGACTTCCTAGACTTTAAGAATTGATTCTTGATATCGGCAAACTCATGCAAATCAGCTAATCAAGAAATCCGACACGAAAATCAATCTTTCATCAAGCATGTGCCCTCACAACTCAAGAGAATCTTCCCCTTTTTGTTCATGCAACACACAAACATTCAAGTAGGGGCATATAAAAATTAATTTCACTCACTCTCCCAAAAGAATTCACATGCATCATGTCATGACCCATAGGCTTGCCCTTAGTGTATTACTCCACTAATATAAAGACATGCAATGTAAGATCACGTAGGACTTTAATGGGTTGTAACGGGGCTATGGATCTAGTATATATATTGGATTAGCCAATAATAGTCGCTAGCATCCTTAAGCGCCTTTTCGACACATTCCCATCGACTCATGGACATTGTTCCTCTCTTTTCTCTTTTTCTCCCATTCATGCTGGTTTACTTTCGTACTTCCCATTTCATCAAACACACTTGACACAAAACAAAGGGTTTTCATGTACCCTCAATATCATTTAATTACAACAAGTGCCTCTTCAACATCATCTTTTCTTTCTTCACTCTGCTTTTCTTTTTCTTTTCACTCTTTAACACTTTGGGAAACATTTTCTTTTCTTTGTAAGCGCTTAAGAGCTTCGTATAGACTTTAAGGCTAATGAAAAGAAGGAATAAAGCTTAGTTTATACAATTTTGGACAAAAGAAAGAAATCGGCTAAAGGCTCAACGGGCTAACTAGGGTATACAACATATAGAAAGGTAGAATTCGACAAGAAAAAAAATGGAAACTCTCGGTTAAAACAAAGAAATGCCTACATCCTTTCCAACACTACACTTCCTTCATTTCGTTTTGTATACACACCAGGCAAGTTCTAGACAATTCACAATGTCATGGAATACCAAAACCTCGCTTCACACTTCATGCACATGCTCGAATCAAGATGCATTCACAGACTCTCTAATTAGCCAACCACATGAATTCAAAATTAAGCCTCAATCATACTGAATCAAATTCTATAGCCTAGGTAACTCAACATATTTACCAAATTGCATGCTCTCAAACGAATCATTTTCACATTTTGAACATCAGTTACACACGCAACGAAATTTTTGCAACCATAAAGCAACTACAGTTCATTGATGCAATCCGCCAAAGAAAAATTAAAAACAAATTAAAATTCTACTCCTACCGACTACATTTCCCTTAAGACGGTCGTCATCCATCCATCATAGGGAACGGTCACTAACTATGACATTCGGTTCAATGGGACTATTCTCGGTAAAAGAACCGAAAACAAACTCCGAGAAACCCAAAAAAAATAAAAATCGAAAATTTTTGCAACACATCGATCATATCGATAGAAAGAAAATATTTACAAAATATTTACACTGCCAACCATAACTTTTCATACCACACATCATTAACCACACAAACAAATATATACACATACACCACAAATCAGTTCATAACAGGGAAAGCACAAACATACATACAAACCAAGGAAAAACATACAACAAATTAGAGCCCAAGTCCCAGCACCTAGCTACTCCCCACCCCACACTTAAATCGAACACTGTCCCTAGTGTTCACAAAAATTACAAAACACAATTTCGGGTGGTGGAACTCCCTGTTCAGTCGAAATATTCGACTTCTTCATCTGGTGCTGCTGCCTCGTCGCCCATATCTGAGTCAGCTCCATCGTCGTCATCGGACTCCACATCGGAGTCCTCACGACGTGTCTCCTCATCAGTAGGGACATCGTCATCCATCGGCTCCACAAAGGCTGGTCCCACTCGGCATAAGGCTCTGGCATTCTCGCCAAATGGGTAATCCAGCTCCAGCTACCATAATTCTTCCTCGGTGGCTGGTCTCCCACCAATCCGTAGCTGCAGCATCTGCATGCCGAAAATACGTGCCATGTACTGATCGTCACGAGCATGTCGCTCACCCAAAGTCAGCACTGGCCCGTGTGTGGTGTCGGGGGCCTTAGTTTTTGTCACATCGAGGGCCCTCTGCTCCAACTGCGGAATATAGTCCAAAGCCTCTTCCTCAATGTCGAGGCCTCGGAGGAAGGTGGTGATGAGTCCGCCAAACCCGTATCTGTGGCCCTGGTGCAGTCTGACTCTCTTCATGGCAGATGTAATGACCGCCCCAACATTAATCTCAAGCCCTTTCATAAGGCATACACCAAGAAGACACGGTCCCGAGTCACATCCGTCATGTGAACTCCCGGGATCAAGCACGAACACACAATCTTCAGCCATATTCTGGCCTCCCTGTTCATCTGCGAATAAGGCAGAGTCTGGTGGTAACCCCTCTCCTTATGTCTACTCCATCGGGCTGTGGATCGAGCCCCACACAACGTACGTCTGATGTCGGCGTACGGTGGGGTGATGTTTAGCTAGCGGAGAACGTGGGCGTCTGTGTTCCGCGCTCCAACGATGGCATTAAATTGGTGGGGTTCCAGAGTGACAATCTGCCCTCTGATTTTTATTGTGTGGCTTCTGATGGCCGGGTTCCAGTTTGCATAGAATTCCCGGACCAAATGTAGGTTGCACTCCTTGGGCTCCTGAAAGATGAAGCTGAGCCCAGCTGCCTCGATTCTCTGCACAATACGTGGGAACTCCTGTGCAAGTGGTTCCCGTGCGATATGTTCCTTGGGGAAGTACTTGTTTTCTTTATGTTTCGCGTACCACTTCTTCCCTTCATCGGTTACCCATCTTGTTCCGTATTGGCGGCGTTGGCCGCGCGGAACAGCTGGTGCAGCTGGGACTGTAGTGCCCAACCTCAATCTTTTCCGTCCGGTGCCTGAGGTAGAAGCACCCTTGCCCTTGTCCTGTCGACTTGCCATTGTACCTGTCAATATACATAAACAAACACAAAGTTAAGCTAAATACAAGTTAACTTAGGCTAAGGTCGGGTTAAACTAAGTTTACCCCACACTTAGTCCCTAACTATATTTACAATGCTTCGGCAAGGATTACTCTATTTACAACCTCAAACACAAGCAACTATAAGGTATATTGCTTAGTGCGTTCACGAAAAATTTCGACAGCATAACGATTAGCGTACTACTCAGACTTCATACAACTACTCCCAATCCTACTATCGATAGCAATCCAATCATCGCACTTAGCAACATAACAAAAAAAACAAAAACAACAACGAAAATTCTATGTACATACAAATCTAAATAATCAAACCAATTTACAAAATTTTCGCATTTTCCCCAACAATTCGAGAATTCGTCTTCTCTTAACATTCATACAATATTTACATCGACTTATCTCAATTTACAACCACACCCCGGCATCTAATTCATCAAACTATCAAGTTCCCCAATTCAATTTCAATAACTCAAGCCCTAGAATGCAATATTTCAATCAAATTCGAATTATTCACATAATCGACACGTTCAAACGCTAATTACAACAATCCGAACATAATCAATCACAAAATAATTCAACATCATGTTTAATTGCTACTTGGGGTGATATATTTCACCTCACATGCTCAAATTCGACTAAAATCGCCAAAAACTTGAGAGAAACGATGAAAACATACCTTTTAGTTGAAGAACCGAAGAAATTTGACATTTTCCTTGCTTATTAGCGTGGCACGTTGGTTGGGGAGGGGGAATTTGGTGTTTTGGTCGCGGAGGAGGAGAGAAATGGGGAGAAAAGAGGCAAAATCGGGGTTAATTTAAAGAAAAACACGCGGGTCACCCGGCAACCCGGTGTGACCCAGCACTGAATAAAGGGCAACGTGTCACGGAGGGTAACGCGGAGCCCCTCCTCCGTGACACGGAGCCAACGCGTTGGCTCTCTGGAAATTTTAAAAATTCTGATTTTGCCTTCAACGTGTCACGGAGGGTAACGCGGAGCCCCTCCTCCGTGACACGTAGCCAACGCCCCAGTGCACTGTTTCTTCAATAAAAATTATTTTCATACCTTGCCTTATTTTTACCGCTTCCATGCATATTTTTCTCCGGTTGACCTGAAAATCACCTCACTGAACGAAATTGGTTAGACTAATAGATTTTCCTAACTACCATGAAAAAATACTAACTAAAACGAAAACTTTTTTACAAAATCAAGAAAAAGAAAAATTAAAAATAAAAAAATAAAAAATACCAATTATGTACACTATACTAAAAGAAGAAAAATAGAATATTTTTCTTTTCACGGGTTGCCTCCCGTGCAGCGCCTGGTTTACCGTCGCGGCTCGACATCCATTATGCTCAATTATCTACTAGGGTGAGGGACGATTTTTCACGATCCTTGTCCTCCCCCCAGTAGTGCTCAGCCTCATCTGGTGGCCTTCCTGTTAACTCTCGGGAATCATTCATTATATTAGCATTCCCATGATCAATCACATTGATCACCGAGAGTTCCTCATTTACAATCGGGAGCTTGGGTGCTTTGTACACGTCAAAAACTTCTATCTTGTCATGTGCCCGCATTGTAAGTTGACCCGCAGCTACATCAATTAATGCTTTTCCGGTTGCCAAAAAGGGACGACCCAAAATAAATGGGACTTCAGCATCTGGTTCAAAGTCCAGAACAATAAAATCGATCGGAAAAATGAGGGAGCCCACTTGCACTAACACATCCTCAACAATACCATCCGGTTTAGCTAAGGACATGTCCGCTAGCTGCAAGATTACTGTGGTAGGTCTAGGACTCCCTAGACCTAACTTTCTGAACACCGAAGATGGCATCAGATTTATACTTTCCCCCAAGTCGCATAATCCACGAGCTCGGATACTTTGCCCAATAGTCAGCTAGATAGTAAAACTTCCAGGGTCTTTCAGTTTCGTGGGTAGTCTATTCTGAATCCGGGAAGTGCATTCCTCCGTTAAAGCCACTGTGGCATACTCAGTCAAGCGACTTTTGTTAGCCACGATGTCTTTAATATATTTTGCATACTTTGGCACTCCCTGCAAGACATCAACAAGAGGTAAATTAACATGTACCTGTTTAAGCACCTCCATAAATTTCTTGAAACACGCCTCCTCCTTGTGTTTCTTAAGTCGTTGAGGGAACGGGGGTGGAGGCCTTTCTGATTCTGTTTCTTTAGTCTTCCCCCTATCAGAACTTTGTTCCTCCTCAACATCTGCTGCTCCTGACTTTTGAGGCAGTCTTTCCGATTCCACCTCCTTCAACTGTAAGCCACTCCTCGTGGTCACTGCATTAACCTGCTTCGGATTAGGATCCGTGTCGCTAGGTAGTCCTCCTCCGGGTCTTGTATTTTGGGCACTAGCAAATTGCCCAAACTGATATACAAGGGCCTTGGTCGCCAATTGATTGTTCTTCACTTCGGCTGCCAATTTAACATAGTCAGCCTGCAATTGTGCCTGATTAGCGATCATGGTTTTGAACATCTCCTCAATAGTCGGTGATGGTGGTGGAGGAGGGGCATTGTGATTTCTGAATTGAGCTTGATAGTTTTGTTGCCCTCCTTGATTTCTCTGCATACCCTGACCAGAACTTTGGCCTTGTTGGTTGTTGCTACCCCACGAAAAATTCGGATGGTTCCTCCAATTTGAGTTGTAGCCACTACCAAACTGCTGCTGATTTCTCTGTGCATTGCCCACAAAGTTAACAGAATCAGGATTTGCACCACAACATTCAACTGAATGCTCACTACTACCACACACTTCACACCACATCTGCTGGACTGCATTGACCGAAGCTGAAGGCTGGTTCAAGTTCATATTGCTGAAGTGATTATTTAACTGATTTTGCAAGGCAGCTATCTGTGCAGCGATAGCTGTAAATCCATCCACTTCAAGCACTCCCGCTGCTTTCCTTGCTCCACCTCGAGATGAATCTGCATTCCATTCTGGATTGCCTTGTGAAATTCGGTTGAGCAAAGTGTACAGCTCCTCGTAAGTCTTTTCCAGTGCTTGCCCTCCAGCTGCTGAATCTAACAGAATTTTAGTGTGGGGTTCCAAACCCTCAATAAATGTGTGTACCAACACCTCATTGGACTGATGATGATGAGGACAGTCCCGCAACATGGATTTAAATCTTTCCCAGGCTTGATATAGATTTTCTCCCTCCCTCTGTTTAAAACTTAGAATTTGACTTCTAAGTCTGGCTGTTTTACCAGAAGGGAAAAATCTAATCAAAAACTTCCGTGCAAGATCATCCCACGTTGATATAGAATTGGGTGGTTCAGCTTTTAACCACCTCTTAGCTTCACCAAGTAAGGAAAACGGAAATAAGGTGAGCCGAACATAATCAGGTGACACTCCAGCGGGTATATAAGTGTCACTTATCTCCAAAAAGTTTTGGAGATGTTGTTGTGGATCTTCATGAGGGAGATCGGTAAATTGCCCGCTTGTGTGCAAAAGTTGCACCATATTCTGCTTTAATTCAAATCTCCCTCCAGGCTCTGGTTTGCGGATGCTAGAATTTATATTGTTAGCGTGTGGGATTGCCACCTCGCGAACCGGCCTTGCTGCTGCTTCATCGGGCACTAACACTGCCCTCACAACTGGTGGATTTTGTTGCTCCATAATAGATTGACGGAACAACTGCAGCTTCTTTTGTAGAGCTTCTCTACGTTGACTATGAAATTCACGTTCAGGCTCTAAGTAAGATTCCACCAGCTCCTTGTCCCTTGCCAGTGTTCACAGAAACAAAATCTGCAAAATACCGGCTAAGACCAAGTTGTTAACATTTAAGAAAATAAAAATAAAAATACAGTAAATTTACACTAAACACAATTTCACAAATTTGCCTAGCCGCCCCGGCAACAGCGCCAAAAACTTGTTCGGTGAGTTGTTGGGGTTATAAAACCGACACGCAAGTGCACGTGGTCAAACAAGTAATAAAGTGGCTAAGTAAGCCAAGTATCGATCCAAGGAGGCTCAGGGTATGTAAAAATTGCCTAAGTATACTATATTCTTATTTTACTTCTAACTATGCTAACAACAACGTAACCAACAGTTAATTGAGTTTCTGTTTATAAAATATATACTAAAACTATTAACAATTATTTACTATGAATTTAAACTATGGATATGAGCATGCCAAGGTTAAGAACAAGTAATGAATTCAATTGTAATAATAATTCGGTTAATCTCTTCTTCATGTTGCTAGCCAAGAACATTAGCCTAGAAACTAAAACTCTCGTATTTAATTTCACTTAAGAATCATAAACCATTCGTCTACATTTCTGTGATCAAATGCAATTTACGACCTAGCAATACAATTCCGGTTCCTCAATTGACTAATACGGCTTTCAAGTATATTTCTCTCAGGAAAGCACATCAAAACCCAATTTTCCCAAATCAAGTTAATAACAATACCCTATTAATTCATAACTTTCCAATTTCTTGCTCTCTCGAGTGAAATTGGACTTTTTAGATGTGCATTAATATTGGCCAAGCACTAATGCAGTAAGAACAAGAATTAATAGAACAACATGAAAGAAGAAGAAGAAAACCATATCATTTACAATCAAAATTCACTACACATGTTCAAAACCTTAGCAAGGAAGAGAATTAGCCACTCATTTGTGGATTGATCATCCTAAAACAAGTGTAAATCATACATATAATTGATTGAAAGAAGAAAGGAAGAGAAGAAATCTCTTAGCTTTTTCGTCCCTCAACTGCTGCTAACCCACGTCCTAGCTCCACCAAGTCTGAACTAAAACTCCCTGATTAAAATAAACCTAAGTGTGCTATTTATACTAGAGGGAAATTTTTCCCGGAATAACAAGCAACGTGTCACGGAGGTCAACGCGGAGCACTGCCTCCGTGACACGGCGTGGACGCGGACCTTCACTGGAAATCCAGGGTCCGGTAAATTAGCCTCAACGTGGCACGGAGGCCAACGAGGAGGCCTATCTCCGTGCCACGGAGCTGTCGCGAGGCCTCACTGGAATTTTCCATTTAATTCCCTCTCCAGGCAGTGTGCCTCTGTGATGGTAGCGTGGCACGGCTCCATCGCGGAGCCCCTATAATTTGTGCATTCCAATGTCTTTTCCACGCTCATATCCAAGTCCTACTCCGATATAGTTCCAACATGCATTTTAGCTCCTAAAAATCATATTTACCTGCAAAACAAATGCTAATCATGTTGGTTAGTATAAATTCACATTTTATTACCAATTACATGAGAATATATACACATTGCACACAAACAAGGCGAAAATAATACGTTTGAGTATCACTTGGGCATATAAATCTGCCCAAGATCACACCTCCATGAATTTCTTGAAACACGCCTCCTCCTTGTGTTTCTTTAAGCGTTGAGGGAACGGGGGTGGTGGTCTTTCTGATTCAGCTTCCTTTGTCTTCCCCCTTTCAGTACTTTGCTCCCTCTCAACTTTTGCTGCTCCCGATTGTTGAGGTGGTCTTTCTGGTTTCACCTGTTTTAGCTGCAAACCACTCCTCGTGGTCACTGCATTTACCTGCTTGGGATTGGGATCCGTGTCGCTCGGAAGTCCTCCTCTAGGCCTTGTGTTTTGGGCTCCAGCAAATTGCCCAAATTGATATTCAACTGCCTTGGTAGCTAATTGGTTGTTTTTCACTTCAGCTGCCAATTTCACATAGTCAGCCTGCAATTGAGCTTGGTTAGCTATCATGGTCTTGAACATCTCCTCAATGTTGGGTGATGGTGGTGGAGGAGGTGCATTGTTGTTTCTAAATTGTGCTTGATAATTCTGCTGCCCTCCTTGGTTCCTTTGCACACCCTGACCCAAACTTTGCCCCTGATGGTTGTTGCTACCCCAGGAGAAATTAGGGTGATTCCTCCAATTGGAATTGTAGCTATTACCATACTGCTGGTGGTTCCTTTGCACATTTCCCACAAAGTTTACCGAGTCAGGATTGGCTCCACAACACTCAGCTGAGTGCTCACTGCTTCCACACACTTCACACCACATCTGCTGCACTGCATTAACTGGGGCTTGAGGCTGGTTCATTGACATGTTGCTGAAGTGGGTGTTAAGTTGATTTTGTAATGCAGCTATTTGTGCAGCAATAGCTGTAAACCCATCCACTTCTAGCACTCCTGCTGCTTTCCTTGTCCCGCCTCTTGACGAATCAGCATTCCATTCCGGATTGCCCTGCGAAATACGGTTCAACAAGGTATACAACTCCTCATAAGTTTTCTCCAGCGCTTGTCCTCCAGCTGCTGAGTCTACCAATATTTTTGTGTGGGGTTCCAAACCCTCTATAAAAGTGTGCACCAGCACATCATTGGACTGATGATGATGAGGACAATCCCGCAACATGGATTTGAATCTCTCCCAGGCCTGATATAAATTCTCTCCCTCTCTCTGTTTGAAACTTAGAATCTGACTTCTAAGTCTTGCTGTTTTACCGAGGGAAAAAACCTTATCAAAAATTTCCTTGCAAGATCATCCCACGTAGAAATAGAATTCGGTGGCTCAACTTTCAACCACCTCTTGGCTTCTCCCAATAGAGAAAATGGGAACAATGTAAGCCGGACATAATCTGATGACACTCCAGCGGATATATAAGTGTCACTTATCTCCAAAAAATTTTGGAGATGCTGTTGTGGATCTTCATGAGGGAGACCGGTAAACTGCCCGCTAGTGTATAGCAATTGCACCATATTCTGCTTAAGTTCAAACCTCCCTCCTGGCTCAGGTTTGCGGATGCTAGATGTGACATTATTAGCATGTGGGATTTCCACCTCGCGAACCGGCCGAGCTGCTACTTCTTCAGGCACTAACACTGCCCGTACTACCGGTGGATTCTGTTGTTGCTCCATGATCATCTGTCTGAGCAACTACAGCTTTTTTTGTAGAGCTTCTCTCCTTTTACTGTGAAATATTCTTTCTGGCTCTATATACGAGTCCACCAGCTCCTTGTCTCTTGCCAGTGTTCAACAGAAATTAAATCTGCAAAATACAGGCTAAGACCAAGTTGTCAACACTAAGAAAATAAAATACAGTAAATTAACACTTAAAACAAATTCACCAATTGCCAGTCCCCGGCAACGGCGCCAAAAACTTGTTTGGATGTTTGTTGGTGTTATATGGGTATATAACTCACACGCAAGTGCACGTGGTCGAACAAGTAGTAAAGTGGCTTAAGTAAGCCAAGTATCGATCCCACAGGGACTGGGATGAAGTGCAATCTGCTCAAGTGTACTATATTTCGATTCTAAAAATGCAGACAACGGTGTAACCAAAAGTTTGATATTTTGTTTTATAATTTTTATGCTAAATCTAAAATAACTATATAATGTGAGTCTGAACTATGAATGAGAGCATGCTGAGGTTAAACGAACATGTAATGAAATTAATTTTCGATATAATTTGGTTAGTCTTTTCCTCCGGTTGCTAGCCAAGAACTATTGCCAAGAGATTAAAACTCTCGTATTTAACCTCACTTAAGAATCATGAACCATCCACCTACATTTCTGTGATTAAATGCAATTCATGTTCTAGCCATACAAACCCGATTCCTAAATTGACTAATACGACTTTCAGGTATATTTCTATCCTGAAGGTAAATCAATTCCCAATTTTCCCAAACCAAGAAAAGATCATATCCTATTAATTCACAACTTTACAATTTCTTGCTCTCTCGAGTGAAACCGGACTTTTTAGATGTACATTAACGTAAGCCACACATTAATGCAGTAAGAACAAGAATTAATAGAACAACCATGGAAGAAAAGATGAAAAACCAAAGAATCAATGATCACATTTCACTACAATTGTTCATAACCTCAGCAAGAAGGTGATTTAGCCACTCATTTGTGGATTAAACATCGTTTAAATGAGTGTTAAACATACAAGCAATTGAATACAAGGAGAAAGAAAAAGAGAAAAACCCTGATAATTTCGTCCCCTCAACTGCCTGTAACCCACGTTCTTGCTCCACCAAGTCAGAATATTGAAAAATGAACCTAAGTGTTCTATTTATACTGGTGGGAATTTTTCTCGAAATAACAAGCAACGTGTCACGGAGTGCATCGCGGAGCACTGCCTCCGTGACACGCTACGGATGCGGACCTTCACTGGAACTGGGGGTCCAGGAAATATAGCCCAACGTGGCACGGCGTGCAACGCGGAGCCAAGCCACCGTGCCACGGACCCATCGCGTACCCTCTCTGGAATTTGGGCGAAATTTCCCTATCCAGGCAGAAGGCCTCCGCGATGGCAGCGTGACACGGCTCCATCGCGGAGCCCCTTTATTTCATGTTGTCCAATGTCTTGTCCCTTGCTCGCATCCAAGTCCAACCCCGATATCCTCCAACATGCATTTTAGCTTCCCGAATTTACATTTTACCTGCAAAACAATGCTAATCATGTTGGTTAGTATAAATTCACATTTTATTACCAATTACATGAGAATGTATACACATTGATAGATAAACAAGGCTAAAATGGTACTTTTGAGTATCACTTGGGCATATAAATTTGCCCAAGATCAGCCTTCAGCCTGTCCCTTATCAACTGAACCTTTACCATGGCCTCATGAATCGAATCAGGTCCTATCATAGCTGCCTCACCAACCTCAAACCATCCGATGGGCGATCTACACTGGAGTGATAGCTGTTATTGTAAGCAAACTCGATTAAAGGCAAGTGATCATCCCAACTACCTTTAAAGTCCATCACACAAGCTCTCAACATGTCTTCGTGAGTTTGAATTGTCCGCTCCGCCTGACCATCCATTTGCAGATGAAATGCTGTGTTGAGTTTAACCTGAGTCCCAAGCCCTTTTTGGAAAGACCGCCAAAATTGAGAGATAAACGGAGTACCTCGGTCTGAGATAATAGACAAAGGCACCCCATGAAGTCTAACCAACTCCCTAATATACAATTTGGCATAATCATCCACTGAATCTTTGATTTTTACTGGTAGAAAGTGTGCAGCCTTGGTCAACCTATCTACCACCACCCAAATGGAGTCATATTATCAATGAGTACGAGGTAGACCGGTAATGAAATCCATATTAATCTCCTCACACTTTCAAGTGGGAATTCTGATATCCTGAAGTACGCCTCCCGACCTTTGATGTTCGACCTTCACTTGCTGACAGTTTGGACATTTGGCTACGAACTCTGCAATCTCCTTCTTCATACCAGCCAACCAATAGATTTCTCGCAAGTCCCAATACATCTTCGTGGATGTCGGATGGATAGAATATCTGGTACCATGTGCCTTATGCAATATCTGGACTCGCAAATCATTAATGTCTGGAACACATAGACGACTCTAGTATCGGAGCACACAATCTCCCTCTTGGGAGAAGACCTCCACCTTTTGACTCCGTACCGCCTCCTTCAATTTCCTAAAAATTGGATCCTCATCTTTCCTAGATTTGACATCAACCACCAAGGACGATTTTGATCTATTTTGCACGACAACACCGGCATCGATCAAGTCGACCAATCTAACTCCCAACCTTGCAAGTCGATGGACCTCCTTCACCAACTCCTTCTTTCCCTCATCCACGTGGGATACACTCTCCATAGAGAGCCTACTAAGTGCATCCTCAACCACATTAGCCTTGTCCGAGTGGTAAAGGACACTCATATCGTAGTCCTTCAGTAACTCCAATCACCTCCTTTGTTGAAGATTGAGATCTTTCTGCGTGAACATATATCGCAAGCTCTTATGATCCATGAATACATCCATGTGGACCCCATACAAGTAATGCCGCCATATATTCAATGCAAACACTGCCGGAGATCTACTCATATGCTAAGTGTCTTTGTTGTGTGTAAACTTTCTATTTGATGTATTCCTATGTAACGGCTATTAATGAATAAAAAGTGCAGGTCTGCTTTGTTAAATATTCCTTAGGCCAATTCAAGATCATGGTTTAGGTAGTTCTTTTCATGTATTTTAAAATGTCTCGAGGCATAAGCTATCACTTTCCCATGCTGCATCAACACATACCTGAGTTTGACTCGCGAAGTATCACTATACACAACAAAACCATCGGTATCCTCAGGTAGGGTCAACACTGGTGCAGAAGTGAGTCGGGTCTTCAATTCTTGAAAGTTTTTCTCACAAGCCTCCGACCATTGAAACTTCACCTTCTTCTGAGTCAACTTGGTCAATGGTGCAACAATAGATGAAAAACCCTCCACAAATCTCCGATAGTAACCTGCTAAGCCCAAAAAGTTTTTGATATCTGATGGGTTCACTAGTCTGGGCCAATTCTTTACCGCCTCGATCTTCTGAGAGTCTACTTTTATGCCCTCACCTGATATCACATGGCCTAGTAATGTCACCGAGTCCAACCAAAACTCACATTTGCTGAACTTTGCATACAACCGACGATCCTTGAGATCTGAAGCACTATTCTCAAGTGAGCGGCATGCTGCTCCTTGCTCCGAGAGTATATAAGGATGTCATCAATGAACATAATCACGAACATGTCCAAATATGCCTCGAACACCCTGTTCATTAGATCTATAAAAGTTGCAGGGGCATTGGTTAGTCCAAAAGACATAACAACAAATTCGTAGTGATCATACTGAGTCCTGAAAGTAGTTTTCGGGATGTCACTCTCCCGAACCCTGACCTGGTAATACTTGAACCTGAGATCAATCTTGGAGAAACACTGGCACCCTGAAGCTGGTCAAACAAATCATCGATCCTGGGTAAGGGGTACCTGTTCTTGATGATAACCTTGTTCAACTGCCGATAGTCAATACACATGCAAAGGGAACCGTCCTTCTTTCAAACAAATAATACTAGTGCACCCCATGGAGACTTACTCAGCCTAATAAAGCCCTTATCTAATAGGTCCTTCAACTGATCCTTCAACTCCTTTAGTTCAGCTGGAGCCATTCTGTGAGGCGGAATAGATATAGGCTGCGTGTCGGGAAGAAGATCTATACCGAAATTAATCTCCCGCTCGGGAGGGACACCTGGAAAATCATCAAGAAAGACCTCTGGATACTCACGTACTACTGGTATGGACTAGATAGTCGGGGTCTCGGACTCCACGTCCTTAACCCTAACTAGATGGTACATGCAACCCTTAGAAATCATCTTTCTGGCCTTAAGGTAGGAAATAAATTGACCTACAGGCATAGCTGGACTACCCTTCCATTCTAAGAATAGCTCACCCAGAAAACTGAACTCTACTGACCAGGTCCTACAATTAACTGAAGCATATCATGCGAATAGCTAATCCATGTCGAGAATAACAGCGAAATTGGTCATGGTTAACTCTATAAAGTCCCCTGAGGTGACCTTATGAAGAACTGAGACCGGGCAATCTCTATACATCCATCCAGCTATAATTGAGTCACCTACTAGAGTAGAAACTGAGAAGGGCTCTGACAAAACATCGGGACTGACTCCGAAGCTACTAGCTATGTATGGTGTCACAAAAGATAGGGTAGCCCTCAGATTTAGCAATGCATATACATCAACATGAAAGACTCTCAACATACCGGTGACTAGATCTGGTGAGGCCTCCTGTTCCTGACGAGTGGCTAAGGCATAGAATCTGTTCTAGCGCTGCCTGCCAGTTGTGCTAGTGGATGCCCCTTGATATGTTGTGCGTGGGGGTGGGTTTGCTAAACTAGAAGCTGGGCCTCGGCCCCCAACCTGATCCTGTTTTGCAGCAGGACAATCTTTGAGCATATGTCTAGGCTTACCATACCCAAAACAAGCTCCTGACCCTGCCAAGCACTGGCCTATGTGTCCTCGGCCGCACCTGTGACAAGCTAGAATTCTGGAGTCTGCGGGTCTATTCCTATGACCCCTCGAGCCTTACGATCACCCTCTCTGATCATGTCTGGGCACACTTAGTGCTGAAGATGCTAGGGCTGATGATCTCTGGTGGTTCTGTTGTTGGTGCCCACCATCGGGCCTCTGCTGAGAGAATTTGTGGTCCTCAGTCCTGGCCCTCTTGGCCTCCCTCTCCTTCGAATGTGTCGCCTCCATCTGTTGATCGTACAACACAATGCGAGGGAAGTCTATGTCCTGATAGAGCATAGCTGCCCTGCAGTCCTTGTCCAAATATCCTGCTATACCATGCACAAATTTGCTCACCCGCGCCCGATGGTCGGCCACTAACTCCGGGGCATACTTAGATAGGCGGGTGAACTCAAGGGAGTACTCCTGAATAGTCATCCTTCCTTGACTTAGATTCACAAATTCAGCTGCCTTCAACTCCCTCATCTCTCGAGGGAAGAACCGATCTAGGAATGCAACCTGAAATTCCTCCCATGTGATCGTTCCTGCTCCTGCGACCCTGCCGTCCTTCCACTGGCGGAACCAAATATGCGCAACCCCCTTCAACTGGTAGGAGGCCAACTCTGCGCACCCAACACTATCATACGGGTCCTCATCTATCTTGGACCCCAAAAACTCCGGTAAGTTCATTCTCAAGAAGCCTCGGACTCTGGCCGCCATTGCATTATCGTTTTGAGAAACATGCACAACGACCTGCTGATTGACTTGAGCGGTCAAGGCTTGTGCAAGCATCTGAATGGCATCTCAGAACTCAATATGAGTGGCTGGCTCCGGTGCCTGAGGCTCCTAAGCTGGTGGGGCTGGCTGATGCTCATGACCGTTTCCATCCTCGTGGTCTTCACCACCTCCATTCCTCCTTCCATTCATCCTTCGAGGAGCCATGATTCTACAATTGCAAATAGCACGAATTAGAAGGATAGAAAGGCTTCTCATCACACGACATAGATCATGAAAGAAGGGAACATTTCATAAACGTCTAGTAGCCTCTTCGTCATAAGTATGGTGCGCTTCACACCCATAAAAAAGACTCTACCTAACGGGCTTTCAGAATCCCAAGGACACATCAAACCTATGGCTCTTATACCAAGTTTGTCACGACCCGAGCATAGACCCGGATCGTAGACACGGGACAAGGGACCTCGAGAGACCCCAAGTCGACCCATGACATAAGCATTCAACTAACTCATTTAATAACATGAAGAAAGCATAATTAAAAACTCAGCGGAAGTATCATACAACGGCACATCAAAATAATATTTGAAGTTATACATACATAAGTCTGAAAGTCTCTAATCTAGATGAGTTGATGGGACAAGACCCAAACTAACTCCACAAAACCTAAAACTGAAATATGACATGAAGCTGAAAGTCTAGTCCTCGAAAGATAAGGACTCACCAATCACGCAGGTGCTAACTCTGATAAGCGACTACGAGCAGGGCTGAACCTGAGAATCGGATCCTGCATCATGAAATGATGCAGCATAGAAAGTATGCAGTCAGTACGTGGAATGTACCGAGTATGCTAGGTAAGTAAAGCCGCTCTAGAAAAGTAATTCTTTTAAAACATTCATACCATATCATAAGCTTTCAAGTATAAGTAGAAGGGCTATATGCATTCATCCTGAAATCAAAATCTTATCATGACATGACCATGCTTAGCTTTACGACATCATGACTGACTCAAATGAATCAAAGCTGAACATAACATTTATATCAAAAGCTGAACATTGAGTCAAACCTTACTTTTAGAACATGCATGCCTAAGGTAATCATCATGAGTTATGAATATGAAAATCTGAATGATATAGACAGTGGGAGACTCGTCACTTAACCGACATACCACGATAGAAATTACGTGGTCCTAACTATCACACTCAAGAGGGATGAGCCGTTCATAACCTTACCAGGGCGATGGACGATACCATGATATCGATATCAAGCTTAAGGGGATTTCCTAACCTTCTAGATCCTAAACTAATTCATTTTGGGTTATTTTGAGGGGATTTAGAGGGGAAAAATAGTTTTCCCTCTCTTTCCCACTCATCTTTAGAAAATATACCGTAACCTTTGATCTTCAGAAGCTCTCAAGAAAGACTATGGTTTCCTCCATTGCAGTAGTACAAGCTTCTTTCTTTGGGTAAATTCTTTATCAGCTATGTGAGAATTCAACAAGGGAATAGTTCTTCCCTTGTGTCCTCCAAAACCCTTCTTTAGTTTTCTATGAAAATCCTAGCCCAATGTTTTCAAATGCAAACATATTATATGTAAATTTTCTTTGAATTAATGTAGAATGATATCCATGATTATTTTAGACATGTTTTCCATCAGCTCATGCTTAAATTGATATTATTTCCACAAAAGTGAATTCTAGCCCTGTAGATTTTCGAATGTTGGGAAATTCTTGAAAATGTCTTGTTTAATCCTTGTGGAATTATATTGTTGTAATAATTATGGGTATTTTCCCACCAGTTGATGATAGTATTGATGCTTATGCTTGTGCATTGGCTTTATCCCTAGTTCTTGAGGGTAAAATAGACTAGAAATTTTACTGAAATGAATAAATCTTGATATTCTCTTGACTATACTAGTGTAATGAATTCCCATGTTATTTTATATGCAGAATTCTCATTCAGATACATAGTTGTCTAGCCTTAGTCAAAATATGAAAATACCTAGTGTCAGTCAGAAATGTCAGCTGATCAGTTTGACTATAGAATTCCATGAGGTGTCAGTATTGCCTCCCAGTTCTCAGAATCAGATTCAGAATTTAGTTTATTGGTCCACTAGGCAGTCATGACACTTTTGACACAATAGCTCTGACTAGCCTTAGGACCCCAGATCAGAATTCAGTTTGTTCTTAGACGGTTATGACACTTTTAGATAAGAAGCTCTAACCAGTCTAGGACCCAGTTCCAAAACCTGGTCCGATAAGACTCTTAGGGTACTTTCAGTTATATATCCCTGAATAGTCTTGGGCCTCAGTTTCGAGCTATCAGCTTAGTATCCAGTTTAGGATTATCCAATGGGAGTAACACCGAGCGGACCGGGGTTCTAGTGTACCCAGGTTTCCAAAAGTACATTGCCAGCGTAGGTTTCAGTAGTTATTGGCCTAATTGGTCCCAGAATTTTGTGATCACCCAGTTCATGCCATTATACCCTGGCAAGGTATATTGGATCCTACCGGTGGGGTGTATACATCGGACTCCATATTTAGCTCACGTGGTTACATGTCAGTTATAGACTCTCCCACTAGTCAGTTCATCCGGTCTTAATCCAATTCAGTTCAGATCAGTATTCCAGACTTAGAACATGTTTTGACCATCATACAAGGTCTTCTAGAGCACCCTAGTATTTCAATTATTCAGCTCAGTATCTTTAGTTGGTCATTGCATGTCTTTCAGTTCAACATTTCTTTGTTATTTATTTTATTGTATTATGTTCCTCTCACTTACTAAGTAAATTTAGAGTACTGATGCATACTTTTATACTATATCATTTTATGATATAGCTGCACGCAGTCTCAGCCCTGTTAGGCGACTGTTCATTGAAGAACTCAACTATCTAGTTGGTGAGTCCTCATCTTTCGAGGACGAAGCTTATTTATTTAGTTATTCTTTCATTTCTTTTATTTAGATTTGGAGTTAGCTGTGATTTTTGTCTCAACAGCTCATCAGACCTAGTGGCTTTCAGAAGTAAGGTTGTTTTTAGACTCAGATTGATTCTTGTAAATATGTAACCTTGTTCAAGTATTATTATTTTTGCTTTAAATTTCCGCTGCATGTATTTCAATGTTAATCAGAATGACAGTGTATCATAGACTAGGGGTTGAATTGGGCTCACTTGTGGCGTCAAGTACCGTGTTCCGTCTAGGGTGTAAACTCGGGATATGACAGACTAGAAGCAAAGGTCATTGGAGCTTGTAACGAATCGTTCTATCCAATCATCGTAGGGGATCTGAGACATGTTTTGGGGGTAAAACAATGAGGGATGTAACAGACCACTGGAGTCAGTAACGGTCCGTTGTGGCGCCCGTGGTCACTGGCAGAACAGTTTTTCCAGGTAATTCATTAAGGGTATTTTAATCAATCCTAAGCTCTAGGGTCCTAAACTACGTCATTTTAAGCTATGAATAGTGAGTTTTAAGAGGGGTAAGTTCATTCTAAGCTATTTCTGTTCATGCATGCAAGTGTAGAAGTTTAGAGAGGTGATCAAACTCAAATTCTTCCAAGTTTTCATCAATTCTTCATTGGGCAATCAGGGAGTTGTAGAATCTGATTCTCTCAGGTATGTAGGGTTATGAATGGGTGAATTTGTTCACACCCACGCCTAATCTCTCTCTAATCCATGAAATTCGATTGATAATCCTATGGAGTTTTATCCCAATTCCTATCTGTGGATTAATTCCTCTCATGTATAATTTCATGTTTTACGAATCATGGGCAGATTTTACAACTATTTAAAATTTGAATTCCTTACAAACTATGCCCAATTATGTATGTTTCATGATAAATCAAGTTATGATTTTGGTTTTATCATGATGTTCATTAACCCATTATGATTTATGACTTATGATATGATTTCTCTCAAATGCTCATCATGAATTTATGAATATCAAGTATATACATGTTTTGTAAGTATGCATGAACCTTATAATTTCTGATTTATGATTATGGCAGACTCACGGGCCTTACTTTCATGTCTAGTTCACATATTTCAAGCATGCTTATGGTTATCATGATTTTAATAAGCCTATGAATCTCATGTATATTATCCTATGAGAACTATATATGTTTTGGGAGTAGTATTTAACACGAGTAGATTCAGGGTCCAAGCATGCCCCGAGTCCCAGAACTACGTGCCAACAAAGCCATGATGGGACCTCCATGTTACTGTTCCTTTTGCTGAAATGGGCCCTCTATTATGATAGCACACCTCTCCATGGTTCTACCCTTGGCAAGGTACGAACGCCCTCTCCACTAGGGGTTTACAAGTTGGGCTCCATGTGTGCTCATATGGGGTATATCGGTTATAAGAATCTCCCACTATTTCTCATGATTTACGTATGATTATAACTATATACTTTGGTTCAAGTCATATTTAATAAAGCTTTTCTCTCGTGAGTATGATTATAAATGATTTACGAATATTTTGGAAATCTTGAGCCTTATGTTGCATTATTATATTTATGTTACGATTATGTTTGTCCTACTCTTATGAAATTTTATGTATTTTAAATATCCGTTTTACTTACCTTGCATATTCGGTACATTCCACGTACTGACCGCATACTCTATGTTGTATTATTTCATGATACAGGCTTTGATCTTCAGACTCAACCCCGTCACTAGCCAGTTCTTCGAAGTTAGCATTCAACTTCAGTAGTGAGTCCTTATCCCTTGAGGACTACTCATTTTCAGTTATCTTGTAATTTTAGTTTCAGACTTGTTGGGTTAGTTGGGGGCGTTGTCCCGTCAACCCATCAGATATGATAGAGGCTTTCAGACTGTATGCAGTAATCAACTTGTCATGTATGAAGTGAATTCCTGTTCTGATGTCATGTTATGATTAGACTTCCGCTATGTTATTATGTTAAGTCTTCCACTTTATTTGATTGAGTTAGATGTATGTTCATGCCATGGGTCGACTGGAGTCTCTCGGGGCTCCTTGTCCCATGTCTCAATCCGGGCCTATGTTGGGGTCATGAAAAACTTGGTATCAGAGCATAGGTTTTTGAAGCGTCCTAGGGTGTTTTAAAGCCGTGTTAAGTAGAGTCTTCTTCATGGGTGTGAAGAGCGCCACACTTATGACGAAGAGGCTACGAGATGTTTAGGAAATATTCCCTTCTTTCATGATCTATGTCGTGCAATGAATTGTCTCTTTATCCTTCTAATTCATGCTATTCACATTTGCAGAATCATGCCTCCCTGTTGAGTTAACGATAGAAGAAATGGAAATGGCAATGGCCACGAGGATGGCAATGAAGACGGGCACCCACAAGCCCCACCAGCCCATGAGCACCATGCACTGGATCCGGTTGCCCATGCTGAATTTAGGGCAACCATTCAAATGTTAGCACAGGCCTTGACCGCTCAGGTCAACCAGCAGGCGGTAGCACATGTCCCCCAGAACGAGAATGCAGCGGCAGCGAGTGTTTGAGATTTTCTGAGGATGAAACCTCCCGAGTTCTTTGGATCAAAGGTGGACGAGGATCCATATGATTTCATTGAGGAGATTCTAAAGATCACCCAGAATATGAGGGTGACTGGAGAGGAGTGTGCCGATTTGGCCTTATATCAGCTAAAGGGGGTCGCATACATTTGGTTCAAACAATGGAAGGAGAGTAGGGCAATTGGAGCAGGCCCTATCAATTGGGACGAGTTCCACACCGCTTTTCTTGATCGGTTTTTTCCTCGGGAGATGAGGGAGTTGAAAACGGTCGAGTTTGTGAATCTTAAGTAGGGGAAGATGATGGTTTAGGAGTATGCCTGGGATTTCACATGTCTGTCCAGGTATGCACCCGAGTTGGTGGAGGATCAGAGAGCCTGTGTGAGCAGGTTCGTACACGGGATAACAGAATCCTTGGTCAAGGATTGCTGGTCCTCCATGCTTCTCCAAGATATTGACTTTGCTTGGATTGTCCTGTACGCCCAGCAAATGGAGACTGTATAGTTGAGCGAGCGGGAGAGGGAGGCCAAGAGAGATAGAACTGATAGCATCGGATTCTCCCAGCCGAGGACTAGTGGGCACCGTTAGTAGTCCCACCAGAGATCTTAGGCCCAAGCACCATCATCAGCTAGTGTTCCCTCCTGACCCAGACGTGATCAGAGGGGTAGAGTGTCAGACTCGAGGAGCTGGGGGAGCATTTTAGGAGATTGCACTTTTCTAGCCTATGCAAATTGTGGAAAGAACTACCCAGGGAGGTGTTTGGTTGGGTTAGACTCTTGTTTCAAGTGTGGAAAACCCGGACACAGGCTCAGAGATTGCCACTCAGCCATATTAGGGGATGGTGGAGCTCATACTCTAGCTTATAGTTCAGTAGCTCCACCAGTATGCCCCGCTCAGCAGGGTGCTTCTACTAGCATAGATGGTAGACAACGCCAAAATAGATTTTATGCCCTAGCATCCCGCCAGGAGCAGGAGGTCTCCCCGGACGTAGTCACTGGTATGTTACAAGTTTTCTACCTTGATGTATATGCTTTGTTAGATCCAGGGGCTACCTTGTATTTTGTGACACCTTATGTGGCTAGTAGTTTCGGAGTCAGTTATAAAATATTGAAAGAACCCTTCTCAGTCTCTACTCATGTAAGTGATTCAGTTGTAGCTAGACGAGTGTATAGAAATTGCCCGGTCACAGTCCTTCAGAAAGACACCTCAGCAAATCTAGTAGAGTTAGCCATGGCCGATTTTGATGTTATCCTCAACATGGATTGGCTCTTTGCATGTTATGATTTAGTTAATTGTAGAACCCGGGCAGTAGAGTTCAGATATCAGGGTGAGCCTGTCTTAGAATGGAAGGGTAGTTCAACCATGCCTGTAAGTCGTTCGTTTCCTACCTTAAGGCCAGAAAGATGATCTCCAAGGGTTGCGTGTACCATTTAGTTAGGGTTAAGGATGCTACGTCCTCCAGTCCGTCCTAGTAGTATGTGAGTATCCAGAGGTCTTCCCAGATGATTTATCGGGAATCCTTCCCGAGTGGGAGATTGATTTTGGTATTGACCTTCTTCCTGATATGCAGCCTATATCTATTCCTCCTTACATAATGACTCCATTTGAGTTAACGGAGCAGTTGAAAGACCTTTTAGTTAAGGGGTTCATCAGATCGAGCAAATCCCCATGGGGTGCACTAGTCCTCTTTGTTTGAAAGAAAGATGGTTCTCTTTGTATGTGTATTGATTATCGACAATCGAACAAGGTCACCATCAAGAAAAGGTATCCTCTTCCCAGGATTTATGATTTGTTTGACCAGCTTCAAGGTTCTAAGTGCTTTTCGAAGATAGACCTCAGATCCGGATACCATCAGCTTAGGGTCTGGGAAAGCGATATTCCGAAGAAAACCTTTAGAACTCAGTATGGTCACTACGAGTTTGTAGTTATGTCATTTGGACTAACGAATGCTCCTGTAGCTTTTATGGATATGATGAATAGGGTGTTCAAGCCATACTTGGATATGTTCGTGATCGTGTTCATTGATGACATCCTGATATACTCTCGGAGCGAGGAGGAGCATGCCACACATTTGAGGGTGGTACTACAGACTCTTAATGACTGCCAACTATATGCAAAATTCAGAAAGTGCGAGTTTTGGTTGGACTCGGTGGCATTTTTGGGCCATGTGTTGTCAAGTGAGGCCATAAAGGTGGACTCCCAGAAAATAGAAGCGGTGAAAAATTAGCCTAGATTGATGAATCCTTAAGATATCAGGAGCATCTTGGGCTTAGCTGGATACTATTGGAGATTTGTTGAGGGATTTTCGTCTATTGCAGTGCCATTGACAAAATTGACCAAAAATAAAGTGAAGTTTCAATGGTCGGAGGCTTGTGAGAGGAGCTTTGTCACGACCCGAATGTTGGGCCCGAATCATAGACACGGGACAAGGGATCTCGGGAGACCCAAGCCGATCCATAACATAAGCATACATCTAACTCATTCGATAAACTAAAGAAATCATCAATACAACTCAGCAGAAGCCTAACTCAATAAAACATCAGAACAAACATCCGAAGCTAACACATACATAAGTTTGAAAAACCTCTAATCTGGACGAGTTGATGGGACAAGATCCCAACTTACTCAGCAATATTGAAACTGAAAATACATAAGAAAACTGAAAGTCTAACCCTCGAAGGATGAGGACTCACCAACAAAGAAGGTGCGAACTCTAACAACTGACTACGAGCGGGGCTGAGCCTGGGAGCTGGGTCCTGTATCATGAAACAATACAACATAGAAAGTATGCGGTCAGTACGTGGAATATACTGAGTATGCAAGGTAAGTAAAACCGCTTAAGTAAAGTAAATCATTTAGAACATTTCATAACATATTATTAGCTTTCATGTCTGGGAGGAAGGACTACATGCATTCATTCTGAGATCATAATCTTTTCATAATATGACTTATCCGTAGCTTAATAACATCATAACTGACTTGAATGACTTAAGCTGAAATATGACATTTATAGAAAAGCTGAAAAATGAGTCAAACCTTACTTTTAATACATGCATGTTTAAAGTAATAACCATGAGTAATGAATGTGCAAATCCGAATCACATAGACAACGGGAGACTCGTCACTTAACCGAAATATCACGATAGAGCTTACGTGATCCCAACTATCACACTAAAGTAGGCAAAGCCGTCCAAAACCTTGGCAGGGCTAAGGACGCTACCATGATATAAATATCAAGCTCATGGGCCATTAGGGCTAGGGATAGCTCACCAAGGGAGGTCCTAATAATATAATAGTATCAACCTACGTTGGCGCGTAGTTCTGGGGCATAGGATGATCGACCTTTATCCCGCTCGGTGGTAGACTATTCTCCCAAAACATGCAATGCTCTACATCATATATAACGAAGCGCAACATTGTGTATTGATGAAGCTCAACAACGATATCATGCATAAATTGAACATCATATGAAATGAAGCTCAACATTGTTATTTGACAAAGCTCAATAATGGAATCATGCATAGAACCGACATCGTATGAAAACGAAGCTCAATGATAACATACATCTCAATTATGAATTTATGCATCTGAGAAGCTTATTTTGAAACATACCACAAGATAAAATATAAGTGGGAGCATCTACTCCAAAATCATGTGGTAAGCTTAATTTAGAGATACTGCATCATCATACTTGACATAAGGGCCTTGCCCAAAACTTTATCATGCTTGTATCTACTCAATTCATTTTGAAAATAATATCATGATCATGGGTAGATCTCGAAACATTCTTTTCATCATCAAATCTCATCATCATCATACATTCATCATCATTCTCTTCTTTCATGAACTTCTCATCCATGAACATTTAACTTCATAATTTAGAAAACAAAATATTGATTGAAAATAACTTAAAATTTGCCCAAGCTTCACAATTCATCAATAGAAACATAATCTAATCGTACCCATGTATGAAATTGAAGAATTATGCAATTGGGTAAAACCCCATAACTTGGTCATAGGAATTTCTCATACTTAGATGGAGATTGGGCATGGGTGAGGAAGGAAATACCCACTCATAACCCTACATACCTGAAAGGGATGATTCTACCACTTCGCTGATTACCCAAGATGAGATTCCAATGGAAACCTTCAAAACTTGCTCTAAATCCCCTCTTCAAACTCTCAAGTTTGCATGCATGGAATAAATTAGCTTATAATAGGTTTTCCCCTCTTAAAACCCTGTAAAACGAGCCTTAAATGACGTAGTATAGGTCTTAGGAACTTATCAATTATGAAAATACCCTTACTAAATTCGTAGGAAAACACTGCCAGGTGGTCCTAACGGACGACCTGACAGATCGTCACTGGGGGAAACGACTCGTTATGTTTCTTGTTGAGTCCACTGCCTGCCTGGACTCCTGGGCTCATAATGACTGACCTAACGATTCGTTAGGAAAGGCCACAACTCATGGTCACCAGTTGTCAAGTTCAATGCCTCAATCACATCACTTCGCATATAATTCATCCCACTACCTACACCATGACTCCTTACCTGACCCAACAAGTCGTAGTCAGCTTCCGTCAAGTACACTGGTCTGATCGCTTCTATTTTCCTTCTCCCTTACCCCACGGTTGGCCTAACGACTCGTGGTGTCTGACCACGAGTCGTCCCCACGCCCGTGCGGAACCCTTTTCCTCCAAACTTCCCAACTCTCCCCTGGCCTCCCCACGAGTCACCTGACGACTCGTGGGATGTCCTCACAAGTCGTCCAATGACCACCACCGAAATAGAATCATAGTGTCGGCGAGTACGAGCTAGGCCTGTAATGAAATTCATATTAATCTCTTCCCACTTCCAAGTGGTAATGCATATATCCTGAAGTACGCCTCCTAGCCTTTGATGCTCGACTTTCACTTGCTGACAGTTCGGGCACTTGGCTACGAATTCTGCAATATACTTCTTCATGCCGTTCCACCAATATATTTCCCGCAAATCATGATACATCTTGGTGGCAGCCGAATGGATAGAATACCTGGATCCATGTGCCTCATGCAATATCCGGCCCCTTAAATTATCAACATCTGGAACACATAGACGACCCTGGTACCGCAGCACACCATCTCCCCCTTGGGAGAAGACCTCCACCTTCTGACTTCCAATGGCTTCCTTCAGCTTTACCAAAATTGGATCCTCGTCTTGCCTAGCTTTAACATTAGTCACCAAGGACGATTCTAATTCCTTTTGCACAACAACGCCGCCATCGTTCGAGTAGACCAATCTAACTCCCAACCTCACAAGTCGATGGACATCTTTCACCAACTCCTTCTTTCCCTCATTCATGTGGGACACACTCTCCATTGAGAACCTGCTTAGTGCGTCCGCTACCACATTAGCCTTACCCCGGTGGTAAAGGACACTCATGTTGTAGTCCTTTAGTAGCTCCAACCACCTCTTGTGATCCGTGAATAATCCATGTGGACCCCATACAAGTAATGCCGCCATATCTTCAATGAGAACACCACCGCGGCCAACTCAAGATCATGGGTCGGGTGATTCCACTCATGGACTTTCAACTGTCTTGAGGCATATGCTATCACTTTCCCATGGTGCATCAACACACACCCAAGTTCGATTCTTGAAGCATCACAATATATCACAAAACCATCGGTACCCTTAGGTAGGGTCAACACTGGTGCTGAAGTGAGTCGAGTCTTCAACTCTTGGAAGCTTTTCTCACAAGCCTCCGACCATTGGAACTTTACCTTCTTCTGAGTCAACTTGGTCAAAGGTGCTACAACAGATGAAAAGCCCTCAACAAATCTCCAATAATAACCTGCTAAGCCTAAAAAGATCCTGATATCTGATGGGTTCACCTGTCCGGGCCAATTCTTCACCGCCTTGATTTTCTGAGAATCTACTTTTATGCCCTCACTCGATACCACATGGCCCAAAAATGCCACAGAGTCCAGCCAAAACTCACACTTCCTTAACTTTGCATATAACTGACGATCCTTGAGGGTCTGAAGCACTACTCTCAAGTGAGCGACATGCTCCTCCTCGCTCCGAGAGTATATAAGGATGTCATCAATGAACACAATCTCGAACATGTCCAAATATGCAAACAACACCCTGTTCATTAGATCCATAAAAGCTGCAGGGGCATTGGTTTATCCAAAAGGCATAACAAAAAATTCGTAGTAACCAAGTCCTAAAAGCGATTTTCGAGATGTCACTCTCCCGAACCCTAAGCTGGTGATACCCGTATCTGAGATCAATCTTGGAGAAACACTTGGCACCCTGAAGTGATCGAACAAATCATCGATCCTGGGCAAAGGATACCTATTCTTGACAGTGACCTTGTTTATTTTCCAATAGTCAATGCACATCCGAAGCGAACCATCCTTCTTCCGGACAAATAACACTGGTGCATCCCATGGAGACTTACTCAGCCTAATAAAGCCATTATCTAACAGGTCCTTCAACTTATCCTTCAACTCCTTTAGCTCGGCTAGAGCCATTTTGTAGGGAGGAATAGATATAGGCTGCGGTCGGGAAGAAGATCTATACCGAAATCAATCTCCCGCTCAGGAGGGACACCTGGAAAATCATCAGGAAAGACCTCTGGATACTCACGTACTATAGGAACTGATTGGATAGTCTAGATTTCAGACACGACATCCTTAACCCTAACTAGATGGTACATGAAACCCTTAGAAATCATCTTTCTGGCCTTAAGGTAGGAAATGAATCGGCCTACAGGCATAGCTGAACTACTCTTCCATTCTAAGACTGGCTCACCTGGAAATCTGAACTCTACTGCCCGGGTTCTACAATTAACTAAAGCATAGCATGCAAATAGCCAATCCATGCAGAGAATAACATCGAAATCGGTCATGGATAACTCTATTAAATATGCTGAGGTGACCTTATGAAGGTCTGAGACTGGGCAACCTCTATACACCCGTCTAGCTATAACTGAGTCACCTACTAGAGTGAAAACTGAGAAAGGTTCTGACAAGATATCGGGACTGACTCTGAAGCTACTGGCCACATATGGTGTCAAAAAAGACAAGGTAGCCCTCGGATCTAGCAAAGAATAACATCAATATGGAAGACTCGCAACATACAAGTGACAACATCCAGGGAGACCTCCTGCTCTTGACGGGAAGCTAAAGCATAGAATCTGTTCTGGCGCTGACCGCCAGCTGTGCTAGTAGATGGCCCCTGATGTGCTGAGCGTGGGGAAGGGGATGCTGAACTAGAAGCTGGGCCTCGGCCCCCAACCTGATCCTGCCTCACAGCTAAACAATCTCAAAGCATGTGTTCGGGCTGCCCACACCCGAAACAAGCACCTGAACCTGCCAAGCCATATATGTGACAAGCTGGGATGCTAGAATCTGGGGGTCTGATGCTTTGACCCCTCGAGCCTGACGCTCACCCCCCCTGATCATGTCTGGGCCTAGATGGCACACTCAATGCTGAAGATGCCGGGGCTGATGATCTCTAGTGAGTCTGCTATCGGTGCCCACCATTAGACATCTACTGAGAGAATCTGTGATCCTTGGTTTTGGCCCTCTTGGCCTCCCTCTCTCTCGAATGTGCCGCCTTCATCTGCTGGGCGTACAACACTATGCGAGGGAAGTCCATATCCTGGTGAAGCATAGCAATCCGACACTCCTGGTCCAAATACCTTGCTATACCATGCACAAATCTGCTCAATCGCGCCCTATTGTTGGTCACTAACTCTGGGGCATATTTCGATAAGTGTGTGAACTCAAGGGAATACTCTTGCACTGTCATCCTTCCCTACTTCAAGTTTACAAACTCAGTTGCCTTCAACTCCCTCATCTCTCGAGGGAAGAACCGATCTAGGAATGCAACCTGAAACTCCTCCCACGTGATTGGACCTGCTCCTGCGACCCTTCTACACTTACATTGGTGAAACTAGATATGTCCAACACCCTTCAATTGGTAGGAGGCCAACTCTACGCACTCAGCACTACTCACCCCCATAACTTGGGTGATCTTGACAATCTCATCAATTAAATCATGCGGGTCCTCATCTACCTTGGACCCTAAGAACTCCGGCGGGTTCATCCTTAAGAAGTCTCTGACTCGAGCCGCCGCTGCATTGCCATTTTGCAAAACATGCACAATGGCCTGTTGATTGACCTGAGTGGTCAAGGCCTGCGCAAGCATCTGAATAGCGGCCCGGAACTCAGCATGAGCGACTGGCTCCGATGCTTGAGGCTCCTGAAATGGTGGAGCTGGCTGATGCCCATATTTATTTCCATCATCGTGGCCTTCACCACCTCCTTCCTCCTTCCATTCATTCTTCGAGGAGCCATGATTTTGTAATCGCGAATAGCATGAATTAGAAGGATAGAAAGACTTTTCATTGCACGACATAGATCGTGAAAGAAGGGAATATTTCCTAAACTTATCGTAGCTTCATCATAAGTGTGGCGCGCTTCACACCCATGAAAAAGACTCTACTTAACGCAGCTTTCAGACACCCTAGGACACTTCAAACCTATTGCTCTGATACCAAGTTTGTCACGACCCGAACGGGGGCCCGGATCGTAGACACGGGACAAGGGACCCCGAGAGACCCCAAGTCTACCCATGGCATAAACATACATCTAATTCATTCAATGAACTGAAGAAATCATCAGTACAACTCAGTGGAAGTCTAATTCAACATAACATCAGAACAAGCATCCGAAGCTAACATATACATAAGTCTGAAAAGCCTCTAATTTGGACGAGTTGATGGGAAAAGACCCCAACTAACTCAGCAATACTGAAATTGAAAATACATAAGAAACTGAAAGTCTAGCCCTCAAAGGATGAGGACTCACCAACCAAGAAGGTGCTAGCTCTGACAATCGACTACGAGCGGGGCTGAGCCTGGGAGCTGGGTCCTGTATCATGAAACGATACAACATATAAAGTATGTGGTCAGTACGTGGAATGTACCGAGTATGCAAGGTAAGTAAAACCACTTAAGCAAAGTAAATCATTTAGAACATTTCAAAACATATCATAAGATTTCAAATCTGAGAGGAAGGACTACATGCATTCATTCTGAGATCATAATCTTTTCGTAATACAACTTATGCATAGCTTCATAACATCATAACTGACTCAAATGACTCAAGCTAAAATATGACATTTATAGAAAAGCTGAACAATGAGTCAAACCTTGCTTTTAATACATGCATGTTTAAAGTAATAACCATGAGTAATGAGTATGCCAATTCGAATCACATAAACAATGGGAGACTCGTCATTTAACCAACATACCACGATAGAGCTTACGTGGTCCTGACTATCACACTATAGTAGGCAGAGCCGTCCAAAACCTTGCCAGGGCTAAGGACATGTCACGACCCGAGTGTAGACCCGGATCATAGACACGGGACAAGGGACCCCGAGAGACCCCATGTCAACTCATGGCATAAGCATTTAGTAACTCATTCAATAAACATGAAGAAAACATAATTATAAACTCAGCGGAAGTCTAACTTAGCATAACAACAGAATGAACATCTGAAGCTGAATACATGTCTAAGTCTGATAAGCATCTAATCTGGACAAGCTGATGGGACAACGCCCCCAACTAGCTCAACAATACGGAAACTAAAAGTACAACCAAGATAACTGAAAGTCTAGTCCTCGAAGAATGAGGACTCACCAACCAAGTAGGTACTGACTTTGATAAGCGACTACGAACGGGGCTGGACCTGAGAATCGGATCCTGCATCAAGAACCGTATCCTGCATCATGAAATGATGAAGCATAGAAAGTATGCGGTCAGTATGTGGAATGTACCGAGTATGAAAGGTAAGTAGAACCGCTTAAGTAAATAATTCATTTAAAATATTCCATGACATGTCATAAGCTTTTGAGTGAAAATAGAAGGCTACATACAATCATTCTTTGATCGTACTCTTATCATAACATGACCATGCATAGCTTTAGAACATCATGACTGACTCGAATGACTCAAATCTGAAACATAACATTTATATTAAAAGTTTTACAATGAGTCAAACCTTACTTTATGAACACACATGCATAAGTAATCATTTTCAGTAAAGAGTATGCAAATCTGAGTGATATAGACAGTGGGAGACTCATCACTTAACCGACATACAACAATAGAGCTTACGTGGTCCCAACTATCACACTCAAGTGGGTAGAGCCATCCATAACCTTGCCAGGGCGATGGACGATAGCATGACATCGATATCAAGCTGAAGGGCCAATTGGGCCAGGGATAGCTCACAAGGGAGGTCCCAATAATATAATAGTATCAACCTAAGTTGGTGCGTAGTTCTAGGGCATAGGGTAGTCGACGCTTAGCCCTCTCGGTGCTAGATTCTTCTCCCAAGACATGCATTATCTACATCGTATAAATACGAAGCACAACATCGTCTAGTGACGAAGTTCATCATGAAATCATGCATAAACTCAACATTGTATGAAACAAAGCTCAACATTGTCTATTGACAAAGCTCATTATGAAATCATATTTAGACTCAACATCATGTGAAATGAATCTTAACATTGTCCTTGACAAAGCTCGACAATAATATACATATCAATTAAGGATTTACGCATAGAAAAGACTTTACTTTGAAACATACCACAAGATAGAATTCATAATAAGGGTTAAAGGAAAATTTCATCTCAACCATGTAATAAGCTCATGTCGGGGAAAATCACTATTTGAAAACATCATATGGGCATCACCCAAAGCTCTATCATACTTGGGTCTATTTAACCTTCTTTTAAAACATCATCAAAATCATGGGTAAGGTTGGAAACATGCTTTTCATCATCTATTCTATCATCATCACATTCTACTATGAACTATCCACACATGGGCGTTTTAGATTCAACTTTTAGAAAAATAGTTTTTGTAAAAGAAATTAAGTTAGAATCTGCCCAAGCTTGGTAACATCATCAATACCAACTCAATTTAATCATACCCATGAATAGAGATGTAAGAATCATGCAATTGAATGAAACCCCATACTTTATCATTACGAACCAATCACACATTGATAGGGAATGGGAATGGGTGTGGAAGGAAGCACCCACTCATAGACTTACATACATGGGATTGAAGAATCCTAACTCTTCCTAATTTCCCAACTGAGATTTCCCTTTGAAAACCTTGAGAATTCATTTTGATTCTTCTCCTCAAACCCCCAACCTTGCATGCATGAAGTAATGGCCTAAGATAGGTTTCTTCCTGCTAAAAGCCCTCTTTTAAGAGCTTAAAACAACATAGTATAGGTCCTTAGAGCTTAGGAATTACGGAAAAGCCCTTACTGAAATCGCTGAAAATAACTGTCAGGGGGTCCTAACGGATGACCCGATGACTCGTCACCAGGGCTCACGATCTGTTGGTTTGCTCATCAGGTTCACTAAATAATGGTCTGCGGGGTTCCTAACGAGTGACATGATGACTCGTACCCAATAGCCACGACTCGTTTCCACCTCTCGTCAAGTGCACTGGATCAATTTTCCAATCTTCCTCTAAAACCATCCCACGATTGACATGACGACTCGTGGTGTCTGACCACGAGTCGTTAAATCGCCCATGGGGACCTCGAGTCGCTCATCCTTCTAGGCCTTCCCACGAGTCACCTGACGACTCATGGGGCCTCCTCACGAGTCGTTCAGTGACTCATTCTGCAACTGCTGCAACATTTTTCAATTTTTCTCTGATTCACTTCTGAGTCCGATTCTTGAATTTCGGGCTATAACAATATCTCCCCGTTGGAAACATTCATCCTCGAATGTTAGAAACAAGCAGGAAATAGAAACAAGCAATTCTCATACTCCAATACTGATCATTTTAATCGAAATTTCACGAAATGACTACCTCTGAAAAGAACCACATAGCTGAACTAAATTCAGGCATCACACACATATATCATAACATAATTCAAACTTGCGCATATGAACTGAACATGGAAATTGATTGGAGAATTAGGGCAAAAACTGATACCTCAAGTCGGAACTGAGCTAGTAGAGAACAAATGTGGATATCTAGCCATCATGTCCGCTTCAGACTTCCAAGTAGCTCCCTCAACATGCTGATTCCTCCATAAAACCTTAACTGAAGATACCTCTTTGTTCCTCAGCCTTCAAACTTGTCGATCCAAAATTTCAACTAGAATTTCTTCATAACTGAGGCTGTCTTTCGCACCAACACTGTCTACCGGAACTACCAAGGTTGGATCACCCAAGCATTTCTTCAAAAGCGATACATGGAATACGGGATGAACTGAAGCTAATTCTGAAGACAAGTCCAGCTCATATGCCACCCTTACAACTCTTCTCACAACCTGATAGGGGCCAACATAGCGGGGACTGAGTTTACCTTTCTTTTCAAACCGCATGACTCCCTTCATGGGAGATACCTTTAGAAACACCCAGTCATCCATATCAAACTCCAAATCTCTTCTCCTCACATCGCATATGATTTATGACGACTCTAAGCAGTTTTCAACTGGTCCCTTATCAAATGAACCTTCACCATCGCCTCATGAATCGAATCTGGTCCTACCATAGTTGCCTCACCAACCTCGAACCATCCGATGGGAGATCTGCACCTCCACCCATAGAGAGCCTTGAATGGTGCCATCTGGATACTAGCGTGGTAACTATTATTATAAGAAAACTCAATCAGGGGCAAATGATCATCCCAACTACCTTTAAAATCCATAACACATGCCCTCAACATATCCTCAAGAGTTTGAATGGTTCGTTCTACTTGGCCGTCCGTCTGAGGATGAAAAGCTGTGCTTAGCTTAACCTGAGTCCTGAGCCCCTTTTGAAATGAACGCCAGAATTGAGAAGTAAACTGAGTACCTCGGTCCAAAATAATAGACAAGGGAACTCCATGAAGCCGAACTAACTCCCTCGAATATACAACTTAGCATACTCATCTACTGAATCCGTGGTCTTGACCGGTTGGAAGTGTGCAACCTTGGTCAACCTGTCCACCACTACCCAAATGGAGTCGTATTACCGGCAAGTACGAGGTAGACCTGTAATGAAGTCCATATTTTTTTCTTCCCACTTCCAAGTGGGGATTCTAATATCCTGAAGTACACCTCTCGGCCTTTGATGCCCGACTTTCACTTGCTGGCAGTTTCGACATTTTCTTACGAACTCCGCAATATCCTTCTTCATACCATCCCACCAATAAATTTCTCGCAAGTCCTGATACATTCGTGGATCTTGGATGAATGGAATATCTGGTACCATGTGCCTCATGTAATATCCGAACTCTCAAATTTTTGACATCCGGAACACATAGTAGACCCTGGTATTGTAGCACACCATCTCCCCCTTGGGAGAAAACCTCCACCTTCTGACTCTACCGCCTCCTTCAGCTTCCTCAAATTTGGATCCTCATCTTGCTTGGATTTAACATCAACCACCAAGGACGATTCTGACTCGTTATGTACAACAACACCGCCATCAGTCGTGTCGATCAATCTAACTCCCAACCTTGCAAGCCGGTGAACATCTTTCACCAATTCCTTCTTCCCCTCATCCAAATGGGACACACTCTCCATTGAGAGTCTACTAAGCACATCCGCAACCACATTAGCCTTACCCGGGTGGTAGAGTCTACTCATGTCATAATCCTTAAGTAACTCCCACCACCTTCTTTGACGTAGATTTAGATCTTTCTGTGTGAACACATAATGCAAGATCTTGTGATCCATAAGTACATCCACGTGGACCCCATACAAGTAATGCCGCCATATATTCAATGCGAACACCACCGCGACCAATTCAAGATCATGGGTCGGGTAATTCTTCTCATGCACCTTCAGTTGTCAAGAGGCATAAGCTATCACCCCCCTACGCTGCATCAACACACACCCAAGTCCAACTATGGAAGCATCAAAATACACTACGAAACCATTATTTCCCTCGGGTAGGGTCAACACTAGTGCCGAAGTAAGTCAAGCCTTCAACTCTCGGAAGCTTTTCTCACAAGCCTCTAACCACTGAAACTTCACCTTCTTTTGAGTCAACTTAGTCAAAGGCGATGCAATGGATGAGAAACCCTCAACAAACCTCCGATAGTATCCAGCTAAACCCAAGAAACTCTGAATATAAGAAGGATTCACCGGTATGGGCCAATTCTTCACCGCCTCAATTTTCTGCGAGTCTACTTTTATGCCTTCGCTAGACACCACATGGCCCAAGAATTCCATGGAGTCCAACCAAAACTCACACTTGCTGAACTTTGCATACAATTGGCGGTCCTTGAGGGTCTGGAGCACTAACCTCAAGTGAGCGGCATGCTCCTCCTCACTCCGAGAGTATATCAAAATGTCATCAATGAACACGATCACGAACGTGTCCAAATATGGCTTGAACACCCTGTTCATCAGGTCCATAAAAGCTACAGGGGCATTCGTTAGTCCAAAGGACATAACTACAAACTTGTATGACTATATCGTGTTTTGAATGCCGTCTTCGGGATATCACCCTCTTGGACTCTAAGTTGATGGTACCCAGATCTGAGATCTATCTTCGAGAAACACTTAGCACCCTGAAGCTGATAGAACAAATCATCGATCCTGGGTAAGGGATACCTGTTCTTAACAGTGACTTTGTTCAACTGTAGATAATCAATGCACATAGGAAGGGAACCATCTTTCTTCCGAACAAATAATACTGGTGCGCCCCATGGAGACTGGCTCGATCTAGTGAAGCCCTTATCTAGCAAATCCTTTAATTGATCCTTTAACTCTTTTAGCTCGGCTGGAGCCATCCTGTAGGCTGGAATAGATATAGGCTGCATATTGGGAAAGGAGGTCATTATCGAAGTCAATCTCCCACTAAGGGAGGAATACCCGGAAAATTATCAGGAAAGACCTCTGGATACTCACGTACTACTGGGACTGATTGGATGGTCGGGGCCTCGGACTCAACGTCCTTGACCCTAACCAAATGATACATGCAACCCTTAGAAATCATCTTCTTAGCCTTAAGGTAGGAAATAAATCGCCCTACGAGCATAGCTGAACTACCCTCCCATTCTAAGACAGGCTCACCTGGAAATCTGAACTCTACTGACCGGGTCCTATAATTAACTGAAGCATAGCATACAAATAGCCAATCCATGCCAAGAATAACATCAAAATTGGTCATGGCTAACTCTATCAAGTCTGCTGAGGTGACCTTATGAAGAACTAATTCCGCGCAGTCTTTATACACCCGTCTAGCTATAACTGAGTCATCTACTGGAGTAGAAACTGAGAAGGGCTCTGATAAGACATCGGGACTTACTCTGAAGTTACTGGCTATATATGGTGTCACAAAAGATACGGTAGCCCCCAGATCTAACAATGCATATACATCAACATGAAAGGCTCTCAACATACCAGTGACTACATCTAGTGAGGCCTCCTACTCTTGACGAGTGGCTAAGGCATAGAATCTGTTCTAGTGCTTCCGCCAGCTGTGCTAGTAGACGCCCCTTGATGTGCTATACGTGGGGGAGGAGCTGCTGAACTCAAAGCTGGGCGTCGGCCCCCAACCTGATCCTGTCTTGAAGATGGACAATCTCTGAGCATATGTCTAGGCTGCTCACACCCAAAACAAGCTCCTGACCCTGCCAAGCACTGGCTTGTGTGCCCTCGGCCACACCTCGACAAGCTAGAGTGCTAGAGTCTACAGGCCTACTCTCTGACCCCTCGAGCCTGATGCTCGCCCTCTCTGATCATGTATGGGCCTAGATGGCACACTTAGTGCTGAAGATGTTGGGACTGATGAGGCCTGGTGGGTCTGCTGTCGATGCCCACCACCGGACCTCTGCTGTGGGAAGTTGTGGCCCTTGGTCCTAGCCCTTTTGGCCTCCCTCTCCCTCGAATGTGCCGCCTCTATCTGCTGAGCGTACAACACTATGCGAGGAAAGTCCATGTCTCGATGGAGCATAGCTGTCCTGTAGTCCTTGATCTTGGGAAAATTTATATGCCCAAGTGATACTCAAATATGTCATTTTAGCCTTGTTTATCTATCAATGTTTATACATTCTCATATGATTGGTAATAAAATGTGAATTTATACTAACCAACATGATTAGCATTGTTTTGCAGGTAAAATGTAATTTTGGGAAGCTAAAATGCGTGTTGGAAGAGATCGGGGTTGGACTCGGATGTGAGCAAAGGACAAGGCATTGGAAGGCATAAAATAAAGAGGCTCCGCGATGGAGCCGTGTCACGCTGCCATCACGGAGGCCTTCTGCCTGGATAGGGAATTTTCGGCCTATTTCCAGTGAGGGTTCGCGTTGGGTCCGTGGCACGGTGGCCTAGCTCCGCGTTGCACGCCGTGCCACGTTGGGCCTGATTACCTGGACCCCCAATTTCCAGTGAGGGTCCGCGTCGGTGGCGTGTCACGGAGGCAGTGCTCCGCGATGCACTCCGTGACACGTTGCTTGTTATTCCGGGAAAAATTCCCACTAGTATAAATAGAACACTTAGGTTCATTTTTCAATATTCTGACTTGGTGGAGCAAGAACGTGGGTTACAGGCAGTTGAAGGGATGAAATTATCAGGGTTTTTCTCTATCTCCTTCTTCTTTAATTCAATTGCTTGTATGTTTAACACTCATTTAACGATGTTTAATCCACAAATGAGTGGCTAAAACAATTGTATTGAAGTGTGATTGTTGATTAAGTTGGTTTTTCATCTTTTCTTCTATGGTTGTTCTATTGATTCTTGTTCTTACTACATTAATGTGTGGCCTATGTTAATGTATATCTAAAAAGTCCGATTTCACTCGAGAGAGCAAGAAATTGGAAAGTTGTGAATCAATAGGATATGATCTTTTCTTAGTTTGGGAAAATTGAGAATTGATTTACCTTCAGGATAGAAATATACCTGAAAGTCGTATTAGTCACTTTAGGAACCGGGTTTGAATGGCTAGAGCATGAATTTCGTTTAATCACAGAAATGTAGGTGGGCGGTTCATGATTCTTAAGTTGGGTTAAATATGAGAGTTTTAATCCATTGGCATTAGTTCTTGACTAGCAACCGGAGGAAAGGTTAACCAAATTATATCGATAATTAATTTCTTTACATGTTCAATTAACCTCAGTATGCTCACATTCATAGTTCAGACTCACATTAGATACTTGTTTTAGACTTAGCACAAAAATTAGAACCCAAAATATCTAACTCTTGGTTACACTGTTGTCTTCATTGTTAGAACTAAAATATAGTACACTTGAGCAGATTGTTACCTCATCCCTGTCCCTGTGGGATCGATACTTGGCTTACTTGAGCCACTTTACTACTTGTTCGACCACGTGCACTTGCGTGTAGTTATATACCCATATAACAAATAGCCGAACAAGTTTTTGGCGCCGTTGCCGGGGACTGGCAATTGGTGAATTTGTCTTAAGTGTTAATTTACTATATTTTTATTTTCTTAGTGTTGACAACTTGGTCTTAGCCTGTATTTTGCAGATTTAATCTCTGTTGAACACTGGCAAGAGACAAGAAGCTGGTGGACTCGTATTTAGAGCTAGAAAGATTATTTCATCATCAGCGGAGAGAAGCTCTAGAAAGAAAGCTGCAGTTGCTCAGACAAACACTCATGGAGCAACAACAGAATCCACCAGTAGTACGGGCAATGTTAGTGCCCGAAGAAGGAGCAGCTCGGCCGGTTCGCGAGGTGGCAATCCCACATGCTAATAATGTCACATCTAGCATCCGCAAACCTGAGCCAGGAGGGAGGTTCGAGCTCAAACAAAACATGGTGCAATTGCTGCACACTAGCGGACAGTTTACAGGTCTCCTGTATGAGGATCCACAGCAGCATCTCCAAAATTTTTTGGAGATAAGTGACACTTACATCCCCGCTGGAGTGTTATCAGATTATGTCAGGCTTACATTGTTCCCATTTTCACTATTGGGAGAAGCCAAGCGGTGGTTGAAAGCTGAGCCACCCAATTCTATTTCTACGTGGGATGATCTTGCAAGGAAATTCTTGATATGATTTTTTCCCTCCGGTAAAACAGCAAGACTTAGAAGTCAAATTCTAAGTTTCAAATAGAGAGAGGGAGAGAATCTATATCAGGATTGGGAGAGATTCAAGTCCATGTTGCGGGATTGTCCTCATCATCATCAATCCAATGATGTGCTGGTGCACACTTTTATAGAGGGTTTGGAACCCCATACAAAAATATTGCTAGACTCAGCAGCTGGGGGACAAGCGCTGGAGAAAACTTATGAGGAGCTGTATACCTTGTTGAACCGTATTTCGCAGGGCAATCCAGAGTGGAATGCTGATTCATCAAGAGGAGGGACAAGGAAAGCAGCAGGAGTTCTAGAAGTGGATGGTTTTACAGCTATTCCTGCACAGATAGCTGCCTTACAGAATCAACTCAGCACCCACTTCAGTAACATGACAATGAACCAGCCTCAAGCCCCAGTGAATGCAGTGTAGTAGATTTGGTGTGAAGTGTGCGGGAGCAGTGAGCACTCAGCTGAGTGTTGTGGAGCAAATCATGACTCGGTGAACTTTGTGGGAAATGTACAAAGGAACAACCACCAACAGTAATGCAACAACTACAATTCCAATTGGAGGAATCACCCGAATTTCTCCTGGGGTAGCAACAACCATCAGGGGCAAAGTTCGAGTCAGGGTGTGCAGAGGAATCAAGGAGGGCAGCAGAATTATCAAGCACAATTTAGAAACAACAACGCACCTCCTCCACCACCATCACCCAGCATTTAGGAGATGTTCAAGACGATGGTAGCTAACCAAGCTCAATTGCAGGCTGACTATGTGAAATTGGCAGCCGAGGTGAAAAACAACTAGTTAGCTACTAAGGCACTCGAATATCAATTTGGGCAATTTGCTGGAGCCCAAAACACCAGGCCTAGAGGAGGACTTCCGAGTGACACAGATCCCAACCCCAAGCAGGTGAATGCGGTGACCACAAGGAGTGGTTTGCAGCAGAAAGAGGTGGAACCAGAAAGACCACCTCAACAATCGGGAGAAGCAGAAGTTGAGAGGGAGAAAAGTGATGAGAGGGGGAAGAAAAAGGAAGCTGAATCAGAAAAACCACCATCCCTGTTCCCTCAACGATTAAAGAAACACAAGGAGGAGGCGTGTTTCAAGAAATTTATGGAGGTGCTGAAACAGGTACATATTAACTTACCTCTTGTTGATGTTTTGCAGGGAGTTTCGAAGTATGCCAAGTATATAAAGGACATCGTGGCAAACAAAAGTCGGTTGACTGAGTATGCTACGGTGGCTCTCACGGAGGAGTGCACTTCCCGGATACAAAACCGACTGCCCACAAAGCTCAAAGATCCTGGGAGCTTTACTATACAGATTACTATTGGGCAGAGTATCCGAGCTCGGGGATTATGTGATTTGGGAGCGAGCATTAATTTGATGCCGTCATCGGTATTCAAAAAGCTGGGTCTAGGGAGTCCTAGACCCACAATAGTGATCTTGCAATTGGCGGATCGGTCCTTAGCCAGACCTAATGGCATTGTGGAGGATGTTCTGGTGCAAGTTGGCTCCCTGATATTCCCTGTAGATTTCGTCGTGCTGGATTTTGAACTAGACGCGGAAGTCCCATTTATTTTGGGACGTCCTTTCTTGGCGATCGGGAAAGCGCTGATTGATGTAGCTGCGGGGCAGCTAACCATGCGAGCCAACGACAAGGTGGAAGTGTTCGATGTGTACAAGGCCTCCAAGCTCCCGACTGTGTACGAGGAACTCTTGGTGATCAATGTGATTGATCGAGTTGATGATGCGCGGATAAAGGATTCACGAGAGTTATTGGGAAAACCACCGGAACGATGTAAGCACTACTGGGGGGAGGACGGTGGTCGAGAGAAAACGTCCATCACCCTAGAGGACAACTGAGCTGAATGACGTCGAGCCGCGACGGTAAACCAGGCGCTGCACGGGAGGCAACCCGTGAAATATTTCTTTGTAAATTGTGAATAGATTTTTCTTTTTTTTATTTTCTTGATTAACAACAAAATTTTTAGTTTTTATTTTTTATTTTGAGTGAAACCTATAATTCTAACCAATTTCTTGTAGTAAGATGAATTTCAGGTCGAACGGAGGGAAAATATGCAAGGAATCGCAAAGGGAAATTCGAGGTATGAAAATCAAGAAAAAGTGGCAAAACAGTGAGCTAGGGCGATAGCTCCGTGTCACGGAGGAGGGCCTCCGCGTTACCCTCCGTGACACGTTGAGGTGTAAATCCAAAATTTTAAAAGAATTCCAGAACACCCTCGTGTCAGCTCCGTGTCACGGAGGCAGTGCTCCGCGATGCACTTCGTGACACGTTGCTGTGTATATCGCGACCGGTCACACCGGGTCACCGGGTGACCCGCGCGAATTTCCCACTTTTAAACCCCGAATCCCTCTCAATTTTCCTTATTTCTCACACACTCCGCGACCAATCCCCCTAAAACCCCACCCCCTTCAACGTGACACGGAATAGGCCCAGAATTTCATTGAGTTTTCTTCAATTCTTCGAATTCAAGGTATGTTCTTCAAATTCCATCTCATTTCTCGTCGATTTTTTCGATATTGAACATATGATATGAGCTAAACTTGCCCTAAGTAGAAATTAAGCGTAAATTCAATTGAATTATTATTGATGGATGTTCGGAGTGTCATTGTGATTGCTTGAACTCGTTAATTGCATAATTTAATTGAATTTTTGATACAATCATAGCTAGGGCTTGCTTTTGAATTTGATGTGGAAAAATGTAGTGAACTCGTGAAATTCATGCTGGGTTGTACATGTTGAGTGAGATGAGTCAATGTGCTAATTGTTATTATGCTAAAAGACCGACGGATTCTCGAGTTAGGGGAATATTGAAATTTGCAAGAATTGGGTGAGTTGTATAGGTTCATGTAGATAAATTCTTGTTGTTTTCGTTTCTTTACTTCTCCTTGCTAAGTGCTATGGAATAAAATGTCATCTATGGTAATGATTGTGGTTAGCTGTACGAAGTCTGAGTAGTACATAGAATATATACCATCGAATTATTCGAATGCACTAAGCATGTTTGTTATATTTGGTTGTTTGTTTGTGTAAATAGGTATGATCCTGCCGTAATGTTGTAACTTTAGCTAAGGACTAAGTCTGGGGTAGCCTAGCTTAACCCAACCTTAGTCGAAGCAAATTTTCATTGGCTTAACATTGAACTTGTCTATTTGGGTTGACAGGAACAATGGCAAGCAGGCAAGAAAAGGGGAAAGGCGCATCAACATCTGGCGTCGGAAGAAAGAGAATCAGACTGGGCACAGCAGTCCCAGCAGCACCAGCGGTTCCACGCGGCCAACGCCGCCAATATGGAACTAGGTGGGTGACAGAAGAGGGGAAGAAGTGGTATGCAAAGCACAAGGAGAGCAAGTACTTCCCCGAGGAACACATAGCACGGGAACCGTTGGCACAGGAGTTCCCTAGGATTGTCCACAGGATCGAGGCAGCTGGGCTCAACTTCATCTTTGAAGAGCCCAAGGAATGCAACTTGCACCTGATGCGGGAATTCTATGCCAATTGGAACCCGACTCTCAGAAGTCACACCATAAAAATCAGAGGGCAAATAGTCACCTTTGAGCCCCACCACCTCAATGCTATCCTAGGGGCGCGGGACACAGACGCCCACATGCTTCGACAGCTGAACATCACTCCACCATATGCGGACATCAGACGCACTTTGTGTGGAACCAGATCGATGGCTAGATGGAGAAGACACAAGGAGAGGGGCTACCATAAGACTATGCCCTATTCACAGATGAACAGGGAAGCCAGGATATGGCTTAAGATCGTCTGTTCCTGCCTAATCCCGGGGGTACATATGATAGATGTAACCCGGAATCATGTATGCCTGGTGTACGCCCCGATGAAAGGGCTGGAGATCAACGTGGGGGTGGTGATTATCTCCGCCATGAAGAGAGCCCGGTTGCATCAGGGGCACATATACGGATTTGGTGGACTACTCACCACATTCCTGAGGGGCCTAGATGTTGAGGAAGAGGCCCTTGACAACATCCCGCAGATGGAGCAGCGGGCCTTAGATGTCACTAAAACTAAGGCACCCGACACCACCCACGGGCCTATTCTTACACTTGCCGAGCGACATGCTCGGGATGATCAGTACATGGATCGCATGTACGGGATGCAGATGCTCCAGCTGAGGATAGGCGGGAGGCCGACAACAGAGGAGGAGCTATGGCAGCTCGAGCTAGACTACCCTTTTGGCAAAAATGCCAGGGCTCTATGCCGAGTAGGGCCAGCTTTTGTGGATCCCACAGATGATGATGTCCCCACAGACGAGGAGACACGTCGGGAGGACTCCGATGTGGAGTCCGATGATGACGATGGGGGTGATTCAGACATAAGAGATGAAGCAGCAGCACCTGATGAAGAAGTGGAGTATTTTGATTGATCAGGGAGTTCCACCACCCAATTTTTGTGCTATTTTAATTTTTGTGAACACTGGGGACAGTGTTCGAGATAAGTGTGGGGTGGGAGTAGTTAGGTGCTGGTTGTGCTGTTATGTATGTTCTAATCGGTTGCTGTGCCTGTGAGAAATTTTCTAACCCTGTCATTTGTGATTGTTAAGTTGTTGTCCTGTATTGTAATTATATGTGAAACTGTTGTGTGTTGCTGAACGTTGCTAAGCTGATATTGTACATATTTGTGTTTATCGAAATGATCGATATTTTTAATTTTTTTTTCAATTCTTGGGTTTCTCGGCATTTGTTTTTGGTTCTTTTACCGAGAATGGTCCCATTGAACCGAAGTCCTAGTTAGTGACCGTTCCCTATGATGGATGGATGACGACCGTCTTAAGGGAAATGTAGTCTTTAGGAGTAGATTCTTTTTCATTTATATTTTTTTAGTTGTTTTTCTTTTGTGGGTTGCATCCCAAAACCTGTAGTTACTTTATGGTTGCGGATTTCTGGTTGCGTGTTGTACATGATATTTGAAATGCAAAGGTAATTCGTATGAAAGCATGCAACTTTATAAATATGTTGAGATACCTAGGCCATAGAGTCGATTCAGTGTGATTAAGGCTTAATGTTTGAATTCGTGTAATTAGCTGATTGAAGAGTCTGTGAATACGTCTTGAATTGAGCATGTGCAATAAGTGTGAAGTGAGGTTTTGTTTCCATGCTATTGTGAATTGTCTAGAACTTTCCTGGTGTGTGTACAAAACGAAATGAAGGAGGTGTATTGTAGGAAAGGATGTAGGCATTTCATTGGTTTAACCGAAAGTTTCTATTTTTCATTATCGTACCCACCTTGATTGTATGCCCTAGTCAGCCCGTTGAGCCTTTAGCCTATTATTTCTTTCTTTTGTCAAAAATGGTAAACCGAGCTTAATCCCTTCTTTTCATTAGCCGTAAAGTCGATCCAAAACTCTTAAGCGCTTAAGAAGAGAAAATAATTTTCCCAAAGTGTCAAAGAGTGAGAATGGTGAAAAGAAAAGAAAAGCAGAGTGATAAAGGGAAAGAAAAGGTTGAAGGTGCACTTGTTATAAATACACTATAATGAAGGTGTATGAATAATCTCTGTTGTTGTGTCAAGTGTGCTTAATAAGATGGGCCAAACTAAAGAGAAACTTCAAGAATGGGAGGATGAAGAAAGAAACACTGCCCATGAGTTTGATGGGATGTATGGAAAAGGCGCTTAAGGATGCTAGTGGCTATTATTGGCTAGCCCAATATTTACTAGTTCCGTAGCTTACATTACAACCCGTTAAAGTCCTACGTGATCTTACATCACACTTCTTTATATTAGTGGACTGATACACTAAAGGCAAGCTTATGGGTCGTGACATGATGCATGTGACTTCTTTTGGGAGAGAGCGAAATTGTGTTTATATGCCCCTGCTTGAAATTTTGTGAGTTCATATGATCAAAAAGGGGAAAATTCTCTTGTGTTTTGAGGGCACATGCTTGATGAGAGATTAATTTTCGTGTCGGATGTCTTGATCAGCTGATTTGCATGAGTTTGCCAATATCGAGAGTCGATTCTTAAGTCTAGGAGGTCTTGATGTATTGAAGGTCATTGCATTGATTGGACCATGCGTGTTTTCTTGATGATTTGCTGTATTGAATAATCGGTATGACCGTAGCCTAAATTGTCGAACCAAAGTAGCGAGGTTTGGGTGTAAATTGCATGAGGTGTAAGATTGTTGTTCGAGGACGAACAAGGATTTAAGTGTGGGGTAAGTGATCTTGGGAAAATTTATATGCCCAAGTGATACTCAAATGTGTCATTTTAGCCTTGTTTATCTATCAATGTTTATACATTCTCATGTGATTGGTAATAAAATGTGAATTTATACTAACCAACATGATTAGCATTGTTTTGCAGGTAAAATGTAATTTTGGGAAGCTAAAATGCGTGTTGGAAGAGATCGGGGTTGGACTCGGATGTGAGCAAAGGACAAGGCATTGGAAGGCATAAAATAAAGAGGCTCCGCGATGGAGCCGTGTCACGCTGCCATCACGGAGGCCTTCTGCCTGGATAGGGAATTTTCGGCCTATTTCCAGTGAGGGTTCGCGTTGGGTCCGTGGCACGGTGGCCTAGCTCCGCATTGCACGCCGTGCCACGTTGGGCCTGATTACCTGGACCCCCAATTTCCAGTGAGGGTCCGCGTCGGTGGCGTGTCACGGAGGCAGTGCTCCGCGATGCACTCCGTGACACGTTGCTTGTTATTCCGGGAAAAATTCCCACTAGTATAAATAGAACACTTAGGTTCATTTTTCAATATTCTGACTTGGTGGAGCAAGAACGTGGGTTACAGGCAGTTGAAGGGATGAAATTATCAGGGTTTTTCTCTATCTCCTTCTTCTTTAATTCAATTGCTTGTATGTTTAACACTCATTTAACGATGTTTAATCCACAAATGAGTGGCTAAAACAATTGTATTGAAATGTGATTGTTGATTAAGTTGGTTTTTCATCTTTTCTTCCATGGTTGTTCTATTGATTCTTGTTCTTACTGCATTAATGTGTGGCCTATGTTAATGTATATCTAAAAAGTCTGGTTTCACTCGAGAGAGCAAGAAATTGGAAAGTTGTGAATCAATAGGATATGATCTTTTCTTAGTTTGGGAAAATTGAGAATTGATTTACCTTCAGGATAGAAATATACCTGAAAGTTGTATTAGTCAATTTAGGAACTGGGTTTGTATGGCTAGAGCATGAATTTCGTTTAATCACAGAAATGTAGGTGGGCGGTTCATGATTCTTAAGTTGGGTTAAATATGAGAGTTTTAATCCATTGACATTAGTTCTTGACTAGCAACCGGAGGAAAGGTTAACCAAATTATATCGATAATTAATTTCTTTACATGTTCAATTAACCTCAGTATGCTCACATTCATAGTTCAGACTCACATTAGATACTTGTTTTAGACTTAGCATAAAAATTAGAACCCAAAATATCTAACTCTTGGTTACATTGTTGTCTTCATTGTTAGAATTAAAATATAGTACACTTGAGCAGATTGTTACCTCATCCCAGTCCCTGTGGGATCGATACTTGGCTTACTTGAGCCACTTTACTACTTGTTTGACCACGTGCACTTGCGTGTAGTTATATACCCATATAACAAATAGCCGAATAGTCCTTGTCCAAATAACCTGCTATACCATGCACAAATCTACTCACCCGCACCCTCTGGTTAGCCACTAACTTAGGAGAATACTTCGATAGGCGGGTGAACTCAAGGGAATACTCTAGTACTGTTATCCTCCCTTGTTTTAGATTCAAAAACTCTGCTGCTTTTAACTCCCTCATTTCTCGAGGGAAGAACCGATTGAGGAATGCAACCTGAAACTCCTCCCACGTGGCCAGACCTGCTCCAGCGACCCTGCTGTCCTTCCACTGGCGGAACCAAATATGTGCAACCCCTTTCAACTGGTAGGAGGCTAACTCTGCGCACTCAACACTGCTCACCCCCATAACCTGGGTGATCTTGATAATCTCATCAATTAAATCGTGCGGGTCCTTATCTACCTTGGACCCCAGAAACTCCGGCGGGTTCATCCTCAAGAAGTCCCTGACTTGAGCCGCCGCCGCATTGCCATTTTACGGAACATGCACAACAGCCTGCTGATTGACCTGGGTGGTGCTAGCATCTGGATGGCAGCTCAGAACTCAGCGTGAGCGGCTGGCTCCGGTGCTTGAGACTCATGAACTGGTGGGGCTGGCCGATGCTTATGATAGTTTCCATCCTCGGGGCCCCCCTCACCACCTCCATTCCTCCTTCCATTCATCCTTCGAGGAACCATGATTCTGTAATCGCGAATAACATGAATTAAAGGGATTGAAAGATGTTTCATCGCATGATATAGATCATTAAAGATGGGAACATTTCCTAAAATGTTTAGTAGCCTCTTCGTCATAGGTGTGGCGTGCTTCACACCCATGAAAAAGACTCTACCTAACGCGGCTTTTAGACACCCTAGGAAACTTCAAACCTATGGCTCTGATACCAAGTTTGTCACAACCCGAGCATAGACCCGGAATGTAGACATGGGACAAGGGACCCCGAGAGACACCAGGTCAACCCATGGGATAAGCATTCACTAAATCATTCAATAAACATGAAGAAAACATAATTATAAACTCAGCGGAAGTCTAACTTAGCATAACAATAGAATGAACATCTGAAGCTGAATACATGTCTAAGTCTGATAAGCCTCTAATCTGGACTAGATGATGGGACAACGCCCCAACTAGCTCAACAATACTTAAAGTGAAAGTACAACCAAGATAACTGAAAGTCTAGTCCTCGAAGGATGAGGACTCATCAACCAAGCAGGTACTGACTTTGATAAGCGACTATGAATGGGGCTGGACCTGAGAACCGGATCCTGCATCATGAAACGATGCAACATAGAAAGTTTGCGGTCAATACGTGGAATGTACCGAGTATGCAAGGTAAGTAGAACCCCTTAAGTAAATAAATCATTTTAAACATTCCATGACATGTCATAAGCTTTTGAGTGAAAATATAAGGCTACATATAATCATGCTATGATTGTACTCTTATCAAGACATGACCATGCATAGCTTTAAAACATCATGATTGACTCAAATGACTCAAAGTTGAAACATAATATTTATATTAAAAATTGAACAATGAGTCAAACCATACTTTATAACACACATGAATAAGTAATCATTTTCAGTAAAGAGTATGCAAATCTGAATGATATAGAGAGTGGGAAACTCGTCGCTTAACCGACATATCATGATAGAGCTTACGTGCTCCCATCTACCACACTCAAGTGGGTAGAGCCATCCATAAACTTGCTAGGGCGATGGACGATATCATGATATCGATATCAAGATGAAGGGTCAACCGGGTCGGGGATAGCTCACAACGGAGGTCCCAATAATATAATAGTATAAACCTACATTGGCTCATAGTTCTGGGGCATAGGGTAGTTGACCCTTAGCCCGCTAGGTGCTAGACTCTTCTCCCAAAACATGCAATGCTCTACATCGTATAAATATGAAGCTCAACATCATCTAATGACAAGGCTCATCATGAAATCATGCATAAACTCAATATCGCATGAAATGAAGCTCAAAATTATCTATTGACAAAGCTCATTATGAAATCATAGTTAGACTCAACATCATGTGAAATGAAGCTTAACATTGTCCTTGACAAAGCTCGATAATACTATACATATCAATTAAGGATTTACGCATAGAGAAGAATTTACTTTGGAAACATACCACAAACTAGAATTCATAATAAAGGTTAAAGGAAAATTTCATCTCAACCATGTGGTGAGCTCATGTCGGGGAAAATCACTATTTGAAAACATCATATGGGCATCACCCAAAGCTTTATCATAAGTGGGTCTATTTAACCTTCTTTTAAAACATCATCAAAATCATGGGTATGGTTGGAAATATGATTTTCATCATCTATTCTATCATCATCACATTCTAGTATGAACTATCAACACATGGGCATTTTAGATTCAATTTTTAGAAAAACAATTTTTGTAAAAGAAATTAAGTTAGAATCTGCCCAATCTTGGTAACATCATCAATACCAACTCAATTTAATCATACCCATGAATAGAGATGTAAGAATCACGCAATTGAATGAAACCCCATACTTTATCATTACAAACCAATCACAAATTGATAGGGAATAGGCATGGGTGTGGAAGGAAGAACCCACTCATAGCCTTACATACATGGGATTGAAGAATCCTAACTCTTCCTAATTGCCCAGCTGAGATTTCCCTTTGAAAACCTTGATAATTCACCTTGATTCTTCTCCTCAAACCGCCAACCTTGCATGCATGAAGTAATGGTCTAAGATAGGTTTCTCCCTGCTAAAAACCCTCTATTACGAGCTTAAAACGACGTAGTATAGGTCCTGAGAACTTAGGAATTATGGAAAATCCCTTACTGAAATTATTGAAAATAACTGTCAGGGGGTCCTAATGGCCGACCCGATGACTCGTCACAAAGGCTCACGATCCGTTGGTTTGCTCATCAGGTTCACTGGATAAATGGTCTTCCGTGGTTCCTAACGAGTGACATGATGACTCGTCCCTAGAAGCCACGACTCGTTGCGACCTCCCCTCAAGTGCACTAGATCAATTTTTCAATCTTCCTCTAGAACCATCCCACGACTGACATGACGACTCGTGGTGTCTGATCACGAGTCGTTATGTTGCCCATGGGGACCTCGAGTACCTCATCCTTCTAGGCCTTCCCATGAGTCACCTGACGACTTGTGGGGCATCCTCACGAGTCATTCACTAACTCGTTCTGCAACTGCTGCAATATTTTTCAGTTTTTCTCCGATTCACTTTCGAGTCCGATTCTTGAATTCTCGGGGTATAACAGGACGCTACCATGATATCGATATCAAGCTCATGGGCCATTAGGGCCGAGGATAGCTCACAAGGGCGGTCCCAATAATATAATAGTATCAACCTACGTTGGCGCGTAGTTCTGGGGCATAGGGTGATCGACCCTTAGCCCACTTGGTGCTAGACTCTTCTCCCAAAACATGCAATGCTCTAAATCATATATAACAAATCTCAACATCATCTATTGACGAAGCTCAACAATGATATCATGCATAAACTAAACATCGTATGAAACGAAGCTCAACATTGTCATTTGACAAATCTCAACAACGGAATCATGCATAGAACTGACATCATATGAAAACGGAGCTCAATGATAACATACATCCCAATTATGAATTTATGCATATGAGAAGCTTATTTTTAAAAATACCACAAGCTAAAATATAAGTGGGAGCATCTACTCCAAAACCATGTGGTAAGCTTACTTTAGAGATACTACATCATCATACTTGACATAAGGGCCTTGCTTAAAACTTTATCATGCTTGGATCTACTCAATTCATTTTGAAAATAATATCATGATCATGGGTAGTTTTAAAAATATACTTTTCATCATCAAATCTCATCATCATCATACATTCATCATCATTCTCTTCTTTCATGAACTTCTCATCCATGAACATTTAACTTCATAATTTATAAAACAAAATTTTGATTGAAAATAACTTAAAATTTGCCCAAGCTTCACAATTCATCAATAGAAATATAATCTGGCCGTACCCATGTATAGAAATTGAAGAATTATGCAATTGGGTAAAACCCCATAACTTGGTCATAGGAATTTCCCATACTCAGATGGAGATTGAGCATGGGTGAGCAAGAAAACACCCACTCATAACCCTACATACCTAGAAGGGATGATTCTACCACTTCTCTGACTGCCCAAGATGAGATTCCAATGCAAACACTCAAAATTTGCTCTAAATCTCCTCTTCAAACTCTCAAGTTTGAATGCATGGAATGAATTAGCTTAGAATAGTTTTTCCCCTCTCAATACCCTGTAAAATGAGCCTTAAATAACGTAGTATAGGTCTTAGGAACTTATCAATTATGAAATGACCCTTATTGAATTTGTAGGAAAACACTGCCAGGTGGTCCTAACGGATGACCTGACGGATCGTCACTGAGGGAAACGACTCGTTATGTTGCTCGTTGAGTCCACTACCTGCCTGGACTCCTGGGATTGTAACGACTGACCTAATGATTCATTAGGAGAGGCCACGACTCATGGTCACCAGTCGTCAAGTTCACTGCCTCAATCACATCACTTCACATATAATTCATCCCACGACCCACACCACGACTCCTTACCTGATCCAACGAGCCGTGGTCAGCTTCCGTCAAGTACGCTAGTCTGACCTCTTCTATTTTCCTTCTCCCTTACCCTACGGTTGACCTAACGACTCATGGTGCCTGATCACGAGTTGTTCCCACGCTCGTGGGGAATCCTTTTCCTCCAAACTTCCCAACTCTCCCCTGGACTCCCCATGAGTCACCTGATAACTCGTGGGCTATCCTCACGAGTCATCCAATGACTCGTTCTGTTCATTTAACAAAATTTTGCATTTTTCCTATTTTGACTCTCGGGTCTGATCCTTAGGTTCCTGGGGTATTACAAGCTTTCAGGAGTTGAAGACTCGACTTACCTCAGCGCCAGTGTTAACCCTACCGGAGGGTGCCGATAGGTTTGTGCTGTATTGCAATGCTTCTAGAATCGGCCTTGGTTGTGTATTGATGCAGCATGGTAAAGTGATAACATATGCTTCTAGACAGCTAAAAGTTCATGAGAAGAATTACCCGACCCATGATCTTGAATTGGCGGCAGTGGTATTTACCTTGAAGATATGGAGACAGTATTTGTAAGGGATCTATGTAGATGTGTTTATAGACCATAAGAGCCTACAATATGTGTTTACATAGAAGGATCTAAATCTATGCCAAAGGAGGTGGTTGGAGCTACTCAAGGATTATGATATGAGTGTCCTTTACCGTCTTGGTAAGGACAATGTAGTAGCAGACACACTTTGTAGACTCTCTATGGAGAGTGTTTCCCATTTGGATAAGGGGAGGAAGGAGCTGGTGAAGGATGTGCATCAGCTTGCAAGGTTGGGAGTTCGTTTGGTTGACTTGACCGATGGCAATGTTATAGTTCAGAACGAGTCAGAATCGTCCTTGGTGATTGACTTGAAAGCTAGACAAGATGAGCACCCTATTTTGGTAAAGTTAAAGGAAGCCTTTCAGAATTAGAAGGTAGAGGTCTTCTTCAAAGGAGGAGATAATGTGCTTTGATATTAGGGTCACTTGTGTGTCCCGGATGTTGGTGATTTAAGAAATCGGATATTGCATGAGGCTCACGGTTTTTGATATTCGATACATCCAGGTGCCACCAAGATGTACCATGATATAGGGAAGTCTATTGGTGGAATGGCATGAAGAAGGACATCGTAAAATTTGTAGCTAAGTGTCCAAATTGTCAGCAAGTGAAGGTAGAGCATCAGAGATTGGGAGGTGTGCTTCAGGACATCAGCACCCCTACTTGGAAGTGGGAGGAGATTAATATGGACTTCATCACAGAGTTGCCTTGCACTCGTCGACAATATGACTCCATTTGGGTGGTCGTGGACAGGTTGACCAAAGCTGCTCATTTTCTACCGTTCAAAACCACTGTTTCTGCAGAGGATTATGCCAAACTATACATCTGAGAGCTAGTTCGGTTGCACGGGGTTCCCTTGCACATCATATTAGATAGAGGTACCCAATTTACCTCTCAGTTTTGGAGGTCGTTTCAAAAGGGACTTGGTACACAGGACAAGCTCAGTACCGCATTTCACCCGCGAACGAATAATCAAGCAGAGCGGAAAATTTAGACTCTCGACGACATGTTAAGAGAATGTGTGATTGAATTCAAGGGTAGTTGGGATGACTATTTGCCTTTTATTGAGTTTGTATACAATAACAACTATCATTCCCGCATTCAGATGGCTCCGTTTGAGGCCCTCTATAGGCGGATGTGTAGATCGCCTATTGGTTGACTTGAAGTTGGTGAAGCTGTGATGATAGGACCAAATTCATCCATGGCACCATGGAGAAAGTTCAGCTCATATTGGATAGGTCGAAAACAACCTAAAGTCGCCAAAAGTCCTATGCCAATGTGAGGAGGAGGGAACTTGAGTTCGAAGTTGATGATTGGGTGTTTCTAAAGGTGTCTCCCATGAAGGGAGTGATGAGGTTCGAAAAGAAAAGAAAACTCAGTCCTCGTTATATTGGCCCGTATCAGATTATGAAACGGGTTAGCAAGTTGGCATATGAATTGGAGTTGCCCTCAGAATTAGCTTCCTTTCATCTTGTTTTCCATGTATCGCTCTTAAAGAAGTGTTTGGGGGATCCAGCTTTTGCTGTTCTGGTGGACAGTGTCGGTGTGAAAGGTAGCCTAAGTTATAAAGAGGTTCCAGTGGAAATAATGGATCTTCAAGTTTGAAGGCTAAGAAATAAGGAAGTAGCTTCAGTCAAGATTTTATGGAGGAATCAGCATGTTGAGTGAGCTATGTGGGGAGCTGAGGCAGATATGATGGCTAGATACCCACATTTATTCCCTACCGCTCAGTTCCAGCTTGAGGTATCAGTTTTTGCTCTAAAACTCTATTCAGTTTCATGTTCAACTCATGTACCTCACTTTCTTTCATGTAAAAGTATGTATGTATGATTCATGAATTCAATTCAGTCATGTAGTTTAAATTGGAGTCAGTCACTCTGTCAGTCTTCCGCATGTATGCTTAGTATTTGAATATGGTGATTTCATTTCTCTGTTTTCTGTATGTTTTCCCATATTTGAGGACGAATGTTCCCAAGGGGGAGATATTGTAATACCCCGAAAGTGTCTAAGACTTGAAGCGGGATTTGAAAATGAAAAGTAGCAGAAATATGAAAATCCTTCTCAGAACGAGTCGTTGTACGGGTCGTTAGTGGGACCAATGACCTATTGGATATGTCCGAGGTAAGGTGCTACAAGACTGAAGTTGATGGTAACGGGTCTAGGAATGAACTGTTGCTAGATATAACGGGCCATTGGATGTGAGCCGTTGTGAGGTTTTTCAGGTTCAGGGAGAAAGTAACGAATCACGTAATGACTCATCGTTGGTAGCAACAAGTCATTGTAAGTGCCCATTGGAGTGGTGGAAATGACTGGCAACAACGGATCATTGGAGCTTGTAACTACTCGTTTTTTCCAGTCATGGTAGGGGATCTGTGACCTATTTCAGGGGTGTAACAACGAGGGATGTAACGGACCGTTGGAGTCAGTAACGGTCCATTAGGGCACCTGTGGTCACTGGCATAACAGTTTTTCCAGGGAAGGGAATTCATTAAGGGTATTTTCGTCATTTCTAAGACCTAGGGTCCTAAACTACGTCATTTTAAGTTATGAATAGTGAGTTCTAAGAGGAGTATATTCATTCTAAGCTATTCCTATTCATGCATGCAAGTGTAGAAGTCTAAAGAGGTGATCAAGCTCAAATTCTTCCAAGTTTTCATCAATTCTTCACTGTGCAATCAAGGGAGTTGTAGAATCTGATTCTCTTAGATATGTAGGGTTATGAATAGGTGAATATGTTCACACCCACGAGCAATCTCTCTCTAATTCATGAAATTCTATTGATAATCCTATGGGGTTTTATACAAAATCTTATGAGATCCTTATGATCTATCTATGGGTTAATTCCTCTCATGTATAATTTCATGTTTCACGAATCATGGACAGATTTTATAACTATTTAAAATTTGAATTTCCTATAAACTATGCCCAATTATGTATGTTTCATGATAAATCAAGTTATGATTCTACTTTGATCATGATGTTCATTAACCCATTATGATTTATGACTTATAATATGATTTATCTCAAACGATCATCATGAATTTAATGAATATCAAGTATATACATGTTTTATAAGTATGCATGAACCTCATGATTTATGATTTATGATTATGGATGACTCACGGGCCTTACTTTCATGGCTAGTTCATGTATTTCAAGCATGCTTATGATTATCATGATTTTGACTTGTCACGCCCCACCTTGGGAGGCATGATAGACACCTAGTGCCACACTGGGATCTGGACTAACCTGACTGGCCTGGTACACTTCTGGTGCACGTCTATAACTTAAGTCATGAAATCAACGAGCTATATCTCGACTGTAAATACAGCCTATGGCTGATAAGGCCACCTGTAAAGAAAACAGCTAACCGAGAGTAATGCAATAACAAGGATCCTATACGGGCCGACAAGATCACCATGTTGTCTAGTTATAACTGGAATGAAAGCAGGCAGCTATTCTAGGCCCTACATGGCCAACACATAAAATAAGACATACATGTGCCCGACACGGCCAATAACAACCAACTAACTGAAGACTGTAGTATGCAAGCCTCTAAGAATGAGAATATTTGTTGGGACAGGGCCCCAGCCTACCCAAACAATATACAATAAAAGACAGGTAACTTCTACAACCTGGCAGCTCCGGATGAAAGGAGCTGGCCAATCTGTTGACTCCAAATAGCTGCTAACGGCGGTCCTGAATCCCGTATGTCTAAACCTACAGGCAAGTATGCAGTGCCTCATAGCTGGGAGTCAGTACAATATGTACCAAATATGTAAGGCAATAATAGGAGCTGATTAAAACTAGTAAAAACTGAAAGTGAATAGTAGTAAGGGCCAGAAGTTAACTTTCAAGCTTTCCTTTCCACAACCTACATCTAGTAAATCACTACACGTGTATGAGCTGAAACTGTATGACTATTAATTCATAAACTACAGCCGACAGACAAATATACAAACAAGAACCTAACCTGGCCCACATAAGACGGGAAGGCACAAGCAACATAGAATAACCTACCTGTGCCCCCATAAGCATCGACAGGTGCCAATCAATCTATATATCCCTATTGGTACCCCGTAGACTCTGCAAGTAACTGTAACTATATCTGAGCCATCTGGGCTCCTATAATTGTATCTGCTGTAGCTGGACCCCGTGCCTTGGATCGACTATGGGTCATTATGTGACTGCTATGACTAGATCCCAAGCCTTGGCTCGACTATGGATCATATTATAGCTCCTGTAACTGGGCCCCGAGCCTTGGCTCGACTGTGGGCCATAATGTAACTGCTGTAGCTGGACCCCGAGTCTTGGCTAGACTATGGGTCATTATGTATCTGCTATAACTGGATCCCGAGCCTTGGCTCAACTATGGATCATAATGTAACTGTTGTAGCTACACCCCGAGCCTTGGCTCGACCATGGGTTATAATGTATCTGTTGTAACTGGATACGACCCTCACGGCCTCTATCTGGAGTAACTTAATTCGGTTCTCAACGCCTTGATCTGGTCCTTTCGAACATCATACTGCCTCTACAAGCATGGCCCTATAGGAAATAACATCTAACAATCCAACCATTGTAAGGAAAACCAATCTAGCTTGGGTTAACTCTATCGAGGGTTACTATGTCATCACTGTCGTCTCAATTCTATTTGTAGCGACCTACCACAATAGGTTTACTCTGGAAAGCTTGTCTTCTACATAGAACAACTGTGGGCCTGCTACTAATCAGATATGTTCTTGAGCAGTCATCCCTAACCATCCATGGGCAGCTTATTATAACTCCTAGCTTAGAGGTAATCTTGTAATATTGTGGCTCTAGTCCCTTAGACACTAACTTGGTCTATTCAGATTTCATATGCCTTCTCTAGGCGATTCCTAGCCTCACTGTTTGTCCGGACTCAGCCGTTTCTGGCAATCTGTACCTGAGTATCTTATAAGAATAGGCTGGGGCATTGGCCCCACATCTAACTACTAATAAAGTTCCCCTCCTTTAGGGTATCCACTGATCTATTAGACTTGTATCAACTGGAATGGTGTCCTAAGTGACCTTTACAACAAGTATTAAGTCAACTGAAACTAACCGTCACTGACAATAGCCAACTATATGGCCGGCTGACCCTTAAATCACTAGGCAACTCTGGTTCCACTAGCTCTAGGGTAAGACCATCCTATTCAAACTTTGGCCCTAGAGGCGTCAAGGTACGCCAACGGCCTCTGGGCGAGCTTTACTAACAATACAGGCGCCAAACTAGTAGTTATATCACCTGGCTGCACCTATGCTATTCAACTTACTAACTCCGACCAACAACTATCCACCAATTTCTAAGGCCTTGGCTTGTCAGCAAAATATCCAATTCTACTGGCACGGTGAACAGAAGAACAAAGGAGCTTCTATGATGCTTCTAGCGAGAGTCACACTTAACATATTCTTTCCCAACAAGGGATACTGCAATATACTCTTCATATGTTGTCTAGCAGCTAACCACAACATCTGTAAGCATAATCTACTAATGGCAGCTAATCACGACATACATGATCCTTATATCCTAGCAACAACTAATTACAACATATAGGATCGTTGTCTACGTTTATAAACATAGGTCATATTGTTATACGATGAGAGTAACTTGCCGAAGGAATAAGCCTTACCATACCTCAAATGTCGAATTTTGTTTAACTGGTGAGTTTCAACTAGTAACCTGCGGTTCCACTCAACTGCAGTCCCTATGCAGAGAGAATAGGGCTATTTTCAATACTAAATTTGGCAAACAACAATATCTTTTGATAATAATAACTACTATAATTCAACTCTATTTAACTTAGCCAAAAACCCATAATTTCTCCAGAATTTAGAAGGGAGAAATGCTTACCTATTGCCTGTGGCCGTTTAGAAACCATTTTGGAGTAATTCTGACAACCTTTACACGGCGGGGTTCCAGTATTCCAAGTGAACTTTCAAGAAATAACTACGTAGAAATGCTCCCCAGAGGCCTAGAACTTGTTACCCAAAGTTAATTTGCATTTGGACAGCATTTGATAGTGTAATTTGATGAAAATCGGAAGAAAATTGCGTACTCCCTCTATTCTGGACGAAGCCTCATGTTTCTAGTTATTTAAATTGAACAAGGAGGACTTATATATAGATAGGGCTGTGGTAGGGCCGATGCCTTACGCTGCCCAGCGTGCAGGTGGGCTGGCGTGTCGCATTGGCCCTTTGCATCCCGGTCCCGTCCGACCCTGCTTCCCAGGCTCTTCCTACACGCGTCAAGATCTTCTTACTAGAGAAAAATCCACATTTACGCCTACTAACCATTAACATTTTACGGGGTGTAACATCCTCCCCCCTTAGGAACATTCGTCCTCGAATGTCATCTTCAGGCTTAAAGGAGTTAACTCTTTTAATTAGCACTTAGAAAAATTTCGGCAGAGTATCCTCTATGGTATGGACTATCTGGAAACCTAAAACGCATAAAAGTCCAACATAGGTGCCTCACAGGAAGCTATAAACAGCTATTTCACCACAAACAGGTAGCCAGCTAAACAGTACTAATAAAATAAGCAGTAAAATAACAACTGCATAAAAACATCACCTTAACTGCATAATCTGAATCAATCCTGGAACAAGTGAGGATATCTAGACCTCATGTCGTCCTCAACTTCCCAGGTAATCTCTTCTTTATTTCTGTTCCTCCATAGTACTTTAACGGAGGCTACGTCTTTAGTTCTCAGTCTACGAACCTGTCTATCTAATACACTGGAATTCCTTTATAGGCTAACTCCTCAGTAACTTGAACGTCCTCAACTGGCACAACTCGGGAGGGGTCCCATATACACTTTCGCTACATAGACAAGTGAAAGACTGGGTGAAAAGACTCTAACTCTGAAGGAGCCTCTTATATGCCTCTCGGCCTATCCTTTGGATGATCGGATACGGCCTAATGAACCTTGGGATAACCTTGGATTTCTTGCCAAATCTCATCACGCCCTTCATCGGCGACACTTTAAGGAATACCCAATCATTAACTTTAAGTTCCAAGTCTCTATGCTTGCACATCAGAGTAGGACTTCTGATGACTCTGGGCCATCACTAACCGCCCTCTGATAAGTTTCACTTTTTCTTTTGATTGGTGAATCATATTTGGTCTGACTAACTCTACTTCTCCTACCTCAAACTATCTGATAGGGGACCTGCACTTCTGCCCATGTAATGCCTCATAAAGCACCATCTGAATTGCAGAATGATAGTTGTGATTATATGAAAATTCAATAAGGGGTAAATGTCCATCCCAGCTTCCCCCAAGTTCCAGTACGCATGCTCACAATATGTCCTCGAGCATCTGAATGGTGAGCTCTACCTGGCCATCTGTTTGGGGGTGAAAAGCTGTACTCAAATTAACTTGCGTTCCAATCTGTTCTGACAGTTTTTCTAGAGCTAGCTGTAAGTTGTGTCCTTTGTTAAAATTTAATAAACACTAGGACATCATCCCACCAACATAGTTCTTTAATATTCAGTTCAACGTAATCTTTAACTGAAACATAATTCTGACTGGCAAACGATGAATTAATCTCATTGGTCTTTAGACACTGACTCGAATAGGATCGAATTTATACCAGTATGGGTTAACCCTGTAGCTATATTCATACTTCCTATTTCTCACTTCCACGTAGGCATGACTATCTCCTGAATTAGCCTGCCCAGTTTCTGATGTCTAACCTCTATTTGCTGGCCATTGGAGCTTTACACCACAACTCAGTGATATCCTTCTTCTTCCTGTGCTAGCCGTAGATTTCTTTTATATACTAACGCATCTTCATCAACCTAGGTAGGGGATAACAGACATGGTATGCCTTGCTACAATCTACTGACGAAGCTCTGGCATATTTAGAACATAACGTCGACCCTTGGGCCTCAAGACTTAGTCCCTTACTATCTAGAAAGCCAATGACTCCTTCTGCTGGACCTCATCTCTGATTGTACCAGGCTCTGGTCTTTGTACCTTCACTTCTTCACCCCCACAACTAGTGGTGATATTGCAGCATTCTAGGTTATAATCTCACTACATTTTAGATGTCAGCCTGAGGCTTATTTATCGACATTCAACGGTGATCCCATGCTCTGTCAACCTACTATAGCCTGGAGGTGATTCTGTTTTCCTCCAGAGTTGGATACTCATGTCTCCCCTTATTCCCATAGGCTGAGATCTGGGGTTCGTGTTCCATGCACCATACCGGAAAAGATATTTACTAGCCAAATCTACCCACTTGTGTTGCTCTGACCCGCACTCGGGCTAATGTCATTCATATAATCTCTCTTTCCTTCGACATAGCAAACTAGGACCATAGACAGATTCTGCAGGTATGTCTACCCACACACCGCGATGGGGTTAGTCTATATCTAGCTTAAACTTTACTATTGCTGGGAGTTTATTACTTATGGACTCTCTCACATGCACTTAAGTGCTACTATCAATCTTATCCACCCTCCTGATTTACTACTGTAAGGGTCTAGATAACTTTGTAAATACTAAGGGTCTCAACCACTTTCTAATTATTCTCAGGAACAACGGTTCTAGCCCTCCTTTACTCTCTATTCTGGGAAACATGACACTGATACCTACGCTTTTTGTCATACTGAAAGAATAAGATGGGAAGTGGAAAATGACCCTATCATTCTATAAAAGGGCTAAGGCGCGAAGCACAACAAGCTCTAGAGGCTGGATGTACAAAGCTTGCACAATCCCTTGCATATTTCAGGTAATTCAATATTAACTATTATCCCTATCTAATCCTAGCCATCTACCAAGCGAGCCAACTCATACATATACCATATTACTAACCTCTTACTCCGAGGATGTAAAACAAAATGGGGCACGGTGCTGGAATATCTACTACCTTATGAGGTTCTTGGTGCCCGGGGAGGACACTGGGTGTTAAAAGATGTCTGCTTTTTCCCTTAGGCTAAATGTCCCCGCCCCCAACTATGGCACCTCACTGGTATCCTCTTCTGCTGCTGTAGCTGACTTACAGTTGACTAAAGCCTATCCCTTATTAAACATTATTTCAAACAGGCATAACAATGAAAGCTTAGGGACTCATCCCTATACAACTCAATGCTATAGCACGATCTGAGAAGAAGGAGGGGTAATCATACTATCATGCCTTGTAGCCTTATGCTTATAAGATGTGGTGCACAACACATTTATAAAAAGATGCCACTAGAAATGACTTGCAGACTCCTTGGGATACGAACTGTTCTAACACCAAGTTCGTCACGCCCCACCTTGAGAGGCATGACCGGCACCTAGTGCCACACTGGGATCTGGACTAACCTGACTGACCTAGTGCACATCTGAAACTTAAGTCAAGAAATCAACGAGCTATATCTTTTCTGTAAATATAGCCTCTAGCTGACAAGGCCACCTGTAAAGAAACCAGCTAACCAAGAGCAACACAACAACAAAGATCCTATGCGGGCCGACAAGACCACCATGTTGTCTAGTTATAATTGGAGTGAAAGCAGGCAACTATACTAGGCCCCACACGTCCAACACATAAAATAAGACATACATGAGCCCCACACGGCCAATAGCAACCAACTAACTGAAGACTATAGTCTGCAAGCCTCTATGAATGAGAATATTGGTCGGGATAGGGACCGATCTACCCAAAAAATATACTATAAAAGACAGGTAAGTTCTACAACCTGGCAGCTCTGGATGAAAGGAGCTGGCCAATTTGCTGACTCCAAATAGCTGCTAATGGAGGTCTTGAATCCTGTCTATCTAAATCTGCAGGCAAGTTGCAGTGCCCCATGGCTGGACGTCAGTACAATATATAGCAAATATGTAAGGCAATAACAAGAGCTGATTAAAACTAGCAAAAACTAAAAGTGAACAAGGGCCAGAAGTTAACCTGTAAGCTTTTCTTTCCATAACCTACATCTAGTAAATCACTACACGTGTATGAGCTGAAACTGTACGACTATTCATTTATAAATTACAGCTTGCAGACAAATATATACACAAGAACCTAACCTGGCCCCCATAAGCCAAGAAGGTACAAGCAACACAGAATAACCTACCTGGGCCCCCATACGCGTCGGTAGGTGCCAATCAGTCTATATATCCCTATTGGTACCCCATAGACTTTGCAAGTAACTGTAACTGTATCTGAGCCATTTGGGCTCCTATAACTGTATCTGCTATAGCTGGACCCCGAGCCTTGGCTCGACTATGGGTCATTGTGTGACTGCTGTGACTAGATCCCGAGCCTTGGATCGACTATAGATCATATTGTAGCTGCTGTAACTGGGCCTCGAGCCTTGGCTTGACTATGGGCCAAAATGTAATTGCTGTAGCTAGATCCCGAGCCTTGGCTCGACTATGGTCATAACGTATTTGCTATAACTAGATCCCGAGCCTTGGCTCGACTATGGATCATAATGTAACTGCTGTAGCTGGACCCTGAGCCTTGGATCGACGATGGGTCATACTGTATCTGCTTTAACTAGATACAACCCTCACGGCCTCTATTTGGTGTAACTCAATTCCTCCCTCACAGCCTTGATCTGGTCCTTTCGGACATCATACTACCCCTACAAGCATGGCCCTATAGGCAATAACATCTAACAACCCAACTGTTGTAAGGAAAACAAATCTAGCTAGGGTTAACTCTTATGAGGGTTACTATGTCATCGCTGCCATCTAAATTCTATTTGTAGTGACTGATGATAATATGTTTACTCTGGAAAACTTGTCTTCTGCGTAGAAGAACTGCAGGGCTGCTACTAATTGGATATGTTCTTGAGTCGTCAGCCGTAACCATTCATAGACAGATTATTATAACTCCTAGCCTGGAGGTAATACTGTAATACTGTGGATCTAGTCCCTTAGACACTAACTTGGTCTATTCGAATTTCATATGCCTTCTGTGGGCGATTCCTAATCTCACTATCTATCTGGAATCAACCATTTCTAGTAATCTGTACCTGAGTATCTTATACAAATAGGCTAGGGCGTTTGTTCGGGATGTTTCGCAACTACACGCAAGTGCACGTGGTCGAACAAGTACTAAAATGGATAAAGTAAGCCAAGTATCGATCCCACAGAGACTGAACCAAGGTAGTAATCGAATTAAGTGTTAATGAACTCTAACTCTAAAAATGCAGACAACAATTTAAAGAAGATTTTGAGAGTTGGTTTCCTAATTTATACTAATCTAAGACAAAATGATAAAGTGAGTCTGAACTATAGTAATGAGCAAGCTGAGGCCAAAACGAACATGCAGGGAAGTAATTTATCGATACAATTCGGTTAATCTTTCCTTCGGTTGCTAGTCAAGAATTATTGCCTATGGGGAGAAACTTTCGTATTCTACCCAACTTAAGAATCATGAACCTTCAATCTACATTTCTGTGATAAAAGAATTTCATGTTCTAGCCATACGAAACTGATTCCTTAATTGACTAATACGACTTTCAGATATATTTCTATTCTGATGGTAAATCAATTCTCAATTTTCCCAAACTAAGAAGAGATCATATCCTACCAATTCACAACTTTCCAATTTCTTTCCTTTTCAAGATAAAACTGGATTTTTAGATATACATTAACATTGGCCAGACATTAATGCAGTAAGAACAAGAATTGATAGAACAACCATGGAAGAAAAGATGAAAAACCAAAATGATCAACGATTACATTCCACTACAAATGTTCTTAACCTCAGCGAGAAGTGAATTTAGCCACTCATTTGTGGATTAAACATCATCAAATGAGTGTAATTCATACAAACAATTGAAATAAAGGAGAAAGAGATAGAGAAGAACTCTAGAATTTTCCTCCCCTCAACTGCCTGTAACCCACGTTCTTGCTCAACCAAGTCAGAATAATTAAAAATAAACCTAAGTGTGCTATTTATACTAGTGGGAATTTTTCCCGGAATAACTAGCAACGTGTCACGGAGTGCATCGCGGAGCATTGCCTCCGTGACATGGCGTCGTCGCGAACCCTTACTCGAATTTGATGTTCCAGGTAAATATCCCCAACGTGCCACGACATGTAACGCGGGGCTTGGCCTCCGTGTCACGGAGGCAACGCAGACCTTCATTTGAAATTTGCCAAAATAAATCATCCGAGGCAGACTGCCTCCGCGATAGCAGCGTGACACGGCTCCATCGCGGAGCCCCTATATTTGCTGCTTTTCCTTGACCTTTTCCACTGCTTGCTTCCGAGTCCATTCCCGATTTTCACCAACATGCGACTTAGCTTCCTAAAATTACATTTTTCTTGCAAAACAACACTAATCATGTTGGTTAGTATAAATTCACATTTTAACTACAAATCACACGAGAATGTACAAATAACGATAGATAAACAAGATGAAATGAAGCAATTGAGTATCACTTGGGCATATAATTCTGCCCAAGATCACTTACCCCACACTTAAAACCTTGTTCGTCCTCGAACAATAATCTCACATCTCATGCAATTGACACCTACGCATGGCTACTTTGGCTCGACAATTCAAGCTACGGTTATACCGATTATATACTATAGAAAATCATCAAGAAAACATGCATAGTATCATCACTACAATGAATTCACCACATTAAGACCTCCTAGACTCAAGAATCGACTCTCGATCTCGGCAAACTCATGCAAATCAACTGATCAAGACATCCGACATGAAATTCAATCTCTCGTTGAGCATGTGCCCTCACAACACAAGAGAATTTCCCCCTTTTCAATAATACGATCTCAAAGCATTACACTTAAGGGTATATGAACACAATTTCGCTCTCGCTCCCAAAGAATTCGCATGCATCATGTCATGAACCATAGGCTTGCCTCTAGTGTATTACTCCACTAATATAAGGAAGCATGATGTAAGATCACGTAGGACTTAACGGGTTGTAATGTAAGCTAAGGAACTAGTGAATACTGGGATAACCAATAATATCATCTAGCCTCCTTAAGCGCTTTTCAATACATCCCACCATCATTATGGGCATTGTTTCTTCCTTCATCCTCCCATTCTTGAAGTCTTTCTTTATTTTTGTTCCCATTTCTTTAAGCACACTCGACTTAACAACAAAGATTAGTTATACATCTTCATTTTATTTAAATTCGGCAAGTGCACCTTTGACCTTATCTTTACTTTCACCACTTCCACTTTTCCTTTCTTTTCACACTTTTCACTCCTTGACACTGTGGGAAAATTATTTTTCTTGAGCGCTTAAGAGTTTTGGATCAAATTCATGGATAATGAAAAGAAGGGATTAAGCTCGGTTTCTACCTCTTCAACAAAAGAAAAAAATAGGCTAAAGGCTCAATGGGGCTAACTAGGATGTACATTCAAGGTAGGTATGATAATGGAAAAACTTTTGGTTAAATCGAAGAAATGCCTACATCCTTTCCTACACTACACATCCTTCATTTCTTTTCGTACACACACTAGGAAAGTTCTAGTCACTTCACAATAGCATGGAAGAATTGAAACCTCACCTCACACTCATTGCACATGCTCAACTCAAGACTTATTCACAGACTCTTCAATCATCTAATTACAAGAATTCAATATTAAGCCTCAATCACACCGAATCGAACTCTATGGCCTACGTGTCTCAACATGTTTCACAGTTGCATGCTTTCATCCGAATCATCTTTTCATCTCAATATCATGTCCAACATGCAACAAGAATTCCGAACCATGAAGTAGCGACGCGTTTGGGAAACAAACAAAAGAAAGAAAATAAAAGAAAAGAACAAAATTACCCCTATCGACTACATTTCCCTTAAGACGGTCGTCATCCATCCATCATAGGGAACGGTCAGTATTTACGACTTTGGTTCAATGGGACTAATCTCGGTAAAAGCACCAAAAACAAAGGCCGAGAAACCCAATCACAAAAAATTCAACAAAATTTTTAAAAATATCGATAATTTCAATAGAAAACAAAAATATTTACACAACTAGCTAACAACAACTCAACACAACACACAACAACTTAACATTCATTACAACACCGAATTATAATACAAAACATACGCACAAAATCACAGGGTCACAATTTTTTTCACAACAGGCACCATAACAAAACATGAACATAAACAACAACAAAACAACTGGCACCTAACTACTCCCACCCCACACTTAAATCGAACACTGTCCCCAGTGTTCATCAAATTCAACATAGCACAGAAGTAGGTGGTGAAACTCCCTGATCAATCGAAGTATTCAACTTCTTCGTCAGGTGCCTTGCCTCGTCTCCCATATCTGAATCGCCCTCGCTGTCCTCATCTGAATCAACATCTGAGTCATCACGGCGTGTCTCCTCATCAGTGGGGACATCATCATCTACAGGCTCCACAAAAGTTGGCCCCACTCGGCATAGAGCCCGGGCATTTTCGCCAAAGGGGTAATCTAGCTCGAGCTTCCATAGCTCATTTTCTGTTGCTGGCCTCCCGCCTATGCGCAACTGCAACATCTACATCCCGTACATGCAGGGCATATACTGATCATCCCGATCATGTCGCTCGGCTAGTGTGAGAACTGGCCCGTGAGTGGTGTCGGGTGCCTTGGTTTTGGTGACGTCCAAGGCACGCCTATCCATTTGCGGGATGTAGTCTAGGGCCTCCTCCTCGATGTCGTGGCCCCTCAGGAACATGGTCAGCAAACCACCAAACCCATACCTGTGCCCTTGATGCAAAGGGGCTCTCTTCATGGCGGAGATGATCACTGCCCCAACATTAATCTCCAGCCCTTTCATCAGGGTATAAACCAAGCACACACGATCCCGGGTGACATCTGTCATGTGCACCCCCGGGATCAGGCAGGAACACACAATTTTAAGCCAAATCCTAGCTTCCCTGTTCATTTGAGAGTAAGGCAGTGTCTGATGGTAGCCCCTCTCCTTGTGCCTGCTCCACCGCGCTATCGAACGAGCTCCACACAGAGTGCGTCTGATATCCGCATAAGGTAGAGTTATGTTCAGCTTCCAGAGTACATGGGCGTCTGTGTCCCGCGCCCCCAATATGGCATTTAGGTGATGGGGCTCAAAGGTGACAACCTACCCCCTTATCTTGATGGTGTGACTGCGGAGTGTCGGGTTCCAGTTTACGTAGAACTCCCGAATCAAATGGAGATTGCACTCCTTGGGCTCTTCGAAGATGAAGTTCAGCCCGACAGTGTCAATCCGGTGTACTATTATGGGGAATTCCTGTGCAAGTGGCTCCCTTGCAATGTGCTCCTCAGGGAAGTATTTGGTCTCCTTGTGCTTTGCATACCATTTCTTCCCTTTGTCAGTCACCCATCGGGTTCTGTATTGATGGAGTTGGCCGCGCGGAACCGCTGGTGCTGTTGGAACTGCTGTTCCCAGTCTGATCCTTTTTGTCCCGACGCCTGATGTAGATGCACCCTTTCCTTTGTCTTGCCTGCTTGACATCGTTCCTGTCAAATCAAACAAACAGTCCCAAAGTTATTTAAGTCAAAAATTTGCTTCGATTAAGGTTGGGTTGAGTTAGGCCACCCCACACTTAGTCTTCATCCACAATGAAAACAATTTGGCAAGACAATCATTCTTTTCCAATTTTTATCAATCAACATGCCTCGTGCATTCAGATATGTCGATGGAATAATTACTAAGTACTACTCAGACTTCATACAACTAGTCACAATATCACCATCGATTCCATTACATCACATAACACTTAACCAAAATTTTTCTCAACAACAACAACCTATGCAATTCACCAATTTCATTTTCCCAAAAATTCCCTTGTTTATTTAGCATATTCATCTATATTCACATACAATTCACCTCACCCAACATGCACAACCCAATTTTTTTCACATTTTCTACCCAATTTAGTTTCTTCCTATTCACATACCAACCCTAGCTACCAATTTTGCAAAAATTCAATCAAACATGTATTTATCGAGTTCATATAATCATAACGATACTACGAACATCAATCAACAATAACTTAAATGAATTCAAGCTCAATTTAAACTTAGGGCAAGGTTTACTCACCTCACCTGCTCAAAAATTGAAAATTTAGGCAAAATTTGAGGTTAAGTTCAAGAACATACCTTTAATTCGATGAACTCGAAGAAAAGTTGAAGAAAATTCGATCCTAGGTCCGTGTCACATTGGGGAAGGAGGGATTTTAGGGGTTTTGTCGCGGAGGGGAGTGAGAAATGGGAAAAATGAGGAGTTTTCGGGGTTAAAAAGAGGTTTTTTCGCGCGGGTCACCCGGTGACCCGGTGTGACCCGACGCGAATAACACCTCATCATGTCATGGAGGGTAACATGAAGCACCCCCTCCGTGACACGGAGCCATCGCGCCTTCTGGAATTTGTAAAAATTCTAGAATTGGCTTCAACGTGTCACGGAGGGTAACGCGGAGACCCTCCTCCATGACACGGAGCCAACGCATAGGCTCACTGTAATGCCACTTTTTTATTTTTCTCACCTCGATTCTTTTTCCTTTGTGATTCTTTGCATTTTTGCCCTCCGTTCCACCTGAAAAGCATCTCACAACAAGAAATTGGTTAGAATTCATAGGTTTCAAACACAACCACAGTTTTTTGTTTTTATTTTTATTTTTATTTTCTTTTTTTCTTTTTCTTTTTAACTAATTCTACTCATCTATTACAACAATTTCATGGGTTTCCTCCCATGCAGTGCTTGGTTTACCGTCGTGGCTCGATGTCATTAAAGCTCAATCATCCTCTTGAGTGACGGACGTCTTCTCTCGAATAACGTCTTCACCCCAGTAATGCTTACATCACTGCCCATTGACTAAGAGCGTGGCACTTCGATCTTCTTTCCACAACTCCAGTTTTGGGGTGTCCTCAATCGGTGGTTTTCCTACTGGATCTCGCGAATCAACAATCTAAATAATATCTGCTTGATCAAGCACATTGATTGCCGAAAGCTCCTCATATACGACCGGAAGCTTCGTGGCCTTATACACGTCAAATACCTCCACCTTGTCATGTGCCCGCATAGTTAACTGCCCTGTAGCTACATCAATCAACGGTTTCCCGGTTGCCAAGAAAGGACATCCCAAAATAAATGGGACTTCCGCATCTGGCTCAAAATGCAGCACAACAAAATCTACCGGGAAGATAAGATAGCCCACTTGCACCAGCACGTCCTCCATTATGCCATATGGTCTGGCCAAAGAACGACCCGCTAACTGCAAGATCACTGTCATTGGTCTAGGACTTCCCAGCCCCAGCTTCTTGAACACCGATGTCGGCATCAAGTTAATGCTTGCTCCCAAATGGCATAGTCCACGAGCTCGGGTACTTTGCCCAATTGTGATTTGAATTGTAAAGCTCCCAGGGTCCTTGAGCTTTGTTGGCAACCTGTTCTGTATCCGGGAAGTGCACTCCTCAGTAAGCGCCACCGTAGCATACTCCGTCAATCTGCTTTTGTTAGCTACGATGTCCTTGATATACTTTGCATACTTCGGCACTCCCTGCAAAACATCAACAAGAGGTAAATTAATGTGTACCTGTTTAAGCACCTCCATGAACTTTTTGAAACACGCTTCCTCCTTGTGTTTCTTTCATCTTTGAGGAAATGGGGGTGGTGGTCTTTCTGCTTCAGCTGCCTTCTCCTTCCGCCTCTCATCATTCTGTTCCCTTTCTTTCTCCACTGCTCCTAACTGCTGAGGTGGTCTTTCTGGTTCCACCTCCTTGAGTTGCAAACCACTCCTTGTGGTCACTGCATTTACTTGCTTGGGATTCGGGTCAGTGTCACTCGGTAGTCCTCCTCTTGGCCTGGTGTTTTGATCTCCAGCTAGTTGCCCAAACTGGTACTCCTACGCCTTTGTAGCTAACTAATTGTTCTTTACATCTGCCGCCAATTTTACATAGTCAGCCCGCAATTGAGCTTGGTTAGCTATCACTATTTTAAACATTTCCTCAATGCTGGGTGGTGGTGGTGGAGGAGGGGCATTGTTGCTTCTGTATTGAGTCTGATAGTTCTGCTGCCCTCCTTGATTTCTCTGCCCACCCTGATTCGAACTCTGCCCTTGATGGCTATTACTACCCCAGGAGAAATTCGGATGATTCCTCCAATTAGAGTTGTAGTTGTTTCCATACTGTTGGTGATTATTTCTCAGTACATTACCAACAAAGTTCACTGAATCTGGATTTGCACCACAACACTTAGCTGAGTGTTCATTACTACCGCATACTTCACACCAAATCTGCTGCACTACATTAACTGGGGCTTGAGATTGATTCAAGCTCATATTGCTGAAGTGGATGTTAAGTTGATTTTGAATCGCAGCTATCTGTGCAGCGATAGCTGTAAAACCATCCACTTCCAAGACTCCTGCCGCTTTCCTTTTTCCTCCTCTAGAAGAGTCCACATTCCACTCTAGATTTCCCTGCGAAATACGATTTAACAAAGTATACAGCTCCTTGTAAGTCTTTTCTAATGCTTGTCCCCCAGCTGCTGAGTCTAGCAAAATTTTTATGTGGGGTTCCAAACCCTCTATGAAACTGTGCACCAGCACATCATTGGACTGGTGATGGTGAGGACAATCCCGTAACATGGATTTGAATCTTTCCCAAGCTTGATGCAGATTCTCCCCCTCTCTTTATTTAAAACTTAGAATCTAACTTCTAAGTCTTGCTGTTTTCCCAGATGGAAAGAACCATATCAAAAATTTTCTTGCAAGATCATCCCAAGTGGTGATGGAATAAGGTGGCTCAGCTTTCAACCACCTCTTTGCTTCTCCCAATAGTGAAAATGGGAACAATGTAAGCCTTACGTAATCAGATGATACTCCAGCAGGGATGTAAGTGTCACTTATCTCCAAAACGTTTTGGAGATGTTGTTGTGGATCCTCGTGAGGGAGACCTGTGAATTGCCCGCTGGTGTGCAGCAATTGCACCATATTCTATTTCAGCTCAAACCTCCCTCCTGGCTCAGGTTTGCGAATGCTTGATGTAACATAGTTAGCATGTGGGATTGCCACTTCGCGAACCGGTTTAGCTGCCATTTCCTCGGGTACTAATACTGCCCTTACAAGTGGTGGATTTTGTTGTTGCTCCAGGATTGTTTGTCTGAGCAACTGCAGCTTCTTCTCTAGAGCTTCTCTTCTTTGACGATGATATTGTCTTTCCGGCTCTAAGTATGAATCCACCAGCTCCTTGTCTCTTGCCAGTGTTCAACAGAATTCAATATCTGCAAAAGACAGGCTAAGATCAAGTTGTCAGCACAAATATAGAAATCCTAAACTAACACTTAAGAAAACAATTTTACCAATTGCCAGTCCCCGACAACGGCGCCAAAAACTTGTACGGGATGTTTTGCAACTACACGCAAGTGCACATGGTCGAACAAGTAGTATAATGGCTAAAGTAAGTCAGGTATCGATCCCACAGGGACTGAACAAAGGTAATAATCGAATTAAGTGTTAATGAACTCTAACTCTAAAAATGCAGACAACAATTTAAAGAAGATTTTGATAGTTGGTTTCCTAATTTATACTAATCTAAGACAAAATGATAAAGTGAGTCTGAACTATAGTAATGAACAAGCTTAGGCCAAAACGAACATGCAGGGATGTAATTTATCGATACAATTCGGTTAATCTTTCCTTCGGTTGCTAGTCAAGAATTATTGCCTATGGGGAGAAACTTTCGTATTCTACCCAACTTAAGAATCATGAACCTTCTACCTATATTTCTGTGATAAAAGAATTTCATGTTCTAGCCATACGAAACCTATTCCTTAATTGACTAATACGACTTTCAGATATATTTCTATTTTGAAGGTAAATCAATTCTCAATTTTCCCAAACTAAGAAGAGATCGTATCCTACCAATTCACAACTTTCCAATTTCTTTCCTTTTCAAGATAAAACTGGATTTTTTAGATATACATTAACATTGGCCAGGCATTAATGCAGTAAGAATAAGAATTGATAGAACAACCATGGAAGAAAAGATGAAAAACCAAAATGATCAATAATTACATTCCACTACAAATGTTCTTAACCTCAACAAGAAGTGAATTTAGCCACTCATTTGTGGATTAAACATCATCAAATGAGTGTAATTCATACAAACAATTGAAATAAAGGAGAAAGAGATAGAGAAGAACCCTAGAATTTTCGTCCCCTCAACTGCCTGTAACCCACGTTCTTTCTCAACCAAGTCAGAATAATTAAAAATAAACCTAAGTGTGCTATTTATACTAGTGGGAATTTTTTCTGGAATAACAATTAACACGTCACGGAGTGCATCGCGGAGCACTGCCTCCATGACACGGTGCCGTCGCGAACCCTTACTGGAATTTGATGTTCCAGGTAAATATCCCCAATGTGCCACGGCATGTAACGCGGGGCTTGGCAGCCGTGTCACGGAGGCAACACGGACTTTCACTGGAAATTTGCCAAAATAAATCATCCGAGGCAGACCGCCTCCGCGATGGCACCGTGACACGGCTCCATCGCGGAGCCCTTATATTTGCTGCTTTTCCTTGACCTTTTCCACTGCTTGCTTCCGAGTCCATTCCCGATTTTCACCAACATGAAACTTAGCTTCCTAAAATTACATTTTTCTTGCAAAAAACAACACTAATCATGTTGGTTAGTATAAATTCACATTTTAACTACAAATCACATGAGAATGTACAAATAACGATAGATAAACAAGATGAAATGAAGCAATTGAGTATCACTTGGGCATATAATTCTGCCCAAGATCAGCGTTGGCCCCACATCTAACTACTAATAAAGTTTCCCCGCTTTAGGGTATCCACTGATCTATTAGACTTGTATCAACTGGAATAGTGTCCTGAGAGACCTTTACAACAAGTATTAAGTCAACTGAAACTAACAGTCACTGACAATAGCCCACTATATGGCCGGCTAACCCTCAACTCACGAGGCAACTGTGGTGCAACTGGCTCTAGGGTAAGACTTTCCTATTCAAACTTTGTCCCTAGAGGCGTCAAGGTACGCCAACGGCCTCTGGGCGAGCTTTACTAACAATACAAGCGCCAAACTAGTAGTTATTTTGCTTGGCTACGCCTATGCTGTTCGGCTTAGTAATTTCGGCCCAACAACTATCCACCAATTTCTAAGGCCTTGGCCTGACAGAAAAACATCCAATTCTACTAGCAAGGTGAACAGAAGAACATAGGAGCTTCTATGACGCTTCTAGCGTGATTCACACTTAACATACTCTTTCCCAACAAAGGATACTGCAATATACTCTTCATACTTTATCTAGCAGCTAAACACAACATCTGTAAGCATAATCTACTGATGACAGCTAATCACGAGATACATGATCCTTATATCCTAGCAGCAGCTAATTACAACATATAGGATCGTTGTCTATGTTCGTAAACATAGGTCGTATCGTCATACGACGAGAATAACTTTCCGAAGGAACAAGCCTTACCATACCTCGAGTGCCAACTTTCATTTAACTGGTGAGTTTCAACCTGTAACTGGTAGTTCCACTCAACTGCAGTCCCTATGGTAAGAGAATAGGGCCATTTTCAATACTAAATTCGGTAAACAATGATATCTTTTGATAATAATAACAACTATAATTCAACTCTATTTAACTCCGCAAAAAACCCATAATTTGTTAAGAGTTTAGAAGGAAGAAATGCTTACCTATTGCCTGTGGCCGTTTAGAAACCAATTTGGTGTAATTCTGACAACCTTTACTTGGCGGGGTTCCAGTATTTTGAGTGAATTTTCAAGAAATAACTCCGTAGAAATGCTCCCCGTAGGCCTAGAACTTGTTACCCAAAGTTAATTTGTATTTGGACGACATTTGATAGTGTAATTTGATGGAAATCGGAAGAAAATTTCATACTCCCTCTATTCTGGCCGAAGCCTCATGTTTCTAGTGATTTAAATTAAATAAGGAGGACATATATATAGATAGGGCTGTGGCAGGGCCGACGCCTCGCGCTGCCCAGCGTGCAGGCAAGGCCAGCTCCTCGTGCTACCCATCGCGCAGGCAAGGCTAGCGCCTCACACTGCCCATCGCACAGGCAAGGCTAGAGCCTCACGCTGCCCATCGTGCAGGGGAGTTGGCGTGTCGCGCTGGCCCTTTGCATCCCTATCCCGTCCGACCCTGTTGTTATGCCCCATAATATTTCCGACACCTAGATGGCCTATTCGCACATTGGTTAAGCATATTTGAAAGCCTTACGTGCTAGGGAAAGGCCCGGGAAAGGATCGGACGAGTAACCTGTCGAACCATCACGGAGGGAGCCGGGGCAGAGCCCCTTCGTGATGGCAACGTGTCACGGAGGTGGAGCCTCGGCGTTGGCTCCATGACATGTTGGGCCTGTCCAGGCCCAACTATATAAGCCCTCCACTTCGGTTTTAAATGAAATAATTTTCATAATTTCCAGCGAAAACAGAGAGAAAAACCAGAGAGGAAAAGAGAACGAAGGTTTCTTGATAATTTCCGTCCGATTATGCTGCCAAATGTAGTTCAAATCTAAATTAACTCCAGATACCGAAGTATTTAGCAGCAGGGAGCATTCCTACGAATTTAGTTTCGCGAGATACGACCGACAAATCGTCGTGCTACCGGGCTAAGGTAAGTGGAATTGCTCCAAACTAGTGTCTATGTGTTCCTAGCTGTGAAGTGAATACTTCTCCCTTCTAGACTTCTGGAAAATAACGAGTTTTCGACCGTCTTTCGATAAGCCTAAGTTTAGGCTATAATTATATTGAAAGTTATTTCGTCCTTCAGAATAAAGTTGTATTTAGTACTGATTGAAATATATATGAATGCAGTTGGGAGAAATAGCTGAAATGCTGACCGAGCTACTCAGTAGTCGGGAAATCAGAAGCGAAGGTATGTAAAGCTAGTTTCCTCGGCAGGTTAGTAGTCTTGGTATAGTAAAATAGTTTAAAGGCCAGTAGAATGTTCAGAAGTCGTGTGTTATGTTTATTATGAATATTGGTACGATATTGGAAGCATCATGTTATGTATAGCGTGGAACTTGCTAGCACTATATAAATTCTAATACAAAGTGTTAGGATATTATCGTATTCAGTTGAAACTTAGTAAAGCAGTATAAGTATCTGTAAGGTATCTCAGAAGTAGAATGGTAGATTAAAATGAAGTTTAGAAAGCATGTTAGAAATAGTAAATCATGTTACTATAAAAACTCAGTTATACAGCCTGAATTCCAGTAGAAAAACTATATCTTGTTCAACATTAGACTCAGCACAGTATGACAGAAGATTATATATATATATATACCATTATCAGTCTCAGCATATATTAAATACGTACATATCACTATCAGTAGTTCAACATACAGTATGTACAAATACATTATCATCACTAGCTTCAGCATGTGGTATATGCAGATAGTATTATTAGTTAAGACCATTGTATTGTCTTGGGGTTGGATTACCTAGCATCCACGACCGCCCCAGGGTTAATAGCTGTATCGACTCGTCCGCCCGAGGACGAGGATACGTTGCTCTACAGAGTGGCATGCCGTCCCACATGGGACGAAGATGGGATGCCGGTTTCCCTATATTGTTCCTTGGTCGGCCCTTATACACCCCCGTCGAGCGGGTACGCCCGGGGTGTTGATTCAGGAGTCCTCTGGACTCAGGTACAGTTATAGTCAGGGGCTCAGCGAGCCCAAGTGCATACCCAGGGGATCGGCAGGATGCTTATAGTTATTATAGGAGATGGGACGATCGGGGTAGGGGTATAGATTGCGTGTTGATTGTACCTCCCGGCTTATGGGGGCCGGGTAAGGTTTGTGTGTGCTATGCTATGTTATGTTTTGTTGTGCCATGTTACACTAGATACGAGTAGATCGACAATAGAGTGATACATCCCCAGGTATGACTCCTACTCCTTCCAGCATAGTTGAGAATAAGCATAGCTTTACATTTTCAGTCAGTTTAGTCTATTCCTTTCTATTTCAGTTCCATCAGTTGTATTGTTGTTTTCAGATATTTTTCAGTTGTTGTTTTACATACTCAGTGCCAGCGGTACTGACGCCCGTTTGGGGCACTGCATTACTTGCCTGCAGGTACTCATATACGAGGGGCCGATACCTCGTGATTCCAGTCAGCTCACAGGGTCATCAGCTCCAGTCATCCAGAGCTGGATAGCTAGAGGTTTATCCCTTTTCTTTTGTTGTACAACATGGGTAGGCCGGGACCCTGTCCCGACCATCTTATCAATATTTTTAGAGGCTTGTAGTCTGTATATATTTCCCTGTGGTCAGCTGAGTTGGTCGTGTGAGGCCGTGCAGTCTGTTGTAGCTGTTTAGCATTTTTGTTTATGTTGGCCGTGTGAGGCCTCTGTTGACAGTAGTGGTGACCTCGTCGGTCACGTAGCTTTCCAGTATTTCATTGTTGAGTTACAGATGACTAGACAGCATGGTGGCCTTGTCGGCCCGCATAGGCTCTCTTATATTGATATGTTTCTGGTTAGCTGTTATTACAGGTACAGGTGGCTATAGGCCCAGTTGGCCGGAGGCTGTGTTTACGGCCGTTATATAGCCCTTTGTTTCCAGAAATCTGAGTTAGAGCCAGCCAGGCACCAGATATGCTCAGGCTCAATAGTCTAGCAGTTCAGGTCCTTGTAGGGCACCAGGTGCCAGTCATACCCCCAAGGCGGGGCGTGACACCTGTTTTCAAGGCTCTTCCCACATGCGTCAAACTCTCTTTACTCGACATAAATCCATGGGTACGCCTACTAACTGTTAACATTTTATGGGGTGTAACATAACTAGCCTATGTATCTCATGTATATTATCCTATGAGCACTATATATGTTTTGGGAATAGTATTTAACACCGAGTAGATTTTAAGTCCAAGCATGCCCGAGTCTTAGAACTACGTGCCAATATAACCACGATGGGACCTCCATGTTACTATTCCGTTTGCCCAAATGTGCCCTCTGTTGTGATATCACACCTCTTCCATGGTTCTACCCTTGGCAAGGTACGAACGCCCTCCGGACTAGGGGTTTACAGGTCGGGCTCCATGTGTGCTCATATGGGGTATGTCAGTATAAGAATCTCCTACTGTTCCTCATGATTTACGTATGGTTATGATTATATACTTTGGCTCAAGTCATGTTTCATAAAGCTTTTCTCTTATGATTATGATTATGAATGATTTACGAATGTTTTGAAAACCTTGAGCATTGTGTTTGCATCATGATATCTATGTTACAATCATGTTATCCTACTCTTATAAACTTTTATGTATTTTAAATGTACGTTTTACTTACCTTGCATACTCGGTACATTCCACGTACTGACCGCACACTCTATGCTGTATCATTTCATGATATAGGCTCCGATCTTCAGGCTCAGCCCCGTCACTAGCTAGTTATTTGGAGTTAGCATTTAGTTTCAGTGATGAGTCCTTATCCCTCGAGGACTACTCATTTCCTGTTATCTTGTAATTTCAGTTTCATACTTGTCAGGTTAGTTGGGGGTGTTGTCCCATCAACCCATCAAATATGATAGAGGCTTTCAAACTGTATGTAGTAATCAACTTGTCATGTATGAAGTGAATTTCGATTCTGATTTCATGCTATGATTAGACTTCCGCTATGTTATTATGTTAAGTCTTCCACTTTATTTGATTGATTTAGATGTATGTTCATGCCATGGGTCGACTTGGAGTCTCTCGGGGCTCGTTGTACCGTGTCGCAATCCGAGCCTATGTTCGGGTCGTGACAGTTCCACATCTTGATCGGGGGTCTCATCTCGGGTCATGACAAATTTGGTATCATAACATTAGGTTTGGAAGCATCCTAGGGTGTCTTAAAGCTGCTTTAAGTAGAGTCTTTCTCATGAGTGTAAAGTGCACTACACTTATGACAAAGAGGCTGCGAAATGTTTTAGAAAATTTTCCTTCTTTCATAATCTATGTCGTGCAACAAAGAATGTCTCTATCCTTCTAACTCGTTTCTATACGCGTTTGCAGAATGATGCCTCCACGCTGTTTGAATGGAAGAAGGGATGAAAAGGAAATGGCCATGAGGATGGCAATGGAGATGGGCACCAGCAAGCCCCACCAGCAAGCCCCACCAGCCCCAGCGGATCCTGTGCCTCAGTAGGTTGCCGATGCTAAGTTTAGGGCAGCCATTCAGATGTTGGCACAAGTGTTGACCGCTCAGGTCAATCAGTAGGCAGTGGCTCATGTTCCCCAGGATGGGAACGCAGTGATGGCTAGAGTTCGGGATTTCCTTAGGATGAATCCCCCTGAGTTCCTTGGGTCGAGAGGGGAGGAGGAATCACACGAGTTCATAGAGGAGATCTAGAAGATCACCCAGATTATGGGGGTGACGGGGAGGAGTTTGTAGACTTAGCTTCCTATCAGTTGAAAGGAGTTGCTCATATATGGTACAGGTAGTGGAAGGATAGATGGGGAGTCGGAGCTGGCCTCGTTGGTTGGGATGAGTTTCTCACCGCATTCTTAGATCGATTCCTTCCCCGGGAGATGTGGGAAATCAAGGTGGCCGAGTTCTTGAATCTAAAATAGAACAACATGACCGTTCAAGAGAATGCCCTAGAGTTCACCCGGTCGTCCAAGTATGCGCCGAAGATGGTGGCTGATCAAAGGGCTCGGATGAGAAGATTTGTGAATAGAGTAGTGGATTGTTTAGTCAAGGACTGCAGGACCACCATGCTTCATTAGGACATTGATTTCTCCCGATTGGTCTTGTATTCCCAGCAGATTGAGGCAGTGCAAATGAGGGAGAGGGAGAGAGAGGCCAAGAGGGCCAGGATAGATAGTTTTGGATTTTCCCAGCAGAGGTCTGGTGGCGGACATCATCAGCAGTCACACCATCGATCGTCAGCCCCAGTGCCGTCATCAGCCAGTGTGCCATCTAGGTCTAGGTGCGATTAGAGGGGAAAGACATTAGGCTTCAGAGGTCAAGGGAACAGGTTAGGAGAGCCAAGCATTCCAGTTTGTGACAGGTGTGGTAGGAGGCACACTGGATAGAGCTTAGCAGGTTCAAGGGCATGTTTTGGGTGCGGTAAGCCCAGCCATATGCTCAGAGTTTTCCATTAGCCAGATAGGGCCATGGACCAGTTCAGCAGCTCCACCAGCATGCTCAGCTCAGCAGGATGCATCCACCAGTGCATGTGGTAGTTAATGTCAGAACAGATTTTATGCCCTCTCATCTCGTTAGGAGAAGGAGGTCTCTCTAGATGGGGTCACTGGTATGTTACGAGTATTTCATCTTGATGTTTACGCATTCTTTGATCCATAGGCTACCTTGCCTTTTGTGAGGCCTTATGTTGCAATTAGTTTCGGAGAAAGTCCCAAAATCCTATCAGAACCCTTCTCAGTCTCTACTCTAGTTAGTGACTCAGTTATAGCTCGATGGGTATACAGAAATTGCCCTATCACAGTCGTTCAAAAAGTCACTTCAGCTGATTTAGTAGAGTTAGACATTATTGATTTTGATTTTATCTTTGGTATGGATTGTTGCATGCTTGTTATGCCTCAATGAATTTTAGAACCCGTATAGTAGAGTTTCGATTTCTGGGTGAGCCAGTTCTTGAATGGAAGGGTAGTTCAGCTATGCCTGTAGGTCTCTTCGTTTCCTACCTTAAGGTCAGAAAGATGATTTGTAAGGGTTGTGTATACCATCTAGTTCGGTTTAAGGATGATACATTTGATACCCCGACTCTATAGTCAGTTCCTATAGTGTGCAAGTATCTGGAGGATTTCCTAGATGAACTACCAGGAGTCCCTCCCCAGCGGGAGATTGACTTTGATATTGACCTTTTTCTCGATACGTAGCCTATATTTATTCCTCATTATAGAATGACTCTAGCTGAGCCAAAAGGAGTTGAAATAGCAGTTGAAGGATCTTTGAGATAAGGGATTCATCAGGCCTAGCAAGTCCCTGTGAGGTGCACCAGTTCTCGTTGTTCGAAAGAAGGATGGTTCTCTTTGTATGTGCATTGACTATCGGCAGTTGAACAAGGTTATAATCAAGAAAAAGTATCCTCTCCCCAGAATTGATGACTTGTTTGACCAACTTTAGGGTGCTAAGTGCATCTCAAAGATAGACCTCGGATACGGGTAATATCAGCTCAGAGTTAGGGAGAGTGACATTCCGAAGACAGCTTTTCGGACTCGTTATGATCACTATGAGTTTGTAGCTATGTCTTTTGGACTAATGAATTCTCCTGCATCTTTTATGGATTTGATGAACAGGGTATTCAAGCCATACTTAGGTGTGTTCATGATTGTCTTCATCGACGACATCCTCATATATTCTTGGAGTGAGGAGGAGTATACCGCTCATTTGAGGATTGTGTTATAGACTCTCAAGGATCGCCAACTGTTTGCTAAATTCAACAAGTGTGAGTTTTGGCTGAACTCAGTAGCATTTTTGGGCCACGTGGTGTCAAGAGACGATGTGCAGGTAAACTCCTAAAAGATAGAAACTGTAAAGAATTGGCCAAGACCAGTTAATCCATCGGATGTCAGAAGTTTCTTGGGTTTAGTTGGCTACTATAGGAGGTTTGTTGAAGGATTTTCATCCATTGCAGCACCGTTGACTAAGTTGACCCAGAAGAAAGTTAAATTTCAGTGGTCGGATATCTGTGAGAAGAGTTTTCAAGAGTTAGTGACTCTACATGGATCGGGTTGAAAAACCAGACCCAGTCTCTCTTGGAATTCTGAATATGCCAATAACTCACTTCAGCCCCAATAGTGACCCTATCTATGGGTCAGATGGATTTGTTGTGTATTGTATTGCCTCTAGGGTTGGTCTTCGTTGTGTGTTGATGCAACATGGTAAGGTCATAGTATATGCCTCTAGACAACTTAAGACTCATGAGAAGAATTATCAGACACATAAACTGGAATTGGCAGCGGTAGTGTTCATTGAAGATTTTGAGGCACTATTTGTATGGGGCCCATGTGGATTTGTTTACAAACCACAAGAGCCTACAGTACGTGTTCACTCAGAAGGACCTGAATTTGCGAAAAAGGACGTGGTTAGAGCTTCTTAAGGACTATGACATGAGTGTCCTTTATCATTCGGGCAAAGCCAATGTAGTGGATGCTCTTAGCAGGCTATCCATGGAGAGTATTTCTCATGTGGAAGATGGATGGAAAGAGTTGGTGGAGTATGTGCATTGGCTTGCATGATTAGGAGTTTTCCTTGTCAGTTTGACCGATGGTGGTGCCATTGTTCAGAATAGTTAAGAATACTCTTTGGTGACTGAGGTCAAGGCTAGACAAGATAGGATCCTATTTTGGTAAAGTTGTAGGAAGCGGTTCAAAATCAGAAGGTAGAGGTCTTCTGTCACACCCCACCTTGGGGGGTATGACAGGCACCTGGTGCCTGCTAGACTCTGGCTCTATTTCAAGAAACGAACCGGCTATATAGCGGCTGTAAATACAGCCCCCGACCAATTAGGCCTATAGCCACCTGCAAAGCACAAAAGCTAACCAGAACAATGACACTATAATCTGAAGAAACTACTATTCACATTTGTGACCGAAAAGGTCACTAACTATAACCATAAGAAGGCCCCACACGACCAACATCAACAACTAAACACATATATACATGCACGGCCCCACACGATCGGCTCCACTACCATAGGAAACATCAGACTGCAAGCCTCTAGGAAGTAATAATAGAATGGTCGGGACAGGGCCCCGACCTACCCAAACTGTAATAAAAAAGGAAATAGGAACAACCTCCAACTGTCTAGCTCCGGAGGATAGGAGCTGATAACTCTGCTAACTGGATCACGAGGGATCGACTCCTCGTCTATGTGTACCTGCAGGCAAGCAATGCAGCGCCCCCACGTGTGTCAGTACCACAGGTACTGAGCATGTAAAGCAAACTGAAATATACAACTGAAATAGGTAACAACAATAACATGACATATAAGCAGGAAGTAGCTGAGTCTATCTGGCTGAGGATAACTGGGGAGAGTTTACCTATTCTGTAACTAAACTGGGTGTACCTGACGATGTGTCATCCTACTGTCTATCAGTATCTAATAGCACATATAGATATACATATAAATACACACAATACCTGACCAACCCCCATAAGCCGGAAGGTGCCAACCAATAGAACAATCTATTTACCCCTACCCAGGTCTAAACCAATTAAAAATAAGTCACTCCACTCATCTGATAACTGTGAGATCCTCCTACCGGCCCCCTTGGGTTCGTAGCTCAGGCCTTGGCCTCTAACAATAAACTGTGTCTAAGTCCGAAGACTCCTGCCTCTGGGCGCAAGCGCTCAACGGGGTAATCTGCTGCTGTATCTATGACTGAAACTGCCCCTGGGTGTAAACACACAACAGGGTAATTTTATAAAAATCTGTATCTGAAACTGCCCCCGGCCACAAGCGCACACAGAATAGTCTGCCCCTGTAAACATGGTAATCTGGATCTGCGCAGAGTAAACTGAACTGCCCCTGCAAGCAGGGTAATCTGGACCGTATTATTATGGTGGTCGGCCATCATCGTCCTCTAGGCGGACGGCATCGCCCAGCTAGTGGCGGTATCTGAATCTGGTATCGACACAGCTATAACCCAGGGGCGGCGGGGATGCTAAAGGGTGCCCACATGCCATAACAAGTCTCAACATACAAAACACATACACAGCGAGCATGCTCAAATGAAAAATACTAATCCTATTCTCTTCTTTTATTTCAAGGCCAGTCCGTATTAAACAACTGATGTTATATTCTGTTTTACACTGTTTCTGATTGTTGGGCTAACTGCTACCTGGCCTTTATCTGCTTATCTGATTATTGTTACCCGTGATCTGAAGCTATATTAGTTTCTAGAGCCATATATAAGATGTGCCATCTATTACCGGATACAGCTTAACAAATGTAATATGTACTATCTGTAATCTTACTAATTCATTATACAACTTCTACAACTTCCATTCTGGGTATTACGTAAGAACATGCTGAACTACTAGCGGATACCACATTACTATCTGAAATCATCTGACTATCCGTTATTCTGATTATTGTATGATACGTAATGATATACTAGCATGCTTGCTGGAAATTATACTAAAATCATTCCTTTACGCTGGGTGTCTGTTAATCGTCTTTACTCTAATTCTTTTCTAGACTATACTTCCTGGCTTGCCGAAAGAATAGCTTTACATACCTGGTTTCTGAGTACCCGACTGACAGATGTGATTTCCATCGGTACTTCTACTGTTTCTCCCAACTACATTCATATACATGTTAATTAGAACTAAATACATTAATATCCGGGAGAAATTATCACTTTTGATATATATATTTATCCCGAACTTCAACCTTTCGGAAAATGGTCAAAAACTCATTATTTCTCTATAGTCCAGAAGGGATAAATGCTCACTGCAAAGCTAGGAACACATTGGTACTAATTTAAAGCAATTCTATTTACTTTACCTCGGTAGCACGACGTTTCGCCGGCCAAATTTCACGAAACCAACTCTGTAGGATTGCTCTCTGTAGCTTTATACCTCTGTATCTAAGCCGGAATGGAGTTTAGACCGTGTTTCGAAGCGTAATCGGAAGGAAAATATATATAATTTTTGTGGGTTTGCCTTAACATGGCTACCCTCTATTTTTCCTAGTTTATATTGATGAAGATGGTAAAAAAAACCGACTTTCCTTTTTTTTTTTGCTTGCCTTCTAAATCTCTTAACCAACATGCCATTAGGCTATTTATTCATTTAAAATTTACGGAGTGTAACATCTTCTCCCAAAGGGGAGATGGAGTACTTCAATATCAGGGTCATTTGTGTGTTTCGCACGTTGATGATTTGAGGGAACGAATGTTGCATGAGGCTCACGGTTTTTGATATTCTGTACATCCAGGTGCCACCAAGATGTACCGTGATCTACAGGAAGTCTATTGGTGGAATGGCATGAAGAAGGACACAACAGAGTTTGTGGCTAAGTGTCCGAACTGTCAACAAGTGAAAGTTGAGTATCAAAGACCCGGAGGTGTGCTACAAGACATGAGTAACCTTAATTTGACGTGGGAAGATATCAATATGGACTTCATTATAGGGTTACCTCGCACACGTTGATAGTATGACTCTATTTGGTTGGTGGTAGATAGGTAGACTAAATCAGCTAATTTCTTACCGGTCAAAACTAGATTCAGCCGAGGACTATGCTAAATTGTACCTTTGAGAGTTAGTTCAGTTGCATGGAGTTCCCTTGTCCATCATATCAGATAGAAGCACTCATCTCTCCTTGCAATTTTGGAAGTCGTTTCAGAAGGGACTTGGTACCCAGGTCAAGCTTAGCACAACATTTCACCCGCAGACAGATAGTCAGGCCGAGTGGACCATTCAGACTCTTAAGATATGTTGACAAAATGTGTGATTTCTTTAAAGGTAGTTGGGAAGATCATTTACCTCTTATTGAGTTTGCTTATAACAATAGTTACCACTCGAGTATTCAGATGTCTCTGTCTGAGGCTCTTTATGGGCGGAGATATAGATCGCCCATTGGTTAGTTTGAAGTAGTTGAAGCTACGTTGATAGGGCCAGATTTAGTTCATGAGGCTATGGAGAAAGTTCATCTTATTAGAGAAAGGCTGAAGAAAGCTCAGAGTAGTCAAAAGTCATATGCTGATATTAGACGGAGAGAGCTTGTGTTTGAAGTTGATGATTGGGTGTTCTTGAAGGTATCTCCCATGAAGGGGTGATGAGGTTTGAAAGAAAGGAAAGCTTAGTCCCCGATATGTGGGTCCCTATCAGATTGTGAGACGTGTTGTCTAGGTGGCCTATGAGTTAGAGTTACCAGCGGAGTTGGCTTTGGTACTTCCGGTCTTCAATGTACTATTTTGAAAGAAGTGCATTGGTGATCTGACTTTGGTTGTTCCGATGGAGGGCGTAGGTGTGAAGGATAACCTTAGCTATGAGGATGTGCCAATTGAGATCTTGATCGTCAGGTTTGGAAGTTGAGAAACAAAGAAGTAGCTTCAGTAAAGGTTCTATGGAGGAATCAACTTATCGAGGGAGCTACATAGGAAGCCAAAACATATATGATGGCTTAATATCTGCATGTTTCCCTTTCGGCTCAATTCCATCTTGAGGTATCAGTTTCCTCCTTAGTACTCTATTTCAGCTTCATGTTTAGTTCATGTCTCTCAGTTCCTTAATGTCAAAATGTGTATGTGCGATTCATGAATTCAGTTCAATCATATATATCAGTCCGGAGTCAGTCGCTCCTTCAGTTTTCAACTTCAAATATTAAGTATTTGGGATGGTAGTTCCTTTCCCCAGCTATTCAGTATGTTACCCACATTCATGGACGAATGTTCCCAAGGGGGAGATATTGTAATACCCCGAAAGTCCCTAAGATCAGAACCGTGAGTTGAAACTGAGAAAGTAGGAAATTTCTCACTAGGTTACTGGATGAGTCATCCAGCGATTTGTGTTGTGACCTAACAGGTCATTTAGTGACCCGTTAGGACCAGCCAATTCCGAAGAAGTCTTACCAGTGGTGAAGGGTCGAGGCACAACTTGTTGATGCCCCGCAAGTGTACGCGATCGTACAAGTAATATAGTGGCCCTTTTTAAGAGCCAGATGTCGAACCCATAGGGACTGGACCAATTCAGCTAATTATCAAGTTCAAGGGTGATATTAACTTTTGCAAGTGTTGATTAAAGACTTTTTTCGATAAAGTTTAATTAAGTCTAGGGGTGGTCACCGAAATACTCTGAAATCATTCAAGGAGCAACTAGAGTTAAAGCTGGATAATCATGCGATACTACACTTTGTAATGGTTTAAGTATGAAACTATCAATTGTCATCTCACATAATTAAAATTGCATGTTCATGGTCTTTCGAGCCTCTAAACACGACAAACTAGCCTCACAACTACATCGTTGAGCAGTGATGTGACATTCTAGTTCGTGGGCAACTCAATTACGTGGATGTGGTTTACGTGGATGTGATTAGGGAATTTTGTATCTCTAATCATTTAACTTAACTTAGCTTCACAACTACTTCTTCGAGTGGTGGAGTGACATTTCTAAGTTAATTCATGTTATCATCCCGTTTTATTAACCAAACAAGGCAAATTAGGTATAATTTCTTATCCTAACCGCAAATTATATCGTAAGATACAAACTTTCTCCCTACATTCTTATGTTCTTGCCTAGGTTTTCTTTCTCAAGAATTTACCTAAGCTTAACGTGTGTGTTTTCATGGTGATCAATCATAAAAACAACCATAATTGAGAATGTAGGACAAAACAACAATCAATAACTTAAAACCGAAATAAATTCGCATAATCACAATCATATCTTGTGGCTTCAACCCTAGAGGAAGGGTTCTAGCCACTCAAGTTCGTATAATTACATAAAAACATTGTTAAAGTAACATACTTACAAGAATTGGTAGAAGAGAAGATGAAGTTGATGAATCCTAGGTGAGTTCTCCCACTTCTCCCTTCACTCCTTGGTGGTTTTTCAGAAATAAATCGTGACAAAATGATTTTAGGAGCTAAGGGACCTATTTATAGTAAATGCGAATTGTACAAAATTATTCCCGGCATGAAATAGCTCTGTGCCATGGAGCTTATCGCGCCAATTTGCCTCCGTGACACGGAGGCATTGCGTAGGCATTCTGGAATTCGCGTAAAATACATGCCAGGTAGCCCCCTACCGCGTTGGCAGCGTGGCACGCTTCTTGTGCAGCGCGTTAGGGGCCGTGACATGCCCTTGGTCGCATAGCCTGCCTGCCGTGGCACGTTGCCAATGCGCAGGTGGGCTGTTTCACCATCCTCCTTGCCGACGTCCGCGTTTTACTTCCGATTCCATGCCTCCACTTCACCAACTCATGGATTAGTTCCTCAAATTCATTTTAAACCTAAAAAAACAAGAACTAATCATGTTGGTTAGTATATATTCACATTTACATAAAATTACATGAGAATGTATATAAATAAGTAGATAAACAAGACGAAAACTAAGTTATAAAGTATCACTTGGGCATGCCATTTTGCCCAAGATCACTTGTCACGTGACTCAACTAGTCGTTAGTGTGGTCCTTCAGTGCGCAGATAAAGTTGCAGACCAAGAGATCTAACGGGTTAAGGAACGAGTCATGATGTCACTTTACCACTCGTCAGGTGGCTCGTTATCATGATTCCCAGTGATCAGGATGAAAAGAAGTAACGAGTTGTCATGTCACCCATGAGTCATGGTGTCCCTCGTGAAGTATGCGAGGGAGGGTTTTGGCAGCGGATTGAGGGATGCGTCATCGTGCACCTAACGACTTATCAAGTGACCTGTGGGTTGAGGAAGTTCAGTAAATAAGGACTTTTCTAGTCAAGGTGGCTAGAGAGGACCATGAGTCGTTAGTAGACCCAACGACTCGTCAAGTCCCTCGTGGTGATTTGCAGTGTTAATTTTCCTGCGAAATTAGTAAGGATGTTTTGTAATTCCTAAGCTCCCAAGCCCTAAACTACATTGTTTTAATCTCTATTAGGAGGGTTTTAAGAGGGTTTAGCCTATCCTAACCCATTTCCTCCCATGCATGCAAGATTAAGGCCTTCTATTAAAGATCAAGCTTAGAAATTCTCCAAGATCTCTCCAAATCTCTTGGGCTTTCAAGGAAGGGTGTAGATTTAGTTTGCCCAAGTATGTAGGGCCATGAATAAGAGTTTCCTTTCACTCTCATGCCCAAATTTCTCCTCAAGATCATGAATTCAAGTGTTTGATCTTATGTGGTTTTAACTCAAGTTTATGAAATTCTTTATACTTTGTTCATGGGTCGATTCCCTTCATGTTTCAAAGCATGTTTTAAGATTCAAGGGTAGATTTTATATACTAATTGATTATAAATTCATAATTTCAAGTTTTAGAAGATTATGCCCAATTAGGCAAGTTTCATGAAAAGTCAAATTTATGATCCTTGATTTCAAGTATGATCAGATATCTAGCATGATTAAATGTTTAAAAATTACCCATGTATGAATCTACGATTTTGACTTATGAAGTCTATTTCAAGCATGCATGATATTATGATTTGGGCAAGTCCACACAAGTTAAGTATGTTTTCATGATTTATCCAAGGCTAATAAGATCAGCTTATCATATGTTTTTGAGTGAAGAGTCCCATTACAACTTATGATGTGTTTTGGAGTCAAGACTCTCCATGTTCAGATTTCAGACTATGCATGTAATTACATTATCAGCTTTATTGAGAAACGATGGTTTCAACTTTGTTGGAAAACGATGGAGAGCACTTTGCATGTTTTTGGGAGCAGTGTCTAGCACCGAGTAAACTTGGGGTTCCAAGGTTCCCTGTCTCAAAACTATGCACCAACATTGGTTTATATATTTACATTGAGACCTCCCTTGTGAGTTTTCCCCACCCCAAGGGGCCTTTAGCTTGATATCGATATAATGGTAGCGCCCTTAGCCCTAACAAGGCTTTGGATGACTTTGCCTACTTGAGTGTAATAGTTGGGATCACGTAAGCTTTATTGTGATAGTGTCGGTCATATAACGAGTCTCCCATTGTTCCTCATGATTTCAGTTATGCCTGTTTATCGGTTATGATATTATATTTTCAATAGGTTTGGCTTAAAAATGCATGATTTTAGTTTTTCCTTTGGGTCATTCGATTCAGTTATGAGATCCAATTTATATCTATTCATGTTTTCAGATATCAGCATGCAACCTTTACGCTTAGAATCTTATGTTATGGTTTATTGTTATACCCCAAGGATCTAAGAATAGGACCCGGAAGTGAATCAGGAGAAAAATTGGAAAATGTTGCAGCAGTTGAAGAATGAGTCATTGGACGACTCGTCAAGAGGCCTAACGAGTCGTTAAGTGACTCGTGGAGAAGGCTTGAGATGATGATGGGCTCGAGGTCCCCACGGGCGATGTAACGACTCATAGTCTGGCACCACGAGTCGTCATGTCAGTCGTGGGGTGGTCCTAGTGAAGCAAGTAAAGCTTATCCAGTGTACCTAACTGATGGTACCTAACGAGTCGTTGTCAGTCCTAACAACCTGTTCGGAGGGCTGTTACCAAGCCAATTGAATTTTCAGGAATGATGAGGCAATGTACTTGAAGGGTGAACCAACGGATCGTGTGCCCTAGTAACGAGTCGTTAGGTCGTCTGTTAGGACCCCCTAGAAGTTATTTTCAGCGATTTCAGTAAGGGATTTTTCGTAATTCCTAAGTTCTAAGGGCCTATACTATGTTGTTTTAAGCTCGTAATGGAGGGTTTTAAGCAGAGAAAAACCCATCTTAGGCCATTTCTTCATGCATGCAAGGTTGAAGGTTTGAAGGGAAGAAATTGAGGAGAATTTCAAGGTTTTCAAGGGAAATCTCAGCTTGGTAATTAGGAGGAGTTGAGATTATTCAATCCCAGGTATGTAAGGCTATGAGTGGGTTCTTCCTTCCACACCCATGCCCATTCCCTATCAATTTGTGATTTGATTGTGATGATCAAGTATGGGTTTTCATTCAATTGCATAATTCTTACATTTCTACTCATGGGTATGATTAAATTGAGTTGATATTGATGATTTATCGAGCTTGGGCGGATTCTAACTTAATTTCTTTTACAAAAATTGTTTTCTAAAAATTGAATCTAAAACGCCCACATGTGGGGAGTTTCGAATAGAATGTGATGATGATGGAATATATGATGAAAAGAATGTTTCCAACCTTACCCATGATTTTGATGATGTTTTCAAAGAAGATTAAATAGACCCAAGTGTGATGAAGCTTTGGGTAGTGCCCGATGTTGAGTATGAATGACGATTTTTGCAAATTGACTTTATTACATCATTTTGGAGTGAAATCTCCCAAATTATAATGTTTTCAAATGAATTGAATGGGTTCAAACATGATAAGGTTTTTGGGGAAGGCCCTTATATCGATGATGATGAAGTGATATTCCTAAAGTATGCTTACCACATGATTTTGGAGTAAAAGTCTCCTATTATTCCTCGAGCTTGTGGTATGTGTCATAGTAAAGCTTCTCTTATGCATGAATTCATAATTGAGATGTATGTTGGCATTAAGCTTCATTACACATAATGTTGAGTCTAAGCATGATTTCATTCTAATCTTGTCGAGACGACATTGTTGAGCTTCATATTTAGATGATGTCTAGTGTATGCATGATTTCATAATGAGCTTTGTCAATAGACAATGTTGAGCTTCGTTTCATACAATGTTGAGTTTATGCACGATTTCATGTTGAGCTTCGTCACTAGATGATGTTGAGCTTTGTATTTATCTGATGTAGACCATTGCATGTTTTGGGAGAAGAGTCTAGCACCGAGCGGGATAAGGGTCGACTACCCTATGCCCCAAACTACGCGCCAACGTAGGTTGATTCTATTGTATTATTGGGACCTCCCTTGTGAGCTATCCTCGGCCCGATTGGACCTTTGAGCTTTATATCGATATCATGGTATCATCCATAGCCCTGGCAAGGTTATGGACGGCTCTACCTACTTGAGTGTAATAGTCGGGACCATATAAGCTCTATCGTGGTATGTCGGTCAAGTGACGAGTTTCCCACTGTCTATATCATTCGAGTTTGCATATCCATTACTCATGATGATTATCTTATGCACACATGTTTAAAAATCAAGGTTTGACTCATTGTTCATATTTTGATATAAACGTTATGATTTAGCTTTTAGTCATTCGGTTCATTCATGATGTTCTAAAGCCATGCATGAACATGTTATGATAAGGGTTCAATTTCAGAATGAATGCATGTAGTCTTCTACTTACTCTTAAAGATCATTATATGCATGAATGGTTTTAATTGGATTATGTTATCAAAACGGTTTTACTTACCTTGCATACTCGATACATTCCACGTACTGAACACATACTTTCTATGTTGCATAATTTCATGATGCAAGATCCGGTTCTCAGGTTCAGCCCCATTTGTAGTCGCTTGTCGGAGTTAGCATTTTCTTGCTCGGTGAGTCCTCATCCTCCGAGGATTATACTTTCAATTATCTTGAGCGTATTTTCAGTTTCAGTATTTCTGAGCTAGTTGGGGGGTGTTGTTCCATCAGCTCGTCCAGATTAGAGGCTTATTAGATTAGACATGTTTTCAGCTTTAGACGTTCATTCTGTTGTTATGTTAAGTTAGACTTCCGCTGAGTTATAATGATGTTTCCTTTATGTTTACTGAATGAGTTAGAAATGCTTACTCCATAGGTTGACTTGGGATCTCTCGGGGTCCCTTGTCTTGTGTCTACGATCCGGGTCTCCTCTCGGGTCGTGTCATTTATGATATGCATGATTTTAGTTTTTACTTACTTAGCCTGTTTTATATACCTCGCACACTCAGTACGTTTCAAGTACCAACCGCATACTCTATGCTGTATTATTTCGTGATATAGGTTCAGACGTTCAGACTTAGTCCCGCTGCTAGACAGTCTCCCGAGCTTGAATCCAGTTCCCTAGTTGGTGAACTGGGACAAGACCCCCAACTAGCTCACTAATAGTCTAAAACTAAAAATAGAAATAGTAAATCTAACTGAAGGTCCTCGAAGGATGAGGACTCACCAACATCTGACTGAACTGAACTCTGATGACCGGCTAACAGAGAGACTGACCTTGAACATCTGAGCCTGTATCATGAAACGATACAGCATAGAGTATGCAATTAGTACTTAGAATATACTGAGTATGCAGGTAAATAAAAATGGACTAATAAAAAAATGCATAAGAGATCATAAGAGTAGGACACTTTAAAACATAAGAGTTCATAAGAGTAGGACACTTTAAAACATGAAATGATAATCTTAACATAAACATGAGGGATCATGTTTTTCAGAACTAATCATAATTTAGTCATAATTATTATAATAAGAGAAACCTTGTAAAATATAACTTGAGCTGAAGTATCACGAACATGACAATGCAGAAATCATGAGGAACAATTGGAGAACTCGTCTTAACCGATATTATCATGGTAGAGCTTACATGATGCTCCAACTATCTCGCTCAAGTGGGCAGAGCCGTCTCGGGTTTTCCAGGCCAAGGACGTGCATGATGTGATATCACCAATAGGGACCCACATAGAGTCCATAAACATAAACATAAACCTACATTGGCGCATAGTTCTGAGACCATGGGGTTTACCTGAATGCCAGGTCTACTCGGTGCTAGACACTGCTCCCAAAAACATGCGCATGAAGGCTCATATAGTCATCGTGAAGTCATACATGAAATTCATTGCTAGATAAATCATAACACACTTGATCATACTTGAAGTACATGATTAGCCATGAGTTAGGGCCTGTGAGTCCTCCAAAAACATAAACTCATAAATCATGAAGAACATACATACTTGAGAAATCACTATACTTGAAATTCATAATTCATGAAGAGAACTTGAAGAAAATCATATCATAAATCATAAATCATAGTTTAGGTCTTAGGAGAATCAAAATCATACTAGAATCATAAACTTGCCTTTTCATGAAACTTGCATAATTAAGCATAAGTTAATTTAAATTTGAAACTATTAATTAACAATCAAAATAAGTATAAAATATGCCCATAGATCTTAAAACATGATTTAAAATATGAAGGGAGTTGATCCATAGATAAATCATAGAGAATTTCATATAATTAGGAATAAGCCTCATAAGATCATGAACTTGTTCTAGAACTCAAAATTTATGGAATTAAAGAGAAATTTGAGCATGAGAGTGAAAGGAACTCTCATTTATAGATGTACATACCTGGGAAATCTGATTCCACACTCTTCCTTGAAAGCCCAAGTGAATTGGAGAAGAATTTGAAGAATTCTAGGCTTGATCTCTTTAGGAATTCTCTAGTCTTACATGCATGGGGAGGGAATGGGTTAAAATAGGCTAAACCCTCTTAAAATCCTCTTAACTGAGCTTAAAACAACGTAGTTTAGGGCTTAGGAGCTTAGGAATTACGAAATTACTCTTACTAACTTTTCAGGAAATATCCCCACTGCCAAGAGTAACGACTCATTCAACGGGTCATCCTTAGATCCAATGAGTCGTTACTTTGCTCAATTTTCTAGACTCGGGTATTCAACCACGACTGGGCAGGATGATTCATTACTTATCCAAATAACTCATCACTTCTACCCATTATCACTACTGCCCGCAACTACTTACCTTTTGGAATTCTTCCCAATGGATTCATACCACGACTCGTTGTTCCCTACAATGAGTCGTACCACAACTCATGTCATTCACCCTGAAAAGATAGCTCCAACAACAACTGCTAGCCATGGTCCGTTACACGGACCAACAAGTCATTCCATAGCTCTTTGGTCCTGGATTTGTCGACCAACATTCTCACCACGACAAGAACCCATGGTCCGTTGAAGCTTTCTGCAACTTGTACAATGAGTCATCCTGAGATAGTTTTCCAACTTTTCTGTTGAACAACACTTTCAACTCTCGATTCTAGTCCTAGTCACTTCTGGGGTATTACAAGAGTGGTACGTCTCGTACTGAGACCTGCACTAGATCATTTTCTGCAATTTTTCTCACTTTTTACAGAATCCAACTCCTAAGCCTGATTTCCCTGAAAACAAAGTAGAAGTACCTCATCTGCATAAACATACCTAAGACACAACATATTTTCTATATTTTAAGCATCAAAAGTGCCATAATTCCATGACACATCAAACACCCTCAACTTAGAAACTTTTCATGTCATACGCAAACAAAAATACTACTACACAATGACGCTTAACTAGAAAATAAAATAGAAGCCCTACAGCCAACAACACCAAAATTTGTACACATAATCACTATCAAATATTGATCCCTTTTTCATTAAAAACCAAACTAGTTATGCTTATATGCAACTACAACTCATGACACGAACGGATATAGAGATGGCATTCAATTATTAACTAACAACTGAGCTATCACTAATACTATTTACATAGAATATTAGCAGAATGTAATGCAACCCATGTACCCTCATAACAAATGAAGTCTCAAACATTCACCATGATATATATATATATGTAAGGAATCGGGACTATCAGGCAAAGCCCTCACTCTCACAAAGAAGTTCTAAATACTGCACAAGTGATACCATAAGCTTGCCCATATTTTCTCTACTCTGGCCTTTTGGACAGTTAAGTTAGGATCACTATAGGAATTTTATTGGCTTGTAATGTAGGCTTAGGGACGAGTGTGGTACATATGGACAATAGTGACTAACCCTCCTTGGCTCTACACAACTCTTGACTGCACTTTTAACTTTTTCCCCTTTTTCTTTTTTTCCTCCCTTTCTCCATTTTATTCAACTTTCACTTGGTGGATGTGGTGTATTTTTCACTTTTCTCTAATTTTTTTCTTCTTTCTTTTGACTTTCAAATTTCTTCTTTTTCTTTTTCTTTTCTCCCCTACCTAATCTATGTACCCCTACAATAGCCACCCTTAACTTAGGCATTTTGCCAGAGTTTAGGTTAATAATATCCAAGGAGGGATCAAAGTCAAAACATGTTCATTGTAAATAAAACAGGAAAGGTGAATGGGCTAATCAACAAAAAGGTCAAATTTAGGCTCAAACGTGGGATCAAGGGATTCATTTAACTTGGTAGGGCAATTTAAGCTAAAAGTGGGCTAAATACAAAACAACCTATGATCCTTTCCTAAGCAACTATCCTACAACCTAAGAAAAGACAAACCAGACAAGTTCTAGATCACCTACACAGTATTAAACTAAGTAAGAACCTCACTCCCACATGGCACAGGTTGCATCACACACTATCTATCTGGTTCATGCACAACTATGCTACAATTACTCAGGCTAATCTCTCAAATGGCACAAAAAGATCCACAATAGTCATGCTTGCAGTAAACCAACACAGCTAATCACAAATTCTTTTTTAAAAAGGTTATTGTTTCTCACAAATATCAAAACATCAAACACATGTGCATTTTATTGGTTGTTAAGTACTCCTAAGCTACTTTTAGTTACACAAAAACAAAATATCCTAAACATGCCAGTTCTACTAGATAGCATGTTCGAGAGAAAAGAAACACATCAATAAAAACCCTTGGACGAACAAAAGTGGCAAAACAGATACACCCCCTTTTAAGAAAACATGCTTTGTCCCCAAAGCGAAGAAGTAAGAACTAGGAGAGAGACATACCTATGACGCTCTAAATGCTCTTGTCAGCTACTCAGACTTCCCTGACCATCCATGAGTTGCCTCCCATGTAGCGCCTGATTTAACGTCATGGCATGATGCAAATCTCTTGACTATTCAGGCCTCGTCAAGATACACTGACTCGATACCTTTTACCTCATCAATGTTTCCTAAATACATCTTTACTCTCTAATGGTTCACTTTAAACTTTTTACCATCTTTATTCTCTAGTTCGATGGCACCATATGGGAATACTTCCACCACCCTATACAGTCCTATCCATCTGGATTTCAATTTGCCTGGGTGCAAACAGAGCCTAGAGTTAAACAACAATACCAAGTCACCAGCACTAAACTCCCTCTTCGCAATCTTCTGTTCGTAGTAGATCCTTATGCTCTCCTTATATATGGCTGCACTCTCATAAGCTCAATGTCGGAATTCATCCAACTTATTCAACTGATCTAGCCTTAACTTGGATGCTTCATTCCAATCCAAATTCAACCTCTTAATCACCCACAATGCCTTATGCTCTATCTCCACTGGTAAATTGCATGACTTGCCATAAACTAGCTGATAAGGTGAGGTGCCAATTGGGGTTTTATATTCTGTACGATATGCCCAGAGTGCATCACCTAGCTTCCTAAACCAGTCCGTCCGATTGGTGTTCATTGTTTTAGCTAAGATTGTCTTTATCTCCCTATTGGAGATTTCCACTTTTCTACATGAGTAAGGATAGTAAGGTGTTGCAACTTTACGCTTTACTCCATATTTTTCAAGTAGAAATCTAAAGAGGAGATTACAAAAATGAGATCCACCGTCACTGATGATGGATCTAGGAGTACCGAATCTGGTAAATATGTGCTTTCACAGAAATGCTGTGACATTTTTCCTTTCATTGTTAGGGAGTGCAATGAATTCTATCCACTTTTATATATAATCCACAACCACCAAAATATACTTCATCCCATACGATCTCAAAAATGGGCCCATGAAGTCAATACCCTATACATCAAACAACTCTACCTCCAATATTAGGGTCAATGGTAGCTCGTTCTTAAGAGTGATGCCTCCTTGTCTTTGGAATTGATCACATTACCTGGAAAAATCATATGTATCCTGATGGATTATGGGCCAGTAATACCCACACTATGGAATTTTATGTGTATTCCGGATACAACTGTGATGACCCCTAATCGGAGATGAGTGGCAGGCCTCAAGTATATTTAGCATCTCAACCTCTGGAACACATCTGCAAATCTTCCCATCTATGAAAATAAGGAACAAATATGGCTCATCCTAATAGAATCTGCACACATCAAAGAGGAACTTCATCCTTTGTTGTGAGGTCAGATCTGCCGAAATCATGTCACTCACCAAATAATTTGCATAGTCATCAAACCATGGGATCAAATCTTATGATGCAGCCAGTACCTGATCATCTGGAAAAGCATCATCAATGTTGATCTCGTCCTTCAATCATGCCTCTACCTTTAGTTTGGATAAGTAATCAGTCACCTAGGTTTTGGTCCCTTTTCGGTCCTTTACCTCGAACTCAAATTCTTGTAAGAGCAATACCCATCTGATTAGCCTCGGTTTAGCATCCTTCTTTGACATTAGATACTGCAATTCTGTATGGTCAGTGTGTCAATCACTTTATTCCCGAGCAAGTATGCCCGAAATATTTCGAAATGCAAAGACTACTGCTAGCAACTCCTGTTCAATCCTAGTATAATTCTTCTAAGCTGCATTGAGAGTCTTACTAGCATAATAGATGGGGTGAAATATCTTTGCTATCCTTTGGCCCAAGACAATACCTAGGGCAACTCTACTGGCATCGGATATTACCTCAAATGGAAGAGACCAATCCAGTGCTAGTAGAGCTGAGTCTCTCCCTCAGGCATTCGAAAGCTTTCAGACATGCGTCATCAAAAATAAACTTCACCTACTTCTCAAGTAGTTTTCATAATGGTTGTGCAATTTTTAGGAAGTCCTTGATGAACCTCCTATAGAACCCCGCATTCCCTAAAAGCTCTGGATACCTTTGATAGAAATAGGTGGTGGCAACCTGGATATCACCTCGATTTTAGTTTTGTCCACCTCTATCCCTTTTCTTGAAATTCTATAGCCTAGCACATTCCCTTCTTTGACCATAAAATGGCATTTTCCCCAGTTGAGTATCAAATTAGTTTCTTCACATTTGTTCAGCACTTTACCCAAACGCTCAAGGAAATCTTCAAAGGAATCACCCACAACTGAGAAGTCATTCATGAATACTTCGATGGTGTTCTCCACCATGTCTGAAAAGATGGATATCATACATCGTTGAAATATGTCCTGTGCGTTGCACTACCTAAAGGGCATCCTCTTAAAAGAAAAAGTCCCATAAGGCAAGGTAAAAGTGGTTTTCTATTGGTCCTCTGGCGCTGATTATACCTCGAATAACTATTAAGAAAGTAGTACCATCCTCTGCCTACCAACCTGTCAAGTATTTGGTCAAATGAATCAAGAAGTGGTCCTTCTGAGTCCAATGATTGAGTTTCCGATAGTCCATGCAAATACACCAACCTGTAACCGGCCTTGTTGATACTAGCTCATTTTTCTCATTTGGCACCACCATGATTCCACCTTTTTTTGGTACACACTGCACTGGACTCACCCATTTACTATCAATAACAGGATAGACTACACCAACATCCAATCATTTGACAATCTCTTTTTTCACTAGCTCTTGCATAGGTGGATTCAGTCGTTGCTGATGCTCTATACTTGGTACACAGCTTGGCTCAACTGGATTTTGTGGGTGCATATGCCTGGAGGGATACCGATGATGTTAGAAATAGTCCAACCAATTACCTTTTTGAACCTTCTCAGCACTGACACCAGGGCCTCAACTTGCCACTATATAAGATCTGCTACAATAATCACTAGCAAGGTATTGTTCTCCTCCAAAAATGCATATTTCAGATGTGGAGGTAGAGCTTTAAGCTTCAAAATTGGTGGTATTTCAACTGATGGTTTTGCTGGAGGGGTTTCACGGTTCTTTAGATCAAGGTCCAACTTCTTCGGCCTGAAGTTGTAGGACCCCATTCCTTCTAGTGCATTTACCATCTCGGTGTACCCCTGAACAATCCCCATCAAAGTTCATAAGTACGACTGCTAGTGTCTCAATACTCAACCTTTCCTCTAGAGGCACGAGTGACCTCTTATTGTCCATACTGCTGGTCACAGAGATTGCTCTCATGTTAGGGTATCTGTACGGTGGCCTGAATTGAACAAGACAAAATACAAATGTAAATGAGAAAATAACGTGTAAAATTAAACACAAGCAATTACTCTATTCCTAAGTTGTATTCCCTGGCAATGGCACTATTTTTGATAACACTCAAATCACGCCCTTGAAGAAGTATAATGCGGACATTGTCAATAAAGAACCTAGCTAGTTTGTGGTCGATCCATAGGGAATATAGTCAAGATATAGACTAATGCTATTATCCACACTCTTAGTTCAATTATTTCCAAAAGGGGTAAAAGTAAACAAGTGACAATGTTGTAAATTGATTTTGTGATCAAGTGTATGCAAATAACTAGGAAAGTGTTACCTGTGGATTCATAACACTACGTCGTGTTATTACACTAGTGATCTATCCTAATACTTAGCCTGCAGAATTGATAAAATAGGTTCACCCAAATAATTGATTCATCCCTATGTCATGACTATATTCAATCACCGGATTAGGTCTCTTGAGTGATTTCACTTTGGCCTTTATCAATTTTTTCAAAATTAACTATCCTGTGATCGCAGCTCAAGTTATTCAATGAAACTGAAGTTCAAGGCTTTGTCGTTCTTCTCTTTTCCTAATCACTACTTCTCTAGGTTCAAGAAAGTAGAGAATACGGGAAAGTCCTAACATTGCAAACTATTAAGAAATGTTTATGATGAAGAGATGAACTATGCAGGTATTCGTATTGGTTTAGAATCACATTGTATTATTTACCCTAGTTAGTTATTCCACCGTGGTTTCCACAATCCTATTTGTGGAATGTTTAGCTACTCATATTTGAAAGAAGGAAATTATATTTCATAGAAGAAAACATAATTAACAACATACAATGATGATGAAAGCAAAATCCAATTGATAATTGCACAATCAAACTATTAACAATTCAAGAACAATGATGCATTCTGCCATGTAATACGTGTATTTGATCCCCAAATTATGTTAGGAGGCTCACAAATCATGTTTTTCAGAGAAAAGTGTCGTCTCTGCAAGAAACATAACCTAAAAATATTTATACAAATATTAAAACCCTTTACTAAATTAACAGGGCATCTGCTGCAGCCACTACCTACAAGTCGTAATTAAAAACCATGAGTCATAGGAGGCTTCCGTGATGTGAATCTATAACTTCTTTCTTCTCAGGTACGGATAGTTGGTATGACTCATACAATGTTTCTACGAGTCGTAAGTGCCTATCATGGTCTTGGCTTCTAAAATTTGGCATCCTCTGAATCTCACCACGAGTCCTTTGTATGATCCATACCTTGGTGTTATGACTTGTGGAATCTACTCGTACTTTGGGATCTTCCAGTTGACATATTCTCTGAAATTTTCCACGACTCCTTAGTACAGTTCATATGTAGTCATTACGGTTTGTAATTTCCACTCATACCAGGATCTTCTACAAGTGCACCTCCTCTGAAGTTTTTCATGAATCCTTGGTATGGCTTGTACCAGGATGGTATGGATCGTACCACGAGTCATACTTTTCCCCAGCACTTAGGCAATTTCTTGAATTTTCAACTACGAGTGCTAGGTACGGCTTGTCTTGAGACCTGCACTAGACCCTTTTCTGCAACATTTTCTCACCTTTCTTGAATCCAACTCCCAAGAATTGATTTTCCTAAAAATAAAGTAAAAGTGCCTCATATCTATATAAACATACCTAAGTCACAACATATTTTCTATGTTTTAAGCATCAAAAGTGTTGTAATTCCACGGCACATCAATGCCAAAATTGGAGAGAAAAAGGCAAAAGATGGAGAAGAAGTGCAAAAGATGCAGCTAAAGATAAAAAGTTCAGTGTGTGATCCGCAGAACCATTCTGTGGTTAGTAGAAAGGCCACATCGACTATGGAAATTGACATAAAACCAAGGCATAAAAAGAGGCATTATGTGGTGTGAGTTAGCGGTCACAAATCTGCTCTGCAGTTTGTAGATCGGTCTGTGGCCAAAAGCGGGAAAAAAGGTCAGGTCGATTTTGCAGACTCCTGAGTCAATCTACAGACCACAGATCAATTCTGCATACTCATTCTGTGGTCACAAAAATTAACAGATGACCTAGGAAAAAATTGGAGGCCCACTTCACAGTCCCATGTCCAACAATGTGAACGACAGATCAGTTCTACAGTCCTCTCTATGATAGCAGAGTGGGAATGTGGTGACATTTTCATAAATCTTTTACTCTAACTTTTAATCCTTTAAAATGCAATTCCATCTTTTTTGTAGATATCTGAAATCAAAAATCAAATTGGAGACATGACAACATAGTAAACATAGAGAGAGGAAATGAGAAAGAAGACTTGAGCTCCCTTGTAAAGATAAAAATTTCTTGTATTTATTGCAAAGTAAGAAAAGATCTTTCTACCATTTTCTTGTGTAAATCTTGGATAATCTTTTTGAATATTGTAAGCATTAAGGTCTCTATCTCGCTTCAATCTATTTACAATAATGATTGATATAATGAGTGGCTAAAACCCCATCTAAGATTGTGGTTCCTAATGTTGGGATTATGTGATTGGGTATTCTAAATATAGTATTTTTCTAGTAGATTGTTGCATGGTTACTATTTATCCTTTTACTTTAATAATTTTGGTGGTTGCAAACACCAAAGTGTTGATGTGTTGAGAATTTGCAATACATCTTTGCTTCATTTCATAGAATTTTATATGTCTTTAAGTACTAATTTAAGTCAAAACTAACTTTATTATGCTATGCTTCAGAAACCGAAGTGAATTGAAAGGAGGAGTCAAAGTCTCTAGCCTGTCTATAAACAGAGCAAAGGACGAACCGTCTCTTAAAAGGATGATCTATAATTCCAAAAACCCAACATGCTTTGCATGATCCAAAAACCACTTTCAAGTGGTTGTGATAATGCTCAATACAATTCTCCCTTTTAAAGGAGGTGGCTATGATCGTTGTCAAAAAATAAATTTTCAATGTGTGTCCGGGTCGAATCCCACCGAGATTGAGGAGAGATTATGCAAAAGTCATAAATCAACTCTAACTAGCTAGCTTCATGTCTAAACAATGTAATGTAAATATTGGGGAAAAGGGAAGCAAGTATCGATATCAAATTTGTGAAATAAAGTAGGGGCAAACAACTTGTTGCAATCAATGAGAGTGACTAAGGGTGTGCATTTGATGGGGTGTTGACATGATAGGTGTTGATTAAAATACCTTAGATTCCATTAGAGCATGGATAGCATTGGTTATTACTACAACCTCTGTCTCTCAACCAAAAGGATGTGTTTACCTTGGGTTTTCTCAAACCCCAAAGCCAATCAACAAACCAACCAACAAAGCTTGAGGAAGGGTTAAACTATCTCTAGCCTTAACCCTTTAATGGAATATGAATATGAATCTTGACTATTTCTATCTCAAGCCCAAGCATCACACACCCAATTCCTCACTATTGAATCCTCACCCAAATCTTACTTCCCTCTTTCAAGCAAAAACAAGATAAGAAAGCTAAATCGATGTTTGCAACACTCAATTATTGAATTAAAACCTGGAGGAAATAATAGATCCATTCTTACCACTCAAATCTATAAATAATTCATTAACACCCAATCGAATCTAGACACTCATCAGGCAAACACACCCTTAGCAAGAAATTTAGCTACTCATAAGTAAAGAGAGAGAAATTAAACCCATAAGGAATTCCTCTAAATTCATCATATTAATTAAGTAATTTGAAGCTTAAGGTCTGCAACAATGGAGTTCTTTCCCAATGGAAATTGACGAAAAAAAAGTAAATTGTACTCTCTTCATCTTTATGTTATTTTATCTACAAAATCAATGCCATGACACATGATTGTTACAATTGGGGAAAGATCTATGAAATTCTTTTCCACAACTATCCAAAAATATCCTTGGAAGCTTCTCAAGTACGAGATGGCCTTTCTGGATGATTTTTCCCTTTAGAAATGATATGAGTCACTTTCTTGTAACATGCTTTCCACAGATGATGCAGGTCACTCTTGGAACATGCTTTCCGCAGATGCCATTATGTGGTTCGCAGATGAAAAGCATGTCCAAGTCACTGCTATCTGTGTGGCATCTGCATTTCGCGGATGCCGTTCTGTGGCTAGCAGATAAAAAACATGTCCAAGGTAGTCTTCTCCAACTCTGTTTGCGTGGAATTTGCGAAAAGCAAATGCCAACTTGCTACAACAAGTGTAAAGAATGTCCAAAGCAGATTGCTTTAAGTTCAAATCCTCCATTATATTTGTTTCAATCAAATTGCCTGCACAAAGAAGATAAAAGGCATAAAACCTTTCTAAATGGTGTGAAATTAAAGCAATAACTCATGCTTAAGATCCAAATGAGTTGGTAAATTATCAACTCATCAAACCCTTAAACTTGAGCAATTACTTGTCGTCAAGCAAGGCATCACTCACAAGTGAAATTGACTTAAGCATGTCACATTATGAAAGCTGCATACAAGACCATTAAGTCTCAAGACAACCCCAAAATTACACAGACTCAAAAAATAAAACGAATCAAACAAGTGCACAAATTCAATTGGTACCACCACAAGAATTTGGAAAATAATACTTTCATTCTTTCAATTCAAAATAGGGAAAATTTTCAATCAAATCAAGATCAACAAACATCTCAAGTCATTGATATTCAATATTCAAGGTTTTACTAGAAGTTCCCTACACAACTTGTCGCATTCATACCTCTCAATTGAAAGCACAATTTTAGCATTTACTCGAAGGAAGTGCTACCACTCACCAAAAGAGAGAAGCCCACTCACATACATGCAATTCACACATAGGGATTATAAGATGATGCAAAGATGCTCATTCTCTCAAAGACATTCAAATGCGCAGACATCGAACCATAGGCTTGCCCTTCATGCAACTCACCACTAATGCAGAGTTTCCAAACTGGAATCACTAAGGACTTGCGGGTCATAACTAAGGCTAGGTAAGAGTATGACAACATTTATCTCTAGTAACTAGAACTTCCCTAATGCCTTTATGAAACAATCCAAACATTCCTCTTGCATATAGTGAGTCTACTCCACCTTATCTCTCCCTTTTAACCATCCACATTTTCCCAGAAGAGAGAGCCTTTTAACACCTAAAATTATACATTAAGCCTCATCTAAATAAGAGATAGCACCATTCAATTCATTTCTTTCTTATTTTGATCAAAAGGTTTTTCAATCAGCCATTTTGTTTTTTACATCAAGCAGTTGGTGCTACATCACATTGAAGTTCATTCCTCTTTTTTCTTTTTTCGTGCACACCCCCAAACTTGGGGTTTTGCCCATATAAAATTTCATTTTTCTATCCTCACCCAAGTCTTGGGATTCCTGCTCCCACTTTTCTTTCATCACTAGCAATTAGGGAGGAAAGAGTGCCAAAGTAGAGGATTAAAAAAGGTATAAGTCTTGTAATGAAGTTTCCTAAAAAGAAGCTTAAGGCTTAAAAATTGGTTAACTAGGATGGATATTCAGGGAAATCATCTTCCGGTGAAGTAACTATCCAAAAAGGGCCTAAGGTCATTTCTAAAGTTCAGTTACATCTAGAATATCGCCTTGAATCACATTCGGGGCAAGTTCTAGACGATATGCATACACAAGAATCAAGCAAAAATCTTACCTCACAAGGCATCACCCTCCAAGGAGTTTAGCTATTCTCAAGATCAATTAAAAGAAATGAATTTTGATAAGCTATTCCGAGTTCTACACACTCATTTTGTGAATAAAAAAGCCAAACAAAGAATGTAGACATCATGACAAAAGAATGCTCATTTTCAAATTCATTTGCCCTTTTTCTCAAAAAACACCTTTCTTATGCCAAGTTAAACAAATTTTAGTGGTGCCGCTCAAAATAAGTACAACAATGACCCAAAAGGATAACAAAAACATGACATTTTCTCTTAAGAAAGTTGCCTCTCAATCCATCATAGGGAAATGTCACCCCGTTGGATACAAAAATAAAATAAGAAAAAAATTTTCTCGTTGAAAAAGAATTGTGGTATGAAGAAAATCCTTGGATTTTCTTCACTAACTACTATCTACAAAGACGATGCTAAATATCAAGCAATGGCGATTTGCCCTTAAGAATGATGTCACCCAATACATTATAGGGACAAATCATGCATCACTAACGAGTGGGTTACTCAGACTTCACCCCTAACAAAAATAATTTATTTTCCTACTTCACCCCCAACAAAAATAATTTATTTTCCTCGATGCACAAAGTTAAGCAAAATAGAGAAAGAATGGGTGAAAGAACTTCCCTGGATCGATAGATACTTATGGGTTGCACGTTATTTTCTATGGGCGCATGTTTCACGCAGGTGGGGTGAGGAGCTTTTTTGCACCGAAAGCTTCAATGATCTGCCTGAGTACCTGCGTTAGATCTGTGGATCACACAACTGGATTTGTGTTTTGTAGATGAGGCGCAGATTTACTCCTTCTAAACCTTGTCCTGCCAGGCATTTTGTTCAACACCTACACCAGACCTGTGTGATGCACATGGGTATCTTCGAGTCACATGCTTATCACAAACGCTACTGATTTTAAGCTCCAAGTAAGGAATATCTGTTTCATTGTATGTGTAACATCTTCAAGGTGCATATCTGGGACTGCGGCCATAAAAGGACAGTCACTTGGCCACAAATGAAACTTGCATTATTGTTGAGCTTCTAGTTGGGGAATGTGCTGCACCTGCGGGCCGCAGAGCCCTATATGCAGTTAACATATATCCTGTAGGTACCCTCCAGTCATTCTCTTGAGCTTGCTTAAATTGAGCTACCACATAACATACGTCTATTGATTTAACATTGTGGCATGATTGAAAGATCTCATGCTAAGGATCATCTAGGTAAGTGATTCCAATCAAGTTTACTTTTTCAGGAGAACCCAAGTACTTCTTGACTCATTGAATTTACCTTAAACATTAGCCCATCTTCCCCTTCAAGCTCAATGGCTCCATTTGCAAAAACTTGAGACACCTTGAATGGACCGGACCACTTGGATTTCAACTTTCCTGGGAATAACCAAAATTTTGAGTTAAATAGAAGAACCTAATCTCCCGGATCAAACTCCCTTTTCAAGATCTTCTGATCAAGGAAATACTTCATTCGGGCCTTGTATATGGAAGCATTCTAATAAGCCTGCATTATATACTGATCCATCTCATTAATATTCCTAACTCACGTATGGACGACCTTTCCCCAATCGAGATACAAACTCTTAACGGCCCATATAGCCTTATGTTCCAGCTCTACTGGCAAATGGCAAGCTTTACCAAAAACCAACTGATAAGGGGACATACCAATGGGTGTTTTAAAAGTAGTCCAATATGCCCAAAGTGCATCATCCAGTTTCCTTTCCCAATCAGTTCGGTTGGCATTTATTGTCTTTGTTAGAATGGACTTGATCTCCCAATTAGACACCTCCACTTGCCACTCGTTTGAGGATGATAAAGGGTAGCTACTTTATGTTTCACTCCATATTTAGCAAGAAATGCACTAAACAACTTATTGCAAAAATGAGACCCTCCGTCCCTAATGATGGCACAAGGGGTGCCAAACCTCGAGAAGATATATTTCTTTAAGAATGCCGTCACACTTCTCCGATCATTATTAGACAAATCCACTGCCTCCACCATTTAGACACATAGTCTATAGCCACAAAAATGTGTGTATTCCCATAAGAGCTAACAAAAGGTCCTATGAAATCAATTCCCCATACATCAAATAGCTCAACTTCCTAGATCGGGGTTAAGGGAAGATCGTGACGTCTTGAGATGCCATTGGAATGCTGGCATTGATCACAATGCTTGAAAATATCATGAGCATCATGATGGAGAGTGGGATAATAGAATCCGCATTGCTATACTTTTGTAGCTATCCTCACACCGACAGGTGAAGAGTGGCATGCCTTGAGGATAGGTATCATTTCAAATTTTGGGTCACACCGGTGAATTATGTCATCAGCACGTATGTAGAAGAGATATGGTTATTTCGAACATCATGTTGGAACTTTTTCTTTTGCTGGAAGTTTAGGCCTTTCGGTATTATGACACAAGCCAAGAAGTTGGCGAAGTCAGCAAATCAAGGTACTAAATCATGAGAAGCAACTAAGATACGTTCATTAGGAAATGCATCATCTACGTCATGGTCTCCAACAAGCCTTTTGTCTTCCTCTAGTTGAGAAAGATGATCAACCACCTCATTCTCACACCCTCACCTATCCTTCACCTCAAAGTCAAACTTTTGTAGCAAAAGGACCCATCAGATGAGTTTGGGTTTTGCATCCTTTTTCTTTATTAGGTATTCGAGTTCCATATGGTCTATGTGAACCACTACCTTAGTTCCCAACAGATACGATCGAAACTTCTCAAAAGCAAACACCACCACAAGCAATTCATATTCCATAGTAGTGTAGTTGGAGATTCATTAAACACCTTACTAGCATAGTATATAGGATGTATGATCTTACCTTTTCTTTTCCCAAGCATTGCCGTAAGCCCACACCACTAGCATCACACATTAACTCAAATGGTTTAGACCAATCAGGTGCGATAATGATAAGAGCTAATATAAGCTTTTTCTTTAAATCAAGGAATGCCTTCATGCAATTATTATCAAAATGGAACTTAGCATCCTTTTCCAACAGCCTAAACAATGGGTGAGCCACTCTAAAAAAGTCCTTGATGAACCATCGATAAAAGCCTGCATGGCCCAAGAAGCTTCTTATTCCTTTCACGGTTAGGTGAGATATGGCTTCAATCTTTGCTTGGTCCATCTCTATCCCTTTCTTTTTTGAAATTTTGTAAGCCAACAATACCTTCCTTCACTATGAAGTGGAATTTCTCCCAATTTAGGATCAAATTCATTTTTTACATCATTTCAAAACATCATTCAAATGCCAAGAAATCATCAAAAGAATAACCCATAATGGAGAAATCGTCCATGAAAACTTCCATGGTGTCTTCTACCATATCCGAGAAGATGGACATCATACACCTTTGAAATGTGGCTGGGGCATTACAGAGCCTAAGTGGCATTCTTTTAAATGCAAATGTTCCATATGGTCAAGTAAAAGTCGTCTTCTCTTGGTCTTCCGAGGCAATTGAAATTTAATTGTACCCCAAATATCCATCAAGAAAGCAATAATACTCTCGCCTGGCTAGTCAGTCAAGAATTTGATCTATGAATGAGATCGGGAAATGATCTTTCTTGGTCCATGAGTTCAACTTTCGATAACCCATGCACACTCTCTATTCAGTGACCGGTCATATGGATATTATTTCATCTTTCTTATTCGGAACAACGATGACTCCCCCCTTTTTAGTACACATTGAACCGGGCTCACCCAAGTACTATCGGCTATCAGGTACACAACCGTCGCATCTAACCACTTAATGATCTCCTTCTTAACCACCTGTTGCATTGATAGATTCAATTATATTTGATACTTGATACAGGGATTGCAATCTTCTTGAAAGTTGATCTTGTGAGTGCAACTACCCGAAGGTATGCTAATTATGTCGAAAATAGTCCACCCAATTGCTCGAATGTACTTCTTCAAGACTGCCAATAATGCCTCTACTTGTAGTTCATTTTGTGTAGCAGAAATGATCACCGGCAAGGTTTCATTGAAACCAAGATATGCATACTTTAAAGGAGTGGGCAACGATTTGAGTTCCAATACTAGAGGTTCAATGATTGATGAAAGTGATAGAGGAGTTTGCCGATTTTTTAGATCAAGGTCAAGCTTCTTCGGTTGGTAAGAATAGGACCCTAGTCCTTCCAAAGAGTGACACACTTCCTCAAACTCCTCAATGCCTTTGCTATCACGATTCAACAAAATGGCTTCTAGCGATTCCTCAATGGGCATTATACCACAACCTTATTCCATGTTCTCTTTATCAACTCTTTCCTCAAGATTCTTGCAACCCCAAGTTATGTTATCCCCAGAACATCCAACACCTTCAGGGCTTCCGGTGACCATTCCACAAAGTGGCCTCTCTATATCCACCCTCACTCTCGACTCTATATGAGATGGAAAGTGACTTATCCTCTCTTCAAGTTACTTAATGGAGATTACATGTGATTCTATGGTTCACGTGAGGATTAATAAATCATGTTTCAATGCTTGAACTCCCTCATTAGTGGAGGCCACTCATTCTAACACTTATTCAAGCATGATTCAATTCTTGAACGTAGGGTCTCTTCTATCTCTCTCTCTATTTTCCAACTCAACTCTATGATCATGGTTCCAACCTTGATTCCTATGTCCTTGTCCCCAAGAGCCTTGAGTTTCTTCTTGATGACAGAGATGGGAACGCATACTCTGATTTGCTAACACACCTTCCTTTTTTATCAATGGGGAGATAAACCTCATCTTCAAATTTTTCCAACCGGTCAACCATCCTAATAGCATTTACGCTCCATATTTTTGTGTCCATTTCTTTCCTAGTAATCATTTCAAGGAGTTCCATTATGGATGTTATTTTTCTATCTCACATTTCAATTTTCCTCTCCCATTCATCCATTATGTTTGTAGAGGTGGCACCCATTGCCTCCTAGGCACCCCATGCATTCCATGCATAATTTGTCCTAGCCACCTTCTCGACCAAGACCCCAGCGAACTCAAAAGATTGATCCATTGGAGCACCCCCAACTATGTTATTGATGATGTTTTTGTTGTGAGAGTCTAAAGAGAGATAGAAGTATTGGAGGAGCATGTTATCTGGGAGACCATGTGTTGGGCATTATGCAACTTTCCACTTGAATCTTGTCCACATTTCATGCAAGGGTTCCCCCAATGCTTGCTCAAAACAAATGATCTCATCTCACAATTATAGCATTCGGCAAGGGGGAAAAACCTATCAAGGAAAGCATCAAGAAAATCACTCCACGAGGATATTACCCCATTGGAAAGCTCTTTAAACCTCATTGCAGGTTCTCCTGTCAAAGAGAAAGGGAATAACCTCAACCATATAGCTTCTTGTCTAACATTTCCCATAGTCAAGGATTGGCAAATATCCACAAATTTTTTTTATGTGTTGATGAGTATCCTCGTTCATGAGGCCCCAAAATACACCCTTGATTTGTAAGAGGTGAAGATAGTGCTAATGATATAGAAAATGGATCCTCCCTCCATTGGAGGTAGGTGAATAACATATCTATCATCATCATGATTCATCCTGTCACTCAGCAAAAACACAAATCCAAGTAAAAGCAACACAAGATGCAAAATAAATTTGAATCAATAAATAACAAATGGCAATCACATCTCAATCCCAAGCAACAACTCTCTTTTTTTGATAATGCTCAATACATCTCTCACATTTAAAGGAGGTGGCTACGGTTATTTTCAAAAAATAAATTCCTAATGAGTATCGGGGTCAAATCCCACAGATATTGAGGAGAAATTATTCAAAAGTCATAATCAACTCAGACTAGGTAGTGTCATGTCTAAACAAAGTAGTAAATATTGGGAGAAAAAAGAAGCAAGTATCGATATCAAATTTGTGAAACAAAGCAGGGGCAAACAATATGTTGCAATCAATGAGAGTGACTAGGGTGTGCATTTAATGGGGCTTCAACATGATAGGGGTTGATTAAAATACCTTAGATTCGATTAGAGCATAGAGATCATTGGTTATGCTACACCCCATGTTTTTCAACCAAAAGGATGTGTTTACCTTGAGTTTTCTCAAACCCCAAAGCCAATCAACAAACCAACCAAAAAAGCTTGAGGAAGGGTTAAACTATCTCTAGTTTTAACCTTTTAATGGAATATTAATATGGGTCTTGAATATCTCTAACTCAATCCCAAGCATCACACACCCAATTCCTCACTATTGAATCCTTACCCAAACCTTACTTTCCTCTTTCAAGCAAAAGCAAGATAAGAAAGCTAAATCGATGTTTGCAACCATCAATTGAATTAAAACATGGACTAACAATAAGATCCATGCTTACTACTAAAATCTAAGAACAATTCATCAACACCCAATCAAATCTAGACACTCATCATGCGCACACACCCCTAGAAAGAAATTTAGCTACTCATAAGTGAAGATAGATAAATTATACCCATAAGAAATTCCTCTAAATTCATCATATTAAGTAAGTAATATCACGTTTAAAGTTTGAAATAATGGAGTTCTTACCCAATGGAAATTGAAGAAGAAGAAAGTAAATTGTACTCTCTCTTTCTATCTCTATGTTCTTCTCTCTACAAAATCAATGGCATGAAATATGATTGTTATAATTGGGGAAGAGTCTCTGAAATTATTTTGCACAGCTATCCAAAAATACCCTTGGAAGCTTATCAAGGACGAGATGGCATTTCTGGATGTTTTGGTCCTTTAGCAGTGATGCCGGTCACTTTCTTGGAACATGCATTTTGCCGATGCCATTCTATGGCTTGCAGATGAAAAACATGTCCAAGTTAGTGCTATCTGTATGACTTCTATATTTCGCTGATGCCATTCTATGGATTTTAGATGAAAAACATGTCCAAGGGAGTGCTTTCAGTGTGGTACCTACGTTTCGCAGATGCCATTCTGTGGCTAGCAGATGAAAATGATGTCCAAGGTAGTCTTCTTCAACTCTATTTCTGTGGCATCTACGAAAAGAAGATGCCAACTTGCTACAGTAGGTGCAAAGAATGTCCAAAGAAGATTTATTTAAGTTTAAATCCTTCATTATCTTTGTTTCAATCAAATTTCTGCACAAAGAAGAGAAAAGGCATAGAAAACAAAGCAATAACTCATGCTTAAAATCCAAATGAGTTGGTAAATTACCAACTCATCAGATTGGCAATCGATGACGAAAAGGATGAATCATATGACTAAAAACATTAGAGTTGAAGGATGAAGCAAAGGATGAGTTATCTTTCCAAAAGATGATATATCAATCAAGGAACGAACAACAACCAAGAAGAATCCAGATCCAAGCGACGAAGCAAAGGACGGTCCGTTCCTGCGCACATGAGAACCTCTGATTTTAAATTAACTAGGGATTGTTGAGTCTTTGTATAAGTTGTATTTTTCATTTATTTTATAGATATACTAGAGTTCATAGTTCATAGAGTACACAATAGATAGATAGATAGATAGAGATAGAATAGAGAAGTAGATCCATATTGTAATTGAAGATTGAAGAACAAAATTATCAATTCAAGTTTTCTTCTCCTAATTGTAATATCATTAGTAAGAATGTCCAATTACTTGCTTTATTATTCTATTCTTGATATGGGTAGCTAAACTTATATTTAGGGTTGTGAATCCTAAAGATCTCAATTGGGTAAAATTAATTGTGGGCTTAAGAATATTTAATTGATTTAGGGTTCGTAAAGTGTGATTGATGATGAAAGTCATTTAATCTTGACCAATTACATTTATTGTGATTAAAAGAGACAATTTAGATAGGGTTAACATCAATCAACAATAAGTCAAGGCTCTAACTCTTGTTTAATGAGTTCACCTAGACACAGGTTGAAATCAATTGAAAAAATGCAATCGGGTAGGAGAGAGTTCTCTTTAATTAGATAAAACTGAGATAGATTGACATCATTGGTGTTATTTAAAGATACCCATTGGTTGTTTAAGTTATTTCTTCCATGTTCATCTATAGCCCATTCTCAATTTGTCCATATTTAGAGATTTAGGGGGATCAATCCAAAATTGGGGTCACTTTCCTAATATTTCTTATTATTGCTTACAATCTCAAGTATTTACATTAATTAGTATAGCTATATTTATCCTAACCTTAATTTGAATAGCATTTAAACTCTCAAACTTGAAGTAAAAACCGCCAGATAGTTTGGGTCTACCAAAGACTCTATAGATTCGACCCCGACTCTTAGTTGGGTATTATATTTGCGCCGACCGCGTACACTTCCTAATTGGAGTAGATTTGAATGAAGATCAAATTTATGGCGTCATTTCTAGAGATTTTGACATAGTCCCTATTTAGCATTTTTGATTTAGTTTGTTTGATTCGACATATTCTTACAATTTTTCTTTGATTTGTTTTGTGAGCAGGTGATTATTCAGAATTCCAAGTTTGTAAAGGATGGATCATGATTATACCCGGATGCCATGGTTGAACAATGACACATATGGATATCCAGGGGTCCATGGTGGATATTCCCCTTTACATCAATATTACGCAGATTAGGAATACAGTCCCATGCAAGATGCTGAAGCGAATTATTCTTATTCTCCATTGGATGAGGAGATGAGTCCATATTATTATTATTAAGATCAATGCTTTCATCCCTCTAGCCATAAAAGCTATTGGGCTTCCCAACCACAATGTCTAGGTGATCAACACAATTGGGATGAGCAATATAATCTGATACAAGATTGGAACTTAAAGCCTACCTTTGACTCCATGGGCTTTAGTATTGGAAAGTATGCTTAATCAAGTATTACAGAATTAAGAGGAAGAGGAAATGTTATACCCCAGAAGCCCAACATCAGACCCGGGAGATGAAATAGAGAAAAAAGTTGAAATTTTGCAGTAGACTCAGAACGAGTCATGAGGAGACTCGCGAGACCAACCCACGAGTCGTGATGTGACTCGTGGGGAAGGCCAGGGAAAGAAAATTGAAGGCTTGAGAAGAGGAGACCCCACGAGCATGACAACGACTGGTGGCCAGGCCCTACGAGTCATTGGGTCAGTCGTGGGGATGGGGATTAAGAAAATAAAAGGGAAGGGGGCAGTGGATTTGATGGAAGGGACCCCATGAGTCGTGGTCAGTCCCCACGATTCGTGGGGTAAGTCGTGGTCAGCTATTTGAGAAAATATTTGGCATGAAGGAAGTGTACATCACAGATGATGACCATGAGTCGTGGTCACCAGTAATGAGTCGTTAGGCTGCCCGTGATGAGCCCAGAAGGTCAAATGAAATAGTGCACTTAACGGACAACTCCACGAGTCGTGACCCTTAGCAACGAGTCGTTAGGTCCTCTGTTAGGACTAGCTGGCAGTTATTTTCTGTGAATTTAGTAAGGGCTTTTCCGTAGTTCCTAAGTTCCTAAGGCCTAAACTATGAAGTTTTGGGTATGAATAGTGACTTTTAAAGGGGTTAAGTTCAGTTTAGGCCTCATTCATACATGCATGCAAGGTAGAAAGATTGGAGAGGGTGATCAAACTAGTGTTCTTCAATTTCTTATCAATTTCCTTTTGGGCATCTAAAGAAGTGTTAGAATCAACTACCAACAGGTATGTAGGGTTATGAATGGGTGATTTCTTTCACACCCATGCTCGATCCCTCTCTAAAGAATGAGATTCTATGCCTAATCTATGGGGTTTTAACCCGAATGCATGAATCTCCTATTTATATACATGGGTATAGTTTAATGATGATTTTACTATTGAATTATGAAGCATGGGCAAATTTTATAATGTTTTCAATTAAAAATCATGTTTCTAGTCTATTGATTTAAAAGCCCATTGTTGAGATATTCATGAAAGAAGAGATTTGTGATGAATATAAGATGATGATGAGATATTATGATGAAAAATATGTTTTAAAGCTACCCATTTTTACAATTATGTTTTCAATGAGAATTGAGTATTTCTAAGAATGATAAAGCTTTGGGCAATGCCCACATGTTAAGTATGAATGATGATTCTTTTTCCCGAATTAAGCTTACCACATTGTTTTGGAGCGAAGACTCCTAATTACATTCTTAGATTTTGGTATGTTTGAGTTAAGTCTTCCTATGCATACCTTACCACATTGCTTTGGAGCGAAGGCTCCCAATTATGTTTTCAGCTTGTGGTATGTTTTGAACTAAAAGCTTCTCATATGCATGATTTTATATTTGAGATGTTTTGGATTATTGAGCTTCATCAATAGATGATATTGAGCTTCATTATAAATGATTTAGAGCATATGCATGTTTTTGGGAGTAGTGTCTAGTACCAAGTAGGCTAAGGGTCGATCACCCTATGACTTAGAACTACGCGCCAACATAGGTTGATACTATTATATTACTTGGGATCTCCCTTGTGAGCTATCCCCGGCCCTAATGTCCAATGATTTTGATAATGATATCATGGTATCGTCCTTATCCCTAGCAAGCCTTTGGACGGCTCTACCCACTTGAGTGTGATAGTTGGGATCAGATAAGCTCTATCGTGGTATGTCGTTTAAAAGACGAGTCTCCCATAGTTCCTCATGATTTCAGATATCATATTCATTACTCATGAGATTTATGTAAATTCATGTTGTAAAGCAGGTTTGACTCAATGTTCATCTTTTCTTATAGATGTTAGAATTAAGCTTTGAGTCTATCGATTCAGTTATGATGTTATGAAGTTATGTTATGTCATGTTATGAAGAGATCATGATTTCAAAAAGAATGCATGCAAGCCCTACTCTCAGATTATTGATGGTTATGTATTACTTGATGCATTGTCTTTAAATGATTTTACTTACTTTAGCGGTTTTACTTACCCTGCATACTCGATATATTCCACGTACTAACCGCATACTCTATGATGTATCATTTCATGATACAGGACCTAGCTCTCAGGTTCAGCCTCGTTCGTAGTCAGTTTATCAGAGTTAGCATTCTTATGTGGGTGAGTCCTCATCTCCCGAGGACTAAACTATTCATCTTTTCTTTATGTATTTCAATTTCAACTTATTGAGTTAGTCGGGGTCTTGTCCCATCAAATCGTCATGTTTAGAGGCTATTCAGACATATGTATGTATTCTGCTTTGGATTTTGTATTTTGATGTTATTTTTAATTTAGACTTCTTCCATGAGTATATTGTTGATTATGCATTTTCTTGATTGAGTTAGATGTATGCTTATGCCATGGGTCGACTTGGGGTCTCTTGGGGCTCTTTGTCTCGTGTTACGATCCGGGCCTCCGTTCGGGTCGTGACAAACTTGGTATCAGAGAAATAGGTTTGAAGTGTCCTAGGGTGTCTGAAAGCTGTGTTAAGTAGAGTCCTTTTCATAGGTGTGGGGAACACCACACTTACGACGAAGAGGCTAGGAGACATTTAGGAAATGTTCCCTTCATTTATAATCTATATCGTGCGATGAAATGTCTTTCTATTCCTTTAATTTTTAGTATTTGCAATTGCAGAATAATGGCTCCTCAAAGAATGAATGGTAGGAGAAATGGGAATGGTGAAGGCCATGAGGATGGCAACGATAATGAGCACCAATAAGCCCCACCAAGTCAGGAGCACCAGGCACTGGAACCAGTCACTCACGTTGAGTTCCGGGCCGCTATTCAGATGCTTGCGCAGGCCTTGACCGCTCAGGTCAATCAAAGGCCGTTGTTTATGTTCCGTAAAATGGTAATATAGCGGCGACTTTAGTCCGAGACTTTTTGAGGATGAACCTGCCGGAGTTCCTTGGATCCAAGGTAGATGAGGATCCCCATGAGTTCATAGACGAGATTGTCAAGAACACCCAAGTCATGGGGGTGAATGGGGTTGAGTGCTTAGAGTTGGCCTCTTACCAGTTGAAAGGGGTCGCGCATATCTAGTTTCTCCCATGGAAGGATAGCAGGGTCGCCGGAGCCGGTCCTGTCACTTGGGAAAAGTTCCATATTGCATTTATAGACCGGTTATTCCCTCATGAGATGAGGGAGTTGAAGGAAGCTGAGTTCATGAATTTGAAGCAAGGGAGAATGACTGTACAAGAGTATGCCCTCGAGTTCACTCGCCTATCAAAATATGCCCCAGAGTTGGTATCCGATCAGAGGGCGCGGGTGAGTAGATTCGTCCATGGAGTAGCGGACTATTTAGACAATGATTGTAGGACCACTATGCTCCATCAGGATATGGATTTCCCACGGATAGTGTTGTATGCCCAGCAGATAGAGGCGGCACATCTAAGAGAGACGGAGGCCAAAAGGGCCAAGATCGATGTTCACAGATTCTCACAATCGAGGTCAGGTGGTGGGCACCGACAGCCGACCCACCAGAGGTCATCAGCCCCAGCATCTTCAGTATTGAGTGTGCCATCCAGGCCTAGACATGATCAGAGAGGGCGAGCATCAGGCTCGAGGGGTCAGAGAAGTAGACCCGTAGTTTCTAGCATCCCAACTTGTCGCAGATGTGGTAGTGGGCACATAGGACAGAGCTTGGCAGGTTCAAATGCTTATTTCGGCTGTGGGAAGCCTAGACATATGCTTATAGAAAATCCAGCAGTGAGACAGGATCAGGTTGGAGGCCGGGGCAGAGCTTCTAATTTAGCAGCCCCTCCCGCACGCTCAGCACATCAGGGGGCATCTACTAGCACAACTGGTAGTCAGTACCAAAATAGATTCTATGCCTTAGCATCCCTTCAGGAGTAGGAGGTCTCCCCGGATGTGGTCACTGGTATGTTATGAGTTTTCCATATTGATGTCTATGCTTTGTTAGACCTGGGGGCTACCTTTTCTCTTGTGACACCTTATGTGGCCAATAGATTTGAAGTCAGCCCCGAATTCTTGTCAGAACCCTTCTTAGTTTCTACTCCAGTAGGTGACTCAGTTATAGCTAGACGGGTGTATAGAGTTGCCCAATCTCAGTCCTTCAGAAGGTCATCTCAGCAGATTTGATAGAGTTAGCCATGACCGATTTTGATGTTATTCTCGGCATAGATTGGCTATTATATTCTATGCTCCAGTTAATTATAGAACTGGGGTAGTAGAGTTCAGATTTTCGGGTGAGCCAGTCGTAGAATGGAAGGGTAGTTTAGCTATGCCTGTAGGACATTTTATTTCCTACCTTAAGGCCAGGAAGATGATTTGTATGGGTTGTGTGTACCATCTAGTTAGGGTTAAGGATGTTGAGTCCGAGACACCGACTATCCAGTTAGTTCCTATAGTACGTGAGTATCCAGAGGTCTTTCCGGATGATTTACCGGGAATCCTTCCCGAGCGGGAGATCGATTTTTATATTGACCTTCTTCCTGACACACAACCTATATCTATTACTCCCTACAGAATGGCTCCAACCGAGCTAAAAGAGTTGAAAGAGCAGTTGAAGGACTTGTTAGATAAGGGTTTCAGTAGACCAAGCAAGTCCCCATGGGGTGCACCAATTCTCTTTGTCCGAAAGAAAGATGGTTATCTTCGCATGTGTATTAATTATTGGCAGTTGAACAAAGTCACCATCAAGAACAGGTATTCTCTATGCCAGATTGATGATTTATTTGACCATCTTTAGGGTGCCAAGTGTTTCTCAATGATAGATCTCAGATCCGGGTATCATCAGCTCAGGGTTCAGGAGTGCGATATCCCGAAGACAGCTTTCAGGATGCGGTATGGTCATCATGAGTTTGTAGTTATGTCTTTTGGACTAATGAATGCTCCTGCAGCTTTTATGGACCTGATGAACAGGGTGTTCAAGCCATACCATGTTCTTAATTGTGTTTATTAAGAATATCTTGATATACTTTCAGAGCAAGGAGGAGCATGCCGCTCATTTGAGAGTAGTACTTCAGACTATCAAGGATCTTCAATTATATGCCAAATTCAGCAAGTGTGAGTTTTGGTTAAACTCCGTGGAATTCTTGGGCCATGTAGTGTCATGTGAGGGCATAAAGGTAGATTCTCAAAAAATCGAGGCAGTGAAGAATTGGCTTAGACCGGTGAATCCTTCGAATATTCGAAGTTTCTTGGGTCTAGCTGGCTGATATCGAAGATTTGTTGAGGGTTTCTCATCTATTGCAAAACCTTTGACCAAATTGACCCAGAAGAAGGTGAAATTCCAATGGTCGAGGCTTTTGAGAAGAGCTTCCAAGAGTTAAAGACTCGAATTACTTCAACACCGGTGTTGACCCCACTCAAGGGTACCGATGGATTCGTGGTGTATTGCGATGCTTGAAAGATCGAACATGGGAGTGTGTTGATGCAGCATGGGAAAGTGATAGCATATGCCTCTAGACAATTGAAGGTCCAGGAGAAAAAAACCCGACCCATGATCTTGAATTGGCTGCGGTGGTATTCGCCTTGAAGATATGGAGACATTATTTGTATGGGGTCCACATGGATATATTTACGGACCACAAGATCTTACAATATGTATTCATGTAGAAAGATCTCAATCTTCGGCAAAGGAGGTGGTTTGAGCTACACAAGGACTATGATATGAGTGACGTTTACTATCCGGGTAAGGCTAATGTGGTAGCGGACGCACTTAGTAGGCTCTCTATGAAGAGTGTGTCCCATGTGGATAAGGGGAAGAAGGAGCTAGTGAAGGATGTCTGTCGACTCACAAGGTTGGGAGTTAGGTTGATCAACTCGACCGATGGCGGTGTTGTTATGCAGAACAGATCAGAATCATCCTTGGTGACTGATGTGAAAGCTAGACAAGATGAGGACCTGATTTTGGTAAAGTTGAAGGAAGTCGTTCAAAGTCAGAAGGTGGAGGTCTTCTCCCAAGGGGGAGATGGGGGTGCTTTGATACCAAGGTCTCCTATGTGTTCCGAATGTTGATGATTTGAGGAGCTGGATGTTGCATGAGGCTCATGGATCTAGGTATTCTATCCATCCGGGTGCCTCCATGTAATATCCCTGAAATGCCTAAGAGTAGACCAGGGAGTTAAAAGTTGAAAACTGCTGAAACTGGGAAAAATATTGCAGAACGGGGGACCCTACAGATCATTGGTCCAACCAATAACCTGTTGGGATGAGTCATGGAAAGTATCTGGTCTAGGGACAGTGGAATGGCTCATTGTGGGAAACAACGAGTCGTTGTTTGTAGCCATGGTGGGAGATGGACTTTAACATCTGGGAAGTAACGGGTCATCCCACGACTTGTCATGAGTTACCACGGATCGTGGCTAGCAGTCATCTTTTGAGTAGTTAAATTTCCAGTGGGTTTGACGGAAAGAAACCATGACTTGTTTGTGGATATAACTAGTCGTGGTGAGGCTCGTTGTAAGGGGAAGTGCTGAATCTGCAAGAGGAAAGAACGGTCGATAGAACGACCCATTGAATGTTATGACGACCCATTGTTTTAAGTCGTGGTTGAGCTAAGATCTAATCCTAGACAGTGTATAGCACGGATCGTCACCACGGGTTGTGGTATCCTCCAACGACCCGTTGGAGCGCCCGTTGGTTCGTCCAATGAAGAAATTTTTGTGTAATCATTAAGGGAATTTTCGTCGTTTTTATGTCCTAAGGCCCTATACTACGTCGTTTAAGGCTCGTAATGGTGGGTTTTAGGAGGAGAAAACCTACTTTAAGTCATTCCTTTCATGCATGCAAACTTAGTGAGTTAAGGGAGGTGATCTAGAGCAAGATTTCAAGGTTTCCATTCAAATTCTACTTGGAAAATCAGAGAATGGTGGAATTAAGCCCTTCTAGGTATGTAGGTTTGAAGTGACCTAGGGTGTCTGAAAGCCGCGTTAAGAAGAGTCTTTTTCATGGGTTTGAAGCGCGCCACTCTTATGACGAAGAGGCTCTGAGATGTTTAGTAAATGTTCCCTTCTTTCATGATCTATGTCGTGCGATGAAAAGTCTTTCTATCCTTCTAATTCGTGCTATTCGCGATTGCAAAATCATGGCTCCTTGAAGAGTGAACAGAAGGAGGAATTGAGATGGTGAAGGCCACGAGGATGGCATTGGTCATGGGCATTAGCAAGCCCCACCAGTTCAGGAGCCCCAGGCACCGAAGCCAGCTGCCCTTGCTGAGTTCCGGGCCGCTATTCAAATGCTCGCGAAGGCCTTGAACGCTCAGGTCAATCAGCAGGCCATTGCGCATTCCGCAAAATGCCAGCGTAGCGGCGGCTCGAGTCAGAGACTTCTTGAGGATGAACCCGCTAGAGTTCCTTAGGTCCAAGGTAGATGAGGACCCACATGAGTTCGTAGATAAGATTTCCAAGATCACCCAAGTCATGGGGGCTAATGGGGTTGAGTGCACCAAGTTGGCCTCTTATAAGTTAAAAGGGGTCGCGCATATCTGGTTTTGCCAATGGAAGGATACCAGAGTTGCAGGAGTAGGTTCGGTCACTTGGGAAGAGTTCCATGTTGCATTTCAAGAATAGTTCTTCCCTCATGAGATAAGGGAGTTGAAGACCACTGAGTTCGCGAATTTGAAGCAAGGGAGAATGACTGTACAAGAGTATGCCCTTTATTTCACTCGCCTATCGAAATATGCCCTGCAGTTGGTAGTCGATTAGAAGATGTGAGTGAGTAGATTCTTCCATGGGGTAGTGGGCTACTTGGACAAGGAATGCAGGATTGATATGCTCCATCAGGACATTGACTTCCCTCGGATGGTGTTGTATGCCCAGCAGATGGATGCGGCACATTCGAGAGAGAGAGGCCAAAAGAGCCAGGACCGATGACCACAAATTTTCTCAGCCAAGGTTAGGAGGTGGGCATTGTTAGCAGACCTACCAGAGATCATCCGCCCCGGCTTAGACATGATCAGAGAGGGCGAGCATCAGGCTCGAGGGGTCAGAGCAGTAGACCCGCAGATTCTAGCATCCCAGCTTGTCGCAGATATGGTCGGGGGCACTCAGGGCTGTGCTTGGTAGGTTTAGGAGCTTGTTTTGGGTATGGACAACCTAGAAACATGCTTAGAGATTGTCCAAAATTGAGACAAGATCAAGTTGGGGGTTGTGGCCCAGCTTCTAGTTCGGCAGCCCCTCCCTCACACTCAGCACATCAGGGGGCATCTACTAGCACAGCTGGCAGTCAGAGCCAGAACAGATTCTATGCGTTAGCATCCCTTTAGGAGCAGGAGGTCTCCCCGGATGTGGTCACTATTATGTTTCAAGTTTTCCATATTGATGTATATGCTTTTCTAGATCCAGGGCTACCTTGTCTTTTGTGACACCTTATATGGCCAACAGCTTCAGAGTCAGTCCCGAAGTCTTGTCAGAACCCTTCTTAGTTTCTACTCTAGTAGGTGACTCAGTTATAGCTAGACGGGTGTATAGAGGTTGCCCAGTCTCAGTCCTTTATATGGTCATCCCAAAAGATTTGATAGAGTTAGCCATGACCGATTTTGATGTTATTCTCGACATAGATTGGCTATTTGCACGCTATGCTTCAGTTAATTGTAGAACTCGGGCAGTAGAGTTCAGATTTCCGGGTGAGCCAGTCTTAGAATGGAAGGGTAGTTTAGTTATGCCTGTAGGTCGTTTCATTTCCTAACTTAAGACCAGAAAGATGATTTCTAAGGGTTGCATATATCATCTAGTTAGGTTTAAGGATTTCAAGTCCGAGACCCCGACTATCCAGTAGTAGGTGAGTATCCAGAGGTCTTTACTGATGATTTTACAAGTATTCCTCCCAAGCGTGAGATTGATTTTGGTATATATCTTCTTCCCGACACGAAGCCTGTATCTATTCCTCCCTATAGAATGGCTCTAACCGAGCTAAAAGAGTTGAAAAAGCAGTTGAAGGACTTGTTATATAAGGGTTTCATTAGGCCGAGTAAGTCCCCAAGGGGTGCACCAGTTCTCTTTGTCCAGAAGAAGGATGGTTCTCTTCGCACGTGTATTGATTATCGGTAGTTGAACAAGGTTACCATCAAGAATAGATACCCTCTGCCCAGGATTGATGACTTATTTGATCAGCTTTAGGGTGCCAAGTGTTTCTCCAAGATTGATCTCAGCTCCAGGTATCACCAGCTCAGGGTTCGGGAGAATGACATCACAAAGACAACTTTCAGGACCCGGTATGGTTACTACAAATTTGTTGCTATGTCTTTTGGACTAACCAATGCCCCTGCAACTTTTATGTACCTAATGAACAGTGTGTTCAAGCCATATCTGGACATGTTCGTGATCGTGTTCATTGATGATACCCTGATATATTCTCGGAGCAAGGAGGAGCATGCTGCTCATTTGAGAGTAGTACTTCAGACTCTCAAGGAACGCCAGCTATATGCCAAATTCAGCAAGTGCGAGTTTTGGTTGGATTCAGTAGCGTTCTTGGGTCACGTGGTATCAAGTGATGGTATAAAGGTGGATTCGCAAAAAATAGAGGCGGTAAAGAATTGGCCTAGACCAGTGAACCCTTCAGATAATAGGAGCTTTTTGGGCTTAGTGGGTTACTATCGGAGATTTGTTGAGAGCTTTTCATCTATTGCAGCACCCTTGACCAAATTGACTCAGAAGAAGGTGAAATTCCAGTGGTCGGAGGCTTGCGAGAAGAGCTTCCAAGAGTTGAAGACTCGGCTCACTTCAGCACCGGTATTGACCCTACCCGAGGGTACGGATGGTTTTGTGGTGTATTGTGATGCTTCAAGAATAAGACTCTGGTGTGTATTGATGCAGCGAGGGAAAGTGATAGCATATGTTTCTGACAGTTAAAGATCCATGAGAAGAATTACCCGACCCATGATTTGGAGTTGGCCGCGGTGGTATTCTTGTTGAAAATATGGCGACATTACTTGTATAGGGTCCATGTGGATGTGTTTACGGACCATAAGAGTTTACAATATGTGTTTACACAGAAAGATCTCAATCTTTGGCAAATGAGGTGGTTGGAGCTACTCAAGAACTACAATATGAGTGTCTTTTACCATTCGGGTAAGGCTAATGTGTTAGCGGACGCACATAGTAGACTCTCTATAGAGAGTGTGTCCCATGTGGATGAGGGGAAGAAGGAGTTGGTGAAGGATGTCCATCGACTTGCAAGGTTGGGAGATAGGCTGGTTGACTCGACTAATGGCGGTGTTATTGTCTAGAACGGATCAAAATCGTCCTTGGTAACTGATTTGAAAGCTAGACAAGATGAGGACCCAATTTTAGTGAAATTGAAGGAAGTCATTCGAAGTTAGAAGGTGGAGGTTTTCTCCCAAGGGGGAGATGATGTGCTTCGGTACCAGGGTCGCCTATGTGTTCCGGATGTCAGTGATTTGAGGAGTCGGATGTTGCATGAGGCTCATGGATCCAGATATTCTATCCATCCAGGTTCCACCAAGATGTATCATGATTTGCGGAAAATATATTGGTGGAATGACATGAAGAAGGATATTGTAGAATTCGTAACCAAGTGCCCCAACTGTCAGCAAGTAAAGGTCGAGCATCAAAGGCCGGGAGGCCGTACTTCAGGATATTAGCATTCCTATTTGGAAGGGGGAAGAGGTTAATATGAATTTCATTACCGGCCTACCTCGTACTCACCGATAGTATGGATCTATATAGGTGGTGGTAGACAGGCTGACTAAAGATGCTCATTTTCTATCGGTCAAAACCACGAACTCAGAGGAGGATTATGCCAAGCTATATATCCGGGAGCTGGTTCGATTGCATAGAGTGCCCTTGTCTATCATTTCAGGCTGAGGTACTCAATTTACCTCTCAATTTTTGCGGTCTTTTCAAAAAGTTCTTGGTACTCAGGTTAAACTTAGCACAATATTTCACCCGCAAACGGATGGTCAAGCGGAGCGGACAATCCAAACTCTCAAAGAAATGTTGAGAGCATGCGTGATGTACTTCAAAGGTAGTCGGGAATATCACTTTCCCCTGATCGAGTTTGCTTACAATAATAACTATTACTCTAGTATCCAAATGGCACCGTTCGAGGCACTTTATGGTTGGAGATGTAGATCGCCCATCGGATGGTTTGAGGTTGGTGAGATAGCTATGATAGGGCCAGACTCAGTTCATGAGGCTATGGTAAAGGTTCAATTGATAAAGGACAGGTTAAAAACCACTCAGAGTCACCAAAAGTCCTACGACGATGTTAGGAGAAGTGAACTTGAGTTCAAGGTGGATGACTGGGTATTCTTGAAGGTATCTCCCATGAAGGAAGTAATGCGGTTCGGAAAGAAAGGAAAACTTAGTCCATGCCTTGTTGGCCCCTACCGGATTGTGAGAAGAGTTAGCAAGGTGGCGTATGAGTTGGAGTTGCCCTCAGAGTTATCTTTCGTGCATCCTGTGTTTCATGTATCTCTTTTGAAGAAGTGTTTGGGTGATCTAGCTCTAATTTTTCCGGTGGACAGTGTTGGTGCGAGAGACAGCCTTAGCTATGAGGAGGTTCCGGTGGAAATATTGGATCGACAGGTTCGAAGGCTAAGGAACAAGGAAGTAGCTTCATTCAAAGTGTTATGTAGGAATAAGCATGTTGAAGGAGCTACGTGGGAGGCCGAAGCAGATACAATGGCTAGAAAACCACATTTATTCTCTACAGGCTCAGTTCCAGCTTGAGGTATCATTTTTTGCACTCAGACTCAATTTAGTTTTCATGTTCATTTCATTCAAGTTTCCTTTATGTATATGTATGTGTATGTGAATCATGAAATCAGATCTGCTAGTGGTTTGAATAGGAGGTTTTCATTTCGTTAGTTTTCGAAATGATCAGTATTTGAATATGATAATTGCATGTTTCTATTTTCTGCTTGTTTCCTACATTCGAGGACGAATGTTCCTAAGGGGGAGATATTGTAATACCCCGGAAGTCCCTAAGAGTAGATTCGAAAGTTAAAAGTTGAAAACTGCTGAAATTGGGAAAAATATTGCTGAACAGGTGACTGTATGGATCGTTGGTCCAACCAACGACCCATTGGGATGAGTCGAGGAAAGTATCTGGTATGGGGATAGTGGAAGCAATGACCGTGTAATGACTCGTTGTGGGAAATAACGAGTCGTCGTTTGTAGCCGTGGTGGGAGATGGACTTTATCATCTGGGAAGTGATAGGTCATCCCACGACCCATCATGAGTTACCACAGATCATGGTTAGTAGTCGTCGTTTGAGTGGTGAAATTTCCAGTGGGTTTGACGGAAGGAGACCACGACTCTTTTATAGATATAACGAGTCGTGGTGAGGCTCGTTGTAAGGGGAAGTGCTGAATCTACTAGAGGAAATAACGGTCGATAGAACGACCCATTGTATGTTATGGTAACCCGTCCTTTTAAGTCGTGGGTTGAGCTGAGACCTAAGCATGGACAGTGTATAACACGGATCGTCACCACGGGTCGTGGTATCCTTCAACGACCCATGGGAGCGCCCTTTGGTTCGTCCAGTGAAGAAATTTCTGCGTAATCATTAAGGGAATTTTCGTCATTCCTATGTCCTAAGGGCCTATACTATTTCATTTAAGGCTCGTAATGGTGAGTTTTAGGAGGGTAAAACGTATTTAAAGTCATTCCTTTCTTGCGTGTAAACTTAGTGAGTTAAGGGAGGTGATCTAGAGCAAGCTTTCAAGGCTTCCATTCAAATTTTTCTTGGGCAATTAGAGAATGGTGGAATTAATCCCTTCCAAGTGTGTAGGGTTATGAGTGAGTGTTCCCTTCCACACCCATGCCCAATTTCTATGTAAGTTATGAGAATTTCCTACGATTAAGTTATGAGGTTTTCACCCAAATGCATGAATCTTCTATTTCTATACATGGGTATGATTAAATTGTGTTTTCATTATTGAATTATGAAGCATGGGCAAATTTTAAGTTGTTTTCAATAAAAAAATCATGTTTCTAGTTTTATGAAATTAAAGGCCCATTGATAAGAAGTTCATAAAAGAAGAGATTTGTGATGAATGTATGATGATGATGAAAAACATGTTTCAAAGCTATCCATGATTATGATATTATTTTCAAAATGAATTGAGTAGTCCCAAGCATGATAAAGTTTTGGGCAAGACCCTTATATCAAGTATGTATGATGTATTGTTTCTAGAGTAAGCTTACCACATGGTTTTGGAGCAAAGACTCCCAATTATCTTTGAGCTTGTGGTATGTTTTGAAATAAAGCTTCTCATATGCATGATTTCATATTTGAGATGTATTTCATCATTGAGCTTTGTCAATAGATGATGTTGAGCTTCGTTATCACATGATGTAGAGTCTATGCATGATTCCATATTTGAGATGTATTTCATTATTGAGCTTTGTCAATAGACAATGTTGAGCTTTGTTACAAAACGATGTAGAGCATATGCATGTTTTTGGGAGAAGAGTCTAGCACTGAGCGGGCTAAGGGTCGGTCACCCTATTCCCTAGAACTACGCGCCAACGTAGGTTGAGTATATTATATATTACTGGGACCTCCCTTGCAAGCTATCCCCGGCCCTAATGGCACATGAGTTTGATATCGATATCAGGGTATCGTCCTTAGCCCTGACAAGGCTTTGGGCATCTCTACCCACTTGAGTGTGATAGTTGGGACCACCTAAGCTCTATCGTGGTATGTCGGTTAAGAGACGAGTCTCCCAGTGTTCCTCATGATTCAGTTATGCATATTCATTGCTCATGATCATTATATACACATGAATGTTCTAAAGCAAGGTTTGACTCAATGTTCAGCTTTTTTATAAATGTCATATGTCAGCTTTAAGTCATTCGAGTCAGTGTTTATGTTATAAAGCTATGTATTATCATGTTAGGAAAAGATCAAGATTTTAGAAAGAATGCATGCAAGCCCTCCCCTCAGATTCGTAAAGCTTATGTTATGCTATGAAATGTTTTAAATGATTTCTTTCACTTAAGCGGTTTTTACTTACCTTGCATACTCGGTACATTCCACGTACTGACCACATACTTTCGATGTTGTATCGTTTTATGATACAGGACCCCGCTTTCAGCTTCAGCCTCGCTCTTAGTCATCTTATCAGAGTTAGCATTTGCTTTATTGGTGAGTCCTCATCTTTTGAGGACTAGGCTATTTATCTTTTCTCTATGTATTTCAGTTTCTGCTTGTTGAGTTAGTTTGGGTCTTGTCCTATCAACTCTTCATGTTTAGAGGCTATTCAGACATATGTATGTATTCAGCTTCAGATTTTATATTCTGATGTTATATTCAAGTTAGACTTCCACTATGATTATATTGTTGGTTATTTAATTCTTGTCCAGTGTCGCGATCTGGCCTCCATTCAGGTCGTGACACACCAAGATGTACCGTGACTTACGGGAAATCTATTGGTGGAATGGCGTCAAGAAGGATATTACAGAATTCATAGCCAAGTGTCCGAACTATCAGCAAGTAAAGGTTGAGCATCAGAAATCGGGAGGTGTACTTTAGGATATTAGCATTTCTACTTGGAAGTGGGAAGAAACTAATATGGATTTCATCACAGGTTTACCTCGTACTCGTCGACAATATGACTCCTTGTGCTAGACGGGTTGACCAAGGCTGCTCATTTTCTACCGATTAAGACCACGAATTCGGTGGAGGATTATGCCAAATTATATATCCAGGAGTTAGTCCGATTGCATGGAGTTCCCTTATTCATCATTTCACATAGAGGTACTCAATTCACCTCTCAGTTTTGGAAGTCATTTCAAAAGGGGCTTGGTACACGGGTTAAGCTTAACACAGCAATTCACCCGTAAGCAGATGGTCAAGCGGAGCAGACAATCTAGATGCTTGAAGACATGTTGAAAAGGCATGCGTGATTGACTTCAAAGGTGGTCGGGATGATCACTTGCCCCTGATCGAGTTTGCATACAACAACAACTCTCACTCTAGTATCCAGATGGTGCCGTTCGAGGCTCTCTATGGGCAGAGATGTAGGTTCCCTTTCGGTTGGTTTGAGGTTGGTGAGGCGGCAACGATAGGGCCAGATTCGGTTAATGAGGCAATGGAGAAGGTTCAGTTGATAAGAGATAGGTTGAAAACTGCTCATAGTCGCCAAAAGTCCTACGCCAATGTGAGAAGGAGAGAACTTGAGTTCGGGTGGATGACTGTGTGTTTTTGAAGGTATCTCCCATGAAGGGAGTGATGTGGTTTGGAAAGAAAGGAAAACTCAGCCCTCGTTGTGTTAGCCCTTATCGGATTGTGAGAAGAGTCGGCAAGGTGGCATATGAATTGGAGTTGCCCTCAGAGTTAGCTTTTGTGCATGCTGTGTTTCACGTATCACTTTTGAAGAAGTGTTTGGGTGATCCAGCCTTAGTTGTCCCAGTGGACAGTGTTGGTGTAAAAGACAGCCTTAGTTATCAGGAGGTTTCAGTGGAAATATTGATCGACAGGTTCAAAGGCTAAGGAACAAGGAAGTAGCTTCACTTAAAGTGTTATGGAGGAATCAACATATTGAAGGAGCTACATGGAAAGCTGAAGAGGATATGATGGCTAGATACCCACATTTATTCTCTACAGCTCAGTTTCAGCTTGAGGTATCAGTTTTCCACTTAGACTCAATTTAATTTCATGTTCAGTTCATGTGCGCAAGTTTCTTTTATGTATGTGAATGTGTGTATGATTCGTGAATTAAGTTCATCCATGTAGTTTGAATCAGAGGTAGTCATTCAGTCAGTTTTTGGTTTAAATGATTAGTATTTGAATATGATAATAGCATATCTCTGCTTTTCTATATGTTTTCCAACATTTGGGGACGAATGTTCTCAAGGGGGAGATATTGTTATACCCCGGAAGCCAAAAGATCAGACCCGGGAGTTGAAACGGAGAAAAAATTTGAAATTTTGCAGCAGACTCAGAACGATTCATGAGGAGACTCGTGAGACCAACCCACGAGTCGTGATGTGACTCATGGGGAAGGCCAGGGAAAGGAAATTGAAGTCTTGAGAAGAGGAGACCCCACAAGCATGACCATGACTCGTGGCGAGGCCCCACGAGTCGTTAGGTCAGTCATGGGGAGGGGTATTAAGAAAAGAAAAGGGAAGGGGGCAGTGGACTTGACAGAAGGGACCCCACAAGTCGTGGTCAGTCCCCACGATTCGTGGGGTAGGTCATGGTCACCTATTTGAGAAAATATATGGCATGAAGGAAGTGTACATCATGGATGGTGACCATGAGTCATGGTCACCAGTAACGAGTCATTAGGCTGCCCGTGACGAGCTCACAAGATCAGATGAAGCAGTGCACTTACCGGATGACTCCACGAGTCATGACCCTTAGCAACGAGTCATTAGGTCCTCCGTTAGGACCACCTGGCAGTTATTTTCTGCGAATTTAGTAAGGGCTTTTCCGTAATTCCTAAGTTTCTAACGCCTAAACTATGATGTTTTGGGTTATGAATAGTGATTTTTAAAGGGTTTAAGTTCATTTTAGGCCTTATTCATTCATGCATGCAAGGTAGAAAGATTGGAGAGGGTGATCGAACAAGTGTTCTTCAATTTCTCATCAATTTCCTTTTTTGGCATTTAAAGAAGTGTTAGAATCAGCTACCAACAGGTATGTAGGGTTATGAATGGGTGATTTCTTTCACACCCATGCCCAATCCCTCTCTAAAGAATAAAATTCTATGCCTAATATATGGGGTTTTAACTCGAATGCATGAATCCTTTATTTCTATACATGGGTATGATGTAATGATGATTCTACTATTGAATTATGAAGCATGGGCAAATTTTATAATGTTTTCAATTAAAAATCATGTGTTCTAGTCTATTGATTTAAAAGCCCATTGTTGATATGTTCATGAAAGATGAGATTTGTGATGAATATATGATGATGATGAGATATTATGATGAAAAGTATGTTTTAAATCTACCCATGTTTACACTTATGTTCTCGATGAGAATTGAGTATTTCTAAGAATGATAAAGCTTTGGGCAATGCCCACATGTTAAGTATGAATGATGATTTTTTCCTGAATTAGGCTTACCACATTTTTTTGGAGAGAAGACTCCCAATTACATTCTTATCTTGTGGTATGTTTGAGTTAAGTCTTCTATACATAGCTTACCACATGGTTTTGAAGCAAAGGCTCCCAATTATGTTTTCAGCTTGTGGCATGTTTTGAACTAAATGCTTCACATATGCATGATTTTATATTTGAGATTTATTGGATTATTGAGCTTCGTCAATAGACGATGTTTATCTTCATTATAAACGATGTAGAGCATATGCATGTTTTTGGGAGTAGTGTCTAGCACCCAGTAGGCTAAGGGTCGATCACCCTATGCCTCAGAACTACGCGCCAATGTAGGTTGATACTATTATATTACTTTGGACTTCCCTTGTGAGCTATCCCTGACCCTAATGGACCACGAGCTTGATATCGATATCATGGTATCGTCCTTAGCTCTGGCAAGGCTTTGGATGGCTCTACCCACTTGAGGGTGATAGTTGGGACCACGTAAGCTCGATCGTGGTATTTCAGTTAAAAGACGAGTCTCCCATTGTTCCTCATCATTTCAGATATGCATATTCATTACTCATGAGATTTATGTAAATGCATGTTCTAAAGAAGGTTTGCCTCAATGTTCAGCTTTTCTTATAAATGTTAGAATTCAGCTTTGAGTCAATCGATTCAGTTATGATGTTATGAAGTTATGTTATGTCATGTTATGAAGAGATCACGATTTTAGAAAGAATACATGCAATCCCTACTCTCAAATTATTGATGTTCATGTATTACTTAATGCATTGTCTTTAAATGATTTTACTTACTTTAGCGGTTTTACTTACCCTGCATACTCGGTACATTCCACGTACTGACCGCATACTTTATGTTGTATCATTTCATGACATAGGACCCGGCTCTCAGGTTCAGCCCCGCTCGTAGTCAGTTTATCAGAGTTAGCATTCATATTGTGGGTGAGTCCTCATCTCCCGAGGACTGGACTATTCAGCTTTTCTTTATGTATTTCAATTTCAGCTTGTTGAGTTAGTTGGGGTCTTGTCCCATCAACTCATCTTGTTTAGAGGCTATTCAGACATATGTATGTATTCAACTTCGGATTTCGTATTCTGATGTTATGTTTAAATTAGACTTCCGCTATGAGTATATTGTTGATTATGCAGTTTCTTGATTGAGTTATATGTATGCTTATGCCATGGGTCGACTTGGGGTCTCTAGGGGCTCTTTGTCCTGTGTTACAATCCGGGCCTCCGTTCGGGTCGTGATAGGAAGCAACCCTAAAGAATATGACCGATGTGGTGAGTACCTATACAAAATCACTTCAGAGGCTCGATTTTCATATGAGATGTATTTTTGACCAAGATGAGCAGTCAACCATTGATTTGGATGATGCCTTTGAGAGCAATGAAGAAGACTCTTCCACTTATTATTTGGCAATCTAAAATACCCAAAAAATCCTAAAATCATACTTGGGAGTTGAAACGGAGAAAACTAAAATTTCTGCACTAGGTTATAGGAAGAGTCTTCCCATGACCCGTCAAGAACACCACGAGTCCTTAAGTGACTCGTGGGGAAAGGTTTGGACTTGATTGAAAATTTGGGATTTTAGGTACCACGAGTCATCTAGTGATCCGTGGTCAAGGGATGGTTGGAGGATTGGAAATTTGGGTAGTAGTGGTAACTGGTGGGTCACCATGAGTCGTTGGATACACCACGAGTTGTGGTGTCCCTCGTGGCGACCCTCAGATGAAAAATGGTTGTGCATTTAACGAGAGGTGACCACAAGTCGTGGTTAGTGGGCACGACTCATCTAGTCCCTCATTGGGACTGGAAGTGGGCAATTTCCTGCAAATTTATTAAGGGCTTTTTCGTAATTCCTAAGTTCCTAAGGCCTATACTACGTCATTTTAAGCTCAAAATAAAGTGTTTTAAGAAGGGTTAAGTCATTCTAAGCCTATCCTAATTTCTGCATGCAAGCTTAAAGGGTTGAGAGGTGATTTAGTCTAGTTCCTCAAAGTTCTTCCTCAATTCTCTTTGGCCAATCAAGGAAGTGGTGAATTTAGATCTCTTCAGGTATATAGGGTTATGAATGAATGTAATTGTCCACACCCATGCCCAATCCCTCTCTATTTCATGAAATCCTTATTGATGAATCTATGAGTTTTTAACCCAAATATGTAAATTCCCTAGGTTTCTATCATAGGTATGATCTAAGCATGTTCCAAATGTTGAATTTTGATTCATGGGCAAGTTTTACAAGGTTTTCAATTATAAATTTATACTTTCAAGTTTTACAACTTATATTGCCCATTCATCAAAGTTCATGGAAAGTTGAGATTATGATATATATGTTCAAATATGATGAGATGTATATGAGAAAAACATGTTTTCAAATTACCCATGTATATGTTCATGTTTTCAAGAGAATCAAGTTGATTTCCAACACGTTTAAGTATTGGGAAAGCCCATATGATCAAGTATGTTTTACGATTTCATGTAATTAGCTTACCATATGGTTTTGGAGTCTAGACTCCCAATTATGTTCAACTTATGGAATGGTTTGAGCCAAGGCTCCTCATGTTATGATTTCCGATTATGCATGTATGTTATTATTCAGCTTCGTCACTAGACGATGGTCAGCTTCATTGAAAAATTATGGAGATCATATGCATGTTTTTGGGAGTAGTGTCTAGCATCGAGTAGGCTAAGGGTCAGTCAACCCTATGCCTCAGAACTACACGCTAACGTAGGTTTATATTTATACTCTGGGACCTCACTTGGAGCCTCCCCTTCCCCAAGGGGCCTTGAGCTTGATATCTATATCATGATATCGTCCTTAGCCCTAGCAAAGCTTTGGACGACTCTTCCAACTTGAATGTGATAGTCGGGACCATGTAAGCTCTATCGTGGTAATGTCGGTTATATGACGAGCCTCCCATTGTTCCTCATGATTTCAGTTATGCATCTTCATCAGTCATGATATTATGTTTTTAGTAGGTTTGACCCAATGTTCAGTTTTAGTTATGATTAATAGTTTTCAGCTTTAGGTCATCCGATTCAGTTATGATATTCAGTTATGTTCAGATCATGATTTCAGAAAATAACATGTAAGCCCCACTCTCAGAATCTTATCTTGATTATATTTATTACTATGCATGTTTAATGTTTTTACTTACTTAGTGGTTTTACTTACATTTCATATATGGTACATTCAACGTATTGACCGCATACTCTATGTTGTATCGCTTTATGATACAGGCTCTGATATTCAGACTTAATCCCTCCGCTAGCTAGATTCCCAACATTTGTACTTCTCGATTAGAGTTGGTGAATCCTCATCTTTTGATGGCCTTTCTTATCAGTTATGTTCCATATTTTAAGTTTTAGACTATAGTGAGTTAGTTAGGGTCTTGTCCCATCAACTCATCGATATTAGAGACTTTTCAAAAATAGTTTGTATATAGCTTTAGACTTTTGTATGTATTCAGATGTTAGGTTATGTTTAGACTTCCACTATGTTATTCATGTTGATCTTCCATTTTATTTAGATGAGTTTGATGTTATGTTCATGCCATGGGTCGACTTGGAGCTTTCGAGGTTCTTTGTCCCGTGTCTCGATCCGGGCCTATGTTCGGGTTATGACAAACTTGGTATCACAGCATTAGGTTTTGAAGTGTCCTAGGGTGTCTGAAAGCCGTGTTAAGTAGAGTATTTTTCATAGGTGTGAAGCTCGCCACACTTATGAGGAAGAGTCTACGAAATGTTTAGGAAATGTTCCCTTCTTTCATGATCTAAATCGTGCGATGAAATGTCTCTCTATCCTTCTAACTCATGCTATACGCATTTGTAGAATCATGTCTCCTCACATAGTTAATGGAAGAAGAAACGGAAACAAAAATGGCCATGAGAACGACAATGGAGACGGGCACCAGAAGGCCCCACCAGCCCATGAGGAGCATATACCCGAGTCGGTTTCCCACGTGGAGTTCAGGGCAGCCATTCAAATGTTAGCTCAGGCCTTGACCACCTAGGTCACTCAGCAGGTGGTAGCGTATGTCCCTCAGAACGGGAATGCGCGGCGGCAAGAGTTACAGATTTTTTGAGGATGAACCCTTCATAGTTTCTCGGATCGAAGGTGGACGAGGATCCACATAAGTTCATTGAGGAGGTTCTGAAGATCACCAGATTATGGGGGTGATTGGGGAGGAGTGGGCCGATTTAGCCTCGTACCAGTTGAAGGGGATCATGAACATTTGGTTCAAGCAATGGAAGGATAGTAGGGTAGTTGGAGCAGGCCCTATCAGTTGGGATGAGTTTCATGCTGCTATTCTAGATTGGTTCTTCCCTCGAGAGATGAGGGAGATCAAAGCAGCCTAGTTTGTGAATCTAAAGCAAAGGAAGATGACAATTCAGGAGTATTCCTTGGAGTTCACTCGTCTATCAAAGTATGCACCTGAGATGGTGGCAGATCAGAGAGCTCGAGTGAGCAGGTTTGTACATGGGATAGCGGACTACTTGGTCAGGGATTGCCGAACCGCGATTCTATTTTAGGAAATTGACTTTTCTCGGATAGTCCTGTATGCCCAGCAAATGGAGGCAGTACAGATGAGTGAGCGGGAGAGATAGGCCAAGAGGGCTAGGACTTCTAGCTTCAAATTCTCCCAGTAGAGACCTAGTGGACACCGTTAGCAGTCCCACCATAGATCTTTAGCCCCAGTGCCTTTGGCTGTGAGTGTGCCATCTAGATATAGGCACGATAAGAGGGGATGAGCATCAGGCTCTAGAGGCCAGAGTAGTGTTCGTGCCCGCAAGTGTATGGGTCCTGCAAGTAATATAAACCGGAATGTCGAACCTATAGGGACTGGACCAATTCAGCTAACTATCAAGTTCAAGTGTGATATTAACTTTCGCAAGTGTTGATTCTAGAGGTTTTTGAGAAGGTTTAATTAAGTCTAAATATGGTCAACGAAATATTCTGAATTCACTCTAGGAGCAACATAGAGTTAAAACCAGATAATCATGCGATACTACGATTTGCAATGGTTTAAGTATGAACCTATCGATTGTCGTCTCACATAATTAAAATTTCATGTTCATGGTCTTTCGAGCCTATAAACACGACAAACTAGCCTCACTGCATCATTGTGAGCGAGGATGCTAATTCTAGTTCGTGGGCAATCAATTATGTTGTGGTTTACGTGGAAATGATTAGGGACTTTCGTGCACCTAATCATTTAACTCAACTTAGCCGCACAACTACTTCTTGGAGTGGTGATGTGATAAACCTAAGTTGGTCTCTAAATACCCCCGTTTTATCAACCAAGCAAGGCATTAGGTATATTTCTATCCTAACACAAAATTATATCGTGAGATACAAACATGCTCCTTACATTGTCATGTTCTGACCTAGATAAATACTTTCTCAAGCATATGCCTAAGATAACGTGTATGTTTTCATAGTGATCAATCATGAAAACAAACAACAATCAAGAATGCAAGACAAAAACAACAATCAATAACTTAATTCCAAAACAAACCGCAAAATCACAATCATATCTTGTGGCTTCAACCCTAGAGGAAGGGTTCTAGCCACTCATGTTCGTATAATTACACGAAAACATGTTTAGAGTAATATACTTACAAGAATAGATGAAAAGAAACCAAGAAAATATGAACCCAATAGGAGTTCTTCAAGTCTCCTTCGCGCCTCCTTCGATTTTTCCAGAAAATCCCCTGTTCCCTGATTTTAGAAGCTAAGGGTTCAATTTATACTATGCTAAAAAAAATGCAAAATTTGGCCTGTGGTGGAACAACAATGTGTCACGGAGCTGAACGCCCTAATTGACCTCCGTGACACGGAGGTAACGCGTACCCTCACTGGAATGTGCCAAAAAATGCAATTTTTGGCCAAGTGTTGCCGCGTTGGCAGCGTGCCACGGCCCCTATCGCGCAGGGTGCCAGTTATTGCATGTTTTCTTGTTGACTTTCACGTTTTTCTCTTGATTCCATTCCTCCACTTCACCAAATCATGAATTAGTTCCTCAAGTGCATTATTAACCTTCAAAAACAAGGACTAATCATGTTGGTTAGTATATATTCACATTTACATAAAATCACATGAGAATGTATATAAATAATTAGACAAACAAGACTAAATTGAGTTATAAAGTAGCACTTGGGAATGCAATTATGCCCAAGATCAAGTAGCAGACCCCCAGAGACCAGCCCTCCTGAGTGTAGAAGATATGGCCGGAGACACATGGGCTAGTGCTTAGTAGGTTCAGGTGCTTGTTTTGGGTGTGGGAAGCTCAGACATATGCTTAGAGATTGGCCAGCAGCCAGACAGGGTCATGATAGGGCCGAGGCCTGACCTCCAGTTCAGCAGCTCCACCAGCATGCCTAGCTCAGCAGGGAGCATCTACTAGTGCGGGTGGCGGACAGCGCCAGAATAGAGTCTACGCCCTAGAATCTCGTTAGGAGCAGGAGGTCTCCCCAGATATAGTAACTAGTATGTTACAAGTATTCCACCTTGATGTATGTGCATTGTTAGATTTAGGGGATACTCGATATTTTGTGTCGCCTTATGTTTCTAGTCATTTTGGAATCAGTCTTGAAATCTTGTCTGAACGCTTCTCAGTCTCTACTCCAGTTGGTTATTTAGTTATAGCTAGACAGGTGTATAGAAATTACCCTATTACAGTCCTTTAGAAAGTCACCTCAGTAGATTTAGTAGAGTTAGCCATGACCAATTTTGATGTTATCCTCGGCATGGATTGGTTATTTTCATGTTATTCCTTAGTCAATTGTAGAACCCGTGCAAAAGAGTTCAGATTTCTGGGTGAAGCGGTCTTAGAGTGGAAGGGTAGTTCAGTTGTGCCTGTAGGTCGTTTCATTTCCTACCTAAAGGCCAGAAAGATGATTTCTAAGGATTGCGTGTACCATCTAGTTAGGGTTAAGGATGCTACGTCTGAGATCCCGACTATCCAGTCAGTTCCAGTGGGTGTGTAAATATCCAGAAGTGTTCCCAGATGATCTACCAGAAATCCCTCCCGAGCGGGAGATAGATTTTGGTATTGACCTTCTTCCCGATACGCAGCCTATATCTATTCATCCTTGTAGAATGGCTCCAGCTTAGCTAAAGGAGTTGAAGGATCTTTTAGACAAGGTATTTATCAGACCTAGCAAATCCCCATGGGTTGCACTAGTTCTCTTTGTCCGTAAGAAGGATGGTTCTCTTCATATGTGCATTGATTATCGGCAATTGAACAAGGTCACCATCAAGAACAAGTATCCCCTTCCAAGGATTTATGATATGTTTGACCAGCTTCAGGGTGCTAAGTGCTTTTCAAAGATAGACCTCAGATCCAGATGCCATCAGCTCAGGGTTTAGGAGAGTGACATCCCGAAGACAGCCTTCAGGACTCGGTATGGTCACTATGAGTTTGTAGTTATGTCTTTTGTACTAACAAATGCTCTTACAACTTTTATGGATTTGATGAACAGGGTGTTTAAGAAATATTTAGATATGTTCGTGATTATGTTCATAGATGATATTCTCATATACTCTCAGAGTGAAGAGGAGCATGCCGCTCATTTGAGGGTAGTGCTACAGACTCTCAAAGATCGCTAATTGTATGCCCAAATTCAGTAGATGTGAGTTTTGGTTGAGCTCGACGACATTTTTGGGCCATGTGGTGTCAAGTGAGGGTGTACAGGTGGACTCTAAAAAGATAAAAGCAGTAAAAAATTGGCCTAGACTAGTAAGTTCTTTGGATATCAAGAGTTTCTTGGGTTTAGCTAGTTATTATCGGAGGTTTGTTGAAGGGTTTTCATCCATGTCAGCCACATCACCAAATTGACCTAGAAGAAAGTGAAGTTTCAATGGTTAGAGGCTTGTGAGAGGAGCTTTCAAGAGTTGAAGAGTCGACTCACCTCAACACCGGTGTTGACCCTACCGAATGTACCGATTGGTTTGTGGTATATTGTGATTCTTCGAGGATCGGCCTTGGTTGTGTACTGATGCAGCACGGTAAGGTTATAGCATATGCTTCCAAATAGTTGAAGGTCCATGGAAAGAATTATCCGACTCATGATCTCGAATCGCCGGCAATAGTATTTTCCTTGAAGATTTGGAGACACTATCTGTACGGGGTCCATATAGATGTGTTTACAGACCACAAAAGCCTATAGTACGTGTTTAACCAAAAGGATTTGAACAGAGGAAGTGGTTGGATCTTTTAAAGAATTATAATATGAGTTTCCTTTACCATCCGAGCAATGCTATTATGGTAGCAGACACTCTTAGTAGACTTCATATGGAGAGTGTTTCCCATATAGGTAAGGAGAAGAAGGAGTTAGTAAAGGATGTGCATAGACTTACACGATTGGGAGTTCATCTGGTTGACTCAGCTGATGGTGGAGTTATTGTTCAGAATGAATTAGAATCATCTTTAGTGACTGATGTTAAAGCTAGACAAGAAGAGGATCCTATTTTAGTAAAGTTAAAGGAAGTTGTTCAGAATCAGAAGGTGGAGGTCTTCTCCAAAGGGGGAGATGGTGTGCTTCGATATTAGGGTCGTTTGTGTGTACCGAATATTGGTGATTTGAGAGATCGAATGTTGCACGAGGCTCATGGTTCCAGATATTCTATACATCCAGGTGCCACCAAGATGTACTGTGACCTACGGAAAGTCTATTGGTGGAATGGCATGAAGAAGTACATAGCAGAGTTTGTGGCTAAGTGTCCAAATTGTCAACAGGTGAAGGTCGAGCACTAGAGGCCATGAGGTGTACTTCAAGACATTAGTATCCCTACTTGGAAGTGGGAGGAGATCAATATGGGATTCATCATAGGTTGCCTTGTACACATCGACAAGATGGCTCTATTTGGGTGGTTGTGGACAGGTTGACTAAGGCAGCTCATTTCTTATCGGTCAAAATCACTGGTTCAACGGAGGATTATGCTATGTTGTACATTCGGGAGCTAATTCGATTGCATGGAGTGCCCTTGTCCATCATATCAGATAGAGATTAGCAATTTACCTCCCAGTTTTGAAAGTCATTTCAAAAGGGACTCGGTACTCACGTCAAGCTTAGCACAACCTTTCATTCGCAGACAGATGGTTAGGCCGAGTGGACAATTTAGACTTTTGAGGATATGTTGAGAGCGTGTGTGATTTATTTCAAAGGGTAGTTGGGATGATCCTTTTCCTCTCATTTAGTTTGCATATAACAATAGCTACCATTCCAGCATTCAGATGGCTCCGTTTGAAGCTCTCTATGGGAGGAGATGTAGATCGCCTATTGGTTGGTTTAAAGTCATTGAAGCTGCGGTGATAGGTGTAGATTCAATCCATGAGGCTATGGAGAAAGTTCAGCTTATAAGAGACAAGTTGAAAATAGCTCAAAGTCACCAAAAGCCCTATGCAGATGTGAGGAGGAGAGATCTTGAGTTTGAAATTGATGATTGGGTGTTTTTGAAGGTATCTCCCCTAAAAGGAGTGATGAGGTTCGGAATGAAAGGGAAACTCAGTCCCCGTTATGTTGGCCTATATCAGATTATGAAAAGGGTTAGCAAGGTAGCATATGAATTGGAGTTGCCATCTGAATTACCTTAAGTACATCTAGTTTTCCATGTATTGCTCTTAAAGAATTGCTTGGCTGACCTGGCTCTAGTTGTTCCGATGGAGAGCGCAGGTGTGAAGGAAAACCTTATTTATGAGGAGGTTACAGTAGAGATACTGGATCGTCAAGTTCGAAAGGTAAGAAACAAAAAAGTAGCTTTAGTCAAGGTTTTATGGAAGAATCAACATGTTGAGGGAGCTACTTGGGAAGCCAAAGCAGATATGATGGTTAAATACCAGCATCTATTCCCTTCCGGCTTAGTTTCAGCTTGAGGTATTAGTTTCCTCCTTAGTACTTTATTCAGTTTCATGTTCAGCTCACGTGCCCCAGTTTCTTTCATGTCAATGAATGTAAGTGTGATTCAGGAATTCAGTTCAGTCATGTAATTCAAATCGGATTCAGTCACTTCATCAGTTTTCAGCATGTATGTTCAGTATTTGAGTATAATGATTGCATTTCTCTGATTTTTAGTATGATTTTCCACATTCAAGGATGAATGTTCCTAAGAGGGACATATTTTAATACCTCAAAAACCCTAAGATCAGACTTGGGAGTTGAAATTGAGAAAACATAAATTTCTGCACCAGTTTAAAGGACGAGTCATCCCATGACCTGCTAGGAACATCACAAGTCATTAAGTGACTCGTGGGGAAAGGTTTGGACTTGGTTGAAAATTTGGGATTTAAGGTGACCACGAGTCATGGTCAACGCTACGCGTCGTCTAGTGATCCGTGGTCAAGGGATGGTTGGAGGTCGGAAATTTGGGCTGTGGTGGTAACGAGTGGGTCACCACGAGTCGTTGGGTACACCACGTGTCATGGAGTCCCTCATAGTGACCCTCAGATGAAAAATGGCAGTGCAGTTAATGAGATGTGACCACGAGTGGTGGTCAATAGGCACGACTCGTCTAGTCCCTCATTGGGACTGGCAGTGAGCAATTTCCTACAAACTTATAAAGGGCTTTTCTATAATTCCAAAGTTCTTACGGCCTACACTATGTCATTTTAAGCTCAGGATAGAATGTTTTAAGAAGGATCAAGTCATTCTAAGCCTATCCCAATTCATGTATGCAAGCTTAGAGGGTTAAGAGGTGATCAAATCTAGTTCTTCAAAGTTCTTTCTCAATTCTCTTTGGGAAATCAAGGAAGTGGTGAATTTAGATCTCTTCAGGTATATAGGGTTATGAATGGGTGTAATTATCCACACCCATGCCCAGTCCCTCTCTATTTCATGAAATCCTTATTGATGAATCTATGGGATTTTAACCCAAATATGTAAATTCTCTAAGTTTCTATCATGGGTATGATCTAAGAATGTTCCAAATGTTGAATTATGATTCATGGGCAAGTTTTTCAAGGTTTTCAATTATAAATTTGTATTTTCAAGTTTTACAACTTATATTGCCCATTCATGGAAGTTCATGGAAAGTTGAGATTATGATATATATGTTCAAATATGATGAGATGTATATGAGATGTATTGGGCAAGCCCATATGGTCAGCTTCATTAAAAAATGATGGAGAGCATATGCATGTTTCTGAGAGTAGTGTCTAGCACCAGTAGGCTAAGGTTAGTCAACCCTATGCCTTAGAACTACGCGCCAACTTAGGTTTATATTTATACTTTGGAACCTCCCTTGGAGCTTTGTCTGCCCCTAAGGGGCCTTGAGCTTGATATCGATATCATGGTAGCATCCTTAGCCCTGACAAAGCTATTGGACGGCTCTGCCCACTTGAGTGTGATAGTCGGGACTACGTAAGCTCTATCGTGGTAATGTCGGTTATATGACGAGTCTCCCATTGTTCCTCATGATTTCAGGTATGCATGTTTATTAGTCATGATATTATGTTTTCAGCAGGTTTGACCCAATGATCAATTTTACTTATGATAATCAGTTTTCAACTTTGGGTCATTTGATTCAGTTATGATATTCAGTTATGTTCAGATCATGATTTCAGAAAATAGCATGCAAGCCCTACTCTCAAAATCTTATCTTGATTATGTTTATTACTATGCATGTTTAATGATTTTACTTTCTCAGCGATTTTACTTACCTTGTATACTCGGTACATTCCACGTACTGACCGCATAATCTATACTGTATCATTTTATGATACAAGCTCTGATATTCAGACTCAGTCCCGCCGCTAGCCAGATTCCCAGATTTGTACTTCCCGATCAGAGTTGGTGAGTCCTCATCTTTTGAGGGCCTTTCTTATCAGTTATGTTATGTATTTTCAGTTTTCAGACTATACTAAGTTAGTTGGGGTCTTGTCCCATCAACTCATCGGTATTAGAGGATTTTCGGACATAGTTTGTATTTAGCTTTAGACTTATGTATGTATTTAGATGTTATGTTATGTTTAGACTTCCGCTATGTTATTCATGTTGATCTTTCATTTTATTTGGATGAGTTAGATATTATGTTTAGTCCATGGGATGACTTGGAGCCTCTCGGGGTTCTTTGTCCCGTGTCTCGATCTAGACCTATGTTCGGGTCATGACACAATCACAAGAAGGAGTGGGAAAGTATTGCACTCGGGGCTGGACATACCTATGGAAGAGGAGATCAATGTCATGGAAGAACTAAACCCTAATCTTGGGTTAGTGTTACACACCGAAATTCTTTTTTGATGATTATTTGATGGTTATATGTCATATTGAGGGAATTTTGGGTTGTATGTTGTCCATAGGTGAGGAGGGAAATATGTGCAAAGGGAAAAGCGAAGAGTATGTGAAGTTTGTAAATAAGGGTTAACTTTAAATGGTTATATCTCCAAACATATAATGATCCAAAAGTCCCATAAACTATAAAATGAAAGATATTTGAGCCTAGTTTACAGTGAAAAAAACCGCTCGTCAATCGGAGTTCGGAGTAAAAAGTTATGATCGTTTGAAGACAGCACTATTGGCTGGGAAAGCACCCAGGCGCGCGGGGTGCAGAGACAGGCAGGCAGCATGCGCGCGCGCGAGGGCATGTCGCACGGGCGTCGCATGCTGGTGCCACCTAGACCTTGGCCAGCCCACCTATATGAAGTAAAATTGAGCTAGAAAGCTCATTTCTACTCTGTTTTAGTTGATTTTTTTCAGAATTCAGAAAATTCAAATCCCTATCACATGGTGAAAATATATCTCAGGTAAGAAACTTCATTCTTGTCTCTTTTGGGCTTTGAAAAGAGAACCTTGGAAGAAAGTCATGGCTTGTTGTTGTCTTGTGGTTGATTGTGGTATTGCTGCGTTTTTAGATGATTCTAGGTAGAGGAAATAGTAGGAGTTTACTCCTACTTAGCTGATAACATCTCCAAGAAAGGGTAAGTAATTCCCTTTTTGATTTCTTTAAGTTTATGAGGTTATAACTTGGAGAATATTGTAGTATTGTGTTGTTTCTTTGTGTGTTTTTGTGGCATGTTGTTGCCCAATTTTTGTAGAAATTTGGTGAAGTGAAGTTGCTTCTTGTTGGGTTTGTAAATTGGACTTGGAAGGAGCCTTAAGGAGTAAGCTTTAAAGGAAGATTTTCGGCGAAATTAGAGTCGACGTGCCAAGGTATGTAAAGGCGTCCCTTTCCTTGGTTTTCAAGAAAAAAACTATGTTATTGAAAGGATCAATATTCCTATGTTTTTAAAATCATATTGTGGCATGTATGATCCTTTCCAAAGGGTTGGAAATACTTGGCATAAAGTTTGAATCGTTAAGAATGGTTGAAGCGAACAAATGTGAAGCGAAAGGCGTAATTTTTATACGATTGTTGTCGTAGTTCTAAATCGAGTCTGAAGTACCCTTAACGTGGGCACTGTGAGCTAGTCCTTTGCAGTATACTGTATATGTGATGTTCAATATATGTTAAGATCTGGTCACTTAGTGAAATTGGTAGGAAATGCTAAGATGATGACATGTAATTGAACTTAAGCTAAGAAGATGATGCTAAGCCGATTGAGGGTAAACGAGCTTATTGAAATGACGTTTTAATAATATTGTTAATCCCTCCTATATGTTTATGCTTTAAAGTGCTTAAGGTAAAAAGTAGATTTTATGTTTTTCCTCTTTAAAGCTAAGAAAGCGGCACGTAGCGAATAAGCTAAGTCGATACATGTTAACGAGGAAAGCATGGCTAAGTTGTCAATTAGGCAAAGAGGTAAGTGCGTATAAAAATTGATGGAATAGTGAACACAATGGTGAAGACTTGAGTGTAGAGTGAATAATTTTTGGCAAAGAAGTTAAGATGAATATGGAAAGTAGAGCTAAATATTGTTAAATTAGACGATACGGGTTAGATGGTGAACGAGGTAGGCAACAACTAGGAAGATTAACCCTGTTCTAAAGATGTTTAGAAAAAGAGTTATAAATTAAGTTGTCTAAGTTCAGTATGTGTTACGTTGATGAATAACCACTAAAGTGTTAACCTTCTACGAAATAACTAGAGTTGAACGTCTGCAAAATAGTAACTTAAGCTGAGAAGCTCTCTGCTATACCTCTAAATGATTATGTTAAGTTTTCTACTCGAAGTGTTGAAATTTTCTACCATGTCTGAAAAGGTAATCCTAGGATCTTTTAAGTCACTTATGATTATGTAAGCTTTCTTAAGCTCCACAGATAATTGCAAAGTTATGTAAGTCAATCCAGCATCACCCGAATTACGGCTATATATCTTTATTTGCCTATAAGGAATCACTTAGAGAGTTACTTACAAGTTCCTAAGTTATAGAGCTCCAAGTCTCAGATCCTTAAGTTATGTCTTTACATCCCTAATTTATGTTGAAATGTGCTAGCTGATCTAAGAAGTTTTTGAGAGATCATATTTCGAGAATTATGCTAATGTCTCGGTCAAGTATCTGATGTTGTATACGAGTCTAAAAGTTCAAGTCTTTATATTTCTTTCCAGTAAGAAGTATTAATGTATATGATTTTCATGTTATAACATACAGTTAAATTCTTTCAGTTATATTCAAGTCATGCATCTTTATGTTTAGATCTTGTTGAGTTATCAGTTGAATTTCCTAAATTCAGAGGAGAGATTCTCCCATGTACCAATGTTCCTAATGTCTAAGTAAGTATAAGTGCAGGCTATGATAATGATCAGTTAAGCTCAGAATTTTGAATACCAAGAAGTCTCCTGGAGGTCACCCAGTTAACTAAATACGAGTTATACATTATATAGAAGTCTCATACGTTGTATGTCTGTAGTTCAGTTCTCAGCTCTATATATATGACAAATAACTCCAAGTTCCTAGTTATAATTTCCATGTTTTCCTGCAAATAAGTCAAATGAATTAAGAACTATATGTGCTTATCTATATGATAAATTTGGCAATGAAATTCTAATGTATAGTTGTCGATACAGGTAAAGGAACCACCTGGTAGGCAGTATATATTTGCGATTCCCAAATGTTAATGAATTGTGTAGAAATGAGCTCTTTGTGTTTCTATCCATGTAATATGTTAAATTGGTAGGATTATTTGTAGGACATTGTTTTTAAGCCTGCAAAAGTTCTTATGCTGTCTAAACCTCTTGAAGGTCCTTCAAGTAACTGAGTCGACATGTTCATGTATAATTTGATAGCTTTACGTGATATATATGCATATTTTCTAGCTTTACATGATATGGGTGCTCACTTGCATTTATGGGTTATGAAAGAGGCCTATTCCGGCCACAGATTTAACATTTGTCATTTATATGCCATACGTGTTAAATTGACATATCGGCCCTATTTATGATTATGATTGAGAATTATTTTTATTTTACCCCAGTGTGGTACATCAGCTGGAGATATTTTTATTTTACCCCAGTGTGGTACATCGGCTGGAGATATTTTTATATTACCCCGATGTGGTACATCAGCTGGAGATATTTTTATTTTACCCCGATGTGGTACATCAGCTGGAGATATTTTTATTTTACCCCGGTGTGGTACATCAGCTGGAGATATTTTTATTTTACCCTGGTGTGGTATATCGGCTGGAGATATTTTTATTTTACCCCGGTGTGGTACATCGGCTGAATATATTTTTATTTTTCCCTGGTATGGTACACTGGCTGGACGAATTTTATATATGGATTTATGATTGGCTGGTTGCTGGCATTACAGTTATAGTTTTTGTTGCGCATTACTTGGTGGCATTTGCACTTCAGCATTGGCTTATTGTTAGATTTTAGTTTCCAGGATTCCAGGCTGTTACTATTCCTTATTTATGCCTTGCATACCAGTACATTTCATTCGTACTGACGTCCCTTCGCCTGGGGACCTGCGTTCGTGCCGTAGGTGTAGGTAGAGGTCGGGATTGCCAGTTGCAGTAGCAGTTCGTGAGATAGTGGATGTGTTGGTATGCTCCTTTCTTTCTGGAGCTAAGACTGGTTTTGTTTCAGTTAGAGTTTTGAGATGCAGTTATGGGTAGGTCGAAGCCCTGTTCTGACCATCAGTCAGTTTACTCTTTAGAGGCTTTGTGGACTTAGTTTGTACGATGGATTTTAGTTTGTAGCCTTTTCAGCTTTTTATTGTTTAGTTTAACATACTCATAGCCTTGTTTGCATTTCAGTTGTTTACCCTATATTATTGAGACATTATGGGTCCAGTTTGTGCTCCGGTTGATTATGACAGGTGGTCTGGATGGCCTAAGTGTTATAGTTATAGATGTCATATAGCCGGCTTCCCAATCAGTCAGGTATGGGGAGCCACTCACGCCCTCCCCCCAGTTATGGGGCGTGACAGTTAGCACATGAGAAGGTCGTAGATGATGCCTCGATTAATGAAGTGGATGACGAACTCAAGGTGGAGGCACCGTTACCTCTACCAAGGCTCTCTATTCCTCCTTCCTTTTTTTCTCAAAGGATTATGAAGACGCATAATGACGAGAGAATGGCTACCTGACATGCTGAGATTGGTATCTTTTAGTATTCCATTGTTGAAACTTTTAAAGATATTCCAAGGTTTGGAAAATATCTCAGGGAGATTTTGACAAAGAAGCAACCATGCAAAGATGAGGTAGTCACCATCACACACAAAGTTAGTGACATTATTTCAGGTACAACAGTAGAGAAGAAAGGTGATCCAGGAGCTTTCACTATCACATATACAGTGGGATGCAAAAATTTCATCAAAGCTTTGTGTGCCAATGAGGAAAGCATCAATCTAACGCCTCTCTTTATCTTCAAGAGCATAGGACTAGGATTTCCTAGACCCACAAGTATGAGACTACAAATGGTTTACCGGTCAATCAAACAACCGGAGGGGATTTTAATGATGTTTTGGTGCAAGTGGGAAGGTTAATACTTCTAGCAGACTTTGTGATACTTGACTATTCCATTGATGTAGAAGTTTCTATCATATTAGGGCAGCCATTCCTGGCCATCGGCAGGGCTATGATGGATTCTAAATGTAATGATTTGAGTTAATGATGAGGAAATCATATTCAAAGATGATAAAGGAATGAAATTACCCCAGGAATTTGCATGAATATTGGTTCTTGATGAGTTAGATGATATGGAGGAAGTGCTAGACTCAAGTAAAGAGGAAGGTGATTTGGAATGACTCTTTGGTACTATCCTAGGAACTGATGATCTAATTGATGATATGAAAGAACATGGAGAAGTAGTGAGCTCAATTGAAGGGCTTGGGTGTTATTCCTATAATCCAAGAAAATTATCACTTGACCTTGGAAATCAATCCACTCCTCCAGCTAGTCTTTCCATTGGAGAGCCCCCAATATTAGAGATGAAGCCACTACCTACCCATTTGTGCTACAAATTCTTAGGGCTGGAAGAAACTTTTCCAGTCATCATGTATTAATTTTTCACTGAAAAGCAGGTGTAGAAAGTGATTAAAAAGCTCCAACAATACATAAAATCTATTGGATGGACCATCTATGACATTCGAGGCATCCTTTCGGGTATTTGTGAACATAAAATCATACTAGAAGAAGACAATTCTCCTAGTATAGAACACTAGAGATGACTAAATCTAGACATGTAGGAGATGGTTAAAAAAGGGATCATTAAGTGGTTAGTTGCTGGAGTAGTTTAGCCCATTTTTTATGCGAATGGGTGAGTCTGGTCCAATATGTACTAAAGAATGGAGGAATGACAGTGGTTGAAATGGAACAGAATCAGTTAGTTCCTATATGGACTATCATCAGGTGGAGAGTGTGTATGGATTACAGAAAACTCAATGTTTCCACTTTGAAGGACCATTTTCCCATGCCTTTTATCGATTATATGTCAGACTGGTTAGCAGGAAGAACATATTATTATTTTCTTGATGGCTACTCTGGCTACATTCAGATCAACATAGCTTTGGAGGACCAGGAGAATATCGCCTTCCTATGTCTCTATGGGACCTTTTCATTTGGCAAGATCTCGTTCGGGTTATGTAATGCCCCAGCCTTTTCAAAGTTGCATGTCGGAATATTCTCAGAGATGGTGAAGGACTTTCTTGAAGTCTTCATGGATGATTTCTCAATGGTTGATGGTACTTTTGATGAATCCCTAGACCATCTTGGTCAAGTATTGAAGTGGTGTGAAGAAACCAACCTACTTCTCAATTGGGAATAGTGTCATTTAATAGTCAAGGAGGAGATAGTGCTTGTCACAAGATCTCTAAAAATGGATCGAGGTGGATTAAGATAAACTGGATGTCATTGCTAAACTTCCTCCTCCGATATTAGTGAAGGGTGTGCAGAGTTTTCTAGGCCATGTTGGGTTTTATAGGAGGTTCATCAAGGATTTCTCAAAGATTGCCCATCCAATGTGCAAATTCCTTGAAAAATAAGCTAAGTTTGTTTTTGATGAAAAATGTTTGCAAGCACTTGAGGAGTTAAAGCGGTAGTTGAACACTGCCCATATCATCACTACTCTAAATCGGTCATTACTATTTGAGCTAATGTGTGATGCTAGCGAGATGGCTATTGGAGCTATATTAAGGTAGTGACATAACAAGATTATGCACCCTATCTAATATGCTCGAAATACTCTATATGCAGCCCAAATGAACTACACAATCACTGAAACAAGAGCCGCTTGTTATTATTTATGCCTTTGAAAATTTTAGGGCATTCTTTTTGGGGTAAAAGGTGACAGTTTACACTAACCATGCTGCCTTGAGGTACTTGATGACAAAGAAGGATGCAAAACCTTGACTGATTCAATGGGTGTTGTTGCAACAAGAATTTGACTTTGAAGTCAAAGACCGAAAAGGTACAGAAAATCAAGTGGCGGATCATTTGTCCTGTCTTGAAGAAGCTGGAAGACCTACTGGAGAGTAATAGATTAATGATGTTTTTCCTGATGAATGAATTCTAGATATGACCACTAATCCCCACCTTGGTATACAGATTTTGAAAAATATATAGTGACAAAAGTGGTGCCTGAAGGCCTCAAATTTGATCAAAGAAAGAAATTTCTCAATGAAGTGTAGAACTATTTCTAGGAGGAGCTATACTTATTTAGCACGTGTACGGATAGTATCATCAGATGATGCATGCGTGAAAATGAGATGATGGCTATTTTGAGAGCCTGTCATGCCTCCCTGGTAGGAGGGAATCATGGGGGTAATCGGACAGCCTCAAAGATATTTCATTGTGGTTATTACTGGCCTACTATCTACCATGATGCTAACATGTTGGCTAAAGCTTGTGATCAATGCCAGTGGCAAGGGTCCATATCACAAAGACAAGAGATGCCCCTCAATTTTGTACTTAAGGTAGATGTTACACCCTGTAAAATTGGTGGTTGGTAAGCGTATGTATGGATTTAAGGTAGATAAAGAGAGTACAACGCGCGTAAGGAAGCCCTGGAAGTCGGGTCGAGCGAGGCCAGCGCGACGTGCTGGCACACTGGCGCCTTAGGCAGCGCGGCGCGCCAGTCCCCTTAGTGCGTTGAGAGGCACAACGCGGGTCAAAGTTGGCACGATGGGCGGCGCGGGGTGCCCCCCTGCCACTGCCCAAGCAAGTATACATAGGCCCCTTATGTTATTTTACTTCATTTTCCATAAGTAACACGGCCAATGAAGAGGAGAAACGATAAATTCAACGAAAAATCATACGTTTACGCCACCTGAATTTAAATTAACTTCGGGTATTGAAGTTTAAGGTCGTAAGGAGCATTACTATGGAGTTAGTTTCATGAAAAAAGCTTGGTTAATTGGAACTTCGTCAAGTAGAAGTCGCCAGAATTGCTTCAAAATAATTTCTGTATGATCTCAGGCTTCACGTAAGCATTTCTCCCTTCTGGACTTTTGAGAATTATGAGTTTTCGATTGCATTCCATTAAATTAAAATATATTTAATATTTATATATAAAGTTATCATTTTGCCAATCTTAACACTGAAATTAGTCTTATTCTGTCATGCCCCGCCTTGGGAGGCATGACTAGCACCTAGTGCCCTACTAGGACCTGGACTGCTGGACTACTGAGCCTAAGTACTTCTGGTGCCAGGATGGCTCTAATTTTAGATTTATGAAAACAATGAGTTATATAACGACTGTAAATACAGCCTCCGGCCGACAAGGCCTATAGCCACCTGTAGGAATATAACAGCTACCCAGAACAACTGAACATAAGGAAACCTATGCGGGCCGACAAGGCCACCATGCTGACTAGTTATCACTGAAAAGTAGAATCAAGTGCTAACTGATTTGTGACCGACAAGGTCACCAATTGACAACTGAACAAGGCCCCACACGGCCCCACACGATCAGTACAACTAACCACAGGGAATATACAATCTACAAGCCTCTAAGAATAATAAGATGGCCGGGACAGAGCCCCGACCTACCCATACTATACAAACAAAAAGGAAGTAAACCTTTAGCTGTCAAGCTCCGGATAATAGGAGCCGAAGACTCTATACGCTGGCTAGAACTATAAGGGATTTGTTCCTCGTCTATGAGTACCTGTAGGAAAGTAATGCAGCACCCCAAAACGGGCATCAGTACCATTGGTACTGAGTATGAAAAGCAATAACTGAAAAAAACTGAAAGCAAACAATAATACTAATAGATACTGAAGTAATAGGAGACAGGCTGAGACTAGCTGAAAAGATCATAACTTTACTAAAGAGAGTAAGAGCCATACCTGATAACATGACGGTCTACTTTTTATCTATTAATAACTAACACAACATAGCATACAAGAACCTTACCAGCCCCCATAAGCCAAAGGTACCAACCAGCACACAATCTATATACCCCTACCCAGGTCATACCATCCACCTAGTAACTATGAGCATCCTGGCGGCCCCCTACGTATGCAACTTGGGCTCGCTGGGCCCCTGACTGTAGCTGTATCTGAGTTCGGAGGACTCCTGAAATATGAAATCTGAAATCAATAATCTGAAATCTAAAATCTGCACCCCGGGCGCAAGCGCTCGACAGGGGGTGTGGTATAGTGTTGATCAGCCTGCTATGGGGAATCTGCATCCCATGTACATCCGCTGGCGGACGACATGCCACTCCGTAGAATGACGTATCCTCAGCCTCTAGCGGGCGAGACGACACAGCTATTAACCCTGGGGTGGTCAAGGAAGCTCTAAGGGTGCCCAACACAGAACAATCATGTTTCCACAGATAGCAATAGACACATGTAATATATATACTGGATCTGATAATAATATTTATGTTCTGGTATTCTGTTCTGAATCTCATATTGAAATGTACTGAATCTGATACTGAAATACACTGAATCTGTAATAATATTTTTGGAATATTTTGGTGGGACTTATACTCTTTTACTGAATTTCATGCTGAACACTGTATTATACTTCTAACATGCTTACTAAATTTTATACTGAACATAATATACCACTTCTGAAACACCCTACTGAAATTCGTACTAGTTTGATATACTAGAACTACCAGGTTGCCGAAATAAATTGGCTTTACATACCTCAACTACCGACTTTTTGATTAATTAGCGTAGCTCGGCTAGTATTCAGCTATTTCTCTCAACTGTACTTCTATTCCCGAAAGAATAGAATTAATTCTACTATTATTTTGGAAAGAAACCATATTATGGCTATACCTACTGCCTATTCTTCGACTTATCGAAGAATGGCCAAAAACTCGTTATTTCTAGGGGGTCAAGAAGGGAGAAATACTCACTTTAATTCTGGGAGTATATTAATACTAGTTTTGAGCAATTCCACTTACCTTAGATCAGCGTGACGACGATTCGCCGGCTGAATTTCGCGAAACTAACTCCGCAGGAATGCTCCTAGTAGCTTTATACTTCGCTACCCGAAGTTAATTCGAGTTTGGACTGCATTTGACGATGTAAACGGAAGGAAATTTAATCAAACCCTTCGTTCCCCTCTATTTCTGTTCATTTACTGGAAATTATATGAAGGGAAAATGATTTAAAATGAAGTGGGAGCCTTATACTTGGGGCCTTTAAGTCGCATTTGTCGAATGCGATTTATAAGTCGCATTTGTCAAATGCGATTTATAAGCCGCATTTGTCGAATGACGCTCCGACTTGGTGCTTGTCTGGTCTCTCCTCGGACCCTTTCCTCGCATGTATGGTATTCTAAAACTCTTAACCAACATGCGAATAGGCTAATTAAGTGTCAAGAACCTATAGGGTGTAACATCCTTCCCCCCTTAAAAACATTCGTCCTCGAATGTTAACTTCCGTTTATAGAAATTTTAACTTGCTCTACCTTTTCTGGAAAAAATTCGGCAGAGTTTTCCCTATAATATGGACTATCTCAAAAACCATGAAACGTAGAAAAGTCCAATAAAGGTACTCCATATAATACTATAGCATCCATTACATAATAAAACTGAAGTCAACATCTCACTCATACACATAAATATAAAGCAACTCATAAAACAGCCATATCAACATACCTCTGACTAACTAAGTCTAAAATAACTGAGGGTATCTGGCTTTCATATCTTCTTCTGCTTCCCAAGTCATTTCCTTTCGATTCCTGTTATGCCATAATACTTTAACAGAAGCAACATCTTTAGTTCTTAATCTGCGGATCTGCCGGTCTAGTATGACTACTGAAACTTCTTCATAGGCCAACTCCTCTGTAACCTGAATATCTTGGACTGGGACAATTCTGGAGGGATCTCCTATGCATGATACATGGAAAACTGGGTGGACAGATTCTAACTCTGGAGGTAAGTCTAACTCATATGCCACTTGGCCTATTCTTCGGAGAATCTGATAAGGCCCAACAAATCTTGGGCTGAGCTTGTCTTTCTTGCCAAATCTCATTACACCCTTCATCGGCAAAACTTTCAGAAACACCCAATCACCCACATTAAATTCCAAGTTTCTGTGCCGCACGTCAGCATAAGATTTCTGGTGGCTCTGAGCAGTCAGTAAACGTTCTCTGATAAGCTTTACTTTTTCCTCTGACTGATGAATAATATCTGGCCCAATCAATCATGATTCTCCTACCTCAAACCAACCAACTGGAGATCTGCACTTTCGCCCATATAATGCCTCATAAGGTTCCATCTAAATAGCTGAATGGTAACTGTTATTAGAGGCAAACTCAATGAGTGGTAAATGTTCATCCTAGCTACCTCTGAAATCCAACACACATGCTCGCAACATATCCCCGAGCGTTTGAATGGTGCGTTCTGCCTGCCCATCTGTCTGAGGATGAAAAGCTATGCAGGTTAGCCTGCGTCCCCAAGCCTCTCTGAAATGATTGCCAGAATTTAGCTGTAAACTGCGCCCCTATGTCGGAGATAATGGACACTGGAACACCATGCAACCTGACTATTTCTTTGATATACAGCTCAGCATAGTCCTTGGCGGAAAAGGTAGCCCTTACTGGCAAAAAATGAGCCGATTTTGTCAATTTGTCAACAATCACCCAGATTGAATCATATCTATGCCTGGTGCGGGGTAATCCTGCTACAAAATCCATATTTACTTCTTCCCATTTCCATAGAGGCACAGCTATATCCTGAGTCAGTTCGCCTGGTTTCTAATGTTCAGCTTTTACCTGCTAGCAGTTGGGACACTAAGCTACGAATTCTACTATCCCTTCTTCATTCCTGGCCACCAGTTGATTTCTTTTATATCGTGGTACATTTTCATCGAACCTGGGTGGAGAGAATAACGGGCATAATGTACCTCGCCCGTAATCTGCTGGCGAAGCTCTGCAACGCCTGGAACACAAAGGCGATCTTTATATCACAATACCCCATCCTCGGTTGTCTGAAAATCTGTCACCTCTCCTTGCTGAACTCTGTGTCTGAGCTGAACCAGGCTAGGATCTTCACATTGTCGTCCCTTTACTTCCACGACTAAAGACGACACTACAGTGTTCTGGATTACTGCTCTGTTGTCCTCTATTTCTTCTACACGAATGGCTAAATTGGCTAACTGATGCAATTCCCGGGCTAATTCCCGTTGCTCAAGCTGTAAGTGTGCCAGACTTCCCATAGATTTACGGCTAAGGGCATCTGCCACCACATTAGCTCTCCCTGGGTGATACAGAATATTCACATCATAGTCTTTCAACAGCTTTGACCAGCGACGCTGGCGCAAATTCAACTTTTTTTGGGTGAAGATATACTGTAGGCTCTTATGATCAGTGAAAATATCCACGTGGACGCCATACAAGTAATGTCTCCATATCTTTCAGGCGTGAATCACTATAGCCAATTCTGGGTCATAGGTAGGATAGTTCTTTTCATGTTTCCTCAACTGTCTGGAAGCATAAGTAATTACTTTACCATGCTGCATCAACACAAATCCTAACCCAACACTCGAAGCGTCACAATAAACTGCATAACCTTCTGTACCTTCTGGCAATGCTAACACTGGAGCTGATGTTAACCTGTCTTTCAATTCCTGGAAGCTCTGCTCACATGCCTCAGTCCACTGAAATTTTGCTGCCTTCTGCGTCAATTTAGTCAGAGGTGCTGCTAAGGTGGAAAATCCTTCAACAAACCTTCTGTAGTACCCTGCTAACCCCAGGAAACTGCGTACCTCGGTCAGAGTGGTAGGTCTGGGACATGCTTTTACTTCTTCTATATTCTGTATATCTACTTGTATACCAGCATCCGACACGATATAACCCAAAAAGGCTACTGAATTCAGCAAAAATTCACATTTAGAGAACTTGGCATACAACTGACGGTCTCTGAGAATCTGGAGCACTGTCCGCAAATGATCCTGGTAGTCTGCCTCTGAGCGAGAATACACCAGAATATCATTAATAAACACTATCATGAGCAAGTCCAGGTATGGTTTGAAAATACTGTTCATCAGGTCAATAAACACAGCTGGAGCATTCGTCAGCCCAAAGGACATGATTAAGAATTCAAAATGGTCGTATCTGGTCCTGAAGGAAGTCTTTGGAATGTCCCTTTCACGAACCCAAACCTGATAATATCCAGATCTTAAGTCAATTTTGGAGAAATATCTGGCTCCCTGTAACTGATCAAATAAATCATCTATTCTGGGAAGCGGATACTTATTCTTGACTATGACTTTATTCAGTTGCGGATAGTCTATACACATGCGGAGGGAACTATCCTTCTTTCTCACAAACAAAACTGGCGCACCCCAAGGTAAAGTACTCGGTCTGATAAAGCAGTTGTCTAACAAATCCTTCAACTTCTCCTTTAGTTCTCTGAGTTCAGCAGGAGCCATGCGATAAGGGGGAATTGATATGGGCTGAGTGCCCGACAATAAATCAATTGCAAAGTCTATTTCCCTTTCTGGGGGAATACCAGGTAACTCATCTGGAAATACATCGGGGAATTCATTCACCACTTGAATAGACTTGAGAGTCGGAGGCTCTACCCGAACATCCTGAACTCTGACAATGTGGTAAATGCACCCCTTGGCTATCAACTTTCTCGCCTGAAGATAGGAAATAAACCTACCTTTTGGCGTAGCTGTACTGCCCTTCCACTCTCGTACTACCTCCCATGGAAAGTGGAATTGGACCGTCTTGGTCCAGCATTCTACATTGGCATAGCATGCAGCTAACTAATCCATACCCATAATGGCATCAAAATCAACCATTTCTAACTCTACCAAATCTATTGTAGTCTGACGACTAGCAACCTCTAATGTACACCCTCGATAAACCCTTCTGGCTATGATAGAGTAACCGACGGGTGTAGATACTGAAAAGGGTTGCCGAAGCAATTCTGGTACAATACTGAACTTTCGAGCCACTAATAGGGTAACATAGGATAAGGTAGATCCCAAATAGATTAATACATAAGTAGGGTAAGAGCAAATAGTCATCATACCTGTCACAACATCTGGAGACGCCTCTGAATCCTGTCTCCTTGGTAATGCATAGGTACGGATTGGGCCCGTACCTGAACTAGAGGCCCCTGATTCTCCTCGGCCTCTGCCTGCTGAAACTAAGGGCCTACGCTCTGTCGAGGTTGCTGGAGCTCGCGACCCTGCTGATGCCCTATCCTGTCTATCCCGATCACCCTGACCCCTGGCTGGACAACCTCTCATCACATGACCCTCCTGTCCACATATATAACACCCTGTGGATCCATATCTGCAAGTTCCAGAGTGGCGTCGGCTGTAAATAGGGAAAATTGGTGGTGTATACCTGCTCTTCTCTGTTCTCCTCTGCTGGGGTGAATCTACTGTTTGAGAACTTCTGCCGGACTCTGACTGTCCTCGGCGACTAAATCTACCCCTCTGCTGCTGTGACGAAGGTGGGGGTCTAGGTAGCCTATCTAACAACTGTGGCCTAGGCCCTCTCCGAATCTCCCCCTGTAACTCATCTGACCTGTCCCTGCAGCGTTGTTCCTGAATTGTTCGTCTTCTATCCTGGTTCTACTGTCTGAGGCCCTCAATAGTCTGAGCAAAAGCCTGCCCTCAATAGTCTGAGCAAAAGCCTACACTCGAGCAATATCCATATCTTCCCGCAAAGTAGCTGTCATACAGGCCTCAATATACTCTGGGTTCAACCCCATAATAAACTGGTGGACTCTGGATGGCATGGTGTCTACAAAGGCCGGAGCATAGCGGGCCAAAGAATCGAACTGCAGGGCGTATTCTTGAACACTCATCGCCCCCTGCTCCGGGTGTAAAAATTGGTCCATCCGGGCCTGTCGGATCTCTCATGGTAGGTAACGGTCCAGGAAAGCCTCTGAAAAGTTGGACCAGGTCAGAGGGGCAACATCTCTCCCTCGAGACCTTTCCTAACTCTCATACCACAACACAGCAATATCCCGCAGTCGGAATACCTCCAATTCAACAGACTCTGTAGATGTAACATGCATTAGCCGGAAAATCCTCTGTATCTGATCCAAGAAGTCCTGGGGTTCCTCTGTCTGATCCAACCCTGTGAACTGCGGGGGACCTAGTGCCAAGAATTCTCGGACCCTCGAACTACCAGGTCCACCTGATAACTCTGCAGCTGTAGGTGGCATTGACTGGCGCTGAGTAGCCATCATTTGTGCTAACATAACTACGGCACTGCTGACCTCCTGGTTAGATGGTGTAGGTATAGGAACTGTCAAAGGTGGTGTCGTCCCGAGTGACTCCTGATGGGGTGGAGACTGCTGAGAAGGTCGGGACGATGCTTCTATATCGCCCTCAGATCAGGCTGATTCTAATCGAGATTGGGGCATCCTGCTGGTGCCCTCTCCTGCTGCTATATCCAATCTTCGGCCTGTGATAGGATGTCGCTGATCTGACATTTTATCTGTAAACAAAAAGTATAGTAAGCTTTAGGGACTCAACCCTATACCGTACTGCTCTATGGCACGACTGAATGTGAAGAAAGAGTAACCATCCTATCATGCCTTGCAGCCTCCTGCCTATGGTATGTGGTGCCCAACACATCCATAGACAAGACTCTACTTAGCACGACTTGCAGACTCCCTGGGATACAACCTGCTCTGATACCAAGTTTGTCACGTCCCGCCTTGGGAGGCATGATCAGCACTTGGTGCCCTACTAGGACCTGGACTACTGAGCCTAAGCACTTCTGGTGCCAGGCTGTCTCTAATTTTGGATTTATGAAAACAATGGGCTATATAATGGCTGTAACTACAGCCTCCGGCCGACAGGCCTATAGCCACCTGTAGGAATATAATAGCTACCTGGAACAACTGAACATAAGGAACCTATGCGGGTCGACAAGGCCACCATGCTTACTAGTTATCACCGAGAAGTAGAATCAAGTGCTAAACTGATCTGTGACCGATAAGGTCACCAACTAACAACTGAACAATGCCCCACACGGCCATCACATGCTAAAAACATACACATGGCCCCACACGACCAGTACAACTAACCACAGGGAATATACAATCCGCAAGCCTCTATGAATAATAAGATGGTCAGGATAGGGCCTCGGCCTACCCGTACTGTACAAACAAAAAAGGAAGTAAACCTTTAGCTGTCAAGCTCCGGATGATAGGAGCCGAAGACTCTATACGCTGGCTAGAACTATAAGGGATTTGTTCCTCGTCTATGAGTACCTGCAGGAAAGTAATGCAGCACCCCAAAACGGGCATCAGTACCATTGGTACTGAGTATGAAAAGCAATAACTGAAAAAAACTGAAATCAAACAATAATACTAATAGATACTGAAGTAATAGGAGACGGGCTGAGACTAGCTGAAAAGATCATAACTTTTCTGAAGAGAGTAAGAGCCATACCTGATAACATGGCGGTCTACTTTTTATCTATTAATAACTAACACAACATAGCATACAAGAACCTTACCAGCCCCCATAAGCCAAAGGTACCAACCAGCACACAATCTATATACCCCTACCCAGGTCATACCATCCACCTAGTAACTATGAGCATCCTGGCGGCCCCCTACGTATGCAACTTGGGCTCGCTGGGCCCCTGACTGTAGCTGTATCTGAGTCCGGAGGACTCCTGAAATATGAAATCTGAAATCTATAATCTGAAATCTAAAATCTGCACCCCGGGCGCAAGCGCTCGACAGGGGGTGTGGTATAGTGTTGATCAGCCTCCTATGGGGAATCTGCATCCCATCTTCGTCCCCTGCCAGACGGCATGCCACTTCGTAGAGCGACATATCCTCACCCTCTGGCGGGCGAGTCGATGCAGCTATTAACCCTGGGGCAGTCAAGGAAGCTCTAAAGGTTCCCAACACAGAACAATCATGTCTCCACAGATAGAAATAGACACATGGAATATATATACTAGATCCGATAATAATATTTATGTTCTGGTATTCTGTTCTGAATCTCATATTGAAATATACTGAATCTAATACTGAAATATACTAAATCTGTAATAATATTTCTGGAATATTCTAGTGGGACTTATACTGTTTTACTGAATTTCATGCTGAACACTGTATTATATTTCTAACATGCTTACTAAATTTCATACTGAACATAATATACGACTTCTGAAACACTCTACTGAAATTCTTACTATTTTGCTATACTAGAACTACTAGCTTGCCGAAAGAAACTGGCTTTACATACCTCAACTGCCGACTTTCTGATTAACTGACGTAGCTCGGCTAGTATTCAGCTATTTCTCCTAACTGTATTCATATTAACGAAAGAATAGAATTAATTCTACTATTATTTTGGAAATAAACCATATTATGGCTATACCTACTACCTATTCTTCGACTTATCAAAGAACGGCAAAAAAATCACTATTTCTCGGGGGTCTAGAAGGGAGAAATACTCACTTTAATGCTGGGAGTATATTAATACTAGTTTGGAGCAATTCCACGTACCTTAGATCGGCGTGACGATGATTCTCCGGCCGAATTTCGCGAAATTAACTCCGCAGGAATTCTCCCGGGAGCTTTATACTTCGCTACCCAAAGTTAATTCGAGTTTGGACTGCGTTTGACGGTGTAAATGGAAGGAAATTTAATCAAACCCTTCATTCCCCTATGTTTATGTTTGTTTACGGGAAATTATAAGAAGGGAAAATGATTAAAAACGAAGTGGGAGCCTTATATACTTGGGGCCTTTAAGTCGCATTTGCCGAATGCGATTTATAAGTCGCATTTGCCTTGCGACGCTCTGACTTGGCGCTTTTCCGGTCACTCCCCGGGACCTTTCCTCGCACGTATGGCATTCTAAAACTCTTAACCAACATGCAAATAGGCCAACTAAGTGTCAAGAACTTACGGGGTGTAACATATTCTCTCAGTCATACGGTTTCAATTAACAAAAGATATCGAATATGAATCTGATACTCACCAGTCAAGCAGAAATCACCAATCTAGGTATGTAAGGCTATCCTTTGGCCAATTATGTTCGTTATAAAGTTAATACGACTCGTATGTCTACAGTACATCCAAGTAAACCTATTGGGTTCAGCTGTTGTAACCTAACTTGAGCCAATAGCGATGAAAGAATAATTCTTGTCCTTATTAGCCTAGCTAGAATGATCTTCCCCCAAAGTTGAGCAGTTAGCTGTCATTCCATTTACTGAGGTTGTAAGGGTCGTATTGAGTTCTATTTACTAAGGCTGTAAGGGCCGTATTGAGTTCAATTTACTAAGGCTGTAAGGGCCATATTGAGTTCCATTTACTGGGGCTGTAAGGGCCGTATTGAGTTCCAGTTACTGAGGCTGTAAGGGCCGTATTGAGCTCTACTACCGGGGATGTAAGGTCTGTATTGAGTTTCATTTACTGGGGATGTAACGGCCGAATTGAGTTCCATTTACTAAGGCTATAAGGGTTGTAATGAGTTCCATTTACTGAGGCTGTAAGGGTCGTACTGAGTTTCATTTACCAAGGTTGTGAGGTCTATAATGAGTCCATCAGATTAAGGCCACGAGGGCCACCCTGAGTTACAGTTTATGCAAGAGTCCTTAGTGGTCAGGTAAGTGGAGGGGATCTTGTTTGTACTTGCCAGGGCTTATGGGGGCCCAGGTAGGTTTTTCTATGATGTTTGTACCTTTCAGGCTTATGGAGGCCTGCTTAGGTTCTTGTTTGCATATATAGACTTGTTGTTTAGATAATTCAGATGGTACAGGTATTGCAAGTTAAATCCTTACTTTCTCTTCTAAATTATTACAAATTTACCAGCTTTCGGTGAGTTATTATCTTTCTGCCTTACATACTCAGTACATATTGTACTGACGCCCACCCAGGAATTGCATTACTTGCCTACATGTGTAGAGAGACGCGGTTCTGGACGTTCCTAGCCTTCAGCTGAGGTCAGTTGTTTATTCAGCTCCTTCCCTCTGGAGTTGAAAGTTAGACAAGGTTTACTTTTGATGTATAGTTTTGGGTAGGTTGGGGCCCTTTCCCGGCCACTATATCACTCCTAGAGGCTAGAAGACTGTTGCATATTCCTTGTGGTTAGTTTTCCGTTGGCCGTGTGGGGCCCATGTGTGCTTTATTTCCTGTGATGGTCGTGTGGGTCCTTGTTTATCTTTTAGATAGTGGCCTTGCCGACCATAGCATATCTTAGCACCTGATTTAAGTTTTGGTTATAACTAGACAGCATGACGGTTTTGTCGGACCATATAGGATGCCTGTTATTGTGTAGCTCCGGTTAGCTGTCTTCTTTTACAGGTGGCCTTGTCGGCCAGGGGCTGTATTTACAACCGAGATATAGCTCATTGGTTTCTTTAATTGGGTGTCAATGTGCACCAGTAGTGCACCAGTCCAGTTAGACTAGTTCAGACCTAGTGTGGCACTAGGTGCCGGTCATGTCTCCCAAGGTAGGGTGTGACAAACTTGGTATTAGAGCATGTCGTATCCCAGGGAGTCTGCAAGTTTTTCCAAGCAGAGTCTTGTCTATGGGTGTGTTGTGCACCACATCCTATAGGCAGGAGGCTGCAAGGCATAATAATATGGTTACTCTTTTTCTCCTCCAGTCATGCTATAGAGTCGTGCTGTATAGGGTGACTTCCCGAGCATACGTTATCCTATTTATTTACAGAGAAATGTCAGACACATGGCAGACCGCGACGGGTCAAGAGTTGGATGCGGTAGCAGGAGAGGGCACCAGTAGGGGGCCCTAGGTTGAGTCAGCCCAATCTGAGGGCGACAGGGGGACACCACCTCAATCTCCCTAACATTCACCACCCCATTCAAAGCCTGCCAGGGCAGCATATATACCAGTACCACCCCCAGCTATTCCTATGCCATCAGATCAGGAGCTTAGGGGTGCATTTTATATGTTGGTACAGATGATGGCTGCCCAACATCATCCTCAGCCGGTGGTACCAGTTATCATTGAGCCCGTTGAGGGGTCCGGTAGTTCAAGAGTTCGTGAGTTCCTGGCCTTGAGTCCCCCACAGATTACTAGGACAAATCGCATAGAGGACCCTCAGAATTTTATAGATCAGTTGCAGAGAATATTTAGGGTCATGTATGTCTCATACATAGAATCAGTTGACCTAGCAGTATTCAGATTGCGAGATGTAGCGTTTTTGTGGTACGAGAGTTGGGAGAGATCCCTAGGCAGAGATGCACCTTCACTTACATGGCTCATCTTTTCTGAGGCTTTCATAGATCATTATTTTCCCCGAGAGGTCCGACAGGCCAAAGTAGAGCAGTTTTTGCATCTTGAGCTGGGGAGAATGAGTGTCAGGGAGTATGCATTGAGATTTGACTCCTTAGCCAGGTATGCACCCTCGTTGGTTGATACCATGCCAGCCAGGGTGCACTGATTTATCATGGGGCTTGCACAAGAATATATAGAATCTTACATTATAGCCACACTGTGGGAGGATATGGACATTTCACACATCAAGGCCTCTGCTCAGAACATAGAGGAACTCAGACAGCGCTAGTATGCTATGGTAAGGTCAGGTCAAGAGCAACATCGGAGGGCTAGACCCACAGATTTTCAGACAGACTTTTGGGGCGGGCCCAGGCCCCATTTTTCAGTTAGACCTAGGACTCCATTTTAGCAACAGCAGGACAGTAGATCAGATAGTCGGAGGCAGTCATGCCTAGGCGAAAATTCGCAAGCGCCAGGCTCACAGCAGTAGAGGGGGCCAGATCAGACAGAGTTAGCGATACTCCGATGCAGTACTTGTCATAGCCGGCATCTGAGGAGGTGCAGATATGGTTCCACCGCCTGTTATACCTGTAGGCAGGAGGGACATATGATGAGAGCATGCCCAACTAGATACCAGGGCGGTCAGGACCAGCAAAGAAGATCTTCAGCAGGTTCGTATGCCCCAGCACCTTCTACTGGGCATAGGCCCTCAGCTCCAGCCGGCAGAGGCCGAGGCAAATCAGGGGTATCTAGTTCAGGAAGCAGTCAGGATCGTACATATGCATTACCAGGGTGATAGGAGTCAGAGTCATTGCCTGCTGTTGTGACAGGTATTTTAGATGTCTGTTCTCACTCATTTTATGCTTTGATAGATCCGGGCTCCACTTTGTCGTATGTTACTCTATTAGTAGCCCAAAAGTTTGATATAATACCATAATTGCTTCAGTGACCTTTTTCAGTATCTACCCCTGTTGGTGACTCTATTATTGCCAGAAGAATTTACCGGGGTTGTACAATAGAGGTTGTCGGTCATGAGACCTCTGCAGATCTAGTAGAAGTAGAAATGATTGATTTCGATGTGATTATTGGTATGGATTGGCTGGCACCATGTTATGCTACTGTAGAATGTTTGAACAGAATCGTCCGATTTTATTTTCTGGGAGAGGTAGTACGAGAGTGGAGAGGTAATTCAGCTATGCCAAAAGGTAAGTTTATATCCTATCTTCGAGCAAAAAAGTGAATAGCAAAGGGTTGTATTTACCATATTATCAGGGTTTGGGATATGCAAGCAGAATCCCCGACTCTCCAGTCTATCCTGGTTGTCAATAAGCTCCCAGATGTGTTTCCAGATGAACTTCTCGGTATTCCCCCAGAGCGGGAAATAGACTTATCTCTAGATTTGCTACCAGATACTCATCGGATATCTATTCCCCCGTATAGAATGGCACCTGCAGAGCTTAGAGAACTGAAAGAGCAGCTGAAAGACCTGTTAGACTAAGGTTTCATCAGACCCAGCAAGTCACCGTGGGGTGCGCCAGTTTTGTTTGTAAGAAAGAAAGATAGTTCCCTATGCATGTGCACAGATTACCGGCAATTGAATAAAGTTACTGTTAAGAATAAATATCCTCTTCTGAGAATAGATGATTTGTTTGACCAGCTGCAAGGGGCAAAATACTTTTCTAAAATTGATTTGAGATCCGGGTACCACCAGGTTCAAGTTCGAGAGAAAGATATCTCGAACACAGCTTTCAGGACCAGGTATGGTCACTTTGAGTTTCTTGTTATGTCCTTCAGATTGACTAACGCGTCAGCAGTGTTCATGGACCTAATGAATAACATCTTCAGGTCGTATTTGGACCTGTTTGTAATAGTGTTCATTGACGATCTTTTAGTCTACTCCCACTCAGAAGCAGAGCATGAAGGTTATTTACGAACAGTACTCTAGATCCTTAGAGACTGCCAGTTGTATGCAAAGTTTTCTAAATATGAGTTCTAGCTGAATTCTGTAGCTTTTTGGGGCCATATTGTATCAGAGGCCGATATTCTGGTCGATTCGTAGAAAATTGAGGCAGTGAAAACATGGCCTAGACCCATGACTCTAACAGAGGTTCGCAGTTTCTTGGGGTTAGTCAGATATATAGAAGGTTCATGGAAGGATTTTCTACCCTGTCAGCACTGTTGATTAAATTGACTCAGAAAGTAGATAAGTTTCAGTGGACTAAAGCCTGTGAGCAGAGTTTCCAGGAATTGAAGAACAAATTAACATCAGCACCAGTGTTAGCTTTACCAAAAGGTTTAGAGGGTTATGCAGTGAATTGTGATGCTTCAGGCGTTCGGCTAGGATGTGTTTTGATGCGGCATGGCAAGGTAATTGCTTATGCTTCGAGGCAGTTGAGAAAACATGAAAAGAACTATGCCACCCATGACTCGGAGTTGGCTGCAATGGTCCATGCCTTAAAGATATGGAGGCATTACTTATATGGGGTTCATGTGGATATTTTTACTAACCATAAAAGTCTTCAGTACATTTTCACATAGAAAGAGCTGGATTTGCGACAAAGCCGTTTGTTGTAATTGTTGAAAGATTATGATGTGAACATCTTATATCGCCTAGGGAAAGCTAATATTGTGGTAGATGCTCTTAGCCTTCGATCTATGGGAAGTTTGGCATACCTAAGACCGGAACAGCAGGAAATGGCTCGAGAATTGCACCGGCTAGCTAGTTTAGCAGTTCAGATAGTTGATACAGGGGATAATGGAGCCATAATTCAGAATACAATAGTGTCGTCCCTAGTAGTAGAGGTAAAGAAACGGCAATATGAAGATTCCTATTTAGCACAGCTCAGAGATAGAGTTTAGTAGGGTGAAATATCAGTTTTTGAAGTAGCTAGGGATGGGGTCTTGAGGTACAGAGGTCGCCTCTACTTCCCGAATGTAGCAGGACTCCGCCAGCAGATTATGCTAGAAGTACATTATTCTCGCTATTCCCTTCAGCCAGGTTCAACGAAGATGTACCATGACATAAAAGAGATATATTGGTGGCTTGGAATGAAGAAGAGTGTCACTGAATTTGTAGCGCAGTGTCCTAATTGTCAAAAGGTAAAAGCGGAACATCAGAAACTCGGCGGCCTAACTCAGGAGATAGTTATACCTCTGAGTGGGAGTCAGTTAATAGGGACTTCGTGACAGGACTACCCCATACCAGGCTTAAATTTGATTCCATCTGGATTATTGTTGACAGATTAATGAAATCATCTCATTTTCTGCTAGTCAAGACCACTTTTTCAGCCGAGGACTACGATGAGTTGTACATTAGAGAGGTAGTCAGATAACATGGTGTCCAAGTGTCTATTATTTCTGATAGAGGAGCATAATTTACAGCTAGACTCTAGAAATCATTTTAGAAAGGTTTGGGAACACAAGTGAATTTGATCATGGCATTCCATCCTCAAATAGACAGGAAGGCAGAACATGCGATTCAGACACTCAAGGATATACTATGGGCATGCGTGCTAGACTTTGGGGGCAGCTGGGATGAACATTTAACCCTTATTGAGTTTTCTTATAATAATAATTATCATTCGATAATGCAGATGGCACCATACGAGGCTTTATATGGGGGGAAGTGTAGATCCCTTGTTGGTTGGTTCGAGGTGGGAGAATTAGAGTTAATTGGACCATATATGATTCACCAATCAGAGGAGAAAGTAAAGCTTATCAGAAAACGTCTGTTAACAGCTCAGAGTCGTCAGAAATCTTATGTCGATGTGCGGCGTAGAAACCTGGAATTTAATGTAGATGACTAGGTGTTTCTGAAAGTCTCTCCCATGAAGGCTGTAATGAGGTTTGGAAGGAAGGGAAAGCATAGCCCGAGGTTTATCGGGCCGTATAGAGTCCTCCGGAGAATAGGCCAGGTGGCATACAAGTTAGATTTGCCTTCAGAGTTGGAATCTGTTCACCCAGTCTTTCATGTATTGATGCTACGAAAGTGTATAGGGGATCCGTCCCTTGTTGTGCCAGTTGAGGATGTCCAAGTTACTGAGGAACTAGCCTATGGAGAGGTTCCTATAGCCATATTAGATTGGCAAGTTCGCAGGTTGAGGACCAAGGATGTTGCCTCTGTTAAAGTAATGTGGAGAAACAAGAATAGAGAAGAAATGACTTGGGAAGTTGAGGACGACATAAAATCCAGATACCCTCATTTGTTCCAGGCTTAAGTATAAATTCTGCAGTTAAGGTAAAAATGTTGATTTATGCTTTACGTTGCATATATTGTTTGGTTGATTACAATTTCGATAATGGAAAGGCTGTTGTGATGTCATATGAGATATAGGTACTAGACCTTTTTGCGATTTAGGATTTTTGGATAGTCTGTATTACATGGGAGACTCTGTCAAAATTTTTCTAGAATAATGGTCCTAAAAGAAATGAACTCCTATAAATCAAGTAGACATTTGAGGACGAATGTTCCTAAGGAGGGGGAGGATGTTACACCCCATAAAAGTTGGTGGTTAATAAGCATACGTATGGATTTCAGGTAGATAAAGAGAGTATAATGCGTGTAGGGAAGCCTCGAAAGTCGGGTCGAGCGAGGCCAGGCCGCAAGGGCCTGCGCGATGAGCCGGCACACTGGCGTCTTGGGCAGCGCGGCATGCCAGCCCCCTTAGCGTGTTGAGAAGTGTGATGCGGGGTGTTGAGACTGCGTAGCAGCGGCGCCAAAAACTTGTTGACGACTGTCCGAGCGCACACGCAAGTGTACATGGTCTTACAAGTAATACAATGGCCCTTTATAAGAGCCGGATGTCAAACCCACAGGGACTGGACCAAATCAGATAATTATTAATTTCTAGTGTGATATTAACTTTCACAAGTGTTGATTTAGACTTTTTCGATAAAGTTTAATTAAGTCTAGGGGTGGTCACAGAAATACTTTGAAAACATTCAAGAAGAAACTAGGGCTAACATCGGATAATCATGCGATACTACGCTTTGTAATGGTTTAAGTATGGAGTTATCAATTGTCATCTCACATAATTACAATTGCATGTTCATGGTCTTTCGAGCCTCTAAACACGACAAACTAGCCTCACAACTACATCGTTGAGCGGGGATGTGACATTCTAGTTTGTGGGCAATTCAATTACGTGGATATGGTTTACGGGGTTTATGCTCTTGATTAGGGACTTTCGTACCTCTAACCATTTAACTCAACTTAGTTTCACAATTACTTCTACGAGTGGTGATGTGATAATTCTAAGTTGGTGTCCAACTCATTCCATTTTAGTAACCAAGCAAGGCAAATTAGGTATAATTTCTTATCCTAACCGCGAATCGTATCAAAAGATATGAACTTGCTACCTACATTCTCTTGTTCTAACCTAAGGTTGCTTTCTCAAGATTTAACCTAAGTTTAACGTCTGTGTTTTCATGGTGATCAATCATAAAAACAACCATAATTAAGAATGTAAGACAAAACAACAATCAATAACTTAAAACCAAAACACATTCGCATAATCGCAATCATGCCTTGTGGATTCAACCCTAGAGGAAGGGTTCTAGCCACTCAAGTTCCTATAATTACAAGAATACATAATTAAAGTAATATACTTACAAGAATTGGTAGAAGAGAAGATGAAATTTAATAACCCTAGGTGAGTTCTCCCACTTTTCCCTTCACTCCTTGGCAGTTTTTTAGAAATAAATCATGACAAAAATATTTTTAGGAGCTAAGGGACCTATTTATAGTAAATGATAAATATACAAAATTATGCCCGACACGAAATAGCTCCATGGCACGGAGGTGAAAGCACTAATTTACCTCCGTTACATGGAGGAATCGCGGAAGCACACTAGAAAGCACCTAAAAATGACATTCGGCTGAAGCTTGCTGCGATGGCCGGCGTGGCACGCTGCCTGTGCAACGCGATGGCCCGCGTGACATGGCCAATATCCTGAAGATTGCCTGGCGTGGCATGGAACTAGCGCACAGGTGGCCTACTTGCTGCCTTCTTCTCGTGCCTGGCATTGGTGTGGCTCGGCGCTGCGCGCGGCACACGCACAGTGTGCCACGCTGCCGGCGTGGCCAGCCTTTCCAAGGCATGGTTCCTTATCAACTTTTGTAATTTTCTTCCCATTCCATTTCTCCATTTCACCCATCATAGATTAGTTCCTCAAATTCTTTTTAAACCTAAAAAAACAAGAACTAATCATGTTGGTTAGTATATATCTTCACATTTACATAAAATTACATGAGAATGTATATAAATAAGTAAATAAACAAGACGAAACTAAGTTATAAAGCATCACTCTGGCATGCCATTTTGCCCAAGATCACCTACCCCACACATAGAGCCTTGTTTGTCCTCGAACAACCCTTTTACATCTCATGTAAATGAAGACTCACACATAACTAATTTAACAAGATAATTCAAGCTACGGCTATAATGATTATTTAAGATAACAAGTTAAAAATAGAGCATGCACGATTTAATCATTGAAATGATATACAACTACGTTAAGACTTCCTAACCTCAAGAATCAACTCTCACTCTTAGCAAACTCATGCAAATCAACCGATCAAGAAATCCGACATGAATGGTATCTCTCATTAAACATGTGCCCTCACAATAAGAGAGTTACCCATTTTTACTCACAAATTTTCAAATCACAACATGTATGGATATATGAATAGAATTACGCTTACTCTCTCAAAGAATTCACATGCATCATGTAGTGAACCATAAGCTTGCCCTTCGTGTTCTACTCCACTAATTTAAGGATGTTTGAACGTAAGATCAAGTAGGACTTATCGGGTTGTAATGTAAGCTAAGGGACGGGTAGGTAATATTATGGATAATAACAGTGACTATCTTCCCCAAGCGCTTATAATAACTTCAACCTTCATTAAGGACATCTCTTTTCTTACTTCCTCCTCACTCTTTTCACTCTTGAATTTTCTCTTCTTGTTCCCATTTCTTTAAGCACACTCAGCTTATTAGTAAGGAGTACTTAAGCAACTTTTTCGTTCATTTATTTCTTACTCCCTACCAATACTCAGGCATTTTCGAACAAGTGCACCCTTGACCTTTTCTCAACTTTTACAACTGCTACTTTTCCTTCTTTTCCATGCTTCTCACTCCTTCACTCTTTTTCGGATTTTTTCCTTAAGCGCTTAGGAGTTTTGGATCAAATTCAAGGCTAATGAAAGAAAAAGGATTTAGCTTATGTTGTAGCTATCAAAGAATAGGCTTAAGGCTCAATGGGGATAACTAGAATTCAATATTCAAGGTAGGTAAAGTGAGGGATAAAAATTACGTTCATTCAAAGAAATGTCTAAATCATCTCCTACAATCTACATCCTTCATTTCGTTTTATATACACACCAGGAAAGTTCTAGACATTCCACAATAGCACGGAATATTCGAAAAACTTACACTCACAGCATATGCTCAATCAAGACACATTCAGCAGACTCTTACTCAGCTAATCACAAGAATTTAGAATTAAGGTTCAATCACATAGAGTCAAATTCAAGAGCCTAAGTGTCGCAAACAAAGTTAAACACTTCTTACATGCTTCAACACTAACCACACTTGTATCTTACAATCATGCATAGCACATAACAAGAACATCAAACCATCAATTAGCTACGGGTTCAAAAACCAAAACCTATTGACTAATTTTCCTCAAAATGGTCGTCATCCATCAATCGTCGGAAATAGTCTCTAACTATGACTAAAAACATTATATACATACAAAGAATATTTTTATTCTTCGGTTCAAAGACCCTCCGTCGGAAAAGAACCAAAAAGAAAAACCAACAGGTGGTGAAGCCATGCTCAACTCAAAAAAAAAAAATCAATATGTATCAATCACTACATTCACCAAAAATCATTAAGTACAAAATTTTTTTGAAATTTCCCTCACCCCACACTTAAATCATGCTAAACATCTAATTAAAATTTAAAAGGGTGAGAAATACTCCGTGAGGCCTCTAGGCCAAGCTAATAGCATGTTTTTCTTCAAATTTGCACAAGTGGGTATTCGACCCCACACTTTTTCTCTTCCATGCTTTTTAGCTTCCTCCTCCATGGGTACTCATACTTCCCCTCCATCTGTATCTAACTTTCCACCAAAAACAACACAAGTTGCAAATAACCAAAATCACATAAACAAACATCACAAATTGTACCTGTGGTACCCTTGGGTTGCCTCCCAAGCAGCACCTAATTTTACGTCACGGCACGACGTGGACTATCCTTTTCAAGACATTCTCATACCTGGGTTCCCTTTCGAGAACCATCTTCTTTTCTTTTGATTATTAGAGGAAACAACCTCCACTCTGTTCCTCTCTTCCTCCAACTACTTATCAAACTAAAGCCCTTTATTAGACTCGGGCTGAACACTTATCATTACCTTTGGCCATGGACCTATGGAATCACCTACCCCATACTCATCCTCTGAAAACACACTAACCTTACAAAGGTTTCTGTAGTGTGTGGGTAGGTTCATTTCTTGGTATACTCGGAAGAGTTCTTCTTCATCCTTGACCCTCATTTTTAGGGTCCCTACTCTTAAGTCAATTACCGCTCCTCCGGTGGCCAAGAATGGCCATCCCAAATTTAAGGGTACCTGGTCATCAACATGAAAATCTAAGATAATAAAATCAGCAGGTATAATAAACTTACCCACTTTGAAAAGAAGGTCCTCTATGATTCCATTCGGTGCCACTCGCGACTTATCCTCCAGCTGCAGCATCAATCTTATTCGCCGCGGTTTCCCCAACCCCAGGGTGTTAAATAAAGATAGGGGCATTAGATTCACTACCGCCCCTAAATCACATAAAGCTCGTATCACCTCATCTTTACCAATTTGTATGGGGAGGGTAAAACTCCCTAGGTCTTTGAGCTTCTTAGGAATCTTGCTCAATACCCTATGACTGCACTCCTCAGCCAGTGCTACCGTCTAGTCATCCACCAATCTGACTTTATTGGCCATCACATCCTTCAAGTATTTAGCACACTTGGGCATTCCCTGCAAAACATCGAGCAAAGGAAAATTTATGTGAAGTTTTTTGAAAATCTCAAAGAACTTTTGGAAGCATTCCTCCTCCTTGCTCTTTCTGAATCTCTACAGGAATGGTGGTGGTGGTCTTTGTGCTGGCTGCAATAAAGATTGTGCATTTTGTTACACAGCACTCTGATTCTCTCCCTTGTCAGTGGATGATCCTTGTCTAACCAACTCCGGCTGCACCTCATTTCTTTTCTCTTTTGGCACTGCATTAGCTAATTGTTTGCCGCTCCTCAGACCGATAGCGTTGACCTGACGGGGGTTAGGATCTGTGTCACTTGGTAGTCCTCCCTGCGGTCTCATGTTTTGAGCAGCTGCTATCTGACCCATATGCTTTTCTAGATTGTGGGTGGCCAACTGCTGATTCTTCAAGTCTGATGCCATCCTCGCCTGATTTTTTGCTAACTGAGTCTAGGTCTCCATGATTTTCTGTAACGTGTCCTCAATGTTGCTGCTCAACTGGCCATCATTCTGCCTGTTCTGCTGATACTGCTGCTGTTGAGGTTGCTGATAACTTTGCTTTTGATTTCCACCCCAAGAAAAATTCGGGTGGCTCTACCAATTTTTGTTGTAGTTGTTTCCAAAATTCTAAGTGTTCCTTTGTACATTCCCAACAAAATTGACTGATTCCGGATTGGCTCCACAAGATTCTACATTGTGCCCATTATTCCCACAAATTTCACACCAAATCGGAGCTTGCTGAACTGCATTAACCTGGCCCTGTTGTTGGTTCATACTCAGTTTATTGAACCGAGTCATAATCTGATGCTGGAATGATGCTAGCTGTGCCGCCAAAGCATTCATACCATCTACCTCTATCAGCCCTGCTCTTTTTCCTACCCCTCTCGGTGATTCACTGTGCCACTCTGGATTTCCTTGTGCAATTCTATTCAACAGCGTGTACAGCTCATCATACGCCTTCTCTAAGGCTTGCCCACCCAATGCAGAGTCTAGAAAAATTTTTATGTGTGGGTCTAGACTTTCTACAAAGGTATGGGCCAGCACTTCATTAGATTATTGGTGATGGGGATAGTCTCTCAGTAATGACTTGAATCTCTCCCAAGCCAAATATAAGTTCTCACCAGACCTCTTCTTGAAACTTAGTATTTCACTTCTCAATTTTGCAGTCTTGACTGAAGGAAAGAATCTGATCAAGAACTTCTTTGCCAAATCATCCCAAGAAGTTATGGAGTTTGGTGGCTCATCTTTCAACCACCTTTTTGCCTCTCCCAACAATGAAAATGGGAAGAGGGTAAGTCGTACATAGTCTGTGGACACTCCGATGGGGACGAAAGTGTCACTAATCTCTAAAAAGTTCTGTAAGTGCTGCTGCGGGTCCTCATGTGCCATCCCAGTGAACTGACCACTAGAATGTAACAGTTGCACCATGTTTTGTTTCAATTCAAAGTTTTCTCTAGGTTCTGTTTTAAGGATACTAGAGTTCACATTTGTCGCTTGTGGGATTGCCACTTCGCGAACTGGTCTGGCTGCCATTGCTTCGGTGACAATTGTGCTTGTCCTGCGGGTGGTTGTTGTACAACCTTTTCTTGAAGTCTTTTTAGCTTTTGCTCAAGAGCTACTCTCCTTCGCAAATGAATTTGACGTTCTAGTTTGAGCAACGATTCCACAAGCTCTCTATTCCTACCCAGCTCGGCAAGACAACCTGTCACCTACAATAAGTCAGACTAAGACCAAGTTTCTCAACACTTAAGGAAATTTAAAAATCACACAAAAACAGACAAATTTACTAAACTTCGCTGAATCCCCGGCAATGGCGCCAAAAACCTGTTGAGACAGCGCAGCAGCGGCGCAAAAACTTGTTGACGACTACCCGAGCGCACACGCAAGTGTATGTGGTCTTACAAGTAATACAGAGGCCCTTTTTAAGAGCCGGATGTCGAACCCATAGGGACTGGACCAAATCAGCTAATTATCAAGTTCTAGTGTGATATTAACTTTCACAAGTGTTGATTTAGACTTTTTCGATAAAGTTTAATTAATTCTAGGGGTGGTCACAGAAATACTATGAAAACATTCAAGAAGCAACTAGGGCTAACACTGGATGATCATGCGATACTACACCTTGTAATGTTTTAAGTATGGATTTATCAATTTTCATCTCACATAATTACAATTGCATGTTCATGGTCTTTCGAGCCTCTAAACACGACAAACTAGCCTCACACCTACATCGTTGAGCGGGGATGTGACATTCTAGTTCGTGGGCAATTCAATTACGTGGATGTGGTTTACGAGGTTTATGCTCTTGATTAGGGACTTTCGTACCTCTAACCATTTAACTCAACTTAGTTTCACAACTACTTCTACGAGTGGTGATGTGATAATTCTAAGTTGGTGTCCAACTCATCCCGTTTTAGTAACCAAGCAAGGCAAATTAGGTATAATTTCTTATCCTAACCGCGAATCGTATCAAAAGATATGAACTTACTCCCTACATTTTCTTGTTCTTGCCTAAGGTTGCTTTCTCAAGCTTTAACCTAAGTTTAACATGTGTGTTTTCATGGTGATCAATCAGAAAAACAACTATAATTAAGAATGTAAGACAAAACAACAATCAATAACTTAAAACCAAAACACATTCACATAATCGCAATCATACCTTGTGGCTTCAACCCTAGAGGAAGGGTTCTAGCCACTCAAGTTCGTATAATTACAAGAATACATAATTAAAAGTAACATACTTACAAGAATTGATAGAAGAGAAGATGAAATGTAAGAACCCTAAGGGACCTATTTATAGTAAATGATATTTATACAAAATTATGCCCGGCATGAAATAGCTCTGTGGCACAGAGGTGAATGCGCTAATTTACCTCCGTGACACGGAGGAATCGTGGAAGCACACTGGAAAGCACCTAAAAATGACATTCGACTGAAGCTTGTCGTGATGGCCGGCGTGGCATGCTGCCTGTGCAGCGCAATGGCCCGCGTGACACGGCCACTGTCTCGCAGATTGCCTGGCGTGGCAGGGCACTGGCGCGCAAGTGGCCTTCTTGCTGCCTTCTTCTCACGTCTGGCATTGGCGTGGCACGGTGATGGGCACGGAACACGCACAGCGTGCCATGCTGTCTGGCGCAGCCAGCCTTGCCAAGGCATGGTTCCTTGCCGACTTTTGTAATTTGCTTCCCATTCCATTTCTCCACTTCACCCATCATAGATTAGTTCCTCAAATTCATTTTAAACCTACAAAAACAAGAACTAATCATGTTGGTTAGTATATATCTTCACATTTACATAAAATTACATGAGAATGTCTATAAATAAGTAAATAAACAAGACGAAACTAAGTTATAAAGTATCACTTGGGCATGCCATTTTGCCCAAGATCACAGGGCAAAGTTGGCATGATGGGAGGCGTAGGGCGCCTCCCTGCCACTGCCCAAGCAAATATATATAGGACTCTTGTGTTATTTTACTTCATTTTCCATAAGTAACATGGCCAGTGAAGAGGAGAAACGAGAAATTCAACCAAAAATCATACGTTTACGCCACTAAATGTCACCCGAATTTAAATTAACTTCGGGTAGCGAAGTTTAAGGACGTAGGGAGTATTACTACGGAGTTAGTTTCACGAAAAACGCCCGATGAATCAGAACTCCGCCGAGTAGAAGTCGTCGGAATTGCTTCAAACTAATTTCTATACGATCACAGGCTTCAAATAAGCATTTCTCCCTTCTGGACTTTCGAGAAATTACGAGTTTTCGACACCATTCCATTAAATTGAAATATAGTTACTATTTATATATAAAGTTATTGTTTCGTCGATCTTAACACTGAAATTAGTCTTATTCTCTCAGTCATACGGTTTCAATTGAGAAAAGCTATCGAATACGAATCTGATACTCGCCAGACAAGCAGAAATCACCAATCCAGGTATGTAAGGCTATCCTTTTGGAAAGTTATGTTCATCGTAAAGTTAATATGATTCATATGTCTACAGTACTTCCGAGTAAACCTATTAGGGTCAGCTGTTGTAAACTAAGTTGAGCCTATAGTGATGAAATAATAATTCTTATCCGAGTTAGCCTAGCTAGAATGATCTTCCCCAATGTTGAGTAGTTAGTTGTCATTCCATTTACTAAGGTTGTAAGGGCCGTATTGAGTTCTATTTACTAAGGCTGTAAGGGCCGTATTGAGTCCCATTTACTGAGGCTGTAAGGGTCGTACTGAGTTCCATTTACTGGGGCTGTAAGGGCCGTATTGAGTTCCATTTACTGAGGCTGTAAGGCCCTTATTAAGTTCCATTACTGGGGATGTAAGGGCCGTATTGAGTTCCATTTACTGGGGCTATAAGGGTCGTATTGAGTTCCATTTACTGAGGTTGTAAGGGTTGTATTGACTTCTATTTACTGAGGTTGTAAGGGCCGTACTAAGTTTCATTTACCGAGGCCGTGAGGGCCATAATAAATCCATCAGTTTAAGGCCACGAAGGCCACCCCAAGTTACAGTTTATGCAAGAGTCCTTAGTGTTCAGGTAAGTGGAGGGGATCTTGTTTGTACTTGTTGGGGCTTATGGGGGCCCAGGTAGGTTTTTCTATGTTGTTTGAACCTTTCAGGCTTATGGAGGCCCGGTTAGGTTCTTGTTTGCATATATAGACTTGTTTAGATAATTCAGAAGGTACAGGTATTGCAAATGAAATCCTTAATTTATCTTCTAAATTATTACAGATTTACCATTTTTCGATCAGTTATTATCTTTCTGACTTACATACTCGGTACATATTGTACTGACGCCCACCTGGGCACTGCATTACTTGCCTGCAGGTGTAGAGAGACATGGTTTGGGACGTTCCTAGCCTTCGGCTGAGGTCAGTGGTTTATTCAGCTCCTTCCCTCCGGTGTTGAAAATTAGACAAGGTTTACTTTTGATATACAGTTTTGGGTAGGTCAGGGCCCTGTCCCAGCTACTATATCACTCCTAGAGGCTTGCAGGCTGTTGCATATTTCCTTTGGTTAGTTTGTTGTTGGCCGTGTGGGGCCTATGCATGCTTTATTTCCTGTGATGGTCATGTGGGGTCTTGTTTAGCTTTTAGATAGTGGCCTTGTCATCCATAGTATAGCTTAGCGCCTAATTTACATTTTGGTTATAACTAGAGAGTATGGCGGTCTTGTCGGCCTGCATAGGATCCCTGTTATTGTGTTGTTCTGGTTAGCTGTCTTCTTTTACAGGTGGCCTTATTGGCCAGGGGATGTATTTACAGCCGAGATATAGCTCGTTGGTTTCTTGAATTGGGTGTCAACGTGCACCAGTAGTGCACCAGTCCAGTTAGACTAGTTCAGACCTAGTGTGGCACTAGGTGTCGGTCATGCCTCCCATGGTGGGGCGTGACAATAGAACTGTTTGATGCTTGGGGAATTGACTTCTTGGGTCTCTTTGTGAGCTCCTATAGTATGAAAAACATCTTGGTGGCTGTAGACTATGTGTCAAAGTTGGTCAAAGCCATGGCATTGCCCAATAATAAAGCAAAAAGTGTCACTTCCTTCCTCAAGAAGAACATTTCACAAGGTTAGGCACTCCAAGATGCATAATCAGTGATGGTCGATCTCAATTTTACAATAAAGCCATTAAAAGCCTATTTTTCAAATATGGAGTGAAACACAAAGTGGAAATCCCATACCATCCCCAAACAAGTGGCCAAGTGGAGGTGTCACATAGAGAAATAAAGAGGATTTGATGAGTTGGTAATTTACCAACTCATTAGACTCTTAAGCATAAGTTTTAGGTTAGCTTTCAAGTCTTTTAGTTGGATTTTATGCATTTTTTGTATTTTTATGTGCAGGTACCTGATTTGAATAGAAGGAGAATGAATTAGAGTAAAAAGGATGTAATTCAGGTAAAAATCGGCGCTCCATCGGAGGACACCGGCAAAACTCTAGTCAACTGCAGGCAACCACTGGCTTGATAAGAAGCTGCAATCAACGGCTCGTGGAAAGCAACCGGCGATCTATCGGTTCTATTGCCGACAGGTGCTGGACGTGGCTGGACCAATGATTAAATTAATATGCGGCTCGTGGATAGAAACTGGTGAACCGCCTAAGGCACCATGGGAAGGCCCTAGAACTTCACTGGATCGCATAAGAAAATGACTGGCGGCTCACGGATAGCAACAGGCAAACCGTCGGTTCCATCGCAAGTGAGGACACGCCTAAATAGGGCAAAATCGTCAAAGCCTGAAAAAGAGGAGAACGTTTGTCCTATTTTCTTATATATTTTAGAAGAAAGTACTCTGAACATATAATTGAATATTCCCTTTACTTTTGAGAGAGAAGAACTCCATTGGAGAGAAAGAAATATTTGAATATTTCTTTTTATCTTCATCTTCTTCTTCAGCAAGGTACAACTATTATTGTAGATATATTGTGAGTTTGATTTTGCTTATTCCTAGTGATGAAACTATTGAGTTTATTAATGAATATGCTATTGTGTTTCTCAATTATGAGTAGCTAAATCTATAGCTAAAGGTGTGCGATGATGGGTGTTTAATTTGATTGGGTATTGCTAGATTTGTCTTATTATTACTTAATTAGTGTAAATCTATTGAATTCTCGTCAAGTTATAGTTTATTGCTCATAGTCGCAAGTATGGGTATTATTTTCTTACTTGATTTTAGCTTGAAAAAGAAGAATTAAGTAATGGGGGAGGATTTAATAGTGGATTGGGATTTGATTATGTGGGATTGGGCTAGAAATAGTCAAAACCCATGATCATAATCACTTAAAAGGTTGATGGCTAGAAATAGGTCATCCCCTAATCCAAACCATATTGGAATAGCTGAATTGTGCCTTGTAATTCGAGAGAACTCAAGGATAAGGAGTCCAACTGGTTGAAGAACATTGGGCTCCATCTTTTTCCAAGGTTATTTACACATATTAGCAATAATTTGACTATATAGTAAAAGCTGATTTGATTGACATTCCATCTACACCATACCTCTAGCCTTTGCTCATTATTATTTCTCAATTTTGGTTATCTATCTCTCTTGGTTAGATGATTTTAGAATCCACAATATTTTTTTCCTTCTCTTCCCCCAAAATTTACATTTACATTTTCATTGATTTGATGTGAATCAATTCAATTCACTAAATGATTCTGGTGCAAATCATTCTCTAGTCCTTATGGGATTCGACCCCTACAGTCGTCAGATTATTTGTTTTGATACAACAATAGCTTACATTCTCTCTAAATGAGGAGTTTAATTTTAGCATTATAAAAAATGGCGTTGTTTCCATGGACTAGTGCTTGATATCCTTGAGTTGTTTGTTAATTTGAATTGATCTTGCATCTTAAGGAGTTTAACATTTGTTGTTGCTGTTGGTCCTCTAGGGTGAATTCATATGAGCCAACATTCACAAGTAGGAGATAGTTCAATGGAAGGAAATATAAATCATGATGATGACAATCCCATCATGCTTGAGATCACAGGTGTCATTCGCATACCAGTGACCGTTGGGAATGCGGTGTTTCATTTCACTAGTACAATGTTGCACCTGTTGCCAATGAAAGGGCTCTTCGGAGGGTAAACTGGGTGAGGATGCAAACCGCCATTTGAGGAACTTCCTAGAGATTTGCCAACCTTTCAATAATATGGATATAAGACAAACGTCTATCAGGTTGAGGCTCTTTTCATTTTCCTTAATGGGAGAAGCAACTATGTGGTTGGAGGAGTTACCTCCGGGATGCATCACCTCGTGGAAAGAGTTGATAGAAGCATTTTTGGATTGCTTTTTCCCTCCCTCAAAAATGTTGCGGCTGAGGGATGTTATTACAAACTTTAGGCAAGAGCCGGGTGAGTGTTATACCCCAGGAACCCAAGGATCAGACCCGGAAATGGAAATGGAGAAAAACTGAAAATTCGCACCAGGTCACAGAACGATCCGTGAGGTTGGTCGTGAGGAGTGACCACAAGTCATGAGGTGACTCATGGTCAGCGTGGTGTGGCAAGGCCTGAGTTTTCTCTTTATGGGTATGATTTAATTGAGTTTTAATTATTGAATTATGAATGATGGGCAGTTTTTATCATTATTTTCCTTTAATCATGTTTCAAGCTTTTAAATCCAAATTGCCCATTTGATGAAAGTTCATGAAAGTTATGATTTATGATGAATACTCTATAAATTGAGTTTATTGATGATGGAAAAGCATGATTTTCTAGTTACCCATGTTTATGAGCATATTTGGAAAGTATTGAGTATGATAAAGTAATGGGCAATGCTCACATGTTGAAGAATGATTTACGATTTATGAAACGAATTACACGATTTATTGATATATGATGTCGGCAGATAAAAAGGGCTTTGATTCTTGGCTAAGCATGTTTTAAAGGGGATCAATGATGATAAATGTTATATCTTGGCCAATGAATTTTAATGCATGATGTTAATGATTTATGTATGAGCCTATATGCATGTTTTTGGGAGCCATGTCTAGCACCGAGTAGCCCGACGTTCAAAGGACTACGTCTGAGTCTAATAACCACGTGCCACCGTGGGTTGTAAATGATATGATTTATTGGTAATAATCCCCTCAAATGTGATATCACACTTTATGCACGACCCTCTCCTGGAAAGCCAATGTCGGCTCTGCCCACTTGAGCAAGACAGTGGGGCATCATGAAAGGCTCTACCATGATGATGTCGGTTATGACGAGTCCTCCCATTGCTCCGCATGTTTTATGCATTTGTATGTTTATGTTATTGGCTCAAGTTATGTTTTGATAAAGTTTATTTACGATTAGGATTATGAACATTTATGAATGATTTGGAAGCCTTAAGCCTTATGTTTTCTCACGAAGTTTATGATATATGCATGATGTCCTTCTCTTATGTTACTTATGAGTTTTGTTTTACTTTTAAATGTCCGTTTTACTTACCTTGCATACTCAGTACATTCCACGTACTGACGGCATACTTTTTATGTTGTATCATTTCATGATACAGGGTTCAGATCTCAAGCTCATCCTCATCCTTAGTCCATCTCAGCTTACGCTATCAGCTTGTTGGTGAGTCCTCGTGTTCCGAGAGTCATTGATAAACTTTCATGTTGTTTATGTTCAGTTTTGGTTGGGTTAGTTGGGGATGCTGTCCCATCAACCCATCTCATGTATTAGAGGCTTTCAGACATGGATGTAGTGCTCTGCCGTGTATACACCCAATATTTCTTGATGTTATGTTATAATTATGTTTCTGCTATGTTTTACGATTATCATTCCGCTCATTTGAATAATATTAGTTGTATGCATGTGCCATGGGTCGACTTGGGGTCCCTTGTCCCGTGTCTACGATCCGGGTGTACGTTCGGGTCGTGACAAACTTGGTATCCGAGCCATAAGTTTGAAGTGTCCTAGGGTGTATGAAAGCCTCGTTAAGTAGAGTCTTTTTCACGAGTGTGAAGTGCGCCACACCTATGATGAAGAGGCTAGTAGAAATTTAGTAAATGTTCCCTTCTTTCATGTTCTACTTCGTGCGACAAAAAGTCTCTCCATCGTTCTAATTCGTACGATTCGTGATTGCAGAATTATGGTTCCTAGAAGACTGAATGGAAGGAGGAATGGAAATGATGAAGGCCACGGAGATGGCAATAACCATGGGCATCAGCAAGCCCCACCTGTTCAGGAGCCCCAGGCACCAGAGTCATCTTCTCACGCTGAGTTTCCAGTGGTGATTCAGATGTTGGCGCAGGCCTTGACCGCTCAGGTCAATCAGTAGGCTGTTGCGCAGGTCCCACAGAATGGCAATGCAGCGATGACTCATATTTGAGACTTCTTGAGGATGAACCCTCCTAATTTCACGGGATCAAAGCTGGATAAGGATCCACACGAGTTCATTGAGGGGATCTTGAAGGTCACTCAGCTTATGGGGGTGACAAATGGGGAGTGTGTAGACTTGGCCTCATATCAGCTAAAAGAGGTCGCTCATATTTGTTACAAGCAATGGAAGGACAGCAGGACAGCAGGTGCGGGCCCTATCAGCTGGGATGAGTTCCACATGGCCTTTCTCGATAGATTTTTTCCTCAGGAAATGAGGGAGTTGAAAGCAGTAGAGTTTGTGAACCTCAAGTAGGGAAAAATGATAGTGTTGGAGCATTCGCTTGAGTTCACCCGATTGTCAAAATATGCCCCAGAGTTGGTGATGGATCAGAGGGCACAGTTAAGCTGGTTTGTTCATGGCGTGGCCAGTTATTTAGACAAGGATTGCAAGACTGCTATGCTCCACCAGGATATGGACTTTCCTCTCATAGTGTTGTACGCCCAATAGATGGAGGCGGCTTATGCGAGGCAGAGGGAGGCAAAGAGGGCTCGGACAGACAATCATGGGTTTTCACATCAGAGGTCAGGCGGTGGCTACCGTCCACAATTTCAGCAGAGGTCACTAGACCGAGCACCATCATCAACTAGTGTTCCATCCAGAACCAGGGGTGATCAGAGGAGCAGGGCTTCAGGGTCGAGGGATCAGAGGGGCACCCAGTTAGAGTATACCTCTCCAGCTTGCGAGAAGTGCGGCAAGTGTCATACCGGAGAGTGCCTACTCAGCTCAGATGTCTTCTATGGGTGTGGTAGATCCGGGAACATGCGCCGAGCATGCCCATATGCTAGACAGGGTGATGACAGGGGTCATGCACAGACCACCAGGACAGCAACAACTCCAGCCCATTTTCATAAGCCTCAGGTGAAGTGCCCTTTAGGGGAGCATCACCTCCTCCAACATTCTTCCAACCAAGTAGTCTCCACAGGCTTATGGAAATGACGAACTCTCATGAAAGCCAACTTCAAAAGTTGGCCAAGAGCCTCCTTTCCCTTATCGCCCAAACAGTAAAGAGGGAGATGAAGTCCATGTATGAGAGTCTTATTAAGTTGTGCAAGAGGGTGGATGTTGTGGAGGGGGCTATTACTTCTCTACAGACTGAAGTAAGGGAGTGGAAGAGCCAGACATCCATGGAGGTGCCTGATTTGAGTGCCCTTGATGTAGTGATAGCTACCCCTTCTACAGTCTGACGCCCCATTGATGATTTTTTTGAGGGCTTAGGAGAGGAGGCAGAGGATCTAGGTGATAAAGGCCTTGAGGGAGAGGCTACAGCTAGTGTTGATGATGATGAGGATGATGAGGATTGACCAACCCAGGGAGTTCTCGCCCTCTTTGTTTTGCATAATTATAACGGGGAAAATGTAGTGTTTAAATTGGGAGTGGGATGAGTGTTCTTCGGGGTGGTCATTTGTGGTTTATTTTATTTATGACTTGATGTAGCCCTTGTCTGGCATTTGTTTTATAACTTGTGAGGAGTTGTGAGCCTTTGCCAGGCTCACTTTATCAATGTTTGATGATTTTCCTTTCTGGGTTGTTTGTTTTGTTGGAATTGTGAATGAATGAAATGAATTGTTTTGGATGCTAGTTCTATTGAATGGGTCCTTGCTCTAATTTCCAAATGTTTCATTGCGACCCAAGTTTGATTTTATTTGCCTTTGTAAATAGTAGATAGTTTTCAAACTCCAAGGGTTTTCTTCGTACCGCGATTCTTTCCCAAGGAGCATTTTTTTTCTTTTCTTTTTGATTGTCGAATCGGGTTGGCATTTCCCGTTGATAGATTCTGAGGCGACTCTCTTAAGGGAAAATGTCATGTCTTTCTTTGAGTCTTTTGTGGAATTATTGGAGAGGTACCACCGGAATTTTTTTTGTGGCATAAAAAACATGAGAAAGGGCATTTGAAAAGAAAGGTGTAGCAGTCTCTTGTCATACATTATATTCCTGTTGGACTTGTGAAATTGCATGTTCTCATTTCTTGAATCTAAATCTTGTGACAATGATGACTTGTGTGAACTCTTTGTCTGTGATGACTAGTGTGACAAAGATTTTTGAATGAATCTCGTGGATCTCTTCTTATCTAGAACTTGCCCTAAGTATGACTCAAGGTGAAATCCTAGATGTACTTATACTAAGAACATGATTTTAGGCTTTCATTTGACTAATCACTTTGTCCAAAATGACCTCTGAAAATGTCTTCCCTTGCTAGCCAATATTGAGCCTATGGACTATTTATTCTTGGAAACCACATTACTAGACAATGTCCCTTTTGTAACCCTCTTTGTGGCACGCATCCTCCCTAATTTCTAGTGGTGAGTGAATGAGAATAATGGGGGCTTGAATCCCCAAGATATAGGGAGAGATAAGGAAATCAGTGAGAAAGAGGCAAAAAGCCTAAATTCGGAGGTTTACAAGAAAAGGGAAATGTGAGGAGCCTAAAGTTGAGGTAGCACCAAATTGTGATAAAAAGGAATGAAATGATGGGTTGAAAAACCTTAAGGTACCAAAAGAGAAATGGCTAGTGAAATGGTGTTACCTCTTGCTTAGACAAGGCTTAATGTGATGGCCAAATGAGCTACAAGGAAGACCTTTGAGAAATAAAAGATGAAAATGGTTGCAAAAGGAGGAATAAGGTGGAGTGATCTAAAGAGTTGAATGGGGAGAATAAAACTGTAGACATAAAGGCATTAGGGAGGTTCTAGTCACTAGAGCTAAATAATTGTCCTACCATTACCTCTAACCTTTATCATGACCTGCAAGTCCTAATTGATTTTGAGTGTAGTTGCTCTACATTAGTGGCGAATTACACGAAGGGCAAGCCTATGGGTCAAGTTGTGTACATAGATATTTTTTTTGTGAGAGTGAGTGTGATCAATTTTCTTTCTATAATCTCTTATGTGTACATTGAATTATGATAAAGAAAAGATATTCTTTGTTGTAGTGAGTGGCATCGCTCCCTTTTGAGGACATACTTGGATTAAGGTAAAGATGTGATTGAGGCATGAGCACTGTGAGCTCCGAGGGAAACTTTGAATGTGCAGTGATTATGAATTGGAGATGCTATATATATTTGATTGGACAAGCTATGCCCTTGTTTTGCAAAATGAAAGCAGTGGTGACTCATGCCTTTGAATTTTGGTTGCCTTTTGAATCTTTTCCACATTTTTAGGGGGGAATTGCTTCTCTTTTTCTATGAGGTTTTGAGCATTTTTGGGTTGCCATAGATTAAGCGGTCATTGATGCATAGACTCTTGTGGAGTGGCATGTTATTCCTTTTGCTCAAATGATAAGAATTCCATTACTTGAGGATAAGCAATGGCTCAATTTTGGAGGTTTAATGAGATGGTAATTTAACAATTCATTAGGCTCTTAAGCATGAGCTTTAGCTTATTTTTTCAAGTCTTTTAGTTGGATTTAATGCCTTTTTATATGTAGGTATCCAATTTGAATAGAAGGAGCATGAATTGAAATAAAAAGGACGTAATTTAGGTAAAAATCGGCGCCTCCACCGGAGGATACCAGTGAAATGCTGGTCAACCGCAGGCAACCACTGCCTTGATGAGAAACTGCAATCGGCGGCTCGCGGAAATCAACCGGCGATCCACCGGTTCCATCGTCGATAGGTGATGGATGTGGCTGGACCAATGATTAAATTAATTGGCGGCTTGTGGATGGAAACCGGTGAACCACCGAAGGCACCACCGAAATGCCCTGGAACTTTAATGGATCACAGAAGAAAATGATTGACGGCTCACGAAGAGCAACCGGCGAAACGCCGGTTCCATCACAAGTGAGGACACACCTGAAAAGGGAAAAATCATCAAATCCTGAAAAAGAGGAGAATGTTTGCCCTATTTTTATATATATTCTAGAAGAAAGTATTCTGAACATATCAGTGAATATTCCCTTTACTTTTGAGAGAGAAGAACTCTATTAGAGAGAAAGAAATATTTGAATATTGCTTTTTATCTTCATCTTCATCTTCAGCAAGGTATAACTATTATTATAGAAATATTGTGAGTTTTATTTTTCTTACTCCTAATGATGAAATTATTGAGTTTATTAATGAATACGCTCTTGTGTTTCTCAATTATGAGCAGCTAAATCTATAACTAGAGGTGTGTGATTATGAGTGTTTGCTTTGATTGGGTATTGGTAGATTTGTCTTACTATTACTTAATTAGTGTAAATCTATTGAATTCTCCTCACATTATAGTTGATTGTTAGTTTCAAATATGAATTTTGTTTTATTACTTGATTTTAGCTTGAAAAAGAAGAATTAAGTAATAGAGGAGAATTTGATAGTGGATTGGGATTTGATTATGTGGGGTTAGGCTAAAAATAGCCAAAACCCATGATCATAGTCACTTAAGAGATTAATGGCTAGAAATAGCTCATCCCCTAATTCAAACCATATTGGAATAGCTGAATTGTGCCTTGAGATTCGAGAGAACTCAAGGATAAGGAGCCCAACTAGTTGAAGAACATTGGGCTCCATCTTTTTTCCAAGGTTATTTACACATATTAGTAATAATTTGGCTATCTAGTAAATCTTGATTTGATTGACATCCAATCTACGCCACACCTCTAGCCTTTGCTCATTATTGTTTCTCAATTTTGGTTATCTTGCTATCTTGGTTAGCTGATTTTAGAATCCACAATATTTTTTGTCTTCACTTCCCCCAAAAATTACATTTGCGTTTTCATTTCGTGGATGCGAATCAATTCAATTCACTAAATGACTCTTGTGCAAATCATTCTCTAGTCCTTGTAGGATTTTACCCGACATTCATCAGGTTATTTGTTTTGATACAACGATTGCTTACACTATCTCTAAATAAGGAGTGTAATTCGAGCGTTATCAGTATTCTAGTCGAAACCATCAATGCGAATTGGACTGACTGGTCTTGGAAGCTAGATAATGCTTTATGAGCCTACAAAACACCCATTAGAGCTTCTCTTTATCAATTGTCTTTTGGCAAAGTCTACCACTTGATGGTTGAGTTAGAGCATATAGCCTTATAGTCTTTGAAAAAGTTGAACATGGAGTGGGATGATGTGACGAGTTCAAAATGAGCCAACTTAATGAATTAGATGAATTTTGCTTTTATACATTTGAAAGTGTAGCCCTGTACAAGGAGAAAATGAAGCTCTTGGATGACAATAAAATTCAGCACCATGAATTTCATCTCGGGAATCAAGTGTTGTTGTTCAACTCCAGACATGAGCTATTCCCTAGGAAGTTGAAAACAATGTGGTTCGGGCCATTTAAGGTGGTGAGTGTTGCCCTCTATGGGACTGTAGAGCTGAAAACTGAAGATGGAACCTAGACATTCAAGGTGAATGGTCAGAGAGTCAAGCATTATTTGGGCATCACTGATGAGGAGAGGCTTGTTGAGAAGTTCCACTTGAGGGACTGCCCAGCTCAAGCTTAGAATTGATCATTCCATTTGTGTCGTGTCACAACATTAAATCAGGTGCTATTTGGGAGGCAACCCAAAAGAGTATGTGCATATCACTGGCGAAATTAGTTCTATAACACAAGCTTTATGGTGGACTCGGATGACTAGTGCGCCAAGCGTGCCTCAGGGAGTTCTAACCCTTGCTCTTAGCTTCTTCTTGCATTGAGGACACTGCATACTTTTCAGTTGGGGGTGTGTTGGGTGCATTATGAGTCTAGGTTGCTAGGTGATTCTGCTGATTGATTTGTGTAATACCCCAAAAGTTGCTAGGTGATTCTGCTGATTGATATGTGTAATACCTTAAAATTCCTTAATATTAGATTCGAGGGTTGAAACGGAGAAAGTAGAAAAATCTGCACCAGGTCGCAGAACGAGTCATCCACTGACTCGTAGTGTGACCTAACGGGTTATTAAGTGACCTGTTAGGTGGTGCCCAGTTTTGAAGAGATGTCATTCTTGGTTAGTGGCGGCGGAAGAGATGATGAGTCATCGTCACACCCCACAAGTTGTGGGTCGATCCGTTGGTTGGGCAAGGTTGAAAATGATGTCAAAATCTATTGACCAGGACGAATGAAGGTACGAGTCATGGTGTCACTTCAAGACTCGTCGAGTGGGCTACGGTCGGGTTGACAAGAAGAAGGATTATGGAATTCCAGTGGTTGCAATGGTTCAGGGGATGACCCATCAGGCCACCTCATGATTCGTCCAGTCCCTCGTTGGGACTAGCAGTACCATTTTTCCTACAAAATCAGTAAGGGCATTTTCATAATTTATAAGCTCTTAAGCCCTAAACTACGTTGTTTTGAGCTCTGTTAGGAGGGTTTTAATGGGGTTTAACCTATTCTAATTCATTCACCTCCCATACATACAAGATTAGAAAATTCTCCTTGAAGATCAAGCTAGAAACTCCCCAATTCTTCTCCAAATCTCTTGGGCTATCAAAGTCAAGCTGAGATTCAATTTACTCAGGTATATAGGGCTATGAATAAGAGTTCCTTTCACTCTCATGCTCAAAATTCTCCTTAATTCTATGAATTCAAGTTTAAGATCAAATCCATGAACTTATGGGGTTTTAACTCAATTTTATGAAATGCTCTATAAATTATTTATGGGTCAATCCTCTATATGTTTCAAAGTACGTTTGAACATTCATGGGAAGATTTTGAGCATGTTTTGATTTCAAATTTTAGAAAATTATGCCCAAATTATGTAAGTTTCATGAAAAGTCAAGTCTATGATTTATGAATTGAAGTATGATGAGATATCTAGTATGATTGAATGTTTACAAAGTACCCATATATGAATCTATGAATTTTCTTATGAAGTCTATTTCAAGTATTCATGATTTTAAGGTTTGGGAAAGCCCACACAAGTCATGTTTCATGATTTAGCCAAGGATAACAAGATCAGTTATGATATATATTTTGGATTCAAGACTCCCCAATGTTTAGATTTAATTTATGTTCTAGAATATGATTATATGAGAATTATACATGTTTTGGAAGTAGTGTCTAGCACCGAGTAGGCTAGGGGTTCCAGGATTCCCAGATCTCATAAACTATGCGCCAGCATAGGTATATTTTAGGGCCTCTCAAGAGAGCATTTCCCCTACCCAAGGGCACACTGTGATATCACATCTTACTTATCCTTTGCCCTAGCAAGGCTTGGGATAGCTCTCCTCATGGACAAGACGTGGGATCATCATGTGCTTATACATAGTGGTTGTCAGTTATTTCTCATAATTTCAGTTATGCATGTTTATGACTTATGATATTATGTTTCCAGCAAGTTCATCCAATTGATCACTTTAGGATCTTTTACTTATGATTTCAGTTATGCAAGCCAAATGATTCTAATTTCAACGTTGGGTCATTCGATTCAGATATGATATTCAATTTATGACTATTCATGTTTTCAAATATCAGCATGCATTCCTTACTCTCATGATTCTATGATGTATGTTTATATGCATGATATCAGTTTATACTTACTCAGCCTATTTTACATACCTTGCATACTCAGTACATTCCAAGTACCGACCGCGTACTCTATGTGGTACCATTTCATGATACAGGTTCAGACGCTCAGACTCAATTTCACCATTAGCTAGTCCCTGCAGCTTAGTTCAGTTTCTCTTGTTGGTGAGTCCTTATCCTTCGAGGACCTTCAATTAGTTGATTTATGTTATTTCAGTTTTCATACTTTAGTGAGCTAGTTGGGGGTGTTGTCCCATCATCTCTTCGGACATGTTAGAGGCTATTCAGACAAAATGTATAATTTCATCTTTGTCAGTGTTGACTCTGTATGGTTGATATGTATTCAGGCTTCCACTTATCCATGTTTCAGTTATCAGCTTTCGCTTGATGTATGTGCTTTAGTTATCATGTTCATGTTCATGTTATGTATCGACTTGGAGCCATTCGTGGTTCTAGGTTCCTTGTCTTGGTCTGGACCTATATTTGGGTTATGAAAAACTTGGTATCAGTGCAAAGGTTTAGAGTGTCCTAGGGTGTCTGAAAGCCACGTTGCGTAGAGTCTTTTCTATGGGTGTGAAGCGTGCCACACTTATTGGTGAGTGGCTACAAGATGTTTTAGGAAATTTCCCTTCTTTCATGATCTATTTCGTGTGATGAAGTATCTCTTTATCCTTCTAACTCGTGCTATACATATTTACAGAATCATGCCTCTACGCCGAGTAAATAGTAGAAGAAAAATAAATGGAAATGGCCATGAAGATGGCAATGGAGATGGGCACCAGCAAGCCCTGCCAGCACCAGCAGGTCCTTTGCTCAAGTAGGTCTCTCATGTTGAGTTTAGAGTGGCCTTTCAGATGTTGGCACAGGCCTTGACTGCTCAGGTCAACCAGCAGGCGGTGGCCCATGTCCCTCAAAATAGGAACTCAGCAGCATTCAAGTTTGGGACTTTCTTAGAATGAATCCACCTGAATTCTTTGGGTCAAGAGTGGATGAGTACCCGCATGAGTTTCTTAGATACAGAAGATCACCCAAATTATAGGGGTGACGGGAGAAGAGAGTGCAGAATTATCTTCCTACCAGCTGAAGGGGGTTGCTTATATTTGGTAGCACCAGTGGAGAGATGGCAGAGAAGGGGACGCAGTTCCCGTTAGTTGGGATGAGTTCATGACTTCCTTCTTAGACAGATTCTTCCCTGGGGAGTTGAGGGAGGCAAAGGCAACAGAGTTCTTCAACTTGAGAAAGAATATATGACTGTGCAAGAGTATGCCTTAGAGTTCACCTGGCTATCCAAGTATGCGCCGGAGATGGTCACGGATCAGAGAGCTCGTATGAACAGGTTTGTTTATGGGATGACAGATTTGCTGGTCAAGGAGTGTAGGACCACAATGCTAAAAAGTGACTTGGACTTCTCTTAATTAGTTATATACGCCCAGTAGATAGAGGCGGATAGATTAAGGAGCGGGAGAGAGAGGCCAAGAGGACTAGGATAGGTAGCTTTGGGTTTTCCCAGTAGAGGTCTGGTGGTGGACATCGTTAGCAATCCCACCAAAGATCATCAGCCCAAGCGCCGACAACAGTCAGTGTGCCATCCAGATCTAGGCATGTTCAGGTTGGGGTGAACATAGGTGTGACCATGAGCCGTGGTTAACCCCACGAGCCGTTAGATTACCCGTGGTCAATGGCAGTTGAAGGATGATGGATGAGCTGGCAGTGTACCCTACGATTGGAAACCATGAGTCGTGGTCAGATGCCATGATTTGTTAGGTGAGTCATAGTCAGAAGTGGGTTAAAGACTTGATGTTTTGGGCAGTGGAGGTAACGGAAGGTGCCCATGAGTCGTGGTCACCAAGGAAGAACCATTAGGTCCCTCGTGAGGACCCTTTGAGGAAACATGGCCAGTGTACTTAACAAAAGGAGGTCACAACTCGTGCTTAGTGGTAATAATTCGTGCAGTCCCTCGTGGGGACTAGCAGTCAGCTTTTCCCTGCGAGTTTATTAAGGGCTTATATGTAATTCGTATAATTCTAAAGCCTAAACTACGTCATTTTAACTATGGATAATGAGTTTAAGAGGGGTAATTTCATTTTAGGCTATTCCTATTCATGCATGCAACTGTAAAGACTAGAAAGGTGATCAAGCTCAATTTTTTCTTAAGTTCTTCTCAATTCTTCCTTGGGCAATTAGAGAAGTTGTAGAATCTGATTCTCTCAAGTATGAAGGGTTATGAATGGGTGAATTTGTTCACACCCATGCCCAATCTCTCTCTAATTCATGAAATTCTACTGATAATTCTATGGGGTTTTATCCCAATTCTTATGAAATCCTTTTGATCTATCTATGGGTTAATCTCCTTCATGTATCAATTCATATTCTATGAATCATGGGAATATTTTACAACTATTTCAATTATAAACTTATGGATTAAATTTCTATAAATTTATGCCCAATTATGTATGTTTCATGATAAATCAAGTTATGATTCTACATTGATCTTGATGTTCATTAACCCATTATGATTTATGACTTATGATATGACTTCTCTCAAATGCTCATCATGAATTTATTAATATCAAGTATATACATGTTTTACAAGTATTCATGAACTTCATGATTTATGATTTACGATTATGGCTGACTCACAAGCCTTACTTTCATGGCTAGTTCACGTATTTCAAGCATGATTATGATTATCATGATTTTAACTAGACTATGAATCTCATGTATATCATCCTATGAGCACTATATATGTTCTGGGAGTAGTATTTAATACCGAGTAGACTCGGGGTCCAAGCATGCCTCGAGTCTCAGAACTACGCGCCAACATAGCCACAATGGGACCTCCATGTTTCTGACCCTTTTGCCCAGATGGGTCCTCTGTTGTGATATCACACCTCTTTCATGGTTCTACGTTGGCAAGGTACGAACGCCCTCCCAACTAGGGGTTTAAAGGTCAGGCTCCCTCATATGGAGTATGTCGGTTATAAGAATCTCCCACTGTTCCACATGATTTGTGTATGATTATAATTATATACTTTAGCTTAAGTCATGTTTAATAAAGATTTTCTCTTGTGAGTATGATTATAAATTATTTACGAATATATTGGACACCTTGAGCCTTACGTTGCATTATGATATTTATGTTACCATCATGTTGTCCTACTCTTTTGAACTTTTATGTATTTTAAATGTCCGTTTTACTTACCTTACATACTCAATACATTCCACGTATTGACTGTATACTCTATGCTATATCATTTCATGATACAGGCTCCGATCTTCAGACTCAGCCCCGTCACTAGCCAGTTTCCGAAGTTAGCATCCTACTTCAGTGGTGAGTCCTCATCTCTCAAGGATTATTCTTTACCAGTTATCCTTGTATTTTCAGTTTTCAAACTTATCGGGTTAGTTGGGGGCATTGTCCCATCAACCCATCAGATATGTTAGAGGCTTTCAGACTGTATATAGTAATCAGCTTGTCATGTATGAAGTGAATTCCAGTTCTGATGTTATGTTATGATTAGACTTCCATTATGTTTATTATGTTAAGTCTTCCACTTTATCTGATTGAGTTAGATGTATGTTCATGTCATGGGTCGACTTGGAGTCTCTTGGGGCTCCTTGTCCCGTGTCTTTTTCATGGGTGTGAAGCGCGCCACACTTATACGAAGAGGCTACGAGATGTTTAGGAAATGTTCCCTTCTTTCATGACCCTATCTCGTTCCATGAGTTTGACTCTCTCCATTCCCTTAACTCATGCTATACGTGTGTGCAGAAACATGTCTTCTCAGAACAACAACAAGAGTCAGCTAGCCCCACCAACTCCAATGGATACCATGCAAGTTACGGATGCGAAACTCGGAGCTGCCCTCGAAGTGTTGATACGGGCCATGATCACCCAGCCTAACCAGCAGGCTATTGCATCAATGAACCCTACTGGAGAGGCAGCAGCTACTAGGGTTCAAGAACTCGCGAAGAGGAGCCCGTCTAAATTGGGTGATTCGAATATAGGTGGAGAGTTTAAAGGGGAAGAAAGGGAAAACAAAAGGCCCAGGACCGAAGACTTGGAGAGTTCCCAGCAAGGGTCGAGTAGTGGGTGTTATACCCCGTAGGATTCCCGGCACCTAGATGACCTATTCGCACGTTGGTTAAGCATATTTGAAGGCCATACGTGCTAAAGAAAGGCCCGGGAAAAGATCGGACGAGAAACCTGTCGAACCATCGTGGAAGGAGCTGAGGCAGAGCCCCTCCGCGATGGCAGCGTGTCACGGAGGTGAGGCCTCCGCGTTGGCTCCGTGACACGTTGGCCTTGTCCAGGCCCAAGTATATAAAGCCCCACTTCGGTTTTAAATCATTAAACACTTATAATTTCCAGTGAAATAGAGAGGGATCAGTAGAGGAGAGATAAGAACGAAGGAGGTAAGATAATTTTCGTCCGATTACGCTGCTAAACGTTGTCCAAACTCAAATTAACCTCAGATACCGAGGTATTTAGCGGCAGAGAGCATTCCTACGGATTTAGTTTCGTGAAATACGACCGACGAATCATCGAGCTACCGAGCTAAGGTAAGTGGAATTGATCTAAACTAATGTCTATGTGTTCCTAGCTGTGAAGTGAGTATTTCTCCCTTTTGGACCTCTGAAAAATAGCGAGTTTTCGACCGTCCTTCGATAAGCCTAAGTTTAGGCTATAAACTATATCAAAAGTGACGTTGCTCTTTAAAATAAAGCTGTATTTAGTATTAATTGACATATTTATGAATGCAGTTGGGAGAAAATAGTTGAAGTACTGGCCGAGCCTCGTCCGACAGACGGATAGTTCGAGGATAAGGTATGTAAATCTAGTTTCCTCGGCAAGTTAGTAATCTCGGTACAACACGATATAGATTCTAATATAAGTGTTAGGAACTGCACAGCATGCTCAGTATGTGATGTGACACAGAATGTTAGGATATCATTGTATTCAGTTGAAACCCAGTAAAGCAATGTAATATCTGTAAGACATCTCAGAAGTAGAATGATAAGTTAAAATGAAGTTAGAAAGCATGTTAGGAATAGTAAATCATGTTACTATAGAAACTCAGCATACAGCATAGTTTTCAGCAGAAAGACTATATCTTGTCCGCATTAGACTCAGTACAGTATGGTAGAAGATTATATTTATACAGATATACTATTATCAGTCTCAGCATATATTAAGTACGCACATATTACTATCACTAGCTCAGCATATAGTATATACAAATACTTTATCACTATTAGCTTCAGTATGTGGGACATGCAGATAGTATTACTAGTTGAGACCATTGTATTGTTTGGGGTTGGACTACCTAGCATCCATGACCGCCCCAGGGTTGATAGCTGTATCGACTCGTCCGCCAGAGGACGAGGATACGTCGCTCTACGGAGTGGCATGCCGTCCCACAGGGGACAAAGATGGGATGCCAGTTTTCCCCATATTGTGCCTTGATCGGCCCTTACACACCCCTGTCGAGTGGATACGCCCGAGTGTTGATTCAGGAGTCCTTCGGACTTAGATGCAGTTATAGTCAGGGCCTCAGAAAGCCCAAGTGCATACCCAGGGGACCGGCGGGATGCTTATAGTTATTATAGGAGATGGGATGATCGGGGTAGGGGTATAGATTCTATGCTAGTTGTACCCCCCGGCTTATGGGGGCCGGGTAAGGTTTGTGTGTGCTATGTTATGTTATGATATGTTATGCCGTGTTACAGTAGATACGAGTAGATCGACAGTAGAACGATAAAACCTCAGGTATGACTCCTACTCCTTCCAGTATAATTAAAGGAAGGTATGATTTACATTATCAGACAGTTAATCCATTCCTTTCTACTTCAGTTTCATCAGTTGTATTGTTATTTTCAGATATTTCTTTCAGTTATTGCTTTACATACTCAGTACCAGCGGTACTGACGCCCGGTGGGGTGCTGCATTACTTGCCTGCAGGTACTCATAGACGAGCAGGCGATCCCTCGTGATTCCTGTCAGCGATCGAGTATTCAGCTCCTGTCATCCGGAGACTGAATCCCAGAGGTGTATTTCTCTTTCTTTTGTTGTATAGTACGGGTAGGTCGGGGCCCTGTCCCGATCATTTCTATTGTTATTCTTAGAGGCTTGCAGTCTGTATATATTTCCTTGTGGTCAGATGAGCCGGTCGTGTGAAGCCGTGCAGTTGTTTAGCTGTTAGTACTTTTGTTTCCTTTATGTTGGCCGTGTGGGGCCATAGCTTGACAGTAGTGGTGACCTTGCCGGTCACGTAGCCTTCTAGTATTTTATCGTTGAGTTACAGATAACTAGACAGCATGGTGGCCTCGTCGGCCCGCATAGGTTTCCTTATATTGATATGTTTCTGGTCAGCTGTCATTACAGGTACAGGAGGCTATAGGCCAATGGGCCGGGGGCTGTGTTTACAGCCGTTATATAGCCCTTTGTTTTCAGAAATGTGAGTTAGAGCCAGCCTGGCACCAGATGTGCCCAGGCTTAGCAGTCTAGCAGTTCAGGTCCTAGTAGGGCACCAGGTGCCAGTCATACCCCCCAAGGCGGGGTGTGACAAACTTGGTATCAGAGCAGGTCGTGTCCCAGGGAGTCTGCAAGCCATGCTAAGTAGAGTCTTGTCTATGGATGTGTTGTGCACCACATATTATAGGCAGGAGGCTGCGAGGCATTATAGGATGGTTACCCTTCCTTCTCAGTCAGTCGTGCTTTAGAGCGGTACAGTATAGGGTGGAGTCTCTAAAAACTTACCGTATTCTTTGATTACAGATACAAAGGGAGATCAGCATTACCCTATTACAGGCAGAAGATCAGATATAGCAACAGAAGAAGGTATCAGCCAGTTACATGATAACTACGGCAGCAGGAGGAGGTACCCGAGACCTCCCAGCATGATACCTTTATCGGTACTATCCCCAGTATACGTTGATAACGTCAGAATAGGAAGTCAGGAGTGTAATGTGCATACGAGTTGATTTATTTATTAGCCATATAAGATCTGATTAAGATTACAGACAAGGTCAGACCACCAGGTAAGTATAAGAAAGAGAGGGAAATGCAGGAATCCCAAATACATCTTTTGGATATGGTACAGTTAAATGCTTTTATTTGTTGCAATAAGAAAAGGGCTATTCCTACCTCTTGATTTTGATGCCAGTATAGTAAAGGGGCATAAGACTTGAGATGGGGTTGCCAAATCAAGCAGTAAGTAAAGATGGGCTGATTGATCCTAGTAAGTATTGGAAAGTATAAAGAGCCCCTATGATTCCGAAAGTTGTGCAGACCCTTATGATAATAAGTCAGTAGAGGAAGTAAGACCGTTAGCTTACCCGAAGCAGGGGTAAAAGACCTGTTAGTGATGAATGCCGGGTAATAGTCAAGTTCGAGTCAGAAAAAGGCCAAGTCCGCCACTTATGCTAACAGATAGCAAGAAATACCTGTAAGATTGTAGTTATGATCCGGTTGTAATATCGAAAGGGTGAGGGGTCATGTGGATCAGATAGGTCTGACTGCAAGTCAGGGGAAGTATGAACTGATACTGGACCAGCAATCTTGTTAACAATAAAGAGTAGGTACCTTGAACCCCAGAGTTCAGCTTAAGTAAGATGAGGGAAAGAAACAGGAATGTCAGATCTTGTGGGGAAATTAGAATTACCCCCAGATTGATAAAATATCGTATTAAGGATTAAGCCTCGGGCTGACAGTAAGATTGCGGTTCAGAATACCGCAGTATGTCTGCTATGGAGAAGTTAAGAAGTTACCGATACAACAATTCTAATCTAGTGTGGCCTAGAGATAAGGCCCAGCAGACAGTCATTGGCTCTCAATATATGCCTAGTAAGACTACAAGATTCGAACGTTGACCCCACATCGCAAGAGTGGCAGAATTTCAAACAGCAGACAATAACTAAAGTGTTTATGTTTGTTACTATCAGAATGGGGTGACAATACAATGAAATGATAAGTTAGGGCAGGAGATATTATTAGGCCGTAGAAGCAGTGTATCATGTACGGTATGAGACTCAGCAGAGCATGTCAGAGATTATGTATTACCGCAGAATTCAGTACATATTATACGTAGCTATTGATATATATATATATATATATATATACAGATAATAGATATGTTGTGAGTAGCTGCCTGTAAGGGGTACAATCACAGATGCTGATTAGTAATAGAAAGCATGTACAGATTGCATTGCAGGACCCCCCCCCCTTGCCAAAAAAAAAGGGGGAGAAGAAAGAAAGAAAAGGAGAGAAGAAAGGAGAAAGGGAAAGGAGAAGAGAAAGGGCGGATTAAGTGTGAATTACGTATGAAGTCATAGAAACTATCTCAGTTCTCAGTTATTGGGTTAATAGACTTATGTGTTGTTGTCAGATCTAGGCTCTAGGAGCTTACCAGAGTTAATGGCCTAAAACAGATGGCTAGATGATAAGGGCGCAGTTAGACGGTCTACCGACCAGCTGGCGCCTGCATTAGCAGGGAGGCATCCCTGAAGATCGGTAACAGTAGTGCATGTGCTAGAACCAGGATTAGAGGCCGAATAGGCAAATTTCAGAGATTAGCAATACCAGAATTGTTCTAGTATGTTAAGTGGTCGTACGTCATTTTCCCAGCCTTGTAGGTGAGAGTCGGCCTTAGCCAACCTAGCAGTTATTATGTGGAACACCCCATAAGTCAGCCGGCCGGCCCTGTCACAATACCCGTGGGTACCCCAAGGAAGGGTCCACATCAGTAGTCAGCGACAGACTAGTACTTCAGTTGGTTCTCGTAAGATATTCAGATACAGAGCCCTAGCAGAAGGCCAGTATTTACAGAATAGCTCATAAGACCGAGAATTCCCCAGAATAGCAGTATAAATCCAAGTGGATACACACAAGGCGTAAGAAATTGACAGTACCCTGCTAGCACAGCGTTATTAAGACCAGGGGATCAGTAGACTCCCCGTGAAGATCCAGAGATTGATCGCCTGGGAGTAAGTTTGATTAAGCCCAGCCTTACAGTGGTTCAATCAAAATAACAAAGCAATTAGATGCCCACAAGTCTGCAGTTATGCATGAACTATAAGTACTCAAGTAGAACAGTTAGAGCATTATTAGACTACTGCCACATTCGGGTCATTCAACCCGACTATTCAGTTATTTAAGGTTATGCAGCCAGATCATTAGAGGTCATGGTCAATATCAGGATCCTCTGATCAGATAAAGGCACAAGGTGCGCAGACGGTCATTCAGGTTATCCCAACAACAAGTAGCCTTAGCATGTGGCCGGAGGGCCAGATAAGCTTTAGCTACGCCTGTAAACTACCTGTCGATCTCTTCGGCAGGACGAGTTAGTATAACCGTCAATCATATACCGAGCTCTCTAAGTATGAAAATGTTATATCAGCCAAGAAGAGGTAATGGAGCAACAACCGCTCTTAGCTATAGATCTATTAGAAGTGTGGTGTATGGGCAGCCCGAGCAACAGGAGTTGGTCAGAAAGATACATCAATTGGTCAATTTAGCCATTCGTGTAATAGAAATGAAGGACAACAGAGCGGTAATTGAGAACACCGCCGTGTCGTCATCAGTTGTGAAAATAAAAAGAACGGTAGTATAAGAATCCTGACCTGGTTAGTAGGGGAAAACGCCAGGTTTTTAGGTAACAGAGGGTGGAGTGCTACGTTGTAAAGGCCGTCTATATGTTCCAGATGTTTTAGGGCTCCATCAGCAGATTCTGAACGAGGTACATTACGCCCGTTATTCTCTTCACCTCGGTACGACAAAAATGTACCATGACATCAAAGAGAACTACTGGTGGCCAGGTATGAAAAGAGAAATTGTTGAATTTGTAGCCCAGTGTCCTAACTGCCAATAGGTGAAAGCAGAACATCAGAAACCAGGCGGGTTAACTCAGGACATAGCTGTGCCTCTCTGGAAATGGGAAGCAGTGAATAGGGATTTTGTGGCAGGATTACCCCGTACCAGACACAGACATGACTCTATATGGGTAATAGTTGACAAATTGACTAAATCAGCTCATTTCCTGCCAGTTAGAACTACTTTCTCGGCTGAAGATTATGCGGAGTTGTATATCCGAGAGATAGTCAGATTGAATGGAGTGCCAGTATCCGTTATTTCTGCCCCAATACCGCTCCTACAACCACATCACTTGCATCACACATTAACTCAAAAGGATATTCCCAATCTGGAGCAATGAGAATAGGAGCTTCCACCAGCTTCTTTTTCATCTCCTCAAATGCTTCGACACATTCCTTGTCAAATTCAAACTTCACCTCTTTTTCTAGCAACCAGCATAACGGTCTAGAAATCTTAGAGAAGTCTTGAGTAAACCGTCTGTAAAACCCAGCATGTCCTAGAAAACTACGGACACCCTTAACTGATACTGGCGGTGGTAGCTTTTCAATCACCTCTATTTTTTCACGATCGAGCTCCAAACCTCTGCATGACACCTTATGGCCAAGGACAATACACTCCTTGACTAAAAAGTGACACTTTTCCCAGTTGAGCACCAGGTTTGAGTCCTCACATCTAGCTAACACCCTGTCAAGATTCTGCAAAACATAGCAAATGAGTTACCAAAAACAGAAAAGTCATCCATAAATACCTTGACATAGTCTTCCACCATATCGTGGAATATCATAATCATGCATTGCTGGAATGTGGCTGGTGCATTGCATAGACCAAAAGGCATTCTCCTGAAATCATATGTCCCATAAGGACATGTAAACGTGGTCTTCTCCTAATCCTCTGGTGCTATGGCTATTTGATTATAGCCAGAGTATCTATCCAAAAAGCAATAATATTCCTGCCCTGCAAGCCGGTCCAGCATCTGATCAATGAATGGAATAGGATAATGATCTTTCCGAGTAGCCTCATTGAGCTTCCTATTATCCATGCAAATTCGCCAGCCCGTGACTGTGCGTGTAGGAATCAGCTCATTCTTCTCATTTGTAACCACTATCATTCCCCCTTTCTTTGGAACGCATTGAACTGGGCTAACCCATTCACTGTCTGAGATGGGATATACTACTCCTGCATCCAGCCACTTGATCACTTCCTTTCTGACTACATCTTTCATCACCGGATTCAATCTCTGTTGATGTTGCACGGTTGGCTTGGATCCCTATTCCATAAATATCCTGTGCATGCAGAAAGCTGGACTAGTCCCCTTAATGTCCGACATCTGCCATCCCATTGCTCTTTTTCGCCTCTTAAGGACCACCAATGCATCTTTCACTTGTGCATCTGTCAGTTCTGCTGAAATGATGACCGGTAAGGTGTCATCTTCACCCAAGAATACATAGTGCAGATGTGGAGGTAATGTTTTTAACTCCAATTTAGGTGCCTCCTCTATTGATGACTTTGGGGATGGTTCCAAAGACCTCTGCAATGGTTCAAAATCTTGCTTCCTGAAGAACCATTTTGGCTCATTCAAAGTCTGCACCATCTTATATGTCGCACTGTCCCCAAAATGATCACGTCCCACCAAGGCTCTCTCTAAGGGATCCTGTGAGTCAATAATCTGAAGGGTCGACTCCTGATTCAAAACACTGATTACTGATAACCCTTCATAAATGGCCGGTAGCTTCATGGCCTTGTAGACATCACAGGCCTCTACCTTGTCATGAGCTCTCATGGTTAGCTGCCCAACAGCTAAATCAATTAAGGCTGCCCAGTCGCCAAAAAGGGACATCCTAAAATAAATGGGACTTCCGCGTCTGGCTCAAAATCAAGAATTACAAAATCCATCGGAAAAATGAGGGAGCCTACTTGCACTAGCACATCCTCCACAATTCCATCAGGTCTGGCCAATGAATGGTCAGCTAGCTGCAAGATCATAGTGGTGGGTCTACGACTGCCCAGCCCCAGCTTCTTGAATATTGATGTTGGCATCAAATTTATACTTTCTCCCAAATCACACAAACCACGAGCTCGAATAGACTGCCCAATTGTAATTTGAATAGTGAAGCTCCCAGGATCCTTTTGCTTTGTTGGCATCGATTCTGAATATGGGAGGTGCACTCCTTAGTAAGTGCAACTGTAGCATACTATTTTAGCCTGCTCTTGTTTGCTACAATGTCTTTAATGTACTTGGCATATTTTGGCACTCCCTGCAACACATCAACTAAAGGAAGATTAATATGTACCTGCTTCGACACTTCCATGAACTTCTTGAAGCATGCTTCCTCCTTGTGCTTTTTCAATCTTTGAGGAAACGGGGGTGGTGGTCTTTCCATCTCTGCTGCCTTTTCCTTCTCCCTCACATCATCGTTTCCTTCATCCTTTTCTGTTGCTCCAGATTTCTGAGGTGGCCTTTCGGGTTCCACATCCCCGAGTTGCTTTCCACTCCGGGTAGTAACTGTATTCACCTGCTTAGGATTTGGGTTTGTATCACTAGGTAATCCTCCCCTCGGTCTAGTATTTTGGGCTCTAGCTAACTGTCCCAACTGATACTCCATTGCCTTTGTAGCTAACTGCTGATTTTTCATATCAGCTGCCAATTTTACCTGATCAGCCTGCATCTACGCCTGGTTAGCTATTATGGTTTTGAGCATATCCTCGATGTTGCTGGACTGAGGAGGTGCATTATTTCCTCTGAACTGTGGCTGAAAATTGTGATGACCCCCTTGATTTCTGTGCACGCCCTGATTAGAACTTTGTCCCTGATGACTATTACTCCCCCATGAAAAATTCGGATGATTCCTCTAATTTGGGTTGTAACTGTTGCCATACTGCTGATTACTGCTCCTCTGGGCATTTCCATCAAAATTTACTAAATCTGGATTGGCACCACAACACTCATCTGAGTGTTCACTACTTCCACAGACTTCACACCACACCTGATGAACTGCATTGACTGGGGCTTGTGCCTGGCTCAAGCTCATACTGCTGAAATGAGTGGTAAGTTGATTTTGCAAAGCAGCTATCTGTGCAGCGATAGCTGTGAATCCATCCACCTCAAAGACCCCTATGACTTTCTTTACTCCCCCTCGAGTTGTATCCGCATTCCATTCTGGATTACCTTGTGAAATACGATTCAACAAGGTGTAAAGCTCTTCGTAGGTCTTTTCCAATGCCTACCCCCCGACTGCTGAGTCTAACAAAATCTTTGTATGTGGTTCCAAGCCCTCAATGAATGTATGCACCAACACATCATTAGACTGGTGATTGTGAGGACAATCTCTTAGCATTGACTTGAACCTCTCCCAAGCCTGATACAAATTCTCACCCTCTCTTTGTTTGAAACTTAGAATCTGACTTCTAAGCCTGGCTGTCTTCCCTGATGGAAAGAATCGTATCAAAAACTTCCTCGCTAGGTCATCCCAAGTAGTAATAGAATTTGGCGGTTCAGCCTTCAACCATCTCTTGGCTTCCCCCAGCAGTGAAAACGGGAATAGTGTAAGCCTCACATAATCAGATGACAGCGGGTATATATGTGTCACTTATCTCCAAGAAGTTTTGGAGATGCTGTTGTGGATCTTCATGAGGGAGACCTGTAAATTGCCCGCTGGTGTGCAATAACTGCACCATATTCTGCTTACGTTCAAATCTCCCTCCTGGTTTCGGCCTGCGAATGTTGGATGTTACATTGTTTGCATGTGGGATTTCCACCTCGCGGACCGGTCTTGCTGCCATCGCTTCGGGCACTAAAACTGCCCTTACAATTGGTGGTTGCTGTTGTTGCTCTAGAATTTCTCTCCTTAATAACTACAACTTCTTTTCTAGAGATTCCCTTTTCTGTAGATGAAATTGTCTCTCCGGCTCTAACAACGGATCCACCAACTCCTTATCCCTTGCCAGCATTCAGAAACAATTTAGTACCTGCAAGAGAAAGGCTAAGATCAAGTTGTCAACACTTGTATCGAACTTGTAAACTAACACTAAGAAAATTAAGTAACCAATTGCCATACCCCGGCAACGGCGCCAAAAACTTGTTCACTCCCAACTACACGCAAGTGCACGTGGTCGTACAAGTAATAAAGTGGCTTTATTTCAAGGCAGGAATCAAACCCACAGGAACTGTAATGTGACAGTAATTTTTCTTTAAGTGTTTAGTATACGCAATTCTTTATACAAGCAGACAAACAGAACAAATGGTGATTTTTCAAGAATACTAGTTGATGTAACTTTAAATAAAAAGATTGTAAATTATAATCTGAGCAATAGCACGAACAAGCTAAGGTTAAGGAAAAACATGTAGATATGTAATTTACTGATTAAATTTCAATCAACACTTCTCTTCAGTTGTTGGTCAGGAATTATTAACCAATGGATTGGGTCTTTCGAACTCCTCTCCAATTAAAGAATCATGAGACTTACATTACACATTTATGTGATGCAAACACTTCATATTCTAGCAATACACAACAAATTCCATAGATGACCAAATATGACATTACAGATATATTTCTATTTTGAATATTAATCTTCTCTTAATTTCTCAACCAAGACAAGAACATATCCTACCAATTCACATATATCCAATTAATCTTCCTTTCGGAAATAAAACTGGAATTCTAGGATGTACATTAACAATGGCCAAGCATTAATATAGTGAAAACAAGAATTAGTAGAACAACCGTTGTAGAGAAGATAAAAACTGAAATAACATCAATTCATAATACTGCAATCATCCTCAACCTCAGCTAGAGGTGAATTAGCCACTCATTTGATGATTAAACATCTTCAAACAAGTAGAAATCATACAAGCAATTGAAATTCAAGAGAAAAAAGGAAGAAAATTAACCCAAGAACTTCTTCAGCTCAACTGCTTGATATCCACGTTCTAGCATGAAATGTCAGATATATCAAAATAAAACCTAAGTGTGCTATTTATACAAGTGAGAAATTTCCCAGAATAAACTGGCAACGTGGCACGGAGGGTATCATGGAGCATCAGCTCCGTGCCACGGCCTTGTCGCGGAGCTTCATTGGAACTTGGGGTGTCGGATTATTGTCTTCAGCGTGGCACGGAGGGTATCGTGGAGCCTCAGCTCCGTGCCACGGACGTAACGCGCACCTTCACTGGAATCCAGGTGTGCAGCTAAGCCTTCCCACTGTGTCACTAAAGTGAACGCAGAGTATAGGCTCCATCACACGGTGCCATAGCGCACCTTCACTGGAATGCAGCACAAATTCCACTCTAGGCAGAATGCCTCCACGATGGTGGCGTGACACGGCCCTGTCGCGGAGCATCAAGTTTTAGCATTTTCTTGCCAACTTTTGAGTTTTGCTTCCGAGTCCATTCCTCCACTTCACCAACTTGTAGATTAGTTTCCAAACTTCATTCTAACCGCAAAAACAATAACTAATCATGTTGGTTAGTATAAACCCACATTTACATAAAAACACTTGAGAATGTACACATAAAAGTAGATAAACAAGTCAAAATTAAGTAATAAAGTATCACTTGGGCATGGAATTATGCCCAAGATCAGCACCCACACTAACCCTACGGTGGGCGAACCAATGAACCCCAATACTACCCCCATAATCAAATCATTCTTGAAAAAGAAATCAACTATTGTGAAAGAACAATTTCAAATCATTACACTGCGCGTATTAAAACCAAATAAGCAATTTCCTAGAACCTAATTGTCATTTCACAAGACATCTAATTTATTACAAGCTGAGGAACTAAAACCAAAAACAAAATAAAATGTTCATAAGGACATCTGTAAGAAAGGAGTGATCTGAGTCATCTGCTCACCTTCTTTATTCACAAAGGCTGCTGGCTCATAGGTGAGGATGCGAAGAACTGCTGGACTCGAATTTTGCACTCAGAAAAGAATGCAGGGGTAGGGTCAGTACATGATACAGTACTAGTATGCATCATCAACCGACCTTACATAATAACATATAAGTACAATAATAGTGATATAAAAAGGGTCCTCAACTTTAAGAAGGATTACAAGCCATGTTATGAACACTAGTTCTAGTTAGGAGTTAGCCGGCCTGCTTACTGGATTAGGCCACTCGCTACAGCAGTCATTTGTTTGCTGCAACGGTCTTGCCGCAGCGGGAATGGTCCCTCTGCAGCGGCACTGCTTAGGTAGTATCTTGACAGGATGCTCCCTTCTCAGCTCATCCCTCACACAGTTCAATAAAATCAACAATTACATTTCACATAACACCATTAATCCATCAACCACCATAATAACAACAAGGACAATTGCTATTAAGAATTATAAATCCTCAGTTACTCTCAACAACTACACATAATAACAAAGTCGCCACTTAGCATTAATGCCATGTTTATTGTTATCAATTTGCATCATATCCAAAATAATTTAGCATATCCTCATAATAAGTTTCACATCCACCTCATGAACATAAATGAAATCACAAAAAATAAGTGAATAACACAACCAAGGGTAACATGATGGGCACACGCCTCCGCCATCTCCCATTAACAGTCAACCACACAAATCATGTACACACATGGTAGTGGGTCTTACTTATGCCCGACCAGTCATGACCTGCAGGGGACTCTAGAAATCTATATACTATGCCGACGTGGCACCCGCTTCCACTCATATGCTCATTCGAATGCTCCCCTCGGACACGAGCCACTCAAATATCTTTATTTGCTCGCCTGGATACTCCCCTCCGGCATGAGCCTCTTAACACTAATATGTTAATATCTTTTCATTCATCATCCTCATAAAACATGCCAAGTGCATCATTGCATCATACAGAAAGTTACAATCTACTTCTCAAATAAGCCATCATCAATTAACAATTCTCTAATTAACGGAGTATAATCACTTTACTAAACATTCAACACAGTTAATTTCATTATCATATACACAATCTTGTAAACAAGTCGTCATAGTTCAATATCACATCATAGTCACGTTCATAAGATAAATTAATAACAATAAACTCACATATCAAGTAAACGTCCGTAAACCAATCGTATATCAACATTGCACACTATACATGCCATTATATAGGTCTATCCCTATAACCCGTAACCTATCTTGATTACTCAAAATCATCGGCTTTGCTACTTTGGAGGAGCTTTGCCTTACTCAATGCTTCGGATTTCTCAAAATCTACACACATATAATCATTGGTTAATCACTTCACAAAATAGGGCCTAAGTCGATCAAACACTTCCCTTTTTAGGTCAATTTAACAAAACACCCTACCCTTCCACCTAGTTCTAGATCCTCACCTTGTCTAACCCATCAACATTAACGAGAGGAACCCTAGGAAGTAGACATTACTCAAATTTTCAACAGTCAACCCTCCCATTGCTTCTCTACAATCTCAGTCCTAGTTCATCCATTTAGGGTTTTCTCTACATAATTTCCACCATTACAGGTCCATAATAAATCTAGGATTAACACTAATGAAGGTAGAGGTAGGAGAATTGGGATTCTTACCTTCGGAGAGTAGTTCACTGCTCTGGAGAAATTTTCCGTCTCTTAGCCCTTGTGATCGAGTTTTTGAGAATAATGGGATAAAACCCCGTAACTCCCACTTAAAATCCACTTTCTGACTCCTGTTGTCCACTGCAGCGGTCACACTTCCGCTGTAGCGGACTCGCTACAGCAGCGGTTCTAGCGGTTACTTCCTTATTTCGCCACGGCGGGACTCCGTCTGCTACTATGGTCTCAGTGAAGTGGGAATCCCACCACTGCAGCAGTCTCTGGACCACTAGCTACCCAAAAACGCACAGTTTTATACTTAGTTTATTTCACAACCTCCCTATCTTATCCATAGCCAATTTTTTGTGTTCTATGCCCTTAACCATTCTGTAACAACGTCAGGGTCATTGCATAGGGTCACCACCATTGACCTGGACCCAGTTTTACATTACGTATCTAGAGAACTATGTACCTCGTACCTTGAGAAATAGGAGGCGGGACGAGTTCACCACCATCGAGTTGCAACATACGACGCACAGTTCCATTCACTATCTAGGTAGGCTCTACCCTTATTGCCTATAGAGGAAGAGAGGATCAGACGGTTTGTTAAAGGTGTGAATAAGGGTCTCCAGTTATTATCCCTTCAGAGTTGTCCCAGGTAAGACCTTTCAGGAGGTAGTAGAGTATGTGAATAATATAGAGTGGGTAAAATAGGAAGGATATGCAAAGAATGCCGAGAAAAAGGCTCAGAGGGTGGGTTCCTACAGTGGCTCTGTTTCTAGGAATCCGGAATCACAGGGGATCTCTGGGTGCCCTATTCAGTCAGCCATGCAGGTGTCTAGGGACGAAGAAAATAGGAAAGGGATGGTGATATCCCCATAACGTGAAAACTCGTATGTTATGGTTTCAATAGGAATAGTCTACGCATGGTGTATGTGAGAGTGGGTTGATTTTGAGGCATAATGATCTTTGGACATTGTTTTTCGATATACCTATATATATAGTCCTTTTTTGAAACTATGATATTGAACGGTTAGTCATAAACCCTTACTTAAGAATGTGAAGATTGAACATTGAAGGGTGGGATATAGTTGTTGTATGGATTGAATCGTGACCCTGGAATTGTGTTGGAAAGTGAGCTATAGGGATAGTATGATTATCCTTGTTACATTGTGTCTATGCTTGTTTGGTCTATATCAAATCAATTGTCATTTCTTGAGAAAGAAGGTAGGGCAATTATGGGGCGAATCAATGTAGTTTAGGTATAAGGGTGGTGATAGATTGTGAAGAAATAATATATGGGAAATCTTGGAGGAAAACCGGTCGGACTACTACCTGAGCAGTATCGCTGCAGTGGTCTTGAAGCCGCTGCAATGAGACTGTAGTAGCGACAGCAGTATTGCTGCAGCGGAGCCCAATCTCGCAAGCAGCCTAGTTTGTACCTCACCATAGAATTTTGAATATAAATAACGTAATAATTGACTGATTATAAGATAGCCTCGAGCTAGGGTTGTATTACACTTGATGAGGTGAATTTCTTGTTTGTGTGTGATTTATTGATATTTTTACTATGATATGTTGTGTCTGAAATGATCAATGGAATCTATGAGAACTAAAAAAGTGAATGAAGAGGTGCGTCATTATCTGAAGGTAAATTATTTACAAGCTGATGAAAGAGGCCTAGGGCGGAAATGAGACTTGGAGGAGCAAATTGTACGATCAACCATAAGTGAGGGCTTGGATATATTAGTGGCTTGTGTCCGAGGTGAGCATCCGAGCGAGCGATATGAATGGGTACACAGAAAAGTATGACTAAATGATAATAAGGCTGGGTATATATACATGAGTACACATACATGTGATAAAGGAGTCATATGGCTTGGTGTACAATACATGGATTTCTAGAATCTCCCGTAGGTCATGACTGGAAGGGTAAGCTTAAGACCCTCTGGCATGTCTGTACAGTGATGTGACGGAGACGTGCACTCGGCATATCATCGATGATATAATCGCGAGATTAGAAATTGTGCGGGTATGGTATGATATACATACAGCTGCAATGATAAGGAGGTACAGGTATACACGTGTGATACAAGATATACTGACAAGATTCGAGTTTCAGATGAGAGACACGGTTGGGATGCAAAACATGATGATACGGTATAGGTATGGTACTATATGACATAATTATGATGTGGATAAACAAGTATGTACGTGTATTTGATCGTGGAGGATTTGACTCCATCAGCATGGTTTGGTGTTTCCTTATGTGTTCTTGAGCTATTTAATCTGTATTTGTGATTAAATGTTTGATTAAAGTGGATTTTGTGGGTTATAGAAGGTAGCATGACGGGTTTAATAAAAGGTAGTGAATTATCGAGGAGATTGATGGTTTCATTTTATTACTCATGTACGAAATCAAGTAAGTTAGATAGTTTTGTAAGGTGAATAAATAGGTCATAATATAATAGGACAGACATGGTCAGTAATAACGGGAGCGTAAATGAGGTAGACATGTTATGGAGGTTACATGGTGGATTGAAATAGAATTGAATTAGCTAAAACAGGGCTACAACTTAAGTAAAGTGGGGCTGCAGCGGAGCAGTTTCCGCTCCAGCGAGATCGCTATAGCAATTAGAATTACCCACTGCAGCGGGATGAGGGAGACATATTAGTAAATAGGATGAAGGCTAAGTCTAGGATTCTTGTATGAGAAATTGGTAGTTTAATAGCGTTGATAATGTAGCCAGTATTTCAGATGATTTAAGTTGTAAGTGGAAACAATTGTACATTGAATTGATCGATCTCATGTTAATTATTATGTTGTTATGTGAACTAATCTTAGTCGGTCAAATGCCTACCGGTACGTGTGGTGTACTGATACTATCTTGCTACACCTTTTTGGTGTAGGTTGTGGAAGGTTTGAAGTTTCTTGATTGACGTGGAGTACTCAGCATCAGCTTCTATGTTTTTCTTCTCAAGCAAAGCTATGTCATCTATCTTGTCATGTATCCTGTTAGAGCTCTTGTACCTGTTTAGACTAGGTCTTGGAGAGGTCATGGTTCAAAAAATGTTATTTTAATTTTTGAATCATTTGAATTCATGCAAGTTAAGTAGTCTTGAATTTACTTCATGTGTTGGTTAAGAGTAGGGTTCTCCTATTGAGATAGACTTGATGTAGGTACCCGCACGACTCCCCCATTTGGGTCGTGACAAATATCAACTTTTAAGATTTAAAACATGTTTTCTCATAAAGCATTTATGAGATTGATATGGAATTTCAAATTACTCTTGTCATCCCAACTTGACTCTTCTATATAATAGAAGTAGAAATAAATAGAAATAATAAAAGTGGAATAATATTTGTCAAAGATATTTTTCTGAGTTGAACTTAAGATAGATCTGAAACTTTCTAGAAAAGAGAGTGAGAGTGAAATTTTTTTAAAAAAGGTGGAAAAAATTGTAATGGATATTTAACCAAGTGTAAAAAAATTAGAGGCAACTCTACAAGATAATATATACATATATATATATATATATATATATATATATATATATATATATAGACACACACACATACAAACTCATTGCTAGCCACAATCTTTTTTAAATGGGTCAGCACTTTTCATATCAGGTTACAAGTTGTTGAATTTATTTATTTATGATATTTTAAGGAAAAGATACTCAATTGAAGCGTATAACTGTAAAAATAAAGTTTTGGATAAGAAATAAAATAAAAAATCAAAAGAATTAAAACAAAAAAAAAATATGGCTGCTTTAGTGATATACCGCATCATTAAAATTAGAGTGAGTTTAATAAGAATAAGAAAAGCAGTGAAAAGAGCCTAAAGTGATGAATCATTGGCGAAAGAACTATGTCACTTGATCATGCTACACACCACAATTATCTAGTATATAGATAAACTAGTTAAATTGCTCGCGCTTCGCGCGATCATTTAAAAATAAAAGTGGACTTGTTAAAGTGATTATTTAATATAAATTAATTCATAGAAAAATAAAAAATATGAAAAATACTCAACTAATTTTCATCTATAAAAGACATGTCTAAAGTCTAAACTAATGAAATCTCTTTATAAATAAAACTTGAAAGTTTTATAAAGTAATATCGAGTAAAAAAACTTTCAAAATTATAGTAAATTAACACAAATAGACTCTTCTTCCATTGTTGCTCTCTCATCAAAATGGTCTCCAAAATAATTCTAATAAACAAATAAAAAGATATAACAATCTTGGATTGCAAATCCACAAGCATAAATATAATCGTGTTTCTTCTCATTAGGTAGAAAAATATCTATGGTACATGAATAGAAATATTATCCATAATATTTATAAATTTTTTAATATAGTTATTTTTGTACTGCCATCGATGCACCAAATTTGAAACATATTACCATATATTATCGATAAGAGAAAGCTAGCTAAACAAACAAATACACAAAAAATAAATACAAATGATAGTGCTACTAGAACTTCTGAAATCTCTATTCAATTCAAGAAGAAAGATATTTTTTATAAAAGATGGCACCATGAAAAAAAATTCAACAACAAATGAAAAAAAAAATTCACATGTCGCAAAATAAAATACCTGCTAGATTTCACTTTCTACTTCAGAGATATAAAACCCTGAATGATTAGATCATATAACTTGAATGGATTGCATAACCTTACATATGCATCCTTGGAATCATTTTGGTGAGTGAGATGTTCCTGCAAGTATCTTTTAATTATTTAGGCATGAAAAATGATATCATCAAATACAATTAAATAAGCATGTGAATTGATTTATCAATTAAAGTAAATTTTAAACACCTTAATTAAATAAGTATAGGATAAAATATCTTGGAAGTTTAAATGTAAAAAAATTATTTAATGTAAAATAGTCATGTAAAGCAGCTCAATATCAACTCGGGATGTTAAGATAATTTTGATATCCCATAACAAATCATAGATACAACTTCAGACTAATCACTTAATGAAGAGAATATACTTGACTATTAAATTTTATGTTGGCAGAAAAGTAGAGTTACTTTACAAAGTAACAAAAAAATTATACACATATACTAAAATCATATCAAATTTTGAAAGGGACCTATTATCTACTTATTAAAAAGAAAAAGAGCATGCTTGGCAGGACGACCATTAACTATTACACAAAAGAAACTGTTGGATAAGCGATTTACAGGGACTTGCATAGATTTGTAAGACATAATTATTGGACCAACAAATATAACTATATTCTTTTATCTTGATAATATTCTCCTCCAAAAGCTATATACTTTTGGAAGATCCAACACGATTATGAAAGAATTTATGGAGGATCTGAGCAACACAGGTTATAATCATAAATGAAAAGTGATAGGCACGGTCATGAGACTTCACATATGTAGATTGCCATATTTATATCCATGATTCGTATAGCTAACTTAAGTATGTTTGTGATAAGGGTTTATAGCTGTTGTAATGAGACAATATTTGTTGAGGTACAATAATTTATTCTAACATTATCAAGTTAAACTGGGAAGATACAACTTATATATTTCATACCTTACACAAAAAAGAAAAACAAAAAGTCTTTATACAAAACAGAAAAATAAAAAGTCTTTACACAAAACAGAAAAACAAAAAGTTATGATGGACTTTCTTGGTATCCTAGTTCTTCCAACTTGAATTTTTAAAATGACTCTTGATTTAATTATGTCTATTCAAGTTGATAAAAGAAACTAATCTTTTCTTCGAAAATTAATTAGAAATGACATAAATAGAAATATTTCATCAATGTCTAATTTAAAGCATATAGAACTTGAAAGGTCCACACTTCCTATACAAGAGTCATTCTTGTTCCTCTTTTTTGTACTCCTTTCTTTTTTTTTTCTATTAGTAGAAGTTCAAATCTTACTGATCATTTTAATTATTATATTTAATGATTATATTATATAACCCCTAAATTTCCTGTAAAAACAATAACCAAGTAAGATAGTGAGTAGATGACCCCTAAGTTGGTTACAGAATAGTACTATTGAGTATTTACATCAAATATTTTCAAGCATATAAATGCTAAGAATATTTAAAAGAGACACAGAGGAAAAACAATGGATGAGATTAATGACCATGATTAAAATTAATGGTGATCTACAAGAATTAAAAAATCACAAGAATAACATACAAAAAGCAAAAGAAGAGAGTGATATATATTATCATGCTAAAAAAGTAAATACAAAAAGATCATTGCTTTGTCTAGATTTTAAGATAATTTACAATTTTTATGGGACTAACTCTCTCTATTGTCCTTTCATGTTCCTAATAATACCTTCAAAATCATCATCAAAATCAAATATCATAACATAAATAATACGAACATATGTGCTTCTTCAAATAAGGAGTAATATTACCAATAAATAAGTAACCAAGAAAATTATAGTCCATCAAGCATGCATACATCATAAAACAGAAGACATAACCTATTATAAAACAGAAAGAAAACAACAATTTAACAACTACATCCAATTCTTTAAATGAAACTGTCAAAAGTTACATCTCCAATTTTACTCTTAAGAATATATAGTCGATAAGCTACCAAATCAAACACATTATCTTGTGAAAAAATTATTTTATTGTGATTAAGCAAATCTATAAATCAACTCAAGCATGTCGTGAAATAATATTTTAGTAATTTTATTTTCCTAATTCAAAATAAAGTATTGAAAAAAGACTTACAAAACATAGGGGAAAGAGGAAAATCATTGTTTCTCCCTTTTTATGATCGAAAGAAAAAATATTGACATGTATTTCATCTTTTTCTCAGCACAATCACCAAAAATATATACATATATAACTTGATTAAAGGCAAATATTGCTCACAATAAAATTATAAATCTTTGACTTGTTTAAATTTATTTAGGCCCTATATACATGTAACTTGAAGCTTCAGATAGACACACAAAATTGAATGAAAAATTACGAAGATATCTTCTTTTTTCCCATCTTCAAGTCATCCCTCAATCTCAAAATTCATTTTGAGATCCTTAAGTTGTCACAAATTCGTAAATTACTTATATGATCCAAACTTGAAGGTATTCTACAAAAAAAAAAGTAAAATGAGAAGTCCATTATAATACTATAAACATTGACAAATTAGTTCATAAAATTTAAAAACTAATAAATCGAAAAGTAGATTTCATCCTTTAAGAGTTGAAGCGTTATATAAGAAATAGACAAAAATTTGCAAACTCAAATACACATTTCTCATTTGCTCCGTATGGCACGCTAGTCATGTATGAAAAATATCCCGACTTTTATTATAAGCCATTGAAAGTTTTTGTTTGTTTGTTTGTTTGTTGGAAATATAAAAGCATAAATTGTGAATCATGAGTAATAGAAGAAAAGGGCATGAAGTTGATGGTAATAATTTAAAAACTTCCATTGGAAACAGAGAATACATGTATTTTCATAGAGAGAGAAAAGGCCTTCTAAGAATAGGAGTTAATGTAAATGACTTTTGGTTATTTAGAAAAGCACCTTATAAGGAAAAACAGGATTAAAACTCCAAAATATATGAGGAAAAATGCAAATAAAAAAAGAAAAAATATAAATAGCTTTTCTAATCAATAAAACATGCTACATTATTGGGTTGAGGTCTCTCCTTTATATAAATATATAAATATAGAAAGATTGTTGGGGAAATGCAGAAGATGGAAAAGTGATTGGGTATAATGAATAGGAGTTAATGTAAGTGACTTTTGATTTTTTTAAGAAAGCACCTTATAAGAAAAAATAGGATTAAAACTCCAAAAAAATATGAGAAAAAATGCAAAAAAATAAGAAAAAAAGATAAATAACTTTTCTTATCAATGAAGCATGCCACATCACCGAGTTGAGATCTCTTCTTTATATAAATATATAGATATAAACAGAGAGGGTGTGTGTGTGTGTGTGTATACATGTGATAGATAGTTAATCAATGAATAAATATTTGAATTATCAATCATTTATATTACATATGTTTAAAAATAATTAGTGAGAAAATAAGATAAAAGAGAAATTATATAGTATAATACAATTTGAATTGCTCTTTGTACAACTCTTCATAGCCATGGTAATTCATGTCATGAAAAAATATCTAGCAGCTATTAATGGGAGAAGGAAGATGAATGGAGAATTGGATGTACAAAAAAGTTAAAGTAAAAACAAAGTAGTAGTAAATAAATTCAATGGAGAAAGAGAAGAAAAAATTGAGGGTATTGAAATGTTCTAGTGTCTTTGTATTTTTTTTTTGGGGGGGGGGGGATATCAACTTTTAAGTTTTAACGCATGTTTTCTCATAAACCATTTATAAGTTAGATGTGAAATTTAAATATTTGAGAAAATAAGATAAAAGAACAAATATATAGTACAATACAATTTGAATTGCTCTTTGTACAACTCTTCATAGCCATGGTCATCCATGTCATAAAGAAATATTTAGCCACTATTAATGGGAGAAGAAAGATGAATGGAGAACTGAATGTACAAAAAAATTAAAGTAAAAATAAAGTAGTAGTAAATAAATTCAATATAGAAAAAAAGAAAAAATGGAGGGTATTGGAACATTTTAGTGTCTTTGTATTCTTTATGTAAGAATATCAACTTTTAAGTTTTAACACTTATTTTCTCATAAAGCATTTACGAGTTAGATAAGAAATTTCAATATTACCCTTAGTCGTCCCAACTTAGCTCTTCTGCTGCCGCTAGCTCAGGTGTTGCTTCTCTATTTCTATCTACACGTGTTCTCACCATCTATGAGAGAAATAAGGAGGAGTTGTTAGATATTAATTTGGATCATTAGATACCAATTGGAATCAAGTAATCTCACGAAAGGAAGGAAGAAGGGAGTCTTCCTAAAGTACTGCAGCCCCTTGAAGATAAGTTACGGACGTCTCCGCATCGATCCGCGAGACTCTGCTAGACTGGTCTTAGTGCAATGGGATTGACAAACCTAGGGTTTTGATACCAACCTTGTCATAACCCAAATGGTCATGATTGACACCCACAATACCCCCCTGGTAGGCAAACCAATGATTCCCATATATTTCCCGAATTCAAACATTCAAAATAAAGTAATAGCCTTGAAATCAAATAGAATAATAAATCTAGATAGTATTGCCTGAAACAACTAATAGAAAAACAACCAACACCTACAATTATTTTGAAAATTCGATTTTAATTGCACTTTAGATGTCTAACTACCAATGTCAGTAAGGAAAACAAAACAACATAATTAAACCACAATGTCCGGATAAAAGACATGTGGGGAAGGAGAGTGGGACTGCCTACCTTGCTTTGCTCACCTTTCCAGGTAGTCTACTGCTGTTCTAAAGGTGAGGGCGAGAAGAACTTCCAGGATTGAATTTTGCACTCATAAAAGAAGCGCAGGAGTAGCGTCAATACGACACACAGTACTAGTAGGCATCATCGGCCGACCTTACATAATAACATATAAGAATGCAAACAACAAAATGAATTCAATTTAGAACACCACTCTTACATATACAATACATATTACATAAATTCAATTTTATTTAGGTGCAACCATCCTGCTCACTGGATTAGGCACTTCGCTACAGTGGTCGTTCATCCGCTACTGCGGTCTCGCTATAGTGGAACAAGACCTGCTACAGCGGTACTACCCTAGGCCAGCAGCAATAGTAGCTGCAGTTCGCGACAGAGGACCGGGCTGAGGATGCGGGCGAAGGCCTGCCACTGCCAGAGGAGGGGCCCCCTCTCCTGCTCTAGTACGGGAGATGTCAGTATCTCCGCTACCTCATGCAGTTCAGGAAAGGGTGGCTATAGAAGTGGAAGTTTCAACGCAGGAAGAGGCTTGTGCCGCTCCAACATCCTCCAAGGTTCTAGATTAGGTTCTTTACCTTCTGAGTGGCCTCGTGGGTAATAGGGCCGCTCTAGTGACTCCTGTAAGACAACAATCAGCGATACAACATGCAGCTGCTGTGGCTCCTCGCATTGATGACATGTCCGAGGCTGTTATGTTTTTTAGGCCAGTGGTTGGGCCTGTGATGACATGAGAGGAGCATGACTTGTTCTGGAGGTTCATCAAGATGAAGCCTCCAACTTTTTATGGTGTAGAGGCGGAGGACACCTATGAGTTTATTATAGATTGTCATGAGAGGCTCCATAAGATGTAGGCAGTGGAGAAATATGGCTTGGAGTTTGTCATCTTCCAATTGATGGGTGATGCTAAGCTCTGGTGGAGGGCCTATGTGGAGTGCAGACCAACAGGGTTACTAAACCAACATGGTCACCACCATTGACCTGGACCAATTTTACTCCACTTTTCTGGAGAACTATGTACCCCATACCTTAAGAGATAGGAGGCGGGATGAGTTCACCACCATCGAGTAGGGAAGCTCTTCTGTTGCAACCTATAAGGCATGGTTCCATTCACTATATAGGTATCCTCTACCCTTATTTCCTACAAAGGAAGAGAGGATCAAGCGGTTTGTTAAAGGCTTGAATGTGGGTCTCCAGTTATTAGCCCTTTAGATGGTCTCCTCGGGTAAAACCTTTCAAGAGGTATAGGAGTATGTGAATAATATAGAGGGGGTGAAACAAGAAGGGTATGCAAAGAATGCTGAGAAAAAGGCTCGGAGGGTGGGTTCCTACAGTGATTCCGTTGCTAGGACTCCAGCATCATAGGGGCTCTCCAGGCTCCCTATTCAGTCAGCCATGCAGGTGTCTGGGGACGAAGAAAATAGGGAAGGGATGGTGATATCCGCATAACGTGAAAACCTATAAGTTATGGTTTCAATAGGAATAGTCTATGCATGATGGTTTGTGTGAGAGTGGGTTGATTTTTAGGTGTGATGATCTTCACACATTGTTTGTTGATATACCTATATATATAGTGTAATACCCGAAAAGTTTCTGAGACTAGACTCGGGAATTTGAAATGAGAAGCAGCAGGAAATATGAGATTTTACTCAGAATGACTTGTGGTACGAGTTGTTGGAGGGTCTAACGACCCGTGGAAGCCACCCGTTGTTAGGTTCTGTAGTAGTAGGAGATTTTGTGGTAACGGGTCTAAGGACGATCCGTTGATTGATGTAACCGATCGTGGGTTGCAGTCATTGTTTGTCCATATGGTGCCAGAGTGGGATGGTACGAGTTGTGGCACGAATCATTGTAAGGAACAACGGGTCGTGGAAAGTACTAGTCAGAAGGTACTATGGGAATTATCCTAGAGGCAACAGATGGGTCCAATGACTCGTTGTTTGGAGGTACAAGTCGTTGGTGGACTCGTGGTAGAAGTCTTAGAAAAATGTAGGTAAAGGGTTAGTGGTGACGACGGGAGGAAGTAACAGATCATTTTTTGGAGTAACGACCTATCCTTTTGAGTCATGGTATCAGGACTTGAGAAGTTAAGGAGTGATGGAGGAAGTAACAGACGGATACCACGCGTCATGGTATTAAAGGAGACCCGTGGTATCAACCGTTGTCACTAGCAGTGCAAAATTTCTAGACTTTTTATTAAGGGTATTTTCACAATCACTAAGCTCTAAGGTCCTAAACTACTCTGTTTTACGCTTAGTTAGCGGGGTCTTAAGAGTGTTAACCTATCCTAAGACGTACCATTCCATGCATGCAAATTAGAGTTCTTCCTTGGAGATCAAGTTTGAAGAATTCCCCAATTTCTCTCCAATTACTTTTGGGCTTTCAAGAGGAAGTGTAAATAAAATTTACCCAGGTATGTGAGGCTATAAAAGAGAGTTCCTTTCACTCTCATGCTCTAAATTCTTCTCAATTCCATATATTCCAATTCTAGATTTAAGTTCATGATATATTGGGGTTTATTCCAGTTTTTGTGAAATTCTCTATGATCTATCTATGGGTCAATTTCTTTCATGTATCAAATCGAGTTTTATGATCTACGGGAAGATTTTATAGCTATTTTGATTATTAATCTGTAGTTTCAAATTTTAATTAAATTATACCTAACTATGTAAGTTTCAGGAAAAGTTATGTTATGATTCTATTATGATTTTGTTCTTGGTAAGTCTAAATTATGATTTACGATTCAGCTATGATTTCTCTTCAAGCACTCTTCATGGATTTATAAATATTAAGTATATAAACATTTTACAAGTATGCATACTTTTCATGATTTATGGATTTATGACTTTTTTCCAATTCATGGGCCCTTATTCATGGCTAATCATGTATTTCAAGTGGTAACCATCATGTTATTATTATTTATTTGGCCATGAACTCCATGAATGATTTCATAATTACTATACAACCCCTCATGTGCATGCTTTTGGGAGCAGTGTCTAGCATTGAGTAGACCCGACGTTCAGGTAAACCCCGTGGTCTCAAAACTATGTGCCACCATAAGTATATATATTTATTATTGGATGCCTGTGGTATCACCATACTGCATGTCCCCTTTCCTGGCAAGCTGGGGGTGGTCCTGACCACTTGGACGAAATAGTGAGGCATCATGTAAGCTCTATCATGATGATGTCGGTTAAGACGAGTCCTCCCATTGTTCCTCATGACTTATGCATGGTTATGTTTATGTTACTTTAGCTCAAGTTATGCTTTATAAAGTTTTCTCTTATGATTATGATTATGATTAGTTTACGAATGGTTTGAAAATCTTGAGCCCTTATGTTTACATTATGATATTATTTTATGATCATGCTTTCCTACTCTATGAACTTTTATGTATTTTAACTGTCCTCTTTTACTTACCTTGCATACTCAGTACATTCCAAGTACTGATAGCATACTCTATGCTGTACCATTTCATGATACAGGTCTGAGGGATCAGTCTCAGCCACATCATTACTCTTGCTTTCTCCTATGGCCTTTCTAGACAGTGTTGGTGAGTCCTCATCCTTTGAGGACATTTAGTTAACTATTGTTTGTACTTTTAGTTACAGACTTTGTCAAGCTAGTTGGGGATATTGTCCCATCAGCTCATCAGTTATGTTAGAGGTTTTTTCAGACATTATGTAGAAATTTTCTTGTCATTATTGACTCTATTTTAGAGTGATATGTATGCAAACTTCTTATTAAGCATGTTTTACTTTATCATTTTCTGCTTGTTGTATGCTCTTAGCTTCCATGTTCATACCATGGGTCGACTTGGAGTCTCCGGGGATTCCTTGTCTCGTGTCTCTATCCGGGCCTATGTTCGGGTCATGACAAACTTGGTATCAGAGCATTATGTTTTGAAGTATCCTAGGGTGTGTAAAAGTCATTTTAAGTAGAGTCTTTTTTACGGGTGTGAAGCACGCTACACTTATGACAAAGAGGCTACAAAATGTTTTAGGAAATGTCCCTTCTTTCATGATCTATGTCGTGTGATGAGATGTCTCTCTATTCTTCTAACTCATGTTATACGCATTTGCAGAATCATGCCTCCTCGCTAAGTTAACGGAAGAAGGAATGGAAATGGAAATGGACATGAGAATGGCAATGGGGATGGGCACCAGTAAGCCTACCAGCTCCCGAGGATGATGTGCCCAAGCAGGTGGCCCATGTAGAGTTTAAAGTTGCTATCGAGATGTTAGCTCAGGATTTGACTGACCAAGTCAACCAGTAGGAGATAGCGCATGTCCCCTAAAATGGGAATGCGGTAGCAACGAGAATTAGAGATTCTGAAGATCTGCATGAGTTTATTGATGAAATTTTGAAGATCACCCAGATCATGGGGGTGATAGGGGAGGAGTGCGTAGATCTAGCCTTGTATCAGTTGAAAGGGGTTGCGCATATCTAGTTCAGACAGTGGAAGGATGGAAGGGCAATTGGAGCGGGCCCTGTTGGTTGGGATGAGTTTTTTACCACTTTCATGGATCGGTTCTTTCCCCGAGAGATGAGGGAAATCAAAGCAGCTGAATTTGTGAACTTGAGGCAGAACAACATGATGGTCCAGGAATATTCTTTGGAGTTCACTCGTTTGTCCAAATATGCACCAGAGTTGGTGGCTGATAAGAGAGCTCAGTTGAGCAGGTTTATGCACGGAGTGGCGGACTACTTGGTCAAGGATTGTAGGACCTCTATGCTTCATCAGGACATTGAATTTCCTCGATTGGTTTTGTACGCCCAACAGATGGAGGTGGTACATCTAAGAGAGAGGGAGTCCAAAAGGGCCAGGACAGACAGTTAAGGGTTCTCCCAACAGAGATCGGGAGGCGAACATCCCCAGCAGTCTCATCAGAGATCCTTAGCTCTAGCGCCATCATCGGCCAGTTCTCCATCTAGACAGTGAGGTGATCAGAGGAGTGGGCCATCAGGTTCAAGGGGACATAGGAGCATGCAGGCAGAGCATATCTTTTCGGTCTATGAAAAGTGTGCCAAGAATCACATAGGGGAGTGCTTGATTGGGTCAAATATTGATTTTGGTATTAAAATTCTTTTGAATACGCAACCTATATCTATTCCTCCTTATAGAGTGGCTCCAGATGACCTAAAGGAGTTGAAGGAGCAGTTGAAGGATCTTTTAGACAAGGGTTTCATCAGACCAAGCAAATCCCCATGGGGTGCACCAGTTCTCTTTGTCCGGAAGAAGGATGGTTCCCTTCGAATGTGCATTGACTATCGACAATTGAACAAGGTGACAATCAAGAACAGGTATCCTCTCCCCAGAATTGATGACTTGTTTGACCAACATCAGGGTGCCAAGTGTTTCTCGAAGATAGACCTCAGATCCGGGTATCATCAGCTTAGGGTTCGAGAGAGTGATATTCCAAAAATAGCCTTCAAGACTCGATGTGGTCCCTATGAGTTTGTAGTTGTGTCTTTTGGACTAACAAATGCTCCTACGACTTTTATCGATTTCATGAGCAGGGTGTTCAAGCCGTATTTTGATATGTTCGTGATCGTGTTCATAGATGACATTCTCATATACTCTCGGAGCGAGGAGGAGCATGCCGCTCATTTGAGGGTGGTGCTACAAACTCTTAAGGATCACCAGCTATATGTTAAATTCAGCAAGTGTGAGTTTTGGTTGAACTCGGTAGAATTTTTGGGTCATATGGTGCCAAGTGAGGGTGTATAGGTGGACTCTCAAAAGATAGATGCTGTGAAGAATTGGCCTAGACCAGTGAGTCCTTCGGATATCAAGAGTTTCTTGGGCTTAGCTGGTTACTACAGGAGGTTTGTCGAAGGATTTTCATCCATTGCAGCATCGTTGACTATGTTGACCTAGAAGAAAGTTAAGTTTCAATGGTCGGAGGCTTTTGAGAAGAGCTTCCAAGAGTTGAATACTCGAATCACCTCAGCACCAGTGTTGACCCTATCTGAGGGTACCAATGGATTTGTGGTATATTGTGATGCCTCAAGGATTGGCCTTGGTTGTGTATTGATGCATCATGGTAAGGTTATAGCCTATGCTTCCAAGTAGCTGAAGGTCCATGAAAAGAACTATCCAACTCATGACCTCGAGTTGGCGGCGGTAGTATTTGCCTTGAAGATTTGGAGACACTGTCTGTACGGGGTCCATGTGGATGTGTTTATGGACCACAAAAGCCTACAGTACGTGTTTACCCAGAAGGATCTAGAACTACGTCAAAGAAGGTGGTTGGAGCTTCTTAAAGATTATGATATGAGTGTTCTTTATTATCATGGCAAGGCTAATGTGGTGGAAGGTGCTCTTATCAGGATTTCTATGTGAGTGTGTCCCATGTAGATGAGGAGAGGAAAGAGTAAGTGAAGGACGTGCATCAGCTTGGACGACTAGGAGTTCGTCTTGTTGACTCGACGGATGTTGGTGTTATTATTCAGGATGGATCAGAATCTTCCTTCGTGACTGAGGTCAAATCTAGACAAGACGAGGACCCTATTTTAGTAAAGTTGAAGGAAGCCGTTTAGAATTAGAAGGTTGAGGTTTTCTCCCAAGAGAGAGATGGCGTACTACGATATCAGGGTCATTTATGTGTACCGGGTGTTGATGACTTGAGGGAACGGATGTTGCATGAGGCTCATGGTTCTAGATATTCTATACATCTAGGTGCCACCAAAATATACCTTGACCTATGGGAAGTTTATTGGTGGAATGGCAAGAAGAAGGACGTAGCGGAATTTGTGGTTAAGTGTCCGAATTGTCAACAGGTGAAGGTTGAGCATCAAAGACCCAGAGGTGTGCTTCAAGACATTAGTATCCCTGCTTGGAAGTGGGACGAAATCAATATGGACTTCATTATGGGGTTGCCTTGTACTCGTCAACAATATGACTCTATTTGGGTGGTTGTACACAGGTTGACTAAAGTAGCTCATTTTCTACCAGTCAAAACGACCAATTCAGTGGAAGATTATGCTAAATTGTATATTTGGGAGTTAGTTCGGTTGCATGGAGTTCCCTTTTCCATCATATTAGATAGAGGTACTCAGTTTATCTCCCAGTTTTGGAGATTGTTTCAGAAGGGACTTGGTGCTCTGGTCAAGCTTAGCACATCATTTCACCCATAAACAGATGGTCAGGCTGAATGGACCATTCAGACTCTTGAGGATATGTTGAGGGCATGTGTGATTGATTTCAAGGGTAGTTGGGATGATCATTTGCCTCTGATTGAATTTGCATATAACAACAACTACCATTCCAAAATTCAGATGGCTCCGTTTGAGGCTCTTTATGGGTGGAGATATAGATTGCTTATTGGTTGGTTCGAATTCGGTGAAGCTACATTGATAGGACTAGATTCAGTCCACGAGGCTATGGAGAAGGTTCAGCTTATAAGGGAAAGGTTGAAAATAGCCCAGAGTCGTCAAAAGTCCTACGCTGATGTGAGGAGAAGAGAAATTGAGTTTGATGTTGATGATTGAGTGTTTCTGAAGGCATCTCCCATGAAGGGATTGATGAGATTCGAAAAGAAAGGGAAACTAAGTCCCCGTTATTTTGGCTCATACCGGATTGTGAGACGGGTTGGGAAGGTGGCGATGAGTTAGAGTTGCCCTCAGAATTGGATTTAGTGCATCCGGTGTTTCATGTGTCACTTTTGAAGAAGTGCATCGGTGATCCTACTTTGGTTTTTCTGGTGGAGAGAGTAGGTGTGAAGGATAGCCTTAGTTAGGAAGAGGTTCCAGTGGAAATACTTGACCGTCAGGTTCGGAAGCTAAGAAATAAGGAAGTAGCTTTAATAAATATTTTATGGAAGAATTAGCATGTTGAGGGAGCTACGTGCAAAGCCGAATCAGATATGATAGCTAAATACCCGCATCTATTCCCTTCCAACTCAGTTTTAGCTTGAGGTATCAGTTTCCTCCTTAGTATTCTATTCAGTTTCTCATTCAATTTGTGTGTCCCAGTTTCTTTTAAGTTACTGTATGTACATGTGGTTCATGAATTTGAGTCATCTTTTCCAGTCCGGAGTTAGTCGCTCCATTAGTTATCAGCTTTAGATGTTTAGTATTTGAGATGTCATTCCTATTTCCCCAACTTTCAGTATCTTCATTCAAATTTGAGGACAAATGTTCCCAAGGAGGAGATATTATAATACCCCGGAAGTACCTGAGACTAGACTCGGAAATTTGAAATGAGAAGCAGCAAGAAATTTGAGATTTTACTCAAAATGATTCGCTGGAGGGTCTAACAACTCGTGGGAGCCACCCGTTGTCAGGTTCTGCAGTAGGATATTCTATGATAATGGGTCTAAGGAAGACCTGTTGATTGATGTAATAGGTCGTGGGTTGCAGTCGTTGTTCGTCACTATGGTGCCAGAGTGGGGTGATACAAGTCATGGCATGACTCATTATAAGGAACAACAGGTCATGGAAAGTAATTGTGAGAAGGTGCAGTGGAAATTAGCCTAGAGGCAACGGATGGGTCCAACGACCCGTTGTTTGGATGTATGAGTTGTTGGTAGACTTGTGGTAGAAGTCTTAGAAAAATGAGGGTGAGGGGTCAGTGGTGACAACGGGAGGAAGTAACGGATCGTTGTTTGGAGTAACAATTCATCCTGTCGAGTCGTGGTATCAAGACCTGAGAAGTTAAGGAATGATGGAGGAAGTAACGGACCGATACCATGAGTCGTGGTATCGAAGGACGACCAGTGTTATAAATCGTTGTCACTGGCAGTGCAAAATTTCCAGACTTTTCATTTAGTATATTTTCATAATTCCTAAACTCTAAGGTCCTAATCTACGTCATTTTAAGCTCAGTTAGCAGGGTTTTAAGAGTGTTAAACCTATCCAAAGCCTCACAAGTCCATGCATGCAAATTAGAGTTCTTCCTTGGAGATCAAGTTTGAAGAATTCCCTAATTTCTCTCCAATTTCTTTTGGGCTTTCAAGAGGAGTGTAAATCAGATTTACCCAAGTATGTGAGGCTATGAATGAGGGTTCCTTTCACTCTAATTCTCTAAATTCTTCTCAATTCCATGGATTCCAATTCTAGATTCAAGTTTATGATATATTGGGGTTTATTCCAATTCATGTGAAATTCTCTATAATCTATCTATGGGTCAATTCCTTTCATGTATCAAATCATGTTTTATGATCTATGGGCAGATTTTATAGCTAATTTGATTATTAATTTATAGTTTCAAATTTTTTAAATTATGCCAAATTATGTAAGTTTCATGAAAAGTCAAGTTATGATTCTGTTATGATTTTGATCTTGCTAAGTCTAAATTATGATTTACGATTCTTGTTATGATTTATTTTCAAGTACTCTTCATGGATTTATTAATATTAAGTATATAAATATTTTACAAGTATACATGATTTTCATGATTTATGGATTTATGACTTTTGGCTAATTCATGGGCCCTTATTCATGGCTAATCATGTAATTTCAAGTGGGATCCATCATGATATTATTATTTATTTGGTCATGAACTTCATGAATGATTTCACAATTACTATATGAGCCATCATATGCATGTTATTAGGAGCAATATTTAGCACCGAGTAGACCCAGCGCTCAGGTAAACCCCATGGTCTCAGAACTATGTGCCACCGTAGGTATATATATTTAATATTAGATCCCTATGGTATCACCATACTGCACGTCGCCTTCCCTGGCAAGCCGGGGGCGGTCCTGACCACTTGGGCGAAATAGTGAGGCATCATGTAAGCTCTATCATGATGGTGTCTGTTAAGACGAGTCCTTCCATTGTTCCTCATGACTTATACATGGTTATATTTATGTTACTTTGGCTCAAGTTATGGTGTATAAAGTTTTCTCTTATGATTATTATTATGATTGGTTTGAAAATCTTGAGCTTTTATGTTTACATTATGATATTTGCTTTATGATCATGTTGTCCTACTCCTTGAAATTTTATGTATTTTAACTGTCCGTTTTTACTTACCTTGCATACTTAGTATATTTCAAGTACTGACCGCATACTCTATGTTGTATCGTTTTATGATACAGGTCCGAGGGATCAGTCTCACCCGCATCACTTCTTGCTTTCCCCTCCAGCATGTCTAGCCAGTGTTGGTGAGTCCTCATCCTTCAAGGACATTCAGTTAACTATTGTACGTACTTTTATTTACTGACTTTGTCGAGCTTGTTGGGGATGTTGTCCCATCAGCTCATCAATTATGTTAGAGGTTTATTCAGACATTATGTAGAAATCAGCTTGTCATTGTTGACTCTGTTTTAGAGTGATATGTATGTAGACTTCCTCTTAAGCATATTTTATTTTATCATTTTCCGCTTGTTGCATGCTCTTAGCTTCTATATTCATGTCATGGATAGACTTGGAGTCTCTCGGGATTCCTTGTTCTGTATATCTATCCGGGCCTATGTTTAGGTTGTGACATATAGTCCTTAACTATGATATTGAACGGTTAGTTATAAACCGTTACTTATATAATGTGACGATGGAACATTGAAGGGTGGGCTATACTTGTTGCATAGATTGAATTGTCACCCTGGAATTGTGGGGAAAAGCGAGCTGCGGGGCTAGTAAGATTACGTTGTGTCTACGCTTGTTTGGTCTATATCAAATCAACTGTCATTGCTTGAGAAAGAAGGTAGGGTAATTATGGCGTAAATCAATGTAGTTAGGTATAAGGGTGGTGATAGATTGTGAAGAAACAATCTGTGGACAATCTTGGAGGAAAATCAGAAGGAGTACAACCTTAGCAGTACCACTACAGCGGTCTTGAAGCCGTTGTAGTGAGATCATAGTAGCGGTAGCAATGTCGCTGCAGCAGAGCCCAATCTCGCGAGTAGCCCAGTTTATACCTCATCATAGAGTTTTTAAAATAAATAACATAATAATTGACTGATTATATGATAGCCTTGAGCTAGGGTTGTATTACACTTGATGAGGTTAATTCTTGTTTGTGTGTGATTTATTGATGTTTTAACAGTGATATGTTGCGTCAAAAATGATCAATGGAATCTATGATAACTGAGAAAGTGAATGAAGAGGTGCGTCACTATTGGAAGGTAAATTATTTACAAGCTGATGAAAGAGGCCTAGGACCGAGATGAGACTTGGAGGAGTAAATTGTACGATCAAGCCGTGATTGAGTGCTTGGATATGAGTAACTCATGCCCGAGGTGAGCATCCGAGCAAGCGGTATAAGTGGGTACACAGACAGGTATGACTAAATGATCATATGGCTAGGTGTACATACATGAGTACACAGACAGGTATGATAAAGGACTCATACGGCTGGTGGACAATACATGGATTTCTAGAGTCCCCTGCAGGTCATGACTGAAAAGGTAAGCTTAAGACCCTCTTCCATGTGCATACAGTGATGTGACAGAGGCATGCTCTCGGCATATCATCGATGATATAATTGTGAGATTAGAGATTGTGTGGGTATGGTATGATATACATATGACTGTAATGACAAGGAGGTACAGGTATATAAGTGTGATACAAGATATACCGACAAGATTCGGCTTTGAGGTAAGATACATGGTTGGGACACAATACATGATGATACGGTATAGGTATAGTATTATATGACATAATTATGATCTGGAGAAACAGGTATGTACATACATTTGATCGTGGAGGATTTGACTCCGTCGGCATGGTTTGGTGTTTTCTTATGTGTTCTTGAGCTATTTAATATGTATTTGTGAATTAATGTTTGATTAAAGTGGGTTTTGTGGGTTATAGAACGTAGCATGACGGGTTTAATAAAAGGTAGTGAATTATCAAGGAGACCACATGTTTCATTTTATTACTCATGTACGAAATCAAGTAATTTGGATAGTTCTGTAAGGTGAATAAATAGGTCATCATATAATAGCACGGACTTGGTCAGTAATAACGGAAGCGTAAATGAGGCGGACATGTTGTGGAGGTTACATGGTTGAATGAAATAGAAATGAATCAGCTAAACCAAAGTCTACAACTTAAGTAAAGTGGCGCTGCAGCGGGGCTGTTTCCGCTCCAGCGAGACCGTTGTAGCGATTAAAATTACCCGCTGCAGCGGAATGAGGAAGACAGATTAGTAAATAGGACGAAGGCTAAGTGCTAGGCTTCTTGTATGAGAAATCGGTGGTTTAATAGCTTTGATAATGTAGCCAGTATTCTTGACGATTTATGTCGTAAGTGGAAACAGTTGTACATTGATTTGATCGATTTCATGTTAATTATTATGTTGTTATGTGAACTAATCTTAGTCGTCCAATGATGCCTACAGGTACGTGTGGTGTACTGATACTATCTTGCTACACCTTTTTGGTGTAGGTTATGGCAGGTTTGAAGTTTCTAGATTGACGTGGAGTACTCTGCATCAGCTTCCATATTTTTCTTCTCAGACAAAGTTGTGTCATCTATCTTGTCAAGTATCCCATTAGAGCTCTTGTACCTATCTAGACTAGGTCTTGGGGAGGTCGTTTCAGAAAATGTTATTTTAATTTTTGAATCATTTGTATTCATGCAAGTTAAGTAGTCTTGAATTTACTTCATGCGTTGGTAAAAAGTAGGATTCTCCTATTGAGCTAGAGTTGAAAGAAGGTGCTCGCATGACTCGCTAATGTGGGTCATGACAAATATGAACTTTTAAGATTTAACACATGTTTTCTTATAAAGCATTTATGAGTTAGATGTGAATTTCAATATTACTCTTGGTTGTCCCAACTTGACTCTTCTATATAATAGAAACAATAAAAATGGAATAATATTTTTCAGAGATATTTATCTAAAGAGTTGAACTGAAGATAAATCTGAAACTTTCTAGAAAAGATAATGAGAGAGAAATTTTAAAAAAAAGGTGAAAAAAATTGTAATGGATATTTAACCAAGTGTAAAAAAATTAGAGGCAACTCTACAAAATAGTAAAATATATAAAAAGAGATACAAATATAAATATAGATACAAAAATAATTTTATCCTTTGATATTGATTTAGAGTAAAAAGACAATATGTCTTTGGTCGTTCCCTCTTCATCTTTCTTTATAATAGAGAATAGAAATACACACACACACACACACATACAAACTCGATTGCTAGCCACAATCTTTTTCAATTGGCCGGCACTTTTCGTATTAGGTTATGAGATGTCGAATTAATTTATTTATGATATTTTAAGAAAAAGATGCTCAATTGAAGCATTTAACTGTAAAAATAAAGTTTTGGATAAGAAATAAAATAAAAACTCAAAGAATTGAAACAAAAGAAAAAAAATTATGGCAGATTCAGTGATATACCACATCATTAAAATTAGATTGAGTATAATAAGAATAGGAAAAGCAGTGAAAAGAGCCTAAAGTGATGAATCCCTGGCGAAAGAACTATGTCACCTAATCATGCTATACACCACAATTATCTAGTACATAGATAGATTTAAAGAGAGAGTGTGTGTGTGTGTGTGTGTGTGTGTCTATATATATACATACATACATACATATATATATGTACATTTAATAGATAGTTAATAAATGTTACATCCTATAAGTTTCTATTGTTTAAAGGACACGTGCGTACGTACGTTGAGAGTTTCGGAGTACGACGCATGCGAGGAAGGGCTCGGGGGATGAATATACAAGCATGACATCGAGCGAGCAGGAGGTCGGGGCCGGAGGCCAGATGCCTTGGGACCCGCGCTGTGCCAGCCAGCCTGGCACTATGGCCAGCGCGTTGCGCCTCTTGGCCGGTGCTTTGGGCGGCGCTCAGTGCCCCTAGGCCACCGACCCCCCACTTATATATATATATATATATATATATATATATATATATATATATATATATATATATATATATATATATATTCTTAAGTGTTGGAACTTCATTTTAAAATATTCCCTCGGAAAAGAAGTGAGAGGAGCAAAGGGTTTCTTCCTTTTTTCGTCAATTACACTGCTAAACTCCATCCAAATGCAAATTCACCTTGGATAACGAGTTGTAGGTCTATGAGAAGCATCTCTGTGGAGTTATTTCTTGAAAATTCACACGGTGTACTGAAACCCCGCTGTGTAAAGGTTGTTGGGATTACTTCAAATCGAGTCCTAAGCAGCTATAGGCCATAGGTAAGCATTTCTCCCTTCTAAACTCTCGAGAAATTATGAGTTTTTAGCCGAATTAAATAGAGTTGAATTATAGTTAATATTATTATTAAAAGATATCATTGTTTGTTGAGTCTTATTATTGAAAATATCCTTGTACTCTCAGTGTAAGCGTTGAAGTTGAGTGGAATCGCTGGCTACAGGTTGGAACTAATCGAATAAGCAAGAATCGACATTCGAGGTATGTTAAGGCTAATCTCTTCGGCAAGCTATTCCTATCGTGTAATAATATGACCTATATCCTTGTAAGAAAGCCAGAAGCATGTATGTTTTGATTAGGTGCTACCATTAGTTTGAGATTAGCGTTTATTATTTCGGTTAGGACTGACCCTACCCTATATAGACTTCCGTCGACCAACCTCAGGGTTACTAGTAGTGTCATCGCCTATGGGGTTATATAGATCGCTCAGAAGGAGCTATATGTTGTCTGACAAGACTATATTCAGGCCCAAGGGCCATATTACAGTCCATCCACCAATGGGTTTCTATTTTTATGTTGTATCAGCATCACTGACCCTCCGTCGAGCCTTGTGTGCCCAGTGTGCAGTTATAAGAGCCCAACGGGATCAAATATAGCTATTGGAGCCTAACGAGCTTAGTTGCAGGCCCAGAGGCCGGGTAGGTTAGCTATAGTTACTCGTTGACTCATATTGACCACATTAGGGGTATATAGATTGAAGTATACTTGCCGAGGCTTATGGGGGCCAAGGTAGGTTATTCTATGCTGGATGTACCTTCCAGGCTTATGGGGGTCCGGTAAGGTTCTTGTTTGTATTACTTATTGTTAGTTATACAACAGGTTGTACGGCTATTTATATTATAACTCTTATCCTTTCTATTGATCATTTTCAGTTCTATTATCAGTATTATTCAGTCATTTTCATTACTTCCTTACATATTAATTACATATTGTATTGATGCCCATATTTGGGGTGCTGCATCACTTGCCTGCAGGTGTGGATAGATGTGGTTCAGGACCTTCCTAGCTACTAGCTAGAGTAAGCAGTCCAGTCAGCTCCTTTCTCCGGAGTTGATAGTTAGGGAAGGTTTGTTCTTTTGTTGTAAAGCTTTTGGGTAGGTTGGGGCCCTATCCCGGCCATTATTCCACTCTTAGAGGCTTGCAGGCTACAAATTGTCAGTTGTGGGTTGTTGTTGGTCGTGTGGTTCCTATGTGCTTTATTTTGTGTATGTTGGTCGTATGGAGCCTAGTTTAGCTAGTTAGTTAGCAGTCTTTCGGCATCAGTGTGGATATGATCGCCTGTTTTCATTCTTCTATAACTAGGAAGCATGGTGGTCTTGTCAGCCCGCATAAGATCCCTTTTACTGCCTTGTTGTTGGGTTAGCTATTTTCCTTTACAGGTGTTGCTTGGCCTTGTCCGCCCGACGTTGTATTTACAACTGAGATATAGCAGTTTTTTCTTGATTTAAGTTGCTGCCAGGCACTAAAGGTGTATATGTCCAGCCAGGTAAGCTCAGGTCCTAGTATGACATTAGGTGTCAGTCATTCTTCCCAAGGTGGGGCATGACAAACTTAGTATCAGCGCCGATCATATCCTAGGGAGTCTGCAAGACATGTCTAGTAGAGTCTTGTCTATGGGTGTGTTGTGCACCACATTCTATAGGCACGAGGCTACGAGGCATAATAGTGTGGTTACCCTCCTTTCTCTCCAGTCGTGTTATAGAGCAATGTTGTATAGGGTAACTCCCTAAGATTACATCATTCTTCTTTTTTTCATAGGAAATGTTTGACGCACGACAGACACGACTGGTCGGGAGCTGTATGTCGCGATAGGAGAGGGCACTAGTAGAGTGCCACAGTCAGAGCCGGCCCGATCTGAGGGCGATAAGGAGACTTCATCCTGGTCTCCCCAGCATTCCCCGCCACACCAGGAGCCCCCAGGGCAGTAGACATGTCAGCACCACCCCGACGGTCCCTATACCTATACCGTCAGATCAGCAGGTTAGGAGCGTTGTATATATGTTGGCTTAGATGATAGCTGATCAGTGCCAGCTGGTGGTACCAGTTGTTGCTAAATCTACTAGAGGACCTGGATGTTCGAGGGTACGAGAGATTCTTGCCCTGAGCCCTCTGCAATTCACGGGGACAGACTGTGGGGAGGACCCTCAGGACTTTCTAGATCAGTTACAGTAGATCTTTAGGGTGATGCATGCTACGCCTGCAGAGTCAGTCGAGTTAGAAGTATTTTGCTTATGGTACATAGCGGTGTTGTGGTACGAGAGTTGGGAAAGGTCCCGAGGCAAAGACTTACCCCCTCCGACTTGGTCCAATTTTTCATAGGCCTTCATAAATCATTACTTGCCGCGAGAAATTCGACAGGCTGGGTTAGATCAGTTTTTGCACCTGGAATAGGGTTCGATGAGTGTTCGAGAGTATGCAATGAGGTTTGATTCCTTGGTCAGATATGTGCCAGCCTTTGTTGATTCCATGCCAACCAGGGTACATCGGTTTATCATGGGCTACTTCCAGAATATGTGGAGACCTGTGTTACAACTACCTTACGAGAGGATATGGACATTACCCGCATTCAGGCTTTCACTCAAAATATTGAAGGGATTAGGCGGCGACGGCAAGAAGTAGAAAGGGCAAACCAGGAACAGCGTTGGAGGCCAGGCCCAGTGACATGCAGGCAAAATTTCAGGGTGGACCCAAGTCGTGAATGTCAGGAAGGCCACCCAAACCTCCATCTCTGCAGTAGAAAAGTGGTAGATCAGATCGTCGCGGAAAGTCGGGTCCCGACAAGAGCTAGCGAGCATCAGGTTCCCAACAGCAAAGGGGATTAGATTAGAGAGGCCCGCCGTACCGCGTTGTAGTATTTTCAGCCGACATCATTTTGGGATGTGCAGGTACGGTTCTACTGCTTATTATACTTATGCTCAAGAGGGTCATATGAGAAGGGATTGTCTAGCTACAGGTTAGGGTGATCGGGACCGGCAGGATAGGTCTTCAGCAGGGTTACATGCCCCAACACCTTCAGCAGGGCTAAGGCCCTCAGCTCCAGCAGGCAGAGGCCGAGGTAGATCAGGGGCATCTAGTTCTAGCAGTGGTCTAAATCGCACTTATGCCTTACTAGGGTGACAGGAGTCAGTGTCCTCACCAGATGTTGTGATAGGTATGCGGGATGTTTTCTCCCACTCAGTTTATGCTTTGATAGACCCAGGTTCCACTTTGTCCTATGTTACTCCATTAGTGGCCCAAAAGTTTGGTATAACGCTAGAATTCCTTCAGCAATCCTTCTCGGTTTCTACACCCTGGTGACTCTATTATTGCTAAGAAAATTTACGGGGATTGCACAGTAGAGATTGTTGGTCGCCAGACTTTAGCAGATTTAGTGAAGCTAGAAATGATTGATTTTGATGTGATTATGACTATGGATTGGCTAGTGCCATGTTATGCCAATGTGGAATACTGGACCAAGACTGTCCAATTTCACTTTCTAGGGGAGGTAGTGCGAGAGTGGAAAGGCAATGCAGCTACGCCAAAAGGTAGGTTCATATCCTATCTTCGGGCAAGAAAGTTGATAGCGAAGGGTTGTATTTACCATATTGTTAGGGTTTGGGATATGCAAGCAGAATCCCCGACTCTTCAGTCCAGCCCAGTGGTTATTGAGTTTCCAGATATGTTCCTAGATAAGCTCCCGGGTATTCCCCCAGAGCGTGAGATAAGTTTTTCTATCGACTTGCTACCAGGTACACAACCTATATCCATCCCTCCATATCGAATGGCTCCCGCTGAATTGAAAGAGCTAAAAGAGTAGTTGAAAGACTTGTTGGATAAGGATTTTACCAGGCCTTGTACTTCATAGTGGTGTGCGCTAGTTTTGTTTGTAAGAAAGAAAGATGTCTCCTTACACATGTATATAGATTATCAGCAGTTGAATAAAGTTACTATTAAGAACAAATATTCCCTTCCAAGGATAGATGATTTATTTGATCAACTGCAGGGAGAAAATATTTCTACAAGATTGACTTAAGTTCCGGGTACCATCAAGTGCGAGTTTAGGAGAAAGATATCCTGAAGACAGCTTTCAGGACCAGGTATGGTCATTTTGAATTTCTAATTATGTCCTTCAGATTGACGAATTCCTCAGTAGTGTTTATGGATCTGATGAACAACAAATTCAAACCGTATTTAGATCTATTTGTGATAGTGTTCATTGATGACATCCTGGTATACTCCTTCTCAGAAGCTAAACACAGAGATCATCTACGAACGATACTCCAGATCCTCAGAGATCGCCAGTTATACGCGAGTTCTCCAAATGCGAGTCCTGGCTGAATTCCATAGCTTTCTTGGGCCATAATGTATCAGATGCTGGTATCCAGGTTGACTCATAGAAAATTGAGGCAATCAAGACATGGACTAGACCCACAACTCCAACTGAAGTTCGTAGTTTTCTAGGGTTAGCCGGATAATAAAGAAGGTTTGTGAAAGGATTTTCTACCCTATCAGTGCCATTGACTAGGTCGACTCAGAAAGCAGCCAAATTCCACTAGACCAAGGCCTGTGAGAAAGCTTCCAGGAGCTGAAAAACAGGTTGACAACTATGCCAATACTAGCCTTACCGGAAGGTTCAGAGGGTTATGCTGTATACTCTGATGCTTTAAGCGTGGGGTTAGGGTTTGTTCTGATGCAACACGGAAAGGTGATTGCCTATGCTTTGAGATAGCTAAGGAAACACGAAAAGAACTACCCTACTCATGATTTAGAATTAGCTGCATCGGTTCATGCTTTGAAAATATGGAAGCATTACTTGTATAGTGTACATGTGGACATTTTTACTAACCATAAGAGCCTCCAGTATATCGTCACATAGAAGGAGTTGAATTTGCGGCAGCATCGTTGGCTAGAATTACTGAAAGACTACGACGTGAACATCTTGTATCACGTAAGAAAGGCTAATATTGTAGTCGATGCCCTTAGCTTGCATATCCATGGGAAGCTTAACATATTTGAGCTTAGAACAACGAGAAATGGCTCGAGAGCTGCACCAGTTGGCCAATTTAGCAGTTCGGGTAGTGGATTCAGAAGATAATGGGGTTGTGATCCAAAATACAATAGTGTCCTCTGATCGTGGGCAAAATAGCATGCCCAAGTGATACTTTATAACTTAGTTTTGCCTTGTTTATCTATTTATTTATATACATTCTCATGTGTTTTTATGTAAATGTGATTATGTATTAACCCACATGATTAGACCTTGTTTTTGAAGGTAAATAACGTATTTGAGGACTTAATCTATGATTTGGTGAAGTGGAGGAATGATATCAGGAGCGATACACCAAAGTTGGAACAAAATGAGGGATCACTGAAGGGTGCCGCGATTGGCACCGTGTCACGGAGCCATTGTGGCAGTGTTCTGCCTCCAGGATTTAAATTGGGCGATTTCCAGAGGGCTTCCGCGATACCTCTGTGTCATGGAGGTAGTGCTCCGCGATACACTCCGTGACACGGAGCCACTCCACTTTGGGCTAAATAGTTGCTTTTTCTCATTTACTATAAATAGGCCCCTTAGCTCCTAAAAAGAGGAAGTCACGATTTATTTCTGAAAAACTGCCAAGGAGTGAGGGAGAAGTGGGAGAACTCACATAGGGTTCATTAATTTCATCTTCTCTTCTACCAATTCTTGTAAGTAGGTTACTTTAATTATGTTTTCTTGTAATTATACGAACATGAGTGGCTAGAACCATCCCTCTAGGGTTGAAGCCACAAGATATGATTGTGATTTTGCAATTTAGTTTTGGTTTTAAGTTATTAATTGTTGTTTTGTCTTGCATTCTGAATTGTGGTTGTTTTATGACTGATCACCATGAAACAAGTGGGTTAAGCTTAGGTACATGCTTGAGAAAGATAACCTAGGCAAGAAAGAATGACTTCACTTACTTAAGGGCCAATAAATGCCAAAGGTGACATCTACTGCTTGGTCCTTTCATTTTTTCACCACCACCCCAGGAACATAAGAGAGAATTAGAGAAGAAATTAGGGGTGAGATTCATATCCTCAAGGTGGAGGAAAAAGTGGTGAAACTTGATACGTCGTGCTGCGACGTAAAATTAGATGCTGCTTGGGAGGCAACCCAAGGGTACCATTTTAATTTCTTGCATTTGTGTTGATTTTATTTATTTTTCATCTTGTGTTGTTTTTGGTGGAAAGTTAAGCACAGATGGAGGGGAAGTCTGAGTACCCGTGGAGGAGGAAGCTAAATAGCATGGAAGAGGAAAAGTGTGGGGTCAAATACCCACTTGTTCAAAGGAAGAAAAGCATGCTATTAGCTAGGCCTAGAGGCCTCAGGGAGTATTTCCCACCCTTTTAAATTTTAATTTGATGCTATGAGGATATAGCATGATTCAAGTGTGGGTTAGGAAAATTTCAAGGGAAATTTCAAATTTTTTGTGCTTAATGATTTTTGGTGAATGTAATGCTTGTGAGAAATATTTGAAAAATTTTTGTGAGTCAAGCATGACTTCATCACCCGTTGGTTTTTCTTTTCGGTTCTTTTCCGACGGGGGGTCTTTGAACCAAAGAATAAAAATTTTCTTTGTCTGTATATAGTGTTTTTAGTCATAGTTAGAGACTATCTCCGACAATGGATGGATGATGACCGTCTTGAGGAAAATTAGTCAATAGGTTTTGATTTTTGAACCCATAGCTAATTGATGGCTTGATGTTCTTGTTATGTGCTATACATGATTGTATGATGCAAGTGTGGTTAGTGTTGAAGCATGTAAGAAGTGTATAACTTTGTTGAGACACCTAGGCTCTTGAATTTGACTCTATGTGCTGAACGCTTAATTTTGAATTCTTATGATTAGCTGAGTTAAGAGTCTACTAGATGTGTCTTGAATTGAGCATGTGTTGTGAGTGTAAGTTTTTCGAATATTCCGTGCTATTGTGGAATGTCTAGAACTTGCCTGGTGTGTATATAAAACAAAATGAAGGATGTGAATTGTAGGAGATGATTTAGGCATTTCTTTGAATGAACCTAAATGTTATCCCTCACTTTACCTACCTTGAATATTTAATCCTAGTTAGCCCCATTGAGCCTTGAGCCTATTCTTTGATAGCTACAACATAAGCTTAATCCTTTTTCTTTCATTAGCCTTGAATTTGATCAAAAACTCCTAAGCGCATAAGGGAAATATCCGAAAGAGTGAAGGAGTGAGAAGCATGAAAAAGAAGGGAAAGTAGCAGTTGTAAAAGTTGAGAAAGGTCAAGGGTGCACTTGTTTGAAAATACTTGATTATTGGTAGGGAGTAAGAAATAAATGAATGAAAAAAATTGCTTAAGTACTCCTTACTACTAAGCTGAGTGTGCTTAAATAAATGAGAACGAGAAGAGAAAATTCAAGATTGAAAAGAATGAGGAGGAAGTAAGAAAAGAGATGTCCTTAATGAATGTTGGATGTATAAAAGCGCTTGGGGAAGATAGTCACTATTACTGGCCAGAATAGTACCTACCCGTCCCTTAGCTTACAATACAACCCATTAAGTCTTACTTGATCTTACGTCCATACATCCTTAAATTAGTGGAGTAAAACACTAAGGGCAACCTTATGGTTCACTACATGATGCATGTGAATTCTTTGAGAGAGCGAGCGTAATCTTATTCATATACCCCATACATGTTGTGATTTGAAAATTTGTGAGTAAAAATGGGTAACTCTCTTATTGTGAGGGCACATGTTTAATGAGAGATAATGTTCATGTCGGATTTCTTGATCAGTTGATTTGCACGAGTTTGCTAAGATTGAGAGTCGATTCTTGAGGATAGGAAGTCTTAACGAAGTTGTATATCATTTCATTGATTAAATCGTGCATGCTCTATTTTTAACTTGATATCTTAAATAATCATTATAGCCGTAGCTTGAATTATCTTGCTAAATTAGTTATGTGTGAGTCTTCATTTACATGAGATGTAAAAGGGTTGTTCGAGGACGAACAAGGCTTTAAGTGTGGGGTAGGTGATCGTGGGCAAAATAGCATGCCCAAGTGATACTTTATAACTTAGTTTTGCCTTGTTTATCTATTTATTTATATACATTCTCATGTGTTTTTATGTAAATGTGATTATGTATTAACCCACATGATTAGTCCTTTTTTTTAAAGGTAAATAACGCATTTGAGGACTTAATCTATGATTTGCTGAAGTGGAGGAATGATATCGGGAGCGATACACCAAAGTTGGAACAAAATGAGGGATAACTAAAAGGTGTCGCGATGGGCACCGTGTCACGGAGCCATCGCGGCAGTATTCTGCCTCCAGGATTTAAATTGGGCGATTTCCAGAGGGTTTCAGTGATACCTCCATATCACGAAGGCAGTGCTCCGCGATACGCTCCGTGAAACGGAGGCAGTCCACGATACACTCCATGACACAGAGCCACTCCTCTTCGGGCTAAATAGTTGCTTTTTCTCATTTACTATAACTAGGCCCCTTAGCTCCTAAAAAGAGGAAGTAATGATTTATTTCTGAAAAACTGCCAAGGAGTGAGGGAGAAGTGGGAGAACTCACCTAGGGTTCATCAATTTCATCTTCTCTTCTACCAATACTTGTAAGTAGGTTACTTTAATTATTTTTTCTTGTAATTATACGAACATGAGTGGCTAGAACCCTCCCTCTAGGGTTGAAGCCACAAGATATGATTGTGATTTTGCGATTTTGTTTTGGTTTTAAGTTATTAATTGTTGTTTTGTCTTGCATTCTGAATTATGGTTGTTTTTATGACTGATCACCACGAAAACAAGTGGGTTAAGCTTAGGTACATGCTTGAGAAAGATAACCTAGGAAAGAACAAGAGAATGTAGGGAGCAAGATTGTATCTCACGATATGATTTGTGTTAGGATAGAAATATACCTAATACCTTGCTATGTTGATAAAATGGGATGAGCTAGACACCAACTTAGAATTATCACATCACCACTCGAAGAAGTAGTTGTGAGGCTAAGTTGAGTTAAATGATTAGAGGTATGAAAGTCCCTAATCAAGAGCATAAACCCCATAAACCACATTCACGTAGTGAATTGCCCACGAACTAGAATGTCACATCCCCGCTCAACGATGTAGTAGTAAAGCTAGTTTGTCGTGTTTAGAGGTTCGAAAGACCATGAACATGCAATTCCAATTATGTGAGACGACAATTGATAGTTTCATACTTAAATCATTGCAAATCATAGTATCGCATGATTATCCGGCTTTAACTCTAGTTGCTCCTTGAATTAATCAGAGTATTTCATTGACCGCCCCTAGACTTAATTAACTCTATCGAAAACTTCTTTAATCAACAATTGCGGCATTTATTATCACACTTGAACTTCATAGTTAGCTGAATTGGTCCGTCCCTATGGGTTCGACATCCGGCTCTTAAAAAGGGCCACTATATTACTTGTACGACCCGTACACTTTCGGCAGTATGAGGACCCTAATCTAGTATAGCTTAGAGACAAGGTTCAGCAGGGTGAATTATCAGCCTTCAAGTTAATGGAAGATGGGGTCTTGAGATTCAGAGGTCAACTCTGCGTTCCAGATGTAGCAGGGCTCCGCCAGCAGATTATGGCAGAGGTACATTATTCTCGTTACTCTCTTCATCCAGGTTCGATGAAGATGAACCATGATATAAAGGAGATATACTGGTGGCCTGGAATGAAGAAAGGCGTGGCTGAATTTGTAGTATAGTGTCTTAATTGTCAGTAGGTAAAGGTTGAACATCAGAAATCTAGCGGATTGACTTGGGATATAGGGGTGCCTATGTGGAAATGGGAAGCAATTAATATGGTCTTTGTGATAGGGTTACCTCTCACTAGACGTAAATTCAACTCAATTTGGGTCATTGTCAACAGACTGACGAATTCAGCCCATTTATTGCCAGTGGGACTACATTTTCAACTGAAGACTATGCTGAGTTGTATATCAAGGAGATAGTTTGACTACATGGTGTTCCAGCATCCATTATTTCTAACAGAAGGTTATAATTCACAACTAGATTCTGGCAGTCATTTTAGAGTTTGGGGATGTAGGTTAGTTTGAGTACAACTTTCCATCCCCAGACAGACGACCAGGCAGGGTGCACCATTCAAACACTCGAGGATATGCTACGAGCGTGTGTGCTAGACTTTGGAGGGAGTTGGGACGAGCATCTACCCCTTGTTGAATTTGCATACAATAACAAATATTGTTCTATTATTCAGATGACCCCTGATGAAGCTTTCTATGAGCGAAAATGTAGGTCCCCCATAGGATAGTTTGAAGTAGGGGAGACAGGGTTAATTGGACCTAATATAATCCATCAATCATGAGAAAAAGTGAAACTCATCCGAGAACAGTTGCTAATAGCCTAGAGTCATCAGAAGTCCTATTCTGATGTGCGGCATAGAGACTTGGATTTAATATTGATGATTGGGTATTTCTTAAAGTTTTGCCGATGAAAGGCGTGATGATATTTGGCAAGAAGGGAAAGCTTAGCCCTAGGTTCATTGGCCTGTATCGGATTCTCCGAAGAATAGGCGAGTGGCATATGAGTTAGAATCTATTCATCCACTCTTCCACGTGTCAATGCTATGGAAGTTCATAGGGGACCCATCTCAAGTTGTTCCAGTTGAGGATGTTCAAGTTACTGAAGAGTTATACTACGAAGAGACTCCAATTGCTATACTAGATTGGCAGGTCCATAGACTGCGGACTAAAGATGTAGCCTCTGTTAAAGTCTTGTGGGGGAACAAAAATGTAGAAGAGATGACTTGGGAAGTTGAGGGCGACATGAAGTATATATATTCTCACTTATTCCAAACTTGACCCAGATTATACAGTTGAGGTGAGATGTTGTTCAGATGTTACTCTATTGCTTATATTACTTGTACTGTTCAGTTGTTCACTTCTATGTTGTGGAGTAGTTGTTTATAGCGTCCTATGAGACTCCTATGTTGGACTTTTCTGCATTTCAAGTTGCCAGATAGTCCATATTACAGAGGAGACTCTGCCGAAATATTTCTGGCAATAGATAAAGGAGTTGAGTCTTTTATGTCTAAAGATTACATTTGAGGAAGAATGTTCCTAAGAGGGGGATGATGTTACACCCCGTAAGTTTCTATCATTTAACGGATGCATGCATAAGTATGTTGAGAGTTTAGGAGTACGACACATGTGAGGAAGGGCTCGAGGGATGAATATACGAGCATGGTATCGAGCGAGAAAGAGGCTGGGGCCGGAGGCCAGGCGCCTTGGGCACCATGCCGTGCTAGCCAGCCTAGCACTATAGGCGGTGCGCTGCGTCCCTAGGCCACCAATCCCCCAATTATATATATATATATATATATATATATGTATGTGTGTGTGTGTGTGTGTGTGTGTGTGTGTGTGTTGGAACTTTGTTTTAAAGTATTTCCTTGGCAGAGAAGTGAGTGAAGCGAAGGGTTTCTTTCGTTTTTCATCAAATTACGCCACTAAACTCCATACAAATGAAAATTCACCTTGGATAATGAGTTCTAGGCCTACGAGAAGCATCTCTGCAAAGTTATTTCTTGAAAATTCGCTTGGTGTACCTGAACCCCTCCGAGTAGAGGTTGTTGGAATTACTTTAGATCGATTCCTAAGAGGCTACAGGTAGTAGGTAAGCATTTCTCCCTTCTAAACTCTCGCGAAATTATGAGTTTTCGGCTGAATTAAACAGAGTTGAATTATAGTTAATATTATTATTGAAAGACATCACTGTTTGCCGAGTCTTATTATTGAAAATAGTCCTATTCTCTCAGCGTAAGGGCTGCAATTGAGTGGAGTCACCGGCTACAGGTTGGAACTAATTGAATAAGCGAGAATCGGCATTCAAGGTATGTTAAGGCTAATCTCTTCGGTAAGTTATCCCTATTGTATATTAATATAACCTATATCCTCGTAAGATAGCCAAAAGCATGTATGTTGTGTTTAGTTTCTACCGTTAGTTTGAGATTAGTGTTTACTATTTTGGTTGGGACTGACCCTACCCTATATAGCCTTCTATCGACCAACCTCAGGGTTACTAGCTCTGTCATCACCTACGGGGCTATATAGATCGCTCAGAGGAGCTATATGTTTTTTGACAAGACTATATTCAGGCCCAAGGGCCATATTACAGTCCATCCATGAATAGGCTTCTATATTTATACCATATCGGCATCACTGACCCTCCATTGAGCCTTCTGTGCCCAGGGTGCAGTTACAGGAGCCCAACAAGCTCAGACACAAGTATAGCAGCCCAGTTGTAGACCCATAGGCCTAGTAGGTTGGCTATAGTTACCCATTACTCATATTGACCACATTATAGGTATATATATTGAAGTGTACTTGTCTGGCTTTATGGGGGCCTAGGTAGGTTATTCTATGCTGGTTGTACCTTCCTGGCTTATGGGGGCCAGGTAAGGTTCTTGTTTACATTACTTATTGTTAGTTATACAACAGGTTGTGAGGCTATTCAAGTTATAACTCTTATCATTTCTATTGATCATTTTCAGTTCTATTATCAATATTATTCAGTCATTTTCATTACTGCCTTACATATTCGGTACATATTGTACGGACGCCCATCTTTGGGGTACTGCATACTTGCCTGCAGGTGCAGAGAGACGTGGTTTAGGACTTCCTAGCTTCCAACCAGAGTAAGCAGTCCAGTCAGCTCCTTTCTCCGGAGTTGATAGTTAGGGAAGGTTTGTTCTTTTGTTGTAAAGCTTTTGGGTAGGTTGGGGCATTGTCCCGGCCATTATTCCACTCTTAGAGGCTTGCAGGCTACAGATTTTTAGTCGTGGGGTGTTGTTGGTCGTGTGGTGCCTATTTACTTTATTTTGTGTATGTTGGCCGTGTGGGGCCTAGTTTAGCTAGTTAGTTAGCAGCCTTGTTGGCATTAGTGTGAATATGATCGCCTGTTTTCATTCTTCTATAACTAGACAGCATGGTGGTCTTGTCGGCCCGCATAGGATCCCTTTTACCACCTTGTTGTCGGGTTAGCTATTTTCCTTTATAGGTGCTGCGTGGCCTTGTCGGCTCGGGACTGTATTTACAGCCGAGATATAGCAGTTTGTTTTCTTGATTTAAGTTGCTGCTAGGCACCAAAGGTGCATATGCCTAGCTAGATCAACCCAGGTCCCAATATGGCATTAGGTGCCAGTTATGCCTTTCAAGGTGGGGCATGACAATAAATGAATAAATACTGAATTATCAATCATTTATATTAAATATGTTTAAAAATAATTAGTGAGATATGAAGATAAAAAACCAAATATATAGTACAACACCAATTTGAATTGCTCTTGGTATAGCTCTTCATAGACATGGTCATTCATGTCATGAAAAAATATCTAGCAGCTATTAATGGGAGAAGGAAGATGAATGAAAAATTGAATGTACAAAAAAGTTAAAGTAAAAATAAAGTAGTAGTAAATAAATTCAATGGAGAAAGAGAAGAACAAATTGAGGATATTGAAATATTCTAGTGTCTTTGTGTTTTTTTATGGAAGAATATGAACTTTTAAGTTTTAACACATGTTTTGTCATAAACCTTTTATGAGTTAGATATGAAATTTCAATATTTGTGAAAATAAGGTAAAAGACCAAATATATAGTACAGTACAATTTGAATTTCTCTTTGTACAAATCTTCGTAGCCATGGTCACCTATGTCATGAAAAAATATCTAGCCAATATTAATGGGAGAAGGAAGAATAATGGAGAATTGAATGTAGAAAAAAGTTAAAGTAAAAATGAAGTAGTAGTATATAAATTCAATGTAGAAAGAAAAGAAAAAATTGAGGGTATTGGAACATTTTAGTGTCTTCGTATTTTTTTATGGAAGAATATCAACTTTTAAGTTTTAACACATGTTTTCTCATAAAGCATTTACGAGTTAGATGTGAAATTTCTATATTACCCTTAGTCGTCCTAACTTAGCTCTTTTGCTGCTGCTACTAGCTCGGGTGTTGCTTCTTTATTTCTATCTACAAGTGTTCTCACCATCTATAAGAGAAATAAGGAGGAGTTGTTAGATACCAATTGGAATCAAGTAATCATATGAAAGGAAGGAAGAAGGGAGTCTTCCTAAAGTTCTGCAGCCTCTCGAAGATAAGTTATGGATGTCTCCGCATCGATCCGCGAGACTGTACTAGACTCATCTTAGTGCAATGATATTGACGAACCTAGGGCTCTGATACCAACCTTGTCACAACACAAATGGCCGTGATTGGTACCCACACTACCCCCCCCCTCCCGGTGGGCGAACCAACGATACCCAACAAATTTCCTAAATTCAAACATTCAAAATAAAGTAATAGTCTTGAAATCAAATAGAACAAAAAATCTAGCTAGTATCACCTAAAACAACTAATAGAAAAACAACCAACACCTACAATTATTCCCAAAATCCGATTGCATTGCACTTTAGATGTCTGACTACCAATGTCTATGAGGAAAACAAAAAACATAATTAAACAAAAATTTCCGGACAAAAGACATCTTAGGAAAGAGAGTGGGACTGCCTTCCTTGCTTTGCTCACCTTTCCGGGTAGTCTGCGGTTGTTCTAAAGGTGAGGGCGAGAAGAACTTCCGGAATCGAATTTTGCACTCAGAAATAAGGGCAAGAGTAGCGTCAATCCGACATACAGTACTGGTAGGCATTATCGATCGATCTTACATAATAACATATAAGAATGCAAACAACATGAATTTAGTTTAGAACACCACTCTTACATATATAATACACATTACATAAATTCAATTATATTCAGGTGCAACTGTTCTGCTCACCGAATTAGGCACTTCACTGTAATAGTTGCTCGACTGCTACTGCGGCTAGCTATAGCGAAACAAGACCTACTACAGTGGTACTACCCTGGGCAGCAGCAGCAGTAGCCGCAATTCGCGGTAGAGGACCGGGCCGAGGATGAGGGCAAAGGTTTCCGCTAAGGTCCGCTCTTCTTATCTAGTACGGTAGATGTCAACATCTCCGGTACCTCCTACAATTCAGGAAAGGTGGCTGTAGAAGTGGAAGTTTTGGAGAAGGGAGAGGCTCGTGCCGCTCTAGCATCTTTCGAGGTTCTAGCTTAGGTTCTTAACCTTCTGAGTGACCTTGTGGGTAATGGGGTAGCGCCAGTGACTCCTTCAAGACAACAATTAGGGATACAACATGCAACTGCTGTGGCTCCTCGTATTGATGACATGTCTGAGGCTGTTATGTTTCTGAGGTCGGTGGTTGGGCCTGTGATGACAGGAGAGGAGCATGACTTGTTCTAGAGTTTCACCAAGATAAAGCCTCCCACTTTTTATGGTATCGAGGCGGAGGACACCTATGAGTTTATTATAGATTGTCATGAGAGGCTCCATAAGATGTGGGCGATGGAGAAATATGGCGTGCAGTTTTTCACCTTCCAATTGATGGGTGATGTTAAGCTCTGGTGGAGGGCCTATACGGAGTGCAGACCAACAGGGTCACCACCATTGACCTGGACCCAATTTTACTCCATGTTTCTGGAGAACTATGTACCCTGTAGCTTGAGAGATAGGAGGCAGGATGAGTTCACACCACTGAGTAGGGAAGCTCTTCTGCTGCAGCCTACGAGCCACGGTTCCATTCACTATTTATGTATGCTTTACCTTATTGCCTACATAGAAAGAGAGGATCAGGCGATCTATTAAATGCCTAAATATGGGTCTCCAGTTATAAGCCCTTCAGATGATCTCCTCAAGTAAGATCTTTAAGGAGGTAGTGGAGTATGTGTGGACTATAGAGGGGGTAAAATAGGAAGGGTATGCAAAGAATGCCAAGAAAAAGGCTCGGAGGGTGGGTTCCTACAGTGGCTCTGTTTCTAGGACTCCGACATTACAGGGGCTCTCTGGGCACCCTATTCAGTTAGCCATGCATGTGTTTGGGGAACGAAGAAAATAGGGAATGGATGGTGATATCCCCACAACATGAAAACCCATAGTTATGATTTCATTAGGAATAGTCTATGCACGATGGTGTGTGTGAGAGAGGGTTGATTTTGAGGCGTAATGATCTTCTGACGTTGTTTTTCGAAATAGCTATATATATAGTCCACTTTTTCTTAAACTACGATATTGAACGGCTAGTCATAAACCCTTACTTATATAATGTGAAGTTGAACATTGAAGGTCGGGCTATAGTTGCATGGCTTGAATCATGACCCTTAAATTGTGGGGGAAAGCGAGCTACGGGGCTAGTAAGATTTTCCTTGTTACGTTGTGTCTTATTATATTTGGTCTATATCATATCAACTGTCATTGCTTAAGAAAGAAGGTAGGTAATTATGGGGAAAATTAATGTAGTTTAGGTATGGGGGGGTGGAGGGGTGAGAGATTGTGAAGAAACAATCCATGGGAAATCTTGGAGGAAAACTGGTCGGAGTACTACTTGAGTAGTACCGCTGCAACGATCTTGAAGCCGCTACAGTGAGACCACAGTGTCGCGGCAGCGGAGCCCAATCTCGCGAGTGGCCCAATTTGTACGTCATCATAGAATTTTGAATATAAATAACATAATAATTGACTGATTATAAGATAGCATCGAGCTAGGGTTATATGACACTTGATGAGGTGTAATTTTTGTTTGTGCATGATTTTTTGATATTTTAACTGTGATATGTTGTGTTTGAAATGATCAATGGAATCTATGATAACTGAGAAAGTGAATGAAGTGGTACGTCATGATCGGAAGGTAGATTATTTATAAGCTGATGAAAGAGGCCTAGGGCCGAGATGAGACTTGAAGGAGTAAATTGTACGATCAAGCCATGAGGGCTTGGATATGAGCGGTCATGCCCGAGGTGAGCATCCGAACGAGCAGTATGAGTGGGTACATAGACATGTATGAATAAATGATCATACGATTGGTGTACATACATGAGTACATAGACAGGTAGGATAAAGGACTCATATGACTAGGTGTACAGTACATGGATTTCTAGAGTCCCCAGCAGATCATAACTGGAAGGGTAAACATAAGATCATCTGCCATGTGTGTACAGTAATGTGACAGAGGCATGCGCCCGACATATTATCGATGATATAATTGCGAGATTAGAGATTGTGTGGGTATGGTATGATATACATACAACTGTAATGACAATGAGGTACAGGTATACAAGTGTGATACAAGATATACCAATAAGATTTGGGTTTGAGGTGAGAGACAAGATTGGGACACATACATGATGATACAGTATGGGTATGATACTATATGACATAATTATGATGTGGAGAAATAGGAATGTATGTTTATTTGATTGTGGAGGATATGACTCCATCAACATGGTTTGGTGTTTTCTTATGTGTTCTTGAGCTATTTAATCTGTATTTATGATTGAATGTTTGATTAAAGTGGGTTTTAATACAGGATTGTTAAGTCCAGATATCATACCCACGGGGACTTATCAATTTTATCGTTATAAGGTTATCACTTTGATTTCACTAATATATGAAACATATAAATTGGAGATTGGTTTGAAAAATTAAACTACTAAACTTTAAATGTAAATATTAACTACAAACGAATGCAAGCTTGATTGTATTTCGATAATGATGAAAAACTAGGGCAATGACACTTGGTTGGTTTCAGGTTGAGTTTTCCAAACATAATTAAAATAGCATGATTCTTCCTACGATTGTTAGTTGCAAGTTACTATCCCATTTCTTGCCACTATCCCTAGCACCCAAGAACTATCTCATCCACTCTAATGCCTATATCCCTATGGTCGCAGAAGAACATGAAATGACAATTATGCCAACTTGTATTTCAACTAAACGGGGTTGAAGGGTATATCTCTATCCTCAACAATAACTTATATCCTATCACCAATGGGCTCAAGGGTCTTTGAATTTCCGTTCTATATTTATTTTTAACCTTTTTGATTCCCTTTTCCAAGTTCAATCGAAAGCCAATAGATTACTTATAAGGTGATCAATCTCAGAATAATAAATTAAAACAAATAAATACAAACAACCATAGAAAAGAATCAAAGCCAAAGTTTATTACACTTTCAAATAATCAACCATCCACCATGGCCATAACCTTAGATTATAAGTTTAGCCACTCATAGACAAGAGGAAAAATGAATAAGCAGTCATCATCATACAAAACTACGATAAAGAAAAGAGAAAACCTAAGTAGAACTTGTCTCTCCTCCCAAGCTGCATTACAATCTGATCAATCAATTAAAAGATATGATGAAAGATATGCTAAAAATGAGCTAAGGCTTATATTTATAGTTGAGCCTTCAAATGAAGCTTCTTCCCTTCAAGACTTGGCTTTAAAATCGGGCAATTTTTTCCCCAAAATGGTTCTGGCACGCCACCCAATCTATCTCGCCACATACTTAATCAAATTTTCAGCAATTTTCAGCTCTAGAATAAGCCTGGCACGCCGCTCTAGCCATAACACTAGGCTGAGTTTTTTTCCCTAAAGTTTGAGTGCTGGTGTGGGCCACCAGCTATAGCACCAAGTTGTGAATTTATTTTTATGAAGTTTAGGACTTGGTGGGGGGGTGCCAGCTATAACACCAGACCCGTCAGATTCTCAAATCTTCATTCCTTGTATCATTTTGAGCTCCTTTTACTTAGTTTTCTGCTAGAATCAACTAAAATCATTTGTTAGCACATAAAACACAAACATACATGAATTTAAGAATAAATTAAGGATTATGAACTCAAAACATGATCAAATATTGATAAAAACATTACAATTGGGCATCAAAATATGCCCAACATCAGTACTCAACATCAGCTTCCGTGTTTTTCTTCTCAGACAAAGTTGTGTCATCTATCTTGTCAAGTATCCTATTAGAGCTCTTATACCTGTCTAGACTAGGTCTTGGGGGGGTCATGGTTCAAAAAATGTTATTTTAATTTTTGAATCATTTGAATTCATGCAAGTTAAGTGGTCTTGAATTTACTCCATGCGTTGGTTAAGAGTAGTGATATACCACATCATTAAAATTACAGTGAGTTTAATAAGAATAAGAAAAGCAGTGAAAAGAGCCTAAAGTGATGAATCCTTGGAGAAAGAACTATGTAACCTGATCATGCTATACACCACAATTATCTAGTACATAGATAAATTTAAAGAGAGTCTGTGTGTGTGTCTATATGTATATATATGTGTGTGTGTGTACATTAATAGATAGTTAATAAATGAATAAATATTTGAATTACCAATCATTTATATTACATATGTTTAAAAATATTTACTGAGAAAACGAGATAAAAATATCAAATATATAGTATAGTACAATTTGAATTGCTCTTTGTACAACTCTTCATAGCCATGGTCATTCATGTCATGCAAAAAAAACCAACAGCTATTAATGGGAGAAGGGATATGAATGGAGAATTGAATGTACAAAGAAGTTAAAGTAAAAATAAAGTAGTAGTAAATAAATTTAGTGGAGAAAGAGAAGAAAATATTGAGGATGTTGAAACATTCTAGTGTCTTTGTGATATTTTATGGAAGAATATCAACTTTTAAGTTTTAACACATATTTTCTCATAAACTATTTATGAGTTAGATGTAAAATTTTAATATTTGAGAAAATAAGATAAAAGACCAAATATATAGTACAGTACATTTTGAATTTGCTCTTTGTACAACTCTTCATAGCCATGGTCATTCATGTCATGAAAAAATATCTAGCCATTATTAATGGGAGAAGGAAGATGAATGAAAAATTGAATGTACAAAAAAGTTAAAGCAAAAATAAAGTAGTATTAAATAAATTCAATCTAGAATGAAAATAAAAAATTGAGGGTATTGGAACATTTTAGTGTCTTTGTATTCTTTTATGAAAGAATATCAACTTTTAAGTTTTAACACATGTTTTCTCATAAAGCATTTATGAGTTAGATGTGAAATTTTAATATTACCCTTAGTGGTCCCAACTTAGCTCTTCAATATAATAGAAATAATAAAAGTGGAATAATATTTGTCAGAGATATTTATCTAAAGAGTTGAATTGGAGATAGATCTTAAACTTTCTAGAAAAGAGAGTGAGAGAGAAATTAAAAAAAAAAAGATGGAAAAAAATTGTGATGGATATTTAACCAAATATAAAAAATTAGAGGCAACTCTACAAAATAATATAATATATAAAAAGAGATATAGATAAAAAGATAATTTTATCCTTAGATATAGATATAGAGTAAAAAGATAAATATATCCTTGGTCGTTCCCTTTTCATCTTTCTATATAATAGAATATATACATATGTATATATATACACACATACACACATACACATAAAAACCCGATTGCTAGCCACAGTCTTGTTTTAATTGTTCGGCACTTTTCATGTTAGGTTATAAGATGTCGAATTTATTTTTTATTATATTTTAAGAAAAAGATGCTCAATTGAAGAATTTAACTATATAAACAAAGTTTTTGAGAAAAAACTAAAATAAAAATAAATATAACTGAAATAAAAGAAAATAAATTGTGGCTACTTTAGTGATATACCACATCATTAAAATTAGAGTGAGTTTAATGAGAATAAAAAAAAATAGTGAAAAGATCCTAATATGATGAATCCTTGGTGAAAGAACTATGTCACCTCATCATGCTATACACCAAATTATATAATATATAGATAGATTTAAAATGTGTGTCTCTCTCAAATGTGTGTGTGTGTGTGTGTGTGTGTGTGTGTGTGTGTTTGTGTGTGTGTGTACATGTAATAGATAGTTAATAAATGGATAAATCTTTGAACTATCAATCATTTATATTGCACATGTTTAAAAATAATTAGTGAGAAAATAAGATAAAAGACCAAATATATAGTATAATGCAATTTGAGTTGCTTTTAATACAACTCTTCATAGCCATGATCATCCATGTCATGAAAAAATATCTTGTAGCTATTAATGGGAGAAGGAAGATGAAAGAGAATTAAATGTACAAAAAGTTTAAGTAAAAATATAGTAGTAAATAAATTCAATGGAGAAATAGAAGAAAAAATTGAGGGTATTGGAACATTCTAGTGTCGTTGTATTTTTTTATGGAAGAATATTAACTTTTAAGTTTTAACACATATTTTCTCATAAAATATTTATGAGTTAGATGTGAAATTCCAAGATTACCCTTGGTCATCCCAACTTTGCTCTTCTATATAATAGAAATAATTAAAATAATAAAACTGAAATAATATTTGTTCGGGATATTTATCCAAAGATTTGAACTGAAGATAGATCTGAAACTTTCTAGAAAATAGAGAGATAGAGAGAAATTTAAAAAAAAGGTGGAAAAAAATTGTGATAGATATTTAACCAAGTATAAAAGAATTCGAGGCCAACTCTACAAAATAATATAATATATAAAAAGAGATATAGTGTCACGACCCGAGTCTACATCCAGGACGAGAAATAGTACTTAGGGCCACAAATGATCCCAAGTTAACCCATGACATAGCATACTACTGAAATTTGGAAATACTTAATGTAGTTGTAAGCGGAAGCTTTGAGACCATAACTGATAAAATATCCTAAACAACAAACATCTGATAACATACTGAACTACTAACTTTGTCTGAAAGCTAACAAAGAAACTGATGAGTTGCTGAGACAAGTCCCCAGCTAACTCTAAGGTCCGAAACTAATGTAGCAAAATAAACAGCTGGAAAAGAAACATCCGGCCATCAGCAAATGAGGACTCACTAAAAAGGTCTACTAAAAGTCGTCGGAGAAGGACTACTAGCGGTGCTGCATGTGAGGACCTGCGCTTGTATCATGAGACGATATATCATAGAAGGTATGCATCAGTACTTTGAGTGTACTGAGTAAGTGAGATATTCAGTTAATATAAGAATACTGAAAAATCTAAAAGAAAGTTGTGTTGACCGGACAGGAAAGACCATAACTAGAATCATAAATACTGAAGTCATATGCAAATGCTGAAAATGTTGTATGTACTAATAACTATTTGAAGGTCCTAGGCACATCTCGGAATCTGGAGGACTGAACTGAACTGAACTGAATACTATAACTGTACTGCACTGAACTATATGTACTATACTATGGGAGTAACTATAACCGGCATATAACCACGTGAGCTAGACGTGGAGTCTGATGTATATCCCCCATCGGAGAAAGCCCACTATACCTTTTCTAGGATATAGTAGTTGAACTGGGTGATCACTGTCTGATACCCATTTAGGTTAATAACCTACGGTGGTAGTGTAGTTCTAGGAACCTGGGTGCGTTGAACCCCGGCCTCTCGATGCTAAGTCCTACTCCCATTGAAAAGCTTAATTTTTGAGTAACTAGGTTAATAGCTCGAAACTGATGTCCTAAGACTTAAATCAGAACTACTTATCTGGAAGTGTTTTGAGAGTCGAAGGACCTGAAAGTACTATGTCCGAAGACTCGTCAGAGCTACTTTATCTAAAAGTATCGTAACGGTCTAAGGAATAACTGACAACTGATAACTGGTACTACTGAGGTTATTGAGTTCCTCAAGACTTAAGAGTAGTCAAACTGATCAGTTGATATTTCTGTAGAACACTAGGAATACTAAGTGTTGACTGAGACTCTGAGACTGAACATGCTGAAGGGCTAACTTCTGTTCATATATCTGTCCTAGCATTCATGCTTTTCAATTATACTATCTGTGACAAGCAATGTTCACGTCAAATTTCATTCAAAATCACATTTATATAGTAGGGCTAAATTACAAACTGCATAATATGAGATATCAAGCACGAATTATAACTTGTAATGATCTTAATAAACATCAAGCATCATAATAAGGAAGAAAATCAGAATCTGTCTCAACACCAACCCTAATTTCAACATTTCATAGGGATAGAATAGATAAAGTTTTTGTCACGACCCGAACAGAGGCCTGGATTGTAACACGGGACAAGGAGCCCCGAGAGACCCCAAGTCAACCCATGGCATAAGCATACATCTAACTCAATCAAGAAGTGAATAACCATCAATACCATCATAGTGGAAGTCTAACTTAAATATAACATACGAATATAAAATCTTAAGTTGAATACATACATATGTCTGAATAGCCTCTAAACATGACGAGTTGATGGGACAAGACCCCAACTAATTCAACAAGCTAAAAATTGAAATACATAAGGAAAAGATAGATAGTCTGGTCCTCGAAAGATGAGGACTCACCAATAAACTGATGCTAAGTCTAATGAACTGTCTAAGAGCGGGGCTGAACCTGAGAGCTGGGTCTTGTATCATAAAACGATACAGCATAGAAAGTATGCGGTCAGTACGTGAAATGTACCAAGTATGCAAGGTAAGTAAAACCGCTAAAGTAAGTAAAATCACTTTAAGACAATACAATAGTTGAAACATAAACATCATTAACTAAGAGTAGGGCTTGCATGCATTCTTTCCGAAATCATGATCTTTTCATAATGAGATAATACATACTTTACAACATCAAACTGACTCGATTTGACTCAAAGCTAAAATATGACATTGATAGAAAAGCTTAACATTTAGTCAAACCTTACTTTTAGAACATGCATATATAAAATAAGAACCATGGGAAATGAATATGCAAATCTGAATCATATAGAAAATGGGAGACTCGTCACTTAACTGACATACCACAATAGAGCATACGTGATCCCGACTATCACATTCAAGTGGGCAGAGCCATCCAAAACCTTACCAGGGCTAAGAACGCTACATAATATCGATATCAAGCTCATGGGCCATTAGGGACAGGGATAGCTCACAAGAGAGGTCCCAATAATATAATAGTATCAACCTACGTTGGCGCGTAGTTCTGGGGCATAGGGTGATTGACCCTTAGCCCGCTCGGTGCTAGACTCTTCTACCAAAACATGCAATGCTCTACATCATATATAACGAAGCTCAACATTGTCTATTGATGAAGCTCAAAAATGAAATCATGCATAACCTCAACATCATATGAAAACGAAGATCAACATTGTCTATTGTCAAAGCTCAATAATGAAATCATGCATAGACCCGACATCGTATGAAAATGAAGATCAATAATAACATACATCTCAATTGTGAATTCATGCGTATGAGAAGCTTTATTTCTACACATACCACAAGCTCAAAGATAAGTGGAAGCTTTTACTCCAAAACCATGTGGTAAGCTTACTTTAGAGATACTACATCATCATACTCGATATAAAGGCTTTGCCCAAAACTTTATCATGGTTGTATCTACTCTATTCAATTTGAAAACAATATCGTAATCATGGGTAGCTTTAGAAACATGCTTTTCATCATCTAATCTCATCATCATCATACATTCATCATCATTCTCTTCTTTCATGAACTTCTTATCCATGGGCCTTTAATTTTATAAAACTAGAAAACACAATTTTGATTGAAAATAATTTAAAATCTGCCCAAGCTTCACATATCATCAATAGAAATATAATCTAATCGTACCCATGTACATAAATTGAAGAATTATGCAATTGGGTGAAAACCCCATAACTTGATCATAGGAATTTCTCATACTTAGATAGAGATTGAGCATGGGTGTGGAAGGAAACACCCACTCATAACCATACATACCTAGAAGGGATTGATTCTACCACTTCTTTGATTGCCCAAGAAGAATTTGAATGAAAACCTTGAAGAATTTCTCTAGATCACCTCTTCAACCTCTCAAGCTTGCATGCATGGAATGAAATAACTTAGAATAGGTTTTCCCCCTCCTTAAACCCACTAAAACGACGTAGTATAGGGCCTTAGGACATAAGACGGATGGAAATACCCTTACCGATCATGCAGAAAAATTGCTCACTGGACCAAACAATGGAGGACCCAACGGGTCTGAGAAGAATACCACGACCTGTGGTATCTGTCCGTGCTATGCACTGTCCAGGTTTAGGCCTTGGCTCAAACAATGACTGCAACAATGATTCATTCTTACCTTCAACGGGTCGTTCATTCGACCGTGGTTTCATTCTGCCAACTTTATACTTTCTCAAACCACGAGCCTTACCACGACTAGTTACTAGAACCCACGTGTCGTGGTCTCGTTCCATCAAATACACTGTCCATCTCACCATCCTAACAATGACTTCTCACCACGATCTGTGGTACCTCATGACGGATCGTTGGGTGGCCCATTACTTCCCTGAATCTCAAGTCCACATCTTACCACGGCTACCAATAAAGATTCATTATTTCCCACAACGAGTCGTTATGCCGGTCGTTGTCTCCACTGCCCCAAAACCAGAAACCTTCCAAAGCTCACTCCAACGGGTTTTTGGTTGAACCAACGATCCGTAGGACCCCTCGTTCTGCAGCAATTTCTGTAGTTTCAACAATTTTAAATTTTTAACTCCCGAGTCTAATCAAGGCACTTCCGGGCTATTACAATATCTCCCCCTTGGGAACATTCGTCCTCGAATGTAGGAAACAAGCAAAAAACAAAAACATTCAATTATCGTATGTAAATACTGATCATTTAGCATGAAAACTAACGGAATGACTAGCTCTGATTCAAAATATACAGTTGAACTGAATTCGCAAATCACATATACATAAAAGAAACTTGTGTGCATGAACTAAACATGAAACTAAATTGAGTTATAGAGCAAAACTGATACCTCAAGTTGGAACTGAGCTAGTAGAGAATAATTATGGGTATTTAGCCATCATATCCACTTCGGCTTCCCATATAGCTCCTTCAACATGTTGATTCCTCTATAATACTTTAATTGAAGCTACTTCTTTGTTCTGTAACCTTCGAACCTGTCGATCTAGTATTTCCACTGGAACCTCCTCATAGCTAAGGTTATCCTTTACACCAACGCTATCCACCGGAACTACTAAAGCTGGATCTCCCAAATATTTCTCCAAAAGCGATACATGAAACACGGGATTCACGAAAGATAACTCTGAGGGAAAATCCAATTCATATGCCACCTTACCAACTTTCTCATAACCCGGTAGGGACCAACACAGTGGGGACTGAGTTTTCCTTTCTTTCCGAACCGCATGACTCCCTTCATGGAAGAGACCTTCAGAAATATTCAATCGTCCTCCTCAAAATCCAACTCTCTCCTCCTCACATCAGCATATGACTTTTGACAACTCTGAGCGGTTTTCAGCCTGTCCCTTATCAACTGAACCTTCACCATAGGCTCATAAACCAAATCTGTCTCTATCATAGCTTCTTGACCAATCTCAAATCATCCGATGGGCTATCTACATCTCTGCCCATAGAGAGCCTCGAACGATGCCATTTGGATACTGGAGTGATAGCTGTTATTGTAAGAAAACTCGATCAGGGGCAAATGATCATCCCAACTACCTTTAAAGTCCACCACGCAAGCTCTCAACATGTCTTCAAAAGTCTGAATCATCTGCTCTGCCTGGCCATCCGTTTGCGGATGAAATGCTATGCTGAGTTTAACTTGAGTCCCAAGCCCTTTTTGAAAAGCCTGCCAAAACTGAGAGGTAAAATGAGTACCTCGGTCTGAGATAATAGACAAAGGCACTCCATGTAATTGCACCAACTCCAGATATATAGTTTGACATAATCATCCGCTGAATCTGTGCTTTTGATTGGTAGAAAGTCTGCAGCCTTGGTCAACCTGTCTACCACCACCCAAATAGAATCGTAGTGTCAGTGAGTACGAGGTTGGCCTATAATGAAATCCATATTAATCTCTTCCCACTTCCAAGTGGGAATGCTAATATTCTGAAGTACACCTCCCGGCCTTTGATGCTCGACTTTTACTTGCTAACAGTTCGGGCACCTGGCTGCAAATTCTACAAAATCCTTCTTCATGCCATTCCACCAATATATTTCCTAAAAATCATGATACATCTTGATGGCACCCGGGTGGATAGAATACTTGGATCCATGCACCTCATGCAATATACGACCCCTCAAATTATCAACATCTGGAACACATAGACGGCCCTGGTATCGCAGCACCCCATCTCCCCTTTGGGAGAAGACCTCCACCTTCTGACTCCGAACGGCTTCCTTTAGCTTTACCAATATCGGATCCTCGTCTTGTCTAGCTTTCACATCTGTCACCAAGGACGATTCTGATCCGTTTTGCACAACAACGCCGCCATCGGTCGAGTCAACAAATCTAACTCCCAACCTTGTAAGTCGATGGACATCTTTCCCCAATTCCTTCTTTTCCTCATCCATATGGGACACACTCTCCATAGAGAGCCTACTAAGTGCGTCTGCTACCATATTAGCCTTACTCGGGTGGTGAAGGACACACATATCGTAGCCTTTTAGTAGCTCCAACCACCTCCTTTGCTGAAGATTGAGATCTTTCTGCGTGAATACATATTGCAAGCTCTTGTGATCCGTGAACAAATCCACGTGGGCCCCATACAACTAATGTTGCCATATCTTCAATGTGAATACCACCATGGCCAACTCAAGGTCATAGGTCGGGTAATTCTTCTCATGGACTTTCAACTATCTTGAGGCATATGCTATCACTTTCCTATGCTGCATCAACACACACCCAAGTCTGATTCTCGAAGCATCACAATACACCACAAAACCATCGGTACCCTCAGGTAGGGCCAACACTAGTGCTAAAGTGAGCTGAGTCTTCAACTCTTGGAAGCTTTTCTCACAAGCCTCCGGCTATTGGAACTTTACCTTCTTTTGAATCAACTTGGTCAAAGGTAAGGTTCCTAGAGAAACACTTGGCACCCTTAAGCTAGTCAAATAAATCATCGATCCTGGGTAAAGGATACCTGTTCTTAACGGTGACCTTGTTTAACTGTCGATAGTCAATGCACATCCGAAGCGAACCATCCTTCTTCAGGATAAACAACACTGGTGCACCCCATGGAGACCTACTGGGCCTAATAAAGCTCTTATCTAAAAGGTCCTTCAACTGATCTTTCAACTCTTTTAACTCGTCTAGAGCCACCCTATAGGGCGGAATAGATACAGGCTGCGTGTCGGGAAGAAGATCTATGTTGAAATCAATCTCCTGCTCATGAGGAACACCTGGAAGATCATCAAGAAAGACCTCTGGATACTCACGTACTATTGGAACTGATTGGATAGTCGGGGTTTCGGACTTGACATCCTTAGCCATAACTAGATGGTACATGCAACTGTTAGAAATGATCTTCCTGGCCTTAAGGCAGGAAATAAATCGACCTACAGGCACAGCTGAACTACCCTTCTATTCTAAGACTGGCTCGCCCAGAAATCCAAACTCTACTGCCCCGGTTCTACAATTAACTAAAGCATAGCATGCAAATATCCAATCCATGTCGAGAATAACATCGAAATCGATCATGGCTAACTCTATCAAGTTTGCTGAGGTGACCTTCTGAAGGACTGAGGCTGGGCAACCTCTATATACCCGTCTAACTATAACTGAATCACCTACTGGAGTAAAAACTGAGAAAAGTGCTGACAAGACTTTGGGACTAACTCCGAAGCTACTGGCTACATAAAGGGTCACAAACGACAAGGTAGCTCCCGGATCTAATAAAGCATAAACATCAATATGGAAGACTCGCAACATACTAGTAACCACATCCGGGGAGACCTCCTGCTCCTGATAGGAGGCTAATGCATAGAATCTATTCTGGCGCTAACCGCCAGTTGTGCTGAGCGTGCGGGAGGGGCTACTGTACTAGAAGCTAGGCCTCTGCCCCCAACCTGATTCTGCCTCACAGCTGGACAATCTCTAAGAATGTTCTAGGCTGCCTACACCCGAAACAAGCACCTGAACCTGCCAAGCACTAGCCTGTGTTCCCCCGACCACATCTGTGACAAGCTGGGATGCTAGAATCTATAGGTTTGCTACTCTGACCCCTCGAGCCTGATGCTCTCCCTTTCTGATCATGTCTTGGATTGGATGGCACACTCAGTGCCGAAGATGTTGGGGTTGATGATCTCTGGTGAGTCTGCTGTCGGTACCCACCACCGGACCTCTGTTGCGAGAATCTGTGGTCCTCGGTCCTGGCCCTCTTGGCCTCCTTCTCTCTCGAAGGTGCCGCCTCCATTTGCTGGGTGTACAACACTATGGAGGGAAGTCCATATCCTGGTGAAGCATAACAATCCAGCACTCCTTGTCTAAATACCCTATTATACCATGCAAAAATCTGCTCACCCGCGTCCTCTGGTCAGCCACTAACTCCGGGGCATATTTCGATAGGCGCGTGAACTCAAGGGAATACTCTTGCACTGCATTCTTCCATTCTTCAAGTTTACAAACTCATCTACCTTCAGCTTCCTCATCTCCTGAGAGAAGAACCGATCTAGGAATGCAACATAAAACTCCTCCCATGTGATCGGACCTGCTCTTGTGACCCTGCTATCCTTCCATTGGTAAAACCAAATATGCACAACCCCCAACTGGTAGGGGGCCAACTCTGTGCACTCAACACTACTCACCCCCATGACTTGGGTTATCTAAAAATCTCATCAATGAAATCATGCGGTTCCTCATCCACCTTAGACCCCGAGAACTCCAGCTGGTTCATCCTTAGGAAATCTCTGACTCGAGCCGCCGCTGAATTTCCATTTTGCAAAACATGCGCAACTACCTGCTGATTGAAGTGAGTGGGCATGGCCTGCGCGAACATATGAATAGCGGCTCGGAACTCCGCATGAGAAACTAGCTCTGGTGCTTGGGGCTCCTGAACTGGTGGAGCTAGATGATGCCCATCACCGTGGCCATCCTCATAGCCTTCTCCATTTCCATTTCTCCTACAATTCATTCTTCGATGAGCCATGATTCTGCAATTACGAATAGCACAAATTAGAAGGATATAAAGACTTTTCATCGTACGACATAGATCATGAAAGAAGGGAACATTTCCTAAATGTCTCATAGCCTCTTCGTCATAAATGTGGTACGCTTCATACCCATGAAAAAGACTCTACCTAACGCGGCTTTCAGACACCCTAGGACACTTCAAACCTATTGCTCTGACACCAAGTTTGTCATGACCCGAACGGAGGCCTGGATCGTAACACGAGAAAAGGAGCCCCGAGAGACCCCAAGTCGACCCATGGCATAAGCATACATCTAACTCAATCAAGAACTAAATAACCATCAATACCATCAAAGCGGAAGTCTAACTAAAATATAGCATATGAATATAAAATCTGAAGCTAAATACATACATATGTTTGAATAGCGCTCTAAACATGAAGAGTTGATAGGACAGGACCCCAACTAACTTAAAAAGCTGAAAAACTGAAATACATAAGGAAAAGATAGATAGTCTGGTCCTCGGAAGATGAGAAATCACCAATAAGCAGATGCTAACTCTGATGAACTGTCTAAGAGCGGGGCTGAACCTGAGAGCCGGGTCCTGTATCATGAAATGATACAACATAGAAAGTATGTGGTCAGTACGGGGAATGTACCGAGTATGCAAGGTAAGTAAGACCGCTAAAGTAAAATCACTTTAAGACAATGCAATAGTCGAAACACAAACATCATTAACTGAGATATGGATTTCATGCATTCTTTACAAAATCATGATCTTTTCATAACGTGATAAGACATACTTTATAACATCAAACTGACTCGAATGACTCAAAGCTGAAATATAACATTTATAGAAAAGCTTAACATTGAGTTAAACCTTGCTTTTAGAAATGCATGTATAAAATAATAACCATGAGTAATGAATATGCAAATATGAATCATATAGACAATGGGAGACTCATCACTTAACCAACATACCACGATAGAGTTTACATGGTCCCGACTATCACACTCAAATGGGTAGAGTTATCCAAAACCTTTCCAGGGCTAAGGACACTACCATGATATCGATATCAAGCTCATGGACCATTAGGGAAGGGGATAGATTACAAGGGAGGTCCCAATAATATAACAGTATCAATCTACGTTGGCGCGTAGTTCTGGGGCATAGGGTGATCGACCCTTAGCCCGCTCACTGCTAGACTCTTCTCCCAAAACATACAATGCTCTACATCATAGATAACAAAGCTCAACATTGTCTATTGACGAAGCTCAACAATGAAATTATGCATACACTCAACATCGTATGAAAACAAAGCTCAACATTTTCTATTGACAAAGCTCAATAATGAATATGTATAGACCCGACATTGTATGTTACCGAAGCTCAATAATAACATACATCTCAATTGTGAATTCATGCATATGGGAATCTTTATTTCGAAACATACCACAAGCTCAAAGATAAGTGGGACCCAGTCACACCCCACCTTGGGAGGCATGACTGACACCTGGTGCCCTACTAGGATCTGAACTGACTTAACTAGGCCTATGCACTCCTGGTGCAGGCTTACTTCCCAAATCAAGAAAACAATGACTATATCTCGATTGTAAATACAACCTCCGGCCGACAAGGCCTTATAGCCACCTGTAAAGAAAAATAGCTAACCAAAAATAGGAAATAACAGGGAATCCTATGCGGACCAACAAGAACACCCTGATGTCTAGTTATGACTGTAAAGTAAAATCGGTGCTAAACTAAACTGTGATCGAGAAGGCCGCTAATATGTAATCTAAATAAGTCCCCACACGGCCAACAAGTAAACTAAAACACATATAGGCCCCACACGGGCAATAATATCTAACCACAGGGAAATAGAAACAATCTGCAAGCCTCTAGGAGTAATATGATGGTCGGGAAAGGGCCCCGACCTACCCATGAACTGTACAATCAAAAAGAAATAAATCTTCTATCTACCAGCTCCATAAGAAAGAAGCTAACTGCTCTGGTGTTGCTGGCTGAAAGCTACGAGGGACCTGCTCCTCGTCTATCCATTCCTGCAGGCAAGTAACAGAGCGCCCCCAAAAGGGCGTCAGTACAATATGTACTGAATATGTAAGACGATAACTGTAAATGACTGAAATAACGAGATAGAACTGAGAATACTGAAATGAAGGGGGGTAGAGATCATACCTGAGTAATAGAACTTCTTACTATCTAATTTATTAATAACTAAAGAAAACAAAAACCTTACCTGGCCCCCATAAGCCGGAAGGTACAACCAGCACAGAATAACTCACCTGGGCCCCCATAAGCCCTGGTGAGTACACTTCAGTCTATATACCCCTATCAAGGTCACACTGGGTCAACTAATAGCTATAGCTGTCCTACCGGCCCCCTGGGTCTGCAACTGAGCCTGCTCGGCCCCTGACTGTAGTTGTATCTGAGTCTAGTGGACTCCTGATATCTGCACCTCGGGCACCAGGCTTGAAGGGGATGTATAGAGACAACCATGGCATATGAGGACTTGGGACCCCATCTTCGTCCCTTGTAGACGGCATACCACTCCGTAGAGCGACATCATCTTGCCCCTGGTGAGCGTCGACACAGCTAATAACCTTGGGGTCGGTCATGAAGGCTATAAACACATAATCCATCCTAACTAAACATGGAAACGGGTTTTAGATAATAACAACAACTAATCATAATAGATATGCTTCTGGTACTCTTGCTGGGATTCAAACTGAGTTATCATACTGAGGAAAATAACTTTCCGAATGAAACTGCCTTAACATACCTCATTCGTCGATTACGAATTAACTAGAGAGTTTCAGTTCATATTCAACTGTTCTTATCAACTTCAATCGTATTACTGGGGGAAAATGACTAGTTTCAGTACTAAATTCAGAGAAAACAATAACTTTATATATAAATATTAACTATATTTCAACTTAATGGAACACGGTTGAAAACTTGTAATTTCTCAAAAGTCCAGAAGGAAGAAATGCTTACATTAAGCCTGTGATCGTACTGACATTAGTTTGGAGAAATTCCAACAACTTTAGCTCGGTGGGGTTATGATTTGTCGGGCGAATTTTGTGAAAATAACTCCATAACCCTGCAGCCTTCAACTTCAATACCCGAAGTTAATTTGAATTCGGGCAGCATTTTGCAGCGTAAATGGAGGAATTTAACTTGTTTTTTTCATGGTTTCTCACTTCTACCCGAGTATACTTTTGAAAATAACTTAAAAATTAAAGGGAGGGGCTTATATATACTTGAGGCGGTGGAGGGGTCCGTGGCACGGACCCTGTCGTGCCAATCTAGGGTCGTGTCATGGAGCCCATCGCGGAGGGCATGGTCTGTGCCACGCTGCCCCTTTGGGAAGCTGTCGTGGCCTCCTCCCGCGCGGTCCGGACTCCATGCTTGTTCGACCTTTTCCTGGGCCCTCTTTCTCGCACGTATTGCACTCTAAAACTCTTAACCAACGTACAAATAGGCCGTCTAAATGTTACAAACTTATAGGGTCTAACATCCTTCCCCCCTTAGAAACATTCTTCCTCGAATATTTTACTTTAGCTTATAGATATCTTAACTCTTATAACTACTTATTCTGGAAAAGTCTAGTACATACACTTCATATAACACTATAACAACTATTTCACAATAGGCTAGAGTCAACTGCACCAGATATATACAACGTCAATCACAAAACAACAACTGAATCAGTAAACGTACCTCAACTGCATGGTCTGGACTAAGCATGGAACAAATAAGGATATCTGAATTTCATGTCATCCTCGGCTTCCCAAGTAGTTTCCTCTCTATTCTTCTTCCTTCACAGTACCTTAACAGAGGTAACATCTTTAGACCTTAACCTGTGAACCTGTCGATCTAATATAGCTACTAGAACCTCTTCATAGGCTAATTCCTTAGTGACTTGGACATCCTCAACTAGCACAACTCGGAATGGATCCCCTATGCACTTTCTTAGCATCGACACATGAAAGACCAGATGAACGGATTCTAATTCTGAAGGCAAATCTAGCTCGTATGCCACCTGGCCTATTCTCCGGAGTACTCGATATGGCCCAATAAACCTCGAGCTGAGCTTACCTTTTTTACCAAACCTCATCACGCCTTTCATCAGCGAGACTTTCAGAAATACCCAGTCACCTACACTAAACTCCAGGTTTCTACGCCGTACATTAGCGTAAGATTTCTAGCTACTCTGAGCTATTAGCAGATGTTCTATGATAAGCTTCACTTTCTCTTCTGACTGATGAATTATGTCTTGCCTAATTAACCTTGTTTCCATAACCTCGAACCAACCAACTGGGGACCTGTATTTCCGCCCATATAAGGCCTCATAAGACGCCATTCGAATAGTTGAATGGTAATTGTTATTGTAGGAAAACTCAATAAGGGGTAAATATTCCTCCTAGCTGCTCCTGAAGTCTATAGCACGTATGCCCATAACATATCCTCGAGCATCTGAATTGTACGTTTTGCCTGCCCATCTGTCTGAGGATGGAATGTCGTACTCATATTAACCTGGGTTACTAAATCTCTCTGGAAAGACTGCTAGAACCTAGCTGTTAATTGTGCTTCCCTGTTAGAAATCATAGATACTTGGACACCATGTAATCTGACTACCTCCCTGATATAAAGCTCGGCATAATCCTCAGCTGAGAAAGTGGTCCTGACTGGCAGAAAGTGAGTTCATTTCGTCAACCTATCAACAATCACCCAAATAGAATCACATTTGCATCTAGTACAGAGTAATCCTATCACAAAATCCATGTTTACTGCCTCCCATTTCCACATGGGTACCGCTATTTCCTGTGTTAATCCGCTGGGTTTCTGATGTTCGACTTTCACCTACTGGCAATTAGGATATTGAGCTACAAATTCTGCTATCTCCTTTTTCATACCTAGACACTAATAAGTTTATTTTATATCATGATACATCTTTGTTGAACCCGAATGAAGAGAATAACGAGAATGATTCACCTCGCCCATAATTTGCTGGCGAAGTCCTACTGCGTCTGGAACATAGAGGCGGTCCCTATATCTGAAAACTCCGTCTCTGGTTACCTGGAAATCTTTAACTTACCCTAACTGAACCTTATCTATGAGCTGAACCAGGTTAGGGTCTTCATACTATCGTTCTTTCACTTCCACAAATAATGATGATACTGCCATATTCTGAATTACTGCTCCACTGTCTCCTGAATCGACTATACGGACGGCTAAACGGGATAACTGATGCAATTCTCAGGCCAGTTCCAGTTGTCCTGGTTTCAGGTGTACTAAACTCCCCATGGATTTACGGCTGAGGGCATCGGCTACAACATTGGCTTTCCCTGGGTGGTACAAGATATTTACATCATAGTCTTTCAATAGCTCTAACTAGCAACGCTGACGTAGATTCAACTCTTTCTGTGTGAAAATGTACTGGAGGCTTTTATGATTACTGAAAATATCTACATGAACTCCATACAGATAGTGCCTCCATATTTTCAAGGCATGAAGAACTGCAGCTAATTCCAGGTCATGGGTGGGGTAGTTCTTTTCATGCTTCCTCAGCTGCCTAGAAGTGTAAGCAATTACTTTACCATGCTGCATCAGAACACATCCTAACCCAATTCCTGAAGCATCGCCGTATACTGCATAACCCTCTAATCCTTCTAGCAAGGCTAATATTGGTGCTGATGTCAGTCTGTTTTTCAACTCCTGAAAACTCTATTCACATGCTTCAGTCCAGTGAAATTTAACTACTTTCTAAGTTAACTTGGTCAAAGGCGCTGCTAAGGTGGAAAATCCTTCCACGAACCTTCTATAATACCCAGCTAACCCTAGGAAACTACGTACCTCGACCGGAGTGGTAAGTCTAGGCCATGTTTTTACTACTTCAATTTTCTGTGAGTCTACCTAAATGCCAGCGTCTGACACAATGTGTCCCAAAAGGGCCACTGAATTTAGCCAAAATTCACATTTAAAAAACTTCGCATACAACTGGTGCTTCCTGAGAGTTTGGAGGACTATTCGTAGGTGATCCCGGTGATTTGCCTCTAAGTGGGAATATACCAGAATATCATCAATAAATACTATCACAAACAGGTCCAGATACGGCCTGAAGATGTTGTTCATCAAGTCCATGAATACCGCTGGCGCATTCGTCAACCCAAAGGACATGACTAGAAATTCAAAATGTCCATACCTAGTTCTGAAAGCAGTTTTTGGAATATTCCTCTCACGAACCCTACCGTGATGGTACCCTGACCTTAAGTCAATTTTTGAGAAATACTTTGCCCCCTGTAACTGGTCAAACAATTCGTCTATTCTGGGAAGCGGGTACTTATTCTTGATAGTGACTTTATTCAGCTGCCAGTAATATATACACATACGGAGGGAGACATCCTTCTTTCTCACAAATAGGACCGGCACGCCCCACGGTGAAGTACTCGGATATTGATGAAGCCCTTATCTAACAGATCTTTCAATTGTTCCTTCAATTCTCTAAGCTCAGTAGGAGCCATTTGGTATGAAGGAATAGATATGGGCTGAGTATCTAGTAATAAATCAATTGAAAATGGATTTCCTTTTCTGGGGAATGCCAGGAAGTTCATCTTCGAATACATTTGGAAATTCATTAACTACTGGAATGGACTGGAGAGTCGGAGATTCTGCTTGGACATCTTGAACCCTAACAATATGATAAATACATCCTTTCACTATCAATTTTCTCGCCCGAAGATAGGAAATAAACCTACCTTTTAGCGTGGTTGCTTTACCTTTCCACTCCCGTACAACCTCCCCTGGAAAGTGGAATCGAACAATGTTGGTCCAACATTCAACATTGGCATAGCATGGCGCCAGCCAATCCATACCCATAATTGCATCAAAATCAATCATTTCTAGTTCTATCAAGTTTGCTAAAGTCTGATGACCAACAACCTCTACTGTACATCCCTGGTAGACCCTCTTGGCTATGATAGAGTCACCGAAGGGTGTAGACACTGAAAAAGGTCACTGAAGCAATTCTGGCGTAATACCGAACTTCCGAGCCACTAATGGGGTAACATAATACAAGGTGGATCCTAGATCTATCAGTACATAAATAGAATGAGAGCAAATGTCCAGCATACCTGTCACCGCATCCGGCGATGACTCTGACTCCTATCATCCCGGTAAGGCAAAAGTGTGATCTGGACCGGTACCTAAGCTAGATGCCCCTAATCTGCCTCAGCCTCTGTCCGCTGGAGCTGAGGGCCTACGCCCTACTAGAGATGCTGGGGCACATGACCCTACTGAAGATCGATCCTATCGATCCCTATCACTCTGACCCCTGGCTAGACAATCCCTCATCTGATGACCCTGCTGTCCAAAGGTATAACATGTTGTGGAACCATACCTGCATGCCCTGAAGTGACATTGACTGCAAATAGGGCAAAGTGGCATGATGAATCTACTCTGCTCCACTCCTCTCTGTTGTTGTGAACCTACTGATAGTGAGCTCTCTCCGGGTCCTGACTACCCCCGACGACCAGATCCACTCCCCTGCTGCTGTTATGGGGTGGGGGTCTGGGTGGTCTGCCTGAAAATCATGGCCTGGGTCCACCCTGGGACCCCACCTGCATATCACTAGGTTTGGCCCTGCGATATTGCTCCTGGTTTTCCCTCCTTATCTCCTGTTGCCGCTGTCTGATCCCTTCAATATTCTGAGCAAAAGCCTGAACATGTCCTCTCGTAGAGTGGCTGTAATACAGGTCTCCACATATTCTGGATTCAGCCCCATAAAAAACTGATGCACCCTAGTTGGCATGGTATCTACAAAAGCTGGTGCATATCGGGCCAAGGAGTCGAACCTCATAGCGTACTCCCGGAGACTCCTCAGCCCCTACTCTAAATGTAGAAATTGATCAACCCGGGCCTATTGAATTTCTCGTGGTAGATAGTGATCCAGAAAATCCTCTGAAAAGCTGGGCCAAGTCGGAGGGGAAACACCCCTCCCTCAGGATCCAAAAAATTCAATAGGGTCCTCCACCCGATCCAAAAAATCCACTACATCGGATCCAAAAAATCCTGAGGGTCCTCCACCCGATCCGTCCCCGTGAACTGCGGGGAACTCAATGCCAGAAACTCCCGGAACCTCGAACTACTGGGTCCTCCTGAGGACTCTACGACTACGGGTGCCACTGGCTGATGTTGTGCAGCCATCATCTGAGCTAACATAACAACAACACTCCTAACCTCCTAATCCGATAATACTGGTATAGAGACTGCTGGAGGCGGTGCCGTCACATTTGCTGCTCCGAGCGGCTCCTGACGCGGTGGAGAGTATTAGGGAGACGGAGATGAAGTCTCCCTATTGCCCTCAGTTGGGGCTGACGTTGACTGAGGCACCCTGCTAGTGCCTTCCCCTTCTACAACATCCAATCTCCTACCAGTCGCGGTGTGTGGCGGGTCCGTCATTTCTCTATAGATAAAAGATTATGGTAAGCTTAGGAACTCAACCGTATACTATACAGCTCTATAGCACGACTGGATAAGAAGAAAGAGTAACCATTCTATCATGCCTCACAACCTCCTGCCTATAGAATGTGGTGCACAACACATCCATAGACAATACTCTACTTAGCACGACTTGCAGACTCCCTAGGACATGTCCTTCTCTGATAACAAGTTTTTCACGCCCCACCTTGGGAGGCATGACTGACACCTGGTGCCCTACTAGGATCTGAACTGACTTAACTAGGTCTATGCACTTCTGGTGCAGGCTTACTTCCCAAATCAAGAAAACAATGGCTATATCTCGGCTGTAAATACAACCTCCGGCCGACAAGGCCTTATAGCCACCTGTAAAGGAAAACAGCTAACCAAAAATAGGCAATAACAGGGAATCCTATGTAGGCCAACAAGACCACCATGATGTCTAGTTATGACTGTAAAGTAAAACCAGTGCTAAACTAAACTGTGGCCGACAAGGCCGCTAATCTGTCAGCTAAACAAGGGCCCACAGGGCCAACAAGTAAACTAAAACACATATAGGCCCCACACGGCCAATAACAGCTAACCAAAGGGAATAGAAACAATCTGCAAACCTCTAGGAGTAATATGATGGTCGGAACAGGGCCCCGACCTACCCATGAACTATACAATAAAAAACAAGTAAACCTTCTATCTACCAGCTCCAGAAGAAAGGAGCTAACTACTCTAGTGTTGTTTGCTAAAAGCTATGAGGGACCTGCTCCTCGTCTATCCGTTTCTGCAGGCAAGTAACACAACGCCCCAAAAGGGCATCAATACAATATGTACTGAATATGTAAGGCAATAACTGTAAATGACTGAAATAAAGAGATAGTACTGAAAATACTGAAATGAAGGGGGTAGAGATCATACCTGAGTAATAGAACTTCTTACTATCTAATTTATTAATAACTAAAGCAAACAAAAACCTTACCTGGCCCCCATAAGCCGGAAGGTACAACCAGTAAAAAATAACCCACCTAAGGCCCCCATAAGCCCTGGTGAGTACACTTCAGTCTATATACCCCTATCAAGGTCGCACTGGGTCAATTAATAGCTATAGATGTCCTACCGGCCCCTTAGGTCTACAACTAAGCCTGCTCTGCCCTTGACAATAGCTGTGTCTGGGTCCAGTGGACTCCTAATATCTGCACCCCGGGCACCAGGCTCGATAGGGGTGTATAGAGCCAACCACGACATATGAGGACTTGGGACCCCATCTTCGTCCCTTGTGGACGGCATACCGCTCTGTAGAGGGACGTCATCTCTCCCCCAGAGGCCATCGACATAGCTAATAACCTTGGGGTCAGTCATGAAGGCTATACAGGTATACTCCATGCCAACTAAACATGGAATATGGGTTTCAGCTAATAACAACAACTACTCATAATAGAAATGCTTATGGTACTCTTGCTAGGATTCAAACTGAGTTATCATACTGAGGAAACTAACTTGCTGAAGGAAACTACCTTAACATACCTCGTTCGCCAATTACTGATTAACTGGCGAGTTTCAGTTTGTATTCAACTGTTCTTCTCAACTGCAATCATATTACTGGGGAGAAAATGACTAGTTTCAGTACTAAATTTAGAGAAAATAGTAACTTTATATATAAATATTAACTATATTTCAACTTAACAGAACACGGTCGAAAACTTGTACTTTCTCGAAAGTCCAGAAGAAAGAAATGCTTACTTTAAGCCTGTGATCGTATTGACACTAGTTTGGAGCAATTCCAACAACTTTAGCTCGGCGGGGTTACAACTCGCCGGGCGAATTTCATGAAAATAACTTCATAACAATGATCCCTGTAGCCTTAAACTTTAACACCCAAAGTTAATTTGAATTCGGATAGCATTTTGCAGCGTAAACGGAGGAATTTAACTTGTTTTCTTCGTGGTTTCTCACTTCTGCCCGAGTAAACTTTTGAAAATAACATAAAAATCAAAGGGAGGGGCTTATATATACTTGAGGTGGTGGACAGGGGTTCGTGGAACGGACCCTGTTGCGCCAATCTAGGGCCGTGTCACGGAGCCCATCGCGGAGGGCATGGTCCGTACCACGCTGCCCCTTTGGGTAGCTAGCCCAGCCTCCTCCCGCGCAGTCCCAACTCCATGCTCGTTTGACCTTTCCCCGGGACCCCTTTCTCGCACATATTGCACTCTAAAAACTCTTAACCGACGTACGAATAGGCCGTCTAAATGTTAGAAACTTACGGGGTGTAACAGAGCCTTTACTCCAAAACCATATGGCAAGCTTACTTTAGAGATACTACATCATCATACTCGATATAAGGGTATTGCACAAAACTTTATCATGCTTGGATATACTCAATTCATTTTGAAAATAATATCATAATCATGGGTATCTTTAGAAACATGCTTTTCATCATCAAATCTCATCATCATCATACATTCATCATCATTCTCTTCTTTCATGAACTTCTCATCCATGGGCCCTTAATTTCATAAAACTAGAAAACACAAATTTGATTGAAAATAATTTAAAATATGCCCAAACTTCACAATTCCTCAATCAAAACATAATCTAATCGTACTCATGTATAGATATTGAAGAATTATGCAATTGGGTGAAAACCCCATAACTTGATCATAGGAATTTCTCATACTTAGATAGAGGTTGGGCATGGTGTGGAAGGAAACACCCAATCATAATCCTACATACCTGAAAGTGATTGACTCTACCACTTCTCTGATTGCCCAAGAAGAATTTGAATGAAAACCTTGAAGAATTTCTCTAGATCACCTCTTCAACCTCTCAAGCTTGCACGCATGGAATGAAATAACTTAGAATAGGTCTTTCCCCTCCTTAAACCCACTAAAACGAGACTTAAACAACGTAGTATAGGGCCTTAGGATGTAAGAATGATAGAAATACCCTTGTTGATCACGCACAAAAACTGCTTATTGGACCAAACAACGGATGACCCAATGGATCGTTGGAGGATACCACGACCCATGGTATCCGTGCGTGCTATGCACTATCCAAGCTTAGGCCTTGGCTCAAACAACGACTGAAACAATGATTCGTTCTTACCTTCAACGGGTCGTTCATTCAGCCGTGGTTTCCTTCTGTCAACTTTATACTTCCTCAAACCATGAGCCTTACCACAACTTGTTACTAGAACCCATGAGTCGTGGTCTCGTTCCATCACATACACTGGCCATCTCACCATCCTAACAATGAATGTTCACCATGATCCATGGTACCTCATGAAGGGTCACTGGGTGGCCCGTTACTTCCCTAAATCTCAAGTCCACATCTTACCACGGCTACCAATAATGGCTCGTTGTTTCCCATAATGAGTCGGTATGCCAGTCGTTGTCTCCACTGCCCCAAAACCATACACCTTCCACGGCTCATTCCAAAAGGTCATTGGTTGAACCAACGATCTATAGGACTCCTCATTTTGCAACAATTTCTCCTGTTTCAACAGTTTTAAATTTTTAACTCCCGAGTCTAATCAAGGTACTTCTGGGGTATTATATCTTTCTGTAAGAATCTTGGGACACAAGGGTAAAATAAATTCCCTTGTTAAAACCCCACATACCTAATAGTAGAATCCATGAGAAACTTGAGAAGCAAATGAAACCCTTATTCTTGTTCTATACTTCCTGGCTGAGTTTTTCTACGTACTGACTTGAGAGAATGTGAGGAATGAAGAGAGTATGTCGACTAGCTCCCTAAATCCCCTTAATATAACCCCAAAACACGTAGTTTAAGAGTTAAAATAACAAAAATTTACAAAAATACCCCTGAATAAACGTCTGGAAACTGCCCATCGAGATCCAACGGGCTGTTGGTCATAACCACAACTCGTTTGAGATAGTTGTTGGTTCTAGGTCTGAAAATTTCCAGCTACAGGAATTAAACAACAGACGGAAGGAACGACCTGTTTGATGAACCACTGGGTCGTTGGTTCCACTCGTTGTCACCGGTGAGATTTAAAGAAGTTTCTGGTTTCCCTTCCAACAGACGGATAGAACGACCTCCATCATTTGAAGAAATGGGTCGTTGTTACCAATCGTTGTATTTGGAGGAATTTCTAACTTTCCTTTAACGGCTCCCTATATGAGTCGTTGTAACCTACAACGGCTTGTCATGTGACTCATTTCTTGGACTAAATGACCAGTTTCTGGACTGCTACCAACGGGTTAAAACAACAGCCTGTTACTTGGAGCAACAGGTCATTGAATAAAGGAAGGAGACAGCAGAGGCTGGCAATGACTCCCACAATGGGCCATTGTTACTGACAACGACTCATTGGTGGAGTCATTCCGAGGCAGATATTTCAGGTTATTCATACTGAGTCTGAGTTTTCTCCTATGAAAATTTTGGGGTGTTACAATATCTCCCCCTTGGGATCATTCGTCCTCGAACGAAGGCTAAATAACCTGAAAGACTGGGAAATGAACTGCAATCCCAAACAGAAAACTACAAACTGATTTCTGAAGGAGTGACTAACTCTGAACTGAGATAGACCTACTAATTGAACTTATGCAGCTAAAATGCACATTTAAATATGATTAAGGATAATGAGTATGGAACTGAATAGAGTATTGAGGAGGGACTTAATACCTGATGCTGAAGCTGAACTGGAAGGGAATAAATGAGGGTATTTAGCCATCATCGCCGCTTCTACTTCTCATGTATCTCCCACAATTAGTTGGTTCCTCCATAAGACCTTTACTGAAGTGACCTCCTTGTTCCTCAGTTTATGAACCTGACGATCTAGGATCTGAACTAGAACTTATTCTTAGGAGAGAATGTCCTTTACACCAACATTCTCTAGAGGAACTACTGAGATCGGGTCACCGATACATTTCTTTAACAAGGACACATGGAAGACCGGGTGCACAGATGCTAACTCCGTTGGCAACTCCAGCACATAAGCCACATTGCCAATGCGTCTCAACATTCTGTAAGTCCCTATATACTTGGGGCTAAGCTTTCCTTTCTTCTGAATCTTATCATCCCTTTCATGGGTAAAACTTTCAAGTACACCCAATCATCCACAGCAGACTCCAACTCCCTCCTCCTTACACCGCATACAATTTCTGTTGGCTTTGAGCTTTTTTCAGCCATTCTCTGATAAGTTGAACCTTTTGCATGGCCTCATGTACTGAATCAAGTCCTATCAAGGTAATTTCACCAACCTCAAACCACCCTTTAGGAGACCTACACCTCCTACCATATAAATCCTCGAATGGCGCCATCTGAATACTAGAGTGGTAGCTGTTGTTATATGAAAACTCAATAAGAGGTAGGTGATCATCCCAACTGCCCTTGATATCAACCACATAAGCCCTCGACATATCTTCCAAAGTCTAAAACGTCCGCTCAGCCTGACCATCTATCTGTGGGTGAAAAGTTATGTTGAGCTTGACCTAAGTACCAAATCCTTTCTAAAATGACTTCCAGAAATTTGAGGTGAACTGAGAACTCCTATCTGAGATGATCGACAAGGGAACTCCATGAATTCTGATTAACACCCGGATGTGTAACCTAGCATAGTCCTCTACTGAATATGTGGTCTTAACCGAAGTGTGCTGACTTAGTAATCCATTCCACAACCACCCAAATTGAGTCATGCTCTCGGCGAGTGCGAGGTAACCCTGCGATGAAGTCCATATTCACTTCCTCCCACTTCCAAGTAGGAATCCTAATATTCTAAGTCATAACCCCAGGTCTCTTATGTTCAACCTTGACTTGTTGGCAATTTGGATACTTAGCCACAAATTTTGCAATGTTCTTCTTCATACCATTCCACCAGTAGATTTCCCATAGATCACGGTACATCTTTGTGGCACATGGGTGTATAGAGTACCTGGTGCTGTGAGCTTCCATTAGTATATGTTATTTTAGATCATCTACCTCTGGAACATATAACCTACCCTAGTAATGGAACACACTATCTCATCTTTTGGAGAATGCTTCCACCTCTTTTCTTAGAATTGCTTCCTTTAACTTGAGTAGGATAGGGTCTTCATCCTGCTTTGATTTAACCTCTACCACTAGTGAGGATTCTAACCAACTCTGGACTATAGCTCTGCCATCAGATGAGTCTATTAAATGTACTCCTAACCGAGCCAATCTGTGAACATCCTTTGCTAGCTCCTTTTTACCTTCTTCTACATGTGCAACACTCCCTATAGACATCCTGCTGAGTGAATCACCCACTACATTGACCTTGCTTAGATGGTATAGTACACTCATGTCATAGTCCTTTAATAACTCAAACCATCTTCTCTGACGGAGATTCAAATCCTTTTGACTAAATATATATTACAGACTCTTGTGATAAGTGAAAATATCTACATGAACCCCATAGAGATAATGTCTCCAAATTTTTAAAGCAAACACTACCTCTGAAAATTCAAGATCATGGGTAGGATAGTTCTTCTCATGAACCTTGAGTTGTCTAGAGGCATAAGATATTACCTTACCATGCTGCATCAGAACACACCCAAGGACAATTCTAGAAACATCACAATAGATCACGAACCTGTCTAAACCTTTTGGCATTGTTAGAAGTAGGGTCATGGTGAGTCGAGCCTTCAACTCCTGAAAACTCTTCTTGCATTCATCAGATCACTGAAACTTCACCTTCTTCTGAGTCAATTTGGTGAAAGGGGAGGCAATGGAGGAGAATCCTTCCACAAAGCGTCTGTAATAGCCAGCTAGACCCAAGAAACTCCTGATGTCTATCAGAGAGGTGAGTCTTGGCCAGTCCTTAACTGCTGCTATCTTATGAGAATCCACCTAAATACCCTCTCTGGAGACCACATGACCAAGGAAGGAAACTGATTTTAGACAAAACTTACACTTGCCAAATTTGGTGAATAATTGACGGTCCTTGAGAGTTCGTAAAACTGTCCTCAGATGGTCCACATGTTCCTCCTTAGTTTTGATGTAAACTATGGCATCTATAAAGACAATGACGAACATGTCCAGGTATGACTTGAATACCCTATTCATCAGATCCATAAAAGCTGCAGGAGCATTGGTTAGTCCAAAAGGAATAACTACTAATTCTTAGTGACCATACCAAGTTTTGAAAGTTGTTTTCATGATGTCCCATTCTCAGACCCTAAGCTGGTGGTATCCTGATCTAAGGTCTATGTTGAAGAAACAACTAGCTCCCTGAAGCTGATTGAACAAGTTGTCAATTCTTGGTAGAGGATACCTGTTCATAACTGTGACATTTTTTAGTTGACGGTAGTCGATGCACATTCTAAGGGTACCATCTTTCTTTCGCATGAATAGGACTGGAGCACCCCACAGAGAGATACAAGGTCTGATGAAGCCCTTATTTAAAAAGTCTTTCAGCTGTTCCTTCAACTTTTTAAGCTCAGCTGGAACCATTCTATATGGAGGAATAGAGATGGGATGGTAATCTGGAAGAAGGTCTATGCCGAAGTTTATTTCCCGCTCAGGAGGAATTCCATGGAGGTCTTCGGGAAACATATCAGGAAACTCATTCGCTACCGGAACTGACTGGAGTGCCGAGGTCTCGAAACTAGAATCTTTGACCCAAACCATGTGGTAGATATATCCTTTAGTGATCATTTTGCTAGCCTTAAGGTACGAAATGAAATGACTTTTAGGCACTAAGGTACTACCCTTCCATTGTAAGACTAGTTCAATAGGAAATTGAAACCTGACGACTCTGGTTCTATAGTCGACTGAAGCATAACAAGAATGTATCCAGTCCGTGCCAAGGTAAGGTCGAAGTCGACCATGCCTAGCTCTACTAGATCAACGGACATGACCTTACTCCACACTGAGACTGGACAATTTATGTATACCCTAGTGGCCCTAACTGGCTCACCGACCAGGTAGAGATTGGAAAATGGTTTGGGGAAGATTTCTGGACTAATATCAAACTAGACTATCATATTAGGAGTCACAAAGGAAAGTGTGGCTCCAAATCTAGAAAAGCATATACATCAAGGTGGAAAAGGCGAAACATACCCGTAACAACATCAGGTGAGTTCCCCTAATCCTATCTGGAAGATAGAGCGTAGAACCGATTCTGGAGCTGACCTCCACCCGTACCTAAAGCAGTGCCCTGCTGAGCCGGATGACCTGATGGGGTTGCTGATATAGTAGAATAGGCTTTTCCCCGTCCTGCTAACGGGAACTCTCTCAACCTATGACCCAGTTGGCCACAACCAAAGTAGCCCTCTTTTCTCAAATAACACTTATTCGGATGATTCTTGCCACACTTTGGACATGCAGGAAAAGTGCGGCTGCTCGAAACATGGCTATAGAACTGGGGGCTTGATGTCCCACCCCTCCTATCTTTTCTAGGCCTGAAAGACGAAACACTAGTTGAGGAAGGTGTTGGATGCCTTTGCTGCTGTTGGGGGCGATTACTACTGCCTGATCTCTACTGGGAGTACTCAAACTGACTGGTTCTGTCCCCTTTATTCTCCCTCTTTATGTCCTTCAACTTTTTTTCCTCTATCTATTGGGCATGAATAATGAGGATTGAGTGGTCTATATCTTTGATGAGCATGGCGGTTCTGCATTCCTTGAGTACCAAATCAGAGACTCCATTAAAAAGCTTGAGCATGCAATCCCTCAGTTCATAAATTATTTCTGGAGCATATCTCGACAATTGAGTAAATTTGTCTCAAGTTCATGAACTCATCCACCTTGGCTTCCCTCAAATCCTGAGGAAAGAACATGTCCGGGAATGCTATAATAAACTCGTCCCATTTAACCAGACCTGCTCTATTCTGTCTTCCCTCCTTCCACTGCTTGTACCAAATTTGGGTCACCCCTTTCAACTGGTAGGTTGCTAGATCAGCGCTCTCTATAGTGGTGAAACCCATGATTTGGGTGATTTTTTGCATCTTGTCCACAAACTCTTGTGGTTATCTTCTACCTTAGACCCATGGAAAGCAGGGGGATTTATCTGTGTGAAGTCCCTAACCCTGGCTGGAGCTATAGACCCATTTGTGTTAACTGGCACCACGACCTGCTGGTTGACCTAATTTGTCACTACCTGTGCCAAAATCTGAATGGCGGCCCAAAACCCCACGTGGGACACCTGGTCGTCCTGAGAGGATGCGGGAGATGGTGGGGCTGGCCGGTTACCATTTCTAATCCTTCTTCCATTTCGTCACCAGAGGCTGCGGGAGCTGGTAGGGCTGGCCGGTTAGCATTTCTGATCCTCCTTCCATTTCGTCTTTTGAGAGGCATTGTTATCTAAGAAGGTAGACCACGAGTTAGGAGGATGTATTAGAGTCTCAACTCAACGCATGATAAGAATCATGAATAAAAGGAATTTTCCTAATAACGTCTTGTAGCCTCCTCTTCATAGTTGTGGCAGGCTTCACACCCATGAAAAGGACTCTACTTGACGCGGCTTTTAGACATCCTAGGATATTCTAAACCTAAGGCTCTCATACCAAGTTTCTCATGATCCGAGTCTATACCATAAATGCGACGTGGTACTTAGGGCCACGAATGATCCCAAGCTAATCTATGGCATAGCATACTACTAGAATTAAGAAATACTAAATGTAGTTATAAGCGGAAGCTTTGAAAACATAACTGATAAAAATATCCTAAACAACAAACATCTGATAACATATTGAACTACTAACTTTGTTAGAAAGACAACTAAGAAACTGATGAGTTGCTGGGATAAGTCCCCAGCTAACTCTGAGGTCTGAAACTAACTCAACAAAATATAATAGCTGGAAGAGAAACATTCGGCTCTCGGCAAATGAGGACTCACCACAAAGGTTTGCTGAAAGTCGCTGGAGAAGGACTATTGGCAGTGCTGAGTCTGAGAACCTGTGCCTGTATCATGAGACAATACATCATAGAAAGTATGTGTCAGTACTTTGAATGTACTGAGTAAGTAAGATATGGAGTTAAATATAAGAATACTAAAAATCTATTAAAAAAAGCTATGCTAACATGACATGCAAGACCACAACTAGAATCATAAATATTGAACTCATCTGCAAAGGCTGAAAAAAGCTGTAAGTTCTAATAACTGTCTAAAGGTCATAGGCACATCCTAGAAATTGTAGGAATGAACTAAACTAAAGACTATAACTATACTGCACTGAACTATACTATGAGAGAGACTATAATCGACATATAACCACGTGAGCTAGATGTGGAGTCTAATGTATACCCCCTATCAAAGAAGGCCCCCTACACCTTTTTAAGGTATAGTAGTTGAATTGGGTGATCATTGTATGATCCCCACTTGGGCTAATAACCTACGGTGGCAACGTAGTTCTATGAACCTGGGTACGCTATACCCGACCCACTAAGTGCTAGGTCCTACTTCCACTGGAAAGCGTAATTTTTGAGTAACAAGGCTGATAGCTCAAAACTGATGTCCTAAGACATAAATCAGAACTACTTGTGTGGAAGTGTTTTCATAGTCGAAGAAACTGAAAGTAACTATATTCTAAGAGTCGTTAGAGTTTCTTTATCTGAAAGTGTCATAATGGTCTAAGGAACAACTAATAACTGATAACTAGTACTGCTGAGGTTACTAAGTTCCTCAAGACTTAAGAGTAGTCAAACTGATCAGTTGACATTTTTGTAGAACATTGGGAATACTAAGTGTCAACTGAGACTCTAGGATTGAACATACTGAAGGGCTAACTTCTGTTCATATATTTGTCCTTGCATTCATGCTTTTCAATTATATTATCCTGACAAGCAATGTTCATATCAAATTTCATTCAAAATCACATTTACAGACTAGGGATAAATTACATGTTGCATAAGATGAGATATCAAGCACGAATTATAACTAGTAATGATCTAAGGAAACATCAAGCATCATAATAAGGAAGAAAATGAGAATCTGCATGAAGAACAACCCTATTTTCAATATTTCACAGGGCTAGAACTTATAAAGTTTTCTGTAAGAATCTTGGGACACAAGGGTAAAATAAATTCCCTTGTTAAAATCCCACATACCTATAGTAGAATCCCTAAGAAACTCCTTGAGAAACCTGAGAAGGAAATGAAACCCTTGTTCTTGTTTTGTACTTCCTGACTAAGTGTTTCTACATACTGACTTGAGAGAATGTGAAGAATGAGGAGAGAATGTCGACTAACTCCCTAAATCCCTTGAATATAACCCCAAAACGACGTAGTTTTAGAGTTAAAATAACGACAAGTTACAAAATGCCCCTAAATAAATGTCTGGAAAATTGCCCATCGGGATCTAACGGGTCGTTGGTCGGAACCACGGCTCGTTGGAGACAATCGTTGGTTCTAGGTCGGAAAATTTCCAGCTACTGGAATTGAAAAACAGATGGATAGAACGAACCGTTTGATGAACCAATGGGTCTTTGGTTCCACCCATTTTCATTGATGAGATCTGAAATAGTTTTTGGCTTCCCCCATAACGGACGGACAGAACGACCCATCGTTTGAAGAAACAGGTTGTTGTTACCAATCGTTGTCTCTGTAGGTATTTATAATTTTCCTTCACTAGCTCCCTAAATGAGTCATTGTAACCTACAACGGCTCTTCATGTGACTTGTTGCTTGGATGACTAAATGACCAGTTTCTGGACTGCTACCAATGGCTAAAACAGTGGCCCGTTACTTGGAGCAACGGGTCGTTGAATCCGAGAAGGAGACTGCAGAGGCTGACAACGACCCGCACAGTTGGTCATTGTTACTAACAACGACTCATTGGTGGAGTCTTTCCGACGTAGAAATTTTTGGTTATTCTCCCCCGTGGGATTATTCCCATTGAATGAAGGCTAATTAAGCCGAAAGACTGGAAATGAGCTGCAATCCCAAACTGATAACTATAAACTAATTTCTAAAGGAGTGACTAACTCCAAACTGAGATAGACCTACTAATTGAACTAATGCAGCTGAAATGCACATTTAAACATGATAAGGCTAATGAGTATGGAACTTAATAAAATACTGAGGAGGGACTTCATAACTGATGATGAAGCTGAACTGGAAGGGAATAAATGAGGGTATTTAGCCATCATGTCCGCTTCTGCTTCCTATGTAGCTCCCTCAATCAGCTGGTTTCTCTATAAGACTTTTACTGAAGCGACCTCCTGGTTCCTTAGTTTATGAACCTGATGGTATAGGATCTGAACTGGAACTTCTTCTCAAGAGAGATTTTCCGTTACACCAATACTCTCTAGAGGCACTACTAAGATTGGGTCACCGATGCATTTCTTTAACAAGGACACATGGAAGACCAGGTGCACTAATGCTAACTCTGCAAGCCACTCCAGGTCATAAGCCATATTGCCAAAGCGTCTCAACATTCTGTAGGGCCGAATATACCTAGGGCTAGGCTTTCCTTTCTTCCCGAATCTCATCACTCCTTTCATGGGTGAAATTTTCACGTATACGCAATCATCCATAGCATACTCCAGTTCCCTCCTCCTTACATCCGCATATGATTTCTGTCATCTTTGAGATATTTTCAGTCGTTCTCTGATAAGTTGAACCTTTTGCATGGCCTCATATACTGAATCAAGTCCTACCAAGGTAATTTCACCAACCTCAAACCACCCTATAGGAGACCTGCACCTCCTATCATATAATGCCTCGAATGGAGCCATCTGAATACTAGAGTAGTTGTTGTTGTATGCAAACTCAATAAGAGGTAGGTGATCATCCCAACTACCCTTGAAATCAATCAAAGAAGTCCTTCACATATCTTCCAAGTTTGAATCTTTTGCTCAGCCTGTCCATCTATCTGTGAGTGAAAAGCTGTGTGGCGCTTGACCTGAGTACCAAGTCCTTTCTAAAATGACTTTTAGAAATGAGAGGTGAACTAAGTACTCCTATCTGAGATGATCAACAAGGAAACTCCATGAAGTCTGAATAACACCCAGATGTATAACCTAGCATAGTCCTCTACTGAATTTGTAGTCTTAATTGAAGTGTGCTAACTTAGTTATCCAGTCCACAACCACCCAATTTGAGTCATGCTCTCGGGAGTGCGAGGTAAACTTGTGATGAAGTCCATATTCACATCCTCCCACTTCTAAGTAGGAATACTAATATTCTGAGTGACAACCCCAGGTCTTGACGTTCAACCTTGACCTGTTGGTAGTTTAGACACTTAGCCACAAATTTTACAATGTCCTTGTTCATACCATTCCACCAGTAGATTTCCATAGATCATGGTACATCTTGGTGGTACCTGGGTGTATAAAGTACTTGGTGCTGTGAGCTTCCATTAGTATCCATTATTTCAAATTGTCTACTTCTGGAACACATAACTTGCCCTTGTAACGGAGCATACTATCTCCCCGTTTGGAGAATGCTTCCACCTCTTTTCTTAGAACTGCTTCCTTTAACTTGAGTAGGATGGGGTTTTCGTCCTGCTTTGACTTAACCTCTTCCACGAGTGAGGATTCTGACCCACTCTGGACTACAACTCCACCATCAAAAAAGTCAACTAACTGTACTCCAAACCAAGACAATCCGTGAACGTCATTTGCTAGCTCCTTTTTACCTTCTTCAACTTATGCAACACTCCCTATAGACATCCCGCTGAGGGCATCAGCCACTACTTTGACCTTGCTTGGATGGTGTAATACACTCATGTCATTGTCCTTCAAGAACCCCAGCCATCTTCTCTGATGAAGATTCAAATCCTTTTGACTGAATACATATTGCAGACTCTTGTGATCACTGAAAACATCTACATGAACTCTACAGAGATAATGTCTACAAATTTTTAAAGCAAACAATACCGCTACCAATTCAAGATCATGGGTTAGATAGTTCTTCTCATGAACCTTGAAAGTTGTCTAGAGGAATAAGCTATTACCTTTCCATGATGCATCAGAACACACCCAAGGCCAATTCTAGAGGCATCTCAATATATCACGAACCCGTCCGAACCTTCTTCTAGTGTTAGAATTGGGGTTGTGGTGAGTCGAGTCTTCAACTCCTGAAAACTCTTGTCACATTCATCTGACCATTGAAACTTCACCTTTTCCTGAGTCAAATTGGTGAAAGGGGAGCCAATGGAGGAGAATCCTTCCACAAACCATCTATAATAGCCAGCTAGACCCAAGAAACTCCTAATGTCTTTCGGAGAGGTGGGTATTGGCCAGTCCTTGACTACTACTATCTTCTGAGGATCCACCTAAGTAATCTCTTTGGAGACCACGTGATCGAGGAAGACAATTTATTTTAGCCAGAATTCACATTTGCTGAATTTGGCGAATAATTGACTATCCCTAAGAGTCCATAAAACTATCCTTAGATGGTCTGCATGTTCCTCCTCGGTTCTAGAGTAAACCAATATGTCATCTATAAATATAATGACGAGCATGTACAGGTAACTTGAATACCCTATTCATCAGATCCATAAAAGCTGCAGGAGCATTGGTTAGTCTAAAACACATAACTATGAATTCGTAGTGACCACACCGAGTTCTGAAAGTTGTTTTAAGAATGTCCCATTCTTTGACCTTGAGCTGGTGGTATCCTGATCTGAGGTATATCGTGGAGAAACAACTAGCTCCCTAAAGCAGATCGAACAATTCATTAATTTCGGGTAGAGGATACCTATTCTTAACTGTGACTTTGTTCAGTTGATGATAGTGGATGAACATTTTGAGGGTACCCTATTTCTTTCGCATGAATAGGACTAGAGCACCCCATGGAGAGATACTAGGTCTAATGAAGCCCTTATCTAGAAGGTCTTTCAGCTATTCCTTCAACTTTTTAAGCTCAGTTGTAGCCATTTTGTACGGAGGAATAGAGATGGGTTGGGTATCCCGAAGAAGGCCTATGCCGATGTCTATTTCCCGTTCGGAAGGAATTCCAGGGAGGTCTTCGAGAAGCACATCAGGAAACTCATTCGCTATTGAAATTGACTGGAGTGTCGGGGTCTCAAAACTAGAATCTTTGACCCTTACCATGTGATAGATATATCCTTTGGTGATCATTTTTTTAGCCTTAAGGTATGAAATGAAATGACCTTTAGATGCTGAGATACTACTAAGACTGGTTCATTAGGAAATTGAAACCTGACGACTCTGCTTCTTCAGTCAATTGAAGCATAACAAGAATACAACCAGTACATGCAAAGGATAAGGTCAAAGTCAACCATGTTTAGCTCTAATAGATCAACGGACGTGACCTTACTCCACACTTTGACTGGACAATTTATGTATGCCCTACTGGTCCTAACTGACTCATCGAACGGGGTAGTGACTGGAAATGGTTCAGAGAGGATTTCTGCACTAATATCAAACTGGACTGCAATGTAAGGAGTCACAAAGGAAAGTGTGGCTCCAGGATCTAGCAAAGCATATACATCAAGGTGGAAAAGGTGCAACATACCCGTAACCACATCAGGTGAGTCTCCTGATCCTATTTGGAAGATAGAGCATAGAACTAATTTTGGAGTTAATCGCCACCTGTACCTGAAGCAGCGCCCTGCTGAGGTGGATGACCTGACGGTGATACTGATATAGTATACTAGGGTTTTCCCCGTCTTGCTAAGGGGAACTCTCTCATCCTATAACCCAGCTGGATACAACCAAAGTAGCCCTCTTTGCGCAGACGACACTCACCCAGATGATTCTTGCCACACTTTGTACATGCAGGAAATGTGTGGCTGCTGGGGACATGGCTCTAGGACTGGGAGCCTGATGTCCCACCCCTCCTATCTTTGCGGGGCCTAGAAGATGGATCACTAGCTGAGGAAGGTGTTGGATTCCTCTACTACTGCTGGGGGCGATTACTACCACCTGACTCTGGTGGGAGTACTTAAAATGACCGATTTTGGCCCGTTTGTTACCCGTTTTATGTCCTTCAACTTTTTTGCCTCTATCTGTTGGGCATGAATGATGAGGCTGGAGAGGTCTATATCTTTGATGAGCATGGCAGTCCTGTACTAAATAGGAGACTCGTTAACAAATTTGAGCATGCGAGCCCTCGGTTCAGCAACCATTTCTGGAGCATATCTCAATAGTTGAGTAAATTTCACTACATACTCCTCTACTGTCATGTTGTTTTTTCTCAAGTTCATGAACTCAGCCGCCTTGGCTTCCCTCAATTCCCGAGGAAAGAACTTGTCTAGGAACGTTGTAACGAACTCATCCCATTCAAGAGGACCTGCTCCATTCTGTTTTTCTTCCTTCCACTGCTTGTACCAAATTTGGGTCACCCCTTTCAACTCGTAGGCTTCTAGATCAGCGTTCTCTGTAGCAGTGACACCCATGATTTGGGTGATTTTTTGGATCTCGTCCAAAAACTCTTGTGGGTCCTCTTCTACCGTAGACCCATGGAAAGCAGGGGTATTTATCCACATGAAGTCCCTAACCTTGGCTTCAGTTACAGACCCATTTGTGTTTACTGGCACCACGATCTGCTGGTTGACCTGATTGGTCACTACCTGTGCCAACATTTGAATGGCGGATCGAAACACCACGTGGGACCCGTGGTCGTCCTGAGAGGCTGCGGGAGCTGGTGGGGCTGGCTTGTTAGCATTTTTGATCCTCCTTCCATTTCCTCTTTTAGGAGGCATCATTATCTAAAAGGGTAGAGAACAAGTTAGGAGGATGTATTAGAGGCAACGTCTTGTAGCCTCATCTTCATAGGTGTGGCGCACTTCACACCCATGAAAAGGACTCTACCTGATGCGACTTTTAGACATCCTAGGATACTCTAAATATAAGGCTCTGATACAAAGTTTGTCATGATCCGAGTCTACACCCTGGACGTCACACGGTACTTAGGGCCACGAATGACCCCAAGCTAACCTATGGAATAGCATACTACCAGAATTCAGAAATATTGAATGTTTAGCTATAAGCAGAAGCTTTGTATACATAACTGATAAAAATATCCTAAACAACAAACATCTAATAACATACTGACCTACTAACTTCGTCTGAAAGACAACTAAGAAACTGATGAGTTATTGGGACAAGTCCCTAGATAACTCTAAGGTCCAAAAATAAAGTAGCAAAATAAAACAGCCGGAAGAGAAACATCTGGCTCTCAGAAAATAAGCACTCACCACAAAGGCTTGCTGAAAGTCATCGGAGAAGGACTACTTGTGGTGCTAAGTCTGAGAACCTGCGCTTGTATCATGAGACGACACAACATAGGAGGTATATATCAGTACTTTGAAAATGTACTGAGTAAGTGACATATGGAGTTAAATATAAGAATACTAAAAATATGAAAAAAAGTTGTGTTGACAGGACATGCAAGATCATAACTACAATAATAAATACTAAAGTCATCTGCAAAAGCTGAAAATGTTGTAAGTACTAATAACTGTCTAAAGGTCGTAGGCACATCATGGAATCTGGAGGACTAAAATGAAGTGAAGCCTATAACGATACTGGACTGAACTATAATGTACTATGTTGTGGGAGAGTCTATAACCGACATATAATTACGTGAGCTAGACGTGGAGTCCGATATAAAACGCCTATCAGAGAAGGCCCACTAAATCTTGCCAGGATATAATAGCTGAACCGGGTGATCACTGTGTTATCCCCACTTAGGCTAATAACCTACGGTGGCAATGTACTTCTAGGAACCTGGATGCGCTGAACCCCGGCTCACTCAGTGTTAAGTCCTACTCCCACTAGAAAGCTTAATTTTTGAGTAACTAGGCTGATATCTCGAAACTGATGTTCTAAAACTTAAATCAGAACTACTTTTCTGGAAGTATTCGGAGAGTCTAAGTACTTGAAAGTAACTATGTTCCAAGACTCATCAGAGTTGCTATATCTGAATGTGTCATAACGGTCTAAGGAACAACTAAAAGTTAATACTGGTACTACTGAGGTTACTGAGTTCCTTAAGACTTAAGAGTAGTCAAATTGATCAGTCGACATTTCTATAGAACACTGGGAATACTAAGTGTCGATTGAGACTCTAAGACTAAACATACTGAAGGGCTAACTTTTGTTCATATATCTGTCCTAATATTCATTCTTTTCAATTATAATCCTGACAAGAAATGTTCATATCATATTTCATTCAAAATCACATTTAAAGACTAGGGATAAATTACATGCTGCATAAGATGAGATATCAAGCATGAATTATAACTGGTAATGAACTTAGGAAATCAAGTATCATAATAAGGAAGAAAATTAGAATCTGTCTGAAGAACAACTCTAGTTTCAACAATTCACAGGGCTAGAACTTATAAGGTTTTCTTTAAGAATCTTGGGACACAAGGGTAAAAGAAATTTGCTTGTTAAAACCCCACATACCTATAGTAGAATCCCTGAGAAACTCCTTGGAAAAGCTAAGAAGGAAATGAAACCCTTGTTCTGTACTTCCTGGCTGAGTATTTCTACGTACTGACTTGAGAGAATGTGAAGAATGAGGAGAGAAATCGACTAACACCCTAAATCCCCTGAATATAACCCCAAAATGATGTAGTTTAAGAGTTAAAATAATGGAAAATAACAAAAATTCCCCTAAATAAACGTCTGGAAAACCGCTCGTCGGGATCCAACGGGTTGTTGGTCGGAACCACGGCACATTGGAGACAGTCGTTGGTTCTAGGTCTGAAAATTTCCAACTACTGGAATTGAACAGCAGAAGGAAGGAATGACCCGTTTGATCAACCAATGAGTCATTGGTTCCACTCATTATCACTGGTGAGATTTGAAACAGTTTTGGTTTCCCCCCAAACGGACAGATAAAACGACTCGTCATTTGAAGAAATGGGACATTTTGTTTCTGGAGGGATTTCTAACTTTCCTTCAACGGCTCCCTAAAACGAGTCCTTGTAACCTACAGCGGCATCTCATGTGACTCATTGCTTGGAGGACTAAATGACCAGTGTCTAGACTGCTACCAACGGGTCAAAGCAATGGCGTTACTTGGAGCAATGGATCATTGAATCCGAGAAGGAGACTGCGGAGGCTAACAACACTCACACAACGGGTCATTGTTACTGACAAAGACTCTTCGGTGGAGTCGTTCCAAGGAAGAAATTTCAGGTTGTTCATACTGAGTCTGGTTTTGGTCTATGAAACTTTTGGGATGCTACATATAGATAAAAAGACAATTTTATTTTTGGATATAGATATAGAGTATAAATACAAATATGTTCTTGGTCATTCCCTTTTCATCTTTCTAAAAAAAAAAATTTTAGAAACTATTTTTTATTACGACCCAAAATCTTATTGAGCTGTGAGGGAACCCACAATACTCGTAGGTGAACCCCATTCCTTTATTGACCAATTAATAATTTAAATAATGTGAAAGTAGTATAAAATAAGCAACTAACTCTTATAAGTGTGGAATAAACGAGTCTAAGACTAAAACAACCCCAAGACTAGGTGACACTAGTACAAGAGCATCTACGAATATCAAAAAACTCTGAAAAACTAAAGTCACTATCTAGAAAGAAATAAGAACGGAAATAAAATAAGAAGTCTCTAGAATTTAGTATTGCCGAAGAGAAAGCAGGTCACCCTGAATTCTAACCGCAACATATCTCGAACCGTGTAGAAACTCAAGTACCATTAGTACTTGATCAGTCCCTGCATGTAAAAAGGTGCAAAAAGTATGGGTGAGTACGGAAAACACGTGTACTCAGCAAACTTGATAATTGACCCTTTCTAGAAGTGATGATGAGATATAGTCCTAACAATTCTTTTTCAATAGTTGTAAATATACAATCATAACAATTCATGTCACGACCCGAACGTAGACCCGGATCATAACACGGGACAAGGAACCCTAAGAGGCCCCAAGTCGACCCATGGCATAAACATATATCTCTCTTCATAACAAGTAATGCAGAATGTTGAACATGAGGCATAGTAGAATGTAAACGTAACTTAGCATACCATAACATTCGGAAGTACTAGACATACACATAAGCTGAATACTACATACTGTCTAAAAGCCTCTATCATGTAAGATGGCTTGATAGGAAAACACCCCCAACTAACCCGGTCAAATACTGAAACATAGATCATCATACATGCTTAATCAAACGGCCCTCAAAACATGAGGACTCACCAACAAAGCTAAAAGTGAACTTTGGGATGGACTAAGGATAAGGATGAGCCTAAGAGCCGAGTCTTGCATCATAAAATGATACAGCATAGAAAGTATGTGGTCAGTACGTGGAATGTACTGAGTATGCAAGGTAAGTAAAATGGAAATTCAAAATATATAAAACTCATAAGTGATAATAAGAGTAGGACATCATGCTCATACCATAAATATCATAATAAAACATAAGGCTCAAGATTTTCAAAACGTTTATATTACAATCGTACTCATGAGCATAAGAGAAAAGCATTATTTGACATGACTTGAGCCAAAATACATAATCATAAACATGCATAAATAATGAGAAATAGTAGGAAATTCTCTTAACCGACATACCCCATATGAGCACACATGAAGCCCGACTTGTGACCCTAGTCGGGAGGGTGTTCGTACGTTGCCAAGGGTAGAACCATGAAAGATGTCATCACACATGAGAAGGGTCCAAATGGGGCCAGGGGAAAGTTACAAGGGAGGTCCCAACATACATATGATGGAACGTAGTTTATGAGATCTGGGGCAGAACCTTGGGCCGGAACCTACTCGGTGTTCAATACTACTCCCAAAACATATATAGTGCTCATAGTATAATATGGATGAGTTCATGGGCTAGTTAAATCATGATAATCATAAACATACTTGTAAATATGTGAACTAGCCATGAATCAAGGCCCGTGAGTCAGCCAAAACATAATTCATAAGTCGTAGGTTTCATGTATACTTGTAGATCATACATATAACTTGTAAATCATGATGGGTAATTGAATAAATTCATATTTCAAATCATAAATCATGATGGGTTTGTAATATCAACAATTTGAATAGTAGATCATAAATCAATTTATCATAGATCAAGCATAATTAGGCTTTATTGAGTAGAAACCGAAATCATTGAATTTATAATCGAAAATAGTTGTAAAATCTGATCAAAATCAATGGAATATGAAGAAAATCACAAATCATAATAGCCCATTAGTAAATCATTAGATTTTCACCAAATAGAATTCAAAACCCCATGAGATTTTTGATAGATTTTCATAAACTGATAGAGAATGGGCATGGGTGTGAACGGAAACACCCATTCGTAACCCTACATACCCGGGTAAGATCAGATTCCAAGGTTCCTTGAATGCCAAAGGGTGAATTGATAGGGAAGAGCTTAAAACTATGCTTGATATCTCTAAAATCCTCTTACTTTGCATGCATGGAAATGGCTTATGCAAGGGGGACTTAACCTATCTTAACATGCCCAGATAAATACATACGATGACGTAGTTTAGGGCCTTAGAATATAGAAAGGTCGAAAATACCCTTAATGAAAATTCCCTAAAAAACTGATCTGGGTGAACCAATGACTGATCCCACGAGTCGTTGCATGATACCACGACTCATGGTATCAAGTCGTCGGGTCCGCTGCCTCACTTCATGTTTTCAGCTTCTTCCCGCAACTCGACAGGATGAGTCGTTGCTTCAAATAACGGGTCGTTAGCTCGACTGTTGTTAGCTCCTTCACAAACCTGAACTTACCTTACCATGAGCCTCACCACGACTTGTGGTTGCTTCCAACGAGTCGTGGTACTCATCTATTAAGTGCACTGGAAATCCTGGCAACCCAAACCACGAATAGTGACCACGTGTCATCACCACTCACCACAAGTCTTTGGATGACCCGTGGTATCCCTAACTGCCAAGGGCCAGCCTTTCCTATGACTGCTAACAACAACTCATTGTTCCAAGAAATGAGTCGCTACATTTTCCATTTTCTTCATTGCCACCAGGACTTCCCATCACCACAATTGCATACAATAACCCGTGGTTTCCAACAACGAGTCATTACGTCGCCCGTTTTGTGATATTAGTCTAGTTTTCAGCCAACCTCAAATTTTATCCCGGGTCTAATCTTAGGAACTTTCGGGGTATTACAATATCTCCCCCTTGGGAACTTTCGACCTCGAATGTTGGAAACAAGCAAAAAAACAAGGACATGCAATCATTACACCCAAATACTGATCATTTAAACAGAAAACTAATGGAATGACTACCTCTGATTCATATCACATAGATGAATTGATCTCATGCTTCACATACACATCCATTCTCATAAAAGAAACTTGAACACATGAACTAAACATGAAAACTAAATAGAGTCATAGGGCAAAACTAATACCTCAAGTCGGAAGTGAGCCGGTAGAGAATAAATGTGGGTATCTAGCCTTCATATCCACTTCGGCTTCCCACGTAGCTCCTTCAACATGTTGATTCCTCCATAATACTTTAAATGAAGCTACTTCCTTGTTCCTTAGCCTCTGAACCTGACGATCCAATATTTCCACCGGAACTTCCTCATAGTTAAGACTATCTTTTACACCAATGTTGTCCATCAGAACTACTAGAGTTGGATCTCCCAAACATTTCTTCAAGAGAGATACATGAAACACGAGATTCATGGAAGATAACTCTGAGGGAAACTCCAATTGATATGCTACCTTGCCAACTCTTCTCACAATCTGGTAGGGGCCAACATAGCGGGGACTAAGTTTTCCTATCTTTTCGAACCGCATTACTCCCTTCATGGGAGATACCTTCAAGAACACCCAGTCATCCACCTTGAACTCAAATTCTCTTCTCCTAACATCCGCGTATGACTTTTGGTGTCTCTAAGCGGTTTTCAGCCTGTGTCTTATCAACTGAACCTTCACCATAGCCTCATGAACCAAATCTAGCCCTATCATAGCTGCCTCACCAACCTCAAACCATCCGATGGGCGATCTACATCTCTGCCCATAAAGAGCCTTGAATGGTTCCATGTGGATACTGGAGTGATAGTTGTTATTGTAAGAAAACTCAATTAGGGACAAGTGATCATCCCAACTACCTTTGAAGTCCATCACACATGCTCTCAACATGTCTTCAAGAGTCTGAATTGTCCGCTCCGTTTGACCATCTATTTGCAGATGAAATGTTGAGCTGAGTTTAACCTGAGTACCGAGCCCTTCTGGAATGACCACCAAAACTGACAGGTGAATTGAGTACCTCAGACTGAAATGATGGACAAGGGCACTCCATGAAATCGAACCAACTCCCAGATATATAGCTTGGCATAATCCTCTACTAAGTCTGTGGTTTTGACCGGTAGGAAATGAGCAGCTTTAGTCAGTCTATCTACCACCACCCATATAGAATCATACTGTCGGAGAGTACGAGGTAGGCCTGTAATAAAATCCATATTAATCTCTTCCCACTTCCATATGGGAATGCTAATATCCTGAAGTACGCCTCCCGACCTTTGATGCTCGACCTTCACTTGCTGACAGTTCGGGCACTTGGCTATGAATTCTGCAATATCCCTCTTCATGCCATTCCACCAATATATGTCATGCCCCACCTTAGGAGGCATGACTGGCACCTGGTGCCCTACTAGGACCTGAACTACTGAGTTGACTGAGCCTAAGCACCTCTAGTGCAGGGCTGACTCTAACACTATAATCAAGAAAACAGCGGGCTATATAGCGGCTGTAAATACAACCCTCGGCCGCAAGGCCTATAGCCACTTGTGAAAATAAATAGCTAACCAGAGACAAACAATCGTTGGGAGTCCTATACGGACCGACAAGGCCACCATGATATCTAGTTATAACTGGAAAGTAAAATCAGATATTAAACTGAACTAGGACCGACAAGGCCACCAATCAACAGCTAAACAGGGCCCCACACGGACAATGCACATAACCTAAAACACATACGGGCCCCACACGGCCGGTATCATCTAACCACAGGGAAGTAACACAATCTGTAAGCCTCTAGGAGTAATAAGATGGTCGGGACAGGGCCCGGACCTACCCATACTGTACAAACAAAAGAAGTAAACCTCTATCACACAAGCTTCGAAAGAAGGGAGTTGACGGTCCTGTATGGCTGACTGGAACTACGAGGGACCTGCTCCTCGTCTATCTGTACCTCCAAGCAAGAAATGCAGCGCCCATAAGAGGGTGTCAGTACCACAGGTACTGAGTATGTAAAGTAGTAACTTTAAATAGTGGAAAGTAAGAAATAGAACTAACAACGACTAAAGTAAAGAAAACGGACTGAAGATGACTGAAGTAGTGAAATCAGGGATAAACATAATTGTAATAAGGAGGGTAGGGGTCATACCTGACAAGCGAGGCGTCTTACTGTCTACTATCAGTAACTAAAGCAAGCATAAACCTTACCTGGCTCCCATAAGCCGGAAGGTACAATCAGCACAGAATAACCCACCTGGGCCCCCATTAACCCTAGTGAGTACACCTCAATCTATATACCCCTATCCTAGTCATACTAAGTCAACTACCAGCTATAAGAGTCCTGTCGATCCCCTGGGTCTGCAACTAGGCCCGCTCGGCCCCTGACTGTAGTTGTGTCTGAGGCCGGAGGACTCCTGATATCTACACCGCGGGCGTAAGCGCTCGACGAGGGTGTGTATAAGGCCAACCACGACAATATGAGGATCTGGATCCCCATCTTCGTCCCTTATGGACGGCATGCCGCTTCATAGAGCAACGTATCCTCGCCCTTTGCGGGCGGCGACACAACTATTAACCCTGGGGTGGTCACGGAAGCTATACAGGTATAATCTAGCCCAAAATAATACAATTTACGAGTCTTGACTGACAACAACAACTAGACATGATAACATACTCCTGATATGCTTTACTGGGATTCATACTGGACTACTATGCTAAAGAAACTAACTTGTCAAAAGAAAATGCCTTAACATACCTCGTTCGTTGTTTATCGATTAACTGGCGAGTTTCGGCTCGTGGTCAACTTCCCTTCTCAACTGTAATCATATTAACTGAAGAATAGGGATACTTTATTACTATATTCGAAGAAAACCATAAGTTATATATATATATATATATTGACTATACTTCAACTTATCGAAAGACGATGAAGAACTCGTAATTTCTCTGGAATCTAGAAGGGAGAAATACTTACTTTAGGCACGTGATCGTATTGACACTAGTTTGGAACAATTCCATCAACTTATGCTCGGCGGGGTGATGATTGGCCGAGCCTATTTTACTAAAATAACTCCGTAGCGATGCTCCCTACAACTTTATACTTCAATACCCGGAGTTCATTTGGATTTGGACAGCGTTTAGCGGCATAATCGGATGAATTTTACTTGGTTTCTTCGTACTCCCTCGGGTCTGGCCGTGATTATTTGGATAATGAATTAACTTCTAAGTGTGAGACCTTTATATACTTGAGGCAGCAGACAAGGCAACGTGGCACTCTGCCCATCGTGCTGATTCTGCTCTGTGCCACGTTGGCTAACGCGGAGGAGCTGCTCCGTGCCACTTTTTCCCCTATGGGAAGCTTGGTTCAGCCTCCTCCCGTGAAATACCGACTTGGCACCCATTCGGCCTTTCGTCGTACATATGGCACTCTAAAACTCTCAATCAACATTACGAATAGGCCGACTAAACGTTGAAAATTTACGGGGTGTAACAATATATTTCCCGCAAATCATGATACATCTTGGTGGCACCTGGATGAATAGAGTACCTAGATCCATGAGCCTCATGCATCATCCGACTCCTCAAATTATCAACATCGAAAACACATAGGCAACCCTGGTATCGATGCACACCATCTCCCCCTTGGGAAAAGACCTCCACCTTATGACTTCGAAAAGCTTCTTTCAGCTTTACCAAAATCAAGTCCTCATTTTGTCTAGCTTTCACATAAGTCACCAAGGATGATTCTGATCCATTTTGCACAACAACACCGCCATCGGTCGAGTCGACCTATCTAACTCCCAACCTTGCGAGTCAATGGACATCTTTCACCAGTTCCTTCTTCCCCTCATCCATATGGGACACACTCTCCATAGAGAGCCTACTAAGTGTGTTTGCTACCACGTTAGCCTTACCCGGATGGTAAAGGACGCTCATATCGTAGTCCTTGAGTAGCTCTAACCACCTTCTTTGCAGTAGATTGATATCTTTCTGCGTGAAAACATATTGCAAGCTCTTGTGGTCCGTAAACATATCCACATGGACCCCATACCAATATTATCGCCATATATTCAATGTGAATACCTACCGCGGCCAACTCTAGATCATGGGTTGGGTAATTCTTCTCATGGACTTTCAACTATCTCGAGGCGTATGCTATCACTTTTCCAAGCTGCATCAATACACACCCAAGTCTGATTCTCGAAGCATCACAATATACCACAAAACCATTCATGCCCTCCGAGAGAGTTAACACCGGTGCTGAAGTAAGTCGAGTCTTCAACTCTAGAAAGCTCTTTTCACAAGCCTCTGACCATTGGAACTTCACCTTCTTCTGAGTCAATTTGGTCAAAGGTGCTGCAATAGATGAGAAACCTTCAACAAATCTCCGGTAATAACTACCTAGGCCCAAGAAACTCCAAATATCCGAAGGATTCACCGGTCTAGGGAAATTCTTCACCACCTCAATTTTCTGAGAATCTACCTTTATGCCCTCTCTTGATACCATATGGACCAAAAATGCTACAGAGTTCAACCAAAACTCACACATGCTGAACTTGGCATACAACTGACGATCCTTAAGGGTCTGAAGCACTACTCTGAAATGAGCAGCATGCTCCTTCTCGCTTCGAGAGTATATAAGGATATCATCAACGAACACGATCATGAACATGTCCAGGTACAACTTGAACACCCTATTCATTAAGTCCGTAAAAGTTGTAGGAGCATTCGTTAGTCCAAAATACATAACTATAAAATCATAATGATCATACGACATCCTGAAAGCTGTCTTCAGGATATCTCACTCCCGAACTCTGAACTGATGATACCCGGACCTGAGATCTATCTTTGAGAAACACTTGGCACCCTAAAGTTGGTCAAACAAATCATTGATCCTAGGTAAGGGATACCTGTTCTTAATGGTAACCTTGTTCAATTGCCGATAGTCAATGCACATCCGAAGCGAACCATTCTTCTTCCGGACAAATAACACTTGTGCACCCTATGTAGACTTGCTCGGTCTAGTGAAGCCCTTATCTAATAGGTCCTTCAAATGATCCTTCATTTCCTTTAGCTCGGCTGGAGCCATCCTATAAGGTGCGATAGATATAGGTTGTGTATCCGGTAGAAGGTCAATACCAAAATCAATCTCCCGCTTGGGAGGAGCACTTGGAAAATCATTGGGAAAGAACTCTGGATACTCACGCACCACCGGAACTGATTGGATAGTCGAGGTCTTGGACTCAACATCCTTAACCCTAATTATATGATACATGCAACCCTTAGAAATCATCTTTCTAGCCTTAAGATAGGAAATAAAACGACCTACTGGCATGGCCGAACTACCCTTCCACTCCAAGACTAACTCACCCAAAAAACGGAACTCCACTGCATGGGTTCTATAATTAATAGAAGCATAACACGCATACAACCAATCCATGAAACGAATAATATCGATGTCATTCATGGATAACTCTACTAGGTATGCGGAGGTGACTTTATGCAATATAGTGATCGGGCATCCTCTATACACCCGCCTTGCTACAATCGAATCACCAACAGGAGTAGAAACTGAAAATGGTTCTGACAGAGTCTCAGGACTAACTCCAAAGCTACAAGAAATATAAGGAGTCATAAAAGACAAAGTAGCCCCCAGATCTAACAAAGCACAAACATCAATATGGAAAACTCATAACATACAAGTGACCACATCTGGGGAGACCTCTTGCTCCTGGTGGTGAGTTAAAGCATAGAACCTATTTTAGCGCTGATTGTCGGCTGAACTAGTCGAGGCACCCTATTGAGAAGGACGTGCTACTGGAGCGGCTGAACTAGTAGTTGGCATGCGGGCCCCATTGCCCCCTGATCTAGCTGAAGGGAAATCCTTGAGTCTGTGTCTGGGTTTGTCACACAAGCATCCAAGCCAACTAAGCACCTTCCTAACTGATTCTTGTCGCACTTCGTACAAGATGGAAAAATGCGCTCTATCTGCAAGCTACCCTGGCCTCTCGAATTTGGAGCCCTGCTCCTCCGATCCCCTCAGAATCTAGATGGTGTACTGACCGATGATGGTGCTGGAGCAATAGACCTGTGTTGAGACTACTGACGTTATCCACCCCCTGATCTTGCCTGAGAAGTCCCATAACTGTCGATCCTGGCCCTCTTGGACTCTCTCTGCCTTTGATACACCGACTCCATCTGTTGAGCATGCAACACAATGGGGGAAAATCTATATAATGCAACATGGCGATCCTATAATCCTTATCCAAGTAGTCTGCCACTCTGTTCACAAATCGGCTCACTCGAGTCCTCTAGTCTTCCACCAACTCTGGTGCATTTTTAGATAGTTGGGTGAACTCCAAACCATACTCCTAAACCGAAATGTCACCCTACTTCAAGTTAAAAAACTCGTCCGCCTTTTTCTCCCTCATCTCACGAGGGAAGAATTGATCCAAGAATGTTGCGTGGAACTCTTCCCAACCTATAGGGCCTGCACCCACTGCCCCAACATCTCTCCACTGCTTGAAACATATATGTGCCACCCTTTTTAGCTGATAGGAGGCCAAATCAACACAATCTCCATTAGTCACCCCCATAACCTGGGTGATCTTTAGAATCTCCTAGATGAAATCGTGCGGATCTTCATCCACCTTGGACCTAAGGAACTCCGGAAGGTTCATCCTCAAGAAATCTCTAATCCGGGCTGCTGCCACATTGCCATTCTATAGGATATGTGCAATATCCTGCTAGTTGACTTGAGCGGTCAAGGCCTACGCCAACATCTGGATAGCCACCAGAAACTCAGCGTGGGCAACTGGCTTTGGTGCTTGGGGCTCCTGAACAGGTGGGGCTTGCTGATGCCCATGACCATTGCCATCTTCGTGGCCTTCACCGTTTCCATTTCATCTTCCGTTCATTATTCTAGGAGCCATAATTCTACGATCGCGAATAGCACGAATTAGAAGGATAGAAAGACTTTTCATCGCACGACATAGATAATGAAAGAAGGAAACATTTCCTAAATGTCTCGTAGCCTCTTCATCATAAGTGTGGCATTCTTCACACTCATGAAAAAGGCTCTACTTAACACGTCTTACAGACACCCTAGGATACTTCAAAACCTATTGCTCTGATTCCAAGTTTGTCAAGACCCGAACGTAGACTCAGATCGTAACACGGGACAAGGAACCTCGAGAGACCCCAAGTTGACCCATGGAATAAGTATATATCTATCTTCATAAAAAGTAATGTGGAATGCTGAACATGAGGCATAGCGGAACATAAATGTGACATAGTATACCACAACATTTGCAAGTACTATACATACACATGAGCTGAATACTACATACTATCTGAAAGCCTCTATCATGCAAGAAGGGTTGATGGGACAACACCCCCAACTAACCCGGCCAAATACTAAAACATAGATCATCATACATGCTTAATCAAATGGCCCTCGAAACATGAGGACTCACCAACAAAGTTGAAAGAGAACTCTGGGATGGACTAAGGATGAGGATGAGCTTGAGAGCCAAGTCCTGTACCATGAAATGATACAGCATAGAAAGTATGCGGTCAGTACATGGAATTTATCGAGTATGCAAGGTAAGTAAAATGGACATTTAAAATATATAAAACTCATAAGTGATCATAAGAGTAGGACATCATACTCATATCATAAATATCGTAATAAAACCTAAGGCTCTTGATTTTCAAAAAGTTCATAATACAATTGTACTCAAGAGCATACGAGAAAAGCCTTATTTGACATGACTTGAGCCAAAATACATAATCATAAACATGCATAAATCATGAGGAACAGTGGGAGATTAGTTTAACTGATATACCCCATATGAGCACACATGAAGCCCGACTTGTGACCCTAGTCAAGAGAGTGTTTGTACCTTGCCAAGGGTAGAACCATGAAAGACGTGATCACACATGAGAAGGGGCAAAATGGGTCCAGGGGACAGTTACAAGGGAGGTCCCAACATACCTACGGTGACACGTAGTTTATGAGATCCAGGGTAGAACCTAGGCCACGAACCTACTCAGTGTTCAATATTATTCCTAAAACATATATAGTTCTTATAGTATAATATGCATGAGTTCACGGGCTAGTTAAATCATGATAATAATGAACATGATTGTAAATACGTGAACTAGCCATGAATCAAGGCCTTGAGTTGGCCAAAACATAATTCATAAGTCGTAGGTTTCATGCACACTTGTAGATCATACATATAACTTATAAATCATCAAATCATGATGGGTAACTGAATAAATTCATATTTCAAATCATAAATCAAGTTGGGTTTGTAATATCAACAATTTGAATAGTAGATCATAAATCGATTTATCATAGATCATGCATAATTAGGCTTTATTGAGTAGAAATCAAATAAATGAATTTATAATCAAAAATAGTTGTAAAATCTGATCAAAATCCATGGAATATGAATAAAATCACAAATCATAATAGCCCATTAGCAAATCATTAGATTTTCACCAAATCAAATTCAAAACCCCATGAGATATTTTATAGATTTTCATAAATTGATAGAGAATGGGAATGGGTGTGAATGGAAACACCCATTCATTACCCTACATACCTAGGTAAGATCAGATTCCAAGGTTCCTTGAATGCAAAAGGGTGAATTGATAGGGAAGAGCTCAAAACTATGCTTGATCTCTCTAAAATCCTCTTGCTTTGCATGCATTGAAATGGCTTATGCAAGGGGGACTTAACCTATCTTAACATGCCCAGAAAAATACATAAAATGACGTAGTTTAGGGCCTTAGAGCATACAAAGGTCGAAAATACCTTTAATGAAAATTCCCTGAAAAATTGATATGGGTGAACCAACGACTGATCCCATGAGTCGTTGCATGATACCACGACTTGTGGTATTGAGTCGTTGGGTCCACTGCCTCACTTCATGTTTTCAAATTCTTCCCACGTCTTGACAGGATGAGTCGTTGTTTCAAATAATGGGTCGTTAGATCGATCATTGTCAGCTCCTTCACAAACCTGAACTTACCTTACCATGAGCCTCACCACGACTCGTAGTTGCTTCCAACGAGTCGTGGTACCCGTATGTTAAGTGCACTGAAAATCCTGGCAACCCAAACCACCACTAGTGACCATGAGTCATTGGATGACCCGTGGTATCCCCAACTGCCAAGGTCCAGCCTTTCATACGACTGCTAATAACGACTTGTTATTCCAAGCAACGAGTCCTTACATCTTCCATTGTCTCCACTGCCACCAGGACTTACCATCACCACGACTGCATACAACGACCTGTGGTTTTAAACCACGAGTCATTACGTCGCCCGTTTTGTGATATTTTTCCAGCTTTCAGCCAACCTCAAATTTTGATCCCGGGTCTAATCTTAGGCACTTTCAGGGTATTACAACTCATCCCAACAAGAGTTTGTGGATTTAATATCTAACCATGAAGAAAATAAAATATATATTATTCGAAGTCAGTTACACCACTGATGATATCACAATATGCCTCAATATGGTCATCACATCAGCTACGCCACTGATTATATCACAATGAGTCTCAAATACAATGAGTCAAATCAATATCATAACCATCTCAACACTTCAACACTCAAATCAAATATGAAATGCAATGAAGATGAAATGTAATATAATGCAATGCACTAGCCAAGAACCTGTATATACCCGCTTCTGTTGGATAGTTGGGACCTATGGGGACTCGCGGGATCCATATATCTGTCGGAACCATTTTCCAATGGTAATCACATACACTGGAACTATTTCTCATTGGTAATAACACATGTCAGAACCATTTCCCATCGACAATAACACATGCTGAAACCATTTCCCATCGGTAATAAGACATGTCGGAACCATTTTCCATCAATAATAACACAAGTTAAAATCCTCCAAATACAAACCAAATATGCAATTCAGTCATAAAATACATTTCGAATATGTTGGAATGATCAAATCACCGATATGAGGTTATTTTGACCAAAAGTTGACCGTAGTCAAACTTAGCTTCCTTAAAGCTTATAAATTCAACCAAAGGATCAAATCACTTCCGAACACCTCAGGATCCATACAAACCATCCAAATAAGTCATAAATCACCATCCAAAACTAACAGAGCTTTCAAAATCCAAATTCAAGCTCGTTAACCAGAAATGTTGACTTTGGCCAAGCCTTTCAAACTTTAAACCTTCCAAAATCGAAAATCTCATCCAATCTTTATTAGATCTTCTCGGGAATTATGGTATCCATCTACGAAATTCATAAATAATGAAATGATGATATGAAAAGGTTTAAACTAGGAAAATGGGTCAAAAATCACAAAATGACCATGTGGGTTGTGACATTTTCTGTTTAGTGTACTAATGTACTTCTAAATGATTATGGATAAGCAATTCTGAGATTAATTTTAAAATGGGAATGGGTTCATCTCACATTTAGTTGGGATAAAATTTTGAGATAACTTATTCCAAAATTGTAGTGTTATTTTTATTCTATATGAGGGTGGGATAACAATTTCAAAATAACTAATTTCAAGATAATTTATCTCAAGATAACTTATTTTCCAATCAAACGAACCTTAAGAATTAGGTGAAAATCTTTATAGATTTGATATCCTTATTAGAGTTAGATGGGGGTTTGTCCAGCAACTCATTAGTTTCTTTTAGAAGGCTTTTAGACAAAACATGTTAGTTTTACCTTGAGTTTCTGTGTTTAAGAAAATGTTAGTAATTTATAAGAGACTCTTTATTTATTCAGTATTTGGTTATTGTTTTTAAGCAGTTTTTGCTTAATAGTCTTTTATAGTAGTTCAGTCATTATAGAATTATGCTATGCCATAGGTTTGCTTGGGGTCACTTGTGATTCTAAGTACCATGTTGCATCCAAGGTGCAGAGTCGGGTCGTGACAAACTTTCTATCAGAGCCACAGGTTTAGAGTGACCTAGGATGTATGAAAACTGCATCAGGTAGAGTCCTTTTTAAGGGTGTGAAGTGCACCGCACTTACGAGGAGGAGGCTACGATGCATTTTAAGGAAAATTCCCTTTCTTCATTATTCTTATCGTGCATAGAGTTTTAATCTCTAAAATATCCTCCTAATCGTGCTCAATCATTTTCAGTTGATGATGCCTCCTAAAAGAGGAAACAAAGGAGGAATGCTAATGCTAACTATCCACCCACCAACTCCAACAGCCCCTCAAGATGATCAGGTGTCACATCCGGAGTTTTAGGCTGCTATCCAGCTGCTAGTGCAGGCAATAACCAATGAGGTCATCCAGAAGGTCATCGTACCTGTCATTGCTAATGGGTCTACAACTGCTGTTAGATTCCAGGATTTTACTCAGATAAATCCCCCAGCATTTCACGGGTCTAAGGTAGATGAGGACCCACAGGAGTTTGTTGATGAGGTTCAGAAGATCACCCAAATAATGGTTGTTACCTCTGTTGAAAGTGCAGATTTGGCTACCTATCAGTTGAAAAGGGTGGCGCAGATATGGTATAAGCAGTGGAAAGAGGGAATGCGGAATGGTGTAGGTCTAGTGGAGTGGGACGAGTTTGTGACAGCGTTCCTGGACAGATTCTTTCCCCGGTAGTTAAGGGAAGCTAAGGCCGTTGAGTTTGTGAACATAAGGCAGAATGACATGACGGTGAAGGAGTATGCTTTAAAGTTCACTCAACTATTGAAGTATGATCCAGAAATGGTTGCGGAGCTGAGGAATCGCATGCTCAAGTTGTGAATGGAGTCTCAAACTTGGATCCCAAAAGTGCAGGACTGCCATGCTTATCAACGAGATGGACATCTCCAGGCTTATTATACATATATAGTAGATAGAGGCAGAGAAACTGAAGGAGATGGAGAGGGAGAGTAATGGGCACGGACATTCCAATTTGAGTGTCCCCAAAAGAGGTCAAGTGGTAGTAATTTCCCCCAACAGCAACAAAGACCTCCAGCACCCTCGTCAGCCAGTGCTCCTTCTTCTAGGCCCCATAAAGATCGGAGGGTGGAGCATCAGACTCTTAGTCTTAGAGTCATGTCTCTATCAACTGCACTTTTTCAGTATGTCCTAAGTATGGTAAGAACCATCTGGGTGAATGACATCTAGGCAAAGAGGGTTGTGGCCAATTGGGTCACAATTTGAAGGATTGCCCGTCAGTAGGATGGGGGAAGGCCCAGTCCACTACATCAGCATCACCCCCAAGTTACTCAGCTCAGTAGGGTACTACCTCAGGTACGGGCGGTGGTCAACGTCACCACTGCTTCTATGCCCTATCCTCCCTTCAGGACCAGGAGAACTCACCTTACGTATTCAGGCATAAGTAACGTCTCTTTCAAATAGATATGTATGCTTTACTAGATCCAGGAGCCATACTTTCTTTTGTGACTCCATATATTTCCGTCCATTTTGATATTAGTCCAGAAATTCTCTTAGAGTCATTTTAAGTCTCTACTCTGGTTGGTGAGTCAGTTAAAGCTAGCCAGGTGTACAAGGATTGTTCGGTCATAGTGTTACATAAAGTCACCTCAGTTGATCTAGCAGAGTTAGACATGGTCGATTTTGACCTCATTCTTGGCATGGACTGGTTACATTCTTGCTATGCCTCGGTTGACTACATAACCAGAGTCTTTAGGTTCCAGTTTCCTAATGAACCAGTCCTAGAGTAGAAGGGTAGTACTTCAACACCTAAGGGTTAGTTCATCTCATACCTTAAGGCTAGGAAATAATCTCCAAGGGGCACATCTATTACCTAGTTAGGGTTAAGGATTCTAGTTAGACGACCCCAACACTTCAGTCAGTTCTACTTGTAAATGAGTTCCCTGATGTGTTTCTCAAAGATCTTCCTAGAGTACCTCCCGAGCAGGAAATAGACTTCGGCATAGACCTTCTTCCAGATACCCAACCTATCTCAATTCTCCTTAGAGAATGTCTCCAATTGAGCTTAAAGAGTAAAAGGAACAGTTGAAAGACCTTTAGATAAGGTCTTCATCAGACCCAGCATCTCCCTATGGGATGCCCCAATCCTATTTATGTGAAAGAAAGATGGTACACTCAGAATGTGCATTGACAACCGTCAACTGAACAAGGTCACAGTTAAGAACAGGTGTCCTCTACCCAAGATTGATGACTTGTTTAACCAACTTCAGGGAGCCAGTTGTTTTTCCAAGTTAGATATTAGATCAAGATACCATCAGCTCATGGTCAAAGAATGTGACATTTCGAAAACAGCCTTTAAAACTTGGTATGGTCACTACAAATTCGTAGTTATGTCTTTTGGACTAACCAATGCTCTTGCAGCTTTTATGGATCTGATGAATAGGGCATTCAAGCAGTACTTGGGCATGTTCGTTATTGTCTTGATAGATGATATTCTAGTTTACTCTAGAACAGAGGAGTAGCATGCAGACCATTTGAGAATAGTTTTGCAGACTCTCAAGGACCGCCAGTTGTTCATTAAATTTAGCGAGTGTTAATTTTGACTAAAATCAGTGGCATTCCTCGGTCATATAGTCTCCAGTGAGGGTATTTAGGTGGATCCTCAAAAGATAAAGGTAATCAAGGACTGGCCAAGACCCGTTTATCCGTTAGACATTAGGAGTTTCTTGGGCCTACCCGGTTACTATAGATGGTTAGTAGAACAATTCTCCTCCATTGCTTCACCTTTGACCAGACTGACTCAAAGTTTATGAGAAGAACTATCCGTCTCACGATCTTGAGCTGGAAGCAGAAGTATTTACCTTGAAAATTTGGAGACACTAACTTATAAGGTTCATGTGGATGTTTTTATTAACCACAAGAGCCTACAGTATGTGTTCAGTCAGAAGGATCTGAATCTGCATTAGAGAAAGTGGTTGGAGTTGTTAAAAGACTACGACATAAGCATCTTGTATCACTTGGGTAAAGGCAATGTAGTAGCTGATGCCCTTAGCAGATTATTTATGGAAAGTGTTGCTCATTTAGAGGAGGATGAAAAGGAGTTGGCAAAGGATATTCACAGACTGGCTTGGTTAGGGGTCCAATTGGTTGATTCAGCAGAAGGAGGAGTTGTAGTCCAGAACGGGTTAGAATCCTCCGTGGTGTTGGAGGCTAAGTCAACGCAGGATGAAGACCCAATTCTACTTAAGTTGAAACAAACAGTCCTAAAGAAAAAGGCAAAAGCACTCTGCAAAGAGGGAGATGGTGTGCTCCGTTATTAGGGAAAGTTGTGTGTTCCTGATGTAAATGATTTTGAGGCAAAGGATATTGATGGAAGCTCACAGCACCAGGTACTCTATCCACCCAGGAGCTACCAAGATGTACCGTGATCTACGAGAAGTCTATTGGTGGAATGACATGAAGAAGGACATTGCAGAATTTGTGGCTAAGTGTCCAAACTACCAACATGTCAAGGTTGAACATCAGAGACCGAGGGGTATGACTCAGGATATTAGCATTCCTACTTAGAAGTGGGAAGAAGTGAACATGGATTTCTACCTCATATGCATTGACAACATGACTCAATTTGGGTAGTGTAGACCAGATGATTAAGTCAACATATTTTCTACCAGTTAAGACCACAAACCTAGTAGAGGATTATGCTGGACTATACATCTAGGAGTTAGTCAGACTGCATGGAGTTCCCTTGTCCATCATTTCAGATAGGGGTACTCAGTTCATCTCGCACTTTTGTAAGTCATTTCAGAAAGGACATGGTACTCAGGTCAAGCTCAGCACTACTTTCTACCCACAAACAAATAGCCAGCCTTAGCAAACTATTCATACTCTAGAGGATATGTTGAGGGCTTGGGTGATTGATTTCAAGGGCAGTTGGGATGATCACCTACCTCTCATTGAGTTTGCATACTACAATAGCTACCACTCTAGTATCCAGATGGCCCCGTTTGAGGCATTATATGGTAGGAGGTATAGATCTCCTATAGGGTGATTTGAGGTTGGTGAAGATACCTTAATAGGACCTGATTCAGTAAATGAGGCCATGCAGAAGGTTTAGCTCATCAGGGAATGGTTGAAAACAGCTCAAAGCCGACAGAAATAGTATACAGATGTAAGGAGAAGGGAGCTGGAGTTTTCTGTGGATGATTAGGTATATTTGAAAATTTAACCTATAAAAGGTGTGATGAGGTTCAGGAAGAAAGGAAAGCTAAGTCCTAGATATGTTGGTCCTTACAGAATCTTGAGACACATTGGAAATGTGGCTTATCAGCTGGATTTACCTGCGGAGTTAGCATCAGTGCACCAAATCTTCCATGTGTCCTTGTTGAAGAAATGCATTAGTGATCTGACCTCAGTAGTTCCTTTAGAGAGCATTGGTGTAAAAGATAATCTCTCTTATGAAAAAGTTCCAGTTTAGATTCTAGACCATCAGGTTCGTAAGACAAGAAACAAGGAGGTTGCTTCAGTAAAGGTTTTATGGAGGAACCAGCTAGTCGAGGGAGCTAAATAGGAAAACAAAGCAGATATGATGGCTAGATACCTTCACCTATTCCATTCCTGCTCAACTTCAGCCTCATGTACTAAATTCCTCCTTAGTATTCTATTCAGTTCCATACTTATCAGCTTTATTCATGTTTTTGGTATGCACCTAGTTGCATGAATTCATTTAGTATGTCTATCTCAATTCGGAGTCAGTCACTCCTTCATTAATCAGTTTATAGTCTTCAGTTTGGGATTGCAGCTCTTTCCCCAGTCTTTCGGCTTACTTAGCCTTTATCCGAGGACAAATGTTACAAAGGGGGAGATATTGTAACACCCCAAAAGTTTCTTAGACCAAACCCTAGACTTGCAATGAAAAAGCAAAAAGAAACCAGGAAATTTTTCTCGGAATGACTCATCAAATGAGTCATTATCAGAGACAACGACCCGCTAACTCTATCGTTAGTGGTCTAGCAGATTCCTCCCTCAAATTTTATGAGCAGTACAATGACCCATCTTTAGTGGTAACGAGTTGTTGTGTTGTCTGTTCTGTCAAGTCCAGAATGTAATAAAAAATCTTTCTCCCAAACAACGAGACAAACGATGAGTCGTTGTTTGAGGAAATGACTCGTCCTATGAAGTTGTTTTAAGAAATCCAGAAAATGCTCAACTTCCCCCTAGTGAATTGGAAACAATGACCCATCGTTTCAAGTAATGGGTCATTTTGTCTATCCATTGAGGGAGATCCGAAATCTGTTCAAAACTTCCTCCAGTGACAACGAATGAAACTAACAACCCATTGTTTCATGTAAGGAATCGTTGCTCCCATTCATTGGCCAAGTCCAAAAACTGAATTTTCAAGATCCAGGACCAATGACTGGTCCTATCGAGTCATGGTCACCACCAATGACCCGTTGTGTGACCTGTTGAGTCAGTACGGGTAGTTTTCTAGATTTTCTCCTGGGAAATTTTTGTAACTTTCAGCTATTTTAGTTCCTAAACTACATCGTTTTGGGGTATATTATCAGGGGATTAAGGGGGTTAGTCGATCCTCCTCCCTCATATCTCACCTAGCTCTTAAGACCAGTACGTAAAAACTCAGACAAGGCTTCTCAGGGCAAGAATTAGGATTCTGCTTCTTCTCCAGATTTTAAGAGCTTCCTCAGAGAAATTCTTCTATAGGTATGTCGGATTTCAATAAGGTTATCCTTTCTCCCTTATGCCCGACATATCCTGTGAACCCTAGCTTTCTTTCAAGTTCCTTAAAACTCATGTTTTAGGGTTTCTGTTCAGTTATGAATTCCCTTATTACTTCAATGTTCTCAAGTCTCCTATGATTCCTAGTATGTCATATTCATGATTTTATAAATTCAATTATAAATGATACTTTTATGAAAGATTTCCACATGATTCAAGTTCATTTATATAAACATGTATTTTGCTTCTATATGGATTTGAGTTAGCAGGAATTCATATTTCAGTCTTTGTGCTTCTATCATAATTTCAGTATACAGATGTTGACAGCATAATTAGTATTTTCAGGTTCTTTCGTCTCTCAAAATACTATCAGATAAAGTTTTGACTTAGCTTTGAGAACACTAGTTTTCGAGCTATCTATAAATTTATCAGTAAACTTATCAATTGGAAGTAGTTCTAAGCACCAAGCTGGTCTAGGGTTCAGCGCACCTAGGACCCAGAACTCTGTGCCACCATAGGTTATTAGCCTAAATGGGCATTAGTTTTACTGATCACATTATCCATGCCTTCATACTCTGACAAGGTATATTGGGTCCTATCGATGGGGCATATACATCAAACTCCACGGTTATCTCCCATAGTTATATGTCGGCTAATAGACTCTCCCATCATTCAGTACAGTTATAGTCTCAGTCATAGTTACAGACTTAGTTTTTACTATATGCAAATGACTCTTAAATCAGTTTTTTTACTGTACTTTATTATGCATTATCATACTACTATTTCATATTGATATTTATGTATTTTAGTAAGGGTCATGGTACTTCAGTTCAGTTTTGGATTTTAGCACAATTTTTTTCTAGTCTATCAGTATACTCTATTTGTATTCCAGTTGCATATCTCATCTACTCAGTACATTCAAAGTACTGATCGCATATTTTTATGTGCTATATCGTTTTATGATATAGGCTCAGATACCCAGCCTCAGCATCACAACTAGTTTCTCCCGGTGAATTTCCAACAGTTGACAGTGGTGAGTCCTCATCTTTCGAGGACCGGAGTCTTGACTTCAATATTGTCATTTTAGCTTTTCAGACATTAGACTTAGCTGGGGGTTTGTCCTAGAAACTCACCAGTTACTTTTAGAAGGCTTTCAAACAGAACATGTTAGTTTCAGCTTGAGTTTTTGTGTTTGAGCAAATATCAGTAATTTATTCTCTCGACCCAAACGTATACCCAAATCGTAGATACGGGACAAGGACCCCCGAGAGACCCCATGCCAACCCATGGAATGAGCATACATCTAATCCAATCACATTAGTGGAAGACTTAACATATAAGAACGTAATCATAACATAGCCAAAGGGAAAATCTGTACAAGACTTATACAATACGGCTGAATACAACTTGCAGTTTGATAAGCCTCTAAACATGAAGGATGGGTTGATGGGACAACTCCCCAACTAACCCAACATCCAAAAACTGAAAGAACAACATATAGTATGAACATACAGCCCTTGGAACATGAGGACTCACCAAGTGCGCTGAGAGAAATTCTGGAACTATCTATGGGTGAGGATGAGCCTGAGAACTGGACATGCATCATGAAACGATACAGCATGGGAAGTATATGGTCAGTACGTGGAATGTACTGAGTATGCAAGGTAAGTAAAACGGACATTTAAAACATGTATAAAGTTCATAAATGATCATAAGAGTAGGACATCATGCTCGTATTGTAAATTATAATAACATAACATACGGTTCAAGGTTTTTCAAAACATTCATAACATAAACATAATCATATCATATTAGAAGACATTTACTTAACATGACTTGATCCAACATACATAATCATAACATGCATAAATCATGAGGAACAGCGGGAGATTTCTTAACCGACATACCCTATATGAGCACACATGAAGCCCAACTTATAACCCTAGTCGGGAGGGTGTTCATACCTTGCCAAGGGTAGAACCATGAAGGTGTGATATTACCATGAAAAGGTCTATTTGGTCCAGGGACTAACATGAAAGGGGTCCCAATGTACCTAGGGTGGCACGTAGTTCATGAGATCTGGGGCTTAACCTGAGCCCAGAACCTACTCGGTATTCGATACTACTCCCAAAACATATATAGTGCTCATAATAATACATATATGAGTTCATGGGCTATTTAAATCATGATAATTATAAACATGCTTGAACATTCGTGAACTATCCAAGACATGAGGCCGGTGAGTCGGCCAAAAACATAATTCATGATTAATAAGATTCATACATACTTGTAGATCATTCATATATCTTGAAATCAATAAAAATCATAATGGATAACATAATAAATTCATAATTTAAATCATAATTCATGTTGGGCTTGTAAAGAGCATCAACGGGAAAATAGATCATAAATCGATTCCTCATGGGGCATGCATAATTGAGCTCAATTACTTAGAAATCAAAATCAACCATATTATAATCAATTTAAATCTCAAAAGATGATCAAACTCCGTAGATTATGATAAGATTTCAAAATCACAAAACCCATAATTAAATCATTAGATTTTATACAAATCAAATACAAAACCCCATGAGTTTTTGATAAATTCTAAGTAATATTATAGAGTAGGAGCATGGGTGTGGAATAATTCACCCATTGATGACCTTACATAGCTGGGATTATCATATTCTAACTCTCCTTAGAAGCCCAAAAATGAAATGGGAAGAATTGAAGAGAAGAACTTAAAATCTCCTTAGATTACCTAAATATTCTTGAATGCATGAATGAGAGTTTAGAATAGGTCATTTTCTTAAAAACCCATCTTTCCTAAGCCAAAACGACATAGTTTAGGGACTCATATCATGAAAAAGTCAGAATTACCCTTAATGAACCTGCCCTGAAATCTAGCCGGATGGAATCACGGATGGGTCATTGGAACCAACGATGACCCGTCATGTCACTCGTCGTATGCACTACTGAAATTCTACTTTCAGAACCAACCAACGGACGGTCAGGACGACTCTTCCTATCAACCCACCATCCATTACATCATTCGTGGTTTGCTCATGGACCTTGGCATCTCACTTCTAATAGGCCATACCACGACTTGTCACAACCAACGACGAATCGTTGTTTCCCTTCCGTCAAGCCCACTGGAAACCTTATCCTCAAAAATTGACTAAAACCAACGACTCTTTGTATCTCCTAACGGGTCGTTGGGAGACCCGTTATAACCCACCTAAAGAACCCAGCTTCTTCTAATGACCGCTAACAACTACTCGTTGTGTCCCCCACTGTCACCCATCCTAATCTCAACCAATGATTCGTAGTTTGATACCACGAGTCGTACCTTGGCTCGTCTGGAGAGATTTTCCCCAATTTTCTACAGTTTTCAACTTTTCACTTCCGGGTCTATTCCTATGCACTTCTAGGGTATTACATTTATCAGATACTTTTTATTAATTCGGTATTTTATTATTGCTTTTAAGCAGCTTCCGCTTAATAGTCTTTCATAATAGTTCAGTCATTATAAAATTGTGCTATGCCATGGGTTTGCTTGGGGTCACTTGTGATCCTATGTACCGTATTGCATCCAGGGTGCAGACTCGTGTCATGACACCAACTCTTCACAAAATCACTACTCAATTCTTTATAAGTTTGTGTTGACCTATTTCATTCGTTCCTGAACTCAAAGGCTGAAATTCACAAAATCATCAACTCCGCACCAAGGATCAATATCTGATGTCTTCTTTCTTTACATTTTTCTAATCATACTAATCACACAATTCTTACAGAACTTCATGGGATTTGAATATATCAAAGTATCAAATATGTGAACCTCTTATGCTTAACCCTAACACATTTACCACTCTAAACTCTTCGACACAAGTTGTGTGGCCTCATACTCCATACCTCTGAATCATAAGTAACTGAGAGCAACACCTAGTTATGTCTTTAACAATCCCTAAAAATAAAAATCATTGCAATTCATGTTCCCTTTTTTTTGCACAAGTTCTTCCAAATCATCCATAACTGATATTTTCAATTCTTCTTGTCTTACCAATCCACACTTTCAATATTGTCAACTACGAAAAATATTGTCTAACATAGAAAAACCTAATTTCTTATCCAAACCATATAGATAACTCCCTTTACTTGATAAACTTTAGCCTATTCATGTGAGGATGTCATGTTACCACAACACACTTTAATACACCACAAATCATCTTCCTATTGATCTTATTATGTTAGTCATCTGAACTTCACCAATTATGAAACTCAAAACCACCATGGCACTTACCACAACTCCTAGCTACAATGTTCGCAGAATATTTCCTCAAAGCATATATCTAAATAATACATGAATATATTATGATATTTTGATCAAGATCCAAGTAATCACATTGTTCTGAATTTAAGTCCCATTTTCTGAAGATGAACCTCTAACCTTCCAAATTAAGACAAATATCTAATCCTTATTTTCGTATTTACCTTTATAAACCAAAAATCCTTCAAATCTTCTCGATGAGTGTTTCAAAATACCATAAGTCTTTTTATAAAAGTTGAGTCAATCATAAGAGTAGTAACAAATCGCAAATCTTAGGCATATGAAAGTCTTTCCTACTTTACTCGAATCTTTTAAATCAAAAAACCTTTCAAATTAGTCGCATCACCAGTACAACCCATCACAAAGTCTTCTCACCAAAGTACCTAGCTATACCAAAATAATAACTCAAACCACCAATGCATTGGTTGTAATCTGTAGGACAATTCCAATCACTAAATGCACATTCCTACTAATATTATCATATGGTTCATGTAAGCCTGCCTGTTAAGAGCTCCCTTTATCCACAATCTCCTTACCCTAACACTGATTTACTTCTCTTGGCCTCAATTAATCGAACTGGCCTCAATAAAAACTCTAAAATGTACTTCACAACACTAACTTGTCAACACATACCATTGATCCACCACTTTAAATGCCCTTATTAACTGATAATTCGCTCGAGTGTCCATAAGCGATGATGTTTTATGAATAGCCGCTCTTTTGTCTTATCACTCCTGTCAAGAACATTTCTGATATAGTATACAATTATTCTCTTCAGTCCTTATACACCGTAGAGTCATATCAAAAGTGATAGTAGAAACTTACTAATTCATTAAATTGAATGCAATGTCGATCTCCATTCTTCTAAATAGGTGAAATATCCTTTAGCTCCTCAAGTTATTGACTTTCGCACTTGTTAAAGCCAACCAATTTTCATTAGTCAATTTCTCTACCCAGTTAGTTTCGCTCCATGAAAGCCCACTAGATCCACCATTTTTCTAAAATATAATCATTGAGAAGGTCATACCTAGATCACACCACACATTTTTACATGTCAAATAACTACGACGCATTATGCAAATCGTCCAGTCTCTGGCCCAAAACGGCATGTATCCCCGTCTTCATCTCAAGAAAGCTTGCAAATATGCTTCTTATTAAAGAATCACCACTGCATATTTTCATAAAATTCGATCATAATGGGAAATTTCCCCAACTCATATTCAGTTCATCCTTTTATAAACCCAGTCCATAACAAACATTTTCATACCCCGTGGCTCTAATCAAGTAGACACTGCAACATTGTGATTGGCGTATCGTAAAAATCAAACCATTCAAATTCTCTTCATTTTACCTCTACTTCACAAGAAAGAAGGAACACCCTGCATACAAACCTCAAAAGAAATCATACAACCTCGAACCTAATTAGGAGAAACCCCTTTTTTTCGCATGCCTTACAACTTGTCCTCTTACCAGATCCGTTGGTCCTCCACAACTTTAACCATTCTTTAAGATAATAGTACATGTACTTATTTCATCACTAGATGTCGAATCTTTATTGACATACTTATTCCATAAGATTATCGTATAAATTTGATCTCTGTCAAAACATTTTTGTTCTTATCATAACTCGAGCGACCTAACCTTATTATGTCAAAACTCCATAATTGTAGTCTTCAAAGTCACAACACTTATTATCTAGTAATTTCACTAATCATACAATTTCCATCATCAACTTTTTCCCCGAAACCAGATATGCCATATATGTACTCCTCTATTATTGAATAACTCATCATAGAAGATAAGGTGATCATGAAGTTCTTCACTCATCATTCGCATTTCCCTACGAATATTACCGAGTTGAAAATCAAAATTACAACCTCGCACAATCTGCTTTGAATCATAGCTATTGTCTAAATCTAGTCATACACCCCTCAAACTAGCCTACCCCTTCTTTCTTGATACAACCTCTTGATCCATACTGTGTGATGTCATCATCAACTATTAGCACATGAATTCAATATGTCCCTACCATCAACGAGAGAATGGAACAAAGAGATTTAAAGAATTAGGTTAAACAAAAAAATGCATGATAAAGATTCAAAGAATAGAAGTTTCCTAATATCCAGTAGCCTCTCGAAAATAAGTTACAGACGTCTCTGCATCTATCTGCAAGGCTCTGCTAGACTATTATCTTGTACTTAGTGGGACCTACGAACCATGCTCTGATACCATGTTATCACGACCCAAAATTCCACTGAGCCATAAGAGCACCGACCACACTCATAGGTGAACCCCGTTCCTTTATTGACGGATTAATAATTTAAATAATGCAATAATAATATAAAATAAGCAACTAACTCTTATAAGTGCAGAATAAATGAGGCTAAGACCAAAACAACCCCAAGACCTGATGACACTGGTATAAGAGCATCTACGAATACCAAACAACTCTAAAAAACTAAAGTCATCATCAAGAAAGAAATAAGAAAGAAAATAAAATATGAAGTCTCTAGAATTCAGTACTGCCGAAGAGAAATCAGTTCACCCTAAATTCTAACCCCAACATATTTCGAACCGTGTAGCAACTTAAGTACCATTAGTACTTGATTCAGTCTCTACACATAAAAAGGTGTAGCAAGTATAGGCTGAGTACAACAAACACGTGTATTCAGCAAGATTAATAACTAAACCTTTTTGGAAGTGATGATGAGATATATTCCTAACAATTCTTTTTCAACAGTTGTAAATATACAATAATAATAATTCACCCCAACAAGAGTTTATGGATTTAATATCTAACCATGAATAAAATAAAACATATATTATTCGAAGTCAATTACACCATTGATGATATCACAATATACCTCAATATCGTCACCACATCAACTACACCACTAATTATATCACAATGAGTCTCAAATACAATGAGTCAAATCAATATCACAACCATCTAAACACTTCAACATTCAACTCAATATGAAATGCAATGAAGATGAAATGTAATGCAATGCAATGCACTGGCCAAGAACTTGTATATACCCACTTCTCTGCGTTTAATAGTCGAGACCCATGGGGGACTCGCGAGGTCCGTATACCTGTCGAAACCATTTTCTATCGGCAATCACACAAGCTGAAATCATTTTCCATCGGCAATAACACATGTCGGAACCATTTTTCATTGATAACAACACATGCCGGATCATTTTCTATCAGCAATAACACATGTCAAAACCATTTTTCATGATAATAACACACACCAGAATCCTCCAGACACAATCCGAATATGAAATTCAATCATTAAACACAATCTGGATCTGTTGGAATTATCAAATCACCGATATGAGGTCGTTTTGACCAAAAATTGACCGTGGTCAAATATAACTTTCTTAAAGCTCATAAATTCAACCCAAATGCTCAAATCTCTCCCGAACACCTCGGGATCTATGCAAACTATCCAAATAAGTCATAAATCACCATCCAAAACTAACTGAGCATTCATAATTCAAATTCGAGCTTGTTAAACTGAATGTTGACCTTGATCAAATCTCTCAATCTTTAAACTATCCAAAATTGAAATCTCATCCAATCTTCATTAGATCATCTCGAGAATTGTTTCATCCATCTCCTCAAGCCTTAAATAACAAAATGAAGATACGAAAAGGTTGAAACTAGGGAAACGGGTCAAAAATCACAAATTGACCATGTGGGTTGTTACATTTTTTGTTCAATGTACTAATGTACTTCTAAATGATTATTGATAAATAGTCCAATGATTATTGATAAATGGATTTATCTCGCATTTGGTTGGAATAAAATTTCGAGATAACTTATCCCAAAATTTTAGTGTTATTTTTATTTCATATTGAAGGTGGAATAACAATTTCAGAATAACTAATTTCAGGATAATTTATCTCAAGATAACTTATTTCCAATCAGACGAACCTTAAGAGGTAGGTGAAAAATTTTATAGATTTGATATCCTTATTTTGAAATTTGGAAAAAATTGTACTTTTCTTCCTTTTTTTGTTTGGTATAGTACCTTGACTATTAGATAGGAAAACAAGATTACTTAAACATTTGTTGTTTTCCATAATTTTTATCCATTTCATTGAAAGTTTTTAACACATGTTTTCTCATAAAGCATTTATGAGTTAGATGTGAAATGTCAATATTATCCTGGTCGTCCCAAGTTTGCTTTTCTATATAATACAAATAATAAAGTGGAATAATATTTGTCAGGGATATTTATCTAATGAGTGAACTGAAGATAGATCTAAAACTTTTTAGAAAAGAGAGAGAGGGAAGTTTAAAAAAAGATGGAAAAAAATTGTGATGGATACTTAACCAAGTGTAAAAAAATTTAGAGGCCAACTCTAAAAAATAATATAATATATAAAAAGAGATATAGATATAGATAAAAAGATAATTTTATCCCTGGATATAGATATAGAGTAAAAAGACAAATATATTGTTGGTCGTTCCCTCTTCATCTTTCTATATAATAGAAATAATGGTCATAAAAAATATCATATAATAAATAATTGTTAAATAACTAAATAATGACAATGACTTTTGAACTCTCTAAACGGAAAAAAGAGATACATAATTAAGAGAATATATAAGTAATTTTTAAATTTTCTAATAAATCATATAAATAGAAAAAAATAAGAATAATATTTAAAAATTGATAGAAATAAATAAATGTTATTCTTGACTTTAGAGGCATGCTACATCACCTCTTTTATGTCTCTCTCTATCCAGACACATACACACAAAAAAATCCAATTGCTAGCTACAATATTTTTTAAATTGGTCAGCATTTTCTATATTAGGTTATGAGATGTCGAATTTATTTATTTATTATCTTTTAAGAAAAAAATTTCATTGAAGCATTTAACTATAAAAATAGAGTTTTTGATATGAAAATAAAATGAAAAATCAAAACAATTGAAATAAAAGAAAACAAATAGTGGGCTTTAGTGGTATACCACACCATTATAATTAGAGCGAGTTTAATGAGACTAAGAAAAGTAATGAAAAGAGTCTAAAATGATGAACATTGGCCAAATAACTATGCCACCTAATAATATTGTAGACCACAATTATATACTATATAGATAGATAGCTTTGGGGGAAGGGGGGGGGGGTTGTATTCTTTTAAGGGAAAAGAGTCAAAAATGCCCTTAAACTATGTGAAACTGAACAAAATATCCTCCATTAATAGTTTGGTGCAAAAATGCCCTTACTGCTACTTTTGGATAAAAATGCCCTTCTTCTAATAAATATTTTTTTAAACACGTTATTTTCTTAATAAAAAATATTATAACCTATTATTAATTTTTATATATATAAAATCATCATAAGTCATTGTTAATTTTTATTTAGATAATGATTAAAAAATCTAATAAAATAGAAAATATTTTTATTCCTTAATCTTTTCTGAATTAAATAAAGATAAACGTTAGGATATAACAATTGTAATGTCATAAAATAAAAAAAACTATTACATTGCTTCAAATTATAAAATATCTTTAATATATCGCTCAATAAAATTTTGTTGATTCTTATTTTCATTTTAACTTTAAAATCATAAAATATATTAGCAAATGTTTATCCTACTTCAATTCAAAAAGGATTAAGAAAAAAATATTTTTTATTTTATTCAAATTTTTTGTTAGTATTTAAATAAAAATTAATAATGAGATTACTACGATTTATATATATGAAATATATTATCAATTTAAAAATTACACATATTTATTATATTTTAATTGATAAAATGAGATTAAAAAGAATAAAATTATTTCTCACTTTTTTGTTAGTTAAAGAACTTTTCAAAGCAAAGAAATAAGAAAAGGGTCGTTTTAAAATAATATTTTATTAAAAATAATTTCTTTTAAAAAAATATTCATTAGAAAAAAGGACATTTTTGACCCAAAAGTAACAATAAGAGCATTTTTGGACCAAACTATTGACAGTAAAGACATTTTTGGACAAAAACATTGACGGCAGGGGTAATTTCGGACCAAACTTTTAACAGAGGGCATTTTTGTTCAATTTCACATAGTTTAAGGGTATCTTTACCTTTTTCCCTTCTTTTAATATGATGTATTTAACATATTCAAGAGTTAAAAGAGTGACTTTTGAATTTTTTTAACATGACACATAAATGAGGAAAAAAATAAAGAAAATGTAAAAAAAAAGAAAAAAGATAAATAGTTTTCTAGGCCATAGAGAGGTGCTACATCACCTTGTCTATGCTAAACTTTATATATATACTAGTCTTGAACACGTGCATTACACGTTATTCCCCAAACAATTAGTATATATGATATGAATCATATTAAAAGGTCATTGTAATGTAATGATCCAAATATCGTTACAGGATGAACAGGGAGTTACAACTCAAAAATACAATCAAGGAGGGATAAAAATGTTGTGAACTAAGCTAAGTGTGTAATTGGACAATTACGGGTAGCTTCTGGTTCGGGGAACCGTTGCAGCGGTTGAATTCCCGTTGTAGTGAGATCGTGACAGCGATGGGAGTCCCATTGTGACGAATTTGGGAAATAATTGCGGGAAACGCCAACAGCGAGACATTGGCCACTGTAGAGGGTCCGCTGCAGCAAAAATGTAACCGCTGCAACGGACGACGGGAATCAGAAATGGGTTTTAAGTGGGAAATTCTAGGTTATTTTCCATTATTTTCAAACGTGAGAGAGCAAGGTTTGAAGTAGTTTCTTCTCTAGAGCAGAGAATTATTGCACTAAGGTAAGTCTCTTGTTCCCTAGCCCATATAATGGGTATTGATTATTGTAGAAAGCTTAGAGGGACCCGCTAATGGGGAAATTCTAAACATAGAGGACCCTAGGTTGATAAACTAGGGCTGGATTGTGGGATGATTAGGGGGTAATTTGGGTTGATGTTTGAATAGTTTTGATTACTCCCCTAGAATTATTTGTGGTGAACGAGGGTTACGCTGGAAATTGAACTAGAACCAAGTAGAGTTGTGGTTTAACTTTCGAAAACTCCCCGAAAGGGAAGGTTTGATCTAATTAGACCCATGGTTGAAGAGTAAGTAATGAATTACTTGTTGTGTAGATTTCGAGCAATCCAAAGCTTTGAGAAAGGACAAGGATCCTATAGAGTAGTTGAGTTGATATCTTCACTTATCGAGGTAGGTTATGGTTAGAGGGTTAGACCCTGCATAATGGCTTGTGTGCATATGTGATGATCGTACATGATTGGTCTTCAGAAATTCTTTGTTATGAGATTGTTATGTGAATAAACAAGGAATATCAGGTTTCTGTGAGAGGATTATAAACTGTTGTCATGGTTACGTTGAATTATGAAGTGAACTTCATTCATGAATCTATCATGAGAATTGAGGCTCTGTATTTGGGCAAGTGAGGGAGTGGAAAGTAGACTCCTATGATTTATTATGTATATGTGTACGTTTATGTAATGCATCTTGTTGCTTTTAGCATATGAGAATGGTTAGAATGGTAACTGTATTATGAAACGAGAGGCTCGAGCCCGAAGGGAGTATCGGGGCGAGAAAATATTATTGAGTGGCTCGTGTCTATGGGGAGCATTCGAACGAGCATATGAGTGGGAGAAGGTTCCATGTTGACACAGTACATGAATTTCTAGAGTCCCTTGCAGGTCATGACTGGAAGGGTAGAAATGAGACCCTCTGGCATGTGTGTTCACTGATTGTGTGATTGAGTGATTATGGTAAGATGGCGGAGGCAAGTTCCCGTCATGCCACCATTTGTTCCATGTTATGTTATGTTGTGTTATATTATATGAAAATGAAGTGGTATGAAGAATGTGCTAAGAGGTGGTGTCAATTGTTGTGTATTCCATGTGAGTTGATAATGAAGAAGTTGTCTAAATTTCTAAGTGTGACCCTGTCACAATGTTGGTACTTATTGAGTCATTTTTGCTATAATTACTTGTTGAACTCGTACATGATACTAGGTGGTATTAGTTGTTGTCCTTAAATGTGTATTATCTTAGAGATTTTGTGGAATATGTGAATTGTGAAACTGGTGAATTGATAGAGTGCCGCATAGTCGAGCTACTGCCTAAGGCAGTACCGCTACAGCGGAATTATCTCCGCTGCAGCGAACGACCCAATCTAGTGAGCAGGCTGGCTATTCCCTATGTAGATCTAGGATGTTTGAAATGTTCGGTACTTACTTTTTATGTTGAAGTCTGGTCTTGTATTGTTATTACTATGTATACTTGTCATTATTTAGGGTTGGCCAATGATGCCTACCAGTACGATTTTATGTGTTGAACCTACACTTGCACTTCTTTTGTGAGTGCAAAGTTTGAACCCAGTAGTTCCTCACGTCCTAATTTATGAGCAGCAGCAGATCGTGAAAAGGTGAGCCGGATAAGGAGCCAGGGTCACTCCCCCTTTTTGAGGATGTCCTTCTCTTCCGGACACTTATGTCTTTTGTCTTTTTTTGTTGTTGTAAACAGATATCTTATGCAATGACCTTCAGGTATTGGGTATTGTTTTGTAGTGTCGGTTCTTAAACAGTTGTTTTATGTTGGCAAGTTTATTTCAATGACTAAATCAAGCATTTATCTTTCTGAATGTCTCATTTTGGGGGTTGGTATTGGGATTCGTTGGTTCGCCCACCGGGGGGTAGTGTGGATGCCAATCATGGCCGTTTTGGATCATGAAAAAATTGGTATCAGGGCCTTAGGTTCGTTGATCTCATTGCACTAAGATGGGTCTAGTAGAGTCTCGTGGATCGGTGTGGAGACGTTCGTAACTTATCTTTGAGAGGCTGCAGGACTTTAGGAATATTCCTTTCTTATTTCCTCTCGTGCGGTTACTTGATTCCAATTGGTATCTGGTGATCCAAATTGGTATCTAACAACTTTCCCTTCTTTCTTTCTTAGATGGTAAGAACATGCGCCAAAGGCAACAGAGATACAACACCAGAGCCAGCAGTGGCGGCCGTAGTTCGCGGTAGAGGAAGGGGCAGAGGTCTTGAATAGAGGCCTGCTGCTACTAGAGGAGGGGCTCGTGCTCCTACTCCAGTAAGGGAGAGGTCTATATCTCCCATGCCACCGCAGTACAGGAGCGGGTTGCCATTGAAGTTGAGGTTCCGACGCAGGGAGAAGAGCTCCTACCGCGCCAGCATCCGTTAAGGTTCTAGCATAGGTTCTCAACCTCCTGAGTGGCCTTATGGGTACCAGGGAAATTCCAGCATCTCCAGAGGGGCAGCAGTCGGGGATACAGCATGCAGCTCCCGTGGCTCCACGGATTGAAAATATGTTTGAAGTTGTCATGTTCCCGAGACCGGTAGCGGGACCAGTGATGTCAGGAGAAGAGCATGACCTATTTTGGAGGTTTACCAAGCTGAAGCCTCCCACTTTCTATGGCACAGAGGCAGAGGATGCCTACGAGTTCATTATCGACTGCCATGAGAGGCTCCACAAGATAAGGGTGGTAGAGAAGTACAGAGTAGAGTTTGTGACCTTTCAGTTGATGGGGGATACTAAGCTCTGGTGGAGATCTTTTGTGGAGTGCATACCAGCGAGGCCACGACCATTGACTTGGACCCAGTTCTACTCCACGTTTTTGGAGAAATATGTTCCCCGCACTTTGAGGGGTAGGAGACAGGATGATTTCACCACAATTGAGCTGGGGAGCTTATTAGTTGCAGCATATGAGGCTCGATTTCACTCACTATCCAGGTATGCTCTACCTTTATTCCCCACAGAGGAGGAGAGGATCAGGCAGTTTGTTAAAGGCCTAAATGTGGATCTCCAGGTATCAGCTTTGCAAATGGTCTCCTTAGGTAAAACCTTCCAGGAGGTGGTAGAGTATGTGAAGTCAGTTGATGGGGTGAGACAGGAGGGTTATACAAGGAATGTTGAGAAGAAGGCTCGGAGAGTGGGTTCTTCTAGTGGTTTTTATGCTAAGGTTTCGGAACCAAAGAGTTTCTCTGGGCACCCTATTTAGTCTGCCATGCAGGTATCAGCCAGAGGTATGCCAGGGAATGCTCCGTGACCATCAGGTGCAATTGGGGGTACTCAGATGTTTTATTCTGATTTTGGGGCTCGCCCTATTTCTTCTATTTTGGCTCAGAGGCCAATTATTGAGAAGGTATTTCATGAGTGTGGCGAGTATGGCCACATCCGCAGATGGTGCCCTAAGTTCGGACAGGGCAGGCATATTGTTCCTCACCTAGCTCCTCGAGCTCCGACCCCTACCGAGAGAGTAGGTAGTGCATTTAGTTAGGATAGTCCACAGGTGGGACTAGGTGGTGCTCTGCAGGGTAGAGGACGTGCTCAGGTGGGTAGGGGTGGTACCCAGACAGGTAGACGGGTAGCATAGCCCAATCAGGGCGGTTCTCAGGCGGATAATCAGGCCCATTTCTATGCTTTTCCTGGTAGACCATAGTCAGAGGTTTCAAACTTTGTTATTACAGGTATGATATTCGTGGACAATAGAATGGATATTGCATTGTTTGACTCAGGCTCAATATTTTCTTATATGTCTGCTTATTTTCCTTCTGGTATGAATCTTGTTTAGGATGTGCTTAATACTCCTATCTGTGTGTCTACTCCTGTTGGGGATTCTATGGTGGTAGATAGGGTTGTATGTGATTGTATTGTTGATTTCATGGGGTTTGACACTCTGGCAGACTTAGTGATCTTAGACATGGTTTATTTTGATATAATTTTGGGAATGAGTTGGTTGTCCCCTTAGCATGCCATTCTAGATTGCCATCCTAAGACCGTCATTATATCGGGTCCAGAGTCGTTTAGGTTAGAGTTGAAAGCTAATTGTAGCCCTGCACCTAAGAAACTTATTTTGTATAGATACTATCATATAAAAAGAAGAAGTGGTCTGAATAAATCAATGAAGTTAATTTTTCAAAAACATGATCATAAAAAGGAGAAAAATATATATTCGTGCCCGTAAGTTGATAGAGAGGGGTTGTTCAACGTATCTGGTGCATATTCGGGATACTAGTTCAGATAGTCCTCCATAGAGTCAGTCCCGGTTGTTTGTGAGTTCTTAGAGGTGTTCCCTATAGATTTTCCTGGCATGCTGCCAAACAGTGACATAGATTTCTGTATAGACCTGGAACTAGGTACCCAACCCATTTCTATTCCTCCATACCGAATGGAACCTGCTGAGTTGAGAGAACTCAAAGAGCAGTTGCAAGAGTTTCTTAGTAAAGGATTTATTAGACCGAGTGTGTCACCATGTGGTGCCCCGATTTTGTTTGTAAAGAAGAAGGACGGTAGTATGTGGATGTGCATCGACTACCGCTAGTTGAACAAGGTAACTATTCGGAACAACTGCCCTCTTCCTAAATAGATGATTTGTTTGATCAGTTACAGGGGGAGGAGGTGTTTTCAAAGATTGACATGAGGTCTGGTTATCACCAGCTAAAAATCAGGGCTGAGGATATTCCCAAAACAGCCTTTTGGACCATGTATGGGCATTACAAGTTTCTAGTCATATCATTCAGACTCACTAATTCCCAGCTGCGTTCTTAGGCCTGATGAATGGTATTTCCAAACCTTACCTGGATTCCTTTGTTATTGTGTTTGTTAACGATATCTTGGTGTATTTTAAGACCAAGCAGGAGCATGAAAATCATCTAAGAATTGTGATGGGATTACTGAAGGAGAAGTAGTTGAATGTTAAGTTCACCAAGTGTAAGTTTTGGTTGGAATCAGTGTCCTTTTTGGGACATGTGGTTTCCAAGGAGGGAATTCGAATTGATCCAAAAGAGGTGGAGGCGGTCAGAAACTAGGCAAGGCCAACTAATGTGACGGAAATTTAGAGTTTTGTGGGGCTAGCTAGTGACTATCGTCGGTTCATGAAGGGTTTTCGCCTCCATCGCTTTGGCGTTGACCAAGTTGATGCAAAAGGATGTACCTTACCAGTGGTCAGTGGAATGTGAAGCAAGTTTTTCGAAACTCAAGACTCTATTGACCACAACACCTATCCCAGTGTTCCCCGTAGAAAGTAAAGACTTTGTTGTTTATTGTGATGCCTCACCGTCTGGGTTAGGTGTTGTGTTAATACAGGAAGGACAAGTCATCGCTTATGCCTCGAGATAGTTGAAGGTGCATAAAAAGAATTACCCCGCGCATGACCTAGAGTTAGCAGTAGTGGTGTTTCCCCTGAAAAATTTAGGCACTATCTATTTGGAGTTTAATGTGAGGTGTTCACGGATCATCGCAGCTTGTAGTATGTATTCTCCTAGAAAGATCTCAACTTGAGAGAAAGGAGACGGATGGAGCTAATGAATGATTACGATATCATTATCCTATACCATTCAGGAAAGGTCAATGTTGTGGCAGACGCGTTAAGTCGGAAGACGGTGAGCATAGGCATTTTAGCTTACTTGGAAGCTACTCAGCGACCGATGGCCAGAGAAGTTCAGACTTTGGCAAAACGTTTGGTGAGGTTGTCGCTGACATAAATCGATGGGATGCTAGCCAACATGGAGACCAAATCCTTACTGCCAGAGGAAATCAAAGCCAGATAGTTTGAAGATGAAAAGCTGGGTAAGATTAGGGATAAAGTTTTGTAGGTAAAAGCGAAAGAAGCAATGGTAGATGATGAAGGGGTCTTGATAATAAAGGGGAGAGTGTGCGTTCTCTAAGCTATTGAGCTAATTAAAACTCTTTTGGCAGAAGTTAACAACTCGAGGTACTCCTTTCATCCCGGAGCCACCAAAATGTACCACGATTTGAAACAGCATTATTGGTGGGGAAAGATGAAGAGGGATATTATGGACTATGTTGCTCAGTGTTTGAATTGTCAATAGATAAAGTACGAGCACCAAAAGACCGAAGGAGTACTTCAAAGAATGCCTATCCCTGAGCGAAAATGGGAGAGGATAGCTATGGACTTTGTGGTTGGTCTTCCCAAGATTTTGGGGAAATTTGACTCAATTTGGGTCATTATGGACAAATTGACCAAATTGGCTCATTTTTTGCCGATCTAGGTGACTTATAACACCGAGAAACTAGGAAAACTGTACATGAAGGAAGTGATTTGGCTGCATGGGATGCCTGTGTCAATTCTATCAGATAGGGACACTAAGTACACTTCTCATTTCTGGAGGACCTTGCAGGCTGAGTTGGGTACGAGGTTGGATTTTAGCACAGCTTTTCATCCTCAAACAGATGGACAGTCAGAATGGACTACCCAGGTATTGGAGGACATGCTCCGGGCATGTGTAAAAGACTTTGGAGGCCATTGGGATAAATTCTTACCTTTGGTGGAGTTTGCCTACAACAACAAATATCACGCAAGCGTTGGCATGGCGCCATTTGAAGCTTTGTACGGGAGAAAGTGGAGGTCTCCAATTGGGTGGTTTGATGCGTTTGAGGTGAGGTCTTGGGGGGCCAATTTGTTAAAGGAGTTCTTAGAAAGGGTGCGGATAATTCAAGAGCGTTTGGTGGTGGCTCAAAATAGACAAAAGTAGTACGCAGACAAGAAAGTGAGAGACATGGAGTTTATGGAGGGGGAACAAGTGCTGCTCAAGGTGTCCCCTATGAAGGGGTGATGAGGTTCGGAAAGCGAGGCAAGCTTAGCCCAAGGTATATTGGGCCATTTGAAATACTCCGGCATGTGGGAGGAGTGGCTTACAAGCTGGCTTTGCTTCCAGGATTATCTGAAATGCATCTGACATTTCATGTGTCAATGCTGAAAAAGTATCATGGAGATGGGACGTATATCATCAAGTGGGACTCTGTGCTGCTAGATGAGAATCTGTCATTTTAGGAGAAGCCTGTAGTGATATTGGCTAGAGAGGTTTGAAAGCTGAGGTCAAAAGATATTCCGACAGTAAAGGTCCAGTGGAAGAATCTTCCTGTTAAGGAATCCACTTGGGAGACTGAGGCTGATATGCAGATCAAGAAATCCCTAGTTGTTTGTGTAATCTGGTACGTATTCTTCATTCTTTTTTATAGACTGTTCGGGGATGAATGGTATTTTAATCGGTATTTGATGTAACGATCCAAATATCGTTATAGGATGAATAGGGACTTAGAACTCGAAAAATAGACTCAGGGAGGGATAATGTCACGCCTCGCCTTGGGGGGTATGACTGGCACCTGGTGCCCTATTAGGACCTGAACTGCTAGACTACTAAGCCTAAGCACATCTGGTGCCTGGCTGGCTCTAACTCAGATTCATGGAATCAACGGGCTATATAACGGATATAAATACAGCCTCCGGCCGATTGGGCCTATAGCCACCTGTACTGTAATATCATCTAACCAGAATCAAACTCATATAGGGAAACCTATGCAGCCCGACAGGCCAACATGCTGTTTAGTTATCGCTAACTCAATATAACAAATGCTGAACATCTACGTGACCGGCAAGGTCACCACTACTGACTGGATAAGGCCTCACACGGCCAACATAAGCAACTAAACATATGCACGGCCCCACATGACCGGCACAACTAACCACAGGGAAATATATACAGACTGCAAGCCTCTAAGAATACTGATAAGATGGTCGGGACAGGGCCCCGACCTACTCGTATTGTACAACAAAGGAAAATGATATAAACCTCTGAATATCAAGCTCCGGATGATAGAAGCTGATGACTCTACGCTGGCTAGGATCACGAGGGATCGACTCCCCGTCTATAGGTACCTGCAGGCAAGTAATGCAGCGCCCCAAACGGGCGTCAGTACCATTGGTACTGAGTATGCAAAGCAAACTGAACATAACTGAATATAAACATCAATGCCAATAAATTCTAAATAGCATGAAGTATCTAAAACTGTCTGAACTAGCAGGATCTGGAATAGTCTTATCTATACTGAAGGTAAGGTAGAATCACACCTGTCGTCATGGCGACCTGCTGTCTATCAACTAATAGATATCATGTATATACATATATATATAACACACAAGAACCTATACCATCCCCCATAAGCCGGAAGGTGCCAACCCACACACAATCTATATACCCCTACCCGGGTCAAAACCATCCAAAAATAAACCACTCCACTCGTCTACTAACTACGAGCACCTCTACCGGCCCCCTGGGTCTCCAGCTCGGGCTATGGCCTCTGATATAAATAACTGTGTCTGAGCCCGAAGGACTCCTGTACTGTAAACTGTAATCTGTATCTATATCTGTATCCGTAATCTGCCCCCTGGGCGTAAGCGCACAACAGGGTAAGCTATACTGCTATGCTGATCAACTTATATGGGGAATGCTCCATCCCATCTTCATCCTGCTGCAGACGGCATACCACTCCTTGGAGTGGCGTATCCCTGCCCTCACGGTGGGTCGACACAGTTACCAACCCAGGGGCGACGAGAATGCTCAAAGGGTTCCCTCATAACACAAATAGGTCTCAACAAACAATAATCACATATAGCAAGCATGTTTAAACTAAAAATACTATTTGTACTCTGATTTCTCATTCTGAACTCTTTTCTGTGTTATACTGATTCTCATACTGAACTATACTGTATCTGAGATATTATCTGACTGTCTGACTATACTGTAACTGAGGTATCATCTGACTGTCTGATATTGCTTTACTAACTTTTATTCTGAATATATATCATAATATCATAAAACATGCTTGCTAAATTCAAACTGGACTCACTTCTAGACTTATGAGTTCTTTCTTCCATACATCACGCTATCTACCGTACTGGATTACTAACTTGCCGAAGGAATTAGCTTCACATACCTTCGCTTCGGAGTTCCCAACTAACTAGCATAGTTCGGTTAGTATTTCTGCTATTTCTCCCAACTGCATTCATATACATATCAATTAGAGATAAACTCCCCATTGACTTACGGCTGAGGGCATCGACTACTACATTAGCTCTCCCTGGGTGGTAGAGAATATTTACGTCATAATCTTTCAATAATTCTAACCAGCGACGCTGCCGCAGATTTAACTCCCTCTGTGTGAAAATGTACTGCAGGCTTTTATGATCTGTAAAAATGTCTACATGAACGCCATACAGATAATGCCTCCAGATTTTCAAAGCGTGGATCACTGCGGCCAATTCCAGGTCATGAGTCGGATAGTTCTTTTCATGCCTCCTCAGCTGTCTGGAAGCATAAGCAATTACCTTTCCATGCTGCATCAGCACACAACCCAGTCCAAAGCCTGAAGCGTCGCAATACACCGCATACCCATCTATCCCCTCTAGCAATGCTAGTACTGGGGCAGAGGTCAATCTGTCTTTCAACTCTTGAAAAATCTGCACACATGCCTCCGTCCACTGAAATTTCGCTGCTTTCTGTGTTAGCTTTGTCAGAGGTACTTCTACAGTGGAGAATCCTTCAACAAATCTCTGGTAATACCCTGCTAAACCCAGGAAACTGCGGACCACGATCGGAGTGGTAGGTCTGGGCCATGTCTTGACCGCCTCTATTTTTTGTGTGTCCACCTGTATCCCAGCATTCGACACGATATGCCCCAAAAAGGCAACTGAGTTCAGCCAGAACTCACACTTAGAAAACTTGGCATACAGCTGACGGTCTCTAAGGTTCTGGAGTACTGTTCGTAAATGGTTCTGGTGATCTGTCTCTGAATGAGAATATACCAGAATATCATCGATAAATACTATCATGAACAGATCCAAATACGGTCTAAATATGCTGTTCATCAGGTCCATAAACACTGTGGGAGCATTCGTCAGCCCAAAAGACATGACTAGAAACTCAAAGTGACCATACCTGGTCCTGAAAACAGTCTTTGGAATGTCCTTCTCATGAACCCGGACCTGGTGGTATCTGGACCTCAGATCTATCTTAGAGAAACATCTGGCCCCCTACAACTGGTCAAACAAATCATCTATTCTAGGGAGCGGGTATTTGTTTTTAACCGTTACCTTATTCAGCTGTCGGTAGTCTATACACATACAGAGTGAGCCATCTTTCTTCCTTACAAACAAAACTGGCGCACCCCATGGGGAAGTACTAGGCCTGATAAAGCCTTTGTCGAGCAAATCTTTTAACTGCTCTTTCAACTCTCTAAGCTCAGCTGGTGCCATGCGATACGAGGGAATGGATATAGGTTGAGTCCCTGGCAACAAGTCAATTGCAAAATCTATCTCCCTTTCGGGAGGGATACCAGGCAACTCATCTGGAAATACGTCAGGGAATTCATTGACCACTGGAACAGACTGAAGGGTCGGAGGTTCCACCCGAACGTCCTGGACTCTAACTAGGTGGTAAATACATCCCTTTGCTATTAATTTTCTCGCCTGAAGGTAGGAAATAAACCTACCTTTTGGCGTAGCTGTGCTCCCTTTCCACTCTCGCACTGCTTCCCCCGGAAAGTGAAATCGGACCGTCTTGGTCCAGCATTCTAAGTTGGCATAGCATGGCACTAACCAGTCCATACCCATAATGGCATCGAAATCGACCATATCAAGTTCTATTAAGTCTACTGTGGTCTGGCGATCAGCAACCTCTACCGTACACCCTCGGTAAACGCTTTTAGCTGTAATCGAGTCACTAACCGGTGTAAGCACTGAAAAGGGCTGCTGAAGCAATTCTGGTTTGATACCCAACTTCCGGGCCACAAATGGTGTAATATATGACAAGGTAGACCCTGGATCAATCAATACATAAATAGGGCATGAGCAGATAATCAATATACCTATAACCACGTCGGGAGATGCCTCTGAATCCTGCCTCCCTGGTAATGCATAGGTACGACTGGGGCCTGCACCTGAGCCAGAGGCTCCTAATCTACCTCGGCCCCTATTTGCTGAACTTGAGGGTCTGCGCCCTGCTGAGGCTGCTGGAGCTCGTGGTCCCGCTGATGCTCTATCCAAACTATCCCGGCTACCCTGTCCTTTGGTCGGACAATCTCTCATTAAATGCCCTTCCTGTCCGCAGTGATAGCACCCTGAGAAGCCTTGTATGCAGGCTCCAGAATGAGGTCGGTGGCATATAGGATAAGGGGTAGGTGCAAATCTACTCTATTCTGCCCTCCGCTGCTGAGGTGATGCTACTGTCCGTAAACTGCTACCGGACTATGACTGACTCCGGCGAACAAATCTGCCTCTCTGCTACTGTACCGGAGGTAAAGATCTGGGTGGCCTATTTGGAAACTGTGGTCTCGGCCCCCTAGGGGTTTCCCCCTGAATCTCAGCGGGTCTGTTTCTACGGTGCTGCTCTGAAGTCGCCTGCCTGTCGCCCCGCTGCCGCTGTCTCAGGCCCTCAATTGTCTGTGCGAAGGCTTGTACCCTGGCTATGTCCATGTCCTCTCTCAAAGTAGCCATCATGCACGTCTCTATGTAATCTGAATTCAGGCACATAATAAAGCGATGGACTCTGGACGACATGGTGTCCACAAATGTTGGAGCATAGCGGGCTAAGGAGTCGAACTGTAAAGAATACTCACGGACGCTCCTGTCCCCCTGCTCTAAGTGTAAGAACTGGTCCATCCGGGCCTGTCTGACTTCCCGGGGTAAGTAGTGGTCCAGGAAGGCCTCTGAGAAGCTGGACCAAGTAGGAGGGGCTGCATCCCTTCCCCGAGATCTCTCCTAACTTTTGTACCACAACACAACAATATCCCTCAACTGTAACACTACTAATTCCACTGATTCTGCTGGGGTTACGTGCATGACTCTAAAACTTCTCTGCATCTGGTCGAGAAAGTCCTGAGGGTCCTCCGTTGAATCTGACCCTGTAAACTGAGGGGGTCCCAATGCCAAAAATTCTCTAACCCTGGAACTACCTGGCCCACCTCGGGATTCTGCTGCTGCAGGTAGTACTGGCTGACGCTGAGTAGCTAGCATCTGGGTCAACATAACCACTGCACTACGTAGCTCCTGATCAGATGAAGTGGGTGCAGGAGCTGTGGGAGGCGGTGTTGCCTCAAATGGTGTCTGGCGAGGCGGAGACTGCTGGGAGGGTCGAGATGACACCTCCGTATTGCTCTCAGACCGGGCTGAATCTGGCTGTAAGTGAGGCATCCTACTGGTGCCTTCGCCCGCCGCTGTATCCAATCTCATGCCTGTAGCTGGGTGCCACTGGTCTGCCATAGTATCTGTAAACAAAGAGGGTGGTAAGTTTCAAAAGAACCAACCCTATACTGTACTGTGCTAGGCACGACTGAGTATGAAAGAAGGGTAATTATCCTATTATGCCTCGCAGCCTCCTGCCTATAGTATGTTGTGCACAACACATCCATAGACAAGACTCTACTTAGCACGGCTTGCAGACTCCCTGGGACACGAACTGCTCTGATACCAAGTTTGTCACACCCCACCTTGGGGGGTATGACGGGCACCTGGTGCCTGCTAGACTCTGGCTCTATTTCAAGAAACGAACCGCTATATAGCGGCTGTAAATATAGCCCCCGGCCGATTAGGCCTATAGCCACCTGCAAAGCACAACAGCTAACCAGAACAATGACACTATAATCTAAAGCAACTACTATTCACATTTGTGACCGACAAGGTCACTAACTATAACCAGAAGAAGGCCCCACACGGCCAACATCAACAACTAAACACATCTATACATGCACGACCCCACACGACCGGCTCTACCACCACAGGAAACATCAGACTGCAAGCCTCTAGGAAGTAATAATAGAATGGTCGGGATAGGGCCCCGACCTACCCGTACTATACAATAAAAGAAAATGAAATACACCTCTGAATATCAAGTTCCGGATGACAGGAGTTGATAACTCTACGCTGGCTAGGATCACGAGGGATCGGCTCCTCGTCTGTGAGTACCTGCAGGCAAGCAATGCAGCGCCCCACGGGCATCAGTACCACAGGTACTGAGCATGTAAAGCAAACTGAAATATACAACTGAAATGGATAGCAACAATAACATGACATATATGCAGGAAGTAGCTGAGTCTATCTGGCTGAGGCTAACTGGGGAGAGTTTACCTATTCTTAAACTAAACTGGGCGTACTTGACGACCTGTCGTCCTATTGTCTATCAGTATCTAACAACACATATAGATATACATATAAATACACACAATACCTGACCGACCCCCATAAGCCGGAAGGTGCCAACCAACAGAACAATCTATTTACCCCTACCCGGGACTAAACCAACCAAAAATAAGTCACTCCACTCATCTCGTAACTGTGAGCTCCTTCTACCGGCCCCCTTGGGTATGTAGCTCAGGCCTTGGCCTCTGACAATAAACTGTGTCTGAGTTCGAAGACTCCTGCCTCTGGGTGCAAGCGCTCGCGGGGTAATCTGCTGTTGTATCTGTAACTGAAACTGCCCCTAGGTGCAAGCACGCAACAGGGTAATTTTATAAAAATCTGTATCTGAAACTGCCCCCGGCCACAAGCGCATACAGAGAATCTGCCCCTGTAAACAGGGTATACTGGCTCTGCGCAGAGTAAACTGAATTGCCCCTGCAAGCAGGGTAATCTGGACCATATTATTATGGTGGTCGGCCATCATCGTCCTCTAGGCGGACGGCATCGCCCAGCTGGTGGCGGTATCTGAATTTGGTAACGACACAGCTATAACCTAGGGGCGGTGGGGAATGCTAAAGGGTGCCCACATGCCATAACAAGTCTCAACATGCAAAACACATACACAGCAAGCATGCTCAAATGAAAAATACTAATCATATTCTCTTCTTTTATTTCAAAGTCAGTCCGTACTAAACAACTGATGCTATATTTTGTTTTACACTGTTTCTGATTGCTATGCTAACTGCTACCTGGCCTTTATCTGTTTATCTGATTATTGTTATCCGCGATCTGAAGCTATATCCGTTTCTAGAGCCATATCTGTTTCTGGAGCTACATCTGTATCTGTAGCTATTTCTATATCTGATTACATCTGGATATAACTCAATAACATAGGACATGCCATCTATAACTTGATATAGCTCAATAACATAAGATGTGCCATCTATTACCGGATACAGTCTCAACAAATGTAATACATACTATCTGTAATCTTGCTAATTCATTATACTGCTTTTACAACTTCCATTTTGTGTATTACGTAAGAACATGCTGAGCTATTAGCTGATACCACATTACTACCTAAAATCATCTGACTACCCGTTATTCTAATGATCGCATGATACGTAATGATATACTAGCATGCTTGCTGGGAATCATACTAAAATCGTTCCTATACGCTGGGTATCTGTTAATAGCCTTTATTCTATTTATTTTCTAGACTGTACTTCCTGGGTTGCCGAAAGAATAGTTTTACATACCTGATTTCTGAGTACCCGACTGACCGATGTGATTTCCGTCGGTACTTCTGCTGTTTCTCCCAACTACATTCAAATACATATCAATTAGAACTAAATACATTAATATCCAGGAGAAATTATCACTTTTGATATATATTTATCCCAAACTTTAACCTTTCAGAAAACGGTCGAAAATTCGTTATTTCTCGATAGTCCAGAAGGGATAAATGCTCACTGCAAGGCTAGGAACACATTGGTACTAATTTAAAGCAATTCTATTTACTTTACCTCGGTAGCACGACATTTCGCCGGCCAAATTTCACGAAACCAACTCCGTAGGATTGCTCTCTGCAGCTTTATACCTCTGTACCTAAGCCGGAACGGAGTTTAGACCACGTTTCGTAGCGTAATCAAAAGGAAATTGTATATAATTGTCGTGGTTTGGCCTTTCATGGCTATGCCCTCTATTTTTGGTGGTTTTATTGATAAAAATGGAAAAAAACCGACTTTGCTATTTTTTTTTCTAAATCCCTTAACCAACATGCCATTAGACTATTTATTCATTTAAAATTTACGGGGTGTAACACTTTGGCTTATCGAAAAACAGTCAAAAACTCGCTATTTCTCAAGAGTCCATAAGGGAGAAATACTCACTTTAGGGATAGGAGTATATTGACACTAATTTGGAGCAATTCCACTTACCTTAGTTCGGTAGCACGACGATTCGCCGGCCGAATTTCACGAAACCAAATCCGTAGGAATGCTCCTTACTGCTTAATACCTCGGTATCTGGAGTTAATTTGAGTTTGGACCGCGTTTGACGGTGTAATCGGACAAAAATTATCAAAGAACCTTCGCCCCCCTCTGTTTTCTCTCGACTTTTCTAGAAAATTTATGAAATATAACTTTAAAACCGAAGTTGGAGGCTTATATACTTGGGCTTGGACAGGGCCTCCATGACACGAAGCCAACGCGGAGGCCCTCCCTCCGTGGCACGTTGCCATCGCGGAGGGGTTCTGCCCCAGCTCCTTCCGCTATGGTTCGACGGATTTCTTATCCGATCTTTCCCCGAGACTTTTCCTAGCATGTATGGCATTCAAAAACTCTTAACCAACATGTGAATAGGCCATCTACATGTCGAGAATTTACGGGGTGTAACATTCTCCCCCCCTTAAGAACATTCGTCCTCGAATGTAAACCTCTATTTATAGGAATTCTCAACTTACTTAACTTATTTTTAGAAACATTTTGGCAGAGTTTCCCTTGTAATATGGACTATCTCAAAAACCTGAAATGCAGAAAAGTCCAACACAGGTACTCCATGCAATACTATAGCATTCATCAGACAAAAGATTGGAGTCGATTGTCTCGTTTACACCTATACTATAAGGAATTATATAAAATAGCAATACTAATATACCCTATTATCTGACTAGGCTTGGAAAAAATGAGGATATCTGGTTTTCATATCTTCCTCCGCTTCCCAGGTCATCTCTTCTCGGTTCTTATTACGCCACAGCACCTTGACAGAAGCAATATCTTTCGTCCTCAATCTACGAATTTGTCTGTCTAAGATGGCTACTGGAATCTCTTCATAGGCCAGCTCTTCCATAACCTGGACATCCTGGACTGGGACAACTCTGCGAGGGTCTCCTATGCACTTCCTTAGCATAGATACGTGGAAAACTGGATGAACTGATTCTAATTCTGGAGGCAAGTTCAATTCGTATGTCACTCGGCCTACTCTCCGCCGAATCTGATAAGGCCGAACGAATCTCAGACTAAGCTTACCTTTCTTGCCGAATCTCATCACCCCTTTCATTGGAGATACTTTCAGAAATACCCAGTCATTCATATCAAATTCCAAGTCTCTGCGCCGCACATCAGCATACGATTTATGGCGGCTCTGTGCAGTCAGCAGGTGTTCTCTGATAAGCTTTACCTTCTCTTCTGACTGTTGAATAATATCTGTCCCAATCAGAGTTGACTCTCCCACTTCAAACCAGCCAACTGGCGACCTACATTTTCGCCCATACAGTGCCTCAAAGGGCGCCATCTGGATAGCTGAGTGATAACTATTATTATAAGCAAACTCAATCAGTGGCAAATGCCCGTCCCAGCTACCCCCAAAGTCTAGCACACACGCCCGTAGCATATCCTCGAGCGTCTGAATAGTGCGTTCAGCCTGTCCATCTGTCTGAGGGTGGAATGTTGTGCTCAAATTAATCTGCGTTCCCAGACCTATCTGAAATGACTGCCAAAATCTAGCTGTAAATTGTGCTCCTCTGTCAGAGATAATAGATACTAGAACACCGTGTAATCTGACTATTTCTCTGATATACAATTCGGTGTAATCTTCGGCAGAGAAAGTAGCTTTCACTGGTAGGAAATGGGTTGATTTCGTCAGTCTGTCAACTATTACCCAAATGGAATCATGTCTATGCCTGGTACGGGGTAATCCTGCCACAAAATCCATGTTTACTGTTTCCCATTTCCAGAGAGGCACAACTATGTCTTGAGTTAACCTGCCTGGTTTCTGGTGTTCCGCTTTTACCTGTTGGCAGTTAGGACATTGGGCTACAAATTCTGCTATTTCCCTCTTCATACTTGGCCACCAGTAGATCTCCTTGATATCGTGATACATTTTTGTCACGCCTGGGTGGAGAGAATAGCGGTTGTAATGTGCCTCATTCATAATCTGCTGGCGGAGCCCTGAAACGTCTGGAACACAGAGGCGGCCCTTACATCGCAGCACTTCATCCTCAGTTATCTGAAAATCTGGCGCTTTTCCTTGCTGAATTCTATTCTTAAGTTGGACTAGGTCAGGATCTTCATACTGTCGTTCTTTCACCTCCGCAACTAATGACAACACAGCGGTGTTCTGAATTACCGCTCTGTTGTCCTCTGTTTCTACTACATGAACAGCTGGGCTGGCTAATTGATGTATTTCTCTGACCAACTCCCGCTTCTCGGGCTGCAAATACGCCAAACTTCCCATTGATTTACGGTTGAGAGCATCTGCTACTACATTGGCTTTTCTCGGATGATACAGAATGTCCACGTCATAATCTTTCAATAACTCCAACCAGCAACGCTGTCGCAAATTCAACTCCCTCTGAGTGAAGATATACTGTAGGCTCTTATGATCTATGAAAATATCCACATGGACACCATACAACTAGTGTCTCCATATCTTTAAGGCGTGGATCACTGCGGCTAACTCCAGGTCGTGGGTAGGGTAATGCTTTTCGTGTTTCCTTAGCTGTCTGGAAGCATACGCAATCACTTTACCATGCTGCATCAACACACAACCCAACCCAATACCTAATGCGTCACAATACACTGAATAACCCTCTGTACCTTCCGGTAATGCTACACTGGAGCGGAGGTTAATCTGTCCTTTAATTCTTGGAAACTCTGCTCACATTCCTTTGTCCACTGAAACTTTACCGTTTTCTGCATCAGCTTAGTCAGAGGTGCTGCTATAGTGGAGAATCCCTCAACAAATCTTCTATAGTATCCTGCTAATCCCAGAAAACTGTGGACCTCGATCGGAGTGGTAGGTCTAGGCCATGTTTTGACTGCTTCTATTTTCTGCGTATCAACATGTATACCAGCATCCGACACAATATGTCCCAAGAAAGCTACTGAGTTCGGCCAGAATTCACATTTGGAGAACTTAGCATATAACTGGCGGTCCCTAAGAATCTGGAGCACTGTCTATAAATGAGCCTGGTGGTCTGCCTCTGAGCGAGAATACACTAGAATATCATCAATAAATACTATCACAAACAGGTCCAGGTATGGTCTGAAGATGCTGTTCATCAGGTCCATAAATACTGTTGGGGCATTCGTCAACCCAAAGGACATAACTAGGAATTCAAAGTGGCCATATCGGGTTCTAAAGGCTATTTTGGAAATATCTCTTTCACGGACTCGAACCTTATGGTATCCGGACCGTAAGTCAATCTTGGAAAAATATCTGGCCCCCTGTAACTGTTTGAACAAATCATCTATTCTGGGAAGCGGATACTTATTCTTGACTGTAACCTTATTCAGCTGCCGGTAATCTATACACATGCGGAGCGAGCCATCCTTCTTTCTCACAAATAGAACTGGCACACCCCACGGTGAAGTACTCGGCCTGATAAAGCCCTTATCTAATCCTTCAGCTGCTCCTTTAATTCTTTGAGTTCAGCAGGAGCCATGCGATACGGAAGAATTGATATAGGCTGAGTGCCTTGTAGTAAGTCGATTGCAAAATCTATTTCCCTTTCTGGGAGAATACCAGGTAGCTCTTCTGGAAATACATCAGGGAATTCATTCACCACTAGAACAGACTGGAGTGTCGGAGACTCTACCCGAATATCCTGAACCCTGACTAGGTGGTAAATACTTCCCTTCGCTATCAATTTCCTAGCCTAAAGGTAGGAAATAAACCTACCTTTTGGCGTAGCTGTGCTGCCCTTCCACTCTCGCACTGCCTCCCCTGGAAAGTGGAATCAGACTGTCTTGGTCCAGCACTCTACGTTAGCATAGCATGGCACCAACCAATCCATACCCATAATGGCATCGAAATCAATCATCTCTAGTTCTACCAGATCTACTGTAGTCTGACGATCAGCAACCTCTACTGTACACCCTCGATAAATTCTACTAGCTATAATGGAGTCACCGATAGGTGTAGATACTAAGAAGGGTTGTTGTAATAATTCTGGTGCAACACTAAACTTTCGAGCCACAAATGGGGTAACATAGGACAAAGTGGACCCTGGATCAATCAGTACATAAGCAGGGTATGAGCAAATAGTCATCATACCTGTTACCACATTTGGAGATGCCTCTGAGTCCTGTCTTCATGGTAATGCATAGGTACGGCTTGAGCCCGTACCTGAACTAGAGGCTCCTGATCTACCTCGGCCTCTACCTGCTAATCCTGAGGGCCTACGCCCTACCGAGGTTGCTGGAGCTCGTGGCCCTGCTGATGTCCTGTCCTGGCCTGGCTATCTCGACTACCTTGCCCCCTGGCCGGACAATCTCTCATCAAGTGCCCCTCCTGCCCGCATATATAACATCCTAAGGAGCCATATCTACAAGCTCCAATGTGAGGTCGGCTGCAAATAGGGTAGGGTAGGGGTGTGTATCTGCTCTTCTCTACCCTCCTCTGCTGAGGTGAATCCACCGTTCGAGAACTGCCACCAGAATCTGACTGCCCTCGACAATTAAATCTACCCCTCTGCTGTTTTGGTGGAGGTGGGGGTCTAGGGGGCCTGTCTGACAACCGGGGCATGGGTCCTCTCTGAATCTCCCTCTGTATACCATCTGATCTATCCCTGTGGCGTTGCTCCTGATTTGTCTGTCTACTTTCCTGTTGCCGCTGTCTAAGGCCCTCAATAGTCTGGGCAAAGGCCTGCACCCGAGCAATGTCCATATCTTCCCGTAATGTAGCTGTCATGCATGCCTCAATGTATTCTGGGTTCAGACCCATAATAAACCAGTGGACTCTGGATGGCATAGTGTCCACAAAAGTTGGAGCATAGCGGGCTAAGGAGTCAAACTGTAAGGCATATTCTCGTACGCTCCTCGCCCCCTGCTCCAAGTGCAAGAACTGATCCATCCAGGCCTGCCGGATCTCCCGTGGAAAATAACGGTAGGAAGGCCTCCGAGAAGCTGGACCAGGTCGGAGGGGCAACATCTCTCCCTTGAGACCTTTCCCAGCTCTCGTACCATAACACGGCTATGTCTCGCAATCGGAATACTGCTAACTCAACTTATTCTGTAGGCGTTACATGCATGACTCGGAAAATTCTCTGCATTTGATTAAGGAAATCCTGGGGGTCCTCTACCTGATCTGACCCTGTGAACTGTGGGGGACCCAATGCCAAAAATTCCCTGACCCTCGAACTGCCAGATCCACCTGATGGCTCTGCTGTTACAGGTGGCACTGACTGGCGCTGAGTGGCCATCATTTGTGCCAACATAACAACTGCAGTGCAAACCTCCTGGTCAAATGGTGTAGGTACAGGAGCTATCGGAGGCGGTGTCGTTCCGAATGGCTCCTGGGGAGATGGGGACTGCTGAGAAGGCTGTGACGATGCTTCTATATTGCCCTCAGATCAGGCTGATTCTAAATGAAGCTGAGGCATCCTGCTGGTGCCTTCTCCTGCTGCGGTATCCAACCTTCTACCTGTGGCAGGGTGTCGCTGGTCTACCATTTTTATCTATAGACAAAGAATATGATAAGTTCTAAGAACCCGACCCTATACTATACTGTTCTATGGCACGACGGAATATGAAGAAAGAGTAACCATCCTATTATGCCTTGTAGCCTCCTGCCTATAGTATGTGGTGTACAACACATCCATAGACAAGACTCTACTTAGCACGGCTTGCAGACTCCCTAGGACACGACCTGCTCTGATACCAAGTTTGTCACGCCCCGCCTTGGGGGGTATGACTGGCACCCGGTGCCCTATTAGGACCTGAACTGCTAGACTACTGAGCCTAAGCACATCTGGTGCCTGGATGGCTCTAACTCAGATTCATGGAATCAACGGGCTATATAACGGCTGTAAATACAGCCTCCGACCGACTGAGCCTACATCCACCTGTATTGTAATATCAGCTAACCAGAATCATACTCATATAGGGAAACCTATGCGGGCCGACCAGTATACCATGCTGTCTAGATATCGCTAACTCAATATAACAAATGCTGAACCTCTACGTGACCGTCAAGGTCACCACTACTAACTGGATAAGGCCTCACACGGCCAACATAGGCAACTAAACATATGCACGGCCCCACACGACTGGCACAACTAACCACAAGGAAATATATACAAATTGCAAGCCTCTAAGAATACTGATAAGATGGTCGGGACAGGGCCCCGACCTACTCGTACTGTACAACAAAGGAAAATAATATAAACCTCTGAATATCAGGCTCCGGATGATAGGAGCTGATGACTCTACGCTGGCTAGGATCACAAGGGATCGACTCCTCGTCTGTAGGTACCTGCAGGCAAGTAATGCAGCGCCCCAAACGGGCGTCAGTACCACTGGTACTGAGTATGCAAAGAAAATTGAACATAATTGAATATAAATCACAATGCCAATAAATTCTGAATAGCAGGAAGTATCTAAAACTGTCTGAACTAGCAGGATCTGGAATAGGCTTATCTGTACTGAAGGTAAGGTAGAATCATACCTGTCGTCATGGAGACCTGCTGTCTATCAACTAATAGATATCATGTATATACATATATATATATATAACACACAAGAACCTATACCAGCCCCCATAAGCCGGAAGGTGCCAACCAACACACAATCTATATACCCCTACCTAGGTCAAAACCATCCAAAAATAAATCACTCCACTCGTCTACTAACTACGAGCACCTCTACCGGCCCCCTAGGTCTCCAGCTCGGGCTATGGCCTCTGATATAAATAACTGTGTCTGAGCCCGAAGGACTCTTGTACTTTAAACTGTAATCTGTATCTGTATCTGTATCTGTAATCTGCCCCCTGGGCGCAAGCGCACAACAGGGTAAGCTATACTGCTATGCTGATCAGCCTGATATGGGGAATGCTCCATCCCATCTTCATCCTACTGCTGACGGCATACCACTCCTTGGAGTGGCGTATCCCCGCCCTCACGGTGGGTTGACACAGTTACCAACCCAGGGGCGGCGAGGACGCTCAAAGGGTGCCCTCATAACACAAACAGGTCTCAACAAACAATAATCACATATAACAAGCATGTTTAAACTGAAAATACTATCTGTACTCTGATTTCTCATTCTGAACTCTTTTCTGTGTTATACTGATTCTCATACTGAACTATACTGTATCTGAGATATTATCTGACTGTCTGACTATACTGTAACTGAGGTATCATCTGACTGTCTAATATTGCTTTACTAACTTTTATTCTGAATATATATCATAATATCATAAAACATGCTTGCTAAATTCAAACTGGACTCAATTCTCGACTTATGAGTTCTTTCTTCCATACATCACGCTATCTACCGTACTGGATTACTAACTTGCCGAAGGAATTAGCTTCACATACCTTCGCTTCGGAGTTCCCGACTAACTGGCGTAGCTCGGTCAGTATTTCTGCTATTTCTTCCAACTGCATTCATATACATATCAATTAGAGCTAAATACGCTAATATTCTAGAAGAAAATATCACTTTCAATATATATATAGCCTAAACTTTGGCTTATCGAAAAACGGTCAAAAACTCGCTATTTCTCGAGAGTCCATAAGGGAGAAATACTCACTTTAGGGATATGAGTATATTGACACTAATTTGGAGCAATTCCACTTACCTTAGTTCGGTAGCACGACGATTCGCCAGCCGAATTTCACGAAACCAAATTCGTAGGAATGCTCCTTACTGCTTAATACCTCGGTATCTGGAGTTAATTTGAGTTTGGACCGCGTTTGACGGCGTAATCGGATGAAAATTATCAAAGAACCGTCACCCCCTTCTGTTTTCTCTCGACTTTTCTAGAAAATTTATGAAATATAACTTTAAAACCGAAGTTGGAGGCTTATATACTTGGGCCTGGACAGGGCCTCCATGACACGGAGCCAACGCAGAGGCCCTCCCTCCGTGGAACGTTGCCATTGCAGAGGGGTTCTTCCCCCGCTCCTTCCGCGATGGTTCGATGGATTTCTTATCCGGTCTTTCTCTGGGCCTTTTCCTAGCATGTATGGCATTCAAAAACTCTTAACCAACATGCAAATAGGCCATCTACATGTCGAGAATCTACAGGGTGTAACAGATAAAAATGCTATGGACTAAGCTAAGTGTGAAGTTGGGCAATTTCGGGTAGCTTTTGGTTCAGGGGACCGCTGCAGCGAGATCAAGGTAGCGGTCGGAGTTTCTCTATGATAAATTTGGGAAATAACTATGGGAACCGCCGTAACGACACTTTGGCCGCTGTAGCGGGTCCGCTGCACCAAAAATGTGAGCGCTACAACAGACGACGAGAATCAAAAGTGGGTTTTAAGTGAGAAATTTTGGGTTATTTCCCATTATTTCTAAAATGTGACAGAGCAAGGTTTGGAGAAATTTCTTCTCCAGAGTCGAGCATTGTTGCCCTAAGGTAAGTCTCTTGTTCCCTAGCCCCTATAATAGGTATTGATTAATATAGAAAGCTTTAGGGACCCATTAATGGTGAAATTCTGAACTTAGAGGACCCTAGGTTGATGAACTAGGGCTGGATTATGGGATTATTAGGGGGTAATTTGGGTTGATGTTTAAAAAGTTTTGATTACTCCCTAGAATTATGTGTGGAGAACGAGGGTTGCGCAGGAAATTAAACTAGAATCGAGTAGAGTTATGGTTTAACTTCTGAAAACACCCCAAAGAGGAGGGTTTGATCTAATTAGACCCATGGTTGAAGTGTAAGTAATGAATTACTCTTGTTGTGTAGATTTCGAGCAATCCAAAGCTTTGAGGAAGGGCAACACTCCTGCAGAGTAGCTGAGTTGATATCTTTGCTTATCGAGGTAGGATATGGTTAGAGACTTAGACCCTGTATAATTTCTTGTATGCATATGTGGTGATCATATATGACTCACCTTCGGAAATTCTTTGTTATGAGATTGTTATGTGAATAAATAGAGAATAAATTGTGAAGTGAACTTTGTTCATGAATCTATCATGAGAATTGAGGCTCTGTATTTGGGCGAGTGAGGAAATGGAAAGTAGACTCCTATGATTTATTATGTATATGTGTATGTTTATGTAATTCATCTTGTTGCTTTTAGCGAATGAGAATGGTTAGAATGGTAACTGTATCATGAAATAAGAGGCTCGAGCCTGAGGGTAGTATCTGGGAGAGCAAATATTATTGAGTGGCTCGAATTCGAGGGGAGCATCTGGACGAGCATATGAGTTGAAGTGGGTGCCACTCCAGCAGAGTACATAGATTTCTAGAGTCCCTTATAGGTTATGACTGGAAGGGCAGAAAGAAGACCATCTAGCATGTGCATACATTGATTGTGTGGTTAAGTGATTATGGTGAGATGGAGGAGGCGTGTGCCCATCATGCCACCATTGGTTCCATGTTTTGTTATGTTATGTTGTGTTATATTATATGCAAATGTAGTGGTATGAAGAATCTGCTAAGGATGGTGTCCATTGCTGTGTATGCCATATGAGTTGATAATGAAGAACTTGTCTAAATTTCTAAGTGTGGCCCTGTCACAATGCTGGTATTTGTTGAGTGGTTTCTATTGTAATTACGTGTTAAACTCGTATATGATACTAGGTGGTATTAATTGTTGTCCATAAATATTTGTTATCTGAGAGATTTTGTGGAATATGTGAATTGTCAAATTGGTGAACTGATAGTGTGCAAAATAGTCGAGCTACTGCCCAAGACAGTACCGTTGCAGTGGAACTATCTCTGCTGCGGCGTGACTACTGTAGAAGTCAAGTGACTGCTGTAGCGAACAATCCAATCCAGTGAGCAGGCTAGTTGTTCCCTGTGTAGAGCTAGGATGTTTGAAATGTTCAGTACTTACTTTTTTTATTGAAGTATGGTCTTGTATTGTTATTACTGTATATACTTGTTATTATTTAGGGTCCGCCGATGATGCCTACGGGTATGGTGTTATCTACTGACCCTACCCCTGCACTTCTTTTCTGAGTGCAGTTTTGAACCCAGCAGTTCCTCACGTCCTCACTTGTAAGTAGCAGCAGATCATGAAAAGGTGAGTCGAACAAGTTTCAGCTCATTTCATTTCAATTCATCAAAAAGGCTATCTCATAATAGATCCAAACACTTGCCCCGGATTGACTTTTAGATCATAATTTTTCAAATTGATTCATGAGAAATCTTATCAAAATATTTTTAAAAAGATATTTTATTATATTAATATGTTATATTTATTCATAATAAAAAAAGTATTTTTTATACGTTATCAAAAGATTATAAAAGAAAAAATAAAGAAACTTAAACTTAACTAGAGTTGGACAAGTTTGGTTATGCCCCGCATTTTAGCCCAAGTAACTTTTGGATGGGTCAATAACCCGCTCATTTATTAACTCAGCCCATTCTGACCCACCCAAGTTTAGCCCGACCCACCCAAATTTAGCCCAACCCGCCTATTTGCCGCCTATACAATAAATCTATTTGAATTATATTTTTTATTGAAAGGTTAATGCTTAGATATTCTTCGAACCTACAAAAGCAAAGCGCATTGTAATAAGTATCACAAAATATTTAGTAGTAAAATATAAACTGAAATAGATAAATAAATGTATAGTGAGTTACATTTTTATGTTATTAGTTGCCAACATCTACTCTATTCGTACCTAGTACTTCCTTGTAGACGATGTTCTTTGTGTACGTGCCTTTTTTTTTCGATTGGTCTGTCATGACCAAGATTGTTATTGTGGCCATTAATATCCCTCTTGAAAGTGCCACAGACAATTGTTCATAGGAGAAAACATGTTGGGGCTAATACAAGCCAACATTTGGAATAAGTGATTTTGTTCTTAGAACTATATTGGTCAGTTGAATAACTATAATGGTCTGTTTATGAATTTCAATAGTTGCGAAGGGCTAAAAGAAAGTATACATATTTTCCTTCGCCAAACATACACTTAGTCTCTTGTACAGAAACAAAGGGAACATACTGCATATGCATACATGAAAAGTACAGTCTTTTCATTTTTTTTTTGGGTCATTAATGGTACAAATGCAGTCTTCAATAGGGGTATCACATAAAGAACTAATTTTGTTTCATAAAATGAACATTTTCTCTTTGATCTCCCCGTCTATGCTCTTTTGTCTTCAGGTTTCTATCATTTGGGTGGACATAATGTCTCATTATCCTATGTTGGAGCTGGCCCTCTTTTTGATGCTAATAAGACTCTGACTGTGTTCATACTGTTCTAGGTAACCAAACACATTTTAAATTGAATCATATCGAGATATGAAATGGGTATAAATGTGCAAGCATTGGATAAATTGTTACATATATACCTGCTGGTTTGATGTTGATCGATGAAGGTTTAGTTTAATCTTGATATTCATTTATATAAGATGTTTTATGAACAAAATTTAATATAAGTTTCTCATTATTAATTAATTCTATTTAGTAAGTGAAGGAAAAAACTCTATGAAATCAGTATTTGGTGTAAGTTTTCATACGATTTAGTTGTTGGAGGCAGCCAAGACGCTTGAATTTTTTTTTCGTTATCTTAATGGGTATTATTTGATTTAAGTTTTCATCGTATTTAGTTGCTGGAGAAATTATTTAAATGCAGTCAAAATGTTTGGGGTGGGGTGGGGGGAGGGTTCCAAAACGTTTGGTTTTTTTTAGGTTGTTATTTTAATGGGTAAAATTTGTTGGACCCCTTTTTTTAGCATTTAATAGCTTTTAATCTTTCTAATTCGTAATACCAATGCAACCAAAAAGGTGGCCCTTTAATACATAAATTTCTTGAAGGCAAGAATTTGTAGAGCTTTAATTGTTTAATTTTGAATTAAATGACAACCTCTTTAATATTTTTAAATTACTATATTAATGCAGTAAATATTTTGAATGCATTGTAATAAACATATAGAACTTATATTTTAGGATGAGATGTAATTTAGTCAATTAATATTTCAAAGGTATTTTTATAATTTAATTTTCAACTTAAGGACCTTACATTTTTAGAATTATTTATATATTTATATTTATTTAATATTTATTATTTATTATTTATATTTATTATTTATTTATTATTATTTATACTTATTTATAATATAGTGAGGGTTAATTTAATTGATCAATATTTAAAAAGTATTTATTTATTATATTTATACTTACATTTATCATATTTATATTTATTTATTATTATTTATAATATATATATATATATATATATATATATATATATATATATATATATATATATATATAAGATTATAGATAATATAGTATAATAAGTGGTAATTTAGTCAATCAATATTTAAAGGGTATTTTCGTAATACAAATTGGTATTAGAGCATCTAGGTTACCGGTTTCACAAGTACAAGAGCAATGTCGAGTAGACTCCTGCGGATTGGTATGTAGACATCCACACCTAGTCTTCAAGAAGCTATAAGGCATCAAGGAAGTTTTCGCTTTATTTCCTTCCCATCATGCCGTCCGAGTGTGTCGATTGCCTGGGTTGGGTCCAGTTAGTATCTGGAGAATTGCAATTAGTATCAGACGACATGAACTGTAGAAGATGCAGGATAAATTTTTGGGGGGGAATTGACTTAAGATCGATTGGAGGGACAAAAACCCCTTCAAGTATTCCGCTTCGTGATTCTCACTGCAGCGAGAGATGCCTTGCTGTGGCGGGCTCGCTGCAGCGAGTAATGGACCGCCATTACGGGTTCGCTGCGCGGAAAAGAGATCGTTGTAGTAGACGAATGCCAGGCGTAACCCAGAAGGAAATTCCGATTTTGAGGCAAACAACAATACTAGGACGCAATGAAAATGTAATGATCCGAACATTGTTACGGGATGAACAGGGACCTAAAATACTGGAAATAGGCTAAGGGAGGGATAGAATGTGTTGTGAAATACTCTAAGTGTAAAATTGATCGAAATTAGGTGGCTACTGATTTGGGGACTGCTGTAGCGATGGAATTTCCGCTGCAGCGAGACCGTGGTAGTGCTTGGAGTCCCGCTGTGATGAATATTGGAAATAACCACTAGAACCACCGCAGAAACACTTTGGCCGCTCTAGCGGGTCTGATGCAACAAAAATGTGATCGCTGCAGTGAATAACGGGAATCATAAGTGGGTTTTAAGTGGAAATTCTGGGTTATTTTTCATGATTTCCAAAACATGAGAGAGCAAGGTCTGAAGGCATATTCTTATCCAGAGAAGAGAATTGACACCCTAAGATGAGTTTCTTCATCCCTTGCCTTTTTAATGGTTATGGTCAATGGTAGAAAGCTTAGGGGGACCTTTTAATGGTGGAATTCAAAGCTTAGAAACCCTAGGTTGATGAACTAGGGTTGGATGATGGGAGTAACGGGATGGTTAGACTGAAGGTTTATGGGTAGCAATTGCTTCTCAAGGACTTTCTTTTTAATAATTACGGGTTAGACAAAGAGGGTGACCTAGAATTAGGTTGAATGGAAGGGTTTTCTGTTAAAAGTGCCCCAAAAGGGGAGGGTTTGATCTATGTAGATCCTAATTGAAGAGTGAGTAATGTATTACTCTGTATTGTGTAGATTTTGAGCGTACCGAAGCTTTGAGGAAAGGCAAGGCTCCTGTAGAGTAGCTGAATTGCTATCTTCGAATATCGAGGTAGGTTATGGTTAGAGGGTTAGACTTTCCATAATGGCTTATATACATGTGTGACAATAGTATGTGATTGGTCTTTGGACCTTATGTGATATGAGATTGTCTTTTTTAATTAAATAGTGGAAATCGTGTTAATATGAATTGATCATGAACTGTTGTGAAAATCTTGTCGAACTGTGAAGTGAAATTCTTTTAAGATGCTTCAATGTGAAACGATGATCTGTAATTGTGCAAGTGATGGAGTGGAATGTAGACTCCTAAGTTTTGAATTATATATATGTGTGTGTGTGGGGGGGGGGGTTGTAACTTGTTACATTTTGTGATGAAAAATAATTTGAATAGTAAAGGAATCATGAGATGAGTGGCTCGTGCCCCAGGGGAGCATCCGGGCGAGCATTATTGTTGAGTGGCTCATGTTTGAGGGGAGCATACGGACGAGCGTATGAGTGGGAGTGGGTACCACGCGGTACACTACATGGATTTCTAGAGTCCCCTATGGGTCATGACTGGAAGGGCAAAAATAATACCCTTTTGTCATGTGTGTACACTAAATTTGTGGATTGAGTGGTTACGGTGATATGGCAGATGCGTATACCCGTCATGTCACCATTTGTTTACTTTTTTTAAGTTACACTTGTACTCATATATAAGATTGAATGAAGAATGTGCTAAGTGGTTATGGAAATTACGGGTTTTGTTTATTATAAATGAATAGAAGAACATGAATCTTATTCTAAGTGTGACACGATTCCAGTGCGGTAAAATGTTGAGCGGATTTTTGCATGTAATTCCTGTTGTGTTTAAGTGATAAGATGGGTACTTATTGTTGGTCATACTTGTGTTATATCGAATTGAGCTATAAAGTATGTGCATTGTTGACACTGGTGAAACTGATGAATTGATGACTGAAGAACTGATGAAGGTGCAGCTAAGTCGAGCTACTGCCTAAGGCAGTACCGCTGCAGTGGAACTTCTTCCGCTGCGATGAGATCTCTATAGCGGTCAAGTGACCACTGCAGTGAAAAGCCCAACCCAGTAAGTAGGTCGGTTGTCACCTAGGTAGAGCTAGTGTACTTGAAATGGCTTCTATATTTCTGTAAAATGTTGTAGACTTGTTTATATCATTGTTGCTATGTTTACACGTTATTATGTGAGGTCAGCCGATGATGCCTACCAGTACTGTTTTATGTACTGACCCTATGTCTGCACTTCTTTTTTGAGTGCAGAATTCAACCCAGGCAATTCTTCACGTCCTCACCTGTAAGCAGTAGCAGTTCGCGGAAAGGTGAGCAGAACAAGGAGGTAGTGTCACTCTCCCGTTTTGAAGATGTCCTTCTCTTCTGGACACTTATTTCCTTCGTTTTTAGTTTTAAACATTCTTAGAGTTGTAAAACAGACATCTTGTCCAATGACTTTCAAGTCTTAGGATTAATTTTGTTTTGTTTTGTTTGGTGGTAAGAAGTCGATTACTATTTCTAATGATGTCTTTCATTAATTATATAACTCTTATCTCTTTCTAAAAGTTTGATGTTGGGGTATTTATTAGGAATCGTTGGTTTTCCCATTGGGGGAGATAGCGTAGGTGTCAATCCCTGCCATTTGGGTCATGATAGAAAAGCAAGCACACACGAATGTAGACAAAACAACGACAAATATAATAGAAAAGGGCTACATAGGTTTTACACCTCAGGAACCCAAGGATCAGACCCGGGAGTCAAAACGAAGAAAAACTAAAAATTCGCATTAGGTTGCAGGACGACTCGTGAGGTGGGTCGTGAGGAGTGACCACGAGTTGTGATGTGACTTGTGGTCAGTAGGCTGGGCAAGCTCCGGTTGAGGAGGCCACGGGCCTGACCACCAGTCGTGGTCAGACCTCACGACTAGTAAGGTCACCCATGGTCTGCATTGAAGGGTTGGTCAAGGCTTTGAGGCACTAAGGGTCACGGGTGGTGACCATAAGACATGGTTACCCACCACGATTCATGGGGTCCCTCGTGGTGTCCTCCTGAGTGTTTTGGGCAGTGGACTTCACGGGTCCTGGCCACGAGTCGTGCCCCTTGGCAACGACTTGTGAGGTCCCCCGTTAGGGGCCCCTGGCAGTGTTTTTCCTGCGTTTTAATAAGGGGTGTTTTCACAATTCCTAAGTTCCTAAGGCCTAAATTACATTGTTTCAAGCTCTAAATAGGTTCTTTTAAGGGGGATCAATTCATGTTAGGCCTCATTCATGCATGCAAGAGTTAGAGGGGAGATTGTAGGGTGATTCAAGGTTTCCTTCTTCAAGTTCTTCCAATTTCATCTTGGGCTTTCAAGGGAAGATTAGAAATCAATTTTCCCAAGTATGTGGGGTTTTGAATGGGTGTTTTAGTCCCCACCCATGCCCAATTTCTCCCTAATCCATGGTTATGATTTACTAAATTCTTGTGGGTCTTAATCCAATTGCATGATTCTTCCAAAATCGATATGAATACGTTGTAGCATGTCTAAATTATGGATTTCAAGTCATTGAGCTATTTTATTTGTTTTACTTTATGTTTTGACGATTTAAAGTTTAAAATCATAAGTGCCTAATCATGTGGTTTCTGTTAAAATTCATAAATATGGTGATCCTTCAGGTATGATATACATTTTCGGATTTTAAGCATGTTTTCAATTACCCATGTTAAAATGACTATGCTTACTATAAATTCAAGTATTTCAAATATGTATGAGTATTGGGATATGCCCACATATTAAGTACGATTCATGAATTATGATTTTTGGCCGACTCACAGGCCCGATCTCATGGCTAGTCTTACGAATTTTCAAGCATATTATGATTATCATGATTTAACTAGCCATGCATGTCATGCATTAATTTCTATGAGCACATGCATGTTTTGGGAGTAGTACTTAACATCGAGTAGGTTCCGGGCCCAGGTTACGCCCTGAATCTCAAAACTACGTGCCACCGTATGTATGTTTGGGACCTCCTTAGTGACTGTCCCCTATGCCTTACGGGGTCTTCATGAGTAATATCACGCCTTTCATGGTTCTACCCTTGGTAAGGTATGGGAGGCCTCCCGACAAGGTTTACAGGTTGTGCTCCATGTGTGCTCATATGGGGTATATCGGTTATAGAAATCTCCCACTATTCCTCATTATTTTCATGCATGTTATGATTACGTTTCTTGGCTCAATTCATGTTTATGAAATGCTTTTCTCTCATCTTATGAATATGACAGGTTTATGAAAGTTTAGAAAACCTTGAGCCTTATGATATATTTATGATTTCAATATTTATGATCATGATGTCCTACTCTTATGACTCTTATGTTTTTAAATGTTGATTTTTACTTACCTTGCATACTCGGTACATTCCAAGTACTAACCTGCATATTTTCTATGATGTATCATTTTATGATACAAGGTCCGGTTCTCAGGCTCAGCCTCTCACCTAGCTTGCTTTCGGTATCATCCCTCAGTTCTAGTTGGTGAGTCCTCATGTTTCGAGGGCCTTATGTTCAAACTTTATCTTTCCTTCAGTTCCAGTATGTTAGGGTTAGTTGGGGTCTTGTCCCTCCAACCCATCTATTATGACTAGAGGCTTTTCAAACTGTATGTAGTAGTCAGCGTTTATATGTGAATCTTGTATCGTCGCCTTTTCTATTTCATGTCATGATTTCCTTTATTGCGTGATTATTATGTTAAGTCTTCCTCTTAATGTGGATAGTTTAGACGTATGCTCATGCCATGGGTCGACTTGGGGTCTTTCGGGGCTTCAGTTAAAGTATTATGGAGAAATCAGCATGTTAAAGGAGCTACGTGGGAAGCCAAAGCGGATATGATGGCAAGATACCCACGCCTGTTCCCTACCGACTCAGTTTCAGTTTGAGGTATCAATTTTTTGCCTAAACCTCTTATCAGTTTTCATGTTCCGTTCATGTGTACAAGTTTGTTTTATGATGTGGTAAATGTATGAGATTTCTGAATTTAGTTCAGCTATGTAGTTCATTTTAGAGGTAGTAAATCCGTCAGTTTTCAGCTTAAATGATCAGTAATTGCATATGATGATTACTTGTTTCTTAGTTTTCTTCATGTTTCTAACATTCGAGGAAGAATATTTCTAAGGGGGAGAAATGGTTATACCCCAGGAACCCAAGGATCAGACCCGGGAGAAATTATGCATGTATGTTATGAGTCAGCTTCATCACTTGACAATGGCTCACCGCTTCGTTGAAAAACGATGGAGAGCATATGCATATTTTTGGAAGTAGTGTCTATCACCGATGTCATGACCCGAACGTAGACCCGGATCATAACACGGGACACGGAGCCTCGAGAGACCTCAAGTTGACCCATGATATGAGCATACATCTAATTAATTCACATAAGCGGAAGACTTAACATAAGAAAACGAAATCATGACATAATAACAGAGAAAAGACAATACATGATCCATACATAACAGTTGAATACAACATATAGTCTAAAAAGCCTCTATTCATGAAAGACGGGTTGATGGAACAATACCCCAACTAACCCTACAATACTGAAACTGAAAGAGAACAATAGAGTCTGAAAATATGGCCCTCGGAACATGAGGACTCACCAAATAAGCTGATAGCAAACTCTGAGAGCTACTGAGGAGGGTGTGCTTGAGAGACGGATCTTGTATCATGAAACGATACAACATAGAAAGTATGCGGTCAGTACGTGGAATGTACCAAGTATGCAAGGCAAGTAAAACGGACATTTAAAATATATAAAATTCATAAATGATTAAAAGAGTAGGACATCATGCTCGTATTGTAAACATCATAACATAACATAAGGCTCAAGGTTTTCAAGATATTCGTAGTACAAACATAATCATAATCATAATCATAGGAGAAAAGCTTTACTTAACATGACTTGAGCCAAATTACATAATCATAAACATTCATAAATCATGAGGAACAGTGGGAGGTTCTCTTAACCTACATACCCCATATGAGCACACATGAAGTCCGACTTGTAAACCTAGTCGGGAGGCCGTTCGTACATTTCCAAGTGTAGAATCATGAAGGGTGTGATATCACCATGGAAAAGGCCATTTGGGCCAGGGACAGTCACAAAGGAGGTCCCAACATACCTACGGTGGCATGTAGTTTTTGAGATCCGGGGCATAACCTGGGCCCTGAACCTACTTGGTATTCGATACTACTCCTAAAACGTATATAGTGCTCATAGTATAACATGCATGAATTCATGGACTAGTTAAATCATGATAATCATAAACATACTTGTACATACATGAAATAGCCATGAAACAAGGCACATGAGTCGGCTAAAACATAATTCATGAATCATAAAGTTCATACATACTTGTAGATTATGCATATAGCTTGAAATTCATAAAATCATAATGGGTAATTGATTGAATCCATATTTTTAAATCGTAATTCATGCTAGGCTGGTAAATATCATTAATGAAAAAGTAGATCATAAATCGATTCATCATGGATCATGTATAATTAGGCTTAATTTCAAGAGAATTCAATAATTGATAACATTATAAATAAATTAAATTACCAAAATCTGATCAAAACCCCATAAAATACGATAAGGTTCGAAAATCAGAAAAGCTATTAACAATCATTAGGTTTATATATAAAGCTAATTCAAAACCCATAAATTTTTATTGAAGTTTCATGAAATCGTAGAGAATGGGCATGGGTGTGAAAGGAAATACCCATTGACAGCCTTACATACCTAAAAATAACTGATTCTCAATCTCTCTTGAATGCCCAAAAAGGAATTGGAAGGATTTGAAGAAGGAAGCCTTAAATCACCCTTTGATCACCTCTCTATACTATTGCATGCATGAGTGAGGACTTAGAATAGATTATCCCTCTAAAAACCCACCTTTCCTAGGCTAAAATGACGTAGTTTAGGGTCTCATAGCATGAAAAAGTTGAAAATGCCTTTAATGAATCTTCCCTGAAAACGGTCCAGAATGGTCAAATGGGTCATACCAATGAGTTGTTGGAAGAAATGATGACTCGTTGTATGGTCCGTCATAAGCATTGCTGAGACTAGCCTCCGAAATAGAACAACGGATGGACAGCATGACTCATCCTTTAGACCAACGGGTCGTCAAGTCGACAGTTGTTTGCCCCTTCACAAAAGTGGACCTCCTGACCACGAGCCTCACCACGACTCGTGGTTGCTTCCAATGAGTCGTGGTCTTGATTCGTCAAATGCACTGAAAATTCTTGCAACCAAACGATGACCGGTGACCACGGGTTGTCACTTCTCACCATAAGTCATTGGATGACCCATGGTATCCTCAACTGCTAAGGCCAGCCTCTCCTACGACTGCTAAAAATGACTCGTTGTTCTAAGCAACGAGTCGTTGCATCGCCTGTTGTCTCCACTGCCACCAGAACTTCCCAACACCACGACTGCATACAACGACCCATGGTTTGATACCACGAGTCATTACGTCGCCCGTTCTATGATATTTTCCTAGTTTTAGTAGTTTTCAATTTTTAACTCCCGGGTCTACTCCTAGGCACTTTTGGGGTATAACAATATCTCCCCCTTGGGAACATTCGTCCTCGAATGTAGGAAACAAGCATAAAACAGAAACATGCAATTATCATATGCAAATCTGATCATTTAGCCTGAAAATTGATGGACTGACTACCTCCGATTCAAAATATACAACTGAACTGAATTCGCAAATCACATACATACCCAAATACATAAAAGAAACTTGCATGCATGAACTGAACATTAAACTAAATAGAGTCATAGAGAGAAATTGATACCTCAAGTCGGAACTGAGCCGGTAGAGAATAAATGTGGGTATTTCTCCATCATATCCGCTTCGGCTTCCCACATAGCTCCTTCAACATGCTGATTCCTCCATAATACTTTAACTGAAGCTACTTCTTTGTTCTGTAACCTTTGAACCTATCGATCTAGTATTTTCACCAGAACCTCCTCATAGCTAAGGCTATCCTTTACACCAATGTAGTCCACCGAAACTACTAAGGCTGGGTCTCCCAAGTATTTCTTCAAAAGCGATACATGAAAGATGGGATGAACTAAATATAACTCTGATGGCAAGTCCAACTCATACGCTACCTTTCCAACTCTTCTCATAACCCGGTAAGGACCAACATAGCGGGGGCTGAATTTTCCTTTCTTTTCGAATCACATGACTCCCTTCATGGGATACACCTTCAAAAATACCCAATCGTCCACCTCGAACTCCAACTCTCTCCTCCTCACATCATCATATGACTTTTGATGACTCTGAGCGCTTTTCAACCTGTCCCTTATCAACTGAACCTTCACCATAGCCTCATGAACCGAATCTAGCCCTATCATAGCTGCCTCACCAACCTCAAACCATTTGATGGGCGATCTACATATCCACCTATAGAGAGCCTCGAACGGTGCCACTTGGATACTGGAGTGATAGCAGTTATTGTAAGCAAACTCAATCAGGGGCAAGTGATCATCCCAACTACCTTTATAGTCCATCACACAAGCTCTCAACATGTCCTCGAGAGTCTAGATTTTTCGCTCCGTCTAACCATCTATTTGCGGATGAAATGCTTTGCTAAGTTTAACCAGAGTCCCAAGCCCTTTTTGAAAAGACGTCCAAAACAAAGAGGTAAACTAAGTACCTCGGTCTGAGATAATAGACAAGGGCACTCCATGTAATCGCACCAACTCTCGGATGTACAGTTTGGCATAATCATCCACTGAATCTATGGTTTTGACTAGTAGAAAGTGTGCAGCTTGATCAACCTATCAACCACCACCCAAATAGAATCGTAGTGTCGACGAGTACGAGGTAGTCCTGTAATGAAATTCATATTAATCTCTTCCCACTTCCAAGTGGAAATGCTAATATCCTGAAGTATGCCTCCCAACCTTTGATACTCGACTTTTACTTGCTGACAGTTCGAGCACCTGGCTACGAATTCCGCAATATCCTTCTTCATGCCATTCCACCAATATATTTCTCGCAAATCATGATACATCCTGGCTTTGATACCAAATTTGTCATGACCCGAATGTAGACCTAAATCGTAACACGAGATAAGGAGCCCCAAGAGACCCCAAGTCGATCCATGATATGAGCATACATCTAATTCATTCACTTAAGCGGAAGAATTAACATAAGGAAATGAAATCATGAAATAATAATGGAGAAAAGACAATCATGATCCATACATGACAACTAAATACAACTTACAGTGTGAAAAGCCTCTATTCATCAAAGACGAGTTGATGGGACAATACTCCAACTAACCCTAAAATACAGAAACTAAAAGAGAACAATAAGAGTCTGAATGTATGTCCCTCGGAACATGAGGACTCACCAAATAAGCTGATAGCAAACTCTAAGAGCTATTGAGGAGGGTGAGACTGAGAGGTGGGTTCTGTATCATGAAACGATACAACATAGAAAGTATGCGGTCAGTACGTGGAATGTATCAAGCATGCAAGGTAAGAAAAAAGGACATTTAAAATATATATGTAACTCATAAATAATTAAAAGAGTAGGACATCATGCTCGTATCATAAACATCATAACATAACATAAGGCTCAAGGTGTTCAAAACATTCGTAGTACAAACATAATCATAATCATAGGAGAAAAGCTTTACTTAACATTACTTGACCCAAATTACATAATCATAAACATTCATAAATCATGAGTAATAATGGGAGATTCTCTTAACCAACATACCCCATATGATCACACATGAAGTCCGACTTGTAAACCTAGTCGGGAGGCCGTTTGTACCTTGCCAAGGGCATGATAGAACCATGAAGGGAGTGATATCACCATGAAAAGGGCCATTTGGGCTGGGGACAGTCACAAAGGAGGTCCCAACATACCTACGGTGGCATGTAGTTTAGGAGATCCGGGGCATAACCTAGGGCCTGAACCTACTCGGTCTTCGGTACTACTCCCAAAATGTATATAGTGCTCATAGTATAACATGCATGAATTCATGGGCTAGTTAAATCATGATAATCATAAACATACTTGTACATATATGAACTAGCCATGAAACAATAATCGATAACATTATAAATAAATTAAATTACCAAAATCTGATCAACCCCATAAAATATGATAAGGTTCGAAAATCACAAAACCCATTAACAATCATTAGGTTTTTATATAAATCTACTTCAAAACCCATAAATTTTTTATAGAAGTTTCATGAAATCATAGAGAATGGGCATGGGTGTGAAAGGAAAATCTCATTGACAGCCTTACATACCTAAAAATAACTAATTCTTAATCTCCCTTGAATGCCCAAAAAGGAATTGGAATGATTTGAAGAAGGAAGCCTTAAATCACCCTTTGATCACCTCTTTATACTCTTGCATGCATGAATGAGGACTTAGAATAGATTATCCCTATAAAAACCTACCTTTTCAAGGTTAAAATGACGTATTTTAGGGTCTCATAGCATGGAAAGTCGAAAATGCCCTTAATGAATCTTCCCTTAAAACTGTCCAGATCAGTCCAACGGGTTGTACAAACGAGTCGTTGGAAGAAACGACGACCCGTTGTATGGCCCATCATAAGCACTGCTGAGACTAGCCTCTGGAATAAAACAACGGATGGACAAGACGACTCATCCTTTATACCAACGGGTCGTCAAGTCGACCGTTGTTTTCCACTTCACAAAAGTGGACCTCCTGACCATGAGCCTCACCACGACTCGTAGTTGCTTTCAATGAGTCATGGTCTTGATCCATCACATGCACTGAAAATTCTTGCAACCAAACAACGATCGGTGACCACGGGTCGTCACTTCTCACCACGAGTCATTGGATGACTCGTGGTATCCTCAACTGGTAAGCCCAGTCTCTCCTACGACTGCCAACAACGACTCATTTTTCCAAGCAATGAGTCGTTGCATCACCTGTTGTCTCCACTGCCAGTAAAATTTCCTAACACCAGGACTGCATACAACAACCCATGGTTTGATACCACGAGTCGTTACGTCACCATTTCTGTGATATTTTCCTAGTTTCAGCAGTTTTCAACTTTTAACTCCCGGGTCTACTCCTAGGCACTTTCGGGCTATTACAATCGAGTAGGCTAAGGGTCAATCAGTCCTATGCCTCAGAACTACATGCCAACGTATGTATGTTCAGATTATTTTGGGACCTCCTTTGTGAGCTTCCCCGGCCCCCAAGGGGCCTTCATCTTGATATCAATATCATGGTAGTGTCCTTAGCCCTAGCAAGGCTTTGGACGGCTCTTCCTACTTGAGTGTGATAGTCGGGACCACATATGCTCTATCGTGGTAATGTCGGTTATATGAAGAGTCTCCCATTATTCCTCATGATTTCAGTTATACATGTTCATTAGTCATGAAATTATATTTTCAGTAGGTTTGACCCAATGCTTAGTTTTACTTATGATTATTAGTTTTCAGCTTTGGGTAATTCAATTCAGTTATATATTCAGTTATGTTCAAATCACGATTTCAGAAAATAGCATGCAATCCCTACTCTCAGAATCTTATCTTGATTATATTTTATGATATGCATGATTTATGAATTTACTTACTTAGCAGTTTTACTTACATTACATACTCGGTACATTCCACATACTGACTGCATACTCTATACTGTATCATTTCATGATACAAGCTCGAATATTCAGGCTTAGTTTCGTCATTAGCCAGATCTGCAACATTAGCACTTATCAGCTAGAGTGGTGAGTCCTCATCATTTGAGGACCCTTTTTCTCAGTTGTATGTAGTACTTTCAGTTTCCGACTTTTAGTGAGTTAGTTGGGGTGTTGTCCCATCAACTCATCAGTAGTAGAGGCTTTTCAGATATAACATATAATCAGCTTCGCTCTTGAGTTATGTATTCTGATGTTATGACATTATTAGACTTCCTCTATGTTAATTATATTTATCTTCCGCTTTATTATGATTGAGTTAGATGATATGCACATACCATGGGTCGACTTGGAGCCTCTCGGGGTTCTTTGTTCCGTGTCTCGATCCGGGCCTATGTTCGGATCGTAACAAACTTGATATCAGAGCATTAGGTTTTGAAGTGTCCTAGGGTGTCTGAAATCCACATTAAGTAGAGTCTTCTTCATGGGTGTGACGCACACTACACTTATGATGAAGAGGCTACGAGACATTTTAGGAAATGTTCCCTTCTTTCATGATCTATCTCGTGCGATGAAATGTCTCTCTATCCTTCTAACTCGTGCTATACGCATTTGCAGAATCATGCCTCCTCGTTGAGTTAACGAAAGAAGAAATGGGAATAGAAACGGCCACGAGAATGGCAATGGGGATGGGCACTAGAAGGCCCCACCAGACCATGAGGATCATGTATCCTAGCCTGTTGCCCATGCTGACTACCCAAGTCAACTAACAGGCAGTAGCACACGTCCCTCAAAACGGGAATGCGGCGGCGGCAAGAGTCAGATATTTTCTGAGGATGAATCCTCCGGAGTTTCTTGGGTTAAAGGTGGACGAGGTTCCACACGAGTTTATTGATGAGGTTCTGAAGATCACCCAGATCATGGGGGTGACAGGTGAGGAGTGCACCAATCTAGCCTTGTATCAATTGAAAGGGGTTGCGCACATCTGGCTCAAGCAATGGAAGGATAGCAGGGCAGTTGGAGCAGGCCCTATTGGTTGGGCCGCATTCCTGGATTGGTTCTTCCCTCATGAGATGAGGGAGATTAAAGCAGCCAATTTTGTGAACCTAAACCAAGGAAAAATGACAGTTTAGGAGTATGCCTTGGAGTTCACTCGCTTGTCCAAGTATGCACCTGAGATGGTGTCAGATTAGAGAGACCGAGTGAATCGGTTCGTGCATGACATAGCAGACTACTTGGTCAGGGATTGCTGGACCGTGATGCTTCTTCAGGACATTGACTTTGCTCGGGTAGTCCTGTACGCCCAGCAGATGGAGGTGGTGTAGATGAATGAGCAGGAGAGAGAGGCTAAGAGGGCTAGGACTGATAGCTTCGGATTCTCCCAGGAGAGACATAGAGAGCACCGTCAGCAATCCTACCAGATATCTTCAACCCTAGCGCCTTTGGCTATGAGTGTGCCATCTAGATCCAGGCGCGATCAGAGGGGATGAGCATCAGGCTCTAGAGGTTCAGGGTAGAAGATGCACAGAGACCAGCACTACAGAGTGTAGCAGATGTGGCCGAAGACATGTGGGTCAATGCTTAGCAGGTTTAGGTGCTTGTTTTGGGTGTGGGAAGCCCGAACATACTCTTAGGGATTGTCCAGCAGCCAGACAGGGTCATGATCGGGGCCAAGGCCCAGCCTCCAGTTCAGCAACTCCACCGCATGCCCAGCCTAGCAAGGGGCATCTACTAGTGGGGGTGGTGATCAGCATCAAAATAGATTCTATGCCCTGGCATCACGTCAAGAGCAGGAGGCCTCCACTGATGTAGTCACTGGAATGTTACGAGTATTTCACCTTGATATATATGCATTGTTAGATCCAGGGGCTACTTTGTCTTTTGTGATGCCCTATGTTGCTAGTAGTTTCAGAGTCAATCCCGAAATCTTATCAAGACCCTTCTCAGTTCTACTCCAATCAGTGATTCAGTTATAGCTAGATCGATATATAGAAATTTCCCTATCACAGTCCTTTAGAAAGTCACCTTAAGAGATTAGTAGAGTTAGCCATGACTGATTTTGATGTTATCTTCAGCATGGATTGGCTACATGCATGCTATGCCTCAGTCAATTATAGAACCCATATAGTAGAGTTCAGTTGTGCCTGTAGGTCACTTCATTTCCTACCTTAAGGAAAGAAAGATGATTTCTAAAGGTTGTGTGTACCACCTAGTTAGGTTAAGAATGCTACGTCCAACACCCCAACTATCCAGTCAGCTCTTGTAATGTATGAGTATCCAGAGGTGTTTCTAGATGATTTGCCCGGAATCCCTCCCGAGCGGGAGATCGATTTTGGTATTGACCTTCTTCCCGATACGCAGCCTATATCTATTTCTCCTTATAGAATGGCTCCAGCGGAGATAAAGGAGTTGAAGAAGCAGTTGAAGGATCTTCTAGACAAGGGTTTCATCAGACCTAGCAAATCCCCATGGGGTGCTCCAGTTCTCTTTATCCGCAAGAAGGATGGTTCTCTTCGTATGTGCATTGATTATCGACAATTGAACAAAGTTATCGTCAAGAACAAGTATCCTTTCCCCAGGATTTATGATTTGTTTGACCAGCTTCAGGATTCTAAGTGTTTTTCTAAGATATACCTTAGAGTCGGATACCATTAGCTTACGGTTCGGGAGAGTGACATCCCGAAGAAAGCCTTCAGGACTCAGTATGGTCACTATGAGTTTGTAGTTATGTCTTTTGGACTAATGAATGTTTTTGTAGCTTTTATGGATTTGATGAACAGGGTGTTCAAGCCATATTTGGATATGTTCATGATTGTGCTCATAGATGATATCCTTATATACTCTCGGAGCAAGGAGGAGCATGCTGCTCATTTGAGGGTGGTGCTACAGACTCTTAAGGATCACCAGTTGTATGCTAAATTCAGTAAATATGAGTTTTGGTTGAACTCGGTGGCATTTTTTAGCCATGTGGTGTCTAGTGAGGGTGTACAAGTGGACTCTCAAAAGATAGAAGCAGTGAAGAATTGGCCTAGACCAGCGAGTCCTTCGGAAATCAGGAGTTTCTTAGGTTTGACTGGTTATTTCGGAGGTTTGTTGAAGGGTTTTCATCCATTGCAGCACCGTTGACTAAGTTGGCCTAGAAGAAAGTGAAGTTTCAATAGTCGGAGGCTTGTGAGAAGAGCTTCCAAGAGTTGAAGACTTGACTTTACTCACTCCGGTGTTGACCCTACCTGAGGGTACCGAGGGGTTTGTGGTATATTGTGACGCCTCGAGGATCAGCCTTGGTTGTGTACTCATGCAGCACGGTAAGGTCATAGCCTATGCTTCCATGCAGCTGAAGGTTCATGAAAAGAATTATCCGACTCACGATCTCGAGTTGACGGCAGTAGTATTTGCCTTGAACATTTGGAGACACTATTTGTACGGGGTCCATGTAGATGTGTTTACGGACCACAAAAGCCTACAGTACGTGTTTACCTAGAAGGATCTGAATCTACGCCAAAGGAGGTGGTTGGAGTTGTTGAATGATTATGATATGAGTGTCCTCTACCATCCAGGCAAAGCTAATGTGGTGGAAGATTCTCTTAGCAGGCTTTCTATGGAGAGTGTGTCCCATGTAGATGAGGAGAGGAAAGAATTAGGGAAGGATGTGCATTGGCTTACACGGCTAGGAGTTCACCTTATTGACTCAACAGAATGTGGTGTTATTGTTTAGAATGGGTCAGAATCATCCTTAGTGACCGAAGTTAAAGCTAGATAGGACGAGGATCCTATTTTGGTAAAGTTGAAGGAAGCCATTCAGAATCAGAAGGTAGAAGTCTTCTCCAAAGGGGGAGATGGTGTGCTTCGATATCAGGGTCACTTGTGTGTTCCTGGTGTTGATGATTTGAGAGATCGGATGTTGCACAAGGCTCATGGTTTCAGATATTCTATACATCCAGGTGCTACCAAGATATACCGTGACCTACGGAAAGTTTATTGGTGGAGTGGCACGAAGAAGGACATAGCAAAATTTGTGGCTAAGTGTCCAAATTGCCAACAGGTGAAAGTGGAACATCAAAGACCTGGAGGTGTGCTCCAAGACGTTAGTATCCCCACTTGGAAGTGGGAGGATATCAATATGGACTTCATTACAAGGTTGCCTCGCACTCGTCGATAGTATGACTCTATTTGGGTGGTTGTAGGTAGGTTAACTAAGGCAGCTCACTTTCTACCAGTCAAAACTACCGATTCAACGGAGGATTATGCTAAGTAGTACATTCGGGAGTTAGTTAGGTTGCATGGAGTTCCATTTTCCATCATATCAGATAGAGGTACTCAATTTACCTCCCATTTTTGGAGATCGTTTCAAAAGGGACTTGGTACTCAAGTCAAGCTTAGCACAATCTTTCACCCGCAAACAGATGGTCAGGCGGAGCAAACAATTCAGACTCTTGAGGATATGTTAAGAGCGTGTGTAATTGATTTCAAGGGTAATTGGGATGATCATTTGCCTCTCATTGAGTTTGCATATAACAACAACTACTATTCTAGCATTCAGATGGCTCTGTTTGTGGCTCTTTATGGGCGAAGGTATAGATCACCTATTAGTTGGTTTGAGGTCGGTGAAGCTACATTGATAGGTACAGATTCAGTCCATGAGGCTATGGAGAAAGTTCAACTTATAAGGGACAGGTTGAAAACAACTCAGAGTCGCCAAAAGTCCTATGCGGATGTGAGAAGAAGAGAACTTGAGTTTGAAGTCGATGATTGGGTGTTTCTGAAAGTATCTCCGATGAAGGGAGTGATGAGGTTCGGAAAGAAAAGGAAACTCAGTCCCCGTTATGTTGGTCCATACCGAATTGTGAAACGGGTTGCCAAGGTGGAATATGAGTTGGAGTTGCCCTCAGAATTGCTTCAGTCCATCCAGTTTTCCATGTATTGCTCTTAAAGAAGTGTTTGGTTGATCCAGCTTTGGTTGTTTCGGGGGAGAGTGTAGGTGTGAAGGATAGCCTTAGTTATAAGGAGATTCTGATAGAAATACTTGACCGTCAAGTTCAAAAGCTAAGAAACAAAGAAGTAGCCTTAGTCAAGGTTCTATGGAGGAACCAACATGTTGAGGGGGCCACATGGGAAGCCGAAGCAGATATGATGGCTAAATACCCACATCTTTTCCCTTCTGGCTCGGTTTCTTTATATTAGTTTCCTCCTTAGTACTCTATTCAGTTTCATGTTCATCTCATGTGCCCCAGTTTCTTTCATGTCAATAAATGTATGTGTGATTCATGAATTCAGTTCAGTCATGTAGTTTAGTCCGGAGTCAGTCACTCCGTCAGTTTCGAGCCTGCATGTTCAGTATTTGAGTATAACGATTCCATTTCTCTACTTTTCAGTATGTTTTTCCATATTCGAGGATGAATGTTCCCAAGGGGGAGATATTGTAATACCTTAAAAGCCCTAAGATTAGACCTGAGAGTTGAAACGGAGAAAATAAGATTTTTCTGCTCCAGGTCATAGGACGAGTCGTCCAGTGATCTATGAGGTACACCACGAGTCGTTAAGTGACTCTTGGTGTGGAGGAGAAGATGGCTACGAATGGAGGTCTGGGGGTTGACCACGGCAGAAGGCACGATTCGTGTTCAGGACCACGAGTCATTGGGATGCATGGTTAGGAGCTGAAGTGGATATTGAAATGATTGGCAGTGTTCCCCACGACCAGTCACCACGAGTCGTCAGGTACACCACAATTCATGGTGTCCCTCGTGGTGACCAGCAGAGGTAAGCTTTCTAGTGTTGGTGACGAATACAGGCCACGAGTCGTCCTCTCAGGTAACGAATCGTCTAGTCCCTCGTTGGGACTGGCAGTGTGATTTTCCCTGCGAATTTATTAAGGGGGTTTTCCGTAATTCCTAAGTTCCTAAGACCTAAGATATGTAGTTTTAAGCTCAGAATAGTGTGTTTTAAGAGGGTTAAGTTCATTCAAGGCTTATTCACTTTCATGCATGCAAGTCTACAAGCTCCTAGGGGTGATCAAGCCTAAATTGCTCAAGTTCTTCCCTAAATTCTCATTAGGCAATCAAGGGAGTTGTGAACTCAGATTTCTACAGGTATGTAAGGCTATGAATGGGTGTATCAATCCACACACATGCCCAATCCCTCTTCAATTCATAAAATTCTAGTTGATGAATCTATGGAGTTTTAACCCAACATGTGAATTCTCTAAGTTTCAATCATGGGTATGATCTAAGCATGTTCAAATATTGAATTATGATTAATGGGAATATTTTACAATGTTTTCAATCATAAATTATATTTTAAAGTTTTATAAATTATGATGCCCATCCATGAAAGTTCATGAAAGTTGAGATCTATGAAATATGTATTCAAGCATGATGAGATGTATATGAAGAAAGTATGATTTCGAATTACCCATGTCTATGTTCATATTTTCAAATGATCAAGTCTATGTCAAGCATGTTTAAGTATTGGACAAGCTTATATGATCAAGTATGCTCCATGATTTATCTAAACTTCATGTATTAGCTTACCACATAGATTTTGGAGTCTAGACTCCCACTATTTTCAGCTTGTAGTATGGCTTGAGCCCAAGGCTCCACCTGTTATGATTTCAGAATTATGCATGTATATTATGAGTCAGCTTCGTCACTAGACGATGGTTCATCTTTGTAGAAAAACGATGGAGAGCATATGCATATTTTTGGAAGTAGTGTCTAGTACTGAGTAGGCTATGGGTCAGTCAGCCCTATGCCTCAGAACTACGCGCTAACTTAGGTATGTTTAGATTATTATGGGACCTCCCTTGTGAGCTTCCCCTGCCCCTAAGGGGCCTTTAGTTTGATATCGATATCATGGTAGCGTCCTTAGCCCTAGCAAGGCTTTGGACGGCTCTTCCCACTTGAGTGTGATAGTCGAGACCACGTAAGCTCTATCATGGTAATGTCGGTTATATGACGAGTCTCCCATTGTTCCTCATGATTTCAGTTATGCATGTTCATCAGTCATGATATTATGTTTTCAACAGGTTTGACCCAATGTTCAGTTTTACTTATAATTATCAGTTTTTAGCTTTAGGTCATTCGATTCAGTTATGATATTCAGTTATGTTCAGATCATGATTTCAGAAAATAGCATGCAAGCCCTACTCTCAGAATCTTATCTTGATTATATTTTATGATATGCATGATTTATGATTTTACTTACTTAGTTGTTTTACTTGTCTTACATACTCGGAACATTCCATATACTGACTGCATATTCTATGCTGTATCGTTTCATGATACAGGCTCGGATATTCAGGCTCAGTTTCACCATTAGCCAGATCTGCAGCATTAGCACTTATCATCTAGAGTGGAGAGTCTTCATCATTCGAGGGCCCTTCTTCTCAGTTGTATGTAATACTTTCAGTTTCAGACTTTAGTGAGTTAGTTGGGGTCTTGTCCCATCAACTCGTCAGTAGTAGAGGCTTTTCAAACATAACATGTAATCAGTTTCGGTCTTGAGTTATGTATTCCTATGTTATGACATTATTAGACTTCTGGTATGTTAATTATGTTGATCTTCCGCTTTATTATGATTGAGTTAGATGATATGTTCATGCCATCGATCGACTTGGAACCTCTTGGGTTTCTTTATTCCGTGTCTCGATCCGGACCTATGTTCTGGTCATGACAGTTTAAGAGTTTGATCTAATACTTATTTCAATGAATAAAAACATCATGGAAATAGTGATTGATTGAAAGGTAAAAAAAATCTCTCGCTTTTACATGAGCACTTAAATGCATGCATTATATGTGTACTTCATGTTAATTATTACAAAAATTATATTATTATACTTTTAACAGATTAACATTTAATATAGATATTAGCATTACGAAGATGCATTATAATACAAAGTTGTATGGTAGAATAGAATATATAGTAAGTTATTCATTTAAACAATTAGTGTTGTCACCCAATTTGGCCCTCCACATTTTCAATTAATTATTCAAGCTTCTCGAATTACAAATAGAGTGAAATATTTATTTTACAAGGACAAAATATTTTTTAACATTATTTTGCCATTTAAAAAAAATTAATATATATATATCCTAATATTTTATTATTACTATTATTATTATTATTATAAATATTAAATATATTTATTTGATTAGTTTGAAAATTAATTTATATAAAAAACAAGTGCCATATTAAATACGTATTTCACTGTTGATCAAGTTGAGGTCATTATGGCCTAACTATAATAGCTAGTACATTTTTAAAAATAACTATTTTTACTTTTGTTAAGTTCAAAAAATTTAATTAATTAATTGAATAATTAAGTCGTCTCATTTGTACCTCAAACTATGTTTTAAAGAAGTAGATTAATTTTAAATAATTTGACTATTCTATTAATATTTTGATTACAATTGAATTATTTTAGCTACAATCTAAGTCCAACTTTCACCCTTTTTACACTATCAAAACCAGCCCTCTATTATCTCTTTTTCTAATCCAAAATACTACCCAATGTCGGCCCAAATATTAGCTCAAAAAATCCACCAAACACCTCAGAACCCCATACTCTTCCTAGTTTCCTCAGATTAACAATTCACACCGACAAACCCCTACACTCTTTCTCCTTACCTGCAAACCTTATCCCCTTTCCCCAAAAATTCGCTTGAAATTACGCTTACAACACCGAAAATCTCGCACTTTCTCCACTGCTAGCGTGAGAAGGTGAGCTTATCTGTGTCTCCATCTCCATCAATCTAGAGCAGGTAACCTCCCACTCCCACTGTCAGTTTTTTTAAATTTTTTTTTTTGCTTTTATCTTTTCTTTTTACTCTACCCTTCTCTTTAAAGTTACATAGAAAATCTCTTGTCCTAAATTTTCTATAAAAGGGGACTTTGGTCATCCTTTGAGGGGACCAGCGGATGGCCGTAAAAATACAGTCTTTTGAAAAGATCGAATTTCGGCAAAATTTGTATCGAGCATTAAGCATCAAAAAATAAGTTTTCTGTTTTAGTTTCCAACTTCTACATTCTGTTTCCGAGATATCGGAGGACAGACCAAGAAAATAAGTTGATCCTCAAGCTCTCAAACGCCTTAGCGCTGCACACAAAGAAATCCATAACTTCTAATTTCTTTCTTGCTATTTGCTTTCTTTCCTCTCAGATTCAAATGAATGTGTATGTGTCTTTAAACTCAAGTTTAGATTCTGCTTTTTCTTATAAATTACGCTTTAAGATTCATTTGTGATATGCATCCCCTTTAGATGTGTTGATGAAGTTCATTATTTCACCATTATCTTAGAAAGACATTTACTGATGATATGTATTAATTCCCTTTTAAATGTGTTGATGAAGTTCCTCATTTCACTCTTATTTAGAAGGCAACATTAAGATATTTTTTAGTCATTTTAGTGTAAGAATAATATGAGTATTTTTTTCTCTTAAAACAAAAAAAATGAAGAAATCAGCCTTACCAAGAACCAAATAATTCTTAAGCTTTTGACGATACGCTGTTTAGACTGTTAATTATGATTTGTTAAATATCTAAAAATCATATCAGTAGGCTATTTGAATTGAACCAATGACTCAACACCTAAAAATTTATCAAACAGGAAATTTTTCATTCCTTAAAAAATTGCATATCAAGACATGTGAATCAACTGTCTCTATTAATAATCACTTAGAATGCATAAAGCTTCTTGTATCTGCTGATATACAGAAATTTAAAAAAGAATTTAAATTCTTGCATATTGGCTTAGTTCAAATTGCTGTTAAACCTCTGTTTAGAAAAGGTTTAAACATCCCTTTATGTCTTCTATTACGTGATGATAGATTATTGAATTTTGATGATTCCCTGTTAGGAGTTTTAGAAAGTAACCTCGCCAATGGCCCAGTATACTTTAATTGCTATCCTAATTTCTCGGTCGACATTCAGGACCCCAACATCCTGGATACTTTGACACTTAATGTCAAGACCAAGAACATGAATAGCAAGGTTGACACCCGAGAAATAGCTATAATATACCGGGTATATTATAAGCTTATGAAAACCACGATAGCCCCAAAGGCTATTAATGCTAGTGTCAAAGGGGTTACCATGCTCATGGAAGCAAACCAAGAGCACTGTACTACCTTTGTCCCTAGACTTCTCAGATGGACTGACATCTTATCTGATGAAGAATGGAAATTCGATTCCATCACCAACCCAACTCCTCTTCAACCCGAACGGTCTCAGATCGACAGGGTTATCCAATTTCCAGATGGATCCATAAATCTTAAATTTTTGAGATCCAACTCTTGTAGCCAAGCGTCTTCAAGTAGAAGAATGTCTTCGGCTAGACCTTCTTCTTTTTGTCCCCGGGAGGGTAATAATAGTAATTCTTCAGAGAATAATGGTGAACCAGGTAAAATCCACGGCGTGGATTATTCTCACACCATTCCTAAAGTTTTCTATGAAGAACCTACAGGTGATATGCCTACCAGTCCCACTGCCAGTGAAATGAGACCTGAGCAGAGAAGAAAAGATTCTTTGGGTGTTCTCTCATCAGACGATGATTACGAGATCAACAAGAAGAAGATAACTGAATGGTGGAACCTTCCTAAACATAAGGTTAAAAAGGAATGGTATAAGGCAAATTATACCATAGAAGAAAGAACCATTTTTAGAGATAAATGGTACAAGGACATGAAGAAGTTCAAGACAGAACTTGAATTTTTTAAGTGGTTTGAAGTCACTGGTCAGCTTGGAGACAGCAGCTCCTCTCTCAAAATGATTGTCAGACAATGGCATACTAAGGAGAAAACGGTGAACTCTGTCACTCCTCCACTTGAAGGTATCCTGATTCCTTACAGAAATGAGACTATAAAAGCCTCTCCCTTTAAAAAATCCAGTAGCCAACCTACTGCTCCTATTACTGCTGAAGATTTGAACAAAGTCTATGAGCAAAATAACTATACAAACCAAATTCTTCATGTTGTTTCCCAACAAATAGAAGAAACCAAAATTTCTCCCAGTACTTCAAGTACTAATCTTTTTAGCTCCAAACAAACCCCTTCCAAATCCGTTCACACTTCTATCAGTGAACCTCCTTTCAAGGTAAACGAATTCTCCAAAAAGGATTTTCCAAAGTACCTTAAAGGACAAAACCTTCTTGAGAAAATCAGTGAAGAACTGACCAAACTTAACCTCAACAAAGGAGAAAGTAATGGTCAAAAGATAGGTGCTATTGCAGAAAGCTCCAGCAAAAGGCATCACAACAACAGGAACTTCTACAAGAGGCCTTCATTCCCAGACATGCAGTTTGAGGAAAACAACTTCTATCCACAGGGTACTGCTGACGGAACCAGCATCACCGAATGGAACATTGATGGCATGGCTGAAGGACAGATCTATGCTAAGCTACAAGAAATAGGCATGAACATAACTGCCTATAAAATGAAAAACTCTTCTGACAAAGAAGCTTGCGGTTTAATTATTGCAGGCTTTACTGGCATGTTGAAGAATTGGTGGGACAACTACCTTACCGAACAAAACAGACAAGAGATCCTTGGTGCCACAGCACTAAAGACGATTGTTAAAATTGAAGCAGGCCAGGAGCTTGTTAGCCATGAAACGCAAGAAGATGCTACGACAACATTACTGTATAGCATTGCCAAGCATTTTGTGGGAGAACCCAAATTGTTTCAGGACAGAAGCCTGGAGATCCTTAACAATCTATACTGCAAGAAGCTCACGGACTTCAGATGGTATAAGGATATGTTCCTCAACAAGGTACTCATCAGGACCGACTGTAACAATGAATATTGGAAAGAAAGGTTCATCAGTGGCCTTCCTACCCATTTTGCAGAGAAAGTTAGGTCCAAAATAAGAGATCGTTGTGACGGTAAGATCCCGTATGCAGAACTTGCATATGGTGACATTATCAGTCTCATTAATGTTGTTGCCCTTGAGCTCTGCACAGACCTGAAGCTCAAAGAACAGATTAAAAAGGATCAAAGAGATTCTAGCAGAGACTTAGGAACCTTCTGCCAAGACTTTGGGTTTCCTATGTTAAAGCCTCCTTCGTCCAAACCAGACAAAAGGACCAGGAAAGGAGAACCTTTCAAAAGGACAAAAAAGACCTCAGAAAGGTCCAAACGTAGAAAGGACGAAAGAAGGTCCAAAAGAAAGGGTTCAAGAAGACCCCAAGCTGTTGAGGATACCTGTTGGACATGTGGCAAAAGAGGCCACAAATCCCCAGACTGCCCAAGAAACAGTAAGAAAAAGAAGAAGATTAATCTTCTCGGAGTTGATGAGGAAACGAAACAGAAACTCTTCTCCATTTTGGAAGAAGAAGAATCTGAATCGGAATACTCTTCCTCTGAAGAAGGAGGATCTGATGAGGACTACTTAAACGTAGCACAAGAATCCGAATCGGAAGATTCAACAACAGACTGCAACTGTAATGGCGCATTTTGCCTGTGCGACAGCAGGTCTCTCAAGGTTCTTTCTGAAAAGACTGCAGAAACCTTGTTCGCTACTATCGAACACATTCAAGATGAAGAAGCTAGAAGGAAGTACCTTCTTGAGCTTCAAAAGCTTATGCTCAAAGAGAAGAAAGACAGACCAACTGTCACTCCATTCAGCATGAAGCAAGTCATGGAAAAATTCAACTCGGAAAAGAGTAAGGAACCTTCCATCAGTGATCTCAGAAAAGAGATTAGTCTCTTAAAAGAAGAGGTTAAAGACATCAAAGCAAGACTTAGCAGCATCGAGGTGGAAAAGCTGGCTAAGAAATTGCTAAAAGAAATAAAAGAAGAACAGAAAGCTTCTGACTCTGAAGAAGAACCAGACTCTCCAAGAAGATACACAGATATCATTGAAGAGGCAGAATCTTCCCATCAAGGTAATGAAGAACCAGGAGTTCTTGCAATAACTCAGGTAAAACCTCAGAGTTCTCATATCTTTATTAAATTAATTATTGGAGATCTAACATTCAACAAGATTGCTTTGTTAGACAGTGGTGCAGACAGGAACTGCATTATCGAAGGACTGGTACCAACTAAGTACCTAACCAAAGGCACTACAAAGCTGTATAGTGCAACTGGTGAGCGTATACAGATTGACTACAAGCTGTCTAATGCTCATATTTGTAATAATGGAATTTGTTTAAAAAACGATTTTGTTATTACCAAAAACATAAATGAAGAGATTATTTTGGGGATCCCTTTCATCACCCAAATTAAACCCTTCATTTCAGGTTTTGAATCAATTAAAACCAAAGTTTTGGGGAAAACCCTTGAATTTCCTTTTGTTAAAACTCTTTCAAAAAATGAAAGCAAATTTCTGCATGACAAAACTGCATTCAAGGTCTTTCATCTTTCCAAACAAATTGGATTTTTAAAAGATGATTTAAAAATCAAAAGAATTGAACAGATTTTAAAAACCCCGGGAATGGTTACTAAGATAGCCAATCTTGAGAAAAAATTTAAATCTGAAATCTGTTCTGATTTTCCAAATGCTTTTTGGGCCAGAAAAGCCCATACTGTTGATTTACCATATATTGACGGATTCAATGAAAGGTCCATTAGCACAAAAGCTAGACCTATTCAAATGAGTCAAGAACTTATGGAAATCTGTAAAACTGAAATCAACTCACTTTTGGAAAACAAAATTATCCGGCCTTCCAAGTCCCCTTGGAGTTGTTCGACCTTTTATGTCAACAAGGCTGCGGAGCAGGAAAGAGGCTCTCCCAGGCTTGTGATTAACTATAAACCTTTAAACTCCGTTTTAAAATGGATTAGATATCCGATTCCTAATAAAAGGGATCTTCTGAAAAGAACTTTTAAGGCTAATGTCTACAGTAAGTTTGACATGAAGTCAGGGTTTTGGCAAATTCAAGTATCTGAAAAAGATAAATATAAAACTGCATTCAACGTACCATTCGGACAATATGAATGGAACGTAATGCCTTTTGGGCTTAAAAATGCCCCTTCTGAGTTTCAAAAAATTATGAACGACATATTCAATCATGTAAGCTATATGTCCATAGTTTACATTGATGATGTGTTGATATTTTCAAATGATATTGACTCTCATTTTAAACATCTTAACATATTTTTTGATATAGTTAAGAAAAATGGCTTGGTCATCAGTGCCAAGAAAATTAAACTCTTTCAAACGAGCATTAGGTTTCTTGGACATGATCTGTATCAAGGAACTTACAAACCTATTTGCAGGGCTATTGAATTCTCTAGCAAATTTCCAGATGTCATTTTGGACAAAACCCAATTACAAAGATTTTTGGGAAGCATTAACTATGTGGCAGATTTTATCCCTAAGGTAAGACATATCTGTAAGCCACTATTCGAGAGGCTCAAAAAGAAGCCATGTCCTTGGTCTAAGGAACAGACCAATGCAGTCAAGAGAATCAAAGAGATTGTTAAAGATCTTCCTTGTTTGGGTATCCCTAACCCGGATGCCTTTATGATCGTAGAAACTGATGCTTCAGACATCGGCTACGGTGGTATTTTAAAACAGAGAAAATCCCCTAAGGATTTTGAACAACTTGTCAGGTATACCTCAGGTGTTTGGAATTCTGCGCAAAAGAATTACAGCACCGTAAAAAAGGAAGTACTCTCTATCGTCTTGTGCATTACGAAATTTCAAGATGATTTAATTAACAAATATTTTCTGCTTAGAGTAGATTGTAAATCCGCTAAAGACATTCTACAAAAGGATGTTAAAAATTTGGTTTCTAAACAAATCTTTGCTAGGTGGCAAGCCTTGTTATCAAATTTTGATTTTGATATTGAATTCCTTAAAGGAGAAAACAATTCTTTGCCTGATTATCTAACCAGGGAATTTTTGCAGGATAAAAATGAAGCCGCTCAGGCCTAAATCCTCGACACACAGTGGTCCTTCTGGAAAGGACATTCCCAAGGCATCTGCCTCACCATTCACAATCCGGCCGTCTTCGAACGACCTTCCTAGCATAAATAAATACTCTGTTTTAGCCGGAATTCCTCCATTGGATCCCAGGCTAACGGTCACCCCTTTCCCTCTTCTGTCTGCCCCAGCTCCTAAAGCTGAAAAACCTAAGGTTTCTTCTCCTTTTATAAAAGAGTCCAAACCTTCATCCTCCTCTCCTTCTGGCGAACCTAGATTCTCTAAAGTTCAGACCAGAGACAGCTATGCTTACAAAGCTCCCGAAAGATTTGCCCAAGCAGTCAATCCTAACCTCTCCCCCAAGGGAAAAGAGGTTGCCAAAAATCCAAAGATCAAGGAAGTCTTTAAGAATGTTTCCATACTTATCACTCCAGTCTTAGCACTAGACAAAGAGTTTGAAAGCTTTGACGTCAAAAGTCTGGTCAGACCAATTTACACTGATCAGAACTTCATTGAAACCAGCAACCCTCTAAAGACCAGAAAATACTATGAATTTATTTTGGTTGATACAGGGTCCATTGACGTTGAACACATCCTCAAGGATGATGCAGATCCGAGTAGCATCGCCTACTCAAAATTTACAATCAAGAATATCCTCTCACCTTTTGATTGGCAGGTATCTCACCTTCACACGCCAATCAATCTTTCAAGGCCCTTCAGGCCCCAGACATACAACTGGTTTGACTACAGGGACGCGTGGTTTAACTTCCTGTTCCTAAGGCCAGCCAACCACACATGGTTCGTCAAATACGGACCTGAAATCAGCAATAAGACCATCCCTAGATGGTTTTATGATTGGTGGAGTGCTTTCGGAGGAAACCAAGAAGTCCTCCCCAGAAACTTCGCCGAAAGATTTAGTCAATTTCAAATTGATTTAGATATCTCTACATTACCTGAGCATATTAAATTATGCAAGTATTTTATTATTAAAAAGATATCTTTTATTATTTCTTGGACTTTTGCAGTTCATGAATTGGACATGATCAAATACTTGTCCAAAGAAATCTTCGCAAAAGGATGGACACCAGCCATCAAAAAGGATGATTCTAAGCAACCTCCCAAGAAGAAGGTAGCACAAAAGTCAAAGTCCAAGGAAGAGCTTAAGAAAAAGCTCCAAAAGGCTCTTTCAGAGCTAGATGAAAATTCTGATGAAGAATCAGCATCTCAACTTCTTGAAGAAGTAAGCTCATCCCAAAGCGGTAATAATGGGGATATGCTAGACCCAAAAGGTATAGCACAGTCCTATTTAAGTCTTTACTCGGATTGAAATCCCAATTGAGGATATTAAAATCCGGAATAATTGGCTTTCTTGGTAGAGATTTCACAGAGATCGGAATTACCAAAGAAAGAGTGATAGAGGGCCAAAGGTCCGGAATTATCACTGATTAAAGTCCTGAAAAGACAAATAGCAGCCAGCATAATGATATTGGCCGACATAACTTTGCTTAAAGGCAAAAGCAAAACCACCCACTTTGCGGAAAGCAAAAGAAAGACATCTACTTTACAAAAGTAAAGGCTCCACTCAGAAAAGAGATTCCCACTAACATAAAGATGGGACCAACTTTGGCGGAAAGCAGACTCCACCCAAACTTATGGGACCCCTTGAAGATAAAGAAATCCAGATGCTCCAATCAAATGGAAGACACCTGTTTTTACTTTATCAGATTTCTGTCTATATAAGGCAGTCTATGTAAACAAAGAAAGCATTCGAAATTTTAGATATCAGAAATATTTAGGTACTCTGAATTTCTCTGTAATGCTTCCGCACTTTTATAAATAAACAAGTAAGTTCTTGTTCATCTTATCTACTGTATAAGAACATGCATAAACGTATAAACTGTATTTAAACTAATACAGTAGATAAGATGAACAAGAACTTACTTGTTTATTTATAAAAGTGCGGAAGCATTACAGAGAAATTCAGAGTACCTAAATATTTCTGATATCTAAAATTTCGAATGCTTTCTTTGTTTACATAGACTGCCTTATATAGACAGAAATCTGATAAAGTAAAAACAGGTGTCTTCGATTTGATTGGAGCATCTGGATTTCTTTATCTTCAAGGGGTCCCATAAGTTTGGGTGGAGTCTGCTTTCCGCCAAAGTTGGTCCCATCTTTATGTTAGTGGGAATCTCTTTTCTGAGTGGAGCCTTTACTTTTGTAAAGTAGATGTCTTTCTTTTACTTTCCGCAAAGTGGGTGGTTTTGCTTTTGCCTTTAAGAAAAGTTATGTCGGCCAATATCATTATGTTGGCTGCTATTTGTCTTTTCAGGACTTTAATCAGTGATAATTCCGGACCTTTGGCCCTCTATCACTCTTTCTTTGGTAATTCCGATCTCTGTGAAATCTCTACCAAGAAAGCCAATTATTCCGGATTTTAATATCCTCAATTGGGATTTCAATCCGAGTAAAGACTTAAATAGGACTGTGCTATACCTTTTGGGTCTAGCATATCCCCATTATTACCGCTTTGGGATGAGCTTACTTCTTCAAGAAGTTGAGATGCTGATTCTTCATCAGAATTTTCATCTAGCTCTGAAAGAGCCTTTTGGAGCTTTTTCTTAAGCTCTTCCTTGGACTTTGACTTTTGTGCTACCTTCTTCTTGGGAGGTTGCTTAGAATCATCCTTTTTGATGGCTGGTGTCCATCCTTTTGCGAAGATTTCTTTGGACAAGTATTTGATCCTGTCCGATTCATGAACTGCAAAAGTCCAAGAAATAATGAAAGATATCTTTTTAATAATAAAATACTTGCATAATTTAATATGCTCAGGTAATGTAGAGATATCTAAATCAATTTGAAATTGACTAAATCTTTCGGCGAAGTTTCTGGGGAGGACTTCTTGGTTTCCTCCGAAAGCACTCCACCAATCATAAAACCATCTAGGGATGGTCTTATTGCTGATTTCAGGTCCGTATTTGACGAACCATGTGTGGTTGGCTGGCCTTAGGAACAGGAAGTTAAACCACGCGTCCCTGTAGTCAAACCAGTTGTATGTCTGGGGCCTGAAGGGCCTTGAAAGATTGATTGGCGTGTGAAGGTGAGATACCTGCCAATCAAAAGGTGAGAGGATATTCTTGATTGTAAATTTTGAGTAGGCGATGCTACTCGGATCTGCATCATCCTTGAGGATGTGTTCAACGTCAATGGACCCTGTATCAACCAAAATAAATTCATAGTATTTTCTGGTCTTTAGAGGGTTGCTGGTTTCAATGAAGTTCTGATCAGTGTAAATTGGTCTGACCAGACTTTTGACGTCAAAGCTTTCAAACTCTTTGTCTAGTGCTAAGACTGGAGTGATAAGTATGGAAACATTCTTAAAGACTTCCTTGATCTTTGGATTTTTGGCAACCTCTTTTCCCTTGGGGGAGAGGTTAGGATTGACTGCTTGGGCAAAGCTTTCGGGAGCTTTGTAAGCATAGCTGTCTCTGGTCTGAACTTTAGAGAATCTAGGTTCGCCAGAAGGAGAGGAGGATGAAGGTTTGGACTCTTTTATAAAAGGAGAAGAAACCTTAGGTTTTTCAGCTTTAGGAGCTGGGGCAGACAGAAGAGGGAAAGGGGTGACCGTTAGCCTGGGATCCAATGGAGGAATTCCGGCTAAAACAGAGTATTTATTTATGCTAGGAAGGTCGTTCGAAGACGGCCGGATTGTGAATGGTGAGGCAGATGCCTTGGGAATGTCCTTTCCAGAAGGACCACTGTGTGTCGAGGATTTAGGCCTGAGCGGCTTCATTTTTATCCTGCAAAAATTCCCTGGTTAGATAATCAGGCAAAGAATTGTTTTCTCCTTTAAGGAATTCAATATCAAAATCAAAATTTGATAACAAGGCTTGCCACCTAGCAAAGATTTGTTTAGAAACCAAATTTTTAACATCCTTTTGTAGAATGTCTTTAGCGGATTTACAATCTACTCTAAGCAGAAAAGATTTGTCAATTAAATCATCTTGAAATTTCGTAATGCACAAGACGATAGAGAGTACTTCCTTTTTTACGGTGCTGTAATTCTTTTGCGCAGAATTCCAATTTTCTTGGCACTGATGACCAAGCCATTTTTCTTAACTATATCAAAAAATATGTTAAGATGTTTAAAATGAGAGTCAATATCATTTGAAAATATCAACACATCATCAATGTAAACTATGGACATATAGCTTACATGATTGAATATGTCGTTCATAATTTTTTGAAACTCAGAAGGGGCATTTTTAAGCCCAAAAGGCATTACGTTCCATTCATATTGTCCGAATGGTACGTTGAATGTAGTTTTATATTTATCTTTTTCAGATATTTGAATTTGCCAAAACCCTGACTTCATGTCAAACTTACTGTAGACATTAGCCTTAAAAGTTCTTTTCAGAAGATCCCTTTTATTAGGAATCGGATATCTAATCCATTTTAAAACGGAGTTTAAAGGTTTATAGTTAATCACAAGCCTGGGAGAGCCTCTTTCCTGCTCCGCAGCCTTGTTGACATAAAAGGCCGAACAACTCCAAGGGGACTTGGAAGGCCGGATAATTTTGTTTTCCAAAAGTGAGTTGATTTCAGTTTTACAGATTTCCATAAGTTCTTGACTCATTTGAATAGGTCTAGCTTTTGTGCTAATGGACCTTTCATTGAATCCGTCAATATATGGTAAATCAACAGTATGGGCTTTTCTGGCCCAAAAAGCATTTGGAAAATCAGAACAGATTTCAGATTTAAATTTTTTTCTCAAGATTGGCTATCTTAGTAACCATTCCCGGGGTTTTTAAAATCTGTTCAATTCTTTTGATTTTTAAATCATCTTTTAAAAATCCAATTTGTTTGGAAAGATGAAAGACCTTGAATGCAGTTTTGTCATGCAGAAATTTGCTTTCATTTTTTGAAAGAGTTTTAACAAAAGGAAATTCAAGGGTTTTCCCCAAAACTTTGGTTTTAATTGATTCAAAACCTGAAATGAAGGGTTTAATTTGGGTGATGAAAGGGATCCCCAAAATAATCTCTTCATTTATGTTTTTGGTAATAACAAAATCGTTTTTTAAACAAATTCCATTATTACAAATATGAGCATTAGACAGCTTGTAGTCAATCTGTATACGCTCACCAGTTGCACTATACAGCTTTGTAGTGCCTTTGGTTAGGTACTTAGTTGGTACCAGTCCTTCGATAATGCAGTTCCTGTCTGCACCACTGTCTAACAAAGCAATCTTGTTGAATGTTAGATCTCCAATAATTAATTTAATAAAGATATGAGAACTCTGAGGTTTTACCTGAGTTATTGCAAGAACTCCTGGTTCTTCATTACCTTGATGGGAAGATTCTGCCTCTTCAATGATATCTGTGTATCTTCTTGGAGAGTCTGGTTCTTCTTCAGAGTCAGAAGCTTTCTGTTCTTCTTTTATTTCTTTTAGCAATTTCTTAGCCAGCTTTTCCACCTCGATGCTGCTAAGTCTTGCTTTGATGTCTTTAACCTCTTCTTTTAAGAGACTAATCTCTTTTCTGAGATCACTTATGGAAGGTTCCTTACTCTTTTCCGAGTTGAATTTTTCCATGACTTGCTTCATGCTGAATGGAGTGACAGTTGGTCTGTCTTTCTTCTCTTTGAGCATAAGCTTTTGAAGCTCAAGAAGGTACTTCCTTCTAGCTTCTTCATCTTGAATGTGTTCGATAGTAGCGAACAAGGTTTCTGCAGCCTTTTCAGAAAGAACCTTGAGAGACCTGCTGTCGCACAGGCAAAATGCGCCATTACAGTTGCAGTCTGTTGTTGAATCTTCCGATTCGGATTCTTGTGCTACGTTTAAGTAGTCCTCATCAGATCCTCCTTCTTCAGAGGAAGAGTATTCCGATTCAGATTCTTCTTCTTCCAAAATGGAGAAGAGTTTCTGTTTCGTTTCCTCATCAACTCCAAGAAGATTAATCTTCTTCTTTTTCTTACTGTTTCTTGGGCAGTCTGGGGATTTGTGGCCTCTTTTGCCACATGTCCAACAGGTATCCTCAACAGCTTGGGGTCTTCTTGAACCCTTTCTTTTGGACCTTCTTTCGTCCTTTCTACGTTTGGACCTTTCTGAGGTCTTTTTTGTCCTTTTGAAAGGTTCTCCTTTCCTGGTCCTTTTGTCTGGTTTGGACGAAGGAGGCTTTAACATAGGAAACCCAAAGTCTTGGCAGAAGGTTCCTAAGTCTCTGCTAGAATCTCTTTGATCCTTTTTAATCTGTTCTTTGAGCTTCAGGTCTGTGCAGAGCTCAAGGGCAACAACATTAATGAGACTGATAATGTCACCATATGCAAGTTCTGCATACGGGATCTTACCGTCACAACGATCTCTTATTTTGGACCTAACTTTCTCTGCAAAATGGGTAGGAAGGCCACTGATGAACCTTTCTTTCCAATATTCATTGTTACAGTCGGTCCTGATGAGTACCTTGTTGAGGAACATATCCTTATACCATCTGAAGTCCGTGAGCTTCTTGCAGTATAGGTTGTTAAGGATCTCCAGGCTTCTGTCCTGAAACAATTTGGGTTCTCCCACAAAATGCTTGGCAATGCTATACAGTAATGTTGTCGTAGCATCTTCTTGCGTTTCATGGCTAACAAGCTCCTGGCCTGCTTCAATTTTAACAATCGTCTTTAGTGCTGTGGCACCAAGGATCTCTTGTCTGTTTTGTTCGGTAAGGTAGTTGTCCCACCAATTCTTCAACATGCCAGTAAAGCCTGCAATAATTAAACCGCAAGCTTCTTTGTCAGAAGAGTTTTTCATTTTATAGGCAGTTATGTTCATGCCTATTTCTTGTAGCTTAGCATAGATCTGTCCTTCAGCCATGCCATCAATGTTCCATTCGGTGATGCTGGTTCCGTCAGCAGTACCCTGTGGATAGAAGTTGTTTTCCTCAAACTGCATGTCTGGGAATGAAGGCCTCTTGTAGAAGTTCCTGTTGTTGTGATGCCTTTTGCTGGAGCTTTCTGCAATAGCACCTATCTTTTGACCATTACTTTCTCCTTTGTTGAGGTTAAGTTTGGTCAGTTCTTCACTGATTTTCTCAAGAAGGTTTTTTCCTTTAAGGTACTTTGGAAAATCCTTTTTGGAGAATTCGTTTACCTTGAAAGGAGGTTCACTGATAGAAGTGTGAACGGATTTGGAAGGGGTTTGTTTGGAGCTAAAAAGATTAGTACTTGAAGTACTGGGAGAAATTTTGGTTTCTTCTATTTGTTGGGAAACAACATGAAGAATTTGGTTTGTATAGTTATTTTGCTCATAGACTTTGTTCAAATCTTCAGCAGTAATAGGAGCAGTAGGTTGGCTACTGGATTTTTTAAAGGGAGAGGCTTTTATAGTCTCATTTCTGTAAGGAATCAGGATACCTTCAAGTGGAGGAGTGACAGAGTTCACCGTTTTCTCCTTAGTATGCCATTGTCTGACAATCATTTTGAGAGAGGAGCTGCTGTCTCCAAGCTGACCAGTGACTTCAAACCACTTAAAAAATTCAAGTTCTGTCTTGAACTTCTTCATGTCCTTGTACCATTTATCTCTAAAAATGGTTCTTTCTTCTATGGTATAATTTGCCTTATACCATTCCTTTTTAACCTTATGTTTAGGAAGGTTCCACCATTCAGTTATCTTCTTCTTGTTGATCTCGTAATCATCGTCTGATGAGAGAACACCCAAAGAATCTTTTCTTCTCTGCTCAGGTCTCATTTCACTGGCAGTGGGACTGGTAGGCATATCACCTGTAGGTTCTTCATAGAAAACTTTAGGAATGGTGTGAGAATAATCCACGCCGTGGATTTTACCTGGTTCACCATTATTCTCTGAAGAATTACTATTATTACCCTCCCGGGGACAAAAAGAAGAAGGTCTAGCCGAAGACATTCTTCTACTTGAAGACGCTTGGCTACAAGAGTTGGATCTCAAAAATTTAAGATTTATGGATCCATCTGGAAATTGGATAACCCTGTCGATCTGAGACCGTTCGGGTTGAAGAGGAGTTGGGTTGGTGATGGAATCGAATTTCCATTCTTCATCAGATAAGATGTCAGTCCATCTGAGAAGTCTAGGGACAAAGGTAGTACAGTGCTCTTGGTTTGCTTCCATGAGCATGGTAACCCCTTTGACACTAGCATTAATAGCCTTTGGGGCTATCGTGGTTTTCATAAGCTTATAATATACCCGGTATATTATAGCTATTTCTCGGGTGTCAACCTTGCTATTCATGTTCTTGGTCTTGACATTAAGTGTCAAAGTATCCAGGATGTTGGGGTCCTGAATGTCGACCGAGAAATTAGGATAGCAATTAAAGTATACCGGGCCATTGGCGAGGTTACTTTCTAAAACTCTAACAGGGAATCATCAAAATTCAATAATCTATCATCACGTAATAGAAGACATAAAGGGATGTTTAAACCTTTTCTAAACAGAGGTTTAACAGCAATTTGAACTAAGCCAATATGCAAGAATTTAAATTCTTTTTTAAATTTCTGTATATCAGCAGATACAAGAAGCTTTATGCATTCTAAGTGATTATTAATAGAGACAGTTGATTCACATGTCTTGATATGCAATTTTTTAAGGAATGAAAAATTTCCTGTTTGATAAACCTTTTCTATCGGTTCTCTAGGAATCGACCAATTTTGCAAATCATTTTCAATTTTAGAAATTGAAACATTTATGCTATTCATGTCATAAACATGCTGGTTCATGATAATGCAAACTATCGCCTTTGAGATAAGATAATCAAGTTTATACTATGTATAACTTATAATCAATAGGGCAGAACAATCAAGTCAAACAATTATTAAAAATAATTGGCCAGGATTAGTTATCGATATCCGGACGAGTCTACTTGATTGGATGACGCTGTTCAAATAGTTATATGAATAGTAGTGAAATTCTCTGGATTTTTAAATATTTAAATGTTTGATTGTAGGTCTAAGATATGACATGAAGAATTCATATGGATATTATAATAGTTCTATGGGAATAGACACTACGAGGCCAAGGATCAAGCCTAACGCCTCCCTTCGGCTAAGCGGCAATTACGATCCCTTCAGGCTGGTCTATTCTTAAGAATCATACACCGAATTCTTCAATACTCAGACTAATATTCAAACACGAAAATATTCTAGAATCCTAAGAATAATACTATACATCATATAAACAATTGTACAGGAATCATCTTCCTCAAATCTGCCGGAACCCCACCTGGTTCAATCATTCTAACAATATATTGACATGCTGTTCTAAGCTATTAATCAAAGTAACATAGTCTAACTTAAGTATCTACCTCAGGCGATAATAGTCTTAGCCTAGTACGGCTAACATGGCTCTGATACTAATTTTACAGAGAAAGTTAGGTCCAAAATAAGAGATCGTTGTGACGGTAAGATCCCGTATGCAGAACTTGCATATGGTGACATTATCAGAACTTGCAGAACTGCCATGAGAGGCTCCACAAGATAAGGGTGGTAGAGAAGTACAGATTAGAGTTTGTGACCTTTCAGTTGATGGGGGATACTAAGCTCTGGTGGAGATCTTTTGTGGAGTGCATACCAGCGAGGCCACGACCATTGACTTGGACCCAGTTCTACTCCACGTTTTTGGAGAAATATGTTCCCCGCACTTTGAGGGGTAGGAGACAGGATGATTTCACCACAATTGAGCTGGGGAGCTTATTAGTTGCAGCATATGAGGCTCGATTTCACTCACTATCCAGGTATGCTCTACCTTTATTCCCCACAGAGGAGGAGAGGATCAGGCAGTTTGTTAAAGGCCTAAATGTGGATCTCCAGGTATCAGCTTTGCAAATGGTCTCCTTAGGTAAAACCTTCCAGGAGGTGGTAGAGTATGTGAAGTCAGTTGATGGGGTGAGACAGGAGGGTTATACAAGGAATGTTGAGAAGAAGGCTCGGAGAGTGGGTTCTTCTAGTGGTTTTTATGCTAAGGTTTCGGAACCAAAGAGTTTCTCTGGGCACCCTATTTAGTCTGCCATGCAGGTATTAGCCAGAGGTATGCCAGGGAATGCTCCGTGACCATCAGGTGCAATTGGGGGTACTCAGATGTTTTATTCTGATTTTGGGGCTCGCCCTATTTCTTCTATTTTGGCTCAGAGGCCAATTATTGAGAAGGTCTTTCATGAGTGTGGCGAGTATGGCCACATCCGCAGATGGTGCCCTAAGTTCGGACAGGGCAGGCATATTGTTCCTCACCTAGCTCCTCGAGCTCCGACCCCTACCGAGAGAGTAGGTAGTGCATTTAGTTAGGATAGTCCACAGGTGGGACTAGGTGGTGCTCTGCAGGGTAGAGGACGTGCTCAGGTGGGTAGGGGTGGTACCCAGACAGGTAGACGGGTAGCATAGCCCAATCAGGGCGGTTCTCAGGCGGATAATCAGGCCCATTTCTATGCTTTTCCTGGTAGACCATAGTCAGAGGTTTCAAACTTTGTTATTACAGGTATGATATTCGTGGACAATAGAATGGATATTGCATTGTTTGACTCAGGCTCAATATTTTCTTATATGTCTGCTTATTTTCCTTCTGGTATGAATCTTGTTTAGGATGTGCTTAATACTCCTATCTGTGTGTCTACTCCTGTTGGGGATTCTATGGTGGTAGATAGGGTTGTATGTGATTGTATTGTTGATTTCATGGGGTTTGACACTCTGGCAGACTTAGTGATCTTAGACATGGTTTATTTTGATATAATTTTGGGAATGAGTTGGTTGTCCCCTTAGCATGCCATTCTAGATTGCCATCCTAAGACCGTCATTATATCGGGTCCAGAGTCGTTTAGGTTAGAGTTGAAAGCTAATTGTAGCCCTGCACCTAAGAAACTTATTTTGTATAGATACTATCATATAAAAAGAAGAAGTGGTCTGAATAAATCAATGAAGTTAATTTTTCAAAAACATGATCATAAAAAGGAGAAAAATATATATTCGTGCCCGTAAGTTGATAGAGAGGGGTTGTTCAACGTATCTGGTGCATATTCGGGATACTAGTTCAGATAGTCCTCCATAGAGTCAGTCCCGGTTGTTTGTGAGTTCTTAGAGGTGTTCCCTATAGATTTTCCTGGCATGCTGCCAAACAGTGACATAGATTTCTGTATAGACCTGGAACTAGGTACCCAACCCATTTCTATTCCTCCATACCGAATGGAACCTGCTGAGTTGAGAGAACTCAAAGAGCAGTTGCAAGAGTTTCTTAGTAAAGGATTTATTAGACCGAGTGTGTCACCATGTGGTGCCCCGATTTTGTTTGTAAAGAAGAAGGACGGTAGTATGTGGATGTGCATCGACTACCGCTAGTTGAACAAGGTAACTATTCGGAACAACTGCCCTCTTCCTAAATAGATGATTTGTTTGATCAGTTACAGGGGGAGGAGGTGTTTTCAAAGATTGACATGAGGTCTGGTTATCACCAGCTAAAAATCAGGGCTGAGGATATTCCCAAAACAGCCTTTTGGACCATGTATGGGCATTACAAGTTTCTAGTCATGTCATTCAGACTCACTAATTCCCAGCTGCGTTCTTAGGCCTGATGAATGGTATTTCCAAACCTTACCTGGATTCCTTTGTTATTGTGTTTGTTAACGATATCTTGGTGTATTTTAAGACCAAGCAGGAGCATGAAAATCATCTAAGAATTGTGATGGGATTACTGAAGGAGAAGTAGTTGAATGTTAAGTTCACCAAGTGTAAGTTTTGGTTGGAATCAGTGTCCTTTTTGGGACATGTGGTTTCCAAGGAGGGAATTCGAATTGATCCAAAAGAGGTGGAGGCGGTCAGAAACTAGGCAAGGCCAACTAATGTGACGGAAATTTAGAGTTTTGTGGGGCTAGCTAGTGACTATCGTCGGTTCATGAAGGGTTTTCGCCTCCATCGCTTTGGCGTTGACCAAGTTGATGCAAAAGGATGTACCTTACCAGTGGTCAGTGGAATGTGAAGCAAGTTTTTCGAAACTCAAGACTCTATTGACCACAACACCTATCCCAGTGTTCCCCGTAGAAAGTAAAGACTTTGTTGTTTATTGTGATGCCTCACCGTCTGGGTTAGGTGTTGTGTTAATACAGGAAGGACAAGTCATCGCTTATGCCTCGAGATAGTTGAAGGTGCATAAAAAGAATTACCCCGCGCATGACCTAGAGTTAGCAGTAGTGGTGTTTCCCCTGAAAAATTTAGGCACTATCTATTTGGAGTTTAATGTGAGGTGTTCACGGATCATCGCAGCTTGTAGTATGTATTCTCCTAGAAAGATCTCAACTTGAGAGAAAGGAGACGGATGGAGCTAATGAATGATTACGATATCATTATCCTATACCATTCAGGAAAGGTCAATGTTGTGGCAGACGCGTTAAGTCGGAAGACGGTGAGCATAGGCATTTTAGCTTACTTGGAAGCTACTCAGCGACCGATGGCCAGAGAAGTTCAGACTTTGGCAAAACGTTTGGTGAGGTTGTCGCTGACATAAATCGATGGGATGCTAGCCAACATGGAGACCAAATCCTTACTGCCAGAGGAAATCAAAGCCAGATAGTTTGAAGATGAAAAGCTGGGTAAGATTAGGGATAAAGTTTTGTAGGTAAAAGCGAAAGAAGCAATGGTAGATGATGAAGGGGTCTTGATAATAAAGGGGAGAGTGTGCGTTCTCTAAGCTATTGAGCTAATTAAAACTCTTTTGGCAGAAGTTAACAACTCGAGGTACTCCTTTCATCCCGGAGCCACCAAAATGTACCACGATTTGAAACAGCATTATTGGTGGGGAAAGATGAAGAGGGATATTATGGACTATGTTGCTCAGTGTTTGAATTGTCAATAGATAAAGTACGAGCACCAAAAGACCGAAGGAGTACTTCAAAGAATGCCTATCCCTGAGCGAAAATGGGAGAGGATAGCTATGGACTTTGTGGTTGGTCTTCCCAAGATTTTGGGGAAATTTGACTCAATTTGGGTCATTATGGACAAATTGACCAAATTGGCTCATTTTTTGCCGATCTAGGTGACTTATAACACCGAGAAACTAGGAAAACTGTACATGAAGGAAGTGATTTGGCTGCATGGGATGCCTGTGTCAATTCTATCAGATAGGGACACTAAGTACACTTCTCATTTCTGGAGGACCTTGCAGGCTGAGTTGGGTACGAGGTTGGATTTTAGCACAGCTTTTCATCCTCAAACAGATGGACAGTCAGAATGGACTACCCAGGTATTGGAGGACATGCTCCGGGCATGTGTAAAAGACTTTGGAGGCCATTGGGATAAATTCTTACCTTTGGTGGAGTTTGCCTACAACAACAAATATCACGCAAGCGTTGGCATGGCGCCATTTGAAGCTTTGTACGGGAGAAAGTGGAGGTCTCCAATTGGGTGGTTTGATGCGTTTGAGGTGAGGTCTTGGGGGGCCAATTTGTTAAAGGAGTTCTTAGAAAGGGTGCGGATAATTCAGGAGCGTTTGGTGGTGGCTCAAAATAGACAAAAGTAGTACGCAGACAAGAAAGTGAGAGACATGGAGTTTATGGAGGGGGAACAAGTGCTGCTCAAGGTGTCCCCTATGAAGGGGTGATGAGGTTCGGAAAGCGAGGCAAGCTTAGCCCAAGGTATATTGGGCCATTTGAAATACTCCGGCATGTGGGAGGAGTGGCTTACAAGCTGGCTTTGCTTCCAGGATTATCTGAAATGCATCTGACATTTCATGTGTCAATGCTGAAAAAGTATCATGGAGATGGGACGTATATCATCAAGTGGGACTCTTTGCTGCTAGATGAGAATCTGTCATTTTAGGAGAAGCCTGTAGTGATATTGGCTAGAGAGGTTTGAAAGCTGAGGTCAAAAGATATTCCGACAGTAAAGGTCCAGTGGAAGAATCTTCCTGTTAAGGAATCCACTTGGGAGACTGAGGCTGATATGCAGATCAAGAAATCCCTAGTTGTTTGTGTAATCTGGTACGTATTCTTCATTCTTTTTTATAGACTGTTCGGGGATGAATGGTATTTTAATCGGTATTTGATGTAACGATCCAAATATCGTTATAGGATGAATAGGGACTTAGAACTCGAAAAATAGACTCAGGGAGGGATAATGTCACGCCTCGCCTTGGGGGGTATGACTGGCACCTGGTGCCCTATTAGGACCTGAACTGCTAGACTACTAAGCCTAAGCACATCTGGTGCCTGGCTGGCTCTAACTCAGATTCATGGAATCAACGGGCTATATAACGGATATAAATACAGCCTCCGGCCGATTGGGCCTATAGCCACCTGTACTGTAATATCAGCTAACCAGAATCAAACTCATATAGGGAAACCTATGCAGCCCGACAGGCCAACATGCTGTCTAGTTATCGCTAACTCAATATAACAAATGCTGAACATCTACGTGACCGGCAAGGTCACTACTACTGACTGGATAAGGCCTCACACGGCCAACATAAGCAACTAAACATATGCACGGCCCCACATGACCGGCACAACTAACCACAGGGAAATATATACAGACTGTAAGCCTCTAAGAATACTGATAAGATGGTCGGGACAGGGCCCTGACCTACTCGTATTGTACAACAAAGGAAAATGATATAAACCTCTGAATATCAAGCTCCGGATGATAGAAGCTGATGACTCTACGCTGGCTAGGATCACGAGGGATCGACTCCCCGTCTATAGGTACCTGCAGGCAAGTAATGCAGCGCCCCAAACGGGCGTCAGTACCATTGGTACTGAGTATGCAAAGCAAACTGAACATAACTGAATATAAACATCAATGCCAATAAATTCTAAATAGCATGAAGTATCTAAAACTGTCTGAACTAGCAGGATCTGGAATAGTCTTATCTATACTGAAGGTAAGGTAGAATCATACCTGTCGTCATGGCGACCTGCTGTCTATCAACTAATAGATATCATGTATATACATATATATATAACACACAAGAACCTATACCATCCCCCATAAGCCTGAAGGTGCCAACCCACACACAATCTATATACCCCTACCCGGGTCAAAACCATCCAAAAATAAACCACTCCACTCGTCTACTAACTACGAGCACCTCTACCGGCCCCCTGGGTCTCCAGCTCGGGCTATGGCCTCTGATATAAATAACTGTGTCTGAGCCCGAAGGACTCCTGTACTGTAAACTGTAATCTGTATCTATATCTGTATCCGTAATTTGCCCCCTGGGCGCAAGCGCACAACAGGGTAAGCTATACTGCTATGCTGATCAACTTATATGGGGAATGCTCCATCCCATCTTCATCCTGCTGCAGACGGCATACCACTCCTTGGAGTGGCGTATCCCTGCCCTCACGGTGGGTCGACACAGTTACCAACCCAGGGGCGACGAGAATGCTCAAAGGGTTCCCTCATAACACAAATAGGTCTCAACAAACAATAATCACATATAGCAAGCATGTTTAAACTAAAAATACTATTTGTACTCTGATTTCTCATTCTGAACTCTTTTCTGTGTTATACTGATTCTCATACTGAACTATACTGTATCTGAGATATTATCTGACTGTCTGACTATACTGTAACTGAGGTATCATCTGACTGTCTGATATTGCTTTACTAACTTTTATTCTGAATATATATCATAATATCATAAAACATGCTTGCTAAATTCAAACTGGACTCACTTCTAGACTTATGAGTTCTTTCTTCCATACATCACGCTATCTACCGTACTGGATTACTAACTTGCCGAAGGAATTAGCTTCACATACCTTCGCTTCGGAGTTCCCAACTAACTAGCATAGTTCGGTTAGTATTTCTGCTATTTCTCCCAACTGCATTCATATACATATCAATTAGAGTTAAACTCCCCATTGACTTACGGCTGAGGGCATCGACTACTACATTAGCTCTCCCTGGGTGGTAGAGAATATTTACGTCATAATCTTTCAACAATTCTAACCAGCGACGCTGCCGCAGATTTAACTCCCTCTGTGTGAAAATGTACTGCAGGCTTTTATGATCTGTAAAAATGTCTACATGAACGCCATACAGATAATGCCTCCATATTTTCAAAGCGTGGATCACTGCGGCCAATTCCAGGTCATGAGTCGGATAGTTCTTTTCATGCTTCCTCAGCTGTCTGGAAGCATAAGCAATTACCTTTCCATGCTGCATCAGCACACAACCCAGTCCAAAGCCTGAAGCGTCGCAATACACCGCATACCCATCTATCCCCTCTAGCAATGCTAGTACTGGGGCAGAGGTCAATCTGTCTTTCAACTCTTGAAAAATCTGCACACATGCCTCCGTCCACTGAAATTTCGCTGCTTTCTGTGTTAGCTTTGTCAGAGGTACTTCTACAGTGGAGAATCCTTCAACAAATCTCTGGTAATACCCTGCTAAACCCAGGAAACTGCGGACCACGATCGGAGTGGTAGGTCTGGGCCATGTCTTGACCGCCTCTATTTTTTGTGTGTCCACCTGTATCCCAGCATTCGACACGATATGCCCCAAAAAGGCAACTGAGTTCAGCCAGAACTCACACTTAGAAAACTTGGCATACAGCTGACGGTCTCTAAGGTTCTGGAGTACTGTTCGTAAATGGTTCTGGTGATCTGTCTCTGAACGAGAATATACCAGAATATCATCGATAAATACTATCATGAACAGATCCAAATACGGTCTAAATATGCTGTTCATCAGGTCCATAAACACTGTGGGAGCATTCGTCAGCCCAAAAGACATGACTAGAAACTCAAAGTGACCATACCTGGTCCTGAAAGCAGTCTTTGGAATGTCCTTCTCATGAACCCGGACCTGGTGGTATCTGGACCTCAGATCTATCTTAGAGAAACATCTGGCCCCCTACAACTGGTCAAACAAATCATCTATTCTAGGGAGCGGGTATTTGTTTTTAACCGTTACCTTATTCAGCTGTCGGTAGTCTATACACATACAGAGTGAGCCATCTTTCTTCCTTACAAACAAAACTGGCGCACCCCATGGGGAAGTACTAGGCCTGATAAAGCCTTTGTCGAGCAAATCTTTTAACTGCTCTTTCAACTCTCTAAGCTCAGCTGGTGCCATGCGATACGAGGGAATGGATATAGGTTGAGTCCCTGGCAACAAGTCAATTGCAAAATCTATCTCCCTTTCGGGAGGGATACCAGGCAACTCATCTGGAAATACGTCAGGGAATTCATTGACCACTGGAACAGACTGAAGGGTCGGAGGTTCCACCCGAAGGTCCTGGACTCTAACTAGGTGGTAAATACATCCCTTTGCTATTAATTTTCTCGCCTGAAGGTAGGAAATAAACCTACCTTTTGGCGTAGCTGTGCTCCCTTTCCACTCTCGCACTGCTTCCCCCGGAAAGTGAAATCGGACCGTCTTGGTCCAGCATTCTAAGTTGGCATAGCATGGCACTAACCAGTCCATACCCATAATGGCATCGAAATCGACCATCTCAAGTTCTATTAAGTCTACTGTGGTCTGGCGATCAGCAACCTCTACCGTACACCCTCGGTAAACGCTTTTAGCTGTAATCGAGTCACTAACCAGTGTAAGCGCTGAAAAGGGCTGCTGAAGCAATTCTGGTTTGATACCCAACTTCCGGGCCACAAATGGTGTAATATATGACAAGGTAGACCCTGGATCAATCAATACATAAACAGGGCATGAGCAGATAATCAATATACCTATGACCACGTCGGGAGATGCCTCTGAATCCTGCCTCCCTGGTAATGCATAGGTACGACTGGGGCCTGCACCTGAGCCAGAGGCTCCTAATCTACCTCGGCCCCTATTTGCTGAACTTGAGGGTCTGCGCCCTGCTGAGGCTGCTGGAGCTCGTGGTCCCGCTGATGCTCTATCCAAACTATCCCGGCTACCCTGTCCTCTGGTCGGACAATCTCTCATTAAATGCCCTTCCTGTCCGCAGTGATAGCACCTTGAGAAGCCTTGTATGCAGGCTCCAGAATGAGGTCGGTGGCATATAGGACAAGGGGTAGGTGCAAATCTACTCTATTCTGCCCTCCGCTGCTGAGGTGATGCTACTGTCCGTAAACTGCTACCGGACTATGACTGACTCCGGCGAACAAATCTGCCTCTCTGCTACTGTACCGGAGGTAAAGATCTGGGTGGCCTATTTGGAAACCGTGGTCTCGGCCCCCTAGGGGTTTCCCCCTGAATCTCAGCGGGTCTGTTTCTACGGCGCTGCTCTGAAGTCGCCTGCCTGTCGCCCCGCTGCCGCTGTCTCAGGCCCTCAATTGTCTATGCGAAGGCTTGTACCCTGGCTATGTCCATGTCCTCTCTCAAAGTAGCCATCATGCACGTCTCTATGTAATCTGAATTCAGGCACATAATAAAGCGATGGACTCTGGACGACATGGTGTCCACAAATGTTGGAGCATAGCGGGCTAAGGAGTCGAACTGTAAAGAATACTCACGGACGCTCCTGTCCCCCTGCTCTAAGTGTAAGAACTGGTCCATCCGGGCCTGTCTGACCTCCCGGGGTAAGTAGTGGTCCAGGAAGGCCTCTGAGAAGCTGGACCAAGTAGGAGGGGCTGCATCCCTTCCCCGAGATCTCTCCTAACTTTCGTACCACAACACAACAATATCCCTCAACTGTAACACTACTAATTCCACTGATTCTTCTGGGGTTACGTGCATGACTCTAAAACTTCTCTGCATCTGGTCGAGAAAGTCCTGAGGGTCCTCCGCTGAATCTGACCCTGTAAACTGAGGGGGTCCCAATGCCAAAAATTCTCTAACCCTGGAACTACCTGGCCCACCTCGGGATTCTGCTGCTGCAGGTAGTACTGGCTGACGCTGAGTAGCTAGCATCTGGGTCAACATAACCACTGCACTACGTAGCTCCTGATCAGATGAAGTGGGTGCAGGAGCTGTGGGAGGCGGTGTTGCCTCAAATGGTGTCTGGCGAGGCGGAGACTGCTGGGAGGGTCGAGATGACACCTCCGTATTGCTCTCAGACCGGGCTGAATCTGGCTGTAAGTGAGGCATCCTACTGGTGCCTTCGCCCGCCGCTGTATCCAATCTCATGCCTGTAGCTGGGTGCCACTGGTCTGCCATAGTATCTGTAAACAAAGAGGGTGGTAAGTTTCAAAAGAACCAACCCTATACTGTACTGTGCTAGGCACGACTGAGTATGAAAGAAGGGTAATTATCCTATTATGCCTCGCAGCCTCCTGCCTATAGTATGTTGTGCACAACACATCCATAGACAAGACTCTACTTAGCACGGCTTGCAGACTCCCTGGGACACGAACTGCTCTGATACCAAGTTTGTCACACCCCACCTTGGGGGGTATGACGGGCACCTGGTGCCTGCTAGACTCTGGCTCTATTTCAAGAAACGAACCGCTATATAGCGGCTGTAAATACAGCCCCCGGCCGATTAGGCCTATAGCCACCTGCAAAGCACAACAGCTAACCAGAACAATGACACTATAATCTAAAGCAACTACTATTCACATTTGTGACCGACAAGGTCACTAACTATAACCAGAAGAAGGCCCCACACGGCCAACATCAACAACTAAACACATCTATACATGCACGACCCCACACGACCGGCTCTACCACCACAGGAAACATCAGACTGCAAGCCTCTAGGAAGTAGTAATAGAATGGTCGGGATAGGGCCCCGACCTACCCGTACTATACAATAAAAGAAAATGAAATACACCTCTGAATATCAAGTTCCGGATGACAGGAGTTGATAACTCTGCGCTGGCTAGGATCACGAGGGATCGGCTCCTCGTCTGTGAGTACCTGCAGGCAAGCAATGCAGCGCCCCACGGGCATCAGTACCACAGGTACTGAGCATGTAAAGCAAACTGAAATATACAACTGAAATGGATAGCAACAATAACATGACATATATGCAGGAAGTAGCTGAGTCTATCTGACTGAGGCTAACTGGGGAGAGTTTACCTATTCTTAAACTAAACTGGGCGTACTTGACGACCTGTCGTCCTATTGTCTATCAGTATCTAACAACACATATAGATATACATATAAATACACACAATACCTGACCGACCCCCATAAGCCGGAAGGTGCCAACCAACAGAACAATCTATTTACCCCTACCCGGGTCTAAACCAACCAAAAATAAGTCACTCCACTCATCTCGTAACTGTGAGCTCCTTCTACCGGCCCCCTTGGGTATGTAGCTCAGGCCTTGGCCTCTGACAATAAACTGTGTCTGAGTTCGAAGACTCCTGCCTCTGGGTGCAAGCGCTCGCGGGGTAATCTGCTGTTGTATCTGTAACTGAAACTGCCCCTAGGTGCAAGCACGCAACAGGGTAATTTTATAAAAATCTGTATCTGAAACTGCCCCCGGCCACAAGCGCATACAGAGAATCTGCCCCTGTAAACAGGGTATACTGGCTCTGCGCAGAGTAAACTGAACTGCCCCTGCAAGCAGGGTAATCTGGACCATATTATTATGGTGGTCGGCCATCATCGTCCTCTAGGCGGACGGCATCGCCCAGCTGGTGGCGGTATCTGAATTTGGTAACGACACAGCTATAACCTAGGGGCGGTGGGGAATGCTAAAGGGTGCCCACATGCCATAACAAGTCTCAACATGCAAAACACATACACAGCAAGCATGCTCAAATGAAAAATACTAATCATATTCTCTTCTTTTATTTCAAAGTCAGTCCGTACTAAACAACTGATGCTATATTCTGTTTTACACTGTTTCTGATTGCTATGCTAACTGCTACCTGGCCTTTATCTGTTTATCTGATTATTGTTATCCGCGATCTGAAGCTATATCCGTTTCTAGAGCCATATCTGTTTCTGGAGCTACATCTGTATCTGTAGCTATTTCTATATCTGATTACATCTGGATATAACTCAATAACATAGGACATGCCATCTATAACTTGATATAGCTCAATAACATAAGATGTGCCATCTATTACCGGATACAGTCTCAACAAATGTAATACATACTATCTGTAATCTTGCTAATTCATTATACTGCTTTTACAACTTCCATTTTGTGTATTACGTAAGAACATGCTGAGCTATTAGTTGATACCACATTACTACCTAAAATCATCTGACTACCCGTTATTCTAATGATCGCATGATACGTAATGATATACTAGCATGCTTGCTGGGAATCATACTAAAATCGTTCCTATACGCTGGGTATCTGTTAATAGCCTTTATTCTATTTATTTTCTAGACTGTACTTCCTGGGTTGCCGAAAGAATAGTTTTACATACCTGATTTTTGAGTACCCGACTGACCGATGTGATTTCCGTCGGTACTTCTGCTGTTTCTCCCAACTACATTCATATACATATCAATTAGAACTAAATACATTAATATCCAGGAGAAATTATCACTTTTGATATATATTTATCCCAAACTTTAACCTTTCAGAAAACGGTCGAAAATTCGTTATTTCTCGATAGTCCAGAAGGGATAAATGCTCACTGCAAGGCTAGGAACACATTGGTACTAATTTAAAGCAATTCTATTTACTTTACCTCGGTAGCACGACATTTCGCCGGCCAAATTTCACGAAACCAACTCCGTAGGATTGCTCTCTGCAGCTTTATACCTCTGTACCTAAGCCGGAACGGAGTTTAGACCACGTTTCGTAGCGTAATCAGAAGGAAATTGTATATAATTGTCGTGGTTTGGCCTTTCATGGCTATGCCCTCTATTTTTGGTGGTTTTATTGATAAAAATGGAAAAAAACCGACTTTGCTATTTTTTTTTCTAAATCCCTTAACCAACATGCCATTAGACTATTTATTCATTTAAAATTTACGGGGTGTAACACTTTGGCTTATCGAAAAACAGTCAAAAACTCGCTATTTCTCAAGAGTCCATAAGGGAGAAATACTCACTTTAGGGATAGGAGTATATTGACACTAATTTGGAGCAATTCCACTTACCTTAGTTCGGTAGCACGATGATTCGCCGGCCGAATTTCACGAAACCAAATCCGTAGGAATGCTCCTTACTGCTTAATACCTCGGTATCTGGAGTTAATTTGAGTTTGGACCGCGTTTGACGGTGTAATCGGACAAAAATTATCAAAGAACCTTCGCCCCCCTCTGTTTTCTCTCGACTTTTCTAGAAAATTTATGAAATATAACTTTAAAACCGAAGTTGGAGGCTTATATACTTGGGCTTGGACAGGGCCTCCATGACACGAAGCCAACGCGGAGGCCCTCCCTCCGTGGCACGTTGCCATCGCGGAGGGGTTCTGCCCCAGCTCCTTCCGCTATGGTTCGACGGATTTCTTATCCGATCTTTCCCCGAGACTTTTCCTAGCATGTATGGCATTCAAAAACTCTTAACCAACATGTGAATAGACCATCTACATGTCGAGAATTTACGGGGTGTAACATTCTCCCCCCCTTAAGAACATTCGTCCTCGAATGTAAACCTCTATTTATAGGAATTCTCAACTTACTTAACTTATTTTTAGAAACATTTTGGCAGAGTTTCCCTTGTAATATGGACTATCTCAAAAACCTGAAATGCAGAAAAGTCCAACACAGGTACTCCATGCAATACTATAGCATTCATCAGACAAAAGATTGGAGTCGATTGTCTCGTTTACACCTATACTATAAGGAATTATATAAAATAGCAATACTAATATACCCTATTATCTGACTAGGCTTGGAAAAAATGAGGATATCTGGTTTTCATATCTTCCTCCGCTTCCCAGGTCATCTCTTCTCGGTTCTTATTACGCCACAGCACCTTGACAGAAGCAATATCTTTCGTCCTCAATCTACGAATTTGTCTGTCTAAGATGGCTACTGGAATCTCTTCATAGGCCAGCTCTTCCATAACCTGGACATCCTGGACTGGGACAACTCTGCGAGGGTCTCCTATGCACTTCCTTAGCATAGATACGTGGAAAACTGGATGAACTGATTCTAATTCTGGAGGCAAGTTCAATTCGTATGTCACTCGGCCTACTCTCCGCCGAATCTGATAAGGCCGAACGAATCTCAGACTAAGCTTACCTTTCTTGCCGAATCTCATCACCCCTTTCATTGGAGATACTTTCAGAAATACCCAGTCATTCATATCAAATTCCAAGTCTCTGCGCCGCACATCAGCATACGATTTATGGCGGCTCTGTGCAGTCAGCAGGTGTTCTCTGATAAGCTTTACCTTCTCTTCTGACTGTTGAATAATATCTGTCCCAATCAGAGTTGACTCTCCCACTTCAAACCAGCCAACTGGCGACCTACATTTTCGCCCATACAGTGCCTCAAAGGGCGCCATCTGGATAGCTGAGTGATAACTATTATTATAAGCAAACTCAATCAGTGGCAAATGCCCGTCCCAGCTACCCCCAAAGTCTAGCACACACGCCCGTAGCATATCCTCGAGCGTCTGAATAGTGCGTTCAGCCTGTCCATCTGTCTGAGGGTGGAATGTTGTGCTCAAATTAATCTGCGTTCCCAGACCTATCTGAAATGACTGCCAAAATCTAGCTGTAAATTGTGCTCCTCTGTCAGAGATAATAGATACTAGAACACCGTGTAATCTGACTATTTCTCTGATATACAATTCGGTGTAATCTTCGGCAGAGAAAGTAGCTTTCACTGGTAGGAAATGGGTTGATTTCGTCAGTCTGTCAACTATTACCCAAATGGAATCATGTCTATGCCTGGTACGGGGTAATCCTGCCACAAAATCCATGTTTACTGTTTCCCATTTCCAGAGAGGCACAACTATGTCTTGAGTTAACCTGCCTGGTTTCTGGTGTTCCGCTTTTACCTGTTGGCAGTTAGGACATTGGGCTACAAATTCTGCTATTTCCCTCTTCATACTTGGCCACCAGTAGATCTCCTTGATATCGTGATACATTTTTGTCACGCCTGGGTGGAGAGAATAGCGGTTGTAATGTGCCTCATTCATAATCTGCTGGCGGAGCCCTGAAACGTCTGGAACACAGAGGCGGCCCTTACATCGCAGCACTTCATCCTCAGTTATCTAAAAATCTGGCGCTTTTCCTTGCTGAATTCTATTCTTAAGTTGGACTAGGTCAGGATCTTCATACTGTCGTTCTTTCACCTCCGCAACTAATGACAACACAGCGGTGTTCTGAATTACCGCTCTGTTGTCCTCTGTTTCTACTACATGAACAGCTGGGCTGGCTAATTGATGTATTTCTGTGACCAACTCCCGCTTCTCGGGCTGCAAATACGCCAAACTTCCCATTGATTTACGGTTGAGAGCATCTGCTACTACATTGGCTTTTCTCGGATGATACAGAATGTCCACATCATAATCTTTCAATAACTCCAACCAGCAACGCTGTCGCAAATTCAACTCCCTCTGAGTGAAGATATACTGTAGGCTCTTATGATCTATGAAAATATCCACATGGACACCATACAACTAGTGTCTCCATATCTTTAAGGCGTGGATCACTGCGGCTAACTCCAGGTCGTGGGTAGGGTAATGCTTTTCGTGTTTCCTTAGCTGTCTGGAAGCATACGCAATCACTTTACCATGCTGCATCAACACACAACCCAACCCAATACCTAATGCGTCACAATACACTGAATAACCCTCTGTACCTTCCGGTAATGCTACACTGGAGCGGAGGTTAATCTGTCCTTTAATTCTTGGAAACTCTGCTCACATTCCTTTGTCCACTGAAACTTTACCGTTTTCTGCATCAGCTTAGTCAGAGGTGCTGCTATAGTGGAGAATCCCTCAACAAATCTTCTATAGTATCCTGCTAATCCCAGAAAACTGTGGACCTCGATCGGAGTGGTAGGTCTAGGCCATGTTTTGACTGCTTCTATTTTCTGCGTATCAACATGTATACCAGCATCCGACACAATATGTCCCAAGAAAGCTACTGAGTTCGGCCAGAATTCACATTTGGAGAACTTAGCATATAACTGGCGGTCCCTAAGAATCTGGAGCACTGTCTATAAATGAGCCTGGTGGTCTGCCTCTGAGCGAGAATACACTAGAATATCATCAATAAATACTATCACAAACAGGTCCAGGTATGGTCTGAAGATGCTGTTCATCAGGTCCATAAATACTGTTGGGGCATTCGTCAACCCAAAGGACATAACTAGGAATTCAAAGTGGCCATATCGGGTTCTAAAGGCTATTTTGGAAATATCTCTTTCACGGACTCGAACCTTATGGTATCCGGACCGTAAGTCAATCTTGGAAAAATATCTGGCCCCCTGTAACTGTTTGAACAAATCATCTATTCTGGGAAGCGGATACTTATTCTTGACTGTAACCTTATTCAGCTGCCGGTAATCTATACACATGCGGAGCGAGCCATCCTTCTTTCTCACAAATAGAACTGGCACACCCCACGGTGAAGTACTCGGCCTGATAAAGCCCTTATCTAATCCTTCAGCTGCTCCTTTAATTCTTTGAGTTCAGCAGGAGCCATGCGATACGGAAGAATTGATATAGGCTGAGTGCCTGGTAGTAAGTCGATTGCAAAATCTATTTCCCTTTCTGGGAGAATACCAGGTAGCTCTTCTGGAAATACATCAGGGAATTCATTCACCACTAGAACAGACTGGAGTGTCGGAGACTCTACCCGAATATCCTGAACCCTGACTAGGTGGTAAATACTTCCCTTCGCTATCAATTTCCTAGCCTAAAGGTAGGAAATAAACCTACCTTTTGGCATAGCTGTGCTGCCCTTCCACTCTCGCACTGCCTCCCCTGGAAAGTGGAATCAGACTGTCTTGGTCCAGCACTCTACGTTAGCATAGCATGGCACCAACCAATCCATACCCATAATGGCATCGAAATCAATCATCTCTAGTTCTACCAGATCTACTATAGTCTGACGATCAGCAACCTCTACTGTACACCCTCGATAAATTCTACTAGCTATAATGGAGTCACCGATAGGTGTAGATACTAAGAAGGGTTGTTGTAATAATTCTGGTGCAACACTAAACTTTCGAGCCACAAATGGGGTAACATAGGACAAAGTGGACCCTGGATCAATCAGTACATAAGCAGGGTATGAGCAAATAGTCATCATACCTGTTACCACATTTGGAGATGCCTCTGAGTCCTGTCTTCATGGTAATGCATAGGTACGGCTTGAGCCCGTACCTGAACTAGAGGCTCCTGATCTACCTCGGCCTCTACCTGCTAATCCTGAGGGCCTACGCCCTACCGAGGTTGCTGGAGCTCGTGGCCCTGCTGATGTCCTATCCTGGCCTGGCTATCTCGACTACCTTGCCCCCTGGCCGGACAATCTCTCATCAAGTGCCCCTCCTGCCCGCATATATAACATCCTAAGGAGCCATATCTACAAGCTCCAATGTGAGGTCGGCTGCAAATAGGGTAGGGTAGGGGTGTGTATCTGCTCTTCTCTACCCTCCTCTGCTGAGGTGAATCCACCGTTCGAGAACTGCCACCAGAATCTGACTGCCCTCGACAATTAAATCTACCCCTCTGCTGTTGTGGTGGAGGTGGGGGTCTAGGGGGCCTGTCTGACAACCGGGGCATGGGTCCTCTCTGAATCTCCCTCTGTATACCATCTGATCTATCCCTGTGGCGTTGCTCCTGATTTGTCTGTCTACTTTCCTGTTGCCACTGTCTAAGGCCCTCAATAGTCTGGGCAAAGGCCTGCACCCGAGCAATGTCCATATCTTCCCGTAATGTAGCTGTCATGCATGCCTCAATGTATTCTGGGTTCAGACCCATAATAAACCAGTGGACTCTGGATGGCATAGTGTCCACAAAAGTTGGAGCATAGCGGGCTAAGGAGTCAAACTGTAAGGCATATTCTCGTACGCTCCTCGCCCCCTGCTCCAAGTGCAAGAACTGATCCATCCAGGCCTGCCGGATCTCCCGTGGAAAATAACGGTAGGAAGGCCTCCGAGAAGCTGGACCAGGTCGGAGGGGCAACATCTCTCCCTTGAGACCTTTCCCAGCTCTCGTACCATAACACGGCTATGTCTCGCAATCGGAATACTGCTAACTCAACTTATTCTGTAGGCGTTACATGCATGACTAGGAAAATTCTCTGCATTTGATTAAGGAAATCCTGGGGGTCCTCTACCTGATCTGACCCTGTGAACTGTGGGGGACCCAATGCCAAAAATTCCCTGACCCTCGAACTGCCAGATCCACCTGATGGCTCTGCTGTTACAGGTGGCACTGACTGGCGCTGAGTGGCCATCATTTGTGCCAACATAACAACTGCAGTGCAAACCTCCTAGTCAAATGGTGTAGGTACAGGAGCTATCGGAGGCGGTGTCGTTTCGAATGGCTCCTGGGGAGATGGGGACTGCTGAGAAGGCTGTGACGATGCTTCTATATTGCCCTCAGATCAGGCTGATTCTAAATGAAGCTGAGGCATCCTGCTGGTGCCTTCTCCTGCTGCGGTATCCAACCTTCTACCTGTGGCAGGGTGTCGCTGGTCTACCATTTTTATCTATAGACAAAGAATATGATAAGTTTTAAGAACCCGACCCTATACTATACTGTTCTATGGCACGACGGAATATGAAGAAAGAGTAACCATCCTATTATGCCTTGTAGCCTCCTGCCTATAGTATGTGGTGTACAACACATCCATAGACAAGACTCTACTTAGCACGGCTTGCAGACTCCCTAGGACACGACCTGCTCTGATACCAAGTTTGTCACGCCCCGCCTTGGGGGGTATGACTGGCACCCGGTGCCCTATTAGGACCTGAACTGCTAGACTACTGAGCCTAAGCACATCTGGTGCCTGGATGGCTCTAACTCAGATTCATGGAATCAACGGGCTATATAACGGCTGTAAATACAGCCTCCGACCGACTGAGCCTACATCCACCTGTATTGTAATATCAGCTAACCAGAATCATACTCATATAGGGAAACCTATGCGGGCCGACCAGTATACCATGCTGTCTAGATATCGCTAACTCAATATAACAAATGCTGAACCTCTACGTGACCGTCAAGGTCACCACTACTAACTGGATAAGGCCTCACACGGCCAACATAGGCAACTAAACATATGCACGGCCCCACACGACTGGCACAACTAACCACAGGGAAATATATACAAATTGCAAGCCTCTAAGAATACTGATAAGATGGTCGGGACAGGGCCCCGACCTACTCGTACTGTACAACAAAGGAAAATAATATAAACCTCTGAATATCAGGCTCCGGATGATAGGAGCTGATGACTCTGCGCTGGCTAGGATCACAAGGGATCGACTCCTCGTCTGTAGGTACCTGCAGGCAAGTAATGCAGCGCCCCAAACGGGCGTCAGTACCACTGGTACTGAGTATGCAAAGAAAATTGAACATAATTGAATATAAATCACAATGCCAATAAATTCTGAATAGCAGGAAGTATCTAAAACTGTCTGAACTAGCAGGATCTGGAATAGGCTTATCTGTACTGAAGGTAAGGTAGAATCATACCTGTCGTCATGGAGACCTGCTGTCTATCAACTAATAGATATCATGTATATACATATATATATATAACACACAAGAACCTATACCAGCCCCCATAAGCCGGAAGGTGCCAACCAACACACAATCTATATACCCCTACCCAGGTCAAAACCATCCAAAAATAAATCACTCCACTCGTCTACTAACTACGAGCACCTCTACCGGCCCCCTAGGTCTCCAGCTCGGGCTATGGCCTCTGATATAAATAACTGTGTCTGAGCCCGAAGGACTCTTGTACTTTAAACTGTAATCTGTATCTGTATCTGTATCTGTAATCTGCCCCCTGGGCGCAAGCGCACAACAGGGTAAGCTATACTGCTATGCTGATCAGCCTGATATGGGGAATGCTCCATCCCATCTTCATCCTACTGCAGACGGCATACCACTCCTTGGAGTGGCGTATCCCCGCCCTCACGGTGGGTTGACACAGTTACCAACCCAGGGGCGGCGAGGACGCTCAAAGGGTGCCCTCATAACACAAACAGGTCTCAACAAACAATAATCACATATAACAAGCATGTTTAAACTGAAAATACTATCTGTACTCTGATTTCTCATTCTGAACTCTTTTCTGTGTTATACTGATTCTCATACTGAACTATACTGTATCTGAGATATTATCTGACTGTCTGACTATACTGTAACTGAGGTATCATCTGACTGTCTAATATTGCTTTACTAACTTTTATTCTGAATATATATCATAATATCATAAAACATGCTTGCTAAATTCAAACTGGACTCAATTCTCGACTTATGAGTTCTTTCTTCCATACATCACGCTATCTACCGTACTGGATTACTAACTTGCCGAAGGAATTAGCTTCACATACCTTCGCTTCGGAGTTCCTGACTAACTGGCGTAGCTCGGTCAGTATTTCTGCTATTTCTTCCAACTGCATTCATATACATATCAATTAGAGCTAAATACGCTAATATTCTAGAAGAAAATATCACTTTCAATATATATATAGCCTAAACTTTGGCTTATCGAAAAACGGTCAAAAACTCGCTATTTCTCGAGAGTCCATAAGGGAGAAATACTCACTTTAGGGATATGAGTATATTGACACTAATTTGGAGCAATTCCACTTACCTTAGTTCGGTAGCACGACGATTCGCCAGCCGAATTTCACGAAACCAAATCCGTAGGAATGCTCCTTACTGCTTAATACCTCGGTATCTGGAGTTAATTTGAGTTTGGACCGCGTTTGACGGCGTAATCGGATGAAAATTATCAAAGAACCTTCACCCCCTTCTGTTTTCTCTCGACTTTTCTAGAAAATTTATGAAATATAACTTTAAAACCGAAGTTGGAGGCTTATATACTTGGGCCTGGACAGGGCCTCCATGACACGGAGCCAACGTAGAGGCCCTCCCTCCGTGGAACGTTGCCATTGCGGAGGGGTTCTTCCCCCGCTCCTTCCGCGATGGTTCGATGGATTTCTTATCCGGTCTTTCTCTGGGCCTTTTCCTAGCATGTATGGCATTCAAAAACTCTTAACCAACATGCAAATAGGCCATCTACATGTCGAGAATCTACAGGGTGTAACAGATAAAGATGCTATGGACTAAGCTAAGTGTGAAGTTGGGCAATTTCGGGTAGCTTTTGGTTCAGGGGACCGCTGCAGCGAGATCAAGGTAGCGGTCGGAGTTTCTCTATGATAAATTTGGGAAATAACTATGGGAACCGCCGTAACGACACTTTGGCCGCTGTAGCGGGTCCGCTGCACCAAAAATGTGAGCGCTACAACAGACGACGAGAATCAAAAGTGGGTTTTAAGTGAGAAATTTTGGGTTATTTCCCATTATTTCTAAAATGTGACAGAGCAAGGTTTGGAGAAATTTCTTCTCCAGAGTCGAGCATTGTTGCCCTAAGGTAAGTCTCTTGTTCCCTAGCCCCTATAATAGGTATTGATTAATATAGAAAGCTTTAGGGACCCATTAATGGTGAAATTCTGAACTTAGAGGACCCTAGGTTGATGAACTAGGGCTGGATTATGGGATTATTAGGGGGTAATTTGGGTTGATGTTTAAAAAGTTTTGATTACTCCCTAGAATTATGTGTGGAGAACGAGGGTTGCGCAGGAAATTAAACTAGAATCGAGTAGAGTTATGGTTTAACTTCTGAAAACACCCCGAAGAGGAGGGTTTGATCTAATTAGACCCATGGTTGAAGTGTAAGTAATGAATTACTCTTGTTGTGTAGATTTCGAGCAATCCAAAGCTTTGAGGAAGGGCAACACTCCTGCAGAGTAGCTGAGTTGATATCTTTGCTTATCGAGGTAGGATATGGTTAGAGACTTAGACCCTGTATAATTGCTTGTATGCATATGTGGTGATCATATATGACTCACCTTCGGAAATTCTTTGTTATGAGATTGTTATGTGAATAAATAGAGAATAAATTGTGAAGTGAACTTTGTTCATGAATCTATCATGAGAATTGAGGCTCTGTATTTGGGCGAGTGAGGAAATGGAAAGTAGACTCCTATGATTTATTATGTATATGTGTATGTTTATGTAATTCATCTTGTTGCTTTTAGCGAATGAGAATGGTTAGAATGGTAACTGTATCATGAAATAAGAGGCTCGAGCCTGAGGGTAGTATCTGGGAGAGCAAATATTATTGAGTGGCTCGAATTCGAGGGGAGCATCTGGACGAGCATATGAGTTGAAGTGGGTGCCACTCCAGCAGAGTACATAGATTTCTAGAGTCCCTTATAGGTTATGACTGGAAGGGCAGAAAGAAGACCATCTAGCATGTGCATACATTGATTGTGTGGTTAAGTGATTATGGTGAGATGGAGGAGGCGTGTGCCCATCATGCCACCATTGGTTCCATGTTTTGTTATGTTATGTTGTGTTATATTATATGCAAATGTAGTGGTATGAAGAATCTGCTAAGGATGGTGTCCATTGCTGTGTATGCCATATGAGTTGATAATGAAGAACTTGTCTAAATTTCTAAGTGTGGCCCTGTCACAATGCTGGTATTTGTTGAGTGGTTTCTATTGTAATTACGTGTTAAACTCGTATATGATACTAGGTGGTATTAATTGTTGTCCATAAATATTTGTTATCTGAGAGATTTTTTGGAATATGTGAATTGTCAAATTGGTGAACTGATAGTGTGCAAAATAGTCGAGCTACTGCCCAAGACAGTACCGTTGCAGTGGAACTATCTCTGCTGCGGCGTGACTACTGTAGAAGTCAAGTGACTGCTGTAGCGAACAATCCAATCCAGTGAGCAGGCTAGTTGTTCCCTGTGTAGAGCTAGGATGTTTGAAATGTTCAGTACTTACTTTTTTTATTGAAGTATGGTCTTGTATTGTTATTACTGTATATACTTGTTATTATTTAGGGTCCGCCGATGATGCCTACGGGTATGGTGTTATCTACTGACCCTACCCCTGCACTTCTTTTCTGAGTGCAGTATTGAACCCAGCAGTTCCTCACGTCCTCACTTGTAAGTAGCAGCAGATCATGAAAAGGTGAGTCGAACAAGTTTCAGCTCATTTCATTTCAATTCATCAAAAAGGCTATCTCATAATAGATCCAAACACTTGCCCCGGATTGACTTTTAGATCATAATTTTTCAAATTGATTCATGAGAAATCTTATCAAAATATTTTTAAAAAGATATTTTATTATATTAATATGTTATATTTATTCATAATAAAAAAAGTATTTTTTATACGTTATCAAAAGATTATAAAAGAAAAAATAAAGAAACTTAAACTTAACTAGAGTTGGACAAGTTTGGTTATGCCCCGCATTTTAGCCCAAGTAACTTTTGGATGGGTCAATAACCCGCTCATTTATTAACTCAGCCCATTCTGACACACCCAAGTTTAGCCCGACCCACCCAAATTTAGCCCAACCCGCCTATTTGCCGCCTATACAATAAATCTATTTGAATTATATTTTTTATTGAAAGGTTAATGCTTAGATATTCTTCGAACCTACAAAAGCAAAGCGCATTGTAATAAGTATCACAAAATATTTTGTAGTAAAATATAAACTGAAATAGATAAATAAATGTATAGTGAGTTACATTTTTATGTTATTAGTTGCCAACATCTACTCTATTCGTACCTAGTACTTCCTTGTAGACGATGTTCTTTGTGTACGTGCCTTTTTTTTTCGATTGGTCTGTCATGACCAAGATTGTTATTGTGGCCATTAATATCCCTCTTGAAAGTGCCACATACAATTGTTCATAGGAGAAAACATGTTGGGGCTAATACAAGCCAACATTTGGAATAAGTGATTTTGTTCTTAGAACTATATTGGTCAGTTGAATAACTATAATGGTCTGTTTATGAATTTCAATAGTTGCGAAGGGCTAAAAGAAAGTATACATATTTTCCTTCGCCAAACATACACTTAGTCTCTTGTACAGAAACAAAGGGAACATACTGCATATGCATACATGAAAAGTACAGTCTTTTCATTTTTTTTTTTGGTCATTAATGGTACAGATGCAGTCTTCAATAGGGGTATCACATAAAGAACTAATTTTGTTTCATAAAATGAACATTTTCTCTTTGATCTCCCCGTCTATGCTCTTTTGTCTTCAGGTTTCTATCATTTGGGTGGACATAATGTCTCATTATCCTATGTTGGAGCTGGCCCTCTTTTTGATGCTAATAAGACTCTGACTGTGTTCATACTGTTCTAGGTAACCAAACACATTTTAAATTGAATCATATCGAGATATGAAATGGGTATAAATGTGCAAGCATTGGATAAATTGTTACATATATACCTGCTGGTTTGATGTTGATCGATGAAGGTTTAGTTTAATCTTGATATTCATTTATATAAGATGTTTTATGAACAAAATTTAATATAAGTTTCTCATTATTAATTAATTCTATTTAGTAAGTGAAGGAAAAAACTCTATGAAATCAGTATTTGGTGTAAGTTTTCATACGATTTAGTTGTTGGAGGCAGCCAAGACGCTTGAATTTTTTTTTCGTTATCTTAATGGGTATTATTTGATTTAAGTTTTCATCGTATTTAGTTGCTGGAGAAATTATTTAAATGCAGTCAAAATGTTTGGGGTGGGGTGGGGGGAGGGTTCCAAAACGTTTGGTTTTTTTTAGGTTGTTATTTTAATGGGTAAAATTTGTTGGACCCCTTTTTTTAGCATTTAATAGCTTTTAATCTTTCTAATTCGTAATACCAATGCAACCAAAAAGGTGGCCCTTTAATACATAAATTTCTTGAAGGCAAGAATTTGTAGAGCTTTAATTGTTTAATTTTGAATTAAATGACAACCTCTTTAATATTTTTAAATTACTATATTAATGCAGTAAATATTTTGAATGCATTGTAATAAACATATAGAACTTATATTTTAGGATGAGATGTAATTTAGTCAATTAATATTTCAAAGGTATTTTTATAATTTAATTTTCAACTTAAGGACCTTACATTTTTAGAATTATTTATATATTTATATTTATTTAATATTTATTATTTATTATTTATATTTATTATTTATTTATTATTATTTATACTTATTTATAATATAGTGAGGGTTAATTTAATTGATCAATATTTAAAAAGTATTTATTTATTATATTTATACTTACATTTATCATATTTATATTTATTTATTATTATTTATAATATATATATATATATATATATATATATATATATATATATATATATATATATATATATATATATATATATATATATATATATAAGATTATAGATAATATAGTATAATAAGTGGTAATTTAGTCAATCAATATTTAAAGGGTATTTTCGTAATCTAACTCTCAACTAAGGGCTTTCCACTTTTAGAATACCAGTCTTTGTCATGACCCTAAATAGGCGGGTCGTGACAAATTGGTATTAGAGCATCTAGGTTACCGGTTTCACAAGTACAAGAGCAATGTCGAGTAGACTCCTGCGGATTGGTATGTAGACATCCACACCTAGTCTTCAAGAAGCTATAAGGCATCAAGGAAGTTTTCGCTTTATTTCCTTCCCATCATGCCGTCCGAGTGTGTCGATTGCCTGGGTTGGGTCCAGTTAGTATCTGGAGAATTGCAATTAGTATCAGACGACATGAACTGTAGAAGATGCAGGATAAATTTTTGGGGGGGAATTGACTTAAGATCGATTGGAGGGACAAAAACCCCTTCAAGTATTCCGCTTCGTGATTCTCACTGCAGCGAGAGATGCCTTGCTGTGGCGGGCTCGCTGCAGCGAGTAATGGACCGCCATTACGGGTTCGCTGCGCGGAAAAGAGATCGTTGTAGTAGACGAATGCCAGGCGTAACCCAGAAGGAAATTCCGATTTTGAGGCAAACAACAATACAAGGACGCAATGAAAATGTAATGATCCGAACATTGTTACGGGATGAACAGGGACCTAAAATACTGGAAATAGGCTAAGGGAGGGATAGAATGTGTTGTGAAATACTCTAAGTGTAAAATTGATCGAAATTAGGTGGCTACTGATTTGGGGACTGCTGTAGCGATGGAATTTCCGCTGCAGCGAGACCGTGGTAGTGCTTGGAGTCCCGCTGTGATGAATATTGGAAATAACCACTAGAACCACCGCATAAACACTTTGGCCGCTCTAGCGGGTCTGATGCAACAAAAATGTGATCGCTGCAGTGAATAACGGGAATCATAAGTGGGTTTTAAGTGGAAATTCTGGGTTATTTTTCATGATTTCCAAAACATGAGAGAGCAAGGTCTGAAGGCATATTCTTATCCAGAGAAGAGAATTGACACCCTAAGATGAGTTTCTTGATCCCTTGCCTTTTTAATGGTTATGGTCAATGGTAGAAAGCTTAGGGGGACCTTTTAATGGTGGAATTCAAAGCTTAGAAACCCTAGGTTGATGAACTAGGGTTGGATGATGGGAGTAACGGGATGGTTAGACTGAAGGTTTATGGGTAGCAATTGCTTCTCAAGGACTTTCTTTTTAATAATTACGGGTTAGACAAAGAGGGTGACCTAGAATTAGGTTGAATGGAAGGGTTTTCTGTTAAAAGTGCCCCAAAAGGGGAGGGTTTGATCTATGTAGATCCTAATTGAAGAGTGAGTAATGTATTACTCTGTATTGTGTAGATTTTGAGCGTACCGAAGCTTTGAGGAAAGGCAAGGCTCCTGTAGAGTAGCTGAATTGCTATCTTCGAATATCGAGGTAGGTTATGGTTAGAGGGTTAGACTTTCCATAATGGCTTATATACATGTGTGACAATAGTATGTGATTGGTCTTTGGACCTTATGTGATATGAGATTGTCTTTTTTAATTAAATAGTGGAAATCGTGTTAATATGAATTGATCATGAACTGTTGTGAAAATCTTGTCGAACTGTGAAGTGAAATTCTTTTAAGATGCTTCAATGTGAAACGATGATCTGTAATTGTGCAAGTGATGGAGTGGAATGTAGACTCCTAAGTTTTGAATTATATATATGTGTGTGGGGGGGGGGGGGTTGTAACTTGTTACATTTTGTGATGAAAAATAATTTGAATAGTAAAGGAATCATGAGATGAGTGGCTCGTGCCCCAGGGGAGCATCCGGGCGAGCATTATTGTTGAGTGGCTCATGTTTGAGGGGAGCATACGGACGAGCGTATGAGTGGGAGTGGGTACCACGCGGTACACTACATGGATTTCTAGAGTCCCCTATGGGTCATGACTGGAAGGGCAAAAATAATACCCTTTTGTCATGTGTGTACACTAAATTTGTGGATTGAGTGGTTACGGTGATATGGCAGATGCGTATACCCGTCATGTCACCATTTGTTTACTTTTTTTAAGTTACACTTGTACTCATATATAAGATTGAATGAAGAATGTGCTAAGTGGTTATGGAAATTACGGGTTTTGTTTATTATAAATGAATAGAAGAACATGAATCTTATTCTAAGTGTGACACGATTCCAGTGCGGTAAAATGTTGAGCGGATTTTTGCATGTAATTCCTGTTGTGTTTAAGTGATAAGATGGGTACTTATTGTTGGTCATACTTGTGTTATATCGAATTGAGCTATAAAGTATGTGCATTGTTGACACTGGTGAAACTGATGAATTGATGACTGAAGAACTGATGAAGGTGCAGCTAAGTCGAGCTACTGCCTAAGGCAGTACCGCTGCAGTGGAACTTCTTCCGCTGCGATGAGATCTCTATAGCGGTCAAGTGACCACTGCAGTGAAAAGCCCAACCCAGTAAGTAGGTCGGTTGTCACCTAGGTAGAGCTAGTGTACTTGAAATGGCTTCTATATTTCTGTAAAATGTTGTAGACTTGTTTATATCATTGTTGCTATGTTTACACGTTATTATGTGAGGTCAGCCGATGATGCCTACCAGTACTGTTTTATGTACTGACCCTATGTCTGCACTTCTTTTTTGAGTGCAGAATTCAACCCAGGCAATTCTTCACGTCCTCACCTGTAAGCAGTAGCAGTTCGCGGAAAGGTGAGCAGAACAAGGAGGTAGTGTCACTCTCCCGTTTTGAAGATGTCCTTCTCTTCTGGACACTTATTTCCTTCGTTTTTAGTTTTAAACATTCTTAGAGTTGTAAAACAGACATCTTGTCCAATGACTTTCAAGTCTTAGGATTAATTTTGTTTTGTTTTGTTTGGTGGTAAGAAGTCGATTACTATTTCTAATGATGTCTTTCATTAATTATATAACTCTTATCTCTTTCTAAAAGTTTGATGTTGGGGTATTTATTAGGAATCGTTGGTTTTCCCATTGGGGGAGATAGCGTAGGTGTCAATCCCTGCCATTTGGGTCATGATAGAAAAGCAAGCACACACGAATGTAGACAAAACAACGACAAATATAATAGAAAAGGGCTACATAGGTTTTACACCTCAGGAACCCAAGGATCAGACCCGGGAGTCAAAACGAAGAAAAACTAAAAATTCGCATTAGGTTGCAGGACGACTCGTGAGGTGGGTCGTGAGGAGTGACCACGAGTTGTGATGTGACTTGTGGTCAGTAGGCTGGGCAAGCTCCGGTTGAGGAGGCCACGGGCCTGACCACCAGTCGTGGTCAGACCTCACGACTAGTAAGGTCACCCATGGTCTGCATTGAAGGGTTGGTCAAGGCTTTGAGGCACTAAGGGTCACGGGTGGTGACCATAAGACATGGTTACCCACCACGATTCATGGGGTCCCTCGTGGTGTCCTCCTGAGTGTTTTGGGCAGTGGACTTCACGGGTCCTGGCCACGAGTCGTGCCCCTTGGCAACGACTTGTGAGGTCCCCCGTTAGGGGCCCCTGGCAGTGTTTTTCCTGCGTTTTAATAAGGGGTGTTTTCACAATTCCTAAGTTCCTAAGGCCTAAATTACATTGTTTCAAGCTCTAAATAGGTTCTTTTAAGGGGGATCAATTCATGTTAGGCCTCATTCATGCATGCAAGAGTTAGAGGGGAGATTGTAGGGTGATTCAAGGTTTCCTTCTTCAAGTTCTTCCAATTTCATCTTGGGCTTTCAAGGGAAGATTAGAAATCAATTTTCCCAAGTATGTGGGGTTTTGAATGGGTGTTTTAGTCCCCACCCATGCCCAATTTCTCCCTAATCCATGGTTATGATTTACTAAATTCTTGTGGGTCTTAATCCAATTGCATGATTCTTCCAAAATCGATATGAATACGTTGTAGCATGTCTAAATTATGGATTTCAAGTCATTGAGCTATTTTATTTGTTTTACTTTATGTTTTGACGATTTAAAGTTTAAAATCATAAGTGCCTAATCATGTGGTTTCTGTTAAAATTCATAAATATGGTGATCCTTCAGGTATGATATACATTTTCGGATTTTAAGCATGTTTTCAATTACCCATGTTAAAATGACTATGCTTACTATAAATTCAAGTATTTCAAATATGTATGAGTATTGGGCTATGCCCACATATTAAGTACGATTCATGAATTATGATTTTTGGCCGACTCACAGGCCCGATCTCATGGCTAGTCTTACGAATTTTCAAGCATATTATGATTATCATGATTTAACTAGCCATGCATGTCATGCATTAATTTCTATGAGCACATGCATGTTTTGGGAGTAGTACTTAACATCGAGTAGGTTCCGGGCCCAGGTTACGCCCTGAATCTCAAAACTACGTGCCACCGTATGTATGTTTGGGACCTCCTTAGTGACTGTCCCCTATGCCTTACGGGGTCTTCATGAGTAATATCACGCCTTTCATGGTTCTACCCTTGGTAAGGTATGGGAGGCCTCCCGACTAGGTTTACAGGTTGTGCTCCATGTGTGCTCATATGGGGTATATCGGTTATAGAAATCTCCCACTATTCCTCATTATTTTCATGCATGTTATGATTACGTTTCTTGGCTCAATTCATGTTTATGAAATGCTTTTCTCTCATCTTATGAATATGACAGGTTTATGAAAGTTTAGAAAACCTTGAGCCTTATGATATATTTATGATTTCAATATTTATGATCATGATGTCCTACTCTTATGACTCTTATGTTTTTAAATGTTGATTTTTACTTACCTTGCATACTCGGTACATTCCAAGTACTAACCTGCATATTTTCTATGATGTATCATTTTATGATACAAGGTCCGGTTCTCAGGCTCAGCCTCTCACCTAGCTTGCTTTCGGTATCATCCCTCAGTTCTAGTTGGTGAGTCCTCATGTTTCGAGGGCCTTATGTTCAAACTTTATCTTTCCTTCAGTTCCAGTATGTTAGGGTTAGTTGGGGTCTTGTCCCTCCAACCCATCTATTATGACTAGAGGCTTTTCAAACTGTATGTAGTAGTCAGCGTTTATATGTGAATCTTGTATCGTCGCCTTTTCTATTTCATGTCATGATTTCCTTTATTGCGTGATTATTATGTTAAGTCTTCCTCTTAATGTGGATAGTTTAGACGTATGCTCATGCCATGGGTCGACTTGGGGTCTTTCGGGGCTTCAGTTAAAGTATTATGGAGAAATCAGCATGTTAAAGGAGCTACGTGGGAAGCCAAAGCGGATATGATGGCAAGATACCCACGCCTGTTCCCTACCGACTCAGTTTCAGTTTGAGGTATCAATTTTTTGCCTAAACCTCTTATCAGTTTTCATGTTCCGTTCATGTGTACAAGTTTGTTTTATGATGTGGTAAATGTATGAGATTTCTGAATTTAGTTCAGCTATGTAGTTCATTTTAGAGGTAGTAAATCCGTCAGTTTTCAGCTTAAATGATCAGTAATTGCATATGATGATTACTTGTTTCTTAGTTTTCTTCATGTTTCTAACATTCGAGGAAGAATATTTCTAAGGGGGAGAAATTGTTATACCCCAGGAACCCAAGGATCAGACCCGGGAGAAATTATGCATGTATGTTATGAGTCAGCTTCATCACTAGACAATGGCTCACCGCTTCGTTGAAAAACGATGGAGAGCATATGCATATTTTTGGAAGTAGTGTCTATCACCGATGTCATGACCCGAACATAGACCCGGATCATAACACGGGACACGGAGCCTCGAGAGACCTCAAGTTGACCCATGATATGAGCATACATCTAATTAATTCACATAAGCGGAAGACTTAACATAAGAAAACGAAATCATGACATAATAACAGAGAAAAGACAATACATGATCCATACATAACAGTTGAATACAACATATAGTCTAAAAAGCCTCTATTCATGAAAGACGGGTTGATGGAACAATACCCCAACTAACCCTACAATACTGAAACTGAAAGAGAACAATAGAGTCTGAAAATATGGCCCTCGGAACATGAGGACTCACCAAATAAGCTGATAGCAAACTCTGAGAGCTACTGAGGAGGGTGCGCTTGAGAGACGGATCTTGTATCATGAAACGATACAACATAGAAAGTATGCGGTCAGTACGTGGAATGTACCAAGTATGCAAGGCAAGTAAAACGGACATTTAAAATATATAAAATTCATAAATGATTAAAAGAGTAGGACATCATGCTCGTATTGTAAACATCATAACATAACATAAGGCTCAAGGTTTTCAAGATATTCGTAGTACAAACATAATCATAATCATAATCATAGGAGAAAAGCTTTACTTAACATGACTTGAGCCAAATTACATAATCATAAACATTCATAAATCATGAGGAACAGTGGGAGGTTCTCTTAACCTACATACCCCATATGAGCACACATGAAGTCCGACTTGTAAACCTAGTCGGGAGGCCGTTCGTACATTTCCAAGTGTAGAATCATGAAGGGTGTGATATCACCATGGAAAAGGCCATTTGGGCCAGGGACAGTCACAAAGGAGGTCCCAACATACCTACGGTGGCATGTAGTTTTTGAGATCCGGGGCATAACCTGGGCCCTGAACCTACTTGGTATTCGATACTACTCCTAAAACGTATATAGTGCTCATAGTATAACATGCATGAATTCATGGACTAGTTAAATCATGATAATCATAAACATACTTGTACATACATGAAATAGCCATGAAACAAGGCACATGAGTCGGCTAAAACATAATTCATGAATCATAAAGTTCATACATACTTGTAGATTATGCATATAGCTTGAAATTCATAAAATCATAATGGGTAATTGATTGAATCCATATTTTTAAATCGTAATTCATGCTAGGCTCGTAAATATCATTAATGAAAAAGTAGATCATAAATCGATTCATCATGGATCATGTATAATTAGGCTTAATTTCAAGAGAATTCAATAATTGATAACATTATAAATAAATTAAATTACCAAAATCTGATCAAAACCCCATAAAATACGATAAGGTTCGAAAATCAGAAAAGCTATTAACAATCATTAGGTTTATATATAAAGCTAATTCAAAACCCATAAATTTTTATTGAAGTTTCATGAAATCGTAGAGAATGGGCATGGGTGTGAAAGGAAATACCCATTGACAGCCTTACATACCTAAAAATAACTGATTCTCAATCTCTCTTGAATGCCCAAAAAGGAATTGGAAGGATTTGAAGAAGGAAGCCTTAAATCACCCTTTGATCACCTCTCTATACTATTGCATGCATGAGTGAGGACTTAGAATAGATTATCCCTCTAAAAACCCACCTTTCCTAGGCTAAAATGACGTAGTTTAGGGTCTCATAGCATGAAAAAGTTGAAAATGCCTTTAATGAATCTTCCCTGAAAACGGTCCAGAATGGTCAAATGGGTCATACCAATGAGTTGTTGGAAGAAATGATGACTCGTTGTATGGTCCGTCATAAGCATTGCTGAGACTAGCCTCCGAAATAGAACAACGGATGGACAGCATGACTCGTCCTTTAGACCAACGGGTCGTCAAGTCGACAGTTGTTTGCCCCTTCACAAAAGTGGACCTCCTGACCACGAGCCTCACCACGACTCGTGGTTGCTTCCAATGAGTCGTGGTCTTGATTCGTCAAATGCACTGAAAATTCTTGCAACCAAACGATGACCGGTGACCACGGGTTGTCACTTCTCACCATAAGTCATTGGATGACCCATGGTATCCTCAACTGCTAAGCCCAGCCTCTCCTACGACTGCTAAAAATGACTCGTTGTTCTAAGCAACGAGTCGTTGCATCGCCTGTTGTCTCCACTGCCACCAGAACTTCCCAACACCACGACTGCATACAACGACCCATGGTTTGATACCACGAGTCATTACGTCACCCGTTCTATGATATTTTCCTAGTTTTAGTAGTTTTCAATTTTTAACTCCCGGGTCTACTCCTAGGCACTTTTGGGGTATAACAATATCTCCCCCTTGGGAACATTCGTCCTCGAATGTAGGAAACAAGCATAAAACAGAAACATGCAATTATCATATGCAAATCTGATCATTTAGCCCGAAAATTGATGGACTGACTACCTCCGATTCAAAATATACAACTGAACTGAATTCGCAAATCACATACATACCCAAATACATAAAAGAAACTTGCATGCATGAACTGAACATGAAACTAAATAGAGTCATAGAGAGAAATTGATACCTCAAGTCGGAACTGAGCCGGTAGAGAATAAATGTGGGTATTTCTCCATCATATCCGCTTCGGCTTCCCACATAGCTCCTTCAACATGCTGATTCCTCCATAATACTTTAACTGAAGCTACTTCTTTGTTCTGTAACCTTTGAACCTATCGATCTAGTATTTTCACCAGAACCTCCTCATAGCTAAGGCTATCCTTTACACCAATGTAGTCCACCGAAACTACTAAGGCTGGGTCTCCCAAGTATTTCTTCAAAAGCGATACATGAAAGATGGGATGAACTAAAGATAACTCTGATGGCAAGTCCAACTCATACGCTACCTTTCCAACTCTTCTCATAACCCGGTAAGGACCAACATAGCGGGGGCTGAATTTTCCTTTCTTTTCGAATCACATGACTCCCTTCATGGGATACACCTTCAAAAATACCTAATCGTCCACCTCGAACTCCAACTCTCTCCTCCTCACATCATCATATGACTTTTGATGACTCTGAGCGCTTTTCAACCTGTCCCTTATCAACTGAACCTTCACCATAGCCTCATGAACCGAATCTAGCCCTATCATAGCTGCCTCACCAACCTCAAACCATTTGATGGGCGATCTACATATCCACCTATAGAGAGCCTCGAACGGTGCCACTTGGATACTGGAGTGATAGCAGTTATTGTAAGCAAACTCAATCAGGGGCAAGTGATCATCCCAACTACCTTTATAGTCCATCACACAAGCTCTCAACATGTCCTCGAGAGTCTAGATTTTTCGCTCCGTCTAACCATCTATTTGCGGATGAAATGCTTTGCTAAGTTTAACCAGAGTCCCAAGCCCTTTTTGAAAAGACGTCCAAAACAAAGAGGTAAACTAAGTACCTCGGTCTGAGATAATAGACAAGGGCACTCCATGTAATCGCACCAACTCTCGGATGTACAGTTTGGCATAATCATCCACTGAATCTATCGTTTTGACTAGTAGAAAGTGTGCAGCTTGATCAACCTATCAACCACCACCCAAATAGAATCGTAGTGTCGACGAGTATGAGGTAGTCCTGTAATGAAATTCATATTAATCTCTTCCCACTTCCAAGTGGAAATGCTAATATCCTGAAGTATGCCTCCCAACCTTTGATACTCGACTTTTACTTGCTGACAGTTCGAGCACCTGGCTACGAATTCCGCAATATCCTTCTTCATGCCGTTCCACCAATATATTTCTCGCAAATCATGATACATCCTGGCTTTGATACCAAGTTTGTCATGACCCGAATGTAGACCTAAATCGTAACACGAGATAAGGAGCCCCAAGAGACCCCAAGTCGATCCATGATATGAGCATACATCTAATTCATTCACTTAAGTGGAAGAATTAACATAAGGAAATGAAATCATGAAATAATAATGGAGAAAAGACAATCATGATCCATACATGACAACTAAATACAACTTACAGTGTGAAAAGCCTCTATTCATCAAAGACGAGTTGATGGGACAATACCCCAACTAACCCTAAAATACAGAAACTAAAAGAGAACAATAAGAGTCTGAATGTATGTCCCTCGGAACATGAGGACTCACCAAATAAGCTGATAGCAAACTCTAAGAGCTATTGAGGAGGGTGAGACTGAGAGGTGGGTTCTGTATCATGAAACGATACAACATAGAAAGTATGCGGTCAGTACATGGAATGTATGAAGCATGCAAGGTAAGAAAAAAGGACATTTAAAATATATATGTAACTCATAAATAATTAAAAGAGTAGGACATCATGCTCGTATCATAAACATCATAACATAACATAAGGCTCAAGGTGTTCAAAACATTCGTAGTACAAACATAATCATAATCATAGGAGAAAAGCTTTACTTAACATTACTTGACCCAAATTACATAATCATAAACATTCATAAATCATGAGTAATAATGGGAGATTCTCTTAACCAACATACCCCATATGATCACACATGAAGTCCGACTTGTAAACCTAGTTGGGAGGCCGTTTGTACCTTGCCAAGGGCATGATAGAACCATGAAGGGAGTGATATCACCATGAAAAGGGCCATTTGGGCTGGGGACAGTCACAAAGGAGGTCCCAACATACCTACGGTGGCATGTAGTTTAGGAGATCCGGGGCATAACCTAGGGCCTGAACCTACTCGGTCTTCGGTACTACTCCCAAAATGTATATAGTGCTCATAGTATAACATGCATGAATTCATGGGCTAGTTAAATCATGATAATCATAAACATACTTGTACATATATGAACTAGCCATGAAACAATAATCGATAACATTATAAATAAATTAAATTACCAAAATCTGATCAACCCCATAAAATATGATAAGGTTCGAAAATCACAAAACCCATTAACAATCATTAGGTTTTTATATAAATCTACTTCAAAACCCATAAATTTTTTATAGAAGTTTCATGAAATCATAGAGAATGGGCATGGGTGTGAAAGGAAAATCTCATTGACAGCCTTACATACCTAAAAATAACTAATTCTTAATCTCCCTTGAATGCCCAAAAAGGAATTGGAATGATTTGAAGAAGGAAGCCTTAAATCACCCTTTGATCACCTCTTTATACTCTTGCATGCATGAATGAGGACTTAGAATAGATTATCCCTATAAAAACCTACCTTTTCAAGGTTAAAATGACGTATTTTAGGGTCTCATAGCATGGAAAGTCGAAAATGCCCTTAATGAATCTTCCCTTAAAACTGTCCAGATCAGTCCAACGGGTTGTACAAACGAGTCGTTGGAAGAAACGACGACCCGTTGTATGGCCCATCATAAGCACTGCTGAGACTAGCCTCTGGAATAAAACAACGGATGGACAAGACGACTCATCCTTTATACCAACGGGTCGTCAAGTCGACCGTTGTTTTCCACTTCACAAAAGTGGACCTCCTGACCATGAGCCTCACCACGACTCGTAGTTGCTTTCAATGAGTCATGGTCTTGATCCATCACATGCACTGAAAATTCATGCAACCAAACAACGATCGGTGACCACGGGTCGTCACTTCTCACCACGAGTCATTGGATGACTCGTGGTATCCTCAACTGGTAAGCCCAGTCTCTCCTACGACTGCCAACAACGACTCATTTTTCCAAGCAATGAGTCGTTGCATCACCTGTTGTCTCCACTGCCAGTAAAATTTCCTAACACCAGGACTGCATACAACAACCCATGGTTTGATACCACGAGTCGTTACGTCACCATTTCTGTGATATTTTCCTAGTTTCAGCAGTTTTCAACTTTTAACTCCCGGGTCTACTCCTAGGCACTTTCGGGCTATTACAATCGAGTAGGCTAAGGGTCAATCAGTCCTATGCCTCAGAACTACATGCCAACGTATGTATGTTCAGATTATTTTGGGACCTCCTTTGTGAGCTTCCCCGGCCCCCAAGGGGCCTTCATCTTGATATCAATATCATGGTAGTGTCCTTAGCCCTAGCAAGGCTTTGGACGGCTCTTCCTACTTGAGTGTGATAGTCGGGACCACATATGCTCTATCGTGGTAATGTCGGTTATATGAAGAGTCTCCCATTATTCCTCATGATTTCAGTTATACATGTTCATTAGTCATGAAATTATATTTTCAGTAGGTTTGACCCAATGCTTAGTTTTACTTATGATTATTAGTTTTCAACTTGGGGTAATTCAATTCAGTTATATATTCAGTTATGTTCAAATCACGATTTCAGAAAATAGCATGCAATCCCTACTCTCAGAATCTTATCTTGATTATATTTTATGATATGCATGATTTATGAATTTACTTACTTAGCAGTTTTACTTACATTACATACTCGGTACATTCCACATACTGACTGCATACTCTATACTGTATCATTTCATGATACAAGCTCGAATATTCAGGCTTAGTTTCGTCATTAGCCAGATCTGCAACATTAGCACTTATCAGCTAGAGTGGTGAGTCCTCATCATTTGAGGACCCTTTTTCTCAGTTGTATGTAGTACTTTCAGTTTCCGACTTTTAGTGAGTTAGTTGGGGTGTTGTCCCATCAACTCATCAGTAGTAGAGGCTTTTCAGATATAACATATAATCAGCTTCGCTCTTGAGTTATGTATTCTGATGTTATGACATTATTAGACTTCCTCTATGTTAATTATATTTATCTTCCGCTTTATTATGATTGAGTTAGATGATATGCACATACCATGGGTCGACTTGGAGCCTCTCGGGGTTCTTTGTTCCGTGTCTCGATCCGGGCCTATGTTCGGATCGTAACAAACTTGATATCAGAGCATTAGGTTTTGAAGTGTCCTAGGGTGTCTGAAATCCACATTAAGTAGAGTCTTCTTCATGGGTGTGACGCACACTACACTTATGATGAAGAGGCTACGAGACATTTTAGGAAATGTTCCCTTCTTTCATGATCTATCTCGTGCGATGAAATGTCTCTCTATCCTTCTAACTCGTGCTATACGCATTTGCAGAATCATGCCTCCTCGTTGAGTTAACGAAAGAAGAAATGGGAATAGAAACGGCCACGAGAATGGCAATGGGGATGGGCACTAGAAGGCCCCACCAGCCCATGAGGATCATGTATCCTAGCCTGTTGCCCATGCTGACTACCCAAGTCAACTAACAGGCAGTAGCACACGTCCCTCAAAACGGGAATGCGGCGGCGGCAAGAGTCAGATATTTTCTGAGGATGAATCCTCCGGAGTTTCTTGGGTTAAAGGTGGACGAGGTTCCACACGAGTTTATTGATGAGGTTCTGAAGATCACCCAGATCATGGGGGTGACAGGTGAGGAGTGCACCAATCTAGCCTTGTATCAATTGAAAGGGGTTGCGCACATCTGGCTCAAGCAATGGAAGGATAGCAGGGCAGTTGGAGCAGGCCCTATTGGTTGGGCCGCATTCCTGGATTGGTTCTTCCCTCATGAGATGAGGGAGATTAAAGCAGCCGATTTTGTGAACCTAAACCAAGGAAAAATGACAGTTTAGGAGTATGCCTTGGAGTTCACTCGCTTGTCCAAGTATGCACCTGAGATGGTGTCAGATTAGAGAGACCGAGTGAATCGGTTCGTGCATGACATAGCAGACTACTTGGTCAGGGATTGCTGGACCGTGATGCTTCTTCAGGACATTGACTTTGCTCGGGTAGTCCTGTACGCCCAGCAGATGGAGGTGGTGTAGATGAATGAGCAGGAGAGAGAGGCTAAGAGGGCTAGGACTGATAGCTTCGGATTCTCCCAGGAGAGACATAGAGAGCACCATCAGCAATCCTACCAGATATCTTCAACCCTAGCGCCTTTGGCTATGAGTGTGCCATCTAGATCCAGGCGCGATCAGAGGGGATGAGCATCAGGCTCTAGAGGTTCAGGGTAGAAGATGCACAGAGACCAGCACTACAGAGTGTAGCAGATGTGGCCGAAGACATGTGGGTCAATGCTTAGCAGGTTTAGGTGCTTGTTTTGGGTGTGGGAAGCCCGAACATACTCTTAGGGATTGTCCAGCAGCCAGACAGGGTCATGATCGGGGCCAAGGCCCAGCCTCCAGTTCAGCAACTCCACCGCATGCCCAGCCTAGCAAGGGGCATCTACTAGTGGGGGTGGTGATCAGCATCAAAATAGATTCTATGCCCTGGCATCACGTCAAGAGCAGGAGGCCTCCACTGATGTAGTCACTGGAATGTTACGAGTATTTCACCTTGATATATATGCATTGTTAGATCCAGGGGCTACTTTGTCTTTTGTGATGCCCTATGTTGCTAGTAGTTTCAGAGTCAATCCCGAAATCTTATCAAGACCCTTCTCAGTTCTACTCCAATCAGTGATTCAGTTATAGCTAGATCGATATATAGAAATTTCCCTATCACAGTCCTTTAGAAAGTCACCTTAAGAGATTAGTAGAGTTAGCCATGACTGATTTTGATGTTATCTTCAGCATGGATTGGCTACATGCATGCTATGCCTCAGTCAATTATAGAACCCATATAGTAGAGTTCAGTTGTGCCTGTAGGTCACTTCATTTCCTACCTTAAGGAAAGAAAGATGATTTCTAAAGGTTGTGTGTACCACCTAGTTAGGTTAAGAATGCTACGTCCAACACCCCAACTATCCAGTCAGCTCTTGTAATGTATGAGTATCCAGAGGTGTTTCTAGATGATTTGCCCGGAATCCCTCCCGAGCGGGAGATCGATTTTGGTATTGACCTTCTTCCCGATACGCAGCCTATATCTATTTCTCCTTATAGAATGGCTCCAGCGGAGATAAAGGAGTTGAAGAAGCAGTTGAAGGATCTTCTAGACAAGGGTTTCATCAGACCTAGCAAATCCCCATGGGGTGCTCCAGTTCTCTTTATCCGCAAGAAGGATGGTTCTCTTCGTATGTGCATTGATTATCGACAATTGAACAAAGTTATCGTCAAGAACAAGTATCCTTTCCCCAGGATTTATGATTTGTTTGACCAGCTTCAGGATTCTAAGTGTTTTTCTAAGATATACCTTAGAGTCGGATACCATTAGCTTACGGTTCGGGAGAGTGACATCCCGAAGAAAGCCTTCAGGACTCAGTATGGTCACTATGAGTTTGTAGTTATGTCTTTTGGACTAATGAATGTTTTTGTAGCTTTTATGGATTTGATGAACAGGGTGTTCAAGCCATATTTGGATATGTTCATGATTGTGCTCATAGATGATATCCTTATATACTCTCGGAGCAAGGAGGAGCATGCTGCTCATTTGAGGGTGGTGCTACAGACTCTTAAGGATCACCAGTTGTATGCTAAATTCAGTAAATATGAGTTTTGGTTGAACTCGGTGGCATTTTTTAGCCATGTGGTGTCTAGTGAGGGTGTACAAGTGGACTCTCAAAAGATAGAAGCAGTGAAGAATTGGCCTAGACCAGCGAGTCCTTCGGAAATCAGGAGTTTCTTAGGTTTGACTGGTTATTTCGGAGGTTTGTTGAAGGGTTTTCATCCATTGCAGCACCGTTGACTAAGTTGGCCTAGAAGAAAGTGAAGTTTCAATAGTCGGAGGCTTGTGAGAAGAGCTTCCAAGAGTTGAAGACTTGACTTTACTCACTCCGGTGTTGACCCTACCTGAGGGTACCGAGGGGTTTGTGGTATATTGTGACGCCTCGAGGATCAGCCTTGGTTGTGTACTCATGCAGCACGGTAAGGTCATAGCCTATGCTTCCATGCAGCTGAAGGTTCATGAAAAGAATTATCCGACTCACGATCTCGAGTTGACGGCAGTAGTATTTGCCTTGAACATTTGGAGACACTATTTGTACGGGGTCCATGTAGATGTGTTTACGGACCACAAAAGCCTACAGTACGTGTTTACCTAGAAGGATCTGAATCTACGCCAAAGGAGGTGGTTGGAGTTGTTGAAGGATTATGATATGAGTGTCCTCTACCATCCAGGCAAAGCTAATGTGGTGGAAGATTCTCTTAGCAGGCTTTCTATGGAGAGTGTGTCCCATGTAGATGAGGAGAGGAAAGAATTAGGGAAGGATGTGCATTGGCTTACACGGCTAGGAGTTCACCTTATTGACTCAACAGAATGTGGTGTTATTGTTTAGAATGGGTCAAAATCATCCTTAGTGACCGAAGTTAAAGCTAGATAGGACGAGGATCCTATTTTGGTAAAGTTGAAGGAAGCCATTCAGAATCAGAAGGTAGAAGTCTTCTCCAAAGGGGGAGATGGTGTGCTTCGATATCAGGGTCACTTGTGTGTTCCTGGTGTTGATGATTTGAGAGATCGGATGTTGCACAAGGCTCATGGTTTCAGATATTCTATACATCCAGGTGCTACCAAGATATACCGTGACCTACGGAAAGTTTATTGGTGGAGTGGCACGAAGAAGGACATAGCAAAATTTGTGGCTAAGTGTCCAAATTGCCAACAGGTGAAAGTGGAACATCAAAGACCTGGAGGTGTGCTCCAAGACGTTAGTATCCCCACTTGGAAGTGGGAGGATATCAATATGGACTTCATTACAAGGTTGCCTCGCACTCGTCGATAGTATGACTCTATTTGGGTGGTTGTAGGTAGGTTAACTAAGGCAGCTCACTTTCTACCAGTCAAAACTACCGATTCAACGGAGGATTATGCTAAGTAGTACATTCGGGAGTTAGTTAGGTTGCATGGAGTTCCATTTTCCATCATATCAGATAGAGGTACTCAATTTACCTCCCATTTTTGGAGATCGTTTCAAAAGGGACTTGGTACTCAAGTCAAGCTTAGCACAATCTTTCACCCGCAAACAGATGGTCAGGCGGAGCAAACAATTCAGACTCTTGAGGATATGTTAAGAGCGTGTGTAATTGATTTCAAGGGTAATTGGGATGATCATTTGCCTCTCATTGAGTTTGCATATAACAACAACTACTATTCTAGCATTCAGATGGCTCTGTTTGTGGCTCTTTATGGGCGAAGGTATAGATCACCTATTAGTTGGTTTGAGGTCGGTGAAGCTACATTGATAGGTACAGATTCATGGAGAAAGTTCAACTTATAAGGGACAGGTTGAAAACAACTCAGAGTCGCCAAAAGTCCTATGCGGATGTGAGAAGAAGAGAACTTGAGTTTGAAGTCGATGATTGGGTGTTTCTGAAAGTATCTCCGATGAAGGGAGTGATGAGGTTCGGAAAGAAAAGGAAACTCAGTCCCCGTTATGTTGGTCCATACCGAATTGTGAAACGGGTTGCCAAGGTAGCATATGAGTTGGAGTTGCCCTCAGAATTGCTTCAGTCCATCCAGTTTTCCATGTATTGCTCTTAAAGAAGTGTTTGGTTGATCCAGCTTTGGTTGTTTCGGGGGAGAGTGTAGGTGTGAAGGATAGCCTTAGTTATAAGGAGATTCTGATAGAAATACTTGACCGTCAAGTTCAAAAGCTAAGAAACAAAGAAGTAGCCTTAGTCAAGGTTCTATGGAGGAACCAACATGTTGAGGGGGCCACATGGGAAGCCGAAGCAGATATGATGGCTAAATACCCACATCTTTTCCCTTCTGGCTCGGTTTCTTTATATTAGTTTCCTCCTTAGTACTCTATTCAGTTTCATGTTCATCTCATGTGCCCCAGTTTCTTTCATGTCAATAAATGTATGTGTGATTCATGAATTCAGTTCAGTCATGTAGTTTAGTCCGGAGTCAGTCACTCCGTCAGTTTCGAGCCTGCATGTTCAGTATTTGAGTATAACGATTCCATTTCTCTACTTTTCAGTATGTTTTTCCATATTCGAGGATGAATGTTCCCAAGGGGGAGATATTGTAATACCTTAAAAGCCCTAAGATTAGACCTGAGAGTTGAAACGGAGAAAATAAGATTTTTCTGCTCTAGGTCATAGGACGAGTCGTCCAGTGATCTATGAGGTACACCACGAGTCGTTAAGTGACTCTTGGTGTGGAGGAGAAGATGGCTACGAATGGAGGTCTGGGGGTTGACCACGGCAGAAGGCACGATTCGTGTTCAGGACCACGAGTCATTGGGATGCATGGTCAGGAGCTGAAGTGGATATTGAAATGATTGGCAGTGTTCCCCACGACCAGTCACCACGAGTCGTCAGGTACACCACAATTCATGGTGTCCCTCGTGGTGACCAGCAGAGGTAAGCTTTCTAGTGTTGGTGACGAATACAGGCCACGAGTCGTCCTCTCAGGTAACGAATCGTCTAGTCCCTCGTTGGGACTGGCAGTGTGATTTTCCCTGCGAATTTATTAAGGGGGTTTTCCGTAATTCCTAAGTTCCTAAGACCTAAGATATGTAGTTTTAAGCTCAGAATAGTGTGTTTTAAGAGGGTTAAGTTCATTCACGGCTTATTCACTTTCATGCATGCAAGTCTACAAGCTCCTAGGGGTGATCAAGCCTAAATTCCTCAAGTTCTTCCCTAAATTCTCATTAGGCAATCAAGGGAGTTGTGAACTCAGATTTCTACAGGTATGTAAGGCTATGAATGGGTGTATCAATCCACACACATGCCCAATCCCTCTTCAATTCATAAAATTCTAGTTGATGAATCTATGGAGTTTTAACCCAACATGTGAATTCTCTAAGTTTCAATCATGGGTATGATCTAAGCATGTTCAAATATTGAATTATGATTAATGGGAATATTTTACAATGTTTTCAATCATAAATTATATTTTAAAGTTTTATAAATTATGATGCCCATCCATGAAAGTTCATGAAAGTTGAGATCTATGAAATATGTATTCAAGCATGATGAGATGTATATGAAGAAAGTATGATTTCGAATTACCCATGTCTATGTTCATATTTTCAAATGATCAAGTCTATGTCAAGCATGTTTAAGTATTGGACAAGCTTATATGATCAAGTATGCTCCATGATTTATCTAAACTTCATGTATTAGCTTACCACATAGATTTTGGAGTCTAGACTCCCACTATTTTCAGCTTGTAGTATGGCTTGAGCCCAAGGCTCCACCTGTTATGATTTCAGAATTATGCATGTATATTATGAGTCAGCTTCGTCACTAGACGATGGTTCATCTTTGTAGAAAAACGATGGAGAGCATATGCATATTTTTGGAAGTAGTGTCTAGTACTGAGTAGGCTATGGGTCAGTCAGCCCTATGCCTCAGAACTACGCGCTAACTTAGGTATGTTTAGATTATTATGGGACCTCCCTTGTGAGCTTCCCCTGCCCCTAAGGGGCCTTTAGTTTGATATCGATATCATGGTAGCGTCCTTAGCCCTAGCAAGGCTTTGGACGGCTCTTCCCACTTGAGTGTGATAGTCGAGACCACGTAAGCTCTATCATGGTAATGTCGGTTATATGACGAGTCTCCCATTGTTCCTCATGATTTCAGTTATGCATGTTCATCAGTCATGATATTATGTTTTCAACAGGTTTGACCCAATGTTCAGTTTTACTTATAATTATCAGTTTTTAGCTTTAGGTCATTCGATTCAGTTATGATATTCAGTTATGTTCAGATCATGATTTCAGAAAATAGCATGCAAGCCCTACTCTCAGAATCTTATCTTGATTATATTTTATGATATGCATGATTTATGATTTTACTTACTTAGCTGTTTTACTTGTCTTACATACTCGGAACATTCCATATACTGACTGCATATTCTATGCTGTATCGTTTCATGATACAGGCTCGGATATTCAGGCTCAGTTTCACCATTAGCCAGATCTGCAGCATTAGCACTTATCATCTAGAGTGGAGAGTCTTCATCATTCGAGGGCCCTTCTTCTCAGTTGTATGTAATACTTTCAGTTTCAGACTTTAGTGAGTTAGTTGGGGTCTTGTCCCATCAACTCGTCAGTAGTAGAGGCTTTTCAAACATAACATGTAATCAGTTTCGGTCTTGAGTTATGTATTCCTATGTTATGACATTATTAGACTTCTGGTATGTTAATTATGTTGATCTTCCGCTTTATTATGATTGAGTTAGATGATATGTTCATGCCATCGATCGACTTGGAACCTCTTGGGTTTCTTTATTCCGTGTCTCGATCCGGACCTATGTTCTGGTCATGACAGTTTAAGAGTTTGATCTAATACTTATTTCAATGAATAAAAACATCATGGAAATAGTGATTGATTGAAAGGTAAAAAAAATCTCTCGCTTTTACATGAGCACTTAAATGCATGCATTATATGTGTACTTCATGTTAATTATTACAAAAATTATATTATTATACTTTTAACAGATTAACATTTAATATAGATATTAGCATTACGAAGATGCATTATAATACAAAGTTGTATGGTAGAATAGAATATATAGTAAGTTATTCATTTAAACAATTAGTGTTGTCACCCAATTTGGCCCTCCACATTTTCAATTAATTATTCAAGCTTCTCGAATTACAAATAGAGTGAAATATTTATTTTACAAGGACAAAATATTTTTTAACATTATTTTGCCATTTAAAAAAAATTAATATATATATATCCTAATATTTTATTATTACTATTATTATTATTATTATAAATATTAAATATATTTATTTGATTAGTTTGAAAATTAATTTATATAAAAAACAAGTGCCATATTAAATACGTATTTCACTGTTGATCAAGTTGAGGTCATTATGGCCTAACTATAATAGCTAGTACATTTTTAAAAATAACTATTTTTACTTTTGTTAAGTTCAAAAAATTTAATTAATTAATTGAATAATTAAGTCGTCTCATTTGTACCTCAAACTATGTTTTAAAGAAGTAGATTAATTTTAAATAATTTGACTATTCTATTAATATTTTGATTACAATTGAATTATTTTAGCTACAATCTAAGTCCAACTTTCACCCTTTTTACACTATCAAAACCAGCCCTCTATTATCTCTTTTTCTAATCCAAAATACTACCCAATGTCGGCCCAAATATTAGCTCAAAAAATCCACCAAACACCTCAGAACCCCATACTCTTCCTAGTTTCCTCAGATTAACAATTCACACCGACAAACCCCTACACTCTTTCTCCTAACCTGCAAACCTTATCCCCTTTCCCCAAAAATTCGCTTGAAATTACGCTTACAACACCGAAAATCTCGCACTTTCTCCACTGCTAGCGTGAGAAGGTGAGCTTATCTGTGTCTCCATCTCCATCAATCTAGAGCAGGTAACCTCCCACTCCCACTGTCAGTTTTTTTTAATTTTTTTTTTTGCTTTTATCTTTTCTTTTTACTCTACCCTTCTCTTTAAAGTTACATAGAAAATCTCTTGTCCTAAATTTTCTGTAAAAGGGGACTTTGGTCATCCTTTGAGGGGACCAGCGGATGGCCGTAAAAATACAGTCTTTTGAAAAGATCGAATTTCGGCAAAATTTGTATCGAGCATTAAGCATCAAAAAATAAGTTTTCTGTTTTAGTTTCCAACTTCTACATTCTGTTTCCGAGATATCGGAGGACAGACCAAGAAAATAAGTTGATCCTCAAGCTCTCAAACGCCTTAGCGCTGCACACAAAGAAATCCATAACTTCTAATTTCTTTCTTGCTATTTGCTTTCTTTCCTCTCAGATTCAAATGAATGTGTATGTGTCTTTAAACTCAAGTTTAGATTCTGCTTTTTCTTATAAATTACGCTTTAAGATTCATTTGTGATATGCATCCCCTTTAGATGTGTTGATGAAGTTCATTATTTCACCATTATCTTAGAAAGACATTTACTGATGATATGTATTAATTCCCTTTTAAATGTGTTGATGAAGTTCCTCATTTCACTCTTATTTAGAAGGCAACATTAAGATATTTTTTAGTCATTTTAGTGTAAGAATAATATGAGTATTTTTTTCTCTTAAAACAAAAAAAATGAAGAAATCAGCCTTACCAAGAACCAAATAATTCTTAAGCTTTTGACGATACGCTGTTTAGACTGTTAATTATGATTTGTTAAATATCTAAAAATCATATCAGTAGGCTATTTGAATTGAACCAATGACTCAACACCTAAAAATTTATCTCACGTCCATAAGATCTTAAATTTTCATTATATAAACATCATGTTCGGCTGTCGTAAGTCTTAGTTGTATTTATGTTTGGCCATGGTAAGTCTTAATTGTTGTTAATATATGTACTGTTTTGTTAACTTCCTTCTTATGTTTAGAAATGTGGCTATAACGTGATTCTCATCTCGTTGGAATAGGCATTATTTTAAATGCCGATGTTGCACTTGGAAATTTTTTAATATATATTTAAATTGGCTTCGCCGTTTACATTCGCTATTTGAGTTAAAATTCTCGCCTATTACTTATAAATTATGCCAAGAGATGCTTTGTTTAAGTTTGAAGTAATATTTTCGTGACATATTAAGTATTGATAGACTAATGGATTTCTTCATGTGGTGATTTCCATATTTGGCAAGCTCCGCCCAAGTCCTCTGAATACTAAAGTGTTTGAGGGCTACTTGTGCTTTCTGCTTGATAACTCAAAATGACTCCCAAGTAGTGTTTAACATGTTATTTACTAACTTGAAGGTTTTTTGGTTTCAAGTAATCATTTCCAATATACATGTTTCACTAAAAGACATGTGTTAGGTTTCTCTCTTGTTGGAATACTAGAATGAAAATCATGTTTTGATAATATAGATTCTAGCCTAAAATATTAGATACTCCTAAAAATGTCCGCAATGTTTAGTTTGATCCAGTGTACCCTTCTGTTTGTCTTCTTCTTCTTCTTTCTTTCTTTTTTTGGTTTTTTGTGTGTGTGTGTTCAGGTTTCAGACATGAATTCATTTTAATTTTTAATAATATCACGTTTAGTTTTTTTTCTGTGCTACCATTTTTAGTCGGCAAAAATGTTCTCCTATGTTTGGACATGGTTGAGTAGGACATTATATTCTTCTCTGTTAGGAATGGTGTAATCCTTATATTTGAAGTTTAGTTTAGAAAATAATTTGAACATTCAAATGTGATGTAACAACTTAAGATGTTCTGCTCATAAAGGTCAATAATTGCTCAAAGGATTTTTATGTGTGTTGATATCTAGCTTAAGGTTTTAAAACATGTATGTGCTTTATGCTTCTATGTAGATATTGCATTAGCAAGTTTTTGTGAGTCTTCTTTACGCTTAGAGGCTGGGCCTTCAATCTTAAATTCTGATTGTTAGTTTAAAACAATGAATTCGTGAAGTTAAAATGTGTGTTATGTTAAATAAGTTATGATTTAGACTCTCTACATTTTTTAGAAGCATGACCGTATGTTCTTTAAGGTTGAAACCTATGCTATAATGTGAAGTTCATGGTAGTCTACATTTATATTAAAGCTTATTTGAATGTTGATGCATATCTTCTGTTTATTTTCTACTGGATACAACACTCCTAATTCTATTCTCTTTCTTCTATTGCATATAATTTAGTGAGCTCAATGACCTCTTTTTTCCAACATATTTCTAGGTTGGGTTGAGGCCTAACATAACGCCACATATCATTGTGTCAACCCCTCTATACAAGAAAGCTGAAGTGAAAAGATATAGCGGGCCAACGTCCAAGTCAAAAGCAGTTCCTACGATGGAAAGAAAGAGCTAAAATTACACTCGAGATTTGATTCTTTGCCTTTTATTTGTGCATTATTTGTTCAACTTGCTAACACCTTTTATATTTTTTTTTTAAGCTTAGATGAGTCTTTATGCGGAACGTGAGGGTCATAGCTACAAAAATATTATTTGTTTTCTCGTGACACCTTGACATTTTTAAATAGTCTATCAATTTAAACAAACATTGTTTTCCGGATCCTTAAAAGCAATTTCACAGTTTTTACTTTTTAGAATTTTTTTTAACACCGATAGAATTGGTTTAAGATATGATATATATTTTCAAAATATTTTAATTGAAATGGATTTTATGTCAAAAATTGCTTAAATAACATAAAGATAATTCATATTGTTTTAGTTATAAAGTGAATTCATATGTTCATAAGTCTGGAAGTTGGACTAAGTATTTAACTTCAGAAAGTTTGGAATTCATGGACTTTAAAAAAAAAAAATAACAAGTCATGTTTATAAAATTAGTTGGGGTTATAAATTAATTTACAAGTTGCATTAATAAAATAATTCAAATGCTATAAATAATTTCAAACAAAATCGCTTTTTGAACTTATATTTTTTTAAAAAAATACATTTTTAGCCATAATATATCTAAATTCGTTGGTCAATTGCATTTGCGGATTTCTCAAGGTGTCTGACACCTTTCGCGAGAGATAACCAGAACTCTTACCTATTTAATTACAAGATTTTTTTAAGATTACCCTTTTTAAATTCATTTTCTAATTTTCTTAAAATAAGGTGGCGACTCTATGTTTTTCACAAATGAGTCAAATTATGGGATGTTTTTTAATGCAGGTTCGAAAATGAGTCGTAACAGAATGGCGACTCCGCTAAGGATTCGTCTAGGTTCTAACCAAAAGCATTTATTTATTTAGGTAATCTTATTTGAGTTAACTATTTGATTATGAAATTATTTATTTAAATTATATATGTCATTGCATTTCATGGCATGAACTCCGTTAATTGGCACAAAACACAAATCACACGAACACAAGGCGGTTATGCGGATCACAACCATTTTATACTCAAACTGCAAGTATTTTTTAGGACACCCTGATAGGTAGTTGGTTCGCAGGGTCACCAAACAGTCGTCATTCTCCCACTTTGAGTCGTCCGCTCAGGTACCAAGTCTTTTCAAAAGTTAAATCTAGTCAACCTAGAGTAGAGCAAAATCAAAACCCATTTTAGAGTAGTTTCTTAAACGGTTTAATACCCCTGGCGTATTAAATCCATTAGTAGACCACCCTATTGTCTAAAGGTCTTTGACCCGAAGACGTTCATCCAACTATTTGATAATTTGAAAGATATATATATATATATATATATATATATATATATATATATATATATATATTGAGTTGTACGAATCATTGTCCCACGAGGTTGGAATTTTATTTTGATAGTTCTTTTATGGTAATCGAAGGAAGATTCATCTGAAAGATGTTCGAAAAATTCAGAAGTCCAAGATTGAAGGACTCCTTCCCTTGACAGCTTAGTTTAGGATTTACTATTATACCCCTGCATGAGATTGATATATTTATCCATTTTCCCCTTATTTTGTATCCCATTTGGATTATCCTTAAAGTTTTGTAGTTATTATTAATGAATGTATTTTGGGGAAATGGAAATTTATACAAACAATATATACATCATTCAAATGTTAGGCTTACCTTTGGCTTAAAAGGTCACATATTTATTAGGACGCATTATATGTTTACGTGCTAAATGTTATCTAATTTTGCTTCATTCATGCTTATTTGGTCTATGTGTTTAATACATATGTTTTGCTTTAAACATGATTAATCCATTATCCAATTTCAAAGTTTTAGAATATCTTTAGGCATATAAACTCAAATTGAGTCATCCTTACTTTCAGAAATTCACCCTCGAAATTGTTTAAAATCACTCAAGTTTCATATCCAATACATTTTTTCCTTCTTTTAGAAAATTCGTTGGGTCAATGATTAATTCAGATTGATCATATCATCATCCATTATTTTTTATATACACAGTTTTCATTGTATATGAAAAGTGTATAAACATTCATAACTTTCTTCAAAACACATAGTTTACTTTGTTCAAATTGCTCTTCTCTCATCAAAATATCAGTATCTGTCGAATGGCCAAAATTCTGTCCATTCAATTATTCTTTTTACAGTCGCCCATTTTACTCGAATTTTAGACTATTATGTTTTTAGCAAAACAAGTGTTACTTGCTTTATTATTTTGATAAACTATTATGACCAATGGACTAACACTTTCATCTTTGAGTTATTCTTTTCTTTTAGAGGTTGATTTGTGTTGGTAATCAAACTTGCTCACTTCACAAAGATCGAAGCAAAGCAGTACTCACTGGCAGAACATTTGCACTTTATACGGTCTAAGGCCAAGAAAGTAACTACAGACTCATTATTTCCCACTTGGACTATCAAGAAGACTCGCTCCAACATGGGCTCTAGTTTAATCAACATAGTCACTTCATCTGAGGAAACCCCCACTTTCCCTATCACAACCGACCGTAGCACCTTGACAGGATCAGAAGAAACCTTAGAGGTTATTGCTCGTTTGGAGCGACAAATTGTTGAGCTAAGTCACATGGTGATGCAAACCAGAGTTGTTTCACAGACCCTACCAAACACGACCCCACTTCCTGATGTTGGTCAAAAAAGGCCTATGTTACCACCTCCTATTCCAATCTCAGATAAGTTTGGCCAAGGAGATTATTTCAACACTTCTCAGCAAGTTCAAAATACTTCGTACACTCATCCAACTCAGAATTTTCCCCTCGTATACACATTTGCTCCTCCAAAGGCCCATAACACACCGCTGGCACGCCATGGTCCGCCAGTGTACATTTATGTCGCTGCTTCACTTGAGACACAAACCTAGGGGCTATGTCACCTTGATGCTAATCAATATGCTAATCAATATCTTAGAAGATGCCATAAGAAGCTTGCGCGGTCTCCGTTGTAACCAAAGCGTGAAGTATGAAGAGTTATGTGCATTTCTTGAGGTAGAGTTGCCACCAGGTTACAAGATTCCAAAGTTTGAAAATTTTGACTGATCAGGAAACCCATTTTTTCATTTGAAATTCTACTAGGAAAAGTTGATCGGTGTGGGTAAGAATGAAGGGATAAGAATCAAGTTATTCAATCAAAGTTTGAGTGGAAAAGCTTTAGTGTGGTACTCCAAGAAGGATACCACAAATGGCGTACATGGGATGACATGGCTAATGCTTTCATGGATCATTACAAATTTCATATTGAGATCGCTCTTAAAAGAATCTCGATTACAAAGCTAAAGCTGAAATCAACTGAATGCTTTCGAGAATATGCTATACGGTGGAGAGAAGAAGAATCTAGGGTACGCCACATATGGAGGAAACAAAAATGATCACTTACTTCATCCAGGAACAAGACTCAGACTACTATGAATGAATGGTGACAATGGGCCGTGAATATCAAATGGACTAAAGACATTACTCTCAACCAGGGATACACAAAATTAGTAAAATTAAATGTCAAAAGTCGAGGAACACATGTCAATACCAAATAGCTGCGGTAAAAATTTTGAGGAGGGACATTTTTTTTCAAAATATTGGTACAAGAATGCTATGAACTCAATTGTCACCACCACCTAAGTCAAAAACATTTTATTCAACCAAAAATGACTCAGCTAGTAGGTTGGTACCCTTAAGAATCTCTCCTAGTAATCTATCATCCTACCCACACACTATGACACTTTAACTACATTTAGTTTCCTAGATTCAATTGAAAGTAAGCCTCTTGGGAAAGAACCATAGTTAAGAAAACCTGAAAGGAGAACATATATTGTCATGACCCGAACATAGGTCCGGACCGAGACATAGAACCTAGAACCACAAATGGTTCTAAGTCGATCCATGACATAAACGTGATAATCAAAGCACATATACATCAAGAGAAAGTTGATAACTAAAAAATGTATAAGCGGAAGTCTGAATGCATATCAACTATACAGAGTCAACACTGACAAAGCTGGAATTCTACATTTTGTCTGAATACACTCTAGCATGTCTGAAGAGTTAATGGGACAACACCCCCAACTAGCTCACTAAAGTCTGAAAACTGAAATAACATAACACAACTAACTGAAGGTCCTCGAAGGATGAGGACTCACCAACAAGAGAAAATGAACTAAGCTATGGGGACTGGCTAACGGCGAAACTGAGTCGAGTATCTGAACCCGTCTCATGAAACGATACAGCATAGAGTATACGGTCAGTATTTGGAATGTACTGAGTATGAGAAGTAAAATAGGTTGAGTAAGTATAAACTGAAATCATGCATATAAGTATAAATCATTAGATCATGAGAGTAAGGACTACATGCTGATATCTGAAAACATGAATAGTCATAAACTAAATCTCATATTTGAATCAAATGACCTAAAGTTGAAATTAGAATCAAATTGCTTGCCATAACTGAAATCATAAGTAAAAACTTATAAAGTGATTATTGGGTCAAACCTACTGAAAACATAATATCATAAGTCATAAACATGCATAACTGAAATTTTGAGGAACAATGGGAGACTCGTCGTAACCGACCACCACCATGTATAAGCACATGATGATCTCAAATCTTGCCCACGTGGATGAGGGCCATCCTAAGCCTTGTCAGGGCAAAGGATAAGTAAGGTGTGATATCATGGTGTGCCCTTAGGCAGGGGAAATGCTATCTTGAGAGGCCCCAAAATATACCTACATTAGCGCGTAGTTTATGAGACCAGGGAACCTTGGAACCCTTAGCCTACTCAGTGCTAGACACTACTCCCAAAACATGTATAATTCTCATATAATCACATTCTAGAACATAACATGAATATGAACATTGGGGAGTCTTAACTCCAAAATATATATCATAACTGATCTTGTTAGCCTTGGCTAAATCATGAAACGTGCTTGACTTGTGTGGGCTTTCCCAAACCTTAAAATCATGTATACTTGAAATAGACTTCATAAGGAAATTCATAGATTCATACATGAGTACTTTGTAAACATTCAATCATACTAGATATTTCATCATACTTGAATTCATAAATCATAAACTAGACTTTTCATGAAACTTGCATAATTTGGGCATAATCTTCTAAAATTTGAAATCATAAATTTGTAATCAAAACATGCTTAAAATCTTCCCATGAATGTTCAAACAAACTTTGAAACATAGATGGGATTGACCCATAAATAATTTATAGAGGATTTCATAAAATTGGGTTAAAACCCCATAAGATCGTGGATTTGATCTAAAACTTGAATTCATATAATTAAGGAGAATTTTGAGATTGAGAGTGAAAGGAACTATCATTCATAGCCCTACATACCTGGGTAAATTGAATCTCAACTTATCTTTGAAAGCCCAAGAGATTTGGAGAAGAATTAGGGAGTTTCTAGCTTGATCTTCAAGGAGAATTTTCTAATCTTGCATGCGTGGGAGGTGAATGAATTAGAATAGGTTAAACGCCCTTAAAACCCTCCTAATAGAGCTAAAAATGACGTAGTTTAGGGCTTAAGAGCTTAAGAATTACGAAAATGTCCTTATTGATTTCACAGGAAAATTGACACTGCCATTCCCAACGATGGACTGGACGAATCGTGAGGTGGCTTGACTAGTCATCCCCTGACCCGTCGCCACTACTGGAATTCCATACTCCTTTTTCTTGTCAACCTGACCATGGCCCACTTTACGAGTCGTGAAGTGACACCACGACTCGTCCCTTCATTCGTCCCGATCACTGGATTTCAACATTATTTTCTACCTTGCCCAACCAATGGGTTGACCCACGACTCGTCGGGAGTGACAATGACTCATCGTCTCTTTTGTCGCCACAGACTAAGAATGACATCTCATCGAAACTAGGCACCACCTAATGGGTCACTTAACGACCCGTTAGGTCATACCACGAGTCACTAGATGACTTATTCTGCGACTTGATGTAGATTTTCCTGCTTTCTCTATTTCAAGTATAATCATAGGGGCTTTTGGGGTATTACAATATCTTCCCTTGGGAACATTCATCCTCAAATGTGGGTTAAACATACTAGAAAGCTGGGGAAAGGAACTGCAATCCAAAATACTAAACATTTGAAGCTGAAATCTAACGTAGTGACTGAACTGATACATATGACTGAACTGAATTCATAAATCATATATACGTACTAGAACATGAAAGGAACTGAGAGACATGAGCCAGCCATTAAACTGAATAGAGTATTAAAGAGGAAACTGATACCTCATGCTAGAACTGAGCCGATAGCGAAAAGATGCGGGTATTTAGCCATCATGTCTTCTTCGGCGTTCCACGTAGCTCCCTCAACAAGCTGATTCTTCCACAAGACTTTCACTGAAGCTACTTTCTTGTTTCTCAACTTTAGAACCTGACGATCAAGGATCTCAACCGGAACCTTCTCATAGCTCAGACTATCCTTCACACCTATGCTCTCCACTGGAACAACCAAAGTCGGGTCACCAATGCACTTCTTCAATAGGGATACATGGAAAACTGGATTCACCGAAGCTAACTCCGCTGGTAGCTTCAACTCATAGGCCACCTTGCCAACATATCTCAAAATCATATATGGGCCAACATATCAAGGGACTAGTTTTCCCTTTCTTTCTAAATCTCATCACTCCCTTCATGGGAGATACCTTCAGGAACACCCAATCATCAACTTCAAACTCAAGTTCTCTCCGCCTAACATCTGCATACGACTTCTGGCGACTTAGGGCTGTTTTCAACCTTTCCCTAATAAGTTGAACTTTCTCCATGGCCTCATGAACTGAATCTGGCGCTATCAACATAGATTCACCTATTTCAAACCGGCCAATAGGAGATATACACCGCCACCCATAGAGAGCCTCAAACGGAGCCATCTAGATAGTAGAGTGGTAACTGTTGTTATAAGTAAACTTGATGAGAGGTAAATGATCATCCCAACTACCTTTGAAGTTAATCAAACTTTCTCTCAGCATGTGCTCAAAAGTCTGAATGGTCCGCTCGGCCTGACCATCTGTCTATGGGTGAAAAGCTGTGCTAAGCTTGACCTGAGTACCAAGGCCCTTCTAAAACGATCTCCAAAACTGGGAGGTAAATTTAGTACCTCTATCTGATATGATGGACAAGGGAACTCCATGCAACCGAACTAACTCCCGAATGTATAATCTAGCATATTCCTCAGCTGAATCCATAGTTTTGACTAGTAAGAGATGCGCTGTTTTAGTCCACCTGTCTACAACTACCCATATAGAGTCATGTTGTCCACAAGTTTGAGGCAACCTTATGATGAAGTCCATATTGACCTCTTCCCACTTTCAAGTGAGGATAATGATGTCTTTTAGCACACCTCCCGATATTTGATGCTCAACTTTCACCTGTTGACAGTTCGGACACTTAGCCACAGACTTTACCATGTCCTTCTTCATGCCACTCCACCAATAAACTTCCCATAGATCATGATATATCTTGGTGGCACCTGGATGTATAGAATATTGAGAACCATGAGCCTCATGTAACATCCATTCTCTCAAATCATCGACACCCAAAACATATAAACAACCCCGATATCGAAGTACACCATCCCCCCCTGGGAGAAGACCTCCACCTTTTGATTTTGAGCCAGTTCTTTCAACTTCACCAAAATTGGATCGTCATCTTGCCTAGACTTGACCTCAATCACCAAAGAGGATTCTGAACCATTCTGAACAATGATAGCACCATCTGTCGAGTCTACAAGGCGAACCCCTAATCGTGCAAGCCGATGCATATCCTTCACCAAATCTTTCCTTCCATATTCTACATGAGAAACACTCTCCATGGACAATCTGCTAAGGGCATTTGCCACTACATTGTCCTTGCCCGAATGATAAAGGACACTCATGTCATAGTCCTTGAGCATCTCTAACCACCTTCTTTGTCACAAGTTGAAATCCATCTGGGTGAACACATACTGTAGGCTCTTGTGGTCCGTAAACACACCCACATGGACCCTACACAAGTAGTGCCTCCAAATCTTCAATGCGAACACCACCGCTGCCAATTCTAGGTCATGTGTCAGGTAATTCTTCTCATGAGTCTTAAGCTGTCTAGAGGCATATGCAATGACCTTACCATGCTGCATCAACACACACCCAAGACCAACTCTAGAGGCATCACAATACATAACGAATCCATCCGTACCCTCAAGTAGGGTCAATATTGGGGCTGAAGTGACTCAAGTCTTGAACTCCTAAAAACTCTTCTCACAAGAACCCGATCACTGAAATTTGACTTTCTTCTAGGTCAACGTGGTCAATGGTACTGCAATGGATGAAAATCCTTTAAAAAACCTCCTTTAATAGCCAGCTAAACCCAAAATGCTTCTGATCTTCGAAGGATTATCTGGTATAGGCCAACTCTTCACTGCTTCTATCTTTTTATAGTGTACCTGTACACCCTCGCTTGACACCACATGGCCCAAAATGCTATTGAGTCCAACCAAAACTCACACTTGCTGAATTTAGCAAACAACTAGTGATCCTTGAGATAGCACAATCCTCAAATGAGCAGCATGCTCCTCCCCGCTCCGAGAGTATATGAGGATGTTGTCTATGAAGATAATCATGAACATGTCCAAATATGGCTTGAATACCCTATTCATTAGATCCATGAAACCTATATGAGCATTCGTTAGTTCCGATGACATAACTACAAACTCATAGTTACCATACCAAGTCTGAAAGGCTGTCTTCGGAACGTCACTTTCCCTAACTCTGAGCTGGTGATAGCCGGATCTGAGATCTATCTTTGAGAAGCACTTAACACCCTGAAGTTGGTCAAACAAGTCATCAATTTTGGGGAGGGGATACTTGTTCTTGATTGTGACCTTATTCAACTACTAATAGTGAATGCACATACAAAGAGACCCATCCTTCTTTTGAACAAAGAGAACCGGTACACCCCACAGGGACTTGCTAGGCCTGATAAAGATCCTTCAACTATTCTTTCAACTCATTTAGCTCAGTTGGAGCCATTATGTAAGGAGGAATAGATATAGGACATGTATTGGGAAGAAGGTCAATACCAAAGTCAATCTCCCGCTCAGGAGGGACTCTTGGCAGATCATTTGGGGAAACCTCTGAATATTCACATATCACAGGGAAAAACTGAAGAGTTGGGTCTCGGATGTAGCAACCTTAACCCGAACTAGGTGGTACACGCAACCCTTAGAAATCATCTGCCTTAAGATAGGACACAAAGCGACCACTGGACTACCCTTCCATTCTAGGACTGGCTCACCTAGAAATCGAAATTCTACCATACGGGTTTACAATTAACTGAGGCATAACATGCGTGCAACCAATCCATACCAAAGATAACATCAAAATCAATCATGTATAACTCTACTAAATCGATTGAAGTGACTTTCTGAAGGATTGTGACAGGGAAATTTCTATATACCCGTCGAGCTATAACTGAGTCACTGACTGGAGTAGAGAACGAGAAGGGTTCTGATAGGATTTTGGGACTGACTCCGAAACTAATAGCAACATAACGGGTCACAAAAGATAAAGTATCCCCTGGATCTAAAAATGCATACATATCAAGATAAAATACGCGTAACATACCAGTGACCACATCTGGAGAGAGCTCCTGCTCTTGACGTGATGAGAGGGCCTAAAACCTATTTTGACGCTGAACACCACCTGCACTAGTAGATGCACCCTGCTGAGCTGAGCGTGCTGATAGAGCTTCTAAACTGATGGCTACGTCATGGCCTCTACTATGGCCCAGTCTAGCTGAAGGGCAGTCTCTGAGCAGATGTTTGGACTTACCCCACCTGAAACATACACTTGACCCCGCTAGGTACTCTCCGGGTGCTTTCTGCCACACTTGACACAAACTGGCACGCCGGGCTCCCCTGACCTACTCCCTTGTTCTCTAGAGTCTGATGTATTTTTGTCATGACCCAAGCATATGCCCAGATTAAGACACGGGACAAGGAGCCCCAAGAGACTCCAAGTTGACCCATTGAATGAACATGCATCTAACTCAATCAAATAAAGTGGAAGACTTAATAAAATAAATATAATAGAAGTCTAATCATAACATAACACCAGAACCGGAATTCACTTCATACATGACAAGTTGATTACTACATACAGTCTGAAAGCCTCTAACATATCTGATGGGTTGATGGGACAACGCCCCCAACTAACCTGAAAAGTCTGAAAACTGAAAATACAAGGATACTAGTAATGAATGGTTCTTGGGAGATGAGGACTCACCACTGAAGCTAGATGTTAACTTCAAAAACTGGTTAGTGATGGGGCTAAGTCTGAAGATCGAAGCCTATATCATGAAATGATATAACATAGAGTATGTGGTCAGTACTTGAAATGTACCGAATATACAAAATAAAGTAAAACAGATATTTAAAATACATAAAAGGTCATAAGAGTAGGACAACATGATCGTAATAGAAATATCATGATGCAACATAAGGCTCAAGGTTTCCAAAATATTCGTAAATCATTTATAATCATACTCACGAGAGAAAAGCTTTATTAAACATGAATTGAGAGCTAAAGTATATAATCATGATCTTACGTAAATCATGAGGAACAACGGGAGATTCTTATAGCCGACATATCCCATATGAGCCACACATGGAGCCCGACCTGTAAACCCTTAGTCGGGAGGGCATTTGTACCTTGCCAAGGGTAGAACCATAAAAGAGGTGTGATATCACAATAGAGGGCCCATTTGGGAAAAGGGGACAGTAACATGGAGGTCCCATCGTGGCTAGGTTGATGCGTAGTTCTGAGACTCTGGGCATGTTTGGACTCCGGGTCTACTTGGTGTTATATACTACTCCCAAAAAATATATAACGCTTATAGTATAATATACATAAGATTCATAGTCTAGTTAAAATCATGATAATCATAAGCATGCTTGAAATACGTGAACTAGCCATGAAAGTAAGGCTTGTGAGTCAGCTATAATTGTAAATCATAAATCACGAAGTTCATGCATATGTGCAAGACATGTATATATGATATTTATAAATTCATGATTAGCATTTGAGAGAAGTCATATAATAAGTTATAAATCATAATGGGTTAATGAACATCAAGATCAAAGTAGAATCATAACTTGATTTATCATGAAACATACATAATTGGGCATAGATTTATAGACATTTAAACCCATAAGTTTATAATTGAAATAGTTGTAAAATCTGCCCATGATTCATAGAATATGAATTGATACATGAAGGAGATTAACCCATAGCTAGATCAAAAGGATTTCAAAAGAATTGGGATAAAACCCCTAACACGACCCGAACGGAGGCCCGGATCGTAGACACGGGACAATGGACCCCAAGAGACCCTAAGTCGACCCAAGGCATAAGCATTCAACTATTTCATTCAATAACAAGAAGGTAACATAATTACAAACTCAGCAAAAATCGAACTTGATATAACAACAGAATAACATCCGAAGCTAATACACATCTAAGTCTGATAAGCCTCTAATCTAGACGAGCTTATGGGACAAAATCACAACTAGCTCAACAATACTGACATTGAAAATAAATCCAAGATAACTGAAAGTCTAGTCCTCGAAAGATGAGGAATCACCAATCACCCAGCTGCTAACTCTGATAAGCGACTACGAGTGGGGCTGAACCTGAGAATCGGACCTTGCATCATGAATCAATGCATCATAGAAAGTATGCGGTCAGTACGTGGAATATTCCGAGTATGCAAGGTAAGTAAAACCGCTTAAGTAAAATAAATCATTTTAAGCAACTCCTACATATCATAAGCTTTTAAGTATAAGTAGAAGGCTACATGCATTCATTCTGAAATCATGCTCTTATCATAATGTGATCATGCATAGCATTAGAACATCATAACTGACTCGGATGGCTCAAAGCTGAAACATACATTTATTTCAAAAGCTGAACAATGATTCAAACCTTACTTTTTGAACATGCATGCATAATGTAATTGTCATGAGTGATGAATATGCAAATCTGAATAATATATACAGTGGGAGACTCGTCACTTAACCGACATACCACGATAGAGCTTACGTGGTCCCAACTATCATACTCAAGTGGGTAGAGCTGCTCATAACCTTGCCAGGGTGATGGACGATACCATGATATCGATATCAAGCTGAAGTGCCATTCGGGCCGAGGATAGCTCACAAGGGAGGTCCCAATGATATAATAGTATCAACCTACGTTGGCACGTAGTTCTGGGGCATAGGGTAATCGACCCTTAACCCGCTCGGTGCTAGACTCTACTCCCAAAATATGCAATGCTCTATATCGAATATAACAAAGCTCAACATGAAATCATGCATAACTCAACATCGTATGAAATGAAGCTCAACATTGTCTATTGACAAAGCTCATAATGAAATCATGCATAGACTAGACATAATATGGATATGAAGCTCAACATTGCCTATTGAAAAAGCTCAATAATGACCTACATCTTAATTATGAAATCATGCATATGAGAAGCTTTATTTCGAAACATACCACAAGCTCAATCATAGGTGGGAGCATCTTCTCCAAATCATGTGGTAAGCTACGCATAGAAATATTTACTCAACATACCACAAGATAGAATTTATAATAAAAATTGGGAAACTTCACTTCAAACAATGTGGTAAGCTTATGTCGGGAAAATCATCACTTTAAATCGACATGTGGGCATCACCCAAAGCTTTATCATACTTGGATCTATTCAATTCATTTTGAAAACAACAACATAGATCATGGGTAGTTTTAGAAACATGTTTTTCATCATTAAATCTTATCATCATCACATACTTATCATAAATCACTTCTTTTATGAACTCATCATCCATGAGCGTTTTAGATTCAATTTTTGGAAAACAAATTTTATAAAGAAAAACAATTTAGAATCCACCCAAGCTTCATAAATCACCAATATAAACACAATCTAATTATACCCATGTATAGAGATTGAAGAATCATGCAATTGGGTAAAACCCCATACTTGATCATATATAGTTTATCACATTTTGATAGAAATTGGGCATGGGTGTGGAAGAAGACACCCACTCGTAGCCTTACATACCTGGGGATGGTGAATTCTAACATCCTCTAATTGCTCAAGATAAGATTCCCATGGAAACCTTGAGATTTCACCTTGAACCTCCTCTTCAAACCTTCAAACCTGCATGCATGAGAATAATGGCTTAGGATAGGTTTTCCCCTGCTAAAAACCCACTAAAACGAGCTTTCAACGACAATGAATAGGCCCCTTAGAACTTAGGAATTACAGAAAAGTCCTTACTAAAATAGGTGAAAATAACTGTCAGGGGTCCTAACAGACGACCTGACGACTCGTTACCAGGGCCAATGATCTGTTAGGTTGCTCGTCAAGTACAATGGATAGCTGGTCTATTGGGGCTCGTAATGGATGACTTAACGACTCGTCCCCCGTGACCATGGCTCGTGGTCAACTCCCATCAGGTAAACTGCCTTAACATTCATGAAAAACCATTTTTCATGGTCACGACTTACCTCACAAGTCATTGGGACTGGGCACGACTCTTGAGGTCCCATCTGTTTAGGTACACTGGCTACTTCTTCCAATTTAATTCCAACATCACCCCACGAGTGACATGACGACTCGTGATGGCTGACCATGAGTTATTCTCTCCCTCGTGGGGACCCCGATTCTTCACTTACTCTAGGCCTACCCACGAGTCACTTGATGACTCGTGGGGTTTCCTCACGAGTCATCCCACGACTCTTCTTGTGCCTGCAACATCAATTCCACAATTTTCTCGTTTCAACTCCCAGGTCCGATCTTTGAGCTTCCAGGGTATAAAAATATCTCCCCCTTGGGGACATTCATCCTTGAATGTTCGAAACACAAAAAAACGTAGAAACATGCAATCATCATATACGAATACCGATTATTCTAATCGAAAACTGACAAATGACTACCTCCGAAAAGAACTACATAGCTGGACTGAATTCATACATCACATACATTTATCATAACATAATTCAAACTTGTGCACATGACCTGAACATGGAAACTGATTAGAGAAATAGGGCAAAAACTGATATCTCAAACTAAAACTAAGACGGTAGGGAACAGGTGGGGGTATTTAGCCATCATAGCTGCTTCCGCTTTCCATGTAGCTCCCTCAACATGCTGATTTATCCACAACACCTTCACCGAAGCTACTTCTTTGTTCCTCAGCCTCCGAACTTGACGATCCAAGATTGCAATTGCAATTTCCTCATAACTGAGGCTATCTCCCACACCAACGCTTTCCACCGGGATTACTAAAGATGGATCACCCAAGCACTTTTTCAAGAGCTACACATGAAACACAAGATGAACTGAAGATAACTTCGAGGGAAAGTCCAACTCATACGCCACCTTACCAACTCTCCTCACGACCTGGTAGGGGCCAACATAGCGGGGACTGAGTTTCCCATTCTTTCTGAACCGTAAATCATGAAACATCTTGGTAACACCCGGATGGATAGAATACCTGGATCCATGTGCCTCATTCAATATTCGGTCCCTCAAATTGTCAACATATGGAACATATAGAAGACCCTGGTACCACAGCACCCCATCTCCCCCTTGGGAGAAAACCTCCACCTTCTGACTTCCAACGACTTCCTTTAGCTTTACTAGAATTGGGTCCTCATCTTGCCTAGCCTTCACATCCGCCACCAAGGACGATCTTGATTCGTTTTGCACAACAACGCCGCCATCGGTTGAGTCAACCAATCTAACTCCCAACCTCACAAGTCGATGGACATCCTTCACCAACTCTTTCTTTCCCTCATCCACGTGGGACACACTCTCCATAGAGAGTCTACTAAGTGTATCCGCCACCACATTAGCCTTACCCGGGTGGTAAAGAACACTCATATCATAGTCTTTAAGTAGCTCTAACCACCTCCTTTGCCGAAGATTGAGATCTTTCTGCGTTAACACATATTGCAAACTTTTGTGATTCGTGAATACATCCACGTGGACCCCATACAAGTAATGCCTCCATATCTTCAACGCAAACACCACCGCGACCAATTCAAGATCATGAGTCGGGTAGTTCTTTTCATGAACTTTCAACTGTCTCGAGTCATATGCTATCACTTTCCCATGTTGCATCAACACACACCCGAGTCCAACTCGTGAAGCATCACAATACACTACAAAGACATCCGTACCCTCGAGTAGAGTCAACACTGGTGCTGAAGTGAGTCGGATCTTTAACTCTTGGAAGCTTTTCTCACAAGCCTCCGACCATTGAAACTTCACCTTCTTCTGAGTCAACTTAGTCAATGGTGCGACAATAGATGAAAAAACTTCCACAAATCTTCGATAGTAACCCGCTAAGCCTAAAAAGCTCCTAATATCTGATGGGTTCACCGGTCTGGGATAGTTCTTTACCGCCTCGATCTTCTGAGAGTCTACTTTTATGTCCTCACCTGATACCACATGCCTAGAAATGCCACCGAGTCCAACCAAAACTCACATTTGCTGAACTTTGCATACAACAGATGATCTTTGAGGGTCTGAAGCACTATTCTCAAGTGAGCGGCATGCTCCTCCTCGCTCTGAGAGTATATAAGGATGTCATTGATGAATACAATCATGAACATGTCCAAATATGCCTGGAACACCCTGTTCATTAGATCCATAAAAGCTGCAGGGGCATTGGTTAGTCCAAAACACATAACAACAAATTCATAGTGACCATACCGAGTCCTAAAAACGGTTTTCAGGATGTCACTCTCCCGAACCCTGAGCTGGTGATACCCAGATCTGAGATCAATCTTGGAGAAACACTTGGCACCCTGAAGATGATCAAAAAAATCATCGATCCTGGTTAAAGGATACTTATTCTTGATGGTGACCTTATTCAACTGCAGATAATCAATGCACATCCGAAGCAAACCATCTTTCTTCCAGACAAATAACACTGGTGCACCCCATGGAGACTTACTCGGCATAATAAAGCCCTTATCTAACAGGTCCTTCAACTGATTCTTCAACTCTTTCAACTCAGATGGAGCCATTGTATAAGGCGGAATGGATATAGGCTGCGTGTCGGGAAGACGATCTATACCAAAATCAATCTCCCGCTCGGGAGGGACACCTGGCAAATCATCAGGAAAGACCTTTGGGTACTCACATACTACTGGTACAGACTGGATAGTAGGGGTTTCAGACTCCACGTCCCTAACCCTAACTAGATGGTACATGCAACCCTTAGAAATCATCTTCCTGGCCTTAAGGTATGAAATAAATCTACCTACAGGCACAACTCAACTACCCTCCCATTCTAAGACAGGCTCACCCGGATATCTGAACTCTACTGACCGGGTCCTACGATTAACAAAAGCATAGCATGCGAATAGCCAATCCATGTCGAGAATAACATCGAAATCGGTCATGGTTAACCCAATCAAGTCTGCTGAGGTGACCTTATGAAGAATTGAGATCGGGCAATCTCTATACACCCTTCTAGCTATAACTGAGTCACCTACTGGGGTAGAAACTGAGAAGGGCTCTGATAAGAGATCTGGACTGACTATGAAGCTACTGGCCACATAAGGTGTCACAAAAGACAAGGTAGCCCCCAAATCTAACAAAGCATGTACATCAACATGAAAGACTCTCAACATATCAATGACTATATCTGGTGAGGCTCCTGCTACTGATGAGTGGCTAAGTCATAGAATCTGTTCTGGTGCTGTCCGTCAGCTGTGCTAGTAGATGCCCCCTAATGTGCTCTGTGTGGGGGACGGGCTGCTGAACTAGAAGATGGGCCTCGACCCCAACCTGATCTTGTCTCACAGTGGGACAATCTCTGAGCATATGTCCAGGCTGCCCACATCCAAAACAAGCTCCTGACCCTGCCAAACACTAGCTTGTGTGCCTTCGGCCTCATCTGCGGCAAGCTGGATGCTAAAATTTGCGGGTCTGCTGCTATGACCCCTTGAGCCTGACGCTCGCCCTCTCTGATCATGTTTGGGCTGAGATGGCACACTTAGCACTAAAGATGCTGGGGCTGATGATCTCTGGTGGGTTTGCGTTGGTGCCCACCACCGGACCTCTACTGAGAGAATCTGTGGTCCTCAGTCCTGACCCTCTTGGCCTCCCTCTCCCTCGAATGTGCCGCCTCCATCTGCTGAGCATACAACACAATGCGAGGGAAGTCTATGTCCTAATAGAGCATAGCTGTCCTGTAGTCCTTGTCCAAATATCCGGCTATACCATGCACGAATCTGCTCACCCGCGCCCGCTGGTCTGCCATTAACTTCGGGGCATACTTAGATAGGCGGGTGAACTCAAGGACGTACTCTTGAACAGTCATCCTTCCTTGCTTTATATTCACAAATTCAACTACTTTCAACTCCCTCATCTCTAGAGGGAAGAACCGATTGAGGAATGCAACCTAAAACTCCTCCCATGTGACCAGACTTGCTCCTGTGACCCTGCTATCCTTCCAATGGCGAAACCAAATATGCGCAACCCCCTTCAACTAGTAGGAGGCCAACTCTGTGCACTCAACACTACTCACCCCCATAACCTGGGTGATCTTGACAATCTCATCAATGAAATCATGCGGGTCCTCATCTACCTCGGACCCTAGAAAATCTGACGGGTTCATTCTCAAGAAGTCTCGGACTCTGGCCGCCGCTGCATTACTGTTTTGAGGAATATGTGCAACGGCCTGCTGATTGACCTGAGTGGTCAAGGCCTGTGCAAGCATCTGAATGGCAGCTCAAAACTCAGCATGAGCGGTTGGCTCCAGAGCCTAAGGCTCCTGAACTGGTGGGGCTGGCTGAGACCCATGATCGTTTCCATCCTTGTGGTCTTTACTACATCCATTCCTTCTTCCATTCATCCTTCGAGGAGCCATGATTCCGCAATCACAAATAGCACGACTTAGGAGGATAGAAAGGCTTTTTATCGCACGACATAGATCATGAAAGAAGGGAACATTTCCTAAAATGTCTAGTAGCCTCTTTGTCATAGGTGTGGTGCGCTTCAGACCCATCAAAAAGACTCTACCTAACGCGACTTTCAGACTTCCTAGGAAACATCAAACCTATGGCTCTGATACCAAATTTGTCACGACCCGAATGGACGCCCGAATCATAGACACGGGACAAGGGACCCCAAGAGACCCCAAGTCGACCCATGGCATAAGCATTCAACTATCTCATTCAATAAATGAAGGAAACATAATTATAAACTTAGCAGAAGTTGAACTTGATATAACAACAAAATAACATCCGAAGCTGAACACACGTCTAAGTCTGATAAGCCTCTAATCTGGATGAGCATATGGGACAACACCCACAACTAGGTCAACAATACTAAAACTAAAAATACATCCAAGATAACTGAAAGTCTAGTCCTTGAAAGATGAGGACTAACCGATCACGCAGGTGGTAACTCTGATAAGCGACTATGAGCGGGGCTGAACCTGAGAACCGGACCCTACATCATGAAACGATGTAGCATAGAAAGTATGCGGTCAGTACGTGGAATGTACCAAGTATGCAAGGTAAGTAAAACCGCTTAAGTAAAATAAATCATTTTAAGCAACTCCTACATATCATAAGCTTTTAAGTATAAGTAGAAGGCTACATGCATTCATTTTGAAATCATGCTCTTATCATAACGTGATCATACATAGATTTAGAACATCATGACTGATTCGAATGGCTCAAAGATGAAACATACATTTATATCAAAAGATGAACAATGATTCAAACCTTGCTTTTTGAACATGCATGCATAATGTAATTGTCATGAGTGATGAATATGCAAATCTGAATAATATAGACACTGGGAGACTCGTCACTTAACCGACATACCACGATATAGCTTACGTGGTCCTAACTATCACACTCAAGTGGGTAGAGCCGTCCATAACCTTGCCAGGGCGATGGACGATACCATGATATCAATATCAAAATGAAGGGCCATTTAGGCCGAGGATAGCTCACAAGGAATGTCCCAATAATATAATAGTATCAACCTACATTGGCGCGTAGTTCTGGGACATAGGGTAATCAATGCTTAACCCGCTCGGTGCTAGACTCTTCTCCCAAAAAATGCAATCTTTATATCTTATATAACGAAGCTCAACATCGTCTACTGATGAAGCTCTACATGAAATCATGCATAACTCAACATCGTATGAAACGAAGCTCAACATTGTCTATTGACAAAGCTCATAGTGAAATCATGCATAGACTAGACATCATATGGATATGAAGCTCAGCATTGTCTATTGACAAAACTCAATAATGACCTACATCTCAATTATGAAATCATGCATATGAGAAGCTTTATTTTGAAACTTACCACAAGCTCAATCATAGGTGGGAGCATCTTCTCCAAATCATGTGGTAAGCTACATATAGAAATATTTACACAACATACCACAAGCTAGAATATATAATAAAAATTGGGAAATTTCACTTCAAATAATGTGGAAAGCTTATGTCGGGAAGATCATCACTTTAAATCGACATGTGGGTATCACCCAAAGCTTTATCATACTTGGATCTAATCAATTCATTTTGAAAACAACAACATAGATCATGGGTAGTTTTAGAAACATGTTTTTCATCACTAAATCTTATCATCGCCACATACTTATCATAAATCACTTCTTTTATGAACTCATCATCTATGGGCGTTTTAGATTCAATTTTTGAAAAACAAATTTTATAAGGAAAAATAATTTAGAATCCGCCCAAGCTTCATAAATCACCAATATAAACACAATCTAATCATACCCATGTATAGAGATTGAAGAATCATGCAATTGGGTAAAACCCCATACTTGATCATAGATAGTTTATCACATTTTGATAGAAATTGGCATGGTCATGGAAGAAGACACCCACTCATAGCCTTACATACCTGGGGATGGTGAATTCTAACACCCTCTAATTGCCCAAGCTAAGATTCCAATGGAAACCTTGAGATTTCATCTTTAACCTCCTCTTCAAACCTTCAAACTTGCATGCATGAGAATAATGGCTTAGGATAGGTTTTCCCCTGCTAAAAACCCACTAAAACGAGCTTTAAACGACGTAGTATAGCCCCCTAGAACTTAGGATTTATGGAAAAGCCCTTACTAAAATCGCTAAATATAACTGTCAAGGGGTCCTAACGGACGACCTGATGACTTTTTACCAGGGCCAACGATCCGTTAGGTTGCTCGTCAAGTACACTGGATAGCTGGTCTACTGGGGCTCGTAACAGATGACTTAACGACTTGTTCCCCGTGACCACGACTCGTGGTCACCTCCCGTCAGGTACACTGCCTTAACATTCATGAAAAACCATTTTTCTTGGTCACGACTCACCTCATGAGTCGTTGCGACTGGGCACGACTCATGATGTCCCATCCGTTAGGTACACTGGCTACGTTTTCCAATTTAATTCCAACATCACCCCATGAGTGACATGACGACTCGTGGTGGTTGACTAGAGTCGTTCTCTCCCTTGTGGGGAACCCGATTCTTCACTTACTCCAGGCCTGCCCACAAGTCACTTGAAGACTCGCGGGGTCTCCTCTCGAGTCTTCCCATGAATCGTCCTGTGCCTGCAACATCAATTCCACATTTTTCCCGTTTCTACTCCCCGGTCTGATCTTCGAGCTTTCGGGGTATAACAACCCCATAGAATTATCAATAGAATTTCATGATTTAGAGAGAGATTCGGCATGGGTGTGAACAAATTCACCCATTCATAGCCCTATATACCTGAGAGAATCAGATTCTACAACTTCTCTAATTGCCCAAGGAAGAATTGAGAAGAACTTGGAAGAAATTGAGCTTGATCACCTCTCTAATCTTCTACACCTGCATGCATGAATAGGAATAGCCTAGAATGAACTTGCCCCTCTTAAAACTCATTATTACTAGCTTAAAACAACGTAGTTTAGGCCTTAGGATTATAGGAATTACGAGATAAGCCCTTAATAAACTCATAGGGAAAAATTGACTGCCAGTCCCAACGAGGGACTGGATGAATCGTTAACACTGGGCATGAGTCGTGACCTCTTATTGTTAAGTACACTGGCCATGTTTCCTCAAAGGGTCCTCACAAGGGACCTAAGGGTTCGTCCTTGGTGACCACAACTAGTGGTTATCTTCCGTTACCTCCACTTCCCAAAACATCAAGTCTTTAACCCACTGCTGACCACGACTCACCTAACGAATCGTGGCATCTGACCACAAATCGTGGTGTCCAATCGTGGGGTACACTGCCAGCTCATCCTTCATCCTTCAACTGCCATCGATCATGGGTGACCTAATGGCTCTTGGGGATGACCACGACTCGTGGTCACACCCATGGTAACCCCAACTTGAACATTTCCAACCACGCCAAAGCTCCTCACTACGAGTCACTTAACGACTCGTGGTCAACCTGACGGGTCACAGGATGACTCGTTACATGGTGCAGGAAATCCTATTTTGTCCATTTCAACTTCGGAGTCTGATCTTTGGGCTTTCGGGGTATAATAATATCTCTCCCTTGGGAACATTCGTCCTCGAATGTTGAAAATCATACAGAAAAGCAGAGAAATGCAATCATCATACTCAAATACTGATCATATAAGCCAAAAACTGACAGAATAACTGACTCCGATTTGAACTACATAATTGAACTGAATTCCCAAACCACACATACATCCATTTACATGAAAGAAACTGAGGTACATGAGCTGAACATGAAACTGAATAGAGTTTTAGGGCAATAATTGATACCTCAAGATGGAATTGAGCTGGAAGGGAATAGATATGGGTATCTAGCCATCATATCTGCCTCGGCTTCCCATGTTAGCTCCCTCAATATGCTGATTTCTTCCATAAAACCTTGACTGAAGCTACTTCCTTATTTTTTAGCCTTTGAACCTGACGATCTGATATCTCCACCGGGACCTCCTCATAACTAAGGATGTCTTTCACACCTACACTCTCCACCGGAACAACTAGAGATGGATACCCCAAATATCTCTTTAAGAGCGATACATGGGAAACAGGATGAACGGAAGCTAATTTTGAGGGAAACTCCAATTCATATGCCACTTTGCCCACCCGTATCACAATCTGGTATGGGCCAACATAATGGGGACTGAGTTTTTCTTTCCTTCCGAACCTCATCACTCCCTTTGAACTGTATTCAACCTATCTCGTATGAGCTAAACTTTCTCCATAGCCTCATGGAATTAATCTGGTCCTATCATCGCTACTTCACCAACTTCAAACCAACCAATAGGAGATCTATATCTCCGCCCATAGAGATACTCAAACGGAGCCGTCTGAATGCTGGAATGATAGTTGTTGTTGTACGTGAACTCAATGAGAGGCAGATGATCATCCCAACTACCCTTGAAGTCAATCACACATGCTCTCAACATGTCCTCGAAAGTCTGAATTGTCCGCTCCGCTCGACCATCTGTTTACGGTGAAATGTTGTCCTGAGCTTGACCTGAGTACCAAGTCCTTTTTGAGACTACCTCCTAAACTGGGAAGTAAACTAAGTACCTCTATCTGATATGATGGACAAGGGAACCCCATGCAACTGAACTAGCTATCGAATCATCAACACCCTGATATCGAAGCACACCATCTCCCCTTTTGGAGATGACCTCTACCTTCTGCTCCTGAATGACTTCCTTCAAATTCACCAAGATAGGATCCTCGTCTTACCTAACTTTGACATCGGTCACCAAGGAAGATTCTGATCCATGCTGAACAATGACACACATAATGTTCAAATCCCCCCAGAAACTCATCCGGAATCCCCCGATCACAACCCAAATATGCAATTAAATCATAAAACCCATTGCGGACCGGTTGGAATCATCAAATAACCAATATAAAGTTATTTTGAACGGAAGTTGACTGTGGTCAAACTTAGCCTCCTCAAAGCTCATAATTTCAACCGAGGGTTCAAATCACTTTCGAATCACCTTGGGATATATGCAAACTACCTAACTAAGTCATAAATCACCATCCGGAACCAACAGAGCTTTCAGAACCCAAATCCGAGCTTGTTAACCTAAATGTTAACTTTGGTCAAATCCCTCAAACCTTAAACCTCCAAATTGAAAATCTCACCCGATCTTCATTAGATCATCTCGAAAATAGTGTCATCCACCCCCGCAAGTCATGAATGACAGAATAAAGATATGGAAAGGTTCAACCTAGGCAAACAAATCAACAATCCCAAAATGACCATGTGGGTTGTTACACTTCTAGGCTTGGATAATAACCTCGCTTCCTGAACTTTTATACACCTGACACTTATGGCAGGGATAGGGAGTTATCCTAAACGTACACCTCTTAATGATCATTTCCCACCATGGGGAGCATCCATAGGGTTTACAGTAAAGGAATCATGAGCATGAATCATTTAAGAATTCTAAGTTGGGCATATCCTGATATAGCATGATCTTATAAGCTGATAGGGCAAATCTTAAGGGCCAAGTTCATAGAGCTGAGCGTGCTAAGAGACATGAGTTCACATATGTAACGAGGGTCATGACATGAAGCTGAGTGGGTAATATTGGGATCGCTGACTGACGGGGTTACCTATCATCTTAGGGTTCTGAACATAAGCATGAGTTAAGCGTAGCATCGAGCGAAACATCTAAATGAGGATGGATTGACTACCCCCAAAAGTTACTTATAGAACTCCTTTACTAGAAAACTTAAGACTTGATTGGCCCTTCACATACTATTTCCTTACCTTCCACAAATAAATCTCATATTAAAAAGCACAAGGGATCTTGTACCTCATATAGTAGTTCTCGGAACTAGCAATCATGGTAGGTTCGATAGGAAGGCTTATAACATACCTAGGACTACATATGAGGTTGACTGCCAGTTGCTCTTGGTAATCTGTGTTGTTGAGATAGGCAGGCTGCAGACCTAACAACTGGGGCACGAGCTTCACCGTCACTCGGTCTAACGGAAGGGCAATCCCCGAGTCTGTGTACGGGCTTACCGCACATGAAACAAGCATCCTTTCCAATAAAACACCTTCCCGAGTGGTTTCCACCATACCTTTGGCAAGATGGACAACTGGACGTGCTGCTGAAGGGACGCCGAGGCACGACCTCTCTGGAGGTCTCACTTGACTGAAGGGCAATCTCTGTGTTTATGACTAGGCTGGCCACAATAGAAGCAAACATCTGAACTGCCAAGCACTTTTCTAGGTGGTTCTTCTCGCAGAGCCCACAAACTGGGTAAGTAATCTCCCTCACCCGGGGATTGTATCCCCGAACTTGAGCTGGAGACCTTTGAAGGGGTTGAGAGCGACTCCCACTGTCACACCCCGCCTTGGGGGGTATGACTGGCGCCTGGTGCCCTACTAGGACCTGAACTGCTAGACTGCTAAGCCTAGGCACATCTCGTGCCAGGCTGGCTCTAACTCACATTTTTGAAAATAAAGGGCTATATAACGGCTGTAAACACAGCCCCCGGCCCATTGGCCTATAGCCTCCTGTACCTGTAATGACAGCTAACCAGAAATATATCAATATAAGGAAACCTATGCGGGCCGACGAGGCCACCATGCTGTCTAGTTATCTGTAACTCAACGATAAAATACTAGAAGGCTACGTGACCAGCAAGGTCACCACTACTGTCAAGCTATGGCCCCACACGGCCAACATAAAGGAAACAAAAGTACTAACAGCTAAACAACTGCACGGCCTCACACGACCGGCTCATCTGACCACAGGGAAATATATACAGACTGCAAGCCTCTAGGAATAACAATAGAAATGATCGGGACAGGGCCCCGACCTACCCGTACTATACAACAAAAGAAAGAGAAATACACCTCTGGGATTCAGTCTCCGGATGACAGGAGCTGAATACTCGATCGCTGACAGGAATCACGAGGGATCGCCTGCTTGTCTATGAGTACCTGCAGGCAAGTAATGTAGTGCCCCACCGGGTGTCAGTACCGCTGGTACTGAGTATGTAAAGCAATAACTGAAAGAAATATCTGAAAATAACAATACAACTGATGAAACTGAAGTAGAAAGGAATGGATTAACTGTCTGATAATGTAAATCATACCTTCCTTTAATTATAATGGAAGGAGTAGGAGTCATACCTGAGGTTTTATCGTTCTACTGTCGATCTATGTTATACCCCGTAGAATTCCCGGCACCTAGATGACCTATTCGCACGTTGGTTAAGCATATTTGAAGGCCATACGTGCTAGGGAAAGGCCCGGGAAAAGATCGGACGAGAAACCTGTCGAACCATCGCGGAAGGGGCCGAGGCAGAGCCCCTCCGCGATGGCAGCATGTCACGGAGGTGAGGCCTCCGCGTTGGCTCCGTGACACGTTGCCCTTGTCCAGGCTCAAGTATATAAAGCCCCACTTCGGTTTAATATCATTTAACACATTATAATTTCCAGAAAACGCAGCAAAACAGAGGAAGATGAAGGAGGGATTATCATTTTCAACCGATTACGCTGCTAAACGCTGCCCAAACTCAAATTAATCCCAGATACCGAAGTATTTAGCAGCAGAGAGCATTCCTGCGGAATTAGTTTCGTGAAATACAGCCGACGAATCGGCGAGCCACCGAACTAAGGTAAGTAGAATTGCTCTAAATTAATGTCTATATGTTCCTAGCTGAGAAGTGAATATTTCTCCCTTTTGGACCGCTGAAAAATAGCGAGTTTTCGACCGTCTTTCGATAAGCCTAAGTTTAGGCTATGAACTATATCGAAAGTGACGTCGCCTTTTGAAATAAAGTTGTATTTAGTATTGATTGACATATTTATGAATGCAGTTGGGAGAAAACAGTTGAAGTACCGGCCGAGCCTCGTCCGACAGACGAATAGTTCAAGGATAAGGTATGTAAAGTTAGTTTCCTCGGCAAGTTAAGTAATCTTGATACAGTACCGTAATTTAAAGGCCAGTAGATTGTCCAGAATTCATATGTTACGTTTGTTACGACTGTTGGTACGATATTAGAAGTATCGAGTTACAACTTGCGTGAAATTTGCTAGTACGATATAGATTCTAATATAAGCATTAGAAACTGCACAGTATGCTCAGTATGCGATGTGACACAGAATGTTAGTATATCATTGTATTCAATCGAAACCCAGTAGAGCAAAGTAGTATCTGTAAGATAACTCAGAAATAGAATGATAAGTTGAAACGAAGTTAGAAAGCATGTTAGGAATAGTAAATCATGTTACTATAGAAAATCAGTATACAGCACAGTTTTCAGCAGAAACACTATATCCTGTTTAGTATTAGCCCCAGAACAGTTTGGCAGAAGACTATATTTATATATATATTGTTACCAGCCTCAGTATGCATTAAGTACGTATATATCGCTATCATTAGCTCAGCAAATAGTATATACAGATACTTTATCCCAGGTAGCCTCAGTATGTGAGATATGCAAATAGTACTACTAGTTGAGACCGTTGTATTGTTTGGGGTTGGACTACCTAGCATCCATGACCGCCCCGGGGTTGATAGCTGTATCGACTCGTCCGCCAGAGGACGAGGATACGTCGCTCTACGGAGTGGCATGCCGTCCCACAGGGGACGAAGATGGGATGCCAGTTTCCCCATATTTTGCCTTGGTTGGCTTTTATACACCCCCGTCGAGCGGGTACACTCGGGGTGTTGATTCAGGAGTCCTCCGGACTCAGATGCAGTTATAGTCAGGGGCTCAGCGAGCCCAAGTGCATACCCAGGGAACCGACAGGATGCTTACGGGGTTATAGGAGACAGGATGACCGGGGTAGGGGTATAGATTCTGTGTTGGTTGTACCTCCCGGCTTATGGGGGCCGGGTAAGGTTTGTGTGTGCTACGTATGTTATGATATGTTATACCCTGTTACAGTAGATACGAGTAGATCAACAGTAGCACGATAAATTCCCAGGTACGATTCCTACTCCTTCCAGTATAATTAAGAAAAGGTATGGCTTACATTATCAGACAGTTAATTCATTCCTTTCTATTTCAGTTTCATCAGTTATATTATTGTTTCTCAGATACTTCTTTCAGTTGTTGCTTTACATACTCAGTACCAGCGGTACTGACGCCCGGTGGGGCGCTGCATTACTTGCCTGCAGGTACTCATAGATGAGCAGGCGATACCACGTGCTCCCTGTCAGCGTACGAGTATTCAGCTCCTGTCATTCGGAGACTGAGTTCTAGGAGCGTATTTCATTTTCTCTGTTGCATAGTACGGGTAGGTCGGGGCCCTGTCCCGATCATTTCTATTGCTATTCCTAGAGGCTTGCAGTCTGTATATGTTTCCCTGTGGTCAGATGAGCCGGTCGTGTGAGGCCGTGCAGTTGTTTAGCTGTTAGTTCCTGTGTTTCTTTTATGTTGGCCATGTGGGGCCATAAGTTTGACAGTAGTGGTGACCTTGCCGGTCACGTAGCCCTCTAGTATCTTATTGCTAAGTTGCAGATAACTAGACAGCATGGTGGCCTTGTCAGCCCGCATAGGTTTCCCTATAGTTGCATGTTCTGGTCAGCTGTTGTTACAGGTGCAGGAGGCTATAGGCCAATGGGCCGGGGGCTGTGTTTACAGCCGTTATATAGCCCTTTGTTTCCAGAAATGTGAGTTAGAGCCAGCCAGGCACCAGATGTGCCCAGGCTTACCAGTCTAGCAGTTCAGTTCCTCGTAGGGCACCAGGTGCCAGTCATACCCCCCAAGGCGGGGTGTGACAAACTCTGTATCAGAGCAGGTCGTGTCCCAGGGAGTCTGCAAGCCGTGCTAAGTAGAGTCCTGTCCATGGATGTGTTGTGCACCACATACTATGGGTAGGAGGCTGCAAGGCATGATAGGATGGTTGTCTTTTATTCTTATTCAGTCGTGCTGTAGAGCGGTACAGTATAGGGTTGAGTCCCTAAGAACTTACCGTATTCTTTGATTACAGATACAAAGGCAGATCAGCATTACCCTATCACAGGCAGAAGATCAGAGATAGCAACAGAAGAGAGCATCAGCCAGTTACATGATAACTACAGCAGCAGGAGGGGGTATCAGAGGCCTCTCAGCGTGACACCTTTATTGGCATTATTCTCAGTATACGTTGATAACATCATAATAGGAAGTCAGAAGTATAATGTACATATGAGTTGATTTACTTATTAGTTATATAAGATCTGATTAAGATTATAGACAAGGTCAGACCACCAGGTAAGTATGAAAAAAGAGAGGGAAACGCAGGAATCCCAAATACATCTTTTCGGATATGGTACAGTTAAATGCTTTTACTTGTTGCAATAAGAAAAGGGCTATTCCCACCTCTTGGTTTTGATGCCAGTATAGTAAAGGGGCATAAGACTTGAGATGGGTTTGCCAAATCAAGCAGTAAGTAAAGATGGGCTGATTGATCCTAGTAAGTATTAGAAAGTATAAAGAGCCCTTATGATTACATAAGCTGTGCAGACCCTTATGATAACAAGCCAGTAAAGAAAGTAAGACTGTTAGCTTACCCGAAGTAGGGGTAAAAGACCTGCTAGTGATGAGTGCCTAATAATAGTCAAGTTTGAGTTAGAAAAAGACCAAGTCCGCCTTATATGCTAACAGATAGCAAGACATACCTATAAGATTATAGTTATGATCTAGTTGTGACATCGAAAGATATAGAGGTCATGTGAATCAGATGGGCTTGAGTATACGCCAGAAGAAGTATAGGCCGAGGCTTGATCAGTAATCTCATTAGCAACGAAAGGCAGGTACCTTGAACCCCAGAGTTCAGCTTAAGCAAGATGAGAGGAAGAAGCAGGAATGCTAGATTTGGTGGGGAAATCAGGGTTACCCCCCCAGATTAATAGAGCATCGTATTAAGGATTAAGCCTCGGGCTGACAGTAGGATTGCGGTTCAGAATACCGCAGTATGTCCGCTATGGAAAAGTTAAGGAGTTACCGATATAGCAATTCTAATCTAGTGTAGCCTAGAGATAAGGCCCAGCAGGCAGTTATGGGCTCTCAATATATGCCTAGTAAGGCTACAAGATTTGAACGTCGACTCCACATCACAAGAGTGGCGGAATTTCAAACAACAGACGATAACTAAAGTGTTTATGTTTGTTACTTTCAGAATGGGTGACAATGTAATAAAATGATAAGTCAGGGCAGGAGGTATTATTAGGCCGTAAGAAGCAATGTATCATGTACGATATGAGATTCAGCAGAGCATGTCAGAGATTATGTGTTACCGCAAAACCCAATACATATTGTACGTAGCTATTGATATATATATATATATATATATATATATATACAGATAATAGATATGCTGTGAGTGGCTGCCTATAAGGGCTACAATCACAGATGCTGATTAGTAATAGAAAGCATATACAAATTGCATTGCAGGACACCCCCCCTCGCCAAAAAGAAAAGAAAGAAGAAAGAGGGAGAAGAAAGAAAGAAAAGAAGAAGAGAAAGGGTGGATTAGGTGTGAATTACGTACGAAGTCATAGAAACTATCTCAGTTTTCAGTTATTAGGTTAACAGACTTATGTGTTGCTGTCAGATCTAGGCTCTAGGAGCTTACCAGAGTTAATGGCCTAAAACAGACGGCTAGATGATAAGGGCGCAGTTAGACGGTCTACCGACCAGCTGGCGCCTGCATTAGCAGGAAGGCGTCCCTGAAGATCGGTAACAGTAGTGCATGTGCTAGAACCAGGATTAGAGACCGAATAGGTAAATTTCAGAGATTAGCAATACCAAAAATTGATCTAGTATGTTAAGTGGTCGTACGTCATTTTTCCAGCCTTGTAGGTGAGAGTCGGCCTTAACCAATCTAGCAGTTATTATGTGGAACACCCTATAAGTCAGCCGGCCGTCCCAGTCAGAATACCCGTGGGTACCCCAAGGAAGGGTCCACATCAGTAGTCAGTGACAGACTAGTACTTCAGCTGGGTTTCGTAAGATATTCAGATACAGAGCCCTAGCAGAAGGCCAGTAGTTACAGAATACTTATAAGACCGAGAATTCCCAAGAATAGCAGTATAAATCCAAGTGGATACACACAAAGGCGTAAGAAATTGATAGTACCCTGCTAGCACAGTGTTTATTAAGACCGGGGGATCAGTAGACTCCCCGTGAAGATCCAGAGATTGATCGCCTGGGAGTAAGTTGATTAAGCCCAGTCTTATAGTGGTTTAAGTAAAATAACAGAGCAATTAGACGCCCACGAGTCTGCGGTTACGCACGAACTATAAGTACTCAAGTAGAACAGTTAGAGTATTGTTAGACTACTGCCACATTCGGGTCATTCAACCCGACTATTCAGTTATTTAAAGGTTATGCAGCTAGGTCATTAGAGGTCATGATCAATATCAGGACCCCCTGATCAAATACGGGCACATGGTGTACAGATAGTCATTCAAGGTTACTTAGCAACAAGCAACCTTAGCATGCGGTCAGAAGGCCAGGTAAGCTCTAGCTATACCAGTAGATTACTTGTCAGATTCTCCGGTATAATAAACTAGTATGACCGTCAGTTATATGTCAATTTTTGTAAATGTGAATTTTGGTTGAGTTTAGTAGCCTTTTGGTCACATTGTGTCGGAGGCTGGTGTACAGACAGACACACAGAAAAATTGAAGTAGTGAAGACATAGCCTAGACCTACCACCCCGATCAAAGTATGTAATCCCTGCGGTTAGCCGGGTACTGCAGAGGGTTTGTGAAAGGATTTTCCACCTTAGCAGCACCTCTGACTAAATTGACACAGAAGGCAGCAAGGTTCCAGTAGACCGAGGCGTGTGAGCAGAACTTCTAAGAGTTAAAAGCCAGGTTAACGTCAGCTCCAGTGTTAGTATCGCCAGGAGGTACAGAAGGTTGATGCGGCATGGTAAAGTAATAGCTTATGCTTTCAGGCAGTTGGAAAAACGTGAAGAGAATTATCTTACCCGTGACCTGGAGTTAGTTGCAGTAGTTTATGCTTTAAAAAGTGAAAATTTTGTATCACCCAGGAAGGGCTAATATGGTAGCAGACGCCCTTAGCCGTAAATCTATAGGGGATGAAATGTTGCGATATAAAGGCCGCATTTGCGTTTCAGATATTTTGGGGCATCGCCAGCAGTTTATGAGTGAGGCGCATTACGCCCGCTATTCTCTCCACCCAGGCGCGATAAAAATGTGCCATGATATCAAAGAAAACTACTGGTGGCCAGGTATAAAAAGAGAAATTGCTGAATTTGTAGCCCAGTGTCCTAACTGCCAACAGGTGAAAGCAGAACATCAGAAACCAGGCAAGTTAGTTTAGGACATAGCTGTGCCTCTCTGGAAATGAGAAGCAGTAAATATGGATTTTGTGGCAGGATTACCCCGTACCAGACGCGGAAATGATTCTATTTGGGTAATAGTTGACAGGCTGACAAAAATCAGCTCATTTCCTGCCAGTGAAGGCTACCTTCTCGGCTGAGGATTATGCCGAATTATATACCAAAGAAATAGTTAGATTGCATGGAGTGCCGGTATCTATCATTTCTGATAGGGGGCACAGTTTACAGCTAGATTCTGGCAGTCGTTCTAGAGGGGTCTGGAAACGCAGATTAATTTAAGCACAGTATTCTATCCTCAGACAAATGAGCAGGCTGAGCGCACAATTCAGACGCTCGAAGACATGTTGCGAGCGTGTGTGCCAGATTTCGATAGTAGCCAAAGTGAGCATTTACTGTTAATCGAATTTGCCTACAATAATAGCTATCATTCAGCCATCCAGATGGCGCCTCATGAGGCATTACACGAGCGAAAATGCAGCTCGCCGAACGGTGTTTGAAATCGGAGAATCAGTGTTGCTTGGCCCAGATATTGTTCAGCAGTCAAAGGAAAAGGTAAAGCTTATCCGAAGAATGCTTACTGACTGCATAGAGCCGCCAGAAATCATATGCAGATGTGCGGTGCAGAAAATTGAAGTTTGATATGTATGACTGGGTATTCTGAAGTATCCCCAATGAGAGGTAGTGAGGTCCGCCGAGAATCAGTGTTGGTTGGCCCACCTCTTGGTTTTGATGCCAGTATAGTAAAGGGGCATAAGACTTGAGATGGGTTTGCCAAATCAAGCAGTAAGTAAAGATGGGCTGATTGATCCTAGTAAGTATTAGAAAGTATAAAGAGCCCTTATGATTACGTAAGCTGTGCAGACCCTTATGATAACAAGCCAGTAAAGAAAGTAAGACTGTTAGCTTACCCGAAGTAGGGGTAAAAGACCTGCTAGTGATGAGTGCCTAATAATAGTCAAGTTTGAGTTAGAAAAAGACCAAGTCCGCCTTATATGCTAACAGATAGCAAGACATACCTGTAAGATTATAGTTATGATCTAGTTGTGACATCGAAAGATATAGAGGTCATGTGAATCAGATGGGCTTGAGTATACGCCAGAAGAAGTATAGGCCGAGGCTTGATCAGTAATCTCATTAGCAACGAAAGGCAGGTACCTTGAACCCCAGAGTTCAGCTTAAGCAAGATGAGAGGAAGAAGCAGGAATGCTAGATTTGGTGGGGAAATCAGGGTTACCCCCCCAGATTAATAGAGCATCGTATTAAGGATTAAGCCTCGGGCTGACAGTAGGATTGCGGTTCAGAATACCGCAGTATGTCTGCTATGGAAAAGTTAAGGAGTTACCGATATAGCAATTCTAATCTAGTGTAGCCTAGAGATAAGGCCCAGCAGGCAGTTATGGGCTCTCAATATATGCCTAGTAAGGCTACAAGATTTGAACGTCGACTCCACATCACAAGAGTGGCGGAATTTCAAACAACAGACGATAACTAAAGTGTTTATGTTTGTTACTTTCAGAATGGGTGACAATGTAATAAAATGATAAGTCAGGGCAGGAGGTATTATTAGGCCGTAAGAAGCAATGTATCATGTACGATATGAGATTCAGCAGAGCATGTCAGAGATTATGTGTTACCGCAAAACCCAATACATATTGTACGTAGCTATTGATATATATATATATATATATATATATATATATATATATATATATATATATATATATATATATATACAGATAATAGATATGCTGTGAGTGGCTGCCTATAAGGGCTACAATCACAGATGCTGATTAGTAATAGAAAGCATATACAAATTGCATTGCAGGACACCCCCCCTCGCCAAAAAGAAAAGAAAGAAGAAAGAGGGAGAAGAAAGAAAGAAAAGAAGAAGAGAAAGGGTGGATTAGGTGTGAATTACGTACGAAGTCATAGAAACTATCTCAGTTTTCAGTTATTAGGTTAACAGACTTATGTGTTGCTGTCAGATCTAGGCTCTAGGAGCTTACCAGAGTTAATGGCCTAAAACAGACGGCTAGATGATAAGGGCGCAGTTAGACGATCTACCGACCAGCTGGCGCCTGCATTAGCAGGAAGGCGTCCCTGAAGATCGGTAACAGTAGTGCATGTGCTAGAACCAGGATTAGAGATCGAATAGGTAAATTTCAGAGATTAGCAATACCAAAAATTGATCTAGTATGTTAAGTGGTCGTACGTCATTTTTCCAGCCTTGTAGGTGAGAGTCGGCCTTAACCAATCTAGCAGTTATTATGTGGAACACCCTATAAGTCAGCCGGCCGTCCCAGTCAGAATACCCGTGGGTACCCCAAGGAAGGGTCCACATCAGTAGTCAGTGACAGACTAGTACTTCAGCTGGGTTTCGTAAGATATTCAGATACAGAGCCCTAGCAGAAGGCCAGTAGTTACAGAATAGCTTATAAGACCGAGAATTCCCCAGAATAGCAGTATAAATCCAAGTGGATACACACAAAGGCGTAAGAAATTGATAGTACCCTGCTAGCACAGTGTTTATTAAGACCGGGGGATCAGTAGACTCCCCGTGAAGATCCAGAGATTGATCGCCTGGGAGTAAGTTGATTAAGCCCAGTCTTATAGTGGTTTAAGTAAAATAACAGAGCAATTAGACGCCCACGAGTCTGCGGTTACGCACGAACTATAAGTACTCAAGTAGAACAGTTAGAGTATTGTTAGACTACTGCCACATTCGGGTCATTCAACCCGACTATTCAGTTATTTAAAGGTTATGCAGCTAGGTCATTAGAGGTCATGATCAATATCAGGACCCCCTGATCAAATACGGGCACATGGTGTACAGATAGTCATTCAAGGTTACTTAGCAACAAGCAACCTTAGCATGCGGTCAGAAGGCCAGGTAAGCTCTAGTTATACCAGTAGATTACTTGTCAGATTCTCCGGTATAATAAACTAGTATGACCGTCAGTTATATGTCAATTTTTGTAAATGTGAATTTTGGTTGAGTTTAGTAGCCTTTTGGTCACATTGTGTCGGAGGCTGGTGTACGGACAGACACACAGAAAAATTGAAGTAGTGAAGACATAGCCTAGACCTACCACCCCGATCAAAGTATGTAATCCCTGCGGTTAGCCGGGTACTGCAGAGGGTTTGTGAAAGGATTTTCCACCTTAGCAGCACCTCTGACTAAATTGACACAGAAGGCAGCAAGGTTCCAGTAGACCGAGGCGTGTGAGCAGAACTTCTAAGAGTTAAAAGCCAGGTTAACGTCAGCTCCAGTGTTAGTATCGCCAGGAGGTACAGAAGGTTGATGCGGCATGGTAAAGTAATAGCTTATGCTTTCAGGCAGTTGGAAAAACGTGAAGAGAATTATCTTACCCGTGACCTGGAGTTAGTTGCAGTAGTTTATGCTTTAAAAAGTGAAAATTTTGTATCACCCAGGAAGGGCTAATATGGTAGCAGACGCCCTTAGCCGTAAATCTATAGGGGATGAAATGTTGCGATATAAAGGCCGCATTTGCGTTTCAGATATTTTGGGGCATCGCCAGCAGTTTATGAGCGAGGCGCATTACGCCCGCTATTCTCTCCACCCAGGCGCGATAAAAATGTGCCATGATATCAAAGAAAACTACTGGTGGCCAGGTATAAAAAGAGAAATTGCTGAATTTGTAGCCCAGTGTCCTAACTGCCAATAGGTGAAAGCAGAACATCAGAAACCAGGCAAGTTAGTTTAGGACATAGCTGTGCCTCTCTGGAAATGAGAAGCAGTAAATATGGATTTTGTGGCAGGATTACCCCGTACCAGACGCGGAAATGATTCTATTTGGGTAATAGTTGACAGGCTGACAAAAATCAGCTCATTTCCTGCCAGTGAAGGCTACCTTCTCGGCTGAGGATTATGCCGAATTATATACCAAAGAAATAGTTAGATTGCATGGAGTGCCGGTATCTATCATTTCTGATAGGGGGCACAGTTTACAGCTAGATTCTGGCAGTCGTTCTAGAGGGGTCTGGAAACGCAGATTAATTTAAGCACAGTATTCTATCCTCAGACAAATGAGCAGGCTGAGCGCACAATTCAGACGCTCGAAGACATGTTGCGAGCGTGTGTGCCAGATTTCGATAGTAGCCAAAGTGAGCATTTACTGTTAATCGAATTTGCCTACAATAATAGCTATCATTCAGCCATCCAGATGGCGCCTCATGAGGCATTACACGAGCGAAAATGCAGCTCGCCGAACGGTGTTTGAAATCGGAGAATCAGTGTTGCTTGGCCCAGATATTGTTCAGCAGACAAAGGAAAAGGTAAAGCTTATCCGAAGAATGCTTACTGACTGCATAGAGCCGCCAGAAATCATATGCAGATGTGCGGTGCAGAAAATTGAAGTTTGATATGTATGACTGGGTATTCTGAAGTATCCCCAATGAGAGGTAGTGAGGTCCGCCGAGAATCAGTGTTGGTTGGCCCACCTCTTGGTTTTGATGCTAGTATAGTAAAGGGGCATAAGACTTGAGATGGGTTTGCCAAATCAAGTAGTAAGTAAAGATGGGCTGATTGATCCTAGTAAGTATTAGAAAGTATAAAGAGCCCTTATGATTACGTAAGCTGTGCAGACCCTTATGATAACAAGCCAGTAAAGAAAGTAAGACTGTTAGCTTACCCGAAGTAGGGGTAAAAGACCTGCTAGTGATGAGTGCCTAATAATAGTCAAGTTTGAGTTAGAAAAAGACCAAGTCCGCCTTATATGCTAACAGATAGCAAGACATACCTGTAAGATTATAGTTATGATCTAGTTGTGACATCGAAAGATATAGAGGTAATGTGAATCAGATGGGCTTGAGTATACGCCAGAAGAAGTATAGGCCGAGGCTTGATCAGTAATCTCATTAGCAACGAAAGGCAGGTACCTTGAACCCCAGAGTTCAGCTTAAGCAAGATGAGAGGAAGAAGCAGGAATGCTAGATTTGGTGGGGAAATCAGGGTTACCCCCCCAGATTAATAGAGCATCGTATTAAGGATTAAGCCTCGGGCTGACAGTAGGATTGCGGTTCAGAATACCGCAGTATGTCCGCTATGGAAAAGTTAAGGAGTTACCGATATAGCAATTCTAATCTAGTGTATCCTAGAGATAAGGCCCAGCAGGCAGTTATGGGCTCTCAATATATGCCTAGTAAGGCTACAAGATTTGAACGTCGACTCCACATCACAAGAGTGGCGGAATTTCAAACAACAGACGATAACTAAAGTGTTTATGTTTGTTACTTTCAGAATGGGTGACAATGTAATAAAATGATAAGTCAGGGCAGGAGGTATTATTAGGCCGTAAGAAGCAATGTATCATGTACGATATGAGATTCAGCAGAGCATGTCAGAGATTATGTGTTACCGCAAAACCCAATACATATTGTACGTAGCTATTGATATATATATATATATATATATATATATATATATATATATATATAGATAATAGATATGCTGTGAGTGGCTGCCTATAAGGGCTACAATCACAGATGCTGATTAGTAATAGAAAGCATATACAAATTGCATTGCAGGACACCCCCCCTCGCCAAAAAGAAAAGAAAGAAGAAAGAGGGAGAAGAAAGAAAGAAAAGAAGAAGAGAAAGGGTGGATTAGGTGTGAATTACGTACGAAGTCATAGAAACTATCTCAGTTTTCAGTTATTAGGTTAACAGACTTATGTGTTGCTGTCAGATCTAGGCTCTAGGAGCTTACCAGAGTTAATGGCCTAAAACAGACGGCTAGATGATAAGGGCGCAGTTAGACGGTCTACCGACCAGCTGGCGCCTGCATTAGCAGGAAGGCGTCCCTGAAGATCGGTAACAGTAGTGCATGTGCTAGAACCAGGATTAGAGACCGAATAGGTAAATTTCAGAGATTAGCAATACCAAAAATTGATCTAGTATGTTAAGTGGTCGTACGTCATTTTTCCAGCCTTGTAGGTGAGAGTCGGCCTTAACCAATCTAGCAGTTATTATGTGGAACACCCTATAAGTCAGCCGGCCGTCCCAGTCAGAATACCCGTGGGTACCCCAAGGAAGGGTCCACATCAGTAGTCAGTGACAGACTAGTACTTCAGCTGGGTTTCGTAAGATATTCAGATACAGAGCCCTAGCAGAAGGCCAGTAGTTACAGAATACTTATAAGACCGAGAATTCCCAAGAATAGCAGTATAAATCCAAGTGGATACACACAAAGGCGTAAGAAATTGATAGTACCCTGCTAGCACAGTGTTTATTAAGACCGGGGGATCAGTAGACTCCCCGTGAAGATCCAGAGATTGATCGCCTGGGAGTAAGTTGATTAAGCCCAGTCTTATAGTGGTTTAAGTAAAATAACAGAGCAATTAGACGCCCACGAGTCTGCGGTTACGCACGAACTATAAGTACTCAAGTAGAACAGTTAGAGTATTGTTAGACTACTGCCACATTCGGGTCATTCAACCCGACTATTCAGTTATTTAAAGGTTATGCAGCTAGGTCATTAGAGGTCATGATCAATATCAGGACCCCCTGATCAAATACGGGCACATGGTGTACAGATAGTCATTCAAGGTTACTTAGCAACAAGCAACCTTAGCATGCGGTCAGAAGGCCAGGTAAGCTCTAGCTATACCAGTAGATTACTTGTCAGATTCTCCGGTATAATAAACTAGTATGACCGTCAGTTATATGTCAATTTTTGTAAATGTGAATTTTGGTTGAGTTTAGTAGCCTTTTGGTCACATTGTGTCGGAGGCTGGTGTACAGACAGACACACAGAAAAATTGAAGTAGTGAAGACATAGCCTAGACCTACCACCCCGATCAAAGTATGTAATCCCTGCGGTTAGCCGGGTACTGCAGAGGGTTTGTGAAAGGATTTTCCACCTTAGCAGCACCTCTGACTAAATTGACACAGAAGGCAGCAAGGTTCCAGTAGACCGAGGCGTGTGAGCAGAACTTCTAAGAGTTAAAAGCCAGGTTAACGTCAGCTCCAGTGTTAGTATCGCCAGGAGGTACAGAAGGTTGATGCGGCATGGTAAAGTAATAGCTTATGCTTTCAGGCAGTTGGAAAAACGTGAAGAGAATTATCTTACCCATGACCTGGAGTTAGTTGCAGTAGTTTATGCTTTAAAAAGTGAAAATTTTGTATCACCCAGGAAGGGCTAATATGGTAGCAGACGCCCTTAGCCGTAAATCTATAGGGGATGAAATGTTGCGATATAAAGGCCGCATTTGCGTTTCAGATATTTTGGGGCATCGCCAGCAGTTTATGAGCGAGGCGCATTACGCCCGCTATTCTCTCCACCCAGGCGCGATAAAAATGTGCCATGATATCAAAGAAAACTACTGGTGGCCAGGTATAAAAAGAGAAATTGCTGAATTTGTAGCCCAGTGTCCTAACTGCCAACAGGTGAAAGCAGAACATCAGAAACCAGGCAAGTTAGTTTAGGACATAGCTGTGCCTCTCTGGAAATGAGAAGCAGTAAATATGGATTTTGTGGCAGGATTACCCCGTACCAGACGCGGAAATGATTCTATTTGGGTAATAGTTGACAGGCTGACAAAAATCAGCTCATTTCCTGCCAGTGAAGGCTACCTTCTCGGCTGAGGATTATGCCGAATTATATACCAAAGAAATAGTTAGATTGCATGGAGTGCCGGTATCTATCATTTCTGATAGGGGGCACAGTTTACAGCTAGATTCTGGCAGTCGTTCTAGAGGGGTCTGGAAACGCAGATTAATTTAAGCACAGTATTCTATCCTCAGACAAATGAGCAGGCTGAGCGCACAATTCAGACGCTCGAAGACATGTTGCGAGCGTGTGTGCCAGATTTCGATAGTAGCCAAAGTGAGCATTTACTGTTAATCGAATTTGCCTACAATAATAGCTATCATTCAGCCATCCAGATGGCGCCTCATGAGGCATTACACGAGCGAAAATGCAGCTCGTCGAACGGTGTTTGAAATCGGAGAATCAGTGTTGCTTGGCCCAGATATTGTTCAGCAGTCAAAGGAAAAGGTAAAGCTTATCCGAAGAATGCTTACTGACTGCATAGAGCCGCCAGAAATCATATGCAGATGTGCGGTGCAAAAAATTGAAGTTTGATATGTATGACTGGGTATTCTGAAGTATCCCCAATGAGAGGTAGTGTGGTCCGCCGAGAAAGCTAAGCTCAGCCCGAGGTTTGTTGGGCCTTGTCGGATTCGTTGAAGGACAGGCCGAGTAGTATATGAGTTGAATTTGCCTCCAGAATTAGAATCCGTTCGTCTGGTCTTTCATAAATCTATGCTGAGGAAATGCATAGGAGACCCGTCCAGAGCAGTCCCAGTCCAGAATATCCAGGTTACGAAAAAGCTGGCCTATGAAGAGGTTCCAATAACTATCTTAAACAGACAGATTCGCAGATTGAGGACTAAAGAAAGGTATTGAGGCGTAACAAGAACCGAGAGGAGATAACTTGGGAAGCGGAAGAAGGTATGAGGACCAGATATCCTCACCTATTTCAGGCCTAGTCAGGCGACAGGTATGTCCGTATTATTGCTTATGTAGTATCTTATGGTTGTATATGTATAAATGAGGAAAATTGATACGTAACCATCCAGTGAATCCTACAGTATTATGTACAGTACATGTATTGGACTTTTCTGCATTCCAGGTTTTTGGTATAGTCCATATTACAGGGGAAACTCTGCCGAAATTTTCTAAACAAGTAAGTTAAGTAGTCCTCTAGATGGCAGTATACATTCGAGGATGAATGTTCTTAAGGGGGGGAGAATGTTATACCCCGTAGAATTCCTGGCACCTAGATGAGCTATTCGCACGTTGGTTAAGCATATTTGAAGGCCATACGTGCTAGGGAAAGGCCCGGGAAAAGATCAGACGAGAAACCTGTCGAACCATCGCGGAAGGGGCCGAGGCAAAGCCCCTCCGCGATGGCAGCGTGTCACGGAGGTGAGGCCTCCGCGTTGGCTCCGTGACACGTTGCCCTTGTCCAGGCTCAAGTATATAAAGCCCCACTTCGGTTTAATATCATTTAACTCATTATAATTTCCAGAAAACGCAGCAAAACAGAGGAAGACGAAGGAGGGATTATCATTTTCAACCGATTACGCTGCTAAACGCTGCCCAAACTCAAATTAATCGCAGATACCGAAGTATTTAGCAGCAGAGAGCATTCCTGCGGAATTAGTTTCGTGAAATACGGCCGACGAATCGGCGAGCCACCGAACTAAGGTAAGTAGAATTGCTCTAAATTAATGTCTATATGTTCCTAGCTGAGAAGTGAATATTTCTCCCTTCTGGACCGCTGAAAAATAGCGAGTTTTCGACCGTCTTTCGATAAGCCTAAGTTTAGGCTATAAAGTATATCGAAAGTGACGTTGCCTTTTGAAATAAAGTTGTATTTAGTATTGATTGACATATTTATGAATGCAGTTGGGAGAAAACAGTTGAAGTACCGGCCGAGCCTCGTCCGACAGACGAATAGTTCAAGGATAAGGTATGTAAAGTTAGTTTCCTCGGCAGGTTAAGTAATCTTGATACAGTACCGTAATTTAAAGGCCAGTAGATTGTCCAGAAGTCATATGTTACGTTTGTTATGACTGTTGGTACGATATTAGAAGTATCGAGTTACAACTTGCGTGAAATTTGCTAGTATGATATAGATTCTAATATAAGCATTAGAAACTGCACAGTATGCTCAGTATGCAATGTGACACAGAATGTTAGTATATCATTGTATTCAATCGAAACCCAGTAGAGCAAAGTAGTATCTGTAAGACAGCTCAGAAATAGAATGATATGTTGAAACAAAGTTAGAAAGCATGTTAGGAATAATAAATCATGTTACTATAGAAAATCAGTATACAGCACAGTTTTCAGCAGAAACACTATATCCTGTTTAGTATTAGCCCCAGAACAGTTTGGCAGAAGACTATATTTATATATATATTGTTACCAGCCTCAGCATGCATTACGTACGTATATATCGCTATCATTAGCTCAGCAAATAGTATATACAGATACTTTATCCCAGCTAGCCTCAGTATGTGAGATATGCAGATAGTACTACTAGTTGAGACCGTTGTATTGTTTGGGGTTGGACTACCTAGCATCCATGACCGCCCCGGGATTGATAGCTGTATCGACTCGTCCACCAGAGGACGAGGATACGTCGCTCTACGGAGTGGCATGCCGTCCCACAAGGGACGAAGATGGGATGCCAGTTTCCCCATATTTTGCCTTGGTCGGCTTTTATACACCCCCGTCGAGCGGGTACGCCCGGGGTGTTGATTCAGGAGTCCTCCGGACTCAGATGCAGTTATAGTCAGGGGATCAGCGAGCCCAAGTGCATACCCAGGGAACCGACAGGATGCTTACGGGGTTATAGGAGATGGGATGACCGGGGTAGGGGTATAGATTCTGTGTTGGTTGTACCTCCCGGCTTATGGGGGCCGGGTAAGGTTTGTGTGTGCTACGTATGTTATGATGTGTTATACCCTGTTACAGTAGATACGAGTAGATCGACAGTAGCACGATAAATTCCCAGGTATGATTCCTACTCCTTCCAGTATAATTAAGAAAAGGCTTGGCTTACATTATCAGACAGTTAATTCATTCCTTTCTATTTCAGTTTCATCAGTTATATTATTGTTTCTCAGATACTTCTTTCAGTTGTTGCTTTACATACTCAGTACCAGCAGTACTGACGCCCGGTGGGGCGCTACATTACTTGCCTGCAGGTACTCATAGACGAGCAGGCGATACCACGTGCTCCCTGTCAGCGTACGAGTATTCAGCTCCTGTCATTCGGAGACTGAGTTCCAGGAGCGTATTTCATTTTCTCTGTTGCATAGTACGGGTAGGTCGGGGCCCTGTCCTGATCATTTCTATTGCTATTCCTAGAGGCTTGGAGTCTGTATATGTTTCCCTGTGGTCAGATGAGCCGGTCGTGTGAGGCCGTGCAGTTGTTTAGCTGTTAGTTCCTGTGTTTCTTTTATGTTGGCCGTGTGGGGCCATAAGTTTGACAGTAGTGGTGACCTTGCCGGTCACGTAGCCCTCTAGTATCTTATTGCTAAGTTGCAGATAACTAGACAGCATGGTGGCCTTGTCGGCCCGCATAGGTTTCCCTATAGTTGCATGTTCTGGTCAGCTGTTGTTACAGGTGCAGGAGGCTATAGGCCAATGGGCCGGGGGCTGTGTTTACAGCCGTTATATAGCCCTTTGTTTCCAGAAATGTGAGTTAGAGCTAGCCAGGCACCAGATGTGCCCAGGCTTACCAGTCCAGCAGTTCAGTTCCTCGTAGGGCACCAGGTGCCAGTCATACCCCCCAAGGCGGGGTGTGACAATCTACTCGTATCTACTGTAACACAACATAACATATCATAACATAACATAGCACACACAAACCTTACCCGACCCCCATAAGCCAGGGGTACAACCAGCACATAATCTATATCCCTACCCCGGTTATCCCATCTCCTATAATAACTATAAGCATCCCGCCGGTCCCCTGGGTATGCACTTGGGCTCGCTGAGCCCCTGACTATAACTGCATCTGAGTCCGGAGGACTCCTGAATCAACACCTGGGCGTATCCGCTCGACAGGGGTGTGTAAGGGCCGATCAAGGCACAATATGGGGAAAACTGGCATCCCATCTTCGTCCCCTGTGGAACGGCATGCCACTTCGTAAAGCGACATATCCTTGTCCTCTGGCAGACGAGTCGATACAGCTATCAACCCTGGGGCGGTCATGGATGCTAGGTAGTCCAACCCCAAACAATACAACGGTCTCAAGTAGTAATACTATCTGCATGTCCCACATACTGAAGCTAATAGTGGTAAAGTATTTGTATATACTATATGCTGAGCTAGTGATAGTAATATGTGCGTACTTAATATATGCTGAGACTAATAATAGTATATCTGTATAAATATAATCTTCTACCATACTGTACTGAGTCTAATGCTGGACAAGATATAGTCTTTCTTCTGAAAACTATGCTGTATGCTGAGTTTCTATAGTAACATGATTTACTATTCCTAACATGCTTTCTAACTTCATTTTAACTTATCATTCTACTTCTAAGATGTCTTACAGATATTACATTGCTTTACTGGGTTTCAACTGAATACAATGATATCCTAACATTCTGTGTCACATCACATACTAAGCATGTTGTGCAGTTCCTAACACTTATATTAGAATCTATATCGTGCTGTACCGAGATTACTAACTTGCCGAGGAAACTAGCTTTACATACCTTATCCTCGAACTATCCGTTTGTCGGACGAGGCTCGGCCAGTACTTCAACTATTTTCTCCCAACTGTATTCATAAATATGTCAATTAATACTAAATACAGCTTTATTTTAAAGAGAAACGTCACTTTCGATATAGTTTATAGCCTAAACTTAGGCTTATCGAAGGACGGTCGAAAACTCACTATTTTTCAGAGGTCCAGAAGGGAGAAATACTCACTTCATAGCTAGGAACACATAGACATTAGTTTAGAGCAATTCCACTTACCTTAGCTCGGTAGCTCCATGATTCATCGACCGTATTTCACGAAACTAAATCCGTAGGAATTCTCTCTGCCGCTAAATACTTTGGTATCTGAGGTTAATTTGAGTTTGGACAACATTTAGCAGCGTAATCGGACGAAAATTATCTTACCTCCTTCGTTCTTATCTCTCCTCTGCTGATCCCTCTCTGTTTCACTGGAAATTATAAGTGTTTAATGATTTAAAACCGAAGTGGGGCTTTATATACTTGGGCCTGGACAAGGAAAACGTGTCACGGAGCCAACGCGGAGGCCTCACCTCCGTGACACGCTGCCATCGCGGAGGGGCTCTGCCTCGGCTCCTTCCACGATGGTTTGACAGGTTTCTCGTCCGATCTTCTCCCGGGCCTTTCTTTAGCACATATGGCCTTCAAATATGCTTAACCAACGTGCGAATAGGTCATCTAGGTACCGGGAATCCTATGGGGTATAACATTCTCCCCCCCTTAAGAACATTCGTCCTCGAATGTATACTGCTATCTAGAGGACTACTTAACTTACTTGTTTAGAAAAATTTCGCCAGAGTCTCCCCTGTAATATGGACTATACCAAAAACCTGAAATGCAGAAAAGTCCAATACAGGTACTGTACACAATACTGTAGGATTCACTGGATGGCTACGTATCAATTTTCCTCACTTATACATATACAACCATAAGATACTACATAAGCAATAATACGGACATACCTGTCGCCTGACTAGGCCTGGAATAGGTGAGGGTACCTAGCTTTCATGTCTTCTTCAGCTTCCCACGTCATTTCCTCACGGTTCCTGTTACGCCACAATACTTTGACAGACGCAACTGATCACGGGCAAAATAGCATGCCCGAGATACGCTTTATACCTTAATGTAATCTTGTTTATCTAAGTTATTTTACATACTTTCATGTGATTTAATATAAATGTGAATAGATGTGCTAACCAACATGATTAGTCCTTGTTTTGTAGGTTTCAAGGATTTTGAGGAACTAATTCACAAGTTGGTGAAAGCAAGGAATGGAGTGGAAGCAAGTGGCGAAAGTCGGCAAGGAGCATGCCTTGGCAAGGCTGGCCGCGCTAGGCAGCGTGCCACGCTGTGCGTGTGCCGCGCCCAGCGCCGTGCCACGCCGTTGCCAAGCGCACGAGAGAATGCAGCAAACGGCAGCAGGAGGCAGAGAACCAGCGCGCCAGCGCCGTGCCACGCTAGGCCAGCTGCGCGACAGCAGCATGCCAACGCGCTGCATGAGCAGCGTGCCACGTTGGCTAGCGCGGTGACCCTCGGCAACTTGGTTTCCAGAGGCACTTTCCAGAGAGCTTTCGCGTTGCCTCTGTGTCACGGAGTCATTGCTCCGCGATACACTCCGTGACACGGAGACGTTCCATGACAGGCTAAATTATGCACGTTTTCCATTTACTATAAATAGGACCCTTAGCTCCTAAAATCATTGGGTCACGATTTTATTCTGAAAAACCACCTAGGAGTGAAGGGAGAAGTGGGTGAACTCATCTAGGGTTTATCAAATTCCTTTCTCATCTACCAAATTCATGTAAGTATGTTAGTTTAGTATTAGTTAATTGTAGTTTTACGAACATGAATGGCAAGAACCCTTCCTCTAGGGTTGAAGCCATGAATTATGATTGTACTTTTATGAATTTGTTTTGGAATTAAGTTATTGATTGTTGTTTTCGTCTTGCATTCTGTATTGTTGGTTGTTTTTATGATTGATCACCATGAAAGCATATTTGTTAGCTTGAGTAATAGCTTGAGAAAGCATTACCTAGGTCAGGACATGAGAATGTAAGGAGCATGTTTGTCTCTAGGGAGAGATATTGTGTTAGGATAGAAATATACCTCACACCTTGCTTGGTTGACACACGGGGGTTATGAAAGACCAACTTGGGATGTCACATCACCACTCGAAGAAGTAGTTGTGAGGCTAAGTTGAGTTAAATGGTTAGACGTACGAAAGTCCCTAATCGTTTCCCCGTAAACCACAACATAATTGATTGCCCGCGACTAGAAAATTAAACTCCTCGCTCACAATGATGCAGTGAGGCTAGATTGTCGTGTTTAGAGGTTCGAAAGACCATAAACATGCAATTCTAATTATGTGAAATAACAATTGATAGTTCCATGCTTAACCCATTGCAAATCGTAGGATCGCATGATTAATTGGTTTTAACTCTATGTTGCTCTTAGAGTGATTTCAGAATATTTCGTTGACCCAAAATTAGACTTAATTAATCTCAATCGAAAATGTCTATAACCAACACTTGAGGTATTTTAGATCACAATAGAAATGGATAGTTAGAGGAATGGGTCCAGTCCTTGTGGGTTCGACAATCCGGTTCTTAATAAGAGCCACTATATTACTTGCACGACCCGTACACTTGCGGACGCGCGAATCGGGCACGTCATGTTTTTGGCGCCGTTGCCAGGGACTCGGCGAAGTTTTGATAATTTATCTATTTTTAGGTGATTTTTAAATTCTCTTAAGTGTTGAGAAACTTGGTCTTAGTCTGATTATTGCAGGTGACAGGTTGTCCTACCGAGCTGGCTAGAAATAGAGAGCTTGTGGAACCGTTGCTTGATCCTGAACGTCAAATCCATTTGCGAAGGAGAATAGCGCTAGAGCATAAGCTGAAGAGACTTCAAGAAAAGGTGCAACAACAACCACCCGCAGGACAAGCACAATTGTCATCCGAAGCAATGGCAGCAACACCAGTTCGCGAAGTGGCAATCCCACTAGCGACGAATGTGACCTCTAGCATCCGTAAACCGGAACCTGGAGGGCACTTTGAGCTTAAACAGAACATGGTGCAGCTGTTACATTCTAGTGGTCAATTCACTGGGATGGCACATGAGGACCCGCAGCAGCACTTACAGAGCTTTTTAGAGATTAGTGACACGTTTGTCCCCATCGGCGTGTCCACAGATTATGTCCGAATGACCCTCTTCCCATTTTCACTGTTGGGAGAGGCGAAAAAGTGGCTGAAGGCTGAGCCACCGAACTCCATAACTTCGTGGAATGACTTGGCTAAGAAGTTCCTTATCAGATTCTTCCCTTCAGGCAAAACTGCAAGGTTGAGAAGTGAAATACTCAGTTTCAAGTAGAGGCCTGATGAGAACTTATATATGGCTTGGGAAAGATTCAAGTCATTGTTGAGAGATTGCCCCCATCACCAGCAATCAAATGAAGTGCTGGCTCATACCTTTGTAGAAAGTCTAGACCCACACACAAAAATATTACTAGACTCTGCATCGGGTGGGCAAGCCTTGGATAAGACATATGATGAGTTGTACACTTTGTTGGACAGAATTGCACAAGGAAATCCAGAGTGGCACAGCGAGTCATCGAGAGGGGCAGGAAAGAGATCAGGGTTGATAGAAGTAGATGGTTTGAATGCTTTGGCAGCACAGTTAGCTTCGTTCCAGCATCAAATGATGACTCAGTTCAATAAACTAAGTATGAACCAACGCCAGGGCCAGGTTAATGCAGTTCCGCAAGCTCCGAGTTGGTGTGAAATTTGTGGTAATAATGGGCACTATGCAGAATCTTGTGGAGCCAATCCGGAGTCAGTCAATTTTGTTAGTAATGTGCAGCGTAACAATCAGAATTTTGAAACCAGTTACAACAGAAATTGGCAGGGCCACCCGAATTTTTCTTGGGGTGGAAACCAAAAGCAAAATTATATGCAACCTCAACAGCAGCAGTATCAGCAGAATAGGCAGAATGATGGGCAATTGAGTAGCAACATGGAGGAAACATTGCAGAAAATCATGGAGACCCAGACTCAGTTAGTGGAAAATCAGGCGAGGATGGCAACAGACTTAATGAATCAGCAAGTAGCCACCCGAAATCTTGAAAAACAAGTGGGTCAGATAGCAGCTGCTCAAAATATGAGATCGCAGGGGGGATTACCAAGCGACACAGATCCTAACCCCCAGCAGATCAATGCCATCAATCTGAGAAGCGGTAAGCAATTAGCTGATGCAGTGTCAAAAGAGCTGAGCAAGGAGGTGCAGCCGGAGTTGGTTAGACCAGGACCATCCATCAACATGGGAGATAATCAGAGTGCTGGGAAACAAAATGCACAACTTCCATTGCAGCCAGCACAAAGACCACCACCACCATTCCCTTAGAAATTCAGAAAGAGCAAGGAGGAGGAATGCTTCAAAAAGTTTTTTGAGAGCTTCAAAGAACTTCACATAAATTTGCCTCTTCTTGATGTTTTGCAGGGAATGCCCAAGTATGCTAAATACTTGAAGGACGTGATGGTGAACAAAGTGAGATTGGTGGATGTCCAGACTGTAGCACTGACTGAGGAGTGCAGTTACAGGGTATTGAGCAAAATGCCAAAGAAACTCAAAGACCCAGGGAGTTTTACCCTCCCCATACAAATCGGTAAAGCTGAGGTGCTACGAGCTTTGTGTGACTTAGGGGCAGCAGTTAATCTAATGCCCCTATCCTTATTCAACACCCTGGGGTTGGGAAAACCGAGGCCGACAAGGTTGATGCTGCAGCTGGCTGACGAGTCGCGAGTGACACCTGATGGAATAATAGAGGACCTTCTCATCAAAGTAGGTAAGTTCATTATACCTGCTGATTTTATTGTCTTGGATTTTCAGGTTGATGACCAGGTACCCCTGATCTTGGGACGGCCATTCTTGGCCACTGGAGGAGCAGTGATTGATTTGAAAGCAGGGACCCTGAAAATGAGGGTCGAGGATGAAGAAGAAATCTTCCGCGTTTACCAAGAAATGAACCCATCTGCACACTATAGAAACCTTTGTCAGGTTAGTGTGTTGGCAGAGGATAAGTGTGGGGTGGAGGATTCCACAGGTGCAGGGCCAAAGGAAATTACAAGTGTTCAGCCCGAGTCTGATAAAGGGCTTCAAATTGAGAAGAAGTTGGAGAAAGAGAGGAACAGAGTGGAGGCTGTTTCCTCTAAACAGCAAAAGAAAAGGAGATGGTTCTCGAAAGAGAACCCAGGTATGAGGATGTCCTGAAAAGGATAGTCCACGTCGGGCCACGACGTAAAATAAGGCGCTACTTGGGAGGCAACCCAAGGGTACCACAGGTACCATTTTAATTTCTTGCATTTGTGTTGATTTTATTTATTTTTCATCCTGTGTTGTTTGTGGTGGAAACTTAAGCACAGATGGAGGGGAAGTCTGAGTACCCGTGGAGGAGGAAGCTAAAAAGCATGGATGATAAAAAGTGTGGGGTCGACACACACTTGTGCAAAGTTGAAGAAAAGCATGCTATTTGCTAGGCCTAAAGGCCTCAGGGAGGATTTCTCACCCTTTGTAAATTTTAATTTGATGCTATGAGGACATAGCACGATTTAAGTGTGGGGTGAGGGAAATTTCAAGGGAAATTTCAAAATTTTTTGTTGTGCTTAACGATTTTTGGTGAATGTAATGCTTGTGAAAAATTTGAAATTTGAAAATTTTGAAAAATTTTTGTGCACTAAGCATGACTTCATCACCCGTTGGTTTTTCTTTTCGGTTCTTTTCCGACGGGGGGGTCTTTGAACCGAAGAATAAGAATTTTATTTTCTTTCCTTTGTCTGTATATAGTGTTTTAGTCATAGTTAGGGACTGTTTCCGACGATGGATGGATGACGACTGTCTTGAGGAAAAATTAGTCGGTAGGTGATGGGTTTTTGAAACCATAACTAAGTGGTGCTTTATGTTCTTGTTATGTGCTATACGTGATTGTAAGATGCAAGCATGTTCGGTGTGAAGCATGCAGGTGTATAACTTTGTGTGAGACGCTTAGGCTCTTGAATTTGACTCAATATGATTGAAGCTTAATTCTGAATTCTTGTGATTAGCTGAGTAAGAGTCTGATGAATGTGTCTTGAATTGAGCATGTGCCATGAGTGTAAGGTTTTTGAGTATTCTGTGCTATTGTGGATTGTCTAGAACTTGCCTGGTGTGTTTATAAAACGAAATGAAGGATGTGAATTGTAGGAGATGATTTAGGCATTTCTTTGAATGAACCAAATTTTTATCCCGCATTTTACCTACCTTGGAAAGATTAATCCTAGTTAGCCCCATTGAGCCTTGAGCCTATTCTTTGATAGCTGCAACATAATCTTAATCCTTTTTCTTTCATTAGCGTTGTGTTTGATCCAAAACTCCTAAGCGCTTGAGAAAAAAAAAACCCGAAGGAGTAAGGGAATGAGAAGAATAAAAAGAAAGGAAAAGTAGCAAGTTGTAGAAGTGAGAAAAGGACAAAGGTGCACATGCGTGCAAATGGTTGAGTATTAGTAAGGAGCAAGAAGACAAATTAATGAAAAATTATTTATAGAGCTCCTTACTAATAAGTTAAAAGTGCCTAAAGAAATGGGGGAACACAAGAGGAACAAGAAAGATGAAAGGAGAAAAAGGTAAAGTAAGGGAAGGGAAGTTCGTAAGGAGGGCGTAATGTATTAGAAGCGCTTAGGAAAGATAGTCACTATTACTGGCCATAATAATACCTACCTGTCCCTTAGCCTACAGTACAACCCATTAAGTTCTACTTGATCTTACATTCACACACCCTTAAATTAGTGGAATAAAACACTAAGGGCAAGCTTATGGGTCATTACATGATGCATGTGAATTCTTTGTGAGAGTGAGTGAAATTCTATTGAGTCACCCACACATGTTATGATGTACAAATGATTTTTGCGTGTGATTGGGTAACTCTATTTCTGTGAGGGGCACATGTTGAATGAAGGATATAATTCATGTGAGATTTCTTAATTAGTTGATTTGCACGAGTTTGCTAAGATTGAGAGTCGATTCTTGAGGTTAAGAAGTCTTAGCATTGTTGTATTTCATCTCGGTGATTAAATTGTGTATGCTCTATCTTTAGCTTGTTATCTTACGTAATCATTATAGCCGTAGCTTGAATGATCTTGCCAAATTAGTTATGTGGGAGTCTCCATAAGTATGATTTGTAAAATTTTGTTCGAGGACGAACAAGGCTTTAAGTGTGGGGTTGTGATCATGGGCAAAATAGCATGCCCGAGATACGCTTTATACCTTAATGTAATCTTGTTTATCTAAGTTATTTTACATACTTTCATGTGATTTTATATAAATGTGAATAGATGTGCTAACCAACATGATTAGTCCTTGTTTTGTAGGTTTCAAGGATTTTGAGGAACTAATTCACAAGTTGGTGAAAGCAAGGAATGGAGTGGAAGCAAGTGGCGAAAGTCGGCAAGGAGCATGCCTTGGCAAGGCTGGCCGCGCCAGGCAGTGTGCCACGCTGTGCGTGTGCCGCGCCCAGCGCCGTGCCACGCCGTTGCCAAGCGCACGAGAGAAGGCAGCAAATGGCAGCAGGAGGCAGAGAACCAGCACGCCAGCGCCATGCCACGCTAGGCCAGCTGCGCGACAGCAGCATGCCAACGCGCTGCATGAGCAGCGTGCCACGTTGGCTAGCGCGGTGACCCTCGGCAGCTTGGTTTCCAGAGGCACTTTCCAGAGAGCTTTCGCGTTGCCTCCGTGTCACGGAGTCATTGCTCCGCGATACACTCCGTGACACGGAGACGTTCCATGACAGGCTAAATTATGCACGTTTTCCATTTACTATAAATAGGACCCTTAGCTCCTAAAATCATTGGGTCACGATTTTATTCTGAAAAACCACATAGGAGTGAAGGGAGAAGTGGGAGAACTCATCTAGGGTTTATCAAATTCCCTTCTCATCTACCAAATTCATGTAAGTATGTTAGTTTAGTATTAGTTAATTGTAGTTTTACGAACATGAATGGCAAGAACCCTTCCTCTAGGGTTGAAGCCATGAAATATGATTGTACTTTTATGAATTTGTTTTGGAATTAAGTTATTGATTGTTGTTTTCGTCTTGCATTCTGGATTGTTGGTTGTTTTTATGATTGATCACCATGAAAGCATATTTGTTAGCTTGAGTAATAGCTTGAGAAAGCATTACCTAGGTCAGGACATGAGAATGTAAGGAGCATGTTTGTCTCTAGGGAGAGATATTGTGTTAGGATAGAAATATACCTCACACCTTGCTTGGTTGACACACGGGGGTTATGAAAGACCAACTTGGGATGTCACATCACCACTCGAAGAAGTAGTTGTGAGGCTAAGTTGAGTTAAATGGTTAGACGTACGAAAGTCCCTAATCGTTTCCCCGTAAACCACAACATAATTGATTGCCCGCGACTAGAAAATTAAACTCCTCGCTCACAATGATGCAGTGAGGCTAGATTGCCGTGTTTAGAGGCTCGAAAGACCATAAACATGCAATTCTAATTATGTGAAATAACAATTGATAGTTCCATGCTTAACCCATTGCAAATCGTAGGATCGCATGATTAATTGGTTTTAACTCTATGTTGCTCTTAGAGTGATTTCAGAATATTTCGTTGACCCAAACTTAGACTTAATTAATCTCAATCAAAAATGTCTATAACCAACACTTGAGGTATTTAAGATCACAATAGAAATGGATAGTTAGAGGAATGGGTCCAGTCCCTGTGGGTTCGACAATCCGGTTCTTAAAAAGAGCCACTATATTACTTGCACGACCCGTACACTTGCGGACGCGCGAATCGGGCACGTCAGCAACATCTTTAGTCCTCAACCTGCGAATTTGTCTGTCTAAAATAGCTACTGGAACCTCTTCATAAGCTAACTCTTCTGTGACCTGGACATCCTGAACGGGAACTACTGTAGAAGGGTCTCCTACGAACTTCCTCAACATAGAGACATGGAATACTGGGTGAACAGATGCTAACTCCGGAGGCAAGTCCAATTCATATGCAACTCGGCCTATTCTTCGCCGAATCTGATATGGCCCAATGAATCTCGGGCTAAGCTTGCCTTTCTTGCCGAATCTCATCACCCCTTTCATCGGAGACACTTTCAGATATACCCAGTCATTTACCGCAAATTCTAGATTTCTGCGCCGCATATCTGCATAAGACTTCTGGCGGCTCTGAGCAGTCAGTAAACGTTCTCGGATAAGTCTGATCTTTTCCTCTGACTGCCGAACAATGTCTGGGCCAACCAATGCTGATTCCCCCACTTCAAACCAGCCCACCGGCGATCTACATTTTCGCCCATATAATGCTTCAAAGGGCGCCATCTGGATAGCTGAATGATAACTGTTATTATAAGCAAATTCAATCAACGAAAGATGCTCATCCCAGCTACCCCCAAAATCTAGCACACACGCTCGTAGCATATCTTGGAGCGTTTGGATAGTCCGCTCAGCTTGCCCATCTGTCTGGGGGTGGGAAGCTGTGCTTAGATTAATCTGCGTCCCCAGCCCCTTCTGGAACGATTTCCAAAACCTAGCCGTGAACTGCGCTCCTCTGTCTGAACTTTGCCCCTGATGGTTGTTGCTACCCCAGGAGAAATTCGGGTGATTCCTCCAATTGGAATTGTAGCTATTGCCATACTGTTGGTGGTTGTTCCTTTGTACATTTCCCACAAAGTTCACCGAGTCAGGATTTGCTCCACAACACTCAGCTGAGTGCTCACTGCTCCCGCACACTTCACACCAAATCTGCTGCACTGCATTCACTGGGGCTTGAGGCTGGTTCATTGTCATGTTACTGAAGTGGGTGTTGAGTTGATTCTGTAAGGCAGCTATCTGTGCAGCAATAGCTGTAAAACCATCCACTTCTAGAACTCCTGCTGCTTTCCTTGTCCCTCCTCTTGATGAATCAGCATTCCACTCCGGATTGCCCTGCGAAATACGGTTCAAAAAGGTATACAGCTCCTCATAAGTTTTCTCCAGCGCTTGTCCCCCAGCTGCTGAGTCTAGCAATATTTTTGTATGGGGTTCCAAACCCTCAATAAAAGTGTGCACCAGCACATCATTGGATTGATGATGATGAGGACAATCCCGCAACATGGACTTGAATCTCTCCCAAGCCTGATATAGATTCTCTCCCTCTCTCTGTTTGAAACTTAGAATTTGACTTCTAAGTCTTGCTGTTTTACCGGAGGGAAAAAATCGTATCAAGAATTTCCTTGCAAGATCATCCCATGTAGAAATAGAGTTAGGTGGCTCAGCTTTCAACCACCTCTTGGCTTCTCCCAATAGTGAAAATGGGAACAATGTAAGTTGGACATAATCTGATGACACTCCAGCGGGGATGTAAGTGTTACTTATCTCCAAGAAATTTTGGATGCTGTTGTGGATCTTCATGAGGGAGACCTGTAAACTGCCCGCTAGTGTGCAGCAATTGTACCATGTTTTGTTTAAGCTCGAACCTCCCTCCTGGCTCAGGTTTGCGGATGCTAGATGTGACATTATTAGCATGTGGGATTGCCACCTCGCGAACCGGCCGAGCTGCTACTTCTTCAGGCACTAACATTGCCCATACTACTGGTGGATTCTGTTGTTGCTCCATGAATGTTTGTCTGAGCAACTGTAGCTTTCTTTCTAGTGCTTCTCTCCGCTGACGATGAAATAATCTTTCTGGCTCTAAATACGAGTCCACCGGCTCCTTGTCTCTTGCCAGTGTTCAACAGAGATTAAATCTGCAAAATACAGGCTAAGACCAAGTTGTCAACACTAAGAAAATAAAAATATAGTAAATTAACACTTAAGAAAATTTCACCAATTGCCAGTCCCCGGCAACGGCGCCAAAAACTTGTTCGGTCAGTTTGTTATATGGGTATATAACTACACGCAAGTGCACGTGGTCAAACAAGTAGTAAAGTGGCTCAAGTAAGCCAAGTATCGATCCCACAGGGACTAGGATAAGGTAACAATTAATCAAGTGTTACTATATTTTCAGTTTAACAATGAAGACAACAGTGTAACCAAGAGTTGATATTTTTGGATTCTAAATTTTATGCTAAGTCTAAAACAAGTATCTAATGTGAGTCTGAACTATGAATGTGAGCATACTGAGGTTAATTGAACATGTAAAGAAATTAATTATCAATATAATTTGGTTAACCTTTCCTTCAGTTGCTAGTCAAGAACTAATGCCAATGGATTAAAACTCTCGTATTTAACCCAACTTAAGAATCATGAACCGTCCACCTACATTTCTGTGATTAAACGAAAATTCATGTTCTAGCCATACGAACCCGGTTCCTAAATTGACTAATACGACTTTCAGGTATATTTCTATCCTGAAGGTAAATCAATTCTCAATTTTCCCAAACTAAGAAAGGATCATATCCTATTAATTCACAACTTTCCAATTTCTTGCTCTCTCGAGTGAAACCGGACTTTTTAGATATACATTAACGTAGGCCACACATTAATGCAGTAAGAACAAGAATCAATAGAACAACCATGGAAGAAAAGATGAAAAACCAAAGAATCAATAATCACATTTCATCACAAGTGTTCTTAACCTCAGCAAGAAGAGGAATTAGCCACTCATTTGTGGATTAAACATCGTTAAATGAGTGTTAAACATACAAGCAATTGAATTCAAGGAGAAAGAAAGAGAGAAAAACCCTGATAATTTCGTCCCCTCAACTGCCTGTAACCCACGTTCTTGCTCTACCAAGTCAGAATATTGAAAAATGAACCTAAGTGTTCTATTTATACTAGTGGGAATTTTTCCCGGAATAACAAGCAACGTGTCACGAAGTGCATCGCGGAGCAGTGCCTCCGTGACACGCCACCGACGTGGACCCTCACTGGAAATTGGGGGTCCAGGTAATAAGGCCCAACATGGCACGGCGTGCAACGCGGAGCCGGCCATCGTGCCACGGACCCAACGCGAACCCTCACTGGAAATTGGGCAAAAATTCCCTATCCAGGCAGAATGCCTCCGCGATGGCAGCGTGACACGGCTCCATCGCGGAGCCTCTTTATTTTGTGCCTTCCAATGCCTTGTCCTTTGCTCACATCCAAGTCCAACCCCGATCTATTCCAACATGCATTTTAGCTTCCCAAAATCACATTTTACCTGCAAAACAATGCTAATCATGTTGGTTAGTATAAATTCACATTTTATTACCAATCACATGAGAATGTATAAACATAGATAGATAAACAAGGCTAAAATGACACATTTGAGTATCACTTGGGCATATAAATTTGCCCAAGATCAACCCTCCTCTAGCCGCAGTGGGTCTACGGCCATGACCTCTGCCCATTCCTCTACTGAGGACTAGGGCCGCCAATGCTGGCTTAGGTGCTGCATCTCTGTCACCGCTTGCATGTGTTCTCACCATCTGAAAAAGAAAGAAGAGAAGTTGTTAGATACCAATTGGAATCAAGTAATCGCACGAAAGGAAAGAATGAGTGAGTTTTCCTAAAGTCCTGCAGCCTCTAGAAGAGAAGTTATGGACATCTCTGCGCTGATCCATGAGACTCTACTAGACCCGTCTTAGTGCAATGAGATCAACGAACCTAAAGCTCCGATACCAACTTTGTCACGACATGAATGGCCATGATTGGCACCTATTCACTCCCAACTACACACAAGTGCACGTGGTTATACAAGTAATACAGTGGCATTATTTCAAGCTAGGTTTCGAACCCACAGGGACTGTAATGTGACAGTAATTTTTCTTTAAGTGTTTAGTATACGCAATGCTTTATACAAGCAGACAAACAGAACAAATGGTGATTTTTCAAGAATACTAGTTGATGTAACTTTAAGTAAAAAGATTGTAAATTATAATCTGAGCAATAACACGAACAAGCTAAGGTTAAGGCAAAACATGTAGATATGTAATTTACTGATTAAATTTCAATCAACACTTCTCTTCGGTTGTTGGTCAGGAATTATTAACCAATGGATTGGGTCTTTCAAACTCCTCTCCAATTAAAGAATCATGAGACTTACATTACACATTTCTGTGATGCAAACACTTCATATTCTAGCAATACACAACAAATTCCATAGATGACCAAATATGACATTACAGATATATTTCTATTCTGAATGTTAATCTTCTCTTAATTTCTCAACCAAGACAAGAACATATCCTACCAATTCACATCTATCCAATTAATCTTCCTTTCGGAAATAAAATTGGACTTCTAGGATGTACATTAACAATGGCCAAGCATTAATGTAGTGAAAACAAGAATTAGTAGAACAACCGTTGTAGAGAAGATAAAAACTGAAATAACATCAATTACATACTACTGCAACCATCCTCAACCTCAACCAAAGGTGAATTAGCCACTCATTTGATGATTAAACATCTTCAAACAAGTAGAAATCATACAAGCAATTGAAGTTCAAGAGAAAAAAGGAAGAAAATTAACCTAAGAACTTCTTCAGCTCAACTGCTTGATACCCACGTTCTAGCATGAAATGTCAGATATATCAAAATAAAACCTAAGTGTGCTATTTATACAAGTGAGAAATTTCTCGAAATAAATTGGAAACGTGGCACGGAGGGTATCGCGGAGCATCAGCACAGTGCCACGGCCTTGTCGCGAAGCTTCACTGGAACTTGGGGTGCCGTATTATTATCTTCAGCGTGGCACGGAGGGTATCGCAGAGACTCAGCTCCGTGCCACGGACGTAACGCGCACCTTCACTGGAATCCAGGTGTGCAGCTAAGCCTTTCCACCATGTCACTAAAGTGAACACGGAGCATAGGCTCCGTGACACGGTGCCATCGCGCACCTTCACTAGAATGCAGCACAAATTCCACTCTAGGCAGAATGCCTTCGCGATGGTGGCGTGACACGGCCCTGTCGTAGAGCATCAAGTTTTAGCATTTTCTTGCCGACTTCCGAGTTTTGCTTCCGAGTCCATTCCTCCACTTCACCAACTTGTAGATTAGTTTCCAAAATTCACTAACTGCAAAAACAATAACTAATCATGTTGGTTAGTATAAATCCACATTTACATAAAAACCACATGAGAATGTACACATAAAAGTAGATAAACAAGTCCAAATTAAGTAATAAAGTATCACTTGGGAATGCAATTATGCCCAAGATCACCTACCCCACACTTAAAGCCTTGTTCGTCCTCGAACAACCCTTTCACATCTCATATAATTGAAGACTCACGCATAGCTAATTCAACACGTCAATTCAAGCTATGGCTATAAGGATTATTTAAGATAGCAAGTTAAAGATAGAGCATGGATGATTTAATCATTGAAATGAATTACAACTATGTTAACACCCCCTAACCTCAAGAATCGACTCTCAATCTTAGCAAACTCATGCAAATCAACCGATCAAGAAATCCACATGAATGTTATCTCTCATTAAACATGTGCCCTCACAACACAAGAGAGTTACCCCATTTTTACTTCAAAAGAATTTCAAATCACAAAAGGTATGGGTATATGAATAAAATTACGCTCACTCTCTCAAAGAATTCACATGCATCATGTAGTGAACCATATGCTTGCCCTTTGTGTTTACTCCACTAATTTAAGGATGTATGAACGTAAGATCAAGTAGGACTTAATGGGTTGTAATGTAAGCTAAGGGATGGATAGGTACTATTCTGGCCAGTAATAGTGACTATCTTCCACCAAGCGCTTTTACTACATCCATATTCACTAAAGACATCTCATCTATACTTCCTCATTCTTCTCACTCTTGAATTTTCTCTTTTTGTTCCCATTTCTTTAAGCACACTCAGCTTACTAATAAAGCGTATTGAAGCAAAATTTTCAATTACTTTCGTACTCTCTACTAATAATCAATCATTTTTCAAACAAGTGCACCTTTGTCCTTTTCTCAACTTTCACAACTTCTACTTTTCCTTCTGTTTCACGCTTCTCACTCCTTCACTCTTTGGACTTTTTCACTTAAGCGCTTAGGAGTTTTGGATCAAATTCACGGCTAATGGAAGAAAAGGATTAAGCTTATGTTGTAAATATCAAAGAATAGGCTTAAGGCTCAATGGGGCTAACTAGGATTTAACTTTCAAGGTAGGTAAGATAAGGGATAAAATTCAGGTTCATTCAAAGAAATGCCTACATCCTCTCTTACAATCCACATCCTTCATTTCGTTTTATATACACACCAGGCAAGTTCTAGACACTTCACAGTAGCATGAAATATTAGAAAAACTCACACTCATTGCACATGCACATGTTCAATTCAAGACATATTCGTAGACTCTTAACTCAATTAATTACAAGAATTCAAAATTAATCTTTAATCACATCGAGTCAAATTCTAGAGCCTAGGTGTCTCAACATGTTTAACACACTTGCATGCTACCATCCTAATCACACTTGCATCTTACAATATAGCACATAACAAGAATGTCGAACCATTAATTAGCTATGTGTTAAAAAAAAATCTAAACCTGCTGACTAAATTTCCCTTAAGACGGTCGTCATCCATCCATCATAGGGAACAGTCTCTATCTAAGACTTCAGTTCAAAGGGACTATTCTCGGAAAAAGCACCAAAAACAAAAATCGAGAAACCCAAATCAAAAAAATAGAAAAAATAAAATAAAAAAATAAAAATAGCAAATAACTTACACAAATAATTACACAAATAAATACTTAACAATTTATTACAATTACATCACCAGCACCAACACACAAAAGCATCAACAACATAACACGAAACACAATGTCACACATTAAACAGACACAGAAACACAAGCACATCACAGCCTTACTACAGCAGCACCTAACTACTCCCACCCCACACTTAGTTGGAACACTGTCCCCAATGTTCGCATATCTGCAATTAAAAACAAAGTTTTGGTGGTGTAACTCCCTTATCAATCAAAATGTTCAATCTCTTCATCAGGTGCTAGTGCCTCATCTCGAAGATCAGAATCTTCTTCGCCGTCCTCCTCTGACTCAATATCTGAGTCATCCCAACGCGTTTCCTCATCAGTAGGGACATCATCATAAACTGGTTCTACAAATGCAGGCCCAACTATGCGTAATGCTCGGGCATGCTCATTGAATGGATAATCCATGTCAAGCTGCCACAATTCATCCTCCGTAGCAGGCCTTCCACCAATCCTCAGTTGCAGCATCTGCATCCCATATATTCGGGCCATGTATTGGTCGTACCGAGCATGTCGCTCGGCGAGTGTAAGCACAGGCCCAAATGTGGTATCAGGTGCTTTGGTCTTAGTGACATCCAAAGCACGCCGGTCAAGTTGAGGAATATAGTCTAGGGCCTCCTCTTCAATACCATGGCCCTTGAGGAAAGTAGTGAGAAGACCACCGAAACCATACCGATGCCCTTGATGAAGTTTGGCTTTCTTCATGGCGGAAATAATCACCGCTCTAACATTTATCTCCAGTCCTTTCATCAATTCATACACCAAACAAACTCTGTCCTGGGTGACATCAGTCATGTGCACCCCCGGGATCAGGAAAGTACATACTATCTTCAACCAGATCCTCGCTTCTCTGTTCATTTGGGAGTATGGCAATGTCTGGTGATATCCTCTTTCCTTGTGAAAACTCCACCTAGCTGTTGATCATGCTCCACATAATGTGCATCTGATATCTGCATATGGTGGAGTGATATTTAGCTGGTCGAGGACATGCGCGTCTGTGTCCCGCATCCCTAAGATGGCATTTAGATGTTGTGGTTCAAAAGTAACCACCTGTCCTCTGATCTTAACTGTGTGGCTGCGCATGGTGGGATTCCAATTAGCGTAGAATTCCCTTAAGAGATAGAGATTGCACTCTTTGGGTTCTTCAAAGATGAAGTTTAACCTAACAGTGTTGATCCTGTGTAGGATTCTCGAGAATTCTTGAGCTAGTGGTTCCCGTGCTATTTATTCCTCTGGGAAATACTTGGTTTCCTTGTGTTTGGCGTACCATTTCTTTCCCTCATCTGTAACCCATCATGTTCCATATTATCTACGTTGCCCCCTTGGAACAGGTGGTGCCGCTAGAACTGCCGCCCCTATTCTCAATTTTTTTCTGCTGGCGCCAGATGTGGATGCGCCTTTCCCTTTGTCTTGTCTTCCAGACATTTGTCCTGTCCATCAAAAGCATATATTTAAAATGTCATTCATGGTATATTTGTCTACTACTAAGGCTGGGCTTAAATTGATCACCCCACACTTAGTTGTTAGCCGTAGTCAATACAGTTCGACAAGAACAACCACATAATTTCAGCTCTTATTTCCCAAAAGGTTTAGTGCATTCATAAAAGTCGATGGAACAATTTCATTGTACTACTAAGACTTCATACAATGCATTATGAAAGTCCATCCATCGATTCATTTTACAACCATGAGCAATTCGCAATTTGTGCACAGCAACCTATGGGATTTTCCTACTTTCATTCTCCAAAAATCAATCTTCAACCATAACATAATCCAATTAAGCACAAAAGTTTTTTTTCACATCCAACAACACGCACAACCCACAATATCTGTATTTCTACCCTTTTCTTCTTCTTCCCAACTAAATTTCTCACCCCTAGTTATCAACAATGTAAGATTTTCAATACAAATCATGTAATTATTGAGTTCATAACACAACATTAGCACAAAATCAACATTCATTCATGACCCAATCAATTACACATCATATTAATAACTTAGGGCAGAATTTCATCAAAGAAAACATGTTCAAGAATCGAAATATGCAGCAAGAATGAGAAAAAATTCGAGAACATACCTTTATTTGAAGAGTTTTAAGAAGAATTGAATAAATTTTCCTAGCTAGGGCCGTGGCACGTTGAGGGAGAAGGGGGATTGGGGGTTTGGTCTCGGAGGATTTCAGAAAAATGGGGAAAAATTAGAATTTTGGGGTTAAAAAGAGTGATTTCACGCGGGTCAACCCGCTGCCCATAACTGACCCGACGCGAAAATACACTCAACGTGTCACGGAGGGTAATGCGGAGGCCACGCTCCGTGACACGGAGCCGACGCGGAGGCTCACTGGAATTTTGGACATACCTAAAATTGGCCTCAACGTGTCACGGAGGGTAACGCGGAGGCCAGGCTCCGTGACACGCAGCCGACGTGGAGGCTCACTGTTTCTTGCCCCAATTTTCCCTTTTTACCTTTATTTTTCCACTTGCAATTTTTTGTATTTTTGCCCTCCATATTTCCTGAAAATCATCAAACAACAACAACTTTTAGAGAATCGTGCGTTGCCGCCCACCTAGTGCCAGCCTTTTTTTCTTTTCTCTTTTATTTTTCTTTTTTTTCTTTTTTTTTTATTTGTTCCTAACTAGTCTAGTACATTACATCCACGGGTTGCCTCCCGTGCAGCGCCTGGTTTACCGTCGCGGCTCGACGCTTGTCATCCTCATTCATCTACTAAGGTGATAGACGTCTTCTCTCGATTAACATCTTCACCCCAGTAGTGCTTACATCTCTGTCCATTCACCAAAAATGTGGCACTTTTATCCTCTTGCCACAATTCAATTGCCCCGTGCGGGGTCATCCTTGCTACTTTAAATGACCCTGACCACTTGGAGCGCAATTTCCCTGGGAAGAGTTTCAACCTTGAGTTGAATAGCAACACCTTTTGGCCCGGCTCAAAGATTCGATGCACCATGTGCCTGTCGTGCCACCTTTTCATTTTTTCTTTGTAGCATTTTGCACTTTCATATGCGTTCCATCGAAACTCATCCAACTCACTCAGCTGCATCAATCTCCTCTCTCCTGGAAGCTCAGGATCCATGTTCAGCTTCTGCACAGCCCAAAAAGCTCGATGTTCCAGCTCCAGGGGCAGATGACATGCCTTCCCGTAAACCAATCTGTATGGTGAAGTCCCAATGGGTGTCTTATATGCAGTTCGATATGCCCACAACGCATCATCCATTTTGCTTGCCCAATCCAAGCGTTGTGCGTTCACTGTTTTCTGCAAAATCTATTTAATTTTGCTGTTTGACACCTCCACTTGCCCGCTAGTTTGGGGATGATATGTTGTAGCCACTTTATGCCGAACCCCATATTTCACTAGCAAATTCCTGAAACCTGCATTCACAAAATGTGCCCCTCCATCACTGATAATTGCTCGTGACGTACCAAACTTGGTGAAAATATGCTTCTTCACAAATCTAGTCACCACCTTGTTGTCATTCCTGGGATAAGCTACTGCCTCAACCCACTTGGACACGTAGTCTACCGCCACCAAGATGTATCGATTGCCAAACGATGGTGGAAACGGGCCTATAAAATCTATCCCCCACATATCAAACACCTCAACTTCCAATATGTGATGCAATGGCATTTCCTGTCTTCTGCCGATTATTCCTGTTCTTTGACATCTATCACATACTTTGACATAAGCTGCAGCATCTTTGAACAGTGTGGGCCAAAAGAACCCAGATTGCAGCACTTTGTGAGCAGTAAGCTCTCCTCCATGATGACCTCCATACAACGATGAATGACAACTCCTCAGTACCTCTGCCTTTTGACTTTCTGGAATGCATGGCCTCATCACTTGATCTGGTCCTAGCTTGAATAGATACGGCTCATCCCACATGTAGTATCGGGACTCATGCCTCAACTTCTTCCTTTGTTGAGTCGTTGCCTCAGGTGGGTATACTCCACTTACCAACAAATTCAAAATATCTGCATACCACGGGAGTTCAGCTTCCTTTATTGCCAAGAGTTGTTCATCGGGGAACTCTTCTCTGATGCTCTCACCTTCCTTCACATGCAAACAGTTCTCTAGCTGCAATAGGTGATCTGCAAACTGATTTTCACTTCCCTTTCTGTCTCGGATCTCCAGATCAAACTCTTGCAGCAATAATATCGGCCTGATTAGCCTGGGCTTCGCATCTTTCTTGCCAAATAAGCACCGAATTGCTGCATGATCAGTGTGTACCACCACTTTCGACCCCACCAGATAGGATCTAAACTTGTCAAATGCAAATACTAGAGCCATCATCTCCTTTTCAGTGACTGTATAATTAACTTGTGCAGCATCAAGTGTTTTGCTTGCATAGTAGATTACAATAAAAAATTAAAATTAATTTTGTCTCTTAAAATTTTAGTAACTAATTATAACTCCTACAATTTTAAATTTAAATATGTAAAAAAGAAAAAGGTTTATCTCATAATAACTGAAATATTATTTGTGAAGTAGTTTTAAAATTTTCGTTGTTACACGACGGAGTAGTGAATAAACTTTTACAAAAATTATTTTATTCAAAACAAATCACATTTTCCACAAAAAAATGCTTGGGCAGTTTTAAAAGTATTGGTGCACGAAGTAGTTTTTTTTAAAAGAAAGGTAAATACCAAATCATGTTTCTCTAATATTTATTTTAGAGTAGAATTATGGTATCACCAATAATGATCAAACCAAGATATGAAAATATATCTTATTCTAACCACAAAAGTAGTCGGTAATTTATAAATGCATAATACCTGTCTTGATCATTTCTTATTCTGTAGATTATTGAATTTACAAATTTATTTAACTTTTCTTTTTGTTGAAAAACTGCAAATTGAAAAAGATGATGGATGAATGGTCTAAATTTTCATGCTTTTTAGTATTCTTCTTCTACTTCTGCTTAGGTATATCTCAATTTTTTTTAAATAATATGTAATTAAGGTTCTTTTTTCTTTTTCTTTTTTACTTTTCAATTTAAATTTGAGAACATAAATAATAAAGTTGACATGTTTAATTTCATTATCTATCATCACACAGGGGATAGAAAAGAAAGGATATATATCGTTTAAGACTGAATTACGAAGTGTATTGAAGAGATATAAAAGATATATTTTTTTTGTCAATACTTTATTTATATTCTCACTTTCATTCTTATATATGGGGGAATAAATTTTACAATTTGAAGTCTATATCTATATCGTATTAAGATATAAAATGATATCCATAAATATATGTTTATAAAAATAATTTATGTTTTTTAAATCTATATATATATATATATATATATATATTTGAAAGGTTAAAGCAAACAATTGGCTAAAGTTGTATACTATATATTATTTTCTAAAATCATGCGGTTCTTAATTATATATATATTTAAAAGGTATCAGATTCTTATATTAACTCTTTACATAAAAAAATATTTTCTTAATTAATCTAACTTATTTAAATTTAAATTAAAAGATAAATATTGAATCATAAAAATGTGCAGCATTAAAAAATTTTGAAACTAAAAGTTACGAGATTTTTGTATTAACTATTCAAACTGAAAAATATTTTTTTCTTAACTGATTTATTTGAATTTAACTTAAAAGATATATATTGAATCCTAAAAATGTGGAACCATAATCTAACACACGTTTAATTATTATTATTTTTTGAAAAGGTATCAAATTTATAAATTAACTATTTAAATTAAAAAATATTTTTTAATTAAACTAACTTATTTAAATTAAAATTGAAATATAAATATTGAATCCTAAAAATGTGCAGTGTTAAAGAATTTTGAAATCGAAAGTTATGAGATTTTTATTTTAATTATTCAAACTGAAAAATAAATTTTGATTAAACTAACTTATTTGAATTTAAGTTAAAAGATATATATTGAATTCTAAAAACGTAGAACCATAATCTAGGATACGATTAATTATTATTATTTGAAAAGGAATCAGATTTTTACATTAACTATTTAAATTGAATTTTTTTTAAGTTAAACTAATTTATTTAAATTTAAATTAAAAGATAAGTATTGAATCCTAACAATATGCAGTGTTAAATAATTTTAAAACTGAAAGTTACCGGATTTTTATATTAACTATTCAAAATGAAAAATAAATTTTGATTAAACTAACTTATTTGAATATAAGTTAAAAGATATATATTGAATCCTAAAAACGTGGAACCATAATCTAGGACACGTTTAAAACTCTTTTTATTTGTAAGTTATCATTTTGTTATATTAACTATTATTTAAAATTAAAATTGAAGCATAAATTTTAATTAAACTAATGTATTTGAATTTAAGTTAAAACATAAATTAGATCAAAATTTAGAGTGCCTTTGACATATTATAATTTACATTTCTTAGGCGTAACCAAAATTTATGTAAAATTTTTATTGCTTTCAAAATAATTTTCTTCCTTGCTGGACACTATATTTTTAGATTTTTTAATCAATAGATTTGAAATTTATCTATATCTATATTTATATATAATTAGAGGATATGAAAAAAACGTCTTCAAGATAGGAACTACAAAAAATATTTAAATTTTTTTTACATATGACAATCGGTCAGTTAACAAAATTACAGGTTACAGATTTATACTCTTTTTATTTTTCTTAATATTTTAATTAATATGTGTATAATGCTTAATTTTTTTTGGACTCTTAGTTTAAAATTTGAAATCTATATCTATATATTATTAAGATATAAAATAAAATCCTAAAATATATATCTATAATCTATTTTATGTCTTATAAATCTACACACACACTCATATTTGCAAGGTTAAATATATTATTTTCTAAAATGGTGCAGTTTTTAATTATTATTATTTTTTGAAAAGTATTATATTTTTGTGTTAACTATTTAAACTGAAAAATAAATTTTAACTAAACGAATTTATTTGAATTTATGTTAAAAGATAAATATTGAGTCCTAAGCACAATGCAATATTAAAGAATTCTTAATTTGGAAGTTATCAGATTCTTAAACTATTCAAATTGAAAAATAAATTTAAATTAAACTAACTTATTTAAATTTAAGTTAAAATATAAATATTGAATCCTAAAAGCGTGCAGGTTTAGGAATTTCTTTGTTTGGAAGTTAACATTTTTAATTTAATATAAGATTTAAACTAAAACTTAAATTTTAATTAAACTAATATATTTGAACTAATTTAAAATATAAATTACACCAAAATTTAGAGATTCTTTAGATATTATAATTTATATTTCTTAGGCATAATGTAAATTTCTTACGACTTTCAATATTGTTTTTGTTGCTTGATAGACACAATATTTTAAGATATTTTTATCAATAAATTTAAAATTTATCTATATTTATATTTATATATAATTAAAGGAGATGAAAGAAAAAACGCCTTTAGGAAAATAAGAATTACAGAAATATTTGAATTATTTTATAAATATGGCAATAGTGCAATTAAAAAAATTATAGCTTACAGATTGTACTCTTTTTATTTATTAAATATTTGAATTAAGATGTGTCTAATGTTTAAATTTTTTTGCACTCTTATTTTAAAATATGAATTATATATCTATATATTATTAAGATATAAAATAATATCTAAGAATATATATCTATAAATCTATTTTATGTCTTCTAAATCTATACATACATACATATATATATATATATATATATATATATAAATATTTGTAAGATTAGACCAAGCCGTTTGCTAAATTAAAAGATATTAATTAAAATATCAAGATAGAGAAATGACAAAGAGTGAGATAAAGATAATATGAACATAGTTGTACTTCATATCAATATACAAAATAAATAAATAATACTCACATATGTTATTAAAAAATTATGAATTCATATCCACAAAAGTAATAATGCTAGATAGTTGATAATATAATAACGAAAATAAGGAACATAAAAATTATTAACCGTTACATGATTCTTTATTTTTTTTTAATTTTTAAAATTTTTTGTGATGGAAATAATATTGAGTTGAGAAAATATAATGACAGTTGAAATGTCAATAAAATGATATAACATAATTTTACATAATTAATTATTTAAATATGAACCACGCAACGCGTGTGTACGTATACTAGTATATTTAAAAGGAAGAAAGTTTTACTTAGAATTAAGCGAAATAGCAGCGTAAGAGAATGCTATGTGGCAATTTTAGGACAATAATTAGTTAGGTTAGGTAATTAGTTATCAAATTTTTATATCACCAATATGTTAACTAATAATTATTTTTTAAAGTATTTGAAAATAATTAAATATTTTAAGAAAGTTATGAGATTTTTGTATTAACTATTCAAACTGAAAAGTAAATTTTGATTAAACTAACTAATTTGAATTTAAGTTAAAAGATAGATATTGAATCCTAAAAACGTGGCACCATAATCTAGAACATGTTTAATTATTATTATTCTTTGAAAAGGTATCAGATTTTTATATTAACTATTTAAATTGAAATATATTTTAAATTAAACTAACTTATTTAAATTAAACTAGAGATAAATATTGAGTCCAGTGTTAAAGAATTATGAAATTAAAAGTTAGGAGATTTTTATATTAACTATTTAAATTGAAAAATAAATTTTGATTAAACTAACTTATTTGAATTTAAATTAAAAGATAAATATTGAATTCTAAAAACGTGTGACCATGATCTACGACACGTTTAAGACTCTTTCTGTTTGTAAGTAATCATTTTTTTAATATTAACTATTTATTTAAAATTAAAATTAAAGCATAAATTTTAGTTAAACTAATATATTTGAATTTAAGTTCAAACATTAATTAGATCAAAATTTAGAGATTTCCTTTACCATATTAAAATTTATATTTCTTAGGCATAATCAAAATTATGTAAATTTTTTATTGCTTTCAAAATATTATTCTTTCTTGCTGGACACTGTGTTCTTAGATATTTTTATCGATAGATTATAAATTTATCTATATCTATATTTATATATAATTAAAGGAGATGAAAAAATCGCCAGTTAAAAAAATTACAGATTACAGATTTGTCCTTTTTTTAAAAAAAAAAATAAAAAAATATTTGAATTAATATGTGTATAATGTTTGAGTTTTTTGGACTCTTAATTTAAAATTTGAAATCTATATCTATATATTATTAAGATATAAAATAAAATCCTAAATTATATATCTATAATCTACTTTATGTCTTATAAATCTACAGACACACACATATATCTGTATATTTGCAAGGTTAAATATATTATTTTTTAAAATGGTATATTTTTTAAAATGTATCATATTTTTGTGTTAACTATTTAAACTGAAAAATAAATTTTAATTAAACTAATTTATTTGAATTTAAGTTAAAAGATAAATATTGAGTCCTAAAAACAGTGCAGTGTTATAGAATTTTTAATTTGAAAGTTATCAGATTCTTTATAAACTATTCAAATTGAAAAATAAATTTTAATTAAACTAACTATTTTAATTTAAGTTAAAATATAAATATTGAATCCTAAAAACGTTCAACCATAATCTAATGTAGGTTTAGGACTCTCTTTGTTTGAAAGTTATCATATTTTAGTTAATATAAAATTTAAACTAAAACATAAATTTAGATTAAACTAATATATTTGAACTTAATTTAAAACATAATTAGATCAAGGACATATTACAATTTATATTTCTTAGGAATAACGTAAAATATTTATGGCTTTCAAAATATTTTTTGTTGCTTGATGGATACAGTATTTTCAGATATTTTTATCACTAACTTTGAAATTTATCTATATCTATAGTTATATATAATTAAAGGAGATGAAAAAAAAGTCTTCAAGAAATTAGGAACTACAAAAATATTTGAATTTTTTTATATATATATGACAATCATGCAGTTAAAAAAATTAATGGTTACAGATCTGTACTCTTTTTATTTATTAAATATTTGAATTAAAATGTGTCTAATTTTTAAAATTTATGCACTCTCATTTTAAAAGTTGAATTCTATATCTATATATTATTAAGATATAAAATGATATCCAAGAATATATATCTAAAAATCTATTTTATGTCTTCTACACACACACACATGTAAGATTAAATCAAACAATTTGCTAAAGTGGTATATTATATACTATTTCCTAAAATCGTGTTGTTTCTAATTATTAGGATTTTTTTGAAAGTTATTAGATTTTTATGTTAACTATTTAAACTGAAAATGAATTTAAATTAAATTAATTTATTCGAATTTAAGTTAAAAGATAAATATTGAGTCCTAAAAATATGCAGTGTTTGAGAATTTTTTAAATTATTAAATGCTTATATTAACTATTTAAAATGAAAAATAAATTTATAATTAAACTAACTTATTTGAATTTAAGTTAAAAGATAAATATTAAATTCTAAAAATGTGCAACCATAATTTAGTACTAACTATATATTTAAAAATTTAAGCTAAAACATGAATTAGATCAAGTATATATTAAATCAAAATTTAGAGATAGCCTTTGACATATTATAATTTATATTTTTTATGCAGAGCCAATACTTACATAAAATTTTTATGGCTTTTAAAATATTTATTTGTTAGCTGAACATGTGTTTTAAGATATTTTTATCAAAAAATTTAAAATTTATGTATATCTGTATTTATATATAATTACAGGAGATGAAAAAAATCCTTTTCAATAAAATAGGAACTATAAAAATATTTTTTAAAATTTTAAATAGTATAATGAGACAATTTAAAAAAATTACAGGTTACAGAATTGTACTCTTTTTTAATTTTTAAATATTTGAATTTAGATATGTCTAATGTTTAAGTTTTATTGGACTCTTATTTTAAAATTTGAAATCTGTAACTATATATTATGAAGATATAAAATGATATCCAAGAATATACATCTAAAAATCTATTATATATCATCTAAATATGTACAGATATATATAAAAATCTATCTTATGTCTTTCATACACACACACACATTGCAATAAAGTTATGCCAAACCATTTGCTAAAGTAGTATAATATATATTATTAAAGATAAAATAATATCCAAGAATATATATCTATAAATTTATATTTATGTCTTTTACATCTAACCATATATATATGTATGTATGTATGTATGTATGTATGTATGTATGTATGTATGTATGTATGTATAAAAATATTTACTAGGTTACTCTAAATCATACACTAAAGTAATCACAAGGTACATTGAAGAACATATAATTTAAAATTATAAATGAAGAAAAGAAGAAAAATTAACAATTGTTGAATTATAAATTTTTTTGATACAAATAATTTAGGACCCAAATTTTAAGATAAATTTTAATTTATTGAAAATGAATAAATTCAAGCAACAAATTATATATATAGATGTACCACTATTTAAAATATAAGTAAAATATCAAATAAAAGAATATTAATTAAAATATCAAGATGGATTTTTTTTTTCAAAGAGTGGGTTAAAGATAATATTAAGATAGTTATACTTCATATCACTATACAAAATAAATAAATAAATAATACTCACAAATATTATTGAAAAATTAAGAATTCATATTAACAAAAGTGATAATGCTAGATAGTTGATAATATAATAACAAAAATAAGGAACATAAAAATTATTAACTAATACATGATTCATTTTTTTTAAAAATTTTGTGATAGAAATATATTGAATTGAGAAAATATAATGACGGTTGAAATGTTAGTAAAATGATATAACATAATGTTATCAATAAAACATAACATCATTTGACATAATTAATTATTTAAATATGAACCGCGCAACGCACGGATACGTATACTAGTTTTATAATAAAATGAGAATATCTGTCATAACCCATAATGACCCTGATTGGCGCCCATGCTACCCCTGGTGGGCGAACCAACGAATCCCGATCCTAACCCCCAAAACGAGATATTCAGAAAGATAAACGCTTGCTTTAATCATTGAAATAAACTTCACAACATAAAACAAATGTTTAAAAACTGACACTACGAAAATAACACCCAAGACCTGAAAGTCATTGCACAAGATGTCTGTTTACAACTCTAAGAATGTTTAGAAACTAAAAAAAACAAATATATAAGTGTCCGGAATAGAAGGACATCTTCAAACGGGGGAGTGACTCTGCCTCCTTGTCTACTCACCTTTTCAGGATCCGTTGCTGCTTATAAATGAGGACGTGAGTAACTGCCGGGTTCGAACTCTACACTCAGAAAAGAAGCGCAGGGGTAGGGTCAGTACATAACACAATACTGGTAGGCATCATCGGTTGACCCTAAATAATAACAAGTATACACAGTAATAACAATACAAGACCAGACATTCAACATAAAAGTAAGTACTGAATATTTCAAACATTCTAGCTCTACATAGGGAACAACCAGCCTGCTTACTGGATTGGGCCGTTCGCTGTGCGGAGATAACTCCACTACAGCAGTACTGCCCTAGGCAGTAGCTCGACTATGCTGTGCTCTATCAATTCATCAGTTCACCAATTTCACAATTCACATATTCCACAAAATCTCTCAGATAACACACATTTAAGGATAATAATTTATACCACCTGGTATCCGTACGAGTTCAACAAATAATTTTAGCAGGAACCACTCAAGAAATACCAACATTATAATAGGGTCACACTTAGAAATTTAGACAAGTTCTTCATTATCAACTCACATGACATACACATCAATTGACGCCATCTTTTAACACATTCTTCATACCACTTCATTTGCATATAACACAACACAACACAACATAACATAACATGGAACCAATGGTGCCATGACGGGCACATGCCTCTGCCATCTCACCATAATCACTCAACCACATAATCAGTTTACACACATGCCAGAGGGTTTTATTTCTACCCTTCCAATCATGACCTGCAGGGGACTCTAGAAATCTACGTACTGTGCCGATGTAGTACTCGCTCCCACTCATATGCTCGTCCGGATGCTCCCCTCGGATATGAGCCACTCAATAATATTCGCTCGTGCAGATACTCCTCTAGGCTCGAGTATCTCATTTCAGGATACAGTTACCATTCTAGCCATTCTCATCCGCTAAAAGCAACAAAATGCATTACATAAATGTACACATATACATAACAAATCATAGGAGTCTACTTTTCACTACCTCACTTGCCCAAATACAAAGCCTCAATTTACATGATAGATTCATGAATGAAGTTTACTTCACAATTCAAAGTAACCTTGACAACAATTTATAATCTTTTCACATCAACATGATATTCCCTATTTATTCACATAATAATCTCATAAAATAGAATGTCCGAAGACCAATCATATATGATCATCACATATGCATACAAGCTATTATGTAGGGTCTAACCCTCTAACCATAATCTACCTCGATAAGTGAAGGTATCAACGCAGCTACTCTGCAGGAGCCTTGCCTTTCCTCAAAAATTCGGATTGCTCGTAATCTATACAATAGGAGCAATTCATTACTTACTCTTCAATCATGGGTCTAATTAGATCAAACCCTCCTCTTCGGGGTGTTTTCGAAAGTAAAACCCCAATTCTACTCGATTCTAGTTCAATTTCCAGCGTAACCCCCATTTCCCACACATAATTCTAAGGAAGTAATCAAAACTCTTCAAATATCAACCCAAATTATCCCCTAATCATCCCATAATCCAGCCCTAGTTCATCAACTTGGGGTTCTCTAAGTTTAGAATTTCACCATTAACAGGTTCGCCCTAAGCTTTCTACAATAATCAATACCCATTATAGGGGTTAGGGAACAAGAAACTTACCTTAGTGCAACAATTCTCTGCTCTGGAGAAGAAACTGCCTTTAGACCTGCTATCTCATGTTTTGAAAATAATGAAAAATAACCCATAATTTCCCATTTAAAACCCACTTCTGATTGCCGTCGTCTGCTGTAATGGTTGCATTTTTGCTGCAGTGGACCCGCTACAGTGATCAAAGTGTCGTTGCAGCGGTCGCCGCAGTTATTTTCTAGATTCATCACGGCGGAACTTCGATCGCTACCACAGTCTTGCTGTAGCGGAAATTCCACCACTGCAGTGGTCCTCCGAACCAATAGCCACCCAAAATCCACCAGTTTCACACTTAGAAAATTTTACAACACATTCTATTCCTTCCTTAGCCTGTTTCCAATGTTCTAGGCCCCTAACCATCCCGTAACGATATCTGGGTCATTACATCAGATACTAATTAAAACACTGTTCGTCCCCAAACAGTCTATACAAATAAAGGGCAAAGTACTTATTGGATTCCACGAGCAGCTAGGGATACTTGATCCGCATATCAGCCTCGGTCTCTTAAGTGGCTTTCTCAATCGAACGATTCTCCCACTGGATCTTTACTGTCAAAATCTCATTCGACCTCAGCTTTCGAACCTCTCTAGCTAATATCGCTGCAGGCTCCTCCTCAAATGACAGATTCTCATCCAGCAGCACTGAATCCCATTTGATAATGTACATTCCATCCCCATGATACTTTTTCAACATTGAGACATGGAACGTCAGATGCACCTCCGAAAACCTTGGCGGGAAAGCTAGCTCATACGCTACTTCCCCCACACGTCAGAGTATTTTAAATGATCCAATGTACCTCAAGCTAAGCTTGCCCCACTTTCCTAACCTCATCATCCCCCTTCATAGGAGACACCATTAGCAGCACTTTCTCTCCCTCCATGAACTCCATATCTCTTACCTTCTTGTCTGCGTACTGCTTTTGTCTACTTTGAGCCGACACCAAATGCTCTTGAATTGTATGCACCTTTTCTAAGGACTCCTTTAACAAATCAGTCCCCCAAGGCCTCACCTCAAATGCATCAAACCACCCAATTGGGGACCTGCACTTTCTCCCGTACAAAGCTTCCAATAGCGCCATGCAAATGCTCGCGTGATAACTATTGTTATAGGCGAATTCTGCCAAGGGAAAGAATTTTTCCTAATGGCCTCCAAAGTCTATTACATACGCCCGGAGCATGTCCTCCAATACCTGGATAGTTCATTCTGACTGTCCGTCTGTTTGAGGATGAAAGGTTGTGCTCAAGTCTAACCTCGTAGCCAACTCAGCCTGCAAGGTCCTTCAGAAATGAGAAGTGAACAGAGTGCCCCTGTCTGATACAATTGAAACAGAAACCCCATGCAACCGAATCACTTCCTTCACGTACAACTTAGCTAGTTTCTCGGCATTGTAGGTCACTTGGAACGACAAGAAATGAGACAATTTGGTCAACCTGTCCACAATGATCCAAATTGAGTCAAATTTCTCCAAAGTCTTGGGAAGACCTATTACGAAGTCTATTGCTATTCTCTCCTATTTCCACTCAGGAATAGGCATTTTCTGAAGTACTCCTCCAGGATTTTGGTGTTCGTAGTTCACCTGCTAACAATTCAAACACTGAGCAACATAGTCCACATTATCCCTCTTCATCCTGCCCCACTAATAATGCCGTTTCAGATCGTGGTACATCTTGGTGACTCCGGGGTGAATGGAGTACCTCGAGTTGTGAGATTCTGCCAAAAGAGTTTTCATAGCTCACCAACTCGGGGAATACACACTCGCCTCTTTATTCTCAAGACTCCTTCATCATCTAACATTGCTTCTTTAGTGTCTTCCTGCAAAACCTTATCTCGAATCTTAGCCAGTTTTTCATCCTCGAACTGTCTTGCTTTGATTTTCTCTAGTTGTGAGGATTTGGCCTCCATGTTGGCTAGTATCCCACCGGTTTCTATCAGAAACAACCTCACCAAACTGTTTTCCAAAGTCTGAACTTCTCTGGCCATCAGCCGCTGAGTAGCTTCCAAGCAATATAAACTGTCCATGCTCACCGTCTTTCGACTTAACACGTCTGCCACAACATTAGCCTTTTCTGGATGGCACAGGATAGTGATATCATAATCATTAAGTAGCTCCATCCATATCCTCTGCCTCAAATTGAGATCTTTATGGGAGAATATATATTGCAAGCTATGATGATCCACGAACACCTCACATCGAGCTCCATACATATAGTGCCTCCAAATTTTCAGGGCAAACACCACTGCTGCTAACTCCAGGTCGAGCCGGGGTAATTCTTTTCATGCATCTTCAACTATTTCGAGGCATAAGTGATGACCTGTCCTTCCTACATTAACACAACACCCAACCCAGACCGTGAGGCATCACAATAAACAACAAAGTCTTTACCTTCCATGGGTAACACCAGGATAGGTGCTGTGGTCACCAAAGTCTTGAGTTTTTGAAAACTTGCTTCACATTCCTTTAACCATTGGAAAGGTACATTGGCATCAACTTGTTCAACGCCAAAGCAAATAGAGGCGAAACCCTTCATGAACCGACAGTAGTAACTGGTCAGCCCCACAAAACTCTAAATTTTCGTCACATTAGTTTGCCTCGCCCAGTTTCTAACCGCCTCCATCTTCTGTGGATCAACTTAAATTCCCTTCTGGGAAACCACATGTCCCATAAAGGACACCGATTCCAACCAAAACTTACACTTAGTGAACTTAGCATACGACTGCTTCTCCTTCAGTAATCCCAGCACAATTTTTACATGATTTTCATGCTCCTTTTTGGTCTTAGAATACACCAAGATATCATCAATAAATACAGTAACAAAGGAATCCAGGTAAGGTTTGAAGATATCATTCACCAGGCTCATGAATGCAGTTGGAGCATTAGTGAGTCTGAATGAAATGACCAGAAACTCGTAATGCCCATACCTAGTCCAAAAGGCTGTTTCGAGAATATCTCAGCCTAGATTTTCAGCTAGTGATAACCGGACCTCAAATCAATCTTTGAAAACACCCCTGTAACTGATCAAACAAATCATCTATTCAAGGAAGAGGGTACTTGTTCTGAATAGTTATCTTGTTCAACTGGCGGTAACGATGCACATCCGCATACTACCATCCTTCTTCTTTATAAATAAAACTGGGGCACCCCACAACGACACACTCGGTTTGATGAATCCTTTAATAAGCAACTCCTGCAACTGCTTCTTGAGTTCTCTCAACTCAGCAGCTGCCTTTGATATGGAGGAATAGAAATAGATCGGGTACCTAGTTCCAGGTCTATACAAAAATCTATGTCACGGTCTAGCGGCATGCCAGGAAAATCTGCGGGGAACACCTTTAAGAACTCACAAACAATCGGGACCAACTCTATGGAAGGACTCTCTGAACTAGTGTCCCGAATATGCGCTAGATACGCTGAACAACCCCGCTCTATCAACTTACGAGACGAATATAAGAAATAAGTTTTTTAGGAGCAGGGCTACAATTCCCTTTCAAATCCAACCTAGATGCCCCTAGCCCCGATATAGTTACGGTCTTAGCATGGAAGTCTAGAACAACATGATAAGGGGACAACCAGCTCATTCCCAAAATCACATCAAAATCAACCATGCCTAAGATTACTAAATCAGCCTAAATGTCACAACTCATGAAATCCACAGAACACGAACGACAGACTCTATCAACCACTACAGAGTCCCCAATAGGAGTAGACATATGAATAGGGATACCAAGCACATCACAAGCAAGTTTCAATCCCAAAGCAAAGTAAGGGGACACATAACAAAAAATAGAACCTAAATCAAACAATGCCATAGCCACTCAGTCACAGACAAGGATAGTACCTATAATAACGGTGTCTGAAGCCTCTGCCTTTGGTCTACCAGGAAAAACATACAAATGGTCCTGATTACCCGCTTGAGAACCCCCCAGGTTAGGTTGTGCCACCCCTTTACTTGCCTGGGTGCCACCCTTACCCACCTGAGCACATAGCACCACCTCTAACGGCCGGCTGACCACATCGTCCCAACTGTGGATGATCCTGACTGAACGCACTACCTCCTCTCCCGGTAGGAACCGGAGCTCGAGGAGCTGGGTGAGGAACAATCTGCCTGCCCTGTCCGAACTTGGGGCACCATCTGCAGATATGGCCATACTCACCACACTCATGATAGACCTTCTCAATAACTGACCTCTGATGCGGAATTAAAGAAATAGGATGAGCTCCAAAATTAGAACGAACAATCTGAGTACCCCTAACTGTACCTGACAGTCGCGGAGCCGTCCCTGGCGGATCTCCAGATGATACTTGTAATGGCAGACTGAATAGAGTGCCCAAAGGAACTCTGTGGTGTTGAAACCTTAACATAAGAACCAATGAAAGAACCCGCTCTTCGAGCCTTCTTCTTGGCATTCCTTGTGTAACCCTCTTATCTCACCCCTTCAACTGACTTTACATACTCTACAACCTTCTAAAAGGTCTTACTTGAGGAGACCATTTGCAGAGCTGATACCTGGAGACTCACATTTAGGCCTTTAACAAACTGGCTAATCCTCTCCTCCTCTATGGGCAGTAAGGGTAGAGCATGCCTGGACGGTGAGTGAAATCGAGCCTCGTATGCTACAATTGATGAGCTCCCTTGCTCAATGGTGGTGAACTCATCCTGTCTCCTGTCCCTCAGAGTGTGGAGAATATATTTCTCCAGAAATATGGAGTAGAATTGGGTCCAAGTCAATCCTGGTGACCCCGCTGGTCTGCAATCCACAAAATCTCTTCACCAGAGCTTAGCATCCCCTATCAACTGAAAGGTCACAAACTCTACCCCGTACTTCTCTACCACTCCCATCTCGTGGAGCCTCTCGGGGAAGTCGATAATGAACTCGTAGACATCCTTTGACTTTGTGCCGTAGAGAGTGGAGGCTTCATCTTGGTGAACCTCCAGAATAGGTCATGCTCCTCGCCCGTCATCACTGGTCCCACTACCGGTGTCAGGAACATGACAGCTTCAGATATATCATCAATCTGCGGAGCCACAACAGCTGCATGCTGTATCTTTAACTGCTGCCTAGCCGGAGTTACTGGCACTGCCCCAGTGCCCACAAGGCCACTTAAAAGGTTGTGAACATGAGATAGAACCTCAGAGGATGCTGGTGCGACAGGAGCTTCTCCCTGCGTCGGAACCTCAACCTCAACAGCCATCTGTTCCTATACTGCTGGTGGCATGAGAGATGCAGACCTCCCATGACCGGTGCAGGAGTGATAAAATCCAAAATATATTCTTAAATCAAAGACTATACATGGTCGTTTTACCAAAACAAGTAACCCAATGAGTGTCGGGATAGAATCGCATGAGGACTAGGGAGTGATGAATTCAAGTGTCGATCGAGAAATTGATTTTAGCGTGCACCATATAAATTTAACATGAAAATGAGGAAAATGGGGGGGGGGTAGAACTTTATAGAGAATTACTCAAATTGATTTAACGAACTAAGAGCAAAATATCAGCTAAGTTGTTGACAATAGTGCGAAATACTAGAGGTGCGGTATAGATGAAATACTAACTAGATTGGGATAGGCCAGGTCATCTCATAAGTTCAACAAGTGTAAATAATATAGGAAAATAAGATCAGCTTCCTAGCCTATTGACTACCCCTAGCTAGAGTTTTCTCAAACTCTAGCTGCAATTTAGCACAACCCGAATTGATTTGGATCAGCAATTTCACTGTCCCTAGCTATTAGCTGCCAATTAGGAAGGAGAAAGTACTTTCAGCTATTTCTAGCCTAATTTTATAATCTCTCATCCATATCCACTACTAGATTCCCTTCCAATACTTAATTATTCTCTCCCGAGCAATAATCAAGAAAGTATAGATAGACCCATATCATCATCAATGGATATTCAATAATAGATTGAAGGGAATCTAATAGATTTACACTTAATTGAAAATTATTGAGATGACTCTAGCAATACCAAGTCCAATTAAGTATTCATCATCACACACCTCTAGTTAATGGTTTAGCTACTCATAATTAAGAAATTCAAAAACACAATCATCAAAGGCATCATTGAATTTTATAAGAAGAGTAGATAAATCAAAAGCACAATTATCCTTAAACTATAGCTGAAACTAAATAATATCAAAGAACAAAATAGAGCAGGTTATCTTTTACAAAAATCAATCAAAATCCCTTTCTCAGCTGGATCGGGACAAATCATCCATCTCCCTAGTAGACACGTGAGCATAAAGGTTGTCGAGCCGCGACGTTAAACCAGGCGCTGTACGGGAGGCAACCCGTGAAAAATATTTTTTTCTTTCTTTAGCGTAAAGTTTTTCTTTTATTTTATTTTCTTTTCTTTTTCGTGACTAGGCTTAGATTTGCATTTTATTTAGTAATTTTTTATTTAGTAATTTAGTAATTTTTTTATTATTTTTAGTAGGGAATTTATTAATTTAACCAATTTTTGTTTAGTGAGGTGATTTTCAGGTATACTGGAGGAAAAATACTTGGAATCGAGGAAACGAGGTGAGGTATGAAAAATAAAATTTGATGGTGAAACAGAGCACTGGCGCTTTGGCGCCGTGTCACGGAGGCAATGTTCCGCGTTGGCCTCCGTGACACGTTGAAGGCAAATCTGGATTTTTCAAAATTCCAGTAAGCCAACGCGTTGGCTCCATGTCACGGAGGAGGGGCTCCGCGTTACCCTCCGTGACACGTTGCCTTTATCCAGTGCCGGGTCACACCGGGTTTCCGGGTGACCCGCGTGTTTTCTTAATAAAAACCCCCGACTTCGCCCCTATTTTCCCCATTCCCTCTTCCCTCCGCGACCAAACACCCATTCCCCTACCCCCAAGCTCCGTGCCACGTTAATAGGCAAGGAAAACGTCAAGTTTTCGTCGATTCTTCAAATCCAAGGTATGTTTTCATCGTCTATCTCAAATTTTTGGCGATTTTTGTCAATTTTGAGCATGTGAAGTGAGATATATCACCCTAGGTAGAAATTAAACATGATGTGAATTATTTTGTGATTGATTATGTTCGGATTGTTGTAGTTGACATTTGAACTTATCGATTGATTGAATAATTCGATTTTGATTGTCGAATTGTATTCTAGGGCTTGGGGTTGTTGAATTTTAACTTGGGTAACTTGATAGTTTGACGAAATTGATGCCGGGGTGTGTTTATTATTTGAGATAAGTCGTGGTAAATATTGTATAATTGTTGAAAGACGACTAATTCTCGAATTTTTGTGGGAAATTGCGTAATATGTGAATTGGTTGAATTGCTTAGATTAGTTGTATATAAAATGTTTGTATTGTTGTTTCTATTTTGTTGTTGTTATTGTTGCTAAGTGCTATGGGTGAATAGCTGTCGATAGAAGGATTGGGTTAGCTGTATGAAGTCTGAGTAGTTCGCTAGCCGTTATGCTGTCGAATTTCTGTGAACGCACTAAGCAATATGTTTATAGTTGATTGTGTTTGGGGTGTAAATAGAGCTATCCTTGCTAAAATGTTGTAAATATTGTTAAAGACTAAGGGTGGGGTAAATTTTGTTTAACCCGACCTTAGCCGAAGCTAACAAGTTTTTAGCTTAACGTTGTGCTTGTTTGTGTAAATTGACAGGTACAATGGCCAGCCGACAAGATAAAGGCAAGGGTGCTTCAACCTCAGGCACCGACAGAAAGAGAATGAGACTGGGCACGGCTGTCCCAGCTGCACCTGCTGTTCCACGCGGTCAACACCGCCGATACGGAACATGATGGGTTACCGAGGAAGGGAAGAAGTGGTACGCAAAGCATAAGGAGAACAAATACTTCCCGGAGGAACATATTGCAAGGGAACCACTTGCACAGGAGTTCCCTCGCATCGTACAGAGGATTGAGGCAGCTGGGCTCAGCTTTATCTTTCAGGAGCCCAAGGAGTGCAACCTTCACTTGGTCCAGGAATTCTACGCCAACTGGAACCCGGCCATCAGGAGCCATACTATTAAAATCAGAGGGCAGATTGTCACTCTGGAACCCCAGCAGTTTAATGCCATCGTGGGAGCGCGGGACACAGACGCCCACGTCCTCCGCCAGCTAAACATCACCCCACCGTATGCCGACATCAGACGTAAGTTGTGTGGGGCTCGATCCACAGCCCGATGGAGTAGACACAAAGAGAGGGGTTACCACCAGACTCTGCCTTATTCGCAGATGAACAGGGAGGCTAGAATCTGGCTAAAAATTGTATGTTCGTGTTTGATCCCGGGAGTTCATATGACAGACGTGACCCGGGACCATGTCTGCTTGGTGTATGCCCTTATGAAAGGGCTTGAGATTAATGTGGGGGCGGTCATAATATCCGCCATGAAGAGAGCCAGACTACACCAGGGCCACAGATACGGGTTTGGCGGACTCATCACCACCTTCCTCCGAGGCCTCGACGTTGAGGAAGAAGCCTTGGATTACATTCCGCAGTTGGAGCGGAGGGCCCTCGATGTGACAAAGACCAAGGCCCCCGACACTACACATGGACCTATGCTGACTCTGGGCGAGCGACATGCTCGTGACGACCAGTATATGGCCCGTATGTTCGGCATGCAGATGCTGCAGCTACGGATAGGTGGGAGACCAGCCACCGAGGATGAATTATGGCAGCTGGAGTTGGACTACCCCTTTGGCGAGAACGCCAGAGCCTTATGCAAGGTGGGGCCAGCCTTCGTGGAGCCAACTGATGACGATGTCCCTACTGATGAGGAGACACGTCGTGAGGACTCCGATGTGGAGTCCGATGACGACGATGGAGCTGATTCAGATATGGGCGACGAGGCCGCAGCACCGGATGAGGAAGTCGAATATTTCGACTGAGCAGGGAGTTCCACCACCCATATGTTGTGCTTTGTATTGTTGTGAACACTGGGGACAGTGTTCGATTTAAGTGTGGGGTGGGGAGTAGTTAGGTGCTGGGTCATAGGCTCTAAATTTGTTGTATAATTTTTCCTTGACGTTTATGTATGTCTGTGCTTTCCCTGTTGTTGTGAACTGATTTGTGATTTATGTGTATATATTTGTTTGTGGCTAATGATGTGTGTTTTTGAAAGTTATGGTTGCCTTTGTAAATATTTTGTAAATTTTGTAAATATTTTTTTTCTTTATCGATATGATCGATATTTTTCAAAATTTTTGTGAAAAGATTTTGCACTTATCAAAATATTTTGTAAATATTTTCTATCGAAATGATCGATGTGTTGCAAAAAATTTTGAAGTTTTATTTTTGGGTTTCTCGGAGTTTGTTTTCGGTTCTTTTATCGAGAATAGTCCCATTGAACCGATGTCATAGTTAGTAACCGTTCCCTATGATGGATGGATTACGACCATCTTAAGGGAAATGTAGTCGATAGGAGTAGATGTTTTGTTTTTAGTTTCTTTGGTGGATTGCATCAATAAACTGTAGTTGCTTATGGTTGCTAAAATTTCGTTGCGTGTTGTAATTGATGTTCAAAATGTGAAAATGATTCGTTTGAAAGCATGCAATTTTGTAAATATGTTGAGTTCCCTAGGCTATAGAATTTGGTTCATTATGATTGAGGCTTAATCTTGAATTCATGTAATTGACTAATTAAAGAGTCTGTGAATTCATCTTGATTCGAGCATGTGCATGAAGTGTGAGTGAGGTTTTGCTATTCCATGTCATTGTGAATTGTCTAGAACTTGCCTGGCGTGTATACAAAACGAAATGAAGGAGGTGTAGTGTAGGAAAGGATGTAGGCATTTCTTTGTTTTAACCGTTAGTTTCCATTTTTTTCTTGTCAAATTCTACCTTTTTATATGTTGTATACCCTAGTCAGCCTGTTGAGCCTTTAGCCGATTTCTTTCTTTTGTCCAGAATTGTATGAACTAAGCTTTATTCCTTCTTTTCATTAGCCTTAAAGTCTATAAGAAGCTCTTAAGCGCTTACAAAGAACAGAAAATGTTTCCCAAAGTGTTAAAGAGTGAAAAGAGTGAAAAGAAAAGAAAAGCAAAGTGAGGAAAGAAAAGATGATGTTGAAGAGGCACTAGTTGTAATTAAATGATAGTGAGGGTACATGAAAACCCTCTGTTTTGTGTCAAGTGTGCCTGATGAAATGGGCTGTATGAAAGTAAACCAGCATGAATGGGAGAAAAAGAGAAAAGAGAGGAACAATGTCCATGAGTCGATGGGAATAAGTTGAAAAGGCGCTTAAGGATGCTAGCGACTATTATTGGCTAATCCAATATATATATACTAGATCCATAGCCCAGTTACAACCCATTAAAAGTCCTAATTGATCCTACATTGCATTTCTTTATATTAGTGGAGTAATACACTAAGGGCAAGCTTATGGGTCATGACATGATGCATGAGAATTCTTTTGGGAGAGAGAGTGAAATTAATTTTTATATGCCCCTACTTGCATGTTTGTGTGCTGCACGAACATAAAAGGAGAAGTTTCTCTCGATTAGTGAGGGTACATGCTTGATGAAAGATTGATTTTCGTGTCAGATTTCTTGATTAGTTGATTTGCATGAGTTTGCCGATATCAAGAATCAATTCTTAAAAGTTTAGGAAGCCTCGATGTATTAAGGTCATTGTCTTGTACGACCAAGCATGTTTTCTTGATGATTTGCAAGAATTGAATAATCGGTATGACCGTAGCATAAAATGTTGCACCATAGGGACGAAGGTTGGGATGTAATTTGCATGAGTTGTGTATGTGTTGTTCGAGGACGAACAAGGATTTAAGTGTGGGGTAAGTGATCTTGGGCAGATTTATATGCCCAAGGGATACTCAAACATATCATTTTTACCTTGTTTGTTGTGCAATGTGTATATAATATCATGTATTTGGTAATAAAATGCGAATTTATACTAACCAACATGATTAGCATTTCTTTTGCAGGATAATGTGATTTTTAGGAGCTAAAATGCGTGTTGGAACTATGTTGGAGTTGGACTTGGATGCGAGCATGGAAAAGACCTTGGATGGCACATTTTACACTGGCTCCGCGATGGAGCCGTGCCACGCTGCCATCGCGGTAGCACACTGCCTGGGCAGGAATTAATTAGGCAATTTCCAGTGTGCCTGCGCGTCAGTTCCGTGGCACGGAGATAGGCCTCCGCGATGGCCTCCGTGCCACGTTGAGGCCAATTATCCGGACCCTGCAATTTCTAGAGAGGGTCCGCGTCCACGCCGTGTCACGGAGGCAGTGCTCCGCGTTGGCCTCCGTGACACGTTGCTTGTTATTCCGGAAAAAATTTCCCACTAGTATAAATAGCACACTTAGGTTTATTTTTAATCAGTTTTTAGTTTTTAGACTGAGTTCAGAAGTGGAGAGCAGGAACGTGGGTTTGTGGCAGTTGAAGAATAGAAAAGCTAAGAGTTTTCTTCTCTTCCTTTCTTCTTTCCTTCAATTGTATGCATGATTTACACTCATTTTAGGATGATTAATCCAAGAATGAGTGGCTAATTCCCTTCTTTGCTGAGGTTTTGAACTTGTGTAATGAATTTTGGTGATAATTGATATGGTTTCTTCTTCTTCTTGCATGTTGTTCTATTAATTCTTGTGCTTACTACATTATTGATTGGACACCATTAATGTATATCTAAAAAGTCCAATTTCACTCGAGAGAGCACGAAATTGGAAAGTTGTGAATTAATAGGGTATTGTTCTTAACTTGATTTGGGAAAATTGGGTTTTGATGTGCTTTCTTGATAGAAATATACTTGAAAGCCGTATTAGTCAATTTAGGAACCGGAATTGTAGTGCTAGGTCATAAATTGCATTTGATCACAGAAATGTAGACGGATGGTTTATGATTCTAAAGTGAAATTAAATACGAAAGTTTTAATTTCTAGGCAAACGTTCTTGGCTAGCAACATGAAGAAGAGGATGACCAAATTATCATGATTATCAAGTTCATTACTCGTTCTTAACCTTGGCATGTGCATATCCATTGTCTAAATTCAAAAGTAAATAGTTGTTATTAATTGTAGTATATAAATAGTTTAGAAACAAAAACTCACTCAACTCTTGGTTGGATTGTTGTTAACATAGTTAGGAATAGAATAGAGATATAGTAAACTAGGCAGTTTTACATATCTAGAGCAGCCTCCTTGGATCGATACTTGGCTACTTAGCCACTTTATTACTTGTTTGACCACGTGCACTTGCGTGTCGGTTGATAATATTTAATACTAACCGAAGCAGACCGAACAAGGCACCGATCCTATCCAGCAAACTGGAGTTCCCAAGGCGAACCGGCAGCCCAATTGGCGAAGCGCCATGTCATAGCGTGAACCACCGGTTTGTCACCGATATCAACCAGAGTACCTAGCAATAGATCAGGGATCGGTTCCTCATCCGGCGAAACGCTGGCAACATTTCGTGAAACACCGGTCAACCGTCAAACCTGCACTCAGAGCCATATTCATGTAATGGTAGCAGCGGACACATCAGCGAGCCACCGGCTTATTTCGGTGATCGCCGGTGTGCCCCCCGGTGGAAAGACCCTGTTTCGAAAATCCCTAAAAAACTCTTCCATTTCTCTATTTTCTTTCATCTCCTCCCTAGATCGCCCTTTCCCCAAAAGTCCCATTACTTCCCACCTAACCCTTATTAATAACCACCACCCCAAGCACCCATTCACCTTCCCCGTCTTTTCAATTTAAAACCCCCAATTGCCTTCATCTTCTTCATTCCTCCACAAAGTTTCATAAGCATTGGAGGTAAAAATTCTATCACTCATGCTTGAAAGGTCCTAATAACATTGGTAATCCTTTACTCTGGTTATGTTTCTCACATTTCGTTTTGTTTCTTTACTATATGTGAGTGAATGTTGTTTTGTTGTGGTCACTAAGTATCCGGGCTTAACCTAGGTACTTGGATGAATTGTCCAATGATAGATTGATTGACACCTTTCTTTAGGGAAATTTGTCCTTGTTGCGGAGATATGAGTGTGATTGGTTAGCATTTAGATGGAGATGATTGGTGGGTATATAAATGCAGAACGGCAGCTAAAGGATCACCAATGGTGGTTCACTGACAAAATGCCGATGTGCCCAAGGTTCTTACTCACTGTGCCTATCGGCAACTCGCGAAATGCGACTGCCTCTCACCGGTGGTTCGCCATTAGCACTTGAACATGTTAAAATCTTGATTTCTTCTGTTTCTTATTATTGAGATACAAATAATGGCATGCTACTAGCCTACATTTGCAGCATCATGTCTGATCTTGGGCAGAATTTCATGCCCAAGTGATACTCAAATGCTTCATTTTGACTTGTTTGTCTATCGTTATTGTGTACATTCTCATGTGATTTGTAGCTAAATGTGAATTTATACTAACCAACATGATTAGTGTTGTTTTGCAGGTAAAATGGAATTTTGGGAAGCTAAGATACATGTTGGTAAAATCGGGAATGGACTTGGAAACAAGGAGTGGAAAAGGACAAGGAAGAGCAGCAAAAATAAGGGCTCCGCGATGGAGCCGTGTCACGCTGCCATCGCAGAGGTATTCTGCCTCGGGTGGATTAAATTTGGCAATTTCCAGTGGAGGTTCGCGTTACCTCCGTGACACGGAGGCAGTGCTACGCGATGCACTCCATGTCACGTTGAGTACAATTACCTGGGACATCAATTTCCAGTGTAGGTGCGCAATAGCACCGTGGCACGTTGGCCAGGCTCCGCGATGCAGGCCGTGGCACGCTGAGGTGAAATTGCTGAAGAGCCGAATTCCAGTGAGGGTCCACGATACCTCCGTGGCACGGAGGGAGTGCTCCGCGATACACTCCGTGGAACGTTGCTTGTTATTCCGGGAAAAATTCTCAACAGTATAAATAACACACTTAGGTTTTATTTTAAACAATTCTGACTTGGTTGAGCAAGAACGTGGGTTACAGGCAGTTGAGGGGACGAAAATTCTAGGGTTCTTCTCTATCTCTTTCTCTTTTATCTCAATTGTTTGTATGAATTCTACTTATTTGATGATGTTAAATCAACAAATGAGTGACTAAATTCACTTCCTGCTGAGGTTAAGAACAGTTGTAGTGGAATGTAATTGTTAATCATTTCAGTTTTCATCTTTTCTTCAATGGTTGTTCTATCAATTCTTGTTCTTACTGCATTAATGTTTGGCCAATGTTAATGTATATCTAACAACTCCAATTTTGATTTTGAAAAGGAAAGAAATTGGAAAGATGTGAGTTGGTAGGATATGATCTCTTCTTAGTTTGGAAAATTAAGAATTGATTTACATTTAGAATAGAAATATATTCTGAAAGTCTTATTAGTCAATTAAGGAATCGGGAATGTATGGCTAGAACATGAAATTCTTTTATCACAGAAATGTAGATTAAGGCTCATGATTCTTAAGTTGGATAGGAGTCGAGAGTTCCAATCCATAAGCAATAATTCTTGACTAGCAACCGAAGGAAAGATTAACTGAATTATATTGATAAATTAATTCCCTGCATGTTCGTTTTAACTTCAGCTTGCTCATTACTATTGTTCAGACTCACTTTATAATTTTTCCTTAGATTCTTATTAATTAGTAAACTCAAACTCTCAAAATGTTATTTATTTGGTTGTCTGCATTTTTAAAGATATATTTCATTAACACTTAAGTTAATTAGTACCGTAGCTCAGTCCCTGTGGGGTCGATACTTGGCTTTACTTAAGCCACTTTACTACTTGTTCGACCACGTGCACTTGCGTGTAGTCACCACAGCACCGAACAAGTTCTTGGCGCCATTGCCGGGGACTAGCAATTGGTAAAATTATTTTCTTAGTGTTAGTTTACAAATTCTATATAAGTGATGACAACTTGGTCTTAGCCTTTCTCTTGCAGATATTGAATTCTTCTGAACGCTGGCAAGAGACAAGGAGTTGGTGGGTTCATATATAAAGCCGAAAAGACAATTTCATCGTCAAAGAGGGAAGATCTAGAGAAAAAGCTATAGTTGCTCAGGCAGACAATCCTGGAGCAACAACAGAATCCACCACTTGTGAGGGCAGTTCTAGTGCCCGAGGAAATGGCAGCTAGGTCGGTTCGCAAAGTGGCAATCCCACATGATAACAATGTTACATCTAGTATTCGTAGACCAGAGCCAGGAGGGAGGTTTGAGCTTAAACAGAACATGGTGCAATTGTTGCACACCAGCGGGCAATTCACAGGTCTCCCTCATGAAGATCCACAACAACATCTCCAAAACTTTTTGGAGATAAGTGATACTTGCATTCCCGCTGGAGTATCATTCGACTACGTGAGGCTTACATTATTCCCATTTTCATTATTGGGGGAAGCAAAGAGGTGGTTGAAAGCTGAACCACCCAACTCTATCACCACTTGGGATGATCTTGCAAGAAAATTTTGATAAGATTCTTTCCATCCGGGAAAACAGCAAGACTTAGAAGTCAGATTCTAAGTTTTAAACAAAGAGAGGGGGAGAATTTGTATCAAGCTTGGGAAAGGTTCAAATCATTTCTAAGGGATTGTCCTCACCATCACCAGTCCAATGATGTGTTGGTGCATACTTCCATAGAGGGTTTGGAACCCCACACAAAAATTTTGCTAGACTCAGCAGCTAGGGGACAAGCATTAGAAAAGACTTATGAGGAGCTGTATACTTTTTTAAATCATATTTCACAGGGAAATCCAGAGTGGAATGCGGACTCTTCAAGAGGAGGAACAAGGAAAGCGGCAGGAGTCTTTGAGGTGGATGGTTTTACAGCTATCGCTGCACAGATAGCTGCATTGCAAAATCAACTCAACACCCACTTCAGCAATATGAGCTTGAATCAACCACAAGCCCCAGTTAATGTAGTGCAACAGGTTTGGTGTGAAGTATGCGGTAGTAATGAACACTCAGCTGAGTGTTGTGGTGCAAATCCAGATTTAGTGAACTTTGTTGGGAACATCCAGAGAAATAATCACCAGCAGTATGGCAATAATTACAACTCAAATTGGAGGAATCATCCAAATTTCTCTTGGCGTAGTAATAGCCATCAAGGGCAGAGTTCGAATCAGGGTGTGTATAGAAATCAAGGGGGGCAGCAGAATTATCAGTCTCAATATAGAAGAAACAATGCACCTCCTCCACCACCCATCAGCCTTGAGGAAATGTTTAAAACAATGATAGCTAACCAAGCTCAAATGCAGGCTGATTATGTGAAATTAGCGGCAGACATGAAAAATCAGCAGTTAGCTATTAAGGCGTTGGAGTACAAGTTCGGACAACTAGCTGGAGCTCAAAACACCAGGCCCAGAGGAGGACTACCGAGTGACACTGACCCTAATCCCAAGCAGGTCAATGTAGTGACCACAAGAAGTGGATTACAACTCAAGGAGGTGGAACTAGAAAGACCACCTCAACAATCAGGAGCAGTGGAAAAAGATAGGGAGCATGATATGAGAGGGGGAAGGAGAAGGCAGTCGAGGCAGGAAGACCACCACCCCCGTTCCCTCAAAGATTAAAGAAACACAAGGAGGAAGCTTGTTTTAAAAAGTTCATATAGGTGCTTAAACATGTACACATTAATTTACCTTTGGTTGATGTTTTGCAGGGTGTGCCTAAATATGCAAAGTATATCAAGGACATCGTAGCCAACAAAAGTAGATTGACGGAGTATGCTACAGTGGCGCTTACTGAGGAGTGCACTTACCAAATTCAGAACAGGTTGCCAACAAAGCTCAAGGACCCTGGGATCTTTACAATTCAGATCACAATCGGGAAAAGTATCCGAGCTCACGGACTATGTGATTTGGGAGCGAGCATAAACTTGATGCCGACATCGGTGTTCAAGAAGTTGGGGTTGGGAAGTCCTAGACCAACTACAGTGATCTTGCAATTAGAAGACCGTTCTTTGGCCAGACCAGATGGCATTGTGGAGGACGTGCTAGTGCAAGTGGGCTCCCTCATATTCCTGGTAGATTTTATTGTCTTGGATTTTGAGCCGGATGCGGAAGTCCCATTGATTTTGATACGTCCTTTCTTGGCAACCAGGAGAACTTTAATTGATGTAGCTACAGGCCAGCTAACCATGCGAGCGCATGACAAAGTGGAGGTATTTGATGTGTATAAGGCCATGAAGCTTCCGACCATCTATGAGGAGCTATCAACAATCAATGTGCTAAACAAGGAAGAAATTCTTCAGATTGTTGATTCTCAAGTTCCATTGGAAAGAGCTTTGAGAGGCTCCGATCATTTCGGAGACAGGAATACTTATGATATGGTGCAAATGTTGAATGAATCAAAATGGTATCTTAGGAAGCAAGACTTTCAGCCATTGATGAGGTCCCTGGAACCATTGCCAAAACCATCTATTGAGGAAGCACCAAAACTGGAGTTGAAGACATTGCCTCCACATCTGAAATACGTCTTTTTGGGGGAAGATGACACCTTGCCAGTCATCATCTCCACAGAATTGACGGAGGCACAGGTAAAGGATGCATTGGTGGTTCTCAAGAGGAGGAACAAAGCAATGGGCTGGCAAATGTCAGACATTAGGGGTATCAATCTAGCTTTTTGCACACATAGAATTTTCATGAAGGAGCAAAGCCAACTGTACAACATCAGCGGAGGTTGAATCCGATGATGTAGGATGTGGTTAGGAAGGAAGTGATTAAGTGGCTTGATGCAAGTGTGGTCTATCCTATTTCAGACAGCGAATGGGTCAGCCCCGTTCAGTGTATCCCAAAGAAAGGAGGGATGACCGTGGTCACCAATGAGAAAAATGAGCTGATCCCTACACGCACAGTCACAGGCTGGCAGATTTGCATGGACTACAGAAAGCTCAATGAGGCCACAAGGAAAGATCACTATCCTATCCCGTTTATTGATCAGATATTGGACAAATTGGCTAGTCAAGAATATTATTGTTTCCTTGATGGCTATTCTAGCTATAACCAGATAGCCATAGCACCGGAGGACCAGGAGAAGACTACTTTTGCATGTCCTTATGGGACATATGCTTTCAGGCGTATGCCATTTGGTTTATGCAATGCACCCGCCACATTCCAGAGATGCATGATAGCGATCTTCCATGATATGGTGGAAGATTTCGTCGAGGTATTTATGGATGATTTTTTTGTTTTCGGTAATTCGTTTGCTACTTGTTTGCAGAATCTTGACAGGGTGCTAGCTTGTTGTGAAGATTCTAACCTTGTACTCAACTGGGAGAAATGTCATTTCTTAGTCAAGGAGGGTATCGTCCTTGGCCATAAAGTGTCTTTCAAGGGGTTGGAAGTCGATCGTGCAAAGATCGAGGTTATTGAAAAGCTACCACCACCTGTGTCAGTGAAGGGTGTTCGCAGTTTTCTCGGACATGCAGGGTTCTACAAACGGTTCATCAAGAACTTCTCTAAAATTTCTAGACCAATATGCAGGTTGCTAGAAAAAGAGGTGAAGTTCGAGTTTGATGAGGATTGTGTCAAAGCATTTGAAGAGTTGAAACAAAAGTTGATAGAAGCACCTATCCTCATTTCTCCTGATTGGGAACAACCGTTTGAATTAATGTGTGATGCAAGCGATGTGGCTGTAGGAGCTGTATTAGGGCAGCGGAGGAATAGAATTTTTCATTCTATTTATTATGCAAGCAAAACACTGGACGCAGCCCAAGTCAATTATACAGTCACAGAAAAGGAGATGCTATTGGTGTTTGCGTTTGATAAATTCAGGTCCTATTTGGTGGGTTCTAGAGTAGTGGTGTATACCGATCATGCAGCGATTCGGTATCTGTTTAACAAGAAGGATGCAAAGCCCAGGCTGATTAGATGGATCTTTTTGTTACAAGAGTTTGACCTAGAGATTTGGGACAGAAAGGGGAGCGAGAATCAAGTGGCAGATCACCCATCGTGATTGGAAAGCCGGTTGCATGTGAAGGAAGGTGACAACATCAAAGAAGAGTTCCCGGATGAGCAACTCTTGGCAATAAGGGAAGCTGAAATCCCTTGGTATGCAGATATTGTGAATTTGCTAGTGAGTGGAGTCTATCCACCGGAGGCTACGACTCAGCAGAGAAAGAAGTTGAGACATGATTGCAGGTATTATATTTGGGATGAGCCGTACTTGTTTAAGTAGGGACCGGATCAGGTGATGAAAAGATGCATCCCGGAGAGCCAGATTGCAGAAGTATTGAGGAGTTGTCACTCTTCATTGTATGGAGGGCACCACGGAGGTGAGAGGACAACGTACAAGGTGCTACAGTCAGGTTTCTTTTGGCCTACACTATTCAGAGACTCTATGGCATACGTAAAAATGTGCGATAGATGTCAAAGAACAGGCACAATTAGTAGAAGGCAGGAGATGCCACTGCAATAGATATTAGAAGTGGAGATCTTTGATGTATGGGGTATAGATTTCATGGGCCCACCGTCATTTTGTAATTGTTACATCTTGGTGGCCGTTCATTATGTATCAAAGTGGGTTGACACAACAGCTTGCCCCAGGAATGACAACAAGGTGGTAACAAAATTTGTGAAAAAACACATTTTCACCAGGTTCGGGACACCCCGAGCCATTATCAGTGATGGAGGGGCTCATTTTGTAAATGCAAGTTTTAAGAATTTTTTAGCTAAGTATGGGGTGCGCCACAAGGTAGCAACAACATATCATCCCAAACTAGTAGGCAAGTGGAGGTGTCGAACAGAGAAGTAAAGCAGATTCTACAGAAGACAGTGAATGCACAACGTAGTGATTGGTCAAGCAAACTCGACAATGCATTGTGGGCTTATAGAACTGCGTACAAGACACCAATTGGAACTTCTCCGTACAGATTGGTCTATGGAAAGGCGTGTCATCTACCTGTGGAGCTAGAACACCGAGCTTTCTAGGCTGTGAGGAAATTGAACATGGATCTAGAGCTAGCGAGGAAGAAGAGGCTGATGCAACTCAGCGAACTTGATGAGTTTCGTTGGCATGCCTATGAAAGTGCCAAGTGCTACAAAGAGAAAACAAAGAGGTGGCACGATAAGCATATGGTGTATCGGATCTTTGAGGCGGGGCAGAAAGTATTGCTATTCAATTCAAGATTGAGGCTTTTTCTAGGAAAATTGCGGTCCAAATGGTCAGGGCCATTTGAGGTGGTAAGAATGACCCCGCACGGGGCAGTGGAGTTGTGGCAAGAAGATAGAAGTGCCACGTTCTTAGTAAATGGGAAGAGATGTAAGCATTATTGGGGTGAGGACGTTATTCAAGAGAAGACGTCCATCACTCTAGAGGATGATTGAGCAATGAATGACGTCGAGCCGCGGCGGTAAACCAGGCGCTGCAAGGGAGGCAACCCGTGAAATTGTTGTAATAGATAAGTAGAACTATTTGGAAAAAAAAAGAGAAAAAGAAAAGAAAAAGAATAAATAAATAAATAAATAAAAATTTTGTTTTGTGTTGAAACCTATGAATGCTAACCAATTTCTTGTGGTGAAGTGATTTTCAGGTTGAACGGAGGGCAAAAATGCAAAGAAACGCAAAGGAAAAAATCGAGGTGAGAAAAATAAAAAGTGACACATTACAGTGAGCCTACGTGATGGCTCCGTGTCACGGAGGGGGTGCTACGCGTTACCCTCCGTGACACATTGAAGAGTGTTCCGTATTTTTTAAAAATTCAGAACACTGGAGCGATGGCTCCGTGTCATGGAGGGGGTGCTCCGCGTTACCCTCCGTGACACGTTGAGTGTTATTTTGCATCGGATCACACCGGGTCGCCGGGTAACCCGCGCGAAATATCACTTTAAAACCCCAATTTCCCTAATTTCTTCCCTTATTTTCCCTTCCCTCCGCGACCAACACCCCAAATTCCCTTCTCCCCCAACGTGACACAGACCTAGGCATCGATTTTCTTCGAGTTTTCTTCAATTTCATCGGATTAAAGGTATGTTCTTGAACTTTACCTCATCTTTGCTTAAATTTTCGATTCTTAAACATGTGTAGTGATTGAACCTTGCCCTAAGTGAGAATTAAGCTTGAATTCATTTAAGTTATGATTGATTGATGTTCATAGTATCATTGTGAGTATATGAACTCGATGAATGCATGTTTTATTGAATTTTTGCGAAATTGGTAGCTAAGGTTGGAAATTGAATAGGAAGAAGACTAAAATTGTTTGAAATGTTGAACAAAATTGGGTTGTGCATATTGGGTGAATTGAATTATGTTGTGATTAATGTTGAATATGCTAAGTAGACAAGGGATTTTCGGGAGAATGAAATTGGTGACTTGCATAAGTTGTTGAGAACAAAAATTTGGCCAAGTGCTATGATGTTGAAAGTGAATCGATGGTGATAATTTTATTCATTGTACGAAGTCTGAGTAGTACATAGTAATTGTTCCATCAATTGATATGAATGCACTAAGCCGGTTGAACGTTAAGAATGAGGAAAATCATGAATGTCTTGTCGAATTATTTTGATTATGGCTAAAGACTAAGTGTGGGGTGACCTAATTAAACCCAACCTTAGTTGAAGCTAATTGTGACTTGAATAACATTGGGACTGTCTGTTTGATTGTACAGGAACAATGTCAGGCAGGCAAGACAAGGGAAAGGGCGCATCCACATCAGGCGCCGATAGGAAAAGGATAAGATTGGGAACAACAGTTCCAGCAGCACCAACGGTTCCGAGAGGCCAACACCGACAATACGGAACCCGATAGGTGACTAATGAAGGGAAGAAGTGGTATGCAAAACATAAAGAAACCAAATACATCCCGGAAGAGCATACAGCACGGGAACCGTTGGCATAGGAATTCCCCCGGATTGTACACCGGATTGACACCGCTGGGCTTAACTTTATCTTCGAAGAGCCCAGGGAGTGCAATCTCCATCTCATCCGGGAGTTCCATGCCAACTGGAACCTGACCCTCCGCAGTCACACCATCAAAATCAGGGGGCAGGTTGTCACTTTTGAGCCCCATCACCTGAATGCGATCTTGGGGATGCGGGACACAGACGCCCACGTCCTCTGGCAGCTGAACATCACTCCACCCAATGCGGACATCAGACGCACTCTATATGGAGCCCGTTCGACAGCAAGGTGGAGCAGGCATAAGGAGAGGGGCTACCACCAGACACTGCCCTACTCTCAGATGAACAGGGAAGCCAGGATTTGGCTAAAAATTGTGTGTTCCTGTTTGATCCCGGGGGTACACATGACAGATGTCACCTGGGATCGAGTGTGCTTAGTGTATGCCCTGATGAAGGGGCTGGAGATCAATGTTGGGGCGGTGATCATCTCTGCCATGAAGAGAGCCCGACTACATTAGGGGCACAAATACGGGTTCGGTGGTTTGCTTACCACGTTCCTTAGGGGCCATGATATCGAGGAGGAGGCCCTGGATTACATCCCACAGATTGACAAGCGTGCCTTAGATGTCACCAAAACTAAGGCACCTGACACTACTCATGGGCCGGTGCTCACACTAGCCGAGCGACATGCTCCGGATGACCAGTATATAGCCCGCATGTACGGGATGCAGATGTTGCAGCTGCACATTAGCGGGAGGCCTGCAACGGAGGATGAGTTGTGGCGGCTCGAGCTGGATTACCCATTCGGCGAGAATGCCCGAGCTCTATGCAGAGTGGGACCCGCATTTGTGGAGCCCATAGATGATGATGTCCCCACCAATGAGGAGACACGCCAGGAGGACTCAGATGTTGAGTCAGATGAGGATAGCGGGGGCGATTCTGATATGGGAGACGAGGCAACGACACCTGATGAAGAAGTTGAATACTTCGATTGATCAGGGAGTTTCACCACCTACCTTTGTGATATGTTGAAATTATGTGAACACTGGGGACAGTGTTCGATTTAAGTGTGGGGTGGGAGTAGTTAGGTGCCAGCTGTTTCATTTTTGTTTTTGTTTATGTTTATGTTTTGTGTTGTTGTGCCTGTGAAAAATGTGACCCTGTGACTTTGTGTGGTGTGTCTGTAATTAAGTTGGTATTGTAATGAATGTTAAGCTGTTGTGTGCTGTGTTGAGCTGTTGTTGAATGGTTGTTGTGTAAATATTTTTGTTTTCTATCGAAATTATCAAAATTTTTAAATTTTTTTGTTAAATTTCTTTTATGTTGGGTTTCTCGGCCTTTGTTTTTGGTGCTTTTACCGAGAATAGTCCCATTGAACCGAAGTCGTAGATAGTGACCATTCCCTATGATGGATGGATGACGATCGTCTTAATGGAAATGTAGTCGATAGGAGTAGTTTTTTTTCTTTTCTTTCTTTCTATTGTTTGTTTCCCAAACGTGTCGCTACTTCATGGTTCGAAATTCTTGTTACGTGTTGTACATGATATTACGATGAAAAGGTGATTCATATGAAAGCATGCAAATCTGTAAACATGTTGAGATACCTAGGCCATAGAGTTCGATTCGGTGTGATCGAGGCTTAATAGTGAATTCTTGTAATTAGCTGATTGAAGAGTCTGTGAATATGTCTTAGGTTGAGCATGTGCAATGAGTGTAAGGTGAGGTTTTGATTATTCCATGCTATTGTGAAGTGTCTAGAACTTGCCTGGTGTGTGTACTAAACGAAATGAAGGATGTGTAGTGTAGGAAAGGATGTAGGCATTTCTTTGATTAAACCGAAAGTTTCTCCATTATCATACCTACCTTGAATGTACATCCTAGTTATCCCCATTGAGCCTTTAGCCTTTTTTTTCTTCTTTGAAGAGGTACAAACCGAGCTTAATCCCTTCTTTTCATTAGCCGTGAATTTGATCCAAAACTCTTAAGCGCTCAAGAAAAAAAATAATTTCCCACAGTGTAAAGGAGTGAGAATTGTGAAAAGGAAGGAAAAGCGGAAGTGGTGAGAGTTAAAGAAAAGGTCAAAGGTGCACTTGCTGAAATTAAATAAAATAAATATGTATAACTAATCTTTGCTAGTAAGTCGAGTGTGCTTAAAGAAATGGGAACAAAAACAAAGAAAAAATTTCTTCAAGAATGGGAGGATGAAGGAAGAAAAAAATGGCCGTAATGATGGTGGGATGTATTGAAAAGCACTTAAGGAAGCTAGTTTCTATTATTGGTTAGCCTAGTATTTGCTAGTTCCTTAGCTTACATTACAACCCGTTAAGTCCTACGTGATCTTACATCACTCATCCTTATATTAGTGGAGTAATACACTAGAGGCAAGCCTATGGTTCATGACATGATACATGTGAATTCTTTGGGAGAGAGCGAAATTGTATTCATATACCCCTAGATGTAGTGCTTTGGGAATCATATGATAGCAAATGGGGTATTTATCTTGTATTGTGAGGGCACATGCTTGACGAGAGATTAATTTCGTGTCGGATGTCTTGATCAGTTGATTTGCACGAGTTTGCCAAGATCGAGAATTGATTCTTGAGCTTAAGAGATCTTAATGTGATGTACTTCATTGTATTGATGAGATCATGCATGTTTTCTTGATGATTTGCTACATTAAATAATTGGTATAGCCGTAGCTTGAATTGTTGAGCCAAAGTAGCTATGCGTGAGTGTCAATTGCATGAGATATGATAATATTGTTCGAGGACGAACAAGGTTTTAAGTGTGGGGTAAGTGATCTTGGGTAGAATTTCTTGCCCAAGTGATACTCAAATGCTTCATTTCGACTTGTTTGTCTATCGTTATTGTGTACATTCTCATGTGATTTGTAGTTAAATGTGAATTTATACTAACCAACATGATTAGTGTTGTTTTGCAGGTAAAATGGAATTTTGGGAAACTAAGATACATGTTGGTAAAATCAGGAATGGACTTGGAAACAAGGAGTGGAAAAGGACAAGGAAGAGCAGCAAAAATAAGGGCTCCGCGATGGAGCCGTGTCACGCTGCCATCGCGGAGGTATTCTGCCTCGGGTGAATTAAATTTGGCAATTTCCAGTGGAGGTTCGCGTTACCTCCGTGACACGGAGGTAGTGCTACGTGATGCACTCCGTGTCACGTTGAGTACAATTACCTGGAACATCAATTTCCAGTGTAGGTGCGCGATAGCACCGTGGCACGTTGGTCAGGCTCCGCGATACAGGCCGTGGCACGCTGAGGTGAAATTGCTGAGGAGCCGAATTCCAGTGAGGGTCCGTGATACCTCTGTGGCACGGAGGGAGTGCTCCGCGATACACTCCGTGCTACGTTGCTTGTTATTCTGGGAAAATTTCTCAACAGTATAAATAGCACACTTAGGTTTTATTTTAAACAATTCTGACTTTGTTGAGCAAGAACGTGGGTTACAGGCAGTTGAGGGGACGAAAATTCTAGGGTTCTTCTCTATCTCTTTCTCTTTTATCTCAATTGTTTGTATGAATTCTACTTATTTGGTGATGTTAAATCAACAAATGAGTGACTAAATTCACTTCTTGCTGAGGTTAAGAACAATTTTAGTGGAATATAATTGTTAATCATTTCAGTTTTCATCTTTTTTTCAATGGTTGTTCTATCAATTCTTGTTCTTACTGCATTATTGTTTGGCCAATGTTAATGTATATCTAAAAAATCCAATTTTGATTTTGAAAAGGAAAGAAATTGGAAAGATGTGAATTGGTAGGATATGATCTCTTCTTAGTTTGGAAAATTGAGAATTGATTTACATTTAGAATAGAAATATATCTGAAAGTCTTATTAGTCAATTAAGGAATCGGGAATGTATGGCTAGAACATGAAATTCTTTTATCACAGAAATGTAGAATAAGACTCATGATTCTTAAGTTGGATAGGGGTTGAAAGTTCCAATCCATAGGCAATAATTCTTGACTAGCAACAGAAGGAAAGATTAACTAAATTGTATTGATAAATTAATTCCCTGCATGTTCGTTTTAACTTCAGCTTGCTCATTACTATTGTTCAGACTCACTTTATAATTTTGCCTTAGATTCTTATTAATTAGTAAACTCAAACTCTCAAAATATTATTTATTTGGTTGTCTGCATTTTTAAAGATATAGTTCATTAACACTTAAGTTAATTAGTACCGTAGCTCAGTCCCTGTGGGATCGATACTTGGCTTTACTTAAGACACTTTACTACTTGTTCGACCACGTGCACTTGCGTGTAGTCACCACAGCACCGAACAATGTCTACCCCCCCTCCCCGTACTTTCATACAGGCCATGCATCAGTGCCCACTAATACCCCTCAAGTATGGTTCGGGCTGAAAGGAATGGAGGAGTATTATATTTCTTTTAAGGAAAAGCGTGTCATCCGTACAGAAGCCCAGTTTGATGCAGAATCTCTCAAGACTGCATGCCCAGATATCTACTACCAAATTGGGACACGCATTGGGGCTCATTTACCATACCAGTTGACCCATACCTTCCAGAGCTGGTGTGGGAATTCTATGCGTCATATAGGGAAAGGCAACAACTACTGAAGCATAGGGACTGCACTGAAGCATTCTCGTGCCTAACATCGGTATGGGTGTGAGGGCAAGAGGTGTTTGTAACTCCAAAAGTAATCAATTTGATTTATTGGGACAAGCCAATTCCATCTCACCCATATTTCGCAATAAAGTGGAGGACAAAGCTAACCAATTCCAATGGGTATCCAACTTGATTGCAAAAGGTCGACCGCAATGGGCTATTTCTAAGGGCCTAATTCATCAGTGTGATTTAAAATTTGAAGAATGTATGTGGTTAGATTTGGTTTGTTCGAGGTTAATACCCTCTCGAAATACATCGAAAGTTCCAATTGAAGTTTCCATTCTCCTTGCTTGCATAATAGATCATGTACACATCAATGTGGGGGAGATTATTGCCAATCAGTTCAAACAGAAGGCCAAGCAACAAGCCACAACATTGTCTTTCCCTAACCTAGTGTGCATGTTATGTATGCTGGCAGCTTGTCCTTTGTTCCGGCCATTGGATAGGACTATGCAGGCCAACAGTGTGATTACATTGGCCACTAAAATTGACAAAGAGGCTCCAGTTATGAAGCGATCAAAGTATACAAGGACCATGAATCCACCATCATCTTCGGCATCCACTCACACAGCAATCGCCCCACTTCATACAGCCGAGTCCCAAAATCCTCCACCTCCTAACTTGCTCAATATTGCAAAGAGGGCCAAAATGCATAAGAACCAGCTGGTGCGGTTAGCCAACACTCTTCCCTCCATGATCCAGGGTGCCATCAAGAAAGCATTGCAGCTTGCCAAAGACAAATTAGCCAGCCTATGCTCTACAGTTGATGTCCTGGGTACTTTGAAACAAGAGGTGGCTGCTCTCACTACACTTCCATCTACCAGCCAACCAAACCCTTATGAACCTGAGGTGGTACCCGAAGCACCCAGGAGCCCATTGAATGATTGGTGGGTAGACTATGAAAGTGAGTCAGAATTAGTTTTCGACGAGGAGCCCTATCATACCCGCCCTCCTCCACCTCTAATGCGCTCGGTGTATGATGTCGATCCTTCCTGGACACCAGGTGGAGTGGCAACAACGTCTTACCATGAGCTTCACACTTCGCCGGACAATTAGGTAGTGCAAGGCCCCGGGAAACCTCTAACACTCCTACCTGATCCAAAGTAACCTACGGCTGAAGAGAAAGCTTCTTGAAATTTTGATTCTGCCATATATACTTAGAAGTCGCGGCCCAATCACTAACTCAATCAGGAAGCCTCTTTCACTTTCTTATCTTTTCTTTGGATACATTAGGGGCAATGTCTGTTTTAAGTTTGAGGGTGGGATGATTCTTGCTCTTTGGATGTTGAAATTTTTGGGGTGCTGAAAATGCTCTTGAAGGTTGATGATTAGTGACCAAATGGGGTCTTTGTTTTGAATTGTAAAATCTTGAAAATCTTGAATGAAATGACCCCAAAGTCTTGTTCCTTTTTCGCCATTGTAAATAGTAGTGTAGAAATTAAAACTCCGAGGGTTTTCTTTTGACCACGGTTCTTTCCCGAGGAGCATTCTTTTATTTTGTTTATTTTTGATTGTTGAACCGGGTTGGTATTTCCCGATGATAGATTGAGTGGAGACATTCTTAAGGAAAAATTCCATGTTGTTTGGAGTCTTTTGTGAAGTTGTTTTGAGAGACACCACAAAAAAAAATCAAAAAATTCTTAAAATGAAATTTTAGCATGAAAAGGTAGAAAATGAGCAAGTGTTGACACCATAGCATAGCATTCTTTATCATACGTTGTAAATTCTTTACTTGACTTATGATGTTTGCCTGCTTTGATATCCTAATTTGATATCTTGTGTTGAGAATTACTCTTGTAGATCCTTTAAGGATAATGCCTTGTGTAGTGAGGAAATGTTTGATGAATCTCATGCATTATATCTTGTCTAGAGCTTGCCTCAAATATGATTCAAGGCAAAATTCTAGATGTAGTTGCACCAAGAACATGAGTTTAGGCTTTCCTTTGTCTAGTCATTTCACCTATATGCCATCCATGAGCATGATCCTTGTTAGCAACGTTGAGCCTTAGACCCATTCTTTAGTAAACACATTGCAAGCCTTAAGATCGTTCTTAGTACCTCTCTTTGACCCCTATTCTCCCTAAATGCTAGTGACAAGATAAGTGATGAAATGCGGCTTAAAGCCTAAGAAAGAGGGAGTGATAAAAAAATATTTTGAAAAATGAGGCAAAAGTCTAAGTTTGGGGGTGTGCAAAATAAAGGGGGAAGATAAGAATTATAGTGTGAGGGAAACACCATATTGTGTCAAAATGCACCGAAGGATAAACCAAAAAGAGAAAGACAGTTTGTATGAACCGGTATATCCTCTTGAGGTAATAAGGGTAGTTGTGAAAGCCAAAGGTGTTATAAGGAGTGTTGTTAAAGCAATGAAAGTCATAAACAAGAAAAAAAGTGAAACAAGGCGAAGTGAGTGGAAGGAGTTGATGTAAGGTATGTTCACAAAAGGCATTAGGAAGGATCTAGTCACTATAGCCAAATTTTTATCCTACCCTTACCCCGAGCCTACATCATAACCCGCAAGCCCTAAATGATTCTAGGTGCAGCTACTCTACATTAGTAGCGAATTACATGAAGGGCAAGCCTATGGGTCAAGTGTATGCATGAAGATTTCTTTTGGGAGAGTGCGTGTGAGTATCTCTTCCAAACAATCCCTTGTGTGCATCCTAATAATCATATGATCAAAAGAATATGGATTCTTATGTTGGTGAGTGGCATCATTCCTTTTTGGAGACATAAGATCATTCAAAGTTAATAAAGGATAGGGCACGAGGAGTGTAGACTCTAAGGCAAGCTTTGAATGTACACTAATAATAACTTGAGATGCTATGTGTGTTTCATGGTTGAGCAATGCCCTTGTTTTACTAAATGAATCCTTTCATGAGCCGTGATTGGTGGAAAATGGTAGCACGTTTGAAACGTCTTCATTGTTTTGGTCTCTTGGGATATTTTCTTCTCTTTTCCGGTGAGCGTGGTGAGTATATTTGTGGGTTGTCATAGTTTAGGTAATTGGCAAGATATAATTGTGAATAGAGGTGGTATATTTCTCAATGAATGAGTATTTCATTACTTGAGGACAAGTAATAATTTAAGTTTGGGGGTTTGATGAGTTGGTAATTTACCAACTCATTAGGTTCTAAAATTTGAGTTTTTGCTTAGTTCTTGAGTTGATTATCTCGATTTTATGCTCTTTTTGCTTTTTTTGTGTGCAGATGACTAAATGTGAAGAAAAAAAATAAAAAGAAAAAAAGAAGGGAATGAGAGGAAATCGTTAATCCACAGGTGAAAACCCGCGAAATGCCGGCCAAGGGCCGAACATCACTGCCTCGGAGAATTAATGCTACCAACGGTTCATGGATTACTAGCGGTGATTCACCAATCTAGTCATGTCTTTATTTTCTAGTAAGGGAGTCCTATGGATAGCATTCGGGGGTGTAATGCCCCGGAAGCTCAAAATCAATATCCGGGACTTAATTCAGAAAATCTGAAAAACAGCAGAAATATTGCAGAATAGCCAACTTGACGGGTCATTAAGGGACCCAACGACTCATTAGGTCAACCGTGAGAAGGAGGCCAAGATGATGAGTTAGTATTTCCCAACGGACGACCCCACGAGTCGTTATCAGGCCGCACGATTCGTTAAGTTGCCCGTTGCCAAGCCAAAGTTTTAGAATTTGAGAAGTAGACAGTGTACTTGATGAAAGGTCACCATGAGTCATTATCAGTACTAACGACTCGTCAAATCCTTTGTTTACATTCCTTCCTAGCCTTCTTACCAGTGTACCTAAAGGATGACACGATGAGTCATTCCCAGTCATGACGACTCGTCATGTGCCCGGTAGGTATCAGTAGAGATTTTTCCAGTGTACTTGACGAGAGGATCCAAAGGCTCGTTGGACCTGGTAACGAGTCGTTAAGTCACCCGCTAGGAACACCTGACAGTTGTTCGCAGCGAATTTCTAAGGGCTATTTAGTAATTTTCTATTCTCCCAAGAATTAAACTACATCGTATTGACTTCGGTTTTAGACGTTTTAGTAGGGGGTAATGGGTCCTTATCCTCATTCCCCACTTAAGCATTTAGAAAAAGAGACAGTAAGTTCTCTCAAGAATTGTTAGAGCAAGAAAAGTAGGGCAGCTTTCTTCTCCTCAAGTTCTCAAGATTTTCCTGGGTTCTTCATCAGGTATGTGGGGTTTTTGCAAGGGAATTGTTCTTCCCTTGTGCCCCCAAGATCCTTCTCAATTTCCTCTATCAATTTTAAGCCCTGAGTTTTTCGAGTATGAAAAGGTTTCATGGTTATTATCATTGATTTCACTTAGAACGATGTTCATGTATATTGTTGATATGATCCCCATAAATTCCCATCAAATTATCAGTGTTTATATATAAGGGAATCTAAGCCCTAACTTTCCAGTTATGAATTTTGTTTATTAAATTTCCTGTAGTGAATGAAGAATGCTATGGGTTGAATTTACTAGAATTTCCTATATATTTTTATGTGTGGTGTAGATATTTCATTAATGAGAATGACGTTAGCCCTGTTGAATGAAATTCCTAGAATCCTTGAAATTGCTCTATATTATGAAATTTCCGTATTGTTGGGATAAGTTGAGCTCTGTATTAGCTGCTTAGAAATTTAGTTAGTTAGAACACAGAACTCGATCAGTCTAGTTTCAGTTAGATTTTTTTAGCAACCTCAGTGTTGTCCAGAAAAAAATGTCAACTGATCAGTTTGACTCTAATTTACTTTTGAGGTGTCAGTGGTACCTCCCAGTTTCAGACTCAGATTCATATTTTAGATATTTGGTCCATTAGGCGGTCATGACATTCAGTTATAGCTCTGACCAGCCCCAGGACCCCAGTTCAGTTATTAGTTGTTCTGTAGACGGTTACGATGCTTCTAGATAAGCAGCACTGACCGGTTTTAGAACCCAGTTTAAGAATCTGATCCGATAAGACTCTCAGGGTACATGCAGCTATTTTCCCTGACTAGTCTTGGATCCTAGTTTCAAGCTATCAACTTACTAGTTTAGCTTAAGTTTTCCAGTGGGAGTAGAACTTAGCACTGAGCGGGCCGGGGTTCCAACGCACCCAGGTTCACAGAACTACGTTGCCGCATAGGTTTTCAGTATTATTTGGCCAGATTGGCCGCAGATATTTTGTGATCACCCAATTCATGCATTTATACCCTGGAAAGGTATATTAGGTCCTACATGTGGGGTGTATACATCGGACTCCACGTCCAGCTCACATGGTTAAATATCGGTTATAGACTCTCTCACTAGTCAGTCCAGTCCAGTATCAGAATAAGCAGCTCAGTTCAGTACAGTATCTCAAATTCAGTGATTCAGACTTAGGGCATGTCCATGACTATCAGATAGGGTTCTCTTGACCATTTCAAATTATATTAGTAGTTTAGTTCAGTACTTGTTGGTCATGGCGTGTCATTTCAGTTCAGACTTCATATTTAGTATGTCTCTCCCACTTACTCAGTACATTGAAAGTACTGGCGCATGCTTTTCATGTTGTATCATTTCATGATATAGCTGCAAGTTCTCAGGTTCACACAGATAGTTACCTCAGTTTCAAAGCGCTCCGCTTCAGCAGATTAGAGGGTGAGTCCTCATTATTCGAGGGCCTTGTTTATTTATTTCATTTAGTTATGGTTTTGTTTAAGCTTAGAGTTAGTTGGGGACTTGTCCCAGCAACTCCTCAGTAGTTGGATTTCAGACCAGACTTGTCTTTCAGAATTGTATTTTTGATTTATTATTTACTTCTCTACTTTCGGTCTTTACATTTTCTTAAACTGCTAAAGCTATTATTTATAAGTTCTGCTGTGCATGTTTACTCAGAATGCTAGTGTGTAATAGACCAGGGGTTGACTTGGGGTCACTTGTGGCTTCAAGTACCGTGTTACATCCAGGGTGTAGGCTCGGGGCGTGACAAACTTGATATCAGAGAACTAGGTTTAGAGTATCATTGGCAAGTCTGAAAGCTGCATCGAGTAGAGTCCTTTTTATGGGTGTGAAGCACGCCATACTTATGACAAGGAGGCTACGAGATGTTATCAGGAAAATTTCTCCTTTTGTTCATGCTCTTTATCGTGCATTAAAGTCCAGTTCCAAAGACGTCTTTCTAAATCGTGTCCTTTTCCTTTCAGTGAACTGCCTCCTCGACGTGGAAATGGGCGGAGAGAGAAAAATGTCGTTCCACCAACTCCGACAGTTCCTCAAGACGACTCTGTGGCTACCGCCGAATTCAGGGAGGCCATTCAGTTGCTTTCTTAGACCTTCACCCATCAAATGAACCAGTAGGTGGGTCCAGTAGCCACAAATGGGTCCGCATCTGTTGCTCGGGTGCGGGATTTTACTCAGATGAACCCTCCAGACTTTCACAGAACAAAGGTGGGAGAGGACCCATAAGGCTTTGTAGATAAGGTCAGAAAGATTACCAGGATCATGGGTGTTAGCTCCTCCGAGAGTGCCGACCTGGCTGCCTGTTCGGTCTGCGTTATATGGGTATATAACTACACGCAAGTGCACGTGGTCAAACAAGTAGTAAAGTGGCTTAAGTAAGCCAAGTATCGATCCCACAGGGACTGGGATGAAGTGCAATCTGCTCAAGTGTACTATATTTTAATTCTAAAAATGCAGACAACAACGTAACCAAAAGTTTGATATTTTGATTTATAATTTTTATGCTAAATCTAAAACAACTATCTAATGTGAATCTGAACTATGAATGAGAGCATGCTGAGGTTAAACGAACATGTAATGAAATTAATTATCGACATAATTTGGTTAGTCTTTTCCTCCGGTTGCTAGTCAAGAACTATTGCCAAGAGATTAAAACTCTCGTATTTAACCCCACTTAAGAATCATGAACCATCCACCTACATTTCTGTGATTAAATGCAATTCATGTTCTAGCCATACAAACCCGGTTCCTAAATTGACTAATACGACTTTCAGGTATATTTCTATCCTGAAAGTAAATCAATTCCCAATTTTCCCAAACCAAGAAAAGATCATATCCTATTAATTCACAACTTTCCAATTTCTTGCTCTCTCGAGTGAAACCGGACTTTTTAGATATACATTAACGTAGGCCACACATTAATGCAGTAAGAACAAGAATTAATAGAACAACCATGGAAGAAAAGATAAAAAACCAATATGATCAACAATCACATTTCACTACAATTGTTCATAACCTCAGCAAGAAGATGAATTAGCCACTCATTTGTGGATTAAACATCGTTAAATGAGTGTTAAACATACAAGCAATTGAATACAAGGAGAAGGAAAGAGAGAAAAACCCTGATAATTTCGTCCCCTCAACTGCCTGTAACCCACGTTCTTGCTCCACCAAGTCAGAATATTGAAAAATGAACCTAAGTGTTCTATTTATACTAGTGGGAATTTTTCCCGAAATAACAAGTAACGTGTCACGGAGTGCATCGCGGAGCACTGCCTCCGTGACACGCTACCGACGCGGACCTTCACTGGAAACTGGGGGTCCAGGGAATAAGGCCCAACGTGGCATGGCGTGCAACGCGGAGCCATGCTACCATGCCATGGACCTATCGCGTACCCTCTCTGGAAATTGGGCGAAAATTCCCTATCCAGGCAGAAGGCCTCCGCGATGGCAGCGTGACACGGCTCCATCGCGGAGCCCTTTTATTTTATGCTTTCCAATGCCTTGTCCCTTGCTCGCATCCGAGTCCAATCCCGATATCCTCCAACATGCATTTTAGCTTCCCGAAATTACATTTTACCTGCAAAATAATGCTAATCATGTTGGTTAGTATAAATTCACATTTTATTACCAATTACATGAGAATGTATAAACATTGATAGATAAACAAGGCTAAAATTCCACATTTGAGTATCACTTGGGCATATAAATTAGCCCAAGATAACTGCCTACCAGCTAAAAGGGGTAGCCCAGGTTTGGTATGAGGAGTGGAAGGAAGGGCGGTCAGCGAAAGAAGGATCGGTTGAGTGGGAGGAGTTTCATACAGTTTTTCTGGATAGGTTCTTTCCCCGGGAGCTAAGGGAGGCTAATATGGCAGAGATTATGAAACTATGGCAGGATAACCGGACAGTGGAGGAGTATGCTCTGGAGTTTACTAGACTATCAAAGTATGCTCCAGAGATGGTGGCCGAGCCGAGGGCTCGCATGCTGAAGTTCGTGAATGGAGTGTCTAATCTGGTCCTCAAAGAGTGCAGGACCGCGATGTTGATCAAAGACATGGATTTGTCCAGCCTAATTGTTTATGCTCAATAGATTGAGGCCGAGAAACTGAAGGATATGGAATGAAAGAACAAGCAGGCAAGAACAAGCCAGTCAAATTTCATCCACCAGAGATCTGGCGGTAGTAGCCGCCCACAGCAGCAGCAACAACAGTAGAGGGCCCCAGCACCTAGTTCAGCCAACGCACCAACCTTTTGGTCCCACCAAGATCGGAGGGGTGGGTCTTCTGGCACTCAGTCTCGGGCCCTCAGTACAGGAAACAAGTATCCAACTTGTCCCAAGTGTGGTAGAAATCACCCAGGAGAATGCCATCAAGGACGAGAGGGTTGTTTTGGGTGTGGACAGCTTGGACACAGGCTTAGGGAGTGTCCATCAGTAGGGCAAGGAAGATCACAATCCACTACCTCATCAGCTCCAGCAGGCCGACCATCTCAGCAGGCCAACCCATCAGGTACAGATGGCGGTCAACGCCAAAATCATTTTTATGCTCTCTCTTCTCGTCAGGATCAGGAAAGTTCACCTGACGTAGTTACTGGTATATTGCATCTCTTTCATCTAGATGTGTATGCCCTCCTATATACAAAAGCTACTCTTTCATTTGTAACTCCTTATGTAGCAGTTCAGTTTGGCACCAGTCCAGAGGTCGTATCAGAACTCTTCTCAGTTTCCACCCTAGTTGGCGAGTCAGTTAGAGCTAGTCGGGTTTATAGAAACTGCCCAGTCTCAGTCTTGAATAAAATCATTCCTGCTGATCTGGTAGAGCTAGACATGGTTGACATCGACCTTATTCTAGGCATGGATTGGTTACATTCCTATTATGCCTCAGTTGACTGCAGGACTAGGGTTGTCAAGTTTCAGTTTCCAGATGAACCCGTGTCAGAATGGTCGGGCAGCAGTTCATCACCTAAGGGTAGGTTTATTTCCTTCCTTAAGGCCCAGAAACTCATTTCCAAGGGATGTTTATATCATCTAGTTCGGGTCAAAGATTCCAACTCTGAGACCCCAACTATTGAGTCAGTTCCAGTTGTCAGTGAATTCCTGGATGTATTTCCTGAAGATCTTCCTGGAGTTTCCCCTGAACGGGAAATAGACTTTGGGATAGATCTCCTTCCAGATAATCAGCCCATCTCCATCCCTCCTTACAGAATGGCTCCAACTGAGCTTAAGGAGTTGAAGGAGCAGCTAAAAATTCTTCTTGATAAGGGTTTCATCAGACCCAACATCTCTCCCTAGGGTTCTCCAGTGCTATTCGTTCGTAAGAAAGACGGTACCTTCAGAATGTGCATAGATTACCGTCAGCTGAACAAAGTCACAGTCAAGAACAGATATCTCTTACCTAGAATTAATGACCTATTCGATCAGCTTCAGGGATCCATTTGTTTCTCCAAGATTGATCTCAGGTCAGGATACCATCAATTAAGGGTTAGAGAAAGTGACATATCGAAAACAGCATTTAGAACTCAGTATGGTCACTATGAGTTTATGATGATGTCCTTTGGGTTAACAAATGCCCCAGAAACCTTCATGGACCTAATGAACAGGGTTTTCAAGCCGTACCTAGATATGTTCGTCATCGTATTTATCGACAACATTCTGGTGTACTCCAGAAACGAGGAAGAGAATGCCAATCACCTAAGGTTAGCATTGCAGACTCTCAGAGATCGCCATTTATTTGCCAAGTTCAGTAAGTGTGAATTCTGGTTGAAGTATGTGACCTTCTTGGGTCATGTGGTCTCAGGTGAAGGGATACAAGTAGATCCTCATAAAATAACAGTAGTGAAGGATTGGCCTAGACCTACCTCTCCTACAGAAATCAGGAGTTTTCTGGGCTTAACGGGTTATTATCGATGGTTCATAGAAGGTTTCTCCTTCATAGCCTCTCCTCTAACCAAGTTAACTCAGAAGAAGGTGAAATTCCAGTGTTCAGACGAGTGTGAGAAGAGTTTCTAGGAGTTGAAGACTCGACTCACTACCACTCTAGTGTTAACCTTGCTACAAGGAACACATGGGTTTGTAGTGTATTGTGACGCCTCCAGAGTTGGATTTGGATGCGTTCTGATGTAGAGGGGCAAAGTGATAGCCTATGCCTCCAGACAGCTCAAAGTCGATGAGAAGAATTATCAAACTCATGACTTGGAGTTAGCAGCGGTGGTATTCACATTAAAAATATGGAGACACTACTTATATGGAGCTCACGTAGATGTGTTCACAGATCACAAGAGTCTTCAGTACATGTTCAGCCAAAAGGACCTAAACCTCCGACAGAGAAGGTGGTTAGAGCTCCTGAAAGATTATGACATGAGTGTGCTGTATCACCCAGGCAAGGCCAATGTGGTGGCTGACGCCCTAAGAAGGCGATCTATGGGAAGTGTAGCTCACTTTGAGGAAGGAAAAAGGGAGTTAGCAAAGGATGTTCACAGACTAGCCCAGTTAGGGTTGCAGCTGGTAGACTCAGCCGAAGGTGGAGTAGTAGTACAAAATGGTTCAGATTCGTCTTTGGTAGTTGAAGTTAAGTCCAGAAAAGATGAAGATCCAATTCTACTTAAACTCAAGGAAGCTGTTCTCAAAAAAGAGGTGGAGGCTTTCTCCCAAGGGGGAGATGAAGTGCTCCGTTACCAGGGAAGGTTGTGCGTGAAAAATGTTGGTGAGTTAAGACAACAGATTTTGGCTGAGGCACACAGCTCAAGGTATTCCATTCACCCTGGTGCTACTAAGATGTACTGTGATTTACGGGATATTTACTGGTGGAAAGGCATGAAAAGAGATACTGCTGAATTTGTAGCTAAGTGCCCGAACTGCCAGCAAGTAAAGGTAGAACACCAAAGACTGGGAGGTATGACTCAGGATATCAGTATACCCACATGGAAGTGGGAAGAAATAAACATACACGTCATTATGGGTCTACCTCGGACTCGTCGGCGACATAAATCTATCTCGATGGTAGTAGACCGGATGACTAAGTCAGCACATTTCCTCCCAGTCAAAACCATAGATTCAGCTGAGGATTATGCTAGACTTTATATTCAGGAGCTGGTTAGACTTCATGGGGTGCCATTAGCTATTATTTCAGACAGGGGTACCCAGTTCACCTCCCATTTCTGGAAGTCTTTTCAGAAGGGACTTGGCACTCAGGTCAAGCTCAGTACATCTTTTCACCCGCAGACAGATGGGCAAGCTGAGCGGAGTATTCAGACTCTAGAGGATATGCTAAGAGTGTGCGCGATTGATTTTAAGGGTAATTGGGATGACCATCTGCCTCTTATCGAATTTGCGTACAACAACATCTATCATTCCAACATCCAGATGGCCCCGTTTTAGGCATTGTATGGTAGGAGGTGTAGGTCTCCTATAGGTTGGTTTGAAGCCAGTGAAGCTACCTTGACGGGGCCATACTCAGTTCATGAGGTGATGTAGAAAGTTCAGCTCGTCCGAGAAAGATTGAAAACAGCCAGAGCCATCAGAAATCATATGCCGATGTGCGAAGAAGAGAGCTAGAGTTTTTAGTTGATGACTGGGTATACCTGAAAATTTTGCCCATGAAAGGGGTGATGAAGTTTGGGAAGAAGGGGAAACTCAGTCCTAGGTATGTGGGACCCTATAGAATTTTGAGGCGTATCGGCAAGGTAGCCTATGAGCTAGAGTTACCTTCAAAACTAGCAGCTGTACATCCAGTTTTTCATGTATCACTTTTGAAAAAGTGTATCGGAGATCCAACCTCTGTGGTGCTATTGGATAATGTTGTAATCAAGGATAGCCTCACCTATGAGGAGGTATCAGTCCAAATCCTAGACCGACAGGTTCATAGATTGAGGAATAAGAAAATAACTTCAATCAAGATTTTATGGACGAATCAGCAAGTTGAAGGAGCTACGTGGGAGGTCGAAGCAGATATGAGGGCCAAATACCCACACTTGTTCTCTACCGACTCTGTTGCAGTTTGATGTGAATTTTGTTTTAAGACCTGAACTAGTTGTTGAATTCAGTTCATATAACTACATTTTCTCTCTGACTTTGGTTGTGTTTATAAAAAGAAAAATTCAGTTAAGTTATATTCTCCAAAATGGAGGTAGTTATTTCGGTCGTTTTGAAGTTGAATGAACAGTATTTAAATATTTGGATTGTTATTTTTCTGGTTGCTATGAGTTTCGTAACATTCGAGGATGAATGTTTTCAAGGGGGAGATATTGTAATGCCCCGTAAGCTCAAAATCAATATCCGGGACTTAATTCAGAAAATCTGAAAAATTGCAGAAAAGTTGCAGAACGACCAACCTGACGGGTCATTAAGGGACCCAACGACTCGTCAGGTCAACCGTGAGAAGGAGGCCAAGATGATTAGTGTTTCCCAACGGATGACCCCATGAGTCGTTTTCAGGCCGCATGACTCGTTAAGTCGCCCGTTGCCAAGCCGGAGTTTTAGAATTTGAGAAGTAGACAGTGTACTTGACGGAAGGTCACCACGAGTCGTCATCAGCAGTAATGATTCATCAGATCCTTTGTTTCCAGTCCTTCCTATCCTTCTTACCAGTGTACCGGACGGATGACACGACGAGTCGTTCCCAGTCATGAAAATTCATCATGTGCCCTTCAGGAGTCAGTAGAGATTTTTCTAGTATACTTGACGAGAGGATCCAACGGCTCGTTGGACCTGGTAACGAGTCATTAAGTCACCCGTTAGGAATACCTGACAGTTGTTCGCAGCGAATTTCTAAGGGCTATTTAGTAATTTCCTATTCTCCCAAACATTAAATCACGTCGTTTTGACTTCGGTTTTAGACGTTTTAGTGGGGGCTAATGGGTCTTTTTCCTCATTCCCCACTCAAGCATTCAGAAAAAGAGACTGTAAGTTCTCTCAAGAATTCTCAGAGCAAGAAAACTAGGGCAACTTTCTTCTCCTAAAGTTCTCAAGATTTTCCTGGGTTCTTCATCAGGTATGTGGCGTTTTAGCAAGGGAATTGTTCTTCCCTTGTGCCCCCAAGATCCTCCTCAATTTCCTCTATCAGTTTTAAGCCTTGAGTTTTTCGAGTATGAAAAGTTTTCATGGTTATTATCGCTGATTTCACTTAGAATGGTGTTCATGTATATTGTTGATATGATCCCTGTAAATTCCCATTGAATTATTAGTGTTTATATATAAGGGAATTTAAGCCCTAACTTTCTAGTTATGAATTTTGTTTATTAAATTTTCTCTAGTGAATGAAGAATGCTATGGGTTGAATTTACAAGAATTTCCTATATATTTTTATGTGGGGCGTAGATATTTCATTAATGAGAATGACGTTAACCCTGTTGAAGAAAATTCTTAGAATCCTTGAAATTGCTCTATATTATGAAATTTCCATATTGATGGTGTTACACCCCGTAAAATTCCCAACACATAGATGGCCTATTCGCGTGTTGGTTAAGAGTATTTGAAAGTCATACATGCTAGAAAAAGGCCCGGGAAAAGACCGGACGAGAAACCTGTCGAACCATCGCGGAAGGAGCCAGGGCAGAGCCCCTCCGCGATGGCAACGTGTCACGGAGGTGGAGCCTCCGCGTTGGCTCCGTGACACGTTGGCCCTATCCAGCCCCTACTATATAAACCCCTCACTTCAGTTTTTAATGATATAACTCATATAATTTCCAGAGAAACCGAGAGAAAATAGGGAGGAACGAGAATCTCTTATAATATTTGTCCGATTACGCCGTCAAATGCGTTTCAAACTCAAATTAACCTCAGATACCGAGGTATTTAGCAGCAAGGAGCATTCCTACGGATTTAGTTTCGCGAAATTCGGCTGACAAATCGTCGTGCTACTGGGCTAAGTTAAGTAGAATTGCTCCAGATTAGTGTCTATGTGCTCCTAGCCTTAAAGTGAATATTTCTCCCTTCTGGACTTTCGAGAAATAGCAAGTTTTTGACCATCTTTCAATAAGCCAAAGTTTAGGCTATAAATATATCGAAAGTGACGTTTTCTTTCAGAATATTGGTGTATTTAGTTCTAATTGACATATATGTAAATGCAGTTGGCAGAAATAGCTGGAGTACTGACCGAGCTTCGTCCGTTAGTCGGATAAATCAAGGTTAAGGTATGTAAAGCCAGTTTCTTCGGCAAGTTAGTAGTTTTAGCCTTGTATAGTACAGTAAACTCCGTAGTAGAATTCCCGGAGTTGAATATTGAGTATTGTGCAAGTTCAGTAAATCTGGTTTGCGTTGTTATATCGTACTCAGTCCGAAAGTTAGTAAAGCATGCGCCAAAATGGCAAGTTAGCATTCCAGACTCAGTATAGCCCAGTATGTGATTAGCAAGCATGTTTCTAGAATAATATGACAGATATTCAGAATAAGAGTTAGTAAAGTAAAATCAGACAGTCAGATAGTATCTTGGCTACAGATTAGCCATGCAGTTAGATAAAGATCACAGATTCAGTATAAAGCAGTATGAGAATCAGTATAATACAGAAAGAGATCAGAATAAGAAATTAGAATTCAGATAGTATTTTTCAGTTTAAACATGTTTACTATATATGTGCTTATTGTTTGTTGAGACTTGGTTGTGTCGTGAGGGCACTCTTTTGAGCGTCCTCGCCGTCCCTGGGTTGGTAACTGTGTCGCCCACTGAGCGGGTGGGTTTACGTCACTCCAAGGAGTGGCATGCCGTCTCCAGTTTGGACGAAGATGGGATGAAGCTTTGCCCATATCAGGCTGATCAGCACTACAGTACAGATAGCCCTGTTGTGCGCAAGCGCCCAGGGAACAGATTCAGATACAGTTACAATTACAGATACAGTATAGGAGTCCTCCGGAATTAGACACGGTTATTTATATCAGAGGCTATGGCCCGAGCCAGAGACCCAGGGGGCCGACAGAGGTGCTCGTAGTTAGCAGATGAGTGGAGTGACTTATTTTTGGCTGATTTTGACCCGGGTAGGGGTATATAGATTGTTTGCTTGCTTGGCGCCATTCGGCTTATGGGGGTTGGTATTGGCTCTTGTTTTCTATATATATATATGTATTTATGTTCAATATATTAGTTAATAGACAGCAGGCCGCCGCGTCTACAGGTACGCTCCTGCCCTATCACAGCACAGAAAGTCTGATTCAGCTCATATCAGTTCTTACAAATTCAGTTATCTCCTGCTATTCAGAATTGCTAGTTATATTATTTGTATTCAGTTGTATCCAGTTGCTTTGCATACTCGGTACCAGTGGTACTAACGCCTGTTTGGGGCGCTGCATTACTTGCCTGCAGGTACTCATAGACGAGGAGGCGATCCCACGTGATTCCAGCCAGCTTATAGAGTCATCAGCTCCTGTCATCCGGAGCTTGATATTCAGAGGTGTAGTTCATTTTCTTTTATTGTACAGCATGGGTAGGCCGGGGCCCTATCCCGATCATTTCATCAGTACTTATAGAGGCTTGCAGATTGTATATATTCATCTCCCTGTGGTTAGTTGTGCCGGTCGTGTGAGGCCGTGCGTTTTGTTTAGCTGTTTAGCATTGTTGATTATGTTGGTCGTGTGGGGCCATAGTCTGATAGTAGTGGTGACCTTGTCGGTCACGTAGTTATTCAGTATTCTATTGTTGAGTTACAGATAACTAGACAGCATGGTGGCCTTCTCGGCCCGCATAGGTTTCCCCCTTTGTAAGTATGTTTCTGGTTAGCTGAAGTTTTATACAGGTGGCTATAGGCCCAGTCGGCCGGCGGCTGTGTTTACAGCCGTTATATAGCCCGTTGTTTCCAGAAATTTGAGTTAGATCTAGCTAGGCACCAGATGTGCTTAGGCTTACCAGTTAGCAGTCTAGGTCCTACTAGGGCACCAGGTGCCAGTCATACCTCCCAAGGTGGGGCGTGACAGTTGGAATAAGTTGAGCTCTCTATTAGCTGCTTAGAAATTTAGTTAATTAGAACACAGAACTCTATCGGTCTAGTTTCAGTCAGATTTTTTTAGCAACCTCAGTGTTGTCCAGAAAAAATGTCAACTGATCAGTTTGACTCCAGTTTACTTTCGAGGTGTCAGTGGTGCCTCCCATTTTCAAACTCAGATTTAGATTTCAGATATTTGGTCCATTAGGCGGTCATGACATTTAGTTATAGCTCTGTCTAGCCCCAGGACCCCAGTTCAGTTATTAGTTGTTCTATAGACGGTTACGACACTTCTAGATAAGCAGCTCTGGCCGATTTTAGAACCCAGTTTCAGAATCTGGTCCGATAAGACTCTCAGGGTACATGCAGCTATTCATCCCTGACTAGTCTTGGGCCCCAGTTTCGAGCTATCAGCTTAGTAGTTCAGTTTAAGTTTTCCAATGGGAGTAGAACTTAGCACCGAGCGGGTCAGGGTTCCAGCGCACCTAAGTTCACAAAACTACATTGCCAGAGTAGGTTTTTAGTATTATTTGGCCTGATTGGCCCCAGATATTTTGTGATCACCCAGTTCATGCCTTTATATCCTGGCAAGGTATATTGGGTCCTACCAGTGGGGTGTATACATCGAACTCCACGTCTAGCTCACGTGGTTAAATGTCAGTTATAGACTCTCCCACTAGTCAGTCCAGTCCAGTATCAGAATAAGCAGCTCAATTCAGTACAGTATCTCAGATTCAGTGATTCAGACTTAGGGCATGTGCATGACTATCAGACAGGGTTGTCTTCACCATTTCATATTATATCAGTAGTTCATTTCAGTACTTGTTGGTCATGGCGTGTCATTTCAGTTTAGACTTCATATTTAGTATGTCTCTCCCACTTACTCAGTACATTCAAAGTACTGACGCATGCTTTTCATGCTGTATCGTTTCATGATACAGCTGCAGGTTCTCAGGTTCACGCAGATAGTTACCTCAGTTTCAGAGCACTTCGCTTCAGTAGATCAGAGGGTGAGTCCTCATTATTTGAGGGCCTAGTTTATTTATTTCATTTAGTTATGGTTTTGTTTAAACTTAAAGTTAGCTGGGGACGTGTCCCAACAACTCCTCAGTAGTTGGCTTTCAGACTAGACTTGTCTTTCAGAATCGTATTTCAGATTTATTATTTACTTCTCTACTTTCAATCTTTATATTTTCTTAAACTGCTAAAGATGTTATTTATAAGTTCCGCTATGCATGTTTACTCAGAATGCTAGTGTGTGATAGACCAGGGGTTGACTTGGGGTCACTTGTGGCTTCAAGTACCGTGTTACGTCCAGGGTATAGGCTCGGGGCGTGATAGGGGATAGTTTCTCCTTTATTCTTTAGATGTTCCCTCATATAGCTTGATGTTATGCTCGACTCGCGCTTATGTTCAGGACCCTAAGATGACAGGCAACCCCGTTTGTCTACGATCTCAATATTTCTGTTTCGTTTCATGTCATGACTTTCGCTATGTATGTGAACCCATGTTTCTTAGCACACTAATCCCTATGAATTCAGTCCTAAAAGTTTGTTACAATTTGAAGACCTATTGATTCTAACAACAGATTACAGAGTTGATCATTCGAATGGCTCATGAGATGGTGCTATATCTGCTATATGCCAATATTAGACTTCCTATATGATTCGTGCTCATGATTCCCTTACTCTAAATCCTAAGGATGTTTCCCATAATGGAAATCCTGGTTAAGATGTGTATGTTCAGTATAATTCCCTATCCCTACCATAGATTCCGGACCTAGTACAAGAAGTCCAGTTATTAACCAGGCTTGGAAGTGTAGCAAGCCATATGGTCATGTTGTGATTGTCGATCCGTTTTCCTAGGATGAATCTTTCCATATCATTACTCTGTTGTTCATGACTTGTGGAAGTTGAAGACATTGTTCTGAGATGATTTAATGAAGATTGGATGAGACTTTTGATTTTTGAAGGGTTTGAAGTTTGAGGGTTGACCAAAGTCAACTATCTAAGTTGTCAAGCTCGAAATTGGATTCTGAGAGTTTAGTTGGTTCGGGGTGGTGAGTTATGATTTAGTTGGGTGGTTTGCAAGGATTATGAGGTGATTCGAGAGTGATTTGAACCTTAGGTTAAATTTATAAGTTTTGAGGAAGCTAGATGTGACCATGGTAAAGTCGGGGTCAAGCAACTTTACGTGGGTAACTTGGTGGTTCCAATCGATCCAGAGTGGGTTTCAGGATTGGAATGCGTATCTTGGTTGTGGTCGGAGAATTTCGAATGAATGTCAGATGAATTAGAGCGCACTACGTATTTGTCATGATCTTAGGCATAAGAGATGGAGACTCAGGAGTTGGGCACCTCAGAAGGCTTGACAAGAATTTGTAAGAATTCGTTTGGTCTCAATCGATAGCGGAGTGGTAGTTCCGGGCGAATCAGAATCGTTCTTCATGATTGCTGTAGGGGTGAAGCAAGATGAGGAATCCATTTTGGTAAAGCTGAAGGAGGTCATTCAAAATTTGAAAGTAGAGGTCTTCTCCAAAGGGGAGATGGTGTACTGTGGTACCAGGGTCTTCTATGTGTTCCAGGTGCCGATAATTTGAGGGACCGGATATTGCATGAGGCACATAGATCCAGGGATTCTATCCATTCGTGCACCCCTAAGATGTACCATGACTTGCGGGAAATAGATTGGTGGAACGACATGAAAGAAGGATATTGCAGAATTCATAGCCAAGTGCCCGAATTTCCAACAAGTAAAAATCGAGCATCAGAGACCAGGGGGTGTACTCCAAGATATCAGCATTCCTACTTGGAAGTGGAAAGATATCAATATGGACTTTGTAACAGGTTTACCCCGCACACATAGATAGTATGACTCCATTTGGGTTGTAATGGACAGGTTGACCAAGGCTGCTCATTTCCTACCGGTCTAATCCACTGATTCAGCAAGAGATTAAGCAAAGTTATACATCCGAGATTTGGTTATACGGCACAGAGTTCCCTTGTCCATTATATCAGACAGAGGTACCCAGTTCACCTCTCAGTTCTGGAGATCTTTTCAAAAATGACTCGACACCCAGGTCAAGCTTAGCACGACATTCCATCCGCAAACAGATGGTCAGGAGGAGCGGACTATCCAGACTTTGGAGGACATGTTGAGAGCTTGTGTCATTGACTTCAAGGGTGGATGGGACGAGCATTTGCCTCTCATTGAGTTTGCCTACAACAACAGCTATCACTCCAGCATTCTAATGGCGTCGTTCGAGGCTCTTTACAGGCGACAGTGTAGATCATCCATTGGGTGGTTTGAAGTTGGTGAGGCTTTGTTAGTGGGTCCAGATGCAGTCCATGAGGCTATGGAGAAAATTCAGTTAATAAGAGAAAGGCTGAAAATGGCTCAAAGGTTCCAAAATTCTTATGCGGATATGAGGAGAAGGGAGCTTGAGTTTGAGATCGACGATTGGGTGTGTCTGAAGGTATCTCCGATGAAGAGAGTAATGAGATTTGGAAAGAAAGGGAAACTCAGCCCCCGCTATATTGGCCCATACTGTATTGTGAGATGAGTGGGTAAGGTAGCTTATGAGTTAGAGTTACCTTCATAGTTGGCTTCAGTTCATCCAGTATTTCACGCATCGCTCTTGAAAAAGTGCATGGGAGATCGCCTTAGTGGTTTCGATGGGAAGTGTTGGCATGAAGGATAGCCTTAGTTATGAAGAAATTCCTGTTACAATCTTGGATCGTCAGGTTCGAAGGCTAAGGAACAAGGAAGTAGCTTCAGTAAAGGTGTTATGGAGAAATCAGCGTGTTGAGGGAGCTATGTGGAAAGCTGAAGCGGATATGATGGCTAAATACCCCCACTTGTTCCCTATTGGCCCAGTTTCAATTTGAGGTATCAGTTTTGTCCTAAAACTTCCATTCAGTTTTTCATGTTTTGTTCATGCGTATAATTTTGTTTTATGATATGATGCATGTAAGTGATGTCTGAACTCAGACTAGTTATGTGGTTCTTTTCGGGGGTAGTCGTTCCGTCAGTTTTCGGCTTGATTGTATGTTTATGTTTACTGCTTATTTCCCTACATTCGAGGATGAATGTTTCCAAGGGGGAGATATTGTAACATCCCAGAAGGACCTACGAATAGACCCGGGAGTTGAAGTCAAAAACTACAGAAAACCTGAAATTTGCACCAGTACGACTCGAGGTACGAGTCGTGGTGAGGACCTACGACTCGTGACTCAAGTCGTGATGAGTTTGGGAGCCTGAGGTCATACCACGAGTAGTCCTATGAATCGTGGCGTGTGGGTACGACTCGTGGTTAGGAGTCGTGGTGAATTTCTCAGTGGTGCCAGAGTGAGTCGCCACGGGTCATGGTACGACTCGTAGGATGTAGCAACTAGTCATGATGAGGAGTTGTGGTTAAGTCGTATTTGGTATGGGTGGATGGTACCACGACTGACAGTACGACCCATAGTATGGTGCTACAAGTCATGGTATGCGAGTCGTGGCCAGATTCAGAAGATTGAAAAGTGGTGAAGTGGCCACGAGAGGTGGCCACGAGTCGTGACTTCGTGGTACAAGTCGTGGTCGGGGCCAGACTTATTTTTCAAAAAAAATTTATTAAGGGTAATTTTGACTTTTCTACACTTTTGAACCCTAAACCACATCGTTTTGAGGTAGGGACAGGGTCTTTTATGGAGAAAAACTCATACTAAGTCTCATTTGGCATTTGCAAGAACTAGAGAAGGGAGAAGGAGGAGATTCAAGTGTTCTTCTTCAATTCTTCAAGTTTCCACCTAGGGTTTTCCAAGGGAGTTAAGAATCACGTAATTCTAGGTACGTGGGGTTTTGAATGGGTAGTTTAGTTCCTACCCATGCCCAATTTCTCCCTAATTCTATGTTTAAGTTACCAACTTTTGATGGGTCATAACCCAAATGCATGTTTCCTCAAAAATCGATATGAGCATGTTGTAGTATGTCTAAAATCACGGGTTTGAATTATTGGGCTGTTTTCACTTATTTTATTCAATATTTGATGACTTAATCCCTAAAAGCACATGTGCCCAAATCATGGGATCTTTAGTGCAATTCATGGTTATGCTGATTTCTCAAGCATGATGTGAACTCTTGAACTTAAGCATGTTTTCAATTACTCATGTTATTGTGATCATGTTTCCTATAAATTTAAGCATTTCAAGTATGATTGAAATTATGGGCAATGCCCACATGTCACTTGTGACTTATGAACTTTGATTTTGGCCTATTCACGGGCCCAACTCCATGGCTAGTATCACAAATCCTCAAGCATGATATGATTCTCACGATTTAATTAGTCATGCATGTCATGTATGAATTTCTATGAGCACATGCATTGTTTTGGGAGTAGTACTTAACACCGAGTAGGTTTAGGGCCTACGGTATGCCCCGAATCTCAGAACTACGTGCCACCGTAGGTTATATTTGAAACCTCCCTTGTGACTGTCCCCTTTTGCCCTACGGGGTCTTCATGAGTGATATCACGCCCTTCATGATTCTACCCTTGGCAAGGTACAAACGGCCTCCCGACTAGGTGTACAGGTCGGGCTCCATGTGTGCTCATATGGGGTATGTCGGTTATAGAAATCTCCCGCTGTTCCTCATTGTTTTCATGCATGTTATGGTTATGTTTTCTGTGGCTCAAGTCATATTTTATGAAATGCTTTCTCTCATGTTATGACTATGACAAATTTATGAATATTTTAGCTAAAACCTTGAGCCTTATGATATGTTTACGATTTCAGTCTTATGATCATGATGTCCCCACTCTTATAACCTTTATGTTTTTAAGCATTGTTTTGCATACCTTACATACTCAGTACCTTCCAAGTATTGACCCACATATTTTCAGGATCCGGTTTGCAGGGTCAACATCATTCCTAGCTTGCTCTCAATTTTGCTTTCAGCTTTCAATTGTGAATCCTCATGATTTGAGGGCTTCATGTTCAGACCTTGTTTATCTTTTGTTTTTAGAATGTTGGAGATTAGTTGGGGTCTTGTCCCTTCAACCCGTCTATTATGATTAGAGGCTTTCACACTTAGTTATAGTATTCTGCTATCTATGCTTGGATCATGTATTACCGTTTCTTATATTTCATGTCACGTTTCATTTAAATTCTTGACTTTTAAGTTAAGTCTTCAGCCTTATGTGTATGAACTAGATTTATGCTCACGTCATGGATTGACTTGGAGTCTTTTGGGGCTCCTTATTCGGTGTCTATGATCCAGGTGTACTCTCGGGTCGTGACAACTTTGTACAAAGATGAAAGATAGAAGGAGAGATAGAAATAGAGATATTGAGAGAGAACAAAGCATATATCACATCATTGTTTTCCTTTTTAACTGGAGAACATTCTCTTAATTGAAGTAGGGATATTTTGATTGGTAAATTTGGAAAAAGTACTTTGCTCTATTTTTTTTTGTACTATTAAGTTTCAGCTATTTTGGAGATTATCTTCTGAAGTTGATTTTTCTACTCTTGCTATTAAATTCAATGAAACTATTGATGAATGTGTTGCTGATTTTCTTAATCATGAGTAACTAAATCATTAACTAGAGGTGTGTGATGATGAATACTTAATTAGATTGGGTATTTCTAGATTCATCTTTATATTGTTCAAATAAGTGTAAATCTATTAGTTCTCTTCAATCTATAAAGGAAGGTCCATTGACTGATATGGATCTATTTATTCTTGCTTGATTGTTGCTTGTAAAAGAATAATTAAGTATTTAAAGAGAATGTAGTAGTAGGTATGGCTAAGAGATTGTGAAATTGGGCTAGAAATAGTTGAAATTGCATTCTCATTCCTTATTAGCAGCTAATAGCTAGAAATTAGTGTAATTGCTAATCAAAACAAATCGAGTTGAGCTAAACCGTACCTAGAGGTTTGATAAAACTCTAGTAAGAGGTAATTAGAAGGCTAAAAAGCTATAATAACTCACTTCCCAAGATAATTTATATTTGTTGAACTCGTAAGATGACCTGGATGTCCCGATCTAGTTAGTATTTCATCTACACCGCACCTCTAGTCTTTCACATCCTTGTTGACAACTTAGCTAATCTTGCTGCTTTATTTCACTAAACCACCCAATATAATTCACTACAAATTTTAACCCCCTCTCTCCTCATTTTATTTATTTTTATATTAAATCTACGTGGTGCAAACTAACGTCAATTTCTCAACCGACACTTGCAACTATCATTCCCTAGTCCTCGTGGGATTCGACCCCGGCACTCGTCTGGTTACTTGTTTCGATACTTTGGCCATGTATATTCTTTGCATGAAGGATATATTTTGGACATTATCACGTATGCTAAGACTGATAGTTATAAAAGCTTGACATTAAGAATAAAATAAAAAACTTATAATTAAATTATCTTTTAATACAAAAAAAGAGAGAAAATTACATAAATGGAAACATTATGAACGAAAATAGGCTGATATAGCAACGTTATTATTATTTACACTTTATAGCAATATTTAATATGGCCATGTGATGTATTTATTTGGGTATCATTGTAGATATCACAAATACATCATTAATTAGTTGAGATATTTAAAGGATTGTATTTTAAAAATGGTAACTTATCCTTAAATCAAGTTATCATTAATTATCAATGTCACGCCCCGCCTTGGGGGGTATGACTGGCACCTGGTGCCCTACTCGGACCTGAACTACTAGATTAATGAGCCTAAGCACATCTGGTGCCTGGCTGGCTTTAACTCAAATTTCTGGAAACAAAGAGCTATATAACGGCTGTAAACACAGCCTCCGGCCAACTGGCCTATAGCCACCTGTACCTGTAAAACAGCTAACCAGAAACATACTACCGTAGGGGAACCTATGCGGACGGCAAGGCCACCATGCTGTCTAGTTCTTTGTAACTCAACATTAGTATGCTAAATAATTACGTGACCGGCAAGGTCACCACTACTGACTGGTTATGGCCACACACGGCCAACAGGAACTGAAATACTAAATAACTATAACAGACTGTACGGCCTCACACGACCGGCTCATCTGACCACACGGAATATACATACAGACTGCAAGCCTCTAGGAATAACAATAGAAATGATTGGGACAGGGCCCCGACCTACCAGTACTGTACAACAAAAGAAAATGAAATACACCTCTGAATATCAAACTCCGGATGACAGGAGTTGATAACTCTGCGCTGGCTAGGATCACGAGGGATCGGCTCCTCGTTTGTAAGTACCTGCAGCCAAACAATGCAGCGCCCCACGGGCGTCAGTACCACAGGTACTGAGCATGTAAAGCAACTGAAATACACAACTGACATGAATAACAATGGTAACATGACATATAAGCAGAAAGTAGCTGAGTCTATCTAGCTGAGGATAACTGGGGAGAGTTTATTTATTCTGTAACTAAACTGAGCGTACCTGATGACGTGTCGTCCTACTGTCTATCAGTATCTATTAGTACATAGAGATATACATAATAATACACACAATACCTGACCGACCCCCATAAGCCGGAAGGTGCCAACCAACAGAACAATCTATTTACCCCTACCCGGGTCTAAACCAACCAAAAATAAATCACTCCACTCGTCTCCTAACTGTGAGCTCCTCCTATCGGCCCCCTTGGGTATGTAGCTCAGGCCTTGGCCTCTGACAATAAACTGTGTCTGAGTGCGAAGACTCCTGCCTCTGGGCGCAAGTGCGCAACGAGGTAATCTGCTGCTGTATCTGTGGCTGAAACTGCCCCTGGGTGCAAGCACGCAACAGGGTAATTTTATAAAAATTTGTATGTGAAACTGCCCCCGGCCACAAGCGCACACAGAGTAATCTTCCCCTGTGAACAGGGTAATCTGGCTCTGCACAGAGTAAACTGAACTGCCCCTACAAGCAGGGTAATCTGGACCGTATTATCATGGTGGTCGGCCATCATCGTCCTCTAGGTGGACGGCATCGCCCAGCTGGTGGCGGTATCTGAATCTGGTATCGACACAGCTATAACCCAGGGGTGGTGGGGATGCAAAGGGACACCCACATGCCATAGCAAGTCTCAACAAACAAATAACACATATAAATAGCAAGCATGTATAGCTGAAAAGGCTATCTGAAATCTAACTTCTTATTCTGGTATGTTTCTACACTGAACTGATTCTTACTAATTATACTGATTCTGTAATCTCTGTTTAACTGTACGGCTAATCTGTAGCCAAGATACTATCTGTCTGAATGGCTAATCTGTAGCCATAACAGTCTGTCTATCTGATCTTTCTTTACTGACATTTATTATGAAAATCTGTTCCTTTTTATTCTACTACATGCTTGCTAATCACGTAATAGGCTATACTGAATCTAAAATACTAACTTGCCCTTGGGCGCATGCTTTTCTAACTTTCAGACTGAATACGATATAACAACGCAAACTAGGTTTACTGAACTTGCACAATACTTAACATTCAACTCCGAGAATTCTACTACGGAGTTTATTGTACTATACAAGGCTAAGACTACTAACTTGCCGAGGGAACTAGCTTTACATACCTTAACCTCGAGTTATCCGTCTGTCGGACGAGGCTCGATCAATATTCCAGCTATTTCTCCCAACTGCATTCATATATACGTCAATTAGTACTAAATATAACCTTATTCTGAAGAACAACATCACTTTCGATAAAATTATAGCCTAAACTTAGGCTTATCGAAAGACGATCGAAAACTTGCTATTTTTCAGAAGTCCAGAAGGGAGAAGTATTCACTTCACAGCTAGGAGCACATAGACACTAGTTTGGAGCAATTGTACTTACCTTAGCTCAGTAGCTCGACGATTCGTCGGCCGTATTTCGCGAAACTAAATCCGTAGGAATGCTCTCTGCTGCTAAATACCTTAGTACCTGAGGTTAATTTGGATTTGGACAACGTTTGGCAGTGTAATCGGACGAAAATATGTTTACCCTCTTCGTTCTTTTCCTTCCTCTGGTTTTTCCTCTCTGTTTTCTGGAAATTCTTATGTTTAAAATGAATTAAAACCGAAGTGGGGCTTTATATACTTGGGCCTGGACAAGGCCAACGTGTCACAGAGCCAACGCGGAGGCTCCACCTCCGTGACACGTTGCCACCGCAAAGGGGCTCTGGCTCGGCTCCTTCCGTGATGGTTCGACAGGTTTCTCGTCCGATCTTTTTCCCAGGCCTTTCTTTAGCACGCATGGCCTTCAAATATGCTTAACCAACGTACGAATAGGTCATCTAGGTGCCGGGAATCCTACGGGATATAACATTCTCCCCCCTTAAGAACATTCGTCCTCGAATGTAAACTTCTATTTAGAGGACTTCTCAACTTACTATCTAGGAAAATTTCGGCAGAGTTTCCCCTGTAATATGGACTATAGCAAAAACCTGAAATGCAGAAAAGTCCAACACATGTACTGCACGCAATACTTTAAGATTCACTGGATAGCTAAACATCAATCTTTCTCATTTATACATACACAACCATAAGGTACTATATAAGTAATAATACGGACATACCTGTCGCCTGACTAGGCCTGGAATAGGTGAGGATATCTAGCTTTCATATCTTCTTCAGCCTCCCACGTCATCTCCTCTCGGTTCCTGTTACGCCACAATACCTTGACAGATGCAATATCCTTAGTTCTTAATCTACGAATCTGTCTGTCTAAGATAGCTACCGGAACCTCTTCGTAGGCCAGCTCTTCTGTAATCTGGATATCTTGGACTGGGACTGCTCTGGATGGGTCTCCTATGCATTTCCTCAGCATAGACACATGAAAGACTGGATGAACGGATTCTAGCTCTGGAGGCAAGTTCAACTCATATGCTACTCGGCCTATCCTTCGACGAATCTGATAAGGCCCAACAAACCTCGGACTGAGCTTACCCTTCTTGCAGAATCTCATCACCCCTTTCATCAGAGATACTTTCAGAGACACCCAGTCATTCACATTAAACTCCAGGTCTCTGCGCCGTACGTCCGCATATGATTTCTGGCGACTCTGTGCAGTCAATAGGCGTTCTCTGATAAGCTTTACTTTCTCTTATGACTGCTGAACAATGTCTGGCCCAATTATCGCTGATTCCCCTATTTCGAACCAGCCAACCGGCGATCTGCACTTTCGCCCGTATAAAGCCTCGAAAGGTGCCATCTGAATAGCCGAGTGATAGCTATTATTATTAGCAAATTCTATCAGCGGCAAATGCTCGTCCCAGCTACCACCAAAGTCTAGCACACACGCTCGCAGCATATCCTCGAGCGTCTGAATAGTGCGCTCAGCCTGTCCGTCTGTCTGAGGGTGGAAAGCAGTGCTTAGATTAATCTGCGTTCCCAGTCCCTTCTGGAACAATTGCCAAAATCTAGTCGTGAACTGCGCTCCTCTGTCTGAAATAATGGATACTGGCACTCCGTGCAATCTGACTACCTCTCGGATATACAACTCCGCATAATCTTCGGCCGAGAAAGTAGCTCTTACTGGCAGGAAATGAGCTGATTTAGTCAATCTGTCAACTATCACCCATATAGAGTCATGTCTGTGTCTGGTACGGGGTAATCCCGCCACAAAATCCATATTCACTGCTTCCCATTTCCAGAGAGGTACAGCTATGTCCTGAGTTAACCCGCCTGGTTTCTGATGTTTTGCTTTCACCTGTTGGCAGTTCGGACACTGGGCTACAAATTCAGCAATTTCCCTTTTCATACTTGGCCACCAATAGTTCTCTTTGATGTCATGGTACAGTTTTGTCGCACCGGGGTGAAGAGAATAACGGGCGTAATGTACCTCATTCATAATCTGCTGGCGGAGGTCTGAAACATTGGGAACACATAAACGATCTTTACAACGCAGCACTCCATCCTCTGTTACCCGAAATCCTGGCGCCTTCCCTAGCGGAATATAATCTTTAAGCTGAACTAGGTCAGGATCCTCAAATTGCCGTTCTTTCACTTCTACCACTAACGATGACACGGCAGTATTCTGAATTACCGCTCTGCCATCCTCTGCTTCTGCTACACGAACGGCTAGGCTAGCTAACTGATGTATTTCCCTGACCAATTCCCGTTGCTCGGGCTGCAAATACGCCAAGCTTCCCATGGACTTTCGACTGAGAGCATCTGCTACAACATTAGCTTTTCCCGGGTGGTACAGAATGTTCACATCATAATCTTTTAACAACTCCAACCAGCGACGTTGCCGCAAATTCAACTCCCTCTGAGTGAAGATATACTGTAGGCTCTTGTGATCTGTAAAAATATCGACATGGACGCCATACAGGTAATGTCTCCACATCTTCAATGCGTGGATTACTGCGGCTAACTCCAGGTCATGGGTAGGATAATTCTTTTCGTGTTTCCTCAGCTGTCTGGAGGCATATGCAATCACCTTACCATGCTGCATCAACACACAACCCAACCCAATGCCTGATGCGTCGCAATATACTGAATAACCTTCCGTACCTTCCGGCAAAGCTAACACTGGGGCGGAGGTTAATCTATCTTTCAGTTCCTGGAAGCTCTGCTCGCATGCCTCTGTCCACTGAAACTTTGCTACTTTCTGCGTCAGTTTGGTCAGAGGTTCTGCTATGGTAGAGAATCCCTCAACAAACCTCCTATAATATCCCGCTAATCCTAGAAAACTACGGACCTCGGTTGGAGTGGTAGGCCTAGGCCATGATTTGACTGCTTCTATCTTCTGCGTATCAACCTGTATACCAGCATCCGACACAATATGCCCTAAAAAGGCTACTGAATTAAGCCAGAATTCACACTTAGAAAATTTAGCATATAACTGGCGGTCCCTGAGGATCTGGAGCACTGTCCGCAAATGAGTCCGGTGATCTGCTTCAGAGCGAGAATATACCAGAATATCATCAATAAACACTATTACGAACAAGTCCAGGAAAGGTCTGAAAATACTGTTCATCAGGTCCATGAATACTGCTGGGGCATTCGTCAACCCGAAGGACATAACTAGAAATTCAAAGTGTCCATATCGGGTCCTGAACGCCGTTTTGGGAATATCTTTTTCACGAACTCGAACCTGGTGATATCCGGACCGCAAGTCTATCTTAGAAAAGTATCTGGCTCCCTGCAACTGATCAAATAAGTCATCAATTCTGGGAAGCGGGTACTTGTTCTTCACTGTAACTTTGTTTAATTGCCGATAATCTATGCACATACGGAGTGAGCCATCTTTCTTTCTCACAAATAGAACTGACGTACCCCATGGTGAAGTACTCGGCCTAATAAAACCTTTATCCAACAAATCTTTCAACTGCTCCTTTAATTCTCTGAGTTCTGCAGGAGCCATGTGATAAGGAGGAATCGATATCGGCTGGGTGCCTGGTAATAAATCAATAGCAAAATCTATTTCCCTTTCTGGGGGAATACCAGGTAACTCATCCGGAAACATATCGGGGAACTCATTCACCACTGGGACAGACTGGAGTGTCAGAGATTCTGCTCGGATATCCTGAACTCTGACCAGATGGTAAATACATCCCTTGGATATCAATTTCCTCGCCTGAAGGTAGGAAATAAACCTACCTTTTGGCGTAGCGGTGCTGCCTTTCCACTCCCGCACTGCTTCTCCTGGAAAGTGGAATCGGACCGTCTTGGTCCAACATTCAACATTGGCAAAGCACGGCACTAGCCAATCCATACCCATTATGGCATCAAAGTCTATCATTTCTAGCTCGACCAGATCTACTGTGGTCTGACGATCAGCAACCTCTACTGTACACCCCCGGTAAATTCTGCTAGCTACGATCGAGTCACCGACGGGTGTGGATACTGAAAAGGGCTACTGTAATAATTCTGGTGCAATATTGAACTTCTGTGCCACAAACAGGGTAACATATGACAGGGTGGATCCTGGATCAATCAGTACATAAACAGGGTATGAGCAGATAATCAATATACCTGTGACCACGTCGGGAGATGCCTCTGCATCCTGCCTCCCTGGTAATGCATAGGTACGACTGGGGCCTGCACCTGAGCCAGAGGCTCCTGATCTACCTCGGCCCCTATTTGCTGAACCTGAGGATCTGCGCCCTGTGGAGGCGAGTTGGATGCTCTATCCAGACTATCCCGGCTACCCTGTCCCCTGGATGGACAATCTCTCATCAAATGCCCTTCCTGTCCGTAGTAATAGCACCCTGGGAAGCCTTGCCTGCAGGCTCCAGAATGTGGTCGGTGGCATATAGGACAAGGGGTAGGTGCAAATCTACTCTGTTCTGCCCTCTGCTGCTGAGGTGATGCTACTGTCCGTAAACTACTACCGGACTCTGATTGACTCCGGAGAACAAATATGCCTCTCTGCTGTTGTACCGTAGGTAAAGATATGGGTGGCCTAACTGAAAACCGTGGTCTCGGCCCCCTAGGGATTTCCCCTTGAATCTCAGCGGGTCTGCTTCTACGGCGCTGCTCTGAAGTCGCCTGTTTGTCACCCCGCTGCCGCTGTCTCAGGCCCTCAATTGTTTGTGCGAAGGCCTGTACCCTGGCTATGTCCATGTCCTCTCTCAAAGTAGCCGTCATGCACGTCTCTATGTAATCTGGATTCAGGCCCATAATAAAGCGATGGACTCTGGACGACATGGTGTCCACAAATGCTGGAGCATAGCGGGCTAAGGAGTCGAACTGTAAAGAATACTCACGGACGCTCCTGGCCCCCTGCTCTAAGTGTAAAAACTGGTCCATCCGGGCCTGTATGACCTCCCGGGGTAAATAGTGGTCCAGGAAGGCCTCTGAGAAGCTGGACCAAGTAGGAGGGGCTGCATCTCTTCCCCGAGATCTCTCCCAACTTTCGTACCACAAAACAGCAATATCCCTTAACCGGAACACGGCTAACTCAACTGATTCTGCTGGGGTTACGTGCATGACTCTAAAGATTCTCTGCATCTGATCCAGAAAGTCCTGAGGGTCCTCCGCTGAATCCGACCCTATAAACTGAGGGGGTCCCAACGCCAAGAATTCTCTAACCCTGGAACTACCTGGCCCACCTAGAGATTCTGCTGCTGCAGGTGGTACTGGCTGACGCTGAGTAGCTAGCATCTGGGTCAACATAACCACCGCACTACGTAGCTCCTGATAAGATGAAGTGGGTGCAGGAGCTGTGGGAGGCGGTGATGCCTCAACTGGTGTCTGGCGAGGCGGAGACTGCTGGGAGGGTCGAGATGACACCTCCGTATTGCTCTCAGACCGGGCTAAATCTGGCTGTAAATGAGGCATCCTATTGGTGCCTTCGCCCGCTGCTGTATCCAATCTCCTGCCTGTAGCTGGGTGCCACTGGTCTGCCATAGTATCTGTAAACAAAGAGGGTGGTAAGTTTCAAATGAACCAACCCTATACTGTACTGTGCTAGGCACGACTGAGTATGAAAAGAAGAGTAACTATCCTATTATGCCTCGCAGCCTCCTGCCTATGGTATGTGGTGCACAACACATCCATAGACAAGACTCTACTTAGCACGGCTTGCAGACTCCCTGGGACACGACCTGCTCTGATACCAAGTTTGTCACACCCCGCCTTGGGGGGTATGACTGGCACCTAGTGCCCTACTAGGACCTGAACTGCTAGATTACTGAGCCTGAGCACATCTGGTGCCTGGCTGGCTTTAACTCAAATTTCTGGAAACAAAGGGCTATATAACGGCTGTAAACACAGCCTCCGGCCAACTGGCCTATAGCCACCTGTACCTGTAAAACAGCTAACCAGAAACATACTACCGTAGGGGAACCTATGCGGCCGGCAAGGCCATCATGCTGTCTAGTTCTTTGTAACTCAACATTAGTATGCTAAATAATTACGTGACCGGCAAGGTCACCACTACTGACTGGTTATGGCCACACACGGCCAACAGGAACTGAAATACTAAATAACTATAACAGACTGTACGGCCTCACACGACCGGCTCATCTGACCACAGGGAATATACATACAGACTGCAAGCCTCTAGGAATAACAATAGAAATGATCGGGACAGGGCCCCGACCTACCCGTACTGTACAACAAAAGAAAATGAAATACACCTCTGAATATCAAACTCCGGATGACAGGAGTTGATAACTCTGCGCTGGCTAGGATCACGAGGGATCGGCTCCTCGTTTGTAAGTACCTGCAGGCAAGCAATGCAGCGCCCCACGGGCGTCAGTACCACAGGTACTGAGCATGTAAAGCAACTGAAATACACAACTGACATGAATAACAACGGTAACATGACATATAAGCAGAAAGTAGCTGAGTCTATCTAGCTGAGGATAACTGGGGAGAGTTTATTTATTCTGTAACTAAACTGAGTGTACCTGATGACATGTCGTCCTACTGTCTATCAGTATCTATTAGTACATAGAGATATACATAATAATACACACAATACCTGACCGACCCCCATAAGCCGGAAGGTGCCAACCAACAGAACAATCTATTTACCCCTACCCGGGTCTAAACCAATCAAAAATAAATCACTCCACTCGTCTCACAACTGTGAGCTCCTCCTACCGGCCCCCTTGGTTATGTAGCTCAGGCCTTGGCCTCTGACAATAAACTGTGTCTGAGTTCGAAGACTCCTGCCTCTGGGCGCAAGTGCGCAACGGGGTAATCTGCTGCTGTATCTGTGGCTGAAACTGACCCTGGGTGCAAGCACGCAACAGGGTAATTTTATAAAAATTTGTATGTGAAACTGCCCCCGGCCACAAGTGCACACAGAGTAATCTGCCCCTGTGAACAGGGTAATCTGGCTCTGCACAGTGTAAACTGAGCTTCCCCTGCAAGCAGGGTAATCTGGACCGTATTATCATGGTGGTCGGCCATCATCATCCTCTAGGTGGACGGCATCGCCCGGCTGGTGGCGGTATCTGAATCTGGTATCGACACAGCTATAACCTAGGGGCGGTGGGGATGCAAAGGGACACCCACATGCCATAGCAAGTCTCAACAAACAAATAGCACATATAAATAGCAAGCATGTATAACTGAAAAGGCTATCTAAAATCTAACTTCTTATTCTGGTTTGTTTCTACACTGAACTGATTCTTACTAATTATACTGATTCTGTAATCTCTGTTTAACTGTACGGCTAATCTGTAGCCAAGATACTATCTGTCTGAATGGCTAATCTATAGCCATAACTGTCTGTCTATCTGATCTTTCTTTACTGACTTTTATTATGAAAATCTATTCCTTTTTATTCTACTACATGCTTGCTAATCACGTAATAGGCTATACTGAATCTAAAATACTAACTTGCCCTTGGGCGCATGCTTTTCTAACTTTCAGACTGAATACGATATAACAACGCAAACTAGGTTTACTGAACTTGCACAATACTTAACATTCAACTCCGGGAATTCTACTATGGAGTTTATTGTACTATACAAGGCTAAGACTACTAATTTGCCGAGGGAACTAGCTTTACATACCTTAACCTCGAGTTATCCGTCTGTCGGACGAGGCCCGGTCAATATTCCAGCTATTTCTCCCAACTGCATTCATATATACGTCAATTAGTACTAAATATAACCTTATTCTGAAGAACAACATCACTTTCGATAAAATTATAGCCTAAACTTAAGCTTATCGAAAGACGGTCGAAAACTTGCTATTTTTCAGAAGTCTAGAAGGGAGAAGTATTCACTTCACATCTAGGAGCACATAAACACTAGTTTGGAGCAATTCTACTTACCTTAGCTCGATAGCTCGACGATTCGTCGACCGTATTTCGCGAAACTAAATCCGTAGGAATGCTCTCTGCTGCTAAATACCTCACTACCTAAGGTTAATTTGGGTTTGGACAACGTTTGGCAGCGTAATCGGACGAAAATATATTTACCCTCTTCGTTCTTTTCCTTCCTCTGGTTTTTCCTCTCTGTTTTCTGGAAATTCTTATGTTTAAAATGAATTAAAACCGAAGTGGGGCTTTATATACTTGGGCCTGGACAAGGCCAACGTGTCACAGAGCCAATGCGGAGGCTCCACCTCCGTGACACGTTACCATCGCGGAGGGGCTCTGCCTCGGCTCCTTCCGCGATGGTTCGACAGGTTTCTCGTCCGATCTTTTTCCCGGGCCTTTCTTTAGCACGCATGGCCTTCAAATATGCTTAACCAACGTGCGAATAGGTCATCTAGGTGCCGGGAATCCTACGGGGTATAACAATCAATATTTCATACGTAATTGGACTCTGAAAAATAGTTGTTAGTCATATTTATATTTATACTTATCATTAAATCAAGTTGTCATTAATTATTAATATTTTATACATAATTGGACTCTGAAAAATAGATATTTATATTTATATTTTCATACTAGCATGTATAATCAAGCTATCATTAATTATTAATATTTCACATATAATTGAACTCCGAAAAATAGGTGTGATTCATATTTATATTTTTATTTTTATATTAGTATGTATAAATTCTTTTTTTTTTAAAAATTATGAATATTTTTTTTACAGAAATTAAAATTTGATATATCCTATACATTGCGTCAATGTATACACTGATACACAGTAATGGTATTTATATCAGTTACTTTATGACATGTTATTTTGATTGTATCAATGATATATATATATATATATATATATATATTTATGTATTCATACGCTCTTGTATCGATTGTATCACTTGTGATACATAAAATACAAAAAAATAATACAAAAATAGAGAGGAGAAAGAGAGAAAAAAATATAGTGTTTGGTCTACCATGGAAGAATGCGACTGCATTTATTGTATTAATACATGCATTTAGATTGTATTCAAATTTCTCCTTCAGAATATAAAATAAAAGAGTAATACAATAATATAATAAAGATTTGCAAAAAGTTTTCGAGGTACAAAATCAAAGCGAAATACAAGAATATAAAGATTTATCAAAAAAATTTCTCATTCAAAATAAAAATATATAGGCGAAATATAAAAATAAATATCCAAATCTAAAAAAAATTCGATGCCAAAATTCCTCCTTCCTCATAATATAAAAATACGAGCAAAATACAAAAGTACATCCGAATTTAAAAAAAAATCATAAAAAATACATACAGAAATAATGCTTTTGGGATAAGAAACAGAAGGAGAGAGACAGAAATGGTGAGGACATGTTGTTAGCAACATCAAGGATTCAAAACTTGATGATAAAAACAGCAATGGCACAAGGCTTGAATCCTTTTCTGAGGGGGTCACCATAGGCATGTCCAGTGTTGGCGCCGAAGCTGATGAGGGAGACAATATGATGACAAGGAAAACAGTTATGGTGGAGAAGCAATTGTTATTATAATAACCCACAACTGACTAAAAAATCATGCCGGAATAGGCCCACAAAGCCAAATAAAAGATGAAAGTCGCTTGAAATCGTGTAGATTGAGGGTTGAATATGATTTTCGCAAGATTTGGGTAATTTAAGAGAGAAATGATTTTAGGAAGAAATTGATTGATTGATGGCGTACAGTACGTTGCTTTTACAGCGGGGTGTGATTACAAGATTCAAATACACTATTAAAGTTAATAAATGGTCAATAGATTAAAATATAACTAAATATTGTAATTATTTAAAACTGTGGCCATAATTTGTAAATATTATCTTAATTGTATTATATTATGTAATTTTTCTTAAGCATGATGCTACATAATTTACACACACACACACACACTAGTTTAATCATACGCGTTTTGTGTGTGTTTCTCATATGAATAAACACACATTTTTAAAAATAACATAAATAATATTTTTAAGATGTGTTTGTATAACAATATAAGAATTAGAAAGAAGATTTGAATTTTAAATTAATAATGACTATGTTTAAGAGTTTGATCCAATTTATTAGTTTTTTCTTTCAATTTGTTATAATACTTATTTCAGTGAATAAAATATCGTAGAAATTTCAAATCATATTTTTGAAAATCTTAAACATAAGATAGATTTGCAAATAAGTACAATTTTATTCAATGTGTAATTATTTCTTAAAATATAAAATCTTAATCGCTTTTAAATTTCTAAATACTAATACTTTTTACATATTTCAAATAAGGAAGGATTTAATATATAAAAAGTTTAATTAATTTAAAATCTTAAATATTAGAAAAATAATTAAATAACTATTTTGTCAAGTGTAAACACTATTTTTAAAAGGTAAAAAAGTGAATGATATTTTGCTATGAGACTCCGTACTTTAAATATTTAGTAATAACTTAATTTTAAACTTTTCATTTTATCCTTTATAAGATGATTTTAGCTCAATTTTTTTCCTCTCTATCTCTTAATCTATGTGTCTAATCAAACATCTTTACATAAATTTAAAAAAATAATAATGTAGATTTAACTAAAGAGAGTGAATAATAAGAGCATTTGATTAATTGAAACAATTTAAAGTATGTTGTATTTCTATTTTTTTTTCTTTTTTTTCGATTATATAATATTTTTAAAAAATAGAATAAGAAGAAGAAGAAGAAGTTCAACTTCTTAGTGCATAATAAAATTACACTTTTTCATTATTTTTTCGTATTGTGAGTTAAACAATTGTAATGGATAATTAGTTAATTTAATAAATAAAGGATTGATATAAGTTAATAGAATTGTAATTGATTTTAAATTTTTAAATGTTAGGACCTTTAATATAGTTCAAATAAGGAAAAATTTAAGAAGCAAATTTTTAGTCAATTTTAAAATACTAAATATTAGGAGTTGTTACTTTTTACATATAAATAAAGATTTAATAGTTATAATTTTAATTAATTTTAAATTTCTAGTATTAGGATAATATTAAATGAATTATTGAAGAAAAGAAATAGTAAATCATAATTTTATCTATTATAAATTTTTTAATGAAGGGTTAAAAAGTTTAATTAACATTTTAAAAAGCCTTCATACTTTTGCAATTAGATCATTTTATGATATGTGAAATTAGTGGTTTTTTTTATAACTTTTCATATGTATAATCTTTCCTCATTATAAGTTTTTTCCGTATGATAATGACCACATTTTGCAATAGTATTTATAAAATTCACCATCTTATAGCAGTTTTTGCAAGATTAATACCAGAGATCATTTTTATTTAATATATCTTTAATAATTGCATTAAATTTATAATATTTATTTTATAAATAAAGATAAAGAATAGGTTAGGATTGATACATTTTTATTTTTAAAAGGTATAAATTTTTCTTGAAGTAGTTAAAAAATATGTACCTCTTTATTATCAAACAAACCATGTATGATATCTCCAATTTCACTTCTTTAGTCTTTCTTATTGCTAAACTTGAAATTAGAGTTATATCTCTGTGTTGTGTCTTCTTGCTATCGTACTTGCATATTATTTAATTATTAAATTATAGTAATATATTTTCTTGTAATTTCTTAATTCGAATGCTAAAACATATATTTATCATTTTTGAAAAGTTATTGCTTTTTCAAAAGTGAGATTTATCCACATTCTACTGATAGATGTAAAAGATATCCCAATTTTTTTTACAAAATAAAAATGTTAGTGTAACTAAAAGATATAGAATTTATCATAAACACAATATTTAATAAAGTACCTTGGTATATTATACTCCTAACATCAGACAATGTTATAATAGGTTTTCAATAATTAACTTTTGTAACAATTCATCCTCTATCTCTGATGATTCGCCCCATAAAGTTATAGTTTTTCAATCACACATGAATTTTATAATTAAAAATATAAAATTAAAAAGTATCATAAACTCATATTCTCGAAAATAAAAGAAAGAGAAAAAGACACTATAAATCATTTTTTTATTATGAAAACTCAAAAGTTTGATGCATATTTGATTATTCATGAAAAAAAGTATTAAAGGCAAAATTCAACTTACTTCTCATTCATAAGTACTATCTCTTTTCGTTTTGTTTTTCCTCCCATGAAGATCTTAGAATTTACATAGATACCAAGTATATCTGCAAAGAATATTTTGTTAAGTAAATAGGAGTAAATATTATGTATATACTGAAAGTTAGATTAGTTGATGAATTTTAAAGAAATTATCAAAGATTGTTCTATCGAAAGATTGTATTGCATCTTCAAGTGAAATAAAATTGTTTGAAAGAATAATAGCAGAAAAGTGATTGTCGCATTCTTGAACTGTAGTGTTGCCATTGAATTCAACCTCAATCTCCCTGTTTACTGATACAAAATTAGAATTAACACTATTAATGCATCGGTTTATGATGTAATAGATCTTGTCTTATTGTAAATATTTTTTTAATTTTAAATATAATTATTAAAAAGTATAGCATGAATTTTTGTCTCCTACAAAAAATTAAACTTTATTGATAAAAAAATATATATAGAAAAATATAAAATATATAAAATATAATAAAAATAGATTAGAACACAAACATATATGTAAAAATATAAATATAGAATATAATACGAAAAAAGAGTTATTACCTCTTCATTTACTATAAAAAAAATTACAACATAAAAAAAGAAGAAGGAGGAGGATAGATTAACATGAAAACATCCAAACTTGGAGATTGAATCAAAAGAGTTGATTTTTGCTGCACACATTCAAAGGTTGGTGAACTTTGAAAGATTGGGCATTCAAAGGTTGGTGAACTTTGAAAGGTTGGGCATTCAAAGGTTGGTGAACTTTGAATGTTGGTCCAATTTTTTCCTATAAAAGGAGCCCCTTGCTCATTTGTAAAGATACACCAACAAAGAGAAAATAAAAAATATATAAAGAGTGAGGTTTTTTCTTGAGTGATATTATAGTGAAGTGTGAGTAAAAAGAGGGTTATCTCTTTTGAAGTGTGTGTAGTGGTTACTTTGAGTGTTGTACTCGTGAACCATGTGGTATAAAATTTCTTACTATAGTGATATCATTTTGCTCCTCTTGGCCCCTGGTTTTTCCCTTATTCAGAAGGGTTTCCACGTAAAAATTCTTGGTGTCATTGTCTTTCCATTTTTGTCCCCTTTTTATTTTGTTTGTAACCATTCTTGTATTATTCCACATTATGTGCTCCGATTTTTACCCAACAATCTGGTACAGAGCCAAGGTTCTGTCTGAGTATGCTCTGTGGTTGCAGCACAGTCTGATCTTCTACATCAGAAAAGAATTTCTTTGGTTATCCGTATTTTTTGGGTGAACAATGGGAGCTAACACAAGTAGAATGGTTACTTTGAATGGCACCAATTATGCCATTTGGAAGGGAAAAATGGAAGATCTACTTTATGTCAAGAATTTTTATCAACCAGTTTTTTCCATTGTAAAGCCTGATAATAAAATAGATGAAGAGTGGAATTTGTTGCACAGACAAACTTATGAATTTATTAGGCAGTGGGTTGATGACAATGTGTTGAACCATATTTCTGGAGAGCACATGCTCGAACCCTATGGGAGCATTCAGAAAGTTTGTATGCTCAGAAGACAGGTAATAACAAAATATTCTTTATAAAGCAGATGTTAAGTTTGAAATACAACGATGGTTCTCCGATGACAGATCACCTGAATAACTTTCAGGGGATTATGAACCAGTTATTTTCTATGGGAATCAAGTTTGATGAAGAAATCCAAGGTTTGCTTCTACTTGGTTCCCTACCAGACTCTTGGGAAATATTTAGAACTTCACTATCAAACTCTGCTCCAGATGGTGTGATCTCTATGGATCTTGCCAAGAGCAGTATTTTGAATGAAGAGATGAGACGAAAGTTTCAGGGTTCTCCATCGACGGATGTCCTGGTATCTAGCTCCAGGGGGAGAAGCAAGAGTCGTGGTTCTTAAGATAGAGAACATTATAGAAGCAAATTCAGAAGCAAGCTTAAAAATATAAAGTGCTATCATTGTGGGATGAAAGGGCACACAAAGAAGTTTTGCCAAAAGTGGAAGCAGGAAAAAGGCAAGGAGGAAAAGAAAGAAGATGACAATGAAAATAACATAGCCACCGACACCACTGAAGATTTTGTTACTATCCTTGATGAGAATCTGATAAATATTACTTGCGATGAGTCAAGTTGGGTTGTGGACAGTGGTGCCGCATCTCACGTGACATCAAGAAAAGATTTGTTCTCATCCTATACTCCTGGTGATTTTGAAACTTTGAGTATGGGTAATGAGACTGTATCCAGGGTGGTTGGAGTTGGTACAATTTGTTTGGAAACTAGTATCGGAACTAAACTAGTTTTGAACAATGTAAAACATGTACCTGATGTTCGTTTGAACCTAATTTCTGTTAGTGTTCTGGATGATGAAGGATATGTGAGTACCAATGGTGATGGAAAATGGAAACTCATTAAGGATTCCATGGTTGTGGCTCATGGTAACAAGCGTCGTGGTTTATACTGGACTACGGCTTCTACTTGTGCTAACATGGTGAATGCAGTTGAGAAGAATAACTCTTCAACGTCACTATGGCATAAGAGGCTTAGTCACATTAGTGAGAAAGGACTTAATATTTTGGCCAAGAAGAAATTATTGGGTGATTTCGAAAGTGCTAAATTACAAAATTGTGAGCACTGCTTGGCGGGAAAACAAAATCAAGTTTCTTTCAAGTCCCACCCTCCTTCAAGAAAGACAGAGTTGCTGGAGTTGGTGCATTCGGACTTATGTGGTCCTATGAAGACAAGGACTTTTGGCAGTGCACTTTACTTTGTCACCTTTATTGATGACTGTTCAAGAAAACTCTGGGTCTATGCATTGAAGACTAAAGACCAAGTGTTGGGTGTCTTTAAGCAGTTTCAGGCTTCGGTTGAGAGAGAAACTGGAAAGAAGCTGAAGTGTATTCGTACTGACAATGGTGGTGAATATTGTGGACCGTTGACGAATACTGCAAGCTTCAAGGTATCAGACACTAGAAGACTCCTCTTAAGACTCCTCAGCTTAATGGTTTGGCTAAGAGGATGAACAGAACCTTGATGGAAAGAGTCAGATGTTTGCTTTCAGAAGCAAAGTTGCCGAACTCCTTTTGGAGGGAGGCTTTATTGACCGCTGCACATGTTATAAACTTATCCCCTGCTGTTGCTTTGCAAAGTGATGTTCCAAATAAAGTTTGGTATGGGAAGCATATTTCCTATGACCATTTGAGGGTATTTGGATGCAAAGCTTTTGTACATGTGCCTAAAGATGAGAGGTCAAAGTTAGATGCAAAGATGAGGCAGTGCATCTTCATTGGTTATTGTCAAGTCCCACCTTGGGAGGCATGACTGGTACCTGGTGCCCTACTAGGATCTGGACTGCTGGACTAACTGAGCCTAAGCACTTCTGGTGCCAGGCTGGCTCTAACTCTGAATTCAGGAAAACAACGAGCTATATAACGGCTGTAAACACAGCCTCCGGCTGACAAGGCCTATAGCCACCTATAAGGATATAAACAGCTAACCAGAATAACCAACTACAAGGGATCCTATGCGGGGCGACAAGGCCACCATGCTGTCTAGTTATATCTAAAAAATGAAATCTGGCGCTAAACTGATCTGTGACCGACAAGGTTACCAACTAACAACTGAATAAGACCCCACACGGCCATCACATACAATCTGAAACACATATATGACCCCACACAGTCGATACATCTAACCACAGAAAATATAATACAATCTGCAAGCCTCTAAGAATAATAAGATGGTCGGGATAGGGCCCCGGCCTACCCATACTGTACAAACAAAAAGGGAAGTAAACCTTTAGTTGTCAAGCTCCGGATAATAGGAGCTGAAGACTCTGTACGCTGGCTGGAACTACAAGGGATCTGCTCCTCGTCTATGAGTACCTGCAGGCAAGTAATGCAGCGCCCCAAAACGGGCATCAGTACCACTGGTACTGAGTATGCAAAGCAATAACTGAAAATAACTGAAAGAAAATAATAATATTGATAGATACTTAAGTAATAAGAGACAAGCTGAGACTGATTGAAAAGAGCATAACTTTACTGAAGATAGTAAGAGTCATACCTGATAACATGGCGGTCTACTTTCTATCTATTAATAACTAACACAACATAGCTTACAAGAACCTTACCAGCCCCCGTAAGCCGTAAGGTACCAACCAGCACACAATCTATATACCCCTACCCAGGTCATACCATCCACCTAGTAACTATGAGCATACTGCCGGCCCCCTGGGTATGCAACTTGGGCTCGCTGGGCCCCTGACTATAGTTGTATCTGAGTCCGGAGGACTCCTGAAATCTGAAATCTGAAATCTGAAATCTGCACCCCGGGCGCAAGCGCTCGATAGGGGGTGTGGTATAGTGCTGATCAGCCTGCTATGGGGAATCTGCATCCCATCTTCGTCCGTTGGCGGACGGTATGCCACTCCGTAGAGCGACGTATCCTCACCCTCTGGCGGGCGAGTCGACACAACTATTAACCCTGGGGCAGTCAAGGAAGCTCTAAGGGTGCCCAACACAGAACAATCATGTCTCCACAGATAGCAATAACCGCATGTAATATATATAGATATACTGAATCTGATAATAATATTTATATGCTGGTATCCTATTCTGAATCTCATACTGCAATATACTGAATCTGATACTGAAATAGGCTAAATCTGATACTGAGATATATTGAGTCTGAAATAATATTTCTGGAATATTCTGCTGGAAATTATACTGTTTTACTGAGTTTCATGCTGAACACTGAATTCTAACATGCTTATCGAACTCATACTGAATATAATATACGGCTTCTAAAACATTCTACTGGAATTTGTACTATTTTGCTATACTGGAACTACTAGCTTGTCGAAAGAAACTGGCTTTACATACCTCAACTGCCGACTTTCTGATTAACTAGCATAGCTTGGCTAGTATTCAGTTATTTCTCCCAACTGTATTCATATTCACGAAAGAATAGAATTAATTCTACTATTATTTTGGAAAGAAACCATATTATGGCTATACCTACTGCCTATTCTTCGATTTATCGAAGAACAGCCGAAAACTCGTTATTTCTCGGGGGTCTAGAAGGGAGAAATACTCACTTTAATGCTGGGAGTATATTAACACTAGTTTGGAGCAATTCCACTTACCTTAGCTCGGAGTGACGACGATTCGCCGGCCGAATTTCGCGAAACTAACTCCGAAGGAATGCTCCTGGCAGCTTTATACTTCGCTATCGAAAGTTAATTCAAGTTTGGACTGCGTTTGACGGCGTAATCGGACAAATATTTATGTTGAACCCTCATTTTCCTTTGTTTTCTGGTTGTTTCTACTGGAAATAAAATGAAATGTGACTTAAAAATGAAGTGGAAGGCCTTTATATACTTGAGGCCTTTAAGTCGCATTTGTCGAATGCGATTTATAAGTCGCATTTATCGAATGCGATTTATAAGTCGCATTTATCGAATGCGATTTATAAGTCGCATTTGCCTTGCGATGCTCCGACTTGGCGCTTGTCCGATCTCTCCCCGGACCCTTTTCTTGCATGTATGGCATTCTAAAACTCTTAACCAATATGCGAATAGGCCAACTAAGTGTCAAGAACTTACGGGGTGTAACAGTTATGGCCTTGATGAGTTTGGCTACAGGCTATATGATCCAGTGGAAAAGAAGCTTGTGAGAAGACGCGATATTGTCTTCATGGAGAATTAGAACATTGAAGATATTGACAAAGCAGAGAAGCTGGAATCTTCAAGCTCTGATGGTGTGGTTAATCTTGATCAAGTCCCTGATGTTGGTGGACTTGATGACAATGGTGATGCCCGGGATCGTGTTTCGGATCAACACGTTGATGATACTGTTATTGATGATACTGTCACTGACGATGCTCCAGCTAATGAAGTTGTGGAAGAATCAAATATTCCACTTAGAAGGTCTACAAGACATCATATTCCTTTCTCTCGATATTCTCCTGATGAGTATGTGTTACTCACTGATGGGGGAGAACCTGAATGTTATGAGGAGGCCTTGGAAGATGAGCACAAGGATCAATGGATTGAAGCCATGAAAAGTGAGATGAAGTCTTTACATGAAAATAAAACTTACGAGCTGGTAAAGTTGCCTAAGGGCATGAGAGCTCTGAAGAATAAGTGGGTGTTCAAAGTTAAAATTGAAGAACACAACTTGAAGCCCAAATACAAAGCTAGATTGGTTGTTAAGGGATTTAGTCAAGAAAGGGTATTGACTTTGACGAAATTTTTTCACTTGTTGTGAAAATGACCTCCATTCGTACAGCTCTAGGTTTGGCTGCTAGTCTTGATTTAGAGATTGAGCAGATAGATGTGAAGACGGTTTTTCTTCACGGTGAGCTAGAGGAGGAAATTTATATGGAACAACCTGAAGGCTTCAAGGTGAAGGGTAAAGAAAATTTTGTGTGCAAACTTAAGAAGAGTCTTTATGGCTTGAAACAAGCTCCTAGACAGTGGTACAAGAAGTTTGAATCTGTTATGGGGGAGCAAGGTTACAAGAAGACTTCTTCAGATCACTGTGTGTTTGTACAAAAATTTTCTGACGAAGATTTTATCATCCTCTTGTTGTATGTGGATGATATGTTGATTGTGGGCAAGAATGCTTCCACGATTGACGAGTTGAAGAAACGGTTGTTTAACTCTTTTGCCATGAAAGACTTGGGTCATGCTAAGCAAATTTTGGGCATGAGAATCACTCGTCTCAGAAATAAAAGGAAGCATTATTTATCACAAGAGAAGTACCTTGAACGGGTACTGGAGCGCTTCAATATGAAGAGCGCTAAGCCGATTAGCACACCTCTTGCTGGTCACATGAAGTTAAGCAAGAAGATGTTCCCTACAACAAGGGAGGAGAAAGAGAGCATGGCCAAGGTTCCATACTCCTCCGTGGTCGGAAGTCTGATGTATGCAATGGTTTGTACAAGACCCGACATTTCTCACGCAGTTGGTGTGGTTAGCAGATTTCTTGAAAATCCAGGAAAAGAACATTGGGAAGCTGTCAAATGGATCCTGAGGTACCTGAGAGGCACTACAAGTAGTTGCTTGTGTTTTGGAGGATCTGATCCAATCTTGAAGGGTTATACGGATGCTGATATGGCAGGTGACCTTGATAACAGAAAATCCACTACTAGATATTTGTTTACATTTTCAGCGGGAGCTATATCATAGCAATCGAAGTTGCAGAAGTGTGTCGCACTGTCTACAACTGAAGCAGAGTATATTGCGGCTACTGAAGCAGGCAAGGAGATGATATGGCTCAAGCAGTTCCTTCAAGAACTTGGATTACAGCAGATGGAGTATGTTGTCTATTGCGACAGTCAGAGTGCAATAGACTTGAGCAAAAACTCCATGTACTATGCAAGGACAAAACACATCGACGTTAGATACCATTGGATTCGTGGACAAGTGGAGAGTGAATCATTTCATATCAAAAAGATTCACACAAGTGAAAATCCTGCAGATAAGCTGACCAAGGTGATACCAAAAGACAAGTTTGATCTGTATAGAAAACTTGTCGGCTGAGAAAATGGAGATACCTCCTTCAGATGCATGGAACTGGAGGGGGAGATTTGTGGGGTCCAACCCCAATTTAACATTTGTTGCACACATTCAAAGGTTGGTGAACTTTGAATGTTGGTCCAATTTTTTCCTATAAAAGGAGCCCCTTGCTCATTTGTAAAGATACACCAACAAAGAGAAAATAAAAAATATATAAAGAGTGAGGTTTTTTCTTGAGTGATATTATAGTGAAGTGTGAGTAAAAAGAGGGTTATCTCTTTTGAAGTGTGTGTAGTGGTTACTTTGAGTGTTGTACTCGTGAACCATGTGGTGTAAAATTCCTTACTATAGTGATATCATTTTACTCCTCTTGGCCCGTGGTTTTTCCCTTATTCAGAAGGGTTTCCACGTAAAAATTCTTGGTTTCATTGTCTTTCCATTTTTGTCTCCTTTTTATTTTGTTTGTAACCATTCTTGTATTATTCCGCATTGTGTTGCTCCGGTTTTTACCCAACATTATGCAATTATAAAACTTCCTTATAAAAGGATTTACATATAAAAAAAAATTTAAAAGTATAAGAATATTAGGACATTACTATAAAAAGAAAAAAAACTTTTTGTTACGGTAAAAAGAAAAAAAAACTTCAATGGAAAAAAAAATTCCTTTTTATTACATGAAAAAGGAGAAAAAGAAAATTTTCCTAATCAAGAAGAATTTTTTTTCGATGGAAGCAAAAAAATTTTAAAAAAATTAATTAACACTATAAATAGAGTTATGCCACAAGTAAAAAATATAATACAATAAAATAAGGTAAAAAAAATTTATAATTATCAAAAAGAAAAAAATAACTCAATGATTTTTTTTAAATGTTTACACCACAAATAGAGTTGATAAAATAAGATGATGAAATAATTAAAAATAATAATTTTAAATAATAATTGTGTAAAAATAGTAAATGACAATTTTATCTATTACAATGTCGAAAGATAAAAAATTCAATCAATATTTCACACTTTTAATATAATATAAATAGATATAAAATTTCTCAATCGGTTATGAACCCATTGCATCGATAGCTTGGCCCCAGCCTTTTAACAATAACAATCCTCGCCCTTTTGGTTTTAGTTCTGCAATATATATTCTAATGTTCACATGAACAACCTTCTTAATTGATAAGCACCATATTATGTTTTTCTTCCCTTTTTGTTTGTTTGAGGGGTCTTGGCTTTATTCATTTTATCACCTCACATTGTGCATTCACTTTAAAGAAATAGTGTCCTTTGAACCAACATGCATCCATCTATGTTGATAAATTACCTTTTAGTATCAGTGACAGCTCTCACGTATTTTTTATTCACATGTTTCCTGTGGAGGATACAGATTTGTCCTCTTCCAATCCCCTTCTACCTCCAATATTTATTTTATCCATTAAAGCTAAAGCTTACATCACATATATATGATTATCTGAGCATCTCAAATCTTTTCCCCAACGAGATTAAAAACATAGGTTGCAAAAATGAATGAAACAACGAAATAAATAGTCTTAAGAAGAAGCAGAATACAATAACATTTAAAACGAGCACTAAAGAAATACAAGTGTCTCAAAAACTAAATTATTGTCTGAAGAGTAAAGACAACGCAATAAAGTAGGGAGAGAGTATGGGTACTATGTCGGCATCATTGACAAAGGCATCACCGGTAAAGACCTCGGCATCACATCATATGCATGCATGATCATATAAATAAATAAAATTTAAATACAATGGTTGTATTTATGAATATAAAACAACACAATAAAATTAGAGAAAATCTCAGACAATGCTCTTAGGCCACAGTCTCTATAGGCTACAAGCCTAGATAACGATAGATTGACTATCCAACTGTGCCATTAGACCAAATCTCATCACTTTAAACAATTTTCTTTGGAATCCGCACCCGCAAAATAATATCTCAAGTACAATGGAATATCAACAAAGCATAACTCAATCGAAAAGGTTATTATAAGCCGCACACCATATATCATCTAGGTGATTCCTTAAATTCCACAACTACAATCCACACTATCAATAAACAAAACCTTATAATTTTTTCAAAACATAGCATGCTTTATACAATATATCACCATTCAAGCTAAGCATGAAGAGAGTAAGTCATAGCCTACTTCAAAGGCTGAGCAAATGTGCAAACGAACCCTCACAACACCTCCTTTCCCTTGCGAGTTGCCTAATAAAACTCCTAATCTAACAAAATCATGTTTTGCAAGTAAATAGGACTCTAATAATACCAAATTACAATATAAAATTTTGAATCAAAAATCGGGTCTAAGAAGTAAACTCGGAGTCCCGAGGGCGAATCTAAAATTTTCTTTCACAATTGGTTTACCCACAATGTAAAAATCTTATGCACCAAGAATTATTCAAAACCGAGCCTTACAGGACTCTCAATTCATCAGAAATCTAAATTAGAGACTTAGGGGAAAACCCCAATTTTTTCTACCCATAACAAGGATTAAAGCTCAAAATCAAAGATAAAATAGTGGGTTAGTACCATAATATAGATTAGAATCTTACCTTTTTTGAAAATGAAGAGATTGCACCAAAAATCGCCTCAATCTGAGCTCCGTAACTCCAGAAATGGTGAAATAAAGTGAAAGATAGTGGAAAGTTCCTATTTATCACTACAGACCATTAATGTGGTGGGGTTTTATGGCACTTTCGATTCTTAAAATATAGAAAATGTGTTAGAACTTGGGTGTGTTTATACGGATATGAGGTACTTTTATTGTATTTTCAGGAAAATTGAGTCCGGGAGTTGAAAGTGCGAAAAAGAAGTGCAAAAGTGTAGAAAATAGTATGTTATAGGTAACAATACGAGTCATACCATCTTGGTTAAGCCATAACTAGTGCCCGCAGTAGATATTCAGAAGAAGCACAAGTACAGGTCTCATGGTACGATCAGATACAACAAGTCGTGGCAGCACTGTACAAGTCGTACCACAGAATCGTGCTAGAAGCAGAGAAACAGCCACATAATATCCTCAAGGCACAAGTGGAAAGCATGACTCATACCATCATAGTACGAATCGTAACAAGAACTTGTAGGATGATCATCAGAGATGTTGCATGGCTGAAGTTCAAGTCACGACTCATACTTACAATTCGTAATAACTCATCACCAGTCATACCAGGCTTCCGTACCTGAGAGATCCAGAAGCTTCTAAGTATACCATGAGCACTGACCACGACTTATAACAACATGCTACGATTCATAGGTCATCCTGGCGTAGCAGTCCCTGTTAATTTAGAAAAGAATTTCATTAATTGTATAAATACTTTCTTTTTATTTTTTATTAGGAGATCCAATACTTACAGAATTATTGTGTTCTTTTGACTTTTCCCAATGCAACTTTTGAAGAACAAGATATAAGAAGTTTGGAATAAGTGTTGACACCCAATTTTAACTCATCATATTTACAAAATCAACTTCTTTCGGCTTTCTATTCATTAAATTGCACAAAGTATAATTTTTATATTTTTTTTATCTTTTAACATTTTATTGAAAATTATCCTCTTTTTACTTTTTTATTTTTTTTATTTCTGTTTGTTTGTCATCATTCCAATTTTTAACAAGTGATTGATAATTATCCTTAGGATCTTTATTAATTTATTATCATCTTTTCACTTGTATGATTTCTTGATAATTATTCATATTTTTGTGCATAGTAAGATTTTCATTAATTTATTATCATTTCAATTAATTCTGTTAATGATTACTTTTTATATCAGTGAATAATTATTTAATTTTTTATAATACAATTTCGAAGGTCAATTATATTTCACTTATATTAAAATTAAATATTAATACTTACACTTTTTAATATTTTTTTTTCTAACACAATATCCACGTAACAAATACAGTTAATTTACAGGTATTTTAAATTTACATTATATAAGTCATCCACTTGTCAAATCATGTCCAATCATATCCTCTCTTTTACTTCCTAAATAAGTAAATATGTTTTTTCTAATTTAGGCTTTTCGCAAAATTGCTTTTGATCAATGTATTTTTTCTTTTCTCTTTCTCTACAGTCACATACACTGCAAACATATCTTTTATTTTTATTTATTTACTATTTTTTGCATTACATTTTTCAAATTTTTATGACTGCATATTTGACATTTTATATCCCTCTTTGATTTTACTCTGTGACATTTTTTAGTTGTTTTTAACTTTGCACGTATGCATATATTTGATTTTCTTTTCTTATCTTCTTCTTCAAACTCTCTCACTCTTTTCTTGAGTTTTTCTCCTTACGCCCCGGTCTTATGTTCTATCGTTACAATATTTTAAAAATAATTTACTTATTAATTATTTTATTATGAGATTCTTATTAATTTATTGTCATATTTTTATCTTTAATAATTCATTGATAATGATTATTGATTTTATAAATTTTTAGAATTTTTATTAATTTATTATTGTTGTTGTCACGCACCACCTGGTGAGGTATGACTGGCACCTGGTGCCCTACTAGGATCTGAACTGCTGAGTTGACTGAGCCTAAGCACCTCTGGTGCCGGGCTGACTCTAACTCTAGAATCAAAAAAGCAACGGGCTATATAACAGCTGTAAATACAATCCCCGACCACCTGTGAAAGTAAACAGCTAACCAGAGACAAACAGTCATAGGAAGTCCTATGCGGGCCTACAAGGCCACCATGATATCTAGTTATAACTGGAAGTAAAATCAAATGTTAAACTGAACTATGACCGACAAGGCCGCCAATCAACAGCTAAACAGGGCCTCACACGGCCAACACACATAATCTAAAACACATATGGGCCCCACGCTGCCGATCTCATCTAACCACAGGGAAGTAACACAATCTGCAAGCCTCTAAGAGTAATAAGATGGTCAGTAAAGGGCCCCGACCTACCCATACTGTACAAACAAAAGAAGTAAACCTCTATCACACAAGCTCCGGAAGAAGGGAGCTGACGGTTCTGTACGGCTGACTGGAACTACGAGGGACCTGCTCCTCGTCTATCTGTACCTGCAGGCAAGTAATGCAGCACCCCAGAAGAAGGCGTCTGTACCACAAGTACTGAATATGTAAGGCAGTAACTTTAAATAACTGAAAGTAAGGAAATAGAACTGACAATGACTGAAGTTAAGAAACCGGACTGAAGATGACTGAAGTAGTGAAATCAGGGCTAAATATAACTGTAATAAGGAGGGTAGGGGTCATACCTGACAAACGAGGCGTCTTACTGTCTAACTATCAGTAACTAAAGCAACATAAACCTTACCTAGCCCTCATAGGCTGGAAGGTACAATCAGCACAGAATAACCCACCTAGGCCCCCATTAGCCCTAGTGAGTACACCTCAATCTATATACCCCTATCCAGGTCATATTAAGTCAACTACCAGCTATAAGCGTCTTGCTGATCCCCTCGGTCTGAAATTGGGCCAGCTCGGCCCCTGACTATAGCTGTGTCTGAGTCCGGAGAACTCCTGATATCTACACCCCGGACGTAAACGCTCGGCGGGGCTGTGTATAAGGCCAACCACGGCATATGAGGATCTGGATCCCCATCTTCGTCCCTTGCGGACGGCATGCCGCTCCGTAGAGTGACGTATCCTCGCCCTTGGCGGGCGGCGACACAGTTATTAACCCTGGGGTGGTCACGGAAGCTATACAGGTGTAATCCAGCCCAAAACAATACAAATTTATGAGCCTCGACTGACAACAACAGCTAGACATGATAACATACTCCTGGCATGCTTTACTGGGATTCATACTGGACCACTATGCTGAAGAAACTAACTTGCCAAAAGAAAATGCCTTAACATACCTCGTTCGCTGTTTACCGATTAATTGGCGAGTTTCGACTCGTGTTCAACTGCCCTTCTCAACTGTAATCATATTAACGGAAGAATAGGGCTACTTTATTACCATATTCGAAGAAAATAATATATATATAATTGACTATACTTCAACTTATCAAAAGACGACCAAAAATTCGTAATTTCTCGGGAATCTAGAAGGGAGAAATACTTACTTTATTTACACTAGTTTGGAACAATTCCATCAACTTAAGCTCGGTGGGACGACGATTCGTCGGACGTATTTTACGAAAATAACTCCGTAGCGATGCTCTCTGTAGCCTTATACTTCAATACCCGAAGTTAATTTGAATTTGGACAACGTTTAGCGGCATAATCGGATGATTTTCCAAATGTTTTCCTCGGTTTCCCTCTGTTCTGGCCGTGATTTGTAAATAATGATCTAACTTATAAGTGTGAGGACTTTATATACTTGAGGCAGCAGACAAGGCAACGTGGCACTCTGCCCATCGCACTGATTCTGCTTTGTGCCACTTTGCCCCTCTGGGCAACTTGGTTCGGCCTCCTCCCGTGAAATCCCGACTTTGCACTCGTTCAACCTTTCTCTGGGCCCTTTCCTCGTACATATGATACTCTAAAACTCTCAACCAACATACGAATAGGCCGATCAAATGTTAGAAACTTACGGGGTATAACAGTTGTACATTTTCGATAACCATTAATCTCTCATAATTATTTACATATATATAATATATAATTTTATTTGTATGATACAATATATATTTCTTTTAAGTAGGCAACTATAATTTTATTTAATATGCATATTTATATTTTATAACGTAAATTAATTATATTTTTATGCGATCTATCAATACAAGAAATCGGCACAATGAATTACAAATACGAAGTAAAAAAAAATCAATCACATCAAAGTCCTATCAACTTTTTAATGAACGACTCTTGACTGATTGCTGGACCCCACCCATTTTTCCTTCTTTTTGACTTTCTCTCTTCTTTCTTCCTATTCTCTTTCTCTCTCCTGTCTTATTTTTTTATCACCGACACACCATCCCATTCCCCTACCATCATCTTTTTTTATTTTTTATTATATTATTGTTTTTCCACTCATCTCTCTCCCCCTATTTATTTCCAAAAATTTCCTTTCTCCCACACACGCCCATCATTCTCTTTCCTTGACCCTTTTTTTTTCTCTTCTTCATCTTCTTGAAAAAAAAAAAGAAAACAAACAAACATTGCAGTCCTCCACCATTCTTCTTTTTCTCTCAACTCAATTTCTATCATGTCTCACTATTTTCGCTCAAATAGCTACTAGCAGCTTCAATGACATAGCTATAACTCTTCTGCTTTTTATTTATTTATTTATTTATTTATTTTAGCAGTAAGCTCTCTAACTCGCTTTGATATGTATCTGCCCATTTCACTATATTTTTTTTATGAGGGTGACACTTTGATTTTGTTTAGACGAAGGTATTGAAACTACACCACCAATGGTGAAGCATGTCTATTTGTCTTATTTTTTTGTATAAGAATAGATCTGGCTGAAAAATACCTTTTCTATTGAAGCTTGACTTATGTTGCTTCGATTTTGGCCAATGACGGATTTTTAAGGCCTCCCCGTAATAAAAAACGGAGTTTTATTCTGATTACCAAAAATTATTAAAATCCTGCATACATGTATAGCAAAAACTAAATTTGGCTGATGAAGAAATTCTCTGTCGATTTTCGAGGCCTTCCTTGCACATAAGACGGGTTATTTTATTTTTGAAAGTCACAATATATGTTCATTATTATCATTTTAGTTTATTAAATTAAATATTTATTTGTTATTAACATTTCTACTAAGTGTTTATGTAGGCATACGGAGTTGGTTTTCGAAGACGACGCTCGGAAGAAACTTGAAGATCTCTACGGATTCATTATTTGTATTTGTTTAAATTTATTTTCACATCCTTAAAATTGTAAAACATGTGAAGTAAGTGAAAATTTTACTTTCGGGGTGTAGTGAGAATGTCTCTTTGTTTATGCTTTATTTAAATTCAGATTCACTACGTGCTTAGGCAAATTTTTAGGCCGTAGATATTTTTGCAAATAAATTTATGATTTAAGTACTTAACTAATGAAATCATATTCTTGACGCTAGGCAAATAATAGAGTTGTCTTTTCTACTAAAAAATAAATTCTTATTTTCGCTTCTCTAACTATTTTACCTAGCCTTTACAAATATTTTTTTCGCGAATTATTTTGTTATACATTTGTTTTAATAACATAATATACTCTTTTGTCATTTTTTTAACTCATCATTATAAAAAATAATAATAATTTTTTTTAAAATATGATTCAATTAATTTTATCCTTTTAAATTATTTGTTACTACATTTTTTGCACGTTAATAGAATTTATGAGTGGTACGGTTAAATCAAAAATTATTTAAGAGTACTTCTTTTTATATTTTTTCTTTTCACGTTAAGAAAAGTATAATTTTCTTTTTATATGATAGTAAAAAATATTTTCCTTTCATGTCAATAAAATAATATTACCATTTAATGGTGCACAAATAATACTTTTCTTTATATCCATCGTTAAAAAAGTAGCTTTTCAATTCACACAGTATAGAAAAATACTTTTTTTTTCATGTCAATAAAAGAATATTTTTTTAGTGTTGTATAAAGAATATTTTTCTTACAAATATATCTTTCTTATGCATGCACATATATATGTATTTATTTTTTGCAGCAATATGCATTTTTCATGCACTATTTAAATATTTAACACACATTGTTTTATTTATATTTTTTTTATTTATTTTATTTTAATTGTATATGTTTTATATTTACAAGTTATAAATATGATTTTACCTCCTCATTTGATAAATTAAGTCTAATCGGGGACCACATTTTGTGGAGTCTGAAGGATGCCTAATACCTTCTCTTCAAAATAATTTGAACCCTTATCTAGAATCTAAATTGATTTTCTTTTTTTGCAGATTAAAACTTGAGTTATACATGGCAGTAATCAAAAGGTTTCCTGATTTTCCTAAAAAATTAGGTGGCGACTCTATACAATAATAAAATCTTTTAGAGTCCATAAGTTGTGCTTATTTATCCTTGGTAAAAATAGGGTGCAACAATAAGTTTCTTCCTTGTAATCTTAACTTTAAAAGATGAATTGTGCAATTGATCATTGGATTTTTATTCTTACATCGTTGTAAGTCTTTACTCACGAATTCTTCTATGATTTCTATAGTAAAATCTTGCAATTATGAGTAGCTAAACACCTACAAATAGGATTGTAGGAATCATGGGGGAAATAACAATTAAGGTTAACACAAAGTGATTCTAAACCAATACTGACGCTTGTATTGTTCTTCCTTTCATGATAATTATTTCTTAACGGTGCGCAACGTTAGGACTAAGCTCATATTCTCTACTTGCTTGAACCTAGTGAAGTAGAGATTAGGAAAAGGGTAAGACAACAAAGACTTAAAATTATCATTTTTCATTTAATAATTTGAGTTGTAGTCGCAGGAAAGTTAATTTGGAATCTTTGATAAAGGTTATTCAGGAACACTCATGAGACCTAATACGGTAACTGAGTATAGTCATCTAATAGGGGTAAATCATCCGTTTGGATGAATGTATTTTATCGATTCTACATGCTAAGTATTGGAATGGATCACAAGTATAATAATTCGACATAGTTATGAATCCATGGGGAAATGCAGCAATTAGGCCTCCGCATCCCTGAACTAAAGGCAGAAGGGTACACTTCTAGTAACACAGTTTAAAATCCAAAGAACAACAATTATTACATGGTTGTGACTACTAGGAATGGAAAAGAAACAATTGACCAACCCATGCCCATTGTAGTTGAGATGGCTAAACCGAAGGCATGCAATTGATTCGAATGAGGAGGCTAAGGCTGCAGAGCAGATGATTGAAGTTAGTGCAGAGGTGACAAAGTCTTCAGTTGTTGAAAAAGAGATTTCTCATAAGAAGGGGAAGAAGAAGGAGGCCCAACAAATTTTCAGTCTTATCCCAATACTGCCTCCACCTTTTCCTCAACGAATGAAGAAAAAGGCAGATGATGGGAAATTTCACAAGTTTTTTTCCATGTTAAATCAGTTGTCTATGAACATTCCCTTAGTTGAGGAACTAGAGCAGATGCCTAGCTATGTTAAATTCATGAAGGACCTAGTGACAAGAAAGCGATCAATGAGCTTGATCTCGGGCAAAATAGCATGCCCAAGTGATACTTTATAACTTAATTTTGCCTTATTTATGTATTTAATTATGTACATTTTCATGCCTTTTCATATAAATGAGAAGAAATATTAACCAACATGATTAGTATTTGTTTTTGAAGGAAATAATGTATTGGAGGACCCAATCTATGATTTGGTGAAGTGGAGAAATGATATCGGGAGCGAAACACCAAAGTTGGAATAAATTGGGCGATTTCCAGAGGGCTTCCGCGATACCTCCGTGTCACGGAGGCAGTGCTCCACGATACACTCCGTGTCACGGAGGCAGTGCTCCGCCATACACTCCGTGCCACGGAGCCATTCCACGACAGGCATGATTTTACACAATTCTCATTTACTATAAATAGATCCCTTAGCTCCTAAAAAGAAAAAAAGTCACGATTTATTTCTAAAAAACTGCCAAGGAGTGAGGGAGAAGTGGGAGAACTCACCTAGGGTTCATCAATTTCATCTTCTCTTCTACCAATTCTTGTAAGCAGGTTACTTTAACTATGTTTTTTTTATAATTTTACGAACATGAGTGGCTAGAACCCTCCCTCTAGGGTTGAAGCCATAAGATATGATTGCGATTTTGTTTTGGTTTTAAGTTATTGATTGTTGTTTTGTCTTGCATTCTGAATTATGGTTGTTTTTATGACTGATCACCATGAAAACAAGTGGGTTAAGCTTAGGTACATGCTTGAGAAAGATAACCTAGGCAAGAACAAGAGAATGTAGGGAGCAAGATTGTATCTCACGATATAATTTGTGTTAGGATAGAAATATACCTAATACCTTGCTTGGTTGATAAAATGGGATGAGCTAGACACCAACTTAGAATTATCACATCACCACTCGAAGAAGTAGTTGTGAGGCTAAGTTGAGTTAAATGATTAGAGGTATGAAAGTCCCTAGTCAAGAGCATAAACCCCGTAAATCACATCCACGTAAATGAATTGCCCACGAACTAGAATGTCACATCCCCGCTCAATGATGTAGTTGTGAGTCTAGTTTGTCGTGTTTAGATGCTCGAAAGACCATGAACATGCAATTGTAATTATGTGAGACGACAATTGATAGTTTCATACTTAAACCATTGCAAATCGTAGTATCGCAAGATTATCCGGCTTTAACTCTAGTTGCTCCTTGAATTAATTCAGAGTATTTCGTTGACCACATCTAGACTTGATTAAACTTTAGCAAAAAAAAAAGTCTATAATCAACACTTGTGGTATTTAATATCACACTTGAACTTGATAGTTAGCTGAATTGGTCCAGTCCCTGTGGGTTCGACATCTGGCTCTTAAAAAGGGCCACTGTATTACTTGTACGACCCGTACACTTGCGTGCAACAATAGGTTTTTGGCGTCGTTGTCTGGGACTCGGCGAAGTTTAGTGAATTTGTTTGTTTTTGTGTGATTTTTAAATTTCCTTAAGTGTTGAATTTTTTTTTCTTTATTAGTTTTAGATTTATTTTATTTTTAATTTTTAATCTGATACCCTTCTTAACATGACATCATGGAATATAAATGGGTTAAATGGTGGATACTCTTATTTTGATGAGTCTTGTCTGAATTGCGGAGGACCCCACTTATGACAATATTGTAATACTTGTAATATATGCGGTGGTCAAAATGGCCATTGGAATGGTTGCCCAAATGAATACACTTGCAATATATGTGGAGGTCAAGATGGCCATTGGGATGGCTGTCCGAATGCATACTCCCCTCCCCCAAGCCCCTACTATGATCCTTCTGTTGTTTTTGCTGAATATAGGCATGATGAAAATGAGGACTTGGAACGCCAAGCTCGAATAGAAGACATGCTAAAACAGATCCTTGAGCAAACAGAAGCAATGAAGGAGGAGAGGGAAGCATTGAGAATTCAGCAAGAGGAAAATGGAGAGGCCCTAGAAATGATAAGCAACAAGTTCATGGAGATGAGGGCTGAAGCTGAAGCTTGCTCTGATTTGCAAGTGACGGTTTTATGCAATACTCAGGAGGGACTACAAGGAGAAGAAAAGAGTGAGTTCTTGAAACAAGCTCAACTATTGGAAGCTCTCGAGAGTCTCCATGATTGTCTCACATGTATAGCCGATCCATTCTTGAAAGAAGAGATAGAGCACCTATCATTTGACATTCATGAGGAGAATGTTAATGTGTAGAAGGTATATATAAGTAAGAAAGTCAAGCAAAATGCAGTTTCAGAGTTGAGGTGTATTGTACCCCACGTGAATCATTTTTCGACATTGAGTTTGGTTGACAACCTAGAACTAGAGTCTTCCAAACTTGTGGAGAAAGATATAGAGGGGGAACAAGCCCCATATATTCTGAAATTTGCTGATTCTGAAAGAAAGAATGACTTCACTTACTTAAAGGCCACTAAATGCCAAAGGCGACATCTACTACTTGGTCCTTTCCTTTTTTCACCACCACCCCGGGAGCATAAGAGAAAATTAGAGAAGGAATTAGGGGTGAGATTCATATCCTCAAGGTGGAGGAAAAAGTGGTGAAACTTGATACTCGTGCCGCGACGTAAAATTAGGCACTGCTTGGGAGGCAACCCAAGGGTACCATTTTAATTTCTTGCATTTGTGTTGATTTTATTTATTTTTCATCTTGGGTTGTTTTTGGTGGAAAGTTAAGCACAGATGGAGGGGAAGTCTGAGTACCCGTGGAGGAGGAAGCTAACAAGCATGGAAGAGAAAAAGTGTGGGGTCGAACACCCACTTGTGCAAAGTTGAAGAAAAGCATGCTATTAGCTAGGCCTAGAGGCCTCAGGGAGTATTTCTCATCCTGTTTAATTTTAATTTGATGCTATGAGGACATAACATGATTCAAGTGTGGGGTGAGGAAAATTTTAAAATTTTTGTGCTTAACGATTTTTGGTGAATGTAATGCTTGTGAGAAATATTTGAAATTTTTTTTTTGTGAGTCAACCATGACTTCATCACCTGTTGGTTTTTCTTTTCGGTTCTTTTCTGACGGGGAGTCTTTGAACCGAAGAATAATAAAAATTTTCTTTGTCTGTATATAGTATTTTTAGTCATAATTAGAGACTATTTCCGACGATGGATGGATGACGACCGTCTTGAGGAAAAATTAGTCAATATTTGGTTTTTGAACCCGTAGCTAATTGATGGCTTGATGTTCTTGTTATGTGCTATACATGATTGTAAGATACAAGTGTGGTAGTGTTGAAGCATGTAAGAAGTGTATAACTATGTTTGAGACACTTAGGCTCGTGAATTTGACTCAATGTGATTGAAGCTTAATTTGAATTCTTGTGATTAGCTGAGTTAAGAGTCTGCAGAATGTGTCTTAAATTAAGCATGTGTTGTGAGTGTAAGTTTTTCAAATATTCCGTGCTATTGTGGAATGTCTAGAACTTGTCTAGTGTGTATATAAAATGAAATGAAGGATGTGAATTGTAGGAGATGATTTAGGCATTTCTTTGAATGAACCTAAATGTTATCCCTCACTTTACCTACCTTGAATATTTAATCCTAGTTAGCCCCATTGAGCCTTGAGCCTATTCTTTGATAGCTGCAACATAAGCTTAATCCTTTTTCTTTCATTAGCCTTGAATTTGATCCAAAACTCCTAAGCGCGTAAGTAAAAAAAAATCCAGAAGAGTGAAGGAGTGAGAAACGGGAAAAAGGAGGAAAACTAGCAAGTTGTAAAAGTTGAGAAAAGGACAAAGGTGCACTTGTGTGAAAATGGTTGATTATTAGTAGGGAGTAAGAAAATAAATGAATGAAAAAAAATTGTTTAAGTACTCCTTACTACTAAGCTGAGTGTGTTTAAAGAAAGAGGAACAAGAAGGAAAAAAATTCAGGATTGAAAAGAATGAGGGTGAAGTAAGAGAAGAGATATCCTTAATGAAGGTTGAAGTTATTAGAAGCGCTTGGGGAAGATAGCCTCTATTACTGGCCAGAATAGTACCTACCCGTCCCTTAGCTTACATTACAACCCATTAAGTCCTACTTGATCTTACGTTCATACATCCTTAAATTAGTGGAGTAAAACACTAAGGGCAAGCTTATGGGTCACTACATGATGCATGTGAATTCTTTGAGAGAGCGAGCATAATCTTATTCATATACACATACATGTTGTGATTTGAAAATTTGTGAGTAAAAATGGGTAACTCTCTTGTTGTGAGGGCACATGTTTAATGAGAGATAACATTCATGTCGGATGTCTTGATCGGTTGATTTGCATGAGTTTTCTAAGATTGAGAGTCGATTCTTGAGGTTAGGAAGTCTTAACGGAGTTGTATATCATTTCATTGATTAAATCGTGCATGCTCTATTTTTAACTTGCTATCTTAAATAATCATTATAGCTATAGCTTGAATTGTCTTGCTTAATTAGTTATGTGTGAGTCTTCATTTACATGAGATGTAAAAGGGTTGTTCGAAGACGAACAAGGCTTTAAGTATGGGGTAGGTGATCTCGGGCAAAATAGCATGCCCAAGTGATACTTTATAACTTAGTTTTGCCTTGTTTATGTATTTAATTATGTACATTTTCATGCCTTTTTATATAAATGAGAAGAAATATTAATCAACATGATTAGTCTTTGCTTTTGAAGGAAATAATGCATTGGAGGACCCAATCTATGATTTGGTGAAGTGGAGGAATGATATCGAGAGCGAAACACCAAAGTTGAAATAAATTGGGCGATTTCCAGAGGGCTTCCGCGATACCTCCGTGTCACGGAGGCAGTGCTCCGCGATACACTCTGTGTCATGGAGGCAGTGCTCCGCGATACACTCTGTGTCATGGAGGCAGTGCTCCGCGATACACTCTGTGTCACGGAGGCAGTGCTCTGCCATACACTCCGTGCCACGGAGCCATTCCACGATAGGCATAATTTTACACAATTCTCATTTACTATAAATAGGTCCCTTAGCTCCTACAAAGAAAAAAAGTCACGATTTATTTCTAAAAAACTGCCAAGAAGTGAGGGAGAAGTGGGAGAACTCACCTAGGGTTCATCAATTTCATCTTCTCTTCTACCAATTCTTGTAAGTAGGTTACTTTAACTATGTTTTCTTGTAATTTTACGAACATGAGTGGCTAAAACCCTCCCTCTAGGGTTGAAGCCACAAGATATGATTGCGATTTTGCGATTTTGTTTTGATTTTAAGTTATTGATTGTTGTTTTGTCTTGCATTCTGAATTATGATTGTTTTTATGACTGATCACCATGAAAACAAGTGGGTTAAGCTTAGGTACATGCTTGAGAAAGATAACCTAGGCAAGAACAAGAGAATGTAGGGAGCAAGATTGTATCTCACGATATGATTTGTGTTAGGATAGAAATATACCTAATACTTTGCTTGGTTGATAAAATGGGATGAGCTAGACACCAACTTAGAATTATCACATCACCACTCGAAGAAGTAGTTGTGAGGCTAAGTTGAGTTAAATGATTAGAGGTATGAAAGTCCCTAATCAAGAGCATAAACCCCGTAAACCACATCCACGTAAATGAATTGCCCACGAACTAGAATGTTACATCCCCGCTCAACGATGTAGTTGTGAGTCTAGTTTGTCGTGTTTAGAGGCTTGAAAGACCATGAACATGCAATTGTAATTATGTGAGACGATAATTAATAGTTTCATACTACCATTGCAAATCGTAGTATCGCATGATTATCCGGCTTTAACTCTAGTTGCTCCTTGAATTAATTTAGAGTATTTCGTTGACCACATCTAGACTTAATTAAACTTTAGCGAAAAAAAGTCTATAATCAACACTTGCAGTATTTAATATCACACTTGAACTTGATAGTTAGCTGAATTGGTCCAGTCCCTGTGGGTTCGACATCTGGCTCTTAAAAAGGGCACTGTATTACTTGTATGACCCATACACTTGCGGGCAACAACAGAGCTATGAACCAATTGGAAACTTACACCACTGTAGTGTAATAACCTCATGGGTCCTTGTACAGAAGAAGGAAGATTCAGGTGTCTTCACCATCCCATGCACTATTGGAGATTTTTAATTTGTCAATGCACTATGCGATCTAGGAGCTAACATCAATTTAATACCACTAGCTGTGCTTAAGCAGCTGGGCTTGGGAGCCCCCACACCAACGGCAATGTGGCTACTGATGGCGAACTGCATAGTGAAAAGAAGTGGGTATCCTTCATGATGTTTAAGTGAAGGTGGAGATTACGAAGTGGATTTTGAGGTCCCCATCATCTTGGAGAGACCATGCCCTGCCACGGGGCGAGCCCTTGTAGATGTTGAAGCTGGACAGCTGAAATTACGGTTAATGGGGAAGAGGTCACTTTCAACATCTACAGGTCAATGAAGCAGCCGAGTGAATTCAAGGTGGTCTCAGAAATTGAGGTTGAATCAGAGTTTCTTGAAGAATTTTGAGTAGTCAAGAAACTCACATTGTGTCACCACGTTAAACCAGGCGCTGCATGGCAGGTGACCCATGAGGTAGTTTAGGAAGTATGAGTAACCAAACTACCTATATCGTGTCGCGACGTTAAATCAAGTGCTTCTTGGGAGGCAACCCAAGTATCTTGACTCACGTATGTTCTAGTGTGCAGGTGAAATAGGGACCAAAAGATGAAAATTGAAGTATAGGTTTGGACTACGACCCTCAGTACGAATTGTATGATGTTGTTACGGCTCGTAGTCCCATCCGTAATAAGGAGCAGAGACTAATAAAGTGTAGGAATTCGCACAACAGTCGGTCATTATGAATCGTACCTACATGGTACAAGTCATAGTAACCACTATCGTTATGAACTCCCTCAAGTGTAAAATGACAGAAACCACAACCTACGAGATGTGGTACGAGTCGTACCAGTTTGGTATGGATCGTACCATGCATCCGTAGATCCCCAGGTAAGTTCTCTGAATCCTAGTTACGGAAGGCAGGCATGAGTCATAGGTATGAGCTATGACTCATGGTATGAATCATGGCAAGCTATGTAAATGAAAAATACCCGTGTGACCCAACTCGACTCAATATTTTAAAATTTGCCTAAACTTTTTTAAACCCCAAAATAGCCCTCTTTCAACGCATATAATCCCACGATTTTCTCCCATTACTTCCACTCTTCCCGTAACATATTCCCCTTCCCGTAACATATTCCCCTTCCATTTAAACACCATTTTTGCAAGCCAAATTTTGAATCAGAAGAGGTGAATTTCTACTGTAAACCCTAAGCAGAGAAGCATTGCTCAAGAATTTGTCAAGTTGCAATTTCTCATGATCTCTTCTTGCTAGTCGTAGCCGAATGTTAACTGTGAATCCTCCACTCATGAAAATGAGTGGAGAAATATGATTATGAGGATAGTGTGACGTTGAAATATAGGTTTATGAAGTGAAATCACTCTATTGGTATAAATGGCTTGTGGGTAGGGTGTTAATAAAATAAATAAATAAATAAACTGAGGAAATTGTGTGGGTAGTTAAAATTTTGTGTTTGCATCAAATTAGGGAGTGGTGAAGTCTAAGTAATCACCCCAAAAATTTGTTTCTTGTATAATTGTTAATGTACAGGGGTGAGGACAAGCTTCATGAGCCATCCTATGACTCGTGGTATGTCACCATGACTTATAGGATGATTTGTTGGAACTGTCCCACGAAACACTAGGTCTGAAGTAAGGGTACAAGACTTGGTACGAATCGTGGTATCTCACCATGAGTGATACCAAGTGATCATACAAGAGAACCAGAAAAGGATCGCACACAGATAATAGGCATGACCCATGGTATGATTGGTAGAATCCCACTACGGGTCGTAATATCGAGTTAGATCAAAAACATCAGAAGTCACAATCCTCAGAAGTTAATGCTACGACCTTTAGTATGAATCGTACCACCTTGGTATGAGTCGTATCAAAGAGTCGTAACTGTGGAACTGAACACCACAATTCTCAATGTGAATTGTACGACTCGTACTGATGAGGCGTAACAAGAATCTGTAGATACACTTTTTTTCTTTCATCTTCTGAAATCACATGTACTAATCTCTCCTCTACAGGTGCAATGGCACGCAAAGGACAATCAAGTAAGAATAAACAAGACAAGAGAGTTCGAGAGGAGATAGTAGCCCGGAGAGCACTAAGGGATGAGGCCTCTGTATCTAAGCAGGAGGCAGATTCACCTAGTGTTTCTGTGGAAGAATATGATATTGACACTAATGAAACTAAGGATCCACGAACCACTAGTTAAATACTAACTCAATAATATTTTTGTATCAAATAGTAAATGTACATTTCAATAAATAACTAAATGAAAATCACCACATATTAACCAATTCATTATGCTTTAATGAGAATTCAAGGAGTTCCAAATAAAATGCTCTAATAAGTATCTTATTCATCTACTTTTTAAAATATTTAAAAAAATTCAACTAATCTATCAGATTAGTCTTTTCTTAATTAATTTATTCAATGATGCATTAAAGAAGGAATATCATAAGTCAAAAACGGATACCTCCTCTTATTTATATTTTATGTTATAAACATATTTGTGTTGTAGTGAATGTCTATAAAGGTATTTGTATTGTACTAGATATATGTGTTTATATCATTGTGAAAGTCTATCTTTTGGAGAAAAGTTAGGAGAAATTATCCCTATAAATAGAGGGGTTCTCCTTCATTGTATTTAATCCAATCAAAGAGAAATAAGAACTTCTCTCCTTCTCTCTTTCTCTACAATATTCTTGTTCTTTCTTTATTATTTCATAACACGTTATCAGCACGAGTCTCTGCCTTGAGCACTCACTTTGAAAGATTTGAGGTAAGAAAAATCAAAGTTTTCTTAGAAAGATGAAGGTTAGTATTTCTTGATATTTATGTATTTACTAATAACAATGTCGATTTTGCATATGAACTTGAGAAACGACTTATTAATTCACTTGGCAATTCATGCCTCATAATTGTTCCAGAAGAACAATATTGTGAAATATATTTGTTCTAGAAGAACAATATTGTGAAAATATATTTGTTCCAGCAGAACAATATTGTAAAAATATGTAAGAGAAATCATCTATGTTATATGCATACCTCGATTTGCTCCCGAAGTAGCAATATCTTAAAAGAGGTTTTAAGCTATCATACCTTATGTGGTTAAGGCATATTTAGATGATCATGTTCCATTCCTGAAGAATGAGAAATTGAGAACTTTGATAAATGTTACAAATATAGATCTAATACAGATCTAGTCCCTGAAGGAAAATCAAAGCATCAAAAATCCATATAGATGCAATGGGTCTTGGAGACACCATTAAAAGTGAAAACAAAGCATCAAAAATCCATATGGATGCAATGGGTCTTGGAGACACCATTAAAAGTGAAAACAAAACATCAAATCAAGATCGTGCTAAGGCTATGATATTCTTGCGTCATCATCTTGACGAAATTCTTAAAATTGAATATTTCACGATTAAGGATCCACTTGTTTTGTGGAATAGCCTAAAATAAAGGTATGACCACCTGAAGATGGTCATCCACCCAAAGGCACGATATGATTGGATCCATCAAGACTATAAGTCTGTTCATGAGTATAGCTCATCAACATTCAAAATTGTTTCAAAGTTGAAACTATGTGGAGAAACTATTTTGATATGATTGATATGTGCTAGTATACAAAATTAATTGAGAGCTCCGGAAGAGCTAATGTATTACTACCTGAAGGAATGAAATTGTTGTATTAAGTCTCAAAAGGAAACTTATAAGTTTCAATGACATTGAAAAAAAAATGAGACTATAAATTATGGGAAGATCTAATATCTTCATGCTACTACAATTGAAGCGGGTTATAAATATTTATGTAAAAGATTACCCGCCGGTTTTTTTTTAATTTGTAGTACATAAATATGGGTATGATGATGAAATCACATACGAAAGTAAACTAGAAGTTTACTGAAATAAGTTGGCATAACCGGTTGGCCATCCCGGTTCAAATGTGATGCAAAAATAATTGAGAATTCACGTGGCTATATGTTGAAGAAATAAAAGATTCTTCAAGAATTCTCTTGTGTTGCTTGTTCTCGTGATAGAATGATCTTGATCAGCTAAGATTGGAATTATATTTTCTGAAATTTGGGAACTTATAAAATGGTGAATATGGGCCCATTCACCTACCATGTGAACCGTTTGCTAATAGATGCATCCATGGTATGGTCACATGTGTTTTGATATCAACTTACAATTGATTTTTGTAAGGTTGTTGCTCGAATTATTAAATTAAGAGCATAGTTCCAAATTATAAAATCATGTTGATAATGCTGATTCATATCTATGTTGGTTTAGCGAAAATTGTATGCCTCCAATTAAAGCTAAATCATTGGTTATGAGAATAAAACTCCCAAATAAAATTTGGTATGAGATATGTTTATTTAACATATAGCAACACTTGAATGCATCAAGCCAACAAGGTTCCCCTATCATAATTGGTTCAGGGTCAGGGACCAAATAATTCCATCTAAAATTTGAATGTGCGATATATGATTCAATTGCCCCACCATAACGCACAAAGATGGGTACCCAAATGAACCTGGGGAGTAAATGTTAGTTTTTCTAACATTAGGGGGAGAAGTGATTAGCAACTGAAAATTGAGTGTGGGATGAATTATCTAGATCCTCGGAAAAAAAAAAGAAAAAGTGAACTTAAAGTTCAAGAGATAATTCACTTGCAAAATATTGCACATCAATTGTCAGATGTATTTGCTGACTCTGTTTTATAATTCAGTTGCAAATGCTCCAATGGAAAGTCCTTGAAGGATAGAGTCTATGAGACGCCTGAAGCGTGATAGACCAAACGGTTCCAAATATAGAACTTCTTGAAGAAGTAGAGGAGCAAGTGATTAAGATGGTCATAATGATGAGGCAAGTGCTTTGAGAAAGCACCACGACATAACACTTCATAAAACCTTGGCAAAGGTTCAGGTACCTGAAAATGATGAAAAATGAAGAGATCTCAATAAGTTATGTCGCATTGGAACTGATCGTCTACGATATTTTTGATACAATATAGTGCGCAATATTGTAAAAGATTGTGAGGATCTGAATACTACATCTATTAAAGCATGCTGATGTAGGAATAATTATCAAGTGAAATGATGCGTATTGGTAAGCATAAAGCTTATTGGACCTGTAGTCCAGACACTAGAAGATGTCACGCATTTAAATACTAATGAATGCTATCACTTGATAAAATTTATATGAAAATCATGAAGGATTCAAAATGCCTGAAGCATTTACAAGTTTCTTTAAACTTGTTCATAATTCTTATATGAGGAAATCCTTGGTCCTGAAGTACCATATCTTACTGTGATTGTTGCACTAATATATCTTGCTAATACTATAAGGTATAACATTCGGTTAATTTGTTAGCAAATCTGGATCTTGTTGATTATGCTAATGCAGGGTATCTATCTAACCTACACAAAGCTCTATCTCAAACTGGCTACGTGTTCATATGTGGAGGTACTGCCATATCTTGGAGATCTATAAAGCAGTCTCTGGTAGCTGCTTCATCAAATCATGCTGATATAATAGATATTCATGAAGCAAGCCGAGAATGTGTGTGGTTGAGGTCCATGATACATCTCATTAGAGAAAAATGTGGTTTGAACTGTGACAAAGTACCCACAATTTTGTATGAAGATAATGCTGCATGCATAGCACAACTAAAGGGAGGATTCATAAAAGGAGATAGAACGAAGCACATCTCGCCAAAGTTTTTCTACACACATGAGCTCCAAAAGAATGGTGATATCAATGTGCAACGGATTCGTTCAAGTGATAATGTGGCTGATTTATTCACCAAATCTCTACCAACTGCAACTTTCAAGAAGATGGTGCACAAGATCGGGATGCAAAGATTCAAGGATGTTCTCATTAGGGGGAGTTAATACGCGCTGTACTCTTTTTTCCTTGCGAGGTTTTGTCCCACTGGGTTTTCTTCCTTGTAAGGTTTTTAACGAGGCAGCCAAAATGCGTATTATTAGATATGTGTACTCTTTTTCCTTCACTAGATTTTTTTCCCACTGGTTTTTTCTAGTAAGGTTTTAACGAGACACATTATCTATCAAATAGACATTCAAGGGGGAGTGTTATAAACATATTTGTGTTGTAGTGAATGTCTATAAAGGTATTTGTATTGTACTAGATATATGTGTTTATATCATTGTGAAAGTCTATCTTTTGGAGAAAAGTTAGGAGAAATTATCCCTATAAATAGAGGGGTTCTCCTTCATTGTATTTAATCCAATCAAAGAGAAATAAAAACTTCTCTCCTTCTCTCTTTCTCTACAATATTCTTGTTCTTTCTTTATTATTTCATAACATTTTAGACATTTTCACAATTTTTATGCTTTTGTATTTTTTTCATATGTCCGTTTCTTAATTATATTTGAAAATGATATTGTTCTATTTGTTGTAGTTAATTTTCATTTGATAGTTATTTAAACAGTATATGTCTGCTAATTATTCTTTGCTGCAGTAACGGAAATTTAGTCAAGGAATATATAATTGTGGCCGAACATGGATGGGTTCCTGGTAATTATATATAGCAAGTTTAAAAAAGGTAAGTTGGATAGAATTGAATTTCACTTTTTGTAAATATAATTATATTATTTTATATCTTATTTTTATATAAGTTATTTCATGATTAATCTTTTTTTTTAATTTTATATGTTTGATAATTCATAATATTGATATTAAATCGATTTTGATAATCACATAATGGATCCATATTATTATTTCTTTGTATTCATAAGACTTAGATGAGGCAAAAAATATGTGCCTTCTATTTTTCTATTTGTAGTTGATTAGAGGTATATTTATAGTTTTTAAAACTTTATTTCGGTGATTTTTTTAATTTAATATTTTGTATCTTTTAAGACAATTTTATATAGTGTAAATATTTTTTTGGTGTTAAATTCTTGGATGAAAGCATTCATAATTATGAATCAGATGTAGAGCACATGTACCTGTAAGTATAGTTTATATATATTAATTTCATTAGCTATTATTTCTATCACAAATAACTATAATTTTTGTGCAAGTGTACATGAAATTGATAATGATGTATTACACATTTTAAGGAAGGAATATATTAGTCCAATTCGTGTACAACTTCTACAAAATAATACTTTCGTTCCACGACATCTTCTTGACATATATGCAGTTAAATCACCATTTACTAGTTTGCATTTGCATTTTTCCTTCGATTTATGTGCAAGGGCACTTATTATTATTTTTATAAAATGTCTATTTTAATTAGCATAGAATATACATGCAATGCACATGTTCGAAAACTAGTTATTATTATTTGAAGGGCATATTGGTCTTCCAATATTTAGAGAGTATTTTAATATTTTAATTTTTCACTTATTTTTATTTTTTATTTATATTTATTTATTTATTTATTATTTGAAGTATTTAATTAAAATTTTAATTTAGTGGAAGGGCAAAATGGTAATCTAACTTTTCATATTTTGATTTTTCACTATTATTTATATTTATTTATTTATTATTATTATTATTATTATTATTATTATTATTTAAAATATTTAATTAAATTTTAATTTAGTGGAGGGGCAAAATGGTAATCTAACTGTTCACTTTTTGGCTTCTCACTATTATTTATATTTATTTATTATTATTATTTGAAGTATTTAATTAAATTTTAAGTTAGTGGAGGGGCAAAATGGTAATCTAACTTTTTTCTTTTTGGCTTTTCACTTATATAATAACTAGTCTAAGTGTACACACCTCGCGCATGTCCCTATATTAATAAAAATTAATTTACAAAAATAATATAAATAATTTAAAACATGTGTTTGTGCAATAATTTAAGAATTTAGAAAGAAAATTAAAATTTTTAATTGATAAATAAGATTTTGTTTGATAGTTTGATTAATCTAATAGTTCTTTTTTCAGTTTGTTCTAATACTTGTTTCAATTAATAAAAACATCCTAGAAATAGCATTTGATTTAAAAGTAAAAAAATCGTTCGCTTTTACATAGTATTTAAATGCATGAATTATATGTATATATAAATATTAATATTTTATACATGTTTTAAATAAGAAAGAATTTAATGCATAAAATTTAGTTAATTTTAAAATCTCATAAAAAAAAATAAATAAATAACTATTTTGTGTAGTGTGAATTCTATTTTTAAAACGGTAAAAAAATAAATGATTTTTTTTGCTACGAAGCTTCATACTTTTAATATTTAGTAATAATTTGGTTTTAAACTTTTCATTTTATTCTTTATAAAATGATGTCAACTCAGTTTTTTTGTGCTCTCTCTCTTAATCTATGTGTCTAGTCAAACTCCATCACATAAATTGAAACGAAAGAAATAATGTAGATTTAACTAAAGCGAGTGAATAGCAAGAACACTCGATTAATTGAAACAACTTAAAGTATATTGTGTTTCTATATTTTTTTTAAAAAAAAAAAGAAGGAGGAGGACGAATTCAACGTACTAACGCATCAGAAAATTATGTTCTTTAATTTATTTTCTTGTACCTTGAATTAAAATATTGTGATGGATAATTAGTTTATTTAATAAATAAAAAATTGATATAAGAACAAAATTGTAATTGATTTTAAAGTATTACATTTTAGAATTTTTATATAGTTCAAATAAGGAAAGGTTTAAGAAGCAAAATTTTAGTCAATCTTAAAAAGATATTAGGAGTTCTTACTTTTTACAAATTAGTAAAAATTTTAATACTTATAACTTTAATAAATTTCAAAATCCTAAAATATTACGATAATAATTAAATAACAATTATTCTAAAAAAATAGTAAATGACAATTTTATTTATTGTAGAGCCTTTTAATGAAGGGTTAAAATTCAATCAATATTTCTAAGGAATTGTATTATATTAAGTAAATAAGAGTAGAATATTATGCATATATTGAATGTTAGATTAGTTGATCAAATTTAAAGATATTACCAAAGATTGTTCCATCGAAAGATTTGTTGCATCTTCAAATGAAATAATTTTTTTTGAAAAAGTAACAGTAGAAAAATGACTGTTGCATTCTTGAACTATAGTGTTGTCAAGTCCGACTCCAACCTCCTTGTCTACTGATACAAAATTAGAATTAACACTATTAATGCGTCCATTTATGACGTAACAGATCTTGTCTTGTCGAAAATATTTTTTTTCACTTTTCAAAATCATTATTGAAAAGTATAGCATGAACTTTTGTGCCATGCAAAAAAATTAAATTTTAGTGATTAAAAAACATATATATATAAATATAAAATGTAATTAAAATAGATAAGAATTCAACCATATATATAAAAATATAAAATATAATATGAAAAAGAATTATTGTCTCTTCATTGACTAATGTTATAGTCATTCGAGTGACTTTCTTTATTTTCTTTTTATACTCTTTTACTAATTCAACTTCAATTACTAAGACTTTTATTATCCGATGAGAATCATATCATCTTAAATTGTTAATTAGCACAATTTCTTTCATGAAATCTTTTTCAGATTCCTTTGCAAGATTATCTAAAATAAATTATGCACAAGAATTATTATATAAAAAAAATTATTTTATGAGATGAACAGATTACGTTACCTGAATAGATGAATGTATGAGTAGATGAAGAATGTCACTTACAAATAACAGAAATTTTAAATCACATAATATCACTATAAGACAATTAAAGTAGATAATATAATATCAATATCAGATCAACTAAAAGAGACAATCTAAGTTAAATTATTTGGAATATAAATAACTTGAGCTGATATAGCAATTATTATTATTATTTCAGTTCCACAATATTAAAAAAATCACAATATGCAAAAAAAAAAGAAGATAGATTAACACGAAAATATACAAGGTTGGAGATTGATTCAAAAGTGCTGATGTAGAAGAGTTGATAAATTAAGTTATGTAATTATAATTCTTTTTATAGAAGTAGAAGGATTTATAAATTAAAAAGAATTTAAAAATATAAACACATTAGGGTATTACTGTTCAAAAGAAAAAAAGAAAAAAAAATCTTAAGTGATTATTAAAAAGAGGGACAAAAATTTTATAAAAAAAGGAAAATGAAAACATTTTCCTTACAATTATAAAAGGGGGCTTTTCCAAATTAAAAAAGAAATAATTTTGACAGAAGGGTTTCTCTTCTTTTTATTTATTTATTTTTATTATTATTATTATTATTAATTAAGGTTTACACTATATAAAAAGTTATGCCATAAATAAAAAATTAATATAATAAAATAATGAAGAAATTCGGTAGAAATTTTTCATTTTATTTTTTATTTACACCATAAATAGAGTTATGCCACAAATAGAAAGTCTAATATGATAAAATAAGGTAATAGAATAATTAAAAATAATAATTATGTAAAAATAGTAGATGACAATTTTGTCTATTGCAGAGTCTTTTAATGAAGAGCAAAAAGTTCAATCAACATTTCTAATGGTCTTCACACTTTTAATATAGTACTAGTTTTAGTGTACGCGCATCGCGCGTGTCTCTCATATTAATAAAAATAAATTTTATTATAAAATTTATATAACTACACTATTAATTGATTAATATTTAATATAAATATTAACATTATGAAGATGCATTGTAATACAATGTATATATGGTAGAATAAAACATATAGTATAAGTTATTAGTTTGAACAATTTGCACTTATAAAATCGTATTGTGAGTTATTACCACTTGTTTTGATACTAATAAATTGAGAAGAAGAAGAAGAAAGAGGAATTCAACGTATTAATGCATAACAAAATTAAGTCATTTAATTTTTTTCTCATATTGTGAATTGAAAATTGTGATGGGTAATTAGTTAGATTAATAAATAAAATATTGATATAAGTTAATGAAATTGTAATTGATTTTAAAATCTTAAATATTAGGACTTCTAATATAGTTCAAATAAGGAAAGATCTAAGAAGCAAAATTTTAGTCAGTCTTAAAATACTAATTATTAATAGTTATAATTTAAAATAATAAATGACAGTTTTTTCTATTGCGAAATCTTTTTATAACGAGCAAAATTCAATCAACATTTTTAAATGTCACGCCCCACCTTGGAAGGCATGACTGGCACCTGGTGTTGTACTGGATCTGACTGAGCCGACTAAGCCCAAGCACTCATGGTGCAGGGCTAATGCTAACTTTGAAATCAAAAAAATAAAGGGCTATATCTCGGCTGAAACACAACTCCCGACCGACAAGGCCTTATAGCCACCTGTCACAGGAAAACAGCTAACCAGAAACGCATAGCAACAAGAGTCCTATGCGGGCCAACAAGACCACCATGATGTCTAGTTATGATTGAAACTTAAATCTGATGCTAAACTGCGTTATAGCCGACAAGGCCGCTAACTATCAGCTAAACAGGGGCCCACGCAGCTAACATACAAGATAAAACACCTAAGGGTCCCACACGGCCAACAACACCTAAAAATAGAGAAATAGAAACAATTTGCAAGCCTCTATGAGTAATATGATGGTCGAGACAGGGCCCCGACCTACTCATAAACTGTACTGTCAAAAGAACAACCTGCTATCTATAAGCTCCGGAAGAAAGGAGCCGACTCTTCTGTTAATTCTGGATGGAAGCTAAGAGGGATCTGCTCCTCGTCTATCAGTACCTGTAGGCAAGTAATGCAGCGCCCCAAAAGGGCGTCAGTACACATGTACCGAGTATGTAAGGCAATAACTATAAAATGACCGAATACAAAAGATAGAAATGAAAATGACTGAAAGAAAAGGGATAGGAGTCATACCTGAGTAGTTGGATTCTCTATTATCTAGTCTATCAATAACCAAAGCAAACAAGAACCTTACCTAGCCTCCATAAGCCGGAAGGTACAACAAGCATAGAACAACTCACCTGGGGCCCCCATAAGCCCTGGTGAGTACACTTCAATCTATATACCGCTAACAAGGTTATAATGGGTCAACTGGTAACTATAGCTGTCCTACCAGTCCCCTGGGTCTGCAACTGAGCCTGCTCAGCCCCTGACTGTAGCTGTGTCTGAGTCCAGTGGACTCTTGATATCTGCACCTCAGGCACCAGGTTCGTCGGAGGTGTGGTGCTGATACAGCGTATGTATAATAGTCCAGCTGTGGAATGGACTCTATGAGGACCTGGGACCCCATCTTCGTCCCTCGCGGACGGCATGCCGCTCTTTCTGGAGTGACGTCATCTCGCCCCTGGCGGGCGTCGACACAGCTAATAACTCTGGGGTTGGTTACAGAGGGCTATATAGGCAAATCAAATCCCAAGCAAAGCGTAGAATACTAGTCTCAGCTAATAAAAACAACTATTCACGATTAACGTACTTCTGATTCTCTTATTGAGATTTAGACTGAGTTACAATGCTATAGGAACTAACTTGCCGAAAGAATTTGCCTTAACATACCTCAATCGCTGATTTCTGATTGGCTGGCGAGTTTCGATTCGTATTCAACAGTTCTTCCTAACTGAAAATGTGTTACTGGGAGAACAAGGCTGGTTTTAGTACCAAATTCGGCGAAAAGGAAGATTTTGTATATAAACATTAACTATATTTTAACTTAACAGAACACGATCGAAAACTCATAATTTCTCGAAAGTCCAGAAGGAAGAAGTGCTTACTTTAAGCCTGTGATCGTGTTGACACTAGTTTAAAGCAATTCTGACAACTTTGGCTCGATGGGGTTACGATTCGCCGGGTAAATTTCATGAAACTAACTCCGTAGTAATGCTCCCTGCAGCCTTATACTTCGATAACCGAAGTTAATTTGAATTTGGGCGGCATTTCGTAGCTTAAACGGCGAAGAAATATTAATTTTCTGCGTGTTTCCCTTCTCTGGCCGAAAAAATAACATGTAAAGTGAAATGAAACCAAGGGAGGAACATGTATATACTTGAGGTGGTGGACATGGGTCCGTGGCGTGGACCCTGTCGTGCTAATTTTGGGCCATGCCACAGAGCCCAACGCGCCAGGGAGGATCTGTGCCACGTTGCCCCTTTGGGCAACTAGTCCGGCCTTCTCCTGCGCGGTCCCGACTCCGTGCTCGTTCGACCTTTCCCGGGCCCCTTCCTCGCACGTATTGCCCTCTAAAACTCTAAACCAACGTATGAATAGGCCGTTTAAATGTTAGAAACTTACAGGGTGTAACATCCTCCCCCCCTTAGGAACATTCATCCTCGAATGTTAACTTTAGCTTACAGGCGTCTTAACTCTTATAACTACTTATTTTGGAAAAATTTTTGGCAGAATCTCCCCTGTAATATGGACTATCCAAAAATTCTGAAACGCAGAAAATTCCAATACAGACACTTCATATAATACTATCACAACTATCTCACAATAAGGCTGGAGTCAACTGAGCAATATATGTAACACAAATCATGAAACAATGACTGAATCAATAACTTAGCTGAATTGCATAGTCTGGACTAAGTCTGGAACAAGTGAGGATATCTGGATTTCATGTCGTTCTCAGCTTCCCAAGTCATTTCCTCTCTGTTCTTGTTTCTCCATAATACTTTAACAGAAGCGACATCTTTAGTTCTCAGCCTGCGAACCTGCAGATCCAATATAGCTATTGGAACCTCTTCATAAGCTAACTTGTCACACCCCGCCTTGGGGGGGGGGGTATGACTGGCACCTGGTGCCCTACTAGGACCTGAACTGCTAGACTGCTGAGCCTGAGCACATCTGGTGCCTGGCTGGCTCTAACTCAGATTCAGGGAAACAACGGGCTATATGACGACTGTAAATACAGCCTCCGGCCGACTAGGCCTATAGCCACCTGTACCTGTGCTGACAGCTAACCAGAAACATATCAATATAGGGAAATCTATGCGGGCCGACAAGGCCACCATGCTGTCTAGTTATCTGTAACTCAACAATGAAATGCTGGAAAGCTACGTGACCGGCAAGGTCACCACTACTGTCAAACTATGGCCCCACACGGCCAACATAAAAGAGATAAAAGTACTAACAGCTATACAACTGCACGGCCTCACACGACCGGCTCAACTGACAACAGGAAAATATATACAGACTGCAAGCCTCTAGGAATAGCAATAGAAATGATCGGGACAGGGCCCCGACCTACCCATACTGTACAACAAAAGAAAATGAAATACACCTCTGGGATTCAGTCTCCGGATGACGGGAGCTGAATACTCAATCGCTGACCGGAATCACGATGGATCGCCTGCTCGTCTATGAGTACCTGCAGGCAAGTAATGCAGCACCCCATCGGGCGTCAGTACCGCTGGTACTGAGTATGTAAAGCAATAACTGAAAGAAATATCTGAAAACAACAATACAACTGATGAAACTGAAGTAGAAAGGAATAGATTAACTGTCTGATAATGTAAATCATACCTTCTCTTAATTATACTGGAAGGAGTAGGAGTCATACCTGGAGACGTATCGTTCTACTACCGATCTACTCATGTCTAATGTAACATGGCATAACATAACATAACATAATATAGCACACATAAACCTTACCCGGCCCCCTAAGCCGGGAGGTACAACCAGCACAGAATCTATACCCCTACCCCGGTCATCCCATCTCCTATAATCGCTATAAGCATCCTGCCGGTCCCCTGGGTATGCACTTGGGCTCGCTGAGCCCCTGACTATAACTGCATCTGAGTCCGGAGGACTCCTGAATCAACACCCGGGCGTATCCGCTCGACAGGGGTGTGTAAGGGCCGATCATGGCACAATATGGGGGAAACTGGCATCCCATCCTGTGGGACGGCATGCCACTCCGTAGAGCAACGTATCCTCGTCCTCTGGCGGACGAGTTGATACAGCTATTAACCCTGGGGCGGTCATGGATGCTAGGTAATCCAACCCCAAAACAATACAACGGTCTCAACTGGTAATACTATCTGCATATCCCATATACTGAAGCTAATAGTAGTAAAGTATTTGTACGTACTATATGCTGAGCTAATAATAGTAATATGTACATACTTAACACATGCTGAGACTGACAATAGTATGCATGTATAATATATAAGCTTCTGCCATACCGTACTGAGTCCAATGCTGGACAAGATATAGTCTTTCTGCTGAAAACCATGTTGTATGCTGAGTTTCTATAGTAACATGATTTGCTATTTCTAATATGTTTTCTAAACTTCATTTTAACCTATCATTCTACTTCTGAGATGTCTTACAGATATTACATTGCTTTACTGGGTTTCAACTGAATACGATAATATCCTGACATTTTGTACTACATCATATACTGAGCATGCTGTGCAGTTCCTAACACTTGTATTAGAATCTATATTGTGCTAACAAGTTTCGTGCTAATTATAACTTGATGCTTCTAATATCGTACCAACATTCGTAATAAACACAACACATGACTTCTGAACATTCTACTGGCCTTTAAATTGCTTTACTATACTGAGATTTACTAACTTGCCGAGGAAACTAGCTTTACATACCTTCGTTTCTGATTTCCCGACTAACTGGCGTAGCTTGGTCGGTATTTCAGCTATTCCTCCCAACTACATTCATATATATATATCAATTAATACCAAATATAACTTTATTTTAAATGAACAACGTCACTTCGATGTAATTTATAGCCTAAACTTAGGCTTATCGAAAGACGGTCGAAAACTCGCTATTTTTCAGAGGTCCAAAAGAGAGAAATATTCACTTCACCACTAGAAACACATAGACACTAGTTTGGAGCAATTCTACTTACCTTAGCTCGGTAGCTCGACGATTCGTCGGCCGTATTTCACGAAACTAAATCCGTAGGAATGCTCTCTGCTGTTAAATACCTCAGTATCTGGGGTTAATTTGAGTTTGGACAATGTTTAGCAGCGTAATCGGATGAAAATTATATTACCCCCTTCGTTCTTTTCTCTTCTCTAATGTTTCCTCTCTGTTTCACTGGAAATTTATAAGTTTATATGATTTAAAACCGAAGTGGGGCTTTATATACTTGGGCCTGGACAAGGCCAACGTGTCACGGAGCCAACACGGAGGCTTCACCTCTGTGACATGCTGCCATCGCGGAGGGGCTCTGCCTCGGCTCCTTCCGCGATGGTTCGACAGGTTTCTCGTCCGATCTTTTTCCCGGGCCTTTCTCTAGCACGTATGGCCTTCAAATATGCTTAACCAACGTGCGAATAGGTCATCTAGGTGCCGGGAATCCTACAGGGTATAACATAACTCTTCATTGATTTGGACATCCTCAATTGGCACAATTCGGGAGGATCTCCTATGCACTTTCATAGCATCGACACATGGAAGATTGGGTGGACAAATGCTAATTCTGAATGCAGATCTAGCTCATGAGCCACCTGGCCTACTCTCCGAAGGATTTGATGTGGTCCAATAAACCTTGGGCTAAGCTTGCCTTTCTTACCAAATCTCATCACGCCCTTCATCAGCGAAACCTTCAGGAATACCCAGTCACCTATATCAAACTCTAAGTTCCTTTGACGCACATCAGCATAGGACTTCTAGCTGCTCTGAGCTGTTAACAGGCGTTCTCTGATAAGTTTCACCTTCTCTTCTGACTGATGAATAATATATGGCCCAATCAATCCCGCTTCTCCTATCTCGAACCAACCAACTGGGGATCTGCACTTCCTTCCATATAAAGCTTCATAAGGCACCATCTGAATTGCCGAATGGTAACTGTTGTTGTACGCGAATTCAATAAGTGGCAAGTGCTCATCCCAGTTGCCTCCGAAGTCTAACACGCATGCCCGTATCATATCTTCGAGCTTCTAAATTATGCATTCTGCTTGCCCGTCTGTCTGAGGATGGAAGGCGATACTCAAATTAACTTGTGTCCCTAGACCTTTCTGGAAGGATTGCCAAAATTTTGCTGTGAACTGTTCCCTTCTGTCAGAAATGATTGATACTGGAAAACCATGCAATAGTACTATTTCTCTGATATACAATTCAGCATAGTCCTCGGCTGAGAAAGTAGCCCTGACTGACAGGAAGTGGGCTGACTTTGTCAACCTATCAACGATGACCCAGATAGAATCAACTTTACGCCTGGTACGAGGTAACCCTGTCACAAAGTCCATATTAATCTCCTCCTATTTCCACATAGGCACTGCTATTTCTTGTGTCAACCCACAGGGTTTTTAATGTTCAGCCTTCACCTGCGACAGTTAGGACATTGTGCCACAAATTCTGCTACCTCCCTTTTCATCCCCGGCCACCAATAAATTTCTTTTATATCATGGTACATCTTCATTGAACCTGGATGAAGAGAATATCGGGAATAATGTACCTCGCTCATAATCTGCTGGCGAAGCCTTGCCGTATCCGGCACACAAGGGCGACCCATATATCTCAAAACTCTATCTCTAGTTACCTTGAGATCTGCTAATTCCCCTTGCTGAGCTTTACTTCTGAGTTGAACTAGGTTAAGATCTTCATACTGCCGCTTTTTCACTTCTACAACCAATGATGACACTGCAGTATTCTGGATCACTGCCCCACTATCTCCTGAATCTACTATATGGACGGCCAGATTAGCTAACTGATGTAATTCTCGATCTAGTTCCCGCTGTTCTGGCCTTAAGTATGCTAAACTCCCCATAGATTTGCGACTAAGGGCATCTACTACAACATTAGCTTTTCCCGGATGATACAAAATATTTACATCATAGTCTTTTAATAACTCTAACCAGTGACGCTGCCACAAATTCAACTCTTTCTGGGTGAAAATGTACTGGAGGCTCTTATGATCAGTGAAAATATCTACATGAACGCCATACAAATAGTGCCTCCATATATTTAAGGCATGGATGACCGCGGCTAATTCCAGGTCATGGGTGGGTAGTTCTTTTCATGTTTCCTCAGCTACCTGGAAACGTAAGCAATTACTTTACCATGTTATATCAGAACACATCCTAACCCGACACTCGAAGCATCACAATACACTACATACCCTTTTGACCCATCTAGCAAAGCTAATACGGGTGCTGATGTCAGTCTATTTTTCAGCTCCTGGAAATTCTGTTCACATGCTTCAGTCCAGTGAAATTTGGTTGCTTTCTGAGTTAACTTGGTCAAGGATGCTGACAGAGTAGAAAACCCTTCTACAAACCTCCTGTAGTAATCGGCTAATCCCAAGAAACTGCACACCTCGGTTGGAGTTGTCGGCCTAGGCCATGTTTTTACCGCCTCAATCTTCTGGGAGTCTACGTGGATACCAGCTTCTGACACAACATGACCCAGAAAGGCCACTGAATTCAGCCAAAACTCACACTTGAAAAATTTTGCATATAACTGGCGATCTCTGAGAATCTAGTACACTGTTCGTAAATGATGCCGATGTTTTGCTTCTGAGCAGGAATACACCAGAATATCATCAATAAATACTATAACAAACAGGTCCAGATACGGTCTAAAGATACTGTTCATCAAGTCCATGAACACCTCTGGAGCATTCGTTAACCCGAAGGACATGACTAGAAATTCAAAGTGGCCATATCTGGTCCTGAAAGCGGTTTTTGGTATATCTCTCTCCCGAACTCGAATCTGATGATACCCAGATCTTAAATCAATCTTGGATAAACACTTCGCCCCCTGTAACTGATCAAACAAATCATCTATTCTGGAAAGAGAGTACTTATTCTTGATAGTGACTTTATTCAGCTGCCAATAATCTATACACATGCGGAGGGAGCCATCTTTCTTTCTCACAAATAAAATCGGCGCACCCCACGGTAAAGTACTCGGCTTAATAAAGCCCTTATCTAGCAAATCTTTCAACTTCTCCTTTAATTCTTTGAGCTCAGCAGGAGCCATCTGGTACGGAGGAATAGATATAGGTTGTGTACCCGGTAATAAGTTAATTGCAAAGTCGATTTCCCGTTCTAGGGGAATACCAGAAAGTTTATCTAGGAATACATCTGGAAATTTGTTGACCACTAGAATAGACTGAAGAGTCGGAGATTCTGCTTGGATATCCTGAACCTTAACAATATGATAAATACATCCCTTTTCTATCAATTTTCTCGCTTGAAGGTAGGAAATAAACCTACCTTTCAGTGTAGCCGCACTACCTTTCAACTCCCGTATTGCCTCCCCAGGAAAGTGGAATCAGACAGTCTTGGTCAAGCATTCTACATTGTCATAACATGGAGCTAGCCAATCCATACCCATAATTGCATCAAAATCAATCATCTCTAATTCTACCAAATCTGCTAAAGTCTGGAGACCAACGACCTCTAGTGTGCACCCTCGGTAGACCCTCTTAGCTATAATGGAATCACCGATGGGGGTAGACATTGAAAAAGGTCACCGAAGAAATTCCGACGTGATACCGAACTTCCGAGCCACTAACGATGTAACATAAGATAAAGTGGAGCCTGGGTCTATCAAAGCATATACGGAATAAGAGCAAATGTCCAGCATACCTATCACACCATCTGCTCTGACTCCTGTCACCCCGATAAAGCATATGTGTGATCTGGACCGGTACCTGAACTGGAGGCCCCTGATCTGCCTCGGCCTCTACAAGCTGGAGCTAAGGGCCTGCGCGCTACTGAAGGGGCTACGGCATGTGACCCCACTGAAGATCTATCTTGTCAACCCCGATCGCCCTTGTTACATCCTGTGAGTTTTTAACATTTAGTCGGCTTATTCGTATATTGGTTGAGAGTTTTAGAGTGCCATACATACGAGGAAAGGGCCCGGGGAAAGGCCGAAGAGGTGCCAAGTCGGGATTTCGCGGGAGGAGGCCGAACCAACCTGCCTAGAGGGGCAAAGTGGCACAGAGCAGCTCCTCCACATTAGCCAACGTGGCACGGAGCAGAATCAGCGTGTTGGGCAGCGTGCCACGTTGCCTTGTCTGCTGCCTCAATTATATAAAGGCCTCACACTTAGAAGTTAGATTATTTTTCATTTATCCTCGGCCAGCAGAGGTAAGAACGAAGGAGAACATTGGGAAATCATCCGATTACGCCGCTAAACGCCGTTCAAATCTAAATTAACTCCGGGTAGTGAATTATAAGGCTGCAGAGAGCATCACTGCAGAGTTATTTTCGTAAAATATGCCCGACAAATCGTCATCCCGCCGATCCAGAGTTGGTGGAATTGCTTCAAACTAGTGACAATATGATCACAGGCTTAAAGTAAGTATTTCTCCCTTTTAGATTCCCGAGAAATTATGAGTTTTTGATCATTTTTCAATAAGTTGAAGCGTAGTCAATATATATATATAAGTTATTATTTTCTTCGAATTCAGTAACGAAGTTGGCCCTACTCTTGCATTAATATGATTACAGTTGAGAAGGACAGTTGAACACGAGCTGATACTCATCAGTTAGTCAGAAAACAGCGAACGAGGTATGTAAGGCTTAACTCTCGGCAAGTATCCTTGTCGTACAGTGTTACGACTTATGTTCTCAAATAGAAATAACGATCTCAGATGCTGGAGACGGTTTCTACCATTAGATTGTAATTTGATATGTTGTAATTAGTTGTTATTGATATGCATATATAAATATTAGATATGTTGCGAGTGGCTAGTAATAGGGATTATAGTTACATAAATTCTAGTTAGCTGCTAGAAAACATATACAGATAGTACTATAGGACCCCTCGCTAAAAGGAAGCAGGTTAAATGTGATTCACGTTATGAACACTGTAGAAACTCTTTTAGTTCACAGTTTATTGTAATGGTAGACTTATATGTTTGTTGTCAGGCCTAGACTTCAGAAGCTCGTAAGAGTTATTGTCCTGAATCAGTTGGTTAAACAGTATGGGCGCAGTTAGACGGTTTAACGACCAGTTGGCGCCTGTATTGGCAGGAAAGCATCCCTAGAAGCCATTGACGTTATCGCACGTTCCAGAACCAGAAATAGAGACAGAATAGGTATATCCTAGAGTTACCAACACCAGGGTTCTCCAGTGTATTGAGTAATCGTCTACCATCCCTCTAGCCTTATCAATGATTGTCAGTCTTAGTCGACTTAACAGTTATCATGTAGGACGCCTAGCAAGACAGCCCAGTCTTCTGAGTCAGATAAACCCATGGGTACCCTAAGGAGGGGTCCACATCAGTAGTCAGCGACGGGCTAGCACCCTAGCCGGTTCTTGTAAGGTATTCAGGTACATAGTGCCAGGAGAGGGCCAGTCTATATAGAATTGCCTATAAGATTGAGAATTTCCCAAAATAGTAATATAGATCCGAGTGGATTCAAACAAGGCCTAAGGAGTCAGTAGTACTCTGCTAGTATAGTGTTAACCACAAGTTAAGGAGATCGGTAAGATACCTATGGAGGACCATGGTGCCGATCGCGTAGAAGCAAGTTCGACCAAGCCCAGCCCTGTAGTTGTTTAATTAGAAAAATGAAGTAGTTAGCTATCCGCAACCCCACAGTTATTCATGAGTTATAGATGTCCGAGTAGGACATTCAAAGTATTGTTAGGCCACTTCAGACCTCACTATATTCAGCCCAGACTATTAGAGATCATGGTCACTATCAGGATCCTCTGATCAATTACGGGCGCATAGCGTGCCTGAAGACAGCAATACAGATTATCCCAGAAGCGTGTAGCATTAGCGTTAGGCCTAGAAGGCCAGATACGCTCTTTTTATACAGATAGATTGATGTGTCAGTATAGCACCTGGGTTGGGGTTGCCCTCAATTAGAAGCCTTCCATGACCACCCTAGGGTTAATAGTTGTGTCGACTCGCCCACCAGGGGCGAGGATACGTCGCTCTACGGAGCGGCATACCGTCCGCAAGGGATGAAGCTGGGGATCCAGATCCTCATATTGCCGTGGTTGGCCTTATACACACCCCCGCAGAGCATTTACACCCTGGGTGTAGATATCAGGAGTCCTTGTCAGTCATAGCTCAGTTTAGCATCTGATTTTACTTTTCAGTTATAACTAGATGTCATGGTGGCCTTGTCGGCCCGCATAGGACCTCCTATGATTGTTTGTCTCTGGTTAGCTGTATATTTTTCACAAGTGGCTATAGGCCTTGTCGGCCAGGGGTTGTATTTACAACCGCTATATAGCCCATTGTTTTCTTGATTCCAGAGTTAGAGTCAGCCCTGCACCAGAGGTGCTTAGACTCAGTCAGCTCAGTAGTTCAGGTCCTAGTAGGGCACCAGGTGCCAGTCATGCCTCCCAAGGTGGGGTGTGACAAACTTGGTATCAAAGCAGGTTGTATCCCAGGGAGTCTGCAAGCCGTGCTAAGTAGAGTCTTGTCTATGGATGTGTTGTGCACCACATACTATAGGCAGGAGGCTGCAAGACATGATAGGATGGTTACTCTTTCTTCTTCTCAGATCGTGCTATAGAGAAAAGTTGTATAGGGTTAAGTCCTTAAGTTTTCCTTATTATGCCTGTCTAGGGTAATGTTTAATGTAAGACAGACACCAGCCAGTTGCAAGATAACTACAGCGGCAGGAGGAGGTATCGTTAAGACGCTACAGTTGGGAGATAGTCAGCTTAAGGACGGGAGCGGACGTCCTTGATCTCCCCAATACTCTCCCGAGGTACCAGGAATCTCACATTGTGACACATCTACCAGCACCATCCCCAGTTCATTTTTATAACTTCAGAGTAGGAAGTTAGGAGTATAGTGTATATACGAGTCGACTTATCTATTAGATATACAAGATCTGGTCAAGACGGCAGTTAATATTAGATCACATGATGGATGTAAGAAAGAGAGGGAAATGCAGGATTCCCACCTCCATCCTTTCGAATGTTGTATAGTTCCATATTCCCGTTTCATTGTAGTAAGAAAAGGCTATTCCTACCTCATAGTTTTGTTTCCAGTATAGCAAAGGGCGTAAGAATTGAGGCAATGTTGCCCGGAGTAAATAGTAAGCAAAGGTTGGATTTGTTGACTCTAGAAAGTGTTCGGAAAGAGTAGGGAGCCCCAATGTTTATGTAAGTTGTCCAGACCTTCACAGTAATAAGTCAGAAGAGCGGGTAAGACTACCAGCTTACTCGAAGTGTGTGTAAGAAATCCATCAGTGATAAACTCCAAGTAATAGTCAAGTTCAAGTCAGAAAAAGGCTGAATTCTCCATAGCATGCTAATGACAGCAGGATATGCCTGCAAGATAATGGTTATGATCTTAGTTTGTGATATCGAAAGACAGGGGGGTCATATGAATAAAATGGGTCCGACTGCAAGCCAGAAGAAGTATAGGCCGAAACCTGGTCGGTAACCTTATTGACAATGTAAGGTAGGTACCATGAACCCCAGAGCTCAGTCTAAGGAAGGTAAGGGGAAAAGCACGAACACCAGACTTTGGGGGAAATTAGAATCATCTCCAGGTTGATAGAACATCGTATATTAAGGACTAAGCCTCGGGCTAAAAGTTAAGAGACAGTGAGTTTGTAGCCTAAAATGTTGCAGTACGCCCGCCTAAGGGGAAGGTAAGAGAGTGCCGACCCGGAGACTCTAATCTAGTGTAGCCTGGAAACAAGGCCCAGCGAACAGTTACGGGCCTTTAATATAACAACAAGCAAGGTCACAAGGTCTGGATGATGACCTCACATTCCAAGGGTGGCGGAACTTCAAATAGCAGACCATAGCTAAGGTGCATGTGTTTGTTGCTCCCAGAATTTAATGAAAATGCAATGAGATGGTATGAGAGGATAGGAGATATCATTAAATCATAGAAGAAGAGCCCTAGTGACAGGCCAGAAAAGATAAAATAGCAGGAACTGAGTTATCCAATATAAGAGATGGTCGTGTCTGCAAGGGAGTGGAGAGTAATTAATATGAATACAGTCATAGGGTTATCTCACACCAGGTGTAGCCTAACCTTATTTGAGTTAGTATAATAAGACCAATGAGGTCAATTCGTGCCTCGCCAGATGAAATTATGTCACCACTAAGACTTATGCCAGGTTAAATACCCCAAAAGTATATGGAGTGCGTGGAGCCCCAGTGTTTGATAAACTCTGACAGAGGGGCGCAATCTACGACTAAATTTTAGGAAAGGATGTTAGAACAGACGGTGACATATGTTAACTTAAGCACGGTTCCTCGTACCCCAACTGGTGGTTGAGTAGAATATACAACTCAGACTCTCGAGGCCCACTATAAATGGAAGTGGAAGCCTTTGGGATGATAACTTCAGGCAGATAGAGAAAACCTGGGCATGTTAAAAAGGGAAGAAGGAAAAGGTAAAGCTTATCAGGGAACGTCTGCTGACCGCTCAGAGCCACTAGAAATCTTATGCTGATGTGCGGCGGAGAAACCTAGAGTTTAATGTGGGTGAATGGGTATTCCTGAAGGTTTCACTGATGAAGGGCGTGATGATATTTGGTAAAAAAAAAAAAGGCAAGCTCAACCCGAGGTTTATTGGGCCTTATCAGATTCTCTGAAGGATAGGCCAAGTGGCTTATGAATTGGATTTACCTCTAGAGTTAGAATCTGTTCACCCAGTTTTTTCATGTATCAATGTTGAAGAAGTGCATAGGAGATCCCTCCCGGATTGTCCCAGTCAAAGACGTCCAAATCACTGAGGAGTTAGCTTATGAAGAAGCTCCAGTATCCATACTAGATCGGCAGATCCGTAGACTAAGAACTAAAGATGTTACTTCCGTTAAAGTGTTATGGAGAAATTAGAACTGAGAGAAGGTGACCTGAGAGGCAGAAGATGATATGAAAACCAGATATCCTCAGTTATTTCAGACTTAGTCAGATTGTGCAGCTAGAGGTATGTTGTTGTTGTTGTTTCATAAGTTACATTATATACATGTATATGTGGAGTAGTTGACTTCAGTCTATTGTGAAATGAATGCCATAGTATTGTGTGGAGTACTTGTATTTGACTTTTCTACGTTTCATGGTTTTTGGATAGTCCATATTACAGGGGATACTGCCGAAATTTTTCCAGAATAAGTACTTGCAAAAAGGTTCTTACAAGTAGAAGTTAACATTCGAGGACGAATGTTCTTAAGGGAGGGAAGATGTTACACCCGGTAAGTTTTTAACATTTAGTCGGCCTATTTGTATGTTGGTTGAGAGTTTTAGAGTGCCATACGGACGAGGAAAGGGCCCGAGGAAAGGCCGAACGGGTGCCAAGTCAGGATTGCGCGGGAGGAGGTCAAACCAACCTGCCCAGAGGGGCAAAGTGGCACGAAGCTGCTCCTCCGCGTAAGCCAACGTGGCACGGAGCAGAATCAACACTTTGGGCAGAGTGTCGCGTTGCCTTGTCTGCTGCCTCAAGTATATAAAGGCCTCACACTTAGAAGTTAGATTATTTTTCATTTATCCTCGGCCAGCAAAGGTAAGAACAAAGGAGAACTTGGGAAATCATCCGATTACGCCGCTAAACGTCGTCCAAATCAAAATTAACTCCAGTAGTGAAGTATAAGGCTGCAGAAAGCATCACTGCGGAGTTATTCTCGTAAAATACGCCCGAAAATTCTTCGTCCCACCGAGCCAGAGTTGGTGGAATTGCTTCAAACTAGTGACAATATGATCACAGGCTTAAAGTAAGTATTTCTCCCTTCTAGATTCCCAAGAAATTATGAGTTTTTGATCGTTTTTCGATAAGTTGAAGTGTAGTCAATATATATATATATATAAGTTATTGTTTTCTTCAAATTCAATAACGAAGTTGGCCCTATTCTTCCATTAATATGATTACAGTTGAGAAGGACAGTTGCACACGAGCTGATACTCATCAGTTAGTCAGAAAATGGCGAACGAGGTATGTAAGGCTTAACTCTCGGCAAGTATCCTTGTCATACAGTGTTACGACTTATGTTGTCAAATAGAAATAACGATCTCAGATGCTGCGGACGGTTTCTACCATTAGATTGTAATTTGATATGTTGTAATTAGCTGTTATTGATATACATATATAAATATCAGATATGTTGCGAGTGGCTAGTAATAGGGATTACAGTTACATAAATTCTGGTTAGCTGTTAGAAAACATATATAGATCGTACTGCAGGACCCCTCGTTAAAAGGAAGCAGGTTAAATGTGATTCGCGTTATGAAAACTATAGAAACTCTTTTAGTTCGCAGTTTATTGTAATGGTAGACTTATATGTTTGTTTCCAGGCCTAGACTTTAGAAGCTCGTAAGAGTTATTGTCCTGAATCAGTTGGTTAAACAGTATGGGCGAAGTTAGACAGTCTAACGACCAGTTGGCGCATGTATTGGCAGGAAAGCATCCCTAGAGGTCATTGACGTTATCGCACGTTCCAGAACCAGAAATAGAGACAGAATAGGTATATTCTAGAGTTAGCAACACCAGGGTTCTCCAGTGTATTGAGTAATCGTCCGCCATCCCTCTAGCCTTATCAGTGATTGTCAGACTTAGTCGACTTAACAGTTGTTGACACCCAATTTTGACCTACCTACACCTTAATATGCTGCTTATATATGTATATATTTATTTATTTATTTTACGGAAATATTCGATTTACTTTTATATTTATAAAATAATTTATTATCATAATATTGTGAAAATTATTTCAAGTTACATATATATGACTCATATTAATTTTAGTTTTGGATATTAAATAATTATGTCGTATATAATATATTTTGTATCAATATGCGCCTTTATTTTGAAATATATTCTTTACTTAATAAACTATTTACCTAATTTTACTAAATTTTAAAAATTTATTTACTAATAATATTACTCAAATTTATAAATTATTTATGTTAATAATATGATTGTCATAATATTTGATAACTTAATTTTATATTTTAGTCATTAAATTATTCATAAATATAATAATTTAATTATATGATATTTACATAAGTATACTTAAGTTTAGAATTTATTTATAATAATATTTATATGATTTTCCTATAATTTAAACTATTTTATTATCTATTTATTAAATTATTTACAAAATGTATTATATTTTTTAATTTAATAGCAGCTAAAATTCACTTTCCTCCAATTTATTTAAATTCTAGCCACTTTCCATTCAATTCATTTCCAATCTGGCCACTTTCTATTCAATTTATGCCAATTTTAGTCACTATTGATCAATTTCGGCTATTATTTAAATTCAATTCTAGCCAATTCAATTTCAATTTAATTCTACCATTTATCCTACCTGCGACCCGCCAGAAGACCCGCAACCCGACCTATTAATTAAATCTTGATCTTAGTCGTTCATTTGATTTGATCCAACGGTTGATATGAAATCCTAAATTATTTTCCTATTTCATCACACTACCCCCCAAACCCTAAACACTTCCTCATTTTCTCCCCCTCTCACCCCTAACAATAGCAGCCGCCGCAGACCTTCCCCTCTCCCTTTCCCCTCGTCTCCAGCCACCAACCTCCATTAACGCCGGCAACCTTGTTCCTCGCCTCTATTACCTGCGACCGCACCTCTTCCAGTTGTCTTCTTTCTCTCCCCCACGCCGGCCTTCTTCTCTCCTTTCTCCAACCATGGACAGTCACCACCGAAAGCTCCACCAGTCGTCGCTCCGGCCACCACCTATCCTCTCTCCCTCGTCTTCCTCCTGTCACCGCCACCGGCGAATTTCAGTCGCCACCCTCTTCTCCCTCCGGCGAAAACATCTACACCAGTACCTCTCTCCCTCACTCTCCGACACCATGCTGCCACCCTTTCCTCCGTCTTCTCTCTTTCCCCCCACTGTCCACCGGTGAATTGAGCCGCCGGACCTCCTCTCTTTTCCTCTCCACTCCCGGCAGCCTCCCTCTCTCCATCTCCTCCATCTCCCTCTTCCCAACGACCACATGCAACCTCCGGTCGACCAACAACCCGAAAAAACAACACCCAAACCCGCCTCTTCTTCTTCGTCTTCTCTGACCAAATATCGTCTCTGGCAACCACCTAAAATCCCGCCATCTACTCCGTTTCTCCCCTCACTGCCGACCGGAGAACATCAAAACCAACTTCAATCTTCCTCCCTCTTATTTTCCTCTCCACTCCAACACCAGTGAACAACCACCACGGTCCGACTATCGCGAGCTCTTATCATTGTGCGGGACTTCATTATTTTATTCTATATTCATCACATGTTTAGATTTAAAATTCATGCAGAATGAAGTGTTAATTTATGTTCGGTATTTTAGATTTTTCTAGTTTTTAAACATAGTTTTGTTTGAACTTTAATTTGGTTTTACACGTCTGCTACTTGTGTGGATAATTTTATATTCATGGTTTATGTGTGTTGACCTATGTTTAGAGATTATAAATACTCAACTCTAGACTTTGTGATTTTGTTTTTCTTTGTTTGAAAGTTCCTTTCCAGATCTTGGCTTGCTGAATACATGTATATCCTCTTTATTCTCAACAGTCAACTTTTGAAAAAGCTATTCTGCACATACTAATTCAAAATTTCATGACTTTTTTATGATATAATCTTGTTTTCCATCCCTGTTCAAATTCAATTTGTAATATTGCAATTTTTGATACAATATCAAGTCTATTTGGTAAGCTATGATTGATTTGCGTTTAAATGGATTTTGTTTGTGATATAAATCTTTGCTAATTCACACTTTCTTTATTATTTAACTGATTTATTGGATTACTCTTGGTAAGTTATATACTATTTATGGTAATTCATTTTGTTTGATATATAACTGGCTCTAATTATCTTGACCTGATTATTTTGGGACGAATTTACTATTATGATTACTCTGATTCGATAAAATTACTTTTATAATTTTTTTAATGCATAAATTAGGGTGGCTTAATATGCATTTAATTATTTCTTCAATTGTCTCTTAAGCATAATTGACGATAGCTCATGTTTGAAATTCGGCAAGATTATTATAAGCATTTGTTTGTCGGCTGATTTTTTTCCTTTCCTTAATTGATTTATTATGGTAAAGTAGGTTTATTTTTATATCTTGATATGAGCTTGTTAATTAAGGTAAACATCCGCTGACATATTCTTTCCTCTTTTGATTGATGATAACTTTGGTTAAAAAAGAAAAAAAGGGGATTTTTACCAAAAGGAGTTGATTATGACAATCAATATAATTTTTTTTCCCACTAGTTCTGCGAGTGATTTATTCTTTCCCTTCTATTCTCATTTTGACTGATTGATATTTCTGGTATAAAAGAATCCTTCTCCTTTATTTTGGAGAGGGGGGCCGAACAGTGAAAAAAGGACTGTCACACTTGATTTCACAAATATTACTCTATTTTTATATACTTCGCTCCCATTTCGACACGAGCACTGCTCGGGATCCAAGAGATCCTCGTGATCTTGACGTGTCGAATTTAGGTTCCGATCCTTGAAAAGCCTTCTTTCAAGAATTGCTGATTGTTGCTTTGCTTCTTGCATTAATTAACCGGTTAGTCCACCTTTTATTTTAATTTAAAATTTCTGCTATGTGAACTTACTAATCGAATCAGATTCTACAAGTATAAATTTTTACATTTATGTGCATATCTGTTATACTGTAATATGTTCAAATAGAAGTTTGTTTATAAATTACAATCTGTTATATAGTATGGTGCACAATCTTGTTGTATAGTTTTTGTTTAACAGGTTGGGAACGAAGAGTCTGCCGGGATTGAAGGGTTTATAATTCAGCTAGTTTATTTTTTATTCTATCGTGATGTATTTATTTTTCTGTCGATATGTAACATTGTAATTAAACACTGATCAATAGTGGAATGGGGTTTGGGGTGGGGTTTGTACGTTTTTATTTTTATTGCATCTAATTATTAAATTCACCTAGAAAGCATGCCTAGGATTTTCATAACATATGCAACAAAATAAAATTATGCCTATAGGTACCATAATTAATTAATGAAAACATTATTAGTAAACTTGCCTATAGGAACTGTTTTTGGTAAATGTCTGTATGTTCAAACGGTTTAAGGATTGGTTTGTTATTTTATTTATTCTGCATACAGATTATGATACTTGAAAATTTGATAATCGCTAGATATCATGCCTATAGATATTAAATAATTTACTTTAAAGTATGTTTTATGTTTAGACTTCTTAAACACTGCTTGTAGCTATTAAGATCAATCTATAAATTATACTTATAGGATTTAAATAATGCGCGCAAGATCTCCCTCTTAAAAAACATAGAAATCATGCATCTAGATTAAGATATTAATTTGTTTAAAACATACTTCTTATTTAAACATCATTATATTTATCTATTTTTAAACTGCCTATACATTTATGTTAAATGTTGTTCTCATTAATCTGCATTTCTGGATTCATTTTAGACATTAAGTGTCATTTCATTAACCTGCATTCTCTGTGTTAAGGTATTTACTCATAGGTTAATATTAAAATAAAGTTATCATATTTACATTAGAAATTATATTTGTAGGATTCACTTCATCTCTTTAGAAATCACTCATAGGTTATAAAGAGGCCTATTTGAAAACTCCTCGGTGTTAATTGTTTATTTGAATTTTACCTACTTGCTTGACGTTAATCACCTTTTTTAAAGCCTTAAGATTTTAGAACCAAAATCCAAAATAGTTGTCCAACGCTTCTTGGACATTAAGTTGGGGACGAGTAGACAAATGTTAGGCCGCTAGTTCTCTTTACCTAGAAGCGTTATAGGATTAAAAATTAATTAACTAGGGGGTAGATGGGAAATGATAGCCCGTGCTCGCTGAATAATACGAGCAATTCAAAAGATTGCGAAATATTATTTTAGTTGCACGGGGTGATCCCATTAGGTCAAAACATTTCTAAATGTAGAACTACGTTTGGCCTGATTCCCTTAAGGGATACGTAGGCGCCTCACCGAGGCTCGGCCCCATAATTAAATAATTTTTTTTTTCGTTTACTCTAATTTTCTGTTTGTATTATTGCTTATTTTATTTGTCATAACCTTTTGCGTAAAAAATACAATAAGTTTAAATTTCTTTGAAATCTATTATGCTCAAATTCTTTTTTCTCACTCATCTAAATAGAATTTAATCCTTCATTATCGGCTTCTTTTATCAATCATTTTAATACAAACAATATATGTTAAAATTAAATCTTATTTGATTGCTTAGCTAAATTCCCCATTTAATGAGTCCGGTCGGGAACCACATTTATGGACCTCGAAAGGTGCCTAACACCTTACTTTCGAGGTAATTTAAGCCCTTGCCCAACTCTGGTGACTTAGGAAATAAAACTTAGCTTAGAACGGTGCCCTAACGCCCCTTAATTCGTTTGGTGACGACTCTTCTATCATTCACCCTTAAGAGGTGTCACATGTTGTATCCCGCTTTCCGCGAGGGATACCACGGGCTCAAATGCATATATAAAATGTATATCAGGGGCTCATATGCTTGTACAAATGTATATCATGGGCTCAAATACATATATAAAATGTATATCAGGGCTCAGATGCATATAAATAGATATCACGTGCAAATATGGCTCAAATGCATATCACGGGTTTAAAATGATAATATAGGCTCAAAAGTAAAAAACTAAATAAATAAGTAGGGATGGGCAGAGGTAACTAACATAACGTATAAACTTCGAGAATAAATCGTGGGTCAGATAATTTTGGCAGGGTAGTGCTTTACCCAAACGATGTAAAAATGGTAGGACTATGATTAGCCCTTAAAAGCTTGGGGGGGGGGGAGCTTGACCCATCCAAAATCGCAAAAATGAGAGTAGCACAATGATAATAGGTTAAAACTTGATTAAATAGCATGAGAAGAACGCAATGGTAGCCTGCAAGCTTCAAAAAAAAGCTGGATAAAATGATTAGTCAATAAGAATGAAGTAACTAACGATTTGCTCAAATAAATTTGAAATGAAAATGCTTAATCAGATCAAAATTTAGGAGACAACGCTTAGCCCTTAAAATCAGAGGGTAGTGCTTAACCGGTAGAACAATGATTAGTCCTTAAAAGAAAATTTAGGGTAGTGCTTAACCCTAGGACAATGCTTAGCCCTTGAAAGAAAAGTTTAGGGCAGTGCTTAACCCTAGGACAATGCTTAGCCCTTGAAAGAAAAATTTAGGGTAGTGCTCAACCCTAGGACAGTGCTTAGCCCTTGAAAGAAAAATTTAGGGTAGTGCTTAACCCTAGGACAGTGCTTAGCCCTTGAAAGAAAATTTAGGGTAGTACTTAACCCGTAGGACAATGCTTAGCCCTCGAAAGAAAATTTAGGGTAGTACTTAACCCTAGGACAATGCTTAGCCCTTGAAACAAATATTTAGGGTAGTGCTTAACCCGTAGGACAATGCTTAGTCCTTAAAATAAAAATTTAGGGTAGTGCTTAACCCATAGGACAATACTTAGCCCTTAGTAATCAACATATTAATACTTAGTTTCAAATAAAAAGCGTTTAGCTTTGAGTAACTTACTAAGAGGGTAGCGCTTAACCACGTTAGTGGACAAACTTCAAGTAGTTTAACGTTGCAGTTGATAATAAATCCAGATGATGTGTAGCATGATTGCAAATTTGATACCTGTTGCATCCTGTGCTCAAAGAAAAATAAAATTATAAGATTAAAATGGGGAAGGCTGATTTGTGCCTTTATTTATCCGTTGTCGTCCCGATCTCATGTGCTTGAAGATAAGACTGGATGTCACGTCTTTCCATAGACGTACTTTTGGAAATCAATTCCTTGGCTTGACTGAGCCTTGATGAATTCTCAAAATTTCTGCCCCAGTTACGTAGAAACGCTCGATCTATTGAATTTTTGAGGTCCTCTCAAAAATTCTGCCCTAGTTGGTACGAAAAAAGGGAAAGGAGATTTTATTAAGATTTAGACCGAACCCCCAAGGGCGCCTACGTATCCCTCTTAAACGGGAATCAGGTCCAGCGTAGTTCAGATTTAGAGGAAATGAATGAAATGGGAAAACTATAGAGTGGACAAAGAGTGAACGAAAACGCTTTGCTTATGACGGTCTCATGTCTTGCAAAGGGCCAATACGGGTATGTGATGAAAGAATTTGTTGAGGAAGTGTAAGAGGTGGAGTTGGACAGAGAGATACTATCGAGAAGAGGCTTTTTGTCAGGAGAGAACCAAAGTTTGTGTCAGGAATAAAAGTAGAATTGTTTGGGATGTTGGACATTTTGGCAGAATTGCAGATTCTTGCTGAATTGATGTTCGAATATTTGACAACCTTTAAGCAAAAATAAACATACCAAATGCAAACATCCGATTAGTATGCAGAAATATAAATAATTACATCAAAATAACGATCTTGTTAAAGAGTTTCAAGCAAGATAAGTAAATTAATGCTTTGACACAACAAAAATTTACAACATGATGCGAATGAGGGTGACAAAACTCGCGATTTTAGACAAATGATATTAACGACTATTAGAGAATTAAGATTTAAAATGGTGATATGGCAAAAGAATTTAGCAAGCCGGTGGAATGAGCAATGTCGATTTATGACGGACAATAAGATTCTTGATATTTAAGCGAAAGGCGACACATAATGTTAAATAAAAGTAGTAAAGTTAATTTGAACAAATAAGTTATGAATTTTAAAGAGACTATTTTGGAAGACACATAATTCAGTTATTGATGAAAGAAAATTTGGGCAAGACTATCGGATTGTATGCTTTGGGCTTAAAAGTGTGCGTTATATGGAATATAAGACTAAGAAAATGTAATTATGATATGATTTTAGAATTATATAAAAAATTAGGAATTAACAAACGAAGAAAAATAAAATAAGAAACAATGACACAAGTATATCTCAGATTAACATATAACAAAAATTCGCGCATCCTAATATATTATGACCTCTTGGTGCCAGAGGTACGCCTAACGGATTTTGAGAGACAAATATATCATTCTATTTGTTCTCGCTGAAATAATCAATATAAATAATTTTTTTTAAAAAAATTACATATTACAAGGAAAAGTTACAAGAGAAATGAAACTATAATTTAATGATCTTTCTTTTTTCGGCTTAATCACGGCATTACAACCTGCATTATAAAAAGTTTAATTTTGCCTTTTCTCCCTAAGGAACAAATAGTCCATGTATTAGACGTATTTTCCACTCAAAAAATGCAAATAAACATGATAATGTCCTTTTCAAGATTGTAGATCTTTTTGAATTCGGGTAACGTCAAGCTAACGATCTCAAGATACCAAGGATATCGAAACCTCTTAAGGATAACATATGCATGATGTGTATACCTTACTAAAGGTGTACACGGCCAAGATCTAGGAATAAGAGTGGGTATGACACGGTTCCCTCGAGCGGACAACTCGAGAGTGAGGAAGCTTATGACCGTCGACGCACCGCTGATCGACCAAATCACAAGACAATCCTCGAGGTGCTTTAAAATGGTGAACGGCCGTGAAACCACGCAACTGTTGTCGTGTGTGATAGTGCAAAATTCCCAAGTGGGAGAAAATATGAACGGTATGCGATTTTAAAAATACAACACATTTTTCAAATAATTATTGAATATTACAAAATGAAAAATAAATAATAATTAATAACCGGGAGACAAAAAAGAAAAACGGTTAGTAACTTCATGACAGAATAAAATAAAGAATCAAATAAATATTGATAGAAATAAGTGAAGGTAAATATAAACCCAACAATTAACAAATATAAAGAGACCCTATTTAATGAATACGTTGTGGTTAAAGACTAAAAATCTCCAGTAGAGTCGCCATGCTGCCGCGCCCCATTTTTCCTCGCGGAAAGCGGGATACAACATGTGACGTCTCTTAAGGGATGAATTTGAAGAGTCGCCACCTAACGGATTAAAGTGCGTTAGGACACCGTTTTAAGCTAAAGGTCTATTTTTGGTACCTAGGTCACCAGAGTTGGGCAAGAGCTTTAATTACCTCGAAAGGAAGGTTTAGGCACCTTTCGAGGTCCACAAATGTGGTACCCGGCCGGATTCATTAAATGGGGGAATTAGCTAAGTGGCCAATTAAAACTGATTTTAACTTATTATTTGTATTAAAACGGGCGATAAAGAACTGAGAATTAAACTTTGTTGAAACAAGCGAGAGGAAAGAAATTAGACGGAATAAATTTAAAGAAAATTTATCTTATTTTATTTTTCTTAAACAATAAATACGAAAGTTGTGGCAACTAACAAAACAGAACCATTTATTAAAATGAAACAAACAAATAAACACTTTTTTTAATTATGGGGCCGAACCTCGATGAGGCGCCTATGTATCCCTTAAGGGAATCAGGCCAAACATAGTTCTACCACAAAAGAGGGGGTTTTAACCTAATGGGATCACCCCATGCGACTTAAATAATATTTCGCAACCTGTTTAGATTGCTCATATTATTCAACGGGTACAGACTATCATTTCCCACTACCCGCCTAATTAATTTAATTGTTATTAAGCCTAAGAGATCTAAGTGAAAAAGACTAACGCCTTAATATGTGCCTACCCGTCCCAATCCTAATGTCCAAGAGACAATTGGACTACTATTTTGGAGTTTGGGTTCTAAAATTCTTAGGCTATTATTAATGGCGATTAAACGTCAAACAAGTAGATAATAATTAAAACAACTAGCAAATATGTTTTTCAAATATGCCTCTAATTAAAATAAATAGGCAATTAAACATGCTTACGAATTGAACCCTATGATATCTAATTGCTATATTATTACATTGAATTCCTATGGGCATGATTTCTAAAAAAGCATGGGCAGATTAATTCATGACAAAATGTAAGTATCCTAATATCGAATGCTTTATTGCGAGGTTTTGTGACCTATAAACATTAACTAATAATCACCAAGTTGATTCAAATAAATTGTTACTTATTAGGGGATTGGATAAAAAACAGCTTTGTCAAACATGCCAGTGTCATTAAGGACAAAACTGATTAAGAATTCAAAATGCAGACCGAAAATAATCCTTATACATAAATTTTACTAAAATTTAAACACAAGAGCTTCAAATCAAAATGTTTTAGCTTTCTAGTAGAAGTGGCTAAAATAGTCTTACTCCTATAGGCATGATTTCTAGCGTTGCATCTGTAATTAAAATTAGATCCCTATGAACATGATTTCTTTTGTTGCATATATTATTAAAATTAAATCCCTATTAGCATGATTTCTATTGTTGCATATATTATTAAAATTAAATCCCTATCAGCATGATTTCTATTGTTGCATATATTATTAAAATTAAATCCCTATGAGCATGATTTTCTATTGTTGCATATATTATTAAAATCCTATGAACATACTTTTTTTAGGTGAGGCTAATACTTAAAGAAAAATAAATAAATAAAACACACAAACTCCCACCTCCATAAACCCCTTTTTACTATTATTATAGTTTATATTACAAATATTATAAAAAAATATAATAAAATAGAATGAATAACTACGGCATTAAAATAAATAACATTAAAATAACTCCAGTAGCCTCCTTTCATCCCGGCGACTCTCTGATGAATGTCGGAATAAGACGATACCTGCTTAAAGGTTAGTACAATCACAGATGCAACAATAATCAGTTAAGAATTGTTTATGACTCAATACCACAAAGTGACTTTGTAAAGTGAAGATGACTTAATTTTAGCTCGTACAACAAGAGAAGAAGGTAATATTTTATTACTAGAGGGGGAGAGCAAGAATGTGTAGAGAAGGAGTAAAGAAGTAATCGTGTTCCCTCTCCCCCCTTTTTTTTTAAAGAAAGAGAAGACTTGCTTATATAGTAGATAATCAACTCCATCTAAGAAGTAAAACAGGAAAGAGAATAATTAGTAGAATAATCAGAGGACATCTCTTCCTTAATTAGAGAAGTTGAATCAATTACATCCTTAGCATGTTCAAAATACCAAAAATAAATAAATACTCAAGTTGTTACACATAATTCTGGAAGATCTTTAACAAATTTTCCTTAAAAAGTTTAGTACAATTATAATTAATTAAGGGAAGAGAAGAATGAGTCAAGGGCATCCTTTAAGGAAATGGTAAAATATTTTTGGTATCTCCATTAGGATCTGTCGAGAATAAACCAAGTATGAAATTATCACATGCTTATTTTAATAGGATTTATTAAAATAAGATGAGAATAAATATGGATCATAAATGATTTTCTCTTAACGAAAATAACAAATATTAAAGGACAAAATCAATTAAGGTTTTTACCAAAAAGTAACAACTATGATCGTTACATAATGGACAAGGTAAGAATATAGAATTACTATATCTGAACAGGTACAAACATTGTCGCATGGTCTTGAATTCATATACAATTAGAAAATATATGGTTGCTATGATTATCATACAAATACCGTCATGAGTCAAATTTAAATAGACAAAGAAGTAGACGTGACGAACTTGCCATACATTTCTAAAGCTAATTCCAAAAGTAAAATAGAGTCTGTAATTAAATGGTCAGAGCATGAACATATACTTGGACTACAAACCAATAGCAAACTTTAAACGTACTAAAACATAGAATTCAATACAGATTTAGATTCACAACCATTTAAGTTTTCAAAAAAATATTGAATGTAAGCAACTCATATCTCAAATCAAATCATATCACAATACTAAGGAACATTTCTCACACGAACCACTTGAAAGAATATTAAATCAAAGCAATTTATCTGTTAATCTCAGTTCGCAGTAAATCCAATCTGTTTCTAGCGCGGCTAAATTAATTTCGATAGAGGAGAAAACAAATGAGTGTTAGCATACCAAGGACAGATATGTCCTAACCTGGGCATCATGTTCAATAGAGGCGCGATTGTCGCTGACTTACCTTTCCACGGTGGCCGGAGTAGAGGAGAGGACACGATGTTTCCAGTGACGAGAAGTGAGAGACAACGAGAGGGAGGCGGCTGGTTCAATGTTGGAGGCAGTGTTTTGAGGGGAAATAATGAAGGGGAAGAAGAAAGGGAGGCGGCGCTGGAGAGGAAATGGTTCACCGGAACATTGATTTTTTATGGTGACCTCGTCGGAGCAGTGGTGGTTGTCGGAGATAATGGTGAGGTGGAGGAAGGAGAAGGTTTTCACCGGAGTTCTGGTGGTCGAGATCTGAGTGTCCGGCGGCTGGAAGTGGTGTAGTGCGGCTGGCGGTCAGAATAAATGGAGGTGTTGGAGGGGTTTTGGTGGTGTTGTTGTTCTAATGGTGGCGGCAGGAGAAAAAAAATAGAGAAGAAGGGAGAGAGGCAGCGTTGGTCTTGGCTGCTGGCAGTGGTGCGATGGTGTTTCGGCGGAGTTCATGGGGGGAAAGCTGGTCGCAAGGAGGAAGGCTGCGATGGTGTCAGAGGGGAGGGAAGGTGGTGCCGCGAATGAGAGGAAGACTGCTGGCTGGCGGCTGCTTGTGGTCGCGAGGGAGAAGAGGGTTTTCCGGCCAAACATTGGCTGGATTTGGTGGTCGGTGAAGAGAGGGAGAGAAGGAGGTAGGCGGCGGCTAGGTTAGGTGGGAAGGGGAAGAATGAAAAATGTTTAGGATTTGGAGGGTGTATGTGATGAAATAGGAAAATAGGTTAGGGTTAATCTTAGCCATTAGATTAGGTGAGATGGACGGCTAGGATTAGATTCCAGGATAAATGGGTCGGTTTATGGGTAGTATCCATGGGTCACAGGCGGGTCGCGGGTAATTTGAGTTTGGATTGGATTTAAAAAATGGCCAAATGTGGTAAAATAGGCCGAAATTGCCATAAATAGGTTAAAATTGGTATAAATTGAATAGAAAGTGGCTGAATCTTAAATAGATTGAATGAAATTGAATTTTAGCTGCTATAAAATTAATAAATATACTACACTTGTAGATAATTTAATAAATAAATAATAAAATAGTTTAAATTATAGGAAAATCATATAAATATTATTATTAATAAATAAATCATAAATCTTAGTAGACTTATGTAAATATTATAAAATTAAATTATTATTTTTTATAAATAATTTAATGACTAGAAAAATAAAATTAAGTTATCAAATATTATGAAAAATCATATCATTAACATAAATAATTTATAAATTCGAGTAATATTATTAGTCAAATAAATTTGTAAACTTTAGTAAAATTAGCTAAATAGTTTATTAAGTAAAGAGTATATTTCAAAATAAGGGCGCATATTAAAATGAAATACATTATATACGGCGTAATATTTAATATCAAAACTTAAAATTAATATGAGTCATATATATGCAACTTGAAACAATTTTCACAATATTATGATAATAAATTATTTTATAAATGTAAAAGTAAGTCGAATATTTGAGTAAAATAAATAAATAAATAAATAAATATGTAGCAGCATATTAAAGCGTAGGGAGGTCAAAATTGGGTGTCAACAACAGTTATCATGTAGGATGCCCAGCAAGCCAGCCAGTCGTCCGAGTCAGATAAATCCGAAGGTACCCCAAGGAGGGGTCCACATCAGTAGTCAGCGACGGGCCAACACCCTAGCCAGGTCTTGTAAGGTATTCAGCTACAGAGTGCCAGGAGAGGGCCAGTCTATATAGAATTGCCTATAAGATTGAGAATTTCCCAGAATAGTAATATAGATCCGAGTGGATTCATATAGGGCCTAAGCAGTCAGTAGTACTCTGCTAGTATAGTGTTAACCACAAGTTAAAGAGATCGGTAAGCTACCTATGGAGGACCAGGATGCCGATCGCATAGAAGCAAGTTCGACCAAGCCCAGCCTATAATTTTTTAATTAGAAGAATAAAGTAGTTAGCTATCTGCAACCCCACAGTTATTCATGAGTTATAGATGTCCGAGTAGGACATTCAAAGTATTGTTAGGCCACCTCAGACCTCGCTCTATTCAGCCCAGACTATTAGAGATCATGATCACTATCAGGAACCTCTGATCAAATACGGGCGCATAGCGTGCCTGCAGACAGCCATAGAGATTATCCCAGAAGCGAGTAGCATTAGCGTTAGGCCTAGAAGGCCAGATACGCTCTCTTTATACAGATAGATTGATGTGTCAGTATAGCACCTGGGTTGGGGTTGCCCTCAGTTAAAAGCCTTCCATAACCGCCTCAGGGTTAATAGTTGTGTCGACTCGCCCACCAAGGGCGAGGATACGTCGCTCTATGGAGCGGCATGCCGTCCGCAAGGGACGAAGATGGGGATCCAGATCCTCATATTGCTATGGTTGGCCTTATACACACCCCCGCCGAGCATTTATGCCCGGGGTGTAGATATCAGTAGGGGTGGGCAAAAAAACCGAAAATCGAAAAACCGAACCGAACCGAATTAATTCGGTTTTTCGGTTTCGGTTTTTTCGGTTTTTCGGTTCGGTTTCGGTTTTTTTAAAAAAAAAATTCGGTTTTTCGGTTCGGTTTTCGGTTTTCATATTTCGGTTTTTCGGTTTTTCGGTTTAACCGAAATTTTACATTTTTATTTTTTTTTTAAATTATAACTTAATTTCAAAAAAATAAAAATACTACACCCAACCCAAATCTCAAAGCACATTTACATTTAGAGAATTATTTATATAATTGATACAATTGCTTAAGTTTTTTTTACAAATAACAAGTTTTATAATAGTTTTAGCATGTTAAGAAAATTCTTACTATTATTAATATGCTTTGAAAGAAAAATGAAATATATAATATTTATTTAACAAGAAATTAGGGACCATAGATTAATAAAATCTTAAAAGACCCTTAACTTTTTATTGGTTTTGTTATAAGGATATTAAGCATATGAGAAAATTTATTATCAAAAATTCAAATGTTATGTATGTACTACTAAATGTAAATCAATTGATCCCACTATTTTCTTTATTTAAAAAGTTAAAATTAAGCTTAGTTGAATTAAACTTTAGAATTCAAACTTAAAATAATTTATTTTGAATTTAAAAAGATAAAACAACTCATTTTTAATTTAAAAAGTAGCTCATTTTGTAAGTTAAAAAATAGCCCATTAATTAGGCCCATAACCGAAAAAACCGAATTAGAAAAACCGAAAAAACTGAACCGAATTTGAAAAAAACAAACCGAACAGAATTAGTTTGGTTCGGCGTTCTGTACACTACATGAAAAATCGAAAATCGAAAAAACCGAACCGAAATTTAAAGAAACCGAACCGAAAAACCGAATGCCCACCCCTAGATATCAGGAGTCATCCGGACTCAGACACAGCTACAGTTCAGGGGCCAAGCGGGCCCAGTTGTAGACCCAGGGGACTTGTAGGTTGGCTACAGCACCAGTAGAGTTGTAGATACCTGTGTAGGGGTATATAGATTGAGATGTGCTCGCCAGGACTTCTGGGAGCTTGAACGAGTTATTCTTTGCTGATTGTACCTCTAGGCTTATGGGGGCCAGGTGGAGTTCTTGTATGAATTCTTATCTGCTAGTTGTAGTGTATAAATGTGTAAGTATACAGTCTTAGCTTATGTACATGTAGTGTCAGTTTGATGCAGATTATGAATCAGCAGGCGTACAAGTTAATCTTTCGGCTTTTCTTTTTATTTACTTCTAGTCTTATTCAGCTTATCTATTGCCTTACATACTCGGTACATATTATACTGACGCCCTTCCCGGGGCGCTGCATTACTTTCCTGCAGGTACAGATAGATGAGGAGGAGGTCCTTCATAGTTCCAGTCAGCCGTACAGAACCGTCAGCTCCCTTCTTCCAGGGCTGGTGTGATAGAGGTTTATTCCTTTTGTTTGTACAGTATGGGTAGATCGGGGCCCTGTCCCGACCATTTTATTACTTCAAAAGGCTTGCAGATTGTGTTACTTCCCTGTGGTTAGATGATATCGACCGTGTGGGGCCCAATTGTTCTTTAGATGATGTGTGTTGGTCATGTGAGGCCTTGTTTAGCTGTTGATTGGTGGCCTTGTCGGCCCGCATAGAACTCTCTATGATTGTTTGTCTTTGGGTAGCTGTTTACTGTCACAGGGGCTATAGGCCTTGTCGGCCGGGGGTTGTATTTACAGCTGTTATATAGCCCGTTGTTTTCTTGATTCCAGAGTTAGAGTCAGCCATGCACCATAGGTGTTTAGGCTCAGTCAGCTCAGCAGTTCAGGTTCTAGTAGGGCACCAGGTGCCAGTCATGCCTCCCAAGGTGGGGTGTGACAGCCCTGACCTCTAGCCGGACAGTCCCTCATTCAATGGCCCTCTTGTCCACATGAATAACATGCCGTGAAACCATACCTGCATGCCCCAGAATGACGTCGACTGCAAATCGGGAAAGGTGGTACAATAAGTCTACTCTACTCCGACCCCCTCTGCTACTTTGATCCTACTGACTGTGAGCTCTCGTCGGGCCCTGGCTGTCCCCAACGACCAAACCTACTCCCCTGCTGTTGTTGTGGAGGTAGGAGTTTGGGTGGCCTGTCTGATAATCGTGTTCTGGGTCCACCCTTGGACTCTGTCTTCATATCACTAGGTCTAGTCCTGCGGCGCTGCTCCTGACTTGCACTCTCTATCCCTCGCTGCCGCTGCCGGATCCTCCAATATTTTGGGCAAATGCCTGAACGCGAGAAATATCCATGTCCTCTCGCAAGGTAGCTGTGATACAAGTCTCCACATATTCTGGATTCAACCCCATAATGAACCGATGCACCCTGGCTGGTATAGTATCTACAAAGGCCAGTGCATATCGAGCCAAGGAATCAAATCTCATAGCATATTCACGAACATTCATCGAACCCTGCTCCAAATGCAAAAATTCATCTACCCTGGCCTGGTGGATCTCCCGTGGAAAATAATGATCTAAAAAGGCCTCTAAGAAACTGGGCCAAGTCGGAGGGGGAACATCTCTGCCTCGGGACCTTTACCAACTTTCGTACCATAGTACCGCAATTTCTCGCAGTCAGAATACTGCTAACTCCACCGACTCCGCAGGTGTAGCATGCATTACCCTGAAAATCCGCTGCATCTGATCTAAAAAATCCTGAGGGTCCTCATCCCGACCTGTCCCTATGAATTGCGGGGGACTCAGTGAAAGGAACTCTCGGACCCTCGAGCTACCAGGCCCTCCTAAGGATTCTGCAACTATCGGCGTCACTGGTTGATGTTGTGCAGCCATTATCTTAGCTAACATAACAACAGCACTCCTAACCTCCTGATCCAATGGTACTGCTATACAGACTGTTGGAGGCGGTTCCGTCATATTTGCCACTCTGAGCGGCTCCTGGCGTGGTGAAGAATGCTGCGGAGATCGAGATAAAACCTCCCTGTCGCCCTCAGATCGGGCTGTCTCTAACTGGGGCACCCTACTAGTGTTACACCCCGGAATTTTTTTTGATGATTATTTGATGGTTAAATGTCATATTAAGGTAATTATGGGTCGTATGTTGTCCATAGGTGAGGAGGGAAAATATGTGCAAAGGGAAAAATGAAGAGTATGTGAAGTTTGTAAATAAGGGTCAATTTTAAATGGCCATATCTTCAAATATATAATGATCCATAAGTCCCATGACATGTCAAATGAAAGGTATTTGAGTTTAATTTACAATGAAAAAACCTCTCATGAATCGGAGTTCGGAGTAAAAAGTTATGCTCATTTGAAGACAGCACTGTCGGCTGGAAAAGCGCCCAGGCGCGCGGGAACTGAGACAGGCAGGCAGCAGGCGCGCGCGCGCGCAAGGGCATGTCTCACGGGCGCCGCACGCGGGTGCGGCCCAAACCCTTGCCAGCCTGCCTATATGAAGTTTTTGAGCTAAAAAGCTCATTTCTACTCCATTTCACCTCATTCTTTTTCAAAATTCACAGAATTAACAACTCTATCCAAGGTGAAAACAAATCCCAGGTAAGAAATTGTATGCAAAGGTCAAATTTCCTTATAGTCCAAGCTTGCAAAGGATTTCTTATGTCGTGAGCTTCTAATTGTCGAGTTGCTACGTTTTTGGGAAGTAAGGGGGCGAAGTTCTACCTCCATATTGGTGAGAGTTGAGTACAAAAGGAGGTAGGTGTTTTTACTCTTTAAATTATCATGAATTAACAAGTTATGTTGGAAGTGAAGTTTGAAGTTATGTGTTGCTTGGGTGTGTGTTGTTGCTGCGATTTGGCAGCATGGTTGCTACATTTTTGGAACAGTATTTGGCTGAAGAGGAACTCCATATGGGCATGAGTTATACACAAGTGAAAGGTAAGTGTTCCTACTTGGTTTATCTTCTCAAATTCCCAAGCTAATGTAATAAAATGAAATAAAGTCAATATGTCTTTTATGTGATATTTGACTGAGGTTTCTGCCCCTTTTTGGGAGGTTGTTACAACTATATAGATGCTGGAATTTATTCAAAATATGGAAGGAATACACCACACCTTTGGGGAGGTTAAACACCAAAAGCACGTAAGCGAAACTCTCTTGAATTACCTCAAGTTTAAGATGCCTAAGGTACGTAGGTTTGCTGAAAATTATATTATGATGTGGTTGTTTGGTTGTACGTTTTGGGACATGAATTGTGAGTGGGAACTTGGCATAAACCAATCCTCATTCCATGTAGTGTAAGTAAGGAAGTTGAAGGTTTCAGAGTTTCTAGCAAGCGGAAGAAATTGTCTAAAAAGACTCGACGAAGTGAGGTATGTAAAGGCATCCCTATTCTTATTTTCCAAGCACGAAATCTTATTGTTGATCGGGCCAATGTTCCTATATTTTTTGTTCCTATTGAGGCATACATGATTCTTCCCAAAGTATTAGAAATACTTCATAGAAGGCTTGAAGAGTTAAATATGCTTGAAGTGAACAAATGTGAAGTGAAAGGCGTATTGTTTATGATTTTTATTGTTGTAGTTGTAAATCGAGTCTGAAGTCCCCTCAGCATGGGCACCATGAGCTGTTCCTTTATATTATTTCATGCATGTGATATCAAATGTGTTCAAAATTCTAGTTGCTATGTGAAATTGGTAAAAAGGCAAGAAGACGACATGCGAATGAACTTAACGCTAGAAAACAATTTTAAGCTAAATAAGGGTAAATGAGAATAACGAAATGAAAATGCCTTACAATAGTTATACACCCTCTTATGAACATGTTCTAAGGTATATAAGGCCAAGAGGAGATTCCTTGATTCCTCTCCCTTTATCTAACTGACTAGTTAGCGAGTTTTCGAACCAACCGATACGTTGAACTTGAAAGATAGAACTTGAATGAGTAAATTATTGATATTTCTATAAAACCATCTTTATGGGCAGGTTATACATAATATTTTAATGTTAGCAGGTTATACGAAAATAAGTATATATTTACTCTTATGCTTACGTTCAAGTTACACGATAGGGCAATAAAATTTGTCTTTAGAATATCGCCATAAATTTACTGTAACTCTTATTCTATCTGAACCTCCTGAGAGTCGCCAAGGCATTAATTTAAATAAGTGATATAAATACATTATGTGGTAATGATATAACGAATATTAGGTGATGACCTTCTATAAATCAGCTAGAGTTGAACGTTTGTAAAATAGTAACTTAAGTTAAAGAAAAGCTCTCTGCTATACCCCTAGACGTTTATGTTAAGTTATCGATTCTAAGTGTTGAAATTGTCTTCTATGACCGAAAAGGTTGATCCTAGGATCTTCTAATCCATTTATAATGATGTAAGCTTTCTTGAGCTCCTCGGTTAATTAAGAAGTTGTGAAAGTCAATCCAGCGGCGTCCGATTTATGGTTATAAGTCTTTATTTGCCTATAAGGTAGCACTTGGATAGTTGCTTATGATTCTCATGTTGAACAAATCCAAATCTCAGATTCTTAAGTAATGTCTTCCAGTACCTAAGTTATGTTGAAATGTGTTATGCTAAGAAGTTTTCAAGAGGTCATATTCCGAGAATCATGCTAATGTCTCGATCAAGTATTTGAAGTTGCATACCCGGCCTAAGAACTTAAGTATTTATATGTCTTTCCAGTAAGAAGTCTTAATGTATATGATTTTCATATTATAACATATAGTTGAATTCTTTCAGCTATAGTCAAGTCATGCGTCTATATGTTTAGCTCTTGTTGAGTTATCATTTGAATTTCCTAAATTCGGCGAGGAGATTCTCCCATGTACCAATGTTCCTAATGTCTAAGTAAGTATAAGCACAAGCTATGAAAATGATCAGTTAAGCTTAGAACTTCTAATCCCAGGAAGTCACCTGGAGGTCACTCGGCTAACTAAATATGAGTTTATACGTTATACAGGAGTCTCATACATTGTATGTATGTAATTCAGCTCTCAGCTCTACGTATATGTTAAGTGTTATGACAAATAACTCCAAGCTCCAAGTTATAAGTCCCATGTTTTCCTGCAAATAAGGCAAATGAATTGAGAACTGTATGTGCTCATCGACGTGATAAGTTTGGCAATGAAATTCCAATATATAGTTGTCGATACATGTAAAGGAACCACCTTGTGGGCAGTCTACATATGTAGTTCCCAGATGCCAAAGGATTGTATAGAAATGGGAATCTATGTGCTTCTACTCAAGCGATACGTTAAATTGGTAAGACTATCTATAGGACATTTCTTGTAAGCCTACTAAAATTCTTATGTTGGCTAAACCTCCTGAAGGTCCGTCGAGTCACTGAGTTGACATGTTTGTATATAATTTGACAGCTTTACGTGATATATGTGCATATTTGCTAATTTTACGTGGTATATGTGCTCACTTGCATTTATATGTTACGAAAGAGACCTATTACGATCATAGATTAAGCATTTGTCATTTCAATGCTACATGTGTTAAATTGACTCAGTATAAGCTTTATCGGTTCCATTCATAATTATGATTGAGAATATTTTTATTTTTACCCCGGTATGGCACACCGGCTGGAGATATTTTTATTTTACCCAGTATGGCGCACCGGCTGGAGATATTTTTATTTTTACCCCAGAATGATACACCGGCTGGAGATATTTTATTTTACCCCGGTATGGCACATCGGCTGGAGATATTTTTATTTTTACCCCGGTATGGTACACCGGAGATATTTTATTTTACCGTGGTATGGCACACCGGTTGGATATATTTTTATTTTTACCCCGGTATGATACACCAGCTGGATATATTTTTATTTTTACCCCGGTATGGTACACCGGCTGGAGATATTTTATTTTACCCTGGTATGGTACACAGGCTAGAGGAATTTTTATATGGTTTTTATGGTCGATTGGCCGCCAACATCACAGTTCTAGTTTTTTCTTGTGCATTACTTGGTTGCATTTGCACTTCAGTATTAACTTATTGTCAGGTTTCACTTTTCAAGATTCCAGGTTGTTACTATTCCTTATTTCTGGCTCAGTTATCATTGCTATCTTACATGTTTACAGTTTTCTATCTTACGTACCAGTACATTTCATTCGTACTGACGTCCCTTCGCCTGGGGACCTGCATTCGTGCCGCAGGTGCAGGTAGAGGTTGGGATTGCCAGTTGCAGTAACAGTTCGTGAGATTAGTGGATGTGTTGGTATGCTCCTTTCTTTCTGGAGCTAAGATTGGTTTTGTTTCAGTTAGAGTTTTGAGATGCAGTTATGGGTAGGTCGAAGCCCTGTTCCGACCATTAGTCAGTTTATACTTTAGAGGCTTTGTGGACTTACTGTGTACAATGGTATTCAGTTTGTTGTGGCCTTGTCGGCTTTTTGTTGTTTAGTTTAGCATATTCATAGCCTTATTTGCATTTCAATTATTTACCCTGTATTGTTGAGACATTATGGGTCCAATTTGTGCTCTAGTTGATTGTGACAGGTGGCCTGGACGGCCTAAGTTTTACAGTTATAGATGTCATATAGCCAGCTTCCCAGTCAGTCAGGTATGGGGAGCCAGTCGCGCCCTCCCCCCCAGTTATGGGGCGTGACAGCGAGTGCCCTCTCCTGCTGCCACGTCCAATTCCTTGCCGGTCGCGATCCGTCGTGGGCCTGACATTTTTCTGTAAAAAGAAAGCAGATTAGAATAAACTTAGGGACCCATCTTTACACAGCACAGCTCTATGGCACGACTGGAAGAGGAAAAAGAATAACTATCCTAACATGCCTCGCAGTCTCCTGCCTATAGTATGTGGTGCACAACACATCCATAGACAAGACTCTACTTAGAACGGCTTGCAGACTCCCTGCGATACGACCTGCTCTGATACCAAGTTTGTCACACCCCACCTTGGGAGGCATGACTGGCACATGGCGCCCTACTGGGATCTGACTGAGCCGATTAAGCCTAAGCACTCCGGTGCAAGGCTAATGCTAACTCTGAAATCAAAAGAATAACGGGCTATATCTCAACTGTAAACACAGGCCCCGGCCGACAAGGTCTTATAGCCACCTGTCACAGGAAAATAGTTAACCAGAAACATATAGCAACAGGGAGTCCTATGCGGGCCGATAATACCACCATGATATCTAGTTATGACTGAAACTTAAATCCGATGCTAAACTGCGCTATAGCCGACAAGGCCGCTAACTATCAGCTAAAGAAGGCCCCATAAGGCCAACATACAAAATAAAACACCTATGGGCCCCATACGGCCAACAACAGCTAAACACGGGGAAATAGAAACAATCTGCAAGCCTATAGGAGTAATATGATGGTCGGTATAAGGCGCCGACCTACCCATAAACTGTACTATCAAAAGAACAACCTGTTATCTACAAGCTCCGGAAGAAAGGAGCCGACTCTTCTACTAATTTTGGCTGGAAACTAACAGGGATCTGCTCCTCGTCTATCAGTACCTGTAGGCAAGTGCAGCGCCCAAAAGGGCATTAGTATACATGTACCGAGTATGTAAGGTAATAATTGTAAATGACCGAATATAAAAGATAGAACTGAAAATAACTGAAAGAAAAAGGATAGGAGTCATACCTGAGTAGCTGAATTCTCTATTATCTAGTCTATCAATAACCAAAGCGAACAAGAACCTTACCTGACCCCCATAAGTCGGAAGGTACAACCAGCACATAATAACCCATCTGGGGCCCCCATAAGCCCTGGTGAGTACATTTCAATCTATATACCCCTAACAAGGTTATAATGGGTCAACTGATAACTATAGCCATCCTACCAGTCCCCTGGGTCTGTAACTGAGCACGCTCGACCCCTAACTGTAGTTGTGTCTGAGTCCAGTGGACTCCTGATTTTTGCACCCCGAGCACTAAGCTCGTCGAGGGTGTGGTTCCAATACGGCGTATGTATAATAGTCCAACCATGGAATGGACTCTATGAGGACCTGGGACCCCATCTTCGTCCCTCGCAGACGGCATGCCGCTCTTTCTGAAGCGACGTCATCTCGCCCCTGGCGGGCGTCGACACAGCTAATAACCCTGGGGTTCATCATGGAGGGGTATATAGGTAAATTAAATCTCAAACAAAGTATAGAATACTAGTAGTCTCAGCTAATAACAACAACTATTCATGATTAACGTACTTCTAATTCTCTTACTGGGATTTAGACTGAGTTACAATGCTATAGGAACTAACTTGCCGAAAGAATTTACCTTAACATACCTCAATCGCCGATTTTTGATTAGCTGACGAGTTCTAATTCGTTTCAATAGCTCTTCCCAACTGAAAACATGTTACTGGGAGAATAGTGTTGGTTTTAGTACCAAATTCGGCGAAAAGGAAGATTTTATATATAAATATTAACTATATTTCAACTTAAGGAAACACGGTCAAAAACTCATAATTTCTCGAAAGTCCAGAAGGTAGAAGTGCTTACTTTAAGCCTGGGATCGTATTGACAATGATTTAAAGCAATTCTGACAACTTTGGCTCGGCGGGCTTACGATTCTCCGGGTGAATTTCGCGAAACTAACTCCGTAGTAATGCTCCCTTCAGCCTTATACTTTAATACCCGAAGTAAATTGGAATTCAGACAGCATTTTGTAGCGTAATCAGAGGAGAAATATTATTTTTATGCGTGTTTCCCTTCTTTGGCCGAAAATATAACATGTAAAGTGAAATGGAACCAAGGGAGGAATATGTATATACTTGAGGCAGTGGATAGGGGTCTATGGCGCGGACCCTGTCGCGCTAATTCTGGGCCGTGCCACGAAGCCCAACGCGCCAGGGAGGGTCCGTGCCACGTTGCCCCTTTGGGCAGCTGGTCCGGCCTTCTCCTGCGCGGTCCCGACTCCGTGCTCGTTCGACCTTTTCCCAGGCCCCTACCTCGCACATATTGCCCTCTAAAACTCTTAACCAACGTACGAATAGGCCGTCCAAATGTTAGAAACTTACAAGGTGTAATACTAAGGACCTTCACACTTTTAAAAGGAAGGATTGGTGTAAGTTAATAAAATTAGAGTTGATTTTAAAGTGTATAGTTCAAATAAGAAAAGATTTAAGAAAAACATTTAGTCAATTTTATAATACTAAATATTAATAGTTATAATTTAATTATTTTTAAAGTTTTACATATTAAAATAATAATTATTTTAAAAAGATAGTAGATGATAATTTTATTTATTGTATGTGTGTACCATGTCAATTAGTAAAAAATATACACAGAATAAAAAATTATTAAAAAATAGCAGTTGACTTTGTTAAGTGAACTACTATTTGAAATGAATTATGAATTTTGTTTAGCGTATTATAACTCCTAATACTTATTAAATATTATATATAACTCTTAGTTACATATTTATGCTGATCATATTTATCTAGATCAATATAATTAGTATATCTCAACTCTTTTAATTTTAAGAATATTTTTATTAAATATTAATTAAATATTATTTTGAAGATAAGTAATTAACTTGAGCTAACGTAGCAATTACACCGTTCTACAAGAATTCTGCACTTAAAGTATAGAACGAAAATAATAATTTTATAAAAATATTATTTTATGAGATGAGAAGATTCTTTAACTGAATATATGAAACTTGTGAATATATGCGTAGATGAAGAATGTCAGTTACAAATAACACAAATTTTAAACCATATAAAGGAGATAAAGGAGATAACATAATATCAATGTTAGACTCAATTAAAGGAGATGATCTTCTAAAGTAACAGTATGAAATAAAAAAGATAGATTATTGTCTTTTTCAAATCCATAACTTGATACAAAAAAAAAGATTATTGTCTTCTGCAAGTCCACAATATGAAATAAAAAAAATAAATTATTGTCTTCTTCAAATCTACAATATAAAATTTAAAAAAAAAGAGATTATTGTCTTCTTCAAATTCACTACATGAAACAAAAAAGATGAATTTTAGACGTTGAGATAAAGTTATTGATAGAAGACTTGGATGAATAAAATTATGCAATTATAAATCCTTTTGTAGAAGTGTAAGGATTCGTAAACTAAAATGGATTTGCAAGTGTGAGAATACACCATTATTATAAATAAATAAAAAATTAAAAGTGTGAGAATATTAGGACATCACTATTAAAAAGAATAAAAGAGAACTTAATTTATATAAGAAAAATAAGAAAATCCACACTAATTTTTTTTTAAGAGGGAGGGGAGATTTTTTTGGGGTAATTATTCACGAAAGAAAAAATTGTGTAGGACAATTTTTTAGGGGGGGGGGGGTTGAATTAGGTTATTCATGGAAATTTTTTTTAAGGAAAGTTTTTAGGTGGAACTCTTTTTTAGGGTTATCATGTAAGGAAAAAAAATTACGGTATATTTTTTTAGGATTTATATATGACTATAATTTTATGTTATTTAAAATAGTCTTTTAATGAAAGGCAAAAAGTTTAATCAACATTTGTAAGGGTTTTCACATTTTTAATATAATATAGATACATAATATAAGTGGAAAGCCCTAGAAGGAAAAAGTTGAATTACCATATTACCCATCAGAAGTTAATTGACTTTTTTATCCTTCAAGAAAAATTAAATTACGTTACATTATAAGTGGTAAGCCTCATAGTATATAAGTGCAAGGCCCTAGAAGAAAAAAGTTGATTACCCATCAAATGTTAATAGACTTTTTTATCCTTCAATTAAAAATCAATAGCCCATTTGGCCACACTTCTCAAATTAGCTTATTTTGAGAAGTATTTTTTTCAAAAGTTCTTATCAAAAAAGTACTTTTGGTAAGAAGCAATTTGTGTTTGACCAATAAACTTAAAAAATACTTTTGAGCAACAATTAGTGTTTGGCCAAACTTTTGAAAAGTGCTTCTAAATGTATTTTTCAGAAAAGTGCTTTTGGAGAAAAACTATTTTTTTAACTTCTGAAAAACAGTTTCTTCTACTCCCTAAAAACACTTATTTTCTCTCAAAAACTTGGTCAAACACCTGATTTTTTAAAAAAAAATAAGTATTTTTTAGAAAAAATAAGCACTTTTAGCCTCCCGGAAATTTAGCCAGACATGCTATAAATTACATTACATTATAAGTGGAAAACCCTAGAAGGAAAAGATTGAATTACCATATTACCCATCAAAAATTAATAAACTATTTTATCCTTCAAGCAGATATTGATAGTATAACAATATTTTTGTACAAAGATGAAACTACATATTTTAATTAAATTTAAATTGAATTACCATATTATCCATAAAAAATTAATAGACTTTTTTATCCTTCAAGCAAAAATTGATAGTATAACAATATTTTTGTACAAAGATGAAACTACATATTTTAATTAAATTTAAATTGAGTTACCATATTACCCATCAAAAATAAATAGACTTTTTTATCCTTCAAGCAAAAATTGATAGTATAACAATATTTTTGTACAAAGATGAAATTACATATTTTAATTAAATTTAAATTGAATTACCATATTGCCATCGAAAATTAGTAGACTTTTTTATCCTTCAAGCAAAAATTAATAGTATAACAATATTTTTGTATAAAAATAAAATTATATATTTTAATTAAATTTTTTGTTAAAAAAATATTAAAGTAGAAACATTAAAGCAGTACTCTCTTCATTGCTCTCAAACCAATAGCCAAACGTTTATTAGTGAGAAGTTAAAAAGGTTGGATTGAGTAATTAGTGAGTAGTAGATTAATTGAGTTCATTAATAATCTAATGAAAAAAATTATATATAATTTAATATATTATTATATTAAAAGTGTGAAGGCCTTTAAAAATGTTGATTAAATTTTTTACCTTTCATTAAAAGGTATCACAATAGACAAAATTGTCATTTATTATTTTTATATAATTATTATTTTTAATTATTTCCATCACTTTATTTTATCATATTAGGTTTTCTATTTATAACATAACTCTATTTGTGGGGTAAATAAATAAAAATTAAAAAATTTGCCGAATTTTTTTCCTTTTCGATAATCACAATTGTTTTACCTTATTTTATTATATTAGATTTTCTACTTGGGGCATAACTCTATTTATAGTATAAAAAATAAAAAAAAAAAAAAAGAAAAAAAAAAAACTTCCATGAAAGTTGTTTTCCCTTTTTTATTTGAAATTTTTTCTTTTTTTTTCTTTTTCGATGGTTTGAAATTTTTATAAAAGCTCATCTTTTTTATCTTCCTTTTTCATAGACACGAAATATTATTATTTTTTATTTTTGATAAAAAAAAGTTTCTCTTTTTAACAGTAATGTTTTAATATTTTTATACTTTCAATTTTTTTTATTTATTTATAAATCATTCAACTTCTATAAAAGAATTTACAATTGCATAATTTGATTCATCAACTCTACTACATCAACACCTTTGATTCAATCTCCAACCTTATATGTTTTCGTGTTAATCTATCTTCTTCTTTTTTTTCATACTATGAATTTTTTTTTGTGGATTTGAAAAATACAATAGTAATTGCTATGTCACCTCAAGTTATTTGTATTCAAATAATTTAACTTAGATTATCTCATTTAGTAGAATCTAATATTGATACTATGTTATCTCCTTTAATTGAGTCTTATATTGATATTATGTGATTTAGATTTTGTGTTATTTATAAGTTATAACTGACATTCTTTATCTACTCATATATTCACAAATCATCTAATAAAATAAAATTTTTAATAAATTTATAAATTATTATAATTATAATTTTTGTGCACAATTTATTTTAGATAATATTGCAATGGAATCTGAAAAGAATTTCGTGAATAAAATTGTGCCAATTAATAATTTAAGGCGATATGATTATCATTGGATAATAAAAGTCTTAGTAATTGGAGCTGAATTAGTAAAAGAGTATAAAAAGGGAACAAAGAAAGGCACGTGAACGACTACAACATTAATTGACGAAGAGGTAATAATTTTTTTTCGTATTATATTCTGCATTTATATTATATATATATATATATATAGATATAGAAATATATTTACCATTAAAGTTTAATTTTTTGTAGGGACAAAAGTTTATGCTATATTTTTTAATAATTATATATTGAAAAGTGAAAAAAATATTTACAACAAGACAAAATTTGTTACATTATAAACTGACACATTAATAGTATTAATCCTAATTTTGTATCAATAAACAAGAAGATTGATGTGGGTACAATGACAACACTATAGTTCAAGAATGCAACAATCATTTTTCTGTTATTATTTTTTCAAACAATTTTATTTCGGTTGAAGATACAATACAATCTTCTGATGGAACAATCTTAGGTAATTTCATATAAGCTTGGCGTATCCAAAAATATTATTAAGAGTGTTCAAATTGTAATGGAGTGAATAATTTTTTTAAGTTGAATGGGTGTACAAAATATATTTTTTTAATTAGTGAGTGAGAACAAATTAATATATGTTATAAACATATTTGTATTATAGTGAATTTTTATAAAGATATTTGTATTATAGTGGATATATGTGTTTATATTATAGTGAAAGTCTATCTTTTGGAGATAAATTAGGAGGAATTATCCCTATAAATAGATGGGTTTTCATTCATTGTATTTCATCCCATCAAGAGAAATAAGAATTTCTCTCCTTCTCTCTTTCTCTATAATATTCTTGTTCTTTCTTTATTATTTCATAACATGTTATCAGCACGAGTCTCTGCCTTGAACACTCACTTTGAAAGATCTGAGGTAAGAAAAATTAAAATTTCTTTTTCGAAAGATGTATTACTTAACCACAGGAGTGATATTCCTTGGTGATATTGTTGCTCTACGACTCTACTCTCTCAAAATTTGAAGGCCAAGGTATTATTTTTCTCTTTCTTTTAATATGGCTAACCTTACGAAACTTGATTTCGTTGCCCTTCAAAGTTCGAGCAAGAACTATCTTTCATGGGTGTTGGATGCTGAAATCCATATGGATGCAATGGGTCTTGGAGACACCATTAAAAGTGAAAACAAAGCATCAAATCAAGATCGTGCTAAGGCTATGATATTCTTGCGTCATCATCTTGAAGAAATTCTTAAAATTGAATATCTCACGATTAAGGATCCACTTGTTTTGTGGAATAGTCTAAAAGAAAGGTATGACTACCTGAAGATGGTCATCCACCCAAAGGCACGATATGATTGGATCCATCAAGACTATAAGTCTGTTCATGAGTATAGCTCATCAACATTCAAAATTGTTTCTCAGTTGAAACTATGTGGAGAAACTATTAATGATGTTGATATGATTGAATATGTGGTAGTACACAAAATTAATTGAGAGCCCTGGAAGAGCTAATGTATTACTACCTGAAGGAATGAAATTATTGTAGTATGTCTCAAAAGGAAACTTATAAGTTTCAAGGACATTGAAAAAAAATTGAGACTATAAATTATGGGAAGATCTAATAGTTCATGCTACTACAATTGAAGCGGGTTATAAATATTTATGTAAAAGATTACCCGTAATTTTTTTTATTTGTAGTATATAAATATGGGTACGATGATGAAATCACATACGAAAGTAAACTAGAAGTTTACTGAAATAAGTTGGCATAACTGATTGGCCATCCCAGTTCAAATGTGATACAAAAATAATTGAGAATTTACGTGGCTATATGTTGAAGAAATAAAAGATTCTTCAAGAATTCTCTTGTGTTGTTTGTTCTCGCGATAGAATGATCTGGATCAGCTAAAATTGGAATTATATTCCCTAAAATTTTGAAACTTATAAAAGGGTGAATATGGGCCCATTCACCTACCATGTGAACCGTTTGCTAATAGATGCATCTATGGTATGGTCACATGTGTTTTAATATCAACTTGCAATTGATTTTTGTAAGGTTGTTGCTCGAATTATTGAATTAAGACCATAGTTTCAAATTATAAAATCATGTTGATAATGTTGATTCATATCTATGTTGGTTTAGCAAAAATTGTATGCCTCCAATTATAGCTAAATCATTGGTTATGAGAATAAAACTCTCAAATAAAATTTGGTACGAGACATGTTTATTTAACATATAGCAACACTTGAATGCATCAAGCCAACAAGGTTCCCCTATCATAATTGGTTCAGGGTCAGGAACCAAATAATTCCATCTAAAAATTTGAATGTGCGATATATGATTCAATTGTTCCACCACAACGCATAAAGATGGGTTCCCAAATGAGCTTGGGGGGTAAATGTTAGTTTTTCTAACATTAGGGGGAGAAGTGATTAGCAGCTGAAAATTGAGTGTGGGATGAATTATCTAGATTCTTGAAAAAAAAAGTGAACTTAAAGTTCAATAGATAATTCACTTGCAAAATATTGCAAATCAATTGCCAGATATATTTGCTAACTCTATTTTATAATTCAGTTGCAAATGCTCCAATGAAAGGTCCTTGAAGGACAGGGTCTATGAGACGCCTGAAGCGTGATAGACCAAACGGCTCCAAATATAGAACTCCTCGAAGAAGGAGAGGAGCAAATGATTAAGATGGTCATAATGATGAGACAAGTGCTTTAAGAAAGCACCACGATATAACACTTCATAAAACCTTGGCAAAGGTTCAGGTACCTGAAAATGACAAAAAATGAAGAGATCTTAATAAATTATGTCGTATTGGAACTGATATCATAATGATCATCGACGATACCTTTGATATAATATAGCACTCAATATTATAAATATTGACGAGGATCTTGAATTCAAATCTGTCAAAAAGTATGGATAGATAAATGATTGGCCAATTAAAAATACGCAATTCAAGTATAATGCCAGTGGATATAAATGGATTCTTCTGGCATAAATATTTTTCGTAAATTCTGACATTATTATATGGAGAGGTCCTCTTGTGGTAGATGCAATTATTTTGAGGTTCCTCATAAGTCTGGCAATATATGAAAAACTTGATATGCACATAATGAAATTATTTTCGTGTCTAGAGAGACTGAAGGATATATGAAAATCCTTGAAGGATTTAAAAGAATGAGGAAATTCTTGGTCCTGAAGATATAGTATACTCCTACTAGGAGACATTAAAATGGGATCAAACACGTAATGCGGTATCTAAAAGGGACTACGATATGAGCTTATATTATTTTAACAATTGCAATCCCGATTCTTGTTGGTTATGCTGATATTGGGTATTTATCTGACCCACACAAAGCTCGATCTCAAACTAGCTACGTGTTCATATGTGGAGGTACTGCCATATCTTGGAGATCTACAAAGCAGTCTCTCGTAGCTACTTCATCAAATCATGTTGAGATAATAGCTATTCATGAAGCAAATCGAGAATGTGTGTGGTTGAGGTCCATGATACATCTCATTAGAAAAAATGTGGTTTGAAATATGATAAATTACCCACAATTTTGTATGAAGATAATGCAGCACGCATAGCACAACTTAAGGGAGGATTCATAAAAGGAGATAGAACGAAACATATCTCGCCAAAGTTTTTCTACACACATGAGCTCCAAAAGAATGGTGATATCAATGTGCAACAGATTCGTTCAAGTGACAATGTGGCTGATTTATTCACCAAATCTCTACCAACTGCAACTTTCAAGAAGATGGTACAGAAGATCGGGATGCAAAGATTCAAGGATGTTCTCATTCTTTTTCCCTTACGAGGTTTTGTCCCACTAGGTTATCCTTGTAAGGTTTTTAATGAGGCAGTATTTGTATTGTATTGGATACATGTGTTTATATTATAGTGAAAGTCTATCTTATGGAGATAAGTTAGGAGGAATTATCTCATTGTTCTTCGTTTATTATTTCATAACAATATATTCTTTTTCTACAAATAGACCAATAATTTCTTTAATAACTAATAGAAGAACTAAGAAAAATCAAAGAGTTGAGCGGGAATCAAACCGCAGACCTCAAAGTTTTCAAAGGAGGACTGTACCGCTGCACTACCACTATAAGTTGTGCTATAGGTGTGTGTGTTTATTAATATATTAAAATACTAGAGAATTTTTTAACTATGCGCAGTCTAATTTTTCGACGAAGGGTGTTCGGTTGATCACTCTGACTTGGCTGTAGCTCCGCCCCTACTTATAAGCACAAAGGTCCTTATAAATGTTAATTGAATTTTCTGCCTTTATTAAAAGATTATACAATAAATAAAATTATCATTTACTATTTCCCACAATTAGTTGTTATTTAATTATTATAGACCTTTATTAATTTGTAAAAGGTAAAACTCCTAATATTTAGTATATTAAAATTGACTAAAATTTTCCTTATTAAATCTTTTCTTATTTGAACTATATTAAAAGTCCTAACATTTAAGACTTTCAATTACAATTTTGTTAACTTATATATCAATTCATTATTTATTAAACTAACTAATTATCTATTAAAATATTTTAATGCAAAAAAATAAATAAATTAAAGAGCGTAATTTTATTATGTATTAATACGTGAATTCCTTTTTCTTCTTTTCTTCTTTTAAAAAAATTGCATAATAAAAATAATTATAGACACATAACATACTTTAAGTTGTTACAATTAGTGGAGTACTCTTATTATTCACTCTCTTTAGTTAAATCTACACTATTTTTTCTGTTTCAATTAATGTGTTCGACTAAACACATAGATTAAGAGAAAGAAAAAAAAATTAAGTTGAAATCATCTCCTAAAGACTAAAATAAAAAGTTTAAAATTAGATTATTATTAAATATTTAAAGTATGAAGCCTCGTAGCAAAATATAATTCACCTTTTTACCTTTTAAAAATAGTGTTCACACTTGATAAAATAATTATGATTTTAAAATTAATTAAATTTTATGTATTAAATTCTTCATTATTTGAAATTTATAAAATATTAATATTTATATATACATATAATACATGCATTTAAGTGCTCATGTAAAAGCGAACAATTGTTTTACCTTTCAATCAAACACATTCTATGACGTTTTTGTTCATTAAAGGAAGTATTAGAACAAATTGAAGAAAGAACTACTAGACTGGATCAAACTCTTAAACATAATCATTTATCAATTTGAAATTCATAATTTTCTTTCTAAATTCTTATATTGTTATAAACACATCTTTCAAATATTATTTATGCTATTTTTATAAATTTATTATTATTAATATGAAAAACACGCGCGAAGCGCATACGCTTAGACTAGTATGGATAAACATACTACTTCCTGCGTTCTAATTTTAGAATGATTATTGAGAGAAAACATATGTATATTATTTGTTTAATTAATTATTTATTTAGTGAAGGATATATATATATAACATTTTAAAAGTAAAAACCCCTATAGTTAAAAGTTGGATTTCTAAATACCCTTTAGTGACCATTTTATTCCTAAAAAGAAATTTATTCATCCATAATTTTAACTACATTTAATTGAAAGATTTCTTTCATCTCCCTATTGACCTAATACAGATTATTTGAACTCCAATTTACAACCTTACTGTTTCATAATTCCCATTTACTATTTTATTCTTTCAACTTTCGGCAGTTGTGAACTTTTCTTATTTTTTGTATGAAAAGTCCTATGTTTAAAGGTTAAAAATCAATTTGTCCATCAAATGTTGAATAACCATTTTACTCTTTAACCTAAAATTATTCTTAAAATATTTTATGTACTAAAGAGTAAATTTGTATAGCAATAGATATTGTTATAACAATGAAATTTGTATAGACCATTAAATACTTTAAAATAAATTATTTAGATGAGAAATTAAATGTATTTTAATCTAATCAAATTCTTGGAGTTATTACAATTAAAGTAGTGTAAACAATCATTCAATTGTTTATATTAACAATTTGATTAGATAAAATATTAAATTAGAGGTTATTAATTAATAACAAATAAAAACTAAAATAACAACTTAATATGGCTTGTCCCATATATTACCTATTATCTTCTAAAATGAGAACCTCCAAAGTTAAAATTGAATCAGTAAATTATTCAATGACTATTTCATCTTTCACCTAAATATGAGCCTTTTATTAAACAAATATTTTCAACTATATTTCTAATATAATTAGAAATACAGAAAGTACCATCAGCTTCTAGGAATACATGCATTAATTAGTTAATTAAGTTACAATTTGTAGGAGAATAGGCATAATAATATAATAATAAAGATAATTACTATTTATAATTCATACAAAATTAATTCTTGAAGTTAAGAATACGTATGGAAAGAGGCTTAATTAATAACATAATTAAGGCAATCATTATTTATTAAAAGTAAAAATGATAAAACTTCAAGAGCCATTAACTAATTAAATGTAGGATAATTCAATTAATAAATATATGAAAAATTCAATAGAAGAATAACTAAAAAAGGCAAGAAATGGTGGTCATTTTGCTCAAGGATACTTTGCAGTTTAGAAGTTTTCTTTAATTGTTCATTTTCATTTTTCTTTTAAAATTTTTTCTTTCTTTTTTCTTCCCTAAAGAAAAACTTGTAAAAAATAAAAGAAATTGAGAGATAGAGAAATAGATAGAGTTAATAAATAATCATCAAATTAAATTCTTGTTACCTTCAAACTTCACGAACGATGAAGATCACCGTCTTTATCGGTGGCTCTAGCTAAGATTTGTCAGCCATAAAAGGGAGGAGGTTGGTTTCTTTGAAATATTGATTTTAGAATTTTTATTTGTTAATTTGTTCTTCATAGTGTATTATGTTTATATTTTTTAAAAATGAACAGTTACGATCTGTGGTGTTATTTTTTATTTTTATATGCTATAAATTTAATATTTTAAAATATCTATAACACATAAATAATATTTTTTGCTACATCTTAAGTAATGATTGATTCTAAATATACACGTGCGAGGCACGTGTCCAAATCAGTTATTATAAAAATAGAAAGATCTTAAGTTAAAAGTTAGATTACAAAAATGCCCATAAAAAATAAATGGTATTTTTATTCTTCAACTAAAACCTACTCCTTTAATATTTTGTACAGAAATGTAAAAATATATTTGAATAAATGTTAAGTACTCAATTGAATACAATACAATGGATCACCCACAATTATGCCTCTCACACATATCAATTATTAATTTAAACATGTTATTATACGTCATTTATGTAATGTCTTTACTGTTTTGAAATTGATTTTTCATATTCCCATTCATGTATTAGAGTAATACATTAGTTTTTTGGTATATAGTCACATGATGCGGCTTTAAATACTAACTGCAAATTTGAATTCAATAATTTTTGGAAATTAATTTTTTTAAAAAGTATAAATTGTATGTGTCCTTTCACTTCTTTGTAACAATAATTATGAAGAAATCTAATAGATATTTTAGTGGTCTTTCTTTAACATGACTTTTGAGTTTCTATTGAATCTTTAGACATATTTCTTAGCTTATAAATATCATAATGTGTTTTAGTGAATTTTCTCTGTGGACTGTGCCATAATATATAGTCTTAGTTTTGAAAGTTACTTCTCCTCACTCCTTGTATATTATCTTACAGCTCCCTTGCAGATTAACTGGGATTTGCTTAAATTTCTTTTATATGTGTTTAAGTGGAAATATTTTTTGTGTTTTTCATATATATATATATATATAAAGGAAGGATATGAATGAAGTGATGTGGCATGCTTCTAAAGTTATCATTTTTATTTTTTTTTCTTTTTTTTAAAAGTATTTTTATTCATTTTAAATCATTTTTTTCTATTCAATTATTATCATTTAATTTTATCCCATACAAAAATTTACGTTAGCAATTTTTTTTACTTTATACATTTACTTATATTAATATATATATATATATATACTTATATTAATAAAGGACAATCCTTTGTGTCCCTCAATTATATCCTGTAAGTGATAGCATTGGACACTATATTGTACACACTTAAAGAGACTTTAAATATTGAAAGAGAATAAGAAAACTTTCATCTCTTGTCTCTGCATTTCTTGTCTACTTTTTTGTTTCATATTGTTACTTTTAGTTTCATTTTATAACATTTTATTAATTTCTTTAAAGGTATTCTTGCATTTACCATAAAAAATACTATCCGTTGTTCTGAGTTAATTCCAATTCGACAAATAAATAACTACTATTAGAAAATTATTATACACAATAAAACTTTTAAATTTTAAAGTTTGAATGTTTATATGATTGATAATTATCTTTGCTTTGATGACCATAAATATAAATGGCATAACTTTTAAAATACCTTTCTCCTTTACTATTTATTCTACATAACTATTAAATTTTTTCGTACTTCGCACGATTATAAATTTTTTTATTTAATTTATGAAAATATTTTAAAAATAAAAGTCAAAAATTTAAGTATACGACAATTAAAAAAATCTTATATTCTATTTTACAATCAAATAATATTGAAATTTAGGTCGCAAAAGACTTACGAAACTTTAAAAAAAAATCGAAAATATAAGTTTGCAACAATTGAAAACATCTTAAATTTATCTTATAATAGGAGAATCTAAAGTTAAAATATATAATTCCAACTCAGAAGTATTTTACAAATTTATATTTAAACTCTGATTGTTTTGTCCATCGAACTGTCATTTTAATATTAAAATCGAAACTAAAATTTTAAAGCCAAACATAATCTTAAGAAAAAATAAAAAGAAGAAGTTGTGACAGCACAATCACCACGCTAATTTTTTTGTTTTACTTCAAGATTCTTCTTTAAAAAAAACTTAAGAATATTTTTCTCTACTTTTCATCGTTAGAAATGTATACTTCATTAAAGAAGATTTTTGGTAAAACTTAATTATCTTCTTCTCTTTTAAAATTTTATCAATTTTTTCTAATTATTTTTTTGTGTTTCGCTTCTTTCTTCTTTTTATTTTAAATCATTTTTAGTTTCTTCTGTCTCTTTCAAATCACTCGTCACCTTCTCATAATTTATACCTTCACATTTTCTTCAATTCGGCTCCTCATCTTTCCAGTATTATCCCAAAAATTGATATTAAGTAGCGATTATTTTTTTTATTATGTATTGTTACTTATATTTGGAGGGATTAATGGAGTTTGCGAGTTCATGCAGGGTAATTCTACTTTAGATAAATTATTTTATTTTTAAAGACAATTTTGTTCTAAAAGTTTAATCTAAAATCTCTAATTAATAATTGAGGGATATGATATTAAACTTTATATTTAAGGTAATTCAAAAGATTAATTGGTATAAAAGAAGAGTAGTTGAGAGTCGCACTCACTTGAACAAAAAAAAATAATCCATCAAATTCGCAGCATCACCAAGCCTTATAACATCATCATGCATGTACCTTCTTAACTGCAAAATAAAGAAAATAAAAATATTCTCACTTACAAAATTATTTATTACATTTATATATATAACAATTCTACATGCTCAAATAAAATTTGATGAAAATAAATAAAAAGTGATTTGGAGAAGATGGTGAGTGCAATGAGGAATACACAAAGGAAGAAAAAATTAATAGCTACTTGAATAGTATTTATAGGCCTGTTATTTATAGTGTTTTCAATACTACAATTATATTTAAGTTATAGGTGATAAATTAATTGGATTTAATAATTATTTTTAGGGGAGGGGAAAAGGCTCTAAAAAAGAGTTATTCATCATAATTAAGTGAGTTAAAAGAAAGAGTTTTTAGTTTTTTTACACAAAATAAATGATAAAAAAAATTTCACAAGACCAAAAATTAAAAAGTAGAAAGTGAAGAAAAAGACTAAAAAAGATAATCCAAATATAATATGAAGAGGTACAAGAATTAATATAAAAAATATAATATGAAGAAGCATAAAAATTAATTTAACATATAATTTTTTAGAGACTAAAACACATTAAAACTATTATAATTACAAATGATCTATCTCTAATTGGGTTTTAATGCAAATCTATTTACTATTATTTAGAAAAAAAGGTATTTATATTCATAATCAATGACCAAGAAATAAAAAATTAAGAAAATAGGAAATCATTAAAAAGTTGAGAAAAACATAATTTTCCGATCTTAGAAGTATGCCACGTCACTGGTCCTAAGACTATAATTATATATATATAAATGAAACGTTCAAAAATTCTAATTAGTACCATATGAATTATGCATTAAATTTCAATAAAATTATAATTAAGTTTATACAAGAACGAAGTCATTGGAATTTCATATTCTTATCGGAAGATTTGAATGAAACTCAAACATCATATCATAATTATAAATATTCTAGTTTTGGTATTAGACATTGTCTTCTCAAATTTCACAAGCTTCAAACTAAAAGAATATAAGATTCAAGTAATAAATGAGGGGATCAAGAGAAAAAAAATAGAAAAAAATAATTAATTTGGGATGTTTATTTATAATTCTACACAAAAATATTATAGAATTGGTGTTTGATTGAAGGGCAAAAATATCATTTAACTTAGAGTAAAGGTCCAAAAACACACTTGAACTATACTGTTTTTGCGAGTTTACTACTTGTACTATGCGAAGTTTGCGTTTGGTACCTGAAATATCACCCTCAGGTTATAGAAACATACTTGAGTGCTGACTGGACCAAAATCGTAATTTCAAACACTCCCACGCGCGTGAGTGATGTTTTAGACATTAAAAATCGTCTACATGGCATTCCAACAGGTACAATTTCCTGAGTAGGTTTTTTCTTTTATTTAAATTTTTTTTCACTTTTAATTACTCCTCTTCTTCTTCTTCTTCTTCTCGATCTTCTTCATTTCTTCTTCATCTTTTATGCAAAATTGCAGATTTCTTCCCTCTTCTTCAATTCATCTTTCTTCAATTTATTCTTCATTTTATAATAACCCATCTCTTCTTCTTCAACAGATTTAGTTTTATCCGTCTCTCCTCTGTCCATTGCCATTAGATCTTCGAAACCCATTAAAGTGTTTGTTCTATTTGATTTTCTGTTCAGTTTCTTTCAAAATTTGTGACTTTTTTCGCTCAATTTTATAGTTTTTTGTGTAGTAGTGTAAAATATCTTAGTGGATTCTTTCGAAATTTATGATATTTTTTATTCGATTTTATAATTTTTGTGTAGTAGTATGAAAAATCTTGGTGGGTTCTTCAGAAGTGGATGCGTAAGTTGGTAATAGAGTTTCTGTAACATATTTAGGTTCTTGAATTGGGATAAAAGAGGATTTTCGATTTCTAGTAAAAAAAAAGAGTAATTATAAAACATTTTGTAAATATATTTTTCAATTTATTTAAACTTTGCCATGGTGAAAATAATTATATACGTGGAGTGCCACATGAAATTTTTTAAAAATAAACTGGCAAGTGTATCACACACAAGAAATATAAATGTTCAGGTGTGTTTCTGTAAGCTTGTGGTGATAGTTCAGGTACTAAACGCAAACTTTTCATAGTTCAGGTACTAAACTCGCAGAAACAGTATAGTTCAGGTGTATTTATGGACCTTTACTCTTTAACTTATGATGGTTATTTTGGTCCTTTAATTTTATACTTTAGGTATTTTATACATATTTATATTTATTAAAAGTTAAATTTACTTTTTTGTACAAAATTATTAATAGGAGTAGTGTTTACGTAAATGATAAAATGGTTGTTTATTATTTAATGGACATTTTGGTAATTCAACTTTTCAACTAAGGGGCTTTTCACTTATATAGTAATATAATATTCACACACACACACACATTTTATTTTAACATATTTTTATTCTATAGAGGAAATGAAAGGTTGCAGTATTAAATATTTAAATTTTTAACTATTACAATAAATAATAAAAATAAGTGGAGCAGTAAATTTTGAGACATTTAATTTTTTACAATAAAATAAAAATAAATAGAGTGAGTGGTAATTGACACATTTATTTTGTATAATAATAAGTAAATAGAAATGTGAAAAAATTATCAAAAAAATGAGAAAAAAGATAAATAGAATCCTTGAACGAAGAAAAGTGTCACATCACTTCTCTAATGCCTGACTTTATATTATATATATATATATATATATATATATATATATATATATATATAATATAATATAATTTATTGTTAATTATACACTTTGTAAATATTTTAAAATAGAAAAATAAAATGTAAATATGTTTTGTGTGAGGAGAGCTAATATATTAGAGTCATGATTTTAATTTTCTCCGTTTAATTATTTGTCTAGGTTTAACAAAGTAAAGAAGATTTTTGGATCTTGTGGTCTTAAATTAAACTAAGGATATGTAAAATGTACTAAAATTCTCTTTAATCTTATGATCTTAAACATGACATATTGAAAGTTAAAATTAAAGAGTTATCAAAATAGAAAAAAGTCATTTTTTTTAAAAGACTAAAAAGAAAAGTAAGAAAAATAAATTGAAATAGATGTAGTATTATTTTTCTTTTTGAGTGTGTTTCTTTATTTTAATTTTTTAATGATCTTATTAATATCTCAGACTTCTCTACCACTTTAGAAAATTTATCAAAATTTTATACTTTACATAAAATTTTTACAGTATATTAATTTTTTTACCCAACTTGTAGTATTATTTATATAGATTCCAATCTTTTTATTCTATTCTTAAAAGGTTCTACACCACTAAACTAAAAAATGATTAATTCTTTAAAAAACATTATCCATATAAATTATTATTAAATTTAAAATACATAGTTATACTCATTTGGTATTTTTTTAATTGTTCTAATGTATTTCATTCTTTTATGATATATTATTTAAGGAAAAAAATATTTTTCTTCTTTTTTCTTTTCATATTTTATATTGCCTCTTTTTTTCTTTCTAAAAATATCTTTAATTATATATTTGTGTAGTTTAAAATTTATGTAATATTGAATTCTTAGTGAACATAGCAAAAGTACTTCTAAACTTGACCATATTAGAAGAAGCATATCCAATTAAGTTTGACCATAGATGAAGAAATATGCTCTTGCATAATTATACTTCTCATGTTGGCAAATATATACTGACTATATTCTTTTTAAATAATTTTCAAATAATGTTTTAAAGAGAGAGGCCTTTTTATGTATAATTTGAGAATATTTTAACATTTTATTATTAAAAAAAGGAGTTGAAATAAAAATTTGTATCTTTCTAGAATTTTATCAAGTATATTGATCATTGTCAAACAAAGTTAGCACCATACAAAATGCAAATCAATGTAATAATTGAAATTTCAAAACTTGTATAAGGATATTAATTTGTAATAGTATAATAAATATTTAATTGTAAATCTATATAAATTATATTTATCGTGAGCTTCTTTTTAAGAAAATTCTTTTGCCCTTTTTACCTAATATAGAAAATATATAATACAAATGAAATAACATGTATTAAAGAAATAATAAAATTAGTATATATAAATATCATATTTTATTATTTTTCTAAATAAAAATGAACACTTGAGTTATATAATTAGTAAAATAATATTTTTATAATTAAAAGCTCAATGAAAAATACAAATAAAATAGTTTCTCCTAAAAAAATATTTTTTTGGTTATATATAAATATCATATTTTGTTGTGCATTTTAGTTATAGAATTATCAAAAAGAAAATTTATAATTAAAAACACTATATAAAGCAACTTATTTGAGTTTTTTTTAATTACATAGCAAAGATGAAAAGTAGTGCATTTAAAAAAAAATTGAATAAGAAGTGGGTCCATGTAAAGAAATTCAATAACTATTATTGACCAATATGCTCATTTAATAGATTTGGATCAAAATACTTTTTCTAACAAACATATTACTTTTTTAACACATTCTTTTCTAAATAAAAATATTGTAACCCCTCATTAATTTTCATATATATAAGATTATAGTAACCCATCATTAATTTTTATTTAGATGATGATAAAATTAATTTTTAAAATAAAATAAAAGATAGTTTTATTTCTCAACTTACCTGAATATCAGAAGGATGAGCATTTGGTAATATAATTTTTGATTTTAAAGATAAGATGCAATAATTATAGAGTCATGAAACACAAAAATTTATTACATGCCTTCAAATAACAAAATATCTTTAAAATATCATTGATAGAGTTATTATTGATCCTTTTTTTTATTTTAACTTTAAGATCAAGAAATATATTATAAAATGTTTATCCTACTTCAATTTGGAAAAGATTAAGGAATAAAAATATTTTCTATTTTTTTAGGAAACATAATTTTATCATTAACTAAATGAAACTTAATAATGAGTAGGATCTTACATAAATAACCTATATTATCAGTTTAAAAAGTACCTAAAATTATTCTATTTTAATTGATTAAATGAGATTGAGAAGAAAAAAGATTATTTCTATTTTTTTATTAGTTAAAGAAACTTTAAAAGAAACGAAATTAGAAAATAACCTTTTTAAAATAATATTTTATTAAAAAATAATGTGTTTAAAAATAAAAGAAACAATATGCTTATTAGAAAAAATATATTTTGACCAAAAGTAATAATAGGAAGTATTTTTTGATCAAACAATGAATGACAACGATATTTTTGAACCAAACTATTAACAATAAGGATATTTTTAGATCAAACTATTAACAGAGGATACTTTTATCCAATTTCACATAGTGTAAGGGTATTTAGACCCTTTTATTAAGTAGATATTATATATATATTAGATTCTCACATTGATTAAACTTATAACTTTTGTACTCCTAATATAATATGAACAAATTTGTAACTTGAATTAAATTTTTAAATATCCAAAACACAAGTAATTAATTTCAAACAAGAATTAAATATATTGACGTTTAACAAAATCTACTTCTTAAATTACCTTTAGATATATGAACATTTCAAATTTTAAAATTTCTTTTCAAAGAACGTGGATGAAATAAAAAATATTTTAAATATCAATAGATTCATTATTAATTACTATAATTTTATACAATAATCAAATATGAAAATAAAAAATTATTATAAATAAATTGAAATACTTATATTAATATTTATGATATGATTATGCTTAATAAATAGAAATAAATTGATATCATGGTATAAAAAATAAAAATACAAGAGTTTGCATGGTATGTGTATTCTAGACGCACACATGGAATAAGATTTTTTATGGGTATAAAAAAAATATATAGACCCTTATAGAATTTCAGTTTAACTAGTAATATTGTCATTATAATTTTTTCCTTAAATAAAGATAGATTTTCAAAAATGTCATTGGTTAACCTTGTTATGACTCTTCTATATAATAGAAATTATATGTTAAAAATATGATCGATCTGATAGTTCATATTCTATATTCAAAACTGTATTTTATTAGTTTTTTGTACGATTATAAAGGTTGTAAAAATTCAAATTTCTCAAATATAATATTTTTATGGGATTTACTAATATTTTTTAAAAGAAATAACTTGCTTCAAAAGAAATTCTTTTTAAATTATTTTTTAGACAAAAAGAATAACAATATTAAATATTAATTGATAACTTGAAAAATAAAGTAAGTAATCTATTATAATTAATTAAATTTAATTTGATAAATTTGAAAGTATAAAGATATTTTGTTGCCAATATACATAAATTGGACTTAAGTAATACTTTTTTTTTTAAAATCAAAATTTGATTTGATAACTTCAAAATTAAATCAGACTTGTATTATTTAAATTATTTAAATTAGTTTCGAATATTTAAAATGAAACTAAATATAAAATTGATCCTCTATTTAAATGAAAAACTATTATTTTAAAACATAATGAACAATTCTACTTTACTTAATTTTAAGTATTCCATGCAGTTCATTTTATTTATCATGTGATTTTTTATACTTTAAAAAATATAAAAAATAATAGTTTAATTAAATTATCCTTATTTATTCTTTGATCTTAATTCAATATACTATTCTTTTTACCACACTAATTTATTTTAATATTTATTAGAACAAAAATAAAGGTAAAAAAATAATAAATTATAATTTAAAATTAGAATAATAATTTTTTATGCTAAATATTTTAGTAAATATTATGAATAGATTATATGTTATTAAAGTGAGAGAATAGCAAAATAGAGCAATTATATTAGATATTATACTAACTTAAGAAGACAAAAAAAAGTGTATATAATAATAATAATAATAATAATAATAATAATAATAATAACAATGATAATAACAATAATAATAGTAATAATAAAAAAGAACAATAATAATAATAAAAATAATAATAACAATAACAACAACAACAACAACAATAATAATAAAAGAACAATAATAATAATAATAACAACAGTTATAATAGTAAACAACAACAACAACAACAACAACAACAATAATAAAGAACTGCTCTATAACCTTTTGAAAATAAGATATAATCCCCACATTTTAAAATGTAAACATGATTCTTTTTACTCTTCTTACATGGAAGTCATTAGAATTTTATAGAACTTGATTGATTTTTTTGAAAATGCAATACTCTCTTTGCATGATGTACAACGATTTTTAAGTTAGATATTTTGTTAATTGAAGAAATTGCTCTTGGTCTTCTCACCTCTCCACTCTTCTACATAATAGAACAATAGAAAAATAAAATAAAATAATAATTTATTTTTTAGCTTTTTAAAATTGAATAAATAAAAATATACAATAAAGTTAAAGTAAAAATAAAGAAGCAATAAATTAATTTAATAGAGAAAGAGAAGAAAAATCAAGAGTAATGGAACTTTCTAGTGTTTTTGTATTTTTTTTTTATGAAAAGAAATTAAACTTTTAAGTTTTAACATAATTTTTTTTAAAAGCAATTATAGATTAAATATGAAATTTCAAAATTACCCTTGGTCATCCTAATCTTCACTCTTTTGTATAATAGAAATGACAAAATCGCTCTTGGTCTTCTCACCTCTTTACTCTTTTACATAATAAAATAATAGAAAAATAAAATAAAATAATAATTTATTTTTAGCTTTTTAAGATTGAATAAATAAAAATATACAACAAAGTTAAAGTAAAAATAAAGAAGCAATAAATAAATTTAATGAGAAAGAGAAGAAAAAATCAAGAGTAATGGAACTTTTCAGAGTTTTTGTATTTTTTTTTAATGAAAGAAATTAAACTTTTAAATTTTAACATGTGATAGTTTCAAAAGCAATTATAGATTAGATATGAAATACCAAAATTCCCCTTGGTCATCCTAATCTTTACTCTTCTATATAGTAGAAAATAGAAAAAAAAATGTACTAAAATTCTCTTTAATCTTGTGATCTTAAACATTACATATTGAAAGTTAAAATTAAAGAGTTGTCAAAATAAAAAAAGTCATTTTTTAAAAAGGACTAAAAAGAAAAGTAAGAAAAACAAATTAAATAGAGGTAGTATTGTTTTTAAGTATGTTTCTTTATTTTAATTTTTTAAAAATCTTATTAATATCTCAGACTTCTCTACCATTTTATAATATTTATCAAAATTTTATACTTTACATAAATTTTTTACAGTATATTAGTTTTTAATATCCAACTTGTAGTATTATTTATATAGATTCTAACCTTTTTATTTTATTCTTAAAAGGTTCTATACCACTAAACTAAAAATTGATTAATTCTTTAAAAAATATTATCTGTGTAAATTCTTATTAAATTAAAATATATAGTTATATTCATTTGGTATTTTTAATTGTTCTAATATATTTTTCTTAGTGAACACATCGAAAGTACCCAACTAAATTTGACCATATTAGAAGAAGCATATCCAATTAAGTTTGACCATAGATGGAGAAATATGTTCTTGCATAATTATACTTCTCATGTTGGCAAATATGTATTGACTATATTCTTTTTAAATAATTTACAAATAGTGTTTTAAAGAGAGAGACCTTTTTATGTAGAATTTGAGAATATTTTGACATTTTATTATTAAAAAAAGGAGTTGAAATAAAATTTTATATCTTTCTAAAATTTTATTAAATATATTGAAGTTTTATCAAACAAAGTTAGCACCATACAAAATGCAACTCAGTGCAATAATTGAAATTTCAAAACTTGTATAAGGATATTAATTTGTAATAGTATAATAAATATTTAATTGTAAATCTATATAAATTATATTTATCGTGAGATTCTTTTTAAGAAAATTCTTTTACCTTTTTTACCTAATATAGAAAATAAACAATATAAATGAAATAATATGTATAAAGAAATAATAAAATTAGTATATATAAATATCATATTTTGTTATTTTACTAAATAAAAATGAACACTTAGTTATATAATTACTAAAACGATATTTTTTATAATTAAAAGCTCAATAAATAATACAAATGAAATAGTTTCTCTTAAAGAAATATTTTTTTTGGTTATATATAAATATCATATTTTGTTGTGCATTTAGTTATAAAACAATCAAAAAGAAAATTTATAATTAAAAATACTAAATAAAGCATTTTATTTGAGATTTTTTTAATTACATAGAAAAGGTGAAAAGTAGTGCATTTAAAAAAAAAGAAGAAAATTGAATAAAAAGTGGGTTCATGTAAAGAAATTCAATAGTTATTATTGACCAATATGCTTATTTAATAGATTTGTAATTACTTTTTTTATCTTGATCTACCACCTCTTCATATAATATATATATATATATAGATTTAGATGTGTTATATTAAAAATATTATTTTAAAAAATTATTCTTTTAACTCTTTTAATTATATTTTTTCTTAATTATGTTAAATATGCTATATTTAACACTCTCTATACTTTATGATGATAACATTAAATAACAATAATAATTAAATAAATGAGTTAATAAAATCATTTTAGAAAAGAAAAAATAGTCAAAAAAATCACAAAAAAATGGAAATGGAGGCCTTAGAGGCATGCCACATCACTTTCTATATATATATATATATATATATATATATATATATATATTGATTTATTAAAAAAAATAGAAATTAACGTGCAACGCACGTTCACATAAGCTAGTAAATATGATAAATGTTAAAACATGACAATAAATTTATAATAAAATTTATAAAGCATATACAATGATTAGTCCATTCGTTGAAGAATATTTCACTGATGATAAGCATCTTGAATGCTCGATCATTCTTGAAAGTGAATGTGCCTAAGATGTGATAAAAATTATGGACACTGATGTGTTCATTTTTGGTTGGATAAATACCACAATTCGCTTTTGTAGGATCGCGGGGTGTCCATAACATGCAGCGGAAGACAAAAGCAACATTAGACAGATTTATTTGTGTTTAAAATTTATTTACATCTAAAAGAATAGGTTTCAAGATAAACCTGGTAATGAGAGTGGTAGTTTAAAATCTCTTCGATAGTACGAAGATTTTATGCGCATCCACACTGAGATCGATTTTTGCTATCAACTCCTCAATCAACGAAACTCGAGAATAAATTGAATTATAAATATTGTGTTGAAATTTTTCTCAAAAATCTCAACCGACAATAAACGTAACAAAAAAAATAATTTTCTTTTCAATAGTTTTTCTATTAATTTGATATAGTACTCACACATTTTTAACAAAGTATTTTTTCTGATAAAAACTTTTCTCATAATAATTAATTGCTTTGGAAATTTTCATCATCCTTTATATAGTATCACCTATAAACCTTGTTAGCCTTGACACTCCATAAATATTTTAATGATAACATTTAACCAAACTCTTTCTGCAGGAACTAAAGAAGAATTCTAGTCCAATAATAAAATCTCCTATCAACAACAGTAGCCATAGAAGGAAACAAATCAATCGAACATCTCAAGAAGGAACCAAAGAAGGAAGATCAAAATCAAAGGAGATTCAAGTCCAAAAATATAATCACCCATCAACAACAGTAGTTATAGATGGAAACGAATAAGTCGAATATCTCAAAAAGACAAGTTAACTTATCCAGATAACACAACATGCTACAGGGATGATACAAGATAACAAATAAATCACACTTCTCTAGAAGGTAAGTCAGCTCAGCAAATTACTATAGTTGGAATCAATCAAAGCTCAACAATCGCTCAAGCTTCACAAGAAGGAAATAATCTCATTATATCAGGACGACTGATCTATCAAACTCTCTATATCAAGAAATAGAGAAAAAGGAGAAACATCAATCAAGATCTCAATCACGATTTTACACCTACATAATTGAGAAAATTTCTTGGATTACCCTAGAGCATAAAATCAGAGGTCAAAGAAATTGATCTCTTGTCTTTTTCAAACCCCCACTAAAGACTATTTAAAGATGGCTCACTCCAAATAGAATGTGCGCCATTCTGTATCTCACCACTTATTATGATGTAATAATTACTAGTGAAAATAAAAAAAAAGAAGATATTAGGCAGACACATCAGTAGAGGCTATGAAAAATCAAGGAACTAAAATTAATTCAGTTTAATCAAGTGTTCAAGAAAAATTCTCTGTATCAAGACACTTATCAAAGCTATAAAGGAACCCTTGTAACCCAAGAAAACTGGACTAGACACTATTCTGGTTGTTACGATCCGAACATAGAACCGGATCTAGACACGAAACTTAACTTTTCATGAAACTTGCATAATTGGGCACAACACTTTAAAAACTATAAATCATGAATTGTAATTCAAAATAAGTATAAAACATGCCCATGAATCATATAATATCATTTAAAACATGAAGAGGATTGATATATGATTAAAACATAGAGAATTTCATAATTGGGCTAAGACCCTAGAGAATCATTCACTTGAATTCATGAACTTGAGGAGAAATTGGGGCATGCGAGTGAATGGAATCTCTCATTCATAGTCCTATATACCTGAAAAATCTGATTCGACACCTTTCCTTGAAAGCCCAAGAGATTTGGGGAAGAACTAGGAGAATTCTCAAACTTGATCCTCAATAGAACCCTCTAATCTTGCATGCATGGGAGAGAATGACTTAAGATCGGCTAAGCACTCTTAAAACCCTTCTAACAGATCTTAAAATAACGTAGTTTAGGACTTAGGAGCTTAGAAATTATAAAAATATCCTTATTAAAATCACTGAAAAATACACTCCGCTAGTCTTCACGAGGGACATGATGAGTCGTGAGGTAGGGTACGACTCGTGGTGACCATTCGTGAAGTATACTGGATAATCAACCTCAAATTCTCCCTTCAGATCACGTTGACACCACGACTCGTGGCATGCACCCGTGGTCACCCCCTGACCACGACTTTTCCCTGGTCGGCCTCCACTTCACGAGTCACTCCACGACTTGTTGGATGACTTGACGAGCCATTTTGTGGCTTGTGCAGATTTTTTCTATTTTCTCCGCTTTTACCCTCGGGTCTATCTTAGGGACTTTCTAGGTATTATAATATTTTTCTCTTGGGAGCATTCATCCTCGAATGTGCACAAACATACTGAATAACTGGGGAAAGAAAGTGCCATCCCAAATACTAAATATGTAAAGCTGAAAACTGACAGAGTGACTGACTCTGGACTGAAACACATGACTGAACTGAATTCATGAATTACGCATACAAGCACTAACATAAAGAAAACTGAGAGACATGAACTAGACACGAAGATGAATAGAGTACTAAGGAGAAAACTGGTACCTCAAGCTGGAACTAAGCCAAAAGGGAAAAGATGCGGGTTTTAGCCATCATATCTGCTTTAGCTTCCCATGTAGCTCCCTTGACAAACTAATTTCTCCATAGAACTTTTATTAAAGATACTTCTTTGTTCCTCAACTTCCGAACCTAACGATCAAGAATTTCAACTGGAACCTCTTCATAGCTAAGGCTATCCTTCACACATATGCTCTCTACTAGAACAACCAGAGCCCGATAACCGATCGCTTCTTCAAGAGCGACACATGAAATATTGGATGTATAGAAGCCAACTCTGAGGGAAACTCCAACTTATAGGCCACCTTGCCAATGCGTCTCACAATCCTATATGGGCCAACATATCGGGGACTGAGCTTCCTTTCTTTCCGAACCTCATCACCCCCTTCATGGGAGATACTTTCAAGAATACCCAATCATCAATTTCAAATTCAAGTTCTCTTCTCCTCACATCTGCGTAGGACTTTTGATGACTTTGAGTTGTCTTCAGCCTTTCCCTTATAAGATGAACTTTCTCCATAGCCTCATGGACTGGATTTGGCCTTATCAATGTAGCCTCACCTACTTCAAACCAACCAGTAGGTGATCTACATCTCTGCCCATAAAGAGCCTCAAACGGAGCTATCTAAATGCTGGAGTGGTAACTGTTACTATAAGCAAACTCGATAAGAGGTAAATGATCGTCTTAACTACCCTTGAAGTCAATCACACATGCTCTTAATATATCCTCAAGAGTCTGAATGGTTCGCTCAGCCTGACCATCCGTCTGCGGGTGAAAAGCTGTACTAAGCTTGACTTGAGTACCAAGTCCTTTCTGAAATGACTTCCAAAACTACAAAGTGAAGTGAGTGCCTCTATCAGATATGATGGACAAGGTAACACCATGCAACCAAACTAACTACTGAATATACTACTTGGCGTCCTTAGCTGAATTGATAGTTTTGACCGATAGAAAATAGGCTGCTTTAGTCAACCTGTCCACAACCATCCAAATAGAGTCATACTGTCGATGTGTACGAGGCAACCCTATTATGAAGTCCATATCAATATCTTCCCACTTCCAAGTGGGGATACTGATGTCTTATAACACACCTCCTGGTTTTTGATGCTCTATTTTCACCTATTGGCAATTCGGACACTTAGCCACAAACTTCGCTATGTCCTGCATACCATACCACCAATAGACTTCCCATAGGCACGATACATCTTGGTGGCACCTAGATATATGGAATATCGGGACCCATGAGCCCAGTGCAATATCCTCTTCAAGTCATCGACATCTAAAACACATAAATGACCCTGATATCAAAGCATACCATCTCCCCCTTGGGAGAAGACCTCTACCTTCTGATTCTAAACCTGTCACGCCCCACCTTGGGAGGCATGACTGGAACCTGATGCCCTACTAGGACCTGGACTACTGGACTAACTGAGGCTAAGCACTTCTGGTGCCAGGCTGGCTCTAACTCTGGATTCAAGAAACGATGGGCTATATAACGACTGTAAACACAGCCTCCGGCCAACAAGGCCTATAGCCACATGTAAGGATATAAACAGCTAACCAGAAGAACCAACTACAAGGGATCCTATGCGGGCCAACAAGGCCACCATGCTGTCTAGTTATATCTGAGAAATGAAATCGAGCACTAAACTGATCTATGACCGACAAGGCCACCAACTAACAACTAAATAAGGCCCCATATGGCCAATACAGCTAACCACAGGGAAAATATATAATCTGCAAGCCTCTATGAATAATAAGATGGTCACGACAGGGCCCCGGCCTACCCATACTGTACAACCAAAAAGAAAGTACACCTCTGTTTTCCAGGCTCCGGATGAAAGAAGCTAAAGGCTCTGTAACGCTGACTGGAACTACGAGGGATCTGCTCCTCGTCTATGTGTACCTGTAGGCAAGTAATGCAGCGCCCCAAAACGGGCGACAGTACCACTGCTACTGAGTATGCAAAGCAACAACTGAAAATAACTGAAAGTAAATAATAAAACTGATAGTAACTGGAGCAATAAGAAAGACAGACTGAAACTGACTGGAAGAGTGGGTTCAGGACTAACCTTAACTATTCTGAAAGAGTAGGAGTCGTACCTAGTAACGTGGTGTCCTACTGTCTATCTAACCATAACTAAAATAACATGACATAACATAACATAACATAAACCTTACCTGGCCCCCATAAGCCGGAAGGTACAATCATCACAATCTATTTACCCCTACCCAGGTCATACCACATCACCTAGTAACTATAAGCAACCTGCCGATCCCCCGGGTATACAACTTGGGCCCGCTGGGCCCCTGACTATAACTGTACCTGAGTCCGAAGGACTCCTGAAATCAACATCGCGGGCGCAAGCGCTCGGCAGGGGTGTATAAAAGCCGACCAAGGCAAAATATGGGAAAACTGGCATCCCATCTTCGTCCCTAGCGGGCGACATGCCACTCCTTAGAGCGACATATCCTCGCCCTCTGGCGGACGAGTCGATACAGCTATTAACCCTGGGGCGGTCACGGAAGCTAGGTAATCCATCCCAAAACAATACAATCAAGTCTCAACAGATAGCAATGACTGCATATAATACATACTGAATTTGATATTAATAATATAATCTCTGACATGTTGTACTGAATCTCATACTAAAGCATGATATAACATTTCTGAAATAATTTGCTGGGACTTATGCTGTTTTACTAAGTTTCATGCGAAACACGATATAATATTTCTAACATGCTTACTAAATTTCATATTGAGATGCTATACTGTTTCTGAAATACGCTACTGGAATTTATGCTGTTTTACTATACTGGGACAACTAACTTTCCGAAAGCAACTGGCTTTACATACCTCGACTACCCGACTTTCTGATTAACTGGCGTAGCTCGGCTAATATTCAGCTATTCTCCCTAACTGCAATCATATTCACGAAGGAATAGAATTAACTTCATTATTATACTGCAGAAAAATAATACTGTATATATAACTTACTGACTATTCTTCGACTTATCGAAGAACGGTCAAAAACTCATAATTTCTCGGAAGTCTAGAAGGGAGAAATACTCACTTTAAGCCTGGGAGTGTATTAACACTAGTTTGGAGCAATTCCAATCACTTTGACTCGGCGGGTCGATGCTTTGTTGGGTGAATTTCACGAAACTAACTCCGTAGGAATGCTCCCTGCAGCTTTATACTTCGGTACCCGAAGTTAATTTAACTTTTAAAAACGTTTGACGGTGTAATCGGAAGGAAATTTATGTAAACCCTTTGCTTCTCTCTATTTTCTGGTCGCGACTTAGGAAAATAACTTGAAAAAGAGGTGAGAGGCCTTTATATACTTGGAGCCTGAACCATGGCAACGTGGAACACTAGCCAATGCGCCAATCCAGCTCCATGCCACGTTGGCCATCGTGGAGGAGGGGCCTCCATGCCACGTTGCCCCTTTGGGCAGCGCGGTTTGGCCTCCTCTTGCGAAAATCCGACTTGGCGCTCGTTCGGCCTTTCCCCGGGCCCTTTTCTCGCACGTATGGCATTCTAAAACTCTTAACCAACATGCGAATAGGCCAACTAAATATCAAAAACTTACGGGGTGTAACAAAACCACTTCCTTCAACTTTACCAAAATAGGATCCTCATATTGCCTAGCCTTGACCTCAGTCAACAAAGAAAATTCTGAACTATTCTGAACAAAGACACCACCATCCGTCGAATCCACCAGACGAACTCCTAATCGTGCAAGCTGGTGCACGTTCTTCACCAACTCTTTCCTTCCATCTTCCATATGAGAAACACTTTTCATGGATAGCCTGCTAAGAGCATCCACCACTACATTGGCCTTGCTCAGATGATAAAGGACACTCATGTCATAATCCTTGAGAAACTCTAACCACCTCCTTTGTCACAAATTTAGGTTCTTCTGAGTAAACACGTGCCGAAGACTCTTGTGGTTGGTGAACACATCCACATGCACTCCATACAAATAATGCCTCCAAATCTTCAATGCAAACACTACTGCTGCCAATTCTAGGTCGTGCGTTGGTAATTCTTCTCATGAGTCTTAAGCTATCTAGAGGCATACACAATGACCTTGCCATGCTGCATCAACAGACAACCAAGTCCAACCATTGAGGCATCACAATACACCACAAATTCATCTGTACCCTCGAGTAGGGTCAATACTGGGGCTGAAGTGAGTTGAGTCTTCAACTCCTGAAAACTCTTCTCACATGTATCTGACCACTAAAATTTGACTTTATTCTGGGTCAACTTAGTCAACGGTGCTTCAATGGATGAAAATCCCTCAACAAACCTTCGGTAGTAGCCAGCTAAACCTAAGAAATTCCTAATATCCAAAGGACTAACTGGTCTAGGCCAATTCTTCACAGCTTATATCTTTTGTGAGTCCACTTATACACCCTAACTTGACAACATATGGCCCAAAAAGCTACTGAGTTCAGCCAAAATTCACACTTGCTAAATTTAGCATACAATTGGCAATCCTTAAGAGTCTGTAGCACAATTCTCAAATGAGCGGTATGCTCCTCCTGGCTCCGAGAGTCATCTATGAACACAATCATGAACATGTCCAAATATGGCTTAAACACCATGTTCATCAACTCCATAAAAGCTACAGGAGCATTCATTAGTCCAAAAGACAAAACTACAAACTAATAGTGACCATACTGAGTCCTGAAGGCTGTCTTCGGGATATCACTCTCTCTAACTCTGAGATGGTGATAACTGGACCTGAGATCTATCTTCGAGAAACACTTAGAACCCTGGAGTTGGTCAAACAAATCATCAATCCTGGGAAAAGGATACTTGTTCTTGATGGTAACCTTGTTCAATTGCTGGTAATCAATGCACATACGAAGAGAACCATCCTTCTTTTAAACAAAGAGAACTAGTGCACCCCATGGGGATTTTCTAGGTCTGATGAAACACTTGTCTAAGGGATCCTTCAACTGTTCTTTCAACTCCTTTAGTTCAGCTGGAGCTATTCTATAAGGAGGAATAGATATAGGCTGCGTATCGGGAAGAAGGTCAATACCAAAGTTGATCTCCCGCTCGGGAGTGCATCCAGGTAGATCATCTAGGAACATCTCCGAATACTCACACACTATATGAACTGACTGAAGAGTCGGGGTCTCAGACGTAGCATCCTTAACCTGAACTAGATGGTAAACACACCCCTTAGAAATCATCTTTATGGCTTTAAGGTAGAAAATAAAGCTACCTATAGGCACAACTGAACTACCCTTCCACTCAAAGACTGGTTCACCTGGAAACCGAAACTCTACCGCATGAGTTCTACAATTTACGGAGGTATAACATGCATGTAACCAATCCATGCCAATGATAACATCAAAATCTGTCATGTCTAACTCTACTAAATCTGCTGAGGTGACTTTCTGAAGGACTATGATAGGGCAATTTCTGTATATCCATCGAGCTATAACTGAGTCACCGACTGGAGTAGAGATTGAGAAGGATTCTGATAGGATTTTGAAACTGCGTTTGAAACTACTAGCAACATAGGGTATCACAAAAGATAAAATAGCTCCTGGATGTAACAACACATAAACATCAAGGTGAAATACTTGTAACATACCAGTGACCACATCTGGGGAGACCTCCTGCTCCTAATGAGACGAGAGGGTATAAAACCTATTTTGACGCTGACCACCACCTGCACTAGTGGATGCACCTTGCAAAGCTAAGCATGCTGGTGGAGCTGCTGAACTGGTGGCTGGGTCTCGACCTCTACCCTAGCCCTGTTTGGCTGTTGGACAATTTCTGAGCATATGACCAGGCTTTCCACACCCAAAACATGCACCTGTTCCTGTTAAGTGCTGAACTGTGTTCCTCCTACTACACCTATCACAACCTGGAATACTGGGCTCTATTGACCTGCTCACCTGACCTCGAGAGCCCGACGCTCGTCCCCTTTGATCACGTATATATCTGGATGGCACACTTGCTGCTGGCGGTGCTAGGGCTGATGATCTCTAGTGGGACTGTTGATGATGTCCACCACCCCACCTTTACTTGGAGAACCGAAAACTAACTTTCCTAGCCCTCTTGGCCTCTATCTCCCTTTTCCTCATCTGTACTACCTCCAATTGCTTGGCATACAAAATCAATCGGGAGTAGTCAATGTACCGATGGAGCATAACAGTACTGCAATCCTTGACTAAGTAATCTGCCACCCCATTCACAAACTTGCTCACCCGAGCCCTCTGATCGGCCACCATCTTCGACGCATACTTGGACAAGCGGGTGAACTCTAGAGCATACTATTGAACTGTCATGTTTTTCTATTTCAGATTCATGAACTCTGCTGCCTTGATCTCCCTCATCTCTCGAGGAAAGAATTGGTTTAAGAATGCGGTGAGAAACTTATCCCAACCAATAGGACTCGTTTTGATTCCCTGGCCATCCTTCCACTGTCTATACCAAATATGAGCGAACCCCTTCAACTGATATGAGGCTAGGTCTGTACACTCCTCCCCTTTCACCCCTATAATCTGGGTGATCTTCTAAATCGCCTCGATGAACTTATGTGGATCCTCTTCCACTCTCGACCTAAGAAACCCAGGGGGATTTATCCTGAGGAAGTCCTTGACTCTAGCTGTCGCTGTGTTCCCATTCTAGAGAACGTGAGCCACTGCTTGCTGATTGACCTGAGTGCTCAACGCCTGTGCCAACATCTAAATGGATGCCCTAAACTCAGCATGGGCAACATGTTCGGGCATATGGTCCGCTAGGGCTGATGGGCTTGATGGTGCCCATCTCCATTGCCATTCTCCTCGCCATTTCCATTTTTGTTGCCGTTCCTTCTTCTATTAACTCGATGGGGAGGCATGATTCTAAAAATGCGTATAGCATGAGTTAGAAGGATAGAGAGATACTTCATCGCATGACATAGATCATGAAAGAAGGGAAATTTCCTAAAATGTTTCGCCGCCTCTTCGTCATAAATGTGGCATACTTTACACCCATGAAAAAGACTCTATTTAACGCAGCTTTCAAATACGCTAGGACACACTAAAACTTTACTCTGATACCAAGTTTGTCATGACCCGAACATAAGCCCTGATCTAGAAACGAAACTTAGAACCATAAATGTCTCCAAGTCTGCCCATGGTATGAACATAAAACCTGAAGCTCAAAATAAATAAAGTGGAAGACTAAATTCTGAATATCGGAAGTATGAATCATAAAACATTTAAACAACTAAAAACTCATAACATAGAATATGAAGCTAGAAATACAAACTATGACTGAAAAGCCTCTACATATTAATGAGCTAATGGGACAACACCCCCAACTAGCTCACTAGAAGTCTCAAACTGAAATGATATTTTCTCAACTATCTAATGGTCTTCGAAGGATGAGGACTCACCAACAAGCTGCCTGGACTGAACTCTAAAAACTGGCCGGTGGAGAGACTGAACCGAATGTCTAAGCCTGTATCATGACATGATACAACATTGATTATGTGGTCAGTACTTGGAATGTACTAAGTATGAAAGGTAGTTAAAACAGGTTAGTAAGTAAAACTATAAACATGCATAACATAAGTCATATCAATATAAAATTCTGAGAGTAAGGACTGCATGCTGATATCTGAAAACATGAATAATTATAACCAAATCTCATAGCTGAAATAAATGACCCAAAGTTGAAACTGATGATCATAAGTAAAACTGATAAACTGAACATTAGGTCAAACCTGTTGAAAATAGAATATCATAACTGATGAACATGCATAACTAAAATCATGAGGAATAATGGAAGACTCGTCATACAACCAACATAATCATGATAGAGCTTACGTAATCTCAACTATTACACTCAAATGGGTAGAGACGTCCAAAGCCTTGCCAGGGCTAAGGGGCCATGATATCGATATCAAGCTGAAGGCCCCTTGGGAGAAGGGAAAGCTCACAAAGAAGGTCCTAATAAATCTGAAAAACCTGCGTTGGCGCGTAGTTCTGAGGTAGGGGGTTTGCCTGAACCCCTAGCCTATTCGATGCTAGACACTACTTCCAAAAATATGCATATGCTCTCCATCATTCTTTGTAACACCCTGAAACTTTCCTAGACCAAACTCAGACCTTGCAGGAAAAATCCTGAAGAAACCAAAAATTTTGCCTCAAAATGACTAAGACAACGAGTCGTGGTCAGCTCCAACGACCCGTTGTTTGAGTCGTGGTCAGTCCTGCCTTGGTCCTTCGGGAACCAACGGACATAAAATGACCCATTGTGAGAGACAATGAGTCGTCCTATCACTCGTTGGTCCCCATCTCAAAACTCCCTTTTCCAGAAACCGACGACTCAACCAACGAGTCATTGTGTGATACAACGACTCGTGGTATGAGTCGTTAGTTGGGCTCTCAGTTATCCCCTTTAGTGACAACGAGTGGCAACAACGACCTATTGTTTCACACAACGAGTTGTTGTCACCACCCGTGGTGTCACGCTCAAGAATCCTTCAGGATTTCCAGTGCTTAGAATGAAAGGTGACAACGACTCACTGTCCCAGCCAACAAGTTGTTGTGTCACTCATGGAGAGGGGGTCCAATGTTTTTTCCCGATTTTGTACTAGTGGTCATGGGAGGTACCAACGACCCGTATATTCATCCAACGAGTCATGGTCCCTCTCGTTGCCAGTTTTAGTGAGCCAAGAATACAGGCCCCAGGACCAACAACTGGTCCCAAAGAGTCGTTGTCTCAACCAACGACTCATTGAGTGATCCGTTGGTCCCTGTCGGTAGTTTTTCCAAATTTTCCCTAGGAATATTTTTGTAATTTCCCACCTTTTTAATCCCTAAGCTACATCATTTTTGCGTTATATTCAGGGATTTTAGAGGGGTAATCAATGATATAATTCACTCCTCTCATTCCCTCATAGGTCAGATCGTAAAACTCTCTTAGAAAAACTCAGAGCAGAAGCTAGGACAAATCAATTTTTTCTCAAATTCTCAAGGGATTTCTTCGAGGATTTCTTCACCAGGTATGTGGGAATTCAACAAGGGAATTGTTCTTCCCTTGTGTCCCCAAAGCCCTTCCATAATCTTCTATCAGTTATAGCCCTGAGATTTTGAAATTTAGAAAGTTTTCAGACATAATTCTATAAATTTCAGGGGGAATATTATCCATGTTATTAGCTGCTATATTTTTCCCAATTCTTAGAAATCATGTGGAAACTAGCTTCTTGTAAAATGATTTAGCCCTGGCTTTGGCATTCATTAAATTAGTGTCTTGCATATTTGACTAGTTATTCATGTTGCTTGATTTTATCAACGTTGGGATTCCATTAGTTAAAATAAGTTGAAATCTCAGTCAGATGCATGATAGTCCAGTTTCAGTCAGAATATTAGTATACTCAGTATTATTCAAAAACTTCAGCTAATCAATTTGGCTATAGTCTTTTCTTGAGGTATTAGTGGTGCCTCCCAGTTATTAATTATTAGACTCAGATATCAATTATTAGATTTTAGTTTGTTCTTTAGACGGTTACGACGCTTCCAGATAAGAAGCTCTGGACAGTCTTAGAACACCAGTTACAGAATTCGGTCAGATAAGACTCTCAGGGTACTTCCAGATAGGTATCCCTGACTTAGTCTTGGACTCCAGTCAGCTTAGTAGTCAGCCTAGGACTATCTAGTGGGAGTAGGACTTAGCACTGAGTGGATCGGGGTTCCAGCGCACTCAGGTTCCCAGAACTACGTTGCCACCGTAGGTTATTTTATTAGCCCTATGGCCCCAGACTTGTGATCATCTAGCTTATGCCTTTATACCCTGGCAAGATATATTTGGGTCCTACTGATAGGGTGTATATATCGGACTCCACATTTAGCTCTCGTGGTTATATGTCAGTTATAGCCTCTCCCACTAGTCAATACAGTTTCACTTTAGCTCAGCTCAGTACAGTTCTATATTTACTCAGTCTAGTTCAGTTTACTACAGTTAGCTCAGATCAGTATCTCAGACTCAAGGCATGTTTATGACGACCAGTCAGGGTCATTGTTGACCATCTCAGTTATATTCAGTTGTTCAATTTTTAGTATTTCAGTTGGTCATTACATGTCATTACTTCAGTTGTTTATTCTTCATGTTATATTTTCTCTCCCTTACTCATTACATTCAAAGTATTGGCGCATACCTTTTATGCTGTATTGTATCATGATACAGGTGCAGGTTCCCAGCCTCAACATCATTAGATGATTTCCTTCTGACGAGATCAACAACTGCAGTTGGTGAGTCTTTATCTTTCGGACGATATTTATTATTTAGTTATTTCTTTCAGTTAGACTTTAAAGTTAGCTGGGGGCTTGTCCTAACAACTCATCGTTTATAGATGGCTTTCAGACATAGACTCAGACATTCAGTTTTGCTTTCAGATGTATGCACTTTTATTAGATTAGCTTTCTTATATGGTTTTATAATTTAAGCTTCCACTATGATTACTCATATTACCAGTGTTATGATAGACCATGGGTTGGCTTGGGGTTACTTGTGACTCCAAGTACCATGTCTCGTCCAGAGGACTCGGGTCGTGATAAACTTGGTATCAGAGCGCTAGGTTTAGAATATCCTAGGATGTCTGAAAGCCGCATCAAATATCCTTTTCATGAGTGTGAAGCGCGCCACACTTGTGACAGGGAGGCTACGAGACGTTATTAGGAAAACTCCTTTTTGTTCATACTCTTTATCGTGTGTTGAAGTTCAATTCTAGAAACGTTCTCCTAACTGGTGCTCTATTTCATTTCAGTGAAACCATGCCTGCAAGATGCAGAAACAAAAGAAGGGCCGACAATGCTAACCGATCCGCCCCACCAGCTCCAGCAGTCCCTCAGGACAATCAAGTGTTCTTAGCAGAATTCAGAGCGACAATCCAGCTGCTGGCTTAGATAGTAACAAACCAAGTGAACCAGCAGATGGTTCCGGTAAACTCAAATGGATCTGCAATAGCTACCAGAGTTCGGGATTCCACCCGAATAAGCCCTCCATCCTTTCATGGATCCAAGGTAGGAAAGGACCCACAGGAGTTCATGGATGAGTACGGAAGATCACCTGAATTATGGGTGTTAGTTCTGCTGAGAGTGTTGACCTGGCTGTCTACCAGTTGAAAGGGGAAGCCCAGATTTGGTATGATCAGCGGAAAGAAGGGATACCAGCAAGAGTGGAACTGGTGGGGTGGGAAGAGTTCACAACAACATTCTTAGACAGATTCTTCCCCCGAGAGTTAAGGGAGGCTAAGGTTGTAGAGTTCATGAATTTGAAGCAAGGCAATAGGACGGTGGAGGAATATACATTGGAGTTCACACGGTTATCAAGATATGCTCCAGAGATGGAAGCCGAGCAAAGGGCTCGCATGCTTAAGTTCGTCAACAGAGTATCAAACCTGGTCCTTAAGAAGTGCAGGACTGTGATGCTCATAAAAGACATTGACCTCTCCAGCCTCATCGTTCATGCCCAGCAGATTGAGGTAGAAAATCTGAAAGACATAGAGCGGGAGAATAAGAGGGCTAGGAATGACTAATCAGATTATGGCCATCAGAGGTTTGGAGGTAGTAGCCACCCACAATAATAGAGGGATCCAACACCCACTTCAGTCAGAGCCCCTACTTTTCGATCCCGCAAGGATTGGAAGGATGAGGCATCTAGCTCACAGTCCCAGAGTCACAGCGCCAACTACCGTTATCCAACTTGCCCTAAGTATGGAAAGAACCATCCAAGGGAATGCCTTCAGGGCAGAAAGGGTTGCTTTGGGTGTGGATAGCTAGGTCGCCGGCTCAGAGAATGCCCGTCAGCAGGACGGGGGAGATCACGGTCTACCACTTCAGCAGCTCCAGCAAGCTGACCAGCTCAGCAGGCCAACACGTCAGGTGTGGATGGCGGTCAGCGCCAAAAACCATTTTTATGCTTTGTCCTCTCGTCAGGATCAGGAGAGCTTACCTGATGTGGTCACGGGTATGTTACATCTCTTCCACCTAAATGTGTATGCCCTACTGGATCCAGGAGCCATGCTGTAATTCGTGATTCCCTATGTAGCTGTCCACTTTGAAATCAGTCTAGAAGTCCTCTCAGAACCATTCTCAGTCACTACCCCAGTTGGTGAGTCAGTTAGAGCCAGCCGGGTGTATAGAAACCGCCCAGTCTCAATCTTGAATAAGGTCATTCCAGCTGATCTCGTAGAGTTAGACAAGGTAGATTTCGATCTCATTCTTGGCATGAATTGGTTACACTCCGGTTATGCCTCAGCCTACAACAGAACTAGAGTCGCCAAATTTCAGTTCCCTAATGAGCCAGTTTTAGAGTGGATGGATAGTAGTTTATCGCCTAAGGATCGGTTTATTTCCTACCTTAATGCAAGGAAGCTCATTACTAAAGGGTGAATATATCACCTAGTTCGGGTCAAGGATTCTAGCTCTGATACACCAACTATCTAGTCAGTTTCAATTGTCAGCGAATTCCCTGATGTGTTTCCCGAGATCTTCCTGGAGTCCCTCCTGAGCGGGAAATAGACTGCAACATAGGCCTTCTTCCAGACACTCAACCCATCTCCATTCCTCCTTATAAAATGGCTCCAGTTGAGCATAAGGAGTTGAAGGAGCAGCTAAGAGGCCTTCTTGATAAAGGTTTCATTAGGCCTAGCATCTCTCTATGGGGTGCTCCATTATTATTCGTGCGAAAGAAAGACGGTACTCTTAGAATGTGTATCGATTACCTTCAATTGAACAAATTCACAGTTAAGAACAAGTATCCCCTACCTAGGATTGATGACTTGTTCGATCATCTTCACGAAGCTAGTTGTTTCTCTAAGGTAGATCTCAAGCAGAGAATGTGATATACCGAAAACAGTCTTTAGAACTCGGTATGATCACTATGAATTCTTGGTTATGTCCTTTGGACTAACTAATGCCCCTGCAACTTTCATGGACCTGATGAACAGGATTTTCAAGCCATATCTAGACATGTTCGTCATTGTGTTCATTGATGACATTCTAGTATACTCTAGGAACGAGGAGGAACATGCTAACCATCTGAGGATAGTGCTACAAATGCTCAAAGACCGCCAGTTGTTTGCTAAGTTCAGCAAATGTGAATTCTGGTTGAAGTCTGTGACTTTCCTTGGTCATGTGGTCTTGGGTGAGAATATTCAGGTAGATCCTCAAAAGATAGCAGCGGTGAAAGACTGGCCAAGACCTACTTCCCCAATCGAAATCAGAAGTTTCTTGGGTCTAGCCGATTATTACCAACGTTTTGTGGAAGGATTTTCCTCTATTTCATCTCCTCTGACTAGGTTGACTCAGAAAAAGGTAAAGTTTCAGTGGTCAGATATGTGTGAGAAAAGTTTTCAGGAGTTGAAGACTCGACTCACTACCGGTCCAGTGTTAACCTTACCGAAAGGAATAGATGGGTTCATTGTATATTATGACGCTTCCAAAGTAGGACTGGGTTGCGTTTTGATGCAGCAGGGTAAAGTGATAACTTACGCCTCTAGACAGCTCAAGGTGCATGAAAAGAACTATCTGACTCATGACCTTGAGTTGGCAGCAGTGGTGTTTGCGTTGAAAATATGGAGGCAGTACCTTTATGGGGCTCACGTGGATGTTTTCACCGATCACAAGAGCCTTCAGTATGTGTTCAATCATAAAGACTTGAATCTTCATCAGAGAAGGTGGTTGGAGCTATTGAAGGATTATGACATGAGTGCGCTATACCACCCGGGCAAGGACAATGTGGTGGCTGATGCCCTAAGAAGGATGTCCATGGGGAGCGTGGCTCATGTTTAATAGAGTAGAAAAGAACTGGCAAAGGATATTCACAGGTTAGCTCAGTTTGGAGTGTAGTTGGTTGATTCAACTGAGGGCAGAGTAGTAATACAAAGTGGGTCATATTCCTCGTAGTTGTTGAAGTTAAGTCAAGGCAGGATGAAGATCCCATACTACTTAAGCTAAAAGAAACAGTTTTAGAAAAGAAGTGGAGGCTTTCTTTAAAGGGGGAGATGGTTGTCACGACCCAAATGTAGACCGAGATCGCAACATGGGACAAGGAGTCCCGAGAGAATCTAAGTTGACCCATAGCATGAATATACATCTAACTCAAACAAATAAAGCAGAGTACTCAACATAATAACATAGAGGAAGCATAATCATGACATAACATAGAAAACGAAGCGTACTTCATACATGACGGCTGAATGCTACACATAGTCTAAAAGCCTTTAACATATCTGATGGGTTGATGGGACAACACCCCTAACTAACCTGACAAGTCTGGAAAACTAAACATAAAGGATAGCTGATATCAACTGGTCCTTGGGAGATGAGGACTCACCAATGAACAAGACGCTAATTCTGGGAACAAACTAATGACGGTGCTGAGTCTGAAGGTCAGAGCCTGTATCATAAAATGATACAACATAAAGTATGCGGTCAGTACGTGGAGTGTACAAGTATGCAAGGTAAGTAAAACAGACATTTTAAATGCATAAAAGATCATAGGAGTAGGATAACATGCTCAAAACATAAATAACATAATGTTACATAAGGTTCAAGGTTTTCAAAGCACTCGCAAATTAACCATAATCATAATCTTAAGAGAAAACTTCATTAAACATGTATTGAGCCAAAATAATAAGAACATAAACATGCATAAATCATGAGGAACAATGAGAGGACTCGTCATAACCGACACCATCATGGCAGAGCCTTACATGATGCCCCAACTATCTCACTCAAGTGGGCAGAGTCGTCCCAGGCTTGCCAGGCAAGGTATGTGCATTATGTGATATCACGAAAGAGGGGATCCACTAACATTGTAATGCATCAATATGAACCTATGATGGCATGTAGTTATGAGACACCGGCATAGTCCTTTGAATGCCAAGCTACTGGTTGCTAGACACTGCTCCCAAAAACATTCACATTAAGCTTGTATGTAAATCATAAACATCATTCATAGACAAATAAACATTAACATCGTTGATCCCCATTAACATACATGTTTATCCATGAATCAAGGGCCCATAAATCGGCCAATGTCATAAATCGATCAATCATGAAATCCATATCATAAATCATAAATCGTACTTGAACATGTGGGTATTTCCCAATACTTTAGTATGCTTGAAAATACTCAATTCACTTGAAAGCATGATTATAAATATGGGTAAATTGAAAACATGCTTTTCATCATTAATACCTTATCATACATGAATATTCATCATAAATCTCAACTTCTATGAATTTCTCATAAATAGGCATTTAAATTTGTAAAGATTGAAACATGATTTTAATGAAAACAATGTAAAGCTTGCCCATGATTCATAATTCAATAATAAAAACTCATTTATATTATACCCATGCAGAGAATTAGAAATTTCATGCATTGGGTTAAAACCCCATAGAATCAACATATGAATTTCCATGATTTACAGAGAGATTGGGCATGGGTGTGAACGGATTCACCCATTCATAACCCTACATACCTGGGGAAGATATGATTTTACCAACCCTTGAAGCCCAATGAAAGATTGAAGGAAAACTTGAAGAGCTCTAACTTGATCACCTCCTAAACCCCTTCAATATGCATGCATGGATGTGAATGAGCTTAGGATAGATTTTCCCCTCATAAAACACTGTATTTCGAGCCTTAAACAACGTAGTCTAGGATCCCAGGGCTTGGGAATAAAGAAAATCCCTTAATGAATTTCCTGAAAATTTTACACTGGCAGTGACAACGACCGATCCTATGGATTGTGCCTTGATACCACGGCCCATGGTATCCGTCCGTTACATCTCCTGCCCATTCTTAACTTCTCAGATTCAATCCTACGACTTGACAGGATGAGTCGTTACAACAAGGTACAGTCCGTTGAATCCTCCCGTTACTTCCACTAACGACCTGCACGTGGGCCTTCCCACGATCCACACCATGACTCGTGCCTACTTTGAACGAGTTGTGGTCTCCATCCATCACTTCCAATGGGAATTTTCCTACCCTTTCCCATGGTTACTCACCACAATCCATTTCTGCTCACAACGAGTCATCCTACGACCCATTACTTCCTCCTAGACTAAGGACTAGTCTCACCACGACCACAAGTCACGACTCATGATATCAAACCACGGGTCATTCCGTGACCCGTTACTCCCAACCTCAACCCTGCTGCACTTCATCACGGCTTTACATGATCCGTTCTATGATAATTTTCCAGATTTCTGCCAACTTCCATTTTTTAAATTTTTGGGTCTAATCTTAGGCACTTCCAGTGTATTACAATATCTCCCCCTGGGAACATTCGTCTCCGATTTAAACTACATGGCTGAATTGAAGAATTCATGAATCATATACACATCCACATACATGAAAGAAACTGGGGCACATGAACTGAACATGAAAACTAAATAGAGTACTAGGGCGAAAACTGATACCTCAAACGGGAATTGAGCTGGTAGAGAACAAATGTGGGTATCTAGCCATCATGTCTACTTCAGCTTCCCATATAGCTCTCAACGTGCTGATTCCTCCACAAAACCTTGACTGAAGCTACTTTCTTGTTCCATAGCCTTCGAACCTGACGATCCAATATTTCCACCGGAACTTCCTCATAACTAAGGCTGTCTTTCACACCAACATTGTCCACTGGGACAACTAGAACTTGATCACCCAAACACTTCTTTAAGAGCAATACATGGAAAACAGGATGCGCGGAAGCTAATTCTGAGGGCAACTCCAATTCATATGTCACCTTGTCAACCCGTCTCACAATCCGGTAGGGGCCGATATAACGAGGGCTTAGTTTTCCTTTCTTTCCAAACTGCATCACTCCCTTCATGGGAGACACCTTCAGAAACACCAAATCATCTACTTCGAACTTGAGTTCTCTCCTTCTCACATCGGCATAGGACTTTTGGCGACTTTGAGTTGTTTTCAACCTATCCTATATGAGCTGAACTTTCTCCATGGCCTCATGGACTGAATCTAGTCCTATCATTGCAGCTTCACCAACTTCGAACCAAGCAATAGGCGATCTACATCTCCGTCCATAGAGAGCCTCAAACGGAGCAATCTGAATACTGGAATGGTAGCTGTTATTGTATGCAAACTCGATAAGAGGAAAATGATCATCCCAACAACCTTCGAAGTCAATCAAGCATGCTCTCAACATGTCCTCGAGAGTCTGAATTATTCGCTCCGCTTTACCATCCGTTTGTGGGTGAAATGCTGTGCTGAGCTTAACCTGAGTACCCAGTCCTTTTTGAAACGACCTCCGAAACTGAGATGTAAATTGGGTACCTCTGTCTGAAATGATGGATAAAAGCACTCCATCCAATAGAACTAGCTCCCGGGTGTATAGTTTGGCATAATCCTCCGCAGAATCCGTGGTTTTGACCGGTAGAAAATGAGCAGCTTTGGTTAACCTGTCTACAACAACCCAAATGGAGTCATACTGGCGACGAGTGCGAGGCAACCCTGTGATGAAGTCCATATTGATTTATTTCCACTTCTAAGTAGGAATGCTAATATCTTGGAGCACACCTCCTGGTCTTTGATGCTCAACTTTCACTTGCTGACAGTTTGGACACTTAGCCACAAATTCTGCTATGTCCTTCTTCATGCCATTCCACCAATAGACCTTCCGTAGGTCACGGTACATCTTGGTAGCACCTGGATGTATCGAATACCTGGATTCATGGGCCTCGTGAAACATCCGATTGCTCAAATCACCTATATCCGGAACATATAGGCGACCTTGGTATCGAAGAATACCATCTCCCCTTTTGGAGAAGACCTACACCTTCTGATTCTGAACGGCTTTCTTTAACTTTACCAAAATAGGGTCCTCGTTTTGTCTAGATTTTACATCAGTCACAAAGGACGATTCTGATCCGTTCTGAACAATAACCCCGCCATCGATCGAATCAACCAATCAAACTCCCAACCTCGCAAGGAGATGCACCTCCTTCACCTGCTCCTTTCTTTCCTCATCCACACGGGACACGCTCTCCATAGAGAGTATACTAAGTGTGTCTGCTACTATATTTTCCTTGCCCAGATGGTAAAGCACACTCATATCATAATCCTTAAGTAATTCCAACCACCTCCTTTGCCGAAGATTGAGATCCTTCTGGGTAAACACATATTGTAAACTCTTATGGTCCGTAAACACATTCACATGGACCCCGTACAAATAGTGTCTCCATATCTTCAAGGTGAATACCACCGCGGCCAATTCAAGATCATGGGTCGGGTAATTCTTTTCATGAACTTTTAGCTGCCTGGAGGCATATGCTATAACTTTTCCATGATGCATCAGTACACACCCAAGTCTGATCCTTGAAGCATCACAATACACCATGAACCCATTGGTACCCTCGGGTAGGGTTAACACCAGTGCTGAGGTCAGTTGAGCCTTCAGCTCTTGGAAGCTCTTCTCACAAGCCTCCGACCATTGGAACTTTACCTTCTTCTGGATTAGTTTAGAAAACGATGTTGAAATAGATGAAAACCCCTAAACAAACCTCTGATAGTAGCCAGCTAAGCCCAAGAAACTTCTGATATCTGAAAGATTCATTGGTCTGGGCCAATTCTTCACTGCCTCTATCTTCTGTGTGTCTACCTTTATGCCCTCACTTGACACCACTTGACCTAAAAATGCCACTGAGTTCAACCAAAACTCGCACTTGATGAATTTAACATATAGCTGGCGATCCTTGAGAGTCTATAGCACCACCCTCAAATGAGCGGCATGCTCCTCCTTGCTCCGAGAGTATATCAGGATGTCATTAATAAACACAATCACGAACATATCCATGTATGGCTTGAACACCCTGTTCATCAAGTCCATAAAAGCTGTAGGAGCATTCGTTAGTCCAAAAGACATAACTACAAACTCATAATGACCATACGACGTCTTGAAGGCTATCTTCGGGATGTCGCTCTCCCAAACTCTGAGTTGATGGTACCCAGATCTGAGATGTATCTTCGAAAAGCAGTTAGCACCTTGAATCTGGTCAAATAAATCATCAATCCTGGATAGAGGATACCTATTCTTGACGATAATTTTGTTCAATTTTCGATAGTCAATACACATCCGAAGGGAACCATCCTTCTTTTGGACAAATAGAACTGGTGCACCCCATGGAGACTTGCTAGGTCTAATGAAACCATTGTCCAAAAGATCCTTAAACTGTTCCTTCAACTCTTTTAGCTCAGCTGGAGCCATTCTATAGGGAGGAATAGATATAGGCTGCATATCGGGAAGAAGGTAGATACCAAAATTAATCTCCCGCTTAGAAGGGATTCCCGGCAGATCATCTAGGAAAACTTTTGGATACTCACATACTACTGGGACTGACTGGGTAGTCGAGGTTTCAGACGTAACATCCTTAACCCTAACTAGGTGATATACACAATCTCTGGAGATAATCTTCTTGGCTTCTAAGATAGGAAATAAAACGACCTACATGCACGGCCGGACTACCCTTCCACTCCAAGAATGACTCTCTCGAAAAATAGAACTCCACCGCACGGGTTCTACAATTAACAAAAGCATAACATGCGTACAACCAATCCATACCGAGAATAATATCAGTGTCAGTCATGGATACCTCTACTAGGTCTGCGGATGTGACCTTCTGCAATACTGTGATCGGGCAACTTTTATACACCCGCCTAGCTACAACTAAATCACTAATAGGTGTAGAGATTGAGAATGGTTCTGATAGAATTTCGGGACTAACTCCAGAGCTACTAGAAATATAAGGTGTCACAAAAGACAAGGTAGCCCCTGGATCTAACAAAGCATAAACATCAAGGTGAAAAACTCGTAACATACCAATAACCACATCCGGTGAAGTCTCCTACTCCGGATGCGAGGCAAGGGCATAGAATCTGTTTTGGCGCTGTCCACCACCCCCACTAGTGGATGCCCCCCGCGGAGCTGAGCGTGCTGGAGCTGCTGCTGACCTGGTAGTTTGTGCATAGCCTCTATCATCATCCTTTCTAGAAAATGGACACGCTCGGCGCATGTGGCCGGATCTACCGCACCCATAACAAATATTTGAGCCGTGAAAGCACTCCCCGGCATGACTCTTGCCACACATTCCGCAGGCTGGAAAGGTGCGCTCTACCTGCATGCCCCTCTGGTCCCTCGAACCTGAGGCCCTACTCCTCTGATCACCCTTGGGTCTAGATGGAACACAAGCCGATGATGGTGTTGGAGCTAGTGCTGAATCTGAGGGCGTGACCACTGCCGGATCTCTACTGAGTGAACCTATAGTTGTCTGTCCAGGCCCTTTTGGCCTCTCTATCCCTGATATGTGCTGCCTTCATATGCTGGGCGTACAAGACTATCCGAGGGAAATCCATATCTGGTGGAGCATAGCGGTCCTGCAATCTTTGTCCAAATAGCTCGCCACTCCATGAATAAACCTGCTCACTCGTGCACTTTGATCAACCACTAACTCTAGGGCGTACTTTGATAAGCGAGTGAACTCAAGGGCATACTCCTGTCCGTCATCTTTCTGTTCGAGGTATTTTTAAATGCCTACACGCAAGTGCACGTGGTCGAACAAGTAGTAAAATGGCTAGAGTAGCCAAGTATCGATCCCACAGGGACTAGACCAAGGTAATAATCGAATCAAGCGTTAATGAACTCTAACTCAAATAATGAAGACAACAGTTTCAAGAAGATTTTGGGAGTTTGTTTCCTAATTTATACTAATTTAAAACAAATGTACAAATTGAGTCTAAACTATAGTAATGAGCATGCTGAGGCTAAAACGAACATGCAAGGAAGCAATTTATTGATACAAATCGGTTAATCTTTCCTTCGGTTGCTAGTCAAGAATTATTGCCTATGGATTAAAACTCTCGTATTTAACCCAACTTAAGAATCATGAACCTTCCACCTACATTTCTGTGATCAAAAGAAATTCATGTTCTAGCCATACAAAACCGATTCCTTAATTGACTAATATGACTTTCAGATATATTTCTATTCTGAAGGTAAATCAATTCTCAATTTTCCCAAACCAAGAAGAGATCATATCCTACCAATTCACAACTTTCCAATTTCTTTCTCTTTTGAGCGCAAACCGGATTTTTTAGATATACATTAATATTGGCCAAACATTAATGCAGTAAGAACAAGAATTAATAGAACAACCATAGAAGAAAAGATGAAAAACCAAGATGATCAATAATTACATTCCACTACAAATGTTTTTAACCTCAACAAGAAGTGAATTTAGCCACTCATTTGTGGATTCAACATCATTAAATGAGTGTAAATCAAACAAACAATTGAAATAAAGAAGAAAGAGATAGAGAAGAACCCTAAGATTTTCGTCTCCTCAACTGCCTATAACCCACGTTCTTGCTCAACCAAGTCAACATTATTAAAAATAAACCTAAGTGTGCTATTTATACTAGTGGGAATTTTTCCCGGAATAACAAGCAACGTGTCACGGAGTGCATCGCGGAGCACTGCCTCTGTGACACGCCACAAATGCGGACCCTCACTAGAATCCGGTCCTCCAGGTAATTATGCCCAATGTGCCATGGCGTGCAACGCGGGGCTTGGCCAACGTGCCACGGCACCAACACGAACCTCCACTGGAAATTGGCTAATTTAATTATCCGGGGCAGAATGCCTCCGCAATGGCAGTGTGACACGGCTTCCATCGCGGAGCCCCTTAATTTGCTGCATTTCCTTGGCCTTTTCTACTGCTCGCTTCCGAGTCCATTCCGGATTTCTCCCAACATGCATCTTAGCTTCCTAAAATTATATTTTTCCTGCAAAACAACACTAATCATGTTGGTTAGTATAAATTCACCTTTTAACTACAAATCACATGAGAATGTACAAATATCGATGGACAAACAAGACGAAATGAAGCATTTGAGTATCACTTGGGCATATAATTCTGCCCAAGATCACTTTCCCTGCTTAAGATTCACTAACTCGGATGCCTTCAGCTTCCTCATCTCACGAGGGAAGAACCGATATAAGAAAGCAACATGAAACTCCTCCCAAGTGACAAGGCCTGCTCCGGCGGCCCTACTATCTTTCCACTATTGAAACCAGATGTGTGCGACCCCTTTCAACTGATATGAGGCCAACTCAGCACACTCAACTCCATTCACCCCCATGACCTGGGAGATCTTCACAATCTCATCGATAAACTCATGTGCATCCTTATCCACCTTGTAACCAAGAAACTCTGGTGGGTTCATCCTCAAGAAATCTCTAACTTGAGCGGCCGCCGTATTTCTGTTTTGCGGAATATGCACCAGTTACTGATGGTTAACCTGAGCGGTCAAAGCCTAGGCTAGCATCTGAATAGATGCCCTAAATTCAACATGGGCAACCGGCTTTGGTGGATGGTGCTCCTGGATTGGTGGGGCTTGTTGGTGCCCGTCTCCGTTGCCATCCTCGTGGACATTTCCATTCCCATTCCTTCTACCGTTAACTCTGCGGGGAGCCATGATTCTATAATTGCGAATAGCACGAGTAAGAAGGATAGGGAGGTATTTCATCACATGACATATATCATGAAAGTAGGGGACATTTCCTAAACATCTCGTGGGCTCTTCGTCATAAGTGTGGCGCGCTTCACACCCATGAAAAAGACTCTACTTAACGCGACTTTCAGACACCCTAGGACACTTAAAAACCTAAGGCTCTGATACCAAGTTTGTCACGACCCGAACATAGACTCGGATTACAACACGGGACAAAGAGCTCCGAGAGACTCAAAGTCAACCCATGGCATGAACATAAATCTAACTCAATCAAATAAAGAGGAATACTCAACATAATAACATAGCGGAAGCATAATCATGACATAACATAGAAAATGAAGTGCACTTCATACATGATAGATGAATGCTACACATAGTCTGAAAGCCTCTAACATATCTGATGGATTAATGGGACAACAACCCCAACTAACCCAATGTCATGATCCAAACATACACTCGGATCGTAGACACGGGACAAAGGACCCCGAGAGATCCCAAGTCGACCCATGGCACATGCATACATATAATCTCATTTAATAAAGCGGAATACTTAGCATATCATCATAGCAGAAACATCCGATTATAGCATAGCACCAACAAATACTAAGCGTACACATAAGCTGAATACTATATATTGTCTGGAAGCCTCTACTACATACAATGGGTTGATGGGACAACATCCCCAACTAACCCGAACAATACTGAAACATAGGATAACATAAAAGTCTGTCAAACAGCCCTCGAAACATGAGGGCTCACCAATAAGCTGAGATGGACTAAGGATGAGAATGAGCCTGAGATCCGGACCCTGTATCATGAAATGATACAACATAGAATGTATGCGGTCAGTACATGGAACGTACCGAGTATGCAAGGTAAGTAAAAGGACATTAAAAGTAAAACAAAATCATACATAAACATAGGAGAAGTACATCATGCTTCTATCATAAACTTCGTAAGAAAACATGAGGTACAAGGCTTCCAAATCATTTATAAATCATTCTTTATCATAATCATAAGTAAACTTTATCACAATGTAACTTGAGCCAATAACATAAATATAACAATGCATAAAACATGCGGAACAATGGAAGGACTCGTCATAACTGACATCATCATGGTAGAGCCTTTCATGATGCCCCAACTATCTTACTAAAGTAGGCAGAACCGACCCTGGCTTACCAGGTGAGGGTCGTGCATTAGGCGTGATATCACATTTGAGGGGATCATTATCAATACAATATATCATTATAAACCCACATTGGCATGTGGTTATGAGACACCGACGTAGTCCTTTAAACACCGGGCTGCTCGGTGCTAGGCACGGCTCCCAAAAACATGCATATAGGCTCATACGTAAATAAATAACATCATGCATTAAGATTCATTGGCTAAAATATAACATTTATCATCATTGATACCCTTTAAAACATGCTTAGCCAAGAATCAAAGGCCCTTTTTATCGGCCAACATAATAAATTGATAAATCATGTAATTAGTTTATAAATCGTAGATCATTCTTTAACATGTGGGCATTGCCCAATACTTTGACACACTCAATTCTTTCAAAATATTCTCATAAACATGGGTAACTTGAAATCATACTTTTCCATCATCAATAAACTCTAGTATTGAATATTCATCATAAATCATAACTTTCATGAACCTTCATCAAATGGGCATTTTTGATTTAAAAAGATTGAAACATGATTTTAAGGAAAATAATATTAAACCCGTCCATCATTCATAATTCAATAATTAAAACTCAATTAAATCAAACCCATAAAGAGAAATCACATTTTCATGCATTTGGGTAAAACCCCATGGAATTAAATAGGAGAATTCATGATTAAATTCAAAATTTGGGCATGGGTGTGGAAGAAATCACCCATTATAAACCCTACATATCTGGGAATGGATTGATTTCAATGTTCCTTGAATACCCACAAAGAAATTGATGGAATTTTGGAGAAGAAGACCTTGAATCTCCTTAAAACCCCTTTAAAAGCTCTTGCATGGGAATGGGTATGCATTAGGGACTTAGACCATCTTAACACACTCAGAAAAATACACAAAACGACGTAGTTTACAGTCTCAAAGCATGGAAAAGTTGAATATGCCCTTAATAAAATTTTCCTGAGAAACTGGTCTGGACGAACAAATGGACGTACCAACGAGTCTTTGGTAGCTACCACGACTCGTGGTACGGCCCGTCACATGGATTGCCCAGGTCCAATTCCCGAATTCAAACCACGACTGGACAAGACGGGTCGTCCTAAGCTTCAACGGGTCATTCCTTCAGTTGTTGTTTCCTTCTTCTGAAACTCTGCACTTCTATTCAATGAGCCTCACCACGACTCATTATCAAATACAATGGGTCATGGCTCCCATCCGTTATTTCCCACTGGAGATCAGGGCTCCCTTACCACGACTCTTCACAACGGGTCATTGTAAACCACAACGGGTCGTTGCATGACCCGTTAAACACCCTAACTACTAAGCCCATCTCCTACCACGACCACTAACAATGACTCATTTCGTACGAGTCGTTACATCAATTGTTTCCTCCACTACCACCTAAACACCTAAATCCACGTCTACCAACAACAGCTCGTAGTTACATACCATGAGTCGTTGTACCTCTTGTCCTGTAACTTTTTCCCCAACTTTCAGCAGTTTTGCATTTTATTCTCTCAGGTATACTCTTAGGCACTTCCGATGTATTACAATATCTCCCCCTTGGGAACATTTGTCCTCGAATGTTGGAAACAAGCAGCAAATAGAAACATACAATTTATATAGCCATATATTGATCATTCTAACCAAATTTTTCACGGAATGACTACCTCCGAATAAAACCACATAGATGAACTAATCTCATACTTCACATACGCATTCATACACATAAAAGAAACTTGTACACATGAACTGAAAATGAAAACTAGATAGAGCCGCGGGGCAAAAAATGGTACCTCAAGTCGGAGCTGAGCCGGTAGAGAGAAAATGTGGGTATCTAGCCATCATACCCGCTTCGGCTTCCCACATAGCTCCCTCAACATGCTGATTTCTCCATAATACTTTAACTGAAGCTACTTCTTGTTCCTTAGCTTAAGTAATTGAAGATCTAAGATTTTCACTGAAATTTCTTCATAACTGAGGCTATCCTTTACACTAGCGCTGTCTACGAGGACGACTAATGCTGGATCACCCAATAACTTTTTCAAGAGCGACACATGAAACACGGGGTGAACTAAAGCTAACTTTGAAGGCAAGTCCAATTCATACGCCACCTTACCAACTCTCTTTATAACCTGGTAAGGACACATATATCGGGGACTGAGTTTCCCCTTCTTCCCAAACCGCATGACTCTCTTCATGGGAGATACCTTTAGAAATACCCAATCGTCCACCTCAAACTCCAAATCTCTTCTCCTTACATCGGCATATGATTTATGACGACCTTGAGCGATTTTCAACCGGTCCCTTATCAATTGGGCCTTCACCATTGCCTCGTGAACTAAATCTGGCCCTATCATAGCTGCCTCACCAACCTTAAAGCATCCGATGGGAGATCTACACCTTCGCCCGTAAAGAGCCTTAAACGGTGCCATTTGGATACTGGAGTGATAGCTATTATCATAAGCAAACTCGATTAAGGGAAAATGATCATCCCAACTACCCTTAAAATCCATGACACATTCCCTCAACATGTCCTCAAGAGTCTGGATTGTCCGTTCCGCCTGGCCGTCCGTTTGTGGATGGAATGTTGTACTGAGCTTAACCTGAGTCCCAAGTCCCTTTTGAAAAGACAACCAGAACTGGGAGGTAAACTGAGTACCATGGTCTGAAATAATAGACAAGGGAACTCCATGAAGTCGAACCAACTCCCGAATATACAACTTGGCATAATCATCCGCTGAATCCGTGGTCTTGACCGGTAGGAAGTGTGCAGCCTTGGTTAACCTGTCGACCACCACCCAAATGGAGTCATATTGCCGGTGAGTACGGGGTAGACCTGTAATGAAATTCATGTTAATTTCTTCCCACTTCCAAATGGGGATGCTGATATCCTGAAGTACGCCTCCCGGCCTTTGATGTTCGACCTTCATTTGCTGATAATTTGGACACTTGGCTACAAACTCTGCGATATCCTTCTTCATACCATCCCACCAATAGATTTCCCGCAAGTCCCGATACATCTTTGTGGTTCCTGGATGAATGGAATATCTAGTACCATGTGCCTCATACAATATCCGAACTCTCAAATTATCAACATCCGGAACACATAGCGGACCCTGATATCGTAGAACACCATATCCCCCTTGGGATAAAACCTCCACTTTCTGACCGCATCGCCTCTTTTAGCTTCCTCAAAATTAGATCCTCATCTTGCTTAGACTTGACATCAACCACCAAGGACGATTCTACCCATTCTGCACAACAACGCCGCTGTCGGTCGAGTCCACCAATCTAACCCCCAACCTTGCAAGTCGATGGACATCTCTCACCAACTCCTTCTTTATCTCATCCACGCGGGACACACTCTCCATAGAGAGCCTACTAAGCGCATCCGCGACTACATTAGCCTTGCCCCAGGTGGTAGAGGACACTCATGTCGTAGTCCTTTAGCAACTCCAACCACCTCCTTTGCCAAAGATTTAGGTCTTTTTGTGTGAACACATATTGCAAGCTCTTGTGATCCATAAATACATCCACATGGACCCTATACAAGTAATGCCGCCATATCTTCAATGCAAACACCACCACGGCCAACTCAAGATCGTGGGTCGGGTAATTTTTTTCATGAACTTTCCGCTGTCTCGAGGCATATTCTATTACCTTCCCATGATGCATCAACACACACCCAGTCCAACTCTCGAAGCATCACAATATACAACAAAGCCATCAGTACCCTCGGGAAAAGTCAACACTGGTGCTGAAATGAGTCGGGTCTTCAACTCTTGGAAGCTTCTCTCACAAGCATCTGACCATTGGAAATTCACCTTTTTCAGAGTCAACCTGGTCAATGGAGCTGCAATTGATGAAAAGCCCTCAATGAATCTTCAGTAATAACCTGCTAAGCCCAAGAAACTTTGAATTTTTGAAGGATTTACCGGTCAGGGCCAATTCTTCACCGCCTCAATCTTCTAGGAATCTACCCTTATGCCTTCGCTTGATACCACATGACCTAGAAATGCCATCGAGTCTAGACAAAATTCACACTTACTGAACTTTGCATATAGCTGACAATCCTTGAGGGTCTGAAGCATTACTCTCAGGTTAGCGACATGCTCCTCCTCGCTCCGTGAGTATATCAAGATGTCATCAATGAATACAATCATGAACATGTACAAATATGCCTTGAACACTCTGTTCATTAGGTTTATAAAAGCTGCAGGGGCATTGGTTAGTCCGAAAGACATAACAACAAATTCGTAGTGACCATACCGAGTCCTGAAAGCTGTCTTCAGGATGTCACTCTCCTGAACCCTGAGCTGGTGATACCCGGACTTGAGATCAATCTTGGGAAGCACTTGGCACCCTGAAGCTGGTGAAACAAATCATGGATCTTGGGTAAGGGGTACCTGTTCTTGATGGTAACATTGTTCAACTGCCGATAGTCAATACATATGGGAAGGGAACTGTCCTTCTTTCGAACAAATAGAACTGGTGCACCCCATGGAGACTGGCTCGATCTAATGAAACCCTTATCCAACAGATTCTTTAATTGATCCTTCAATTCCTTTAGCTTGGTTGGAGCCATCCTGGTGGGAGGAATAGAGAAAAGCTGCATATCGGGTAATAAATTATACCGATATCAATTTCCCTTTCTGGAGGAACACCGGGAAAATCATCAGGAAACACCTTCGGATATTCGCACACCATTGGAACTGACTGAATAGTTGGGGTCTCGGATTTCGCATCCTTAACCCTAACTAGGTGGTACATGCAAACTTTAGAGATCATCTTCTTGGCCTTAAGATAGGAAATAAACTGACCTTCTGATACTGTCGAACTACCCTTCCACTCCAACACTGACTCACCTAGAAAATGAAATTCCACCGTACGGGTCCTACAATTAATCGAAGCATAACATGCAAACAACCAATTCATGCCAAGAATAATGTCAAAGTCAGTCATGGCTAACTATACAAGGTCTGCAGAGGTAACCTTATGCAACACAGTGACGGGGCATCCTCTATACACTCGTCTAGCTATGACCGAATCACCAATAGGGGTCAAAACTGAGAACGGTTCTGACAAGGTCCTGGGACTAACTCCAAGGTTACTAGCAATGTAAGGAGTCATGAAAGACAAGGTAGTCCCAAATCTAGGTAGGCATAAACATCAATATGAAAGACACGCGACATACCGGTAACTATGTCTGGAGAAATCTCCTGCTCCTGGCGCGAGGCAAGGGCATAGAATCAGTTTTGGTGCTGCCCGCCACCTCCACTAGTCGATGCTCCCTGCGGAGCAGAACGGGATGGAGCTACTGCTTTCCTGGTGGTCTATGCACATCCCCTATCATCACCTTGTCTAGCATATGGGCACACTCGATGCATGTGCCCAGATCTACCACACCCATAGCAAACATCTGAACCGAGAAGGCACTCCTTGGTGTGACTCTTGTCGCATTTCCCATAGGATGGAGAGGTATACTCTAACTGGGTGCCCCTCTGATCCCTCGACCCTGAAACCCTACTCCTCTGATCACCCCTGGGTCTGGACCAAACACTAGATGTGATGGTGCTAGGGCTAGTGATCTCTGCTGAACTATGGACGGTAGCCACCGTCGGACCTCTGATGCGAAAACCCACGGCTATCCGTCCGAGCCCTCTTTGCCTCCGTCTCCCTTGCATGAGCCGCCTCCATCTGCTGGGCGTATAACACTATGCAAGGAAAGTCCATATCCTGGTGGATCATAGCAGTCCTGCAATCCTTTTCTAAATAACCAGCCACACCATGAATGAATCGGCTCACCCACGCCCTCTAATCCATCACTAATTCTGGGGTGTACTTTGACAGATGAGTGAAATCAAAAAAAATACTCCAACACTGTCATCTTTCCCTGCTTGAGGTTCACAAATTCTGCTTCTTTCAACTCCATCATCTCCAGAGGGAAGAACCTATCGAGAAAAGCCATGTGGAACTCATCCCAGCTGATAGGGCCCGCTCCCGCTACCCTGCTGTCCTTCCATTGCTTGTACCAAATATGAGCGACCTCTTTTAGCTGATAAGAGGCCAAGTCAACACATTCCCCATTTGTCACCCCCATAACCTGAGTGACTTTCAAGATCCCTTCAATGAACTCATGTGGATCCTTGTCCACCTTTGATCCTGTAAACTCAGGAGGGTTCATCCTCAAGAAGTCTCTAATCCGAGCCGCTGCATTGCCATTCTGTGGGACCACCATAACAGCCTGCTGGTTGACCTGAGCGGTCAAGGACAGCGCCAACATCTGAATAGCCGCCCGAAACTCAGCGTGGGCAGTTGGCTCTGGTGCCTGGGGCTCCTGAACAGGTGGGGCTTGCTGATGCCCATGGTCATTGCCACCCCCGTGGCCTTGGTCATTTCCATTCCTCCTTCGGTTCATTCTTCTAGGAGCCATAATTCTGCAATCGCGAATCGTACAAATTAGAAGGATGGAGAGACTTTTCATCACACGACATAAAACATGAAAGAAGGGAATATTTCCTAAACGTCTAGTAGCCTCTTTGTCATAAGTGTGGCGCGCTTCACACTCATTAAAAAGACACTACTTAACTGTTACACCCCGGAAAATTTTTGGTAATTATTTGATATTTGCATGATATGTAAGGGAAGTACGGGTTGTATATTTGCCATAGATGACAAGGGAAATGTGTACGAATGGAAAACCGAAGAGTATGTGAAGTTTATAAGTAAGAGTCAACTTTAAATAATCATGTCTCCTAGTATATAATGAATTAGAAGCCCCACGACCTATCAAATTAAAGGTCTTTGAGTATAGTTTTCAGAACATCAAACTTCTCATCAATCTAAGTTCGCAATAAAAAGTTATAGGTGTTTTACAGTAGCACTATCGGGAAGTGACATGGCCACCGCCCTAAAAACGGCCACCGCCCAAACACCTTTATATTTTAAGTTTTTAGTTATGAAATCATTTTCAAATTTACCAGCTTTGAGGTGCTTGCTTAGCCTCTGAAATCCTCTCTCTTTTCCAGTAGCAAAGCCTTAGAAACCAAGAGGAAATCCCTCTAGAAAACACCATCAAAACTCAAGCAAAAGTTGATGGAAGTGAAGGCAACATTGCGGTGAAGTTGTTGCTGCCTTGTAGCTTCGTTTTGGTAGTGTTATTGCTGCGTGTTTGGGAATACTTTGAGCTAATGTAATAGTCCATCTTAGTAGTAATTTTTCATAAGAAATAGTAAGTCACTTCCCTCTTTTGAAATCTCTAATAACTGTATGAAATTTTGAAGGAAAACTAGAAGAAAGTTATGGTTTGTATGTTGACTTGTTGTAGTTGTTGTGCTGTTATTTTGCTGCGTTTTTAGGAAGTGATTTGGAGGAAAATACTCCTATTATATCCAACAATATTCTCATGCCAATTTTAAGTGTTTCTAATTGCTTAACTTTCCTAAAAATCATAGCTAAAGCTAGAAATTGGAGGTTATGTTGGGCTCTCGTTGTTGGTAAGTTGTTGTTGAAGTTCTGCTCGTGTTTGAAGGTTGGAATAGCTGTGTTTTGCTGAGAATATACTCTATATTTGTGGGAGTTTTTCATGAGAAAAGTGAGGTAATTTCCTACCTCTATTTTCCCTTAAAGTTGTAGAAACAAGTTGAAATAAGAAATGCTAAGTGTTGCCTTATTTGTTTGTGTTGTGAATTCCTATTGATGTAACATTTTGGCTGGATAAATTGGCTTGAAACAGCCTTGTAACTTGGTGATAAACTCAAGTAATTTAAGGGGCTAAAGTTCTGGTTGTTGAAATAAAGAAACGACATAAGAAACTTCGCCGGAAAAAAGGTATGTAAGGCGCTCTTTGTCTCTTGATTTTCAAGCCCGAATTCATGCCGAGGATTAATCCTGCATTCCCCTGTACTTGAGCTTCTGTAGTAGCATATTATGATTCTTCCCAGTTGTTAGAATTACTTGGTATTAAGTTGTGTATTTTTTAAAGAGTTGGAACACATGAATGTAAAACGGAGAGGGCAATTGCATTTGATTATGGTCATAGTTGTAAATTGATTCAGTGTGGGCACTATGAGGTGGTCCTTTACATTCATTATGTGTTTGTGGTTTCAATATTTTCTTACATTATGGTTTCTAAGGAAATTGGTAAACATTGCAAGACGACGACGCACGGGCAAACCTAATAGTTGAAATCGGTTTTAACTCAATAAGGGTTAACGAGGGTAACAAAATGGAATTTCCCTACAACAGTTACCTACCCTATTATATTCATGTTTGAAGGTTCCTAGGGCCATGAGAAGCTTCCACAATCCCTCTCCCTTAATCTAAGAGACTAATTAATACGTTTCTTAATTAACCGATACGTTAAACTTGGAAGATAGAACCCGAATGGGTAAACTATTGATATTTCTATGTGACCATCTTTATTGTATGGTCATGCACAATATCTTGATACTAACATGTTAGACAAAAATCAAAATATATATATGTTTATGCTTACATTCAAATTACGCACTAAAGAGGCAAGGATTGCCTTTGGAAAGTTGCTATATATTTATTAGCGCTCTTGAGTTATCTAGACCTCCTGAGAATTGCAGGCTTTAAGTAGACACATCGCATGTTCTTTGAAAGTTGTAGATGTGTAAGGAAATTAACCTAAGTGTAAAAGTTGAGGCGCTAGTAGCAAAGGAGAGATAAGAGTAAATGTTAGACCTTTTAAGGTAATATGTGAGGTATATGCCTTCTGTCCGTAGTTGATTTCAAGAACCTTTTAGAGACGTTAAAATTTGAGCAAGACAAGTTTAATAAACAAGGTTGACAATTAGATAAGAAGGTAAGTGCATACAAGAATTGCTGGAATAGTGAACACGAGAGTAAATAATTAGGTAGGGAATGACGAATCCTGTTTGGGAAAGAATTTAAGATGAATACGAAAAGTAGAGCTAAATGTTGTTAAATTTGATGATAAGTATTACAATTGTTAATGAATTAGGCAAATAGCTAGCAAGATTTACCCTGTTCTAAAGACGTTTAGCAAAAGAGTTATAAATAAAGTTGTTTATGTTCAGTTGTGTTAAGCTAATGAAAGGCTAGTAAAGTGTTAACTCCTTAAGAAATAATTAGAATCGAATATTTTGAGATAGTGACTCAAGTTAAAGAGAAGTTCTTCATTGTACTTTTAAACAATTATCTTTGATTATTTGTTCTAAGAGTTGGATTAACTTTTTCAAGTTTTAAAGGATTTTATTTTTCTTGGAAGTTTCTAAACTGTTTATAATGCTGCTAAGCTTTTCTAAGATCCACATATATTGCAATGTTTCACATGAGCTTTTCCTATGTTGTTTGAAGCACAACTATAAGTCTTTATTTATCTTAAGGCAGCCCCTAAACAATTGCCTAACATTTGTATATTAAAGAGCTCCAGGAGAGATACACAAGTTATGTCTTCCTGTTCATAAGTTACCTCGAGATGTGATATGATGTGCAATGAATGAGGTATGCTCACAATTCTTGATATGAAAGTATGAAAGTCAAACGAGTATAAGCACGAAATGAATGCTAAGATTGTTAATAGAAAATGTTAGGTTAAGTGATTCCTCTCTGTTCCTCGTGTTAGAACTGCTAGGAGATGTTTAAAATCATGAACGTGAGTCTACACATGTCTTTATGATATTCTAGTTCTAGGAACTTCCCTAGAATTCATTCACAGCATGTGTATATATTTAAGTGCTAAATGAAAGACATATATGCGTATGACATAATTGTAGTATTAGGGGTCGTGGTAAAATCCTACACATGTTATAGTTATTGATCAACATATCTTATGGTTTCTAGTATTCAGATAGTTTGTATGAGTTCTGTCAGCTCCATTTATGATGGTGATTAAGATTTGTTTTTATTTTACCCCGGTGTGGTACACCGATTGGAGATCTTTTTATTTTACCTCGGTGTGGTACATCGGCTGGAGATATTTTTATTTTACCCTGGTGTGGTACATCGATTGAAGATATTTTTATTTTACGTGTGGTACCCCGGCTGGAGATCTTTTTATTTTACCCCGGTATGGTACATCGTCTGGAAATATTTTTATTTTACCCCAGTGTAGTACACCGGCTGGACGAATTTTATATATGGATTTACGGTTGGCTGGTTGCTGGCATTACAGTTATAGTTTCTTTCTTGTGCATTTATTAATTGCATTTTCATCTGATTATAGAGTTATTATCAGGTTTCAGTTTCTAGGTTTCCAGGTTGTTACCATTCCTTATTCCTGGTTCAGTTATCTTGAGTTTCGTTATGTTATAGTAAGTTGTTATCAATTACAGGTTGCGGAGTTCCAGGTTATATTTATCCTTTATATGCTTATGTGCTAAGTTAGTTATTACAGGATTGTTATCTCATGGTTACAGTTTCAGCCTTACATACCAATACATTTCATTCGTACTGACGTCCCCTTGCTTGGGGACCTGCGTTCATGCCGCAGGTGCAAGTAGAGGTCAGGATGGCCAGTTGAGTAGCAGTTCGTGAGATCAATAGATGGTTGGTATACTCCTTTCTTCCTGGAGCTAGGGCTTAGTTATTTATGCTTGAGTTTTAAGATGCAGTTATGGGTAGGTCGGATCCCTGTTCCGATCATCAGTCAGTTTACTCTTTAGAGGCTTTGTGGACTAAGTGTGTATAGTGTTATTTAGTTTGTCGCCTCGTCAGCTTATTGTTGCTTGGTTTAGCACACTAATTGCCTTGGTTGCATTTCGATTGTTTACCTCGTATTGTTGAGACCTTATGGGTCCAGTTTATTTTTCAGTTGATTGTGACAGGTGTCCTGAATGGCCTAAGTGTTACAGTTACAGATGTCATATAGCCGGCTTCTTGATCAATCATGAATCGAGTGCCAGTTGTGCGCTACCCCAGTTTTGGTGCGTGACAGACTTGGTATCAGAGCGAAGTCGTATCCTAGGGAGTCCACAAACCGTGTCTAGTAGAGTCTTGATTATGGGTATGTTGTGCACCATACTTATAATCCGGAGGCTACAGGGCATTTAGGGGTTGTTTCACTTTGTTCATTAATAGATTATGATATAGAGAAAAGATGTAAGGGTTGTTTGAAGTCTAAATCATGCTTATGTTTTAGAATTCACTTTAAGTAAGGAAGATGGCTATGAGATTCTTGAAAGGGTCCTAGTCGCCCCTCCTGTCGATCCGAGAAATAGATTATATGCTTGAAGTGAGTTTTGTTTTACTCCCCATGTTATAGTTCCTCTAGTTCTAGTCAAAGCTACCGTGAGAAGGGATTCAGCCCTCATGTTGTCTAGTTTCAGTAGAGCCAAGAGGAGGTAGAGTTTTTTTTCTTCCAACACCTTCAGCTATATCAAAGGGATGAGATTTTGAGGAAGCATTTTAGATGTTAACCCGAATAGTGACGTTTCAAAAATCAGCTGTTGAAATTAATGGCAGGGTCTAGTGGAATAATTTTGAGGGCTTTAGTGCTCGTGGGTTTTGAGCCTAAAGCCCCTAGCCTTTACGGATCAGTACTTACTAGGGGAACTTCAACGAGTTCGAGTTAGTATGTTTTTGTACCTAAAGCAGGGCAGCATGAGTATTCGCGAATATAGTCTTAGGTTTAATTCTTTGGTCCGATATGCTTTAGATAGGGTGCAAAATATGAGGGGGTATATTAATTGTATTAGGTTTGATAGAGGATCTGATTCACCGTCTTCAAGTACCGACATAAAAGTAGAATAGAGTGGGGGATACCTGGTCAATAGGATTATTTAAGGTTCCTTGTAGTGTTTCAAGGCACTAGGTGGCCAGACATTTAGTTTCCTAGATCACGTTTTAGTTTCAGTTATCAGGACCGTCAATAATGGGTCGTGGTAAAAGCAAAGGTAAAAACATAGCTTCAGATTTAACATTGATCTTGTATCTTAAGTAGTGAATAGAAAGTTGTATTGGAGTTAATTATATGTCGTGGTAGTGTATAAATTTGCTTATGGTTAGAAAAGTTCATTGATTATGTAGTTTTAAGGCACGTCTACCTTATGTTAGATAAATAGAATGAGTTAAATAAATATAGTTTGATATCAAGCAACGACTAGAAAGGATATGCTTATGAATATATGGAATGTATGTTTATGATGGAAGACAGGGATGAGTTAAAGGTGTTATGACATTCGAGGATGAATGTTTCTAAGTGGGGAGGATGTTACACCCCGGAAAATTTTGGTAATTATTTGATGTTTGCATGATATGTAAGGGAAGTACGGGTTGTATATTTGCCATAGATGACAAGGGAAATGTGTACGAACGGAAAATCGAAGAGTATGTGAAGTTTATAAGTAAGAGTCAACTTTAAATAATCATATCTCCTAGTATATAATGAATTAGAAGCCCCACGACCTATCAAATTAAAGGTCTTTGAGTATAGTTTTCATAACATCAAACTTCTCATCAATCTAAGTTTGCACTAAAAAGTTATAGGTGTTTTACAGTAGCACTATCGGGAAGTGACATGGCCACCGCCCTAAAAATGGCCACCGCCCAAACACCTTTATATTTTAAGTTTTTAGTTATGAAATCATTTTCAAATTTACCAGCCTTGAGGTGCTTGCTTAGCCTCTGAAATCCTCTCTCTTTTCCAGTAGCAAAGCCTTAGAAACCAAGAGGAAATCCCTCTAGAAAACACCATCAAAACTCAAGCAAAAGTTGATGGAAGTGAAGGCAACATTGCGGTGAAGTTGTTGCTGCCTTGTAGCTTCGTTTTGGTAGTGTTGTTGCTGCGTGTTTGGGAATATTTTGAGCTAATGTTATACTCCATCTTAGTATTAATTGTTCATAAGAAATAGTAAGTCACTTCCCTCTTTTGAAATCTCTAATAAGTGTATGAATTTTTGAAGGAAAACTAGAAGAAAGTTATGGTTTGTATGTTGACTTGTTGTTGTTGTTGTGCTGTTATTTTGCTGCGTTTTGGGTAGCAATATTGCTGAGTTATTGGGAAGTGATTTGGAGGAAAATACTCCTATTATATCCAACAATGTTCTCATGCCAAGGGTAAGTGTTTCTAATCACTTAACTTGCCTAAAAATCCTAGCTAAAGCTAGAAGTTGGAGGTTATGTTGGGCTGCCGTTGTTGGTATATTGTTGTTGAGGTTCTGCTCGTTTTTGAAGGTTGGAATAGCTGTGTTTTTCTGAGAATATACTATATATTTGTGGGAGTTTTTCATGAGAAAAGTGAGGTAATTTCCTACCTCTATTTTCCCCCAAAGTTGTAGAAACAAGTTGAAATAAGAAATGCTAAGTGTTGCCTTATTTGTTTGTGTTGTGACTGCCTATTGATGTAACATTTTGGCTGGATAAATTGGCTTGAAACAGCCTTTTCACTTGGTGATAAAATCAAGTAATTTAAGGGGCTAAAGTTCTGGTTGTTGAAAGAAAGAAATGACATAAGAAACCTCGCCGGCAAAAAAAGGTATGTAAGGCGCTCTTTGTCTCTTGATTTTCAAGCCCGAATTCATGTCGAGGATTAATCCTGCATTCCCCTGTACTTGAGATTCTGTAGTAGCATATTATGGTTCTTCCCAGTTGTTAGAATTACTTGGTATTAAGTTGTGTATTTTAAAAAGAGTTGGAACACATGAATGTAAAGCGGAGAGGGCAATTGCATTTGATTATGGTCATAGTTGTAAATTGATTCTGAAGTCCCCTCGGAGTGGGCACCGTGAGCAGGTCCTTTACATTACATTATGTGTTTGTGGTTTCAAAGTTGTTTTACATTATGGTTTCTAAGGAAATTGGTAAACATGGTAAGACGACGACGAGCGGGCAAACCTAATAGTTGAAATCGGTTTTAACTCAATAAAGGTTAACGAGGGTAACAAAATGGAATTTCCCTACAACAGTTTCCTACCCTCTTATATTCATGTTTTAAGGTGCCTAGGGCCATGAGAAGCTTCCTCTACCCCTCTCCCTTAATCTAAGAGACTAATTAATATGTTTCTTAATTAACCGATACGTTAAACTTGGAAGATAGAACCCGAATGGGTAAACTATTGATATTTCTATGGGACCATCTTTATTGGCAGGTTATGCACAATATCTTGATGTTAACATGTTAGACGAAAATCAAAATATATATATCGTTACATCCTGTAAGTTTCTAATGTTTAGTCGGCCTATTCGTATGTTGGTTGAGAGTTTTAGTGTGCCATACGTACGAGAAAAGGGCCCGGGGAAAGGCCGAATGAGTGCAAAGTTGGGATATCATGGGAGGAGGCCGAACCAAGTTGCCCAGAGGGGCAAAGTGGCACGGAGCATCCCCCTCCGCGTTACCCAAAGTGGCACGGAGCAGAATTGGCGTGACCGGCAGAGTGCCACGTTACCTTGTCTGCCGCCTCAAGTATATAAAGGCCTCACACTTAGACGTTATGTTATTTTCCAAACAACCTCGGCTAGAACAGGTAGGAACGAAGGGAAACTATTGAAAATCATCCGATTACGCCGCTAAACGCCGTCCAAATCTGAATTAACTCCGGGTAGTGAAGTATAAGGCTGTAGAGAGCATCGCTATGGTGTTATTTTCGTAAAATATGCTCGGCGAATTGTTGCCCCGCTGAGCCTAAGTTGGTGGAATTATTTCAAACTAGTGTCAATACGATCACGTGCCTAAAATAAGTATTTCTCCCTTCTAGATTCCCGAGAAATTACGAGTTTTTGATCGTCTTTCGATAAGTTGAAGTATAGTTAGTATATATATATATATAAGTTATCGTTTTCTTTGAATATAGTAACAAAGTAGCTCTATTTTTCCGTTAATATAATTACAGTTGAGAAGGGTAGTTGAACACGAGCCGAAACTCGCTAGTTAATCGGTAAACAGCGAACGAGGTATGTTAGGGCATTTTCTTTTGACAAGTTAGCTTCTTCAGCATAGTAGTCCAATATGGATCCCAGTAAAGCATGTCAGGAGTATTTTATCATGTCGAGGCTCGTAATTTGTATTGTTTTGGGATGGATTACACCTGTATAGCTTTTGTGACCACCCCAAGGTTAATAACTGTGTCGCCGCCCGCCAGGGGCGAGGATATGTTGCTCTACCGAGCGGCATACCGTCCGTAAGGGATGAAGATGGGGATCCAGATCCTCATATGCCATTGTTGGCCTTATACACACTCCCGCCGAGCGTTTATGCCCGGGGTGTAGATATCAGGAGTCCTCCGGACTCAGACACAGCTGCAGTCAGGGGCTGAGCGGGCCTAGTTGTAGACTCAGGGAATCGGCAGGATGCTTATAGCTGGTAGTTGACTCAGTATGACCTGGATAGGGGTATATAGATTGAGGTGTACTCACTAGGGCTAATGGGGGCAGGTGGGTTATTCTGTGCTGACTGTACCTTCAGGCTTATGGGGGCCAGGTAAGGTTAATGCTTGCTTTAGTTACTGATAGTTAGACAGTAAGATGCCTCATTTGTTAGGTATGAACCCTACCTTCCTTATTACAATTATGTTTAGTCCTGATTTCACTACCTCAGTCATCTTCAGTCAGTTTTCTTTACTTAAGTTATTGTCAGTTCTATTTCTTACTTTCAGTCATTTAAAGTTACTGCTTTACATATTCAGTACCTGTGGTACTGACGCCCTTTATGGGCGCTGCATTACTTGCCTACAGGTATAGATAGACGAGGAGCAGGTCCCTCTTAGTTCCAGTCATCCGTACAGAATCGTCAGCTCCCTTCTTCCGGAGTTTGTGTGATAGAGGTTTATTCCTTTTGTTTGTATAGTATGGGTAGGTCGGGGCCCTGTTCCCGACCATCTTATTACTCCTAGAGGCTTGCAGATTGTGTTACTTCCTGTGATTAGATGATATCGGCCATGTGGGGCCCTATTTAGCTGTTGTTTGGTGGCCTTGTCAATCATAGTTTAGTTTAGCATTTGACTTTACTTTCCAGTTATAACTAGATATCATGGTGGCCTTGTCGCCATAGGACTCCCTATGATATTTTGTCTCTGGTTAGCTGTTTATTTTCACAGGTGGCTATAGGCCTTGTCAGCCGGGGGTTGTATTTACAGCTGCTATATACCTCGTTGTTTTCTTGATTCTAGAATTAGGGTCAGCCCTGAACCAGAGGTGCTTAGGCCCTGTTTAGCTATTGATTGATGGCCTTGTCGATCATAGTTCAGTTTAGCATCTGATTTTACTTTCCAGTTATAACTAGATATCATGGTGGCCTTGTCAGCCCGCATAGGACTTCCTATGATTGTTTGTCTCTAGTTAGCTGTTTATTTTCACAGGTGGCTATAGGCCTTATCGGCTGGGGGTTGTATTTAAAGCCGCTATATAGCCCGTTGTTTTCTTGATTCTAGAATTAGGGTCAGCCCTGCACTAGAGGTGCTTAGGCTTAGTCAGCTCAGCAGTTCAGGTCCTAGTAAGGCACCGATGCCAGTCATGTCTCCCAAGGTAGGGCGTGACATATATGTTTATGCTTACATTCAAATTAAGCGCTAAAGAGGCAAGGATTGCCTTAAGAAAGTCGCTATATATTTATTAGAGCTCTTGAGTTATCTAGACCTCCTAAGAATTGCAGGCTTTAAGTAGACACGTCGCATGTTCTTTGAAAGTTTTAGATGTGTAAGGAAATTAACATAAGTGTAAAAGTTGAGGCGCTTGTAGCAAAGGAGAGATGGGAGTAAATGTTAGACCTTTTAAGGTAATATGTGAGGTTTATGCCTTCTGTCCGTAGTTGATTTCAAGAACCCTGAGCACGTTAAAATATGAGCAAGATGAGTTTAAGAGACAAGGTTGACAATTAGATCAGAAGGTAAGTGCGTACAAGAATTGTTGGAATAGTGAACACGAGAGTAAATAATATTTAGGGAATGACGAATCCTGTTTGGAAAAGAATTTAATATGAACACGAAAAGTAGAGCTAAATGTTGTTAAATTTGATGATAAGTGTTACGATTGTTAATGAATTAGGCAAATAGCTAGCAAGATTTACCCTGTTCTAAAGACGTTTAGCAAAAGAGTTAAAAATAAAGTTGTTTATGTTCAGTTGGGTTAAGCTAATGAAAGGCCAGTCAAGTGTTAACTCCTTAAGAAATAATTAGAATCGAATATTTTGAGATAGTGACTCAAGTTAAAGAGAAGTTCTTCATTGTACTTTTAAACAATTATCTTTGATTATTTGTTCTAAGAGTTGGATTAACTTTTTCAAGTTTTGAAGGATTTTATTTTTCTTGGAAGTTTCTAAACTGTTTATAATGCTGCTAAGCTTTTCTAAGATCCACATATATTGCAATGTTTCACATGAGCTTTTCCTATGTTGTCTGAAGCACGACTATAAGTCTTTATTTATCTTAAGACATCCCCTAGACAGTTGCCTAGCATTTGTATATTAAAGAGCTCCAGGTTTGAGATACACAAGTTATGTCTTCCTGTTCATAAGTTACCTCGAGATGTGATATGATGTGCAATGAATGAGGTATGCTCACAATTCTTGATATGAAAGAATGAAAGTCAAACGAGTATAAGCACGAAATGAATGCTAAGATTGTTGATAGAAAATGTTAGGTTAAGTGATTCCTCTCTACTCCTCGTGTTAGAATTGCTAGGAGATGTTTAAAATCGTGAACGTGAGTCTACACAAGTCTTTATGATATTCTAGTTCTAGGAACTTCCCTAGAATTCATTCACAACATATGTATGTATTTAAGTGCTAAATGAAAGGCCTATATGTGTATGGCATAATTGTAGTATTAGGGGTTGTGGTAAGATCCTACATATGTTATAGTTACTGATCAACATATTTTATGGTTTTCAGTATTCAGATAGTTTCTATGAGCTATGTCAGCTCCATTTATGATGGTGATTAAGATTTGCTTTTATTTTACACCGGTGTGGTACACCGGCTGGAGATCTTTTTATTTTACCCCGGTGTGGTACATCGGCCGGAGATATTTTTATTTTATCCCGATGTGGTATATCGGCTGGAGATATTTTTATTTTACCCTGGTGTGGTACATTGGCTGGAGATATTTTTATTTTACCCCAGTATGGCACACTGGCTAGAGATCTTTTTATTTTACCCCGGTGTGGTACATCGGATGGAAATATTTTTATTTTACCCCAGTGTGGTACACCGTTTGGACGGATTTTATATATGGATTTATCGTTGGCTGGTCGCTGGCATTACAGTTATAGTTTCTTTCTTGTGCATTTCTTAATTGCATTTTAATCTCATATAGAGTTATTATCTGGTTTCAGTTTCCAGGATTCCAGGTTGTTGCCATTCCTTATTCCTGGTTCAGTTATCTTGAGTTCAGTTATGTTATAGTAAGTTGTTATCAATTAAAGGTTGCAGAGTTCCAGGTTATATTTATCCTTTATATGTTTATGTTCTAAGTTAGTTATTACAGGATCGTTATCTCATGGTTATAGTTTCAGCCTTATATACCAGTACATTTCATTCGTACTGACATCCCCTTGCTTGGGGACCTGCGTTCGTGCCGTAGGTGCAGGTAGAGGTTAGGATGACCAGTTGAGTAGCAGTTCATGAAATCAACAGATGGTTGGTATGCTCCTTTCTTCCTGGAGCTAGGGCTTAGTTATTTATGCTTGAGTTTTGAGATGCAGTTATGGGTAGGTCGGATCCCTGTTACGATCATCAGTCAGTTTACTCTTTAGAGGGTTTGTGGACTTAGTGTGTACAATGTTATTCAGTTTGTGGCCTTGTCGGCTTATTGTTGCTTGGTTTAGCACACTAATTGCCTTGGTTGCATTTCAATTGTTTACCCCGTATTGTTGAGACCTTATGGGTCCAGTTTATTCTTCAGTTAATTGTGATAGGTGGCCTGCATGGCCTAAGTGTTACAGTTACAAATGTCATATAGCCGGCTTCTCGATCAATCATGAATCGAGTGCCAGTTGTGCCCTACCCCAGTTTTGGGACGTGACATTAACGCGTCTTGCAGACACCCTAGGACACTTCAAACCTATGGCTTTGATACCAAGTTTGTCATGACCCGAACATATACCAGGATCGTAGATACGGGACAAGGGACCTCGAGAGACCCCAAATCGACCCATGGCACATGCATACATATTATCTCATTTAATAAAGTAGAATACTTAGCATATTATCATAGCGGAAATGTAATCATAGCATAGCACCAGCAAATAATAAGCGTACACATAAGATATATACTACATATTGTCTGGAAGCCTCTACTATATACGATGGGTTGAATGGACAACATCCCCAACTAACCCGAATAATACTTAAACATAGGATAACATAAAAGTCCGTCAAGCAGCCCTCGGAACATGAGGACTCACCAATAAACTAAGAACGTAAGCTGAGATGGACTAAGGATGAGGATGAGCCTGAGATTCGAACCCCGTATCATGAGATGATATAGAATAGAAGGTATGCAGTCAGTACGTGAAATGTACCGAGTATGCAAGGTAAGTAAGTAAACAGACGTTAAAAGTAAAATAAACTCATACATAAACATAGGAGAAGGACATCATGCTTGTATAATAAATTTCATAAGAAAACATGAGGCTCAAGGCTTCCAAATCATTTATAAATCATAATCGTAAGTAAACTTTATCATAACATAACTTGAGCCAATAACATAAATATAACAATGCATAAAACATACAGAACAATGGGAGGGATCGTCATAACCAACACCATCATGGTAGAGCCTTTCATGATGCCCCAACTATCTCACTCAAGTGGGCAGAGCCGACCCTGGCTTGCCAGGTGAGGGTCGTGCATTAGGCGTGATATCATATTTGAGGGGATCATTATCAATATAATATATCATTAGAAACCCATGGTGGCACGTGGTTATGAGACACCAGCATAGTCCTTTGAACGCCGGGCTGCTCGGTGCTAGACATGACTCCCAAAAACATGCATATAGGCTCATACGTAAATCAATAACATCATGAATTAAGATTCATTGGCTAAAATATAACATTTATCATCATTGATCCCCTTTAAAACATGCTTAGGAAAGAATCAATGGCCCTTTCTATCAGCCAACATCATAAATCGATAAATCGTGTAATTAGTTTATAAATTGTAGATCATTCTTCAATATGTGGGAATTTCCCAATACTTTGACACACTCAATTCTGTAAAAAGTATGCTTATATACATGGGTAACTTAAAATCATGCTTTTCCATCATCAATAAACTCAAGTATTGAATATTCATCATAAATCATAACTTTCATGAACCTTCATCAAATTGGCATTTTCGATTTAAAAAGATTGAAACATGATTTTAAAGAAAATAATATTAAACCCGTCCATCATTCATAATTCAATAATTAAAACTCAATTAAATCAAACCCATAAAGAGAAATCACATTTTCATGCATTTGGGTAAAACCCCATGGAATTGAATAGGAGGATTCATGATTAAATTCAAAATTTGGGCACGGGTGTGGAATAAATCACCGTTTCTAAACCCTACATACCTGGGAATGGATTGATTTAAATGTTCCTTGAATACCCATAAAGAAATTGATAGAATTTTGGAGAAGAAGACCTTGAATCTCCCTAAAACCCCTCTAAAAGATCTTGCATCGGAATGGGCATGCATTCGGGACTTAACGCATCTTAACACACTCAGAAAAATACACAAAACGACATAGTTTAGGGTCTCAAAGCATGGAAAAGTCGAATATGACTTTAATAAAATTTCCCTAGCAAATTGGTCTGGACGGACCAACAGACGTAGCAACTAATCATTGGTAGCTTCAACGACTCGTGGTACGGCCCACCACATGGACTGCCCAAGTCCAATTCCCGAATTCAAACTATGATTGGACAGGACGGGTCGTCCTAAGCTTCAATGGGTCGTTCCTTCAGTCGTTGTTTCCTTCTTCTGAAACTCTGCACTTCTATTCAACTAGCCTCACCACGACTCGTTGTTAGATACAACAGGTCGTAGTTCCCATCTGTCATTTCCCACTAGAGATTTGGGCTCCCTTACTACGACTCTTCACAACGGGTCATTGTAAACCACAACGGGTCATTGCATGACCCGTAAAACTCCCCAACTGCTACACCCATCTCCTACCACGACCACTAACAACGACTTGTTGTTTCATACAATGATTCGTTACATCAATCATTGCCTCCACTGCCACCTAAACACCTGAACCAATGACTGCCAACAATGGCTCGTGGTTACATACCACGAGTCATTGCACCTCTCGTCCTGCAACTTTTTCCCCAACTTTCAGCAGTTTTGCATTTTAGCCTCCCGAGTATACTCTTAGGCACTTCCAGGGTATTACACCCAACAAGTTTGGAAAACTAAACATAAAGGATAACTGATATCAACTGGTCGTCAGAGATAAGGACTCACCAATGAACAAGATGCTAATTTTGGGAACGAGCTATGACGGTGTTGAGTCTGAAGATTGGAGCCTATATCATAAAATGATACAACATAAAGTATGCGTTCAGTACGTGGAATGTACCGAGTATACAAGGTAAGTAACACGGAAATTTTAAATGCATAAAAAATCATAAAAGTAGGACAACATTCCTGTTCAGACTCAACTACACGCAAGTGCACGTGGTCGTACAAGTAGTAAAGTGGCTTTATTTCAAGCCAAGTATCGATCCCACAGGGACTGAATTATGGTAGTAATTATCCTAATTGTTAGTGAACGATATCGTTATGAAGGTAGACAACCAAACAAATAATGTTTTTGAGTCAATATTAATAGTTAATGTGAACCTAAGTAAAGATGGTATTGAAGTCTGAACAATAGCAATGAACAAGCGAGGCTAAGGAAAACATGCAGGGACGTCATTTATTAATTAAAATAAGTCAATCTTCTCTTCGGTTGTTAGTCAGGAATTAATAACCCATGGATTGGATCTTTCGACTCCTCTCCAATTAAAGAATCATGAGACTTACATTACACATTTCTGTGATGCAAAAGCCCCATGCCCTAGCCATACATAACAAATTCCGTAAATGACTAATATGACATTACATATATATTTCTATTCTGAATGTAAATCTTCTCTTAATTTTCTCAACAAAGAAAAGATCATATTCCACCAATTCACATCTATCCAACTAATTTCCCTTTCAGAATCAAAATTGGAATTCTAGAATATACATTAACATTGGCCTAACATTAACGTAGTAAAAACAAGAATTGATAGAACAACCATTATAGAGAAGATGAAAACTGAAATAATTATTAATTACATTCCTCTACAATTATCCTTAACTTCAGCAAGAGGTGAATTAGCCACTCATTTGTGGATTAAACATCTTCAAACAAGTAGAATTCATAAAAGAAATTGAAATTAAAGAGAAAAAGGAAGAGAATTAACCCTAGGAATTCTTCTTCTCAATTGCCTGCTATCCACGTTCTACCTCAAAAATGTCAGATCCTTTAAAATAAAACATAAGTGTGCTATTTATACTAGTGAGAATTTTTCCCGGAATAACTGGCAACGTAGCACGGAGTGTATCGCGGAGCCTCAGCTCCGTGCCACGTCCCTGTCGCGGACCTCCACTGGAACTCAGCTTCTAGGTAATTTCCTTCAGCGTGGCACGACATGTATCGTGGAGCCTCACCTCCGTGCCACGGTGCCATCGCGCACCTCCACTGGAATTTGACATAAAATTCCCCTCTAAGCAGACTGCTTCCGTGATGGTAGCGTGACTCGACCCCCATCGCGGAGCCCCTATTTTGGCCAATTTTCCTTGTCAACTTCCGCTTCTTGCTTCCGAGTCCATTTCCACTCTTCACCAACTTGTAGATTAGCTTCCAAAAATTCCTTCTTGACTGCAAAACAACACTAATCATGTTGGTTAGTATAAATCCACATTTACATATAAATCACATGAGAATGCACACATAAAAGTAGATAAACAAGTAGAAATAAAGTATTAAAGTATCACTTCGGCATGCAATTATGCCCAAGATCACCTACCCCACACTTAAAACCTTGTTCGTCCTCGAACAATACTTTCACATCTCATGCAATTGAAACCCACGCATAGCTAATTAGGCGCGACCATTCAAGCTACGACTATAAGGATTATTTAAGATAGCAAATCATCAAGAGAGCATGCATGGTTTCATCAATAAAATGAAGTACACCATATTAAGACCTCCTAACCTCAAGAATTGATTCTCGATCTTGGCAAACTCGTGCAAATCAACCGATCAAGACATCCGACACGAATGTTATCTCTCATTAAGCATGTGCCCTCACAACACAAGGGAGTTACCCCATGTTCGCTCATAAAATTTCCAAAGCTCTACATGTAGGGGTATGTGAATAAGATTACACTCGCTCTCCCAAAGAATTCACATGCATCATGTCGTGAACCATAAGCTTGCCCTTAGTGTTTTACTCCACTAATTTAAGGATGCATGATGTAAGATCACGTAGGACTTAATGGGTTGTAATGTAATCTAAGGAACTAGTAAATACTGGGCTAACCAATAATAGTAACTAGCTTCCCTAAGAGCTTTTAATACATCCCACCTTCATTACGGACATTGCTTCTTCCTCAATCCTCCCACTCTTGAATTTTCTCTTTGTTTTTGTTCCCATTTCTTTAGGCACACTCGACTTACTAGCAAAGAGTATTTACGCAACTTTTTTCTTTTTTCATTCATTGGTTTTCTTACTCTCTACTAATAATTAATCAATTCCAAACAAGTGCACCTTTGGCCTTTTCTTTAACTTTCACAACTTCCGCTTTCCCTTCCGTTTCAAACTTCTCACTCCTTCACTCTTTGGGAAAATTGTTTTTTCTTAAGCGCTTAGGAGTTTTGGATCAAATTCACGGCTAATGAAAAAAAGGATTAAGCTTGGTTTGTATCTATCAAAGAATAGGCTAAAGGCTCAATGGGGCTAACTAGGATTTAACATTAAAGGTGGGTACGATAAGGGAGAAACTTTCGGTTCATTCAAAGAAATGCCTACATCCTTTCCTACAATCCACATCCTTCATTTCGTTTAATATACACACTAGGCAAGTTCTAGAAACTTCACAATAGCATGGAATATTCGAAAACTCACACTCACTGCACATGCTCAACTTAAGACATATTCACAGACTCTTCATTCAGTTAATTGCAAGAATTCACTAATTAAGCCTTAATCACACCGAATCGAATTCTTGGGCCTAGGTATCTCAACATGTTTAACACATTTGCATGCTTCCGTACGAATCACACTTGCATCTTACAATCAAGTGTAGCATGTAACAAGAATGTCGAACCATTAATTAGCTACACGTTTGGAAAAAAACGAAAGAAAGAAAAAGAAAAAAAAATCTAATCCTATCGACTAAATTTCCCTTATGACGGTCATCATCCATCCATTATAGGGAACAGTCGCTATCTACGATGTCGGTTCAAGGGGACTATTCTCGGGAAAAGCACCGAAAACAAAAATCGAGAAACCCAAACAAAAATATTTCGATAGAAAAAAGTTAAATATAATCAAAAAATTTACACATCACAGAAAATTTACACATCACAAGCAGCAGCAGCTAAATATTTATTACAACACCAGCTACCACAATTTCATCAGTTGCATAACATGAAACACAGAGTCACAGGGTCACAATTAGCACAATAAAAAAAACACAAACACAAACAACAAGCACCTAACTACTTCCACCCCACACTTAATCGGAACACTGTCCCCAGTGTTCACATAGTTGCAATTTAAAAACAAAGTTTGGGTGGTGTAACTCCCTGATCAATCAAAATATTCAATCTCTTCATCAGGTTCCAGTGCCTCATCGCCAAGATCAGAATCGTCCCTGCCATCCTCCACACTCAATGTCTGAGTCCTCCCGGCGTGTTTCCTCATCAGTAGGGACGTCATCATGCACAGATCTACAAATGTGGGCCCCACTCTGCATAAAGCTCGGGCATGCTCATTGAATGGATAGTCCATGTCGAGCTGCCACAACTCATACTCCGTCGCAGGCCTTCCACCAATGCGCAGCTGCAACATTTGTATCCCATACATTTGGGCCATGGATTGATCATCCTGAGCATGTTGCTCGACTAGTGTAAGCACAGGCCCATATGTAGTATCAGGTGCCTTGGTTTTAGTAACATCCAAAGCACGCTTGTCAAGCTGAGGGATGTAGTCCAGGGCCTCTTCCTCAATACCGTGGCCCCTCAGGAAAGTGGCGAGAAGACCACCAAACCCATACCGATGCCCCTGATGTAGTCGGGCTCTCTTCATGGCGGAGATGATCACCGCCCCAACATTAATTTCCAGCCCTTTCATCAGTGCATACACTAGATGAACTCTATCCCGGGTGACATCAGTCATGTGCACCCCCAGGATTAGACACGAGCAAACTATCTTCAACCATATCCAAGCCTCTCTGTTCATCTGGGAATATGACAATGTCTGGTGGTAGCCCCTTTCCTTGTGCCGACCCCACCTGGCTATTGATCGAGCTCCACATAAAGTGCGTCTGATATCTGCGTATGGTGGAGTGATGTTCAGTTGACGGAGGACATGAGCGTCTGTGTCCCGTGCCCCCAGGATTGCATTTAGATGGTGTAGTTCAAAGGTAACCACCTGGCCTCTGATCTTGATGGTGTGGCTGCGCAAAGTCGGGTTCCAGTTAGCGTAGAATTCCCGGATAAGATAGAGATTGCACTCTCTGGGTTCTTCAAAAATGAAGTTTAGCCCAGCAGTGTCAATCCTATGTAGAATCCGTGGGAATTCCTGTGCTAGTGGTTCCCGTGCTATCTGTTCCTCCGGGAAGTACTTGGTTTCCTTGTGTTTGGAATACCATTTCTTCCCCACATCTATCACCCATCTGGTTCCATACTATCGGCGTTGCCCTCGAGGAACAGCTGGTGCTACTGGTACTGCTGCCCCGGTTCTTACTCTTTTTCTGCTGGCGCCAGATGTGGATGTGCCCTTACCTTTATCCTGCCTTCTAGAAATTTGTCCTATGCATTCAAAAACATACAGTTCAAATGTTATTTGAGGCATAGTTGGCTACGACTAAGGTTGGGCTTAATTTGATCACCCCACACTTAGTCGTTAGCCGCAGTCAACATAATTCGACAAAAACATTCACACATATATTTCTTTTTTCTTCAGTTCTTAATTCCCAACATGCTCAGTGCATTCATACAAGTCGATGGAACAATCTCTTTGTACTACTCAGACTTCATATAATGAATTACGAAAATTCCTCCATCGATTCAATTATATAATCATGAGCACTTTGCAATTTGCGCACAACAACCTATGATAATTTCCTATTTTCATCCCCCGAAAATCCATCTTCTACCATAGCATAATCCACTTTAATCACAATATGTTTCAATTCAAACAACATGCAATTTCATTCTCAACCCTCATTATCAACATCGTAAGATTTTTAACAAATCATGTAACTATTGAGTTAATCTAATCACAACGATCATATGAACCTCATTAATCCATAACTCAATTGATTACAACATTTATTCATCACTTAGGGCGGAATTTCATCAAAGAACAAATGTTCAAGAATCGAAATATTCAGCAATAATGAGAAAAAATTCGAGAACATACCTTTACTTGATGAAATCTAAGAAGAATCGAAGAAATTTTATCACTAGGTCCGCGACACATTGAGGGAGAAGGGGTTCTGGGGTGTTGGTCGCGGAGGGTTTGAGGAAATGGGGAAAAATTAAAGGATTTGGGGTTGAAAAGGTTGATTTCATGCGGGTTTACCCAGTGACCCGAGGTGACCTGACACGAAATAAGCCTCAACGTGTCACGGAGGCCATCACGGAGGCCAGGCTCCATGACACGGAGCCATCGCGGAGGCTCACTAGAATTTTGTTAAAAATTCCGGAATGCACCTCAACGTGTCACGGAGAGTAACGCGGAGGTCCTCCTCCATGACACGGAGCCATCGTGAAGGCTCTCTGGAAATTTCCCCAAGTTTTATTTTTTTACCTTGATTTTTCCTTTGCATTTTTGTATTTTGGCCCTCCATTTCACCTGAAAATCATTCAACCATAAAAATTTATTAGAAATCATAGGTTGCCTCCCAACTATTGCCAACCTTTTTCTCTTTTTTTTCTTTTTTCAATAATCCTAACTACTCTATTACATTACATTCACGGGTTGCCTCCCGTGCAGCGCTTGGTTTACCGTCGCGACTCGACGTTGTTCATCCTTAATCATCTACTAACGTGATAGACGTCTTCTCTCGAATAACGTCTTCACCCTAGTAATGCTTACATCTCTGCCCGTTTACCAAAAATGTGGCACTTTTATCCTCTTGCCACAATTCAACTACCCCGTGTGGGGTCATTCTCACAACATCAAATGGCCCTGACCACTTGGACCGCAACTTTCCCAGAAGGAGTTTCAACCTCAAGTTAAACAGCAACACTTTTTGCCCTGACTCAAAGATCAGAGGTACCATGGGCCTGTCGTGCCACCTTTTAGTTTTCTCCTTGTAGCATTTAGCACTGTCAGAGGCGTGCCATCGAAACTCGTCTAATTCACTCAGCTGCATCAACCTCTTCTTTCCTGCTAGCTCAGGATCCATATTTAGCTCTCTTACGGCCCAAAAAGCTCGATGTTCCAGCTCCACAGGTAGATGACATGCCTTTCCATAAACCAATCTGTACGGAGAAGTCCCAATGGGTGTCTTGTATGCAGTTCTGTAAGCCCACAACGCATCATCAAGTTTGCTTGCCCAATCAATTCGTTGTGCATTCACTGTTTTCTGTAGAATCTACTTAATCTCCCTGTTTGACACCTCTACTTGCCCGCTAGTTTGGGGATGATATGCTGTCGCCACCTTGTGCCACACCCCATACTTAGCTAGCAAGTTTCTGAAACCTGTATTCACAAAATGAGCCCCTCCATCACTGATAATAGCTCGGGGCGTACCAAACCTGGTGAAAATTTGCTTCTTCATAAATTTCGTCACCACCTTGTTGTCGTTCCTGGGACAAGCTACTACCTCGACCCACTTAGACACGTAGTCAACTGCTACCAAGATGTAACGATTACCAAATGAAGGTGGAAATGGGCCCATAAAGTCTATTCCCCATACATCAAAAACCTCAACTTCTAATATCTGATGCAGTGGCATCTCCTGTCTCCTTCCTATTGTTCCTGTTCTTTGACATCTATCACACATTTTGACATAGGCTGTAGCGTCTCTAAACAATGTAGGCCAAAAAAAATCTGACTGTAGCACCTTGTGAGCTGTTTGCTCTCCTTCGTGGTGACCTCCATACAGCGATGAGTGACAACTCCTCAGTACTTCTGCAATCTGTCTTTCTGGAATGCATCATCTCATCACTTGATCCGGTCACTGTTTAAACAGATACGGCTCATCCCACATGTAATACCGAGAATCATGCCTTAGCTTCTTTCTTTGCTGAGCCGTTGCCTCAGGTGGGTATACTCCACTTACCAACAAGTTCACAATGTCTGCATATCAAGGGATTTCAGCTTCCCTTATTGCTGAGAGCTACTCATCGGGGAACTCTTCTCTGATGCTATCACCTTCCTTCATATGCGAACGGCTTTCCAATCGCGATAGGTGATCTGCAACTTGATTCTCGCTTCCCTTTCTGTCCCGAATCTCCAAATCAAACTTTTGTAGCAATAATATCCATCTGATTAGCCTGGGATTCGCATCCTTCTTTCCAAACAAATACCGAATTGCTGCATGATCAGTATATACCACCACTTTCGAACCCACCAGGTAGGATCTGAACTTGTCAAATGCAAACACCAAAGCCAGCATCTCCTTCTCTGTGACTGTATAATTGACTTGGGCAACGTCAAGTGTTTTGCTTGCATAATAAATGGAATGAAATATTTTATTCCTACACTGCCCCAATACTACTCCTACAACCATGTCGCTTGCATCACACATCAACTCAAAAGGATGTTCCCAATCCGGAGAAATGAGAATAGGCGCTTCCACCAGTTTCTGTTTTAGCTCCTCGAATGCTTCTACACAATCTTTGTCAAATTCGAACTTCACCTCTTTTTCTAGCAACCAGCATATCGGTCTAGAAATTTTTGAGAAGTTCTTGATGAACCATCTGTAAAACCCAGCATGTCCAAGAAAGCTGCGAACACCCTTCACTGACACTGGTCGTGGTAGCTTTTCAATCAACTCAATCTTTGCACGATAGACTTCCAACCCTTTGCATGACACTTTATGGCTAAGGACGATACCTTCCTTGACTAAATATGGCACTTTTCACAGTTGAGCACCAGGTTTGAGTCTTCACATCAAGCTAACACCTTGTCAAGATTCAGCAGACACGTAGCAAACGAATTACCGAAAACAGAAAAGTCATCCATAAATACCTCGACAAAATCTTCCACCATATCGTGGAAGATCGCCATCATGCATCGCTCGAATGTGGCTGGTGCATTGCATAGACCAAATGGCATTCACCTAAAAACATATGTCCTATAAGGACATGTAAAAGTGGTCTTCTCCTGATCCTCCGGTGCTATGGCTATTTGATAATAGCCGGAATATCCATCCAGAAAACAATAATACTCCTGACCTGCCAACCTGTCCAAAATCTGATCAATAAATGGAATAGGATAATGATCTTTCCTCGTGGCCTCATTGAGCTTCCTGTAATCCATGCAAATTTGCCAGCCAGTAACTGTGCATGTGGGGATTAGCTCATTCTTTTCATTGGTGACCACGGTCATCCCTCCTTTCTTCGGAACACATTGAACTGGGCTAACCCATTCACTGTCTGAGATGGGATATACCACACCTGCATCAAGCCACTTGATCACTTCCTTTCTGACTACATCTTTCATCACCGGGTTCAACCTCCGCTGATGTTGCACAGTTGGCTTGGATCCTTCTTCCATGAATATCCTATGTGTGCATAAAGCTGGACTGATTCCCTTGATGTCTGACATTTGCCAACCCATTGCTCTCTTCCGCCTCTTAAGGACCAAAAATGCATCTTTCACTTGTGCATCTGTCGGTTCTACTGAAATGATGACTGGCAAGGTGTCATATTCCCCCAAAAATACATACTGCAGATGTGGAGGAAATGTCTTTAACTCCAATTTTGGTGCCTCGTCAATTAATGGCCTTGGCAAGGGTCCAAGGACCTATTCAGCGGTTCAAAGTCCTGCTTCCTGAAGAACCATTTTGGCTCATTCAAAGTCTGCACCATCTCATATGTAGCACTGTCCCCAAAATGATCGTAGCCCACCAAGGCTCTCTCCAATGGGTCCTGTGAGTCAACAATCTGAAGGGTCGATTCCTGATTTACAACACTGATTGCTGATAGCTCCTCATAAATCGCCGGTAGCTTCATGGCCTTGTATACATCAAAAACCTCTACTTTTTCATGCGCTCGCATGCTTAGCTGCCCAGCAGCCACATCAATCAAGGCTCGCCCGGTTGCTAAGAAGGGACGTCCCAAAATAAATGGGACTTCCGCATCCGGCTCAAAATCCAGAATTATAAAATCCACGGGGAAAATGAGGGAGCCCACTTGCACTACCACATCCTCCACAATACCATCAGGTCTGGTCAGTGAACAGTCAGCTAGCTGCAAGATCACAGTAGTTGGTCTAGGGCTGCCCAACCCCAACTTCTTAAACACTGATGTTGGCATTAAGTTTATGCTTGCTCCCAAATCACACAATCCACGAGCTTGAATAGACTGCCCAATTGTAATCTGAATAGTAAAGCTCCCAGGATCCTTGAGCTTGTCGACAATCTATTCTGTATTCGGGAGGTGCACTCCTCAGTTAGTGCCACTGTAGCATACTCCGTCAATTTGCTTTTGTTTGCTACAATGTCCTTGATGTGCTTGGCATATTTCGGCACTCCCTGCAAAACATCAACTAAAGGTAAATTAATATGTACTTGTTTCAACACTTCCATAAATTTCTTGAAGAAAGATTCCTCCTTGTGCATTTTTAATCTCTGAGGAAACGGGGGCGGTGGTCTTTCTATCTCGGCTGCCTTTTCCTTCCCCCTCACATCATCATGTTCTTCATCCTTTTTTGCCGCTCCAGATTGCTGAGGTGGCCTTTCTGGTTCCACCTCCTTGAGTTGAATTCCACTCCTGGTAGTAACTGCATTGACCTACTTGGGATTTGGGTCAGTATCGCTTGGTAATCCTCCCCTTGGTCTGGTGTTTTGGGCTCCAGCTAACTGTCCAAACTGGTACTCCAATGCCTTTGTAGCTAAGTGCTGATTTTTCATAATCAGCCTGCATCTGTGCTTGGTTAGCTATTATGGTTTTGAACATATCCTCGATGTTGCTGGGTGGTGGGGGAGGTGCATTGTTTCCTCTATATTGAGACTGAAAATTTTGATGCCCCCCTTGGTTTCTCTGCACGCCCTGATTTGAACTCTGTCCTTGATGACTAGTACTCCCCCATGAAAAATTCGAATGATTCCTCCAATTTGGGTTGTAACTATTGCCATACTGTTGATTACTGTTCCTCTGGACGTTTCCAACAAAATTCACCGAGTATGGATTGGCACCACAACACTCAGCTGAGTGTTCACTACTTCCACATACTTCACACCATACCTGATGAACTACATTGACTGGGGCTTGTGCCTGGCTCAAGATCATACTGCTGAAGTGGGTGTTAAGTTGATTTTGCAAAGCAACTATCTGTGCAGCGATAGCTGTAAAACCATCCACCTTAAAGACTCCTGCAGCTTTCTTTGCTCCTCCTCGAGTTGAATCCACATTCCATTATGGATTTCCCTGTGAAATACGGTTTAATAAAGTGTAAAGCTCTTCATAGGTCTTCTCCAATGCCTGCCCACCGGCTACTGAATCTAACAGAATCTTAGTATGCGGTTCCAAACCCTTAATGAACGTGTCCACCAACACATCATTAGACTGGTGATGATGAGGACAATCCCTTAGCATTGACTTGAATCTCTCCCAAGCCTGATACAAATTCTCACCCTCTCTCTGTTTGAAACTTAGAATCTGACTTCTAAGTCTGGTTGTCTTCCCTGATGGAAAGAATCGTATCAAAAAATTCCTTGCGAGGTCCTCCCAAGTAGTGATCGAATTTGGTGGTTCAGCTTTCAACCACCTCTTTGCTTCCCCCAACAGTGAGAATGGGAATAATGTAAGCCTCACATAGTCGGATGATACTCCAGCGGGGATATAGGTGTCACTTATCTCCAAAATGTTTTGGAGATGTTGTTGTGGATCTTCATGAGGGAGACCTGTAAATTGCCCGCTGGTGTGCAACAACTGCACCATATTCTTCTTGAGTTTGAATCTCCCTCTTGGCTGTGGTCTGCGAATGCTGGATGTTACATTATTTACGTGTGGGATTGCCACTTCGCGGACCGGTCTTGATGCCATCTCTTCGGGCACTAAAACTGCCCTTACAATCGGTGGATTCTGTTGCTGCTCAAGAATTTCCTGTCTTAATAACTGTAGCTTCTTCTCTAGAGCTTCCCTTCTTTGTTGATGAAATTGTCTCTTTGGCTCTATAAATGAATCCACCAACTCCTTGTCTCTTGCCAGCGTTCAGAGAAAAAAAATTCAGTACCTGCAAGAGAAAGGCTAAGATCAAGTTGTCAACACTTATATCGAATTTTTAAACTAACAGTAAGAGAATTAAATAACCAATTGCCAGTCCCCGGCAACGGGGCTAGAAACTTGGTCGGACTCAACTACACGCAAGTGCACGTGGTCGTACAAGTAGTAAAGTGGCTTTATTTCAAGCCAAGTATAGATCCCACAGGGACTGAATTATGGTAGTAATTATCCTAATTGTTAGTGAACGATATCGTTATGAAGGTAGACAACCAAACAAATAATGTTTTTGAGTCAATATTAATAGTTAATGTAAACCTAAGTAAAGATGGTATATTGAAGTCTGAACAATAGCAATGAACAAGCTGAGGTTAAGGCAAACATGCAGGGATGTAATTTATTAATTAAAATCAGTTAATCTTCTCTTCGGTTGTTAGTCAGGAATTAATAACCCATGGATTGGATCTTTCGACTCCTCTCCAATTAAAGAATCATGAGACTTACATTACACATTTCTGTGATGCAAAAACCCCATGCCCTAGCCATACATAACAAATTCCGTAAATGACTAATATGACATTACAAATATATTTCTATTCTGAACGTAAATCTTCTCTTAATTTTCTCAACAAAGAAAAGATCATATTCCACCAATTCACATCTATCCAACTAATTTCCCTTTCAGAATCAAAATTGGAATTCTAGAATATACATTAACATTTGCCAAACATTAACGTAGTAAAAACAAGAATTAATAGAACAACCATTATAGAGAAGATGAAAACTGAAATAATTATTAATTACATTCCTCTACAATTATCCTTAACCTCAGCAAGAGGTGAATTAGCCACTCATTTGTGGATTAAACATCTTCAAACAAGTAGAATTCATACAATCAATTGAAATTAATGAGAAAAAGGAAGAGAATTAACCCTAGGAATTCTTCTTCTCAACTGCCTGCTATCCACGTTCATACTCAAAAATGTCAGATCCTTTAAAATAAAACCTAGGTGTGCTATTTATACTAGTGAGAATTTTTTTCGGAATAACTGGCAACGTGGCACGGAGTGTATCGCGTAGCCTCAGCTCCGTGCCATGGCCCTGTCTCAGACCTCCACTGGAACTCAACTTCTAGGAAATTGCCTTCACCGTGGCACGACGTGTATCGCGGAGCCTCACCTCCGTGCCACGGTGCCATCGCGCACCTCCACTGGAATTTGACATAAAATTCCCCTCTAAGCAGACTGCTTCCGCGATGGTAGCGTGACACGGCCCCCATCGCGAAGCCCCTATTTTGGCCAATTTTCCTTGTCAACTTCAGCTTCTTGCTTCCGAGTCCATTTCCACACTTCACCAACTTGTAGATTAGCTTCGAAAAATTCCTTCTAGACTGCAAAACAACACTAATCATGTTGGTTAGTATAAATCCACATTTACATACAAATCACATGAGAATGCACACATAAAAGTAGATAAACAAGTAGAAATGAAGTATTAAAGTATCACTTGGGCATGCAATTATGACCAAGATCAATGCTCATAACATAAATATCATAATGGAACATAAGGCTCAAGGTTTTCAAAGCATTCGTAAATCAACCATAATCATAATCTTAAGAGAAAAACTTCATTAAACATGTCTTGAGCCAAAATAATAGGAACATAACCATGCATAAATCATGAGGAACAATGGGAGGACTCGTCATAACCGACACCATTATGGTAGATCCTTACATGATACCCCAACTATCTGACTCAAGTGGGCAGAGTCGTCCTAGGCTTGCTAGGAAAGGGACGTGCATTATGTGATATCACGAAAGAGGGGATCCATTAACATTGTAATATATCAACATGAACCTACGATGGCACATAGATATAATACATCGGTGTAGTCCTTTGAACGCCGGGCTACTCAGTGTAGACACAGCTCCCAAAAACATGCACATTAGGCTCGTATGTAAATCATAAACATCATTCATGAGATTCATGGACAAATAAACATTAACATCATTGATCCCCATTTACATACATGTTTATCCATGAATCAAGGGCCCATAAATCGGCCATCTTCATAAATCGATCAATCATAAAATTCATATCATAAATCATAAATCGTACTTGAACATGTGGGCATTGCCCAATACTTTAGCATGCTTGAAAATACTCAATTCACTTGAAAACACATGGGTAACTTAAAAACATGCTTTTCATCATTAATACCTTATCATACATGAACATTCATCATAAATCTCAACTTTCATGAATTTCTCATAAATGGGAATTTAAATTTTGTAAAGCTTGAAACATGATTTTAATGAAAATAATGTAAACCTTGCCCATGATTCATAATTCAATAATCAAAACTCATTTAGATCATACCCATGTAGAGAATTAGAAATTTCATGCATTGAGTTAAAATCCCATAGAATCAATATAGGAATTTTCATGATTTAGAGAGAGATTGGGCATGGGTGTGAACAGATTCACCCATTCATAACCCTACATACCTGGGGAAGATATGATTTCACCAACCCTTAAAGCCCAATGAAATATTGAAGGAAAACTTTAAGAGCTCTAACTTGATCACCTCCTAAACCCCTTCAATATGCATGCATGGATGTGAATGAGCTTAGGATAGATTTCCCCTTATAAAATACTGCATTTCGAGCCTTAAATGACATAGTCTAGGACCCTAGGGCTTAGGAATGATGAAAATACCCTAAAGGAATTTCCTAAAAATTTTGCACTAGTAGTGACAACGACTGATCCTACGGGTCGTGCCTTGATACCACGCCTCGTGGTATCCGTCCGTTACATCTCCTGCCCATTCTTAACTTCTCAGATTCAATCCCATAACTCGACAGGATGAGTCATTACAACAAGGTACGGTCCGTTGAATCCTCCCGTTACTTCCCTTGACGACCTGTACCTGGGCCTTTCCACAAGCCACACCACGACTCGTTCCTACTTCCAATGAGTCATGGTCTCCATCCGTCACTTAGACTGGGAATTTTCCTACCCTTTACCATGGTTACTCACCACGATCTGTTGCGGTTCACAATGAGTCGTCCTATGACCTATTACTTTCTCCTAGACTAAGGACCAGTCTCACCACAACCACAAGTCACGACTCATGACATCAAACCATGGTTTGTTCCATGACCCATTACTCCCAACCTCAACCCTTCTGCACCTCACCGCGGACACCTCCTACGGATCATTGGAGGAACCAATGATCTGTTACAAGACCTGTTCTGTGATAATTTTCCAGATTTCTGCCAACTTCCATTTTTAAATTTCCAGGTCTAGTCTTAGGAACTTCCGAAGTATTACAATGGTATGCTCCATTACTAGTGCAGGATGTGTGTATATGATGTAGGTGACCTGAGACAACAGATATTGGCAGAAGCACATAGTTCGAAATATTTTATCCACCCAGGTGCCACTAAGATGTATCGAGATTTGCAGGATATTTACTAGTGGAACGACATGAAATTTGCAGAATTTTTGGCTAAGTGCCCGAGTTGCCAGTAGGTTAAGGTGAACATCAGAGACCTGGAGGTATGACATAGGATATCAGCATACCCACATGGAAGTGGGAAGAAGTAAATATGGACTTTATTACAAGTCTACCTCGTACTTGCCGTAGCATGACTCAATTTGGGTGATAGTAGATCGGATGACCAAGTCAGTACATTTCCTCAAGTTAAAACTACAGACTCAGCTAAGGATTATGCTATGCTATATATCCGTGAGCTAGTCAGACTTCATGGAGTGCCTTTGTCCATTACTTCAGATAGAGGTACGCAGTTTTCCTCGCATTTCTAGAAGTCATTTCAGAAAGGACTCGGTACCCAAGTCAAGCTCAGCACAACTTTTAACCCTCAGACAGATGGACAAACTGAGCAGACTATTCAGACCTTAGAAGATCCACTGAGAGCTTGTGTGATTGATTTCAAAGGCATTTGGGATGATCACTTGCCTCTCATTGAGTTTTCATATAACAACAACTACCGCTCCAGTATTCAGATGGCCCTGTTCCAGGCATTATATGGTAGGAGGTGTAGATCTCCTATAGGGTGGTTTGAGGTTGTTGAAGGTACCTTATAGGGCAATACTCAGTTCATGAAGCTATCTAGAAGGTGCAACTTATCAGAAAAAGGTTGAAAATAGCGCAAAGTCGATAAAAATCCTATGTAGATGTGAGGAGGAGAGAGTTATAATTTGCGGTAGATGATTAGGTTTACCTGAAGATTTCACCCACGAAGGGGGTGATGAGGTTTGGAAAGAAAGGAAAACTCAGTACGAGATATGTGGGACCCTACAGGATTCTGAGGTGAATTGGCAGCATGGCATATGAGTTAGAGTTACCTCTAGAGTTAGCATCTGTGCACCCAGTCTTTCATGTGTCACTATTGAAGAAGTGCATCAGTGATCCGACTTCAGTTGTGCCACTAGACAGAGTGGGAGTGAAAGATAGTCTCTCTTATGAAGAGGTCCCAATTCAGATCCCAGACCATCAGGTTCGTAAGCCGAGGAACAAGAAAGTTGCTTCAGCAAAAGTCTTATGGAGGAACCAGCTAGTTGAGGGACCCACACGGGAAGAATAAGCAGACATGATTGCCAAATACCCTTATTTATTCCCTTCCAGTTCAATTCCATCATCAGGAACTAAATTCCTCCTCAGTACTCTGTTCAGTTCCATACTCATCAGCTCTATACAGATTTTCAATGTGCATTCTATTTGCATAAACTCTATTTGCATGGTTAAGTCAGTTCGGAGTCAGTTACTCCTTAAAAAAATAGTTCATAGTCTCAGTTTGGGAATAATGACTCTTTTCCTATTTTTTCTAGCAGTTTTAGCCTTCATTCGAGGACGAATGATCCCAAGGGAGAGATATTGTAACACCCTGATACTTTTCTAGACAAAACTCATACCTTGCAGGAAAAATCAGAAGAAACCAGAAATTTTGCCTTAGAACGATCGAGACAACGAGTCGTAGTTAGCTCCAACAACCTGTTGTCTGAGTCGTGGTCAGCCATGCCTTGGTCCTTCAGGAACCAAAGGAACATGGAATGACCCATTGTGAGAGACAACAAGTTGTCTTGTTATTCGTTGATCCCTAGCTTAGAACTCCCTTTTCCAGGAACCCACGACTCAACCAACGAGTCATTGTGTAATACAATGACTCGTGGTATGAGTCGTTAGTTGGGCTCCCAGTTATCCCCTTTAGTGACAATGAGTGGCAACAATGACCCGTTGTTTCACACAATGAGTCATTGTCACCACCTGTGGTGTCACGCTCAAGAATCCTTCAGGATTTCCAATACTCAGAATGAAAGGTGACAACGACTCATTGTCCCAGCCAACAAGTCATTGTGTCACCCATGAAGAGGGGGTCCAGTGTTCTTTTTAAATTTTGTACCAGTGGTTACGGGAGGTGATCGTGGGCAAAAATAGAATGCCCGAGTGATACTTTATAACTTAGTTTTTCCTTGTTTATCTATTTATTTATATACATTTTCATGTGATTTTATATAAATGTGAATATATGTACAAACCAACATGATTAGTCTTTGTTTTGTAGGTTTTAATGAATTTGAGGAACTAATTCATAAGTTCGTGAAGTAGAGGAATGGAGTCGGGAGCAAATTGTGAAAGTCGGCAAAGAGCATGCCATGGCAAGGCTGGCCGCGCCAGGCAGCGTGCCACACCCATGCAAGGCACGCGAGAAGAGGCAGCAGGCAGGTAGGCTCCAGCGCGCCAGCGCCGTGGCACGCCAGGGGAGATGCGCGCCAGCAACAGCCCAACGTGCTGCATAAGCAGCCTGTCACGCCGGCAGCGCGGTGACACTTGGCAATTTTTGCATCCGGAGGAAATTTCCAGAGAGCCTCCGCGTTACCTCCGTGTCATGGAGGCAATTCTCCGCGATACACTCCGTGACACGGAGCCATTCCACGATAGGGTTTCTCATTTACTATAAATAGGTCCCTTAGCTCCTAAAAACATTTTGTCACGATTTTATTTTGGAAAACTACCTAGGAGTGAAGGGAGAAGTGGGAGAACTCATCTAGGGTTTGTCAAATTCCCTTCTCTTCTACCAATTTCTTGTAAGTATGTTAATTTAGTTGTAGTTCCTTGTAGTTTTACGAACATGAATGGCTAGAACCCTTTCTCTAGGGTTGAAGCCATGAATTATGATTGTGTTTTTATGAAATTGTTTTGGAACTAAGTTATTGATTGTTGTTTTGTCTTTCCTTATGGATTATTGGTTGTTTTTATGATTGATCACCATGAAAACATACACGTTAACTTGGGCATTTGCTTGAAAAAGCATTTACCTAGGTCAGAACATGAGAATGTGAGGAGCATGATTGTATCTCGCGATATAATTTGTGTTAGGATAGAGATATACCTAATGCCTTGCTTGGTTTATAAAACGGGATTATTTAGAGACTGACTTAGAATTATCACATCACCACTCAAAGAAGTAGTTGTGTGGCTAAGTTGAGTTAATGATTAGGTGCACAAGAGTCCCTACTCATTTCCACGTAAACCATATCCACGTATTAATTGCCCAGGATCTAGAATTAGCATCCTCGCTCACAATGATGCAGTGAGGCTAGTTTGTCGTGTTTAGAGGCTCGAAAGGCCCTGAGCATGCAATTCTGATTATGTGAGACAACAATTGATAGTTTCATACTTAACCCATTGCAATTCGTAATAGCGCATGATTATCTGGTTTTAACTCTATGTTGCTCCTGGAGTGAATTCAGAATATGTCGTTGACCAAAATTAGACTTAATTAAACCTCCTTCAAAAACTTTTATAATCGACATTTTCAGTGTTTAATATCATACTTGGAATAGATAGTTAGAGGAATGGGTCCAGTCCCTGTGGGTTCGACATTCCGGTTCTTAAAAAGAGCCACTATATTACTTGCACGACCCGTACACTTGCGGTATGCGCGAAATGAGTCAAATAAGTTGTTGGAGTCGTTGTCGGGGACTCGGCGAAGTTTTGATAATTTATCTGTTTTTGTGTGATTTTTAAATTTTCTTAAGTGTTGAGGAACATGGTCTTAGTCTGATAATTTGCAGGTGATAGGTTATCCTGACGAGCTGGCTAAAAATAGAGAGCTTGTGGAACTGTTGCTTGAACCTGAACATCAAATCCATTTGCGAAGGAGAGTAGCTCTAGAGCAAAAGCTGAAGAGACTTCAAGGAAAGGTACAACAACAACCACCCGCGGGACTAGCACAATTGTCATTAAAAGTAATGGAAGCTAGACCCGTTCGTGAAGTGGCAATCCCACAAGCGACTAATGTGAACTCTAGTATCCAGAAACCGGAACCTAGAGGGAACTTTGAGCTTAAACAGAACATGGTGCAGCTGTTACATTCTAGTGGTCAATTCACTGGGATGGCACATGAGGACCCGCAGTAGCACTTACAGAACTTTCTGGAGATTAGTGACACGTTTGTCCCCACCGGCGTGTCCACAGATTATGTACGACTGACCCTCTTCCCATTTTCATTGTTGGGAGCGGCTAAAAAGTGGTTGAAGGCTGAGCCATCGAATTCCATAACTTCGTGGAATGACTTGACTAAGAAGTTCCTTATCAGATTCTTTCCTTCAGGCAAAACTGCAAAGTTGAGAAGTGAGATATTAACTTTCAAGCAGAGGCCTGATGAGAACTTATATTTGTCTTGGGAAAGATTCAAGTCATTGTTGAGAGACTGTCCCCATCACCAGCAATCAAATGAAGTGCTGGCTCATACCTTTGTAGAAAGTCTAGACTCACACACTAAAATTTTACTAGACTCTGCATCGGGTGGGAAAGCCTTGGAGAAGACGTATGATGAGTTGTACACTTTGTTGAACATAATTGCTCAAGGAAATCCAGAGTGGCACAACGAATCATCGAGAGGGGCAGGAAAGAGATCAGGGTTGATAGAGGTAGATGGAATGAATGCCTTGACAGCAAAGCTAGCTTCGTTCCAGCATCAGATGATGACTCAGTTCAATAAACTGAGTATGAACCAACAATAGGGCCAGGTTAATACAGTTCAACAAGCTCCTAGTTGGTGCGAAATTTATGGTAACAATGGGCATAATGCAGAATCTTATGGAGCCAATCCGGAGTCAGTCAATTTTGTTGGTAATGTGCAGCGCAACAATCAGAATTTTGAAACCAGTTACAACAGAAATTGGCAGGGCCACCCGAATTTTTCTTGGGGTGAAAACCAAAAGCAGAGTTATATGCAACCTCAACAACAGCAGTATCAGCAGAACAGGCAGAATGATGGTCAATTGAGTAGCAGCATTGAGGAAACATTGCAGAAAATCATGGAGACCCAGACTCAGTTAGTGGAAAATCAGGCGAGGATGGCAACAGACTTAAAGAATCAGCAAATGGCCACCCGCAATCTTGAAAAACAAGTGGGTCAGATAGCAGCTGCTCAAAACATGAGATTGCAGGGGGGATTACCAAGCGACACGGATCCTAATCCCCAGCAGGTCAACGCCATCAGTCTGAGAAGCGGCAAGCAATTAGTTGATGCAATGCCAAAAAAGCTAAGAAAGGAGGTGCAACCGGAGTTGGTTAGACCAGGACCATCCACTAACACGGGAGATAATCAGAGCGTGGGGCAACAAAATGCACAATCTTCAATGCATCCAACACAAAGACCACCACCACCATTCCCTCAGAAATTCAGAAAGAGCAAGGAGGAGGAATGCTTCAAAAAGTTCTTTGAGAGTTTCAAAGAACTTCACATAAATTTGCCTCTTATTGATGTTCTGCAGGGAATGCCCAAGTATGCTAAATACTTGAAAGACATGATGGCAAACAAAATTAGGTTGGTGGACGTCCAGACTGTAGCACTGACGGAGGAGAGCAGTCAGAGGGTATTGAGCAAGATTCCAAAGAAGCTCAAAGACCCATGGAGTTTTACCCTCCCCATACAAATTGGTAAAGCTGAGGTGCTACGAGCTTTGTGTGATCTAGGGGCAGCAGTTAACCTAATGCCCCTATCCTTATTTAACACCTTGGGGATGGGAAAATCGAGGCCAACAAGGTTGATGCTGCAGCTGGCTGATAAAGCACGAGTGACACCTGATGGAATAATAGAGGACCTTCTCATCAAAGTAGGTAAGTTTATTATACCTGCTAATTTTATTGTTTTAAATTTTCAGGTTGATGACCAGGTACCCCTAATCTTGGGACGGTCATTCCTGGCCACCGGAGGAGCGATGATTGATTTGAGAGCAGGGACCCTGAAAATGAGGGTTGAGGATGAAGAAGAACTCTTCCGCGTTTACCAAGAAATGAACCCAACCTCACACTACAGAAACCTTTGTCAGGTTAGTGTGTTGTCAGAGGATGAGTGTGGGGTGGAGGATGCCACAGGTGCATGGCCAAAGGCAATGACAAGTGTTCAGCCTGAGTCTGATGAAGGGCTTCAAATTGTGAAGAAGTTGGAGGAAGAGAGGAACAGAGTGAAGGCTGTTTCCTATAAAAATCAAAAGAAAAGGAGATGGTTCTCGAATGGGAACCCAGGTATGAGGATGTCCTGAAAAGGATAGTCCATGTCGTGCCGCGACAGAAAATAAAGCGCTGCTTGGGAGGCAACCCAAGGGTACCCCAGGTACAATTTTTTAATTTTGGTTTGTGTTGATTTTTTAATTTTCATTATGTTTGTGTTTTTGGTGGAAAGTTAAGCACAGATGGAGGGAAGTCTGAGTACCCGAGAAGGAGGAAGCTAAAAAGCATGGAATAGAAGAAGTGTGGGGTCAAACACCCACCTATGAAAACTTGAAAAAAAGCATGCTGTTAGCTAGGCATAGAGGCTCAGGGAGTATTTCTCATCCTTTTAACTTTAATTTAATGCTATGAGGACATAGCAGGATTTAAGTGTGGGGTGAGGAAAATTTCAAAAAAATTTTGTGCTTAATGAATTTTGGTGAATGTAATGCTTGTGCGGAATAATTGAAATTTTTTTGTGATTTTTGTGAGTCAAGCATGACTTCATCACCCGTTGGTTTTTCTTTTCTGTTCTTTTCCGACGGGGGGTCTTTGAACCGAAAAATAAAAATTTTCTTTGTGTGTATATAATGTTTTTAGTCATAGTTAGGGACTGTTTCCGACGATGGATGGATGACGACCGTCTTGAGGAAAATTAGTCAATAGGTTTTGTTTTTGAACCCGTAGCTAATTGATGGCTTGATTTTCTTGTTATGTGTTATACATGACTGTAAGATGCAAGTATGTTCAGTGTTGAAGCATGCAAGTGTATAACTTTGTGTGAGACACTTAGGTTCTTGAATTTGACTTAATATGATTGAAGCTTAATTCTGAATTCTTGTGATTAGCTGAGTAAGAGTCTGCTGAATGTGTCTTGATTTGAGCATGTGCCATGAGTGTAAGGTTTTTGAGTATTCTGTGCTATTGTGGAATGTCTAGAACTTGCCTGGTGTGTTTATAAACGAAATGAAGGATGTGAATTGTAGGAAATGATTTATGCATTTCTTTGAAGGAACCTAAATGTTATCCCTCATTTTACCTACCTTGAATATTTAATCCTAGTAAGCCCCATTGAGCCTTGAGCCTATTCTTTGATAGATACAACATAAGCTTAATCCTTTTTCTTTCATTAGACTTGAATTTGAACCAAAACTCCTAAGCGCTTAAAGGAAAAATCCGAAAGAGTAAAGGAGTGAGAAGAATGAAAAAGAAGGAAAAACGGCAGTTGTAAAAGTTGAGAAAGGTCAAGGGTGCACTTGTTTGAATACGGTTGAGTATTAGTAGGGAGTAAGAAAATAAATTAATGAAAAGTTACTCATAGAACTCCTTACTAATAAGCTAAGAGTGCCTAAAGAAATGGGGAAACAAAAGAGGAAAAAGAAAGCTGAAAAGAGATGAAGGTGAAGTAAGAGAAGGGAAGTCCGTAATGAGGGCGTGATGTATTAAAAGCGCTTAGGGAAGTTAGTCACTATTACTAGCCATAATAGTACCTACCCGTCCCTTAGCTACATTACAACCTAAAAAGTCCTACTTAATCTTACATTCATATATCCTTAAATTAGTGGAGTAAAACACTAAGGGCAAGCTTATGGGTCATTGCATAATGCATGTGAATTCTTTGTGAGAGTGAGCGTAATTTTATTCCTATACCCACACATGTTGTGATTTACAATTTTTTTGCGTGTGAAAAGGGGTAACTCTCTTGCCGTGAGGGCACATGTTGAATGAAGGATATAATTCATGTTGGATTTCTTGATCAGTTGATTCGCATGAGTTTGCTAAAATTGAGAGTCGATTCTTGAGGTTAGGAAGTCTTGGCAGGGTTGTATTACATTTTAATGATCAAATCGTGCATGCTCTATTTTTAACTTGCTATCTTAAATAATCAGTACAACCGTAGCTTGAAGTATCTTGCTAAATTAGCTATCTGCGAGTCTCCATATGCATGAGATGTGAAAGGTTTGTTCGAGGACGAACAAGGCTTTAAGTGTGGGGTAGGTGATCATGGGAAAAATAGCATGCCCGAGTGATACTTTATAACTTAATTTTGCCTTGTTGATCTATTTATTTATATACATTCTCATGTGATTTTATATAAATGTGAATATATGTACTAACCAACATGATTAGTCTTTGTTTTGTAGGTTTAATGAATTAGAGGAACTAATTCATAAGTTGGTAAAGTAGAGGAATGGAGTCGGGAGCAAATTGCGAAAGTCGGCAAAGAGCATGCCATGGCAAGGCTGGCCGTGCCAGGCAGCGTGCCACCCTGTGCGTGTGCCGCGCCCATCGATGTGCCACACCCATGCCAGGCACACGATAAGAGGAAGCAGGCAGGTAGGCTCCAGTGTGCCAGCGCCGTGCCACGCCAGGGGAGATGCGTGCCAGCAGCATGCCAACGCGCTGCATGAGCAGCGTGTCACGCCGACACCGCGGTGACACTCGGCGGTTTTGGCATCCACAGGCAATTTCCAGAGAGCCTCCGTTTTACCTCCGTGTCACAGAGGCAATGCTCCGCGATTCACTCCGTGACACGGAGCCATTCCACGACAGGCTAAATTGTGCATGTTTCTCATTTACTATAAATAGGTCCCTTAGCTCCTAAAAACATTTTGTCACGATTTTATTCTGGAAAACTACCTAGGAGTGAAGGGAGAAGTGGGAGAACTCATCTAGGGTTTGTCAAATTCCCTTCTCTTCTACCAATTTCTTGTAAGTATGTTAATTTAGTTGTAGTTCCTTGTAGTTTTACGAACATGAATGGCTAGAACCCTTCCTCTAGGGTTGAAGCCATGAATTATGATTGTGTTTTTATGAAATTGTTTTGGAATTAAGTTATTGATTGTTGTTTTGTCTTGCCTTCTGGATTATTGGTTGTTTTTATGATTGATCACCATGAAAACATACACGTTAACTTGGGCATTTGCTTGATAAAGCATTTACCTAGGTCAGAACATGAGAATGTGAGGAGCATGATTGTATCTCGCGATATAATTTGTGTTAGGATAGAGATATACCTAATGCCTTGCTTGGTTTATAAAACGGGATTATTTAGAGACTGACTTAGAATTATCACATCACCACTCAAAGAAGTAGTTGTGTGGCTAAGTTGAGTTAATGATTAGGTGCACGAGAGTCCCTACTCATTTCCACGTAAACCACATCCACGTAATTAATTGCCCACGAACTAGAATTAGCATCCTCGCTCACAATGATGCAGTGAGGCTAATTTGTCGTGTTTAGAGGCTCGAAAGGCCCTGAGCATGCAATTCTGCTTATGTGAGACAACAATTGATAGTTTCATACTTAACTCATTGCAATTCATAATAGCGCATGATTATCTGGTTTTAACTCTATGTTGCTCCTGGAGTGAATTCAGAATATGTCGTTGACAAAAATTAGAATTAATTAAACCTCCCTCGAAAACTTTTATAATCAACATTTTCGGTGTTTAATATCACACTTGGAATAGATAGTTAGAGGAATGGGTCCAGTCCCTATGGGTTCGACATTCCGGTTCTTAAAAAGAGCCACTATATTACTTGCACGACCCGTACGCTTGCGGTATGCGCGAAATGAGTCGAACACATAGCAGAAGCATAATCGTGACATAACATGGAAAGCGAAACGCACTTCATACATGAAAATTAAAAAATACAGATAGTCTGAAAGCCTCTAACATATCTGATAGGTTGATGGGACAACACCCCCAACTAACCCGACAAGTTTAGAAAATTGAACACAAAGAGATAACTGATATCAACTGGTCCTCGGGGGATGAGGACTCACCAATGAACTAGGTGCTAACTCCAGGAATGAGCTAATGATGGTGTTGGGTCTAAAGATCGAAGCTTGTATCATGAAACGATACAGCATAGTGTATGCGGTCAATACAAAGAATGTACAGAGTATGCAAGGTAAGTAAAGCAGATATTTAAAATACATAAAAGTTCATAGGAGTAGAACAACATGCTCATAAAATAAATATCGCAATATAACTGTTATACCCCGTAAATTTTAAATGAATAAATAGCCTAATGGCATGTTGCGTTAAGGGATTTAGAAAGCAAAAAAAAAAAAAAGATAAATATATAAAAAGTCGGTTTTCATCTTCATATAAGATGATTTCCAGCAAAAAACAGAGGGTAGCCATTTTTAAGGCAAACCCACGACAATACATATATATTTCCTTCCAATTACGCGACGAAACGCGGTCTAAACTCCGTTTCGGCTTAGATACAAAGGTATAAAGCTGCAGAGAGCAATCCTACGGAGTTAGTTTCGTGAAATTTGGCCGGAGAAACGTCGTGCTACCGAGGTAAAGTAAATAGAATTGCTTTAAATTAGTGCCAATGTGTTCCTAGCGTTGCAGTGAGCATTTATCCCTTCTGGACTATCGAGAAATAACGAGTTTTCGACCGTTTTCCGAAAGGTTGAAGTTGGGATAAATATATATATCAAAAGTGATAATTTCTCCCAAATATTAATGTATTTAGTTCTAATTGACGTGTATATGAATGTAGTTGGGAGAAACAGCAGAAGTACCGACGGAAATCACATCGGTCAGTCGGGTACTCAGAAACCAGGTATGTAAAGTTATTCTTTCGGCAAGCCAGGAAGTACAGGGTAGAAAATAAATAGAATAAATGCTATTAACAGATACCCAGCATACAGGAACGATTTTAGTACAAATTCCAGCAAGCATGCTAGTATATTATTACGTATCATGCGATAATCAGAATAATAGATTTCAGGCAATACGTATTTCATCTGTTGAGATTGTATCCAGTAGTAGATGGTACATTTTATATCATTGAGCTATATCCAGTTATAGATGGCATGTACTATGTTATTGAGTTATATCCAGATATAATTAGATAGACAGATAAAGGCCAGGTAGCAGTAAGTCCAGCAATCAGAAACAGTGTAAGACAGCATATAGCATCAGTTATTTAATACAGACTAGCCTCGAAATAAAAGAAGAGAATATGATTAGTATTTTTCATTTGAGCATGCTTGCTGTGTATGTGTTTGTATATTGAGACTTGTTGTGGCATGTGGGCACTCTTTAGCAACCCCACCACCCCTGGGTTATAGCTGTGTCGATACCAGATTCAGATACCGCCACCAGCTGGGCGATGCCGTCCGACTAAAGGACGATGATGGCCGACCACCATGATAATACGGTCCAGACCACCCTGCTTGCAGGGGTAGTTCAGTTTACTCTGCGCAGAGCCAGTACACCCTGTTTACGGGGGCAGACCACTCTGTGTGCGCTTGTGGCCGGGGGCAGTTTTATATACAGATTTTTATAGAATCACCCTGTTGCGTGCTTGCACCTAGGGGCAGTTTTAGTCACAGATACAGCAGCAGATCACCCCGTGCGCACCTGCGCCCAGAGGCAGGAGTCTTCGGACTCAGACACAGTTTATTGTCAGAGGCCAAGGCCTGAGCTACGTACCCAAGGGGACCGGTAGGAGGAGCTCACAGTATCAGATGAGTGGAGTGACTTATTTTTGGTTGGTTTAGACCCGGGTAGGGGTATATAGATCGCTTGCTTGGTTGGCACCTTCCGGCTTATGGGGGTCGGTCAGGTATTGTGTGTACTATTATGTATATTGATATGTGTTATTAGATACTGATAGACAGTAGGATGACATGTCATCAGGTACGCTCAGTTAGTTACAAAATGAATAAACTCTCCCCAGTTATCCTCAGCTAGATAGACTCAGCTGCTTCTTACTTATACGTCATGTTATTGTTGCTATTCATTTAAGTTGCATATTTTAGTTTGCTTTACATGCTCAGTACCTGTGGTACTAACACCCAGCGGGGCGCTGCATTGCTTGCCTGCAGGTACTCATGGACAAGGAGCCGATCCCTCATGATTCCAGCCAGCTAGTGAGTCATCAGCTCCTGTCATCCAGAGTCTGATTCCCAGAGGTGTAGCTCCTTTTCTTTTGTTGTGCAGTATGGTCTATTAATTTCTATTAATTTCTTACAGTATTCGTAGAGGCTTGCAGTCTGTATATATTCCCTGTGGTTAGTTGAGTCGGTCGTGTGAGGCCGTACGGTCTGCTGTAGCTGTTTAGTATTTCAGTTTATGTTGGCCGTGTGGGGCCTTCGTTTAACAGTAGTGGTGACCTTGCCGGTCACGTAGTCTTACAGTAGGTTTGTGTTGAGTTACAGATAACTAGACAGCATGGTGGCCTTGTCGGCCCGCATAGGCTCCCTTATATCGACATGTTTCTGGTTAGCTGTAATTACAGGTACAGATGGCTACAGACCAGTGGGCCAGAGGCTGTGTTTACAGTTGTTATATAGCCGGTTTGTTTCTTGAAATAGAGCCAAAGCACCAGATGTGCCAAGCTGGACCATTTAGCAGTCTAGGGTCTAGCAGGCACCAGGTGCCCGTCATACCCCTCAAGGTGGGGTGTGACAATAACATAAGGCTTAAGATTTTCAAAACATCCGTAATTCATTCATCATCATAGTCATAAGAGAAAACTTTATAAATCATAACTTGAGCCAAAGTAACATAAACATAACAATGCATAAAAACATGAGGAACAATGGAAGGAATCGTCATAACTGACACCATCATGTTAGAGCCTTATATAATGCCCCAACTATCTCACTCAAGTAGGCAGAGTCATCCCAGGCTTGCCAGACAAGGGACGTGTATTATGTGATATCACGAAAGAGGGGATCCATTAACATTGTAATGTATCAACATGAACCTACGGTGGCACATAGTTATGAGACACCGACGTAGTCCTTTAAATGTTGGGCTACTCGGTGATAGACACTGCTCCCAAAAATATGCACATTAGGCTCGTACATAAGTTATAAACATCATTCATGAGATTCATGGCCAAATAAACATTAACATTGTTGATCCCCATATACATATATGTTTATCCATGAATCAAGGGCCCATAAATTAGCCAACGTCATAAATCGATCAATCATGAAATTCATATCATAAATCATACACCATACTTGAACATGTGGGCATTGCCCAATACTTTAACATGCTTGAAAATGCTCAATTCCATTGAAAACATGATTATAAACATGGGTAACTTGAAAACATGCTTTTCATCATTAATACCTCATCAAACATGAACATTCTTCATAAAACTCTACTTTCATGAACTTCTCATAAATGGGCATTTGAATTTATAAAGCTTGAAACATAATTTTAATGGAAAACAACGTAAAACTTGCCCGTGAATCATAATTCAGTAATAAAAATGCATTTAAATCATAACCATGTAGAGAATTAGAAATTTCATGCATTGGGTCAAAAATCCCATAGAATCAACATAGGAATTTCCATAATTTAAAGAGAGATTGGGCATGGGTGTGGACGGATTCACCCATTCATAACCCTACATACTTAGGGAAGATATGATTCTACCAAACCTTGAAAGCCCAATGAAAGGTTGAAGGAAAGCTTGAAGAATTATAACTTGATCACCTCCTAACCTCTTCAATATGCATGCATGGGTATGAATGAGCTTAGGATAGATTTTTCCCTCCGAAAACACTGCATTTCCTGCCTTAAATGACGTAGTTTAGGACCCTAGGACTTAGAAATGATGAAGTTTTACGATACACTAATCACAATGTTATAGCATCTACTTGATTAGAGCCACTAGGTGTGAAAATGTTTGTTATGGACTGGGTTTATGAAAGGAAGAGCTGAATATGAATGGGGGAAAATTTTCCATTATGATCGAATTTTATGAAAATATGCAGTAGTGATTCTTTAGTAAGGAGACTATTTGCAAGATTGCTTGAGATGCAGATGGGGATACATGCCATACTGAGCCAGAGACCGGCCAATTTGTATAATGCATCGTAGTTATTTGACGTGAAGAAATGTGTGGTGTGATCTAGGTATGACCTTCTCAATAATTATGGTGTAGAAAAGTGGTGGATCTAGTGGGCTTTCATGGAGTGAAACTAACTGGGTAGAGCAATTGACTAATGAAAATGGGTTGGCTTCAACAAGTATGAAAGTCAATTACTTGAGGAGCTATATGATATTTCATCTATTTAGAAGAATGGAGATTAACATTGCATTCAATTTTAAAGAACTAGAAAGTTTCTACTATAACTATTGATACGACTCTATGGAGTATGAGGATTGAAGTGAATAATCGTATGGTATATCAAAAATGGTCTAGTCGGGAGCGATAAGAAAAAAGAGTAGCTATTAATAAACAATCAACGCTTATGGACGCTCGAGCTAGGTATCAGTTAATAATGGCATTTAAAGTGGTGGATCAATGGTAGGTGTCAACAAGTTCATGTTGTAAAGTACATCTCAGAGATTTAATTGAGGCGAGTTAGATCTATTGAGGCTAAGGGAAGTGAGTCAGTATTGGGGTAAAGAGCTTGTGGATAAAGGGAGCTCTTTTAATTGACAGGCTTACACGAAATCATATGAGAATGTTACAATATGCATATAGTGAATGGGAATTGTCCTACAGAATACAACCAATGCATTGGTAGTTTGAGGTTGTCACGACCTGAATATAAGCTCGGATCGAACCCGGGACAAGAAACCCCGAGAGGCTCCAAGTAGACCCATGACATGAACATACATCTAACTTAATCAAAATTTAAGCAGAAGATCATCATAATTAACATAGCGGAAGTCTAAACAAAACATCACATATGAGTACACACATAAGTCTAAAGCTGAAATACAACTATGTCCAAAAAGCCTCTAACACTGACGAGTTGATGGGACAAGACACCAACTAACTCACTAGAAATTGAAAACTGAAAATATGACATACAACTAATAAGAAGGGTCCCCGCAATATGAAGATTGACTAACTGAGGTTGAGGAAAACTAACTCATGGAATCCTGCTAGCGGTGGGACTGAACCTGGGTATCTGATCCTGTATCATGAAATGATACATCATAGAGTATGCGGTTAGTACGTAGAATGTACCGAGTATGCAAGGTAAGTAAAGCCGCTTAAGTAAGTAAAATCATTAAAGCATGCATAATTTAAAACATAATCAAGATAAGACTCTAAGAGTAGGGCTTGCAAGCTATTCTCTGAAATCATGATTTGAACATATCTAAACATCATAACTAAATGAAATAACCCAATGCTAAAAACTGATAATCATAAGTAAAACTGAACATTGGGTCAAACCTGTTGAAAACATAATATCATGACTGATGTACATGCATAACTGAAATCATGAGGAATAATGGGAGACTCGTCATATAACCGACATTACCATGACAGAGCTTACGTGTCCCGACTATCACACTCAAGTGGGCAGAGCCGTTTAAAGCCTTTCCAAGGCTAAAGGAGCTACCATGATATCGATATCAAGCTCAAGGCCCCTTGGGCAGCGGCGTAGCCAGAAATCTAATTAAGAGTGTTCAAATTTATGAAGTAAAGAAATCTTTCTAATGGATAGGTGCATAAAAAAAATTTAAATCAAACTACGTATATATTATTTAGCTTTGTCATTTCAATTTATACTTTATCTTCAAAACATTATCCAAACACTAAATTTTAAAATGTATTTTTGAACTTTACTGAAAAAAATATTTTGAATAGAAAAAATCATGTAAGGGAATCTAATAAAAAAATTACCAAGCACTAGTAACGAAAAAAAAGTTGAAAGGTAACCAAAAAAGAATAAAAAAAGAAACAGAAGAAAAACCAACTACAGATGGATTTCGCAACGTCAACGGATAAACAGGAAGGTTTTGAATAAAATTTCTTGTTGCAATTACAAAGAAATTTAAATGATTTTGTTTAAATTATTAGTTTTTTATATATTGTTTTTAATAAGATTGTAAATATTTAAATAATGTTGTGTAATTTTCAAATTTTAAGAAGGTTTAAATAAAATTATTGACCTCTTTAATAATATTTAAACACCAAAATTTTAAAAAAAGGGATTGTCGAGCAATACAATTAAGTTGTCAATGAAAAAAACCTACAAGAAGGCACTTTCCAGGAGGTTCGAACCCGCAATGCCTAACTAAGTTTAAGCATCCATCATCACAGAGCCACGATACTTGGTTGTTGCAAGGGTATTCACTTTAAAATATATATGCATCAAGTATGATATTTAATGAATATTCACAATATAATTTTCCAATGAAGGGTGTTCGGATGAACACCCTGGAGGTAGTGTAGCTCCGCCTCTTCCCTTGATGGCAGGGGAAGCTCCAAGGGAGGTCCCAAAGTATATCAAAATAAACCTACATTGACGCATAGTTCTGAGGCACAGGGTTGGCTGATCCATAGCCTACTCGGTGCTAGACATTACTCCCAAAAACATGCATATGCTCTCCATCGTTTTTCAACGAAGCTGACCATCATCAAATGACGAAGCTGATTAATTATATACATGCATAATAGAAAATCATAACATGAGGAGCCTTGGCTCAAACCATACCACAAGCTGAAAATAATGGGGGTCTTGACCTCAAAACTATATGGTAAGCTAATTCATGAAATCATAAAACATACTTGAACACAAGGGCTTGCCTATACTTAAACATGCTTGAAATCAACTTGATTCATTTGGAAAACATGAACAAAACATGGGTATATCAAAATCATACGTTATTCATAAACATCTCATCATACTTTAACTCAGAACCCATAGATCTCAAATTTCATGAACATTCATAGATGGGCATCAAAATTTACAAAACTTAAAAACATAATTTATAATTTAAAACATTGTAAAATCTGCCCATTTATCATAATTCAACATTTAAAACATATTTAGATCATACCCTTGGTTAAAACTTAAGAATTCATGCATTGGATAAGAACCCCATGGAATCATCAATTAGAACATCATGAATTAAGAGGGAATTAGGCATGGGTGTGGAAAGTTACACCCATTCATAGCCTTACATACTTGAACGGATCTGAATTCTACACTTCCTTGATTGCCCAATGAAGAATTGGGGAAGAACCTTGATGAACTAGGCTTGATCACCTCTTTAGACCTCTAAACTTGTATGCATGAATGTGAATGAGCCTAGAATGAACTTACCCCTCTTAAAACTCACTATTCAGAGCTTAAAACGACATGGTTTAGGCCTTAGGAACGTAGAAATGATAGAAAATCCCTTAATAAACTCGTAGGGAAAAACATTATGCCAGTCCTAATGAGGGACTGGACGGGTCGTTACCAGTGACCAAGACTCGTGGTCACCAGTCATCATGAACACTGCCCTTCTTCCTCAAAGGGTCCCCATGAGGGACTTAACGATCCGTTACCGGTGACCATGAATCGTAGTCATCCCCCGTTTCCTTCACAGCTCACAATTCTTGATCCCTAATTCCCACTTGTCCACGGATGACTTAACGGGTCATGGTGCTGACCACGACTTGTGGTCATGTCCTTGGTCACCCCAAAGTTAAGATTCCCAACCACGGCCAATCTTCACCCTACGAGTCACTTCATGACTTGTGGCCTACCCCACGGGTCATAGGACAACTCGTCTTGTGACCTGGTGTAGAAAATTTAGTTTTTTCCGTTTCAACTATGGTGTTTGATCTTAGGGATTCCATAGTATAGAAGTATCTCCTCGTTGGGAACATTCGTCCTTGAATGTTGAAAATCATATAGAAAAGTAGATAAATGCAATCATCATACTCAAATACTGAACATACATGCTCAAAACTAACGGAGCGACTAACTCCGATTTAAACTACATGACTGAAATGAATTCCCCAACCACACATACATCCATCTACATGAAAGAAATTGAGGTACATAAGCTGAACATGAAACTGCATAGAGTATTAAGGAGGAAACTGATACCTCAAGCTGAAACTAAGCCCGTAGGTAATAGATGTGCGTATTTAGTCATCATATTTGCTTCAGCCTCCCATATAGCTCCCGCAACATGCTGATTTCTATATAAAACCTTGACTGAAGCTACTTATTTGTTCCTTAGCATACGAACCTGCCGATCCAGTATCTCCATCGGAACCTCTTCATAATTAAGGATGTCATTCACACCGCCACTGTCCATCGGAACAACTAGAGATGGATCACCCAAACACTTCTTTAAGAGTGATACATGGAAAATTGGATGGACCGAGGCTAGTTTTGAGGGAAACTCTAACTCATATGCTCCTTGACAACCCGTTTCACAATCCGGTATGGGCCAACATAACGTGGACTGAGTTTCCCTTTCTTTTCGAACCTCATCATTCCCTTCATAGGAGACACCTTTAGAAACACCCAATCGTCGACTTCAATCTCAAGTTCTCTCCTTCTCAAATCCGAATAGGACTTTTGGCGACTCTGAGTTGTTTTCAATCTATCCCTTATGAGGTGGACTTTCTCCATAGCCTCATGGACTGGATCCTGTCCTATCATCGCAACTTCATCTACTTTAAACCAAACAATAGGCGATCTACACCTCCGCCCATAGAGAGCCTCAAACGGAGCCATCTGAATACTGGAATGGTAGCTGTTGTTTTATGTAAACTCGATGAGAGGAAAATGATCATCACAACTACCCTTGAAGTCAATCACACATGCTCTCAACATGTCCTCGAGAGTCTGAATAGACTGCTCTGCCTGATCATCCGTTTGCCGGTGAAATGCTATACTGAGCTTGACCTGAGTACCGAGTCCCTTTTGAAACTATCTCCAAAACTTGGAGGTAAACTGAGTACCTCTATCTGATATGATGGACAAGGTCACTCCATGCAACTAAACTAGCTCTCGAATGAATAGTTTGGCATAGTCCTCTACAAAATCAATAGTTTTGATAGATAGAAAATGAGCGGCTTTGGTCAACCTATCCACGACCACCCAGTTGGAGTCATACTGTCCATGAGTGTGAGACAAACCTGTGATGAAGTCCATATTGATCTTCTCCAACTTCCAAGTAGGGATACTGATGTCTGAAGTACACCTCCTGGTCTCTGGTGCTTAACCTTCACTTGTTGATAATTTGGACACTTAGCCACAAACTCTGCTATGTCCTTCTTCATGCCATTCCACCAATAGACTTCCCATAGGTGACAATATATCTTGGTGGCACCTGGATGTATGGAATACCTAGAACCATGAGCCTCGTGCAACATCCGATCTCTTAAATCACCAACATCCGGGACACACAAGTGACCCTAATATTGAAGCACACCATCTCCCCCTTTGGAAAAGACCTCTACCTTCTGATTCTAAACAACTTCCTTTAAATTTACCAAAATAGGATCCTCGTCTTGTCTAGCTGTCTCATCAGTTACCAAGGATGATTCTGACCCATTTTAAACTATAACACCACCATCGGTCGAGTCAACCAAACGAACTCCCAACCATGCAAGCCGATGCACATCCTTCACCAGCTCCTTCCTCTCCTCATCTACATGAGACACACTCTCCATAGAAAGCCTACTAAGAGTGTCTGTTACTACATTAGCCTTTCCCGGATGGAAAAGGACACTCATATCATAATCCTTGAGTAGCTCCAACTAACTTATTTGATGCAGATTTAGATTCTTTTGAGTAAACACATATTGTAGGCTTTTGTGGTCCGTAAACACATCTACATGGACCCCATACAAATTGTGTCTCCAAATCTTCAAGGCAAATACCACCGCTGCCAATTCAGGATCATTAGTCGGGTAATTCTTTTCGTGAACCTTCAGCTGCCTGGAAGCATATGCTATCACTTTACCATACTGCATCAATACAAAACCAAGGCAGATCTTAGAAGTATCACAATATACCACAAACCCATCGATACCCTCAAGTAGGGTTGACAATGGTGCTGAGGTAATTCGATTCTTCAACTATTGGAAGCTCCTCTCACAAGCCTTCAACCATTGGAACTTCACTTTCTTTTGGGTCATTTTGGTCAACGACATTGCAATAGATGAAAATCCCTCAAGAAATCACTGATAATAACCAACTAAGACCAAGAAGCTTCTGATATCTGAAGGATTCACAGGTCTAGGCCAATTCTTCACTGCTTCTATCTTCTGAGAGTCCACCTTTATATCCTCACTTGACACCACATGGACCAAAAATGCCACTGAGTTCAACCAAAACTCGCACTTGCTGAATTTAGCATATAATTAGCGGTCCTTAAGAGTTTGTAACACCACCCTCAAATGAGCGACATGCTCCTCCTCGCTCCTAGAGTACATCAGGATGTCATCTATTAATACGATCACGAACATATCAAAATATGGCTTGAACATCCTGTTCATCAAATCCATAAAAGCTATAGGAGCATTCGTTAGTCCAAAAGACATAACTAAAAACTCCTCGTAATGATCATACTGAGTCCTAAAGGCTGTCTTCGGGATGTCACTCTCTCGAACCCTGAGCTGATGGTATTCGGATCTGAGATCTATCTTTGAAAAGAACTTAGCACCCTGAAGCTGGTCAAACAAATCATCAATCCTGAGGAGACGATACCTGTTCTTGATGGTGACCTTGTTCAATTACCGATAATCAATACACATACGAAGAGAACCATCTTTCTTTCAGAAAAAGAGAACTAGTGCACCCCATGGGGATTTGCTCGGTTCGATGAATACCTTGTCTAAAAGGTCTTTCAAATACTCCTTCAACTCCTATAACTCGGCTGGGGCCATTCTGTAAGGAGAAATAGATATAGGTTGCGTATCGGGAAGAAGGTCAATACCAAAATCAATCTCCCGCTTGGGTGGAATTCTCGGTAGATCATCTGGGAACACTTGTGGATACTCACATACTACTAGAACGGACTGGATGGTCGGGGTCTCAAATGTAGCATCCTTAATCCTAACTAGATGGTACACGCAACCCTTGGAGATCATCTTTCTGGCCTTAAGGTAGGAAATGAAATGACCTACAGGCACAACTGAACTACCCTTCCACTCTAGGATTGGCTCACCTAGAAATCAGAACTCTACTGCTCAGGTTCTACAACTGAGGCATAACATGCAAACAACCAACCCATGCCAAGAATAACATCAAAATGGGTCATGGATAACTCTACTAAATCTACTGAGGTAACTTTCTAAAGAACTGTGACAGGGCAATTTCTATACACCCGTCTAGCTACAACTGAATCACCCACTGGAGTAGAGACTAAGAAGGGTTCTGATAAGATTTCAGGTCTGACTCTGAAACTACTAATGTAATACCCCGAAAGCCCAAAGCTCAGACCCGTGAGTTGAAATGGGGAAAATTTGAAATCTAGCATCAGGTCACAAAACAAGTCGTTCTGTGACCCATGGGGGTAGACCACAAGTCGTTATGTGACTCGTGGTGACAATCAGGCTGTTAATTGGAGTTTTGGAAGTTAAGGTCCCCACGGATATGACCATAAGTCGTGGTCAAGTCACACCACTCGTTAAGTTAATCGTGAGAAAGGATTTTGAAGAGGTGAAGAAAACTGGCCATGTACCCTACGAAAGGACCCCATGCGTCGTGGTCAGTCACCACGATTTATGGGATGGGTTGTGGTCAGCAGGATGAAAATTATTGGAAATTAAAGAAGTGCATGTGACGAGTGGTGACCATGAGTCGTGGTCACCTGTAATGATTCGTGATGCCCCTCGTGACAAGCCCCAGATGACTGTTAGGTAGTGTATAGAATGGATGATGCCACAAGTTGTGGCCTGTAGTGATGAATCATCCAGTCCCTCGTAGAAACTGGCAGTCAGTAATTTTCTGCGAATTTAGTAAGGGCTTTTCTGTAATTCTTATGATCCTAAGGCCTAAACTATGTCGTTTTAAGCTATAAACAATGGATTTTAAGAGGGGAAAACCTATTCTAAGTCATTCCTATTCACTCATGCAAGAGTAATAGTCTAGAGAGGTGACCAAGGCAATCCTCCAATGTTCTTTAAATCTTCCTTGGGCAATTAGAGAAGTGTAAGAATCAGCTATAATAAGGTATGTAGGGTTATGAATGGGTGACTTAGTTCACACCTATTCCCAATCCCTCTCTAATTCATGAAAATCTATGAGTTGATCCTATGGGGTTTTACCCAATGCATTAAATTCCTAAAATCTATGTCATGGGTATGATCTAAATATGTTTTAATTGATGAATTACGATTCATGGGAAAGTTTTATCATGTTTTCAATTACTAGTCATGTTTACTAGTTTTCCAAATTAGGAAACCATTCATGAAAGATTATGAGAAGATGATATTTAAGAAGTATGTTCATGTATGATGGATTTTGATGAGAAAAACATGTTTCCAATCTACCCATATTATGTTCATGTTTTCAAAGTGAATCAAGTTAATTTTCAATCATGTTAAAGTATAGGGCAATGCCCATACGCGCAAGTATGATTATTATTTTACTAATTTAGCTTACCACATGGTTTTGGAGTGAAGACTCCCATTTATATTCAGCTTGTTGGATGGTCTGAGACAAGGCTCCTCATGTATGATTCAGATTTGAGCATTCATGATTACTCAACTTTGTTGAAAACTGATGGAGAGCATATGCATGTTTTTGGGAGTAATGTCTAGCACCGAGTAGGCTATGGGTCAGTCTACCCTATGCCTCAGAACTACGCGCCAACGTAGGTATGATCAGATTATTTTAGGACCTCCTATGTGAGTTATCCCTTGCCCCGATTAGGCCACGATCTTGGTATCGATATCATGGTATCGTCCTTAGCCCTGGCAAAGCTTAGGATGGCTCTACCCACTTGAGTGTGATAGTTGGGACCATGTAAGCTCTATCGTGGTATGTTAGTTAAAAGATGAGTCTCCCATTGTTCCACATGATTTCAATTGTACATGTCTATTACTCATGTTGTATATATCTACATGTGTTCTTAAGCAGGTCTGACCCAATTTTCAACTTTACTTATGACTATTAGATTTCAGCTTTAGGTAAATCGATTCAGTTATGATGTTATTTTATGTTGAGATCATGTTTTCAGAAGATAGAATGCAAGACCTACTCTCAGATTCTTATTTTGTTATGTTTTACATTATGCATGTTTAAATTATTTTACTTATTGAAGATGTTTTACTTACCTTGAATACTCGATACATTCCATGTACTAACCGCATACTCTATGATGTATCATTTTATGATGCAGGCCCCGACACTCAGTCTCATCCTCGTCAGTAACCAGTTCCAGAGTTAGCACCCAGCTTATGGTGATTCCTCATCTCCCGAGGACTATTTGCTTTTAGATATTGATGTACTTTCAGTTTCAGTATTGGAGAGTTAGTTAGGGTCTTGTCCCATCAACTCATCAGACTTAGAGGCTTTTCAGAAAATAGAATGTATTCAGCTTTAGATTCGTGTATTTCTGATGTTATAATTATTTTAGAATTCCTCTAAGATTATTATGTCAATTCTTCTATTTAATTGATCGAGTTAGATGAATGTTCATGCCATGGATCGACTTGGGGTCTCTCAGAGCTCCTTGTCCCGTGCCTTGATCCGGGCCTCCGTTTGGGTCGTGACAAACTTCGTATTAGAGCCATAGGTTTGAAATGTCCTAGGGTGTCTAAAAGCCGCATTTAGTAGAGTCTTTTTCATGGGTGTGAAGCGCCCCGCTCTTATGATGAAGAGGCTATGAGACATTTAGGAAATGATCACTTCTTTCATGATCTATGTCATGCAATGAAATATCCTCCAATCCTTCTAATTCATGCTATTCGCGATTGCAGAATCATGGCTCCCCACAGAGTTAATGGTAGTAGGAATGGAAATGGGAACGGCCATGAGGATGGTAATGGAGACGGGCACCGACAATCCCTACCAGTCCAGGAGCACCATGCATCAGAGCCGGTTGCCCATGTAGAATCTCGTGCAGCTATTCAGATGCTAGCGCAGGCCTTGACCGCTCAGGTCAAGTAGCAGGCAGTGGCGCATGTCCCATAAAATTTAAATACGGCACCAACTCGATTCAAGGATTTCTTGAGAATGAACCTTCCAAAATTCCTTGGGTCAAAAATAGATGAGGACCCACATGAATTCATTAATGAGATTGTGAAGATCGCCCAGGTCATGGGGGTGAATGAAGTTGAGTGTGCTGAGTTGGCCTCATATCAGCTGAAAGGGGTCGTATAAATCTGGTTCCAACAATGGAATGATATTAGGGCCGCCTAAGTGGGCGTTGTCACTTGGGAGGAGTTCCATGTTGCGTTCCTAGACCAGTTCTTCCCTCGTGAGATGAGGTAGCTGAAGGCTGCTGAGTTCATAAATCTTAAGCAAGGGAGGATAACGGTGCAAGAGTACACCCTTGAGTTCACTCACTTATCAAAGTATGCCCCATAGTTAGTGGTGGATCAAAGAGTGCGAGTGAGCAGGTTTGTTCATGGATTGGCTGGGTACTTAGACAAGGATTGCAGGATCGCTCTGCTCCACCAGGACATGGATTTCAGTCGGATAGTGTTGTATGCCCAGCAGATGGAGGCAGCACATATGATGGAGAGAGAGGCCAAGAGGGCCATGACTGATAGTTATAGATTCTCTCAGTCGAGGTCAAGTGGTGGGCACCGACAACAGACTCACCAAAGATCTTTAGCCCCAGCATCTTCAGTGTTGAGTGTGCCGTCCAGACCTAGGCATGACCAGAGAGGGTGAGCATCAGGCTCTAGGGGTCAGAGCAGCAGGCCCGCAGATTCTATCATCCCAGTTTGTGGCAAGGATGGTCAGGGACACATACGCCAGTTCTTGGTAGGTTAGGGTGCTTGTTTCGGGTGTGGGAAGCCCGTACATATGCTTAGAGATTTCCCAACAACGAGACATGGCCATGATGGGGGTTGAGGCCCAGCTTCTAGTTTAGCAGCTCCACCAGCACGTCCGCAAAATAGGTTGCTTCGACTAGTTCAGCTGGCGGTCAACGCCAGAATAGATTCTATGCCCTCGCGTCCCGTCAGGAGCAGGAGACTTCCCTTAATGTGGTTACTGGTATGTTATGAGTTTTCCATCTTGATCTATATGCTTTGTTAGATCTAGGGGCTGCCTTGTCCTTTTTGACACCTTATGTGGCTAGTAGTTTCAGAGTCAGTCCTAAAGTCTTGTCAGAACCCTTCTCAGTCTCTACTCCAGTAGGTGATCCAGTGGTAGCTAGATGGGTATATTGAGGTTTCCCGGTCACAGTCTTTTAAAAAGTAACCTTAACAGATCTAGTAGAATTAGCGATGACCAATTATGATGTTATCCTCGGCATGGATTGGCTATTTGCATGTTATGCCTCAGTTAATTGTAGAATCCGGGCAGTAGAGTTCAAATTTCTGGGTGAGCCAGTCTTAGAGTGGAAAGGTAGTTTATTTATGCCCGTAGATCGTTTCATTTGCTACCTTGAGGCCAGAAAGATAATTTCCAAAGGTTGTGTGTACCATCTAGTTAGGGTTAAGGATGCGAAGTCCGAGACCCCGACTATTTAGTCAGTTCCAATAGTATGCGAGTATCTAGAAGTGTTCCCTGATGATTTACCGGGTGTTCCTCCCGAGAGGGAAATCAATTTTGGTATTGACCTTCTCCCCGACACCCAACCTATATCTATTCCTCCTTACAAAATAGCTCCAGCCGAGCTAAAAGAGTTAAAGGAGTAGTTGAAGGATCTTTTGGATAAGGGTTTCATTAGACCGAGCAAGTCTCCATGGGGTGCAGCAGTTTTGTTTGTTCGTAAGAAAGATGGTTTTCTTCGTATGTGCATTGACTATCGACAATTAACAAGGTCACAGTCAAGAACATGTATCCTCTACCTAGGATTGATGACTTATTTAACCAACTTCAGGTGCCAAATATTTTTTGAAGATAGATCTCAGATAAGGGTACCATCAACTTAGAGTTCGGGAGAGAAACATTCCGAAGATAGCCTTCCGGACGCGGTATGGTCATTATGAGTTTGTAGTTATGTCTTCTGGACTAACAAAAGCTCCTGCAACTTTTATGGACTTGATGAACATGGTGATCAAGCCATGCCTGGATACGTTCGTGATTGTGTTTATTGATGACATCCTGATATACTCTTGGAGCGAGGAGGAGCATGCCGCTCATTTGAGAGTAGTGCTACAGACTCCCAAGGATCGCCAATTATATGCCAAATTTAGCAAGTGCCAAGTTTTGGTTGAACTCGGTAGCGTTTTTGGGCAATATGGTATCAGGTGAGGGCATACAGGTGGACTCTCAGAAAATGAAAGCGGTGAAGAATTGGCCTACACCGGTGAATCCTTCAGATATCAGAAGCTTCTTGGTCTTAGCTAGTTATTATCAGTGATTTCTTGAGGGATTTTCATCTATTGCAGTGCCATTGACCAAGTTGACCCAAATGAAGGTGAGATTTTAATGGTCGGAGGGTTGTGAGAGGACCTCTTAAGAGTTGAAGACTCAAATCACTTCAGCACCTGTGTTAACCCTACCGGAGGGTATCGATGGGTTCGTGATTTATTTTGATGCTTCAAGGATCGTACTTGGGTGTGTATTTATGCAACACAACAAGGTTATAGCATATGATTCTAGACAGTTGAAAATTCACAAGAAGAATTACCGACCCATGATGTTGAATCGGCCACGGTGGTATTCTCCTTGAAGATATGGAGACACTATTTGTATGGGGTCCGCGTGAATGTGTTTACAGATCATAAGTGTATACAATATGTGTTTACTTAGAAAGATCTCAATCTTCAGCAAAGGAGGTGGTTAGAGCTACTCTAGGACTGTGATATGAGTGTGCTTTACCTTCTGGGCAAGGCAAATGTGGTAGAAGACGCACTTAGTAGACTCTCCATGGAAAGTGTGTCCCATTTGGATGAGGAAAGAAACGAGCCGGTGAAGGATGTGCATAGGCTTGCAATGTTGGGAGTTCAGTTGGTTGACTTGATCGATGGCGGTGTTATTGTTCAGAACGGATCCGAATCGTCCTTGGTAACTGATGTAAAAGCTAGACAAGATGAGGACCCAATTTTGGTAAGGATAAGAAAGTCATTCAAAATCAGAAGGTAGAGGTCTTCTCCAAAGGGGGAGATGGTGTACTTCTATAGCAGGGTCGCTTATGTGTTCTGGATGTTGGTGATTTGAGGAGTTGGATGTTGCACGAGGCTCATGGATCCAAGTGCTACCAAGATGTACTATGACTTATGGGAAGTCTATTGGTGGAATGACATGAAGAAGGACATTGCGGAGTTTGTAGCTAAGTGCCCAAATAGTTAGCAAGTAAAGCTTGAGCATTAGATACCGGGAGATGTGCTTCAGGATATCAGTATTCCTACTTGGAAGTGGGAAGAAATCAATATGGACTTCATAACAGGGTTGCCTCGCACTCGTCGGTAGTATGACTCCATTTGGGTTGTTGTAGACAGGTTAACTAAAGCCGCTCATTTTCTACCGGTCAAAACCACGGATTCGACGAAGTATTATGTCAAATTATACATTCGAGAGCTAGTTCAGTTGCATGAAGTGCCTTTGTCTATCATATCAGACAGAGGAACCCAATTTACCTCTCAATTTTAGAGGTCGTTACAAAAAGGACTTGGTATTCAGGTTAAGCTCAGCACAACATTTCACCCGCAAATGGATGGTCAAGGGGAGCGGACAATTCTGACTCTTGAAGACATATTGAGAGCATGTGTGATTGACTTCAAGGGTAGTTGGGATGATCACTTGACTCTTATCGAATTTGCATACAATAACATCTACCATTCCAGTATTCAGATGGCCCCATTTGAGGCTCTCTATTGGTGGAGATGTAGATCGCCTATTGGTTTGTTTGAAGTTGGTGAAGCTACAATGATAGGACTAGATTCAGTCCATGAGGCTATGGAGAAGGTACAACTCATTTGGGACAAGTTCAAAATAGCTCAAAGTCGCCAAAAGTCCTATGATGATGTGAAAAGGAGAGAACTTCAGTTCGAAGTAGATGATTGGGTGTTTTTAAAGGTGTCTCCTATGAAGGGAGTGATGAGGTTCGGGAAGAAAGAAAAACTCAACCCTCGTTATGTTGGCCCTTACCGAATTGTGAAACCTATTGGCAAAGTGGCATATGAATTGGAGTTTCCCTCATAATTAGCTTTTGTGCATCATGTATTCCATGTATCACTCATAAAGAAGTGTTTGGGTGATCCAGCTCTAGTTGTGCTAGTGGACAGTGTTGGTGTGAAAGACAACCTTAGTTATGAAGAGGTTTAAGTGGAAATACCGAATCATCAGGTTCGAAGGTTAAGGAACAAGGAAGTAGTTTCAGTCAAAGTTTTATGGAGGAATCAACACGTTGAAGGAGCTACGTGGGAAGCAGAAGCGGACATGATGGCAAGATATCCACACCTATTCCCTTTCAGCTTGGTTTTAGTTTGAGAATCAGTTTTTCCCTCATACTCTACTTAGTTTTCAAGTTCAGTTCATGTGCCCAAGTTTATTTTATGTATATGGATGCATGTATTATTCGTGAATTAAGTTCAACCATGTAGTTAAGTTCAGAGGTAGTCATTCCGTCAATTTTTAGCTTAAATGATCAGTATTTGAGTGTGATGATTGCATTTCTCTGCTTTTCTGTATGTTGTCCCAACATTCGAGGATGAATGTTTCCAAGGGGGAGATATTGTAATACCCCGAAAGCCCAAAGCTCAGACCCGAGAGTTGAAACAAAGAAAATTTAAAATCCGGCATCAAGTCACAGAACGAGTCATTATGTGACCCGTGGGGGCAGACCACGAGTCATGAGGTGACTTGTGGTGAGGATCAGGGTGTTAATTGGAGTTTTGGGAGTTAAGGTCCCCATGGACATGACCACTAGTTGTGGTCAGGCCCCATGACTCGTCGAGTCAACCTTGAGCAAGGTTTTGAGTAGGTGAAGAAAAGTGGCAGTGTACCCTATGGAAGGACACCACGAGTCCTGGTCAGTCACCACGATTCGTGGGATGGGTCGTGGTCAGCAGGATGAAAATTATTGGAAATTGAGGTAGTGCATGTGACGAGTGGTGACCACGAGTCGTGGTCACCTATAACGATTCATTATGTCCCTCGTGACGAGCCCTAGATGATTGTTAGAGAATGTATAGGACGGATGATGCCATGAGTCGTGGCCTATAGTAACGAGTCGTCTAGTCCCTCGTGGGGACTGGCAGTCAGTAATTTCCTGTGAATTTAGTAAGGGATTTTCGTAATTCCTATGATCCTAAGGCCTAAACTACGTCATTTTAAGCTATAAACAATTAGTTTTAATAAGGTAAAACCTATTCTAAGTCATTCCTATTCATGCATGCAAGAGTAATAGTCTAAAGAGGTGATCAAGGCAATCCATCAAGGTTCTTCTTCAAATCTTCCTTGGGCAATCAGAGAAGTGTAAGAATCAGCTATAATCAAGTATGTAGGGTTATGAATGGGTGAATTTCTTCACACACATGTCCAATCTCTCTCTAATTGATGAAAATCTATAAGTTGATTCTATGGGGTTCTAGCCGATGCATGAAATTCCTAAAATCTATGTCATGGGTATGATCTAAATATGTTTTAATTGATGAAGTACGATTCATGGGAAAGTTTTATCTTGTTTTCAATTACTAATCGTGTTTACTAGTTTTCCAAAGTATTGTTCCATTCATGAAAGCTTATGAGAAGATGAGATTTAAGAAGTATGTTTATGTATAATGGATTTTGATGAGAAAAACATATTTCCAATCTACCCATGTTATGTTCATGTTTTTAAAGTGAATCAAGTTAAATTTCAAGCATGTTAAAGTATCAGGCAATGCCCATAAATTCAAGTATGATTATTATTTTACTAATTTAGCTTACCACATGGTTTTGGAGCGAAGACTCCCATTTATGTTCAGCTTATGGGATTGTATGAGCCAAGGCTCCTCATGTATGATTCAGATTTATGAATTCATGATTATTAATCTTCATCATAGATGATGGCCAGCTTCACTAAAAAATGATGGAGAGCATATGCATGTTTTTGGGAGTAGTGTCTAGCACTGGGTAGGCTATGGGTCAGTCCACCCCATGCCTCAGAACTATGCGCCAATATAGGTACAATCAAATTATATTGGGACCTCCTATGTGAGTTATCCCCTGCCCAAATTGGGCCACGAGCTTGATATCAATATCATAGTATCGTCCTTAGCCCTGGTAAGGCTTTGGACGGCTATATCCACTTGAGTGTGATAGTTGGGACCACGTAAACTCTATTATGGTATGTCGGTTAAAAGACGAGTCTCCCATTGTTCTTCATGATTTCAATTATGCATGTGTATCACTCATGTTGTATATATCTACATGTGTTCTAAAGAAGGTTTGACCCAATGTTCAGCTTTACTTATTATTATCAGATTTCAGCTTTGGGTCAATCAATTCAGTTATGATATTACGTTATGTTGAGATCATGTTTTCAGAAAGATAGCATGCAAGCCCTACTCTCAGATTCTTGTTTTGTTATGTTTTACATTATTCATGTTTAAATGATTTCACTTATTTAAGAGGTTTTACTTACCTTGCATACTCAGTACATTCCACATACTGGCTGCATACTCTATACTGTATCGTTTCATGATACAGGCCCCGACACTCAATCTCAGCCCAATCAGTAGCCAATGCTAGAGTTAGAACCCAACTTAGTGGTAAGTCCTCATCTCCCGAGGACCATTTGCTTTCAGATATTAATGTATTTTCAGTTTCAGTATTAGAGAGTTAGTGGGGGTCTTGTCCCATCAACTCATCAAACTTAGAGTCTTTTCAAACAATAGAATGTATTCAGCTTCAGATTTGTGTATTTTTGATGTTATAATTATTTCAGACTTTCGCTAATATTATTATGTCAATCCTTCTGTTTAATTGATCAAGTTCGATGAATGTTCATGCCATGAGTCGACTTGGGGTATCTCGGGGCTCCTTATCTCGTGTACCGATCCGGGCCTCCATTCGGGTCGTGAGAACTAGGAACATTGGGTGTCACAAAGGACAAGGTAGCTCCTATATCTAACAATGCATATACATCAAGATGGGATACTCTTAACATACCAGTGACTTCATCCGCGGAGAACTCCTACTCCTGGCAGGATGCTAGGGTATAGAATCTATTTTGGCGCTGTCTGCCACCTATACTAGTAGATGCCCTCTACTGAGCTGGGCATGCTTGTGGAGCCGATGAACTAGAAGCTTGACCTTGGCCCATATCATGACCATGCCTGGCTGCTGGAAAATCTCTAAGCATGTGTTCGGGCTTCCCGAAACCAAAGCACGCACTTGTACCCGCCAAACACTGGCCTGTGTGTCTCCGACCACATTTGCTGCACTCTGGAGGGCTAGTCTCGATGGGTTTGCTACTCTGACTTCTCGGGCCTGATGCTCGTCCCCTTTGATCGCACTTGGACCTTGATGACATACTCATAGCCAAAGGCGCTAGGGATGAAGATCTCTGGTGGGACTGCTGATAGTGCCTACTAGGCCTCTGCTGGGAGAATCCGATACTATCAGTCCTGGCCCTCTTGGCCTCCCTCTCCCGCTCACTCATCAGTACCTCCTCCATCTGTTGGGCATATAGGAATATCTGAGCAAAGTCAATATCCTGGAGAAGTATCGCGGTCCGGCGATTCCTGAACAAGGAGTCTTCTATCCCGTGCACAAACTTGCTCACACGGGCCCTCTAATCCGCTACCATCTCAGGTGCATACCTAGACAGGCGTGTGAACTCCAAGGCATACTCCTAAATCATCAACTTTCCTTGCTTAAGATTCACAAACTCAGCCGCTTTCAACTCCCTCATCTCCCGAGGGAAGAACCAATCTAGAAAAGCGACATGGAACTCGTCCCAACTGATAGGGCCTACTCCAACTGCCCCTACTATCTTTCCACTGTTTGAACCAAATGTGTGCGACCCCCTTCAACTGATATGAGGCCAAATCGGCACACTCCTCCCCATTCACCCCTATAATCTAGTGATCTTAAAAATCTTCTCAATGAACTTATGTGGATCCTCGTCCATCTTCAATCCAAGGAACACGGGAGGGTTCATCCTCAGAAAGTCTCTAACTCTTGCCACCACCGTATTCCCATTCTGAAGGACATGCGCTACCGCTTGCTGATTGACCTGGGCGATCAATGCCTGGCCTATCATCTGGATGGCTGCCCTGAACTCTGTGTGGGCAATCGGCTCGGGTATATGCTCCGTATGGACTGGTGGGGCCTGTTGGTGCTCGTCTCCATTTCGACCCTCGTGGCCATTTCCGTTTCCATTTCTCCTCCTGTTAACCCTGCGGGGAGACATGATTCTACAAATGCGAATAGCATGAGTTAGAAGGATAGAGAGACATTTCACCGCACGACATAGATCATGACAGAAGGGAAGATTTCCTAAACATTGTGTAGACCCTTCTTCATAAGTGTGGTGTGCTTCACACCCATGAAAAAGACTCTACTTAACACGGCTTTTCGTATACCCTAGGATACTTCAAAACCTAAGGCTTTGATACCAAGTTTGTCACGACCTGAACATAGGCCTGGATCGAGACATGGGACAAGAAACACCGAGAGGCTCCAAGTCGACACATGACATGAACATACTTCTAACTCAATCAAAATTTAAGCGGAAGATCATCATAATTAACATAGAGGAAGTCTAAAAAAAAACATCATATCTGCGTACATACATAGGTTTAAAGTGAAAATACAACTATGTTCGAAAAGCCTCTAACACTAAGGAGTTGATGGGACAAGACCCCAACTAACTCACTAGAAACTGAAAACTGAAAAATATGACATACAACTAATAAGAAGGGTCCTCACAAGATGAGGACTCACCAACTGGCTGAGCAAAACTAACTTCTGGAATCTAGCTAGCGGCAGGACTGAACTTAGGTATTGGATCATGTATCATGAAATAATACAACATAGAGTATGTGGTTAGTACGTGAAATGTACCGAGTATGCAAGTTAAGTAAAACTGCTTAAGTAAGTAAAACCATTAAATCATGCATAATATAAAACATAATCAAGATAAGATTCTAAGAGTAGGCTTGCAAGCTATTTTTTGAAATCATGATCTAAACATATCTGAACATCATAACTAAATCGAATGACCCAAAGATGAAAACTGATAATCATAAGTAAAACTGAACATTGGGTCAAACCCGCTGAAAACATAATATAATGACTGATGTACATGCATAACTAAAATCATGAGGAATAATGGGAGACTCGTCATATAACCGACATTACCACGATAAAGCTTACGTGGTCCTGACTATCACACTCAAGTAGGCAAAGCCGTCCAAAGCATTGCGAGGGCTAAGGGCGCTAGCATGATATCAATATCAAGCTCAAGGCCCATTGGGGGGAAGGGAAGCTCCAAGGGAGGTCCCAAAGTATATAAAAATAAACCTACGTTGGCGCGTAGATCTGAGGCAAGGGTTGACTGACCCATAGCCTACTCGGTGCTAGACAGTACTCCCTAAAACATGTATATGATCTCCATCATTTTCAATGAAGCTGACCACGTGTAATGAAGAAGCTGATTAATAATAAACATTATAATTGGAAATCATAACATGAGGATCCTTGACTCAAACCGTACCACAAGCTGAAAATAATGAGAATCTTAACTCCAAAATCATGTGGTAAGCTAATTCATGAAATCATAAAACATACTTGATCATATGGGCTTTCCAAATACTTAAACATGCTTGAAATCAACTTGATTCACTTTGAAAACATGAACATAACATGGGTATATCAAAATCATACGTTATTCATAAACATCTCATCATACTTGAACTCATAACCCATAGATCTCAATTTTCATGAACATTCATAAATGGGCATCATAATTTAAAAAACTTGAAAACATAATTTATAATTTAAAACATTGTTAAAATATGCCCATTTATCATAATTCAACATTAAAAAAATATTTATATCATACCCCTGGTTAAAACTTAAGACTTCATGCATTCGATAAGAACCCCATGGAATCATCAATTAGAACATCATGAATTGAGAGGGAATTGGGAATGGGTGTGGACAATTTCACCCATTCATACCTTACATGCCTGAAGGGATCTGAATTCTACACTTCCTTGATTGCCCAATGAAGATTTGGGGAAGAACCTTGATGAACTAGGCTTGATCACCTCTTTAGACCTCTAAACTTGCATGCATGAATGTGAATGAGCCTAGAATGAACTTACCCCTCTTAAAACTCACTATTAGATCTTTAAACGATGTAGTTTAGGCCTTAGGAACATAGAAATTATGGAAAAGCCCTTAATAAACTCGCAGGAAAAAACACACTGCAAGTCTCAATGAGGGACTAGACGGGTCGTTACCAGTGACCACGACTCGTGGTCACCAGTCACCATGAACACTGCCCATCTTCGTCAAAAGGGTCCTCATGAGGGACTTAACAGTCCGTTACTAGTGACCACAACTTATGGTCACGTCCCCTTGCCTTTACTGCTCAAAATGCTTGATCCCCAAATCTCACTTGTCCATGGATGACTTAATGGGTCGTGGTGCTGACCACGACTCGTGGTCATATCCGTGGTCACCCCAAAGTCAAGATTCCAAACCACGATGAATCTTTACCCCACGAGTCACTCCATAACTCGTGGCCTACCCCACGGGTCACAGGATGACTTGTCTTGTGTCCTGGTGCAAAAAAATTAGTTTTCTCCATTTCAACTCTGGGTTTGATCTTAGGACTTTTGGGGTATAAAAGAGGTATTGTTTTGGTAGTGCTAGGTACTTTGGTGAGAAGGCTTTATGATGGGTTGTACTTGTGGTATGACTATTTTAAAGGTTTTTCCATTTAAAAGATTTGAATAAGGTAGGGAAGAGTTTATGCCCAAGATTTTGTGGTTTATTACTACTCTTATGATTGACTCAACTTTTATGCAAAGATTTATGGTATCTTGAAACAATCATCGAGCAGATTTGAAGGATTTTTGGTTTATAAAGGTAAATGTGATTGGAAATGGAATCTGACATTTGGGAAAATAAGGATTAGGATATTTGTTTCAATTTGGAAGGTTAGGGGTTCATCTTCATAAAAAGGGGACTTAAATTTAGAACAACATGATTACTTGGATCTTATTTAGATTATGGTGATATTATCATGTATTATTCAGATTTATGCTTGGAGGAGAAATTCTATGAACATTGTAGCTGGGAGTTGTGGTAAGTTCCATTTTGGTTTTGAGTTTCATAACTGGTGAGATTCAGATGACTGGCATAATAAGATTAATGGGAAGATGATTTATGGTGCATTAAAATGTGTGGTAACATGACATCCTCAAGTGAATGGGATAAAGTTGATCAGGTAAAGGGAGTTAACTATATGGTTTGGAGTAGAAATCAGGTTTTTCTATGTTAGACTATATTTGTGGTAGCTGACTATATTGGAGTGTGGATTGGTATAATAATAAGAATTGTTTATGGATGACTTGGAAGAACTTGTGCAAAAAAAGGGAACATGAATTGCAATAATTTTTACTTTTAGAGATAGTTAAAGACGTAACTACGTGTTGCTCTTAATTATTTGTGATCCAGAGGTGCGAGTATGAGGTCATACGCCTTGTGGTGAAGAGTTTAGAGTGATATGTCAGAGTTAAGCATAAGAGACGTTCAACATTTGATACTTTGATATACTCAAATCCCATGAAGTTCTAATAGAATTGTGTGATTAGTATGACTTGAGAAATGTGAAAAAAGAAGACATCAGATATTAATCATTGGTTTGAAGTTGATGATTTTGTGGATTTCAGCCTTTGAGTTTAGTAATGACAACACAAGAACATTCACGGTGAAAGATGTAATAGGTCAATACAAACTTATAAAGAACTGAGTAGTAATTTTGTAAAAAGTTGGGGTTAGTTCGGGTAACTATTAAAAATATAAGGGAAATTGTTTATTCTACACTGGGTTAGATTATTCATGTTACACCATGTGTCTTACGAATGTATTATCAAAAGACTTACAGTTATGTAGGTTTATTTAGGATTTCGTATAGAATTGATACTACCTTGTTGATGGAAACTATATAGATAGTTACAAGGAGATACATCGATAGTTGATGATGTTTTGGGAATATATGAATAGATATGCAAAGCCTTTATTAGTTGTTTTCTTTAGATTTTGCTTGAGAATAGAATTTCTAGAATAGTATATGAAGCATACCATTTGAATATTATATGGAAGTAGATATCAAATTTTGACTCAGTTGCTTCAGTTGGACGAACAAAATTATTGGACATAGAATTAGCACAATCAACATTATATGTGGCTAGTTTTGACATAAATACTTAAAATTGGCTTAGAATAGGCAAAGATCCTTTTATGCTTGTCATGACCCGAACGTACACCCGGAGCGTAGACATGGGACAAGGGACCCCGAGAGACCCCAAGTCAACCCATGGCTCATGCGTTCAACTAATCCATGTAATTAAATGGAATATTAAGAATAAAACATTGCAGAAATGTAACCATGACATAGAATCAGAAAATACCAAACATTTACATAAGATGAGTTACGCATTTGTCCAAAAACCTTTAATATGTAAGATGGGTTAATGGGACAACATCCCCAACTAACCTGAGCAATACTGAAACATAATCAACCGGAAAATTCATCAAACGACCCTCGAAACATGAGGACTCACCAAAAAGCTAAAATCGTAGGCTGGGATGGACTAAGGATGAGGATGAGCCTGAAATCCGAACCCTGTATCATGAAACGATACATCATAGAAAATATGTGGTCAGTACGTGGAATGTACTGAGTATGCAAGGTAAGTAAAATGGACATTTTAAAAGTAAAAAAAACTCATTAATAGAACATAGGAGGACATCATACTTGCATAAAAAATCTTTGTAATAAAACATAAGGCTCAAGACTTCTAATCATTCATAATCATTCATTATCATAATCGTAAGTAACTTTATCAAAATATAACTTGAGGCAAAAACATAAACATAACAATGCATAAAAACGTGCGGAACAATGGGAGGACTCATCATAACTGACACCATCATGGTAGAGCCTTTCATGATGCCCCACTGTCTTGCTCAAGTGGGCAGAGCCGACCCTGGCTTGCCAGGAGAGGGTTGTGCATAAGGCGTGATATCAAATTTGAGGGGATCGTCATCAATACATCATAACATTTACAACCCACGATAGAACGTGGTTATGAGACACCGGCGTAGTCCTTTGAACGTCGGGCTGCTCGGTGCTAGACACCGCTCTCAAAAATATGCATATAGGCTCATACATAAATCATTAACATCATGTATAAAAATTCATTGGCTAAGATATAACATTTATCATCATTGATCCCCTTTAAATAATGTTTAGCCAAGTATCAAGGCCTTTTTCATCGGCCAACATCATAAATCAATAAATCACGAAATTCGTTTCGTAAATCATAAATCATTCTTCATATTACGGGCATTGCCCAATGCTTCATCATACTCAATTCTTTCAAAATATGCTCATAACGATGGGTAACTTGGATTCAAGCATTTCCATAATCAATAAACTTAAAATAATAAATATTCCTCATAAATCATGATTTCCATGAACTTCCATAAATGGGCAATTTAGATTTAAAAAGATTGAAACATGGTTTTGAAGATAATAATACTAAATCTACCCAACATTCATATTTCAATAAATAAAACTCAATTATAACATACCCATAAGGAGAAATAACATTGACATGCTTTAGGTAAAACCCCATAGAATTTGAGTAAGAGAATTCATGACTGTGATCGAAATTGGTCATGGGTGAGGAAGAATTCCACCCATTTTAAAACCCTACATACCTGGGAATAGATGGACTTAAAGTTCCTTGAACACCCACAAAATATTTGATGAAGATTTGGGGAATAAGGCCTTGAATCTCCTAAAAAACTCTCTAAAATCCTATCATGAGAATGGGCATGCATAAAGGGATTAACCCATCTTATCTAACTCAGAAACATATCCAAAATGATGTAGTTTAGGCCTTATGGACTTAAGAAGTTACTAACATACCCTTATTAAAATGCAGGAATTTCTCATTGCTAGTCCTCAAGAGGGACCTAACGGGTTGTTGCCACAGGGCACGACTCGTTGCCTTGATCCATTGAGTCTACTGCCCAAACCTCCATGGGAAATCCATACGTGACATCACGAGTCGTTAGGTCAAATCATGACTCGTGGTCACCTTCCGTGGCCTGCACTGCCCATCCTAATTTTGCTAATCCTCCAAGGTTGACCACGGGTGACCTCACGAGTAGTAAGGTCTGACCACTACTTGTGATCAGGCCCGTGGCCTCCTCACTCAGACTTTTACAAACCAAGCTGACCACGAGCCACCTCACGACTCGTGGTCACTCCTCACGACCAACCTCATGGGTCGTTCTGTGACCTGGTGCGAAATTTCAGTTTTTCTCCGTTTTCACTTTCGGGTCTGATCCTTAGGTTCCCGGGGTATAATAATGCTAGAAGAGAATCATGATTTAGACATGTGGTATGTGGAAATGTGTTTTCTAAGGGTTCTTGGTATGTCATGCCCCGAGTCTACACCCTGGATGGGACACGCCCCGAGAGAGAGTTTTAGGGGACGCAAGGGGAGAACAAACTCCTTGCTGAATTCCCACATACCTATAGAAGAATCCCTGGTGAAAAATCCCTAAGAAAAACTGAGAAGAAAATCAAACCCTTTCTCCTACTCTGTGCTTTCTGTTAGAGTTTCTACGCACTGTTCTTGAGGGAAATCGAGAGAAATGAATAAAAATGTCATTCTAACCCTTTCACTTCCTCCTATACGAACGCAAAATGACATGGTTTAGGGATTAAAAAGGTGAGAAATTACAAGAGTAACCTTGGGAACTAAAACTGAAATCTGGCCGATAGGAGCCAATGGACCTCAAAATGGGTCGTTGGTAGAAAAGACGACCCATTGAATCTGGCCGTGGTTTCTGGGTTCAGAAACTAGGTTTACTGGAAGTGTTCCATGGTAGGGTACAATAATCCATTGGAAGGAACAACGGGTCTTTGATACCTTCCGTTGGTACTGGTTGGGAAAACAGGGCCTTGAAATAATGGTGGACATATTGACTCGTTGGTAGGACCAACCGATCGTTATATAGACTTATGGTCTACACTTCTGGGGCCTAGAAGCAGATGATAGGTAGCAGCAATGGCTCGTTGGGGGCTACCACGGGATGTTGTTCCCTCTCGTTGTCTCAGGGAAGGGTCCGACAGACCTCTGAACTTGGGATTCAACGGACGACAGGACGGCCCATTGTTAATTTCTATGGGTCGTCCTATGACTCGTTGTTCCCCTTGGAGGAATCTTGCTGTAACCCATGACCAGTTACAATGGTCCGTTGGTTCCACCAATGGTCCGTTGTAGGGGTCGTCTGAGACAGAAAAAATTCTGATTTTCCTATGGTTTTTCATGAAATGCCTGAATTTGGTCTAGGAAAGTTTTGAGGTGTTACAATATCTCCCCCTTGGAATAATTCGTCCTCGAATGAAGATCAAAACTAGGAAAAGAGCTGAGATTTCTAAAATTGAGGCTATGATTGATTTCTGAAGGAGTAACTGACTCCGAACTAACATAACTGTACTAACAGAGCTGATGGAACTTGAATACACATAGAAAATCTAAACAAGGCTGAGGAGTACGAAACTGAGTAGAGTACTGAGAAGGGATTTAGTACCTGATAGTGGAACTAAACAGGGAGAGAATAAGTGTGGGCATCTAGCCATCATGTTTGCTTCTACTTCCCATATGGCTCCCTTAACCAGCTGATTCCTCCACAAAACTTTCACCAAAGTGATTTCTTTGTTTCTCAGCTTACGAACCTGACGGACAAAGATTTGAACTGGAACCTCTTCGTAAGAGAGATTATCCTTTATCTCTACACTGTCCAATGGCACTACTAAAGTTGGATCACTAATGCACTTCTTCAGTAGGGACACATGGAAGACTGGGTGCACGACCACTAAATCTGAAGGTAACTCCAACTCGTAAGCTACTTTACCAATCCGCCTCCGAATCCTGTAAGGTCCTACATATCTTGGATTGAGTTTTCCCTTCTTCCCAAACCTCATCATCCCTTTCATGGGTTAAATTTTCAAGTAAACCCAATCATCCATAGCGAACTCCAATTCTGTTCTTCTCACATTTGCATAAGATTTCTGACGACTCTAAGCTATTTTCAACCTCTCTCTGATGAGCTATACCTTCTGCATAGCTTCATGAACCGAGTCTAGCCCTATCAAGGTTACTTCACCGACCTCAAACCACCCTATAGGGGATATACACCTCTTACCATATTATGCCTCAAATGGGGTCATCTGAATGCTAGAGTGATAGTTGTTATTGTACGCAAACTCGATAAGAGGCAAATGGTCATCCTAATTACCCATAAAATCGATTGCAACACACTCTTTGCATATCTTTTGACGTCTAAATAGTCCGCTCAGATTGTCCATCTGTTTGTGGGTGAAAAGCTGTACTGAGCTTGATCTGGGTACCAAGTCCTTTCTGAAAAGACTTCCAGAAGTGAGAGGTGAATTGGGTACCTCTGTCTGAAATAATGGACAAGGGAACCCCATGAAGTATGACTAGCTCCCGAATATAAATTCTAGCATGGTCCTCAGTTGTATCTGTGGTTTTAACTTGGAGGAAATGTGCTGACTTAGTCATCCAGTACAATACTACCCAGATTGGTTGAACAGGTCATCAATTCTAGGGAGGGGATATCTATTCTTGACTGTGACCTTGTTCAGCTGGCGGTAATCTATGCAAATTTTGAGGGTACCGTCTTTCTTTCACACGAATAGAGCTGGAGCACCCCATGGAGAGATGCTGGGTCTGATAAAACCCTTGTCAAGAAGATATTTTAGCTGCTCCTTCAACTCCTTAAGCTCAGCTGGAGCCATTCTGTAAGGAGGGATGGAGATGGGCTGAGTATCTAGGAGGAGGTCTATTCCGAAGTCTATTTCCCGTTCAAGGGGAACCCTGGGAAGATCCTCAAGAAAAATATCTGCGAACTCGCTGACCATTGGAATTGACTAAATGGTTGGGATCTTAGGGTTGGAATCCTTGACCCAAACCAGATGATAAATACATCCCTTAGAAATGTGTTTCTGGGCCTTAAGGTAGGAAATAAACCTACCCTTAGGCGCTGAACTGCTGCCCATCCATTCTAAACTGGTTCATTTGGAAACTGAAACTTGACAACTCTAGTTCTGCAATCAACTGAGGCATAACATGAGTGTAACCAATCCATGCTGAGAATAAGGTTGAAGTCAATCATATCCAGCTCTATGTGATCAGCTGGAATGACTTTATTCAGGAATGAGACTGGGCAGTTTTTATACACCCGACTGGATCTAAATGACTCGCCAACTAGGGTGGAGACTGAGAATAGTTCTGAGAGGATTTTCAGATTGACATCGAACTAAAATGCTATGTAGGGAGTTACGAATGAAAGAGTGGCTCTTGGATCTAGGAGGGTGTATGCGTCTAGATGAAAGAGACGTAACGTACCCGTCACTACGTCAGGTGAGCTCTCTTGATCCTGACGGGAAGATAGAGCATAGAAACAGTTTTGGCGCTGACCGCCATCCATACCTGATGGGTTGGCTTGCTGAGCTAGTCAGCCTGCTAGAGCTGCTGAGGTAGTGGATTGTGATCTTACCCATCCTGCTAACGGATATTCTTTCATTCGATGCCCGAGCTGTCCACAATCGAAAAAACCCTCCCTGCCTTGTAGACACTCTCCAGGATGATTCTTGACACACTTGGGGCAAATTGGGTACCTGTTCCTGGCACTGAAGCTTTGAGGCTGAGAGCTAGATGCTCCACCCCTTCGGTCCTAGCGGGATCGAAAGGTAAGGGCGCTGACTGAACTAGATGCTAGGGCCCTCCATTGCTGCTGTCTTGGGCGGCTACCACCGCCAGAACTCTGATGGCCATAATCTAACTAGGCAGTTCTTGATCGTTTGTTCTTACGCTCCATATCCCTCAGCTTTTCGGCCTCAATCTGCTGGGTATAGACAATCAAGCTAGAAAAGTCCATATCCTTAATTAGCATCACTTTCCTGCAATCCTTGAGAACCAAATTTTAAACTCCATTTACAAACTTCAACATGCGAGCCCTTGGCTCGGCTACCATCTCTGGAGTGTACTTAGACAGCCTAGTAAACTCAGAGCATACTCCTCTACAGTTCTGTTGCCCTATCTCAAGTTCATAAACTCCGCCATCTTTGCCTCCCTCAGCTCCCGAGGGAAAAACCTGTCCAAGAAATCTGTGTGCAATTCTTCTCACTCCACTGGTCCTCCTCTCGCTGGAGGCCCCTCCTTCCACGGCTCATACCAAACCTGGGCTACCCCTTTAAGCTGGTAGGCAGCCAGTGCAGTACTCTCGGAGGAGCTGACACCCATAATTCTGGTAATCTTCCTGACCTCATCTACAAACTCTTGGGGGTCCTCTCCCACTTTAGATCCTTGAAATGATGGAGGGTTCATACGGCTGAAGTCCCGCACCCTCGCAGCTGCTGCATACCCGTTTGTGTTCACCAGCACAACCTGTTGATTCACCTGATTGGTCACGGTTTGGGCCAGTAACTGTATGGCCGCTCTAAACTCTACGGTAGAAACTGGATCATCTTGAGGACCTGTCGAGGCTGGTGGGGCAGGTCTGTTAGAATTACTGGCCCTTCTTCCATTACCGCGTTTGGGAAGCATGGTTCACTAAATTGAAACAGAGCACAGTTTGAATGGAGTTTCTGGAATTGGTCTTTTACTCATGATAAAGAGTATGAACAAAAGAGAGTATTCCTAATAACATCTCATAGCCTACTTTTCATAAGTGTGGCGCGCTTCATGCCTATGAAAAGGACTCTATTCGATAAGACTTTCAGACATTCCGAGGATACTCTAAACGTAGGGCTCTAATACCAAGTATTTCACGCCCCGAGTTTACACCCTTGATGGGACACAGTACTTGGAGTCACAAGTAACCCCATGTCAACCCTTGATCTATCACACACTATATTATGAGTAAACATGCATAGAAGAACTTTGAAACAATATCATAAAGCATTTATGAAAGACAAGTTTGAAAACATAAAGTTCAAAACATTTGAATAATACTGATAAATCTAAAAATCATGTCTGTCTGAAAGCCACCTAACTGAGGAGTTGCTAGGACAAGCCCCAGCTAACTCTAAGTCTATCTAAAACTAATAAATGAATGAAAGAAATAAATAATTCCCACAGATGATGAGGTCTCACACTTCAACTGTGGAGGTGGAGAACCTGAACTGCGGCGACTAGCGGTGCTAAGTTTGAGAACCTGCAGCTGTATCATGAAATGATACAACATAAAAGTATGCGTTAGTACTTTGAATGTACTGAATATGTGAGAGGAATATACTGATAGATGTAAGTGGCTGAACTGTAAAGAAATGCTATGATAAACTAATTATCTAAACTGAAATAATTTGAAGTAACTGAGATGGTCAAAATGACCCTGTCTGGTGGTTAACGACATGCTCTAAATCTATAAGTTTTGAGTTTGAGATACTATACTACTCTGAGTTAAATTGATAGATCTGAAACTGGACTGAGATTCTTATTCTGAAACTGGACTAGACTGACTAGTGTGAGAGTTTGTAACTGACATATAACCGCGTGAGCTAGATGCGGAGTCCGATGTATACACCCTACCTGTAGGACCAATATACGTTGCCAGGGAATAAAGGTATGAACTGGGTGATCACAAAAGTCTGGGGACATTTAGGCCAAAAATATGTAACTGTAACCTACATTGGCAACGTAGTTCTGGTAACCTGGGTGCGCTGGAACCCCAGTACGCTCGGTGCTAAGTCCTACTCCCACTGGAAAACCTATACTGAACTACTAGGCTGATAGCTCGAAACTGGGATCCAAGATTAGTCAGGGAAATATTACTGCAAGTACCCTGGTAGTCTTATCAGACCAGATTCTAAAATTGGGTTCAAGACCGGTTAGAGATGCTTATCTAGAAGTGTCGTGACTGTCTAAGAACAAATTGAAATCTGAACTGGAGTCTTGGGGAAAGTCAGAGCTATATATCTGAAATGTCATGAATGCCTAGTGGACCAATAACTGAATTCTGATTATGATATCTAGAAGGTACTACTGGCACCTCGAGAAATTCTATAGTCAAACTGATCAGCTGACATTATTCTAGTTAACCTGGTGGTTTGATAAACTCTGACTGAGGCTAGACCGACAATCTTGAGTAATACAAAGTATATAGACTTTCTAATTGAATCTGACTATCGTACATGTAATCGAGTTTCTAACACGTACAATTATTATAGGAGCCCCTAGCCTTGAAAGATATAAGCAATTTTCGAGAATTTAATACTTTTGCAGGATTCTAGTTTCTGACTTTTTCAAGAGTTAGGGATAGATTTCTAATTCACTAGAACAAACATCATTTTAGTTACAAACAGGTGGAAAAATAGCTACAATTAACATATGATAGGATTCCCATTAATTAATCAAAGAACACTAAACAATATCTTCAAACTCGTACACTTAGGGCTAGAAATGATAGTGAACAGAGAGAGAGTTTTAGGGGACGCAAGGGGAGAAAAAACTCCTTTCTAAATTCCCACGTACCTGCAGAAGAAACCCTAGTGAAAAATCGCTGAGAAGAACTGAGAAGAAAATCAAACCCTTGCTCCTGCTCTGTGCTTTCTGTTAGAGTTTCTACGCACTGTTCTTGAGGGAAATTGAGAGGAATGAATAAAAAGGTCATTCTAACCCTTTAACTTCCTCCTATACAAACCCAAAATGACATGATTTAGGGATTAAAAAGGGGTAAATTACAAAAGTAACCCTGGGAACTAAAACTAAAATCTGGCCGACTGGAACCAGCGGGCCTCTGAATGGGTCGTTGGTAGAAAAGATGACCCGTTGAATCTGGCTGTGTTTTCTGGGTTTAGAAACTATGTTTACTGGAACTGTTCCAAGGTAGGGTACAACGATCTGTTGGAAGGAACAACGGGTCGTTGATACCTTTCGTTGTATTAGTGGGGGAAAACAGGGCCTTGAAACAACAGTTGACACAACGACTCATTGGTAGGACCAACCGGCCATAGTATAGACTCGTGGTATACACTGCTTGGGCCTAGAAGCAAACGACGAGTTGTAGCAATGGCTCATTGGAGGATACCACGGGCCGTTATTCCCTCTCGTTGTCTCAGGTAAGGGTCGGGTAGACCTCTGAATTCAGGATTCAACGGACGACAGGACAACCTGTAGTTAATTTCAATGGGTCATCCTATGACTCGTTGTTCCCCCTGGAGGAATCCTACTATAACCCACGACCAGTTACAACAGTCCGTTGGTTCCACCAGCGGTCCATTGTGGGGGTCGTTTGAGATAGAAAGATTTCTGCTTTTCCTATGGTTTTTCATGAAATGCCTGAATTTGGTCTAGGAAAGTTCGGGGTGTTACATGGTACTAATAACTACTTTGGAAGATGTGAAAGTATTATTAGATGGATCAGAGTATTTTACCAGTACAGAGTTGGCAATGGATTTCCTCATAGTAATTTGATTATGGTGACTATGATGCATGTTGATAAATCAAGTACATTTAGAACTATGATTATGATTAAATTAGGTATTGTGTGCAGAGCAGTTCAAATATATGAAGATCGGTTATTTTGAGAAGTTTTAGTTTCGAAATAAGGAGATATAGTCTTATGGGCTAAAACAAAAGGAGATTTGACGGTTAGGGTGAACAAGCAAAACTACTAATGTAGCTTTTTTCTTGAGAGCTCATGTATGAGGCCTACCATGGGTATTTACAGCTCCTAGACAGTCTTAGTACTTTTCCTTGCCCCTTCGAAGATGAATGGATGTTTAAGTAGTAGATGCAACAACCTAGATAGTCATTTTGTTATTTTTGACCCATTCCCTAGTTTGAACCTTTCCATATCTTCATTTTTTAATTATGACTTGTGGATATGGATGAAACAATTTTCGAGAAGATATAATGATGATTAGATGAGATTTTCAATTTTGGAAGGTTTAAAGTTTGAGAGGTTTGATCAAAAAGTCAACATTTCAGGTTAACAAGCTCGAATTTGGATTTTGATAACTCAGTTAGATTCAGGTGGTGATTTATGAGTTAGTTGGATGGTTTGCATGGATTCTAAGGTGTTTGGGAGTGATTTGAGCCTTTGGTTAAAATTATGAGGTTTAAGGAAGCTGAGTTTGGCCATGGACAACTTTCGGTTAAAACGACCTCATATCAGTGATTTGATGATTCCAATAGATCTGAAATGTGTTTTTTGATTGAATTGCATATTTGGTTTGTCATGATCTGAGCTGAAATCCCAGATCGAGACACGATGACTTAGAACCACAAATGGCTCCAAGCTTACCTATGGTACACACTTAGCATGACATAAGAGCATAAACAAGAGGAAATTATAACATGAATATGACATTGCTAGACCCCGGAAGCCCAAAGTTCAGACCCGAGAGTTGAAATGAAGAAAATTTAAAATCTGGCACTAGGCATTAGGACGGATCATGAGATGACCCCTAAGAATAGCCCACGAGTTTTGATGTGACTCGTAAGGAGGCCCAAGTGATGAATTGGAATTGAGAAATAGGATCCCCACGGACGTGACCACGAGTCGTGGTCGGGCCCCCGACTTGTTAGGTCAGTCGTGGGGTAGGATGAGTAAGAAAAGAGAAGGAAGAGGGAAATGTACTTAGCAGAACGACCCCATGAGTCGTGGTCAGTCACCACGATTCGTGGGGAGGGTCGTGAGCAGTAGGATGAAGCAAGGTAAGAATAAGAGGCAGTGTACATAACGTGTGGGGACCATGAGTCATGGTCACCAGTAATGGATCATGATGCCACCCTTGACAAGCTCAGGAGACTTTACAAGCAGCGTACTTGACGGATGACTCCATAAGCGTGGCCCTTGATGACAAGTCATTAGGTCCCTCGTTGGGACCAGCTGGCAATTATTTTTTGCGAATTTAGTAAGGGTTTTTCCGTAATTCCTAAGATCCTAAGGCCTAAACTACGCTGTTTTGAGTAATGAATGATGACTTTTAAAGGGGTTAAGTTCATCTTAGGCTATTTACATTCATGCATGCAAAGGTAGAAGGTGAGAGAGGGTGATCAAGCTTAGTGTTCTTCAATTCCTCTTCAGTTCCTATTGGGCATTTAAAGAAGTGCAAGAATTAGCTACCAACAGGTATTTAGGGTTATGAATGGGTGAATTCTTTCACACCCATGAGCAATCCCTCTCTAAATCATGAGATTTCTATGTATAATCTATGGGATTTTAACCAATGCATAAATTTCCTAATTCTTTACATGGATATTATTTAAATATGTTTCTACCATTGAATTACAAAGCATGGGAAAGTTTTATAATGTTTTCAATTAAAAATTATGTTTCTATATTTATGAATTAAAAAGCTCATTGATGAAAAGTTCATGAAAGATGAGATTTGTGATGAATGCATGATGATGACGAGATATTATGATGAAAATCATGTTTTCAAGATACCCATGTTTATAATCATGTTTTCAATAAGAATTGAGTATTTTCAAGCATGATAAAGCTTTGGGCAATGCCCATATGTTAAAAGTATGATTTATGATTTCCCGAATTTAGCTTACCACGTGGTTTGGGAGTGAAGACTCCCAATTATTTTTCAGCTTGTGGTATTGTTTTAGTTAAAGCTTCTCATATTCATAATTTTAGCTTTGAGATGTATTTGATTTATGAGCTTCATCAATGGACGATGTTGAGCTTCATTGAGAATTGATGTGAGCATATGCATGTTTTTAGGAGTAGTGTCTAGCACCGAGTAGGCTATGGGTCGATCGCCCTATGCCTCAGAACTACATGCCAATGTAGGTTTATACTATTTTATACATTACTTCGGGACCTTCTTTGTGAGCTATCCCAGGCTGTATTGGCCTACAAGCTTGATATCGATATCATGGTATCGTCCCAGGCCCTGGCAAGACATTGGACAGCTCTACCCACTTGAGTGTGATAGTTGGGACCACATAAGCTCTATCGTGGTATATCAGTTAAAATACGAGTCTCCTATTGTTCCTCATGATTTAAGTAATGCATGCTTATCATTCATGAGATTTTTTATACCTATATATGTTCTAAAGCAGGTTTGACTCAATGTTCAGTTTTACTCATGACTATCAGATTTCAGCTTTGAGTCAATCGATTCTGTTATGATGTTATGTTTTGTTGTGTTATGATGAGATCATGATTTCAGAAAGAATGCATGCAAGCCCTACTCACAAATTCTAAATGTTCATATTTTACATTATGCATTGTATTTAAATGATTTTACTTACTTAAGTGGTTTTACTTACATTGCATACTTGGTACATTCCACGTACTGACCGTATACTCTATGCTGTATCATTTCATGATACAGGACCCTGCTCTCAGGCTCAGCCCCATTCAAAGTCAGTCTTCTGAGATAGCATCATATGTTGTTGGTGAGTCTTCATCTCCTGAGGACTAGACTTATTTAGATTTTCTCTATGTATTTGTAGTTTCAACTTTATTAAGTTAGTTGGGATCTTGTCCTATCAACTCGTCATGTTTAGAGGCTTTTCAGACATATTGATGTATTCAGCTTCATATTGTGTATTCTGATGTTGTGTTTTAAATCTAGACTTCCTCTATGATTATCTTGTTGATTTATTCAGTTTTATTGATTGAAATAGATGTGTGCTTATGCCATGGGTCGACTTAGGGTCACTCGGGGATCCTTGTCCCATGTTTCAATCCGAGCGTCCGTTCGGGTCATGACAAACTTGGTATCAGAGCCATAGGTTTGAAGCGTCCTAGGGTGTCTGAAAGCCACGTTAAGTAAAGTCTTTTTCATTGGTGTGAAGCGCGCCACACTTGTGACGAAGAGGCTATGAAACGTTTAAGAAATGTCCCCTTCTTTCACGATCTTTGTCGTGCGATGAAAAGTCTCCCTATCCTTCTAATTCGTGCTATTTGCGATTACAGAATCATGGCTCCCTGAATAGTAAATGGTAGAAGGAATGGGAATTGAGAAGGCCACGAGGATGGCAATGGAAATGACATTAGCAGGGCCCACCCGATCAGGAGCACCAGGCACTGAAGCCTGTTGCCCATACTGAGTTTCGGGCAGCTATTAAGATGCTCGCACAAGCCTTGATTTTTCAGGTCAATCAGTAGGTAGTTGCGCATGTTTCACAAAATGGTAATGTGGTGGTGGGTCAAGTTAGGGATTTCTTGAGGATGAACCCGCCGGAGTTTCTCGGGTCAAAAGTAGATGAGGACATGTATGAGTTCATAGATGAGATTATGAAGATCACCCAGGTCATGGGGATGAATGGAGTTGAGTGTGTGGAGTTAGCCTCATATCAGTTGAAAGGGGTCGCACACATCTGGTTTCGTCAATGGAAAGATAGTAGGGCTGTCGGAGTAGGTCCTGTCACTTGGGAAGAGTTCCATGTTTCATTCTTAGATCGGGTCTTCCCTCATGAGATAAGGGAGCTGAAGGCAATTGAGTTCGTAAATTTGAAGCAAGGGAGGATGACGGTGTAGGAGTATGCCCTTGAGTTCACCCGCCTATTGAAGTACGCCCTAGAGTTAGTAGCTGATCAAAGGGCGCAGGTGAGCAGGTTCGTTCATGGAATGGCGAGCTATTTTGAAAAGCATTGCAGGACCTCCATGCTCCATTAGGATATGGATTTCCCCCGAATATTTTTGTACGCCCAGCAGATGGAGGCGACGCATATGAGAGAGAGGGAGGGTAAAAGGGCCAGGATTGATAGTCACATATTCTCACAGCTGAGGTCAGGCGGTAGGCACTGTCAGCAAACCCACTAGAGATCTTTAGCCCCAACATCTTCAGCATTGAGTGTGCCATCAGCCTAGGCACGATTAGAGATGGCGAGCGTCAAGCTCTAGGGTCAGAGTAGTAGACCTACAAATTCTAGTATTCTAGCTTTTCGTAGGTGTGGCCGGGGTCACATGGGCCAGTGTTTAGTAGGTGCTTGTTTCAGAGATTGCCCAGTAGTGAGGCAGGATCATAATGGGGGCCGAGGCTCGGCTTCTAGTTCAGCAGGACAACCCGTATACTCAGCACATTAGGGGCCATCTACCAGCACAGGTGGCGGTCAACGCCAAAATAGATTCCATGCCTTAGCATCCCGCAAGGAGCAAGAGGTCTCCCCGGATGTAGTCACTGGTATGTTACAGGTTTTCCATCTTGATGTTTATGCTTTTTTAGATTCGGGGGATACCTTATCTTTCATGACACCTTATGTGGCCAGTAGCTTCTGAGTTAGTCCCGAAGTCTTGTCAGAACCCTTCTCAGTCTCTACTCAAGTAGGTGATTAAGTTATAGCTAGACGGGTGTACAAAGGTTGCCTGGTCTTAGTCCTTTAGAAAGTCACCTCAGCAGATTTGATTGAGTTAGTCATGATCGATTTTGATGTTATCCTCGGCATGGTTTGTCTATTTTCATGTTATGCTTCAGTTAATTGTAGAACCTAGCCAGTGGAGTTCAGATTTATGGGTGAGCCAGTCTTAGAATGGAAGGGTAGTTCAGTTGTGCCTATAGGTCGTTTCATTTCCTATCTTAAGGCCAGAAAGATAATTTCTAAGGGTTTTGTGTACAATCTAGTTAGATTTAAGGATGCGAAGTCCGAGACCCCGATTATCCAGTCTGTCCTAGTAGTATGTGAGTATCTAGAGGTCTTTCCTAATGATTTACTGGGAATCCCTCCCGAGCGAGAGATTGATTTTGGTATCGACTTTCTTCTCGACACGCAACCTATATCTATTCCTCCCTATAGAATGGCTCCAGCCGAGATAAAGGAGTTGAAAGAGAAGTTGAAGGACCTATTAGATAAGGGTTTATTAGACCGAGAAAGTCTCCATGGGGTGCACCAGTTCTCTTTGTACGAAAGAAAGATGGTTCTCTTCGTATGTGTATTGACTATCGGCAATTGAACAAAGTCACTATCAAGAACCAATATCCTCTACCCAAGATTGATGATTTTTTGACCATCTTTAGGGTGCCAAGTGTTTCTCAAAGATAGATCTCCGATCTGGGTATCATCAGCTCACCAGGAGAGTGACATCCCGAAGACAGCCTTCAGGACGCGGTATAGGCATTACGAGTTTGTAGTTATGTATTTTGGACTAACAAATGCTCCTGCAAATTTTATGGACTTGATGAATAGGGTGTTCAAGCCAAACTTGGATATATTCGTGATTGTGTTTATTGATGACATCCTGATATACTCACGGAGCGAGGAGGAGCATGCCACTCAATTGAGAGTAGTGTTATAGATTCTCAAGGAGCCAATTATATGCCAAATTTAGCAAGTGTGAGTTATGATTGAACTCAGTGGCATTTTTGGGTAATGTAGTATCAAGCAAAGGCGTAAGGATGGACTCTCAGAAAATAAAAGTGGTGAAGAATTGGCCTAGACCAGTGAATCCTTTAGATATTAAGAGTTTCTTAGGTTTAGCTGGCTATTATCAGAGATTTGTTGAAGGTTTCTCATCGATTGCAGCACCTTTGACTAGATCGACCCAGAAGAAGGTGAAGTTCCAATGGTCGCAGGCTTGTGAGAAAAGCTTCCAACAGTTGAAGACTCGACTTACTTCAGCACTGGTGTTAACTTTACTAGAGGGTACCGAAGGGTTTGTGGTGTATTGTGATGCTTCAAGGATCGGACTCGGGTGTGTATTGATGCAACATGGGAAAGTTATTGCTTATGCTTCTAGACAGCTAAAGGTTCATGAGAATAATTACCCGACCCATGATCTTGAATTAGCCGCGGTGGTATTCACCTTGAAAATTTGGAGACATTATTTGTACGGGGTTCTTATGGATGTTTTTACAGACCATGAAGGGAGTGATGAGGTTCGGAAGGGAGGGGAAACTTAGTCCCTGCTATGTTGGCCGGTATAGGATAGTGAAACGGGTTGGTAAGGCGGTATACGAATTGGAGTTACCCTCAAAATTACTTTCATGCATCCTGTATTCCATGTATCGCTCTTAAAGAAGTGGTTGGGTGATCCAGCTCTATTTGTCCCGATGGACTATGTTGGTGTGAAAGACAGTCCAAGTTATGAGGACATTCCTGTAGAAATACTGGATCGTCAGGTTCGAAGGCTAAGGAACAAGGAAGTAGCTTCAGTTAAAGTGTTATGGAGAAATCAACATTTTAGTGTTATGGAGAAATCAACATTTTAAGGGAGCTACGTGGGAAGCCGAAGCGGATATGATGGCTAGATACCCACATTTATTCTCTATTGGCTTAGTTCTAGCTTGAGGTATTAGGTTTACTCTCAAACTCTACTTAGTTTTCATGTTTAGCTCACGTGCTCAAGTTTCTTTTATGTATATGGATATATGAATTATTCGTGAATTCAGTTCAGCTATGTAGTTTGAATCGGAGATAGTCATTCCGTCAGTTTTCAGCTTAAATGATCAGTATTTGAATATGATGATGCATTTCTCTACTTTTCTATATATTTTCCAACATTCGAGGATGAATGTTCCCAAGGGGGAGATATTGTTACACCCTAAAAGCCCAAAGTTCATACCCGGCAGTTAAAGGAAGAAAAGTTAAAATCTGGTACCAGGCATCAGGACGGGTCATGAGGTGACTCGTGAGAGTAGCTCACGAGTCGTGATGTGACTCGTGGGGAGGCTCAGGTGATGAGTTGAAATTTGAGAAATGGGATCCCCACAGACCTGACCACGAGTCGTGGTCAGGTCCCACGACTCGTTACGTCTGCTGTGGGGTGGGATGAGAAAGAAAGGAGAAGGAATAGGGCAATGTACTTAACAGAAGGACCCACAAGTTGTAATTAGTCACCATAATTTGTGGGGAGGGTCTTGAGCAACAGGATGAATCAAGGTAAGAATCAGAGGCAGTGTACATAACGGGTGGTGACCACGAGTCGTGGTACTAGTAATAGATTGTGATGTTGCCCGTGATGAGCTCAGGAGACTTGACAAGTAGTGCACTTGATGGACAACTCCACGAGTCTTGGCCCTTGATGATGAGTCATTAGGTCACTCGTAGGGACCAGCTGGCAGTCATTTTATATGAATTAACTAAGGGCTTTTTCGTAATTCCTAAGATCCTAAGGCATAAACTACGTTGTTTTGAGTTATGAATTATGACTTTTAAAGGGATTAAGTTCATTTTAGGCCATTTATATTCATGCATGCAAAGGTAGAAGGTGACAGAGGGTGATCAAGCTTAATGTTCTTCAATTCATCTTCAGTTCCTATTGGGCATTTAAAGAAGTGTAAGAATACGCTACCAACAGGTATGTACGCTTATGAATGGGTGAATTCTTTCACACCCATGCCAAATCCCTCTCTAAATCATGAGATTTCTATGTCTAATCTATGGGGTTTTAACCCAATGTATAAATTTCCTAATTCTTTACATGGGTATGATTTAAATATGTTTCTACCATTGAATTAAAAAGCATGGGAAAGTTTTATAACATTTTCAATTAAAAATCATGCTTCTAGCTTTATGAATTAAAAAGCCCATTGATGAAAAGTTCATGAAAGATGAGATTTGTGATGAATGTATGATGATGATGAGATATTAGGATGAAAAACATGTTTTCAAGCTACCCATATTTATAATCATGTTTTCGATAAGAATTGAGTATTTTCAAGCACGATAAAGCTTTGGGCAATGCTCATATGTGAAAAGTATGATTTATGATTTCACAAATTTAGCTTACCACATGGTTTCAGAGCGAAGACTCCCAATTATTTTTCAGCTTATCGTATGATTTGAGTTAAAGCTTCTCATATGCATAATTTCAGCTTTGAGATGTATTTGATTTATGAGCTTCATCAATAGACAATGTTGAGCTTCATTGCGAAATGATGTAGAGCATATGCATATTTTTGGGAGTAGTGTCTAGCACCGAGTAGGATAAGGGTCGATCACCCTATGCCTCAGAACTACGCGCCAACGTAGGTTTATAATATTGTATACATTACTTCGGGACCTCCCTTGTGAGCTATCCCCGGCCCTATTGGCCCACGAGCTTGAGATAGATATCATGGTATTGTACCTAGCCCTGGCAAGGCTTTTGACGGCTCTACCCACTTGAGTGTGATAGTTGGGACCACGTAAGCTCTATCGTGGTATGTTGATTAAAAGACGAGTCTCCCATTGTTCCTCATGATTTCAGTAATGTATGTTTATATTCATGAGATTTTTTATATCTATATATGTTCTAAAGCAGGTTTGACTCAATGTTCAATTTTACTCATGACTATCAGATTTCATCTTTGAGTCAATCGATTCAGTTATGATGTTATGTTATGTTATGTTATGATGATATCATTATTTCAGAAAGAATGTATGCAAGTTGTACTCACAGATTCAAAATGTTCATGTTTTAAATTATTCATTGTCTTTAAATGATTTTACTTGCTTATGCGGTTTATACATTCCACGTACTGACCGCATACTCTATGTTGTATCGTTTCATGATATAGGACCCGACTCTCAAGCTCATCTTCGCTCATAGTCACTCTTCTGAGATAGCATCGTATGTTGTTGGTGAGTCCTCATCTCCCGAGGACTAGACTTATTTAGATTTTCTCTATGTATTTTCAGTTTCAGCTTTATTGAGTTAGTTGGGATCTTGTCCCATCAACTCGTCATGTTTAGAGGCTTTTCAGACATATGGATGTATTCAACTTCAGATTGTGTATTTTGATATTAAGTTAAATCTAGACTTCCGCTATGATTATCTTGTTGATTTATTCAGTTTTTTTGATTGAGTTAGATGTATGCTTATTCCATGGGTCGACTTGGGGTCTCTCGGGACTCCTTGTCCCATGTTGTGATCTCGGCCTCCGTTCGGGTCATAACAGACATAAACAGAAGTCTGCATTTCATAGGGACCAAAATTGTAAACACAACTCAACAACACTAAACTAGTCTATACATGATAGTTTGAAAAACCTCGACTACTACGATGAGCTAATGGGACAACACCTACGACTAGATCACTAGGTCTGAATCTAAAAGTAGTGATGAAAAAATAGAACTGATAACTTCCCCAGAGGATAATGTCACGCCCCGCCTTAGGAGGCATGACTGGCACCTGGTGCCCTACTAGGACCTGGACTGCTGGGCTAACTGAGTCTAAGCACTTCTGGTGCCAGGATAGCTCTAACTCTGGATTCAAGAAAACGATGGGCTATATAACGACTGTAAATACAGCCTCCAACTGCCTAGGCCAATAGCCACCTGTAAGCAAACAACAGCTACCCAGAACAACTGAATTAATAGGGAACCTATGAGGGCCGACAAGGCGACCATGCTGTCTAGTTATTTCAGAATCAAGAAAACAAGTTCTAAACTGCTACGTGACCAGCAAGGTCACCACTACCAACTGAATAAGGCCCCACACAGCCATCATAAACAAACTAAAACATACACACGGCCTCACACGACCGATACAGCTAACCACAGAGAATGTACAATCTGCAAGCCTCTAGGAATACTGATAAGATGGTTGGGACAGGGCCCCTGCCTCACACAATAAAGAAAAGGAATAAACCTCTAGCTTTCTAGCTCCGGATGACAGGAGTTGATGACTCTATGTGCTGGCTGAAATCACGAGGGATCGGCTCCTCAGTTATGAGTACCTGCAGGCAAGTAATGCAGCGCCCCAAACGGGCATCAGTACCGCTGGTACTGAGTATGCAAAGAAACAACTGGAAAATAACTGAAGACAAGCAATATAACTGATAGAACTGAAATAGAAAGAAATAGACTGTAACTGACTGGAAGTATAAGTTTAAGACTGTCCTCAACTATGCTGAAAGGAGTAAGAGTCGTACCTGGTAATGTGGAATTCTACTGTCTATCTATTCATAACTAACATAACATGGCGTAATATAGCATAACATAACATAACATAGCACACATAAACCTTACCTGGCCCCCATAAGCCGGAAGGTACAACCAACACGCAATCTATACCCCTACCTCTGGTCATCCCATCTCCCGTAGTAACTATAAGCATCCTGACGGTCCCCTAGGTATGCACTTGGGCCCGCTGAGCCCGTGACTATAACTGTACCTGAGTCTGGAGGACTCCTAAATCAACACCCCGGGCGTACCCGCTCGACGGGGGTGTGTAAAAGCCGACCAAGGCAAAATATGGGGAAACTGGCATCCCATCTTTGTCCCCTAGGGGATGGCATGCCACTTCATAGAGCGACGTATCCTCGCCCTCTGGCGGAAGAGTCGATACGACTATTAACCCTGGGGCAGTCATGAATGCTAGGTAATCCAGCCGAAAATAATACAGTCAACTCTCAACTAATAACACTAACTGCATATGATACATGCTGAAACTAATGATAGTAATGTGTATATATATAATACATGCTGAAAATGATAAGGGTATATATATAATTTCTGTCGTACTGTGCTGAATCTGATACTGAAACAAAATGTAATATTTATGCTGAGAATCATGCTATATAACTAAGTCCCCTGGTAAACATGATTTACTATTTCTAACATGCTTTCTAAAATTCATATTAAGCTACTATTCTATTTCTGAAATACTTTACGGGAACTTATATTTTCTTACTAAGTTTCGGCTAGACACGATAATATCCTGACTTACTTTACTAAATTACATATTGGGCATGCTGTACTGTTTTTGAAACTTTCTACTAGAATTTCTATCGTGCTAGTAAGCTTCACGCTACACATGACATGATGTTTCCAACATCATACTAAAATTTATACTAAACATAATATGCGGCTTCTGAAACCTTCTACTGGCACTTGAACCATTTTACTATAACGGAACTACGAGCTTGCCAAAGAAACTATCTTTACATACCTTGCCCGTCAACTTTCTGAGTATCTGGCGTAACTCGGCTAATTTTCAGCTATTTCTTGCAACTGCATTCATATGCATAGCAATTAGATCTAAATTCATCGATATTCTGGAAGAAAATACTACTTTGAATATATATATAGCCCAAACTTTAACATATCGAAAAACAACCGATAACTCGCTATTTCTCGGAAGTCCAGAAGGAAGAAATTCTCACTTTAGGGCTAGGAGTATATTGACACTAATTTGGAGCAATTCCACTTACCTTATCTCTGTAGGACGACGATTCGCCGGCCGAATTTCACGAAACTAACTCCACAGGAATGCTCTCTGCAGCTTTATACTTCAGTATCCAGGGTTAATTTGAGTTTGGACCGCGTTTGATGGCATAATCAGATGGATTTTATATTGAAACCTCATTCCTCTCTGTTCTCTGTTCGGTTTCTGGAAATAAGAATGGAAAATGAATTAAAAAAATGAAGTGGGGCTTTATATACTTGGGCCTGTATACCCTCGATAGACCCTTCTGGCTGCGATGGAGTCACCGACGGGTGTGGATACTGAAAAGGGTTGCTGAAGCAACTCTGGTGCAACACAAAACTTTCGAGCCACAAATTGGGTAACGTAGGACAAAGTAGATCCTGGATCAATCAATACATATGCAGGGTATGAGCAGATAGTCATCATACCTGTCACAACATCAGGTGACGCTTTCGAATCCTGCCTCCCTGGTAAAGCATATGTACGGCTTGGACCTGCACCTACACTGGAGGCCCCTGATCTGCCCTGGCCTCTGCCTACTGAAATTGAGGGCCTACGCCCTACCGAGGATACTGAAGCTCGTCACCCTGCGGATGCCCTGTCCTATCTATCCTGGTCATCTTGACCTCTGGCTGGACAATCCCTCACCAGATGACCCTCTTGGCCACAAATATAACATCCGGTGGAGCTGTATCTGCATGCTCTAGAATGGCGTCGACTGCATATAGGGCAAAGTGGTAGGGTGTACCTACTCTGCTTCACCCTTCTCTGTAATGGTGAATCTGCAGTCTGCGAGCCTCTGCTAGTTTCTGACTGCCCCCTGCGACAAAATCTGCCCCTCTGCGGCTGTGGTGGAGGCGGGGGTCTGGGCTACCTATCTAACAATCGTGGCCTGGGTCCTCCCCGAGCCTCCCTCTGTAACTCAATTGGCCTATCCCTGCGACGCTGTTCCTGACTGGTCCTCCTGATCTCCCGCTGCCGCTGCCTGATACCCTTAATATTTTGAGCGAATGCCTGAACTCGGGCAATATCCATGTCCTCTCGCAGTGTCACCATAATACAAGTCTCAACATATTCTAGATTCAACCCCATGATGAAGTGGTGTACTCTGGACGCCATGGTATCAACAAAGGCTGGTGCATACCGGGTAAAGAATCAAACCACAAGGCGTATTCCCGAACACTCATGGCCCCCTACTCTAAATGTAAAAACTGATCCACCTGGGCCTGTCGAATCGCCCATGGTAGATAGTGATCCAGAAAAGCTCCTGAGAAGCTGGACCAGGTCAGAGGGGAAACATCTCTCCCTCGAAACCTTTCCCAGCTGTCATACCACAACACGACGATGTCTCATAACCGGAATGCTGCCAATTCAACCGATTCTGTAGGCGTGGCATGCATAACCCTGAAAATTCTCTGCATCTAGTCTAGAAAATCCTGAGGGTCCTCTGTCCGGTCCGTACCTGTAAACTGTGGGGGATTCAGAGCCAAAAATTCCCAGACCCTCGAACTACCGGGCACTCCTGATGACTCGACAACTATAGACAGCATCGGCTGACGCTGAGCAGCCATGATTTATGCTAACATGACTACTACACTCCTAACCTCCTGCTCGGAAGGTATCGGTATAGGGACCGCTGGAGGTGGTGTTGCCCCAACTGGCTCCTGATGTGGTGGAGACTGCTTAGAAGGTTGGGATGATGCCTCTGTATTGCCCTCTGATCGGGCTATTTCTAAACAAGGGTGAGGCACCCTACTGGTGCCTTCCCCTGCTACAATATCCAATCTCCGGCCTGTGATAGGATGTCGCTGGTCTGACATTTTATCTGTAACCAAAGAATATAGGAAGCTCTAGGGACTCAACCCTATACTGTACCGCTCTACAACACGACTGAATAAGAATAAAAAGCAACCATCTATCATGCCTTGTAGCCTCCTGCCTATAGTATGTGGTGCACAACACATCCATAGGCAAGACTCCACTTAGCACGACTTGTAGACTCCCTAGGATACGATCGGCTCTGATACCAAGTTTGTCACGCCCTGCCTTAGGAGGCATGACTTGCACCTGGTGCCCTACTAGGACCTGAACTGCTGGGCCAGCTGAGCCTAAGCACTTCTGGTGCTAGGCTGGCTCTAACTCTAGATTCAAGAAAATGACGGGCTATATAATGGCTGTAAATACGGCCTCCGGCCGCTTAGGCCTATAGCCACCTGTAAGCAAACAACAGCTACCCAGAACAACTAAATTAATAGGGAACCTATGTGGGCCGACAAGGCCCAACATGCTGTCTAGTTATTTCTGAATTAAGAATACAACTGCCAAACTGCTACGTGACCAGCAAGGTCACCAATACCAACTGAATAAGGCCCCACACGACCATCATAAACAAACTAAAACATACACATGGCCTCACATGAACGATACAGCTAACCACAGGGAATGTACAATCTGCAAGCCTCTAGGAATACTAATAAGATGGTCGGGACAGGGCCCCGGCCTACCCATACTGCACAACAAAGAAAAGGAATAAACATCTAGCTGTCTAGCTCCGGATGACAGGAGCTGATGACTCTGTGTGCTGGCTGGAATCACGAGGGATCGGTTCCTCGTCTATGAGTACCTGCAAGCAAGTAATGCAGCGCCCCAAACGGGCGCCAGTACAGCTGGTACTAAGTATGCAAAGCAACAACTGGAAAATAACTGAAGACAAGCAATATAACTGATAGAACTGAAATAGAAAGAAATAGACTGTAACTGACTGGAAGTATAAGTTTGACACTGTCCTCAACTATGCTGAAAGGAGTAGGAGTCGTACTTGGTAAAGTGGCATTCTACTGTCTATCTATTCATAACTAACATGACATGGCATAATATAACATAACATAACATAACATAGCACACATAAACCTTACCTGGCCCCCATAAGCCGGAAGGTACAACCAACACGCAATCTATACCCCTACCCCTAGTCATCCCATCTCCTTTAGTAACTACAAGCATCCTACCGGTACCCTTGGTATGCACTTTGGCCCGCTGAGCCCCTGACTATAACTGTACTTGAGTTCGGAGGACTCCTGAATCAACACCCCGGGCGTACCCGCTCGACGGTGGTGTATACAAGCCGACCAAGGAAAAATATGAGGAAACTGGCATCCCATCTTCATCCCTTAGGGGACGACATGCCACTCCGTAGAGCGACGTATCCTCGCCCTCTGGCGGACGAGTCGATAGAACTATTAACCCTGGGGTGGTCATGAATGCTAGGTAATCTAGCCCAAAACAATATAGTCAAGTCTCAACTGATAATACTAACTGCATACAATACATGCTGAAATTAATGATAGTAATGTGTGTATATATAATACATGCTGAAACTGATAAGGGTGTATATATAATTTCTGTCGTACTGTGCTGAATCTGATACTGAACCAAAATGTAATATTTATGCTGAGAATCATGTTGTATAACTAAGTCCCCAGGTAAACATGATTTAATATTTCTAACATGCTTTCTAAAATTCATATTAAGCTACTATTCTATTTCTGAAATACTTTACGGGAACTTATGTTGTCTTACTAAGTTTTGTCTAGACACGATAATATCCTGACATACTTTACTAAATTACATATTGGGCATGCTGTACTGTTTTTGAAACTTTCTACTAGAATTTCTATCGTGCTAGTAAGCTTCACGCTACACATGACATGATGTTTCCAACATCATACTAAAATTTATACTAAACATAATATGCGGCTTCTGAAACCTTCTACTGGCACTTGAACCATTTTACTATACCGGAACTACGAGCTTGCCGAAGAAACTGGCTTTACATACCTTGTCCGTTAACTTTTTGAGTATCTGGCGTAACTCGGCTAATTTTCAGCTATTTCTTTCGACTGCATTCATATGCATAGCAATTAGAACTAAATTAATCGATATTCTGGAAGAAAATACTACTTTGAATATATATATAGCCCAAACTTTAACTTATCGAAAAACAGTTGAAAACTCGCTATTTTTTGGAAGTCCAGAAGGGAGAAATGCTCACTTTAGGGCTAGGAGTATATTGACACTAATTTGGAGCAATTCCACTTACCTTATCTCGGTAGGACGACGATTCGCCGATCGAATTTCACGAAACTAACTTCGCAGGAATGCTCTCTGTAGCTTTATACTTCAGTATCCAGGGTTAATTTGAGTTTGTACCCCATTTGACAGCTTAATCGAATGAATTTTATATTGAAACCTCATTCCTCCCTGTTCTCTGTTCGGTTTCTTGTAATAAGAATGGAAAATGAATTAAAAAAATTGAAATGGGGCTTTATATACTTGGGCCTAGACACCCCCCTCAGTGGCACGTTGGCCATCGTGGAGGGGCTTCCTCCATGGCACGTTGCCATCACGGAGGGGGTCTGTCCGGCCTCCTCCTGCGATGGTTCGATGCGACGCTTGTCCTGTCTTCCCCCGGGCCTTTTTCTAGCATGTATGGCATTCTAAACTCTTAACCAACATGTGAATAGGCCATCTACATGTCAAGAAGTTATGGGGTGTAACAGATAAGGACTCACCCAAGAGAGAATAGGATTGAACTAATCGGGAGCGAGCTATCGGCGAGGCTGAGCTGGATCACCCGAACATATATCATGAGAAGATATAACATATAGTATATGGTTAGTACTTTGAATGTGCTGAGTATGTAAAGTAAGTGAAACATGCTAATAAAATGATATTCTGAAATCGTGAGTATAAGTCAAGAAAGTTAATGAGAGTAAGAATTGCATGCTAAAGACATAAATCTGACGTATACATATTCATAAGCTATTCATCGTAATCAGAAATGACCCAAAGTTTAGAAATAGAAATGATATAAATTTTCATTCTTGAAATCATAGACGAAAGCTCATAAACTGATCAATGGATCAAATATAATATAAAACATAATTTCATGAGTCCTGAACATGAGTAACCGAAATCATGAGAAACAATGAGAGACTCATCATAATCTACAACCATCATGTATGAGCGCATGATGATCCCACGTCTTGCCGACGTGGAGAAGAGCCATCCTAAGCATTGTCAGGGCAAAGGATGAATGAGGTGTGGTATCACGGGTGTGCCCTCAGGCGGGAGAAACATTCTCTTCAGAAGTCCCAATAAGAATACATCCTACGTTGGCGCGCAATTCAGAGATCAAGTTCGTCGAAATTCTTGGCCTAGTCGGTGCGAGAAACTACTCCCAAAACTTTTATATTGCTCATATAATCATATTCTCAAAACATAGCTTAAATATGAATATTGGGAGTCTTGACTCCGAAACATTTCATAAACTGATCTTGTAAGCCTTGGCTAAAATTGTGATAAGCATACTTAACATTGCATGGGCTTGTCCAAGTCATGAAATCATGCATACTTGAAATATACTTTGTTATTCAAAATCATGAAATCATAAGTTAAAAATTCATAAATATTCATGCATACTAGATAACTCATCATGCTTGAAATCATAGACTCATAAGTTTAATTTCATAAATCATGCAGAGTAGGGCATAATTTTCATAGAACTTGAAAACATGAATTGATAATCAAATTGAGTGCAAAATCTGCCCATGATTCTTAAATCATAATTAGAAATATGAGGGAATTGGACCCATAGACATAGCATGGATATTTACATAGAATTGCAGTTCAAACCCTAGCATTTGCTATACACTTGATTAGAGACTTGAATTCATGAGTTAGAGGAGAAATTGAGCATGAGGATTGAAGAAATCCCCTATTCATGACCCTACATACCCGGATAAATTGCTCTCTAAGCTGGTCTTAAAAGCGCAAGAGGATTGAGAGTGAATTTGGTGAGTAACCCTAGCTTGATCTTGGAAGAGGATTTAAAAATCAACGAATATATGAGAGCATAATGACTTAAGCTAGGTTAAACCCTCTTAAAATAATCATTAAAAAGCCCAAAACGGCGTCATTAAGGAGTTAGGAGCTTAGGAATTTACAAAACTACCTCTGGGAAATCACATAAAATTCCTAATTGTCTGCTGCAATGACCCATCCAACAAGTCATTATTAGACTTGATGACTCGTTTGATCCATCTGTTGTTTTCAGAGTACTGCTAGTACTCTTCTGATTCCCCTGACCAACGGTTAGACAGGACGAGTCATTATATGAAACAATGACTTGTCACTCCTCTCGTCGTCACCACTGCCATGCCTGCATTAATTTCTAAATCCTTCCAATGGATCCATGCCATGGGTTGTTACATGCCACAATGAGTCATGGTTTCCATCCGTTGTCTCTAAACCAATTTTGACCCCTTGCTGAACTCCACTTAACGACCCCATAAGACGACCCGTTGAATGAACTAACGAGTCATTGCTACACCCATTGTTTTTGGGAGGTCTTGACTAAAGGCTTACTAGGAGGCAATCCTCGAGTCGTTGTTTCCAACAATGACTAATTCTTTGAGTCATTCTGTGACTTTGATGTTGGTTTTTCTGTTTTCTTTGATTCAACTCTCAAGTATGATTTTAGCTACTAATACTTTTTCAACCAAATTTTGTTTAAAAATTTAGTACAAATTTGTGGCGACCTAAGCATTGTCGCCACTATATGTGTTATCATCAGTGGCATTTATATGGGTCTCTGCTAAAGCTATTATTTTTTGTGGTAACCTTTTGAAGTCGCCACAAAATATCACATTTGTGGCAACTGTATGTGTTGCCACAAAAAGTCGTCACAAAAAATCATATTTTTTGCAGTGTTGGTTAAAACCCTAGAATTTGCTATACACTTGATAAGAGACTTGAATTCATGAGTTAGAGGAGAAATTGGGCAAGAGGATGGAAGAAATCCCCCATTCATGACCCTACATACCTAGATAAATTGATTTCTAAGCTGGTCTTGGAAGCGCAAGAGGATTGAGAGTGAATTTGGTGAGTAACCTAGCTTGATCTTGGAGGAGGATTTCAAATTCAACGAATATATAAAAACATAATGACTTAGGATAGGTTAAACTCTCTTAAAACACTCATTAAAAAGCCTAAAACGGCATTATTAAGGAGTTAGGAGCTTAGGAATTTACAAAACTACCTCTGGAAAATCACATAAAATTCATGATTATCAGCTGCAATGACCCATCCAATGAGTCGTTGTTAGACTTGATTACTCGTTTGATCCATCTGTTGTTTTCAGAGTACTGCTAGTACTCTTATGATTCCCCTGACCAATGGTTAGACAAGATGAGTCATTATATGAAACAATGACTTGTCACTCCTCTCGTTGTCACCACTGCCATGCCTGCATTAATTTCTAAATCCTTCCAATGGATCAATACCATGGGTCGTTACATGCCAAAACAAGTCGTGGTTTCCATCCATTGTCTCCAAACCAACTTCGACCCCTTGCTGAACTCCACTTAACGACCCCTTAAGACGACCCATTGAATGAATGAATGAGTCATTGCTAGACCCACTATTTCTAGGAGGTCTTGACTAAAGGCTTACTAGGAGGCACTTCTCGAGTCATTCTTTCCAACAACGACTCATTCTTTGAGTTATTCTGCGACTCTGGTGTAGGTTTTTCTATTTTCTTTGATTCAACCCTCAAGTATGATTTTAGGGAGTTTTGGGGTGTTACATTATCTCCGTCTTGGGAAATTTCATTCTCGAATGTAGATTGAGCATACTAAAAGCTTGGGGAAGGAACTGCAATCCTAAAACTCTACAACTATAGCTGAAAACTGATGGAGTGCTGACTGTGAACTGTTCATCAAGCTGCCGGAGCATTCATTATTCTAAACGACATAAATACTAAGTTATAGTGACCATACCGAGTCCTGAAGGCTATCTTCAGAATGTAACTCTCTCTAACTCTGAGTTGGTGGTAGCCAGATGTGAGGTTTGTCTTCGAAATGAAATTAGCACCCTGAAGCTAGTCCAACAGGTCATCAATCTTGGGAAGGGGATACTTATTCTTTATCGTGACCTTGTTCAACTATCGACAATCAATGCACATCCTAAGGGAACCATCCGTCTTCTGGACAATGAGAATTGAAGCACCCCATGGGGATTTACTAGGGAAGATGAAACCCTTATCTAGGGGATCCTTCAATTGCTCTTTCAACTACTTTAGCTCAACTGGAGCCACACTATAAGGAGGAACAGATATGGGTGAGTACCAAGGAGAAGGTAAATACCAAAGTCAATCTCCCGCTCAGGAGGGACTCTTGGTAGATCATCTAGGAACACCTTCGAGTACTCACATACAACAGGGATAACTAATGAGTTAGTGTCTTGGACGTAGAATCCTTGACCCGAACTAGGTGATACACATAACCTTTGGAAATCACTTCATGGCCTTAAGGTAGGAAACAAATAAACCTATAGGCACCTCTGAACTACCCTTCTTATCTAGGACTGGCTCACTCGGAAATTGAAACTTTACCGCATGGGTTCTATAATTGACTGAGGCATAACATGCATGTAACTAATCCATGCTGAAAATAACATCAAAATTAGTCATATCTAACTCCACTAAATTGGCTGAGGTGACCTTCTGAAGAATTGTGATAGGGCAATTTTTGTATACCCATCGAGCTAAAACTAACTCACTGACAGGAGTAGAGATTGAGAAGGGTTCTAACAAAAATTTGGGACAAACTTCAAAACTAATTGCAATATAAAGAGTAACAAAATATAAAGTAGCCCCGGGATTTAACAACGCATACACATAAAGATGGAATACTCGTACATATAAGTGACCATATCTGGAAAGACCTCCTGCTCCAGTCGAAAATATAGGGCGTAGAACCTATTTTTGCGTTGTCCGCCACCAGTACTAGAAGAGGCGCCCTGCTGAGGTGGGTGAGCTACAAAAGCTGCTGAAGTGGTAGATGGGGTATGACCTCTACTGTCACCCTACCTAGTTGAAGGACAATCTCAAAGCATATGTCCTGGCTTCCCACAGCCGAAACAATAATCAGTACCAATCAAGCACTCGTCGGGATGTTTCATGTCCTCTGACCCCTAGAGCCTGATGCTCTGCCTCTCTGATCTCCTCGAGGTCTGGATGGAACACTGGCTTATAAGAGATCTAGGGCTGACGACCTATGGTAGACTGAGTTCGATGTCCACCACCGGATCTGTACTGAAAGTACCCATGACTCCCTGTCTTGGCCCTCTTGGCCTCCCTCTCCTTCTCATCATCTACTCTATCTCTATCTACTGAGCATATATGATCAGTAGGAAGAAATATATATATCTTTGATCAACATGGAGGGCCTACGCTGCTTGACCAGTGAACCTACCACTCCATTCACAAACTTGCTCATACAAGCCCTCAGATCAACAACCATATCTGGTGCATACCTGGACAATCGGGTAAACTCCAAAGCATACTCCTGGATAGTTTTGTTATTATACTTGTGATTGAAAATCTCCAATTCCTTTACCCCTCTCAACTCCCTAGGAAACACTACTAAAAACTAGTCAAAAACAAGGGCCAATTTCGACGGGCAGCATCGATTTTCTGGCCAAAAAATGGAAAATCGATGGATGAAGGTTCATCGGAATATGTTGCGCCGGAAATAGAAAACCGATGGAAAACATCAATTATCACTAATGGAAATCCATCGGTTCAGTAAATTTTTATTTCATGGGTTATTTAAATGTTACCCGACGGGAGAAAAAATATTATCGATGGACACCGTTGATATTATTCTATTGTTTATTGTTTTTTTAAATTGAAAATTTTTAAATATTCCGATGGTGTCCCTTGGTATTTTATTCATAACTAAGAACATACTGACTGACAGTATTGTTTGTCTGTCGATTTTTTGGGTTTCTGTCGATGGTGTATTTGCAGAAAACCGACAGACTTACCTATGTTGTCCGTCATTTTTCTGCAAATGCATCAGCAGCAGAAACCGCAATTTTCGCATTCCCACCTGTCAAATTAAAATTCAATTCAATTTCAGCTAATATCCAACACTAATTGCTGCCAAAACAATTCCAAATCAACAAGAACATTCAATAACATAGTAATTATCAAATTAAAACATCAAAAACAACACTAAATATCCACCAAAATTATCAACAAAGTTTTAAAATATCAAAAAATATATAAAAAGTTTGTTTTCAATGTACAATAATCCTAAGAACTAAGGTGTCTCTTTGACATTTTCATTATCTGTCAAAAACTCTTCATCATCTGAGAAAAGAGGAGAACGGGCATGTCGTCTCCGCACTCCACTAGCGAAGATGTTAACTTGTGCCTTGAGAGCCTCGACTGTATGACACATTTTCCTACTCTCTTCAAAGCATATTGCCTTGGTTTCTGGAAAGGCATGTGTAAGTTGTTCGATCTTCTGCGACATAGCACGATCTAAAAACCATCAACCGCCTCGGCCTGGCTAGAAGAGCCAATACTTTTCAGTGCGAACTGAATCCGTTGAATGGGGTTTCTAGAACCTAGGCCATAGAGTCTCCTTTTTTGCCTACCCCTAGCCACTTTTTCAGTCCAAATCTGGGTAGCAACATTCGGCAGAGGCTGGGTCAGCCCACCTAGGGCTTTCTGAGTCTGGCCGTACTCAGACAAGTGCCGCTGATAATCCATCTACATAATTAAAAAAGTTAGTATAATATGGTTGTGCAAATTAAATTTAACATATTGCTATTTATATATAAGATGTATGAACTTACATAGACTTTTTTAGCTCTTTATTCGACCCATGTGTCCGCATCAGACTTGTTCTTCTTCTTCTTCTTTACATGAGTAGCCCGAAATAGCTCATCCTGAGTTGGGTCGTGACCCAATTTTTTGGCCTGCAAACAAAATGTAATCAAAGTTAGAAAATATATGAAATTTAATCAAATTTATAAAAGTACTGAATATAATAATTATTTACGAATTCTCTAGCTATCATCCCTTGGCTCTTTGCACCCCTAGTGTACAGCGAGCTACCTTTCCCTTCACACCTGGACTTCTTTGCCTGTTCACACTTTTCCTGAAATTCAGGCGTGCTCCAATATCTCTAAATCTCCTCGAAAAGATGAGGTAGCATCCATTTAGGCCTCTTATTCTTTAATCTTGCATCCCTAAACCAATCCGACATCCTTGAACTTCCCTTCCTTTTGAAGTTCGTGGCAATCTTCTTATCATGCTGAGGAAGCCAAGTACGCAATGTCTGTGATCAATGATCAACAGTGTTAGATGATATATAATAATCATAGGTCAAAGAATAATTTTATCAAATAATAATTCATTTATATACCTTAAACTGATTAAACATGCCATGTCAAACCCGATGTGGTGTTTCAGTCCAACTCGGATAAGGTTGACCATATAGCCTCCAAATGCTCCCTCTTAGAGCATTTTTGTCACAACCCGAACGTACACCCGGATCGTAGACACAGGACAAGGGACCCCGAGAGACCCCAAGTCGACCCATGGCACATGCATATAGCTAATCTTCTTTAAATAAGTGGAATATCAAACATAAAACATAGCGGAAACGTAACCATAGCATAACATCAGAAAATACGAGACATACACATAAGCTGAGTACTACATACTGTTTGAAAGCCTCTACTACATATGATGGGTTGATGGGACAACATCCCCAACTAACCCAAACAATACTAAAACACAAGATAACATACAAGTCTGTCAAACGACCCTCGAAACATGAGGACTCACCAATAAGCTGAGAGCATAAGCTGAGATGGACTAAGGATGAGCATGAGCCTGAGATATCGGACCCTGTATCATGAAATGATACCCAACATAGAAAGTATTCGATTAGTACGCGGAATGTACCCAGTATGCAAAGTAAGTAAAATGGATATTTGAAAGTAAAATAAACTCGTAAATAAACATAGGAGAAGGACATCATGCTTGTATCATATACTTCGTAAGAAAACATAAGGCTCAAGGATTTCAAATCATTCATTAAGCTCTCATAATCATAATCATAAGTAACTTTATCAAAACATAACTTGAGACAACAACATAAATATAACAATGCATAAAACATGCGGAACAATGGGAGGACTCGTCCTAACCGACACCATCACGGTAGAGCCGTTCATGATTCCCCAACTATCTCATTCAAGTGGGCAGAGCGACCCTGGCTTGCCAGGCGAGGGTAGTGCATTAGGCGTGATATCACATTTGAGGGATCATTATCAATACAATATTTCATTAGAAACCTACGGTGGCATGTGGTTATGAGACACTGACGTATTCCTTTGAACGCTGGGTTGCTCGGTGCTAGACACGGCTCCCAAAAACATGCATATAGGCTCATACGTAAATCAATAACATCATGCATTAAGATTCATTGGCTAAAAGATAACATTTATCATCATTGTTAAAACATGCTTGGCCAAGAATTAAAGGCCTTTTTTATCGGCCAACATCATAAATCGATAAATCATGTAATTTGTTTCATAAATCATAAACCTTTCTTCAACATGTGGGCATTGCCCAATACTTCATCATACTCAATTTATTAAAAATATGCTCATAAACATGGGTGACTTGAATTCATGCTTTTCCATCATAAATAAATTTCAAAATATTGAATATTCATCATAAATGATAACTTTCATGAACCTTCATAACTGGGCATTTTAGATTTAAAAAGCTTGAAACATGATTTTAAAGAAAATAATATGAAACCTGCCCATCAGTCATAATTCAATAATTAAAACTCAATTAAATCATACCCATAAAGAGAGAAATCACATTTTCATGCATTTGGGTAAACCCCATAGAACTTGAATAGGAGAATTCATGATTTAATCGAAATTTGGGCATGGGTATGAAAGGATTCACCCATTCTAAACCCTACATACCTGTAAATGGATTGATTTCACTGTTTCCTTGAATACCCACAAAGAAATTGATGGAATTTTGGAGAAGAAGACCTTGAATCTCCTTAAAACCCCTTAAAAGCTCTTCTATGGGAATGAATATGCATTAGGGACTTAACCCATCTTAACACATTCAAGAAAATTCAAAAAACAATGTAGTTTAGGGTCTCAAAGCATGAAAAAGTCAAATATGCCATTAATAAAATTTCCCTGAAAAACTGGTCTATACGGACCAACGGACGTACCAACGAGTTGTTGGTAGCTACCATGACTCGTGGCACGAACCGTCACACGGACTGCCTAGGTCCAATTCCTAGATTCAAACCATGTTTGGACAGGACGGGTCGTATTTATCTCTAACGGATCGTTGGTTTCCCCCTTTGAAAAATCAGAACTCCCTAACAATGAGTCTCACCCCTGACTCGTTGCTTCCTCTAACGGGTCGTGGTGTTCGTCCGTTAAGTCCACTCGTACCCTTATGTCCTCTCACCACGACTGATGACAACGGGTCATTGTTACTCATGATGGGTATTTGGATGACCCGTTACTTCCCCAACCTGCTCAGGTCACAGCCTCCCACGGGTACCAACGACAACTCGTTGTTTCAAGCGACGAGTCGTTACTTTGTCTGTTGTCTCCACTGCCTCCCTGAACTCCCATGCCACAATAGCTTATGATGACTGGTGGTATCCATCCATGAGTCGTTGAGTCGCCCATCCTATGATGTTTTTCCAGTTTTCTGTACTTTTCAAATTCAACTTACGGGTTTATTCTTAGACCTTTTCGGTGTATTACAATATCTCCCCTTTGGAAACATTTGTCCTTGAATGTAGGAAACAAGCAGAAAATAGAAACATTCAATTTATCATAGCCATATACTGATCAGTTTAATTGAATTTTTCACAGAATGACTACCTCTGAATAAAACCACATAGCTGAACTGATCTCATACTTCACATACACATTCATACACAAAAAAAACTTGTACCATGAACAGAACATGAAAACTAGATAGAGTCATAGGGCAAAAATTGGTACCTCAAGTCGGAATTGAGCCGGTAGAGAACAAATGTGGGTATCTAACCATCATATCCGCTTCGGCTTCCCGCGTAGGTCCCTCAATATGCTGATTTCTCCACAATACTTTAACTGAAGCTACTTCTTTGTTTCTTAGCTTATAGACTTGACGATCTAAGATTTTCATCGTAATTTCTTCATAGCTGAGGCTATCATTTACACTAACGCTGTCTATCGGGACTACTAAAGCTTGATAACCCAAGAACTTTTTCAAGAGCGATACATGAAACACGGGATGAACTGAAGCTAACTCTGAAGGCAAGTCCAATTCATACGCCACCTTACCAATTCTATTTATAACCCGGTAAGGACCCACATATCACGGACTGAGTTTCCCATTCTTCCCAAACCACATGACTCCTTTCATGGGAGATACCTTTAGAAATACCCAATCATCAACCTCAAACTCAAAATCTCTTCTCCTCACATCGGCATATGATTTATGATGACTTTGAGCGGTTTTCAACCGATCCCTTATCAACTGAACCTTCACCATCGCCTCGTGAACTGAATCTGGCCCTATCATAGCTGCCTCACCAACCTCAAACCATCCGATGGGAGATCTACACCTTTGCCCATAAAGAGCCTCGAACGGTGCCATTTGGATATTGGAGTGATAGCTGTTATTATAAGCAAACTTGATTAAGGGCAAATGATCATCCCAACTACCTTTAAAATCCATGACACATGTCCTCAAGAGTATGGATTGTCCATTCCACCTGGCCATCCGTTTACAGATGGAATGTGGTATTGAGCTTAACTTAGGTCCCAATCCCCTTGTGGAAAGACCACCAAAATTGGGAGGTAAGCTGAGTACATCGATCTGAAATAATAGACAAGCGCACTCCATAAAGTCGAACCAACTCCCGAATATACAACTTGGCATAATCATTCGTTGAATCTGTGGTCTTGACCTATAGGAAGTGTTCAGCCTTGGTTAACCTATCGACCACCACCCAAATGGAGTCATATTACCAACGAGTAAAGGGTAGACCTGTAATGAAATCCATGTTAATTTCTTCCCACTTCCAAGTAGGGATGCTGATATCCTAAAGTACACCTCCCGGCCTCTGATGCTTAACCTTCACTTGCTGACAATTTGGACATTTGGCTACGAACTCTGCAATATCCCTCTTCATATCATCCCACCAATAGATTTCCCGCAAATCTCGATACATCTTCATAGATCTCGGATGGATGGAATATCTAGTTCCATGTGCCTCGTGCAATATCAGAGCCCTCAAATTATCAATTTCTGGGAAACATACCCGACCCTGATATCGTAGAACACCATCTCTCCCTTGGGAGAAAACCTCCACCTTTTGACTCCGCACTACTTCCTTCAGCTTCCTCAAAGTCAGATCCTCATCTTGCTTAGATTTGACATCGACCACTAAGGATGATTCTGACCCATTATGCACAATAACACCGCCATCGGTCAAGTCGATCAATCTAACCCCCAACCTTGCAAGTCGATGGACATCTCTTACCAACTCCTTCTTTCCCTCATCAACGTGGGACACACTCTCCATAGAGAGCCTACTAAGCGCATCCACAACCACATTAGCCGTTCCCAGATGGTAGAGGACACTCATGTCGTAGTCCTTTAGTAACTCCAACAACCTACTTTACAGAAGATTTTGATATTTCTATGTGAACATCTATTGCAAGCTCTTGTCATCCATAAAAACTGATGTGTTGGGATTAAAAACACTATTGACGCTCAAAACTAAGAAAATAACATGTACTTAGGTGTATTTATGTGGATATGAGGGACTTTTTCTTTGATTTCAGGATAAATGGGTGTAGGAGCGTAACTTTGCAAAAGGAAGCTAAAAGTGTGCAAAAAAGGGGGAAAAATGCAGTCCATGGTACGATTCGTAGGATAGACCTACGAGTCGTATTGATGGCCGTGAAAAGAAACAGAAGGCTGAAGCTGGAAGAATGAACCTACGAGTCTTGCCACGGATCATACCAAGCTTGTAAGAGTTGTGGTAAGGCAGTCGTGATGAAATCCAGAAGAATTGCACAAGAGGCTGATTCTTAGTACAAGAGGAGACCACGACCCATGAGAGCTTGGTACGAGTCGTACTATACCTTTCCTGGTGAACTTTAGACAAATTGCAAAGATTCAGTATCAAGCCACGGGAGCCTAGTACGAGTTGTAGGAAGGAGGTACGAATCGTACCTTGGCTCGACACTTAGCCAAAAATCAGCCAACAATCCAACCACGAGAAGATGCCACGGACCGTAGGATGTTCCTACGAGTCATAGGATGATCCTTGACGAGGTGGGCACCAGATATTGAAAATCACCCTGTTAGCCTAGGAAAAGGATTCTTATGTCTATATAAATATGTTTTGTGTTTAATTTTTCATAGGAAACGTTAAGAAAAATAGGTTTTAGTTGGAAAACATTGTAGTAGACAATTTTACACCTTTGAAAGAAAGAATGAGTTGGTTCAACCTTGTGATCAACCCTTTCTTGAATTCATATTGTTCTTGCTACTTGTTCTTTAGGATTTTTCGGATTAATTAAAGAAAGTGTTTTTCTCAATCATATTTATAAGTATTGTTTTTATGTCTTTAATCATTGTAAGTATTGTAAGTATTGTTTTTATGTCTTTAATTATGAACACAATTCACAACCTTGCAATTATGAGAGGCTAAAACCTCCATAGTTAGGGTTGTGGGAACCACGGTGGATTAACAACCTAGGGTTGCAAAAAGTGAGTCTAAAACCAATACTAATTACTTATGTTGTATTATCTTCATGATTTAATGATTCTTAGCAGTGTAAAATATTAGGAAGTGCCTAAATTCTTTACTTGCTTTGGACGAAGAGGTAGAGATTAAGAAAAGAGAATTACAACAGAGCCTTGATCTTGATGATCATTGTATTAACTTGAGCTGTGGTTGCAAAATAGTTATATCTGGAACTTAGTGATAACGGTTAGTTTGGAAACGCTCATGGGACTTGGTCGAGTAATTGAGTATAGTCATTCAATAGGGATTGGTCAATCGTTTGAATGAACCTAAGTTATTAGTTCTGTAAGTAAGTTTGGTGAAGATCACGTGTGTATACCTAAAGCTGTTATGAATCCATAGCAAACACAAACCCTAGTTATCCTTTAATTATTGATTTACAACCATAATTTTGACAGCTACTTTGTTTTTACTATTGATTATTATTAGAATCCTCCCAATTGTCACGTAACTATCATACAATTTCACTTATCGGTTGTAATCTAGATCTTCCACGTTGCCTGTGGGATCGACCCCAACCTCTAAGATGGGTTCTTTATTGACAACGTCCGCTTCATACTTCAGTTAGAAGTGTTGTTTGAGCATTATCAAAAAGTGGCGTCGGTACCAGGGAATACGGCTAAGACTAGGTTATTTGCTTGTATTTGGCTTTTGTTGTAGTTATTTCCTCTTTTACATTTTTGGTTGTTTTATTTTGTCTCATCCGGGACACTTCTTGGCAAAGCCAAGCATCCAAGAAAGTGGAGGATGAGTCCAAGTTCCTTGATGAAGTCTAAGTAGTCAAGATACTTACGTCGTGCCGTGACGATAAATCAGGCGCTTCTTGGGAGGCAACCCAAGTGGTGGTTTGGTGAAATCTGAGTAACCAGACCAATTGTGTCATGCCGCAACGTTAAATCAAGCGCTTCATGGGAGGCAAACCATGTTATTGAACTAATGTGTGCTCAGTGTGCAGGGAAATAAAAAATAGGTGGCAGAAAAGTTGTTGAAACAACAGTTGTTACGGTTCTCACTACGATCCATAATGGCATTCTACGAGCCGTAGCAGCAGTCGTGGTGAGATGCTCAAAGCACTGGCCTACGAGTCATCATACAAATTGTAATACACTTGTAGGTCCCCAAGTAGGTCTTCTTTAAAAACTTTGCATATGAGTCCAAGGGACAAGCTGTAGCTTCATCCCATGACTCGTGGTACGAGTCGTGACGGGTCAAACTTACCCGATTCGGGCCAAGATTTTTGAATCTACCCTTGCCTACTTAAACTTCAAAATCCACCCTTCTCCCATGAGAACACCTCACAAACCCACAACCCACTACTTGAGTAACCTCTTCCCAAAACCCGTAACTTCTCATCATTAAGAAAGTGAGCAAAAATTCTTGCTTCAACTAAGTGCGAAAAGCCCTAAAAGTTGATTTCCAGCCTATGAATTGACAACCAAGTAAGTATTAGATTTCAAATTTCTTTAATCACTCATGAACATAGGATGAAGGTGCCAAAGCTCAAACCCTTATGAGTCAACTGTGATGCTCGAAAAAATGAGTTCAAAAAGAAAGACAATGATCATGGATGAGAATATGGCATGAATGATTAGAAAACACCATCTTGTTGATTGTTGGATTGAGCTTGTAAACTTGAATTCTTAAATTTTTGGACTACGAGTCAATGACTAAAAAAAAGGGGAGGGTTGAGTATTGTAAAGATAAGATCGAAATATGCCTAGACCTAGGGGAAATCTGAGTACCCAAAAAGACTTAAAAAGAATCTCTGCAAAATTGGGAAAAGAAAATTTGAAACTGTATGACACAGTACGGACCGTAGGTTGTCACTACGAGTCATACTGCATACTCGTGTCACGAACCTGAACACAGTTGCATGAAAATGTCCTTCCTACGACTCATGGAATCGACCTACAGGTCGTACCATGAGTCGTGGAAAAATTCAGAACAACACAAATACAGGGCCTCATCAGAAGACTCGTAGTATGGGTCGTACCTTAGTGGTATGAGTCGTACCTTTGAGTCTTAGTGAAAAACAGTGGAACGTCTGGGACTTCTCACGGGTCATACCTTCATGGTACAACTCGTGGTGAGGACCCGTGATGAGAGTCTGAACTTCTCTTATCCGATTTTTCTTTTTCAAAAACATAATTCTAACCTCTTTCTCTACAGGTACAATGACATATAAACGCAGGGCAGACAAGACATAAGCCCATAGGATATTGATTCATGAAACAATTGAGTCAGAGTCGGACAATGCTGGAGATTCACCTAGTGGTTCACTTGAGGATTATCAAGTAGACACCTCAGACACCGATGGAACCAGAACCACTAAGGAAAGAGCAAAGGCCCAAGCCAAAGCAACCACTACCACATCCGCTCAAGCTCCCCAGTCTGAAGAGGGAGTTAGAGAGGAACAACAAAAGTTGGGGAATGACTCGAATGCTGAAGAAGGGTCAGGGGAGACCCAAAGTGAAGAAGAAAGTGGCAGTAATGAGTCAGAGGAGGAGGCTCCGAATGAAGCACAAGCACAAGAGCAGACCCCACCTAGAGAAAATCGTACAATTCGGTGGAGAGTGCCGGGAGACAAAGAAATATATGAGCAGCGAATCTCTCTCACCACTAAAAATAAGCCAAGGCGGAGCATACAAGAAGAGCCTCGAATCCTTACAAACTCACTAAATGAAGTTGAGGAGACGAAGCGGATTTTCAGTTTCTATTGGTTCGAGTGGATGGCAAAGACTCCAGCACAGTACACAGAAGGCATCGTCCGGGAGTTCTATGCCAACTATTTGGCCACCATGGAGGTGAAATAAAAGGAAGGGCAGAAGGTGAAGGATCAGCAGTGTATGGAGAGTGTGATGGTCCGAGGTCGTGAGGTTGATGTATCTTAGCAGACCATCGCTCGAATCTTGTACGGGCCACAGTTCTTGCCGACCTGAATGACGCCAGAGTATGATTACAGGGTGGAGTCAATAAAGCTAATTAGAAGTCTGAGCAGGGGTAAGCAACAGAGGCAGCTGCAATGTTTAGCAGAGGTGATCACTGAGAACAAGGATGAGGCCAAGTGGGTGACAGGTGGCAAACAGGTGACAAAGAATTCACTGAACTTCATAGTAAAAGCCTACTGGACACTAGTGCGCCATTGACTAGCACCGACAGTTAATGACAACACACTAAGTGCTGATAGGGAATCTTTGGTGGCATGCCTCATGTCTCTTTACCCCTTTAATATTCTGATGATCATAGCTACTGAGATACGAGATCGGGCGGTGGAAGTAAGCACTACTATTCCATTCCCGAGCCTTGTATTTAGTTTATGCAGGGAGGTGAGAGTTTAAAGGAGTAATGAGCCACTGGTATGGGGGGCAGAGGATTGCAGACATAGGCCTTATCCCGGATGAGATGAACCAGGTAACCAGATCCAGGATTCCTATAGGTATCCCAGCAGATCAGCCAACATGGGACGTACAGGTGAATGTCCCCAGTACTCAGGAGCAGAGCGAGACACCGGCTACAGATACCGGTCATTCAGAGTCAGCTCCCAGCACCTCAACTACACCTCTGCCCTGCATAAAAACTTAGACTCCAGCAGGGTACATCTTGGTACTTTCTCCAAAAGCTAGCTAAGAGATTGACCATGGCAGAGCATAAGATTCAGGCAATGATGGATAATGTCAAACCATGGGTCAAGTCAGAGGTAGAGGCAGCAGCTCAGGCTTTACATGGCTGCCTGGACAGTTTTGAGATAGATTCAATTAGAGGATGGCGGAGTAGATAGATATCAACAGTCTCCCTATAGAGTTGGGGGCTCTTCGGAGCCAAGTAGTTGAGTTGTCATCATGACTACCAACAATTATAGCAGCCCCCACTGTTCCGGACCTAGATGTCGAGCTTGATGAGGATATTAATTTGGCAGCATACTGGGAGCCGACTGCAGCTGGTGATAAACGCAAGAAGAGTGCTGCTGAAGATGCTAGTGAGGAGAGTTTGAGAAAAAATAGAAAGAAGGAGAGGAAAGAGTGAAAGCGGGCTAGAGCAGAGAGTATGCGGGCTCATGACGAGCATATGTCTAAGCTACAGGAGAGAGCTAGAGGAGCTGGCAGACAGTAGCTCCGCCCGAGCTTTCCAATGGTCATAACCCTTTGGGAGAGACACATTCAACCCAGACATTTTTAGAGGTTGTTTAAGCGGCCATGATTGCTGAGGGAGGGACTAATCCCCCAATTGATACATCATTGAGCGCGTTGGCCACCGCTAGCACCACTACTACCGCAGAGGTACCACCTCCGCAAGATGATAGGAGCGCCTAAAGTGCCATAGGTATGTTCTCTTCCCTACATGCTTATAGCTTATGCTTTGGGGAGGAAGCTCATTTTTTAAAAAGGGGGAGGGGGTGTACTTGTATTTTTGGGAATTTTGGTCGTTTGAGGGTTTTTCTTACCGTGCTTTTCCCTCAGGCATGCTATCTAGCAGAACCGGCATGTGTTAGGATTTTTTTTGTTAGTTGTGATTTTTGTTTGATTAGAAAGTAACTTCGGAATATTCAGCCAATAGAAATGCACTAGTTTTGTTTTTTTTTGAAAAATTGACCCTGTTAAAAAAAAATTTCTATGTATTTGTGTCAACGTGCATGATTTCTTTAGATCTTTGTATGTCATTTGGTTATTAATAGTAGTTATTCTTGTTAAGCCATGTATGAACCAGACAGGTGAAGTAAAAATAGTTCATGTACCATGTCTGAGTGAGGTTTTAATATTCATTGCAGTATGTTGTTGAGGATCTAGAACTTGTCTGGCAGGTCTCTACATATGTTAAGGACGGTTTGTTAGAATATGATCATAGGCCATTTTTGTTTTAGCTCACCTTTAGCCTATATTACCCTACCAAAGTGTCATGAATCCCTTGATCCCAAGTTTGAGCCTTAATAGATCATATTTCTTTGATTCACCTGTTAACCGTACCCATTTGTTTATAATGAACCTATTTTGGCCCTGGTCTTTCCTTGGATATTGTGAACCTCAACATAAGCAAAATGTTTAAGTTGAGGGTGGCTAGAGTAGGGGTGCATAAATGGTGGGAGTGGGAGAAAGGAAAAGAAAAGAAAATAAGAGAAAAGAGAAAATATGGTGAAAATAGTGTGGTGAGGTGAACAAGTAAAAGAGGTGAAAATCTTGAGAATCTTGAAAAAGAAAAAAAATCAAAAGAGCTTGAAGTTGTATGAAAAATGCGAGAAATCACCTCACCCATGCAAATATTCTTAAAATGGGGTAAAAAAAGGGAAGAAAGGAAAATGAAAGAGTGAAGGGTGAAATGGGTAAATAGTGTAGCCAATGTATGTAGTGCAAAGGAAGGGATAGTCACTAATAAAATCTCTCATCTTTATCATGTCCAGTCCTAAACCTACATTACAAGCCATATCAAGTCCTATAGTGATCCTAACTTGACCATCTTACAAACAAAAGTAGAGAAAATAAGGGCAAGCCTATGGTATCTGATGCATAATACTTGCAAACTTCCTTGTGAGAGTGAGTGCTTCACTTTCCTAGTCGCATGTTGTTTTTGATACTTCATATATGAGTGGAGACTTCATTTGTGTGAGGGTACATGGGTTATGTTTGCTTTTACCAATGGTCTGTGTGAAAAATATTGGTGATGACTTGATTGCCTATTGATAGCTAGATGAATGTCTTGATCCCTATATATAATGTTTTGATGTTGCTTGTAATGCATTAGCTGATGATGTTATATGAGGAAGGGTCAATAGAGTGTATATAGAAAGTGCAAAAATTTGTTTGAGTATTGGCTGTAGTATCTTAAGTGTATTTTCTAGTTGAGCGTCATGTTTAGTTTTTCTTTTTCTTTGCCTGAGGACATGCAAAAGTCTTAAGTTGAGGGTGTTGATGTGCTATGGATTTACAGCACTATTGACGCTCAAAACTAAGAAAATAGCATGGACGTAGGTGTATTTATGTGGATATGAGGCACATTTCAGGATGAATGGGTGTTGGAGCGTAAATTTGCAAAAGTAACCTAAAAGTGTACAGAAAAGGGGGGAAAAATGCAGTCCATAGTACGATCCGTAGAATGGACCTATGAGTCGTACTAATGGCCGTGATAAGAAGCAAAAGGCCGAAGCTGGAAGAATGAACCTACGAGTGTTGCCACAGATCGTACCAAGCTTATACGAGTTATGGTAAGGCAATCGAGATGAAATTCAGAAGAATTACAAGAGGCTAATTCTCAGTACGAGGAGACCACGACCCGTTAGAGCTTGGTAATAGTCGTACTATATCGGTCGCGGTGAACTTCAAACAAATTGCAAAGATTCAGAATCAATCCAGGGGAGCCTGGTACGAGTCGTAGGAAGGAGGTACTAATCGTACCTTGGCTCGACACTTAGCCAAAAATCAGCCAACAATCCAACCACGAGAAGATTCCACAGACTGTGGGATACTCCTACGAGTCGTAGGATGATCCATGACGAGGTCGGCACCAGATATGGAAAATCACCCTGTTAGCCTAGGAAAAGGATTCTTATGTCTATATAAATACATTTTATGTTTTATTTGTTTTAGGAAACGTTAATAAAAATAGGTTTTAGTTGGAAACCATTGTAGTAGACAATTTTACACCTTTGAAAGAAAGAATTGAGTTGGTTCAACCTTGTGATCAACCTTTTCTTGAATTCTTCAAGCATCCTTCCTTCTCAATGCCCGGGAATCCATCCAATGAATTCTTTTCGATCTTGTACCTTATGTAGGCTTGCAAAGCATAGGCTAGACAAGCGGTAGACTGAACACCAACCCAATCTCGACGGTCATATTGTTCTTGCTGCATATTCTTCAAGATTTTGCGGATTAATTAAAGGAAGTGTTTTTCTCAATCATATTTGTAAGTATTGTTTTTCTGTCTTTAATCATGAACACAATTCACAACCTTGCAACTATGAGAGGCTAAAACCTCCATAGCTAGGGTTGTGGGAACCATGGTGGATTAACAACCTAGGGTTGCACAAAGTGAGTCCAAAACCAATACTAATTACTTATATTGTAATCTCTTCATGATTTAATGATTCTTAGCGATGTACAACGTTAGAAAGTTTCTGAATTCTTTACTTGCTTTGGTCGAAGAGGTAGAGATTAGGAAAAAGGTATTACAACGGAGCCTTGATCTTGATGATCATTGTATTAACTTGAGTTGTAGACGCATGATAGTTATATATGGAACTTAGTGATAACGGTTAGATTGGTAACGCTCATGAGACATGGTCGATTAATTGAGTATAGTCATTCAATAGGGATTGGTCGATCATTTGAATGAACCTAAGTTATCAGTTCTGTAAGTAAGTATTGGTGAAGATCACAAGTGTATACCTAAAGCTGTTATGAATCCATGGGGAACACAAACCCTAGTTATCCTTTAATTATTGATTTACAACCATAATTTTGATAGCTTCTTTGTTTTTACTATTGATAATTATTAGAATCTCCCCAATTGTGAAGTAACTATCATACAAGTTCACTTACCAGCTGTAATCTAGATCTTCCATATTCCCCGTGGGATCGACCCCAACCTCTAAGTTGGGTTCTTTGTTGACAACGTCCGCTTCATACTTCAGTTAGAAGTGTGGTTTAAGCGTTATCAAATACATCCACGTGGATCACATATAAGTAATGCCGTCATATCTTCAATGCAAACACCACCGCAGCCAACTCAAGATCATGGGTCGGGTAATTCTTTTCATGAACTTTTAGCTGTCTCGAGGCATATGCTATTACCTTCCCATGCTGCATAAACACACATCCCAGTCCGACTCTTGAAGCATCACAATATACAACAACACCATCAGTACCCTCGGGTAAAGTCAACATTAGTGTTGAAGTAGAGTCGGGTCTTCAACTAGCGGAAGCTTTTCTCACAAGCATCCGACCATTGGAGCTTCACCTTTTCCTGAGTCAACCTGGTCAATGGGGCTACAATCAATGAAAAGACCTCAATGAATCTTTAGTAGTAGCCTGCTAAGCCTAAGAAACTCCGAATTTCTAAAGGATTTACCGGTCTGGGCCAATTCTTCACCGCTTCAATCTTCTAGGAATCTAGCCTTATGCCTTCGCTTGATACCACATGGCCAAGAAATGTCACCGAGTCTAGCCAGAATTCACACTTACTGAACTTTGCATATAGCTGCCGATCCTTGAGGGTCTGAAGCACTACCATCAGGTGAGAGACATGCTCCTCCTCACCCCGTGAGTATATCAAGATGTCATCAATGAACACAATCACGAACATGTCCAAATATGCCTTGAACACCCTATTCATTAGATCCATAAAGGATGCAGGGGCATTGGTTAGTCCGAAAGACATAACAACAAATTCGTAGTGACCATACCAAGTCCTGAAAGCGGTCTTCGAGATGTCACTCTCCCGACCTGAGCTGGTGATACCCGAACCTGAGATCAATCTTGGAGAAGCACTTGGCACCCTGAAGGTGGTCAAACAAATCATCTATCCTAGGTAAGGGGTACCTATTCTTGACGGTAACCTAGTTCAACTACCGATAGTCAATACACATGCGAAGGGAACCGTCCTTCTTTCTAACAAATCAAACTGGTGCACCCCAGACTGGCTCAGTCTAATGAAGCCCTTATCCAACAGATCCTTTAACCGATCCTTTGATTCCTTTATCTCGGCGGGAGCCATCCTATAGGGAGGAATAGAGATAGGTTGCGTATCGGGTAATAGATCAATACCAAAATCAATTTTCCTCTCTGAGGAACACCAGGCAAATCATTAGGAAACACCTCTAGATATTTGCACACCACCAGAATTGACCGAATAGTTGAGGTCTCAGACTCCACATCCTTAACCTTAACTAGGTGGTACATGCAACCTTTAGTGATCATCTTATTGGCCTTTAGATAGGAAATAAACTGACCTGATGGTACCGCTGAACTACCCTTCCACTCCAACACTGATTCACCCGGAAAACGAAATTCCACCATACGGGTCCTACAATTAATCGAAGCATAACATACAAACAACCAATCCATGCCAAGAATAACGTCAAAGTCTGTCATGGATAACTCTACAAGGTCTATAGAGGTAACCTTGTGCAACACAGTGATCGAGCATTCTATATATACTCATCTAGCTATGACCGAATCACCAACAGGGGTTGAAACTGAAAACGGTTCTGACAAAGTCTCGGGACTAACTCCAAGGCTACTAGTGATGTAAGGAGTCATGAAAGACAAGGTAGCTCCCAAATCTAGCAAGGCATAAACATAAATATGAAAGACACGCAACATACTGATGACCACGTCTGGCGAAGTCTCCTGCTCCTGGTGTGACGCAAGGGCATAGAATCGGTTTTGGCGTTGTCCGCCACCTCTACTAGTCGATGCTCCCTGTGGAGCGGAATGGGCTGGAGCTGCTGTTGACCTAGTGGTCTGTGCACGACCCCTGTCATCACCCTTTCTAGAATATGGGCATGCTCGGCGCATGTGCCCAGATCTACAACACCCATAGAAAACATTTGAACTGAGCAGGCACTCCCCAGAAAGACTCTTGTCGCACTTCCCGCAGGTTGTAGAGGTATACTCTAACTGGGTGCCCCTATGATCCCTAGACCTTGAAGCCTTGCTCCTCTGATCACCCTTGGGTCTTAATGGAACATTAGCTAATGATGGTGCTGGGGTTAGTGATTTCTACTAAAACTATGGACGATAACCACTGTCGGACCTCTGATACGAAAACCCACGCCTATCTGTCCGAGCCCTCATTGCCTCCGTCTCCTTCGCATGAGCCGCCTCCATCTGCTAGGTGTACAATAGTATGCGAGGAAAGTCAATATCCTGGTGGAGCATGGTAGTCCTGCAATCCTTGTCTAAATAACCGGTCACACCATGAACAAATCAGCTCACCCGCACCCTCTGATCCACCACTAACTCTGGGGCATACTTTGACAAACGAGTGAACTCAAGTGAATACTCCAGCACTATCATCTTTCCCTGCTTTAGGTTCACAAACTCCATTTCTTTCAACCCCTCGTCTACCTAGGGAAGAACCTGTCGAGAAAGCCATGTGGAACTCATCCCAGCTGATAGGGCCTGCCCTCGCTGCTCTATTGTCCTTCCATTGCTTTTACCAAATATGAGCGACCTCTTTTAGCTGATAAGAGGCCAAGTCAACACATTCCCCATTTGTCACCCCTATAACCTAAGTGGCTTTCAAGATCTCTTCGATGAACTCGTGTGGATCCTCGTCCACCTTTGATCTCGTGAACTCAAGAGGGTTCATCCTCATGAAGTCTCTAATTCGAGACGCTGCTGCATTGCCATTCTATGGGACCTGCGCAACAGCCTGCTGGTTGACCTGAGCGATCCAGGCCTGCGCCAACATCTGAATAGCCATCCAAAACTCGGCGTGGGCAGCTGGCTCAAGTGCCTGGGGCTCCTTAATAGGTGGGGCTTGCTGATGCCCATGGTCATTGCCACCCCCATGTCCTTCATCATTTCAATTCCTCCTTGCATTCATTCTTCTAGGAGCCATAATTCTACAATTGTGAATCGCATGAGTTAGGAGGGAGAGACTTTTCATCGCGTGACATAGAACATGAAAGAAGGGAATATTTCCTAAACGTCTAGTAGCTTCTTTGTCATAAGTGTGGCATCCTTTACACCCATGAAAAAGACTCTACTAAACGCGGCTTTTAAGCATCCTAGGACACTTCAAACCTATGGCTTTGATACCAAGTTTGTCACGACCCAAACGTACACCCGGATCGTAGACATGGGACAAGGGACCCCGAGATACCCCAAGTCGACCCATGGCACATGCATACATCTAATCTCATTTAAATAAGCGGAATATCAAACATAAAATATAGTGGAAACGTAACCATAGCATAACATCAAAAATACTAGGGGTACACATAAGCTGAGTGCTACATACTGTCTGAAAGCCTCTACTACGTATGATGGGTTGATGGGACAACATCCGCAACTAACCCGAACAATACTAAAACACAAGATAACATACAAGTCTGTCAAACGGCCCTCGGAACATGAGGACTCACTAATAAGCTAAGAGCGTAAGCTGAGATGGACTAAGGATGATGATGAGCCTGAGATCCGGACCCTGTATCATGAAATGATACAACATAGAAAGTATGCGATCAGTACGTGGAATGCACCGAGTATGCAAGGTAAGTAAAACGGACATTTAAAAGTAAAATAAACTCGTAAATAAACATAGGAGAAGGACATCATGCTTGTATCATATACTTCGTAAGAAAACATAAGGCTCAAGGCTTTCAAATCATTCGTAAAGCGTTCATAATCATAATGGTAGTAACTTTATCAAAACATAACTAGAGCCAATATCATAAATATAACAATGCATAAAACATGCGAAACAATGGGAGGACTCGTCATAACCGACACCATCATGGTAGAGCCTTTCATGATGCCCCAACTATCTCAGTCAAGTGGGCACAGCTGACCCTGGCTTGCCAGGCGAGGGTCGTGCATTACGCATGATATCACATTTGAGGGGATCATCATCAATACAATATATCATTAGAAACCTACAGTGGCACGTGGTTATGAGACACCAGCGTAGTCCTTTGAACGTTGGGCTGCTCGATGCTGACATGGCTCTCAAAAATATGCATATAGGCTCATATGTAAATCAATAACATCATGCATTAAGATTCATTGGCTAAAAGATAACATTTATCATCATTGATTCCCTTTAAAACATGCTTAGCCAAGAATCAAAACCCTTTTTGTCGGCCAACATCATAAATGGATAAATCATGTAATTCGTTTCATAAATCATAAATCATTCTTCAACATGTGGGAATTTCCCAATACTTCATCATACTCAATTCTCTAAAAATATTCTCATAAACATGGGTGACTTGAATTCATGCTTTTCCATCATAAATAAATCTCACAATATTGAATATTCATCATAAATCATAACTTTCATGAACCTTCATAACTGAGAAATTTAGATTTAAAAAGCTTGAAACATGATTTTAAAAAAAATAATATAAAACCTTCCCATCATTCATAATTCAATAATTAAAACTCAATTAAATCATACCCATGAAGAAAGATATCACATTTTCATGCATTTGGGTAAAACCCCTGTCACGCCCCACATTGGGAGGCATGACTAACACCTGGTGCCCTACTAGGACCTGAACTGCTGAGCTGACTATGCCTAAGCACCTCTGATGCAGGGCTGACTCTAACTCTAGAATCAAGAAAACAATGGGCAATATAGTGGTTGTAAATACAACCCGCGGCCGACAAGGCCTATAACCACCTGTGAAAATAAACAGCTAACTAGAGACAAACAATCGTAGGGTAGTCCTATACGGGCCTACAAGGACACCATGTTTATAATTGGAAAGTAAAATCAGATACTAAACTGAACTATGACCGACAAGGCCACCAAACAACAGCTAAACAGGGCCTCACATGGCCAACACACATAATCTAAAACACATACGGGCCCCACACGACTGGTATCATCTAACCACAGGGAAGTAACACAATCTGCAAGCCTCTAGGAGTAATAAGATGGTCGAGACAGGGCCCCAACCTACCCATATTGTATAAATAAAAGAAGTAACCCTCTATCACCCAAGCTCCGGAAGAAGGGAGCTGACGGTCCTGTACGACTGACTGGAACTACGAGGGGACCTACTCCTCATCTATTTGTACCTGGAGGCAAGTAATGCAGCACCCCATAAGAGGGCGTCAGTACCACAGGTACTGAGTATGTAAAGCAGTAACTTTAAATAGCGAAAGTAAGAGATAGAACTGACAATGACTGAAGTAAAGAAAATAGACTGAAGATGACTGAAGTAGTGAAATCAGGGCTAAACATAATTGTAATAAGGAGGGTATGGGTTATACCTGACAAGATAGGCGTCTTACTATCTACTATCAGTAACTATAGCAAGCATAAACCTTACCTGGCTCCCATAAGCCGGAAGTTACATCAGTACAGAATAACCCACCTGGGCCCCCATTAGCCCTAGTGAGTTCACCTCAATATATATACCCCTATCCAGGTCATACTAAGTCAATTGCCAGCTATAAGTGTCCTGCCGATCCCCTCGGTCTCTGACTGTAGCTGTCTCTTAGTCTGGAGGACTCCTAATATCTACACCCCGGGTGTAAGCGCTCGGCGGGGGTGTGTATAAGGCCAACCACGGTAATATGAGGATATGGATCCCCATGTTCATCCCTTGCGGATGGCATGCCGCTCCGTAGAGACGTATCCTCGCCCCTTGCGGGCGGTGACACAACTATTAATCCTGGGGTGGTCACGGAAGCTGTACAGGTATAATCCAACCCAAAACAATACAATTTACGAGTCTCGACTGGCAACAACAACTAGACATGATAACATACTCCTGACATGCTTTACTGTAATTCATACTGGACTACTATGCTGAAGAAATTAACTTGCCGAAAGAAAATGCCTTAACATACCTCGTTCGCTGTTTACCGATTAACTGGCGAGTTTCGGCTCATATTCAGCTACCCTTCTCGACTGTAATCATATTAACGGAAGAATAAGGATACTTTATTACTATATTTGAAGAAAACCATAACTTATATATATATATATATATATTGACTATACTTCAACTATCGAAAGACGATCAAGAACTCGTAATTTATCGAGAATCTAGAAGGGAGAAATACTTACTTTAGGCACGTGATCGAATTGACACTAGTTTGGAACAATTCCATCAACTTAAGCTTGGTGGGACGATGATTTTCCGGGCTTATTTTATGAAAATAATTCCGTAGCGATGCTCCCTACAACTTTATACTTCAATACAGCAGAGTTAATTTGGATTTGGATGGAGTTTAGCGGCGTAATCGGATGAATTTTACTTGGTTGCTTCGTACTCCCTCGGTTCTGGCCATGATTATTTGGATAATGATCTAACTTCTAAGTGTGAGACCTTTATATATACTTGAGGCAGAAGACAAGGCAACGTGGCACTCTGGCCATCACGCTGATTCTCTTCCGTGCCACGTTGGCTAACAAGGAGGAGCTGCTCCGTGACACTTTGCCCCTCTGGGCAGCTTGGTTCTGCCTCCTCCCGCGAAATACTTACTTGGCACCCGTTCGGCCTTTCCCCGGGCCCTTTCTTCATACATATGGCACTCTAAAACTCTCAACTAACATACAAATAGGCCGACTAAATGTTAAAAACTTACGGGGTGTAACATCCTCCCCCCTTAAGAACATTCGTCCTCGAATATTAACTTCTACTTGCAAGAACCTTAACCTCTCAATTACTTATTCTAAAAAAATTTTGGCAGAGTTTCCCCTGTAATATGGACTATCCAATAACCCTGAAATGCAGAAAAGTCCTATACAGGTGCTCTACACAATACTATGGCATTCATTTCACAATAGACTGAAGTCAACTACTCCATATATACATGTATATAATGCAACTTATGAAACAACAACAACAACAACAACATACCTCTAGCTGCACAATCTGACTAAGTCTGAAATAACTGAGGGTATCTGGTTTTCATATCATCTTCTGCCTCCCAGGTCATCTCCTCTCGGTTCTTATTTTGCCATAACACTTTAACTGAAGCAACATCTTTAGTTCTCAGTCTGCGGACCTGCCGATCTAGTATGGCTACTGGAGCTTCTTCATTACCTAAGTCCTCAGTGATTTGGACGTCTTTGACTGGGACAATCCGGGAGGGATCTCCTATGCACTTCCTCAGCATTGATACATGAAAAACTGGGTGAAAGGATTCTAATTCTGGAGGTAAATCCAATTCATAAACCACCTGGCCTATCCTTCGGCAAATCTGATAAGGCCGAATAATCCTCGGGCTGAGCTTACCTTTCTTACCAAATCTCGTCACACCCTTCATCGGTGAAACCTTCAGGAATACACAGTCACCGACATTAAATTCTAGGTTTCTTCACCGCACATCAGCATAAGATTTCTCGCGGCTCTGAGCTGTCAGCAGACATTCCCTGATATGCTTTACTTTCTCTTCTGACTGATGAATAATATCTTGCCCAATCAATGTTGATTCTCCTACCTCAAACCAACCAGCTGGAGACCTGCACTTCCGCCCATATAATGCTTCATAAGGCATCATCTGAATTGTTGAATGATAACTGTTATTATAGGCAAATTGAATAAGCGGTAGATGTTTATCCCAGCTGCCTCCAAAATATAGCACACACGCTCGTAACATATCCTCGAACGTCTGGATTGTACGTTCTACCTGCCTGTCTTTCTGAGGATGGAAGGTTGTGCTCAAGTTAACCTGCGTCCCTAGGCCCCTCTGGAAAGATTACCAAAACTTAGCTATAAACTGCGCCCCTCTGTTAGAGATAATTGACAGTGGAACACCATGCAATCGAACTATTTCTCTAATATACAACTCAGCATAATCTTTGGCTGAAAAGGTAGCCCTTACTGATTTCATCAACCTGTCGACAATTACCCAGATGGAATCATAATACGCCTGGTACGAGGTAACCCTACTATGAAATCCATATTAACTTCCTCCCATTTCCAAAAAGGCATGGCTATATCCTATGTCAGTCCGCCTGGTTTCTGATGTTCAGCTTTCACCTGTTGGCAATTGGGACATTGAGCTACGAATTCTACTATCCCCTTTTTCATTCCCGGCCACCAGTAAAACTTTGTTACATCATGGTACATTTTTGTTGAACCTGGATGGAGAGAATAATGGGCATAGTGTACCTCGCCCATAATTTCTTGGCGAAGCCCTGCCACATCTGGAACGCAGAGGCGATCCCTATATCTCAAAACTCCATCCCCGGTTACCTAAAAATTTGTCACTTCCCCTCGCTGGACCCTATTTCTGAGCTAAACCAGGCTCGGATCTTCACACTGTCGTTCTTTCACTTCCACAACCAATGATGACACTGCGGTATTCTGGATTACCACTCCATTGTCTCCTGATTCTACTATACGAACGGCTAAACTGGCTAGCTGATGCAATTCTCGGGCCAATTCCCGCCGCTCGGGCGGTAAATATGCAAGGCTTCCCATGGATTTGCGACTAAGGGAATCCGCTACAACATTGTCCCTTCCTAGGTGATATAAAATATTCGCATCATAATCCTTTAATAGCTCCAACCAACGACATTGCGGCAAATTCAACTCTTTCTGGGTGAAAATATACTGCAGGTTTTTGTGATCAGTGAAAATATTTATGTGGATGCCATACAGGTAGTGTTTCCGTATTATCAAAGCATGAATCACCGTAGCTAACTCCAGGTCATGGGTAGGATAGTTCTTCTCATGCTTCCTCAACTGCTTGGAAGCATAGGCAATCACCTTACCATGCGGCATCAAAACACATCCTAACCCAATATCTGAAGCGTCACAATAAACTGCATAACCCTCTGTCCTTCTAGAAATGCTAGCACCGGTGCTGATGTCAATCTGTCTTTCAGTTCCCGGAAGCTCTGCTCACATGCCTCAGTCCAATGGAATTTTGTTGCCTTCTGCGTCAGTTTGGTTAAAGGTACTGCTAAAGTGGAAAATCCTTCGACAAATCTTCTGTAATACCCGGCTAACCCCAGGAAACTACGTACCTCGGTCGGAGTGGTAGGTCTAGGCCATGTTTTCATTGCCTCTATATTCTACGTATCTACTTGTATACCAGCATTTGACACAATATGGCCCAAGAAGGCAACTGAATTCAGCCAAAATTCACATATAGAAAATTTTTGCATATAGCTTGCGATCTCTAGGAATTTAGAGCACTATCTATAGATGATCCTGGTGATATGCCTTCGAGCGGGAATACACTACAATATCATCGATAAATACTATCATGAACCAGTCTAGGTATGGTCAGAAAACATTATTCATCAGGTACAGGAAGACTGCTAGAGCATTTGTCAATCCGAAGGACATGACTAGAAATTCAAAGTGGCCATATTTGGTCCTGAGGGCAGTCTTTGGATTATCTCTTTCACGAACTCGAACATGATGATATCTTGATCTTAAGTCAATATTTGAAAAATACCTCACTCCCTGTAGCTGATCAAACAAGTCATCTATTCTGGGAAGCGTGTACTTATTCTTGATAGTGACTTTATTCAGCTGCCGATAATCTACACACATACGGAGGGAGCCGTCCTTCTTCCTCACGAATAGAACTGGCGCACCCCATGGTGAGGTACCTGGCCTAATAAAGACCTTGTCTAGCAAATCCATCAATTGTTTCTTTAGTTCTCTTAGTTCAGCAGGAGCCATCCGATATGCAGGAATAGATATAGGTTGATTGCCTGGAAATAGATCAATTGTAAAATCAATTTCCCTTTATGGAGGAATAGCAGGAAGCTCATTTGGAAATATGTCGGGAAATTCATTAACCACTGGAATAGACTAGAGGGTCGGAGGATCTGCCCGAACATCCCGAACTCTAATAATATGATAAATGCACCCTTTTTCTATAAATTTTCTCGCCCCAAGATAGGAAATAAACCTACCTTTTGGCGTGGCTGTACTACCTTTCCACTCTTGTACTGTCTCCCCTGTAAAGTGGAACCGGACAATCATGGTCCAACATTCGACATTGGCATAGCATGGAGCTAGCCAATCCATACCCATAATGGCATCAAAATCAACCATTTCTAGTTCTATCAAATCTGTCGTAGTCTGACGACTGGCAACCTCTACTGTACACCCCTGATAGACCCTTCTGGCTATCATAGAGTCACCAACGGGTATGGACATTGAGAAAGGTCGCCGAAGCAATTCTGGCATAATACTAAACTTTCGAGCCACTAACGGTGTAACATAGGACAAGGTGGATCCTGGATCTATCAACACATAAGAAGGATGAGAACAAATGTTCAGCATACCTGTCACAACATCTGGTGACGACTCTGACTCCTGTCGACTAGTAGTGCATAAGTACGGTCTGGGCCGGCACCTGAACTAGAGGCCCCTGGTCTGCCTCAACTTCTGTCGGCTGAAACTGAGGGCCTATGCCTTGCCGGGGATGCTGGAGCTCGTGATCCTGCCGAGGACCTATCCTGTTGATCTCGATCACCTTGACCCCTAGTTGGACAATTCCTCATCTGATGACCCTACTGTCCACAAATATAGCATGCGGTGGAACCATACCTACATGCTCCAGAGTGGCGTTGACTGCAAATAGGGAAAAGTTGTATTGTAAACCCACTCTGCTCCACTCCCCTATGCTATTGTGAAACTACTGATCGCGAAGCTTCGTCGGGCTCTGGCTGCCCTCGGCCACTAGACCTGCTCCGGTGCCGCTGTGGTGGAGACAGGGGTGTAGGCGGCCTATCTGATAACCGTGGCCTAGGTCCTCCCCAGGACTCCTCCTGTAATTCACCCGGTCTGTCCCTGCGGTGCTGCTCTTGACTTGTCCTCCTAATCTCTCGTTGCCGCTGTCTGATACCCTTAATATTCTGAGTAAAAGCCTTCACATGGGCGATATCCATAACCTCTCGTAGTGTGGCTGTGATGCAGGTCTCAATATATTCTGGGTTCAGCCCCATATAAAATGGTGTATCTAGCTGGCTTTGTGTCCACAAACGCTGGCGCATATCGAGCCAAGGAATCAAACCGCATGGCATATTCCCGAACACTCATCGACCCCTGCTCCAAGTGTAGGAACTGATCAACTCGGGCCTTTCGAATCTCCTGCAGTAGGTAATGATCCAAGAAATCCTCTGAGAAGCTGGGCTAGGTCTGAAGGGAAACATCTCTCCCTCGGGACCTTTCCCAACTCTCATACCACAGTACGACGATGTCCCATAGCCGGAATACCGCCAACTCAACCAACTCTATGGGTGTAGCATGCATCACCCTGAAAATCCTCTACATCTGGTATAAAAAGTCCTGAGGGTGCTCGGTCCGATCCGTCCCTGTAAATTAAGGAGGACTTAGTGCTAGGAACTCTCAAACCTTCGAGCTACCAGGCCCTCCTAAAGATTCTGTAACTGTAGGTGGCACTGTCTGGCGCTGAGCAGCCATCATCTGTGCCAGCATAACCACCGCACTCCTGATCTCCTTGTCGAATGGTACGGGTATAGAAATTGCTGGAGGTGGTGCCGTCACACCGGCTGTCCCAAGCGGCTCCTGATGTGGTGGAGACTGCTGGGGAGGTTGAGATGATACCTCCACATCGTCCTCAGATCGGGTCAATTCTGACCGAGGCTGAGGCACCCTGCTAGTGCCCTCTCCTGCTGCTACATCTAGCCTCCTGCCTGTCGTAGGGTGTCGCTGGTTCGACATTTCTCTGTAAGCAAAAGAGTATAGTGATCTTAGGGACTCAACCCTATATTGTTTCGCTCTATAGCACGACTAAATAAGAAGAAAGAGTAACCATCCTATCATGCCTTGCAGCCTCCTGCCTAGAGTATGTGGTACACAACACATCCATAGACAAGACTCTACTTAGCACGGCTTGCAGACTCCCTGGGATATAACCTGCTCTGATACCAAGTTTGTCACGCCCCACCTTGGGAGGCATGACTGGCACCTGGTGCCCTACTGGGACCTGAACTGCTGAGCTGACTGATTCTAGGAACCTCTGGTGCAAGGCTGACTCTAACTCTAGAATCAAGAAAACAATGGGCTATATAGCGGCTTTAAATACACCCCCCCAGCCGACAAGGCTTATAGCCACCTGTGAAAATAAACAGCTAACCAGAGAAAAACAATCGTAGGGAGTCCTATACGGGCTGACAAGGCCACCATGATATCGAGTTAAAACTGAAAAGTAAAATCAGATACTAAACTGAACTATGACCGATAAGGCCACCAATCAACAGCTAAACAGGGCCCCACACGGCCAACACACTTAATCTAAAACACTTACGAGCCCCACATGGCTAGTATCATCTAACCACAGGGAAGTAACACAATCTACAAGCCTCTAAGAGTAATAAGATGGTCAGGACAGGGCCCCAACCTACCCATACTGTACAAACAAAAGAAGTAAACCTCTATCACACAAGCTCCGGAAGAAGGGAGCTGACGGTCCTATACGACTAACTGGAACTACGAGGGACCTGCTCCTCGTCTATTTGTACCTACAGGCAAGTAATGCAGCGCCCCATAAGAGGGCGTCAGTACCACAGGTACAGAGTATGTAAAGCAGTAACTTTAAATAGCGGAAAGTAATAAATAGAACTGACAACGACTGAAGTAAAGAAAACGGACTGAAGATGACTGAAGTAGTGAAATCAGGGCTAAACATAATTGTAATAAGGAGGTAGGGGTCATACCTGACAAGTGAGGCATCTTACTGTCTACTATCAGTAAATAAAGCAAGCATAAATCTTACCTGGCTCCCATAAGCCGGAAGGTACAATCAGCACAGAATAACCCACCTGGGCCCCCATTAGCCCTAGTGAGTACACCTCAATCTATATACCCCTATCCAGGTCATACTGAGTCAACTACCAGCTATAAGCGTCCTGCCGATCCCCTGGGTCTGCAACTAGGCCCGCTCGGTCCCTGACTGTAGTTGTGTCTATGTCCGGAGGAATCCTGATATCTACACCCAAGGCGTAAGCGCTCGGCGGGGGTGTGTATAAGGCCAACCACCGCAATATGAGGATCTTTATCCCCATATTCATCCCTTATGGATGGCATTCCACTCTGTAGAGCGACGTATCCTTGCCCCTTGTGGGCGGCGACACAGCTATTAACCCTAGGGTGGTCACGAAAGTTATACAGTATAATCCAGACCAAAACAATACAATTTATGAGTCTCGACTGACAACAACAACTAGACATGATAACATACTACTGACATGCTTTACTGGGATTCATGTTGGACTACTATGCTGAAGAAAATAACCTACCAAAAGAAAATGCCTTAACATACCTCGTTCGCTGTTTACCGATTAACTGGCGAGTTTCGGCTCGTGTTCAACTGCCCTTCTCAACTGTAATCATATTAACGGAACAATAGGGCTACTTTATTACTATATTCGAAGAAAACCATAACTTATATATATATATATATACTAACTATAGTTCAACTTATCGAAAGACGATCAAGAACTCATAATTTCTCGGGAATCTAGAAGGGAGAAATACTTACTTTAGGCACGTGATCGTATTGACACTAGTTTGGAATAATTCCATCAACTTAAGCTCGGCGGGCTGACAATTTGCCGGGCGTATTTTATAAAAATAAGAGAGATGCTCCCTATAGCTTTATACTTCAATACCCGGAGTTAATTTGGATTTGGACGGCGTTTAGCGGCGTAATCGGATGATTTTTACTTGGTTTCTTTGTACTCCCTTGGGTCTGGCCGTTGTTATTTGGATAATGATCTAACTCCTAAGTGTGAGACCTTTATATACTTGAGGCAGCACACAAGGCAACGTGGCACTCTGCCCATCGCGCTGATTCTCTTCAATGCCATGTTGGCTAATGCGGAGGAGTTGCTCCGTGACACTTTGCCCCTCTAGGCAGCTTGGTTCGGTCTCCTCCCGCAAAATACTGACTTGGCACCCGTTCGGCCTTTCCCCAGGCCCTTTCCTCGTACATATGATACTCTAAAACTCTCAACCAACATACGAATAGGCCGACTAAACGTTAAAAACTTACGAGGTGTAACAACCCCGTAGAACGTGAATAGGAGAATTCATGATTTAATCAAAATTTGGGCATAGGTGTGAAAGGATTCACCCACTTTAAATCCTACATACCTGGGAATGGATTGATTTCAATGTTTCTGTGAATACCCACAAAGAAATTGTTGGAATTTTGATGAAGAAGACCTTGAATCTTCCTAAAACCCTTCTAAAAGCTCTTGCATTAGAATGGGTATGCATTAGGGACTTGCCCATTTTAACAAACTCAGAAAAATACACAAAACAACGTAGTTTAGGGTCTCAAAACATAGAAAAATTGAATATGCCCTTAATAAGATTTCCCTGAAAAAGTAGTCTTGATGAACCAACAAACGTACCAATGAGTCGTTGGTAGCTAAAATTACTTATGATAGGCACATCACATGGACTGCCCAGGTCTAATTCCCAGATTCAAACCATGACTAGACAAGATGGGTCATTTTTACCTCTAACGGATCGTTGGTTGCCCCCTTTGAAAAATCAGAACTCCCTAACAACGAGTCTCACCACAACTCATTGTTTCCTCTAACGAGTCGTGGTGTCCATCCGGTAAGTCCACTGAAACCCTTATGTCCTCTCACCACAACTCGTGACAATGGGTCGTTGTTACTCATGATGGGTCATTGGATGACCCGTTACTACCCCAACCTGCTTAGGTCATAGCCTCCCACGGGTACCAACGATGACTCGTTGTTTCAAACAACAAGTCGTTACTTCGTCTGTTGTCACCACTACCTCCCTGAACCCCCATACCACAACAAATTATGATGACTGGTGGTATCCAACCACGAGGCATTGAGTCGTCCGTCCTGTAATGTTTTTCCAATTTTTTGTACTTTTTAAATTCAACTCCCGGGTCTATTCTTAGGCCTTTCCGGGGTATTATAATTTCCAGCCTCTTTTGTCGAATGGAACCTGTAAAAATGACAATAAACATGTCAAGTCATAAATATAACATTAAGATTAAATATTATAAATATAAATCAAAAACAAAACCAAACTTACCCAAATCCATTAGGCATGATACCAGTCTACCGAGACTGTATGTATCTCATAGTTGTGGCTCTCCAGCTACTAGCGCTGGTGCCGGTGCCGGTGCTGGTGTCGGTGCTCTATAGGACTGGGTCAAGGGTGGAGTACTAAAAGCACCCTGTGAGTCTGAGTCTGAGCTGCTATCTCTAAGTCGTAAGCCGAAAATGTCAGGAGATGATCCAATCGGGAATGGAGTACCGGACGCTGAATATGTTGAGTTTCCCTGTGGTAGACAAATATGGGGTGTAGGCATGAAAGTATGAGAAGTAGTAGGAAATGGAAGCACAGATGAATGTATTGGATGCCTAGTGCCATAGGGGACATAGGATAGAGGTGGAGAAGAATATGTATGTGGAGTAAATGAAAGATCATCCGAAGCAGCACTAGAATCTAGTGGTCTCCTAGGTGTTTTCCTACTACGCTTACTCGATTTACTGCCCCTACTAGTTTGGCCTCGATCAGCATCACCTGACAACATTTGCACACAAATTTAGATTATAATATGTAATTAAAAAGATAATATAAGTATTAGATATAATAATTACTTAAAAGAATTAATTAAGTTACTTGCTAATCATCATTCTCCCATTCTTTCTCCTCACTTATTTCGTTCTATCATTCTCCTATTCTTGCTCCTCACTTGTTTCATAATCATCATTTGATTCTTCTCCCTTACTTGGTTTCTTTTCAGTATCTGATTCATTCCTTAAAAATCTCCGACTTATTTAAAATATCCTGAACAATTCCTTTGCAATTTCAATTATTACATAATCATCAGAAACTTCTTCTAATATGTGTTCAGGATGTTCTAAACTTTGTTATAACTCAACATCCGCAGTTTGATGAACAACTGCTAAATCATTTTGGTACAACACATCCAATACATTATCAATCTTTATCCAACCCACAGGCTTAGTCTTTATAGCTACCCACCAATCAGCCTTGTCTTTACGCAGAGGATATGGAGAATAATACACTTGCTTAGCATTTTGTGCAATGATGAAAGGACCATAACGGTCATACTATCTGGTGTGCTTAACTTTAATTAAATTATGCTGTTGATTCACTCTAGTACCTCTGTGCGATGGATCAAATCACTTACACCAAAATAGTACTATCTTCTTACTCGGCCATCCAGCATACCTAACTTCCATTATCTCTTTTATCACACCATAATAATAAACAGTTTGGCCATTACCATCTACATCGCATTTAACGCACACTCTGCTATTATTGATTTTCTTATACTTAGAAGTTTCCTCTGTTTGAAACTTGAAACCATTGACACAATATTTATATATAGACTGAATTTGACTATCAGGTCCGTGTGCAACATCACTCACAATTTGCAAATGTTCAATAGTGCTATTTTCATCATGAACCTATATAGTGTTTAAAAAATATTGTTTAAACAAATGATTATATTGTACTTATATCATTAACATGATATTGAACACTTACATAGTCTTTCAGCCAATCAGAGAACCTCATATATATTGCATCATTATCCCACTGTCTTACAAAGTAACTGTTCAACAAATTAAGATATTTCATTAGTTTAAGACTTAGTATTTAAATAATATTATTCAATAACATCATTTATAACTTATTCAATATATGATTGTATCTTGGGGCAATTAAGAAAAATGTGTGTCATAATAGATTGCATTTCCATACTACTCAAATTCGTTTCGTTCATTTTTTAGAACCTCGATCTGATTGACTAAAAATTAAAATCGGCTGGTGTCTGGGTCAATATTACCGTCGTCATTGTGGGTAGGCCTATTTTGTAAACATGGCACTTGCTGCTCGAAATAGTAAGAACAAAAATGAGCAGTTTCCCTTGCAAAATAAGCTTCACAGATAGATCCTTCAATCTTAGAACTCTGATTAACAGTTCTTTTGCACTTGCCAATAGTTATGTATAAAATTTTGATATTAGTAATTCAGTTAAACCAACTTAAGAAAATAAATTCATTCTGTACAAAGTCATAGTTTTAGTACCTTTCGAAGGGATACATCCATCTACATTGAACTAGGCCTCCAAGGTTGACGAATGTACGAGGTGAATCGGTAAATGTTCCATCACATCAAAGAATCCGCACGGGAAGATCTTTTCCAACTTAGTAGTCATCACAGAAATATTCTCATCCATCCTTCCTAAGTTATCATCCCACAAAGTGTTGCTACAAAAATCTTTGAAGAACAAACTTACCTCTATGATTAGCTTTCATATCCTATTAGGTAACCTGTTAAATGCAATAGGAAACAAAGTTTCCATGAAAACATGACAATCATGGCTTTTCATACCACACAACTTCCCTTCATTTATATTTGCATGCTTCCCCAAATTGGAAGCATAGACCTCAAGCATCCTCAAATTCTGAACCCACTCGCAAATCTCATGCTTTTCATCCAATGTGATCCATCACGGTGTTGAACAAATTATCATAACAATTTTTTCAAAGTACATCACATCAAGATTGTGTCATAGAAGGTTGTCCTTCTAATACGAAAACTCCCAAAATATGCTTTGTTTTGTCCAATTATGTCCAACACCATATCCAAGAACTATAGAAGTTGTAGCTTTTATAACCTTTGGCAAGTGACAATCTCTCTCCCAAATATCACTTGCTGAAAATAATGGAGGTAGTGAATCATTTTCAACCTTATTCTTCCGAAAAACATCTTTCTTCTAAACTCCTGATCCACTGGCAAGAACCGACGGTGAAAATCAAATCATGAATTTTTACGATCATATTTTAATGTGAATGCTTTACTATTTTCCATCACTTCTCAAATCGAGCTTACCAAGATTGTTCTTGCCATTGTTGTGAATAAAACATTTATATCCAAATGGGTGAAAGTAGTTAATATTCAACTTTTTACCTTTTCATAGTTCATAAGGAGTCTTTTTCAACACAGGCCGAATGAGACATCTGTTAAGAATGTGACACGCAGTACTTACAACTTCAGCCCAAAAGTGATCAGGAAGATTTTGTTCAATCAGCATGGTTCTAGCAGTTTCTTGTTGTGAGCAATTTTTCCTTTCAACCACACCATTCTACTGAGGAGTACGAGGTGAGGAGAAGGTTTGAGTATATCCCTACTGGTTATAAAATTTATTGAAAGATTGATTCTCAAATTGTCGCCCATGATCACTATGAATGGAAGTGATAAAGTATCCCTTTTTCATATTGAACATTTTTGCAAAAGATTTCAAAGTTTGTGACGGCTTCATCTTTGTGAGCTATAAACATGATCCAAGTGAAATGTGAGAAATCATCAACAATGACACATGGATATTTATTACCACCAATGCTAGCAGTTCTTGTGGGACCAAATAAGTCCATATGAAGAAGTTCAAGGCATTTAGAAGTACTCACATTTTGAATTTAAAAGAAGATCTGGTTTGCTTACCCAATTTACATATATCACATAGATATTGTTTTGAAAAAGTTAATTTAGGCAAACCAATGACTAAGTCAAGTTTAAAAAAATTTTCAATAGTATTTGCATGCTTTCATGACCTAGTTTCCTATGCTAGATACCAAGATCATTTGAGACTGCCGAAAGATAGGTTAGAGTCAGTAAGTCAACATTATTTAAAACATAGATATTTTTCACGCGATCACTGAACAATATTTTTTAGAGATATTGCTGATGGTGCATTTGATAGCATTAATAATACATCAAAACCCCTGTCACACAGTTGGCTGATTCTCAGAAGGTTGTGTTTAAACCATTCACTATGTATACTTCAATCAGGTCACACACGGGGATTATGGTAATGGATCCTACTCCAACTACTTAACCTTTAGCATTATCTCTATATTTGACATATCCTCCATCAATTCTTTTAATCGATCTGAAATTTTATTTTGTTCCTGTCATGTGTCTAGAGCATCCACTGTCAATTACCCACATTTCCTTTTTATAACTTACTTTTGGCTGCTCCTGCAAAACAAGAAAATTAATTTCTTTTAGGGTACCCAAGTTTTCTTGGCTCCTGACAAGTTAGTGGGAGGAGGTTCATGTGATAGATTCTTTTTCCTCCAAATCCATCGGTCGTGAGTTGGTCTATGAAACTTGCAGTTAAAGTATTTATAACCAATTCTACCACAAAAGTAACATACAGGAGAGAAGGAAGACTTTGAAGAGTAAAAATTGTTAGAAAAGATAGAAGAGTATTCATAAGTTCTTCTGTTTGAGTTGACTTAGCTGTGACTGTGTGATTCATTGATCCTATTTCATTGCATCTTTACGCCATCTAGTTCATCCTCAAACAAGTCTACTTCAATTTGAGTTGCTTCAAGAAGCATTTGCCCATACTTCTTTTCTTTAGAAAGTTTATTATATTCATTAATAATTTTCTGAAGTTCATCTATGACAAGATCCAAGGAGTCCTGAAGATCTTGACATTTAGCACAAGAGTTAGATATTACCTCACTTGATCCTCTAAGGGCCATGAAATATATATTTGCGTATTCTTCAGTTTCTTCATTTGTAGCCTCTTTATTAATTCATGCTCCCATGGACTTTGAGTTATTGCTTTTTTTGAAGTTTTTTCCTTTAACTCGGGATAATTTTGCTTAATGTGTCCTAGTTTTTCACCGTGATAACAACGATCTTCACTCTTTTTATTGTGTCGGTATCTAGCTTAAGGCCTCTATCATCTTTGTATGAGAATGTGTCTGACTCCTCGGTTGATTAGAGCCAATCCTTCACCATCCTCTTCTTCTTCCTCCTTTCATCCTTATTTTGCACAACGTTGAAGGCTACTGACTTCTTTTTTTCTTCCTTGGTATATCTATTGAGATGATTCTGCACGTAGGCCATCAGGTTTCCTTGAATTTTATCATAAGTGAGTTTTTCAAGATCTCCATCTTCAAGGATTGTTTCTTTTGTATCCCAGGCTTTGGGAAGACTCCTGAGAAGTTTTCTAACTTGCATACTCTTAGGGTACACCATTCCAAGTGACTTTAGTTCTCCAACTATCATGCTGAATCGTGAGAACATGGATTCAACGTTCTCTTCATCGGTCATCTTATACAATTCATATTCATTGACCAAGGTATTTATTCTACCTTCCTTCACTTTCGTGGTTCCTTCATAAGTTACTTCAAGCTTGTCCCACATCTCCTTATTAGTGTCACAGGTGGAGATCTTATCATATTCAGTTTCGCTAACTGCATAGTAAAGCAAACTAATAGCTCTGACATTAGTTGAATACTCTCTTGTTGTTCTTTGGTAACTTTAAAAGTTCTCAGATCAGTCTTAGTAGTATCTGTTACTCCAGAAATGGGTTTTGAACCTTTCTTGTTTACTATCCATGCTTGAAAATCATTTGTCTGAATAAATATTTTGAAACATTCTTTTCAGTGAGGGTAGTGTTGTCCTTTGAAGTAAGATGGTCTAGATGATGAGTGTCCATCCTGTAGAATTGTTCCTGGAATTTGAAACGAAGCTATGGGATCTTTTTCTCACCTTGCAGTTAAGCAATATGAGTGAGACCTGCTCTGATACCAATTAATAAGCAAAGAGGGGGGGGGGGGAGGGTGAATTTAAAAAATAATTTAAATATAGACCAGTTGACTATTAAAATCGTTCAGTTGACTGGTTCCTACACAAGATGTTATTGCAATAATAATTAAGATGTAGCGAAGTGTAGGAATGTAAATGATACAGTAGTTTTATACTGGTTCGGATCACTAGGGTGGTGCCTAGTCCAGTTCTCTAGTGTTACAAGGGTTTCCTTAGAGCTTGTAAGAGGTTGGATTACAAAGTCTTTCACCAACTGTTGATTGATACAACCTCTACCTATATATCTACCTAGATCTTTCTCTCTTTTATGATCACTAATATTTCTTTTCAAAATACAATGAATGAGTAAGACAAGAAGTTGTCAGGTTGATCTAGTGAAGTTGCATAGTCTTCATGGAGTCTTCAATGCCTTTTTGTAGTGCGTCTTTCATCTAGAGAAAGGTAGAAGATCAATTTTGTTGATCTTGATTGATTTTCTCTAAGGTAGCCCAAGTAAGTTGTTATCTCAATCACGCTAGATCAATATGTGATTGGGATCTTGATGACCGCCAATTGATGAGATGTCATGCATATCTTTTCCTTCTGATGGTGTTTTCTTCCTTTTGTAGAAACCGTGAATCTTGTTTCCTTAATTTGTTTTTCTAGCCTTCCAATTCTTCCTTCAATAGGTGGCAGTTTATTTTCTTCTTTGATGATTTGATTTGCTCCTTAGCTGATTGATTTCGCTCCTCTTCAGCTGATTGATAGCTAATTGATTTGGCTCCTCTTTTGTTGATTCTATTTGCTTTTGTTTCCTTCTTTTGATGATGGCTGATTGATTTTCTTCTCTATCCTTCTTTTGCCAATTAGGTTTCCTTGTAGGCATTGATCCATACCAAGACATGATGTCTTGACCTCTTTTAGGTGTTTGGAGATCTTCTGATAATTTGCTCCTTAATCCTTCTTCGCAGCTGGTTGACTTCGAGTCCTCTAATAGAGGGTTGCTAGTTTCTTGAGGTCCCTTTTTATCCTGCATTAAATAAAATTAATTAGTTATCATTAAAATAATACTAAAGGATTTAGTTCAACAAGTTATACTCTTAGCCCTAATCATTTGAGGGAGATCGAAGCTATATATTTGTTTGGTGCCTCATTTTATTAGTGTGAATATATTTCTCCTGCATGATCAATAATTAATCATAGTTATATATTTTTGCCATACCCTAAATATAGGGAGAACTAAGATACTAGAATAGCATGCAAGGATAGCAGTTCAGTCACCACGCTTCAAGGCTAAGTTTCCACGCAGTATTGACTTTCTTGCCCATTTTGAATTCTTAACTCAGGAAGAACTTCTATATAATGTGGCAAGTGTCCTATCTATTAAATGGAATTTTAAGCTTGCACAATCACTTCTACCCACTCCCACTGAAACTAGCCCTTAATGGACTCAACTATTAACCATCTTCGAGGTTCGAAAAATTTCAGATAGAAAGGATCACTTTTATTTTTCTTTTTTAGAGGGAGCAATAGAGATTAAAAGAATACATGTAGTGTATTAAATTTAGTGGAACAATACTTCTAATTAGTTCTCTTAGTCCCTCTACAAGATCTCTTTGATCATTCCCACAAATGGAATGATTGAAAATGTTGTCTATATATAAACTAATAATACCCATAGAAATATATTAAATATTCTAAGATGTCTGCAAAATAAAGTGTGTAACATGATAAAGGATGAGAGAGAGGTAGTAATTAATAAATTAAATCAATATGCACAAGATATATGTTATTTCACCAAAATAAAATAAAAAATCATGATTTGGATTTGCGCTATACAAAAACTGGTTGCTCAAGACAAAAGTATGCCACATATGCGGTTCTTCAAAGGATGAATCTTTTTGACTGAGTAGGTTTCTAAGTTGCGATGCCCTGGTCCTCTTTCTGATTCTGCTCGAGTTGTTAAACTAGTATAACATACTTTTATGGCATATGACTAGCTCCTCTTTTCTAATTAGTATACTTGAATTTGAGTACGTTTTCCTTATAATTGATATTCTTTTGGAGGAAAATATTATTTACCTGCAAATATAAATTTAAGTCGTACTTAAATACTTCTATCCTTACTGGTTACCAAAGTGCTAATATAGACTTCATTTATGCTTTCATTTAATATTATAAGTGAACAAACATGATGTTCTTCCATTTAAATAGATAGCTTTATCTTTGAACTGTTCCTGTTAATACATACCACGTAATGACGCCTATGTTTTCACATGATCCACGAAATCTTACTATTGAGAATTGCATATGCAAACTCGAAAAGTAACAATAGATGGTCAACTGAAGAATTAGCAAGTAACTGGGGAAATGAAAGCTTACTCTTCTTTTCGTTGTGAAGAGTAGTATTTATATGAAAAATATAGGAAGAAGAAAATATCTAGACTAAGACTAAACTATACCTACTTAGTTGAAGCTTAGTTGTAGAAGAACCAACACAAATTAAGTAAATGTCTAACTAATCTTAACTAACTAACTAACAACTAATTAGATAATTAATCTATTGTTGAAAACACAACCAACTTTCTGAGCATAGAAGAATGTTTGACTCTTGTTAGAGCTAGTTTTGGTTAGAACATCTGTCAATTGGTTATCTATGGTAATGTGGTGTAAGGTGATGAGTTCCTCTTGGAAATAGTTTTGCATATAGTGGAATTTAACCTCTATATGTTTGATTCATTCACAGAAAACTGGGTTCTTTGCAATGTGAAGTGCAGACTGACTATCACAAAAGACTTGAAATGGCACTAAAAGGGGTACTGTGAGTTCATCAAGAAATATCCTCAAATTAACTCCCTACCATCTTTCTAAGAGCCCTGTATTCTGCTTCTAAAGGTGATAGGGAAATGGTCTCTTATTTCTTAGACTTTTAGCTAATAGGGTTGTTTCCCAGTAGAACAAGATAACCACTTACTGATTTTCTAGAATCTAGACAACCAGCCCAATCTAAGTCACAATATTCTTTGACTACAAAATTTGGCTCCTTAGACAAAAATATTCCTAGAGTAGGATCACCCTTAAGGTACTGTAGGACATTGAATGTTGCTTTATAATGTGGCTCCCTAGGATCCTCCATGAATTGACTCAAGTACTCGACACTATATGCTATATCCATTCTTGTGTTGGTAAATAAGTTTAACTTCCCAAAAAGTTTTCTGTAAGTAGTAGGATCTTGGGGTGCAATTTCATACTTTGCTCTCAATTTTATTATGGGATCCAATAGCGAAGAAACACTATGTTTGTTGATGCAGTTGTTCTCTTTCTATAGCTTAAGCAAGAACTTTCATTATGAGATAATAAGTCCATCTTCCTTGTACACCACTTCTAAGCTTAAGAAGTAATGTAACCTTCCTACGTTCTTGATCTTAAAGTACTTGTGGAGGAATAGTTCAGGTCATCAATTTCTTTCAAACCTATTTTAGTTAGGATGATATCATCCATATACAAAGTCAATGTCACGATCCGAACATAGGGCCGGATCGAGACATGGGACAAGGAGCCCCGAGAGACTCCAAGTCGACACATGAAATGAACATACATCTAACTCAATCAAATAAAGCGGGAAAAACTTAACGTAATGAACATGACGGAAGTCTAATCATAACGTAACCTCAAACAGAAATTCACATAATACATAACAAAATGATTACTACAAACAGTCTAAAAGCCTCTAACATATCTGATGGGTTGATGGGACAACACCCCAACTAACCCCACAAGTCTGAAAACAGAAAGTACAAAGATATCTGATAACACATCATCCTCGGGAGATGAGGACTCACTAATAGAGACTGAATACTAACTCCAAAAGCTAGCTAGTGACGGGGTTGAGTCTGAAGATCAGAACCCGTATCATAAAATGATACAACATAGAGTATACGGTTAGTACGTGAAATATACCGAGTATGCAAGGTAATTAAAACCTCTTACATAAGTAAAATCATTTAAAACATGCATAATATAAAACATAATCAAGAAAAGAATTTGAGAGAAGGTCTTTCATGCTATTTTCTGAAATCATGATCTGAACATAACTTAATATCATAACTGGATCGAATGACCCAAAGATGAAATGTGATAATCATAAGAAAAACTGAACATTGGATCAAACCTACTTTAGAACATATATATATATATATATATAATGAATGATAAAAATGCATAACTGAAATCATGGGGAACAATGGGAGACTCGTCATATGACCGACATTACAACAATAGAGCTTACGTAGTCCCAACTATCACACTCAAGTAGGTAGAGTCATCCCAAGCCTAGGCCCGGATCGAGACACGAGACAAGGAGCCTTGAGAGACTCAAGTCGAACCATGGAATAAACATACATCTAACTCAATCAAATAAAGCGGGAAAAACTTAACATAGTGAACATGAGGGAAGTCTAATCATAATGTAACCTGGAGGAACTTCGAGGAAGATAGCATTGGGACATGCTATAACCTATGTATGGTGACAGGTGTCATGCCAAAGTCTGTCCGGGTGAGCTTAAGAACCGGAATTCACATAATACATAACAAGTTGATTACTACATATAGTTTGAAAGCCTCTAACATATCTGATGGGCTGATGGGACTGCACCCCCAACTAACCCGACAAGTCTAAAAACTGAAAGTACAAAGATATTTGATAACATATGATCCTTGGGAGATGAGGACTCACCAACAGAGACTGAATGCTAACTCCAAAAGCTGGCTAGTGATGGGGCTGAGTCTGAAGATCGAAGCCTGTATCATAAAATGATACAGCATAGAGTATGTAGTTAGTACGTGAAATGTACCGAGTATGCAAGGTAAGTAAAACCGATTAAATAAGTAAAATCATTTAAAACATGCATAATATAAAACATAATCAAGACACGAATCGAAGAGTAGGTCTTGCATGCTATTTTCTGAAATCATGATCTGCACAATAACTTAATCGAATGACCCAAAATTGAAATCTGATAATCAAAAGTAAAATTGAACATTGGGTCAAGCTTGCTTTAGAACATATATATATATATATTATGAATGATAATCATGCATAACTGAAATCATGAGGAACAATGGGAGACTCGTCATATGACTGACATTACAACGATAAAGCTTATGTGGTCCCAACTATCACGCTCAAGTGGGTAGAGCCGTCCCAAGCTTTGCTGGGGCTAAGGACGATGCTGTGATATTGATATCAAGCTCAAGGCCCCCCTTGGGGTAGGAGAAAGGTCACATATGAAGTCCCAAAATAATCTGATCATACCTTTGTTGGCGCGTAGTTCTGAGACATAGGGTTGACTAACCCTTAGCCTACTCGGTGCTAGACACTACTCCCAAAAATAAGCATATGCTTTTCATCATTTGTCAACGAAGCTGACCATCGTCTATTGATAAAGCTGAATAATCACATACATATAAAATCTAAAATCATACATGAGGGGCCTTGGCTCAAACCATACCACAAGCTTAAGATAATTGGGAGTCTTGACTCCAAAAATCATGTGGTAAGCTAATTCATGAAATCATAAATCATACTTGACATATGGGCTTTCCCTAATACTTATACATGCATGGAAATGCTTAATTTACTTAAAAACATGATCATGAACATGGGTAACTTGAAAACATGGTTTTCATCAATAATATCTCATCATACTTAAACATGCATCATAAATCTCAATTTTTATGAACTTTTAATGGATAAGCATTTCAATTTATAAAGCATGAAAACATGATTATAATTGAAAATAATGTAAAACTAGTCCATAAATCATAATTCAATAATAGAAACATGTGTAGATCATACCCATGGTAGAAACTTAGGAAATTCATGCATTGGGTTAAAACCCTATAGGATCAACATATAGATTTTCATGAATGTTATACCCCGAGAACTCAAAGATCAGACCTGGGAGTTAAAACAGGAAAAAACTAAAAATCTGGGTTGCAGGCACAAGACGAGTTGTTGGGAGACTCGTGAGGAGAGTCCACGAGTCATCAAGTGACTCATGGGGAGGCCTGGGAGAATGGGAAAATATTAAGGAAAAAGGAGTCCCCACGAGCTTGGGAACAACTCGTGGTCAAATACCACGAGTCGTTAGGTCATCCGTGGGGAGGAGGTATGAGAAAAAATAGAAAAGGAAAGGCAGTGTACTTAATGGAATTAGACCACAACTCATCATGTCAGGCAACTAGTCGTGGTATGAGTCGTTAGGTAAAATTTAAATAATTGGCATAAGGAACGCAGTGCACTTGACGAGTGGTGGCCACGATTTGTGGCCACTCGTAATGAGTCATTGGTGAGGTAGCTATAATAGGGACAAACTCGGTTCACGAGGCTATAATGAAGGTTCAGTTGATAAGGAACAGGCTGAAAACTTCTCAGAGTCGTCAAAAGTTGTATGCTTATGTGAGGAGGAGAGAGTTGGAGTTCGAGATGGACGATTGGGTATTTCTGAAGGTGTCTCCCATGAAGGGAGTCATGCAGTTCGGAAAGAAAGGAAAACTCAATCCCCGCTATGTTCGTCCCTACTGGGTTATGAGAAGAATTGGTAAGGTAGCGTATGAGTTGGACTTGCCATCAGAGTTATCTTCAGCTCATCCCATATTTCATGTGTCGCTCTTGAAAAAGTGCTTGGGTGATCCAGCCTTGGTTGTCCCAATGGAAAGTGTAGATGTAAGAGATAGCCTCAGTTATGAGGAAATTCCAGTTGCAATCTTGGATCATCAGGTTCAGAGGCTGAGGAACAAAGAAGTAGCTTTGGTGAAGGTGTATGGAGAAACCAACATGTTGAGGGAGCTATGTGGGAAGCCGAAGCGGCTATGATGGCTAAATACCCTCACCTGTTCTTTACCGACTCAGTTTCAATTTGAGATATCAGTTTTTCACCTAATTCTCTAATCGGTTTCCATGTTTAGTTCATGTGCACAAGTCTGGTTTATGTCATGATAGATGTATGTGATGTCTGAATTCAATACAGTTGTGTAGTTCTTTTCGGAGGTAGTCATTCCGTCAGTTTTCAATTTAAATAATCAGTATTTGCATATGATGATAGCTTGTTTCTATGTTTTTTGTGTGTTTCTAACATTTAGGGATGAATGTTCTAAAGGGGGAGATATTGTTATATCCCGAAAATTCAAAGAGCGGACATGGGAGTTGAAACGGGGAAAAACTAAAAATCGGGGTTGCATGCACATGACAAGTCGTTGGGCGACTCGTGAGGAGAGCCCACGAGTCGTCCGGTGACTCATGGAGAGGCCTGGGAGAATGGGGAAAATATTAAGGAAAAAGGAGTCCCCACAAGCTTGGGAACAACTCGTGGTCAGATACCTTGAGTCGTTAGGTCATCTGTGGGGAGGAGGTATGAGAAAAAATAAAAAAGACAAGGCAGTGTACTTAACAGAATTAGACCACGACTCATCATGTCAGGCAACGAGTCGTGGTATGAGTCGTTGGGTGAAATTTATATAATTGGCATAAGGAACGCAGTGCACTTGACGAGTGGTGGCCATGATTCGTGGCCACTCGTAATGAGTCGTTTTGTCGTCCGTTAGCACCCCCAGTGATCAGTTAAGACAGTGTACCTAATGGGCAAGGGGACGGATCATTTGGGCATGTAATGAGTCGTCAAGTCACCCATTAGGGTCACCTAGTAGTTATTCTCTGCGGAATAGTAAGGGTCTTTTCGTAATTTCCTAAGATCCTAAGGCCTAAAGTAAGTCGTTTTGGGTTATGTATAGGGAAATTTGAAGGGGTTAAGTTCAATTTACTCTTCATTCATGCATGCAAGAATAGTTAGAGATAATCAAAGGAGATTCTTGGCTCTTCTCTTCAGTTCTTCCAATCTCATTCTTGGGTAATCAAGTGAAGTTAAGAATCAGATATTCCCAGGTATGTAAGGCTATCAATGGGTGATTTCTTCCATACCCATGCCCCTCCTCTATGATTTTTTTACAAAGATTTCAGCAAAGACTCATAGGGTTTTGAATTTGATTTACTTAAACTCTAATGATTTGATTATGGGTTTTGTGATTTTAAAATCCTATTATAATCTATGGGTTTGATAAGCTTTTGTGAGTTAAATTAATTATAATATTGTGCATATGGAAGTTCTACATATTTCGGCCTAATTATGCATGACCCATGATGAATTGATTTGTGATCTACTTACCCATTGATGATATCTATAAGCCCAACATGAATTATGATTTAAATTATGGATTTATTATGTTACCCATTATGATTTTATGAAATTCAAGCTATATGCATGATCTACAAGTATGTATGAACCTTATGAAGCATGAATTATGTTTTTGGCTGACTCACGGGCCTTATGTCATGACTAGTTCAAGTATGTACAAGAATGTTTATGATTATATAATTTAACTAGCCCATGAATTCATGTAAGTGTTACTATGAGCGCTATACATATATTTTGGGAGTAGTATCGAACACCAAGTAGGTTCGGGTCCTAGGTTATGCCCCGAATCTCATAAACTACGCGCCACCGTAGGTATGTTGTGACCTCCAATGGGATTGTCCCTGGCCAAAATGGCCCTTTTCATGGTGACATCACACTTTCATGGTTCTACCCTGGACAGGGTACAAACACCGTCCCGACTAGGGTTATAAGTCGGGCTTCATGTGTGCTCATATAAGGTATGTCGGTTAAGAGAATCTCCCACTGTTTCTCATTATTTATGCATGTTTATGATTGTGTATATTTGCCAAATCATGTTCAATATAGCTTTTCTCTTGTGATTATTATTATGAATGTGTTATGAATGCTTTAAAAACCTTGAGCCTTATGTTATGGTACGATATTTATGATATGAGCACGATGTCCCACTCTTATGATCATTTATGAGATTTTATATATTTTAAGTGTCCGTTTTACTTACCTTGCATACTCAGTACATTCCAAGTACTGACCGCATACTTTTTATGTTGTATTGTCTCATGATACAGGACCTGACTCTCAGGCTCACCCTCTTCAGTAGCGTTTCAGAGATTGCTATCAGCATACTTGGTGATTTCTCATATTCCGAGGGCCATATGCTTAGACTCTATGCTTTTCTTTCAGTTTCAGAAATATTGGGTTAGTTGGGGAATTGTCCCATCAACCCGTCTTTTATGGTTAGAGGATTTTTAGACTACCAGTTGTATTCAACCATCGTGTATGGATTGTGTATTGTCTTTCTCCATAATTTTGACATGTTTACGTTTTCTTAAGTTAAGACTTCCGCTTATGTGATGGTATTAGATGTATGCTTATGTCATGGGTTGACTTGAGGTCTCTCGGGGTTCCTTGTCCCGTGTCTATGATCTGGGTGTACATTTGGGTCGTGACAATGAATTAGAGAGGGATTGGGCATGTGTGTGAACAAATTCACTCGTGAAAATGAATTAGAGAGGGATTGGGCATGGGTGTGAACAAATTCACCCTTTTAAGACCCTACATACTTGGGAAAATTAGATTCTACAACTCCCTTGATTACCCAATGAAGAATTGATGAAAACTTGGAATAATTTGAGCTACATCACCCCTCTAAACTTCTACACTTGCATGCATGAATGTGAATGATCCTAGAACGGACTTTCCGCTCCTAAAACTCCCTATTTCGAGCTCAAAACAACGTAGTTTTGGACCCTAGGGCTTAGGAATAACGAAAATACCCTTAATGAATTTCCTGAAAAAACTGATCTGCCAGTGACAACGGACGTCAGAATGGTATGTTGCTAGCTCCTATGCTCAGTTACTACCCTCGTTGCTACACCCTAAATTCAGGTCTCAAATCCCCCACCACAACCGGATAGGACGAGTTGTTCCAACCACCAACGACTCATGGTTACCAGCTGTCGTCACCACTGCCATTATCCTAGAAATCCTCCCAACGGGCACATAAAATGACCCATTGTTACCAATAACATATCGTTCCAAGACCTGTCACTTCCTCCCTGATCAAGACCATCCTCACCACAACTTTAATCTAACGGATCGTTGCAACCACCAACGGGTCATTCAGAGACCCGTTATTTCCATTCCTAATCTGCAACCTTTCACCACATGCACTTCTAATGGCCCGTTCTTTCTCCTAACGACTCGTACCACGGGTCATTTGAGGGAGAAATTCTATATTTTCCTGCTGATTTTCCTTTCCACCCGAGTCTAGTCTTAGGAACTTCTGGGGTATTACAGTATCTCCCCATTAGGAACATTCGTCCTCGAATATGGGAAAACATATGAAAAAGTAGAGAAATGCAATAATCTTACTGAAACACTGAACATACATGATGAAAACTGATGGAGTGACTAACTCCAAATAAGAGTATACGAATGAACTGAATTCATGAACCATACATACATACATTGATATGAAAGAAACTGGGGTACATGAGCTGAACATGAAACTAAATAGAGTTTTAGGGATAAAACTGATACCTCAAGCTGGAACTGAGCTTGTAGGGAATAGATTTAGGTATCTAGACATAATATCTTCTTCGGCTTCCCACGTAGCTCGCTCAACATGCTGATTCCTCTACAAAACTTTAATTGAAGCTACTTTTTTGTTTCTTAGCCTTCGAACCTACCGATCCAATATTTCTACCAGAACCTCCTCATGACTAAGGCTTTCCTTCACGCCTACACTCTCCACCATTACAACTAGGGTTGGATCCCCAAACACTTCTTTAAGAGCGATACAGGAAAAACAGGATGAATGGAAGCTAATTCTGAGGGCAACTCCAATTCATATGCCACATTGCCAATCCGTTTCACAATCCGATAAGGGCCAACATAATGGGGACTGAGTTTTCCTTTTGTTTCTGAACCTCATCACTCCCTTCATGGGAGTCACTTTTAGAAACATCCAATTATAAATTTTGAACTCAAGTTCCCTCCTCCATACATCGGCATAGGACTTTTGGTGACTTTGAGTTGTTTCAACCTGTCTCGTATGAGCTGGAATTTCTCCATGGCCTCATAGACTGAATCTAGTTCTATCCTCGTAGCTTCACCAACTTCAAACCGACTAATAGGCGATCTACATCTCTCAACATGGTTATCCCAACTACCCTTCCAGTCAATCACACATGCTCTCAACATGTCCTCGAGAGTATGAATTGTCCGCTCCACTTGACCATCCATTTGCGGGTGACCGGCATAATCAGCGGGTGACCGGCATATAGTTTGGCATAATCCTCTGCTAAATCAGCGGTCTTGACCGGCAGAAAATGAGCGGCTTTGGTCAACCTATCCATGACCACCCAAATAGAGTCATACTGCCGATGAGTGTGAGGCAACCCTGTGATGAAGTCCATGTTGATTTCTTCCCACTTCCATGTGGGGATACTGATATCTTGAAGCACACCTCCCGGTCTATAGTGCTCAACCTTCACTTGCTGACAGTTTGGACACTTAACTATAAATTCTACAATGTCCTTCTTCATGCCATTCCACCAATAGACTTCCTGTAGGTCATGGTACATCTTGGTGGCACCTGGATGTCTCGAATACGTTGAAACGTGAGCCTCTTTCAACATCTAATTTCTCAAGTCATCAACGTCCAGGACACACAAGCGACCCTAATATCGAAGTACACCATCTCCCCCTTTGGAGAAGACCTCTACCTTCTGATTCTAGACGACTTCCTTTAACTTTACCAAAATGGGGTCCTCGTCTTGTCTAGCTTTCGTATCAGTCACCAAGGATGATTCTGACCCATTCTGGACTACAACATCGCCACCGGTCGAGTCCACCAAACGGACTCCCAACCTTGTAGGTCGATGCACATCCTTCACCAGCTCCTTCCTCCCCTCATCCACATGGGACACACTCTCCATAGAGAGTCTACTAAGTTAGTCTGCTATCATATTGGCCTTTCCCGGATGGTAAAGGACACTTTATCATAATCCTTGAGTAGCTCCAAGCACCTCCTTTGGCGTAGATTTAGATCATTCTGTGTAAACACATATTGCAGGCTTATGTGGTCCGTAAACACATATACATAGACCTCGTACAAATATTGTCTCCATATCTTCAAGGCAAATACCGCCACCGCCAATTCAAGATTATGGGTCGGGTAATTCCTTTCATGAACCTCCAGCTTCCTATAAGAATATGCTATGACTTTACCATGCTGCATCAATACACAACCAAGGCCGATTCTAGAAGCATCACAATACACCACAAACCCATCGGTACCTTCGGGTAGGGTTAACACTGGTGCTAAAGTAAGTTGAGTCTTCAACTCCTGAAAGCTTCTCTCACAAGCCTCTGACTATTGGAACTTCACTTTCTTTTGGGTCAATTTGGTCAATGGCGTTGTAATAGATGAAAATCCCTCAACAAACCTCCGATAGTAACCAGCTAAGCCCAGGAAACTCCTGATGTCTGAAGGATTCACTGGTCTAGGCCAATTTTCACCACCTCTATTTTCTAGGACTCCACCTTTATGCCCTCACTTGACACCACATGGCCCAAAAATGCCACTGAGTTCAACCAAAAGTCTCACTTGCTGAATTTAGCATATAGTTGACGATCTTTGAGAGTCTGAAGCACCACCTCAAATGAGAGGCATGCTCCCCCGTGCTTCGTGAGTATATTAGAATGTCATCAATGAATACGATCAAAAACATATCGAAGTATGGCTTGAACACCCTGTTCATCAAATCCATAAAAGCTGTAGGAGCATGCGTTAGTAAAAAAAACATAACTACAAACTCATAATGATCATATAGAATTCTGAAGGCTGTCTTTGGGATGTCACTCTCCCGGAACCTGAGCTGATGGTATCCTGACTTGAGGTCTATCTTCAAAAAGCACTTGACACCCTAAAGCTGATCAAACAAATTATCAATCTTGGGTAGAGGATACCTGTTCTTAATGGTGACCTTGTTTAATTGCCGATAATCAATACATATACGAAGAGAACCATCTTTCTTTCGAGCAAAGAGAACTGGTGCACCCTATGGGGATTTGCTTGGTCTAATGAAATCCTTATCTAAAAGGTCCTGCAACTGCTACTTCAACTCCATTAACTTGTTTGAGGCCATTCTATAAGGAGGAATAGATATAGGTTGCGTATTGGGAAGGATGTCACTACCAAAATCAATCTCCCATTCGGGAGGGATACTCGACAGATCATATGGGAAGACTTCTGGATACTCGCATACTATTGGGACTGACTGGATAGTTGGGGTCTCGGGCATAGCATCCTTAACCCTAATTAGAGGGTATAAACAACCTTTTGAGATCATCTTTTTGGCATTAAGATAGGAAATGAAATGACCTATGGGCACAACTGAACTACCTTTCCACTCTATGAATGGCTCGCCCGGAAAGCTGAACTCTATGCCCCAGTTCTTGAATTAACTGAGGCATAACATGAAAATAGCCAATCTATGCTGATGATAACATAAAAGTCGGTCATGGATGACTCTACTAGATCAGATGAGGTGACTTTCTGAAGGACTGTGATCGAGCAACTTCTATACACCCGTCTAGCTACAACTGAATCACCCACTAGAGTGGAGACCGAAAAGGGTTCTGGAAAGATTTCGGGACTGACTCCGAAGCTACTAGCCACATAAGGTGTCACAAAAGACAAGGTAGCCCCTGAATCTAACAAAGCATATACATCAAGATGGAAAACTAGTAACATAGCAGTGACTACATCCGGGGAGACCTCTTGCTCCTAGAGAGATGCTAAGGCATATAATCTATTTTGGCACTGACCACCACCTGTGCTAGTAGATTCCCCCTGCTGGGCTGGGTGTACGAGTGGAGCTGCTGAATTGGAAGCTAGGCCTCGGCCTCTATCATTGCCCTATATAGTTGCTGGGCAATATCTGAGTATATGTCCGGGCTTTCCTCACCCAAAGAAAGAACCTATACCCGCCAAACACTGACCTATATGCCCCCACCCCCACCTGTTGCAAACTGGTATACTGGAATCCGCAGGCCTGCTGCTGCAACCCCTAGAGTCTGATGCTCATCCTATCTGCCTGTGCCTAGGTTTGGATGGCACACTCATCACTGAAGACGCTGGGGCTAAAGTCCTCTGGTGGGACTGCTGTCGGTGCCCACCACATGGCCTCGGCTAAGAGAACCTATAGCTGTCTATCCTAGCCCTCTTGGCCTCTCTATCCCTTAGATGCGCCACCTCTATCTGTTGGGCATACAAAACTATCCGAGGGAAATCCATATCCTGATGGAGCATGGCGGTTCTGCAATCCTTGTCTAGATAGTCCGCCACCCCATGAACAAATACGCTCACTTATGCCTCTGATCAACCACTAACTTTGGGGCATACTTTGACAGACGAGTGAACTCTAGGGCATATTCCTACACTGTCTTGTCTCCCCCCTATTTTAGATTCATGAACTCGTCGGCCTTCAACTCCCTCATCTCACGAGGGAAGAACCGATCTAAAAGTAAAGCTATCGATAACTTCCAAAGCATTATTTTTACAAGCTAGGAGTTGAGTCCAAATGGCACTGTGATTTATCCGAAATTAGCGACACATCTTTACTTCATTTCATAGCATTTTACATATCTTTAGGAGTTAAATTATGTGAAAACTACCCTTATTATGCTATGTTTCAGAAAGTCAAGCAATAAAAAGATGAAAGAAGTTTAGGCCAGAAAAATGCTCAATGGACAAGGCAACATATGGACTGTCTGTCAGAAAGATGATCCACATCCCCTACCGTCCATTCCCAGCTGCAAATTCCAAAAACCAAGCTAACAAGGTCCTTACAATACGGTTGGAAGGACAAATTGTCTTCCCAAAGAAAGGTCCGTCAATTGAAAAATGGACTCGAGCTAGGAAGAATGAAAATTTTAAGCTACGGTGTAAAGTAGAGACCGTCTTTCCATAGGGTCAAAGGACGACATGCTACTGGACAAAAGCTGAAATGTAAAGTATGAACCAAAGGATGATCTATCCTTCCAAAGGACAGTCCATCGTCCACCTGGCATTTTGAAGTTTTAATTAATTGGTCTTTTTGGGACGTAGTATAAATAAATTTTTCTTGTAATTTTTATAGAGATTTTCCATTATTCAATTCATACATAGAGTAGAGAGTATAAACTAGCTAAGTTAGCCCTAGTTTTCAAAGTAGATTTTAGATCTCAGCTAGTAACTTGAAGATTTCAATTTCCATTTGTAAGTATATCTAATTACTTTAATAATCTTCTTCTTCTTGATATGGGTGACTAAACCCAGATTTAGGGTTGTGAACCTTAATGTTCCCAATTTGGTAAAATTGAGTTTGGGCCTATGAATGATTGATTTTTTGCTTTATAGTGTGTGATTTATGATAAGGGTCATCCAATCCTACCAAATTACCTTTATAAGGCTTGAAAGAGAAAATTTAGGTTGGGTTAGCATCAATCAACAATAACTTAAGATATTACTCTTATATAATGGATTCTCCTAGACATAGGTTGAATTCCAATTCGATACCAACAATTAGGTAGTAGGGATTTCTCTTCAATTTGATAAAATTGAGGTAGATTGTTACATATGGTGCTATTGATAGATACCCATGGGTTGCCTGAGTAAACTGCTTCATGTTCAGTCCTAGCCCATTCTTAATTATTCTACATTGGGTGATTTAGAGGGATCGAGCCATAATTGGGGTCACTTCCTTAGAATTATCACTAATTGATTATGACCCTAGCATGTTGCACTCTTTAGCCATAGTTAAATTTTACTCCTCTCAGTTCAAATAGATTCTAATCTTGCAATACTTCATTGTTTAGTACTAGATAGTTTGGCTTCGAGTAGTCTCTGTGGGATTTGACCACAACCCCTCATTGGGTTCTATATTTTCTGTGATCGTTTACACTACCCAATATTGGGAGTTGACTTGAACGATATCAAATATTATGGCGTCATTACCGGGGTCTATGTATAAGCCCTATCTAGCCCTAACAGTCTAGTTTGCTTGCTTAGACATATTATTTTACCTTTTATTTACTTAGTATTTCAAAACAAGTGATTGTAAGCATTCTGAATCAAAGGATGGCTCATGAGTATTCCTAGAGTTCATGGTCACAGAATGACCCATATGGGCACCAGAAGTAGGATATTCCCCTTCACATTAACACGATTCAGATCAAGAACGCAATCTCATGCATGATGAAGAGATGACCTATGAGAATTCAACATTTAATGAGGAGAGGACTCCATATGAATATGATCAAGATCCGTACTTTCAACCTCCCAGTCCTCAAGATAATTGGGAGCCCCATCCACAAGATTTTGTAGAACAAATAGTTGGAGTGAACATTATAATTTAATACAAGGGTGGAGCCTGGATCCTACCTTTGACTCTACTAGCTCCAAATTAGAGAATATACTTATCCGAATATTACAAAACCAATGAGTAGGAAGCTACTCTTAAGAAATATGACTGAGGTGGTGAGTGCCCAGTTAGAATCACTCCTGAGTCTAGATTTCAATATAAGAAAGGTTATGAGCCATGATGATACACCCATCATTTATTTTGTTGAGGCCTCTAAGAGTTATGAAGAGGATCCCTTCACTTTTTGTTCGGCTGTCACAATAAGCAGTGGAAAGGTGGTGCACTCAGAACCACGTATGGTTGTAGAAGAAGAAATCTATGATGATGAGAAACAATGTCCAAATGTGGATGTGGAACCAGGGGAAATGTGTAATGAAGCATCAAGTGAGAAAGTAAATAAAGAACTCAAGGTGGAAGCCCCATTCCCATTACTCAAGCATCCTGTCACAACCCAAGCAGGGACCCCGAGTCGAGATACGGAACCTAGAACCACAAGTGGCTTCAAGTTAACCCATGACATATACATAGCATGGCTTAACAACATAAACAAGAAGAAATTTAATTATAAGCATGGATAAGCGAAAGTCTATATAACATAAGGCATAAATAAAACTACAATATCACAACACTGAGTCGCAAAGCCGAATATACTAACTTTATATCTAAAAGCCTCTACTAGATGATGAGCTGCTGGGACATGTCCTAGCTAACTCCAAGCCTAAGACTAAAACAAGGAGTAACAAAAAGAAAACTGATAGATGTCCTCATAGGATGAGGAATCACCAAAACTAGGGAAATTTGGCTGGTTTGAGCAGGAGCGAGCTAACGACAAGACTGAGATGGACCACCCAAACCTATATCATAAGACAATATAGCATAGAGTATGCAGTTAGTACTTTGAATGTACTGAGTAAGTAAGGTGAGTAAAACATGCTAATAAAACAATATAAAAGAGATCATGAGAGTAAAATAGTATAAAACACGAGCTTCTGATCATAAATTGGACAAGAGGGCTTAAGGCTTTCAATTGTAATATAAAGCTGAATATAATTGATTCATAAGTAAAACATCATATAGCATATATATTTTTGAATCAAATCATTATAAGTCGTAAAATCGTGACTCATGAATGGTATATATATATATATAGAAACTAAGGAACAATGGGAGATTCTTTTTACCAACATACTCTACGTGAGCGTACATGGAGCCCGACTTGTAAATCCTTAGTCAAAAGTATGTTTGTACCTTTCTAGGGATAGAATCATGAAAAGGGGTGATATCACTCAAGGGTGGCTCATTCGGGCATGAGAGACACTCTCGTGGAGGAACCCATTATAGCTATGTTGACACGTAGTTTTGAGACCTGGATGCATTGAAATCTCAGTCTACTTGGTGTTAAATGCTACCCCCAAAACATATATAGTCCTCATACCATAATCATGAAACCTGGGTAGCATGGCTAATTTAAATCATGAAATTCACAACATGTTAATATACATGAGCTAGCCATTAAAATAGTGTCGAAGATCGACCATTATATATATACTTGAATTTCATGAAAATCATGCATAATGGAGTAAAATCATCATATCTTGTAAATCATGGATTCATGAGAAATTCTAATAGAAATCATGCATCATAATCATAATTCATCGGTTTGAACATAAGACAATTGAATTCATAACAAATCATGGGGAATTTCATCAAAATGAAGTAGAGACCATTGTAACTTGAAAAGATAAGTTCATGAGGGGTTTTGATAGGAATTATGTAGCATAATTATAGGGATATGAATTGAATCATGAGGGGACTAATTTCATAATAGAACATGAAAGATTTCATCCAAATTAACCCTAACCCTAGAATTTTTAATTTAGGGACTTGATAGTTGAAAATCATGAATTCAACTTGAAAAGGACATGAGGGTGGAAGAGATCCCCTATTCATAACCCTGCATACCTGGGTTGATGATACCTTGAATTGTCTTGAAGAGCCCAAGAAGATTTGAAGAGGTTTGAAGAAGTACCCTAGCTCCTCTCTTGATAGAAAATTCAACTATTGATATTTCTTAGAGGGTGTGGATCTAGGCTAGGTTATTCCCTTTAACCTGACCTTAAGAAATCCCAAGACGATGTCACTTATGAGTTTACCAAAATACCCCCAAACTACTGAATTAAAGCCTGAAATGGCAGTTACAATGAACAACTGGACGGGTCGTTGTTTGATAGGACGACCTATACTGAGGGTCATCCAATGCCTGCTGCTGTTTCACTGAGTTGCTCATAATGTTCTACTCCGACCTCCAATTGATGCAAGATCATATGCGTAGAAAGAAGACGCCAAGCGGTTCAATTTGATGTGTTTAATCACCCAAAAACACATTGTAAAATGGGAGCTATGGTCGTTTAAAATTGACTCTTATAAGAACTTATGCAAAAACTCAATTGTTAAGAAGGCTCTCAACTCAACATTGTGTTGGAGGTCCCTTATGACCTTAATTTGCATCCAATGCACTTCTTACACTAAAGAATTGATCTTAACACCTTGGTTCCATAAATTCATCAGGGTCAGGTCTATTCACATACCTAGAATATTTCCAACTTAGCTCAAAATTTTCAACAAACTGGTAGAACCAATGACCCCTACAATGGGTCGTGGTACCAAACAACGGACCGTTGGTCCATCCATTGTTTTCCCCATTCTTCCTCTGAATTTCCCCGAATCTACTTCAACAACCATAAATAAGGACTTGTTCAATCAAACCACGATCCATACAATCCCCTTGTGGTTTCTGGGAAAACTTCTGATAGCTCTCTGGACATGAAACAACAAGTACCTCTAACGACCCGCTGGACACTTCAACGAACCGTACTGTGGTTTGTTGTTTTGTACTGGTATTGATTTCCTACTGTAAGCCTCGGGTCTGACCTAAGTAACTTTTGGGGTGTTGCATTATCTTCATCTTAGGAACATTCATCCTCGAATGTAGATCAAGCATACTGAAAGTCTAGGGAAAGAACTGAAATCCCAAAATTGAAAGATATAAATTGAAAGGTTGATGGAGTGATCGACTACGGACTCAGATACATGACTAAATTGAATGCATGAAACGACATGGATGCTAAGACATGAAAGAAACCGAGAGACATGAACTTGATATGAAACTAAAAAGAGTGCTAAGGAGGAAACTGGTACCTCATGCTGGAACTAAGTTGTAAAGGAAAAAGATGCAGATATTTAGCCATCATATCTTCTTTAGCTTCTCCCGCAGCTCCCTCAACAAGTTATTTCTCTACAAAACTTTAACTGAAGATACTTATTTGTTCCCTAACTTTCAAATGTAATGATCAAGGATCTCAACCGGAATTTCCTCATAGGCAAGGCTATCTTCCACCCCAATGCTTTCTACCGAAACAACTAAAGCTGGATCACCAATGCACTTTTTCAACAGAGATACATGGAAAATTGGATGTATCGAAGCTAACTCCACTGGTAGCTCCAATGCATAAGCCACTTTGCCAACTCGCCTCAAAATCCTATAAGGACCAATATATCAGGGACTAAGCTTTCCTTTCTTATCAAACCTCATAACTCCCTTCATGGGAGACACCTTCAGAAACACCCAATCATCAAGCTCAACTCAGGCTCTCTCCTCCTAACATCTGCATAAGATTTCTGATGACTCTGAGCTATTTTCAGCCTCTCCCATAGAGCTAAACTTTCTTCATAGCCTCATGAATTGAATCTGGCCGTATCAACACGGCCTCACTTTCCTTGAATCGTTCGATAGGTGAATTTACACCTTCACCCATAACAAGCGTCAAATAGAGCAACCTGAATGCTTTAATAGGACTAAGATAACTAGATGAGAGGCAAGTTGTTATACCCAAAAATCCCAAAGATCAGACCCAAGAGTTGAAACGGAAAAAAACTAAAATTTTAAACCAGGTCACAAAACGGGTCGTTAGGTGACCCATGAAGAGAGACCACGAGTCGTGAAGTGATTCGCGATCAAGCAAGGAATTGGCATGGCTAGGGAAAGATCATGGGCGTGACCATGAGTCGTGGTAAGACCACACGACTCGTGAGGTCACCCTTGGTCTGGACTGGGTGCTTGGCTAGTAGTTTTGGACAGTAGGGATCACGGGTGGTGACCACGAGTCATGGTCAGCCACCACGATTGTGGGTTCCCTTGATGATTTTTGAGCAGTGTATATCACGACTCAAGGCCACGAGTCGTGGCCAGTGGGTACGAATCGTTGGTTCCCTCATTGGGGACCCCTCTGGCAGTTAATTTTCTGTGAATTAGTAAGGGCCCTTTCATAATTCCTAAGTTCCTAAAGCCTAAACTATGTCGTTTTAGTCTATGAAAGGTGTGTTTTAGAGGGGAAAAACTATCCTAAGTCTTCATTCATGCATGCAAGAGAATAGAGAGGTGATAAAAGGGTAATTCAAGGTTTTCTTCTTCAATTCCTTTCAATTCCTTTTTGGGCATTCAAGGGAGAGTAGGATTAAGCTATCTTTAGGTATGTAAGGTTACGAATGGGTGCTTTCGTTCACACCCATGCCCAATCTCTACGAATTTATGAAAATCTATCAAAAATATTGGGGTTTTGAAATCAAATTTTATGAAAACCTAATGATTTACTAGTGGATTTTTATGTTTTATGAATCTCATTATATTCTATGGATTCTGATTAGGTTTTACAATGTATATTTACTTATAAATTATCGATTTCAATTTCTATTAAATTAAGCTTATCTAAGAATGATCCATGATAAGTCGATTTATGATCTTTGCTTTAATTGATAATACTTAGAAGCCAACATGATTTATAATTCAAACTATGAATTTATTCAGTTACCCATTATGATTGGATGATTTTCAAGTTATATGTATGATCTATGAGTATGCATGAAACCTATGATTCATGAATTATGTTGTTGGTCGACTCACGGGCCTTATGGCATGGCTAGTTCACGTATATACAAGCAGGTTTATGATTTTCATGATTTGACTAGCCTATGAACTCATGAATGTTATACTATGAGCATTATATATGTTTTAGGATTAGTATCGAACACCGATTAGGTTCGGGGCCCAGGTTCTGCCCCGAATCTCATAATCTACATGCCACCATAGGTATGTGGGCACCTCCTTTGTGACTGTTCCTGGCCTAATGGCCCTTTTTTCATGGTGATATAACACTTTCATGGTTCTACCCTTTGCAAGGTACTAATGGACTCCCGACTAGGGTTAAGAGTCTGACTTCATGTGTGCTCATATGGGGTATGTCGGTTAAGAGAATCTCCCACTGTTCTTCATGATTTATGCATGTCTATGATTACGCATATTGGCTCAAGTTATGTTCATTATGACTTTCCTCTCATGATTATGATTTCGATTGTATTACGAATTCTTTGTAAACCTTGAGCCCTATGATACGTTATGCTACGATATTTATGATATGAGCATGATGTCCTATTCCTATGATGCTTTTGAGTTTTACATATGTAAATGTCTATTTTACTTACCTTGCATTCTCAGTACATTCCACGTATTGACCACAGACTTTCTATGTTGTATCGTCTTATGATATAGGTTCGGGCTCTCAGGCTCATCCTTATATCTAGATCATATCAGAGTGCAGTCTCAGCTTATTAGTGAGTCCTCATGTTCTGAGGGCCATTTGACAGAAATTTATGCTATTTTTATGTTTCAGTACTTTTTCGGGTTAGTTGGGGTGTTGTCCCATCAACCCATCGTATGTAGTAGAGGCTTTTAAATAGTATGTAGTACTCATCTTGCATGTATTTCTAGAGATTTCTCACATTATGATATGTAATGATTATGTTTACATTTCCTCTATGCCTTGTGATTAGTCTTCGGCTTATAATGAATGAAGTTAAGTGTATGCTTATGCATGGGTCGACTTAGGGCTTCTCGGGGTTTGTTGTCCCGTGTTACGATCCGGGTCTACGTTCGGGTCGTGACACAAGTGACCGTCCCAACTACCTTTAAAATCAATAACACAAGCTATCAACATATCCTCCAAGATCTAAATGGCCCGCTCAGCCTGACCCTCTATTAATGGGTGGAAAGCTATGCTAAGCTTCACCTGAGTACTAAGAACCTTCTGAATCGATCTTCAAATTAAGAGGTGAACTATGGTGGACAAAGGAACTCCATGTAACCAAAATAACTCTCGAGTATAAAATTTAGCATTGTCCAAGTGCTGACTTAGCCATCTTGGTCTAAAATCACCCGGATAGAATCACACTGTCAGCGTGTATACGGCAACCCTGTAATGAAATCTACCTTAATATCCTCCCACTTCCAACTAGGAATATTGATACCCTATAGCATGCCTTCTAGTCTCTCATGTTTAACCTCCTCGGCCTATACTTCTCTCTAAGCTCCTATCCATAATAAAGCCTGAGTCCGACATCATATTTTCCTTCACTTTTAGACCTAGCTCGGCTATACCTCTTGCAATCTAAAGTTACCCACTAAGATCATTACTTTCCCCTGAACAAAAAAGTCACACAAGTTTGAGCTCTAATCAAGAAGTCACTAGTCACACCACACCATGGTCTAAATTTACTTCATCATCTCATTCAAGCCTATCACTTATGATTATCCATGGCTCCTTGTAGCTAATGCTATTCAAGAATCCCCTATCTTATAGGCATGGATAATAACTACACTTCATGAACTTCTACATACCTGGCACCTAGAGCATGAATGGAGAATTATCCTGAACATACACGTCGTAACCATCACTTCCATCATGGGTGAACATACATAGGGTTTAGAGTGAGGAAATCGTGAGCACGAATCATTTAAGAAATCTAAGCTAGGCATATACCTGATATAGCACAATCTTATAAGCCGCTAAGGCAAATCTAAAGGACTAAATTCATAGAGCTGAGCATGCTGAGAGACATGAGTTTACATACATAACAGTTTTCATGACATAAAGCTGAGTTTTATGGACTCATGGAGTAATATTGGGTTCGCTAACTGAAGCAGTTACCTATCATTGTAGGAATCTAAAGATAAGCATGAGTAGAGCCTAACGTTGAATGAAACATAACAGAAAACATCTAAACAGGAATGGGTCCACTACCCCTGGATAGTCTTTCTAGAACTTCTTTATTATAAAAACTCAAGACATGACTTGGCCCTTCACTTACCATCTCCCCTTTAGTTTAAAGCCATCATTCTAAGGCTCTTGGATCCTTTCCTAAGGCAAGGCTAACACCACAAGCTCCTAACTCCCTTTTCCTCCTAAAGTTATCACTGAAGACTTCATACTTATAACCATTTTGCATCCTACTAGTCTAGTAACATGAAAGGAAGAACCTGAAATGCTTATGACATACCTATGAAAATATCTAGAGTTGGCTGCCACCTATACTAAGCAACCTGCCCTACTGAGATGGGCAAGCTATTTGAGTTACTGATTTGATAGTTGGGGCACGGGCTCCACCATCACCCGGTCTAGCAGAAGAACAATCTGTGTCTGGGCTTACCACACCTAAAAAAAGCATCCCTCCCAATCAAACACTTCCTCGAGTGGTTCCTACCATAATTTAGGCAAGCTGGCCAACTGGATGGGGCTGCTAAAGGGGTGGCCGGTGCACAACCTCTCTGGCCATTCTGCTTGTCTAATGGACAATCTCTGAGTTTGTGACTGGGTTGGCCATACCAAAAGCAAGTATCTAAACCCACCAAGCACTTTCCTAGGTGGTTCTTCCCACACCCCTTGCAAACTGAATATGTAATCTCCCTTACCGTGGATTTTCTCTCCTGAGCTAGAGCCAGTGATCCCTGCTGGAGCTGAGAATGCTTCTTCAAATCTTTTACTGAGCCCTAGACTCCATCAACAAATCCATTGCCAATAATTTAGCCGGAGGATCAATTATGGATCAAATGTATGGGTTAGCTAAGGCCCTCTTGGATAAAATGACGAAGACAAATCGGGCATGGCATACTAGGGAGACTCATGTATCGTCACATGATAGGAGTTCTAGTATATTGGCAGCTGAAATGTGAAAAAGAGGTGAAGAGCAAGATGAAAATCTTGTTAAAATAATGACTCAACTAGAGTTAATGACTAAACATGTGATGGGGGCCGGGCCTAAGGTTGTAAATGTTGTAGGAATGCAAGGTCTAATGCAGTTTGAAGGAGAATCATCGCCACCACGATACGATGAGGAGTGTGAATACATGGAAAATCAGATGAGGGGTTATCGACCCAGGTATCAAGGGGCTAATCAAGGCCCTTGGCGCCCACAGGAAGAGAATCAAGATTGTATAAACCTTAACGTACAGGGATGGCACGAGAGAAATGAGAGATGGGGCAATAGAGAGCAAAATCATGAAGGTGACTGACACCATAGAAGTTCGAATCCATGTATCCCCCCTCCTAAAGCTGAGAATGCCCAAGCTCAACCAGGTATGAGCGATGTAGGGAGCAAAAAAATCAAAGAGATGCTGGCAAGGGTTCTTATGATAGTGGAGTCAACCGATAGTGGGGTCAAGGAATTAAAAGGGGAGGTGTCTAACCTTGCCCAAACCATGATTTTACACTCAGCTTCCATCAAGCATTTGAAAGCCAAAATTAACCACTTGTCCTCTCAAATGAATCCTTGAATGAAGGGAACACTTCTGAGTGATACAATGCCAAACCCAAAGAAAGATAGTCAATGCATGGCCATTGCCACAAAGAGTGGAAAAATGCTTGGAGATGCAAATGTTAAGCCCAAGAAAGTTGTGGTTCCTAAGACAAATGATGAAAAAGAATCTGAGGCAGTGCCAAAAGAATCAAATGGTGGTGATAATGTTGAGATTGAAGATGAAGGATATGTTGAGGAACTTCCCTCTAATGTGGATGAAGTAGAACCAAGAGTTCCACCTCCTTATCCATAGCGATTAGCCAAGAAAGAGAAGGATGATCAGTTTAGTAAGTTTATCAATATGTTCAGCAAATTGTCCATAAATATACCATTGGTGGATTCCCTACTTCAAATGCCCGGATATGCGGAGTTCATGAAAGAGTTGTTGAAGAAGAAGAAGGTTGTAGATGTAGGCACCGGAGAGACAACAATCACTATAGTGCTGTGATGATAAGCAACCTTGCCCCAAAACAGGAAGATCCGGGGGCCTTCACAATCCTGTGAACTATTGGGTTGTGCATGTTCAAGAAAGCCCTCTATGATATTAGGGAAAGTATAAATATGATGCCTCTCATAATCTTCAAGAAATTGGGGCTTGGGAACACCAAACCTACATCAATGAGATTGTTAATGGCTGATCGCTCTATTAAGAAACCAGTGGGGATTTTAGAGTTGGTGGGGGTAGATAAGTTTATTCTACTAGCTGATTTTGTAGTCCTTGATAGTGAGATGGATGTATATGTTCCTATCACTTTGGGTATACCATTCCTCACCATGGGTAGACCTTTAGTAGATGTGGAGCTAGGTGAGTTCAAGTTTCGGGTTGGAGGTGAAAAGGTCACCTTCAAGGTATGCCAATCCGCTGAACCTCCCGATAAATATAAAGTGGTTAGAGTGCAGGAGGAAGATGAGTTGGAGGATGATCCTTTGAAGAGTAAATGTTAAATGAGAAATATGTCGTGCCACAACGTTAACTAAGGTGCTTCTCGGGAGGCAACCCTAGTGTCTTCTTTTGAATATTCTTGATATCATTGTTGTTTTTAATTTTTTAGGATAAAGTAGGTGAGAAGCAAGGAGAAGAAGCAAAAAATAAGGTAGACACTGTGTTAAGACCGGCAAACTGCCGATCCAGCTACGCGACCTGCCGCTCGTTTGATCATGGGAGTAGAAACCTAGGAACAAAAAGGTCAGACCGGCGAAGGCATCGGTGGGCCGCCGATAAGTAGTCGCTGATCGCTTCTTAAACACTAGTGAGAGTAAGAATACCTGAATAGTGGATGTAAAAAAGGCGAATCACTAGCGGAACGCAAAATTGAAACTGCAAACCACCGGTCAATCACCGGTACAGAAACAGTTAACTGGGCACAAAATCAAGCATATGATGGTAAGGTGGCGAATTGCCCGCTCCAATAGGCGATCACCGGTGAAGGTGCGTGGCCTGTTTTAAAATTTTAACCAAATCATGGACTTACCCGACCCAGAATCTGTTTGTACCTGCCCTACTCTGCCAAAAAGTTCCTTTTAATTCCCTTAGACTTCCCTTTTTCCCCTTTAAACACTTTTCCACACCCTTTTTTATTTTCCCAGTATCCCACCTTTCCATATTCCCACAACTCCCTCTCATCTACTTCCCACATAATTAAAACCCCACTAACCATCCACCTCCTCCTCAATCAACCACGTTTACACCTGATCACTTATAAAATCCCCTCAACTCTTCTACTTAATTCTCCTGAGCATATCAATGGCGGGAACGAATACCCGGTGGATCAGAGCTACTCGAAAACCATGATAGGTTCTTGAGATCAGAACTGCTTACAACAGCCTTGACCTGGTCCAACGGAGGGGAAAGCTGAAAGAAAAGAGAGTTTCAATCCACAAATTACCCGACACATATAAAGATGCTACTTGAACTTGAATCCGTGAAACCTTGTTTGAGCGAGATGAACGACTACACTCATAATCTTCATCTCTACAAGACTAGTTCCGAATGTCTGCCATTGTTGAACATTATCCAGCTTCCACAGCTAGTATCTGCAAGCATTCTCTTAAGAGTGTTAATGTGCCCTTAACTTTCTTATTTTCTCAGCCATGATAATTTTGTTGCATATAGATGTTGTTATGACATACATTCCCTTCTTTTTACTGCCATTCTCCCCAACATTTTCATGACTGATACCATACTTGTGGTTATGTGAAATTAGTGGGATGATAGAGACTTGATGCTGAAATGGGTGTGGGGAAAATGGTTATTCTTGCGTAGTTAAATGGAGTGAAGTCTGAGTAACCCCAAGGGATTAAAAAAAGACTTACTTTGCCCTATGATAGCTTAGGTGATGATATTCTTAAGGGTAAATTGTCGTTTTATCCTTTCTTATGTGTAGAGATACTGCTTTGATATGTTTTGTATGAGTGTTTGAGAAATTGTGGTGTTGGAGTTCATGCTGATGAATTGGGGATGACAACTATCAGCTATTTGTCGATTGGGTCCGGTGAAATGCCGATGGAACGCCGGTTCGGGCTAATACTGGCTTTAGGCCACTTCTTTGATCCCACATTACATTGGCGGTTCACAGATCGGGACTAGAGATTTGCCACTCTGTTGCCGATTGAATATCTTCTACCCTAGTTTTCTGTTTCTCACCAGAATTTGAGCGGCGGTCTGCGGATACCCTCCTGCGGTTCGTCGGTGTTTTTCCAGTGCTGCGAGTTCTTTGAATTTTAATTCTTCATCTTTGTTTCTACTTTAAAATTTTAGCATATTTGTTTATTGTTTCATTTATTATAAAAAAATACAAAATGATACGTTGTGGTTGCTACTAACATCGTGTTTGCGAAAGTGACTTAACTAGGAACACCGATAAGGGCAAAGCTCCAGCTTCTTCCTCCACAAAGGGCAAGAGAAAGGCAAAGGCCTATGCAGCGCCAACAACTCTAAGTAGGATATCATGTTTTCTGTGCCTGACATAAAGGGCCACTATGCCATTTGCAAGGGCCGATCAATCACCATAGAAAAGAGGTTTGACTTGGTGGGGCTACGTCGTGACCTCCCCAACATCACTACTCAGTTCACGGACAGGCAATGACACACTTTCACCAATCCTCTCCCATACTATTATCCAACATATGTGTTGGAGTTCTACGCTTCCTACCAGGCTAGGCAGGAAAGCATGAACCAAAGAGGCAAAGTCGATGAATTCCCTTTCCTACCTTCAGTCATGGTGCAAGGGAAGGAGGTGGACATCACTCCAGCAGCCATCAACTATCTATTTTGGGAGGATGACATTGACACTGGCTTAGAGTACATGGCCAGGATTGCTGACGTGAAGAACCAATTCTCTTGGATAGCTCCTATCATTGTGGCTGACACAGCTTTCTAGGCTACTATAGGTGGCAAAATTTCTCGCCATGATCTAAAATTTGAGGCCAAGTTGTGGCTAGACTTCATCTGTGGCCGCATCATGTCTTCCAAAAATGAGCAGCAAGTAAGCTTGGAAGTGACTATTCTTATAGCTTGCATCATGAAAGAGGTCCCCATAAACTTTGGGGAGATTGTGGCTCACCAAATGAAGAGGAAAGCAAGACAGGCTAGCACTTCCATGCCATATTCCGTGTTTATTTCTCAACTGTGCTTGCATTCTGGAGTGTCACTATTCCTGGATGAGACCCCTTTCCCTGCTTCGGCTGTAATTACATTAGATCAGAAGAGAGACACGAAGGCACTCACAGTCAAGCGGAAGTAGATGCAGGGTTTTGATTTGCCGGAGCATTCTCATGGTTCCGAGCAATTTTCCCAAGCCCCAGATTTGAGTATGCCTCACCAAGAAGCTTCAGGCCATACCTCTAGTGACGTACCTATGCCAGGAGCATCACCCCTTCCAACATCTTCCTAATCAAATTGTATCCACATGCTGGTGGAAATGACCAACTCTCATGAGAGTCGGCTTCAAACATTGGCTAGGACCCTCCCTACTCTCATCACTCGAATGGTAAAAAGGGAGATGAAATCTATGTATGAGAGTCTGACCATGATATGCAAGCGGGTAGATGCTATGGAGGGGGCTTTCACCTCTCCCCAATCTGAAGTAATGCATTGGAAGAGTTGTACATTCATTGAGGTGCTTGATTTGAGTGCTCTTGATGCTGCAATGGCTGCCCTTTCTATAGTTCGAGTGCTTGGGAGGTGACGCTGAGGATCCAGGTGAAGTAGGCTTTAATGATGAGGTAGGAGCAGGTGCAGACTATGATGTGGATTATAAGGAGTGACCCACTCAGGGAGTGTCTTGCCCCTGTTATTTTGCATACCTACATTGGGGACAATGTAACCTTTATGTTGGGGGTGGGATGAATATTTTATCTAGAGGGGTCATTTATGTCTTATTTTATTGATGTTTGGATGTATCCTTTCTCGGGCTTTTCTTCTTGATTATCTGATGAAAAGTGGTAAATCTTTATCAGGCTCACAAGTTTTTTAGTATTGTTGATAATTTTCCTTGTTGGGCTGGTTCTGTTGATGAAATTTTAAATAAATGAAATGAATGAAGTTAGTGTGTTAGTGTTGGAAAATGGGTCCTTGCTATGAATCGTCAAATGTTGTTTTGTGACCCAAACTCGTTTGTTTGCCTATGTAAATAGTAGAATAGTAATCAAACTCCAAGGGTTTTCTTAATACCAAGGTTCTTTCTGGAGGAGCATCTTTTTTATTTTTCTTCTTTTTTCTTTTCCTTTGTTGTCGAACAGGGTTGGCCCTTCCCGATGATAGAGTAAAAATGCCATGTCTTTCTTGAGTCTTCTGTGGAGTTTTTTGGAGAGGTACCATCAAAAATTTTGAAATGTGGCAAGAAATTGAGAAATAAAAAATGGGCATTCGCAATGAGAAGTGTAGCAATCTTTTGTCATATGTTGTAGATTCCTTGTTTGGCTTATGAATTCATATATTCTGTGTCTTGAATTAATATCTTGTGATGATAATGACTTTTGTGGAATCTTTGGGTGTGATGCTTTGTGTGGTAAGGATTTTTTTGAATCTCATGCATAGCTTCTTACCTAGAACTTGCCCTAAGTGTGACTCAAGGTGAACTCCTAGATGTATCTACACTTAGAACATGATTTTAGACTTTCATTTGATCAGCCACTCTACCCAAAAATGACCTCCGAAAATGTCTTCCGTTGCTAGACAATGTTGAGCCTTTTGAAGTATTTATTTTTGGAAACCAAATTACAAGCCAATGTCCCTTCTTGATTCCATCTTCTTGGTACCCATCCTCCCTAAATGCTAGTGGTGAGCGAATGAAAGAAAATGTGGGCTCAAAGGCCTAGGGAGAGATAAGGAAATCTGTGAGTAAGAGGCAAAGAGCCTAGTTTGGGAGTTTTCAAGAAAGAGGGATAACTAAGAAATATAAATCTGAGGTAGCACCAAATTATGGAAAAAAGAATGAAATGATGAGCTAAGAAACATTAAGATACCAAATGAGAAGTGGAATGGTTCACCTCTTGATTAGACAAGGAGTAATGTGATAGCCAAAGGAGCTACAATGAAGATCTTTGAGCAATAAAAGAGAAAAATGGTTATGAACAGGGAAATAAGGTAATGAAGTATAAAAAAAAGTCAGATGGGAAGGGTTGAAGTGTTCATATAAAGGCATTAGGGTGGATCTAGTCACTAGAACTAAATAATTGTCTTACCCTTACCCCGATCCTTCATCATGACCCGCAATTCGTAATTTCTTTTAAGTGTAGCTGCTCTACATTAGTGGAAAGTTACATGAAGGGCAAGCCTATGGGTTGAGTTATGTGCATGAAGATTTCTTTTGGGAGTTAGTATCACTATCTTTTTCTAAAATCCCCTGTGTGTGAGCTAGTTTATGATAGAAAAAGGGATTCTCTCCATGGTGAGTGGCATCGTTCCTTTGAGGACACACTTGCATTTAGGTAAAGGTATGATTGAGGTAGGAGTAATGCAAGCTCTAAGGCAAGATTTGAATGTGCAGTGATTATGAATTGAGATGCTATGTGTATTTCTTTGGATAAGCCATGCCCTAGTTTTGCAAAATGAAAGCATTTGTGAATCATGCTCTTGAATTGTGCTGGCTTATTGAAATGTTTTCATATGTTTTTCCTTGATTTCTTTGGGGAATTTGCTTCTCTTTTTCAGCGAGTACTGAGCACTTTTTTGGTTGTCATGGATTAAGTGGTCATTGGTGTCTAAATTTTTATGGAGTGACATGTTTCCTTACTGGTGAGAATTGCATTACTTGATAACCAGCACTGCTTCATGTTTGGAGGTTTGATGAGTTGGTAATTTACCAACTCATTAGGCTCTTAAGCATGAGCTTTATCTTAGTTTTCAAGTCATTTAGATGAATTTTATGACTTTTTTGCCTTCTATGTGCAGGTATCTAAGTTGAAGAGAAAGAGCAAGAAGTGGAGCAAAAAGAATGAAATCAGGTGAAAATCGGCATTCCACTGGAGGACACCAAAAAAATGTCGGTCAAACACAGATGATCATTGACTTGAGGATAATATGCAACTGGTGGGCACAGACATCAAGCGGCAACTCACCGGTCAAAGCGCCTACTGGTGCCTGTTTTTTCTAGACCAAGGAGTAAATGAAAAAAGAGATCACGGATGAAGGCCGGCGAACCATCAAAGGTGTCGCTAAATGGGCCAGTAGAATCACTAGTTGTATAGTTGGCAATGGACGGTGGTTCACAGAATGTAACCGGTGAACTGTCGGCGCCCCCGCAAGTACAAAATGCCTTAACATGGGTAATTACTTCCTGCACTAAAAAAAGAAGAGATTGGTTGCCCTATTTTTAAACATAGTGTTGAAGAAAGTACTCTGTACATAACTTGATGTTAGGAATGGATGTGATATGTAGAGTTGGGATAGAAACAACCAAAACCCATGTCATCCTAATTAGTAGTTGATGGCTAGAAATAGCTCAGCTATCAACCCAAACTCTATGGGCTAATTAAATTGTGTCTTGAGGTTCAAAAGAACTCTAGGAAAAGGTATCTATGAGGTTGAAAGATATAGGATGTCATCTTGCCCAAAGTTATTTACACTTATTCGCGATGATTTGATGAGCTAGCATATCCTTATTTGATTAGCATCCCATCTACACCACACCTCTAGTCTTTTCTCATTATTGTCCATCAATTTTGGTTATTTTGCTATTTTGGCAAGTTGGTTTGAAATCCAAAATATTGTTAACTCCATTTTCCCCCAAAATCTTTCTGTTTTATTTTCCTTAATTGGTGTGAATTAATGCAAATTTCCTAAAACAACGCTTGCACAAATCATTCAGTAGTCTCTGTGGGATTCGACCTCGACATCCGTCGGAAATATTTATTTTGATACAATGATCGCTTACACTTTCTGTAAACGTGGAATGTATTTGAGCATTATCACTCTTTCCTCCCTTCATTTTCCTAGGACACACTCTCCATACAAAGTCTGCTAAGAGCATCTGCCACCACATTAGCCTTTCCCGGATGATAAAGGACACTCATATCATAATTCTTAAGAATCTCCAACCACCTTCTTTGATGAAAATTTAGATCCTTCTGGGTAAATACGTATTGTAGGCATTCGTGGTCCGTAAACACATCCTCATGGACCCCATATAGATAGTCTCTCCAAATCTTCAATGCAAATACTACCGCTGCCAACTTGAGGTTGTGAGTCGGATAGTTCTTTTCATGGACTTTCAGCTTTCTAGAAGCATAGGCTATAACCTTAGTGTTCCGCATTAATACACAACCAATACCAATCCTCGAGGCATCACAATATACCACAAACTCATCGGTACCCACAAGTAAAGTCAACACTGGCGGTGAGGTGAGTCGAGTCTTTAACTCTTTGAAGTTCTTCTCACAGGCCTCTAACCATTGAAACATCATTTTCTTCTTGGTCAACTTAGTCAACGATGTCGCAATGGATGAAAACCCTTCCCTAAACCTCTGGCAGTAACAAGCTAAGCCCAAGAAACTCCTTATATTTGAAGGACTAACTGGTCTAGGCCAATTCTTCACAAGTTCTATATTTTGAGAGTCCTCCTGTACACCCTCACTTAACACCACACCCAATAATGATACTATGTTTAACCAAAACACACACTTGCTAAATTTAGCATACAACTGGCGATCCTTAAGAATTTGTATCACCACCCTCAAATGAGCGGAATGCTCCTCCTCGTTTCGAGAGTGTATAAGAATGTCATTTATGAACACGATCACAAACATGTCCAAGTATGGCTTGAACACCCTGTTCATCAAATCTATAAAAGCGATAGGAGCATTTGTTAGTCCAAAAGATATAACTACAACTAATAGTGACCATACGTAGTCCTAAAGGCTATCTTCGGGATGTCGTTCTCTCAAACCCTGAGTTGATGATATTTGGATCTGAGGTCTATCTTTGAAAAATAATTGGCACCCTGAAGCTGGTCAAACAAGTCATCAATTCTAGGGAGAGGAGTACCTGTTCTTGATTGTGACCTTGTTCAACTATTGATAGTGAATGCACATCCGAAGCAAACCATCCTTCTTCCGAACAAGGAGTACTGGTGCACCCCATGTGGACTTTCTAGGTCTGATGAAACCCTAGTCTAACAGATTCTTCAACTGCTCCTTCAACTCCTTTAGCTCAGTCGGGGCCATTTTGTAAGGAGGAATAGATATAGGTTGCGCATCGGGAAGAAGGTCGATGCCAAAGTCGATCTCCCACTAGGGAGGAATTCCCGGTAGATCATCTGAAAACACTTCTAGATATTTGCATACTACAAGAACTGACTAGATAGTCGGGGTTTTGGATGTAGCATCCTTAACCCGAACTAGATGGTATATGCACCCTTTAGAGATCATCATTCTGGACTTAAGATAGGAAATGAAGTGACCTACAGACATAGCTGAACTATCGTTCCACTGTTGGGCTGGCTCACCCAAAAACCAAAAATCTACCACACGAGTTCTACAATTACCGAGGCATAACATGCATGTAGCCAATCCATGCGAAAGATAACATCAAAATCTATCATGGCTAGCTCTACTAAATTTGTTGAGGTGACTTTTTGAAGAACTGTGACAGGGAAATTTCTGTACACCCATCGAGCTATAACTGAATCACCGATTGGAGTAGAAACTGAGAAGGGTTCTGATAAGATTTCGGGACTGACTCCGAAACTATTAGCAACATAGGGAGTCATAAAAGATAAAGTATCCCCTAGATATAACAATGCATATAAATTGATGTGGAATACTCATAATATACCAGCGACTACTTTAGAAGAGACCTCCTACTACTGATGAGATGTGAGGGCATAGAACCTGTTCTGGCGCTGGCCACCACCTACACTAGTAGATGCACACTATTGAGTCAAGAATGCTGGTGGGGATGTTGAACTATTGTCTAGATCTTGACCTCTACTTTTTCCCTGTCTAGCTGCTGGGCAGTGTCTAAGCATATGCCCGGGCTTCCTACACCCAGAAACAGGACCTGTACCTGCTAAGGACTAACCAGTGTGCCTCCTACCACACCTATCACATCCTGGAATATTAGGCTCTACAGGTCTGCTCCCCTGACCTCGAGAGCCTACCGCTCATCCCCTCTGGTCGCTCCTAGATCTAGATGGCACACTCGCTGCTAATGGCGTCATGGTTGATGATCTCTGGTGGGACTGCTGATGATGTCCACCACTAGGCCTCTATTGGGAGAACCACCAAAAGTATCGATCCTTGACCTCTTAGCCTCTCTCTCTCTCACTCACTCACCTATACTTCCTTTATCTCCTGGGCGTACAAGACCCGTGAGAAGTCTATATCCTGATGAGGCATAGATGTCCTACAATCCTTGACAAAATAGTCCACTATCCCATGTATGAACCTGGTCACTCGAACCCTCTAATCAACCACCATCTCTGGTGCATATTTGGATAAGCTTGTGAACTCTAAAGCATACTCCCGGACTTTCATGTTCTTCTGCCTCAGGTTCAAAAATTCAGCTGCCTTGATCTCCCTTATCACTCGGGGCAGGGAAAGCTCACAAGGGAGGTCCCAAACAATCTAAACATACCTACGTTAACACGTAGTTCTGAGGCACAAGGTTGACTGAAACCTTAGCCTACTCGGTGTAGACACTACTCCCAAAAACATGTATATGCTCTTCATTGTTCTTCATCAAAGCTGAACAATCGTCTTTTATACAAAGCTGAATCATAATAGTACATGCATAATCTAAAAATATAGCATGAGGAGCCTCGTCTCAAACCATACCACAAGCCGAAGAGTGGGAGTCTAGACTCCAAAATCATGTGGTAAGCTAATAACATGAAATTGAAGTAAATCATGAACATACTTGATCATATAGGCTTGCCCAAACTTAAAAATGCTTTGAAATAGGCTTGATAGTTGAAATCATGGATATAGACACGGGTAATTCAAAATCATACTTTTATCATAGACATCTCATCATGCTTGAAAACATAGACCGTAGTCTCAACACTTCATGAACTTTCACAAAATGGACATCATATTGGTACAACTTTAAAATCATAAATTATTGCAACTATCATAAAACATTCCCATGAATCTTCGAAAGACATTAGTAACATGATTAGAATTTACCCATGATAGATACTTAGAGAATTTCACAAATTGGATTAAAATCCCATAGATTCATCAACCATGAATTTCATGAATTTAGAAGAGGATTTGGGCATGGGAGTGAAGGAATACTCCCATTCATAACTCTACATACCTGGGTAATTTGGTCTGACAGTCTTCCTTGAATGTCCCAAGGAATTGGAGAAGAAATTGGAGAGTTCTAAGCTTTATCTTCCTTAAGAATCCTTTAATTTTGCATGCATGGGGAGGGAATAGATTAGAATAGATTTATACCACGGATGGTGACCATGAGTCGTGGTCACCCACCACGGGTCATGGTGTCTTCCGTGAGATCCCCTAGTTGCTTTGAACAGTGAACCAAATGACTCATGGCCATGAGTCGTGGCCTATGAGCACGAGTCGTCCAGTCCCTAGTGGGGACCGGCAGTCAAACAAATTGTACGATTTTAGTAAAGGCCTTTCCATAATTCCTAAGTCTTAAGATCCTATATTACGTTGTTTAAGGCTTATTTTACAGGGTTTAAAGAGGGGAAAACCTATTCTAAGTCATTCATTACATGCATGCAAGCTTGAGGGGTTGAAGAGGTGATTCAAGGCTAGTATTCAAGGTTTCCATCCAATTTCCTCTTGGGTGATCAAAGATTTGGTGGAATCAATCCCTTCCATGTATGTAGGGTTATGAGAGGGTGTTTCCTTCCTCACCCTTGCCCAAATCTCTATCTAAGCATGAGAAATTCCTATGATCAAGTTATGGGGTTTTTACCCAATTGCGTAATTCTTCAATTTCTATACATGGGTACTACTAGATTTTGTTTCTATTAGTAAATTGTGAAGCCTGGGTAGATTTTAAATTATTTTCAATCAAAATTGTGTTTTCTAAATTATGAAATAAAATGCCCATGGTTGAGAAGTTCATGAAGGAAGAGAATAATGATGAATGTATTATGATAATGAGATTTGAAGATGAAAAGCATGTTTCTAAAGCTACCCATGATTATGATATTGTTTTCAAAATGAATTAAGTTAATCCAAGCATGATAAAGTTTTGGGCAAGGCCCTTATATCGAGTATGATGATGTAGTATCTCTAAAGTAAGCTTACCACATGGTTCTTAGAGTAAATACTTCCACTTATCTTTGAGCTTGTGGTATGTTTCAAAATAAATCTTCTCATATGCATGACTTCATAATTGAGATGTATGTTATTATTGAGCTTCATTTCCATACGATGTCGGTTTTATGCATGATTTAATTATCGAGCTTTGTCAAATGATAATGTTGAGCTTCATGTCATATGATTTTATGCATGATTCCATTGTTGAGCTTCATTATATACGATGTAGAGCATTGCATATTTTGGGAGAAGATTCTAGCACTGAGCGGGCTAAGGGTTGATCACCTTATGCCCTAGAACTACGTGCCAACGTAGGATGATACTATTATATTATTGGAACCTCCCTTGTGAGCTATTCTCGGCCCTAATGGCCCATGAGCTTTATATCGATATCATGGTAGCGTCCTTAGCCTTGGCAAGGTTTTGGACGGCTCTGCCCACTTGAGTTTAATAGTTGGGACCACGTAACCTCTATCGTGGTATGTCGGTTAAGTGACGAGTCTCCCATTTTCTATATTTTACGATTTGCATACTCATTACTCATGGTTGTTCTTTTACACATGCATGTTATAAAAGCAAAGTTTGACTCATTGTTAGCTTTTCTTATAAACGTCATGTTTTAGCTTTGAGTCATTCGACTCAGTTATGATGTTATGAAGCTATTCACGGTCATATCATGAAAAGATTACGATTTTAGAATGCATGCATGCAGTCCTTGCTCTCAGATTTGAAAGCTCATGTTATGTAATGAAATGTTTTGAATGATTTACTTCACTTAAGTGGTTTTACTTACCTTGCATACTTGGTACATACCACGTACTGACCGCATACTTTCTATGATGCATCATTTCATGATACAGGACCCATCTTCCAAGCTCAGCCCCACTCGTAGTCGGTTGTCAGAGTTAGCACCCACTTTACCCAGCTGCATCAGAATGCAACCGAGCCCAACTCTATAAGCGTCACAATAAACAACTAATCCCTCTGTTCCTTCTGGTAAGGTCAAAACTGGAGCGGTAGTGAGTTGAGTCTTCAACTCCTGGAAACTTTTCTCACACGCATATAACCACTGAAATTTCACCTTTTTCTGAGTCAACTTAGTCAGAGGAGATGCAATAGAGGAAAATCTTTCTACAAATCATCGGTAATAACTAGCTAGACCCAAGAAACTCCTGATTTCAATTGGGGAAGTAGGTCTTCGATAGTCTTTCACCGCTGCTATCTTTTGAGGATCTACCTGAATACCCTCCCAGAGACCACGTGACCAAGGAAAGTGACAGACTTCAACCATAATTCACATATGCTGAACTTCGCAAACAACTGGCGTCTCTAAGCGTCTGAAGCACTATTCTTTGGTGGTTAGCATGTTCTTCCTCATTCCTAGAGTATAGAAGAATGTCGTCAATAAATACAATAACGAACATATCCAGATACTGCTTGAAGACTCTATTCATAAGGTCAATGAAATTTGTGGGGGCATTAGTTAGTCCAAAGGACATAACCACAAAGTCGTAGTCACCATATCAAGTCCTGAAAGCTGTTTTCGGTATGTCACATTCTCTAACTCTTACTTGATGATACCCCGCCTGAGACCTATTTTTGAGAAACAACTGGCTCTCTGAAACTTATCGAACAAGTTGTCAATCCTGGGTAGGGGATACCTGTTCTTGATTGTGACTTTGTTCAACTGTCGGTAATCGATACACATCTTGAGGGTACCATCTTTCTTTCGCACGAATAATACTGGAGCATCCCAGGGAGATATATTGGGTCTGATAAAACCTTTATCAAGAAGGTCTTTTAGCTGCTCCTTCAACACCTTAAGCTCAGCTGGAGCCATTCTATAAGAAGGGATGGGGATGGGCCGAGTATCTAGAAGAAGGTCTATACTGAAGTCTATTTCCCTCTTAGGAGGGACTCTGGAAAGATCTTTGGGAAATACATTAAGTAACTCGCTGACAACTAGGACTGAATGGATAATTGGCATCTTAGAGCTAGAATCTTTGACCCGAACTAAATGATAAATGCACCCTTTGGAAATAAGCTTTATGGCCTTAAGGTAGGAAATAAACCGACCTTTAGGTGCTGAACTACCGCCCCTCCACTCTAACGCTGGTTTATTAGTGAACTGAAATATGATGACTCTAGCTCTGCACTAAACTAAGGCATAGATGGAGTGTAACCAATCCATACCAAGAATGATGTTGAAGTCCACTATGTCTAACTCTACCAGATTAGCTGGAATGACTTTGTTCAAGATTAAGACTAGACAATTTCTATACACCCGGCTGGCTCTAACTGACTCGCCAACTGGGATGGAGACTGAGAATAATTCTGAGAGGACCTCTGGACTGATATGAAACTATATTGCTACATAGGGTGTCACGAACGAGAGTGTGGCTCCTGGATCTAGTAGGCATATACGTCTAGATAAAAAAGGCATAACATACATGGTGAGCTCTCCTAATCTTGCCGAGAAGACAATGCATAAAATGGTTTTGGCGCTGGCCGCCATCCGTACCTGAAGTGTTGTCCTGCTAAGCTGGTCGGCCTACTAGAGTTTCTTAAGTGGTGGATTATGACCTGCTTCGTCCTATTGACGGGCATTCGTTAAGCTGATGACTAAGCAGTCCACAACTAAAACAACCCTCTCAACCCTGAAGAAACTCTCCTGGATGGTTCTTGCCACACTTAGGGCAAGCTGGGTAACTGAAGCGGTTGCTGGCGCCATGACTCTAGGATTGTGAGCCAGATGCTCCACCCCTCCAATCCTTGCGGGACCGAAAGGTAGGGGCGCTAGCTTAACTAGGTGCTGGAGCCCTCTGCTGCTACTACTGTTGTGGCCGGCTACTACTGCAGATCTTTGATAGCCATAATTTGACTGACTGGTTCTTGCCCGTTTGTTCTCCCTCTATAGATCTTTTAATTTTTTTTCCTAAATTTACTGGGCATGAACTTTGAGGCTGGAGAGATGGATGTCCTTGATCAACATTGTTGTCCTGCACTCTTTAAGAACCAAATTCGAGACTCCATTCACAAACTTCAACATGAGAGCCCTTGGCTCAGCTACCATCTCTAGAGAATATTTATGCAACCTGGTGAACTCCAATGCATATTCTTCTTCTATTCTGTTGCCCTGCTTCAGGTTCATGAATTCCGCCACCTTTGCCTCCCTAAGCTCCTGAGGGAAGAATCTATTTAGGAAGGCTGTAGTGAGCTCCTCCCATTCTACTGGTCCTACTCCCGCTGGTCTTCTCTCCTTCCGTTGTTCGTACCAGATCTGGGCTACCCCTTTAAGTTGATAGGCAACCAAGTCGGCACTCTCCAAGGAACTGACACCCATAATCCGGGTGATCTTTCTAATCTCATCCACGAGCTCTTGTGGGTCCTCTCGCACCTTAGATCTATGGAAATCTGGAGGGTTCATTCAAGTGAAGTACCGAAATCGGGCATCTAATGCGGACCCATTATTGTTGATTGGAACCACCCGCTGGTTCACCTAGTTGGTAACTGTCTGTGTGAGCAGCTGGATAGTCCCCCTGAACTCTACGGTGGACACTGAGTCGTCCTGAGGGTCTGCTGGAGCTAGTGGGGCAAGTCAGTGAGCGTTACCGGCCATTCTTCCATTACCATGTCGCGAAGGCATTATTCACGAAACAAAATAGAACAAGGATTAGGAGAATGATTCTGGAATTGAATTTCAATGCACGATAAAGAGTATAAACAAAAGGGAGTTTATCCTAATAACATCCCGTAGCCTCCCCGTCATAAGTGTGGTGCGCTTTACACCCATGAAAAGGACTCTACTCGATGCGGCTTTCAGTCATTTGAGGATACTCTAAACCTAGTGGTCTGATACCAAGTTTGTTACACCCCGAGTCTACAACTTGGATGAGACACGGTACTTGGAGTCACAAGTAACCCCAAGTCAACCCATGGTCTATCATAACACTAGTGTTCTGAGTAAACATATATAGAGGAAGCTTTAAAGTAAAATATAAAACATTTATGAGAATAAAGATGAATCATAAAATTTTAAAAACATCTGAACAAAACTGAAAGTCTGAAACCACGTGTGTGCCTGAAAGCCACAACAACTGATGAGTTATTGGGACAAGCCCCCAGCTATCTCTAAGTCTAAATAAAAGAAAATATAACTAAATGAAATGATCTTCTTCCTCGAAGGATGAGGACTCACCAATGGTGCAACTAGGGTCTTTTGAGGGTGATCTGCTAGCGAGGCTGTGACTGAGATCCTGCAGTTGTATCATAAAACTATACAACATAAAAGGTATGCGTCAGTACTTTGATTGTACTAAGATAGTGAGAGAAGCCATCAATAAGGAACTGAAATTGCTGAAACTGAATAACTGTAATAAACTGAGATGGTCTAAGTGACCCTGTCTGATGGCCAAGGACATGCCCTAAATCTGAGATACTAATCTGAGATACTGCGCTGAACTAATCTAAACTTACTAATCTGAGACTGAACTGAGCTGACTAGTGGGAGAGTCTATAACTGACATATAACCACATGAGCTAGAAGTGGAGTTCGATATATACAGCCCATCAGTAGGACCCAATATACCTTGCCAGTGTTATCACAGTTTTGGGGCCATGAGGCCAATAAAAAATATATCCTATGGTGGCAACGTAGTTCTGAGAACTTGGGTGTGCTGGAACATGGCCCGCTCGGTGATCAGCCCTACTCCCACTGGATGGTCCTAGACTGACTACCAAGCTAATAGCTCGAAACTAGGGCCCAAGACTAGTCAGGAATACCTATCTAGAAGCACCCTAAGAGTCTTATCGTATCAAATTCTGTAACTGGGTTCTAAGACTAGTCAGAGATGCTTATTTGGAAGCGTCGTAACCATCTAAAGAACAAATTGTAATATGAAGCTGGGGTCCTAAGGCTGGTCAGAGCTTCTTATCTAAAAGTGTCATGACCACCTAAAGAACCACTAGAAACTGATACCGAGTCTAATTTTGATAACTGAGAGGCACTACTAACACCTCAAGAGTTTATATTATTAAATTGATTAGCCGACATTTCTGACTAACACTGAGTATTTTAACATTTTGACTAAAACTGAACTGACATAAATCTGATTGAGATTTTAATGCAAACTAACAATATGGTAAACCCCAACATTGAAAGAATCAAATAATTTCGATAATAAATCAGTTATGCCAGACTCTAGTTTTTCTGCATTCAAGAGCTAGGGCTAGAATTGCTTTATAGGAACAAGCAACAACTTAGTCATAAACTGGTGGAAAAATATCTACAGTTAATATTTACAAGATTCCACATGAATTAAATGAAGTGTGACATGTAATTTCTTTACATTTGAACATTTCAAGGCTAGAATTGATAAAGAAGACATGGAGGATTTTTGGGAACACAAGGGAAGAACTATTCCCTTGTTTACTTCCCACATACTTAGTGATGGAAATCCCTGAGAGAATTCCTTGAAGAATCTGAGAAGAATCGTTCTTCCTAACCTCTTCTCTAAACCTTTTTAAGAGAACTTTATGTTGAATTGATGAAGATATGAGAAAAATGAGAGAAACCATCGGTTTTCCCCTCCAAAACCCCTAATTAAACCCAAAATGACATAGTTTGGGGGCTAAGTATGTGGGAAATTACAAAATTAACCCTAGGAATTAAATCTGAAATCTGGCCGACAGGGTCCCTACAGGCCACTCAACAAGTCATTGGTTGAGACCGTGACTCATTGGGACCTCTCATTGGTTCCACTGCCTGGGATGAGAAGACACTAGATCTTGCAATGGTGGTCACCAGAACTTGTTGGATGAACCAATGGGTCGTTGGTTCCTCTTGTGGCCACTGGACAAGGAAAATAGTAGGCTAGGCAATAGGTGACACAGGGACTCATTGATTGAACCAACGAGTCGTCATATCCAGTGGTTAGCATCACTAGAGAGATTTTCTAAAAATACCTAAGTTGACACAATGGGTGATGACAAAAACTTGTGGGAAACAACAAGTCATTGTGTCCTATAGTCTTTATTGGAAAAGGGTTTCAGAGATTTCACTCGACGACTTTCACAATGGGTGGTTGTTTCTGACAACGACTCGTTTGTTGAGTCATGGGTCCTGGGAAGGATTTATGAGCTGGGGAAACCACAACTGATAGGATGACTCATTCTGCATTCCTTGTCTCGTGGGTTCCTAAGAGGCCATGGCTTGCTGACCGCGACTGACACAATGAGTCGTTGGGGCTGACCACGACTCATTCTCTCAGTCGTTCTGAGAAAAAAAATTTCTCTAGTTTTTCTTCTAAATTTTCTTGAAACGTCTATGTCTGATCTAGGAAAGTTTTGGGGTGTTACAACAAGTGCCCTTTGATGTTCCATTTATTGAAGCCATCGTGGAGATGATGGGATTTATTAACTATATCAAAGTATTGCTCACTAGGAGGCTATGATTTGAGAATGAAGAATTGATCTCGGTGACTCACCAGGTGAGTGCTATCATCACCGGCATTAACATAGAGAAGAAAGGGGATCTTGGTGCATTACTGTTCTTGCTGAATTTGAAGCTATAATTGCTTACATGCCCAATATGAAATGGGAGAAGTATCAACTTGATGCCCTTATCAATCTTCAAGTGCACGAGATTAGGTCTCCTTAGACCTACTAACATTTTGTTACAAATGGCCGATCAGTCAATTAAGCTGCCAATAAGGATTATTGATAATTTTTTAGTGAAAATAGGGAAGCTCATTCTTCATGTAGATTTTGTGGTGCTAGAATGCGCAGTGGATGTAGAAGTTCCTATCATATTGTGATGCCTATTCTTGGTCACCGATAGGGCTTTGAAGGATTCTAAGCGTAATGAAATCAAGTTTCTAGTGAATAATTATGAGGTTACATTCAAAGTGGATAAGGGCATGAAGCTGCCAGCCATGAGCCTTTGCATGCAAATCGATGCTTAATGAGTTGGCTGACATGGATTAAGGTGACTTAGGAAGGGTTCTTGCTCTTACTTCTGAGTCTAATAATCTTAATGATGATGTGAAAGCAAACAGGGAGATGGTGAATTCACATGAAGGGCTTGGGCATTATCCTTATAGGCCTAGGAAGTTATCACTTGATCTTGCAAATCGATCCACTCCTCTAGCTAAACCTTCAAGTGAGGAACCTCCAAACTTAGAACTGAAACCTCTGCCATCTCATATATGCTACAAGTTTTTAGGTCAAGAGGAAACCTTTCATGTCATCATATCATCATTCCTCAATGAAGAACAGGTACAAAAGGTGATCAAAATCTCCATTAGCATCGAAAGTCTATTGGGTGGACCATACCAGATATCAGTGGTATTCCCCTAGGCATTTGTGAGAACAAGATTATATTAGAAGAAGGTAGTTTCCATAGTATAGAACACCAATGAAGACTGAATCCAACCATGTAAGAGGTAGTAAAAAAAGATCATCAAGTGGTTAGATACTCGAGTGGTTTACCCATTTCTAACAGCTAATGGGAATGTCTAGTTCAATGTGCACCAATGAAGGGACGAACGACGGTGGTTGCAAATGATCCCAATGAGTTCATCCCCACACATAATATCACAAGATGGAGAGTGTGCATGGACTACCAGAAGATTAATACGGCTACTTATAAAGACCATTTTTCCATGCCTTTCATTGATCAAATGCTTGACCAGTTGGCCAAGCGAGCTTTTTATTACTTTCTTGATGGCTACTCGGGCTACAATCAAATAAATATAGCTTTATAGGATGAAGATAAAATGACTTTTATATGTTATTATGGGACCTTTGCACTTAGCAGGATGTCATTCTGATGGGGCAATGCCCCAACCACGTTTCAAAGATGCATGTTGGCTATCTTCTCAGTAATGGTGGAGGACTTCCTATAGGTCTTTATGAATGAATTCTCCATGGTGGGTGCACATTTGATTAATCCCTAGACCATATTGGTCAAGTGTTAAAAATGGTGTGAAACCTTCTTCTCAATTTTGGAAAAATGTCACCTTATGGTCTAGGAGGGAATGCCCGGGCATAAGATCCCCAAAATGGTGATTGAAGTGGATCAAGCTAAAGTTGATGTTATTGCCAAGCTTCATCCACCAATATCAGTGAAAGGTGTGAGGAGTTTCGTCGGTCATATGGGATTCTATAGTAGGTTTATCAAGGACTTCTCAAAGATTGCCCAGCCCATGTGCAAACTTCTAGAGAAGGATGCCAAGTTTATCATTGATGATTCATGCTTGAAGTCATTTGAAGAACTGAAGAAGAGATTGAGCACCGCACCTATTGTTACTACTCCTGATTGGTCCCTGGATTTTGAACTTATGTGGGATGTTAGCGAAATGACCATTGGAGCAGTATTGGGACAATGACATAACAAGATTATGCATCCAATCTACTATGCCAACAAAACTCTGAATAGAACCCAAATGAACTACACTGTCACTAAACAAGAGCTACTTGTCGTTTTTTATGCCTTTGAAAAGTTTAGGTCATATTTTCTTGGATGAAAGGTGACATTTTGCACCGATCATACTGTTTTGAGGTACTTGATGACACATAAGGATGCAAAAACTCAACTTATCCGATGGGTACTTTTGCAAAAAAATTGATTTTAATGTAAAGGACCATAAGGGCACAGAAAATCAAGTAGCTGATCATTTTTCCCAACTTGAAGAAGCTGGAAGGCCTATTGTGGAATTGCAAACTAATAATGGTTCCCCTGGTGAATGCATTTTGATGGTGACATCTAGCTCAGCACCATGGTATGCAAACTATGCTAATTATCTTGTGACCAAGGTAGTGCCTGAGGGTCTCAAACCATATCAAAGAATTATGTTTCTCAATGAAGTGCAACACTATTTCTAGGAGGAGTCATACTTATTCCATATGTGGGCAGGTATCATCATCAAGATGTGTGTGTATGAGGGTAAGATAATGAATAGTTTGAAGGCCTTTCATGACTGCCCAATAAGAGGGCATCATGGAGGGAACTCACATAGCCGAATAGGTCCTAGAGTGTGGCTACTATTTCCACAGTCTATCATGATACTAATACGTTGTCTCGGGCTTGTGATCAATGTCAGCAACAAGGGTCTATATCACTGAGACAAGAGATGCCTGTAAATTTTGTGCTAGAGTTAGAGTTATTCAACGATTGGGGTATTGATTTCCTTGGTCCCTTTATGAACTCTTATGGGATGACTTACATTTTGGTGACAATGTATTATTTTTCACAATGGGTTAAGGCCATACCGCTGCCAAACAATGAGGCGAAGAATGTGACAACTTTCCTCAATAAATTTTTTCCCCTGGTTTGGTACTCCTTGATGTAGAATAAGTGATGGAAGATCTTATTTATATTACAAAGCATTTGACAACTTGCTTTTGAAATATGGAGTGAAGCATAAATTGGCATCCCAATCAGCCCACAAACATGTGGCTAGGTGGAGGTGTCAAATCAGGAAATCAAGAACATCCTAGCTAAGACTGTTAATAAAAATTGAACTGACTGGTCTAGGTAGCTCGATGACGCACTATGGGCCTATAAGAATACATACGAGACATAGATTTGACCTTCTCCTTATTAATTAGTCTTCGGAAAGGCTTGCCATTTGTCGGTTAAGTTAGAGCACAAAGCACTATGGACCTTGAAGAAGCTTAAGATGGAATGGGATGCTACTGCAAAACACAAAATGAGTTAATTAAATGAATTGGATGAGTTCCAATTCTACACCTTTGAAAATGCAGCACTTTGCAAGGATAAGATGAAATCCTGCACGATAAGAAGATTCAACACTGTGAGTTTCACCTAGGTGACCAAGTTCTATTGTTCAATTTCAAAGTCAAGTTGTTCCCTGGAAAGCTGAAACAAGATAGTATGAGATATTTAAGGTGGTGAGTGTTACTCTGTATAGGACTATATAGTTAGTAACAAAAGATGGGACCTAAACTTTCAAGGTGAATGGTTAACGAGTTAAACATTACTTGGGCATCATAGACAAAGAGAGGATTGTGGATAAATTTCGGTTGGGAGATTTCCCAACTTAAGAATAGCAAGATCGCTTTATTTTGTCATGCTACGATGTTAAACCAAATGCTTCTTGGAGGCAACTAATGAATTTTGGACAAATAAGTGTTGTTTGATGAAGGTGTACCTAACAAGATGAAGGAAATCAATCAAAACAGAAGGAAAAAAATTTCAGCCTTAAAGGACTGCTAGATGGATGATTCGCTCTTTGTAGAGGTGGTTCACCTATCTAACCGTACATTGACACCACTGATGTCGCACTATAGTGAGCTGCTATAATCATGGTTCTTGCATTCTATGATTGTCTGTGCATTGAGGGCACTGCATCAATCTTAGGGTGGGGGTGGATATCATTTGGCATATTTGTGTTTTGATTGAACCTGTGAAAGTGTGTGATGGCAACACACTGTAGTCCAGTTTTATAACTTTCTTAGTGTAGCTTCTTTTTTTTCCTTTCTTAGATTAACTTCTTTTTGATTTTATAGTATAGATACATCCTTTGTTTTCTTAGCCATGGTTCTTTCTCGGGAGGCTTACTTTTTATTGAATCTAGCATAGTAAAGTAATTAAGTGTCATAGTGCATGGGCGCGATGATGGGTTGCTAGATGAAAATTTTAAGGGTACCAACCTACTTTGTTGAGTCATCTTAGGATGAATAAGTTGTTTTTGACTTAGGTGGTGGTGGCAATTGACCTATTTTGTATACTTATTCTTATTTTTGAAAACAATGCTCCCCTTAAAATTTTTGTCGTAGTTTTTTGATGGGTTGTATATCTCCATTTGTGAAATGAAACTTTTTGCAATGTGTTCTTAAATGTGAGTGATATGTTAGTCAATTTTATATCCATCTACCAATATGTGGAAAGGAAAACTGTTTATTCACTTAATTTGATCACACTCTAGCATTTGCCTTGCTACTTATGCTTGAATTTAGAATTGACTATGTGTCGTTGAGATAAACTTAGACCTTCTTTATTCTTCACAAGTCACATACACCTTGAGACCTACCAAATGATTCATGTATCCCTACTTCCTTTTTGAGCCTTTTGACCTTTTTCTTCATCAACCGCAATGAAAGCCGAATCCAATTCTCAAGTTGATCCTCTTTTGAACATATCATCCTTGACATTTGAAAAATAATGAAAAATGAGAAATATATTGCAAGTTGGGAGTGATAAAGAGGGGAAGAAAGAAATAGGACAAAAAATTGATGAATGGGCACATCCAAAAGTGTACTTGAGCAATAATCTAAAGAGAAGAAAAAGAAGAGAAAGAAAAAGAGAAAAAGAAAAAAATTACGTTAGTGCTCACTAAAACACTTTACGGTATGAAAAATGCCAAAACAAAAGAACATATGAAAAGAAGGGATGAAAAAGGTGAAAAGGTAGTGAAAAGGTGATAGAGTGTTCAAGGATAGTAAATGAGTCACTAAATTCCAAAATTGTACCCTACCAGCCCTTTAACCTTCATTACAATCTTAGAAAAGCCCTTATGTGATCTTAACTCAGAAATAAATAAATAATGGCATTTGAGTAAGTGGGAAAGCATATGGTAGTTGTGTCATATCATGTGAAGTTCTTTATGAGAATTGAGTACATTTCTCTTCTCTCTTGATCTTGTGTGTCTTTGTGGTGTATGTTGTCATTACTTCAGGAAAAGGGCCACTTCCTTGGTCTAATTGTGAGGGCATATGAATTTGAATGGATGACATGTTTCATATCTCTAATTTAGGTATAATGGGATTTTGAAAATATAGTGTAAGGAACAGACCGTCTTTCCAAAGGACGGTCCACCAGTCAAAGGAAGATATGCTGCAGGATAAAAGTTGAAATATAAAGTATGGGCCAAAGGACGGTCCATCCTTTAAAAGGATGGTGCGTCCATGTACACCCGACACTTCAAAGTTTGAATTAATTGGTCTTTTTGGAACATAGTATATATAAATTTTTCTTGTAATGTTTACAAAGCTTTTCCATTATTCAGTTCATACTTAGAGTAGAGAGTAGAAATTAGATAATTTAGCTCTAGTTTTTAAAGTAGATTTTAGATTTTAATTTGTAACTTGAAGATTCCAATTTATTTGTTAAAGATTTCAATTTCCATTAGTAAGCATGTATAATTACTTTAATTCTCTTCTTATTCTTACTATAGGTAACAAAACCCAGATCTAGGAGTGTGAACCCAATGGGTGGTGAACCCTAATGATCCCAATTTGGTAAAATTGAGTTTGGGCTTATGAACATTTGATTGATTTTTGTTTTGTAGGGTGTGATTGGTGATGAGAGTCATCTAATCCTACCCAATTACCTTTATGTGGCTTGAAAGAGAAAATTTAGGTTGGGTTAACATCATTCAACAATAACTCAACGCATAACCCTTGTTTAATGGATTGTCCTAGACATAAGTTGAATTCCAATAAACAACCAACAATTGGGTAGAAGGGAGTTCTTTTTAATTTTATAAATTTGAACTAGATTGACACCTATAGTTCTATTGAAAGATACTCATAGGTTGCCTAAGTAAATTGCTTACTTGTTCAACCCTAGCCCATTCTCAATTCTTCTACATTGGGTGATATAGGGGGATCGACTCATAATTGAGGTAACTTTCCTAGAATTATCTCTAATTGATGACATCCCTAGTATATTGTACTCTTTAGCCGTAGTTAAATTTCTCTCTTCTCAATTCGAATAGGTTCTAATCTTGCAATACTTCATTATTTAGTACTAGATAGTTTAGGCTTTGAGTAGCCTCTATGGGATTTGACCCCAATTCCTCATTGGGTTCTATATTTGTTGTGATCATTTACACTACCCAATATAGAGACTGGATTTGAACGACATCACGCTTCTATAATCATCCACTATTCTGATGAAGTATCTGAATTTATCATGTGTTACTATATGATAAATGCTCCATATATCAACATGTAACAATTGGAATATTTTGGTAATTGGTGGCTCTTTAATAAAAGGAAAGTCTTTCTTGTCTAGCCATGTATGGGAGAAAGTATTCCTGTTATAGGAAGGATTTTGCTCTTTATACAAAAGGACACATGTCCTATTCTGTTATGCCGCAATACATTCACATCATAACCGCAACAAATGGATGAAACAGAAGCTACATATTGGACTCTATCATGAACAACAACTTCATTTGAAGCAATAATAGAAATACAGTTATTATCAGGAAATGAAAACATTTATTCTAAACATTTGAATAAAAGCATTACTGCAATGAAAATTATAATTTGGTTTATGAGCGGAGCAGGTTAAGGATATAGAAGTAGCATGAAGTGAATGACTAGTGGAATATGGACTGTTGTTCTTCAAACACTTGGTGCACAAAAAGTATATGCCATCTCTGGCTCTACCAATCTCTAGAGGCCTCATCATTGGAGGGCCCTGTAGAAGGTAGATAATTTTTGAAAAAGCAATAATATTATTAAATTAAGAATCTAAAGAATAAATAAACTAGTTTTTATTTGAAAAAAGTTGCAAAAAGTATCCTATGCAACACAATATTAGGTGCAAGTGTCACACTACCAGTTTAAGCAACTTTCACTACAAGATGGTTAATAAAGGTTAAGGTATGTTTATGGTGTTTGATAATAATGATTTATTGAAGGTCATATGTTAGATGTCATTGAGTCTAGGATCCAAGAGTCGATTCTTAAGATAACTGCAAGACAAAATACTAAATCAATTGAAAAATCGCATACTATTGTACTAGCAAAGTTTACTGTTCAATTGTCAAGTGTTACGACCCAATTTGCTGGATTATGCAAGCACTTACTCGACTCTAATTCGATAAGAAAACCTCTTACCTTTCATCCCTTTAAAACATAATTTCTCAAGAGAAACATATTCATGAATAAAAATTATCAATTGAAAATGTAAAACCATCTTACATTTACAATCCCAAATAGTATTTCCTGAGGACCTAGTCTAGTTATGTGATAACACTCAAATCCCAATCCTGTAAAAGTCTGATGCGGATGTTGTCAATAAAGAACCCAACTAGATTGGGGTGGATCCAACATGGAGTATGGTCAAGATATAGAATAACATTAGTATTTAAGCTTTTAAATCTATTATTTCCTAAAAGGGGGGTTTTGTAAGAAAGTAATCATGTAACAGTATTGACAATTGGATTGTTATCAAGATAATGTAATTAACTAGGGAAGTGCTCCCCATGGGTTTGTAACTACTTCGTGTTTTAGACTTGTGATCTATCCCAATGCTTGACTTGTAGAAATGATAACATAGATTCATCGAAATGACTATTTTGTCCCTATTGGATGACTATACTCAATTACCGAATTAGGTCTCTCGAGTAATTTTACTTTAACCGTTATTAATTTGTTCCAAATTAATTATCCTGCCACTGTATCTCAAGTCATACAATGAACCACAACATTCAATACTTTGTTGTTATTCTCTTTTCCTAATCTATACCTGACACGACCCGAACATAGACCCGGATCGAGACACGGGAACAAAGAACCCCGAGAGGCTCCGAGTCGACCCATGTCATGAATATGACATATAAACTCAACATAATAATGTGGAAGTCTAACATATATAGAATAGCAAAATTTTGAAAATCTGATAACATCAAATATCTAAATACATAACAGCGATCTGAAACTGAAAATATACTATGTCTGATAAGCCTCTACATACTGACGAGTTGATAGGACAAGAGCCCAACTAACTCACTAAAACTAAAACTGAAGATACTGAATACAACTGATGAAAGGGTCACTCTTGTTGGGAAGTGCTAGTCTGAGGATTTAGCTAACGACGCGGCTGAACCTAAATGTAGGAGCCTATATCATGCAATGATACAGGATAGAGTATGCGGTCTGTACATGGAATGTACCGAGTATTCAAGATAAGTAAAAACACTAAGTAAGTAAAATTAGAGATCATGCATATCATAAAATATTTCACCATAAGAGTTTGAGAGTAGGGCTTGTATGCTATTATCTGAAAACATGATTTAAACATAGCTGAATATCATAACTGAATCGAATGACCCAAAGCTGGAAGTGATAATCAAAAGTACAATTGAACATTGGGTCAAACCTGCTGAAATCATAATATCATTACTAATGAACATGCATAACTGAAATCATGAGAAACAATGGGAGACTCGTCATATAATCGACATTACAACGATAGAGCTTATGTAGTCCCATCTATTATACTAAAGTGGGCAGAGCCGTCCAATGCCATGCCAGGGCTAAGGACGCTACCCTGATATCAATATCAAGCTGAAGGCCCCTTGGGGGTAGGGGAAGCTCACAAGGGAGGTCCCAAATAATCTGATCATACCTATGTTGGCATGTAGTTTTGAGACACTGGGTTGACTAATCCTTAGCCTTCTCAGTGCTATACACTACTCATCAAATATGCATATGCTCTCCATCATTTTCCAATGAAGCTGAACTATCATCCAGTGACGAAGCTGGATCATAACATGATATATAAAATCTGAAAACATAACATGAGGAGCCTTGGCTCAAATCATACCATAAGCTAAAAAAAGTGGGATTCTAGACTCCAAAATCCATGTGGTAAGCCAATAACATGAAATCGAGATAAATCATGAAACATACTTAATCATATGGGCTTGCCAAAACTTACATACTTGAAATAGACTTTGATATTCAAAAACATGAATATATACATGGATAATTCGAAATCATACTTGCATCATAAACATCTCATCATACTCAGCAACATAGATAATAATCTCATCTTTTCATGGACTCTTATAATTGGGCATAATAATTTGTAAAATTTTGAAAACATGATTTGTAATTGAAAACATTATAAAACATGCCCATGAATCATAATTCAACATTAGAAACATGAATAGAATTTATCCATGATAGATACTTAGAGAATTCACAAGTTGGGTTAAAACCCCATAGGTCATCAACTAGGAATTTCCATGAATTTGAGAAGGAATTGGGCATAGGAGTGGATGCATACACCCATTCATAACCCTACATACCTGGTACTTTTGATTTCTCAACTTTCTTGAATTCCCCAAAGGAAATTGAAGAAGACTTGATGAATTTCTAAGCTTGATCACACTTAGGTACTTCTAGGCTTGCATGCATAGAGAGAGGTAGGTTAAGAATGAGTTAAGCCCTCTTAAAACACACCTATCTAGGCTTAAAAAGACATAGTTTAGGTATTAGGAACTTAGAAATTACGGAAAAGCCCATATTAAATTTGCCGCGAAAAACACACTGCCAATCCTACCGAGAAAGTGATGACTCAATGTCTGAGGGACGACTCATGGTGATAAGTCGTTAGTTTCGCTGCCCAAAATTTCCATCTTCAAGTCGTTCCTGACCAATGCTGACTCCACAACTCGTTACCTTGACCATGATTCGTGGCTTGTCTCCTGGTCAGCCCCAAATTTCAAAAACCATCCAACTCTCCCTTCACTCCACAAGTCACCTAATGACTCGTAGTGCACCTCATGGGTCACTAGATAACTCGTCATGTGACTTGGTGCAGAAATTTTTGTTTTATCTATTTCAATCGTCGGGTCTGATCTTAGGGCTTTCGAGGTATTAAAATATCTCCCCCTTGGGAACATTTGTCCTCGAATATGGATAAACATACTGAAAAGCTGGTGAATACAATTGTCATACCAAATACTAAACATTTAGAGTTGAAAACTGACGGAGTAACTGACTTCGAACTGAAATACATTGCTGAACTGAATTAATTAATGAATCACACATACATACATCAACATGAAAGAAACTAGGACACATAAACTGAATAGAATACTAAGGAGGAAACTGATACCTCAAGCTGAAACTGAGTCGAAAGGGAATATATGCGGGTATTTAGCCATCTTATCTGCTTCGGTCTCCCGTGTAGCTCCCTCAACGTGCTAGTTACTCCACAAAACCTTCACTGAAGCTACTTCTTTATTTCTTAGCTTCTGAACCTGATTATCAAGTATTTCCCTCGGAATCTCCTCATAGCTAAGACTATCCTTCACACCTACGCTCTCCACCGGGACAACCAGAGCTGGATCACCCATGCACTTCTTTAAGAGCGATACATGGAAAACTGGATGTACTGAAGGCAATTCTGAGGGAAACTCGAACTCATACGCTACCTTGCCAAACCGTCTCACAATTCGGTATGGGCAAACATAATGGGGACTGAGTTTCCCTTTCTTTCCGAACCTCATCACTCCCTTCATGGGAGATACATTCAGAAAATACCCAATCATCAACTTCAAACTCAAGTTCTCTCTTCCTCATATCCGCATAGGACTTTGGGATATTTTCATACTTTCCCTTATAAGTTGAGCCTTCTCCATAGCCTCATGGAATGAATTTGATCCTACCATTGCAGCTTCACCGATATCGAACCAACTAATAGGTGACTTACATCTCCGCGCATAAAGAGCCTCAAATGGAGCCATCTGAATTTTGGAATGATAACTGTCGCTATATGCAAACTCAATGAGAGGTAAGCAGTCATCCCAACTACCCTTGAAATCAATAACACACACTCTTAATATATCCTCAAGATTTTAAATTGTCCATTCATCCTGACCATCTGTTTGCTGGTGAAATGCTGTGCTAAGCTTTACCTGAGAACCAAGTTCCTTCTAAAATGATCTCTGAAACTGGGAGGTAAAATGAGTACCTCTATCTGATATGATGGACAAGGGCACTCCATGCAACTAAACTAGCTCCTGAATGTACAACTTAGCATATTCTTCCACTGAATCGGTAGTTTCGATCGGTAGAAAGTGAGCTGCTTTAGTCAACCTGTCCACAACAACCCAAATAGAGTCATACTATCAACGAGTACGAGGCAGCTCCATAATGAAGTCCATATTGATTTCCTCCCACTTTCAAGTAGGAATGCTAATTTCTTGAAGCACACCTTTGGGACTTTGATGCTCAACCTTCACTTGTTGACAGTTCGGACACTTAGCCACAAACTCTATGTCCTTCTTCATGCCATTCCACAAATAAACTTCCCACAAGTCACGATACATCTTGGTGGCACCTTAATGTATAGAGTATCTGGAACCATGAGCCTCATGCAACATCCACTCCCTCAAGTCATCAACTCCCCGTATACACAAACAACCCTTATATCGTAGTACCCCATCTCCCCCTTGGGAGAAAACCTCCACCTTCTTATTCTAAATGGCTTCCTCAACTTTACTAAAATAGGATCCTTGTTTTTTCATGCTTTGACCTCGGTTACCAAGAAATTCTAATCCATTTTGAACAATGTCACCACCATCCGTGGAGTCAACGGGAAAAACTCCTACTCGTACAAGTCGATGCACATCCTTCACTGACTCTTTCTTTTCCTCATCTACATGGGTCACACTCTCCATAGAAAGCCTGCTAAGAGCATCTGCCACCACATTAGCCTTGCCAAAATTGTAAAGCACACTCATATCATAATCCTTAAGAAGCTTCAAGATGTAGATTTAGATCCTTTTGGGTAAACACACATTGTAGGCTTTTTTGGTCCATAAACACATCCACATGGACCCCGTACAGATAATATCTCCAAATCTTAAAGGCAAATACTACCGCCGCCAATCCAAGGTTATGAGTTGGATAGTTCATCTCATAGACCTTCAGCTGCATAGAAGCATAGGCTATAACCTTACTGTGCTGCATTAATACACAACCAAGACTGATCCTTGAGGCGTCACAATATACCACAAACCCATTGATACCCTTAGGTAGGGTCAACACTGGTGCTGAGGTGAGTCGAGTCTTCAACTCTTGGAAGCTCTTCTCACAGGCCTCTGACTATTGGAACTTCACTTTCTTTTGGGTCAACTTATTCAATGGATGAAAACCCTTCAACAAACCTTCAGTAGTAACCCACTAAACCCAAGAAACTCCTGATATTTGAAGGACTCACTGGTCTAGGCCAATTCTTCAATGCTTCTATCTTCTGAGAGTCCACCCGTACACCCTCACATGACACCACATGACCCAAAAATGCTACCGAGTTTAACCAAAAATCACATTTGATAAACTTAGCACATAACTGGAGATCCATAAGAGTCTGTAACACCACCCTCATATGAGTAGCATGCTCCTCTTCGCTCTGAGAGTATATGAGAATATCATCTATGAACACAATCACAAACATATCCAAATACGGCTTGAACACCTTATTCATCAAATCCATAAAAGCTGTAGGAGCATTCGTTAGTCCTAAATACATAAATACAAACTTGTAGTGACCATACTGAGTTTTGAAAGCTGTCTTCAGAATGTCACTCTCTCGAACCCCAAGCTGGTGATACCCAGGTCTGAGGTCTACCTTTGGAAAACACTAAGAACCCTAAAGCTGGTCAAACAAGTCATCAATTCTAGGGAGATGATACCTGTTCTTAATAGTGACCTTGTTCAATTGTCGATAGTCAATGCACATTCGAAGGGAACCATCCTTCTTTAGGATGAAGAGAACTGGTGCACCCCACGAGGATTTTCTAGGTTTGATGAACCCTTGTCTAAGAGATCTTTGAACTATTCCTTCAACACCTTTAGCTCAGCTGGAGCCATTATGTAACGAGGAATAGATATGGGATGCGTATTGGGAAGAAGGTCAATAACAAAGTTGATCTCCCGATTGGGAGGAATTCCCGATAAATCATCTCGAAATACTTTCGCATATTCGCACACTATAGGAACTAACTGGATAGTCGGGGTTTCTAACTTAGCCTTCTTAACCCTAACTAGATGGTACATACAAACCTTATAAAATCATCTTTCTAGACTTAAGATAGGAAATGGAGCGACCTACAGGCACAACTAAACTACCTTTCCACTCTAGGACCGGCTCACCCAGAAACCGAAACTCTATCGCACGGGTTCTACCAATTTACTAAGGCATAACATGCATGTAGACAATCCATGTCAAAGATATAATCAAAATCTATCATGGCTAGCTCTACCAAATCTGCTGAAGTGACTTTTTGAAGGATTGTGATAGGGCAATTTCTATATACCCATCGACCTATAACTGAATCACCGACTGACGTAGAGATTGAGAAGGGTTCTGATAGGATTTCAGGACTGACTATGTTCGGGGTGTTTATAGGGGTGTATAAAACGACACGCAAGTGCACGTGGTCGAACAAGTAGTAAGTGGCTTTAGTAAGCCAAGTATCGATCCCACAGAGACTTAGGTTAAGTGCAAATTGCTCAAGTATACTATATTTTTACTTCTAAGTATGCTGACAACAACATAACCAAAAAGTTAATAATTTTTTTATAAATTTTATGCTAAAACTAAGAACAATTATCTACTTTGAATCTGAACTATGGATACGAGCATGCTAAGGTTAAACGAACATGTAATGAAACTGATTATCATCATAAATTGGTTAATCTTTTCTTCCTGTTGCTAGCCAAGAACATTTGCCAAGAGATTAAAACTCTCGTATTTAACCTCACTTAAGAAACATGAACCATCCGTCTACATTTCTGTGATCAAATGCAATTCATGTTCTAGCCATACAATTCCGGTTCCTAAATTGACTAATACGACTTTCAGGTATATTTCTATCCTGAATGCACATCAAAACTCAATTTTCCCAAATCAAGTAAAGAACAATATCCTATTAATTCACAACTTTCCAATTTCGTGCTCTCTCGAGTGAAATCGGACTTTTTAGATGTACATTAATGTAGGCCACACACCAATGCAGTAAGAACAAGAATTAATAGAACAACATGGAAGAAAAAGATGAAAAACCAGATAATCAATAATCAAATTTCATCACAATTGTTCACAACCTCAGCAAGGAAGGGAATTAGCCACTCATTTGTGGATTAATCATCATAAAACGAGTGTTAATCATACAAACAATTGAGTTAAAGGAGAAAGAAAGAGAGAAAAAACCCTGAACTTTTCGTCCCTCAACTGCCTGTAACCCACGTCCTTGCTCCACCAAGTCTGAAGTATGAAAAATAAACCTAAGTATGCTATTTATAGTAGTAAGACTCTTTCCTGGAATAACAAGCAACGTGTCACGGAGTGCATCGCAGAGCACTGCCTCCGTGACACGCTACGGATGCGGAGGCTCTCTGGAAATCACCCGAATTTGGCCCCGGCAGCACCCTGCCGCGTTGACAGCGTGTCACGCTGCTTGGGCAGCGCGTTGCCACCTCTTGGTCGCGCAACCAACCTGCCGTGGCACGTTGCCAATGCGCAGGTGGGCTGTTGTGGTCGGCCTTCCTGCCGTGGCACGTTGCCAATGCGCAGGTGGGCTGTTGTGGTCGGCCTTCCTGTCGTGGCACGTTGCCAATGCGCAGGTGGGCTATTTTGTGCCTCCTCTTTGCCGACGTTCGCGTGTTAATTCCGTTTGCAAGCATCTACTTCCCCAACTCTTGGATTAGTTACTCAAAAGTCATCAAAACCTACAAAACAAAGGCTAATCATGTTGGTTAGCACATATCTTCACTTCATATAAAATTACATGAAAATGTATACAATAACTTAGATAAACAAGACTAATTTAAGTCATAAAGCGTATCTAGTGCATGCTATTTTTGCCCGTGATCAGACTCCAAAACTACTGAAACATAGGGCGTCACAAAAGATAAGGTAGCCCCTGGATCTAACAATCATATACATCAAGGTGGAATAGTCATAACATACCAGTCACTATATCTTGAGAGGTCTCCTGCTCCTGACGAGATGTGTGGGCATAGAATCTGTTCTAACGCTGACCACCACCTACACTAGTGGAGGCTCCCTGTTGAACTGAGCGTGCTGGTGGGGCTGCTGAAATAGTGGCTAGGTCTGGCCTCTACCATGGCTCGGTGTCGCTACTAGGAAATCTCTGAGAATATATTCGCACTTCCCACACCCGATACAAGCACGCGTACCTTCTAAGAACTGAGTAATGTGTCGCTGTCCACACATATCACAAGCTGGAATACTGGGCTACACAGATCTGCTCACCTAACCTCAAGAGCCTGATGCTCGTCCCCTCTGGTCGCACCTAGATTTGGATGCTGCACTTGCTGTTGATGGCACCGGGTATGATGATCTCTGGTGGGACTGCTGATGGTGCCCACCACTAGGTCTCTGCTGGGCGAATCCAAAGCTATCAGTCCTAGCCCTCTTGGCCTCTCTCTCCTTCTCACTCACCTGCACTGCCTCTATCTGCTGGGCGTATAGAACTATCCGTGAAATATCAATGATTTGATGGAGCATCATGGTCTGGCAATCTTTGACAAAATAATCTACTATCTCATGCACGAACCGACACACTTGATCCCTCGGGTTTGCCACCATCTCAGGTACATATTTGCATAAGGGGGTTAACTCTAGAGCATACTCCTAGACCATCATGTTGTTCTGCCTCAAGTTCACGAACTCAGCAACTTTGACTTCCCTTATCTCTCGGGGAAAGAACCAATCAAAAAACACAGTATAGAACTCATTCCAACCAATAGGGCTTGCTCCAACTGCCCTACCATCCTTCTACTATTTGAACTAGATATGTCCTACGCCTTTCAATTGATAAGAAGCTAAATCTACGCACTCCTTCTCGGTCACCCCTATGATTTGGGTGATTTTCTGAGCCTCATTAATAAGCTCATGCAGGTCCTCGTCCACCTTCGACCCAAGGAACTCTGGAGGGTTCATCCTCCGAAAATCTCTACCTCTCACCGTTGCCGCATTCCTATTCTCAGGGACATGCACTACCGCCTCTTGGTTGACTTAGGCAGTCAAAGCCTGAGCTAGCATTTGAATGGTAGCCCTACACTCTGCATGGGCCACCTACTCGGGCACATGATCCTGGGGGCTAGTGGGGCCTACTGTTGCCCATCTCTGTTGCCATTCCCATGGCCATTCCCATTTTTGTTTCTTCTTCCATTAACTCAGTGAGGAGGCATGATTCTGCAAACTCGTATAGCATGAGTTAGAAGGATAGAGAGACATTTCTTTGCACAACATTATCAAGAAAGAAAGGAACATTTCCTAAAATCTTTCATAGCCTCTTCATCATAAGTGTGGTGTGCTTCACACCCATGAAAAATACTCTACTTAACGCGACTTTCAGACACCCTAGGAAACTTCATAACCTAATGCTATGATACAAAGTTTGTCACGACCCGAACATAGGTCCGGATCAAGACACGGGACAAAGAACCTCGAGAGGCTGCAAAACAACCCATGACATGAACATGACATCTAAAATCAATATAATAATGCGGAAGTCTGACATATATAGAATAGCAAAAGTTTGAAAATATGATAACATCAAATATCTGAATACATAACAACAGTCTTAAACTAAAAATATACTATGTCTGATAAGCCTTTACATACTGACGAGTTGATGGGACAAGACCCCAACTAACTCACTAAAACTAAAATTGAAGATACTAAATACAATAGATGAAAGGGTCCTCAAAGGATGAGGACTCACCAACTCTAGCAGGGAGGTGCTACTCTGAGGATCTGGCTAACGGTGACACTGAACCTAAATGTCAAAGCCTGTATCTTGAAATGATACAACATAAAGTGTGTGGTCAATATATGGAATATACCGAGTAAACAAGCTAATTCAAATGCTAAGTAAGTAAAATCAGATATCATGCATATCAAAAAATATTTCATCATAGGGCTTCCATGCTATTATTTAAAAACATGATTTAAACAGAGTTGAATATCATAACTGAATCGAATGACCCAAAGCTGGAACTAATAATCATAAGTAAAACTGAAAATTGGGTCAAACCTGCTGAAATCGTAATATCATGACTGATGAACATGCATAAATGAAATCATGAGGAACAATGGGGGACTCGTCATATAACCAACATTACCACGATAGAGCTTACGTGGTCCCAACTATTACACTCAAGTGGGAAGAGCTGTCCAAAGCCTTGCCAGGGCTAAGGATGCTACCATGATATCGATATCAAGTTGAAGGCCCTTTGGGGGAACGGAAAGCTCACAAGGGAGGTCCCAAATAATTTGATAATACCTATGTTAGCACGTAGTTCTGAGGCACAGGGTTGACTAATTGTTAACCTACTCAGTGCTGGAAACTACACTAAAAAACATGCATATGGTCTCCATCATTTTTCAATAAAGTCAAACCGTCATCTAGTGAAGAATCTGAATCATAACATGATATACAATCTAAAAACATAACATGAGGAGCCTTGGCTAAAATCATACCACAAGTTGTAAAGAGTGGGAGTCTAGACTCCAAAATCCATAGGTAAGCTAATAACATGAAATCGAGATAAATCATGAAACATACTTGAGCATTTAGGCTTGCCCAAACTTAAACACACCTGAAATAGACTTTCATAACATAAAACATGAATATAGCAATGGGTAATTCAAAATTATACTTGCATCATAAACATTTATCGTACTTAGAAATATAGATCATAATACCATCTTTCATGGACTCTCGTAATTGGACATCATAATTTTTAAAACTTTGAAAACATTTTTTGTAATTAAAAACATTATAAAACATGTCCAAGAATCACAATTCAACATTAGAAACATGAATAAAATTTGTCCGCGATAGATACTTAGAGAATTCACAAGTTGGCTTAAAACCCCATAGATTATCAACTAGGAATTTCCATGAATTTGAGAAGGAATAGGGCATGGGAGTTGATGGATACACCCATTCATAACCCTACATACCCGGGTACTTCTGTTTCTCAACTTTCTTGAATGCCCAAAGGAAATTGAAGAAGACTTGATGAATTTCTAAGCTTGATCACCCTTAGGAACTTCTAGGTTTGCATGCATGGAGTGGGATAGGTTAAGAATGAGTTAAACCCTCTTCAAACACACCTATCTGGGATTAAAATGATGTAGTTTAGGTTTTAGAAACATAGAAATTACGAAAAAGCCCTTAATAAATTTACAAGAAAAAATACACTGCCAGTCCCAGCAAGGGACTGACTGACTCTTTGCCTGAGGGATGACTCATGGTGATGATTCATTGGGTTCACTTGCCAAAATTTCCATCTTCAAGCCCGCTCCTCACCACGGCTGACTCCATGACTCGTTAGACTGACCATAAGTCGTGACTTGTCTCATGTTCAACCCTAAATTTAAAAAACCAGCCAACTCTCCCTTCACTGTACGAGTCACCTAAAGACTCGTGGTGCACCTCATGGGTTACTGCATGACTCAACCTGTGACCTGGTGTAGAAATTTGTTTTTTCTCCATTGTAACCATCGGGTTTGATCTTAGGGCTTTTGAGGTATTACACTATCCTTCTAGATTTAAGAAAGTACAGAATTAGGTAAGTACTAACGTTTCTCTTTGTTAAGAAATGTTTAAGATTGAAGAGAATACAACACAAGATTTAGTATTGGTTTAGAATCACTTTTTGCAAACCCTATCTTGTTAATTTACCATGATTTCCACAATTCTAGTTGTGGAGGTTTTAGCCTCTCATGATTGTAAGAAAACAATTAGCATTCATAGACAAAAGCATAATTTAGAACTTACAATAATGATTGAAAAGTAAATCCACTTGATTATTGCAAAAGACCAATGAACAACAACTCAAGTTGTAGTACCTCAGAAGTGCCTAAGTCTAGACTCAGGGATTTGAAATGAGAAGAAGTAGAAAATCTGAGATTGGACTTAGAACAACTCATGGTATGAGTCGTTGGAAGGTGTAATGGCCCGTGGTAAATACCTGTGGACAGATTCTGAAGAAGGAGACTCAGTGATAACGAGGCTAGGGACGACCCATTGGGTGATGTAATGGGTCATGGGTTAGGTCATTGTCTGTCTCTGTGATACTAGGTTTGGATGTTATGAGCTGTGGTACAACTAGTTTTAAGTGATCATGAGAAGGTACAGTGAAAACTTATGGAGGTAATGGAAGGGACCAATGACTAGTGCGTTGGAGGTACGAGTTGTTGGCTGACTCGTGGTGGAAGTCGCAGAAATTGTAAGCGTGGAATCAATTGTGATGACAAGAAGACACAAAGGGTCATTGTCTTGAGTAATGACCCGTTTTGTCGAGTCATCATATGTAGGACCTGAGAATTTAAGAAATGCTGGAAGGAAGTAACAGATGGATACCACTAGTCGTGGTATCGAAGGACGACTAGTGATATTGGTCGTGGTCACTGGTAGTGTTATATTTTCAGATTTTTCAATAAGGGTATTTTCATAATTTCTAAACTCCAAGGCCTTAAACAATGTCATTTTAAGCTCCGTCAGAAGGGTTTTAAGAGTGCTAAACCTATCCTAAGATTTACCATTGCATGTATGCAAGTTTAGAGTTCTCCCTTGGAGATCAAGCTTGAGAAATTCTCCAATTCTTTCTCCAATTCCATTGGGCTTTCAAAGAGGAGAGTAAATTAGATTTACCCAGGTATGTAGGGAAATGAATGAAAGCTCCTTCCACTCTCATGCTCAAAATTCTCCTCAATTCCATGAATTTAAATTCTAGATTCAAGGTAATGACCTTATGGGGTTTATTCTTAATTTTTGTAAAATTCTCTATTGTTATACACTGAAAGCCCAAAGATCAGACCCGGGAGTTGAAATGGAGAGAACTGGAAATCTGGCACTAGGTTATAGAATGAGTCATTCTGTGACCCGTGGGGTAGACCACGAATCGTGAAGAGACTCGTGGTGAGGTACAGGACTTGAGTTGAAATTTTGCGTTTTAAAGTCCCCACAGACCTGACCACGAGTCGTGGTCAATCCCCATGACTCATTGAGTCAGTCATAGGCAAGGGTTAAGGGAAATTGATAGAAAAGATTGGCAGTGTACCCTGCGGTTGGTCACCACGAGTCATGGTCAGACACCCCGATTCGTAGGATGAGTCATAGCTAGTCGGTTGTTGATGATTTGAGAATTTGGGCAGTGAAAGTGATGAGTTGTGACCACGAGTCATGGACCCAGTAACAAATAGTAGGATCCCCCGTGGAGAGCCCTAGATGAATTATTGGGCAGTGCACTCAACAACTAATTTCGTGAGTCGTGGTCTTAGGAAACGACTCATCGAGTCCCTCGTTGGGACTAGCAGTTAGTTTTTAACTGAAAATTTATTAAGGGTGTTATTGTCATTCCTAAGCTGTAGCGCCCTATACTATATCGTTTTAGGCTATTTTCAGGGTGTATTAAGATAGGTTAAGTCATTCTAGCCTATTCAAAGCTCATGCATGCAAAGTTCAAGAGTGTAAATGGTGATCAAGCATTAAACCCCAAGGTTCTTCATCAATTGTTCTTTAATTCCTATTGGGCATGTAAGGGAGTGATAGAATCCAAGTCTCTCAGGTATGTAGGGTTATGAGTGGGTGAATTCATTCACACCCATGCCCAATCTCTCCTAATTTATGAAATTCTATTTGAAAATCTGATGGGGTTTTTGTCATGCCCCACCTTGGGAGGCATGACTGGCACCTGGTGCCCTACTAGGACCTGAACTGCTGAGCTGTCTGAGCCCAAGCACCTCTGGTGTAGGGATGACTCTATTCTAGAATCAAGAAAACAATGGGCTATATAGCGACTGTAAATACAACCCCCGGCCGACAAGGCCTATGGCCACTTGTGAAAAATATACAGCTAACCAAAGACAAACAATCATAGGTGGTCCTATGTGGGCCGACAAGGCCACCGTGACATCTAGTTATAAATGAAAAGTAATCAGATGCTAAACTGAGCTATGACCGACAAGGCCACCAATCAACAGCTAAACAAGGCCCCACACGACAAACTTACATAATCTAAAACACATATGGCCACACACGGATGATATCATCTAACCGCAGGGAAGTAACACAATCTGCAAGACTGAAGGCGTAATAAGATGGACGGGACAAGGCCCTGACCTGCCCATACTGTACAAACAAAAGAAATAAACCTCTATCACACAAGCTCCGGAAGAAGGGAGCTGATGGCTCTGTACGGCTGAGTGGAACTACGAGGGACCTGCTCCTCGTCTATCTGTACCTGCAGGCAAGTAATGCAGTGCCCTAGAAGGGCATCAGTACAATATGTACCAAATATGTAAGGCTATAGATATGCTGAATATGACTAGAAGTAAATAAAAAGAAGAGCCAAAATATTAACCTGTACGCCTGCTGATTCGGAATCTGCATCTAACTAACACTATATGTACATAAGCCCCTAAAATGTAGCTGTGTCTGAGTACGAGTCCAGAGGACTCCTGATATCTACCCCCCGGGCGTAAACGCTCGGCCGGGGTGTATAAGGCCAACCACGACAATATGAGGATCTGGATCCCCATCTTCATCCCTTGAGGACGGCATGCAGCTCCGTAGAGCGACGTATCCTTGCCCCTGGGGGGCGAGCAACACAGCTATTAACCCTGGGGTGGTCATGGAAGGCTCCTAACTGAGGGCAACCCCAACCCAGGTGCTATACTGACACATCAATCTATCTGTATAAAGAGAGCATATTTGGCCTTCTGGGCCTCTCGATAGTGCTACTCGCTTCTGGGATAATCTGTACGACTGTCTGCAGGCACGCCATGTGCCCGTATTTGATCAGAGAATCCTGATAGTTATCATGATCTCTAATAATCTGGGATGAATAGGGCAAGGTATGAAGTAGCCTAACAATACTCTGAATGTCCTACTCGGACATCTATAACTCATGAATAACTGTGGGGTTGGGAATAACTAACTTCTTTATTCTTCTAATTAGACAACTATTGGGCTGGGCTTGGTCGAACTTGTTTCTACGCGATCGGCATCCTGGTCCTTCATAGGATCTTACCGATCTCCTTAACTTGTGGTTAACACTGTACTACCAGACTACTACTGACTTCTTAAGCCTTGTCTGAATCCACTCGGATCTATATTACTGTTCTGGGCAATTCTCAACCTTATAGGCAATTCTATATAGACTGTCCCTCTCCTAGCACTCTGTACCTGAATATATTACAAGAACCGGCTAGAGTGATGGCCCGTCACCGACTACTGATGTGAAACCCCTCCTTGGGGTACCCACAGGTTTATCTGACTCGGACTACTGGACTGGCCTGCTGGGCATCCTATGTGATAAATGTTAAGTCAACTAGGACTAAAAATCACTGATAAGGCTAAAGGGATGGAGGACGATCACTCAATACACTGGACAACCATGATGTCGCTAACTCTAGAATATGCCTATTCTGTCTCTATTTCTTGTTCTGAAACGTGCGATAACGTCAATGACCTCTAGGGATGCTTTCCTGCCAATACATGTGCCAACTGGTCGTTAGACCGCCTAACTGCGCCTACACTGTTTAACCAACTGATTCAGGACAATAACTCTTATGAGCTTTTGAAGTCTATGCCTGGCAATGAACCTATAAGTCTACCTTTACAATAAACTGCGAACTAAAAGAGTTTCTGAACGCGAATCACATTTAACCTACTTCCTTTTAGCGAGGGGTCCTGAAGTACAATTTGTATATGTTTTCTAGCAGCGAACCAGAATTTATGTAATTGTAATCCCTATTAGCAGTTACTTGCAACATATCTGATATTTATATATGTATATCAATAATAGCTAGTTACAACATATAGAATTACAATCTAACTGTAGCAACCATCTGCTGTGTCTTAGATCGTTATTTCTATTTGACAACATAAGTCATAACACTGCACGACAAGGATACTTGCTGAGAGTTAATCCTTACATACCTCATTCTCCGTTTTTCTGGCTAACTGATGAGTATCAGCTCGTATTCAACTTCCCTTCTTAACGATAATCATATTAATAGAAGAATAGGTCCAACTTCGTTACTAAATTCAAAGAAAACAATAACTTTATATGTATATACTGACTATACTTCAACTTATTGAAAGATGATCAAAAACTCATAATTTCTCGGGAATCTAGAAGGGAGAAATACTTACTTTAAGCCTGGGATCATATTGACACTAGTTTGGAGCAATTCCAACAACTTTGGTTCGGCAGGACGATGATTCGCCGGGCGAATTTCACGAAACTAACTCCGTAGAAATACTCCCTGCAGCCTTATACTTCGATACCCGAAGTTAATTTGGATTTGGACGGCGTTTAGCGGCATAATCGGATGAAAATTAAATGTTCTCCCTCGTCCTCACCTCTGTTGGTCGTAGTTTACTTGAGAAATAACATGAAATCTAAGGGTGAGGCCTATATATACTTGAAGAAGCATACAAAGCAATATGGAACGCCGGCCAATGCGTTGATTCTGCTCCATGCCACGTTGGCTAACGCGGAGGAGCAGCTCCATGCCACTTTGCCCCTCTGGGAAGCTTGGTTTGGCCTCCTCTCGCGAAATCCCGACTTGGCACTCATTCGGCCTTTCCCCGGGACGTTTCATCGTACGTATAGCACTCTAAAACTTTCAACCAACATACGAATAGGCTGACTAAATGCTAAAAACTTACGGGGTGTAACAACCTCCCCCCCTTAAGAACATTCGTTCTCGAATGTTAACTTCTACTTTCAAGAACCTTAACCTTTCAATTACTTATTCTGGAAAAATTTTGACAGAGTCTCCCCTATAATATGGACTATCCAAAAACCCCGAAACGCACAAAAGTCCAATACAGGTACTCCACACAAAACTATAACATTCATTTCACATTAGACTGAAGTTAACTACTCCATGTATACATGTATATAATGCAACTTAGGAAACAATAACAACAACATACCTCTAGCTACACAATCTGACTAAGTCAGAAATAACTGAGGATATCTAGTTTTCATATGGGCTTCTGCCTCCCAGGTCATCTCCTCTAGGTTCTCATTCCGCCATAATACTTTAACGGAAGCAACATCTTTAGTTCTTAGTCTGCGGATCTACAGATCTAGTATGGCCACTGCAGCTTCTTTCTAAGCTAACTCCTCAGTGATTTAGACGTCTTTGGCTGGGGCAATCCGGGAGGGATCTTCTATGCACTTCCTCAGCATTGATACATGAAAAACTAGGTGAATGGATTCTAATTCTGAGGGTAAATCCAATTCATAAGGCACCTAGCCTATCCTTCGGCGAATTTGATAAGGTCCAATAAACCTCGGGTTGATCTTGCCTTTCTTACCAAATCTCGTCACGCCCTTCATCGGCAAAACCTTTAGGGATACCCAGTCACTACATTAAACGCTAGGTTTCTCCGCCACACATCAGTATAAGATTTCTGGCAACTCTGAGCAGTCAGCAGACGTTCTCTGATAAGCTTTACTTTTTCCTTCTGCCTATTTTAACATGTCCAGGTTTGCTTTATCTGCCTGAAGTTATCATCCAAAAGGCTTCCACTACCATTTATAGTAGGCCTCGAGAGTCTGAGTTGTATATTCCACTTTGCCACCAATTAGGGTACGAGGAACTGTGCTTAAGTTAACATATGTCACCATCTGTTCTAACATCCTTTCCTAAAATTTAGTCGTAAATTGCGCCCCTCTGTCGGAGTTTATCAAATACTGGGGCTCCGTGCACTCCATCTACTTCTGGGGTATTTAACCCAACATAAGTCTTAATGGCGACATAATTTCATCTGGAGAGGCATGAATGGACCTCATTGGTCTTATTATACTGACTCAAATAAGGTGAGGCTACACCTGGTGTGAGATAACCCTGTGACTGTATTCAAATTAATTACTCTCCACTCCCTTGCAGACACGACCATGCCTTATATTGGATAACTCAGTTCCTACTATTTCACCTTTTCTGTCCTGTCACTGGGGCTCTACTTCTATAATTTAATAATATCTCCTACCCTATCGTACCATTTCATTGCATTTTCATTAAATTCTGGGAGCAACGAACACATGCACCTTAGCTATAGTCTGCTATTTGAAATTTCGCCACCCTTGGAATGTGAGGTCAACATACGAACCTTGTGACCTTGCTTGTTGTTATATTGAAGTCCTGTAACTGTCTGCTGGGCCTTGTTTCCAAGATGCACTAGACTAGAGTCTCCGTGTCGGCACTCTCTTACCTTCCCCTTAGGCGGGCATACCGCAACATTCTAGGCTATAACCTTACTGTGTCTTAGTTGTTAGCCCAAGGCTTAGTCCTTAATATGCGATGTTCTACCAACCTGGAGGTGATTCTAATTTCGCCCAAAGACTGGTATTCATGCTTTTCCCCTTACCTTCCTTTAGGAGCTCTAGGGTTCATGGTACTTGCCCTACACTGTCAATAAAGTTACAGGCCAGGTTTTAGCCTATACTTCTTCTGGCCTGCAGTCAGACCCATTTTAATCATATGACCTCCCTGTCTTTAGATTTCACAAACTAAGATCATAACCATTATCTTGCAGGCATATTCTACCGTCATTAGCATGCTACGACGGATTCAGCCTTTTTCTGACTTGAACTTGACTATGACTGGGAATTTATCACTGATGGATTCTTACACACACTTCGAGTAATCTGGTAGCCTTACCTGCTCTTCAAACTTATCACTATGAAGGTCTGGGAAATTTATATAAATATTTGGGGTCCCCACTATTTCCTAATACTTTCTGGAGTCAACAAATCCAACCTTCACTTACTATTTACTCCGGCCAACATCGCCTCAATTCTTACGCCCTTTCCTATACTGGAAAAAAAACTATGAGGTAGGAATAGCCTTTTCTTACCGCAGTGAAACGGGAATATGGAACTATACGACATTCGAAAGGATGGAGGTGGGAATCATGCATTTCCCTCTCTTTCTCACATCCATCAGGTAATCTAATATTAATTGTCGTCTTGACCAGATCTTGTATATCTAACAGATAAGTTGACTCGTATATATGCTATACTCTTGAATTTATACTCTGAGATTATAAAAATGAACTGGAGATGGTGCTGGTATATGTATCACAGTGCGAGGTTCCTGGTACCTCGGGAGAGTATTGGGGAGATCAAGGATGTCCACTCCCGTCCTTAGGCTGACTATCTCCCAACTGTGGCATCTTAATGATACCTCCTCCTGCGGCTGTAGTTAGCTTGCAACTATCTGGTGTCTGTCTTATATTAAACATTACCCTAGACAGGCATAACAAGGAAAACTTGGGGACTTAACCCTATACAACTTTTCTCTATAGCACGATCTAAGAAGAAGAAAGAGTAACCATCCTATCATGCCTTGCAGCCTCCTGCCTTTAGTATGTGGTGCACAACACATCCATAGACAAGACTATACTTAGCATGTCTTGCGGACTCCCTGGGATACGACCTGCTCTGATACCAATTTTGTCACACCCCACCTAGGGAGGCATGACTGGCACCTGGTGCCCTACTAGGACCTGAACTGCTGAACTGTCTAAGCCTAAGCACCTCTGGTGCAGGGCTGACTCTAACTCTAGAATCAAGAAAACAATGGGCTATATAGTGGCTGTAAATACAACCCCCGGCCGACAAGGCCTATAGCCACTTGTGAAAAATATACAGCTAACCAGAGACAAACAATCATAGGGGGTCCTATGCGGGCCGACAAGGCCACCATGACATCTAGTTATAACTGAAAAGTAAAATCAGATGCTAAACTGAGCTATGACTGACAAGGACACCAACCAACAGCTAAACAAGGCCCCATACGGGCAACATACATAATCTAAACACATATGGACGGTCGATATCATCTAACCACAGGGAAGTAACACAATCTGCAATCCTCTAGGACTAATAAGATGGTTGGGACAGGGCCCTGACCTGCCCATACTGTACAAACAAATGAAATAAACCTCTATCACACAAGCTCCGGAAGAAGGGAGTTAACGGCTCTGTACGGCTGAGTGGAATAACGAGGGACCTGCTCCTCATCTATCTGTACCTGAAGGCAAGTAATGTAGTGCCCCAGAAGGGCATCAATACAATATGTACCGAATATGTAAGGCAATAGATAAGCTGAATAGGACTAGAAGTAAATAAAAAGAAAAGCCGAAATATTAACCTGTACGCCTACTGATTCATAATCTGCATCTAAATGACACTACATGTACATAAGCTAAAAATGCAAACTCACATTTATACACTACAACTAGCAGACAAGAATTCATACAAGAACCCCACCTAGCCCCAATAAGCCGGGAGGTACAATCAGCACAGAATAACTCGCTCAGGCCCCTATAAGTCCTAGTGAGCACATCTCAATCTATATACCCCTACTAAGGTGTCTACAACTCTACTGGTACTGTAGCAACCTACCGGTCCCCTGGGTCTACCACTGGTCCTGCTTGGCCCCTTGAACTGTAGCTATGTCTGAGTTGAGTCCGGAGGACTCCTGATATCTACACCCCGGGCGTAAATGCTCGGCGGGGGTGTGTATAAGGCCAACCACGACAATATAAGGATCTGGATCCCCATCTTCGTCCCTTGCGGACGGAATGCCGCTCCGTAGAGAGACGTATCCTCGCCACTAGAGGGCGAGCGACAGAGCTATTAACATTGCGGCAGTCATGGAAGGCTCCTAACTGAGGGCAACCCCAACCCAAGTGCTATACTAAAACATCAATCAATCTGTATAATGAGAGCATATTTGGCCTTCTAGGCCTCATGCTAGTTTTACTCTCTTCTAGGAAAATCTGTATGGCTGTCTGCAGGCATGCCATGTGCCCGTATTTGATCAGAGGATCCTGATAGTGATCATTATCTCTAATAATCTGGGATGAATAGAGCGAGGTCTGAAGTGGCCTAACAATACTCTGAATGTCCTACTCGGACATCTATAACTCTTGAATAACTGTGGGGTTGCGGATAGTTAACTACTTTATTCTTCTAATTAAACAACTATAGGGCTGGGCTCGGTCGAAGTTGCTTCTACGCGATCAGCACCCTGGTACTTCATAGGGTGCTTACCGATCTCCTTAACTTGTGGTTAACATTGTACTAGCAGAGTACTACTGACTTCTTAAGCCTTGTCTGAATCCACTCGGATCTATATTACTGTTCTAGGCAATTCTCAACCTCATAGGCAATTCTATATAGACTGGCCCTCTCCTGGCACATTGTACCTGAATATATTACAAGAACCGGCTAGAGTGCTGGCCCGTCACCGACTACTGATGTGGACCCCTCCTTGGTGTACCCATAGGTTTATCTGACTCGGACGACTTGGATGGCCTGTTGGGCATCCTACGTGATAATTGTTAAGTCGACTAGGACTAACAATCACTGATAAGGCTAAAGGGATGGCGGACATCACTCAATACACTGGACAACCCTGGTGTCGCTAACTCTAGAATATGCTTATTCTGTCTCTATTTCTGGTTCTGAAACGTGCGATAATGTCAATGACCTCTAGGGATTCTTTCCTGCCAATACAGGCGCCAACAGGTCGTTAGACCGCCTAACTGCGCCTATACAGTTTAACCTATTGATTCAGGACAATAACTCTTATGAGCTTGTGAAGTCTAAGCCTGGCAACAAACATATAAGTCTACCTTTACAATAAACTGCGAACTAAAAGAGTTTCTTAACGTGAATCACATTTAACCTGCTTCTTTTTAGCGAGGGGTCCTGCAGTACAATCTATGTATGTTTTCTAGCAGCTAACCAGAATATTTATAATTGTAATCCCTATTAGAAGTTACTTGCAACATATCTGATATTTATATATGTATATTAATAATAGTTAGTTACAACATGTAGAATTACAATCTAATGGTAGCAACCGCCTGCAGCGTCTGAGATTGTTATTTCTATTTGAGAACATAAGTCGTAACATTGTACGACAAGGATACTTGCCGAGAGTTAAGCCTTACATACCTCGTTCGCCGTTTTTCTGGCTAACTAATGATTATCAGCTCGTATTTAACTGCCCTTCTCAACTGTAATCATATTAATAGAAGAATAGGGCAAACTTCGTTACTAAATTCGAAGAACACAATAACTTTATTTGTATATACGAACTATACTTCAACTTATCAAAAGACAATCAAAAACTCGTAATTTCTTAGGAATCTAGAAGGGAGAAATACTTACTTTAAGCCTGGGATCGTATTGACACTAGTTTGGAGCAATTCCAACAACTTTGGCTCGACAGGATGACGATTCACCGGGCGAATTTCACGAAACTAACTCCGTAGAAATGCTCCTTGCAGCCTTATACTTCGATACCCGAAGTTAACTTGGATTTGGATGGCGTTTAGCGGCATAATCGGATGAAAATTAAATGTTCTCCCTCGTCCTCACCTCTTCTAGTCGTGGTTTACTTGAGAAATAACATGAAATCTAAGTGTGAGGCCTATATATACTTGAAGCAGCATACAAAGCAATGCGGCACGGTGGCCAACGCGCTGATTCTGCTTTGTGCCACGTTGGCTAACACGGAGGAGCAGCTGCATGCTACTTTTCTCCTCTGGGCAGCTTGGTTTGGCCTCCTCTCGCGAAATCCGGACTTGGCAGTCGTTCGTCCTTTCCCCGGGCCCTTTCCTCGTACGTATAGCACTCTAAAATTCTCAACAAACATACGAATAGGCCGACTAAACGCTAGAAACTTATGGGGTGTAACTATTTTATCCCAAATTCTTATGAAATCCTAATGCTTTATCTATGGGTTAATATCTCTCATGTACCACATCAGATTTTATTAATCATAGGCAGATTTTACAACTAATTTGATTATGAATTTATTGTTTTAAATTTCTATAAAATTATGCCCAATCATGCATGTTCTATGATTAATCGAGTTATGATTTTACCTTGATTCTGATGTTCTTTAACACATCATGATTTATGATTTATGATATGGATTTACTGAAATGCTCATCATGAATTTATGATTACTAAGTATATACATGTTTTACAAGTATGCATAGACTTTATGATTGATCGATTTATGACGTTGGCCGATTCATGGGCCTTTGATTCATGGCTAAACATGTATTTTAATGGAGATCAGTGATTTTAATGTATATTTGGCCACGAATCTCATGAATGATGTTTATGATTTACATACGATCCTAATGTGCATATTTTTGGTAGAAGTGTCTAGTACTGAGTATGCCGACGTTCGAAGGACTACGTCGGTGTCTCATAACTATGTATCGCTGTAGGTTCATATTGATACATTACAATGTTAATGGATCCCCTCTTTCGTGATATCACATACTGCACGTCCCTTGCTTGGCAACCCTGGGACGACTCTGCCCACTTGAGTGAGATAGTTAGGACATTATGTAAGTGTCTACCATGATGGTGTCAGTTATGATGAGTCCTCCCATTGTTCCTCATGATTTCTTATTGGTTATTGGTTATTTTCATATTATTTTGGCTCAAGTCACGTTTAATGAAGTTTTTCTCCTATTATTATGATTATGACTAATCTACAACTATTTTGCAAACCTTAGGCCTTAGTTACATTATGTTATTTTTGTTATGAGCATGCTATCCTACTCGTATGAACTTTTATGTATTTTAAATGTCCGTTTTACTTACCTTGTATACTCGGTACATTCCACGCACTGACCACATACTTTATGTTGTTTCATCTTATGCTACAGGCTCTGACCTTCGGACCCAACACCGTCATTAGCTTATTTCCCGGAGTTAGCATCCGGTTCAATGGTGAATCGTCATCTCCTGAGGACCAGTTGATATTAGTTATCCTTTATGTTCAGTTTTCCAGACTTGTTGGGTTAGTTGGAAGTATTGTCCTATCAACCCATCAGATATGTTATAGGCTTTCAGACTATATGTAGTACTTAGCTTTCATGTATGAAGTGCATTTTATTTTCTATGTTATGTCATGATTATGCTTCCAATATGTTAGTATGATGAGTATTCTTCCATATCCGATTGTGTTAGATTTATGTTCATGCCATTGGTCGACTGGGAGTCTCCCGGGGCTCCTTGTCCCGTGTCACCATTTGGGCCTACATCCGGGTCATGAAAAACTTGGTATCAAAGCAATAGGTTTGAAGTGTCCTAGGGTGTCTGAAAGTCGTGTTGGGTAGAGTCATTTTCATAGGTGTGAAGCGCGCCACACTTATGAAAAAGAGGCTACGAGATGTTTAGGAAATGTTCCCTTTTTTCATAATCTATGTCATGCGATGAAATGTATCCCTATCCTTCTAACTCGTGCTATTTGCGATTGCAAAATCATGGCTCCCCGCAGAGTTAATGGTAGAAGGATCAGGAATGGAAATGGCCACGAGGATGGAAATGAAGACGGGCACCATCAAGCCCCACCAGTCCAGGAGCACCATGCACCAGAGTCGGTTGCCTATGTTGAATTTCGGGCAGCCATTCAGATGCTAGCGCAGACCTTGACTACTCAGGTCAACCAGCAGGCAGTGGCGCATGTCCCGCAAAATGAAAATGTGGCAGCAACACGGGTCAGAGATTTTTTAAGGATGAAGCCTCCTTAATTCTTTAGATCGAAGGTGGACGAGGATCCACATGAGTTTATCAATGAGATTCTGAAGATCACCCAGATAATGGGGGTGACCGGGGAGGAGTGTGTTGATTTTGCCTCATACCAGTTGAAGGGGGTCGCGTACATCTGGTTAAAGTAATGGAAAGATAGTAGGGTCGTGGGAGCAGGTCCTATTGTTTGGGAGGAGTTTCACATAGCTTTTCTGGATCGATTCTTCCCTAGGGAATTGAGGGATATTAAAGTAGCAGAGTTCTTGAATCTGAAGCAAGGGAAGATGATAGTTCAGGAGTATGCTTTGAAGTTTACCTGTTTGTCTAGGTGCGCCCCAGAGTTAGTGGCTGACCAGAGAGCTCGAGTGAGTAGGTTCGTACATGGAGAGGCGGACTATTTGGACAAGGATTGTAGGACTTCCATGCTTCATTGGGATATTGACTTTCCCCGAATAGTGTTCCATGAGCAGCAGATGGAGGCGGTGCATCTGAGAAAGAGAGGCCAAGAGGGCTTGAACAGGACAACTATGGGTTCACTCAGCAGAAGTCCGGCGGTGGTCACCACCCTTAGATTCATCAAAGGTCATTAGTTCCAGCACCATCATCAGCTAGTGTTCCATTTAGACCCAAGGGTGATCAGTGGAGTAGGGCCTCAAGTTCGAGGGACCAGACGGGCATGCAGGCAAAGCGCACAGTTTCGGCCTGCAGGAAGTGTGGCAAGAGTCATGTCAGGGAGTGCTTGCTCGGCTCAGATATCTGTTATGGGTGCGGTAGATCTAACCACATGCGCCGAGAGTGTCCATTGGCTAGATAATGTGATGATAGAGGTCGCGCTCAAACTACCAAGTCAGTAGTAGCTTCAGCACACTCAGCTCCACAGGGGCCGTCCGTTAGTTGGGGTGGCAGCAAACGCCAAATAGATTCTATGCGCTTGCCTTGCGTCAGAAATAGGAGACTTTACTGGATGTGGTTCTTCGTATGTTCCGACTGTTTCACCTTGATGCTTATTCTTTATTAGATCCAGGAGCTACCTAGTTTTTTTTTTACACCTTATATTGCTAGTACCTTTGGCGTCAGTACCGAAATTCTCTCAAAACCATTCTTAGTGTCTACTCCCGTTAGTGATTCAGTTGTAGCGAGGCGGGTGTATAGAAGTTGCCCTATCACAGCATTGCAGAAAGTCACCTCCGCAGACCTAGCAGAGACAGCCATGACTGACTTTGATATTATTCTTGGCATGGATTGGTTGTATGCATGTTATGCTTCTATTAATTGTAGAACCCGTGTGGTGGAGTTCCGCTTTCTGAGTGAGTCAGTTTTAGAGTGGAAGGGTAGTTCAGCCATGCCTGTAGGTCGTTTTATTTCTTATCTTAAGTATAGGAATATGATTTCTAAGGGTTGCATATACCATCTTGTTACAGTTAAGGATGTTGAGTCTAAGATTCCGACTATCCAGTCAGTCCTAGTAGTAAGTTAAGGATGTTGAGTCTGAGATCCCGACTATCCAGTCAGTCCCAGTAGTAAGTAAGTTCCTAGAGGTCTTTCCTGATGATTTTCCAGGAGTCCCTCCCCTCGGAGATTGATTTTTGTATTGACCTTCTTCCCGAAATGCAGTCTATATTTATCCCTCCTTACAGAATGGTTCCAGCTGAACTAAAGTAGTTGAAAGATTAGTTGAAGGACCTTCTAGACAAGGGTTTCATCTGACCTAGCAAATCTCCATGGGATTCACCAGTTCTCTTTGTCTGCATGAAATATGGCTCTCTTCGTATGTGTATTGATTATCGGCAATTGAACAAGGTCACCATCAAGAACAGGTATCCTCTACCCAGAATTGATGATTTGTTTGACCAGCTTCATGGTGCCAAGTGCTTTTCAAAGATATTCTTTGCCAAAAATTACTCACTCTACACTCAAGTTTTTACCCTCGTGTTCACTATTCCATCAATTCTTATACGCACTTACCTCTTTGCCTAATTGACAACTTAGCCACGCTTTCCTCATTAACATGTATCGATTTAGCTTATTCGCTACGTGCCACTTGCTTAGCTTTAAAGAGGAAAATATAAAATCTTCTTTTTACCTTAAGCACTTTAAAACATAAATATATAGGAGGGATTAACAATATTATTAAAATGTCATTTCAATAATCTCGTTTACCCTCAATCGTCTTAGTGTCATCTTCATAGCTTAAGTTCAATTACATGTCGTTGTCTTAGCATTTCCTACCAATTTCACTAAGAGACAAGATCTTAACATATATTAAACATCAAATAGAAAGTATACTGAAAAGGACCAGCTCACGGTGCCCACATTAAGGGGACTTCAGATTTGATTTAGAACTACGACAACAATCATATAAAAATTACGCCTTTCGCTTCACGTTTGTTCGCTTCAACCATTCTTAATGATTCAAGATTTATGCCAAGTAGTTCCAACCCTTTGAAAAGGATCATTCATGCCTCAATATGATTTAAAAACAAAGGAATATTGATCCTTTCAATAACTTAGTTTCATGCTTGAAAAACAAGGAAAGGGACGCCTTTACATACCTCACTTCGTCGTGTCTTTTTAGCCAATTTCTTCTGCTTGGTAGAAACTCCGACACCTTCAACTTCCTTAATTACTCTACATGGAATGAGTACTATTTATGCCAAGTTCCCAGTCTCAATTCATGTCCCAAAACGTACAACCAAACAGCCACATCATAATATAATTTTCATCAATCCTACATACCTTAGGCGTCTTAAACATGAGGCCATTCAAGAGAGTTTCGCTTACGTGCTTTTGGTGTTTAACCTCCCCAAAGGTGTGGTGTTTTCCTTCAATCTTTTGGATAAATTCCAGAATCTATACAGCTGTAACAACCTCCCAAAAATGGGCAGAAACCTCAGTCAAATATCACATAAAATAAATATTGGCTTTATGTCATTTCCTTACTTTAGCTTGCGAATTTCAGCAGATAAACCAAGTAGGAACACTTTCCTTTCACTTGTGTATAACCCCTGCCTATATGGGGTTCCTCTTCAGCTAAATTCCATTCCAAAAATGTAGCAACCATGCTGCGAAACCGTAGAAACAACACACACCCAAGAAACACATAAGTTCCAACTTCACTTCCGACATAACTTGTTAATTCATGATAATTTAAGGAGTAAAAACACCACCTCCTTTTGTACTCAACTCTCACCATATGGAGGTAGAACTTCACCTACCTACTGCCCAAAAATGCAGCATTTTGCAGCCAAAAATGCAGCTACTCGACGATTAGAAGCTCACGACATAAGAAACTCTTTCCAAGCTTGGACTATAAGAAAATTTGACCTATCCATAAAATTTATTACCTGGAATTAGTTTTCACCATTGGATAGAGCTCTTGATTCTTCAAGTTTTGAAAAAACAATGAGGTGAAACGGAGTAAAAATGAGCTTTTTAGCTCAAAATTACTTCATATAGGAAGGCTGGGCGGTGCCCGCGTGCGGCGCCCGTGTGACATGCCCTCATGCGCGCGCGCCTGCTGCCAGCCTGTCTCGGGGCCCGCACGCATGGACGCTTTTCCAGCCGATAGTGTTGTCTTCAAACGAGTATAACTTTTTACTCCAAACTCTGATTAACAAGCGGGTTTTTTCACTGTAAACTAGACTCAAATATCTTTCATTTGATAGGATATAGGACCCCTGAATCATTATATATTTGGAGATATGTCCATTTAAAGTTGACCCTTATTTACAGACTTCACATAGTCTTCGCTTTTCCCTTTGCACATGTTTCCCTCCTTACCTACGGACAACATATGACCCATAATTACCTTAATATGACATATAACCATCAAATAATCATAAACAAAATTCCTGCGTGTAACAATAACATCACTAATTCGAACGACTCAAAGTTGAGATGCAACATTTATAGAAAAGCTGAACATCGAGTCAAACCTTACTTTTAGAACATGCATGCATACATGGGATCATGAGTAATGAATACACAAATTTGAATCATGTGGACAATGGAAACTTTCACTTAAAACTTACATACCACGATAGAGCTTACGTGGTCCCGACTATTACAATCAAGTGGGCAGAGCCGTCGAAAATCTTGCCAGAGCTAAGGATGCTACCATGATATCGATATCAAGTTGAAGGGCTAATCGGGCCAGGGATAGCAAAGGAGGTTCCAATAATATAATAGTATCAACCTACGTTGGCATGTAGTTCTAGGGTATAGGGTGATGGACCCTTAAGCTGCTCGGTGCTAGACTCTTCTCCCAAATCTTACAGTTCTCTACATCGTATATAACGAAGCTCAACATTGTCAATTGATGAAGCTCAATATGAAGTCATGCATAACTCAACATCGTATGAGACAAAGCTCAACATTGTCTATTGACAAAGCTCATAATAACATCATGCATAGACTCAACAGCATATGTAAATGAAGCTTAACATTGTCTACCGACAAAGCTTATAGTAACAAACATTCCAATTATGATTTCATGCATATAGGAGGCTTTACTTTGAAACATACCACAATCTAGAATTTATAATAAGAGTTGAGGAAAAATTCAATTCAAACTATGTGGTAATCTTATGTCAGGGAAAATCATTACTTTAAAACATCATGTGGGCATCACCCAAAGCTCTATCATAATTGGATTCCTTCAATTCTCTTTGAAAGCATCAACACAATCATGGGTAGGGTTAGAAACATTCTTTCGTTATTTACTTCATCATCATCACACACGTATCATAATCACCTCTTCTATGAACTATTCACCCATGGGCGTTTTTGATTCAAATATTTAGAAAAATAATTTTTATAAGAGAAAACAAGTTAGAATCTACCCAAGCTTTGTAAATCATCAATATCAGCTCAATCCAATCATACCCATGAATGGAGATATAAGAATCATGCAATTGATCAAAACCCCACACTTGATCATTTATAATTTTAACACATTTTGATAGGAATTGGGCATGGGTGTGGAAGGGAGACACCCATTAAAACCCTATATACCTGGAAATGAGGAATTCTATCACCCTTCAATTGCCCAAGATCATATTCCAAAGAAAACCTTGAATTTTGGCCTTGAATCACCTCCTTCAAGCCTTCAACCTTGCATGCATGGGGAGTATGCACTTAGAATGGGTCTTCCCTTGCCAAAACCCTTCAAAACGAGCCCTAAACATCGTAATATAGAGCCTTAGGACTAGGAAATGATAGAAATGCGCTTACTAAAATCACAGAGAAACCTGTACTGGATGATCCCACAATTGAACTAACGGACAATGGGAAGATACTACAACCCGTGGTATACGCCCGTGAGATCTAGAATGCCAAACTTACCGTATTCTAATTTAAACCCGCGGCTCGTTAGGACGAGTCGTCCTTCCCAAAAATGGACCGTTGTTTCAAACCGTCTTAGCCACTTCCCAAGTCCACTTTTTTCCCACGACCACTAACAACGACCCGTGCCTTATCACAATGGGTCGTTGTGACGCCCGTGGTCCACCCTACCACCAGGCCTAGTTTCACATCACAACCATCTAAAATGTCTCGTGGTTTTCTACCACGAGTCGTTCTGTGGCTCTTCCGGCAATATTTTTCCCAAATTTTTGCACTTTGAATTTTTTACTCCCCAGGTTTATTCCTAAGCACTTCCGGGATATTACACCACCTTCTCACCATTCTTGGTTTCTCAGTAGATGTGTGGGAGGTCTCAATCTCCTCATTATCCACGCTCTCCTGTTGGGTATGTGATTTAGTATCATCCTCTACATTTGTTGCAACTTCAACTCCCTCAGAGTAAAATCAAGGCTGAGACGCTAACATTAGCTTCCTCCCATCTAGGAGGGTCCTTTGCATGTGGAGTCTGAGAAGCGACCATGGATGTCGATTTTATAGGGCGTTAAGTCCTAGCCCTGGTCTACCTCCACTCCAACTGCTCTTCTGATATCTGATATTCCTCCACAGAGCCACTCAACTCTTTTGATGATGAGGTCTCATCCATTAGTCTTCGAGTTGAGGGTTGGCTCTTCTCCTTTCCCTGTTTCTTGGTCGGGCCCTTCTTTGGTGTTCCTTTTGGTGCCATTGTACAAGTTTAAGAGTGGATGATGTAGTTTGAGTAGTAGAGTGGATGGGAAATTTGAGCAGTGGTTTATGACTTACCGTAGGTATTGCGAATAGGTGTGCCTATGGGATTAGGAATGTTGGGAAGTGATTAGGGAAAAAGGGAAGTGATTAGAGAAGATGGGAAGTGAGGAACTTGATGTTGAGAGCTTTATGTTTAGAACTTTTGAGAAAATTTTAGGACAAAATCGGGTGTTTATACGTTTTGAAAATTATATTTTCCCTATTTGTACGTGGGTTGGGTCGGGTGATGAATTTTGTTTAAATGCACCATGACCCACGTGACGAGTCTTAAGTGAATCACGCCTCGTCCAATTGCTCATTCTATTTCACAAGTAAAGAGAACTTACCTGGGACCTAACGATTAATGTAACGGCTCGTGGTTTTACCCAACGAATCGTGTCATGAGTCGTTGGCCTTGTGCTCTGGTGGAAACTCAGTGTTATCAGGATGAATCACTTGACGACTCGTTGAGTCATTTGTACTTAGATTTCCGGCTTGAAAATTTTTGCATATTTGCAGACACGACGGAGGACCTAATGACTCATTGCCACTTGCAACGACTCATTTGGTCAACCGTTGTCTGCATTGTTTCTTCTTCAGTGGCTAGGAGTTATCTTGACGAGTCATTTAGTCAGGTAATGACTCGTCCTGTGCTATTTGGCACCATCATGTCAAGTTCATATGTTTGGTTCCAGCTTCCAATTTCTCATCTTAATCACCCGCACACATCAACAAACACAAACACTATACAAATATTACAATTAGAACTTGAGTTGCCTCCCTATAAGCGCCTGATTTAACGTCACGGCACGAGGTGGATATCTTGAGTACTCAGACTTCACAATAGTATCTCTATGGGTTGCCTCATATGCAGTGCCTGATTTAACATTGTGGCATGATGCAAGTCCCCGGGTTACTCAGACTTCACCTAGAGCCCAAAGGTCCACCAGTTTAATTTCTTCGCTCCTTCCCACATATGCTTTCACCATTGACCATTCACCTTGAATCGTTTACCTTCATGGTTTTCCAATTCAATTGCCCCATAGGAGAATACTTGGACCACTCAAAGTGGTCCCAACCATTTGGACTTCAACTTTTCCGTAAATAAGTGAAGCCTAGAGTTAAATTGCAACACCATATCACCCGGTCTGAACTCTCTCCGCTCAATCTTCCGGTCATGTTGAATTTTCATCCTCAGTTTATAAATTTCTGAACTTTTATAGGCTTTCAAACGAAATTCATCTAGCTCATTCAACCGATAGAGCCTTAAGTTCGCAGCATCACTCCAATTCAAATTCAGCTTCTTGAGCGCCTACATAGCTTTGTGCTCAAGTTCAACCGAAAGATGACATGCTTTCCCATAAAAAAACTGATACGAAGACATACCTATAGGGGTCTTGAATGCGTTCTGATAAGCCTATAATACATCATCTAGCTTCCTCAACCAATCTGTCTTGTTGGCATTCACAGTCTTTGCTAGGATGGTCTTTATCTCCCGGTTGGAGACCTCAACTTATCTACTAGATTGTGGATGATAAGGTATTGCCACCATATGTTTCACCCCATATTTCTCTAGCAAAGTCCGAAACAACCGGTTGCAGAAGTGCGAATCCCCATCACTAATGATAGCTCTGGGAGTCCCAAATCTGGCAAAAACATTTCGTTTCAAGTATGCTGTGACACTCTTACCTTCATTGTTTGGAAGTGCAATTTTCTCCACCCACTTCGAAACATAGTCCACAAATACAAGTATGTACTTCATCCCATTTGAGCTCACAAATGGACCCATGAAGTCAATGCCCCTAATGTCAAAGCGCTCAATAATAAGGATGGGAGTAAGAGGGATCTCATGCCTCCTTGATATGCCTCTTTTCCTTTGGCATGCATCACATACTTTTGAAAAATCATGTACATCTTGGTGAATGGTTGGCCAATAGTACCCGCATTGTATTATTTTTTGGGCTGTGTGAATCTCGCTATGGTGACCCCCAACGGGGGATGAGTGACAAGCCTCCAATATGCTCAACATCTCAGCCTCAGGCACACATCTCTGAATCACCCCATTAGCACATATGTGGAATAAGTAAGGGTCATCCCTAAAAAACATCCGCATCAGACATGAATTTCTTCCACTGGAGAAAAGATAAATTTTCCGGTACCACATCACTCACCAAATAATTAGCGAAGTCTGCAAACCATGGGATGAAATCCTGGGAGGTAGCCAAAACTTGCTCGTCGGGGAATGTGTCATCTATGTCAAGCTCATCTCGAAGTGCTGCATCTGTCTCCAATATCGATAAGTGATCCTCCACCTGATTTTCAGTCCCCGTCGGTCTTTACCTCAAACTAGAATTCTTGCAGCAATAGAACCCATCGAATCAACCGTGGCTTGAAATCCTTCTTTTCGATTAAATATCTCAGAGCTACATGGTCTGTATGAACTATCACCTTAGTTCCAAGCAAGTAAGCCCGAACTTCTCGAATGCAAATACCACAACCAACAACTCCTATTCCGTCACACTGTAATATTTTTTAGCTGCATTAAGAGACTTTCTAGCATAATAATTGGGTGGAAAATCTTCTCATGCCTTTGGCCCAAAAATAGCTCCCAGGGCCACTCCGCTAGCGTGACACATAATCTAAACGGTAAGGACTAGTTAGGTGCCACTATGATCGGGGAAGTGGTCAATCTCTCCTTTAGGCATCCAAAAGCCTCCAGACATGCTTCATCAAACACAAACTTCACCTCTTTCTCAAGTAACTTAAACAAGGGATGTGCAATCTTTGAAAAATCCTTGATGAATCTCCAATATAATCCTGCATGACCAAAAAAGCTTCGAACACCTTTCACAGAAATTGGAGGTGGTAGACTAGCAACTACTTTGATCTTGACTCTATCCACCTCAATGGCCTTAACAGAAATCTTGTGGCTGAGCACGATACCTTCTTTGACCATGAAATGGCACTTTTCCCAATTAAGCACCAAGTTGGTTTCTTCGCATCGCTACAGCACCTTGCTCAAATGAGCCAAACAATCATCAAATGAATCACCTATCACCAAAAAGTCATCCATAAAGACTTCCATGGTGTCCTCTACCATGTCAAAAAATGTGGACATCATGCAACGCTGAAAAGTGGCAGGCACATTACATAACCGAACGACATCCTCTTAAAAGCAAATGTACCATAGATCTAGCATCTGATTGTACCTTGAATAACCATCAAGAAAATAGTACAATCCTCTGCCTGCAAGTTGGTTTAGCATCTGATCCATGAATCGCATAGGAAAGTGATCTTTCTAAGTCCAGTGGTTTAACTTCTTACAGTCCGTTCATACTCTCCAACCTGTGACTGGTCTGAGTGGAATGAGCTCATTGTTAGCATTTGGGACCACGATGATTTCTCCCTTCTTTAGCACACACCAAACTGGGCTCACCCAGTTGCTGTCAGCAATCGGGTAAACCACACCCGCATCCAACCACTTAATGATTTTCTTCTTGACCACCTCTTGCATAGGTGGATTCAACCTACGCTAATGCTCAATACTCGAAATACAGTCGGGCTCAAGCTAGATCTTATGTGTGCAAATATCGGATGGGATCCAAATAATATCTGCAATGGTCTACCCAATGGCTTTTTTATACTTCTTCATAATGGAGACCAAAGCCTCCACTTGCCATTCCTCCAAGTCAGCTGCAACTATGACCGGTAAAGTATTTTTGGTCGACAGAAATACATCCCGTAAGTAAGGTGGGAGTGCTTTGAGATCCAATTCTAGATGCTCCACAATAGATGGCTTAGCCGGTAGGGTCATATGATTCTTCATAAAAAGATCAATCTTTTTCGGAGCATAAGTGTATGACGCCATACCAGTAAGTGCATTAACAATCTCATCAGCCCCATAGATCTCCTCAGCATCAACATTTATCAAAATTGTTGCTAAATCCTCAATAGTCACTAACTCATCAATAGGCATGATTGGAAGCTCAGCTTCTACAACATCAATCACTACGACCACCTGCATGTCATTTGGCTGCCTCATGGATCGACACAAATTAAATTTTACATTCAACCTTAATTTAAGTTATCCGGTCTCCATGTCTACAAAAGAACGTCCCCTGGCGAGGAATGCTCGCCTCAAGATAATGGTGACCTTGAAATCAACCTTACAGTCCAGAATAACAAAGTCAGCCGGAAATATAAAGGACTCTACCTTCAATAGCACATCATAGAGAATCCCCACTGGATTTTTCACCGTGCGATCTACCATCAATAGCCGCATTGTAGTTGGTTCTGGGCCTCTTAAGCCCAACTATCTGAACACTGCTAACGGCATCAAGTTTATGCATAGCACCTAGATCACATAGCGCCTTAGCAAATTCAAAGGCTCCAATAGTGCAAGGTATGGTGAAAGCTCTAGGGTCTTACTTTTTCTAAATAAGAGACTGAGATGCTATTGCACTACAATGGTGCAAATTATCAGTAGGTTCAAAGCTCACAGTCCTCTTTCTAGTTACGAGGTCCTTCATGAATTTAGAATAGTTAGGCCTCTACTTAAGTGCCTCGACTAATGGAATGTTCACAAATAATTATTTCATCATTGAAATGAATTTGTGATACTTCCCATATTCGACCTTCTTCTAAGGCCTCTGCAGGAAAGGGGGAGAAGGTCTAGGAATAGGTGTGATCTTTTGAGGTACCTCCTTCTCCTTCCCTTTGCCAGACCCATGCTCCTCTGCATTACTAGTAGCGGTCTTCTCCTCTAAATCATCAACCAAAATCTTATTTTCAGAGTCCACCACCCTATCATCATCAATCACCAAGGGCTCAGCTATCCTCAATTGTCACAACTGGCTTCGGAGGATCAACTGTCCCCTTTCCACTCCTAGTAGTGACAGCATGCAATGACTATTATTTTTCAAATTTTGAACTGTATTACTGCAAAGTGTGCCCTTCTGCCTCTTGTTCATAGCAACAGACATCTGACCAAGATGTTTCCCTATCTGCCTAATGGAAATGACATGTTATTCCACCTTTTGGTTTATACCCAAAATATTAGTGCGGAGTTCTTTAAAATGGCCATCTGTTGCCTCCATCCGCTTGAGTACCTTAGACAACATGTCTTCCACCCTTGAACCACTAGACTATAGCTTATGGTTCCTTGGAGGAACATATAGACCGCTTCTATCATTTATGTACTCCTCACGCTTTTTCTAGTCACCATTGTCTCTGCCTCACTCCTATCCCTATATTGTCCCCGGTTGTAGTTGTTATCTTTATAATAGTTCTGACCTAGGTTCTCCTAATCTTGATGCTGAGAGTCTTGGTTAGACCCTTGTGTGTTGGTTTAAAAACCCGCCCCTTGATAATTCAATTAATTTTCTTCCTCCTCAGATTCTGATTTGCCTCCATCATTTCTCGGGGCCTTGCCCTGAGAACCCACTACATTCACCTTTTCAGCCCTGGCTCCTATAAAATTCTTAGAAAGCATCCCCATTGTAGTTTTAATCTCAGCAATATCCTGGTTTCTCTCTTCATCCTTTATTCTTTGCTCCACAGACATACCTACCGCATAAGTACCAGCCGGAGCTTCCGACTCCCTTATGTGCCATGAGCGGTTGGTTTTGGTGATCCTGTCAAGGACCACAACAACCTCAGCATAGGTGTGAGTCATGAATGTTTCGCCCGAGAGAGTATCAGCCACCACCTTGGTGTTAACATTCAAAGACCTACAAAATATATCAAATAATGTATCATCTGAGATTCTATGGTTGGGCACCTTTTTAGCTTCTTGTTGAACCGCAGCCACGTCTCATGGAGTGGTTCAAAATTCAACTGCCTGGAGTTGTAGATTTGATCTTTCAGCTGCAATGCTTTGGAAGGTGGGAAGAATCTTTCAAGAAAGGCTCTTTTAAGCTCCCCCAAAGTAATGATATAATCGTTGGTAACTCAGCCAACCACAATGTTTCCTCACTCCCTAGTGAAAAGGGAAATAAACTCAGTCTTATTGCATCTTTACTCACTCCCGGTTGTTGGTGTACTTTGCAAATACCCATGAAATTTGTCAAGTGAGAATGTGCATCATCAGTTGCATGACCCGCAAATATCCCTTCATGTTGAGCAATTGGATCATAGCACTGGTAATGTAAAACTTTGCCCAAGAAGGCAAAGAGGGAGGGACAATAGCTCCAGGGGCACCGGCCTCATCAATATCTACATCATCATCATCATCATCATCATCAAAGTAACGATGCCTCTGCTGGTCTGGACCTCTGTTCTTTCTAGCTCACTTAGCTTTGGCAGCTTGGTGTTGTTCTTCATCGAGCTGCCTCTCTATCTCTTACTCGAGCTTGTTCCTCAGCCAACATTCTGGCTATTACTTCTTCCACTATCTCTTTCCCATGTACGTTGGCCATTTTCGTTAGATTCCACAGTGTTTGTTCAAGTTCGTGATCAATTGGAACAAGGGATTTTCCTCGGGTCCCAGTACTGGGCAGGCACGAACCTGAGACCTGTTATGAAACAAAAACAACTAAGAAAAAAAGAAAATAAGGACCAACAACAAAGAAAACACAATTAACAAAAGCCTAAGCCATATTCCTCGGCAACGGTGCCAAAAATTTGATGTCGCCCAAATTATACCTCATAATTAAATACAAAGCGGTCGATGTCAAATATAGAACCTAACCAGGAATGGTCGAATCCCACGATGAATATGATGAGAACTTTAGTTAATGTGTTTAGCTAAGACTATTGGCTTACTTATTTCCAAGGGAGGATGTATTGAAGCAAAAAATAATGAAAAGCAGTAGAGAATAATGAGTTGATCCTTGATTAAATTTGATTGTATTCAATAAGTGAGTTGACTAGGATTGTGTTCCCAATGACTTCATAAACACAAGACATTTTATACTAGTGATCTATTCTGGTGCTTAGCATGTAACATTAGTAAGTTAACTTCACCTAAATTGTTGGTCCCAATATAGATGATTATAACCACACAGCATGGCCCATATGCGGATGTATACTTAATTTACCCTTACCCTTAATATCGGATTAGCTATTTTCGACAAGGTCAAGCTATCAGATGAGGGTTGATAGCCTCAAATATCTGTTTTTAATCCCTTTTCCCATTCTATACTCCCTTGATCTGGTGAGTGAGAAGAAGGCAAATTCTAACATTTGCAACTGTTAAGAAACAATTAAAATGAAGGGAAAAACAATACATGCATAAACCCTGTTCAAGATTCACTAAGTATTTTTACCCATGTGTGTTAATTCATCATGGTTCCTACAACCCTAGTTATGGGTTTAACTACTAATGTTTGAAGAATCACAATTATAAATTGGAGAAAAAATCATAATTGCAACTTACAATGATTTGTAGAAGAAACCGCACGTATTGAATAAATCAACAAGAACTGAAGAACAATACTCCAACGTTGTTTGATTTCCCAAAATCAAGAACGAAATTACAAAACTTGTTTCTTGAACCTTAATGGTAATCAACAACTCCCAAAAAATATCTTTCAAAGTTGTAGATAAAACAGTACCGTAACAAAAAAACTACATAAAGTATTTATAGTCTTAAATAAAACATTTCCTAACTGAAAATAGAATACAAGTCGGCAGTGACAATGGGCCAAGTAACGACTCTTTAGGTCTCCTAACGAGTCATTGTATGCATTAATTACTCGTCCTCGGAAGACTGCTTCATCAGGACAACGGGTCACCTAACGAATCGTTAAGCCACAACATGAATCGTTAGGTTCCTCGTGGCTTCTGATCCTCAAAACCTCCATTGTAGATAACGAGTGCTCCATGTTACTCACGATGAGTCGTCAAGTCTCCATATGAGTAGTTGAGTCTTTCATTGCATTCCCAGGTACAGTTTCAACATTTTTTCTTCCCAGTCCTCACGACTCTCATAATGACTCGTTGCCTATCGTAATGACTCGTGCCTGTAACGAGTGGTCACCACTAGTTTTTTCACTTCAAACTTGTCTTTTTCCCATGACTCCAGGAATGACTTATCCAATGAGACAACGACTCGTTACCTGATTAGCAGCCCACACTTGATCCACTTTTTTCCCCTTATTTTGCCCATTTCACATACCAAACCTGTTTTCCTACAACACTCAACAAAAACACATTATATCTACATAAACATACCCGAGATTTGCATATATTCTTAGTTTTAAGCGTCGAAAGTGCCAAAAAACCACGACATATCACCTGAATATCTGAGCCTATATCATGAAATGATACAACATAAAGTATGCGGTCAGTACGTGGAACGTACCAAGTATGTAAGATAAGTAAAATTTCTAAGTAAGTAAAATTATAAACCATGCAAATCATAAAACATAATCAAGATAAGATTTTGAGATTAGGGCTTGTATGCTATTTTCTGAAATCATGATCTGAACATAACTGAATATCATAACTGAATCGAATGACCCAAATCTGAAAACTGACAATCATAAGTAAAACAGAATATTTGGTCAAACCTGCTGAAAACATAATATGATGAACATGCATAAATTGAATGATGAGGAAAAATGAGAGACTCGTCATATAACTGACATTACAATGATAGAGCTTACGTGGTCCCGACTATCACACTCAAGTGGAAGAGTCGTCCAAAGCTTTCGTAGGGCTAAGGACGCTACCATGATATCGATATCAAGCTGAAGGACCCTTCGGGGTAGGGAAAGCTCACAAGGGAGGTCCCAAATAATCTGAACATACCTACATTGGCACATAGTTCTGAGGCATAGGGTTGACAGACCCTTAGCCTACTCGGTGCTAGACACTACTCCCAAAAATATGCATATACTCTCCATCATTTTTCTATGAAGCTAAACCATCATCTAATGACGAAGATGCCTCATAACATACATGTATAAATCTAAAATCATAACATGAGAAGCCTTGGGCTCAAACCATACCACAAGCTGAAAATATTAGGAGTCTAGACTCCAAAATCCATGTGGTAAGCTAACACATGAAGTATAGATAAATCATGTGACATACTTGATCATAAGGGTTTGCCCAATACTTAAACATGCTTGAAATAGACTTGATAATTTGAAAACATAAACATAGACATGGGTAATTTGAAATCATACTTTCTTCATATACATCTCATCATGCTTGAATGCAATTTCATAGATCTCAACTTTCATGAACTTTCATGGATGGACATCATAATTTATAAAACTTGAAAATATAATTTATAATTGAAAACATTTTAAAGTATGCCCATTAATCATAATTCAACATTTGAAACACGCTTAGATCATACCCATAATTGAAACTTAGAGAATTCACATGTTGGGTTAAAACCCCATAGATTCATCAAATAGAATTTCATGAATTGAAGAGGGATTGGGCATGGGTGTGGACAATTACACACAGTCATAACCTTACATACCTGTATAAATCTGATTTCACAACTCCCTTGATTGCCCAACGGGGAAGAACTTGATGAATTTAGACTTGATCACCCTCAAGAGCTTCTAGACTTGAATTCATGGAAGTGAATAGGCCTAGAATGAACATACCCCTCTTAAAACACACTATTCTGAGCTTAAAACAATGTAGTTTAGGCCTTAGGACCTTTGGAATTACGAAAAAGCCCTTAATAAATTCATAGGGAAAAACACACTGCTAGTCCCAAGGAGGGACTGGACGACTCATCGTCACTGACCACAACTCGTGGTCACCTCCCATTGCCTGCACTGGAAATTCATCTCCACGAGGGACACTACAACTTATGGTGCACCTAATGAATTGTGGTGACAACCCATCAGGGACACTGCCAACAATGTTCGATCTTCAGTGAACTCTTGACCACGGACCACTAAACGAATCGTTGTGTTGACCATGACTCGTAGTCACACACGTGGTCACCTAAAAACTCAAAATTCCAATTCAATCGAAGCTCCTCCCCATGTGTCACTCAACGACTCATGGTGCACCCCATGGGTCACTGGACGACTTATCTTGTGACTTGATGTAGAAAATTCTATTTTCTCTATTTCAACTCCCGGGTCTGATCTTAGAGTTTTTGGGGTACTACATAAGAGTAATTAAATAATACCTTTAGAAATCCAAAAACATTTTGGTTTAAACAATTAAACTATGGAAATTCCCTAAAATAACATTAAGATCATTTTTCATTAGTTCACTCATTAGTGAATTTGACCCGTTTCGTGATGATGTATCACTTGGCAGTGCTTCACTAAAATGCTTATATATTTTTACTCTAAACTCCGATTGATGCAAGGTCAGATGTATTGGAAAGAAGACTCAAATAACTTCAATTTAATTGGTTGAATCACTCAAAAATACTTCGTAAAATGGGAGTTAGGATCATCTGAAGTTACCCTTGTAAGAACTTATACGAAAACTCAATTGGTAAGAAGGCTCTCCACTCAACTTTGTGCTAGAGGTTCCTTATGTCTTTAATTTGTATCCAATTCACTTCTCAAACTTAAGAATTATTCTTAATGCTTAGTTTCCATAACATTAATCGAGTTCAACTCTATTCACATAACAAGAATGGTTTCAAACTTAGCCCTAAAGTCTTCTCAAGAGAAACATTTCATGAATAAAAGTTATCATTTGATAATGCAAAATCATATTATATTTACGACCAAATAGTATTTCCCAAGGACCTAGTTTAGATATTTAAAAAAACTTTTAATCAGAGTAATGACAAAATAAAAGGCACAACTTTGTTTGAGGAAAAGTAGATGCAAAAGTTGATTATGAATACTCGCCACTTCAACAACAAAAATTCAATAACCTGTAATGAACATACATCCCATTAAAGGTGTAGCAAGAGTAGTATCAGTACACTGCACATATCGAAAAACATCATTGGCCTACTAAGATTAGTTCAGGCAACACAATATAAAATCAACAACATCGATAGATAATTTCATGCAGTAACTTTATGCCACTTAGTCATACCCTATAGTATCACTTCAATGAGTCCATAGAAGATTAGAAATATCTTTACCATTTTAAAAGAGTCTCTAGCTATAAGACCTAGATATTCATTTTTTCTTTAGATAATTGCAAGGATCATGAAAAAAATTATTGTCACCACCCGAACGTAGACCCGGATTGCAACATAGGACAAGGAGCGTTGAGAGACTCCAAGTCGACCGATGGCATCAACATACATCTAACTCAATCAAATGAAGTGAAATACTCAACATAATAACATAGCAAAAGCATAATCATGACATAACATAGAAAACGGAACGCACTTCATACATGATAGTTGGATACTATGTATAGTCTAAAAGCCTCTAACATATCTGATGGGTTGATGAGACAACACCCCCAACTAACCCGACAAGTCTGGAAAACTGAACATAAAGGATAATTGATATCAACTGGTCCTCGGGAGATGAGGACTCACCAATGAATTGGATGCTAACTCCGGGAACAAGCTAATGATGTTGCGGGTCTGATGATCGGAGCCTGTATCATAAAATGATATAGGATAGAGTATGCGATCAGTACATGGAATGTACCGAGTACGCAAGGTAAGTAAAAGAAAACATTTAAAATACATAAAAGTTCATAAGAGTAGGAAAACATGCTCATAACATAAATATCATAATGTAACATAAGACTCAAGGCTTTCAAAACATTGATAAATCAGTCATAATCATAATAATAGGAGAAAAACTTCATTAAACGTGACTTGAGCCAAAATAATATGAACATAACCATGCATAAATCATGAGGAACAATGGGAGGACTCGCCATAACTGACACTATCATGGTAGAGCCTTACATGATGCTCCAACTATCTCACTCAAGTAGGCAGAGTCGTCACAGGCTTGCTAGGCAAGGGATGTGCAGTATGTGATATCACGAAAGGGGGGATCCATTAACATTCTAATGTATCAATTTGAACCTGCATTGTCATGTAATTATGAGATACCGACGTAGTCCTTTGAATGCCGGGCTACTCGGTGCTAGACACTGCTCCCAAAAACATGCTCATTAGTCTCGAATGTAAATCATAAACATCATTGATGAGATTCCTGGCCAAATAGACATTAACATCGTGGATCCCTATTTACATATATGTTAAGCCATTAGTTAAGGGACCATGAATCGACCAACATCATAAATAGATCAATCATGAAACATCCATATCATAAATCATAATTCATACTTGAACATTTGGGCATTGCCCAATACTTAAACATGCTTGAAAACACTCAATTCCCTTGAAAATATGAGTATAAACATGGGTAACTTGAAAACATGATTTTCATCAATAATATCTCATCATACATGAACATTTATCATAATTATCAACTTTCAAAAACTTCTTATAAATGGGAATTTAAGTTTATAAAGCTTGAAACATGATTTTATTGGAAAACAACGTAAAACTTGCCTATGAATTATAATTCAATATAGAAACATCTTTAAATCATACCCATGTAGTAAATTAGAAATTTCATGCATTGGGTTAAAACCCTCTAGAATCAACATAGGAATTACATGATTTAGAGAGAGATTAGGCATGGGTGTGAACGGATTCACCCATTCATAGCCCTACATACCTGGGGAGGATCTGATTTTACCACTCCTTCAAAGTCCAGTGAAAGATTGAAGGAAAGCTTGAAGAAATCTTACTTGATCACCACCTAAACCCCTTCAATATGCATGCATGGATGTGAATGAGCCTAAGATAGATTTTCCCCTCATAAAACACTGCATTTCGATCCTTAAATGTTGTAGTTTAGGTCCGTAGGACTTAGAAATGACAAAAATACCCTTAATAAATTTCCAAAAATTCTGCACTAGTAGTGACAACGACCGATCCTACGGGTCATGCCTTGATACCACTACTCGTGTTTACCGTCCGTTACATCTCTTGCCAATTTCTAACTTCTCAGATTCTAATCCCACGACTCGAAAGGACGAGTCGTTACATCAGACGACGATCCGTTGAATCCTCTTATTACTTCCCCTGACGACCTGCACCTGGGCTTTTCCACAAGCCATGCCATGACTCATGCCTCCTTCCAACGAGTCATGGTTTCCATCCATCATCTTGACTGGAGATTTTCCTACTCCTTCCCACGGTTACTTACCATGATCCATTGTTACTCACGACGAGTCGTCCTACAACCCGTTTCTTCCTCCTAGACTAAGGACCAGTCTCACCACGACCACAAGCAATGACTCGTGACATCAAACCACGGGTCGTTCCTTGACCCATTACTCCCAACTTTGACCCTACTGTACCCTCACCACGAACACCTCCTACGGATCGTTGGTGGAACCAACAATCCGTTACATTACCCGTTCTGTGATAATTTTCCAAATTCCTGCCAACTTCCATTTTTAAATTCCCAGTTCTAGTCTGAGGTACTTCTGGGGTATTACAATATCTCCCTCTTGGGAACATTCATCCTCGAATGTGGGAAAGCATACAGAAAATAGAGAATGCAATAATCACACTCAAATACTGACCATTTAAGCTGAAAACTGATGGAATGACTAACTCCGATTCAAACTACGTAGCTGAAATAAATTCACGAATCATATACACATCCATGTACATGAATGTAACTAGGACACATGAACTGAACATGAAAACTAAATAGAGTACTAGGGAAAACTAATACCTCAAGCTGGAACTGAGCCAGTAGACAATAAACATATCATGTCTGCTTCGACTTCCCATGTAGCTCCCTCAACCTGCTAATTCCTCCATAAAACTTTGACTAAAGATGCTTCCTTGTTTCTCATCCTTTGAACCTAACGATCCAGTATTTCCACTGGAACGTCCTCAAAACTAAGGTTGTTTTCACATCAACATTGTCCACCGAAATAACTAGAGCTGGATCACCCAAACACTTCTTTAAGAGCGATACATGGAAGCTAATTTTGAGGGAAACTCCAATTCATATGCCACCTTGCCAACCCATTTCACAATGCGGTTAGGGACAAACATAACGAGGGCTGAGTTTTCCTTTCTTTCCAAACCACATCACTCCCTTCATAGGAGAGACCTTTAGAAACATCAATCACCCACTTTGAAATCAAGTTCTCTCCTTCTCACATCGACATAGGACTTTTTGGTGACTTTGACCTCTTTTCAACCTGTCCTGTATGAGCTGAACTTTCTCCATGGCCTCATGGATTGAATCTAGTCCTACCATCGCAGCTTTTCCAACTTCAAACCAACCAATAGGCGATCTACATCTCCGCCTATAGAGAGCCTCAAATGGAGCCATCTGAATATTAGAATGGTAGCTGTTATTGTACGCAAACTCAATAAGAGGAAAATGGTCATCCCAACTATCGTTGAAGTTAATCTCACCTACTCTCAACATGTCTTCGAGAGTCTGAATTGTCTGCTCTGCTTGACCATCCATTTGCGGGTGAAATGTTGTACTGAGCTTAATCTGAGTACCAATTCCTTTTTGAAATGACCTCCAAAACTAAGAGGTAAATTGGGTACCTCTGTTTGATATGATGGACAAGGGCACTCCATTAAACCGAACTAGCTCTCGGATGTATAGTTTGGTATAATCCTCCACGGAATCAATGGTTTTCATCGGTAGAAAATGAGTGGCTTTGGTCAACCTGTTTACAACAACCCAAATGGAGTCATATTGTCGAAAAGGGTGAGGCAACCCTGTTATGAAGTCCATATTGATATCTTCCCACTTCCATGTAGGAATTCTAATATCTTGGAGCACACCTCCGAGTCTCTGATGCTCAACCTTCACTTGCTGATAATTTGGGCACTTAGCTACAAATTTTGGGATGTTTTTCTTCGTGCCATTCCACCAATAGACTTCCCGTAAGTAACGGTACATCTTGGTGGCACCTGGATGGATTGAATACCTGGATCCATGAGCCTCTTACAACATCCAATTCCTCAAATCATTAATATCCGGTATACATAAGCGACCCTGGTATCGGAGCACACCATCTCCCCCTTTGGAGAAGACCTCTACCTTCTTATTCTAAATAGTTTCTTTTAACTTTATCAAAACAGGATCCTCATCTTGTCTAGATTTTACATCAGTCACAAAGGATTATTCTGGTCTATTTTGAATAATAACACTGCCATCAGTCGAGTCAACCAACCGAACTCCCAACCTTGCAAGTCGATGCACATCCTTCACTAGCTCCTTTCTTCCCTCATCCACATAAGTCACACTCTCCATAAAGAGTCTACTAAGTGGATCTGCTACTAGATTAGCCTTGCCCAGATGGTAAAGGACACTCATGTCATAATCATTAAGTAGCTCCAATCACCTCCTTTGCCATACATTGAGATCTTTCTGGGTAAACACATATTGTAGACTCATATGATCCATAAACACGTCTACATGAACCCCGTACAAATAATGTCTCTATATCTTCAAGGCGAATACCGCCGCCGCCAACTCAAGGTTGTGGGTTGGGTGATTCTTCTCATGAACTTTCAGCTGTTTGGAGGCATATGTTATAACTTTGATGTGCTGCATCAATACACAACCAAGGATGATTTTTGAAGCATCGCAATACACCACAAACACATCAGTACCCTCCGGTAGAGTTAACATCAATGCTGAGGTGAGTCGAGCCTTCAACTCTTGAAGCTCTTCTCACAAGCCTCCGACCATTGGAGTTTCACTTTCTTTTGGGTCAATTTGGTCAATGGCGCTGCAATAGATGAAAAGCCCTAAAAAAATATCCGATAGTAGCCAGATAAGCCCAAAAAGCTTCGGATATAGGAAGGATTCACCGGTCTAGGACAATTCTTTACCGCTTCTATCTTTTGTAAGTCACCTTTATGCCCTCACTCGACACCACATGGCCCAATAATGCCACTGAGCTCAACCAAAACTCGCACTTCCTAAATTTAGCATATAGCTGGCGATCTTTGAGAGTCTATAACACCAATCCTCAAATGAGTGGCATGCTCCTCCTCGCTGCGAGAGTATATCAGGATGTCATCAATAAAAACAATCATGAACATATCCAAGTATGTCTTGAACACCCTGTTCATCAAGTACATAAAAGCTGCAGGAGCATTCATTAGTCCAAAAGAATTAACTAGAAACTCATAATGACCATAACGCATCCTGAAGGCTGTCTTTGGGATGTTGCTCTAAGAAACTCTGAGCTGATGGTACCCAGATCTGAGATCTATCTTCGAAAAGCACTTGGCACCCTCAAGTTGGTCAAACAAATCATCAATCCTGGGTAGAGGATACTTGTTCTTGATGGTGACCTTGTTCAATTACCGATAATCGATACACATATGAAGAGAACCATATTTCTTTTGGATAAAGAGAACTGATGCACCCCATGGGGATTTTCTTAGTCTAATGAAACCCTTATCCAAAAGATCCTTCAACTGTTCCTTCAACTCTTTTAGCTTGGCTGGAGCCATTCTTTAGGGAGGAATAGATTTAGGCTGTGTATCGGGAAGAAGGTGAATATCCAAATAAATCTCCCACTCGGGAGAAACTTCTAGCAAATCATCTGGAAGACCTCTGGGAACTCACTTACTTCCGGGACTAACTGGATAGTCGGGGTCTCAAACTCAACATCTTTAACCCTAACTAGATGGTATACACAACCCTTAGAAATTATTTTCCTATTCTTAATATAGGAAATAAAATGACCTACCGGCACGACTGAACTACCCTTCCACTCTATAATTGACTCACTCAGAAAGCGGAACTCCACTGCGTGGGTCCTACAATTAACAAAAGCATAACATGCATACAACCAATCCATGTCGAGAATAATATCAAGGTTGGTCATGGATAACTCTACTAAGTATGTGGAGGTGACTTTCTACAATACTGTGACCGAGCAACTCCTATACACCCACCTAGCTATAGTCAAATCACCAACGGGCGTAGGGAGTAAAAATGGTTCTGACAGAATTTCAAGACTGACTCCAAAGATACTAGCAATATAAGGTGTCACAAAAGACAAGGTAGCTCCTGTATCTAACAAAGCATAAACATCAAGGTGACACACTTATAACATACCAGTAACCCATTCGGTGAAGTCTCCTACTCCTGACGCGAGGCAAGGGCATATAATCTGTTTTAGCGCTGCCCACCACCCCCACTAATGGATGCCCCCTCTACAGAGCTAAGTGTGATGGAGCTGTTGCTAACTTTGTAATTTGGGCACGACCTCTATCATAATCCTGTCTAGCTAATGGACACGCTCAGTGCATGTGGCCAGATCTACTGCACCCATAACAGATATTTTAGCCGAGCAAGCACTCCCCGGCATGACTCTTGCCACACTTCCCTTAGGAAGAAAATGTGTGCTCTTCTTGCATGCCCCTCTGTTCCCTCGAACCTGAGGCCCTGCTCCTCTGATCACCCTTGGGTCTTGATGGAACGTTGGCTGAAGATGGTGTTGGGGCTAGTGACCTTTGATGAATCTGAGGGCGCTAACCATTACTGGATCTCCGCTGAGTGAACCCATAACTATCTGTCCGGGCCCTTTTGGCCTCTCTCTCCTTCATATACGCCGCCTCCATCTGCTGAGCGTATAAGACTTTTTAAAGGAAATCCTTATCCTGGTGGAGCATAACGGCCCTGCAATTTTGTCCAAATTGTTCGCCACCCCATGACCAAACCTGCTCACTGACGCCCTTTGATCAACCACTAACTCTGGCACATACTTTGATAAGTGAATGAAATCAAGGGCATACTCCCGTACCGTCATCTTCCCCTACTTAAGACTCACGAACTCAGCTGCCTTCAACTCCCTCATCTCTCGAGGGAAAAAACCAGTCTAGAAAAGCAATGTGAAACTCCTCCCAACTGATAGGGCCTGCTCCGACTGCCCTACTATCCTTCCACTATTGAAACCAAATTTGTGCAGCCCCCCTTTTAACTGATATAAGGCCAACTCAACACACTCTACTCAATTCACCCCCATGACTTGGGTGATCTTCACAATCTCATCGATAAACTCATATGGATCCTCATCCATCTTGGACCCAATAAACTCTGGTGGGTTCACCCTTAAGAAATCTCTGACTCGTGCTGCCGCCGCATTCCCATTCTGTGGGACGTGTGCCACCGCCTGCTGGTTGACCAGGCGGTCAAGGCCTGCGCTACCATCTGAATCGTTGCCCGTAATTTAGCATGGGCAACCGACTGCAGTGCATGGTGCTCCTGGACTGGTGGGGCTTGTTGGTGCCCGTCTCCATTTCCATCCTCATGACCATTTCCATTTCTATTTCTTCTGCCGTTAACTCTTCGGGGAGCCATGATTCTATAATCGCAAATTCCATGAGTTAGAAGGATAGGGAGACATTTCATTGCACGACATAGATTATGAAAGAAGGGAACATTTCCTAAATGTCTCGTATCCTCTTCATCATAAGTGTGGAGCGCTTCACACACATGAGAAAGACTCTACTTAACGTTGCTTGCAAACACCATAGGACACTTCAAACCTATTGCTATGATACCAAGTTTGTCATGACTCGAACGTAGACCCAGATTGCAACACGGGACAAGGAGCCTCGAGAGACTCTAAGTCTACCCATGGCATGAACATACATCTAATTCAATCAAATAAAGCGGAATACTCAACATAATAACATAGAGGAAGCATAATCATGACATAACATAGAAAATGGAATGCACTTCATACATGACAACTGCATACTACATATAGTTGGAAAGCCTCTAACATATCTAATGGTTGATGGGACAACACCCCCAACTAACCCAAAAATAATGGAAAACTGAACATAAAGGATAACTGATATCAACTGGTCCTCAGGAGATGAGGACTCACCAATTAGAACGAGCTAATGACGGTGCTGGGTCTGAAGATCAGAGCATGTATCATGAAATGATACAACATAGAGTATGCGATTAGTACGTGGAATGTACTGAGTACGCAAGGTAAGTAAAACTGACATTTAAAATACAAAAAAGTTCATAAAATAAGGACAACATGCTCATAACATAAATATCATAATGTAACATAACGCTCAAGGTTTTAATAACATTCGTAAATCAGTCCAAATCATAATAATAGGAGAAAAGCTTCATTAAACGTGACTTGAGCCAAAATAATATGAACATAACCTTGCATAAATCATGAGGAACAATGGGAGGACTCGTCGTAACCGACACCATCATTGTAGAGCCTTATATGATGCCCCAACTATCTCGCTCAAGTAAGCAGAGTTGTCCCAGGCTTGCTAGGAAAGGGATGTGCAGTATGTGATATCACGAAAGGGGGGATCCATTAACATTCTAATGTATCAATAGAACCTACGGTGGCATGGAATTATGAGAAACCGGCGTAGTCCTTTGAAAGCCAGGCTACTTGGTGCTAGACACTGCTCCCAAAAACCTGCACTTTAGTCTCGTTTGTATATCATAAACATCATTCATGAGATTCATGGCCAAATAGAAATTAACATTATGGATCCCCATTGACATACATGTTTAGCCATGAATAGAGGGCCCATGAATCGGCCAACGTTATAAATCGATCAATATTGAAGTCCATATCATAAATCATAAGTCATACTTGAACATGTGGGCATTGCCCAATACTTTAACATTCTTGAAAACTCTCAATTCCCTTGAAAACATGATTATAAATATGGGTAACTTAAAAGAATGTTTTTCATCAATAATATCTTATCATACATGAACATTTATCATAATTCTCGACTTTCATAAACTTCTAATAAATGGGCATTTAAATTTATAAAGCTTGAAACATGACTTTAATGGAAAACAACATAAAACTTGCCCATGTATCATAATTCAATAATAGAAACATCTTTAGATCATACCATGTAATAAATTAGAAATTTCATGTATTGGGTTAAAACCCCCTAGAATAAACGTAGGAATTTCATGATTTAGAGAAAGATAGGGCACGGGTGTGAATGGATTCACCCATTCATAACCCTATATACCTTGGAAGGATATGATTTTACCACTCCTTGAAAGCGCAATGAAAGATTGAAGGAAAGCTTGAAGAAATCTAACTTGATCACCTCCTAAACCCCTTCAATACGCATGCATGGATGTGAATGAGCCTATGATAGATTTTACCCTCTTAAAATACTGCATGTCGAGCCTTAAATGACGTAGTTTAGGACCCTAGGGCTTAAAAATAACAAAAATACCCTTAATAAATTTCCTAAAAATTCTGCAGTGTTAGTTACAACGACCAATCCTATGGATCATGCCTTGATACCACGACTCGTGGTGACCATTCGTTACATCGCTTGCCAATTCCTAACTTCTCAGATTCTAATCCCACGACTCGACAGGTCGAGTCCTTACATCAGACGACGATCCATTGGATCCTCCTGTTACTTCGCCCTGACGACCTACACCTGGGCTTTCCTATGAGCCACACCACAACTCGTGGTTTCCATCTATCACCTTGATTGGAGATTTTCCTACTCCTTCCCATCGTTACTTACCACAACAGTTGTTACTCACAATGAGTCGACCTACGACCCGTTATTTTCTCCTAGACTAAGGACCAGTCTCACCATGACCACAAACAATAACTTGTGAAATATTTTTAACAGACACATCACCTACAATCATAGTCAACCCAACAACAAAAGGCCTAATAACACATAAATACTGAACCTCGGCAAATCTAGTAGTCAATAAAAATTAGGTAATTAATTGATATCATGACACAAGCATGTCAGTCAATACTAGAGATGTGAGTCACCACATGAAAGTCATCACAATAATCTACAATGAAATATAATCACAACATAATCATGAAATTATATCCCTTTTGAATAACATCTGTATAGTCTCTGTATCTCATCAATCTTACTCTATATGAACATACATCTGTCACTCATTTGTATACACATATTAAAGGGTTTTAATCTTTCCATTTAGTCATGACCTGTAGGGGACCCTAAGTGTCCATGTACAGTACCAGCATAGTGCCTGCTCTGTATACAAATGTTCATTCATAAGCTCACATCGGACTCAATCACCTCATATTTTTACTGGTATATTACCCTTCCTATCATATAACTATTCGTCCATAAGCTTATATTAGATGGAGCTACTCATATTTGAACCATATTCCATACCGGCATGGTACCCGCTCCACATATAACTACTTGTTAGTAAGCTCACACTGAACATGAGCCACTTATTTTAGAATAATTAAGCATTCCTCATTTATCATCAACATATATTAGTATATTCTCTAAATATTCATAACAAAAGATAATAATGACAAGTACACATTTTCACGACCCGAATGGAGGTTGGCATCGCAATACGGGACAAGGATCCCTCTGAGACTCCAAGTCCACTCTTGGCATGAACATACATCTAACTCAATTACTAAAAACGAAGAGTCAACATAATAATCTTAGTGGAAGTTTGAGATAAACATTACATAAGAATACACAATCTGAAGTTGAATACATCCTTTTGTCTGAAAAGCCTCTAAACATGATGATTTGATGGGACAAGACCCCAGCTAACTCGAATAAGCTAAAAACTGAAATTACATAGAGAAATCTAAATAAGCATGATCCTCAAGAGATGAGGACTCACCACAGTGTAAGATGCTAACTCAAAAAACTTACTATAAACGGGGCTGAGCCTGAGTTCCGAGTCCTATATCATGAAATGATACAACATAGAGTATGCGGTCAATACGTGGAATGTACCGAGTATGCAAGGTAAGTAAAAATGCTCAAATAGGTATAAATCATTTAAGCACATGCAAAATGTAAAACATAAAAAATAAGATTCTGAGAGTAGGGCTTGCATGCATTCTTTCTGAAATCATGATCTCATCATAACATAACATAACATTATAACTTAATCGATTGACTCAAAGCTGAAATCTGATAGTCATGAGTAAAACTAAACACTAAGTCATACCTGCTTTGGTAAATATATATATATATATATATATATGTATGTATGTATAAATCTCATGAATAATGAACATGCATAACTGAAATTATGAGGAATAATAGGAGACTCATCTTTTAACCGACATACCAGGATAGATCTTACGTGGTCCCAACTACCACACTCAAGTGGGTAGAGCCATCACAAGCCTTGCCAGGGCTAGGAATGATACCATGATATCGGTATCAAGCTCGTGGACTAATAGGGCAAGGGATAGCTCACAATGGAGGTCAGGGTAGTAATATATATATAGGAATAAACCTACGTTCGTGTGTAGTTCTGAGGCATAGGGTGATCGACCCTTAGCCTACTCGATGCTGGACACTACTCCCAAAAACATGCATATGCTTTCCATCGAATTTCAAAGAAGCTCAACATCGTCTATTAACGAAGCTCAATAATCAAATACATCTCAAATCTGGAATCATGCATATGAGAAGCTTTAGCTCAAACCATAGCACAAGCTGAAGGATAATTGGGATCTTCGCTCAAAAAATGTGTGGTAAGCTTAATTTGGAAAATCATAAATCATACTTGAACATATAGGCATTGCCCAATAGTTTCGCATGCTTGAAAATACTCAATTCACATCAAAAAAAGGATTACAAACATGGGTAGCTTGAAAACATGTTTTTCAGCATAATATCTCATTATAATCATACATTTCTCACAAATCTCATCTTTCATGAACTTCTTATCAATGGGCTTTTTAATTCATAAAACTTGAAACATGATTTTAATTTAAAACATTATAAAACTTTCCCATGATTTTAATTTAAAACATTATAAAACTTTTCCATGATTCATAATTCAATAGTAGAAATATATTTAAATCATACCTATGTAGAGAATTAGGAATTTCATGCATTCGATTAAAATCCCATAGATTTTACATAGGAAATTCATGATTTAGAGAGAGATTGGGCATGACTGTGAAAGGATTCACCCATTCATAACCCTACACACCTGATTATAGCTGATTCTTACACTTTCTTGAATTCCCAAGAAGAAATTAAAGAGAACCTTCAAGGATTTGCCTTGATCACCTCTCTAGACTATCACTCTTGCATGTATGAATGAGAAATGGCCAAAATTGAACTTAACTCTCTTAATATACATCATTCATAACTTAAAACGATGTAGTTTAGGCCTTAGGATCGTAGGAATCACGGAAAAGCCCTTACTAAATTCATAGAAAATAACTGTCAATCTGTCCCCATGAGGGACACGACAACTCTTCTCCTCTGGCCATTACTCGTGGCATCGTCCGTCGAGTACACTGTTTATCAAGTCATCTGGGCTCGTCACGGGTGACATCGAAGATTGTTACTAGTGACCATGACTCGTGGTCCCCACTCATCATGTACACTACCTCCATCTCGATTAAACTTTACCCTGCTGGTCATGACTCATCCCATGATTCGTGTTGACTGCCCACGACTCGTGGGGTCCTTCCGTCAGGTACATTGCCTTCTTCTTTCTCTTTTCTCACTTAACACTCCTAACGACTGACCTAACGATTCATGGGGCTTGACCACGACTCGTGGTCATATCCGTGGGGAGTCAAATTTCCAAATTCCAACTCATCTCCTGAGCCTCACCATGAGTCATATCACAACTTGTGGGCTGCTCTCATCAGTCAGCTCACAACCTGTCCTGTGTCCTGATGCCAGTTTTAAATTTTTCTACGTTTCAACTTCCCGGTCTGATCTTTGGGCTTCCGGGGTATAACAATATCTCCCCCTTAGGAACAATCATCCTTGACTGTTGAAAAACATACCGAAAAGCAGAGATATGCAATAATCATAATCAAATACTGATCATTTAAGCTGAAAACTGATGGAACGACTATCTCCGATTCAAACTACATAGCCGAACTGAATTCATGAATCATACACACATCAATACACATAAAAGAAACTTGGGCACATGAACTGAATATGAAAACTAAATAGAGTTTTGAGAGAAAAACTAACACCTCAAGCTGGAACTGAGATGGTAGAGAATAAATGTGGGTATCTAGCCATCATATCCACTTCGGCTTCCCACATAGCTCCCTCAACATGCTGATTCCTCCATAGAACTTTGACTAAAGCTACTTCCTTACTCCTTAGCCTTCGAACCTGACGATCCAGTATTTCTACTGGTACTTCCTCATAACTAAGGTTGTCTTTCCAACCAACACTATCCACCAGGACAACTAGAGATGGATCATCCAAACACTTCTTTATGAGAGATACTTGGAAAACAAGATACACAGAAGCTAATTCTAAGGGTAACTCCAATTCATATGCCACCTTGCCCACCCATTTCACAATCCGGTAGGGGCCAATATAACAGCGCTGAGTTTTCCTTTATTTCCAAACCGCATCACTCCCTTCATGGGAGATACCTTCAAAAACACCCAATCATCCACCTCAAATTCTATTTCCCTCCTTCTCACATCGGCATAGGACTTTTGGTGACTTTGAGCTGTTTTCAACCTGTCGCGTATGAGCTGAACCTTCTCCATAGCCTCATCGACCGAATCTGGTCCTATCATCGCTGCTTCACCAACTTCGAACCAACCAATGGGCGATCTACTTCTCCACCCATAGAGATCCTCAAACCTCCATCTGAACACTGGAATGGTAGTTGTTATTGTATGCAAACTCGATAAGAGGCAAATGATCATCCCAACTACACTTGAAGTCAATCATGAATTCTCTCAACATATCCTCGAGAGTCTGAATTGTTCGCTCTGCTTTACCATCCATTTACGGGTGAAATGTTGTGCGGAGCTTAACTTGAGTACCTAGTCCTTTTTGAAATGACCTCCAAAACTGAGAAGTGAATTGATTACCTCTGTTTGATATAATGGCAAAGGGCACTCCATGCAATCAAACTAGCTCCCGGTTATATAGTTTCACATAGTCATCCGCCGAATCCATGGTTTTGACAGGTAGAAAATGAGCAGGTCAACCTATCTACCACAATCCAAATGGAGTCATAATGTCGACGAGTACGAGAAAACCCTGTGATGAAGTCCATGTTGATTTCTTCGCATTTCCTTGTAGGAATTCTGATATCCTGAAGCACGCCACTCAGTCTCTGGTGTTCAACCTTTACTTGCTGATAGTTTGGACACTTAGTTACAAATTTTGCTATGTGCTTCTTCATGCCATTCCTCCAATAGACCTCCTGTAAAACGCGGTACATCTTGGTAGCACTTGGATGAATAGAATACCTAGATCCATGAGCCTCGTGAAACATCTGGTTCCTTAAATCATCAACATCCAGAACACATAAGCGACCCTAGTACCGAAGCACACCATCTCCCCCTTTGGAGAATACCTCTACCTTCTAACTCTGAACGGCTTCCTTTAACTTTACCAAAATAGGGTCCTCATCTTGTATAGCTTTTACATCAATCACTAATGACGATTCTGATACATTGTAAAAAGTAACACCGCCATCGATTGAGTCAACCAACCTAACTCCCAACCTTGTGAGTCGATGCACACCCTTCACTAGCTCCTTCTTCCCCTCATCCACATGAGTCACACTCTCCACAGAGAGTCTACTAAGTGCGTCTGCTACTACATTGGCCTTACCCAGATGGTAAAGGACACTCACATCATAGTCCTTGAGTAGCTCCAACCACCTCCTTCGCTGAAGATTGAGATCCTTCTGGGTAAAAACATATTGTAGACTCTTATGGTCCGTAAACATATCCACGTGAACCCTGTACAAATAAAGTTGCCATATCTTCAAGGCAAATACCTCCGTGGCTAATTCAAGATCATGGGTCGGGTAATTCATCTCCTAAACTTTCAACTGTCTAGAGGCATATGCTATAACTTTTCCTTGCTACATCATTACACACCCAAGTCCGATCCTTGAAGCATCACAATACACCATGAACCCATCAGTACCCTCCGATACGATTAACACCGGTGCTGAAGTAAGTTGAGTCTTCAACTCTTGGAAGCTCTTCTCACAAGCCTCCGAACATTGGAATTTCACCTTCTTTTGTGTCAATTTTGTCAAAGGTGTTGCAATCGATGATGTAATGACCCGAACATAGACCCGGATCGTAACACGGCACAAGGAACACACAGAGGTCCCAAGTCGACCCATGACATAAACATACATATAACTTCACTCACGTTAAGCGGAAGACTGAACATAAGGCATAGAATAAACATAAACATAACATAATATATCATAAAATTCAGAGACACTAGACATATACATAGGTTGAGTACTACATACTGTCTAAAAGCCTCTATTGAATAAGATGGGTTGATAGGAAAACACCCCAAACTAACCCAGCCAAATACTGAAACATAAAATAACATAAATGTTTAGTCAAACGGCCCTCGGAACATGAGGACTCACCAACAAAGCTGAAAGTGAACTCTGAGATGGTCTAAGGATGAGGATGAGCCTGAGAGTCGGGTCCTATATCATGAAACAATACAACATAGAAAGTACGTGGTTAGTATATGGAATGTACTAAATATGCAAGGTAAGTAAAAAGAATATTTAAAACATGTAAAAACTCATAGAACATCATAAGAGTAGGACATCATGCTCATATCGTATATATTGTAACATAACATAAAATAAGGCTCAAGGTTATGAGATCCGGGACAGAACCTATTCAGTGTTCGATATTACTCCCAAAACATATATAGTGCTCATAGTATAACATACATGAATTTGTGGGCTAGTTAAAACATGATAATTATAAACATTCTTGTACATATGTGAAATAGCCATGACATAAGGCCCGTGAGTCAGTCAAAGCATAATTCATGAATCATAGGTTTCATGCATACTTGTAGATCATACATGTAACTTGTAAATCATCAAATCATGACGGATAATTGGTTAAATCCATATTTAAAATTCTAAATCATGTTGGTCTTGTAAATATAATCAATTGAAGAGAAGATCATAAATCGATTCATCATAGTCATGCTTAAATACGCTTGATTTAGTAAAAATTGAAATCAATAATTTTATAATCGAGAATAGTTGTAAAATTTGATCAAAATTCATAAAATATGATGTAATTCGCAAATCATAACAACCCATTAGTAAATCATTAGACTTTCACAAAATTGGGATCAAAACCCTATGAGATTTTTGATAGATTTTCATAAATTCATAGAGAATGGGCATGGGTATGAATGGAACACCCATTCATAACCCTACATATCTGGGTAAGATCAGATTCTAAGGTTCCTTGAATGCCCAATGGAGAATTGATAGGGAAAATCTTGAAACTATGCTTGATCTCTCCAAAATTCTCTTAATTTGCATGCATGGGAATGGATTATGCAAGTGGGACTTAACCTATCTTATCATGCCCAGAAAATACACAAAACAACAAAGTTTAGGGCCTTAGAGAATAAAAAGGTAGAAATACCCTTAATGAAATACCCAGAAAATTCTGCACAGATCGATCCAAGAGGCGTACCAACGAGTTGTTGAAAGCTACCAAAACTCGTGGTATGGCCCGTCATATGCACTACCCAGGCCCTGATCCTGGATTCATACCACGGCTTAACAGGACAACTCATCCTTTGATCAAATGGATCGTTGGGTCGATCATTGCTTGTCCACCTAAAAACCTTGAGCTTCTCCTTACAACGAGCCTCACCACGACTTGTGGTTACTTCCAACGTGTCGTGGTATCTAGCCATTACGTCCACTGGAGATCTGACCACCTAGACAATGATTGGTGACAACGGATCATCATAGCTCACAATGAGTCATTGAATGACTCGTTACATCCCCCATGCTCAAGTCCAGTACTCACCACAATCACCAACAACGACTGATTGTTTCAAGCAATGAGTCGTTACTCCACCCATTGTATCCACTGCCACCTGGACTCCTATAACCATGATTGCATACAATGACCCGTGGTTTCCAAGGACAAGTCAATACGTCACCCATTCTATGACTTTTTTCCATCTTTTTATCCAAGATCAAATTTTTATCCCGGGTCTAATCTTAGGCACTTTTGGGATATTACAGTATCTCCCCCTTGGGAACATTCACCCTCGAATGTTGGAAAAAAAGAAGAAAAACAAATACATGCAATCATTACACTCAAATACTGATCATTTAACCCAAAAACTAATGAAATGAATACCTTCGATTCATACCATATAACTGAACTGATTTCATGCTTCACATACACATATATATACTAAAAAGAAACATGAACACATAATCTGAACTTGAAAACTAAATAGAGTCATAGGGAAAAACTGATACCTCAAGTCAGAGCATAGCCGGTAAGGAATAAATGTGGGTATCTAGCCTTCATGTCCGCTTTGGGTTCCCACGTAGCTCCTTTAACATGCTGATTCCTCCATAATATTTTAATTGAAGGTACTTCCTTATTCCTTAGCCTCCGAACCTGACGATCCAATATCTCCACCAGAATTTCCTCATAGTTAAGGCTGTCGTTTACACCAAAGCTGTCCACTGGGACTACTAGAGCTAGAAATGCCAAACATTTCTTCAAAAGAGATACATGAAACACAAGATGCATAGAAGACAACTCTGAGGCAACTCCAATTAATACACTACCTTGCCAACTCTTCTCACTATCCGGTAGGGGCCAACATAGCGAGGACTAAGTTTTTATTTCTTTCCAATCGCATTACTCCCTTCATGGGAGATACCTTCAAGAACACCCAGTCATCCACCTCGAACTCAAGTTCTCTTCTCCTAACATTGGACATAGGACTTTTGGTGACTCTAGGCAGTTTTTAACCTATCGCTTATCAACTAAACCTTCACCGTAGCCTCATGAATTGAATTTGTCCCTATCATAGCTGCCTCACCAACCTCAAACCATATGATGGGCAACCTAAATCTCCATCAACATAGAGCCTTGAACGGTGCCATTTGGATACTGGAGTGATAGCTATTATTATAAGAAAACTTGATCAGGGGCAAGTGATCATCCCAGCTACCTTTGATGTCCATCACACATTCTCTCAACATGTATTCGAGAGTCTGAATTGTCTTTTCTGTTTGACAATCCCTTTGAGGATGAATTGTTGTGTTGATCTTAACCTTAGTCCCAAGCATTTTCTGAAAAGATAGCCAAAATCGTGCTCTTGTCATAATGTGATCATGCATAGCTTTAGAACATCATGGCTGACTCGAATGGCTCAAAGATGAAACATAACATTTATATCAAAAGATGAACAATGAGTCAAACCTTTCTTTTTGAACATGCATGCATAAGTAATTATCATGATTAATGAATATGAAAATCCAATTAATATAGACAATGAGAGACTCGTCACTTAACTGACATACCACGATAGAGCTTACATGGTCCCAACTATCACACTCAAGTGGGTAGATCCATCCATAATCTTGCCAGGGCGATAGACGATACCATGATATCAATATCAAGCTGAAGGGCCAATCGGGCCAGGATAGCTCACAAGGGAGGTCCCAATATTATATAAGTATCAACCTACGTTGGCGCGTAGTTCTAGGGCATAGGGTAAGCGACCCTTAACCCACTCGGTGCTAGACTCTTCTCCCAAAAACATGCAATGCTCTACATTGTATATAACGAAGCTCAACATGACGAAGCTCAATATGAAATCATGCATAACTCAACATCGTATGAAATGAAGCTCAACATTGTCCTTTGACAAAGTTCAATAATGACATACATCTCAATTATGAATTCATGCATATGAGAAGCATTATTCCAAAACATACCACTAGCTCAATCATAGGTGGGAGCACCTACTCCAAATCATGTGGTAAGCTACATGTAGAAATATTTAAATCAGCATACCACAAGCTAGAATTTATGAAAAATTGGGAAACTTCACTTCAAACTATGTGGCAAGCTTATGCCGAGAAAATCATCATTTAAAATCAACACGCGGGTATTGCCCAAAGCTTTATCATACTAGGATCTACTCATTTCATTTTTAAAACAACATCAAAATCATTGGTAGCTTTAGAAACATGCTTTTCATCATTAAATCTCAACATCATCGTGCATTCAACATCATTCACTACCTTTATGAACTTCTAATCCATGGGCATTTTAGATTCAAGATTTCTAGAAATATAATTTTTGTATCGAAAACAATTTAGAATCTACCCAAGCTTTACAATTCATCAATATAAATGCAATCTAATCATACCCATGTATAGAAATTGTATAATTATTCAATTGGGTAAAACCCCATACTTGATCATAGACAAATTATCACATTTTGATAGGAATTGGGCATGGGTGTGGAAGAAGACACCCACTCATAGCCTTAAATATATGGAATGGTGAATTCTAACACCCTCTAATTGCCCAGCTGAGATTCCAATTGAAAACCTTCAAAACTTGCTCTAAATCCTCCCTTCAAGCTCTCAAGTTTGCATGCATGGAATGAACTAGCTTAGAATAGATTTTCCCCTCTTAATACCCTGTAAAATGGGCCTTAAACGACATAGTATAGGTCTTAGGAAATTAGAAATTATGAAAAGACCCTTACTGAATTCGCAGGAAAACACTACCAGGTGGCCAAACGGACAACCTGACGAATTGTCACTGGCCCAAATGACTCGTTATGTCGTGATCTTGGGCATAATTTCGTGCCCAAGTGCTACTTTGTTACTCAATTTTGTCTTGTTTATCTACTTATTTATATACATTTTCATGTGATTTTATGTAAATATGAATATATACTAACCAACATGATTAGTCCTTATTTTTGAAGGAAATAACGCATCGGAGGACCCAATCTATGATTTGGTGAAGTGGAGGAATGATATCGGGAGCGAAACACCAATGTTGGAATAAATTGGGTTATTTCCAGAGGGCTTCCGCGAAACCTCCGTGTCACGGAGGCATTGCTTCGCGATACACTCCGTGTCATGGAGGCAATGCTCCGCGATACACTCCGTGTCACGGAGGCAGTGATTCGCGTTACACTCCGTGTAACGGAGGCAGTGCTCCGCAATACACTCCGCGCCACGGAGCCATTCCACGATAGGCATAATTTTGCACAATTCTCATTTACTATAAATAGGTCCCTTAGCTCCTAAAAACAAAGGAGTCACGATTTTATTCTGAAAAACCACCTAGGAATGAAGGGAGAAGTGGGAGAACTCACCTAGGGTTCATCAATTTCATCTTCTCCTCTACCAATTCTTGTAAGTATGTTTCTTTAACAATGTTTTCTTGTAATTTTACGAACTTGAATGGCTAGAACCCTTCCTCTAGGGTTGAAGCCATGTGTTATGAGTGTGATTTTACGAATTCGCTTTGGAATCAAGTTATTGATTGTTGTTTTGTCTTGAATTCTTAATTATTGGTTGTTTTTATGATTGATCACCATGAAAACACATACGTTAAACTTATGCAAATGCTTGAGAAAGCAAACCTAGGGAAGAACATAGGAATGTAAGAAGCAAGTTCTTGTCTTTTGATAAGATTTTGTGGTCAGGATAGAAATATACCTAATTTACCCTGCTTGGTTGATAAAATGGGAAGAGAGAAAGACACCGGCTTAGATTTGTCACTCCACCACTCGAAGAAGTAGTTGTGAAGCTAAGTTTGGTTAAATGGTTGGAAGTACGAAACTACCCTAATCAGTGGCATTACCCCATAAACCACATCCATGTAGTTAATTGCCCACGAACTAGAATTAGCATCCTCGCTCACAGTGTAGTAGTGAGGCTAGTTTGTCGTGTTTAGAGGTTGAGAAGGCCATGAACATGAAATTCTAATTATGTGAGACGACAATTGATAGTTCCATACTTAAACCATTGCAAATCGTGGTATCGCATGATTATCCATCTTTAACTCTATGTTGCTCCTTGAATGACTTCAGAGTATTTCGTTGACCACATTTAAACTTAATTAAACTCTATCAAAAACTTCTATAATCAACACATGCGACATTTAATATCATACTTGAACTTGATAGTTAGCTGAATTGGTCCAGTCCTTGTGGGTTCGGCATCTGGTTCTTAAAAAGGGCCACTATATTACTTGTACGATTTGTATACTTGCGGGTTCATCATGTCGCTTGTTGGGTGCACTGGCTAACTAGTCCTTTAGGGCTTGCAATGGGTGACTTAACAACCCATTGCCACTGTTCACAACTCGTTGCCACCTCCCATTGTGTACACTGCCTTAGCATCAAAGGGGACTCACCTAGCTTGATCACGACTCAAGTCACGAGTCGTTGGGACAGACCACGAGTCGTGGGGTCCTTTCATTTAGGTACACTGGACAACTCCATTTAGTTTCCAACACCACCCCAAGAAGGACATGACGACTCGTGATGGCTAACCACAAGTCGTTACCTCACTCATGGGGACCTCAATCCTTTATTTCCCCCAGGCCTCCCCATGAGTCACCTGATGACTCGTTGGGTGTCCTAACGAGTCGTCACACCACTCGTCCTGTGCCTGCAACATCAATTTCACAATTTTTCTGTTTCAACTTCCGGGTCCAATCTTTGAGCTTCCGGGCTATAACACCAGGACTCCTATAACCACGAATACATATAACGATCCGTGGTTTCCAACCACGAGTTGTTACATCGCCCGTTCTGTGACTTTTTCCCAACTTTTTAGACAACTTTAAATTTTGATCCCGGGTCTAATATAAGGCACTTTCGGGGTATTACAGATGAGAAACCTTCCACGAATCTTCGCTATTTGCCAGCTAAACCCAAGAAACTCTGAATATCCGAAGGATTCACCGGTCTAGGCCAATTCTTCAACGCTTCTATTTTCTGAGAGTCCACCTTTATACCCTCACTTGATACCACATGGCCCAAAAACTTCACTAAGTTCAACTAAAACTCACACTTGCTGAATTTAGCATATAGTTGGCGATCCTTGAGAATTTGAAGCACTATTCTCAAATGAGTGGCACGCTCCTCCTCACTCCGAGAGTATATCAGGATGTCATCGATAAACATAATCACGAACATATATAGGTATGGCTTGAACACCCTATTCATCAAGTCCATAAAAGCTACAGGAGAATTCGTTAGTCCAGAAGACATAACTACAAACTCGTAATGACCATACTGCGTCTTGAAGGCTGTTTTTGGGATGTCGCTCTCCTGAACCCTGAGTTGATGGTAACAAAATCTGAGATCTATCTTTGAGAAACACTTCGCACCCTAACGCTGGTCAAATAAATCATCAATCCTAGGAAAAGGATAGCTGTTCTTGATGGTGACTTTGTTCAATTGCTGATAATCAATACACATGCGAAGAGACCCATCTTTCTTTCCGACAAAGAAAACTGGTGCACCCCATGCAGACTTGCTTGGTATAGTGAAACCCTTATCTAACAGGTCCTTCAACTACTCCTTCAACTCTTTTAGCTCACTGGAGCCATTCTGTAAGGAGGAATAGATATAGGTTGCGTGTCGAGAAGAAGGTCAATACAAAAATCAATCTCCCGCTCGGGAGGGATTCCCGATAGATCATTAGGAAATACCTCTAGATACTCACATACTACTGGGACAGACTTTATAATTGGGGTGTCAGACGTTGCATCCTTAACCCTAGCTAGGTGGTACACACAACCTTTGGAGATCATCCTTCTGGCCTTAAGATAGGAAATGAAACGACCTATAGGCATAGCTGAACTACCCTTCCATTCTAAGATGGGCTCACCCGGAAATTGGAACTCTATTTCTCGGGTCCTACAATTAACTAAAACATAACATGAAAATAGCAAATCCATGTTAAGGATAGCATCAAATCGGTCATGGCTCACTCAATCAAATCTGATGAGATGACTTTATGAAGGACTGAGACCGGGCAACCTCTATACATCGGTCTAGATACAATTGAATCACCTAGTGGAGTAGAGACTGAGAAGGGTTCTGGAAAGACTTTGGGACTGACTTCAAAGCTACTGGCCACATAAGATGTCACAAAATATAAGGTAGCCCCTGGATCTAACAAAGCATAAACATCAAGATGGAAAACTCATATCATACTAGTGACAACATTTGGGGAGACCTCCTGCTCCTGGCAGGATGCTAAGGCATAGAATCAGTTTTGGCGCTGACCGCCATGTGCTGGTAGATGACCCCTGATATGCTGAGGGTGGGGTGGGGCTGCTGAACTAGAAGTTGGGCCTTGGTCCCCATCATGATCCTACCTCGCTTCTGGGTAATCTCTGAGAATGTGCCCGGACTTTCCACACCCGAAATAAGCACCTATACCTTCTAAGCACTGGCCCGTGTGCCCCCGGCCATATCTGCGGCAAGCTAGAACACTAGAACTGCGGGTATGCTGCTCTGACACCTAGAGCTTCATGCTCGCCCCCTCTAATTGTGCCTAGGCCTGGATGCCATATTCAACACTAAACTGGTTGGGGTTAAAGATCTCATGTGGGTCTGCTGTCGGTGCCCACCACCTAACCTCAGCTAAGAGAATTTGTACTGTTCGGTCCTGGCCCTCTTTGCCTCCCTTTATCTCAGATGTGCTACCTCCATTTGATGGTCATACAAGACTATCCAAGGGAAATCCATATCCTGGTGGAGCATAGCGGTACTACAATCCTTGTCCAAATAGCTCGCCACTACATGAACTAACCTACTCACCCGCACCCTCTAATCAGCCGCTAACTCTGGGGCGTACTTTGATAGGCGAGTGAACTCAAGGTCATACCCCTGCACTGTTATTTTCCATTGATTAAGATTGAGGAACTCGGGGGGCTTCCGCTCCCTCATCTCATGAGGGAAGAACCGATCTAAGAACTCAATGTGGAACTCCTCCCAATTGACAGACCTGCTCTGGCGGCCCTACTATCTTTCCATTGTCGAAACTAGATGTGTGCGACCCCTTTCCGTTGGTATGAGGCCAACTCTGCACATTCAACCCCATTAACCCCATGACTTGGGTGATGTTCACAATATCATCAACGAACTCATACGGGTCCTCATCTATTTTTGACCCGAGGAACTCTGGCGGGTTCATTCTCAAGAAATACCGGACTCGAGCCGCCGCTGCACTACCCTCATGCAGAACATGCACAACTTTCTGCTGATTGACCTAAGCGGTCAAGGCCTGCATGAGAATCTGAATAGCTGCCCAAAACTGAGCATGGGCAACCAGCTTTGATGCATGGTGCTCCTAGACTGGCGGGGCCTGCTAGTGCCTGTTTCCGTTGCCATGTCCATTTCCATTCTTCCTACCATTTACTCTGCGGGAAGCCATGATTCTTCAATCGCGAATAGCATGAATTAGAATGATAGGGTGACTTTCCATCACACGACATAGATCATGAAAGAAGGGAACATTTCCTAAACGTTTCGTATCCTCTTCGTCATAAGTGTGGAGCGCTCCACACCTATGAAAAAGACTCTACTCAACATAGCTTTTACACACCCTAGGACACTCCAAATCTAAACAAGCATAGTCCTCGGGAGATAAGGACTCACCACAGTGTAAGATGCTAAATCTAAAAACTGACTATGAACAGGGCTAAGCCTGAGTGTCGGGTCTTGTATCATAAAACCATACAGTATAAAGTATATGGTCAGTACGTGGAATGTACCAAGTATGCAAGGTAAGTAAAACCGCTCAAATAAGTAAAACTCTTTTAAAGACGTGCATAATGTAAAACATAAACAATAATATTATGGTGGTAGGGCTTGCATGAATTCTTTCTAAAATCATGATCTCATCATAACATAACATAACATCATAACTGAATTGATTGACTCAAAGCTGAAATCTGATAGTCGTGAGTAAAATTAAACATTGAGTCAAACCTACTCTAGAACAAATATATATATGTATAAATCTCACGAATGATGAACATGCATAACTTAAATCATGAGGAACAATGGGAGACTCGTCTTTTAACCAACATACCAAGATAGAGCTTATGTGGTCCAAACTATCACACTCAAGTGGGTAGAGCCATCCAAAGCCTTGCCAAAGCTTAGGACGATACAATGATATCGATATCAAGCTCGTGGCCTAATAGGGCAGGGGATAGCTCACAAGGGAGGTCCCGGTGTTAATATATAAATATATATATATATATATATAGGAATAAACCTACGTTGGCGCGTAGTTTTGAGGCATAGGGTGATCGACCCTTACCCTACTCGGTGCTAGAGACTACTCCTAAAAACATTCATATGCTCTCCATCATTTTTCATTGAAGCTCCACATTTTCTATTGCGGAAGCACAATAATCAAATACACCTCAAATCAGGAATCATGCATATGAGAAGCTTTAGCTCAAATCATACCACAAGCTGAAAGATAATTGGGATCATCCCTCCAAAACGGTGTGGTAAGCTTAATTTGGAAAATCATAAATCATACTTGAACATGTTGGCATTTTTCAACACTTTTGCATGCTTGAAAATGCTCAATTCACATCGAAAACAGGATTATAAACATGGGTAACTTAAAATCATTATATCTCATCATAATCATACATTCCTTACAAATCTCATCTTTCATGAACTTCTCATCAATGGTCTTTTTAATTCATAAAACTTGATACATGATTTTAATTGAAAACATTACAAAACTTTCCCATTAGCATGGGGTGGGGCTGCTGAACTAGAAGCTGGGCCTCGGTCCCCATCATGATCCTGCCTCGCTTCTGGGAAATCTCTGAGCATGTGCCCCGGCTTTCTACACCTGAAATAAGAACCTGTACCTTCTAAGCACTGGTTCGTGTGCCCGCAACCACATCTGCGGCAAGCTGGAATACTAGAACTGCGGGTCTGCTACTCTGACACCTAGAGCTTCATGCTCTCCACCTCTGATTGTGTCTCGGCCTGGATGCCATATTCAACACTAAAGATGCTGGGGCTGAAGATCTCGTGTGGGTCTGCTGTCGGTGCCCACCACCTGACCTCGACTGAGAGAATTTGTACTGTTCGGTCCTGGCTATCTTTTCCTCCCTTTATCTCAGATGTGCTACCTCCATTTGATGGGCATACAAGACTATCCGAGGGAAATCCATATCCTGGTGGTGCATAGTCCTACAATCCTTGTCCAAATAGCTCTCCACTACATGAACTAACCTACTCACCCGCACCCTCTGATCAGCCGCTAACTCTGGGGCGTACTTTGATAGGCGAGTGAACTCAAGGTCATACTCATGCACAGTCATTCTCCCTTGCTTAAGATTCACAAACTCGGTTGGCTTCATCTCCCTCATCTCATGAGGGAAGAACCGATCTAAGAACTCAATGTGGAACTCCTCCCAATTGACAGACCTGCTCCGGCGGCCCTATTATCTTTCCATTGTCGAAACCAGATGTGTGCGACCCCTTTCAGTTGGTATGAGGCCAACTCTACATATTCAACCCCCTTCACCCCCATGACTTGGGTGATCTTCACAATCTCATCAATGAAGTCATACGGGTCCTCATCTACTTTTGACCCGAGGAACTTTGGAGGGTTCATTATCAAGAAATCCCGAACTCGAGCAGCCGCTGAATTGCCATCTTGTGGGAATGCGCAACTTCCTGATGATTGACCTGAGCAGTCAAGGCCTGCATGAGAGTCTGAATAGCTGCCCAAAATTGAGCATGGGCAACCAACTCTTATGCATGGTGCTCCTGGACTGGCGGGGCCTGTTTCCGTTGCCATCCTCGTGGCCTTCTCCATTTCCATTCCTCCTACCATTACCTCTGAGGGGAGCCATGATTCTGCAATCGCGAATAGCATGAATTAGAATGATAGGGAGAATTTCCATCACACGACATATATCATGAATGAAGGGAACATTTCCTAAACGTTTCGTAGCGTCTTCGTCATAAGTGTGGCGCGCTTCAAACCTATGAAAAAGACTCTACTCAATGTGGCTTTTAGACATCCTAAAACACTTCAAGCCTATGGCTCTGATACCATATTTTTCACGACCTGAACGGAGGCCCAGATCGCAACACGGGACAAGGAGCCCCGAGAGACTCAAAGTCGACCCATGACATGAACATACATCTAACTCAGTTACTAAACCCAAAGATTCAACATAATAATATTAGCAGAAGTCTGAAATAAACATAAGATCAGAATACACAATCTGAAGTTAATACATGCTTTTGTATGAAAAGCCTCTAAACATGATAAATTGATGGGACAAGACCCCAACTAACTCGAATATGTTATAAACTGAAATTACATAGAGAAATCTAAACAAGCATGGTCCTCGGTAGATAAGGACTCACCACAGTGTAAGATGCTAAATCTGAAAATTGACTATGAACAGGGCTGAGCCTTAATGTCGGGTCCTGTATCATGAAACAATATAGTATAAAGTATGAGGTCAGTACGTGGAATGTACCGGGTGTGCAAGGTAAGTAAAACCACTCAAATAGGTAAAAATCATTTAAAGACGTGCATAATGTAAAACATAAACAATAAGATTCTTGTGGTAGGGCTTGCATGAATTCTTTCTGAAATAATGATCTAATCATAACATAACATAACATTATAACTGAATCGATTAACTCAAAGCTGAAATGTGATAGTCGTGATTAAAACTTAACATTGTGTCAAACCTGCTCTAGAACGTATATATATGAATAAATCTCATGAATGATGAACATGCATAACTGAAATCATGAGGAACAATGGGAGATTCGTGTTTTAACCAACATACAAGTATAGAGCTTACATGGTCCCAACTATCACACTCTAGTGGGTAGAGCCGTCCAAAGCTTTGTCAGGGCTAAGGACGATACCATGATATCGATATCAAGCTCTTGGCCTAATAGGGCAGGGGATAGCTCACAAGGGAGGTCCCGGTATTAAGATATATATATATATAGGAATAAACCTATGTTGCGGCATAGTTCTGAGGCATAGGGTGATCGACCCTTAGCCTACTCGGTGCTAGACAATACTCCTAAAAACATTCATATGCTCTCCATCATTTTTCAATGAAGCTCCACATCGTCTATTGCCGAAGCACAATAATCAAAGACATCCCAAATCAGGAATCATGCATATGAGAAGCTTTAGCTCAAATCATACCAAAAGCTGAAAGATAATTGGGATCATCGCTCCAAAACTGTGTGGTAAGCTTAATTTGGAAAATCATAAATCATACTTGAACATGTGGGCATTGCCCAACACTTTTGCATGCTTGAAAATACTCAATTCACATCGAAAAGGGATTACAAACATGGGTAGCTTTAGAACATGCTTTTAATCATTATATCTCATCATAATCATACATTCCTCACAAATCTCATCTTTCATGAACTTTTCATCAATGGGTTTTTAAATTCATAAAACTTGAAACATGATTTTAATTGAAAACATTACAAAACTTTCCCATGAGCGTGGAGTGGGGCTGCTAAACTAAAAGCTGGGCCTCGGTCCCCATCATGATCCTGCCTCGCTTCTGGGTAATCTCTAAGCATGGCCCGGGCTTTCCACACCTGAAATAAGCACCTGTACCTTCTAACCACTGGCCCATGTGCCCCCGACCACATTCGCGACAAGCTGGAATACTAAAACTGTGGGTCTGCTGCTCTGACACCTAGAGTTTCATGCTAGGCCCCTCTGATTGTGCCTAGGCCTGGATGCCATATTCAACACTAAAGATGTTGGGGCTGAAGATCTCATGTGGGTCTGCTGTCGGTGCCCACCACCTGACCTCGGCTGAGAGAATTTGTAGTGTTCGGTCTTGGCCTTCTTTGCCTCCCTTTATCTCAGATGTGCTACCTCCATTTTATGGGCATACAAGACTATCCGATGGAAATCCATATCCTGGTGGTGCATAGCAGTCTTACAATCCTTGTCCAAATAGCTCGCCACTACATGAACTAACCTACTCACCCGCACCCTCTGATCAGCCGGTAACTCTGGGGCGTACTTTGATAGGCGAGTGAACTCAAGGTCATACTCCTGCACTGTTATTCTCCCTTGATTAAGATTCATGAACTCAGTTGGCTTCAGCTCCCTCATCTCATGAGGGAAGAACCGATCTAAGAACAAAATGTGTAACTCCACCCAATTGACAGACCTGCTCCGGCGGCCCTACTATCTTTCCATTGTTGAAACCAGATGTGTGCGACCCCTTTCAGTTGGTATGAGGCAAACTCTGCACATTCAACCCCATTCACCCCCATGACTTGGGTAATCTTCACAATCTAATCAATAAAATCATACGGGTCCTCATCTACTTTTGACCCGAGGAACTTTGGAGGTTTCATACCGTACTCGAGTCGCTGCCGCATTGCCATCTTTCGGGACATGCGCAACTTCCTGCTGATTGACCTGAGCGGTCAAGGCCTGCACGAGAATCTGAATAGCTGCCCAAAACTGAGCATGGGCAACCAACTCTTATGCATGGTGGTCCTGGACTAGCGGGGCCTGCTGGTGCCTATTTCCGTTGCCATCCTCGTGGCCTTCTCCATTTCCATTCCTCCTACCATTTACTCTGCGGGGAGCCATGATTCTACAATTGCGAATAGCACGAATTAGAATGATAGGGAGAATTTCCATCACACGACATAGATAATGAAAGAAGGGAACATTTCCTAAACATTTCGTAGCCTCTTCATTATAAATGTGGCGCGCTTCACACCTATGAAAAAGACTCTACTCAACGTGGCTTTTCGACACCCTAGAACACTTCAAGCCTATGGCTCTGATATCAAGTTTATCGTTACCTGAACGAACGCCCAGATCACAACACGGGACAAGGAGCCCCGAGAGACTCCAAGTCGACCAATGACATGATCATACATCTATCTCAATTACCAAAACCGAAGATTCAACATAATAATATTAGCGGAGTCTAAAATAAACATAAGATCAAAATACACAATCTGATGCTGAATACATGCTTTTGTATGAAAAGCCTCTAAACATGATGAATTGATAAGACAAGACCCCAACTAACTCAAATAAGTTATAAACTGAAATTACATAGAAAAATCTAAACAAGCATGGTCCTTGGGAGATAAGGACTCACCACAGTGTAAGATGCTAAATCTAAAAACTGACTATGAACAGGGCTGAGCCTGAGTGTCAGGTCTTGTATCATGAAACGAGACAGTATAAAATATGCGGTCAGTATGTGGAATGTACCGAGTGTGCAATGTAAGTAGAACCGCTCAAATAGGTAAAAATCATTTAAAGACGTGCATAATGTAAAACATAAACAATAAGATTCTGGTGGTTGGGCTTGCATGAATTCTTTCTGAAATCATGATCTCATTATAACATAACATAACATCATAACTGAATCTATTAACTCAAAGCTGAAATCTGATAGTCGTGAGTAAAACTAAACATTGAGTCAAACCTACTCTAGAACATATATATATATATATGTATAAATCTCACGAATGATGAACATGCATAACTAAAATCACGAGGAACAATGGGAGACTCGTCTTTTAACCAACATACCAGGATAGAGCTTATGTAGTCCCAACTGTCACACTCAAGTGGGTAGAGCCGTCCAAAGCAGGGGATAGCTCACAAGGGAGGTCCGGGTGTTAATATATATATATATATATATATATATATATATATATATATAGGAATAAACCTACGTTGGCGCGTAGTTCTGAGGCATAGGGTGATCGACCCTTAGCCTACTCGGTGCGAGACACTACTCCCAAAAACATTCATATGCTCTCCATCATTTTTCAATGAAGCTCCACATCGTCTATTGCCGAAGCACAATAATCAAATACATCTCAAATCAGGAATCATGCATATGAGAAGCTTTAGCTCAAATCATACCACAAGCTGAAAGATAATTGGGATCATCGCTCCAAAACCGTGTGGTAAGCTTAATTTGGAAAATCATAAATCATACTTGAACATGTAGGCATTGCCCAACACTTTCGCAGGCTTGAAAATACTCAATTCACATCGAAAACGGGATTATAATCATGGGGCGCTCGAAAAAATGCTTTTCATCATAATATCTCATCATAATCATACATTCCTCACAAATCTCATCTTTCATGAACGTCTCATCAATGGTCTTTTTAATTCATAAAACTTGAAACATGATTTTAATTTAAAACATTACAAAACTTTCCCATGATTCATAATTCAATAATAGAAACATATTTAAATCATACCCATGTAGAGAATTAGGAATTTCATTCATTGGGTTAAAACCCCATAGATTTGACATAGGAAATTCATGATTTAGAGAGGGATTGTGTATGGGTGTGAAAGGATTCACCCATTCATAACCCTACATACCTGATTATAGCTAATTCTTACACTTCTTTGAATGTCCAAGAAGAAATTGAAGAGAACCACGAAGGATTTTCCCTGATCACCTCTCTAGACTATCCCTCTTGCATGCATGAATGAGAAATGGCCTAAAATGCACTTAACCCTCTTAAAAGACATCATTCATAACTTAAAAAGACGTACTTTAGACCTTAGGATATTAGAAATTACGGAAAAGCCCTTACTAAATTCGATTAAAATAACTGCCAATTAGTTCCCACGAGGGACATGACGTCTCATCTCCTCTGCCTATGACTTGTGGCATTGTCCGTCGAGTACAGTGTTTATCAAGTCCTTTGGGCTAGTCACGGGTGACATCACAGATTGTTACTGGTGACATGACTCATGGTCACCACTCGTCATGTACACTACCTCTTTCTTGATTAAACTTTACATGCTGGTCACGACTTATCCCACGATTCGTGGTGACTTCCCATGACTCATTGGGTCCTTCTGTTAGTTTCACTTCCTTCTTCTTTATATTTTCTCACTTACCAATCCTCACGATTGACCTATCGAGTCTTGGGTCCTTACCACGACTCGTGGTCATGTCCGTGGGGAGTCAAATTTCAAAATTCCAAACTCATCTCCTAATCCTTACCACGAGTCACATCACGGCTCGTGGGCTTCTCTCACAGGTCACCTCACGACCCGTCCTTTGTCCTGAGGCCAATTTCAAATTTTTCTCCATCTCAACTCCTAAGTGTGATTTTTGGGCTTTCGGGGTATAACACAGATTGATTATAAAAAGTTCACACTACAATCACAAGTTATAGTAAAATAAACTTCAACAATTTAATAGCTTATTCATACAAGCATGGTCATATAAGGATGCAATCCATTTGGCACCATTACACAACAAGCATGCTCACGCTAGAAACATCAACTTCAGTTTGAGGGTGTAATCGCTCATGCATACTTGTTTATCCCTTTGATAAGCATAACCTCACTAGCAATTTTACGAAACAATACTGCAATACTCTAACAAACATATGACTCTTTAGTTCATAAATCTTTTACTATAGATCAAGCACTAGTACTCTGCCACGTTCCCTCACTAAAGTTCATTTTAGGCCAATCATATCATGACTACTAGTCACGCTTTCATCCTCCATATTGAGACCACAAGGATGTAATTACTATGCTATGATTGCACCACCAATACATGTAAAATAGACGTTACTAATCTCACCTCTCCTTCGAAACATTAATATAATTTACCCATGTTTATAGACGAATTAACTTATAACCAATCTACCCCTCTAACATTAATCTTATCCAAATTATGATCTTCTATCAAAAATACTACGCAAAGCACTACTTATGCATATTTTTCTATATTATTTTAGGTGACACCTAACCAAACACCATACACAAAGGCCTAGTCATGCCTTCTCCCGTAAATATTTTAAGCATATATAATTTACTAATCAATGCCTAAGCTCAAAGTAAACTATAACCTACCTAGATGCCCAGATATTGTCATAACACCTGTGGAACTTTATTCCGTTCCCTCAATGCAGAGTTCAAGATGGAGGATCGGCAAGAAACATGGTGGAATCACATTTATTGAGAGGTACACTCTCCATTCTTGAGAGGAATAACTTGAAATTTATTCTAGGGGCATTATTAGGAGGAAATCCTCCTTATAATAGGAGTTGAGACCTAAGCTAAAAATAAACACAGAATTCTAGTATGTGTGTCTCATCGCAGCAGTCACCACCTTTGCTACAATGAACAACTAGTTGTTATGGCGAAACTCACCCAATTAAGCCTACTTTATTATACTCTATCTTACTCGATATTCTATTACCACTTACACCTATGATTTAAAAAATAAAATCTCATACCAATAAAAATTTACTTATTATGCTTGTATTGCCGAAGATTCGATAATGACTTGATGGGTCATTACAACAAGAATATGAACTATTGGATTATCTCCTCCATTCTCACTTTAAAATTGTTGTAGTAGATTGATAATTTGATTATATTGTTCTTTGGATTGTGTCACAACCCAAGCATGGACCCCATATCGCAATATGAGACCTAAAATCATGAATGGCTCCAAGCTAGCCCATGGCACATACATAGCATACTCTTGAGCATATACTAAGTGGAAAGTAATCATGAACATTACATAAGAAGAAGACTACATATCATAAAACATAACTGTAGAACACAAGTCAATAACACTGAACCATCTATACATAATTGTTTGAAAAACCTCTAGTCATAGATGAGCTGATGGGATAACACCCCCAACTAGCTCTACCAACACTGAAAACTGAAAGACATGAATGAAGAAATAGTGTCAAAATTGCTTTCCTTGGATCATGAAGACTCATCAAAATAAGAATCAAACTGAACCAGTAGCGAGGCTAACGATTAGGCTGAGACTGATCACCTGAACCTATATCATGAGACGATATAGAAAAGAAATATGTGGTCAGTACTTTGAATATACTGAGTATGCAGGTTAAGTAAAACATGCTAGTAAATAAATAGTCTAAAATCATGAGTATTAAGTAAGCTTCAACATGAGAGTAAAGACAACATGCTAAAATCATGATCATGAGATAGTCATAAACATGAGTTATTAATCATAAGATGAAGCATAACGACCTAATGTTTTGAAGGTAAAATAATATAATTTATCATGGTTTAAAACATAAGTAAAAGCTCATAATTTGATCAATGGGTCAATTATACCCTAAAACATAATATCATGAAATCCTGTACATGAATAACTTAAAACATGAGGAACAGTGAGATGCTTCATCATAACCGACACCATCATGAATGAAAACATGATACCCCAACTACCTCGCTCAAGTGGGCAGAACCATCTTAATCCTTTCTAGGTCAAAGAATGATAAAGGCGTGATATCACTCATAACCATAATCCAAGTAGCATAAGGGAGACACTCTCAATTGGCGAGGACTCCTTATCCTATGGTGGCACATGGTTTTGAGACCTGGGTGCGCTAAACCCTAACCTACTTGGTCCTAGGTACTACTCCCAAAACATGCATATTGCTCATAGTCATAATCGTGAACATACTCGATTTTACTTGGGATAGTTGAAAATATGAAAATCATAGTCATACTTGTTATACGTGATCTAGCCATAAAAATAATGCCGCTAAGTTGGCCATGATACACAAGGTTGTATATTCATGAAATTCATGCATACTAGAATTAATCATCATAACTTGAAATCATGAGTTCATAAGCTTGAAATTCATAAGATCATGCATAATTGAGTAAAATCAACATAAACTTTAAAACATAGATTCATGAGAGATATTAGTAGAAAACATGCATTCAAAATCATAAAACATGGATTGACTCATAAGAGACTTGAATTCATAAGAGATCATAAGAGATTTCACGAGAATTGTGTCTAACCCTAGAATTTTAATAAATCACGCTTTGAGACTTAAAATCATGAATTAGAGATGAAATTGGGCATGAGGATGGAAGGATTCCTCAATTCATAACCCTACCTACCTGGGTTAGATGATTCCAACTTGTCTTAAAAAGACCCAAGAGATATTGAGAAGAAGAAGATAAAGAACCCTATCTTGACTTGATAAAGGAAATCCAATATACGGATGGTTGAAGAGAATGAGGATTTATACTAAGTTAAACCCTTTAATTTGAACTTTAGTAAGCTAAAATGATGTCACTTAGGATTTAAAATATAGGAGTTTACCAGAATACCCCCAAATAGTAAAAATAAAATTAGACCCTAGCAGCACCAATGCCCAATAGGACGGGTCGCTGGTCTATTGGATGTACTATTGATCCCTGTTGTGGGTTCTCACTCTGCTTCAGATCCTCCTATGAACCTTCTCCAACAACTAAAAGCAATGAACGATACAATCAAATAATGGGTCATATAATATGCTTGTCGATTTTAGGTAGTTTTTTTACATTTTTTAGAAGTCGGGTATCACAATGTAATACCTCGAAAACCCTAAGATTAGACCCGAAAGTTGAAATGAAGAAAATAGATTTTATGTACCAGATCACAGGACGAGTCATCCAGAGACCCGTGGGGTACACCATGAGTCATTGAGTGACTCGTGGGGAGGAGCTTGGACTAGGTAGGAAATTTAAGTTTCGGGGTGACCACGGGTGTGACCACGAGTCATCAGCGCCACGATTCGTGGAGTGGTCCGTGGCAAGGAGTTGGTTGAAGGATGGATGATTTCGGTACTATCCCTAATGGGTTGTCACCACATGTCGTTGAGAGCACTGTTCAGTGGTGAAAACTACACGCAAGTGCACATGATCGAACAAGTAGTAAAGTGGCTTATTTAAAGCCAAGTATCGATCCCACGGGGACTAAACTACGGTATTACTTAACTTAAGCATCACTGAACTATATCTCTATGAATACAGACAACCAAATAAATAATATTTTAAGACTTAAAGTTTACTAAGTAATAAGAATCTAAGTCAAGATTATAATTTGAGTCTGAACAATAGTAATGAACAAGCTGAGGTTAAGACACACATGCAGGGATGTAATTTATTAATTCAATTCAGCGAATCTTCTCTTCGGTTGCTAGTCAGAAATTTATTGCCTATGGATTGGATCTTTCGACTCCTATCCAATTTAAGAATCATGAGACCTTAATCTACATTTCTGTGATAAAAGAATTTCATGCTCTAGCCATACATAACCGATTCCGTAATTGACTAATAAGACTTTCAGATATATTTCTATCCTGAATGTAAATCAATTCTCAATTTTCTAAACTAAGAAAAGATCATATCCTACCAATTCACATCTGTCCAATTTCTTTCCTTTTCAAAATCAAAATTAGATTTCTAGATATACATTAACATTGGCCAATTATTAATGCAGTAAAAACAAGAATTGGTAGAACAACCATTGAAGAAAAGATGAAAACTGAAATGATCAACAATTACATTCCTCTACAATTATTGTGGATTAAACATCATCAAATAAGTAGAATTCATACAAACAATTGAGGTTAAAGAGAAAGAGAAAGAGAAGAAATCCTAGAATTTTCGTCCTCTGAACTTCCTATAACCCACGTTCTCGCTCAACCAAGTCAAAATGTTTAAAATAAAACATAAGTGTGCTATTTATATTATTGAGAATTTTTTCCAGAATAACAAGCAACGTGGCACGGAGTGTATCGCAGAGCACTCCCTGCGTGCCGCGGGGATATCGCGGACCCTCACTGGAAGTCGGCTCCCAGGAAAATGCACCTCAACGTGGCACGACTTGCATCGTGGAGCCTTGCCTCCGTGCCACGTTGCTATCATGCACCATCACTGGAATTTGACAAAATTAATTCATCCGAGGCAGAATGCCTCCGCGATGGCAGCATGACATGACTCCATCGCGGAGCCTTTATTTTTGTTGCTCTCCCTTGTCAACTTCCACTCCTTGCTTACTCTTCACCAAAATATATATTAGCTTCCAAAATTTCCTTTTACCTGCAAAACAACGCTAATCATGTTGGTTAGTATAAATTCACATTTAACTAAGAATCACATGAGAATGTACACATAACGCTAGATAAACAATTCGAAATGAAGCATTTGCATATCACTTGGGCATGCAATTCTGCCCAAGATCACTTAACCCACACTTAAAACCTTGGTCGTCCTCAAACAATACTCTCACATCTCATGCAATTGACACTCTCGCATAGCTAATTTGGCTCGAGCATTCAAGCTACGACTATACAGATTATTTACGATAGCAAATCATCAAGAAAACATGCATTATCTCATCAATACAATGAAGTACACCAAATTAAGACCTCCTAAACTCAAGAATCGATTCTCGATCTTGGCAAACTCGTGCAAATCAACTGATCAAGACATCCGACACGAAATTTAATCTCTCATCAAGCATGTGCCCTCACAACATATGAGAATTACCCCATTTGCCATCATATGATTTACAAAGAACTACATGTAGGGGTATATGAATACGATTTCGCTCTCTCTCCCAAAGAATTCACATGCATCATGTCAATAACCATAGGCTTGCCTCTAGTGTATTACTCCACTAATATAAGGATGCATGATGTAAGATCACGTAAGACTTAATGGGTTGTAATAGTAACAAGCTTCCTTAAGCGCTTTTCAATACATCCCACCTTCGTTACGGCCATTGTTTCTTCTTCCATCCTCTGATTCTTGAAATTTTTTTCTTTGTTTTTGTTCCCATTTCTTTAAGCACACTTGACTTATTAGCAAAGAGTAGTTATACATCTTTTTTTTTAATTTCAACAAGTGCACCTTTGACCTTTTCTTTAACTTTCACAACTTCCGCTTTCCTTCTGTTTCACACTTCTCACTCCTTTACACTTTGGGAAAATTATTTTTCTTAAGCGCTTAAGAGTTTTGGATCAAATTCACGGCTAAGGAAAAGAAGGGATTAAGCTAGGTTTGTACCTCTTCAAAGAAAGAAAAAAAATAGGCTAAAGGCTCAATGGGGCTAACTAGGATGTACAATCAAGGTAGGTCTGATAGGTGAGAACTTTCGATTTATTCAAAGAAATGCCTACATCCTTTCCTACAATCCACATCCTTCATTTCGTTTAGCACACACACCAGGTAAGTTCTAGACACTTCACAATAGCATGGAATAGTCGAAACCTCACCTCACATTCATTGCACATGTTCAACTCAAGACATATTCACAGACTCTTCAATCAGCTAATTACAAGAATTCACTATTAAGCCTCGATCACACCAAATCGAACTCTATGGCCTAGGTATCTCAACATGTTTAACACATTTGCATGCCTTCATATGAATCACCTTTGCATCTTAATATCACGTACAAAACGTAACAAGAATTCTGAACCATGAAGTAGCGACACGTTTGGGATACAAACAAAATAAAGAAAAGAAAGAAAAATCTACTCATATTGACTACATTTCCCTTAAGACGGTCGTCATCCATCCATCATAGGGAACGATCGCTATCTACGACTTCGGTTAAATGGGACTATTCTTGGTAAAAGCACCAAAAACAAAGGCCAAGAAACCCAACACAAAAGAAATTCAACAAAAAATTTCGATAGAAAAAGATAAAAACATTAATTTGAAAAATATTAACACACAACCAACAGCAGCTCAACACAACACAACGGCAGCTCAAGATTCATTACAACACCACATTAATTACAGAACACACAACACAAAGTCACAAGGTCACATTTATCAAAAGGACAACAAACAAAAACAAAATATAAACAAAGCAGCTGGCACCTAACTACTCCTACCCCACACTTAAGCCGAACACTATCCCTAGTGTTCACAAAATTTCAAAATATCACAAAGGTTGGGTGGTGAAACTACCTGATCAATCAAAGTATTCAACATCTTCATCAGGTTCCATTGCTTCATCTCCCATATTAGAATCGCCCCCGCCGTCCTCGTTCGACTCAAAATCTAAGTCCTCCCAGCGTGTCTCCTCATCGGTAGGGACAGCATCATCCACGGGCTCCACAAATGCGGGCCCCACTCCACATAGAGCTCGGGAATTCTCATTTAATGGGTAATCCAACTCGAGCTGCCACATCTCATCCTCTATTGCCGGCCTCCCACCTATGCGCAGCTGCAACATCTGCATCCCTTATATGCGGGCCACGTACTGATCATCCCGAGCATGTCGCTCGGCCAGTGTGAGCATCGGCCCATAAGTAGTGTCAGTTTCCTTGGTTTTGGTGACATCCAAGGCACGCCTGTTGATCTATGGGATGTAATCTAGGGCCTCCTCCTCAATATCGTGGCCCCTCAGGAACGTGGTAAGCAGACCACCGAACCCATATTTATGCCCCTAATGCAGTCGGGCTCTCTTCATGGCGGAGATGATTACCGCCCCAACATTGATTTCCAGCCCCTTCATCAGGGCATACACCAAGCAAACTCTATCCCGGGTGACATCTGTCATGTGCACCCTCGGGATCAGGCATGAACACATAAGTTTCAGCCAAATTCAGGCCTCTCGGTTCATCTGAGAGTAGGGCAATGTCTGATGGTAGCCCCTCTCCTTGTGCCTATCCCAGCTGGTTGTCGATCGGGCTCCACATAAGGTGCGTCTGATGTCTGCATAGGGTGGAGTGATGTTCAGCTTACGGAGGACATACGCGTCTGTGTCCCATGCCCGAAGGATTACATTCAGTGGTGGGGCTCAAAAGTGACAACCTGCCCTTTGATTTTTATGGTGTGGCTGCATAAGGTCGGGTTCCAATTTGCATAGAACTCCCGGATAAGATGAAGATTGCACTCCCTGGGCTCTTCGAAAATGAAGTTTAGCCCAGCGGTGTCAATCCGGTGTACAATCCGCGGGAATTCCTGTGCCAGCAGTTCCCGTGCGATCTGCTCTTCCGGGAAGTATTTGGTTACTTTATGTTTAGCATACCACTTCTTCCCCTCATCAGTCACCCATCAGGTTCCATATTGTCTGCGTTGCCCTCTAGGAACCGCTGGTGCTGCTGGAACTATTGTTCCCAATCTGACCCTTTTTCTGCTGGCGCCCGATGTGGATGCGCCCTTGCCCTTGTCTTGTCAGCCTGACATTGTTCCTGTACATTCAAAAATACAGTCCCAATGTTATGCAAGTCATAATTAGCTACAACTAAGGTTGGGTTTAATTGGATCACCCCACACTTAGTCTTTAGCCGCAATCAACACAATTCGACAAGACATTCATGATTTTGCCATTCTTAGCAATCAACAAGCTTAGTGCATTCATATAATTCGATGGGATAATTACTTTGTACTACTCAGACTTCGTACAATGAATACAAATTTCTCCATCGATTCAATTACATCATCATAGCACTTAGCAATTTTTCAACAACCTATTAATTCTCCAATTGCATTCTCACAAAAATCCCTCTTCTAACTTAGCATATTCAACATCAATCACAATATCACATCACCCAACATGCACAACCTAATTTTTTTTGTCAACATTTCAGAGAATTTAGTCTTCTTCCTATTCAATTTTCAACCCTCGCTATCAATTTCGCAAGAATTTCAATAAAACATGCAATCATTGAGTTCATATACTCATCCCGATACTATGAACATCATTCAATCATAACTCAAGTGAATTTAAGCTTATTTTCCCTTAGGGCAATATTTAATCACCAAACATGTTCAAGAATAAAAAATTTGAGCAAAAATAAGGAACATTTCAAGAACATACCTTTACTTTGATGAAATCGAAAGAAAACTCAAAGAAAATTGATCCCTAGGTCTGTGTCACGTTGGGGGATAAGGGGATTTTGGGTGTGGGTCGCGGAGGGAATGAAAAAATAGGAAGAAAATGAAGGAAATTGGGGTTTTAAAAGGGTTTTTTCGCATGGGTTACTCGGTGACCCGAGGTGACCCGACGTGAAATAACACTCAACGTGTCACAGAGTGCAACGCGGAGCACTGCCTCCGTGCCACAGAGCCATCGTGCAGGCATTCTGGATTTTTAGAAATCCGAAATAGGCCTCAATGTGTCACGGAGGGTAACACGGAGGCCCTCCTCTGTGACACGGAGCCATTGTGCAGGCTCACTTTGATGTGCCATTTATTTTCTCACCTCGAATTTTCCTTTGCGCTTTTTTGTATTTTTGCCCCCCGTTCACCTGAAAATCATTTCACCACAAGAAATTGGTTAGAAATCATAGGTTTCAACGCAAAAAAAAATTTATATTTCTTTTTCTTTGTTGTTTATTTTTCTTTTTTTTTTCACAAATAATTCTACTCTTCTATTACAACACATTCACAGGTTGGCTCCCGTGCAGCGCCTGATTTACCGTCGCGGCTCGACGCCATTCATGCTCGCTCATCCTCTAGAGTGATGGACGTCTTCTCTCAAATAATATCCTCACCCCAATAATGCTTACATCGTTGCCCATTCATAAAAAATGTGGCACTTCTATCTTCTTTCCCCAACTCCACTGCCCCGTGTGGGGTCATTCTCACCAACTCAAACGGCCCTGACCATTTGGACCGCAATTTACCTGAAAAAAGATTCAGCCTTGAGTTAAATAACAATACTTTCTGCCCCGACTCAAAGATTCGATTCACTATATACCTATCGTGCCACCTCTTCATTTTCTCCTTGTAGCATTTGGCACTTTCATAAGCATGCCATCGAAACTCATCAAGTTTGCTGAGTTGCATCAGCCTCTTCTTCCCTGCTAGCTCCAGATCCATGTTCAACTTTCTCACGGCCCAAAAAGCTCGATGTTCTAGCTCCACAGGCAGATGACATGCCTTTCCATAGACCAATCTGTACAGAAAAGTCCCAATGGGTGTCTTGTACGCAGTTCTATAAGCCCACAACGCATCGTCGAGTTTGCTTGACCAATCAATTCATTGTGCATTCACTGTCTTCTGTAGAATCTACTTTATTTCTCTGTTCGACACCTCCACTTGCCCACTAGCTTAAACAGAGCTGTCTCATCCCAAATGTAATACCTGCAATCATGTCTCAACTTCTTTCTTTGCTGAGTCGTAGCCTCCGGTGGATAAACTTTACTTACTAGAAAATTCACAATGTTTGCATACCACGGGATTTCAGATTCCCTTATTGCTAAGAACTGCTCATCTGGGAACTCTTCTTTGATGCTGTCACCTTCCTTCACATGCAACCGGCTTTCCAATCGCGATAGGTGATCTGCCACTTTATTCTCGCTCCCCTTTCTGTCCCGAATCTCTAGGTCAAACTCTTGTAGCAACAATATCCATCTGATTAGTCTGGGCTTTGCATCCTTATTGTTAACCAGATACCGAATTGCTGCATCATCGGTATACACCACTACTTTAGAACCCACTAGGTAGGACCTGAATTTATCAAATGCGAACACCAATGCTAGCATCTCCTTTTCTGTGACTGTATCATTGACTTGGGCTGCGTCCAGTGTTTTGCTTGCATAATGAATGGAATGAAAAATTCTATTCCTCCGCTGCCCTAATACAGCTCATACAGCCACGTCACTTGCATCACACATTAATTCAAGCGGTTGCTCCCAATTTGGAGAAATGAGAATAGGTGCTTCTACCAGTTTCTATTTCAACTCCTCGAATGCTTTAACACAATCCTCGTCAAACTTGAACTTTACCTATTTTTCTAGCAACCGGCATATCAGTCTAGAAATTTTAGAGAAGTTCTTGATGAACCGTCTGTAGAAACCTGCATGTCCGAGAAAACTGCGAACACCCTTCACTGACACTGATGGTGGTAGCTTTTGGATCACTTTGATCTTTGCACGATCGACTTCCAACCCCTTGCATGACACCTTACGGCCAAGGATGATACCCTTCTTGACTAAAAAATGACATTTCTCCTAGTTGAGTACAAGGTTGGAATCTTCACATCGAGCTAGCACCCTGTCAAGATTCTGCAAACATGTAGCAAACGAATTACCGAAAATAGAAAAATCATCCATAAATACCTCGATGAAATCTTCCACCATATAGTGAAAGATCGCTATCATGTATCTCTGGAATATGGAGGGTGCATTGCATAGACCAAATGGCATCCGCCTGAAAGCATATGTCCCATAAGGACATGTAAAAGTGGTTTTCTCCTGGTCCTCTGGTGCTATGGCTATTTGGTTATAGCCAGAATATCCATCAAGGAAACAATAATATTCTTGACCTGCCAACCTGTCCAATATCTGATCAATAAATGGGATAGGATAATGATCTTTCCTCGTGGCCTCATTGAGCTTTCTGTAGTCCATGCAAATTCGCTAGCCTATGACTGTGCGTGTAGGAATCAACTCATTCTTCTCGTTGGTGACCACGGTCATCCCTCCTTTCTTTGGGACACACTGAACGGAACTGACCCATTCACTGTCTGAAATGGGATAGACCACACCTGCATCAAGCCACTGATCACTTCCTTCCTAACTACATCCTTCATCACCGGATTCAACCTCCGCTGATGTTGTACAATTGGCTTTGCTCCTTCTTCCATAAAAATCCCGTGTGTGCAAAAAGCTGGATTGATTCCCCTAATGTTTGACATTTGCCACCCCATTGCTTTCTTCCGCCTCTTGAGAACCACCAATGCATCCTTTACCTGTGCCTCTATCAGTTCTGCGGAGATGATGACTGGCAAGGTGTCATCTTCCCCCAAAAATACATACTTCAGATGTGGAGGAAATGTCTTCAACTCTAGTTTTGGTGCTTCCTCAACTGATGGCTTTGGAAATGGTTCCAAGGACCGCATCAAGGGCTGAAAGTCTTGCTTCCTGGGAAACCATTTTTGTTCGTTCTACATCAGCACCATCTCATACGTTTCCCTGTCTCCGAAATGATCGGAGCCCATCAAAGCTCTCTCCAATGGATCTTCAAAATCAACAATCTGAAGAATTGCTTCCTGATTTAGCACATTGATTGCTGATAGCTCCTCATAAATGGTCGGAAGCTTAATGGCCTTATACACATCAAACACCTCCACTTTATTATGTGCTCGCATGGTTAAATACCCCGCAACCACTGACGTGCCTGATTCGCTCGTCCGCAAGTGTACAGGTCTTGCAAGTAATATAGTGGCTCTTTTAAAGAACCGGAATGTCGAACCCACAGGGACTGGAATCATTCGTCTAACTATCCATTTCAAGTGTGATCTTAACTTTCGCAGGTGTCGGTTATAGAAGTTTTCGAGGGAGATTTAATTAAGTTTAGTTTTGGTCAATGAAATATCCTGAATATACTCTAGGAGCAACATAGAGTTAAAACCAGCTAATCATGCGATAATACGATTTGCAATGGGTTAAGCATGAAACTATCAATTGTTGTTTCACATAATTAGAATTGCATGTTCATGGTCTTTCGAGCCTCTAAACAAGGCAAACTAGCCTCACTGCATCATTGTGAGTGAGGATGCTAATTTCTAGTTCGCGGGCAATTAATTATGTTGTGGTTTACAGGGAAACGATTAGGGACTTTCGTGCGTCTAACCATTTAACTCAACTTAGCCTCGCAACTACTTCTTCGAGTGGTGATGTGATAACCCTAAGTTGGTCTTTTAATAACCCCCATTTTATCAACCGAGCAAGGTGTTAGGTATATTTCTATCCTAACACGAAATTATATCGTGTACAAACATGCTCCTTCCATTCTCATGTCCTGACCTAGGTAATTCTTTCTCAAGCAATTTCCCAAGCTAAAGTATATGTTTTCATGAGGATCAATCATAAAAACAACAACAATCTAGAATGAAAGACGAAAACAACAATTAATAACTTAATTCCAAATCAATTTCATAAAATCACAATCATAATTCATGGCTTCAACCCTAGAGGAAGGGTTCTTGCCATTCATGTTCGTAAAACTACAACTAACTACTACTAAACTAACATACTTACATGAATTTGGTAGATGAGAAGGGAATTTTCCAAACCCTAGATGAGTTCTCCCACTTCTCCCTTCACTGCTAGGTAGTTTTCCAGAATAAAATCGTGACCAAGTGGTTTTAGGAGCTAAGGGGCCTATTTATAATAAATGAGAAACGTGCCCAATTTAGCTTGTCATGGAATGGCTCCCTGTCACGGAGTGTATCGCAGAGCTCTGCCTCCGTGACACGGAGATAACGCGAAAGCTTTCTGGAAATCACCCAAAATCGACCTTAGTCAGCCTTCTTGCCGCGTTGGCAGCGTGTCACGCTGCTTGGGCAGCGCGTTGACACTCCTCTGGTGCGGGGATGGCATGCTGTGGCACGTTGTTGGCATGCTGGAGCACTGCCTGCTGCCGCATCTGCTCGCTTGCCATGCCTATGCATGGCACGGCGCTGGGCGCAGCACATGCATAGCGTGGCACGCTGCCTGGCGCGGCCAGCCTTGCCATGGCCTACTCCTCGCCGTCTTTCGTCGATTGCTTCCGACTCCCTTCCTTTCCTTCACCAACTTATAAATTAGTTCCTCCAAATCATTGAAACCTAGAAAACAAGGACTAATCATATTGGTTAGCACATATATTCACATTTATATAAAATTACATGAAAATGTATAAAATAAATTAGATAAACAAGACTACATTAAGGTATAAAGCATCACTCGGGCATGTTATTTTTTCCCGAGATCACCTACCCCACACTGAAAGTCTTGTTCATCCTCGAACAACCTTTTACATTTCATGCATATGGAGACTCACCCATAACTCATTTAGCAAGATTATTCAAGCTACGACTATAATGATTTCGTAAGATAACAAGCTACAAATAGAGCATGAACGTTTTAATCATTGAAATGAAGTACAACTATGTTAAGACTTCTTAACCTCAAGAATTGACTCTCAATCTTAGCAAACTCATGCAAATCAACTGATTAAGAAATCCCACATGAATTATATCTTTCATTCAACATGTGCCCTCACGGAAAGAGAGTTACCCAATTTCACACGCAAAAAACAATTTTTAAATCACAACATGTGTGGGTACATGAATAGAATTATGCTCACTCTCACAAAGAATTCACATGCATTATGCAATGACCCATAAGCTTGCCCTTAGTGTTCTATTCCACTAATTTAAGGATGTATGAACATAAGATCAAGTAGGACTTTTTAGGTTGTAATGTAACTCAAGTGCGGGTAGGTACTATTATGGCCAGTAATAGTGACTATCTTTCCTAAGCACTTTACGCCCTCATTACGAACTTCCCTTTCCTTACTTCTCCTTTTCCTCCTTTCAGCTTTCTTTTTCCTCATATGTTCCCCCTTTCTTTAGGCACTTTTAGCTTATTAGTAAGGAGATCTATAAATAATTTTTGATTAATTTGTTTTATTGCTCCTTACTAATAATCAACCATTTTCACACAAGTGCACCTTTGTCCTTTTCTCAACTTTCACAACTTCTACTTTTCCTTCTTTTTCACACTTCTCACTCCTTCACTCTTTGGAATTTTTTTGCACTTAACCACTTAGGAGTTTTGGATCAAATTCAAGGCTAATGAAAGAAAAAGGATTAAGCTTCTGCTGTAGCTATCAAAGAATAGGCTTAAGGAACAATGGGGCTCACTAGGATTCAACATTCAAGGTAGGTAAAGTGAGGGATAAAAATTAGGTTCATTCAAAGAAATGCCTAAATCATCTCCTACAGTCCACATCCTTCATTTAGTTTTATATACACACTAGGCAAGTTCTAGACACTCCACAATAGCATGAAATAATCAAAAACCTTACACTCATGGCACATGCTCAATTCAAGACACATTCCGCAGACTCTTACTCAGCTAATCACAAGAATTCGAACATTAAGCTTCAAACATATTGAGTCAAATACAAGAGCCTAAGTGTCTCAAACAAAGTTATACACTTGCATGCTTCACACTGAACATACTTGCATCTTACAATCAGGTATAACACATAACAAGAACATCAAGCACCAATTAGTTATGGTTCCAAAAACCCAACACCTACCAACTAATGTTTCCTCAAGACGGTCGTCATCCATCCATCGTCGGAAACAGTCCCTAACTATGACTAAAAACACTATATACAGACAAAGAAAAATTTTTATTCTTCGGTACAAAGACCCCCCCGTCGGAAAAGAACCGAAAAGAAAAACCAATGGGTGCTGAATTCATGCTTGACTCATAAAAATATTTCAAATACAAATTCCTCACAAGCATTACATTCACCAAAAACTTGTTAAGCACAAAAATTTTGGAATTATTCTCACCCCACACTTAAACCATGCTATGTCCTCATAGCATCAAATTAACCTTTAAAGGATGAGAAATACTCCTTTAGGCCTTTAGGCCTAGCTAATAGCATGCTTTTCTTCAACTTTGCACAAGTGTGTGTCGACCCCACACTTTTTATCATCCATGCTTTTTAGCTTCCTCCTCCACGGGTACTCAGACTTCCCCTCCATCTGTGCTTAACTTTCCACCAAAAACACAAACAAAATGAAAATAACAAAATCAACACAAAATCAAAATTAACAAATTTGTACCTGAGGTACCCTTGGGTTACCTCCCAAGCAGCGCCTTATTTTACGTCGTGGCCCAACGTGGACTGTCCTTTTCAGGACATCCTCATACCTGGGTTCTCTTTCGAGAACCATCTCCTTTTCTTTTGCTGTTTAGAGGAAACAGCCTCCACTCTGTTCCTCTCTTTCTGCAACTTCTTCTCAATTTGAAGCCCTTTATCAGACTCGGGCTGAACACTTGTCATTGCCTTTGGCCCTGCACCTGTGGAATCTTCCACCCCACACTTATCCTCTGCCAACACACTAACCTGAAAAAGGTTTCTGTAGTGTGCAGATGGGTTCATTTCTTGGTAAACGCGGAAGATTTCTTCTTCATCCTCAACCCTCTTTTTCAGGGTCCATGCTTTCAAGTCAATCACCGCTCCTCCAGTGGCCAAGAACAGCCGTCCCAAGATCAGGGGTACCTGGTCATCAACTTGAAAATCTAAGACAATAAAATCAGTAGATATAATGAACTTACCTACTTTGATGAGAAGGTCCTCTATTATTCCGTCAGGTGTCACTTGCGACTTGTCAGCCAGCTGCAGCATCAACCTTGTCGGCCTCAGTTTTCCCAACCCCAGGGTGTTGAATAAGGATAGGGGCATTAGATTAACTTCTTCCCCTAAATCACACAAAGCTCGTAGCACCTCAGCTTTACCAATTTGTATGGGGAGGGTAAAACTCCCTGGGTCTTTGAGCTTCTTTGGCATTACCCTGTGACTGCAATCCACAATCAGTGCTACAGTCTGGACATCCGCCAACCTAACTTTGTTCGCCATCACGTACTTCAAGTATTTAGCATACTTGGGCATTCCCTACAAGACATCAATAAGAGGCAAATTTATGTGGAGTTCTTTGAAGCTCTCAAAGAACTTTTTGAAGCATTCCTCCTCCTTGCTCTTTCTAAATTTCTGAGGGAGTGGTGGTGGTGGTCTTTGTGCTGGCTGCAATGAAAGTTGCACATTTTTTGGCCCAGCACTCTGATTATCTCCCATGTTGATGGATTGTCCTGGTCTAACCAACTCCGGCTGCACCCGCTTCCTCAGCTCTTTTGGCACTGCATCAGCTAATTGCTTACCACTTCTCAGACTGATGGCATTGATCTGCTGGGGGTTAGGATCTGTGTCGCTGGGTAATCCCCCTTGTGATCTCATGTTTTGAGCAGCTTCTATCTGACCCACTTGTTTTTCTAGATTGCGGGTGGCCATTTGCTGATTCTTTAAGTCTGTTGCCATCCTCGCCTGATTTTCCACTAACTGAGTCTGGGTCTCCATGATTTTCTGCAATGTTTCCTCAATGCTGCTACTCAATTGCCCATCATTCTGCTTATTCTGCTGATACTGCTTTTGTTGAGGTCACAAATAATTCTGCTGTTGGTTTCCACCCCAAGAAAAATTCGGGTGTCTCTGCCAATTTCTATTGTAACTAGTTCCAAAATTCTGACTGTTGCGCTGCATATTACCAACAAAATTGACTGACTCCGGATTGGCTCCGCAAGATTCTGCATGGTGGCCAGTATTACCACAAATTTCGCACCAACTCGGAGCTTGCTGAACTGCATTAACCTGACCCTGGTGTTGGTTCATACTCAGTTTATTGAACTGAGTCATCATCTGATGCTGGAACGAAGCTAACTGTGCTGCCAAGGCATTCAAACCTTCTACTTCTATCAACCCTGGTCTCTTTCCCTCTCGATGACTCGCTGTGCCACTCTGGATTTCCTTGCGAGATTCTGTTCAACAAAGTGTACAACTCATCATACGTCTTCTCCAAGGCTTGCCCACCCGATGTAGAGTCTAGTAATATTTTTGTGTGTGGGTATAGACTTTCTACAAAGGTATGCGCCAGCATTTCATTTGATTGCTGGTGATGGGGGCAGTCTCTCAGCAATGACTTGAATCTTTCCCAAGCCATATATAAGTTCTCATCAGGCCTCTGCTTGAAACTGAGTATTTTACTTCTCAACTTTGCAGTTTTGCCTGAAGGGAAGAATCTGATAAGGAACTTCTTAGCCAAGTCATTCCATAAAGTTATGGAGTTCGGTGGCTCAGCCTTCAGCCACTTTTTCGCCTCTCCCAACAGTGAAAATGGGAAGAGGGTCTGTCAGACATAATCTGTGGACACGCTGGTGGGGATAAACGTGTCACTAATCTCTAAAAAGCTCTGTAGGTGCTGCTGCGGGTCCTCATGTGCCATCCCAGTGAATTGACCACTAGAATGTAACAGCTGCACCATGTTCTGTTTAAGCTCAAAGTGCCCTCCAGGCTCCGGTTTACGGATGCTAGAGGTCACATTCGTCGCTAGTGGGATTGCCACTTAGCGAACTGGTCTTGCTGCCATTGCTTCTAATGACAATTGTGCTTGTCCCGCCGGTGGTTGTTGTTGTAACTTTTCTTGAAGTCTCTTCAGGTTTTTCTCTAGAGCTACTCTCCTTCGCAAATGGATTTGACGTTCAGGTTCCAACAACAGTTCCACAAGCTCTCTATTTCTAGCTAGCTCGGCAGGACAACCTGTCACCTGCAAATAAACAGACTAAGACCACGTTTCTCAACACTTAAGGAAATTTCAAAAATCACACAAAAATAGATAAATTATCAAAACTTCACTGATTCCCCGGCAACGGCGCCAAAAACTTGACGTGCCCAATTCGCGCGTCCGCAAGTGTAAGGGTCGTGCAAGTAATATAGTGGCTCTTTTAGAGAACCGGAATGTTGAACCCACAGGGACTGGACCCATTCCTCTAACTATCCATTTCAAGTGTGATCTTAACTTTCGCAGGTGTCGGTTATAGAAGTTTTCGAGGGAGATTTAATTAAGTTTAGTTTTGGTCAACGAAATATCCTGAATTTACTCTAGGAGCAACATAGAGTTAAAACCAGCTAATCATGCGATACTACGATTTGCAATGGGTTAAGCATGAAACTATCAATTGTTGTTTCACATAATTAGAATTTCATGTTCATGGTCTTTTGAGCCTCTAAACAAGGCAAACTAGCCTCACTGCATCATTGTGAGTGAGGATGCTAATTTCTAGTTCGCGGGCAATTAATTATGTTGTGGTTTACGGGGAAACGATTAGGGACTTTCATGCATCTAACCACTTAACTCAACTTAGCCTCACAACTACTTCTTCGAGTGGTGATGTGATAACCCTAAGTTGTTCTTTTAATAACCCCCATTTTATTAACCAAGCAGGTGTTAGGTATATTTCTATCCTAACACAAAATTATATCATGAGATAAAAACATGCTCCTTACATTCTCATGTCCTGACCTAGGTAATTCTTTCTCAAGCAATTTCCCAAGCTAACGTATATGTTTTTATGGTGATCAATCATAAAAACAACAAACAATCCCAAATGCAAGACGAAAACAACAATCAATAACTTAATTCCAAATCAATTTCATAAAATCACAATCATAATTCATGGCTTCAACCCTAGAGGAAGGGTTCTTGCCATTCATGTTCGTAAAACTACAACTAACTACTACTAAACTAACATACTTACATGAATTTGGTAGATGAGAAGGGAATTTTCCAAACCCTAGATGAGTTCTCCCACTTCTCCCTTCACTGCTAGGTAGTTTTCCAAAATAAAATCGTGACCAAGTGGATTTAGGAGCTAAGGGGCCTATTTATAATAAATGAGAAACGTGCCCAATTTAGCTTGTCATGGAATGGCTCCCTGTCACGGAGTGTATCGCAGAGCTCTGCCTCCGTGACACAGAGATAACGTGAAAGCTTTCTGGAAATCACCCAAAATCGACCTTAGTCAGCCTTCTTGCCGCGTTGGCAGCGTGTCACGCTGCTTGGGCAGCGCGTTGACACTCCTCTGGCACGAGGATGGCATGCCGTGGCACGTTGTTGGCGCGCTGGAGCACTGCCTGCTGCCGCATCTGCTCGCTTGCCATGCCTAGGCGTGGCACGGCGCTGGGCGTGGCACACGCATAGCATGGCACGCTGCCTGGCGCGGCACACGCATAGCATGGCACGCTGCCTGGCGCGGCCAGCCTTGCCATGGCCTACTCCTTGCCGACTTTCATCGATTGCTTCCGACTCCCTTCCTTTCCTTCACCAACTTATAAATTAGTTCCTCCAAATCATTGAAACCTACAAAACAAGGACTCATCATGTTGGTTAGCACATATATTCACATTTATATAAAATTAAATGAAAATGTATAAAATAAATTAGATAAACAAGACTACATTAAGGTATAAAACATCACTCGGGCATGCTATTTTTGCCCGAGATCACCCACATCAATCAGCGCTCAGCTGGTTTCCAAGAAAGGACGTCCCAAAATAAATGGGACTACCGCATCCCGCTCAAAATCCAAGATAATAAAATCTACCAGTAAAATGAGGGAGCCCACTTGCACTAGCACATCCTCCATAATACCATCTGGTCTGGCGAAAGAACGGTCAGTTAGCTGCAAGATCGCAGTAGTTGGTCTAGGGCTTCCCAACCCCAACTTCTTGAACACCGATGTCGGCATCAAGTTTATGCTTGCTCCAAAATAACATAGTCCGCGAGCTCAGATACTTTGCCCGATTGTGATCTGAATGGTAAAGCTCCCAGGATCCTTGAGCTTTGTCGACAACTTGTTCTGTATCCGGGAAGTGCACTCCTCCGTAAGCACCACCGTAGTATAGTCCGTCAGTCTGCTTTTGTTTGCTATGATGTCCTTGATATACTTTGCATATTTCGGCACTTCCTGCAAAACATCAACCAAAGGTAAATTAATGTGTACCTGTTTCAGCACCTCCATGAACTTCTTAAAGCAAGCTTCTTCCTTGTGCTTCTTTAATCTTTGAGGGAACGGGGGTGGTGGTCTTTCTGCCTCAGCTGCCTTTTCCTTCCCCCTCTCATCATCATGTTCCCTATCTTTCTCCACTGCTCCAGATTGCTGAGGTGGTCTTTATGGTTCCACCTCCTTAAGTTGTAGTCCACTCCTTGTGGTCACTGCATTGACCTGCTTGGGATTTGGGTCAGTATCACTCGGTAGTCCTCCTCTGGGGCTGGTGTTTTGAGCTCCAACTAACTGTACAAACTGGTACTCTAACGCCTTTGTAGCTAACAGCTGATTTTTCATGTCAGCCGCTAATTTCACATAATCAGCCTGCATTGCGCTTGGTTAGCTATAATTGTTTTGAGCATATCCTCAATGTTGTTGGTTGGTGGAGGAGGTGCATTGTTTTCTCTGTATTGAGACTGAAAATTCTGATGCCCCCCTTGATTTCTCTGCACTCCCTGATTCAAACTCTGTCCTTGATGGCTATCATTACCCCAAGAGAAATTCGTATGGTTCCTCCAATTTGAGTTGTAACTGTTGCCATACTATTTATTATTATTCCTCTGGACGTTCCCAACAAAGTTTACCGAATCTGGATTTGCACCACAACACTCAGCTGAGTGTTCATTACTCCCACATACTTCACATTATACCTGTTGAACTGCATTGACTGGGGCTTGTGCTTGATTCAAGCTCATACTGCTGAAGTTGGTGTTGAGTTGATTTTGCAACGCAGCTATCTATGCAACGATAGTTGTAAAACCATCCACCTCAAAGACTCCTGCCGCTTTCCTTATTCCTCCTCGTGATGAGTCCGCATTCCACTCTGGATTTCCTTGTGAAATACGATTCAACAAAGTATAAAGCTCCTCATAAGTCTTTTCCAATGCCTGCCCCCCAGCTGTTGAGTGCAACAAAATTTTTGTATGTGGTTCCAAACCCTCAATGAATGTATGCACCAACACATCATTAGACTGGTGATGGTGAAGACAATCCCTTAACATTGATTTGAACCTTTCCCAAGTTTGATACAAATTCTCACCCTGTCTTTGTTTAAAACTTAGAATCTGACTTCTAAGTCTGGCTGTCTTCCCGAATGGAAAGAATCGTATTAAAAACTTTCTTGCAAGATCATCCCAAGTGGTGATAGAGTTAGGTGGTTCATCTTTCAACCACCTCTTTGCTTCCCCCAATAATGAAAAAGGGAATAATGTAAGCCTCACGTAGTCGGATGATGCTCTAGCGGGAATGTAAGTGTCACTTATCTCCAAAAAGTTTTGGAGATGTTGTTGTGGATCTTCATGAGGGAGACTTGTGAATTGCCCGCTGGTGTGCAACAATTGCACCATGTTCTGTTTAAGCTCAAACCTCCCTCCTGGCTCTGGTCTGCAAATACTAGATGTAACATTGTTTGCATGTGGGATTGCCACTTCACGAACCGGCCTTGCTGCAATCTCCTCGGGCACTAAAACCGCCCTCACAAGTGGTGGATTCTGTTGTTGCTCTAGAATTGTCTGTCTTAGCAACTGCAGCTTCTTATCTAGAGCTTCCCTTCTTTGTTGATGAAATTGTCTCTCCGGCTCTATATATGAATCCACCAACTCCTTATCTCTTGCCAGCGTTCAGAAGAATTCAATATCTACAAGAGAAAGTCTAAGATCAAGTTGTCAGCACTCATATAGAATTTGTAAACTAACACTAAGAAAATAAATTTACCAATTGCCAGTCCCCGGCAACGGCGCCAAAAACTTGTTCGGTGGTGAAAACTACATGCAAGTGCACGTGATTGAACAAGTGGTAAAGTGGCTTATTTCAAGCCAAGTATCGATCCCACAGGGGCTGAACTACGGTATTACTTAACTTAAGCGTCAGTGAACTATATCTCTATGAATGCAGACAACCAAATAAATAATATTTTAAGAGTTAAAGTTTACTAAGTAATAAGAATCTAAGTAAAGATTATAATTTGAGTTTTAACAATAGCAATGAACAAGCTGAGGTTAAGACAAACATGCAGGAATGTAATTTGTTAATTCAATTCAGCGAATCTTCTCTTCGGTTGCTAGTCAGAAATTTATTGCATATTGATTGGATCTTTTGACTCCTATCCAATTTAAGAATCATGAGACCATAATCTACATTTCTGTGATAAAAGAATTTCATGCTCTAGCCACACATAACCGATTCCGTAATTGACTAATAAGACTTTCAGATATATTTCTATTCTTAATGTAAATCAATTCACAAATTTCTAAACTAAGAAAAGATCATATCCTACCAATTCACATCTGTCCAATTTCTTTCCTTTTCAAAATCAAAATTGGATTTCTAGATATACATTAACATTGGACAAATATTAATGCAGTAAAAACAAGAATTGATAGAACAACCATTGAAGAATAGATGAAAACTGAAATGATCAACAATTACATTCCTCTACAATTATTCTTAACCTCAGCAAGAAGTGAATTAGCCACTCATTTGTGGATTAAACATCATCAAATAAGTAGAATTCATACAAACAATTGAGATTAAAGAGAAAGAGAAAGAGAAGAACCCTAGAATTTTCGTCCTCTCAACTTCCTGTATCTCACGTTCTTGCTCAACCAAGTCAGAATGTTTAAAATAAAACCTAAGGGTGCTATTTATACTATTGAGAATTTTTCCCGGAATAACAAGCAACGTGGCAAGGAGTGTATCGTGGAGCACTCCCTTCGTGCCACGGGGATATTGCGGACCCTCACTGGAAGTCGGCTCCTAGGCAAATGCACCTCAACGTGGCACGACTTGCATCGCGGAGCCTTGCCTCCGTGCCACGGTGCTATCGCGCACCTTCACTTGAATTTGACAAAATTAATTCATTTGAGGCAGAATGCCTCCGCGATGGCAGCGTGACACGGCTCTATTGCGGAGCCCTTATTTTTGCTGCTCTCCCTTGTCAACTTCAACTCCTTGCTTCCAAGTCCATTCCCGCTCTTCACCAACATATATATCAGCTTCCAAAATTTCCTCTTACCTGCAAAACAATGCGAATCATGTCGGTTAGTATAAATTCACATTTAACTAAGAATCATGTGAGAATGTACACAACGATAGATATACAAGTTGAAATGAAGCATTTTCGTATCACTTGGGCATGCAATTCTGCCCAAGATCATGCACCATGAGTCGTGTGTCCCTCATGGTGTCTAATGAAGATGGAATTCTAGTACAACCACGAGTTGTATTCAGGGACGATTGGTCATGCAGTCTCTCGTGGGGGTTAGCAGTGTGTTTTTCCCTGCAAATATTTAAGGGCTTTTTCGTAATTCCTAAGATCCTAAGGCCTAAACTACATCGTTTTAAGCTTAAAATAGAGTGTTTTAAGAGGGGTAAGTTTATTCTAGGCTTACTCACTTCCATGCATGCAAGTCTAGAAGCTCCTAAGGGTGATCAATCCTAAATTTCTCAAGTTCTTCCCCAAATTCTCATTGGGCAATCAAGAAAATTAGGAAATCCGATTTATACAGGAATGTAGGGTTATGAATGGGTGTAATTGTCCACACCCATGCCCAATCCCCTCTAAATTCATGAAATTCTAGTTGATGAATCTATGGAGTTTTTACCCAACATGTGAATTCTCTATGTTTCAATCACGGGTATGATCTAAGCATGTTTCTAATGTTGAATTATGATTAATGGGCAGATTTTACAATGTTTTCAATGAAAAATTATGTTTTCATGTTTTATAAAATTATGATGCCCATCCATGAAAGTTCATGAAAGTTGAGATCTATGAAATATGTACTCAAGCAAGATGAGATGTTTATGAAGAAAGTATGATTTTGAGCTACTGTAAAGCCCCTAAAAACCCTAAGATCAGACACGGGAGTTGAAATGGAGAAAATAAGATTTTCTACACCAGGTCATAGAATGAGTCATCCTATGACCCATCGGGATGGCCACAAGTCGTTAAGTGACTCATGGAGAAGAGTTGGACTTAGTTTGAAATTTTAATGTTGGGGTGACCACGGTACCATGAGTAATGGTCAGCCCCCCAATTGGTTAAGTCACCCGTGGTCAAGGATGGTTGAAAGAAGAGGAAGAATGGGAAGTGCACCTAATGGATTGATCACCATGACTCATTGGATGCACTATGAGTCGTGGTGTTCTTCTTGGTGATCCCCAAGTGAGTTTCTGGAAGTGAGGATAACGGGAGGAGACCACGAGTCGTGGTCGTCGGTCACAAAACATAGGGTGCCTCGTGGTGACAACGTAGATGAAATTTCCTGTGGAGGGAATGGATGAAGACCACGAGTTGTGAGCATAGAAAATGAGTCTTCTAGTCCCTCGTTGGGACTGGTAGTTTATTTTTCCCTATGAATTTATTAAGGGATTTTCCGTAATTCCTATTATTCTAAGGCCTAAACTACGTCATTTTAAGCTCTAAATAGTGAGTTTTAAGGAGGGTAAGTTCATTCTAAGCCTAGTCTAATTCATGCATGCTGGTTTAGAAGTCTAGAAGGGGTGATCAAGCTCAATCTCTGAAGACTCTTCCTCAATTATTCCCTGAGCAATCAGAGAAGTTGTAGAATCAGATCCTCTCAGGCATGTAGGATTATGAATGGGTGAAATTGTTCACACCCATGCCCAATCCCTCTCTAATTCATGAAAATCTACATGTTAATTCTATGGGATTTTAACCCAATGCATGAATTCCCTAAGTCTCTATCATGAGTATGATCTAAGCATGTTTCTATTGTTGAAATATGATTCACAGGAAAGTTTTACAATGTTTTCAAATGTAAATCATGTTTTCAAGCTTTATAAATTATGATGCCCATCTATGAAAGTTCATGAAAGTTGGGATCTATAATGTATGTTCTAGTATGATGAGATATTTATGAGAAAATAGTGTTTTCAAGTTACCCATGTCTATGATCATGTTTTTAAATTAATCAAGTATTTTCAAGCATGTCTAAGTATTGGGCAAGCCCATATGCTTAGGTATGATTTTTGATTTCATATCAATTAGCTTACCACATGGTTTTGAGAGTCTAGACTCCCAATTATGTTAAGCTTGTGGTATGGTTTGAGCCAAGGCTCCCCATATACGATTTAAGATTTTATATGTATATGATTATTCAGCTTCATCACTAGACGATGGTCAGTTTCGTTGAAAACAATGGAGAGAATATGCATGTTTTGGGAAGTAGTGTTTAGCAACGAGTAGGCTAAGCGTTAGTCAACCCGATGCCTCCAAACTATGTGCGAACATAGATTTACTTATATACTTTGGGACCTCCTTTAGAGATTTCCCTTGACACAAAGGAACCTTGATCTTGATATCGATATCATGGTATCGTCTTTAGCCCTGACAAGGGTTTAGATGGCTCTACCCACTTAAGTGTAATAGTAGGAACCACATAAGCTCTATCGTGGTAATGTCAGTTATACGAAGAGTCTCCCATTGTTCCTCATGATTTCAGTTATGCATGTACATTAGTCATGATACTATGTTTTCAGCAGGTTTGACCCAATGTTTATTTTTACTTATGATTATCAGTTTTCAACTTTGGGTCATTCAAATCAGTTACGATATGCAGTTATATTCAGATCATGATTTTAGAAAATAACATGCAAACCTTACTCTTAGAATCTTATCTTGATTATGTTTTATGAAATGCATATTACTGATTTTACTTACTTAAGCGCTTTTACTTACCTTGCATATTCGATACATTCCACGCACTGACCGCATACTCTATGTTGTATCATTTAATGATTAAGGCTCCAATATTCAGACTCAACCTCGTTGCTAGCCAGCCTTCTAGAGTAGCATATCCATTCTCAATTGGTGAGTCCTCATTTCACGAGGACCATTCCTTATCTGTTATCTTTATATTTTCAATTTTATACTTAGAGAGTTAGTTGGGGTCTTGTCCCATCAACTCATCAGACGTAGAGGCTTTTCAAACATAGATTGTATTCAACTTCACACTCGTGTTGTTTGTTCAAATTTTTTTGTTATGTTTAGAATTTTGCTATGTTTATTACGTTTATCTTCTTCTTTTATTGATTGAGTTAGATTTACGTTCATTCCATGGATAGACTTAGAGTCTCTCAGGGCTCCTTGTCCCGTGTCTCGATTCGGGCCCATGTTCAGGTCATGAAAAACTTGGTACTAGAGAATTAGGTTTTGAAGTGTCCTAGGATGTTTGAAAGTCGCGTTTAGTAGAGTCTTTTTAATAGGTGTGAAGCGCGCCACACTTATGACGAAGAGGATATGAGACGTTTAGGAAATGTTCCCTTTTTTCATGATCTAAGTCATGCGATGAAATGTCTCTCTATCCTTCTAACTCGTGCTATTTGCATTTGTAGAATCATGTCTCCCTGCATAGTTAATGGAAATGGAAATGGCCACGAGGATGGAAATGGAGACGGCAACTAGCAGGCCCCACCAACCCATGCAGAGCACGTACCCTAGCTGGTTGCCTACACGGAGTTCAGGAAAGCCATCCAGATGTTAGCCCAGGCCCTACCCAGGTCAATCATGTAATACCCCAAACGTTCCCAAGATTAAAATTTAGGATTTGGAATGAGCTTAGTAGAAAAATATGCAACATTGCCTCAGTACGACTCAAGGTACGAGTCATAAGTCGATTGTACGGGTCATAGGAAGACCCATGGTTCAAATCAGATAATTCATTTTCCCAAACATGAGTCCCCACCACGAGCCGTAGTATGTGGGTAAGACCCGTGGCCAGAAGTCGTGATGAATCTTTCGGGTTAACATATGGATGATTGTATGGGTAATGGTACGACTCGTAGGACAGAGTTACATGTCATGGTATGACTCGTAGGTTGTTTCAATGAGTCGTGATGAGGAGCTATGTTTAAGTCGTAATTGGTGAGGGTGGATGATACGACGACTGTCAGTAAGACTCGTAGAAGGTCACTACGAGTCGTGCTGAGCGAGTCGTGGCCAGATTCAAAGCATTGAGAAGTGGTGACTAAGAGAGGTGACCATGAGTCATTATTTCATGGTCCGACTCGTGGTATTAGTCATGCTCGGGGGCAAAGCAGTTTTTTTGAGTTTTCATTAATGGCATTTTCGTAATTCGTATGCCCTAGATTCCTACACTACGTCATTTTGGGTTCTACCTTGCACGATTTTAAGGACCTTTCATGCCTAAACTCCCATTCTCTCAACTCTACTTTTTCCTCCTTTCTTCTAAAAAATTCTAGGGTTTCACCAAGGTGTTCTTCAAGCTTCAAGGAAGAGTTTCGAGTGGGATTTTCGTCTATCATTTATGCGGGATTTCAACAAGGATATTCTTCCATCTTTGTGCCCCAAAATATTTTCAATAAAAATATGATTTAATTTATTTAGAATATCAATATCTAGGGTTTGAATAATAGGTAATTTCTTCCTCATTCGTTTTCTTAAATGCAAATATTTACTACAATTATGGAATTTATTTGGGATGTTAATCTTATGGGTTGTTTGGAATATGGATCATATGTTGGGAATGCATGAGGATAACATGTTCATAAATTAGCTTGAGTAATGAATGGGTGTTGCTTATTGTTCAATTAATTTTTGTAGCCATGCATGAATATGAAGATAATTGTGAAAATATAGGTCGAGTATGTACGGGTGTAGTATGTTCTTCCTAACTCGATTTAAGTGTTGAATGGGAATTTTTCATTTCTCCTTTGATTACCGTAGAAATTCATGATTTTGATTGAAGTGTGGAAATATAGCATAATTAACCCTAATGACTTGATTATGATATTGATGACCATGTTGGATTGAGTAGGAATTGTGGGCTTGAATAATTGAAGTAAATTATGTGCCATCACCATGTTCTAGATTTAATTGATTGGGCATGACAAGACTACATCTCCATTGTTTAAATGCAAAGCTAGGTGGATTGTATATTGGTTTTCCTTACTAAAATTGTTTTTATAAAAATCTTGGAATCTAAAATGCCTGTGGCTAACGAGTTCACAAAGGAGTGAGTATGACAAGTGTGTGGAATGTTGTAGACTAAATAAATGAAGTCATGTATCTTGATAGAGTATGAGTTCTTTTTTATAAATCATGTATGATCTCATATTACGTGTTGAATGAGATGAACTTGGAATTTTGAATGTCATGATAGTATATGCATAATGTGACTCTTTAGAATGCTCGTTAGCATAAGATGCTTGAAATAGCTATTGATTGGACTCCATGATGAGGTGAATTATGATGATAACGCATAAAAATGATATTTCCACTATTCGGCTTGATGTTATTAGAAAGTAGCCCCCATCCTGTTGATGAGAATGTTGTATGATGAAAAATTAGTAAACGTCCTTGTCTCTGATTAACTATTGCAATTTAGAATACTGCTAGTCAGTCGGGATTATCGTTGGCAAGAATGTTTCCCTAGTTAGTCGGGATTCTCGTTCGCAAGAATGTTTCCCTAGTCAGTCGGATTCTCGTTAGCAAGAGCATTTCCCTAGTCTGTCGGGACTCACATCACTAGCTACTATCCATGCATGTTTCTCCTCCTTCAGTCGGGATTAACATCCCTAGCTAGTTAGTGACTCGCTATATCAGAGCCTTCACTCCCTTAAATAGTCATGGACCCTCATGATATCAGTCACGGCATTGCATCTCTGTATAATTATGATTACTACTTGTGTGCATCATTGAACTTATAATAATGCATGTCCTTATAATATGATTACATTTATATGAGTATGTGGATCTCACACAAAGTTGTTGTATCTCATTTTGATTACGTTACTAATTCTCTGATTTGTCACGCCCCGCCTTGGGAGGCATGACCGGCACCTGGTGCTCTACAAGGACCTGGACTGCTGGACTAGCCGAGCCTAAGCACTTCTGGTGCCGGGCAAGCTCTAACTCTGGATTTAGGAAAATGACGGGCTATATAACAGCAGTAAATACAGCCTCTGGCCGACTAGACCTATAGCCACCTATAAGAAAACAACAACTACCCAGAACAACTGAATCAATAGGGAACCTATGCGGGCCGACAAGGCCACCATGCTGTCTAGTTATTTCTGAATCAAGAAAACAACTGCTAAACTGCGACGTGACCAACAAGATCACCATACCAACTCAATAAGACCCCACACGGCCATCATAGACAAGCTAAAACATACACACGACCTTACACGACCGGTATAGCTAACCACAGGGAATATATACAATCTGCAAGCCTCTAAGAATACTGATAAGATGATCAGGATAGGGCCCCGGCCTACCCATACTGTACAACAAAAGAAAGGGAATAAACCTCTAGTTGTCTAGCTCCAGATGTGAGGAGTTGATGACTCTGTGTACTAGCTGGAATTACGAGGGGTCTGCTCCTCATCTACGGGTACCTACAGGCAAGTAATGCAGCGCCCCAAACGGGCGTCAGTACCGCTGGTATTGAGTATTCAAAGAAACAACTGAATGTAACTGAAAACAAGTAATATAAATGATAGAACTGAAGTAGAAAGAAATAAACTGTAATTGGATGAAAGTATGAATCCAAGACTGTCCTCAACTATGTTGAAAGGAGTAGGAGTCGTACCTGGTAACGTGGCATTCTACTGTCTATCTATTCATAACTAACATAACATAGCATAATAAAGCATAACCTAACATAACATAGCACACATAAACCTTACCTGGCCCCCATATGTTGGAAGGTAAAACCAACACGCAATCTATACCCCTACCCCAGTCATCCCATCTCCCATAGTAACTATAAGCATCATCCTGGTCCGCTGGGTATGCACTTGGGCCCGCTGAGCCCCTGACTATAACTGTACCTAAGTCCGGAGGACACCTAAATCAACACCCCGGGCATACCCGCTTGACGGGGGTGTATAAAAGCCGGCCAAGGAAAAATATGGGGAAACTGGCATCCCATCTTCGTCCCTAGGGGACGACATGCCACTCCATAGAGCGATGTATCCTCGCCCTCTGGCGGACGAGTCGATACAACTATTAACCCTGGGACGGTCATGAATGTTAGGTAATCCAACCCAAAACAGTACAGTCAAGTCTCAACTAATAATACTAACTGCGTACGCTACATGCTGAAACTAATGATAGTAATGTGTGTATATATATAATACATGTTGAAACTAATAATGGCATATATACAATTTCTGTCATACTGTGTTGAATTTAATACTGAAACAAGATATAATATTTCAGCTGAAAATCATGTTGTATAGCTAAGTTTCATGGTAAACATGATTTACTATTTCTAACATGCTTTCTAAATTTCATATTGATATACTATATTGTTTCTGAAATTCTCTACTGAAATTATACTATGCTAGTAAGTTTCACGCTACACATGACATGATGTTTCTAACATAATGACTAAAATTTATACTAAACATAATATGCGGCTTCTGAAACATTCTATTGGAACTTGAACTATTTTACTATACCAGAACTACTAGCTTGCCGAAGAAACTAGCTTTACAAACCTCAATTGTCGACTTTCTGACCAACTGGCGTAGCTCGGCCAATAATTAGCTATTTCATCCAACTGCATTCATATTCATAGCAAATAGAACTAAATCTATCAATATTTCAAAAGAAAACACTACTTTAAATATAAACACTGCCCAATCTTTGACTTATCAAAAAACAATCGAAAACTCGGTATTTCTCGGAGGTCCAGAAGGGAGAAATGCTCACCATGGGGCTAGGAGTATATTAACATTAATTTGGAGCAGTTCTACTTACCTCGACTCGGCAGGTCACTGCTTCGCCGGATGATTCTTGCAAAACTAACTCCGCAGGAATGTTCTCTGCAGCTTTATACTTTGGGTACCCGAAGTTAATTTGAGTTTGGACCGCGTTTGACTGCGTAATTGAATGAATTTTTATCAAAGCCCTTCGTCCCTTACTGTTCTCCCTCATTTCTGCTGGAAATTATATGTTAAAATAAAATAAAACCGAAGTGGGGGAGGGGGTTTATATACTTGAGCTTGGACAGCCCCTCCGTGGCACGTTGGCCATCGCGGAGGACAACCTTCGTGGCACGTTGCCATCACAGTGGGGGTCTACCCAGCCTCCTCTTGCAACGCTTTGATGTGGCGCTTGTCCGATCTCTCCCTGGGACTTTTTCTAGCATATATGGTATTCTAAAACTCTTAATCAACATGAAAATAGTCCATCTAAATGTCATGAATTTACGGGGTGTAACATCATTCCCCCCTTAAGAACATTCGTCCTCGAATGTAAACTTCTGCTTGCAAGAATCTCAACTTACTTGACTTATTCTAGAAAAATTTTGGCAAAGTTTCCCTTATAATATGGACTATCTCAAAAATCCTGAAACTTTGAAAAAATCCAATACAGGTACTCCATATAATACTATAGCATTCATCACGCAATAGACTAAAGCCAACTATCTGATTTGTACACATAACATAAGGCAATTCATAAAACAACAATATAACGTACCTCTAGTTGATTAAGTTTGAAATAACTGAGGATATTTAACTTTCATATCTTCCTCTACTTCCCGTGTCATTTCCTCTCGGTTCTTGTTACGCCATAACACCTTGATAGAAGCAACATCTTTAGTTCTCAACCTGCCAAACTGCCTGTCTAGTATGGCTACTGGAACCTCTTCATAAGCCAACTTCTCCGTAACCTAAACATCCTGAACTGGGACGATTCGGGAGGGATCCCTTATACATTTCCTTAGCATGGACACATGGAAAACTGGGCGAACAGACTCTAACTCTAAAGGTAAGTCTAACTCATATGCCACTTGGCCTATTCTCTGATAAGCTTTACTTTTCCTTCTGACTGACGAATAATATTTGGCCCAATCAATGTTGATTCTCCTACCTCAAACCAACTGGTTGGAGGTCTACACTTTCTCCCATACAACGCTTCATAAGGTGCCATCTGGATTGCCTGATGGTAACTGTTATTATAGGCGACTTCAATGAGTGGTAAATGTTCATCCCAGCTACCTCTAAAATCCAACACACGTGCTCGCAACATATCCTCGAGCGCTTGAATGGTGCGCTCTGCCGGCCCATCTGTCTGAGGATGAAAAGCTATGCTCAGATTAACCTACGACCCAGGCCTCTCTGAAATGATTATCAAAATTTAGCTGTGAATTGCGCCCCTCTGTCAGAGATAATGGACACTGGAACACCGTGCAGTCTGACTATTTCTCTAATATACAACTTAGCATAATCTTCAGCAAAGAAAGTAGCCCTTACTGGAAGAAAATGGGATAATTTTGTCAGTCTATCAACAATTACCCAAATTGAGCCATTTCTATGCCTGGTGCAGGGTAATACTGCTACAAAATCCATATTTACTGCTTCCCACTTCCAAAGAGGCACTGCTATGTCTTGAGTCAGCCCGCCTGGTTTCTGGTGTTCAACTTTTACTTGTTGGTAGTTAGGACACTGGGCTACGAATTCTGCTATTTCCCTCTTCATACCTGGCCACCAGTAGATTTCTTTAATATCGTGGTACATCTTCGTCGCGCCTGGGTGGAGAGAATAGCGGGCGTAATGTGCCTCGCTCATAATCTGCTGGCAAAGCCCTAAAATATCTGGAACACAAAGGCGGCCTTTACATCGCAACACTTTCTCCTCAATTACCTGAAAATCTGGCATTTTTCCTTGCTGAACTCTATGCTTAAGCTGAACCAGGTCAAGATCCTCATACTGCCGTTCCTTTACTTTCACAACTAACGACGACACAACAGAGTTCTGAATTACCGCTCTGTTGTCCTATGTTTCTGCTACACGAATGACTAAATTGGCTAACTAGTGTATTTCTCGGGCCAATTCCCATTGTTCGGGCTGAGAGTACGCCAAACACCCCATAGACTTACAGCTGAGGGCATCTGCTACTACGTTGGCTCTAACTGGGTGATACAGAATATTTACATCATAATCCTTCAACAACTCCAACCAGCGACGCTGCCGCAAATTCAATTCTTTCTGGGTGACGATATACTGTAGGGTTTTATGATCAGTGAAAATATCCACATGAACGCCATACAAGTAATGTCTCCACATCTTTAGGGCGTGGATCACTGCGGCTAGTTCAAGGTCATGGGTAGGATGATTCTTTTCGTGTTTCCTCAACTACCTGGAAGAATAAGTAATTACTTAACCATGCTGCATCTACACACATCCTAACCCCATACCCAAAGCGTCACAATAAACTGCATAACCCTCCGTACTTTCTGGAAATGCTAACACTAGGGCGGAGGTCAACCTTTCTTTCAATTCCTGCAAACTCTACTCGCATGCCTCCATCCACTAAAACTTTACTACTTTTTGTGTCAGTTTAGTCAGAGGTGCCGCTATGGTGGAGAATTCCTAAACAAGTCTTTTGTAGTACCCTGCTAATCCCAAGAAACTACGTGCCTTGGTCGGAGTGGTAGGTCTGGGCCATGTTTTCACTGCTTCTATTTTCTGTGTATCTATCTTTATACCAACCTCTGAAACGATGTGACCAAAAAGACTACTAAATTCAGCCAGATTCACCTTTAGAAAAATTGGCATGTAATTGACGGTCATACTGTTTTATCATACCGGAGAAACTGACAAGTAATCTCTCTGTATAACTAGAGCTTTATCTGGCCTTCTGGGCCACATGCTAATGCTACTCTTTGCTGGAATAATCTGTATGACCGTCTGCACACCATGTGCACATATCTAATCAAAGGATCCTGATAGTGATCATGATCTCTAATAATCTAGCTGAATTACTGTGAATAACTAAATAACTGGGCTGAATGACCCGAATGCTGAAGTAGTCTAACAATGCTCTCAACGTCCTACTCGGGCATCTGTAGCTCATGCATAACTGGGGAGTTGTGGACAGCTAACTATTTTGTTATTCTAATTAGACAACTGTAGAGCTGGGCTTAGTCGAACTTACCCTCAGGCGATCAGCCCTTGGATCTTCACAGGGAGCCTACCGATTTCCTTGTCTTAGTAAACACTGTGCTAGCAAAGTACTACCAATTCCTTATGCTTGGTTCGTATCCACTCGGATCTATACTGCTGTTCTGGGAAATTGTCGGTCTTATGAGAAATTCCATAAAGACTAGCTCTCTCCTAGGACTTTGTATCTGAATATCTTACGAGAACCGACTGGGTTATTAGTCCGTCACTGACCACTGATGTGGACCGTTTCTTGGGGTACCCACAGGATTGTCTGATTGGGACAGCTGGCTGACTTGCAGGGTGTTTTACATGATAACTTCTAGGTTTACTAAGGCTGACTTTCACCTACAAGGCTGAAAAAATATGATCTAGGACCACTTCACATACTGGAGAATTCTGGTGTTGCTAACCCCTGGAGTATTCTTATTCGGTCTCCATTTCTAGTTCTGGCACATGCGATAACGTTACTATTTTTTAGGGATGTTTTCTTGCTAATGCAGGTGCCAGCTGGTCGTTAGACCATCTAACTGCGCCCGTATCATCTAACCACCTGATTCAGGCTACTAACTCTTGTGAGCTTCTGAAGTCTAGATCCTGTCCCTTTTTGGCGAGGGGTCCTGCAGTACAATCTGTATATACTTCCTAGCAGCTAACCAGAATCTGTGTGACTGTAACCCCTATTAACAGCTACTCACAGCATATCTGATATCTGTATATATATATATCAACAACTATATACAATTTATATTGAATTTTGTAGTAATACATAATCTCTGGCATGCTTTACTAAATTTCATACTACACATGATATACTCCTTCAACTGTTTAATAATATCTCCTATCCTCTCGTACCATTTCATTGGATTTTCGTCCCATTCTGGAAGCAACAAACACAAGCACTTTACCTATGATATGCTATTTGAAATTTTGCCACTCATACAACGTGGGGTCAACATCTGAACCTTGTGGCCTTACTTGGCATTATATTAAGGCCCGTGACTGTCTGTTGGACCTTGTCTCTAGGCCTCACTAGATTAGAGTCTCTGGGTCGGCACCCTCTTACCTTCTCCTTAGGCGAACGTACCGCAACATTCTAAACTACAATCTTACTGTCTCTTAGCTGTCAGTCTGAGGTTTAATCCTTAATACATGATATTCTATCAATCTGGAGGTGATTCTGATTTCCCCTCAAAATCTGGTATTCATGCTCTTCACCCTCATCTTCCTTAAACTGAGCTCTGGGGTTCAAGGTACCTGCCTTATATTATCAATAAGGTTACCAGTCATGTTTCAAACTATACTTCTTCTGACTTGCAGTCGAACCCATCTTATTCATATAATCTCCCCGTCTTTCGATATCACAGCTAAGATTATAACTATTATCTTACCGACATACCCTGCCGTCGTTAGCATGCTACGGCAGATTCAGCCTTTTTCTAACTTGAACTTGACTATTACTGGAAGTCCATCATTGACAGATCTCCTATGCCCACTTCGAGTAAGCTAGTAGTCTTACATCCTCTTCTGACTTATTACGTGAGGGTCTGCACAACTTATGTAATCATAAGGGCTCCTTACTCTTTTTAACACTTTCTGGAATCAACCAATCCATCTTCACTTATTGCCTCCTTTTAGAAACATTGCCTCAATCCTTATGCCCCTTGCTACACTGGAATCAAAACTAAGAGGTAGGAATAACCTTTCCTTACTGCAACAAAATGAAGACATGGAACTGTACCACATCTGAAAGGATGGAGGTGGGAATCTTGCATTTCCCTCTGTTTCTCACATTTATACGATAATCTAATATTATCTGTCATCTTATTCAGATCTTATATATCTAACAAATAAATCAACTCCTATATACGCTATGCTTCTGACTTCCTACTCTGAAGTTATAGAAATATACTGGGATAGTACCAATAGAGGTATCACATTGGGAGGTCCATGATACCTCCTTCTGCTGCTGTAGTTACCCTTTAACTGGTTGGTGCCCTCTTCTGCTGCTATATCCAATCTTCTGCCTATGATAGGGTGTTGCTGATCTCACTTTGTATCTGTAACCAAAGAGTATGATAAATTTTAGGGACTCAACCCTATACTGTACCGCTCTATGGCACAACTGAATAGGAAGAAAGAGTAACCATCCTATTATGCCTTGCAGCCCCCTATCTATAGCATGTGGTGTAGCATGTCGTGCACAACACATCCACTGACAAGACTCTACTTAGCACAGCTTGTAGACTCCCTGGGATACGACCTGCTCTGATTCCTCTGATTTGTCACGCCCCACCTTGGGAGGCATGACTTGCACTTGGTGCCCTACTAGGACCTGGACTGGTGGACTAGATGAGCCTAAGCACTTCTGGTACCAGGCTGTCTCTAACTTTGGATTCAGGAAAACAACGGGCTATATAATGGCTGTAAATACAGCCTCCGGCCGACTAGACCTATAGCCACCTGTAAGAAAACAACAGCTACCTGGAACAACTGAATCAATAGGGAACCTATGCGGGCCGACAAGGCCACCATGCTTTCTAGTTATTTCTAAATCAAGAAAATGAGTGTGAAACTCCTACGTGACCAACAAGATCACCACTACCAACTGAATAAGGCCCCACACGACCATCAAAGACAAACTAAAACATATACATGGCCTCACACAACCAGTACAGCTAACCACAGGGAATATATACAATCTGCAAGCCTTTAAGAATACTAATAAGATGGTTGGGACAGGGCTCCGGCCTACCCATGCTGTACAACAAAAAAAAAGGAATAAACCTCTAGCTGTCTTGCTCCGGATGTCAGGAGCTGATGACTCTGTGTACTGGATGGAATTACGAGGGGTATGCTCCTCGTCTACGGGTACCTGCAGGCAAGTAATGCAGCACCCCAAACGGGCGTCAGTACCGCTGGTACTGAGTATGCAAAGCAACAACTGGATATAACTGAAAACAAGTAATATAACTTATCGAACTAAAGTAGAAAGATATAGACTGTAATTGGCTGAAAGTATGAATTCAAGATTGTCCTCAACTATGCTGAAAGGAGTAGGAGTCGTACCTTGTAACGTGGCCTTCTACTGTCTATCTATTCATAACTAATATAACATGGCATAATACAGCATAACATAACAGAACATAGCACACATAAACCTTGCCTGACCCCATAAGCTGGAAGGTAAAACCAACACACAATCTATACCCCTACCCCGGTCATCCCATCTCCCATAGTAACTATAAGCATCCTGCCGGTCCCTTGGGTATGCGCTTGAGCCCGCTGAGCCCCTGACTATAACTGTACCTGAGTCCGGAGGACTCCTGAATCAACACCCCCGGCGTCTTTTTTCGAATAAGCTGGGACCCTGCAGATCCACTCTTTTTCCTATTCAAAGATCAGCCCCCTGGCTCTGTGTTTTCACATCGAGAATCCGCTCAACGGGGGTGTATAAAATCCGACCAAGGAAAAATATGGGGAAACTGGCATCCCATCTTCGTCCCTAGGGGATGGCATGCCACTCCGTAGAGCAATGTATCCTCACCCTCTGGTAGACGAGTCAATACAGCTATTAACCCTGGGGTGGTCGTGAATGCTAGGTAATCCATCCCAAAACAATATAGTCATGTGTCAACTAATAATACTAACTGTGTACGCTACATGCTGAAACTAATGATAGTAATGTGTGTATATATATAATACATGCTGAAACTGATAATGGCATATATATAATTTATGTCACATTGTGCTGAATCTGATACTGAAACAAGATATAATATTTCAGCTATAAATCATGTTGTATAGCTAAGTTTCATTGTAAACATGATTTACTATTTCTAACATGCTTTCTAAATTTCATATTGATATACTATACTATTTCTGAAAGACTCTACTAAAATTTATACTGTGCTAGTAAGTTTCACGCTGCACATGACATGATGTTTCTAACATAATTACTAAAATTGATACAAAACATAATATGCGGCTGCTTAAACATTCTACTGGAACCTGAACTATTTTACTATACCGGAACTACTAGCTTGCCAAAGAAACTCGCTTTACATACCTCAATTGTCGACTTTCTGACCAACTGGCGTAGCTCGGCCAATAATTAGCTATTTCCTCCAACTTCATTCATATTCATAGCAAATAGAACTAAATCCATCAATATTTTTGAAAAAAACACTACTTTAAATATATATACTGCCTAATCTTTGACTTATCGAAAAAGAACTGAAAACTCTCTATTTCTCGGAGGTCCAGAAGGGAGAAATGCTCATCTTGGGGCTAGGAGTATATTAACATTAATTTGGAGCAATTCTACTTAACTTGACTCGGCGGGTAGCCGCTTCGCCGGATGATTCTTGCGAAACTAACTCCGCAGGAATGTTCTCTGCAGCTTTATACTTCGGTACCCGAAGTTAATTTGAGTTTGGACCGCGTTTGACGGCGTAATCGGATAAATTTTTATCAAAACCCTTCTTCCCTTATTGTTCTCCCTCATTTCTACTGGAAACTATATGTTAAAATGAAATAAAACCTAAGTGGGGGGGGTTATATACTAGAGCCCGGATAGCCCTTCCATGGCACGTTGGCCATCGTGGAGGGACAGCCTCCGTGGCACGTTGCCATCGCGGAGGGGGTCTTCCCGGCCTCCTCTTGCAACGCTTCGATGTGGCGCTTGTCCTATCTCTCCCCGGGAATTTTTCTAGCATGTATAGTATTCTAAAACTCTTAACTAACATGAAAATAGTCCTTCTAATTGTCAAGAATTTATGGGGTGTAACATGATTTATAGTACTCCCTGCATGTAAAATTATACTTATAAGCTATTAATTTACATTCCTGCATACTCAGTACATTCCAAGTACTAACCGCACACCTCTTGTGCTATATCATTTTATGATATAGATTCAGGTCTCCAGATCCAGCCGCGTGACTAGATACGTTCCCCCCTCTTACAGCTGCTAGTGGTGAGTCCTCATCTTCCGAGGACGTGGCTTATATTCTTATTTGTTTATGTTTCAATTTTCAGACCTTTGGAGTTAGGTGGGGGCTTATCCCGGCGACTCATCAGTTAGTAGAAGGCTTTCAGACTTGCTTAGATAGATTTCCGCATTGTATTTAAGTGTTGTTAAGATTCCTATATTATGGGTTATATTTAAGTGTTGTTAAGATTCCTATATCCCAAGGGGCCTTTATCTTGATATCGATATCATGGTAGCATCCTTAGCCCTGGAAAAGCTTTGGACAGCTCTTCCCACTTTAGTGTAATAGTCGGGACCATGTAAGCTCTATCGTGCTAATATTGGTTATATGACGAGTCTCCCATTGTTCCTCATGATTTCAGTAATGCATGTTCATCAGTCATGATATTATGCTTTTGACAGGTTTAACCTAATGTTAAGTTCTTCTTATGATAATCAGTTTCAGCTTTGGGTCATTCAATTCAGTTGTGATATTAAGTTATGTTCAGATCATGATTTCAGAAAATAGCACGTAAGTCCTACTCTCAGAATCTTATCTTGATTATATCTTTATAATATTCATGATTTATGAATTTACTTACTTAGTGGTTTTACTTACCTTACATACTCGGTACATTCCACGTATTGAAATATATTATATACTGTATCATTTCATTATATAGGCTTGGATGTTCAGGATTAGTGTCATCGTTAGCCGGATCTATAACATTAGCACTTATTAGCCAGAGTGGTGAGTTCTCATCATTCGAGGGCCCTTGTTCTTAGTTATTTCTAGTACTTTCAGTTTTAGACTTTAGTGAGTTAGTTAGGGTCTTTCCCTATCAACTTGTCAGTAGTAGAGGCCTTTCAGACATAGAATGTAATTAGCTTTGATCTTGAATATGTATTATGATATTATGAGATTATCTGACTTCTGCTATATTAATTATGTTGATCTTCCGCTTTATTATGATTGTGTTAGATGTCATGTTCATTCCATTGGTCCACTTGGAGCCTCTCGGGGTTCTTTGTCCCGTATCTTTATCTGGGCCTATGTTCAGGTCGTGATAAATTTGGTATCAGAGTATTACGCTTGGAAGTGTCCTAGGGTGTCTGAAAGCCGTGTTAAGTTGCGTCTTTTTCATCCGTGTGAAGCGCGTCACATTTATGACGAAGAGTCTACGAGACATTTAGGAAATGTTTCCTTCTTTCATGATCTAAGTCATGGGATGAAATGTCTCTCTATCCTTCTAACTCTTGCTATATGCATCTTCCAAATCATGCCTCCTTGCGGAGTTGACGGAAGAAGAAATGGGAATGGAAACAGGCACGAGAATGTTAATGGAGATGGGCACCAGCAGGCCCCACCATCCCATGAGGAGCATGTACCCGAGCCGGTTGCCCATGCAGAGTTCAGGGCAGCCATGCAGATGTTAGCTCAGGCCTTGACTGCCCAAGTCAATCAACAAGCGGTAGCACATGTTCCTAAGAACAGGAATGCGGTGGCGGTGACAGTCCGAGATTTTCTAAGGATGAACTCTCTAGAGTTTCTTGGGTTAAAGGTGGACGAGGATCCATATTAGTTTGTTGATGAGGTTCTGAAGATCACTAAGATCATGAGGGTGACTGGAGAGGAGTGCGCCGATATAGCCTTGTATCAGTTGAAAGGGGTTGTGCCCCTCTGGTTCAAGCAATTGAAGGGACTGTTGGAGCAGGCCCTATTGTTAGGATGAGTTTCATGCCGCATTTCTCGATTGGTTCTTCCCTCGTGAGCTAAAGGAGATCAAAGTAGCCAAGTTTGTGAACCTAAAGCAAGGGAAGATGACAGTTCAAAAGTATGCCTTTGAGTTCACTTGGCTTTCCAAGTATGGACCTAAGATAGTGGCGGATCAAAGAGCCGAGTGAGGCAGATCAAAGAGCGGTTCGTGCATGCGGTAGCAGATTGCCTAGTTAAGGATTTCCGAACCGCGATGCTTCATTAGGACATTGACTTTGCTCGGATAGTCCTGTACACCCAACAAATGGAGGTGGTGTAGAAGAGTGAGGCCAAGAGGGCCAGGAAAGATAGCTTTGGATTCTCCCAGTAGAGACCTAGTGGGCACCGTCAGCAGTCTCACCAGAGATCTTCAGCCCTAGCACCTTCGACTATGAGTGTGCCATCCTGATCCAGGCACAATCAAAGGGGATGAGCATTAGGCTCTAGAGGCCAGGGTAGCAGACCCGTAGAGATCAACACTCCGGAGTGTTGCATATGTGGCTGGAGACATGTGGTTCAGTGCTTAGTAGGTTCAGGTGCTTGTTTTGGGTGCGGGAAGCCCAAACATATGCTTAGGGATTGCCCAACAACCAGACAGGGCCATGACATGGGCCGAGGCCCAGCTTCCAGTTCAACAGCTCCACCAGCACACCTAGCTTAGCAGGGGGCACCTACTAGTGCGGGTGGTGGTCAGCGTCAAAATAGATTCTATGCCCTAGTATCCTGTCAGAGCAGGAGGCTTTCCCAGACGTAGTCACTAGTATGTAATAAGTATTCCACCATGATGTACATGCATTGTTAGATCTAAGGGCTACTTTGTCTTTTGCGACGCCATATGTTGCTAGTAGTTTTGGAGTTAGTCCCAAAATCTTATTAGAACCATTCTCAGTCTCTACTCTAGTCAGAGATTTAGTTATATCTAGATGGGTATATAGAAATTGCCCCATCACAGTACTTCAGCAAGTTACCTCAGCAAATTTAGTCGAGTTAGCCATGACCAATTTTAACGTTATGTTTGGCATGGATTGGTTACATGCATGTTATGCCTCAGTATGGTCACTATGAGTTTGTAGTTATGTCTTTTGGACTAACGAATGCTCCTGCGGCTTTTATGGATTTGATGAACAGGGTGTTCAAGCCATATTTGTAAATTTTCATGATTATGTTCATAGATGATATACTAATATATTATAAGAGAGAGGAGGAGCATGCCACTCATTTGAGGGTATTGCTACATACTTTTAGGGATCACTAGTTATACTCTAAATTCAATAAATATGTGTTCTACTTGAACTTAGTGGCATTTTTAAGTCATGTGGTGTCAAGTAAGGGTATGCAGGTGGACACTCAAAAGATAGAAGCGATGAAGAATTGGCTTAGGTCGGTGAATCCTTTAGATATCAGGAGTTTCATAGGTTTAGCTGGTTAATATCAGTGGTTTGTTAAAGGGCTTTCATCCATTACAACACCGTTGACTAAGTTGACCCAGAAGAAAGTGAAGTTTCAATGGTCAGAGGCTTGTGAGAAGAGCTTCCAAGAGTTGAAGACGCGACTCACCTCAGCACCGTTGTTGACCCCACCTAAAGGTACCAAGGGGTTTGTGGTATATTGTGACACCTCGAGGATCGCCCTTGGTTGTGTACTCATGTAGCACGGAAAAGTTATAGCATATGCTTCTAGGCAGTTGAAGGTCCATGAAAGGAATTATCCGACTCATGATCTCGAATTGGAAGCGGTAGTATTTTCCTTGAAGATTTGGAGACACTATTTGTACAGGGTCCACGTAGATGTGTTTACGGACCACAAAAGCCTACAGTATGTGTTTATTTAAAAGGATCTAAATCTACGTCAGAGAAGGTGGTTGGAACTTTTGAAGGATTATGATATCAGTGTCCTTTATCATCCAGCAAGGCTAATATGGTGGCAGATACTCTTAGTAGGCTTTCCATGGAGAGTGTATCTCATATAGAGAAGGAAAGGAAGGAGTTAGTGAAGGATGTACATCGGCTTGCCCGATTAGGAGTCCGTCTTGTTGACTCGTCAAATGGTGGTGTCATTATTTAGAATGGGTCAGAATCATCCTTAATGACCGAATTTAAAGCTAGAAAAGACGAGGATATTATTTTGGTAAAGTTGAAGGAAGCTGTTCAGAATTAGAAGGTAGAAGTCTTCTCCAAAGGGGGAAATGAGGTGCTTCGATATCAGGGTTGCTTGTGTGTTCTGGGTGTTGATAATTTGAGAGATCGGATATTGCACGAGGCTCATGGTTCAAGATACTCTATAATCCATGGGCCACCAAGATGTACCATGATCTACGGGGAATCTAATAGTGGATGGCATGTAGAAGGACATAGCAGAGTTTGTGGTTAAGTGCTCGAATTGTCAACAGGTGAAGGTTGAGCATCAGAGACCTGGAGGTGTGCTTCAAGACATTAGTATCCCTACTTGGAAGTGAGAGGAGATCAATATGGACTTCTTTACGAGGTTGTCTTGTACACGTCGACAGTATGACTCTATTTTGGTGGTTGTGGATAGGTTAACTAAACCATTTTAATTCCTACCAATCAAAACTACTGATTCAGCGGAGGATTATGCTATGTTATACATTCTGGACTTAGTGCGGTTGCATGGAGTGCCCTGTCCATCATATCTGCGAGAGGTACTCAATTTACCTTCCAGGTTTGGAGATTGTTTCAAAAGGGACTCGGTACCCAAGTCAAGCTTAGCACAACATTTCACCCATAAATAGATGGTAAGGCGGAGTGGACCATTCAAACCCTCGAGGATATGTTGAGGGCGTGTGTGATAGATTTCAAGGGTAGTTGGTATGGCCATTTTCCTCTCATTGAGTTTGTATTTAATAACAACTACCATTCCAGCATTCAGATGGTTCTGTTTGAGGCTCTTTATGGGCGGAGGTATAGATCGCCTATGGTTTGAAGTCGGTGAAGCTACTATGGCAGGACTAGATTTAGTCCATAAGGCCATGGAGAACATTCAGCTTATATGGGACAGGTTGAAAATAGCTCAGAGTCACCAGAAATCCTATGCGGATGTGAGGAGGAGAGAACTTGAGTTTGAAGTCGATGATTGGGTATTTCTAAGGGTGTCTCCCATAAAGGGAGTGATGAGGTTCGGAAGGAAAGGGAAGATTAGTCCCCATTATTTTGGTCCGTACTGAATTGTGAAGTGGGTTGGCAAGGTAGCGTATGAGTTGGAGTTGCCCTCAGCATTAGCTTTAGTCCATCCAGTTTTCCATGTATCGCTCTTAAAGAAGTGTTTGGGTGATCTAGCTTTGGTTGTTCCAGCGGCCAATGTCGGTGTGAAAGATAGCCTTAGTTATGAGGAGGTTCCGGTTGAAATACTTGATCATCAGGTTCGTAAGCTAAGAAACAAAGAAGTAGGTTCAGTCAAGGTGTTGTGGATGAATCTGCATGTTAAGGGAGCTACATAGAAAGCTTGAGCAGATATGATGGCTAAATACCAGATCTATTCCCTTGCGGCTTAGTTTCAGCTTGAGCGATCAGTTTCCTTCTTAGTACCCTATTCATTTTCATATTCAGTTCATGTTCCCTAGATTCTTTCATGTCAATGAATGTATTTCTTATTCAGGAATTCAATTTAGTCATGTAGTTCATTCCGGAGTCAGTCACTCCGTCAGTTTTCAGCTTATATGTTCATTATTTGAGTATGATTATTGCATTGCTCTGATTTTTAATATGTTTTCCCACATTCGAGGACGAATGTTCCCATGGGGGATATATTATAATACCTCCAAACCATATGATCAGACCCGAGAGTTAAAATGGAGAAAACATGATTTTCTTCACTAGGTCACTGGACGAGTCATCCAATGACTCGTGGGGTGCACCACGAGTCGTTGAGTGACTCGTGGGAAGGATCTTGGACTGGGTAGGAAAGATAAGTTTTGGGGTAACCATGGGTGTGACCATGAGTCGTGGTCAGCACCACGATTCGTGGAGTGGTCCGTGGCAAGGAGTTGATTGAAGGATGGCTGATTTCGGCGGTGTCCCTAACGAGTTGTCACCACGAGTCGTCTGGAGCACTACGAGTCGTGTTTTCCATCTTGATGTCCAGTGAAGGTGGAATTCCAGTACAAGAAACGATAGGTGACCACAAGTCTTGGTCAGGGACGACGCGTTGTCCAGTCCCTCGTGGGGACTAGCAGTGTGTTTTTCGCTAAGAATTTATTAAGAGCTTTTCCATAATTCCTAAGTTCCTAAGGCCTAAACTATGTCGTTTTAAGCTCAAAATAGATTTTTTTAAGAGGGGTAAGTTCATACTAGGTTTACTCACTTCCATGCATGCAAGTCTAGAAGCTCTTAACGGTGATCAAGCCTAAATTTCTCAATTTCATTCCCAAATTCTCATTGGGCAATCAAGGAAGTTGTGAAATCAAATTTATACAGGTATGTAGGGTTATGAATGGGTGCAAGTTTCCACAACTATGCCTAATCCCCTCTAAATTCATGAAATTCTAGTTGATGAATCTATTGAATTTTTACCCAACTATGAATTCTCTAAGTTTCAATCATGGGAATGATCTAAGAATGTTTCTAATGTTGAATTATGATTAATGGGCAGATTTTACAATGTTTTCAATGATACATTATGTTTTCAATGATACATTATGTTTTCAAGTTTTATAAAATTAGGATGCCCATCCATGAAAGTTTCTCAAAGTTGAGATCTATGAAATATGTATTCAACAATGATGAGATATTTATGAAGAAAGTATGACTTCGAATTACACTTGTCTATGATCATGTTTTCAAATGATCAAGTCTATCTCAAGAATGTTTAAGTATTGGGAATGCTCATATGATCAAGTATGTTTCATGATTTTTCTAAACTTCATGTCTTAGCTTACCACATGGATATTGGAGTCTAAACTCCCACTATTTTCAGCTTGTGGTGTGGTTTAGGCCAAGGCTCCTCATGTTATGATATCAGATTTATGTATGTAAGTTATGAGTCAGCTTCATCACTAGATGATGGTTCAACTTCATTGAAAAATTATGAAGAGCATATGCATGTTTTTGGGAGTAGTGTCTTGCATCAAGTAGGATAAGGGTCAGTCAACCCTATGCCTTAGAACTACGCGCCAACGTAGGTATGTTTAGATTATTAGGGACCTCCTTGTGAGCTTCCCTTGCCCCCAAGGGGCCTTCAGCTTCATTTTAATATCATGGCAGCATCCTTAGCCCTGGCAAAGCTTTGCGCGGCTCTGCCTACTTGAGTGTGATAGTCGAGACCATGTAAGCTCTATCGTGGTGATGTTAGTTATATGATGAGTCTCCCATTGTTCCACATGATTTTAGTTATGCATGTTCATTAGAACATGATATTATGTTTTTAGCATGTTTGACCCAATGTTCAATTCTACTTATGATAATCAATTTTCATCTTTGAGTGATTCGGTTCAGTTATGTATTCAGTTATACTCAAATCATGATTTTAGAAAATAACATGCAAGTCCTACTCTCAAATCTTATCTTCATTATGTTTTTATAATATACATGATTTATAATTTTACTTGCTTAGCGGTTTTTACTTACCTTACATACACGGTACATTCCACGTGCTGACCACATATTCTATGTTGTCTCGTTTCATGATACAAGCTCGGATATTCAGGTGCAGTGTCATTTTTACCCGGATCTGCAACTTTAGCACTTATCATCCAGAGCGATGAGTCCTCATCATTCGAGGGCCCTTCTTCTTAGTTATTTCTAGTACTTTCAGTTTCAGACTTTAGTGAGTTAGTTGGGGTCTTGTCCATCAACTCGTCAGTAGTAGAGGCTTTTCTAACATTGAATGTAATCAACTTCGATCTTGAATATGTATTCCGATGTTATGAGATTATCAGACTTCTGCTATATTAATTATGTTGATCTTCCGCTTTATTATGATTGAGTTAGATTTCATGTTCATTCCATGAGCCAACATGGAGCCTCTCGGGGTTCTTTGTCCTATGTCTCGATCCGGGCCTATGTTTGGGTTGTGATACATGGCCAAACCAATGACTCGTTGGTTCTTTTTACAGCTTGTTCTGAGGGTCGTTGTATGTACTGGTGCCATTTTCTTGCTAATTGTGGCTGCAAGTCTCAAATCTAATCTTAGGGGCTTTTCGGGGCACTACAAATAAGCTCAGATTTTGATCGTTATATTGATCCATTACGTCACTTCCTTTAGTGAACATCATATCCTACTTTGGTTCTGGCCCATGTACATTAGTCATGTTACTGTTACCCTTATCAAATCGATTTTGGCTTGGATAATATTGATGAGTGTAATTTGGAATTTGTGGATAGCCATGTTGTTTGTAACATCTGTCCTTGGTGCAGCTTGGCCTCTTTTAATGCTTGCACATAGCTCTAGATCTAATACTCGCATTGTAAGTTTGATGTAACCACCACTGCGACCATAGTTTTTGTTGTTATGGACATTATTTCCATTGTAATTAGTGTGATTGTTGTTGTTGTTATTTCCTATAGTTAGTATGGGCTAAGTAATTTGTTCTAAAATTATTACCCTAAAAGGTAGAAGCACTCACATTTAAAGACATACACTCCATAAACAAATAACTATTGAGCGCGATTTCTCTTTGTCTTTCATCTTAGACAAGCAGAGAAAATGATTGAGCAAGAGATGGTAAAGGATTCATCATGAGTATGCTACCTTAAATTATAGTGTATACCTCATTCATTCCCATGAGGAATTAGATCAATCTCCTCTTCTGTTCAGCTTTGTGCAGGTTATCCTTTGCCCTGCAAAATGCAAATGCAACTACATTGTGTTCTCACATGAAAAGTGTTCAATTCTTCCCACAATTTCTTCATCTTTGTGTAGTAGGCAATGATGTCTTAGTTCCTTACGACAAGTTATTTATCTCCCTATGAATTTGATACAATTTTGCACTATTGATTTGATCATAAAAATCCTCAAGTTCCATCAATAATTATTCAAAATTGTTCACATATTCTGAACTATTGGTAATTTCCTTAGTAAGAAAATTCAAAATCCAGGAGGTGACAATTTATCCAATCTCTCCCATTGGCAGTATGTCGAAGAGTATAGATCTGATTTCTTGACTTTACCATTAATAAAGCCCAATTTGTTCTTAATAAAGAGCAATTTCATCATGCCTCTTCTCCAGGCTCCACATTCTATTTCACAGAAAGTGATCGAAACTAGCATATCTCCCACATTATTTGATGGATGCATGTACAAAGATGACATAGTAAATGAATTACCGATCCTAAATTGCTCGTCTCTCTTGCCAGACCATTGTTCTGAGCAGATTGATCCCCAATATCGATTTCCATCGAGGATTACTATAATCGAAATAGGAGTAAACTCTAGGGACAGAAAAATCAAAACAAAAATGACTAGATCTGAGATTGAATTGAGAAAAAATTGATGAATGACTCTGCAATTTGCTTTTGGACATTGATGATGATTCAACATAACCTCAATTTGACACCATATTGAAAATTGCCTATGCAAATTTAAAAAGAGACAATGGGTGCTCAACTGAAGAATTACTTAAGTTGTAGAGCAAAGCATAATGAAGACAAGACATGCAATTGGAGAAATGAAAGCCACTTCATTTCATTGTGAAGAGCAGTATATACATGAAAAATATAGGAGGAAGAAAATATCTAGAATAAAAGTAAACTATACCTATGATAACGTCCAAAACAACTCACCTGTTAGGGAGGTGGCTATGGTTATCAAAAGACAAGTAATCCAACAAAGAATTGGGATTGAATCCACAAGGATAGGATGTTAGATTCACTAAACATTATAAATTAATTCATACAAGCATGTATCGTATCTAAATAACAAAATAAAATATGGGGGAATAGGTGGAACAATTTCAAATTTAAACTTAAATCAATGCAAGAAGAGAAACAATTGTTGCTAGCGAGATGAGAGACTAGTGGTGTGCATTTGATGGGGCATCGAATTGATAGGGTATTGAATAAGAGCCTTATATTCAATTAGTGAATGGATAGCCTTGGATTTAGGCTACACTCTAAGTTTCTCAACCAAAAGAGTGTGTCTACTTTGCGTTTTGTCAAACCCCAAAGCCAAAATCTACTACACAACAAAATAATGCTTGAAGAAGGGTTTAAATTATTTCTAGTTGTAACCCTTTAATGGAGCTTGAATTGGGTTTAGACTATTTATAGCTCCAACCTATAGATTAAAAACTCAAATTCCTCACTATTGAAGTCTTACCCCAATTTCACTTCCCTTTTACAAGCGAAAGGAAAGTTAGGGAACTCAATTAATATTTGCAACCATTAATTTTCCTAGTATAACTTGAAGAAATCAATAGATCTATGCTTTTTACTTAATTCTAAGATCAAATAATTATTACCCACTTAGATCTAAACACCTATCATCCAGCCACACCCTTAGAGGAGAATTTAGCTACTCATAATTAAGGAAATAGAAATTATATCAAGCGAGAATTCCTCAATTGCATTCATCATTAGCAAATAAAATCAATTCTCAACTTTTGAGCCTTCAACAATGGTATTTTTCCCAAATACAATGAAGAAGGAAATTAGAAAATGTATTATCTCTATTACTCTCTACAATATTCTCTATGTTGTACTCTCTCTCTCTTCTCTAATGTGTTGTATTACAAATGGGATAAAATTTCTCTATAAATTCCTTGCACAACTATCCAAAAATACTGTTGGAAGTTTCTCAGGTACATGTTTGTCCTTCTAGATGATTTTTTCCTTCAAAAGTGATGCGGTTCACTTGCGCTGGCACCTGCATTTCGCAGGTGCCTATGTGTGGCTCGTAAATGCCTCTTCAGATCCAGGCACTGCTCGTTCTAAACCATCTGTGTTGGCACTTGCAATTAGCAGATACCAGTCTGCGGCATGCATGTCTAGTTCCAGCAAATATCTAGATCTTCCTGTGTGGCACCCACTAAACGCAAATGTAGACTTGTGGCACGTATGTCCTTGTTTTTCTTCCAAAAGATTGCTTTCAGGAGAAAAAGCATAAAACCTATTCAAATTTTGCTAAAACAAAGTAATAACTCATGCTTAAGAGTCAAATGAGTTGGTAAATTAAGAACTCATCAAACTCCCAAACTCGAACTATTGCTTGTCCTCTAGCAAAGCATTTACTCACAAATGGAATTTACTTAAGTTTATCACATCATGAGGGCTGCATAGGACCACTAAGACTCAAAATAACCCTATAATCACAAAAAGACTCAAATTAAAAATACTCAAACAAGTGCACAAATTTCATTTAGTACTACCACAAGTACTCGGCTAATACCATCATCATTCTTTCAATCGGATTCTAGGCCATTTTTCATTTAAAAAAAATCAACAAGTATCTCAAATCATTGACATCCAAGCTTCAATGTTTGCCTAAAATCTCACTACATAACTTGCTACATTCATACCTCTCTAATTGAGATCAATACTTTCACATTTACTCCAAGGATGTAATGCCATTCACCAAAAGGGAGAATCCCACTCAAAATTATACAATTCACATAGTGGAGATTATAAGATGATCTAGAAACACTCACTCTCTCAAAGATATTCAAGTGTATACACATTGAACCATAGGCTTGCCCTTCATATAACTCGCCAATAATATAGTGTCGTCAAGCTTGGAATCACTAAGAACTTGCGGTTCATAATGTAGGTTAGGGGTAATGATAGGACATCATTTAGTTCAAGTGACTAGAACCTTCGTAATACTCTTCTGACAAAAATAACGTTCCACTCACAACATAGGGTCAACCCCACCTTATTTCTACTCTTCACAATCCAAGTTTTCCAGAAGAGCCACTCTTTCAAACACCTTCTACATTAAGCCTCCTCTATACAAGAGATAGCACAACACAATTCTTCTCTTTCAAATTTTGATCAAAGGTTTTCAACCAACCATCTTTGTTCTTACATTAAGCAATTAGTACTACCTCGTATTGAAGCTCATTCCTCTTTTCCCCTTTTGTGCGTAACCCCAAACTTAGCTTTTTTCTTATATCAACATTTTCTCATTCTCCCCCCAATATTTCGGTTTTAACCACCATTTTCTTTTATCATTAGAAATTAGGGAGGAATATATGCCAAATTAGATGATTCAAAAAGGGTTTTAAGGCTTATAATATGGTTTCCAAGAAAAAGGTTTAAGGCTATGATGTTGGGCATATTCTTTTGCCCATTTTCCATATTTTTACCCATCATTTGTCATGCATTCATATGATTATCCTTATAAAATGCAAGGTTTCGTGAATCTATGTGTGAAAAGAGCTAACAGAGGATTTTAGATGATTTTGGTGGGTAACACATGAAAATAAATACTCAAAAATAGTGAAAGGTGTGAATAAACAAGAATACAAGAAAATTTGACCTGGTGAAATGGGAGAAGTAACGCGCCAGAGCCTATAATTCCGAAGAAATTTTGTTCAACAACTCGGCAAAATGAAAGATATAGCGCCAGATCCCACACTGCAGAATTTTGACTAACACCTTGGTGAGATAGCAAAAGTGGTACGCCAGAGCTTATCTGGGATGTATTTTTCTAAGTTCAAAATATGAATTACTTTAGAGCAAAAGGGGAATTTGTTACCATTCTTATAAGTACTTTTCTAGGGCATTTGTTAGGAGATATTGGTCATTGTACGCAGTTTTGGGAAAGAGTCAAGAAATCAATTTTTTTATTAGGTATTTCTTCTATTATCTTTACTTTCTTATTCGAATAATGATGTCTTTGGGTTTACCCTATAACCATGAGTGGCTAAACTTGTTATATAGGGTTTTGTTCATGGCTTGATGGTTATAGTTTGAATATTAATTTATGCTAGATGTTTAATTCTTCTTAGATTGTTTATGCTTTACTTGATTTCATGTTCATTCATTAGTCTGATCATCTATCAAATATTATCTATTGGCTCATTGGTTAAACTCGGGAGAGTGAACTAATGAGGGCTAAAAGAAGCATAGAGTAGGTTACAATATCTGCTTAAAATGTTCAAGAATTGATATCGTAGTTGAGGATAGGGATATACCCTGTAACCCTATTTAACTGTCATCTCATGTTTCTCCTACAATCATAGGGATATAGGTGTTAGGGTTCATAGGGTTGTTCTTGGTTATTTGGGAGAATAGTTGAGAAGTGAGTTCTTAACTTGCAACTAGCTATCTTAGAAGGATTTAGTCTAGCATTTTTGAATCCTAAAACTCAATCAAAAATCAAAAGTGCCAAGATCCTGGAATTTTAATCATCATTTGAATTACAACTCTCTTGGAAATGAATTTATTTTATTATCTTTAATTTACATTTCATGTTTAGTAGAAAGTAATCTCAAAACACTTTCCAAAATTATACTTGTGGTTTCTTGAATAGTGAAATAAAGATTCAACTTAAGCAATTATCTGACAAGTCTCTATGGGTACAATATCGGGACTTCACTATCCTTTATTACTTGACGTACATCATGTTTTTGGAGCCATTGTCGGGGACTTGAATGTTGATTATTTATTTGTTGTTGGAATTTTTTTCTACTATTTCATATTTTACATTGGTTGTTGGTAGGGGTGTACATAAGTTGGGTTGGTTTGATTTTTCATTAAAAAACCTATTATACTGGTTTATTAAATCTATAAACCAAATCAAACCAACATAAAATCGATTCTTTTGGTTTCTATTTTAATCATTTCTTTTGATTTTCTCGCTTTTTTAGTTTTCTCGATTTCTTTTAACTAAATCAAACAGTTCCAAGCATGCAGTGTGCTTTAATGAGGTCACCAGCTCAGTTGTTAACTATGAAACAAAACCAATTGATATATTTCATTAACAGAGGATATGTAGTACTGACATGTGAGTAAAAAATATTTTCATTGAGATATCTACATTCAACATGCTAAATAAAATTAAAGGCTCTAGGCCAATAGTTACTGTATACAAGTAAAATAGAGTTGACATTATTTCCTTCCTTCAATTGGTTCCAACAAAAATAAAGTTAATAAAAAGAGGCCATGAATTCTAATCAAAGAATGTTAGAAGTAATCTTCAAGCAACATGATACAGCTGCCATATTTTCTTCATACAAACTAATCGATACTCAAGGGGGCACCTGGGCATTCTGAAAGGAAAAAATTATTAGCACACAAATGATTAGTTGGATATTGAATCACTTGTTTACTTGTAAGATAGAAATTAGCAAAAACGTAACGAAAAATTATATAAAACAGGCTAGAATTAGTATAACTTGGTCTAACAGAAAGTAGTTGATGTATCATTTGGGAAATACATTCTCCAAATTCTGTCTCAACCAAATGGACATCTTCATTTGTTTTTAATAGGCAAAATACCCAAGCTAATTATATCTTCTCATCAGTAGCAATAACTCCCCAACCAACATGCCTCCGACAAACTTGTAAGAAAAAATAATATTTGATTGATAAAACTTAATAAAGCCAGGCACTAGTACACGTTGGTAAATCAAGTTTCTTAAAAATCATTAGGCCACTGATTCTAATTTTAAACTAAAAATTGAGAAATATATAATTAGGATGCCTCCACTGTCCACCCCACTTAGCTAGTCTACTATATACAGATCGGAGAAGAAGACACCATTATTATGCACAATAATTCTTAAAAAATAGAATGAAAGCTTCAAGAATTTTTACTCCGCAGTGAAAATACACTATATTGAGCAAGAAAAAGAAAACTAAGAGTAGCCATAAGAAAATACAGACCTATAATACCACAATATTCACTTGCATTAAGAAAAGAATCACAAAAAGTGCAGACTCATTACACAATATTCATGAAAAATCCAGCTCATTTTAAGATTTAGAGTGATTAAAAAAGGAAAAGGTAAAAAGAAAATGCCAAATTAAGAATTAAATTTGTAAATTACCTTTTTCAACTTGCTCAATTTTCTGAATTTCCTTCAAATAATCTTGAACCTTCCATTCTTTAGAAGGTGACCGTATCCATTTTTGTGTGCAAATAAGAGTTTCTACCATCTTTGGTGATAAAGAACTCCGATAAGAATCAAGAATAAAGCCACCAGTACTGAAACCTGATTGGGATGCAACAATGGATACAGGAATAGAAAGAACATTCGTTGCAATTTTTGAAACAACTGCATATCTACCTGATGAAGCTTTCCACCAAGCCAAGATATTAAAATCCTTTGGCTTTTCTACATTATCCATGAAATACAGATCAAGCTCAATTTTTTTTAAAAAAATTTTCCTCTTTTTCCAAATGTTTCTCCCATTGAGATTCCAATAAATCATCAATTTCATCCTCTATGTTTGTGTCACCTCCAATATTGCTAGTAGAAGTTCCAGATGAAGAATTAGTATAGCGATAATACAAGCGATTCAAAATACCTTTCACCTGATTGGCCTTGAACTTTTCCAACAAAAAACCATATGTCTTGCAAAAAATAAAGTTCACATATCTCATCTTATACTTGAGATCCAACACAACAGCAACGAACAATAACATTTTCAAATTCTCAGGGTGCTCAAAATTCACCCAATATTTATCAAAACTTAAGTTTCATCCTTCCAGCCATGTCAATCAAAATAAGATCATCAGTATAGGAATACTTAATAGTAGAACTTCAGACATTAAAATTCATTAAAGAATAAGTTCAAAGTAACATATAAGCTCTCTGAAAAATTCAAAGTAGACTAATAGAAGATGTTAAGAAACTTTATAAAAGCTCTCACAACCTGCCAATCATATGCAGTTGTATATTCTTTCAATCTTAGTTATGATTATCCACGTATATTCTTGCAAAGGCCTTTTAAAAATTCACGGTAGTATCTAACATTGTATATGTAAAATCCCACCTAGTTTCAACATCAAGACTGAAAAGACTATGAGTGTCTATCTTAACCTTCTAAATATATGAATTGAAAGAGGCAAACCTTGAGGCAAAAGAATTAACATATTTCACTGCATCCCTTACACGAGAAATCAGCTCAATTTGTTTATCTAAACCTTCTTTTACAATTATGTTCAAAATATGAGCATTACATCTAACATGTAAAAAGTCATTTCCCAATATTACCCCTCTCCAATCATCAATACGTGCCTTTAAATGTTTAATGGTAGCATCATTGTCAGTTGCATTATCCAGAGTCATTGTAAGCAAGTTTTCAATCCCCAGTCTAAAAAACATGCCTTAATAACTTTAGCTATAGTCTCACCCTTGTGATCCGATGTTTGGAAAAAATTTAGAATCTTCTTCCACAAGTTCCATTCATCATCAATCCAGTGAGCAGTTACAACCATATAAGTCAAATTTTGAAGTGATGTCCAGGTATTACTTATAATATATATATATATGTTGGTTCTTCAAAAAGTTTTAAGTTTTTCTTTCTCTTCTTGGTAAATCTTCAAACAATGTCTACCCACAGTTACATGTGAAGGTAATTCAAAATTAGGCTAAGCGTTGTCCATCAATTTCTTAAAACCTTCTCCTTAAACAACTTTAAATGGTTGCTCATCAATGATAATAAATTTGGCAATGGCCCTCTTAATATCCTCAACATTAAACACCACCTTTTCAATAGAACTTGTTCCATTTTCTTGTCCCTACTTTGATAAGTACAGGTTTCAAAGTTGATTGCCTACTTTCAACAACTCTAAAGGGTGATTTGAGACATTTCTCATTTAAATGTTTCCACAATGTAGAAGTTCCATATCTTTTAGTCTCAGCAGCAAAGTGTTTCACACAATATTTGCATATTGCTCCACATTTACCTCCTTTGGCAGTAAATTTATCAAAGTCATCCCAAATCTATGATGTTTCTCTTCTAGTATTACCATATGTAGGATTGGAATCTATAGGAGTTGTTCTTTTTTGCTTTTCAGGAGGAGTTTGGAGATGAGTAGTGCTTTTACCTCTCTTTTGAGGTACGCGTATAGTAGGAGGATTGTCGATAGTCATTTCTTCATCTATTCTAGTTGTACTCGCCATCTAAGAAAGTGATGAATCACAATAAATTGAGACTTGCCGTAATGGCAGCTATGAATCATTAAGAAGATCTTTTCAACACAATACAAAAAAGAACATTAAGTGGGAAATATCAATCAGAAAATTAAAAACGAAGTCAATACAATCAAATAATAAAGGTGACTATTGATAGCCTTACCTTTTATGGAGAAAAATAAAATCATAATAGTTTCTTGTAAACTGATTAATTGCTAAGATATTAACACTAAACCTTACAAGTTACACCTAAAATGAAGATGAAGACTTAAATTTTATTTTATTTTCTAGGTTTTGAGGTTAATATCTGGCCTTTACAAATGCATGCATAAATTCTAAGATTGGGAAAATAGAAAAGGAGCATATTGTGTATCTTAATTCTTAAACACCATGAAAGAATAAACAACAGTGAGGACTTAGGGCAAAATAGGAGGAGGCAGAGGTCACAAAACTTGAGTAGCAACAAATAGATCTAGAAAAAAAACTTACAAATCAGAGAAAACTAGAAGACAAAGAATCAAACTAAGTACAAAAAATATGTAGGAGAGCGATGGAAAAGTATTCACAACCAAAAAATGTAGAAGAAGAAGCAAGGGGGGAAGGGGGAAGATCTGGAGCAGATTGTTCTAAAATAAGAAAAATAGATGGTGTAGAGCTTTCTGTATTTTATTAGTTTTATTTCATTTTATTCATTCAATTAGTTAATTGTAAAGAATTAAAAATGATTAGCTTTATTTAATAATATTGCATTTGCCTAATTGGTCTGTGGGAACTGGGACCAAACAACCCATTAACCGTGCTTAATTTAAAAAAATGAAAAGTATTACAAAATAAATAATAATTAATATTTTTTAAATAAAATTTAAAATTATATATATATATATATATATGTTATGTCGGTTTTGGTTGGGCTCGGTTTGTTTTTTTGTTTAATACCAAACCAATCAAAGCAAACCACAAGTTGGTTTATTTTCTTAGTTTTCTTGGTTCTTCAGTTCGGTTTGACTTCACGGTTTGTCTTGTACACACCTAGTAATTGGTTGTTGGATATTTCAGCTGTTGTTTGTTCGGTGTATGCTAGCTACTAGAAGTTAGGGACAACCCTTGGCTCACTTTGATCTAGAAATCGAATGAACTTTTCATCGATTAGCAATGGAAGAGAATAATGAGCAAGCATATGGAAAAAACCAAGAAAGGATACCATTGCTAAACTTTGCTAGGACAAACTTGGAGAATACTTCCAACGCGATCATCAAGCTATCCATCACTGAAAATTTTAAGTTGAAGGAGGGAACCGTGCAGTTGGTTCAAAACACTTGTCAGTATCAAGGCAAGTCGCATGAGGATCTCCATAGGCATTTGATGACATTCATGGAACTAGAGTGAGAATTTTCACTACCAAAATGTTTCTAATGAGTATGCTATGCTCACTTTGTTCTCATTTTCATTAATTAGAGAGGAAAAGGAATGGCTTCAGAATGAGCCAGTAGGGTCCATCACTTTTGGGAGCTCATTCCAACAAGTTCATAAATAGGTTTTTCTCTTCGAGAAGAACAAAGAAGTTGACAGGAAAGATCTCAAGGTTCATTCAGAAGGGTGGTGAAAACTTGGCTCAAGCTTGGGAGAGATACAAGGGATATTTGTGAGATTGCCTGCACCATATGCAGCCAAAGGAGATCACTGGGAATAACTTTATATAGGGGCTGAAGCCAGAGTCTAAGATTCTACTTGACACTACTGCACAGGGGCAAATCTTGTGCCAGAGGTACGATGAGATAGAGGTCATGTCAGCTGGGTGTCAAGACTATCAAGATTCAGGTAAAGGTTTTACAGCAGCTAAAGTTCTAGGGAAGCTTGATGTTGATGATGTGACTTTCATTCGGGCAGATATAAGTTAGTTGGTGAATGTGATCAGCAAGTTAGTGAGCACACTACCAGTAAGTTAGGTTCATTAGGTTCAACAAGTACAGACCCAAAAGCATCATGTGAAGCATGTGGAGAAATTCATGCTTATTCAGATTGTCCACTTAACCTAGAATCTATCTATTTTGTAGGGAAACAAGGCCGCAGTGGAGGTTTTCCAGGAAACAACTATAATCAGGGGTATAGGATTGTAGATAATTCCCAATGGGGAGGAACTTAGAACATTTAGAGACCCCAAAATAACTTTTAGAGACCTTAGGGCCAGCATCCTCGTAGCTCATTAGTGGAGATCATAAAGCAATGGATGGTTCAGCAGATTCAGGTTGATAATGAGATATAGAAGTCAATCCATAAGTTAGAGAGGCAAGTGGTCCATTTGGCCATGTAGCAGACAAATAGACCTCAAGGGGCATGATAACGTCCAAAATATATCCTTAATATATACAATATACATGACCGAAGTATCAAAACAAGTAACCTGACGGGTGCCGGGATTGAATTCAACGAGTACTAGGGAATGGTAGTTGTAAGTGTTGATTGAGAAATTGACGTTACCTTGCACCATGTAGATTTAATATAAAAAAATAAAATTGGGGGAGTTGAAATTTGTAGAAAATTTATAGGTAGATTTAGTGAAACAAAACAACAAGATCAGCTAAGTTGTCTACAAGGATGTGAAAGACTAGAGGTGCACTATAGATGAAATACTAACTAGATCGGGACATGCCAGGTCATCTTATGAGTTCAACAAGTGTAAATTGTCATGCCCCACCTTGGGAGGCATGACTGGCACCTGGTGCCCTACTAAGACCTGGACTACTTGACTACTGAGCCTAAGCACTTCTGGTACTAGGTTGGCTCTAACTCTGTGTTCATGGAACCAACGGGCTATATAACAGCTACAAATATAGCCTCCGCCCAACTAGGCCTATAGCCACCGGTAAGACAACAACAGCTACCTAGAACAACTGAATCAATAGGGAACCTATGCGGGCTGACAAGGCCACAAAAAAGTGTTAAATCGCTACGTAACCAACAAGATCACCACTACCAACTGAATAAGGCCCCACACAGCCATCATAAACAAACTAAAACAAGCACACGGCCTCACACGATCGGTACAGCTAACCACAGGGAATATACAATCTACAAGCCTCTAAGAATGTTAATAAGATGGTCGGGATAGGGCCCCGGCCTACCCATACTGTACAACAAAAAGAGAAATAAACATCTAGCATCAAGCTGGAGCTGATGACTCTGTTTGCTGGCTAGAATTACGAGGGATCGGCTCCTCGTCTATGAGTACCTGCAGGCAAGTAATGGAGCACGCCTAAACGGGTGTCAATACCACTGGTACCGAGTATGCAAAGCAAAATTGAACATAACTGAAGATAAACAGTATACTGGTAGTTACTAAAATGACAGGGGATAACTAAAACTGTCTAGAATAGCAAAATCTATATCGAGCTTAACTGTACTGGAAACAAGATAAAAATCATACCAGTCGATACGGCGTCCTGCTATCTATCAATTTAATAAGTAACATATATATATATATATAGCATACAAGAACCTATACGAGCCACCATAAGCCGGAAGGTGCCAATCGACATGCAATCTACATACCCCTACCCGAGTCGCCATCTAAAAACAAATTCACTCCACTCACCTAATAACTACAAGCACCCCGTCGGCCCCCTAGGTATGCAGCTTGGGCTCTCTAGGCCCCTGACTATAACTGTATCTGAGTCTGAGGGACTCCTATAACTATAATCTAAGATCTGTATCTGTAATCTGTAATCTGTGCCCTGGGTGCAAGCGCTCGATAGGGTATGCTATAATGCTGATCAGCCTGCTACGGGAATGCTGCATCCCATTTTCGTCTTATTGCGAACGGCATGCAACTCCTTGGAGTGACGTATCCTCACCCCCTGGTGGGCGAGTCGACACAGCTATTAACCCTGGGGCGGCTAGGAAGCTCTAAGGGTGCCCAACATAAAACAATGAAGTCTCAGCAAACAACAATAATCACATATAACATGTATAATAAATCTGCAAATACTGTTCATGTTCTGATATTCTATTCTGATTCTCCGGCTGAATTAAACTGAATCTGGTACTGGATCTGAAATAACATCTCGCCATTTAATACTAATTTACTGACTTTTATTGTGAATACGACATTATAATACAAAACATATTTACTGAATTCACACTGAGCTTACTATACTAGAATTTCTAACTTGCCAAAGAAACTGGCTTTACATACCTTCAGTTACTGACTTCTTGGCTAACTGGTGACTATTTATTCCAACTGTGTTCATATTTATAGCAATTAGAACTAAACTCATCAATATTCCGGAAGAAAACACTACTTTGAATATATATATAGCCCAAACTTTGACTTATCAAAAAACAGCTGAAAACTCGCTATTTCTCGGAAGTCCAGAAGGGAGAAATACTCACTTTAGGGCAAGGAGTAACTTGACACTATTTTGGAGAAATTCGACTTACCTTAGCTCGATAAGACGATGATATCCGGCCGTATTTCACGAAACTAACTCCGCAGGAATGTTGTCTACAGCTATATACTTAGTACCCAAAGTTATTTTGAGTTTGGAGGGCATTTAGCGGCGTAATCGGAAAGAATTTTAATGAAAACCCTCGCTCCTCCCTTCTCTCTGTTCGTTATGGAAATGAAAATGAAAAGAAATGAAATTAAAATGAAGTGGGGGCTTTATATACTTGGGGTTGAAGCCCACCTCCGTGACACGCCGGCCAACGCAAAGGTGAGCCCTCCGTGACAAGTTGGCCATCGCGGAGTAGGTCTGCCTAGCCTCCTCTTGTGATGTCTCAACCTGGCGTTTGTCCGATCTTCCCCCGGGCCTTTCTATAGCATGTTTGGCATTCTAAAATTCTTAACCAACATGAGAATAGGCCAATTAAAGGTCAAGAATTTACGGGATGTAATATCCTCCCCCCTTAAGAACATTTTTCCCATAATGTAAACTTCTACTCGCAAGAATTTCAACTTACTTGATTTATTCTAGAAAAATTTTGGCAGAGAAAGTAGCCCTTACTGGCAGAAAATGGGTTGATTTTATCAGTCTATCAGCAATTACCCAAATTGAGTCATTACTATGCCTGGTGTGGGGTAATCCTGCTACAAAATCCATATTTACTACTTCCCACTTCCAAAGAGGCACCGCTATGTCTTAAGTCAGCCCGCCTGGTTTCTGGTGTTCAACTCTTACTTGTTGGCAGTTAGGACACTAGGCTACGAATTCTGCTATTTCCCTCTTCATACCTGCCCACCAGTAGATTTCTTTGATATCGTGGTACATTTTCGTCGCGCCTGGATGGAGAGAATAGCGGGCATAATGTACCTCGCCCATAATCTGCTGGCGAAGCCCTGCAACACCCGGAATACAAAGGAGATCTTTATATCTCCACACTCCATCCTCGGTTATCTAAAAATCTGTCATCTCTCCCCGCTGAACTCTGCTTCTGAGCTGAACCAGGCTAGGATCTTTGTACTGCCGTTCCTTTACTTCCACAACTAAAGACGACACTGTGGTATTTTGGATCACCGCCCTGTTGTCCCCTATTTCTGCTACATGAACGGCTAGACTGGCTAGCTGATGCAACTCTCAGGCCAATTCCCGCCGCTCGGGCTGCAAGTATGCTAAACTCCCCACAGATTCACACGGCTGAGGGCATCTGCTACTACGTTGGCCCTTCTTGGGTGATACAAAATATTCACATCATAGTCTTTCAAAAACTCTAACCAGTGACACTGCCGCACATTCAACTCCTAGAAGCTCTGCTCTCATGCCTCAGTCCACTGAAATTTTTGCTGCCTTATGTGTCAGTTTAGTCAGAGGTGCTGCTATGGTGGAAAATCCTTCCATAAATCTTACGTAGTACCCGGATAACCCCAGGAAACTGTGTACCTCGGTCGGAGTGGTAGTTCTGGCCATGGTTTCACTACTTTTATTTCTTGTGTATCTACCTATATACCAACCTCCGACACGATGTGATCCAGAAGGCTACGAATACCTCCAAAATTCGCATTTAGAGAAGTTGGCATGTAACTGACCATCATACCGGTTTATCATACCGGAGAAACTGACAAGTAATATATCTGTATAGCTAGAGCTGAACTGGCCTTCTAGGCCGCATGCTAATACTACTCGCTGCCTGGAATAATCTGTATGACTGTCTACACACCATGTGCACATATCTGATAAGAGGATCCTGATAGTGATCATGATCTCTTATAATCTGGCTGAATAACTGTGAATAACTACGCTGAATGACATGAATGCTGAGGTAGTCTAACAGTGCTCTAAATGTCCTATTCGGGCATCTATAGTTCATGCATAACTGCGGAGTTGTGGACAGCTAACTGTTGTGTTATTCTAACTAAACAACTGTAGAGCTAGTCTTAGTAGGACTTACTCTCAAGCGACCAGTCCCTGGATCTTCATAGGGAACCAACCGATTTCCTTGTCTTAGTAAACACTGTGCTAGCAGAGTACTACCAATTCCTTATGCCTTGTTCGTATCCACTCGGATCTATACTACTGTTCTAGGAAATTCTTGGTCTTATGAGCAATTTTGTAAAGACTGACCTTCTCCTAGGACTCTGTATCTGAATATCTTACGAGAACCGTTGAGGTACCAGTCCGTCACTGACTACTAATGTGGACCCCTTAACATACTGGGGAGTTCTGGTGTTGCTAACCTCTGGAATATGCTTATTCGGTCTCTATTTCTGGTTCTGGCACATGCGATAACGTTACTGGTCTTTAGGGATACTTTCCTGCTATTACAGGCGCCAGCAGGTCGTTAGACTATCTAACTGTGCCCGTGTCATCTAGCCCCCTGATTCAGGCTACTAACTCTTATGAGCTGCTGAAGTCTAGATCTGGCAACAAGCATACAAGTCCATTAATTCAATAAACTGAGAACTGAGAAAGTTTCTATGGCTTCATGTGTGAATCACACTTAACCTGCCCCCTTTTTGGCGAAGGGTCCTGCAGTATGATCTGTACATGTTGAACCATAGAAGGAATTCAATCACTACTAATTGGTATCTTTATTTATGCATCAATGACGATAGATGCATTCGCCGCAAACCAAAGTCTGTGTGACTGTAACCCCTATTGGCAGTTACTCACAACATATCTAATATCTGTATATATATATATATATATATATATATATATATATATATATATCAACAACTAGGTACAATACATACTGAATTTTGTAGTAATATGTAATCTTTGACATGCTTTACTAAATTTCATACTACACCTGATATACTGCTTCTACAGTCTAATGATATCTCCTGTCCTCTCGTGCCATTTCATGGGGTTTTCATCCCATTCTGGAAGCAACAAACACATGCACTTTAGCTATGATCTGCTATTTGAAATTTCACCACTCCTACAACGTGGGGTCAACATCCGAACCTTGTGGCCTTACTTGGCATTATATTAAGGGCCCGTGACTGTTTGTTGGACCTTGTCTCTAGGCCACACTAGATTAGAGTCTCTGGGTTGGCACCCTCTTACCTTCTCCTTAGGCGAACATACCACAACATTCTAAACTACAATATTACTGTCTCTTAGCTATCAGTCCAAGGTTTAGTCCTTAATACACGATATTCTATCAATCTAGATGTGATTCTGATTTCCCCTCAAAATCTGGTACTCATGCTCCTCACCCTTATCTTCCTTAAATTTAGCTCTAGGGTTCAAGATACCTGCCTTACACTGTTAGTAAAGTTACTGGTCGAGTCCCATCCTATACTCCTTCTGGCTTGCAGTCAGACCCATCTGATTCATATGACCTCCCTACCTTTCGATATCACGGCTAAAATCATAACTATTATCGTTCAGACATATCCTGCCGTCGTTAGAATGCTACGGCGGATTCGGCCTTTTTCTGACTTGAACCTGATTATTACTGGAAGTTCATCACTGAAGGATCTCCTACACCCTCTTCGAGTAATCTAGTCGTCTTACTCGCTCTTCTGACTTGTTATCGTGAGGGTCTGCAAAACTTATGTAATCATAGGGGCTCCTTACTCTTCCTAACACTTTCTGGAATCAACCAATCCGTCTTCACTTACTGCTTACTTTGGGCAACATCGTCTCAATTCTTATGCCCTTTACTGTACTGGAATCAAAACTAAGAGGTAGGAATAGCCTTTTCTTACTGCAACAAAATGAAGACATGGAACTGTACCACATCTGAAAGGATGGAGTTGGGAATCCTACATTTCCCTCTCTTTCTCACATCTATTCAATAATCTAATATTATCTATCATCTTAGTCAGATCTTATATATCTAACGAATAAATCAACTCGTATATACGCTATGCGTCTAACTTCCTACTCTAAAGTTATAGAAATATACTAGGGATGGTACCGATAGAGGTATCACATTGTGGGGTCCTTGATACCTCCTCCTGCTGTTGTAGTTACCCTTCAATGGGCTATTGCACTCTTCTGCTGCTATATCCAATCTTCTGCCTATGATAGGGTGTCACTGATCTGACTTTGTATCTGTAATTAAAGAGTATGATGTTTTAGGGAATCAACCCTATATTGTACCGCTCTATAGCACGACTAAATAAGAAGAAAGAGTAACCATCCTATCATGCCTTGCAGCCTCTTGTCTATAGTATGTGGTGCACAACACATCCATAGACAAGACTCTACTTAGCATGGCTTGCAGACTCCCTGGGCTACAACCTGGCTTTGATACCAAGTTTGTCACGCCCTGCCTTGGGAGGCATGACTGGCACCTGGTCCCTACTAAGACCTGGACTACTGGACTATTGAGCCTAAGCACTTCTAGTGCAAGGCTGGCTCTAACTCTGGGTTCATGGAACCAACAGACTATATAACAGCTGTAAATACAGCCTCCGGCCGACTAGGCCTATAGCCACCTGTAAGACAACAACAGCTACCCAGAACAACTGAATCAATAGGGAACCTATGCGGGCCGACAAGGCCACCATGGTGTCTAGTTATTTCTGAATCAAGAAAACAACTGCTAAACCACTACATGACCAATAAGATCACCACTACCAACTGAATAAGGCCCCACACGACCATCATAAACAAACGAAAACATGCACAAGGCCTCACACAACCCGTACATCTAACCACAGGGAATATATAATCTTCAAGCCTCTAAGAATGATAATAACATGGTCGGGACAGGGCCCCGGCCTACCCGTACTGTACAAGAAAAAGAGAAATAAACCTCTAGTTGTCAAGCTCTGGATGACAGGAGCTGCTGACTCTGTATGCTGGCTGGAATTACGAGGGATCGGCTAGTCGTCTATGAGTACTTGCAGGTAAGTAATGCAGCGCCCCCAAACGGGCGTCACTACCATTGGTATCGAGTATGTAATGAAAAACCTAACATAACTGAAGATAAACAGTATACTGGTAGTTACTTAAATGATAGGGGATAGCTAAAACTGTCTGGAATAGCAGAATTTGTACGAGCTTAACTGTACTGGAAAGAAGATAAGAATCATACCTATCGATGCGGCGTCCTACTATCTATAAATTTAATAAGTAACATATATATATATATATATATATATATATATATCATACAAGAACCTATACCAGCCCCATAAGCCGGAAGGTGCCAATCAACACGCAATCTATATACCACTACCCGGGTTTCCATCCAAAAATAAATTCACTCCACTCACCTAATAACTACGAGCACCCCGCTGGCCCCCTGGGTATGCATCTTGGGCTCTCTTGGCCAGTATAACTGTATCTGAGTTCGGGGGACTCCTCTAACTGTAATATGAGATTTGTATCTGTAATCTGTAATTTGTGTCTGGCTCAAGCGCTCGATAGGGTATGCCATAATGCTGATCAGCCTGCTATGGGGAATGCTGCATCCCATCTTCGTCCTACTACGAACGGCATGCCACTCCTTGGAGTGACGTATACTCACCCTCTGGCTGGCGAGCCGACACAACTATTAACCCTGAGGTGGCGAGGAAGCTCTAAAGGTGCACAACATAAAACAATCAGGTCTCAACAAATAACAACAATCACATATAACATGTATAATAAATCTGCAAATACTGTTCATGTTATAATATTCTATTCTGATTCTCTGGCTGAATTAAACCGAATCTGGTACTACATCTGAAATAACATCTTGTTGTTTAATACTAATTTACTGACTTTTATTTTGAATACGACATTATTATAAAAAAAACAAATTTACTGAATTCACACTGAGCTTAATACTCGACTTCTGGAACTTTCTTCTAGAATTTGTTCTATTTTACTACACTAGAATTACTAACTTGCCGAAGAAACTGGCTTTACATACCTTTAGTTACTAACTTCTTGGCTAACTGGTGTAGCTCGGCCAATATCCAGGTATTTCTTCCAACTGCATTCATATTTATAGAAATTAGAACTAAACTCATCAATAGTCCGGAATAAAACAGTACTTTGTATATATATATATAGCCCAAACTTTCACTTATCGAAAAACAGCCGAAAACTCGCTATTTCTCGGAAGTCTAGAAGGGAGAAATACTCACTTTAGGGCTAGGAGTATATTGACACTATTTTGGAGCAATTCCACTAACCTTAGCTCGGTAAGACAATGATTATCCAGCCGAATTTCACGAAACTAACTCCGCAGTATGTTCTCTGCAGTTTTATACTTCAGTTCCCAAAGTTATTTTGAGTTTGGAGGGCGTTTAGCGGCGTAATCAGAAGGAATTTTAATGAAAACCCTCGCTCCTCCCTGCTCTCTTTTCGTTCTGGAAATGAAAATGTAAAGAAATGAAATTAAAATGAAGTGGGGGCTTTATATACTTGGGGTTGAACCCCACCTCCGTGACACGCCGGCTAAGGCGGAGGTCAGCCCTCCGTGACACGTTGGCCATCGCGGAGGGGGTCTGCCCGGCCTCCTTTTGCGATGTTTCAACGTGGCGCTTGTCCGGTCTTCCCCCGAGCCTTTCTATAGCACGTATGTCATTCTAAAACTCTTAACCAACATGCGAGTAGGCCAATTAAAGGTTAGGAATTTACGTGGTGTAACATAAATAATCTTGGAAAGTGGGTAACTACAGCTTTTCAGCCTTCTAATTACCTCTCAGTAGAGTTTTGTCAAATCTCTAGTCACAATTTATCTCAACCCGATTTGATTTGGATTAGCAACTGCTCTAATTTCTAGCTATTAACTGCTATTAAGGAATGAGGATGCAACTTCAGCTATTTCTTGTCCAATTTCAGACTCTCTTCTTCATACCTACTAGTAAATTCTCTTCCAATACTTAATTATTCTTTTACCAGCAACAATCACGCAAGAATAAATAGACCTATATCATAATCAATTGATCTTCCTTTATAGATTGAAGAGAATCTAACAGATTTACACTTGCATGAACAATATGAAGATGACTCTAGCAATACCCAATCCAGTTAAGTATTCCTAGCACACACCTCTACTTAATGGTTTTAGGTACTCATGGTTAAGAAATTCAAAAACATATTTATCAATATCATTATTGGATTTAATAGCAAGAGTAGAAAAATCAACTTCACAAGATAATCTCCAACAAAAGCCGAAACTTACTAGTACAAAGAAGAAATAGAGCAGAGTACATTCTACAATTTTCAATCAGAATCTCCCTATCTCACATAAGAGAATGTTCTTCAGCTAAAAGGGGAAACAATGATTTGATGTTAAGCTTTGTTCTCTCTCAATATCTCTATTTCTATCCCTCTTTCTGCATATCTCAGTACAAAGTACTTTTTTCGCAACCTGAACATACACCTGGATCGTAGACATGGGACAAGGGACCCCGAGAGACCCCAAGTCAACCCATGGAATAAGCATTCACTAACTCATTTATTAAACATGAAGAAACATAATCATAAACTCAGCGGAAGTCCAACTTGACATAACAACAGAATGAACATCTGAAGCTGAAAACATGTTTAAGTCTAATAAGCCTCTAATATGGATAAGCCGATGGGACAATACCCCCAACTAGCTCAGCAATACTGAAACTAAAAATAAAACCAAGATAACTAAAAGTCTAGATCTCAAAAGATGAGGACTCACCAATCAAGCAGGTATTGACTCTGATAAGTGACTACGAATGGGGATGGACCTGAGAACACGATCTTGCATCATGAAACGATGCAACACAGAAAGTATGCGGACAGTACATGTAATGTACCAAGTATGTAAGGTAAGTAAAACCGCTTATGTAAATAAATCATTCAAAACATTTCATGACGTATCATAAGCTTTTAAGTGAAAATAGAAGGCTACAAGCAATCATTCTGAAATCATACTCTTATCATAACATGACCATGCATAGATTTAAAACATCTTGATTGACTCGAATGACTCAAGCTCAAACATAACACTTATATTAAAAGTTGAACAATGAGTCAAACCTTGCTTCTTGAACATGCATACATATGATAATTATCATGAGTAATGGTTATGCAAATTCGAATGATATAGACGGTGGGAGACTCATCACTTAACCGATATACCACGATAGAGCTTACGTGGTCCTGACTGTTACAATCAAGTTGGTAGAGCCATCCAAAACCTCACTAGGGCTAGGGACACTACCATGATATCGATATAAAGCTGAAAGGGGCCAATCGGGCCAGGGATAGCTCACAAGGGAGGTCCCAATAACATAAGAGAATCAACCTACCTTGGCATGTAGTTCTGGGGCATAGGGTTATCGACCCTTGGCCCACTCGGTGCTAGACTCTTATCCCAAACATGCATTGCTCTACATCGAATAAATACGAAGCTCAACATGAAATCATGCATAAAATCTACATCGTGTGCTACGAAGCTCAACATTATCTATTGACAAGGCTCATTATGAAATCATGCATACACTAGACATCATATAAATATGAAGCTCAACAATGTCATTTCGACAAAGCTTTAAATAAAAATCATAGTTAGACTCAACATCATGTGAAATGAAGCTTAACATTTCCCTCAACAAAGCTCGACAATAATATGCATATCAATTAATGATTTAAGCATAGAGAAGGATTTACTTTGAAACATACCACAAGCTAGAATCTGTAATGAGGGTAAAAAGAAAAATTCCATCTCAACCATGTGGTAAACTTATGCCGGGAAAGAAATCACAATTTGACAACATCACATGGGCATCACCCAAAGTTCTACCATACTTGGGTCTATTTAATCTCCTTTGAAAACATCATCAAAAATCACGGGTAAGGTTGGAAATATGTCTTTCATCATCTACTCCATCATTATCACATTCTATACGAACTATCCACAGATGGGCGTTTTAGATTCAATTTTAGAAAGACAATTTTGTAAACGAAATTAAGTTAGAATCCGCCCGAGATCAAAATGGAAAGTTGGCTGAAAACTGGAGAAATGTGCACAGGACAGAATACCCAACAGATCGTTGGTCCAACCAACGACCAGTTGAATCCATTCGTGGAAAGGGTAGTCTTGGTGGCAGTGGATACAACGGATGATGTAATGACTCATTTCTTGGAACAACAAGTCATTGTTTGTAATCGTGGGTAGAGCTGGACCTTGGTATTTGAGGATTTAACCGGCCATCCAACGACCCATCATGAGTTAAAACAACCCGTGGTCAGCAATCGTCATTTGGTTGCTAGAATTTCCAGTGCATGTAACGGATCGAGACCACTACTTGTTGGAAGAAACCACGAGTCGTGGTGAGGCTCATGGTAAAGGATGTTCAAGGTTGTGAAGGGGCTAGTAACGATCGAATCAACGATCCATTTGATCAAAGGATGAGTCATTCTGTCGAGCCGTGGTAAGAATCCGAGATCAGGGCCTGGGCAGTGCATATGACGGGCAATACCACGAGTCATGCTAGCTTCCAACAACTCGTTGGTACGCCCGTTGGATAGATCTATGTAGTTTTTTAGGGCATATTCATTAAGGGTATTTTCGACCTTTCCATGTTCTAAGGCCCTAAACTACTTAGTTTTATATATTTTTCTAGGCGTAATAAGATAGGTTATGTCCTTTTTCTCAAGCAATTCCCATGCATGCAAATTAAGAAAATTCTAGAGAGATCAAGCATAGAATCAAGCTTTTCCCTATCAATTCTCCACTGGGCATTCGAGATTTCTAGAATTTGATCTTACCCAGGTATGTAGGATTACAAATAGGTGTTTCCGATCATACCCATGCCCATTCCCTATTAATTTATGAAGATCTATCAAAAATCTCATGGGGTTTTGAATTAAATTTTTGTGAAAATATAATGTTTCGCTAATGAGCTATTATGATTTATGATTTACATCATATTTTAAGGATTTTGATCAGGTTTTACAATGATTTTACTTATTAAATTACGGATTTTGATATCTACCAAATTAAACCTATTATGCATGATCTATGATAAAATCGATTTATGATCTACATCTTAATCATTTATATTTACAAGGCCATCATGATTTATGATTTTAAATATAGATTTATTCAATTACCCATCATGATTTGATGATTTACAAGTTATATGTATGATCTACAAGTATGCATGGAACCTATGATTAAGGAATTATGTTTTTGGCCGAGTCACAGGCCTTATGTCATGGCTAGTTCACGTATGTACAAGAATGTTTATGATTATCATGATTTAACTAGCCCATGAATTCATGCATGTTATACTATGAGCACTATACATATTTTGGGAGTAGTATCCAACACCAAGTAGGTTCGGGGCCTAGGTTCTGCCCCGGATCTCATTAACTACGTGCCACCATAGGTTTGTTGGGACCTCCTTACGACTGTCCCCAGCGCAATTGACCCTTTTCATAGTGATATCACACTTTCACGGCCCTACCCTTGGCAAGGTATGGACACCCTCCCGACTAGGATTACAAGTCGGGCTTCATGTGTGCTCATACGGGGTATGTCGGTTAAGAGAATCTCGCACTGTTCCTTATGATATATGTATGTTCATGATTATGTATGTTGGCCCAACTTATTTTCAATATACTTTACTCTCACTCTTATGATTACGAAAGTATTATTAATGCTTAAAAAACCTTAAGCCTTAAATTATGTTGTGTAACAATATTTATGATATGAGCATGATGTCCTACTCCTATGATGTTTTATGAGTTTTACATATTTTAAATGTCCGTTTTACTTACTTTACATACTCGATACAATCCAAGTACTGACCGCATATTTTTTATGTTGTACCGTTTCATGATACAAGACCCGGCTCTCAGGCTCATCCTTATATATAGATCATCTCAGAGTTCACTATAAACGTATTAGTAAGTCCTCTTGTTTTGAGGGCCTTTTGACTAGACGTTATGTTATTTTAAGTTTCAGTACTTGGTTGGGTTTGTTGGGGGTGTTGTCCCATCAACCTATCATATGCAGTAGAGGCTTTCAGACAGTATATAGTACTCAGCTTGGGTGTATGTCTAGAGATTTCTTACGTTATGATATGTTATGTTATGCTTACATTTCTGCTATGCCTTACGTTCAGCCTTCCACATAAAGTGAATGATGTTTGAAGTATGCTTCTGCCATGGGTCGACTTGGGGCCTCTCGGGGTTTCATGTGCCGTGTTACGATCTGGGTCTACATCGGGGTCATGACAACTGGTGTTTCATGAATCCCTTCCACCATTTCGCTAGATGAGTAGCCGATGCTTGATCCATTGCCAGGTACTTCGGTGGAAAGCGGCGACAAACAGGTGGTTCACTCTTTGACATGGCGCTTCGCCGATTGGGCTGCCAATTCGTCTTGGGACCTTCAATTTACTAGATAGGATCGGCACCTCAATGGCACTTCTAGCACCGCTAGTTCTCCTGTTTGGATCACTGCTTTTCCTTGAATCCTTCAGTGCACTAGGAAGGGCGGTGCTTGAACTACACTTTGCGAAATGCAATCAGTGTTTCACAGGTTGCACGTCGGTTGGTTATTCTTGTTGTAGTGCACCCTTCTATCCTTAAAGCATTAAAAACAACAAAGCATATGAAAAAAATGAAAGATTCTTGGGTTTCCTCCCAAGGAGTGTCTTATTTAACGTCGTGGCATGACGAAAGTTCCTCCAAGCCTACGGTTCATCCCGATACACCACCTCTGTTTGGCCAACTTCTTCCAACAACCCCAAATACCTTTGTTGCACCCTAGCGCACGCACAAACGTACACGGTTGTACAAGTAATACAGTGGCCCTATTTAAGAGCCGGATGTCGAACCCACAGGGACTGGACTAATTCAATGAATTATCAAGTTCAAATTCTAATTTAACCTTCACAAGTGTTGATTGTAGGAATTTAAGAAAATTCTAATTAAATCTAGGGGTGACCACAAAACAATAGAGAAACAATACAAGAAGCAACTAGAGTTAAGGCTTGATATTCATGAAATGCTATAATTCACAATGGTTCGAGTATGAAAGCTTCAGTTTCTATTTCACATAGTTAAAATGCGGTGTTCATGGTCTTTTGTGTCTCTAAACACGACAAACTAGTCTCACACCAACATCGTTGAGCGGAAATGTGACGTCCTAATTCGTGGGCAATTTAACTACGTGGATGTGGTTTACAGGGTTTGTGCCCTTTATTATAGACTTTCGTACCTCTAATCATTTAACCTATCTTAACTTCACAACTACTTCTACGAGCGGTGATGTGACAATTTTAAGTGGTTTCTAGCTATCATCCCGTTTTACTAACCAAGCAAGGTGAATTAGGTATAATTTCTATCCTAACCTCGAATCCTATCATAAAGATAAGAATTTTCTCCCTGCTTTCTTGTATTCTAGCCTAGGGTTACTCTTTTGAACTCTTACTAAGCTTAACAAGTTTTTTTCCATGGTGATCAAGCATAAAAATAACAATAATGAAGAATGTAAGACAAAAAAAACAACTAAAAACTCCAACCAAAGAATAATTCACGCAATTACAATCATATCATGTGGCCTCAACCCTAGAGGAAGGGTTTTAGCCACTAATGTTCATACAAATACTCAAAAACACAATTAGAGCAAGATACTTACAAGTGTAGTTAAAAGAGAATGAAAAAAATGAACCCTAGGTAAAGTTCTTCACTTATTCCTTCGCTCCTTTTCGGTTTTCTCAAAATATTTCGTGATAATTGATTTTAGAATCTAAGGGCTTAATTTATTCTAAGTGGGAAAAATGCAAATTTTGGCCATGGATGGACTGCCTCCATTCCACGGACTTGGTCTTGCCAAAACTGCTCTGTGACACGAAGAAAACGTGCATGCTCACTGGAAAACATAGCAGTTGCATGTTAAGGGTGCAGGCTATGCGCAATGCCTGGCATGGCACGACTCATCTCGTGCGCGACGCACAGCGTGACACGTCCACTAGCGCACAACATGGCATGGCGTGGCATGGCGTCAACGAGCAGGCGCATTGCCCAATTGCTTCTTGTGCGCACTCCTGCCTGCGTGACACGGTGCCCATCGCGGCAATCTCTTGTCGTGGAACGATGCAGGTTGTGAACAAAGCACTTCCATGTTTTCTTCATTCCCCCTTCGTTGCACTTTATCCCGAACATCCTTTATCTTCATGCATCATCTGATTAAGCTCATACTTTGCATTTTTACCAACAAAATAAAGAGCTAATCACATTGGTTAGTTTATGCACGAAATTATACAAAATAACATGAGAGTATAATTATATTAAATTGACAAACTTGACCAAACTAAGTTATAAAAGAGCACTTGGGCACATAATTATGCCCAAGATCAACCTTTTAACCCTTTTACCATTTACTTTGAACTTGCTCCCATTCTCACTAGGGAGTTCGATGGCTCCATTCTCGTACACCTGAGAAACCTTAAAAGGTCCTGACCATTTAGACTTTACCTTTCCGGGGAATAGCCTTAGTCGAGAATTGAATAGTAGAACCAAATCCCCTGCAATAAAATTATGCTGCAACACTTTTTTGTCATGATAATATTTCATTCTAGCTTTGTAAATTGTTTCATTCTCATATGCCTTCATTCTGAATTCATCCATCTCATGTAAATTATGGATTCGACCTTGGATAGCTCTTCCCCATTCCAGGTTTAAACTTTTCAATGCCCACAAGGCTTTATGTTCTAGCTCCACTGGGAGGTGACATGCTTTACCAAACACCAGCAGGTAAGGAGACATTCCAATCAGTGTTTTAAATACAGTCTGATATGCCCACAATGCATCATCTAACTTCTGTCCCCCATCTTTTCTGTTTATGTTGAATGTTTTAGTCAAGATGGACTTTATTTCACGATTTGAAACTTCCACCTGTCCTCTGGTCTGGCGTGATATAGGGTGGCCACTTTATGCTTCACACCATACTTAGATAGTAGTGTGCTGAACACCTGGTTGCAAAAATGAGAGCCCCCATCGCTAATTATAGCTCTAGGAGTACCGAACTGTGAGAAGATATGTTTCTTTAAAAAGAGCTTAACACTTCACGCTTCATTGTTTGGTAATGCAATAGCTTCCACCCATTTGAAAACATAAATCACTTTCACCAAGATATATTTTTTCCCATAAGAACTTACAAATGGACCCATAATGTCAATCCCCCATACATCAAAAAACTCAACCTCTAAGATGGGTGTTAGTGGGAACTCATGCCGCCTCGAAATTCTCCCTATCATCTAGCATCGATTATATTGCTTACAAAGTCATGTGCATCTTGATGTAAGATAGGTCAATAAAACTCGCATTGCAACACCTTGGTCGTTGTTAGGACGCTCCCATAATGACCTCCCATAGGGGAAGAGTTACAAGCCTCTAGAATTGGGACCATCTCCACTTCCAGAACACGCCTCCGTATTAACTCATCTGCACAACTTTGGAAGAGGTAAGGTTCATCCCAAAAGAATTTTTAGACATCATGCATGCATTTCTTCTTTTGCTGAAAATTCAATCCTTCGGGTACAATGTTGCTGGCCAGGTAATTAGAAAAATCAGCAAACCACGGTGTCAGGTCATGGGTTGCAGCTAGGATTCACTCATCCGGAAAGACGTCATTGATCTCCTCTTGTGTTCCTGTCTATCCATTTGTTTCTAAGTGTGAGAAATGGTCGGCCACTTGGTTCTCACATCCCCTACGGTCTTTCACCTCAAAGTAGAATTCCTGCAACAACAACACCCAACTAATCAATCTTGGTTTAGCATCCTTCTTGTCCATTACATACCTGAGTGTTGCATGGTCTCTATGCACCACCACTTTGGTTCCTAGCAAGTACACCCAGAATTATTCAAATGCAAACACAACAGCTAGGAGCTCATGTTCCATTACTGTGTGGTTTGTTTGTTTATTGTTCAGAGCTTTACTAGCATAGTAGATTGGGTGGAAGATCTTGTCTCTTCCTTGACCAAGCACCGCTCCTAATGCTACCAAACTTGTATCGCACATGAGCTCAAAGGGTTTTGACCAATCAGGTGCTACAATAATTGGAGAGGAAATTAATCTATCTTTCAACTCCACAAAAGCCCTCAAATAATCCTCATCAAAATTGAACTTAACCTTTTTCTCCAATAGCCAGAATAAGGGATGAGCTATCTTAGAGAAATCTTTGATGAAACGACGGTAGAAACCCGCATGTCTGAGGAAACTCCTAAGACCCCTCACGGTACACGGTGGAGGTAACCACGAAATGGAATATACTTTGGCTTGATCCACCTCAATCCCTTTTTCAGAATTCTCTTATCCAAATATAATCCTTTCTTTGACCATCAAATGACACTTTTCCCAATTTAGGACCAAATTCATCTCTGTACATCTGTTTAATACCTCATCTAAATGTGTCAAACAATCATCAAATGAGTTTCCCACAACTTAGAATTCATCCATGAAGACTTCCATAGTATCTTCCACCATGAGGAAAAATATGGACATCATTCATCTCTGGAATATGGCTGGGGCATGGCAAAGACAAAAAGGCATCCGCTTGAATGCAAACGTGCCATAGGGACATGTAAGTGTGGTTTTCTCTTGATCCTTGGGTGCAATTAAGATTTGATTGTATCCCAAGTATTCATCCAAGAAATAGTACTATTCTTTACAAGCTAGACGGTCGAACATTTGGTCAATGAATGGCACTGGGAAATGATCCTTCTTTGTCCAAGAGTTTAACTTATGGTAATCCATACAAACTCTCCATCTCGTGACTAGACGAGTAGCTATCAATTCATTATTTTTATTCGGAATAACCGTAATGCCTCCTTTTTTTGGGCACACACTACACCGGGCTTACCCATCTACCATCTGCGGTAGGATACACCACCCTTGCATCTATCCATTTAATAGTCTCTTTCTTGACCACCTCTTGCATAGGTGGATTCAACCTTCTTTGATGTTCAAGTGATGGGCTGAATTTTCTTGAAGATTGATCATGTGAGTGCAAATCCCCGGAGGGATACCAATGATATCAACTATTTACCATCCTATACCTCGGATATGCCTTTTCAACACCTCAATGAGTTTATCTATCTGCAACGGAGTAAGATTTGCTGAAATGATAACTGGGAGCATTTCATTCTCTCCTAGGTATGCATATTGGAGGTGAGTGGGCAAGGGTTTGAGCTCTAGCTTTGGTGGGGTCATAATAGAAGGCTATGACGGAGGGGTTGTACGATTCTTCAAATCAAGGTCCAGCTTTCTTGGTGGGAATGCATAATCTCTTATCTCCTTACGCACATGGTGAACCTCCTCGAGTTCTTCACCTTTCAAGAAAACATCAGCCACAAGTTCTCCAACAACCTCTTCCTCAATTTCCCACTCAAATATATCATTCTCTACAATATCCTACATTGGATCCGTGTTGTTTTCTATTGTTTGCGTTGCCATCTGAGATGCTAACCCGTTCACCCGCTCCTCCAATTGTTGAATGATGACATCATAACTCTTTACTGTGGTTGTTAGATCTAAGAGTTTACTTCGTAAATCTTGAACTCCCTCTTCAGTCTAAAGAACCTTTTCAAGCACCACTTCTAGAGTACTTTCCATATGATGTGGGATTGACTCATTGCTCCCTTGACAACTAGTATAGACTGATCGAGCATTGTTCCAACCTCTCTTTCAATAATAGACATAATCATAGTCATGGTTGGCTTGGTTACATCTAGCATGGAAATCCTTCATATAGTTCGTCAAAAACTCCATCTTCTTCGTCATGACTAACAACATTGCGTCTTTCTTCCCCTCTCTACACCATATTTTGTCTACTAGCTTGATGGTTTTCACACAATGCACCCCTTCTGGGTTTCGTGACCATCCTCTGAAACTGCTCATGAGCCAAACACAATTTGATTAGTAGCGACCACTGTGGTGTCGAACTAATTCAACTTAACAATCAACACAAGAATATCAAGCACTAGTCCCCTACAACAGCGCCATTTTTGATAACGTCCAAAATATATCCTTAATGCAAAGAATATACACATCCGAAGTATCAAAACAAGTAACCCGACAAATGTCGGGTTCGAATCCCACGAAGACAAGGGAATGATTGTTACAAGTGTCGATTGAGAAATTGACGTTAGCTTGCACAACGTAGATGTAATATAAAAACAAATAAAATCGGGGGAGTTAAAACTTGCATAGAATTGTATTTGTTCGGATTGTGATGACTACACGCAAGTGTAAATGGTCGAACAAGTAGTAAAGTGGCTAATTTTAATCCAAGTATCAACCCCACAGGGACTGAACTACGGTATTAATTAACTTAAGCGTCAGTGAACTATATCTTTATGAATGCAGACAACCAACTAAATAATATTTTTGAGAGTAAAAGTTTACTAAGTAATAAGAATCTAAGTCAAGATTATAATTTTAGTCTGAACAATAGCAATGAGAAAGCTGAGGTTAAGACAAACATGCAGGGAAGTAATTTATTGATTCAATTCAGCTAATCTTTTCTTCGGTTTCTAGTCAAGAATTATTGCCTATGTATTGGATCTTTTGACTCCTATCCAATTAAGAATCATGAGACCTTAATCTACATTTATGTGATAAAAGAATTTCATGCTCTAGCCATATATAACTGATTCCTTAATTGACTAATAAGACATTCAGATATATTTCTATTCTGAATGTAAATCTTTTCTAAATTTTTACAGCTAAGAAAAGATCATATCCTACCAGTTCACATCTTTCCAATTTCTTTCCTTTTCAAAATAAAAATTGGGTTTCTGGATATACATAAACATTGGCCAAACAATATGTAGTAAAAACAAGAATTGATAGAACAACCATTGACGAAAAGATGAAAACTTAAATGATCAACAATTACATTCCTCTACAATTGTTCTTAACCTCAGCAAGAAGTGAATTAGCCACTCATTTGTGGATTAAACTTTATCAAATAAGTAGAATTCATACAAACAATTGAGATTAAAGAGAAAGAGAAGAACCCTAGAATTTTCGTCCTCTCAACGGCCTGTAACCCACGTTCTTGCTCAACCAAGTCAGAATGTTCAAAATAAAACCTAAGTGTGCTATTTATACTCTTGAGAATTTTTCCCGGAATAACAAGAAACGTGGCACGGAGTGTATCGCGGAGCGCTCCCTCCGTGCCACGGGGGTATCGCGGGCCCTCACTGGAAGTCAGCTCCCAAGCAAATGCACCTCAACGTGGCATGACTTGCATCGTGGAGCCTTGCCTCTGTGCCACAATGCTATGGCACACCTTCACTGGAACTACTCAACGTGACATGAAGTGCATCGCGGAGCACTGCCTCCGTGTCATGGAGGTATTGCGAGCCTCCACTGGAATTTGGCAGAATTAATTCATCCGAGGCAGAATGCCTCCGCCATGGCTGCGTGACACGGCTCCATCGCGGAGCTCTTATTTTTGCTGCTCTCCTTTGTCATTTTCTACTCCTTGTTTCCAAGTCCATTCCCGCTCTTCACCAACATGTATATTAGCTGCCCAAAATTTTCTTTTACCTGCAAAACAAAACTAATCATGTTGGTTAGTATAAATTCACATTTAAGTAAGAATCACATGAGAATATACACATAATGATAGATAAACAAGTCAAAATGAAGCATTTGAGTATCACTTGGGCATGCAATTCTGCCCAAGATCACTTACCCCACACTTAAAACCTTGTTTGTCCTCGAACAATACTCTCACATCTCATGCAATTAACACTCACGCATAACTACTTTGGCTTGACTATTCAAGTTACAGCTATACCGATTATTTAATATAGCAAATCATCAAGAAAACATCCATCGTCTCATCAATACAATGAAGTACATCACATTAAGATCTCCTAAGCTCAAAAATCGATTCTCAATCTTGGCAAACTTGTGCAAATCAACTGATCAAGACATCTGACACGAAATTTAATCTCTCGTCAAGCATGTTCCCTCACAACAAAAGAGAATTACCCCATTTTCCATCATATGATTTCCAAGGCACTACATGTACGGGTATCTGAATACGATTCACTCTCTCTCCCAAAGAATTCACATGCATCATGTCATGAACCATAGGCTTGCCTCTAGTGTATTACTCCACTAATATAAGGATGCGTGATGTAAGATCACGTAGGACTTAATGGGTTGTAATGTAAGCTAAGGAACTAGTAAATACTGGGCTAACCAATAATAACAACTAGCTTCCTTAAGCGCTTTTCAATACATCCCACCTTCATTATGGGCATTGTTTCTTCCTTCATCCTCTCACTCTTGAAATTTTTTCTTTGTTTTTGTTCCCATTTCTTAAAGCACACTCGACTTACTCGCAAAGAGTCGTTATGCATCTTTATTTTTTAATTTCAACAACTGCACCTTTGACCTTTTCTTTAACTCTCACAACTTTCGCTTTCCTTTTGTTTCACAATTCTCACTCCTTCACACTGTGGAAAAATTGCTTTTCTTAAGAGCTTAAGAGTTTTGGATCAAATTCACGGCTAATGAAAAGAAGGGATTAAGCTCGGTTTGGACCTCTTCAAAGAATGAAAAAAATAGGCTAAAGGCTCAATGGGGCTAACTAGGATGTACATTCAAGGTAGGTATGGCAAGGGAGAACTTTTTGGTTTATTCAAAGAACTGCCTACATCCTTTCCTACAATCCACATCCTTCATTTCGTTTAGTACACACACCAGGCAAGTTCTAGACACTTCATAATAGCATGGAATAATCGAATCACCTTTGCATCTTAATATCATGTACAACACGTAACAAAAATTCCTAACCATGAAGTAGCGACACGTTTGGGAAACAAACAAAAGAAAGAAAAGAAAGAAAAAAAACTACTCTTATCGACTACATTTCCCTTAAGACGGTCGTCATCCATCCATCATAGGGAACAGTCGCTATCTACGACTTTGGTTCAATGGGACTATTCTCAGTAAAAGCACCAAAAATAAAGGTCGAGAAACCCAACATAAAAAAAATTTTAACAAAAAAATTCGATAGAAAAGATAAAAATATTAATTTGAACAATATTTACACAACACAACCAACAGTAGCTCAACACAACACACAACAGCTCAACATTTATTACAACACCAAATTAATTACAGAACACAAAACACAGAGTCAAAAGGTCACATTTAGCACAGGAACAACAAACAAAAACAAAACATAAACAAAGCAGCTGGCACCTAACTACTCCCACCCCAAACTTAAACCGAACACTGTCCCCAGTGTCCACATAATTTCAACATATCACAAAGGTTGGGTGGTGAAACTCCCTGATCAATCAAAGTATTCAACTTCTTCATCAGGTGTCGTTGCTTCGTTTCCTATATCAGAATCGCCCCCGCCGTCCTCGTCTGATTCCTCCCGTCGTGTCTCCTCATCGTTAGGGACATCATCATCTACGAGCTCCACAAATGCGGGCCCTACTCTGCATAGAGCCCGGGAATTCTCGTTGAATGGGTAATCCAACACGAGCTGCCAAAGCTCATCCTCTATTGCCGGCCTCCCGCCTATGCGCAGCTACAACATCTGCATCCCGTACATGCGGGCCATGTACTGATCATCCCGAGCATGTCGCTCGGCTAGTGTGAGCATCGGCCCATAAGTAGTGTCAGTTTCCTTGGTTTTGGTGACATCCAAGGCACGCTTGTTGATCTGTGGGATGTAAGCTAGGGCCTCCTCCTCAATATCGTGGCCCCTCAGGAACATGGTAAGCAGACCACCGAACCCATATTTATGCCCCTGATGCAGTCGAGCTCTCTTCATGGTGGAGCTGATTACCGCCCCAACATATATTTCCAGCCCCTTCATCAGGGCATACACCAAGCAAACTCTATCTCGAGTGACATCTGTCATGTGCACCCTCGGGATCAGGCATGAACACATAAGTTTCAGCCAAATTCAGGCCTCCCAGTTCATCTGAGAGTAGGGCAATGTCCGATGGTAGCCCCTCTCCTTGTGCCTACTCCACATGGCAGTCGATTGGGCTCCACATAAGGTGCGTCTGATGTCCGCATAGGGTGGAGTGATGTTTAGCTGACGGAGGACATGAGCGTCTGTGTCCCGCGCCCCCAAGATTCCATTCAAGTGATGGGGCTCAAAAGTGACAACCTGCCCCCTAATTTTGACCGTGTGACTGCGTAAGGTCGGGTTTCAGTTGCCAAAGAACTCCCAGATAAGATGGAGATTGCACTCCCTGGGCTCTTCGAAGATGAAGTTAAGCCCAACGGTGTTAATCCTGTGTACAATCCGCAGGAATCCCTGTGCCAGCGGCTCCCGTGCTATCTGCTCTTCCGGGAAGTATTTGGTTTCTTTATGTTTAGCATACCACTTCTTCCCCTCATCTTTCACCCATCTGGTTCCATATTCTCGGCATTAGCCTCTAGGAACCGCTGGTGCTGCTGGAACTGTTGTTCCCGGTCTGACCCTTTTTCTGCTGGCGCCTGATGTGGATGCGCCCTTGCCCTTGTCTTGTATGCCTGACATTGTTCCTGTACATTCAAACATACAGTCCCAGTGTTATGCAAGTCATAATTAGCTACAACTTAAGGTTGGGAGTAATTGGGTCACCCCACACTTAGTCTTTAGCCGCAATCAAAACAATTCGACAAGACATACATGATTTTTCAATTCTTAGCATTCAACCGGCTTAGTGCATTCATGTAAATTGATGGAACAATTACTATGTACTACTCAGACTTCGTACAATGAATACAAATTTCTCCATCGATTAAATTACATCATCATAGCACTTAGCAATTTTTCAAAAACCTATGTAATTCTCCAATTGCATTCTCCCGAAAATCCCTTTTCTAATTTAGCATATTAAACATCAATCACAATATATTTCACTTCACCCAACATGCACAACCTGATTTTTTCAACATTTCAAAGAATTTAGTCTTCTTCCTATTCAATTTTCAACCCTAGCTATCAATTTCGCAAGAATTTCAATCAAACATGCAATTATTGAGTTCATATACTCACAATGATACTATGAACATCATTCAATCATAACTCAAGTGAATTCAAGCTTAATTCTCACTTAGGGCAAGGTTTAATCACCAAACATGTTCAAGAATCGAAAATTTGAGCAAAAATAAGGAAAAATTAAAGAACATACAATTATTTTGAAGAAATCAAATAAAACTCGAAGGAATTCGATCCTTAGGTCCGTGTCACGTTGGGGGAGAAGGGGATTTTGGGTGTGGGTCGCGGAGGGAATGGGAAAGTGGGGCAAGCTGTTTCTTCGACCCACTTGGATACATAATCAATGGCTACCAAGATGTAACAATTACCAAATGACGGTGGGAACAGGCCCATGAAATCTATTCCCCATACATCAAAGATCTCCACTTCTAATATCTGCTGCAGTGGCATCTCCTGCCTTCTACCAATTGTGCCTATTCTTTGACATCTATCGCACATTTTTACATATGCCATAGAGTCTTTGAACAGTGTAGGCCAAAAGAAACCTGACTGTAGCACCTTGTGAGCTGTCCGCTCGCCTCCGTTGTGCGCTCCATACAATGATGGGTGACAACTCCTCAATACTTCTTCAATCTGGCTCTCTGGAATGCATCTTCTCATCACCTGATCCGGTCCCTGCTTAAACAAGTATGGCTCATCCCAAACGTAATACCTGCAATCATATCTCAACTTCTTTCTTTGCTGAGCCATAGCCTCCGGTGGATAGACTCCACTTACCAGCAAATTCACAATGTCTGCATACCAAGGGATTTCAGCTTCCCTTATTGCCAAGAGCTTCTCATCCGAAAACTCTTCCTTGATGCTGTCACCTTCTGTCACATGCAACCGGCTTTCCAATCGCGATAGGTAATCTGCCACTTGATTCTCGCTCCCCTTTTTATCCCAAATCTCTAGATCAAACTCTTGTAACAACAATGTCCATCTGATCAGCCTGGGCTTTGCATCCTTCTTGTTAAACAGATACCGAATTGCTGCGTGATTGGTATACACCACTACTTTAGAACCCACCAAGTAGGACCTGAATTTCTCAAATGCGAACACCAATGCTAGCATCTCCTTTTCCGTGACTGTATAATTGACATGGGCTGCATCAAGTGTTTTGCTTGCATAATGAATGGAATGAAAAATTCTATTCCTCCACTGCCCCAATACAACTCCTACAGCCACATCGCTTGCATCACACATTAATTCGAACGGTTGCTCCCAATCCGGAGAAATGAGAGTAGGTGCTTCTACCAGTTTCTGTTTCAACTCCTCGAATGCTTTAACACAATCCTCATCAAACTCGAACTTCACCTCTTTTCTAGCGACCGCCATATCGGTCTAGAAATTTTAGAGAAGTTCTTGACGAATAGTCTATAGAACCCTGCATGTCCGAGAAAACTGCGAACACCCTTCACTTACACAGGTGATGGTAGCTTTTCAATCACTTCAATCTTTGCACGATTTACTTCCAACCCTTGCAGGACACCTTATGGTCAAGGATGATACCCTCCTTGACTAAAAAATGACATTTCTCCCAGTTGAGTACAAGGTTGGAGTCATCACATTGAGCTAGCACCCTATCAAGATTCTGCAAACATGTAGCAAATGAATTACCGAAAACAGAAAAATCATCCATAAATACCTCGACGAAATCTTCCACGATATCGTGAAAGATCGCTATCATGCATCTCTAGAGTGTGGCGGGTGCATTGCATAGACCAAATGACATCTGCCTGAAAGCATATGTCCCATAAGGACATGTAAAGATGGTCTTCTCCTGGTCCTCCGGTGCTATGGCTATTTGGTTATAGCCAGAATATCCATCAAGGAAACAATAATATTCTTAACTTGCCAACCTGTCCAATATCTAATCAATAAATGGGATAGGATAATGATCTTTCCATGTGGCCTCATTGAGCTTTCTGTAGTCCATGCAAATTCACCAGCCTATGACTGTGCGTGTAGGAATCACTTCATTCTTCTCTTTGGTGACCACAGTCATCCCTCCTTTCTTTGGGACACACTGAACGGGACTGACTCATTCACTGTCTGAAATGGGATAGACCACACCTGCATCAAGCCACTTGATTCACTTCCTTCCTAACTACATCCTTCATCACCGGATTCAACCGCCGCTGATCTTATACAGTTGGCTTTGCTCCTTTCCACCTCTTGAGAACCACCAATGCATCCTTTACCTTGCCTCTATCAGTTCTGCGGAGATGATGACTGGCAAGGTGTCATCTTCCCCCAAAAATACATACTTCAAGTGTGGAGGCAATGTCTTCAACTCCAATTTTGGTGCTTCCTCAATTGATGGTTTTGGTAATGGTTCCAAGGACCTCATCGATGGCTGAAAGTCTTCCTTCCTCGGAAACCATTTTGGTTTGTTCAACATTTGCACCATCTCATATGTATCCTTGTCTCCGAAATGATTGGAGCCCATCAAAGCTCTCTCCAAATGATCCTGAGAATCAACAATCTGAAGAATTGCTTCCTGATTTAGCACATTGATTGTTGATAGCTCCTCATAAATGGCCCGAAGCTTCATGGCCTTATACACATCAAACACCTCCACTTTATCATGCGCTCGCATGGTTAGCTGCCCCGCAGCTATATCAATCAACGCTCGCCCGGTTGCCAAGCAAGGACGCCCCAAAATAAATGGGACTTCCACATCCGGCTCAAAATCCAAAATAATAAAATCTACCGGGATGAGGGAGCCCACTTGCACTAGCACATCCTCCACAATATCATCTGGTATGGCCAAAGAACGGTCTGCTAGCTGCAAGATCACTGTAGTTGGTCTAGGACTGCCTAGCCCCAACTTCTTGAACACCGATATCGGCATCAAGTTTATGCTCGCTCCCAAATCACATAGTCCGCGAGCTCGGATACTTTGCCTGAATGTGATCTGAATGGTAAAGCTCCCAAGGTCCTTGAGTTTTGTCGGCAACCTATTCTATATGCGGGAAGTGCACTCCTCAGTAAGCTCCATCGTAGCATACTCCGTCAATCTGCTTTTGTTTGCTACGATGTCCTTGATATACTTTGCATATTTCGGCACTCCCTGCAAAACATCAACCAAAGGTAAATTAATGTGTACCTGTTTTATCACCTCCATGAACTTCTTAAAGCAAGCTTCTTCCTTGTGCTTCTTTAATCTTTGAGGGAACGGGGGTGGTGGTCTTTCTGCTTCAGCTGCCTTTTCCTTCCCCCTCGCATCATCATATTCCCCATCTTTGTCCACCGCTCCTGATTGCTGAGGTGGTCTTTCTGGTTCCACCTCGTTGAATTGTAGTCCACTCCTTGTGGTCACTGCATTGACCTTCTTGGGATTGGGTCAGCGTCACTCGGTAGTCCTCCTCTGGGCCTGGTGTTTTGAGCTCCAATTAGTTGTCCAAACTGGTACTCCAATGCCTTTGTAGATAACTACTGATTTTTCATGTCTACCGCTAATTTCACATAATCAGCCTACATTTGCGCTTGGTTAGCTATCATTGTTTTAAACATGTCCTCAATGTTGTTGGGTGGTGGAGGAGGTGCATTGTTTCCTCTGTATTGAGACTGAAAATTCTGATGCCCCTCTTGATTTCTCTGCACACCCTGATTCGAACTCTGCCCTTTGTGGCTATTACTACCCTAAGAGAAATTCGGATGATTCCTCCAATTTGAGTTGTAACTATTGCTATACTGTTGATTATTATTCCTCTGGACGTTCCCAAAAAAGTTTACTGAATCTGGATTTGCACCACAACACTCAGCTGAGTGTTCATTACTCCCACATACTTCACACCATACCTGCTACACTACATTGACTTGGGCTTGTGCTTGATTCAAGCTCATACTGTTGAAGTGGATGTTGAGTTGATTTTGCAACCCAGCTATCTATGCAGCGATAGCTTTAAAACCATCCGCCTCAAAGACTCCTGTCGCTTTCCTTGTTCCTCCTCGTGATGAGTCCGCATTCCATTCTGGATTTCCCTGTGAAATACGATTCCACAAAGTATAAAGCTCCTCATAAGTCTTTTCTAATGCCTGTTCCCCAGCTGCTGAGTCTAGAAAATTTTTTTTATGTGGTTTCAAACCCTCAATGAAAGTATGCACCAACACATCATTGGACTGGTGATGGTGAGGACAATCCCTTAACATTGATTTGAACCTTTCCCAAGCTTGATACAAATTCTCACCTACTCTTTGTTTAAAACTTAGAATCTGACTTCTAAGTCTTGCTGTTTTCCTAGATGGAAAGAATCGTATCAAAAACGTTCTTGCAAGATCATCCCAAGTGGTGATAGAGTTAGGTGGTTCAGCTTTCAACCACCTCTTTGCTTCCCCCAATAATGAAAATGGAGATAATGTAAGCCTCACGTAGTCGGATGATACTCCAGCGGGGATGTAAGTGTCACTTATCTGCAAAAAGTTTTGGAGATGTTGTTGTGGATCTTCATGAGGGAGACCTGTGAATTGCCCACAGGTGTGCAACAACTGCATCATGTTCTGTTTAAGCTCAAACCTCCCTTCTGGCTCTGGTCTGCGAATACTAGATGTAACATTGTTTGCATGTGGGATTGCCACTTCGCGAACCAGCCTTGTTACCATTTCCTCGGGCACTAAAACTGCCCTCACAAGTGGTGGATTTTGTTGTTGCTCCAAAATTGCCTGTCTTAGCAACTGCAACTTCTTCTCTAGAGCTTCCCTTCTTTCACGATGAAATTGTCTTTCTGGCTCTATATATGAATCCACCAACTCCTTATCTCTTGCCAGCATTCATAAGAATTTAATATCTGCAAGAGAAAGGCTAAGATCAAGTTGTCAGCACTTATATAGAATTTCTAAACTAACACTAAGAAAATAAATTTACCAATTGTCAGTCCTCGGCAACGGCGTCAAAAACTTGGTCAGATTGTGATGACTACACGCAAGTGCATGTGGTCGAACAAGTTGTAAAGTGGCTTATTTTAGGCCAAGTATCGATCCCACAGGGACTGAACTACGGTATTAATTAATTTAAGTGTCAGTGAACTATATCTTTATGAATGCAGACAACCAACTAAATAATATTTTTGAGAGTAAAAGTTTACTAAGTAATAAGAATCTAAGTCAAGATTATAATTTGAGCCAGAACAATAGCAATGAGCAAGCTGAGGTTAAGACAAACATGCAAGGAAGTAATTTATCAATTCAATTCATCTAATCTTTTCTTCGGTTGCTAGCCAAGAATTATCGCCTATGGATTGGATCTTTCGACTCCTATCCAATTAAGAATCATGAGACCTTAATCTACATTTCTGTGATAAAAGAATTTCATACTCTAGACATACATAACCGATTCCTTAATTGACTAATAAGACTTTCAGATATATTTCTATTCTGAATGTAAATCTTTTCTCAATTTTTACAGCTAAGAAAAGATCATATCCTACCAATTCACATCTTTCCAATTTCTTTCCTTTTCAAAATAAAAATTGGATTTCTGGATATACATTAACATTGGCCAAACATTAATACAGTAAAAACAAGAATTGATAGAACAACCATTGAAGAAAAGATGAAAACAGAAATGATCAACAATTACATTCCTCTACAATTGTTCTTAACCTCTGCAAGAAGTGAATTAGCCACTCATTTGTGGATTAAACATCATCAAATAAGTAGAATTCATACAAACATTTAAGATTAGAGAGAAAGAGAAAGAGAAGAACCCCAGAATTTTCATCCTCTCAACTTCCTGTAACCCACATTCTTGCTCAACCAAGTCAGAATAGTCAAAATAAAACCTAAGTGTGATAGTCATACTCTTGAGAATTTTTCCCGGAATAACAAGCAACGTGGCACGGAGTGTATCGTGGAGCACTCCCTCCGTGCCATCGGGGTATCGCGGGCCCTCACTGGAAGTCAGCTCCCAAGCAAATGCACCTCAATGTGGCACGTCTTGCATCGCGGAGCCTTGCCTCTGTGCCACGGTGCTATCGCTCACCTTCACTGGAACTTGAGGTTCCATGTAATTATACTCAATGTGAAACGAAGTGCATCGCGGAGCACTGCCTCCGTGTCACAGAGGTAACGCGAGCCTCCACTGGAATTTGGCAGAATTAATTCATCCGAGGCAGAATGGCTCCACGATGGCAGCGTGACACGGCTCCATCGCGAAGCCCTTTTTTTTGTTGCTCTCCCTTGTCATTTTCCACTCCTTGTTTCCAAGTCCATTCCCGCTCTTCATCAACATGTATATTAGCTTCCCAAAATTTCCTTTTAACTGCAAAACAACACTAATCATGTTGGTTAGTATAAATTCACATTTAAGTAAGAATCACATGAGAATATACATATAACGAAAGATAAACAAGTCGAAATGAAGCATTTGAGTATCTCTTGGGCATACAATTCTGCCCAAGATCATTATTGGTTGATTTAGTAAAATAAAACAACAATATCAGCTAAGTTGTAAACAAAGATGTGAAAGACTAGAGGTGCGGTGTAGATGAAATACTAACTAGATCGCTACATGCCAGGTCATCTTATGAGTCAACAAGTGTAAATAATCTTGGGAAGTGGGTAATTTACAGTGTTTCAGCCTTCTAATTACCTCTCACTAGGGTTTTGTCAAACCTCTAGTCACAATTTAGCTTAATATGATTTGATTTGGATTAGTAACTGCACTAATTTCTTGCTATTAGCTGTTAATAACGAATGAAGATGCAATTTCAGTTATTTCACACTTTCTTCTTCACACCCACTACTAAATTCTCTTCCAATACATAATTATTCTTTTACAAGTAACATTCAAGAAAGAATAAATAGACCCATATCATAATCAATGGATCTTCCTTTATAGATTGAAGAGAATCTAATAGATTTACATTTGCATGAACAATATGAAGATGAATTTAGCAATACCCAATCTAATTAAGATTAATCAGCACACACCTCTACTTAATAATTTAGCTACTCATGGTTAAGAAATTCTAAAACACATTTATCAATAGCATCATTGAATTTAATAGCAAGAGTAGAAAAATCAACTTCACAAGATAATCTCCAACAATAGCTGAAACTTACTAATACAAAGAAGAAATAGAGAAGAGCAATTTCTACAATTTTCAATCAGAGTCTCCCTATCTCAGCTAACAGAATGTTCTTCAGCTAAAAGGGGAAACAATGATTTGATGTAAGCTTTGTTCTCTCTCAATATCTCTATTTCTATCTCTTCTTCTGCATATCTCAGTACAATGTACTTTATATTCTATTTATATCCTGAAAAGTAGGGCACTTTTTTATTTCTTTTTTAGTGTTGGACGATTATACTGCCATGAGCACCGTTCTAGAATTGGAGAAGACACGGAAGTTCACCGGTTACAATCTGTGAACCGCTGAGTATCTTTTCTGCATCCTTACTTACTTTTAGAGAACACCGGCGTTTCGCCGATGCCAATCTGTGAACCGCCAGGTCTTTAAGTCATTTTCCAGAACTTTGGGTATCTTTCGGTGACTCTCCACTGGCAAGTTGCGAACCGTCGGAGGCATTGACCAATGAGGCAGTGATATTCGGCCATTGGTCGGCGTCTCGCCGGTGTTCATCTATGAATCGCCGATTCACTCTCACTCTCTTCTTTTTGCTCCATTTTTGCTCTTTTCTTCACATTTAGTCATCTGCACACAACAAAATCAAAACAAGTGTAAAATCCAAATAATCAACTCAAGAATGACACAAAAACTCAAGTTCTAGAGCCTAATAAGTTGGTAAATTACCAACTCATCAGGCACTTCTAAACAGTACTGAGAAGAACCCTAAGGAGAATGTCAGTGCAATCTCTTTGTGTAGTGGAAAAGAGTTGGGTGAAGTGATACTTAGAGAAGATAAGGCAGAGGCAGAAAAAGTAGCAAATTCAAAGAAAGAGGTTCGCGAGTCGAGTCATTCACAGGCAAAAGCGGAAAAAATTAGACCACTAGTGTCATCCAAACGCACGCAAGCACACGTGGTCATCAAGTAATATAGTATTGTTAAGTCCAAATATCATACTCACAGGGACTTGTCAATTTAATCGTTATAAGGTTGTACTTTGATTTCACTAATCTATGAAGAAAGTAAAATCAAGATTGGTTTGGAAAATTAAACTACTAAAACTTCAAATATAAAAATTAACTAAAATGAATGCAAGCTTGATTGTATTTCGATAATGATGCCAGACTAGGGCAATGGCACTTGGTTGGTTTTAGGTTGATTTTTAAGGACGTAATTAGACTAGTATGATTCTTCCTACAGTTTTTAGTTGCAAGTTAATATCCCATTTCTTGCGACTATCCCTAGCATCCAAGAACTATTTCATGAACCCTAACGCCTATATCCTTATGGTCGCAGGAGAATAATGAAATGATGATTACGCCTACTTGTATTTAAACTAAATGGGGTTGAAGGGTATATCCCGATCCTCAACAACAACTTCTATCCTATCACCAATGGATTGAAGGGACTTCGAATTCCCATTCTGTATTTATTTTTAACCCTTTCGATTCCCTTTCCCAAGTTCAATCGCAAGACAAAAGGTTACTTACAAGGTGATCAATCTCATAAATAATAAATTAACACAAATGAATACAAACAATCATAAAAGAAGAATCAAAACTAAATTTATTTAGTCTACAAAACAATCACCCATTGATCATGGCCACAACCCTAGAATAAGAGTTTAGCCACTCATAGACAACCGGAAAAACAACTTAGTTATCATCGTATGAAAATATGAAGTAAAGAATAGAAAACCTAGTTGTAGGACCTTGTGTTCCTTCCAAACAGCTTACAAGCTTTGATGAATGAACTACGAAATAAAAATGAGTAAAGATTGCTTCAAAGCAGTCCAAAACTACTCCAAGAAGTCAAAAACCACATAAGAAATGACTTGAGGCTTATATTTATAGATGAGCCTTCAAATAAAGCTTCTGCCCTTCAAGACATGGCTTTAAAATCAACATTTGTTTTTCCTCGGAATGACCCTAGCATGCCACCCCCTCTATCTGCCCACAGACTTAGTCAAATTTCCAGCAATTCCAGCTCCAGATAAGACCTGGCGCGCCACCCCAGCCATACCACCAGACTGAGATTTTTTTCTCTAAAGTTTTGGATCTGGTGCGGGGTGCCAACCATAGCACCAGCCTGAGATTTTTTTCTCTGAAGTTTGGGACTTGGTGCGGGGTGCCAGCCATAGCACAAAATTGTCAAATCCTCAAATCTTAATTTCTTTCATTATTTTGAGCCATTTTACCTAGTTTCCTACTCAAAACAACTCAAACCATATGTTAGTGCATAAAACAACACACACATGAATTTAAGCATAAACTAACGATTATGAACTCAATGTATGATCAAATATGGGTAAAAACATGGCAAATGAGCATGAAAATATGCCCAACATCACCACCCCACACTTAAACCATTGTTTGTCCTCAAACAATCCTTAAAACATACCTAAAATCAGATTTCATCATTACAGTTGACACCTCTATCAACTCATACTAAACCAACTAGCATGGAGCAACATTAAGTGGTTTATCATCATACAACAATTCTCAAAAAAGCACATAGAACGATTTCACAATCAAGAACACACAACCTTTATAAATGACTCATCTTTTCAACACAAAGGGCCAACATGATTAAATGTGACATATGCACCAAGTAGTACACCGAATTAGACCTCTTGTGCCCCTCACTTTTAGTGATGTTCCTCTCTCAAATTCATCAATTTAAAGATATGGGACACAATAAGTAAGGCACACTCACACTCACAAAGGATGTAATGCACATATGTACTCATACCATAGGCTTGCCCTTCGTGTAAATTATGACTACCTAATTGCTTTAAGAGATTAAGATCACAAGGACTTTCTTAGTTGTAATGTTGGTAAGGGATGGGTAGGATTGATATTTCATTTCATAGTGACTACCACCCTACGCACATTTAAGACATATTTCACTTTACTTGTCCACCACCTCTTTCCATGCTTGTTAACCTTTCATCTACTCACCCCTGTCTTTTCTTTTACTGCCCTAATTTTTTCACAACATGACTACTAATTTTCTAACCATAGAATTATAGGAATTTTGCAATTAAAGCTCTCTTTTTTCATTTCCTTAGCAGCAAGTAGACAATACAATTTTTATGGGCACCCCTTCTTCTCACTTTTCTTTTCTTACCACAAGTTTTTCTTTTTCCCTTAGCAATATACTTTGGTGCACCCTAACATTCAAGTCTCAAAGTGCCTAAGACTACTTTGGATCAATAAGTCTAAGGTCTCACAAAAAGAGGGATTAAGCTATTATTGAGACTAAGAAAGAATAAGGCTTTTAGGCTCAACGGGAGTAACTAGGGGGAATGATTAGGAAGGTAAAACAACAATAGGGAAAAAATTGGCTTCTTCAAAGAAGTGCCTTGATCATCTCTCAACTCCCTATCAACCAGTTATCCTACATACACTAAGGCAAGTTCTACATACGACAATTTATGCATACAAAATAATTCTACTCACCTCTCATGACAACAAGAATCTAATCAATTTCTACAGTTACACATTCACGCAATCATATAGAATGACAAGTTAAATTCATAATTAAGCCCTAAGGATATGTTGAGTCAAATTAAAGAGATATGTGCGTCTCTCAAGGATTCTAACTCATGTAATCAAGATGACCACTCTATTTACTCTACCATAGCAGCTAAGCAGAATAATAACAAGCATAAAAGTGGATGACCAATGACTCAATCCTAAAAAAGTGTGATGAAACTTCTCTTAAGACGGTCGTCATCCATCTATCGTAGGGAAACGTCATTACTCTATGACTAGGATGACTCGAATAAGACAAAACAAAACATTACCTAAAGAACCAAGGCCATAAGAAAAACCGACGGGTGGGTGAGATATGCCAATTTATAAAACAAAATTTTTTCTTTCAAACAAAATATGACGTACTCACCTTAACCTCAAAACTAGAGAGAAATACCCTCACCCCACACTTAAAGATTTGCTCTATCCTCAGAGCAACTATAGTTAGAGATAAGAGTACAGTGAGAAAATACTCCCCGGAGTCCTCTAGGGCCTAGCTATCAGCATGTCTTTTGGGTTCACAGTTCATCGACCCCACACTTAGGATCAAGTCCATGCTCCTTAGCCTTTGAATTGGGTACTCCGACTTCCCCTTTCTACAAAAGAAAAATCCATAGCGACACCATATATACAAATAAGACAGTTATATTTCTACATGTTGGGTTGCCTCCCAACCAGCCCTTGATTTAACATCGTGGAATGACGCATGACCCGTTAGTCATTTTGCAATAAAATTAAAGTCGTTTCTATGTCCCAATTGCACTCATAATAATGCTTCACCCTTTTGCCATTAACCAAGAAGGATCTATCAGACCCCAAGGGTTTCAACTCCACAACACCATGTGCATTCACACTTACTATTTCAAATGGTCCCGACCACTTTGATCTTTGCTTTCCACCAAATAGCTTCAGCCTTGAATTGTATAGTAACACCAATTGCTCTTGTTGGAACTCATGAGGTTGAATGAGTTTGTCATGTGCTCTCTTAGTCCATTCTTTGTACATTTTTGCATTTTTGTAAGCATTGAACCTGAACTCATCTAGCTCATGTAGTTGTTGCATTCATTTTTCTCCAACAGCTTCCAAATCCATATTCAACTTCTGCATAGCCTAATATACTCTATGGTCTAGCTCAACTTGTAAGTTACACTTTACCAAAAACAAGTCTATATGTCAAGGTGCCAATAGAAGTTCTGAAAGCTGTTTGGTAAGCCCATAATTCATCATCTATCTTACTTAACCAATCCTTTCTTTTTGTGCTCACAGCCTTATCAAGAATTCTTTTGATTTCTCGATTTGATACCTCTACCTATCCACTGGTCTGCAGATGATAAGCAGTGGCTACCTTTTGTTTCACATTGTATTTAGCCAACATATAATTGAAGAGTCAGTTGCAGAAGTGTGTACCTTCACACTGATGATGGCCCTGGGTGTGCCAAAGCAAGTGAATATGTTCTTTTTCAAGAAACGGGTTACAGCCTTGGCAGCATTAGTAGGAAGTGCTACAGTTTCTACCAACTTTGATACTTAATCAACTTCTGCCAAGATATACTTGTTCTGATTTAAAGGGATGAAGGGCCTCATGAAGTCAATTCCGCAACAATCAAACACCTTTACTTCCATAATGCCTTGTTGAGGCATCTCCTGTCTCTTTGAAATGTTCCCTGTTCTCTAGCAATTATCACAAGACTTTGCTAACAGATGCGCATCTTGAATAGAGTAGGAAAATAAAACCCAGCCTATAGGACTTTTAATGTCCACCATTTGGTGAAGAATGGCAACTTTCCGGAACTAGAGTCACCTCTCCCTCAAGAACACATCTTCTATCCAATTGATCAGGACCTATCTTGTACAAGAAGGGTTTATCCCATATGTAGAATTGACTATCATGCAGTAATCTTCTCTTTTTTCTGACTTCACACCAGGTGGGTACACCCTACTAACCAAGAAATTTACCATATCCGCATACCATGGAAACTTCGGGCTATGCACAACAAATTACTACTTATCAAGGAAGGTCTTCACTATGTTAGTCTCACAGTCAATATGTTCCCTGTCCTCCAACCTGGATAGGTGATCTCCCACTTTGTTTGCCCTTCCTATATTTGATCTCAATGTCGAATTCCTACAATAATAATATCAATTGAATGAGTCTGCGATTGACATCCTTCATTGCAAATAGGTACCTAATTGCGGCATGATCAATATAAACTATCACCTTTGTCCCTACTAGGTACGCTCGAAACTTGTCAAATGCATACACCACAGCCAATAACTCCTTCTCAGTCCCTGTGTAATTTTTCTGAGCTGCATCTAAAGAATTGCTAGCATAGTAAATGGGTTGAAACCTCTTCCCCTTTTATCCCAAGACAGCTCCTATCGCATAGTCACTGGCATTGCACATCACAATGAATGGTAATGACCAATCCGGGGCAATAATAATTGAAGCTATTGTGGACTTATCCTTCAATGTGGTGAAAGCCTGTATGCAGTCCATGTTGAACTCAAACTTCATATCTTTCTCTAAGAGCTTTCACATTGCGTTTGCAATTTTTGAAAATTCTTGGATGAAACTTCTATAGAACCCGCATGTTCTAAGAAACTGCGCACTCCTTTCACCAAGACGGGGTGGTAGTTTTTCGATTGCTTCAACTTTAGCTCTCTCAACCTCAATACTTGCCTTTGAAATTTTATGGCCCAAGACTATCCCTTCAAATACCATGAAATGACATTTCTCCCAAGTCAGTACAAGATTAGTCTCTTCACATCTGGCTAGTACGTCATCCAAATGATTCAAGCAATTATCAAAGTCACTCCTACAAACTAAGAAATCATCCATGAACACCTCCACATATTTATCCACCATGTATTAAATATAGCCATCATACATCTCTGGAATGTTCCTGGAGAATTACATAATACAAACGGCATCCTTTGAAATGCAAAGGTGTCGAAGAGACAGGTGAAAGTAGTCTTCTCCTGATCTTTTTTTGCAATCATAATCTGATTTTAGCCTGAATACCCATCCATGAAATAGTAGTAATCATGCCCAACCTATCTAGCATTTAATACAAGAAAGGAGAGGGAAAGTGATACTTCCTAGTGGCCACATTTAACTTTATGTAGTCAATACAAATTCTCCATCCTGTAACTGTTCATTGGGGGATCAATTCAACTCTTTCATTAAACACCATAGTCATCCCCCCTTTTTCGGAACAAATTGAATTGGGCTCACCCAATGACTGTCCATAATTGGATAGGTGATGCCTGAATCCAACCACTTTATAATCTCCTTCTTGACCATCTCTTTCATGATTGGATTCAATCTTAACTGATGTTCAACACTGGGTCTAGCTCCTTCTTCAAGCATTATCTTATACAAGCAAAAGGAACTGCTTATCCTTTTATGTCAGCTATTGTCCACCCTAGTGTTGTTATATGTCGCCTTAGTACTTCCAGAAACCTGCTAACTTGTTCATCATTCAACAAAGAAGATATTATCATAGGAAGCATGTTATTACTGCCTAAATATGCATATCTCAAATGAGTTGGGAGGGTTTTAATTCGGGAACTAGTGCCTTCTCAATAGAGGGCTTCGACTTCTCCTAATTTAGAGATTTGTAAAGTATCTCTGTAGGGATATCTCTCCGGACATATGAACTGGTGGCATCTAGTTTTGCCAAACATTTTTCCATCTCTGACCTCTTTATCTGTTCTTCCTCATATAGCAACACTCCACCTAGTGGATCATCTTGTGATAGATATTGCTTTGAGTTTGTATAGGACAATTTCGATTTACTTGCCACAATGGCCTTCATCTCCTCGTGATGGGGTGGCAATTTTTCTTCCTTGAACACATCAAGAATTGCATCTTGACCATCCACTATCATGGTAACCTTTCCTAATTTCACCTCTAATAAAACACTGCGGTGGCCAAGAATCCTCTCCCCAAAATGAGAGGAACTGTTGCATCTGCTTAATAGTCCAAGACTATAAAGTCCATAGGTAGGATGAAAGATCCTACCTTAATCAAGACATCTTTAATGATTCCTTCTGGGTGAACAATGGACCTATCTACCAGCTATAAGGTCACTACGGTGGGCATTGGTTCGCCTAGCCCTAATATTCTGAACAAGGATGCAAGCATTAGTTTGATTCTAGTGCCCAAATCACACAAGGTTGACCAAACTTCTCTACTTTTGATGGTCACTGGAATTGTGGAACTCCCAGAGTCCTTCAACTTTTAGGAATTTTATTCTACACCAGCGAACTACACTCTTTCGTCAATGCTACAGTTTCAAACTCTGTTAGCCTCTTCTTATTTTCCACAATATCTTTCAAATATGTCACAACCCGAATGGAGGCCTAGATCGTAGACACAGGACAAGGGACCCCGAGAGACTCCAAGTCGACCCATGGCATAAGCATACATCTAACTCCTTCGATAAACTGAAAAAAAATCATCAACATAACTAATTGGAAGTCTAACTAAAAATAACATCAGAATAAGCATCTGAAGCTGAAAAACCTCTAATGTAGACGAGTTGTAGGGACAAGACCCCAACTAACTGAATAATACTGAAACTGAAAAAACGTAAGGGAACTGAAAGTCTGGCCCTCGAAGAATGAGGACTCACCAACCAAGTAGGTGCTTACTCTGACAACCGACTATAAGTGGGGCTGAGCCTGGGAGTTTGGTCCTGTATCATGAAATGATACAGCATAGAAAGTATGCGACCAATATGTGGAATCTACCGAGTATGCAAGGTAAGTAAAACTGCTTAATTAAAGTAAATCATTTAAAACATTTCATAACATATCATAAGCTTTCAAATCTGACAGGAAGGACTACATGCATGCATTCTGAAATCATAATCTTTTCATAATATGACCATGTATAGCTTCATAACCTCATAACCGACTCGAATGACTCAAAGCTGAAATATGACACTTATAGAAAAGCTGAACAATGAGTCAAACCTTACTTTTAGAAAATATATGCTTAAAGTAAATATCACGAGTAATGAATATGCAAACCTGAATCATGTAGACAATGGAAGACTCGTCACTTAACCAACATACCACGATAGAGCTTACATGATCCCGACTATTACACTCAAGTGGACAGAGTCGTCCTAAACCTTGCCAAGGCTAAGGATGCTCCCATGATATCGATATCAAGCTCATGGACCATTAGGGTCGGGAATAGCTCCAAGGGAGGTCCCAATAACGTAATAGTATCAACCTACGATGGCGCGTAGTTCTGGAGCATAGGCTGATCGACCCTTAGCCCACTCGGTGCTAGACTCTTCTACCAAAATTTGCAATGCTCTACATTGTATATAACGAAGCTCAACATCATCTATTGACGAAGCTCAACAATGGAATCATGCATAAACTCAACATCGTATAAAATGAAGCTCAACATTGTCATTTGAAAAAGCTCAATAATGAAATCATGCATAGAATTGACATCCTATGTAAACCAAGCTCAATAACACATACATCTCAATTTATAAATTCATGCATATGAGAAGATTTATTTCAAAACATACCACAAGCTCAAATTTAAGTGGGAGCATCTACTCCAATATTATGTGGTAAGTTTACTTTAGCGATACTACATCAGCATACTTGATATAAGGGCCTTACCCAAACTTTATCATGCTTGGATCTACTCAATTCATTTAAAAAACAACATCATTGTCATGGGTAGCCTTAGAAACATTCTTTTCATTATCAAATCTCATCATCATCACACATTCATCATCATTCTCTTCTTTCATGAACTTCTCATCCATGGGAATTTAAATTTCATAATTTAGAAAACACAATTTTTGATTGAAAACAATTTAAAATTTTCCCAAGCTTCATAATTCATCAATATAAACATAATCTAATCATACCCATGTGTAGAAATTGAAGAACCATGCAATTGGATAAAAACCCCTTAACTTGATCATATGAATATCTCATACTTAGATAGAGATTTGGGCATGGGTTAGGAAGGAAACACCCACTCATAACCCTACATAACTGGAAGGGATGATTTTACCACTTCTATAATTTCTCAAGATGAGATTCCAATGGAAACCTTCAAAACTTGCTCTAAATCCTCTCTTCAAACTCTCAAGTTTGCATGCATGGAATGAATAAACTTCGAATAGGTTTTTCCCTCCTTAAACCCTCTAAAATGAGCCTTAAATGACGCAGTATAGGCCCCTAGAACTTAGGAATGATTAAAATACCCTTACTAAAATCGCAGAAAAATTACTACCATACAACGGACGACCCAACCGGTTGTTGGAGCATAACATGACCCGTGGTATCTGTCCGTGTTGTGCACTGCCCAAGTCTTCTCTCGGAATCAGACCACGGATAGACAGGACAACTCGTCCTTAGGTCTAACAGGTCATTTAATCGGTCGTTGATTGCCCTTCTAAACCTTCTAAACTTCCCACGACGAGTCTCACCACCACTCGTTGTTGGCTCCAACGGATCATGGTATCTGTACATCAAGTCCACTGGAGATTTAGGTTCCCTTACCACGAGTCACGACAATGGATCGTTTCATGCCACAACAGGTCGTTGGATGACCCGTTATATTTCCCAAATGCTAAGTCCATCTCTTACCATGTCAAGAAACGACGACTCATTATTTCTTAGAACGAGTCGTTACATCTATCGTTACTTCCACTGCCACTCGAACACCTGAACCCATGCCTGCTGACAAAGTCTTATGGTTCGAAAGCGCAAGTCGTTACTCCACTTGTCATGTGTTATTTTTCCCAGTTTAAGTAGTTTTCAACTTTTTGCTCTCGGGTCTACTCCTAGGCACTTTTGGGTATTACAATATCTCCCCCTTGGGAACATTCACCCTCGAATATAGGAAACAAGCAAAAAATAGAAACATGCAATCATCATAATCAAATACTGATCATTCAAATCGAAAACTGGCGGTATGACTACCTCCAAAAAGAACTACATAGCTGAACCGAATTCATATATCATATACATCTATCATATCATAAATAAAACTTGTGCACATAAACTGAACATGGAAACTGATTAGAGAATTAGGGAAAACACTAATACCTCAAACTGAAACTGAACCGGTAGGGAACAGGTGAGGGTATTTAACCATCATAGCCGCTTCGGCTTCCCACGTAGCTCCCTCAACATGATAATTTCTCCATAACACTTTAACTGAAGCTACCTCTTTATTTCGTAACCTCCAAACTTGATGATCCATGATCGCAACTAGAATTTCCTCATAGCTGAGGCTATCTCCCACACTAACACTTTCCACCGAGACAAGTAAAGATGGATCACCCAAGCACTTTTTAAAGAGTGATACGTGAAAGACAGGATGAATGGAAGATAACTCCCATGGCAAGTCCAACTCATACGCTACCTTACCAACTCTTCTCATAACTCGATAGGGACCAACATAGAGGGGACTGGGTTTTCCTTTCTTCCCAAACCGCATGACTCCCTTTTTGGGTGATACCTTCATAAATACGCAATCGTCCACCTCGAACACCCACTCTCTCCTTCTCACATCAGCATATGACTTTTGATGACTCTGAGAGGTTTTCAGCCTGTCCCTTATCAGCTGAACCTTCATCATAGCCTCATGAACCAAATCAGGCTCTATCATAGCTGCCTCACCAACCTCAAACAATCCGATGGGCGATCTACTCCTTTGCTGTAAAGAGCCTCGAACGGTGTGATCTAGATGCTGGAGTGATAGCTGTTATTGTAAGCAAACTTGATCAAGGGCAAGTGATCATCCCAACTACCTTTAAAGTCCATAACACAAGCTTTCAACATTTCCTCAAGAGTCTGGATTGTTCACTCCGCCTGACCATCCATTTGTGGATGAAATGTTGTGTTGAGTTTAACCTGAGTCCCAAGCCCTTTTTGGAAAGACCGCCAAAACTAAGAGGTAAACTGAGTACCTCAATCTGAGATAATATTCAAGGGCATTCCATGTAATCTCACCAACTCCTGAATATATAGTTTGGCATAATCATTCATTGAATTTGTGGTTTTAACCAGTAGAAAATGTGCAGCCTTGGTCAACCTGTCTACCACCACCCAAATAGAATCGTAATGTCGGTGAGTACGAGGTAGGCCTATAATGAAATGCATATTAACCTCTTCCCACTTCCAAGTGGAAATGCCAATATCCTGAAGTATGCCTCCCGACCTTTGATGCTCGAATTTAACTTACTAACAGTTTAGGCACTTGGCTACAAATTCTGCAATATCCTTCTTCATGCCATTCCACCAATATACTTCCCACAAATCATGATACATCTTGGTGGCACCAGGATGAATAGAATACTTGGATCCATATGCCTCATGCAATATTCAGTCCCTCAAATTATCAATATCTGGAACACATAGACGGCCCTAATACGGCAACACCCCATATCCCACTTGGGAGAAGACAACCACCTTCTAACTCCAAACGACTTCCTTCAGCTTAACCAAAATCGGATCTTCACCTTTTCTAGCCTTAACATCAGTCACCAAGGACTATTCTGATCCGTTTTGCACAATCACGCCGCTATCAGTCGAGTCGACCATTCTAACTACCAACCTCGCATGTTGATGGAAATCTTTCAACAACTCCTTCTTTCGTTCATCTACGTGGGAGACACTCTCCATAGAGAGCCTACTAAGTGTGTCCTCTACCACATTGGCCTTACCCATGTGGTAAAGGACACTCATGTCGTAGTCCTTTAGTTGCTCCAACAACCTCCTTTTCCAAAGATTGAGATCTTTCTGCGTGAATACATATTGCAATCTCTTATGATCGGTGAATACATCCACGTGGACCCCATACAAGTAATGTCGCCATATTTTCAATGCAAACACCACCGCAGCGAACTCAAGATCATGGGTTAGATAATTGTTCTCATGGACTTTCAATTGTATTGAGGCGTATGCCATCACATTCCCATGCTGCATCAACAAACACCCAAGTCCGATTCTCGAAGCATCACAATACACCAAAAAACCATTGGTACCCTTGAGTAGGGTCAACACTGGTGCTGAAGTGAGTCGAGTCTTCAACTCTTGGAAGCTTTTCTCACAAGCCTCCGACCATTAGAACTTTACCTTCTTTTGAGTCAACTTGGTCAAAGGTGTTGCAATAGATGAAAAGCCCTCAATGAATCTCCGATAGTAACCCATTAAGCCCAAAAAGCTCCTGATATTTAATGGGTCCACCGGTCTGCGCCAATTCTTCACCACCTTGATCTTTGGACAATCCACCCTTATGCCCTCACTCGATACCACATGGCCCATATATGCCACAGAGTCCAACCAAAATTCACACTTGTTGAACTTTGCATACAGCTGACGATCCTTAAGGGTCTGAAGCACTACTCTCAAGTGAGCGGCATGCTCCTCCTCGCTCCGAGAGTATATAAGAGTGTCATCAATGAATATAATCGCGAACATGTCCAAATATTCCTTAAACACCCTGTTCATTAGATCCATAAAAGTAGTAGGGGAATTGGTTAGTCCAAAAGACATAACAACAAATTCATAGTGACCATACTGAGTCCTGAAAGTAATTTTTCCGGATGTCACTCTCCCGAACCCTAAGCTGGTGATAACCGGATCTGGGATCAATCTTGGAGAAACACTTGGCACCCTGAAGTTGGTCAAACAAATCATCTATCATGGGAAAATGATACCTATTCCTAACGGTGACCTTGTTTAATTGCTAATAGTGAATGCACAACCGATGCGAACAAGCCTTCTTTCGGACAAATAACACAGGTGCACCCCATGGAGACTTACTTGGCCTAATAAAGCCCTTATCTAATAGGTCCTTCAACTGATCCTTCAACTTTTTTAGCTCGGCTGGAGACATTCTATAGGGTGGAATAGATATAGGCTACGTGTCGTGAAGAAGATCTATACCAAAATCAATCTCCCGCTCGGGAGGGACACTTGGCAAATCATCAGGAGAGACCTCTGGATACTCACGTACTACTGGAACTGATTGGATAGTTGGGGTTTTGAACTCGACATCCCTTACTCTGACTAGATGGTACATGAAACCCTTGGAAATCATCTTTCTGGCCTTAAGGTAGGAAATTAATCGACCTACAGGCATAACTACCCTTCCATTCTAAGGCTGGTTCACCCGAAAATCTTAACTCTACTGCCCGGGTTCTATAATTAACTAAAGCATAGCATGGAAATAGCCAATCCATGCTAAGAATAACATCGAAATGGGTCATGGCTAACTCTATCAAGTCTACTGAGGTGACCTTATGAAGGACTGAGACTGGGCAACCTCTATACACCCGTCTAGTTATAACTGAGTAACCTAATGTAGTGGAAACTGAGAAGGGTTTTGACAAAACATCGGGACTGACTCCCAAGCTACTGGCCACATATGTAGTCACAAAAGAAAAGGTATTCCCCGAATCTAACAAAGCATATACATCAGTATGGAAAACTTGCAACATACCAGTAACCATATTCATGGAGACCTCTTGCTCCTAACAGGAAGCTAAAGAATAGAATCTGTTCTAAGGCTGACCGCAAGCTGTGCTAGTAGATGCCCCCTGATGTGTTGAGCGTGCGGGAGGGACTACTGAACTAGAAGCTAGGGCTCGGCCCCCAATCTGATCCTGCCTCACATCTGGACAATCTCGAAGCATGTGTTCGGGTTGCCCACACCCGAAACAAGCACCTAAACCTACCAAGCATCGTCATGTGTGCCCCCGACCACATCTACGATAAGCTGGGATGCTGAAATCTGTGGGTCTTCTTCTCTGACCCCTTGAGCTTTATGCTCGACCTCTCTGATCATGTCTAGGATTGGATGGCACACTCAATGATGAAGATGCCAAGGCTGATGATCTCTGGTGAGTCTGTTGTCGGTGCCCCCACCGGACCTCTGCTAAGAGAATTTGTGATCCTCACTCCTGGCCCTCTTGTCCTCCCTCTCCCTCAAATGTGTCGCCTCCATGTGTTAGGCGTACAACACTATGAGAGGAAATTCCATATCCTAGTGAAGCATAGCAATTCGGCACTCCTTATCCAAATATCCTACGATACCATGCACAAATCTGCTCACCCGCGTCCTCTAGTCAGCCACTAACTTCGGCGCATATTTTGATAAGCGAGTGAACTCAAGGGAATACTCTTGCACTATCATCCTACCCTACTTCAAGTTTACAAACTCAACTGCCTTTATCCCCCTCATCTCCCAAGGGAAGAACTGATCTAGGAATGCAACCTAAAACTCCTCCCACGTGATCGGACCTATTCTTGCGACCTTGCTATCCTTCCATTGCCAAAACCAGATATGAGCAACCCCCTTCAACTGGTAGGAGGCCAACTCTGCGCACTCAGCACTACTCCTGATCAATGAAATCATGCGGGTCCTCATCTACCTTGGACCCCAAGAACTCCGATGAGTTCATCCTCAAGAAGTCTCTGACTCGAGCCACCGCTGCATTGCCATATTGCAGAATAGGCGCAATGGCCTGCTGATTGACCTAAGCTGTCAAGGACTGTGCAAGCATCTGAATAACGACCTCGAACTCATAATGAGCGGTTGGCTCTAGTGCTTGAGGCTCCTGAACTGGTGGGGCTGGCTGATGCCCATAACCATTTCCATCCTCTTGGCCCTCACCACCTCCATTCCTCCTTCTATTCATTCTTCAGGGAGCCATGATTTTGCAATCAAGATTAGCATGAATTAGAAGGATGGAAAGACTTTTCATCGCATGACATAGATAATGAAAGAAGGGAACATTTCCTAAATGTCTCATAGCCTTTTCGTTAGAACTGTGATGCGCTTCACACCTACGAAGAAGACTCTACTCAGTGCGGCTTTTGACACCCTAGGACACTTCAAACCTATGGCTCTGATACCAAGTTTTTCACAAACCGAACAAAGGCCCGGATCTTAGACATGGGACAAGGGACCTCGAGAAACCCCAAGTCGAACCATGGCATAAGCATACATCTAACTCATTCGATAAATTGAAGAAAATCATCAACATAACTCAGGGGAAGTCTAACTCAAAATAACATTAGAATAAGCATCTGAAGCTTCATACATACATAAGTCTGAAAAGCCTCTAATCTAGACGAGTTGATGGGACAAGACCCCAACTAACTCAATAATACTGAAACTGAAAATGCGTAAGGGAACTGAAATTCTAGCCCTCGAAGGATGAGGACTCACCAACCAAGTAAGTGCTAACTCTGACAATCGACTACGAGCGGGGTTGAGCCTGTGAGTTGGGTATTGTATCGTAAAATGATACAATATATAAAGTATGTGGTCAGTACATGGAATGTACCAAGAATGCAAGGTAAGTAGAACCGCTCAAATAAATTAAATCATTTAAAATATTTCATAACATTTCATAATCTTTCAAATTTGAGAGGAAGGACTACATGCATTCATTTTGAAATTGTAATCTTTTCATAATATGACCATGCATAGCTTCATAACCTTATAACTGACTCGAATGAGTCAAAGCTGAATTAAGAACATTTATAGAAAAGCTAAACAATGAGTCAAACCTTAATGTTAGAACATGTATGCTTAAAGTAAATATCATGAGTAATGAATAAACAAATATGAATCATGTAGACAATAGGAGACTCGTCACTTAACCGACATACCACGATAGAGCTTATGTGGTCCGACTATTACACTCAAGTGGGCAGAGCCGTCCAAACCTTGCCAGGGATAAGGACGCTACCATAATATCAATATCAAGCTCATGGGCCTTTAGGGCCAGGAATAGCTCATAAGGGAGGTCCCATTAACATAATAGTATCAACCTACGTTAGCACATAGTTTTGGGGTATAGGGTAGTCGAACCTTAACCCGCTTGGTTCTAGACTCTTGTCCCAAAACATGCAATGCTCTACATCGTATATAACGAAGCTCAACATCATCTATTGACGAAGCTCAACAATTGAACCATCCATAAACTCAACATCGTATAAAATGAAGCTCAACATTGTCATTTGACAAAGCTCAATAATGGCATAATGCATAGAATCGACGTTGTATGTAAACCAAGCTCCATAACACATACATCTAAATTTATAAATTCATGCATATGAGAAGCTTTATTTTGAAACATAGCACAAGCTCAAATATAAGTAGGAGCAACTACTCCAAAATCACGTGGCAAGCTTACTCTAGAGATACTACATCATCATACTTGATATAAGGGCCTTTCCAAAACTTTCTCATGCTTGGATCTACTCAATTCATTTTGAAAATAACATCATAGTCATGGGTAGCTTTAGAAACATGCTTTTCAATATAAAATCTCATCATCATCACACATTAATCATCATTCTCTTCTTTCATGAACTTCTCATCCATGGGCATTTAAATTTCATAATTTAGAAAACACAATTTTTGATTGAAAACAATTTAAACTCTTCCCAAGCTTCACAATTCATCAATACAAGCATAGTCTAATCATACCCATGTGTAGAAATTAAAGAATCATGCAATTGGGTAAAAACCCCATAACTTGATCATATGAATTTCTCATACTTAGCTAGAGATTTGAGCATGGGTGAGGAAGGAAACACCTACTCATAACCCTACATACCTGGAAGTGATGATTTTACCACTTCTCTAATTTCTCAATATGAGATTCCAATGGAAACCTTCAAAACTTGCTCTAAATCCTCTCTTCAAACTCTCAAGTTTGCATGCATGGAATGAATAAACTTAGAATAGGTTTTCCCCTCCTTAAACCCACTTAAATGAGCCTTAAACAACATAGTATTGACCCCTGGAACTTGGGAATAACGAAAATACCCTAGCTGAAATCATAGAAAAATTGCTCACTGGACCAAACAACAAATGACCCAACGGGTCGTTGTAGGATACCACGACACGTGGTATCTATCTGTGTTGTGCACTGCCTCAGCCTTCTCTCGTAACTACACTAGAGATAGAAAGGATGACTCATCCTTTTGTCTAACAGGTAATTTAATCGATCGTTGATTTCCCTCCTAAACCTTCTGAACTTCCCCATGACGAGTCTCACCACGACTCATTGGCTCAAATGGATCTTGGTATCCATTCGTCAAGTCCACTGGAGATTCAGGTTCCCTTACCACGACTCATGACAATGGATCGTTGCATGCCACGACGGGTCGTTGGATGACCCATTATATTCCCCTAAGGCTATGTCAATCTCTTACCACGACAATGAACGATGACTCGTTGCTCCTTACAATGAGTCGTTACATCAATCGTTACTTCCACTGCCACCTGAATCCATGATACTGACAATGGCTCATGGTTCGAAACCACGAGTCATTACTCCACTCGTCTTGTGTTATTTTTCCTAGTTTCAGCATTTTTCAACTTTTAGCTCCAGGTTCTACTCCTACGCCCTATCGGGGTATTACAAAATACTTGGCATATTTCGGAACATCCTGCAAAATCTCCACCAAAGGCAAGTTAATATGAACCTGTTTTAAACTCTCAAGGAATCTCTAACAAGTTGTCCTTTTTCTACTTCATTTATCTTTGAGGAAATGGGGAAGGTTGTCTAGCTACTACAATTTTTATTTTTGTTTACATGGCTCACCCATTTCCTATCTACCCATCATAATATGCTCCTCATCAGTCTTTTCCTCTCTAGGGATCACTTTATCTAACTCCTTACCATTGTGCAAGGAAATAGCTTTTACATTTTCCTTGGGGTTCTTCTCGGTATTCTCGGGAGTGCCCCCTGTGGTCTGTTGTTCTGCTCTAGGGATAATTGCCCCATTTGCCTTTCAATCTCATGGATGGAATTTCTCATTTCATTTACCACTTGCATCTACTGCACCATCCATTGCTTCATTGTCTCCTCAAGAGAATTGTTCTGCTGCTGGCCCTATGGCCTTTGATAAGTGTTTTGGGGCCTTTGGAAATTTTTATTCCCTCCCAATAGGGGATTTGCTATGTTCCAGTACCACTACTTATAGCTATTACTTGCAAAACCTCCACCATAACCTTGTAGTCCCATAAAATATACAGACTCAGGATTAAGAGGACAACCTCAATAAGAGTGGCCTTCTCCACATGCCTCAGATGATGGTGGTAGGATTTGTACCTGTTGTACTTGCTGCACTTGGCCTCCTACTGGTGTGGTCACCAACTTACTAATCACATTCACCAACTGGCTAATTTCTGCCCTGATTGTCGCTACACCATTCACCTCAAGCTTTCCTAGCACCTTTGCTACTACATATCCTCTGCATGAATACTGAAAATCTTGACTCCCTATAGACATGAGGTTCAAGAGAGCCTCAATTTCATCATAATTTTTGGACAAAATCTATCCTTGTGCAGTAGCGTCAAGTAGTATCTTAGATTTGGGCTTCAGACACTCGACGAAATTGTTCCCTGTTATCTCCTTAGGTTGCATGTGGTGTGGACAATCCCTCAAGTAACCTTCGTAACATTCCCATGCTTGAGCTAGTGTTTCTCCATATCTCTGTATGAATACGAAGATCTCTCCTCTCAGTTCTTTAGTTCTTCTTGAAGGGAAAAAACGGTTGATGAACTTATTGGAGAGGATTTCCCAAGTGGTGATGGATCTAGCAGGCTCATTTTGAAACCACTCCTTCGCCTCTCTGATTAGTGAGAATGGAAATAGAGTCAACTTGACATATTCATCTAATACATTTGGGTAGTGGAAGTGAAACACTCACCTCTAGAAATGTCATCAGATACTTGTGGGGATCCTCGTGTGGCTTGCCCTGAAATTGGCAAGTGTTTTGGACCAACTGCATAGCCCCTTCCTTCTGCTCAAAGTTCCCAGTGATGGCCGGTTTAACAATTACTTTTAGAAGTATTTTCCATATTTGGCCTAGCAAGTTGCATCACTAGAACTCTCTCATTCTCTTCATCGACTGCATGCCCGATGTTTTCCATAGCTAACCTTCGAAAGGTTCTCTCTATTTCAGGATTAAGAGAAGATAAGGTTGGTCCATTTCTTCTCGTGCTTCGCATACACTAAGGTAAACAACCCTGTGAACTTCAACAAAAACAACAAACAAATCTAAAATATAGACTAGCAAAACAAAGTTCTAACCTACAAGAGATTAAACAATATCCAAGTCCCCAACAACGACACCAAAAAATTAATGTCGCCCAAGCGCATGCAAGCGCACGTGATCATCGAGTAATATAGGATTGTTAAGTCCATATATCATACCCACAGGGACTTGTCAATTTAATCATTATAAGGTTTTACCTTAATTTCAATATTCTACGAAGCAAGTAAAATGAAGATTGGTTTGGAAAATTAAACTACTAAAACTTCAAATGTAAAAATTAACTAAAATTAATGCAAGCTTGATTGTATTTCGATAATAATGAAAGACTAGGGAAATGGCACTTGGTTTCAGGTTGAGTATTTCAAATGTAATTAAACTGGCATGATTCTTCCTACGGTTGTTAGTTGCAAGTTATTATCCCATTTCTTGCCACTATCCCTTGCATCCAAAAAGTATTTCATGAACCCTAAAGCTTATATCCCTATGGTCGTAGGAGAACAATGAAACGACGATTATGCCTACTTGTATTTCAACTAAACGGGGTTGAAAGGTATATCACTATCCTCAACAACAACTTATATCATATCACTAATGGGTTCAAGGGTCTTTGAACTCCCTATTTGTATTTATTTTTAACCCTTTCGATTCCCTTACTCAAGTTCAATCGGAAGCCAATAGATTACTTACAAGGTGAACAATCTCACAAATAATAAATTAACACAAATAAGTACAAACAACTATAAAAGAAGAATCAAAACTAAGTATATTTAGTCTGTCAAACAATCAACCATTCACCATGGCACAACCCTAGAATATGAGTTTAGCCACTCATAGACAAGCATAAAAATGAATATTTAGTCATCATCATACTAAAATACAAAGTAAAGAAGAGAAAACCTAGCTGTAGAACCTCGTCTTCCTTCCAAACGGCTTACAAGCTTTCATGAATGAAATACGGAATAAAAATGAGTAAAGACTGCTTCAAAGCAGTCCAAAAATACTCCAAGAAGTCAAAAATCTGCATTTTTCACCCCGAAATAACCCTGGTGCGCCACCCCCTCTATCTCGCCACATACTTGGTAAAATTTTCGGCAATTTCAGTTCCAGATAGGGCCTCGCGCACCGCCATAGCCATAGCACCAGACTAAGGTTTTATCTTTGATGTTTTGGACATGGTGTAGGGCACCAGCTATAGCACCAAAACCGTCAGATCCTCAAAGCTTCATTTCTTGCATCATTTTGAGCCCATTTTACATAGTTTCCTGCTCAAATCAACTCAAATCATTTATTTGCACATAAAACACACACACACATGAATTTAAGCATAAATTAATGATTATGAACTCAAAACTTGATCAAATATGGGTAAAAACATGGAAAATGGGCATGAAAATATGCCTAACATCAACCACCTCCTCCATTTCCACAGAGATTTAGAAAGAAAAAGAAGGACACGGCTTGTAAGAAGTTTCTTGATATCTTGAAGTAGGTGCATGTTAATCTACCATTGGTAAAGTTTTTATAGGAGGTTCCAAAGTACGCCAGATACCTTAAGGCTATTGTGGTCAATAAAAGAAGGCTCACATCTTTTGAGACTATAGCTCTTGTGGAGGAGTGCAGTTCTCGAGTGCAAAATAAGATCCCGCAGAAATTGAAGGACCCCGGGAGTTTCACTATTCCAGTCATCATTGGAAGCGGAGAGGTAAGCTCAATATTGTGTGATCTGGGCGCGAGCATCAATCTTATGCCCACATCATTATTCAGAACATTGGGGTTAGGAGAGCCACATCCCATTACAGTGATATAACAATTGGTGACAGGCACGTCACTTATCCTGATAGTATCATTGAAAATGTGTTGATCAAAGTTGGACCATTAATCTTGCCAGTGGACTTTATCATCGTTGAATATGAAGCTGACGAAGAGTTCCCATCATTTTTGGAAGAGTATTCTTGGCTACCACTGATGTAGTTATAAGGGTGAGGTTAGGCAAGATGTCGATGACTATGGATGGTTAGGAAGCATTTTTGGTATATTCACGGCAGAACGATTGCCACTCCACTATTAGGAGCTTAAGACCATCACAATGGTAGAGGTTTGAAGATCTAAGAAGGCTAAGAGAAGCATGTGTTTCAAAAAAAGCAAGTAGGAACTCAGGTTACAAATCATCTCACTTAGTTAAAGGAGTAGAAGTCTTGCATCGTGTCGCAATGTTAAATTAGGCACTGCACAAGAGAAAACCCGTGAATGTCATGCCACGACTATAAATAAGGCAATTGGTGGGATGCAATCAATCTTTCTAATACATTTTTGTTGGAAGAGATGAATAAGGCATTTGAGGATAAAAAGCGGTAAAAGGAAGTTGAAAAAATTTTATGTCTGGTAAAAAATACATGGTGTGGTGCGCTAGGTGTTAAACTTCAGAGGATTTTTTTCAGGTAGGCATAGAGGCTGGCATGCCCTTCCATGCCTAATTAACCAAGAAAATCATTTTTCTATATGTATGGTGAACTGACTGGAGCGTTGTGCAAGGGTGGTTCGGGCAAATTTTTTTTTGAGTCCATGGGTCAAATTTGAGTTGAGGACCCTAAATTAATCAAAATCCATCACCTATACCATTTATTTTATTTTCCATTCATCTTCTTTATCTCTCATTGTTGTAACTCTTCCTTCCCGTTCCCCCTTTGTTGTCTTCTCCAAAGCTTGGTGACACAAGAATCTTCAACTTAAGTAAATAAGTTTCTTTCTTCCCTTAGTATTTATTTTTGTAAGCATGCTCCCATCACCTTCTATTCCCCAAATCAAAAACCCAAAAGCACCATTATTGGGAAAGAATATTAAACTTCATAATATGGGTTTTCCATAGCTTAAAAAGCGTATGTTCTTCCATAATGATGTGGTATACTTGATTGGGTTGATTGTTTTGGTTGAATTTTTGTGGTTTTACGTTGTGGGTGTGAATAGAGGTGGTGGATGTGTGGTAGAGATTCTTAGGGAGTTCTTAAATTTGGAGTACTTTTTGGCAGGAAGAAGTTGCTTGAATAGGATGATGCGTTAGTTTTGAAAATATTGAATTGTTGAAAATTCATACAAATTCATTGTGGAAAGTTAGTGAAAATCATATAAATTATTGGTTGAATGTACATTGTGAGTACTTTCACATTTGGTTTATTGTGAATTATGAATTAAGAATTGGGAAAGTGAAGTGAGTAGATAAACTTGTGAAAAAAATAAAGTTAAAAAAAGATTGTGATGAAATCATGAATGTGAGCTATGATGTAAAGCTTGTGAATGAATTGGGTTGATGAGATTTGGAATGATAACAAGAGAAGTCTGAGTACCCTATCTAATAAATTCTCACAATTATGCTAGCAAATTAAATATGGGGGCTTTTTGCATCTCCTACACCTAATTAGCTAGCCTTGACGTTCATGGACTAATTTTTCCTTAGCATTGATTTTTGGTTGGCAGGTCTTATAGCTTAACGAACAAACAAATGTAAGGAGGTAGAAACCTCAAGCAAGGGGTTCGAAAGGCTTAGGAAAAGAGTTTCACCGAGTTCTTCGATCCCAAGGGCACCCCATGCAAGGAGGTTAGGAGCTATGATTGTGGAGGAGCATGGGCTTAAATGGTTCAATGCCCAAAAAGAAGACAAATATGCCCTAGAGAATTGGATTGACGAAGGTCGTCCGCCACTTGAATTCCCCACCAGTCATGATACCATTCGTGAGTTGGGGCTGGGGTATGTGTTTGCTGAGACAGAGGAATGCAACCTCACCTTATTGAGGAATTTTATGCCAATTGGAATGCCTCTTATGGAGAGAGCAAAAAGATCAACGTGCAGGGTCAAGTGGTCTATTTCATTTCAAGGTCTTTCAATGCCTTCCTTGGAATGCCAGTGATGGACCTAGAGATATCTTTCTTATTTCTTTAGAAGCCGCCATATCATGACATTTACTACACATTGTGCAGAGAGCATTCCGCTGTCCAGTGGGCAAGAAGTGAGACTAGTGTTCATTCAACACTCTCCCTCTCCTACTTGATTAAGGAGGCCAGAATTTTAGTTATGTTGGTCTTGACGGTACTCCTTCTGTGGAAACATACCACTAATATTACTCCAGAGAGGGTAGTATTAGTGTACAAGTTGATGAAAGGGTTGCCAATTAACTTTGGAGCAGTGCTGAGGGACAACTAACGGTCTAGGGACAATTGCCGCTGGAAATATTGCTATGGCATCTTGTTGACTCAGTTCTTGAGGGAGCTTGGTATTGAAGAAGAGGAGGCTGACCTCCACCTACCCCTAGAAGGGCATTGGTAGGAAATATGATTGATGTTACAAAAGTTAAGGAGCCAAGCACCATATCCAGCCCAACTCTCACTCCAGTCGATCGCCATGCTCGGGATGACAGTTGAAGAGGTCGTATGTTTGGGATCTGTGGGCTGTAGCTAAAGATTGGGGGTAGACCTATTACTGCTGAGGAGATGTCTGCACTAGAGAATCGGCACCCAGTCACAGACAGTGCTATGATGATATGCAAGGTGGGGCCAGCTTTTTGAGGAGCCATTAGATAATGATGAGCCTACAATGTTGACTGATGTAGTTGATAAGGATGATGAGGATGATGCCATCATTGGAGCTTTGTTGGTTGATGATGCAAAACATAATAATGATATGATCATGATTTTAATCCTGAAGATGATGACTATGATTAGAGGCCCAGAAAGTTTTTTTTCTCTCCCTACTTGATATGATATGTTAGTGCACTGGGGACAACGCACTGTTTAAGTGTAGGGTGGACAAAATAGATTTTCTTTTTATTCTATCTTTGCTAAATTGTTAGAGTGGGTTATAGTAATGGTCATCATCAAACTTCTGTGTCATTTAGCTTGGTCTGTAATGGTTAGTATGTGGATGGCTGTTGGAACTGAATGATGTTATGTTATGTTTTTGTTCATCTCTGGGTGTTTGTTAGTTTAATTGAGAGTCCTTTTTTGGAGTCCAACATAGGTGTAGTGACTGGTCCGGATGATGGATGGATGACGATCTTCTTAAGGAAAAATTTTTCATATTTTTTTTATTTTTAGGATAGAGTCAAAAATCACCAATTTGAGCTCTTGACACTCCACATAGAAGTTAAGCTAGACAAAATGAAGTGGTCAACTTGAATGCATGAGAAGTAAAAATTCCATAAACACATAGATTCTTTAACTTGACTCAAAAGAACAGATCTTTGGGCTTAAGAATGGAAATTCATTCAATATAATTGTGTGGATATGTAGCCCTAAGAAACTAACTCAGATCATGATGCCTTGAGGCGTGAGCTTGAAATTGTTGTGTTTTGTACATAAAGTAACTTCTAGAACTTGCCTAACATGTGTGCATAATAGTTACTTGTTAAAAAGGTAAGTATGATTAAGGCATTTCTTTAATAGACCCATGTTGTTCAATTGTTACTGTACCTCTTTTAACAATATCCCTAGTCAACATCATTGAGCTATGGGCCTATATTTTTTCTAGCCACAAAAGAAGCATATTCCCGTTGTTGTGTGACCTCTAGAATTTTTGATCCAAAGACAGTCTAGGGAACTTTGAGATTTAAGAATGAAGGTTCCACCGGTTTAACAATGTTAAGGGAAAGAAAAGAAAAATAATATGGATGGCAAGATGAGAAAATAGGAAAGAGGGGTGCCCACAAAATAAAATGTTTAATTGTTGCTAGAACATAAAGAAAAGATTCTTAATAGTTGATTATTTTGTTGATCTTATAAGTAGAAACTAGCAGTCAAGTAGTGTAAAAGGGGCATGAGAAAAGAAAAGGGGATTAGTGAAAGAAATGGGTAAGCAGTAAGGACAATATGGTGGGACAAGAAAATTTAAGTAGAAATGTCTTAAAATGCTTAGGATTGGTAGTCATTATTGACAAAATCATTCCTACTCATCCCTGAGCGACATTACAGTCGGAAAAAGTCCTTATGATCTTATTCTTTTTGAAGTGATTAAGTAATTTGATTAAACATGAGAGGCAAGCCTATGGTATGTTGCATGTGTATGAAACATCATTTGTGAGAGTGAGCGTGCCTTGTTGGCTTATGTTCCAAGTACTTGGATTGATAATATGAGGGAAGGAATATCATTAAAATAAGTGAGGGCATAAGAAGGTCAGAGTCAATGCATTATGTGTAACATTGTTCATATTAAATCATCTTAACCATGTTTTGGAAAAAGATGAGTCAGTTATAGAAATTATGTAGTTTCAAATGTGAAAAACATTTTTCGTGTATATGATGTGGATTGTTTATGAATTGATGAACCACTTATTCATGTGCTCTGTTCTAGTTGCTTGAGTGAGAATTGATAGAGGTGACAAGTGGTGTAAAAAGAAGTGTGTGTTGCATTAAACTAAGGATTGTTTGAGGACGAACAATTGTTTAAGTATGGTATAGTGATGCGGGATATATTCTTATGCCCATTTGCCATATTTTAAACTAGTTTTTATCATGTTTTGAGATGATTATCCTTATAAAATGTAAGGTTTTATGAATGTGTGTGTGAAAAGATCTAAAGATGTTTTTATATGATTTTGGCAGTTAATACATAGAAAAATACTCAAAAATGGTGCAAGGTCTGAAGAAAGAAGAATTTGAGGAAAATTTGGCCAGGTGAAATGGGAGAAGTGGCACACCGGAGCTTATACATCACAGAAACTGTGCTCAGGTTACTGCTATGGCTGCGTGGCACGTCAGACCTCTAAATTCAAAAGAAATTTTGATCAACACCTTGGTGAAATAAGAGATGTTGTACACCAAGTCCCATACTATAGAATTTTACTTAACACCTTGGTGAGATAGCAGAAGTGGCGTGCTAGAGCTTATTGGCAATGTATTTTTCTATGTGCAAAAGTTGAATTACTTAAGGGAAAAATGGAAAATTATCACAATGATTATAAGTACTTTGCTAGGGAATTTGTTAGGAGTGATTGATCATTGTATGCAGTTTTGGGGAAGAGAAAAGAAGTCCATTTTCTTCTTAGGTTTTCTTCTTTACTCTTTACTTTTGTGATTCGAATGATGATTTCTTTGGGTTTACTCTTTAACATGAGTGGCTAAACTCCTTATTATAGGGTTTTGCCATGGCTTTATGGTTTAAATTTGAATATTCATTTATGCTAGACGTTTAATTCTTCTTTTCAAGATTATTTATGGTTACTTGATTTCATGTTTATTTGTTAATTTGATCACCTTCCTAATATTATCTATTAGCTCATTGGTTGAAATCGGGTGACGGAACTAATGAGGGTTAAAAGAAGCATAGAGTAGGTTTCAATATCTTATCAAAAAGTTCAAGAGTTGATCTCGTTGTTGAGGATAGGGATATACCCTGCAACCCTACTTCGTTGAGTCAAGTATCTGTTATCATCATCTCATGTTTCTCCTGCAACCATCGGAATATAGGTGTTAGGGTTCATGAGATGGTTCTTGGCTATTCGGGAGAATGGTTTAGAAGTGAGTTTATAACATTCAAGTAGCAATCTTAGAAGGATTTAGTTTAGCGTATTTTAATCCTAAAACTCAACCTAGAAGCAAAAGTTCCAAGACCCTAGATTTTAATCATCATTTGAGTTATAACTCTCTTGCAAATGAATTTATTTTATTAGCTTTAATTTTTATTGCAAGTTTAGTAGAAAGTAATCTCAAAACTCTTTCATAAAATTTTACTTGTGTTTTCTTGAATAGTGAAATAATGATTCAACTTAAGCAATTAATGTAACAAGTCTCTATGGGTACGATATCAAGAATTCACCGTCCTATATTACTTGATGACCACGTATGCTTGCATGTGCGCTTCACTACATCAAGCTCAAAGATGATTAACTAGGATCTATTTTAAAGGAGGGCCTTGGTTTTGGTGAAGTGACTATCCAATAAGGGCCTAAGGTCATTTTTCAAGCACAGCCACATCTAGGATTTCACCTTGAATCACATTTGGGCCAAGTTCTAGACGATATATATACACAAGAATCAAACAATAGTATTACCACTCAAGGCATCACAATTCAAAGAAGTCTAGTTATTCTAAAAATCAATTGAAATGTATGACTTTTGGAAAGTTATATTGAGTTCCACACAACTTATTTGTGAATCAAAAAGCCAAACAAAGAATGTAGGTATCATGACAAGAGAATGTTTTATAAAGTTCAATTACCCCTTTTTTCTCAACAATTAAATTTCTTTGGCAAGAGAAAAATTTTTGTGGTGGTCCTCTCAGGATAAGTGCAATGACTCAAAATGACACTAAAATATGGTATTTTTCCTTAAGAAAGTTGCCTCTTAATCCATCATTACAAAATGTCACCTAGTTCAACACAAAAATTAAGATAAGAAAAAATTTTCTCCTTGAAAAAGAACTGTGGTATGATGAAAACCCTTGAAGTTTATTCACTAACTACTATTTAAAAAGGAAATTGCAAGGAACGAGTATCAAGATCATGGAAACTGACATCACATTATAAGATAATCAAGCCCGACAAGGGTCAAAAAATTCAATCATTACAAAAAAGCTCAGCAAGGGAATCAATTCATCAAAACATCATTCAAATAAAAATTCATCACATCTAAAGAAAGATAGCCTGGAAAGGGCATTAATATTCAAAACAAAATAGTCTGACAAAGGCATGAACATGAATAATCTAACAAATTCCACCCCCAACTAAAAACCAAACATTGTCCCTAATGTTATAAAATAAAGGATAAGGGGTCAAGAACTCTCTGTGCCATCTATTATTCATCATCATTCAGTGGAACTACATATGAACTCAATCTTGCATTACCCCTGTAGGAGTGAGTCGTGCCTAGTGACTCAAATAACATATTTAGAGTCCTCGAAGAGACATTATCATCTTCCTCCTACTCTCTCTCTTCCTCTTCCCCCAAGCTCCCCAGTAGATCATCAATTGGGCCTCGCGTGGTGTGGGGGGAAATGAAAGCTTCATCTAAGAAGATCATATCACCACTGGACATGGGGCCTTGCCCTTGAACTTTCTCATATCAGATTGAACAGACTCTATTGCTCCCTCGACCATGTCAACTCTGGAATACAACTTGTTAAGGCTACCAAAAATGTCTTTCATTGCATTCTTGACAGACTTTGAATTGGTCCAAAAGATTCTTGGCCGACTTTGTGAGATAATTTTTATGGGCATGTGTCATGTCAGTCAGCTTTTGAAGCTCATTTCGCCTAGAGTTAGGCAGTGATAGTGACAACCGAGAAGGAAGTGCCTCCTCAGAATCATATCCTGATATTGCAGGAGTAGGCTCATTAATGTCCTGTGCAAGAGAAGCACTTTTAGTGCTGGGGACTATAGGGCTTTCAAGGATGTCCATGCATGCATTCTCCACTTCTTGCTTTTGGGGCTAACAACATCCGCTTCTTGTCAGTGTTAATGACTCCGGTAGTGGACCAAACATGGTCATCAACACAATAGTGGACCATCACACTAGCACATAGATGGCTAATAAATAAGGGAATAGCATGGAGAGACCCGACTGTTGAGCTTTCCTTTTAATATGCACGGTGACCACTTCCTGAAGTTTACATGCACTTTTGACATAATACAAGATATTAGGATGACAACCTCAATTTGCACCTTCTAATCATTTTTTGATGGCATGATGCAGGAGAACAACCAAATCCATCCATAGCTTGGTTTCGAAGCGGAGATCCTTCCTGGGAATTCGCCACCAAGGGGGCCCAAGTCGGCTTCCCATTTGGAATGATTCCAGCCACCCATTTGAGTGTGTGCTCTTTGTCACAATCCACTTTGAAAATTTAGTCCCCAGAGCAATTAGTTCCCTCTAGTAGATGGAGTTGATGGTATCGGGGGTGACATCAGTTTCTTTCCACCATACCATGAAAAATGGCAAACATGGTACTTATCTACCCTTTCTGAATGCTTTATCGAGTCTTGCCTCACTTGATATGAGGTATAAAACTCAAGCACTAGGTTAGGGGTAGTACCCTCTGGGTGTGTCCTAGAATGGCAGCCAATATCGAGTAGCAAATTGTCGGTTGATATTGGGAACTCATCCTCTAACCCAGCCAAATTGAAGTTTTTCTCCGGTGTGAAGGGTTGGCCATCCCAGTATTTGATAAAGTTGCGCTTCATGCCCTCAACACCGAAACAAAGATTTTCTTCAGTGGTTGCAGGGATAGGAGTCTCCTTGTTTTTGCTCTTTCCTTTGTCTTTGCCTCTGGTGGAAGTTGAAGCCTTGTGGGCATTCCTATCAATGATGTTCCTATTGGATATCATTGTCCTATAGAAAGATGTCAGTACCACGAAAACACAACCAAACTCTTTTTGTAATTTTCCTATGTAAAACAATGAAAACGGCTACAAGAACTAACTTGAGTAAAAGATATGGAATAAACAAATAGAAAAATATCTGAAAACACTCTTCCTAAATCCGCAAAGCACCTGCATGTCGCAGTTGAAGACCCGCCACAAAGATGAGGTGCATACCCAAAGCAGAAGATTGGAAACAATTTATCACACTTGCATTTGCATCTGCCTTTCACAAATGAAGACCTGTGACACACAGGTGGAATGAAGGTGGAAGGCAGTGAGCTTGTTACTCAGTACCTTCACCTATGCTGGACCTGCATTATGTAGGGTAACCTATGTGGCATGTATGTGCATGGCCGTGCCTTAACCTTCAGTCACAGGTTTTCAGTATGAATTTAAGCCATATTCAAACAATTCAAATTCTAACGGATACATAGACGTCCTTGAAAGACAAACTAAAAATATCAACATCCAATTGACCACTAACAATTGCCCCTCAAGGGCAGGGGAAAACACTCTGGGGATGTCCCAATGTCTATGTGTACCTACGTTGGCACATAGTTCTAAGACGTGGGGTTTACCTAAAACCCTGGCTAACTCGGTGCTAGACACTTCTCCAAAAAACATGCATAGTGCTCCTACTATTTTTCAACAAAGCTGAAATTATAATCATATGCATAATCTGGAATATGAACATTGGGATTCTTGACTCCAAAACTTATGATAAGTTGATCTTATTGGCCTTGGCTAAATCATGAAAATATAATTAACTTGTGTTGGCTTGCTCAAATCATAAAATCATGCGTACTTGAGATAGACTTCATAATTCAAAATCATAGATTCATACATGGATAATTTATAAACATTCATTCATGCTAGGTATCTCATCATACTTGAAATCATGAATCAGAAGCTTGACTTTTCATAAAAATTGCCTAATAGCGCATAATTTCTAATAACTTAAAATTATGAATTTATATTTAAATTTTGTATAAAATCTATCCATTAGACTTAAAACATGCTTTAGAACATGAGAGGATTAGACCCATGAACATATCATGGAGAATTTCATCAAATTGGGTTAAACCCCTAAAAATCCAAACACTTAAATTAGAACTTGAATTCATAACTATAAGGATAAATTTGGCCATGAGAATGAAAGGAAACTCTTATTCATTTCCCCAAATACCTGGGTAAACTAATTCTCGACTATCTTTGGACGCCCTAGAGAATTGAGCAAGAAGTTGAGGGATTTCTAGCTTGACCTTGAAGAGGATTCTCAAAACTTTGCATGCATGGGAGCCTAATGACTTGAGATACTAAAACCTCTTAAATCACTCCTTTCAGGGCATAAAATGACGTCATTAATGAGTTAGGATCTTAGAAATTACAAAGATTCCCTTAAGAATTCGATAGGAAATTACTCACTGTCAGTTGTTATGACTCATACCATGAGTCATACCTTAACATGACAACTCGTGGTTTCCTTTCATTGTCACTATTGTTCTCATGCCTAATTCCTAAAGTTTCCTAACAGAACCAAACAACGGGCCGTACCTTCTAACGACGAGTCATTGAACCCATCCGTTGCCAATGCTTCCAACTTGTCTGCTCCTTCCCACGAGTACAAACCACGACCTGTTGTTCCCTACAACGAGTTATACCATGACTCATACCATCCAGCGTAGACACACCCTGAACATACTTGACTCCTAATCATGACTTGTCACTCCTAACATCGAGTCATGTCTTGAGTCATTTTCCGAAGATTTTGCAAGAAGCAACCATCACAATTCATGTCAACAGCCCATCACAACCACCTACAAGTCATACCTTGACTCACCACACCAGGCCTTTCTCTGTAGGTATTGACCACCCTCCGTGACCATGAACCATCACATCTACCAACGGGTCGTAACTTGGCTTGTTGGTTCAAGACCTGTCAACCAAAAGCTTACCATGACTCTAACCCACAGCTCATTACTCCACACTGCGACTCGTATAATGAGTTGTTCTGAAAAAATTTCAAACTTTTTCTTCTAATCATAATCCAATCCCGAATATAATCTTACGAACATTTGGATGTTACGTTATCTCTCCCTATGGAACATTCATCCTCGAATTTGGATTAAGCATATGAAGGGCTAGGGAAAGAGCTGCAATCCCAAAACTTAACAACTGAAGCTAAAAACTAGCGGAGTGATTGACTCCGGACTGAAATACATGAATGAACTAAATTCATAAAACATACATACATACAATGACATGAAAGGAACTTAGAGACATGAACATGACATAAAACTACATAGAGTATTAACGAAGAAACTGATACCTCATGCTGCAAGTGAGTCGAAAAGGAAAAGAGCAGGTATCCAGTCATCATGTCTGCTTTGGCTTCCCACATAGCTCCCTCAACAAGTATCAACAAAACCTTCACAGAAGCTACTTCATTTTTCATCAACATCCGAACCTGACAAGCACGGATATCAAATAGAACCTCCTCATAAGTAAGGCTATCCTTCATACCTACTCTCTACCAGGACAACTAAGGTTAGGTCATCAGAGCACTTGTTCAATAGAGATACATGAAAAACTTGATCTACCGAAGCCAACTCCACTGGTAGCTCCAAATTATATGCCCGTTTTCCAACTAGCCTCAGAATCCTATAAGGACCAACATATCAGGGACTAAGCTTCCCTTTCTTGTTGAACCTCATTACTCCCTTCATGGGAGACACCTTCAAAAATACTTAATCATCAACCTCCAACTCAAGCTCTCTCTGTCTAACATCTGCATGAGATTTCTGATGACTCTAAGCTATTTACAGCCTTTCTCTAATAAGCTTAACTTTTTCCATAGCCTCATGAACTGAATCTGGCCCTATCATCATAGCCTAACCTACTTCAAACCATTCGTCAGGTGATCTAAACCTTCGCTCATAAAGAGCCTCAAACGGAGCCATCTGAATGCTAAAGTGGTAACTGTTATTATAAGAAAATTCGATAACAGATAAGTGATCATCGCAACTGCCCTTGAAATGAATCACACACACTCTTAACATCTCCTCCACAGTCTGAATAGACTGCTCGGCCTGACCATTTGTCTGCAGGCGAAGCTAAGCTTTACCTAATTACCAAGTCCCTTCTAAAATGTTCTCCAAAACTGTGAGGTAGATTGAGCACCCTTATCTGAGATGATGGAAAATGGAACTCCATTCAACCAAACTAAATCTCGAATATATAACCTAGCATAATCCTCGGCTAAGTTTATAGTATGACCGGTAAGAAATATGTTGCTTTGGTCAACCTATCAACAACTACCTATATGGAGTTATACTATTGGTGTGTATGAGGCAAACCTATAATGAAGTGCATATTGATATCCTCCCACTTCCAGGTGGGAATACTAATTTCTTGAAGCATACCCTCAGGTCTCTGACACACAACATTCACCTGCTGGAAATGTGGACACTTAGCGACAAACTCCGCTATGTCCTTCTTCATGCCTTTCCATCAATAAACTTCACGTAGATCATGGTACATCTTGGTGGCACCTGGGTGGATAGAATATCAAGAGCCATGAGCCTCGTCCAACATCTTCTCTCTCAAGTCATCAACAACTGGCACACAAAATCGACCCTGATATCAAAGTACACCATCTCCCCCTTTGGAGAAGACCTCCACCTTCTAATTTCGGACAACTTCCTTTTGCTTTACCAAGATAGGATCCTTATCTTGACTAGCCTTAACCTCGGTCCCTTGTGAAGATTTTGAACCATTTTGAACAATGACACCGCCATCAGCTGAGTCAACATAGCGAACCCCTGGATGTGCAAGCCTATGGACATCCTTTGCTAACTCATTTCTCCAATTCTCAACATAACACAGTTTTCATGGACAGCCTACTGAGAGCATCTACCACTACATTGGCCTTGCTCGGATGATAAAGGACGTTTATGTTATAGTCCTTGAGAAGTTCTAGTCATCTCCTTTGTCGCAAATTTAGGTCCATTTGAGTGAACAAATATTGAAGGCTTTTATGGTCCGTGAACACATCCACATGCACCCCATACAGGTAGTGCCTCCAAATCTTCAATCCAAACACCACAACTACCAAATTTAGGTCATGCGTTGGGTAATTCTTCTCATGAGTCTTATGTTGTCCAGAGGCATATGCAATGACCTTACCATGTTGCATCAACACACATCCAAGACCAACTCTAGAGGCATCACAATACACAACAAAATCATTTGTTCCCTCTGGTAGGGTCAATACTAGAGCTGAAGTTATTCGAGTCTTTAACTCTTGAAAACTTTTCTCACAAGAATCTGACCACGGAAATTTGACCTTCTTCTGGGTCAATTTGTTCAGCAGTGTTGCAATAGATGAAAATCCCTCAACAAACCTCATGTAGTAGCCAACTAAACTGAAAAAGCTCCTAATATCCAAAGGATTAACTGGTCTAGGCCAATTCTTCACCATTTCTATCTTTTGAGAGTCCACCTACACACCCTCACTAGACACCACATGGCCCAAAAATTCTACTGAAATAAAACTCACACTTTCTTAACATAGCAAACAACTGGCGATCCTTAAGAGTCTGTAGCATAATCCTAAAATGAGCAGCATGCTCCTCCTCAATCCGAGAGTATATGAGAATATCATCTATGAATACAATCACGAACATATCCAAATGCTTCTTGAACACATTGTTCATCAAGTCCATAAAAGCTGCAGGAACATTCGTTAGTCCAAAAGACATAACTATGAATCCATAGTGAGCATACCAAGTCCTGAACGATGTCTTCGAAATGTCACTCTCTCCAACTCTGAACTGATGATAACTGGACCCGAGGTCTATCTTAGAGAAGTACTTAGCACCTTGAAGTTAGTCAAACAAGTCATTAATCCTAGGGAGGGGATACTTGTTCTTGATTGTGACCTTGTTCAATTGCCGATAATCAATGCACATTCTAAGGGAACCATCCTTCTTTCGAACAAAGAGAACTGGAGCACCCCACGAAGATTTACTAGGCCTGATAAAACCCTTATCTAAGAGATATTTCAACTTCTCTTTAAACTTTTTTGCTCGACTGGAGCCATTCTGTAAGGAGGAAAGAATATAGGGTGTGTATTAGGGAGAAGGTCAATGCCAAAGTCAATGTCCCGCTCGAGAGGGACTCCTGGTAGATCATCTAGAAACACCTCCAAATACTTACATACTATAGGAACTTACTAAAGAGTCAGGGTATCGATGCAGCATCCATAACCCAAACTAGATGGTACATAGATCCTTTAGAGATAATTTCCTGGCCTTGAGATAGAAAACTAAATGACCTATAGGCATAGTTGAACTACCTATCCATTCTAGGACTGGCTCACTCGGAAATCAAAATTCTACCATACGGGTTCTACAATTCACTAAGGCATAACATGGATACAACCAATCCATACCAAAGATAGCATAAAAATCAGTCATATCTAACTCCACTAGGTCGGTGGAGGTGACTTTCTAAAGGACTGTGATAGGGCAATTTTTTTATACCCGTCGAGCTATAACAGACTCACCAATTGGAGTAGAGACTGAGAAGGATTCTAACAAGATTTTTGAACTGATCTTAAAACTAATAGAAATATAAGGAGTCACAAAAGATAAGGTAGTCCTTTGATCGAACAACGCATACACATCAAGATGGCTCATAACGTACCAGTGACCACATTGGGAGAGACCTCCTGCTCCTGATCAGATAATAGTGGTTAAAATCTGTTCTAACATTGGCCACCACCTGCACTAATGGATGCACCCTGCTGAGTTGAGCGTGCTAGTGGAGCTGCTGAACTAGTGGCTGGGTCATGACCTCTATGATGGCCTTGTCTGGCTGAAGGACAGTCTCTCAGTAGATGTCCGGGCTTTCAACACCCGAAGAATGCGCCTAAACCTGCTAAGAACTCTTTGGTGAGCCTCCTACCACATCTCCCGCAAATTGGATTGCTGGGCTCTTCTAACATGCTCCCCTAACCTCTAGAGCCAGATGCTCTACCCCTCTGATCACGCTTAGGTCTGGACGGAACACTAGCTAATAATGGCGCTGGGGCTGATTGACTCTCTAGTGCACTGGACCTCTACTAGAACTGTCCATAACTCCCTGTCTTGGCCCTCTTGGCCACTCTCTCCTTCTCCTTCATCTGCTCCGCCTCTATTCGCTGGGCATATATGACAAACTACAAGAAATCTAGGTCACTGTTTAGCATACCGGTCCTGCTCTTCTTGACTAGTGAATTTGATACTCCATTCACAAACTTGCTCATACGAGTACTCTAATCAGCAAACATCTCCGGCGCATACTCTTAGATAGCCTTTTGGTGCTGCTTCAGGTTGACAAACTTCTCGGCCTTCGCCTTCCTTACCTCTCTAGGGAAGAATCTATCCAAGAATGCAGTCACGAACTCATCCCAACTCACGAGAACTGCTCCTATTGCTTTACCATTCTTCCACTGTAGTATTATATGTAACCAAACCCCTTCAGTTGATAGGAGGCTAAATCTGCAGTCTCCTCTCCGGTCACCCCCATAATCTGGGTGATCTTCTGCACCCCCTAAATAAACTCATGTGGGTCCTCATCCACCTTCAACCTAAGAAACTCAGGTGGGTTCATCCTACGAAAGTCTCGCACTCTAGCTGTCGCTGCATTCCTATTCTAAGGAACATGAGCCACCGCCTATTGGCTTACCTGAGCGGTCATGGCTTGTGCCAACGTTTGAAAGGCTACCCTAAAATTGGCATGATTGACCTGTTCAGGCAAGGGATCCATTGGAGATGATGAGGCTTGCTGATGGCCATCTCCATTGTCATTTTTATGGCCATTTCCATTGCACTTCCTTCTACCATTTACTAGGCATGGAGGTATATTTTTGAAAATATGTATAGCATGAGTTAGAAGGATAGAGAGATACTTCAGTGCACGACATAGATCATGAATGAAGGAAAATTTCTTAAAACATCTTGTAGCTTCTTCCCCATAAGTGTGTCGCGCTTCACACCTATAGAAAAGACTCTACTCAATGAGACTTTCAGATATCCTAAGACACTCTAAACCTTTTCTTTGATACCAAGTTTGTCATGACCTGAGCTAGGCCCCGGATCGAGACACGGGACCTAGAACCACGAATATTTTCAAGCTAACCCATGGCATGAACATAGTACTCAAGAGCATATCCTAAAGCGGAAACTGATAACTTAAGCATGAACAAGTGGAAGCTTGAATAACATAACGTGTAACACATGATAACATCACATCACTACATGACAAAGCTGAACATACTACTCTACATCTGAAGAGCCTCTACTAACTGATGAGATGCTAGGACAAGCCCTCAGCTATCTCCAAGTCTGAAACAAATGGACAACGCATAACTAAAATGATAAATTCCCTCGATCAATGAGGACTTACCCAAGGTTGGGCTGAACTGAGCATATAGGGAGAGCGAGCTATTGGCAGGACTGAACTGGATCACCTAAACCTATATCATGAAGCAATATAGCATAGAGTATGCGGTCAATACTTGGAACTGAGTATGCAAGGAAAGTAAAACAAGCTTAATAAAATGTTAGTTGAAAATATGCATATAGATCATAAGGATCATGAGAGTAAGGACTGCATGCGAATCTATATCTGAAACATACATAATCATAAATGGGTTAACTAACTAAACATAATGACCCATGATTTAGAAATAGAAATCATATGAGTTGTCATAGCTAAAATCATAAGTGAAGCTCATAAACTGATCATTGGGTCGAATATGTTGTAAAACATAATATCATAAGTCATGAGCATGAATAAATAAAAAATCATGAGGAACAATGAAGACTCTTCATTGCCGACACCATCACGATATAGCTTACGTGATGCCTCAATTATCACACTCAAGTGAGCATAGCCATCCAAAACTTTTTCAGGGCTAAGGACGATACCATGATATCGATATCAAGATGAGGCCCCTTGGGGGAAAGGGAAAACTCTCTAGGTAGGTACCAATATATATGTGAACCTACATTGGTGCGTAGTTCTGAGAAACCGAGGTTTACCTGAAATCCTAGCCGACTCAGTGCTAGACACTAGTCTAAAAAATATGTATAGTGCTCCCATCATTTTCCAAAGAAGCTAAAATCATAATCATATGCATAATCTGAAATCTTAATATTGGGAGTCTTGACTCCAAAATATATGATAAGATGATCTTATTAAACATGGATATATCATGAAAATATACTTAACTTGTGTGCGCTTACCCAAATCATAAAAATATGCATACTTGAAATAGACTTCATAAGTTAAAATCAGAGATTCATACATGAAAAATTTATAAACATTCATTCATACTAGATATCTCATCATACTTAAAATCATGAATCATAAGTTTGACTTTTCATAAAACTTTCCTAATAGGGCATAATTTCTAATAACTTAAAATCATGAAATTATAATCGAATTCTGTATAAATCTACCAATTAGACTTAAAACATACTTTCGAACATGAGGGGATTAGACCCACGAACATATTATAGAGAATTTCATCAAATAAGGTTAAAACACTATAAATTTATATACTTGAATTCATGAACTTGAGGAGAAATTTGGATATGAGAGTAAAATGAAACTCTCATTCATAATCCTACATATCTAGGTAAATTGATTCTCAAACTATCCTTGAAAGCCTAAGAGAGTCAGGTCTTAAAACTAGGTTATTAAAGAGTTAGGAGCTTAGGAATTATAAAAAATGTCCTTAAGAATTCGTCAAAAAATTACTCACTGCCAGTCGTAAGGAATAATAACATGAGTCATACCTTAAAACGATGACTCGTGGTTTCTCTCATCATCACCACTGCTCTCATGCCTGATTCCTGAAGTTTCCCAAAGGACCCAAACAACGGGTCGTACCTTCTAATAATGGGTCGTTGAACCCATCTATGCCACTGCATCTAACTCATTTTCTCCTTCCCACGAGTACAAACCTCGACTCGTTGTTCCCTACAACAAGTCGTACCATGACTCGTACCATCCTACATAGACATAACAGGGACATACTACGACTCCTGATCATGACCCGCCACTCCCAACAATGAGTCATGCCTTCACTCGTTGTTCCATGATCTGGCAAGAAACAACTCATCATGATTCCTGACAAGAGCCCATGACAACCACCTACGAGTCGTACCTTGACTCATTACACCAGGCCTTCCTCTGCAGATATTGACCATGACTCATGACCACGAGCTGTCACATCTACTAATGGGTTGTACCTTGGCTCATTGGTCCAGGACCTACCAACCAAAAGCTCACCACGACTCCTACACATGACCCGTTACTCCACACCACAACTCGTACAATGAGTCGTTCTGAGACATTTTTTAGACTTTTTCTGCTGATCATATTTTCAATCTCGAATCCAGTCTTAGAAACTTTTGGGTGTTACACATAGCCTTGGCTTTAGGCTACACTCTAAGTTTTTCAACCAAAAGAGTGTGTCTACTTTGGGCTTTCTCAAACCCCAAAGCCAAAATCTACTACACAACCAAACAATGCTTGAGGAAGGGTTTAGAGTATTTCTAGCTCTAACACTTTAATGAAGTTTGAATTGGGTTTAGCCTATTTCTAGTTCAAACCTATAGATCAAAATTCAACTCCTTAATATTGAAGTCTTACCCAACTTTACTTCTCTTTTACAAGTAAAAGCAATGTTATAGAGCTCAATTAATGTTTGCAACCATTAATTTTCCAATTATAACTTGAAGAAATTAATAGATTTTTTATTTTTACTCAAATATAAGATCATTAATCAATACCTACTCAGATCTAAATAGTAATCATTCACACACAGCCCTAGAAGGAAATTTAGCTAGTCATAACTAAGGAATGAGAAATTATATCAAGGAAAAATTTGTCAATTCCTTTCATCATTAGCAAATAAAATCAATTCTCATCTTTTGAGACTTCAACAATGATATTTTTCTCAAAGAGAATAAAGAAGAAAATCAGAAAATGTACTATCCTATCACTCTCTGAAATATTCTCTATGTTGTACTCTCTCTCTCTTCTCTAATGTATTGTATCTTAAATGGGGTAAAATTCCTCTATAAATTCCTTGCACAGCTCTCCAAATATACCCTTGCAAGCTTCTTAGATACATGTTTGCCCTTATGGATGATTTGGCACTTCAAAAATGATGCGGGTCACTTGCGTTAGCACTTGCGTTTCGCAGGTGTCGATGTGTGGCTTGCAGATAGGTAGTGCTCCTAAATCGTTTGCATTGACACTTGTGGTCCGTAGGTACTATTCTGCGGCACGCATGTCTGGTTCCAACAAATTTTGAATCTTCCTGCGTGGCATCTGCTAAACGTAGATTCAAACTTGTGGCACACAAGTCCTTGTTTTTCTTCTAGCAGATTGCTTTCACTTCAATTCCTTCATCTTCTTTGTTTCAACTAAATACCTGCACAAAAGAGGAGAAAAGGCATAAAACCAATCTAAATTGTCATAAAACAAAGCAATAATTCATGCTTAAAAGTTAAATGAGTTGGTAAATTACCATCTCATTATCATTCTCGCTGAAGCTTAGTTGTACATGAGCTGACACTAGCTAAGCAACTGTCTAACTAATCCTAACTAAGTAACCAACAGCTAATCAGTTAATTAATATATTAACACTACCACCTCTAAGGAACTTATTGAAAGGATGTTGGATCGTATAAAGGATTAGAAGTGAGTCGTCGAGGAGGTTTTTCCTTCCAAGAGTAATTTCACTCTTGAGATTTTTGATACGAAGATCCCTGAATAATTATTTTAAACATTATGCAGGCTGTAGTAAAATATAATGCTTTTGAAGATGTTAGAGCATTCAATCCGCTTCGAACCAAGTTTGGAGATCCAGAGGGCCTCGTGAAAGGATCAACATAGTTCACCACTGTAATTGTCAATTGTCTACTTTGCCAAATTATATGCATTTTGTAATATGCATCATATTTCTTGAATTATTTGGGAGATGTTTCAGTTGAGTGAAAAAAAAAAAATAGACTGAAAGATATCTCAGTTAACATCTTTTGGAGAAAAAAAATTATCTTAATTGATGAGTCTTATGTTTTGAGCACATTTGCTTGACGTATTATTTGACTCTAAGATCCTTATTAGATTTTATTCCTCCTACTTGTCATGCTCTTCTTTAATGGCCGTAACTACTCGCAAGTTGTCCCATTTGTTGTGATCTGAGATGCGAATTAGAGGTACATTTTTTAAAGTATATTTATATTATAAAATCTGAATTTGGACAAAACGTAATAGAATTTTTCCTTAAAGTCATTTGTGATATTGGGTACATGCTATGAACATATCTAGTAAATAAATAAATCCTTATTGGACAGGTCTGTACTCTTGAAAAATAAACCCCTACTTTGTTTGATTCATGTTTCATATACCATCGGTTCCCGTCGTTCATTAATTTTCTCTATGTCTACTTCTACTGATTTTCTCTTTCACTTAACTCTCTTTACACTCCTCTAACTTTCACTAAATTTACAAGTGGCTAAACACATTATTCTAATCTCTATATTTTTCAAATAGAACCCACTAACCATTCTATAATTTCATGAAGTGGAAAGTACAAGTTAAAATGCTAATATTTTTTGGCTTTTATTGTTGTAATATATATGTGGGTGTTTATTGATTTAGTTTCTTCTTGTTATTTGAAGAAGTTTTGTGCTTGTGTTTGTCATAAATGTTTTTCAAGATTTATGCATTAAAATCAATTAGAAAACATCCATATGCTTCTAACAAGTTTAAAATCAACGATCAACTAGTTAAAATATAAAAAGGTAATGATTCTACAAATAAACAGACAGGTGGCAGGGGTAAGTGATTACTCCAGGACGGATAGTCAGACACTTTGCAACGAAGTACTTGATTTTTCAAAAAAGTTTTATGTTGTTACTTATTATTTAGGAAAAGCAGAACAAAAAATTACACTGCTTACAATTGACAGCTAGTTATGTATAAAAATAAAGATCTTTTGCAAAAAGTTATAAAATTTAAATTACAAAAAAAGAAAGAAAGTAATTTCTCCCCTTCTCTTCCAAAAATACACCGTTCAATATTATGTGCTAAATTTTAATTTGATGGACTACTTTTAGGGAACTTTGAAAATGCAGAAAATGTTATCATTATTTTAAGGTCAAACCCAAATGGATTGCTTATTTTGATTTTTGAGTATAACAAATTAGGAACAGTAATTTGGTAACAAAAGTTTTTCATAAAAACTGTCGAGACAAAATGAGTTAATTCAGGTGGCTAAAAGTGTTGACATAGACACGTAGTATCTTAATAGTCATCGTTCCGTGAATTCGAAATCAAAATAAGTCATACCAAATTGATAAACACAAATAAGCTTTTTTTAAAAAAAAGTTATCAAAATAAGCTTAACGGACTAATTTAGTCCGTTGTGCTCTTTTTTTTTTTAACGCCTCAGTCAGACGCCATGAAAAGCCCATATAACGAATTAAATTAGTCCGATATACAATCAAAAAAGTTTCTTTGCAGACTTTGACATGATTTTTTTTGGTAAATTCTTGTCACCTTTTTTTGTAAATTTTTATAGTTGATGTGACGTATAATTATAGCAGATTAAATTAGTCCGATATACAGTCAAAAGCAGCCTAATTTGTACTCTTTTTTTTTTATAGATTTTGTCTCTTTTGTTTTGTTGTAAATTTTTGTAGTTGATGCGACGTATCATTATAGTGGACTAAATTTGTCCGCTATGTATTTTTGGTACATCTAATCTTTGTCCTCCCCCTAGCTGCTTCAATCTCTATTCAATGATCAAACTTGCCACATTCATATAGTCATTCATATCTGAATTCATCTCTCATATCTTCATTAATCTCACAAAAAATGTCTTTTGAAGATAAAGTTAGAGTTTCAATTTATTGGGATGGTGAAATTATTCATGATGGAAATTCCGTACATTACAATTGTCCGCCCACATGCAATGTTAAGTATCTACTTAATGTTGGCTATGAAATATTTCATTTTTCAATCTACAAAAAGATGGGTGTGAAAAGTGTTGATTATCAGTTAATTTTAATCGAATAATATCCTACCTCATTATTATCACAAGGACAAGTAAATTATGGAGAGTGGAATATCCATGATGATGCATCACTGTCTAATTTTTTGAGGGCTCCAATTGAGTATATACATTAAAATCAAGCTAAATATGCTTCAATTATATGTTAGGAAGGAGTCTAGGACTAGTCGTCGGCGTTCTTCTTCACAAGCTAATGTGTATCATCATGTAGAAAATCGTACTAGTCTTGACGGAGTCCCCGTAACTCAATGTACTGATTTTTCTTACATGACCGATTATCAAAATATTCTTACCGGCAACATGTCAATGGAATCATTAAGACTTGATTTTGATTTGAACCAAACTATTAATGAAAGTGAATGGTAATGTTTATTTATTTGTGTTATTTCTATTAATAAATATTAATAATGCTATTTTCACTATTATGTGTTGGTTTATATGATTTTTGATTATTGCATATTTGTGTAGGTGTTTACCCTAGCATGAGATGAATAACGCTCCAAGTTTGGGTCAATCCTCACACTTTGGATGGATGGAAAATGTTGGAACATGCTCAAATGTTCATCTCTCTTCTAGTTTTGGTGCAACTGACTATTATCGCTACGACTATTATATGTATATTAACTTAAAGTATTTTTACTGCATGTATTAAATATTTTTACTTTTTTGGATATATAGGGATAATATCACTCGAGATGAGCCCGTTGTTCCATTGAATATTGATGATGTTGAGCATCCGAATTATGGCACAACTATAAAGAGTGATAGTGATGAAGTGCCTAAATAGAGTTTTTGGGGGATAAAGTCCCATTTGAAGAATTATCTAGCAATGATGATTCCATGATGTCCACTCCATCTCAAAGACCCATGTCCATGATCCGATTTCATGGCGAAGAAGTTTTTCCACAATCTATTCAACAGTCACTATCAATGACACCAACAGTGCATATGCGTTTATATCATTCTCATGAAATTCCGTTTATTGACCATTTTCTAGATGGTCCAGATGTCTTTGTCGATATGCATGACAATGAATATAATTAGCAAGGTACTTGGCGTGAGCCACAAGAACTTATAAATGGTCCTATGTATCTTTCAAAAGGCATGTTGTTCACCTCCAAGAAATAGTTGCGAAAGCCAGTTAAGCTTATACATTTCAAGGAGGCGAGGAAAATCTTAGTTATTAAGTCGATAAACACTTCGTGGTGAGTTATTTGTAGACGTACAAAACAAGGTTGTGGATATAAGCTCATCGATTTTAAGTCTACACGTGATAACGTGTGGGAAATAGAAAAATATATTGAAACACACACGTGTGATATGGGTACTTGCCGTGAAGGACATTTCAACTTGGACCTCAACAAAATTGCTTTTGTTCTTGTTACAGATATCGAAAAAACACTAAGGTACTATTTTATTCATCGATCAATTTAAATTTATTAATTAGTATGTTAGTTGGTTTGCTAATTATTACGATTTTAAATTATCAGATTTCCTATCAAAGACTGTCAAAAAGCCGTCCATAAAGTGTATGGAAAATAATAAATAAAAGAAAGGCCTACCTTGGATGAAAACATGCCTTTGAAAATATCTATGGAAATTAGGAGGAATCATTCATCCAGTTGCCAAGGTACATGGCTGCTTTGCAATAATTCAGTCTAGGCACAATAGTTGAATGGAAGTTCGAGCAATATGATGATGTCGATGAAAAAGTTTTAAACTATGTGTTCTGTACTTTTAAGTCATGTGTTGACAGTTTTCCTTTTTATCATCCTGTGATATCAATAGATGGAACACTAGGATGCTTTGTCCCCAAAAAAAGTCAAATGAAAACTAGGAGAGGGACATACTTGTGGTGCTTTAAGCGTTCCTTTAATCCTGTGCAGGCGGGTGTGAAGGCACACTCTCCGCCTCTACAATCATGACGCCAACAGTGGCCGATGCACTCAATGGTATGGTGATGGTGGGGGTTGTAGTCGCCCCTCAATAGTCTTGGCCACCTTAGCGGCCTCAGTATTAACCTAAGCTGAATGTGGCTCACCCGAAGTGTCCTCTCCACTTGCAGGCTCCCTAGGCACAGCAGCTGAGCTTCCATCTCCTCTAATTCTCTCATGCAGCTCAGAAATGTGTTGGTCATGAATCTGCTGGCTAGCTGGTATCACGCGCATACTCTCCTTCTTCTCTCTCTTTCTCTTCTTCCTAGAGGTCTCCTCATCAACTACCTCCAATGACCTCCTATTTCCTCTATCTCCACCGACTGGCTCATGAGTTCAGAATGCCCCTAAATCAAACTCTCATCGGGCTCATCCTCAAACAAAAAAATGGTGGGGGTTGGTACTATTGTCGGCTATTGAGATGACAGCTCGACTACCTGACTCCTGATCAAGCCCATATCATCCCGCAAAATCCTCATGTCTAGCAGCTCTGCTAGATGCTCACTAAGCCAAAGCTCAAAACTGCCAAATCTCGTATGCAAAGCTCTAGCTGCTCCTGCTCCATCATTACATTCACCTTCTTCTTTGTTGAGGTCAGCCTCTTGTTCATCTTTTGTAAAAAATCCTATTGCACAAGGACAAAGCCAGTTGGGATCGGACCTGAAGTGGCTAGTGGAGGAGCAGAGGAAGTGCTAAGGGTAGCTACTATGTCGCCTGCCTAAATAGCAGGTATCTCACTCTGATCAACTGATGTGGGGGCATCTACTTGCTCGCCCTACTATATGTCGTGTTAGGACTGCTGCTGGTGCTCTAACCTGAGTCACAGGTTCATCTCATCCCATATAAGCCCGATATCAGTAGTTTTTATACCTCCTACTCTAGTTTCTATCTTTGCAATCACCCTAACACCTGACTCCCTGTAGAGCCAGTATATGAGACTCGGGAATGGAATTGTAGTGCTCGAAGCTAGAGCTTGATCCTGAATCTTCTCTGTTATTAATCCTCGGGATGTTGATAGCATAACCCAACATTATGCTCACTACTAAACCTGATCTTTCGGTGCTCAAAATATTATCATTTTCCATCGGCACCAACCTGTGGTAGACTATTGTGAGCATGACTTCACTATGCAATCAAGCAAGGATTTGGTGACCTTCCATCCACTAGTCACCAAATCCTTATCCTCCTTCTCCTCAACTATCACCCTGGCTAGCCACCTCATATGTCTCTGCCTCTCCTCCGCATTTAGCTGCTTGACCCTTTTCAGAGTCTCATTGTAGTGATCAAACATTGTTGTAGAGGCTGGGTCCTGATATTCTGGTCTATGTAACATTTGAGCAATGGCACGCTCTGAGACATCAACAGTTCTCCCCTGGACTATCACACTCTCCAGTCTAGGCTGCTCCTTTACCTTCTGCCAAGCCGGAGTTTGGTGCTCCATGGTTGCCAAGTAGTTGGCATAGAACTCCTTGACCATGTTAGCACTATAGTTGTCAAGAGTTCTTTCCATCCAACTGAATTCATATAGGTCAAAGAGATGTTTCATCTCCTCAAGTTCATTCAGTTCCCGTGTCAATATACACGGCTCCTCCTATATGCTTCACCTAGGGTGAGGGTGAGACCCTACTCAAAGATCTTCCGAGCACCTGGCACACCTCACCTAATTGTACGACTCTCGTGGGGTGGGGTCCAATCATCACCATTCTCATGTGCCTCCTCCTGAGATTCAGCCTTATTTGACCCCTCCTCTGCATTTGAGCCACCACCAGACTCATGGGACTGGGTATCCTCGTTGGACTGGAGAGCATCTACCGCCGTAGTTGAGGGAGCTATGGCATAAGACTTGGTTCATGTCCTAGTGGTTCGTGGCTCATCTGTCTCATCAGTATCCACTTTGTACTCCTCCATTAAACTAATAGGGGAGTCTGCCTCCTGCTCAAATGTAGAGGCTTCATCCCTCAAAGCCCTCAGGGTTGCAATATCATCTCTGGCCCTTTTGTCCTAGGCATTATTGGTTTCGTGTCTTTTGTATGCCATTCCACCTATAGGGAAGAGGTTAGTACACGTGATATCAGAGAATGACAACAAGAAAGAGTGACTGCAGTATCCTGCTACGATTTATCAATATGAGTGGTACTAAGGGGTACTATCCATACTGAGACTCGTAGTACCTTATGTTTACTGTCATGACTCATTGGTATGACTTGTATTAAGGTGATACAATTCGCACTGATGGTCGTAGTATGAATTTTTGACAATGTGACTTCTGCGATTATGGTATGATTCGTTATCACGATTCGTAGTGGGATTCTATGAGTTGTACCACAAGTCGTAATTTTGATTTTGAATTTGAACCTTTCTGTTTCTTTGGTACGACCACTTGGTACAACTCGTGGTGCGATAGCATGATCCATACCATGAATTTCAAGTTAAATGATCTTGGGACAATTCCAATGAATCATCCTATGAGTCGTAGTTCAAAACCACGAGTCATAGGATACCTCGTGAAGCCTGTCCTCACCCTGTGTATTACCAGTTATGCAACCAAACATGTTTTTGGGGTGGGTACTCAGACTTCACCATCCTATTAGTTCAAAAATACATTATTTCAACTGCCCACTCAGGCCCCACAGTCACATTTTTCCATTAACTCACTACCCACAAGAAATTAAATTCATTGAGCATTTCTATTTTCACAACCCATAATACAAGATCATCTGTAGCCTCTGATCATGTTCCTCCACTTTATTTTCATGAGTGGAGGAATCACAGTGATTGTATGTAAACTTTGCAATGAGTTCTTGGATGATTCTTGCTTGCTTAGGGTTGTAGAGTAGGAATTCGATTCAGTAGTGCAAATTTACTACACAATCTTGAGCTCAAATGGAATGGGAGTGAGTTACGGGTGAGTGGAGAGTGAGGAGAATTGATCATGGGTTTAGGTAGACAATTTCAAACCAAAATTTGATTTAAATAAGTTTTGGGCAGCTTTAAAAATTCTGGTCGAGTCGAGTCATATCGTATCTTTCATTGAATAGGCCCATCACGACTCATATACCTGCGACTCGTGCCTTGCATTTGTACCTGGAGACTCTGAAGATTATCTGGGGACCTACGGGTACGTGGTACGATTCGTACCAAGATTCTACAACTTGTACCATGACTAGTAGGTCAGAGTTTCTACACTTTCACACTTAGGATAGTTCATAACTATAGTAGATACTATGACTTGTACCATGTAGGTACTATTTGTAATGATCAACCGTAGTGTGAACTTCTGCATCTTTGTCATGTCTCTTCTTCTCTGTATAGACGGGACTACGAGCCGTACCATCATGCTACGGTTCATACTGCAGCTCATAGTCCAGAACTTGCACTGTATTTTTCTGGCATCAGTCTCTATTTCACCTGCACACTAAACACACATTAGTCATGATACTTCCGTTTCCTCCAAAGAAGCGTTTGAGTTAATGTTATAGCACAACGCAGGTAGTTGGTTACGGAGATTTCACCAGATCACCTCATGGGTTGCCTCCCATGTAGTACCTAATTTAACATCATAGTACGATGTGAGTCTCTTGACTACTTAGAATTCACAAGAAACTCCTACTCAACATCAATAGCTGATACTACTCAAAACTCATTTGGCTGCTTCATCGGCCTACAAACGTTGAAGGTGACCTCTTCTTTGATCAGCCTAAACTTCAGTTGGCCATCTTCAACATCCACTAAAGCTCTCCCAGTGGCATGCAATGGTCTCCCCAAGATGATGAGGACCTCAAAATACACCTCGCAATCTAGGATCACGAAGTCAGTTGAAAAGATGAACTTATCCACTTTTACTAACACATCATGGAGAATACCCACAGGCTTCTTCACTGTGTAGTCCACCATCAATAGCCGCATTGTCACTGGTATGAGGGCTCCCAAGCCTAACTATTTGAACAAAGCTAGCGGCATGATTGATGCCAGCTCCTAGATCAAACAGTGCTCGTGCAAACTCAAAGTCTCCAATATTGCATGGGATGGTGAAGGCACCTGGGTCTTCCTTCTTTTGTGCAAGGACCCTTAAAGCTATTGCACTACAATGGTGCAAATTTCCAATTGGTTCATAGCTCATAAATCATTTCCTGGTCACCAGGTCCTTCATAAACTTTGCATACCCAGACATCTACTCTAATGCATCGACCAATGGGATATTCATTGAAAACTATATCAGCACGGATAAAAACTTTTGGAATTTCCTATCATCCACCTTCTTCATCCTCTAAGGGAACAATAGAGGTGGTAGAGAGATAGGCCTAAAAATCTGTATCTCTTTCACCTTCCTTTTTTCTGGCACAAGTTTCTTTGCATCAACTGTAGTCTCAGTCAAATCAACATCACCTTTAATCACTTGCTCTGTAGTCTTATCCTCCTCATCTATATCCATCTCCTTTTTCTTTCCCATCTCAACTACAATTGGCATATGCGGATCAACTGTCGTTTTTCCACTCCTAGTAGTTACAGCCATGCAGTGGCTTTCATTCTTTAGATTTTGCATAGTGTTAGTAGGAAGTGTGCCCTTTTGCCTCTAGTTCATTAATATAGACATTTGACCCAATTGCTATTCAATATGGTTAATCGTTGTGGTGTGCAACTCAACTCTCTATTTAATACAAGATATATATCCGTGAATCTCCTTCAGGTGATCATTAGTAGATTTTTCCATTTTTAGCAACTCAACCATCATGCTCTCCAACATTGAGGGTCCAACATTCCCCTCCAACATAAAGGCCTTGTGCGATCATTCTGATATGCATCATTCTTTATCCAATCACCTTTCTGGTCTCGTCCTCTACTCCTATCCCTATCTCCAGCCCTGTTGTACTTGTCCTTGTAATGGTTCTAACCTTGGTTTTCATAGCCTTAGCACCAAGTGTCTTGACTATACCCTTGGGTGTTAGCTCGAAAAATCCGTCACTTAATTATCCAAAGAAGTTTGCCTCCTCCTCGGAATCGGAGTGCTCAAACCCCTGCTCCTGACCTTGTTCTCCCACTGCATTTACCTTATGCACTCTAGATGTCATGATATATTTCATGAGTAGGTCTATGGATTTTCTAATATGAGAATTCCTTGTCACACTCCTCTTTCCTGCGCTGCTCCGCAGTTGTTCCAATAGCATATGTACCTGCAGTTGTCTCAGCCTCTCTAGTATGCTAGGCTATGTTTGTCTTGGTTACTTGGTCTAGTATGGCTGTTACTTCCTCCCATGAGTGACTCGTCAGTGCTCTACCTGTCGTTGTATTTGCCGTATCCTTGGTGCTGTTGTTTAAAGACCTGTAAAATATCAACAAGATCTCATTGGGAATTCTTTGATCCGGGCACTTAATCAACTTCTTCTTAAACGTCAACCATGTTTTATGAAGTGCCTCCTCCATGAGCTGTCCGAAATTATAGATCTCATCCTCCAGCTGCAGTATCCTAGAAGATGGAAAGAGCCTCTCCAGAAAGTCATGTTTCAGCTCCCTTCAGTCGGTGATGGAGCCATTTGGCAACTACGACAACCATAAAGTAGTTTCACCAGCTAAAGAGAATAGAAATAGCCCATCTGGCACACTCCTGAAAACTTGTAAGCCTTGTAGATGCCCATGAAATTCATCAGGTGGAGATTTGCATCATTAGTTGCATTACCAGTAAACACTCCTACATGTTGAGCAACTGAATCATTGTGCTAGTGATATTAAATTTTTCTCCAGCAGGAAAAGGTGCGGGTTCCATAGCTCTTATTGACCCGACTTCATCAATATCTAAGTCCTCCTCATCATTAAAGTGAAGAGCATATCTATGGAACTGATGTGGATCACGGCCTTTGTTCCCCCTTCAGTTTCGGCCAGCATTGTCAACTATTTCCTGGGCGTCATCTGTATCTTGAAGAGAAGCTTGTCGAGCTAACTCAGCCTGATGTGCCTCATTAGCTCAACAAGCTTTAGCCACTAACCTAGTCTCCATCTGTTATGGGGTCTCCAAAGCGGCCATTCTTTGCAGTGTTCTTTCAAGCTCTTGGTCAATTGGGACTATAGGATTCCCGCTACTCCGTGTACTTGGCATTCACCAAGCGGTCACCTGTGTAAAAAAATGAAAATTTAAATGATGAAATAATAAGTAAAATTAAAATAAAAGCAATTAATCTAATTCTAAGCCGTATTCCCTAATAGCAGCTCCATTTTTTATAACGCTCAAATTACACCCCTAAAGAAGTATAACGCGGATGTTGTCAATAAAGAATCCAACTAAGGTTGGGATCGATCCCACAGGGAATATGGTCAAGATACAAACTAATACTAGTGTTCACAGTTTTAGTTCAACTATTTTCTGAAAAGGGGGTTTTTATAGAAGTGATCATGTAACAGTATTAAGAACTAGTGTTATGATCAAAGTTATGCAATTAACTAGGGATGTGTTCCCCATGGATTCTAGAATAGGTCAGATTAGTACACTCGTGATCTATCCCAATGCCTAGCTTGTAGAACTTATAAATTATGTTCATCTAAACAACTGATTCACCCCTATTAGATGACTCTACTCAATCACCAGGTTAAGTTTCATGAGCGATTTCACTTTAACCTTTATCAATATTTCCAAACTGACTCTCCTGCGATCGCAACTCAAGCTACAGAATGAAACTCAATTTCAAGGCTTTGTTGTTTTTTTCTTTTCCAAATATCTACTTCTCTAGGTCCAAGAAAGAAGAGAATTCAGGCTAATCCTAATACTGTGCATCGTTAAGAAACATTAAACATGAAGAAAAGAACAATACATGCATTTGTATTAATTTATAATCACTTTGTGTTAACCGTAGTTTGTTATTCCATCATGGTTCGCGCAACCCTAGTTGTGGAGGGTGATACTCTCAAACTCACACCTCCTACTGAAATATGAAGTGAACGTTGTCAATAAAGAACACAACAATGAGGTTGGGGTCGAACCCACAAGGAATATGGAAGACCTACACTAATGCTGGTAAGTGAACTTGTTGGTTAGTTACTCCAATTTGGGGGTTTCAAGAAAAATAATAATTGAAACAATGATTGAAATTGTGATGTGAAATAAAGAGTTAAGACTAACTAGGGTTTGTGTTCTCCATGGGTTCATAACTACTTCGGGTGTATACACGTGATCAATACCAATGCTTACTTGTAGAACTGATAACTAGGGTTAATCCAAATTATTTGGTTTGTCCCTATGGATGACTATACTCAATCACCTGGTCAGGTCTCATGAGCGGTTCCAAACTATCTGTTATTAATAAGTTCCAAATTTAACTATCCTGCGACCATAGCTCAAGTTAATACAATGATCATCAAGATCAAGGCTTTGTTGTAATTCTCTTTTTCTAATCTCTGCCTCTCCAGGCTCAAGCAAGTAAAGAATTCGGGAAAGTCCTACCATTGTACACCGTTAAGAATCGTGTAAGCATGAAGAGAATACAATACAAGCATTTTGCATTGGTGTTGAATCACTTTTGTATAACCCTAGCTCATTAATCTCCCATGGTTCCCACAACCCTAGCTATGGAGGTTTTAGCCTCTCATAGTTGCAAGGTTGTGATATGCATTCATAATTAAACACATAATTCAATACATACAATTGTAGATGAGAGAAAAAGCTTATTTGATTATCTCTGAATTAACTCAAGAACAATTCACAAATATCAGTAAAGAAATCAAGAAAAGGTTGATCAAGCCAATCAACTCAATTCTATGTTTTTCCTCACTTCCTAACATTCTCTCATTACTTCCAACGTTTCTCTCTATGTTGTCTAGATGTTTTCTCTACTAAAAATAAAAAATAAAAAGTATTTATACAGACAAAAGAATCTTTTCTTAAACTAACAGGGTGAACTTCTGTTCGGTCGTTGGTTGGGTATAAAACTTACACGCAAGTGCACGTGGTCGAACAAGTAGTAAAGTGGCTTAAGTAAGCCAAGTATCGATCCCACAGGGACTGGGATGAAGTACAATCTACTCAAGTGTACTACATTTCAATTCTAAAAATGCAGACAACAGTGTAACCAAGAGTTTGATATTTTGATTTCTAATAATTATGCTAAGTCTAAAACAATTATCTAATGTGAGTCTGAACTATGAATGTGAGCATGCTGAGGTTAAACGAACATGTAATGAAATTAATTGTCGATATAATTTGGTTAGCCTTTTCCTCCGGTTGCTAGTCAAGAACTACTGCCAATGGATTAAAACTCTCGTATTTAACCCAACTTAAGAATCATGAACCGTCCACCTACATTTCTGTGATTAAACGAAAATTCATGTTCTAGCCATACAAACCCGGTTCCTAAATTGACTAATACGACTTTCAGGTATATTTCTATCCTGAAGGTATATCAATTCCCAATTTTCCCGAACAAAGAAAAGATCATATCCTATTAATTCACAACTTTCCAATTTCTTGCTCTCTCGAGTGAAACCGGACTTTTTAGATGTACATTAACGTAGGCCACACATTAATGTAGTAAGAACAAGAATTAATAGAACAACCATGGAAGAAAAGATGAAAAACCAATATGATCAACAATCACATTTCACTACAATTGTTCATAACCTCAGCAAGAAGATGAATTAGCCACTCATTTGTGGATTAAACATCGTTAAATGAGTGTTAAACATACAAGCAATTGAATACAAGGAGAAGGAAAGAGAGAAAAACCCTAATAATTTCGTCCCCTCAAGTGCCTGTAACCCACGTTCTTGCTCCACCAAGTCAGAATATTGAAAAATGAACCTAAGTGTTCTATTTATACTAGTGGGAATTTTTCCCGGAATAACAAGCAACGTGTCACGGAGTGCATCGCGGAGCACTGCCTCCGTGACACGCTACCGACGCGGACCTTCACTGCAACTGGGGGTCCAGGAAATAAGGCCCAACGTGGCACGGCATGCAACGCGGAGCCATGCCATCGTGCCACGGACCTGTCGCTAACCCTCTCTGGAAATTGGGCGAAAATTCCCTATCCAGGCAGAAGGCCTCCGCGATGGCAGCGTGACACGGCTCCATCGCGGAGCCCCTTTATTTTATGCTTTCTAATGCCTTGTCCCTTGCTCACATCCGAGTCCAACCCCGATATCTTCCAACATGCATTTTAGCTTCCCGAAATTACATTTTTCCTGCAAAACAATGCTAATCATGTTGGTTAGTATAAATTCACATTTTATTACCAATTACATGAGAATGTATAAACATTGATAGATAAACAAGACTAAAATGACACCTTTGAGTATCACTTGGGCATATAAATTTTCCCAAGATCACTTACCCACACTTAAATCCTTGTTCGTCCTCAAACAACAATCTTACACCTCATGCAATTTACATCCCAACCTCGCTACTTTGGTTCGACAATTTAGGTTACGGTCATACCGATTATTCAATACAACAAATGATCAAGAAAACATGCATGGTCCTATCAATGCAATGACCTTCAATACATCAAGACCTCCTAGACTTAAGAATCGGCTCTCGATATCAGCAAAGTCATGCAAATCAGCTGATCAACACATCCGACACGAAAGTTAATTTCTCATCAAGCATGTGCCCTCACAACACGAGAGAATTTTCCCCATTTTGATTATATGAACTCACAAAATTTCAAGCAGGGGCATATAAACACAATTTCGCTCTCTCTCCCAAAAGAATTCGCATGCATCATGTCATGACCCATAAGCTTGCCTTTATTGTACTACTCCACTAATATAAAGAAGTGTGATGTAAGATCACGTAGGACTTTAACGGGTTGTAATGGAAGCTACGGAACTAGTAAGTATTGGGCTAACCAATAATAGCCACTAACATCCTTAAGCGCCTTTTCAACACATCCCATCAACTCATGGACATTGTTTCTTCTTTCCTTTTTCATCCTCCCATTCTTGACGTTTTTCTTTAGTTCAGCCCATCTTATTAAACACACTTGACACAACAACAAAGATTATTCATGCACCTTCATTATAGTTTATTTATAACAAGTGCACCTTCAACCTTTTCTTTTCCTCCATCACTCGGCTTTTCTTTTCTTTTCACCATTCTCACTCTTTGACACTTTGGGAAAATGATTTTCTCTTCTTAAGCGCTTAAGAGTTTTGGATCAAACTTACGGCTAATCAAAAGAAGGGATTAAGCTCAGTTTACACTTTCTGACGAAAGAAAAAATTAATAGGCCAAAGGCTCAACGGGCTGACTAGGGTACACAATCCAGGCGTGTACGATAATGAAAAATAGAAACTTTCGGTTAAAAACAAAGAAATGCCTACATCCTTTCCTACAATACACCTCCTTCATTTCGTTTTGTACACACACCAGGAAAGTACTAGACACTTCACAATAGCATGGAATAACGAAACCTCACTTCACACTTATTGCACATGCTCAATTCAAGATGTATTCACAAACTCTTCAATCAGCTAATTACAGGAATTCAAACATTAAGCCTCAATCACACGGAATCGAACTCTATGGCCTAGGTATCTCAACATATTTACAAAGTTGCATGCTTTCATACGAATCACATTTGCATTTCAAATATCATGTACGACACGCAACCATAAATCCGCAACCATAAAGTAACTACAGGTTATGGGATGCAACCCACAAAAGAAAAACAACTGAAAAATAATTGAAAAACCTACTCCTAACGACTACATTTCCCTTAAGACGGTCGTCATCCATCCATCATAGGGAACGGTCACTAACTATGACTTCGGTTCAATGGGACCATTCTTGGTAAAAGAACCGAAAATAAACGCCGAGAAACCCAAGAATTGAAAAAAAAAATTAAAAATATCGATCATTTCGATTTTAAAAATATGTACAAAATCAGCTAGCAACATTCAGCAACACACAACAGGTTCACATATATTTGCAATACAGAACAACAACTTACAATCACAAATCACAGGGTCAGGAAATTCTGTTCACAGCACAACAACAGATTAGGACATACAAAACAGCACAACCAGCCAGCACCTAACTACTCCCACCCCACACTTAGCTCGAACACTGTCCCTAGTGTTCATAAAAAATTAAAATAGCACAAAAATTGGGTGGTGGAACTCCCTGATCAATCAAAGTACTCCACTTCTTCATCAGGTGCTGCTGCTTCATCTCCCATGTCTGAATCACCCCCGTCATCATCATCGGACTCCACATCGGAGTCCTCCCGATGTGTCTCCTCATCTGTGGGGACATCATCATCCGTGGGCTCTACAAATGTTGGCCCCACTCGACATAGAGCCCTGGCGTTTTTGCCAAAAGGGTAATCTAGCTCGAGCTGCCATAGCTCCTCCTCTGTTGCCGGCCTCCCGCTTATCCTCACCTGGAGCATCTGCATCCCATACATGCGAGCCATATACTGATCATCACGAGCATGTCGCTCGCCAAGTGTAAGCACTGGCCCGTGGGTGGTGTCGGGTGCCTTAGTTTTAGTAACATCTAAGGCCCTCCGCTCCATCTGTGGGATATAATCAAGGGCCTCTTCCTCGACATCTAGGCCCCTGAGGAAGGTGGTGAGTAGTCCACCAAAGTCGTACCTATGCCCCTGATGCAACCGGGCTCTCTTTATGGCGGAGACAATCACCGCCCCCACGTTGATCTCCAGCCCTTTCATCAGGGCGTACAACAGGCATACACGATCCCGGGTTACATCTGTCATATGTACCCCCGGGATTAGGCAGGAACAGACGATCTTTAGCAATATTCTGACTTCCCTATTCATCTGTGAATAGGGAAAAGTCTGATGGTAGCCCCTCTCTTTGTGTCTGCTCCATCTAGCTATCGATCGGGTCCCACACAAGGTGCGTCTGATGTCCGCATACGGTGGAGTGATGTTCAACTGTCGAAGCACGTGGGCGTCTGTGTCCCGTGCCTCTATGATAGCATTGAGGTGGTGGGGCTCAAATGTGACTATTTGCCCTCTGATTTTTATGGTGTGACTTCTTAGAGTCGGGTTCCCATTGGCATAGAATTCCCGAATCAGGTGCAAGTTACATTCCTTGGGCTCTTCAAAGATGAAGTTGAGCCCAGCTGCCTCGATCCGGTGTACAATCCTAGGGAACTCCTGTGCCAACGGTTCCCGTGCTATATGTTCCTCGGGGAAGTACTTGTTTTCTTTGTGCTTTGCCTACCACTTCTTCCCCTCATCTTTCACCCATCTGGTTCCATATTGGCGGCGTTGGCCACGTGGAACCGCTGGTGCTGCTGGGACTGCTGTGCCCAGTCTGATTCGCTTCCTTCCAGCGCCAGATGTTGTTGCGCCTTTCCCTTTTTCTTGCCTGCTTGCCATTTTACCTGTCAACCCAAGTGGACAAGATCAATGTTAAGCTAATGAATATTACTTCAACTAAGGTCATGTTAAGATAGGCTACCCCACACTTAGTCCTTAGCTACATTTACAACATACCGGCAAGATCATGCTTATTTGCACAAACAAACAACCAACTATACAAACATGCTTAGTGCATACGAAGAATTTGATGGTATATATACTATGTACTACTCAGACTTCGTACAGCTAACCACAATCATTACCATCGATAACCTTTTAATCCATCGCACTTAGCAAGGAAAAAACAAAGAAACGAAAACAATAAGAATATATCTACACGAACCTATACAACCAACCCAATTCTTGCAAATTTCAATATTCCCCTAACCCGAAAATCTGTCGGTCTTTTAACATGATAACAACTAGCACATCGACTTATCTCACTCAATATGTACATTCCGACATGAATTTCACAAGTTCCTTACATTTTTCCACTTCAAATTCAAAAACAAGCCCTAGAAATGATGATATCAAGAAAATTCGATTAAATTATGTAATTAACGAGTTCAAGCAATCATAATGATATTCCGAACATTCATCTACAACAATTCAATAGAATTCATGATTAATTTCTACTTAGGGCAAACTTAGCTCACCTCACATGCTCAATATCGAAGAAAATCGACAAGAAACGAGATTGAATCGAAGAACATACCTTGAAGTTGAAGAATTGAAGAAAACTCAATGATTTTCTTGGCCTATTCCGTGTCACGTTGAAGGGGGATGGGTTTTAGGGAGTTTGGTCGCGGAGTGAGTGAAAAATAAGGAAAAGTGAGGGGGTTTCGGGGTTTAAAAGTGGGAAAATCGCGCGGGTCACCCGACGACCCAGTGTGACCCGTCGCGATATACACGACAATGTGTCACGGAGTGCATCGCGGAGCACTGCCTCCGTGACACGGAGCTGTCGCAAGCCTGTTCTGGAATTTTTTAAAAATTTCGGATTTATACCTCAACGTGTCACGAAGGGTAACGTGGAGGTCCTCCTCCGTGACACGGAGCTATCGCCCTAGCTCACTGTTTTGCCACTTTTTATTGATTTTCATACCTCAAATTTTCCTTTGCGATTCCGTGCATATTTTCATCCGTTTGACATGAAATTCATCTCACTACACGAAATTGGTTAGAATTATAGGTTTCACTCTAACTAAAAATAAAAACAACAATAAAAACTAAAACATTTGTAGTTAATCAAGAAAAAGAAAAAGAAAAATCTATTCACACTTTACAAAGAGAAAAATTTTTCACGGGTTGCCTCCCGTGCAGTGCCTGGTTTACCGTCGTGGCTCGACGTCGTTAAGCTCAGCTGTCCTCTAGGGTGATGGATGATTTCTCTCGATCACCGTCCTCCCCCCAGTAGTGCTTACACCTCTGGCCATTTATTAACAACGTGGCAGTCCGATCTTCTTGCCACAACTCTACTGCCTCGTGCGGGGTCATTCTTACCACTTTAAATGGTCCCGACCATTTAGACCTCAGCTTTCCTGGAAACAACTTCAATGTTGAATTGAAGAGCAAGACTTTCTGTCCTGGATCAAAAATGCGATGCACCACATGCTTGTCATGCCATCTTTTCGTTCTTTCCTTGTAGTACTTGGCACTCTCATAGGCATGCCAGCGGAACACTTCAAGTTCACTGAGCTGCATTAGTCTCTTCTTGCCTGCCAGCTCTAAGTCCATATTTAGCTTCCTACAGCCCAAAAGGCTCGGTGCTCTAACTCCATCGAAAGATGACACGCTTTACCATAGACCAGTCGGTATGGTGAGGTTCCAATCGATGTCTTGTAAGCAGTTCTGTACGCCCAGAACGCATCATCAAGTTTGCTTGACCAATCATTTCATTGTGTATTTACCGTTTTCTGGAGAATCTGCTTCACTTCTCTACTTGACACCTCTACTTGCCCACTAGTTTGGGGGTGGTATGCTGTCGCCACTTTATGGCGCACCCCATACTTGGCGAGTAATTTCTTGAAACTTGCATTGACAAAATGAGCCCCTCCATCGCTGATAATGGCTCAGGGTGTCCCGAACCTGGTGAGGATGTGTTTTTTCACAAACTTCGTTACTACCTTGTTGTCATTCCTGGGACAAGCTATTGCTTCCACCCATTTTGATACATAATCTACGGCCACCAAGATGTAACGATTACCAAATGACGGTGGGAATGGGCCTATGAAATCAATTCCCCATACATCAAAGGGCTCAACTTCCAGTATATTCTGCAACGGCATCTCTTGTCTTCTACCAATTTCTCCTGTACGCTGACATCTATCACACATTTTGACGTATGCCATAGAGTCTCTGAATAGTGTCAGCTAAAAGAAACCTGACTGTAGAACCTTGTGTGCTGTTCGCTCGCCTCCATGATGACCCCCATACAATGAAGAATGACAGCCCCTCAAGTATTCTGCAGAGATGATCACTAGTAACGTCTCATCCTCCCCCAAAAAGACATATTTTAAATGGGGAGGCAATTCTTTCAGTTCCAGCTTCGGTGCCTCCTCAATGGATGGTTTCGGCAACGGTTCTAGAGACCTTATCAATGATTGAAATTCCTGTCTCCTCGGATGATTTTGTGCTTCATTCAACATTTGGACCATCTCATAAGAATCTCTATCTCCAAAATGATCGGAATGCATCAACACTCTTTCCAATGGGTCTTGAGATTCAACAATCTGATGAATTTCTTCATGTTCGACCACACTGATTGCTGAAAGCTCCTCATGTATAGTTGGCAGCTTCATGGCTTTAAACACATCAAATACCTCTATTTTGTCGTGTGCTCGCATTGTTAGCTGCCCCGCAGCTACGTGAATCAGCGCTTTCCCGGTCGCCAAGAAAGGACGTCCCAAAATAAATGGGACTTCCGCGTCTGGTTCAAAATCCAGCACAACGAAATCTACCGGGAAGATCAGGGATCCAACTTGCACCAGAACGTCCTCCACAATGCCATCAGGTCTGGCTAAGGACCAATCTGCCAATTGCAAGATCACTGTTGTGGGTCTAGGACTCCCTAGACCCAGCGTTTTGAATACCGATGATGGCATCAAATTAATGCTCGCTCCTAGATCACATAACCCACGAGCTCGGATACTCTGCCCAATAGTGATTTGTATAGTAAAGCTCCCAGGATCTTTGAGCTTTGTGGGCAGTCTGTTTTGTATCCGGGAAGTGCACTCCTCTGTGAGAGCCACCGTAGCATACTCAGTCAACCGACTTTTGTTTGCCACAATGTCCTTTATATACTTAGCATATTTTGGCACTCCTTGCAAAACATCAACAAGAGGTAAGTTAATATGTACCTGTTTTAGCACCTCCATGAATTTCTTAAAACACGCCTCCTCCTTGTGTTTCTTTAATCGTTGAGGGAACGGGGGTGGTGGTCTTTCTGATTCAGCTTCCTTAGTCTTCCCCATCTCAGTACTTTGCTCCCTCTCGACTTTTGCTCCCGATTGTTGAGGTAGTCTTTCTGGTTCCACCTCTTTCAGCTGCAAACCACTCCTTGTGGTCACTGCATTCACCTGCTTGGGATTGGGATCTGTGTCTCTCGGAAGTCCTCCTCTAGGCCTGGTGTTTTGGGCTCCAGCAAATTGCCCAAATTGATATTCAAGTACCTTGGTAGCTAACTGGTTGTTTTTCACTTCGGCTGCCAATTTCACATAGTCAGCCTACAATTGAGCTTGGTTAGCTATCATGGTATTGAACATCTCCTCAATGCTGGGTGATGGTGGTGGAGGGGGTGCATTGTTATTTCTGAATTGTGCTTGATAATTCTGCTGCCCTCCTTAGTTCCTTTGCACACCCTGACTTGAACTCTGCCCCTGATGGTTGTTGCTACCCCAGGAGAAATTTGGGTGATTCCTCCAATTGGAATTGTAGTTGTTGCCATACTGTTGGTGGTTATTCCTTTGTATATTTCCCACAAAGTTTACCGAGTCAGGATTTGCTCCACAACACTCAGCTGAGTGCTCACTGCTTCCGCACACTTCACACCACATCTGTTGCACTGCCTTAACTGGGGCTTGGGGTTGGTTCATTGTCATGTTACTGAAGTGGGTGTTGAGTTGATTCTGTAAAGCAGATATCTGTGCAGCAATAGCTGTAAACCCATCCACTTCTAGAACTCCTACTGCCTTCCTTGTTCCTCCTCTGGACGAATCAGCACTCCATTCCGGATTGCCCTGCGAAATACGGTTCAACAAGGTATACAACTCCTCAAATGTTTTCTCCAGCGCTTGTCTCCCAGCTGTTGAGTCTAGCAATATTTTTGTATGGGGTTCCAAACCCTCTATAAAAGTGTGCACCAACACATCATTGGATTGATGATGATGAGGACAATCCCGCAACATGGACTTGAATCTATCCCAAGCCTGATATAGATTCTCTCCCTCTCTCTGTTTGAAACTTAGAATTTGAGTTCTAAGTCTTGCTGTTTTACCAGAGGGAAAAAATCGTATCAAGAACATCCTTGCAAGATCATCCCACGTCGAAATAGAATTCGGTGGATCAGCTTTCAACCACCTCTTGGCTTCTCCCAATAGTGAAAATGGGAACAATGTAAGCCGGACATAATCTGATGACACTCCAGCGGGGATGTAAGTGTCACTTATATCCAAAAAATTTTGGAGATGCTGATGTGGATCTTCATGAGGGAGACCTGTAAACTGCCCGCTAGTGTGCAACAATTGCAGCATATTCTGCTTAAGTTCAAACCTCCCTCCTAGCTCAGGTTTGCGAATGCTATGTGTGACATTATTAGCATGTGGGATTGCCACCTCGCGAACCAGCCGAGCTGCTACTTCTTCGGGCACTAACATTGCCCGTACTACCGGTGGATTCTGTTGTTGCTCCACGATCTTCTGTTTGAGCAACTGCAGCTTTCTTTCTAGAGCTTCTCTCGGCTTACTATGTAATATTCTTTCTGGATCTATATACGAGTCCACCAGCTCCTTGTCTCTTGCCAGTATTTAACAGAGATTAAATCTGCAAAATACAGGCTAAGACCAAGTTGTCAACACTAAGAGAATAAAAAAATACAGTAAATTAACACTAAAAACAAATTCACCAATTGCCCGTCCCCGACAACGGTGCCAAAAACGTGTTCGGTCGTTTGTTGGGTCTAAAACTTACACGCAAATGCACATGGTCAAACAAGTAGTAAAGTGGCTTAAGTAAGCCAAGTATCGATCCCACAGGGACTGGGATGAAGTGCAATCTGCTCAAGTGTACTACATTTCAATTCTAAAAATGCAGACAACATTGTAACCAAGAGTTTGATATTTTGATTTCTAATAATTATGCTAAGTCTAAAACAATTATCTAATGTGAGTCTGAACTATGAATGTGAGCATGCTGAGGTTAAACGAACATATAATGAAATTAATTGTCGATATAATTAGGTTATCCATTTCCTCCGGTTGCTAGTCAAGAACTACTGCCAATGGATTAAAACTCTCGTATTTAACCCAACTTAAGAATCATGAACCGTCCACCTACATTTCTATGATTAAACGAAAATTCATGTTCTAGCCATACAAACCCGGTTCCTAAATTGACTAATACAACTTTCAGGTATATTTCTATTCTGAAGGTAAATCAATTCCCAATTTTCCCAAACCAAGAAAAGATCATATCCTATTAATTCACAACTTTCCAATTTCTTGCTCTCTCGAGTGAAACCGGACTTTTTAGATGTACATTAACGTAGGCCACACATTAATGCAGTAAGAACAAGAATTAATAGAACTACCATGGAAGAAAAGATGAAAACCAATATGATTGTCACACCCCACCTTGGGGGGTATGACTGGCACCTGGTGCCCTACTGGGACCTGAACTGCTGAACTGCTAAGCGTGGGCACATCTGGCGCCTGGCTGGCTCTAACTCATATTTCTGGAAACAAAGGGCTATATAACGGCTGTAAACACAGCCCCCGACCCATTGGCCTATAGCCTCCTGTACCTGTACTAGCAGCTGACCAGAAACATACCAATTCAGGGAAACCTATGCGGGCCGACAAGGCCACCATGCTGTCTAGTTATCTATAACTCAATCATGAAGTACTAAAAAGCTACGTGACCGGCAAGGTCACCACTACTGGCAAACTATGGCCCCACACGGCCAACATAAAAGGAAGGAAGAGTACTAACAGCTATAGAATTGCACGGCCTCACACGATCGGCTCATCTGACCACAGGGAGATATATACAGACTGCAAGCCTCTAGGAATAACAATAGAAATGATCGGGACAGGGCCCCAACCTACCCGTACTATACAACAAAAGAAACGGAAATACACCTCTGGAATTCAGTCTCCGGATGACAGGAGCTGAATACTCGGTCGCTGACAGGAATCACGTAGTATCGCCTGCTCGTCTCTGAGTACCTGCAGGCAAGTAATGCAGCGCCCCACCGGGCATCAGTACCACTGGTACTGAGTATGTAAAGCAATAACTGAAATAAATATCTGAAAGCAATAATATAACTGATGAAATTGAAGTAGAAGGAATAGATTAACTGTCTGATAATGTAAGTCATACCTTGTCTTAATTATACTGGATGGGATAGGAGTCATACCTGGAGACAGATCCCTTTACTGCTGATCTATTCGTATCTAACGTAACATGACATAACATGAAATAACATAGCATGGCACAGACAAACCTTACCCGGCCACCATAAGCCGGGAGGTACAATCAACACAGAATCTACACCCCTACCCCGGTCATCCCATCTCCTATAACCCTGTAAGCATCCTTCCGGTCCCCTGGGTATGCACTTGGGCTCGCTGAGCCCCTGACTATAACTGTATCTGAGTCCGGAGGACTCCTGAATCAACACCCCGAGCGTATCCGCTCGACGGGGGTGTATAAGGGCCGACCAAGGCACAATATGGGGAAAACTGGCATCCCATCTTCGTCCCCTGTGGGACGGCATGCCACTCCGTAGAGAGACGTATCCTCGACCTCTGGCGGACGAGTCGATACAGCTATTAACCCTGGGCGGTCATGGATGCTAGGTAATCCAACCCCAAACAACACAACGGTCTCAACTAGTAATACTGTCTGCGTATCTCACATGCTGAGGCTAATAGGGGTAAGGTATCGTATATATTACATGCTAAACCAATGATAATAATCTGTACGTATTTGATACGTGCTGAGGCTTGTAAATATGTATATATGAATATAGTCTCCTGCCAGACTGTACTGGGGCAACTGCTATACAAAATATAGTATTTCTACTGCAACCTATGCTGTATGCTGAGTTTCTGTATTAACATGATTTACTATTCCTAACATGCGTTCTAAACTTTATTTTAGCCTGCCATTCTATTTCTCAGGTACTTTAGGGATATTGCATTGCTTTACGGGGTTTCAACTGAACACAATAATATCTTAACATTTCATATTACATCACATACTGAGCATGCTGGGCAGTTTCTAACACTTGTGTTAGGATCTATGTCGTACTAGTAAGTCTCACGCAAGATACCTCTTAATGCTTCTAATACCGTATCAACATTCACAATAATCATAACACTCGACTTCTGAACATTCTGCTGGCCTGTAAATTACTATACTGCACCGATATTACTTAACTTGCCGAGGGAACTAGCTTTACATACCTTATCCTTGAATTATTCGTCTGTCGGACGAGACTCGGCTGGCACTTCAACTATTTTCTCCCAACTGCATTCATAATTATGTCAATTAATACTAAATATAGCTTTACTTTAAAAGGCAACATCACTTTCGATATAGTTTATAGCCTAAACTTAGGCTTATCAAAAGACGGTCGAAAACTCGCTATTTTTCAGTGGTCTAGAAGGGAGAAATATTCACTTCACAGCTAGGAACACATAGACACTAATTTAGAGCAATTCCACTTACCTTAGCTCGGTGGCTAGACGATTCGTCGGCCGTATTTTATGAAACTGAATCCGTAGGAATGCTCTCTACTGCTAAATACCTCAGTATCTGGAGTTAATTTGAATTTGGACAACGTTTAGCAGCGTAATCAGACGAAAATTATATAATTTCTTCGTTCCTTTTTCTCTCTCTGCGTTTGCTCTCCGTTCTCTGGAAATTTTAAATGTTTTTATCATTTAAAACCGAAGTGGGGCTTTATATACTTGGGCCTGGACAAGGCCAACGTGTCACGGAGCCAACGCGGAGGCCTCTCCTCCGGGACACGCTGCCATCGCGGAGGGGCTCTGCCTCGGCTCCTTCCGCGATGGTTCGACAGGTTTCTCGTTCGATCTTTTCCCGGGCCTTTCTCCAGCACGTATGACCTTCAAATATGCTTAACCAACGTGCGAATAGGTCGTCTGGGTGCCGGGAATTCTACGGGGTATAACAATGATCAACAATCACATTTCACTACAATTGTTCATAACCTCAGCAAGAAGATGAATTAGCCACTCATTTGTGGATTAAACATCGTTAAATGAGTGTTAAACATACAAGAAATTGAATACAAGGAGAAGGAAAGAGAGAAAAACCCTGATAATTTCGTCCCCTCAATTGCCTGTAACCCACGTTTTTCCTCCACCAAGTCAGAATATTGAAAAATGAACCTAAGTGTTCTATTTATACTAGTGGGAATTTTTCCCGGAATAACAAGCAACGTGTCACGGAGTGCATCGCCGAGCACTGCCTCCGTGACACGCTACCGATGCGGACCTTCACTGGAACTGGGGGTCCAGGAAATAAGGCCCAACGTGGCACGACGTGCAACGCGGAGCCATGCCACCGTGCCACGGACCGGTCGCGAACCCTCTTTGGAAATTGGGCAAAAATTCCCTATCCAGGCAGAAGGCCTCCGCGATGGCAGCGTGACACGACTCCATCGCGGAGCCCCTTTATTTTATTCTTTCCAATGCCTTGTCCCTTGCTCACATCCGAGTCCAACCCCGATATCTTCCAACATGCATTTTAGCTTCCTGAAATTACATTTTTCCTGCAAAACAATGCTAATCATGTTGGTTAGTATAAATTCACATTTTATTACCAATTACATGAGAATGTATAAACATTGATAGATAAACAAGGCTAAAATGACACCTTTGAGTATCAATTGGGCATATAAATTTGCCCAAGATCAACTTCCATAACAGATGCCGCCTGAGCCACAACAGATCCTACGACCCATAGAAGGATTGTACGGGTCGTACCTGCTATCTGTATGTCCTTGGCCTGCTGAAATTTTGATAAGTGTTGGTCCTTGGTTCGACTCGCACATGCTTCCTACAAGTCGTTCTTTTCTTCCATGGCTTGACTCTTAGAACTCTCATTTTTTTTGAAGTTCATCACGAGTGTCTATCCGTGTCAAGAGTCTGCCTCTTGTGCAATTCTTCTGAATATTTCCACGACTCAGTGCTATGGCTCGTACCAGTGTTGTACGACTCGTACTGGGAGTCGTAGGTTGAACCCTTCACAACCAATCCATCTGAAACTTTTCACGGTCTTAGTACTGCTCGTACCATCAACCTACGACTCGTACTGAGACTATGACTTTAGCCCATTTTCTGCACTTTCGGGCTATCTTTTGCACATTCTTGCTCCAACACTTATTTGTCTTGTAATCAAAGAAAAATTGCCTTATATCCATATAAACACACCTAAGTCCATGCTATTTTATTAGTTTTGAGCGTCGATAGTTCTATAAACTCACAGTACATCAACACCCTCAACTTAAGACTTTTGCATGTTCTCAGGCAAAGAAAAGGAAAAACTAAACACGACACTCAACTAGAAAATAAACCTAGGATACTATAGACAATACGAAGCAAAAGTTTCACTATACATTCAACGAATTTTGACCCTTCTTCCATGAACTAATATCAGCTAATGTGCTACAAGTGACCACAAAACATGCTAAGAAGGGATCAAGTCATGTCATATAGCTATCAATAGGCAATCAAGTCATCGCTGATGCTTTTCACACAGACTAATGGTAAAAGTAAACATAACCCATGTACCGTCACAACAAATGAAGTCCCTACTCACAGATATAGTAAAAAAATATGGCATGGGACTGAGCGAGACTCTCACTCTCACAAAGAAGTTTCAAGTACTGTGTACGAATACCATTAGATTGCCCTTATTTTCTCTGTTTCGGTCTGTCAGATGGTCAGATTAGGATCACTATAGGACTTGCTGTGACTTATAATGTAGGCTTTAGGGTTGGACATGATAAATGTGAGATATTTTTAAGTGACTAACCCTTCCTTGGCACTACATACATTGACTTCGTCATTCACCTATTTTACCCTATTTTTCTTGTCATTCTTTTTCCTCCCTTTTCACCTCTTTTGTATGCATTTCTATGAGTGTGGTGTGTTTTAAACCTTTTCAAGCATTATTTTTCTTTTGAATTTTCTTTTTCAAAGTTTTCAACTTTTTCATTTTTTTTCTTTTTTTTCTTTTTCATTTGTCACACCACACCTCATTTTTCACCTTTTCTCTTTTCTTTCCCTTTTCCTTGTTCCCACCATTTATGCACCCCTACTCTAGCCACCCTCAATTTTGGTGTTTTGCCTATGTTGAGGTTCACAATGTTCAAGGAAGAACCAGGGCCAAAATAGGTTCATTATAAAACAATGGGTACAGTTCATCGGTTAATCAAAGGAAAATGGTCTATTAAAGACTTAATATTGGGATCAAGGGAATCATATGAATTTGGTAGGGTCATTTAGGCTAAAAGTTAGTGTAACAAAAATGGCCTATGATCATATCCCAACCAAGCATCCTTAGCCTATCCAAAGACCAACCAGGCAAGTTCTAGATCTTCAACACACTACTGAACTAAGTATCAAATCTCACTCACTCTTGGCACATGACTTATATTCACTTTACCTGTCGAGTTTACACATACTTAATAAGACTAGTCACGCTAATACACTAAATGACATCAAAAGATCCATAAAAATCATTCATGCAGTCACGAGTACATAGCTAATGCATTAAATTTCTTTTGAACAGGGCAATTTTCTTAGATATCCAAAACTAGTGCACCTTCATTGGCTGAGTACCCCTAAGATATTTTCTCATTAAACAAAAATCATAAAATAAGAAAATAAAATCCTAAACATGTCGGTTCTACTAGATAGCATGCCCGAGAAAAAAGAAACATGGCAAGAAAAACCCTCAGACGAATCCAAAAATTCCAAAAATCACAAATACACCCTCTCCACTTTTTTTGAAAATTGTGCTTCGTCCCCGAAGCATGAGCTACAAGAACAGAGAGAAGGGAACATACCTGTGGCTACTTAGACTTCACCATTCATGGATTGCATCCCATGCAGCACATGATTTAATGTCGTGGCATGACGTGAGTCTTCAGGCATCATCAAGGTATACTACATCTATTCCTCTTAGTTCCTCCACATCTCCTAGATACAACTTTATTCTTTGCCCGTTCACTTTGAATCTTTTTCCTTCTTTATTCTCAAGTTCCACTACACCGTATAGGGACACATGTACCACTCTATAGTGTCCCTTCCATCTAGATTTCAATTTTCCTGGGTGCAACTGAAGCCTTGAGTTGAACAGTAGGACAAAATCACCTAGGCTAAACTCCCTTTTTGCAACCTTTTTATCATGATAAATCTTCATCCTTTTTTTTATAAATGGTCGCACTCTCATAAGATCTAAGTCGGAACTTATCCAACTCATTGTGCTGGTTAAGCTTAGCTTGGCTGCTTCATTTCAGTTCATATTCATCTTTTTTAGAGCCCATAACGCCTTATGCTCTAATTCGACCGATAAATGACATGCTTTGCCATAAACCAGTTGGTATGGAGATCAAACAATGGGGGTCTTATAAGCTATTCGGTAAGCCCACGGCGCATTATCGAGCTTCCTAGACCAATCTGTCCGGCTAGTATTCACTATTTTGGCCAGAATTGTCTTGATCTCCCTGTTTGAAACTTCCACTTGTCCGCTTTAATAAGGATGGTAAGGTGTGGTCACCTTATGCTTGAAACCATATTTTTTTAACAGGGTCCTAAAGATGCGGTTATAGAAGCGAGATCCACCATGACTGGTAATAGCTCTGGGAGGGCCAAACCTGGCAAATATGTGCTTCCTCATAAATGTTGTAACACTTTTGCCTTCATTGTTTGGTAGTGCAATAGCCTCCACCCATTTGGAGACATAGTCCATTGCCACCAAAATGTATTCGATCCTATAGGAGCTAACAAATGGGCCCATGAGGTCTATACCCCACACATCAAACAACTCAACTTCCAAGATAGGGGCCAAGGGAAACTCATGTTTACGAGTAATACCGCCCTATCTTTGGCATTGATCACAGGACTTGGCGTAATCATATGCATCTTGGTGAATAGAGGGCCAGTAATATCTGCATTGTACAATTTTTTGTGTAGTTCTGATACCACCATGATGACCCCAAATTGGAGATGAATGACAGACCTTCAGAATGCTCAGCATCTCTATTTCAGGCACACACCTGCGAATGATCCCATTTGCACAAATGCAAAATAAGTATGGCTCATCCCAGTAATATCTTCGGGCATCGAATAAGAAATTTTTCTTCTACTGAGGAGTCAGATCTACCGGTATCATATCTCAAACCAAGTAGTTTGCAAAGTTGGCAAACCAGGAAATCAAATCCTGAGATGCAACTAGCACCTGTTCATATAGGAAGGCATCATCAATATCAATCTCCTCTCTTACCCTAGCTTTAGACTCGAGCGTGGATAGATGATCCGCTACCTGATTTTCAATTCCCTTCCAATCTTTAACCTCAAACTCAAATTCTTGGAGCAAGAGCACTCGTCGAATCAGTATAGGTTTAGCATCCTTTTCGGATATCAGGTACCTCAAAACGGCATGGTCTATATGAATGATCACTTTGATTCCAAGCAAGTATGCTCGAAATTTTTCTAATGCAAAGACCACCGACAATAGCTCCTATTTTGTGATCATATAATTCTTCTCGGCTGTGTTGAGTGTTTTACTAGCATAGTAGATAGGATGAAAAATCTTTCCCTTACATTGGCCCAAAACAGCACCAAGAGCAATCCCGCTAGCATCACACATTACCTCAAATGGAAGAGACCAATCTGGAGCTATGATGATAGTAGTGGTGAGTTTCTCTTTCAAGAACTTATAAGCCCTCAGACATGCCTCATCAAAAATGAACTTTACCTCCTTCTCAAGTAATTTCGCATAATGGCTATGCAATTTTTGAGAAGTCCTTGATGAATCATCTATAGAATCCTGCATGCCCTGGAAAACTTCTGATCCTTTTTATGGAAATCAGGGGTGGAAAACCAGCTATAACCTCAATTTTCTCCTGGTCCACCTCAATCCCTTTTTCCGAGATTTTATGACCCAACACTATTCCTTCCTTGACCATAAAATGTCATTTTTCCCAATTTAAGACCATATTAGTTTCTTCACAACTTTTCAATACTTTTCCCAAGTGGATGAGGCAAGATTTGAATAAGTCACCTACAACAGAGAAGTCTTCCATAAATACATCAATAGTGTCCTCCACCATATTTAAGAATATAGACATCATGCAGCGCTGGAATATGAATGGTGCATTGCATAATACAAATGGCATTGTTCTAAAAGCGAATGTTCCATGGACAAGTGAAGGTCGTCTTTTCCTGGTCTTCTGGAGCGATGGTAATCTGATTATATCCCGAATAACCATTAAGAAAACAGTACCAACCTCTACCTTCCAATCTATCAAGCATCTGATCCAAGAATGGCATTGAAAAGTGGTCCTTTTAGGTCCAGTGGTTTAGTTTCCTGTAATCCATGCATACACGCCACCCTGTGACTGGTCATGTCGATATTAGCTCGTTCTTTTCATTGGGCACCACTTTGATCCCACCTTTCTTTGGTACACACTATACCGAACTCGTCCACTTGCTATCTATGATGGGATAGATTACACCAGCATCCAACCACTTGATGATCTCCTTCTTTACTACTTCTTGCATAGGGGGTTTTAGGCGGCGCTGATGTTCTATACTTTCTTTGTAATTTGGCTCGAGTTGGATCTTGTGAGTACATATGCCTGGAGGGATTCCGATGATATCAGCTATGTCCAGCTAATTGCTTTTTTGTACATTTTTAGTATGTTGACCAAAGCTCCCACTTGCTCGTCCAACAGATCTGCTGCGTTTATTACTGGTAGAATACTATCTTCACCAAGGAATGCATAATTGAGATGGGGAGGTAGTGCTTTTGTCATGACCCGAAAGGAGAACCTGGATCACAACACGGGACAAAGAGCCCCGAGAGACTCCAAGTCAATCCATGGCATGAACATATATCTAACTCGATTACTAAAACTGAAGAATCAACATAATAACCTTAGCGGATGTCTGAATTAAACATAACATCATAATACACAATCTGAAGTTGAATACATCTCTTTTTCCTGAATAGCCTCTAAACATGATGAGTTGATGGGACAAGAACCCAACTAACTCGAATAAGCTAAAACTAAAAATAAATAGAGAACTCTGAATAAGCATGGTCCTCGGGAGATAAGGACTAACCAACAAGTGTAAGATGCTAACTATGAAGACTGGCTAGGAATGGGGCTGTGTCTGAGTGCCGGGTCCCGTATCATAAAATGATACATCATAGGATACGCGGTCAGTACATGCAATGTACCGAGTATGCAAGGTAAGTAAAACCGCTCAAATAAGTAAAATCATTTAAAGACATGCATAATGTAAAACATAAGCAATAAGAATCTGAGAGTAGGGGTTGCATGCATTCTTTTTGAAATCATGATCTCATCATAACATAACATAACATCATAACTGAATCTATTGACTCAAAGCTGAAATCTGATAGTCGTGAGTAAAATTAAACATTGAGTCAAACCTGCTTTAAAACATATATAGATATAGAAATCTCATGAATGATAAACATGCATAACTGGAATCATAAGGAACAATGGGAGACTTGTCTTTTAACTGACATACCATGATAGAGCTTATATGGTCCCAACTATCACACTCAAGTGGGTAGAGCCATCCAAAGCCTTGCTAGGGCTAAGGAAGATACCATGATATTAATATCAAGCTCGTGGACCAATAGGGCAGGGGATAGCTCACAAGGTAGGTCCTGAAGTAATATATATATATATATATATATATATATATATATATATATATATATATATAAGTATAACCTACGTTGGTGCGTAGTTCTGATGCATAGGGTGATTGACCGTTAGCCTCTCGGTGCTAGAAACTGCTCCCAAAAACATGCATATGCTCTCCATCATTTTTCAACAAAGATCAACATTGTCTATTGACGAAGCTCAATAATCAAATACATATCAAATATGAAATTATGGATATGAGAAGCTTTAACTCAAAACATACCACAAGATGAAAGATAATTGGGAGTCTTCTCTCCAAAACCATGTGGTAAGCTTAATTTTGAAAACTCATAAATCATACTTGAACATGTGGGCATTGCCCAACACTTTCACATGGTTGAAAATACTCGATCCATATTGAAAACATGATTATAAAATGGGTCTCTTGAAAACATGTTTTTCATCATAATGTCTCATCATAATTATACATTCATCACAAATCTCATCTTTCATGAACTTCTTATCAATGGGATTTCTAATTCATAAAACTTGAAACTTGATTTTAATTGAAAACAATATAAAACTTTCCCATGAATCATAATTCAATAGTTAAAACATATTTAAATCATACCCATGTAGAGAATTATGAAATTCATGCATTGGTTAAAGCCCCATAGATTTGACATAGGAAATTCATGATTTAGAGAGGAATTGGGCATGGGTGTGAAAGGATTCACCCATTCAGAACCCTACATACCTGATTATAGATTTTTGTTACACTTCCTAGAATGCCCAAGAAGAAATTGAAGAGAGCCTTGAGGGATTTTCCTTGATCACCTCTCTAGACTATCACTCTTGCATGCTTGAGTAAAAATGGCCTAAAATGAACTTTACCCTCTCAAAAGTCATCATTAATAACTGAAAATGACGTAGTTTAGGCCTTTGGATCTTAGTAATCATGGAAAAACCCTTACTAAATTAGTAGAAAATCACTACCAGTCCGTCCCCATGAGGGACATGACAATTCGTCTACTTTGGCCACGACTCATGGCCTGATCCATTGACTACACTGCTTATCATGTCCTCTGGGCTCGTCATGGGTGACCTCACCATCCATTACTGTCGTGGTCACCACTCGTCATGTACACTACCTCTATCTCAATTATACTTTACCCTGCTGGTCATGACTCATCCCATGATTCGTGGTGACTGACCATGACTCGTGGGGTCCTTCCGTTATGCACACTGCCTTCTTCTTTCCCTTTTCTCACTCACCACTCCTCACGGCTAACCTAACGAGTCGTGGGGCCTGGACACGACTCGTGGTCATGTTCGTGGGGAGTCAAATTTCCAAATTCTAAACTCTACTCTGGAGCCTCACCATGAGTCACATCATGACTCGTGGGCTGCTCTCACGGGTCACCTCATGACCCATTCTGTGCTTGATGCCAGTTTTAACTTTTCTCTGTTTCAACTCCCGGGTCTGATCTTTGGGCTTCCAGGGTATAACAATATCTCCCCTTGGGAACATTCATTCTCAAATGTTGGAAAACATACAGAAAAGCAGAGAAATGAAATCATCATATTCAAATATTGATCATTTAAGCTGAAAACTAACGGAATGACTCTCTCTGATTCAAACTACATAGATGAATTGAATTCACGAATCATACATACATCAATATATATAAAAGAAACTTGGGCACATGAACGGATCCTGAAAACTAATAGAGTCTTAGGGCAAAAATGATACCTCAAGCTGGCACTGAGCTGGTAGAGAATAAATGTGGGTATTTAGCCATCGTATTCGCTTCGGCTTACCGCATAGCTCCCTCAACATGCTGATTCCTTCAAAAAACTTTTACTGAAGCTATCTACTTGTTCCTTAGCCTTCAAACTTGACGCTCCAATATTTCCACTGAAAGCTCCTCATAACTGAGACAGTCTTTCACACCAACACTATCCACCGAAATAACTAGACCTGGATCACCCAAACACTTCTTTAAGAACAATACATGGAATATAGGATGCATGGAAGCTAATTCTGAGGGCAACTCCAATTCGCATTCTACTTTGCCAACCCGTTTTACAATTCGATAAGGGCCAACATAACAAGGGCTAAGTTTTTCTTTCATTCCAAACCGCATCCCTCCCTTCACGGGAGATACCCTCATAAACACCCAATCATCCACCTCAAATTGTAATTCCCTAATTCACACATCGGCATAGGACTTTAGGCGACTTTGAGCTATTCTCAACCTATCCCGTCTAAATCTTCTCCATGATCTTGGGCATAATTGCATGCCCAAGTGCTACCTTATAACTCAATTTAGTCTTGTTTATCTAATTATTTATATACATTCTCATGTGATTTTATGTAAATGTGAATATATACTAACCAACATGATTAATCCTTGTTTTTTAAGGTTAATAATGCATTTGAGGAACTAATTCATGATTTGGTGAAGTAGAGGAACAGAATCAAGGGCAAAACGTGAAAGTCAACAAGAAAACATGCAATAACTGGCACATTACGCGATAGGGGCCGTGGCACGCTGCCAACGCGACAACACTTGGCCAAAAATTGAATTTTTTGGCACATTCCAGTGAGGGTATGCGTTACATCCGTGTCACGGAGGTCAATTAGGGCGTTCAGCTCCGTGAAAACGTTGCTGTTCCACCACAGGCCAAATTTTGCATTTTTTCAACATGGTATAAATTGAACCCTTAGCTTCTAAAATCAAGGAACATGGCATTTTCTGGAAAAACTGAAGGAGGCGCGAAGGAGACTTGAAGAACTCCTATTGGGTTCATATATTCATGGTTTCTTTTCATCTATTCTTGTAAGTATATTACTCTAAACATGTTTTCGTGTAATTATACCAACATGAGTGGCTAGAACCCTTCCTCTAGGGTTGAAGCCACAAGATATGATTGTGATTTTGCGGTTTGTTTTGGAATTAAGTTATTGATTGTTGTTTTCATCTTGCATTCTGGATTGTTGGTTCTTTTCATGATTGATCACCATGAAAACATACACGTTATCTTATACATATGCTTGAGAAAGTATTTATCTAGTTCAGAACATGAGAATGTAAGAAGCATGTTTGTATCTCACAATATAATTTTGTGTTAGGATAGAAATATACCTAATGCCATGCTTGGTTGATAAAAAGGGGGTAGTGAGAGACCAACTTAGGTTTATCACATCACCACTCCAAGAAGTAGTTGTGAGGCTAAGTTGAGTTAAATGATTAGGTGCACGAAAGTCCCTAATCATTTCCACGTAAACCACAACATAATTGATTGCCCACGAACTAGAATTAGCATCCTCGCTCACAATGATGCAGTGAGGCTTGTTTGTCGTGTTTAGAGCCTCGAAAGACCATGAACATGCAATTCTAATTATGTGAGACGATAATCGATAGGTTCATACTTAAACCATTGCAAATGGTAGTATCGCATGATTATTTGGTTTTAACTCTATGCTGCTCCTAGAGTGAATTCAGAATATTTCGTTGACCATATTTAGGCTTAATTAAACCTTCTTTATAACCTCCAGAATCAACACTTGTGAAAATTAATATCACACTTGAACTTGATAGTTAGCTGAATTGGTCCATTCCCTGTGGGTTCGACATTCCGGTTCTTAAAAAGAGCCACTATATTACTTGCACGACCCGTACACTTGCGGGCACGTCAAGTTTTTAGCGTCGTTGCCAGGGACTCAGCGAAGTTTTGATAATTTATCTGTTTTTGTGTGATTTTTGAAATTTCCTTAAGTTTTGAGGAACTTGGTCTTAGTCTGTTTATTTGCAGGTGACAGGTTGTCTTGCCGAGCTGGCTAGAAGTAGAGAGCTTGTGGAACCGTTGCTGGAACCTGAACGTCAAATCCATTTGCGAAGGAGAGTAGCTATACAGAAAAAGATGAAGAGACTTGAAGAAAAGGAACAACAACAACCACCCACGGTACAAGCACAATTGTCATCAGAAGCAATGGCAGCAAGACCAATTCTCGAAGTGGCAATCCCACTAGCGACGAATGTGACCTCTAGCATCCGTAAACCGGAGCCTGGAGGGCACTTTGAGCTTAAACAGAACATGGTGTAGCTTTTACATTCTAGTGGTCAATTCACTGGGATGGAACATGAGGACCCGCAACAGCACCTATAGAGCTTTTTAGAGATTAGTGACACGTTTGTCCCCACCGGCGTGTCCACAGATTATGTCTGACTGACCCTCTTCCCATTTTCACTGTTGGGAGAGGCGAAAAAGTGGCTGAAGGCTGAGCCACCGAACTCCTTAACTTCATGAAATGACTTGGCTAAGAAGTTCCTTATCAGATTCTTCCCTTCAGGCAAAACTGCAAAGTTGAGAAGTGAAATACTCAGTTTCAAGCAGAGGCCTGATGAGAACTTATATATGGCTTGGGAAAGATTCAAGTCATTGTTGAGAGAATGCCCCCATCACCAGCAATCAAATGAAGTGCTGGCTCATACCTTTGTAGAAAGTCTAGACCCACACACAAAAATATTACTAGAGTCTGCATTGGGTGGGCAAGCCTTGGAGAAGACATATGATGAGTTGTACACTTTGTTGAACATAATTGCACAAGGAAATCCAGAGTGGCACAACGAGTCATCGAGGGGGGCAGGAAAGAGATCGGGGTTGATAGAAGTAGATAGTTTGAATGCCTTGGCAGCACAGTTAGCTTCGTTCCAACATCAAATGATGACTCAGTTCAGTAAACTGAGTACGAACCAACACCAGGGCCAGGTTAATGCAGTTCAGCAAGCTTCGAGTTGGTGTGAAATTTTTGGTAATAATGGCCACAATGCAGAATCTTGTGGAGCCAATCCGGAATCAGTCAATTTTATGGTAATGTGCATATGAATCAGAATTTTGGGAACAACTCCAACAGAAATTGGCAGGGCCACCCGAATTTTTCTTGGGGTGGAAACCAAAAGTAGAATTATATGCAACCTCAACAACAACAGTATCAACATAATAGGTAGAACGATGGGCAATTGAGTAGCAACATTGAGGAAACACTGCAGAAAATTATGGAGACCCAGAATCAGTTAGAGGAAAATCAGGCAAGGATGGCAACAGACTTAATGAATCATCAAGTAGCCACCCGCAATCTTGAAAAACAAATGGGTCAGATAGCAGCTGCTCAGAACATGAGGTCGCAGGGGGATTACCAAGCGATGAAGATCCTAACCCCCGGACAATCAATGCCATCAGTGTTAGAAGAAGAAAGCAATTTAGCTGATGCAGTGCCTAAAGAGTTGAGAAAGGATGTGCAGCCGGAGTTGGTTAGACCAGGACCATCCACCGACACTGGAGTGAATCAGAGTGCTGGGCAACAAAATGCACAACCTGCATTGCTGCCAGCACAAAGACCACCACCACCATTCCCTCAGAAAGTCAGAAAGAGCAAGGAGGAGGAATGCTTCAAAAAGTTCTTTGAAAGTTTCAAAGAACTTCACATAAATTTGCCTCTTATTGATGTCTTGCAGGGAATGCCCAAGTATGCTAAATACTTGAAGGACGTGATGGCGAACAAAGTTAGATTGGTGGATGTCCAGACTGTAGCACTGACTGAGGAGTGCAGTCACAAGGTATTGAGCAAAATGCCGAAGAAGCTCGAAGACCCAGGGAATTTTACCCTCCCCATACAAATTGGTAAAGCTGAGGTGCTACGGGCTTTGTGTGATCTAGGGGCAGCAGTTAACCTAATGCCCCTATCCTTATTCAACACCCTGGGGTTGGGAATGCCGAGGCCGACAAGGTTAATGTTGCAGTTGGCTGACAAGTCGCGAGTGACACCTGATGGAATAATAGAGGACCTTCTCATCAAAGTAGGTAAGTTTATTATACCCGCTGATTTTATTGTCTTAGATTTTTAGGTTGATGACCAGGTACCCCTGATCTTGGGATGACCATTCATCGCCACCGGAGGAGCGGTGATTGACTTGAAAGCAGGGACCTTGAAAATGAGGGTTGAGGATGAAGAAGAAATCTTTTGCGTTTACCAAGAAATGAACCCATCTGCACACTACAGAAACCTTTGTCAGGTTAGTGTGTTGGCAGAGGATGAGTGTGGGGTGGAGGATTCCACAGGTGCACGACTAAAGGCAATGTCAAGTCTTCAGCCCAAGTCTGATAGAGGGCTTCAAATTGAGAAGAAGTTGGAGAAATAGAGGAACAAAGTGGAGGTTGTTTCCTCGAAACAGCAAAAGAAAAGGAGATGGTTTTCGAAAGAGAACCCAGGTATGAGGATGTCCTGAAAAGGACAGTTCACGTAGGACCACGATGTAAAATAAGGCGCTGCTTGGGAGGCAACCCAAAGGTACCTCGGGTACACTTTGTTAATTTTGATTTTGTGTTGGTTTTGTTATTTTCATTTTGTTTGTGTTTTTGGTGGAAAGTTAAGCACAGATTGAAGGGAAGTCTGAGTACCGAGAAGGTGGAAGCTAAAGAGCATGGAATAGAAGAAGTGTGGGGTCGAACACCCATCTCTGGAAGTTGAAAGGACAGCATGCTTTTAGCTTGGCATAGAGGCTCAGGGAGTATTTCTCATCGTTTAAATGTTAATTTAATGCTATGAGGACATAGCATGATTTAAGTGTGGGGTGAGAAAAATTTCAAAATTTTTGTTCTTAACAAGTTTTTGGTGAATGTGATGCTTGTGTGAAATTTGGGAGAAATTTGAAAATTTTTGGGAGTCAAGCATGAATTCATCACCCGTTGTTTTTTTTTCGGTTCTTTTCCGACGGGGGGTCTTTGAACCGAAGAATAAAAAAAAATTTCTTTGTCTGTATATAATGTTTTTAGTCATAGTTAGGGACTGTTTCCGACGATGGATGGATGACGACCATCTTGAGGAAAATTAGTCGATAGGTGTTGGGTTTTTGAAACAAATAACTAATTGATGCTTGATGTTCTTGTTAGGTGCTATACATGATTGTAAGATGCAAGTATGTTCAGTGTTGAAGCATGCAAATGTATAACTTTGTTTGAGACACTTAGGTTCTTGAATTTGACTCAATATGATTAAGGCTTAATCTGAATTCTAGTGATTAGCTGAGTTAAGAGTCTGCTGAATGTGTCTCGAATTGAGCATATGCCATGAGCGTAAGGTTTTTGAGTATTCTGTGCTATTGTGGATTGTCTAGAACTTGCCTGGTGTGTTTATAAAATGAAATGAAGGATGTGAATTGTAGGAGATGATTTAGGCATTTCTTTGAATGAACCTAATTTTTATCCCTTACTTTACGTACCTTGAATATTGAATCCTAGTGAGCCACATTGTGCCTTAAGCCTATTCTTTGATAGCTACAACAGAAGCTTAATCCTTTTTCTTTCATTAGCCCTGAATTTGATCCAAAACTCCTAAGCGCTTAAGTGAAAAAATTCCAAAGAGTGAAGGAGTGAGAAGAATGAAAAGAAAGGAAAAGTAGCAAGTTGTAGAAGTGAGAAAAGGACAAAGGTGCACTTGTGTGAAAATGGTTGATTATTAGTAAGGAGTAAGAAAACAAATTAATGAAAAATTATTTATAGAACTCCTTACTAATAAGCTAAAAATGCCTAAATAAGGGGGGATCATAAGAGGAAGAAGAAAGCTGAAAGGAGAAAAAGGTGAAGTAAGGGAAGGGAAGTTTGTAATGAGGGAGTGATGTATTAAAAGCACTTAGGAAAGATAGTCACTATTACTGGCCATAATAGTACCTAGCCGCAGCTGAGTTACATTACAATCTAAAAAGTCCTACATGATCTTACATTCATACATCCTTAAATTAGTGGAATAAAACACTAAGGGCAAGCTTATGGGTCATTACATGATGCATGTGAATTCTTTGTGAGAGTGAGCGTAATTCTATTCATGTACCCACACATGTTGTGATTTAAAAATTGCTTTTGCATGTGAAAATGGGTAACTCTCTTGTTGTGAGGGCACATGTTTAATGAAGGATATAATTCATGTTGGATTTCTTGATCAGTTGATTTGCATGAGTTTGTTAAGATAGAGAATCAATTCTTGAGGTTAGGAAGTCTTAACATAGTTGTATTTCATTTCAATGATTAAATTGTGCATGCTCTATTTTTAGCTTGCTATCTTAAACAGTAATTGTAGTCGTAGCTTGAATTGTCTTGCTAAAATTAGCTATGTGTAAGTCTTCATGTGCATGAGCTGTAAAAGGTTTGTTCGAGGACGAACAAGACTTTAAGTGCGGGGTTGTGATTTTGGGCATAATTGCATGCCCAAGTGCTACCTTATAACTCAATTTAGTCTTGTTTATCTAATTATTTATACACATTCTCATGTGATTTTATGTAAATGTAAATATATACTAACCAACATAATTAGTCATTATTTTTGAAGGTTAATTATGCATTTGAGGAACTAATTCATAATTTGGTGAAGTGGAGGAATGGAATCAAGAGCAAAACGTGAAAGTCAACAAGAAAACATGCAATAACTGGCACCCTGCGCGATAGGGGCCGTGGCACGCTGCCAACGCGGCAACACTTGGCCAAAAATTGCATTTTTTGGCACATTTCAGTGAGGGTACGTGTTACCTCCGTGTCACGGAGGTCAATTAGGGCGTTCAACTACGTGACACGTTACTGTTCCACCACAGGCCAAATTTTGCATTTTTTCAGCATAGTATAAATTGAACCCTTAGCTTCTAAAATCAGGGAACACGGGATTTTCTAGAAAAACCGAAGGAGGCGTGAAGGAGACTTGAAGAACTCCAATTGGGTTCATATTTTCTTGGTTTCTTTTCATCTATTCTTGTAAGTATATTACTCTAAACATGTTTTCGTGTAATTATACGAACATGAGTGGCTAGAACCCTTCCTCTAGGGTTGAAGCCACAAGATATGATTGTGATTTTGCGGTTTGTTTTGGAATTAAGTTATTGATTGTTGTTTTCGTCTTGCATTCTGGATTGTTGGTTGTTTTCATGATTGATCACCATGAAAACATACACGTTAGCTTAGGCATATGCTTGAGAAAGTATTTATCTCGGTCAGAACATGAGAATGTAAGGAGCATGTTTGTATCTCACGATATAATTTTGTGTTAGGATAGAAATATACCTAATGCCATGCTTGGTTGATAAAATGGGGGTATTGAGAGACCAACTTAGGTTTATCAGATCACCACTCGAAGAAGTAGTTGTGAGGCTAAGTTGAGTTAAATGATTAGGTGAACGAAAGTCCCTAATCATTTCCACGTAAACCACAACATAATTGATTGCCCACGAACTAGAATTAGCATCCTCACTCACAATGATGCAGTGAGGCTAGTTTGTCGTGTTTAGAGGCTCGAAAGACCATGAACATGCAATTCTAATTATGTGAGATGATAATCGATAGGTTCATACTTAAACAATTGCAAATCGTAGTATCGCATGATTATCTGGTTTTAACTCTATGTTGCTCCTAGAGTGAATTTAGAATATTTCGTTGACCATATTTAGACTTAATTAAACCTTCTCGAAAACCTCTAAAATCAACACTTGCGAAAGTTAATATCACACTTGAACTTGATAGTTAGCTGAATTGGTCCAGTCCCTGTGGGTTCGACATTCCGGTTTTTAGAAAGAGCCACTATATTACTTGCACGACCCGTACACTTGCGGGCACGAACACTTCATAGCCTTATGAACCGAATCTGGCCCTATCATCGCAGTTTCACCAACTTTGAACCAACCAATGGGCGATCTACATCTCCACTCATAGAGATCCTCAAACGGTGCCATCTGAATACTGAAATGGTAGCTTTTATTGTATGCAAACTCGATAAGAGGGAAATGATCATCCCAAATACCTTTGAAGTCAATCGAGCATGCTCTCAGCATGTCCTCAAGAGTCTGAATTGTCTGCTCTGCTTGACCATCTTTTGCAGGTGAAATGTTGTGCTAAGCTTAACTTGAGTACCTAGTCCTTTTTTAAACGACCTCCAAAATTGAGAAGTGAATTAATTACCTCTGTCTGATATGATGGACAAGGGAATTCCATGTAACCGAACTAGCTCCTGGATATATAGTTTGGCATAGTCCTCTGCTGAATCTGTGCTTATGACTAGTAGAAAATGAGCGGCCTTGGTCAACCTGTCTACCATAACCCAAATGGAGTCATATTGTCGACGAGTACGAGTTAAACTAGTAATGAAGTACATATTGATTTCTTCCCACTTGCAAGTGGGGATATTGAAATCCTAAAGCACACCTCCCGGTCTGTGGTGCTCAACCTTTACTTGTTGAAAATTGGGGAACTTAGCTACGAATTCTGTGATGTCCTTCTTCATGCCATTCCACCAATAGACTTCCCATAAGTCACGGTACATCTTGGTGGCACCTGGATGAATAGAATACCTGGTTCCATGAGCCTCGTGAAACATCCATCTCCTCAATTTATCCACATCTGGAACACATAAGAGACCCTAGTATCGAAGCACACCATCTCCCCCTATGGAGAAGACCTCTACCTTCCGATTTTGAACCGCTTCCTTTAACTTTACCAAAATAGGTTCCTCATCTTGTCTAGCTTTTACATCAGTCACCAATGATGATTCTGATCCATTCTGAACAATAACACCGCCATCGGTTGAGTCAACCAATCTAACTCCCAATCTTGTGAGCCGATGCACATCCTTCACTATCTCCTTCTTCCCCTCATCCACATCAGACACACTCTCCATAGAGAGTCTGCTAAGTGCATCTACTACTATATTGGCCTTACCCGGATGGTAAAGGACATTCATATCATAGTCCTTGAGTAGATCCAACCACCTTCCTTGCCAAAGATTCAGATATTTCTAGGTAAACACATATCCTGAACTCATATGGTCCATAAACACATCCACATAAACTCCGTACAAATAATGTCGCCATATCTTCAATGGGAATACCACCGCAACCAATTCGAGGTCATGGGTCGGGTAATTCTTCACATGAGCTTTTAGCTATCTGGAGGCATATGCTATAACCTTCCCGTGCTGCATCAACACACACCCAAGTTCGATCATTGAAGCATCACAATACACCACGAACCGATCGGTACCCTCTGATAGAGTTAACATCGGTGCTGAAGTAAGTTGAGTCTTCAACTCTTGGAAGCTCTTCTCACAAGCCTCCAGCCATTGAATATCACATTCTTCTAGGTCAATTTCATCAAAGGTGCTACAATCGATGAGAAACCTTCCACGAACCTTCGATAGTAGCCAGCTAACCAAAAAGCTCCGAATATCCAAAGGATTCACCGGTCTAGGCCAATTCTTCACCACTTCTATTTTTTGAGAATCCACCTTTATACCCTCACTTGACACCACATGGCCAAATATGCCATGGAGTATAACCAAAACTCGCACTTGATGAATTTAGCATATAATTGGCGATCCTTGAGAATTTGAAGCACTATTCTCAAATGAGCGGCATGCTCTTTCTCGTTACAAGAGTATATTAAGATGTTGTCAATAAACACAATCATGAACATATCCAAGTATGGCTTGAACACCCTGTTCATCAAGTTAGTAAAAGTTGCAAGAGCATTTGTTAGTACAAAAGACATAACTACAAATTCAGAATGACCATACCGCGTCCTAAAGGCTGTCTTCTGGATGTCGCACTCCCGAACACTGAGCTGATGGTTCCCAGATATGAGATCTATCTTCGAAAATGTTATACCCTGGGAACCTAAGGATTGAAAATGGAAGTTAAATCAGAGAAAAGTTGGAAAAATATTGTAGCAGAGCAGGACAGGTCACTAGCCGACTCGTTAGGCGACCCTACGGGTCGTCAGGTGACTCGTGGGGAGGGACAAGGGAAGCAAGGGGACTTGTGTCCCCACGAGTGACACAAAAACTCAGGGTAAGCCACCATGAGTTATCATGTCACTCGTGGAGTGATGTGGCAGCTTATTAGGGTTGAAAGGTACCAATGTACCTAGCTCATGGACACAACGAGTCGTGGCCAGTCCCAACAACTCGTTGGGTGGGTCGTTGGAAGCAAGCTTGAGATGATTGGCAGGGTAATCAACAGAGGCTGGTAATGAGTCATTTCCTGAGGCGACAAGTCATTAGGTAGTTCGTTAGGAGCCTGGTAGAATTTCCAGTAGACTTGACGGGAGGACCCAATGACTCATTGACCCTAACAACAAGTCATTAGGTTGCCCGTTTCCTTCGAATTAGTAAGGGACTTCTCATAATTTCCTACACTCCTAAGACCTAAACTTTGTCATTTTGAGGTTGGGACAGGGTCTTTTAAGGGGAAATCATTCATGATAAACCTCATTTGATAAATGTAAGAGTAGAGAGGAAAGTGGAAAGGGATTAAAGTGTTCTTCTTCAAATTCTCCAAGTTTCCATCTAGGGCTTTTCAAGGAAGTTAAGAATCAAGAAGTTCCAGGTATGTGGGGTTTTGAATGGGTGGTTTAATCCCTATCCATGCCCAAATTTTCCGTAATCCTATGTTTAAAATTACAAAAATATGTATGGGTCATAACCCAAATGTATGTTTCCTCAAAAATCTATATGAGCATGTTGTAGTATGTATAAAATCACGGGTTTCGAATTATTGGGCTGTTTTCACTTAGTTTATTCAATATCTGATGATTTAATCCCTAAAAGTACATGTGTCCAAATCATGGGGTTTTTAGTGAAATTCATGGTTATGGTGATTTCTCAAGCATGATATGAACTTTTGAATTTTAAGCATGTTTTCAATTAATCATGTTATTATGATCATGTTTCCTATAAATTTAAGCATTTCAAGTATGATTAAAATTATGGGCAACGCCCACATGTTGCTTATGATTTATGAACTATGCTTTTGGCCGATCCATAGGCCCAATTCCATGGCTAGTATTATGAATGCTCAAGCACGTTATGATTATCACCACTTAACTAGCCATGCATCTCATGTATTAATTTCTATGAGCACGTTGCATGTTTTGGGAGTAGTAATTAACACCGAGTAGGTTTGGGGCCTAGGTTACGCCCCGAATCTCAGAACTACGTGCCACCGTAGGTTATGTGTGGGACCTCCTTAGTGACTGTCCCTTTTTGCCCAATGGGGCCTTCACGAGTAATATCAAACCTTTCGTGGTTCATACCCTTGGCAAGGTATGAACGGCCTCCCGACTAGGCTTACAGGTCGGGCTCCATGTGTGCTCATATGGGGTATGTCGGTTATAGAAATCTCCCACTGTTCCTCATTTTTTTAATGCATGTATTATTATGTTCTTTTGGCTCAAGTTATGCTTTATGAAATGTTTTTCTCTCATGTTATGACTATGAAAGGTTTTCAAATATTTTGGAAATTCTGAGCCTTACAATATACTTATGATTTCAGTCTTTATGATCATGATGTCCCCACTCCTATAACTTTTTTGTTTTAAGTATTGTCTTGGCTACCTCACATACTCAGTACATTCCAAGTACTGACCCATATATCTTCTATGCGGTATCGTTTTATGATACTGGATCCTATTCGCAGGTTCAACATCACTCTTAGCTTGTTCTCAGTTCTCAGTGCTGAGTTCTCATGATTCGGGGGGCTTTAAGTTCTGATTTTTATCTGTCTTTAAGTTTTCAGAATGTTGGGGTTATTTGGGGTCTTGTTCCTTCAACCCGTGTATTATGATTAGAGGCTTTTAGATCTATTTGTAAGTATTCGACTATTTATGCTTGGATCATTTACTGTTGTTTCTTATATTTCCTATCACGATTTTATTTAGTTCATAACTATTAAGCTAATTCTTCCACCTTCTGTGAATGGTTTAGTTATATGCTCATGCCATGGGTTGACTTGGGGTCCCTCAGGGCTCCTTGTCCCGTGTCTACGATTCGGGTGTACTCTCGGATCATGACAAACTTGGTATCAGAGCCAGGTTTAAAGGTGTGCTAGGGAGTGTAAAAGCCGCTTTAGGTAAAGTCTTTTTAATGGTGTGAAACGCGCCACACTTATGACGAAGAGGCTACTAAATGTTTTAGGAAATGTTCCCTTCTTTCATGATTTATGTCATGCTATGAAAAGTCTCTCCATCCTTCTAATTCGTGCTACTCGCGATTGCAAAGAATTATGACCCTTAGAAGAACGAACAGAAGGAGAAATAGAAGGCCACATAGGTGGAAATGATCATGCGTCAGCAAGCCCCACCTGTTCAGGAGCCCCAGGAAATAGAGCTAGCTGTCGATGCTAAGTTTCAGGAAGCTATTCAGATGTTGGCATAGGCCTTGACCGCTCATGTCAACCACCAGGCTGTTGCGTATGTCCCCTAGAATGGTAACGCAGTGGCGACACGGATTATAGTCTTTTTAAAGATGAAACCTCTCGAGTTCACGGGATCAAAGGTGGATGAGGATCCACACGAGTTCACTGAAGGGATGCTTATGGTAAACTAGGTTATGGGGGTGACAAATGAGGAGTGTGTTCATTTTTCCTCTTATCAGCTAAAGGAGTTCTCTTATATTTGGTATAAGCAATGGAAGGACATTAGGGTAGCGGAAGCAAGCCCTATCAGCTAGGATGAGTTCCACATGGCCTTTCTCGACAGGTTCTTCCCTCGGGAGATAAGGGAATTGAAAGAAGATGAGTTTGTTAATCTCAAACAAGGAAAGATGATAGTGTTAGAATATTCACTTGAGTTCACTCGCCTATGAAAGTATGCCCCGGAGTTAGTGATGGACTAGAGGGCGCGGGTGAGCAGATTCATGAAGGGAGTAGCCGAGTATCTAGACAAGGACTGCAGAACAATAATGCTTCATCAGGATATGGACTACCCACAAATAGTCCTTTATGCCCACCAGATGGAGGCAAATCACATGAGGCATAGAGAGGCCAAGAGGGCCAGAACTGATAGCTACAGTTTTCCCAGCCGAGGCCAGGAGGTGGGACTCGCCAGAAGTCCCAGCACAAGTCTATTGCACCAGCACTGTCTTCAGCCAGTACCCCATCCAGGCCTCGAGACGATTAGAGGAGCAGGGACTGATTTTTGAGGGCTCAGAGTAGCGTGCGCACAGAGCGCACATTCCCATCTTGTGCTAGTTGTGGTAAGAATCACCCAGAGAGGTGTTTGGTGGGCTCAGATGCTTGTTTCGGGTGTGGAAAACCCAAACACAGGCTCAGGAATTGCCTCACAGCCAGGTCAGGGTATGGTGGAGCCTGCACTCTAGCAGCTAGTTCAGCAGCTTCAGCGGCACGTCCTACTCAGCAGGGTGCTTCAGCTGGTCTAGCTGGCGGTCAGCGCCAGAATGGTTTTATGCACTTGGATCTCGACAGGAGCAGTAGACTTCTCCCGATGTGGTTACGGGTATGTTGCGAGTATTTCACCTTGATGCTTATGCTTTGTTAGATCTGGGAGCTTCACTGTCTTTTTTGACACCTTACATTACAAGTAACTTTGGAGTCAGTCCTGAAATTTTGTTAGAACTATTTTCTGTGTCTACTCCGGTTGGGGATTTAGCCATAGCGAGGCGGGTATATAGAGGTTGCCTCATTACCATATTGCATAAGGTTACCTCCACAGACTTAGTGGAATTGGCTATGACTAATTTTTACATCATTTTTGGCATGGATTGGTTCTTTGCATGTTATGTTTCTGTTAGCTATAGAACTCGAGCGTTGGAGTTCCGATTTCCAGGTGAACTAGTTTTAGAATGGAGGGGTAGTTCAGTGGTACCTGTAGGCCACTTTATCTCCTATCTCAAGGACCGAAAAATGATTGCTAAGGGTTGTATTTACCTTTTGGTTAGGGTTAAGGATGCCACATTCGAGACCCCGACCATTTAGTCAGTCCCCGTGTATGTGAGTATCCCGAGGTTTTTCCAGATATCCCGCCAGGTGTTCCTCCCGAGAGAGAGATTGAGTTTGAGATCGATCTTTTACCCGACACACAATCCATATTGATTCCTCCTAACTGAATGGCCCCAGCCGAGCTAAAAGAGATAAAGGATCAGTTGAAGGATTTGCTAGATAAGGGTTTCATCAGATCGAGTAAGTCTCCATGGGGTACCCCAGTGTTTTTTGTCCGGAAGAAAGATGGTTCTCTTCGGATTTGTATTGACTATAGGTAGTTGAACAAGGTCACCGTCAAGAATAGATACCCTTTACCCAGGATTGATGACCCATTTGATCAACTTCAGGGTGCCAAATATTTCTCCAAGATAGATTTTAAGACCGGGTACCACCAGCTTAGGGTTCGGGAGAGAGACATCCCGAAGACGGACTTGGTATGGCCATTATGAATTTATTGTTATGTATTTTGGACTAACCAATGCCCCTGCAGCTTTTATGGACCTGATAAACAGGGTATTCAAGGCATATCTGGATATGTTCATGATCGTGCTCATTTACGACATATTAATATACTCTAGGAGCGAGGAGGAGCATGCCACACACCTGAGGGTAGTACTCCAGACCCTCAAGGATAACTAGCTATATGCCATGTTCAGCAAATGTGAGTTCTGTAGTTGCATTCTTTGGACATGTAGTGTCAAGCGAAGGTATAAGGGTGGACTCCTAGAAAATAGAGGCAGTGAAGAACTGGCCCAGACTGGTAAACCCTTCAGAGATCAGGAGCTTTTTGGGCTTAGCAGGTTACCATCAGAGGTTCGTAGAAGGTGTCTCATCCATTATATCCCCATTGACTAGATTGACTCAGAAAAAGGTGAAGTTCCAATGTTCAGAGGCATATGAGAAGAGCTTCTAGGAATTGAAAGCCCAACTCACTTCAGCATTGGTGCTGACTTTACTGGAGCGCACCAATGGCTTTGTGGTATACTGTTATGCTTCGAGAGTCAGACTGGGATGTGTATTGATGCAACATGGGAAATTCATAGCATATGTTTCCAGGATGCTAAAAGTTCACGAGAAGAATTATCCGATCCATGATCTTGAGTTGGCCACGGTGGTATTTTCTTTGAAGATATGATGACACTACTTGTATGGAGTTCATGTATATGTATTCACGGACCACAAGAGCTTGCAATATGTGTTCACACAGAAGGATCTCAATCTTTGGCAACGGAGGTGGTTGGAGCTACTTAAGGACTATGACATGAGTTTCCTTTACCACCCTGGTAAGGCCAACGTGGTAGCGGATGCCCTTAGTAGATTCTCTATGGAGAGTGTGTCGCACGTGAGTGAAGACAAGAAGGATCTGGTGAGGGAGGTACATCGACTTGCACGGTTGGGAATTAGATTAGTTGGCTGAATCGGTGGTGGTGTAGTTGTTCAGAAAGGATCAGAGTCGTCCTTTGTAACAGAGGTGAAGGCTAAACAAGATGAAGATCCAATACTGGTAAGGTTGAAAGAAGCTATTCAAAGTCAAAAGGTAGAAGTCTTCTCCAAAGGGGAAGATGGTGTACTTCGCTACCAGGGTCACTTATGTGTTCCAAATGTGGGTGATTTGAGGTGCCGGATATTGCATGAGGATCAAGGATCCAGATATTCTATACATCCCAGTGCCACCAAAATGTATCATTCCTTGCGGGATATCTACTGGTGGAATGGCATGAAGAGGGATATTGCAGAATTTGTAGCCAAGTGTCCGAATTGCCAACAGGTGAAAGTTAAGCATCAGAGACCAGGATGTGTACTCTAGGATATCAGCATTCCTACTTGGAAGTGGAAATAAATCAACATGGACTTTATAATAGGTTTTCCCCGCACTGGTAGATAGTATGACTCCATTTGGGTTGTGGTGGACAGGTTGACCAAGGCTGCCCATTTTCTACTGGTCAAAACCACCGATTTAGCTCCAAATTATACATTAGAGAGTTGGTTAGATTGCATGGAGTGCCCCTGTCCATCATATCGGATAGAGGTACTCAGTTCACTTCTCAGTTCTGGAGATCTTTTCAAAAGGAACTTGGTACCCTAGTCAAGCTTAACACGACATTTCATCCACAAACAGATGGCTAGGCGGAGCAGACTATCCAAACTCTTGAGGAAATGTTAAGATCTTGTGCTATTGATTTCAAGGGTAGTTTGGATGAACATTTACCTCTTATTGAGTTTTCCTGCAACAACAGCTATCACTCTAGCATCGAAATGACACCATTTGAGGCTCTTTACGGCTGAAGGCGTAGATCGCCCATTGGTTGGTGAGGCTTTGTTAGTGGGTCCAGATTCAGTCCACGAGGCTATGGACAAAGTTCAGTTGATAAGAGAAAGGCTGAAAATGACTCAAAGTCTCCAAAAGTCTTATGCGGATATGAGGAGAAGAGAATTTGAGTTCGAGATTGATGATCGGGTGTTTCTGAAGGTATCTCCCATGAAGGGAGTAATGAGATTCGAAAAGAAAGGAAAACTCAGCCCCCACTATATTGGTCCATACTGGATTTTGAGATGAGTGGGTAAAGTAGCCTATGAGTTATAGTTACCTTCAGTTCATCCCGTATTTCACGTATCGCTCTTGAAAAAGTGCTTTGGAGATCTAGCCTTACTTGTTCCGGTGGAAAGTGTTGGTATGAAAGATAGCCTCAGTTATGAGGAAATTCCTGTTGCAATCTTGGATCATCAAGTTCAGAGGCTGAGGAAAAAGGAAGTGGCTTCGATAAAGGTTTTATGGAGAAATCATAATATGGAGGGAGCTACGTGGGAAGCTGAAGCGGATATGATGGCTAAATACCCCATTTGTTCCCTACCGGCTCAGTTTCAGTTTGAGGTATCAGTTTTTTCCCTAAACCTCTAATCAGTTTTTCATGTTTTGTTCAGGCATACAATTTTGTTTTATGATACGATATATGTATGCGATTTCTGAATTCATTCCAGCTATGTAGTTTTTTGGGGGGCGTAGTCGTTCCATTAATTTTCGACTTATATGATCAATATTTATATATGGTGATTGTTTGTTCCTGAGTTCTCTGCATGTTTCTAATTCGAGGATGAATGTTCACAAGGGGGAGATATTATTATACCTCAGAACCCAAGGATCGGATATTGAAGTTGAAATGGAGAAAAGTTGGAAAAATATTGCAGTAGTGCAAGACGACTCACTAGACGACTCGTCAGGTGACCCCACGAGTTGTCAGGTGACTCGTGGGGAGGGCTAAGGGAAGTAAGGGGACTAGTGTCCCCATGGGTGACACAACGACTCGTGGTCATCCACCATGAGTCGTCTTGTCACTCATGGGGTGATGTGGCAGCTTATTAGGGTTGAAAGGTTCTAATGTACCTAATGGATTGACCCAACGAGTCGTGGCCAGTTCCAACAACTCGTTGGGTGGGTCGCTGGCAGCATGCTCGAGATGATTGGTAGGGTAATCAATGGAGGCTGGTAATGAGTCATTTCCTGGGGGGACGAGTCGTCAGGTCTTCCATTAGGAGCCTGGTAGAATTTCCAGTAGACTCGACGGGGGGACCCAACGACTCGTTGGCCCTGGCAACGAGTCGTTAGGTTGCCCGTTGGGGTCTCCCATCAGTTATTTTCTGCGAATTAGTAAGGGACTTCTCGTAATTTCCTACACTCCTAGGACCTAAACTATGTCATTTTGAGGTTGGGATAGGGTCTTTTAAGGGGAAATCATCCATGATAAACCTCATTTGAAGCACGTAAGAGTAGAGAGGAAAGGGGAAAGGGATTCAAGTGTTCTTCTTCAAATTGTCCAAGTTTCCATCTAGGGATTTTCAAGGGAGTTAAGAATCAAGACGTTCCAGGTATGTGAGGTTTTGAATGGGTGGTTTAATCCCTACCCATGCCCAATTTCTCCCTAAGCCTACGTTTAAAATTACCAAATCTCTATGGGTCATAACCCAAATGTATGTTTCCTCAAAAATCGATATGAGGATGTTGTGGTATGTCTAAAATCATGGGTTTCGAATTATTGGGCTTTTTTAACTTATTTTATTCCATATCTGATGATTTAATCCCTAAAAGTACATGTTTCCCAAATCATGGGGTTTTTATTGAAATTCATGGTTATGGTGATTTCTCAAGCATGATATGAACTTTTGAATTTTAAGCATGTTTTTAATTACTCATGTTATTATAATCATGTTTCCTATAAAATTAAGCATTTCAAGTATGATTGAAATTATGGGCAATGTCCACAAGTCGCTTATGATTTATGAACTATGATTTTGGCTGATCCACGGGCCCAATGCCATGGCTAGTATTATGAATTCTCAAGCATGTTATGATTATCACGATTTAACTAGCCATGCCTTTCATGTATGAATTTTTATGAGCGCGTTTCATGTCTTGGGAGTAGTACTTAACAGCGAGAAGGTTGGGTGCCTAGGTTATGCCCTGAATCTCAAAACTATGTGCCACCGTAGGTTATGTTTGGGACCTCCTCAGTGACTGTCTCTTTTTGCCCTATGGGGCATTCACGAGTGATATTAATCCTTTCATGGTTCATACCCTTAGCAAGGTATGAATGGCCTCCCGACTAGGCTTACATGTCGGGCTCCATGTGTGCTCATATGGGATATGTCGGCTATAGAAATCTCCCACTATTCCTCATTATTTTAATGCTTGTATTATTATGTTCCTTTGGCTCAAGTTATGCTTTATGAAACTTTTTTCTCATCTTATGACCATGACAGGTTTGCGAATATATTGGAAATATTGAGCCTGGCAACATACTTATGATTTCAGTCTTTATGATCAAGATGTCCCCACTCCTATAACATTTATGCTTTAAGTATTGTCTTGCATGCCTCGCATACCTCGCATACTCAGTACATTTCAAGTACTGACCCGCATATTTTTTATGCAGTATCATTTTATGATATAGGATCTGGTTCGTAGGTTCAGCATCGCTCTTAGCTTGCTCTCAATTCAGCTCCTCAGTTCTCAGTGGTGAGGTCACGACCCGAACATACACCCAGATTGTAGACACGGGACAAGGGACCCCGAGAGACCCCAAGTCAACCCATGGCACATGCATTCAAGTAATCTCATTTAAATAACTGGAATAATAAGAATAAACATCGTGGAAACATAACCATGTCATAACATCAGGAAATACCAAACATTTACATAAGCTGAATACTACTCGATTGTCCGAAAGCCTCTAACACGTAAGATGGGTTGATGGGATAACATCCCCAACTAACCCGATCAATACTGAAACATAATCAGTAGGAAAGTTTATCAAACATCCCTCGGAACATGAGGACTCACCAACCAGCTGTATCGTAGGCTGGGATGGACAAAGGATGAGGATGAGCCTGAGATTTGTACCTTGTATCATGAAATGATACAGCATAGAAAGTATGTAGTCAGTACATGGAATGTACTGAGTATGCAAGGTAAGTAATTTTAAAAGTAAGTAAACTCAAATAAACATAGGAGAAGGACATCACGCTTAAATCAAAATCTTCGTAATAAAACATAAGGCTCATGACTTTCAAATCATTCATAATCATTTGTCATCATAATCGTAATTAACTTTATCAAAATACAACTTGAGATAGTAACATAAAGATAAAAATGCATAAAACATGCTTAACAATGGGAGGACTCATCATAACCGACAACATCATGGTAGAGCCTTTCATGATGCCCAATGTCTCACTCAAGTGGGCAGAGCTGACCCTGGCTTACCAAGCGAGGGTCGTGCATAAGACATGATATCACATTTGAGGGGATCATTATCAATACATCATATAATTTAAAAACCTATGGCAGCACGTGGTTACGAGACATTAGCATAGTCCTTTGAACGATGGGCTGGTAGGTGCTAGACACGGCTCCCAAAGACATGCATATGCGCTCATATATAAATCCTTAAAATCATGCATAAAAATTCATTGGCTAAGATATAAAATTTATCATCATTGATCCCCTTTAAAACGTGCTTAGCCAAGAATCAAGGCCCTTTTTATTGGCCTACATGATAAATCGATAAATCATGAAATTCATTTCATAAATCATAAATCATTCTTTATCATGTGGGCATTGCCCAATGCTTCATCATACTCAATTCTTTAAAAATATGCTCATAAACATGGGTAACTTGGATTCAAGCATTTTCATAATCAATAAACTTAAAATAATGAATATTCATCATAAATAAAAATTTTCATAAACTTCCATAAATGGGCAATTTAAATTTAAAAAGATTGAAACATGATTTTGAAAAAAATAATAAAAAACCTGCCCAACATGCATAATTCAATAACTAAAACTCAATTAAATCATATCCATATAAAGAGAAATCATATCTTCATGCCTTGGGTAAAACCCCATGGAATTTGAGTAGGAGAATTCATGAATTAAATTGAAATTGGGCATGGGTGAAGAAAAATTCTACCCATTTTAAAACCCTACATACCTGGGAATAGATGGTCTTGAAGTTCCTTGAACACCCACAAAGAATTTGATGAAAATTTCAGAAGAAGGCCTTGAATCTCCCAAAAACCTCTCTAAAATCCTTGCATGAGAATGGCATGCAGAAAGGGCTTAACCCATCTTATCTAACTCAGAAACATATCAAAACCGACGTAGTTTAGGCCTTAGGGACTTAGAAAGTTATGAAAACACCCTGATTAAAATGCAAGAATTTCTAGTCGCTAGTCCTCACGAGGGACCTAATGGGTCGTTGCCACAGGGCATGATTTATTTCCTTGATCCGTAGAGTCCACTGCCCAAACCTCCAAGGGAAACCCACGGGTGAGTTCACGAGTCGTGAGGTCAGACCACAAGTCATGGTCACCTTCTGTGGCCTACACTGCCCAACACAATTTTGCCTATCCTCCAAGGTTGAGCACGGGTGACCTCACAAGTCGTGAGGTCTGACCTTGTGGTCAAGCCAGTGGCCTCCTCACTTAGGCCTTGCCTCACCAAGCTGACCACAATTCACCTCACGACTTGTGGTCACTCCTCACGACTCACCTTACGAGTTGTTCTGTGACCTGGTGCGAATTTTTAGTTTTTCTCTATTTTCACTCCCGGATCTGATTCTTGGGTTCCCGGGGTATAACAATAAATCCCCCTTAAGAACATTCATGCTCGAATGTTAGAAACATGCAGAAAAATCAGAAACAAGTTATCACCATATACGATTACCAATCATTTAAGTCGAAAACTAATGGAATGACAACCTCCGAAAGGAACTACATAGCTAAGTTGAATTCAAACATCACATATATTTACCATATCATAAAACAAACTTATACAAATGAACTGAACGGGAAAAGATGATTAAAGGTTTAGGGCAAAACTGGTACCTCAGCCGGTAGGGAACAAATGAGGTTATTTAGCCATCATATCTTCTTTGAATTCCCACGTGGCTCCGTTAACATACTGATTTCTCCATAACACCTTTACTGAAGCTAATTCTTGTTCCTCAACCTCTGAACCTGCCGTTCTAAGATTTCAACGGGAATTTCTTGTTAACTGACGCTGTCCTTCACCCCAATGCTGTCTACCAGAACTACCAAGGATGGATCACCCAAGCACTTCTTCAAAAGTGACACAGGAAAGACAGAATGAATCGAAGATAGCTCCGACGGAAAGTCCAACACATACGAAACTATCACGCCCCGCCTTGGGGGGTATGACTAGCACCTGGTGCCCTGTTAAGATCTGAACTGCTAGACTACTAAGCCTAAGCACATCTGGTGCCTGGCTGGCTCTAACTCTGATTCACGGAAACAACGGGTTATATAACGGATGTAAACACCGCCTCCAGCCGACAAGGCCTATAGCACCCTGTACTATAACATCAGCTAACCAGAATAACATTTATATAGGGAAACCTATGCAGACCAACAAGGCCACCATGCTGTCTAGTTATCTCCAAATCAGTATAACAAATGCTAAATAACTACGTGACGGGCAAGGTCACCACTACTAACTGGATACGACCCCACACGGCCAACATAAACAACAATACTAAATAGCTAAACATACGCATGGACCCACACGACCGTCACAACTAACCATAGGGAGATATATATACACAATCTGCAAGCCTCTAAGAATATTGATAACATGGTCGGGATAGGACCCTGACCTACCCGTACTATACAACAAAAGAAAATGATGTAAACCTCTGAATATCAAGCTCCGGATAACAGGAGCTGATGACTCTGCACTGGCTAGGATCATGAGGGATCGACTCCTCATCTATAGGTACCTGCAGGTAAGTAATGCAACGCCCCAAATAGGCGTCAGTACCACTGGTACTGAGTATGCAAAGCAAACTGAACATAATTGAATATAAGCAACATAACTAGAATTTCTGAACAGTAGGAAATATTTGAAACTATCTGGACTGATGAAATCTGAAACGAGCTTATCTGTACTGAGAGTAAGGTAGGAGCATACCTGTTGTCATGGCGACCTACTATTTATCAGCTAATAGATATCAAGTATATACATATATATAACAAACAAGGACCTATACCAGCCCCCATAAGCCGAAAGTTGCCAACCAACACACAATCTATATACCCCTACCCGGGTCAAAACCTTCCAAAAATAAATCACTCCACTCGCCTACTAACTACGAGAATCTCTACCGGACCCCTTGGGTCTGCAGCTCGGGCTATAGCCTCTGACTATAACTGTGTCTGAATCCGAAGGACTCCTATACTATAACTTCTGTATCTATAATCTGCCCCTGGGCGCAAGCGCACAACAGGGTAAGTTATACTGCTATGTTGATCAGCCTGATATGGGGAATGCTGCATCCCATCTTCGTCCTACTGCAGACGGCATGCCACTCCTTTGAGTGACATATCCCCACCCTCTGGTGGGCGAGTCGACACAACTATTAACCCAGGGGCGGCAACGACGCTCCAAGGGTGCCCTCATATCACAAACAGGTCTCAACAAACAATAATCACGTATACCAAGCACGTCTGATCTGAAAATACTATCTGTATTCTGATTTCTTATTCTGAACTCTTTTCTGCTTTGAACTGATTCTCATACTGAACTATACTGTATCTGAGATATCTTCTGACTATCTAATATTGCTTTACTAACTTTCATTCTGAATATATATATATCATAATATTATAAAACATGCTTGTTAGATTCATACTGGACTCAATTCTTGACTTCTAAATTCTTTCTTCTATAGTTCACGCTATTTGCTATACTGGATTACTAGCCAAAGGAATTAGCTTTACATACCTTCGCTTCGGATTTCCCGACTAACTGGCATAGCTCGGTCAGTACTTCTGCTATTTCTCCCAACTGCATTCATATATATGTCAATTAGAACTAAATACGCTAATATTCTGGAAGAAAATATCACTTTCAATATATATATATAGCCCAAACTTTGGCTTATCGAAAAACGATCAAAAACTCGCTATTTCTCGAGAGTCCAGAAGGGAGAAATACTCACTTTAGGGCTAGGAGTATATTGACAATAATTTGGAGCAATTCCACTTACCTTAGCTCGGTAGCACGACGATTCGCCAGCCGAATTTCACGAAACTAAATCCGTAGGAATGCTACTTACTGCTTAATACCTCGGTATCTGGAGTTAATTGAGTTTGGATCGCGTTTGATGGCGTAATCAGATGAATATTATACGGAATCCTCATTCTCCCTGTTTTACTTCATGTTCTCTGGAAATTATATGATGAAATGAAGATAAAAACCGAAGTTGGAGGCTTTTATACTTGGGGCTGCACCTTACCTCCGTGACACGTTGTGTATCATGGAGCCTAGCCTCCGTGCCATGCTGTGTATCGTGGAGGTGAGCCTCCGTGACACTCTGCCCATCGCGGAGGAGGTCTGCCAGCCTTCTCTTGTGATGATTCGACGTGTCACTTATCCGATCTTTCCCCAGGCCTTTTCCTAGCATGTATGGCATTCAAAAACTCTTAACCAACATGAGAATAGGCCATCTACATGTCGAGAATTTACAGGATGTAACATTCTCCCCCCCTTAAGAACATTCATCCTCGAATGTAAACTTCTATTTATAGGATTTCTCGACTTATTCAACTTATTTTTAAAAAAATTTTGGCAGAGTCTCCCCTGTAATATGGACTATCTCAAGAACCTGAAATGCAGAAAAGTCCAATACAGGTACTCCACACAATACTATAGTATCCATCTCATAAAAGACTAGAGTCGACTATCTCATTTATACATATACTATAAGGCACTATATAAAATAACAATACTGACATACCTCTTCACTGATTAGGCTTGAAACAAGTGAGGATATCTGATTTTCATATCTTCCTCTGCTTCCCAGGTCATCTCTTCTCGGTTCCTATCACGGCATAGCACCTTGACAGAAGCAATATCTTTGGTTCTCAATCTACGAATCTGTCTGTCTAAGATAGCTACTGGAACCTCTTCATAGGCCAGCTCTTCCGTAACCTGGACATCCTGGACTGGGACAACTCTGTGAGGGTCTCCTATGAACTTCCTTAGCATAGATAAGTGGAAAAGTGGATGAACAGACTCTAATTCTGGAGGCAAGTTCAATTCGTATGCCACTCGGCCCACTCTCTGCCGAATCTGATAAGGCCCAACGAATCTCGGGCTAAGCTTACCTCTCTTACCGAATCTCATCACCCCTTTTATCGAAGATACTTTCAGAAATACCCAGTCATTCACATCAAATTCCAGGCCTCTGTGCGGCATATCAGCATACAATTTTTAGCGACTCTGTGCAGTCAGTAGGCATTCTCTGACAAGCTTTACCTTCTCCTATGACTGTTGAATAATATCTAGCCCAATCAGTGCTGACTCTCCCACTTCAAACCAGCCAACTGGCGATTTGCATTTTCGTCCATACAATACCTCAAAGGGCGCCATCTGGATAGCTGAGTGATAGCTATTATTATAAGAAAACTCAATTAGTGGCAAATGCTCATCCCAGCTACCTCCAAAATCTAGCACACACGCCCGTAGGATGTCCTCGAGCGGCTGAATAGTGCGTTCAGCCTGTCCATTTGTCTGAGGGTGGAATGCTATGGTCAAATTAATCTGCATTCCCAGACCTCTCTGAAATGACTGCCAAAATCTAGCTGTAAATTGTGCTTCTCTGTCAGAGATAATAGATACTGGAACACCATGTAATCTAACTATTTCTCTGATATACAATTCGGCATAATCCTCGGCAGAGAAAGTAGCTTTCACTAGCAGGAAGTGGGCTGATTTCGTCAGTCTGTCAACTATTACCCAAATGGAGTCATGTCTATGTATGGTATGGGGTAATCCTTGTACAAAGTCCATGTTCACTGCTTCCCATTTCCATAGAGGCACAGCTATGTCCTGAGTCAATCCGCCAGGTTTCTGGTGTTCCGCTTTTACATATTGGTAGTTAGGACATTGGGCTACAAATTCTGCTATTTCCCTCTTCATACTTGGCCACCAATAGATTTACTTGATATCGTGGTACATTTTCATCGCGCCTGGGTGGAGAGAGTAGCAGGCGTAATGTACCTCATTCATAATCTGCTGGCGGAGCCCTGAAACATCTGAAAGACAGAGGCGGCCCTTACATCGCAGCACTTCATCCTCAGTTATCTGAAAATCTGGCGCTTTCCCTTGCTGAATTGTGTCCTTAAGCTGGACCAGGTCAGGATCTTCATATTGCCGTTCTTTTACCTCCACAACTAATGACGACACAATGGTGTTCTGAATTACCGCTCTGTTGTCCTTTGTTTCTGCTACACGAACAACTAGGCTGGCTAATTGATGTATTTCTCTGATCAACTTCTGCTGCTCGGGCTGCAAATATGCCAAACTTCCCATTTATTTACGGCTGAGAGCATCTGCTACTACATTGGCTTTTCCCGGATGATACAGAATGTCCACGTCATAATCTTTCAATAACTCCAACCAGCGACGCTGTCACAAATTCAACTCCCACTAAGTGAAGATATACTGTAGGCTCTTACGATGTATGAAAATATCCACATAGATGCCATACAAGTAATGTCTCCATATCTTTAAGGCATGGATCACTGCGGCTAACTCCAGGTCATGGGTAGGGTAATTCTTTTCGTGTTTCCTCAGCTGTCTGGAAGCATATGCAATCACTTTACCGTGCTATATCAACAAACAACCCAACCCAATACCTGATGCATCACAATACACTGAATAACCCTCTGTACCTTCCGGTAATGCTAACACTGGAGCGGAGGTTAATCTGTCTTTTAATTCTTGGAAACTCTGCTCACATTCCTCTGTCCACTGAAACTTTACTGCTTTCTGTGTCAGCTTAGTCAGAGGTGCCACTATAGTGGAGAATCCCTCAACAAATCTTCTGTAATATCCCGCTAATCCAAGAAAACTGCGGACTTCGGTCAGAGTGGTAGGTCTAGGCCATGTTTTGACTGCTTCTATTTTCTAGGTGTCAACCTGTATACCAGCATCCGACACAATATGTCCCAAGAAGGCTACTGAGTTCAGCCAGAATTCACATTTGGAGAACTTAGCATATAACTGGCAGTCCCTAAGAATCTGGAGCACTGTCCGTAAATGATTCTGGTGGTCTGCCTCAGAGCGAGAATACACCAAAATATCATTAATAAATACTATCACGAACAGGTCCAGATATGGTCTGAAGGTGTTGTTCGTCAGGTCCATAAATACTGCTGGGGCATTCGTCAACCCAAAGGACATAACTAAGAATTCAAAGTGGCTATATCGGGTCTTGAAGGCTGTTTTGGGAATGTCGTTTTCACGAACTCGAACCTGATGATATCTGGATGATAAGCCAATCTTGGAGAAATATCTGGCCCCCTGTAACTGATCAAACAAATCATCTATTCTAGGAAGCGGATACTTATTCTTGACTGTAACCTTATTTAGCTGTCGGTAATCTATACACATGCGGAGCGAGCCATCCTTCTTTCTCACAAATAGGACTGGCGCACCCCACGGTGAAGTACTCGGCCTAATAAAGCCCTTATCTAACAGGTCCTTCAGGTTCTCTTTTAATTCCCTGAGTTCAGCAGGAGCCTTACGATACGGAGGAATTGATATTGGCTAAGTGCCTGGTAGTAAGTCGATTGCAAAATCTATTTCCCTTTCTGGGGGAATACTAGGTAACTCATCTGGAAATACATCAGGGAATTCATTCACCACTAGAACAGACTGGAGTGTCGGAGACTCTACCCGAACATCCTGAACCTTGACTAGGTAGTAAATACATCCCTTTGCCTGAAGGTAGGAAATAAACCTACCTTTTGACGTAGCTGTGCCACCCTTCCACTCTCGCGCTGCCTCCCCTGTAAAGTGGAATCGGACCGTCTTGTCCAACACTCTATGTTGGCATAGCACGGCACCAACCAATCCATGCCCATAATGGCATCAAAATCAATCATCTCTAGTTCTACCAGATTTACTGTAGTCTGACTATTAGCAACCTCTACTGTACACCCTCGATAAATTTTGCTAGCTATAATGGAGTCACCGACATGTGTAGATACTAAGAAGGGCTTCTGTAACAATTCTGGTGCAACACTAAACTTTTCAGCCAAAAATGAGGTAACATAGGACAAAGTGAACCCTGGATCAATCAATATATAAGCAGGGCATGAGCAATTAGTCATCATACTTGTTACCATATCGGGAGACGCCTCTGATTCCTGTCTCCCTAGTAATGCATAGGTACGGCTTGAGCCCGTACCTGAACTAGAGGCTCCTGATCTACCTTGGCCTCTACCTGCTGAACCTGAGAGCCTACGCCCTGCCAAGGTTGTTGGAGCTCGTGGCCCTGCGGATCCCCTGTCCTGGCTATATCGCTACCTTGCCCCCTGGCCGGACAATCTCTCATCATGTGCCCCTCCTACCCGCATATATAACATCTTGAGGAGCCATATCTACAAGCTCCGATGTGAGTTCAGCTGAAAATAGGGCAGGGTGGGGGTATGTATCTGCTCTTCTCTACCCTTCTCTGCTGAGGCGAATTCACTGTTCGAGAACTGCCACCAGTCTCTGACTTCCCTCGATGAATAAATCTACCCCTTTACTGTTGTGGTGGAGGTGGGGGTCTAGGGGGCCTGTTTAACAGCCGGGGCTTGGGTCCTCTATGAATCTCCCTCCGTATTTCATCTGATCTATCCCTGTGGCGCTGCTCCTGATTTATCAGTCTATTATCCTGTTACCGCTGTCTAAGGCCCTCAATAGTCTGGGCAAAGGCCTGAACCCGGGCAATGTCCATATCTTCCCGTAATGTAGCTGTCATGCATGCCTCAATGTATTCTGGGTTCAGACCCATAATAAACCGGTGGACTCTGGATGGCATGGTGTCCACAAAAGCTGGAGCATAGCAGGCTAAGGAGTCAAACTGTAGGGCATATTCTCGTACGCTCCTCGCCCCCTGCTCCAAGTGCAAGAACTGATCCATCCGGGCCTGCCGGCTCTCCCGTGGCAAATAACGATCCAGGAAGGCCTCCGAGAAGCTGGACAAGGTCGGAGGGGCAACATCTCTCCCTCGAGACCTTTCCTAGCTCTTGTACCATAATACAACTACGTCTCGCAACCGGAATACTGCTAACTCAACTGATTCTATAGGTGTCACATGCATGATCCGGAAGATTCTTTGCATCTGATCCAAGAAATCCTGGGGGTCCTCTACCTGATCTGACCCTGTGAACTGTGAGGGACTCAATGCAAAAAATTCCCTGACCCTCGAACTGCCAAATCCACCTGATGGCTCTGTTGTTACAAGTGGCATTGATTGGCGCTGAGTGGCCATCATTTGTGCCAACATAACAACTGCACTGCGAACCTCCTGGTTGGATAGTGTAGGTACAGGAGTTATCGGAGGCAGTGTCATTCCGAATGGCTCCTGGTGAGATGGGGACTGCTGAGAAGGCTGTGATGATGCCTCTATATCGCCCTCAGATCAGGCTGATTCTAAATGAAGCTGAGGCATCCTGCTGGTGCCTTCTCCTGCTGCGATATCCAACCTTCTACTTGTGGCAGGGTGTCACTAGTCTGCCATTTTTATCTGTAGACAAAGAATATGATAAGTTTTAAGAACTCGACCCTATACTCTACCACTCTACAGCACGACTGACTAGGAAGAAAGAGTAACCATCCTATCATGCCTTGCAACCTCCTGCCTATAGTATGTGGTGCACAACACATCCATAGACAAGACTCTACTTAGCACGGCTTGCAAACTCCCTAGGACACGACCTGCTCTGATACAAAGTTTGTCACGCCCCGCCTTGGGGGGTATGACTGGCACCTGGTTCCCTGTTAGGATCTGAACTGCTAGACTACTAAGCCTAAGCACATCTGGTGCCTGACTGGCTCTAACTCTGATTCACGGAAACAACAGGCTATATAAGGGCTGTAAACACAGCCTCTGGCCGACCATGCCTATAGCCACCTATACTATAACTTCAGCTAACAAGAATAACATTTATATAGGGAAATCTATGCGGGCTGACAAGGCCACCATGCTGTCTAGTTATCTCCAAATCAGTACAACAAATGCTAAACAACTACGTGACCGGCAAGGTCACCACTACTAACTGGATACGGCCCCACACGGCCATCATAAACAATAATACTAAACAGCTAAAATACGCACGGCCCCACACGACCGGCACAACTAACGACAGGGATATATATATACACAATCTGCAAGCCTCTAAGAATACTGATAAGATGGTTGGGACAGGGCCCCGACCTACCCGTACTATACAACACAAGAAAATGATGTAAACCTCTCAATATCAAGCTCCAGATGACAGGAGCTGATGATTCTGGGCTGGCCAGGATCACGAGGGATCGGCTCCTCATCTATAGGTACCTGCAGACAAGTAATGCAGCGCCCCAAACGGGTGTCAGTACCAATGGTACTGAGTATGCAAGGCAAACTGAACATAACTGAATATAAGCAACATAACTAGAATTTCTGAATAGTAGGAAATATCTGAAACTATCTGGACTGATGAAATATGAAAAGAGCTTATCTGTACTGAGAGTAAGGTAGGAGCATACCTATCGTCATGGCGACCTACTATTTATCAGCTAATAGATATCAAGTATATACATATATATAACAAACAAGGACCTATACCAGCCCCCATAAGTCGGAAGGTGCCAACCAACACACAATCTATATACCCCTACCCGGGTCAAAACCTTCAAAAAATAAATCACTCCACTCGCCTACTAACTACGAGAACCTCTACCGGCCCCCTTGGGTTTGCAGCTCGGGCTATGGCCTCTGACTATAACTATGTCTGAGTCTGGAGGACTCCTGTACTGTAAACTGTAATTTGTATCTTTAATCAGTCCCCTGGGCGCAAGCGCACAACAGGGTAAGCTATACTGCTATGTTGATCAGCCTGATATGGGGAATGCTGCATCCCATCTTCGTCCTACTGCAGACGGCATGTCACTCCTTTGAGTGACGTATCCTCACCCTCTAGCGGGCTAGTCGACATAGCTATTAACCTAGGGTCGGCAAGGACACTCCAAGGGTGCCCTCATAGCACAAACAGGTCTCAACAAACAATAATCACGTATAGCAAGCATGTTTGATCTGAAAATAATATTGTATTCTGATTTCTTATTTTGAACTCTTTTCTGCTTTGAACTGATTCTCATACTGAACTATACTGTATCTGAGATATATTCTGACTGTCTGATATTGCTTTACTAACTTTCATTCTGAATATATATATCATAATATAATAAAACATGCTTGCTAGATTCATACTGGACTCTATTCTCGACTTCTAAATTCTTTCTTCTATAGTTCACGCTATTTGCTATACTGGATTACTAGCCAAAGGAATTAGCTTTACATACCTTCGCTTCGGATTTCCCAACTAACTGGCATAGCTCGGTCAGTACTTCTACTATTTCTCCCAACTGCATTCATATATATGTCAATTAGAACTAAATACACTAATATTCTGGAAGAAAATATCACTTTCAATATATATATATAGCCCAAACATTGGCTTATCGAAAAACGGTCAAAAACTCGCTATTTCTCAAGAGTCCAGAAGGGAGAAATACTCACTTTAAGGCTAGGAGTATATTGACACTAATTTGGAGCAATTCCAATTACCTTAGCTCGGTAGCACGACGATTCGCCGGCCGAATTTTCACGAAACTAAATCTGTAGGAATGCTCCTTACTACTTAATACCTCGGTATTTGGAGTTAATTTGAGTTTGGACCGCATTTGATGGCGTAATCGGATGAATATTATAAGAAATCCTCATTCTCCCTGTTTTACTTCGTGTTCTCTGGAAATTATATGATGAAATGAAGATAAAAACCGAAGTTGGAGGCTTTTATACTTGGGGCTGCACCTCACCTCCGTGACACGCTGTGTATCGCGGAGCCTAGCCTCCGTGACACGCTGTGTATCACGGAGGTGAGCCTCCGTGACACTCTGGCCATCGCGGAAGAGGTCTGCCAGCCTTCTCTTGCGATGGTTCGACGTGTCATTATCCGATCTTTCCCCGGGCCTTTTCCTAGCATGTATGGCATTCAAAAACTCTTAACCAACAAGCGAATAGGCCATCTACATGTCAAGAATTTACAGGATGTAGCAGCCACTTTACAAACTCTTCTCATAACCTGGTAAGGGCTGACATGGCGGGGACTGAGTTTACCTTTCTTTCCGAACTGCATGACTCCCTTCATGGGAGATACCCTTAGAAATACCCAGTTGACCACATCAAAGTCAAAATCTCTTCTCCTCACATCAACATATGACTTCTGACGACTCTGAGCGGTTTTCAATCGATCCCTTATCAACTGAACCTTCACCGTCGCCTCATGAACCGAATCTGGGCCTATCATAGCTGCCTTACCAACCTTGAACCATCCGATGGGAGATCTACACCTCCGCCCGTAAAGAGCCTCGAACAGGGCCATCTGGATACTGAAGTGGTAATTGTTATTATATGAAAACTAGATCAAGGGCAAATGATCATCCCAACTACCTTTAAAATCCATAACACATGCCCTCAACATATCCTTAAGGGTCTGAATTGTTCGTTCTACCGACCGTCTGTTTGCGGATGGAAGGCTTTGTTGAGCTTCACCTGTGTCCCAAACCCTTTTTGAAAAGAACGCCAGAATTGTAAAGTATACTGAGTACCTCAGTCTGAGATAATTGAAAAGGACACTCCATGAAGTTGAACCAACTCCCTAATATACAACTTAGAATAATCATCCACTAAATAAGAGGTCTTGACAAGTAGGAAATGTGCAGCCTTAGTTAACCGGTCAACCACCAGCTAAATGGAGTCATATTGCCGGCGAGTACGAGGTAGGACTATAACAAAATCCATATTAATATCTTCCAACTTCAATGTGGGAATGTTGATATCTAGAAATACACCTCCCGGCCTTTGATGTTCGACTTTTACTTTCTGACAGTTTGGAAAGTTTGCTACAAACTCCGCAATATCCTTCTTCATACCATTCCACCAATAGATTTCCCTCAAATCCCAATAACTTTTCATGGATGATAGAATATATGGTACCATGTGCCTCATGTAATATCTGAACTCTCAAATTATCGATGTCCCAAACACATAGTTGACCCTAGTATTGCAGCACACCAACTCCCCCTTGGGAGAAAACCTCCACCTTCTGACTCCACACCGCCTCCTTCAGCTTCCTCAATTGGATCCTCATCTTGCTTGGATTTAACATCAACTACCAAGGATGATTTTGACCCATTATGCACAACAACACCGCCAGCAGCCGAGTCGATCAATCTAATTCTCACCCTTGCAAGTCAGTGGACATCCCTCATCAACTCCTTCTTTCCCCTATCTACATGGGACACACTTGCCATGGAGAGTCTACAAAGTGCATTCGCAACCACATTAACCTTGCCCGAGTGGTAAAGGACAGTTATGTCATAGTCCTTAAGTAATTCCAACCACCTCCTTTGACGAAGATTTAGATCCTTCTGTGTGAACACATATTGAAAACTCTTGTGATTCATAAATACATCCACATGGACCATAGACAAGTAATGCTGCCATATCGTCAATGCAAACACCACCGCAGACAACTCGAGATCATGGGTTGGGTAATTCTTTTCATGGACTATCAGCTATCTCGAGGAATATGTTATTACCTTCCCTCGTTGCATCAACACACATCCCAGTCCGACTCTCAAAGCATCAAAATAGACAACGAAACCATCGGTACCCTCGGGTAAGGTCAACACTAGTGCTGAAATGAGTCGGGTCTTCAACTCTTGGAAGCTTTTCTCACAAGCATCCGACCATTGGAATTTTACCTTTTTTTGAGTCAACTTAGTCAAAGGTGTTGTAATAGATGAGAAACCCTCCACAAACCTTCCGTAATAACCTACTAGGCCCTAGAAACTTCGAATTTATGAAGGATTCACCAGTCTGGGCCAATTCTTCACCGCCTCTATCTTCTAGGAATCTACCCTTATGCCTTCGCTTGATATTACATGTCGCAAAAATGCTACCTAGTTTAGCCAAAATTCACACTTACTAAACTTTTCTTACAGTTGACGATCCTTGAGGGTTTGCAGCACTATCCTCAAATGAGTGGTATGCTCCTCCTCGCTTCGGGAATATATAAGAATGTCGTCGATGAACACGATCACGAACATATCCAAATATTTCTTGAACAACCTATTCATCAGGACTATTAAAGCTGCAGAAGCATTGGTTAGCCTAAAAGGCATAACAACAAATTCGTAGTGATCATATTGAGTCCTGAAAGTAGTCTTCGGGTTGTCACTCTCCCGCACTCTGAGATGGTGATACCCAGACCTGAGATCAATCTTAGAGAAGCACTTGGCACCCTAAAGCTGGTCAAACAAATCATCGATCCTAGGTAAGGGGTACCTATTCTTAACGGTAACCTTGTTTAACTGCCGATAGTCAATACACATGTGAAGGTAACCGTCCTTCTTCCGAACAAATAAAACCAGTGCACCCCATGGAGACTGGCTCAGTCTAATGAAACCCTTATCCAACAAATCCTTTAACTGATCCTTTAATTCCTTTAGCTTGGCTGGAGCCATCTTGTAAGGAGGGATAGAAATAGGTTGTGTATCTGGCAATAGATAAATACCTAAATCAATTTACCTTTCCGGAGGAACACCTGGCATAACCTCGGGAAACACCTCCGGATATTCGCACACCACCAAAACTGACTGAATAGTCGGAGTCTCGGACTCCACATCCTTAACCCTAACTAGGTGGTACATAAGCCCTTTAGAGATCATCTTCCTAGCCTTAAGATAGGAAATAAACCGACCTGATGGCACCACCAAACTACCCTTCCACTCCAAAACTGACTCACCCAAAAAATGAAACTCCACAGTACAGGTCCTATAATTAATTGAGGCATAACATGAAAACAACCAATCCATACCAAGAATAGTCAAAGTCAGTCATGGATAACTCTACCAAATCTGTAGAGGTAACCATATGCAACACAGTGACCGGGCACCCTCTATATACTCGTCTAGCTACGATTGAATCACCAACAGGGATAGAAACTGAAAATGATTCTGACAAGGTCTCAGGACTAACTCCAAGGCTACTAGCTATGTAAGGAGTCACAAAAGACAATGTGGCTCCCAGGTCCAACAAGGCATAAACATCAATATTAAATACACGTAACATACCAGTGACCACGTCTGGCGAAGTCTCCTGCTCCTGGCAGGAGGCAAGGGCATAGAATCAGTTTGGGCGCTGACTGCCTCCTCCACTAGAAGATGCTCCCTGTGGAGCTGAATGGGCTGGAGCTGTTATTGTCCTGGTGGTCTATGCACGACCCTTATCATCACCCTGTCTGGCATATGGACATGCTCGACGCATGTTCCCAGATCTACCACACCTGAAGAAGACATCCAAATCGAGCAGACACTCCCCGGTGTGAATCTTGTCGCACTTCCCACAGGCTGGAGAGGTATACTCTAACTGGGTTCCCCTGTGATTCCTCGACCTTGAAGTTCTGCTCCTCTGATCACCCCTGGGCCTGGATGGGACACTAGCTGATTATGGGGCAAGGGCTAGTGGCCTCTGCTGAAACTGTGGATGGTAGCCACCACCGGACCTCTGATGTCAAAACCCATGACTATCTGTCCGAGCTCTCTTTGCCTCCCTATCCCTCGCATGAGCTGCCTCCATCTGCTGGGCATACAACACTATGCGAGGGAAGTCCATATCCTCATGAAGCATGGCAGTCCTGCAATCTTTCTCTAAATAACCGGCCACACCATGAACAAATCGGCTCACTTGCGCCCTCTGATCCATCACCAACCCTAGGGCGTACTTTGATAACCGAGTGAACTCAAGAGAATACTCGAGCACTTTCATCTTTCCTTGCTTGAGGTTAACAAAATTAGCTGCTTTCAATTCCCTCATCTCCCGAGGGAAGAACCTGTCAAGAGAAGCCATGTGGAACTCCTCCTAGCTGATAGGGCCCGCACTCATAACCCTACTGTCCTTCCATTGCTTGTACCAAATATGAACGACCTCTTTTAGCTGATATGAGGCCAAGTCTACACACTCCCCTTTTTTCACCCCCATAACTTGAGTGACCTTCAAGATCCCTTCAATAAACTCGTGTTGCTCCTCATTTACCTTCAATCCAAAACTCGGGAGGGTTCATCCTCAAGAAGTCTCTAATTCGAGCCCCCGCTGCATTTCCATTTTGTGGAACCTGCGCAATAACCTACTGATTGACTCGAGCGGGCAAGGTCTGCGCCAACATCTAAATCGCCACCCGAAATTCGGCGTGGGCAGCTGGCTCTAGTGCCTGGGGCTCCGGAACAGGTGGGGCTTGCTGATGCCCATGGTCATTGCCATCTCCGTGGCCTTCATCATTTCCATTCCTTCTTCCATTCATTCTCTTAGGAGCCATAACTCTTCAATCGCAAATCACACGAATTAGAAGGATTGAAAGGATTTTCATCTCACAATATAGAACATGAAAAAAGGGAACATTTCCAAAACGTGTAGTTGCCTCTTCGTCATAGGTGTGGCGCGCTTCACACACATGAAAAAGAAACTACCTAACACTGCTTTCGAACACCCTAAGACACTACAAAACCTATTGCTCTGATACCAAGTTTTTAACGACCCGAACGTACACCCGGATCGAAGACACGGACAAGGGACCCTGAGAGACCCCAAGTCTACCCATGGCATATGCATTCAACTAATCTCATTTAAATAAATGGAATAATAAGCATAAACATCATGGAAACATAACCATGTCATAACATCTAGAAATACCAAACATTTACATAGGTTGAATATTACTCATTTGTCCGAAAGCCTCTAACACGTAAGATGGGTTGATAGGACAACATCCCCAACTAACCCGAGAAATACTGAAACATAATCAATAGGAAATTTTATAAAACGGGCCTCAGAACATGAGGACTCACCATCCAGCGGATATCGTAGGCTGGGATGGACTAAGGATGAGGATGAGCTTGAGATCCGAACCCTGCATCATGAGATGATACATCATAGAAAGTATGTAGTTAGTACGTGGAATGTACTGAGATGCAAGGTAAGTAAAACGGACATTTAAAAAGTAAAGTAAACTCACAACTAGGCATAGGAGAAGGACATCATGCTTACATCAAAATCTTCATAATAAATATAAGTCTCTAGACTTTCAAAGCATTCATAATCATTCATTATCATAAACATAATTAACTTTATCAAAATACAACTTGATCTAGTAACATAAACATAAAAATGCATAAAACATGCGGAACAATAGGAGGACTCGTCATAACCGACACCATCATGGTAGAGCCTTTCATGATGACCCACTGTCTCGCTCAAGTGGGCAGAGCCGACCCTGGCTTGCCAGGCGAGGGTCATGCATAAGGCTTGATATCACATTTGAGGGGATCATTATCAATACATCATATCATTTACAAACCCATGGTAACACGTGGTTATGAGACACCAGTGTAGTCCTTTGAACGTTGGGCTGCTCGGTGCTAGAAATGGCTCCCAAAAACATGCATATAGGCTCATACATAAATCATTAACATCATGCATAAAAAATCATTGGCTAAGATATAACATTTATCATCATTGATCCCCTTTAAAACATGCTTAGCCAAGAATCAAGGCCCTTTTTATTGGCCAACATCATAAATCAATAAATCATGAAATTCATTTCATAAATCTTAAATCATACTTCATCATGTGGGCATTTCCCAATGCTTCATCATACTCAATTCTTTAAAAATATGCTCATAAACATGGGTAAGTTGGATTCATGCATTTCCATAATCAATAAACGTAAAATAATGAATATTCATCATAAATCATAATTTCCATAAACTTCCATAAGTGGGAAATTTAGATTTAAAAAGATTGAAACATGATTTTGAAGAAAATAATACAAAAACTTCCCAACATGCATAATTCAATAATTAAACTCAATTAAATCATATCCATAAAGAGAAATCAGATCTTCATGACTTGGGTAAAACCCCATGGAATTTGAGTAGGAGAATTCATGAATTAACTTGAAATTGGGCATGGGTGAGGAAGAATTACACCAATTTTAAAACCCTACATACCTGGGAATAGATGATCTTAAAGTTCCTTGAACACCCACAAAGAATTTGATGAAAATCTGGGGAAGAAGGCCTTGAATCTCCCAAAAACCTCTCTAAAATCCTTGCATGAGAATGTCATGCATAAAGGTCTTAACCCATCTTATCTAACTCAGAAACATATTCAAAATGACATAGTTTAGCCTTAGGGACTTAGGAAGTTATGAAAACACCCTTATAAAAATGCAGGAATTTCTGGTCGCAGTCCTCACAAGGGACCTAATGGGTCGTTGCCACATGGCACGACTCATTGCCTTTATCCGTTGAGTCAACTGCCCAAACCTCCAAGGGAACCCCACAGGTGACTTCACGAGTCGTGAGGTCAGACCACGACTCGTGGTTACCTTCTGTGGCCTACACTGCCCAACCCAATTTTTTTCGATTCTCCAGGGTTGACCACGGGTGACCTCACGAGTCGTGATGTCTGACCACGAGCCGTGGTCAAACTCGTGGCCTCCTCACTTAGGCCCTTCCTCACCAAGTTGACCACAAGCCACCTCACGACTAGTGGTCACTCCTCACGACTCACCTCTCGAGTCGTTCTATAACCTGGTGCGAATTTTCAGTTTTTCTTTGTTTTCACTCCCGGGTCTGATATGTGGGTTCCCGGGGTATAACAATATCTCCCCCTTGGGAGCATTCATCCTAGAATGTTAGAAACATGCAGAAAACTCAGAAACAAGCTATCACCATATATGACTACTAATCATTTAAGTTAAAAACTGACGGAATGACTACCTCCGAAAGGAACTACGTAGCTAAACTAAATTCAAACATCACATGCATTTACCATATCATAAAACAAACTTATACAAATGATCTGAACGGGAAAAGCTGATTAAAGGTTTAGGGCAAAATTGGTACCTCAAACTGAAATTGAGCCAGTAGGGAACAAATGAGGGTATTTAGCCATCATATCTGCTTCGGCATCCCACGTAGTTCCATCAACATGCAGATTTCTCCATAACACCTTTATTGAAGCTAATTCTTTGTTCCTCAGCCTCCGAACCTTCCGATCCAAGAAGTCAATGGGAATTTCTTCATAACTGAGGTTGTCCTTCACTCCAATGCTGTCTACCGGAACTACCAAGGCTGGATCACCCAAGCACTTCTTCAAAAGTGGCACATGAAAGACGGGATGAATTGAAGATAGCTCTGAGGGCAAGTCCAACTCATATGCCACTTTACCAACTCTTCTCACAACCCGGTAGGGGCCGACATAGTGGGGACTGAGTTTACCTTTGTTTGCGAACCGCATGACTCCCTTCATGAGAAATACATATAAAAATACCCAGTCGTCCAGATCAAACTCCAATTCTCTTGTCCTCACATCAGCATACGACTTCTGATGACTCGTAGCAGTTTTCAACCAATCCCTTATCAACTAAACCTTCAACATCGCCTCATGAATCGAATCTGGGCTTATCATAGCTGCCTCAACAACCTTAAACCATCCGATGGGAGATCTACACCTCCGCCCGTAAAGAGCCTCGAACGGGACCATCTGGATACTAGAGTGGTAACTGTTATTATAAGTAAACTCGATCAAGGGCAAATGATCATCCCAACTACCTTTAAAATCCATAACACATTCCCTCAACATATTCTCAAGGGTTTAAATGGTTCGTTCTGCCTGACCTTCTATTTGCGGATGGAAGTCTGTACTGAGCATCACCTGCGTCGTAAGCCCTTTTTGAAAAGAACGCCAGAATTATGAGTTAAATTGAGTACCTCAGTATGAGATAATAGACAAGGGTACTCCATGAAGTTGAACCAACTCCCGAATATACAACATAGCATAATCATCCACTGAATCCGTGGTCTTGACCGGTAGGAAATGTGAAGCCTTAGTTAAACTGTCAACCACCACCCAAATGGAGTCGTATTGCCGGCGAGTATGAGGTAGGCCTATAACAAAATCCATATTAATCTCTTCCCACTTCCAAGTGGGGATGTTGATATCCTAAAGTACGCCTCCTAACCTTTGATGTTCGACTTTTACTTACTGACAGTTTGGACATTTTGCTATGAACTCCGCAATATCCTTCTTCATACCATCATACCAATAGATTCCTGCAAATCTCGATATATTTTCGTGGATACTAGATGGATAGAATATATGGTACCATGTGCCACATGTAATATCCGAACTCTCAAATTATTGACGTTCGAAACACATAGTTGACCCTGGTATCGTAGCACACCATCTCCCCTTTGGAAGAAAATCTCCACCTTCTGATTCTGCACTGCCACCTTCAGCTTCCTCAATATTGGATCCTCATCTTGCTTGGATTTAACATCAACTACTAAGGATGATTCTGACCCGTTATGCACAACAACACTACCATCGGCTGAGTCGATCAATCTAACTCCCAGCATTGCGAGTAGGTGGACATCCCTCATCAACTCCTTCTTTCCCCCATCTACATGGGACACACTTTCCATGGAGAGTCTACTAAGCGCATCCGCAACCACATTTGCCTTACCCGGGTGGTAAAGGTCACTCATGTCATAGTCCTTAAGTAATTCCAACCACCTCCTTTGCCGAAGATCTAGATCCTTCTGTGTGAACACATATTGCAAACTCTTGTGATCCTTAAATACATACAAACGGACCCCATACAAGTAATGCTGCCATATCTTCAATGCAAACACCACCGCAGCCAACTCGAGATCATGGGTCGGGTAATTCTTTTCATGGACCTTCAGCTGTCTTGAGGAAAATGTTATTACCCGCCCTCGCTACATTAAAACACATACCAGTCGACTCTCGAAGCATCACAATAGACAATGAAACCATCGGTATCCTCGGGTAAGGTCAACACTGGTGATGAAGTGAGTCGGCTCTTCAACTCTTGGAAGCTTTTCTCACAAGCATCTGACCACTGGAATTTTACCTTTTTCCGAGTCAACTTAGTCAAAGGTGCTGTAATAGATGACAAACCCTCCACAAACCTTCAGTAATAACCTACTAGGCCCGAGAAACTCCGATTTTCCGAAGGATTCACCGGTCTGGGCCAATTCTTCACTGCCTCTATCTTTTGGGAATCTACCCTTATGCCTTCTCTTGATACTACATGTCCCAAAAATGTTACCGAGCTTACAAAAATTCACACTTACAAAACTTTGCATACAGCTGACGATCCATGAGGGTTTGCAACACTATCTTCAAATGAGGTGTATGCTCCTCCTCGCTCCGGGAGTATATAAGAATGTCGTCGATGAACACGATCACAAAAATATCCAAATATTGCTTGAACACCTTGTTCATCCGGTCCATAAAATCATTAGGAGCATTGGTTAGCCCAAAAGACATAACAACTAATTCGTAGTGACCATACCGAGTCCTGAAAGCGGTTTTTGGGATGTCAATCTCCCACATCTGAGCTGGTGATACCTGGAGCTGAGATCGATCTTGGAGAAGCACTTGGCACCCTGAAGCTGGTCAAACAAATCATCAATCATGGGTAAGGGGTACCTGTTCTTAATGGTAACCTTGTTCAACTGTCGATAGTCAATACACATGCGAAGGGAACCATCATTCTTGAGAACAAATAGAACCGGTGCACCTCATGGAGACTGGCTCGGTTTAATGAAACCTTTATCCAACAAATCCTTTAATTGATCCTTTGATTCTTTTAGCTCAGTTGTAGCCATATTGTAAGGAGGGACAGAAATAGGCTGCGTATCCGGCAATAGATCAATACCGAGATCAATTTCCCTTTCCAGAGGAACACTTGGCAAATCCTCGGGAAACACCTTTGGATGTTCGCACACCGTTGAAACTGAGTGAATAGTCGGGGTCTCAGAATCCACATCCTTAACCCTAACTAGGTGGTACATACACCCCATAGAAATCATCTTCCTAGCCTTAAGATAAGAAATAAACCAACCTGCTGGCACCGCTGAACTACCCTTCCAATCCAAAACTGGCTCACTTGGAAAATAAGACTCCACGGTACGGCTCCTACAATTAATCGAGGCATAACATGCAAAAAACAAATCCAGACCAAAAATAACATTAAAGTCATTCATGGCTAACTCTACAAAATTTGCGGAGGTAACCTTATGCAACACAGTGACCAGGCACCCTCTATATACTCGTCTAGCTACGATCGAATCACCAACTAGGGTAGAAACTGAAAATGGTTCTAACAAGGTCTCGGGACTAACTCCAAGGCTAGTAGCAATGTAAGGAGCCATGAAAGACAATATGGATCCCAGGTCTAAAATGGCATAAACAACAATATGAAAGACACATAACATACAAGTGGCCACGTCTGGTGAAGTTTCCTGCTCCTGGCATGAGGCAAGGGCATAGAATTGGTTTTGGCGCTATCCTGGTGGTCGGTGCACCACCCCTATCATCACCCTGTCTGGAAAATGGACATGCTCGGCGCATGTGCCCTGATCTACCACATCCGAAGCAGACATCCGAATCGAGTAGGAACTCCCCGGTGTGACTCTTGCCGCACTTCCCGCAGGTTGGAGAGGTATACTCTAACTGGGTGCCCCTCTGATCCCTCGACCCTAAAGCCCTGCTCCTCTGATCACCCATGGGCCTGGGTGGGACACTCTCTGATGATGGGGCTTTCGGACACCCTAGGGCACTTCAAACCTATTGCTCTGATACTAAGTTTGTCACGACCCAAACGTACACCTGGATTGTAGACACTGGACAAAGGACCCCGAGAAACCCCAAGTCAACCTATGGCACATGCATTCAACTAATCTCACTTAAATAAACGAAATAATAAGCATAAACATCATGGAAACATGACCATGTCATAACATCAAGAAATACCAAATGTTTACATAAGTTGAATACTACTCATTTGTCTGAAAGCCTCTACCACATAAGATGGGTTGATGGGACAACATCCCCAACTAAACCGAGAAATACTAAAACATAATCAATAGGAAAGTTTATCAAACAGCCCTCAGAACATGAGGACTCACCAACCAGCTGATATCGTAGGCTGGGATGGACAAAGGATGAGGATGAGCCTGAGATCCTGACCCTGTATCATGAAACGATACAACATAAAAAGTATGCGGTCAGTATGTGGAATGTACTAAGTATGCAAGGTAAGTAAAACGAACATTTTAAAAGTAAAGTAAAATCACAAATAGACATAGCATCAATATCTTCATAATAAAACATACAACTCAAGACTTTCAAATCATTTGTTATCATAATCATAATTGACTTTATCAAAATACAACTTGAGCCAGTAACATAAACATAACAATGCATAAAACATGTGGAACAATAGGAGGATTCGTCATAACCGAAACCATCATGGTAGACCCTTTCATGATGCCGCACTATCTCACTCAAGTGGGCAGAGTCGACCCTGGCTTGCCAGGCAAGGGTCGTGCATAAGGCGTGATATCACATTTGAGGGGATCATTATTAATACATCATATCATATACAAACCCACGATGACACGTGGTTATGAGACACCGATGTAGTCCTTTGAATGTTGGGAAGCAAGGTGCTAGACACGACACCCAAACACATGCATATAGGCTCATACATAAATCATAAACATCATGCGTAAAAATTCATTGGCTAAGATATAAAATTTATCATTATTGATCCCCTTTAAAGAATGCTTAGCCATGAATCAAGGCCCTTTTTATAGGCCAACATCATAAATCGATAAATCATGAAATTCATTTCATAAATCATAAATCATCCTTCATCATGTGGGCATTGTCCAATCCTTCATCATACTAAATTCTTTAAGAATAGGCTCACAAACATGGGTAACTTTGATTCATGCATTTTCATAATCAATAAAATTAAAATAATGAATATTCATCATAAATCATAATTTCCATGAACTTCTACAAATGGGCAATTTAGATTTAAAAAGATTGAAACATGATTTTGAAGAAAATAATACAAAACCTACCCAATATGCATAATTCAATAATTAAAACTCAAGTAAATCATATCCATCATGCCTTGGGTAAAACCCCATGGAATTTGAGTAGGAGAATTCATGAATTAACATGAAATTGGGCATGGATGAGGAAGAATTCCTACCATTTTAAAACCCTACATACCTGGGAATAGATGGTCTTAAAGTTCCTTGAACACCCACAAAGAATTTGATGAAAATTTAGGGAAGAAGGCCTTGAATCTCCCAAAAACCTCTCTAAATTCCTTGCATGAGAATGGCATGCATAAAGGGCTTAAGCCATCCTATCTAACTCAGAAACATATAAAAAACAACGTAGTTTAGGCCTTAGGGACTTAGAAAGTTACGAAAACACCCTTATTGTAATGCAGGAATTTCTAGTCACCAGTCCTCACGAGGGACCTAACGGGTCGTTACCACAGGGTACGACTCATTGCCTTGATCCATTTAGTCCACTGCCCAAACCTCAAAGGGAACCCCACGGGTGACTTCACTAGTCGTAAGGCCAAACCAAGACTCGTGGTCACCTTTCGTGGCCTACACTGCCCAACCCAATTTTGCCAATCCTCCAGGGTTGACCACTGGTGACCTCACGAGTCGTGAGGTGTGTCCCCCACTCATGGTCAAGCCCGTAGCCTCCTCAATCAGGCCTTGCCTCACTAAGATGACCATGAGTCACCTCATGACTCCTGGTCACTCCTCAAGACTCACCTCACGAGTCGTTTTGTGACATGGTGCAAATTTTCAGTTTTTCTCTGTTTTCACTCCCGGGTATGATCCTTGGGTTCCTGGGGTATAACAGGTGAGTCCTCATTATTCTGGGGCTTCATGTTCAGATTTTTTTTTGTCTTTTAGTTTTTAGAATATTGGGGTTAGTTGGGGTCTTGTCCCTTCAACCCGTCTATTATGATTAGAGGCTTTTAGACCTATTTGTAGTATTAAGCTATTTACGCTTGGATCATGTACTATTGATTCTTATATCTCATGTCATGGTTTTATTTAGTTCATGACTATTAAGCTAATTCTTCCACCTTCTGTGAATGGTTTAGTTATATGCTCATGCCATAGGTTGACTTGGGGTCCCTCGGGGCTCCTTGTCCCGTGTCTACGATTCAGGTGTACTCTCAAGTCATGACAGAACAATACTTGGCACCCTTAAGCTGGTCAAATAAATCATCAATCCTGGGTAGAGGATACCTGTTCTTGATGATGACTTTGTTCAATTGTCAGTAATCGTACACATGCGAAGAGAACTATCTTTCTTTTGGACAATGAGGACTGGAGCACCCTATGGGGACTTTCTCGGTCTAATGAAACCCTTATCTAACAGGTGCTTCAACTGTTCCTTCAACTCCTTTATCTCGGCTAGAGCCATTTTGTAGGGAGGAATAGATATAGGCTGTATGTCGGGAAGATGGTCAATACCGAAATCAATCTCCTGCTCGGGAGGGATTCCCTCTAAATCATCTGGGAAGACTTACGAATTCCCACATACTACTGGGATAGACTGGATAGTTGAGGTCTCGGATGTTGCATCGTTAACCCTAGCTAGGTCGGACACACAACCTTTGGAGATCATCTTTTTGGACTTAAGGTAGGAAATAAAACGACCTACAGGCACAACTGAACTACCCTTCCACTCTAAGACTGGCTCTCCCAGAAATCTGAACTATACTGGTCGGATTCTACAATTAACTGAGGCATAACATGAAAATAGCAAATCCATGCCGAGGATAACATCAAAATTGTTCATGGATAAGTCTATAAAATCTGCTGAGGTGACTTCCTGGAGGACTAAGACCGGGCAACTTCTGTACACCCGTCTAGCTACAACTAACTCATCTATTAGAGTAGAAACTGAGAACGATTCTGACAAGACTTCAGGACTAACTCCAAAGCTACTGGCCATATAAGGTGTCACAAAACACAAGGTAGCCCCTGGTTCTAACAAAGCATATATACAAAGATGGAAAACTCATAACGTACCAGTGACTACATCTGGGGAGACCTCCTGCTCCTGGCGGGATGCTAAGGCATAGAATCTGTTTTGGTGCTGACCGCCACCTATGTTGGTAGATGCCCCATAATGTGCTGAGCGTGGGGGTGGGGATGCTGAACTAGAAGCTTGGCCTCTGCCTCCATCATGATCCTGTCTCGCTACTGTGCAATATCTAAGCATGTTTTAGGGCTTCTCACACCCGAAAAGAGCACCTATACCTGCTAAGCACTGGCCCATGTGCCCCCAACAACATCTATGGCAAGCTAGAATACTAGAATTTATGGGTCTACTACTCTGACCCCTTGACCCTAATGCTCGGCCCCTATGATCGTTCCTAGGCCTGATGGCATACTCAATGCTGAGATGCTGGGGCTGAAGATCTCTGGTGGGTCTACTGTCGGTGCCCACCACCTGACCTCGGTTGAGAGAATCTGTAGTCTTTGGTCCTGTCCCTTATAGCCTCCCTCACTCTCAAATATGCCACCTCCATTTTCTGGGTATATAAGACTATCTGAGGGAAATCCATATCCTATTGGAGCATAGAGGTCTTGCAATCCCTATCCAAATAGCCCGCTACTCCATGAACGAACCTACTCACCCGCGCCCTCTGATCAGCCACTAACTCTGGGGCATACTTTCATAGGCGAGTGAACTCAAGGGCCTACTCCTACACTGCCATTCTCCCTTGCTGAAGATTCATGAACTTGAATGCCTTCAGCTCCCTCATCTCATGAGGGAAGAATCGATCTGAGAATTCAATGTGGAACTCCTCCCAAGTGACAGGACCTGCTCTGGTGGCCCTAATATCTTTCCATTATCGAAACCAGATGTGTGCGAACCCTTTCAGCTGATATGAAGCCAACTCTGCACATTCAACCCCATTCACCCCCTTGACTTGGGTGATCTTCACAATCTCATTAATGAACTCATGCGGGTCCTCATCTGCGTTTGACCGGAGGAACTCTGGTGGGTTCATTCTAAAGAAATCCCTAAATCGAGCCGCCACCGTATTGCCATTTTGTGGGACATGCGCAAGTACCTACTGATTGACCTGAGTGGTTAAGGCTTGCACGAGCATTTGAATAGCTGCCCGAAACTCAACATGGGCAACCGACTCTGGTGCATGGTTCTCCTGGACTGGCGGGGCCTACTGGTGCCCGTTTCCGTTGCCATCTTCGTGGCCATCTCCATTCCCATTCCTTCTACAATTTACTCTGCGGGGAGCCATGATTCTGCAGTAGAAAACAACACAAACTAGAAGTACAGGAGATATTTCATCGCACAACATAGGTCTTGAAAGAAGGGAACATTTCCTAAACGTTTCGTAGCCTCTTCGTAATAAGTGTTGCGTGCTTCACACCCATGAAATAGACTTGACTTAATGAAGCTTTCAGACACCCTAGGACACCTCAAACCTATTGCTCTGTTACCATGTTTGTCATTGACCCGAACGGAGGCCCGATTCGCAATATAGGATAAGGAGCCCCGAGAGACTCCAAGTCGACCCATGACATGAACATATACCTAACTCGATTACTAAAACTGAAGAATCAAACTAATAACCTTAGAAGAATTTGGAAATAAACATAACATCAGAATACATAATCTGAAGCTCAATACATCCTTTTTGCTTGAAAAGCCTCTAAACAAGATGAGTTGATAGGACAAGACCCCAACTAACTCAAATAAGGTAAAACTAAATATACATAGAGAATTCTGAATAAGAATAGTCCTCGAGAGATGAAGAATCCCCAACAAGTGTAAGATGCTAACTCTGCAGATTGGCTATGAACGGGGTTGAGTCTGAGTGTCGGGTCCTGTATCATGAAACGATACAACATAAGGTATGCGACTAGTACATGAAATATATAGAGTATGAAAGGTATATAAAACTGCTCAAATAAGTAAAATCATTTAAAGACATGCATAATGTAAAACATAAACAATAAGAATCTGAGAGTAGGGCTTGCATGCATTCTTTCTAAAATCATGATCTCATCATAATATAACATAACGTCATAACTTAATCGATTGACTCAAAGATGAAATCTGATAGTCATGAGTAAAACTGAACATTGAGTCAAACCTTCTTTATAACATCAATTGATATAGAAATCTCAAGAATGATAAACATGCATAACTAGAATCATGAGGAACAATGGGAGACTCGTCTTTTAACCAACGTACCATGATAGAGCTTACGTGGTCCCAACTATCACACTCAAGTGGGTAGCGCCGTCCAAAGCCTTGCCAGAGCTAAGGATGATACCATGATATCCATATCAATCTCGTGGCCCAATAGGGCAGGGGATAGCTCACAAGGGAGGTTCAAATGTATATGTATAAGTATATCCTACATTGGTGCGTAGTTCTGAGGCATAGGTTGATTAATTCTTAGCCTACTCGGTGCTAGACACTCATCCTAAAAACTTTCATATGCTCTCTATCATTTTTCAACGAAGCTCAACTTCTTCTTTTGACAAAGCTCAATAATAAATATATCTCAAATCTGAAATTATGCATATGAGAAGATTTAACTCAAAACATACCACAAGGTGAAAGATAATTGGGAGTCTTCGCTCCAAAACCAAGTGGTAAGCTTAATTGGGGAAACTCATAAATCATACTTGAACGTGTGGCATTGCCCAATATTTTCATATGCTTGAAAATACTCTATCCATATTAGAAAGCAAGATTATAAGCATGGGTAGCTCGAAAACATGCTTTTCATCATAATGTATCACCATAATCATACGTTCATCACAAATCTCATCTTTCATGAACTTCCCATCAATGGACTTTCTAATTCATAAAACTTGAAACATGATTTTAATTGAAAACAATACAAAACTTGCCCATGAATCGTAATTCAATAGTTGAAACATATTTTAAATCATACCCATGTAGAGAATTATGGAATTCATGCATTGGTTTAAAAACCCATAGATTTGACGTAGGAAATTCATGATTTAGAGAGTAATTGGCATGGGTGTGAAGGATTCACCCATTCATAACCCTACATACTAGATTATAGCTGATTCTTACACTTCCTAGAATGCCCAAGAAGAAATTGAAGAGAGCCTTGAAGGATTTGCCTTGATCACCTATCTAGACCATCACTCTTGCATGCATGAGTGAAAATGGCCTAAAATAAACTACAACCCTCTTAAAAGTCATCATTCATAACTTAAAACGATGTATTTTAGGCCTTAGGATCTTAGGAATTATAGAAAAACCCTTACTAAATTCTAGAAAATCATTGCTAGTCAGTCCCTACAAGGGACATGATGACTCGTCTCCTCTAGCCACAACTCGTGGCATGATCCCTTGAGTACACTGCTTATCAAGTCAACTGGACTCGTTAGGGGTGACCTCCTAATTCATTACTGGTGACCACGACTTGTTGTTACCACTCGTCATGTACACTACCTCAATCTCAATTAAACTTTACTCTGCTGGTTACGACTCATCCCTCGGTTCGTGGTGACTAACCACGACTCGTGGGATCCCTCTATTATGTAGAGTGCCTTCTTCTTTCCCTTGTCTTATTCACCACTCCTCACGACTGACCTAACGAGTTATGAGGCCTGGCCACGACTCGTGGTCATGTACGTGGGGAGTCAAATTTCCAAATTCCAAACTTATCTCCAGAGCCTCACCACGAGTCACATCACGACTCGTGGCCTACTCTAAAGGGGCACCTCACGACCCGTTTTGTGCCTGATGCCAGTTTTAAATTTTTCTTCATTTTAACTCTCAGGTCTGATCTTTGGGCTTCCAGGGTATAATAGCTTTTAGCTCAAGGACTGGTGGTACCTCCACAGATGGCTTAGTTGGTGGCGTCAAATGATTCTTTAGATCCATTTCTTACTTCTTTGGGTTGAATTTATATGAACCCATTCCATTTAAAGTGTTCACCATATCCGTGTATTCTGTTATCCTGTCTCCCTCATAATGCATCATCACAACTGCTATTGTATCAATAGTCGTCATCTATTCCACAGGCACTGGAAGCTTATCATATTCCATTTGGGTGTTTGAACGAGGGATATTTCCCTTGATGTATCCTGAGAGAATCACAAAAAATGGAGAAATAACTACTAAAAGTCAAATACAAGAAATTAATCTAGTCTTAGCCTTGGAGACCCGACAACGACACCACTTTTTGATAATGCTCAAACTCACAGCTCTTACTGATGTATGAAGTGGACGTTTTCAATAAAGAACCCAATAATGATTTTGGGGTCAAACCCATAGGGAATATGGAAGACCTAGACTAATTTCGGTAAGTGAACTTGTTGGTTAGTTACTCCAATTTGGGGGTTTCAAGAAAAATAATAATTAAAAAATAATTGAAATTGTGATGTAAAATCAAGAGTTAAGACTAACTAGGGTTTCTCTATTCCCCATAGATTCATAATTGCTTCAGGTATACACACGTGATCAATACCAATGCTTACTTGTAGAACTGATAACTACGGTTCATCCAAACGACTGGTTCGTCCCTATTGGGTGACTATAGTCAATCACCTGGCCAGTTCTCATGAGCACTTCCAAACTATCCGTTATCAATAAGTTGCAAATTTAACTATCCTGCGACCACAACTCGAGTTAATACAATGATCATCAAGATCAAGGCTTTGTTGTAATTCTCTTTTCCTATTCTCTACCTCTCTACGTTCAAGCAAGTATAGAATTCGGGAAAGTCCTAACATTGTACACCGTTAAGAATCGTTTAAGCATGAAGAGAATACAATACAACTATTTTGCATTGGTTTTGAATCACTTTTGTGTAACCCTAGCTCATTAATCCACCATGGTTCCCAGAACCCTAGCTATGGAGGTTTTAGCCTCTCATAGTTGCAAGGTTGTGATATGTATTCATAATTAAACACATAATTCAATACTTACAATTGTAGAAGAGAGAAAAAGCTTATTTGATTATATCCGAAATAAATCAAGAACAATTCACAAAGAACAAGAAAGAAATCAAGAAAAGGTTGATCACACACCAATCAACAGATTCTATGTTTTTCCTCACTTCCTAACCTTCTCTAATTACTTCCAACGTTTCTCTCTATGTTGTCTAGATGTTTTCTATACTGAAAATAAAATATAAAAAGTATTTATACAAATAAAAGAATCCTTTTCCTAAACTAACAAGGTAAACTTCCATTACTGGTGCTACCTGAGCCACGACAGATCCTATGACCCATAGCACGATTGTATAGGTCATACCTGTTATTCGTATGTCCTTGGCTTGCTGAAAATTTGCTAAGTGTTGGGCCTTGGTACGACTCATGCATGCTTCCTACAAGTCATAATACTCTTCCGTGTCTTGACACTGAGAACTCTCAATTTTGTTGAAGTTCATCACGAGCGTGATGGTACGACTCGTACCTCTCCGCCATGACTCGAATTGTCTATCCGTGCTAGGAATCTGCCACTTATGTAATTCTTCTGAATATTTCCACAACTTAGTGTTACGACTCGTACTAGTGTTGTACGACTGGTACTAAGAGTCACAGGTTGCACGCTTCAAAATTCATCCATCTAAAACTTTTCACGATCTTCAGTATGGCTCGTACCATCAACCTACGACTCGTACTTAGACTATGACTTTAGCCCATTTTCTTCACTTTCAGGCTATCTTTTTCACATTCTTGCTCCAACACTTATTTGTCTTGTAATCAAAGAAAAAGTGTCTTATATCCATATAAACACACCTAAGTCCATGCTAATTTTTTTAGTTTTGAGTGTCGGTAGTGCTGTAAACTCACAGCACATCAGAGGGTTTAGCTATTCATGATTGCAAAAATAAAATAGATTTCATAAAAGAAAAAATAACTAAACACTTTTAATATTGATGGAAGAAAAACCATCTATTGCATAATCAACTTGTCAAAAACCAAGAACAATGATGAACTATGTCAAAGTATTCGAGTATTTGCTCCCCAAGAAGTTAGTTAACCCAAAAGCTATGATTATAATTGAAAAACATAGGATTCTAATAATAAAACCAACCTAAAAGTATTTATACAATTAATGAAATTCTTTCCTAATTTAAGAGGGATTCTACTGTTGAGTCATCCTACGAGTCGTAGCATAACACTACGAGTTGTAGAAAGCTTCCGTAATACAAGTCTGTAGCTTCTATCTTATCAGGTACTAGAGGTTAGAATGACTCATACAATGATACTACAAGTCATAGGAGCTTGTCAAGTTTTAAACTTTTGAAACTTGGCATCTCTTATGTTTCTTATATGGGTCCTTGTTACGATTCCTAACGTGCTTGTACAACTCATGCAATCTTGTCGTGCCTCGAATTTTCTAAGTACCCAACTTTTTGAATCTTACCACGAGTTTGTCAGTACGACTCGTACCTTTCCATCATAACTCGTGGCTTCCAGTTGTACCACTGGGTTCATCAAGTGCCCATTTTCTGTATCTCATATCAAAAATACTATGTACGACTCATACTGTCACTTGTAGGATGGTTCTGCACTTCTACAATTTTTCTAAACTTATGTTATGGGTGTCAGGTACAACTCGTACTGGTACGTACAACAATTCATTTTTTGCTCTATTTCTGCTCCTTTTCCATAATACAAATTCTCTGACCAGATTTTCCTGAAAACAAGGTAAAATTACCTCATATCCGTATAAACATACCTAAGACGAAGCACTTTTCCTCTGTTTTAAGCATGGAAAGTGTCGTAAATCTGTGGTACATCACCAAACATTTGGGAGAACAATAAGTGCATTTGAAAATTCAAAATGCTTTTCTTTTTCTTTCTAAAAAGTGCTTATTTAAAAAGGTTAGGTGTTTAGCCAAACTTTTTCGAGAAAATAAGAACTTTTGGAAAAGAAAAGAAGTTATTTTTTCATCTTAAAAAATAGTTTTTCTGCAAAATTAATTTTTTTTAAAAGTACTTTTGAGAAAATACTCTTAGAAGTACTTTTCAAAATTTGGTCAAACACTAATTGCAACTCCAACCTCTTTCTAAATTATTTAGCCAAACACAAGCTACTTCTCGCAAAAATTATTTTCCTTTGAAGAAATCACTTTTTAAAATAAGTTAATTTTAAAATCTTGATAGTCCTTTTTACCATTAAATTATATAGTGTAATTTATACATGTGGTTTATGGAAAGGTGAATTGAAATGACCAAATAAAGAAATTGCAATAAATTATTCTGCTTATGTATTGTGTTCACACAATATTGTGAAGATAATGTGATTGATGAGTTATGCAACAATAACAAAATGAAAGAAAAATAAATAAGAAAGCAAAGTATGAATTTCGGTGTTGCTGGCTAGCAGCGTCATGGGAATAGCTTTGTGATTGATATATCTAGTAACTAAAGAGCTTGAAGTTACAAAGTATGGATATAATGCTATTACCTTTTTCATGAGAGTTTTTTTTCTTTCAACAAGAAAGTAAGACACTATCTATAGCTAAATTTTAGGAAATAATATCCATAAATCTCGCTCCCCCTAAAGTTCATTATTTTCCCATTACTTCAATTATGTAACGGCTAAGGGAGATCCCGAACTCTTTCACAATGGCTAGACTCTTAACTTTATTTTGATTGAACATGAACTAGTGTATGTTCTATATTTATAAAGCTAAACAAAATCGAATCTAATTCAAGTAGCATAACTCTAGATCCTTTTATGAACGCATGACATCATTCTTACTGAGTCACACCTGACCTATTCTTCTTGCAGTGTATATGCTTTTGACTTATCGATGTGTAATGTTCCGTTATTATCCAATACAGATAGCCCCCATTTTTTAATTATTCATTAAGTTGTGATCAAGAAGTGGAAAGGTTTTCAATTTCTTAGAAAGAAAGCATATGAAAGGTCTTCTGATATTACTTGATGGGATTTATGTCATCTTAAATTAAATGCTTTGGACACACGTCTTCTCCGAATTAGGATAGAACTTTGACAGACAGTTGAGTCAATAATGACTTTATTTTTTTAAATTCCATATAGACCACTTTTGCTTCCTCCTTTACTTCATCAGTCCTAAATCCTCTACTTATCTCCAAAACCTCTTTTTATAACTCTTTATTCCTTTAGGTTTTGATGGAGCTTTGTTTGGGAAAATTATCTTTTCGATCATTCTTCTACCTTCTTTTCTATTTTTATTACCATATCCGCATCTTCTTCACTAAATTTGGATGTGTCACCTATGGTATGTGATGGTTTTTTATTATCTGCAGTACTCCTTGAATGTGTCAATGGAAATGCTCACACTAATGAAAGCCTTTCGAAGCCAAAGAAAAAAAGCAAAATGATTGATGTTGATGAACGTACTATTAGGTCCATTTTATCGAGCAATGGTCATTCTCAATGGCTTGTTAGTCTCAAAATTCATAAACCAATATAATCAACTCATAAACCAATATAATCAACGATCACGATATATTTCACGGAGAATATACTTCTATATTTTGACTCATTCACCTTCTCATCATCTGTGAAGACTGCTAATGGAAGGATTCCGTTTGAGGGCCTGCTCCCAGAAAACATTAGAGAGTTACCTTTGAGAAGGTGGACCATTCGTACATATATATCTATCAATTTACCATCGGTTTTAACTCTACCATAGACCCAGTTTAACGGCTACGAGATGTTTTAGGAATGTTCCTGTCACGCCCCGTCTTGGGAGGCATGACTAGCACCTGGTGCCCTACTAGGACCTGGACTGCTGGACTATTGAGCCTAAGCACTTCTAGTGCCAGGATGGCTCTAATTCTAGATTTATGAAAACAACGGGCTATATAATAGCCGTAAATATAGCGTCCGGCCGAGAAGGCCTAGAGCCACCTGTAGGAATATAACAGCTACCCAGAACAACTGTACATAAGGGAACCTATGCGGGATGACAAGGCCACCATGCTTACTAGTTATCACTGAAAAGTAGAATCAAGTGCTAAACTGATATGTGACTGAAGAGGTCACCAACTTACAACTGAACAAGGCCCCACACGACCATCACATGCAAACTAAAAAAATACACACGGCCCCACACGACCGGTACAACTAACCATAAGGAATATACAATCCGCAAGCCTCTAAGAATGATAAGATGGTCGGGACAGGGCACCGGCCTACTCATACTGTACAACAAAAAGGGAAGTAAACCTTTAGCTGTCAAGATCCGGATGATAGGAGCTGAAGACTCTGCCGCTGGTTGGAACTACAAGGGATCTGCTCCTCGTCTATGAGTACCTGCAGGCAAGTAATGCAGCGCCCCAAAACAGGTGTCAGTACCACTAGTACTGAGTATGCAAGCAATAACTGAAAATAACTGAAAGATAACAATGATACTAAAGATAACAATGATACCGATAGATACTGAAGTAATAGGATATGGGCTGAGACTGACTGGAAAGAGCATAGCTTTACTGAAAAGAGTAAGAGTTATACCTAATAACATGGCAGTCTACTTTCTATCTATTAATAACTAACACAATATAGCATACAAGAACCTTACCAGCCCCCATAAGCCATAAGGTACCAACAAGCACACAGTCTATATACCCCTACCCAGGTCATACCATCCACTTAGAACTATGAGCATCCAGTCGGCCCCCTGAGTATGCAACTTAGGCTCGTTGGGCCCCTGACTATAGCTGTATCTGAGTCCGTAGGACTCTTGAAATCTGAAATCTGTAATATGGAAACTGTAATCTGCACCCCGGGCGCAAGCGCTCGACAGGGGGTGAGGTATAGTGCTGATCAGCCAGCTACGGGGAATCTGCATCCCATCTTCGTCCGCTAGTGGACGACATGCCACTCTGTAGAGCGACGTATCATCACCCTCTGGCCGGTGAGTCGACATAGCTATTAACCCTGGGGCGGTCAAGGAAGCTCTAAGGGTGTCCAACAAAGAACAATCATATCTCCACAGATAGCAATAACTGCATGTACTATATATATACTAAATCTGATAATAATATTTATATTCTGGTATTCTATTCTAAATTTCATACTGAAATATACTAAATCTGATACTGAAATATGCTGAATGTAATACTAAAATATACTTAATCTAATACCGAGATATACTGAGTCTGAAATAATATATCTGAAATATTTGCTTAGAATTATACTGTTTTACTGAGTTTCATGTTGAACACTGTATAATAATTCTAACATACATACTGAACTCATACTGAATATAATATACGGCTTCTGAAACATTCTACTGGAATTGTACTATTTTGATGTACTGGAACTACTAGCTTGCCGAAAGAAACTGGTTTTACATACCTCAACTGCCGACTTTCTGATTAACTGGCGTAGCTCGGCTAGTATTCAGCTATATCTCCAAACTGTATTCATATTCACGAAAGAATATAATTAATTCTACTATTATTTTTGAAAGAAACCATATTATGGCTATACCTACTGCATATTCTTCGACTTATCAAAGAACGGCCGAAAACTCATTATTTCTCTTGGGTCTAGAAGGGAGAAATACTCACTTTAATGCTGGGAGTATATTAACACTAGTTTGGAGCAATTCCACTTACCTTAGCTCGGCGTGACGACGATTCGTCGGCCGAATTTCGCGAAACTAACTCCGCAAGAATGCTCCCGGCAGCTTTATACTTCTCTAGAAATTAATGAAAACCCTTTGACTCCCCTATTTACTGGTCGTTCACTGGAAATTAAATGTAAGGAAATGATTTAAAACAAGGTGGGAGGTGTTATATACTTAGGGCCTTTAAGTCGCATTTGTCGAATGCTATTTATAAGTCGCATTTGCCTTGCGACGCTTCGACTTGACACTTGTTCGGTCTCTCCTCGGGCCCTTTTCCCGCATGTATGGCATTCTAAAACTCTTAAACAGCATGTGAATAGGCCAACAAAGTGTCAAGAACTTATGGGGTTTAACATCCTTCCACCCTTAAGAACATTCGTCCTCGATTGTTAACTTCCGTTTACAAAAAAATTAATTTTCTCTACCTTTTCTGGAAAAATTTCGGCAGAGTTTCCCCTGTAATATGGACTATCTAAAAAATCCTGAAAGACAGAAAAGTCTAATACAGGTACTCCATATAATACTATAGAATCCATTACATAATAAACTGAAGTCAACATCTCAGTCATACACATGAATATAAAGCAACTCATAAACCATCAATATAAACATACCTCTGACTAACTAAGAGTGAAATAACTAAGGGTATCTGGCTTTCATATCTTCTTCTGCTTCACAATTCATTTCCTCTTAGTTCCTGTTGCGCCATAATACTTTGACAGAAGCAATATCTTTAGTTCTTAATCTGCGGATCTACCGGTCTAGTATGGCTACTGAAACCTCTTCACAGGCCAACTCCTCTGTAACCTGAACATCTTGGACTGGGATAATTCTTGAGGGATCTCCTATGCACTTTCTCAACATTGATACGTGGAAAACTAGGTGGACAGATTCTAACTCTTGAGATAAGTCTAGCTCATATGCCACTTTGCCTATTCTTCGGCAAATTTGATAAGGCCAAACAAACCTCGGGCTGAGCTTGCCTTTCTTGCCAAATCTCATTACACCCTTCATCGGCGAATCTTTTAGAAACACCTAATCACCCACATTAAATTCCAATTTTCTGTGCCGCACGTCAGCATACGATTTCTGGCGGCTCTGAGCAGTCAGTAAACGTTCTCTGATAAGCTTTACTTTTTCTTCTGACTGATGAATGATATCTGGCCCAATCAATGATGATTCTCCTATCTCAAACCAACCAACTGGAGATCTGTACTTTCGCCCATATAATGCCTCATAAGGCGCCATATGAATAGCTGAATGGTAACTGTTACTATAGGCGAACTCAATGAGTGGTAAATGTTCATCCCAGCTACCTTTGAATCCAACAAACATGCTCACAACATATCCTCGAGCGTTTGAATGGTGCGTTCTGCCTGCCCATCTGTCTGAGGATGAAAAGCTGTGCTCAGGTTAACCTGCGTCCCCAAGCCTCTCTGAAAGGATTACAAGAATTTAGCTGTAAACTGCACCCCTCTTTCAGAGATAATGGACATTGGAACACCATGCAACCTGACTATTTCTCTGATATATACAGCTCAGCATAATCCTCGGTTGAAAAGGTAGCCCTTACTAGCAGAAAATGAGCTCATTTTGTCAGTGTGTCAACAATCACCCAGATCAAATCATATCTACGCCTGGTGTGGGGTAATCCTGCTACAAAATACATATTTACTGCTTCCCATTTCCATAGAGGCACAGCTATATCCTGCGTCAATCCGCCTAGTTTCTGATGTTCAGCTTTTACCTACTGGCAGTTGGGACACTGAGCTACGAATTCTGCTATCCCCTTCTTCATTCCTGGCCACCAGTAGATTTCTTTTATATCGTGGTACATTTTCGTCAAACTTGGGTGGAGAGAATAACAGGCATAATGTACCTCGCCCATAATCTGCTGGCGAAGCCCTACAATATCTAGAACACAAAGGCGATCTTTATATTACAATATCGCATCATTGGTTATTTGAAAATCTGTCACCTCTCCTTGTTGAACTCTTTTTCTAAGTTGAACTAGGCTAGGATCTTCACACTACCATTCCTTTACTTCCACTACTAAAGACGACACTGCGGTGTTCTGGATTACTGCTTCATTGTCCTTTGTGTCTGCTACACGAACGGCTAAACTATCTAACTGATGCAATTCCCGAGCTAATTCCCGCTGCACAGGCTATAAGTATGCCAAACTCTCCATATACTTACGACTAAGGGTGTCTGCCACCACATTAGCTCTCCCTGGGTGATACATAATATTCACATCATAGTCTTTCAACAGCTCTAACTAGTGACGCTGCTACAAATTCAACTCTTTCTGGGTGAAGATATACTATGGTTAGCTGTAGAATTATATGTCATGCCTCAAGTTTAAATGCAAGTTTCATATGTAGCTATTGAAGTATGTACAACACCTACGAGTTGTACTACTGCTTACAAGGCTATATTTATGCTTACGAAGCTATATTGACACTTACATAATCGTAATAAGGTTTATTCACTCACGAGCTACATTTATGCCTATTATGATAACATCAAAATCCACTCCCCAATCAAGAGTAATTGTACACGATAGTATGTAATGTAATTTTACCAAATTATGAGTTGGGTCGAATCTCATAGAGATTTAGGATTGAAAAGGTTACTAAAGTGAGTGAATATATGATTTTGTTGTCTTAAGATACTGTTCTGGTTATATTGAAATAAGCAATGTAAAATTAAATTGAAAGTTAATTGAAAGTGTTTGAAATCAATAGGAAAAAAAATCAATTTTGTGTTTCCATCTCGGGTCGCTCCACCTAAATGACCCAAATCAATACATTGATAGTGGCTTTTTATTCATATGCAGAAAATCCCTACACAATCACTTAATATTTCCCAACAATTAAGTGATGTTTATATTGATTAATTTTTTGAATCAATAAGAATTAAAAATATATCAATTATATCCTACCAAGTAGATACAACATATTCCTAAGTGAATCCATTAAAAAAGGGTTTTTCCTTGAGTTTTTGTTGATTAACCCTAACAAACCCTAATCAACTTTTCCAAATGTACTTAATGCTATTTCGCATGAATTGGTGTTTCCAACCATCAATCCTAACTAGAAAATTAAGCATCAATCAAATATATTTAAACCCACTTTCAGCTGATCAAGATGAGATCTCTAGGCTTCACAACCAATTGAGTTTACAACCTTAGTAAAGAATTTTAGTTGCTCATGACGAGAGAAGAGAAAGAAAATATTGTATTAAACATGAATTACTTACAAAAATATGGAAGAAGTCTTGATCCAAAACCTTGGAAATTAATCTTCAAAAGTAGCTTATAAGGTAATGGGTAATCTACCAAATCTGATTCTAAGCAATAATGTTCAACTATCCTTCAAAAATCCCTAAAAAATCACTATTTATGCTATGCCAAAACTCCAAAGCCAAATTCTTCTTGAACTGCTCTCAGTGCAACTTACGGACCACATTTCTGATTTACAATCAAAATACTATTTTGCAAATGTCTCTTTTTAGTTCATTATTGGTAGTTATAAATGCTTCTGCAGATTGTACTTCTAATCTGTAGTTCGTATCTTGCCTCTGTATGTTGAAACTTCAAATTTACAACTTCTTTGATCTTTGGCTTGTGAAGGTCATTTATGGGTTATAGATGGATTCTACGATCCGTAACTTCTTTTTTATGTTGAAGTACAATTTGCACATTCTCTGAAGTTCATCCACGAACCTACAACCAATCACTGAATGAATTATGCGGCTTGTATGTTGCACCTTCTTAACAAATGTTCTTGGATTTTACATCTTTTCTTCAAATCATTCAGATTCATGAAATTTAGCAAAACAACATTAGTATTAACTTATAATAGTACTTAAAGACATGTAAAACCTATGACATAAAGTACAAATGTGTATAAAATCTCAACAAATCAACACCCAAACTTGAAGTCTTTGCTTGTCCTCAAGAAACTTAAATAAAAAAATCTACTTTAGACTAATGTTCCAGTCTGATAAAGTGCAATGTCTATGATGGTTTTGACAAGTAACTACAAACATGCATTCAGTTTTTCAAATCAGCCATCCCTCTATCTGATAAAAACACAAGCCAACCATCAAGACTAGTTATGCAATCTCTATTTATGACATCATCTCCAATTAAACTATAGATTTATATAAGACACCTGAATTTTGAAAGAAATCAATGTTATCCATTCTCATCCACATGCCCTAACATAGGTCCAGGAATTTTTCCATTTAAAAAATTTACACTCAAGACAATAAAAAACTCACACTCAAGACAACAAATCAAAAGAGAAGAGAAAGACGCTCAACTCTCTGTAACGACCCCCAAAAGTCCCTATGATCATACTCTAGAAATGAAGAAGAGAACCAGCAGAAACCAGACCAACACAATTGAAGGACTCATCAAGTGAGCCATTATGTGTACTCATCCCGAGCAAAGTTTTGAAACTTGGATTTTTTTCCAATTCCAATGACTTAGACAATGATCCGTCAGTTTAGGTGATGATTCATTACGTTAGGCGTTCTAATAGGTCATGAGGTAAATATCAAAAAGTGATTAATTTTCCCTAGTAGTAATGGACACACCTAACGAACTTTCAAGTCCATTGACGAGTCATCAAGTGACATATGGTAACTGGCGGGTAAATTTTTCCGATGGAATCTCAGGGGTATTTTGATAACTTTTTAAATTTTTATTACCTAAACCAAACAATTTTGGGATTCCTAAGGAGTATATTTAAAGTTTTAAATTGTATAAACTCTCATTCTCTCTCATAACAATGTAAATTCAAGATCATTATCTCTTAAGTTATCAAGCAAGCTAGGAAGTCATCTTATTCAACCTACAGTTTCTTCAAGGTTGAGTCTACATTCTTCATTCCAGGTATGTAAGGCTAATCTAAGTGAGGAATTATACTCATCCTCATTCCCTACATCAATGTACGAGTTTATTGAGATTATATCTATAGCAAAAGTGCTTTATAAGAGATGTTTTAAGTTGCCTCAAATAGCCTTATTTAAAGGAGCATATTTTTGGGAGGATTATTTAGAAATGATTTGGGTGAAGAGTTCAGATATCTTGTAAGCCCTAGAGCTTTGTATCCATCATAGTTTAGGATCATGTCGTTGATTCAAGTGATTCCTCAGATAACCCCTGGTAAGGGCTCGGTTATGGATCCACATATAGTTATCATTCTTTTCCCTGGCAAGGCTTTGGACAGCTCTGCCAACTTGAGCGGGATAGTTGGGAATCATGTTCTCATTCATGATGGTGTCGGTTATGAGAAGCTTTCCAAGTTAAAATTATATATTTATACACGTATTTTTCAGGTATTTTTTTGGTGCATAGTTTTATTGCATAATTGTTTTACTCATTGGTCGTATTGTGTTTTATGCATCATTTAGAGCTTCAATATCAGTCAGTTATTTTAGTTAGTTTATTTTCAGTCAGATATTCTTGCTTAACGGTTGTTTCATTCAGCCACATTACATATCATACATTTCAAGTACTAAGGCACTTTGGCGCTGCATCTTGTTACGATGCAGATTTACGTAGATAGGATCAGCAGTAGATGCTTTGTTAGGATCTCACATTCATTTAGCTATTGGTGAGGCCTCCTACATTCAGAGAATCTCAGTCTTATTGAGTCATTTTGTTTAATAGAGCTTAAGGTAGCCATGGGAACTTTATCCCGACACTTTTACTTAAGTTATAGAGGCTTCATCAACAGAATTAGAGTTGACTAAATAATGTTACCTTATAACATTCTTTTCAGTTATAGTTAATAAATCATAGTTTATGTTATTTAGCCTATTACAATTACTATTTCCTCTAGACTTTATTATATTCTCAGCTAGTAACTAAGTTAGGCCAAGCATTTGCTTGGACTACTAGGTGGTTTGAGTGTCGGCCACGTCCAGGGTGTAGACTCGGTACCTAATAAAATTAATATTAGAGCTTTCGGTTCAAAGAGTCCTTGGATGTCTATGAAGATGCATCTAGTAGTGTTCTTCTTATAGGTGTGAACGCACCACATCTATAATAAAAAGGCTACAGGGCGTTAGAAAATACATCCCTTCTTACATACTCTAGATCGTGCAATAGAGTTTAACTCTATAAAGATTTCCTCCTAACTCATGCATTCACGTTTTTCAGATCATGCCTTTGAAACATACTGCCAGCCAGTGGAACACGAATAACATGCCTCCATAAACTAGGATGCAGACTTGGAATGGGCCATGTGCACTAGTTTAGGGATCAAGTGTTGGAGCCCAGGATGCACCAACTACTGGTGGAAGGATTCTATAGACACTAATTCCTCAGCCTCCTAGTGCTGGTACTTTGTAGGTAGCGTTTAGAGGGCAATTTGTATGCTGAACAAGTTGGTGGCTGCTCTGTCAGGTCGTCACTACTCAACACTAGCTATTTTTAGTTCCCATGATTCAGGAGCATCAAGGATTAGAGAGTTCTCGAGTATTAATCCTCTAGTATTCATGGGGTCTAAGGTTGATGAGGACCCCCAGAACATTATTATTGAGATCTGGAAGATTTTGAAGGAAAGTCCACTAAGACAGAGGGAGTAGAGTTTGCTTCTTTTAGCTCAATGATGTGGCTAATGTATGGTATGAACAATGCGAGCAGGGACAAGGTGAGAATGCTGCTCCGGCCAGTTGGGATAGTTTCAAGGAAGCATTCTTGAACCACATCTTCCCACAGGAGATGAGAGAGGCAAATGAGGAAGAGTTTGTGAACTTGAGTTAGGGTATAACAAGAGTAAAAGAGTAAGCCTTAGGTTCATCCAGCTATTTAGATATGCTCTGGAGATGGTACCGAACATGAGGGCTAGAATGAGAAGTTTGTAATTGAGTTGGGCAAGCACATGAAGAAGGAGTGTAAGGGATCATTGTTGATCAGTGATATGGACATCTCTAGACTTGTGGTGTATGCCCAACAGTTATTTCATGCCCCACAATTGGGATAGGGCGTAACTGGCACTCGACTCTAGATTAATTAAGAAACAGACTATGTAACGTCTACAACTGAAATATTGAGGCCAACCAGGACACCTTCTATGGTAAACTAAAATAGATAAATACTAATAACTAAAACAATTGTAGAGTTGAACGTCTACAATAAAACTAAACTACACAAAGGAAGGCCAACAAGGCCACACAACCAAAACAACTCTATAATTAGTCCACACAAGCCTTTAGAGAGTAAATAACTGAAATACACAGGAAATAGCCTGTCCTACACAAACTGTACATAAAACTCAAAAATCACAATGGGAACATAGCTCCTAGAAATGGGAGCATACCACTACTCTGCTAAAATTAGGGTCCTACTATGATTGGGGCATGAGTGCCCGATCGTGAGACCACCTATTGAGCGTTCGATGGCACCTTGCTTTTACCTGAGTTATGAAACAATGAGATCTCCCTTGATCCTTATCATATGTTCTTGAAGGCCCCCATAAGACGCTCACTTGGCACTTCTCACTCCAGCTGTTCCAAGAGTCTCTGCTAGTTGAACCGCATCTAGTAGACTCCATCTTTCGCTCATCCCTTTCATCCAGTAGCTCTGATCTGAGCCTCTACCTGCTCCTGTAGCACGATTGCAGGAAGGGGTCCCCAGACGAGGGGAAGTCAGTACAAAAGAAATGTATTGGTATATAAGGCTGAAACTATAAATAGGAATACATCAAAGATACTGAAAAACCAAAGTAGGGATAGAAACAACCCGAGACTCTAGAAGCGAACAAATGAAAAAAATATGATACACAATGTGAATACAACCAAGTAAGCACATATACAAGTCATATTGTACCTTTCATAAACTATATACTCCCTAGTACAAACAATGACTTAGCCATCTCAATTAAAACTGCTCCGCAGAGATGGTGTCTCGGAGGTGTCATAACTAAAGAGGCATCTGCCCACTGGACATAGCTCCATTGGTGGTAAGGCAATAAGTATCATAACTAAAGGAAAATTGTCTACCTGACATAACCGCGTCGGTGGTAAGGTCATCAGCCTTATATCCGAAGGGACAACTGGCCACCTAACATAAATGTGTCAGTGGTAAGGTCATAAGTCTCATATATGAACTATATCTTCTCACCTGACATTACTGCATCAGTGGTATAACCTGAAGCCCCGAATAATTCCATATACGGAGCTAACCAGGTTCATATTATGCCAATCAACACATATGACATAAAAGAGATTAATTTAAGGACTGCGTCCTAAATAGGATTCTTTCCTAGTTCATAGCAGCCCATATGGGCATACATCACATAAAGCTTTTAAACAGTACTTAGATACATATATTCAAAGGCTTTCACATTTGTGAGAAGGTTATAATGATATAAGATATTTCACAAGTTCAATAGACAACATTTTAGGATATTTAGGATTCGGGAAATAATTACCTAATGATTAGGTTAAGGGAGAGGAATCATGGAATCTCCCTTTAGCCTCACGTACTCATAACATATATAAGATAAAGGACATCCATGATAGGGAATCTCCTTTTCAACAAGCTCGTTTACCCTTACTAGATTGTGGCTTTGATTCGCTTACACGTCGTTGTCTCAAATATTTTGCAAATGACTCTAAGCTACCATAAATTTAGACATGATAAAAATCAATACATGAAACATACAATAAAGGACCATCTCACGGTGCCCACGATAAGAGGACTTCAGACTCGATTTATAACTACGACACAATTAGAAGTAATACATGTTTCGCTTCATATTTTTTGCTTCAAACTTTCTTAATGATTCAACTTAATGTCATGCACTTTCACATCTTTGGACAGAATTACACTTGCTTCAATATAAGTGTGAATACACAAGAATATTGGCTCTTTTGAAATACATTTTCGTGCTTGAACAACGAGAATAGGACACCTTAACATACCTTACTCCGATGTGTGCTTTTAGCCCACTTTCTGATTATAAAATCAGCATTTAATATCTTTAATCTCTTGAATTTGTAGGCAAGTAACAAGCCTAGTTTATATTAACATATGCAGCCAGAGTAATTTTCAAACCGGCAATCACAACAACAACAACAATAACATTAGTCATTTTTCTGTACTTGATTTTTTATCAACTTTTAAGGGAGAAAAAAGAAGAGTAAAATTACCTAACATCTCCTTTAATTCATCCCGACAATATGAAGTACATTCTAGCTACCCAACACTGCCTAAATCCTAAGGAAAACAGACAAGAACTTCAGCCAAACACAGTCCCAATGGCAGCTCATCTAGCTACCAATTTTCCAGCTTTTTTTATTGCAAGTTTGATGGATTTAAAAGGCTAAAATCCTTACCTTCCTTCTTGAATTCAATAACTACCTAAAGGGAAACATATATTCAATCCAAACAGCTTCAAAAACGCAGGAACGTACCTCAAACCAGCTTCCAAAACGAGCTCCAAAACAGCCCCCCACACCTAGCACAACTTGTAATCAACTATCTCACCTTATCTTGTGTTTTGGTTGAACTTTTCTTGAGGTTTCTCCTTTAGTTTTTCTTATTAGCTTACTGTAAATTAGAGAGAAAATGATGTAGGAAACAAGTAGCTCAAATCAAGAAAGCTTTGAAAATGAAATATAAGCCAAATATTTGATCTATATATATATTTGGGATGGTAGAGACGTTTTAGGGTGGTGGCCATGTCACTACTTGATAGTGCCACCATAAAATGTCTATAACTTTTTACTCCAAACTCCGATTGATGAGTGGTTCTATGTTATAAAAATTAGACACAACTACCTTTAAATTAATAGGTTGTAGGACTTTTAAATCATTATATATTGGGAGATATGATAATTTAAAATGGACTCTTACTTATGAACTTCATATACTCTTCGCTCTTCCCTTTGTACATGTTTCTCTCCTCACATACGGGCTGCAACCAATATACATATCATACTTCCCTTAATATATTGTAGAAAAATCAAATAATTACCAAACATATTTTCGGGGTGTAACATCCCCCCCCCTCCCCCCCACAAGAAATATTCGTCTTCGAATGAGGACTAACTTCACTTAACATTGTCTAGGAACATATAACTAGAAACTTAAGGTAGCGACATGGAAAATACATACTCGCTATCACATGGGCATTGTAAATAAGTGAGGATACTCCCTCCTCATCTCCTCCTCCACTTCCTAAGTTACTTTTTCAACATTGTTACTTCGCCACAATACTTTGACGGAGGCAACTTCCACAATTCGAAGCTTCCTGACCTGCCGATCAAGAATGGCAACTGGGACCTCCGTATAGGTCATCTCCTCAGAAATTTGCACATCTTCATTAGGGATATACAGGCTGGATCCCTGATGCATTTTCACCTCATCGAAACATAAAATACGGGACAGACTGCTGCTAGCTCCGATGGCAACTCATATTCATAGACCACTTTTCCTACCCTATGGAGGATCCTATAAGGCCCCACATACTTATGGCTTAACTTGCCTTTTTTGTCGAAATGCATAATGCCCTTCATAGGAGATACCTTTAGGAACACCGAATCGCTAACAGTAAACTCTAACGCTTGGTGACGTACATCCATATAGGAATTTTGTCTGTCTAGGCTGTTTAAAGTCGATCTCTGATAAGTTTCACCTTGTCAATAGCTTACTGCACCAAATCTGGCCCCAATAGTTCTCCCTCACGGAGCTCAAATCAACCCACCAGCAACCTACACTTTTGCCCATATAAAGCTCATATGGGGCCATCTAAATACTTGCCTAGTAGATGTTACTCTAGGCAAACTCTATCAAGGATACATGGTCATCCAATCTTCTGCCAAAATCCAACACACAGGCACACGACATATCTTTGAGCATCTGAATGGTGTGTTCATCTTGTTCGTGTATTTGTGGATGAAATGTTGTATTGAGACTTACTTGAGTGCCTAAGCCTATCTAGAAAGATTTTCAGAAGTTTGCTGTAAAATGCGCACCCCTGTTAGAAATAATGGACAAGGGAACAACATGAAGGTGAACTATCTCATGAATACAAAGTCTAGCATAGTCCTCAACAACATAAGTAGTTCTTAAAAGAAGGAAGAGAGCTAATTTCATCAGCCTATCGATAATAACCCAAATAGAATCATGCTTTCTGCGCATCAGCGGCAATTCTGTAATAAAATTCATGTTGATCAGTTTCCACTCCTAGGATGGATCTCTATGCTTTGATTCAGGCCTCCAAGCCTTTGATGCTCGACCTTCACCTGCTGGCAATTGGACATTGAATCGCAAAACTCGTGATATCCTTCTTAATGTCATTCAAATAATATAGGTGCCTTAGGTCACTGTATATCTTTATAGCACCTGGGTGTACTGAATTTCAGGAATAATGAGCCTTATTCATAATCCGTGTCTATAGCTTACCCATTTTAGCCACACATAAATGACCCTGGCACTTAAGGACTCCATTTGGTTCGCAATCTAATATGTTTTGCTTCTGCTATGGTATATTATTCCTCAACGAGACTAATTCTGTGTCATCATATTGATGCTACTTAATTTTAGTCACCAAGGATTATTCTGCTATATTTTGGACCACAACACCCCTATATCCGGTATCTAGTAACCGTATTTGTAAGTCAGCCAACTGTTGTAGGGCCTTTGCCATTTCAATCCAGTCAGCCTAGACATGACTCAAGCTACCCATGGACTTGCAACTAATCACGTCTGCTACAACATTTGTATTGCCTAATTGGTATAAAATGCTTACGTCGTAATCTTTTAGCAGCTCTAACCACCTACTTTGTCTCAAATTCATCTCTTTCTGCTGGAATAAGTACTGGAGGCTCTTATGATCTGTGAAAATGTCAATGTGTACCCCATAAAAATAGTGGCACCATATCTTTAGTGCAAACACCACTTCTACCATGTCACAACCCCAGCTGGGACCTTGGATCGAGACACAGGACCTAGAACAACGAATGGCTCCAAGTCAACCAATGGTATATGCATAACAACTTAAGAGCACAAATTAAAGCGGAAACTGATAACTTAAACATGAATAAGCGGAAGTCGGAATAATGTAAATGTATATCAAATGATAACATCACAATGCTATATCTCAAAGCTGAACATAGTAGTCTATGCTTGATGAGATGTTGGGAAAAGCCCCCGGGCTATCTCCAAGACTAAAACAAAACTGACAAATCAAAATTGAACTAATAAATATCCTCGAATGGTGAGCACTCACCTAAAGCAGGGCTGAACGGGGCTGAGATGGGAATGAGCCATCAGCGAGACTGAGCTGGATCACCTAAACCTATATCATGAAATGATATAGCATAGTGTATGCGGTCAGTATTTGAAAGGAACTGAGTATGTAAGGAAAGTAAAACATGTTTAATAAATCATTAGTTGAAACCATGCTTGTAAATCAAAATATCATTAGAATAATGATTGCATGCTAAACTATAATTGAGATAAACATAATCATAAGCTAGTCAACATAACTAAACATAATGACTCAAGATTTAGAAATAGAAGTCATATGACTTGTCATAGATAAAATCATAAGTAAAAACTCATAAACTGATAATTGGGTTAAATTTACTCAAAAACATACTATCATAATATATGAACATAAATAACTGAAAGCATGAGGAACAATGAAAGACTCGTCATAATTGATACCATCACGATAGAGCTTACGTTATGCCCCAACTATCACATTCAAGTGGGTAGAGCCGTCTAAAGCCTTTCCAGGGAAAATAATGTTAAACCATGATATCGATATCAAGCTAAGGCCCCTTGGGAAAAGGTAAAACTCTCTTAAGAGATTCCAACCAAGTATACATATACCTACGTTAGCACATAGTTTTGAGATCGAGGAACATCAGGCCCCAAGCCTACTTAGTGCTAGATACTACCCCAAAAAACATGCATAGTGCTCATATCATTTTTCAATGAAGCTGAAATCATAATTTATACATAGATTGAAATCTGAACCTTAGGAGTCTTGATTCCAAAACCTATGATAAGCTGATCTTTTTAGCCTTGGCTAAATCATAAAAACATACTTAACTCGTATGGGCTTGCCCAAATCATAAAAGCATGCATACTTGAAATAGACTTCATAAATCAAAATCATGGCCTCTTAAGTGGAGAGTGCTAAAACATTCACTCATGCTACATATATCATCGTACTTGAAATCATGAATCATAAGCTTGACTTTTCATAAAACTTGCATAATAGGGCATAAATCTAATAACTTGTAAAAAACAATTTATAATCAAATTGTGTATAAAATATGCCCATTAGACATAAAATATACTATAGATCATGAGGGGATTAGACCCATAAATATATCATAGAGAATTTCTCAAAATTGGGTTAAAATCCTAGTAATCAATACACTTGATTTAAGAACCTGAATTCATGGACTTGAGGAAAAATTTGGGCATGAGGGTGGAAAGAAACCCTCATTCATAGCCCTACATACCTAGGTAATTTGATTTCCAAATTGGCCTTGAAATCCCAATAGAATTATGGAAGAAGATAGGGAGAATTCTAGCTTGATCTTAAATGGGAATCTCAATATCACGCATTCTCGGGAGTCTAATGACTTAGGATAGGCTAAACCCTCTTAAAACACTCCTTTTAGGGCTCAAAAAGATGTCATTAAATAGTTAGGATCTTAGGGATTATGAAAACACCCTTACTGATTCTATAGGAAATTGGACACTGCCAGTCCCAATGAGGGACTTAACGAGTCGTTAGGTCCTCTGATGACTCGTGGTACTCACCCGTAGCTACCACTAGAAATTGTCATTCTCTGATCTTCCTTTCCCCACATTCAACTTGACAAGTCATTAGGTACACGATGACTTATTTCCCCAATTCATTGGGAACACTGAAAACCAACCCTTACTCCACCACTATCCATTTGACGGGTTGTCCAACGACTCGTCGTCACAACTAACTGGTCCCTTAATGACTCATCCTAACATTATGATTCTTAAGGCTTCCAGTCTTTCCTCCCAACCGACGGGACACATAATGACTTATTAGGTGACACCACAACTCGCTCCTCCATCTGTCTCGAATCACTGAAATTCACCTCTTCTACACCACTACACACCTGAGGGTCGTACAACGACTTGTGTTGATTCTTGAAGACTCGTTACTTCATTCGTTACCACTAGCTGATGAAAATTTTATTCCCCAACTTGGCACCACATAACGGGTCACTTAACGACCCATCAGGTCACACCACGAGTCACTAGACGACCCTTTCTGTGACCTGGTGCAGATATTTTTATTTTCTCAGTTTCAACCCTCGGGTCTGGTCTTAGGGACTTTTGGGGCGTTGCATACCAACTCCAGATCATTGGTAGGGTAATTTTTCTCATGCTTCCTCAGCTACCTCAAAGCATAAGTGATAACCTTTCCATGTTGAATTAGCACACAACCCAACCCAACTCTAGAAGCATCACAATAAACCACATATTCCTTTGTACTTTATTGGAAAGTCAAGACAGGTGCTGAGGTCAATCTATTCTTCAATTCCTGGAAGTTATGCTCAGATGCCTCTGTCCACTAAAACTTAGCATCCTTATGGGTTAAATTTGTCAATGGCGCGAAGATGGTAGAAAACCCTCTAAAAATCTTTGGTTGTAACCTGCAAAACCCAAGAAGTTACAGACCTCTATAGGATTCAAGGGTTTGGGACAACTCTTTACTGCTTCTATTTTCTCCCTACCACTATTATAGCTTCATTTGTAATCACATGACCTACAAAAGCTCCAGATGTTAGCCAAAATTCATATTAAAAAAATTTAGCATACAACCTGTGCTCCTGGAGAGTCTGCAACACTGCTCTCAGGTGATCAGCATGCTCGGCCTCAGATCATGAATAAATTAGGATGTCATCAATGACGATGGTCAAAAATACATCAAGAAAGAGCTTAAACACTTTATTCATCAGGTCCATAAAAGACATTGAAGCATCATTAATCTTAAGTAAGATCACCAGACTCATAATGACCATACCTGATCTTGAAAGCAGTCTTAGGAACATCAACTTCTTTAACCCATAACTAGTGGTACCAGAATCTTAGATCAATCTTCAAAAAGCATCTAACACCTTATAACTGATCAAATAGGTCACCAATATTGGAAAGAGGATATTTATTCTTAATCGTTACCTTATTCTATTTCCTACAGTCAATACACATCCTCAACGACCCATCTTTCTTTTGCACGAACAATACTGATGCACCCTACAATGACAAACTAGGGTGGATAAAATCCTTCTCGAGCAAATCTTTCAACTTCTTCTTTAATTCTCTTAGCTCGGCTGGGGCCACTTTATATGGAGGTAAGGATATCGACTGAGTGCTTGGATGTAAGTCAATAGCAAAGTCTATCTCCCTTTCATGACGAATTCCAGGAAAGTCCTCTGCGAAGACCACTGGGAGCTTATTTACTACAGGAACTGACTGAAGAGTCACAATTCACATTTTGAGTCTCTTACTTAAACAAAATGCAAAACACAATCTTTGTATATCAACTTCTGAGACTTAAGGTATGAAATAAACTCATCTTTAGGCGTAGCAACATTACCTTGCCATTCCTAGACTGGCTCACCCGGAAAGTGGAATCTAACAACTTTGGTTCCGCAATCAACATTAGCATAACATGATGCCAACCAATCCATATCTATAATGACATCAAAATAAAATATCTCAAGCTCAACTAGATTAGTTGGGGTAAATTTATCACATCCTAACACTACACCATTCCGGTAAACCTGTCTAGCTAACACATATTTACCAATTGGTGTAGAAACAACAAATGGTCTAGATAGTAATTTAGGGACTATCTCAAACTAAATTACAACCAATGTTGCAATATAAGAGAGTCTAGAACTTGGATCATTCAATGCATACACAACACGAAAATGAATAATCAGAGTGCCTATAACAACATCAAGTGACGCCTCCTGGTCCTACCAGCCACCAAAAGCATAAAGTCTCTTCTGCACTATCCCTGAGCTAGACGCTTCTCCCCATCAACCCCTACCTTGTCTAGAAATAGGTTGAGGGCCAGGTCTCGAAGGGTGATCTTGAGGTGATAAAGCCGCAGATGATCATGATCGCTGAGTAGTATAGCCACTTTTCCTATTCAGACAATGTTGTTTATTATGTTGTGGAACCGCATTATCATAACATACATTCTACCCCTAATGGAACGGACCTACATATGTCCTTCCGTACTGAGTACAAGGGGGCAATGGTGGCCTTCCCTATTGCAGATGCTCCTATCGCTGTGAAGGAACTGAGCTCTAGTCCCTTCTCTGCCCCCTATGGCTGAAGTAGAGAATTCTCTATAGATCATGCTGACGGCCTAGATGACTTAGCCCCTAAATCGCCCAAAGGCTCTTTGAAGGTGCCTGTAGTCCTAACCCTCTCCCCCTATACCCTTTTCTTGTGACTACCTTGTAGTTGATGAATCAGATCCTTCGTGATTTGGGCGAAAGCCTGAGTCCATTTAATGTCCATATGCTCCTGATTAGATACCCCCAAACAATCATGAGATATATAAGTCCCTAGCCCCAACATGAACAGATAAACTCTATCATGTGTCATCTGAACTATGTGCTAAGCTTACCTTGCCAAAGAATTTAACTAAAGGCAATACTCATGCACACTCATGTTGCCCTACTCTAGGTGCAAAAACTGCTTAAATCAAGCCTGTCAAAGCTCCCGAGGCAGATATTAGTGCATAAAAGCCTCTAAGACACCTCCCACTGAGTTGGCAGTGCATCGGTTCCCTTGTATCGATCCCAAGCCTCATACCGCCATGTCACTACATCTCGTAGTCAGAATGATGCCAACTCTACCTCTTCTATCATTGTAGTCCTCATCGCCTTAAACACTCTGTATGTCTAATCAATGAAGTCCTGGGGGTCCTCACTCCGGTCTGATATAGTAAACACTGGAGGGCTCAAACCTAATAACTCACAGGCTCTGGAACTCTCGGTTGCATGACCTCTATGCCTATCCATTACCTCCAACTATTGCTCTTTTCTAGTAGCGATATGAGCCATCAGCTGAATAGCTCCCTCAAGAACCTATCCTTCCGGAGCAACTAGAGGTACCATAGACACTGGAGGGTCTGCCACTTTATCAATCTTATGTAACGCTGGTGTGGGAGGAGCTGGAGGTCTATCTATCACAACTCTGACAGGGGCAGAAGGAACTGTAGTACCTAGGGAAGGAGACTCACTTTGAGCCTCTAACCTGTCTCCCTGATCCCTTGGAGGGAAATTAGTACTCTATCCTGCGGCTACGCCAATAAATCACATCGTCATCTTCCTCATCATAGGCATACTATGAAACAATAAAATTATTTAGATATTATAATACTCATGACTTGCTCTATAGCATAAACTATTAATGAAAAGAGTGTAAAGTCTCCTAATATCCTGTAGCCTCCTTATTACAGGTATGGTGCACCACATACACATAAGCAGGACACTACTAGACACAGCTTTATGGACTCCTTGGGACATGACTTTGCTCTAATACCAAGTTTGTCATGCCACAAAACTGGGGTAGGGCGTAACTAGAACTTGACTCTAAATTAATCAAGAAATCAGATATATAATGTCTATAACTACAATATTGGGGCCAGAGGGGTTAAGGCTATTCTAAGTTAATCCTCTCCCATGAATGCAAATCTAGACTTCTCCATTGAAGATCATGCCTAGAATTACCCAATTTCTCTTCAAATTCCTTTGGGCTTTCTAGGGCAAGTGTATATTTGATTCTTCTAGGTATGGAGGCCATGAATGAGGATTTCTTCCACCCTCATTCTCATAATTCTTCTAAATTTCAAGAAGCAAGCTTTAATTCAAATCATGATCTAAAAGTGATTTCAGTCTAATTTCATAGATTTCTTAAAAATTGTTTATGGGTTGATTTCCTCTATATTTTAAACTATGTTTGATGATTAATGGGAAGCTTTTATGCTTTTTTTGAATACAAACTCATGAGTTCAAGTTTCAGTAGATTTTGCCCAATTATGCAAATTTATGGAAAAAGTATAGTTTATGATTGATGGTTTCAAGTACGATGAAAAATCTAGCATGTATGAATGTTTACAAATTACCCATATATGTATTTATGATTTTTCTTATGATGTCTATATCATCTAAGCAAGATGTTAAGATTTGGACAAGCCCACTCAAGTTAAGCGTGATTTCATGATTTAGCCAAGGCTAATAAGTTCAGTTATATCATGTTTTGGAGTCAAGACTCCCCATATGTTTAGTTTAAGTTATATTTTGATATATGATTATATGTGAATTATATATGTTTTGGTAGTAGTATCTAGCACCAAGTAGACTAAGGTCCCAAGGTTCCCCAGTCTCATAAACTACACGTCAACATAGGTTTACTTTGGGGCCTCTCAAGAGAGTGTTTCCTCACCCCAAGGGCACACTGTCATATCACACCATACTTAATCCTTCGCCCTAGCAAGGATTAGGATGGTCCTCCTCCACTTGGGCAAGATGTTTGATCATCATGTGCTCACATTGTGGTTATCGGTTAAGACGAGTCTCTCATTATTCCTCATGATTTCAGTTATGCATGTTTATCACTTATGATATTATGTTTTCAGTAGGTTTGAACCAATATTCAGGTTATTAGTTTTACTTTAGAAACTCAGTTTCAGCTTTGGGTCATTCAATTCAGTTATGGGTCCTGGTTATGTTTATTCATGTTTTCATATATCAGCATGCAACCTTTACTCTCAGAATCTTATGATGTTATGATTTATGATATGAATGATTTTATTTTTTACTTACCTTGCATACTCAGTATATTCTAAGAACTAAACGCATACTCTATGATGTATCATGAAATGATATAGATTCAGATGTTCAAACTCAGACTAAGTCTCACCATTAGCTAGTTCGCGAGCACAAATGCAGTTCTCCGGTTGGTGAGTCCTCATCCTTCGAGGAACTTCAGTTAGTTGAGCTATGTTATTGTCAGTTTCAGACTTCTTGTGCTACTTGGGGTGTTGTCCCGTCAGCTCATAAGTATGTTAGAGACTTTTTAGACATAGAATTGTATTTTTAGTTGTGGATTCAACGTAATGATGCTACCATTGGATAAACATTTTGTGAATTAGACTTTCGCTATTTTAGAATTTAGTTTCAGCATTTCTATGATGATCTTTAGTTATTATGTTAATGCCATGGGTTGATTTGGAGCCATTTATGGTTCTAGGTTCCGTGTCTCAATCCAGGGTCTCAACTCGAGTTGTGACAAATGTGGTATCAGAGCATTAGGTTTTGAGGTATCCTAGGGTGTCTGAAAGCTGCATTAAGTAGAGTCTTTTTCATGGGTGTGAACCGTGCTACACTTATGAAGAAGTGGCTATGAAATGTTTTAGGAAACTTTCTTTCTTTCATGATTCTATCTCATGTTGAGTTCAACTCTCTCTATTTACTATAACTCTAGCTTTACACATTTGCAAAATCATGACTCCACATCATATGAATGGAAGAAGTAACATAAATGGAAATAGCCATGAAGATGACAATGGAGATGGGCACCAGCAAGCCCCACCAGCCCCAACAGATCTCGTGCCCGAGAAGTTGCCCAAACTGAGTTTAGGGTAGCTATTCAGATGTTGGCACAAGCATTGACCACTCAGGTCAATTAGCAGGCAATGGTTCTTATTCCCCGGAATGGGAATGCAACAGCAGCTAGAGTTCAGGATTTCCTCCAAATGAATCCCCCGAAGTTCCTTGGGTTGAGAGTGGAGGAGGACCCACACGAGTTCATAGAGGAGATCCAGAAGATCACCTAGATTATGGGGGTGACAGTGGTGGAATGTGTAGACTTTAGCCTCCTATTAGTTGAAAGGAGTCGCCCATATATGGTACAGGTAGTGGAAGGATAGTCGGGGAGTCAAAGAAGGTCCCGTTGGTTGGAATGAAGTTCTCACTGCATCCTTAGACTAATTCTTTCCTCAGGAAATGAGGGAAATCAAGGCGGCCGAGTGTGTGGATATAAAATAGAACAGCTTGACCGTCCAAGAGTATGCTCTAGAGTTCACCCGGTTGTATAAGTATGCGCTGGAGTTGGTGATCGATCAGAGGACTCAGGTGAGCAGATTTCTGAATAGAATAGCGAATTATTTGGTCAAGGAATGCAGGACCACCATGCTTCATTAGGATATTGACTTCTCCCAATTGTTCTTGTATGCCTAACAGATGGACGCGGTGCAAATGAGGGAGAGGGAGAGGGAGAGAGAGGCCAACAGGGCTAGGATAGATAGTTTTGTGTTTTCCAAGCAGAGATCTGGTGGAAGACATCGCTAGAAGTCCCACCATCAATTGTCAGCTCCAGCGGCATCATTCAGATAGTGTACATCTAGATCTCAATGAAAACAAAAGGGGAGGACATCCGGCTTTAGAGGTAAGGAAAGTAAGTCAGGAGCCTAGTATTCCAGTTTGTCACAACTGTGGCAGGAAGCACCCCGGAGAGTGCTTAGTGGGTTTAGGTGCGTGTTATGGGTGTGGGAAGCCTAGACATTTTCTCAGAGATTGTCCAATGGCTAGATAGGGCCATGGTAGAGGCTGTGACCCAGCTTCCAGTTTAGCAACTCCACCAGCAAGCTCAGCTCAGCAGGTGCATCCACTTTATCAGAACCCTTATCAGTCTCTACTCTAGTTGGTCACTCAGTTATAGCTTTACTCTAAAGGCCAGAAAGATGATTTTTAAGGGTTGTGTTTACCATCTAGTTCAGGTTAACGATGCTGCATCTAAAACCCTGACTCTTCAGTTTTTTCCTATAGTATGTGAGTACCAAGAGGTTTTTCGAGATAATCTACAAGGGGTCCCTCCTGAGCGAGAGATTTACTTTGCTATTGACCTTCTTCCCGATACGCAGCCCATATTTATTCCTCCTTATAAAGTGGCTCCAGCTGAGCTAAAGGAGTTGAAAGAGTAGTTGAAGGATTAGATAAGGGTTTCATCAGACTTAGAAAATTTCCATGGGGTGCACCAGTTCCCTTCCTTCGAAAGAAAGATAGGTCTCTTCATATGTACATTGACTATCGATAGTGAACAAGGTTACAATCAAGAACAAGTATCCCTTCTTGAGAATTAATGACTTGTTTGACCAAATTTAGGGTGCTAAGTGCTTCTCAATGATAGACCTTAGATCCAGTTATCACCAGCTCAGAGTTAGGGAGAGTGACATCCCGAACACAGCCTTCAAGAATCGGTATGGTCACTATGAGTTTGTAGTTATGTCTTTTGGACTAACGAATGCTCCTACAACTTTTATGGATTGATGAATAGGGTGTTGAAGCCATATTTGGATATGTTCGTCATTGTCTTTATAGAAGACATCCTCATATACTCTCAGAGCGAGGAGGAGCATGCTGCTCATTGAAGGATCATGCTACAGACTATCAAGGATCGCTAGTTGTTTGCTTAATTCAGCAAGTGTGAGTTTTTGCTGAACTCAGTAGCATTTTTGGGTTGCATGCTGACAAGCGAGGGTGTGCAGGTGGACTCTCAAAAGATAGAAGCTGTAAAGAATTGGCCTAGACCAATTAATCCATCGGATATTAGGAGTTTCTTGTGTTTAGCTAGCTACTATAGGAGGTTTATTGAAGGATTTTCACCCATTGCAGCACTGTTGACTAAGTTGACCTAGAAGAAAGTTAAATTTCAATGGTTGAATGCTCGTGAGAAGAGTTTTCAAGAGTTAAAGACTTGAATCACTTCAGGCATAGTATTGACCCTACCTGAGGGTACAAATGGATTCGTTATGTATTATGATGCCTCTAGAGTTAGTCTTGGGTGTGTGCTGATGCAGCATGGGAAGGACATAGTGTAGGCTTCTAGAAAGCTTAAGACTCATGAGAAGAATTATCCGATGCATGACCTAGAATTGGCAGCAGTGGTGTTTGCATTGAAGATTTGGAGGCACTACTTGTACGGGGTGCATATATGTGTTGACAAACCATACTACCATTTAGTATGTGTTTACTTAGAAGGACTTGAATTTGCAACAACGAAGGTGATTCGAGCTTCTCAATGACTATGACATGAGCGTCCTTTATAATCCGGGCAAGGACAATGTGGTAGCGGATGATCTTAGAGGCTATCCATGGGAAGTTTCTTATGTGACGGATGAAAGGAAAGAGTTAGTGAAGGATGTTCATAGTCTTGCTCATTTAGGAGTTTTCCTTGTTGATTCGACGGATGGTGGTGTCATTGTTTAGAATGGTTCAGAATCCTTTTTGGTGACTAAGGTCAAGGGTAGACAAGATGAGGTTCTTATTTTGGTAAAGTTAAAGGAAGCGGTTAAGAATCAGATGGTAGAAGTCTTCTCCCAAGGGGGGGGGATGGAGTACTTAAGTATCAAAATCATTTGTATGTTTCGAGCATTGATGATTTAAGGGAGTGGATGTAGCATGAGGCTCATGGTTCTCAATATTCTATACATCCAGGTTCCACCAAGATGTACCATGGCCTACGAGAAGTTTGTTGGTGGAATGGCACGAAGAAGAACATAGCAGAATTTGTGGCTAAGTGTCTAAGCTGTCAACAAGTGAAAGTAGAGCATCAAAGACCGCGGGCGGGGGAGGGGGGGCTTCTACCAGATATTAGTATCCCTACTTGGAAGTGGGAGGAAATCAATATGGACTTCATCACGGGGTAACCTCGCATATGTCGACAGTATTACTCTCTTTGGGTGATTATAGATAGGTTGACTAAAGCAGCTCATTTCTTACAGGTCACCCAACGAATCATGAAGTGGCTCATGATGAGAAGTTCGATCAATAAAGAGTCGTGGTCAGGGGGTCACCACAAATGGTATAGTGAGTCAAGGTGTCACTTCACAACTCTTCAAGTGGGTCACTGACAGGATGGCTAAGATTGGAGGTTGGGATTCCAGTGAAGGTAACGATTGAGGGTCACGAGTAGATACTCCTTCTAACGACTTGTATAGTGACATGTGGGGTAAAGGAGTTTCAGTAAATGGGGAATTGTCCAGTGATGATGATGAGAGTAGACAACGATTCATCCAGTAGGGTAATGATTCATCTAGTAGGGTAACGATTCATCCAGTTCCTCATTAGGACTGGTAGTGTAAGTTTTCATGCAAAATTTGTAAGGGTGTTTTCATAATCTCTAAGCTCCTAAGCCCTAAACTACATCATATTAAGCTCTTTTAGGAGAGTTTTAAGAGGGGTTAAGCCTATTCTAAACTATTTCCTTCCCATGCATGCATGTCTAGACCTCTCCATTAAAGATCAAGCCTTGAATTTCCTAATTTCTCTTCAAATTCCTTTGGGCTTTCTAGGGAAAATGTAGATTTGATTCTTCCATGTATGTGAGGACATGAATGAGGATTTCTTCCATCCTCATTCTCATAATTCTTCTTAATTTCATGAGGTGATCTTCAATTCAAATCATGATTTAAAAGTGATTTCAATCTAATCTCATAGATTTCTCACAAATTGTTTACGGGTTGATTCCCTTTGTGTTTTAAAGTATGTTTGAAGAAGAATGGGAAGATTTAATGCATTCTTTTATTACAAATTCATAAGCTCATGTTTTAGAAGATATTGCCCAATTATGCAAAGTTTATGGAAAAAGTATAGTTTATGATTGATGGTTTCAAGTATGATAAAATATCTAGCATGTATGAATGTTTACAAATTACCCTTGTACGTATTTATGATTTTGATTATGATGTCTATTTCATGTAAGCATGATGTTAGGATTTGGGCAAGCCCATTCAAGTTAAGCATGATTTCATGATTTAGCCCAGGCTAATCAGTTCAGTTATCTCAAGTTTTGGAGTCAAGACTCTCCATATGTTAAGATTTAAGTTATGTTTTGATATATGATTATATGAGAATTATGTATTTTGGGAGTAGTGCCAAGCACTGAGTAGGCTAGGGGTTCCAAGGTTTCCAAGTCTCATAAATTACGCGCCAATGTAGGTATACTTTAGGGACTCTGAAGAGAGCCTTTCCCTAGCCTAAGGGCTCACTCTGATTTCACACCTTACTTAATCCTTCACCCTGGCAAGGCTTAGGATGGCCCTCCTCCATATGGGCAAGACGTGGGATCATCATGCACTCATACATAGTGGTTGTTGGTTAAGACCTGTCTCATAATTTTAGTTATGCATGTTTATTAGTTATGCTATTATATTTTCATTAGGTTTAACCCAATGTTCAGGTTATCAGTTTTACTTAAAAAATCTTAGTTTCAACTTTTGGTCATTCGATTCAGTTATGAGATCCAGTTTATGTGTAGTCATGTTTTTAGATATCAACATGCAACCTCTACTCTCAGAATCTTATGATGTTATGATTTATGATATGCATGATTTTTGTTTTTACTTACTCAGCCAATTTTACTTACCTTGCATACTCAATACATTCCAAGTACTGTCCACATACTCGTTGTATTGTTTCATGACACATGTACAGACGTTCAGATTCAGTCTCGCCGTTAGCTAGTTCCCAAGCTCTAATCTAGTTCTCCAAATGGTGACTCCTCATCCTTCGAGGATTTTTAGTTAGTTGAGCTATGTTGTTTTTAGTTTCAGACTTCTAGTGAGCTAGTTGGGGTGCTGTCCCATCAGCTCGTCAGTATGTTAGAGGGTTTTCAGACATAGACTTGTATTTTCAGCTTTGGATTTAGTGTTATGATGTTACCGTTGGATAGACATTCTGTTACTCAGACTTCTGCTATCTTAGAATTTAGTTTCAGCTTTGTCTATGATGATTTTTAGTTATTATGTTCATGCTATAAGTCGACTTGGAGCCATTTATGGTTCTAGGTTTCGTATCTTAATCCATGGTCTCAGCTCACGACGTGACACTAGGGGTATTAGCATAATTTCCTATATTTTTATTACCTAAACCAGAACATTTTGGGATTCCTAAGGAGTATATTTAAGGGCTTAATTAGTCTAAACTCTCATTCTCTGTCATAACAATGTAAGTTCATGATCATTAGCTCTCTAGTCATCAAGTCAGCTAGGAAGTCATCTTCTTCAATGTTGGGTTTCTTCAAGCTTGAGTATGAGTTCTTCATTCTAGGTATGTAAGGCTAACCTAAGTGAGGAATTCTATTTATCATCATGCCCAACATCTATGTAAGAGTTTATTGATATTAAAGTTAGGGTTTTTCCCAATTCTTGATTTAGTCTTCTTTTCTATATATTGAATAATTAATTGTTGAATTCTTTATATTGAGTTGTTTCTATTGTATCCTCTTAAGTGTTGATCATTACTCTCTTGATTCTTATTGATGATATCTATTGAATTCTTCATTTATTGATGATTGTTCATGAGCATAGTTTTGGGATCATTATTTAGCACCGAATTGGTGAAGAGTTCAGATAACTCGTAAGCCCGAGAACTACGTAGCTAGCGTAGGTTAGGATCATGTATTCAATTCAGGTGACTCCACAGGTAGCCCCTAGTAGGGCTTTGGACGGCTCTGCCAACTTGAGCGAGACAATTGAGCATCATGTGCTCATTAATGATGGTGTAGATTATGAGAAACTCCCTAAGTTAAAGGTATAGATTTATACATGTATTTTTCAGAGATTGTTTTTATGTACAATTTTATTACATAACTGTTTTACACATTGGTCAAATTGTGGATCTCTCATTCGGAGGGATCAGCATATAGTGATCTTTCACTTTCCTAGCAAGGCTTTGGACAACTCTGCCAACTTGTGTGAGACAATTGGGCATCATGTGCTCATTCATGATGGTGTTAGTTATGATAAACTCTCGAAGTTAAAGCTATACATTTGCCCACATATTTTTCAGAGATTGTTTTGATGCATAGTTTTATTGCATAAATATTTTACACATTGGTCATATTGTGTTTTATGCATCATTCAAAGCATCAATTTTAGTCAAATTATTTCATCCAGTTATTTTAGTCGGTTTATTCTTTAGTTCAAATACTCTTGCTTTACTACTGTTTCTGTTAGTCATATTACATATCATACATTCCATGTACTGATGCCCTGGGTTGCTACATCTTATTATGATGCAGATTCAGGTAGGTAGGATCTGTAACAGATGCTTCATTAGGAACTCACATTCATTTAGTTGTTGGTGAGGCCTCTTATATTTGGAGAGTCCTAGTATTATTGAGTCATTTTATCTTATAGAGCTTAAGGTAGTTGTGGGAGCTTTGTCCCCCCACCTATACTTCGGTTGTAGAGGCTTCATATATAGAGTCAGAGTTGAGTCAATAATATTACTTTATGACATTTTTTCAGTTACAGTGAATAAATCTTGATTTATTTTATTTAGTCCATTAAAGTTATTACTTTTGCTATACTTTATATTATTCTTAGCTAGTAATCTAGGACAAGGGTTCACTTGGAACACTAGGTGGTGTGAGTGTGGGCCATGTCTAGGGTGTAGTCTCAGGCATGACACTCTCACGAAGATATTCACAAGTTATGCTACAACTACCATAGGTATGCCTTTTATATTCAAATGGATCTACCTTTCAAACTCGGGTTGAGATCATATAAGATCTTCTCTAAGCTTTTAATGTTGGCTCGAGGAAAGGTAGGATGAGTATATGGGAATTAGCAACTTTTGACCCTCCTTGAATACTACATCACTCTTTCTATTCACGTTTGTTAATCTCTATCTCGTTCTTTCTCTCCATTTGTTTTAGCACTTCCACAACCCAAAAAAAATTTTAATGAGCTTTTTCTTCTTTTCTTTTTGTTTTTTTCTTTCTTTTTCTTTTATTCTTTTTCTAGCTCTTCAAATATTTTCTTGCTTATTGTGCTTCTAGAAATGGGTTTGTTCCTCAATTTCACCCTCTTCTTTCTTTTCTTTCTTTACCCCCAACTTAAAGCTTTTCTATGCCTCATGTTCTATCTTAGTGTCAAGGAGAATGGGTTCAAAAGAGGATCAATAACAAATTGGTTTCAATTTCAATCCGGCTAATCAAGAAGAAAGGTTATAGGTTCAAAGGGGGAGAATAGGGATACATTCATTATTTGATAGGCTAATTTAGGAAAACAGGGTTTCTGAATCACAAAGAAGGCATATGTTCATCTCTACAACTCAATGTTTTCTAACTAAGGCATGACTAACTAGTTAATATCTAGAGTACAGTAATGACAAATGAATGAAACTACATTCCTCACCAAACAACATGGATATCAAATGGACTAGTCATTTCTTACACTAAATTAAGTAATCTATGCTACAACTATGATATGCAAATGTCAAAATCAGAAGTACACATGTCACTACCAAACAATTATGGAAAAAGTTTTGAGGGTGCAAATTTTTTTCATAATTAATCACATTAGGATGCTTTAAGCTTAACTGCGACCACTACCCATGTCAGAAACACTTTATTCAACCTAGAAAGACATTGACTTAGACTGGTACCCTTAAGAAAGTCGCCTATGAATCTATCATTGGGATCAATCCTTATGAATCTTCTAGTTTATTGCACCTGATTCAACATAGATTTAATCTGTGGGGAAGAACCAAGGGTAAGAAAATTCGGGATGACTTTAAGACACAAGTATAGACGACATCTTAACTACAAACTAAAGAAAGAAAATAAAGAACACATTAAACAAATCAACACACACAAAACATCATCATGAAATATAGATCAATAATGAAATGGCATCATGTAAAGGATGCCCCACCCTCAACTTAACAAGATATAGTGTCCTTAATGCATGAAAAAAATAAAAAAGTAAGGGTTAGAGCTCCCTATGGTTCACTAATCGTGCTGAGGATCTATCACATCTAGGATCACAATTAGGATAGTCGAGACTGCTGCAATGGGGGTACTAACCTCTCTGACAATGTGTGACTGGAAACCTTTATATATGAATGACTCCTTCTCAACAATCCTGAATCTAGGTATCCTCTTCTGCTAGAATTTCAATATCATCCTCCTCCTCAACAACATCCTCATCGATTCCCCCCCCCCCCCTCTTTCTCCTCCATTTGCATTTTTCCTAGGGCACGAGTAGGAAAAGGGCCTTTAGGTGGTGAGGCTAACAAAGTCACTACGGACACACCTATGTTTGCAATTGGCTACTCCACTTTAGTAATCTCCACTAGAAGTCCTTGATCTTATAGCTTTTACACTACTGCCTTTGTCTCATTTATTCTACCTAGAGGATAACCATTTCGGAAGTACTATGCACTGTAGTTGAGTCAACCAGCCTTCAAACAATCCAATCTATATGTCACTATATGGTTGAAGGCTAGCATAGCATCTTGTAGGGTTTTAGAGCTTCTTCTCCGGCTCAACTAATGAATACTAGTAGATTATTCTGCAAGCTAGCGACTTATTTGTCCACCCTTTTTTTATTAGTACATTTGTAAAATTTTCTTGAGTAAGGAGAAATATCCTAATCATGTCTCTTGAAGTGGTGGTGGCCCCGTGGATGCAGCAAGTGCAGGAGTTGGAGTGGTAAAAAAAAGACCAACCGCTTGAGGAATTGACTTGGCTGGAATGGTTAAGGCATCGGTGGGTGGTGACCTTTCTTTGCCCTACTTAGCAGCTCACAGAGGAACCTCAGTATGAATGCCCTCAAAGTCGAGCTTCGTATCGATTTTGTGATACCTCATGCATTCAAAAGGTGTTTTCGACCTTAATACATGATTATTTATGTGAATTGAGGAATTTATATGGTGTATGAAGTCTTTGAATAAGCCTAGAGGTACCCGGGAGTTTAATTCATGAAAGTGTGAAAGTTGCAGAAAAATCTACTGTTTCAGGTGTTGTAGATGACATATGAGTCGTAGATCAGTTCTACGAGCCATAAATCAAACCATGATAGAAGCTATATATTTTGGGTCACTGGATAAACCCGCAAAATAACATAGAAATCGTAGATGGATTCAATGAATCGCAAATCAATATGTTGAGGAGCGCCTTATTTTTTGAGCTAGTATTTAAGGATTTGCAATGGAACTCTACAAACATCAGATACAATTTACAAAGTATAAGTCACCAATGTAAGTGGAAGTCCTACTTTTCTAAGCTATTATTTAGACTTACCAAACACATCTAGGAACAGTGAATGCAATCTAAGAACGGTATTTGACCCTCATAAGTGAATATCAAGATATTTTGAGCTACTAGAAAAGAGTTCTGAAGTGACATACATACTATAAATTCAATTTATTATCCATACCTTGCTGTTGTGGATGAAACTTTGGAGGATTGATTTTCCCTATTCTAATATACAAAATTATCTATGGACTGCAAATCAATTTTATAGTCCATAATAGTGTTTAGGCATCCATAAGTTGTGGTTTTTTCCCATGCCTATTTAGGTGATACACCTAATACTTCTTTTATTTTTTTCCATCTCTAGGATGATAGAACAACTTTCTCTCCATCTTCAAACCGTCACAAAATCAGGTAAGCTTCGTAAAACTCAATTCCATGAGAAATCCTTTCATGCAAGTTTGGATTACATAGTTTCTAGCTTATCTCCTAATAGAATTTCAAGGAAATCCCATTTCTAGCTCAAGAAGACTTGGCAGTCTCTTCTCCCCAAGCTTGACTAGTGTGTTCTTCCCTTGCTCATAAGAAATTAAGGTATGCAATGGCATAACTCTTCTCTTTTGGTCACTTGAAATCTTAAGTTTCTTTTCCTATTGTTGACTCAATATTGTGGTATCCATATTGTTAGTTCCACCCTTGTAAATATCAGTTTTGAGTGAGGTGTTGTTATTCGTTCTACATTTATATCTTAAAATCTTTCTTCATATGAGAACCCTTATTCTTATGCTATTAGCCCTTTGGAACTCATGATAGGTAGTATTATTCACTTGCCAAATTGATATTAGTCTTGTTATGATAAGCTAGTTGGACATTAAATATCCTACAAAGAATTCATATGAAAAAAAACCTTATTTGAGCTAAAGTTTCATGTCTTCAATTGATCCTTCCTAAAAGATAGCTATGAAACTTCTATTTTCTCCTAACCTCAAAAGTTGCTACATCTCATTCAAGCTTATAAGAGTCTATACCAGATATTGTTTAATGTTTTGTTGTCAAATAATAAATCCTTGAGCTTTTTCCTTATGGCTACTAAATCATGCTCAAGTTAGAGAATCCTGAGTGCATGGGTTGGGAACATGATTTCATGGCATTCCATATGGATTTTTACCATCGGTTGGGCTAACTATAGGCCTCATGTGGCCACTGTTATTCTTCACAACCAAATGTCATTTTAATTCGGTAGTCTAGAGGCCTCATGTGGACTTATTATTAGTTACACGAAACCCCTATTTTAGTTGGGTAGATTACCACTGGTTGGGTAGTTTACCATTGAGCTTGGCTGATGGGCAAAGCATACATTTATGAGCATATTTTACTTGAGTTGAATGTATTTTGTCAGTTATGTTAGTTCACTGTGTTAAGTTTTAGTTGAGGTGTAAGATATTCTCACTTGGGGCACTCAAAGTTCGGTTGTATGTCTCTTCTTTCCTCTATTGCAATTGCTTTTTATTATTTTTTCTAACCTTACATGCCAGTAATATTAATCGTAATAATGTTGTTTTGCTTGTGGATGTTGAATTCATGCTACAAAAACATATAAAGGCCCAAATTGACCTCTACAATAGGAGTCTACTAGTAGAGCTTTTAGTTAGTATGCTCCTTTCTTTCTGGGACTGTTGGTTTAGCCATCTATTTTTGCGTAAACTAGTTTTGTGTATAGGTAATTGGTAAGTCAGTTTCTTGTCTTGACCATCAGTTACTAGTACCCTAGAGGCTTCATGTACATGTATACTTTGTGCGTTGTACTCAGTATTTGTTGTTAATCAGTTGTTGCCTATTGGTATTATTGTTTTTCTCTATTAGTTGTGTGGTGGCCTTGTGGGCTTATTCTATTCTTCTGTATTATTTGTCTGACATTGCCGATCCAGAGTTATCAATTGTTTAATAGTGTTGTGTGTTGGACTTATGGGCCCAAGCCCCTTCTCTTAGTCTAGTTTATTGGCTAGCTTGATCCTGTTAGGCATAGGGCGCCAGTTATGCCTCCCTGGTTTGGGGCGTAATAGACTTAGTATTAGAGCGACATCAAGTCTCAAGGAATCCATAAAAAGTGTCTAATAGAGTCTTTCTTATGGGTATGTTGTGCACCATACATATAACTAGGAGGTTACGGGGCATATAGGAATGATTTCACCTCTTTCATTATTAGATCATGCAATAGAGTGGAGACATAGAAATATTTAAAATCTAAATCATTCTTTTCTTCAAAAATATGCCTATTACTAGGAAAATGACCACCGGATTGATTGGCACTATGTCATGATACGAGTTTACACCCTGGATGCGACACAGTATTTAGGATCACAAATGACCTTGAGCAAACCCATGGCATGACATAACACTGCTATGAACTGAGTTAATAAATAAGCTGAGCAAAAATATAACTAAAATAATGAAATATCTTCTTCTGAGTAACAAAACTATCCAAGTTAAGTAAATACATATGGAATCAGAAATTAAAACATCAACCTAAATACTAACTGACTATTTGTCTAAAAGCCTCTACTAAAATGAGTTGCTGGGACAAGCCCCCAGCTAACACTAAAATCTGAAAAGCTAGAAAATTAGTAGCTGACATCAAATCTCTAACCCTCAAGAAATGAGGACTAACCACTGTCAAATGCTGGTAATCATCGGGAGAAACTAACTGCGTTGTTGATGCTGGGTACCTGAGCCTATATCATAAAACGATATAGCACATGGAAATATATGGTAAGTACTTTAAATGTATTGAGTATGTGAGATGTAAATAAAATATAAATATACTACTAACTCATAATTTGAATTGAAATGACATGCAAAAGCCCTATCTAAAATCATAAAAACAAAAAAGAGTCTGACATATATGAAAATACTATAAGAATTGATAAACTAAGTTAGGGTCATAAGCATATCCTGAAATGTGATAGACTGAATGGTCTGAGGACTTTAACTGTATTCTACTAGGGGAGAGCCTATAACTGATATATAACCACGTAAGCTAGACGTGGAGTTCGATGTCTACACCCCCTCAAAGAGAGCCCAATGTACCTTGATAGGGTAAAGTGGCTAAGCTATGTGATCATTATCTGGGGCCCATTCAGGTGATTAAGCTACAGTGGCATGTAGTTCTGGCAACCTGGATGCGTTAAACCCTAGCCCGCTCGGTGCAAAGTACTACTCCCAACTGAAAACCGAATTATATCCAACTGTTCTGATAGCTCAAAACTAATTTCCTAAGACTATGTCAAAACGACTTATCTGGAAGTGTCTTAAGTGTCTAAAGGATTGAAAGAAACTGATGTCGTACGACTTATCAGAGTTGCTTTATCTAAAAGTGTTATGACAGTCTAAGGAACACTGAACATATGAGAATATTGACAACATTGACATTTATGATAAAATTCATACTCCAGTGAAAATATCGTGATAATACGACATTTAACTAGATTCTAACACATGCGAGTTTTATTAAAAAATCATGAAAAAGATCAGTGTTAGGAAAGCATACTGTATAAATGAAACAAAGACATGAATTTCAACTAGTAATGGTCATGGAAAACATAAATAATTATTATGATTAAGGAATTCATAAGCTGGTTGAAAAACCCTAGATTATAATCTTCTACAAGACTAGAAACTATTACGTTTTCCTAAAAAATAATTTAGGACACAAGGGTGAAAGGGAACCCTTGTTGAAGTCTCAAATACTTGTAGGAGAATTCCAAGAGAAAACACTTGAGAACTTGAGGAGAAGATTGAAACCCTTGCTCTGGCCTTGAGCTGCCTGTTTGAGTCTTTATGGAGGAAATTCTATGTATGTGAGGGAGAATGAGGGGAAGTCAACTAACTCACATTAACCCATGAATATTTACCCCAAAACAACGTAGATTAGGAGCTAAAATAGTGAAAAGTTACAAAAATTCCCCTGAGAGAAGGTCTGAAAAATTACTCGTACTGACTCAACAGGTAGCAATGAGTCGTTGGTGGTGACCACGACTCATTGGGACCAGTCATTGGTCCTGGGTATTTGAAATCCAATTTCTATACTTGAATAATTCACGGGGACAATGACTCATTATATGGAACAACGAGTCATTGGTTCCACTCATTGTCACTGGAAGGGTTTTGAACAAACTCTGGATATCCCCCAATTGAAGGATAGAACAACCCATTATCTAAAACAATGGTTCATTTTTTCCATGCTTTGTCACTAGGGATATACAGTTTAGCGTTTTTTGGATTTCATTCAATGGCTTCATAGGATGAGTTTTTACATCAAACAACGACTCGTTGTCTGGCTCGTTGTTTGAAAGAAAGATTTAATAGGTTTCTGGATTGGGTTACAACGAGCGATAGGATGACTAATTAATTCATACAACAAGTCATTCTACAGCTCCTTGGTACCTAGGAGGAAATTTGCAGGAGCTTACAATGACTCTATTGATGGGTCATTGTTCCTGACAACGACTCGTTGTTTGAGTCATTCTAAGGAAATATTTTCTAGTTTCTTTTCTGGTTTTTCATTTCAATTCAGGGGTTTAACCTTAGGAACTTTTTGGGTGTTACAATATCTCCCTCTTGCGATTATTCAACCTCAAATTAAGGCTAAGTTTGCTAAAATACAGGGGAAAGAGTTGCAATCCCTAACTGAAGACTATAAACTAATTACTAAAGGAGTGGCTGACTCTGATCTGAAATAGACATACTAACTAAATTCGTGCAACTAGGGTGCACACTAAGAACATGAATAGAGCTGATGAGTATGGAACTTAAGAGAGTACTGAGAAGGAATTAGTACCTGATGCTGGAAGGGAGTAGGTGAGGGTATCTAGCCATTATGTCTTCTTCAGCTTCCCATGCAGCTCCATCAACTAGCTTGTTCCTCCATAAAACTATTACTAAAGTGACCTTGTTATTCCTAAGCTTACGAACCTGGCGATCTAGTATATGAACTGGAACTTCTTTATAAGAAGGACTATCCATTCAACCAACGCTCTCTAAAGGGACTACTGAGGTCGGATCACTAATGAATTTGCTCAACAAGGACACATGGAAGGTTGGATGCATCGATGCTAACTCCACAGGAAAATCCATCTCATAAGCCACATTGCCAATGTGTCTTAGGATTCTGTAAGGGCCAACCTATCTAGGACTGAATTTTCCTTTCGTTCAAAACCTCATCTCTCCTTTCATAGGTGAAATTGTTTTATATACCCAATCACCCATAGACAGATGGCTAGGCTGAGAGGACCATTCAGACTCTGGAGGATATGTTGAAGGCTTGTATGATCAATTTCAAGAGCAGTTAAATGATCACCCACCTCTTATCGATTTTGCATTTGTTACAATCTGAGTTTAAACCCTGGATGCGACATGGTACTTAACATCACAAGTGATCCCGAGCAAACCCATGGCATGGCATAACACTTCTGTGATTTGAGTTTCTAAATAAGCTAAGTGGAAACATAACTGGAATAAAGAAAAATCTAGTTTTGAATAACAAAATAATCTAATTAAAAATACAAATGGAATCTGAAATTAAAACATCTATCTGACATACTAACTAACTATCTGTCCAAAAGCCTCTACTAAAAGATGAGTTGTTGGGACAAGCCCCAAGCTAACACTAAAGTCTAAAAAGTTAGAAAATCAATAGCTGACATCAATCTCCAGCACTCAAAAGATGAGGACTCGCCATTATCAAATGTTGGAAATATCAGGGAGAAACTAACTACACTACTGAAGCTGAGTACCTGAGCTTATATCATAAAACTACATAGCACAGGGAAATATGTGATTAGTACTTTGAAATATACTTAGTATGCGAGATGTAAATAAAACATAAATATATTATTAACTCATAAATTGAGCTGAAATGGAATGCAAAGACCCTATCCAAAATCATAAATACAGCAAAGAGTGTGACATATATGAAAATACTATAAGAATTGATAAACTGAGTAATTTTCATAAGCATATCCTAAAATGTGATAAAATAGAATGGTCTGAGGACTCTGACTGTATTGTACTACGGGAGAGCTTATAATCGACATATAACTATGTGAGCTAAACATAGAGTTTGATGTACACACCCCATTGAAGTGAGCCCACTGTACCTTGCCAGGGTATAATGGGTGAGCTGTGTGATCACTATCTGGGGATTATTTGGCCTAATAAGCTATGGTGGCACGTAGTTCTTGGAACCTGGGTCTGCTGAACCTCGGCTCGCTTGGTTCTCAGTACTACTCCCAACTGAAAACCTATATATATTTAACTATGCTAATTTATCAAATCTTATGTCCTAAGACTAAGTAATACTTAACTGGAAATTTCCTGAGAGTCTAAAGGACCTAAAAGAAACCGGTCTCTTACGACTTGTTAAAGCTGCTTCATCTCAGAGTATCATGACAGTCTAAGTAACACTGAACATGTGAGCATTCTGAAAACATTGACTTTGAATCAAAGCATTTATGCTAAAATTAATACTCAAGTGAAATTATCATGATAATACAACATTTCTAACCGGATTCTAAATCATGCAAGTTTTATTCAAAAATGATGCTAAAGATCAGGGATAGGAAAGCATACTGTATAAATGAAACCAAGACATGAATTTCAACAAGTAATAGTCATGGAAAAGTTGAGGAATTATTAAGATTAAGGAATTCATAAGTTGACTGAAAAATCCCTAGATTCTAATCTCCTACAAGGCTAGAAATTATTAAGTTTTTCTAAAAAAAATTTGGGACACCGGGGTGTGAGGGAACCGTTATTGAAGTTTCACATACCTGTAGGAGAATTCCCAGAGAAAACACTTGAGAACCTGAGGAGAAGATTGAAACCCTTGCTTTTTCCTTGAACTACTTGTTTGAGTCTTCACGGATGGAATTCTAATAATGTGAGGGAGAATGACGGGGAATGTCGACTAAATCCATTTAACCCCTCAATATTTACCCCAAGCAATGTTGTTTAGGACTAAAATAGCGGGAAGTTACAAAAATTCCCATGAGAAAAGGTTTGAAAAACTGCTCGTACTGACTCAACAGGTCACACAATGAGTCATTAGTGGTGACCACAACTAATTGGGACTAGTAATTGGTCCTGGGTCTTGGATATCCAGTTTCTAGACTTGACCAACAAAAAGGAAAAATGACTCATTAGATGGAACAATGAATTATTGGTTCCACTTGTCATTAGAAGGGTTTTAAACAAATGTTGGAAATCCCCCGATGGATGGACCGAACGACCTGTTATTTGAAACAATGGGTCATTTTTTACTTCCATTGTCACTGGGTAAAGTTTAGAATTTTCTAGATTTCATCTAATAGTTTCATCGGAGATGTTGTTACATCAAACAATGACTCATTGTCTGGCTCGTTGATTGAAAGAAAGAATTAGCAAGTTTCTAGACTGGGTTACAATGAGTGGTAGGATGACTTGTTACTTCAGACAATGAGTCATTCTATGGCTCTTTGGTACCTGGGAGGAAATTTGCAGGAGCTTATAATGACTTTTCTAGCAGGTTGTCGTTCCTTACAACGGCTCGTTAGTTGGGTCATTTTAAGGCAAGATTTTGTAGTTGAATTTCTGGTTTTTCATTTTAACTCTGGGGTTTATCTTAAGGAACTTTTTCGGGTGTTACGATATCTCCCCCACATGTCCTCAAATGAAGGCTAAGTAAGCTTAAAGACTTGGGAAAGAGCTACAATCCTAAACTGAAGACTATTAACTGATTACTGAAGGAGTGGCTGACTCCGAACTGAGATAGACATACTAAATGAACTTCATGCAACTAGGGTGCATATTAAAAAAATGAATAGAGCTTATGATTATGGAACTGAATGGAGTATTGAGGAGGAATTTAGGATGCTGATGCTGAAGCTGAAGCTGAACTAGAAGGGAATATGTGAGGGTATTTAGCCATGATATCTGCTTCTACTTCCCATGTAGCTCCCACAACTAGCTAGTTCCTCCATAAAACTTGTATGGAAGTGACTTCCTTCTTCCTCAGCTTACAAACCTGACGGTCTAATATCTGAACCGAAACTTCTTTGTAAAAGAGACTATCCTTTACACCAATGCTCCTAAAGGCACTACTGAGGTCAGATTGCTAATATATTTCTTCAACACACATGGAAGACTATTTGCACAGATGTTAACTCTGCAGGCAAATCCAAATCATAAGCCATATTGCCAATGCGTCTCAGGATTCTGTAATGGCTAACATATATAGGAATGAGTTTTTCTTTCTTTCTAAACCTCATCACCCCTTACATAGGTGAAATTTTTAGATATACCCAATCATCCATAACAAACTCCAACTCCTTTCCCCTTACGTCTGCTTGCTATTTCTACCGGCTTTAAGTTATTTTCAGTCGTTTCTTGATAAGTTGGACCTCCTGTATGGCCTTATGTACTGAATCGGGTCCTATAATGGTAGCTTCACCAACCTCAAACCACTCTATCGGAGATCTACACCTCCTACCATATAATTCCTTGAACGAGGCCATCTGAATACTAGAGTAGTAGCTGTTGTTGTATGCAAACTCGATGAGAGGTTGGTGATCATCCCAACTACCCTTAAAATAGATTACACAAGCCCTCAATATATCTTCAAGTGTTTGAATGGCCTGCTCAGCCTGGCCATCTATTTGTGGGTAAAAAGTTGTGCTGAGCTTGACCTGAGTACCAAGTCCTTTTTTGAATGACTTCTAGAAGTGCGAGGTGATAAGTACCCCTATCCGAAATGATGGACAAGGGAACTCCATAAAGTCTTACTAACTACCGAATGTATTGTCTAGCATAACCTTCACTGAGTCTGTGGTCTTTACTGGTAGAAAATGCGCTGACTTAGTCATCCGGTCTACAATCACCCAAATTGCACCATGTTATCGGCGCATACGAGGTAGACCTGTAATGAAGTTCGTGTTCACTTTTTCCCACTTCCAAGTACGAATGCTAATATCTTGAGTCATACCCCCAGGTCACTGATGTTCAACCTTGACCTATTGCAATTTGGACACTTAGGCACAAATTTTGCAATGTCCTTTTTCATGCCATTCCACCAGTAGACTTCCCATAGATCACGGTACATCTTGGTGGCACCTCAGTGGATAAAGTACCTAGTTCTATGAGTCTCTATTAATATCTGTTGCCTCATATCGTCTACATCGGAACAAACAACCTGCACTGATAATGGAGCACACCATCTCCCTCTTTGGAGAATGCTTCCACCTCTTTCTTTAGGACTGCATCCTTCAACTTAAGTAGAATTGGGTCTTCATCCTTCTTTGACTTAACCTCCACTACCAGGGAGGATTCTGACCAGCTCTGGACTACAACTCCTCTTTCTGCTACATCAACCAACTGGACCCCTAATCGATCCAGTCTGTGAATATCCTTTGCCAACACTTTTTTATCCACCTCTACATGAGCAACACATCCCATAGACATTTTACTGAAGGAATTAGACACTATATTATCCTTTCTCAATGGATACAATGCAATCATATCATAATTCTTTAATAATTCTAGGCATATTATCTGACATAGATTAAGGTCCTTCTGAGTTAACACATACTAAATGCTCTTGTGGTAAGTTAAAACATCCATATGAACCCGGTAAAGGTAGTGCCTCCAAATCGTCAATGCAAATATTAACACTGCCAGCTCAAGATCGTGAGTCAAATAGATCTTCTCATGAACCTTGTGTTGTATAGAAGCATAAGCTATCACCTTACCATACTGCATAAGAACACAACCAAGCACAACTCTAGAGATATCACAATAGATCATGAACCTGTCTGAACCTTTTGGCAGAGTAAAAATTGGGGCTGTAGCTAATCAAGTCTTCAATTCCTAAAAACTCTTCTCACATGCATCAAACCACCGAAACTTCACCTTCTTTTGAGTTAGTATGGTCAAAGGGGAGGCGATAGAGGAGAACCCTTCTATGAACCATCTATGATAACTGGCTAGGCACAAGAAACTCCTAATATTTGATGGTGAGCTAGGTCTTGGTCAATCCTTGACTGCCGTTATGTTTTGAGGATCTACCTAAATACCCTCACTAGAGACAACATGGCTGAGGAATGCAATTGATTTTATCAAGAATTACACTTGCTAAATTTAGCGAACAACTGGCGTTCCTTGAGAGTTTGCAACACTATCCTCAGGTGATCTACATGTTCCTCTTCTGTTCTAGAGAAACCAGGATATCAATGATAAAGACAATAATGAACATGTCTAGATACTGCTTGAATACCTTATTTATCAGATCCATAAAATCTGCAAGAGCATTGGTTAGTCCAAAAGACATAACTACGAATTCGTAATGACCATACTGAGTTTTGAAGGTTATTTTCGGAATGTCAATTCTCTGTCCCAGAGCTGGTGGTATCCTAATTTGATATCTACCTTGGGAAAAAAACTAGCTCCATAACTAGAAATCATATGACTTGTCATATTTGAAATCATAAGTAAAAGTCCATAAACTAATCATTGGGTCAAATTTGTTGTAAAACATAACATTATGAGTCATAAACATAAGTACCTAAAATCGTGAGGAACAATTGGAGACTTATCATAACCGACACCATCATGATAGAGCTTACGTGATGCCCAACTATCACACTCAAATGGGTAGAGTTGTCCAAAACCTTGACAGGGATAAGGATGATAGGAAACCATGATATCAATATCAAGATGAGCCCCTTGGGGAGGTAGGAAACTCTCTTGAGAGGTCCCAAATATATATACCTAAATTGGCACGTACTTTATGAGACTGGGGAACCTTGGAACCCCAAGCCTACTCAGTGCTAGACACTACTCCCAAAACATACCTAGTGCTCATATAATCATATTTTCAAAACATAGTTTGAATTTGAACATTGATAGTCTTAACTCCATAACATATCATAAGCAACATTTAGAGTCTTGACAGTAAATCATATAATAAACTGACCATATTAGCCTTGGCTAATATCATAAAAAGCATACTTAACTTGCATGGGCTTGCCCAAATCATAAAATCGTGCATACTTGAGATGGACTTCATAAGTCACAATCATGGAATCATAAGTTGATAGTTCATAAACATTCATACATATTAGATAACTACTCATACTTGAAATCATTGATCATAGGCTTGAATTTTCATAAACATGCATAATAGAGCATAATTTTTGATAACTTGAAATCATGAATTTATAATCAAATTGAGTGTAAAATCTTCCCATTAGACTTAAATCATACATTTTAATATGAGACAATTAAACCCATAGACATAGCGTGGAAGATTGCACTGAATTCGATTAAACCCTAGAATTTCATAATTTAGAACATGAGAAGTAGAAATCATGAATTTAGACTTGAAAGGGCCTGGGAGTGGAACGATTTCCCCTATTCATTACCCTACACACCTGGTTTGATGATCCCTTGACTTGTCTTGAAGAGCCCAAGAAGATTTGATGAGTTTTGAAGAAGAACCCTAGCTCCTTTCTTGAGAGAAAATCCAACTATCGATCTTTTGGAGAGCGTTAGGATTTAGGCTAAGTTAACCCCTTTAATCAGACATTAAGGAAGACCAAAACAACATTATTTCAGATTTAAAGCATAGGAGTTTACAAAAATTCCCCCAAACTACTTAATTAAAGCCTGAAACTGGTAGTTACAATGACCAACAGGACAGGTCGTTGCTTGCTAGGACGACCCCTACTAAGGGTCGTGCAATGCCTTTTGCTATTTCACTAAAGTACTCATAACTTTTTACTCCAAAATCTGACTGATTCAAGGTTAGATTTGTTGGAAAGAAGACTCCAAGAGCTTTAATTTGATATGTTGAATTACCTAAAAACACTTTGAAATATGGGATCTATAGTAATTTGAAGTTGACACTTGTAAGAACTTATATGAAAACTCAATCTACAAGAAGGCTCTCAACTCAAATTTGTGCTAGAGGTTCCTTATGACCTTAATTTGCATCCCATGCACTTATTACACTTAGGAATTGATATTAACTCCTTGTTTCTATGAATTCATCAGGCTCGGGTCTATCCACATACCTAGAACATTTTCAACTTAGCCCAAAATTTTCAACAAACTAGCAAAACCAATGACCCATACTACGGGTTGTGGTCCCAAATAATGGACCATTGGTTTGTACATTGTTTTCCACATTATTCCTCTGATATTCTCTAAATATTCTTCAGTGACCACAAACAATGACCTATTCAATCAAACCATGGTCCATGCAATACCCTCGTGGGTTTTGGGAAAATTTCTAGCTCTCTGGAACATCAAACAACGAGCATATCTAAGGAGCTATTGGACCTTACAATAAACTATACTAAGGTCTGTTGTTTGGTTTTGGTGCTTTTTTCCTGCTGTTTTCTACTGTAAGCTTCACATCTGACCTAAGAAACTTTTGGGGTGTTACAACCTCTAACTAAATGGAAAGATTTCTCATATGCATTTCTATCTCATTACCTTCAAAAAGAGATTCAAGAGGCTGAACTCGACCAGTTACTAAATCTTAGGCAAGATAGTATGAGTGTCGGTAAGTATAGTCACAGATTTGATTCATTGGCTAGGTATGTTCCGAACATTGTACGAACAATTTGGTCTAAAGTACACAAATTTGAAGCTAGTATTGGACCCCATTTGATTAGCGACTATACTGGGGTGTCCATGCATGAGGGTATTGATATTTGACAAACTTAGGCATACGCTAAGATAGAAGAGAATCTTACTCACCGTGTTAGGACAACCACAGAGAGAGGGCATAAAGCAAGAGGACCTAAACTATAGGATTTTATAGGGAGCCTCACAGTGACCCTAAACCTTAGTGTTCCAGCTAGTTAGCTCATCATATTGACATTGTTCCATCTCATCTTTAGGACGAAGATAGATTTGGAGTTCAGCTCCGTTTAATTCTCAGTGTTAGGACTGTTCAGACATATAAGGCCCTTACTACCACCGTATGCCCAATGCGTTGATGTTGGGAATATTTGCACACTTAATTACCATATTTTTCCAATACTTAGCTATATTTTGAGAACAAAAGTTATGTGATTGCCTTGATTTTGTTTGATATTTGTGAAAAAGAGCTAACCATATGATTAGATATTTACAGGACGAAAACTGCTAAGATTTGGCTCATTTGACCATGAGAAGCAAATATTGATGACCATGGACCCATAAGGAGAATGTTTTAGGGCAAAATAGGTTTTGGCGTTGTGGAACCACACCTCAACAATGAGCTCCGCATCAAACCTGTCACCAAGCTTCAAAAGATGACAAAACAACCTTAGCTCCATAGTGGAAGTCATATCGCATAGCCAAGGCACCGCACAGAGGGCCGTGTTGTTTAGGACTTCCTCCGCGTCGTGCAGCAGGTGTCATCCAGGAAAAATTTTGCAAAGTCATGTCCTAGTCAAAGTAGTAGAGAGGCAAATTAATCTTACTACTATAAATACCCTCTGAGAAGTTTTTATTAGGGATTCACACACATTCACATAGAAAGAACGGCATAGATCGCATATTATTTCATGTTGTGTAAAGTATTATTCCACATCGTTGTTAAGAGACAGACATCAAGTTCTTGTGATTCTATTAGCTTTTCAAGATTTGCCACATAATTTCATCTTATTGTAAGTATTCAGTACGACTTCTGATTTATATTGTGTTATTGTTTCGTCAAGCATGAGTAGCTAAACTAATTAGTTAGGATCATAGGAACTATGATGTATTAAAGGACATAAGTAATGTAAAATAATTTCTTGAATGGTTAACATGATTGTATGGTTATTCTTTTCATTTTAATTTGCTTTTAGTAGTTACAAATGTTAAAACCTGCTTGTATAATCCACTTGCTTGACCAAAGTAGTTAAAGTTAGGAAAAGAGAATAATAATGGAAATTTGAGCTACCAACCCTTATCTATTTGATTTGAGCTCTAACCAAGGATAGTCAATCTAAGACTTATGATGAGGGAAAAATATAAACACCTAAAGACTTATAGGATTTAGAGTGACATTCATCTATGTAGGTCGAGAGATGTTAGATGAACTTAATCGTCAATTTTGCATGAAATTCACCAGGATAGATCACTAATCAAATAAATCTACTACATTATGAAATCATGGGGAACGCGTCCCTAGTTTATTCTCAGATATTTATCACAATCAACAAGTTCACAAAATTCTAGTTTAAATAATTTTTATCGCAAACTCCCGTTTGAAATATTGGCTCACGTTTAACTAATTTCTTGTCATAATCCCTAGGGTTTTCGAACTCAACCAAATTGGGTTACTATATTTGACAGTGATTGTTTTATTTTCATTGCGAGGTGTAATTTGAGCATTATAAAATTTTGGCTTCGTTACTAGGGAATACGATTTAGAGAAAGTTGAATTAGTGTTTAAATTCTTCCTGTAGAATTTATTTCTTAATTAATTATTGTTTTTTTGTTTTTTTTCTTATTTTAGGAGTTATGGGAAATCCAAATGGATAGTCTGACCTTCCACTAGGGGGGGCATTGATAGATGCATGGCAAGCTAAGGTTTTGAGATAGGCAGAGGAAGCTCGACTGGATGAGGTAGCTAGATTGGCTAAAGCTACAGAATTTGTTGCAGCTCTAGCAAACAGAAGCTGACAAGACACTCCATGTCACCGCGGACGACAAGCCATGAAAATTGTGCTCTATAAGGAGGACTTTGACCTTGAAGAGGTCGGATTCATAGGTTCTATTGTACTGCCCCCTCTACCAACGAATGCTAAATTCAACATTACCAGCACTGTAATGTAGTTTTTAAGTATGAAGGGGTTACTCAAAGGGTCACCTAGCAAGGATCCGAATCAACACTTGACCAATTTCACAGGGATTTGCAAGGCATATAGACTACTGGGGGTATCTCAGGAGGCCATAAGGCTCAGGTTATTTCCCTTCTCGATCATTGGAAAAGCTACATTGTGGCTAAATGAGTCGTGTGCTTAGTCGATCACCATCTGGGCAGAATTAACAAAACATTTCTTGGAGAGATTTTTCCAATTGTCCTGGATGATTCAGTTGACGGATAGGATTAACAACTTCAGAAAATGGCGGGTGAGGCTATGAATGAAGCTTGTCTCAGGTTCAAAAAGAAGTTGAAGCAATGTCCTAATCACAAGATACACAAAGATGTTCTTTTAGCAATATTTTACAGGTCATTTAATGCTACAAACAAAGAAGTTGCTGATAGGATTGTTGAAGGCTCAATGATGGCTCATACTTTTGAAGAGGCCAGCGAGATGCTGGACAAGATGACCAAAACTAATAGAGCATGGCAAATAAGGGAGTTAGAAGCTGCAGCTATAAAGTATTCTAAGGGACTAACTGCAAAGCAAAACAGAAGAGATGAGGAGCGTGATTAGGACATGGCCCACATGAGAACTCGGTTAGACCTGATCAACGAATACATAATAGGTTTGTCCTCTCATAAAGTGCAAGCAATTATTTCATTATGATAAAGCACCCAAGTACAAATATTATTTCTCAAAATTAGAGGAAGAGGCGAACTTTGCCAATAATCAGATGGGAGATTACCCGACTAACACCCAAAGGTCTAATAAAGACTCTTGGCATCAAGGTCAAGGAAAATCAAGGTCGGAAATTTTATAGGAATAACAATTATGATCATTCATGGTATAGAGAGCGAGATCAGGGAAGGTGGACAAACAAAGATGTGAAGAAAAATTATAGAAACGGTTTTTATGTTCCACCTAGGGCTAGGAAACAAGCTGGTAATGATGCTTCAAGATCCAATATGGAGGACATGCTGACTCGAGTGCTGAAAAAGTTGGAATTCATAGATGTAGGTGCCAAGAAAATTCATGGAGAGTTATAAACATTGAGTCAGTTGGTGGACCCACACTCCACATCTATCAAACAACTAGAGAAACATATGGGATAGATTCTGCAACCTTAAATCAGTGGCAAAAAGGTACTTTGCCTAGTGATACTATACCTAATCCAAGGAGTGATGCCTACTGTATGGTTATCACTACCAAAAGTAGGAAGATGACAGCCGAAGAACCCAATTTAGTTTCCATTGATAAAGGAGAGGAAGTTGCTCCAGACTCACAGATTGCAAGGAAAGAAAGGGAGAAGGAGATCTAAAAAGTATATACACCAATTCCTAGGCCACCACCTTTTTTTCCCCGGTGCTTCAATAAGAAAGTGGAGGAAAATATAGGAAAGAAAGCTGCTTCAAATTTAGAAGTCCTGATAGATGCAAGTCAAAAGGAAGAAATTTCAGTCGAGACCGAGAAGCCAACTATCATCACTGATAAGGGAGAAGAGAAGGAAGACCCGAAGCAATGAACTACTATTTCGATGCCACCTTCTCCTTTTCCTTAGCGGCTAAAGAAGAGGGCTGAAAACATAAGTTTGAAATATTCATCGCCTTTCTAAAATAGTTGTCAGTGAACATCGTAGTAGTTGTAGTGCTTGAGAAGATGCCTGGATATGCAAACCTTATGATGGAACTAATGACGAAAAAGAGGGATATGAGTTTTGAGCCAGGAGATAACTTGGACCATTTCAGTGCTATAGCCTCGCACTCCTTAGTTTAAAAAAGGAGGACCCTGGAGCTTTCATTATTCCATACTTAGTACAGGCCTTTATTTTTTCTAAGGCACTGTGCGACTTGGGTGCAAGCATAAACTTAATGTTGTCGGTAATTTATAATAAAATGGGCCTGGGAATGCACAAATGGATGGGGATACGGCTACTCATGGCCAACCGCACACAATGAAAATATCAGTGGGCATATTAACTGATGTCCTTGTCAAGGTGGACAACTTCTTCTTTCCAGTAGACTTTCTCATTATGGATTTTGAAGTTGACTTTGATGTAACCATTATTTTGGGATGCCATTTCTTAGCCACCGAGAGGGTACTAGTTGATGTGGAGAGCGGCGAGCTAAAGTTTCAGCTAAATGGTGAGAAAGCATGTCCAAAGTTTGTAGATCTTCTAAGCAACCATGTGATTTAAGGGTTTTATTGGTGATCGACACTATTGAAGAGGGGTTGGCGAAGACCGAATTCAGCTCGGGTGATCAGGTACTAGTGTCCAAAATCAAGCTCAATATATTTTCATGCGTTCTACGACCAAGTTAGTTGGGTCCGTTTGGGGTGGTGAAGTTTCTCCCATCTAGGGAGATAGAGCTTGAGACACAAAATGGTATGAAATTCATGGAAAATAGCCAACGCGTCAAAAAATATGTCGAGGTGCAAGATGAGTTCAACCAAGTGAAATTGGCTATCTTGATTAAGTCAAGGTAATTAAGACACTCGCATCATACCGCGATATTAAATCAGGCGCTGCTTGGGAGACAAAACAAGGTAACTTAGGTTTTGTTCTTGATTTTGTAATTTTTAGATTTTATGTGTGTGTTCAAGTGTGTAGGAAATAAATCATAGCCGTAGGAGAGTCGCTCGCACTATGGAGAATGAATGGCAATGAAGGCCAAGCTCCATATGGAGCTCGCGACACCCAGGGCAAGCTCCACAATAGCCATGTGATGTGCACAAGGAACTGCACAGGCAGAGGCACAACACAAAGGCAACATGCTGCACAAAAATCCACAATGTGAAGCGTTATCTCTGCATTGAGGTACGCGATACAGAGGGGTTTGCCCTGGAAGAAAATCCTTTATACCCACGGGTCAAACCCGACACATAGGCATGCTTTATAACATAAAAACATAAATTTTCTTCATTCCTCACAAGATCTGCGTTATACGTGCCACTTTATCTCCAAAAAGTACTCAAAACTTCATCTTCTCTCCACAAAACCTCAAATTCTTACACCCATATCTCCACCAAACTGCCAATTCCTACCCCTTCTCCCATAATCAATTGAACATGACCCAAAAATAAAGTAAATGAAAGGATGTTGCATCATCAAGTAGAGGAAATAAAAGGTCTAGAATGGGGGAAAACTCTTAAGCCCAAGCAGAGGCTGCTACAGTGCCACCACCAGCAAGACTATTTCGACTTCGCGGGATTATGCAGTAGAAAGTTAAGAAATGGTTTAAGAACTATAAGTGTCACAACCCGAGTCTATACCCTTGAAGTGACACTGTACTTATAACCACAAGTGGTCCCAAGGCTAAACCATGGTACTAGCATGACACTAACCACATAACTGAATAAGTTTGGATTTAAAAGTAAATTTTTTTAATGTAAAAATAATATAAGAAATAACAAAGTTGAATATCTATCTATGCATGGAAAGCCTCTAAGAACTAAAGAGCTGAAGGGATGGTTCCGAACTATCTCTAAATACTGAAATTCAAATAAAAAAGGAAATGTAACTAAAATCTCTTCTTCGGATATGAAGACTCACCAATGATAAGCTTAAAAGGTATTGGAGCATGTCTAACCGCGGGGCGAGCCTAAGTACCTGAGCCTATATCATAAAATAATATAGCACGAGAAGTATGTAGTCAGTACATTCAATGTACTGTGTATATGAGTTATGTAAAACATGAGAGAAGTAGGAAAACTATGTTGGAAACTGAAATCATACTATATAAATAAAATGTCTGGGAAAAACATATGTTGTTGTACAATGATTCTAGAGTAAAACATAGATATAACAGACCATATCTGTAAGTCATGAAGTAAATATATTCTCTATAAACATGGGTCATGTACAAATACTACTAAAATATATCTGTGGTAGGTTCTTGTATCTGACAAATGCTATGTGAGCAACATGGAGTCCAACTTGTAACCCCGGTTGAAAAGGTGCTCATACCATGTCAAGGGTAAGAACCATGACTGGTGTGAATTCACTCATGAGCCCATTCGAGTAAGGGAGACACTCTCAACTAGCAAAGACCCTTTATCCTACGGTGGCTCATAGTTTGGGACTTGGGTTATCTTAACTCGCATCCACTCGGTGTTAACTACTACGCCAAAACTATACTTATGTGCTCAGAACCGAGGTCTAAAAGGTATGCATGGGCTAGTTAAAATCATGTTGTTTAGTCTGAAATACTGAACCAGCCATACAAGTTTTGACTAATTTTGAAATCATAATATCATAGTATAATGAATCATTCTAAAAATATGCTTAAACTGAGGAAATCATGCTATGTTTTTAGTGTAGAGATAAATGGAGTTTTTTCAAGAAATGCAAAACGGAAATACCCTTGGAGAAACTTTTAAAAATTCTAAAATTTTTGTTACCAAGGATCATAGCATAAGTCATACTATGAACCACGACTCATGGATGGATTCATAGTTATTTGGCAACTTAAACACTTGCGGGAACTCATACCATGGACTATCACTATGGTTCATGGTCTGATAGCATGAGTCGTACCTTGACTCAAGCTTTTTGGGTCTAGCATGGGTACTTCACTATATTTGGGACCATGATTCGTACCTATGGGTCATACTGGCATACCTCGACTCATGGTCTAAGTCATGGTTTCCCGGAGGGTCACTGATGTGGTAACCACGAGTGCCACCCACAACTCGTGATCCCAACCTATAAGTCGTGGTTTGGACTCATGATCTTTGGGAGGAAAATGCAAGGTTGCTAAATCTTTCTAGGCTGCTCAGTACAATTCTAACAATGACTCGTACCATAAGTTCCAGGACTCATGGTTTGAGTCATGGTAACTGGAAACTTAATGATATTTATTGGATTTCTTACCATGAGTCCTCCCATGGCTCGCGGTCTCATACCACGACTCGTGGTGTGAGTCATATTGAGGAAAAAATAACTTTCTGCTGGTTTTCTATTTTATGTCTAAGATCTAATCTTAGGGACTTTTGGTGTGTTACACTATCTCCCACTTGAAATCATTCATCCTTGAATGAATACTAAAATTGAACTAATAGGGAAAAAAGGCTACAAACCCTGCATACTTATTTTTGAGATCTGAATTACTGACATAATAGTTGATTTAGAATTGAACTCAAAAAAATTCTTGGAACATGCATGCATACAAAGAATTTTATGGACAGTTAACAACACATGAAACTGACAAGAATACTACGATTAGAAACTGTTACCTCAAGATAGTTTCAAAATAGGAGATAAAAGATGAGGGTACTTGGCCATCAAATCTGCTATGGCTCCCCAAGTAGCCCCCTCAACCAACTGATTCCTCCATAAAAATTTCATTGAAGTGACTTCCTTGTTTATCAACTTACGACCTTTACAATCCATAATCTTAATTGGAACCTCTTCATAGGAGAGTTTATCTTTCAAACCAACACTTTCAAAAGGTACAACTAAAGCTAGATAGTTGATGCACTTTTCAATAAGACATGTGGAAGACTAGATGTGCTGATGTTAACTCTGCAGGCAGTTCCAACTCGTAGGTCACATTGCCAAAGCGCCTCAGAATCTTGTACGGACCAATATACTAGGGACTATGTTTCCCTTTCTTACCAATTCTTTGCACCCCTTTCATGGTTGAAACCTTCAAAAACACCCAATTATCAACTGCAAACACAAGTTTCCTCCTTCCCATATCTGCATAGGATTTCTGAAGATTAGTCTCATGAACTAAATTTGATCCTATAAATGTATCTTCACCTACCTTAAACCATCCAATAGGTGATTTACCTCTTCACCCCTAAAGCACCTCAAAAGGAGCCATTTGAATACTTAAATGAAAACTATGCTTGTAAACAAACTCTATGAGAGGTAAGTGATCAACCAATTACCTTTGAAGTCAATCATGAAAGCCCTCAATATGTCATTTAAGGTCATAATGGTTCACTGTCTAACCATCCATCTATGGGTGGAAAGTTGTGGTGAGATTTACCTAGGTATCGAGACCCTTTTGGAAGGACTTCTAGAACTAAGACGTAAATTTAGTGCCCCTACCTGAGATGATGGAAAGAGGAACTCTGTACAACCTAACTAACTCAAAAAATGTAAAGTCTAGCATAGTCCTCCATTGAATATGTAGTCTTGATTGGCAAGAAGTGGGCTGACTTAGTTATCCAGTCCACTATCACCCATATAGAATCATGTTTTCGACACGTCTGAGGTAACCCTGTAATGAAGTCCATGTATTAATTCCTGCTTCTAAGTATGGATACTAATATCTTAAGTTATACCTCCTAGTATTTGATGTTCTTCCTTAACATGCTGGAAATTTGGGCACTTAGCAATGAGTTTCGCAACATCTCTGTTAATACCATTCCACTAGTAAAGTTCCTAGATCTTGGTACATCTTGGTGGAACCTAAGTTAATAGAATAATGATATCTGTGAGCCTCTTCAACATTCGTTATCTCAAGTCATCCGCATTTGAAATAGACAACCAGTCCTAAAATTGGAGCACACCATCTCCCACTTGGGAGAAGACCTCCACTTTCTGATTGTGGACGGCTTTCTTCAACTTTAGCAAAATAGGATCATCGTTCTTTTTTTCCCTTAACTTCAACCACCGATGAAGATTATGAGCCATCCTGAACTGTGAAACCACCATTTGCTGAGTCCACAAGGCGAACCTCTAAATGAGCAAGGCTATAAACATCTCCAACTTGCTCCTTCTTTCCCTCCTCAACATGAGCCACACTACCCATAGATAACCTACTAAGGGCATTAACCACAGCATTGGCTTTACCCAGATGGTAGAGAATACTCAAGTTGTAATCCTGGAGAAGTTCAAGCCATCTTCTATATAAAGATTTAGGTCCTTCTAACTTGAATACTATAATGATCAGTGAACATATCAACATGGAAACCATACAAGTAAAGTCTCCAAATCTTTAAGGCAAAACCTACAGTTGCTAACTCAAGGTCATGAGTTGGGTAATTCTTTTCATGAGCTTTAAGCTGTCTAGAAACACAGGTTGTGACCTTCCTATGCTGCATTAACACACCCCAGGCCATCTCTGGAGGCATCACAATAGACTACAAAGCCATTTGTAGACTCTGGCAAGGTCAAAATTGGAATAGAAGTGAGCCGAGTCTTTAAGTCCGGAAAGCTTTTCTCACAACCGTGGAACAACTGAAACTTGACCCTTTTCTGAGTCAATCGGGTTAAAGGAGAAGAAATAGAAGAAAACCCTTCTACAAACCTCTATAGTAACTAGCTGAACCCAAAAAACTTCTAATGTCAGAGGGAGTGATAGGTCTAAGCTAGTTCTTCACCGCTTTTATCTGTTGAGAGTCTACTTGAACACCCTCACTAGACAACACATGTCTAAGAAATATAACTGACTTCAGCCAAATCTAACACTTGCTAAACATTGCAAATAACTGATATTCCTTAAGAGTTTGCAGCATAATTCTCAAATGACCAGCATGCTCCTCCTCACTTCGAGAGTAGATAAGGGTGTCATCTATGAAGATAATGATGAACATAGCCCAATACTGCTTGAATACCCTATTCATCAATTCCATACAAGCTACAACAGCATTTGTTCATCCAAAAGACATAACTACATATTCATAGTCACTATACTACATTTTGAAGGTCGTTTTTGGAATGTCACACTCTCTGACTCTACACTGATGGTAGCTAAATTTGAGGTCCATTTAAGAGAAGAAACTAGCCACTTGAAGCTGATCGAACAAGTCATCAATCCAGGGAGTGGGATACTTATTCTTGATTGTGAATTTGTTTAGCTAACGGTAATTGATGCATATTCTGAGAGAATCGTCTTTCTCATGTACAAAAAGGACTAAAGCACCCCATAGGGAAGTACTAGGCCTGATTAAAACCTTTAAATAGAAGGTACTTTAACTATTCCTTTAACTCCTTAAGCTAAACTAGATCCATTTTGTAAGGAGAAATGAATATCAACTGTGTATCTAGAAGCAGGTCTATCCCAAAGTCGATCTCCCGCTCGGGAATGACTCCGGGAAGATCCTCTAGGAACCGTTCTGGGAATTCACAAATCACTGAAACTAACTGAAGAGTTAGGGTTTTGTACTTAGAATCCCTCACCCCAACTGAGTGATATATGCAACCCTTGGAAATCATCTTTCTTGCCTTAAGCTGAGAGACAAAATGACCTATAGGCACTATGGAACTACCCTTCCATTTTGAGATGGGTTCACCTAGGAATTGGAATTCTACTACTATAGTTCTGCAGTTGACTGAGGCGTAAAAAGAATATAACCAATCCATGCTAAGGATGACATTGAAGTCAGTAATTTCTAACTCTACTAAATCAACTGTGGTGATTTTTTGAAAATTTGAAATTGGGCAATTTCTGTATACTCTTCTTGCTATGACAGACTCACCAACCGGAGTAGAGATTTATAAGGGTTCTAAGAGGTTTTCATAATTGACACCAAAATTTACTTCAACAAATGGAGTCACGAAGGGTAATGTGGCTTTTGGATTTAACTACATATCAACATCAATATGAAAGACTCATAACATACCTATGACCATATCTAGAGATATTCTGATCTTTGCATGTTGAGAGCGCATGAAAGTGGTTCTAGAACTATCTGTGACATGCACTCGAAGAGGCACCCTCTTGGGATAAGAGAGCTTCTAAAGAGGTGGCTTGGGCACAACCACTAAAGTTACCCTAGCTCATGGACATTCTCAGAGTTTGTGACCGGACTATCACACCTAAAGCAAACATCCTTGCCGATCAAACACTCCCTGGGGTGGTTCCTTCTACACTTCTTAAAAACTGGGAAGCTACAACCTCTAAACATGTTTCCGTGGGACCTAGAGGCTGGTACTTTACCTTTTTTATATCTACTAGATTTGGGAGATAGAACGCTAGCTAATGAAGGTGTTGGAGATGATGACCTCTGTTGGAATTGTGAGTGATTCCCATCAGCTCACTTTTGTTGAGAAAACTCAGAGTTGCCGGTTCTGGTTCTCTTATTCTCCCTTTCTCTTTCCTTCAACTTCTATTCCTCAATCTGCTGAGCATAGATCATAAATCGAGAGATATCCATATCCCCAGTGATCATAGTAGTCCTGCACTCCTTGACCACCAAACCTGAGACACCTGAGTTGGAGTTACTAATTTGAGAGTTGGCTCAACAATCATCTGTGGAGCATACCAGGATAGCTGAGTAGATTTAAGGGCATACTCCTTAACTGAAAAAGAATTTTGCTTCAAGTTGGTAAACTTCTTGACCCTTTTCCTCCCTCAACTCATGAGGAAAGAACCTACCCATGTTATACCCCAAAAACCCTAAGATCAAATTTAGGAGTTGATATAGATAAAATAAGAATTTATGCACCAGGTCATATGACAAATCGTCGAGTGACCCATCAGGAACCCCATGAGTTGTTAAGTGACCCGTAGGGAGAGGCTGGGACTTTGTTGGAGATTTTATTTTTTTGGGTGACTATGGATGTAACCCCGAGTCGTGGTCAGCATCACGACTTTTCATGTCAGCCATGGCTAAGGGTTGTTGAAGGAAGGAGGAAAATTGATATTGCACCTAATGGGTCATCACCACGACTCACCGAGTACACCACGACTCATGGTGTCCCCCATGGTGACCCCTAGGAGTATTTTGGCAGTGCAGGTGATGGCAGGTGACCACGAGTTGTGGTCACCGATGATGATACATTAAGTCCCTCATGGTGATCAGTGAAGATGGATTCCGGTGAAGACGATGATTGGCAGACCACGAGTCGTGATCCAAGGCAATGACTTGTCCAGTCCCTCGTTGGGACTGACAATCTATTTTTCCCTACAAGTTTATAAAGGGTTTTTTCATAATTCCTAAGTTCCTAAGGCCTTAACTACGTTGTTTTAAGGTCAAAATGGAATGTTTTAAGAAGGGTTATGTCATTCTAAGTCCATTCCTACTTCATACATGCAAGTTTATTTGTTTGAGAGGTGATCAAGCTTAGTTCTACAAAGTTCTTCCTCAATTCTCTTTGGGCAATCAAGGAAGTGTGAAAATCAGATCCCTTCAGATATGTAAGGCTATGAATGGGTCCAATTGTCCACACCCATGTCCAATTCCTTCTCAATTCATGATGTCCTAATTGATGATTTAATGAGGTTTTTACCTAATGCATGAATTCCTATGTTTTAATTGTGGGTATGATCTAAGCATGTTTTGAATGATGAATTATTATTAATGGGCATATTTTACATTATTTTAAATTATAAATTATGTTTTCAAGTTTTCTAAACTATAATGCCCATCCATGAATGTTCATGAAAGTTGAGATTGATGAGATATGTGTTTAATCATGATGAGATGTTTATGAATAAAGTATGATTTCGAAATACCCTTGTCTATGTTCATGTTTTCAAAGTCAATCAAGATGATTTCAAGAATGATTAAGTATAGGGAAAGTCCATTGATCAAGTATGTCTTATGATTTCTTGAACTAGCTTATCACATGGTTTTGGAGTCAAGACTCCCATGATTTTCATCTCGTAGTATAGTTTGACCCAAGGCTCTTCATGTTATGATTTAAGATTATGCATGAATGTTATTATTTAGCTTCGTCATTAGACAATTTTCAGCTTCATTGAAAAAAGATGGAGAGCATATGCATGGTTTTGGGACTAGGTTCTAGCACCGAGTAGGCTAAGGGTCACTCAACCCTATGCCTCCAAATTATGTGCCAACATAAGTATGTACAAATTATTTGCGACCTCCCTTATGTGCTTCCCCTATCCTCAAGGGGCCTTGAGCTTGGTATCGATATCATAGTAGCATACTTAGTCCTGGCAAAGCTTTGGATGGCTCTACCAACTTGAGTGTGATAGTCGGGACCATGTAAGCTCTATCGTGGTAATGTCGGTTATATGATGAGTCCCCCATTGTTACTTATGATTTCAGTTATTCATGTACATCAGTCATGATAATATGTTTTAGTAGGTTTGACCCAATGTTCAATTTTACTTATCATTATCAGTTTTCATCTTTGGGTCATTCTATTAGGTTATGATGTTTAGTTATGTTCATATCATGATTTAAGAAAATAGCATGCAAGCACTACTCTCAGAAGCTTATCTTTATTATGTTTTATATCATGTATGTTAAATGATTTTACTTACTTAGTGGTTTTACTTACCTTGAATACTCATTACATTCCATGTACTGACCACATATTCTATGTTGTATCATTTTACGATACAGGTTCCATTATCCAGGCTCAGTCCTGCCACTAGTTACATTTCCGGAGATAGCTTTCCTCAGCCGGTTGCTGAGTCCTCATCTTTCAAGGGCCTTTCTTATCAGTTGTATTTTGTCTTTTTAGTTTTTAGACCATAGTGAGTTAGTTGGGTTCTTGTCCCATCAACTCATTAGTATTAGAGGCTTTTTTTGGAAATAGTTTATATTTCAGCTTCAGATTCATCCATGTACTAAGATGTTATGTTTTGCTTAGACTTTTCCTATGTTATCTATGATGATCTTCTTCTTAATTATGATTGAGTTACATGTATGTTCATGTCATGGGTTGACTTGGAGCCACTTAGGATTTCTTGTCTCGTATCTCAATCCGAGCCTATGTTCGGGTCATGACATACTTGATATCAGAGCATTAGGTTTTAAAGTGTCCTAGGGTGTCCGAAAGCCGCATTAAGTAGTCTTTTTCATAGGTGTGAAGCATGCCACACTTATGATGAAGAGGCTACGAGATGTTTAGGAAATGTTCCCTTCTTTCATGATATATGTCATGTGGTGAAATGTCTCTCTATCCTTCTAACTCGTGCAATACGCATTTTTAGAATCATGCTTCCCTGCAGAGTTAATAAAAGAAGAAATGGAAATGGAAATGGACACGAGGATGGCAGTACAGATGGGAATCAGCAGGCTGCACCAGCCCATGAGGAGCATATATCCAAGCCGGTTGCCTATGCAGAGTTCAGGGCGGCCATTTAGATGTTTGCCCAAGCCTTGACCACCTAGGTCAATTTGCAGGCGGTAGCGCATGTCCCTCAGAACAAAAATGTGGTGACGGTAAGGGTTAGGGACTTTCTGAGGATGAACCCTCCTGAGTTCCTTGGATCAAAAGTGGACGAGGATCCACATGAGTTCATTGAGGAGATTTTGAAGATCACCTAGATTATGGGGGTGACTGGGGAGGAATGGTTCAATTTTTCCTCGTATCAGTTGAAGGGGGTTGCACATATTTGGTTCAAACAATGGAAGGATAATAGGGCAGTTGGAGTAGGCCCGATCAGTTAGGATGAATTTGATGCCACTTTTCTAGATCGGTTCTTCCCTCGGGAGATGAGGGAGATCAAAGCGGCTGAGTTTGTGAATCTTAAGCAAGGAAAGATGATGGTTCAGGAGTATGCCTTGGAGTTCACTCGTCTTCCAAGTATGCACCTGAGATGGTGGTGGATCAGAGAGCTCGTCTGAGCAGGTTTGACACGGGATAGCAGACTACTTGGTCAGGGATTGTCGAACCGCGATACTTCTTCAAAATATTGACTTTACTCGGATAGTCCTTTACCTCCAGTAGTTGGAGGTGGTATAGGTGAGTAAGTCGGAGAGAGAGGCCAAGAGGGCCAGGACTGATAGCTTCAGATTCTCCCAGTAGAGACCTAGTGGGCACCATCAGCAATTCCACAAGAGATCTTCAGCCCCAGCGCCTTCGTCTATGAGTGTGCCATCTTGGTCCAGACGCGATGAAAGGGGACGAGCATCAGGCTCGAGAGTTTAGAGTAGCAAACCCGTAGAGACCAGCCCTCCAGAGGACGAGCATCAGGCTCGAGAGTTTAGAGTAGCAAACCCGTAGAGACCAGCCCTCCAGAGTGTAGCAGATGTGGCCGGAGACACATAGGTCAGTGTTTGGTGGGTATAGGTGCTTGCGTCGGGTGTGGGATGTCGGGACATGCTTAAGGATTGTCCAGCAGCCAGACAGGGTCATGATAAGGGCCAAGGCCCAGCTTCTACTTCAGCAGCTCCACTAGCATGCCCAGCTCAGCAGGGAGCATCTACTAGTATAGGAGGTAGACAACGCCAAAACAGATTCTGTGCCCTAGCATCCCACCATGAGTAGGAGGTCTCCCAGATGCAGTCACTGGTATATTATGGGTATTCCATCTTGATGTATATGAATTGTTAGATCCAGGGGCTAATTTGTCATTTATGACACCCTATGTTGCTAGTAGTTTTGGAGTGAGTCCCGAAATCTTATAGAACCCTTCTCAGTTTCTACCCCAGTTGGTGATTCAGTTATAGCTAGACGGGTGTGTAGAAATTTCCTGGTCACAGTCCTTTAGAAAGTCACCTCAGCAGATCTAGTAGAGTTAACCATGACAAATTTTGTATGTTATACTCGGCATGGACTGGTTATTTGCATGTTATGCCTCCATCAATTTTAGAACCAATGCAATAGAGTTTAGATTTCTAGGAGAACCAGTCTTAGAGTCAAGGGTTAGTTTAGTTGTGCCTATAGGTCATTTCATTTCCTACCTTAAGGACAGAAAGATGATCTCCAAGGATTGCGTGTATCATCTAGTTAGGGTTAAGGATGCTATGTCCGAAACTCTGACTATCCAGTAAGTTCTAGTAATATGTGAGTATCCAGAAGTCTTCCCAGATGATTTACCAAGAATCCCTCCTGAGCGGGAGATTGATTTTAGTATTGACCTTCTTCCTGATACGCAACCTATATCTATTCCTCCTTAAAAAATAGCTCCAGTCGAGCTAAAGGAGTTGAATGAGCAGTTGAAAGACCTCCTAGAAAAGGGTTTCATCAGACCTAGCAAATCCCCATGGGGTGCACCAGTTCTCTTTGTCCACAAAAAAGATGGTTCTCTTCGTATGTGCATTAATTATCGACAGTTGAACAAGGTCACCATCAAGAAAAAATATCCCCTCCCCAGGATTGATGATTTATTTGACCAGCTTTAGGGTGCTAAGTTATTTTCATTGATAGATCTCAGATCTGGATACCATCAGCTTAGGGTTCGGGAGAGTGACATTTTGAAAATAGCCTTCAGGACTCGATATGGTCATTACGAGTTTGTAGTTATATCTTTTGGACTAATGAATGCTCTTGTAGCTTTTATGGATTTGATTAACAGGGTTTTCAAGTCGTACTTGGATATGTTCATGATTGTGTTCATAGATGACATCCTGATATACTCTTGGAGCGAGGAGGAGCATACCCCTCAGTGGTGCTATAGACTCTCAAGGATCACCAATTATATGCTAAATTCAGAAAGTGCGAGTTCTGGTTAAACTCGGTGGCATTTTTGGGTCATGTGGTGTCGAGTGAGGGTATAGAGATGGACTCTCAAAAGATAGAAGCAGTGAAGAATTGGCCTAGACCAGCGAATCCTTCGGATATCAAGGAGTTTCTTGGGTTTAGCTGGGTATTATCGGAGATTTGTTGAGAGATTTTCATCTATTGCAGTGCCATTGACCAAATATACCAAAAGGAAAGTGAAGTTCCAATGGTCGAAGGCTTGTGGGAGGAGATTTTAGGAGTTGAAAACTTGATTCACCTCAGCATTCGGTGTTAACCCTACCTGAGGGTACCGATAGGTTTGTGGTATATTATGATGCTTCGAGGATTGGCCTTGGTTATGTATTGACGCAACATGGTAAGGTTAAAGAATATGCCTCCAGACAGATGAAGGTTCATGAAAAGATTACCCGACTCATGATCTCAAATTGGCGACGGTAGTGTTTACCATGAAGATTTGGAGACACTATAAGTATAGGGTCCTTGTAGATGTGTTTATGGACCAAAAAAACCTACAATATGTGTTTACCCAGAAGGATCAAAATCTACGCCAAAGGAGGTGGTTGGAGATACTGAAAGATTATGATATGAGTGTCCTTTACCATCTGAGCAAGGCTAATATTGTAACAGACGCTCTTAGTAGGCTTTCTACGGAGAGTGTGTCCCATGTAGATGAGGGGAGGAAGGAGCTGGTGAAGGATGTGAATCGGCTTACACGGTTGGGAGTTCATTTGGTTGACTCAACCGATGGTGGTGTTATTGTTTAGAATGGATTGGAATCATCTTTGGTGGCTAAGGTAAAGGCTAGACAAGACGAGGACCCTATTTTGGTAAAGTTAAAGGATGCTATTCAGAATCAGAAGGAAGAGGTCTTCTCCAAAAGGAGATGGTGTGCTTCGATATCAGGGTCATTTGTACGTTTTGAATGTTGATGATTTGAGAGATCGGATGTTGCCTGAGGCTCATGGTTCTTGATACTCTATACATTCAGGTGCCACCAAGATATACCATGACCTACAGAAAGTCTATTGGTTGAATGGCATGAAGAAAAACATTGTCGAATTTGTGGCTAAGTGCCCAAATAGTCAACAGGTGAAAGTGGAGCATCAAAGATCGGGAGGTGTGCTTCAAGACATCAATATTCCACTTGGAAGTTGGAGGAGATCAATATGGACTTCATCATAGGGTTTCCTCATACTCGTCGATAGTATGACTCCATTGGGGTGGTCGTGGACAGGTTGACCAAAGAAGCTCATTTTCTACTGGTCAAAACCATCGATTCAGCGAAGGATTATGCTAAATTATACATTCTGGACTTAGTTCAGTTGCATGGAGTTCCATTGTCCATCATATTAGATAGACGTACTCAGTTTACCCTTCCAATTTTGTAGATCATTTCAAAAGGGACTTGATTCTTAGGTCAAGCATAGCATAGCATTTCACCCGCAAACCAATGGTCAGGTAGAGCGGACTATTCAGTCTCTCGAGGACATGTTGAGAGCACGTATCATTAACTTCAAGGGTAGTTGGGATGCTCATTTGCCTCTCATTGAGTTTGCGTATAACAACAACTACCATTCTAGCATTCAGATGGTTCCATTTGAGGCTCCCTATTGGCGGAGATGTAGATCGCTTATTGGTTGGTTTGAAGTCGATAAAGCTGCGATGATAGGTCCAGATTTAATCCATGAGGCCATGGAGAAATTTCAACTCATGAGGGATAGGTTGAAAATAGGTTAGAGTCACGAAAAGTCCTATGTGAATGTGAGAAGGAGAGAACATGAGTTTCAAGTTGACAATTGGGTGTTTCTAACGGTGTCTCCAATGAAGGGAGTGATGAGGTTTGGAAAAAAAGGGAAACTCAGTCCCCATTATGTTGGCCCGTACTGGATTATGACACAAGTTGGCAAGGTAGCATATGACTTGGAGTTCCCTCAGAATTGGCTTCAGTTCATCCAGTTTTCCATGTATAGCTCCAAAAGAAGTGTTTGGGTGATCCAGCTTTAGTTGTTCCGGTGGACAGTGTCAGTGTGAGAGACAAACCTTAGTTATGAAGAGGTTTCGGTGGAGATACTGGATGGTCATGTTCGTAAGCTAACAAACAAAGAAGTATCTTCAGTTAAGGTTTTATGGAGGAATCATCATGTTGAGGGAGCTACGTGCAAAGTCGAAGAAGATATGATGGCTAAATACCCGCATTTATTCCTTCCGACTCAGTTTTAGCTTGAGGTATCAGTTTCCTCCTTAATACTCTATTTAGTTTCATATTCAACTCATGTACCTTAGTTTCTTTCATGTTAATAAATGTATGTGTGATTCAGTAATTCAGTTCAGTCATGTAGTTCAAATCAGAGTTAGTCACTCTGTCAGTTTCCAGCATGTATGTTCAGTATTTGAGTATGATGATTGCATTTCTTTGCTTTTCTACATAATTTTCAACATTCGAGGATGAATGTTCCCAAGGGGGAGATATTGTTATACCCCGAAATCCTTAAGATCAAGCCCGGGAGTTGAAACAGAGAAAATAGGAATTTCTACACCAGGTCACAAGATGAGTCGTCCACTGTCCTGTCAGGAACCCCACGGGTCGTTAAGTGACCCATGGGGAGAGGCTGGGACTTTGTTGGAAATTTTGATTTTTTGGGTAACCACAGATGTGACCACGAGTTGTGGTCAGCATCACGACTCATCATATCAGTCGTGGCCAAGGGTTGTTGATGGATGGAGAAAAATCGACAGTGCACCTAATAGGTCATCACCACGACTCGTCGGGTACACCACGAGTCGTGGTGACCCCAGGACAATTTTGGCAATGAAGGTGACGGAAGGTGACCATGAATCTTGCTCACCTGTAATGATCCGTTAAGTCCCTCATGGTGACTAGTGAAGACGATGACTGGGCAAACCACGAGTCATGGTCCAAGGTAATGACTCGTCAGTCCCTTGTTGGGACTGGCAGTCTGTTTTTTCCTGCGAGTTTATTAAGGGCTTTTCCATAATTCCTAAGTTCCTAAGGCCTAAACTACGTCATTTTAAGGTAAGAATGGAGTGTTTTAAGAAGGTTTAAGTCATTCTAACCCCATCCTAAATCATGCATGCAAGTTTAGAAGTTTGAGAGATGATCAAGCTTACTTGTACAAAGTTCTTCCTCAATTCTCTTTCGGCAATCAAGGAAGTGTGAAAATCAGATCCCTTCAGGTATGTAAGGCTATGAATGGGTGCAATTGTCCACACCCATGCCCAATTCCTTCTCAATTCATGATGTCCTAATTGATGATTCCATGGGATTTTTACCCAATGCATGAATTCCTAAGTTTTAATTGTAGGTATGATCTAAGCATGTTTGTAATGATGAATTATGATTAATGGGCAGATTTTACAATGTTTTAAATTATAAATTATGTTTTCAAGTTTTCTAAAATATGATGCCCAACCATGAATGTTCATGAAAGTTGATATCTATGTGATATGTGTTTAACCATGATGAGATGTTTATAAAGAAAGTATGATTTCCAAATACCCATGTCTATGTTCATGTTTTTTAAAGTGAATCAAGTTGATTTCAAGCATGATTAAGTATTGGGAAAGCCCATATGATCAAGTATATCTTATGATTTCATGAACTAGCTTACCACATGGTTTTGGAGTTAAGACTCCCATGATTTTCAGCTTGTGCTATGGTTTGAACCAAGGATCCTGATGTTATGATTTCAGATTATGCATGTATGTTATTATTCAGCTTTTTTATTAGATGATGGTAAGCTTCATTGAAAAATGATGGAAAGCATATGTATGTTTTTGGGAGTAATGCCTAGCACCGAGTAAGCTAAGGGTCAGTCAACCCTATGGTTCAGAACTACGTGCCAACGTAGGTATGTGCAGATTACTTGGGACCTCCCTTATGAGCTTCCCCAGCCCCCAAGGAACCTTGAGCTTGATATCAATATCATAGTAGCGTCCTTAGCCTTGGTAAAGCTTTGGACGGCTCTGCCAACTTGAGTGTGATAGTCGGGACCACGTAAGCTCTATCGTGGTAATGTCGGTTATATGATGAGTCTCCCATTATTCCTCATGATTTCAGTTATGCATGTACATCAGTCATGATAATATGTTTTCAACAGTTTTGACCCAATGTTTAGTTTTACGTATGATTATCAGTTTTAAGATTCGGGTCTTTCTATTCAGTTATGATGTTTAGTTATGTTCAGATCATGATTTCAAAAAATAACATGCAAGCCCTACTCTCAAAATCTTATCTTTATTATGTTTTATACTATGTATGTTAAATGATTTTACTTACTTAGTAGTTTTACTAGCCTTGCATACTCAGTACATTCCACGTACTGACTGCATATTCTATGTTTAATCGTTTTATGATACAGGCTATGATATCCAGGCTCAGCCCCCCGCTAGTCAGATTTCTAGAGTTAGCTTTCCTCAGCCTCAGTTGGTGATTCCTCATTTTGCGAGGGCCCTTTTTATCAGTTGTATTTCGTCTTTTTAGTGTTCATGTCATGGGTTGACTTGGAGCCCCTCAGGATTTCTTGTCCTGTGTCTCCATCTGGTCCTATGCTCAAATTGTGACAATCTAGAAAGTCTATCACAAACTAATCCCAGTCAATAGGGGCTACATCCTCATGCCGACATTCTTTCCACTACTCAAACCACTGATGTACCACTCCCTTTGACTGATGGAGGCCAGGTCTGCGCTTTCAGTCCCAGTGATATGCATAATCTGAATGCTCTTCTAAACCTCAATGATGAAATCTTGTGGATCCTTATCCACCTTCAAACTATGGAATTCAGGCGGGTTTATTCTAGTAATGTCTCGAACCCTAGTAGTTGTCGCATTTCCAATAGGATTCACTAGGGCAACTACATTTTCGTTGACTTGACCGGTCATGTCTTGTGCCAACATTTGAAAAGCTTCCCTAAATTCCACATTAGGGACCCTGAGCATACACGGGCAGTATGGCGCTGGTGGTGCTGGCTGGTTTCCATTTCTTTGTCCGTTAGCTCTTTTGGGAGGCATTTATGTAAAGGCGTATAGCACAAGTTAGAAGGGTAAATAGAGTTGAACTCTATCGCATGATACTAAACATTAAATAAAGGGAAGTTTTCCTAAGAGCATTTGGCATCCTCTTATTCATAAGTGTGGCACACTTCACACCCATGAAAAACACTTTACTTGACACGGATTTTAGACACCCTAGGACTCTTTAAACCTAAGGCTCTAATACCGAGTTTGTCATAAACTTATTCTGCACCTTTAAAGTGACATGGTACTAAGAACCAGAAGTGGTCCCAAGCTAACCCATAGTACTAGCACGACACTAAACACATAGAATAAACTAAGCGGAAGCTAAATTGAAACATAATCACAAAACTGAATAAGTCGACATTTAGAAGTAAATATTCATAATTTGAAAATAATATAAGAACTGACCAAGTTGAATATCAATCTATATCTGGAAAGTCTCTAAAAACTGACGAGATGAAGGGACAAGTTCTAAAACAGGTCTAAACACTTAAACTGAAATAATTAAATTGAAATGTAACTAAATTCTTATCCTCAGATGATAAGGACTCACCAATGATATGCTAAACAAATACTGGAGTGTCTAACCTCACGACTGAGTCAGAGCACCTGAGCCTATATCATAAAATGATATAGCACAAGAATTATGAGGTTAGTACTTTTAATGTACTAAGTATATGAGATATGTAAAATATGAGGGAAGTAGGGAAACTTCCTAGAAACTAAAATAATGTTATATAAGTAAAATGTTAGGGAAAAACATAAGCTGATATACAATGACCTAAGTGTAAATCATACATATAGAGTTGAACATATCTGTAAGTCATAAAGTAAATTCATTTACTAAAAACATGGGTTATGTGCAAATACTATAAAAATATATATTCGGGAGGCTCTTGTATCCGACAGACTCTATGTGAGCAATATGGAGTCCAAACTGTAACCCTGGATGGGAGGGTTTTCATACCTTGTCAGGGTATGAACCATGACAGGCGTGAATCTACTCCTGAGCACATTCGGGCAAGAAAGATACTCTCAAATAGCAAGGAACCCTAATCCTACGGTGGCACGTAGTTTGGGACTTGGGTTATTTGAACCCGCATCCTCTCAGAGTTAAGTACTACTCCCAAACTATACAGATGTTCTCATAATCATATCTGAGTTCTGAAAGGTTCTTATGGGCTAGTTAAAATCATGTTGTTTACTGAAATGTCTGAAATACTGAACTAGCCATACAAGTTGTAACTAATTCTGAAATCATAGTATAATAAATCATTCTAAAAATATACTTAATTGAGGAAATCATGCTAAGTTCTAAGTGTTGAGATAAATGGAGGTTTTTCAAGAAATGCAACTCATACATAGCTATAAAATTCATGTAGAAATCATGAGGAAAACATAATATGCAAAATTCATAGCTTTTGCATAAATATATTTGATCCCTAAAACATGAATTTATATAATCAAAGATGAAAACATAGATTGAAACTTGAGTTTTGGGCATAAGGGTGAAACGAATCCTTTACTAATAATCTAACATACCTAGACTAACATATTATTATTGATTACCGAAGAATCCAAGGATTGAAGAGGAAGAACCCTAGCTTTTCTTAAGCCTAGTAGCGTACTTTTCTTCTGAAATTTTTTGATGTTATGCGAGGAATGAGAGGTTAGTCAACTAAGGACCTTTAATTTCCCTCTAAGAACACCCCAAAATGATGTAGTTTAGGATTAAAACATAATAAGTTACAAAAATACACTTGGAGAAACTGTTCAAAATTCTTAAATTTTGGTTCCCACGAGTTGTACCATAAGTCGTATTATCAACCCATGACTCATGGATTTGATACATGGCTACTGAGGAAACTTGAGCACTTGCAGGAACTCATACCATGGACCATTAGTATAGTTCATTGTTTGATACCACGTTTCACGACCCGAACATAAGCCCCGATCGGGACATGGGACAAAGAACCCTGAGAGGCTCCAAGTCAACTCATGGAATGAACATAACAACTAAGAGCATACTATGAGCAAATACTGATATAATAAAACATGCTTAAGCGGAAGTCCGCATACAAATAAATTTAAAATAGAGTCAACAATGACAAGCTGATTTCTATATAATATCTGAAAAGCATCTAACATAACTGATGAGCTGATAGGACAATATCCCCAACTAGCTTGACAAAGTATGTAAATGAAAGAACATAACAATGGATAACTGAATGTCCTCGCAGGATGAGATTTCACTAATACTAGCTAGACAGACCTGAGGGGAAAGCAAGACTAGTAATACAGTAGAGAATGATCCCTTGGACCTGTATCATGAGACGATAGAGCATACAGTATGCGATCAGTACTTGGAATGTATCGAGTGTGCAAGGTAAGTAAAACAGATAGTTAAAAATACATAAGAGTTCATAAGAATAGGACAGCATGAATGTGAAGTAAATATCATAACATACACATGAGGGCTCAACATTTTCAAACCATTCATATTCCATTCGTAAACATAATCATAAGAGAAAATCTATAAATATATGGCTTAAGCCAAAGTAACATAACATGACAATGCTTAAATCATGAGGAATAATGGGAGGACTCGTCATAACCGACACCATTATGATAGAGCTTACATGATACTCCAACTGTCTCACTCAATTTGGCAGAGCCGTCCCAGGCTTGCCAGGCAAGGGGTGCAGTGTGGTGATATCACAGGGATCCAATAATAAATGTATATACCTACGGTGGCACGTAGTTTTGAGACCATGGAATTTTTCTTTGAACGCTGGATTGAATCAGTGCTAGAAACTGCTCCCAAAAATATGCATATGAGGGCTCATATAAAAATCATAAAGTTATTCATGAAATTCATGTCCAAATAAATAATAACATGATGGATCCCACTTGAAATACATGATTAGCCAGGAATAAGGGCCCATGAGTTAGCCAGAAGTCATAAATCCATAAGTCATGAAATCCATGCATACTTGTAAAACATGTATATACTTGATATTCAAAATTCCATGATGAGTACTTGAGAGAAATCATATCATAAATCATAAATACTAATTTAGGGCTTAAGAAGATCAAGATCATAATGGAATCATAACTTAACTTTTCACGAAGCATATATAATTGGGCATAATTTAATTAAAACTTGAAACTATAAATTAATAATCAAAATAGTTATAAATATGCCCATAGATCATAAAACATGATTTAATATATGAAGGGATTTGACCCATAGGTAAGTCATAGAGAATTTCACAAGAATTGGAATAAACCCCATCAGATCATCAAACTTGAATCTAGAATTGAAATCCACGGAGTTGGGAAGAATTTAGAGAATAAGAGTGAAAGAAACTCTGACTCATAGCCTCACATACCTGGGTAAATCTGATTCACACTCCCACTTGAAAGCCAAAATGAAATTGGAGAAAATTTAGAGAAATTCTTCAAATTTGATCTTCAAGGAAAGGTTCTGATTTGCCTGCATGCAATGGAGATGCTTAGAATAGATTTAACACTATTAAAACCTACTAACTGAGCTTAAAATGACGTTTTTTAGGACTTAGGAGCCTAGAAATTGTGAAAATGCCCTTAATGGTTTGACAGAAAATTTAATACTTCCAAAAAAGATGTGATGTTTGACGACTCATTAGGCAAGTGATGAGTCGTTTTCTTTATCCGCGAAGTACACTGGAATTTCCCACTACTGCTCAAACCACGGGTAACTTAACGACTCGTTAGGCAAATGATGAGTCATTTCCTTAATCAATAATGACAGCCCGAAAAAATAACATTTCCACAAACCATGGGTCATTTGATGACCCATTAGGCAAATGATGAGTCGTTTACTAACTCATTAGGGGGTACTCTGATCATTGAAAATGATGGGTGATTTTCCACTACTTCTCAAAGACGAGTCACTTAACGACTTGTTAGGTAAACGACGGGTGATGTGATGACTCGTTTTGAGACGTAGTGCAGACTTCTCCTGTTTTCTCTATTTCAACACTCGGATCTGATCTTAGATACTTTTGGGGTATTACAATATCTCCCCCTTGAGAACGTTCATCCTCGAATGTGGATAAACATACTAAAAAGTTGGGGAAAGAAGCTGTCATCTCAAATATTGAACATCTAAAGTTGAAAACGTATGGAGTGACTGACTCCGCATTGAACTACTTGACTAAACTAAATTCATAAATCACACATACATGCATTGACATGGAAAAAACTGGGGCACCTGAACTGAACATGAAACTGAATAGAGTACTAGGGAGCGAAAATGATACCTCAAGCTGACACTAAGCCAGAAGGGAATGGATGCAGGTATTTAGCCATCATACCTGCTTCAGCTTCCCATGCAGCTCCCTCAACATGTTGATTCTGCCACATAACCTTTAGTAAAGATACTTCCTTTTTTATTAGCTTCCAAACCTGATGATCAACTATTTCCATCGAAACCTCTTTGTAGCTGAGGCTATCCTTCACACCTACACTCTCCATTGGGAAAACTAATGTCGGATCACCCATGCACTTTTTCAAAAGTGACACATGAAACATCGGATGCACGGAAGCCAAATCTAAGGGCAACTACAACTCATACGCTACCTTGTCAACCCGTCTCACAATCCGGTATGGGCCAACATAGCAGGGACTGAGTTTTCCTTTCTTTCTGAATATCCTCACTCCCTTCATGGGAGATACCTTTAGAAACACCCAATCAGCAGCATCAAACTCAAGTTCTCTCCTCCTCACATCCACGTAGGATGTTTGATGATTTTGGGCAATTTTCAACATTTCCCTTTGTCACGCCCCGCCTTGGGGGGTATGACTGGCCCCTGGTGCCCTAGTAGGACCTGGACTGTTAACTGGCGAGCCTAAGCACAGCTGGCGCCTGACTAGCTCTAACTCAGATTTTTGGAAACAAAAGGCTATATAATGGCTGTAAACACAGCCTCCGGCCAACTGGCCCATAGCCACCTGTACCTGTAATAACAGCTAACCAGAAACATACTCGTAACAAGGAACCTATGCGGGCCGACAAGGCCACCATGCTGACTAGTAATCTGAAACTTCAACACACGACTAATGTAAGACTACGTGACCGGCAAGGTCACCACTACTGTCAAACTAAGGCCTCACATGGCCAACATAAACTAAAATGGTAAATAGCTATAGCAAACTGCACGGCCTCACACGACCTGCACAACTGACCATAGGGAAATATATACAGACTACAAGCCTCTAAGAATACTGATAAGACCCATACTTTACAACAAAAGGAAATGATATAAACCTCTGAAATATCAAGCTCCGAATGACAGGAGCTGATGACTCTGCGCTGGCTAGGATCACGAGGGATTACCTCCTCGTCTATGAGTACCTGCAGGCAAGTAATGCAGCGCCCCACTGGGCGTCAGTACCACTGGTACAGAGTATGCAAAGCAACTGAAATAATACAACTGAATACAGATAACATAACTAACAAGTCTGTGAGCAGAAGATAACTGAATCTGAAGAGCTGATTGGAACTAGATCAAACCTTTCTGCACTGATAGGCAGGACCGTGTCTGTAGTCACGACGGCCTGTTGTCTATTAACTAATATATATAAAACACATAAATACATATACATTTAGTAAGCAAGAGCCCATACCAACCCCCATAAGCCGGATGGCGCCAAACAAGCAAACAATCTATATACCCCTACCCGAGTCAAAACCAGCCAAAAATAAGTCACTCCACTCATCTGCTCACTTCAGAGCTCCTCTACCAGCCCCCTGGGTCTTCGGCTCGGGCCACAACCTCCGATATAAGCAACCGTGTCTGGGTCCGGAGGACTCCTGTGTAGACAGTAACAGATAGGGTCTGGATCCCCGAACACAAACTCAATGGAGCTATTTGAAACCGGAGCTACACCTATAATAACTGAATGTACAGACAGTAACAGATAGGGTATGGTTCCTTGGAAACAAAACTCAACAAGGCTATCTGAAACCAGAGCTGCACCTGTAATGCTGATCAGACTGCTATGGGGAAAGCTTCATCCCATCATCGTCCAAGCTGGGGACTGCATGCCACCCCTCGGAGTGACGTAAAAACCACCTGCTTAGTGGGCGACACGATTACCAACCCAAGGACAGCGAGGACGCTCAATAAGGTGCCCTCACGCCACATCAGGTCTCAACAAACAAATAGCACATATAGATAGCAAGCCTGTATAACTGAAAAAGACTATCTGAAAGCTGATTTCTTATTCTGATTTGTTTCTACACTGAACTGATTCTTTACTGATTATACTGATTCTTAAATCTTTATTTAACTGCTTGGCTAATCTGTAACCGGGATACTATCTATCTGAATGGACAATCTATAGCCATAAAACTGCCTGTCTATCTAATTTTACTTTATTAGCTTTTATTCGGAAAATCTGTCTCTTTTTATTCTATAACATGCTTGCTAATCATACAATAAGCTATACTGAATCTGAAATGCTAACTTGCCCTTTGGCTTATGCTTTACTAACATTCGGACTGAATACGATACGACATCACAACTCAGAATCTATTAGACTTACTTAATTCTCAACACTCAACTCTAAGAGTTTCGAATACGGAGTTTACTATGATTTACCAAGCTAAAGCTTACTAACTTGCCGAAGAACAACTTCACATACCTTAACCTCAAATTATCCGACCGTCGGACGAGGCTCTGTCTGTATTCCAGCTAAATCTCCCCAACTGCATTCATAAACACGTCAATTAGTATTAAATACAACACTATTCTGAAGGACGGCGTCACTTTCGATATAATTATAGCCTAAACTTAGGCTTATCGAAAGACGGTCGAAAACTTGCTATTTTCCAGAAGTCCAGAAGGGAGAAGTATTCACTTCACAGCTAGGAACACATAGACACTAGTTTGGAGCAATTCCATTTACCTTAGCCCGGTAGCACGACGATTCGTCGGCCGTATTTCGCGAAACAAAATCCGTAGGAATGCTCCCTGCTGCTAAATACCTCGGTACTTGAGGTTAATTTGAGTTTGGACTATGTTTGACGGCGTAATCGGTAGGAAATTATCAAGAAAACTTCGTTCCTTTTTCCTCTCTGGTTTTTCTCTCTATTTTCGCTGGAAATTATGAGAATTATTTCATTTAAAATCGGTGGAGGGCTTATATAGTTGGGCCTGGACAGGGCTAACGTGTCACGGAGCCAATGCAGAGACTCCACCTCCGTGACACGTTGCCATCGCGGAGGGGCTCTGCCCCAGCTCCCTCCGTGACAGATCGATAGGTTTCTCGTCCGATCCTTTTCCGAGCCTTTCCCTAGCAAGTATGGCTTTCAAATATGCTTAACCAACGCGCAAATAGGCCATCTAGGTGTCGGGATCTTACGGGATTTAACATTCTCCCCCCCTTAAGAACATTCATCCTCAAATGGAAATTGCTATCTAGAGGACTTCTCAACTTACTTATTTAGAAAAATTTCGGCAGAGTTTCCCCTGTAATATGGACTATACCAAAAACCTGAAACGCAGAAAAGTCCAATACAGGTACTGCACACAATACTTAAGATTCACTTGATAGCTAAACATCAATCTTCCTCATTTATACATACACAACTATAAGCTACTGCATAAACAATAATATGGACATACCTGTCGCCTGACTAGGCCTGGAATAAGTGAGGATATCTAGCTTTCATATCTTCCTCAGCCTCCCACGTCATCTCCTCTCAGTTCCTATTACGCCACAATACCTTGACAGACGCAATATCCTTAGTTCTCAATCTACGAATCTGTCTGTCTAGGATGGCTACTGGAACCTCTTCATAGGCCAGCTCCTCCATAACCTGGATAGCCTGGACTGGGACTACTCTGGATGGGTCTCCTATGCATTTCCTTAGCATAGAAACATGAAAGACCAGATGAACGGATTCCAATTCTGGAGGCAAGTTCAACTCATATGCTACTCGGCCTATCCTTCGACGAATCTGATAAGGCCCAACAAACCTCAGACTGAGCTTACCTTTCTTGCCGAATCTCATCACACCATTCATCAGAGACACTTTCAGAAATACCCAGTCATTTACATCAAATTCCAAGTCTCTGCGCCGCACATCAACATATGATTTTTGGCGGCTCTGTGCAGTCAGTAGGCGTTCTCGGATAAGCTTTACCTTTTCCTCAAACTGCTGAACAATGTCTGGCCCAACCAACGCTGATTCTTCTATCTCGAACTAGCCAACCAATGATCTACATTTTCGCCCGTATAAAGCCTCAAAAGGTGCCATCTAGATGGCTGAGTGATAGCTGTTATTATAAGCAAATTCAATTAACGGCAAATGCTCATCCCAGCTACCACCGAAATCTAACACTCACGCTCGCAACATATCTTCGAGCGTCTGAATTGTGCGTTCAGCCTGTTCATCTGTCTGAGGGTGGAATGATGTGCTCAAATTAATCTGCGTTCCCAGACCCCTCTGAAACGATTGCCAAAATCTAGCCGTAAATTGTGCTCCTCTGTCTGAAATAATGGATACTGGTACTCCATGCAACCTGACTATTTCTCGAATATACAACTCTGCATAATCTTCGGCCGAGAAGGTAGTTCTCACTGGTAGGAAATGAGCTGATTTTGTCAGTCTATCAACTATCACCCATATAGAATCATGTTTGTGTCTAGTACGGGTAATCCTACCAAAAAATCCATATTTACCGCTTCCCATTTCAATAGAGGCACAACTATGTCCTGAGTCAAACCGCCTGGTTTCTAGTGTTCCGCTTTTACCTGTTGGCAGTTAGGACACTGGGCTACAAATTCGGCAATTTCTCTTTTCATACCTGGTCACCAGTAGTTTTCTTTAATATCATGGTACATATTTGTTGCGCCCGGGTGGAGAGAATAGCGGGCGCAATGTACCTCGTTCAAGATCTGCTGGCGGAGGCCTGAAACAGTGGGAACACATAAACGGTCTTTACAACGCAACACTCCATCCTCTGTTACCCAAAATTCTGGCGCCTTCCCTAGTGGAATATAATCTTTAAGCTGAACTAGGTCAGGATCCTCAAATTGTCGTTCCTTTACTTCCACAACTAAGGATGATACGGCAGTGTTCTGAACTACCGCTCTGTTGTCCTCTATTTCTGCTACACGAACGGCTAAGCTGGCTAACTGATGTATCTCCCTGACCAATTCCCGCTGCTCGGGCTACAAATGCACCAAACTTTCCATTGACTTACGGCTGAGAGCATCTGCTACTACATTGGCTTTTCCCGGGTGGTACAAATATTCACGTCATAATCCTTTAACAGCTCCAACCAGTGAAGTTGCCGCAGATTCAACTCCCTCTAAGTGAAGATATACTGTAGTCTCTTGTGATCTGTAAAAATATCAACATGGACGCCATACAGGTAATGTCTCCACATTTTCAAGGCGTGGATCACTGCGGCTAACTCCAGGTCATGGGTAGGGTAATTATTTTCGTGTTTCTTCAGCTGCGTGGAAGCATACGCAATCACCTTACCATGCTGCATCAACACACAACCCAACCCAACGCCTGATGCATCGCAATACACTGAATAACCCTCTGTACCTTCCGACAATGCTAGCACTGGGGCGGAGGTTAATCTGTCTTTCAGTTCCTGGAAGCTTTGCTCGCATGCCTCTGTCCACTAAAACTTTGCTGCTTTCTACGTGAGTTTAGTCAGAGGTGCTTCTATAGTAGAGAACCCTTCAACAAACCTCCTGTAATATCCCGCTAATCCCAGAAAGCTACGGACTTCAGTCGGAGTGGTAGGCCTAGGCCATAATTTGACTGCTTTTATTTTCTGCTTGTCAACCTGTATACCAGCATCCGACACAATATGCCCTAGGAAGGCTACTGAATTGAGCCAGAATTCACACTTGGAAAACTTAGCATATAACTGGCGGTCCCTGAGGATCTGGAGTACTGTCCGTAAATGAGTCCGGTGATCTGCTTCAGAGCGAGAATATACCAAAATATCATTAATAAACACTATCACGAACAGGTCCAGGTATGGTCTGAAAATACTATTCATCAGGTCCATGAATACTGCTGGGGCATTCGTTAACCCAAAGGACATACCTAGAAATTTAAAGTGTCCATATCGGGTCCTAAACGCCATTTTGGGAATATCTCTTTCACGAACTCGAACTTGGTGATATCCGGACCGCAAGTAGATCTTGGAAAAGTATCTGGCCCCTTGTAGCTGATCAAACAAATCATCTATTCTGGGAAGCGGATACTTATTCTTTACTATAACTTTGTTCAACTGCCGATAATCTATGCACATACGGAGCGAGCCATCTTTCTTTCTCACAAATAGAACTGGTGCACCCCATGCTGAAGTACTCGACCTGATGAAACCTTTATCTAGCAAATCTTTCAACTGCTCCTTCAACTCTCTAAGCTCTGCAGGAGCCATACGATAGGGAGGAATTGATATAGGCTGAGTCCCTGGCAATAAATCAATAGCGAAATCTATTTCCCTCTCTGGGGGAACACCAGGTAACTCATCTGGAAACACATCAGGGAACTCGTTCACCACCGGAACAGACTGGAGTGTCGGGGATTCTGCCCGAACATCCTGAACCCTGATCAAGTGGTAGATACATCCCTTAGTTATCAATTTCCTCGCCTGAAGGTAGGAAATAAACCTACCTTTTGGAGTAGCTGTGCTACCTTTCCACTCTCGCACTACCTCTCCTGGAAAGTGGAATCGGACCGTCTTGGTCCAACATTCTACATTGGCGTAGCACGACACTAGCCAATCCATACCCATTATGGCATCGAAGTCTATCATTTCTAACTCTACCAGATCTGCTGTAGTCTGGCGGTCAGCAACCTCCATTGTACACCCTCAGTAAATTCTACTAGCTATAATGGAGTCACCGACGGGCGTGGATACTGAAAAGGGCTTCTGTAATAATTCTGGTGCAATATTGAACTTTTGTGACACGAATGGGGTAATATATGATAGAGAGGATCCTGGATCAATCAATACATAAGCAGGGCATGAACAGATAGTCATCATACCTGTCACTACATCTGGAGACGCCTCTGAATCATGTCTCCCTGGTAATGCATAAGTACGGCTTGAGCCCGTACCTGAATTGGAAGCTCCTAATCTCCCTCGGCCTCTGCCAATTGAACCTGAAAGCCCACGCCTCGCTGAGGCTGCTGGGGCTCGTGGCCCTGCGGATCCCCTGTCTTGGCTGTCTCTACTCCCCTGACCTCTGGTCGGACACTCTCTCATCCGATGCCCCTCCTGTCCGCAAATATAACACCCAATGAAGCCATATCTACAAGCTTCGGCGTGAGGTCGGTTACAATAGGGACAGGGTGAGGGTGCAAATCTTCTCTGCTCTCCCCTTCTCTGCTACGGAGATTCTACTATTCTGGAACTGCCACTGGGAACTGACTTCCCTCTACGAACATATCTACCTCGCTGCTGCTGCTTTGGTGGAGGTGGGGGTCTAGGGGTTCTATCTGATAGTCGAGGCCTGGGTCCCCTCTAAACTTCCCTTTGTATGTCATCTGGTCTGTCTCTGCGGCGCTATTCCTGACTGGTCTGTCTACTACTCTGTTGCCGCTGTCTAAGACCCTCTATGGTCTGAGCAAAAGCCTGTACTCAGGCAATGTCCATATCCTCTCGCAATGTCGCCATCATACATGCCTCAGTATACTCCGGATTCAGACCCATGATAAATCTATGAACTCTCGCTGGCATGGTATCAACAAATGCTAGAGCATAACGGGCTAAGGATTCAAATTGTAAAGCATACTCGCGTACACTCCTCGCCCCCTGCTCTAGATGCAGAAACTGGTCCATCCGGGCCTGTCGGATCTCTCGTGGCAAGTAACGGTCTAGGAAGGCCTTCGAGAAGCTGGTCCAGGTCAGAGGGGTAACATCTCTCCCTCGGGACCTTTCCCAACTCTCGTACCACAATATAGCTATATCCTGTAACCGAAACACTGACAACTCAACAGACTCTGAAGGGATCACATGCATAACTCGGCATATCCTCTACATCTGATCTAGAAAGTCCTGAGGATCCTCTGCCTGATCTGACCTAGTGTACTGTGGAGGACCGAGTGCCAAAAATTCCCTGACCCTGGAACTACATGACCCACCTGAAAGCTCTGCTACTACAGGTGGCACCGACTGGCGCTGTGTGGCCATCATCTGTGCCAACATAAGTACAGTGCTATGAACATCCTGATCTGATGGCGAAGGCACAAGAGCTATCGGGGGCGGTGTAGTGCCCAATGGCTCCTGATGTGAGGGGGACTGCTGAGAGCTGTGATGAAGCCTTTATATCGCCCTCAGATCAGGCTGACTCTAACTGAAGCTGAGGCATCCTGCTGGTGCCTTCTCCTACTGCTGTCTCTAGTCTTCTGCCTGTGGCAGGGTGTCACAGATCTGCCATTCTTATCTGTAGACAAAGGATACGATAAGTTTTAGGAACTCGACCCTATACTGTACTGTGCTATGGCACGACTGGGTATGAAAGAAGAGTAACCATCCTATTATGCCTCGCAGCCTCCTGCCTATAGTATGTGGTGCACAACACATCCATAGACAAGACTCTACTTAGCATGGCTTGCAGACCTCCTGTGACACGACCTGCTCTGATACCAGGCTTGTCACGCCCTGCCTTGGGGGGTATGACTGGCACCTGGTGCCCTAGTAGGACCTGGACTATTAACTGGGGAGCCTAAGCACAGCTGGCGCCTGACTATCTCTAACTCAGATTTCTAGAAACAAAGGGCTATATAACGGCTGTAAACACAGCCTCCGGCCAACTGGCCCATAGCCACCTGTACCTTTAATAACAGCTAACCAGAAACATACTTGTAACAGGGAACCTATGCGGGCCGACAAGGCCACCATGCTGACTAGTCATCTGAAACATCAACACACGACTACTGTAAGATTACGTGACCGGCAAGGTCACCACTACTGTCAAACTAAGGCCTCACATGGCCAACATAAATTAAAATGCTAAACAGCTATAGAAAACTGCACAGCCTCACACGACCGGCTCAACTGACCACAGGAAAATATATACAGACTACAAGCCTCTAAGAATACTGATAAGATGGTCGGGACAGGGCCCCAACCTACCCATACTGTACAACAAAAGGAAATGATATAAACCTCTGAAATATCAAGTTCCGGATGACAGGAGCTGATGACTTTGTGCTGGCTAGGATCACGAGAGATCGCCTCCTCGTCTATGAGTACCTGTAGGCAAGTAATGCAGCGCCCCACTGGGCGTCAGTACCACTGGTACCGAGTATGCAAAGCAACTGAAATAATACAACTGAATACAGATAACATAACTAACAAGTCTGTGAGCAGAAGATAACTGAATCTGAAGAGCTGATTGGAACTAGATCAAACCTTTCTGCACTGATAGGCAGGAGTGTGTCTGTAGTCACGGCGGCCTGCTTTCTATTAACTAATATATATAAAACACATAAATACATATACATTTAGCAAGCAAGAGCCAATACCAACCCCCATAAGCCGGATGATGCCAAACAAGCAAACAATATATATACCCCTACCCGTGTAAAAACTAGCCAAAAATAAGTCACTCCAGTCATCTGCTCATTTCGGAGCTCCTCTACCGGCCCCTTGGGTCTTCGGCTCGGGCCATAGCCTCCGATATAAGCAACCGTGTCTGGGTCCGGAGGACTCCTGTGTAGACAGTAACAGATAGGGTCTGGATCCCCGGACACAAACTCAACAGGGCTATCTAAAACCGGAGCTACACCTATAATAACTGAATGTACAGACAGTAACAGATAGGGTCTGGTTCCCTGGACACAAAACTCAATAGGGCTATCTAAAATCGGAGCTGCACCTGTAATGCTGATCAGACTGCTATGGGGAAAGCTTCATCCATCTTCGTCCAAGCTGGGGATGGCATGCCACCCCTCGGAGTGACGTAAAACCCACCCGCTTAGTGGGTGACACAATTACCAACCCAGGGGCGGCGAGGACGCTCAATAAGGTGCCCTCACGCCACATCAAGTCTCAACAAACAAATAGCACATATAGATAGCAAGCATGTATAACTGAAAAAGACTATCTGAAATCGGATTTCTTATTCTGATATGTTTCTATACTGAAGTGATTCTTTACTGGTTATACTGATTCTGAAATCTTTATTTAACTACTTGGCTAATCTGTAGCCGGGATACTATCTGTCTGAATGGCCAATCTGTAGCCTTAAAACTGCCTGTCTATCTGATTTTACTTTATTAGCTTTTATTCTTAAAATCTGTCTCTTTTTATTCTACAAAATGCTTGCTAATCATACAATAAGCTATACTGAATCTGGAATGCTAACTCGCCCTTTGGCGCATGCTGTACTAACTTTCAGACTGAATACGATATGGCAACACAACTTAGAATCTATTAGACTTACTTAATTCTCAACACTCAACTCCGAGAGTTTTGAATACGGAGTTTACTATGATTTACCAAGCTAAAGCTTACTAACTTGCTGAAGAACAACTTCACATACCTTAACCTCGAATTATCCGACTGTCGGACGAGGCTCGGTCAGTATTCCAGCTAAATCTCCACAACTGCATTCATAAACACGTCAATTAGTACTAAATACAACACTATTCTGAAGGACGGCGTCACTTTCAATATAATTATAGCCTAAAATAAGGCTTATCGAAAGACGGTCGAAAACTTGCTATTTTCTAGATGTCCGGAAGGGAGAAGTATTTACTTCACAGCTAGGAACACATAGACACTAGTTTGGAGCAATTCCATTTACCTTAGCCCGGTAGCACGACGATTCGTCGGCCGTATTTCGCGAAACAAAATCCGTAGGAATGCTCCCTGCTGCTAAATACCTCGGTACCTTAGGTTAATTTGAGTTTGGACTATGTTTGACGGCGTAATCGGAAGGAAATTATCCAGAAACCTTCGTTCCTTTTTCCTCTCTGGTTTTTCTCTCTGTTTTCGCTGGAAATTATGAGAATTATTTCATTTAAAACCGAAGTGGAGGGCTTATATAGTTGGGCCCGGACAGGGCCAACGTGTCACGGAGCCAACACGGAAGCTCCACCTCCGTGACACGTTGCCATCGCGGAGGGGCTCTGCCCCGGCTCCCTCCATGACGGTTCGACAGGTTTCTCGTTCCATCCTTTCCCGGGCCTTTTCCTAGCACATATGACTTTCAAATATGCTTAACCAACGCTCAAATAGGCCATCTAGGTGCCGGGATCTTACGGGGTATAACACCCTTATAAGATGAACGCTCTCCATAGCCTCATGGACTGAATCTGGTTCTACAAACGCAGCTCCACCAACTTTGAACCAATCAATAGGCGATCTACATCCCCGCCCATAAAGAGCCTCAAAGGGAGCCATTTGAATGCTGGAATGGTAACTGTTGTTATATATAAATTCAATGAGAGGCAAATGATTATCCCAACTACCCTTGATATCAACCACACACGCCCTCAACATATCCTCAAGAGTCTGAATGGTCCATTCATCCTGACCATTTGTTTGCAGGTGAAATGTTGTGCTAAGCTTGACCTAAGTACCAAGCCCCTTCTGAAACGATCTCCAAAACTGGGAGGTAAACTAAGTACCTATATCTAGTTTAATGGACAAGGGTACTCCATACAATCGAACTAACTCCTAAACTTACATTTTAGCATAAACCTCTACTGAATTAGTAGTTTTTACTGATAGAAAATGAGCTGCTTTAGTCAACCTGTCTACAACAACCCAAATAGATTCATACTGTCGATGAGTACGAGGAAATCCCTTAATGAATTCCATACTGATTTCCTCCAACATTCAAGTAGGGATACTAATGTCTTGAAGCACACCTCTGGGTCTTTGATGCTCAACCTTCACCGTTTGACAATTAGGACACTTAGCCACAAACTTTGCTATGTCCTTCTTCATGCCATTCCACCAATAGACTTCCCATAGGTCACAGTACATCTTGGTGGAACCTGAATGTATAGAATATCTAGAACCATGAGCCTCATGCAACATCCGCTCCCTCAAGTTATCAACTCTTGTTACACACAAATGACCCTGATATCATAGTACACCATCTCCCCCTTGGGAGAAGACCTCCACCTTCTGATTCTGAACGACTTCCTTCAACTTGACCAAAATAGGATCCTCCTCTTGTCTAGCTTTGACCTCGGTCACCAGGGAAGATTCTGATCCATTTTGAATAATGACACCACCATCCATCGAGTCAACAAGACAGAACTCCTAGCTGTGCAAGCCGATGCACATCCTTCAGCAAGATGATGCACATCCTTCACTAACTCTTTCCTCTCCTCATTTACATGGGTCACAATCTCCATTGAAATCCTGCTAAGAGCGTCTGCCACCACATTAGCCTTTCCTGGATGATAAAGGACACTCATGTCATAATCCTTAAGAAGTTCCAACCACCTCCTTTGATGTAGATTTTGATCCTTCTGGGTAAACACGTACTGTAGGATTTTATGGTCCGTAAATACCTCCACATGGACCCCGTACAGATAGTGTCTCCAAAACATCAAGGCAAATACTATCTCCGCCAACTCGAAGTGGTTTTGCTCGAATGTTGACCGTGGTCAAACTTAGCTTCCTCAAAGCTCATAAATTCAACCAAAGGCCTGAACACCTCGGGATCTATGCAAACTACCCAACTAAGTAATAAATCACCATCCAAAACTAACAGAGCTTTGAGAATCCAAATTCTAGCTCGTTAACCTGCTGAGTTTGTCAAATCTTACAGAATTTAAACCTTCCTCATCCAATCTTCATTAGATCATCTTGGGAATTGTGTCATCTATCTCTGCAAGTCATAAACAATAAAATAAATATAGGTGTCACGACCCGAAAATAGGCTCAAATCGAGACACGGGACATGGAGCCTCGAGAAACTCTAAGTTGACCCATGACATGAACATACATCTAACTCAATCACATAAAGAGGAATACTCAACATAATAGTGTGGCGGAAGCATAATCATGAAATAACATAGGAACCGAAACGTACTTCATACATGATAGCTGAATACTACACATAGTATGAAAACCTCTAACATATTTGATGGATTGATGGGACAACATCCCTAACTAACCCGACAAGTTTGGAAAACTAAACATACAGGATAACAGATATCAACTGGTCCTCAGGAGATGAGGACTCACCAATGAACTAGATGCTAAATCCAGGAACGAGCTAATGATGGTGCTGGATCTAAAGATCGGAGCCTATATCAAGAAATGATACAACATAAAGTACGCAGTTAGTACGTGGAATGTACCGAGTATGCAAGGTAAAAAACGGACATTTAAAATACATAAGAGTTCATAAGAGTAGGACAATATGCTCATAACATGAATATCATAATGTAACATAAAGCTCAAGGTTTTCAAAACATTCATAAATCAGTCATAATCATAATAATAGGAGAAAAACATCATTAAACGTGACTTGAGCCAAAATAATACGAACATAACCATGCATAAATCATGAGAAACAATGGGAAGACTCGTCATAACCGACACCATCATGGTAGAGCCTTACATGATGCACCAACTATCTCACTCAAGTGGGCAGAGTCATCCCAAGCTTGCTAGGCAAGGGACGTGCAGTATGTGATATCACAATAGAAGGGATCCATTAACATTGATATGTATCAATATAAACCTACGGTGGCACATAGTTAGGAGGCACCAGCATAGTATTTTCAATGCCGAGCTACTCAATGCTAGACACTACTCCCAAAAACATGCACATTAGGCTCGTATGTAAATCATAAACATCATTCATGAGATTCATGGAAAAATAAACATTAACATCATTGATCCCCATTTACATACATGTTTATCCATGAATCAAGGGCCCATGAATCGACTAACGTCCTAAATCGATCAATCATGAAATCCATATCATAAATCATAAATCATGAACATATGGGCATTGCCTAATACTTTAACATGCTTGAAAATACTTAATTCACTTGAAAACATGATTATAAACATGGGTTAACTTGAAAACATACTTTTCATCATTAATATCTCATCATACATGCACATTCATCATAATTCTCAACTTTCATGAACTTTCTCATAAATGGGCATTTAAATCTATAAAGCTTGAAACATTATTTTAATGGAAAACAACGTAAAACTTGTCCATGATTCCTAATTCAGTAACAAAAACTCATCTAGATCATACCCATGTAGAGAATTAGAAATTTAATGCATTGGGTTAAAACCCATAGAATCAACAAAGGAATTTACATGATTTAGAGAGAGATTGGGCATGGGTGTGAACGGATTCACCCATTCTTAACCCTACGTACCTAGGGAAGATCTGATTTTTACAAACCCTTGAAAGCCCAATTAAGATTGAAAGAAACCTTGAAGAAATCTAACTTGATAACCTCCTAAACCCCTTTAATATGCATGCATGGATCTGAATGAGCCTAGGATAGATTTTTCCCTCATAAAACACTGCATTTTGAGCCTTCAATGATTTATTTTAGGACCTTAGGACTTGGAATGATGAAACTACCCTTAATGAATTTTCTGAAAATTTTGCAATTTAAGTCACCACGGACGATCCTACGGGTTGTACCACGATACCATGACTTGCGGTGTCCATCCATTACATCCATTTCCAATTCTTAACTTCTCAGATTGTAATGCTATGACTCGACAGGATGAGTTGTTACAAAAAACAACAGTCCGTCTCATCCTCCCATTATTTCCCCCTAACGACTACACTTGGACTTCCCTACGAGCCACACCACGACTCGTTCCTACTTCCTACAAGTCATGGTTTCCACCCGTCACTTCGACTAGGAATTTTCCTAATCTTTCCCATGGTTACTCACCATGATCTGTTGCTGCTCCTAGTGAGTCGTTCTACGACTCGTTACTTCCATCTAAACTAATGATTAGTCTCACCACGACCACAAGCCACGACTCATGACATCAAAACACATGTCGTTCCATGACCCGTTACTTCCAACTTCGACCCTGCAATACCTAGCCACAAACACCTCCTACGGGTCGTTGGTTGAACCAACAATCCATTCCTTGACTCGTTCTATGGTAAATTTCCAGATTCCTACCATTTTTCATTTTTAAATCCCGAGTCTAGTCTTAGGCACTTCCGAGGTATTACATATGGAAAGGTTCAACATAGGGAAATGGGTCAAAAATCACAAAATGACAAGGTGGATTATTACACTTCTCGGCTCGGCTAATAACTACACTTCCTGAACCTCTAAATACTCGATATCTATGGTAGGGATAGAGAGTTATCCTAAATGTCCACATTGTAGCCATCGCTTCCATCATGGGGTATCTCACATAGGGCTTAGAGTAAACAAAATCACAAGCACGAATCATTAAGGAGATATAAGTTGAGTATACACCTAACATGGCACAAGCTTATGAGCCGAGCATATTGAGAGACATGAGTTAACATACATAGCGAGGTCATGACATGAAGCTGAGATTTATGGAATCATGGAAAAAGACTGGAATCACCATCTGAAGTAGTTACTTCTCATTCTATGAATCTGAGTACGAATACACGTAAGGAGTACTTGGAACTTAGGCATGGGCATAACATGTTCACTTACTGCATGAGTAGAGTATTTCTTAGCTTGAAGTATGGAAGGACACTTGAATAAGCATGGATCGATCTCCCATGGTTACTGATCCTGTACCTTCACACTTGAAACGCAAGGCTTGACCTGGTCCTTCACCTTATAATCTCCCTCTTAGCTTAAAGGTCATCATTCTGAGGATTGGATCCCCTTCTTAAGACTAGGCAAAAATACTATCTCTTGACTTCCCATTTGCCTCTAAGACTATCATAGAAAGCTTCATACTTCTCCTGTCATAATCCCCCACTCTTTTGGTTCCTTAATTTAAGTTCACAAATTCTTCTGCCTTAGCTTCTCTTAACTCCTGCAGGGAGAAATAATTTGTGAGTACCACTTATTCCACTAATTGGCATTACACCTTTGAGTATGTGAATACACGAGTTAGAAGGATAGAAAGATATTTTGTTGCATGATATAGATCATGAAATAAGGGAAATTTCCTAAAATCTTTCTAGCCCCTTTGTCATAAGTGTGGCGCACTTCACACCCATGAATAAAGACTCTACTTAATGCGGCTTTTAGACACTCTAGGACACCTCAAAACCTAATGCTATGATACCAATTTTGTCACAACCCGAAAATAGGCCCCAATCGAGACACGGGACAAAGAACCCTGAGATGCTCCTAGTCGACCCATGGCATAAACATAACAACTAAGAGCATGCTATAAGCAGATACTGATATAATAAAACATGCTTAAGCGGAAGTCTGCATACATATTAATCTAAAATAGAGTCAACATTGACAAGTTGATTTCTACATAACGTTTGAAAAACATCTAACATAACTGATAAGTTGATGGGACAACATCCCTAACTAGCTCGACAATGTCTATAACTGAAAGAACATTACTATGGATAACTAAATGCCCTCGAAGGATGAAGACTCACCAACACTGGCTAGAAAGGCCTAAGAGGAAAGCAAGACTAGTGATGCAACTGAGAATAATCCCCCAGACCTGTATCATGAGATGATACAGAATAAATATGCAGTCAGTACTTGGAATATACCGAGTATGCAAGATAAGTAAAACAGAAAGTTAAAAATACATAAGAGTTCATAAGAATAGGAAAGAATGAATATGAAGTAAATATCATAATATACACATGAGGGCTCAAGGTTTTCAAACCATTCATAATCCATTTGTAAACATAATCATAAGAGAAACTTTATAAAAATATAGCTTGAGCCAAAGTAACATAACATGACAATGCATAAATCATGAGGAATAAGGGGAGGACTAGTCAAAAGCGACACCTTCATGATAGAGCTTACATGATATCCCAACTATTTCACTCAAGTGGGCAGAGTCGACCCAGGCTTTCCAGGAAAGGGATGTGCAGTATGGTGATATCACAGGGATCTGATAATAAATGTATATACCTATAGTGGCACATAGTTCTAAGACTATGGGGTTTTCCTTTGAACGCTGTGTCAACGCGGTGCTAGAAATTGCTCCTAAAAACATGCACATGAGGGCTCATATAGAAATTGTAAAATCATTCATTAAATTCATGGCCAAATAAATAATAACATGATGGATCCCACTTGAAATACATGATTATCCATGAATAAAGGCCCATGAGTTGGCCAAGAGTCATAAATCCATAAGTCATGAAATCCATGCATACTTATAAAACAAGTGTATACTTGATATTAATAAATCCATGATGAGTACTTGAGAGAAATCATATCATAAATCATAAATCGTAATTTAGGGCTTAAGAAAATCAAGATCATAATGGAATCATAACTTGACTTTTCATAAAGCATACTTAATTGGGCATAATTTAATTAAAATTTAAAACTATAAATTAATAATCAAAATACTTATAAAATTTTCCCATAGATCATAAAACATGATTTGATACATGAAGGGATTGGACCCATAGGTAGATCATAGAGAATTTCACAAGATTAAAAAATAAATCCCATAAGATCATGAAACTTGAATCTAGAATTGAAATCCGTGGAATTGAGAAGAATTTATAGCATGAGAATGAAAGGAACTCTCATTCATAGCCTAACATACCTGGGTAAATCTAATTCACACTCTCATTTGAAAGCTCAAAGGAAATTGGGGAGAATTTGGAGAAATTCTTCAAACTTGATCTTCAATAAAAAGCTCTAAGTTTCATGCATGAAATGGAGATTCTTAGAATAGGTTTAGCACTCTTAAAACCCTGATATCTGAGCTTAAAATGACGTAGTTTAGGACTTAGAAGCCTAAAACTTACGTATATGCCCTTAATGGTTCGACAAAAAATATCATACTACCAGAAATGATGAGTTATTTGATGACTCGTTAGGTAAATGACGAGTTGTTTTCTTAATCCATGAAGTACACTAGAATTTTCTACTACTGCAAAAACCACGGGTCACTTTACGACTTGTTAGGCAAATGATGAGTCTTTTACTGACTCGTTAGGGGATATTCTGATCTTTGCAAATGACGGGTGATTTTCCGCCACCACTGCTCAAATGACGAGTGACTTAACGACTTGTTAGTAAACGACGGGTGATTTGACTAATCGTTCTGAGACCTGGTACAGATTTTTCCTATTTTCTCCGTTTCAACTAATGAATCTGATCTTAGTACTTTGGGGGTATTACACCATGAGTCATACCTTGAGTCGTGGTGTTTGGGTCTGACATGGCTACTTCACTAAATTGGGGGCCATGATTCGTACCTATGAGTCGTACTGCCATACCATGACTCATGGTCAGAGTCATGGTTTCATGTAGAGTCACTAATAGGGTACCCGCAAGTGCCATGCATAACTCGTGATCCCAACCTAGGAGTCCTAGTTTGGACTCGTGATCCATGGGAGGAAAATGAAAGGTTGTTGAATCTTGCTGCTCAGTATGAGTCTAACCACGACTGGTGCCATAGGTTCCATGACTCGCATAGTAACTAAAACCTTAATGATATTTGATGAGTTGGTAATCTACCAACTCATTAGACTCTTGAGCATGAGCTTTAGCTTAGTTTTCAAGTCATTTAGATGAATTTTATGCCTTTTTTTGCCTTTTCTGAGTTGAAGAGAAAGAGCAAGAACCGGAGTAAAAAGGATGAAATTAGGTGAAAATCGGTGTTCCACCGAAGGACACTGGAGAAATACCAGTCAAACAAAGATGACCACTGACTTGAGGATAATATGCAACCAGTAGCTGCAGATATCAACCGGCAACTCACCCATCAAAACGCCTACCAGTGCCTGTACTTTCTGGACTAAGGAGTGAATGAAATAGCGGATCGCGAATGAAGCCTAGTGAACCACCGAAGGTGTCAATGAATGGGTCAGTAGAATCACTAGATGTGTAGTAGATGATTGATGGCATTTTGCGAAATGCAATCAATGAACCGTCGGTGCCCCCGCAAGTGACAAAACGCTTGAACAGGGGAATTATTTCCAACACTGGAAAAGAAGGAGATTGGTTGGCCAATTTTTGTATATATTCTAGAAGAAAGTACTCTGTACAAAAGTTTATTCTTTTTAGCTTTTTGAATATTCCTTTTGCCTTAAAAACAGAAGAACTCCATTAGAGGAGAATGTGGAATACTTTTTTTCTTATTTTCTTCTTCATTCATTAGCAAGGTATAACCATTGTTGTGGAAATATTTTGAGTTTGATTTTTCTTGCTCTTACTAATGAAATCATTGAGTTTATTGATGAATATACTCTTTAGTTTCTTAATAATGAGTAGCTAAATCATCAACTAGAGGTGTGTGATGATGGGTTCTTAATTAGATTGGGTATTGCTAGATTTATCTTAATATTTCTTAATTAGTATAAATTTGTTGAGCTCTCTCCGATTTATAATTGATGATTCATAGTTGCAAATGTGTGTTTATTTTTCTTACTTGATTTAGCTTGAAAAAGAAGAATTCAAGTACTAGGAGAGAATTTGATGATGGGAATGGATGTGATTGGGTGGAGTTGGGCTAGAAATAGCGACAACCCATATTCATCATCCTAATTAGTAGTTGATGGATAAAAATAGCTCAGCTATTAGCCCAAACTCTATTGTGCTAATGGAATTGTGTCTTGAGATTCGAAAGGACTCGAGGAAAAGGCATCTACGAGGTTGAAAACATAGGATGCCATCTTACCTAAATTTATTTACACATAATCGCAATGATTTGATGAGCTAACATATCCTTATTTGATTAGCACCCCATCTATATCACACCTCTAGTCTTGTCTCATTATTGTTTATCAATTTTGGTTATTTTGTTATTTTTGGCAACTGGTTTGAAATCCAAAATATTGCTAACTCTATTTTTCCCCTAAAAATTTCATGTTCTATTTTCCTTCATTGGTATGAATTAATTCAAATTTCCTAGAACAATGCTTACGCACATCATTCACTAGTCTCTGTGGGATTCGCCCCCGACATCTATTGAGAATATTTGTTTTGATACAATGATCGCTTACACTTTTTCTAAATGAGGAGTGTATTTGAGCATTATCAAAAATGGCGCCATCGCCGGGGACTAGCGCTTGATATCTTTATGTTGTTTGTTAATTCAATTTAATCTTGCATCTTAGTTATTGACATTGATTTTGTTGTTGTTTGTTAGGATGAGTTCATATGAGCCATCATTCGCAAGGAGGAGATAATTTAGTTGAGGGTCACATGGAGCATGAGGAGGATAACTCAGTTATGCCTAAAGTTGCAGGAGTCATTCGCGTACCAGCCATGGTAGGGAATGCAGTGTTTCACATTACAAGTACAATGTCACTTTTGTTGCAGATGAAAGGGCTCTTCATGGGAAAACCGAGTGAAGATGCCAACCTCAACTTGAGAAATTTTTGGAAAATTTCTAACCCTTTATCATAAAAAAATATCAGTCAAGTGTCTATCAGGTTAAGGCTCTTTCCATTATCCCTAATGGGAGAGGCTACTATGTGGTTAGAGAAGCCCCTTCCAGGTTATATCACCTTGTGCAAGAATTGGCTGAAGCATTCTTGGATTGTTTCTTCCCTCCCTCAAAGATGTTATAGCTGAGGGATGACATTACAAACTTCAGTCAAGAGCCAAGGGAGCTGTTACATGAAGCAAGGCTATGGTTCAAGAAGAAGGTGTCCCTTTGCCCCAAACCATGGTTTCCCTGATTGAATGCTCCTTCAAAGCTTTTACCGAGCCCTAGAATCCATCAAAAAATCTGTTGCCAATAATTTCGCTGGAGGATCAATTATGGATAATATGTATGGGTTAGCTAAGGCCCTCTTCGATAGAATGATGAAGAAAAATCAGGCATGGCATACTAGGGAGACTCGTGTATCGTCACATGATGGAGTTCGAGTGCATTGGCAGCTGAAATGCAAAAAAAAGATGAAGTGTGAGATGAAAATCTTGCTAAAATGATGACTCAGCTGGAGCTAATGATTAGAAATATGATGGGGACCGGGTCTAAGGTTGTAAATGTTGTAGGAATGAATGTCCAATGCAGTTTGAAAGATAATCATCGCCACCGCGGTATAAGGAGGATTGTCAACACATGGAAAATCAAATAGGGGTTCTCGACTTGAGTATCAAGGGGCTAATCAAGGCCCTTAGTGCCCACAAGAAGAGAATCAAGGTTGGAGAAATCGTTACGTACAGGGATGGCCTAAGGGAAATGAGAGATGGGGCAATAGAGAGCAAAATCATGAGGGTGACCGATACCATCGAAGTTCAAATCCGTGTGTACCCCCTCCTAAAGATGAGAACGCCTAAGTCAACTAGGTGTGAGTGATGTTGGGAGATCAAAAATCGAAGAGATGTTGGCAAGGGTTCTTATGAAAGTGGAGTCAACCGACAGCGGGGTCAAGGAACTGAAAGGGGAGGTGTCTAACCTTGCCCAAACCATGAGTTTACACTCAGCATCCATCAAGCATTTGGAAACCCAAATGAACCACTTGTCCTCTCACATGAATCCCCGAATGAAGGGAATACTTCGGAGTGATACAATGCCTTTTACAACCCGAACGTATACCCGAACCGTAGACACGGGATAAGGAGCCCCCAGAGACCCCAAGTCAACCCATGGAATGAGAATACATCTAATACAATCACATAAGCGGAAGTCTTAACTTAAGAAAAAGTAAACATGTCAAAATTACAGAGAAAGACAATACACAATCCATACACGACGGCTGAATACAACTGGTAGTCTGAAAAGCCTCTAATCATGAAAGACGGGTTGATGGGACAACTCCCCAACTAACCAAATATTTCTGAAATTTGAAAGAAAAGCATAGAACCTAAGCATATGGTCCTCGGAACATAAAGACTCACCAAGTACGCTGATAGCAATCTTTGAAACACTACTGAGGAGGGTGAGCTTGAGAGCCGCGTCCTGTATCACGAGATGATATAGCATACAAAGTATGCGGTTAGTACTTGGAATGTACTAAGTATGCAAGGTAAGTAAAGCGGACACTTAAAATATATAAAATCTCATAAATGATCTTAAGAGTGGGACATCATGCTCATATCATAAATATCATACCATAACATAAGGATCAAGGTTTTCAAAGCATTCGTAACACATTCATAATCATAATCATAAGAGAAACGATTTATTTAACTTGAATTGAGACAATATACAAAATCATATACAAGCATAAATCATGAGGAACAATGGGAGATTCTCTTAACCGACATACCCTATATGAGCACACATGAAGCCCCACTTGTAACCCTAGTCGGGAGGGTGTTCGTACCTTGACAAGGGTAGAACCATGAAAGTGTGACGTCACTATGAAAAGGGTCATTTAGGCTGGGGACAGTCCCATAGGAGGTCCCAACATATGGGCACGTAGTTTATGAGATCGGGGGTATAACCTAGGCTCCGAACCTACTCGATGTTCGATACTACTCCCAAAACATATATATAGTGCTCATAGTAACACTTACATGAATTCATGGGCTAGTTAAATTATGATAATCATAAACATTCTTGTACATACTTGAACTAGTCATGACATAAGGCCCGTGAGTCAGCCAAAAACATAATTCATGCTTCATAAGGTTCATACATACTTGTAGATCATGCATATAGCTTGAATTTCATAAAATCATAATGGGTAACATAATAAATTCATAATTTATATCATTATTCATGCAGGGCTTATATATATCATCAATTGGTAAGTAGATCATAAATCAATTCATCATGAGGCATGCATAATTAGGCTTAAATACATAGAACTTCCAAATCCACAATATTATAATTAATTTAAATCACAAAAGTTGATCAAACCAATAGATTATAATAAGACTTTAAAATCACAAAACCCATAATCAAATCATTAGAGTTTAAGTAAATAAAATTCAAAACTCCATGAGTTTTTGTTGAAATCTTTGTAAAAAAAATCATAAATGGGCATGGGTGTGGAAGAAATCACCCATTGATAGCCTTACATACCTGGGAATATCTGTTTCTTAACTTCCCTTGATTAACCAAGAAAAAGATTTGAAGAATTGAAGAGAAGAGCCTAGAATCTCCTTTGATTGTCTCTCACTATTCTTGCATGCATGAATGAAGAGAAAAATGAACTTAACCCCTTCAAATTTCCCTATTCATAACCCAAAACGTCGTATTTTAGGCGTTAGGATCTTAGGAAACTATGAGAAGACCTTTACTATTTCGCAAAAAATAACTGTCAGGTGACCTTAACAGGTGACCTGATGACTCGTTACATGCCCAAACGATCCGTCCCCCTTGCCCGTCAGGTACACTGTCTTAACTGATCACTGGGGGTCCTAAGGGACGACACGACTCGTTACCCGTGGCCACCACTTGTCAAGTGCACTGCCTTCCTTATGCCAATTATTTAAATTTCACCCAACGACTCATACCATGACTCGTTGTCTAACATGACGAGTCGTGGTCTCCTTTTGTTAAGTCAAGTGCCTTGCATTTTCTATTTTTCTCATACCTCCTCCCCACGGATGGCCTAACGACTCGTGGTATCTGATCATGAGTAGTTCTCAAGCCCGTGGGGACTCCTTTTACCTTAATATTTTTCCCATTCTCCCAGGCTCCCCACGAGACACCGGACGACTTGTGGGCTCTCCTCACGAGTCGTCCAATAACTCATCCTGTGCCTGCAACCCAGATTTTTAGTTTTTTTCCTTTTCAATTCTCGAGTCAGATCTTTGAATTCTTGGGGTATAACAATATCTCCCCCTTGGGAAAATTCATCCCCGAATATACGAAACACACAGAAAACTCAGAAACAAGCTATCATCATATGCAAATACTAATGATTTAAACGAAAAATTGACGGAATGACTACCTTCAAAAAGAACTACATAGCTGAACTGAATTCAGACATCACATACATCTATCATGACATACACCAGTCTTGCTCACATGAGCTAAACATGGAAACTTGTCACGCCCCATAACTGTGGGGAGGGCGCGACTGGCTCCCCATACCAGACTAATTTGGAAGTCGGCTATATGACATCTATATCTGTAATACTTAGGCCGTCCAGGCCACCTGTCACAACCAACTAGAGCACAAACTGGACCCATAATGTCTCAACAATACAGGGTAAACAAATGAAATGCAAACAAGGCTATGAGTATGCCAACCTAAACAACAAAAAGCTGACAAGGCCACAAACTGAATACCATTGTACACACTAAGTCCACAAAGCCTCTAGAGAGTAAACTGACTGATGGTGAGGACAGGGCTCCAACCTACCCATAACTACATCTCAAAACTCTAAATGAAACAAAACCAGTCTTAGCTCCAGAAAGGAGCATAACAACACATCCTCTAATCTCATGAACTGCTACTACAACTAGCAATCTCGACCTCTACCTGCACCTGCGGCACGAACGTAGGTCCCCAGGTGAAGGGACGTCAGTACGAACAAAATGTACTGGTAGATAAGGCAGAAAACTGTAAACATGTAAGATAACGATGATAGTTATGCCAAAAATAAGGAATAACAACCTGGAATCCTGGAAACTTAAACCTAGCAATAAGTCAATACTGAAGTGCAAATGCAACCAAGTAATGCAGAAGAAAAACTTTAACTGTAATGCCAACAACCAACCAACCATAAATCCATATATAAAATTCGTCCAACCGGTGTACCATACCAAGGAAAAATCAAAGTATCTTCAGCTAATGTATCACACCGGGGTAAAATTAAAATATCTCCAGCCGATGTACCACATCGGGGTAAAATAAAAATATGTCCAGCCGATGTACCACACCGGGGTAAAATAAGAATATCTCTAGCCAATGTACCACAATGGGGTAACATAAAAATATCTCCAGCCGATGTACCACATCGGGGTAAAATAAAAATATCTCCAGCCGATGTACCACACTGGGGTAAAATATAAATATCTCCAGCCGATGCACCACACCGGGGTAAAATAAAAATAATTCTCAATCATAATCATAAATAGGGCCAATTTGGCTTATATTGAGTCAATTTAACACGTATGACATATAAATGACAAATGTTAAATCTGTGGTCGGAATAGGCCTCTTTCGTAACCCATAAATGCAAGTGAGCACCCATATCATGTAAAGCTAGAAAATATGTATATATATCACGTAAAGTTGTCAGATTATATATGAACATGTCGACTCAGTTACTTGAAGGACCTTTAAGAGGTTTAGACAACATAAGAACTTTTCTATGCTTACAAACAATGTCCTACAAATAATCCTACCAATTGAACATATTTCTTGGATAGAAACACATAGAGCATATTTCTACACAATTCTTTAACATTTGGGAACTGCAAATATATACTGCCTAGCAGGTGTTTACATTACTTGTATCGACAACTACACATTGAAATTTCATTGCCAAATTTATCATGTAGATAAGCACATATAGTTCTTAATTCATTTGACTTATTTGCAGGAAAACATGGAAATTATAACTAGGAACTTGGAGTTATTGTCCTATATATAGAGCTGAGAACTGAACTATAGACATACAACGTATGAGACTTCTATATAATGTATAACTCGTATTTAATTAACTGGGTGACCTCCAGGTGACTTCCTGGTATTCAAAGCTCTGAGCTTAAGTTATCATTGTCATAGTCTGCACTTATACTTACTTAGACATTAGGAACATTGGTACATGGGAGAATTTCTCCTCTGAATTTAGGAAATTCAACTGATAACTCAACAAGAGCTAAACATAAAGATGCATGACTTGAATATAACTCAAAGAACTCAACTGTATGTTATAACATGAAAATCATATACATTAATACTTCTTACTAGAAAGACATATGAAGACTTGAGTTTTTAGACACGTATACAACATCAGATACTTGACTGATACATTAGCATAATTCTCGAAATATGATAACTCAAAAACTTCTTAGATCAGGTAGCACATTTTAACATAAATTAGGGACATAGAGACAACTTAAGGACATGAGACTTGGAGCTCTATAGCTTACGAACTTGTGAGTAACTCTCTAAGTGATTCCTTATAGGAAAATAAAGATATATAGCCGTAATTCGGGTGATGCTGGATTGACTAACATAATTTTGCAATTATCTACGAAGCTTAAGAAAGCTTACATAATCATAAGTGACTTAGAAGATCCTAGGATTACCCTTTTCAGACATGGTAAAAAATTTCAACACTTAGAATTAATTAACTTAACATAATCCTTTTGGGGTATAACAGAGAGCTTCTCAACTTAAGTTACTATTTTTCAGACGTTCAACTATAATTATTTCATAGAAGGTTTACATTTTAGTGGTTATTCATCAACGTAATACATATTGAACATAAAAATCTTAATTTATAACTCTTTTGCTAAACGTCTTTAGAACAGGGTTAATCTTCCTAGCTATTTCCTACCTCGTTCACCACCGTAACTCGTATCGTCTAATCTAACAATATTTAGCTCTACTTTCCTTATTCATCTTAACTTCTTTGCCAAAAATTATTCACTCTACACTAAAGTTTTTACCCTCGTGTTCGCTATCCATCAATTCTTATACGCACTTACCTCTTTGTCTAATTGAAAACTTAGCCATGCTTTCCTGTTAACATGTATCGATTTAGCTTATTCTCTACGTGCCGCTTGCCTAGATAAGGAAAAATATAAAATCTACTTTTTACCTTCAGCACTTTAAAACATAAACATATAGGAGGAATTAACAATATTATTAAAACGTCATTTCAATAAGCTCGTTTACACTCAATCGGCTTAGCGTCATCTTCTTAGCTTAAGTTCAATTACATGTCGTCGTCTTAGCATTTCGTACCAATTTCACTAAGTGACCAGATCTTAACATATATTGAACATCACATATATAGTATACTGAAAAGGACCAACTCACAGTGCCCACGTTAAGGGGACTTCAGACTCAATTTAGAACTACAACAACAATAGTAACAAAACTACACCTTTCGCTTCACGTTTGTTCGCTTCAACAATTCTTAATGATTCAAGCTTTATGCCAAGTAGTTCTAACCCTTTGGAAAGGATCATACATGCCTCAATATGATTTTAAAAACATAGGAATATTGATCCTTTCAATAACTTAGTTTCGTGCTTGAAAAACAAGGAAAGGGACACCTTTACATACCTCACTTCATCGCGTCTTTTTAGCCAATTTCTTCCGCTTGCTAGAAACTCCGACACCTTAAACTTCCTTAATTACACTACATGGAATGAGTACTGTTTATGCCAAGTTCCCAGTCACAATTCATGTTCCAAAACGTACAACCAAACAACCACATCATAATATAATTTTCAGCAATCCTACATACCTTAGGCGTCTTAAACGTGAGGCAATTCAAGAAAGTTTTGCTTACGTGCTTTTGGTGTTTAACCTCCCCAAAAGTGTGGTGTATTCCTTCCATCTTTTGGATAAATTCCCGCATCTATACAGCTATAAAAACCTACAAAAATCGGGCAGAAACCTCAGCCAAATATCACATAAAATACATTTTGACTTTATGTCATTTCCTTACTTTACCTTGTGAATTTGAGCGGATAAACCAAGTAGGAACACTTACCTTTCACTTGTGTATAACCCCTGCCCATACGGGGTTCCTCTTCAGCTAAATTTCATTCCAAAAATGTAGCAACCATGCTTCGAAACCGCAGCAACAACACACACCCAAGCAACACATAAGTTCCAACTTCACTTCCAACATAACAAGTTAATTCATGATAATTTAAAGAGTAAAAACACCACTCCCTTTTGTACTCAACTATCACCAATATGGAGGTAGAACTTCACCTACCTACTGCCCAAAAATGTAGCATCCATGCAGCCAAAAACGTAGTAACTCGACGATTAGAAGCTCATGACATAAGAAACCCTTTCCAAGCTTGGAATATAAGGAAATTTGACCTATCCATACAATTTATTACCTGTAATTTTTTTCCCCCATTGGATAGAGCTCTTAATTATGTGAATTTTGAAAAAAAAATGAATTGAAACGGAGTAGAAATGAGCTTTTTAGCTCAAAATTACTTCATATAGACGGGCTGGGCGGTGCCTGCATGCGGCGGCCGTGCGACGTTCCCTCGCACGCGCGCGTCTGCTGCCTGCCTGTCTTGGCGCCCGCGCGCATGGGCGCTTTTCCAGCCGACAGTGCTGTCTTCAAACGAGCATAACTGTTATACCCCGTAGGGTTCCCGGCACCTAGACGACCTATTTGCACATTGGTTAAGCATATTTGAAGGCCATATGTGCTAAAGAAAGGCCCGGGAAAAGATCGGACGAGAAACCTGTCGAACCATCGCGGAAGGAGCCGAGGCAGACCCCCTCCGCGATGGCAACGTGTCACGGAAGTGGAGCCTCCGTGTTGGCTCCATGATGCGTTGGCCTTGTCCAGGCCCAAGTATATAAAGCCCCACTTCGGTTTTAATTCATTTAAACTTATAAAAATATCCAGAAATCAGAGAGGAATAACTAGAGGAGAGAAAAGAACGAAGAGGGTAATATAATTTTGTCCGATTACGCTGCCAAACGTTGTCCAAACTCAAATTAACCTTAGACACCGAGGTATTTAGCAGCAGAGAGCATTCCTACGGATTTAGTTTTGTGAAATACGGCCGACGAATCGTCGAGCTAACGGACTAAGGTAAGTGGAATTTCTCCAAACTAGTGTCTATGTGTTTCTAGCGGTGAAGTGAGTATTTCTCCCTTCTGGACTTCTGAAAAATAGCGAGTTTTCGATCGTCTTTCGATAGGCCTAAGTTTAGGCTATAATTATATCGAAGTGATGTCGTTCTTCAGAATAAAGTCGTATTTAGTACTGATTGACATATATATGAATGCAGTTGGGAGGAATAGCTGAAATACTGACCAAGCTACGCCAGTTAGTCGGGAAATCAGAAGCAAAGGTATGTAAAGCTAGTTTCCTCGGCAAGTTAGTAATCTCGGTATAGTACAGTAATTTAAAGGCCAGTAGAATGTTCAAAAGTCATGTGTTATTTTTATTATGAATGTTGGTACGATATTAGAAGCATCATGTTATATTTTGCGCGAAACTTGCTAGCACGATATAGATTCTAATACAAGTGTTAGGAACTGCACAGCATGCTCTGTATGTGATGTAGTACAGAATGTTAGGATATTATCGCATTCAGTTGAAACCCAGTAAAGCAATGTAATATCTGTAAGGCATGTCAGAGTAGAATGATAGGTTAAAATGAAGTTTAGGAAGAATGTTAGAAATAGTAAACCATGTTACCATAGAGACTCAGTATACAGCATGGTTTTCAGCAGAAAGACTATATCTTGTTCAGCATTAGACTCAGCATAGTATGGCAGAAGATTATATTTATACATACATACTATTATCACTCTCAGCATGTATTAAGTACGTACATATTACTATCACTAGTTCAGCACATAGTATGTACAATACTTTACTACTATTAGCTTCAGTATGTGGGATATGAAGATAGTATTCCTAGTTGAGACCATTGTATTGTTTTGGGGTTGGATTACCTAGCATCCATGACCGCCCCAGGGTTAATAGCTGTATCGACTCGTCCGCCAGAGGACGAGGATACGTCACTCTACGGAGTGGCATGCCGTCCCATAGGGGACGAAGATGGGATGCCAGTTTTCCCCATATTGTGCCTTGGTCGGCCCTTATACACCCATGTCAAGCGGATACGCCCGAGTGTTGATTCAGGAGACCTCCGGACTCAGGTACAGTTACAGTCAGGGGCTCAGCGAGCCCAAGTGCATACCCAGGGGACTGGCAGGATGCCTATAGTTATTATAGGAGATGGGACGATCGGGGTAAGGGTATAGATTTCATGTTGGTTGTACCTCCCGGCTTATGGGGGCCGGGTAAGGTTTGTGTGTGCTATGTGATACTATGTTATGTTATGTTATGCCATGTTACACTAGATACGAGTAGATTGACAGTAAAACGATACATTTCCAGGTATGACTCCTACTCCTTCCAGTATAGTTAAGAGAAGGCATAGCTTTATATTTTCAGTCAGTTAGTCTATTCTTTCTTATTTCAGTTTCATGTCAGTTGTGTTGTTGTTTTCAGATATTTCCTTCAGTTATCGTTTTACATACTCAGTACCAGTGGTACTGACGCCCGGTGGGGCACTGCATTACTTGCCTGCAGGTACTTATAGAAGAGGGGCCGATACCTCGTGATTCCAGTCAGCTCACAGGGTCATCAGCTCCAGTCATCCGGAGCTAGATAGCTAGAGGTTTATCCCTTTTCTTTTGTTGTACAGCATGGGTAGGTCGGGGCCCTGTCCCGACCATCTTATCAGTATTCTTAGAGGCTTGCAGTCTGTATATATTTTCCTGTGGTCAGATGAGCCGGTCGTGTGGGGCCGTGCAGTTGTATAGCTGTTAGTACTTCTGTTTCTTTTATGTTGGTCGTGTGGGGCCATAGCTTGACAGTAGTGGTGACCTTGCCGGTCACGTAGCTTCCCAGTATTTCATTGTTGAGTTCCAGATAACTAGACAGCATGGTGGCCTCTTCGACCCACATAGGCTCCCCTATATTGATATGTTCTGGTTAGCTGTCAGTACAGGTACAGGTGGCTATAGGCCTAGTCGGCCGGAGGATGTATTTACAGCCGTTATATAGCCCGTTGTTTCCCTGAATCTGGGTTAGAGCCAGCCAGACACCAGATGTGATCAGGCTCAGTAGTCTAGCAGTTCAGGTCCTAGTAGGGCACCAAGTGCCAGTCATACCCCCCCCCAAGGCGGGTTGTGACAATAACGTTTTACTCTGAACTCCGATTAACGAACGGTTTTTTTCACTGTAAACTAGACTAAACTATCGTACATTTTATAGGATATAGGACCTCTGAATCATTATATATTTGGACATTTGTCCATTTAAAGTTGATCCTTATTTACAAACTTCACATACTCTTCACTTTTCTCTTGCACATGTTTCCATCCTCACCTACGGACAACATACGACCCATAATTCACTTAATATGACATATAACCATCAAATTATCATCAAAAAAAAAATTCCGGGGTGTAACATCCTCCCCTCTTAAAATCATTTGACCTCGAATGAGGGTTATACCTCGGTAGCCGTAACTTTATCCATAACATCATTAATTTTTCCTTGCCTTGTGTCATAAACATACATTCTATTTTTCGAAGCATATCCTCTTTCTATTGCCGCTTCTTATCAAACCGTACGTACTCAACTCCATCTATTTGTCAGACGTATGATAGACATGCTTTAGTACCATAAAATCGGTAACTTTTCTAACCCTAAGCAAATTAATAAAATATCATGGGAGTTATGATTTACTCCTATATCGCCTTTCCATTCATACCATTAGGAAATATCACAGAAAAAAAGTGAAAATCACAACTTAACTACTTAATATATAGAATGAGTTTCAAACCTGAAGTTGCTCTTTTACCTTTGCTTTTAACACAACCTATCACTGTCTATCTTTGAAATGGGGGCTAAAAGAATTTGTAGTCTAATCTAGGGACAAAGTAGAGACTGAATCTTAAGAAGAAACTGAATGTCTGGCTGGCCAAGGTCTCCAAGCACTACGAGGGTCCTTAAATAGTCTTATCAACCTGGTTTCCTTACTCTATTCCACTACCTTGTCATTACTTGGGAGATGGTGAATAAGATCGTCCATTTTTTGAGAAAATATTAGCATCCAAGCAGTAGATAATTTTGTCAGGGTAGACATTCCCAATCACTTTCGGACCAAATGAGGTCCCAAACCTAATACAACCGATATACTCTATCCCTCATATTCCGCACCCTATCTGAAACATATTGGACCAAAGGATTAAACTCGAGACTATATTCGCGAATACTCATGCTGCCCTTCTCTCAGTACAAAACCTTAGCTCGAATCCGTCAAAGTTCCCATGGTAAGTACTGATTCATGAAGGCTAGGGGATTTAGACTCAAAACCTATGGGCACTAGAGCTCTTAAAATTTCCCTCGGACCCTACCATTAATTTTAACTATTTATTTTGAAACATGAGCTGCTCGAGCTAACATTTGAAATGCTTTCTCAAAATCTCATCCCTTTGATATACCTGAAGGTACTACAGGTGCTGAAGGATTAATAACTCTACATTCTCTTAGCTCTATCAAATCTGAAACACTAGGAGGGGCTGAATCCCTTCCCACAGTAATTCCGACTGGAACTTGGAGGAACTACGGTACGAGGAATAGGGAACTTTCTTCGAGCCTCTAATCTATTTCTCAGATCAGCAGGAGGGCGGTTAGGAACCTTTCAAACAATAGTGCCAATAAATCTCGTAGCGATTTGCCTTACTCCAGGAGAATTTTAAAACATAAGCACAATATAGATTTAACACACCTCTTACATCTTTGCTATAACACGATCTATTAATGAACAAAGTGAAACAACTCCTAAATGTCCTATAGCTTCCTGAATATAAGTATGGTGCACAATATACCCATAAGCAAGACTCTACTAGACATGGCTTGTGGACTCCCTAGGATACGACTTCGCTCTGATACCAAGTCTGTCACGCCCCATAACTGGGGGGAGGGCGCGACTGGCTCCCCATACCAGACTAACTGGGAAGCCGGCTATATGACATCTGTAACTGTAATGGTTAAGCCGTCCCGGCCACCTGACACAATCAATTGGAGCACAAAATAGACCTATAATGTCTCAACAATACAGGGTAAACAAATGAAATGCAAACAAGGCTATAAGTATGCCAAACTAAACAACAAAAAGCCGACAAGGCCATAAACTGAATACCATTGTACACACTAAGTCCACAAAGCCTCTAGAGAGTAAACTGAATGATGGTCGGGATAGGGCTCCGACCTACCAAAAACTACATCTCAAAACTCTAACTGAAACAAAACCAGTCTTAGCTGCAGAAAGAAAGGAGCATACCAACACATCCGCTAATCTCATGAAATGCTACGGCAACTGGAAATCCCGACCTCTACCTGCACCTGCAGCACGAACGCAGATCCCCAGGCGAAGGGGCGTCAGTACAAATGAAATATACTTGTATGTAAGGCAGAAAACTGTAAACATGTAAGATAGCAATGATAGTTAAGCCAGAAATAGGAATAACAACAACCTGGAATCCTGTAAATTGAAACCTAGCAATAAGTTAATACTGAAGTGCAAATGCAACCAAGTAATGCACAACAAAAAATATAACTGTAATTCCAACAACCAATCAACCATAAATCCATGTATAAAATTCGTCTAGCCGGTGTACCATATAAAGGAAAAATAAATGTATCTTCAGCTGATGTATCACACCGGGGTAAAATCAAAATATCTCCAACCGATGTACCATACCGGGGTAAAATTAAAATATCTCCAGTCGATGTACCACACCGGGGTAAAATAAAAATATCTCCAGCCGATGTACCACATCGGGGTAAAATAAAAATATCTCCAATCAATGTACCACACTGGGGTAAAATATAAATATCTCCAGCCGATGTACCACATCGGGGTAAAATAAAAATTATTCACTCTACACTCAAGTTTTTACCCTCGTGTTCACTATTCCATCAATTCTTATACGCACTTTCCTCTTTGCGTAATTGACAACTTAGCCACGCTTTCCCCATTAACATGTATCGATTTAGCTTATTCGCTACGTGCCGCTTGCTTAGCTTTAAAAAGGAAAAATATAAAATCTACTTTTTACCTTAAACACTTTAAAACATAAACTACAGGAGGGATTAACAATATTATTAAAATGTCATTCCAATTAGCTCGTTTACCCTCAATCAGCTTAGCGTCATCTTCTTTGCTTAAGTTCAATTACATGTCACCGTTTTATCATTTCGTACCGATTTCACTAAGTGACCAGATCTTAACATATATTCAACATCACATATATAGTATACTGAAAAGGACCAGCTCACACTGCCCACGTTAAGGGGACATCAGACTCGATTTTGAACTACGACAACAATCGTATAAAAATTACGCCTTTCGCTTCACGTTTATTCGCTTCAAACATTCTTAACGATTCAAGCTTTATGCCAAGTAGTTCCAACCCTTTGGAAAGGATCATACATGCCTCAATATGATTTTAAAAACATAGGAATATTGATCCTTTCAATAACTTAGTTTCTTGCTTTACAAACAAGGAAAGGAACGCCTTGACATAGCTCACTTCGTCGCGTCTTTTTAGCCAATTTCTTCCGCTTGCTAGAAACTCCGAAACATTCAACTTCCTAAATTACACTACATGGAATGAGTATTGTTTATGCAAAGTTCCAAGTCACAATTCATGTCCCAAAATGTACAACACCTTAGGTGTCTTAAACTTGAGGCAATTCAAGAGAGTTTCGCTTACGTTCTTTTGTTGTTTAACCTCCCAAAAGGTGTGATGTATTCCTTCCATCTTTTGGATAAATTCCAGCATCTATACAACTGTAACAACCTCCCAAAAACGGGCAGAAACCTCAGTCAAATATCACAAAAAACACATATTGACTTTATGTCATTTCCTTACTTTAGCTTGCGAATTTGAGCGGATAAACCAAGTAGGAACACTAACCTTTCACTTGTGTATAACCCCTTGCCAAATAGGGTTCTTCTTCAGCTAAATTCCGTTCCAAAAATGTTGCAACCATGCTGTGAAACCGCAGCAACAACACACAACCAAGCAACACATAAGTTCCAACTTCACTTCCAACATAACTTGTTAATTCATGATAATTTAAAGAGTAAAAACACCACCTCCTTGTGTAATCAACTATCATCAATATGGAGGTAGAACGTCACCTACCTACTGCCAAAAAATGCAGAATCTTGGCAGCCAAAAATGCAGCAACTCGACAATTAGAAGCTCACGACATAAGAAACCCTTTCCAAGCTTGGACTATAAGGAAATTTGACCTATCCATACAATTTATTACTTGGAATTTGTTTTCTCCATTGGATAGATCTCTTAATTCGGCGAATTTTGAAAAAAAGAAAGAGGTGAAATGGAGTAGAAATGAGCTATTTTAGCTCAAAATTACTTCACATAGGCAGGCTGGGCGTCGCCCGTGGGACGTACCCTCGCGCGCGCATGCGCTTGCTGCCTGCCTGTCTCAGCGCCCGCGCGCATGAGCGCTTTTCCAGCCGACAGTGCCGTCTTCAAACAAGCATAACTGTTTACTCCGAACTCCGATTAACGAGCGATTTTTTTTATTGTAAACTAGACTAAAATATATTTCATTTGATAGGATATAGGAGATATAAATAATTTTATATTTGGAAATATGTCCATTTAATTTTGACCCTTATTTACAAACTTCACATACTCTTCGCTTTTCCCTTTGCACATGTTTCCCTCCTCACTTACGGACAATATATGACCCATAATTTCATTAATATGACATATAACCATAAAATAATCATCAAAAAAAATGTTGGGGTGTAACAAAACTTATTAGAGAATTAGGGCAAAAACGGATACCTCAAACCGAAACTTAGCCGGTAGAGAACAAGTTACGGTATTTCGCCATCATAGCCATCTCGGCTTCACACGTAGCTCCCTCAACTTGCTGGTTTCTCCATAACACCTTCACCGAAGCTACTTCTTTATTCCTCAGCCTCCGAACCTGATGATCGAAGATTGCAACTGAATTTCCTCATAACCAAGGCTATCTCTCACATGAACACTTTCTACTGGGAAAACCAAGGATGGATCACCCAACCACTTTTTCAAGAGTGACACATGAAAGATAGGATGACTGAAGATAACTTTGATGGCAAGTCCAACTCATACGCTAACTTACTAATTCTTCTCATAACCCGGTAGGGACCAATATAGCAGGGAATGAGTTTTCCTTTGTTTTTGAACAGCATGACTCCCTTCATGGGAGACACCTTCAGAAATACCAATCATCCATCTCGAGCTCCAAATCTCTCCTCCTTACATTAGCATATGACTTTTGATGACTCTGAGCAGTTTTCAGCCTATCCGTTATCAACTAAACCTTCACCAGCCTCGTGAACCGAGTCTGGCCCTATCATAGCTGCCTCACCAACCTCAAACCATCCGATGGGAGATCTACACCTCTGCCCATAGGGAGCCTCGAACGGTGCCATTTGGATACTAGAGTGATAGCTATTATTATAAGAAAACTAGATCAAGGACAAATGATCATCCCATCTACCTTTGAAATCCATCACACATGCTCTCAACATGTCCTCGAGAGTCTAGATTGTTTGTTCAGCTTGGCCATCCATTTGCGGACTAAAGGCTGTGTTGAGCTTAACTTGAGTCCCAAGCCTTTTTTGAAAAGACCGCAAAAACTGAGAGGTAAACTGAGTACCTCACTCTGATATAATAGACAACGGCACTACATGAAGTCGAACCAACTCCCACTGAATCTGTGGTTTTGACCGGTAGGAAGTGTGCAACCTTGGTTAACCTATCGACCACAACCCAAATGGAATCATTGTATCGGCGAGTACGAGGTAGGCCTATAATGAAATTCATATTAATATCTTCTCACTTCCAAGTAGGAATGCTAATATCCTGAAGTATGCCTCCAGGCCTTTGATGTTTGACCTTCACTTGTTGACAGTTCGAGCACTTGGCTACAAATTCTGCAATGTCCTTTTTCATGTCGTTCCACCAATATATTTTCCCCAAATCATGATACATCTTGGTGGCACCCGGATGGATAGAATACCTGGACCCATGTGCCTCATGCAATATCCAGTACCATAAATTGTCAACATCTGGAACACATAGACGACCCTAGTACCAAAGCACCCCATCTCCCCCTTGTGAGAAGACCTCCACCTTTTTACTCCGAACGGCTTCCTTCAGTTTTACTAAAATCGGATCTTCATCTTGTCTGGCTTTCACGTCCATCACCAAGGACGATTCTGATCCGTTTTCCATAACAATGCCGCCATCGGTCTAGTCGACCAATCTAACTCCCAACCTTGCAAGTCGATGGACATCTTTCACCAACTCATTCTTTCCCTCATCCATGTGGGACACACTCTTCATAAAGAGCCTACTAAGTGCGTCTTCCACCACATTAGCCTTACCCGGGTGGTAAAGGACACTCATATTGTAGTCCTTAAGTAGCTCTAACCACCTCCTTCGTCGAAGATTGAGATTTTCTACGCGAACACATATTGCAAGCTCTTGTGGTCCGTGAACACATTCATGTGGACTGCATACAAGTAATGCCACCATATCTTCAATGCGAACACCACCACGACCAACTCAAGATCATGGGTCGGGTAGTTCCTTTCATGAACCTTCTGCTGTCTTGACGCATATGCTCTAACCTTCCCATGCTGCATCAACGCACACCCAAGTCCGATTCTCAAAGCATCACAATATACCACAAAATCATCGGTACCCTCGGGTAGGGACAATACTAGTGCTGAAGTGAGTCGAGTCTTCAAATCTTGGAAGCTTCTCTCACAAGCCTCCGGCCATTGGAACTTTACCTTTTTCTGGGTCAACCTGGTCAATAGTGTTGCAATTGATGCAAAACCCTCTATGAATCTCTGGTAGTAGCCTGCTAGGCCCAAGAAACTCCGAATTTTTAAAGGATTCACTGGTCTAGGCCAATTCTTTACTGCTTCAATTTTCTGAGAGTCCACCCTTATGCCCTCACTCGACACCACATGGCCCAAGAATGCCACGGAGTCCAACCAAAATTCACACTTGCTAAACATAGCATACAACTGACAATCCTTGAGGATTTGAAGCACTACTTAAGTGAGCGACATGCTCCTCCTCGCTCCGAGAGTATATAAAGATATCATCGATGAACACGATCACGAACATGTCTAGATATTACTTGAATACCCTGTTCATCAAGTCCATGAAAGATGCAAGCGCATTGGTTAGTCCAAAAGACATAACAAAAAATTCGTAATGACCATACCGAGTCCTGAAAGCAGTTTTCGGGATGTCACTCTCCCTAACCCTAAGCTAATGATACCCGGACCTGAGATCTATCTTTGAGAACCTCTGGCACCCAGAAGCTGGTCAAACAAGTCATCGATCCTAGGTAAGGGGTACCTTTTTTTGAGGTGACCTTGTTCAATTGGCGGTAATTATTACACATGCGAAGGGAACCATCGTTCTTTCAAACAAATAACACCGGTGCACCCTATGGAGACTTGCTTGGTCTAATAAAGCCCTTATCTAGCAAGTCCTTCAACTGGTCCTTCAACTCCTTTAGCTCGGCTAGAGCCATAATATAGGGAGGAATAGGGATGGGCTGCATATCGAGTAAGAGATTAATGCCGAAATCAATTTCCCTCTCCGGAGGAACACCTGGAAAATCGTCTGGAAAAACCTCTAGATACTCACACACCACTGGAACTGACTGGATAGTCAGGGTCTCAGACTCAACATCCCTAACCCTAACTAGGTGATACATACAACCCTTAGAAATCATTTTCCTGGCCTTAAGATATGATATAAACTGACTAGCTGGTACAGCTGAGCTACTCTTCCACTCCAAGACCGACTCACCTGAAAATCTGAACACTACGGACTGGGTTCTAAAATTAATCGAAGTATAACATGCAAAACACCAATCCATTCCAAAAATGAGGTAAAAGTCAATCATATATAACTCTACTAAGTCTGCGGAGGTATCCTTATGCATCACTGTGATGAGGCAACCTCTATACACTCGCCTGGATACAGCGGAATCACCAACTGGGTAGAGACTGGGAACGGTTCTGATAGGGTTTCAGGGCTAACCCCAAAACTACTAGCAATATAGGGAGTCACAAAACACAAGGTCGCTCCTGGATCTAACAAGGCATAAGCATCAATATGGAAGACTTGCAACATACTAGTGACCATATATGGTGAAGCCTTCTGCTCTTGGCGGGGTACCAAAGCATAAAACCTGTTTTGACGCTGACCTCCTGTTGAACTAGTAGAGGCACCCTACTTAGGGGGATGTGTTGCTAGAGCGGTAGAACTGGTTGCTGTCATACGGATCCCACCGAACCCGGATCTGGCTGAGGGGTAGTCCCTAAGTATTTGCCCGGCCGGCCAGACCCAAAACACGCATCTGAACCAATACTTCACATAGGCTAGAAAAGTACACTCCACCCTGATGCTACCCTGATCCCTTGAGCCTGAAGCCCTGCTCCTATGATCTCCTATGAACCTAGATGGCGTGTTGGCCGATGATGGAACTGGAGCGATAGATCTATGCTGGGACTGTTTATGTTGTCCACCCCCTGACCTGGCCTGATAAACCTCATAGTTGTCAGTCCTGGCCCTCTTGGCCTCCCTCTGCCTCTGGTAGACCGAATCCATCTATTGTGCATGTAATACAATACAGGCCAAAGTCAATATCCTAATGGAGCATGGCGATCATGCATTCCCTTTCCAAGTATTTCGCCACCCCATGCACAAAACGACTCAACCGAGCCCTCTGATCCCCCACCAACTCTGGAGCATACTTAGATAATCGAGTGAACTCTAATGCATACTCCTGAACATACGTATTACCTTGCTTCAAATTAACAAACTCGGCAGCCTTGAGCTCCCTTATCTCCCAAGGGAAGAATCGATCAAAAATGCCGCATGGAACTCTTCCCAACCTATCAGGCCTACACCCACTGCCCTGGCATCTCCCATTGATTACACCAAATATGAGCCACCCCGTTGAGCTAATAAAAGGTCAAGTCAACACACTCTCCATTGTTCGACCCCATAACCTGGGTGATCTTTAGAATCATGAAATCGTGGGGATCCTCATCCACCCTTGACCTTGTGATCTCAGGAGGGCTCATCCTCAAGAAATCCCTCACCCATGCTGCCACAGCACTCCCATTCTGAGGGTAATACTCCACTATCTAATTTTGAACCTGGGCCGTCATGGCCTGTGCCAGCATCTGAATCGATGCCCTAAACTTAGCATGGGTTGTTGCCTCTGGTGCGTACTCCTTGCAAATAGGTGGGGCTGGCTAATGCTCCTCACCATTGGCACCCTTAGGATCATTATCGTTACCATTTCTTCTGGCATTCACTCTACGTGGAGGCATGATTCTGCAAACGCGAATAGCATGAATTAGAAGGGTAGAGTACTTTCATTACACGACATAGATCAAGAAAGAAGGGAACATTTCCTAAATGTCTAGTAGCCTCTTTGTCACAATAAGTGTGGCGTGCTTCACACCCATGAAAAAGACTCTACTTAACACGACTTTCAGACTCCCTAGGGCACTTCAAACCTATGGCTATGATACCAAGTTTGTCACAACCCAAACGTACACCCAGATCATAGACATCGGACAAGGAGCCCCAAGAGACCCTAAGTCAACCCATGGAATGAGCATACATCTAGTACCATCACATAAGAGGAAGTATTAACTTAAGAAAGTGTAAACATGTAAAAATTGTAGAGACAGACAATACACAATCCATACACGATGGCTGAATACAACTAGTAGTCTGAAAAGTCTCTAATCATGAAAGACGGGTTGATGGGACAACTCCCCAACTAACCCAACATTTATGAAATTTGAAAGAAAAGCATAGAGCCTAAGCATATGGCCCTCGGAACATAAAGACTCACCATATGAGCACACATGAAGCCCGACTAGTAACCCTAGTCGGGAGGATGTTCTACCTTGCCAAGGGTAGAACCACGAAAGTGTGATGTCACTATGAAAAGGGTTATTTGGGTTAGGGACAGTCCCATAGGAGGTCCTAACATACCTATGGTGTCACATACTTTATGAGATCGACGGTAGAACCTAGGCTCCGAACCTACTCGGTGTTCGATACTACTCCCAAAAAATTTATATAGTGCTCATAGTAACACTTACATGAATTCATGGGCTAGTTAAATTATGATAATCATAAACATTCTTGTACATACATGAACTAGCAATGACATAAGGCCCATGAGTTAGCTGAAAACATAATTCATGCTTCTTAAGGTTCATACATACTTGTAGATCATGCATATAACTTGAATTTCATAAAATCATAATGGGTCACATAATAAATTCATAATTTATATCATAACTCATGCTGGGCTTATAGATATCATTAATGGGTAAGTAGATCATTAATTAATTCATCATGGGGCATGCATAATTAGGCTTAAATACATACATCTTCCAAATCCACAACATTATAATTAATTTAAATAAAAAAAGCTGATCAAACCCATAGATTATAATAAGATTTTAAAATCACAAAACCCGTAATCAAATCATTAGAGTTTAAGTAAATCAAATTCAAAACCCCATGAGTTTTTGTTGAAATCTTTGTAAAAAAATCATAGAGGAGGGGCATGAGTGTGGAAGAAATCACCCATTAATAGTCTTTACATACCTGGAAATATCTAATTCTTAACTTCCCTTGATTACCCCAGAATGAGATTAGAAGAATTGAAGAGAAGAGCCAAGAATCTCCTTTGATTATCTCTCATTATTCTTGCATGCATGAATGAAGAGAAAACTGATCTTAACCCCATCAAATTTCCCTATTAATAACCCAAAACATCGTAGTTTAGGCCTTAGGATCTTAGAAAATTATGAAAAGACCCTTACTATTTCACAGAAAATAACAGTCGGGTGACCCTAACGGGTGACATCAGAACTCGTTACATGCCCAAACAATCTGTCCCCTTGCCCATCATGTACATTGTCTTGACTGATCACTAGGGATCCTATTGGACAACAAAATGACTCATTATCTATCGCCACCACTCGTCAAGTGCACTACCTTCCTTATGCCAATTATTTAAATTTCACCCAACGAATCATACCATGACTCATTTCTTGACATGACGAGTCGTGGTCTCCTTCCGTTATGTCGACTTCCTTGCCTTTTCTATTCTTCTCATACCTCCTCCCCACGAATGACCTAACGACTAGTGTTATGTTATTAAGAGTTGTTCCCAAGCCCGTGGGGACTCCTTTTTCCTTAATCTTTTCCCCATTCTCCCAGGCCTCCCCAAGAGTCACTTGACGACTCGTGGCCTCTCCTCACTCCTCCAACGACTCGTCATATGCCTGCAACCTAGATTTTTAGGTTTTCTCCATTTCAACTCCTGGGTCCAATCATTGAATTCTCGGAGTATAACAATGCCAAACCCGAAGAAAGATTGTCAATTCATGGCCATTGCCAAAAGGAGTGGAAAAATTCTTGGAGATGCAAATGTTAAGCCCAAGGAAGTGGTGGTTCCTAAGATGAATGATGAAAAAGAACCTGAGGCAGTGAAAAAAGTATAAAATAGTGGTGATAAAGCTGAGGTTGAAGATGAAGGAGAGGTTGAGGAAGTTCCCTCAAATACGGATGAAGAAGAAACAAGAGTTCCACCTCCTTATCCACAACGGTTAGCCAATAAAAAGAAGGATAGTCAGTTTAGCAATTTTATCGACATGTTCAGCAAGTTTTCCATAAATATACCATTGGTGGATGCCCTACCTCAAATGCCCAGATATGTAAAGTTCATGAAAGAGTTGTTGAAGAAGAAGAAGGTTGTAGATGTAGGCACCAGAGAGACAACACATCACTGTAGTACTATGATGATGAGCAACCTTTCCCCCAAATGGAGAGATCCGAGTGCCTTCACAATCCTGTGCACTATTGGGTTGTGTGTGTTCAAGAAAACCCTCTGTGATCTTGGGGACAGTATAAATCTGATGCCTCTCATATTCATCAAGAAATTGGGGCTTGGGAACACCAAACCTACATCAATGAGATTTTTAATGGTTGATCGCTCTATTAAGAAAGCAGTGGGGGTGTAAGGATGTATTGGTGAGGGTAGATAAGTTTATTCTACTAGCTAATTTTGTAGTCCTTGATTATGAGATGGATATAGAAGTTCATATCATTTTGAGGAGATCATTGCTCTGCACAGGTAGAGCTTTGGTAGATGTGGAGCTAGGTGAGCTCAAGTTTTGGGTTGGAGGTGAAGAGGTCACCTTCAAGGTGTGCCAATCCATTGAACCTCCCGATGAATGTAAAGTGGTTGGAGTGCTACGGGAGGAAGATGAGTCAGAGAATGATCCTTTGAAGATTGAATGTTATATGAGAAATACGTCATGCCACGACATTAACTAGTGTCTTTTTTTAAATGTTTTTTTATGTTATTGTTGTTTTTAATTTTGTAGGATTAAGTAGGTGAGAAGGAAGGAGAAGAAGCAAAAAACAAGGCAGACACTGCGTTAAGACCGGCGAACCGCCGATCTAGCTACGCGACATGCCACTCGTTTGATCATGGGAGTAGAAACCTAGGAACAAAAAGGTCAGACCGGCGAAGGCATCGGCAGACCACTGATAAGTAGTCACTACTCGCCGCTTGAACGTCGGTGTGTGTTAGAACACCTGAACAGTAGATGCAATCAAATCATGGACGGAATGTAGAACCCAAATCGTGAACTACCGATCGATCGCCTATAAAAAAATAGTGAACTGGACACAAAATCAAACATGTGATGGTAAGGCAGCAAACTATCAGCTCCAACCGAAAATCGTAAATGTAGCCGCCCTACTCTGCCTAAAGTTCTTTTTTTATTCCCTTAGACTTCCCTTTTTCCCCTTTTAACACTTCCCCAAACCCCTTTTTACTTTCGCAGCATTCCACCTTTCCATATTCCCACAACTCCCTCTCGTCCACTTCCCACACATATAAAACCCCACTAACTATTCACCTCCTCCTCAACCAACCACATTTACACCTACTCACCTATATAATCTTCCCAACCCTTTTACCTAATTCTCACTACACTCACCTTCTTTGTCACGACCCAAACATAGGGCCGAATTAGGACACGGGAAAAGGAGCCCTGAGAGACTCAAGGTCTGACTCAATCAAATAAAGAAGAAGACTTAACATAATAACATAGCGGAAGTATAAGCATAATATACAATCTGAAATTTCAACACGAGTCTGAAGCTGAATACAATCTATTCTCTTAAATGCCTCTAAGTCTTATGAGTTGATGGGACAAGAACCCAACTAACTCTCTAAGTCTTAAAACAGGAAATATGCAAACATAACTGAATGAAAGAGGGGCCCTCGACAGATGAAGACTCACCAACAAGGATTGGATGATAACTCTGAAAGCTGGCTAGTAGCGGGCTGAGTTTGAAGATCAGGGCCTGTATCATAAAACGATACAACATAGAGTATGCGGTCAGTATGTGAATGTACCTAGTATGCAAGGTAAGTAAAACTGCATAAATAAGTAAAATCATGTAAAAAATGTATAGTATAAAACATAATCAAGATAAGAATTTGATAATAGGGCTTACATGCTATTTTTCTGAAATCATGATCTGAACATAACATAACATCATAAGTGAATCGATTGACCCAAAGCTGAAATCTCATAATCTTAAGTAAAACTGAACATTGGGCCAAACCTTCTTTAGAACATATATATACATATATATATGTATATATACATATATATATATCATGAACAATAAACATGCATAACTGAAATCATGAGGAATAATGGGAGACTTGTCTTATAACTGACATTACCATGATAGAGCTTACGTGGGCAGAGCCGTCCAAAGCCTTGTCAGGGCTAAGGAAGATACCATGATATCAAAATCAAGCTCGAGGTCCATTCGGTGTAGGGGATAGCTCACAAGGGAGATCCCAAAGTACATATGATATGTATAAACCTACGTTGGCGCGTAGTTCTAAGGCATAGGGTGGATCGACCCTTAGCCTACTTGTTGCTAGACACTACTCCGAAAAATATGCATATGCTCTCCATCATTTTTCAACGAAGCTTACCATCGTCTATTGACGAAGCTTAACAATCAAATACATATCAAATCTAAAATCATGTATGAGGAGTTTTTGCTTAAATCATACCACAAGCTGAACGTAAATGGGAGTCTTACCTCCAAAATCATGTGGTAAGCTTATTCATTAAATCATAAATTATACTTGAACATATAGGTTCTTTCCCAATACTTAAACATGCTTGAAAATACATCATTCGCTTGAAAACATGATCATAAATATGGGTAACTTAAAAATATGCTTTTCATCAATAATACCTCTTCATACTAAAACAATCATCTTAAATCTCAACTTTCATTAACTTTTCATAAATGGGCATTTTCATTCACAAAGCTTGAAAACATGATTATAATTGAAAACAATGTAAAACTTTCCCATGAATCATAATTAAATACTAGGAACATATTTAAACTATACCCATATAGAAAATTAGGAATATCATGCATTGGGTTAAAACCCTATAGAATCAACATATGAATTTTTTTATGATTTAGAGAGGGATTGGGCATGGGTGTGAGAGAATTCACCCATTCATAACCCTACATACCGGATAGAATCAGATTCTACAACTTTTCTGATTGCCCAATGAAGAATAGAAAAAAAACTTGTAGAGAACCTAAGCTTGATCACCTTCTCAGCCTTCAAATTGCATGCATGAATGTGAACTAGCCTAGAATGAACTTACCCCTCATAAAACTGCATATTTCGAGCATAATATGATGTAGTTTAGGCCTTACGATCATAGAAATTATGAAAACTCCTTTACTAAATTCGCAGAAAATAACTGACTGTCACTCCCCATGAGGGACTTGACAAATCGCTACCAAGGACCACAACTTGTGGTCTCAGTCGTCATGTGCACTATCCAAAATTTATCTGGGACTCGGAAAGGGGAACCTTATGATTCATTACTGTCTTGGTCACCACTAGATCAAAATCATGCCAATAGATCTGCCATGGCTAACTCTACTAGATCTGCTATGATGCAAATAGCCAATCCATGCCAAGGGTAACATCAAAATCCTTCATGGCTTACTCTACTAGATCTGCTAAGGTGACTTTCTATAGGATGGAGACCAGGAAACTTCTATACACCTGTCTAGATACAACAGAATCACCCACTGGAGTAGAGACTGAAAAGTGTTCTGACAAGATTTCGGGATTGACTCTGAAACTACTAGCCACGTAAGTTGTAACAAAAGACAATGTAGCCCCTAGATCTAACAAAGCATATGCATCAAGATGGAAAGCTTGTAACGTACTAGTGACTACATTTGGGGAGACCTCCTACTCCTGGCGGGATGCTAAGGCATATAATCTGTTTTGGCGCTGACCACCACCTATGCTAGTAGATGCCTCCTACTAAGCTAGGTGTGCAGGTGGAGCTGCTGAACTGGAAGCTAGGCCTCGGCCCCTGTCATGGCCCTGTCTATCTGCTGGGAAATCACTGAGCATATGTCCAGGCTTCCCACACCTGAAGAAAGTGCCTGTACATTCAAGTGGGTAGAGCCGTTAAAAGCCTTGTCAGGGCTAAGGACGTTACCATGATAACGATATCAAACTCAACGCCCATTCGGGGCAGGGGATACCTCACAAGGGAGGTCCCTAAGTATATATAATATATATAAACCTATGTTGGCGTGTATTTCTAAGGCATAGGGTGGATCGACCCTTAGCCTACTCGGTGGTAGACACTTCTCCCAAAAATATGCATATGCTCTCTATCGTTTTTCAACGACGCTTACCATCGTCTATTGATGAAGCTTAACAATCAAATACATATCAAATCTGAAATCATATATGAGGATATTTTGCTCAAACCATACCACAAGCTGAACATAAATGGGAGTTTTAACTAAAAAACCATGTGCTAAGCTTATTCATGAAATCATAAATCATACATGAACATATGAGTTCTTGCCCAATACTTAAATATGCTTGAAAGTACATCATTCACTTGAAAGCATGATCATAAAGACGGGTAACTTGAAAACATGCTTTCAATCAATAATACCTCATCATACTTGAACATTTGTCATAAATCTCAACATTCATGAACTTCTGATAAATGGACACTTTCATTCATAAAGATTAAAAACATGATTATAATTGAAAATAATGTAAAACTTTCCCATGAATCATAATTCAATACTAGGAACATGTTTAAACCATACCCGTGTAGATTAGGAATTTCATGCATTGGGTTAAAACCCCGTAGAATCAACATATAATATTTTTTTATGATTTAGAGAGGGATTGGGAATGGGTGTTAACAAATTCACCCATTCATAACCCTACATACCTGATAGGATCTAATTCTAACACTTTTCTAATTTCTCGATGAAGAATAGAAGAAAAACTTATAGAGAACCTAAGCTTGATCACCTTCTCAGCCTTCAACTTGCATGCATGAACATGAATGAGCCTAGAATGAACTTACCCCTTATAAAACTTCCTATTTTGATCTTAAAACAATGTAGTTTAGGCCTTAGGATCATAGGAATTACGAAAAATTCCTTACTAAATTCGCAAAAAATAACTGATTGTCAGTCCCTACGAGGGATTGGACGAATCGTTACCAAGGACCACGACTTGTGGTCACAGTCGTCGTGTGCACTATCCAAAATTCATCTGGTGCTTGCCATAGGGAACCCTACGAGTCTTTACTGGTGACCATGACTCATGGTCACCACTTGTCACCTTCACTTCCCGAAATCTCAAATCATTAGCAACCGGCTGACCACGACTCATCCAACGAATTGTGGTGTCTGACCACGACTCGTGGTGTCCAACCATAGGGTACATTGCCAACTTCTTCTTCACCTTCCCATATCCCTTGAACACTACTGACTTAATGAGTCGTGGGGACTGACCATGACTCGTGGTCATGTCCGTGGCTTCAAAACTCAGAATTTCAACTCAAGTCCAACACCTCACCACGAGTCACTTCAAAGCTCATGGTCTACCCCATAGGTCACAGAATGACTTGTTTTGTGACCTGATGCAAAATATCCATTTTTCTCCATTTTAATTCCCGATTTTGATCTTTGGTCTTTCGGGGTATAACACTCTTCCTCTCTACTAGACTAGTTTCGACAGTCTGCCATTGTTGAGAATTACCCAGCTTCCGTAGCTAGTCTCTAAAAGCATTCTCTTAAGAGTGGTAATGTACCCTTAACTTTCTTATTTTCTCATAAATGGTAATTTGGTTGCATATAGATGTTGTTATGACATACATTCACACTTCTTTGTACTGCCATTCTTTCCAATATTTTCATGATAGATACCATACTTGTTGTTATATGAAATTAGTGAGATGATAGAGACTTGATGCTGAAATGTGTGGGGGGAAATGGGTATTCTTGCGAAATTAAGAGGGGTGAAGTCTAACCCCAAGGGATTAAAAAGACTTACTTTGCAATATAATAGATCGGGTGATGCCATTCTTAAGAGTAAATCATCGTTTTAACCCTTGTCATGTGTAGAGGTACTGCTTTGATATGTTGTGTGTGAGTGTTTGAGATTGTGATATTGGAGTTCATGGTGATGAATTGGGGACGCCGACAATTAGTTATTTGCTAGTCGGGTCCGATGAAACACCGATGAAATGCTGGTTCGGGCTAATATTGGCTCAGGCCATTGCCTTGATCCTGCGTTACATCGGTGGTTCACAGATCGAGACTGGAGATCCACCGCTCTATCGCCGATTGAATATCTGCTACCCCAATTTCTGTTTCTCATAGGCGGTTCAGTGGCAGTCCACGGATACCCTCATATGTTTCATCGGTGTTTCATATGTTACGAAAGAGACCTATTACGGCCACAAATTAAACTTTTGTAATTTCAATCCTACATGTGTTAAATTGACTCAGTATAAGCTCAATCGGTTTCATTCATGATTATGACTCAAAATATTTTTATTTTACCCCGGTATGGTGCACTGGCTGGAGATATTTTTATTTTTACCCTGGTATGGTACACCAGCTGGAGATATTTTATTAAATCCCGGTATGGCACATCGGCTGGAGATATTTTTATTTTTACCCCGGTATGATACACCGGCTAGAGATATATTTGTTTTTACCCCGGAATGGTACACCGGCTGGAGATATTTTATTTTACCCTGGTATGGTACACCGACTGGAGGAATTTTTGTATGGTTTTTATAGTCGGTTGGCCGCCAACATTAAAATTACAGTTATTCTTGTGCGCATTACTTGGTTGACATTTGTAGTTCAGTATTGACTTATTTTCAGGTTTCAAGATTCCAGGTTGTTACTATTCCTTATTTCTGGCTCAGTTATCATTGCTATCTTACATGTTTACAGTTTTCTACCTTACACACTAGTACATTTCATTCGTACTGATGTCCCTTCACCTGGGGACCTGCATTCGTGCCGTAGGTGCAGGTAGTGGATGGGTTTGCCAGTTACAGTAGCAGTTCGTGAGATTAGCGGATGTGTTAGTATGCTTCTTTCTTTCTTGAGATTAGACTGGTTTTGTTTCAGTTAGAGTTTTGAGGTGCAGTTATGGGTATGTCGGAGCCCTATTCTGACCATCAGTCAGTTTACTGGTTAGAGGCTTTGTGGACTTAGTATGTATAATGGTATTCAATTTGTGTCCTTGTCAGCTTTTTGTTGTTTAGTTTAGCATACTCATAGCCTTGTTTGCATTTCATTTGTTTTCCCTGTATTGTTGAGACATTATGGGTTCAGTTTGTGCTCCAGTTGATTATGACAGGTGGCCTGGACGGCCTAAGTGTTACAGTTACAGATGTCATGTAGCTGGCTTCCCAGTCAGTCGGGTACGGGGAGCCAGTCGCGCCCTCCCCCCAATTATGGGGGGTGACATTCCTAATTCTTTATATTGATATGATTTAGATATGTTTCGACCATTGAATTATGAAGCATCGACAACTTTTATAATGTTTTCAACTAAAAATCATGTTTCTAGCTTTATGAATTAAAAATCCATTGATGAAAAGTTCATGAAAAATGAGATTTGTGATGAATGTATGATGATGATGAGATATTATGATGAAAAGCATGTTTTAAAGCTACCCATGTTTGTAATCATGTTTTCGATATGAATTGAGTGTTTTCGATATGAATTGAGTATTTTCAAGCATGATGAAGTATTGGGCAATGCCCACATGTTTAAGTATGATTGATAATTTCCCAAATTAAGCTTACCATATGGTTTTGGAGCTAAGATTCCCAATTATTTATCAACTTGTGGTATGTCTTGAGTTAAAGCTTCTCATACGCGTGATTTCATATTTGAGGTGTATTTGATTATTGAGCTTCATCAATAGAGGATGTTTAGCTTCGTCGAAACACGATGTAGAGCATATGCATATTTTTAGGAGTAGTGTCTAGCACCGAGAAGGCTAAGGGTCGATCACCCTATGCCTCAGAACTACGCGCCAATGTAGGTTTAAACTTATATATTACTTTGGGAACTCCTTTGTGAGCTATCCCTGGCCCTATTGACCCATGAGCTTGATATTGATATCATGGTATCGTGCCTAACCTTGGCAAGGCTTTGGATAGCTCTACACACTTGAGTGTGATAGTTGGGACCACGTAAGCCCTATCGGTGGTACGTCGGTTAAAAGACGAGTCTACCATTATTCCTCATCATTTCAGTTATGCATGTTTATCATTCATGAGATTTCCATATCTGTATATGTTCTAAAGAATGTTTGACTCAATGATCAGTTTTACTCATGACTATCAGATTTCATCTTTGAGTCAATCTATACTGTTATGATGTAATGATTATGTTATGATAAGATCATGATTTCAGAAAGAATGCATGCAAACCCTACTCTCAGATTCTTATCATTATGTTTTACATTACGCATGTCTTTAAATGATTTTACTTACTTAAGATGTTTTACTTACCTTGCATACTTGGTACATTCTATGTACTAACCGCACACTCTTTGTTGTATAATTTTATGATACAGGACTCGGCTCTCAGGCTCAGTCCCATTCATAGTCAGACTTCAGAGTTAGCACCTTTGTTGTGAGTGAGTCCTCATCTCTCGAGGACTAGACTATTCGATTTCCTTAATGTATTTTCAATTTCATCTTGTTGAGTTAGTTAGCGTCCTGTCCCATAAACTCGTCATGTTTAGAGGCTTTTCAGACAAAAGATGTATTCAGCTTCGGATTTTGTATTCCAATGTTATGTTTGATTTAGACTTCCGCTATGATTATCTTGTTGATTCTTCTATTTTATTGATCGAGTTAGATGTATGCTTATGCCATGGGTCGACTTGGGGTCTCTCAGGGCTCCTTGTCCCGTGTTGCAATCCGGACCTTAGTTCGGGTCATGATAGTTAGTCACTATTCTGGCTAAATAATCTCTTCCTATCCTGAAGCCTACATTAAAACCAAGTAATGTACTCATTGATTCTAGATTCAATGTCATATATTAGTGAACTATTTACACTAAAGGCATACGAATGGTTCATCAATTTACATTCATGTGGTGTTCTTTAAGAGGGTGAACGAAATTTCTATATTTTTGGCCCTGAATTAACTATGTTATGCATGATGTGAGTGAAGGAACATCTTTATAAATGGTGTGGTAACATAATGGTAAGATTTTGGTGTATCTTTAATTGCTAGATTATACATGTTCATATTGGCCCAAATCTATCTTGTTGAGTTAGTCCTAGAGGCAAAGTGGTTTCAATATGTGACCTTTAAATCTGATGATTTTATATGCATAATGAGTGAATTATTGAGCATGATCGGCTTGTCTAATGGACCTGAGTGGAAGTAGACCTGTTCACAAAATAAATTTTGTGTTTAAATCTTTTGTAGCGGGTAGTAGATTATTCGAGGACAAACAATAGTTTAAGCGTGGGGTAGTGATGTTGGGCATATTACATAATTAATTGCCAAACTTTTCCCATACTTAGCTATGTTTTGAGAATAAATGTTGTTTTATTGCCTTGGTTTTCTTTGATATTTGTGAAAAAGAGCTAATACACATGATTAAATATTTATAGGATGAAAAGTTCTAAGATTTGGCTCATTTGACCATGAAAAACAAGTGTTGAAAATCCCCACCTATAAGCAGCAAGTTTCAGAGTGAAATAGTTGTTGGTGTTGCAGAACCATACCTCATAAATGAGCTCCGCATCGCTCCTATCACCAAACTTTAGAGAAGGATGAAACTACCTTAACTCTACAGTGGAGGTTGTGTTGCAAAGCCAAGGCACCACACAAAGGGTCGCGTTACTCAGGGCTTCCTTACCGTCTAGGTGTACGCCATGCAATAGGTGTCATCCGGGCCAACTTTTGCAAAGTAAAGTCATAGTCAAAGGAGTGAGGCAAATCCTACCACTATAAATACCCCTTAGGACATCTTTATTAGAGATTCATGCACATTCACACATATAGAATATCATAGTTCATACATTATTTCAAGTTGTGTAACATATAATTCCTCATCGTTGTTAGAGATAAACATCAAGTTCTTATGATTCTATTAGCTTTTCAAGATTTGTCAAAGAATTTCATCTTATTGTATGTAATCATTATGACTTCTTATTTTTATTGCGTTTTCTTTAATCATGAGTAGCTAATCTAATTAGCTAGTGTTGTGGGAACCATAATGAATTAACGGATGTAGGTAAAAGAAAATAGTGATTCTTGAATGATGAACGTCACTGTTTAGTTATTCTCTTTGTTTTAATTTCCTTTAAGGTTGAAAATGTTTAAAACTACCTATATCATCAACTTGTTTGAACAAAAAGGTTGAAGTTAGGAAAAGAAAATAACAATAAAAGTTTGAGGTTACTAACCCTCATCTAATTGACTTGAGCTCTAACCGAGGATAGTCAGTCCAAGACTTATGATGAGGGAAAAAATTTAAACACCTAAATTCCAAGAGGATTTAGAGTGACATTCATCTATGTAGGTCGAGAGACATTAGATGAATTTAATCATTAAGTTTGCATTGAATTCATTGAGATGGATCACTAATAAAATAAAATGTCACGCCCCACCTTCGGAGTCATGACTGGCACCAGGTGCCCTACTAGGACCTGAACTACTTAGCTTATTGAGCCTAAGAACCTCAGCTGCAAGGCTGACTCTAACTCTAGAATCAAGAAAACAACAGGCTATATAGCGGTTGTAAATACAACCCCGGGCCAACAAGACCTATAGCCCCTTTGAAAGTAAACAGCTACCAAAGACAAATAATCATAGGGAGTTCTATCCGGCCGACAAGGCCGCCAATCAATAGCTAAATAGGGCCCCAGACAACCAACATACAACTAACCAGCTGACAACTATAGTCTGCAAGCCACTAAGAGTGCAAATAGTGGTCGGGACAGGGCCCCGGCCTGCCCTAAAATGCTATACGACTGAAATACAGACCTCTTTGCAACCTGGCAGCTCCGAATGAAGGGAACTGGCCCAACGGTGAACTCTGAGCAACTGCAACTGAAGATCCTAAACCCTGTTTGTCTAAATCTGTAGGCAAGTAATGCAGCGCCCCGGGAAGGGCGTCAGTACAATACGTGCCGAATATGTAAGGCAATAGATAAGCTGAATAGGACTGGAAGTAAATAGAAAGAAGGGCCGAAAGATTAACCTGTACGTCTGCTTATTCGTAATCTATATCTAATTGATACCACATGTACATAAGCTAAGACTTCATACTTACACATTTACACACTACAACTAGCAGACAAGAATTCATACAAGAACCCCACCTGGCCTCTATAAGTCGGGAGGTACAATCAGTAGAGAATAACTCGTTCAGGACCCCATATGTCCTGGCGAGCACATCTAAATATATATACCCCTACCTAGGTGTCTCCAACTCTACTGGTACTGTAGCCAACCTACCGGCCCCGTGGGTCTACAACTGGGCCCTCTTAGCCCCTGAACTGTAGCTATGTCTGAATCCGGAGGACTTCTGATATCTACACCCCAGGCGTAAACGCTTGGCTGGGGTGTGTATAAGGCTAACCATGACATATGAGGATCTGGATCACCATCTTGGTCCCTTGAGGACGGCATGCCACTCCGTAGTGTGACGTATCCACGCCCCCGGCGGGCGGCGACACAACTATAACCCTGGGGTGGTCATGGAAGGCTTCTAACTGAGGGCAACCCCAACCCAGGTGCTATACTGACACATCAATATATCTTTATAAAGAGAGCGTATCTGGCCTTCTAGGCCTCATGTTAATGCTACTCGCTTCTGGGATAATCTGTATGACTGTCTGCAGGCATGCCAAGCGCCGGTATTTTATCAGAGGATCCTGACAGTAATCAGGATCTCTAATAATATGGGCTGAATAGAGCGAGGTCTGAAGTGGCCTAACAATACTCTGAATGTCCCATTCGGACATCTATAACTCATGATTAACTATTAGGTTGCGGATAGCTAACTACTTTGTTCTTCTAATTAAACTACTATAGGACTGGGCATGGTCGAACTTTCTTTTACGCGATCGGTCCCTGTTGCTCCATAGGGAGCTTACCGATCTCCTTAACTTGTGGTTTACACTGTACTAGCATAGTACTACTAACTCCTTAGGCCTTATTTGAATCCACTCGGATCTATATTACTATTCTGGGCAATTCCCAATCTTATAGGCAATTCTATATAGACTAGCCCTCTCCTGGCACTCTGTACCTGAATACCTTACAAGAACAGGGCAGGGTGCAGGCCCTGTCACTTACTACTGATGTGGACCCCTACTTGGGGTACCCACGAATTTATCTGACTCGGACGACTGGGCTGGCTTGCTAGGCATCCTATGTGGTAACTTTTATGTCGACTAAGACTGACAATCACTGATAAGGCTAAAGGGATGGTGGACGAGCACTCAATACATTGGAGAACCCGGGTGTCGCTAACTCTAGAATATACCTATTATGTCTCTATTTCTGGTTCTGGAATGTGCGATAACGTCAATGAACTCTAGGGATGCTTTCCTGCCAATACAAGCGCCAACTGGTTGTTAGACCGCCTAACTGCGCTCACACTATTTAACCAACTAATTCATGCCAATAACTCATGAGAGCTTCTGAAGTCTAGTCGTGGCAACAAACATATAAGTCTACCATCACAATAAACTGAGAACTAAAAGAGTTTGTATAGCATTCATAACGTGAATCACATTTAACCTGCTCCCTTTCAGCGAGAGGTCCTGCTGTATGATCTGTATACGTTTTCTTGCAGCTAACCAGAATTTATGCAACTGTAATCCGTATTAGCAGCTAGTTGGAACATAGTTGATATTTATATATGTATATCAATAACATCTAATTACAACATATTGAATTACAATCTAATGATAGCAATTATCTACAGCATCTGAGATCGTTATTTCTATTCGAGAACATAAGTCATAACGTTGTACGACTAGAATACTTGTCGAGAGTTAAGCCTTATATACTTCGTTCGCCATTTTCTGACTAACTGATGAGTATCAGCTTGTATTAAAATGCCCTTCTCAACTATAATCATATTAATGGATGAATAGGGCCAACTTTGTTACTATATTCGAAGAAAACGATAACTTATATATATATATATATATATATATATATATATATATATATGTATATATACTGACTATACATCACTACTCGGAGTTAATTTAGATTTGGATGGTGTTTAGTGGCGTAATCATATGATTTTCAATAGTTTCCCTTCGTTCTTACCTTTGTTGGATTAGGATATATGAATAATGAAATAACATCTGAGTGTGAGGCCTTTATATACTTGAGGCGGTAGACAAGGCAACATGGCACTCTACCGGTGGCGCCAATTCTGCTCCGTGCCACTTGGGGTAACACGGAGGGGGCTACTCCATGCCACTTTGCCCCACTGGGCAACTTGTGTCGGCCTCCTCCCATGAAATCCCGACTTTGCACTCGTTCGGCCTTTCCCCGAGTCGTTTCCTTGTACATATGGCACTCTAAAACTCTCAACCAACATATGAATAGGCCGACTAAACGTTAGAAACTTATGGGGTGTAACATCATCCCCCCCTTAAGAACATTCATCCTCTAATGTTAACTTCTACTTGCAAGAACCATAACCTTTCAATTATTTATTCTGGAAAAATTTCGGCAGTGTCTCCCCTGTAATATGGACTATCCAAAAAACCCTGAAACACAGGAAAGTCCAATACGGGTACTTCACATAATACTTTAGCGTTCACTTCCCAATAGACTAAAGTCAATTATCTCACATATACATGTATTTAATGCAACTTATCAAACAACAACAACAATATACCTCTAGCTGCACAATCTAACTAAGTCTGAAATAACTGAGGATATCTGGTTTTCATATCTTCTTTTGCCTCCCAGGTCATCTCCTCTCGGTTTTTATTCCACCACAGTACTTTAATGGAAGAAACATCTTTAGTTCTTAGTCTACGGATCCGCCGATCTAGTATGGCTGCTGGAGCTTCTTCATAAGCTAACTCCTCAGTGATTTGGACGTCTTTGACAGGGATAATCCAAGAGGGATCTCCTATGCACTTCCTCAGCATTGATACATGGAAAACTGGGTGAACGGATTCTAATTCTAGAGGTAAATCCAATTCATAAGCCACTTGGCCTATCCTTCAGAGAATCTTATAAGGCCCAATAAACCTCGGGTTGAGCTTGCCTTTCTTACCAAATCTCGTCACGCCTTTCATTGGTCAAACCTTCAGGAATACCCAGCCACCCACATTAAACTCTAGGTTTCTCCACTGCACATCAGCATAAGATTTCTGGCGGCTCTGAGTAGTCAGCAGACGTTCCCTGATAAGCTTTATCTTTTTCCTTTTGCCCATTTTAACATGTCTAGGTTTTCTCTATCTTCGTGAAGTTATCATCCAGAAGGCTTTCACTTCCATTTATATTGGGCCTCGAGATTTTGAGTTGTATATTCTACTTAGCCACCAGTTGGGGTATGAGGAATCATGCTTAAGTTAACATGTGTCACTGTCTGTTCTAACACTCTTTCCTAAAATTTAGTCATAGATTGTGCCCCTCTGTCGGAGTTTATCACACACTAGGACTTCTGGGGTATTTAACTTGGCATAAGTCTTAGTGGCGACATAATTTCATCTGGCGAGTCACAAATTGACCTCATTGGTCTTATTATACAAACTCAAATAAGGTCAGGCTACACATGGTGTGAGATAATCCTGTGAATGTATTCATATTTATTACTCTCCACTTCCTTGCAGACACGACCATCTCTTATATTGGACAGCTCAATTCCTGCTATTTCACCTTTTTTGGCCTATCACTGGGGCTCTGCTTCTATGATTTAATGATATCTCCTATCCTCTCGTACCATCTCATTGCATCTTCGTTAAATTCTTGGAGCAACGAACACATGCACCTTAGCTATGGTCTGCTATTTGAAGTTCTGCCACTCTTGGAACTTGAGGTCAACATCCTGGCCTTGTGACCTTGCTTGTTGTTATATTGAAGGCCCGTAACTATCCTCAATATAAACCTGGAGGTGATTCTGATTTCCCCAAAATTCTGGTATTCGTTTTTTTCCCCTTACCTTCCTTAGACTAAGCTCTGGGGTTCATGGTTCATCCTTACACTGTCAATAAGGTTGTCATCCAAGTGTCGGTCTATACTTCTTCTAGCTTGCAGTCGGACCCATTTTAGTCATATGAACCCCCTGTCTTTTAATATAACAAACTAAGATCATAACAATTATCTTGCAGGCATATCCTACCGTCATTAACATGCTACGATGGATTTAGCCTTTTTTTGACTTGAACTTGACTATTACTGGGAATTTATCACTGATGGGTTCTTACACACACTTTGAGTAATCTGGTAGTCTTACCCGCTCTTCTGACTTATTACCGTGAAGGTCTGGACAACTTACCTAAACATTGGGGGTCCCCACAATTTCCTAACACTTTCTGGAGTCAACAAATCCAACCTTCGCTTACTGTTTACTCCGGGAAACATCGCCTTAATTCTTATGCCCTTTGCTATACTGGAAACAAAACTAGCAGTTAGGAATAGCCTTTTCTTACCGCAATGAAATGGAAATATGGAACTGTACAACACTCAATAGGATGGAAGTGGGAATCCTGCATTTCCCTCACTTTTTCACATCCATCAGGTAATCTAATATTAACTATCATCTTGACCAGATCTTGTATATCTAATAGATAAGTCGACTCGTATATATGCTATACTCCTGACTTCCTACTCTGATGTTATAAAAAGGAAATGGGGATAGTGCTGGTAGATGTATCACATTGTGAGGTTCCTAGTACCTCGGGAGAGTAATGGGAAGATCAAAGACGTCCGCTCTCGCACTTAGGCTGACTATCTCCCAACTGTGGCGTCTTAATAATAGCTCCTGATCTTGGGCAAATTTATACGCCCAAGTGATTCTGAATTGTGTCATTTTTGCCTTGTTTATCTATCGATGTTTATACATTCTCATGTGATTTGTAATAAAATGGGAATTTATACTAACCAACACGATTAGCATTGTTTTGCAGGTGAAATATAATTTTGGGAAGCTAAAATGCATGTTGGGAGAGATCGGGGTTGGACTCGGACGCGAGCAAGGGAAAAAGCACTTGAAGGCACAAATTAAAGGGGCTCCGCAATGGAGCCGTGTCATGCTGCCATCGCGGATGCCTTCTGCCTGGATATGGAATTCTTGGCCAAATTCCAGTGAAGGTGCACGTTGGGGCCGTGGCACGTTGGCCTAGCCCCGCATTGCATGCCGTTCCACGTTGGGCCTTAATACCTGGACAACCAAATTCCAGTAAGGGTCCGCGTCAGTGGCATGTCACGGAGGCAGTGCTCCGCGATGCACTCCGTGACACGTTGCTTGTTATTCCGGAAAAATTCCCACTAATATAAATAGAACACTTAGGTTCATTTTTAATTATTCTGACTTGGTGGAGCAAGAACGTGGGTTACAGGCAGTTGAGAGGACGAAAATCACAGGGTTTTTCTCTATCTCCTTTTTCTTTAATTCAATTGCTTATATGATTAACACTCATTTAATGATGTTTACTCCACAAATGAGTGGCTAAATCCTCTTCTTGCTGAGGTTAAGAACAGTTGTATTGAAATGTAGTTATTGATCAATTGGTTTTTCATCTTTTCTTCCATGGTTGTTCTATTGATTCTTGTTCTTACTACATTAATGTGTGGCCAATGTTAATGTATATCTAAAAAGTCCGGTTTCACTCGAGAGAGCAAGAAATTGGAAAGTTGTGAATTGATAGGATATGATCTTTTCTTAGTTTGGGAAAATTGAGAATTGATTTACCTTCAGGATAGAAATATACCTGAAAGTCGTATTAGTCAATTAAGGAATCGGTTTTGTATGGCTAGAGCATGAATTTCGTTTTATCACAGAAATGTAGGTGGACGGTTCATGATTCTTAAGTTGGGTTAAATACGAGAGTTTTAATCCATTGGCAATAATTCTTGACTAGCAACCGGAGGAAAGATTAACCAAAGTGTATCGATAATTTGTTTTTTTACATGTTCATTTAACCTCAGCATGCTCATATTCATAGTTCAGACTCAAATTGTATATTCATTTTATAATTAGCATAAAATTAGAAACCAAAATACCAAACTCTTCTTCACACTGTTGTCTGCATTTTTAGAGTTAAAGTATAGTGCCACTTGAGTAGATTGTTACCCTAGCCCAGTCCCTGTGGGATCGATACTTGGCTTACTTAAGCCACTTTAATACTTGTTCGACCACGTGCACTTGCGTGTAGCTATATACCCACAAGCACCCGAACAAGTTTTTGGCGCCGTTGCCGGGGACTGGCAATTGGTAAATTTTTCTTAAGTGTTAGTTTACTATTTCTTCTTAGTGTTGACAACTTGGTCTTAGCTTGTATTTTGCAGATACTAATCTCTGTTGAACACTGGCAAGAGATGAGGAGCTGGTGGACTCATATTTAGAGCCTGAAAGACAATTTCATCGTCAAAGGAGAGAAGCTCTAGAGAAAAAGCTGCAGTTGCTCAAATGAACAATCATGGAGCAACAACAGAATCCACCAGTTGTAAGGGCAATGTTAGTGCCCGAGGAAATGGCAGTTAGGCCGGTTCGCGAGGTGGCAATCCCACATGCTAACAATGTCACATCTAGCATCCGCAAACCTGAGCCAGGAGGGAGGTTCGAGCTCAAACAAAACATGGTGCAATTGCTGCACACCAGCGGGCAGTTCACAAGTCTCCCTCATGAGGATCCACAGCAGCATCTCCAAAATTTTTTTGGAGATAAGTGACACTTAGATCCCCGCTGGAGTGTCATCAGATTATGTCAGGCTTACATTGTTCCCATTTTCACTGTTGGGAGAAGCCAAGAGTTGGTTGAAAGCTGAGCCACCTAATTCTATTACTACGTGGGATGATCTTTCAAGGAAATTCTTGATACGATTTTTCCATCTGGTAAAACAGCAAGACTTAGAAGTCAAATTCTATGTTTTAAACAGAGAGAGGGAGATAATCTGTATCAGGCTTGGGAGAGATTCAAGTCTATGTTGTGGGATTGTCCTCATCATCATCAATCCAATGATGTGCTGGTGCACACTTTTATAGAGGGTTTGGAACCCCACACAAAAATCTTGCTAGACTCAGCAGCTGGGGGAAAAGCATTGGAGAAAACTTATGAGGAGCTGTATACCTTGTTAAATCGTATTTCGCAGGGAAATCCGGAGTGGAATGCTGATTCGTCAAGAGGAGGAACAAGGAAAGCAGTAGGAGTCCTAGAAGTGGATGGTTTTACAGCTATTGCTGCACAGATAGCTGTTTTACAGAATCAACTCAACACCCACTTCAGTAACATGACAATGAACCAGACTCAAGCCCCAGTGAATGTAGTGCAGCAGATTTGGTGTGAAGTGTGCGGGAGTGGTGAGCACTTAGCTGAGTGTTGTGGAGCAAATCCTGATTCGGTGAACTTTGTGGGAAATGTACAGAGGAACAACCACCTACAGTGTGGAAACAGCTACAATTCTAACTGGAGGAATCACCCGAATTTCTCTTGGGGTAGCAACAACCATCAAGGGCAAAGTTCGAGTCAGGGGCCGCAGAGGAATCAAGGAGGGCAGCAGAACTATCAGGCACAATATAGAAACAACAATGCACCTCCTCCACCACCATCACCCAGCATTGAGGAGATGTTCAAGACAATGATAGCTAACCAAGCTCAATTGCAGGCTGACTATGTGAAATTGGCAACCGAGGTAAAGAACAACCAGTTAGCTACTAACGCACTGGAGTATTAGTTTGGGAAATTTGCTGGAGCCCGAAACACCAGGCCTAGAGGAGGACTCCGGAGCGACACAGATCCCAACCCCAAGCAAGTGAATGAAGTGACCACAAGGAGTGGTTTGCAGCTTAAAGAGGTGGAACCAGAAAGACCACCTCAACAATCGGGAGTAGCAGAAGTTGAGAGGGAGCAAATTGATGAGGGGGGAAGAAAAAGGAGGCTGAATTAGAAAGACCACCACCCCCGTTCCCTCAAAGATTAAAGAAACACAAAGAGGAGGCGTGTTTCAAGAAATTCATGGAGGTGCTGAAAAAGGTACATATTAACTTACCTCTTGTTGATGTTTTGCAGGGAGTGCCGAAGTACGCAAAGTATATTAAGGACATCGTGGCGAACAAAAGTTGGTTGACTGAGTATGCTTCGGTGGCTCTCACGGAGGAGTGCACTTTCGGATACAAAACCAGTTGCCCACAAAGCTCAAAGACCCTGGGAGCTTTACCATACAAATTACAATTGGGCAAAGTATCCGAGCTCGTGGATTATGTGATTAGGGAGCGAGCATTAATTTGATGCCATCATCGGTATTCAAGAATTTGGGTCTAGGACAGTGATATTGCAACTAGCGGATCGGTCCTTAGTCAGACCTGATGGCATTGTGGAGGATGTGCTGGTGCAAGTGGTCTCCCTTATCTTCCCGGTAGATTTCGTTGTGCTGGATTTTGAGTCACACGCGAAAGTCCCATTTATTTTGGGACGTCCTTTCTTGGTGACCGGGAAAGCGCTGATTGATGTAGCTGCAGGGCAACTAACCATGCGAGCACACGAAAAGGTGGAAGTGTTTGATGTATACAAGGCCACCAAGCTCCCGGCTGTGTACGAGGAACTCTCGGTGATCAACGTGATTGATCGAGCTGATGGTGCACAAATAGTTGAGCCATGAGAGTTATTGGGAAAACCACCTGAGCGAAGTAAGCATTACTGGGGTGAGGACGGTGGTCGAGAGAAAACGTCCGTTAACCTAGAAGATGACTGAGCTTAAGGACGTCGAGCCGCGACGGTAAACCAGGCGCTGCACGGGAGGCAACCCGTGAAATTTTCTTTGTAAAATGTGAATAGATTTCGTAGAAAAAGAAAAATGATAAAAAATGAAAAACAAAGAGGAAAAATAATTAAAAACATAATTTTTATATTTGTTATTTTTTTTATTTAATTATTTTGAGTGAAACCTATAATTCTAACAAATTTCTTGTTGTGACATGAATTTCAGGTTGAACGGAGGATAAATATGCAAAGAATCGCAAAGGAAAAATTGAGGTATGAAAAATAATCAAAAGTGGAAACACAGTGAGCCCACGCGATGGCTCCGTATCACGGAGGAGGGCCTTCGCGTTACCCTCCGTGACACGTTTAAGGTAATTCTGAAATTTTTAAAAATTCCAGAACACCTGCGCGATGGCTCCGTGTCACGGAGGGAATGCTCCGCGTTACCCTCCATGACACGTTGAGGTGTATATCGCAACGGGTCACACCGGGTCACCGGGTGACCCGCGCAAAAAACCCCCCTTTTAACCCCGATTTTCCCTCATTTTTTCCCATTCCTCACCTCCTCCGCGACAAACAACCCGAAATTCCCCCTTCCCCAACGTGACATGGCCTAGGAGTTCAATTTTATCAACTTTTCTTGGATATTATCGAATTTAAGGTTTGTTTGTTAACTTCATCTCATTTCTTACCTTATTTTTCCGATTTTTAGCATAGGAAGTGAAGAAAACTTGCCCTAAGTAGAAATTAAGCTTAAATTCGATTGAGTTATTGTTGATTGACGTTCGTAGAATCATTGTGATTGCATGAACTCGAAAATTACATAGCTTGATAGGATTTTTAATAAAAGCATAGCTAGGTCTTGAATTTGAGTGTGAAACGGAAAAATTGAGTTGAACTTTGGAATTCTAGCTGGGTTGTTTATGTTGGGTGAGATGAGTCGGTTGTGCTAACTGTAATATGCTAAAAGACCGACGGATTTCCGGGTTAAGGAAATTCTGGAAATTGCAAGAAATGGATGAATTATAGGGATTCATGTAGTTAAATTCTATTCTTGTTTCTTTGTTCTCCTTGCTAAGTGCTAGGTGATGAAATGTCATCGATGGTTATTATTGTGACTAGCTGTACGAAGTCTGAGTAGTACATAGAATGTATACCGTCGAATTCTCTGAATGCACTAAGCATATTTGTTATGTTTTGTTGTTTGTTTGTGAAAATAAGTACGATCTTTCTGTAATGTTGTGATTTTGGCTAAAGACTAAGTGTGGGGTAGCTTAGCTTAACCCAACCTTAGTCGAAGATAATTTTACTTGGCTTAACATTGAACTTGTCTGTTTGGTTTGACAGGAACAATGGCAAGCAGGCAAGACAAGGGAAAAGGCGCATCAACATCAGGCGTTGGAAGAAAAAGAATTAGGCTGGGAACTACAGTCCCAGCAGCACCAGCGATTCCACGCGGCCAACGCCGTCAATACAGAACCAGATGGGTGACAGAGGAGGGGAAGAAATGGTACGCGAAGCACAAGGAAAGCAAATACTTCCCCGAAGAACACATTGACAGTGAACCGTTGGCACAGGAGTTCCCCAGGATTGTCCACAGGATCGAGGCAGTCGGGCTGAATTTCATCTTTGAAGAGCCCAAGAAATGCAACTTGCACTTGATTCGGGAATTCTACGCCAACTGGAACCCGAGTCTCATAAGTCACACCATCAAGATAAGGGGGCAAATAGTCACTTTTGAGCCCCACCACCTTAATGCTATCTTAGGGGCGCAAGACACAGATGCCCATGTGCTTCGACAGCGGAATATCACTCCACCATATGCGGACATCAGACGCACTTTGTGTGGAACCAGGTCGACAGCTCGGTGGAGCAGGCATAAGGAGAGGGGCTACCATCAGACCTTGCCCCACTCACAGATGAACAGGGAAGCCAGGATATGGCTAAAGATTGTTTGTTCCTGCCTAATCCCGGGGGTGCATATGGCAGATGTTACCCGGGATCGTGTGTGCTTGGTATACGACCTGATGAAAAGGCTGGAGATCAACGTGGGGCGGTGATTATCTCCACCATGAAGAGAGCCCGTTTGCATCAAGGGCACTTGTATGGGTTTGGTGGATTACTCACCACATTCCTGAGGGGCCTGGATATTGAGGAGGAGGCCCTTGACTACATCCCGTAGATGGAGCGGCGAGCCTTAGATGTTACCAAAACTAAGGCACTCGACACCACTCACGGGCCAGTTATTACACTAGCCGAGCGACATGCTCGGGATGATCAGTACATGGCTCGCATGTACCGGATGCAGATGCTCCAGCTGCGAATAGGCGAGAGGCCGGCAACAGAAGAGGAGCTATGGCAACTCGAGCTAGACTACCCTTTTGGCGAAAATGCCAGGGCTCTATGCCAAGTGGGGCCAGCTTTTGTGGAGCCCATGGATGATGATGTCCCCACAGATGAGGAGACACGTCATGACGAATCGGATATGGAGTCAAATGATGATGATGGGGGCGACTCAAACATGGGAGACGAGGCAGCAGCATCTGATGAGGAAGTGGAATACTTTGATTGATCAGGGAGTTTCACCACCCATTCTTGTATTATGCTAATTTTTCTGAACACTGGGGACAGTGTTCGATTTAGGTGTGGGGTGGGAGTAGTTAGGTGTTGGTTGCTGTTGTTTTTAATGTATGTTTATGTTCTGTTGTCGTGCAAGTGATAAAATTTTGACCCTGTGATTGTGGTGGGTATGTTTTGTATTGTAATTAATGTGAAGCTGTTGGTTGCTATTGAATGTTGTTAGCTGGCTGTGTACATATTTTTGTTTTATCGAAATGATCGATATTTTTAAAATTTTTTATTTTTTTCATGAATTTTTAAATATTTGGGTTTCTCGGTGTTTGTTTTCGGTTCTTTTACCGAGAATAGTCCCATTGAACCGGAGTCTTAAGTTAGTGACCGTTCCCTATAATGGATAGATGATGATCGTCTTAAGGGAAATGTAGTCGTTAGGAGTAGATATTTTTTTCATTTATTTTTCAGTTTTTTTCTTTTGTGGGTCGCATCTCAAAACCTGTAGTTACTTTATGGTTGCGGAATTCTGGTTGCGTATTGTACATGATATTTGAAATGCAGAGGTGATTGTTTTGAAAGCATGCAATTGTGTAAATATGTTGAGATCCCTAGGCCATAGAGTCGATTCAGTGTCATTGAGGCTTAATGTTTGAATTCTTGTAATTAGTTGGTTGAAGAATCTGTGAATATGTCTTGAATTGAGCATGTGCACTAAGTGTATGGTGAGGTTTTATTTATTCCATGCTATTGTGAAATGTCTAGAACTTGCCTGGTGCGTGTATGAAAGAAATAAAGGACGTGTAATGTAGGAAAGGATGTAGGCATTTTTTTGTTTTAACCGAAAGTTTCTCTTTTTCATTATCGTACCCCCCTTGAATGTACACCCTAGTTAGCCCGTTGAGCCTTTAGCCTATTATTTTTCTTTTGTCAAAAAGGTGTAAACCGAGCTTAACCCCTTCTTTTCATTATCCGTGAATTTGATCCAAAACTCTTAAGCGCTTAAGAAAAGAAAATAATTTTTCGAAAGTGTCAAAGAGTGAGAATGGTGAAACGAAAAGAAAAGCAGAGTGATGAAAGGAAAGAAAAGGTTGAAGGTGCACTCGTTATGAATTAAATATAATGAAGATGTATGAATAATCTTTGTTATTGAGTTAACTATGCTTAAAGATATGGGTCAAAATAAAGACAGACTTCAAGAATGGGAGGATGAAGGAAGAAACAATGCCCATGAAGTGATGGGATGTATTGAAAAAGCGCTTAAGGATGCTAGTGGCTATTATTGGTTAGCCCAATATTTACTAGTTTAGTAGCTTACATTACAATCCGTTAAGTCCTACGTGATCCTAGAGCACATTTCCTTATATTAGTAGAGTAATACACTAAAGGCAAGCCTATGGTTCATGACATGATGCATGTCAATTCTTTTGGGAGAGAGCGAAATTGTGTTTATATGCTCCTGCATGTAATCTTTTGAGTTCATGTGATTAAAAACGGGAAAATTCTCTTATGTTGTGAGGGCACATGCTTGACGAAAGATTAAATTTCGTGTCGCATATCTTGATCAGCTGATTTGCATGAGTTTGAAAATATCAAGAGTCGATTCTTGAGTCTAGGAGGTCTTAATGTGCTGAAGGTCATTGTATTGATAGGACCATGCGTGTTTTCTTGATGATTTGCTATATTAAATAATCGGTATGACTGTAGCTAGAATTGTCGAACCAAAGTAGCCAGGATGGGGTGTCAATTGCATGAGGTATAAGATTGTTGTTCGGGGATGAACAAGGATTTAAGTGTGGGGTAAGTGATCTTGGGCAAATTTATATGCCAAAGTGATACTCAATTGTGTCATTTTTGCCTTGTTTATCTATCGATGTTTATACATTCTCATGTGATTTGTAATAAAATGGAAATTTATGCTAACCAACATGATTAGCGTTGTTTTGCAGGTGAAATATAATTTTGGGAAGCTAAAATGCATGTTGGGAGAGATCGGGGTTGGACTCGGACGTGAGCAAGGGAAAAAGCACTTGAAGGCACAAATTAAAGGGGCTCCGCGATGGAGCCGTGTCACGCTGCCATCGCGGATGCCTTCTGCCTGGATATGGAATTCTTGGCCAAATTCCAGTGAAGGTGCGCGTTGGGGCCGTGGCACGTTGGCCTAGCCTCGCGTTGCACGTCGTGCCACGTTGGGCCTTAATACCTGGACAACCAAATTCTAGTAAGGGTCCGCGTCGGTGGCGTGTCACAGAGGCAGTGCTCCGCGATGCACTCCGTGACACGTTGCTTGTTATTTCGGGAAAAATTACCACTAGTATAAATAGAACACTTAGGTTTATTTTTAATTATTCTGACATGGTGGAGCAAGAACGTAGGTTACAAGCAGTTGAGGGGACGAAAATCTCAGGGTTTTACTCTTTCTCCTTTTTATTTAATTCAATTGTTTGTATGATTAACACTAATTTAACGATGTTTAATCCAAAAATGAGTGGCTAAATCCTCTTCTTGATGAGGTTAAGAACAATTGTATTGAAATGTAGTTATTGATCAATTGGTTTTTCATCTTTTCTTCCATGGTTGTTCTATTGATTCTTGTTCTTACTGAATTAATGTGTGGCCAATGTTAATGTATATCTAAAAAGTCTGGTTTCACTCGAGAGAGCAAGAAATTGGAAGGTTGTGAATTGATAGGATATGATATTTTCTTAGTTTGGGAAAATTGAGAATTGATTTGCCTTCAAGATAGAAATATACCTGAAAGTCGTATTAGTCAATTAAGGAATCAGTTTTGTATGGCTAGAACATGAATTTCGTTTTATCACAGAAATGTAGGTGGACGGTTCATGATTCTTAAGTTGGGTTAAATACGAGAGTTTTAATCCATTGGCAATAATTCTTGACTATCAACCGGAGGAAAGATTAACCAAAGTGTATCAATAATTTGTTTCTTTACATGTTCATTTAACCTCAGCATGCTCATATTCATAGTTCAGACTCAAATTGTATATTCGTTTTATAATTAGCATAAAATTAGAAACCAAAATACCAAACTCTTCTTCACACTGTTGTTTGCATTTTTAGAGTTAAAGTATAGTGCCACTTGAGTAGATTGTTACCCTAGCCCAGTCCCTGTGGGATCGATACTTGGCTTACTTAAGCCACTTTAATATTTGTTCGACCACGTGCACTTGCGTGTAGCTATATACCCACAGGCACCCTAACACCTCCTCCTGCCGCTGTAGTTATCTTGCAACTGGCTGGTGTCTGTCTTATGTAAAACATTACCCTAGACAGACATAGAAAGGAAAACTTAGGGACATAACCCCATACAACTTTGCTCTATAGCACGATTTGAGAAGAAGGAGGGGTAACCATACTATCATGCCTCGTAGCCTCCTGCTTATAGAATGTGGTGCACAACACATTTATAAACAAGACTCTACTAGACACAGCTTGCAGACTCCCTAGGACACGAACTGCATTGATACCAAGTTTGTCACGCCCCACCTTGGGAGGCATGACTACCACCTGGTGCCGTACTAGGACCTGAACTGCTAAGCTGACTGAACCTAAGCACCTCTGGTGCAAGGATGACTCTAACTCTAGAATAAAGAAAACAACGGGCTATATAGCGGCTGTAAATACAACCCCCGGCAGACAAGGCCTATAGCCCCTGTGAAAGTAAGCAGCTAACAAGAGACAAACAATCATAGGGAGTTCTATGCGAGCCGACAAGGTCTCCAATCAACGGCTAAACAGGGCCCCACACGGCCAACATACAACTAACCAGTTGATAATTGTAGTCTGCAAGACATTAAGAGTACAAATAGTGGTCGGGACAGGGCCCCCGCCTACCCCAAAATGTTATACGACTGAAATACAGACCTCTTTGCAACCTGGCAGCTCCGAATGAAGGGAACTGGCCCAACGGTGAACTCTGAGCAACTGCTACTGAAGATCCTGCACCCTGTCTGTCTAAATCTGCAGGAAAGTAATACAGCACCCCAGGAAGGGCGTCGATACAGTATGTACCGAATATGTGAGGCAATAGATAAACTGAATAGGACTGGAAGTAAATAGAAATTAGGGCTGAAAGATTAATTTGTACGCCTGCTGATTTGTAATCTGTATCTAACTGATAGCACATGTACATAAGCTAAGAGTGCATACTTACATATTTACACATTACAGCTAGAAGAGAAGAATTCATACAATAACCACACTTGGCCCCCATATGTCGGGAGGTACAATCTGCACATAATAACTCATTCAGTCCCCCATAAGTCCTGGTGAGCACATCTCAATCTATATACCCCTACCCAGGTTTCTACAACTCTACTGGTACTGTAGCCAACCTACCGGTTCCCTGGGTCCACAACTGGGCCCGCTTGGCCCCTGTATAGCTATGTCTGAGTCTGAAGGACTCCTGATTTCTAAACCCCGGGCGTAAAAGCTTGGAGGGGGTGTGTATACGACCAACCACGGCATATGAGGATCTGGATCCCCATCTTCGTCCCTTACGGACGGCATGCCACTCCGTAGAGCAATGCATCCTCGCCCCTGGAGGGCAGCAACACAACTATTAACCTTGGGGCGGTCATGGAAGGCTTCTAAATGAGGGAAACGCCAACCAAGGTGCTATACTGATACATCAATCTATCTGTATAAAGATAGCATATCTGGCCTTCTAGGCCTCATGTTAATACTACTCGCTTCTGGGATAATCTGCATGGTTGTCTCTAGGCACGCCTTGCGCCCATATTTGATCAGAGGATCTTGATAGTGATCATGATCTCTGGTAGTCTAGGCTGAATAGAGCGAGGTTTGAAGTGGCCTAACAATACTCTGAATGTCCTATTCGGACTTCTATAACTCATGTATAACTATGGGGTTGCGGATAACTAACTACTTTATTCTTCTAATTAAACAAATATAGGGCTGGGCTTGGTCGAACTTGCTTTTACGCGATCGGTCCCTAATCCTCCATAGGGAGCTTACCGACCTCCTTAACCTGTTGTTAACACTGTACTAGCAGAGTAATATTGACTCCTTAGGCCTTATTTGAATCCACTCGGATCTATATTACTTTTCTGGGCAATTCCCAATCCTATAGGCAATTCTATATAGACTGGCCCTCTCCTGGCACTCTATACCTCAATACCTTACAATAACCGGCTAGGGTCCTGGCCCGGTCACTGACTACTGATGTGGACCCCTCCTTGGGGTATCCACGGGTTTATCTGACTTGGACGACTGGGCTAGCTTGCTGGGCATCCTATGTGGTAACTGTTATGTCGACTAAGACTGACAATCACTGATAAGGCTAAAGGGATGGCGGACGATCACTCAATACATTGGAGAACCCTGGTGTCGCTAACTCTAGAATATAAGTATTCTGTCTCTATTTTTGGTTCTGGATCGTGCGATAACGTCAATGACCTCTAGGGATGCTTTCCTGCCAATACAGGCACCAACTGGTCATTAAACCGCTAACTGCGCCCATACTGTTTAACCAACTAATTCAGGCAAATAACTCTTGCGATCTTTCGAAATATAGGCCTGGCAACAAACATATAAGTCTACCATCACAATAAACTGAGAACTAAAAGATTTTCTGTAGTGTTCATAACGCGAATCACATTTAACCTGCTCCCTTTCATCAAGGGGAGAAGCTAACCAGAATTTATGTAATCGTAATCCCTATTAGCAGCTAATCCGAACACATCTGATGTTTATATATGTATATCAATAATAGCTAATTACAACATATCGAATTACAATCTAATGGTAGCAACTATCTGCAGCATCTGAGATCATTATTTCTATTCGAGAACATAAGTCGTAACACTATACGACTAGGATACTTGCCATGAGTTAAGCCTTACATACCTCGTTCACCGTTATCTGACTAATTGATGAGTATCAGCTCGTATTCAACTGCCATTCCCAACTGTAATCATAATAATCGAAGAATAGGGCCAACTTTATTACTATATTCGAAAAAAATGATAACTTATATATATATATATATATATATATATATATATATATATACTGACTATACTTCAACTTATCGAAAGACGATCAAAAACTCATAATTTCTCAAGAATCTAGAAGGGAGAAATACTTTAGGCACGTGATCATATTGACGTTAGTTTGAAATAATTCCACCAACTTAAGCTAGGCAGAACGACGATTTGGCGGGCGTATTTTATGAAAATAACTCCGTAACAATGCTCTCTGTAGCCTTATACTTCATTACGCGGAGTTAATTTAGATTTGGACGGCGTTTAGCGGCGTAATTGGATGATTTTAAATAGTTTCCCTTCGTTCTTACCTATGCTGGTCGAGGATATATGAATAATGAAATAACATCTATGTGTGAGGCCTTTATATACTTGAGGCGGCAGACAAGGAAATGTGGCACTCTGTTGGTCGCGCCAATTCTGCTCCGTGCCACTTTGGGTAACACAGAGGGGGCTGCTCCTTCCACTTTACCCCTCTGGGCAACTTGGTTTGGCCTCCTACCGTGAAATCTCGACTTTGCACTCGTTCGTCCTTTCCGCAGGCCCTTTCCTCGTACATATGGCACTCTAAAACTCTCAACCAACATACGAATAGGCCGGCTAAACGTTAGAAATTTACGGGGTGTAACATAAGTCTACTACATTATAAAATCACAGGGAAACCCAACCCTTATTTATTCTCAAATATTGATCATAGTCAACAAGTCTACGGTCTTGTTTAAATTACAATTTTATAACAAACCCCACTTTGAAATATTGTCTACTAGGTGAATCCTCATGTTTGACTAATTTCTTTCCATACTCCTTGTGGGATTTGATCCCAACCTAGTTAGGTTACTGTATTTTCCAGCAACCACTTTACACTTCATTATGAGATGTAATTTGGGTGTTACCATGTGACAGAAGTCATTTTAGGTAGTGTCGTTATAGTTTAAATATGTGTTATTGGTGTCAGAAGTCTAGTCATTTTTTGCGACAGTGTCCTATTATAGATAGAGGTAAAATGGCCTATTCTACAATATTAGTAGCAACTACATCAACAGTTTCCCACTCTTCTAAGTATCGCCTACAGACTACTCTAGGTCACAATCGAGGGAGGGCTGGAGGAGGAGCATCAAGTTTCAGCAGTTGTCAGAATTGTCTTTCTGCATTCGTGGGTAACCAGGACCTAGAGTCATCAACCAGTGTTGTTACAAGTAGTTTGACTATCTTCTCCCATGCTCCTTATGTGTTGGTTGACCCTAGCTCTACTCTTTCCTACGTTAATCCTTTTGTTACTAGAAAATTTGGGGTAGACTCGGTGCCATTGTCAAAGCCATTTGTTGTATCTAGGCTAATAGGCCAATCTATTATATCTAGGCGAGTTTATAGAATTTGTGACGTTTGGGTTTGTAATTTCTTGACTTCAGTCAATCTAATTTAGATAGATATGTTAGAATTTGATCTTATTATGTGTCACGAACCAAAAGTACACCCAAGTCGTAGACACGGGATAAGGAGCCCCGAAAGACCCCAAGTCGACCCATGGCATGACCATACATCTAATCCATTAACATAAGCGGAAGATTTAACATAAGAAAATGTATACATGTCATAATAATTGAGATAATACGATACATGATCCACACATGACGGCTGAATGCATCTTATAGTCTGAAGAGCCTCTAATCATGAAACAATAGAGTCTTAACATATGGTGCTCGGAACATGAGGACTCACCAAATAAGCTGATAGAGAACTTTGAGGAGCTACTGAGGAACGTAAGCCTGAGAGCTGGGTCTTGTATCATGAAACGATATATCATAGAAAGTATGTGATCAGTACGCGGAATGTACTGAGTATGCAAGGTAAGTAAAACATACATTTAAAACATGTATAAAACTCATAAGTGATCATAAGAATAGGACAACATGCTCATAACATACTTATCATACTATGACATAAGGATCAAGGTTTTCAAAACATTCGTAGCGTAAAATAATCATACTCATAATGGAAGAGCCTTACTTAACATAACTTGAGCAAGCATTCATAATCATAAACATGCATAAATCATGAGGAACAGTGGGAGATTCTCTTAACTGACATACCCCATATGAGCACACGTGTAACCCTAGTCAGGAGGGTGTTCATACCTTTCCATGGGTAGGAACCATGAAGGGCTTGACCACACATAAAAATGGCTACTTGGGCCAAGGACAAACATGAAAGAGTCCCAACATACCTACGGCGGCACATAGTTCATGAGATCTGGGGCTTAACATGGGCCCCGAACCTACTCGGTATTCGATACAACTCCCAAAAAGTATATAGTGCTCATCATAACACATACATGAGTTCATTGGCTAGTTAAATCATGATAATCGTAAACATGCTTGAACATATATGAGCTAGCCATGACTTGAGGCCCGTGGGTCAGCCAAAAACATAATTCATGATTGATAAAATTCATGCATATTTGTAGATCATGCATATAGCTTGAAATTAATAAGTTCAAAATAGATTACATAATAAATTCATAAGCAAATTCATAATTCATGTTGTGCTTATTAAAAACACCGATGGATCAGTGTATCATAAATCGATTCATCATGGGGCATGCATAATCAAGCTTAATCGTTTATAAATTAAAAATCAACAATATTATATTCAATTTAAATCTCAAAGATGATCAAAATCAATAGATTAAGATAATATTTCAAAATCGCAAGACCTATACTTAAATCATTTAGTTTTATAAAAATCAAATACAAATCCCCATGAGTTTTCAAATAATTTTGGATAATTAATATAGAAGGAGAATGAGTGTGGAAGAATACACCCATTGAAGAACTTACATACCTGGAATTAACTCCTAAAACTCTTTAAAAGCCCAAGAATGAAATTGAAGGGATTGAGGTGAAAAGCTTCAAATCTCTCCTTGAACTCCCTCTCAAAGTTTTGCATGCATGAACGGGAGTTTAGCATAGGTCATCCTCTTAAAACTCAGCTTTTCGCAAGACAAAACGACGTAATTTAGGGCCTTATATCGTGAAAAAGTTAAAAATACCCTTAATGAAGATGCCCTGAAAACTGTCCAGATCGATCCCACGGGTGGGACTAACAGGTCGTTGGAACCAACGACGACCCGACACATTCCTCGTTGAATCCACTACTAGTATCCCATTTCAGAACCCAAACAACGGATAGTCAGGACGACCCATACCTTCAACCAATGACTCGTCACATCGCCCGTGGTTAACCCCCCCGAACCTTGGCATCTCATCTCCTAACGCGTCACACCACGACCTGTCACAACAAAGTAGAGTCCACTGGAACAACTAAAATCCAAACCACGACCACAACCAATGACTCGTGGTCTATTCTAACGGGTCATTGGGATGCCCATTGAAAGTCACCTGAACAACCTATCCTCTTTCTACCACTGCAAATGTGACTCATTTTTTCCCACAACGAGTCATTACACTTCCCATGGTCTCCAGTGACACCATCCTTTCCCCAACCAACGCCAGCAAACAACGACTCGTGGTTTGTTACCACGAGTCGTTCTGTGATGTTTTGCCAGTTTTTTGCACTTTTCAATTTTAACACCCAGGTCTATTCTTAGGCCTTCCCAGGGTATTACAATATCTTCCCCTTGGAAACATTCATCCTCGAATGTATGAAACAAGCAGCAAATAGAAATATACAATTATCATAGCTATATACTGATCATTTTAACCGAAATTTTTACGGAATGACTACCTCCGAATCAAACGACATAGCTGAACTGATATCATGCTTCACATACGCAATCACACACATAAAAGAAACTTGCACACATAAACTGAACATGAAAACCAAATGGGATCATAGGGCAAAATTGACACCTCAGGTCAGAGGTGAGCCGGTAGAGAACAAATGTGGATATCTAGCCATGATATCCGCTTCGGCTTCCTACGTGGCTCCCTTAACATACTGATTCCTCCATAACACTTTCACTTAAGCTAATTCTTTGTTCCTTAGCTTATGAACTTGATGATCAAAGATTTCAACAGGGATTTCTTTATAACTGAGGCTGTCTTTTACCCCAATGCTGTCTACCGGAACTACAAAGGTTGGATCACCCAAACACTTTCTCAAAAGCGACACATGAAACACCGGATGAACTGAAGATAAATTTGAGGGAAAGTCCAACTCATACGCCACCTTACCAACTCTTCTCACAACCCGGTTGGGACCAACATAGCGGGGACTGAGTTTTTCTTTCTTTCCGAACCTCACAACTCCCTTCATGGGAGATACCTATAGAAATACCTAGTCGTCCACATCAAACTCCAAATCTCTTCTCCTTTCATCAGCATACGATCTCTGATGACTTTGAGCAATTTTTAACCGGTCCCTTATCAATTGGACCTTCACCATCGCCTCGTGAACCACATTTAGCCTATCATGGCTATCTACCAACTTCAAACCATCCGACGGGAGATCTACACCTCCGCCCATAGAGGGCCTCGAACGGTGCCATTTGGATACTAGAGTAACAACTGTTATTATAGGGAAACTCGATCAATGGCAAATGATCATCCCAACTACCTTTGAAATCCATACACATGCCCTCAACATATCCTAGAGGGTCTGAATGGTTCGTTCTGCTTGGCCATCCATTTGCGAATGGAATGTTGTGCTAAGTTTAATTTGAGTCCCAAGTACCTTTTGAAAAGACCGCCATAACTGGGAGGTAAACTGAGTACCTCGGTCTGAAATAGTAGACAAGGGAACTCCATGAAGTCGAACCAACTCCCGAATATACAACATGGCATAATCATCTGCTGCATCTTTGGTCTTGACGGAAGTGTGCAGCCTTGGTTAAACTGTCAACTACCACCCAAATGGAGTCGTATTGCCGGCGAGTACGGGGTAGACCTGTAACGAAGTCCATATTAATTTCTTCCCACTTCCAAGTGGGGATGCTGATATTCTAAAGTACGCCTCCCGAACATTGGTGCTCGACCTTCACTTGCTCGTAGTTTGGGCATTTCGCTATGAACTCTGCAATATCCTTCTTCATAACATCCCACCAATAGATTTCTCGCAAGTCCTGATACATCTTCGCGGATCCTGGATGAATAGAATATCTAGTACCATCATCCTCATGCAATATCCGGAGTCTCAAATCACCTACATCTAGGACAAAGAAATGACCCTGAAATCGTAGCACACCATCTCCCCCTTAGGAGAAAACCTCCACCTTTTGACTCTGCACCGCCTCCTTCAGCTACCTCAAAATGGGATCCTCATCTTGCCTGGATTTAACATCAACCACCAAGGACGATTCTGACCCGCTATGTGCAACCACAGCGCCATCGGCTGAGTTGGTCAATCTATCTCCCAGTCTTGCAAGTCTATGGACATCTTTCACCAACTCCTTCTTCCCCTTATCCACACGAGACAAACTCCCCATTGAGAGCCTAGTAAGCGCATCTACAACCACATTTGCCTTGCCCGGGTAGTAAAGTACACTCATGTCGTAGTCCTTAAGCAACTCCAACCACCTACTTTGTCGAAGATTTAGACCCTTCTGCATGAACACATATTGCAAGCTCTTGTGATCCATAAATACATCCACATGAACCCCATACAAGTAATGCCACCATATCCTTGATGCAAACACTACCGCGGCCAACTCAAGATCATGGGTTGGGTAATTCCTTTCGTGAAACTTTAACTATCGTGAAGCATATGCTATCACCTTCCCGCGCTTCATCGACACACATCCCAATTCAAATCTCGAAGAATCACAATATACAATAAAGCCATCGGTACCCTCGGATAAAGTCAACACTGGTGTTGAAGTAAGTCGGGTCTTTAATTCTTGGAAGCTTTTCTCACAATCCTATGACCATTGGAACTTCACCTTTTTCTAAGTCAGCCTGGTCAAAGGTGCCACAATGGATGTGAAACCCTCCACAAACCTCTGGTAGAAGCCTTCTAGGCCCAAGAAACTTCGAATTTCTGAAGGATTCACTGGTCTCGACCAATTCTTCACCACTTCGATTTTTTGATAATCTACCCTTTTGCCCTACCTTAACACCACATGGCACAGAAATGCCACCGAGTCCAACCAAAATTCACACTTGCTAAACTTTGTATATAACTGACGATCCTTGAGGGTCTGAAGTACTACCCTCAAGTGAGCGACATGCTCCTCCTTGCTCCGCGAGTATATAAGGATGTCATCAATGAACACATTCATGAACATGTCTAAGTATTCCTCGATTACCCTATTCATTAGATCCATAAAAGTTGTAGGAGCATTGGTTATTCCAAAAGACATAACTACAAACTCGTAGTGGCCATATCGGGTTCTGAAAGCTGTCTTTGGAATGTCACTTACCCGAATTCTGAACTGGTGATATCCGGACCTAATATCTATCTTTGATAAACACCTGGCACCCTGAAGCTCGTCAGATATCATCAATCATGGGCAAGGGGTACCTATTTTTGATGGTGACCTTATTAAGTTGTCGATAATCAATACACATCCGTAGGGAACCATCCTTCTTTCGAACAAATAGAACCGGTGCACCCTATGGAGACTTGCTTGGTCTAATGAAACCCTTATCCAAAAAATCCTTTAACTAATCCTTTAACTCCTTTAGCACGGGTGGAGTTATCTTGTATGGAGGGATAGAAATAGGTTGCGTATTGGGCAGCAGATCAATACCGAAATCAATCTCCCTCTCTGGAGGAACTCCTGGCTAATCATCATGAAACACCTCTAGATATTCGCATACCACCAAGACTAAATGAATGCTCGGGGTCTCTAAATCCACATCCTTAATGCTAACTAGGTGGTACACGAAACCCTTAGAGATCATCTTCTGGGCCTTAAGATAGGAAATAAACTGACCGGCTCGTACGACAGAATTACACTTCCATTCCAAAACTGACTCCCCCAGAAATTGGAATTACACTGCACGGGTCCTACAATTAATCGATGCATAACATGAAAAAAACCAATCCATACACAAAATAATGTCGAAATTAGTCATGACCAATTCTACTAAGTTTCCGGAGGTAACCTTATGCAACACTGTGATGGGGAAACCTTTATATACCAACCTAGCTACAACTAACTCTCCAACTAGAGTAGATACGAAGAATGGTTCGGATAGAATATCAGGACTAATCCCAAAACTACTAGCAATGTAAGGGATCACAAAAGACAAGGTAGCTCATGGATCTAACAAAGCATAAGCATCGATATAGAAGACTTGAAACATACCCGTGACCATATCTGGTGAAGCCTCCTGCTCCTGACAAGGTACTAGAGCATAAAACTTGTTCCGACGCTGACCACCTGCTGAACTAGTGGAGGCTCCCTACTGAGGGGCTCTTGCTGCTGGAGCGGTAGAAATAGCTGCAGGAAAATCTCTGATCCTATACCCGGGTTTTCCACACCCAAAACAAGCATCCGCACCGACCAGGCACCTCCCGGGATGATTTTTGCCACATCTCGCACACGCTTGGAAAGTGCACTCCACTTGTGTACTACCATGGTCCTTCGAGCCTGGCACCCTGCTCCTCTAGTCTCCCTTGAACCTAGTTGGCGTACTAGCTGATCATGGAGTTGGAGCAGTGATCCTGTGCTGAGGCTGCTGTCGTGATCCACCTCCTGACCTAGTTTAAGAAACCCTATAGCTGTCGGTCCTAGCCCTCTTGGCCTCCTATGCCTCCTATAGACCGACTCCATCTTTTGGGCATGCAATACAGTACAAGCAAAGTCAATGTCCCAGTGTAGCATGGCGATCCGGCAATCCTTATCTATGTGATTTTCTATTCCATGCATAAAGTGGCTCACCCTAGCCCGCTGATCTTCCACCAACTCCGGAGCATATTTAGATAGTCGAGTGAACTCCAAGGCATACTCCTAGACTGACATGTTGCCCTGCTTCAAATACACAAACTCTGTCGCCTTGATCTCCCTCATTACCCGAGGGAAGAATCGATCCATGAACACGATATGGAACTCATCCCAACCTATCGGGCTTGCACCCACTACCCTAGCTCCTCTCCATTGCTTGAACCATATATGAGCTACCCTCTTGAGCTGATAGGAGGTCAAATCGACACATTCCCTCTTATTCACCCATATAACCTAGGTGATCTTAAGAATTTCCTCAATAAAGTCATGTCTCATCTACCTTCGACCCTATGAACTCCGGAGGGCTCATCCTCAGAAAGTCCCTTACCCTAGCAGCTGCCACATTTCCATTTTGTGAATAATAGGCCACAGTCTGATTCTAGACCTGATCTGTCATGGCCTGTGCCAACATCTGGATTGCCGCCCTAAACTCAGCGTGGGCGGCTGGCTCTGGTACGTGCCTCTCATGAACGGGTGGAGCTAGCGGGTGCTCCCATCATGTGCACCCTCATGATCATCATTGTTACCATTCCTCCTAGCATTTACTTGGTGTGGAGGCATGATTCTACAAACACGAATAGCATTAATTAGGGGAGTAAAGGACATTCATTGCATGACATAGATCATGAAAGAAGGGAACATTCCTAAAAGTCTAGTAGCCTCTTCTTCATAAGTGTACGCGCTTCACACCCATGACAAAGACTCTACTTTACGCGACTTTCAAAAACCCTAGGACACTTCAAACCTATGGCTCTGATACCATGTTTGTCACGACCCAAAACTACACCCGAGTCATAGACACGGGACAAGGATCCCCGAAAGACCCCAAGTCGACCCATAGCATCAGCATACATCTAATCCATTCACATAAGCATAAGACTTAACATAAGAAAACGTAAACATGTCATAGTAATGGAGATAATACGATACATGATCCATGCATGAAGGTTGAATACATCTTATAGTCTGAAGATGTGGCCTATGCTTCAAGACAGCTAGTGAAGCAGGAAGAAAATTACCCACGCATGATCTTGAGCTAGCTGCAGTTGTATTTTCCTTGATGATCTGGCTGCATTACTTGTATAGAGTCCATGGTGATGAGTTTAAAGATCACGAAAGCCTATAGTACTTGTTTAAGCAGAAAGAATTGAATCTAGGGCAGAGGAGATGGCTAGAGCTACCAAATGATTACGATATTGATATCTTGTACCATCTTAGTAAGGCCAAAGTGGTCGATTCTCCTTGACATAAATCAATAGGAAGTTTGAGCCATTTAGAATTATGTAAGATTGAGATGATGAAAGGATTGCAAAAGTTAGCTGGTCAACCAATTCAGTTGTTAGATACGAATGATGTAGGAGTAGTTATCTAGAACGCAATAGTGTATTCCCTTATGTTAGAGGTGCAACAATTAACGTATGAGGATCTAGAGTTTCCAAGAATAGGGGGAGAAATCCCACAGTAGAAGCATCCATTGTTCGAGCTTGGGAAAGATAGGGTTATCAGACAGCAAGATTGTCTGTGTGTACTGGATGTAGGGGAACTTCGAAAGAATATCTTAGTATAGGCACATTATTTTGATTATTCAATACACTCAATTGGATGCGACATTGACTAAAGAAGGTAGACAAAGGGCAAAGTAGAGAAAAAGCCAAGCTGACTGAATTTAATCTTTCAGTGGAATTGGGGCTTACCTTATATCATATCCTCTCTCTTTCAAGGAAGACTTGAATTAATTAATTAGAGGATAAATTGTCATGTTGGTGGAAGAAATTCCGCATTCATATCCCTACATATGTAGGCAAACTGATTCCTAAGTTGGTCTTGAGAGCCCAATAGGATTAAGAATGAATTTAATGAGGAATCCTAGCTTGATCTTGGAGGAAAATTTCAACTCCATGCATTCATGAGAGCACAATGACCTAGGCTAGGTTAAACCCTCTTAAAACACTCTCTAGAAAGCTTAAAATGACATCATTAAGAAGTTATAAGCTTAGGAATTTATAAAAATACCCCTAGGAACACGTAACTAAAAGTTGACTATCAGGCACCACGAGTCGTACCCACGAACAACGACTCGTGGTTTCCTCTCCTTTCTATCCAATTAAATTTTTGAAGCTTACTATTTCTCAAACCACGAGCCTCACAACGACTCGTTGTTTCCTACAATGAGTCGTACAATGGCTCGAGGTTAGGGGTCTCCATCCCCCATACTATCATTCCATGACTTCATACAATGACTCATTGTTACCTTCAATGAGTCATTCCATGGCCCATTTCTTCCCCTAAGTCTACTATTCACTCAGATACTGAAACTCTTTCCCACGACCCATCACACCAAACAATGAGTCGTACCTTAACTCACAGGTATAACATCTGACATCTAATAGCTCATCATAACTCCTGACCATGACTTGTTACTTCAACCTATGACTCATGGAAACACTGCTGGCTCAACATGACTCCCTCCTACGACCCATACCAAGGAACAACTCATACCCTAAGTCGTTCTGAGAGAAAAATGTAGATTTTTCTATTGAATCTGCTACATGTCTAGGGTTTGGTCGTAGGGACTTTTGGAGTGCTACAGATTATCGAAAAGGAGAGTGTAGACTTGGTTTTTTATCAGTTAAAGGGGGTATCGCACATATGGCACGGGTAATAGTAGAAAGGTCATAGGGTAGGCATAACTCATGTTGATTGGGATGAGTTCATGATAGCTTTCTTGGACAGGTTCTTCCCACGGGAGATGAGGGAAGCAAAGGTTGCATAGTCCATCAACCTGAAGCAAAATAATATGATGGTGTAGGAGTATGCCTTGAAGTTCATCCAGCTGTCCAAGTATGCTCCTGAGATGGTTGCCGAGCCTAGGGCTAGAATGAGCAAGTTTGTATCAGGAGTCCCATATTTGGTGGTCAAGGAGCATAGGACCGCTATGCTTATTAGTGACATGGATATCTCTCGACTTATGATTCATGCCCAGCAAATTGAGGAGGAGAAGATGAAGGATAAGGAGAGGGAGACCAAGAGAGGTCTAGCCCATCAATTGAGGAAAGGGAACTTTGAGTACTCTCAACAAAGGATAGGAGAAGGGCATCGCTCAGCAGTCCCATCAGAGGTCATCAGCCCTGCTCCATCGTCATCTAGTGTTCCATCTAGGACTAAGGGTGATCAGAGGGGTAGAGAACCAGGCTCTAAGACTCAAAGGAGAATGTCTAGAGGATGCATACTCCCAGCCTGCAAGAAGTGTGGTAAGAACCAACCAAGAGAATGCTTCTTGTTTTGGATATGCTCAACCCAATCACAAAATTAGAGATTATCCTTCAGTTAGATAGGGTGACGATAGAGGTCGTGCCCCAGCCACCTCTTCAGAAACTCTAGCAGCTTCCCATCCCAGCAGGGCGCATAATTTATTGTAGGTGGTGTACAATGCTATAACCATTTCAATGCACTTTTATCCCACCAGGACTAGGAGAGCTCACTAGATATGGTCACTGGTATTTTACGAGTCTTTCACCTTGATATTTATGCATTGTTAGATCTAGGGGCCGTATTATTCTTCATGACTCCCTATGTTTCTATCAGTTTTGGTGGTCAGTCCCGAAATTCTCTCAAAACCCTTCTCAGTCTCTACTCCTATTAGTTAACCAATTTTAGCATGGAGAGTATATAGAAATTGGCCAGTTACAGTTTTCCAAAAAGTCTCCTCCGCTAATCTAGTATAGCTAGACATGACTAACCTCGATGTTATCTTTGGCATGGATTAGTTGTACTCTTGTTATGCTTCAGTCTATTGTAGAAGCCAAATAATAGAATTCTGATTTTCTGGTAAATAAATCCTAGAGTGGGAAGGTAGTTCTTCATTGCTTGTAGATCGCTTTGTCTCCTACCTTAAGTCCAGGAAAATAATTTTCAAGAGTTGTGTATATCATTTAGTTCGAGTTAAGGATTTTAAGTCTGAAACCCCAAATCTCCAGTCAGTCCCAATTATTTGTATGTATCTAGAAGTGTTCCTAGATGATCTACCTTTGACTTTAGGATAGACCTTATCCCTAATAGCAACCCATATCTATTCCTCCTTACAGAATAGCTCCAACTGAGCTTAAGCAGTTGAAGGAACAATTGAAGGATCTCTTAGATAAATGCTTTATTAGGCCTAGCAAGTCCCTTTGGGGTGCTCTAGTCATTTTCATTTAAAAAAAAATGGTTCTCTTAGGATATGCATAGACTACCACCAGTTGGAAAAAGTCATAATGAAGAATAAGTATCTCATTCCTTGGATTGGTGACTTGTTTGATCAAATTTAGGGTGCTAGTTTTTTCTCCAAGATAGACCCCAAATTCGGATCTCACCAGCTCAGAGTTCGAGAGTGTGACATTACAAAGACAACCTTCAGGACTCGATATGGTCTCTATGAATTTGTAGTTATATCTTTTAGACTAACAAATGCTCCTGCAGCTTTTATGAATTTGATGAACAGGGTTTTCAAGCAGTACCTGGATTTGTTCATCATTATCTTCTTAGATGATATTCTTTCATACTCTTTGAGCAAGAAAGAGCATGCCGCTCATTCTAGAATCATGTTGCAGACTCTTAAGGACCGTCAGTTGTTTGCTAAGTTTAGCTAATGTGAGTTGTGTCTTAAGTCAGTCGCCTTTCTTGGGCATGTGGTATTTAGAGACGGTGTGTAGATAGACTCTTAAAAGATTGAGGTGGTGAAGAACTGGCCTAGACCTATTAATCCTACCGATATTAGAGGCTTTTTGATTTTAGCTGGCTACTATAGGAGATTTGTAGAGGGATTTTATCCATTGCCTCACCTTTGACCAGGTTGACTCACAAGAAGTTCAAATTTCAGTTGTCCGATGCATGTGAGAAGAGCTTTCACGAGCTAACGGCTCGACTTATTTCCACTTCCATTTTGACCCTACCAGAGAGCACAAATAACTTTGTAGTGTATTTTGATGCCTCTAAAGTTGGCCTCAGGTGTGCGTTGATGCAGCATGGTAAGGCCATTGCCTATGCTTTGAGACAACTTAAAACACATGAGAAGAATTACCGAATACACGACCTTGAGTTAGTAGCGGTGGCAAATGCTCTTAGCAGGTTTTCCATGGGGAGTGTAGCTCAGGTGGAGGATGAAAAAAAGGAGTTAGTTAGAGATGTCAATAGGCTTGCTCGCTTAGGGGTTCACCCTACAGATTTATCAAGTGGTTGTGTCATTGTTCAAAATGGTTCAGAATCTTCATTGGTGACAGAAGTTAAGTCGAAATAGGATGAGAATACTCTGGTTAAGTTGAAGGAAGTAGTATGGAATCAAAAGTGGAGATTTCCCTAGGGGAAGATGGTGTACTCTAATAACAGGGTCGACTATGAATTTAGAGTATGGATAACTTGAGAGAGTGAATATTGAGAGGGGCTCACAGCTCTTGGTACTCTATCCACCCAGGTGCCACTAAGATGTACCATGATCTATGGGAAGTCTATTAGTGGAATAGCATGGAAAGGACATTGCTGAATTTGTGGCTAACTATCCAAATTGCCAACAAGTTAAGGTGGAGCACTAGAGACCGCGAGGTATGATGCAGTATATCAGTATTTTGACTTGGAAGTGGGAAGAGATAAGTATGTATTTCATTATAGTTTTACCTCATAAACGCTGACAACATGATTCTATATAGGTGATTGTAGACTGAATGACTAAGTTAGCACATTTTCTACCAATTAAGACCACAGATTCAGTTGAGAATTATTCTAGACTTTCCATTTGGGAGTTTTTTAGGTTGCATGGAGTCCTATTGTCCATCATCTCAAATAGAGATACTCAGTTTACCTCACAGTTTTGGAATTCATTTTAGAAAGGATTTGGTACTAAGGTTAAGATTAGCACGACTTTTCACCCACATACAAATAGTCAGGATGAGTGGACCATTTAGACTTTAGAGGTCATGTTTAGAGCTTGTGTGATCGATTTTAAAGGTAATTGGGATGATCACTTGCCTCTCATTGAGTTTGCTTATAATAACAGTTACTACTCCAGTATTCAAATGGCATTGTTGAGGCTCTTTATGGGCATAGATGTAGATCACTTATTGGATGATTTGACGTAGGCGAGGCTACATTGAGATAGGCGAGGCTATGGTGAAGGAATTAAAGAAAGGTTGAAAATAGCTCAGAGTTGTTATACCCCAAAAGCCCAAAAATCAAACCCGGGAGTTGAAATGGAGAAAACCTTAAAAACTGGCACCAATGATAACACAAAAGTTGGGAATCCCAAAACTAGAGTATGAACTTAAAATAAATACTGAAGCAAAACTAGAAAACTAATTGAAAAGACTAAACAAGAACTAAGAGATATGGATTTAACAAGATCCAAGTAACAACGAATTGGCTATAGGTAAAGCAGACGCCTTTACTTGAGAAACTAATCAAGTTTAGAATTAGATTTGACCGCTTCGTGAGTAACATTAGACAACAATTAGTAAGTGTACTAATCGCCTTCTAAGAATACCAATAAGAAACTGAAGATATCAAGAAAGAATTATCTTACTACCATGAACTATGAACTAGTTAGGTTGCAAGATAAATCCAAAAGTAATCTTCTACAAAGGTTCAAATGAACTCTCAAATATATTAATATTCAAAAATCTGATTTTCATGAATGAACAAAAGCCCTTTTATATAGTAGTGAAGAAGGGGTTGGTCAAAATTAATCATAAATGAAAATGATACTTCCTAGGACCTAGAAAACTACCACACACATTATCCTATGAAGTCAACATAGAATAAAACAACTATTAAATGGCATAGAAGGATTCCACACACAAAGTCCTAGGAGTCAACATAGAATAAAAAAACTTTAAATTTAATTCTAGAAACTCATTTAAAAAATGTTGCATTCTTTTCTCCAATTAGGGGTTGATTTGGGCTCCATTTCATCTCCTCTTGGACTTTAATTTGGTCCTTCAGATAGATGTGAGACTTGGAGACAATATCTTCATTGGGCTTGAGATCTTCTTCCTTTTTTGGTCTTCAAATTTCCTTCCAGCCCATTAAGTTGGTCTTCGAATTTCCTTTTTTGGGATCTTATCACGGGTCCTCTTGGAACTTCCAAAGCTTCCTTAGTTGATGATTAGTTTCCGTGGATGTTATCATTCCGCTCTTCATCAAGAGAATTCATCCTCAAATTCAATGCTTTGTCAAATAAAGAAAGATCAGCAACATTAAAGGTAGCACTAACTTGACATTCACTAGGAAGATCAAGTTTGTAAGCATTGTCTCCAATCCTTTCAAGGACATCAAACGGACCATCTCCTCTAGGGCGTAACATGGATTTTCTTTTGGTAGGAAACCTTTCCTTCCTAAAGTGCACCCATACTAGATCTCCAGGCTTAAAAATAACAAATTTTCGCCCCTTATTTCTTCTTAAGGCAGTTTGTTCATTCTCCCGTTCAATTGCAAGCCTTGTTTGTTCATGAATCTTTTTCATCATTTCAGCCTTCTTCCTACCATCAAGATTAACAATATCAATAGTAGGCAAAGGTAGTAAATCAAGGGGGGTGAGGGGATTAAATCCATAAACAACTTCAAAAGGAGACTTACAGTAGAAGAATGGATAGTTATATTATAGGCAAACTCTACTATGGGCAAATGTTCCTCCCAAAAGGTTAGTTTTCCCTTTAAAACATCCCTTAACATATTCCCTAAAGTCCTATTAACTACTTCTGTTTTCCCATCAGTTTGCGGGTGACAAGATGTAGAAAATAACAATTTAGTCCCCAATTTTCCCCAAAGAACTCTCCAAAAGTGACTTAAAAACATAGAGTCCCTATCACTAATAATAGTTTTAGATATACCAAGTAATTTAACCACTTCTTTCGCAAATAAATCAGCCACATGTGATGCATCATTAGTCTTTAAAATGGAATAAAATGAGCCATTTTTGAAAATCGGTCTACCACTACAAATATACTATCCTTACCATGTTTAGTTCTAGGAAGGCCTAACACAAAATTCATGGAAATATCAATCCAAGGATAAGTAGGAATAGGTAAAGGAGTATAAAGACCATGTGGTAACACTTTTGATTTGGCCTGTTTACATTCAAGACACCGGGAACACACTTTCTCAACATCCTTTTGTATGCCAGGAAAAAAAATGTTCAACAAGTATATCCAAATTTTTTGGAACTCCAAAGTGTCCCATGAGCCCACCACAATGTGCTTTCCTAACAAATAATTCACACAAAGAGCTTTTAGGAATACACAACTTATTTTCCTTAAAATGGAATCCCTCTTGAAGATTGAACCGCTCATAAGGACCCAACTTACACTATGAAAACATCTTGCCAAAATCAGAATAATTAGCATAAAGGCCCTTGATTTGATAAAAACCCATCAATTTAGAATTAATAGAAGAGACCAAGACATACCTTCTTGAAAGTGCATCTGCAACCACATTTTCTTTTCCTTTCTTGTAAGCAATGACATATTGGAAAGTTTCAATGAATTCAACCCATTTTGCATGCCTACCATTTAGCTTACCTTGGCTCTTCAAGTATCTTAAGGATTCATGGTCAGTCTTAACCACAAACTCTCTAGACCACAAATAATGTCGCCATGTAGCTAAAGCTTTGACCAAAGCATATAGCTCTTTGTCATAAATTGAGTACTTCAATGTAGCTCCACTCAAATTTTCACTAAAGTATGCAATAGGCTTGGAATCCTGCATTAAAACGTCACCTATTCCTCTTCTGGAGGCATCACATTCAACCTCAAAAGACTTAGAAAAATCAACCAATTGCAAAAGAGGAGCAGAACACAATTTTTCTTTTAATAAGTTAAAAGCAGCATCTTGTTCTTTTCCCCATGTGAAAACCTTTTTCTTCTTAATAACTTCAGTTAAAGGAGCAGCAATGGTACTAAAATCTCTAGCAAACCTCCTATAAAAACTAGCAAGCCCATAAAAACTCCTAATCTCAGTTACACTCTTAGGTTTGGGCCATTCTTTGATTGTCTTGATTTTGTTTTCATCAACTTCAACTCCCTTAGAACTGAACACAAAACCCAAGAATACCACACGATCCACAAAAAAGGTACACTTTTTGAGATTAGCAAACAATTGTTGCTTCTTAAGAACTTCGAGAACTTGTTTTTGGTGTTCAACATGCTCATCCAAATTTTTAGAAAAGATCAAGATGTAATCAAGATAAACCACCACAAACTTTCCATGAAAATCCTTAAAAATATGATTCATCAATCTCATAAAATTGTTGGGTGCATTAATCAATCCAAATGGCATAACTAATCACTCATAAAGCCCATATTTGGTCTTAAAAGCAGTTTTCCATTCATCTCTAGGATTCATTTGAATCTTATGGTAACCACTTTTTAGATCAATTTTAGAAAAAATTTTAAACCCATGTAATTGGTCTAACATGTCATCAAGACGAGGAATAGGATGACGATACTTTACTGTAATCTTGTTGATAGCTCCACAATCGACACACATCCTCCAAGATCCATCCTTTTTTGGGCACCAATAAAACAGGAATAGAGCAAGGACTCATGCTCTCTCGTACAAACCCCTTTTCAAGTAACTCTTCAACTTATCTTTGCAACTCTTTTATCTGTTCAAGATTACTTCTATAAGAAGGCCTATTTGGAATTTGGGCTCCAGGTACAAAGTCAATTTGGTGCTTAATGCCATGCAAAGGTGGTACACCATTAGGAATATCCTCAGGAAAAAAATTAGCAAAATTCTGCAAAAGAAAAGTAACACTACTCGACAAAGAAGAACTTAGTATCTCAGAATTAATCAAGACTTCTTTATAAGTAAGTATTATTACAGGCAGTCCCTCTTTTCTTGCATTCAAACACTCCTTGGCTTTTATATAGAAACTCTCTTTTTTCTTTTTCTTAGCCTCTTTCCTCTTAAAAATTTTTCATTTTTTTCTGTTCGAGCCCTCTTTTACCTCTTTGCTTATGTTTTTTCCTTCTTTTTCTCTCTCTTGGCCATCTCTTTTTTTTTTCTAACTCTTGGCCAGAACTCTTTTCTTTTCCCTCGAGCTCACTTTTATTCCCTCCCTTTTGTTTTCCCATTGATTCCCACAATCTCTTTTGATCTCCAAACACTTGAGAAGGAGTTAAAGGTGCAAGAGTATACTTCTTTCCATTAAGCTCAAGAGAATATCTATTCTTTCTTCCATCATGAAAAGTATTCCTATCAAACTGCCACGAACGACCAAGCAAGATATGACAAGTTTGCATAGGAATCACATCACAAAGAGTTTGATCCTCATACCGACTAATATTAATTGAAATCATGCATTGTTTGTTCACTTTCAATTCACCACTATCATTCAACAATTGGAGTCTATAGGGCTTAGGTTGTTTCATGCATGCAAGCCCTAACATACCTACGAAGTGTGAACTCATCACATTAGCACAACTACCACTATCAATAATTATAGAACAAGTTTTTCCCTATATCCCACACCTTGGAGGGAATATATTCTCCCTTTGTTCATCACTATCAATTCCCAAACTGGTAGACATAAGCCTCCTAACTACCCTAATCAAACTATGATTAAAAGAAAGTTCTACACTATCTTCACTTTCACCTTCATCTTCGTCCTCTTTCTCACTCTTTTCACTCTCATATTCTACTTCAAAAACCTTCCTAGCTACCCCAACAAGACCATCATTAGGCATTTCTACATCATCTTCACTCATACCTCCCTCTTCTTTCTCATCCTCACTTTTTTCACTCTTATATTTTCCATCTTCTCTCAAGATAATGTTTCTTCTAGTTGGACATTCATGCATCATATGCCCTCTCCCATGACATTTATGACATTGAATGGTACTGGAAGGTTTAGATGACTTAGGAAAAAAGATTTACTTCCCTCTTTCTCATCGACTTTACCCTTGCCTTTGTCTTCTTGAGGTCTAGAAGATACTTCTTGTTTTGACCATGGCTTCTTGTAAATGGTGTTTGGTTGATTCCTTCATGAACTAGCCTGATGTTTTCTTTTAATTTGCTTTTCCACTTTTACATCCAAATCTACTAATTCATCTAAAGATACATATGGTTTTATCTCTTCTACATCAGTTATTTGTCTATTTAAACCATTAAGAAATCTAGCCATAGTAGCCTCTTCGTCTTCCATGCAATTAGCTTGGATCATGGACATATCCATAGATTTAAAGTATTCATCAACAGTCATGGTTCCTTGCTTCATTGATTGAAGATGCTATTGTAGGTCTCTTTGCAAATGCGAAGGCACAAACCGTTTCTTCATGACTCTCTTAATCTCAGCCCAAGTAGCAATGGGTGGTTCTCCATCTTGTTGTCCATCCCTTGTAAGCTTTTTCCACTAAATAGAAGCATAGTCAAAAAATTCAACAACAACAAGCTTAACCTTCTTACCTTCTGAATAATTGTGATAATCAAAAATGGCCTCAACTCTCTGCTCCCAATCAAGGTAAAAATCTAGATCTCTTGATCCCTTGAAAGATGGCATCTTCATATTTATGCTATTTATGTTGTCATCTTCCAATCTAACTCGTTGTCTCCTTCTATCTCTCCCTATCCTATCTAGATTTACATCAAAATCAATAACCAAATCGTAAAAAGGATTTTCTTGATTCACAATGGGGGCATGGGGTACATTTCTCCTATTTTGAGGTTTAGGATTATTTTGGGGTGGTACAAAAGGTTGATTTCCCCTCCTAAGTTCAGCTATTGTCTCATTTTGTTCAGCAATGACATCCTTTATCTCTTAGAATTGTAAGTTCCATCTTTCAAATTATTGGTGCATAGCTTGTAAAGTAAAATAATTTCTTGCTCGGATATACGCTTCTTGAGAAATCCCCCTTTCACCATCACTATCACCTGTATTAGACATCTTAAAGAAAATAGTGTATCACTCAAACTTGGCTTCTTTTTTTTCCCTTAATTATTCTCACCCACTCCTGCCTTTTTCCTCTCAAATGACCTTTGGAAAGAGAATTTGTGGATTTATATTTAACCCCACTAGTAACAGGTCCATAGTAGTAAAATAAGGAATTTTGGGGCAAAAAAAATATGAAGAACCAACCCTAGAAAGAATAGGATTTAGTTGAAACAAGACTCGAACAAAAGGAAAGGGTTTTAGAACAAGATAAAGATCTAGGATTCCCTCTTCTTGTGTTCTATAAAAAACCTCTCTTTCTTTGCTTTTTTCTTTTGAAACAATTAGATGAGAAAAAACTTCTTGAAGAGCAATAAAAAAATTTTTTGCTTTGTTTAATTGTTACTGTTCACTGCCGTAATAGTGTTTTTAATGTTACTGTTCACTGCTACAGTAAGTTTTTTTTTATTTTTGCTCTTTGTTCAAGAAACTCCCAAGATCATCTATAATGGAATCTTGATAGAACTACTCTGATGCCACTTGATAACACAAAGATTGGGAATCCCAAAACTAGAGCATGAACTTAAAATAAATACAGAAGCAAAACTAGAAAACTAATTGAAAAGACTAAACATGAACTAAGAGATATGGATTTAACAAGATCCAAGTAACAACGAATTGGCTATAGGTAAAGCAGACGCCTTTACTTGAGAAACTAATCAAGTTTAGAATTAGATTTGACCGCTTCGTGAGTAACATTAGACAACAATTAGTAAGTGTACTAATCGCCTTCTAAGAATACCAATAAGAAACTGAAGATATCAAGAAAGAATTATCTTGCTACCATAAACTATGAACTAGTTTGGTTGCAAGATAAATCTAAAAGTAATCTTCCACAAAGGTTCAAAAGAACTCTCAAATGTATTAATATTCAAAACCTGATTTTCAGGAATGAACAAAGACCCCTTTATATATTAGTGAAGGGGTTGGTCAAAAGATATCATAAGTGAAAATGATACTTCCTAGGACCTAGAAAACTACCACACACATTATCCTATGAAGTCAACATAGAGAAAAAAAACTATCAAATGGAATAGAAGACTGCCACACACAAAGTCAAGGGAGTCAACATAGAATAAGACAATTTTAAATTTAATTTTAGAAACTAATTAAAAAATGCTGCAGCATTTTCTCCATTTAGGGGCTGATTTGGGCTCCATTTCATCATCTCTTGGACTTTAATTTGGGCCTTTAAATAGATGTAAGACTTGGAGAAAATAACGTCATTGGGCTTGAGATCTTCTTCCTTTTTTGGTATTCAAATTTCCTTCCTGCCCATTAAGTTGGTCTTCAAATTTCCTTTTTTGGGATCTTGTCATGGGTCCTCTTGGAACTTCCAAAGCTTTCTTAGTTGATGATGAGTTGCCATGGATGTTATCAACCAAGCATAGAACGAGGTGGGATGACTCATTGGTGCAGCCCACGAGTCCTTATGTGACTCGTGGGGAGGCCAGTGAGGATTTTGGGAAGTTAGACAAAAAGTACCCCTCAGCGTGACAACAACTCGTGGTCAGACCCCACGAGTCATTGGGTCAGTCGTGGGGTAAGTCGTGGTCAAGAAAGAAGGTTTTGTTGCAGCCGAGGCAGTGTACTTCATGGATGGTGACCACGAGTCGTGGTCACCAGATCACAAGTCATTAGGTCTCCCGTTCTGAGCCCAAGAGAATTATTGAATAGTGTACTTCATGACCGACTCCATGAGTCGTGGTCCTTGGCAATGAATCATTAGCTCCCCCACTGGGACCACCTGGCAGTTATTTTCTGCGAATTCAGTAAGGGCTTTTCGGTAATTCCAAAAAATTCTAAGGCCTAAAATTATGACATTTTGAGTTATGAATAGTGACTTTTAAAGGGGCTAAGTTCATTTCATGCCTCATTCATTCATACATGCAAGGTAGAAGACTTGAGAGGGTGATTAAGCCTAGCATTAATCAAATTCATGGATTTGAATAGGAGAATTCATGGTTTAATTTGAAAATTGGGCATGGATGTGAAATGATTCACCCATTCTAAAACCCTACATACCTAGGGGCACTTGGTTCTTAATTCCCTTGAAAGCCCAAGATGGAAATTTGGAGAATTTGAGGAAGAATACTTGAATCACCTTCTACTCCCCTCTCTACTCTTGCATGCCTGAAATGAGGCTTAACATGGACCAATCCCCCTTAAAAGACCATATTTGAACCTTAAAATGATGTAGTTTAGGCCTTAGTAGTTTATGAAATTACGAGAAGGCCCTTACTAATTCGCAGAAAATAATTGCTAGGTGACCCTAACGGGTGACTTGACGACTCGTCAGGACGGGCAACGACTCGTCGTGTCACCCATCAAGTACACTGCCTCACCCTCCATTTAAAGTTGATAGGCTTGCTCACGACCCACGTCACGAGTCATTCGAATAGGCTACGACTCATGGGGTCCCATCCGTTAGGTACACTGGGAGTTTCTTCTAACTTAACCTCAACCTCACCCCACGAGTGACATGACGACTCGAGGTAGTTGACCACGAGTCATTCCCCTACCCCTGGGGACCTCAACTGCTCAGCCCAGTCCAACATTCCCATGAGCCACCTAAAGACTAAAGGGGACCTCAACTCCTCAGCCCATTCCAGCCTTCCCATGAGCCACTTGACGACTTGTCGTGTCTTCTCACGAGTCGTCTAATGACTCTTCCTGCACTGCTGCAATATTTTCCAGAAATTTTCCCGTTTAACTCCCAGGTCGATCCTTGGGTTCCTTGTGTATAACATGTATGCATTGATTTCATGATAAAGATCAGGGATTCTCTCTTATTTGAGTGGCATCATTCCTTTTAATGACACAAATGCATTAAGGGTAAATGTGTGCATAAGACATGAGAGGTGCAAGCTCTAAGGCAATCATTGAATATGCAATGATTATGATTTGAGATGTTATGTGTACTTCATGGATAAGCCATTCCCTCATCTTGCAAAATGGAAGCTCTTGTGAAACATGTTTTTGAATAGTGGTGGCCTCTTGAAACTTTTCCATTTTTTTTTTGGGGGGGAGGGGGAATTTTCTTCTCCTTTTTTTTGGTGAGATGGTGAGCATTTTTAGGTTGTCATGGATCAAGTGGTCATTGATGTATAAACTCATATGGAGTGGCATGTTTGTCAATTGATAAGAATTGCATTACTTGAGGACAAGCAATGGTTCAAGTTTGGGGGTTTGATGAGTTGGTAATTTACCAACTCATTAGGCTCTTAAGCATGATTTTTAGCTTAGTTTTTAAGTCATTTAAATGAATTTTATGTCCTTTTTTCCTTTTTATGTGCAGATATCTAATTTCAAGAAAAAGAGCACTCAAAAAGTGGAGTAAAAAGAAGGATATCATGTGAAAACCGGTGCTTCACCAGAGAAGACCACCAAAACGCCAGCCAAACACAAATGATCACTACCTTGAGGAACTAAAGCAACTGGCGGGCGCGAAAATCAACCGCTGACTCACCGGTTAACTTGCCTACAGGCAGCTGAACATGTTGTATTAATGATAAAGAAATCGGCATAGTGCGGTTGGAGGCTGGTAAATCCCCGAATGACCTACCAAAGGATACTGGAAATCATTGAAGGAGTAATAAATGATAGCCGACGATTCGCGAAATGTAACCACTGAAGCATCAGTACATTTACAAGTGTCGAAATGCCTGAGCAAGGGCAAATGCATCCAACACTGAAAAAAAGGGGATTGGTTTCCCTACATTTAGATATTCTAGAAAGAAATACTCTGTACATATCAGATCTTAACTTTTAGATTTTTGAACATTCTTTTTGATGAGGAAGAAAGTAGAATTCTATTTGTGGAAATTATTAAATATTGTTTTTCTTTTCTTCATCTTTTTCTTCTATAGGAAGATACCACCATTGTTAAAGAAATATTATTGAATTTCATTTTGCTACTCTTATTATTGAAATCAATGCGTTTATTGTTAAATATGCCCTTTAGTTTCTTAACCATGAGAAGCTAAATCATTAGCTAGAGGTGTGTGGTGATGAATGCTTAATTAGATTGGGTATTACTAGATTCATCTCAATATTGCTTAATTAGTGTAAATATGATAAGTTCTCTACAATGTATAATTGATGATCTACAGTTGCAGATGTGGGTCTACTTTACTTACTTGATTTTTGCTTGAAAGAGAAGAATTGAGTATTGGGAGAGAATTTGATGGGGGAAATAGATGTGATGTTTTGGAGTTGGGGTATGTTCGGTCTGTTTGTTATATGGGTATATAACTACACGCAAGTGCACGTGGTCGAACAAGTAGTAAAGTGGCTCAAGTAAGCCAAGTATCGATCCCACAGGGACTGGGATAAGGTAACAATTAATCAAGCGTTTACTATATTTTCAGTTTAACAATGAAGACAACAGTGTAACCAAGAGTTGATATTTTTGGATTCTAAATTTTATGCTAAGTCTAAAACAATTATCTAATGTGAGTCTGAAATATGAATGTGAGCATGCTGAGGTTAATTGAACATGTAAAGAAATTAATTATCGATATAATTTGGTTAACCTTTCCTCCGGTTGCTAGTCAAGAACTAATGCCAATAGATTAAAACTCTCGTATTTAACCCAACTTAAGAATCATGAACCGTCCACCTACATTTCTGTGGTTAAACAAAAATTCATGTTCTAGCCATACAAACCCGGTTCCTAAATTGACTAATACGACTTTCAAGTATATTTCTATCCTGAAAGTAAATCAATTCTCAATTTTCCCAAACTAAGAAAGGATCATATCCTATTAATTCACAACTTTCCAATTTCTTGCTCTCTCGAGTGAAACCGGACTTTTTAGATATACATTAACGAAGGCCACACATTAATGCAGTAAGAACAAGAATCAATAGAACAACCATGGAAGAATAGATGAAAAACCAAAGAATCCATAATCACATTTCATTATAAGTGTTCTTAACCTCAGCAAGAAGAGGAATTAGCCACTCATTTGTGGATTAAACATCGTTAAATGAGTGTTAAACATACAAGAAATTGAATTCAAGGAGAAGGAAAGAGAGAAAAACCCTGATAATTTCCTCCCCTCAACTGCCTGTAACCCACGTTCTTGCTCCACCAAGTCAGAATATTGAAAAATGAACCTAAGTGTTCTATTTATACTAGTGGGAATTTTTCCTGGAATAACAAGCAACGTGTCACGGAGTGCATCGCGGAGCACTGCCTCCGTGACATGCCACCGACGCGGATCCTCACTGGAAAATGGGGGTCCAGGGAATAAGGCCCAACGTGGCATGGCATGCAACGCAGAGCCAGGCCACCGTGCCACGGACCCATCGCGAACCCTCACTGGAAATAGGCTGAAAATTCCCTCTCCAGGCAGAAGGCCTCCGCGATGGCAGCATGACACGGCTCCATCGCGGAGCCCCTTTATTTTGTGTTTTCCAATGCCTTGTCCCTTGCTCACATCCGAGTCCAACCCCGATCTCTTCCAACATGCATTTTAGCTTCCCGAAATTATATTTTACCTGCAAAACAATGCTAATCATGTTGGTTAGTATAAATTCACATTTTATTACCAATTACATGAGAATGTATAAACATTGATAGATAAACAAGGCTAAAATGACACCTTTGAGTATCACTTGGGCATATAAATTTGCCCAAGATCAGGGTAGATATATCCAAAACCCACATTCTCATTTTAGTAGCTAATTGCTACTAATTAGTGCAGCTATAAATTCAAACTTGATATTGCTGATTTAATTGTGTCTAGAAGTTCGAAAGAACTCTAGAAAGAGGCATTTATGAGGTTGAAAAATATCGAATGCCCACCTGTCCAATGTTATTTGCACAATTTGAAATGATGAGATGATCTAGCATATCCTTGTTTAATTAGCATATCATCTACACCATACCTCTAGTCCCTCTCATTATTGTCTACAACTTTGGTTATTTTGCTATTCTAATTAGCTGAGTTAGAATCTATACTGTAGTATTAACATCAAGTCTCCCCCAAAATATTTACTGTTTTATTTCTTTTGAGTGGTGCGAACTAATTTAAATTCTCCAAACAACACTTATGCGTATCACTTGTTAGTCTCTGCGGGATTCGACCTTGATATCTGTCGGGATATTTTATTTGATACAACAACCCTTTACGCTCTTTTTTAAAGAAGAGTGTATTTTGAACGTTATCAATTCACACTTCTCAATTTGGTACATACTTTAGCATATACCCCAAGGAAATTATGCCACTTACACAAAGAGAGAATCCCATTCAGTTTAATACATTTCACACATATAGGGATTATAAAATCAAGCAAATACACTCACTCTCACAAAGAAATTCAAGTGCATTCAAATTGACCCATAGACTTGTCCTTCATGTAACTCGCCACTAATGTAGAGTTGCTACATTTAGAATCACTAAGGTCTTGAGGGGCATAATGAAGGATCGGAGTAAGGATAGCCTAAATGTTTAGCTCCGGTGACTAGAACCACCCTAAAGCCTTTTGTGAACAAATGCAAACATCCCTCTTCATTATATTGATACTCCACCTTATCCCTCTTTGTTCATCATTTTCATTTAATTTTTTTAAGAAACACCCTTCAAGAGATAGCATCTTTCAACAATTTTTTTAATAAAAGGTTTTGACCAACCTTCTTCATTCATTTCATTCACAATCTGATACTACCTCATATTGAAGCTCACGTATTTCCCTTTCTTCTGTAAACCCCCAAACATAGGATTTTGCCTCATGTTAATTCATTTCCTTATATCTTCGCGTCCTTGGGCTTCAAGCCAAATTTTTTTCAATCTTTTATTCACTAGCAATTAAGGAGGACGAGTTATTAAAGAGAGACTATAAAAGGAGAATAGGCTTGTAATACGGTTTCCAAAGAACATGGTCAAAGGTTCAAGCATTGGCTAGCAAAGATTGATGTTCAGGAAGGTCATTTTGGTAAAGTGACTATTCATAGAAAACCTAAGATCATGTTTAAGTGCATCCATATCAAAAATTTCGCCTTAAGTCACACTTAGGGCAAGTTCTCGAGAATTATGCACACACGAGAATTAAGCTAAAGACCTCACCACACAAGGCATCATTGTCACGCCCCAAAATTGGGGGAGGGCGCAACTGGTGCTTAATACAAAGCTGACCGAGACATTGTCTATAAGATGTCTATAACTATAACACATAGGCCTTCCAGGCCACCTATGAAAGCCAACTAGAGGAATCATCTAGACCCATAAGGTCTTAACTACCATAAATAGATAATTGAAATGCCGACAGGGCCATGACTATGCTAAACCAAGCAAAGAAAAGCCGACAAGGCCACAAGCTAAATAGTACTATACATGCTAAATCTACAAAGCCTCTAATGAGTAAACTGAACTGATACTTGGAATAGGACTCTGAACTACCCATAACTAAAACTCAAAACTCATGGTGAAATAACTAAGCCCTAGGTCCACGAAGAAAGAAGCATACCAGAATATCTGCTGATCTCATAAACCACTACAGCTACTGGAAATCCCTGCCTCTACCTACACCGATGACACGAACGCAGAGCCCCAGGAGAAGGGACGTCAGTACAAATGAAATGTACCAGTATGGAAGACTAAAACTATTAAATGAGATAACAATCCTATAATAATTGAATCAACACATAAACATATAAAGGATAGAGATAACCTGGAACTATGCAACTTGTAATTGATAACAACTCACTAAAGTAGAAGTGAACTTAAGATAACTGAACCAGGAATAAAGAATAGTAACAACCTGGAATCCTGGAAACTGAAACCTCATAATAACTTTTTAATGAAATGAAAATGCAATTAAGTAATCCACAAGAAAAAAACTATAACTGTAATGCCGACGACCAACCAATTATAAATTCATCTATAGAATTCATCCAGCCGGTATACAACACCGGGGTAAAATAAAATATCTTTAGCCGATGTACCACACTGCGGTAAAATAAAAATATCTCCAGCTAGTGTATCATATCAGGGTAAAATAATAATATCTCTAGTAGGTGTACCATACTAGGATAAAATAAAAATATCTCCAGCCGGTGTACATAGAGTGGTAGAAAAAAAATATCTATAGCTATGTATCACACCGGGGTAAAATAAAATAATTCTCAATCACAATCATAAATATTATTATTATTATTATTATTATTATTATTATTATTATTATTATTATTATTATTATTATTATTATAACTATTATTATTATTACTATTATTATTATTACTATTATTATTATTATTATTATTATTATTATTATTATTATTATTATTATTATTATCATTATTAATATTATTATTATTATTATTATTATTATTATTATTATTACTATTATTATTATTATTATTATTATTATTATTATTATTATCATCATTATTATTATTATTATTATTATTATTATTATTATTATTATCATTATTATCATTATTATCATTATTATCATTATTATCATTATTATCAGGGTAAAATAATAATAATAATAATAATAATAATAATAATAATAATAATAACAATCCGCGCCCCTAGGATTGCAGTTAGATGGTGGGGTTCAAAGGTGACAATCTGCCCTCTGATTTTTATGGTGTGGCTACGTAAGATCGGGTTCCAGTTGGCATATAACTCCCGAATAAGATGGAGATTACACTCCCTGGGCTCTTCAAAAATGAAGTTCATCCCAGCGGTGTCAATCCTGTGTATAATCCACGGGAATTCTTGTGCCAGTGGTTCCCGTGCTATCTGCTCCTCCGGGAAGTATTTGGTTTATTTATGTTTAGCATACCACTTCTTCCCCTCATCAGTCACCCATCTTGTTCCGTATTGTCGGCGTTGACCTCTAGGAACCGCTGGTGCTGCTGGAACTGCTGTGCCCAATCTTACCCTCTTTGTGCTGGCGCCCGATGTGGATGCGCCCTTTCCCTTGTCTTGTCTTCCTGACATTGTTCCTGTACATTCAAACATACCGTCCCAATGTTATTCAAGTCATAATTAGCTACAACTAAGGTTGGGTTTAATTGGACCACCCCACACTTAGTCTTTAGCCACAATCAACACAATTCAACAAGACATTCATGATTTTGCCATTCTTAGCATTCAACATGCTTAGTGCATTCATATAAGTCGATGGAACAATTACTTTGTACTACTCAGACTTCGTACAATGAACAAAAATTTCTCCATCGATTCAATTAGATCATCATTAGCACTTTGCAATTTTTTTTTCACAACAACCTATGTAATTCTCCATTTGCATTCTCCAGAAAATCCTTCTTCTAACTTAGCATATTCAACATCAATCACAATACATTTCACTTCGAACAACATGCACAAACCAATTTATCAACATTTTCATGCATTTTGTGTTCTTGCTATTGAATCCTCAACCCTAGCTAACAATATCTCAATAATTTCAACAAAACATGCAACCAACGAGTTAATCTACTCACAATGATACTATGAACATCATTCAATCATAAATCAATTGATTTCAAGCTTATTTCTCACTTAAGGCAAGGTTTCACAGCAAAATATGTTCAAGAATTGAAAATTTGAGCAATGATAAGGAAAAATTCAAGAACATACCTTTACTTCGGTGAAATTGAAGAAAACTCGAAGAAAGTTGATCACTAAGAAAGTGTCACGTTGGGGGATAAAGGGATTTTGGGTGTGGGTCGCGGAGGAATTGAGAAAATAGAAAAAAAATGAAGGAAATTGGGGTTTAAAAGAGGTTTTTCGCGAGGGTTACCGGTGACCCAAGGTGACCCGACGCGAAATACACCTCAACGTGTCACGGAGGGTAACGCGGAGCACTACCTCTGCGACACGGAGACATCGCGCGGTATTCTGAAAATTTTAAAAAATCCAGAATACACCTCAACATTTCACGGAGGGTAACGCGGAGGCCCTCCTCCGTGACACGGAGCGATCGCGCAGTCTCACTGGAATGTGCCAATTTTTGTTTTCTTACCTTGATTTTTTTCCTTTGCGCACTTTTTGTATTTTTGCCCTCCGTTCCACATGAAAATCATTTCACCACAAGAAATTGGTTAGAATTCAAAGTTTGCAACGCAACAATTTTTACTTTTATTTTTCTTTGTTTTTCTTTTTTTTTTCAAATAATTCTACTCTTCTACTACAACACATTCAGGGGTTGCCTACCGTGCAGCGCCTGATTTACCGTCGCGGCTCGACGGTACTCATTCTCAATCATCCTCTAGAGTGATGGACGTCTTCTCTCAAATAACGTCCTCACCCCAATAATGCTTACATCTTTGCCCGTTCACTAAAAATGTGGCACTTCTATCTTCTTGCCACACTCCACTACCCCGCGTGGGGTCATTCTCACAACTTCAAATGGCCTTGACCACTTGGACCGCAACTTACCCGAAAAAAGCTTCAACCTTGAGTTAAATAACAACACTTTCTGCCCCGGCTCAAAGATCCGATGCACCATATGCCTGTCGTGCCACCTTTTAGTTTTCTCCTTGTAGCATTTGGCACTTTCATAGGCATGCCATCAAAACTCATCTAGTTCGCTGAGTTGCATCAACCTCTTCTTCCTTGCTAGCTCCGGATCCATGTTCAGCTTTCTCACGGCCCAAAAAGCTCGATGTTCCAGCTCCACAGGCAAATGACATTCCTTTCCATAGACCAATATGTACGGAAAAGTCCCAATGGGTGTCTTGTATGCAGTTCTATAAGCCCACAACGCATCGTCAAGTTTTCTTGACCAATCAATTCGTTGTGCATTCACTGCCTTCTGTAGAATCTGCTTTATCTCTCTATTTGACACCTCCACTTGCCCACTAGTATGGGGATGATATGTTGTTTCTACCTTGTGTCGCACCCCATATTTAGCTAGAAAGCTCTTGAAACTCGCATTCAAAAAAGGAGCCCCTCCATCACTGATAATGGCTCTGGGTGTCCCGAACCTGGTGAAAATTTGCTTTTTCACAAATTTCGTCACCACCTTGTTGTCATTCCCAGGACAAGTTGTTGCCTCGACCCACTTAGATACATAGTCAACCGCTACCAAGATGTAATGATTACCAAATGACGGTGGAAATGGGCCCATGAAGTCTATTCCCCATACATCAAAAATCTCCACTTCTAATATCTGTTGTAGTGGCATCTCCTGTCTTCTACAAATTGTGCCTATTCTTTGGCATCTATCTCACATTTTTACGTATGCTATAGAATCTCTGAACAATTTAGGCCAAAAGAAACCTGACTGGAGCACCTTGTGAGTTGTCTGCTCGCCTCCGTGGTGCCCTCCGTACAACGATGAGTGACAACTCCTCAATACTTCTGCAATCTGGCTCTCTGGGATGCATCGTCTCATCACTTGATCCGGTCACTGCTTAAATAGATACGGCTCATCCCATATGTAGTACCTGCAATCATGTCTCAACTTCTTTCTTTGCTTAGCCATAGCCTCAGGTAGGTAGATTCCACTTACCAGCAAATTCACAATGTCTGCATACCAAGGGATTTCAGCTTCCCTTATTGCCAAGAGCTGCTCATCTGGGAACTCTTCTTTGATGCTGTCACCTTCCTTTACATGCAACCGACTTTCCAATTGCGATAGGTGATCTGCCACTTGATTCTCACTCCCCTTTCTGTCCCGAATCTCTAGGTGATCTGCCACTTGATTCTCGCTCCCCTTTCTGTCCCAAATCTCTAGGTCAAACTCTTGTAGCAACAATATCCATCTGATTAGTCTGGGCTTTGCATCCTTCTTGTTAAACAGATACTGAATTGCTGCATGATCAGTATACACCACTACTTTAGAACCCACCAGGTAGGACCTGAATTTATCAAAGGCGAACACCAATGCTAGCATCTCCTTTTTCGTGGCTGTATCATTGACTTGGGCTACGTCAAGTGTTTTGCTTGCATAATAAATGGAATGAAAATTTTTATTCCTCCGCTGCCCTAGTACAGCTGCTACAGCCACATCACTTGCATCACACATTAATTCAAACGGTTGCTCCCAATTCAGATAAATGAGAATAGGCGCTTCTACTAGCTTCCATTTTAACTCCTCGAATGCTTTAACACAATCCTCGTCAAACTCAAAATTCACCTCTTTTTCTAGCAACCGGCATATTGGTCTAGTAATTTTAGAGAAGTTCTTGATGAACCGTCTGTAGAACCCTGCATTTCTGAGAAAACTGCGAACACCCTTCACTGACACTGGTGGTGGTAGCTTTTCGATCACTTCATTTGCACGATCGACTTCCAACCCCTCGCCTGACACCTTATGGCCAAGGAAGATACCCTCCTTGACTAAAATATGATATTTCTCACAATTGAGGACAAGGTTAGAGTCTTCACATCGAGCTAGCACCTTGTCAAGATTCTACAAACATGTAGCAAACGAGTTACCAAAAACAGAAAAGTCATCCATTAATGCCTCGACAAAATCTTCCACCATATCGTGAAAGATCACCATCACGCATCTCTGGAATGTGGCTGGTGCATTGCATAGACCAAATGGCATCCACCTGAAAGCATATGTCCCATAAGGACATGTAAAAATGGTCTTCTCCTGATCCTCCAGTGCTATGGCTATTTTATTATAGCCAGAATATCCATCAAGAAAAAAATAATACTCTTGCCCTGCCAACTTGTCCAAAATCTGATCAATAATGGGTTAGGATAATGGTCTTTCCTTGTGACATCATTGAGCTTCCTGTAATCCATGCAAATTCGCCAGCCTGTGACTGTGCGTGTGGGAATCGGCTCATTCTTTTCGTTGGTAACTACCGTCATCCCTCTTTCTTTGGGACACACTGAACGGGGCTAACCCATTCACTGTTTGAAATGGGGTATACCACACCTGCATCAAGCCACTTGATCACTTCCTTCCTAACTACATCCTTCATCACCGGATTCAACCTCCGCTGATGTTGCACAGTTGGCTTGGATCCTTCTTCCATAAAAATCCTGTGTGTGAAAAAAGCTAGATTAATTCCTCTGATGTCCAACATTTGCCAACCCATTGCTTTCTTCCGCCTCTTGAGGACCACCAATGCATCTCTCACTTGTGCCCCTGTCAGTTCTGTGGAAATAATGACTGGCAAGGTGTCATCTTCCCCCAAAAATACATACTTCAGATGTGGAGGCAATGTCTTCAACTCCAATTTTGGTGCCTCCTCAATAAATGGTTTTGGCAATGGTTCCAATGACCTCATCAATGGCTGAAAGTCTTGCTTCCTGGGAAACCATTTTGGCTCGTTCACCGTCTGCACCATCTCATACGTAGCACTGTCTCCAAAATGATCGGAGCCCATGAAGGCTCTCTCCAATGGGTCCTGAGAGTCAACAATCTGAAGAATTGATTCCTTATTTAGCACATTGATCGCTGATAGCTCCTCATAAATGGCCGGTAGTTTCATGGCCTTATACACATCAAAAACCTCTACTTTTTCATGTGCTCTCATGGTTAGCTGCCCAGCATCCACATCAATCAACGCTCGCCCGGTTGCCAAGAAAGGATGTCCCAAAATAAATGGGACTTCCGCATCCGGCTCGAAATCCAAGATAATAAAATACACAGGGAAAATGAGGGAGCCCACTTGCACTAGCACATCTTCCACAATACCATCTGGTCTGGCCAAAGAACGGTCAGCTAGCTGAAAGATCGCAGTAGTTGGTCTAGGGTTTCCCAGCCCCAACTTCTTGAACACCGATGTCGACTTCAAGTTTATTCTTGCTCCCAAAACACATTATCCGCGATCTCTAATACTTTGCCCAATTGCAATATGAATGGTAAAGCTCCTAGGATCCTTGAGCTTTGTCGGCAACCTGTTCTGCTTTCGGGAGGTGCACTACTCAGTTTGTTGATTATTCTTCCTTTAGACGTTCCCAACAAAATTTACTGAGTATGGATTGGAACCACAACACTCAGCTGAGTGTTCACTACTCCCACATACTTCACACCATACCTGATGAACGACATTAACTGGGGCTTGTGCTTGCTTCAAGCTCATACTACTAAAGTGGGTGTTGAGCTAATTTTGCAACGCAGCTATCTGTGCAGCAATAGGTATAAAACCATCCACCTCAAAGACACATGCCTCTTTCCTTGTTCCTCCTCGCGTTGAATTCGCATTCCATTCTGGATTTCCCTGTGAAATACGATTTAACAAACTGTAAAGCTCCTCATAAGTCTTCTCCAATGCCTGCTCACCAGCTGCTGAATCTAACAAAATTTTAGTATGTGGTTCCAATCCCTCAATGAATGTGTGCACCAACACATCATTAGACTGGTGGTGATGAGGACAATCCCTTAACATCGACTTGAACCTCTCCCAAGCTTGATACAAATTCTCACCCTCTCTCTGTTTAAAACTTAGAATCTGACTTCTAAGTCTGGCTGCCTTCCAGACGGAAAGAATCGTATCAAAAACTTTCTTGCAAAATCATCCCAAGTGGTGATAGAATTAGGTGGTTCATCTTTCAACCACCTCTTTTCTTCCCCCAATAATGAGAACGGGAATAATGTAAGCCTCACATAGTCGGATGATACTCCAGTGGGAATGAAAGTGTCACTTATCTCCAAAAAGTTTTGGAGATGTTGTTGTGGATCTTCATGAGGGAGACCTATGAATTGCCCGCTGGTGTGCAACAATTGCACCATATTCTGCTTAAGCTCGATCCTCCCTCCTAGCTCTGGTCTGCGAATACTAGATGTAACATTATTTGCATGTGGGATTGCCACTTCGCGGACCGGCCTTGCTGCCATCTATTCGGACACTAAAACTGCCCTTATAAGTGATGGATTCTGTTGCTGCTCTAGAATTGCCTGTCTTAGCAACTACAGTTTCTTCTCTAGAGCTTCCCTTCGTTGACGATGAAATTGTCTCTCTGACTCTATAAATGAATCCACCAACTCCTTATCTCTTGCCAGCGTTAAGAAAAATTTAGTACCTACAAGAGAAAGGCTAAGATCAAGTTGTCAGCACTTATGTTGAATTTGTAAACTAACACTAAGAAATTAAATTTACCAATTGCCAGATCCCCGGCAATGGCGCCAAGAACTTGTTCGAGCCAAGACTACACGCAAGTGCACGTGGTCGTACAAGCAGTAAAGTGGCTTTATTTCAAGACAAGTATCGATCCCACAGGGACTGAACAATGGTATTAATTAACTTAAGTGTCAGTGAACGATATCTCTATGAATGCAGACAACCAAATAAATAATATTTTATGAGTTAAGATCACTAAGTAATAAGAATCTAAGTCAAGATTAAGTTGAGTCTGAACAATAGCAATGAACAAGCTGAGGTTAAGAAAGCATGCAGGGATGAAATTTATTAATTCAATTCAGCTAATCTTCTCTTCGGTTGCTAGTCAGGAATTACATGCCTATGGATTGGATCTTTCGACTCCTATCCAATTATAGAATCATGAGACCTTATTCTACATTTCTGTGATATAAGAATCTCATGCTCTAGCCATACATAACCGATTCCATAAATGACTAATAAGACTTTAAGATATATTTCTATTCTAAATGTAAATCAATTCTCAATTTTCTCAAATAAGAAAAGATCATATCCTACCAATTCACATCTGTCCAATTCCTTTCCTTTTAAGAATAAAAATTGGATTTCTAAGATATACATTAACATTGGCCAAACATTAATGCAGTAAAAAAAAGAATTGATAGAACAACCATTGAAGAAAAGATGAAGACTGAAATGATTAATAATTACATTCCTCTACAATTATTCTTATCCTCAGCAGGAGGTGAATTAGCCACTCATTTGTGAATTAAACATTTTCAAATAAGTAGTATTCATACAAGCAATTGAAATTAAAGAGAAAAAGGAAGAGAATAACCCTAGAAGTTTCTTCCTCTCAACTGCCTGCAACCCACGTTCTTGCTCAGCCAACTCAGAATGTTTAAAATAAAACCTAAGTGTGCTATTTATACTATTGAGAATTTTTCCCGGAATAACAAGCAACGTGGCACGGAGTGTATCGCGGAGCACTCCCTCCGTGCCACGGGGATATTGCACCCTCACTGGAAATCGGCTCCCAGGTAACTGTACCTCTACGTGGCACGACTTGTATCGCAGAGCCTTGCCTCCGTGCCATGGTGCTATCTCGCACCTTCACTGGAACTTGAAGTTCCAGGTAATCACACTCAACGTGACACGGAGTGCGTCACGGAGCACTGCCTCCGTGCCACAGAGGTAACGCGAAACTCCACTGGAATTTGACATAAATAATTCATCCCAAGCAGAATGCCCCTGCGATGGGCGTGACACGGCGCCATCGCGGAGCCCCTATTTTTGCCAACTTCCCTTGTCAACTTCTACTTCTTGCTTCCAAGTCCATTCCCCCACTTCACCAACATATGTATTAGCTTCCAAAATTTCCTTCTACCTACAACCCAACACCAGTCATGTTGGTTAGTATAAATTCATATTTACCTAAGAATCACAGGAGAATATACACAAAACAATAAATAAACAAGTCTAAATGAAGCCTTTGAGTATCACTTGAGCATGCAATTCTGCCCAAGATCACTTACCCCACACTTAAAAAACCTTGTTCGTCCTCGAACAATACTTTCACATCTCATGCTATTGAAACCCACGCATAGCTAATTTTTCTCGACCATTCAAGCTACGGCTATACAGATTATTTAAGATAGAAAATCATCAAGAAAACATGCATGGTTTCATCAATACAATGAAGTACACCACATTAAGACCTCCTAACCTCAAGAACCAATTTTGGATCTTGGCAAACTCATGCAAATCAACTGATCAAGACATTTGACACGAAATTTTATGTCTCATCAAGCATGTGCCCTCACAACATAAGGGAATTACCCCATTTGCCATTATAAGATTTCCAAAGCACTACGCGTAGGAGTATACAAATACGATTTCGCTCGCTCTCCCAAAGAATTCACATGCATCATGTCATGAACCATAAGCTTGCCTCTAGTGCTTTACTCTACTAATATAAGGACGTGTGATGTAAGATCATGTAGGACTTAATGGGTTGTAATGTAAGCTAAGGAACTAGTAAATACTAGGCTAACCAATAATAGCAACTAGCTTCCCTAAGCGCTTTTCAATACATCCCACCTTCAGTACGGGCATTGCTTCTTACTCCATACTCTCATTCTTGAATTTTCTTCTTTGTTTTTGTTCCCATTTCTTTAAGCTCACTCGACTTACTAGCAAAGTGTATTTATGCATCTTTATTTTTTTCTCATTCATGGATTTTCTTACTCTCTACTATTAATTAATCATTTTCAACAAGTGCAACTTTGACCTTTTCTTTAGCTTTCACAAGTTCCGCTTTCCTTCCGTTTCACACTTCTCACTCCTTTACACTTTGGGAAAAATTGTTTTTCTTAAGCGCTTAAGGGTTTTGGATCAAATTCGAGGCTAATGAAAAGAAGTGATTAAGCTCGGTTTTTACCTCTCAAAGAATAGGCTAAAGGCTCAATGAGGCTAACTAGGATATAACAGTCATGGTAGGTATGATAAGGGAGAAACTTTCGGTTTATTCAAAGAAATGCCTACATCCTTTCCTACAATCCACATCCTTCATTTCGTTTAGTACACACACAAGGTAAGTTCCAGACACTTCACAATAGCATGGAATAGTCGAAACCTCACCTCACACTAATTGCACATGCCCAATTTAAGACATATTCACAGACTCTTCAATCAACTAATTACAAGAATTCACTATTAAGCCTCGATCACACCGAATTGAATTCTATGGCCTAGGTATCTCAACATGTTTAACACATTTGCATGCTTTCATATGAATCACCTTTGCATCTTAATATCATGTACAACACGTAACAAGAATTCCGAACCATTAATTAGCGACACGTTTGGGAAACAAACAAAAGAAAGAAGAAAAAGAAAAAAAAACTACTCCTATCGACTACATTTCCCTTAAGACGGTCATCATCCATCCGTCATAGGGAACAATCGCTATCTACGACATTGGTTCGATGGGACTATTCTCGGGAAAAACATTGAAAACAATAACCGAGAAACCCAACATAAAAAAAATTCAACAAAACATTTTGATAGAAAAAGATAAAAATATAATTGAAACATTTTTACACATCACACACAACAGCAGCTCAATACAACAGTAGCTCAAGATTCATTGCAACACCAACATTAATTACAGAACACGAAACACAGAGTCACAGGGTCACATTTAGCACAAGCACAACAAACATAAAAAAAACATAAACAAAAATGCTAACACCTAACTACTCCTACCCTACACTTAAGCCGAACACTGTCCCCAGTGTTCATATAATTGCAAAATATCATAAAGGTTGGGTGGTGAAACTCCCTGATCAATCAAAGTATTCAACTTCTTCATCAAGTGCCAGTGCTTCATCTCCCATATAAAAATCGCCCCGGTCTTCCTCGTCCGACTCAATATTTGAGTCCTCCCGGCGTGTCTCCTAATCGGTAGGGACATCATCATCCACGGGCTCCACAAATATGAGCCCCACTATGCATAAAGCTCGGGCATTCTCGTTGAATGGGTAATCCAACTCGAGATGCCACAGCTCATCCTCCGTTGCGGGCCGTCCTCCGATGCGCAGCTGCAATATCGGCATCCCGTACATGCGCGTCATGTACTGATCATCCCGAGCATGTCGCTTGGCAAGTGAGAGCACCGGCCCATAAGTAGTGTCAGGTGCCTTGGTTTTGGTGACATCGAAGGCACGCCTGTCGATCTGAGGGATGTAATCTAGGGCCTCCTCAACAATATTGTGGCCCCTCAGGAACGTGGTTAGCAGACCACTGAACTCGTATCTATGCCCCCGATGCAGTCGGGCTCTCTTCATGACGGAGATGATCACCGCCCAACCATTGATTTCCAACCCCTTCATCAGGGCATACACCAAGAAAACTCTATCCCGGGTGACATCTGTCATGTGCACCCCCGGGATCAGGCATGAACAAACAATCTTCAACCATATTCGGGCCTCCCTATTCATCTGAGAATAGGGCAATGTCTGATGGTAGCCCCTCTCCTTGTGCCTACCCCACCTAGCTGTCGATCGGGCTCCACATAAGGTGCGTCTGATGTCCGCATAGGGTGGAGTGATGTTCAGCTAACGGAGGACATGAGCGTCTGTGTCCCGCGCCCCTAGGATTGCAGTTAGATGGTGGGGTTCAAAGGTGACAATCTGCCCTCTGATTTTTATGGTGTGGCTACGTAAGATCGGGTTCCAGTTGGCATAGAACTCCCGAATAAGATGGAGATTACACTCCCTGGGCTCTTCAAAAATGAAGTTCAGCCCAGCGGTGTCAATCCTGTGTACAATCCACGGGAATTCTTGTGCCAGTGGTTCCCGTGCTATCTGCTCCTCCAGGAAGTATTTGGTTTATTTATGTTTAGCATACCACTTCTTCCCCTCATCAGTCACCCATCTTGTTCCGTATTGTCGGCGTTGACCTCTAGGAACCGCTGGTGCTGCTGGAACTGCTGTGCCCAATCTTACCCTCTTTGTGCTGGCGCCCGATGTGGATGCGCCCTTTCCCTTGTCTTGTCTTCCTGACATTGTTCCTGTACATTCAAACATACCGTCCCAATGTTATTCAAGTCATAATTAGCTACAACTAAGGTTGGGTTTAATTGGATCACCCCACACTTAGTCTTTAGCCACAATCAACACAATTCAACAAGACATTCATGATTTTGCCATTCTTAGCATTCAACATGCTTAGTGCATTCATATAAGTCGATGGAACAATTACTTTGTACTACTCAGACTTCGTACAATGAACAAAAATTTCTCCATCGATTCAATTAGATCATCATTAGCACTCTGCAATTTTTTTTTCACAACAACCTATGTAATTCTCCATTTGCATTCTCCAGAAAATCCTTCTTCTAACTTAGCATATTCAACATCAATCACAATACATTTCACTTCGAACAACATGCACAAACCAATTTATCAACATTTTCATGCATTTTGTGTTCTTCCTATTGAATCCTCAACCCTACCTAACAATATCTCAAGAATTTCAACAAAACATGCAACCAATGAGTTAATCTACTCACAATGATACTATGAACATCATTCAATCATAAATCAATTGATTTCAATCTTATTTCTCACTTAAGGCAAGGTTTCACCACAAAATATGTTCAAGAATCGAAAATTTGAGCAATGATAAGGAAAAATTCAAGAACATACCTTTACTTCGGTGAAATTGAAGAAAACTCGAAGAAAGTTGATCACTAAGAAAGTGTCACGTTGGGGGATAAAGGGATTTTGGGTGTGGGTCATAGAGGAATTGAGAAAATAGGAAAAAAAATGAAGGAAATTGGGGTTTAAAAGAGGTTTTTCGCGAGGGTTACCGGTGACCCAAGGTGACCCGACGCGAAATACACCTCAACGTGTCATGGAGGGTAACGCGGAGCACTACCTCTGCGACACAGAGATATCGCGCGGTATTCTGAAAATTTTAAAAAATCCAGAATACACCTCAACGTGTCACGGAGGGTAACGTGGAGGCCCTCCTCCGTGACACGGAGCGATCGCGCAGTCTCACTGGAATGTGCCAATTTTTATTTTCTTACCTTGATTTTTTTCCTTTGCGCACTTTTTGTATTTTTGCCCTCCGTTCCACATGAAAATCATTTCACCACAAGAAATTGGTTAGAATTCAAAGGTTGCAACGCAACAATTTTTACTTTTATTTTTCTTTGTTTTTCTTTTTTTTTTTCAAATAATTCAACTCTTCTACTACAACACATTCAGGGGTTGCCTCCCGTGCAACGCCTGATTTACCGTCGTGGCTCGACGGTACTCATTCTCAATCATCCTCTAGAGTGATGGACGTCTTCTCTCGAATAACGTCCTCACCCCAATAATGCTTACATCTTTGCCCGTTCACTAAAAATGTGGCACTTCTATCTTCTTTCCACACTCCACTACCCCGCGTGGGGTCATTCTCACAACTTCAAACGACCTTGACCACTTGGACCGCAACTTACCCGAAAAAAGCTTCAACCTTGAGTTAAATAACAACACTTTCTGCCCCAGCTCAAAGATCCGATGCACCATATGCCTGTCGTGCCACCTTTTAGTTTTCTCCTTGTAGCATTTGGCACTTTCATAGGCATGCAATCAAAACTCATCTAGTTCGCTGAGTTGCATCAACCTCTTCTTCCTTGCTAGCTCCGGATCCATGTTCAGCTTTCTCACGGCCCAAAAAGCTTGATGTTCCAGCTCCACAAGCAAATGACATTCCCTTCCATAGACCAATATATATGGAGAAGTCCCAATGGGTGTCTTGTATGCAGTTCTATAAGCCCACAACGCATCGTCAAGTTTTCTTGACCAATCAATTCGTTGTGCATTCACTGTCTTCTGTAGAATCTGCTTTATCTCTCTATTTGACACCTCCACTTTCCCACTAGTATGGGGATGATATGTTGTTTCTACCTTGTGTCGCACCCCATATTTAGCTAGAAAGCTCTTGAAACTCGCATTCAAAAAAGGAGCCCCTCCATCACTGATAATGGCTCTGGGTGTCCCGAACCTGGTGAAAATTTGCTTTTTCACAAATTTCGTCACCACCTTGTTGTCATTCCCAGGACAAGTTGTTGCCTCGACCCACTTAGATACATAGTCAACTGCTACCAAGATGTAATGATTACCAAATGACGGTGGAAATGGGCCCATGAAGTCTATTCCCCATACATCAAAAATCTCCACTTCTAATATCTGCTGCAGTGGCATCTCCTGTCTTCTACAAATTGTGCCTATTCTTTGGCATCTATCTCACATTTTTACGTATGCTATAGAATCTCTGAACAATTTAGGCCAAAAGAAACCTGACTGGAGCACCTTGTGAGTTGTCTACTCGCCTCCGTGGTGCCCTCCGTACAACGATGAGTGACAACTCCTCAATACTTCTGCAATCTGGCTCTCTGGGATGCATCGTCTCATCACTTGATCCGGTCCCTGCTTAAACAGATACGGCTCATCCCATATGTAGTACCTGCAATCATGTCTCAACTTCTTTCTTTGCTTAGCCATAGCCTCAGGTAGGTAGATTCCACTTACCAGCAAATTCACAATGTCTGCATACCAAGGGATTTCAGCTTCCCTTATTGCCAAGAGCTGCTCATCTGGGAACTCTTCTTTGATGCTGTCACCTTCCTTTACATGCAACCGACTTTCCAATCGCGATAGGTGATCTGCCACTTGATTCTCACTCCCCTTTCTGTCCCGAATCTCTAGGTGATCTGCCACTTGATTCTCGCTCCCCTTTCTGTCCCAAATCTCTAGGTCAAACTCTTGTAGCAACAATATCCATCTGATTAGTCTGGGCTTTGCATCCTTCTTGTTAAACAGATACTAAATTGCTGCATGATCAGTATACACCACTACTTTAGAACCCACCAGGTAGGACCTGAATTTATCAAAGGCGAACACCAATGCTAGCATCTCCTTTTTCGTGGCTGTATAATTGACTTGGGCTACGTCAATTGTTTTGCTTGCATAATAAGTAGAATGAAAATTTTTATTCCTCCGCTGCCCTAGTACAGCTGCTACAGCCACATCACTTGCATCACACATTAATTCAAACGGTTGCCCCCAATCCGGATAAATGAGAATAGGAACTTCTACTAGCTTCCATTTTAACTCCTCGAATGCTTTAACACAATCCTTGTCAAACTCAAAATTCACTTCTTTTTCTAGCAACCGGCATATTGGTCTAGTAATTTCAGAGAAGTTCTTGATGAACCGTCTGTAGAACCCTGCATGTCCGAGAAAACTGCGAACACCCTTCACTGACACTGGTGGTGGTAGCTTTTCGATCACTTCAATCTTTGCACGATCGACTTCCAACCCCTTTCCTGACACCTTATGGCCAAGGACGATACCCTCCTTGACTAAAATATGATATTTCTCACAGTTGAGGACAAGGTTAGAGTCTTCACATTGAGCTAGCACCTTGTGAAGATTCTGCAAACATGTAGTAAACGAGTTACCGAAAACAGAAAAGTCATCCATAAATGCCTCGACAAAATCTTCCACCATATCGTGAAAGATCACCATCACGCATCTCTGGAATGTGGCTGGTGCATTGCATAGACCAAATGGCATCCGCCTGAAAGCATATGTCCCATAAGGACATGTAAAAATGGTCTTCTCCTGATCCTCTAGTGCTATGGCTATTTTATTATAGCCCGAATATCCATCAAGAAAAAAATAATACTCTTGCCCTGCCAACTTGTCCAAAATCTGATCAATAAATGGGTTAGGATAATGATCTTTCCTCGTGACCTCATTGAGCTTCTTGTAATCCATGCAAATTCGCCAGCCTATGACTGTGCGTGTGGGAATCAGCTCATTCTTTTCGTTGGTAACTACCGTCATCCCTCTTTCTTTGGGACACACTGAGCGGGGCTAACCCATTCACTGTTTGAAATGGGGTATACCACACCTGCATCAAGCCACTTGATCACTTCCTTCCTAACTACATCCTTTATCACCGGATTCAACCTCCGCTGATGTTGCACAGTTGGCTTGGATCCTTCTTCCATAAAAATCCTGTGTGTGAAAAAAGCTAGATTAATTCCTCTGATGTCCAACATTTGCCAACCCATTGCTTTCTTCCGCCTCTTGAGGACCACCAATGCATCTCTCACTTGTGCCCCTCTCAGTTCTGTGGAAATAATGACTGGCAAGGTGTCATCTTCCCCCAAAAATACATACTTCAGATGTGGAGGCAATGTCTTCAACTCCAATTTTGGTGCCTCCTCAATTGATGGTTTTGGCAATGGTTCCAATGACCTCATCAATGGCTGAAAGTCTTGCTTCCTGGGAAACCATTTTGGCTCGTTCACCGTCTGCACCATCTAATACGTAGCACTGTCTCCAAAATGATCGGAGCCCATGAAGGCTCTCTCCAATGGGTCCTGAGAGTCAACAATCTGAAGAATTGATTCCTTATTTAGCACATTGATCGCAGATAGCTCCTCATAAATGGCCGGTAGTTTCATGGCCTTATACACATCAAAAACCTCTACTTTTTCATGTGCTCTCATGGTTAGCTGCCCAGCATCCACATCAATCAACGCTCGCCCGGTTGCCAAGAAAGGATGTCCCAAATTAAATGGGACTTCCGCATCCGGCTCGAAATCCAAGATAATAAAATCCACAGGGAAAATGAGGGAGCCCACTTGCACTAGCACATCTTCCACAATACCATCTGGTCTGGCCAAAGAACGGTCAGCTAGCTGAAAGATCACAGTAGTTGGTCTAGGGTTGCCCAGCCCCAACTTCTTGAACACCGATGTCGACATCAAGTTTATTCTTGCTCCCAAAACACATAATCCGCGATCTCTAATACTTTGTCCAATTGCAATATGAATGGTAAAGCTCCTAGGATCCTTGAGCTTTGTCGGCAACCTGTTCTGCATTCGGGAGGTGCACTACTCAATTAGCGCCACCGTAGCATACTCCGTAAATCTTCTTTTGTTTGCTACGATGTCCTTGATATACTTGGAATATTTCGGCACTCCCTGAAGAACATCAACTAGAGGTAAATTAATGTGTACCTGTTTCAACACTTCCATGAATTTCTTAAAGCAAGCTTCTTCCTTGTGCTTCTTTAATCTTTGAGGGAACTGGGGTGGTGGTCTTTCTGTCTTAGCTGCCTTTTCCTTCCCCCTCACATCATCATGTTCCCTATCTTTTTCCATTGCTCCAGATTGCCGAGGTGGCCTTTCTGGTTCTACCTCCTTAAGTTGAATGCCACTCCTTGTTGTAATTGCATTGACTTGCTTGGGATTTGGGTCAGTCTCACTCGGAAGTCCTCCCCTGGGCCTGGTGTTTTGAGCTCCAGCTAACTATCCAAACTGATACTCTAACGCCTTTGTTGCTACCTGCTGATTTTTCATATCAGCCGCTAATTTCACATAATCAGCCTGCATCAACACTTTGTTAGCTATAATTGTTTTGAACATATCCTCAATGTTGTTTGGTGGTGAAGGAGGTGCATTGTTTCCTCTGTATTAAGACTGGAAATTCTGATGCCCCAATTGATTTCTCTGCACACCCTGATTCGAACTCTGTCCTTGGTGGCAATTTCTCCCCCAAGAGAAATTTGGATGATTCCTCCAATTTGAGTTGTAATTATTGCCATATTGTTGATTATTGTTCCTTTAGACGTTCCCAACAAAATTTACTGAGTATGGATTGGAACCACAACACTCAGCGGAGTGTTCACTACTCCCATATACTTGACACCATACCTGATGAACGACATTAACTGGGGCTTGTGCTTGATTCAAGCTCATACTACTAAAGTGGGTGTTGAGCTAATTTTGCAACGCAGCTATCTGTGCAGCAATAGGTATAAAACCATCCACCTCAAAGACACATGCGTCTTTCCTTGTTCCTCCTCGCGTTGAATCCGCATTCCATTCTGGATTTCCCTGTGAAATACGATTTAACAAACTGTAAAGCTCCTCATAAGTCTTCTCCAATGCCTGCTCACCAGCTGTTGAATCTAACAAAATTTTAGTATGTGGTTCCAATCCCTCAATGAATGTGTGCACCAACACATCATTAAACTGGTGGTGATGAGGACAATCGCTTAACATCGACTTGAACCTCTCCCAAGCTTGATACAAATTCTCACCCTCTCTCTGTTTAAAACTTAGAATCTGACTTCTAAGTCTGGCTGCCTTCCAAACGGAAAGAATCGTATCAAAAACTTTCTTGCAAAATCATCCCAAGTGGTGATAGAATTAGGTGGTTCATCTTTCAACCACCTCTTTTCTTCCCCCAATAATGAGAACGGGAATAATGTAAGCCTCACATAGTCAGATGATACTCCAGCGGGAATGAAAGTGTCACTTATCTCCCAAAAGTTTTGGAGATGTTGTTGTGGATCTTCATGAGGGAGACCTGTGAATTGCCCGCTGGTGTGCAACAATTGCACCATATTCTGCTTAAGCTCGAACCTCCCTCCTAGCTCTGGTCTGCGAATACTAGATGTAACATTATTTGCATGTGGGATTGCCACTTCGCGGACCGGCCTTGCTGCCATCTATTCGGGCACTAAAACTGCCCTTATAAGTGGTGGATTCTGTTGCTGCTCTAGAATTGCCTGTCCTAGCAACTACAGTTTCTTCTCTAGAGCTTCCCTTCGTTGACGATGAAATTGTCTCTCTGACTCTATAAATGAATCCACCAACTCCTTATCTCTTGCTAGCGTTAAGAAAAATTTAATACCTGCAAGAGAAAGGCTAAGATCAAGTTGTCAGCAATTATGTTGAATTTGTAAACTAACACTAAGAAATTAAATTTACCAATTGCTAGATCCCCGGCAACGGCGCCAAGAACTTGTTCGAGCCAAGACTACACGCAAGTGCACATGGTCGTACAAGCAGTAAAGTGGCTTTATTTCAGGACAAGTATCGATCCCACAGGGACTGAACTACGGTATTAATTAACTTAAGCATCAGTGAACGATATCTCTATGAATGCAGAAAACCAAATAAATAATATTTTATGAGTTAAGATCACTAAGTAATAAGAATCTAAGTCAAGATTAAGTTAAGTCTGAACAATAGCAATGAACAAGCTGAGGTTAAGAAAGCATGCAGGGATGAAATTTATTAATTCAATTCAGCTAATCTTCTCTTCTGTTGCTAGTCAGGAATTAATTGCCTATGGATTGGATCTTTCGTCTCCTATCATATTATAGAATCATGAGACCTTATTCTACATTTCTGTGATATAAGAATCTCATGCTCTAGCCATACATAACCGATTCCATAAATGACTAATAAGACTTTAAGATATATTTCTATTCTAAATGTAAATCAATTCTCAATTTTCTCAACTAAGAAAAGATCATATGCTACCAATTCACATCTGTCCAATTCCTTTCCTTTTCAGAATAAAAATTGGATTTCTAAGATATACATTAACATTGGCCAAAGATTAATGCAGTAAAAAAAAGAATTGATAGAACAACCATTGAAGAAAAGATGAAGACTGAAATGATTAATAATTACATTCCTCTACAATTATTCTTATCCTCAGCAGGAGGTGAATTAGCCACTCATTTGTGAATTAAACATCTTCAAATAAGTAGAATTCATACGAGCAATTGAAATTAAAGAGAAAAAGGAAGAGAATAACCCTAGAATTTTCTTCCTCTCAACTGCCTGCAACCCATGTTCTTGCTCAGCCAACTCAGAATGTTTAAAATAAAATCTAAGTGTGCTATTTATACTATTGAGAATTTTTCCCGGAATAACAAGCAATGTCGCACGGAGTGTATCGCGGAGCACTCCCTCCGTGCCACGGAGATATCGCACCCTCACTGGAAATCGGCTCCCAGGTAACTGCACCTCAACGGGGCACGACTTGTATCGCAGAGTCTTGCCTCCATGCCATGGTGCTATCGCGCACCTTCACTGGAACTTGAAGTTCCAGGTAATCACACTCAACGTGACGCGGAGTGCGTCACGGAGCACTGCCTCCGTGCCACAGAGGTAACGCGAACCTCCACTGGAATTTGACATAAATAATTCATCCCAGGCAGAATGCCCCCGCGATGGTAGCGTGACACGACACCATCGCGGAGCCCCTATTTTTGCCAACTTCCCTTGTCAACTTCTACTTCTTGCTTCCAAGTCCATTCCCCCACTTCACCAACATATATATTAGCTTCCAAAATTTCCTTCTACCTACAACACAACACTAGTCATGTTGGTTAGTATAAATTCATATTTACCTAAGAATCACAGGAGAATATACACATAACAATAAATAAACAAGTCTAAATGAAGCCTTTGAGTATCACTTGAGCATGCAATTCTGCCCAAGATCACTTACCCCACACTTAAAACCTTGTTCGTCCTCGAACAATACTTTCACATCTCATGCTATTGAAACCCACGCATAGCTAATTTTTCTCGACCATTCAAGCTACGGCTATACAGATTATTTAAGATAGAAAATCATCAAGAAAACATGCAAGGTTTCATCAATACAATGAAGTACACCACATTAAGACCTCCTAACCTCAAGAACCAATTCTGGATCTTGGCAAACTCATGCAAATCAACTGATCAAGACATTTGACACGAAATTTTATCTCTCGTCAAGCATGTGCCCTCACAACATAAGGGAATTACCCCATTTGCCATTATAAGATTTCCAAAGCACTACGCGTAGGAGTATACAAATACGATTTCGCTCGCTCTCCCAAAGATGCCTATTCTTTGGCATCTATCTCACATTTTTACGTATGCTATAGAATCTCTGAACAATTTAGGCCAAAAGAAATCTGACTGGAGCACCTTGTGAGTTGTCCGCTCGCCTCCGTAGTGCCCTCCGTACAACAATGAGTGACAACTCCTCAATACTTCTGCAATCTGGCTCTTTCGGATGCATCGTCTCATCACTTGATTTGATCCCTGCTTAAACAGATACGACTCATCCCATATGTAATACCTGCAATCATGTCTCAACTTCTTTCTTTGCTGAGCCATAGCCTCCGGTGGGTAGATTCCACTTACCAGCAAATTCACAATGTCTGCATACCAAGGGATTTCAGCTTCCCTTATTGCCAAGAGATGCTCATCTTGGAACTCTTCTTTGATGTTGTCACCTTCCTTTACATGCAACCGACTTTCCAATCGCGATAGGTGATCTGCCACTTGATTCTCGCTCCCCTTTATGTCCTGAATCTCTAGGTCAAACTCTTGTAACAACAATATTCATCTGATTAGTCTGGGCTTTGCATCCTTCTTGTTAAACAGATACCGAATTGCTGCATGATCAGTATACACCACTACTTTAGAACCCACCAGGTAGGACCTGAATTTATCAAAGGCGAACACCAATGCTAGCATCTCCTTTTTCGTGGTTGTATAATTGACTTGGGCTACCTCAAATGTTTTACTTGCATAATAAATGGAATGAAAAATTTTATTCCTCCGCTGCCCTAGTACAGCTGCTACAGCCACATCACTTGCATCACACATTATTTCAAACAGTATCTCCCAATCCGGAGAAATGAGAATAGGCGCTTCTACCAGCTTCTGTTTTAACTCCTCGAATGCTTTAACACAATCCTCATCAAACTCGAAATTCACCTCTTTTTCTAGCAACCGGCATATTGGTCTAGAAATTTTAGAGAAGTTCTTGATGAACCGTCTATAGAACCCTGCATGTCCGAGAAAACTGCGAACATCCTTCACTGACACTGGTGGTGGTAGGTTTTCGATCACTTCAATCTTTGCACGATCGACTTCAAACCCCTTGCCTGACACCTTATGGCCAAGGACGATACCCTCCTTGACTAAAAAATGATATTTCTCCCAGTTGAGCACAAGGTTAGAGTCTTCACATCGAGCTAGCACCTTGTCAAGATTCTGCAAACATGTAGCAAATGAGTTACCAAAAATACAAAAGTCATCCATAAATACCTCGACAAAATCTTCCACCATATCGTGAAAGATCGCCATCATGCATATCTGGAATGTGGCTTGTGCATTGGATAGACCAAATGGCATCTGCCTGAAAGCATATGTCCCATAAGGACATGTAAAAATGGTCTTCTCCTGATCCTCCGGTGCTATGGCTATTTTATTATACCCAGAATATCCATCAAGAAAACAATAATACTCTTGCCCTGCCAACCTGTCCAAAATCTGATCAATAAATGGGTTAGGATAATGATCTTTCCTCGTGGCCTAATTGAGCTTCCTGTAATCCATGCAAATTCACCAGCTTGTGACTATGCGTGTGGGAATCAGCTCATTCTTTTCATTGGTAACTACCGTCATCCCTCTTTCTTTGGGACACACTGAACGGGGCTAACCCATTCACAGTTAGAAATGGGGTATACCACACCTGCATCAAGCCACTTGATCACTTCCTTCCTAACTACATCCTTCATCACCGGATTCAACCTCCACTGATGTTGCACATTTGGCTTGGATCCTTCTTCCATAAAAATCCTGTGTGTGAAAAAAGCTGGATTATATCCTCTAATGAACGACATTTGCTAACCCATTGCTTTCTTCTGCCTCTTGAGGACCACCAATGCATCTCTCACTTGTGCCCTTGTCAGTTCATCAGAAATAATGACTGGCAAGGTGTCATCTTCCCCCAAAAATACATACTTCAGATGTGGAGGCATTGTCTTCAACTCCAATTTTGGTGCCTCCTCAATTGATGGTTTTGGAAATGGTTCCAATGACCTCATCAATGGCTGAAAGTCTTGCTTCTTGGGAAACCATTTTGGCTCATTCAGCGTCTACACCATCTCATACGTAGTACTGTCTCCAAAATGATCGGAGCCTATCAAGGCTCTCTCCAATGGGTCCTGAGAGTCAACAATCTGAAGAATTGATTCCTTATTTGGCACATTGATCGCTGATAGCTCCTCATAAATGGCAAGTAGTTTCATGTCCTTATACACATCAAAAACCTCTACTTTTTCATGTGCTCACATGGTTAGCTGCCCAGCAGCCACATCAATCTACGCTCGCCAGGTTGCCAAGAAAGGATGTCCCAAAATAAATAGGACTTTTGCATCCGGCTTGAAATCCAAGATAATAAAATCCACCGGGAAAATGAGGGAGCCCTATTGCACTAGCACATCTTCCACAATACCATCTGGTCTGGACAAAGAACGGTCAGCTAGCTGAAAGAACACAGTAGTTGGTCTAGGGTTGCCCAGCCCTAACTTCTTGAACACCGATGTCGGCATCAAGTTTATTCTTGCTCCCAAAACACATAATCCGCGAGCTCTAATACTTTGCCCAATTGTAATCTGAATGGTAAAGCTCCTAGGATCCTTGAGCTTTGTCGGCAAGCTGTTCTGTATCAGGGAGGTGCACTACTCAATAAGCGCCACTGTAGCATACTCCGTAAATCTTCTTTTGTTTGCTATGATTTCCTTGATATACTTGGCATATTTCAGCACTCCCTGAAAAACATCATCTTGAGGTAAATTAATGTGTACTTGTTTCAGCACTTTCATGAATTTCTTAAAGCAAGCTTCTTCCTTGTGCTTCTTTAATCTTTGAGGGAACGGGAGTGGTGGTCTTTCTATCTTAGCTGCCTTTTCCTTCCCCCTCACATCATCATGTTCCCTATCTTTTTCCACTACTCCAGATCGCTGAGGTGGTCTTTCTGGTTCCACCTCCTTAAGTTGAATGCCACTCCTTGTTGTAATTGCATTGACCTTCTTGGGATTTAGGTCAGTCTCACTTGGATGTCCTCCCCTAGGCCTGGTGTTTTGAGCTCCAGCTAACTATCCAAACTGATACTCTAACGCCTTTGTAGCTAACTGCTGATTTTTCATATCAGCCGCTAATTTCACATAATCAGCCTGCATCTACACTTGGTTAGCTATAATTGTTTTGAACATATCCTCAATGTTGTTTGGTGGTGGAGGAGGTGCATTGTTTCCTCTGTATTAAAACTGAAAATTCTGATGCGCCAATTGATTTCTCTGCACACCCTGATTCGAACTCTGTCGTTGGTGGCTATTACTCGCCCAAGAGAAATTTGGATGATTCCTCCAATTTAAGTTGTAATTGTTGCCATATTGTTGATTATTGTTCCTTTAGAAGTTCCCAAAAAAATTTACTGAGTATAGATTGGAACCACAACACTCATCTAAGTGTTCACTACTCCCACATACTTCACACCATACCTGATGAACGACATTAACTGGGGCTTGTGCTTGATTCAAGCTCATACTGCTGAAGTGGGTGTTGAGGTGATTTTGCAACTGAGCTATCTGTGCAGCAATAGGTATAAAACCATCTACCTCAAAGACTCATGCGGCTTTCCTTGTTCCTCCTCGCATTGAATCCGCATTCCATTATAGATTTCCCTGTGAAATATGATTTAACAAAGTGTAAAGCTCCTCATAAGTCTTCTCCAATGCCTGCTCACCAGCTGCTGAATCTAACAAAATTTTAGTATGTGGTTCCAATCCCTCAATGAATGTGTGCACCAACACATCATTAGACTGGCGGTGATGAGGACAATCCCTTAACATCGACTTGAACCTCTCCCAAGCTTGATACAAATTCTCACCCTCTCTCTATTTAAAACATAGAATCTGACTTCTAAGTCTGGTTGTCTTCCAGATGGAAAGAATCATATCAAAAATAGTCTTGCAAGATCATCCCAAGTGGTGATAGAATTAGGTGGTTCATCTTTCAACCACCTCTTTTATTCCCCCAATAATGAGAACGGGAATAATGTAAGCCTCACATAGTCGGATGATACTCCAGCGGGAATGTAAGTGTCACTTATCTCCAAAAAGTTTTGGAGATGTTGTTGTGGATCTTCATGAGGGAGACCTGTGAATTGCCCGCTGGTGTGCAACAATTGCACAATATTCTACTTAAGCTCGAACCTCCCTCCTGGCTCTGGTCTGTGAATACTAGATGTAACATTATTTGCATGTGCGATTGCCACTTCGCGGACCGGCCTTGCAGCCATCTCTTCGGGCACTAAAACTGCCCTTAAAAGTGGTGGATTCTGTTGCTACTCTATAATTGCGTGTCTTAGCAACTGCAGTTTCTTCTCTAGAGCTTCCCTTCGTTGACGATGAAATTGTCTCTCTGACTCTATAAATGAATCCACCAACTCCTTATCTCTTGCCAGCGTTAAGAAAAATTTAGTACCTGCAAGAGAAAGGCTAAGATCAAGTTGTCAGCACTTATATTGAATTTGTAAACTAACACTAAGAATTTAAATTTACCAATTGCCAGATCCCTGAAAACTGCGCCAAGAACTAGTTCGAGCCAAGACAACACGCAAGTGCACGTGGTCGTACAAGCAGTAAAGTGGCTTTATTTCAAGACAAGTATCGATCCCACAGGGACTGAACTACTGTATTAATTAACTTAAGCGTCAGTGAACGATATCTCTACGAATGTAGACAACCAAATAAATAATATTTTATGAGTTAAGATCACTAAGTAATAAGAATCTAAGTCAAGATTATAATTTGAGTCTGAACAATAGCAATGAACAAGCTGAGGTTAAGAAAGCATGCAGGGATGTTATTTATTAATTCAATTCAACTAATCTTCTCTTCGGTTGCTAGTCAGGAATTAATTGCCTATGGATTGGATCTTTCGACTCCTATCCAATTAAAGAATCATGAGACCTTATTCTACATTTTTGTGATATAAGAATCTCATGCACTAGCCATACATAACCCATTTCATAAATTACTAATAAGACTTTAAGATATATTTCTATTCTGAATGTAAATGAATTCTCAATTTTCTCAACTAAGAAAAGATCATATCCTACCAATTCACATCTGTCGAATTCCTTTCCTTTTAAGAATAAAAATTGGATTTCTGAGATATACATTAACATTGGCCAAACATTAATGCAGTAAAAAAAAGAATTGATAGAACAACCATTGAAGAAAAGATGAAAACTGAAATGATTAATAATTACATTCCTCGACAATTACTCTTAACCTCAACAATAGGTGAATTAGCCACTCATTTGTGAATTAAACATCTTCAAATAAGTAGAATTCATACAAGCAATTGAAATTAAAGAGAAAAAGGAAGAGAATAACCCTAGAATTTTCTTCCTCTCAATTGCCTGCAACCCACATTCTAGCTCAGCCAAGTTAGAATGTTTAAAATAAAACCTAAGTGTGCTATTCATACTATTGAGAATTTTTCCCGGAATAACTAGCAACGTGGCAAGGAGTGTATCACGGAGCACTCCCTCCATGCCACGGGGATATCGCGGCCCTCACTGGAAATCGGCTCCCAAGTAACTGCACCTCAATGTGGCACTACTTGTATCGCAGAGCCTTGCCTCCGTGCCATGGTGCTATCGTGCACCTTCGCTAGAACTTGAGGTTCCAAGTAATCACACTCAACGTGATGAGGAATGCATCTCGAAGCACTGCTTCTGTGCCATGGAGGTAACGCGAACCTCCATTGGAATTTGACATAAATAATTCATCCCAGGCAGAATGCCCCCGCGATGGTAGCGTGACCCGGGGCCATCGCGGAGCCCCTATTTTTGCCAACTTCCCTTGTTAACTTCCACTTCTTGCTTCCAAGTCCATTCCCGCACTTCACCAACATATATATTAGCTTCCAAAATTTTCTTTTACCTGCAAAACAACGCTAATCAAGTTAGTTAGTATAAATTCACATTTACCTAAGAATCACATGAGAATATACACATAACAATAAATAAACAAGTCGAAATGAAGCCTTTGAGTATCACTTGGCCATGCAATTCTGCCCAAGATAAATTAACCGTAAGCCTGCCCTAAGTGTAAATACTCTAGTAATATAAGAATGTCGAAGTTAAAACCAAGTAGGTCTTAAATTATTGTAATGTAGGCTATGGGACGGATATTGATTAATGGCCAGAATAGTGACTAACCTCCCTAAGCACTTTACTACTTCACAACATTTTTTAGTTTTAGCACACTGTTTGATCTTCTTAGTTAACTCCTTATGCATTCCTTTGATTGAAATCCTTGCAACTTGGGTGACTGGCAGGGAGTTCTTGATAATTTTTATTCTTTTAGGCTTATTCATTCTATTTTCTCATTTGTTTACCTCCCTACTAACATAATCTACCTTGTTTTACATTTTTAACCTTTGACCTTATCCTCTAACTTCCACACTTTAGATTCACCTTTTTTTCTTCAATTGTGCTCCTACCATACCAGATTTCACTTTTTCAATTTTAAAGTGCCCTAGGAGTTAGTTGGATCAAATAAAGGTCAATAGAAGGGATTTAGCTATTAACATGGCTACCAAAAGAATAGGCTAAAGGCTCAACATGGCTAACTAAGGATATCACGAATGGGTAGGTAATTAACAAGCTAAAATCAGGCTAATCAAAAAAATTCCTATATCATCTCCTAGATTCAACACTGTTCATTTCATTTAGCACATACACCAGGATAGTTCTAGACATCAATATGAAAACATGGAATGTATGAAAATTTTCTCACACACAAATGACACATGTTGAACTCAAGAAAGATTCATGTAGATCCTTAATTAGGCAAACAATAGAAAGAATTCTATATCAAACTGATACAACCATACAAGAGTCTAGAAAATGAGTTTAGGTTTCTCAAAAGTGGTCATTCATATTTTTTTCACAGCATGTTTTCAACATTTAAAAGCTATGCTTGCATCTTTAGTAAAATTAGCATATAACCTAAGCACCTAGAATTAAAATAGGTTCCTAGTGACTAACTTCCTTCAAGACGGTTGTCAACCATCCTTTGTTGGGAAAAGCATTTTCTTCTCCTAAGAAATCAATACTACTCCTAAAAATGAAAACCTTACCTGGTTGAAAGGCCTACCACTCATAAAAGAACAGAGGCCATAAGAAAAATCGAAGGGTGAATAGGACATGCTATTTTTAATTTTTATTCAATTAGAAACATAATGGCATACTCACCCTTATCCTCAAAATACTAAAAGATATACCCTCACCCCGCACTTAAATTCATGATCTATCCTCAGAGCATCTAAATAATAAAATGAGACATGGGTCAGAAATATATCTTGAGGCCCTCTAGGGCGTAGCTAGCAACTTGTCTCTTGGATTCATGGGTCGCACAACCCCACACTTAAGACATTCTCTTTAGCTTTGATTTCGGGTACTCAGAATTTTCCTCCCCTATTACAAAAAATAAAAGTGAAAATGTATGAAAAGTAAGAAAAACTACCCTATTACAAATTGGGCTTCCTCCCAATAAGCGCCTGATAAAATGTTGTAGCACAGCGCATGTCTCATATTAAGATAACCTCCTTCCTTTTCTCCTTCTTTTCAGAGGCTTTTTAGATTCATTCCTCTTTCTTTTTTTCTCCACCTCACCACCATTTAGCTCATGCTCCAACCACAAACCTAATGTGAACAACTTAACCTTACTCTCTGCTATCACATTAGTATTGGGTATTTTCACTTCCTCTTTCTCCATCTAACACATATCTTGGACCACCTTTGTGATCATGCATAGGTCTTTATAGTGTGAAGGCGTAGAGATAGCTTTGTACACGTAAAAAGTGGCCTCCTTATCTTGTACTCCCATCTTGAGCTTTCCCACTGTTATATCGATGATGGTCCCTCCAATAGATAAAAATGGTTACCCTAATATGCCTGGAACCTTTTTAGCGACTTTAAAATCAAGAATTATGAAGTCTATCGGAACCACAAACTTTACAACTCGAATGAACATTTCCTCAATGATGTCGTTCAACGTGATATATGATCTATCATCCAGCTACAGAGTGATTGTATTGGGCATAAGTTCTCCTAGACCACATGTATTAAACACAGATAAGGGCATCAAATTGATACTTGCCACTAAATCACACATAGCTCGCCCCACTTCACTTTCACTAATTCTTATGGAAGAGTGAAACTCCTTGGGTCTTTTAGCTTCTAGGAATCTTGGAAAACACCCTTGAGTTGCCTCTTCGATAACTGCAACATTCTCAAACTCAATCAATCTCTTCTTGCAAGGAACTATATCCCTAAGATACTTGCCATATTCGGGCATCTCCTTCAGAGCATCAATCAAAGGCATGTTTATTTATAACTCATTGAGAATATCAAGGAACTTTTTGAACCCACTCTCTTCTTTGCTTTTCTCATCATCGCTTTTATACAAATTTTGCGAAAATAGTGATGGAGGTCTCTCAATTTTATTTTGAAGTTGCACCACAACCTTTCCCTGGACTTCTGTCTTGCAGTGCAGACTCTATGGGAGGCGCTAGAGTAATCCTCTATGATAGTGGTGGGGGAGGTGTACTTTCCTTCCACATAATTTTCCTTTTATGCTCTAGCTCTACTTTTTGCAGCTCTTCATCTTCTTCATGTGGAGGTGGAGCTACAAATAACTCCTTTCCACTTCTCTAAGAAATGGCCATCAGCTACTTAGGATTCTTATATTTTTGTCAATCAATAAGGTGCCTGCAGGCCTAGCATGCTACAAAGAAGTCATCTGTCCTATCTGCCTCTCCAACTCATGTATGGACTTTTGCATCTAATTTTAAATAGCCTGTAGTTGAGCTACAATCGATTTCTGTTGTGCTATAGTTTGCTATTATTTTGCCATCATCTACTGCATCATCTCCTTTAGAGAACTGCTTGCTTGCTAAGGTGGAGGCTGCTAAAAATTTGTTTGAGATTTGTAACCATTCTAATTTCCACCCAACACTTGGCTCTTTGTATTCTGGCTGAATTTATTACCAAACTGGTGTCCCTAGTTACCATAACCTCTGTTCTACTGATCCACATAGTAAACAGATTTCAAATTCAACGAGCAACTCATATAAGCATGATCCTGTCCATACGACTAACAAGTTGTTTTCCCTACTTAACTTGTTGAGCTTGTAGTGCAACTACTAGCTTATGATTGCACTCATATGCTAGCTAATGTATGACTGAATTGCTATGACACCATGAACCTCCAATGTCCCTAGTCCCTTCTGCATGGTGAACGCTTTCCTCTACGCCTTAGTCTTCACTACCTACAGACATAAAATTTAACAATGCCTTATCATAGCTCTTGGAAAGAATTTTTCCTTGAGTTGTAGCATCTAATAACATATTGGACTCATGCCTCAGTCCTTCGATGAATTTATGGCCAATAATTTCCTTGGGATGTACATGAAGTAGAAAATCTCTTAGATAGCCTTTATATCTCTCTCAAGCCCAAGCCAATGACTCTCCCTACTTCTTAACGAACCCTAAGATCGTCCCTCTCAACTCTTTTTTTCTTCTTGAAGAGAAAAATTTGTTGAGAAATTTATTTGACAAAATCTTCCAAAAGGTGATAGATCCTACAGGCTCACATTGAAGACACTCTTTTTCTTCCCTAATGAGTGTGAAGGAAAAGAGTCTCAACTTCACATATTCATCTAAAACATTTTGATATTGAAAATTCTCGCTCAGATCTACGAATGCGACCAAATGCTTATGTGGGTCTTCATGCAGTTTACCCTGATATTGGCACATATTCATGCTTTCATGCAACTAGGGTTCATAGGATAAGAGACATGAACCAACCTCAATAATCAAGAACCATGAATCAAGAACTCTGAATCAAGAATCAAGAATCAAGAATCAAGAACAAAGAATCAAGAATCCAGAATCAAGAATCAAGAGAGTATGGTCAACAATCAATGGAGTAAGATTACAATCAAGAGATATCAATAAACAACTCAATATGAAGAATTCAATAATAACAATTCAACATATATACAAACAGAAGAAGACAATACAAGAATTAGGTAAAAACCCTATCTTTAATCTCAATGAATTCTTGTGTAGATGTAGGGCATAAGGATGGATAAGAATCCTTACTTTAGTTAGCCTTACATACCTGGAAAATAAGAAACTTATACTTAAGCTTGAATAATCCTAATTTGGAGAAGAAGACACCCTAGCTTCTTGAAGAACTTGAGAGCTTAGATCCTTGAATTCTAATTGGAACGGTGAGGAATGAGTATCTAGGCTTTTGGAGTACATGCCTTTAGGCATCTCAAACCTTCTGGTTTTAGGAAATTAAACTGAGGGAACTTCCTAAAATAACTTTAAGATCATTTTTGGTAACTTCACACGTCATTAACTTTGACGACGTCTCAATTGATAGTGCTTCACTAAAATGCTCATAAATTGTTACTTCGAAATCTGATTGACACAAGGTCAGATGTGTTGGAAAGAATTCTCCAAGGGATTCAATTTGGTATGATTGAATTGCTCAAAATTCGTTCATGTAATGTCCTAGAAACTCAAAGGTTAGACACGAAACTTAAAAATAAAAAAATTGCAGAAAAACTAGAAAACATGGCACAAGGCACAGGACGAGTAGTGAGGTGACCCGTTGGTGTAGCCCACAAGTCGTGTTGTGACTCATGGGGAGACTAGGGAGGAGTTTTGGATTAGAGGTAAAGGCATCCCAATGGGCGTGACAACAACTCGTGGTTAGTCCCCACAAGCCGAAAGGTCAGTCATGGGTTGGTGAGTAAGAAAGGAAAAATAAGAGAGGCAGTGTACTAGACGGGATACCCCACGAGTCATGGCCAGCCCTCACGACTCGTGGGGTGAGTCGTGGTCAACTAGTGAGGAAATGATCGGCTTGGAGGCAATGTACCTAACGAGTAGTGACCACGAGTCGGGGTCACCACTAACAAGTCGTGGCCCCGGGCAATGAGTCGTTAGGTCCCTCATTATGACCACCTGGCAGTTATTCCCTGCGATTTTCCTAAGGGTGTTTCGGTAAATTCCTAGCCTCCTAGATCCTAAATTAAGTCATTTTGGGTATTTTATAGGGAATTTAGAGGGGTTAAAAGGCTTCCCACTCATTCCCACTACAATCCTCAGAAAAACTATGCAAGTTCTCACTCAGAAGCTCTCAAGCAAGGTCTAGGGTTCCTTATCCATTGCAATAGTTGAAACTCATTTATCTCCGGAAAATTTTTAGCTAGGTATGTCCGAATCCAACAAGGGGATTGTTCTTCCCTTGTATCCGCTAAAACTCTTCTTTAGTTCACTATCAGTTCTGGCCCTGAATTTTTGATTATGAAGATATTGCTACCAGACCTTGTTTTATTATTGAGAAATATTATTGTATGCTAGTTATAGATGTTTTCCTTCAGTTTGTAACTCAAATGATGTCTGTTCCGTTTAATGTGAATTTTAGCCCCAACTCCTGAAAAAAAGAAACTAGAATCCTATATAAATATCGAATACTCAAATATTGCTTGAATCTTTCAGAGTTAGGGTTTTCTATAATATTTATATGTGTTAGAAACTCAGTTAAATGTATGTTAGACAATTTCAGTCAGAAATTTTATATACTCAAAAATGTCAGCCTAGTCTCAGTCAGATTTTTAGCAACCTCAGGGTTGACCAGAATAATGTCAGCTGATTAGTTTGACTATGGAAATTCCCGAGGTGTCAGTATTACTTCCCAGTTATCAGAATCAGATCCAAAAATTTAGTTTATTGGTCCACTAAATGGTCATGAAACTTAGAAAAATAATTCTGACTAGCCTTAGGACCCCAGTCAGATTACAGTTTGTTCTTAGACGGTTACGAAGCTTCTAGATAAGCAGCTCTAACAAGTCTACAACCCAGTTTCAAAATCTGGTCTAATAAAAATCTCACAGTTCTTTCAATTATATATATCCCTGACTAGTCTTGGACCCCATTTTCGAGCTATAAGCTTAGTATTCAGCTTAGAAATTCTACTGGGAGCGGGACTTAGCACCGAGTAGGTGGGGTTCCAGCACGCCCAGGTTCCCAAAACTACGTTGCCAGCACTGGTCATAGTATTTATTGGCCTGTTTGGGCCCCATACTTTTATGATCACCCAGTTGATGCTCTTTATATCCTAGAAAGGTATTTTGGGTCCTGTCGGTGGGGTGCATACATTGGACTCAACGTCTAGCCCACGTTGTTACAAGTTGGTTAGAGAATCTCCTCTTAGTCAATTCCGTTAGTTAAGTATAGTTCAGCTCAGTTAAGTTCTATTCCGATCAGACAAGACTCATATTTAGAATATATTTTTATCATTAGGCAAGGTCTTTCAGACCACCCTAGTTATTTCAGTTATTCAGTTCAGTAGTTTTAGTTGGTCATTCCATATCTCTCAGTTCAGCATTTGCTATTATTTACTTCTGTGTGTTATGTTCCTCTCAATTACTCAATGCATTTAAAGTACTAATGCATAATTTATGTTGTATAATTTTATGATAAAGCTGCAGAATCACAGTCCCAGCTTCGTAAGTCGTTTACTCCTCGAAGACCTCAGCTTGTGAATTGGTTTGTCCCCATCCTCTGAGAATGAAGATTTATTATCTAAGTAATGATTTCAGTTCTTTCAGTTGATTTAGACCTAGCTGGGGCTTTTGTCCCAACAGTTCATCAAATCTAGTGGCTTTCAAACTTAGACTCAGTTTTCAGACATTGTTGTTTTCTCGCAGCCTTTTAGTTTGTTCTACTACTCTCAGTATTATGATTCAGTATATTTCTATAAAATATTTACATTCTTGCTACAAAATTCCGTTGTATGTATTTTCGTTACTTAGAGTGCCAGTGTATGATAGATCAGGGATTGACTTGGGGTCACTTGTGACTTCAAGTACCGTGTTCCATCCAGGGTGTAAACTCAGGGCATGAAAATCTTTGTATCAGGCACTAGGTTAAAAGTATCCTCGGTTGTCTGAAAGTCGCATCGAATAGAGTCCTCTTCATGGGTGTGAAGCGCGCCACACTTTTGATGGGGAGGCTGTGAGATTTCATTAGGAAACTTCCCTTCATTTCATACTCCTTATCGTGCACTGAAATTAAGTTTCAAAAATCATTCTCCTAACTCGTGGTCTGCTTCGTTTTAGTGAAATATGCCTCCACAACGCGAAAATGAAAGAAGGGCCGGAAATGACCAACGGACTACCCCACCGGCCCCGGCGACCCCACAGGATGATTTGGTGTCAACCGCTGAATTCAAGGTCGCCATTTAGTTGCTTTCCCAAACCGTGAATAATCAAGTGAACCAATAAGTGGTTCTAGTTAATAACAATGGGTCAGTAGCAGCTACTAAGGCGCGGGACTTCACCTGAATGATCCTTCCATCTTTCCGGGGATCCATGGTGGGTAAGGAACCCCAAGAGTTAATAGAGTAGATTAGGAAGATTTCCCGTATTATGGGTGAAAGCTCCTCTGAGTGTGCTAACCTGGCTACCTACCAGCTAAAAGAGGTAGCCCAGGTATGATATGAGCAGTGGAAGGAGGGTCGGCCAGCGGGAGCAGGACTAGTGGAGTGGGAGGATTTTAACTCTGCTTTTCTGGACAGATTTTTTCTGAGGGAGCTCAGGAAAGCCAAGGGGAAAAAATAGTGGAGGAGTATGCTCTAGAGTTTACCAAGTTGTCCAGATATGCTCCAGAGATGGTGGTCGAGCCAATGGCTCAAATGCTGATGTTTGTGAATGGGGTGTCAAACCTGGTGCAGGACCGCGATGCTGATCAAAGATATCGACCTTTCGAGTTTGATTGTTTATGCCCAACAGATCGAGAATGAAAAAATAAGGGACATGGAAAGGAAGAATAAGCGGGCTAGGATTGGCCGGTCAGATCATGGCCACTAGAGGTCAGGCTGTAGCAATCGCCCACAGCAGCAGCAGCAGCAATAGCAGCAGAGGGCTCCAATGCCCAGCTCAGCCAGCGCCACTACCTTTTGGTCCTGCCAGGACCAGCCTTTTAGTCTTAGAGCTACAATACTGGGAACAGATATCCAGCATTCCCTAAGTGCGATAAGAACCATCCGGGAGAGTGTCTTCAGGGTCAAGAGGGTTGTTTTAGTTGTGGACAGCTAGGGCATCGACTTAAGGAATGCCTGTCAGCAGGATGAGGGATATCACAATCCACCACCTCAGCAACTCCAGCATGCCGACTAGCTCAACAAGATAACACATCAGGTACCGAGGGAGGTCAATGCCAAAACCGTTTCTATGCATTATCATCTCGTTAGGATCAGGAGAACTCATCAAATGTAGTCATGGGTATGTTACGTCTTTTTCACCTAGATGTATATCCGCTGCTTGATTTGGGGGCCACACTCTCATTCTTGACTTCCTATGTAGCAGTCTAGCTTGATATCAATCCGAAAGTATTATCAGAACCGTTCTAAGTCTCCACACCAGTTGGTGAGTCAATAAAAGCCAGCTGGGTGTATAGAAACTATCCAATCTCACTCTGCAATAAAGTCATTCCAGCTGACCTTGTAGAGTTAGACAAAGTCGATTTTGACCTCATTCTTGGCATGGATTGGTTACACTTTGATTATGCCTCAGTTGACTACAAAACTAGGGTCGTCAGGTTTTAGTTCCACAATGAACCAACTCTAGAATGGTTGGGCAGTTGTTCAGCACCGAAGGGTAGGTTTATTCCTACCTTAAGGACAAGAAGCTTATTTCTAAGGGATGCATTTATCATCTAGTTCGGGTTAAGGATTCAGATGCTGAGACCCCAACTATCCAGTCAGTCCTGTTATCAAAGAGTTTCCAGATGTGTTCCCCGAAGATCTTCTCGGAGTCCCTCCTAAATGAGAAATTGACTTTGGTATAGACCTTATTCCAGATACCCAGCCCATCTCCATCCCTCCGTACAAAATGGTCCAGCTGAAATTAAGGAGTTGAAAGAATAGTTAAAAGACCATCTTGATAAAGGTTTTATCAGACCCAACATCTCTCCTTGGGGTGCTCCAATTCTATTCGTGCGAAAGAAAGACAGTACCATCAGAAAGTTCATCGATTACCGTCAGTTGAACAATGTCACAGTCTAGAACATGTATCCCTACCCAGATTTGATAACCTATTTGAAAAACTTCAGGGAGCCAACTATTACTCCAAAATAGATCTCAGGTCAGGGTATCATCATCTAAGAGTCAGAGAGTGTGACATACCGAAAACAACATTCAAGACTCGGTATGGACACTTCGAGTTCGTAGTTATGTCCTTCGGATTAACTAATTCCGCTATGGCCTTTATGGACCTGATGAACAGAGTGTTCAAGTAGTATCTGGATATGTTCATTATCGTATTCATCAACGACATTCTAGTATACTCCAAAAATGAGGAAGACCATGCTAATCACCTGAGAATAGTACATCAGACACTGAGAGACCGTCAGTTGTTCGCCAAGTTCAGCAACTGCAAATTCTGGTTGAAGTCCATGACTTTACTGGGTCATGTGGCCTCGGCTGAGGGTATTCAAGTTGATCCTCAAAAGATAGCAGTAATGAAAGACTGGCCCAGATCTACCTCCCCAATCGAAATCAGAAGCTTCTTGGGTTTGGTCGGTTATTACCGACGCTTTGTAAAGGGTTTCTCTTCCATATCATCTCCACTGATGAGGCTAACTCAGAAGAAGGAGAAGTTCCAATGGTCAGATGTGTGCGTGAATAGTTTTTAGCAGTTAAAGACTCAACTCACTACTGCTCCAGTACTGACTCTACTAGAAAGATCAGATGGATTTGTGGTATATTGCGATGCTTCCAGAGTTGGACTCGGCTGCATGTTGATGCAGCGGGGTAAGGTGATAGCCTACACCTCCAGGAAGCTCAAGGTTCATGAGAAGAATTATCCAACTCATGACTTAAAATTGGTAGTAGTAGTGTTTGCACTAAAAATATGGAGGCATTACCTATACGGGGTTCACGTTGATGTTTTCACCGATCACAAGTTCCTCCATAACGTATTCAGTCAGAAGGACCTGAATCTTCACCAGAGAGGATGGTTGGAACTCTTGAAGGATTATGACATGAGCATGCTATATCACCTGGGGAAAGCCAATATGTTGGTTGATGCCTTAGGCAGAGTGTCTATGGGTAGCGTGGCTCATGTTGAAGAAGGGAAAAAGTAGTTGGCGAAGGATGCTTACAGGCTAGATCGGTTAGGGTGCAGTTGGTTGACTCAATTGAGGGTGGAATAATGATGCAAATCAGGTCAGGCTCTTCCTTGGTTGTGGAAGTCAAGTCCAGACAGGATGAAGATCCCATCCTTCTTAAACATAACCAAGCGATTCTCAGGAAAGAGGTTGAGGCTTTTTCCAAAGTGGGAGATGGTGTGCTACGTTACAAGGGCATATTGTGTGTACTGGATGTCGGGGAGTTGAGATAGCAGATAGTGGCTGAAGCACACAGCTCGAGGTAATTCATTCACCTTAGTTCCAACAAAATGTAACGCGACTTGCGGGATATTTACTAGTGGAATGGCCTGAAGACAGACATCGCTGAATTCGTAGCTAAATACTTGAACTGCCAGCAAGTCCAGGTAGAACACCAGAGATCGGCAGGCATGATCCAGGATATTAGCATACCTACATGGAAGTGGCAAAAAGTGAATATGGACTTTATTATGGGTCTACCTCAAACTCATCGGCAACATAATTTCTATCTGGGTAATAGTAGATCGGATGACTAAGTTAGCACATTTCCTCCCAGTTAAAACTAGAGATTTAGATAAGGACTATTCTAAGCTTTACATTCGAGAATTGTTTAGACTTCGTGGGGTGCCATTATCCATTATCTCAGATAGAGGTGCTCAGTTCACCTCGCATTTTTGGAAATCCTTTCAGAAGGGACTTCGTACCTAGGTCAAGCTCGGCACCGCTTTTCACCCCAGACAGATGGGCAAGTTCAGCTTGACTATTCAGACCCTAGAAGATATATTGAGAGTGTGTGCGATCAATTTCAAGGGCAGTTGGGATGACCACTTGCCTCTTATCGAGTTTGTGTACAACAATGGCTACCACTCTAGTATTCAGAAGGCCCCATTTGGGGCATTATATGGTAGGAGGTTCAGATCTCCTATTGGATGGTTTGAAGTGGCTGATGCTGCAATAATTGGACCAGAATCGGTCCATGAAGCTTTGCAGAAGGTACAACTCATCAGAGAAATATTGAAAACAGCTCAGAGCCGTCAGAAATCTTATGTTGATGTGAGGAGAAGAGAATTGGAGTTTGTTGTAGACGATTGTATCTATCTAAAAATTTTGCCCATGAAAGGGGTGATGAGGTTTGGGAAGAAGGGAAAGCTCAGTTCAAGATATGTGGGACCCTACAAAATTCTGAGGCAAATTAGCAAGGTAGCTTATGAGCTGGATTTACCTTAAGAGTTGGTATCCGTACAACCTGTATTCCATGTGTCACTTTTGAAGAAGTGCATCGGAGATCCAACTTCAGTTGTGCCATTGGACAGTGTAGAAATAAAGGATAATCTCTCATATGAGGAGGTCGCAGTCTAGATCCTTGACCGTCAAGTTCGTAAGCTAAGGAACAAAGAGGTTGCTTCAGTCAAGGTCTTATGGAAAAATCAGCAGGTTGAGTGAGCTACGTGGGAGGATGAAGCAGATATGATGGCCATATACCCACACTTGTTCTCTACCGACTCTATTATAGCTTGAGATTATAGTCTTTCTCTAGAAACCAATTTAGTTGTTAGGTGCAATTCATGTGTGTAGGTTTCCTTTATGATTTTAGATGTATGTATGAAAAGTTAATTTACTTCAACTATGAATTTTGAAATGTGGGTAGTCATTCTATCAGTTTTGATGTAAATGAGCAATATTTGTATATTATGACAGTTATTCTCTGACTTTCTTGTGTGTTTTCCAACATTCGAGGACGAATGTTCCCAAGGGGGAGATATTGTAATACTCCAGAAACTCAAAGATTAGACCCAGAACTTAAAAATAGAAAATTTGTAGAAAAACTAGAAAATCTGGCACCATGCATAGGACAAGTCGTGAGGTGACCCATTGGTGCAGCCCATGAGTCATGATGTGACTAGTGGGGAGACCAGGGAGGAGTTTGGGATTAGAGGAAAAGGGATCCCAACGGACGTGACAATGACTCGTGGTCAGTCCCTATAATTCGTTAGGTCAGTTATGGGGTGGTAAGTAAGAAAGGAAAAATAAGAGGGAGGCAGTATACTAGACGGGAGACCCCAGGAGTCGTGCTCAGCCCTCATAACTCGTGGGGAGAGTCGTGGTCAACTAGTGAGGAAATGATCGGCTTATTGGTAGTGTACCTAATGAGTGGTGACCGTTGCGAGTCGTTGGTTGCCCGTGACGAACCCAAGTGACCAGATGACGAGCGTACTTCATAGATCAGACCACTAGTGGTGGCCCCGGGCAACGAGTCGTTGGGTCCCTCATTAGGACCACCTGACAGTTATTACCTACGATTTTTCTAAGGGTGTTTCGGTAAATTCCTAACCTCCTAGATCCTAAACTAAGTCATTTTGGGTATTTTAAGGGGAAATAGGAGGGGTTAAACGTATTTCCCCTCATTCCCACTATGATTCTCAGAAAAAGTACGCAAATTCTCACTCAGAAGTTGTCAAGCAAGGTCTAGGGTTCCTCATCCATTGCAGAAGTTAAAGCTAACTTTTCTCTAGGAAATTTTCAGCTAGGTATGTGGGAATCAAACAAGGGGATTGTTCTTCTCTTGTGTCCCCTTAAAGTCTTCCTCAATTCACTATCAGTTTTGGCCCTGAATTTATGATTGTGAAGATATGTCTACCCGACCTTGTTTAATTCTTGAGAAATATTATTGTATGCTAATTTTAGATGTTTTCCATCTGTTTGTAACTCAAATGATGTCTAGCCCTAACTCCTAAAGATAGAAACTAGAATCCTCTATAAGTATCGAATTCTCAAAAATAGCTTGAATCTTTCAGAGTTAGGGGTTTCTATTATATTTGTATGTGTTAGAAACTCAGTTAAATATATGTTAGACAATTTTAGTCAAAAAGTTTATAGACTCAGAAGTGTCAGCCTAGTCTTAGTCAGATTTTAGCAATCTCCGCGTTGACCAGAATAATGTCAGCTGATCAGTTTGACTATAGAAATTCCCCAGATGTCAGTATCACCTCTCAGTTATCAGAATTAGATCTAGAAATTCAGTTTATTGGTCCACTAGGCGGTCATGACACTTAGACAGATAGCTCTCACTAGCCTTAGGATCTCAGTCAGATTATAGTTTGTTCTTAGACGGTTATGACGCTTCTAGATAAGCAGCTCTGACCAGTGTAGAACCCAGTTTCAGAATTTGGTTCGGTAGGATTCTCAGGGTACTTTCAGTTATATATATCCTAGAACCCAGTTTTCGAATTTGGTTTGGTAAGATTCTCAGGGTACTTTCAGTTATATATATCCCTGACTAGTCTTGGACCCCAGTTTTGAGCTACAGCTTAATATTCAGCATAGAAATTCCAGTGGGAGTAGGACTTAGCACTCAGCGGACCGGGGTTCCAGTGCACCCAGGTTCCCAAAACTACGTTTCCAGCGTAGGTTAGAGTATTTATTAGCCTGTTTGGTCCCCAAACTTTTGTGATCACCAAGTTCATGCCTTTATACCCTGGCAAGGTATACCGGGTCCTACCAGTGGGGTGTATACATCGGATTCCACATCTACCTCAAGTGGTTACATGTCGTTTAGAGACTCTCCCACTAGTCAGTTCTGTCAGTTAAGTACAGTCAACTCAGTTTAGTTTTGTTCAAAACAGATCATACTCAGATTTAAAATATGTTTTCACCATCAGATAGGGTTTTTCAGACCACCCCAGTTATTTCAGTTATTTAGTTTGGTAGTTTTAGTTGGTCATTGCATTTCTCTCAATTCAGCATTTCCTATTATTTACTTCTGTTTGTTATGTCTTACTTACTCAATACATTCAAAGTACCGATGCATACTTTTATGCTATATAGTTTAATGATACAGTTGCAGGATCACAGTCCTAGCTTTGTTAGTCGTTTATTCCTCGAAGACCTCAGCTTGTGAATTGGTGAGTCCTCATCCTCCCAGGATGAAGATTTATTATCTAAGTTATGATTTCATTTCTTTTAGTTTATTTAGAGCTAGCTGGGGGGTTTGTCCCAGCAGTTTATCAGACCTAGTGGCTTTAAGACTTAGACTCATTTTTTAGACTTTTTTGTTTTCTCGCAGCCTTGTAGTTTGTTCTACTATTTTTAGTATTATGATTCAGCATTTTCTATCAAATATTTTATATTCTTGCTACAAAATTCCGCTGTATGTATTTTCGTTACTCAAAGTGCAAGTGTATTATAGACAAGGGGTTGACATGGGGTTACTTGTGGCTTCAAGTACCGTGTTTCGTCCGGGGTGGGGCGTGATACTTCAAAAACTGGCAGTTATGATCTCTAAGAAAGCTCCAAACTTAACTTGCTTCTAGAGGTTCCTTATAACACTAATTTGTAGTTGATGCACTTCTCACACTTAAGAATTGATTTTAACACTTAGTTTTCATAAAATTCATTGGGTTTGGGTTTATCTACATACCTATTACGGTTTCAAACTTTGTCCGAAAGTTCAAGGTGTTACAATATCTACCCCTCGGGATCATTCATCCTCGAATGAAAATTGATACTAGGCTTAGACAATTGTTGACCTAACTAAAATACTCAAACTCGACTCATACAACACTCAAGCATACTAAGGATCTCAATGGCAGCTAGACGGAGTACAAAATCAATAAGAATGCTACAAAAGGAAACAATTACCTAACAGTGATTATGGATTAGGAGGGAATAAATGGGGATACTTGGCCATCATGTCTGCTTCAGCTTCCTAAGTAGCTCCCTCAACATGTTGATTTCTCCATAATACCTTCACCGAAGCAACTTCCTTGTTTCTTAGCTTTGGAAATTAACAATCCATAATCTTGATTGGATCTTCCTCATATGACTAGTTATCATTAACTTTAACACCCTTCGTATGCACAATGTGTGAGGGGTCTCCCACACACTTCTTATGCATAGAAATGTGAAGAACCAATTGGACAGAGGCTAATTCAGTTGGCAGCTCCAACTCATAAGCTACCTTACCAACTCTCCTAGAAATTCGGTATGGGCCAATATAGAAGGGACTATGATTTCCTTTATTTATAAACCTTATAACATCCTTCATAGGTGAAACCATCCGATACGCCAAATCATCAACCTCAAACTCTAAATCTCTCTATCTAAGATTGCTATAATACTTCTGGCGGCTTTTTGCAGTCTTAAGCCTTTCTTGGATGGCCTTAAAAAATTTTCATAACTTGTTGCACTAGGTCTAGTCCTATCAACTCTACTTCACCAACCACGAACCACCAATTGGAGATTTATACCTCCTCCAATAAAGAGGTTCATACAAAGCTATTTGAATAATAGAATGGTAACTATTGTTATAAGCAAACTCAATAAGAGGTAAATGGTCACTGATCTTGGGCAAATTTATATGCCCAAGTGATACTCAAAAGTACCATTTTAGCCTTGTTTATCTACCAATGTGTATACATTTTCATGTAATTGGTAATAAAATGTGAATTTATACTAACCAACATGATTAGCAATGTTTTGCAGGTAAAATGTACTTTCGGGAAGCTAAAATACAAGTTGGAGGATATCGAGGTTGGACTTGGATGCGAGCAAGGAACAAGGCATTGGACAGCATGAAATAAAGGGGCTCCGCGATGGAGCCGTGTCACGCTGCCATCGCGAAGGCCTTCTGCCTGGATAGGGAAAATTCGCCCACATTCCAGAGAGGGACCGCGTCCGGTCCGTCGCACGGTGGCTTGGCTCCGCATTGCACGCTGTGCCACGTTGGTCCTTAATTCCTAGACCCCCAGTTCCAGTGAGGGTCCGCGTCCGTAGCGTGTCACGGAGGCAGTGCTCCGCGATGCACTCCGTGACACGTTGCTCATTATTCCGGGAAAAATTCCCAGCAGTATAAATAGAACACTTAGGTACATTTTTCAATATTCTGACTTGGTGGAGCAAGAACGTGGGTTACAGGCAGTTGAGGGACGAAAATATCAGGGTTTTTTCTCTCTTTCTTTCTTCTTGAATTCAATTGCTTGTATGATTAACACTCATTTAAAGATGTTTAATCCACAAATGAGTGGCTAATTCCTCTTCTTGCTGAGGTTATGAACAATTGTGTTGAAATATGATCATTGATTCTTTGGTTTTTCATCTTTTCTTCCATGTTGTTCTATTAATTCTTGTTCTTACTGCATTAATGTGTGGCCTACGTTAATGTACATCTAAAAAGTCCGGTTTCACTCGAGAGAGCAAGAAATTGGAAAGTTGTGAATTAATAAGATATGTTCTTTACTTGGTTTGGGAAAATTGAGTCTTGATTTGCTTTCAGGATAGAAATATACCTGAAAGTCATATTAGTCAATTTAGGAACCGGGTTTGTATGTCTAGAACATGAATTGCATTTAATCACAGAAATGTAGGTGGATGGTTCATGATTCTTAAGTGAGGTTAAATACGAGAGTTTTAATCTCTTGGCAATTGTTCTTGGCTAGCAACCGGAGGAAAAGATTAACCAAAGTATGATGATAATTAATTTCATTACATGTTCGTTTAACCTCAGCATGCTCTCATTCATAGTTCAGACTCAAAGTAGATAATTGTTTTTAGCTTTAGTATAAAAATTATAAAACAAACTATCAAACTCTTGGTTACACTATTGTCTGCATTTTTAGAAGTAAAATATAGTACACTTGAGCAGATTGCAATTCATCCAAGTCTCTATGGGATTGATACTTGGCTTACTAAAGCCACTTTACTACTTGTTCGACCACGTGCACTTGCGTGTCATTTTATATACCCACAAATCACGCGAACAAGTTTTTGGTGCCATTGCCGGGGACTTGGCAATTGGTGAATTTTTTTTAAGTGTTAATTTACTGTATTTTTATTTTCTTAGTGTTGACAACTTGGTCTTAGCCTGTATTTTGCAGACTTAATTGCTGTTGAACGCTGGCAAGAGACAAGGAGCTGGTGGAATCGTATATAGAGCCAGAAAGGATATTTCACAGTAAATGGAGAGAAGCTCTACAAAGAAAGCTGCAGTTGCTCAGACAGACGATCATGGAGCAACAACAGAATCCACCAGTAGTACGGGCAGTGTTAGTGCCCGAAGAAGTAGCAGCTCGGCCGGTTCGCGAGGTGGCAATCCCACATGCCAATAATGTTACATCTAGTATCTGCAAACCTGAGCCAGGAGGAGATTTGAACTTAAGAAGAATATGGTGCAGTTGCTGCACACTAGCGGGCAGTTTACCGGTCTCCCTCATGAAGATCCACAGCAGCATCTCCAAAATTTTTTGGAGATAAGTGACACTTACATACCCGCTGGAGTGTCATCAGACTATGTCCGACTTACATTGTTCCCATTCTCATTATAGGGAGAAGCCAAGAGGTGGTTGAAAGCTGAGCCGCCAAATTCTATTTCTATGTGGGATGATCTTGCATGGAAGTTTTTGATACGGTTTTTTCCCTCTGGTAAAACAGCAAGACTTAGAAGTCAAATTCTAAGTTTCAAATAGAGAGAGGGAGAGAATTTATATCAGGCCTGGGAGAGATTCAAATCTATGTTGTGGGATTGTCCTCATCATCATCAATCAATGATGTGCTGGTGCACACTTTTATAGAGGTTTTGGAACCCCACAACAAAATATTGCTAGACTCAGCAGCTGGAGGGCAAGCACTGGAAAAAACTTATGAGGAGCTGTATACCTTGTTGAATCGTATTTCGCAAGGCAATCCAGAATGGAATGCTGATTCATCAAGAGGCGGGACAAGGAAAGCAGCAGGAGTGCTTGAAGTGGATGGGTTTACAGCTATCGCTGCACAGATATCTGCATTGCAAAATCAACTTAACACCCACTTCGGCAACAGGACAATGAACCAGCCTCAAGCCCCAATTAATGCAGTACAACAAATGTGGTGCGAAGTGTGTGGAAGCAGTGAGCACTCAGCTGAGTGTTGTGGAGCAAATCCTGACTCGGTAAACTTTGTGGGCAATTCACAGAGGAACCACCAACAGTATGGTAGTAGCTACAATTCCAATTGGAGGAATCACCCTAATTTCTCATGGGGTAGCAACAACCATCAGGGCCAAAGTTCGGGTCAGGGTGTGCAAAGGAACCAAGGAGGGCAGTAGAATTATCAAGCACAATTCAGAAACAACAATGCACCTCCTCCACCACCATCACCCAGCATTGAGGAGATGTTCAAGACCATGATAGCTAACCAAGCTCAATTGCAGGCTGACTATGCGAAATTGGCAGCCGAAGTGAAAAAAAACCAGTTAGCTACCAAGGCGCTTGAATATCAATTTGGGTAATTTGCTAGTGCCCAAAATACAAGGCCTAGAGGAGGACTGCCGAGCGACACGGATCCCAATCCCAAGCAGGTAAATGCAGTGACCACAAGGAGTGGTTTGCAGCTGAAAGAGGTGGAACCAGAAAGACCACCTCAGAAGTCGGGAGCAGCAGAAGTTGAGAGGGAGCACAGTACTGAAATGGGGAAGACTAAGGAAGCTGAATCAGAAAGACCTCCACCCCCGTTCCCTCAATGACTAAAGAAACACAAGGAGGAGGCGTGTTTCAAGAAATTCATGGAGGTGTTGAAACAGGTACATATTAACTTACCTCTTGTTGATGTATTGCAGGGAGTGCCGAAATATGCTAAGTATATCAAGGACATCGTGGCAAACAAAAGTCGGTTGACTGAGTATGCTACGGTGGCTCTAACGGAGGAGTGCACTTCCCGGATTCAAAATAGACTTCCCACAAAGCTAAAAGACCCTGGGAGTTTTACTATCCAGATTACTATTGGGCAGAGCATCCGAGCTCGTGGATTGTGTGATTTGGGAGCGAGCATAAATTTGATGCCATCTTCGGTATTCAGAAAGTTGGGTCTAGGGAGTCCTAGACCCACAACGGTAATCTTGCAGTTGGCGGATCAATCCTTATCCAGACCTGATGGCATTGTAGCGGACGTTCAGGTGCAAGTTGGCTCCCTGATTTTCCCGGTAGATTTTGTCGTGCTGGATTTTGAACCAGACGCGGAAGTCCCATTTATTTTGGGACGCCCTTTCTTGGAAACCGGGAAAGCACTAATTGACGTAGCTACGGGGCAGCTAACAATGCGAGCACATGACAAGGTTGAGGTGTTCGATATGTACAAGGCACCCAAGCTCCCGATGGTGTACGAAGAACTCTCGGTGATCAATGTGATTGATCAAGGCGATGATAAGCAGATTAAGGATTCACGGGAGTTAATGGGAAAACCACCGGATAGGTGTAAGCACTACTGGGGGGAGGACGGTGATTGAGAGAAATCGTCCATCACCCTAGAGGACAACTGAGCTTAACGACGTCGAGCCGCGACGGTAAACCAGGCGCTGCACGGGAGGCAACCCGTGAAAAAATTTTTCCTTTCTTTTTGTAAAGTGTAAATAGATTTTTCTTTTCTTTTTCTTTTTCTTGATTTACTACAAAAAATTTTCGTTTTAGTTTTTGTTTTATTTGTATTTAGAGTGAAAGCTATAATTCTAACCAATTATTTATAGTGAGATGAATTTCAGGTCAAACGGAGGAAAATATGCATGGAATCATGAAGGAAAAGTCGAGGTATGATAATTAATAAAAAGTGGCAAACAGTGAGCTGAGGCGACAGCTCCGTGTCATGGAGGTGGACCTCCGCGTTACCTCCGTGACACGTTGAGGTATAATTCGGAAATTTTAAAAAATTTCCAGAACAGTCTCGTGATGGCTCCGTGTCACGGAGGTAGTGCACCGCGATGCCGTGACACGTTGCCTTGTATATCGCGACGGGTCACACCGGGTCACCGAGTGACCCGCGCGATTTCCTTACTTTTTAACCCCGAAAACCCTCCCTTTTCCCTCATTTTTTAATCTCTCCGCGACCAAAACCCCCAAAACCCATCCCCCATCAACGTGACATGGAGTAAGGAAAGAAATTCAACAAGTTTTCTTTGATTCTTCAAAGTCAAGGTATGTTTTTCGATTTCCTCTCAAATTCTTGTTGATTTTCTTCGATATTGAGCATGGGAGGTGAGCTAAACTGCCCTAAGTAGATATTAATCATGAATTCGAGTTAATTGTTGTTGATGAGTGTTCGGAATGTCGTTATGATTGCTTGAACTTGTCAATTGCATAAACTAAGCGAATTTGCTCGATAACATCAATTCTAGGGCTTGTATGTTGAATTTGAAGTTAAAAATGTAGTGAAAGTGTGAATTTCATGCCGGGATGTATATGTTGAATGAGATGAGTCGATGTACAAATTGTTAGGATGTTAATAGAACGACGGATTCTTGGGTTAAGGGAATGTTGAAATTTGTAAGAATTTGGTTAGTTGTATAGGTTCGTGTAGATAAATTTTTGTTGTTGTTTTTGTTTCTTTGTTTTTCTTTGCTAAGTGTGATGGGTAAAATGTTAACGATGGTAGTGACTGTGATTAGCTGTACGAAGTCTGAGTAGTACACAGAAGATATACCGTCGAATTTTTCAAACGCACTAAGCATGATTGTATAGTTGTTTATTGTGTGTAAATAAAGATAATCTTGTCGTATTGTTGTAACTGTAGCTAAGGACTAAGTGTGGGGTAACCTAGCTTAACCCGACCTTAGCCGAAGTTAATATCCATTAGCTTAACATTGATCTTGTCTACTTGGGTTGACAGGTAAAATGGCAAGCAGGCAAGAGAAAGGAAAAGGCGCATAAACTTCGGGCGCTGGAAGGAAGCGAATCAGACTGGGCACAGCAGTCCCAGCAACACCAGCTGATCCACGCGGCCAACGCCGCAAATACGGAAAGAGATGGGTGACTGATGAGGGGAAAAAGTGGTACACGAAGCACAAAGAAAACAAATATTTCCCCGAGGAGCACATAGCATGGGAACCATTGGCACAGGAGTTCCCTAGGATGGTCCACCGAATCGAGGCAGCTGGGATCAATTTCATATTTGAGGAGCCCAAGGAATGTAATTTGCACCTGGTTCGGGAATTTTATGCCAACTGGAACCCGACGATCAGAAGTCACACCATCAAGATCAGAGGGCAAATAGTCACCTTGGAGTTCCACCACCTCAATGCCATCATAGGAGCGTGGGACACAGACGTCCACGTACTCCGACAGCTGAACATTACCCCACCGTATGCGGATATCAGACGCACATTGTGTGGGACCCGATCGACAGCTAGATGGAGCAGACACAAAGAGAGGGGCTACCACCAGACTTTGCCATATTCACAGATGAACAGGGAAGCCCGAATCTGGCTGAAGATAGTCTGCTCATGCCTAATTCCGGGGGTACATATGACAGATGTAACCCGAGAACGTGTATGTCTGGTGTACGCCCTGATGAAAGGGCTGGAGATCAACGTGGGGGCGGTAATTATCTCCGCCACGAAGAGAGCCCGGTTGCACCAAGGGCATAGGTATGGCTTTGGTGGACTACTCACCACCTTCCTCAGGGGCCTAGATGTCGAGGAGGAGGCCCTTGATTATATCCCGCAGATGGAGCGGCGGGCCTTAGATGTTACTAAAACTAAGGCTCCTGACACCACCCACGAGCCAGTGCTTACACTTGGCGAGCGACATGCTCGTGACGACCAGTATATGGCTCGGATGTATGGGATGCAGATGCTCCAGCTGAGGATAGGCGGGAGGCTGGCGACAGAGGAGGAGCTATGGCAGCTCGAGCTAGACTACCCCTTCGGTGAAAACGCTAGGGCTCTATGCCGAGTGGGGCCAGCATTTATAGAGCCCACAGATGATGATGTCCCCACAGACCAGAAGACACGTCGGGAGGACTCTGATGTGGAGTCCGATGATGATGACGGGGGCGACTTGGACATGGAAGATGAAGTAGCAGCACCCGACGAAGAAGTGGAATACTTTGACTGATCATGGAGTTCCACCACCCGATTTTGTGCTATTTTAAATTTTTCTGAACACTGGGGACAGTGTTCGAGCTAAGTGTGGGGTGGGAGTAGTTAGGTGCTGGGCTGGGCTGTTTTGTATGTATGCTCTATCCTGTTGTCGTGTATGGGAAAATTTGTTTGTCCCTGTGAGTTTTGAATTTTTAAGTTGTTATTCTGTTTGTAAATTTATGTGAAATTGATGTGTGTTGCTAAATGTTGCTAGCTGATTCTGATTCTGTACATATTTTTGTTATTGAAATGATCGATATTTTTAAAATTTTAAAATATTTTATACATATTTTTGTTATCGAAATGATCGATATTTTCAACATTTTTTTAATTCTTGGGTTTCTCGGCGTTTGTTTTCGGTTCTTTTATCGAGAATGGTCCCATTGAACCCAAGTCATAGTTAGTGACCGTTCCCCATGATGGATGGATGACGACCGTCTTAAGGGAAATGTAGTCATTAAGAGTAGTTTTTTTTCTTTGGTGGATTGCATCCCAAAACCTGTAGTTACCGTATGGTTGCGAAATTCTGGTTGCGTGTTGTACATGATATTTAAAATGCAAAGATGATTCATATGAAAGCATGCAACTTTGTAAATATGTTGAGATACCTAGGCCATAGAGTTCGATTTAGTGTGATTGAGGCTTAATGTTTGAATTCCTGTAATTAGCTGATTGAAGAGTCTGTGAATACATCTTAAATTGAGCATGTGCAAAAAGTGTGAAGTGAGGTGTTGTTATTCCATGCTATTGTGAAGTGTCTAGAACTTGCCTGGTGTGTGTACAAAACGAAATGAAGGAGGTGTATTGTAGGAAAGGATGTAGGCATTTCTTTGTTTTAACCGAGAGTTTCTATTTTTCCTTGTCGTACACACCTTGATTGTATACCCTAGTTAGCCCATTGAGCCTTTAGCCTATTATCTTTTTCTTTTGTCATAAAGTGTAAACCGAGCTTAATTCCTTCTTTTCATTAGACGTAAAGTCTATACAAAACTCTTAAGCGCTTAAGAAGAGAAAATCATTTTTCCGAAGTGTCAAAGAGTGAGAATGGTGAAAAGAAAAAGAAAAGCAGAGTGAGAGAAGAAAAGAAAAGGTTGAAGGTGAACTTGTTATAAATAAACGATAATGAAAGTGCATGAATAATCTTTGTTGTTATGTCAAGTGTGCTTAATATGATGGTCCATACTAAATAAAATCATCAAGAACGGGATGATGGAAAAAAAAAAAGAAACAATGTCCATGAGTTGATGGGATGTGTTGAAAAGGTGCTTAATGATGCTAGTGGCTATTATTGGCTAACCCAATATTTAATAGTTCCGTAGCTTCCATTACAACCCGTTAAAGTCCTACGTGATCTTACATCGCACTTCTTTATATTAGTGGAGTAATACACTAAGGGCAAGCTTATGGGTCATGACATGATGCATGTGAATTCTTTTGGGAGAGAGAGCGAAATTGTTTTTACATGCCCCTGCTTGAATTTTTGTGAGTCATATGAGCAAAAAGGGGAAGATTCTCTTGTGTTGTGAGGGCACATGCTTGATGAAAGATTAATGTTCGTGTCGGATATCTTGATCAGCTGATTTCCATGAGTTTGCCAATATCGAGAGTCGATTCTTAAAGTCTAGGGGGTCTTAATGTATTGAAGGTCATTGCATTGATAAGACCATGCATGTTTTCTTGATGATTTGCTGTATTGAATAATCGGTATGACCGTAGCCTAAATTGTCAAACCAAAGTAGCAACGTTGGGATGTAAATTGCATGATGTGTAGGATTGTTGTTCGAGGACGAACAAGGATTTAAGTGTGGGGTAAGTGATCTTGGGCAAATTTATATGCCCGAGTGATACTCAAAAGTATCATTTTAACCTTGTTTATCTACCAATGTGTATACATTTTCATGTAATTGGTAATAAAATGTGAATTTATACTAACCAACATGATTAGCATTGTTTTGCAGGTAAAATGTAATTTCGGGAAGCTAAAATGCATGTTGGAGGATATCGGGGTTGGACTTGGATGCGAGCAAGGAACAAGGCATTGGACATCATGAAATAAAGGGGCTCCGCGACGGAGCCGTGTCACGCTGCCATCGCGGAGGCCTTCTGCCTGGATAGGGAAAATTCGCCCACATTCCAGAGAGGGTCCACGTTCGGTCCGTGGCACAGTGGCTTGGCTCCGCGTTGCACGCCGTGCCACGTTGTGCCTTAATTCCTGGACCCCCAGTTCCAGTGAGGGTCCGCGTCCATAGCGTGTCACGGAAGCAGTGCTCCGCGATGCACTCCGTGACATGTTACTCGTTATTCTGGGAAAAATTCCCAGCAGTATAAATAGAACACTTAGGTTCATTTTTCAATATTCTGACTTGGTGGAGCAAGAACGTGGGTTACAGGCAGTTGAGGAACAAAACTTTCAGGGTTTTTTCTCTCTTTCTTTCTTCTTGAATTCAATTTCTTGTATGATTAACACTCATTTAAAGATATTTAATCCACAAATGAGTGGCTAATTCCTCTTCTTGCTGAGATTATGAACAATTGTGATGAAATGTGATCATTGATTCTTTGGTTTTTCATCTTTTCTTCCATGTTGTTCTATTAATTCTTATTCTTACTGCATTAATGTGTGGCCTACGTTAATGTACATCTAAAAAGTCCGGTTTCACTTGAGAGAGCAAGAAATTGAAAAATTATGAATTAATAGGATATGTTCTTTACTTGGTTTGGGAAAATTGAGTCTTGATTTGCTTTCAGGATAGAAATATACCTGAAAGTCGTATTAGTCAATTTAGGAACCGGGTTTGTATAGCTGGAACATGAATTGCATTTAATCTCAGAAATGTAGGTGGATGGTTCATGATTCTTAAGTGAGGTTAAATACGAGAGTTTTAATCTCTTGGAAATTGTTCTTGGCTAGCAACCGGAGGAAAAGATTAACCAAAGTATGATGATAATTAATTTCATTACATGTTCGTTTAACCTCAGCATGCTCTTATTCATAGTTCAGACTCAAAGTAGATAATTGTTTTTAGCTTTAGTATAAAAGTTATAAAACAAACTATCAAACTCTTGGTTACACTGTTGTCTGCATTTTTAGAAGTAAAATATAGTACACTTGAGCAGATTGCACTTCATCCAAGTCTCTGTGGGATCGATACTTGGCTTACTAAAGCCACTTTACTACTTGTTCGACCACGTGCACTTGCGTGTCGTTTTATATACCCACAAATCACGCGAACAGTCACCCCAATTTCCTTTGAAATCAATAACCCATTCCCTTAACATATCCTCCAAGGTCTAAATAGTACGCTCTACCTGACCATCCATCTGCAGATGAAAAGCTGTACCAAGGTTCATATTTGAACCCAAACCTTTCTTAATTGACTTTTAAAACTGATACGTAAATTGAGTACCTCTATCTGAAATAATGGATAATGGCACTCCATGAAGTCTCACCACTTCCAGAAGTTATAACTTAGCAATATCCTCAGTTGAGTCTCTAGTCTTCACCACTAAGATGCGAGCTGACTTATTGATTCGATCTACATCACCCAAATAGAGGCATGCTGTGTGTGGGATCTGGGTAAACCAGTGATAAAATTCCATATTAATCATCTCCCACTTCCATCTAGGGAGTGCTATATTATGAGCCACGCCACATGGCCTTTGGTGCTCAACCTTAACTTGCTGAATGTTTTGACACTTAGCAACAAAACCTGTAATGTTCCTCTTCATACCATTCCACCAATAGACTTGTCTAAAGTCGTGGTACATCTCGGTGGAACCTGGATTAATCGAATATCTAGAGTTTAGTGCATCTACGAAAATTCTATCTCTGAGGCCATCTACATTAATTAGGAACACACAATCTACCTTGGTATCTCAGGACGCTATCTCCCCTTTGTGTGAAAACAAATACTTTCTAAAAACCTTCTATGATAGCCAGCAAAACTCATGATACTTCTTATATCTATTAGAGATGTAGGTCTAGGGCTATTCTTAATTGCCTCAATCTTTTGAAAGTCAACAATAATACCTTTGCTTGAGATAATGTGGCCTAAGAATGCTACAAACTTCAACTAAAATTCATATTAGAGAATTTGGCATATAACTGCTTGTCCTTAAGTGTCTAAAAAACTATTCTGAGATGGTTAGCATGATCCTCCTCACTCTTGGTGTAATCCAAGATATCATTATTGAACACAACAACAACATGTCCAGATATGGCTTAAACACACTATTCATTATATCCATAAATAATGTAGGAGTGTTAGTCAATCCAAAGGACATAAAAACAAACTCATAATAACCATAGTGAGTCCTAAAAGCTGTCTTAGGGATATCACTTTCCCTTACCTTCGATTGATGATAACTTGATCTGAGGTTTATCTTAGAGAAACAAGTAGCACCCTGAAGTTGGTCGAATAAGTCATTGATTCTAGGAGGAGGATACTTATTCTTTAGGGAAACCTTGTTCAATTATTTTTAATCTATACACATTACAAGGGTACCATCTTTCTTATGCACGAAGAGAATTAGAGCACCCCCAAGGTTAAACACTAGGGTCGATGAAACCCTTATCTAGCATACCTTTGAACTACTCCTTTAGCTCTTTCAACTCAGCTAGGTACATTCTATATAGAGGGATGGAAATAGGCTGAGTATTAGAAAAAAGATTTATTCTAAAATCTATTTACCTATCTAGAGGGAATCCTGGAAGATCATCAGGAAGGCCTCAGGAAACTCATTAACAATTGGAACTGACAGAAGGGATGGGGTCTCAACATCAGAGTCTCTCACTATATGATAGATAAACCCCTTGGAGATAACTTTTTGGCCTTAAGGTATGAAATAAAACGACCCTTAGGGATGACAAGACTACCTTCCCAATCTATGACTTGCTCATCTGGAAGCTGAATTGTACGATTCGGGACGTATAACCAACTATGGAATAACAGAAATATAACCAATCCATGCCTATAATAACATTAAACTCCACCATATCAAGCTCTTTCAAGTCAACTATAGTTTCTTGTTATACCCTAGAAGTGCCTATGAGTAGACCCGTAAGTTAAAAGTTGAAAACTGCTGAAAAAATATTGCAGAATGGGAGACCCTGCGGATCATTGGTCCACCAAACGACCCATTGGGATGAGTCATGGAAAGCATCTATTTTGGGGACAGTGGAAGAAACGATCGATGTGACGACTCGTTGTGGGAAACAATGAGTCATAATTTGTGGTAGGGGTAGGAGATGGACCTTAGGTTTTGGGAAGTGAGGGGTCATGCCATGACCCAGCCTGAGTTACCAAAGACCATTTCCAGTATCGTTGTTTGGATGGTGAAATGTGTAGTCTATTCGATGGAAATAGACCATGACTCGTTGGTGGGTGTAACGAGTCGTGGTGAGGCTCATTGTTTAAGGAGGTGTCAAAGTTGCAGGAGTAAACAACGGTTGATAGAACGACCCATTGCAAGTAATGACGACCCATCGTTTCTAGTTGTGGTTTGAGCGAAGACCAAGCTTGGACAGTGTACAAGATGGATCGTCAGCACGGGTCATGGTATCTTCCAAAGACCCGTTGGGGCGCTCGTTGGTTCGTCTAATGAAGAATTTTTCGCTTAATTAGTAAGGGTATTTTCATTATTTAAACATCCTAAGGCTCTATACTATGCCGTTTAAGGCTCATTTTAGTGGGTTTAAGGTGGGGAAAACCTATTCTAAGTTATTTCATTCCATGCATGCAATCTTGAGAGGTTGAAGAGGTGATGTAGAGAAATTCTTCAAGGTTTTCATTCAAATTTTCTTGGGCAATTAGAGAAGTGGTAGAATCAATCCCTTCCAGTTATGTAGGGTCATGAGTGGATGTTTCCTTCCACACCCTTGCCCAAGTTTTATCTAAATAGGAGAAATTCCCATGATCAAGTATGGGGTTTTTACCCAATTACATGAATCTTCAATTTCTTTACATGGGTATGAATTGATTATGATTTTATTATTGAATTGTGAAGCATGGGCTTATTTTATAATGATTTCCATTAAAATTTTGTTTCTAGTCTTATGAATGTTGAAGCCCATGGATGAGATGATCATGAAAAGTGAGGTTTACGAAGTAAATGTGATAATGATGAGATATTATGATGAAAAGAATTATTTGAAGCTACCCATGTCTATAATTATGTTTTTGATGAGAATTGTGTATTTCGAAGTAAGATAAAGCTTTGAGAAATGCCCACATGTTAAGTTTAAATGATGATTTTCCCGATCTAAGCTTACCACATTGTTTTTGAGCGAAGACTCCAAAATTTTACATTCTAGCTTGTGGTATATTTTGAGTTAAGTCTTCCTATGCATAGATTACCATATGGATTTGGAGCAAAGGCTCCCAAGTATGTATTCATCTTGTGGTATGTTTTGAACAAAAGCTTCTCATATGCATGATTTCGTATTTGATATGTGTTGATCATTAAGCTTCATCAATAGACGATGTTGAGCTTCATCATATACGATGTAGAGCATTGCATGTTTTGAGAGAAGAGTCTAGCACCGAGCGGGCTAAGGGTCGATCACCTTATGCCCTAGAACTACGCGCCAACGTATGTTGATACTATTATATTAATGGGACCTCCATTGTGAGCTATCCCCAGCCCTAATGGCCAATGATCTTGATATTGATATCATGGTAGCATCCTTAGACCTCACAAGGTTTTGGACGACTCTTCCCACTTGAGTGTAATAGTTGGGACCACGTAGGCTCTATCGTGGTATGTCGGTTAAGTGACGGGTCTCCCATTGTCTATATGATTAAGATTTTCATAATCATTACTCATGGTTATTATTTTATACATGCATGTTCTAAAAGAAAGGTTTGACTCAATGTTCAGCTTTTCCATAAATGTCATATTTCAGCTTTGAGTCATTTGAGTCAATTTGATATTATAAAGTTATGTATCGTATGTTATGTAAAGATCATGATTTCAAAAAGACTGCATGCAAGACCTACTCTATGTTTAGCGATTTACTTACCTTACATACTCGATACATTACACGTACTGACTGCATACTTTCTATGCTATATCATTTTATGTTACAAGACCCGGCTCTCAGGTTCAGCCCCACTCTTAGACAATTCATCGAAGTTAGAGTCTTCTTATTAGTGAGTCCTCATCTTCCGAGCACTAGACTATCTATCTTTCTTTATGTATTTCATATTTCAGCTTCTTGAGTTAGTTAGGTTCTTGTTCCATCAACTCATCATGTATAAAGGCTATTCAGACATATGTATGTATTCAGCTTTAGATTTTATATTCGTATGTTATATTTAAGTCAGACTTCCGCTATGATGGTATTGATGGTTATCTAGTCTTGATTGAGTTAGATGTATGCTTATGCCATGGGTCGACTAGTGGTCTCTCGGGGCTCCTTGTCCCGTGTTGCGATTCGGTCCTCCGTTCGGATCATGACGAACTGGGTATTAGAGCAATAGGTTTGAAGTGTCCTAGGGTGTCTGAAAGCTGCATTAAGTATAGTCTTTTTCATGGGTGTGAAATGCGCCACACTTATGATGAAAAGGCTAGGAGACATCTAGGAAATGTTCCCTTCTTTCATGATCTATGTCATGGGATGAAAAGTCTATCTATCAATCTAATTCGTGCTATTCACGAGTGCAGAATCATGGATCCTTAAAGAATGAACCAACGGAGGAATGGAGGTGGTGAAGGCCATAAGGATGGAAATGGTTATGGGCATCAACCAGCCCCACCAGTTCAGGAGCACCAGGCACCAGAGCTAGCAGCCCATGCTGAGTTCCCTGCCGCTATTCAGATGCTTGCGCAGGCTTTGACCATTTAGGTCAATCCGCAGGCCGTTGCGCATGTTCTGTAAAATGGCAACGCAGTGGTGGCTCGAGTCAGAGACTTCTTGAGGATTAATCCCCTAGAGTTCCTTGGGTCCAAGGTAGATGAGGACTGATCTTGGGCAGATTTATATGCCCAAGTGATACTCAAACGTATCATTTTTACCTTGTTTGTTGTGCAATGTGTATATAATATCATGTATTTGGTAATAAAATGCGAATTTATACTAACCAACATGATTAGCATTTGTTTTGCAGGATAATGTGATTTTTAAGAGCTAAAATGCGTGTTGGAACTATGTCGGAGTTGGACTTGGATGCGAGCGTGGAAAAGACCTCAGATGGCATATTTTGCAGTGGCTCCGCGATGGTGCCGTGCCACGCTGCAATCGCGGTAGCACACTGCCTGGGCAGAAATAAAAGTGGCAATTTCCAGTGTGCCTGCGCGTCAGCTCCGTGGCACGGAGATAGGCCTCTGCGATGGCCTCCGTGCCACGTTGAGGCTAATTATCCGGACCATGCAATTTCCAGAGAGGGTCCGCGTCCACGCCGTGTCACGGAGGCAGTGCTCCACGTTGGCCTCCGTGACACGTTGCTTGTTATTCGGGGAAAAATTTCCCACTAGTATAAATAGCACACTTAGGTTATTTTTAAAAGGAGTTTTTTTAGTTTTAGTTTTTTAGCCTGAGTTCAAAAGTGGGAGCAGGAACGTGGTTTTGTGGCAGTTGAAGAATAGAAAAGATAAGAGTTTTCTTCTCTTCCCTTCTTCTTTCCTTCAATTGTATGCATGATTCACACTCATTATAGGATGATTAATCCAAGAATGAGTGGCTAATTCCTTTCTTGCTGAGGTTTTGAACTTGTATAATGAATGTTGGTAATAATTGATATGGTTTCTTCTTCTTCTTGCATGTTGTTCTATTAATTCTTGTGCTTATTACATTCTTGATTGGCCACCATTAATGTATATCTAAAAAGTCCAATTTCACTTGAGAGAGCATGAAATTGGAAAGTTGTGAATTAATAGGGTATTGTTCTTAACTTGATTTGGGAAAATTGGGTTTTGTTGTGCTTTCTTGATAGAAATATACTTGAAAGCCGTATTAGTCAATTTAGGAACCGGAATTGTAGTGTTAGCTCATAAATTGCATTTGATCACAGAAATGTAGACGAATGGTTTATGAAGCTAAAGTGAAATTAAATACGGAAGTTTTAATTTCTAGGCAAACGTTCTTGGCTAGCAATATGAAGAAGAAGATGACCAAATTATCATGATTATCAAGTTCATTACTCGGTCTTAACCTTGGCATGTGCATATCCATTGTCTAAACTCAACGTAAATAGTAGTTATTAATTTTAGTAGATAATTAGTTTAGAACCAAAACTCACTCAAATCTTGGTTGGATTGTTGTTAACATAGTTAGAAATAGAATAGAGATATAGTAAACTAGGCAGTTTTGCATATCTAGAGCAGCCTCCTTGGATCGATACTTGGCTACTTAGCCACTTTATTACTTGTTTGACCACGTACACTTGCGTGTCGGTGTATAATATATACCGAGCAGCAGACCGCGAACAAGTTTTTGGCGCCGTTGCCGGGGAGGCTAGGCGATTTGTAAAATTTTGTTTAGTGTAAATTTACTGTATTTGTATTTTTATTTTCTTAAGTGTTAACAACTTGGTCTTAGCCTGTATTTTGCAGATTTTTATTTCTGTGAACACTGGCAAGGGACAAGGAGCTGGTGGAATCTTACTTAGAGACAGAACGTGAATTGCACAGTCAACGTAGAGAAGCTCTTCGGAAGAAGTTGCAGTTGCTCAAACAGTCTATGATGGAGCAACCCAATCCACCAGTTGTGCGGGCAGTGTTAGTGCCCGAGGAAGTAGCAGCCAGGCCGGTTCGCGAGGTGGCAATCCCACACGCTAATAATGTACATTCCAGCATCCGCAAACCAGATACTGGGGGGAGATTTGAGTTAAAGCAAAATATGGTGCAACTTTTGCACACTAGCGGGCAGTTTACCGGTCTCCCTCACGAAGATCCGCAACAACATCTCCAGAACTTTTTGGAGATAAGTGACACTTACATCCCCGCTGGAGTGTCACCTGATTATGTTCGGCTCACCTTATTTCCATTTTCCTTACTTGGTGAAGCCAAGAGGTGGTTAAAAGCTGAACCACCCAACTCTATATCAATGTGGGATGATCTTGCAAAGAAGTTCTTGATCAGATTTTTCCCTTCAGGTAAAACAGCTAAACTTAGAAGTCAGATTCTAAGTTTTAGACAGAGGGAAGGAGAAAATCTTTATCAAGCCTGGGAAAGATTCAAGTCCATGTTGCGGGACTGTTCTCATCATCATCAGTCAAATGAGGTGTTGGTCCACACTTTTATTGAGGGTTTGGAACCCCACACTAAAATTTTGTTAGACTCAGCAGCTGGAGGGCAAGCGCTGGAGAAGACTTATGAGGAGCTGTACACTTTACTCAACCGAATTTCACAAGGCAATCCGGAATGGAATGCAGATTCTTCAAGAGGTGGAGCAAGGAAAGCAGCGGGAGTGCTTGAAGTGGATGGATTCACAGCTATCGCTGCACAGATAGCTGCTTTGCAAAATCAGTTAAACACTCACTTCAGCAATATGAATTTGAACCAGCCGTCAGCCTCAGTTAATGCAGTCCAACAGATGTGGTGTGAAGTGTGTGGTAGTAGTGAGCATTCAGCTGAATGCTGTGGTGCAAATCCTGATTCTGTCAACTTTGTGGGCAATGCACAGAGGAATCAACAGCAGTTTGGTGGTGGCTACAACTCGAATTGGAGGAATCATCCAAATTTTTCGTGGGGTAGCAACAATCAACAAGGCCAGGGTTCAGGGCAGGGTATGCACAGAAACCAAGGAGGGCAACAAGGCTATCAGAATCAGTTCAGAAATCACAATGCCCCTCCTCCACCACCATCACCGAATATTGAGGAAATGTTCAGGACCATGATTGCCAACCAGGCACAATTGCAGGCTGACTATGTCGAACTGGCGGCCGAAGTAAAGAACAATCAATTGGCAACCAAGGCTCTTGAATATCAGTTTGGGCAATTTGCCAGTGCCCAAAATACTAGACCAAGGGGAGGACTACCTAGCGACACGGATCCAAATCCTAAGCAGGTAAATGCAGTGACCACGAGGAGTGGTTTACAATTAAAGGAGGTGGAACCGGAAAGACCGCCTCAGAAGTCAGGAGCAGCAGATGTTGAGGGAGAACAAACCTCAGATACGGGGAAGACCAAAGAAGCTGAACTAACAAGGCCTCCACTCCCGTTCCCTCAACGACTTAAGAAACACAAGGAGGAGGCGTGTTTCCAGAAATTCATGGAGGTACTTAAACAGGTACATGTTAACTTACCTCTTGTTGATGTCTTGCAGGGTGTGCCAAAATATGCAAAGTATATCAAAGACATCGTGGCCAACAAAAGTCGCTTGACCGAGTATGCCACGGTGGCTTTAACGGAGGAATGCACATCTCGTATTCAGAACAGGTTGCCCACTAAACTGAAGGATCCTGGAAGTTTTACTATCCAGCTGACGATTGGGCAAAGTATCTGAGCTCGTGGGTTATGCGACTTGGGGGCAAGTATAAATCTGATGCCATCTTCGGTATTCAGAAAGTTAGGGCTAGGGAGTCCTAGACCTACAACAGTGATCTTGCAGCTAGCAGACAGGTCTTTAGCTAAGCCGGATGGCATTGTGGAGGATGTGCTAGTGCAGGTAGGCTCCCTCATTTTTCCGGTAGATTTCATTGTTCTGGATTTTGAGCCAGATGCAGAAGTCCCATTTATTTTGGGACGACCATTTTTGGCAACCGGAAAGGCATTGATCGATGTAGCTGCGGGTCAACTCACGATGCGAGCACACGACAAGCTTGAGGTGTTCGACGTGTACAAGGCACCCAAGCTCCCGACTGTCTATAAGGAACTCTCGGTGATCAACGTGATTGATCATGGGAATGCAAATGGATTGAGTGATTCCCGAGAGTTACTAGGTAGGCCACCAGACAAGGTTGAGAACTACTGGGGAGATGACCATGATCGGGTCAAATCGTCCATCTCCCTAGTAGAAAATTGAGCGTAAAGGCTGTCGAGCCGCGACGTTAAACCAGGTGCTGCACGGGAGGCAACCCGTGAAAAATATTTTTCTTTCTTTTTCCTTAGTGTAAAGTTTTTCTTTTATTTTATTTTCTTTTCTTTTTCTTGACTAGGTTTAGATGTGCATTCTAATTAGTAACTTTTATTCTTTTAGTAGGGAATCTAGTCATTTAACCAATTTTTGTTTAGTGAGGTGATTTTCAGGTATACCGGAGGAAAAATATGTGGAATCGAGAAAACGAGGTGAGGTATGAAAAAAAAAAAATTGATAGTGAAACAGAGCACTGGCGCGTTGGCGCCGTGTCACGGAGGCAATGCTCCGCGTTGGCCTCCGTGACACGTTGAAGGCAAATCTGGAATTTTTTAAAAATTCCAGTAAGCCAACGCGTTGGCTCCGTGTCACGGAGGAGGGCCTCCGCGTTACCCTCCGTGACACGTTGCCCTTATCCCAGTGCCGGGTCACACCGGGTTTCCGGGTGACCCGCGTGTTTTCTTAATAAAAACCCCCGATTTCGCCCCTATTTTCCCCATTCCCTCTTCCCTCCGCGACCAAACACATATTCCCCTACCCCCAAGCACCGTGCCACGTTAAGAGGCAAGGAAAACGTCAAGTCTTTATCGATTCTTCAATTCCAAGGTATGTTTTCATCGTCTATCTCAAATTTTTGGCGATTTTTTTCGATTTTGAGCATGTGAGGTGAGATATATCACCCAAGGTAGAAATTAAACATGACGTGAATTATTTTGCGATTGATTGTGTTCGGATTGTTGTAGTTGACGGGTGAACTTATCGATTGATTGAATAATTCATTGTTGATTGTCGAATTGAGTTCTAGGGCTTGGGGTTGTTGAATTTTAACTTGGGTACCTTGATAGTTTGACGAAATTGATGCCGGGGTGTGTTTATTATTTGAGATAAGTCGTGGTAAATATTGTATAATTGGTGAAAGACGACTAATTCTCGATTTTTTTTTGTGGGACATTGCGTAATATGTGAATTGGTTGAATTGCTTAGATTAGTGTATATAAAATGTTTTTATTGTTGTTTCTATTTTGTTGTTGTTATTGTTGCTAAGTGCTATGGGTGAATAGCTGTCGATAGTAGGATTGGGTTAGCTGTATGAAGTCTGAGTAGTTCGCTAGCCGTTATGCTGTCGAATTTTTGTGAACGCACTAAGCAATATGTTTATATTGATTGTGCTTGAGGTGTAAATAGATCTATCCTTGCTAACATGTTGTAAATATTGTTAAAGACTAAGTGTGGGGTAAATTTTGTTTAACCCGACCTTAGCCAAAACTAACAAGTTTTTAGCTTAACGTTGTGCTTGTCTGTGTAAATTGACAGGTACAATGGCCAGCCGAGAAGATAAAGGCAAGGGTGCTTCAACCTCAGGCACCGGCAGAAAGAGAATGAGACTGGGCACTGCTGTCCCAGCTGCACCTGCTGTTCCACGCGGTCAACACCGCCGACACGGGACACGATGGGTCACCGATGAAGGGAAGAAATGGTACGCAAAGCATAAGGAGAACAAGTACTTCCCGGAGGAACATATTGCAAGGGAACCACTTGCACAGGAGTTCCCTTGCATCGTACAGAGGATTGAAGCAGCTGGGCTCAGCTTTATTTTTCAGGAGCCCAAGGAGTGCAACCTTCACTTAGTCCGGGAATTTTATGCCAACTGGAACCCGGCCATCAGAAGCCACACTATTAAAATCAGAGGGCAGATTTTCACTCTGGAACCCCAGCAGCTGAATGCCATCGTTGGAGCGCGGGACACAGACGCCCACGTTCTCCGCCAGCTCAACATCACCCCACCGTACGCCGACATCAGACGTACGTTGTGTGGGGCTCGATCCACAGCCCGATGGAGTAGACACAAATAGAGGGGTTACCACCAGACTCTGCCTTATTCGCAGATGAACAGGGAGGCCAGAATCTGGCTAAAAATTATATGTTCGTGTTTGATCCCGGGAGTACATATGACAGACGTGACCCGGGACCGTGTCTGCCTGGTGTATGCCCTTATGAAAGGGCTTGAGATTAATGTGGGGGCGGTTATAATATCCGCCATGAAGAGAGCCAGACTACACCAGGGCCACAGATATGGGTTTGGCGGACTCATCACCACCTTCCTCCGAGGCCTCGACGTTGAGGAAGAAGCCTTGGATTAATTCCGCAGTTGGAGCGGCGGGCCCTTGATGTGATAAAGACCAAGGCCCCCGACACTACACACGGACCTGTGCTGACTCTGGGCGAGCGACATGCTCGTGACGACCAGTATATGGCCCGTATGTTCGGTATGCAGATGCTGCAGCTACGGATAGGTGGGAGACCAGTCACCGAGGATGAATTATGGCAGCTGGAGCTGGACTACCCTTTTGGCGAGAACGCCAGAGCTTTATGCAAGGTGGGGCCAGCCTTTGTGGAGCCGACTGACGACGACGTCCCTACTGATGAGGAGACACGTCGTGAGGACTCTGATGTGGAGTCCGATGACGGCGAGGGAGCTGATTCAGATATGGGCGACGAGGCCGCAGCACCGGATGAGGAAGTCGAATATTTCGACTGAGCAGGGAGTTTCACCACCCAAAATTTTGTGCTTTGTATTTTTGTGAACACTGGGGACAGTGTTCGATTTAAGTGTGGGGTGGGGAGTAGTTAGGTGCGGGGTCATAGGCTCTAAATCTGCTGTATATTCTTCCTTGACGTTTATGTATGTCTGTGCTTTCCCTGTTGTTGTGAACTGATTTGTGAATGATGTGTATATATTTGTTTGTGGCTAATGATGTGTGTCTTTAAAAAGTTATGGTTGCCTTTGTAAATATTTTGTAAATTTTGTAAATATTTTTTCTCTATCGATATGATCGATATTTTTCAAAATTTTTGCGAAAAGATGTTGCACTTAGCAACATATTTTGTAAATATTTTTTTCATCGAAATGATCGATGTGTTGCAAAAATTTTGAAGTTTTATTTTTGGGTTTCTCGGAGTTTGTTTTCGGTTCTTTTACCGAGAATAGTCCCATTGAACCGATGTCATAGTTAGTGAACATTCCCTATGATGCATGGATGACGACCGTCTTAAGGGAAATATAGTCGATAGGAGTAGATGTTTTGTTTTTAGTTTCTTTGGTGGATTGCATCAATAAACTGTAGTTGCTTATGGTTACTAAAATTTTGTTGCGTGTGTAATTGATGTTCGAAATGTGAAAGTGATTCGTTTGAAAGCATGTAATTGTGTAAATATGTTGAGTTACCTAGGCTATAGAATTTGGTTCATTATGATTGAGGCTTAATCTTGCATTCATGTACTTGACTAATTAAAGAGTCTGTGAATGCATCTTGATTCGAGCATGTGCATGAAGTGTGAGTGAGGTTTTGCTATTCCATGTCATTGTGAATTGTCTAGAACTTGCCTGGCGTGTATACAAAGCGAAATGAAGGAGGTGTAGTGTCGGAAAGGATGTAGGCATTTCTTTGTTTTAACCATTAGTTTCCATTTTTTTCTTGTCAAAATTCTACCTTTTTATATGTTGTATATCCTAGTCAGCCCGTTGAGCCTTTAGCCGATTTCTTTCTTTTGTCCAGAATTGTATGAACTAAGCTTTATTCCTTCTTTTCATTAGCCTTAAAGTCTATAAGAAGCTCTTAAGCGCTTACAAAGAACAGAAAATTGTTTCCCAAAGGGTTAAAGAGTGAAAAGAGTGAAAAGAAAAGAAAAGCAAAGTGAGGAAAGAAAAGATGATGTTGAAGAGGCACTAGTTGTAATTAAATGAAATTGAGGGTACATGAAAACCTTCCGTTTGGGGTCAAGTGTGCCTGATGAAATGGGCCGTATGAAAGTAAACCAGCATGAATGGGAGAAAAAGAGAAAAGAGAGGAACAATGTCCATGAGTCGATGGGAATGAGTTGAAAAGGCGCTTAAGGATGCTAGCGACTATTATTGGCTAATCCAATATATATACTAGATCCATAGCCCAGTTACAACCCATTGAAAGTCCTATTTGATCCTACACTGCATTTCTTTATATTAGTGGAGTAATACACTAAGGGCAAGCCTATGGGTCATGACATGATGCATGTGAATTCTTTTGGGAGAGAGAGTGAAATTAATTTCTATATGCCCCTACTTGCATGTTTGTGTGCTGCACGAGCATAAAAGGGGAAGTTTCTCTCGAGTTGTGAGGGTACATGCTTGATGAAAGATTGATTCTCGTGTCGGATTTCTTGATTAGTTGATTTGCATGAGTTTGCCGATATCAAGAATCAATTCTTAAAAGTCTAGGAAGCCTCGATGTATTAAGGTCATTGTCTTGTACGACCAAGCATGTTTTCTTGATGATTTGCAAAAATCGAATAATCGGTATGACCGTAACGTAAATGGTTGCACCATAGTGACAAAGGTTGAGATGTGATGTGCATGATTTGTGTATGTGTTGTTCGAGGACGAACAAGGATTTAAGTGTGGGGTAAGTGATCTTGGGCAGATTTATATGCCCAAGTGATACTCAAACGTATCATTTTTACCTTGTTTGTTGTGCAATGTGTATATAATATCATGTATTTGGTAATAAAATGCGAATTTATACTAACCAACATGATTAGCATTTGTTTTGCAGGATAATGTGATTTTTAAGAGCTAAAATGCATGTTGGAACTATGTCGGAGTTGGACTTGGATGCGAGCGTGGAAAAGACCTCGGATGGCATATTTTGCAGTGGCTCCGCGATGGTGCCGTGCCACGCTGCCATCGCGGTAGCACACTGCCTGGGCAGAAATAAAAGTGGCAATTTCCAGTGTGCCTGCGCGTCAGCTCCGTGGCACGGAGATAGGCCTCCGCGATGGCCTCCGTGCCACGTTGAGGCTAATTATCCGGACCATGCAATTTCCAGAGAGGGTCCGCGTCCACGCCGTGTCGCGGAGGCAGTGCTCCGCGTTGGCCTCCGTGACACGTTGCTTGTTATTCCGGGAAATATTTCCCACTAGTATAAATAGCACACTTAGGTTAGTCTAAAAGGAGTTTTTTTAGTTTTAGTTTTTTAGCCTGAGTTCAGAAGTGGGAGCAGGAACGTGGTTTTGTGGCAGTTGAAGAATAGAAAAGATAAGAGTTTTCTTCTCTTCCCTTCTTCTTTCCTTCAATTGTATGCATGATTCACACTCATTATAGGATGATTAATCCAAGAATGAGTGGCTAATTCCTTTCTTGCTGAGGTTTTGAACTTGTATAATGAATGTTGGTAATAATTGATATGGTTTCTTCTTCTTCTTGCATGTTGTTCTATTAATTCTTGTGCTTATTACATTCTTGATTGGCCACCATTAATGTATATCTAAAAAGTCCAATTTCACTCGAGAGAGCATGAAATTGGAAAGTTGTGAATTAATAGGGTATTGTTCTTAACTTGATTTGGGAAAATTGGGTTTTGATGTGCTTTCTTGATAGAAATATACTTGAAAGCCGTATTAGTCAATTTAGGAACCGGAATTGTAGTGTTAGGTCATAAATTGCATTTGATCACATAAATGTAGACGAATGGTTTATGAATCTAAAGTGAAATTAAATACGGAAGTTTTAATTTCTAGGCAAACGTTCTTGGCTAGCAATATGAAGAAGAAGATGACCAAATTATCATGATTATCAAGTTCATTACTCGGTCTTAACCTTGGCATGTGCATATCCATTGTCTAAACTCAACGTAAATAGTAGTTATTAATTTTAGTAGATAATTAGTTTAGAACCAAAACTCACTCAAATCTTGGTTGGATTGTTGTTAACATAGTTAGAAATAGAATAGAGATATAGTAAACTAGGCAGTTTTGCATATCTAGAGCAGCCTCCTTGGATCGATACTTGGCTACTTAGCCACTTTATTACTTGTTTGACCACGTACACTTGCGTGTCGGTGTATAATATATACCGAGCAGCAGACCGCGAACAAGGACCCATATGAGTTTGTTGATGAGATTGTCATGATCACCCAAGTCATGGGGGTAAATGGGGTTGAGTGCGCCTAGTTGGCCTATTATAACAAAAAAAAGTTGCGCATATCTAGTTTCGTCAATGGAAGGATGGAAAGGTAACCGAAGCAGGTCCGATAACTTGGGAAGAGTTCCATGTTGCATTTCTAGACCGATTCTTTCCTCGGGAGATGAGGAAGTTGAAAATAGCTGAGTTCATGAATTTGAAGCAAGGGAGAATGACTGTACAAGAGTATGCCCTTGAGTTCACTCGCCTATCGAAATATGCCCCAGAGTTGGTAGCCAATTAGAGGATGTGAGTGAATTGATTCATCCATGGGATAACATGTTTTTGGACAAATATTGCAGGACTACCATGCTCCATCAGGATATGGACTTTCTTCGCATAGTGTCGTACGCCCAGCAAATGGAGGTGGCACATAGGAGAGAGACGGAGGGAAAGAGCGCCAGGACCAAGGACCACAGATTATCTCATAGAGGTCCAGTGGTGGGTACCGACAACAGACTCACCAGAGATCATCAACCCTAGCATCTTCGAAATTGAGTGTGCCATCTAGGCGTAGACATGATCAGAGAGGCGAGTATCAAGCTCAAGGGGTTAGAGTCGCAGACCCCCTGATTCTAGCATCCCAACTTATCGTAGATGTGGTCGGGGGCACACAGGCTTGTGCTTTGTAGGTTCAAGTGCTTGTTTTGGGTGTGGGAAGCCTAACACATGCTTAGAGATAATTACAACTCTAGCATTTAACCTCACTATACTCTTCAAATATAGCTTAGCTTAGTGAGTCACAGTATCAGTCGTCTTCACAGGAAGGAAATGTGAAGATTTCATAAGCACATCTATGCTTACCCAAATCGAATTGTCCTTGGTACTAACACAGGATAAACCCACAAACAAAGTCCAATTTGATATTCTCCCACATCTAATATGGGATTTCAATATTTTTAGCAAGACCACCAAGGCTCTGATTTTCAACATCCACTTTCTGATAATTCAAACACTTATCCACAAAATTGGACATGTCAACTTTCATTTTTTTAAACTAATAGTGTAGTTTCAAATATTTATAAATTTTGGTGGATCATTGTAACGACCCGACCCGGATCGAGACACGGGACAAGAAACTCCGAGGGGCTCCAAGTCAACCCATGGCATGAACATAACATCTAAACTCAACATTATAAAGAGGAGGTCTACATATATATATATATACATATATATATATATGTATATATATATCAAGCTAGAACTGAATCAACAACGACAAGATGATTTCCACATAATGACTGTAAAGCCTCTAACATAACTGATGAGCTAATGGGACAACACCCCCATCTAGCTCGACAATGTTTGAAACTGAAAGAACGTAACAAACTATGTATGATTGAACATCACAGAAGGATAAGGACTTACCAACACCTGCTGGACAGGAGTGAGAGGGAAGTAGGGGCTAATGACGCAGCTGAGACTGATCTCTCGGACCTGTATCATAAAACGATATAACATAGAGTATGCGGACAAAACTTGAAATGTACTGAGTATGAAAGGTTATTAAAAAAAGGACAATTAAAAATACATAAGACTTCATAGCAGTAGGAAAATATGACCATAAAGTAAATAACATAATGTAAACATAAGGGCTCAAGGTTTTCAAAACATTCATAAATTAGTCATAATCATAATCATAGGAGAAAAGCTTCATTAAACATGACTTGAGACAAAGTAACAAAATCATAACCATGCATAAATCATGATGAACAATTGGAGGACTCATCTTAACAAACACCATCACGATAGAGCTTTATATGATGTCCTACTATTTCGCCGAAGTAGTTAGGACCGTCCTCGACTGGCCACGTAGGGGAAAATGCATATGTGGTGACATAGTGATCCAATAATAAACATATTGATCCAGTAATAAACATATATATTCGTATGGTGTCACGTAGTTCTGAGATCACGGGGTTTTCCTTTGAATGCCGGGTCTACTGGGTGCTAGACACTGCTCTCAAAAACATGCACGTGAGTGCTCATATCGTAATCGTAAAATCATTCATGGAGTCCATGGCCAAATAAATAATAACATGATGGATCCCACTTGAAATACATGATTATCCATAAATAAGGTCCCGTGAATCGGCCAAGAGTCATAAATCCATATATCAAGAAACCAATGCATACTTGTAAAACATTCTTATTTGATATTTATAAATCCATGATGAGTACTTGAAGAGAAATTATAGCATCAATCACAAATCATTATTTTAGACTTGATTAGAGCAAAATCATAATAGAGTCATAACTTGACTTTTCATGAAGATTGCATAATTGGGCATAATTTAATTAGAACTTGAAACTATAAACTAATAATAAAAATAATTATAAAATCTGCCCAAAGATCATAAGACATACTTTGATACTTGAAGGGAATTGACCCATAGATAGATGATAGAGAATTTTACTAGTCTTAGAATAAACCCCATAAGATCACGAAATTTGAGTCTAAATTGAAATCCATAGAATTGAGAAGAATCTAGGGCATAAGAATGAAAGGAAACTCCCATTCATAACCTCACATACTTGGGTAAATTGATTTCATACTCCCACTATAAAGACCAAACGAAATTGGAGAGAATTTGATGAAATTCATCAAACTTGATCTTCAAGGAAGGCTCTAGGTTGCATGCATGGAGTGTGGATTCTTATAATAGGTTTATCCCCCTTAAAACCCTATTAGCTGAGCTTAAAAAGACATACTTTAGGACCTTAGGGCCTAGGAATGGTGAAAATATCCTTAATGAAAAACCTGAAAAATCTCCACTGTTAGTGACCACGACTGATCCAACAGGTCATTACAAGCTTCCATGAGTCATTGTGTCCCCTATTGCTTCGGCCCAGGTTCCAGTCCCAGACCTGTTACCATGACAGGTTCCATGAGTCATACCAAGTTCCAACAACTCGTGGCAACCATTTGTGGCCACCACTGTCCCTTTTCCGAAAACCTTCCAACGGGAGTGTACTACTACCCGTGATTCGTACTAATGAGTCGTTCCACGACTTGTGCCTGCCTTATTGACCATGACCACCCTAACAATGACTCATTTCCAACAATCTATTACTTGGGTCATTCTGAGACTCGTTACTTCCCAGCCTACTCTATAGATTCTCACCACAAGCACCTCCAACGGGTCACTAGTCCCACCAACGACCCCTAAAATGACTTGTTCTTAGAAGAAATCTCAAATTTCTACTACATTTCATTTCAAATAATGAATCTAGTCGTAGGAACTTTTGTGATATTACAATATCTCCCCCTTGAGAACATTCGTCCTCGAGTGTGGGTAAACATACTAAAAGGCTGGGAAAATGCAACTACCATGCCAAATACTAAACATTTAAGCTGAAAACTAATGGAGTAACTAACTCTGGACTAGAATACATGACTGAACTGAATTCAGAAATCACATATACATACATTCATTAACATTAAAGAAACTTGGGAACACGTGCTGAACATGAAATTTAATAGGGCACTAAGGAGGAAACTAATACCTGAAGCTGAAACTAAGCCGGAAGGGAATAGATGTGGGTATTTAGCCATCATATGTGTTTCAGTTTCCCACGTAGCTCCCTCAACATGCTAATTCCTCACAAAAAATTTTATGGAGGCTACTTCTTTGTTTGTTAACTTACATACCAAACGATCAAGTATTTCTATCTGAACCTCCTCATAAATAAGGCTATCATTCACACCGACACTATCGACCGTAACAACCAGAGTTGGATCACCCAAACACTTCTTTAAGAGTGATACATGGAATACTGGATGAACTAAAGCTAATTCTTAGGGCAACTCCTCCTCATATGATACCTTGCCAACCTGTTTCATAATCCAGTACGGAACAACATAACGGGGACTGAGTTTTCCTTTCTTTCAGAACCTCATCACTCCCTTTGTGGTAGACACCTTTAAAAACACCCAATCATTGACTTCAAACTCAAGTTCTCTCCTCCTCACATCTGCATAGGACTTTTGGTGACTCTGAGCTATTTTCAACCTGTCCTTTATAAGCTGAACTTTCTCCATAGCTTCATGGACTAAATCTGGTCCTATCATTGCAGCTTCACCTACTTCAAACCAAACAATAGACGATCTACATCTCCGCCCATAGAGAGCCTCAAACAGAGCCATCTGAATGTTTGAATGGTAGATGTTGTTATATGAAAACTCAATGAGAGGCAAATGGTCATCCCACTACCCTTGAGATCTACCACATACACTCTGAACATATCCTCGAGGGTCTTTTTAGTCCACTCCGCCTAACCATCTACTTGCGGGTGAAATGCGGTGCTAAGCCTGACCTGAGTACCGAGTCCCTTTTGAAACGGTCTCCAAAATTAGGAGGTAAATTTGAGTACCTCTATATGATATAATGGACAAGGGAATTCCATTCAACCAAACTAACTCCCGAATGTATAATTTAGCGTAATCATCTACTGAATCGGTAGTTTTGACTAGTAGGAAATGAGCTGCTTTAGTCAACCTGTCCACAACCAGCCAAATAGAGTCATACTATCAATGTGTACGAGGAAACCCCATGATGAAGTCCATATTGATTCCCTCCCACTTCCAAGTAGGGATACCAATGTTCTAAAGCACACCTCTTGGTATATAATGCTCAACCTTCACTTGTCGACAATTTGGACACTTGACCACAATCTCTACTATGTCCTTCTTCATGTCATTCTACCAATAGACTTCCCGTAGGTCACGGTACATAGAGGTGGCACCTGTATGTGTAGAGTATCTGGAACCATGAGCTTCATGCAACATCTGCTCCCTCATGACACAAGCAATGGGTACACAATAATGACCTTGATATCGAAGCATACCATCTCCCCCTTTGGAGAATACTTCGACCTTCTAATTCTGAATGGATTCCTTTAGCTTTACCAAAATAAGATCCTCATCCTATCTAGGTTTAACTTCGGTCACTAAGGATGATTCTAACCCCTTCAAAACAATGACACCACCATCTGTCGAGTCCACATAACAGATTCCTACCCTTGAAAGTTGAAGTACATCCTTTCCTAATTCATTCCTATCCTCATCTACATGGGATACACTCTCCATGGAAAGCCTGCTATGAGTGTCTTCCACCACATTTGTCTTGCCCGAATGATAAAGGACGCTCATATCTTAATCTTTATGAAGCTCCGACCACCTCCTCTGATGTAGATTTAGATCCTTCTAGGTGAACACGTACTGTAGACTATTGTGTTCCGTAAACACATCCACATAAACCCCGTACAGATAGTGTCTCCAAATCTTCAAGGCAAATTCTACTGCCGCCAATTTGAGGTCGTGAGTTAGATAGTTCTTTTCATGAATACAAAACCAAGGTTGATCCTTGAAGCATCGCAATATACCACAAACCATTGGTGCCCTCTGTTAGGGTCAACAGTGTTGCTGAGGTGAGTCAAGTCTTCATCTCTTGGAAGCTCTTCTCATAAGCCTCTAACCATTAAAACTTCACTTTCTTCTGGGTCAATTTAGTCAACGGGGATGCAATGGATGAAAACCCCTAAATGAATCTTTGATAATAACCATCTAAACCCAAGAAACTCTTGATATCTGAAGGACTAACTGGTCAAGGCCAATTCATCAGCGCTTCTATCTTTTGAGAGTCCACTTGTACACCCTCACTTGACACCACATGACCTATAATGCCATCGAGTTCAACCACAACTCTCTTTTGCTAAACGTAGCATATAATTGGCGATCCTTAAGAGTCTATAGCACTGCCTCAAATGAGCGGCATGCTCCTCCTCGCTCCCAGAGTATATGAGAATATCATCTATGAACACAATCACGAACATATCCAAATATGACTTGAACATCCTGTTCATCAAATCAGTGAAAGTTGCAGGAGCATTCTTTAGTAAAAAAAAACTTAAGCACAAACTCATACTGACCATACCAAGTTTTGAATGCTTTCTTCGGAATATGACTCTCCTGAACCTTGAGCTGATGGTATCTGGATCTAAGGTCTATCTTTGCAAAACACTTGGCACCCTGATGCTGGTCAAACAAATCATCAATCTTGAGGAGAGGATACATGTTCTTAATTGTGACCTTGGTCAATTTTCGATAATTAATACACATTCGAAGAGAACCATCCTTTTTGCAGACAAAGAGAACTGGTGCACCCCACGGGGATTTGCTAGGTCTGATGAAACCCTTGTCTAAAAGGTCTTTCAACTGCTACTTCAACACCTTTAGCTCAGCTGGAGCCATTCTGTAAATAGGAATAGATATAGGATTTGTATTGGGAAGAAGGTTAATACCAAAGTCGATCTCCCACTGGGGAGGGATTCCCGGTATATCATCTGGAAACACCTTTGGATACTCACATACTACAAGAACTGACTGGAGAGTTGGGATTTTGGATGTAACATCTTTAACCGTAACTAGATGGTATATACAACCTTTAGAAATCATCTTTCTATCCTTAAGGTAAGAAGTGAAATGACCTACAAGCATAGCTGAACTACCCTTCGACTCTAGGACTGGCTTACCCGAAAATCTGAATTCTACTGCATGGGTTTTATAATTTACTGAAGCATAACATGCATGTGGCAAATCCATGCTGAAGATGACATCAAAATCGATCATGGCTAGCTCTACTAAATCTACTGAGGTGACCTTCTGAAGGACTGTGATAGGGAAATTTCTATATACCCGTCGAGCTATAACCAAATCACTGACTGGAGTAGAGACTAAGAAGGGTTATGAAAAAATTTTGGGATGGACTCCAAACTACTAGAAACATAGGGTTTCACAAAAGATATAGTAGCCCCTGGATCTACCAATGCATATACATCATGGTGGAATACTTGTAACATACCGATAACCACATTTGGGGAAGTCTCTTGCTCTTGTCGAGATACAAGGGAATAAAATCTATTCTGGCGCTAGCCACCACCTAAACTAGTTGATGCACCCTATTGAGCTGGAATACTGGTGCTGCTGCTGAACTGGTAGCCTGAGTACGGCCTCTACCATTACTCGTCAAGCCAGCGGACAACTTCGATACCTGTGCCTAGGTATACCACACCCAGAATAGATATCTCACCCAATCAAGCACTCCACTATATGATTCTTGCAACACATCCTGCAGGCCGGTAAGTACGCTCTATTTGTATGCTACTCTGGCCCTTCGAACCTAAGGCTCTGCCCCTTTGATCACCTCGCAGTCTGGGTGGAGCACTGGCCAATGATGGTGCGAGAGCTATTGATTTATGATGAGACTGTTGGCGATGTCCATCTCCTAATATCTACAGAAAGAACCCATAACTGTCTGTCTTGGCCCTCTTGGCCTCTCTCTCTCTCAGATGCACTGCCTCCATCTACTGGGTGTACAAAACCATTTAGGAAAAATAAATGTCCTGATGATGCATGGCGATCCTACAATCCTTGTCCAAGTAGTCCGCCACTCCATGCACAAACCTGCTCACCCGAGCTCTCTGAACATCCACTAGCTTTGGTGCATACTTGAACAAACGAGTGAACTCCAAAGCATACTCCTGGTCTATCATCTTACCCTAATTTAGGTTCATAAACTCCTGCTGCATTAATCTCCCTTATCTCACGCGGGGAGAACAAATCCAAAAATGCGGTATGAAACTCATCCCAACCAATGGCCACTGCTCCAACTGTCCTTCTATCCTTCCATTGCCTGAACCAGATGTGTGCAACCCCTTTCAACTGATATGAGGCTAGGTCTACACACTCCTCCCGGTCACTCCTATGATCTGAGTGATCTTAAGAACTTCATCAATAAACTCATATGGATCTCATCCACTTTCGATGCAAGGAAATCTAGAGGGTTCATCCTCAAAAAATCTCTGACTCTCATCGCCACCACAATCCTATTCTAAGGGACATGCGCTACCGCCTATTGGTTGACATGGGCAGTTAAAGCCTGAGCTAGCATCTGAATGGCAGCCCTAAACTCTGCGTGGGCCACCTACTCGGGTATGTGATCCTCATGGGTTTGTGGGGCCTATTGGTGCCTATCTCCATTGCCATTCTCAAGGCCATACCCATTCCAGTTTCTTCTTCTTTGACGTGACGGGAGGAATTATTCCGCAAATGCGTATAGCATGAGTTAGAATGATGTAGAGATATTTCATCGCACGACATAGATCATGAAAGAAGAAAACATTTCCTAAACATCTCATAGCCTCACACCCATGAAAAAGACTCTACTCAATGTGGATTTCAAACACCCTAGGACACATTATAACCTAATTCTCTGATACCTAGTTTTTCATGACCCAAACGTAGGCCCGAATCGAGAAATGGGACAAGAAACCTCGAGAGGCTCCAAATCGAACCATGGCATGGACATAACATCTAAACTCAACATTATAAAGTGGAGGTCTGCATATATATATATATATATATATATATATATATATATATATATATAAAGATAAAACTGAATAAATAATGATAAGCTTATTTCAACATAATGTTTGAAAAGTCTCTAACATAATTGATGAGCTGATAGGACAGTACCCCCAACTAGCTCGACAAAGTTTGAAAGTGAAAGAAACTTACAAACTATAGATTATTGAACATCCTCGAAGGATGAGAACTCACCAACACCGGCTAGAGAGGACTGAGAGATTGGCAGGGGCTAATGACGCGGCTGAGACTGATCCCTCCAACCTGTATCATGAAACGATACAACATAGAGTATGTAGTCAATACTTGGAATGTACTCAGTATGCAAGGAAAGTAAAAAATAATGTTAAAAATACATAAGAGTTCATAAGAGTAGGACTACGTGATCATAAAGGAAATATCATATTATAAACATAAGGGCTCAAGGTCTTAAAAACATTCATAAATAAGTCATAATGATAATCATAGGAGAAAAGCTTCATTAAACATGACTTGAGCCAAAGTAACGTAAACATAATCATGCATAAATCATGAGGAACAATGGGAGGACTCATTTTAACCGACACCATCATGATAGAGCCTTACATGATGTCCCACTATTTCGCCTAAGTGATCAGGACTGTCCCTAGATTGCCAGGTAAGGTGACGTGCATGTGTGGTGATATAATAGGGATCCAATAATAAACATATATAAACCTATGGTGTAACATAGTTTTGAGACCACGGGGTTTTCGTTTGAACACCGGGTCTACTCGGTGCTAGACTACTCATAAAATCTTTCACGTGAGGGCTCATATCATAATCGTAAAATCATTCATGAAGTACATGAACAAATAAATAATAATATGATGGATCCCACTTGAAATATATGATTATCCATGAGTAAGGGCCCGTGAATCGACAAAGAGTGATAAATCCATAAATCATGAAAATCATGCATACTTGTAAAACATTGTTACTTGATATTCATAAATCCATGATGGATACTTGAAGAGAAATCATAACATAAATCATAAATCATAATTTTAGACTTTATAAGATCAAAATCATAATAGAGTTATAACTTGAATTTTCATGAAGATTGCATAATTGGGCATAATTTAACTAGAAGTTGAAACTATAAAATAATAATCAAAGTAATTATAAAATCTGCTAAAAGATCATAAGAAATACTTTGATACATGAAGGGAATTGACCCATAGATAGATCATAGAGAATTTTACTAGAATTAGAATAAACCCCATAAATCATGAAATTTGAGTCTTGATTGAAATCCATAAAATTTAGAAGAATATAGGGCATGGCAATGAAAGGAAACTCTCATTCATAACCTCTAGGTTGCATGCATGGAGTGGGGATTCGTAGAATAGGTTTATCCCCCTTAAAACCCTGCTAACTGATCTTAAAATGATATAGTTTAGGACATTAGGTCTTAGGACTGACGTAAATACCATTAATGAAAAACCTAGAAAATCTATACTGCCAGTAACCACGACTGATCCAACGGGTCGTTACAAACTTGCACGAGTTGTTGTTTCCCCGTTGCTTCATCCCAAGTTCTCGTCCAAGGCCTGTTACCATGACAGGTTCCATGAGTCCTATCCAGCTCCAATGAATCATGGAAACCATTTGTTATCACCACCATCCCTTTTCCTGAATCCTTCCAATGGGAGCGTACTACGACCTGTGACTCATTTAACGAGTCGTTTCATGACTTGTGCCTGCCTCCTTGACCATGACACCCTAACAACGACTCATTTCCAATGATCTGTTACTTCAACCAACGGGTTATGTTAAGACCTATTACTTCCCAGCCTACTCTGCAGATTCTCACCACAAGCACCTCCAACTGGTCGTTAGTCCCACCAACGACCCGTACAATAACTTGTTCTAAGAAGAAATCACAAATTTTTGCTACTTTTTATTTCAAATCCCGACTCTAGTCTTAGGAACCTCCGGGGTATTACAATCATAGATGCATAAAATATTTGCAACTATGAGCTTCCACCATCAATTCTTGTCCAAGACCATCAACATCTGAAATACATAAGCAACCTCGCAATCTCAAAACATTATTGAGTGTATCAATTGTGAATGAAGAGTATTCGCAATTTTTCATTCTGTTTCTCAACCTCACTAAAATTTCATCTTCATATTGCTTGGTTTTTATTCTCTCTATGATGTAGGATCGCGATTAAGTGAGCCAACCAATTCATCACCATCAGTCTCATCAATCGAACTCCAAGACTAGAAACTCTTGGATCTCTCTATCCTTCGACATTTTATGGGATCAGAGATATACTAAGGTACCCATAGATTTATGAATCAAGGAATTAAAAATAACATTAGTCTTAGCAGGATGATACAAAATATTCAAGTCATAATCTTTAAACATTTGTAGGAACCTTCTTTGTTTTAAATACGATTCTCACTACTTACAAATATATTGCAAGATCTTATGATTAGTAAAGATATCACAATGTTCACCATATAAATAGTGATGCCAAATCTTTCGCGTAAATACTACAGCTAACTTTATATCAAGAGTTGGATAATTATTCTTGTGCTTCTTCAACTGGAGTGAAGTGTATGAAATGTAATGCCCCGAAAAGTCAAAATCTAAATCCGGGAACTAAATCAGAAATCTGGAAAACTGCAGAAATGTTATAGAATAACCCACTCAATGAGTCGTTAAGGGACCCAACGACTCGTTAGGTCAAACATGAGAGGGATGCCTAAGAAAAGTTAGTGTTTCCAATAGGCGACATTACGAGTCGTGGTCAGATCCCATGACTCGTTGAATCACTCGTTGTCAGGCCAGAATCCAGAAACTTGAGAAGTTGACAGTGTTCTTGATGGGAGGTCACCACATGTTGTCATCAATGGGAACGACTCATTAAGGGACCCGTTACTAGCCTTGTATTATTTTCCCAGGGGTGAGACAGTGTGGTCGACAACTGGTGACCACAAGTCGTGTCTAGTGACCACGACTCGTTAAGTCACTCGTGGTCACCCACTGGATATTTCAAGAAGTGTACCTGACGGGCATGACCACGAGTTGATTTTAGATGCCATGACTCGTTAGATCACCCGTTAGGGACACTTGACAGTTTTTCCCAACAAATATCTATGGGCTATTTAGTAATTTCCTACCCTCCCAAGCTCTAAACCACATCGTTTTGAACGTTAATTCAGACTTATTAGAGTGTTGGGACAGTACCTTCCCTCATTCTCATGCTATTTCTCAGAAAATCATCGAAGGTTCCCTCAAGAAACTCTCAACCAAGCGTAGGGTTTTCCTCTATTGCAGTAGTTCAAGTCTCCTTCTTCAAGAAACCTTAACTTAGGTATGTGGGGTTTTAAAAAGGGGAATGTTCTTCCCTTGTGTCCCCAAAATCCTCCTCAATTTCATCTATCAGTTTTAAGCCATATGAAAAGTATTTACGTTTACTTTCGTTTATTTCACTTAGAAAGATGTTCATGTATATTGTTGATATGATCCCCATAAATTCCTTATCAAATTGTCAGTGTTTATATAAAACTGAATCTAAGCCCTGACTTTCGAGTTATGATTTTGTTTATTAAACTTCTTCTAGTGAAGAGAGAATGCTTTTGGATGAACTTTCTAGAATTTCCTTTATATATATATATATATATGCTGAGTTATTATTCCATTAATGAGAATGACTCTATCCCTGTTGAATGAATTTCCTAGAATTCTTGAAACTGCTCTATATTATGTAATTCCCGTATCATTGGGATAAGTTGAGTTCTCTATTAGCTGCTAGAAGCTCAGGACAGTTAGAACACATAATCTTTTTAGAATCTTTCAGAAAAGTGTCAACTGATCAGTTTGACTTCAGTCTTATTTCGAGGTGTTAGTGATGCCTCTTAGCTATCTGAATCAAACACATATTATAGTTTTTGGTGCATTAGACGGTCATGACATTCTAGTATAGAGCTTTGACCAGCCCCAGGACCCCAATTAATTTATAACTTGTTCTAAGAAGATTACGACACTTCCAGAAAAGTAGCTCTGACTAGTCTAGAACCCAGTTTCAGAATCTGGTCCGATAAGACTCTCAGGGTACATGTAGTTATACGTCCCTAACTTGTCTTTGACCCCAGTTTCAATCTATCAGCTTAGTAGATTAGTTTAGAGTTTCCAGTAGGAGTAGAACTTAGCACCAAGCAGGCTGGGGTTCCACTGCACCCATGTTCCCAGAACTACATTGTCAGTGTAGGTTATAGTATTACTAGGTCTAATTAGCCCCAGACTTTTGTGATCACTCAGTTCATGCCTTTATACCCTGGCAAGGTATATTGGGTCCTACCAGTTGGGTGTATACATCGAAATTCACGTCTAGCTCACGTGGTTATATGTAGGTTATAGTCTCTCCCACTAGTCAGTCAAGTCCAATTTAAGAATTATAGGTCAGTTCAGTATAGTATCATAGATTTCAGTGTTCCAGACTTAGGGCTTGTCCTTGACCATTAAATAGGGTCATCTTGACCATTTCAAATTATATTAGTAGCTCAGTTTACTTTACCTATTGGTCATTGCGTGTCATTTCATTTAAGACATTATATCCAGTTGTGTTTCTCCCACTTACTCAGTACATTAAAAGTAGTGACACATACTTTTATGTTGTATTATTTCATGATACAGCTGCAGGTTTTCAGACTCATTACAGTTAGTTACTACAGATCAGATTCTCCACCTCAGCTGTGAAGTGTGAGTCCTCATCATCCGAGGGCATTATTTCTTACTTATAGTCATTTATTAGTTTCAGTTAGACTCTGAGTTAGCTGGGGACTTATCGCAGCAACTCCTTAGTTAGATGGCTTTCAGACAAACATGATTTTCAAATTTATCAGTATGATTCAACTATTTTGAGCTTTATGTTCTCAGACTTGTTTATCATAAATGCGTTATGATATTATTTTAAAGTTCCGCTATGCATGTTTACTCAGAATGCAAGTGAATGATACACCAAGGGTTGACTTGGCGTCACTTGTGACTTCAAGTACCATGTTACATCTAGGGTGTAGGCTCGGGTCGTGAAAAATATTGTATAAGAGCCCTTGGTTTAGAGTATCCGTGAAATGTCTAAAGGCCTCATCGAGTAGAGTCCTTTTCATGGGTGTGAAGCGTGAAACACTTATGATGAGGAGGCTACGATATACCATTATGAAAACTCTCTTTTGTTTATATTGTTTATCGTGCGTTAATGTTCAATTCCAGAAATGCCCTTCTAATTCGTGCTCTATTTCATTTCAGTGAACCATGCCTCCTAGACGTGGTTACAGAAGAAGGGCTAGTAATTACAACAGACCTGCCCCAGTAGCCCCGACAGCTCCTCAAGATGATTCGATTTCTACCACCAGAGTTCAGAGCGACCATTCAGTTACTGGCTTAGACCGTGACAAATTAGGTGAATCAGCAGGTTTTGCCGGTGAACCCGAACGGGTCTACAACAGCGGCAAGGGTGCGACACTTCACTTGTATGAACCCTCCATCGTTTCAAGGATCTAATGTAGGGGAAGAGCCCCAAGAGTTAATAGATGGGGTCAGAAAGATTACCCGTATTATGGGTGTCAGCTCCTCCGTGAGTGCTGACCTGGTTGCCTATCATCTTAAAGGTGTAGCCCAGGTTTGGTCTGAGCAGTGGAAGGAGGGGTGGACAGTGGGAGGAGTTCCACACAGTTTTCTTGGATAGGTTATTCCCTCTGGAGCTGAGGGAGGTTAAGATGGAAGAGTTTATGAACCTATGGAAGGGCAACTAGATAGTGGAGGAGTATGCTTTGTAGTTTACTAGACTATCAAAGTATGATCCAGAGATGGTGGCCCAGCCAAGGGCTCGCATGTTGAAGTTCGTAAATAGAGTATCTAATCTGGTCCTCAAAGAGTATAGGACGACAATGCTAATAAAGGACATGGGCCTCTCTAGCTTAATTGTGTATGCCCAGCAGATTGAGGCAGAGAAGTTTGAATATATCGAACGTAAGAACAAGCGAGCAAGAACTGGTCATTCAAATTTTGTCCACTAAAGATCTGGCGGTGGTAGCCGCCCACAGCAGTAGCAACAACAAATGGCTCCAACACCTAACTCAGCCAGTGCCCTAACCATTCAGTCCTGCCAGGATCGGAGGGATGGGTCATCTAGCACATAGTCTCAGGCTCACAGTATTGGGAACAAATATCCATCTTGTCCTAAGTGTGGTAGGAATCACCCAGGATAATGCCTTTAGGGACGAGAGGGCTTCTTTGGGTGTGGACAGCTTGGGCATAGTCTTAGAGAGTGCCTGTCAGTAGGGCGAGGGAGATCACAATCCACTAACTCAGCAGCTCCAGTAGGCTGACCAGCTCAGCAGGCCAACTCATCAGGTACAGATGGCGGTCAGCACCAGAATTGTTTCTATGCTCTATCTTCTCATCGGGATTAGGAAAGCTCACCTGACGTAGTTACTGGTATGTTACATCTCTTCCATCTAGACATGTATGCGCTCTTAGATCCAGGAGCTACTCTTTCTTTCATGCCACCTTATATAGAGGTTTAATTCAATATAATTCCATAGGTCCTCTCAAAAGCATTCTCAGTCTTCACCCCAATTGGCGAGTCAGAGCCAGCCGGGTGTATAGAAATTGCCCAGTCTCAGTCCTGAACAAAGTAATTCCAGTTGTTCTCATAGAGCTAAACATGGTCAACTTCGACCCTATTCTCGGCATGGATTGGTTACACTCCTTCTATGCCTCAGTTGAATGCATGACTAGGGTTGTTAAATTCCAGTTTCCTGATGAGCTAGTTTTAGAATTGTCGGGCAGCAGTTCAGTGCCTATGGCTAGGTTTATTTCCTACCTTAAGGCCCAGAAACTCATTTCCAAAGGATGTCTATATTGTTTGGTTCGGGTCAAATACTTTGAGACCCAAACCATTCAGTCAGTTCCAGTTGTCAGTGAGTTCCCAGATGTATTTCCTGAGGATCTTCTCAGAGTTCCCCCTGAACGGGAAATAGACTTTGGAATAGATCTCCTCCCAAATTGTCAGCCCATCTCCATCCCTCCTTACAAAATGGCTGTAGCTGAGCTTAAGGAGTTGAAGGAGAAGCTAAAAGATCTTCTTAACAAGGGTTTTATCAGACCCAGCATCTCTCCCTGGGGTGCTCCGGTGCTATTCGTGTGTACGAAAGATGGTACCCTCAGAATGCGCATAGATTACCGTCAGCTGAACAAGGTCACAATTAAGAACAAGTACCCTCTGCCTAGAATTAATAACCTATTCGACCAGCTTCAGGGAGCCAGTTGTTTCTCCAAGATCGATCTCAAGTCAGGATACCATCAGTTCAGGGTCAACGAGTGTGACATACCGAAAATAGCATTAAGAACTCGGTATGGTCATTACGATTTCTGGTGATGTCCTTTGGACTCACAAATGCCGCAGCAACCTATATGGACTTGATGAACCGAGTCTTCAAGCAGTACCTAGATATGTTTGTCATTGTATATATCAATGATATTCTGGTGTACTCCAGAAATGAGGAAGAGCATGCCAATCACCTAAGGTTAGCATTACAGACCCTCAGAGACACCAACTCTATGCCAAATTGAGTAAGTGTGAATTCTAGTTGAGGTCCGTGACTTTCTTAGGTCATTTGGTTTCAGGAGAAGAAATACGAGTAGACCCTCATAAGATAGAAACAGTAAAAGATTGGCCCAGACCTACCTCACCTACCAAAATCAGGATCTTCCTGGGCTTAGCAGGTTACTACCGACGATTTGTGGAGGGTTTTTCTTCAATAGCCTCCCCTCTGACTAAGCTAACTCAGAAGAAAGTGAAATTTCAGTGGTTAGATGCGTGTGAGAAGAGCTTTCAGGTGTTTAAGACTTGACTCACTACCATTCCGGTTTTGACCTTGCCGGAAGGAACAGAGGGGTTAGATGTTTATTGTGATGCTTGAAGAGTCGAACACGGTTGCGTTTTGATGCAGCAAGGCAAAGTGATAGCCTACGCCTCCAGACAACTCAAGGTTCATGAGAAGAATTATCCAACTCATGACTTGGAGTTGGCAGCGGTGGTGTTTGCGCTAAAGATATGGAGACACTACCTATATGGGGCTCACGTGGATGTATTCACGGACCACAAGAGCCTTTAGTATGTTTTCAGCCAGAAGGACCAAAATCTTCTTCAGAGAAGGTGGTTGGAGTTACTAATAAACTACGGCATGAGTGTGTTGTACCACCCGGGTAAAGCCAATGTGGTGGCGGATGCACTAAGAAGGTTGTCCATGGGAAGTGTAGCTCATGTTGAAGAAGGAAAGAAGGAAATTGTAAAGGACATCCACAGACTAGCTCTGTTAGGAGTGCAGTTAGTGGATTCAGCTAAGGGTGGAGTGATTTTGCAGAGCGGGTCAGATTCTTCCTTCGTGGTGGAGGTTAAGTCTAGGCAAGATGAAGATCCCATTTTGCTTAAGCTTAAGGAGGCAGTACTCAGAAAAGAAATATAAGCTTTTTCCAAAAGGGGAGATGGTGTGCTCCGATACCAGGGTAGATTGTGTGTACAGAGAGTTGAGATAGCAGATACTCGCTGAGGCACACATTTCAAGATATTCTATTCACCCTGGTGCTACCAAAATGTACTGGGATTATGGGATATCTACTAGTGTGATGACATGAAGAGGGATATCACTGAATTTGTAGCGAAGTACCCAAACTGCTAGCAAGTCAAAGTAGAACACCAGAGACTAGGAGGTATGACTCAGCATATCATCATACCCACTTGGAAGTGGGAAAAATTAAATATGGACTTCATTACGGGCCTACCTCGGACTCGTCGACAACACGATTCAATTTCGGTAGTAGTACACGGGATGACTAAGTCAGCACATTTCCTCCCAGTCAAAACCACAAATTCAGCTGAGGACTATGCTAAACATTATATTTGAGAACTACTTAGACTTTATGGGGTGCCTTTGGCCATTATTTCAGACAGGGGTGCCCAGTTCACCTTCCATTTCTGGAAGTCTTTTCAGAAGGGACTTGGCACTCTGGTCAATCTCAATACAACTTTTCACTCGTAGAAATATGGGCAAGCTGAGCAGACTATTCAGACTTTAGAAGATATTCTAAGAGCATGCGCAATCGATTTTAAGGGCAGTTAGGACGACAATTTGCCTCTTATAGAGTTTGCATACAACAACATCTATCACTCTAGTATTCGAATCACCCCATTTGAGGCATTATATGGTAGTAGGTGCAGATCTCCTATAGGGTGGTTTGATGTTGGAGAAGCTACCCTGATAGGGCGAGACACAATTCATGAGGCAATGCAAAAAGTTTAACTAATACGGGAAAGATTAAAAACAGTTCAAATCCATCACAAATTTTATGCAGATATGCAGAAAAGAGAGTTGGAGTTTGCAGTCGATGATTGGGTTTATCTGAGAATATCACCAATGAAAGGGTTGATGAGATTCAGGAAGAAAGGCAAGCTAAGTCCCAGGTATGTGGGACCTTATAGAATTCTGAGACGTATTGGCAATGTTGCATACAAGCTAGAACTACCTTCAGAGTTAGCAGTTGTGCACCCAGTCTTCCATTTTTCACTTTTGAAGAAGTGCATTGGAGACCCAATCTTAGTTGTTCCATTGGGCAGTGTGGAAGTAAAATATAGCCTCTCATATAAGGAAGTACCAGTCCTGATCCTTCACTGTTAGGTGCATAAGCTGAGGAACAATGAAATAGCTTCAGTTAAGGTCTTATGGAGGAATCAGCAGGTTGAGGGAGCTACGTGGGAGGCCGAAACAGATAAGATGGCCAAATACCCGCACTTTTTCCCTACCGGCTCCAGCACAAGTTGAGATATTAGTTCTGACCCTAGAACTCAATATAGTTTTCTTAACTCAATTCAGTTGTTCAAGACTCTTTTCTATTTGTGAATGTATGTGTGAAAAGTAAATTCAATTCAATTATGTATTTCGATCAGAGGTAATCATTCCGGCAGTCTTGGAGTTGAATGAGCAATATTTGGAAACTTTGATTGCTATTTTTCTGGTTCCTATGTGTTTTGTAACATTCGAGCATGAATGTTTACAAGGGGGAGATATTGTATTGCCCTAGAAACTCAAAATCTAATTCCGGGACTTAAATCAGAAAATCTAAAAAACTGCAAAAATGTTGCAGAACGACCTACTCAACAAGTCGTTAAGGGACTCAATGACTCATTAGGTCAACCGTGAGAACGATGCCTAAGAAAAGTCAGTGTTCCCAACGGTCGACCTATGGAGTCGTGGTCATATCCCATCACTCGTTGAGTCACTCATTGTCAGGCCAAAATCTTTAAACTTGAGAAGTTGGCAGTGTTCTGGACGGGTGGTCACCACGAGTCGTCATCAGTGTGAACAACTCATTGAGTGACCCGTTACCAGCATTGTATTATTTTCCTAGGGGGTGAGACAGTGTGGTTGACGGTCGGTGACAATGAGTCGTTTCCAGTGACAACAACTTGTTAAGTAACTTGTGGTCACCCATTGGAGATTTCAGGTAGTGTATCTAACGGGCATGACCATGAGTCGTTTCAAAATGCCACGACTCGTTAGGTCACCCATCAGGGACACCTAACAGTTTTTCCCAGCGAATGTCTAAGGGCTATTTAGTAATTTCCTACCCTCCCAAGCTCTAAACCACGTCATTTTGAATGTAAATTCAAACTTATTAGAGGGTTGGGATGGTTCCTTCAATCATTATCACGTCATTTCTCATAAAATCATTGAAGGTTCTCTCAAGAAACTCTCAACCAAGCATAGGGTTTTCCTCTATTGCAGTAGTTCGAGTCTCCTTCTTCAAGAAACCTTACCTCAAGTATGTGGGGTTTTAGAAAGGGGATTGTTCTTCCCTTGTGTCCTAAAAATCCTCCTCAATTTCCTCTATCAGTTTTAATCCCTGAGCTTTCGAGTATGAAAAGGATTTACGTTTACTTTCATTGATTTCGCTTAGAACGATGTTCATGTATATTGTTGATATGATCCCCATAATTTCCTTATCAAATTGTCAGTGTTTATATAAAATTGAATCTAATCCCTAACTTTCAAGTTATGATTTTGTTTATTAAACTTTCTCTAATGAAGGGAGAATGCTTTGGGTATAACTTTCTAAAATTTCCTATATATATATATATATATATGTTGAGTAATAATGACTCTAGCCCTTTTGAATGAGTTTCCTAGAATTCTTGAAATTGCTCTATATTATGAAATTTTCATATCGTTGGGATAAGTTTAGTTCTCTATTAGCTGCTAGTAGCTCAGGCCATTTAGAACGTAGAATCTTTTCAGAATCTTTCAAAAAAGTGTCAACTGCTCAGTTTGACTTCAATCTTATTTCGAGGCGTCAGTGGTGCCTCTCAGTTATCAGAATCAAACGCAGATTATAGTTTTTGGTCCATTAGGCGGTCATGAAACTCTAGTATATATATTTGACCAACCCTAGGAACCCAATTCAGTTGCAACTTGTTCTTAAATGGTTACGATGCTTCCAGACAAGCAGCTCTGACCAGTCTAGAACCTAGTTTCAAAATCTGGTTTGATAAGACTCTCAGGATACATGCAGTTATACGTCCCTGACTAGTCTTGGACACCAGTTTCAGCTATCATCTTAGTAGATTAGTTTAGGTTTTCCAGTGGGAGTACAACTTAGCACCGAGCGGGTCAGGGTTCCAGCGCACCCAGGTTCCTAGATCTATGTTTATCAGCGTAGGTTGCAGTATTACTTGGTATGATTGGCCCTAGACTTTGGTGATCACTTAGTTCATGCCGTTATACCCTAGCAAGGTATATTGGGTCCTACTAGTGGGGTGTATACATCAGACTCCACGTCTAGCTCACGTGGTTATATGTCGGTTATAGACTCTCCCACTAGTCAGTCCAGTCCAGTTTGAGAATAAGCAGCTCAGTTTAGTACAATATCTCAGATTTCAGTGTTGCAGACTTAGAGCATGTCCTTGACCGTCAGACAGAGCATCTTGACCATTTCAGATTATATCAGTAGCTTAGTTTAGTTTATCTATTGGTGATTGCATGTCATTTCATTTCAGACATTATATTCAGTTGTATTTCTCCCACTTACTCATTACATTAAAAGTAGTGACGCATACTTTTATATTGTATCATTTCATGATACAGCTGCAGGTTTTCAGACTCAGTACAGTTAGTTGTTGTAGGTCAGATTCTCCACCTCATCTGTAAAGTGTGAGTCCTCATCATCCGAGGGCATTATTTCTTACTTATAGTCATGTATTAGTTTCAGTTAGACTCTGAGTTAGCCGGGGGCTTATCCCAGCAACTCCTTTGATAAATGGCTTTTAGACAAACATGATTTTCAGATTTATCGGTATGATTTAACTGTTTTGAGCTTTATGTTCTTAGACTTGTTTTTCATAAATGCTTTATGATATTATTTTAATGTTCCGCTATGCATGTTTACTCAGAATGCTAGTGAATGATAGACCAAAGGTTTACTTGGGGTCACTTGTGACTTCAAGTACCGTGTTACGTCCAGGGTGTAGGCTTGGGTTGTGGCAGGAAATCACTTTACCCTCTTGCATCAACACACATCCCAACCCAAGTTGAGAAGCATCGCAATACAAAACATAGCCACCATATCTCGAATGCCGAGTCAAAATCGAGGCTGGTCAGTCTTACCTTTAGCACTGGAAAACTCTTCTCACATGCCCTGGATCATTGAAATTTAGCAGTATTTTGAGTTAATTTAGTGATTGGAGCAGCTATGGATGAAAATCCTTCAACAAACTTTCAGTAATAAACATCCAAGCCCAAGAAGCTATGAATAGTCGTTGCATTGGTAGGCCACAACTAGTCCTTCACCACTTCAATGCTTTGAGGATCAACCCAAATACCATCAATGGATAACATGGACTAAAAATGCCACAGATATGTAAAAATTTACACTTACAGAATTTCTCATAAAACTCATTCTCCTTAAGTGTTCACAAAGCTATTCTAAAGTGATTCTCATGCTCTTCCAAACTTTTTAGGTAAACCAAAATGTTTTCAATGGACATAATAATTAACCAATAAAGAAAAGGCTTGAAATATGATTCACTAAGTCCAGTAATGCGGTTGGTGCATGTCACGCCACACTTTGGGAGGCATGACCGACAGCTAGTGCTACACAGGGTCTGAACTAGTCTCACTAGATTGGTGCACTACGGTTGCACATTGACATCTATTCAGGAAACCAACGAGCTATATCTCGGTTGTAAATACAGCTCCTGGTCGAAAAGGCCTCCTGTAAAAGAAGACAGCTAACCAGAACAACACAATAACGGGGAGCCTATGCGGGTCGACAAGACCAACATGCAGTCTACTTATAACCAACATGCAAATGAGGCACTAAACTACTCTATGTTCGACAAGGCTTCTATCGGACAGTTAAGCAAGGCCCCATACGACCATCACAGGAAATAAAGAACACATGGGCCCTAAACGGTCATCAACAACTAACCACATGCAATGTACATAGACTGCAAGCCTCTAGGAGTGATATAGTGGCCATGAAAGGGCCCCGACCTACCCAAAACTGTACCTTAAAAGGAAGTCCTTCCTAACATCAACTCTAGAGGAAAGGAACTGAATGAACTGCTAACCTCAGTTGGAGACTAGGAATGTCCCAAACCGCATCTATCTACACCTGCAGGCATGCAGTGCCTGGGTGGGCGTCAGTAAAATATGTACCGAATATGTAAAGCAGAAAGATAATAACTTGACTGAAAATTGGAAAATATGTATTAATCAAAAGAGGGAGGGCAAGGATTTATCCTGCAATGCCTGGATCATCTAAATTATCTAAACAACAAGCTTATAAATGCAAAAAAAAACCTAACCGGGCCTCCATAAGCCTAGAAGGTACAAACAACATAGGAAAACCTACCTGGGCCCCGTTAAACCCAAGCAAGTAACAACAAGATCCTCTATACTCATCTGACTACTAGGAATTATGTAAACTATAACTCAGTATGGCCCTCACAGCCTCGGTAATAGGAACATGATACGGCCCTTACCGCCTCTGTAAAATGGAACATGACATGGCCCTCACAGCCTCTGTAAAATGGAACATGATACGGCCCTCATACCTTTATAAATAGATCATAATATGGCCCTCACAGCCTTTTTTAAATAGAACATAATATGGCCCTCACAACCTCTATAAATAGAACATAATATGGCCCTCACAACATATGTAAAATGGAAGATGATATGGCCCTCACAGCCTCTATAAATAGATCATAATATGGCCCTCACAGCCTTTGCAAATAGAACATAATATGGCCCTCACCTCCTCTATAAATAGAACATAATACGACCCTTATAGCCTCTGTAAATAGAACATAATATGGGGTAACAGTTATCTAAACGACACTCGGGTGGATCATTTTAGATAAGCTCATTAGAACAGGGATTACTATTTCATTGTTATAGACTCAATTCATTTCACAACAGCTGACCCCAATAAGTTAATCCTTAAGTACTGCAGGTATATGAGTTGTAGTTACTCACAACAACATAACTTGCCGAAAGAATATCCCTACATAGCTAAAGTGTCGACTTCCTGTCTAACTGGCGAGTTTAAATCTGAATTCAATAGCCCTACACAAGTACAATCGTATTACTAGGAGAACGAGAATAGTTTCAATACTCAACTCAGTGAGAAAGATAACTTTTGATAATAACAATAATTATATTTCATCTTAATGAAATATAATCGAAAATGTATAAAGTCCAATACAGGTACATCATATGACACTATAACAACTCTTGCACAATAGAAATATAGGCAACTGAGAAGTGTTAATAATGTAAATCATGGACAATAGCTGAAACAATGACTCAACCTTAACTGCATAATCAGGACTAATCCTAGAACAACTGAGGGTATCTAGATTTCATGTCATCCTCAACTTCCTAGTTCATTTCTTCTTTATTTCTTTTTCTCCACAAAACATTAATGGAGGCAACATCCTTGGCTCTTAATCTGCGAACTTTCCGATCTAATATGGCTACAGGAACCTCTTCGTAGGCTAGCTCCTCAGTAAGATGGACTTCCTCGACTGGTACAACATGGGAAGGATTCCCTATCCATTTCTGTGACATTGATACATGAAAGACAAGGTGAATAGACTCTAATTCTGAAGGCAAATCTAACTTGTATGCCACCTAGCCTATTCTCCGAAGGATCTGGTATGGCCCAATAAACCTTGGGCTATGTTTGCCTTTCCTGCCGAACCTCATTACGCCCGTCATCGGCGATACCTTAAGGAATACCCAGTCACCAACATTAAAATCTAAGTATCTTCGACGAACATCAATTAGGACTTTTGATGACTCTGGGCTATCAACAAGCATTCTCTGATAAGCTTTACCTTTTCCTCTGACTGGTGGATCATATCTTGCCCAACTCGTATTGATTCTCCCAGCTCAAACCAACCAACTTGGGACCTTCTAACCATATAATGCTTCACACGGTGCCATCTGAATCGCCAAATGATAACTGTTATTATAGGCAAACTCAATGAGGGGTAAGTGTTCATCCCAGCTGCCACCAAATTCTAGAACACACGCCCGTAACATGTCCTCGAGCATCTCAATCATACGTTCTGCCTGCCATCTATCTGATGATGAAATGCTGTACAGATTAACCTGTGTCCCCAAACCTCTCTAAAACGACTACCAGAATCTAGCTGTAAATTGTGATCCTCTATAAGAAATGATGGATATAGGGACACCATGTAGTCTAACTATTTCTCTGATATACAACTCGGCATAGTTCTTGGCTGAATAGGTTGTTCTAACTGGTAAGAAGTGAGTTGACTTCATCAATTTGTCAACAATAACCCAAATGGAGTCAAATCTGTGCCTGGTATGAGGTAATCCTATCACAAAATCCATGTTAACTGCTTTCAATTTCCACATAGGCACCGCTATCTCCTGAGTTAGGCCGCCGAGTTTCTGATGTTCTGCCTTCACCTACTAACAATTAGTCTGTGCTATGAACTCAGCGACATTCCTTTTCATTCCAGGACACCAATATATCTTTATTAAGTCATGGTACATCTTTGTTGAACCTAGATGAAGAGAATAGAGAGAATGGTGTACCTCTGCCATAATCTTCTCACGAAGTCCTGCTACATCCAGGACGCAAAGGCGACCTCTGTACCTCAAAATACCATCGCCGGCTATCTCGAAGACTGATATCTCAACGTACTGCACTTTCTCTCTAAGTTGTGCCAAATAGGAATCTTCATATTTCCACTCCTTTACTTCTACAACCAGGGATGATACTGTTGTATTTTGTATTATGGCTCCATTGCCCCCTGTATCGACTACCCAAATGGCTAAACTGGCTAGCCAGTGCAATTCTCGAGCCATCTCCCACTATTCTGGCCTCAGGTATGCCAAACTGCCCATAGATTAATGGCTCAGAGCGTCCTCCACAATATTAGCTTTCCCTGTGTGGTATAAGATGTTCACATCATAGTGTTTCAACAATTCTAACCATCGACGTTGTCGAAAGTTAAGTTCTCTCTGTGTGAAAATGTACTAAAGACTTTTATTGTTGGTAAAAATATCCACATGCACCACATACAAGTAATTGCTCCATATCTTTAAGGCGTGAATTACTAAAGCCAACTCTAAATCGTGAGTGGGATAGTTCTTTTCATGTTTTCTCAGTTTCCTCAAAGTATAGACAATTACCTTACCATGCTGCATCAGAACACATCCTAACCCAACACCCGAAGCATCACAATATACTTTATAACCTTCTGAACCTTCCAGCACAGATAACACTGGTGCTGAGGTCAACTTGTTTTTCAGTTCCTGGAAACTCTGTTCGCAGGCTTTAGTCCATTGAAACATGGCTACTTTCTGAGTCAACATAGTCAACAGCGCTGATAGAGTAGAAAAACCTTTCAGAAACCTTCTATAATACCCAGCTAACCCCAAGAAACTGCGAACCTCTGTTGGAGTCATACACCTAATCCACGTTTGTACTTCCTTAATTTATTGCGAATCGACCTGAATACTAGCCTCTGATACAATATGGCCCAAAAAAGCTACAGAATTCAACCAGAACTCGAATTTAGAGAGTTTTGCATACAACTGGCGGTCTCTGAGGATTTGAAGTACTGTTTGCAAATGATTTTATGTTCTGTCTCCGAGCGAGAGTAGACCAAAATATAATCAATGAACACTATCACAAAAATATCTAAATAAAGTCTGAAGATGCTATTCATTAAGTCCATGAACAGTGCTGGCGCATTAGTCAACCCGAAAGACATAACAAGAAACTCAAAGTGACCATACCTGGTCCTAAAAGCTGTTTTCGGAATATAACTCTCCCGTACTCGAACCTGGTGGTACCCGGATCTCATATCAATGTTAGAGAAGAATCTTTCCCCTTATAGCCGATAAAACAAGTCGTCTATTCTGGGAAGTGGAAACTTATTTGTGATAGTGACCTTATTTAACAATCTGTAATCTATACACATATGGAGGGAGCCATCTTTCTTTCTCATGAACAAGACTGGCACTCCCCACGGTAAAGTACTGGGCCTGATGAAACCTTTATCTAACAAATCATTCAAATGCTCTTTCAATTCTCTAAGCTGTGCAGGTGACATTCTATATGGAGGGATAGATATAGGCTGAGTATTTGGTAACAGATCTATGGAAAAATCTATTTCCCGTTCTGCGGGAATACCAGGAAGTTCATCTGGAAACACATTCGGGAATTCATTAACAACTGGAATTGACTGGAGAGTCGGGGGTTTTGCTTGCACATTCTGAACCCTGACAATATGACAAATACAAGATTTTGCTATTAACTTTCTCGCTCAAAGATAGGACATAAATTTATCCTTCGATGTAATTGTATTACCTCTCCATTCACGTACAACCTCTCCTGGGAAATGAAACTGGATTGTTGTGCTCCAACATTCTACAGTGGAATAACATGGTGCCAACCAGTCCATACCCATAATCACATCAAAATCAACCATTTCTAACTCTACTTAATCTGCTGAGGTCTGGCGACCAACAAACTGTACTATACAACCCCGATAAATTCTCCTAGCAATAATAGAGTCACCAACCGGGGTAGATACTGGAAAGGTTGCTGAGTAATTTTGGTGTTATATCAAACATCCGAGCTACTAATGGAGTAACATATGACAGGGTAGAGCCCGAATCTATTAAGGCATAAACTGAGTATGGACAGATATGTAATCTACCTGTCACGACATCTGGTGACGTCTCTGATTCTTGTCGCCCTAGAAATGCATATGTATGGTCCTGGGCGCTACCTGACCCGGATGCCCCTGACCTACCTCGGCCTCTGTCAGCTGGAGCTGAGGGCCTTCGCCTGCTGGAGGTGCTGGGGTATACGAACCTGCTGAAGATCCACCCTGTTGGTCCTCACTGCCTCGATGTCTAGTCAGGAAGTCCCTCATCATGTGTCCCTCCTACTTGCAGGTATAACAGGCATTAGAACCATATCTTTACCTCCCTAGGTGCCAGTTATGAAAGTATTGCATCGGGGTATAGCTGACTCAACCAGATCCGGCCCCCTCTACTGCTGCGAGCCTGACACTCGCGAACTTTCGCTGGGGCCTGACTACCTTCGACGATCTGATTTTTTTTCCTGCTACTGCTGAAATGGGGGCCTGGGTGGCCTACCTAAGAAGTGGGGCCTGGGCCCTCCCTGAAAATATGCCTGAAAATCCACGGGTCTAGCCCTCCGATGCATCACCTGATCCGACCTCTCCATAACATACCAGCTCTGTCTGAGCTCCTCTATACTCTGAGTGAAGGCGTGGATCCATGAAATGCCCATGTCCTCCCACAAGGTGGCTGTAATTCAAGATTCTACATACTCTGGTGCAAGCCCCATTATAAACCGGTGTACCTTGGTTGGTAGATTGTCAAAAAACGAAGGTGCATACCTGGCTAGGGAATCAAATCTCAATGCATACTCTCTGACACTCATCTAACCCTACTCTAGATGCAAGAACCGTTCCACTCTAGTCTGTCGAACCTCTCGGGGTAGATAATGATCTATAAAGGCCTCAGAAAATATGGGCCATGTAAGTGGAGGCGCATCTTTGCCTCGGGATCTCTCCCAACTCTCATACCACAGAACCGCTACATCCCGCAATTTGAATACTGCTAGCTCAACTGACTTAGTGGACGAGGCATGCATAACCCTAAATATCCTCTGCAACTGATCTATAAAATTTTGAGGATCCTCTCTGCGACCTATCCCTGTAAACTGTGGGGAGTCAAGGCCAGGAATTCACGATCTCTGGAACTTCCAGGCCCCTCAGCAAGCTCAATGGCAATTGGTGCTACTGGTTGAGGCTGACTCTGGTCAGCCATCGTCTGTACCAACATATGAAATGCATCCCTGAGCTCCTGATCGGATGGCATAGGAATAGCTGGGGGTGGTGCTAGTATGTCTTCTGCCCTAGTGGGCTCCGAATACGGTGGTGAATGTTGGGGGGATCGAGGTGGTGTCCCCCTGTCACCCTCAAATCAGGTTGACTCTTCCTAGGGCCCCGTACTAGTGCCCTCTCCAGGTGCCATATCCAGTTCTCGTCCAGTCACGGTCTTCCATGTATCTGGGATTTCTCCACAGACAAATAGTATCACATAAGCTCAAAATGTCACCCTATACAGCAACGACTCTATGGCACGACTGGAGGAGAAGAAGAGTAACCACATTATTATGCCCTGTAGCCTCCTGCTTATAGGATGAGGTGCATGACACACCCATAGACAAGACTCTACTTAGCACGGCTTGCTGACTCCATGGGATACGACCTGCTCTGATACCAAGTTTTTCACACCACACCTTAGGAGGCATGACTGGCACCTAGAGCCACACTTGGTCTGAACTAGTCTAACTGGATGGGTGCACTATGGGTACACATTGAAATCTATTCAGGAAACCAACAAACTATATATCAGCTGTAAATACATCCCCTGGCCAATAAGGCCACCTATAAAAGAAGACAGTTAACTAGAACAACGTAATAATGGGGAGCCTATGCGGGCCGACAATACAACCATGCTGTCTAGTTATAACCGACATGTAAATCAGGATCTAAACTATGCTATGGCCGACAAGGCCGCTATCTGATAGTTAAGCAAGGCCCCACATGGCCATCATAGGAAATAAGCACAAATAGTCCCCATACGACCATTAATAACTAACCACAAGGAATGTACACAGACTGCAAGCCTCTAGGAGTGATAGTGCCCGGGACAAGGCCCCCACCTACCCAAAACTATACATCAAAAGGAAGTCCTGCCTAACTTCAAATCTGGAGGGAAGGAGATGAATGAACTGCTGACCTTAGCTGAAGACTAGGGACATCGCGAACCACATCTATCTACACCTGCAGGCAAGTAATACAACGCCTGAGTGAGCGTCAATACAATATGTTCCAAATATATAAAGCAGAAAGATAATAACTTGACTGAAAACTGGAAAATATGTAGTAATCAAAACAGGGAGGGCAAGGATTTATCCTGCAATGCATGAATCATCTAAATTATCTAACTAACAAGCTTATAAATGCAAACATAAACCTTACCGGGCCCCCATAAGCGGGGAAGGTACAAACAGCATAGAAAAACCTACCTGGGCCCCCATAAACCCAAGAAAGTACAAACAAGATCCTCTATAATCATCTGACTATTAAGAATTGTGTATACTATAACTCAGTACGGACCTCATTGCCTTGGTAACAGGAACATGACACGGCCCTCACAACCTCTATAAAATGGAACATGACATGGCCCTCACAGCCTCTATAAAATGCAACATGATACGACCCTCAAAGCCTCTGTAAATAGATCATAATATGCCCCTCACAACCTTTTTAAATAGAACATAATATGGCCCTCAAAGCCTCTATAAATAGAACATAATAAGGCCCTCACAGCCTCTGTAAAATGGAACATGATACCGCCCTCACAACCTCTGTAAATAGATAATAATATGGCCCTCACAGCCTTTGTAAATAGCACATAATATGGCCCTCAAAGCCTCTATAAATAGAACATAATACAGCCATCACAGCCTCTGTCAATAGAACATAATATGGGGTAACAGTTAACTAATCGACACTTGGGTGGATCATTTTAGATAAGCTCATTAGAACAGGTATTACTATTTCATTGTTACAGACTGAATTCATTTTACAATAGCTAACCCCAATAAGTTTAGTCTGAAGTACTGCAGGTATATGAGTTCTAGTAACTTGCCAAAAGAAAAGCCCTACATACCTCAAGTGTCAACCTCCTGTGTAACTAGCGAGTTTCAATCTGAATCCAATAGCCCTACACAAGTACAATCATATTACTACGAGAACGATACTAGTTTCAATACTTAATTTAGTGAAAAAGATAACTTTTGATAATAATATCAATTATATTTCAGCAGAGAGTTTAGAAGGGAGAAATGCTTAATTGAAGCCTCTGATCGTATAGAAAATAATTTGAAGCAATTCTGTCAACTCTAACTCAGCGGGGTTTTGATTCGCCGGGCGTTTATCAAGAAAATAACTCCGTAGGAATACTCTCGACAATCTTATACGCCAGTACCTGAAGTTAATTGGAGTTTGGACGACGTTTCATAGCATATTCGGAAAAAATTTGATGAAAACTCTCGTGTTCTCTCACTCTCTGGACGGTCTCATGTTTTCTAATTAATTTCCAATTGAAACAAGATGATTTATATATAAATTGGTCAGTGGAAACAAGGTCCATGGCACAAACCCTGTCGCTCCAATTTGGCTCTGTGGCACGAAAGCCAACGCGCCAAGTGATGTCCGTGCCACATTGCCCCTTGTGGCAGCTGGCCCGGCCTCCTTCCGCATAGTCTCGACCCTGTTCTTGCTCGAACTCTTCCTGAGCCTTTTCTCGTATGTATTGAACTCTAAAACTCTTATCTAACACATACATACACTGACTAAATGTTACAAATTTGTGGGGTGTAACATTGCATTATCCAAATAAAAGGAAATCACCAAAAATTCAAAATGATCATAGCGGGTATGAAAAGTTATTTTCAAAATATGATGCTCTTTTATCTTCAGTTGATGAAACCATGAGCACAGGGCAAACTTGGAAAATACATTAACTCCATTAAGTTGATCAAACAAATCATCTATCCTTTGCAAAGAATATTTATTTTTGATGTTCACTTTATTAACTTTGCAGTAGTCGATACACATTTTGAGAAAACTATCCTTATTTCGAACAAATAAGACCATAGTACCCCAAGATGAAGTACTCACTCAAATAAATCCTTTTCCTATAAAATCCTTCAGTTTCTCTTTCAATACCCACAACTGAATATGAGCCATAAAATATAGTGCAGATAGACTAAGTATGAATAATAACATTTATCCCAAATTAAATAACTCTATCCAGCGGAACACTAAGGAGTTCCTCAAAAAATACTTTAGAAAACTAATTCCGAATGGGAACTAAATAAAATTTGGGTACATTGGATTGAGTGTCATTCACCAACACAAGATGATGTACACACTCTTTACAAATCATCTTGATAGCTTTAAGATAGGAAATAAATATATCTCGAGTCTTAGCAATATCACCCTTTCATTCTAAAATAGGTATATTAGAGAATTAAAATAGTATCCCTTTGTTTTTGATGTTGCATGACGAGAAGAAAGCTGGTACATTCCAATGATCACATAAAATTCCACCATCTCCAATTCAAATAAGTCGGCGGCGTTGTGGTCTCTCACCTTTTTACCATGATTATGCAACTTCTATAAACTCTAGAAGAAGTAACAAGAACACCAAAAGAGGTATTAAACAAAAAAGGTTCTATCAAATGTTCGGACTCCATAACAAAATCAAGAGCAAAATATGGAGTCACATATGATAAATTTCATCTAAGATCAATTAATGAATATGCAATATAAGTGCAAACAGTAAGGATACTTGTAACTACAACATCAGAAACCTCTTCTATGTTTCTCTGAGCCAGACCTTAGAGTCGAGCTTGACCCCTTTCCAAGTATTAGCAATAAAATTACCATGATCTTTTGGGACATTATTAATCGTAGTTGGAGCATCCTTAGAAGTAGTAGGTGTTAAAGCATTGTTCCTATATCTGGAAGAGTTAGACAACTCTCTCTGAAGTCTTCTCCAATCCCTCTTTATGTGTCCCTAAGTTCAAAAATAATGAAAAACATGAGTATTGAAGTTATTAGATTGATAAGGACTTTGATTAGATTTTGATAAGGACTACCCCGATTTTATGATTCTTCTCTTCTAGGTCAGGCTAAACATTAGACTGTGTAGGTGTTGAACATCCTCTTCATTGTCCTCTATTATAAGTACCACTGTAACTACTTGTGGAATAAGCCTTCACTCTTATCCCTCTATAATCTGCCTTAATTTTTTCAATCTTCTTGCTCCTCAGCAAAACCTATCAAGGGTACAAATTTGTAGACGGGAGACATAACATCAAAAACACATGTAAAATTAACATGTGATAGCATATTGAGCTAGACAGGTGGACTATAATTTATACTCATGAACGGTTATCGTGGCATTGCTCTAATTGTTTAGAATTCATAATAGTGTAAACCATGCTTCCTCGAAAAGAAACCTATCTATGAATGCCTTGTCCAATTTAGCCCACATTGGAGTAGGAGCATTAGTTGACGTGGGGAAATATATGCATATTAAGCCATCAATTATCTCACATTTTAGCATTGTTTGTCACATTTTCTTGTTTATTTTCTATTTTACTAAAACCTTGTGAATTAAACAAGTGAAAGAAGCATTAGTAAATAGAAACATTTCAAGGCAGTTTTGGTTAAAAATAAAAAGGAAGATCAGCTTGGACAAAAATTCCAAGGATATGAAGCAGTTGTGTCTCTCCTTATGTTGTAAGGGTGTGGCAAGAGACAAGTTGTTTCTGCACAAGAGCCGACACCAGAGTGGAATAAACAATCGTATTGATAGAAGTTCAAATGCACAGTTTCCCCACTTCTTCTGATTCAAAGGTGGTGCAAAAGGCACAAGGAATTTTCATGGCTCGCGAATAAAAAAGATGGTGCGAAAGATCCCTACCATCTAAAGTTGATTTGAACTGTAACACCACTCCGTGCGGCGCGAGGGTGGCTACTTTATTCAAGAGTTTTGACAAAAATATGAAGGTTAATGTTTGAGAATTCATTTATGCTAAATTGAATTTCTCCATTGTTGGATTATTTGTTTCTTCTTGATTTTTAGTTATTTTTTAGATTGATCACATTGCAAATAACATTCGTGACTCATTCATTAAACTCAAAAGAAAGAATGTTAAGGGTAAAAAGGAGAAACTAAGTAGGTTCGTGAACCTTATTGGAAACGGGAATTGATTAGTTGTTGAGGATAGAAATATACCCTGCAACTCTACTTAGTTGATACATGCAATAACTCTTATGCATTTTTCTACTATTAATGACCATAAGAATATATGCATCAGAGATAGTAATGTAGTCTTTGAATTAGGAAAGATGTATAGTAATGTAATCTTAACCTACAACAAATAATCTAAGAGAACAAATTAGGTATAGAGATTTTGATGACTGTATCGGATTGTGGAGTGGGCAAGACTCTAGATGTAATACCCCAAAGGTGCCTAAGACTAGACTCGGGAATTGGAAATGAGAAGTAGTAGAAAAGCAAAAAGTTTTTCTTAGAACAACCCATGGTACGAGTCGTTGGAAGGTCCAACGACTCATGGTACCCACCTGTGGTCAGGTTTTACAACAAAAGATCCTGTGGTGACGGATCTAGGAACGACCCGTCATTTGATGTAACGAATCATTGTGAGTGGGTAATCGTGAAGCTGGTCCTGGTGAAAGAAGGCTAGCACGAGTCATGGTACGACTCGTTGTGAATAAAATGAGTCATTGTAAATGCCCGTGGGAAGGGCAGGTAAAATTTCCTAGTCAAGTAACGTATGGAACCCATGACTCGTTGGAGGAAGGTATGGGTCGTGGTGTGATTCGTGGGATGTTCAAATGTAGTATCATCAGAGGTGGTAACGACATGATACAATGAATCATTTTTTGGTGTAATGATTCATCATGTTGAGTCGTGGTATCAGAACCTGAGAATTATAAAATAAGGGAAAGAAGTAATGGGCAGTCACCACGAGTCGTGATAGCAAGGTACGACTAGTGGTACCACTCGTTGACACTAGCAGTGCAGTTTTTCCAGATTTTTCATTAAGGGTATTTTCATAATTCCTAATCCCTAAGGTCCTAAACTATGTTATTTTAAGGCCAGTTAGTAGGATTTTATAGGGGATAAACCAATTCTATGCATTCCCACTCCATACATGCAACTTACAACCTTTCTTTGGAGATAAAAATTGAAGAATTTCCCCAATCTCTTGCCAAATTCCCTTGGGCTTTCAAGAGAAAGTGTAAATATGATTTACCTAGGTAAGTAGGGTTATAAATCGGTGTATTCATCCACACCCATGCCCAATACCTCTTCAATTCATGAAATTCTTGTTGATGAATCTATTGGGTTTTAACCCAACATGTGAATTCTCTTTGTATCAATCATGGGTATGATCTATGCATATTTCTAATGTTGAACAATGATTAATGGGAATATTATATAATGTTTTCAATTACAAATTATGTTTTTAAGTATTACAAATTATAATGCCCATCCATGGAAGTTCATAAAAGTTGAGTTTTATGATAAATGTATTCAAGCATGATGACATGTGTATGATGAAAGTATGTTTTCGAATTACCCATGTCAATGTTCACGTTTTCGGATGATCAAGACTATGTCAAGCATGTTTAAGTATTGGGAAAGCCTATATGGTCAAGTATGTCTCCTGATTTATCTAAACTTTGTGTATTAGATTACCACATGGATTTTGAGGTCTACACTCCTACTATTTAAGCTTGTGGTATGATTTGAGCCCAAGGCTCCTCATGTTATGATTTTAGATTTATGCATGTTTATTATGAGTCAACTTGTCACTAGATGATGGTCAGCTTTGTTTAAAAGTGATGGAGAGAATATACATGTTTTTGGGAGTAGTGTCTAGCACCGAGATGGCAAGGGTCAGTCAGCCCTATGCCTTAGAACTACGTGCCAACGTAGGAATGTTCAGATTCTTTCGGACCTCCCTTTTGAGCTTCCCCTGCCCCAAGGGGCCTTCATATTGATATCGATATCATGGTAACGTCCTTAGCTCTGGAAAGACTTTGGACGGCTCCGCCCACTATAGTGTGATAGTCGAGACCATGTAAGCTCTATTGTGGTAATGTCAGTTATATGACGAATATCCCAATGTTCCTCATGATTTCAGTATGCATATTCATCAGCCATGTTATTATGTTTTTAGCAGGTTTGACCCAATGTTATGTTTTACTTATGATTATCAGTGTTTAGCTTTGGGTCATTCCATTCAGTTATAATTTTCAGTTATGTTCAGATGATGATTTCAGAAAGTAGCATGCAAGGCTTACTCTCAGAATCTTATCTTGACTATGCTTTCATGATATGCATGATTTATGATTTTATTTACTTAGCGGTTTTACTTACCTTACATACTAGGTGCATTCTACGTACTGAGCACATACTCTATGCAGTATCATTTCATGATGCAGGCTTGGATATTCAGGCTCAGTCCCACCAGTGGCCAAATTCTCAGTATTAGCATCTTCCAGTCTTAGTTGGTAAGTTCTCATCTTTCGAGGGTCCTTTATCAGTTGGATTGAGTATTTTCAGTTTCAGACTATAGCAAGTAAGATGGTGTCTTGTCCCAGAACTAGTCAGTAGTAGAGGCTTTTCAGACATAGCATGTATTCAGTTTTAATCTTGTGTTATGCATTAAGATGATATGATATTACCAGACTTCCGCTTTATTATACATGTTAGATTTCCTCTTGATTATGTTGATGTTAGATATCATGTTGATGCCATGGGTCGACTTGGAGCATCTCAGGGTTCTTTGTCCCGTGTCTCGATCCGGGCCTATGTTAGGGTCGTGACACTAGACATCAATCCCTCTTGAAAAAAATCGATCACAATTTCTTGCTTGCTACATTCACTTTGCTATTTTTAACTATTAGAATAACAACAAATATCGAGCTATATATTGTTTTATTAGAATACGGGAATAAAGATTAAAAATAGCATTAATCCGACGAGTCTCTATGGGATGAACTCATTTTCCTATATTACTTGACAACCACTTGTGCTTGTGCGTGCATTTGGACCCATCAATTTTTTGGTGCCGCTATCAAGGACTTCTGATAGATCAATTTTATTTAGTTAGAATTATTATTACACAGATCAGTATTTACTTTGTTACTTGTTGTTGTGCATTTCAAGTGTTGTTGTTTTGTGTACCCTGTTTATGAGAAGTCAAGGCAAGGCTAGGGTTCTTCATCACCTTCATCTCAATTTCCCTTGGGTCTCCAAATCATGTTAAAGATTCATCAAGACCAGGTATGTCGGGTCATGAATGGGTGATTTCAACCACCCTCATGCCAGATTTAAAGTAAATCTCATGAATTAAAGTCTCCAACTAAGATTTCATGAAATTCTAGGGTTTGACCCAATTTTTATGTAAACTTTCATAATCTTTTATCAATTCAATTTAATTATGATTCAATCCATGGTTTATGATTATGAATGCATGTTTTCAACAAGTATCTCTCATTAATCTATTATAAGTTATGATGATTATACCCAATTATGTATAATTTCATGAATCTCAAGCTTATGTATCATGGCCAACTCAGTGGCACTGCTATCATGGCTAGTTCACGTAAGACAAGTATGATTATGATTTTCATGTTTCCTTTCTAGCTCATGTAAAACCAAGTATGTCTCATGATTATGATTATGAGAAATTTGCATGTTTTGGGAGTAGTATCTGGCACCGAGTTAATTAGGGTTCAGCGCACCAGGTTCTTTAAACTACTTGCAACCATAGGTATATATTCATGTTTGGAACCTCGCCAGAGAGTATTTCCACCAGACCGGCGAGGCTCATGAGCTATATCACGCCTTAATCATTCTTTACCTTGGAAAGGCTTAGGACGACTGTGCGAACTTGAGTGAGATAGTTGGGCATCATGTTCCCATTCATGATTGTGTCAGTTATGATCAGTCTCCCACTGTTCCTCATGTTTAAATATATTCATGTTCAGGATTTATGATATCATGTTTTACAGTATGGTTGACCCATTGATCAATGTATGAACTTTTACTTATGATTTCGAACATGTTAATCTATATGATTTACTTTCAAAACCATAGGTAATTGTGTTTTAGCTTATGATGAATATGTCATGCTTATGACTACCTCATGGCTATGACTTTAGCATGTTATCCTTACTCTCATATTTTACTTACCTTACATACTTAGTACATTCAAAGTACTAACTACATTCTTTTATTCTATATTGTCTCATGACATAGGTTTGGGTGATCAGTCTCAGCCCAGACGTTAGGTTCGTTCCCACATCAATCCAATCTAGCCCAAGCCTGAGTGTGTCCTCATGATCCAAGGAGTTCAATTTTATGATATGCTCTTTCTTATATGTCTTTCAGTTTTCACATTTTAAACAGAGCTAGTTGGTGGTATTTTCCCATCAGCTCATGCATGACTAGAGGTGTTTTAGACAGCTACGTATTAGATGATTCAGCATCGTTGACTTGTAGTCCCGTTAATGCTTATGTTATTCAATTTTCGACTTAATTTAATTACATTATTTCTTTTCGCTTAGTGTATGCTCAAGGATATGCTATGTACGTGCCACTGGTAGGAACTGTTCATTGTTTTGGGTGTCGTGTCGCGGTCTTGGGTCCATGCTCGGGTTGTGACAAACATGGTATTAGAGCATTTGATTTACTATGTCCTAGGGTGTCCAAAATCCATGTACAGTAGAGTCTTTTTCATGGGTGTGATTTGTGTCACACTTATAAGGAAAAGGCTACAAAATGTTTTAGGAAACCCTTCTATCTTAATCTAAGTGGTGCGATAAAATTTAAGTCTCTCAACTCCTCTAACTCATGCTATACGCGTTTGCAAAAACATACCTCCTCGTTGAGTCAATGGAAGAAGAAATGGAAATGGTAGTGGCTATGGTAATGGCAATGGAGATGGGCATCAGCAAAGTGCACTAGCTCTAGCTAATCCTTTACACTAGCATGTTACTCATTCTGAGTTTAAGGATGCTTTCTTGATGTTAGTGTAAGCCATGATAGCCCAAGTCAACCAGTAGGTTGTGGCTCAAATGAATATGAATGTAAATACGGCAACGACGGCTAAAGTACGAGATTTCACCATGATGGACGTGATGGTGTTTCATTGTTATAAGGGGATGATGATACATATGAATCCATCTTGGAGATTCAGAAGATATCCCAGATTACGGGAGTTTCAGAAGAGGAGAATGCAAATTTGGCCTCCTATCAGTTGAAAGGGGTAGCTCATATTTGGTTTCGGTAGTAGATGGAGGGTCGTGGAGTAGGTGTAGCACGTATTAGTTGGGATGAGTTCATTATGACATCCTTGGATAGGTTCTTTCACCGAGAGTTGAGGGTAACAAATGCTACAAAGTTCATCAATTTGAAGCAGAACGACATAACTATTCAATAGTATGCACTGAAGTTCACTCACTGTCTAAGTATGCTCCAGAGATGGTTGTGGAGTCGAGAGCTCGTATGAGCAAGTTTATATCAAGGGTTGTAGGTTCACTGGTAAAGGAGTGTAGGACGGCAATGCTCATCAGCGACATGGACATTTCTCGATCGATGATTTATGCTTAGTAGATAGAGAAGGAGCAAATAAAGGAGAAAGATAGAGAGGGAAAGAGGGATAGGACAGGGAGATTTAGGTATTCTTAGTAAAGGTTTGGTGGTGGACATCGCCCATTGTCCCATCAGAGGTCATCAGCCCAAACTCTATCATTATCTAGTGTTCTACCAAGGCCCATAGGTGATCAAAAAGGTCGAGCATCAGGCTCTAGTGGTCAGAGGAGCATGTCAAGGGAGTGCACTTTTCGAGCTTGCAAGAAGAGTGGTAAGAACCATCTAGGAGAGTGCTTGGTTGGCTAAGATATTAGCTTCAGGTTTTGAAAGCCCGAGCTTATGTGTAGGAATTATCCTTCAGGTAGGTCGGGTGACAATAGAGGCCATGCCCCAGCCACCACTTCAGTTGCTCCAGCATCTCACTTACCTTAGTAGGGTGAATTTTCTAGTGCATGTGGCGGGCATCACCAGAATAGATTTTATGCACTATCATCTCGCCAAGAGCATGAGAGCTCACTAGATGTCGGTATGTTACAAGTCTTTCTTCATAATTTTTATTCTTTGATAGACCCTAGGGCCATATTATCCTTCGAGACTCCCTATGTTTCTATTAGTTTTAGTGTTAGTCCAAAAATCCTATTAGGATCCTTCTCAGTCTCTACTCGAGTTGGTGAGTTAGTTATAGCTCGATGGGGGTACAGAGATTGCCCTGTCATAGTTCTTCAAAATGTCACCTCAGCTGACCTAGTCGAGTTAGATATGGCCGATTTCGAGGTTATCTTCGATATGAATTAGTCATATGCTTGTTATGCTTCAGTTAATTGTAGAACCCGACCAGTAGAGTTCCAATTCCTGGATGAGCTAGTCCTTGTATGGAAGGGTAGTTTAGTAGTGCCTGTAGGTCACTTTGTATCCTACCTGAAAGCTAAGAAGATGATCTCCAAGGGTTGTGTATATCATCTAATTCGGGTTAAGGATTCTACATCTAATGCCCCGACTCTCCAATCAGCTCTTGTTGTATGTCAATATCCTAAAGTATTACCTAATGATCTACTATGAGCCCCTCTCGAGCGGGAGATTGACTTCAGTATTGACCTTTTCCTTAATACACAACCTATATCCGTTCCTCCTTAAAAAATGGCTCGTGCCGAGCTAAAGGAGTTGAAGGAATAGTTAAAAGGTTTCCTAGATAAGGGTTTCACTAGGCCTAGTAAGTCCCCGTGGTGTGCTCCAATTCTCTTTGTTCGAAAGAAGGATGGTTCTCTTAGGATGTGCACTGACTACCATCCATTGAATAAGGTAACAATCAAGAATAAGTATTACCTCCCAGGATTGATGACTTGTTCGACAACTTCAGGGTTCTAGGTGCTTTTCAAAGATAGAACTAAGATTCGACTATCGCCATCTCAGGGTGAGGGAGTGTGGCATTCTGAAAACAACTTTGAAGATTCAGTATGGTCACTATGATCTTGTAGTTATATATTTTAGACTAACAAATGTTCCTAATTCTTTCATGGATTTGATGAACAGGGTTTTCAAGCAGTAATTGGATATGTTTGTCATTGTCTTCATAGATGATATCCACATACACTCTCAGAGTGAGAATTATATTGCCGACTCTTAAGGAGAATAGCTATGTCACGACCCAAATATACACCCGGATCATAGAAACAGGACAAGCAGCCCCGAGAGACCCCATGTCGACCCATGGCATGACCATACATCTAATTCAATAAAATGAGCGGAAGACTTAACATAAAGAATGTAATCATAACATAGAATAAGGAAAAATCAGTACAAGACTTGTACAATAAGATAAAAAATACAATTTGTGGTCTGATAAGCCTCTAAACATGAAAGGCGGATTGATGGGACAACTCCCCAACTAATCCAACATCCAAAAACTGAAAGGAACACCATAGAGTGTGAACATGTAGCCCTCAGAACATGAGGACTCACCAAGTGCGCTGAGAGCAAATCTGAACCTATCTATGAGTGAGGATGAGCCTAAGAGCTGGGACCTGTATCATGAGATGATACAACATAAAATGTATGTGGTTAGTACGTGGAATGTACTTTGTATGCAAGGTAAGTAAAATGGACATTTAAAACATGTATGAAATTCAAAAATGATAATAAGAGTAGGACATCATGCTCGTATCGAAACTCATAATAAAATATCATACGGCTCAACGTTTTCAAAACATTTGTAACATAAACATAATCATAATCATAATAAAAGAGCTTTACTTAACATGACTTAAGCCAACATACATAATCATAACACGCATAAATCGTGAGGAATAGTGGGAGATTCTTTTAACCGACATACCCCATATAAGCACATATCAAGCCCGACTTGTAACCCTAGTCAGGAGGGTGTTCGTACCGTGCAAAGGGTAGAACCATGAAAGTGTGATATCAACATGAAAAGGGGCCACTTGGGCCAGGGACTAGCATGAAAGGGGTCTCAACATACCTACCGTGGCATGTAGTTCATGAGATCCGGGGCTTAACCTGAGCCCCAAACCTACTCGGTGTTCGATACTACTCCCAAAACATATATAGTGCTCATAATAATACATACATGAGTTCATGGGCTAGTTAAATCTTGCTAATCGTAAACATGCTTGAACATATGTGATCTAGCCATGATATGAGGCCCGTGAGTCAGCCAAAAACATAATTCATGAATAATAAGATTCATACATAATTATAGATCATGTATATATCTTGAATTTCTTAAGATCATAATGGGTAACATAATAAATTCCTAATTTAAAACATAATTCATTTTGGGCTCATAAAGAACATCGATGGGATAATAGATCATAAATCGATTCATCATGGGCCATGAATAAATAAGCTTAATTGTTTTAAAAAATCGAAAATCAACAATATTATAGTCAATTTAAATCTCAAAATATGATTAAAATCCATAGTCTATGATAATATTTGAAAACTAGAAAACCCATAATTAAATTATTAGTTTTTATGTAAATAATATACAAAACCCCGTGACTTTTTGATATATTTTAAGTAAAATCATAGAGTAAGAGCATGGGTGTGAAAAGATTCACCCATTGATGACCTTACATAACTGTAATTATCTGGTTATTAACTTCCCTTGCTAGCCCAAGATGGAATTTAGAGGAATTGAGAAAGAACACCTTCAATTACCTTCTAATCTCCTCTCTATACTATTGCACGCATGAATGAGTCTTAACATGAACTTAACCCCCTTAAAAGACCCTATTCATACCTTAAAACAACGTAGTTTAGGTCTTAGCAATTTCGGAATTATGAAATCACCCTTACAAAAAAATGCAGAAAGTCCTGGTTTCCAGTCCCCACGAGGGACCTCAGGTGTTGTTTCCATGGGGCACAACTCGTGGTTGGGATCCGTGGTATCTACTTCCCAAACAAGCTCAGGGGACCCTACGACTTGTGGTGGCTGACCACAACTCGTGGTCACCACCTGTGGTCCCTACTACTTTAAATCCCTAGTCGTGGCTTCCATCCTCGCCAAGGGTGACCTCACGAGTCTTGAGGTCTGACCACAACTTGTGGTCACCCCCGTGGCCTCCCAAAACTCTGCCAAGCCCAGCCTAACCGCGAGTCACTTCACGACTCGTGGTCCCACCTAACAAGCCACCTCACGAACCATCTTGTGACCTGGGTGATTTTCAAGTTTTTCTCTGTTTTGGCTCCCAAGTCTGATCCTTGGGTTCCCGGGGTATAAAAATATATCCCCCTTGGGAACATTCATCCTCGAATGTTATAAACATGCAGAAAACTCAGAAACCAACTATAAACATATAGAAATACTGATCATTTAAGTGAGAAACTATCAAAATGACTACCTCCAAAAAGAGCCACATAGCTGAACTGGATTCAGACACCACATACATATACCATATCATAAAACAAACTTTAACACATAAATTGAACATGAAAACTAATTAGAGGTTTAGGGCAAAAACTGATACCTCAAACTGAAACTGAGCCGGTAAGGAACAAATGAGTATATTTAGCCATCTATTTGCTTTGGCTTCCCACGTAGCCCCCTCAACATGTTGATTTCTCCATAATACTTTAACTGAAGCTACTTCTTTGTTCCTTAGCTTACATATTTGACGATATAATATTTCCATGGGTACTTCTTCATAAATGAGGATATCTTTTACACCAACAATGTCCACCGAGACTACTAAAGCTGGATCACCCAAGCACTTTTTCAAGAGCGACACATGAAACAAGGGATGCACAGAAGATAAATATGATGGCAAGTCGAACTCATACGCTACCTTACCAGTTCGTCTCATAACCCAGTAGGGACCAATATAGCGGGGATTGAGTTTTACTTTCTTTCTGAACCACATGACTCCCTTCATGGGATATACCTTGAAAAATACCTAATCATCAACCTCAAACTCCAAATCTCTTCTTCTCACATCCGCATATGATTTTTGACTATTCAGAGCAGTTTTCAGCCTGTCCCTTATCAATTAAACCTTCACCATAGCTTCGTGAACCAAATCTGGCCCTATCATCGCTGCCTCACCAACCCCAATCCATCCGATAGGATCTAAACCTCCATCCATAGAGAGACTATAACGGTGCCATTTGGATACTGGAGTGATAGATGTTATTATAAGTAAACTCAATTAAGGGAAAATGATCATCCCAACTACCTTTAAAATCCATAACACGTGCCGTCAATATGTCCTCATGAGTCCGGATTGTCTGCTCTGCCTGGCCATTCATTTGCGGATGGAATGTTGTGCTGAGCTTAACTTGAGTCCCAAGCCCTTTTTAAAAAGACTACTAAAACTGAGAGGTAAACTGAGTACCTCGGTCTGATATAATGGAAAAGGGCACTTCATGAAGTCAAACAAACTCCCGAATATGTAACTTGGTATAATCATCCGCTGAATCCATGGTCTTGACAGGTAGAAAGTGTGCATCCTTGGTAAACCTGTCTATCACTCCCAAAATAGAATCATAGTGTCATCGAGTACGAGGTTAGGCCTATAATGAAAATCCATATTAATCTCTTCCCACATCCATGTGGGAAGGCTAATATCCTGAAGTACGCCGCCCGACCTTTGATGCTTAACTTTCACTTGCTGACAGTTTGGACATTTGGCTATGAACTCAACAATACCCTTCTTCATACCTTCCCACCAATAGATTTCTCGCAAGTCCTGATACATCTTCGTGGATCCTGGATGGATTTAATATTTTGTACCATGTGTCTCATGCAATATCCAAGCTCTCAATTCATCAACGTACGGGACACATAGGCGACCCTGGTATCATAACACACCATCTCCCCCTTTGGAGAAGACCTCTACTTTTGGATTTTGAACGACCTCCTTCAGCTTTACCAAAATCGGTTCCTCATCTTGCCTCACCCTTACAGCAATCACAAAGGATGATTCTAATTCATCTGGAACTACCACCCCGCTATCGGTTGAATTGACCAAATGAACTCCTACAATTCCTGTCAAGAATCCTGAGGTGCCCAACTCCTGAGTCTCCATTTCTTATGCCTAAGATCATGACTAATACGCATTGCGCTCTAATTCATCCGATATTAATTCAAAATTCTCCGGCCACAACCTAGATATGCATTCCAATCTTGAAACCCACTCTAGACCGGTTGGAACCACTAAGTTACCCACGTAAAGTTGCTTCAACCTAACTTTACCATGGTCATGTCTAGCTTCCTCAAAACTTATAAATTCAATTCGTGGTTCAAATCACTCTCAAATGAATTCATAATCCCTGCAAACCACCAACTAAATCATAACTCACCACCCAGAATCGAGCAAACTCTCTAAATCCAATTTCGAGCTTGACAACCTAGATTGTTGACTTTGGTCAACCCTCAAACATCAAACCCTTTAAAAATCGAAAGTCTCATCCAATCTTCATTAAATCATCTCAGAATGAAGTCTTCAACTTCCTCAAGTCATGAAAAATAGAGTAATGATATGGAAAGGTTCAATTTAAGATAACGGATCGACAATCACAATATGACCATGTGGCTTGCTACACTTCCAGGCATGATTTGTAACTGGGCTTCCTATACTAGGTCCGACATCTACGGTGGGGATGGGGAGTTATCCTGAACGTACACGTCTTAACCAACATTTGCATCATGGGGAACAACCTTAGGGTTTAGAGTAAGGGAATCACGAGCACGAATCGTATAGGAAGTCTAATCTTGGCATATACCCAATATAGCACCATCTCATGATCTAATTGAATGAACTTTAGGGACTGAATTCATAGAGCTGAGTGTGCTAAGAAATATGGGTTCACATACATAGCGAGAGTCACGACATGAAACAAAACGGTAATGTTTAGATCGCAGACGGATGGGGTTGCCTGTCATCTTAGGGTTCTGAACATAAGCGCGAGTCGAGCGTAGCATCGAGTGATACGTAAGGGAACATCTAAAGAAGAAAGGAGATAATACCCCCTAATGCTATCCATATGACTCCATTACTAGAAACTCAAGAAATGATTGGGCCCTCGCTTGCCATTTCCTCACCTCCTATGTGATAATCTCATCTTATAATGCTCAAAGGGAATTGTACCTCTTACAATAGTCCACAGAACTAACAATCATTATAGGTATGAGGGAATAACTTATGGTATGAGGGAATAACTTATGACATACTTGAGACTACATCTATGGTTGACAACCACTCGCTCTTGATAACCTATGCTGCTGAGGTGGGCAATTTGCTGGAGATGATGGAGGAGGATTTGGAGCACAGCCTTTCCGACCATCTCGCTTTGCTGAAGCGCAATCCCTGTGTTTATGACCGAGTTGGCCAAAATATAAACAAACATATGAACCTGCCAAGCACTTCCCTTGGTGGTGCTTTCTGCAAAGCTTGCAATTTGAGTAAGTAAAATCCCTCTCCCGAGGCTTGTACCCTCGAGCTTGGACTAGAGACTTTTGGAGGGTTAGAGAGTGACTCCCACTACTCGACCCTTGTTGGGATCTCTTAAGGTTTCTCGCCCTAGGTCTCTTATTTACCCTCTTGATCCCTCTACACTCCCCAACCACACATGAGTCACCAACCTCCAGTGCGCTCTTCTTCATGAGTCCTTGAATCCTAGTAGCTGTTGCCTCCCTAGTAGGGTTCACTGGTGCGATAGCCTACTAGTTAAGCTGGGTGATCATAGCTCGCAATAATACTCTAAGAGTGGCTCCGAGCTCCGCATCAGTAACTTGCATAGAATCCATTGGAGCTGGTGGCACTAATTGACTCCCATTGTTGTTCTGAGAAGACATGATTCTACACACGCGTATAGCCCAATTTATAACAATAGAGAGACTTTTCATTGCACGACATAGATCATGAAAGAAGGGAATATTTCCTAAACGTCTATTAGCCTCTTTGTCATAAGTGTGGCGCACTTTGCACCCATGAAAAAGACTCTACCTAATGCGGCTTTCAGACTCCCTAGGACACATCAAACCTATGGCATTGATATTAAGTTTGTCATGACCCAAATGTACACCTAGATCGTAGACACAGGACAAGGATCCCCTGAGACCCTAAGTCGACCCATGGCATGAGAATACCTCTAATTAAATCACATGAACGGAAGATTTAACATAAAGAACTTAATCATAACATAGCATAAGGAAAAATTAGTACAAGACTTATAAAATACAACGGAATACAACTTGTGGTATGATAAGCCTCTAAACATGAAAGGCGGATTGATGGGACAACTCCCCAACTAATCCAACATCCAAAAACTGAAAGGAACAAAATAGAGTGTGAACATGTAGCCCTCGAAACATGAGGACTCACCAAGTGCCCTAAGAGAAAATCTGAACCTATCTATGAGTGAGATGATCTTGAGAACCGGGACCTGTATCATGAGATAATATGACATAGAAAGTATGTGGACAGTATGTGGAATATACTGATCATGAAAGGAAAGTAAAATGGACATTTAAAACATGTATGTAATTCACAAATGATCATAAGAGTAGGACATCATGCTAGATTCAAAAATCATAACAAAATATCATACGACTCAAGGTTTTCAAAACACTCGTAACATAAACATAATCACAATCATAATAGAAGAGCTTTACTTAACATGACTTGAGCCAACAAAAGTAATCATAACATGCATAAATCGTGAGGAACCGTGGGAGATTCTTTTAACCGACATACCCCATATGAGAACACATGAAGTCCGACTTATAACCCTAACCGAGAAAGTGTTCATACCTTGCCAAGGGTAGAACCATGGAAGTGTGATATCACCATGAAAAAGGGCCATTTGGGCCAGGGACTAACATGAAAGGGGTCCCAACATACCTACCGTAGCACGTAGTTCATGAGATCCGAGGCTTAACCTGAGCCCCGAATGTACTCGGTGTTCGATACTACTCCCAAAACATATATAGTGCTCATAATAATACATACATGAGTTCATGGGCTAATTAAATCATGCTAATCATAAACATGCTTGAACATATGTGATCTAGCCATGACATGAGGCCTGTGAATCAGACAAAAAAATAATTCATGAATAATAAGATTCGTACATACTTATAGATCATGTATATAGCTTGAATTTCTTAAGATCATAATGGGTAACATAATAAATTCCTAATTTTAAACATAATTCATGTTGGGATCGTAAAGAACATCGATGGAATAACAAATCATAAATCAATTCATTATGGGGCATTCATAATTAAGATTAATTGCTTAAAAAATAGAAAATCAACAATATTATAGTCAATTTAAATCTCAAAATATGATCAAAATACATAGTCTATGATAATATTTGAAAATCAGAAAACCCATAATTAAATCATTAGTTTTTATATAAATAAAATACAAAACCCCATGAGTTTTTGATAAATTTTAAGTAAAATCATAGAGTAGGAGCATGGGTGTGAAAGGATTAACCCATTGATGACCTTACATACCTGGAATTATCTGGATCTTAACTCTCCATGCTATCCTGAGATGGAATTTAGAGGAATTGAGAAAGAACACCTTGAATCACCTTCTAATCTCATCTCTATACTCTTGCATGCATGAATGAGGCTTAACATGAACTTAACCCCCTTAAAAGACCTTATTCAGACCTTTAAATGGCGTAGTTTAGCCCTTCGGAATTTAGGAATTACGAAAACACCCTTACTAAAAATGCAGAAATTCCTAGTTGCCAGTCCCCACGAGGGACCACACGAGTTGTAGCCATGGGGCACAAATCGTGGCTTCGGTCCATGACATTTACTGCCCAAACAAGCTCAGGGGACCCCACGACTCATGGTGGCTGACCACGACTGTGGTCACCACCTATGGTCCCTATTGCCTCAAATCCCTAGCCATGCCTTCCATCCTCTCCACAGGTGACCTCATGAGTCCTGAGGTCTAACCATGACTCGCGTTCATCCCTGTGGCCTCCCAATACTTTGCCAAGCCCAACCTGACCACGGGTCACTTCACGACTCATGGTCCCACCTTACAAGCCACCTCACGAACTGTCCTATGACCTATTGCGAATTTCAAGTGTTTCTCCGTTTTTGCTCCCTGATCTGATCGTTGGGTTCCCGGGGTATAACAAGCTATTTGCTAAATTCAGCAACTGTGAGTTTTGGATGAACTCAATAGCATTTCTACATCATGTGGTGTCTAGTGAGAGTGTGCAGGTAGACTCCTAGAAGATCGCTGTGGTGAAATACTACTCTAAACCTATTTTCCCTATTGATATTTGATGTTTTTGGGGTTTAGCAGGAAACTTCAGGAGGTTTGTAAAGAGATTTTAATCCTTTGTAGCACCTTTGACTAAGTTGACCAAGAGGAATGCCAAGTTTCAGTGGTCCGATGCTTGTGAGAAGAGTTTTTAGGAGCTAAAGACTCGACTCACTTCAATTCCAGTTTTGACCATATCAGAAGGCATGAATAGTTTTTTTGTACATTCTGATTCTTATAGATTATCCTTGGATTTTTTTTATGCAACATGGAAATATCATTGCTTATTCTTCTAGGAAATTTTAAAACCATGAGAAGAATTATCCGACACATGACCTAGAGTAGGCAGCAATTGGGTTTGCCATGATGATTTTTAGGCACTATTTATATGGGGTACATGTGGATGTGTTAACAGATCATAAGAGTTATCGGTATGTTTTTACTCAGAAGGATCTAAATTCTTAGCGAAGAAGATAGCTAGAGCTTCTCAAGGACTATAACAAGAGTGTCCTATACCATTCAAGCAAGGCCAATGTAATGGCTGGTGCTCTTAGTTGGTTGTTCATGGAGATTCTGTTCCATGTCAAGGATGGGAGGAAGGAATTAGTGGAGGATTTCTATAGGCTTGCTCATTTAGGGCTTTGTATTACATATTCGGCAGATGGTGGTGTTATTATTCAAAATTGGTTAGAATCATCATTGATGTCGGAAGTTAAAGCAAGGAAAGATAAGGATCCTATATTAGTGAAGTTGAAGGAAGTTGTTTGGAATGAGAAAGTGCAGGTTTTCTCCTAAGGGGGAGATGGTGTGCTCTGATATCAAGGCCGATTGTGTGTTCGAAGGTGGATGACTTGAGAGAGTGGATGTTGAGAGAGCCTCATAGCTCCCAATATTCTATCCACCCAGTTCCTACCAAGATGTACTGTGACCTACGAGAAGTCTATTGGTAGAATGGCATGAAGAGGGATATTGCAACATTTGTGACTAAGCGCCCGAATTGCCAACAGGTGAAGGTTAAGCATCAAAGACCTAGAGGTATGCAACAATATATCAACATTCCTACTTAGAAGTTGGAAGATACTAACAATGACTTCATTACAGGGCTGCCTCGTACAAGCCAACAATATAATTCTATATGGGTGATTGTAGACCGAATGACAAAATCATCACATTTCCTTCTAATTAAGACTACGGACTTAGCTGAGGATTATTCTAGACTTTACATTCGGGAATTAGTTCGGTTGCATTAGGTCCCATTGTCTATTATCTAAGATAGGGGTAGTCCGTTCACCTCTTAGTCTTAGAGATCGTTTCAAAAGTGCCTTAGTACTCAAGTGAAGGTTAGCATAACTTTTCACCCACCAACAGACTCTTAAGGACATGTTAAGAGCGCGTGATTGATTTCAAGGATACTTGGGAAGATCATTTGCCCTTCATTGAGTTTGCCTACAACGACAATTATCATCCTAGCATTCAGATAGCTCAATTTAAAGCTCTTTATGGGCGGAGGTATAGATCACCTATTCGATGATTGAAAGTAGGTGAGGCTACGTTTATAGGGCCAAAGTGGGTTTACAAGGCTATGGAGAAAGTTCAGCTTGTTAGTGAAGGGCTGAAAATAGTTTAGAGCCATCAAAAATCTTATAGGGTTATTAGGATGAGAGAGCTTGAGTTCAGTGTAGATGATTGGGTGTTTTTGAAGGTGTTTTCTATGAAGGGAGTTATGAGGTTAAGAAAGAAGGGAAAGGTTAGTCCCCAATATGTTTGTCCTTATAGGATATTGAGGTGAGTTAGCAAAGTGGCTTATGAGTTGGAGCTACCATTGGAGCTAGCTTCAATTCATCCAATTTTCTATGTATCCTTGTTGAAAATGTGCTTTGGTGATCTAGCTCTAGATGTTCTAATAGAGAGCATTGGTGTGAAGGATAGTCTTACATATGAGAAGGTTCCAGTAGAGATCCTGGATCATTAGGTTTGGATGATGAGGAATAAGAAGGTAGTTTCGGTGAAGGTTTTGTGGAGATATCAGCTAGTTGAAGGAGCTAGGTGGGAAGTCAAAGAATATATGATAGCTAGATACCCGCATCTTTTCCTTTACGTCGTAGTTCTAGCATGAGCTATTAGCTTTCTCCTTAGTACTCTATTCAGTTTCATGTGAAGATCATGTCTGTCAATACTTTTCTTGTCTTAGCATACATGTATGTTTTATGAATTCAGCTCAGTCATGTATCTCAGTTTTGAGTCAGTTACTCCACTTTCAGTTGTAGCATTTATGATTTGGGATTGTAGTTCCTTCCCTATTCTTCCAGTCAGCTTAATTTGCATTCGAGGATCAATATTCCCGTAGGGGAGATAATGTAACACCCCAAAAGTCCCTATGATCAGACTTGAGGAATGAAATGGAGAAAAAAGAAAAATCTGCACCGGATCATAGAACGAATCATAAGGTGATTCATCAAGTAACCTAACAACTCGTGACATGATCCATAAGGCGTGAAGAGTTTTAGAAATGTTCAGTTTCAGGAACTTCTGATACTGGTTAAGTGATTCATTAAGTGTCATGACGAATCATTAAGTGGAGCTGTCAAGAAAAGATAAAAAAGATGGAGATTTTTGCCAGTGGTAACGAGTGGTACTTGACAACTTATCAAGTGCCCTAACAAGTCGTTCGATCACATGTTAAGTCTAGTAGAGTCAATTTCCTAGCCGATTCATTAAGGGTATTTTCATACTTTCTATGTACTTAACTCCTAAGCTAGTTGTTTTATTCTCCTAAGAGGGTATATCAATGGGTTTTATGTATTTCTAACCCTCATTCTATTCCTAACACCCTATGTTGAATATCAAATACTCTCAAGGTAAGTTTAAGGTTCTTCATCATCTTCTTCTCAATTTCCCTTGGGTCTCAAAATCAAGATAAAAATTCATCAAGCCTAGGTATGTGTGGTCATGATTGGGAGATTTCTTCTATCCTCATGCCAATATCAATTCAATCTCATGAATTCAAGTCTCTAACTACGATTTTATGAAATTCTTGGGTCAGAACCAATTGTGATGCAAACTCTCATGATTTTCAATGAATTCTATTCTATTATGTTTCAATCCATGATTTATGATTATGAATGCATGTTTTCTACATGTACCTCTTATGGATCTATGATTTTCAAGTTATGATGATTTTACTCAATTATGTATGATTTCATGAATCTCAAGCTTATGTATCATGGCCATCTCAGCGGCATCATTTTCTATGTTAGTTCATATATGACAAGTATGATTATGATTTTCATATTTTCGAACTAGCTCATGTAAAATCAAGTATGTTTCACGATTATGACTTTGAGCAATATGCATATCTTGGGAGTAGTGCCTAGCACCGAGTAGGCCAAGGTTCAGCGCACCCAGGTGTCTGAACTATATGCCATCGTACGTATATATTCACATTTGGGTCCTTAAGAGATAGTGTTTCCCCATACCGAAGGGGTTCATGAGTAATATCACACCTTAATCATACTTTGCCCTGGCAAGGCCTAGGACGGCTCTGCAAACTTGAGCAAGATAGTTAGGCATCATGTGCTCATTTATGATGGTGTCCGTTATGGTAAATCTTCCACCATTCCTCATGTTTTAAGATATTCAAGTTAGGATTTATGGTATCATGTTTTACAGTATGATTGACCCTTTGATTAGTCTATGAGCTTCCACTTATGATTTCGAACATGTTAAACCATATGATTTACTTTCAAAACAATTGGACATTGTGTTTCATATTGTGATGAATATTTCACTTGTATGACTACCTCAAAACTATGATTTTAGCATTTTGTCCGTACTCTCATGTTTTACATACCTTACATACTCAGTATATTCAAACTACTGATCAAATACTTCAATGCTATATCATCTTATGATATAGGCTCGGGTGATCAGTCTCAACCCAGACATTGGCTTCATTCCAGTATTAGTCAAGTCCATCCCTAGCTTGGGTGAGTCCTCATGATCCGAGGACTTCAGTTTTGTCATATGCTCTTTCTTTTATGTCTTTCATTTTTCGTATTTCGGTAGAGCTAGTTGGGGGTGTTGTCCTATCAGCTCATCTATGACTAGAGGCTTTTTAGACAACTATGTATTGATAATTTAGCATTATGATGTCGCCCAAATTACACCTCGCAATTGAGATATAAAGCGGTCGATGTCAAATATAAAACCCAACAAAGGTTGGGGTCGATCCCATAGGGAATATTAAAAGAACTTGAGTTAATGTGAATAGCTATTACTATTGAGTTACTCATTTCCTAAGGGGGAAGGAAATAGACTACTAAATATGAGTAAAAAATACTAAATGCTTAAGTTAAATTCAGTTTGTATTCAATTAATGACTTGACTAGGATTGTGTTCCCCAAGACTTCATAACCACAAGGCTTCTACACTAGTGATCTATTCCGATGTTTAACATGTAATATTGGTAAGTTAGGTTCACCTAAATGGTTGGTCCCCTATCTAGATGATTATCACCACACAACTTGGTCCGTATATGGGTGTATGCTTAATTAACCCTTACCCTTAATAACAGATTAGCTAACCCCAGAAAAGTTCAAGCTATTAGAAGAGGGTTGATAGGCTCAAATCTCTGTTGTTAATCCCATTTCCTATTCACTACCTCCTTGGTCAAGTAAGTAAGAAAAAGGCAAGTCCTAACGTTTGCAACCGTCAAGAATCAATTAAAATGAAGAGAAAAACAATACAGGCATTAACCCAATTCAAGAATCACTAAGTGTTTCACCTATGTATGTTAATTCATCTTTGTACCCATAACATTAGTTATGGGTTTGGCTAATCATGTTTGAATAATTGCAATCACAAAATATTGCATAAATCATAATTGCAACTTACAAATTATTGTAGAAGAAAACCAAATAAATTGAATAAAACTCCAAACTGGATGAAAAAATTCCAATGTAGCTTTTGATCCTCAAATTCAAGAATAAAATTGCACATTTTTTTCTTTAACCAAGAATAATCATACAACACCAAAATCCATGTGAAAAGTAGTAATAATAAACTGTCTAACCGTGTAACCTTAAAATAAACCTAAATAGTGTATTTATAGTTCAAAGAAAACCTTTTCCTAGTTAAAACTGGAAATCAGGTCATCAGTGGTCATGGGTTCTATGACGATTCGTTAGGACCTTTGACGAGACGTGCCTTGCTAAAATCAATCGTCCTCAGAATCGAACCCAGTTGTGGCGATGGGTCACCTAATGACTCATTGTGCCTGGGCACGTGTCATTAGGCCTCTCATGGTCCAACCTTCTCAATTATCCAGTGCACCCTATGAGTGGACCTAGTGGTCTCCCAAAGAGTCGCTTGGTCAGACAACGACTCGTTACGTCATCCGTCAACTTCACTGGCTAATTCTTCAATAATTCCTTTCCCAATCTTCAAGACTGGATTCAAGACTTATTACCAGATGTAACGAGTCGTTCCCTCAACCCGTCAGGTACACTGGACTTGCATCTTCAAAAGTCAACCTTTGCCCACGACTTCAGCAACAAGTCTTGCTAAGTGCCAACGACTCGTGAAGTTCCTGGCAGTCACCCATTCAGTTGTTTTAAGCATTAATTTGCCTATTTCACTTCCAAACTTGTTTTCCTGCAACATTAAACACAAAACATATCATACCTATATAAACATAACTAGAATGTGCACAGTGTCTTGGTTTTAAGCATCGAAACTGCCGTAAAATCACGGCACATCACGTTGTTAACTTGTAGTCCAATTTATACTTTATGATATTCAATCTTCTGATTATGTTATGTTAATGATTTCTTTTCTCTTAATTTATGCTCAAGGATATGCTATGTTTGTGCAATGGGTTAGCTTGGAGCCATTTGTGGTTCCAGGTCCCGTGTCGCGGTCCGGGGTTCATGCTCAGATTATTACCGAAACTCACTATTTTTCCCTTCTCACTGATTGGGGAATATAAAGAGTAGCCGCGGAATGAACAACCAGGATTCGTCACTACATGGGAGGCCCTCTAAGGAAAGTTCACAAACAGATTGCTTTCATTCAGTAGAACAGGAGAGCTAAGAGGTAAAATATCTGGTTTGATTCAAAAGGACGGAGTGTCCCATGCTCAAGCATGGGAAAGATACAAGGGTTATTTGTGAGATTTCTTGCATCACATGTAGCCTAAGGAGATAATTTGACACAGTTTCATAGAAGGGTTAAAGCCTAAATAAAAGATAATTCATGATAAAATAGCATAGGGATAAATTCTTTTCAAGAGTCATGATAATATCGAGTCCTTATTGAATTTAATGTATTTAGGAAAACAAGATTATCAAGAGTACATTAGGCGATTTGTGACATAGAAGGTTCCTAGAAATTAGAGATTAATGATGTAGCTTCCTTGCGACTCTAAATAAGCCAATTGGTAAATGCAATCAACAAGTTGGTAAGTGCACCAAATGTACGTCAAGGGCGGAAGGTTCAGCAGGTACTGACACCACAACTGATATTGGAAGCTTGCAGAGAGAATCATGATTATTCAAGGTTTCCTCAAAATCCTGAATCCATATATTTTATGGGACAACAACATTGTAAACGGGCGATACCATGGTAATAACTACAACGGGGGTTATAAGAATATAACCAATGCTCCATAGGGTGGAAACCAGAATTTTTATACGGCCACAGAGTAACTTTCTGTGTAATCTGGGTGAGCAGCCAAATAGCTCATTGGAGGAAATGATGAAATAGTGGATGGGTCAACAGGCCCAGATTATTAATGAGATGCATAAATTCATCCATAAGCTTGATATCAAATGGGTCAAATGGAAGTATAATATACAATCAAATATAAGGGAGAATTACAAGTAATATAGAGAAGAATTCTGAGGAGAATGTTAGTGAAATCTACTTGAAAAGTGGAATAGAGTTGGGAGAAGTGATGCAAAAAGAAAAGAAATCAGATACCGTACTTGGGCTCGAGCATATCATTGAGCCGAAGAAGAAGACTGTTTAACTGAGCAGTGATCAATAGATAGTTGTGGAATCAAAACCACCACTTTCTTGTTCATAATGATTCCGAAAACAAAAGGCAGTCTGAGCACGTAAGAATTTTCTGGTGATTTTGAAGTATGTACAAGTGAACATACCATTAGTAGAGCTATTTTAGGATGTCCTAAAATAAGCCAAATATTTTAAGGATATTATGTCTAACAATAGGTGTCTGACTTAATTTGAATTTATGATGCTCACAGAAGAATATACCTCAAAAGTGAGGAAGAACATACCACCAAAACTGAAGGACCCCAAGTGTTCCATAATTTTTATAATTATTGGAGATCTTGATGTAGGTCTGGCATTATGTGATCTGGTTGCATGTATAAATCTCATGCCTACCTCATTGTTTAAAACCTTGGGTTTAGGCAAACCGTGCCAACAACTGTAACTCTACAGCTGATAGATATATCTTTGACATACCTTGACAGCATTTTTGAGAATATCCGTTATAAAATTGGGGGCATTTATCATACTTGATTACGAAGATGATAAAACAGTGCACATTATTTAAGTCAGAGGATTTTTGGACACTGTAAACGCATTGATAAGGGTATATTTAGGAAATTATCAATGATAGTTGATAGTGAAGAAGTAGTGTTTGGCATGTTCATGTCATCTACAATTAAAACATTATGGAGAGCTGAAAGCAATTACAGTGGTAGAACCTTAGATGTCTGATGCCACATTGTAGAAATTTCTAACATATAAGGATCCTATTGAAAGGGCAGTGGTCTTCGACAAGGAACAAATCAACAATGAAGTGAGCACAAAGTGTCTAAGTATCTTAGACACCATCTGTGCCTACATAAGGGGGGATGCAATATTTCAGAAACTTGACCGACCTTCAAACCTTATTCAAAGGTATTTACACGAGGTTCCTCTTTAAGAAAGTCCCCGAGAGGCCTTAGTTGATCCATAATTTATGTTTCATCTTGCATGAGAAAAGCCAAAACCTTCCATTATGAAGACTCCAATTCTTGATCTCAAACCCTTACCTTCACACTTGCAGTATGCATATTATCATAGTGATAACACACTACCTGAAATGCTATCTTCTTTATTATCTGATATGTAGGTGTTCGGTGCTGATTCGGTTAGTATTAAATATTATCAACCGACACGCAAGTGTACGTGGTCAAACAAGTAATAAAGTGGCTAAGTAGCCAAGTATCGATCCAAGGAGGTTGCTCTAGATATGTAAAACTGCCTAGTTTACTATATCTCTATTCTATTCCTAACTATGTTAACAACAATCCAACCAAGAGTTGAGTGAGTTTTTGTTTCTAAACTATTTATATACTACAATTAATAACAACTATTTACTTTTGAATTTAGACAATGGATATGCACATGCCAAGGTTAAGAACGAGTAATGAACTTGATAATCATGATAATCTGGTCATCCTCTTCTTCATGTTGCTAGCCAAGAACGTTTGCCTAGAAATTAAAACTTTCGTATTTAATTTCACTTTAGAATCATAAACCATCCGTCTACATTTCTGTGATCAAATGCAATTTATGACCTAGCACTACAATTCCGGTTCCTAAATTGACTAATACGGCTTTCAAGTATATTTATATCAAGAAAGCACATCAAAACCCAATTTTCCCAAATCAAGTTAAGAACAATACCCTACTAATTCACAACTTTCCAATCTCGTGCTCTCTCGAGTGAAATTGGACTTTTTAGATATACATTAATGGTGGCCAATCAATAATGTAGTAAGCACAAGAATTAATAGAACAACATGCAAGAAGAAGAAGAAACCATATCAATTATCACCAAAATTCATTACACAAGTTCAAAACCTCAGCAAAGAAGGGAATTAGCCACTCATTCTTGGATTAATCATCCTAAAATGAGTGTAAATCATGCATACAATTGAAGGAAAGAAGAAAGGAAGAGAAGAAAACTCTTAGCTTTTCTATTCTTCAACTGCCACAAACCCACGTTCCTGCTCTCCACTTCTGAACTCAGTCTAAAAACTAAAAACTGATTAAAAATAAACCTAAGTGTGCTATTTATACTAGTGGGAAATTTTTCCCGGAATAACAAGCAACGTGTCACGGAGGCCAACGCGGAGTACTGCCTCCGTGACACGGCATGGACGCGGACCCTCTTTGGAAATTGCAGGGTCCGGATAATTGGCCTCAACGTGGCACGGAGGCCATCGCGGAGGCCTATCTCCGTGCCACGGAACTGACGCGCAGGCACACTGGAAATTGCCTAATTAATTCCTGCCCAGGCAGTGTGCTACCGCGATGGCAGCGTGGCACGGCTCCATCGCGGAGCCAGTGTAAAATGTGCCATCCAAGGTCTTTTCCATGCTCGCATCCAAGTCCAACTCCGACATAGTTCCAACACGCATTTTAGCTCCTAAAAATCACATTATCCTGCAAAACAAATGCTAATCATGTTGGTTAGTATAAATTCGCATTTTATTACCAAATACATGATATTATATACACATTGCACAACAAACAAGGTAAAAATGATACGTTTGAGTATCCCTTGGGCATATAAATCTGCCCAAGATCAGTTACCCCACACTTAAATCCTTGTTCGTCCTCGAACAACACATACACAACTCATGCAAATTACATCCCAACCTTCGTCCCTATGGTGCAACATTTTACGCTACGGTCATACCCATTATTCAATTCTTCCAAATCATCAAGAAAACATGCTTGGTCGTACAAGACAATGACCTTAATACATCGAGGCTTCCTAAACTTTTAAGAATTGATTCTTGATATTGGCAAACTCATGCAAATCAACTAATCAAGAAATCCGACACGAAAATCAATCTTTCATCAAGCATGTACCCTCACTACTCGAGAGAAACTTCCCCTTTTATGTTCGTGCAGCACACAAACATGCAAGTAGGGGCATATAAAAATTAATTTCACTCTCTCTCCCAAAAGAATTCACATGCATCATGTCATGACCCATAGGCTTGCCCTTAGTGTATTACTCCACTAATATAAAGAAATGCAATGTAGGATCAATTAGGACTTTTAATGGGTTGTAACTGGGCTATGGATCTAGTATATATATATTGGTTTAGCCAATAATAGTCGCTAGCATCCTTAAGCGCCTTTTCAACTCATTCCCATCGACTCATGGACATTGTTCCTCTCTTTTCTCTTTTTCTCCCATTCATGCTGGTTTACTTTCATACAACCCATTTCATCAGGCACACTTGACACAAAACAGAGGGTTTTCATGTACCCTCACTATCATTTAATTACAACTAGTGCCTCTTCAACATCATCTTTTCTTTCCTCACTTTGCTTTTCTTTTCTTTTCACTCTTTTCACTCTTTAACACTTTGGGAAACATTTTCTGTTCTTTGTAAGCGCTTAAGAGCTTCTTATAGACTTTAAGGCTAATGAAAAGAAGGAATAAAGCTTAGTTCATACAATTCTGGACAAAAGAAAGAAATTGGCTAAAGGCTCAATGGGCTGACTAGGGTATACAACATATAAAAAGGTAGAATTTGACAAGAAAAAAATGGAAACGAACGGTTAAAACAAAGAAATGCCTACATCCTTTCCGACACTACACCTCCTTCATTTCGTTTTGTACACACGCCAGGCAAGTTCTAGACAATTCACAATGACATGGAATAGCAAAACCTCACTCACACTTCATGCACATGCTCGAATCAAGATGCATTCACAGACTCTTTAATTAGTCAATTACATGAATTCAAGATTAAGCCTCAATCATAATGAACCAAATTCTATAGCCTAGGTAACTCAACATATTTACAAAATTGCATGCTTTCAAACGAATCATTTTCACATTTTGAACATCAATTACAACACGCAACGAAATTTTAGCAACCGTAAGCAACTACAGTTTATTGATGCAATCCACCAAAGAAACTAAAAACAAAACATCTACTCCTATCGACTACATTTCCCTTAAGACGGTCGTAATCCATCCATCATAGGGAACGGTCACTAACTATGACATCGGTTCAATGGGACTATTCTCGGTAAAAGAACCGAAAACAAACTCCGAGAAACCCAAAAATAAAACTTCAAAAATTTTTGCAACACATCGATCATTTCGATAGAAAATATTTTGATAAGTGCAAAATCTTTTCGCAAAAATTTTGAAAAATATCAATCATATCGATAAAGAAAAAAAATATTTACAAAATTTACAAAATATTTACAAAGGCAACCATAACTTTCAAAAACACACATCATTAGCCACAAACAAACGCTACGAACGCGGAGGCTCTCTGGAAAATCACCCTAAATCGGCCCAGGCAGCACCTTGCCGCGTTGGCAACGTGTCACGCTGCCTGGGCAGCGCGTTGTAGCCCCATGGTCGCGGAGTCCACCTGCCGTGGCACGTTGCCAACGCGCAGGTGGGCTGTTTTGAGCGGCCTGCCTGCCGTGGCACCTTGTCGACGCGCCGGTGGGCTGTTTTGTGCCTCTTCCTTGCCGACGTTCGCGTGTTAATTCCGTTTCCAAGCTTCTACTTCACCAACTCATGGATTAGTTACTCAAACATCATCAAAACCTACAAAACAAAGGCTAATCATGTTGGTTAGCACATATCTTTATTTTATCTAAAATTTCATAAAAATGTATACGATAACTTAGATAAACAAGACTAATTGAAGTAATAAAGAGTATCTCGGGAATATATTTTTGCCCGTGATCACATGGGGAAAATAGGGGCGAAATCGGGAGTTTTTATTAAGAAAACACGCGGGTCACCCGGAAACCCGGTGTGACCCGGCACTGGATAAAGGCAACGTGTCACGGAGGGTAACGCGGAGCCCCTCCTCCGTGACACGGAGCCAACGCGTTGGCTTACTGGAATTTTGAAAAATCCAGATTTGCCTTCAACGTGTCACGGAGGCAAACGCGGAGCATTGCCTCCGTGACACGGCGCCAACGCGCCAGTGCTCTGTTTCACCATCAAATTTTATTTTTCATACCTCGCCTCGTTTCCTCGATTCCAAGTATTTTTCCTCCAGTATACCTGAAAATTACCTCACTAAACAAAAATTGGTTAAATTAATAAATTCCCTACTAAAAAGAATAAAAAAATTACTAAATTACTAAATAAAAAATTACTAAATAAAATGCAAATCTAAGCCTAGCCACGAAAAAGAAAAGAAAATAAAATAAAAGAAAAACTTTACACTAAAGAAAGAAAAGAATATTTTTCACGGGTTGCCTCCCGTGCAGCGCCTGGTTTAACGTCGCGGCTCGACAACCTTTATGCTCACGTGTCTACTAGGGAGATGTACGATTTTTCCCGATCCTGGTCATCTCCCCAGTAGTTCTCAACCTTGTCTGGTGGCCTACCTAGTAACTCTCGGGAATCACTCAATCCATTCGCATTCCCATGATCAATCACGTTGATCACCGAGAGTTCCTTATAGACAGTCGGGAGCTTAGGTGCCTTGTACACGTGGAACACCTCAACCTTGTCGTGTGCTCGCATTGTGAGTTGACCCGCAGCTACATCGATCAATGCCTTTCCGGTTGCCAAAAAGGGTCGTCCCAAAATAAATGGGACTTCCGCATCTGGTTCAAAATCCAGAACAATGAAATCTACCGGAAAAATGAGGGACTCTACCTGCACTAGGACATCCTCAACAATGCCATCCGGCTTAGCTAAAGACCTGTCTGCTAGCTGCAAGATCACTGTTGTAGGTCTAGGACTCCCTAGTCCTAACTTTCTGAATACCGAAGATGGCATCAGATTTATACTTGCCCCCAAGTCGCATAACCCACGAGCTCGGATACTTTGCCCAATCGTCAGCTGGATAGTAAAACTTCCAGGATCCTTCAGTTTAGTGGGCAACCTATTCTGAATACGGGATGTGCATTCCTCCGTTAAAGCCACCGTGGCATACTCAGTCAAGCGACTTTTGTTGGCCACGATGTCTTTGATATACTTCGCATATTTTGGCACACCCTGCAAGACATCAACAAGAGGTAAGTTAACATGTACCTGTTTAAGTACCTCCAGGAATTTCTGGAAACACGCCTCCTCCTTGTGTTTCTTAAGTCATTGAGGGAACGGGGGTGGAGGCCTTGCTGGTTCAGCTTCTTTGGTCTTCCCCGTATCTGAGGTTTGTTCTCCCTCAACATCTGCTGCTCCTGACTTCTGAGGCGGTCTTTCCGGTTCCACCTCCTTTAATTGTAAACCACTCCTCGTGGTCACTGCATTCACCTGCTTAGGATTGGGATCCGTGTCGCTAGGTAGTCCTCCCCTTGGTCTAGTATTTTGGGCACTAGCAAATTGCCCAAACTGATATTCAAGAGCCTTGGTTGCCAATTGATTGTTCTTTACTTCGGCTGCCAATTTGACATAGTCAGCCTGCAATTGTGCCTGGTTGGCAATCATGGTCTTGAACATTTCCTCAATAGTCGGTGATGGTGGTGGAGGAGGGGCATTGTGATTTCTGAACTGATTCTGATAGCCTTGTTGCCCTCCTTGGTTTCTGTGCATACCCTGCCCTAAACCTTGGCCTTGTTGATTGTTGCTACCCCACGAAAAATTTGGATGATTCCTCTGTTCGCGGTCTGCTGCTCGGTATATATTATAAACCGACACGCAAGTGTACGTGGTCAAACAAGTAATAAAGTGGCTAAGTATCCAAGTATCGATCCAAGGAGGCTGCTCTAGATATGTAAAATTTCCTAGTTCACTATATTTCTATTCTATTTCTAACTATGCTAACAACTATCCAATCAAGATTTGAGGGAGTTTTGTTTCTAGACTAATTATATACTAAAATTAATAACTACTATTTACGTTGAGTTTAGACAATGGATATGCACATGCCAAGGTTAAGAACGAGTAATGAACTTGATAATCATGATAATTTGGTCATCTTCTTCTTTATATTGCTAGCCAAGAACGTTTGCCTAGAAATTAAAACTTCCGTATTTAATTTCACTTTAGCTTCATAAACCATTCGTCTACATTTCTGTGATCAAATGCAATTTATGACCTAACACTACAATTCCGGTTCCTAAATTGACTAATACGGCTTTCAAGTATATTTCTATCAAGAAAGCACATCAAAACCCAATTTTCCCAAATCAAGTTAAGAACAATACCCTATTAATTCACAACTTTCCAATTTCATGCTCTCTCGAGTGAAATTGGACTTTTTAGATATACATTAATGGTGGCCAATCAAGAATGTAATAAGCACAAGAATTAATAGAACAACATGCAAGAAGAAGAAGAAACCATATCAATTATTACCAAGAATCATTACACAAGTTCAAAACCTCAGCAAGAAAGGAATTAGCCACTCATTCTTGGATTAATCATCTTAGAATGAGTGTAAATCATGCATACAATTGAAGGAAAAGAAGAAGGGAAGAGAAGAAAACTCTTATCTTTTCTATTCTTCAACTGCCACAAAACCACGTTCCTCTCTCCACTTCTGAACTCCACTAAAAAAACTAAAACTAAAAGAAGACCCTTTTAAAAATAACCTAAGTGTGCTATTTATACTAGTGGGAAATTTTTCCCGGAATAACAAGCAACGTGTCACGGAGGCCAACGCGGAGCACTGCCTCCGTGACACGGCGTGGACGCGGACCCTCTCTGGAAATTTCAGGGTCCGGATAATTGGCTTCAACGTGGCACAGAGGCCATCGCGGAGCCCTGTCTCCGTGCCACGGAGCTGTCGCGATGCCTCACTGGAATCTGCCAATTAATTTCCTCTCTAGGCAGTGTGCTACCGCGATGGAAGCGTGGCACGGCGCCATCGCGGAGCCAGTGTAAAATGTGCCATCCGAGGTCTTTTCCACGCTCGCATCCAAGTCCAACTCCGACATAAGTCCAACACGCATTTTTGCTCCTAAAAATCACATTATCCTGCAAAACAAATGCTAATCATGTTGGTTAGTATAAATTCGCATTTTATTGCCAAATACATGATATTATATACACATTGCACAACAAACAAGGTAAAAATGGTACGTTTGAGTATCACTTGGGCATATAAATCTGCCCAAGATAACTTACCCCACACTTAAATCCTTGTTCGTCCTCGAACAACACATACACAAATCATGCACATCACATCTCAACCTTTGTCACTATGGTGCAACCATTTACGTTACGGTCATACCGATTATTCGATTTTTTTTTTGCAAATCATCAAGAAAACATGCTTGGTCGTACAAGACAATGACCTTAATACATCGAGGCTTCCTAGACTTTTAAGAATTGATTCTTGATATCGGCAAACTCATGCAAATCAACTAATCAAGAAATCCAACCCGAAAATCAATCTTTAATCAAGCATGTACCCTCACAACTCGAGAGAAACTTCCCCTTTTATGCTCGTGCAGCACACAAACATGCACGTAGGGGCATATAGAAATTAATTTCACTCTCTCTCCCAAAAGAATTCACATGCATCATGTCATGACCCATAAGCATGCCCTTAGTGTATTACTCCACTAATATAAAGAAATGCAGTGTAGGATCAAATAGGACTTTTAATGGGTTGTAACTGGGCTATGGATCTAGTATATATATATTTGATTAGCCAATAATAGTTGCTAGCATCCTTAAGCGCCTTTTCAACTCATTCCCATCGACTCATGGACATTGTTCCTCTCTTTTCTCTTTTTCTCCCCTTCATGCTGGTTTACTTTCATACAACCCATTTCATCAGGCACACTTGACACAAAATAGAGGGTTTTCATGTACCCTCAATTTCATTTAATTACAACTAGTGCCTCTTCAACATCATCTTTTCTTTCTTCACTCTGCTTTTCTTTTTCTTTTCACTCTTTTCACTCTTTAACACTTTGGGAAACAATTTTCTGTTCTTTATAAGCGCTTAAGAGTTTCTTATAGACTTCAAGGCTAATGAAAAGAAGGAATAAAGCTTAGTTCATACAATTCTGGACAAAAGAAAGAAATCGGCTAAAGGCTCAACGGGCTGGCTAGGGTATACAACATATAGAAAGGTAGAATTTAACAAGAAAAAAATGGAAACTAACGGTTAAAACAAAGAAATGCCTACATCCTTTCCAACACTACCCCTCCTTCATTTCGCTTTGTATACACGCCAGGCAAGTTCTAGACAATTCACAATGACATGGAATAGCAAAACCTCACTCACACTTCATGCACATGCTCGAATCAAGATGCATTCACAGACTCTTTAATTAGTCGAGTACATGAATTCAAGATTAAGCCTCAATCATAATGAACCAAATTCTATAGCCTAGGTAACTCAACATATTTACACAATTACATGCTTTCAAACGAATCACTTTCGCATTTCGAACATCAATTACACACGCAACAAAATTTTAGCAACCATAAGCAACTACAGTTTATTGATGCAATCCACCAAAGAAACTAAAAACAAATCATCTACTCCAATCGACTACATTTCCCTTAAGACGGTCGTCATCCATCCATCATAGGGAATGTTCACTAACTATGACATCGGTTCAATGGGACTATTCTCGGTAAAAGAACCGAAAACAAACTCCGAGAAACCCAAAAATAAAACTTCAAAATTTTTGCAACACATCGATCATTTCGATGAAAAAAATATTTACAAAATATGTTGATAAGTGCAACATCCTTTCGCAAAAATTTTGAAAAATATCGATCATATCGATAGAGAAAAAAATATTTACAAAATTTACAAAATATTTACAACGGCAACCATAACTTTTTAAAGACACACATCATTAGCCACAAACAAATATATACACATCATTCACAAATCAGTTCACAACAACAGGGAAAGCACAGACATACACAAACGTCAAGGAAGAATATACAGCAGATTTAGAGCCTATGACCCAGCACCTAACTACTCCCCACCCCACACTTAAATCGAACACTGTCCTCAGTGTTCACAAAAATACAAAGCACAAAATTTTGGGTGGTGAAACTCCCTGCTCAGTCGAAATATTCGACTTCCTCATCCGGTGCTGCGGCCTCGTCGCCCATATCTGAATCAGCTCCCTCACCGTCATCGGACTCCACATCAGAGTCCTCACGACATGTCTCTTCATCAGTAGGGACGTCGTCATCAGTCGGCTCCACAAAGGCTGGCCCCACCTTGCATAAAGCTCTGGCGTTCTCGCCAAAAGGGTAGTCCAGCTGCAGCTGCCATAATTCATCCTCGGTGGCTGGTCTCCCACCTATCCGTAGCTGCAGCATCTGCATACCGAACATACGGGCCATATACTGGTCGTCACGAGCATGTCGCTCGCCCAGAGTCAGCACAGGTCTGTGTGTAGTGTCGGGGGCCTTGGTCTTTGTCACATCAAGGGCCCGCTGCTCCAACTGCGGAATGTAATCCAAGGCTTCTTCCTCAACGTCGAGGCCTCGGAGGAAGGTGGTGATGAGTCCGCCAAACCCGTATCTGTGGCCCTGGTGTAGTCTGGCTCTCTTCATGGCGGATATTATAACCGCCCCCACATTAATCTCAAGCCCTTTCATAAGGGCATACACCAGGCAGACACGATCCCGGGTCACGTCTGTCATATGTACTCCCGGGATCAAACACGAACATACAATTTTTAGCCAGATTCTGGCCTCCCTGTTCATCTGCGAATAAGGATGCAATATTTCAGAAACTTGACCGACCTTCAAACCTTATTCAAAGGTATTTACACGAGGTTCCTCTTTAAGAAAGTCCCCGAGAGGCCTTACTTGATCCATAATTTATGTTTCATCTTGCATGAGAAAAGCCAAAACCTTCCATTATGAAGACTCCAATTCTTGATCTCAAACCCTTACCTTCACACTTGCAGTATGCATATTATCATAGTGATAACACACTACCTGAAATGCTATCTTCTTTATTATCTGATATGTAGGTGTTCGGTGCTGATTCGGTTAGTATTAAATATTATCAACCGACACGCAAGTGCACGTGGTCAAACAAGTAATAAAGTGGCTAAGTAGCCAAGTATCAATCCAAGTAGGCTGCTCTAGATATGTAAAACTGCCTAGTTTACTATATCTCTATTCTATTCCTATCTATGTTAACAACAATCCAACCAAGAGTTGAGTGAGTTTTTGTTTCTAAACTATTTATATACTACAATTAATAACAACTATTTACTTTTGAATTTAGACAATGGATATGCACATGCCAAGGTTAAGAACGAGTAATGAACTTGATAATCATGATAATTTGGTCATCCTCTTCTTCATGTTGCTAGCCAAGAACGTTTGCCTAGAAATTAAAACTTTCGTATTTAATTTCACTTTAGAATCATAAACCATCTGTCTACATTTCTGTGATCAAATGCAATTTATGACCTAGCACTACAATTCCGGTTCCTAAATTGACTAATACGGCTTTCAAGTATATTTATTTCAAGAAAGCACATCAAAACCCAATTTTCCCAAATCAAGTTAAGAACAATACCCTATTAATTCACAACTTTCCAATTTCGTGCTCTCTCGAGTGAAATTGGACTTTTTAGATATACATTAATGGTGGCCAATCAATAATGTAGTAAGCACAAGAATTAATAGAACAACATGCAAGAAGAAGAAGAAACCATATCAATTATCACCAAAATTCATTACACAAGTTCAAAACCTCAGCAAAGAAGGGAATTAGCCACTCATTCTTGGATTAATCATCCTAAAATGAGTGTAAATCATGCATACAATTGAAGGAAAGAAGAAAGGAAGAGAAGAAAACTCTTAGCTTTTCTATTCTTTAACTGCCACAAACCCACGTTCCTGCTCTCCACTTTTGAACTCAGTCTAAAAACTAAAAACTGATTAAAAATAAACCTAAGTGTGCTATTTATACTAGTGGGAAATTTTTCCCGGAATAACAAGCAACGTGTCACGGAGGCCAACGCGGAGCACTGCCTCCGTGACACGGCGTGGACGCGGACCCACTCTTGAAATTGCAGGGTCCGGATAATTGGCCTCAACGTGGCACGGAGGCCATCGCGGAGGCCTATCTCCGTGCCACGAAACTGACGCGCAGGCACACTGGAAATTGCCTAATTAATTCCTGTCCAGGCAGTGTGCTACCGCGATGGCAGCGTGGCACGGCTCCATCGCGGAGCCAGTGTAAAATGTTCCATCCAAGGTCTTTTCCACGCTCGCATCCAAGTCCAACTCCGACATAGTTCCAACACTCATTTTAGCTCCTAAAAATCACATTATCCGGCAAAACAAATGCTAATCATGTTGGTTAATATTATATACACATTGCACAACAAACAAGGTAAAAATGATACGTTTGAGTATCCTTGGGCATATAAATCTGCCCAAGATCAGTAGGTTGAGAGATTGTTAAAGGTATTAATAGAGAAAATATGTGTAATTGGTTTGACGATAGAGGATATTATAGGCATCAGAAGCTCATTTTGTATACTTAAGATTCAGTTGGATGAGGGTGCAATACCTAGTTTAGCACCAACAGAGTTTCAACCCCATTATGAAGGAAGCAGTAAAGAGGGAGGTAATCAAGTGGCTTGATGGTAGTGTTATCTACCCTATTTTGGACTGTCACGAGTTAAGCCCAGTTCATTGTGTCCTAAAAAAGAGAGGATGACTATGAAGATACGATAGAGATGAGTTGGTACCCTAAAAGACTACGATAAGGTGGTTGTTTTGTATCGGCTATCGCTTATTGAACACAGTAAGTAGGAAGGATCATTTCACACTATTGTTCATGGATCAAATGTTGGATCGATTAGTAGGGCATGACTACTACTGTTTTCACGATGGGTATTCTAGGTACAATCAGATAATGGTAGCCAGGAGGTCAAAAAGAAGGCGACATTTACATATCCATATGACACCTTTTCTTTCAGAAGGATACCGTTTGGCTTATGTAATGCTCCAAGAATATTTTAAAGGTGTAGGATGGCCATTTTCACAGAAGTAGTGTAATGTTTTATTAAGGTGTTCATGCATGATTTCTCGATATGTGATGCTCTTTCAATGAGCATTTGATGCATTTGGATGAAGTACTAGCGCGATGTGAGAAAATAAATCTTTTGTTGAACTAGGAATAGGGTCATTTTATTGTACGTGAAGGCATAGTTTTGGGATATAAGATCTCCAAAATAGGTATCGAGGTTGATCGAACAATGATAGAAGCAATAGTGAAACTATCACAGTTGGTGTTTGTGAATGGGGTGCCCAATCTTCTAGGGCGTGCTGGTTTTATAGGCAATTCATAAAAGACTTTTTAAAAATTGCTAGTCCCATGTGTATGTTTCTTAAAAGGATGTGAAATTTTTGTTTGACACCAATTATTTGAAGGTGTTAAATGATCTGAAGGAGAAGTTAGTGACAACACAGATAATAAATGCACTTGACTGGTCATTACTTTTTATAGTGATGGATGATGCCAACAATTTTTCCAATGGGTCTGTGTTGGTTCATAACAGAAGGAAGAGATTGTATCATATCTACAATACAAGTGTGAAACTAGATGCAGCATCGAAAAATATACAATCACGAAAAAGAAGTTATTGGCAGTGGTTTATACCTTTGACAAAATTCGGGCTTACTTGGTCAGCACCAAGGTTATTATGTACATTGACCATACAATAATTCGGTATTATTTGCTAAGAAGGATGCTAAGCCAAGGCTTTTTTGGTCGATCTTATTACTTTAGAAATTTGACATCGAGATAAAGAACCGAAAGGGAATAGATAATCTGGTGGTTGATCACCTATCTAGACTAGAAGAAACAAAGAATGTTGATAATGACGGTGAGATTTTAGAGACATTTATTGATAAATAGCTATTGTTGTAGATATACCTAACTTACCATGGTATGTAGACATGGTAAACTTTTTGGTAAGTGAAGTATATCCCCTGAATGCTAAGCAAGAAGAAAGAAGAGGCTTCATTATGATAGTACATTTTATTTCTGGGACAAACCGTACTTATACAAGTTAGGACCTGATTAGCTTACTAGAAGGCGTATTCTTGAAGGAGAGGTAAAGTAGATATTGGAGAGTTGTCATTATTCCCCATATGGGGGATTTAATAGTGGTATAGGATAGTAGCTAAGGTTCTCCGATCTTGGTTTTATTGTCCAGCCCTGTTCAATGATGCATACACTTTTGTGAAATCATGTGATAGCTACTAGAGAATAGGTAAAATCTCGAAGATATATGAGATGCCTCAGAAGGGCATTGTGAAAATCTAATTATTTGATAGTTGGGGCATAGACTTCATGGGTCCATTCATTCCATCCAGTGGTAACCGATACATGCTTATAGTAGTTGATTATGTATTGGAGAAGGTGGAGACTATGCCATTGCGTATGACTGATGATAACTTAGTAGCTAGATTTTTGAAGAAGAACATAGTCACCGCTTTTAAGACTCCTCGAGCCATTGTTAGTGATGAAAGTACACACTTTATGTTATACCCCGTAGAATTCCCGGCACCTAGATGACCTATTCGCACGTTGGTTAAGCATGTTAGAAGGCCATACGTGCTAGAGAAAGACCGGGAAAAAGATCGGACGAGAAACCCGTCGAACCATCGCGGGAGGAGCCGAGGCAGAGCCCCTCCGCGATGGCAGCGTGTCACAGAGGTAAGGCCTCCGCGATGGCTCCGTGACACGTTGCCCAGGTTCGGGCCCAAGTATATAAGCCCCACTTCGGTTTTAAATGGTAAAAACATATTATAATTTCCAGAGAACAGAGCAAACCGACAGAGGGAGAAAAGGAACGAAGGAAATTAAATCATTTTCGTCCGATTACGCTGCTAAACGCTACCCAAACTCAAATTTATCCCAGATACCGAAGTATTTAGATCCCAAACTCAAATTCAGTAAACCTAGTTCGCGTTGTGATATCATATTCAGTTTGAAAGTTAGAAAAGCATATGCCCAAGGGCAAGTTAGTAGTTCAGATTCAGTACAGCCTATTATGTGAATAGCAAGCATGTTGTAGAATAAAAAGGAACAGATTTTCATAATAAAAGTCAGTAAAGAAAGATCTGATAGACAGACAGTATTGATCTTGGGCAGATTTATATGCCCAAGTGATACTCAAACGTATCAATTTTACCTTGTTTGTAGTGCAATGTGTATATAATATCATGTAATTGGTAATAAAATGCGAATTTATACTAACCAACATGATTAGCATTTGTTTTGCAGGTAAATGTGATTTTTAGGAGCTAAAATGCATCTTGGAACTATGTCGGAGTTGGACTTAGATGCGAGCGTGGAAAAGACATTGGAATGCACATTTTATAGGGGCTCCGCGATGGAGCCGTGCCACGCTACCATCGCGGTAGCACACTGCCTGAACAGGAATTAAAATGGCAATTTCCAGTGTGCCTTCGCGTCAGCTCCGTGGCATGGAGAGAGGCCTCCGCGTTGGCCTCCGTGCCACGTTGAGGCTAATTTACCGGACCCTGAAATTCCAGTGAAGGTCCGCGTCCACGCCGTGTCACGGAGGCAGTGCTCCGCGTTGGCCTCCGTGACACGTTGCTTGTTATTCCGGGAAAAATTTCCCACTAGTATAAATAGCACACTTAGGTTTATTTTAAGCAGTTTTTAGTTTTTAGACCGAGTTCAGAAGTGGAGAGCAAGGACGTGGGTTAGGAGCCGTTGAGGAACGAAAAAGCTAAGGGATTTCTTCTCTTCTTTTCTTCTTTCTATCAATTGTATGTATGATTTACACTCATTTTAGGATGATCAATCCACAAATGAGTGGCTAATTCTCTTCCTTGCTGAGGTTTTGAACATGTGTAATGAATTTTGATTATAATTGATATGGTTTTCTTCTTATTCTTTCATGTTGTTCTATTAATTCTTGTTCTTACTGCATTAGTGCTTGGCCAACATTAATGTACATCTATAAAGTCCAATTTCACTCGAGAGAGCAAGAAATTGGAAAGTTGTGAATTAATAGGGTATTGTTCTTAACTTGAATTGGGAAAATTGGGTTTTGATGTGCTTTCCTGATAGAAATATACTTGAAAGCCGTATTAGTCAATTTAGGAACTGGAATTGTAGTGCTAGGTCATAAATTGCATTTGATCACAGAAATGTAGACGGATGGTTTATGATTCTAAAGTGAAATTAAATACGAAAGTTTTAATTTCTAGGCGAATGTTCTTGGCTAGCAACATGAAGAAGAGATTAACCAAATTATCATGATTATCAAGTTCATTACTTGTTCTTAACCTTGGCATGTTCATATCCATTGTCTAAATTCACAGTAAATAGTTGTTATTAATTTTAGTATATATAGTTTAGAAACAAAAACTCAAGTAACTATTGGTTGCATTGTTGTTAGCATAATTAGAAGTGAAATAGGAATATAGTAAACTAGGCAACTTTACATATCTTGAGCCTCCTTGGATCGATACTTGGCTACTTAGCCACTTTATTACTTGTTTGACCACGTGCACTTGCGTGTCGGTTTTTAACCTATACCGGAACACCCGAACAAGTTTTTTTTGGCGCCGTTGCCGGGGAGGCTAGGCGATTTGTGAAATTGTGTTTAGTGTAAATTTACTGTATTTTTATTTTTATTTTCTTAAGTGTTAACAACTTGGTCTTAGCCTGTATTTTGCAGATTTTGTTTCTGTGAACACTGGCAAGGGACAAGGAGCTGGTGGAATCTTACTTAGAGCCTGAACGTGAATTTCATAGTCAACGTATAGAAGCTCTACAAAGGAAGCTGCAGTTGCTTAAACAATCTATTATGGAGCAACAAAATCCACCAGTTGTGCGGGCAGTGTTAGTGCCCGATGAAGCAGCAGCAAGGCCGGTTCGCGAGGTGGCAATCCCACACGCCAACAATGTACATTCTAGCATCCGCAAACCAGAGCCTGGAGGGAGGTTTGAATTAAAGCAGAATATGGTGCAACTTTTGCACACAAGCGGGCAATTTACCGGTCTCCCTCATGAAGATCCACAACAACATCTCCAAAACTTTTTGGAGATAAGTGACACTTATATACCCGCTGGAGTGTCACCTGATTATGTTCGACTCACCTTATTTCCATTTTCCTTACTTGGTGAAGCCAAGAGGTGGTTAAAAGCTGAACCACCCAATTCTATATCAACGTGGGATGATCTTGCATGGAAGTTTCTTATTAGATTTTTCCCTTCTGGTAAAACAGCCAGACTTAGAAGTCAAATTCTAAGTTTTAAACATAGGGAAGGGGAAAATCTATATCAAGCCTGGGAAAGATTTAAATCCATGTTGCGGGACTGTCCTCATCATCATCAGTCCAATGAGGTGTTGGTACACACATTTATTGAGGGTTTGGAACCCCACACTAAAATTCTGTTAGATTCAGCAGCTGGAGGGCAAGCGCTGGAAAAGACTTACGAGGAGCTGTACACTTTGCTCAACCGAATTTCACAAGGCAATCCAGAATGGAATGCAGATTCTTCAAGAGGTGGAGCAACGAAAGCAGCGGGAGTGCTTGAAGTGGATGGATTTACAGCTATCGCTGCACAGATAGCCGCTTTGCAAAATCAGTTAAACAACCACTTCAGCAATATGAATTTGAACCAGCCTTCAGCTTCAGTCAATGCAGTCCAACAGATGTGGTGTGAAGTGTGTGGTAGTAGTGAGCATTCAGCTGAATGCTGTGGTGCAAATCCTGATTCTGTTAACTTTGTGGGCAATGCACAGAGAAATCAGCAGCAGTTTGGTAGTGGCTACTACTCAAATTGGAGGAACCATCCGAATTTTTCGTGGGGTAGCAACAACCAACAAGGCCAAAGTTCAGGTCAGGGTATGCAGAGAAATCAAGGAGGGCAACAAAATTATCAAGCTCAATTCAGAAATCACAATGCCCCTCCTCCACCACCATCACCGACCATTGAGGAGATGTTCAAAACCATGATCGCTAATCAGGCACAATTACAGGCTGACTATGTTAAATTGGCAGCCGAAGTGAAGAATAATCAGTTGGCGACCAAGGCTCTTGAATATCAGTTTGGGCAATTTGCTAGTGCCCAAAATACTAGACCCAGAGGAGGATTACCTAGCGACACGGATCCTCATCCGAAGCAGGTAAATGCAGTGACCACGAGGAGTGGTTTACAGTTAAAGGAGGTGGAACCGGAAAGACCGCCTCAAAAATCAGGAGCAGCAGATATTGAGGGAGAGCAAATCTTAGATAAGGGGAAGACTAAAGAAGCTGAACCAGAAAGGCCTCCACCCCCGTTCCCTCAACGACTTAAGAAACACAAGGAGGAGGCGTGTTTCCAGAAATTCATGGAGGTACTTAAAAAGGTACATGTTAACTTACCTCTTGTTGATGTCTTGCAGGGAGTGCCAAAATATGCGAAATATATTAAATACATCGTGGCTAACAAAAGTCGTTTGACTGAGTATGCCACGATAGCTTTAACGGAGGAATGCACTTCCCGTATTCAGAATAGGTTGCCCACAAAACTGAAAGACCCTGGAAGTTTTACTATCCAGCTTACTATTGGGCAAAGTATCCGAGCTCGTGGATTATGCGACTTGGGGGCTAGCTTAAATCTGATGCCATCTTCGGTATTCAGAAAGTTAGGTCTAGGGAGTCCTATACCTACAACGGTAATCTTGCAGCTAGCGGACAGGTCCTTAGCTAAACCGAATGGCATTGTTGAGGATGTGTTAGTGCAAGTAGGCTCCCTCATTTTTCCGGTCGATTTTATTGTTCTGGATTTTGAACCAGATGCTGAAGTCCCATTTATTTTGGGACGACCCTTTTTGGCAGCCGAAAAGGCATTAATTGATGTAGCTGCAGGTCAACTCACTATGCAAGCACATGACAAGGTCGAAGTGTTCGATGTGTACAAAGTACCTACGCTCCCGACTGTTTATAAGGAACTCTCGGTGATCAACGTGATTGATCATGGGAAGGCTAATGGAATGAGTGATTCCCGAGAGTTGCTAGGAAGGCCACCGGATAAGGTTGAGAACTACTGGGGGGATGACCATGATCGGGACAAATCGTCCATCACCCTAGTAGACAAGTGAGCTTAAAGGACGTCGAGCCGCGACGGTAAACCAGGCGCTGCACGGGAGGCAACCCGTGAGAAAAATATTTTATTTTTTTCTTTTTGCACAGTGTAGTTAACTTTTATCTTTATTTTTGTTTTTATTTGTTTATTTCCAATTTTTATTTTTCTTTTTCTTTTCTTGATTAGGTTTAGATTTTCATTCTAGTTAGTATTTTTATTTTAGTTAGGGAAATCTATTAATCTAACCAATTTTTGTTTAGTGAGGTGATTTTCAGGTATAACGGAGGAAATATACATGGAATCGAGAAAATTAGGCAAGGTATGAAAAATCAAATTAATTGAAGAAACAGTGCACTGGCGCGTTGGCGCCGTGTCACGGAGGTAGGGCTCCACGTTACCCTCCGTGACACGTTGAAGGCAAAATCCGGATTTTTCAAAAATGCAGTAAGCCAACGCGTTGGCTCCGTGTCACGGAGGAGGGTCTCCGCGTTACCCTCCGTGACACGTTGCCGTGTATTTGGTGCCGGGTCACACCGGGTTTCCGGGTGACCCGCGTGTTTTCTTAATTTAAAACCCCCGATTTCACCCCCTTTCTTCCCATTCCATCTTCCCTCCGTGACCAAAACACCTATTTCCCCCTCCCCAAGCACCGTGCCACGTTCCTAGGCAAGGAATACGTCAAGTTTCTTCGGTTTCTCAATTCAAAGGTATGTTTTCATCGTCTATCTCAATTTTTTGGCGATTTTTGTCAAATTTGGGCATGTGAGGTGAGATATATCACCCTAGGTAGAAATTAAAACATGAATGTTGAGTTATTTGTGATTGATACATGTTTGGATTGTTGTATTTAGCGTTTGAACTTATCGATTGCGTAAATAATTCGAATTTGATTATAGAATTGTATTCTAGGGCATGAATTGTTGAATTTAACTTGAGCGACTTGATAAGTCGGCAAATTAGATGTCGGGATGTGTTTGTAAATTGAGAGAAGTCATGGTAAATATTGTGTAAATGTTAAAAGACGACAAATTCTCGAATTTCTTTTTTTTTTTTGGGAAAAGGCAAAAAGTGTGTAAATTGGTTAGATTGTTTGGATTAGATTGTATATAGAATGTTTTTAGCGTTGTTTTTATTTTGTTGTTGTTTTTGTTGCGAAGTGCGATGTGTGAATTGTTAGCGATAGTAGGATTGGGATTAGCTGTATGAAGTCTGAGTAGTACGCTAACCGTTATGCTGTCGAAATCCTTTTGTGAACGCACTAAGCATGAAGTGTATAGTGTTGTCTGTGGTGTAATTAGAGTTATCTTTGCCGTAATTTTGTAGAAGTAGCTAAGGCCTAAGTGTGGGGTAAATGTTGTGTAACCCGACCTTAGCCGAAGTTAACAAGTTTTTAGCTTAACTTTGTGCTTGTTTGTGTAAATTGACAGGTACAATGGCTAGCAGACAAGATAAAGGCAAGGGTGCTTCTACCTCAGGCACCGGTAGGAAAAGGATGAGACTGGGCACCGCAGTCCCAGCTGCACCCGCTGTTCCGCGCGGCCAACGCCGCCAATACGGAACAAGATGGGTAACCGATGAAGGGAAGAAATGGTATGCGAAACACAAAGAGAACAAGTACTTCCCGGAAGAACATATTGCACGGGAACCACTTGCACAGGAGTTCCCTCGCATTGTACAGAGAATTGAAGCAGCTGGGCTCAGCTTTATTTTTCAGGAGCCCAAGGAGTGCAACCTTCACTTGGTCCGGGAATTTTATGCAAACTGGAACCCGGCCATCAGAAGCCACACAGTGAAAATCAGAGGGCAGATTGTCACTCTAGAACCCCAGCAGCTGAATGCCATCGTTGGAGCGCGGGACATAGACGCCCACGTTCTCCGCCAGCTAAACATCACCCCACCGTACGCCGACATCAGACGTACGTTGTGTGGGGCTCGATCCACAGCCCGATGGAGTAGACATAAGGAGAGGGGTTACCACCAGACTCTGCCTTATTCGCAGATGAATAGGGAGGCCAGAATATGGCTGAAGATTGTGTGTTCGTGTTTGATCCCGGGAGTTCATATGACGAACGTGACCCAGGACCGTGTCTGCTTGGTGTATTCCCTTATGAAAGGGCTTGAGATTAATGTTGGGGCGGTAATAATATCCGCCATGAAGAGAGCCAGACTGCACCAGGGCCACAGATACGGATTTGGCGGACTCATCACCACCTTCCTCCGAGGCCTCGACATTGAGGAAGAAGCCTTGGACTACATTCCGCAGTTGGAGCGGAGGGCCCTCGATGTGACAAAGACTAAGGCCCCCGACACTACACACCGACCAGTATTGACTTTGGGCGAGCGACATGCTCGTGACGATCAGTACATGGCCCGTATGTTTGGCATGCAGATGCTTCAGCTACGGATTGGTGGGAGACCAGCCACCGAGGAAGAATTATGGCAGCTGGAGCTGGACTACCCCTTTGGCGAGAACGCCAGAGCCTTATGTCGGGTGGGACTAGCCTTCGTTGAGCCTACAGATGACGATGTCCATACTGATGAGGAGACACGTCGTGAGGACTCCGATGTGGAGTCCGATGACGACGATGGAGCTGATTCAGACATGGGCGACGAGGCCGCAACACCGGATGAAGAAGTCGAATATTTCGACTGAGCATGGAGTTCCACCACCCAAAATTTTGTGCTTTGTATTGTTGTGAACACTGGGGACAGTGTTCGATTTAAGTGTGGGGTGGGGAGTAGCTAGGTGCTGGGACTTGGGCTCTAATTTGCTGTATGTTTTTCCTTAATTTGTATGAATGTTTGTGCTTTCCCTGTTGTGAACTGATTTGTGGTGTATCGGTATATATTTGTTTTTGTGGCTAATGATGTGTGTTATGAATAGTTATGGTTGCCAGTGTAAATATTTTATAAATTTTGTAAATATTTTTTTTCCTATCGACATGATCGATATTTTTCAAAATTTGCGAAAATATTTTGCACTTGTAAATATGTTTCTATCGAAATGATCGATGTGTTGCAAAATTTTTCGATTTTTATTTTTTTTGGGTTTCTCGGAGTTTGTTTTCGGTTCTTTTACCGAGAATAGTCCCATTGAACCGATGTCATAGTTAGTGACCGTTCCCTATGATGGATGGATGACGACCGTCTTAAGGGAAATGTAGTCGGTAGGAGTAGGATTTTTATTTGTTTTTAGTTTTTCTTTGGTGGATTGCATCAATGAACTGTAGTTGCTTATGGTTGCTAAAATTTCGTTGCGTGTGTAACTGATGTTCAAAATGTGAAAATGATTCGTTTGAAAGCATGCAATTCTGTAAATATGTTGAGTTACCTAGGCTATAGAATTTGATTCAGTATGATTGAGGCTTAATCTTGAATTCATGTAATTGACTAATTAAAGAGTCTGTGAATGCATCTTGATTCGAGCATGTGCATGAAGTGTGAAGTGAGGTTTTGGTATTCCATGTCATTGTGAATTGTCTAGAACTTGCCTGGTGTGTGTACAAAACGAAATGAAGGAAGTGTAGTGTTGGAAAGGATGTAGGCATTTCTTTGTTTTAACCGATAGTTTCCATGTTTTTTCTTTTCAAATTCTACCTTTCTATATGTTGTATACCCTAGTTAGCCCGTTGAGCCTTTAGCCGATTTTTTTCTTTCTTTTGTCCAAAATTGTATAACTTATTCCTTCTTTTCATTAGCCTTAAAAGCTATACGAAACTCTTAAGCGCTTACAAAGAAAAAACAATGTTTCCCAAAGTGTAAAAGAGTGAAAAGAGTGAAAAGAAAAAGAAAAGCAGAGTGAGGAAAGAAAAGATGATGTTGAAGAGGCACTTGCTATAATTAAATGATATTGAGGGTACTTGAAAACCTTTTGTTTTGTGTCAAGTGTGTTTGATGAAATGGGCTGTACGAAAGAAAACCAGCATGAGTGGGAGAAAAAGAGAAAAGAGAGGAACAATGTCCATAAGTCGATGGGAATGAGTTGGAAAGGCGCTTAAGGATGCTAGCGACTATTATTGGCTAATCCAATATATATATACTAGATCCATAGCCCATTACAACCCATTAAAGTCGTACGTGATCTTACATTGCATTTCTTTATATTAGTGGAGTAATACACTAAGGGCAAGCTTATGGGTAATGACATGAGGCATGAGAATTCTTTTGGGAGAGAGAGTGAAATTAATTTTTATATGCCCCTACTTGCATGTTTGTGTGTTGCATGAACAAAAAGGGGAAGATTCTCTAGAGTTGTGAGGGCACATGCTTGATGAAAGATTGATTTTCGTGTCGGATTTCTTGATTAGCTGATTTGCATGAGTTTGCCGATATCAAGAATCAATTATTAAAGTCTAGGAAGCCTTGAGGTATTAAAGGTCATTGTATTGTAAGAGCAAGCATGTTTTCGTGATGCTTTGCAAAAGTTGAATACTCGGTATGACCGTAGCGTAAATTGTTGCACCATAGTGACGAAGGTTGGGATGTAATTTGCATGATTTGTGTATGTGTTGTTCGAGGACGAACAAGGATTTAAGTATGGGGTAAGTGATCTTGGGCAGATTTGTATGCCCAAGTGATACTCAAACATATCAATTTTACCTTGTTTGTTGTGCAATGTGTATATAATATCATGTAATTGGTAATAAAATGCGAATTTATACTAACCAACATGATTAGCATTTGTTTTGCAGGTAAATGTGATTTTTAGGAGCTAAAATGCATGTTGGAACTATGTCGGAGTTAGACTTGGATGCGAGCGTGGAAAAGACATTGGAATGCACATTTTATAGGGGCTCCGCGATGGAGCCGTGCCACGCTACCATCGCGGTAGCACACTGCCTGAACAGGAATTAAAATGGCAATTTCCAGTGTGCCTTCGCGTCAGCTCCGTGGCACGGAGAGAGTCCTCCGTGTTGGCCTCCGTGCCACGTTGAGGCTAATTTACCAGACCCTGAAATTCCAGTGAAGGTCCGCGTCCACGCCGTGTCACGGAGGCAGTGCTCCGCGTTGGCCTCCGTGACACGTTGCTTGTTTTTCCGGGAAAAATTTCCCACTAGTATAAATAGCACACTTAGGTTTATTTTAAGCAGTTTTTAGTTTTTAGACCGAGTTCAGAAGTGGAGAGCAAGGACGTGGGTTAGGAGCAGTTGAGGAACGAAAAAGCTAAGGGATTTCTTCTCTTCTTTTCTTCTTTCTATCAATTGTATGTATGATTTACACTCATTTTAGGATGATCAATCCACAAATGAGTGGCTAATTCTCTTCCTTGCTGAGGTTTTGAACATGTGTAATGAATTTTGATTATAATTGATATGGTTTTCTTCTTATTCTTTCATGTTGTTCTATTAATTCTTGTTCTTACTGCATTAGTGCTTGGCCAACATTAATGTACATCTAAAAAGTCCTATTTCACTCGAGAGAGCAAGAAATTGGAAAGTTGTGAATTAATAGGGTATTGTTCTTAACTTGATTTGGGAAAATTTGGTTTTGATGTGCTTTCCTGATAGAAATATACTTGAAAGCCGTATTAGTCAATTTAGGAACCGAAATTGTAGTGCTAGGTCATAAATTGCATTTGATCACAGAAATGTAGACGGATGGTTTATGATTCTAAAGTGAAATTAAATACGAAAGTTTTAATTTCTAGGCGAATGTTCTTGGCTAGCAACATGAAGAAGAGATTAACCAAATTATCATGATTATCAAGTTCATTACTTGTTCTTAACCTTGGCATGTTCATATCCATTGTCTGAATTCACAGTAAATAGTTGTTATTAATTTTAGTATATATAGTTTAGAAACAAAAACTCAAGTAACTATTGGTTGCATTGTTGTTAGCATAATTAGAAGTGAAATAGGAATATAGTAAACTAGGCAACTTTACATATCTTGAGCCTCCTTGGATCGATACTTGGCTACTTAGCCACTTTATTACTTGTTTGACCACGTGCACTTGCGTGTCAGTTTTTAACCTATACCGGAACACCCGAACAAGTATCTTGGCTACAGAGTAGCCGTACAGTTAAACAGAGGTTACAGAATCAGTATAATTAGTAAGAATCAGTTCAGTATAGAAACAGATCAGAATAAGAAGTTAGATTCCAGATAGTCTTTTCAGTTATACATGCTTGCTATTTCTATGTGCTATTTGTTTGTTGAGACTTGTTGTGGCATGTGGGCACCCTTTTAGCATCCCCACTGCCCCTGGGTTATAGCTGTGTCGATACCAGATTCAGATACCGCTACCAGCTGGGCGATGCCGTCCGCCTAGAGGACGATGATGGCCGACCACCATGATAATACGGTCCAGACCACCCTGCTTGCAGGGGTAGTTCAGTTTACTCTGCGCAGAGCTAGCACACCCTGTTTATAGGGGTAGACCACTCTGTGTGCACACCTGTGCCCAGAGGTAGGAGTCTTCGGACTCAGACACAGTTTATTGTCAGAGGCCAAGGCCTGAGCTACATACCCAAGGGGACTGGTAGGAGGAGCTCACAGTTATTAGATGAGTGGTGTGACTTATTTTTGGTTGGTTTTGACCCGGGTAGGGGTATATAGATTGTTTGCTTGCTTGGCGCCATCCGGCTTATGGGGGTTGGTATTGGCTCTTGTTTGCTACTTGTATATCTGTTTATGTGCTCTATATGTTATATACTAGCTACTAGACAGCAGGCCGTCGCGTCTACAGGTACGCCTCTGCCTTATCAGTACAGATAGCTTGAGTCAGTTTATATCAGCTTCTTTAGATTCAGCTATCTCCTGCTATATAGAAATGCTAGTTATGCTATCTATATTCAGTTGTTTTCAGTTGTGTTACTTCAGTTGCTTTGCAAACTCAGTACTAGTGGTACTGACGCCCAGTGGGGCGTTGCATTACTTGCCTGCAGGTACTCATAGACGAGGAGGCGATCCCTCGTGATTCCAGCCAGCTATTGAGTATTCAGCTCCTGTCGTCCGGAGTCTGAATTCCAGAGGTGTATTTTGTTTTCTTTCGTTGTACAGTATGGGTAGGTTGGGGCCCTGTCCCGATCATTTCTATTGCTATTCCTAGAGGCTTGCAGTCTGTATATTTCCCTGTGGTCAGATGAGCCGGTCGTGTGAGGCCGTGCATTTGTATAGCTGTTAGTGCTTTTGTTTCCTTTATGTTGGCCGTGTGGGGCCATAAGTTTGACAGTAGTGGTGACCTTGCTGGTCACGTAGCCTTCTAGTATTTTATTGCTGAGTTGCAGATAACTAGACAGCATGGTGGCCTTGTCGGCGCGCATAGGTTTCCCTGTAGTTGCATGTTCTGGCCAGCTGTTATTACAGGTACAGGAGGCTATAGGCCAATGGGCCGGGGGGCTGTGTTTACAGCCGTTATATAGCCCTTTGTTTCCAGAAATGTGAATTAGAACCAGCCAGGCACCAGATGTGCCTAGGCTTAGCAGTCCAGTAGTTTAGGTCCTAGTAGGGCACCAGGTGCCAGTCATACCCCCCAAGGCGGGGCGTGACAAACTTGGTATCAGAGCAGGTCGTATCCCAGGGAGTCTGCAAGCCGTGCTAAGTAGAGTCTTGTCTATGGATGTGTTGTGCACCACATACTATAGGCAGGAGGCTGCGAGGCATGATATGATGGTTACCTTTCCTTCTCAGTCAGTCGTGCTTTAGAGCGGTACAGTATAGGGTTGAGTCCCTGAGAACTTACCGTACTCTTTGATTACAGATACAAAGGCATATCAGCATTTCCTTATCACAGGCAGAAGATCAGAGATAGCAACAGAAGAGAACATCAGTCAGTTACATGATAACTACAACAGTAGGAGGGGGGGTATCAGAGACCTCCCAGCGTGATACCTTTATTGGCATTATTCCCAGTATACGTTGATAACGTCATAATAGGAAGTCAGAAGTATAATGTACATATGAGTTGATTTACTTATTAGCTATATAAGATCTGATTATGATTACAGATAAGGTCAGACCACCAGGTAAGTATAAGAAAGAGAGAAAAATGCAGGAATCCCAAATACATCTTTTGGGATATGGTACAGTTAAATGCTTTTATTTGTTGCAATAAGAAAAGGGCTATTCCCACCTCTTGGTTTTGATGCCAGTATAGTAAAGGGGCATAAGACTTGAGATGGGGTTGCCGAATCCAGCGGTAAGTAAAGATGGGCTGATTGATCCTAGTAAGTATTAGAAAGTTTAAAGAGCCCCAATGATTACGTAAGTTGTGCAGACCCTTATGACAATAAGCCAGTAGAGAAAGTAAGACCGTTAGCTTACCCGAAGCAGGGGTAAAAGACCTGTTAGTAATAAATGCCGGGTAATAGTCAAGTTCAGGTCAGAAAAAGGCCAAGTCCGTTACATATGTTAATAGATAGTAAGACAAAGACATACCTGTAAGATTATAGTTATGAGCTAGTTGTGACATCGAAAGATATAGAGGTCATGTGAATCAGATGGGCTTAAATATACGCCAGAAGAAGTATAGGCCGAGACTTGATTAGTAATCTCATTAGCAACGAAGGGTAGGTACCTTGAACCCCAGAGTTCAGTTTAAGTAAGATGAGGGGAAGAAGCAGGAATGCCAGATTTGATGGGGAAATCAGGGTTACCCTCCCCAGATTAATAGAGTATCGTTTTAAGGATTAAGCTTCGGGCTGACAGTAGGATTGCGGTTCAGAATACCGCAGTATGTCCGCTATGGAAAAGTTAAAAAGTTACTGATACAGCAATTCTAATCTAGTGTAGCCTAGAGCTAAGGCCCAGCAGACAGTCATGGGCTCTTCATATATGCCTACGTAAGGCTACAAGATTCGAACGTTGACCCCACATCGCAAGAGTGGCGGAATTTCAAATAGCAGACAATAACTAAGGTGTTTATGTTTGTTACTCTCAGAATGGGGTGGCAATACAATGAAATGATAAGTCAGGGCAATAGATAGTATTAGGCTGTAGAAGCGGTGTATCATGTACGGTATGAGACTCAGTAGAACATGTCAGAAATTATGAATTACCTCAGAATTCAGTACATATTGTACGTAGCTAGCGATATATTTGTATACAGATAATAGATATGTTGTAAGTGGTTGCCTATAAGGGCTACAATCACAGATGCTGATTAGTAATAGAAAGCATATATAAATTGCATTGCAGGATCCCCTTGCCAAAAAAAAGAGAGAAAGAGAGAGAAGAGAGAAGAAAGAAAGAAAGGAGAGAAGAAAGGAGAAGAGAAAGGGTAGATTAAGTGTGAATTACGTATGAAGTCATAGGAACTATCTCAGTTCTCCGTTATTAAGTTAATAAACTTATGTGTTGTTGTCAGATCTAGGCTTTAGGAGCTTACCAGAGTTGATGGCCTAAAACAGATAGCTAGATGATAAGGGCGCAGTTAGACGGTCTACCGACCAGCTGGCGCCTACATTAGCAGAGAAGCATCCCTGAAGATCGGTAACATTAGTGCGTGTGCTAGAACCAGGATTAGAGGCCGAATAGGCAAATTTCAGAGATTAGCAATACCAGAATTGTTTTAGTATGTTAAGTGGTCGTACGTCATTTTCCCAGTCTTGTAGGTGAGAGTCGACCTTAGTCAATCTAGCAGTTATTACATGAAACACCCCATAAGTCAGTCGGCCGCCCCAGTCAGAATACCCGTAGGTACCCCAAGGAAGGGTCCACATCAGTAGTCAGCGACAGACTAGTACTTCAGCTGGTTCTCGTAAGATATTTAGATATAGAGCCCTAGCAGGAGGCCAGTATTTACAGAATAGCTCATAAGACCGAGAATTCCCCAGAATAGCAGTATAAATCCAAGTGGATACACACAAGGCATAAGAAATTGATAGTACCCTGCTAGCATAGTGTTTATTAAGACCAGGGGATCAGTAGACTCCCCGTGAAGATCCAGAGATTGATCGGCTAGGAGTAAGTTTGATTAAGACCAGCCTCACAGTGGTTTAAGCAAAATAAAAGAGCAATTAGATGCCCACAAGTCTGCGGTTACGCATGAACTATAAGCACTCAAGTAGAACAGTTAGAGTATTGTTAGACTACTGCCACATTCGGGTCATTCAACCCGACTATTCAGATATTTAAGGTTATGCAACCAGATTATTAGCGGTCATGATTAATATCAGGACCCCCTAATCAGATACGGGCACACGGTGTGCAAATAGCCGTTCAAGGTTACCTTAACAATAAGTAGCCTTAGCATGCGGTCAGAAGGCCAGGTAAAGCTCTAGCTATACCGGTAGATTACTTGTCAGATTCTCTAGCATAATAAACCAGTATGACCGTCAGTTATATGTCAAATTTTATAAATGTGAATTTTGGTTGAGTTTAGTAGCCTTTTTGGCCACATTATGTCAGAGGCTGGGGTACAGATAGATATACAGAAAATCGAAGTAGAGAAGACATATTCTAGACCTACCACTCCAATCGAAGTACGCAGTCCCTGCGGTTAGCTGGGTACTGTAGAGGGTTTGTGGAAGGATTTTCCACCTTAGAAGCACCTCTGACTAAATTGACACAGGAGGCAGTAAAGTTCCAGTAGGCTGAGGCGTGTGAGCAGAACTTCCAAGAGTTAAAAGCCAGGTTAACATCAGCTCCAGTGTTAGTATCGCCAGGAGATATAGAGGGTTGATGCAGCATGGTAAAGTAACAGCTTATGCTTTCAGGAAGTTGAAGAAACGTGAAAAGAATTATCTTACCCACGACCTAGAGTTAGCTGCAGTAGCTTATGCTTTAAAGAGTGAAAATTTTGTATCACCCGGGAAGGGCTAATATGGTAGTAGATGCCCTTAGCCATAAATCTATGGGGGAGTTGGCATACTTGCAGCCTGAACAACGAGAATAGACCCGGGAATTTCACTAGTAGCCGGTTTAGCCGTTCACATAGCAAAAATAAAAGGTAACAGAGCGAAAATACAGAGTGTCACAGTGTTGTCGTTGGTGGTGGAAGTAAAGGAACGGCAGTATAGAAACCCTAGCCAGGTTCAATTTGAACATAATATTCAGTAAGGAGAGGTGACATTTTCAGATAACCGAGGATTATGCCGAATTGTATATCAGAGAAATAGTTAGATTACATGGAATACCAGTATCCATTATTTCGGATAGGGGAGCACAGTTCACAGCTAGATTCTGGCAGTCGTTTCAGAAAGGTTTGGAAACGTAGATTAATCTAAGCACAACTTCCCACCCTTAGACAGATGAGCAGGCTGAGCGCACAATTCAGACGCTCGAAAACATGTTGCGAGCGGGTGTGCTAGATTTCGGTAGTAGCCAGAGTGAGCATTTACCGTAATTGAATTTGTCTACAATAATAGCTATCATTCAGCTATCCAGATGACGCCTTTCGAGGATTTATACGGGAGGAAGTGCCGATCGCCGGTTGGCTGGTTTGAGATAGGAGAACCGGCATTGATTGGGCCAGACATTGTTCAGCAGTCAGAAAAAAAGGTAAAGCTTATTAGAGAACGCCTACTGACTGCACAAGAGTCGCCAGGAGTCATATGCAGATGTGCGGCGCAGAAACTTGGAATTCGAGGTGGACGACTGGGTATTTTTAAAAGCATCACTGATGAAAGGGGTGATAAAATTCGGCAAGAAAGGTGAGCTCAGTCCAAGATTTGTTGGGCCTTATCAGATTCGTCGAAGGATAGGCCGAGTAGCATATGAGTTGAACTTGCCTCCAGAACTAGAATCCGTTCATCCGGTCTTCCATGTATCTGTGCTGAGGAAATGCATAGGAGACCCGTCCAGAGCAGTCCCAGTCCAGAATACCCAGGTTACGAAAAAGCTGGCCTATGAAGAGGTTCCAATAACTATCTTAAACAGACAGATTCGAAGATTGAGGACTAAAGATATTACATCTAACAAGGTATTGAGGCGTAACAAGAACCGAGAGGAGATGACTTGAGGAGCGGAGGAAGAGGACCAGATATCCTCACCTATTTCAGGCCTAGTCAGGTAACAGGTACGTCCGTATTATTGCTTATGTGGAATCTCATGGTTGTATATGTATAAATGAGAAAAATGGATACGTAACCATCCAGTGAATCCTACCGTATTGTGTACAGTACCTGTATTGGACTTTTCTGCATTTCAGGTATTGGCTATAGTCCATATACAGGGGAGACTCTGCCGAAATTTTTCTAGAAAGTAAGTAAGTAGTCCTCTAGATAACAGTGTACATTCGAGGACGAATGTTCTTAAAGGGGGGAGAATGTTATACCCCGTAGAATTTCCGGCACCTAGACGACCTATTCGCACGTTGGTTAAGCATGTAAGAAGGCCATACGTGCTAGAGAAAGACCGGGAAAAAGATCGGACGAGAAACCCGTCGAACCATCGCGGGAGGAGCCGAGGCAGAGCCCCTCCGCGATGGCAGCGTGTCACGGAGGTAAGGCCTCCGCGATGGCTCCGTGACACGTTGCCCAAGTTCGGGCCCAAGTATATAAGCCCCACTTCGGTTTTAAATGGTAAAAACATATTATAATTTCCAGAGAACAGAGCAAATCGGCAGAGGGAGAAAAGGAACGAAGGAAATTAAATAATTTTCGTCCGATTACGCTGCTAAACGCTGCCCAAACTCAAATTTATCCCAGATACCGAAGTATTTAGCAGCAGAGAGCATTCCTACGGATTTAGTTTCATGAAATACGGCTGACGAATCGGCGAGCCACCGAACTAAGGTAAGTAGAATTGCTCTAAATTAATGTCTATGTGTTCCTAGCTGAGAAGTGAATATTTCTCCCTTCTGGACCGCTGAAAAATAGCGAGTTTTCGACCATCTTTCGATATGCCTAAGTTTAGGCTATAAACTATATCGAAAGTAACGTTGCTCTTTACAATAAAGCTGTATTTAGTATTAATTGACATATTTATGAATGCAGTTGGGAGAAAACAGTTGAAGTATCGGCCGAGCCTCGTCCGACAGACGGATAACTCGAGGTTAAGGTATGTAAAGCTAGTTCCTTTGGCAAGTTCGTAGTTTTAGCCCTGTATAGTACGATAGACTCCGTAGTAGAATTCCCGGAGTTGAATGTTAAGTATTGTGCAAAGTTCAGTAAACCTAGTTCGCGTTGTGATATCATATTCAGTTTGAAAGTTAGAAAAACATATGCCCAAGGGCAAGTTAGTAGTTCAGATTCAGTGCAGCCTATTATGTGAATAGCAAGCATGTTGTAGAATAAAAAGGAACAAATTTTCATAATAAAAGTCAGTAAAGAAAGATCTGATAGACAGACAGTATCTTGGCTACAGAGTAGCCGTACAGTTAAACAGAGGTTATAGAATCAGTATAATTTGTAAGAATCAGTTCAGTATAGAAATAGATCAGAATAAGAAGTTAGATTCCAGATAGTCTTTTTAGTTATACATGCTTGCTATTTCTATGTGCTATTTGTTTGTTGAGACTTGTTGTGGCATGTGGGCACCCTTTTAGCATCCCCACCGCCCCTGGGTTATAGCTGTGTCGATACCAGATTCAGATACCGCCACCAGCTGGGCAATGCCGTCCGCCTAGAGGACGATGATGGCCGACCACCATGATAATACGGTCCAGACCACCCTGCTTGCAGGGTTAGTTCAGTTTACTCTGCGCAGAGCTAGCACACCCTCTTTACAGGGTAGACCACTCTGTGTGCACACCTGTGCCCAGAGGCAGGAGTCTTCGGACTCAGACACAGTTTATTATCAGAGGCCAAGGCCTGAGCTACCTACCCAAGGGGACCGGTAGGAGGAGCTCACAGTTATCAGATGAGTGGTGTGACTTATTTTTGGTTGGTTTTGACCCGGGTAGGGGTATATAGATTGTTTGCTTGCTTGGCGCCATCCGGCTTATGGGGGTTGGTATTGGCTCTTGTTTGCTACTTGTATATCTGTTTATATGCTCTATATGTTATATACCAGCTACTAGACAATAGGCCGTCGCGTCTACAGGTACGCCTCTGCCTTATCAGTACAGAAAGCTTGAGTCAGTTTATATCGGCTTCTTCAGATTCAGCTATCTCCTGCTATATAGAAATGCTGTTATGCTATCTATATTCAGTTGTTTTCAGTTGTGTTACTTCAGTTGCTTTGCATACTCAGTACCAGTGGTACTAACGCCCAGTGGGGCGCTGCATTACTTGCCTGCAGGTACTCATAGACGAGGAGGCGATCCCTCGTGATTCCAGCCAGCTATTGAGTATTCAGCTCCTGTCGTCCGGAGTCTGAATTCCAGAGGTGTATTTTGTTTTCTTTCGTTGTACAGTACGGGTAGGTCGGGGCCCTGTCCCGATCATTTCTATTGCTATTCCTAGAGGCTTGCAGTCTGTATATTTCCCTGTGGTCAGATGAGCCGGTCGTGTGAGGCCGTGCAGTTGTATAGCTGTTAGTGCTTTTGTTTCCTTTATGTTGGCCGTGTGGGGCCACAAGTTTGACAGTAGTGGTGACCTTGCCGGTCACGTAGCCTTCTAGTATTTTATTGCTGAGTTGCAGATAACTAGACAGCATGGTGGCCTTGTCGGCCCGCATAGGTTTCCCTGTAGTTGCATGTTCTGGCCAGCTGTTATTACAGGTACAGGAGGCTATAGGCCAATGGGCCGGGGGCTGTGTTTACAGCCGTTTTATAGCCCTTTGTTTCCAGAAATGTGAATTAGAACCAGCCAGGCACCAGATGTTCCTAGGCTTAGCAGTCCAGTAGTTCAGGTCCTAGTAGGGCACCAGGTGCCAGTCATACCCCCCAAGGCGGGGCGTGACACTTTAATAATAGAATAATTAATAATATGCTAGTAAAGTATAATGTGAAGCACAAAGGGGCTATAACTTATCACTCACAGACTAGTGGACAGGTGGAGGTGTCTAATCGGAACATCAAGAGAATTCTAGAAAAGACAATGAGCCTTAACTGGAAGGACTGGTCAAAGAAGCTAGCTGATACTCTTTGGGCCTACATAAAACAAGCTAGCTAATGCTTATAAATCTCCTATTGACACTTTGCCTCTATAGGTTATATTTGGTAAAATAGGTCATCTGCCTATTGAACTAGAACATTGAGTGTACTGGACAATCCAAAAATTGAATATGGATATAAAGGCTGCTAGGGAGAAACAACTGTTACAGCTTCATGAGCTTGATGAGTTTTGTCTAAATGCTTATGATATTGCTAAGTTATACAATGAGTTGCACAAAGAAATTGCATGACAAGCTTATTCAGCTTCATGAGATTGAGCTCAGATAAAGGGTGTTGCTTTATAAGTCAAGGCTAAAAGCTATTTGGGGGAAAGTTGAAATCAAAATGGTTAGGCTCATTTAAGATCATGAGAGTGACTTCTCATGGTGCAACTAGGTTGAAACCCCAGGAATTGGATAAGAGCTTCTTGGTGAATGGGCGCAGGGTGAAACATTATTTCGGGGAAGATGTGGAAAGAAAAAAGACCTCAATCTTCTTAAGGGAAGAGTAAGAGGACTTTTGTCGTGCCACGATATTAAATTATATTCTTCTACGGAGGCAACCCATGATTTTGTAATGTATTATAATGAAAAAAAAGGTTGAGCCACGATCATAACTAAGGGGCTGGTTGGGAGGCAATCCAACATTTTTCTCTAACTTGGTTGAATTATTTTTGATAACTTGCAAGAATGAGCGGCAAACAGGAACAAGGCATGAAAAAATAACCAAGAAGAAGTAGTTGTGCCACCCTTTGCAACTTGAATGCTGCCACAATATAACACCTCAAAAGCCCCTAAGATCAGATTCTATACATGAAGTAGAGAACTAGAAGAGATTGGCACCAAGCCACAGAATGACCCAAGGGACGGGTTGTTATATGGTCCATTCCAATGGATCATTTGTTGAATCATCCAGAGGAGGTCTTGAATTTGGTGAACATTTTCTCTCGAAACCAATGAGTTGAGGGACAACTCTTCTATCCTCCAACGAGTCGTGGTATGGGATCATGGGATGTGATTTAGAGAATTGTTCAAGGAAGGTTCAGGACACAACGAGACAACATATGGGTCATTTCAAGGACCCACGGGCCATTGGTTGGGTCATGGTCACTGTCGGGAAAATTTTTAATGCGGATTCCTACGGAACTTATCATAACATTCTATGCTTTTAACTCCTAAACTAATTCATTTTTTGGTTCATAAAGGGTGTGTTAGAGGGTTTTACTTAGTGTTAATCCCCATTCTTTTCAATCATCAAAAGTTGGAAATAAACTCTCAAGGATTCTCAAGGAAATGGTAGGGTTCCTCTTCCCAAATCTCTTGGGTCTCTAAATAATGTCAAGAACTCTTCAAGCCAACTTTGTGGGGTTATGAATGGGGGATTTATTTTACCCTCACACCAATATTAAGATCAATTACATTATTTAAATTCCTTCAAGTTTCCCATTATGATTTTAATGAATTTTTAGGGTTAGCCCCTTTTTATGCAAAATTCTATGAATCTCAAATGAATTTGATTTTCTCATGATCCTACCTATGATTTATGATTATGATTACATAATTTCTATGAAAATATCTTATAAACATCTATTTTAAAGATAGCATAAATTATTCAACTACGCATGAATTTCGTGAATTTCATTTTATGTATCATGGCTATAATTTTGAACACTTATTTTCACGACTAGTTCACGTATGTCAATGAATCTATGTATTCACCATATTTTTAAACTAGTCCATGTAACACCTATGTTTAGTGATTATTATATGAGGAATATGTATGATTTAGGGAGTAGTATATAATGTTGCATTGGCCGAGGTTCAGCGCAGCCAGGTCTCAGAACTACGTGCCAATGTAGGATTAAGGTCCCTCGCTAGTTGACAACGTCTCTGATGTGTCACATTGTTACAACACTTTTGATGCATAAAACATTGAAAAAATTCTATAACATTGGTATATTGATACAATATGAGGTTCTTACTTTGTTTTCAGGAAATCAGGTCCAATTGTTGGATTTTGGAAAAGGAGTGCAAAAGTTCCGAAAAATGGCTAACTACAGGTTATAGTACGAGTCGTATTATCCTGGTCAAGCCATACCTAATAACCATAGAAGAAATTTAGTGAATGAACAAGTACTAAGTTTAATGTATGACTAACAGTACAAGCCGTACCACCTAGAACGAGCCGTACTAAGTGTCCATGGTAGAGAATCAGGTGGATGTTCACTAGCAGATCCCAAGGTATGAGCAGATGGCACGAGTCATGACACTATAGTATGAGTCATATTGAGAAACTTATGGTGAGACTCAAAGGATTAGATACTAGTTATCCTCAGGGAATGAATTGATTGTTCTGGTCACCATGCTAATCCTAGTTATCCTCAGGGAATGAATTGATTGCACGGGTCACACTAGCATGGTACGAGTCATATGAAAGACCTATAGGAGAATCATCAGAGATGCCATATTCAGAAGTCTAGACCATGACTGACACCAATGACTGATAGTGACAACGTATGATTCAAACCATCATCCTATACTTAAGAGATTCAGAAGTTGCAGAACTATACCACGAGTGTAGACCACGACTCACAACAACATGATCCAACTCGTAGGTCATCCCAGTGGTAGAATCCCTGTTAATTTTGGAAAGGATTTCATTAATTGTATAAATACTTTCCTTTTATTTATTATTAAAAAATCTAACACTTTTTATTGTATTGTTGTTTCTAAGTATACCAACACTTGTTGGAGAACAAAGTACACGAACGAAACATAAGTTTTCATCATTGTGCTCTTCATTTTAAAGGATTATTGTGCAATTGATTCATCGCTTTTATTCCTTCATACCTGTAATTTATGTATTATGATTTCATTCATGATTTATAATATCTTGTTTGCAATTATAAGTAGCTAAAACCTCCATAACAAGGATTGTGGGAACCATGATGGAACAACAAACTAGGGTTAATGCAAAGTGATTTTAAACCAACATGGATACTTGTATTATTCTTTTTTTCATATTACTTTTTTCTTAATAGTGTGCAACATTAGGATAAGCCTCTATTCTCTTCTTGCTTGAATCTTGAGAAGTAGAGATAATGAAAAACGAAGAATAACAAATCCTTGAAATTAATTTTTATTGAATACCTTGACTTATGGTGCAGTAAAGTTAATTTGAAATTACTGATAAAGGTTAGTTGAAAGTGCTCACGAGACCTTAATTCAGTATAGTAATCTAATAGGGCCCGGAGTCTACACCCTGGACGCGACACTGTACTTGAAGCTACAAGTGACCCCAAGTCAACTCTTGGTCTATTATTCACTAGCATTCTCAGTAAATATACACAACGGAACTTTAAAGTAATAGCATAATGCATTTTTGAAAAACATGTCTGAGAACATAAAGTTCAAAACACTTGAATAGTACTGAAAAACTTGAAAATCATATCTGTCTGAAAACTATCTAACTGAGGAGTTGCTGGGACAAGATACCAGCTAACTCAAAGTCTAATGAAAACTAATAAATGACTGAAAGGAAGAAATCATGTCCTCCGATGATGAGGACTCACACTTCACAGCTGAGGTGGAGAATCTTATCAGTTGCAACTAACGGTGCTGAGTCTGAGAACCTGCAGTTGTATCATGAAACGATACAACATAAAAGTACGCATCAGTACTTTGAATATACTGAGTAAGTGGGAGAAACACGACTGCGTATAAAGTCTGAACTGAAATGGCATGCAATGACCAACAGGTAAGTTGAACTTAACTACTGATATAATCTGAAATGGTCAAGATGACCCTGTCTGATGGTTAAGGACATGGCCTATGTTTGAAACACTGAAATCTGAGATATTGGATAGAACGGAGCTGCTTATTTTGAAATTGGACTAGACTGACTAGTGGGAGAATCTATAACCGACATATAATCACGTAAGCTAGACATGGAGTCCGATGTATACACCCCACTAGTAGGACCCAATATACCTTGCCACGTTATAAAGGCATGAACTGGGTGATCACCAAAGTCTAGGGTCAATCACGCCAATAGTTTTGGGAACTTGGGTGTGCTGGAACCCCAGCCCGCTCGGTGCTATGTTCTACTCCCACTAAAAAACCTAAACTGATCTACTAAGCTGATAGCTCGAAAGTGGGGTCCAAGACAAGTCAAGAACGTATAACTTCATGTACATGGGTTCTTGACTGGTCAGAGCTGCTTATCTAGAAGCGTCATAACCGTTTAAGAACAAGTTGTAACTAAACTTGGGTCCTGGGGCTGGTCAGAGCTATATAACTAGAATTTCAAGGCCGCCTAATGGACTAAATAGCTATAATCTGAGTCGGATTCTGATAACTGAGAGGCACTACTGATACCTCAAAATAAGACTTAAGTCAAACTTAGCAATTGACAATTTTTTGGAAGATTCTGAAGAGACTGTACATTCTAACTAGTCTAAACTACTAGCAGCTAATAGAGAACTCAACTTATCCAAATAGTACGGGAATTTCATAATATGAAAACAATTCAAGAATTATAGAAATCTCATCCAACAAGGCTATAAGCATTCTTATTGGTGAAGTAATTGCTCAACAAGTATATAGTAAGAATTTCTAGTAAATTCAACCCAAAAATTCTTCACTCACTAGATGAAATTTAATAAGCAAAATCATTACTCGAATGATAGGGCTTAAATTCACTATTTCAAGACCTTGATAATTTAAGTAAAAACTAATGGGAATCGTATGAATAGCAACGAGGATATCATTCTATGGGAAATTAATGAAAAATAACATGCAATTTACTTGTATTTGAAAACTCAGGCTAAAACTAACAGAGAACTAGTTGAGGGTTTTGGGACACACAAGGGAAGAACGATTCCCACATACCTGGTAAACGCAAAGAAATTCCCTGAGGAAATGAGAAGAAAATTCTGCCCTAGCTGTTGCTCTGAAATGCACTGTGAGGAGAATCTATGCTCTGTTTCTGGGAAGTTTGAGTGGGGAATGAGGAAAAGAACCCATTACCCCCACTAAAACATCTTGAATTTATGCTAAAATGACGTAGTTTAAAGCTTGGGAGGGTAGGAAAATACTAAATAGCCCTTAGAAATTCACTGGGAAAAACTGTCAGGTGTCCCTAACGGGTGACCTAAAGAGTCGTGGCGTCTGAAAATGACTCGTGGTCATGCCCATCAGGTACACTGCTTTAAATCTCCAGTGGGTAACTACGAGTGACGTAACGAGTCGTGGTCACTGGACACGACTCGTGGTCACCAGTCGTCGGCCACACTGTCTCACCCCCTAGGAAAATAATACAAGGTTGGAAACGGGTCACTCAATGAGACGTTGCCACTGACAATGACTCGTGGTGACCACCCCTCAAGAACACTGCCAACTTCTCATGTTTCTGGATCCCAGTCTGATAACGAGTGACCCAACAAGTCATTTGGCCTGACAACGACTCATAAGATCGACCGTTGAGAACATTGCTGACACTTCCCTTCCTCCTTCCCATGACCGACCTAACGAGTCATTTGGTCTCATGACGGCTCGTCAGTTGGGTCATCCTGAGATAATTCTTAAGCTTTTTCCCAAATTTCCTGATTTAATTCCTGGAGTTAGATTTTGAATTTCTGGGGCATTACAATATCTCCCTCTTGTAAAAATTCGACCTCAAATGTTAGAAACACGCGGAACCAAAAAAATAGCAATCAAAGTTTCCAAATACTTCTCATTTAACTTCAAAACTGCCGGAATGACTACGTACATAACTAAACTGAATTTACTTTTCACGCATACATTCACAAACAGAAAAGCAACTTGAACAACTTAATTGAGTTATGAAAACCAAATTTAGTTCTAGGGCCAAAACTAATATCTCAAGCTGTGCTGGAGTCGGTAGGGAATAAATGTGGGTATTTGGCCATCGTATCAGCTTCAGCCTCCCACGTAGCTCCCTCAACCTACTGATTTCTCCATAAGACTTTGACTGAAGCTATTTCCTTGTTTCTCAGCTTACATTCCTGACGGTCAAGGATCTCAATTGGTACTTCCTCATCTGAGAGACTATTTTTTATTCCTACACTTTGTAATGGAACAACTGAGGTTGGATCTCCGATGCACTTCTTCAAAAGTGACACATGGAAAACTGGGTGCACAACTGCTAGTTCTGAAGGTAACTCTAGCTCATAGGCTACATTGCTGATACGTCTCAAAATTCTATAAGGTCCCACATACCATGGACTGAGCTTTCCCTTCTTTCCAAACCTCATCACCCTTTTCATGGGCGAAATTTTCAAGTATACCCAGTCATTAACTGCAAACTTCAACTCTCTTCTCCGCACATCTGCATAAGATTTCTGATGGCTCTGAGCTATTTTCAATCTTTCTCGAATTAGTTGAACTTTTTGCATTGCTTCATGAACTGATTCTGGCCCTATCAGAGTAGCTTCTCCAATCTCAAACCACCCTATAGGAGATCTGCAACTCCTACCATATAATGCCTCGAACGAGGCCATCTGAATACTAGAGTGATAGTTGTTGTTGTATCAAAACTCAATAAGAGGCAGATGGTCGTCCCAACTGCCCTTAAAATCAATCGCACATGCTCTTAGCATATCTTCTAGGGTACAAATAGTCTGCTCAGCTTTCCCATCTAACTGCGAGTGAAAAGTAGTGCTGAGCTTGAGCTGAGTACCAAGTCCCTTTTTAAAGGACTTCCAGAAGTGAGAGGTGAACTGCGTACCTCTATCTTAAATGATGGATATGGGCACCCCATGAAGTCTAATTAGCTCTCGGATATAAACTCTAGCATAGTCCTCAACTGTATTTGTGGTTTTGACTGGGAGGAAGTGAGATGACTTAGTCATTCAGTCTACTACTACCCCAATTGAGTCATGTTGTCAACGAGTCCGAGGTAGACCCATAATGAAGTCCATGTTTAATTCTTCCCACTTCCATGTGGGCATGCTGATATCCTGGGTCATACCTCCTGGTCTCTAGTGTTCTACCTTGATTTGTTGGTAGTTCGGGCACTAAGCTACAAATTCAACAATGTCTCTTTTCATGCCATTACGCAAGTAAATATCCCGCAAATCGCAGTACATTTTGGTAGCACCGGGGTGAATGGTGTATCTCGGGCTATGTGCCTTAGCCATTATTTGTTGCCTCTACTCACCCACATCCAGTACACATAACCTGCCCTGGTAACGAAGCGCCCCATTTCCCCATTGGGAGAAAGTCTCAACGTCCTTTTTGAGGACTACTTCTTTAAGTTAAAGTAGAACTGGATCTTCATCTTGTCTGCACTTAACTTCTACTACCAAGGATGAATCCGACCCGCTTTGCATTACCACGCCACCTTCAGCTGAATCCACAAACTGCACCCCTAACCGGGATAGCCTGTGAACTTCTTTCACTAGCTTCCTCTTGCCCTCCTCAATAAGCTACACTTCCCATAGACTGCCTGCTTAGGGTGTCGGCCACCACATTGGCCTTACCCAGGTGGTACAACACACTCATGTCATAATCCTTTAGCAATTCCAACCTCCATCTCTAACACAGGTTTAAGTCCTTCTGGCTGAACACATACTGAAGGCTCTTGTGATCTGTAAACATATCTACATGAGCCCCGTACAATTAGTGTCTCCACATTTTTAGCACGAATACCACCGCTGCAAACTCCAAGTCATGAGTTGGATAATTGTTCGCACGAACTTGGAGCTGTCTAGAGGCATAGGCTATCAGTTTGCCGCACTACATCAAAACACAACCAAGTCCAACTCCTGAGCCATCACAATACACAGCTAACCCATCTAATCCTTCCGGTAAGGTTAACACTGGAGTGGTAGTGAGTCGAGTCTTTAACTCCGAGAAACTCTTTTCACACTCATTTGACCACTGGAATTTTACTTTTTTCTGTGTTAACTTGGTCAGAGGAGATGCTATGGAGGAGAAACCTTCCACAAACCGTCTATAATAACCCGCTAAGCCCAAAAAACTCCTGATTTCAGTAGGAGAGGTCGGTCTGGGCTAATCCTTCACTGTTGCTATCTTATGAAGGTCTACTTGCATTCCTTCGCCTGAAACCACATGACCTAAGAAAGTCACGGACCTTAACCAGAATTCACATTTGCTAAACTTGGCAAACAACTGGCGGTCTCTGAGTGTTTGAAGCACTATCATCAGGTGATTTGCATGATCTTCCTCATTTTTGGAGTATACCAGAATATCATCGATAAATACAATGACGAACATATCTAGGTACTCCTTGAAGACCATATTCATCAAATCCATGAAAGATGCAGAGGCGTTTGTGAGTCCAAAGGACATCACCACAAACTTGTGATGACCATGCCGAGTTCTGAATGCCGTTTTTAGTATGTCACACTCTCTAACCCTTAACTGATGGTATCCTGACCTGAGATCGATTTAGGAGAAACAACTGCCTCCCTGAAGCTGGTTGAACAGGTCATCAATTCTAGGTAGTGGGTACTTGTTCTTAATTGTGACCTTGTTCAACTAATGGTAATCTATGCACATTTTGAGGGTACCTTCTTTCTTACCCACGAATAGCACTGGAGCACCCCAAGAAGAGATGTTGGGTCTGATAAAACCCTTATAAAGAAGATCTTTTAGCTGCTCCTTAAACTATTTAAGCTAAGCTGGAGCCATTCTGTAAGGAAGGATGGAGATAGGCTGAGTATCTGGGAGGAGATCTATTCCGAAGTCTATTTTCCATTCAGGGGAACTCCAGCAAGATCCTAAGGAAATACATCTGGGAACTGACTAAACGGTTGAGGTCTCACAGTTGGAATCATTGACCCGAACCAGATGATATAGTAATCTTTTGGAAATGAGTTTTTGGGCCATAAGGTACGAAATAAACCTACCCTTAGGCGCTGAACTGATGCTCGACCATTCTGAAACTGGTTCATTAGGAAAGTAGAACTTGACAACTCTAGTTCTACAATCAACTGAGGCATAGAAGGAGTGTAACCAATCCATGCCGACAACAAGGTCGAAGTCGACCATGTCTAGCTCTATGAGACCAGCTAGAATTACGTTGTTTAGGACTGAAACTAGGCAATTGTTATACACCCGACTGGCTATAACTGACTCTCCAACTGGGGTGGTGACTGAGAATGGTTCTGAGAGAACCTCTGGACTTATATTAAACTAAATCGCTATATAAGGAGTCATGAAGGAAAAAGTAGCTCCTGGATCTAAGAGGGCATATACGTCTAGATGAAAGAGAACGTAACATACCAGTAACCACGTCAGGTGAGTTTTCCTAATCCTCACGAGAAGATAGAGAATAGAAATGATTTTGTCGCTGACCGCCATCTGTACCTGATGAGTTGGCCTACTGAGTTGGTCGACCTGCTGGAGCTGCTGAGGTAGTGGATTATGATATCCCTCGCCCTGCTGACTAGCACTCCCTAAGCCTGTGTCCAAGCTATCCATACCCAAAGCAGCCCTCTCGTCCCTAAAGGCATTCTCCTGGGTGATTCCTACCACACTAGGGACAAGCTGGATATTTTTTCCCGATACTGTGAGCCTGAGACTAAGTGCTAGATGACCCATCCCTATGATCCTGGAGGGATAGAAAGGTTGGGGCACTAGCTGAACTGGGTGTTGTGGCTCTCTGCTGCTATTGCTCCTGTTGTGGGTGGCTACCACCACTAGATCTTTGATGGCCGAAATCTGACTGGCCAGTCCTTCCTCACTTGATCTTACGTTCCATATCTTTCAGCTTTTAAGCCTCAATCTACTGGGAATAAACAATCAAGCTAGATAGGTCCATGTATTTAATAAACATTGCGGTTTTGCACTCGTTGAGAACCAGATTTGACACCCCGTTCACAAACTTCAGCATGCGAGCCTTTGGCTCGGCTACCATTCTGGTGCATTCTTCGATAGCCTAGTAAACTCCAGAGCATACTCCTCCACAGTTCTGTTGCTGTGTCACAAGTTCATCAAATCTGCCATCTTCTCCTCCCTTAGCTCTCGAGGGAAAAATATTTCCAAGAAGGCTGTGTGAAGTCCCGCGCACTTTCAGCAGCTGCAGAACCGTTGGTGTTCATTTGCACCACTTGCTGATTCACCTGGTTTGTGACTGTTTGGGCCAGTAGTTGAATAACTGCTCTGAATTCGGCGGTAGACACTAAATTATCTTGAGGAGTTGTCAGGGCTAGTAGGGAAGGTATGTTGGCATTACCGGTCTTTCTTCCGTTACTGATTTTGGGAGGCATGGTTCACTAAAATGAAACAAAGCACGAATTAGAAGAGCATTTCTGGAATTTAACTTTAACACACGATAAATACTATAAACAAAAGATAGTTTTCCTAGTAACATCTCATATCCTCCTTGTCATAAGTGTGGCGCGCTTCACACCCATGAAAAGGACTCTACTCGATGCAGCTTTCAGACATTCTGAGGATACTCCAAACCTTGTGATCTAATACCAAGTTTGTCACCCCCGAGTCTACACCCTGGATGTAACACCATACTTGAAGCCACAAGTGACCCCAAGTCAACCCTTGGTCTATTATTCACTAGCATTCTGAGCAAACATGCATAATAGAACTTTAAAGTAATAACATAAAGCATTGATGATAAACAAGTCTGAGAACATAAAGTTCAATACACTTGAATAGTACTGAAAAATCTAAAAATCATATCTATCTGAAAGACATCTAACTGAGGAGTTGTTGGGACAAGCCCCCATCTAACTCAAAGTCTAACTAAAAACTAATAAATGACTGAAAGGAAGAAATCATGCCCTCGGATGATGAGGACTCACACTTCACAGCGGAGAGGGAGCATCTGATCTGCAGCAACTAACAATGCTGAGTCTGAGAACCTGCAGCTGTATCATGAAACGATACAGCATAAAAGTATGCGTCAGTACTTTTAATGTACTGTGTAAGTGGGAGAAACACAACTGAATATAAAGTATGAAATGAAATGACAAGCAATGACCAACAGGTAAGCTAAACTGAACTACTGATATAATCTGAAATGGTCAAGATGACCCTGTATAATGGTCGAGGACATGCCCTAAGTATGAAGCACTGAAATCTGAGATACTGGACTGAACTGAGCTGCTTATTTTGTAGCTGGACTGGACTGACTAGTGGGAGAGTCTATAACCGACATATAACCATGTGAGCTAGATGTGGTGTTCGATGTATACACCCCACCAGTAGGACCCGATATACCTTGCAGGGTAAAAAGGCATGAACTGGGTGATCAAAAAAGTCTAGGGCTAATCAGGCCAATAATTTGTAACCTACGCTGGCAATGTAGTTCTGGGAGCCTGGGTGTGCTGGAACCCCGGTCCGCTCGGTGCTAAATTCTACTCTCACTGGAAAACCTAAAACTATACTACTAAGTTGATAGCTTGAAACTGGGGTCCATGACTAGTTAGACACGTATAACTGCATATAACTTGAGAGTCTTATCGAACCAGATTCTGAAACTGGGTTCTTGACTGGTCAGAGCTACTTATTTGGAAGCGTCGTAACCGTCTAAGAACAAGTTGTAACTGAACTGGGTCCTTGGGCTGGATAGAGTTTTATAACTAGAATGTCATGACCGCCTAATGGACCAAATAGCTATAATCTAAGTCAGATTCTGATAACTTAGCGGAACCACTAACACCTCGAAATAAGACTAAAGTCAATCTGATCAGTTGACAATTTTCTTAAAGATTCTTAAAAGACTCTATGTTCTAACTGGTTTGAACTACTAGTAGCTAATAGAGAATTCAACTTATCCCAACAGTACGGGAATTTCATAATTTGGAAACAACTCAAGGATTAACGAAATTTCATCCAACAAGGCTAAAGTCATTGTTATTAGTGAAATAATTGCTCAACAAATATATAGTAAGAATTTCTAGGAAATTTAGCCGAAAACATTCTTCATTCACTAGATAAAATTTAATAAGAAAAATCATAACTCAAAAGTTAGAGCTTAAATTCTCTATTTCAAGAACCTTGATAATTTAAGTAAAAACAGATGGGAATCGTATCAATAGCAATCGAGGATATCAATCTATGGGAAATTAATGAAATATAACATGCAAATTGCTTGTATTGGAAAACTCAGGGCTAAAATTGATAGAGAACTAGTTGAGGGTTTTGGGGGACACAAGGAATGAATGATTCCCTTGTTGAATTCCCACATACCTTGTGAAAAACTTAAAGAATTTCCCTAAGGAATTGAGAAGAAAAGTTTGCCCTAGCTGTTGCTCTGAAATGCACTGAGAGGAGAATCTACGTTCTGTTTCAGGGAAAAGAACCCATCACCCCCACTAAAACATCTGGAACTGATGCTAAAACGACATAGTTTAAAGCTTGGGAGGGTAGGAAATTACTAAATAGCCATTTGAAATTCACTAGGAAAAACTGTCAAGTGTCCCTAACGGGTGACCTAACGAATCATGGCGTCTGAAAATGGCTCATGGTCATGCTCGTCAGGTACACTGCCTGAAATCTCCAGTGGGTGACCACGAGTAACTTAACAAGTCGTGGTCACCAGTCGTCGACCACACCATCTCACCCCCTGGGAAAATAATACAAGGCTGGTAAAGGGTCACTCAACGAATCATTCCCACTGACGATGACTCGTGGTGACCACCCATCAAGAACATTGCCAACTTCTCAAGTTTCTGGATCCCGTTCTGATAACGAGTGACCCAACGAGTCGTTTGGCCTGATAACGACTCGTAAGATCGACCGTTGGGAACACTGCTTACACTTCCCTTCCTCCTTCCCACTATCGACCTAACGAGTTATTTGGTCTCACGACGGCTTGTCAAGTGGGTCATCCTGAGATAATTCTGCAACTTTTTTCCAAATTTCCTGATTTAAGTCCTGGACTTAGATTTTGAATTTCTGGGGCATTACATCATCCATTTAGAGGAACATTGTTTATTAGTTCTACAGGCTAAGTATTGGAATAGATCAAAGTGTAATAACTCTACCTAGTTAAGAAGCCATGGGAACAATTGCCTATTCAATTTGAGCATTATTAAAAATGATGCCATTGCTGGGGAATACGGCTTAGGATTAGATTAATTGTTCTTATTTAACTTTTAGTCTTTATTTCCTCATTTATGTTTTCTTTTGTATTTGTTTCACTCAGGTTACCATTTGGTGAATGCCAAGTACTCAAAGTACCGAAAAACCCATAGTGCCAATTGACGAAGAGCTCAAAAGGAGACTGAGAAGAATAGCCAGTATAGAGACCCCTGAACAGATGGAAGCTAGATTGGCTGCTAAAGCTCGTCGAGCTAATGAAGCCTACCAGCCAAAGTTAGCTCGACAAGCTGCTCTTCAAGAGGTAGATGAGGCCCAAGAAGAGCTTAATTATGTGGGCCATAATAGAAGGGGAAATAGAGGAAATGAACCATACCAGTTCCATAGATATGCTCTGCACTTTGATGATGATGAGGATCCAGATATTGATTAACGTGGGTGATATTTTACCCCCACCTCTGCCTGCTGGGGCAAATTTTGATACCACTAGCATGATGATTAGCTTCTTAACATTAAGGGAGTGTTTAGTGGTAATGTTGTTGATGATGCAAATCTCCACTTGATGAATTTTGTGGGTATTTGAAAGGTGTACATGTTTCGAGGAGTGAGCCGGGATGCTGTTAGAGTGAGGCTCTTTCCGTTCTCTCTAGCGGCTGAGGCTACTCTATGATTGTCAGAGTTGCCAAATTACTCTATCACCAACTGGAGAGAACTGAATCATGTCTTCCTGTAAATGTTTTTCCCACCTTCTAGGATGATGCATGTCAAAGATGAGATCTATAACTTTTGATAGGTCATGATGGAGAGACTTTATAAGAGATGGCTGCGGTTCAAAAAAAAAGTTGACTAAGTGACCGAATAACAAAATTCCAAATAAGAGCTTGTTGGAAATATTTTATAGATCTTTTAACAACAGCATTAAGTCCATGGCAGATACAGTAGCAGGTGGAGCACTGATGAGTGTCATAAACTAAGCTGGGACACCAGATCGAGACATGGGACCTTAAACCACGAATAGCTCCAAGTCTACCCATGACATGAACATAAAAACTAAAGAGGATACATCAAAGTGTCAAGTTATAACTTAAACATGAATATGTAGAAATCTGAATAACATATCGATCATAAACGGAGTCATCACTCGATAAAGCTGAAAGTCCACATAATGTCTGATGAGCATGTGGGATAACACCCTCAACTAGCTCACCAAAGTATGAAAATGAAATACCATAACCAAACACTAAACTTAAAGTCCTCGGAAGAGAAGCACTCACCAACAATGGGAACTGATGCGCCGATATTTGACGATGCATTGTGTTCGGTGGTTTGGAATGCCTACACGCAAGTGCACGTGGTCTAACAAGTACTAAAATGGCTAGAGTAGCCAAGTATCGATCCCACAGGGACTGGACCAAGGTAATAATTGAATCAAGTGTTAATAAACTCTAACTCTAATAATGCAAACAACAGTTTCAAGAAGATTTTGGGAGTTTGTTTCCTAATTTATACTAATCTAAAACAAATGTACAAATTGAGTCTGAACTATAGTAATGAGCATGCTGAGGCTAAAATGAACATGCAGGGAAGCAATTTACTGACAAAAATTGGTTAATCTTTCCTTCGGTTGCTAGTCAAGAATTATTGCCTATGGATTAAAACTCTCGTATTTAACCCAACTTAAGAATCACGAGCCTTCCACCTACATTTCTGTGATAAAAAGAAATTCATGTTCTAGCCATACAAAACCAATTCCTTAATTGACTAATACAACTTTCAGATATATTTCTATTCTGAAGGTAAATCAATTCTCAATTTTTCCAAGCCAAGAAGAAATCATATCCTACCAATTCACAACTTTCCAATTTCTTTCTCTTTCGAGAGCAAACCGGATTTTTTAGATATAAATTAATATTGGCCAAACATCAATGCAGTAAGAACAAGAATTAATAGAACAACCATGGAAGAAAAGATGAAAAACCAAGATGATCAATAATTACATTCCACTGCAAATGTTCGTAACCTCAGCAAGAAGTGAATTTAGCCACTCATTTATGGATTAAACATCATTAAATGAGTGTAAATCATACAAACAATTGAAATAAAGGAGGAAGAGATAGAGAAGAACCCTAAGATTTTCATCCCCTCAACTGCCTGTACCCTAAGTTCTTGCTCAACCAAGTCAGAATAATTAAAAATAAACCTAAGTGTGCTATTTATACTAGTGGGAATTTTTACCGGAATAACAAGCAACGTGTCACGAAGTGCGGAGCACTGCCTCCGTGACACGCCACAAATGCGGACCCTCATTGGAATCCGATCCTCCAGTTAATTACATCCAACATGCCACGGCGTGCAACGCGTGGCTTGGCCAACGTGCCACGGCACCAACGCGAACCTTCACTGGAACTTGGCCTATTTTAATCATCCAGGGCAGAATTCCTCCGCGATGGCAGCGTGACACGGCTCCATCGCGGAGCCCCTTAATTTGCTGCATTTCCTTGGCCTTTTCCACTGCTCGCTTCCGAGTCCAATCCCGATTTCTCCCAACATGCATCTTAGCTTCCTAAAATTACATTTTTCCTGCAAAACAACACTAATCATGTTGGTTAGTATAAATTCACATTTTAACTACAAATCACATGAGAATGTACAAATATAGATGGATAAACAAGACGAAATGAAGCATTTGAGTATCACTTGGGCATATAAATCTGCCCAAGATCACTTACCCCACACTTAAAACCTTGTTCATCCTCGAACAAAAATCCCACATCTCATGCAATTGACACCCAATCATAGCTACTTTGTCTCGACATTTCATTCTACGGTTATATCGATTATTTACATAGAAAATCATCAAGAAAACATGCATAGCCTCATCAATACAATGCCATTCAAGACATTAAGACCTCCTAGACTCAAGAGTCGACTCTCGATCTCGGCAAACTCCTGCAAATCAGCTGATCAAGACATCCGACACGAAATTTGGTCTCTCGTCAAGCATGTGCCCTCACAACACAAGAGAATTTCCCCCTTTTCAATCATATGATCTCAAACACATTATACGCAGGGGCATATGAACACGATTTTGCTCTCTCTCCCAAAGAATTCACATGCATCATGTCATGACCCATAAGCTTGCCTCTAGTGTATTACTCCACTAATATAAGGACGAGTGATGTAAGATCACGTAGTACTTAACGGGTTGTAATGTAAGTTAAGGAACTAGTAGATACTGGGCTAACCAATAATAGCAACTAGCCTCCTTAAGCGCTTTTCAATACATCCCACCACATTATGGGCATTTTTTTCTTCATCCTCCCCTTCTTGAAGTCTTTCTTTATTTTTATTCCCATATCTTTAAGAACACTTGACTTAATAACAAAGATTAGGTATACATCTTTATTTTTTATTAAATTCGGCAAGTGCACCCTTGACCTTTTCTTTACTTTCACCACTTCCGCTTTTACTTTCTTTTCACAATTACCACTCCTTCACACTGTGGAAAAATTACTTTTCTTGAGCGCTTAAGAGTTTTGGATCAGATTTACGGATAATGAAAAGAAGGGGTTAAGCTCGGTTTGTACCTTTTCAACAAAAGAAAGAAAAAAATAGGCTAAAGGCTCAATGGGGCTAACTAGGATGTACATTCAAGGTGGGTACGATAATGGAAAAAAACTTTCTGTTAAATCAAAGAAATGGCTACATCCTTTCCTACAATACACATCCTTCATTTTGTTTCGTACACACACCAGGCAAGTTCTAGACACTTCACAATAGCGTGGAAGAATCGAAACCTCACCACACACTCATTGCACATGCTCAACTCAAGACATATTCACAGTCTCTTCAATCAGCTAATTACAAGAATTCAGACATTAAGCCTCAATCACACCGAATCTAACTCTATGGTCTAGGTATCTCAACATGTTTACAAAGTTGCATGCTTTCGTACGAATCACCTTTGCATTCTAATTATCATGTATAACACGCAATAAGAATTCCGAACCATAAAGTAACGACACGTTTGGGATACAAACAAACAAAAGAAAGAATTAAAATAAGGAAAAAACAACTCCTATCGACTACATTACCCTCAATACGGTCGTTATTCATCCATCATAGGAAATGATCACTATTTACGACTTCAGTTCAATGGGACTATTCTCGGTAAAAGCACCGAAAACAAACGCCGAGGAACCCAATCATAAAAATATTTCAACGAAAATTTTTAAAAATATCGATAATTTCGATAAAACAAAAATATTTACACACCCAGCTAACAACAACTCCATACAACACACAACAAATTCACATTAATTACAACACCAAATTACAATACAAAACATAAACAGGGTCACAATTTTTCATAGGCACAACAACAAAACATAAACATAAACAACAACAAAACAACCAGCACCTAACTACTCCCACCCCACACTTAAATTGAACACTGTCCCCAGTGTTCACAAAATTCAGCATAGCACAAGAGTAGGTGGTGAAACTCCCTGATTAGTCGAAGTATTCAACTTCTTCGTCAGGTGCGGTTGCCTCGTCCCCCATATCTGAATCGCCCCCAGTGTTCACAAAATTCAGCATAGCATAAGAGTAGGTGGTGAAACTCCCTAATTAGTCGAAGTATTCAACTTCTTCGTCAGGTGCGGTTGCCTCGTCCCCCATATCTGAATCGCCCCCTCTATCCTCATCTGACTCAACATCTGAGTCATTGTGGCGTGTCTCCTCATCTGTGGGGACATCATCATCAATGGGCTCCACGAAAGCTGGCCCCACTCGGCATAGAGCCCTGGCATTTGCGCCAAAGGGGTAATCTATCTCGAGCTGCCATAGCTCATCTTCTGTTGCTGGCCTTTCCCCTATGCGCAACTACAATATTTGCATCCCGAACATGCGGGCCATATACTGATCATCCCGAGCATTTCGCTCGGCTAATGTGAGAACTGGCCCGTGAGTTGTGTGGGGTGCCTTAGTTTTGGTGACGTCCAAGGCACGCCTGTCCATCTGCGGGATGTAGTCTAGGGCCTCTTCCTCAATATCCAGGCCCCTCAAGAACGTGGTCAGCAAGCCACCAAACCCATACCTGTGCCCCTGATGCAAACGGTCTCTCTTCATGGTGGAGATAATCACCACCCCAACATTAATCTCCAGCCCTTTCATCAGGGCTTAGACCAAGCACACGTGATCCTGGGTGACATCTGTCATGTGCACCCCTGGGATCAGGCAGGAACACACGATCATAAGCCAAATTCTGGCTTCCCTGTTCATTTGAGAGTAAGGCAGTGTCTGATGGTAGCCCCTCTCTTTATGCCTGCTCCACCGTGCTGTAGAAAGAGCTCCAAACAGAGTGCGTCTGATATCCGCATATGGTGAAGTGATGTTTAGCTGCCGGAGTACATAGGCGTCTGTGTCCCACGCCCCTAAAATGGAATTAAGGTGATGGGGCTCAAAGGTGACTACCTGCCCACTTATCTTGACGGTGTGACTATGGATTGTCGGGTTCCAGTTGGCGTAGAACTCCCGAATCAGGTGGAGATTGCACTCCTTGGGCTCTTCAAAGATGAAGTTCAGCTCGGCAGCGTCACTTCGGTGTATAATTATGGGGAATTCCGGTGCTAACGGCTCCCTAGCAATGTGCTCCTCGAGGAAGTATTTGTTCTTCTTGTGCTTTGTGTACCATTTCTTCCCTTCGTCAGTCACCCATCGGGTTCCGTGTTGACGGCGTTGGCCGCGCGGAACTGCTGGTGCTGCTGGCACTGCTGTTCCTAGTCTAATTCTTTTCGGTCCGGCGCCCGATGTACATGCGCCCTTTCCTTTGTCTTGCCTGCTTGCCATTGTTCCTGTCAAATCAAACAGACAGTCCCAATGTTATTCAAATCAAAATTAGCATCGACTAAGATTAGGTTAAGCTAGGCCACCCCACGCTTAGTCCTTAGCCACAATTACGACATTACGGCAAGACAATTCCCACTTTCCAATTTATAAAAACAACAACAACATGCCTCGTGCATTCAGAGAATTCGATGGAATAAATTCTATGTACTACTCAGACTTCATACAGCTAATCAAAATATCACCATCGATACCATTTCATCACACAGCACTTCGCAAAAACTTCTCTCGACACAACCTATGCAATTCACCAATTTCTATGCAATTCAACAATTTCATTCTCCCGAAAATCCATCATTTATTTAGCATATTCACATCAAGAACAACACAATTCACCTTACCCAACATGCCCAACCCATAATTTTCACATTTTCAATCACATTTTAGTTTCTTCGCAGTCAAATTCTAATCCTAGCTACATATTTCCCCAAAATTCGATCAAGCATATATTTATCGAGTTCATACAATCAAAATGATACTACGAACATCAATCAATAATAACTTAAATGAATTCAAGCTCAATTTACAATTAGGGCAAGGTTTACTCATTTTACATGCTCAAAATCGAAAAATTTGTCAAGAATTGAGATGAAGTTAAAGAACATACCTTTAATTAGATGAAATCGAAGAAAAGTTGAAGAATAATTGTGCGTAGGTCCGTGTCACGTTGGGGAAGGAGGGATTTTTGGGTGTTTGTCGCGGAGGGGATGCGAAATGAGGGAAAAATGAGGGAAATTGGGGTTAAAAAGGGTGATTTTCGCGCGGGTCACCCGGCGACCCGGTGTGACCCGTCACGATTAACACCTCAACGTGTCACGGAGGGTAACGCGGAGCACCCCCTACGTGACACGGAGCCAACGCGGAGGTGTTCTGGAATTTTAAAAATTCCAGAATTACACCTCAACGTGTCATGGAGGTCAACGCGGAGGCCCTCCTCCGTGACACGGAGCCATCGCGCAGGCTCATTGTTTTGCCATTTTTTATTATTTTTCTTACCTCTATTTTTCCTTTTTAATCCTTTGCATTTTTTCCCTCCGTTCAACTTGAAATTCATCTCACAACAAGAAATTGGTTAGAATTCATAGGTTTCAACATAAAACACAATTTTTGTTTTTATTTTTATTTTTCTATCTTTTTCTCTTTTTCCTTTTTTTTTCTTTTTTCTTTCTTTCTACTAATTCTACTCAATTATTACAACAATTTCACGGGTTGCCTCCCGTGCAGTGTCTGGTTTACCATCGCGGCTTGATGTCATTGAAGCTTAGTCATCCTCTAGTGTGACAGACGTCTTCTCTCGACTACCGTCCTCACCCCTATGCTGCTTACACCGATGCCCATTAACTCCGACCGTGGCATTTCGATCTTCTTTCCACGATTCTAGTTTTTGGGGGTCCTTCACCGGTGGTTTTCCTACTGGCTCTAGCGAATCAACACTTTGACCTACATTCTCTCGATCAAGCACGTTGATCACTGAGAGTTCCTCATACACGTCCAGAAGCTTCGTGGTCTTGTACACATCAAATACCTCCACCTTGTCGTGTTCCCGCATGGTTAGCTGCCTTGCAGCTACATCAATCAGCGCTTTCCCGGTTGCCAAGAAAGGACGTCTCAAAATAAATGGGACTTCCGCATCCGGCTCAAAATCCAGCACAACGAAGTCTACCTGGAAGATAAGGGAGCCCACTTGCACCAGCACATCCTCTACAATGCCATCTGGTCTGGCCAAAGAACGATCCGCTAGTTGCAAGATCACTGTCGTTGGTCTAGGACTGCCTAGCCCCAATTTCTTGAATATCGATGTCGGCATCAAGTTAATGCTAGCTCCCAGATCACATAATCCACGAGCTCGAATACTCTGCCCGATTGTAAGTTGAATTGTAAAGCTCCCAGGGTTTTTGAGCTTTGTGGGCAACCTATTTTGTATCCGGGAAGTGCACTCCTCCGTAAGCGCCACCGTAGCGTACTCCGTCAACCTGCTTTTGTTTGCCACGATGTCCTCGATATATTTTGCGTACTTCGACACTCCCTGCAAAACATCAACAAGAGGTAAATTAATGTGTACCTGTTTAAGCACCTCCATGAACTTTTTGAAACACGCTTCCTCCTTGTGTTTCTTTAATCATTGAGGAAATGGGGGTGATGGTCTTTCTGGTTCAGCTTCCTTCTCCTTCCCCCTATCATCATTGTGTTCCCTCTCATTCTCCACTGCTCCCGACTACTGCGGTGGTCTTTCTGGTTCCACCTCCTTGAGTTGGAAACTACTCCTTGTGGTCACTGCATTCACTTGCTTGGGGTTGGGGTCAGTGTCACTCGGAAGTCCTCCTCTCATCCTGGTGTTCTAAGCTCCAGCTAGTTGCCCAAACTTGTACTCTGATGCCTTTGTAGATAACTAATTGTTCTTTACATAGGCTGCCAATTTCACATAGTCAGCCTGCAATTGAGCTTTGTTAGCTATCATCGTTTTGAACATTTCCTCGATGTCGGGTGATGGTGGTGGAGGAGGTGCATTGTTGCTTCTGTATTGCGACTGATAGTTTTGCTGCCCTCCTTGATTTCTCTGCGCCCCCTAACTCGAAATCTGCCCTTGATGGTTGTTACTACCCCAAGAGAAATTCGGGTGACTCCTCCAATTAGAGTTGTAGTTGTTGCCATACTGTTGGTCATTATTTCTCTGTACATTACCAACAAAGTTCACTGAATCAGGATTCGCACCACAACACTCAACTGAGTGTTCATTACTGCCGCACACATCACACCAAATCTGCTGCACTACATTCACTGGGGCGTGAGACTGATTCATGCTCATATTGCTGAAGCGGGTATTGAGTTGATTCTGTAACGCAGTTATCTATGCAGAAATAGCTGTAAAACCATCCACTTTCAAGAATCCTGCCGCTTTCCTTGTTCCTCCCCTAGAAGAGTCCCCATTCCACTTTGGATTTCCCTGCGAAATATGGTCAACAAAGTATACAGCTCCTCATAAGTTTTTTCTAATGCTTGTCCCCTAGCTGCTGAGTCTTCCAAGATTTTTGTGTGGGGTTCCAAACCCTCTATGAAAGTATGCACCAGCACATGATTGGATTGGTGATCATGAGGACAATCCCGCAACATAGATTTGAATCGTTCCCAAGATTGATACAAATTCTCCCCCTCTCTTTGTTTAAAACGTAGAATTTGACTTCTAAGTCTTGCTTTTTTACCGGTTGGAAAGAACCATATCAAGAATTTCTTTGCAAGATCATCCCAAGTAGTGATGGAATTGGGTGGCTCAACTTTCAGCCATCTCTTTGCTTCTCCCAAAAGTGAAAATGGGAACATTGTAAGCCTGACGTAATCGGATGACACTCCAGCGGGGATGTAAGTGTCACTTATCTCCCAAAAGTTTTGGAGATGTTGTCGTGGATCCTCGTGAGAGAGACCTGTGAATTACCCGCTGGTGTGCAGCAATTGCACCATATTCTGTTTAAGCTCGAACCTCCCTCCTGGCTCAGGTTTGCGAATGCTAGATGTAACGTTGTTAGCATGTGGGATTGCCACTTCGTGAACAGGCCTGGCTTCCATTTCTTCGGGCACTAACACTGCCCTTACAAGTGGTGGATTCTGTTGTTTCCCAGGATTGTTTGTCTGAGCAACCGCAGCTTTTTCTCTAGAGCTTCTCTCCTTTGATGATGGAATTGTCTTTTCGGCTCTAAGTGTGAATCCACCAGCTCCTTGTCTCTTGCCAGTGTTCAACAGAATTCAATATCTGCAAAAGACAGGCTAAGACCAAGTTGTCAGCACTAATAAGAAATCGTAAACTAACACTTAAGAAAACAATTTTACCAATTGCCAATCCCCGGCAACGGCGCCAAAAACTTGTTCGGTGGTTTGGAATGCCTACACGCAAGTGCACGTGGTCGAACAAGTAGTAAAATGGATAGAGTAGCCAAGTATCGATCCCACAGGGACTGGACCACGGTAATAATCTAATCAAGTGTTAATAAACTCTAACTCTAATAATGTAGACAACAGTTTCAAGAAGATTTTGGGAGTTTGTTTCCTAATTTATACTAATCTAAAACAAATGTACAAATTGAGTCTAAACTATAGTAATGAGCATGTTGAGGTTAAAACGAACATGCGGGGAAGCAATTTATTGACACAAATTGGTTAATCTTTCCTTCGGTTGCTAGTCAAGAATTATTGCCTATGGATTAAAAGTCTCGTATTTAACCCAACATAAGAATCATCAACCTTCCACCTATATTTCTGTGACAAAAAGAAATTCATGTTCTATCCATACAAAACCGATTCCTTAATTGACTAATACGACTTTCAGATATATTTATATTCTGAAGGTCAATCAATTCTCAATTTTCCTAAACCAAGAAGAGATCATATCCTACCAATTCACAACTTTCCAATTTCTTTCTCTTTCGAGCGCAAACCGGATTTTTTAGATATACATTAATATTGGCCAAACATCAATGCAGTAAGAATAAGAATTAATAGAACAACCATGGAAGAAAAGATGAAACACCAAGATGATCAATAATTACATTCCACTACAAATGTTCTTAACCTCAGCAAGAAGTTAATTTAGCCACTCATTTATGGATTAAACATCATTAAATGAGTGTAAATCGTACAAACAATTGAAATAAAGGAGGAAGAGATAGAGAAGAACCCTAAGATTTTCATCCCCTCAAATGCCTGTAACCCACGTTCCTGCTCAACCAAGTTAGAATAATTAAAAATAAACCTAAGTGTGCTATTTGTACTAGTAGGAATTTTTCCCGGAATAACAAGCAACATGTCACAGAGTGCATCGCGGAGCACTGCCTCCGTGACACGCCACAAACTCAGACCCTCACTGGAATCCGGTCCTCCAGTTAATTACGCCCAACGTGCCACGGCGTACAACGCGTGGCTTGGCCAACGTGCCACGGCACCAACGCAAACCTTCACTGGAACTTGGCCTATTTTAATCATATGAGGCAGAATGCCTCCGCGATGGCAGGGTGACACGGCTCCATCACGGAGCTCCTTAATTTGCTGCATTTCCTTGGCCGTTTCCACTGCTCGCTTCCGAGTCCATTCCCGATTTCTCCCAACATGCATCTTAGCTTCCTAAAATTACATTTTTCCTGCAAAACAACACTAATCATGTTGGTTAGTATAAATTCACATTTTAACTACAAATCACATGAGAATGTACAAATATAGATGGATAAACAAGACGAAATGAAGCATTTGAGTATCACTTGGGCATATAATTCTGCCCAAGATCACATTGGATGCTTTTGTCTATGAATTCATACAAGTTCTTGAGAAATGTTTAGTTATTTTGATAGTCATTTATGTGCATTATACAGGAACATAAAACAAAGAAAAGAAATGGTGTGAAACAAGCTGAAACAACAACATGACGGCCTATCTGATGGGTCGTCACCAGTATGATGGACCATCACCTCCACCAGAAGGCCTAGAGAGAAGCAGAACAAAAAGAAGTGAAAGTTACGGTCTAGGTGACGAACCGTCACCTCTCCAATGGACCGTCACATAGATAAAGAATCAATGGCGCACTGGATACAGAGCGACGGATTAGGTGACAGACTGTCAAGCGCACCATCAACAAAATGATGATTTGCTGCTACACTGGATAAGAGTGATGGCTCAAATGACAGAGCACCACATGGCGGTGGGATGTCAGGTTGGGCATCATCGAAGAAGCAGGACCCCAATTTTCAAAACAGTTTTTGGATTAGTTTAGACTATAAATAGTAGCTTCTAGATTTATTTTAGGAACTAATATTTTTTTGAGAGAAAAGAATGATTGGAGCGGTACTTTTAAGGGAGAAAAATGATACTTTTGAGGGAATTATAAGAGAAATATTATTGTGTTTTTGGAACCAAAATCAATTTTTCATCTCTTCTTTGTAAATTAAACCTTCCCTGGTAATGTAATTGTTGTTGTGAATGCAATGAAAATGTGTGGCTAAGACTCATTACTAGTGTTGTGTGATTCATGGTAGACTGACATGCTAAACGAGAATGGTGTAGGGCCTAATTGAAGGTAAATGTGTGTATTACTAGTGTCTTTGTTTTGAATGATTTCTAATGATTGCAAATATTAGAACAAACCCTAGATTTTTGACATGTATGAGTAAGGAGTATAAATCTGGAAGAAAATGGATTAGTATTGGGGATTCAATTCATTAAACCTTGACTGATGATTAATGTTGTACTAAGATTAATAAACCTAGCTTAATTCTTGTAACTCATTTATTATCACTCTTAGGTTTAGAAGATAAGTGTGATACTTGTCTGAATAGGTTGAGAAACATTTGGATAGGATAACCGAGTTAGCAAAGTACACACTTAACATTAAATGAGTCCCCTCTGGTCATTCACCAAACTTTGTTAGGAAAGCCATGATGATCATAAACCTAGCTTATTTCTTATTGAGTTCAACCATAATCAATCGTAATTGGTACTTCTTATATTTCACAAATAGTGGAGTGAAGCTCAATTCCCAAACCCCCAACATTAAGAAAATATTAGATTAAAAGCAAATAACTGCATAAGACTTTATTTCACCATATGTAGGATTTAACCCAAAACTTGTTGGGTTCTACATTTGACATCGACTATATTATACTTCTTATCATACAGGTGTAATTTGGGTGTATCAAAGTTTGGCGTCGTTGCAGAGGAATGCAATTTTAGATTGAGTTAAGTGCACTTATTTGAGTCTTAGTCTTATTTCCATGTGTTACTTTACTTTGTTGTTTGTTTCGATACAGGGTACATGTAGTGCATGTCGAATACCCAAAGCCGAGTAAATCGTTAACTCCTTATAATCTTGAGTTATAGAGAACATTAAGGAGAGATATGAATGCACAAGAGCGTAAGCAGAAAGGTTTCAACAACTTCCTAATGCTAAAGTCATCTTCTGTGGCCCAGGTAGTAACTACTTTACAGGAAAGGGGAGCAATGGAATACACTATTGTGGTCGCCGAAACGGCAATAAATGAGCAAAATATAGAGGATGTGGCCTTTTGAAATCATCACCAGCCTCAACGAGCTAGGGTACAACACCATCCACCAATTCCATTTGATTATTAAGATGACGATAATGTTGATTAGGATGGAGTTGGCGCCACTAGGTACATCATCTCTCCCCCTTTAGCTACAAGAGAGAAGTTTAACATCACAAGTACTATGATCCAATTGTTGAACTTGAAAGGCTTGTTTCAAGGAGTAGATGGTGATGACCTAAATCTGCGTATGATGAACTTTGTGGGCATCTGTAAATCATTCGATCTGCCAAGGGTTAGTTAGCATGATATTCGATTGAGGTTTTTTCTGTTGTCTCTATCCGGGGAGGAAAAAATGCTGCTAAGTGATTTGATGACACAATTATGAACTGGAGAGAGCTGAAAGATGCTTTTCTGGAGAGATTCTTTCCACCATCCAGAATATTGCAACTGAGAGGTGAAATAAAAAATTCTAGGCAGCTACCTGGTGAGGCATTGCATGAGGCATGGATGTGATTCAATAAGAAACTCAAGTAGTGCCCCACCCATAAATTGTCTAATGAACGTTTGATGGAGATTTTTTACAGGTCTCTAAATACGACAACTAAGTCAAATGTTGATACTGTGATTGGAGGGTCATTCATGTCCTAAAACCTACAATGAGGCAGCAGTTGTACTGGAGAGAGTCACTAAGACCACCAGGGCTTGGCACACTAGAGAGTCTAAAGTCTTTGGTAACTCATATGTAGTGGGGTCAACTATTGAGCAGCGATGGAAAGAAGAAGAGAGAGATTAACATATGGCACATATGAAAACTCAGTTGGAATTGATTATTAAACATTTTCTTGTAGGGGGTGCCGAGAAAGTGAATGTTGTGGGTAAAGCTGCTAGACAAGAGGAACATGGATCAGACTCGGAAGAAGAAGCTAAATACCTGAACAACATAGGGGTTTTCCGAGCCAATGGCCAAGGAAATCTAGGTCAGAACTATCCAAAGGACAACTATTATGATAGAGCTGGTTACAGAGATAGAGAATAGGGCAACTAGAAGAATAAAGAAAGATATAGAAATGATTGTAACAGCATATATGTGCCCCCTAGAAATTGAGAGAGGAGCAGTACTAATGAAGAAAGATCAAAGGTGGTGGAAATGTTAGTCAAAGTACTACAAAGTGTTGAATCTACTGACTCGGGAGTTTAAGAGATGAAGAGTGACCTCTGCAATATAAGTCAGCTTGTAGACTTACACTCAACTTCCATTAAGCAGCCGGAGTACCAAATGGGGTAAATGTCTGCTGCCCTTAATTAGAGGAAGAGTGGAACCTTGCCAAGTGATACAGTGTAGAATCCAAGGAAGGATAGCTAATGCATGGCTATTATAACTAGAAGTGGAAATAAGTTTTCTTAGACTACTCATATTGGCGCGTAGAAAATTGAGGAGTTAGCTTAAAAGATAGAACCCATAGTTGAGGATGAAGGGAGAAGCTGAATCAACTAAGCTCGGAAGACAAGAAGTTGCAGAGAACAATCAAGAGGATGAAGGTCATGCAGAAACAAAGGGGGTGGTTAATCCTTTAACTCAAATTTCAAGACCTCCACCTCGATTCCCTTAGAGGTGGTTTAAAAAGAAGGTGGAAGATGATTAACTCCACAATTTCAAATCCATGTTGAAGTAATTATTGGGAAATATCCCATTGGTAGATACCCTTGAGAAGATGCCAGGTCAGGCAAGTTCATGAAAAACTTGGTCAAAAAGAAGAGAACTGTCATCTATGAACCAGCAGACAACATTCACCCTTGCAGCATGATCTCTTCATGTTCTCTGGTTCAAAAGAAGGAGGATCCAGGTGCATTCACAATTCCGGGCACAATTGGATCCTTCAACTTCTTTAAATCTCTATTTGATTTGAGTGCCAGCATCAACTTGATGCCGATGGACATATACAGAGAGTTGTTCTTGGGAGCCCCCAAAGAGACTACAAGGAGATTATTAATGGTAGACCAGTCAGTTAAGAGGCCCCTGGGTATTTTGTATGGTGTGCTAGTTAAGGTGGAACATTTTATATTTCCTGCAAATTTTGTAATCTTGCATTGCGACATGTAATTTAAAGTTCCTATAATCTTGGGTAGGCCATTATTTGCAACTGGATGAGCATTGGTGGATATGGAGAATGGAGAGTTGAAATTCTAACTCCACAACATGGAGGTAAGGTTCTATGTCTGTAAGTCCATGAAACAGTCAAGAGACATGATTGTGGTCTATGTTATTGATGTTATCAATGATGAGATGGTTCAAGCACCAAGAGAAGATAACTACACAATTGATATTTTAGCTGCAGTGATAATGAACTTTGATGAAGATCATATTCAGGAGTATGAAGTTCATAGGTAGTGAATGCATTTAGCAGGGATGGGGTATTATTCTTATACCCCAAAGAAATTGGATTTGGATTTGAAGAATAGACCCACTCCTCTAGCGAATCTCTCTATTGAAGAATCACTAGTGTTGAGTTGAAAGCATTACCTAGTCATTTGCATTATCTGTTCTTGGGAGATAACAACAAACTCCTAGTCATCGAGGCAACCGATCTATTCAAAAGGAAGGTTGAAACTCTAGTTACAGTGCTAAGAAATATATGAGGGCAATCAGATGGAAAATTGCTGACATTAATTGAATCCCCCTGAGATAATGTACTCACAAATTTCAGTGGGAAGAAGACTGTATCCCAAGCAGAGGACATCAGCGCAGGCTCAATCTTCCAATGAAAGAAGAGATAAGAAAAAGATAATTAAATGGTTGGATGCAGATGTCATATATCAAATCTCCGATAACAAGTGGGTTGAGTTCGGTGCAATGTGTCCCTAAAAAGAGAAGCTTGAGTATGGTGGCAAATGAGCGGAACGAGTTGATTGAATTAAGACCCATCACGGGTTGGTGTGTTTGTATGGACTACCAGAAGTTAAACACATGTACACTCAAAGATCACTTCCCTATGCCATTCACGGATCAAATTCTTAATAGGTTGGCAGGCAGAGGTTGGTATTGCATCTTAGATTATTATTCTGGATATAACCAAATATCAGTGCACCAAAGGATCAAGAGAAAAAAACATTCACTTGTCCTTGTGGGACCTTTGCTTTCCAATGCTTACCATTCGGGTTATTTAAATGTCAATTTTCTCTAATATGGTGGAAGATACCTTGAAGTTTTTATGGACGAGTTCTCAATCATTGGTGACACCATTGGAGACTACTTGGACAATCTTACTAAAGCCTTAGACTGATGTGAGGAAGCAAATTTTGGTGTTGAATTGGGAGAAATTCCATCTTACGGTGAAAGAAGGCATTGTGTGAGGTCCCAAGATATTAGATAAGGGTCTAGAAGGGGACAGGGCAAAGATTGAGGTGATTGAGAAGTTGCCTCCACTGATTTCTGTGAAGGGAGTGACAAGTTTTCTAGGCCATGCAGGATTTAACCAAATATTCATAAAGGAATTCTCAAAAATAGCTACTTCATTGTGCAATTTTATTGGACAAAGATACCAAATTTATGTTTGATGAAGAATGACCGAAGGCTTTTGAAAACTTGAAGGCTAAATTAATGGCTACCCCAAAAATAGTTGCACTAGGTTGGTCAAAACCTTTTGAATTGCACTCGGAGTTGTATTGGGGGCAGAAGAGAGACAAGATGTTCCACCCCATCTATTATGCTAGTAAAGAATTTAATGGGACACAAAAGAACTACATATGATAGAGTAGGACTTGTTGGTCGTAATATATGCCCTTGAGAAATTTATGACTTATTTTCTTGGCACCAAAGTTATTGTGCACACTGATCGTGCTACCTTGTGATATCTCATGGAAAGGAAAGATGCCGAACCAAGACTAATAAGATGGGTCCTTCTGCTACAAGAATTAGACTTTGAAGTCAAGGACCATAAAGGATGTGAAAATCAAGTAGCAGATCACTTGTCCTGACTTGAAGATGAGGGTAGAGTAAGAAATGAAGAGGATATTGATCACTCCTTCCCTGATGAAGAGGTATTAGCAGCAACAGTCGATCTCATTCCACGGTTTGCTGACTTCTCCAATTACATTGTTAGTGGTATAATTCTCAAACACTTACTTTCCACCAACAGAAAAATTTCCTTCATGATGTGAACAAATTCTTTTCCGATGAGCCATACTTATTCTGAGTTTGTGCTGATAATCTAATACGAAAGTGTGTTCTAGAAGCATAAATGTTAAGTATCTTGGAGGCATGCCATTCCTCTCCTGTTGGAGGACACCATGGGGTTGCTTGGACAGCGCAGAAAGTTTTGCAATGTGGATGATACTGGCCTACGATTCATTAGGATGCGCATGACTTTGTTAAAGCATGTGATAAATGCCAATGATACGGTGATATATCTAGAAGGCATGAGTTACCTATGACCCCTGTCCTGGAAGTGGAACTGTTTGATGTTCGGGGTATAGACATCACGGGTCTGTTTGTGAGCTCATATGGCTTGAAGTACACCTTGTTAGCGGTTGATTATGTCTTAATGTCGGTAGAGGATGTCACATTGGTAGATAATAATGGCAAAAGTGTTTCAACATTCCTGAGGAAGAATATATTTTCAAGGTTTGGAACTTCGAGAACTATCATCAGTGATGGGGGGTCTCATTTTTGCAACAATGTTATTAGTGAGTTACTGGCAAAGTATGGAGTTAAGCAGTATAAACTAGCCACCCCTTATCATATTCAATACAGTGGGAAGATAGAGGTGTCAAACTGGGAGATTAAGTCCATTCTGGCCAAAATAATGAATACTAACTGAACATATTGATCTCGAAAACTTGATGATGCATTATCGGCGACCGAACAACATTCAAACCTCTTATTGGGATGTCTCCATATCAGTTAGTTTTCTAGAAAGCTTGTCATTTACCAGTTGAGTTGGGGCATAAATTTCTGTGGGCGCTAAAGAAGCTCAACTTGAGTTGGAGCGAGGCTACACATTTGAGGCTGGGTCAGATTAATAAGACGGATGAGTTTTGTCTAAGGGCATACGAGAGAGCAACTTTGTACAAGGAAATTATGAAGATGTATCACGAAAGAAGGATTGAAAAGAGGAAGTTTAGCCCTGAAAATCTTATGTTGTTTCTTAACTATAGAGTCCGGCTCTTTCCGAGCAAACTCCGATCCAAATGGTCTGGCCCGTTCAAAGTGACACAAGTATTCCCATCTGGAGCTATTGAGCTTTAAAACCAAAAAGGGGAATGTTTCAAAGTGAATGGCCAACGAGTAAAGCTATACCACTGAGTATCTGTGGAGGTGAAATTGTTTGAAGTGGTGTACCTTGATGAAGTCTGAGTACTCAAGGTACCCAAGTTGTGCCGCGATGTCAAACCAGGCGCTACTTGGGAGGCAACCCAAGATTTGTTATATTTTGTATATCATACTTGTTTGATTTTGATATTATGTTTGTTTGAAGGGGGTATTAAGTGTGCAGATACATATATTCATGCAGCTGGTGACGACCATCATTGATGGACTGTTAGAAATGTGACGAACCATCACTGTGAGCCTTCAAGATGAAAGAAAATAACAGGAATTCTGGATAACCTCAACGACTGAGATGAAGAACTATCAGATGTATAATGGGCCATCAATTGGATCGTCAAATGAAGTCTCAAAAACATGGAACCTAGATAGGGGCGATGGTGTATCTGATAGGATGTCAACCCTGTAACAGATCATTAATACCTTCATCACATGTAGATAACTGAACGCATCAGTAATATTAGCATGATAGGTAAGTTGACGGAATGTTGCATGATCGATGGACCGTCACTTGCTCCATCAACTAGCCAGGTAATTAAGTTCCTAATAAGCCCTACCCGACCCATCCTAACCTTGTTAACTCGGATCCAACCCAATGTCACTATTAAGTACCCCAACTGTTTAAATTTTTGTTCCTTTTATTTCACTCTTCCTACTTCATCTCATACCCTCGATCAAACCCAACAATCGCCTGGCTTCTGATCCTTCCTTTCCTAGTTGATCCTCACTCAAATTCTGGTGTCTGGTGAATTTTAGTGCACAGAACCTAATGCAATTTCTGTGAATATTTTTCCCGAACAGCAAAGGTATGTCATTCGTATTTCACTCTTATTCATAGTGTGTGAGGTACGCAATAAGGTTGATGTTGTCAATACAACAAAACATAGTCTTAGAAATTAGTAAGTCATTTGGAATACTTGTGAAAAGTGTGTAACCCTAGGAGTTTTATTTTGAATATATGCAAAGTTGTTGTATTGGATGGAACCCTATGTATATATTTAATGGTTGTGTATTATGATGGATTGAATGGCAACATTCCTAATGGTTATAGTCTATTTTTATGTTTTCTTTTGGATTGTTTTGGTCTAGGGATGCACGGTGTTGGGAAGCTTAAGTATCCACCATTGTTGTGCACAATAGATGCTTGATGGGATAAATGAAGAGCCATCAATTGACTGATGAACCATTTTCTGTATCGTCATCCTTGAACAAAATGAATATCGCATCTGATGGAGGAAGTGACAGACCAACATATTAATTCCGGACTATCACATTCATCATCATTTGTGGATTCTAATGGGGTTCTACTAGATTAGGAGTAACGAAGCTTGTGGCGGACCATCACCATGGTGACAGGCCGTCATCTGAAATCGCCACCTTTTTGTGAATTTTAGCAATTACTGGTGAAGCTTGATGGTGGAGATTTCGAGACATCACTTATGTGATGGACCGTCAACTAAGATGCCAGTTGGTAATTAAATTTAGATTAAATGCCTTATTTGTGAAATGCTTTTTCAGATTAACATGGACACTAATAGCTCAAATTTTGCAAGAAATCATGCCACTTGTCTTTCAACCTATCGAAGGTGGTGCAAGAAATAGGAGTGACAAAGCGGACAATACGCACCACCTCCGAGATGAAAACACTGACTGTGAAGAGGAAATGCAAGATGTTAAAATTAATGCACCATCACCGGGTTACAAAACTAGATGCACTGCTAGACAATAAGTTGGAAATCCCCAGTCTGATGAGGGAAATGATTCTTCAGCAGACAAATCTAGTTCAAGTAGTGACAACCCTAATTCAAATGAAGTGTAAATGAAGCTTCTAGCAGCCTGGTAGAAGACATTGATCCAATAAGGGGAGACATCATAAAGGGAAAAACACCAGGGTTCAGAGATAGTCAGCGCTAGCAAGTATAAGCAGCTGAAAAAACACTTCCAAGAGGGTCTCACTTCTAGAGACAGAGGACATCTCAAATGTAGCATTACGGAGGAAGTAAGGATCATCGACTCAGAGTTTCCCGAGTACTTGGATATTAAGGCCAAGTATAAGTTTTATGGATTTAGATGGATGAGTGAAGAACCATGTCACTATTACCGTACCACGGTTCATAAATTCTAGGCGAACTACATAACTGTTCTTGATGATCTTTGCAAAAAGGGGATGAAACCATCAAAAATGATAATTCATAAGAGCTTACTAGTCCGGGGAGAGATGATATATATCTTAGCAGAGTTCATAAATAGAATTCTCTATGGGCTTGACTTTATTCCACCGGTGAACATCACTGAATTTGAATATCGTATTAGAGAGCGACATAATCAGTGTGGCTGGTTGGTGTAGGTCTTAATGGATGGACATCCCTCATGTCTAGTGAACACCAACTAGGAAAGTGTAGTGAAGTCCACACTGAAATTTGCAGTGTAGTTTTGGTTGGCAGTGGTTCGACTTTGACTATTCCAAACAGGGGGAGATAACACTCTGGCTGAAGATAGAGTAGTTCTAGTAGCGAGCCTAGTGTCGGGATTCCCGTTGAACATGGGAGAAATTATCAACAAGAAGATGAATTGTAGAGCAGTGAAGTTATCCACTTCATTTCCCTTTCCATGCTTAATCACCCGACTATACAGAGAAGCCCATGTAGCTATATTGGTTAGAATTGGTGTGGAGACCTCTGCTTCAAAGAAATATGACTTAGAGAAATCAAATGATGAAACCAAATATGAGTTAATGCTTCCCCAATAATATTTGCACTAGATTGGTCTCAACCCTTTGAAGTGATGTGTGATGCTAGTGGGTTTGCACTCAGAGTTGTATTTGGGAAGAAGAGAGAAAAGATATTCCACCCCATCTGTAATGCTAGTAGAGCATTGAATGGGGCACAAAAGAACTACACTATGACAGAGAAGGACTTATTGGTCGTGGCATATGCCTTTGAGAAATTCATGACTTATTTTCCTGGAACCAAAGTTATTGTGCACACTGATCGTGCCACCTTAAGATATCTCATGGAAAAGAAAGATGCAAAACCAAGTTTAATAAGATGGGTCCTTCTGCTACAAGAATTTGACTTTGAAGTCAAGGACCGTAAAGGATGCGAAAAACAAGTAGCGGATCACTTGTCCTGACTTAAAGATGAGGGTAGAGTAAGAAATGACGAGGATATTGATGACTCCTTCCCTGGTGAATAGGTATTAGCAGCAACAGTCGATCACATTCCATGGCTTTCTAACTTTGCCAATTACATTGGTAGTGGTATAATGACGAAACACTTAACTTTCCACCAACAGAAAAAATTCATTAATGATGTGAACAAATACTTTTGGTATGAACCATACTTATTGCGAGTTTGTACTGATAATCTAATACGGAGGTGTTCTCTTTAAGCATAAATGTTAAGTATCTTTGAGGCATGCAATTCATCTCCTGTTGGAGGACACCATGGGGTTGCTACATCAAGATGTGCATGACTTTGTGAAAGCATGTGATAAATGCCAATGATAGGGTGATACATCTAGAAGGCATGAGTTACCTATGACCCCTGTCCTTGAAGCGGAACTGTTTGATGTATGGGTTATAGACTTCATGGGTCTATTTGTGAGCTCATATGGCCTTAAGTCCATCTTGTTTGTAGTTGATTATGTCTCAACGTGGGTAGAGGATGTCACATTAGTAGATAATAATGGCAAAAGTGTTTCAACATTCCTGAGGAAGAACATTTCATCAAGGTTTGGAACTCCGAAAACTATAATCAGCGATGGGGGGTCTCATTTTTGTAACAAAGTTATTAGTGCGTTACTGGCTATGTATGGAGTTAAGCAGCAGAAAATAGCCACCCCCTATCATCTGTAATCCAGTGGGCAAATGGAGGTGTCAAATTGGGAGATTAAGGCCATTCTGGCCAAAACAGTGAATGCTAACTGAACATATTGGTCTTGAAAACATGATGATGCATTATAGGCGTACCGAACAACATTCAAACTGCTTATTGGTCTGAGGACATCTCAAATGAAGCATTGCGGAGGAAGTGAGGATCATTAACTCTAAGTTGCCTGAGTACTTGGATATTAAGGCCAAGTACAAGTTCTATGGCCTGAAATGGATGAGTGAAGTAGCAGGTCACTATTACCATATAATGGTTCTCGAATTCTATGCGAACTACATAGCTTCTCTTGATGGTATTTACAAAAAGGGGCTGAAACCATCGGAAGTCATAATACAGAAAAGCATAGGTGTCTGGGGAGAGATGATAGATATCTCAGCAAAGAACATAAATAGAATGCTCTACGGGCCTGACTTTATGCCACCGGTGAACATCACCAAATTTGAATACCGAATGAGAGAGTGGCATAATCAGCGTGGCTAGTTGGCGCATGTCTTAATGGATGGAGAACCCTCATGGCTAGTGAACACCAACTAGGAAAGTATAGTGAAGTCCACACTGACATTTGCAGCGATGTTTTGGTTGGCAGTGGTTCAACTTCGACTATTCCAAACAGGGGGAGATAACACTTTTGCTGAAGATTCAGTGGTGCTAGTAGCGAGCCTGGTGTTGGGATTTCCATTTAACATGGGAGAAATTATCACCATGGAGATGATTTGTAGAGCGGTGAAGTTATCCACATCATTTCTCTTTCCATGCTTAATCAGTCGGCTATACAGAGAAGCCCATGTAGCTATATTGGTTAGAATTGGTGTGGAGACCTATTCTACAAAGAAAATTGACTTAGAGAAATTAAAGGATGAATCAAGATATGAGTTAATACTTCACAAACCAATCCCTAAAGTGTTCAGCCAAGCGGACAAAAAGCAATGGCACAGGAAACATCCACTGAGCCAGCTGGAGAAGCCATAGAAGCAGAGTAAGTTTGCACAGCTGTCCTAATTCATACATTAACACCATCAACTTTTGGTGTGGCCACGACATAATCGAAGGAGGGATCAGCTGAAACATCATCTATTATGCCCTGATGTTCACCATACGCATTCACTCCAGCAAGCACTGCTCGAGTGGTAAGAAAAGCAAATAGACAAGACAAGCAATTGAAGCTGTTGGTGGAGCAGCTAGGCCCTTTTTTTAACCGAGCCACAATAGCCAACTTAGAACCATAGAAGCACCTTTATGCTTGCATGGATGATATAAAAGTGAGGGTGAATGACATGATGAAGGACCTCACAGTGCCAGAGTAGGAAAACATTGCAGCTAAGATAAAAAAGGCTCAGAATGACATTCTAAAGTTACGACAAAAATGGAAACCCCAGAGTTCTCTTTTCCCAAATTTGAGGCGTCAGAGGACGATGCACTCTTTATTGATCTGCTGGGCGAGCATCATAAGGAAATTGTGAAATGGCTGAGAGGTGGTGTCAGAGATGAGGGAAAATCCCACAAGAAGAAAAAGAAGAAGCACAACAAATACGAGAAGGCAGAGTTGAAGGAGGCTCTGAATCCATCTAGGATGGAAATGGACATGCGTATTGAGGAGATGTAGGCCAAGGTTGGTCGAGCCTCTTCAACTAAGCAACCCAAGTTGAGAGGCATGTTATAGGAACCACAATTCATTCAGAGTTGATGACTCTAGCCACACCACCTACAGCTACAGAGGCTGCCCCACATGATCCTTTGAGCATGACAGCCGCCGCTGAAGCCACTGCTGACGGCTCTGGGGTCACTCCACCATAGAAAACTATGCCAAACTCTAGAATATTGAGCTTCACAGGTTTATCCAATTTCCAATTCGACATATTTACCGATATGCATTGGGACAAGTCTTTTTTTTTTGTTGGGGGCGGGGTACTGTTAGTCTGTCACACTAGTTGATTTCGAAATTGTGGTGTTTAATCTGAAAAAGAAAATTTAAAAAGAAAAATAAAGCTTTTGTGGAAATGAACATCTTTTTGTTAAACCTTGTTGGAAAATAGAGACCCCTGCAATCTTTTCATGTGGCATGCGTCTATTGTTGTAACATATTAACTTTGAAGGATCTATGCTTCACATTATTTGTATACTAATATAACTAATGTGCTTAAGCTAGTGTACATGGTGATAATCAGTCAATAATAATGCAAATTGATGTTGTTCTGGAATTATGCATGTATCTCGAAGTTGCCTAGTTATCTTTTTAAGGTAGTAGGATAACTGACTAGGAAAGGATCATAGGCCATCTGTTGCAATTAGTCCACTAAGCTTATATGAATATCCAAAAAATGTATATAATCCCTTGAGCCTTCATTTTGATCCTGATTATTATACCCTGGGAATCCAAGGATCACACCCGAGAGTCAAAATGGTGAAAAACTAAAACTTCAAAACCAGGTCATAGAATGAATCATGAGGAGACTCGTGAGGAGTGACCACGGGCATGAAGATGAGTCATGGTGAGGCCTCACGACTCGTGAGGTCACCCATGGCCTCGACTGGTTGTTTGGACAAGAGGCTTTGGGCAATAGAAGCCACGGATCGTGACCATGAGTCGTGGTCACCCACCACAAGTCTTGGTGTCTTCCGTGATGTCCCCTAGTTGTTTTGAGCAGTGTACCAGATGACTCATGGCCATGAGTTGTGGCCTTTGAGCACGAGTCGTCCAGTCCCTCGTGGGGACTATCAGTCAGCCAAATTATGTGATTTTAGTAATGGATTTTCCATAATTCCTATGTTCTAGGGGCCTATACTACGTCGTTTAAGGCTCGTTTTATAGGGTTTTAAGAGGGGAAACCCGTTCTAAGAAAATTCATTCCATGCATGCAAACGTGAGAGTTTGAAGAGTGGATTTAGAGCAAGTTTTGAAGGTTTCCATTGGAATCTCATCTTGGGCAATTAGAGAAGTGGTAAAATCATTACTTCCAGGTATCTAGGGATATGAGTGGGTGTTTGCTTCCATACCCATGCCCAATCCCAATCTAAGTATGAGAAATTCCTATGATTAAGTATTATACCCCGAGAACTCAAAGATCAGACCTAGGAGTTGAAATGGGGAAAAAACTAAAAAATTGGTACTTCAGTTGTGGGACGAGTGGTTGGACGACTCGTGAGAAAATCCCATGAGCTTTCAGGTGACTTGTGGGGAGGCCTGGAGGAATTGAAGTGTAGAGGTCCCCAAAAGCATGGGCACGACTGACCACGACTCGTCAAGTCAACCGTGGGGTGAGGGTGAATAATAAATGAAGTCAACCTGTGTACCTAATGAAAAGACCCCACGAGTCGTGTTCTGTCCCCATGATTTGTGGGATGATTTGTGATAAAGCAGGATATGTTTTATTTGAGACTATGGCAGTGTAGATGATGGGAGGTGATCACGAGTTGTGGTCACAAGCAACGGATGATTAATTCACCCATAACGAACCCAGGAGATCTGATAAGCAGTGTACCTGATGAACGACTCCACGAGTTGTGGCCTCTCATGACGAGTCATTAGGTCCCTCACTGGGACCCCCTGACAATTATTTTCAGCGATTTTAGTAAGGGCTTTTCTATAATTCCGATGTTTCTAAGACCTATACTACATCGTTTAAGGCTCATTTTACAAGGTTTTAAGAGGGGAAAACCTATTCTAAGCTAGTTCATTCCATGCATGCAAACTTGAGAGTTTGAAGAGAGGATATAGAGCAAGTTTTGAAGGTTTCTATTGGAATCTCATCTTGAGAAATTAGAGAAGTGTTAAAAACATTCCTCCCAGGGATGTAGGATGATGAGTGGGTGTCTCCTTCCACACCTATGTCCAATTTCTATCAATTCATGAAAATTTCCTATGATCAAGTATGGGGTTTTTACCCAATTTCATAATTCTTTAATCTCTATACATGTGTATGATTAGATTATGTTCATATTGTTGAATTGTGAAGCTTGGGAAGATTTTAAATTTTTTTCAATCAAGAAAAACTTGTGTTTTCTAAATTATGAAAATTGAATGCCCATAGATAAGAAGTTCATGAAAGTAGAGAATGTTGATGGATGTATAATGATGATGAGATTTGATGATGAAAAGCATATTTCTGAAGCTGCCCATGATTATGATATTGTTTTCAAAATGAATTTAGTAGATCCAAGTATGGTGAAGCTTTGGGCGATGCCCATATGTTGAATTAAAATGATGATTTTCCTGAAATAAGATTACCACATTATTTAAAGCGAAGTCTCCCAAATTTCATATTATTATCTTGTGGTATGTTTCAAATTAAGGCTTCTTATAGGCATAAGTTCATAACTGAGATGTATGTCATTATAGAGCTTTGTAAAAGGACATTATTGTGCTTCATTTCATACGATGTTGATTTATGCATGATTTCTTCTTGAGCTTCGTCAATAGATGATGTTGAGCTTCGTTATATACGATGTAGAGCATTGCATGTTCTTTTGGAGAAGAGTCTAGCATCGAGTGGACTAAGGGTCAATCACTCTATGCCCCAGAACTACGTACCAATGTAGGTTTAATATTGTATGAATTGTGACCTCCCTAGTGAGCTTCCCCATGCCCGAATGGGCCTTCATCTTGATATCGATATCATGATAGCGTCCTTAGCCCTAAAAAGGTTTTGGATGGCTCTGTCCAATTGAGTGTAATAGTCATGACCACGTAAGCTCTATCGTGGTATGTCGATTAAGTGACGAGTCTCCCGTTGTCTATATGATTTAGATTTGCATATTCATTACCTATGATTGTTACTATAAGCATGCATGTTCTAAAAACAAGGTTTGACTCATTGTTCATCATTAATCATAAATGTTACATTTTAGGTTTGAATCCTTCGAATTAGTCATGATATTATAAAGTTATGCATGGTCATATTATGATAAGATTACGATCTCAGAATGAATGCATGTAGCCCTTTCTCCTCATACTTGAAAGCTTATGATATGTTATGAAATGTTTTAAATAATTTATTTTACTTAAGTGGTGTTACTTACCTTTCATACTCAGTACATTTCACGTACTGACCGCATTCATTCTACGATGTATCATTTCATGATATAGGACCCAGCTCCCAAGATCAGCCCCGTTCGTAGTCGCTTGTCAGAGTTAGCTCCCACTTAGTTGGTGAGTCCTCATCCTCCAAGGACTAGACTATCATTTTCATTTATGTATTTCAAGTTTCAATGGTTGTGTCCTATCAACTCTTCCAGATTAGACGTTTTCAGACTTAAGTATGTGTAGCTTCAGATGTTATTCTGATATTATGTTGAATTAGATTTCCACTGAGTTATATTGATGAGTTCGTCATTTTATCGAACGCGTTAGATGTGTTCTTATGCCATGGGTTGACTTGGGGTGTCTCGAAGTCCCTTGTCGCTTGTCTATGATTCGGGCCTTCGTTTGGGTCGTGATAAACTTGGTATTAGAGCCATAGGTTTTGAAGTGTCCAAGGGAGTCTGAAAGTTGCGTTAAGTAGAGTCTTTTTCATGAGTGTAAAGCGCGCCACACTTATGATGAAGAGGCTATGAGATCTTTAGGAAATATTCCCATCTTTCATGATCTATGTCGTGTGATGAAAGTCATTCTATTCTTCTAATTCGTGCTAATCGCGATTGTAGAATCATGGCTCCTAGATGAATGAATAGAAGGAGGAATGGAGGTTGTGAAGGCCCCAAGGATGGGAATGTGTATGGGCATCAGCCAACCCCACCAGTTTAGGAGCCTCAGGCAAAGAAGCCAGCTGCTCATACTGAATTTCGTGCCGCTATCTAGATGCTTACACAGGCCTCGACCACTCAGGCAATTAGAAGGACGTTGTGCATGTTCCGCAAAATGGCAATGCGACAGTGGCTCGAGTCAGAGACTTCTTGAGGATGAACCTACCGGAGTTCTTGGGGTCCAAGGTAGATGAGGACCCGCATGATTTCATTGATAAGATTGTCAAGGTCACCAAAGTCATGGGGGTGAGTAGTGTTGAGTGCATAGAGTTTGCCTCCCACTAGTTGAAGGGGGTGGCACATATCTGTTTTCGCTAATGGAAGGAAAGTAGGGAAGCAGGAGCAGGTCCGGTAACTTGGGAGGAGTTCCAGGTTTCATTTCTAGACCGGTTCTTCCCTCGGGAGATAAGGGAGTTGAAAGCAGCTGAGTTTGCAAACTCGAAGAAGGGAAGGATGAAAGTGCAAGAGTACTCCCTTGAGTTCACTCGCCTATCAAAATAGGCCCCGGAGTTAGTGGTGGACCATAGGGTGCGGGTGAATAGGTTTGTTCACAGTATAGAAGGGTATTTGGACAAGGAGAGACGGATTGCCATGCTTCACCGGGATATGGACTTCCCTTATATGGTGTTGTACGCCCAGCAGATGGAGGCGGCACATTCAAGAAAGAGGGAGGCCAAGAGGGCCAGGACCGAGGATCACAGATTCTCTCAGCAGAAGTCTGGTGGTGGACACCAGCAGCAGACTCACTAGAGATTATCAGCCCCGGTCTCTTCGTCCTTGAGTGTGCCATCCAGGCCTAGACATGATCAAAGAGGACAAGAATCAGGCTCGAGGGGTCAGAGCAGCTGACCCATAGATTTTAGCATCCCAACTTATCGCAGATGTGGTCGGGGGCACACAGGCCAGTTCTTGGCAGGTTTAGGTGCTTGTTTCGGGTGTGGGCAGCCCGAACACATGCTTCAAGATTGTCCAGTTGTGAGGCAGGATCAGGTTGGGGGCCAAGTCTCGACTTCTAGCTCAGTAGACCCTCCCCCATGCTCAGCACATTAGAGCGTATCTACTAGTAACGTTGGCAGCCAGCGCTAGAACAGATTCTACGCTTTAGCTTCCCGTCAGGAGCAGAAGGTCTCCCTGGATATGGTTATTGGTATATTGCGGGTTTTCCATATTGATGTTTATGCTTTGTTAGATCCGGGGGCTACCTTGTCTTTTGTGACACCATATGTGGCTAGTAGATTCGGAATCAGTCCCAATGTTGTGTTAGAACACTTCTAAATTTCCACTCCACTAGGTGAATCAATTATAGCTAGACGGGTATATAGAGGTTGCCTAATTTTAGTCCTTCATAAGGTCACCTCAGCAGATTTGATTGAGTTAGCCATGATCAATTTCAATGTTATTCTCAGCATGGATTGGTTATTTGCATGCTATGCTTCTGTTAATTGTAGAACTCGGGCCGTAGAGTTCAGATTTCCGAGTGAGCCAGTCTTAGAATGGAAGGGTCGTTCAGTTGTGCCTGTAGGTCGATTCATTTCCTCCCTTAAGGCCAAAAAGATGATTTCTAAGGGCTTCATGTACCATCTAGTTAAAGTTATGGATGTAGACTCCGAAAACCCGACTATCCAGTCATTTCCAGTAGTATGTGAGTATCCGTCTTTCCTGATGATTTTGCAGGTGTCCCTCCCAAGCGGGATATTGATTTTGGTATAGATCTTCTTTTAGACACGCAGCCTATATATATTCCGCCCTATAGGATGGCTCCAGCCTAGCTAAAAGAGTTGAAGGATCAGTTGAAGGACCTGTTAGATGTGGGTTTATTAATCCGAGTAAGTGTCTATAGGGTGCAACCGTGTTATTTGTCCGAAAGAAGGATGGTTTGCTTCGGATGTGCATTGACTATCAGCAGTTGAACAAGGTCACCATCAAGAACAGGTATCCTTTATCCACGATAGATGATTTGTTTGACCAGCTTCAGGGTGCCAATTGTTTCTTCGATATTGATCTCAAATCCAGGTATCAGTAGCTCAGGGTTCGGGAGAGTGACATCCCGAAAACCGCTTTCAGGACTCGGTATCGTCACAACGAATTCGTTGTTATGTCTATTGGACTAACCAATGCCCCTACAACTTTTATGGATCTAATGAACAAGGTGTTCAAGGCATTCTTATACATGTTCGTGATTGTGTTCATTGATGACATTCTTATATACTCTCGGAGCGAGGAGGAGCATGCCATTCACCTAAGAGTAGTGCTCCATAAATAAATGACTCAATCAAACTATGACACTCTAAATGTAGGAGGTCTCACCAAAAGCTGAATGTAGATGAAATTCTAGTGAAGCTTTCCTTACTTTTCCTATCTACCGGAGTGTACATCATGATAACAGGTTCACATACGACATAAGTAGGGTATCACATAGACTGAAGTATGGAAGGATACCTGAATAGGCGTGGTCAATCTCCCAAAGTTACTGATCCTAGACCTTTACACTTGAACTCAAGGCATGACCTGGCCCTTCACCTTATAATCTCCCCCTTAGCATAAAGGTCATCATTCTTAGGATTGGTCTCCTTCTTAAGGCTAGGCAGAAATCACTATCTCTTGACTTCCCATTTGCCTCTAAGTCTATCACGGAAGGATTCATATTTCTCCAGCGGTACTCCCCCACACTTTTGGTTCCTTACTTCAAGTTCATGAATTCTTCTGCCTTAGCTCTTCTTAACTCTTGCATGGAGAAATGACTCGAGAGCACCACCTATTCCACTGTCTGGCGTTATTTTTTGGAGTGTGAATACACGAGTTATAAGGATAGAAAGATATTTCATCGCACGACATAGATCATGAAAAAAGGAAACATTTCCTACACGTCTCATAGCCTTTTTGTCGTAAGTGTGGCGCCCTTCACACCCTTGAATAAGACTCTACTTAATGTGGCTTTCAGACACCCTAGGATACTTCAAAACCTAATGCTCTGATACCAAGTTTGTCAAGACCCGAACGTAGACCCGGATCGTAACACGGGATAAGGAGCCTTGAGAGACTCCAAGTCGACCCATGGCATGAACATTCATCTAACTTTATTTCACTAAAGCGGAATACTAAACATGCGACATAGAGGAAACATAAACGTAACATAGCATTACATAAAAATTGGGAAGTACTAGAAATACATATCAGTTGAGTACTACATATGGTCTAAAAGCCTCTATCATATCAGATGGGTTGATGGGACAACATCCCCAACTAACCCGGTAAAACTGAAACAAAAGAACATCATGGTCTGAACATATGGAAGCCAAAACATGAGTACTCACCAAAAGGGATTATAGCTAACACTGAATGGACTACTGACGTGGATGAGTTTGAGGGCCGAGTTCTGTATCATGAAATGATACGGTATAGAAAGTATGGGTCAGTACGTAAAATGTACCAAGTATGCAAGGTAAGTAAAATGGACATTTAAAGTATATAAAAACTCATAAATGATCATAAGATTAGGACAACATGCTCATAACATATATATTGTAATATAACATAAGGCTCAAGGTTTTCAAAACGTTTGTAATACAATCGTACTCATGATCATAAGAGAAAAACTTTTCTTAACATGACTTGAGCTGAAATACATAATCATAACATGCATAAATCATGAGGAACAGTGGGAGATTCTCTTAACCGACATATCTCATTTGAGCACACATGAAGCCCGACCAGTAACCCTTGTCGGGAGGGTGTCCATACCTTGCCAAGGGTATAGCCATGAAAGTGTGATATCACCATGAAAAAGAGCCATTTCGACCAAGGACAGTCATGAAAGGGGTCCCAACATACCTACGGTGGCACGTAGTTCATGAAATCCTGGGCTTAACCTGAGCCCCAAACCTACTCGGTATTCGATACTACTCCCAAAACATATATAGTGCTCATCGTATAACATCCATGAATTCACGGGCTATTTAAATCATGATAATAAAAAAACATACTTGTACATACGTGAACTAGCCATGAAATGAGGTCTTTGAGTCGGCTAAAACACTATTCATGATTCATAAGGTTCCTACATACTTATAAATCATGCATATAGCTTGAAATTCATAAAATCATGATGGGTAATCTCATAAATCCATAATTCAAATCGTAAATCATGCTGGATTTGTAAATATCATCATTTGAAGAGAAGATTATAAATCGATTCATCATAGGTCATGCATAACTAGGCTTAATTTCATAGAAACCAAAATCGATAAAATTATAAATGGTTTAAATAATGAAAACCGATACAAAACCCATAGATTATGATTAGATTCTAAATCACAAATCCCATTATCAAATCATTAGACTTTTATAAACATCATCTTCAAAACCACATGAGCTTTTAATAAAATTTTGTAAAAATCATAGACGATGAGCATGGGTGTGGAAGAAATCACCCATTGATAGCCTTACATACCTGGGTTGATGATCTCTTCACTTATTTTGAAGATCCAATAGAAATTGAGAAATTAAAGGTGATGAGCCCTAAATTCTTCTTGAGAGAGATCAATCTATGGATGTTTGAAGAGGGTGAGGATTTAGGCTAGGCTAATTCCTTTAATATGACCTTAAGGAAGCCCAAAACGACGTCATTTAGGATTAGAAGCATAGGAGTTTACCAAAATTCCCCAAAACTAACGAAATAAAACCTGAAATTGGTAGTTACCACGACCAACATTACGATTCGTAGGTTGATTGTATGACACGTACTGAGTGTCATACAATGCATATTGCATCTTCACTAAATCACTCATAAAGTTTTACTCCGAACTCCGATTGGCGCAAGGTCAAACGCATTGGAAAGAAGGCTCAAAGGGCTTCAATTCGATATTCTGAATTGCCCAAAAATAGTTTGTAACATGGGAGATATGATCAGTTGAAGTTGACCCTTATATGAACCAATACGAAAAACCCAGTCGGTAAGAAAGCTCTCAACTCAACTTCATGCTTGAGGTTCCTTATGACCTTAATTTGCATCCAATTCACTTCTTACACTTTGGAATTAATATTAACACCGTGTTTCCATAAATTCATCTGTTGTGGGTCTATCTACATACCTAGAAGGGTTCCTAACTTAACCCGAAAGTTCGAGGAATTATAATATATCAACTCACAGCTGAACCAACGATTTGCACCATCATATTATGACCCATACCGTGAGTCATACCACCAACCTATGGTTTCCTCCAGTGAATAATGAGTCCATTTTTCCCAAACTCTCTTAATATTTCCACGACTCATACCACGACCCATAACTTTATTCTACGAGTCGTACTATTACCCGTATAATCATTCACATGATAACTCAAAAGACTTGCTACGACTTCTGGCCCCGGGTCATACCCATATACTACGGCTCATAGTGGGTACTCGTGTTTGGGAAATTACTTATCTAATCTGGACCATGGGTCTTCCTACGACCCGTACTACCAATCTATGACTCGTAGGTTGAGTCATACTGAAGTAAATTTTTTCCCAACTTTTCCTGCTGATCACACTTCAAATCTAAAGTCTAGTCTTAGGAACTTTTAGTTTATTACATATTTCATGATACAGGCTCTGATATTAAGATTCAGCCTCATTACTAGCCAGCCTTCCAGAGTGGCATATACAGTCTCTGTTGGTGAGTGCTCATCTCCCGAGGACCATTCCTTATCAGTTGTGTTTATATTTTCAGTTTCAAACTAAGAGAGTTAGTTTAGGTCTTTTCCCATCAACTCATCTGACATAGAGGCTTTTAAAAAATAGATTGTATTCAGCTTTAGACTCGTGTTGTATGTTTAGATTTCAGGTTATGTTTAGACTTCCGCCATGTTTATTATGTTGATCTTCTAATTTTTATTAATTGAGGTATATGTATGTTAATGCCATGGGTTGACTTGGAGTCTCTCGCGGCTCGTTGTCCCGTGTCTTGATCTGGGCCCATGTTCGGGTCATGATAAAACTGGTACATTATGCTGGAACTCATCCAGAAGGGAAGAGATGTGGATATCTAGCAATTATGTCTGCTTCGGATTCCTATGTAGCTCCCTCAACAAGCTGATTTCTCCACAAAATCTTCACTGAAACTACCACTTTTTTCCTCAACTACCGAACCTAATGATCAACGTGATAAACTAAATCCTCCTCATAGGTAATGCTATCCTTCATACCAATACTCTCTACCGAAACAACTAGAGCTTGATCTCCAATGAACTTTTTCAGCAAAGACATATGGAAAACTGGATGCATCGAATCTAACTCTGCTGGCAGCTCCAACTGATATGCAACCTTGCCAACTCGCCTATGAATCCTATACGGACTAGCATATCAGCGACTGAGCTTACCTTTATTACTGAACCTCATCAATCCCTTCATGGGAGACACCTTCATAAACACCCAATCATCGATGTCAAACTCAAGCTCTCTCCGACTAATATCCGCAAAACATTTCTGACAGCTGTGAGATGTTTTCAGCCTTTCCCTAATAATCAGAACTTTTTCCATAGCCTCATAAACTGAATCTATCCCTATCAACATAGGCTCACCTACTTCGAACCATCTAATAGGTGATCTGCATCTCCGCCCATAAAGAGCCTCAAATGGAGCCATCTTAATACTGGAGTGGTAGCTGTTATTGTTGGCAAATCGATGAAAGGCAGGTGATCATCTCAACTACCTTTTAAATCAATCACACACGCTATCAACATGTCTTCAAAAGTATGAATGTTCTGCTGATGTTGAACATCTATCTGTGGGTGAAAAGATATGCTAAGCTTTATTGAGTACCCAGACCTTTCTGAAACATTCTACAAAACTGAGAGGTGAACTGAGTACTCCTATCTAAGAAGATAGATGTTGAAACTCCATACAACTGAGCTAACACTCAAATGTAATGTCTACCATAGCCCTTGGCTAAATATGTAGTTTTGACCGAAAAGAAATGTCATGACTTGGTCAACCTATCCACAATAACCCATATAGAGTCATACTATCGGTGTGTATGAGGCAACCCTATAATGAAGTCCATATTGATCTCCCTCAACTTCCAAGTAGGATTACTGATATCCTGAAGCATACCTCTCGTTATTTGATGCTCAACCTTCAATTTTTCATAGTTAGGACACTTGCCCATAAATTAAGCAATATCCTTCTTCATTCCATTCCACTAATAGACTTTCCGTAGATCGATGTACAATTTAGTGGCACCTGTATGGATAGATTACCATGAGCTATGAACCTCTCTCAACATCCGCTCTCTCAAGTCATCCACCTATAGAATGCACAGTCGACCCTAATTTCTGAGTACACCATCTCCCTCTTAGGAGAAAACCTCCACTTTCCAAATCTAGACAGGTACCTTCAACTTAATCAAAATAGGTTCATCATTTTTCCTTAACTTAACCTCTACCACCAATGAATATATTGACCTATTCTAAACAATAATGCCTTCATTTGCTGAATCAGTAACGCGAATCCCTAAAAAAGCAAGTGCATGGTTATCCTTCACCAATTATTTCCTCCCATCCTCAACAAGGGGCACACTCTCCATGGACAACCCGCTATAGCATCCGCCACTACATTGGTCTCTGCCTTGATGATAAAGGAAACTCATGTCACAGTCCTTGAGAAGCTTTAAACAACTCCTTTGTCGCAAATTTAGATCCTTTTGAGTGAATACATACTGAAGGCTCTTGTGGTCCGTAAATAAATCCACATGAACCCCATACAAATAGTGCCACCAAATCTTCAAGGAAACCATCATCGCTACTAACTCAAGGTCATGCACTGGGTAATTCTTCTCATGAGTCTTAAGCTGCATAGAAGCATTAGCAATGACCTTGCCCTGCTGCATCAACACACATCCAAGTCCAATTAGAGAAGCATCACAATACACAACAAAACCATCTATGCCCTCCAACAAGGTCAAAACTGTTGTCGAAGTGAGTCGAGTCTTTAACTCCTAAAAACTCTTTGTATAATCATTAGACCACTAAAATTTGACCTTCTTCTTGGTCAACTTAGTCAAAGGTGTTGTGATGGATGTAAATCCATCTACAAACTTCCTGTAGTAGCCAGCTAAAATGAAAAAGCTTCTAATATCAATAAGGCTAAAAAGTCTAGGCCAGTTCTTCACCACCTTATTTTTCTGAGAGTCTACCTGCACACCCTCATTAGACCACATGACTCAAAAATTCAATTGAGTTCAACAAAATCTCACACTTGCTAAATTTAGCAATAAACTGATGGCCCCTAAGAGTTTTCCACACAATCCTCAAATGAGCGACATACTTCTCCTTACTCCGGGTGTATATGAAGATATCATCTATGAAGAAAATTATGAACATATCCAAATACTACTTGAAAACCCTATTCATCAAATCAATGAAATCTGCAGGAGCATTCGTGAGTCAAAAGGACATAACTACAAACTTATAGTGACCACACCTAGTCCTAAAGGTTGTCTTCGGAATGTCACTCTCCCCAACCCTAAGCTTCTGATAGTCGGATCAAAGATCTATATTTGAGTAGAAGTTGGCACCCAGAAGCTAGTCGAACAAGTCATCAATCTTGGGAAGGGGATACTTATTCTTGATAGTGACTTTGTTCAACTGTCGATAATGAATGAACATTCTAAGAGAACCATCTTTCTTCCAAACAATGAGAATTGGAGCACCCTTCGGGGACTCATAGTCTGGATGAAACCCTTATCCAGAAGATCTTTCAACTATTTCTTCAATTCCATAAGCTCGGGTGAAGCTATTCTGTAAGGAGGAACGGATTGGGTTGCATATTAGGGAGAAGATCAATATAAAAATTAATCTCCCGCTCAAGAGGAATTCCTGGTAGATCATCTAGAGACACCTCTGAATACTCACATACAATAGGAATAGAGTGGATAGTCGGTGTATCAGACTTAGAATCCTTAATCCAAACTAATGATATACATGACTCTTAGAGACCGTCTTGCTATCCTTATGGTAGGAGACAAAAGCAACCTACAACTATAGCTAAACTACCCATCCACTCCAGGACTGGCTCACCCAGGAATCAAAATTCTGCTGAGCAGGTTCTATAATTAATGGAAGCATAGCAAGCATACAACCAATCCATACCAAAGACAAAATCGAAATCTATCATATCTAACTCTACTAAATCAGCTGAAGTGACATGCTGAAGAATTATGGAAAGACAATTTTAATATACCCGTCGAGCTATAACTAACTCACTGATAAGAGTAGAGACCAAGAAAGGTTCTGCTAGAATTCTGAGACTGACACCGAAACTGGTAGCAACATAAGTAGTCACCAAGGATAATGTGTCTCTTAGATCTCACAATGTATAAACATCAAGATGAAACACTCGTGACATACCCATGACCACATAGGGCAAGCTCTCCTTCTCCTGACGAGATGATAGTGCATAGAATCTGTCCTAGTGCTGGCCGCCAACTGTACTAGAAGATGCGCCCTTCTGAGGTGGGCGAGCTGTTGAAGCTGCTAAAGTAGTGGCTGGAGCATGGCCTCTACCATCACACAGTCTGGTTGAAGGGCAATTCTAAGTCTATTTCTAGCTTTCCACACCCATAGCAATCATCTGATCCAATGAAGCATTCTCTAGGGTGGTTCTTACTATACTTCCTAGAAGTTGGGAAAGTGCACTTCACTGTAATACTTCTATGACCCCTAGAGCCTGATGCTCTACCTCTCTGATCACCCATAGGCTTGGATGGAACACATGATAACGATATAGCTAGGACTAATGACCTCTGATGGGACTATGGACAATGTCCACCATTATACCTTTCTTGAGAGTACCCAAAGCTCCCTGTCTTGGCCCTCATGGCCTCTCTCTCCCTCTCCTTCATTTGCTCTTCCTCTATCTATTGAGCATAAATCACCAATCGAGAGATATCCATATTACTAATCCGTGTAGCAGTTTTGCTCTCCTTAACCAATGAATTTGCGACCCCTGATACAAGCTTACTAATACAAGCTCTCAGCTCAGCCACCATCTATGGAGCATACTTAGACAACTGGGTGAACCTCAAGCCATACACCTGAATAGTTAAATCATTCTGCTTGAAATTAATGAACTATGCTGCCTTTACTTCCCTCAACCCTAGGGGAAAGAACCTATCCAAGAACATCGTGATGAACACCTCCCAATCAATAGGAGCTATAGCTAATCCATGGTTCTCCTACCACTGTTGGAATAAAATATGAGCTACCATCTTCAGCTGATAGGAGACCTAGACTGCACTCTTCTTTCTCAAAACACCCATAATCTAGGTAATATTATGGATCTCCTCAATGAACTCTTGTGGATCCTTTTCCACCGTAGAACTATAAAATACTGGCGGGTTCATCCTAGTAAATTCTTGCACCCTAGTCGCTGTCGTATTCCTTTTCATTTGCACATGAGCCACTGTCTACTGGTTGACCTGGGTTGTCGTAGCCTCTGCCAATATTTGAAAAGTACCTCTAAACTCAGTATGAGTCACTTGCTCATGCAAATGATCAGGTTGAGTTGGCGGGGTGGCTGATGCCCATCTCCGTTGCCATTCCCATGGTCATTGTCGTTTCCATTCCATCTACAATTGACTCAACGGGAAGGTATATTTTTGCTACTACGTATAACATGAGTTAGTGGAATAGATAGATTTTGACTTCATTGCACAATATAGATCATGAAATAAGGAAAGTTTCCTAAAACGTTTAGTAGCCTCTTCCTCATAAATATGCCACACTTCACACCCATGAAAAAGACTCTTCTTAACACGATGTTCAGAAATCCTTGGACACAAGTAAATCTGATATTCTGATACCATGTTTGTCATGACGTGAGCATGGACCCCAAACCTCGACACGGGACCTAGAACCACGAATGATTCCAAGCTAACCCATGGCACATACATAGCATATTCTTGAGCATAACTAAGCGAAAAGTAGTATTCAACATAACATAAGTAGAACTATGAATACCATAAAGCATAGACATAGACAACAAGTCAACAACGCTGAACAATCTAATACATTATTATCTGAAGAGCCTCTAATCGTATGATGAGCTGATGGGACAACACCCCCAACTAACTCTACTAAACTCTAAAAACTTAAAGACATAGAGAATTATATGACAAAAGAGATGTCCTCAAATCATAAGGACTCACCATAATTGAAACTGGACTAATCCGAAGCGGGAGAAAAGCTAATGTCAGGGCTAAGGAAGATCACCCGAACCTATCTCATGAGATGATATAACATAGATTATGTGGTCAATACTTTGAATGTAATAAGTATGTAGGTTAAGTAACACATGATTGTAAAGAGATGGTCCAAAATCAAGAGTAGTAAAGCAAGCCATGACATGAGAGTAGGGCCAACATGCTAAAATCATGATTGTGAGATAGTCATAAACATGAGTTATTCATCATCGGCTGAAGTATAATAACCTAAGATTTTGAAAGTAAAATCATATAGTTTAACATGTTCGAAAATGCAAGTAAAAGCTCATAATCTGATTAATTGGTCAATTACACTATTAAACCTGATATCATAAATCATGCACATGAATAACATAAATCATAAGGAACAATGGGATACTTCACCATGAATGCTCATATGAGGCCCCAACTATCTCACTCAAGTGCGCCGAGCCCTCCTAAGAATTGCTAGGAGAAAGACTGAAAAAGAGTCGTTTCACTCGTAATCATAAGCCTAGAAGAATAAGGGAGACACTCTCAAATAGTGAGGACTCCTTAGGCTAGGGGTAAGGGAGACACTCTCTACTGGTGTGGACCCCTTATCCTATGGTGGCACGTAGTTCTGAGACCTCAGTGCGCTTAAACGCAGCCTACTAGGTGCTATATAATACTCCCAAAACATACATATTGCTCATAGTCATAATCATGAAAACATACTTGGTTTTTCATGGGCTAGTTGATACCATGAAAATCATAATCATACTAGCATAAGTGAACTAACCATGAAAATAATGCCATTGATTTGGCCATGTTACATAAGCTTGAGTTTGGTGAATTCATACAAAATTGAATAAAATGATCTTAATTATAAAACATGGATATTATCATAAGAAGCTTGAATTCAAAAGAGATTTCATGATAATTAGGCATAACCCTAAAATTTCATAAGATCATGCTTGGGACATGAATTCATAAGATAGAGATGAAATTGGGAATGAAGGTGGAAGAAAACCCCCATCCATGAGCCTGCATACCTAGGCTTAAAGAATATTTAACTTGATTTGGTGACGCAAGGGAAATTGAAAAGAAGGTGATGAAGAACCCAAGCCTTTCCTTGAGAGGATTTGCTCTTCACTTGGAGGTGTTAAGAGTAGAATGATGGTTAGAAATGAATAAAACCCTTGAATATACCCTCTTAGGAGCTTAAAATGACTTAGTTTAGGAGTTAGGTACATAGGATGTATGGAAATACCCTTAATGACTCGTCCGAAAAATTGACTCTGCCAGACCTAATGACCTGTTAAGTCATTTCACGGGTCATGGCATGCCTTCTGTTACCACCGAAACAACGAATCAACTCTCTTGTATATTCTTGATGCCTCAACATAATGATTCATCATGACACTAAATAGAACACTTAACTTGTTGTTAAGACTCTTAAAACTTAAACTTTTCACCAACTCCTTACATCAAATGGGACACTTAACAACCCGTCAAGTTACTTAATGGGTGATTTGATAGTTCATCCTATGACCTGGTGTAGGTTTTCCTATTTTTTTCATTTTATGCCTCGGGTCTGATCGTAGGTAATTTTGGGGAGTGACATTATCTTCCCCTTGGAAACATTCTTCCTTGAAGGGCCAAAAGTCTAAGATATTATTCACCTCGGTAGGGAAATAGGGGTAATAAAGCTCAGTCTACTCCCTCAGAAGGCAGAGAAGCCTAAAACGGCACTACAACAGGGACATGCAGAGGTCAGAATTGTCTGTATGCTATGTCCAGTCACCAGGATCAGGAGAACTCCCCAGATGTTGTCACTAGTATGTTAAAAGTCTTCTCTATTGATTTGTATTCATTACTTGATCCAGACGCTACATTACTTCTTATGTAGACATTAAGTTTGGCATCTCCCTAAAACAACTCTTAGAGCCCTTTAGTATTTCTATTCCGGTCGGTGAGTCAGTCTTAGCTAAGAGAATCTACAGAGATCGTACCATTTTGGTCCATTATAAAGATACCACAGCCGAGCTAGTAGAGTTAGACATTGTGGATTTTGTATGATTCTTTGCATGAAATTTTTGTATTCCTATTATGTTGTAGTTAATTATGAGACCGAGTAGTAGAGTTTTGATATCCAGATGAGCCAGTATTAATTTAGGAGGGTAGTCCTATTATGCCTAAGGGTCCTTTCATCTCATACCTTAAAGATGGAAAGCTAATCCCTAAGGGATGTGTCTATTATTTAGTAAGAGTTAGAGACTCTACTGCCGAGACATCATCCCTTTAGTCAGCTCTAATTGTAAATGAGTTTCTAGAGGTCTTTCCAAATGATCTTCTCGGAGTACCTCCAGATAGGGAAATAATTTTTTTAGATTGATGTCCTTCCTAACATATACCCTATTTCTATTCCCCCATATAGAATGGCCCCAGGCGAGCTAAAGAGATAAATGTCCTTCTTGATAAGGGTTTCATTCACCCCAGTACTTTAACTTGGGGTTCTCCATCCTCTTCGTGCATGAGAAGGATGGTACACATAGGATGTGTATAGATTATTGTTAGTGGAACAATGTCACTATCAAGAATAAGTATCCCTTCCTAGAATGGATAACTTGTACAATCAACTACGTGTCATGACCCGAACATGGGCCTGATCGAGACACAAAAGATATAACCATAATTGGGCCCAAGTCAACCCATGGAATGACCATGACAACCAAAGATCATTATAACAAAGATGATTACTAAAATTTGAAATAGAAGAAATCTAAATAACAAACACTTATCCAACGGAAACATCACAACATAGAATCTGAAGCTGAAAATACAAGTCTATGTCTGGAAAGCCATTACATGCTGATGGGATGACACCCCAACTAGCTCACTAGAAGTATGAAACTGAAATAACAACATAACCCCACTAACTGAAGGTCCTCAAAGGATGAGGAATAAAGAACTGGAGAACTAGATAAGCTCAGGAGACTGGCTAATGGCAATACTGATTCTAAACTTCTTAACCCGTATCATAAAATTATACAACATAGAGTATGCAGTTAGTAGTTGAAATGTACTAAGTATGCAAGATAAGTAAAATAGTCTTATTAAGTAAAACTAAATCATACATATCATAAATCATAACATCATATGATTCTGAGAGTGATGGATGCATGCTGATATCTGAAAATATGAATAGAAATATACTGGATCTCATAATTGAATCGAATGACTCAAAGTTGAAACTGAGATCTCAAGTAAAACTGATAACCTAAACATTGGGTCAAACCTGCTGAAAACATAATATTGTAACTGATAAACATGCATAACTGAAATTATGAGGAACAATAGGACACTCGTCATATAACTAACACTATTACGATAGAGCGTACAAGTGCCCCAACTATTACACTCAAGTGGGTAGAGCCGTCTAAAACATTGCCAGAGCTAATGAAACTACCAAGATATCAATATGATGTTGAAGGCCCTCTGGTGGGCGAGGAAAAGGTCTTAAGAGGTCCCTAATATAAATATACCTACTTTGGTGCGTATTTCTAAGCCCGAGGAACCTTGGAACCCCAAGCCTACCCGGGGGCTAGATACTACTCCCAAAAACATTCAAAGTGGTCTCCATCATTTTTCAACGAAGCTGAAAACCATTGTTTCTCAATGAAGTTGATACTGTAATTTCATGCATGGTCTAAAATCTGATCATGGGGAGTATTTACTCCAAAATGTATCATAAGTTGTAGTGGAAGTCATGACTCCAAAACATATGATTAGTTGATCTTATTAGCCTTGGCTAAATCATGAAAAACATACTTAACTTGTGTGGGCTTGCCCAAATCTTAAAATCATGCATACTTGAAATAGACTTCATTAGTTAAAATCATAGATTCATACATGGGTAATTGTAAATGTTTAATCATGCTAGATATCTCATCATAATTGAAATCATGGATCATAAACTTGACTTTTCATGAATATTGCATAATTGGGCTTAATTCTTCTAAAACTTGAAATCATGAATTTATAATTAATATCGATATAAAATCTTCCCATACATCTTAAAATATATGTTGAATCATGAAGGGAACAGAACAACAAACAAAGCATGGAGAATTTCATTAAATTGGGTTAAAACCCCTTAAGATAATGAACATAATTTAGAACTTGAATTCCTAGAATTGAGAAGAATTTTTGGATGAGAGGGAAAGAAAAAACTCATTTATGGCCCTATATACCTGGGTAAGCTAAATCTACATTTTACCCTGAAAGACCAAGAGATTTGGGGTAGAACTTGAAGATTTCTAGGCTTGATCTCCTATGGGATCTTCTAGACTTGGATACATGGGAAGGGAATGGGTTAGAATAGGCTAAACCCTATTAAAACCTTCCTAATAGAGCTTAAAACAACGTAGTTTAGAACTTAGGAGCATAGAAATTACAGAAACTCCCATACTAATTCCACAGGAAAACTGCCACTTCCAGTCCCAACGAGGGACTGGACATGACATTACCAACTAGACGACCCGTCTTTCAACCTGTCATCACCATTGGAAAATTTCCACTCTTACTAAACTACTTCAACTAACAATTGACATGATGAGTCGTTAACAGGGATGATGACTCATTACTTTCTTTTATTTTCAGCACTGCAAATTTCATCCTTCAATCTCAGCCATCCTGAAAACAACCCACTTGATAAGTCATGAAGTGACACCACGACTCTTTCCCTCTCTCATGAAGTCTCTTGATCTGAAATTTCCTCAGCACATAACAGGCAGACTAATGACTCATTGAGTCATATAAAGAGTTGTTACACCATCCGTTGTAACCCCCTAACAATGATTCCTTACAAGCCTGGCCTTAGTTAACGAGTCACTAAATGATTCATTGAATGACCTGACGAGTCATCTTGCGACTTGGCACAGATTTTCCTGTTTTATCCTCTTCAACCCTCGTGTCTAATCTTATGGACATTCCACTTATTAAAATATCTCCCCCTTCGAAAAATTCGACCTGAAATGTGGGTAATCATACTGAATAGTTTGGGAAAGGAACTGCAATCCCAAATACTGGATATCTGAAGTTAAAAACTGACGGAGTGACTGACTCCGGACTGATATACATGACTGAACTGAATTCATGAATCACACATACTTGAACTAAGATGAAACAAACTAAGAGACATGAACTACACATAAGACTGAGTATAGTACTAAGGAAGAAACTGATACCTTAAGCTAGAACTGAGTCTAAAGTGAAAAAATGCAAGTATTTAGCTATCGTATCTACTTCGGCTTTCCTCTTAGCTCCCTCAACAAGATGGTTCTTCCTCATTAACCTTCACTGAATCTACTTCTTTGTTTCTCAACTTCTAAACCTGATGATCAAGGATCTCAATTGGCACCTAGATAAGGTTATACTTCACACCGATGCTCTCGACTGGAATAACCAAAGTTGGATCTCTGATGCACTTCTTTAATAATGACACATGGAAGACAGGATGTCCTGAAGCCAACTCTACTGGTAGCTCTAACTCATAGGCCACTTTGCCAACACGTCTCATAGTCTGGTAGGGGCCAACATATCAGGGACTAAGCTTCCCTTTCTCTTCGAACCTCCTTACCCTCTTCATGGGAGATACCTTCAAGAATACCCAATCATCAACTTCAAACTCAATATCTCTCCGCCTAACATTAGCATATGACTTTTGACGACTCTGAGCTATTTTCATCCTTTCCATAATAAGTTGAACTTTCTCTATATCCTCATGAACTGAATTTTGACTTATCAACGTAGCTTCACCTACCTCAAACCAACAAAAAGATGATCAACATCTCTGCCCATAAAGAGCCTCAAATGGAGCCATCTGAATACCAAAGTGGTTACCGTTGTTGTAACCGAACTCGGTAAGAGGTTAATGATCAACCCAACAACCTTTTATGTCAATCACACATGCTCTCAACATATCCTCTAGAGCCTGAATGGTCTGCTCAGCCTGACCATCCATCTGCGGGTGAAAAGTTGTGCTAAGCTTGAACTGACTACCAAGTCTCCACTGAAATGATTTCCAAAATTGCGAGGTGAACTTAGTACCTTTATCTTATATGATGGACAAGGGAACTCCATACAACTGAACTAACTCCCCAATATAAAATTTAGCATAATCCTCTGCTGAGTCGGTAGTTTTGACTGATAAGAAATGAGCTGCTTTAGTCAATCTGTCTACAATAACACAAATAGAGTCATACTATAGACGCGTATGAGGCAACGCTATAATGAAGTCCATATTTATCACTTTCCACTTCCAAGCAGGGATATTGATGTCTTGTAGAACACGTCCACGTCTTTGATGCTCAACTTTCACTTGTTGACAATTCGGACGCTTAGCCACAAACTTGCTATGTCATTCTACATGTCATTCCACTAATAGACTTCATGTAGGTCACTGTACATCTTGGTTGTGCCTGGATCTATAGAATATCAAGAACCATGAGCCTCATGCAACATCTACTCCCTCAAATCATCAACACCTGGAAAACACAAATGTCTCTGATATCGAAGTACTCCATCTCCCCCTTAGGAGAAGACCTCTATCTTTTCATTATGAACCACTTCCTTCAACTTTACCAAAATACGATTCTCATCTTTCCTATCCTTGACCTCAACCACCAAAGAGGATTCTGAACCATTCTTAGTAATGACACCACCATCCATCGAATCAACAAGGCGAACTACGAGCAAGTCTATAGAAATCCTTCACTAACTCTTTCCTTTCATCTTCCACATGAGAAATACTATCCATGGATAGCTATCTAAGAGAATCCACCACTACCTTGACCTTGTCCGGATGATAAAGGACACTCATGTCACAATCCTTGAGAAGCTCAAACCACCTCCTTTGTCGCAAATTTAGGTCCTTCTAAGTAAATACATACTAAAGGCTCTTACGGTTTGTTAACACATCTACATGCACCCCTTACAAGTAGTGCATCCAAATCTTCAATGCAAACACCACTTCTGCCAATTGTAGGTCATGCATCGAGTAATTTTTCAATGATCATTAAGTTGTCTAGAGGTATACGAAAATGACATTACCATGTTGCATCAACACACAACAAAGACCAGTCCTAGAGTATCACAATACACAAAAAATCCATTTGTACCCTCAGGTACGGTCAATAGTGCAGCTGAAGTGAGCTGAGTTTTTAGCTCTTGAAAACTTTGCTCAAAGGAATTCGTCCACTGAAACATAACTTTCTTATGGATCAACTTGGTCAATGGCACTCAATGGATAAAAATCTTTCAGCAAACCTCCTGTATTAGCCATCGAAACCCAAGAAACTCTTGATATCAAAGGAGTAACTGGTCTAGGCTAATTCTTTACAACTTTTATCTTTTGAAAGTCTTCCTGCACACCCTCACTTGAAACCTTGTGGCTAAAAAATGCTACTAAGTCCAAAAAAATATCATACTTGCTGAACATAGCAAATAATTGGTGATCCTTGAGAGTTTGTAGCACAAAACTCAAATAAGCGGCATGCTCCTCCTCGCTCAGAGAGTATATGAGAATGCCATCAATGAAGACGATCATGGTCATATCCAAGTATTGTTTGAACACCCTATTCATCAAATCCATAAAAGTCGTAAGAGCATTTTTTAATCCAAAAGACATAAGTAGAAACTTATAATGACCATACGGAGTCTGAAAAGCTGTCTTCGAAATGTCTACTCTCCCTAACCCCTAGTTGATGATAACCGAACCTAAGGTCTATCTCTGAGAAGAACTTGGCACCCTGAAGTTGGTCAAATAAGTCATCAACTCTCGTCAATTCACATTTGAAGAGAACAATCCTTCTTTCAAAAAAAGAAAACTGGTGCACCCCACGGGGACTTGCTAGGCTGGATGAATCCCATATCTAGAAGATCCTTCAACTACTCTTTCAACTCCTTTGGCTTAGCTGGAGATATTCTAAATGGAGGAATTGATATAGGCTATGTATCAGGAAGAATATCAATACCAAAGTCAATCTCCCGATCGTGAAGGACTCCTGGTATATCATCTGGGAAAACCTTCAGATACTCACACACTATAGGAACTGAGTAGAGAGTCGGGGTCTCAAATGTAGCATCCTTAACCCTAACTAGATGGTAAACATAGCCCTTGAAATCATCTTTTTGGCCTTAAGGTAGGAAATGAAGCGGCCTACAGGCACAACTGAACTACCCTTCCATTCTAGGACGGGCTCACCCAAAAACTGAAACTCTATCGTATGGGTTCTACAATTCACTGAAGCATAACATGCATGCAACCAATCCATACCAAAGATAACATCCAAATTAGTCATGTCTAACCTTACTAGCTCAGCTTAGGTGACATTCTAAAGATCTTTGACAAGGCAATTTCTATATAACTGTCAAGCTATAACTGCGTCACTGATTGAAGTAGAGACTAAGAAGGGTTCTGATAGGATTTTGGGACTAACTCTGAAACTAATAGCAACATATAGAGTAACAAAAGATAAGGTAGCCCCTGGATCTAACAATGTGTATACATCAAGATAGAATACTTATAACATACGAGTGACCATGTACGGGGAGATCTCCTTCTCTTGATGTAATTAGAGAGCATAAAACCTGTTCTGACACTAACCACCACCTGCACTAGTAGATGCACCCTTCTGAGGTGAGTGTGCTAGTCGAGCCGCTGAACTGCTAATCGGATCATGGTCTCTACCATGGCCTTGTCTAGCTATTGGACAATCTCTAAGCATGTAACCAGGCTTCCCACACCCAAAGCATGACCTCAAACCTGCTAAACATTGACCGGTGTGCCTCCTACCACACTTTCTACAAACTAGAATGTTAGGGTCTCCTGACTTGCTCCCCTGACCTCGAAAGCCTGATGTTCTTCCCCTCTAATCATGCCTAGACCTTGATGGCAAACTGATTGATGATGGTTCTAGGGCTAATGAGTCATGGTGGGACTGCTGACAATGTCTACCACCAGACCTCTGTTGTGAAAACCTAAAATTGTCTGTCCAGACCTTCTTGGCCTCTCTCTCCCACTCCCTCTTCGGCACCTCCTCTATCTACTGGGCATACAAGACAGACAGGGAGAAGTCCATCTCCTGATAAAGAATAGTGGTCCTATATTCGTTGACCAAATAATCCATTACTCCATTGACAAATTTGCTCACCTGAGCCCTCTGATCGGCAATCATCTCCGGCGCATATTTGGACAATCGGGTGAACTCAAGAGCATACTCCTGAACAGTCATGTTGTTCTGCCACAAATTCATGAACTCAACTGCCTTGATTTCCCTCATCTCCTAAGTAAATAATCGCTCTAAGAATGCAGTATAATAATCATCCCAACCAATGGGGCCCACTCCGACTCCTCGGCTATCCTTACACTGCTTGTACCATATATGGATGACTCCTCTCAACTGATAGGAGGATAAGTATGCACAATCCTCCCCTTTCACACCCATAATCTGGGTGATCTTCTGGATCTTCTCTATGAACTCGTGTGGATCCTCATCCACTCTCGACCCATGGAATTCTAGGGGATTCATCCTTAGGAAATCCCGAACTCTAGCTGTCGCTGTGTTCCAATTCTGGGGAAAATGATCCACTACCTTCTGATTGACTTGAGTGGTCAATGCATATGCCAACTTCTAGATGGCTGCCCCAAACTCAGAATGGGCAACCTGCTCTGGCACGATATCCACTGAGGCTAGTGGAGCCTATTGGTGCCCATATCCATTTTCGTTCTCATGGCCATTCCCATTTCCATTGCCATTCCTTCTTCCGTTAACTCAACATGGAGGCATGATTCAGCAAACGCATATAGCACGAGTTAGAAGGATAGAGATATACTTCATCGCACGACAAAGATCATGAAAGAAGGTAAATTACCTAAAATATTTCACAGCCTCTTCATCATAAGTGTGGTGTGCTTCATACCCATGAAAAAGACTCTACTTAACGCGGCTTTTAGACACAATTGGACACTAAAAAACCTAAGGCTATACTACTAAGTTTGTCATGAATCAAACATGGGCCCGAATCGAGAAACGAAAAAAATCATAACTGGTCCCAAGTCAACCCATGGGATGAACATGACAACTAAAGATTATTATAACAAAACTGATAATTGAAATATGAAATATTAGAAATCTGAATAATAAATGTTTATCCAATGGAAACATAACAACACAAAATCCAAAGATTAAAGTTACAAGTCTATGTCTGGAAAGCCTCTACATACTGACAAGCTGATGGGACAACACCCAACCTAGCTCACTAGAAGTGTGAAACTAAAATAACAGTGTAACCCTACTAATTGAAGGTCCTCAAAGGATGAGGACTCACCAACTGGAGAATTGGGTAAGCTCAGGAGACTGGCTAACAGTGAGACTAAGTTCCAACGTCTGAACCTGTATCTTTAAATCATACAACATAGAGTATGCGGTCAGTACTTGAAATGTACTGAGTATGCAAGGTATGTAAGACAGGCTAAGTAAGTAAAACTAAAATCATGAATATCATAAATCATACATTATAAGATTATGAGAGTAAAGGCTGCATGTTGATATTTGAAAACATGGTTAGATATAAACAGGATCTCATAGCTGAATCAAATAACCCAAAGCTAACTGATATTTTAAGTAAAATTGATAACCTTATCATTGGGTCAAACCTTTTGAAAACATAATGTCATAAGTGATAAACATGCATAACTTATATCATGAGGAACAATAAGAGACTCATCATATAACTGACACAATCATGATAGAGCTTACGTGATGCCCCAACTATTACACTCAAGTGGGCAGAGCTGTCTAAAACCTTGCCAGGGCTAAATACGCTTCCATAATATTGATATCAAGTTAAAGGCCCTCTGGCAAGCTGGGAAAACTCTCTTGAGAGGTCCCAAATATAAATATACCATATGTTGGTGTGTAGTTCTAAGATCGGGGAACCTTGGAATTCCAAGCCTACTCACTGCTAGACACTGTTCCCAAAAACATGCAAAGTGCTCTCCATCATTTTTCAACGAAGCTGAAACCATCGTTTCTCAGTGAAGCTGATATTGTAATTTAACGCATGGTATAAAATTTTAACATGGGGAGTCTTTACTGCAAAATGTATCATAAGTTGTAGTGGAAGTCTAGAGTCCAAAACATATGATAAGTTGATCTTGTTATCCTTGGCTAAATCATGAAAAGCATACTTAACTTGTGTGGGCTTGCCGAAATCTTAAAATCATGCATACTTGAAATAGATTTCATAAGTCAAAATCATAGATTAATACATGGGTAATTGTAAATATTTAATCAATCTAGATATCTCATCATACTTGGAATCATTGATCATATACTTGACTTTTCATGAAACTTGCATAATTGGGCATAATTCTTCTAAAACTTGAAATTGTGCATTTATAATTAATATAGATATAAAATCTGCCCACACATCTTAAACATACTTTGAAACATGAAGGGAATTGACCCATAAATAAATCGAGAATTTCATAAAATTGGGTTAAAACACCATAAGATAATGAATATAATTTAGAACTTGAATTCATAGAATTGATGAAAATCTTGGGGATGAGAGTGAAAGGAAACTCTCATTCATGGCCCTACATATCTAGATAAGCGGAATCTACACTCTTCCTTGAAAGCCCAAGATATTTGGGGTAGAACTTGATAATTCTAGGCTTGATCTTCTATGGGATCTTCTAGACTTGCATGCATCGGAAGGGAATGGTAATAATAGGATAAACTCTCTTAAAACCTTCCTAACAGAGCTCAAAATGACGTACTTTAGGGGTTAGGAGCTTAGGAATTATGAAAACACCCTTACTAATTCCACAGGAAAACTGCCACTGCGAGTCCATTGAGAGACTGGACGAGTAGTTACCAACTAGACGACTCGTCATCCAACTCGTCCTCACGACTGGACAAATTCCACTCTCACTGAAATTCTCCAACTGACAACTGACATGACGAATCATTAAAAGGGATGATGACTCATTCCTTTCTTTCATTGTCACCACTAGAAATCTCATTCCTCAATCTTAGCCATTCATACAATGACCAACTTGATGAGTTGTGAAGTGACACGATGACTCATTCCTTCTCTCATTAAGTCTCTTGATCTGAAATTTCCTCAGCATATAATGGGCACAGTAATGAATCATTGAGTTAAACGATGAGTCGTTATACCATCAGTTGTAACCTCTTGATAATGATTCCTTACAAGTCTGGCATCCCTTAACAATCCACTAAATGATTCATCAGGTGATCTAACGAGTCACCCGTTGGGTCGATCTATGACCTTGCACAAATTTTCCTTTTTTTTCTCTGCTACACTACTTGGGTCTGATCTTATGGACTTTCGGGGTATTACACTATAGGTTCTCCCTTGTTTCTTACAGAAAGACCTCAGAATTGGATATCATCAGGTAAAGGTTAAAGAGTATGATATTCCAAAGATAGTTTTGAGGACCCATTATGGCTATTTTGTGTTTGTTGTTATGACCTCTACCTTAACTAACACTCCTACAATAACAATGGACCTCATGAATCGATTGTTTAAGTAGTCTTTTGACATGTTTCATATTGTGTTCATTAATGAAGTCATCGATTACTCAATAAGTTAGTGGGAGCGTGCTAGTCAACTCAAATTGTCCTTCAAACACTAAACAGCCATGAATTATTTTCCATGTCTCTAAGTATGAATTGTTAGCTGAAGTCAGTGGCTTTCCTAGGCCATAAAGTCTCCAGCGAGGGTATTTAATTTAACTATCAAAAGATTAAGGTTGTAAAGAATTTTCCAGGACCCGCAACCCCAACTAACATTAGGAGTTTATTGGGTTTCGCTGGTTATTATAGAAGGTTTGTAGAGGGATTGTCAACTACTACTGCCCTGTTGACTAAATTGAATCAAAAAAAGGTCAAATTTCAGTTATCTGAATCTTGTGAGAAAAGTTTTTAGGAATTAAAAACTCATTCGACTACTATTGAAGTGTTGACCATAACAAAGGGTATAGATGGCTTTATTGTGTATTGTGATGCATTCAGAGGAGGCATTGGCTATGTGTTTATGCAGAATAGTAAATTCATAGCTTATGCCACCTGAGAGCTTAAAGTCCATGAGATGAATTGTTCGACTCATGACCTCGTGTTGGTATTTGTAGTATTTGTGTTGAATATTTAGCCCTATTATCTCTATGGTGCGTATATTAATATGTTAACGGACCACAAGAACCTGTAGTATGTTTTCACCTAAACGAGCTGAATCTTAGACAGAGGAGGGGGCTTAAGTTGATCAAGGATTATGACATGAGTATTTGTCTACCACATAGGTAAGGCTAACATAGTTGTTGATGCTCTTAGCAAGCTATCTATAGGGAGTACAACCCATGTAGAAGAGGAGAAGAAAGAGTTGGCTAAGGAGGTGTATAGACTTTCACGTTTAAGAGTCTGCCTTCTAGACTATAAAGAAGGTAGAGTGCTTGTTCAAAATGGGGCCAAATCATCTCTAGTGGCAGATGTTAAGATAAAGAAGGATAAGGATACCCTCTTAATTTGGTTAAAGGAAGATCTCCACAAGCAGAAAATGTTGGTTTTTGCACAAGAAGGAGATGTTGCCCTGAGGTATCTAGGTAGACTATGTATTCCAAATGTAGATGGTCTTAAAGATAAGATCATGGTAGAAGAATATAGGTCCGGGTAATGGGTTCATGCAGGTTTCACTAAAATTTACCTTGACTTGAGGGAAGTCAATTGGTGGAGTGGTATGAAGAGAGACATTGAAGACTTTGCGGCTAGTTGCCCGAATGGTCGACAAGTTAAGGTCGAGCACTAAAGGCCAGGTGGTGTGGCTCAGAATATAGAAATCACCAAATAGAAGTGGGAGATGATCAATATGGACTTTAACCCTAATCTACCAAAGAAACATAAGCAACATGACTCTATTTGGGTGATTGCTAATTGAATGACCAAGTTAGCTTCTTTGATGACTATGCCAGATTGTATATTTGATAGATAGTTAGACTATATGGAATTCTGTTGTCTATCATATCAAATAGGGGCACCTATTTTACGTCTCAGTTTTGGAAGTCATTTCACAAAGGTTTGGGTTCAAAGGTGAAACTTAGTACAACTTTTCATCCACAAATACTTGGTTTATGTAGAGCCTATTCAATTGGTGGAGTGGTATGAAGAGAGACATTGCAGACTTTGCGGCTAGTTGCCCGAATGGTCGACAAGTTAAGGTCGAGCACTAAAGGCCAGGTGGTGTGGCTCAGAATATAGAAATCACCAAATAGAAGTGGGAGATGATCAATATGGACTTTAACACTAATCTACCAAAGTCACATAAGCAACATGACTCTATTTGGGTGATTGCTAATTGAATGACCAAGTCAGCTTCTTTGATGACTATTCCAGATTATATATTTGAGAGATAGTTAGACTATACGGAGTTCTGTTATCTATCAAATCAAATAGGGGCACCTATTTTACTGCTCAGTTTTGGAAGTCATTTCACAAAGGTTTGGGTTCAAAGGTGAAACTTAGTACAACTTTTCATCCACAAATAGTTGGTTTATGTAGAGCCTATTTAGATCTTAGAGGATATGTTTAGGGCATATTTTATTTATTTCAAGGGGAATTGGGATGACCATTTACCTCTTATAGAATTTGCATACATAATAGTTATCACTCTAGTATTCAGATGGCTCCCTATGAGGCTCTTTATGGGTGGAGGTGTATATCTTCGATTGGTTAGATTCATGTTGGTGAAATAGAGTTGATAGGACTAGACATAGAGAAACAAGCCATAGAGATGATTAAGCTCATACACGAAAGGTTGAACACGACTCAAAGTCGCCACAAGTCATGAACATATGTGAGGCTAGAGACTTGAAATTTGAGGTAGATGATTGGGTTTACTTGATGGTTTCACCGATGAAGGGTATCATGAGATTTAGGAAGAAAGGGAAGCTTAGTCCCTGATATATTTGTCCATATTGAATTTTAAAGAGAGTTGGCAAGGTAGATTTTGAGTTGGAGCTGCCAGCCAAGCTAGCATGAATCCATCCAGTTTTCCATATTTCTATGCTTAAGAAGTTTGTGGGAGACTCATCAGTCATTGTGCCTGATGCGCCCAGCACACACGCAAGTGCACGGGGTCGTACAAGTAATATAGTGGCCCTTTTTAAGAGACGAATGTCGAACCCACAGGGACTGGACCAATTCAGCTAATTGTCAAGTTCAAGTGTGATATTAACTTTCACAAGTGTTGATTTAGACTTTTTTGATAAAGTTTAATTAAGTCTAGGGGTGGTCATTGAAATACTCTGAAATACTTCAAGGAGAAAGTAGAGTTAAAACCGGATAATCATGCGATACTAAGCTTTGTAATGGTTTAAGTATGGAATTATCAATTGTCGTCTCACATAATTACAATTGCATGTTTATGGTATTTTGAGCCGCTAAACACGACAAACTAGCCTCACAACAACATCGTTGAGTGGGGATGTGACATTCTAGTTCATGGCAATTCAATTACGTGGATGTGGTTTACGAGGTTTATTCTCTTGATTAGGGACTTTCGTACCTCTAATCATTTAACCAAATGTAGTTTCAGAACTACTTCTACGAGTGGTGATGTGATAATTCTTAGTTGGTGTCTAACTCATTCCGGTTTAATAACCAAGCAAGGCAAATTAGGTATAATTTCTTATCCTAATCATGAATTATATCGTAAGATACAAACTTGCTCCCTACATTCTTTGTTCTTGCCTAGATTTACTTTCTCAAGCTTTTACCTAGGTGTAACGTGTGTGTTTTCGTGGTGACCAGTCATAAAAACAACCATAATTAAGAATGTAAGACAAAACAACAATTAATAACTTAAAACCAAAACAAATTCACGTATTCACAATCATACCTTGTGGCTTCAACCCAAGAGGAAGGGTTCTAGCCAATCAAGTTCGTATAATTACAAGAAAACATGATTAAAGTAACATACATACACGAATTGGTAGAAGAGAAGATAAAATTGATGAACCCTAGGTGAGTTCTCCCACTTCTCCCTCACTCCTTGGCAGTTTTTCAGAAATAAATCATGACAGAAATGATTTTCGGAGCTAAGGGACCTATTTATAGTAAATGAGAATTGTACAAAATTATTCCCGACATGAAATAGCTCCGTGTCACGGAGGTTATCGCGCCAATATGCCTCCGTGACATAGAGGCATCGCGGATGCACAGTGGAAAACTCATAAAACCATCGCCAGGCAGTCCCTTGCCGCGTTGGCAGTGTGGCACGCTGCTTGTGCAGCACATTAGGGGGCATGTCACGGCCCTTATCGTGCATCCTGCCTGCTGTGGCACGTTGCCAACGTGCAGGTGGGCTGTTTCGCGCATCCTCCATGCCGATGTTCGTGTTTTACTTCCGATTCCATGCCTCTACTTCACCAACTCATGGATTAGTTCCTCAAATTCATTTAAAACCTACAAAAACAAGAACTAATCATGTTGGTTAGTATATATATTTACATTTAGATGAAAATACATGAGAATGCATATAATTAAGTCGATAAACAAGACAAAACTATGTTATAAAGCATCACTCGGGCATGCTATTTTGCCCGAGATCAGTGCCAACAAAGAGTATGGAGGTAAGGATAAACTATCATATAAGGAGGTTCTAGTTGAGATACTAGATCGTTAATTGGTAAGCTAAGGAACAAAAAGTTGCATCTATGAAAGCGTTATGGAGGAATCAGCTAGTTCAGGGAGCTATTTGGGAAGCTGAACCAGATATGATGGCCAAATATCCACATCTATTCCCTCCTAGTCCAGAACTGTCCTAAGGTAATCGTCTACTCTCTTGGTACTCTTATCAGCTTCATGTCCCATTAGTTGTTGTTGGAATCATTAGTATGGGTGCATGTTCCATGAATTCTGCTAAGCTCGGTTTAGTTACTCAAAGTAAAATCACCTATCAGTCCAGTTCAGTCTTCATTTTAGGATGAATTATCCCAAGGGTGAGATAATGTAATGACCCCAAATATTCCAAACATCATACCCTATACTTGAAGTTGAAACCCACAGGAAAGAAGATTTTAATTATGGAATGAGAAGACACGACACCCGTCAAGTAAAGGCACGAGTCGTCAAGTGACTCAAGAACATCAAAGTTTTTAAAAGTTCCAATTCCAATGAATTAGGCCATTATTCATTAGCCTATGTAATGACTCATTAAGTTAGTCGTTTTGATAGGTTGTGGGGTAAGGATGAGAAAGTCAACAAATTTTTTCCAGTGGTAACAGATGCACCTAACGAGTCATCAAGTCCATTAACAACTCGTGCAGTTACTCATCATCACTAGGTGGTGATTTTTACATATGAAATTGTAGGGTTATTTTAGTAATTTTCAACATTTTTATTACTTAAACTTGGATGTTTTGGAATTTCATAGGTGGATATTTAAGGGTTTTATTAGTTTAAACTCTTATTCCCCCTCATAACAATGTAAATTCAACAATCAATAAGCTCTCAAGGAAGGTTAGGGTTATTTTAAGTTTATCATTCCATATATGTAAGGCTAACCTAAGTGAGGATTCCTATTCTACCTTATGCCCTACATCTATGTAAGAATTCATTGAGATTAAAGCTAAGGTTCTTTCCCAATTCTTTATTTGGTCTTCTTCCCAATATGTTGAATTGTTCATTGTTGAATTCTTCATATTGAATTGTATATATTGTATATCTTGGTTGTTGTTCATTAATCTCTTGATGTTTGTTGTTGATATCTCTTGATAATTTATTGTTTGATGATGGTTCATGTCTCTTATCCCATGAACCCAATGGCATAAAAATCATTGTTTTTACAATGCTGAGATAAACGCATTATTTTCATAAAGTTTAGATTTTATGAGTGTTTTCATGAAGATATTCTTAGAAGGAAGTACCGTTTATAGTAAGATTTTCAAAAGCTAAAGTCTTATTTTTGAACATTAAATGTTTTGATCGGAAAAGCTCACAAATTTTAAAAGTATAACTTTGAGCCAAGGCTCATGAGTAAAGTACAGAGATTTTAAGCCAAGTCTTAACAAAGTTTTTAAACAACTATTATAAATATTGCTAAAGTGCTTTATATAAGATATTTTCAGTTGCCTTATATAGGCATATTCATATGAGCATGGTTTTGAGTGGATTATGAAACACCAAGATGGGTGATGGGTTCATATAACCTGTAATCCCCAAACTACGTTGCCAATGTAGGATAGGATCGTGCCAATGGTTCAGGGTAATCCTTAGACAGTCCCTTGTAAGGACTTTAGTTTGGATCAAAAGTATTAGTTTCATCCTCCGCCTTGACAAGGCTTTGGATGGCTCTTCCAACTTGGGAAAGAAGTTGGACAGCGTGCGCTCATTCATGGTGTATGTAGGATATGAGAAACTCCCAAATAAAGTTGTACAAGTAGTCTTTTTAGAGATTTTTTTGATACACACTTTTATTGTATGCTTTTACACATCTTTCATACTTATTTTTATGTATCATTCAGAGCTTAAGTTTCAGTAAGTTTATTTCTATTACTTTATCATTTTAGTTCAGATACTCTTGATTAACTATTATTTCATTCTATCATATTATATACCATACATTCCACGTACTGATGCACTTTGGTGCTGCATCTTATTATGATGCTAATTTAGGAAGATAGGATCAACAACGGATGTTTCATTACTATCTCACTTCACTAAGCTATTGGTGAGACCTCTTATTTTTGGAGAGTCCCGATCGAGTTCTGATTTTATTTCAGTAGACCTTAAGGTATTCGTGGGATCTTTGTCCCGCACCTATATTCAGTTATTAGAGGCTTCATAGGTTAGTTAGGGTTGAGCTAATGATGTTACTTTTAACATTGATTTTAGTTACAGTTAATAAATATTTTTTTATTATATGGAACTACCATAGTTTTAGCTTTCGCATTACTTTATTGTATTCTTAGCAAGTAATAAGCTAGGTCAAGGATTCGCTTTGATCACTATGTGGTATGAGTACTGATAACGTCCAAACTACACTCCTATTTTATGAAAGAGCGTAAATGGTCACTGCTCAAAACAAATATTCCCGACGCATGTCAGGGTCGAATCCCACAGAGAATTGAGTCGATAAATCAAAAGTTATAAGCTAATTCAAACTAGAGCGCATTATTTTTCAACATTTGAAAAGTAAAATTGGGGGAGAAATCAAAAGGAAAAATTAACTATCTAATTCTGTACTAAAACTAATTGGGGGGAATTCCAATTAAGTAATCACAAGTGAGAGGCTAGGGACATTCTATGGGTGAGATCACAATTAAATCGGGAATTTCTTCAATGCCATATACTCAAGTGTAAATAATCTTGCAAAGTAGGTAGCCTCAGCTTCCCAACCTATTGACTACCCCTAGCTAGAGTTCTCTCAAACTCTAGCTGCAATTTAGCTCAACCCGAATTGATTTGGATTAGCAACTTCACTATTCCTAGCTATTAGCTGCCAATTAGGAAGGAGGAAGTAATTTCAGCTATTTCTAGCTTAATTTTACAATCTCCTATCCATACCCACTACTAGATTCCCTTTCAATACTTAATCATTCTCTCCCAAGCAACAATCAAGCAAGTATAGATAGACCCATATCATAATCATTGAAATGATTTAAAACTACGTGAAGGAATGCAGAAGAATTTGCTTATCAAGATCTAGAAACACTAAGTTATATCCTGGAGTGATCCCGACTAATATTCTCTGTCATATGGGTATCATTGATGTGAGAATCAACCACTTTTTATCTTGCATTTAATCCACAAATGAAGGCGGTAGGTGGCGAATACTTTTTGGACAACAATTTGGTGACAACAATAGAGATGGGTAAAGATATGGATTTATCTAAGAGGCTGGGATTTTAGTATGGATCTGGTCAAGCATCGTTCATCTGGTTTTTTATGATATTACAATGAGTTAAGATCTAATGGGTCAAGTAGTAAGGTGTTCTTAGTATTATCAAATCTACAACTATCGGCAGATGTTTAACACCTTCCTTAAGGGTAAGGATCTAAAGCATGTTGTAGATGAACCTCTTTTGTGAGCCTCAATACAATAAAATAAGATTGATATTTTATTACATAAAATAATGCAATTTTAAGCAAGTACAACATACAAAGATATAAGTACAAAAACAACACAAGGAATAGAATGGCCATGGAAGACGATTTGGAAACAAAAAATACCTTACAAAGTAAACTGAATCACTTGCTTGCTGGAAAAAGAGGCAGTATTGACACATGAAAATATGAACAAGAGAGAAATCCAACTGCACTCTAGATGTTTTTTGTGTGATAAGGTGAAAAAAGAGACAATCAATCATTTTTTTTAATTGCAAATGGACAGAACAATTGTGGAGATTGTACATTAGCTTAAAAGGAATTAGCTATGTAAAGACAATAGCATAAGGGACCAGCTGAAATGCTAGAACAAGGATGGCAATACTACAAACAAGGAGGAAAGATGAAAGATTGTCCCGGCATGTATTTGGTGGACTGTTTGGAATGAAAGGCACAAGAGGTATTTTCAACAAAAGCACAATATTTTTTAGAAGCTAAAAAAGAACTATCTAGCCCTGTTCTACTTTTGGTGTGAACATAAATTTTTAGCTCAAGAAGACGATATTTTTGATGTTTCAGATTTTTTTTGTAGGATTTTAGCAATGATCTCCTATTTGTAAGCTATAATCACTTTTGAAGGGAAACTACACTTCAGTTTTTAGTTACACCTATGGTATATACACAGTAATATTACCTCTCTAAAGAAAAAAGATGTAATGTGCTTCGGTTTTCTTGTGCTGCTATTTTTAACTCTTTATCTCATTCACTATAAACTAAGGGAGGACAATTATTTTCTAAGCATCAGTTTTCCATATATTTCATTTGGCTGGGTATCCAACTTAGTTCTTAATTCTAGAACTAGAACTTTTGGACTTGATTAATATTCTTATACTGATGACTGATGTTTTCCTTCTTTCTAACAATATTCCATGATTTGTAACTATCTGATTTTTCTTTTAGGCATTCGTACCATTTTTGTCTGGTTATGTGCTAATAAATTCTTGTTTCGTTCTTAATGTGATGTTTTCCTTATACCCTTAATTCTTTCTTACTATTGTTAGTCATGTCTGTCAGATGTCTATGACTTTATGCAGTGCTGAATTTTTCTTTTAGGAGTCATTGCTAGCACTAGTGTGCAACTTATAGGTAGATTTTGACATAAATTAGTAATACAACATCATCAAGAGAATCAGTAATACAATATCATTGAGAGAACAATTGCAATCATTTATATAATAGAAATTATATCTTTCTTCTTTCTGCAAAACACTAATAGAAATATACTCACAACATAATTACACCTCCTTTAATCACAGAATTACTCACATCATATACATACTACACATATGTCTACCACTAATATACAAAAGTGTACGGACAACAAAAAGAGGAAAGAGAAACCTAGCTAGAATGGTTCAGTGTAAATTCAGAATTGAGAATATGGTATTTCACAAACAAATTCATAGTTAAAACAATGTAAACTTACCTTGAAGAGAAGGAAACTCCTAGAATGTCCGGTATAAGTCGCAGCAAGAGTACGATTAGATTTGAAGGCTAATTTTCTCTTAGGAACACAGAAAAGTATTTTCAATCAAAATGTAGAGCTTATTTCATTTATATAACGATGAAACTAAGTGATGTATGCCTTCCTTTACTCCAACAAACATGAAAACATATCGACTCTATTGATTCCTCAAAATATAGAAACAGATGTACGCACACCTATATTCTTTTCACTGGTTTTCCTCAACTGGGAATGAACGTACACAGCTCTGTATCTCTCTTTGCTAATTTTTTCCAACAAAATCTAGAAAATAATTCCCACGTACACATCTCTGTATCTCTCTTTTCTAATTTTTCTCCAACAAAATCTAGAAAAGAGATGCTGATTAATTTTGAAAAAAAAAAAGAGACCTAGCAGTGTGGGTAATCTCTATTTTTGCAAAGAGATGGGGACACATACTGTTTCAGGAAACATGGGTCGAAGGATGGATAGTTTGGCGCCCTTTATTTTATTTTTAACCACTGAAAATTAATTTTTATAATGTCCAGATGTTAGTCCCTCGTTAGTAATAATCAAAAAATGGACATTAAACGACTGACAAAAATATTGTCGCTATAAATACACTTTTAACGACCGTATTCATATCCTGTTGTTAAGAAGTGGTCGTTAAAAATCAGATCTCTTGTAATGGTAGTAAATGCATGCCTTTGTTCTACAATTAGTTTTTCAAGAGGATGGTAAATTGCACCGGTATGCTTTGAGTACTGATAAAATGGGGTGAGTGAAGAGGGAACCATGGCGTAGTAATGAGGCCAGCATGAATGATTGGTTGTGCAGGTTAAATTAGGAGAGCGTTGTGAGGCTGAGACATGGGTAATGCGCATTACATGTAGTCTAGGACATGCTAAATCAACATACTCCAATATGCCTAATGCCATTGTGCAAAACTGTTGTACTTTTGAATATGGCCATTCATAGCTTGTAATTGCTCCTGATTGCAAGTTCTTAATTGCTTGAAGTATGAGTAAAGCAACATTAACTTCCTGTAATTATTAGTGTCATGGGTATGAGTTATTTGAGTGTACGAAGTCTGAGTAGTACAAGATAATTTCCAAGTTAATATCTCAATGCAAAGTGCCTTCAGTGAATATGTTGTATAATGTTGTGTTTTGTTAATCTTGTCAAAGTGTTGATTATGCTGAAATATGGGAGAAACTAGCCATTGAAGTGTATAGAAAGGGAAGTCTGAGTACCCGAATAACCAAAGCCCTGACTTAGTATTGGCTAGCCATTTGAAATACTGACTAATTTGATCTCTGTGTTTTGGGATGAACAGGAACAATGTCTGCTATACAGGACAAAGGTAAAGGTGCATCGTCCTCCGGCAAAGGCCGAAAAAGTCGTTCCAGCAGCCCCACAAATTCCTAGGGGACAGAAAAGGAGATTCGGTACCAGATGGGTGGTAGATGAAGGAAAAAATGGTACGCGAAGCATAAAGAGTCTAAATACTTACCGGAGGAGCCAATTGACCGAGAGAGTTTGGCACAGGAGTTCCCCCAAATACTGCAAAGGATACACACCGTAGGAATGGACTTCATCTTTAATAAGCCCAGGGAGTGCAATTTACACATGGTTTAGGAATTCTATGAAAGTTGGGACCCCACTCTTTGCAGCCACACAATCAAGATTTAGGGTCAGGTCGTTCCATCTAAAGCACATCATATAAATTCCATCCTGGGGACACCTGACATAGATCCACGTCCACTCTGCCATCTTAATATCACCCTGCCATATGCTGACATCCGGCACACATTATGCAGGCAGCGATCAACAACCAGATGGATTCACCACAAGGAAAAACGGTACCATCAGACATTTCCCTATTCACAGATGAACAGAGAGGCACGAGTTTGGCTGAAGATTTTCTGCAGCTGTCTCATTCCAAGGGTACATATGACTGATGTCACCATGGACAGGGTCTACCTGGTATACTCCTTAATGCGAGATGTGGAGATCAATGTTGGGGCTATAATCAAATACGCCATGAAAAATGAGAGATTGCACCAGGGGCACAGGTATGGTTTTGGCGGTCTACTCACCACCTATCGTAGGAGCCAGGACATTGAAGAGGAGGCTCTAGACTATAGACCAAAGGTAGAATGGCGTGTTGTGGACGTTGTTGACGACTGCGTAGCAGCGGCGCCACAAACTTGTTGACGACTGCCCGAGCGCACACGCAAGTATACATGGTCTTACAAGTAATACAGTGGCCCTTTTTAAGAGCCAAATGTCGAACCCACAGGGACTGGACCAATTCAGCTTATTATCAAGTTCAAGTGTGATATTAACTTTCACAAGTGTTGATTTAGACTTTTTTCGATAAAGTTTAATTAAGTCTAGGGATGGTCAAAGAAATAGTCTGAAAACATTTAAGAAGCAACTAGAGCTAAAGCCGGATAACCATACGATACTACACATTGTAATGTTTTAAGTATGGGATTATAAATTGTCATCTCACATAATTACAATTGCATGTTCATGGTCTTTCGAGCCTCTAAACACGACAAAGTAGCCTTACAACTACATCGTTGAGCGGGGATGTCACATTCTTGTTCATGGGCAATTCAATTTCGTGGATGTGGTCTACGGGGTTTATGCTCTTGATTAGGGACTTTTGAACCTCTAATATTACACAACTACTTATACAAGTGGTAATGTGATAATTCTAAGTTGGTGTCTAGCTCATCCCATTTTAGTAAACAAGCAAGGAAAATTAAGTAAAATTTCTTATCCTAACCGCGAATTATATCGTAAGATACAAACTTGCTCCCTACATTCTTCGTTCTTGCCTAGGTTTACATTCTCAAGCATTTAGCTAGGTGTAATGTATGTGTTTTCATGGTGATCAATCATAAAAACAACGATAATTAAGAATGAAAGACAAAACAACAATTAATAACTTAAAACCAAAACAAAATCATGTATTCACAATCATATCTTGTGGCTTCAACCCTAGAGGAAGGGTTCTAGCCACTCAAGTTCGTACAATTACAAGTAAATGTAATTAAAGTAACATACTTACAAGAATTGGTAGAAGAGAAGATGAAATTTAAGAACCCTAGGTGAGTTCTCCCACTTCTCCCTTCACTCCTTGGCAGTTTTCAGAAATATTACATGACAAAATGTTTTTACGAGCTAAGGGACCTATTTATAGTAAATGTGAGGTGTACAGATTATGCCCAGCAAGAAATAGCTTCGTGTCACGGAGGTTATCGCACCAATTTGCCTTCGTGACACGGAGGCATCGCGTAGGCAATCTGCAATTCACATTAAATACACGCCAGGCAGCCCCTTGCCGCGATGGTAGCATGGCACGCTGCTTGTGCAGCGTGTTAGGGGGCGTGTAACGGCCCTTGTCGTGCAGCCTGCCCGCCATGGCACGTTGCCAACGCGCAGGTGTGCTATTTCGCATGTTCTCCTTGCCGATGTTCGCGTTTTACTTCCGATTCCATCCCTCCACTTCCACCAACTCATGGATTAGTTCCTTAAATTCATTTTAAACCTACAAAAACAAGAACTTATCATGTTGGTTAGTATATATATTTACATTTACATAGAATTACATGAGAATGTCTATAAATAAGTATATAAACAAGACAAAACTAAGTTATAAAGCATCACTTGGGCATGCTATTTTGCCCAAGATCACCTACCCCACACTTAAAGCCTTGTTAGTCCTCGAACAACCCTTTTACATCTCATGTAAATGAAGACTCACACATAACTAATTTAGAAAGACAATTCAATTTACGGCTACAATGATTGTTTAAGATAGCAAGTTAAAAATAGAGCATGCACGATGTAGTCATTGAAATGAAATACAACTATGTTAAGACTTCCTAACCTCAAGAATTGACTCTCAATCTTAGAAAACTCAGGCAAATCAACCGATCAAGAAACCCGACATGAATGTTATCTTTCATTAAACATGTGCTCGCACAACAAGAGAGTTACCCATTCTTACTCAAAAGTTTTTGAAACACAACATGTATGGGTGTATGAATAGAATTACGCTCACTCTCTCAAAGAATTCACATGCATCATGTAGTGAACCATAAGCTTGCCCTTAGTGTTTTACTCAACTAATTTAAGGATGTATGAACGTAAGATCAAGTAGGACTCAATGGGTTGTAGTGTAATCTAAGGGATAGGTAGGTACTATTATGGATAACAACAGTGGCTATCTTCCCCAAGTGCTTTTAATTACTACAACCTTCATTAAGGACATCACTTTTCTTACTTCCTCCTCATTCTTTTCACTCTTGAATTTTCTCTTCTTGTTTCCATTTCTTTAAGCACAATCATCTTATTAGTAAGGAGTGCACCCTTGACCTTTCTCACTTTTACAACTACTACTTTTCCTTCTTTTTCATGCTTCTCACTCCTTCACTCTTTCGAATTTTTCACATGAGCGCTTAGGAGTTTTGGATCAAATTCAAGGATAATGAAAGAAAAAGGATTAAGCTTATTGATGGTTTCGCAAGTGTACGGGTCGTACAAGTAATACAGTGGCCCATTTGAAGAGCCGGATGTCGAACCCACAGGGACTGGACCAATTCAGCTAATTATCAAGTTCAAGTGTGATATTAAATGCTGCAAATGTTGATTATAGACTTTTTCGAGAAATTTAATTAAGTCTAGATGTGGTAAACGAAATACTCTGAATTCATTCAAGGAGCAACCAGAGTTAAAGCCAGATAATCATACGATACTACAAATTGCAATGGTTTAAGTATGAAACTATCAATTGTCATCTCACATAATTAGAATTGCATGTTCATGGTCTTCCAAACCTCTAAACATGACAAACTAGCCTCACTACTACATTGTTGAGTGAGGATGTTATTTCTTATTCCTAGGCAATTCACTACGTGGATGTGGTTTATGGGATTTATGCCATTGATTTGGGTACTTCCGTACCTCCAACCATTTAACTAATCTTAGCTTCACAACTACTCCTTCGGGTGGTGGAATACAATTCTAAGTTGGTGTTTTCTATCTTCCCATTTTATCAACCAAGCAAGGTATTAGGTATATTCCCATCCTAACCACAAATTATATCGTTAGATACAATCTTGCTTCCTACATTCTCTTGTTCTTGCCTAGGTTTGTGTTCTCAAGCATTTACCTACGCGTAACATGTGTGTTTTCATGGTGATCAATCATAAAAACAACCATAATTAAGAATGCAAGACAAAACAACAATCAACAACTTAATTACAAAACAAATTCATAAAAACACAATCATAACTCATGGCTTCAACCCTAGAGGAAGGGGTCTAGCCACTCAAGTTCGTAAAATTACAAGAAAACATTGTTAAAGTAACATACTTACAAGAATTTGTAGAAGAGAAGATGAAATTTATGAACCCTAGGTGAGTTCTCCCACTTCTCCCTTCACTCCAAGGTGGTTTTTCAAAATAAAATCGTGACAAAATGTTTTTAGGAGCTAAGGGACCTATTTATAGTAAATGAGAAAAAGCAACTATTTAGCCCGAAGTGAAGTGGCTCTGTGTCACCGAGTGCATCATGGAGCACTGCCTCCGTGAGACGGAGTGTATCGCGGAACACTGCCTCCATGACACGGAGGTATCGCGGAAGCCCTCTGGAAATCGCCCAATTTAAATCCTGGAGGCAGAGTACTGCCGCGATGGCTCCGTGACACGGTGCCCATCGCTGCACCCTTCAGTGATCCCTCATTTTGCTCCAACTTTGGTGTTTCTCTCCCGATATAATTCCTCCCCTTCACCAAATCATGAATTAGTTCCTCAAATGCATTATTAACATTCAAAAACAAGGACTAATCATGTTGGTTAGTATATATTCACATTTACATAAAGTCACATGAGAATGTATATAAATAAGTAGATAAACAAGAAAAAATTGAGTTATAAAGTAGCACTTGGGCATGCAATTATGCCCAAGATACTTATGTTGTAGCTATAAAAGAATAGGCTTAAGGCTCAATAGGGGTCATTAGGATTCAACATTCAAGGTAGGTAAAATGAGGGATAACAATTAGTTCATTCAAAGAAATTCCTAAATCATCTCCTACAGTCCACATCCTTCATTTCGTTTTATATACACACCAGGCAAGTTCTAGACATTCCACAATAACACGGAATATTTGAAAAACTACACTCACAGCACATGCCAAATTCAAGACACATTCAGCAGACTCTTACTCAGCTAATCACAAGAATTCAGAGTTAAACTTCAATCACATCGAGTCAAATTCAAGAGCCTAAGTGTCTCAAAGAAAGTTATACACTTCTTACATGCTTCAACACTAACCACACTTGTATCTTTCAATCACGTATAGCACATAACAAGAACATCAAGCCATCCATTAGCTACGGGTTCAAAAACCAAAACCTATTGTCTAATTTTCCTCAAGGTGGTCGTCATCCATCCATCGTCGGAAATAGTCTCTATCTATGACTAAAGACATTATATACAGACAAACAAATTTTTTATTCTTTGGTTCTAAGACCCCCCGTCGGAAAAGAACCAACAAGAATAACCAACAGGTGGGTGGTGGAGTCATGCTCAACTGAAAAATTTTTCCAATATGTATCAAGCACTACATTCACCAAAATCATTAAGCAAAAAATTTTTTGAAATTTCTCTCACCCCACACTTGAATCATGCTATGTCCCCAAAGAATCTAATTAAAATTCAAAAGGGTGAGAAATACTCCCTAGCCTCTATGCCTAGATAATAGCATGCTTTTCTTCAAATTTGCACAAGTGGGTATTCGAGCCCACACTTTTCCTCTTCCATGCTTTTTAGCTTCCTCCTCCAAGGGTACTCAAACTTCCCCTCCATCTGTGCTTAACTTTCCACCAAAACAACACAAGATGAAAAATAAATAAAATCAACACAAATGCAAGAAATTAAAATGGTACCCATGGTAGCCTTGGGTTGCCTCCCAAGCAGCGCCTAATTTTACGTCGCGGCACGACGTATCAAGTTTTACCACTTTTTCCTCCACCTTGAGGATATGAATCTCACCCCTTATTTCTTCTCTAGTTTCCTCTTATGCTCCAGGGGTGGTGGTGAAAAAATGAAAGGACCAAGCAGTAGATGTCGCCTTTTGCACGTATTGGCCCTTAAGTAAGCAAAGTCATTTTGTCTCTTCGAGTCAGAAAATTTCAGAATATACGGGGCTTGGTCCTCCTCTAGACATTTCTCTATAAGCTTGGAAGACTCTATTTCTAGGTTGTCAACCAAACTTAATGTCGAAAAATTCTTCAAGTGGGGTCCAATACACCTCAACTCTGAAACTGCATTGTGCTTGACCTCCTTACTTGTATACACCTTCTCTGCATCAACATCTATCTCTCCATTAATGTCAAATGGGGGATACTCTATCTCTTCTTCCATGAATGGATTTTCCATATGTGTGAGACCATCACGGGGACTCTCAAGAGCTTCTAATTGTTGAGCTTCTTCCAAGAACTCACCCTTTTCTTCTCCTTGTAATCCCTCTTGAGTATTGCATAAAACCGTTACTTGCAAATCAGCGCAAGCTTCAGCATCAACCATCATCTCCGTGATCTTGGCGCTTATCATTTCTATGGCCTCTCCATTTTCCTTGGTCTGAATTCCTAATACTTTCACCTACTCCCTCATTGCTTCTGTCTACTCAAGGACCTATTTCAACATGTTTTCTATTTGACCTTGGTGTTCCAAGTCCTTATTTTCACCATTCCTGTACTCATCAAAAACAACAGAAGGATCATAGTAGGGGCTTGAGGGAGGGGAGTATGCATTCGGACAGCCATCATAATGGCCATCTTGACCACTACATATATTGCAAGTGTTACAGTTTTTCCGTAAGTGGGGTTCTCCACAATTCAAACAGGACTCACCAAAATATGTGTTTTCATGGTGATCAATCATAAAAACAACCATAATTAAGAACGTAAAACAAAACAACAATTAATAACATAAAACCAAAACAAAATCATGTATTCACAATCATATCTTGTGGCTTAAACATTAGAGGAAGGGTTCTAGCCACTCAAGTTCGTATAATTACAAGAAAACATAATTAAAGTAACATACTTACAAGAATTGGTAGAAGAAAAGATGAAATTTAAGAACCCTAGGTGAGTTCTCCCACTTCTCCCTTCACTCCCTGACAGTTTTCAGAAATATTACGTGAGAAAATGTTTTTATGAGCTAAGGGACCTATTTATAGTAAATATGAGGTGTACAAAATTATGCCCGGCATGAAATAGCTTCATGTGACGGAGGTTATCGCGCCAATTTGCCTCTGTGACACGGAGAGATCGTGTAGGCAATCTAGAATTCGCATAAAATACATGCCAGGCAGCCCCTTGCCGCGATTGCAGTGTGGCACGCTGGTTGTGCAGCGCTTTAGGTGGCGTGTCACGGCCCTTGTCGCGCAGCCTGCATGCCGTGGTATGTTGCCAACACGCAGGTGGGCTGTTTCGCGTGTTCTCCTTGCCAACTTTCGCGTTTTACTTCCGATTCCATGCCTCCACTTCACCAACTCATGGATTAGTTCCTTAAATTCATTTTAAACCTACAAAAACAAGAACTAATAATGTTGATTAGTATATATATTCACATTTACATAAAATTACATGAGAATGTCTATAAGTAAGTATATAAACAAGACAAAACTAAGTTATAAAGCATCACCTGGGCATGTTATTTTGCCTAAGATCATATATGACCAAGACTAAGGCGTCAGACAGCACATACGGGCCTACTCTGACATTAGCCGAGCGACGCGCTCGAGATGACAGTTACACAGCCTGGATGTTTGGGCTACAAATGCTATAGTTGTGCATTAGTGGACGGCCCGCATAGTGAGGGTGAGCTTTGGAAAGTGGACAGGGACTACCCGATAAACAAGCATGCCAAAGCCATGTGCAGGATTAGCACAGCGTTTCTAGATTCTGACTCAGACACCAATGAGGAGAGGCTCTAGCAAGACTCAGACATTGAGTAATATAATGATGTGGGGGATGACTCTAACCTCGGTGATGAGGCATTTGCACAAGATAAGGAGATTGAAAAAGTTGCTTGACCAGGGAGTCTTCACCCCCTAACTTTATTTTATTGCATTGATCTGTTGCAAGCATTGAGGACATTGCTCCTTTTAAGTATGGGGTGGTTATTTTGTTTTTGTTTATTTATGTGATCCTCTGATTGTGGCATGTATAAACTGGTAACAACTAGACTCTGTGGCATGTAATTTGTCGCTAGGAACAAGATGTGGTACTTGGTCTGTAATAGCTAGTAAGCTTATTTGTTTCAGCTCCTATGTTGTGTTTTTTATTGTGATTATTTTTCACTTTTTTCCTTTTTCTTAGGTTTCTCGGCTTTTGTTTTTGGTGCTTTTACCAAGAATAGACCCTTTGAACCGAATAGGATTTTATTTTTTTAGTCATAGGTAGAGACGGTTCCCTATGATGGATGGATGACGATCATCTTGAGGGAAATTAGTCACGTCTAGAAAATAAAACCATCACTAATGGTCTAAGGTACTTCACTTGGTCAAGATCCTAGACTTCATGTAATATACATTTGACTGAGCAAATAGTAAGGAGAAAATGGTAGGATCACATAGGCCATGGTGTTTAACTCTAAATTGCAAAATTTGTAGGCTTAATTGTGCTTGTCACTCAATATGGAAATCGAAAAAGGGGGTCTAAGCTAACCAAGTTGGAACCTATGTTCCATGTGTGGTGACAACTAGTTATATTTCTTGCTAACTAACATCAAGAATTTGCCTTATGTGTATGAAAAGCTGAAAGTGGCATTAAGCTTAGCGGATATGATTATGGCACTTCTTTGTGAACCAAGTTAGTTGACTCGTCTCACTAATTGTCCCTTACGTTGATGTTAACCCTACTAAGCCCCGTTTGAGCCTTTAAGCCTAATTTTATTGGAACAACCTCGCTAAGAGCCTTACCTTGTGTGTTCAAATGGCCTCAATGTCACTTTGATCCAAATAGATCATATTGCACTTTATAGAGACATTATTTCAAAAACACGATTAACGGAACGAGTGAATAGTAAATAGAGGAAGAAATGGTGTGTCTACTCTATTGGTCGGTCATAAGCTATATATATTTATATATATATATATATATATATATATATATGAAAAAATGATGTAGATACTTCTACGCATGTATATACATATAATGTATTAAAGAGTCTTAGCCAGTACTACACGCTCCTTACATCTTGGATAAGAATAAGTAGGTGAAAGGAAAAACAATTTGAAAGAAGGTGGAGTGCAGGGCGAGAGAAGTAAGGCACTGAAAACAAAAATGTGTAATTTTCTTAAAGTGCATAGGGATAAAATTCACTATGAACCAAATAATCCTACCAGTCCCTTAGCCGACATTGCAACCCGAAAAAAGCCCTTTTGATCCTACAAGTAATGTTATGCTCGTCTAAGTAGTACACTATAGGCAAACTCATGGTGTCTTAGATTTTCTTGAAATAATCTTTGGAGCATGAGCGAATCAATCATAGACTATGCTTAATTGTGATCATATTAAGGTCATAAAAGTAGGGACATTGCATATAAGTGACGGCACATGATGGTGAATCCTTGGTGAAGCTAATGACCTCGCTACTATGATTTAGACATGTTGGTAGGATTTTCGGTTGAAAAGTTATTCATTAGGGCTTGTGTGATTCTGCCAATGAATGTGGTGAGTGAAGACCATGCTTAATTGAATGAAGTCTATTCCATGATGAAAGTGTCTAGCACAACTAGGTGAGAGTTATCTTGGTTCACTGATGATGGTAATGTGACGAAATCATGTCTAGGATATTGAAGGATTGTTCGAGAACGAACAAGGTTATATGTGTAGGGTGGTGATCTTTGGCATATTTATATGACCAAACGCTGTATTTTCAACCATACTGGAGCCTTGTTGAGGATAATGCTGATGTATATATGCATGTTTTGAGTTAATTATTCTTTTGGACTAATAAATGTGATGTGACTATTTGTAGGTGGATAACACAACAATTTCAGTGTGATGTGGCAGATGATACTTAGAGTTGGACAATGGGAATTTTGGAGAGCTTAAAAATGAATTTGGGAATTCACTTTCGTGTCATGCTTCAGATTGATCTCATTGAACAACGTGCCACAGTTCTTGGGTGGAATAAGAAATTTATTATATTTTGAAGGCACACAACAGTGAGGGTCCGCAACAGGTCCGTGTCACGGAGGAGATATGACGCGTTTGGTTCCATGACATGGAGCTTAATATTTCAGGAATTCTCATATTCCAGTTAAGGTCCTCGATAGGTCCATGTCACGGAGGAAGATTAGCGCATTCAACTCCGTTACATAGAGCCATGGCTTCTAGTTTCTCTCCACTTCCATTACACCTCCGTGACAGCTCCATATCACGGAGCTATTTCTCTGTAATAGGCTCTATGCCACTGAGCTAGTTTGTCACTGTGTAATTTTTTACTTGTATTAATAGAACAATTAGATTTTTATTTTGGATTATCTAACAATTTCGAAGAACGTGGGGAAACAGCAGTTGAGCTGATGAAAATTCTAGGGTTCTTTCTCTTATCTTTTCTTCTAAATTTTAATTGATCTTATGATAGAAAGTTGTTTGGAGATGTTTAATCAACAAATGAGTGGCTAAATTACCTCATTTTGAGGTCAAGGTTATTTGCATGATTGTATAATTTCATATTATTTGAAGCTGAATTTTCTTCTATCATGAATGGTCGTTCTTCTATTCTTGATTTTTGGTTTTTTAGTGTTTGGCCAATATTGAGATAAATTTATAATCCTAATTTGACTCTAAAAGGAGAATTATTAGGGTAGAACGAGGAATAGGGGAATATGTTCTTGTATTTGCTGTAAATTGAACGTAAGATTCGCGTTAAGGATAGAAAGATACCTGCAACGCCAAATTCGGTTAACAACGGGAACTAATTAAACTAGGCCTAAGAGGAGTTATTGCATCACAAATTGATATGGTAGTTGCAAGATTCATAATTAGGCAATTGACTACAGGTTCGAAAGAGCAAAGTCAGACTTTAAGTTTTCCAACCATCAACTCGATAGAGAAGGCAGCTGAAGAAAAATATAAGTTATATATGACTGCATTCCATGCCTTAACCTTATACTATTCTTGCTATTGTTTGAATCGCTTTTCTTATCTTCATTTAGTATTACTTTTTATATTATCATTTATCAAACTCTTATTGATTGTGTTACTTACACACTTGTGTAGAATAATTGTGAATACTAAAATAGAAAAAATCACTAAGTTATAGTCCCCGTGGGTTCGATATTCGGCTTGAAAGAGCCACTATATTACTTGTACGACCACGTGCACTTGCGTGCATTTGGGCAGCAACAGAATTCTCCTATAGGTATGTGAGACTTCAACAAGGGTTCCCTTTCACCCTTGTGTCCCAAATTATTTTGTGAAAACTTAATAATTTCTATCCTTGTAGGAGATTAGAAGCTAGGGTTTTCCAATCAACTTAGGAATTTCTTAATCTTATTAACTCTTCATGTTTCCCATGATTATTATTAGTTGAAATTCAAGTATTGGTTTTATTTTTACAATATGCTCCCCTAACCCTTATCTTTAGCACAATTTTTCAGTAAAACTTGCATGATTTAAATTTCGGTTAGAAATATTATATTATCATGATAGTTTCACTTGATTATGAAATTTTGCTCAAATGCTTTGATTTAAAGTCAATGTTTTCAATATACTTATTATGTTCAATGTTCTTTAGACTATCATGAAACTTTTAGATAAAGTATATCTGACAAGTCAAACAACACCAATTTCTCTCAGGTCCTTCAGAGTCTCAGGACACTTCCAGAGAAGTAGTTTGGACTTAGTCTTAGCAAATCAGTTTTGAGCTATCAACATAGTTAGATATAATTAGGTTTTCAGTTGGGAGTAGTACTTAGCACAAAGAGGATCGGTGTCCAGTGCCACTATAGGTTATTAGCCCGAATAGGTCCCAGATAGTGATCACACAACTTAGTCAATATAACCTGGCAAGGTACAATAGGCTCTCTTCGACGGGGTGTATACAACAAACTTCGCATCTAGATCACGTGGTTATATGTTGGTTATAGGCTCGCCCATAGTACAGTATAGTCAGAGTCCTCAATCTAGTCCAGTCTATCTGATTTCAGGATATGCTTATGAGGATAACTCAGTTTATTAGTTCTGACAATATTCTCATATATGTCAGACTATTTGCTGTATTTATCATTTCAAATAGGGTATTTGCATTTCATTTCAGTTGAGTTTATGAATTACTAGCATATATATGTTTTAATTTCATCTCACATACTCTATACATTTCAAGTACTGATCTCATACTTTCTATGTTATATCATTTTATGATATAGACTTAGGTACCCATCCTCAGCATCGCTGCAAGTTTCCCTTGTGATACCCAACAGATTATAGTTGTGGGTCCTCATCTTTCTAAGGCTGGAGTCTTCGATTTCAGTTATTGTCATTTCTAGCTTTTTAGACTTTAGAAATAGTTAGGGGCTTGTCCCAGCAACTCATCAGCTATTAGAGGCATTTAGATAGGTAGTATTAATTTTAGTTCGCCATTGAGAGGGATTGGCTAAAACTTCAGCATTTCTCAGATATTATCTATTTATGCAAAAGAATGCTTTTACACTTAAGTTACACTTCTGCTCAGTATTTTTCTTACTTGTTTGTCATGTTAGATTATGTCATTCCATAGGTTTTCTTGGGATCACTTATGATTTTAAGTACCATGACACGTCCAGGGTGTAGACTCGGGTCGTGACATTGGTGAAGACTCGCACCCTTGCTATTATAGCATTCTCGTTAGGGTTCACGAGTGCAACCACCTACTAGTTGACCTGAGCCATCATGGCCTATGCCAACATCTGGAAAGTAGCCCTAAACTCAACATGGGCAACTTGTTCATTCAAAAGGTCTGTTGGAGCTTGTGGAGCAGGTTGGTTCCTATTACCATTTGTCCTTCTGTTTTCTCTTCGGGAAGGCATTTTCTTTTATCCTGTATAGCACGAGTTATAAGAGTAAAGAGAGTTAAGACTTTATCACACAAAACAAAACTTAAAAGAGGAGAAGCTTCCTAAAGATGTGTCGCAGCCTCTTCCTCATAAGTGTGGCGCTCTTCACACCCATGAAAAAGACTCTATTGAAGGTGGTTATCAAACACTTTAGGAAAATCCTAAACCTGATGCTCTTACACCATGTTTGTCACGACCCGAGCCAAATATCCTGGACGTGACACAGGACCTAGAACTATGAATGGCTCCAAGCTAACTTATCATACATGCATGACATTATAATATATTAAAAACTAAGTAGAATCTAATAACAAGTCATATTGGAAAGCTAAATATGTCTGAAACATCATCAAATATTAAACTGTAGAAACATAAGCCAACTCGCTAAACTTCTAACATAACAATCTGAAAGCCTCTAAATCATCTGATGAGCTAATGGGATAGGTTCCAAACTAGCTCTACAAAATCTAAAAGCTGAAATGACTAAGAAATAGCATAAACCAAAACTCTTATCCTCCAATGATTAGGAGTATCACTCAATGCTAATGAGAGAAAAGAACGTATCTAGCAGAAGGGATAAGACTGAACACTCGAACCTATATCAGGAGACGATATAACTAAAGTATGTGGTTAGTACTTTGAATATACTGAGCATGGAAAATAAGTAAAACATAAGAGTAAGGACAACATGCTAAAAATCAAAATCGTAGTTCAGTCATAAAACTTGAGATTTTTATCATAAACGGAAGCACAATGAACCAATAATTTGAAACATAAATTTAATGCTTAGTATGTAATAAATTCTAAGTAAATTGATAAACTGATTGATGGGCCAAATACTATAAGTCGGTGCATCATAAAATATGGAAGTGCAGTGGGAGATTCTCATAACATACAAACTCGAAGTTAGTATCATGGAGTCTGATCTATAACCCTGGTTAGGAAGGAGTTCATACCTTGCCAAGGTTAAGAACCATGAAGGCGTGCATTCACTCATGAGCCCATTTGAGAAAGGGAGACACTCTTCGGTGAGGACGCCTTCATACCTTCAATGGCATGTAGTTCTGAGAACTCGATGTGTTGATCCCGACCTACTCAATATTAAATATTACTCCAAAAATATATGTAGGTACTCATAATCACACTAGAAACATGATATATTTTTCATGGGATAGTTTAAAATCACGTAAATTACTAAATTCCTTGTAGTACTTGAACTAACCGTGAAAATGATGCTGAACTTATAGCCATGATACTTTGTATTAAAAATCATTAGATGTATACATAATTATGTAAAACATGCTAATTTGAATGTAGAAAATCATTGGACTTTTTCAAATAATTTAACCCAATCACAATTCTAAAATACTTGTAGAATCATGAGAGAAACAATTCATAAAAGCATTTAGAGTTTTTGATTAAAAGGGTTTTAGCCCTAGGAATCATGCAATTCAAAATTGACACATAGAAGAATTGAAATCATTGGTTTAAGCTTGGGGTTTGGGCATACAGGTGAAAAGAATCCCTTATTGATAATTCCACATACCTGGGCTTCATGATTCCTTAACTTAAGCTTGAGACCAAAGAGATTGGAGAAGATGAACCCTAACTTCCTTGAGACCCTTGAGAGTTTATGATTTGAAGCTATGGTGTTTGGTGAGAGGAATGGGAGTTTAGATGAGGTAAAACCATTAAATATCCCCTTTGGGAAACCAAAAATGACCTAGTTTAGGAGTTAAAAGTGTTGAAAGTTACAGAAATACCCTTGAAAATTCAACTAAGAATCTGGCCTACCAGTGACGATGGGTTGTACAACAAGTCATTGGTTCTCATCAAGACTAATGGCAACCATCATTACCATGGAACCATCTCGGCCAGTTTCTAAACTTTTTATCATGGCTCATCAGGATGACTCATCCTTTGACATCATGAGTCGTGATGTCCATCTATTATTACTAGGCTGATTTTTTAGCCATCTTTGAACTTCATCCCACAGCTCATTAGGATAAGTCATTACATCCCTCCATTACTCATAACATGAGTCATGACAACGGGAATAGAGAAGACTTTTGCATGCTCACCACAACCTATATGCTGAGTCGTTAGGATATACCACGACTCATCACTCGAGTAGTTATATGGGATAAATGTAGGTTTTTATACTGGTTCTATTTCAAGTCTAATGTCCGATCTTAAAAACTTTTGGGGTGTTACATACTATTGATAAGAGATATATGAAGAATGTTTCTTTAAAAAGACATAAGATTATGATAAGTTTCTCAAATCTAGCAATCTATAGGAATACATTGAATAAAAGGTAAGACCTTATAACTGATTAAGTGAGACAACAACTCTTGCTTAGTCATGCAATTAAGATACTTGTACAAGCTAGAAGAGGTAAAGTCGCTAAATGCCTGTTAACTCAAGAATGTTACAAACCTTTATATGTTTGAGGGTAAACTACTACAAGCTTATAAACCTTATGTAGTAAGCCACTTGTAATGACATAAATCTTTAAGGTTGAACAATGTAGGAGCTGGTTCTAAAGAAGTCCACATGGAAGCTATTATTAAGAGGGAAGATGCAATTCATTAGCTTATGAAATTATTTTTCTTTTTTTCAAGATTAACTTTTTAAAAATTAAAAGATGCACCAAATCCACTTATTATTAACTCAAAACCAGGTCCAACACAAAAACAAAGGGATTAAGCACAATGAGGCCTAACCCAAAGAAAATAAAACACAAAAAATAACGGAATAAAAAACAAAAGAATGATGTGTAGCACACTCATCCATCAGTCAAAAAGAAAAGTTCTAGGATCCTTCCACCTGAACATCTTGTTCTTCACCTCGATCGAAGCTCTCAACAATGGTGATCCAATTTCATGAAAAAAGAAGACCCATAAGAGTTCCCACTAGTGCTGGCATTCTAGTAGCTGAGTCTCCCACAAATCTTGTCTGAACATGATGATCTGAGTCTTCAATATTGACCCATTTCTTCCATCTTCATCTTAATTTGAGTTGTTGTTCCAAAGATTCTCATTCAAAGACGCACATCAGACCACCATAGAATAACAACCAAGTATTACTATCTATTTTCTTTTTCACTGAAGTAAAATCTACCTTCAAAAGGCTCAATGGTTGAATCCCAATGAAATTGATACCACCATTAAACACTTTGATTAGTTAATACTACCAAAATCAAACAAGCGAATGATTTTCTGAATCCCTTCATAGGTTTCTATAGATTCGCTTAGTTAGGGATAATTTGTACAAGAAGCAAACACTTTGATTTGGTAGTGATGAGCAACCCAAGCTCTCACCGGGCGTAAATACAACAAATCTACTGAATTTACTTCAAGTATTAGCTCATCATTATAGAAATTTTACCTATGCTTAAACAAATCTTCCTGTATCCTGAAAGGGATCTTGCACTCTGGTACTTTTGTTGTTTTTATTCCTGCATTTGTCTCCTTATGGATGGTGTACTTGTTTATCTAGATTGTGTATTTCTCTTCCCTCACTAGGTATATCATGAAATTGATCAATTTGAAAATAATCTACAAAAGAGAAAACTTAGTAAAAAAATTAGCAAAAGTATTTCCTCCCTTTAGGGAATGCTTTACTCTTGCTGATACCACCCTTCTCAATCTCCTGATATTATTGATTTCCAAGGCCAAACTCCATGTGTCACGACTCGAGCTTGCACCCTCGACGCGACACGTTACTTAGGATCACAATTAACCCCAAGCAAACACATAGCACAGCATAATTCTATTAAGACTGGACTATTGGAAAAAACTAGTAAGTAGAAGCTGATTAAAGAAATAACCACATATTGAATAATAAAGAGCATCTGATAAATTACTGATATTTGCTCAAATACTAAGACTCAAACTGAATATAATATATGTTGTCTGAAAGCCTTCTAAAAGAACTGATAAGCTGCTGGGATAAAACGCCAGCTAACTCTAATGTATGAGTGTAAAACAGAAATAACAAAGCTAAACATGAAACTCTGTCCCTCGATAGATGAGGACTCACCACTGTCAGGATACTAGAAATTACCGGGAGAAACTAGTTGCGGTGCTGAGGATGGGTACCTAAGCCTATATCATAAAACTATATAGCACATGGAACTATGCAATTAGTACTTGGAATATACTAAGTATTTGAGATGTAAATAGAACACACATGTACTAAAGACTTGTAAACAAAAGTAAAACTTCATGGCACGACCCTATCTAAAATAACAAATATTAGAAATAGTCTGATATATATGGGAATACTGTAAGAATAGATAAATTTAATTACAGTTATGAGCACATCCTAAAATCTGAAAGATTAGACTGGAATGAGAATTCTGACTGTACTGGACTATGGGAGAGCCTATAATCGATATATAATCACGTGGGCTAGATGTGGAGTTTGATGTACACACCCCTTTGAAGATATCCTGCTGTAAGCTTCTAAGGCATAGTGGTTTAGCTGTTTGATCACTATTTGAGTCCCATTTGAGCTAATAACCTATGGTGGCACGTAGTTTTGGAACCTGGGTTGGCTGAACCCCGACCTGGTTGGTGCTAAGTTCTACTGCCATTGAAAACCTAATTATTTCTAGCTATGTTGATAGCTCGAAATAGAGGTCTTAAGACTAAGTCGGTACTACTTATCTTGAATGGTCCCGAGAGTCTACAGACCTAAAAGAAACTGTGTTTTAAGACTTGTCAGAGTTGCGTTATTTGAAAGTGTCATGACAGTCTAAGAACAACATACTGACAAACTAATGCTACTGAATATACTGCGTACTGGCAATATTACTACGAATGAGCATTCTGGAGATTATGAAAGTTACTATAAAGCACGTTTGCATATTTCTATGAGAAAGTCATATATATCTAACAATTAATGTTATCGTAAAACATTACTAGTTTTATAAATAAACTCTATGAAAAATCATGTCGTGTCCAAATTCAAATAAGACATATTGTATAGCTGAAATTACTATCATGAGCATTTAACAATTTCAATCATGCAAGCATAAAATCATAGAGAAGGTAGGGAAAAATTCAATAGTCGAAAGAAAATCCCTAGATCATGATTTCTAGAAATTCAATATGGCTAGGGTTTTTCTAAAACTTTGGGATACAAGGGTGAAAGGAATACACCTGCTAAATCCCTTTATATCTGTAGAAGAAATCTCTAATAAGGGCTCTTGAAATTTGCTGCACAATTAATAGAAACCTAGCTTAGACCTAAGGAGATTCTTTTACTTCTACGTGTTGATCCTATAGGCTTGGGAGAGAAATGAGAGGAGAACATCAAGTAACTCCCTTAATTCCCCTCTAAATGCACCCCAAACGACGTATCTTAGGAGTTAAAATACCTAGAAGTTACAAAAATACCCCTTAGAAGACGTTTGAAAAACTTCCCGTACCGACGCAACGAATCACACAATGGGTCATTATTTGTGACCACAACTCATTGGGACCAGTCATTGGTTCTGGGTCTAAAAGTTCTAGTTACTAGACTTGACCAATGGACGGGAACAATGACTCGTTAGATGGGTCAATGAGTCGTTGGTTCCACTCATTCTTACTAGAAGAGTTTTGAATAGTTTCTGGATATTCCCCAAAGGACTGACAGAACGACCCGTTATTTGATACAACAGGTCATTGTTTCCATATGCTATCACCGGGGAAAGCTTAGCATTTTTTGGATTCATTCAACTGCTCCACCGGCTGAGTCATTACACCAAACAATAACTCATGGTCTTGCGCTTTGTTTGAATGAAAGATTTGATAGGTTTCTGGATTGCTACTAAAGGATAAAAAATGACTCGTTACAAGCAGCAATAGGTCATTATATTTCTCATTGAATCTAAGAAAGGAATCTACCGAGGCTGACAACGACTTAGACAACGGTCCTCGTTAATTACAAAGACTCATTGGTTGAGTCGTTCAGAGACAAAAAACTTATGGTTTCTTCTATTATTTTTCATTTCAAGTCTGGGTTTGGTCGAAGGAACTATTGAGGTGTTACAATATCTCTCCCTTGGGAACATTCATCCTCGAATGAAGGATAAGTAAGCTGTAAGACTAGGGAAAGAGCTGTAATCCAGAACTGAAGACTGTATACTAATTACTCAAGGAGTGGTTGTCTCCGAGATGAGGTAGATATACTAACTAGGTTATGCAACTGGAGTGGACACTGAAAGATGAATAGAGCTGATGAGTATGAAACTGAATAGAGTATGGAGGAGGAATGTAGTACCTAATGCTGAAGCAAACCTGGAAGGGAATAGGTGAGGGTATTTAGTCATCATATCTGCTTCTTCTTCCCATGTAGTTCCCTTAACTAGCTTGTTCCTCCATAAAACCTTCACTGAAGTGACAACCCTGTTCCTCCTCTTATGAACCTGAAGGTCTAGGATTTGAATTTGAACTTATTCGTAAAAGAGATTGTCGTTTACACCAACACTCTCTGGAGCAACTACTAAGGTTTGATCACCGATGCATTTTTTCAACATGGACACATGGAAGACTAGGTGCAGCAATAGTAAGTTCACATGCAATTTCAACTCATAAGCTACATTGCCAATGCTTCTCAAGATTCTATAAGGACCAATATATCTAGGGCTGAGCTTTCCTTTCTTCCCAAACCTCGTCACGCATTTCATAGGTGAAATTTTTAGATATACCCAATCATCCATAAAAAACTCCAACTTCCTTCTCTTTACGTCTACACATGATTTCTGTCTACTTTGAGCTATTTTCAATCGTTTAGTAATAAGCTAAACCTTTTCCATAGCCTCAGGTACTAAATCGGGTCTTACTCAGGAAGCTTCACCATCTTCAAACCACCCTATAGGATATCTGCACCTCCTACCATATAACGTCTTAAACAGGGCCATCTAAATATTGGTGTGGCGGCTATAGTTGTATGCAAACTCAATTAGAGGTAGGTGATCATCCCAACTACCCTAGAAATCGATCCCACAAGACCTTAACATATCCTTTAGAGTCTAAATGGTTCGCTAAGCTTGGTCATCATTCTATGAGTGAAAAGTTGTGCTGAGTTTAACGTGAGTACCAAGTTCTTTTTGAAAAGACTTCAAGAAGTGTGAGGTGAATTGAGTACCCTAATCTGAAATGATAGACAAGGAAACACCCTACAATCTAACTAACTCCCGGATGTATAATCTAGCATAATCCTCTGCTGAATCTGAGGTCTTAACTTGTAGTGAATGTGCTGACATAGTAATCCGGTCTACAACCACCCAAATTGAGTCATGTTGTCGGTGCTTAGGAGATAGACCTATAATGAAATCCATGATCACTTCTTCCCACTTCAATCTAGGAATGCTAATATCCTGAGTCATACCCCTAGGTCTCTGATGTTCAACCTTGAGTTGTTGGCAGTTTGGACACTTAGCCACAAAGTCAGCAATGTCCTTTTGCATGCCATTCTACCAGTAGACTTCTCGTAGATCACGATACATCTTGGTGGCACCTGGTGGATAGAGTACCTGGTTCTATGAGCCTCTGTTAGTATTCACTGTTTCAAATCATCAACATCGGGAACACATAACCTGCCCAAGTAACGAACCACACCATCTCCCTAATTGGAGAATGCTTCCATCTCTTTCCTTAGGACCGCTTCCTTCAACTTGAGTAGGATTGGGTCTTCATCCGGCTTTGACGTAACCTCTACCACTAGGGAAGATTCTAACCTATTCTAGACTACAACCCCTCCTTCTGCTGAATCAACCAACTGGACCCCTAACCGAGTCAGTCATGAATATCCTTTGCCAACTCCTTTTTATCCTTCTCTGCATGAGCAACACTCCCCATAGACATTCTACTGAGGGCATCAGCCACTACATTTTCCTTGCCCATGTAATACAACACACTCATGCCATAATCCTTTAATAATTCTAGACATCTTCTCTGATGCAGATTCAAGTCCTTCTAAATGAACACATACTGTAGGATCTTGTGGTTGGTAAAAACATCCACATGAATCCCATAAATGTAGTGCCTCCAAATCATCAAAGAAGACATTATCGCTTCCAGTTCAAGATCGTGAGTCAGATAGTTTTTCTCATGAACCTTGAGTTGTCTAGAGGCATAAGCTATTACCTTAACATGTTGTATCAGAACACAACAAAGGCCAACTCTGGAGGGATCAAAATAGATAACAAAACCCATTTGAACATTCTAGTGGAGTAAAAAATGGAGTTTTAGTCAGTCGAGTCTTTAACTCCTAAAAGCTCTTCTCACATGCATCAGACGTGATTTGAGTCTTTAACTCCTAAAAGCTCTTCTCACATGCATCAGATCAATCGAGCTTCACCTTGTTTTGAGATATTCTAGTCAAAATAGAAGAAATAGAGGAGAACCCTTCTATGAACTGTTTGTAATAACCGGCTAGGCCCAAGAAACTCCTGATGTCTGTCGGAGAAGTGGTTCTTGGTTAGTCCTTGATGGCCTCTAACTACTTAGGATCCACCTAAATTCCCTCACTGGAGACCATATGACCTAGGAATGCAACCAACATCAGCCAGAATTTACACTTGCTGAATTTAGCGAACGACTGGAGGTCCTTGAGAGTCTACAACACTATACATAGATGGTTTGCATGCTCCTCCTATTCTGAAGTAAACCAGAATATCTTCTATAAAGACAATAATGAACATGTCTAGGTACATCATGAATACCCTTATTTATCAGATGTATAAAAGTTGTAGGAGCATTGGTTAGTCCAAATTACATAAATACGAATTTGTAGTGACCATACCGAGTTCTTAAAGATGTTTTTGGAATGTCACGTTCTCTAACCCAGAGCTGGTGGTATCCTGATCTGAGATCTACCTTGGAAAATCAACTAGCTCCCAGAAGTTGATCAAATAAGTCATCAATCTTATTTAGTAGATACCTATTCTTGATTGTGACCTTGTTCAGCTAATGGTAGTCGATGCACATTCTTAGTTACCATCTTTCGTTCACTCGAATAAGACTAGGGCACCCCATAGAGAGATGTTGGGTCTGATGAAGCCCTTGTCTAGAAGGTCATTCAACTATTCCATTAATTCCTTAAGCTCAGTTGGAGCCATTTTGTAAGGAGGAATTTAGATAGGCTGGGTATTTGGAAGAAGGTCTATGTCAAAGTCAATTTCCTGCTTGGGAAGGACTCCCGAAAGATCTTTGAGAAACACATCGGGGAACTCATTTAAGGTTGAAACTTACTGAAGTGTCGAGATCAAGGAACTATAATCTTTGACCCTCACCAAGTGATAGATGTAGCCCTTAGCAATCATTCCTAGCCTTAAGGTATGAAATGGACCAACCTTAGGCACTGAAGTACTACACTTTCCCTCTAGGACTGGTTCGTTTTGAAATTGGAATCTAACGACCTTGGTTTTGAAGTTAATTGAGGCATAGCAAGAATGTAACTAGTCCATGCAAAAAATGAGGTAGAAGTCAACCATATCTAACTCTACTAGATTAACTGTGATGACTTTATGTAACACTGTGATCGGACAATCCCTATACACCTGGCTAGCTCTAGCCGACTCACCAATCGGAGCAGAGACTGAAAACAACTATGAGAGAATTTCTAGGCTAATGTCAAATTTGACAACAATGTAAGGAGTCACGAAAGAAAGTGTGGCTCTTGGATCTAGTAAAGCATATACATCTATCTGCAAGATACATAACAAACAAATCACTATGGCAAGTTCATTCTCCTGGTCCTTGTGGGAGGATAGAGCATAGAAGCGGTTTTGCCATTGGCTACCACCTGTACTTGAGGTAGTACCCTGCTGAGCTTAACGACATGGCGGCACTATCGATGTGGTGTACTAAGCCTTCCCCCATTATACTGATGGGCAATTTCTAAATATATGGCCAGTTTGCCGCACCCACAACAACCCTCCTTGCCCAGACGACACTCACCCAAATGATTCTGGATGCACTTAGAACATATTGGAAAAATGTGGCTACTAGAGATATGATTCTGAGAGTGGGAGCCTGACCCTCTACCCCTCTTGTCTTTGTGGGGCTTGGAAGAAGGAGAATTAGCTGATGAGGGTGCTGGAGGACTCTGCTGCTGTTGAGGGCGATTACCACTGCCTGACCTCTATTGGAAATACTCAAACACACCTGTTCTTTCCTGTTTACTCTCCCTCTCTATCTCCTTTAGTTTCTTTGACTCTATTTGCTGTGAACGAATAATGATCCTGGAGATGTCCATTTTGTTGATAAGCATGGAGTCTTGCACTCTATGACTACGTTGAGTTGGTAAATTCACCAACTCATTATGCTCTTAAGGATGAGTTTTTCTTATTTTTTGAGTTTTTTATATGAATTTTATGCCTTATTAGCTTTTGTTGTGTGCAGATTCCTAATGTGAAGAACCAAGCAAGAAATGAAGCAAAAAGAAGGAAGTGGGCTGAAATTACGCGTTTCACCAAAGAAGATCGGTCAAAAGACTATTACAACTGCCTCTAGGAAACAAGCCACCGAAGAAACGGGGGTTTCCAATGGAGACTCTCCAGTTTAGCCACCGAATGGCACCAGATTTGATGGATTGAAGGGCAAAAGATCGGCAGTGCACGGATGGAGATCGACAGAATGCCGACGGAACTACCACTGACCACTGGAATGTATTGAAGGAGCAAATAATATAGGCAGCGGTCAATGAATGCAACCAACTAACCACCGGTAGTCCTACTGATTCCAGAATGCTGTTCAGGGGCAAAATTGTCCAGCGTGGAAAAAAAGAGAGAAGATGCCCTATTTTCTTGGATATAAAATTTAGAGAAAGTACTATGTACTAGGGGATATCATAGCAGAGCATATCACATCATCTTTTTCCTTTCCAAGCTTTAGAATGTTGCTTTGGCAGAGAAAAGGAGAATTTGATTAGTAAAATTTTAAAAGTACTATTCTCTTCTTCTTCTACTTAATAGCAAGGTACTACCATTGTTGAAGACTATTTGTGAACATGATTTTACTACTCTTGTTATTGAATTCAGTGAGTTTATTGTTAAATGTGCTTCTGAATTTCTCAACCATGAGTAGCTAAATCATTAACTAGAGGTGTGTGATGATGAATGCATAATTAGAGTGGGTGTTGCTAGAGTCATCTCATTATTATTTAAATAAGTGTAAATCTGTTAGATTCTCTTTCATCTATAATGGAAGATCTATTGATTATGATGTGGGTCTAATTGTTCTTACTTAATTGTTTCTTATAAAAGCATAACTAAGTACTGGAGGAGAACTTAATAGTGGGAATGGATGAGAGATTGTGAAATTGGGCTAGTAATAGACAATATTGCATTCTCACTCCTCATTAGTAGCTAATAGCTAGAAATTATTGCATCTACTAATCCATATCTGATCGGGTTGAGATAATGGTTTCTAGAGGTTTGATAAAACTCTAATAAGAGGTATTTATAAAGTTGAAAAGCAGTAATTACCCATTTCCCCAAGATTATATATACTAATTGGACGTATGAGATGACCTAGCATGTCCCTATCTAGTTAGTATATCATCTACGCCACACCTGTAGTTTTTCACATTCTTGTCAACAACCTTGGTAATTTTGCTATTATAGGCAACCAAATTAGCAATTATAATCTACTACAAATTCCAATCTCCCCCAACTTATTTATATTTAGGTTATTTCTAAGTGGTGCAAACTAACTTCAACTTCTCAACTGACACTTGTAATTATCACTCACTAGTCCTTGTGGCATTCGACCCCGACATCCATCGGGTTACTTGTTTTGATACATCCAACGTGTATACCCTTCCTGTGAGGAGTATATTTTGGATGTTATCAGACTACCAGTCTAGAACTGCATTCATGAACATGAGCATACGAGCCCTCGGCTCAGCAAAAATTTTTGAGGCACACATTGATACTGGAGTGACATTCAAGGCATACTCTTGCACTCATGTCACCCTGTTTCAAATTCACAAACTCAGCGGCCTTTGCCTCCCTTAACTCTCGGAGAAAAAAATTGTCCAAGAATGTAGTCACAAACTTTTCCCATTTCACTGGGCCTACACCAACCCGTCTCCCTTCCTTTAACTATTTATACCATATCTAGGCACCCCCTTAAACTGATATGAAGCCAAATATGCCCTTTTAATAGAGGTAAAATCCATGATTTGGGTGATCTTCTGAACCTCGTCAATGAACTCTTACTGGTCCTCATCTACCATAGACCTATGAAATGCTTGAGGGTTCATCTAAGTAAAATCCCGACTCTGGCAGCAGCTGAAGATCTACTGGAATTAGCAGGTACACGACCTGCTGGTTGACTTGTCTGGTCACCTCTTGGGCCAGCATTTGATTGCCATCCTTGAATTTGGCAACTAACACCTGATCGTCCCGAGGGGCTGTTGGAGCTGGTAGGGCTTGCTAGTTGGATTTTCCAACCCTTCTTTTGTTTCCTCTTCTAGGAGGCATCATCAACTGAAAAGGGTAGATCACGAGTTAGACTATATGCACGATAGGAGTCATAAAAAATTGGAATTTTCCTATAAATGCCTCGCGGCCTCCCCCTCATAAGTGTGGCGCACTTCACGCTAATGAAGAGGACTCTACTTGATGCAACATTCAAATATCCCAGGATACTCTTAATCTGATGCTCTGATACAAAGTTTGTCATGACTCGAGTCTGCACCTGGACCCGACACAGTACATAGGATAACAAGTGACCCCAAGTGAACCCATGGAATAACATAATCCCATTAAGACTAAACTACTGGAAAAGACTAGTAAGCAGAAGTTAATTAAAGCAATAACCACATACTGAATAATAAAAAATATCAAATAAATTATCTATATATATTCTCAAATACTAAGACTCAAACTAAATCTAACATATGTTGTCTGAAAGCCTTCTAAAAGAACTGATGAGTTGTTGGGACAAACCCCCAACTAACTCTAATTTCTGAGACTAAAACTGAAATAACAAAGCTAAAAATTAAACTCTGGCCCTCGGCAGATTAGGATTCACCACTATCAGGCTGTTGAAAATCACTGGAAAAAACTTGCTACTATAATAAGGCTGGTACCTGAGCCTATATCATAAAATAATATAACACATGGAAATATGTGATCAGTACTTGTAATGTACTCAATATGTGAGATGCAGATAGAACATACGTGTATTAAAAACTTGTAAACAGAACTAAAATAACATGCTACGACCTTATCTGAAATCAGAAATGTTATGCCCCGTAAATTCCCGGCACATAGATAGCCTATTCGCGTGTTGGTTGAGAATATTTGAAAGCCATGCATGCTAGAAAAACGCCCGGGGAAGTATCGGACAAGCGCCAAGTCGGCGCGTCGCAAGGCAAAATGCGATTTATAGTGTCCAAGTATATAGAGCTCAATTTGTGATGTAATTTCCTTTAATTAACAATAATTTCCATTAATTAATAATAATTTCCTTTAATTAACAATAATTTCCATTAATTAATAATGATTTCCTTTAATTAATAATAGTCCCCTTTAACTAGTGATAAGCTTCCTATAATTAGACATAATTTCCCTTGGAAATTCCATGAAAACGCAGAGAGGAGAGAAGACGAAGAAATTGGAAAATAATCATTCGGTTACGCTGCCAAACAAAGTCTAAACTCAAATTAACCTCAGGTACCGAGGTATTTAGCAGCAGGGAGCATTTCTACGGTTTTTGTTTCGCGAAATACGGCCGGCGAATCGTCGAGCTACCGAACCAAAGTAAGTAGAATTGCTCCAAATTAGTGTCTATGTGCTCCTAGCTATGAAGTGAATACTTTTCCCTTCTAGACTTCTGAAAAATAGCAAGTTTTTGAATGTCTTTTAATAAGCCTAAGTTTAGGCTATAATTATATCGAAAGTGTCGTTATTCTTTAGAATAATGTTGTATTTGGTAATAATTGACGCGTATATGAATGCAGTTGGGAGAAATAGCTGGAGTACTAACCGAGCCTCGCCCGTAAGTCGATAAACTCGAGGTTAAGGTATGTGAAGTTGTTCTTCGGCAAGATAGTAAGCTTTAGCTATGTGAATCATAGTAAACTCCGCATTTGAAACTCTCAGAGTTGAATGATGAGAATTGAGTAAGTCTAGTAGATTCTGGTTTGCGTTGTTGTATTGTATTCAGGTCGAAAGTTAGTAAAGCATGTGCCGAAGGGCGAAGTAGCATTCTAGATTCAGTATAGCCTATTATATGCTTAGCAAGCATGTTGTAGAATAAAAAGAAACAGATTTTCAGAATAAAAGCTAGTAAAGTAACCAAATAGACAGATGAGATTTTGGCTACAGATTAGCCATTCAGACAGATAGCATCTTGGCTACAGGTTAGCCAACAGTTAAAGAAAGATTTCAGAATCAGTATAATCAGTAAAGAATCAGTTCAGTACAGAAAAAGATTAGAATAAGAAATCAGATTTCAGATAGCCTTTTTAGTTATACATGCTTGCTATTTATATGTGCTATTTGTTTGTTGAGACTTGATGTGGCGTGAGGGAACCTTATTGAGCGTCCTCGCCCGAGGGAGTCTGCAAGCCGTGATAAGTAGGGTCTTGTCTATGGATGTGTTGTGCACCACATACTATAGGCAGGAGGCTGCGAGGCATGATAGGATGGTTACTCTTCTTTCTCAGTCAGTCGTGCTATAGAGCAGTACAATATAGGGTTGAGTCCCTAACACTTATCGTATTCCTTGTCTACAGATAAGAATGGCAGATCAGCGATACCCTGCCACAGGCGGAAGGCTAGACACAGCAGCAGGAGAAGGCACTAGCAGAGTGCCTTAGATTCAGACAGAGTCAGCCCGGTCTGAGGGCGACATAGAGGCTTCATCACAGCCCTCTCAGCGGTTCTCCTCTCACCAGGAGCTGTTCGGAACGACACCGCCCCCGATAGCTCCTGTGCCTTCGCCATCAGATCAGGAGGTTCGTAGCGCTGTAGTTATGATGACACAAATGCTCGCGCACAGCACCAGTTAGCACCACCTGTAGCAGCAGAGTCTTCAGGTGGGCCAGGCAGTTCCAGAGTCCGGGAATTTTTGGCACTGGGTCCCCCCCAGTTAATAGGGTCAGATCAGGCAGAGGACCCCCAGGACTTTCTAGATCAGATACAGAGGATATTTCGAGTTATGCATGTGACCCCTTCAGAGTCTGTTGAGCTGGTAGTGTTCCGGTTACGGGATATAGCCATATTGTGGTACGAGAGTTGGGAAAGGTCCCGAGGGAGAGATGTTACCCCTCCGACCTGGACCAGCTTCTCGGAGGCCTTTCTAGATCATTATTTGCCACGACAGATCCGGCAGGCTCGGATGGACCAGTTTCTGCATCTAGAGCAGGGGGCGAGGAGTGTGCGCGAGTATGCTTTACAGTTTGACTCCTTAGCCCGTTATGCTCCAGCATTTGTTGATACCATGCCAGCGAGAGTTCACAGATTTATCATGGGTCTGAAGCCGGAGTATATTGAGGCATGTATGACGGCGACACTGAGAGAGGATATGGACATTGCCCGAGTACAGGCTTTTGCTCAAACCATAGAGGGTCTTAGACAACGGCAGCAGAGTAGTAGACAGACTAGTCAGGAACAACGCCGCAGAGACAGATCAGACAAGATGCAAAGGGAAGTTCAGAGAGGACCCAGGCCACGACTATCAGATAGACCCCCTAGACCCCCACCTCCACCACAGCAGCAGCAACGAGATAGATATGTTCGTAGAGGGCAGTCAGAGCCCAGTGGCAGTTCCATAATAGTAGAATCTCCGCAGCAGAGAAGGGGAGAGCAGAGCAGATTTGCACCCTTACCCTGCCCCTATTGTAATCGACCACACTCTGGAGCTTGCAAATATGGCTCCACTGGGTGTTATATTTGCGGACAGGAGCGGCATCGGATGAGAGATTGTCCGACTAGAGGTCAGGGGAGTAGAGACAGCCAGGACAGGGGATCCGCAGGGCCACGAGCCCCAGCAGCCTCAGCGGGGCGTGGGACTTCACGTTCAGTAGGTAGAGGCTGAGGTAGACCAGGAGCTTCCAGCTCAGATACGGGCTCAAGCTGTACTTATGCACTACCAGGGAGACACGACTCAGAGGCGTCGCCAGATGTAGTGACAGGTACGATGACTATCTGTTCATGGCCTGTTTATGTATTGATTGATCCAGGATCCACTCTGTCATATATTACCCCATTTGTGGCACGAAAGTTCAATATTACTCCAGAATTATTACAGCAGCCCATTTCGGTATCCACGCCCGTCGGTGACTCGATCGTAGCTAGCAAAATTTACCGAGGGTGTACAGTAGAGGTTGTTGACCGTTAGACCACAGTAGATCTGGTCGAGTTAGAAATGATAGACTTCGATGCCATAATGGGTATGGATTGGCTAGTGTCGTGCTTTGCTATTGTTGAATGTTTGACCAAGACGGTCCGATTCCACTTTCCGGGAGAAGCAGTGCAGGAGTGGAAGGGCAACACCGCTATGCCAAAAGGTAGGTGTATTTCCTACCTTCAGGCAAGGAAATTGACATATAAGGGATGTATTTACCATCTGGTCAGAGTTCAGGATGTCCGAGCAGAATCTCCGACACTCCAGTCCGTTCCGGTGGTGAACGAATTCCCTGATGTGTTTCCCGATGAGTTGCCTGGTATTCCCCCAGAAAGGGAAATAGATTTTGCTATTGATTTGTTACCAGGCACTCAGCCGATATCAATTCCTCCCTATTGTATGGCTCCTACAGAACTCAGAGAATTAAAGGAGCAGCTGAAAGACTTGTTGGATAAAGGTTTTATTAGGCCAAGTACTTTACCATGGGGTGCGCCAGTTCTATTTGTGAGGAAGAAAGATGGCTCACTCCGGATGTGCATAGATTATCGGCAGTTGAACAAAGTTACAGTAAAGAACAAGTACCCGCTTCCTAGAATTGATGACTTATTTGATCAGTTGCAGGGAGCCAGATACTTTTCTAAGATTGACTTGCGGTCCGAATATCACCAGGTTCGAGTACGTGAAAGAGATATTCCTAAAACAGCGTTCAGGACCCGATATGGACATTTTGAATTTCTTGTCATGTCCTTTGGGTTAACGAATGCCCCAGCAATATTCATGGACCTGATGAACAGTATTTTCAGACCATATCTAGACCTGTTCGTGATAGTATTTATTGATGACATTCTGGTGTATTCTCGTTCTTAATCAGATCACCGGACTCATTTGCGGACAGTGCTCCAGATCTTCAGGGATCGCCAGTTATATGCTAAGTTTTCCAAGTGTGAATTCTGGCTTAATTTCGTAGCCTTCTTAGGGCACATTGTGTCGGATGCTTATATACAGGTTGACACGCAGAAGATAGAAGCAGTCAAATCATGGCCAAGGCCTACCACTCCAACGGAAATCCGTAGCTTTCTGGGATTAGCGAGATATTACAGGAGATTTGTCGAGGGATTCTCTACTATAGCGGCACCTCTGACCAAACTGACACAGAAAGCAGCGAAGTTTCAGTGGACAGAGGCATGCGAGCAGAGCTTCCAGGAGTTAAAAGACATATTAACCTCCGCCCCAGTGTTAGCATTGCCGGAAGGTACAGAAGGTTATTCGGTGTATTGCGACGCATCAGGTGACGGGTTAGGTTGTGTGTTGATGCAGCATGGTAAAGTGATTGCATATGCTTCCAGACAGCTGAGGAAACACGAAAAGAGTTACCCTACCCACAACCTGGAGTTAGCCGCAGTGATCCACGCCTTGAAAATGTGGAGACATTACTTGTATGGCGTCCATGTTGATATTTTTAAAGATCACAAGAGCCTACAGTATATCTTCACTCAAAGGGAGTTGAATCTGCGGCAACGTCGCTGGTTGGAGCTGTTAAAGGATTATGACGCGAATATTTTGTACCACCCGGAAAAGCCAATGTTGTAGCAGATGCTCTCAGTCGTAAGTCCATGGGGAGTTTGGCGTATTTGCAGCCCGAGCAGTGGGAATTGGTCAGGGAGATACATCAGTTAGCTAGCCTAGCCGTTCGTGTAGCAGAAACAGAGGATGGTAGGGCGGTAATTCAGAACACCGTCGTGTCATCATTAGTTGTGAAGGTGAAAGAACGGCAATATGAGGATCCTGACCTAATTAAGCTCAAAGACAGGATCCAGCAAGGTAAAGCGCCAGATTTTCAGATAACTGAGGATGGAGTGCTACACTATAAAGGCCGTCTATGTGTTCCAGATGTTTTGAGCCTTCGCCAGCAGATTATGAACGAGGTACATTACGCCCGCTATTCTCTCCACCCTGGCGCGACAAAAATGTACCATGATATCAAAGAAAACTACTGGTGGCCAGGTATGAAAAGAGAAATTTCTAAATTTTTAGCCCAGTGTCCTAACTGCCAACAGGTGAAAGCAGAACATCAGAAACCAGGCGGGTTGACTCAGGCCATAGCTGTACCTCTCTGGAAATGGGAGGCAGTAAATATGGATTTTGTGGTGGGATTACCCCGTACTAGACACAGACATGATTCTATATGGGTGATAGTTGAGAGATTGACAAAATCAGCTCATTTCCTGCCAGTGAGAACTACCTTCTCGGCCGAAGATTATGCGGAGTTGTATATCCGAGAAATTGTCAGGTTGCACAGAGTACAAGTATCCATCATTTCAGACAGAGGAGCACAGTTTACGGCTAGATTCTGGCAGTCGTTTTAGAAAGGTATGGGAACGCAGATTAATTTGAGCACAACATTCCACCCTCAGACAGATGGACAGGCTGAGCGCACTATTCAGACACTCGAGGACATGCTGCGAGCGTGTGTGCTAGATTTTGGAGGTAGCTGGGAAGAACATTTGTCGTTAATTGAATTTTCCTATAATAATAGCTATCACTCGGCTATTCAGATGGAGCCTTTCGAGGCATTATACGGGTGAAAATGCAGATCGCCGATTGGCTGGTTTGAAGTAGGAGAATCAGCGTTGGTCAGTCCAGACATTGTTCAGTAGTCGGAGGAGAAAATAAGGCTTATCATAGAATGCTTACTGACCGCACAGAGCCGCCAGAAATCATATGCTGATGTGCGGCGCAGAGACCTGGAATTTGATGTGAATGACTGGGTATTGTTGAAAGTATCCCCAATGAAAGTGGTGATGAGATTCGGCAAGAAAGGTAAGCTCAGCCCGAGGTTTGTTGGGCCTTATCAGATTCGTCGAAGGATAGGCCGAGTAGCATATGAGTTGAACTTGCCCCCAGAATTGGAATCCGTTCATCCGGTCTTTCATGTGTCTATGCTGAGGAGATGCATAGGAGACCCATAAAGAGCAGTCCCAGTCTAGGATATCCAGCTTACGGAGGAGTTGGCCTATGAAGAGGTTCCAGTAGCTATCCTAGACAGACAGATTCGCAGATTGAGGACTAAGGATATTGCGTCTGTCAAAGTATTATGGCGTAACAGGAACCTAGAGGAAATGACGTGGGAGGCTGAGGAAGATATGAAAGCTAGATATCCTCACTTGATCTAGGATTAGTCGGGCGATAGGTATGTCCGTGTTATTATTTATGCAGTACCTTATAGTTGTATATATATGAAATGAGAAAGATTGATGTTTAGCTATCAAGTGAACTTTATAGTATTTTGTGGAATACCTGTATTGGACTTTTTTGCATTTCAGGATTTTTGGGATAGTCCATATTACAAGGGAAACTCTGCCGAAATTTTTTTTTCCTAAGTAATAAGTTGAGTAAGTTGAGAAGTCCTCTAGATAGCAGATTTCATTCGAGAACGAATGTTCTTAAGTGGGGGAGAATGTTGTTATACCCCGTAGGATTCCTGGCACCTAGATGACCAATTCGCATGTTGGTTGAGCACATTTGAAGGCCATACGTGCTAAAGAAAGGCCCGGGGAAAAGATCGGACGATAAACCTGTCGAACCATCGCGGAAGGAGCCGAGGCAGAGCCCCTCCGCGATGGCAGTGTGTCACGGAGGTGAAGCCTCCGCGTTGGCTCCGTGAAACGTTCGCCTTGTCCAGGCCCAAGTATATAAAGCCCCACTTCGGTTTTAAATCATTTTTAACTTATAATTTCCAGTGAAACAGAGGGGAAAAATCAGAGGGCGAAAAGGAACGAAGGGGGTAATATTATTTTCATCCGATTACGCTGCTAAACGTTGTCCAAACTCAAATTAACCTCAGATACTGAGGCATTTAGCAACAGAGAGCATTCCTACGGATTTAGTTTCGTGAAATACGGTCGATGAATCGTCGAGCTACCGAGCTAAGGTAAGTAGAATTGCTCCAAACTAGTGTTTATGTGTTCCTAGCTGTGAAGTGAATATTTCTCCCTTCTAGACCTCTGAAAAATAGCGAGTTTTCGACTGTCTTTCGATAAGCCTAAGTTTAGGCTATAAATTATATTGAAAGTGACGTTGCTCTTTAAAATAAAGATGTATTTAGTATTAATTGACATATTTATGAATGCAGTTTGGAGAAAATAGTTGAAGTACGGGCCGAGCCTCGTCCGACAGACGGATAGTTCGAGGATAAGGTATGTAAAGCTAGTTTCCTCGACAAGTTAGTAAATCTCGATATAGTAAAGTAATTTAAAGACCAGTAGAATGTTCAGAAGTCATGTGATACGTTTATTACAAATGTTGGTACGATATTAAGAGCATCAGGTTATAATTAGCACGAAACTTGCTAGCACGATATAGATTCTAATACAAGTGTTAGGAACTGCACAACATGCTCAGTATATGATGGAGTACAAAATGTTAGGATATCATCGTATTCAGTTGAAACCGAGTAGAGCAATGTAATATCTGTAAGGCATTTCAGGAGCAGATTGATAGGTTAAAATGAGGTTTAGGAAGCATATTAGAAATAGCATATCATGTTGCCATAGAAACTCAGTATACAGCATGGTTTTCAGCAGAAAGACTATATTTTGTTCAGCATCAGACTCAGTACAGTATGACAGAAGATTATATTTATACATACATACTATTATTAGTCTCAGCATGTGTTGAGTACGTACATATTACTATTACTGGTTCAGCATATAGTATGAACGAATACTTTACTATTATTAGCTTCAGCACATGGGGTATGCAGATAGTTACTAGTTGAGACCTCTGAACTGTCTTGGGTTGGATTACCTAGTATCCATGACCGCCCCAGGGTTGATAGCTGTATCGACTCATCCACCAGAGGACGAGGATACATCGCTCTACGGAGTGGCATGCCGTCCCAAAGGGGATGAAGATGGGATGCCAGTTTTTCCCATATTGTGCCTTGATCGGCCCTTACACACCCCTGTCGAGCGGATACGCCCGGGTGTTGATTCAAGACTCCTTCGGACTCAGATGCAGTTATAGTTAGGGGCTCAGCGACCCAAGTGCATACCCAGGGGACCGGCAGGATGCTTATAGCTATTATAGGAGATGGGATAACCGGGGTAGGGGTATAGATTTTGTGCTGGTTGTACCTCCCGGCTTATGGGGGCTGGGTAAGGTTTGTGTGTGCTATGTTATGTTATGTTATGCCATGTTACATTAGATATGAGTAGATCGGCAGTAGAACGATACGTCTCCAGGTATGACTCCTACTCCTTCCAGTATAATTAAGAGTAGGTATGATTTACTTTAGCAGACAGTTAATCTATTCCATCCTATTTCAGTTTCATCAGTTGTATTGTTGTTTTCGGATATTTCTTTCAGTTATAGTTTACATACTCAGTACTAGCGGTACTGACGCCCGGTGGGGCGCTGCATTACTTGCCTGCAGGTACTCATAGACGAGCAGGCGATCCCTCGTGATTCCTGTCAGTGATCGAGTATTCAGCTCCTGTCATCCGGAGACTGAATCCCAGAGGCGTATTTCGTTTTCTTTTGTTGCACAGTACGGGTAGGTCGGGGCCCTGTCCCGATCATTTCTATTGCTATTCCTAGAGGCTTGCAGTATGTATATATTTTCCTGTGGTCAGTTGAGTCGGTCGTGTGAGGCCGTGCAGTTGTAGCTGTTAGTACTTTTATCTCTTTTATGTTGGCCGTGTGGGCCATAGTTTGACAGTAGTGGTGACCTTGCCGGTCACGTAGCTTTACAGTATTTCATTGTTGAGTTACAGATAACTAGACAGCATGGTGGCCTCGTCGGCCCGCATAGGTTTCCCTATATTGAATGTGTTCTGGTTAGCTGATAGTATAGGTACAGGTGGCTATAGGCCAATGGGCCGGGGGCTTTGTTTACAGCCGTTATATAGCCCTTTGTTTCCAGAAATGTGAGTTAGAGCCAGCCAGGCACCAGATGTGCTTAGGCTCACTAGATAGCAGTCTAGGTCCTACTAGGGCACCAAGAGCCAGTCATACCCCCCCAAGGTGGGGCGTGACAAACTTGGTATCAGAGCAGGTCGTGTCCCAGGGAGTCTGCAAGCTATGCTAAGTAGAGTCTTGTCTATGGATGTGTTGTGCACCACATACTATAGGCAGGAGGCTGCGAGGCATAATAGGATGGTTACCCTTCTTTCATACTCAGTCGTGCCATAGCACAGTACAGTACAGGGTTCGTCCTTTTAAAACTTATCATTTTCTTTGAATACAGATACAAGTCAGATCAGCGAAATCCTATCCCAGGCAGAAGATCAGATATTGCAACAGGAGAGAACATCAGCCAGTTACAAGGTAATTACAGCAGCTGGAGGAGGTAACAGGGACCTCCCAATGTTATCTTTCTATTGGTACCATCCCCAGTATATGTCGATAACTTCAGAATAGGAAGTCATAAGCGTAACATATAAATGAGTCGATTTATTTGTTAGATATATATATGTAAGACCTGATTAAGATAGTAGACAATATTAGATTATCAGATAAGTGTGAGAAAGAGAGGGAAATGTAGGATTCCCACCTCCATTCCTTCAGGTGTGGTACAGTTCTATGTCTTCGTTTCGTTGCGGTAAGAAAAAGTTATTCCTACCCCTTAGTTTGATCCCGGTGTAGCAAAGGGCATAAGGATTGAGACGATGTTTCCCAAAGCAGACAGTAAGTGAAAGGTGGATTGGTTGATTCCAAAAAGTGTTAGAAAGAGTAAGGAGCCCTTATGATTATGTAAGTTGTGCAGATCCTCACGGTAATAAGTCAGAAGAGCAAGTAAGACTACTAGCTTACTCGAAGTGGGTGTAGGAGATCCGTCAACGATGGACTCCCAGTAAGAGTCAAGTTTAAGTCAGGAAAGGGTTGAATCCGCCGTGGCATGTTAACGACGGCAGGGTATGTCTGCAAGATAATAGTTATAAGTTTAGTTGTGATATCAGAAGACAGGGAGATTATATGAATAAGATGGGTCTGACTGCAAGTCAGAAGAAGTATATGTTGGAACTTGACTAGCAACCTTATTGATAGTGTAAGGCAGGTACCTTGAACCCCATAGCCCAGTTTAAGGAAGATGAAGGTGAAGAGCATGAATACTAGATTTTGTGAGGAAATCAGAATCACCTCTAGATTGATAGAACACCGTGTATTAAGGACTAAAACTTAGATGAACAACTAACAGACAGTAAGGTTGTAGTTTAGAATGTTGCAGTATGTCCGCCCAAGGAGAAGGTAAGAGGGTAGCGAACCAGAGACTCCAATCTAGTGTGGCCCAGAGATAAGGTCCAACAGACTGTCACGGGCCTTAATATAATGCCAAGTAAGGCCACGAGGTTCGGATGTTGACCCCACATTGTAAGAGTGGTGAAATTTCAAGTAGCAGATCATAGTTAAAGTGCATGTGTGTGTTGCTTCCAGAATGGAATAAAAAAAAATCCTATGAAATGATACAAGAGGATATGAAATATCATTAGACCGTAGGAGCGGTATATCATGTGCAGTATGAAATTCAGTAAGGCATGTTAGAGATTACGTATCACCACAAAATTCAGTATGTATTGTACATAGTTGTTGATATATAGATATCTACATATGATAGATATGATTTAAGTAGTTGGCAATGGGGGTTACAGTCATACAGATTTTGGTTAGCTGCTAAGAAATATATACAGATCATACTGCAGGACCCCTCACCAAAAGAGAGGGGGGCATGTTAAGTGGTCGTACATCGTTTTCCCAACCTTGTAGGTGAGAGTCGGCCTTAGTCAACCTAGAAGCTATTATGTGAAACACCTCGCAAGTTAGCCGACCGTCAGACAGACCTGTGGGTACCCCAAGAAAGAGTCCGTATCAGTAGTCAGTGACGGACTAGTACTTCAGCTGGTTCTCGTGAGGTATTCAGATACAGAGCCCTAACAGAAGGCCAGTCTTTACAAAATGGCTCATAAGATCGAGAATTTCCAAGAATAGTAATATAAATCCAAGGGGGTACGAATAAGGCGTAAGAAATTGGTAGTGCTTTGCTAGCACAGTGTTTACTAAGACAAGGAGATCGGTAGGTTCCCTATGAAGATCCAGGGACGGATCGCCTGAGAGTAGGTTGGACTAAGCACAACATCACAATTGTTCAATTAGGAGGATGAGACAGTTAGCTGTCCACAACCCCGCAGTTATGCATGAGCTACAGATGTCTGAGTAGGACATGTAGAGCATCGTTAGACTACTGCAGCATTCGGATCATCTAACCCAGCTATTTAGTTAGTCGAAGTTATTCAGCTAGACTATTAGAGATCATGATCATTGTCAGGATCCTCTGATCAGATACGGGCACATGGTGTGCAGATAGTCGTTCAGGTTATCTCAGCAACAAGTAGCCTTAGCATGAGGCCAGAAGGCCAGATAAGCTCTAGCTATACCGGTAGATTACTTGTCAGATTCTCCGGTATAATAAACCAGTATGATCGTCAGTTATATGTCAATTTTACTAAATGTGAATTTTGGCTGAGTTTAGTAGCCTCTTTGGTCACATTGTGTCGGAGGTTGGTGTACAGGTAGATACATAGAAAATCGAAGTAGTGAAGACATAGCCCAGACCTACCACTTCGATCGAAGTACGCAATCCCTGCGGTTAGCCGGGTACTACAGAGGGTTTGTGGAAGGATCTTCCACCTTAGCAGTACCTCTGACTAAATTAACACAGAAGGCAGCAAAGTTCCAGCAGACTGAGGCGTGTGAGCAAAACTTCCAGGAGTTAAAAGACAGGTTAACATCAGCCCCAGTGTTAGTATCGCCAGGAGGTACAGAGGGTCGATGCAACTTGGTAAAGTAATAGCTTATGCTTTCAGGCAGTTGAAGAAACATGAAAAGAATTATCTTACCCATGACCTGGAGTTAGCTGCAGTAGTTTATGCCTTAAAGAGTGAATATTTTGTATCACCCAGGAAGGGATAATGTGGTAGCAGATGCCCTTAGCCGTAAATCTATGGGGAGTTGGCATACTTGTAGCCTGAACAGCGAGAATTGGCCCGAGAAATACACCAGTTAGCCGGTTTAGCCGTTCACATAGAAGGAATAAAGGACAACAGGGCGCTAAAATAGAATGTCGCAGTATTGTCTTTAGTGGTGGAAGTAAAGGAACGGCAGTATGAAGACCCTAGCCGGGTTCAACGTGAACACAAGGTTCAGCAAGGAGAGGTGACATATTTTCATATAACCGGGGATGAAGTGTTGCGATGTAAAGGCCGCATTTGTGTTCTAGATATTTTGGGGCTTCGCTAGCAGATTATGAGCGAGGCGCATTACGCCCGCTATTCTCTCCGCCTTGGTGCGACAAAAATGTACCATGATATCAAAGAAAATTACTAGTGGCCAGGTATGAAAAGCGAAATTGCTGAATTTGTAGCCCAGTGTCCTAACTGCCAACAGGTGAAAACAGAACATCAGAAACCAGGCGGTTTGACTCAGGATATAGCGGTACCTCTCTGGAAAGGGGAAGCAGTGAATATGAATTTTGTAATAGGATTACCCCGTACTAAACACAGACATGACTCTATATGGGTGATAGTTGACAGATTGACAAAATCAGCTGATTTCCTGCCAGTAAGAGCTACTTTCTCGGCTGGGGATTATGCCGAATTATATATCAGAGAAATAGTTAGATTACATGGAGAGTCGGTATCCATTATTTCAGATAGGGGAGTATAGTTTACAGCTAGATTCTGGCAGTCGTTCCAGAGGGGGTTGGGAACGCAGATTAATTTGAGCACGGCATTCCACCCTCAGACAGATGGGCAGGCTAAGCGGACTATCCAAACGCTTGAAGATATGCTGGGAGCATGTGTACTAGATTTTGGGGGTAGCTGGGATGAGCATATTTCGTTGATTGAATTTGCCTATAATAATAGTTATCATTCAGCTATCCAGATGGCGCCCTTTGAAGCATTATATGGGCGAAAATGTAGATCGCCGGTGGGCTGGTTTGAAGTGGGGGAATCAGTGTTGATTTGGCCAGAAATCATTCAACAGTCAGAGGAGAAGGTAAAGCTTATCAGAGAACGCCTGCTGACTGCTTAGAGCCGCTAGAAGTCTTATGCAGATACGCGACGCAGAAGTCTAGAATTTGCGGTAAATGACTGGGTATATCTGAAAGTGTCTCTGATGAAAGGGGTGATGAGATTTGGCAAGAAAGGCAAGCTTAGCCCAAGAATCATTGGGCCATATCAGATTCGGCGAAGAATAGGCCGAGTTGCTTACGAATTGAACCTGCCTCCGGAGTTAGCATCTGTTCACCCAGTATTCCATGTATCCATGTTGAGGAAGTTCGTAGGAGACCCTTCCACGGTTGTTCCAGTTCAGGATGTCCAGGTCACATAAGAGTTACCATATGAAGAGGTTCCAGTAGCTATCTTAGACAGACAGATTCGCAGGTTGAGGACTAAAGATGTTGCGTCTGTCAAAGTATTGTGGCGTAACAGGAACCGTGAGGAGATGACGTGGGAAGCTGAAGAAGATATGAAAACTAGATATCCTCACCTATTCCAGGTCTAGTCAGGCGACAGGTATGTCCATATTATTACTTATGTAGTACCTTATGGTTGTATATGTATAAATGAGAAAGATTGATACTTAGCTATCCCGTGAATCTTAAAGTATTGCGTGCAGTACCTGTGTTGGACTTTTCTACATTTCAGGTTTTTGCTATAGTCCATATTACAGGGGAAACTCTGCCGAAATTTTTCTAGATAGTAAGTTGAGAGGTCCTCTAAATAAAAGTTTACATTCAAGGATGAATGTTCTTAAAGGGGGGAGAATGTTATACACCGTAGGATTCCCGGCACCTACATGACCTATTCGCACGTTGGTTGAGCACATTTGAAGGTCATACGTGCTAAAGAAAGGCCCGGGGAAAAGATCGGATGAGAAACCTGTCGAACCATCGCGGAAGGAGCCGAGGCAGAGCCCCTCCGCTATGGCAGCGTGTCACGGAGGTGAAGCCTCCACGTTGGCTTCGTGACACGTTGGCCTTGTCCAGGCCCAAGTATATAAAGCCCCACTTCGGTTTTAAATCATTTTTAACTTATAATTTCCAGTGAAACAGAGGGGAAAAATTAGAGGGAGAAAAGGAACGAAGGGGGTAATATTATTTTCATCCGATTACGCTGCTAAACATTGTCCAAACTCAAATTAACCTCAGATACTGAGGTATTTAGCAGCAGAGAGCATTCCTATGGATTTAGTTTCGTGAAATACGGCCGACGAATCGTCGAGCTACCGAGCTAAGATAAGTAGAATTTCTCCAAACTAGTGTCTATGTGTTCCTAGCGTTGAAGTGAATATTTCTCCCTTCTAGACCTCTGAAAAATAGCGAGTTTTCGACCGTCTTTCGATAAGCCTAAGTTTAGGCTATAAATTATATCGAAAGTGACGTTGCTCTTTAAAATAAAGTTGTATTTAGTATTAATTGACATATTTATGAATGCAGTTGGGAGAAAATAGTTGATGTACCAGCCGAGCCTCGTCCGACAGACGGATAGTTCGAGGATAAGGTATGTAAAGCTAGTTTCCTCGGCAAGTTAGTAAATCTCGGTATAGTAAAGTAATTTAAAGACCAGTAGAATGTTCAGAAGTCATGTGTTACATTTATTACGAACGTTGGTATGATATTAAGAGCATCAGGTTATAATTAGCACGAAACATGCTAGCACGATATAGATTCTAATACAAGTGTTAGGAACTGCACAGCATGCTCAGTATATGATGGAGTACAAAATGTTAGGATATTATCGTATTCAGTTGAAACCCAGTAGAGCAATGTAATATCTGTTAGGCATTTCAGGAGCAGATTGATAGGTTAAATGAGGTTTAGGAAGCATATTAGAAATAGCAAATCATGTTGCCATAGAAACTCAGTATACAACGTGGTTTTCAGCAGAAAGACTATATTTTGTTCAGCATCAGACTCAGTACAGTATGACAGAAGATTATATTTATACATACATACTATTATCAGTCTCAGCATGTGTTGAGTACGCACATATTACTATTACTGGTTCAGCATATAGTATGAAAGAATACTTTACTATTATTAGCTTCAGCACATGGGGTATGCAGATAGTTACTAGTTGAGACCTCTGAATTGTCTTTGGTTGGATTACCTAGCATCCATGACCGCCCCAGGGTTGATAGCTGTATCGACTCATCCACCAGAGGACGAGGACACGTCGCTCTACGGAGTGGCATGCCGTCCCACAGGGGACGAAGATGGGATGCCAGTTTTCCCCATATTGTGCCTTGATCGGCCCTTACACACCCCTGTCGAGCGGATACGCCTGGGTGTTGATTCAGGAGTCCTCCGGACTCAGATGCAGTTAGAGTCAGGGGCTCAACGAGCCCAAGTGCATACCCAGGGGACCGGCTGGATGCTTATAGCTATTATAGGAGATGGGATGACTGGGGTAGGGGTATAGATTTTGTGCTGGTTGTACCTCCCGGCTTATGGGGGCCGGGTAAGGTTTATGTGTGCTATGTTATGTTATGTTATGCCATGTTACATTAGATATGAGTAGATCGGCAGTAGAACGATACGTCTCCAGGTATGACTCCTACTCCTTCCAGTATAATTAAGAGTAGGTATGATTTACTTTATCAGACAGTTAATCTATTCCTTCCTATTTCAGTTTCATCAGTTGTATTGTTGTTTTCGGATATTTCTTTCGGTTATAGCTTTACATACTCAGTACCAGCGGTACTGACGCCCGGTGGGGCACTGCATTACTTGCCTGCTGGTAGTCATAGACGAGCAGGCGATCCCTCGTGATTCCTGTCAGCGATCGAGTATTCAGCTCCTATCATCCGGAGACTGAATCCTAGAGGCGTATTTCGTTTTCTTTTGTTGCACAGTACGGGTAGGTCGGGGCCTTGTCCCGATCATTTCTATTGCTATTCCTAGAGGCTTGCAGTCTGTATATATTTCCTTGTGGTCAGTTGAGCCGGTCGTGTGAGGCCGTGCAGTTGTATAGCTGTTAGTACTTTTATCTCTTTTATATTGGCCGTGTGGGGCCATAGTTTGACAGTAGTGGTGACCTTGCCGGTCACGTAGCTTTCCAGTATTTCATTGTTGAGTTACAGATAACTAGACAGCATGGTGGCCTCATCGGTCCGCATAGGTTTCCCTATATTGAATGTGTTCAGGTTAGCTGATAGTATAGGTACAGGTGGCTATAGGCCAATGAGCCGAGGGCTGTGTTTACAGCCGTTATATAACCCTTTGTTTCCAGAAATGTGAGTTAGAGCCAGCCAGGCACCAGATGTGCTTAGGCTCACCAGATAGCAGTCTAGGTCCTACTAGGGCACCAGGTGCCAGTCATACCCCCCAAAGGTGGGTGTGACAAATGTTATGCCCTGTAAATTTCCGGCACATAGATGGCCTATTCGCGTGTTGGTTGAGAATATTTGAAAGCCATGCATGCTAGAAAAAGGCCCGGGGAAGGATCGTACAAGCGCCAAGTCGGCGCGTCGCAAGGCAAAATGCGATTTATAGTGTCCAAGTATATAGAGCTCAATTTGTGATGTAATTTCCTTTAATTAAGAATAATTTCCTTTAATTAATAATGATTTCCTTTAATTAATAATAGTCCCCTTTAACTAGTGATAAGCTTCCTGTAATTAGTCATAATTTCCCTTGGAAATTCCATGAAAACGCAGAGAGGAGAGAAGATGAAGAAATTGGAAAATAATCATTCGATTACGCTACCAAACGAAGTCTAAACTCAAATTAACCTCAGGTACCGAGGTATTTAGCAGCAGGGAGCATTTCTAAAGTTTTTGTTTCGCGAAATACGACTGGCGAATCGTCGAGCTACCGAACCAAAGTAAGTAGAATTGCTCCAAATTAGTGTCTGTGTGCTCCTAGCTGTGAAGTGAATACTTCTCCCATCTAGACTTCTGAAAAATAGCAAGTTTCCGACCGTCTTTTAATAAGCCTAAGTTTAGGCTATAATTATATCGAAAGTGCCGTTATTCTTTAGAATAATGTTGTATTTTGTACTAATTGACGCGTATAAGAATGCAGTTGGGAGAAATAGCTGGAGTACTAACCGAGCCTCGCCCGATAGTCGGTAAACTCGAGGTTAAGGTATGTGAAGTTGTTCTTCGGCAAGTTAGTAAGCTTTAGCTATATGAATCATAGTAAACTCCGCATTTGAAACTCTCGGAGTTGAATGATGAGAATTGAGTAAGTCTAGTAGATTCTGGTTTGCGTTGTTGTATTGTATTCAGGTCGAAAGTTAGTAAAGCATGCGCCGAAGGGCGAAGTAGCATTCTAGATTCAGTATAGCCTATTATATGATTAGCAAGCAAGTTGTAGAATAAAAAGAAACATATTTTCAGAATAAAAGTTAGTAAAGTAACCAGATAGACAGATGAGATTTTGTTGAGTTACAGATAACTAGACAGCATGGTGGCCTTGTCGGCCCGCATAGGCTCCCTTATATTGAGATGTTTCTGGTTAGCTGTTATTACAGGTACAGGTGGCTATAGGCCCAGTTGACCGGAGGCTGTGTTTACAGCCGTCATATAGCCCTTTGTTTCCAGAAATCTGAGTTAGACCCAGCCAGGCACCAGATGTGCTCAGGCTCAGTAGTCTAGCAGTTCAGTTCCTAGTAGGGCACCAGGTGCCAGTCATACCCCCCAACGCGGGGCGTGACAAACTTGGTATTAGACCAGGTTGTGTCCCTGGGAGTGTGCAAGCCGTGCAAAGTAGGGTCTTTTCTATGGATGTGTTGTGCACCACATACTATAGGCAGGAGGCTGTGAGGCATGATAGGATGGTTACTCTTCTTTCTCAGTCAGTCGTGCTATAGAGCAGTACAATATAGGGTTGAGTCCCTAACACTTATCGTATTCCTTGTCTATAGATAAGAATGGCAGATCAGCGATACCCTGCCACAGGTGGAAGGCTATACACAGCAGCAGGAGAAGGCACTAGTAGAGTGCCTCAGATTCAGACAGAGTCAGCTCGGTCTGAGGGCGATATGGAGGCTTCATCACAGCCCTCTCAGCCGTTTCCCTCTCACCAGGAGCTGTTCAGAACGAGACCGCCCCCGATAGCTCCTGTGCCTTCGTCATCAGATCAGGAGGTTCATAGCACTGTAGTTATGATGCACAGATGCTCGCTGCACAGCGCCAGTTAGCACCACCTGTAGCAGCAGAGTCTTCAGGTGGGCCAGGCAGTTCCAGAGTCCGGGAATTTTTGGCACTGGGTCCCCCCCAGTTTACAGGGTCAGATCAGGCAGAGGACCCCCAGGACTTTCTAGATCAGATGCAGAGGATATTCCGAGTTATGCATGTGACCCCTTTAGAGTCTGTTGAGCTGGTAGTGTTCCGGTTACGGGATATAGCTATATTGTGGTACGAGAGTTGGGAAAGGTCCCGAGGGAGAGATGTTACCCCTCCGACCTGGACCAGCTTCTCGGAGGCCTTTCTAGATCATTATTTGCCACGAGAGATCTGGCAGGCTCGGATAGACCAGTTTCTGCATCTAGAGCAGGGGGCGAGGAGTGTGCACGAGTATGCTTTATAGTTTGACTCCTTAGCCCGTTATGCTCCAGCATTTGTTGATACCATGCCAACGAGAGTTCACAGATTTATCATGGGTCTGAACCCGGAGAATACTGAAGCAAGTATGATGGCGACACTGTGAGAGGATATGGACATTGCCCCAGTACAGGCTTTTGCTCAAACCATAGAGGGTCTTAGACAGCGGCAGCAGAGTAGTAGACAGACTAGTCAGGAACAGCACCGCAGAGACAGATCAGACGAGATGCAAAGGGAAGTTTTGAGAGGACCTAGGCCACGACTATCAGATAGACCCACTAGACCCCCACCTCCACCACAGCAGCAGCAACGAGGTAGATATGTTCGTAGAGGGCAGTCAGAGCCTAGAGGCAGTTCCAGAATAGTAGAATCTCGGCAGCAGAGAAGGGGAGAGCAGAGCAGATTTGCACCCTCACCCTGCCCCTATTGTAATCGACCACACTCTGGAGCTTGCAAATATGGCTCCACTGGGTGTTATATTTGCGGACAGGAGGGGCATCGGATGAGGGATTGTCCGACTAGAGGTCAGGGGAGTAGAGGCAGCCAGGACAGGGGATCCGCAAGGCCACGAGCCCCAGCAGCCTCAGCGGGGCGTGGGCCTTCAGGTTCAGTAGGCAGAGGCTAAGGTAGACCAGGAGCTTCCAGCTCAGATACGGGCTCAAGCCGTACTTATGCACTACCAGGGAGAGACGACTCAGAGGCATCGCCAGATGTAGTGACAAGTACGATGACTATCTGTTCATGCCCTGTTTACGTACTGATTGATCCAGAATACACTCTGTCATATATTACCCCATTTGTGGCACGAAAGTTCAATATTACACCAGAATAATTACAGAAGCCCTTTTCGGTATCCACGCTCGTCGGTGACTTGATCGTAGCTAGCAGAATTTACCGAGGGTGTACAGTAGAGGTTGTTGACCGTCAGACCACAGTAGATCTGGTCGAGTTAGAAATGATAGACTTCGATGCCATAATGGGTATGTATTGGCTAGTGTCGTGCTTTGCCAATGTTGAATGTTGGACCAAGATGGTCCGATTCAACTTTCCGGGAGAAGCAGTGCGGGAGTGGAAGGGCAACACCGCTACGCCAAAAGGTAGGTGTATTTCCTACCTTCAGGCCAGGAAATTGATATCTAAGGGATGTATTTACCATCTAGTCAGAGTTCAGGATGTCCGAGCAGAATCTCCGACACTCCAGTCCGTCCCGGTGGTGAACGATTTCCTTGATGTGTTTCCCAGTGAGTTGCCTGGTATTCCCCCAGAAAGGGAAATAGATTTTGCTATTGATTTGTTACCAGGCACTCAGCCGATATCAATTCCTCCCTATCATATGGCTCTTGCAGAACTCAGAGAATTAAAGGAGTAGCTGAAAGACTTGTTGGATAAAGGTTTTATTAGGCCGAGTACTTCACCATGGGGTGCGCCAGTTCTATTTGTGAGGAAGAAATATGGCTCACTCCGGATGTGCATAGATTATCGACAGTTGAACAAAGTTACAGTAAAGAACAAGTAACCACTTCCCAGAATTGATGACTTATTTGATCAGTTGCAAGGAGCCAGATACTTTTCTAAGATTGACTTACGGTCCGGATATCACCAGGTTCGAGTACGTGAAAGAGATATTCCTAAAACAACGTTCAGGACCCGATATGTACATTTTGAATTTCTAGTCATGTCCTTTGGGTTAACGAATGCCCCAGGAATTTTCATGGACCTGATGAACAGTTATTTTCAGACCATATCTGGACCTGTTCGTGATAGTATTTATTGATGACATTCTGGTGTATTCTCGTTCTGAATCAGATCACCGGACTCATTTGCGGACAGTGCTCCAGATCCTCAGGGATCGCCAGTTATATGCTAAGTTTTCCAAGTGTGAATTCTAGCTTAATTTCGTAGCCTTCTTAGGGCACATTGTGTCGGATGCTTGTATACAGGTTGACACGCAGAAGATAGAAGCAGTCAAATCATGGCCAAGGCCTACCACTCCGACGGAAGTCCGTAGCTTTCTGGGATTAGCGGTATATTACAGGAGATTTGTCGAGGGATTCTCTACTATAGCGGCACCTCTGACCAAACTGACACAGAAAGCAGCGAAGTTTCAATGGACAGAGGCATGCGAGCAGAGCTTACAGGAGTTAAAAGACATATTAACCTCCGCCCCAGTGTTAGCATTGCCGAAAGGTACAGAAGGTTATTCGGTGTATTGCGACGCATCAGGCGTCGGGTTAGGTTGTGTGTTGATGCAGCATGGTAAAGGGATTGCATATGCTTCCAGACAGCTGAGGAATCATGAAAAGAGTTACCCTACCCACGACCTGGAGTTAGCCGCAGTGATCCACTCCTTGAAAATGTGGAGACATTACTTGTATGGCGTCCATGTTGATATTTTTAAAGATCACAAGAGCCTACAGTATATTTTCACTCAAAGGGAGTTGAATCTGCGGCAACATCGCTGGTTGGAGCTGTTAAAGGATTATGACGTGAATATTCTGTACCACCCGGGAAAAGCCAATGTTGTAGCAGATGCTCTCAGTCATAAGTCCATGGGGAGTTTGGTGTATTTGCAGCCCGAGCAGCGGGAATTGGTCAGGGAGATACATCAGTTAGCTAGCCTAGCCGTACGTGTAGCAGAAACAGAGGATGGTAGAGCGGTAATTCAGAACACCGTCGTGTCATCATTAGTTGTGAAAGTGAAAGAACGGCAATATGAGGATCCTTACCTAATTCAGCTCAAAGACAGGATCCAGCAAGGTAAAGCGCCAGATTTTCAGATAACTGAGGATGGAGTGCTACACTATAAAGGCCGTCTATGTGTTCCAGATGTTTTGAGCCTTCGCCAGCAGAGTATGAACGAGGTACATTACGCCCGCTATTCTCTCCACCCTGGCGCGACAAAAATGTACCATGATATCAAAGAAAACTACTGGTGTCTAGGTATGAAAAGAGAAATTTCTGAATTTATAGCCCAGTGTCCTAACTGCCAACAGGTGAAAGCAGAACATTAGAAACCAGGCGGGTTGACTTAGGCCATAGCTGTACCTCTCTGGAAATGGGAGGCAATAAATATGGAATTTGTGGTGGGATTACCCCGTACTAGACACAGACATGATTCTATATGGGTGATAGTTGACAGATTGACAAAATCAGCTCATTTCCTGCTAGTGAGAACTACTTTCTCGGCCGAAGATTATGCGGAGTTGTATATTCGAGAAATTGTCAGGTTGCACAGAGTACCAGTATCAATCATTTCAGATAGAGGAGCACAGTTTACGGCTAGATTCTGGTAGTCGTTTCAGAAAGGTCTGGGAACGCAGATTAATTTGAGCACAGCATTCCACCGTCAGACAGATGGACAGGCTGAGCGCACTATTCAGATGCTCAAGGACATGCTGCGAGCATGTGTGCTAGATTTTGGAGGTAGTTGGGAAGAACATTTGCCGTTAATTGAATTTGCTTATAATAATAGCTATCACTCGGCTATTCAGATGGAGCCTTTCGAGGCATTATACGGGTGAAAATGCAGATCGCCGATTGGCTGGTTTGAAGTAGGAGAATCAGCGTTGGTCAGTCCAGACATTGTTCAGTAGTCAGAGGAGAAAATAAGGCTTATCATAGAATGCTTACTGACTGCACAGAGCCGCCAGAAATCATATGCTGATGTGCGGCGCAGAGACCTGGAATTTGATGTGAATGACTGGGTATTGTTGAAAGTATCCCCAATGAAAGGGGTGATGAGATTCGGCAAGAAAGGTAAGCTCAGCCCGAGGTTTGTTGGGCCTTATCAGATTCGTCGAAGGATAGGCCGAGTAGCATATGAGTTGAACTTGCCCCCAGAATTGGAATCTGTTCATCCGGTCTTTCATGTGTCTATGCTGAGGAGATGCATAGGAGACCCATAAAGAGCAGTCCCAGTCTAGGATATCCAGCTTACGGAGGAGTTGGCCTATGAAGAGGTTCCAGTAGCTATCCTAGACAGACAGATTCGCAGATTGAGGACTAAGGATATTGCGTCTGTCAAAGTATTATGGCATAACAGGAACCTAGAGGAAATGACGTGGGAGGCTGAGGAAGATAAGAAAGCTAGATATCCTCACTTGATCTAGGATTAGTCGGGCGATAGGTATGTCCGTGTTATTATTTATGCAGTACCTTATAGTTGTATATATATGAAATGAGAAAGATTGATGTTTAGCTATCAAGTGAACTTTATAGTATTTTGTGGAATACCTGTATTGGACTTTTTTGCATTTCAGGATTTTTGGGATAGTCCATATTACAAGGGAAACTCTGCCGAAATTTTGTTTTTTCTAAGTAATAAGTTGAGTAAGTTGAGAAGTCCTCGAGATAGCAGATTTCATTCGAGGACGAATGTTCTTAAGGGGGGGAGAAGGGTATGCCCCGTAAATTTCCAGTACATAGATAGCCTATTCGTGTGTTGGTTGAGAATATTTGAAAGCCATGCATGCTAGAAAAAGGCCCGGGGAAGGATCGGACAAGCGCCAAGTCGGCGCGTCGCAAGGCAAAATGCGATTTATAGTGTCCAAGTATGTAGAGCTCAATTTGTGATGTAATTTCCTTTAATTAACAATAATTTCCTTTAATTAATAGTAATTTCCTTTAATTAAAAATAATTTCCTTTAATTAATAATGATTTCCTTTAATTAATAATAGTCCCCTTTAACTAGTGATAAGCTTCCTGTACTTAGTCATAATTTCCCTTGGAAATTCCATGAAAACGCAGAGAGGAGAGAAGATGAAGAAATTGGAAAATAATCATTCGATTACGCTACCAAACGAAGTCTAAACTCAAATTAACCTCAGGTACCGAGGTATTTAGCAGCAGGGAGCATTTCTACGGTTTTTGTTTCGCGAAATACGGCTGGCGAATCGTCGAGCTACCGAACCAAAGTAAGTAGAATTGCTCCAAATTAGTGTCTATGTGCTCCTAGCTGTGAAGTGAATACTTCTCCCATCTAGACTTCTGAAAAATAGCAAGTTTCCGACCGTCTTTTAATAAGCCTAAGTTTAGGCTATAATTATATCGAAAGTGTCGTTATTCTTCAAAATAATGTTGTATTTTGTACTAATTGACGCGTATAAGAATGCAGTTGGGAGAAATAGCTGGAGTACTAACCGAGCCTCGCCCGAAAGTCGGTAAACTCAAGGTTAAGGTACGTGAAGTTGTTCTTCGGCAAGTTAGTAAGCTTTAGCTATGTGAATCATAGTAAACTCCGCATTTGAAACTCTCAGAGTTGAATGATGAGAATTGAGTAAGTCTAGTAGATTCTGGTTTGCGTTGTTGTATTGTATTCAGGTCGAAAGTTAGTAAAGCATGCGCCGAAGGGCGGAGTAGCATTCTAGATTCAGTATAGCCTATTATATGATTAGCAAGCATGTTGTAGAATAAAAAGAAACAGATTTTCAGAATAAAAGTTAGTAAAGTAACCAGATAGATAGATGAGATTTTGGCTAAAGATTAGCCATTCAGACAGATAGCATCCTGGCTATAGGATAGCCAATAGTTAAAGAAAGATTTCAGAATCAGTATAATCAATAAAGAATCAGTTCAGTACAGAAAAAGATTAGAATAAGAATTCAGATTTCAGACAGCCTTTTTAGTTATACATGCTTGCTTTTTATATGTGTTATTTGTTTGTTGAGACTTTATGTGGCGTGAGGGCACCTTATTGAGCGTCCTCGCCGCCCCTGGGTTGGTAATCGTGTCGCCCACTGAGCGGGTGGGTTTTACGTCACTCCATGGTGTGGCATGCCGTCTCTAGCTTGGACGAAGATGGGATGAAGCTTTCACCATAGCAGTCTGATCAGCATTACAGGTGTAGCTCCGGTTTCAGATAGCCCTGTTGAGTTTTGTGTCCATGGAACCAAACCCTATCTGTTACTGTCTGTACATACAGTTATTACAGGTGTAGATCTGGTTTCAGATAGCCCTGTTGAGGTGTGTCCGGGGAATCAGACCCTATCTGTTACTGTCTACACTGGATTCCCCCGGACCCAGATACGGTTATTTATATTAGAGGCTATGGCCCGAGCCGGAGACCCAGGGGGCCGGTAGAGGAGCTCTGGGTGAGCAAATGAGTGGAGTAACTTATTTTTGGTAGGTTTTGACCAGGGTAGGGGTATATAGATTGTTTGCTTGCTTGGCACCATCCGGCTTATGGGGGTTGGTATTGGCTCTTGCTTGCTACTTGTATATTTATTTGTGTGTTACATATTTACTAGTTAATAGACAGCAGGCCGACGCGTCTACAGGTACATTGTTGCCTTATCAATACGGAAAGCTTGATTCATTTGTATCAGTTTTCCTCAGTTTCGGTTGTCTCCTACTATACAGAAATACTAGTTATGCTATTTATACTCAGTTGTTTTTAGTTGTATTATTTCAGTTGCTTTGCATACCCAGTACTAGCGGTACTGACGCCCAGTGGGGCGCTGCATTACTTGCCTGCAGGTACTCATAGACGAGGAGCTGATCCCTCATGATTCCTGCCAGCTGTAGAGTCATCAGCTCCTGTCATCGGGAGTCTGATTCCAGAGGTGTAGCTCTTTTCCTTTTGATGTACAGTATGGGTAGGTCGAGGCCCTGTCCCCACCATTTCTATTGTTACTCGTAGAGGCTTGCAGATTGTATCTATCCTCTTCCTGTGGTCAGTCGAGCCGGTCGTGTGAGGCCGTGCAGTTGTATAGCTGTTTAGTATTTCTGTTTATGTTGGCCGTGTGGGGCCATGTGATCTTGGGCAAATTTATATGCCCAAGTGATACTCAAAAGTACCATTTTAGCCTTTTTTATCTATCAATGTGTATACATTCTCATGTAATTGGTAATAAAATGTGAATTTATACTAACCAACATGATTAGCATTGTTTTGCATGTAAAATATAATTTCGGGAAGCTAAAATGCATGTTGGAGGATATCAGGGTTGGACTTGGATGCGAGCAAGGAACAAGACATTGGATAGCATGAAATAAAGGGGCTCCGCGATGGAGCCGTGTCACGCTGCCATCGCGGAGGCCTTCTGCCTGGATAGGGAAATTTCACCCAAATTCTAGAGAGGGTCCGCGTCCGGTCCGTGGCACGGTGGCTTGGCTCCGCGTTGCACGTCGTGCCACGTTGAGCTTTAATTCCTGGACCCCCAGTTCCAGTGAAGGTCTGCATCCGTAGCGTGTCACGGAGGCAGTGCTCCGCGATGCACTCCGTGACACGTTGCTTGTTATTCCGGGAAAAATTCCCACCAGTATAAATGGAACACTTAGGTTCATTTTTCAATATTCTGACTGGGTGGAGCAAGAACGTGGGTTACAGGCAGTTGAGGGGACAAAAATATCAGGGTTTTTCTCTCTTTTCTTCTTCTTTAATTCAATTGTTTGTATGTTTAACACTCATTTAGCGATGTTTAATCCACAAGTGAGTGGCTAAATCCTCTTCTTGCTGAGGTTATGAACAATTGTAGTGAAATGGATTTTTGATCATAGTGGTTTTTCATCTTTTCTTCCATGTTGTTCTATTAGTTCTTGTTCTTACTGCATTAATGTGTGGCCTACGTTAATGTATATCTAAAAAGTTCGGTTTTACTCGAGAGAGCAAGAAATTGGAAAGTTGTGAATTAATAGGATATGATCTTTACTTGATTTGGGAAAATTGGGAATTGATTTACTTTCATGGTATAAAAATATACCTGAAAGTTGTATTAGTCAATTTAGGAACCAGGTTTTTATGGCTAGAACATGAATTGCATTTAATCACAGAAATGTAGGTGGATGGTTCATGATTCTTAAGTGAGGTTAAATACGAGAATTTTAATCTCTTGGCAATAGTTCTTGGCTAGCAACTGGAGGAAAAGATTAACCAAATTATGATGATAATTACTTTCATTACATGTTCGTTTAACCTCAGCATACTCTCATTCATAGTTCAGACTTAAAGTAGATCATTGTTTTAGTTTTAGCATAGAAATTATAAAACAAAATATCAAACTCTTGGTTACACTGTTGTCTGCATTTTTAGAATTAAAATATAGTACACTTGAGCAATTTGCACTTCATTCCAGTCCCTATGGGATCGATACTTGGCTTACTAAAGCAGCTTTACTACTTGTTCGACCACGTGCACTTGCGTGCCGTTTTATATACACCACAAATCACGCGAAAAAGTTTTTGGCGCCGTTGCTGCGGACTTGGCAATTGGTGAATTTGTTTTAAGTGTTAATTTACTATATTTTTATTTTCTTAGTGTTGACAACTTGGTCTTAGCCTGTATTTTGCAGACTTAATTTCTGTTGAACACTGGCAAGAGACAAGGAGCTAGTGGAATCGTATATAGAGCCAGAAAGAATCTTTCACAATAAACGGAGAGAAGCTCTACAAAGAAAGCTGTAGTTACTCAGACAGACGATCATGGAGCAACAACAGAATCCACCGGTAGTACGGGCAGTGTTAGTGCCCGAAGAAGTAGCAGCTCGACTGGTTTGCGAGTGGGCAATCCCACATGCTAATAATGTCACATCTAGCATCCACAAACCTGAGCCAGGAGGGAGGTTTGAACTTAAGCAGAATATGGTGCAATTGCTCCACACTAGCGGGCAGTTTACCGGTCTCCCTCATGAAGATCCACAGCAGCATCTCCAAAATTTTTTGGAGATAAGTGACACTTACATCCCCGCTAGAGTGTCATCAGATTATGTCCGGCTTACATTGTTCCCATTCTCACTATTGGGAGAAGCCAAGAGGTGGTTGAAAGCTGAGCCACCAAATTCTATTTCTACGTGGGATGATCTTGCCAGGAAATTCTTGATACGGTTTTTTCCCTCCGGTAAAACAGCAAGACTTAGAAGTCAAATTCTAAGTTTCAAAGAGAGAGAGGGAGAGAATTTATATCAGGCCTGGGAGAGATTCAAGTCCATGTTGTGGGATTGTCCTCATCATCATCAGTCCAATGATGTGCTGGTGCACACTTTTATAGAGGGTTTGGAACCCTACACCAAAATATTGCTAGACTCGGCAGCTGGAGGACAAGCGTTGCAGAAAACTTATGAGGAGCTATATACCTTGTTGAACCGTATTTCGCAGGGCAATCCGGAATGGAATGCTGATTCATCAAGAGGCAGGACAAGGAAAGCAGCAGGAGTGCTAGAAGTAGATGGGTTTACAGCTATTGCTGCACAGATAGCTGCATTACAAAATCAACTTAACACCCACTTCAGCAACATGACAATGAACCATCCTCAAGCCCCAGCTAATGCAGTGCAGCAAATGTGGTGTGAAGTGTGTGGAAGCAGTGAGCACTCAGCTTAGTGTTGTGGAGCCAATCCTGACTCGGTAAACTTTGTGGGAAATGCGCAAAGGAACCACTAACAGTATGGTAATAGCTACAATTCCAATTGGAGAAATCACCCTAATTTCTCATGGGGTAGCAACAACCATCAGGGGCAAAGTTCGGGTCAGGGTGTGCAAAGGAACCAAGGAGGGCAGCAGAATTATCAACCACAATTCAGAAACAACAATGCACCTCCTCCACCACCATCACCCAGCATTGAGGAAATGTTCAAGACCATGATAGCTAACCAAGCTCAATTGCAGGCTGACTATGTGAAATTGGCAGGCGAAGTGAAAAACAACCAGTTAGCTACCAAGGCACTTGAATATCAATTTGGGCAATTTGTTGGAGCCCAACACACAAGGCCTAGAGTAGGACTGCCGAGCGACACGGATCCCAATCCCAAGCAGGTAAATGCAGTGACCACAAGGAGTGGTTTGCAGCTGAAAGAGGTGGAACCAGAAAGACCACCTCAACAGTCGGGAGCAGCAGAAGTTGAGAGGGAGTAAAGTACTGAAAGGGGAAAGACTAAGGATGCTGAATCAGAAAGACCTCCACCCCCGTTCCCTCAACGATTAAAGAAACACAAGGAGGAGGCATGTTTCAAGAAATTCATGGAGGTGCTGAAATAGGTACATATTAACTTACCTCTTGTTGATGTTTTGCAGGGAGTGCCAAAATATGCTAAGTATATAAAGGACATCGTGGCAAACAAAAGTCGGTTGACGGAGTATGCTACGGTGGCTCTAACGGAGGAGTGCACTTCCCGAATTCAAAATAGACTGCCCACAAAGCTCAAAGACCCTGGGAGCTTTACTATCCAGATTACTATTGGGCAGAGCATCCGAGCTCGTAGAATGTGTGATTTGGGAGCGAGCATAAATTTGATGCCATCTTCGGTATTCAGAAAGTTGGGTTTAGGGAGTCCTAGACCCACAACAGTAATCTTGCAATTGGCGGATCGATCCTTAGCCAGACCTGATGGCATTGTGGAGGACGTTCTGGTGCAAGTTGGCTCCCTAATTTTCCCGGTAGATTTTGTCGTGATGGATTTTGAACCAGACGCGGAAGTCCCACTTATTTTGGGACCTCCTTTCTTGGAGACCGGGAAAGCACTAATTGACGTAGCTGCGGGGTAGCTAACAATGCGAGCACACGACAAGGTGGAGGTGTTCGATGTGTACAAGGCACCCAAGCTCCCGATGGTGAACGAAGAACTCTCGGTGATCAATGTGATTGATCAAGGTGATGATGAGAAGATGAAGGATTCACGAGAGTTAATGGGAAAACCACTGGATTGGTGTAAGCACTATTGGGGAGAGGACAGTGATCGAGAGAAATCGTCCATCACCCTAGAGGACAACTGAGCTTAACGACGTCGAGCCGCGACGGTAAACCAGGCGCTGCACGGGAGGCAACCCGTGAAAAAATTTTCTTTCTTTTTGTAAAGTGCAAATAGATTTTTCATTTTCTTTTTCTTGATTTACTACAAAATTTTTCGTTTTAGTTTTTGTTTTATTTGTATTTAGAGTGAAACCTGTTATACCCCGTAGGATTCTCGGCACCTAGATGGCCTATTCGTGCATTGGTCAAGCATATTTGGAAGCCATACGTACTAGGGAAAGGCCCGGGAAAACACCGGACGAGTAACCTGTCGAACCATAGCGGGAGGAGCCGAGGCAGAGCCCCTCCGCAATGGCAGCGTGTCATAGAGGTGAGGCCTCCGCGTTGGCTCCGTGACACATTGGCCTTATGTAGGCCCAAGTATATAAAGCCCCACTTCGGTTTTAAGTTGATTATTCTCATAATTTCCAGCGAAAACAGAGAGGAAAAATGAGAGGAAGGAAAGGAACGAAGAGGGTAATATAATTTTCGTCCGATTACGTTGCCAAACGCAGTCCAAACCCAAATTAACCTCAGATACCAAGGTATTTAGCAGCAGAGAGCATTCCTACGGATTTAGTTTCATGAAATACGACCGACGAATTGTCGAGCTACCGAGCTAAGGTAAGTAGAATTGCTCCAAACTATTGTCTATATGTTCCTAGCTGTGAAGTGAATATTTCTCCCTTCTGGACTTCTGGAAAATAGCGAGTTTTTGGCCGTCTTTCGACAAGCCTAAGTTTAGGGTATAATTATATCGAAAGTGACGTTGTTCTTTGGAATAAAGCTGTATTTAGTATTAATTGACACATTTATGGATGCAGTTGGGAGAAATAGTTGAAGTATTGGCCGAGCCTCGTCCGACAGACGGATAGTTCAAGGATAAGGTATGTAAAGCTAGTTCCTTTGGCAAGTTAGTAGCTTTAGCCTTGTATAGTACAATAAACTCCGTAGTAGAATTCCAGGAGTTGAATGTTAAGTATTGTGCAAGTTCAGTAGACCTAGTTTGCGTTGTGATATCATATTCAGTTTGAAAGTTAGAAAAGCATGTGCCCAAGGGCAAGTTAGTAGTTCAGATTTAGTACAGCCTATTATGTGAATAGCAAGCATGTTGTAGAACAAAAAGGAACAGATTTGCGTGATAACAGTCAGTAAAGAAAGATCTGATAGACAGACAGTTATGGCTATAGATTAGCCATTCAGATAGATAATATCATGGCTATAGATTAGCCGTACAATTAAACAGAGATTGCAGAATCAGTATAATTAGTAAGAATCAGTTCAGTGTAGAAACAGATCAGAATAAGAAGTTAGATTCCAGATAGTGTTTTCAGTTATACATGCTTGCTACTTTTATGTGCTATTTGTTTGTTGAGACTTGTTGTGGCATGTGGGTGTCCCTTTTAGCATCCCCACCGCCCCTAGGTTATAGCTGTATCGATACCAGATTCAGATACCGCCACCAGCTGGGCGATGTCGTCCGCCTAGAGGACGATGATGGCCGACCACCATGATAATACGGTCCAGACCACCCTGCTTGCAGGGGTAGTTCAGTTTACTCTGCGCAGAGCCAATCCACCCTATTTACAGGGGCAGAACACTCTGTGTGCGCTTGTGGCCGGGGACAGTTTCAGATACAAATTTTTATAAAATCACCCTGTTGCGTGCTTGCACCCAGGGGCAGTTTTTATTACACACCCCGCGTGCACCTGCGCCTAGAGGTAGGAGTCTTCGGACTCAGACACAGTTTATCGTCAGAGGCCAAGGCCTGAGCTACATACCCAAGGGGACCGGTAGGAGGAGCTCACAGTTATCAGACGAGTGGAGTGACTTATTTTTGGTTGGTTTAGACCCGGGTAGGGGTAAATAGATTGTGTGTTGGTTGGCATCTTCCGGCTTATGGGGGTCGGTCATGTATTGTGTGTATTTATATGTATACCTATATGTGCTATTAGATACTGATAGACAGTGGGATGACACGACATCAGGTACACTCAGTTTAGTTATAGAATAAATAAACTCTCCCCAGTTATTCTCAGCTAGATAGACTCAGCTACTTTTTGCTTATATGTCATGTTACTGTTGTTATTCATTTCAATTGTGTATTTCAGTTGCTTTACATGCTCAGTACCTGTGGTACTGACACCTAGTGGGGCGCTGCATTACTTGCCTGCAGGTACTCATAGACAAGGAGGCGTTCCCTCGTAATTCCAGTCAGCTATTAAGTTTTTAGCTCCTGTCATCCGTAGACTGAATTCCAGAGGTGTATTTCATTTTCTTTTGTTGTACAGTATGGGTAGGTCGGGGCCCTGTCCCGATCATTTCTATTGTTATTCTTGGAGGCTTGCAGTCTGTATATATTTCCCTGTGGTCAGTTGAGCCGGTCGCGTGAGGCCGTGCAGTTAGTTATAGCTGTTTAGCATTTCAGTTTATGTTGGCCGTGTGAGGCCTTAATTTGATAGTAGTGGTGACCTTGCTGGTCACGTAGTCTTACAGTAGTTTGTGTTGATATTATAGATGACTAGACAGCATGGTGGCCTTGTCGGCCCGCATAGGTTCCTTGTTATGATTGTGTTCTGGTTAGCTGTTATTACAGGTACAGGTGGCTATAGACCAGTTGGCCGGAGGCTGTGTTTTCAGTCGTTATATAGCTGGTTTATTTCTTGGAATAGAGCCAGAGCCAGCCAAAGCACCAGATGTGCTCAGGTTGGACCATTTAGCAGTCCAAAGTCTAGTAGGCACCAGGTGCCCATCATACCCCCAAGGTGGGGCGTGACAAACTTGGTATCAGAGCAGGTCATGTCCCAGGGAGTCTGCAAGCCGTGCTGAGTACAGTCTTGTCTATTGATGTGTTGTGCACCACATACCATAGGCAGGAGGCTGCGAGGCATAATAGGACAGTTACCCTTCTTTCCATACTCACTCGTGCCTAGCATAGTACAATATAGGGTTTGTTCTTTTGAAACTTACCACCCTCTTTGTTTATAGATACTATGGCAGACCAGTGGCACCCAGCTACAGGCAGGAGATTGGATACAGTAGCGGGCGAAGGCACCAGTAGGATGCCTCATTTATAGTCAGATTTAGCCCGGTCTGAGAGTGATACGGAGGTGTCATCTCGACCCTCCCAGCAGTCTCCGCCTCGCCAGACACCATTTGAGGCAGCACCGCCTCCCACAGCTCCTGCACCCACTTTATCTGATCAGGTGCTACGTAGTGCGGTGGTTATGTCGACCCAGATCCTGGCTACACAGCGTCAGCCAGTACCACCTGCAGCTGCAGAATCTCTAGGTGGGCCTGGTAGTTCCAGGGTCAGAGAATTCTAGGCATTGGGACCCCCTCAGTTTACAGGGTCGGATTCAGCGGAGGACCCTCAGGACTTTTTGGACCAGATGCAGAGGATCTTTAGAGTCATGCACGTAACCCCAGTAGAATCAGTTGAGTTAGCCGTGTTCCAGTTAATGGATATTGCTGTTTTGTGGTACAAGAGTTGGGAGAGATCTCGGGGAAGAGATGCAGCCCCTCCTACTTGGTCTAGCTTCTCAGAGGCCTTCCAGGACCACTATTTACCCCGGGAGGTCAGACAGGCCCGCATGGACCAGTTTTTACACTTAGAGCAGGGGGCCAGGAGCTTTCGTGAGTATTCTTTACAGTTTGACTCCTTAGCCCGCTATGCTCCAGCATTTATGGACACCATGTCGTCCAGAGTCCACCACTTTATTATGGGCCTGAATCCAGAGTACATAGAGACGTGCATGACAGCTACTTTGAGAGAGGATATGGACATAGCCAGGGTACAAGCCTTCGCACAAACAATTGAGGGCTTGAGACAACGGCAGCGGGGTGACAGACAGGCGACTTCAGAGCAGCGCCATAGAAGCAGACCCGCTGAGATTTGAGGGGAAATCCCTAGGGGGCTGAGACCACGGTTTTCAGATAGGCCACCCAGATCTTTACCTCCGGTACAGCAATAGAGAGGCAGATTTGTTCACCGGAGTCAATCAGAGTCCGGTAGTAGTTCATGGACAGTAGCCTCACCTCAACAGTGGAGGGTAGAACAAAGTAGATTTGCAGCTACCCCTTGTCCTATATGCTATCGACTACATGCTGGAGCCTGCAGGCAAGGCTTCCCAGGGTGCTATTACTGCGGACAGGAAGGGCATTTAATGAGAGATTGTCCATCCAGGGGACAGGGTAGCCAGGATGATCTGGATAGAGCATCAGCAGGGCCATGAATTCCAGCAGCCTCAGTAGGGCGCAGACCCTCAGGTTCAGCAAATAGGGGCCGAGGTAGATAAGGAGCCTCTGGCTCAGGTGCAGGCCCCAGCCGTACCTATGCATTACCAGGGAGGCAGGATTCAGAGGCATCTCCCGATGTGGTCACAGGTACATTGATTATCTGCTCATACCCTGTTTATGTACTGATTAATCCAGGATCCACCCTATCGTATGTTACCCGGATTGTGGCACAAAAGTTCAATATTGCACAAGAATTATTACAGCAGCCTTTTTCGGTATCCACACCGGTCGGTGACTCGATCGTGGCTAGTACAATTTACCGGGGGTGTACAGTAGAGGTTGCTGATCGTCAGACCACCGTAGATCTGGTCGAGCTAGAAATGATAGGCTTTGATGCCATAATGGGTATGGATTGGCTAGTGTCGTGCTTTTCCAATGTTGAATGTTGGACCAAGACGGTCCGATTCCACTTTCCAGGAGAAGCAGTGCGGGAGTGGAAGGGCAGCACCGCTACGCCAAAAGGTAGGTTTATTTCCTACCTTCAGGCGAGGAAACTGATATCTAAGGGGTGTATTTACCATCTGGTCAGAGTTCAGGATATCTGAGTAGAATATCCGACACTCCAGTCTGTTCCGGTGGTGAACGAGTTCCCTGATGTGTTTCCGGATGAGTTACCTGGTATTCGCTCAGAAAGGGAAATAGATTTTGCTATTGATTTATTACCAGGCACCCAGCCAATATCGATTCCTCCTTATCGCATGGCTCCTCCAGAACTCAGAGAATTAAAGGAGCAGCTGAAAGACTTATTGGATAAAGGTTTTACTAGGCCGAGTACTTCACCATGGGGTGCGCCAGTTCTATTTGTGAGAAAGAAAGATGGCTCACTCCGGATGTGCATAGATTATCGGCAATTAAACAAAGTTACAGTGAAGAACAAGTACCCGCTTCCCAGGATTGATGATTTATTTGATCAGTTACTGGGAGCCAGATACATTTCTAAGATTGACTTGTGGTCCGGATATCACCAAGTTCGAGTTCGTGAGAGAGATATTCCCAAAACGGCGTTCGGGACCCGATATGGACACTTGGAATTTCTAGTTATGTCCTTTTGGTTAACGAATGGCCCAGCAGTATTCATGGACCTGATGAACAGTATTTTCAGAACTTTCCTGAAGTTGTTCGTAATATTGTTTATTGATGATATTCTGGTGTATTCTCGCTCTGAAGCAAATCACCGGACTTATTTGCGGACAGTCCTCCAGATATTCAGGGACCGCCAGTTATATGCTAAATTCTCTAAGTTTGAATTCTGGCTTAATTCAGTAGCCTTTTTGGGGCATATTGTGTCGGATGCTGGTATACAGGTTGACACGAAGAAGATAGAAGCAGTCAAATCATGGCCCAGGCCTACCACTCCGACCGAGGTCCGCAGTTTTCTGGGATTAGCGGGATACTACATGAGGTTTGTTGAGGGATTCTCTACCATAGCAGCACCTCTGACTAAACTGACGCAGAAAGCAGCAAGGTTTTAGTGGACAGAGGCATGCGAGCAGAGCTTCTAGGAGTTGAAAGATAGATTAACCTCCGCCCCAGTGCTAGCCTTGCTGGAAGGTACAGAAGGTTATTCAGTATATTGCGACGCATTAGGCGTTGGGTTGGGTTGTGTGTTAATGCAGCATGGTAAGGTGATTACATATGCCTCCAGACAGCTGAGGAAACATGAGAGGAATTATCCTACCCACGACCTGGAGTTAGCCATAGTGATCCACGCCTTGAAAATGTGGAGACATTACCTGTACGACATCCATGTTGATATTTTCACAGATCACAAGAGCCTATAGTATATCTTCACTCAGAGGGAGCTGAATCTGCGGCAACGGCGCTGATTGGAGTTGTTAAAAGATTATGATGTGAACATTTTGTACCACCCAGGAAAAGCTAATGTCGTAGCAGACGCTCTCAATCGAAAGTCCATGGGGAGCTTGTCTTATTTGCAGCCCGAGCAGCGGGAATTGGTCAGGGAGATACATCAGTTAGCTAGCCTAGCCGTTCGTGTAGCATAAACAGAGGACGGTAGAGCGGTGATTCAGAACACTGTCGTGTCATCATTGGTTGTGGAATTGAAAGAACGACAATTTGAGGATCCTGACCTAGTTCAACTTAAAGATTACATTCCGCTAGGGAAGGCACCAGGGTTCTGGGTAACAGAGGATGGAGTGCTGCGTTGTAAAGGTCGTTTATGTGTTCCCAATGTTTCAGACCTCCGCCAACGGATTATGAATGAGGTACATTACGCCCGTTATTCCCTTCACCCCGGTGTGACAAAAATGTACCATGACATCAAAGAGAACTACTGGTGGCCAGGTATGAAAACGGAAATTGCTGAATTTGTAGCCTAGTGTCCTAACTGCCAACAGGTGAAAGCAGAACACCAGAAGCCAGGCGGGTTAACTCAGGACATAGCTGTACCTCTCTGGAAATGGGAAGCAGTGAATATGGATTTTGTGATAGGATTACCCCATACCAGACACAGACATGACTCTATATGTGTGATAGTTGACAGATTGACTAAATCAGCTCATTTCCTGCCTGTAAGAACTACTTTCTTGGCTGAATATTATGCGGAGTTGTATATCCGAGAGATAGTCAGATTGCACGGAGTGCCAGTATCCATTATTTTCGACAGAGGAGCGCAGTTCACAGCTAGATTTTGGCAATCGTTCCAGAAGGGACTAGGAACGCAGATTAATCTGAGCACAGCTTTCCACCCTCAGACAAACGGACAGGCTAAGTGCACTATTCAAACACTCGAGGATATGCTGCGAGCGTGTGTGCTAGACTTTGGTGGTAGCTGGGACGAGCATTTGCCGCTGATAGAATTTGCTTATAATAATAGCTATCACTCGGCTATTCAGATGGCACCTTTTGAGGCTTTATACGGGCGAAAGTGCAGATCGCCGGTTGGCTGGTTCGAAGTAGGGGAATCAGCGATAATTGGGCCAGATATTGTTCAGCAGTCAGAAGAGAAAGTAAAGCTTATCAGAGAACGCCTATTGACTGCACAGAGTCGCCAAAAATCATATGCAGATGTACGGCGCAGAGACCTAGACTTTATTGTGAATGAATGGGTATTTCTGAAAGTGTCTCCGATGAAAGAGGTGATGAGATTCGGTAAGAAGGGTAAACTCAGTCCGAGGTTTGTTGGGCCCTATCAGATTCTTCGGAGGATAAGCCGAGTAGCATATGAGTTGAACTTGCCTCCAGAGCTAGAATCCGTTCATCCCGTCTTTCGTGTGTCCATGCTTAGGAAATGCATAGGAGACCCATCCAGAGCAGTCCCAGTCCAGGATATCCAGGTTACCGAAGAGCTGGCCTATGAAGAGGTTCCAGTCGCCATCCTAGACAGGCAGATTCATAGATTGAGAACTAAGGATATTGCATCTGTCAAGGTATTGTGCCGTAATAGGAACCGAGAGGAGATGACGTGGGAAGCTGAAGAAGATATGAAAGCTAGATATCCTCACCTATTCCAGGCCTAGTCAGGCGACAGGTATGTCTGTATTATTACTTATGTAGTACATTATAGTTGTATATGCGTAAGTGAGAAAGATTGATGTTTAGCTATCCAGTGAATCTTGAAGCATTGCGTGCAGTACCTATGTTGGACTTTTCTGCATTTCAGGTTTTTGCTAGAGTCCATATTACAGGGGAAACTCTGTCAAAATATTTCTAGGTAGTAAGTTGAGAAGTCCTCTAGATAGAAGTTTACATTCGAGGACGAATGTTCTTAAGGGGGGGAGAATGTTATACCCCGTAGGATTCTCGGAACCTAGATGGCCTATTCGTGCATTGGTCAAGCATATTTGGAAGCCATACGTACGAGGGAAAGGCCCGGGAAAAGACCGAAAGAGTAACCTATCGAACCATCGCGGGAGGAGCCGAGGCAGAGCCCCTCCGCAATGGCAGCGTGTCACGGAGGTGAGGCCTCCGCATTGGCTCCGTGACACGTTGGCCTTGTCTAGGCCCAAGTATATAAAGCCCCACTTCAGTTTTAAGTTGATTATTCTCATAATTTCCAGCGAAAACGGAGAGGAAAAATCAGAGGAAGGAAAGGAACGAAGAGGGTAATATAATTTTCATTTGATTACGCTGCCAAACGCAGTCCAAACCCAAATTAACCTCAGATACCGAGGTATTTAGCAGCAGAGATCATTCCTACGGATTTAGTTTCATGAAATACGGCCGACGAATCGTCGAGCTACAGAGCTAAGGTAAGTAGAATTGCTCCAAACTAGTGTGTATATGTTCCTAGCTATGAAGTGAATATTTCTCCCTTCTGGACTTCTGGAAAATAGCGAGTTTTTGGCTGTCTTTCGATAAGCCTAAGTTTAGTGTATAATTATATCGAAAGTGACGTTGTTCTTTGGAATAAAGCTGTATTTAGTATTAATTGACACATTTATAAATGCAGTTGGGAGAAATAGTTGAAGTATTGGCCGAGCCTCGTCCGACAGACGGATAGTTCAAGGATAAGCTATGTAAAGCTAGTTCTTTCGGCAAATTAGTTGCTTTAGCCTTGTATAGTACAATAAACTCCGTAGTAGAATTCCCGGAGTTGAATGTTAAGTATTGTGCAAGTTCAGTAGACCTAGTTTGCGTTGTGATATCATATTCAGTCTGAAAGTTAGAAAAGCATGTGCCCAAGGGCAAGTTAGTAGTTCAGAATCAGTACAACCTATTATGTGAATAGCAAGCATGTTGTAGAATAAAAAGGAACAGATTTGCATGATAACAGTCAGTAAACAAAGATCTGATAGACAGACAGTTATGTCTACAAATTAGCCATTCAGACAGATAATATCATGGCTAGAGATTAGCCGTACAGTTAAACAGAGATTGCAGAATCAGTATAATTAGTAAGAATCAGTTCAGTATAGAAACAGATCAGAATAAGAAGTTAGATTCCAAATAGTCTTTTCAGTTATACATGCTTGCTACTTTTATGTGTTATTTGTTTGTTGAGACTTGTTGTGGCATGTGGGTGTCCCTTTTAGCATCCCCACCGCCCCTGGGTTATAGCTGTGTCGGTACCAGATTCAGATACCGCCACCAGCTGGGCGATGTCGTCCGCCTAGAGGACGATGATAGCCGACCACCATGATAATACGGTCCAGACCACCCTGCTTGCAGGGGTAGTTTAGTTTACTCTGCGTAGAGCCAGTCCACCCTGTTTACAGGGGCAGAACACTCTGTGTACGCTTGTGGCCGGGGGCAGTTTCAGATACAGATTTTTATAAAATCACCCTGTTGCGTGCTTGCACCCAGGGGTAGTTTTTATTACAGACCCCGCGTGCACCTGCGCCTAGAGGTAGGAGTCTTCGGACTCAGACACAGTTTATTGTCAGAGGCCAAGGCCTGAGCTACGTACCCAAGGGGACCGGTAGGAGGAGCTCACAATTATCAGACTAGTGGAGTGACTTATTTTTTGTTGGTTTAGACTCGGGTCGGTAGATAGACTCAGCTACTTTTTGCTTATATGTCATGTTACTGGTGTTATTCATTTCAGTTGTGTATTTCAGTTGCTTTACATGCTCAGTACCTGTGGTACTAACGCCCAGTGGGGCGCTGCATTACTTGCCTGCAGGTACTCGTAGACGAGGAGGCGATCCCTCGTGATTCCAGTCAGCTATTGAGTATTCAGCTCCTGTCATCCGGAGACTGAATTCCAGAGGTGTGTTTCATTTTCTTTTGTTGTACAGTATGGGTAGGTCGGGGACTTGTCCCGATAATTTCTATTGTTATTCTTGGAGGCTTGCAGTCTGTATATATTTCCCTGTGGTCAGTTGAGCCGGTCGCATGAGGCCGTGCAATTATTTATAGTTGTTTAGCATTTGAGTTTATGCTGGCCGTGTGAGGCGTTAATTTGACAGTAGTGGTGACCTTGCTGGTCACGTAGTCTTACAGTAGTTTGTGTTGATATTACAGATGACTAGACAGCATGGTGGCCTTGTCAGCCCGCATAGGTTCCTTGTTATGAGTGTGTTCTGGTTAGTTGTTACAACAGGTACAGACGGCTATAGGCCAGTTGGCCGGAGGCTGTGTTTTCAGCCGTTATATAGCCAGTTTATTTCTTGGAATAGAGCCAGAGCCAGCCAAAGCACCAGATGTGCTCAGGCTGGACCATTTAGCAGTCTAGAGTCTAGTAGGCACTAGGTGCCCGTCATACCCCCCAAGGTGGGGTGTCACAAAACCTATAATTATAACTAATTTCATTGTCACACCCCGCCTTGGGGGGTATGACTGGCACCTGGTGCCCTACTAGGACCTGAACTATTGGACTGTTAAGCCTGGGCACACCTGCTGCCTGGCTGGCTCTAACTCACATTTCTGGAAACAAAGGGCTATATAACGGCTGTAAACACAGCCCCCGGCCCATTGGCCTGTAGCCTTCTGTACCTGTTCTAACAGCTGACCAGAAACATACCAATTCAGGGAAACCTATGCGGGCCGACAAGGCCACCATGCTGTCTAGTTATCTGCAACTCAATCATGAAGTACTAAAAAGCTACGTGACCGGCAAGGTCACCACTATTGGCAAACTATGGCCCCACACAGCCATCATAAAAGAAAGAAAGAGTACTAACAGCTATACAACTGCACGACCTCACACGACCGGCTCATTTGACCACAGGGAAAACATATACAAACTGCAAGCCTCTAGGAATAGCAATAGAAATGATCGGGACAGGACCCCGACCTACCCGTACTATATAACAAAGAAAATGAAATAGACCTCTAGAGTTCAGTCTCCGGATGACAGGATCTGAATACCCGATCGCTGACAGGAATCACGTGGTATCGCCTGCTCGTCTATGAGTACCTGCAAGCAAGTAATGCAGCGCCCCACCGGGCGTCAGTACCGCTGGTACTGAGTATATAAAGCAATAACTGAAAGAAATATCTGAAATCAATAACATAACGGATGAAACTGAAGTAGAAAGAACTAGATTAACTATCTGATGGTGTAAGTCGTACCTGTTCTTAATCATACTGGAGGGAGTAGGAGTCATACCTGAGGATTTATCATTCTACTGTCGATCTACACGTAACTACTGTAACACAGTATTACATATCATAACATATATAGCACACACAAACCTTACCCGGCCCCCATAAGTCGGGAGGTACAACCAGCACAGAATCTATACCCCTACCCCGGTCATCCCATCTCCTACAAACCCCGTAAGCATCCTGCCGGTCCCCTGGGTATGCACTTGGGCTCGCTGAGCCCCTGACTATAACTGCATCTGAGTCCGGAGGACTCCTGAATCTACACCGGGGCGTATCCGCTCGACTGGGGTGTGTAAGGGCCGATCAAGGCACAAATATGGGGAAAACTGGCATCCCATCTTCGTCCCCTGTGGGACGGCATGCCACTCCGTAGAGCGACGTATCCTCGTCCTCTGGCGGACGAGTCGATACAGCTATCAACCCTGGGGTGGTCATGGATGCTAGGTAGTCCAACCCCAAACAATACAACGGTCTCAACTAGTAGTACTATCTGCATATCTCACATACTGAGGCTAGCTGGAATAAAGTATCTGTATATACTATTTGCTGAGCTAATGATAGCGATATATGCGTACTTAATGCATGCTGAGGCTGGTAACAATATATATATAAATATAGTCTTCTGCCAAACTGTTCTGGGACTAATACTAAACAGGATATAGTGTTTCTGCTGAAAACTGTGTTGTATACTGATTTTCTATAGTAACATGATTTACTATTCCTAACATGCTTCCTAACTTCATTTTAACCTATCATTCTATTTCTGAGCTGTCTTACAGATACTACTTTGCTCTACTGGGTTTCGATTAAATACAATGATATACTAACATTCCGTGTCACATCGCATACTGAGCCTACTTTGCAGTTTCTAATGCTTATATTAAAATCTATGTCGTACTAGCAAATTTCACGCAAGTTGTAACTCGATACTTCTAATATCGTACCAACAGTCATAACAAACGTAACACATGACTTCTGGACAATCTACTGGGCTTTAAATTACTGTACTGTATCAAGATTACTTAACTTGCCGAGGAAACTAACTTTACATACCTTATCCTTGAATTATTCGTCTGTCGGACGAGACTCGGCCAGCACTTCAACTATTTCCTCCCAACTGCATTCATAAATATGTTAATCAATACCAAATACAGCTTTATTTTAAAGAGCAATATCACTTTCGATATAGTTTATGGCGTAAACTTAGGCTTATCGAAAGACGGCCGAAAACTCGCTATTTTTCAGAGGTCCAGAATGGAGAAATACTCACTTCACAGCTAGGAACACATAGACACTAATTTAGAGCAATTCCACTTACCTTAGCTCGGTGGCTCGACGATTCGTCGGCCGTATTTCCCGAAACTGAATCCGTAGGAATGCTCTCTGCTACTAAATACCTCCGTATCTGGAGTTAATTTGAGCTTGGGCAGCGTTTGGCAGCGTAAACGGTCTAAAATTATATAATTTCTTCGTTCCTCTTTCTCCCTCTATGTTTACCCTCTGTTCTCTGGAAATTTTAAAAGTTTTTATCACTTAAAACCGAAGTGGGGCTTTATATACTTGGGCCTGGACAAGGCCAACGTGTCATGGAGCCAACGCGGAGGCCCCTCCTCCGTGACACGCTGCCATCGCGGAGGGGCTCTGCCTCGGCTCCTTCCGCGATGGTTCGACAGGTTTCTCGTCTGATCTCTTCCCGGGCCCTTCCCTAGCACGTATGGCCTTCAAATATGCTTAACCAACGTGCGAATAAGTCATCTAGGTGCCGGGAATTCTACGGGGTATAACATTCTCCCCCCTTAAGAACATTCGTCCTCGAATGTACACTGTCATCTAGAGGACTACTTACTTATTTTCTAGAAAAATTTTGACAGAGTTTCCCCTGTAATATGGACTATAGCAAAAACCTGAAATGCAGAAAAGTCCAACACAGGTACTGCACATAATATTCTAGGATCCACTGGATAACTAAGTATCAGTCTTTCTCATTCACACACATACAACTATAAAGTACTGTATAAGTAATAATACGGACATACCTGTCGCCTGACTAGGCCTGAAATAGATGAGGGTATCTGGCTTTCATATATTCTTCAGCTTCCCACGTCATTTCCTCACGATTCCTGTTACGCCACAATACTTTGACAGACGCAACATCTTTAGTCCTCAACCTGAGAATCTGTCTGTCTAAGATAGCTACAGGAACCTCTTCATATGCCAACTCTTCTGTGACCTGAACATCCTGAATTGGAACTACTGTAGAAGGGTCCCCTACGAACTTCCTCAACATAGAGACATGGAACACTGGGTGAACAGATGCTAACTCCGGGGGTAAGTGCAATTCGTATGCAACTTGGCCTATTCTTCGCCGAATCTGATATGGCCCAATGAATCTTGGGCTAAGCTTGCCTTTCTTGCCGAATCTCATTACCCCTTTCATTGGAGACATCTTCAGATATACCCAGTCCTTTACTGCAAATTCTAGATTTCTGCGTCGTATATTTGCATAAGACTTCTGGCGGCTCTGAGCAGTCAGCAAACGTTCTCGGATAAGCTTTATCTTTTCCTCTTATTGCCGAACAATGTCTGGGCCAACCAATGCTGATTCCCCCACTTCAAACCAGCCCACTGGCGATCTACATTTTCGCCTGTATAATGCCTCGAAAGGCGCCATCTGGATAGCTGAATGATAATTGTTATTATAAGCAAATTCAATCAACAAAAGATGCTCATCCTAGCTACCTCCAAAATCTAGCATACACGCTCACAACATATCTTCGAGCATCTGAATTGTACGTTCAACCTGTCCATCTGTTTGAGGATGGGATGCTGCGCTCAAGTTAATCTGCGTTCCCAAACCTTTCTGAAACGACTGCCAGAATCTAGCTGTGAATTGTGCTCCCCTATCTGAGATAATGGATACTGGCACTCCATGCAATCTAACTATTTCTCTGATATATAATTCGGCATAATCCTCAGCTGAGAAGGTAGCCCTCACTGGCAGGAAATGAGCTGATTTTGTCAGCCTGTCAACTATTACCCAAATGGAATCGTTCCTGCGTCTGGTACGGGGTAACCCTGTTACAAAATCCATGTTTATCGCTTCCCATTTCCATATAGGCACCGTTATACCCTGTATCAAGCCGCCCGATTTCTGGTGTTCTTCTTTCACCTGCTGACAGTTAGAACATCTAGATACAAATTCAGCTATCTCAGCTTTCATACCTGGCCACCAGTAAATGTCTCTGATGTCGTGGTACATTTTCGTCGCTCCCGGATGTAGGGAATAGCGAGCTTAATGTACCTCATGCATGATCCGCCCGTGAAGCCCTGAAACATTCGGAACACAGAGGCGGCCCTTGCAGCGTAGCACATCATCCTCAGCCACTTGGAAATCTGACTGCTTACCTTTCTGAATTCCATCTTTAAGTTGGACTAAATCAGGATCCTGGTACTGTCGTTCTTTTACCTCTGTAACTAATGATGACACAGCCAAATTCTGAATTACTACTGTATTATTTTCTGTTTCCATTACTCGAACGGCTAGACCAGCTAACTGATGAATTTCTTTGGCTAACTTCTATTTTTCAGGTCGCAAATACGCCAAACTCCCCATTGACTTACGGCTCAGGGCATCTGCTACAACATTAGCTTTTCCGGGGTGATATAAAATATTCACATCATAATCTTTTAACAGCTCCAACCAGCGACGTTGTCGTAGATTCAACTCCCTCTGAGTGAAGGTGTACTGTAAGCTCTTATGATCTGTATAAATATTAACATGGACGCCGTACAGGTAATGCCTCCACATCTTTAAGGCATGGATTACTGCGGCCAATTCCAGGTCATGGGTAGGGTAATTCTTTTCGTGCTTCCTCAGCTGTCTAGAAGCATATGCAATTACTCTACCATGCTGCATCAATACACAACCTAACCCGATACCTGACGCGTCACAATAGACTGAATAACCTTTTGTGCCTTCCGGCAATGCTAACACTGGGGCGGAGGTTAATCTGTCTTTCAGTTCCTGGAAGCTCTGCTCACATGCCTCTGTCCATTGGAACATTACTGCTTTCTGTGTCAATTTGGTCAGAGGTGCCGCAATGGTCGAGAACCCTTCAACGAACCTCCTGTAATACCCTGCCAACCCCAGAAAGCTACGAACTTCCATCGGAGTGGTAGGCCTAGGCCATGACTTAACTGCTTCTATTTTCTGCTTATCTACCTGTATACCAGCGTCTGAGACGATATGCCCCAAAAAGGCCAATGAGTTAAGCCAGAATTCACATTTCGAAAATTTAGCATACAATTGGCGGTCCCTGAGAATCTGGAGCACTGTCCGCAAATGAGTCCGGTGATCTGCTTCAGAGCATGAATACACCAGAATGTCATCAATGAATACTATCACGAACAAGTCCAGGAAAGGTCTGAAAATACTATTCATCAGGTCCATAAAGAATGTCGGGGCATTCGTTAACCCAAAGGACATAACTAGAAATTCAAAATGCCCATATCGGGTCCTGAATGCTGTCTTAGGAATATCTCTCTCACGTACCCGGACCTGGTGATATCCGGACCGCAAGTCAATCTTAGAAAAGTATTTAGCTCCCTGCAACTGATCAAATAAGTCATCAATTCTGGGGAGTGGGTACTTGTTCTTTACTGTAACTTTGTTTAACTGCCGATAATCTATACACATTCGGAGCGAGCCATCCTTCTTCCTCACAAATAAAACTGGCGCACCCCACGGTGAAGTACTCGGCCTGATGAAACCTTTATCCAATAAATCTTTCAACTGCTCCTTTAATTCTCTGAGTTCTGCAAGAGCCATGCAGTAAGGAGGAATCGATATCGGCTGAGTGCCTGGTAACAAGTCAATAGCAAAGTCTATTTCCCTTTCTGGGGGAATACCGGGCAACTCATCTGGGAACACATCAGGGAATTCGTTCACCACTGGGATAGATTGGAGTGTCGGAGATTCTGCTTGAACATCCTGAACTTTGACCAGATGGTAAATACATCCCTTAGATATCAACTTTCTCACCTGAAGGTAGGAAATAAACCTACCTTTTGGCGTAGCGGTACTACCCTTCTACTCCTGCACTGCTTCTCCTGGGAAGTGGAATCGGACCGTCTTGGTCCAACATTCAACGTTGGCAAAACACGGTACCAACCAGTCCATACCCATTATGGCATCAAAATCTACCATTTCTAACTCGACCAGATCTACGGTGGTTTGACGGTCAGCAACCTCTACTGTACACCCGCGGTAGATTCGGCTAGCTGTGATAGAGTCACCGACGGGCGTGGATACTAAAAAGGGCTGCTGCAACAATTCTGGTGCAATACTAAACTTTCGTGCCACAAATGGAGTAATAGTAGGACAAAGTAGACCCCGGATCAATCAACACATAAGCAGGGTGTGAGCAGATAGTTAGCATACCTGTCACAACATCAGGCGACGCTTCTGAATCTTGCCTCCCTGGTAAGGCATATGTACGGCTTGGACTTGCACCTGTACTGGAAGTCTCTGATCTGCCCCGACCCCTGCCTGCTGAAACTGAGGGCCTGCGCCCTACCGAGGGTGCCGTGACTCGTGACCCTGCAGATGCCCTATCCTGTCTATCCCGGTCCTCTTGACCTCTGGCTGGGCAATCTTTCATCAAATGGCCTTCTTGGCCACATATATAACATGCGGTGGAGCCATATCTGCATGCTCCAGAATGGCGTCGACTGCATATAGGGCAAAGTGGTAGGGTATACCTGCTCTGCTCTGCCCTCCTCTGCAATGATGAATCTGCCACCTGCGAGCCTCTACCAGTCTCTGGCTTCCCCCTGCGGCTGAATCTACCCCCCTGCGACTGTGGCAGAGGCGGGGGCCTGGGCGGCTTGTCTGACAATCGTGGCCTGGGTCCTCCCCGGGCCTCCCTCTTTAACTCAACTGGCCTGTCCCGGCGACGCTGTTCCTGATTAACCCTTCTGATCTCCCGTTGTCGCTGTCTGATGCCCTTAATATTCTGGGCAAATGCCTGAACTCGAGCAATGTCCATGTCTTCTCGTAGTGTGGCTGTAATGCAAATCTCAACATATTCTAGATTCAACCCCATAATAAAGCGGTGCACTCTGGATTCCATGGTATCAACAAAGGCCGGTGCATATCGAGCCAAAGAATCAAACCGGAAGGAATATACTCGAACACTCATGGCCCCCTACTCCAGATGTAGGAACTGGTCTACCCGAGCCTGTCGAATCTCCCGTGGCAAGTAGTGATCCAGAAAAGCTGCTGAAAAGCTAGACCAGGTGGGAGGGGAAACATCTCTCCCTCAGGACCTTTCCCAGCTTTCATACCATAATACGGCGATATCCCGTAATCGGAACGCCGCCAACTCGACTGATTCTGTAGGTGTGGCATGCATAACCCTGAAGATTCTCTGCAATTGATCCAAAAAATCCTAAGGATCCTCTTTTCGGTCTGAACCTGTAAACTGTGGGGGATTCAAAGCTAAGAACTCTCGGACCCTCGAACTACCGGGCCCTCCTGATGATTCTGCAACTGTAGATGGCATTGACTGACGCTGAGCAGCCACCATCTGTGCTAACATAACTACAGCACTCCTAACCTCCTGGTCGGAAGGTGTCGGTATAGGGACTGCTGAAGGTAATGTCGCCCCAAGTGGCTCCTGACGTGGTGGAGACTGCTGAGGAGGCTGGGACGATGCCTCTGTATTGCCCTCTGATCGGGCTATTTCTAAACGAGGGGGAGGCATCCTGCTGGTGCCTTCCCCTGCTGCAATATCTAAGCTCTGACCTATGATAGGATGTCGCTGGTCTGACATTATCTGTAACTAAAGAATATAGTAAGCTTTTAGGGACTCAACCCTATACTGTACCGCTCTATAGCACGACTAAATAAGAATAAAAGACAACCATCCTATCATGCCTTGCAGCCTCCTACCCATAGTATGTGGTGCACAACACATCCATGGACAGGACTCTACTTAGCACGGCTTGCAGACTCCCTGGGATACGACCTGCTCTGATACCAAGTTTTTCACACCCCGCCTTGGGGGGTATGACTGGCACCTGGTGCCCTACTAGGACCTGAACTGTTGGACTGTTAAGCCTGGGCACACCTGGTGCCTGGCTGGCTCTAACTCACATTTCTGGAAACAAAGGGTTATATAACGGTTGTAAACACAGCCCCCGACCCATTGGCCTATAGCCTTCTGTACCTGTTCTAACAGCTGACCAGAAACATACCAATTCAGGGAAACCTATGCGGGCCGACAAGGCCACCATGCTGTCTAGTTATCTTTAACTCAATCATGAAGTACTAAAAATCTACGTGACCGGCAAGGTCACCACTACTGGCAAACTATGGCCCCACACGGCCATAATAAAAGAAAGAAAGAGTACCAACAGCTATACAACTGCACGGCCTCACACGACCGGCTCATCTGACCACAGGGAAAACATATACAGACTGCAAGCCTCTAGGAATAGCAATAGAAATGATCGGGATAGGGCCCCGACCTACCCGTACTATATAACAAAGAAAATGAAATACACCTCTGGAGTTCAGTCTACGGATGACAGGAGCTGAATACCCGATCGCTGACAGGAATCATGTGGTATAGCCTGCTCGTCTATGAGTACCTGCAGGCAAGTAATGCAGCGCCCCACCGGGCGTCAGTACCGCTGGTACTGAGTATATAAAGCAATAACTGAAAGAAATATCTGAAATCAATAACATAACGGATGAAACTGAAGTAGAAAGAACTAGATTAACTGTCTGATGGTGTAAGTCGTACCTGTTCTTAATCATACTGGATTGAGTAGGAGTCATACCTGAGAATTTATCATTCTACTGTCGATCTACACGTAACTACTGTAACACAGTATAACATATCATAACGTATATAGCACACACAAACCTTACCCGGCCCCCATAAGCCAGGAGGTACAACCAGCACAGAATCTATACCCCTACCCCGGTCATCCTATCTCCTACAAACCCCGTAAGCATCCTGCCGGTCCCCTGGGTATGCACTTGGGCTCGCTGAGCCCCTGACTATAACTGCATCTAAGTCCGGAGGACTCCTGAATCTACACTCGGGCGTATCCGCTCGACTGGGGTGTGTAAGGGCCGATCAAGGCACAAATATGCGGAAAACTGGCATCCCATCTTTGTCCCCTGTGGGACGGCATGCCACTCCGTAGAGCGACGTATCCTCGTCCTCTGGCAGACGAGTCGATACAGCTATCAACCCTGGGGCGGTCATGGATGCTAGGTAGTCCAACCCCAAACAATACAACGGTCTCAACTAGTAGTACTATCTGCATATCTCACATACTGAGGCTAGCTGGGATAAAGTATCTGTATATACTATTTGCTGAGCTAATGATAGCGATATATGCGTACTTAATGCATGCTGAGGCTGGTAACAATATATATATAAATATAGTCTTCTGCCAAACTGTTCTGGGACTAATACTAAACAGGATATAGTGTTTCTGCTGAAAACTGTGTTGTATACTGATTTTCTATAGTAACATGATTTACTATTCCTAACATGCTTTCTAACTTCATTTTAACCTATCATTCTATTTCTGAGCTGTCTTACAGATACTACTTTGCTCTACTCAGTTTCGATTAAATACAATGATATACTAACATTCCGTGTCACATCGCATACTGAGCCTACTGTGCAGTTCCTAATGCTTATATTAAAATCTATATCGTACGAACAAGGATTTAAGTGTGGGGTAAGTGATCTTGGGCAAATTTATATGCCCAATGATACTCAAAAGTACCATTTTAGCCTTGTTTATCTATCAATGTGTATACATTCTCATGTAATTGGTAATCAAATGTGAATTTATACTAACCAACATGATTAGCATTGTTTTGCAGGTAAAATGTAATTTCGGGAAGCTAAAATGCATGTTGGAGGATATCGGGGTTGGACTTGGATGCGAGCAAGGGACAAGACATTGGACAGCATGAAATAAAGGGGCTCTGCGATGGAGTCGTGTCACGCTGCCATCGCAGAGGCCTTCTGCTTGGATAGGGAAATTTCGCCCAAATTCCAGAGAGGGTACACGATGGGTCCGTGGCACGGTGGCTTGGCTCCGCGGTGCACGTCGTGCCACGTTGGGATTTATTTCCTGGACCCCCAGTTCTAGTGAAGGTCCGCGTCCGTAGCGTGTCACGGAGGCACTGCTCTGCGATGCACTCCGTGACACGTTGCTTGTTATTCCGGAAAAAGTTCCCACCAATATAAATGGAACACTTAGGTTCATTTTTCAATATTCTGACTTGGTGGAGCAAGAACGTGGGTTACAGGCAGTTGAGGGGATGAAATTATCAGGGTTTTTCTCTCTTTCCTTCTCCTTGAATTCAATTGCTTGTATGTTTAACACTCATTTAACAATGTTTAATCCACAAATGAGTGGCTAATTCATCTTCTTGCTGAGGTTATGAACAATTGTAATGAAATGTGATCATTGATTCTTTGGTTTTTCATCTTTTCTTCCACGATTGTTCTATTAATTCTTGTTCTTACTGCATTAATGTGTGGCCTACGTTAATGTACATCTAAAAAGTCCGGTTTCACTCGAGAGAGCAAGAAATTGGAAAGTTGTGAATTAATAGGATATGATCTTTTCTTGGTTTGGGAAAATTGGGAATTGATTTACCTTCAGGATAGAAATATACCTGAAAGTCGTATTAGTCAATGTAGGAACCGGGTTTGTATGGCTAGAACATGAATTGCATTTAATCACAGAAATGTAGGTGGACGGTTCATGATTCTTAAGTGAGGTTAAATACGACAGTTTTAATCTCTTGGAAAATGTTCTTGGCTAGCAAACGGAGGAAAATACTAACCAAATTACATCGATAATTAATTTCATTACATGTTCGTTTAACCTCAGCTTGCTCTCATTCATAGTTCAGATTCAAATTAGATAGTTATTTTAGATTTAGCATAAAAATTATAAAACAAAATATCAAACTCTTGGTTACACTGTTGTCTGCATTTTTAGAATCAAAATATAGTACACTTGAGCAAATTGCACTTCATCCCAGTCCCTGTGGGATCGATACTTGGCTTACTTAAGCCACTTTACTACATGTTTGACCACGTGCACTTGCGTGTGAGTTATATACCCATATAACACAAGCCGAACAACTTACCCCAAAATATGTGGTAAGCCTACATGCAAATATCACTTCATCATCACCAATATAAGGGCCTTTCCCAAAACCTTATCATGCTTGAACTCATAAAATTCATTTGAAGACATTATAATTTGGGAAATTTCACTCCAAAACGAAGTAATAAAGTCAATTCACGAAAATTGTCATTCCTACTCAACATTTGGCAGTAGCTAAAGCTTAATCATACTTGGGTCTATTTAATACTCTTTGAAAACATCATAAAAATTATGGGTAAGGTTGGAAACAAGCTTTCAATCATCTACTCCATCATCATTACATTCTATTAGGAACTGCCCACACATGGACATTTTAGATTCCATTCTTAGAAAACAATATTTGTAAAAGAAATTAAGTTAGAATCTGCCCAACCTCGATAAATCATCAATATCAACTCTATTTAATCATACCCATGAGTAGAAATGTAAGGATGAAGCATTTGAATGAAAACCTATACTTGATCATCACAAACCAATCAAAAATTGATAGGGAATGGGCATGGGTGTGGAAGAAAGCACCCACTCATAGCCTTACATACCTGGGATTGAAGAATCTTAACTCTTTCTAATTACCCAGTTGAGATTTCTCTTCAAAGCCTTGAAATTCTCCTCAATTTCCTCCCTTCAAGCCTTCAACCATGCATGCATGAAGAAATGGCCTAAGATGAGTTTTTCCTTGCTTAAAACCCTCTATTATGAGCTTAAAATGACGTAGTATAGGCCCTTAGAACTTAGGAATTACGAAAAGCCCTTACTGAAATCGCTGAAAATAATTGTCAGGGGGTCCTAACAGACGACCTGACGACTCGTTACTAGGGCACACGATCCGTTGGTTCACCCGTTAAGTACACTGCCTCATCATTCCTAAAAATTCAATTGGCTTGGTAACGGCCCTCCTAACGGGTTGTTAGGACTAACAACGACTCGTTAGGTACCATCCATTGAGTACTTGGATAAGGTTTACTATCTTTCTCTAGGACCTCCCCACGATTGGCATGACGACTCATGCTGACTGACCACGAGTCGTTACATCACCCATGAGAACCTCGAGTCCTTTATCATAGTAGCCCTTTTTCAGGTGTCACTTGACGACTCGTTTGGCCTCTTCACGAGTTGTTAAGTGACTCGTTCTGCAACTGCTGCAACATTTTCCAGTTTTCTCCTGATTCACTTCCGGGTCCGATTCTTGAATTCTCGGGGTATAACAATATCTCCCCCTTGGGAACATTCGTCCTCAAATGTTAGAATCAAGTAGAAAACAGAAACAAGCAATCATCATACTCCAATACTGATTATTTTAACTGAAATTTCACGGAATGACTACCTCCGAAAAGAACCACATAGCTGAACTAAATTCAGGCATCACATACATTTATCATAACATAATTCAAACTTGCGCACGTGAACTAAACATGGAAAATGATTAGAGAATTAGGGCAAAAACCAATACCTCAAGTCGGAACTAAGCCAGTAGAGAACAAATGTGGGTATCTAGCCATCATCTCCGCTTCGGCCTCCCATGTAGCTCCCTCAACATGTTCATTCCTCCATAAAAAATTAACTGAAGCTACCTCTTTGTTCCTCAGCCTTTGATCTTATCGATCTAAAATTTCAACCGGAATTTCCTTAAAACTGAGACTATCTTTCACACCAACGGTATCCACCGGAACTACCAAGGTTGGATCTCCTAAGCACTTCTTCAAAAGCTATACATGGAACACGGGATGAACTGAAGCCAATTCTGAAGGAAAGTCAAACTCATACGCCACCTTACCAACTCTTCTCACAACCCGGTAGGGACCAATATGGCGGGGACTGAGTTTAGCTTTCTTTCCGAACCGCATGTCTTCCTTCAGGGGTGATACCTTTAGAAATACCCAGTCATCTACATCGAACTCCAATTCTCTTATTCCCACATCAGCATACGATTTTTGACGACTTTGAGTGATTTTCAACCGGTCTCTTATCAACTGAACCTTCACCATAGCCTCATAAATCGAATCTGGTCCTACCATAGCTGCCTCACCAACCTCAAACCATCCGATGGGAGATCTGCACCTTTGCCTGTAAAGAGCATCGAACGGTGCCATTTGAATACTAGAGTGCTAACTATTATTATAAGCAAACTCGATCAAGGGCAAATGATCATCCTAAATACCTTTGAAATCCATAACATATACCCTCAACATATCCTCAAGAGTCTGAATGGTCCATTCTGCTTGTTCGTCTGTCTGGGGATGAAAAGTTGTGCGTAGCTTAACCTGAGTCTTGAGCCCCTATCGGAACAAACACCAGAATTGAGAAGTAAACTGAGTACCTCGGTCCGAAATAATAGACCAGGGCACTCCTTGAAGCCTAACCAACTCCCAAATATACAACTTAGCATTATCGTCTGCTGAATATGTGGTCTTGACTGATAGGAAATGTGCTACCTTGGTCAACCTGTCCACCACTACCCAAATGGAGTCGTATTGTCGACAAGTACGAGGTAGACCTATAATGAAGTCCATATTGACTTCTTCCTGTTTCCAGGTGGAGATGGCAATATCCAGAAGTACACCTCTAGGTCTCTAATGCTCAACTTTAACTTGCTGGCAGTTTGGACATTTTTCTACGAACTTCGCAATATCCATCTTCATACCATCCTACCAATAGAGTTCTCATAAGTCCTGATACATTTTTGTGGATCCTGGATGAATAAAATATAGTACCATGCACCTCATGCATTATCTGAACCCTCAAATTATCCACATCCGGAACACATAGACGACCCTGGTATCATAGCACACCATCTCCCTCTTGGGAGAAAACCTCCACTTTCTGACTCCGCACTGCCTCATTCAGCTTCCTCAATATTGGATACTCATCTTGCCTAGATTTAACATCAACTATCGAGGACGATTCTGACCCATTATGCACAAAAACACTGCCATCGGTCGAATCGATCAATCTAACTCCCAGCCTTACAAGCTGGTGAACATCATTCACCAATTCCTTCTCCCTTCATCCACATGGGACACGCTCTCCATTGAGAGCCTACTAAGCACATCCACAATCACATTATCCTTGCACGGGTGGTAAAGGACACTCATGTCATAATCCTTATGTAATTTTAACCACCTCCTTTGCCGAAGATTTAGATCTTTCCGTGTGAACACATATTGCAAGCTCTTGTGGTCTTTAAATACATCCATGTGGACCCCTACAAGTAATGCCGCCATATCTTCAATGCAAACACCACCGCGGCCAATTCAAGATCGTGGGTAGGGTTATTCTTTTCATGCACCTTTAGATGTCAAGAGGCATAAGCTATCACCTTTCCCTGCTGCATCAATACACACCCAAGTCCAACTCTTGAAGAGTCACAATACACCATGAAACCATTGTTACCCTTGGGTAGGATCAACACTGGTGCTGATGTAAGTTGAGCCTTCAACTCTTGGAAGCTTCTCTCACAAGCCTTCGACCACTGAAACTTCACCTTCTTTTGAGTCAACTTAGTCAAAGTTACTGCAATGGATGAGAAACCCTCCACAAACCTACGATAGTAGCCAGCTAAACCCAAGAAACTCCAAATATCCTAAGGATTCACCCGTCTGGGCCAATTCTTAACCGCTTCAATCTTTTGTGTGTCTACTTTTATGCCTTCGCTAGACACCACATGGCCCAAGAATGCCACGGAGTCAAACCAAAACTCACACTTGCTGAACTTTGCATATAATTGGCAGTCCTTGAGGGTCCGGAGCACTACTTTCAAGTGAGTGACATGCTCCTCCTTGCTCCGAGAGTATACCAAGATGTCATGAATGAACACGATCACGAACACATCCAAATATGGCTTGAACACCCTATTCATCAAGTCCATAAAATCTGTAGGAGCATTCGTTAGTCCAAAAGACATAACTACGAACTCGTAATGACCATACCGTGTCTTGAATGTTGTCTTTGGGATATCACTCTCTCGAACACTAAGCTAATGATACTCAGATCTGAGATCTATCTTCTAGAAACACTTAGCACCCTTAAGCTGATCGAACAAATCATCGATCTTGGGTAAGGGATACCTATTCTTGACAGTGACTTTGTTCAATTGTCGATAATGAATGCATATAAGAAGGCTCGGTCTAATGATACCCTTATCTAGAAAATCCTTTAATTGGTCCTTCAACTATTTTAGCTCGGCTAGAGCCATCCTGTAGGGAAGAATAGAGATAGGCTGCATATCGGGAAGGAGGTCAATACCGAATTCAATCTCCCGCTCGGGAGGAATACCTGGCAAATCATTAGGAAAGACATCTGGATACTCACGTACTACTGGATGGTCGAGGTTTCGGACTCAACATCCTTGACCCCAACCAAAAGATACATGCAACCCTTGGAAATCATCTTCTTGGCTTTAAGGTAGGAAACGAAGCGACCTACAGGCACAACTAAACTACCCTTCCATTCTAAGACTAGCTCACCTGGAAATTGAAACTCTATTGACTGGGTCTTGCAATTAATGGAAGCATAACAAGCATACAACCAATCCATGTCAAGAATAACATCAAAATCGGTCATGCCCAACTCGATAAGATCTACTGCGGTGAACTTATGGAGATCCAAGACCGGGCAATTTCTATACACCCATCTAGGTATGACTGAGTCACCTACTGGAGTACAAACCGAGAAGGATCCTGACAAGACATCAGGACGGACTTTGAAGCTACTAGCTACATAAGGTGTCACAAAGGACAAGGTGGCTCCTGGATCTAACAATGCATAAACATCAACATGGAAGAATCGTAACATACTAGTAACCACGTCCGGGGAGACCTCCTTCTCCTGAAGGGATTCTAGGGCATAGAACCTGTTCTGGCGCTGACCGCCAGCTTCACTGGTAGATGCCCCCTGATGTGCTGAGCTAGGGGGTGGGGCTGCTGAGCTAGAAGATAGGCCACGACCCCCAACCTGATCTTGTCTCACTGCTGGACAATCTCTAAGCATGTGTCTGGGTTGCCCGCACCCAATACACGCACTCAAACCTGCCAAGCACTAGCCTGTATGCCCTCGGCCACATCTACAAGAAGCTGGAATACATTGATCTGTGGGCCTGCTACACTCACCCCTCGAGCCTGATGCTTATCCTTTTTTATCATGCCTAGGGCAGCGGCACACTCAAGGCTAATGAAGCTAGGGCGGATGATCTCTTGTGGGTCTGCGGACGGTGCCCACCGCTGAATCTCTGCTGGGAGAATCTATGGCCCTCAGTCCTGGACCTCTTGGCCTCTCTCTCTCTCAAATATGCCTCCTCCATCTGTTGTGCGTACAACACCATCCGAGGGTAGTCTATATCCTGATGGAGCATAGCAATCCTGCATTCCTTATCCAAGTAACCTGCTATCCCATGCACAAACCTGCTCACTCGCGCCCTCTGATCAGCCACTAACTTAGGAGCATACTTTGATAGGCAGGTAAATTCAAGGGAATACTCTAGTACTGTCATCCTCCCTTGCTTCAGATTTACAAACTCAGCTGCCTTTAGCTCCCTCACCTCCCGAGGGAAGAACCAATCCATGAATGCGACATGGAACCCTTCTCAAGTGACCGGACTTGCTCCGGATTCCTTCTATCCTTCCATTGACGGAACCAGATATGTGCAACCCCCTTCAACTGATAGGAGGCCAACTCTGCGCACTCTACGCTGCTCACTCCCATAACCTGGGTGATCTTGATAACCTCATCCATGAACTAATGTGGGTCCTCGTCTACCTTGGACCCAAGAAACTCCGACGGGTTCATCCTCAATAAGTCGCTGACTCGAGCCACCGCTGCATTTCCATTCTGCAGAACATGCGCAACAACCTGCTGATTGACCTGAGCAGTCAAGGCCTGCGCAAGCATCTGAATAGTGGCCCAGAACTCAGCGTGGGCAGTTGGCTCCGATGCTTGAGGCTCCTGGACTGGTGGGACCAGCTGATGCCCACGACCTATGCCATCCTCGTGCCCTTAACCGTATCCATTTCTCCTTCCATTCATCCTTCAAGGTGCCATGATTCTACAATCGAGAATAACACAAATTAGAGGAATAGGAAGACTCTACATTGCATGACATAGTTCATGAAAGATGGGAACATTTCCTAGAATGTTTTGTAGCCTCCTCATCATAAGTGTGGCGTGCTTCACACTCATGAAGAAGACTCTACTTAACGCGGCTTTCAGACTCGCTAGAACACTTCAAACCTATTGCTCTGATACTAAGTTTGTCACGACCCGAGAGGAGACCCAGATCATATACATGGGACAAGGGACCCCGAGAGACCCCAAGTCAACCCATAGCATAGACATTCACTAGCTCATTCAATAAACATGAAAATAATATAATTACAAACGCAGCGGAAGTCTAACTCAACATAATGAAAAAATGAACGTATTAAGCTGAGAACATGTATAAGTTTGATAAGCCTCTAATCTGGATGAGCTGATGGAACAACACCCCCAACTAGCTCAAAAATACTGAAACTGAAAAATATGCTCAAGATAACTGAAAGTTTTGTCCTCAGAGGAAGAGGACTCACCAAGAAAGAAAATGCTAACACTCATAAGTGACTACGGACGGGGATGAACCTGAGAACCGGATCCTGCATCATGAAACGATGCAGCATAAAAAGTATGCGGTTAATACGTAGAATGTACTGAGTATGCAAGGTAGGTATAACCACTAGAGCAATAATATTCTTTTAAAAACAAGTCATACATATATAATAGCCTTTAGGGATAAGAAAAGATCAGAAGCAATCATTATGAGATCATTTTTATTTTATACGTAGTCATGCATAGCTTTAGAATATCATGACTGAACCGAATGACTCAAAGCTAAATCATAACATTTATATCAAAAGCTGAACAATGAGTCAAACCTTGCTTCTTAAACATACATGCATAAGATAATCATCATGAGTAATGGATATGCAACTTGAATGATATAGAAAGTGGGAGACTCGTCACATAACCAACATACCACGATAGAGCTTACTTGGTCTCGACTATTACACTCAAGTGGGCAGAGCCGTCCAAAAACTTGTCAGGGCTAGGGATGCTACCATGATATCGATATCAAGATGAAGGGCCAATCATGCCAGGGATAACTCACAAGGGAGGTCCCAATGTTATAATAGAATCAACATATGTTGGCGCGTAGTTCTGGGGCATAGGGTAGTCGACCCTTAACCCGCTCGTTGCTAGACTCTTATCCCAAAAAAACATGCAATGCTCTACATCATATAAATACGAAGCTCAATATCTTCTAGTGGCGAAGCTCAACATGAAATCATGCATAGAGTCAACATCGTAAGAATCGAAACTTAACATTGTCTATTCACAAAGCTCATTATGAAACCATGCATACACTAGACATCATATAAATATGAAGCTCAACAATGTCGTCTCGACAAAGCTTAGGATAGAATCATTCTTATACTTAACATCATGTGAAATGAATCTTAATGACAACATACATCTCTATTATGAATTCAGGCATATGAGAAACTTTACTATGACACATACCACAAGCTCAAGAATAGTGAGAGACTTACCCCAAAATATGTGGTAAGCCTACATGCAAATACCACTTCATCATCATCAATATAATGGCCTTTCCCAAAACCTTATCATGCTTGAACTCATACAATTCATTTGAAGACATTATCATTTGGCAAATTTCACTCTAAAACGAAGTAATAAATTCAATTCACGAAAATTGTCATTCAAACTCAACATTGGGCACTAGCTAAAGATTAATCATACTTGGGTCTATTTAATCTTCTTTGAAAACATCATAAAAATTATGGGTAAGGTTGGAAACATGTTTTCCATCATCTACTCCATCATCATCACATTCTATTAGGAACTGCCCACACATGGACATTTTAGATTCCATTCTTAGAAAACAATATTTGTAACAGAAATTAAGTTAGAATCCGCCCAAGCTCGATGAATCATCAATATAAACTCAACTTAATCATACCCATGAGTAGAAATGTAAGGATCATGCATTTGAATGAAAACCTATACTTGATCATCACAAACAAATCACAAATTGATAGGGAATGGGCATGGGTGTGGAAGAAAGCACCCACTCATAGCCTTACATACCTGGGATTGAAGAGTCTTAACTCCTCCTAATTACCCAGCTGATATTTCTCTTCAAAGCCTTGAAATTCTCCTCAATTTCCTCCCTTCAAGCCTTCAACCTAGCATGCATGAAGAAATGGCCTAAGATGAGTTTTTCCTTGCTTAAAACCCTCTATTATGAGCTTGAAATGACTTAGTATAGGCCCTTAGAACTTAGGAATTATGAATATCCCTTACTGAAATTACTGAAAATAATTGTCAGGGGGTCCTAACTTTACTAGGGCACATGATCCGTTGGTTCACCCGTTAAGTACACTGCCTTATTATTCCTAAAAATTCAATTGGCTTGGTAGTGGCCCTCCTAATGGGTTTTTAGGACTAACAATGACTCGTTAGGTACCATCCATTGAGTACATTGGATAAGCTTTACTATCTTTCTCTAGGACCTCCCCACAATTGGCATGACGACTCATGCTGACTGACCACTAGTCATTACATCAACCGTGAGGACCTCGAGTCCTTCATCATACTAGGCCTTCTTCACGAGTCACTTGACAGCTCGTTTGGCCTCTTCACGAGTCGTTAAGTGACCTGTTCTGTAACTGCTGCAACATTTTCCAATTTTTCTCCTAATTCACTTCTTGATCTGATTCTTGAATTCTCGGGGTATAACAGCCGCGGTGGTGTTTGCATTTAAGATATGGCGACACTATTTGTATGGGGTTCATGTAGCTGTATTCACTGACCACAAAATCTTACAATATGTGTTCACAGAGAAGGATCTTAATCTTCAGCAATGGTGGTGGTTGGATCTACTTAAGGACTATGACATGAGTGTCCTTTATCACCTAAGTATGACCAACGTCGTAGAGGATTGCCTTAGTAGACTCTCTATGGGGAGTGTGTTGCATGTGAGTGAGGGAAAAAAGGATCTGGTGAAGGAGGTGCATCGGCTTGCACAGTTGGGGGTTATGTTGGTTTGCCCGGCCGATGGTGGTGTAGTTGTTTAGAACGTAGCAGAGTCGTCCTTGGTGACGGAGGTGAAGACTAAGAAAGATGAAGACCCAACATTGGTAAAGTTGAAAGAAGCTATTAAAAGTCAGAAGGTAGAAGTCTTCTCCAAAGGGGTAAATGGTGTACTCCGGTACTAGGGTCGCTTATGTGTTCCAAATGTGGGGGATTTGAGGAGTCAGATGTTGCATGTGGTTCGCGGATCCAGATATTCTATCCATCCAGATTAAACCAAAATGTATCATGCCTTGTGGTAAATCTACTGGTGGAATGGCATGAAGAGGGATATTGCATAATTCATAGCCAAGTGCCCGAATTGCCAACAAGTGAAAGTAAAGCATCAGAGACTGGAGGTGTACTCCAAGATATCAGCATTCCTACTTAGAAGTGGAAGAAATCAATATGGAATTTGTAATCGGTTTACCCAACAATCATAGGTAGTATGACTCCATTTGGGTTATGGTCGACAGGTTGAACAAGGCTGCTCATTTCTTACCAGCCAAAACCACTGATTCACCAAAAGATTATACTAAGTTATACATCCGAGAGCTAGTTAGATTCATGGAGTGCCCTTGTCCATTATATACGATAGAGGCACCCAGTTCACCTCTCAGTTCTGGAGACTTTTCAAAACAGACTTGCTACCCAGGTCAAGCTCAGCATGGCATTTCATCCGCAAATAGATGGTCAAGCGGAGCGGACTATCCAGAATCTTAAGGACATATTGAGATCTTGTGTTATTGACTTCAAGGGTAGTTGGGATGAACATTTACCTATTATTGAGTTTGCCTACAACAATAGTTATCACTCTAGCATCCAAATGGCACCATTCGGGGCTATCTACGGGCGAAGGTGTAGATCGCCCATTGGTTGGTTTGAAGATGGCGAGGCTTTATTAGTGGGTCGAGATTCAGTCCATGTGGCTATGGGGAAAGTTTAGTTGATAAGAGAAGGGCTGAAAACAGCTCAAAGTCGCTAAAAGTCTTATGCGGATGTAATGATAAGAGAGGTTGAGTTCGAGATCGATGATTGGGTGTTTTTGAAGGTATCTCCTATGAAGGGAGTAATGAGATTCGGGAAGAAAGGAAAACTCAGCCCCTGCTATATTTTCTTATACTTGATTGTGAGACGAGTGGGTAAAGTAGCCTATGAGTTAGATTTACCTTCAGAGTTGGCTTCAGTTCATCCCGTATTTCACGTATCACTCTTGAAAAAATGCTTGGGAGATCTAGCCTTAGTGGTCCCGGTGGAAAGTGTTGGTGTGAATGATAGCCTCAGTTATGAGGAAATTCCTGTTGAAATCTTGGATCGTTAGGTTTGAAGACTGAGGAACAAGGAAGTAGCCTCAGTAAAGGTGTTATGGAGAACTCAGCATGTCGAGGGAGCTACGTGGGAAGCTGAAGCAAATATGATGGCTAAATACCCCCATTTGTTCCCTATCGACTCAGTTTCAGTTTGAGGTATCATTTTTTTCCCTAAACCTCTATTCAGTTTTTCATGTTCTGTTCGTGCGTGCAAGTTTGTTTTATGATATGATATATGTTTGTGATGTCTAAATTCAGCTAGATATGTAATTCTCTTCGGGGGTAGTTGTTCCGCTAGTTGTTGGCATAAATGATCAATATTTGCATATGGTGAATGTTTGATTCTAAGTTTTCTACATGTTTCTAAAATTCAATGATGAATTTTCTTAAGGGGGAGATATTGTTATACCCCGGGAACTCAAGGATCAGACCTGGGAATCAAACGGGGAAAAATCTAGAAAACGTTGCAGCAGTGCAGAACGAGTCGTTAGATTACTCGTGAGGAGATCCCACGAGTCGTCAGGTGGCTCGTGGGAAGGTTGGACTGTGCTAAGGGGATGCGTTCCCCACGGGCATGGGAACGACTTGTGGTCAGCCACCACGAGTCGTTAGGTCTCCCATGGGGTGTGTTAAGGGTTACCCGGGAGGTTTGACCAGTGTACCAACGGATGGGACCCTACGAGTTGTGGCAAGCCCCAACGAATGTTGAGAAGGGTTGTGAGCAAGCCTGTAAAAATTTATTTAAGGATGAGGCATTGTACTTGACGGAAGCTGGTAACGAGTCGTTGACTTAGGGGACGAGTCGTCATGTCCTCCGTTAAGAGCCCAAGTGAAAAGTTCCAGTGGACTTGACGAAATGACCTAATGACTCGTTCGCGGGTAACGAGTCGTCAGGTCGCCCGTTAGGGTCACCTGGCAGTTATTTCCTGCGAATTAGTAAGGGCCTTCTCATAATTTTATATGCTCCTAGTACCTAAACTACGTCATTTTGAGGTCGGGACAGGGTCCTTTTAGGAGGAAAAACTCACGCTAAGTCTCATTTGACATTTGCATGATCAAGAGAGGGGAGTATGAGGGAGTTCAAGTGTCTTCTTCTAGATTCTTCAAGTTCCACCTAGGGTTTCTCAAGGGAGTTAAGAATCACATAATTCCAGGTATGTGGGGTTTTGAATGGGTAGTTTAGTCCCTACCCATGCTCAAATTCTCCCCAAATTCTATGCTAAAAGCTATCAATTCTTGATGGGTCATAACCCAAATGCATGTTTCCTCAAAAATCGATATGAACATGTTGTAGTGTGTCTAAAATCATGTGTTTGAATTATTGGGCTGTTTTCACTTACTTTATTCAATATTTGATGGTTTAAATCCATAAAAGCACATGCGCTAAAGTCATGGGGTTTTAGTAAAATTCATGGTTATGGTGGTTTCTAAAGCATGATATGAACTTTTGAAATTTTAGCATGTTTTCTATTACTCATGTTATTATCATCATGTTTTCCATAACTTTAAGCATTTCATGTATGATTGAAATTATGGGCAAATGCCCATATGTCGCTTAAGATTCATTAACTATGATTTTGGCCGAACCAAGGGCCCCATTTCCATAGGTAGTATCACGAATTCTCAAGCATGTTATGATTCTCTCAATTTAACTAGCCACGCATGTCATGTATGAATTTTATGATCATGTTGCATGTTTTGGGAGTAGTACTTAAAACCGAGTAAGTTCGGGGCCTAGGTTACGCCTCGAATCTCAGAACTACGTGCCACCGTAGGTTATCTTTGGGACTGACTCAGTGTCTGTCCCCTATTCCCTATGGGGTTTTCATGAGTGATATTATTCCTTTCATGGTTCGTACCCTTGGCAAGGTATGGACAGCCTCCCGACTAGGGTTACAAGTCGGGCTCCATGTGTACTCGTATGGGGTATGTCGATTATAGAAATCTCCCGTTGTTCCTCATGTTTTAATGCATGTATGATTATGTTCTTTTGGCTCAAGTCATGTTTATGAAATGTTTTCCCTCATGTTATGACTACGACATGTTTATGGATATTTTGAAAATCTTGAGCCTTACGATATATTTCTGATTTGAGTATTTATTATCATTATGCCCCCACTCCTATAACTTTTATGTTTTCAATTATTTTCTTGCATACCTCGCATTCTCAGTACCTTCCAAGTACTGACCCACATATTTTCAGGATTTTGTTTGCAGGTTCAGCATGGTTCCTAGCCTGCTTTCAGTCGCTCTCGAAGCTTTCAGTGGTGAGTCCTCATGGTTTACGGGCTTCATGTTCGGGCCTTGTTTACCCCTTTTTCTTTAAAAAAATGTTGGGGTTAGTTGGGGTCTTGTCCCTTCAACCCGCCTATTATGATTAGAGGCTTTCAGACTTAACTGTAGTATTACGCTATTTATGCTTGGATTCGGTATTATCAATTCATATATATTTTTTGTTGCGTTTTCATTTTTGATTTCAAAGATTTTAAGCTAAGTCTTTCATCTTTTTTGAATGGATTAGATATGTTCTCATTCCATGAGTTGACTTGGAGTCTTTAGGGCTCCTTGTCCCGTGTCTACGATCTGAGTGTACTCTCGGGTCGTGACAATATAGGATTCTGGTTTCTGCTCCAAAAGTTAAGCTAAAATTCTACTTCACTAGAATAGGCATCATTTTAGTCACAAACTTGTGGAAATTAGCTACTAAGAACATAAGTTAGGATTCCACAAGAATTAATCAAGAACAATAACCATATCTTCAATTTCGAAGGTTTAGGGCTCAGACTGAAAGTTATCATAGAATAGAGTTTTTGTGGGACGCAGGGGGAGAACAATCTCCTTGCTGAATTCCCACATACCTAAAGATGAAACTTCGATGAAAATATCTGAGAAAAACTGAGAAGATTGACGTTTGGCCTAGCTTCTATTTTGTGCTTCCAGAGAAACTCTACGCTCTGTTCTTGAGAATGACAGAAGGAATATGGGGAGACACCATTGGTTAACCCTTATAAAACCCCTGAATGAATCTCAAACGACGTATTTCAGAGACTAGGTAGGTGGAATTTTACAAAAATAACCCTGAATTTAAATATGAAATCTAGCCGACAGGAACCAACAAGCCTCAAAGCGGGCCGTTGGTAGAAACGATTACTCGTTGAATCTTGTCGTGGTTTCTAGTTTCAGAAATTAGATTCACACAGGTGACCCACGGTTAGGTACAACGGTCCGTTGGAAGAAACAATGGGCCTTTGATATCTCCCATTGGAACTGGTAAGAAAATTGGGGTCGGGAACATCGGGTGATAACAATAACTCGTTGGTAGGACCGACGGGCCGTTGTATCCCTACGTGGTTTCCACGACTAGATTCTGGAACTAAACGACGGGTGGTCACAATGGCTCGTTGGAGACAACCACGAGCCATTGTCCCCTCCCGTTGTCTCGGAGGAAGGGTCCAGTAGACCTCGGAATTGGCATTGAACGGCCGACAGGATGGCCCATTGTTAGGATCAATGGGTCATCCTATGACTCATTGTTTTCCCCTAGGACAAAGCTGCTGCAACCCATGACTCATTATAATAGTCCGTTGGTTCCACCAATGGTCCGTTGTAGGGTTCATCTGAGACAAAACATTTCTATTTTCTTGTGGTTTTTCATGCAACGTCTGAATTTGGTCTAGGAAAGTTTTAGGGTGTTACATCTTGTGTATAGTCTTTTACTGTTTCCTTAGGGCCTGTGTTGTATATTTTGTACCTGTTACCTATATATCTACACTTCATGGCCTGTTGTTTTATTTTTGCTCCCTTGTTATTAAGATGGTCTTTACTTTCAATATTCTATTTGGGGTTTTTGCTTACCTACTGGGGGTTATAGTAGGTTCCATCGTGGCTCGTTACATTTCGTGACAGTAAGCTTATCTTTTCCATATGCAAGCCTCTTAGAATTGGTTCTAATAATCAATTAGAAGTGGAAGATACTTTACTGAATATGGTCATAACAATATTAATCTAAACTGATTCCAACCTGCTAGTTTCTTGGCTAGAAATATATAATTCATTTAATTAGTCGACTATTTTCAAGCTTCAAGGGAAAAGAGTGACACAGTTTCATTCAATATTTATATCATGAATCTGAAGAAATTCTTTACGTAGTATTCATTCAATAAAAGTTGTGCTAGCTCATGTTTCTTCTTTGCATTTGTTTGTGACATTATGTTGTGAACATATTTCATTAATTAGGTACCGACTAAATCGTGCTCTTTATCCATTATGTGATAGTTGTGTTGTTTTGGTTATGAGATAGTATGGTTAACTGTGGTCGTGGATGAAGAAATCTCATTTAGTATAGATCTAGCAGATTCTTTAAGATGGCTATTCTCTTGTTACAGATTAAAGATTTGATGAAAAAAACTGGGTTTGTACTGCTTCTTTTGTCAACTGTTGCAACCTTGAGTGGATAGTTTTTTTTTATCCACTCATTTTCTCTCAATTACTGGTTATATTTTGTGCCTTTTTTTTAATTTATGGAATCTTCCAATGCATTATGAAATATCATTGAGTATCCATAATGCATCAACAAAATAGTTCTACCCTAAGAGAAGCTCTATGAAATCATTTCAAATAAAATGTAATATGAATGTCTATGTTTGTATACTAATCGATGCACATACTAAGAAGAGAAGGATTGTGACTTGCTGGTTGTAGTTTCTATCTCATGTTCCTTAGAAGGGCCTTGTACATGTTTTTTTCGGTCATTGATGTCGACAAGCGCATGCAAGAGCACGTTGTTGTCAAGTAATATAGGACGGTGAAGTCCTGATATCGATCTCTTAAATACTTGTCAGATTAATTTCTTAAGGTTAACATTTTATTACACTATACAAATAAACACAAGTAAAATGGGAAAATGGTTTTAGAGAGTATGTTGCTACTTTAAAATGTAAACTAAACTAATGAACAAAGATCATTTTCAAAGTGTTTGTAATTCAAATGATGATGAGAATCAAGGGTCTGGGCATTTCACTTTCAGGTTGAGTTTTTAGGACTCAATTACTATAGACAAAACTCTTCTCAAGGTTGCTAGTAGAAAGTTACCATTCCATTCCTTGCCATTCTCCCGAACATCCAAGAACTATCTCATGAACCCTAACATCTATTATTACAGGAGAAACATGAGATGACAGTTTTAGCTACTTGTATTCAACTGAATAGGGTTGAAGGGTATATTCCTATCCTCGACAATGAAATCAACTTCTGAACTCTTGAAACAAGATTGTTGTAACCTATTCTCTTTTTTTAACTCTGTTAGTTCCCTTGCCCGAGTTCAACCAAGAGCCAACAGATAATATTCGTAAGGTTATTAGTCCAGCGAATAAGTAATGAAAATAAGTAAGTATAAACAACATTGAATGAAGAATCAATGTCTAGTATAAAAGAGTTTTCAAACTACAAACATTAGCTATGGAAAAAATTCTAGAACAAAATTTTAGCCACTCATGTTCAAGCAGAAAACTAAAGCAATCATCATTTGAATTAAAAAAAGTATAAAGTAAACAACAAAACCTAGAAGAAAATGAACTTATGTCTCTTAACCCAAAGACTGCGTACAAAAATGATCTCAAAATAATCGATGAGTTCTAACAAAATACCCTTGACATTATATTTATAAGCAAGGTATCAAATGACTCTTTTGCACTTGAGAAGTTCAGCTTTTAGACTTGAAAATCTTCCTTGAACAGCCCTTGGCACGCCACACCATCCAATCACACCATCCACACCCCCTTGATAAGATAAGTAAGAATAAGGCAAGTCCTAACATTTGCAACTGTCAAGAATCAATCAAAACAAAGGGAAAAACAATACATTCATAAAACCTCGTTCAAGAATCACTAGGTATTTTTACCTATGTGTGTTAATTCATCTTGATTCCCACAAACCTAATTTATGGGTTTAGCTACTCATGTTTGTGTTATTGCAATCACAAAATATATAAAAAAACTTTAATTGCAACTTACGAGTTATTGTAGAATAAAAACCAAGTAGATTGTATAAGATTCTAATGTTGCTTTCATGTCTTGAATCAAGAACAATTGTATGAAAATTATCTCAAGAATATCCTCCCAAAATCATCTTAGAATATCTCATAAAATCGTCCCAGAATCATCCTCTTCAAAATAAACCTAAAACTGGGTATTTATAATACAAAGAAATCCTTTTCCTAAATAAATCAGGAAGCTAGGTCGGCGGTGGCAACGAGCTAGGTGACGGGTCATTACGTCCTATGACGAGTCTTTCCTTACTTTAAAACAGTCGTCCTCAGTAGCATACCCAGACTTTGCAACGGATCACCTAACCACTCGTCGTGCCTTAGCACGAGTCGTTAGGTTCCTCGTGGTCTACTTCCTCAAAAAATCCAGTGCACTTCACGTATGTTCTAGTAGCTTGTCAACGAGATGTTCCTTTAGGTGATGACTCGTGATATCGATCGTCAACTCCACCGGACACTTGGTTGATCTTATCTCTTCAAAAACCCAACGGTTGACCTCTTGACTTGTTACCAAGTGGTAACAAGTCGTTCCTCCAACTCGTAAAGTACACTGCCTTGTATCTTCCAAACGTCATCTTTTTGCCAACGCTTAAAGTGACGGGTCGTGCCTCCTGCCAATGACTCGTTAAGTTCCTGGCAGTGACCTTTCAGTTGTTTTAATCATTAATTTGACCAAAATCACTTCCATACCTGTTTTCCTGCACATTAAGCACAAAATAACTTATACCGATATAAACATACCTGGAATGTGCATGATTTCTTGGTTTTAAGCATCAAAAGTGACGTAAAATCACGGCACATCAAAGATCCCTTCAATGAACTCATGTGGATCCTTGTCCACCTTTTCCCCTATGTACTTGGGAGGTTTCATCCTTAGAAAGTCCCTGATCCAGGCTGTCGCTGCATTGCCATTCTGTGGAACATGCGCAACAACTTGCTGGTTGACCTGAGCGGTCAAGGCCTACGCCAACATTTGTATAGCCGCCCAAAACACGGCGTGAGCAGCTGGCTTTGGTGCCTGGGGCTCCTGAACAAGTGGGGCTTGTTGATGCCCATTATCATGGACACCCTCATGGCCTTCATCGTTTCTGTTCCTCCTTCTGTTAATCCTCTTGGGAGCCATAATTTTCTGCAATCGCAAAATGCACGCATTAAAAGGATGGAGACGTTTTAACCACACGACATAGATCATGAAAGAAGAGGATATTTCCTAAAACGTTTAGTAGCCTCTTCTTCATAAGTGTGGCTTCTTCACACCCATGAAAAATAATCTACCTAGCGCGGCTTTCAGACTCCCTAGGACACATCTGAACCTATGACTCTAATACCATGTTTTTCATGACCCGAGAGTACACCAGGATCGTAGACATGGGACAAGGAGCCTCGAAGACTCCAAGTCAACGCATGACATGAGCATTTATCTAATCCATTCATAAAAGGCGGAAGACTTAGCTTAAAATCTTTTAAATAAAAAATTAAAACGCAATAAAAAATATATATGAATCGATAATACCCAATCCAAGCATAAATAGCATAATACTACAGTTGAGTCTGAAAGCCTCTAATCATAATAGGTGGGTTGAAGGGAAAAGACCCCAACTAACCCCAACATTTTTTTAAAGCAAAAGGGGTAAACAAGTCCCAAACATGAAGCCCTCGAACCATGAGGACTCACCACTGAATGTTGGGAGCGGGACTGAAAGCAGGCTAGGAATGATGCTGAACCTGCGAACCGGATCCTGAAAATATGTGGGTTAGTACTTGGAAGGTACTGAGTATGCGAGGTACGCAAAACAATACTTTAAAACATAAAAGTTATGGGAGTGGGGACATCATGATCATAAATACTGAAATCATAAATATATCATAAGGCTTAAGATTTCGAAAATATCCATAAACCTGTTGTAGTCATAACATGAGGGAACATATTTTATAAATATGACTTGATCCATAAGAACATAATCATACATGCATTAAAACATGAGGAACAGTGGGATATTTCTATAACCGACATACCCCATACGAGTACATGGAGTCCGACTTGTAAGCCTAGTCGGGAGGCCGTCCATACCTTTCCAAGTGTATGAACCATGAAAGGTGTGATATCACTCATGAAGAACCTATAGGGCATAGGGGATAGATACTGAGGCGGTTCAAACATAACCTACGATGGCACGTAGTTTTGAGATTTGGGGTGTAACCTAGTCCCCAAACCTACTTGGTGTTAAGTACTACTCCCAAAACATGCAACATGCTCATAAAATTCATACATGACATGCATGTCTAGTTAAATTGAGATAATCATAACATGCTTGAGAATTCATGCTACTAGCCATGGACATGGTGCCCTTGGTTCGGCCAAAATCATAGCTCATGAATCTTAAGCGACATTGGGCCTTTGCCCATAATTTCAATCATACTTGAAATGATTAAATTTATGGAAAACATGATCATAATAAAATGAGTAATAGCAAACATGCTAAAATTTCAAAAGTTCATATCATGCTTTAGAAACCACCATAACCATGAATTTCACTAAAACCCCATGATTTGGGTGCATGTGCTTTTATGGATTTAAACCATCAAATATTGAATAAAGTAAGTGAAAACAGCCCAATAATTTAAACCCATGATTTTAGACATACTACAACATGTTCATATCGATTTTTGAGGAAACATGCATTTGGGTTATGACCGATAAAGAATTGATAGCTTTTAACATAGAATTTGAGGAGAATTTAAGCATGGGTAGGGACTAAACTACCCATTCAAAACCCCACATACCTGGTATTACATGATTCTTAACTCCCTTGAGAAACCCTAAGTGGAACTTGAAGAATCTTGAAGAAGACACTTGAACCCCCTCCTACTCCTCTATCTTGATCTTGCAAATGCCAAATGAGACTTAGCATGAGTTTTCCCTCCAAAAAGTACCCTGTCCCGACCTCAAAATGACGTAGTTTAGGTCCTAGGAGTGTAGGAAATTATAAGAAGGCCCTTACTAATTCGCAGGAAATAACCGCCAAGTGACTCTAACGGGCGACCTAACGACTCGCTACCTAGGACAACAAGTTGTTGGGTCATTTTGTCGAGTCCACTAGGACTTTTCACCTGGGATCTTAACGGAGGACATGATGACTCATCCCCTGAGGCAACGGCTCGTTACCAACTTTTGTCAAGTACACTGCATCATCCTTAATTAAATTTCTATAAGTTTGCTCACGACCCACCTCACGAGTCGTTGGGGCTGGCCATGACTCATGGGGTCCCATCCGCTGGGTACACTGGTCAAACTTCTCGGGTAACCCTTAACCTCACCCCACGGGAGACCTTATAACTCGTGGTGGCCGACCAGGAGTCGTTCCCATGCCCGTGGGGACCTCAACTCCAAAGCTCAGTCCAACCTTCCCACGAGCCACCGGACGACTAATGGGATCTCCTCATGAGTCGTCTAATGACTCGTTCTTCACTACTGCAACATTTTCTAGATTTTTCACCGTTTGAGTCCCAGGTCGGATCCTTGGGTTCCTGCGGTATAACATGTATATTTACTGAATTATTGAATCATGCTTTAATCCTTCAAAGTTAGGAAATTCCTATAGTATTTGTATGAATCAGAAACTCAGTTAAAGGTTTAATTAGTTAGACTAATTCAGGAATTTATTTACTCAATATCACTCAGGAATGTTAGTCTAGCCTCAATAAGATTTTAGCAACCTCCAGATTGACCAGAATAATATCAGCTGATTAGTTTGACTATTGAATTTCTCGAGGTTCCAGTAGTACCTCCTAGATATCAGAATCAAAATTCAATTATTGGTCTACTAGGCATTTATGACATTCCCAATAAATAGCTTTGACTTGCCCCTGGACCCCAGTTCAGATTTCAATTTGTTCAGAGACAGTTACGACACTTCTAGATAAGCAACTCTAACTAGTCTAGAGCCCAGTTTCATAATCTGGTTCGATAAGACTCTCAGGTTACTTGCAGTTATACGTCGGTAACTAGTCTTGGACCCCAGTTTCGAGCTATCATCCTAGTAGTTCAGTATAGGTTTTCTAGTGGGAGTAGGAGTTAGCACTAAGCTGACCGAGATTCCAGCGCACCCAGGTTCCCAGAACAACATTGCCAGTTACAGTTACAGATTATTGGTCTGAATGGCCCCAAACCTTTGTGATCACCTAGTTCATGCCTTTATACCCTAGCAACATATATTGGGTCCTACCTGTAGGGTGTATATATCGAACTCCACGTTTAGCTGATGTGGTTATATATCGGTTACATACTCTCCCACTACTCAGTTTAGCTCATTCAGAGATTCCTCAGTCCAGTTGAGTTCAGATAAGTTCTGTGCAGTATCTCAGACTAAGTATTTACGACTTAGGGCATGTTTATGACCATCAGCTAGGGTCATTTTTTACCATATCAGTTATATTCCAGTTGTATCAGTATTTAGTATTTTAAGTTTTTCATTTCATGTCATTTCAGTTCAGTTACTAGTTCTTTCATGTTATTTATGTTTCTCTCACTTATTCAGTACATTCAAAGTACAAACACATACTTTTATGTTGTATCATTTTAGGATACAGCCGCATGTTCTCAGACCCAACACTGTTAACCTATTACGTTTGGGTCTCTCTATTAGTAGCAGTAGTGTGAGTCCTCATATTTTGAGGGCACAGTTTATTTATTTTAGTTTCTTTACTATTTTCAGCTAGACTTAGAGTTAGCTGGGGGTCTGTCCCAACAACTCCTCAGTTAGATGGCTTTCAGACAGACATGATTTTCAGATTTATCAGCACTGTTCAAATGTTTTGAACTTTATGTTTTCAGACTTGTCCTTCATAAATGTTTTTATGTTGTTATTTAAAAGCTTAATTGTGCATGTTTACTCATAATTCTAGTGAATGATAGACTAGGGGTTGACTTGGGGCCACTTGTGGCTTCAAGTAGAATGTTACGTCCAGGGTGTAGACTCGGGGCGTGAAAACTTGGTATTAGAGCTCTAGGTTTAGAGTATCCTCAGAAAGTCTGAAAGCTGCATCAAGTTGAGTCCTTTGTATGAGTGTGAAGTGCTCCACACTTATGATGACGAGGCTACGAGATGTTATTACGAAAATTCTTTTGTTCATATTTCTTATTGTGCGTCAAAGTTCAATTCCAGAAATGCTCCTCTAATTCGTTCTTTGTTTTGTGTTAGTGAACCATCACTCCCAGACGTAGTAAAGGAATAAGGGTCGGTAATGCCACTAGACCTGCCCCACTAGCCCCGATATCTCCTCAAGATGATTCGATTTCTACTGCAGATTTTAGAGTGGCCATTCAGTTACTAGCCCAGACCGTGACCAATCAGGTGAATCAGTAGGTGGTGCCGGTGAACACGAATGGGTCTGCAGCAGCCGCAAGGGTGCGGGACTTCACCCGCATGAACCCTCCATCGTTTCAGGGATATAATGTGGGGGTGGACCCCCAAGAGTTTATAGATGAGGTCAGAAAGATTAACCATATTTTGGGTGTCAGCTCCTCCGAAAGTGCTGACCTGACTGCCTACCAGCTTAAAGGGGTAGCCCAGGTTTTGTGTGAGCAGTGGAAGGAGGGTGGCCAACGGGAGGAGGGCTGGTGGAGTGGGAGGAGTTCCACACAGCTTTCCTGGATAGTTTTTTCCCTCGGGAGCTAAGGGAGGCTAAGATGACAGAGTTTATGAATTTGTGGCAGGGCAAAAGGACAGTTGAGGAGTATACTCTTGAGTTTACCAGGCTATAAAAGTATTCTCAAGAGATGGTAGCCGAGCCAAGGGCTTGCATGCTGAAGTTCGTTAATATGGTATCTAATCTAGTCCTCAAGGAGTGTAGGACTGCGATGCTGATCAAGGAAATGGACCTTTCTCGCCTGATTGTTTATGCTCAACAAATTGAAGTTGAACAATTAAAGGATATGGAGAGAAAGAACAAGCGAGAAAGAACTGGTCATTCATATTTCAGCCATCAGAGATCAAGTGGTGGTAGCCACCCACAGCAGCAACAGTAGAGGGCCCCAGCACCTAATTCAGCCAGTGCCCCAACCTTTCGGTCCCGCCAAGGTCGGAGGGGTGGGTCATTTGGCACTCAGTCTTAGGCTCACAGTACAGGGAACAGGTATCCAGTTTCCCCCAAGTGTGGCAAGAATCATCCTGGAGAGTGTCTACAGGGCAGGGAGGGTTGTTTAAGTTGTGGACAGCTCCGACACTGAATTAAAGAATGTCCATCAGAAGGACGGGAAAGATCACAATCCACTACCTAACAGTTCCAGCAGGCCAAAAAGCTCAGTAGGCCAATTCATCAGGTACAGATAGCGGTCAGAGCCAGAATCGTTTCTATGCTCTATCTTCTCATCCGGATCAGGAAGCTCACCTGATGTAGTTACTGGTATGTTACATCTCATCCATCTAGACATATATGCCCTATTAGATCCAGGAGATACTCTTTCATTCATGACTCCTTATACAGCAGTTCTGTTCAATATAAGTCCAGAGGTCCTCTAAGAACCATTCTCAGTCTCCACCCCAGTTGGCGAGTCAGATAGAGCTAGCCGGGTGTATAGAAACTACCTAGTCTCAATCCTGAATAAAGTAAATCCAGCTAATCTTGTAGAGCTAGACATAGTCGACTTCGATCTTATTCTCGGCATGGATTGGTTACATTCCTGTTGTGCCTCACTAGACTGGAGAACTAGAGTTTTCAAGTTTGAGTTTCCAAATGGATGAGTGCTACAATGGTCGGGCAACAGTTCACCGCCTAAGGGTAGGTTTATTTCCTAGATTATGGCCCAGAAACTCATTCCCAAAGGATGTATATACCATCTGGTTTGGGTCAAGGAGTCCAACTCTAAGAACCCAATCATTAGGTTAGTTCCAATTGTCAGCAAGTTCCCAGTCTTCCCGGAGTTCCGCCTAAACGGGAAATAGACTTCAGAATAGATCTCCTCCCAGACACTCAGCCCATCTCCATACCTCCTTATAGAATATCTCCAGCTGAGATTAATGAATAGAAGGAGCACTTAAAGGATCTGCTTGATAAGGGTTTTATCAGAACCAGCATCTCTCCCTCGGGTGCTCCAGTGCTATTCGTGCGTAACAAAGATGGTACCCTCAGAATGTGCATAGATTACTATCAGCTGAACAAGGTCACAGTTAATAACAACTACCCTCAACCCAGAATTGATGATCTGTTTGACCAACTTCAGGGAGCCAGTGGTTTCTCCAAGATCGATCTCAGGTCAGGGTACCATCATCTAAGGTTTAGGGAGTGTGACATACCAAAAATAGCATTCAGAACTTGGTATGGTCACTACGAGTTTGTGGTGATGTCCTTTGGGTTAACGAATGCCCCAACAGCCTTCATGGATTTGATGAATAGGGTCTTCAAGCAGTGCCTGGATATGTTCATCATCATATTCATCGACGACATTCTAGTGTACTCCAGAAATGAGGCAGAGCATGCCAATCACCTAAGGTTTGCATTACAGACCTCAAAGATCGCCAGTTCTTTGCCATTTTCAGCAAGTGTGAATTCTGGTTGAAGTCCGTGACCTTCTTGGATCATGTGTCTTAGGTGAGGGGATACAGGTAGATTCTCACAAGACTGCAACACTAAAATCATAAGCTTCCTGGGCTTAGCGGGTTATTGCCGATGGTTTGTGGAAGGTTTCTCCTCCATAGCATCTCCTCTGACCAAGTTAACCCAAAATAAGGTGAAATTCCAGTGGTCAGACGAGTGTGAGAAAAGTTTCCAGGAGTTGAAGACTTGACTCACTACGGCTCTAGTGTTAACCTTGCCAAAAGGATCAGATGGGTTGGTTGTTTATTGTGACACCTCTAGAGTCGGACTCAGTTGCATTCTGATGTAGTAGGGAAAAGTGATAGCCTATTCCTCAAGACAGCTCAAGGTTCATGAGAAGAATTATCCAACTCATGACTTGGAGTTGGCAGTGGTGGTATTCGCATTAAAAATATGGAGACACTACTTGTACGGGGCTCACCTGGATGTGTTCATCGATCACGAGAGCCTTCAGTATGTGTTCAACCAGAAGGACCTATACCTGCATCAGAGACGGTTGTTGGAGCTGCTAATGGATACGACATAAGTGTGCTGTACCACCCAAGTAAGGCCAATATGGTGGCTGACGCCCTAAGCAGACGATCCATAGGAAGTGTAGCTCACATTGAGGAGGACAAGAGGGAGCTAGCGAAAGAAGTTCACAAGCTAGCCCGATTAGGGGTGCAGTTGGTGGATTCCGCTGAAGGTGGTGTGGTAATGCAAAGCGGGTAAGATTCATCCTTGGTAGTTGAAGTCAAATCCAGACAGGATGAGGATCCCATTTTACTTAGACTCAAGGAAGCAGCCATTAGAAAAGAGATAGAAGGTTTTCCCAAGGGGGAGATGGTGTGCTCCGTTACTAGGACAGGTTGTGTGTAATGAATGTTGGTCAATTGTGACAGCAAATACTGGCCGAAGCACACAGTTCGAGATACTCTATTCACCCTGATACTACTAAAATGTACCGCGACTTGCGGGATATTTACTGTTGGAATGGCATGAAAAGGGATATCGCTGAATTTGTAGCATAGTGCCCGAACTGCTAATAAGTCAAGGTAGAACACCAGAAACCCCAAGGCATGACTCAAGATATCAGTATACCAACATGGAAGTCGGAAGAAGTAAATATGGACTTCATTATAGGTCTACCCAGGACTCGGTGTCAGCATGACACAATCTAGGTGGTAGTAGATCAATTGACCAAGTCAGCACATTTCCTACCAGTTAAAACCAATGATTCAGCTGAGGACTATGCTAGATTTTATATTAGCGAGCTAGTCAAACTTCATGGGGTGCCCTTGTCCATTATTTCAGAAAGAGGTACCCAATTCACCTCTCACTTTTGGAAGTCTTTTCAGAAAAGACTTGGTACCCAGGTCAAGCTCAGGACAACTTTTCACCCGCAGACAGATGAACAAGCTGAGCGGACTATTCAGACCTTAGAAGATATGCTAAGAGCATGTGCGATTGATTTTAAGGGTAATTGGGATAGCCATTTTCCTCTTACCGAGTTTGCATACAATAACAACTATCACTCTAGCATTCAGATAGCCCCATTTGAGGCATTATATGGTAGGCAGTGTAGATCTCCTATACGGTAGTTTGAGGTTGGTGAAGAAACTTTTGTAGGGCTAGAACCGGTTCATGAAGCTATGTACAAGGTACAACTCATCAGAGAGAGGTTGAAAATAGCTCAGAGCCGTCAGAATTCTTATGCAGATGTGAGAAGAAGAGAATTGGAGTTCGTTGTGGATGATTGGGTTTACTTGAAAATTTCACCCATGAAAAGGGTGATAAGATTTGGGAAAAAGGGAAAGCTCAGTCCTCGATATGTGGGGCTCTATAAGTTTTTGAGGCGGATTGGTAAGGTGGCCTATGAGCGAGAGTTACCTTCAGAACTAGAATTTGCACACCCAGTTTTCCATGTGTCACTTCTAAGGAAATGCATTGGTGATCCAACTTCAATAGTGTCATTAGACAATGTGGAGATAAAGGATAATCTCATATATGAGGAGGCACCAGTCCAGATCCTTGACCGTCAAGTTCATAAGCTTAGGAACAAGGAGATAGCTTCAGTCAAGGTGCTATGGAGAAATCAGCAAGTTGAGAGAGCCACATGTGAAGCAGAAGAAGACATGATGGCCAGATACCCTCAGTTGTTCCCTTCCAGTTCAGACCCAAAATCAGGTATTAAATCTCTTATCAGTACTCTACTCAATTCCGTACTCATCAGCTTTATTTATATTTTCTACGTGCATTCTAGTTGCATCTGCTCTATTAGTACGGTTAAGTTAGTTCGGAGTCAGTTACTCCTTCAAAATTCATTCATAGCCTCAATTTTTGAAATCTCAGCTCTTTTCCTAGTTTTTGTCTTCATTCGAGGACGAATGATCCCAAGGGGGAGATATTGTAACACCCCAAAACATTCCTAGACCAAATTCAGACGTTGCACGAAAAATCACAGGAAACCAGAAAAATTTCTGTCTCAGATGACCCCTACCACAGACCGTTGGTGGAACCAACATACCATTGTAACAAGTCGTGGGTTGCAGCAGCTTTGTCCTAGGGGAAAACAATGAGTCATATGACGACCCGTTGATCCTAACAACGGGTCGTCCTATCGGCCGTTGGATCCCAATTCAGAGGTCTACCGGACCCTGTCCCCAACACAACGGTAGGGGAAAATGGCCCATGGTAGTCTCCAATGAGCCATTTTGACCACCCATTATTCAGTTCCAGAACCCAGCTATGGGAACCACGGGGGGATACAACGGTCCATTGGTCCTACCAATGAGTCGTTGTTATCACCCGTTGTCCCCGTGCCCAATTTTCTTACCAGTTCCAACGGGAGGTATCAAAGGCCCGTTGTTGCTTCCATCTGACTATTTTACCTAACTGTGGATCACCCGTGTGAATCTATTTTTTGAACCTAGAAACCACGGCCAGATTTAACGGGCCGTCGTTTCTACCAACTGCTAGTTCTGAGGCCCGTTGGTTCCTGTCAGCCAGATTTCAGATTTAAATCCCAGCATTATTTTTGTTAAATTCCACCTACCTAGTCCCTAAACTACATCATTTGGGATTCATTCATGGGTTTTAGAAGGGTAACCAATAGTTTGTCCCCACATTCCTTCTCTCATTCTCAAGAATAGAGCTTAGAGTTTCTCTGGAACCATAGAACAGAAGCTAGGGCAAACGTCAATCTTCTCATTTTTTCTCAGAGGTTTTCATCGGAGTTTCATCTTTAGGTATGTGGGAATATAGAAAGGAAATTGTTCTCCCCTTGAATCCCCCCAAAACTCTGTTTTTGATAACTTTCAGTCCGAACCCTAAACTTACAAAATTGAAGATATGGTTATTGTTCTTGATTAATTCTTGCGGAATCCTAATTTATGTTATTCTTAGAAAATTTCCACCCATTTATGACTAAAATGATGCCTATTCCAATGAAGTAGAATTTTAGCCTAACTTTTGGAGCAGAAACCAGAATCCTGTATATTTACTGAATAATTGAATCATGCTTTAATCCTTCAAAGTTAGGAAATTCCTATAGTATTTGTATGAATCAAAAACTCAGCTAAAGGTTTAATTAGTTAGTCTCATTCAAGAATTTATTTACCCAATATCACTCAGGAATGTCAATCTAGCCTCAGTTAGATTTTAGAAACCTCCAGGTTGACTAGAATAATGTCAGCTGATCAATTTGACTATAGAATTTCTCGAGTAGCTAGTAGTACCTCATAGATATCAGAATCAGAATTTAGTTATTGGTCCACTAGGAAGTCATGACATTCCAGATAAATAGCTCTGACGCCCCCGAACCCCTATTAAGATTTCAGTTTGTTCTTGGATAGTTATGACGCTTCTAGTTAAGCAGCTCTAAGAAGTCTAGAGCCCAGTTTCAAAATCTGGTCCGATAAGACTCTCAGGGTACATGCAGCTATACGTCCCTAACTAGTCTTGGACCCCAATTTCGAGCTATCAGCCTAGTAGTTCAGTATAGGTTTTCTAGTGGGTACAGAACTTAGCACCGAGCTGACCGGGGTTCCAGCACACCCAGGTTCCCAAAACTACATTGCCAGTGTAGGTTACATTTACAGATTATTTGCCTAAATGGCCCTAGACCTTTGTGATCACCCAGTTCATGCCTTTATACCTTGCAAGGTATATTGGGTCCTACCGGTGGGGTGTATACAATCGACTCCACGTTTAGCTCACATGGTTATATGTTGATTACAGACTCTCCCACTAGTCAATTTAGCTCATTCTCAGATTTCTCAGTTCAGTGCAGTGTCTCAGACACAGTATTTCAAACTTAGGGCATGTTTATGACCATCAGCCAGGGTTATTTTTGACCATATCAGTTATATTCTAGTTGTATCAGTTTTCAGTATTTTCAGTTAGTCATTTCATGTCATTTCAGTTCAGTTACTAGTTCTTTCATGATATTTATGTTTCTCTCACTTACTTAGTACATTCAAAGTACTGATGCATATTTTTATGTTGTATCGTTTCATGATACAGCCGCAGGTTCTCATACCTAGAACCGTTAGCCATTACTTTATGGTCTCTCTATCAGCAGCAACAGTGGTAGTCCTCATATTCAGAGGGCACATTTTATTTATTTCAGTTTCTTTACTGTTTTCAGCTAGACTTAAGAGTTAGCTGGGGGCCTGTCCCAGCAACTCCTCAGTTAGATGGCTTTCAGACAAACATGATTTTCAGATTTATCAGCACAGTTCAAATGTTTTGAACTTTATGTTTTCAGAATTGTCCTTCATAAATGTTCTTATGAAGTTATTTAAAAGTTTCGCCGCATGTTTACTCATAATGCTAGTGAATGATAGACCAGGGGTTGACTTAAGGTCACTTGTGGCTTCAAGCACCGTGCTACATCGAGGATGTAGACGCGGGGTGTGACACAAGATACCAACACCGAACCTGGTGTCACTGATACAAGAGCCTCTAAATGTATGAGAAGAAGGCTATAAAAAAGAAATACAAATGTCTAGCAAAAACAAAATATAGATAAGAGATACAACTTGGAAAGTAGTAAATCTCTGAAAGCCAAGAGCTTACCACTATCTAACTCAACAAAAGAATCCACTGATGAGTAGAAGATCAACGAGGGTGACTTGTACTAGGAGCTGCATCATAAAAGATGCAAAAGTGTAGTATGAGTACCAAAACACAGGGTACTCAACAGGCATCATAGGCCAACCGAGCTCAAAAGATAATATAAAATATGAAAGGAACTATCTATCACAAACTAATCTAGAAATCACAATAGATCAAGTGTAAAGTGAAAAAATAGCAATAATACACGAATATACAAATATACAGGTATGCAAATATATTTCCTTTAATCATATTCTAATCCATGTGCATGTATATGTGGATGTATACGTGCTCACTCAAGTGTGTGTGTGTTTGTGTGTGTGTGTGTATATATATATATATGTATTTATATGTGTATAATATTTATAAAAACATAAAATTCCACATAAAATAGGGTAAATCACCCTCCATAACACAATTATACAAAACTGGAGTCCAGCAACAATCATACTAAATTGGAGTCTAGAGGGAAAAACAGGAATAGTAAAGCGATAACAAGTCCAACAAATCGATAATGACTAAAATACAAAATAAAACATCTCTTATCTAATTCTATTATTAAAACCACTCCTAACCTATCCTAAGGATCCCAAACATATCTGCAATATAGAAGCTAACCACCTAAACTAAGGCCTGTAAAGGAATATTATTCTAAAATTCTTGAAATTTGGTCAATAAATTGAAAAATCATTTACAACCTAATTCTAACTATAAAATCACCCTAATATCATGAAATATATAAAATATACTCCTAAACTGAGCCAAGTGTAAAGAAAGAAAATCATAACCTACTTCATGGCCGAACGTCAAGCCACGAACCCTCAGTCGGAAGCTTTTCCCCTTCCACAATGCTTTGGGTTGTTGCCATGCTATCAAAAACGTGATCTACCCATCAAAATGAGGCTAATGATATCTATATTGACATTTTTTAGATCGAGTAAAACAATCGATCCTCGGGGTCTGCTAACGAAAACTGCAATAAATTACAGCATTGTGTTCTGTGGAGGCTCATGAATTCATACCCAAAATTTGGGCCAAAATCAGCCTAGAAATATCAAGATCATAAAAAGAAAAATTCTAGGATTTAGAGCTCACAATCATGGATTAAACATGGAATGAAGCTATAATTATATAAGGAAGGAAGAGAGGAATATAATTTACCTATTTGCCCAAGAATCCACTAAGAAAGGGTGGACATCGCCACTTATAGAGCTCTGAAATATTGTGGGTCAAGTTTTGTATGAAATGAGCTTAAAGGGAAGTGATCTTCTTATATAACTGTTATTTTTTTTTGGAAGCAGACTCCATATCGCCATGATGGCTCCGCTATAGTGGTCTCTAGCCGCTATTGTGAGCTGCCTGGCACCAGCCAGAGCATAAACTTCAAACAAACTCCCAGAATTCATTCTATGAGTACAAACCATATATGTTTTCCAAGTGGAAACAATATTTAGGACTCAATGGAATTGATGAAACGACCATCAGAGGTCGTCATGACAAGATGAACACCAAAATTAACACTTGAACCACATAAAAATGACTGCCCAAAGTCTAAAATGAGTCTGAAAGCCTTGGGACACAAACAAAAGTTCCTACAAACCTAAAATCCACGTTCCAGAGATAATGGCGCTGACGGAATTCTCATCCAAAAGTGTTTACTAAGAATGTTGACCAAATTCAACCATTTCGACTTTCTAGAAACTCCAACGCCAAGAAATCTTTCCAAAACTCGCCCAAACACTTTGGGCACCATGCTACCCATCCCCGCAAGTCAAGAAAGCAATGTAGAAGCCACAATGAGTGCCAAAATGATAAAATGCAAAAAAAAGGTAAGGAAATGACAAAGAGGGTCGTTACAACATCCATTACTAAAATAACTTTCGTCCTCGAAAGTTAAAGGATGGGAAGTATTTGAAGACTTGAAAGGGTGACGATGTCTAGTCTGTATGTCGAGCTCAGTATCCCAAGTGCCCTCCTCTACTGGATGGTGCCTCCACTGACCTTAACTGACGAAATATCCTTCGAGCTCAACATTCTAACCTGCCTATCTAGGATAGTCACAGGCTCCTCCCAATAAGACAAGAACTCATCAAGTTGAACTGTATCCCACCAAAGCACGTGAGACTCATCTCGAACATACCGCCTCAACATAGACACATGGAAAATAGGGTGAACGCCCGAAAAAGCTGGAGGCAAAGCTAACTCATAAGCTACCTGCCCCAATGCATCGTAAAATCTCAAATGGACCAATAAACCTAGAGCTAAGCTTGCCCTTCCTCCCTAACCTCATCACTCCCTTCATAGGTGACACACGAAGGAAAACCATATCTTTATCCATAAACTCCATGTCTCAAACCCTTTGATCAGCATAACTCTTCTGCCTACACTGAGTTGTATGGAGCCTCTCCTAAATCACACAAACTCTATCCATAGAGTCACGCAACAAGTCAGTGCCCTAAGGTTTAACCTCGAAAGCATCAAACCATCCTACTAGAGACTATATATCATACTATACAATACCTCGAATGGTGCCATATGAATACTTGAATAGTAGCTATTATAATATGTTAACTTTTCCAAAGTTAATAATTGGTCCCACTTACCTCTCAAAATCAATAACTCATGCCTGAAGCATATCCTTTAGGACCTGAATAGTACACTCAGACTGACCATTAGTCTGCAGATGAAAGGTTGTGCTAAGCTCAACTCGAGTACCCAACTCTCTCTAAAATGTCCTCCAGAAACATGATGTAAACTGAGTACCACGGTCTAAGATTATTGAAATAGGCACCCCATGCAAATAAAAAATCTCCCAAATGTATATCTAAGCCAAACTCTCTAAACTGTATAAAGTCTGAACGGGCAGAAAGTGACCGGACTTGGTCAATCTATCAACAATGACCCATAGAGCAACAAATCTGTGCAACGTACGTGGAAAGCCTACCACGTAGTCCATAGCTATCGGCTTCTATTTCCACTCAGGAATGAGTAGTCTCTGAATCAATCCACCTAGCCTATTGTGCTCGTACATCACCTTCCGATAGTTCAAGAACCTAGACATGATATTTGAGATATCCCGCTTCATCCCACATCACCAGTAGTGTTGCCTCAAGTTGCGGTACATCTTTGCTCCCCCAGGGTGTATAGAATATCTAGAACAATGGGCCTCCACTATAATCAACCTAATCAAGTCTCCAACTCTAGGAACGCAGATATGACCCTCAATTCTCAAGACACCCTCTGGATCTCAAGTTGCCTTCCTAGCCACAACACTCATCACTTTATCTCGAACTATCCTCAATTTCACATCCTCCAACTGTTGTGCCCGAATCTGCACCAACAACATAGATCTAGCCTCCACACTAGCAATCATCTGCCCTGCTCAAATATATCAAGACTAACTAACCTATTGGCTAAGGACTGGATGTCAAAGCCAAAGGTCGCTCCTCCGCCACTAGGAATGCAAAACGTCCCATGCTTGCTTCCTTTTGGCTCAAGGCACCGGCTACCACATTAACGTTGCTCAAATGATAATTAATCAAAATGCCATAGTCCTTTAGAAAATCCATCTACCTACACTGTATCAAATTAAGGTCCTGCTAGCTGAAAATGTGTCGAAGAGTACAATGATCAGTGAAGATCTCACAATGAACTCTATAGAGGTAATACCTCCAAATCATCAACGCGAAGACTACCACTACTAACCCCAAGTCGTGAGTGGGGTAGTTCTTCTCGTGAACCTTCAACTGTCTAGAAGCATAAGCAAGAAATTTACCCTGTTGCATCAACACATAACCAAACCAATTCAAGAAGCATCACAATATACTATAAACCCCTAACCCTTAACTTTAACTGCAAGAATCGGTGCTAAATTAAAAAAGGCCTTAAGCTTCAGAAAGCTCACCTTACACTCATTAGACTACTAGAAAGGGATATTCTTCTAATTCAATCTTTTTAAAGGCGTTGGAATCGAAGATAACCCCTACACAAACCGCTGATAGTAACCTGCTAAACCGAGGAAACAACAAACCTTGGTAGGAGAAGTTGGCCAAGCACAATCATGAACTACCTCTATCTTGGGTGGATTTACCATAATCCCATCCTTGGACAGCACCTTTCCCAATAATGCTACGGACTTAAGCAAAAACTCACACCTAGAGGACTTGGTATGCAACTGTTGATATCGCATGGTCTGAAGCACAATTCTCAAACGCTGGTCATGCTCCTCCCTAGTCTTTCAGTACACTAAGATTTTATCGATGAATACTATAACAAAGGAGCCCAAATAGGCCTTTAACACACTGTTCATCAGCTCCATAAATGTTGCTAGAGCATTGGTCAAACAAAAAGACATGACTAGGAACTCATAGTGGTCGTAACAAGTACTAAAGTAGTCCTTGGAATGTCCACATTCCTAATACACAACTAGCAGTAGCCTGATCTAAAATCTATCTTAAAAAATCTATTACTCCCCGTAGCTGATCAAATAAGTAACCGATGTGTGGCATCAGGTATGTGTTCTTAATGGTCACTTTATTCAGCTGCCTATAGTCAATACACATACACAAGGAGCCATCTTTCTTCTTCACAAATAGAATAGAAGAACCCCATGGAGATATGCTAGGCCTAATAAATCTTTTACCTACAAGATCTTTAAGCTGCTCCCTTAACTCCCACAATTCAGATGGTGCCATCCAATATAGTAGAATAGAAATAGGCCAAGTATTCGGCTCAACATCAATGCCAAATTTGATATCGCGATCAGTTAGGTAAATCAGTAGGAAAGACATCAGAATACTCACAAATCACAAGAACTGACTTAAGTGAAGGTGTGACGACATTATTGTCACGAACATAAGCAAGATAAAAAAAATCCCTTTCCGATCAACTGTCGCGCCCTTAGAAATGATATAATTCCCCTTGTCACATCACTATCAATGCCCTGCAATACTATCAGAGGGATATAGGGCATACACAAAGTAAAAGTCTTGGCAAATTAATCTAAGACCGCAGAACAAGGGGATAGCCATTCCATGTCTAGAATCACATTGAAGTCTACCATATCTAGGATAACAAGGTCTACCCAAGTGTCATACAAAAAGATAGTCACCACACAGAACCTGTATACACGATCCACTATTAAAGAATCACCCACGGGAGTAACTACACATAAGGTACCGGTAATGGCTCGCATGATAACCCCAGATGACTAGCAAAGTAAGAGGATACATAAGAATTTGTAGACTCTAGAATTATTAATACAGAAGCTTGCTGATGACAAATAGAGATCGTAACTGTGATGACAACATCTGAGGCCTCAGCCTCTGGCCTACCAAGAAAAGCATACATATGGTGACGTCCTCTATGACCACCTGACCTCCCTTGCTAGGAAGCACCTCTAGCACCTTTGGACCACCCCTACTACACTGTGCACCATCTCTAGCTAGTGGCAGTAGAGCACTGGGAGTCTGAACCAGCTAACCTACCAACTGCCCTACCTGAACCTGGGATAGTCCCTAATGAAGTTCCCCAACTCACCATACTAGGAGCACCCTTTGTCTAAAAATGGATAATGAGAAGATCCTGCTAAACAAGACTGGCCACCCCAACTCGAATACCTAAAGTGTGAACCTCGTAAAGTCTGACCTGAACTTGAATAACCACCCTCTATAATCTGTAGCGCTACATAAATGATCCTACCAGACAAAATGTACTAAGGGTGAACTCTACTAGAGAAACCACTACATCGGGACTTAGAACCACTGAAACCACCCTAACCACGGGGCCTCTTGTCGCCGCCTCCATAGGCCTCACGACATATCCCCTTGATAGTCCGTGCATGATCCCTAGCTAGAAGGAAGGTAGACCTTGATAGCACTAGCTGCTTTGTTTCCATATGGAGTGGTAAAGTCAACCCCCTAACAAATCTACGAACCCGTTTGTGCTCTTTTCGAATAATCATGGAGGCATAACTAGCCAGCTTATGGAACTACAACTCATACTCTGTGACAGACATTGAGCCCTGCTAAAGGTATATGAACTCATCCCTCAATCTCTCTCTCATGCTGTGAGATATATACTTCTCCAAGAAGGCCTCAGAGAACTAGGCCCAAGTCATGGGAGGCAACTCGGCTGGTTTGCACTCAAGGTAAGCTCTCCACCATTGCTTAGCTGACCCCTTAATCTAAAATGTAGTGTAATCTACCCCATGAGACTCCACTAAGCCAAAGTTATGCAACCTCTACTAGCAACTCTATAGAAACCCATTGGCATCCTCTCTCGGGGCACTTGAATATCTCGGAGGAACAAACATGATAAATCGACCAAGCATATTCTGCTCTTCAAGAGACATAACTAGACTAGCTAAAAAAGGCTTCGCAAAGATTGGTATTAGCAATATCTCTAGATAGGGAGCCGCAATAGCAAGCTGCACTCCTAAAGCCTGGACCCCATATGCTGCTACCTGGGCTGAAGGTTATGCCTCAAGTTTATCCTATGAACTACTTAGAGTACCACATAAAGCCCTTGCCTATGACATGTAATCCAAACAACTAAGGATCCTCACCATGGTATCCTAAAGAACTGGCTTGGCTACAAATTTTTCTGGAGGCTGGGCTGGCACCAAGCCATCTGACTGATGCTGTAAATCATCAATCTCAATCTTTGGCTCATATGACGGTACCCTAGCTTGACCCCAAGCTGGCACTGTAGCACATGCCCGACCTCTACCTTTAGCTCTATCTCTACCTTGACCCGTAGTTGGGGCCCTGACTATAGATGTAGGAGCCTAGTCCACTAATCATCTCATTCGAACCATCAGGGAAAGTATGAAACAAATAAAGACTTAGAAGTAGGAAGAGCCAAGAACGCATGATAAGGGATCAAAAGGTCAAATTTTCCTAAGAATGCCCTATAGCCTCCCAAAAAGATAGGATATGGACGTCATCGTACCGATGAACGAGACTCTACTAGGCACTTGCACTTGTATTGGTAAAATCGATGAACCTAAAGCTTTGATATCATGCTGTCATGACTCATAATTGAGCCATGATGGCACCTAATACAACCCCCCCCTCCAGTATGTAAGCAAAAATAGAAAATTGAATGCTGAAAGTGAAGACCAACTTAACAATAAGGGAGCGGAAATAACCAACGTGCCACAAAGTATAGATATATACATAAAAGGTACAAAATATACAACATGGGCCCGATGGAAATAATAAAGACAATATACACTAGATACCAACCACAAACCTACTGTCACTGGTACAAGAGCCACTAAATGTAAGAGAATAGGGCTATACAAAGAAATACAAGTATCTTACAATTATAGAATATAGATAGGACATACAATATGGGAAGTAGTAATTCTCCGGATTGAGGGGCTCACCATGATCTGATTCAGCAAAAGAACCCACGAATGAGCAAAGGATCAACGAAGGTGACTCGTACTGGGAGTTGCATCCAAAAAAGAGGTAAAACTGTAATATGACTAGAAAAACATGGGATACTCAGTAGACATCATACGTCGATTGATCTCAGAAGATAATATATAATATAAAATACATGGGAGGATTTCTCTATCGAAAACTAGTCTAGAAATCACAAAAGGTAAAAGGTGAGGTGAAATATATAAATAATACACGAATATACAAATATAAATGTACGCAAGAGTAATGCATTGTAGTATGGAATGATGCAATGCAATATGTGTCCAATGCAATATGTAGTGAAACCCATCAATGACCTTTGGCCACCCGACATCTCAGATCGGACATAATGAAAATGAAACCCAACAAAGAACTCCGGCTGCTCAACATCTCACCTTGGATGTAGTAACAATGACAACCCAAAAAATATCTTGGGCCGCTCGGCATCTCATATTGGATATAGATAGAAAAAGTAAAGTGTAACTGATCTGGCATCTTTTCTCGAACCAAATTTACTAGTGGAACAAATCTTTTATAAAATCAAAAATTCTTAAAATAGTAGTACACTCCCTCAGAGCTCAATTCAGTAAAAGAAGAGACATTTTTAGTTTAAAAGTCGAAAATCAGTATTTTTACTTCAATCATACTCAAATCCATATGCTCACTCAAGTGTGTGTTTGTTTATATATATATATATATATATATATATATTAGCATAAAATTCCACACCAAATAGGATAAATCACCCTCCACAACACAATCATACTAAACTGGAGTCCAGCCACACCAATGCCACGTCCACAGACCCACAATCTCATAATAGAGGGGAAAGTAGGGATTGTAAAGCGATAACAAGTCCAACAAATTGATAATAACTAATAATCCCAAAGAAACACCTCTTATCTAATTCTATTGAGAACACCACTCCTTATCCCAATGATATCCACAATATAACAACTAACCATCCAAATAAGGCTTGTAAGGGAATACAATACTGAAATCCTTGAAATTTGGCCAATAACTCGAAAAACCATTACAACCTTATTCTAACTATAAAATAATCCAAATATCTTAAAACATATAAAATATACTACAAACTGATCCATGTTTAAAGAAAGAAAATCATAACCTACTCTATGGCCGAATATTAAGCGACGAATCATAATTCAGAAGCTTTTCCCCTTCCATGATGAATAGGATGGTTGTCACACTATTAAAAATATGACTTACTCATCGAAACGAGGCTAACAATACCCATATTGACATATTTTAATTTGATATTAAAATTGAGTCAAAAATCGACCCTCGGGTCCTTCTAACGAAAAGTAAAGTTGTTACAGCACTATGTTCCTCAAAGGTTTAGGAACTCACACCCGGAATTTGGGAAAAAATGGAGCTCCTTCCGGAGCTCAAATCAGCCCAAAAATATCAATATCATAAAATAAGAAATTCTAGGATTTGGAGCTCAAAAATATGGATTAAACACGAAAATGAAGCTATGATTTTCTAACAAATAAAGAGGAGAAGATAATTTACCTATTTTCTCAAGAATCTACTAAGAAAGGGTGGAAATTGCCACTTATAGAGCTCTCAACAATGATGGGTCGAGATTTGCATGAAATGAGATGAAAGGAAAGTGATATGCCTATAAAGCTATCGATTTTTTGCTGCAGTGGACTCCGAATTACCATGACGGCTCTGCCACAACATTCTTTGGCTGCTATAGCGAGATGCCTAGCATTATCCACAACTCAAACATCAAATAGACCCCCAAAATTCATTTTGATTGTCGTGAACACAAACCTTATTTGTTTTCCATGTGGAAACAACATTTCGGACTCAATGGAATTGATGAAATGACAAACAGAGGTTGTTATGAAAAGACGAACTCTTAAACAACATAAAAGCAATCGCTCAAATGTCCAAAATGAGTCTGAAAACCATGGGAACCAAACTAAAGGTCCCATTAGCCTAAACATCCATGTTCCAAAGCTAATGGCACTCACAAGGTTCTCATCTGAAACCATTTAATAAGAATGCTAATCGAAGCAAACCATTTCGAGTTTAAAGACTCCAAAACTCATCTAAAAACTTTGGGAACCATGTTACCTATCCCCGCAAGTCACAAAAGCAAAGTAGAAGCTGTGGGCAGGGTTAAAACAAAAAAAATGCACAAAAGTAAGGAAATGACCAGGAGGGTTGTTACACTAACATGAGGATCTGAGCTTAGAAAGGGAGATAATAGGGGCATTAGCTTCCCTATATGTGTGAGAGAACTTCACGTCATGACCATGAAGAAAAAATCTCTTAATATCATTAAACTAGTTGGTAAGAGACCAAGGAGGAGTAAATCTATTAGTTAGCCAAAACAACCAACAGGTTGGGTAGTTTCAAGATGACCGGAATGGCTCTAAAAGTGGATGATTTTTTTTCCTTCATACTTAGCACTACATTTGATCTTCCAAATATTCCAATGAAATAGAATAGGCAAAGCACGAATAATCAAATTATGAGCGTCATTATGGTACTTATGAGTCCACTTTATGAGAAGGAGCCTGAAGCTTACATTACTGGTAGAGATATCTATTGAAGAAGCATAATGATTCCGCATAAAAGCAGCAACACTACTAGCACTAGGAATATGATTAGTGGATTCATTAATAGGAGATCAACAACAGACACATTTAGAATCCACAAGAGTTCTAATAAGTGAGACTTTATCGTTCGCAGGGAGCTTCTTTCTCAAAGATCTCCAGATAATAAAAGAGTACTTGAAGGGAATACTTCTATGCCAATTCCTAGTATTGGTGAAAAGAACCATTTTATTTGCTTGAAAATATACCAAGCACTAGAACAACTGAACTTACCACTGGTGTTGGGCATATAGATAGAAAATTCTTTTAATCATCCTCCAGTTTAGAAAGCAAATCTTAAAAGGCCAAAGGAATATGGATTTTTTGTGTTGTAGAAACCCAATAATGGAAACACCTGATCATGTTTTCAGTAGAGGAGATGTTGTGACTTATATTTGGAATAAAATAAGAGCCTCTTGGAATCCAAAATACCAACAACATAAAAACATTATGAATAATTGGTCAGAAAAGAAGCCTAATAATTTGGTCCACAAAATGGTGCTTCATATTACCTCTCTGGTTGTGTGCTGGCGAATATGAAAGAGTCATACTTCATGTATGTATGATGACAAGAAAAATTTCTACATCAAAGGCATGAATACAATAAAGTACGAACTATTAAGGCTGTCCTTAATAAGGTGTATTTCAATATTCAGTGGATGGACAATTAGGATCAGATATGTGAGACTGTTGAAAAACTAAAGCCCATAATTAGAAGTAAAAAGGTTATGTGGACTAAGCCGAATGTAGGAGTGGTAAAAATTAATATTGATGGTAGTTTTAATAGAAAGTCCGAAAAAAGAGGTATTGGAGGGATTTTAAGGGATGATCATGGTGAGTTTATTATGGATGTTGTTATCCGTATTCAGTGCAAATCGAATAACACCCCAGAATTTAAAGCTGCCATGTTTGGGCTAAATTGGTGCATTGAATAGGGGTTCGCCAACATTTTCCTTGAAACGGACTCCTTCTTGACTGTCTACATGATTTGCGGAAAGACTAACAATAATAGAAGAATGAAGAGAGAAGTTTATGCCATGGTGTTTAAGTGTGCTTTGGCCAATGTAGTGGTTATGTGTTGCTTAAGGGAATCTAATACTATTCGAGACTCAATGAAAAAGTTTGAGTAATACCCCGAAAGTGCCTAAGACAAGACTCGATATTTGAAATGAAAAGTATCAGAAATCTGAGTGTTCTTCTCAAAATGAGTTGTGGTATGGGTCGTTGTTTGGACTAACGATCCGTTCGAGGTGCTTTTACTGAGAATCTGTAGAGTAGGCTAGGAAGTAACGGATGTCAGGATGACTCATTGGTTGAAGTAATGAGTCGTGGGTCAGAGTCGTTGTTTGGTTCTAGATTGGCAGGAGAGGAGGTACGACTGGTGGGATGACCCGTGGTGAGGAACCACAAATCATGGTAAGGACCCATTGGTTGGGGGCTAGGTTTGCAGAGCTGGATGGTAGAGGTCAAGGTACAATCCGTGGTGAGTGAAGATGGGTCGTTACATCCACCCGTAGGAAGGAGCAGGGATTTTCTTCCAGTCTTTGTAACAAAAGGATTCAAGGATCCGTTGGAAGATGGTATGAGTTGTGGTATGGTACATGGGAACTTCAGCACACATAGGTGAGTAGTGGCTCTAACGAGAGGAAATCACGACCTATAGGATCAAGGTACAATCTGTTGGGTCGGTCGTGGTACTGGTAGTGCAGAACTTCTAGGATTTTCACTAAGGGTATTTTCATCATTTCTAAGCCCTAGGGTCCTAAATTACATCATTTTAGGCTCTGAATAGTGTGTTTTAAGTGGGGTAAGTTCATTCTACGGATCCCCACTCCATGCATGCAATCTAGAGCCTTCCTTGAAGATCAAGTTTGAGGGATTCATCAAAATTCTCTCCAATCTCCTTTGGGCTTTCAAGTGGAAGTGTGAATTCGATTTACCCAGGTATGTGATGCTATGAATGACGGTTCCTTTCACTCTCATGCCCTAAATTCCTCTAAATACTATGGATTTTAATTATAGATTCAAGTTTCATGATATATGGGGTTTATTCCAATTATTGTGAAATTATCTATCATCTATTTATGGGTCGATTCCTTTCAAGTATTAAATCAAGTTTTATGATCTAATGGCAGATTTGATGACTATTTTGAATATAAATTTATATATTTGAATTTAAATCTAATTATTCCCAATTATGCATGTTTTTATGAAAAGTCAAGTTATGATTTCATTATGATCTTGATCTAAATTAGCCCAATTATGATTTATGCTTCACAATATGATTTCTCTCAAGTAATTATCATGGATTTATGAAATGTCAAGTTTATACATGTTTTACAAGTATGCATGAATTTCATGATTTATGGACTTATGATTATCACCGACTCACGGGCCTTATTACATGGTTAGTTCATGTATTTAAAGCATGCTTATGATTATTATAATTTAAATTAGCCCATGCATCTCATGTATGTTTTTCCTACCATAATATGAGCACTATATATATTTTGTGTGTAGTATTTAACACCGAGTAGATCCGGGTCTAGGCATACCCCGAGTCTCAAAACTATGTGCCAATATAGCAATGATGGGACCTCCTTTGAGATTGTTCCCTTTTGCCTGTATGGGCCTTTCATGAGTGATAACATACCTCTTTTCATGGGTCTACCCTTGGCAAGATGCGAACACCGTCCCGACTAGGGGTTTACAAGTCAAGCTCCATGTTTTCTCATGTAGTGTATGTTGGTTATAATAATATCCCATTTTTCCTTATGATTTACACATGGTTATGTTTATGTTAATTTAGCTCAAGTTATGTTTAAAGAAGCTCTTCTCCTATGATCATGATTATGACTGATTTATGAATGTTTTGAAAACCTTGAGCCCTATGTTTACATTATGGTATTTACTTTATGATCATGTTGTCCTACTCTTAAGAACTCTTATGCATTTTAACTATCCATTTTTACTTACCTTTAATACTTAGTACATTTCAAGTACTGACCAAATACTCTATGTTGTATCGTTTCATGATACAGGTCTGTGGAATCAGTCTCAACAGCATCATTAGCCCCTATTTCCCTTTTAGACCTATCCAGCCAGTGTTGGTGAATCTTCATCCTTTGAGTACGTTAAGTCATGGGTCAACTTGGAGCCTCTCGAGGTTTTTAGTCCTGTGTGTCAATCTGGATCTATATTCAGGTCGTAAAAAACTTGGTATCAGAGTATTAGGTTTTGAAGTATCCAAGGGTGTGTGAAAGCCACGTTTAGTAGTCTTTTTCATGGGTGTGAAGTGCGCCACACTTATGACGAAGTGGCTCTGAAACATTTTAGGAAATTTCCCTTTTTTCATGAACTATGTTATTCAATGAAAAGTTTCTCTATTCTTCTAACTTGTTCTATACGCATTTGCAAAATCATTCCTACTCGCTGAGTTATCAGAAGGAGAAATAGGATTAGAAATGGCCACGAGAATTGCAATGGAGATGGGCACTAGCAGGCCAGACTAGCCCATGAGGAGTATGTACCTGAGATGATTGCCCACGCTGAGTTCAGGGCATCCATACAGATACTAGCTCAGGCCTTGACTGCCTAGGTCAATCAGCAGGCTGTAGCACATTTCCATAAGAACGATAATGTGGCGGCGGCAAGAGTCAGAGATTTTTTGAGGATGAACCCTCCAGATATTCTTGGGTTAAAGGTGGACGAGGATCTACATGAGTTCATTAATGAGGTTCTGAAGATCATTGAGATCGTGGGGGTGACTGGAAAGGTGTGTGGCGATCTAGTCTCATATCAGTTGAATGGGGTTGCGCACATCTAGTTCAAGTAATGGAAGGATAGCAAGGAAGTTGAAGCAGGCCCTATTGGTTGGGAGGAGTTTCATGCTGCATTTTTGGATCAGTTTTCCCTTGTGAGATGAGGGAGATTAAAGCAACGGAGTTTGTGAACCTGAAACAAGGTAACATGACAGTCCAAGAGTATGCTTTGGAGTTCACTCGTTGTCCAAGTATGCACCAGATCTAGTGGCTGATCAGAGAGCTCGGGTGAATAGGTTCGTACATGGAGTGGTGGACTACCTGGACAAGGATTGTAGGATCTCCATGCTTCATCAGGATATTGATTTTCCCCTATTGGTTTTGTACACCTAGCAGATGGAGGTGGTGCATTTGAGAGAGAGGCCAAGAGGTCTAGGACATATAGTGTTGGGTTCACTCAGCAGTTTTTTACCCCGAAAGCAAAGATCAAACCCGGGAGTTGAAATAGAGAAAACTGGATTTTCTACACCAAGTCACAGAACGAGTCATCTTGTGACCCACTAGGATGACCACGAGTCGTTAAGTGACTTGTGGTAAGGTGTATGACTTTAGTTGGAAATTCAGGTTTTTAGGTCACCACGGGCATGGCCACGAGTCGTGGTCAGCCGCACGACTCAATAAGTCAGTCATGGTCAAGGTTGGTTTAAGAAAGGGGAATTTTTGGCAGTGAAGGTAACGAGAGGTGACCATGAGTCGTGGTCACCAGTAATGACTCAATGGGTCCCTCGTGATGAGCCTCAAATGAAAGGTTGGCAGTGTATTTAAATACTTCTAACCACGAGTCGTGGTCCATGGAGACGACTTGTCCAATCCCTCGTTGGGACTGGTAGTCTATTTTTTCCTGTGAGTTTAATAAGGGCTTTTTCGTAAGTTCTATTATTCTAAAGCCTAAACTACATTGTTTTAAGCACTGAATAATGAGTTTTAAGAAGGGTAAGTTCATTATAAGCTATTCCTGATTCATGCTTGCAAGTTTAGAAATCTAGAGGGGTAATCAAGCTCAATCTCTCCAAGTTCTTCTCAATTCTTCCTTGGGCAATTAGAGGAGTTGTAGAATTAGATTCTCTTAGGTATGTAGAGGTTATGAATGGGTGAATTTTTTCACAACTATGCCCAATCCACCCTCTAATTCATGAAAATCTATATGTTGATCCTATGGGATTTTACCCAATGCATGAAGTTCCTAAGTTTCTACCATGGGTATGATCTAAGCATGTTTCTATTGTTGAATTATGATTCATGGGCAAGTTTTATGATGTTTTCAATTATAAATCATGTTTTCAAGTTTTCTAAATTATGATGCCCATCCATGACAAGTTCATGAAAGTTGAGATCTATGATGTATGTTCAAGTATGTTTAGATATTTATGAGAAAAGCATGTTTTCAAGTTACCCATGTCTATAATCATGTTTTCAAGTGAATCAAGTATTCACAATTATGATCAGCTTGTGGTATGATTTGAGCCAAGGCTCCTCATTTATGATTTCAGATTTTATATGTAAATGATTATTCAGCTTCACCACTACACGATGGACAGCTTCATTGAAAAATGATGGACAACATATGAATATTTTTTGGAGTAGTGTCTAGCACTGAGTAGGCTAAGGGTCTGTCAATGCTATGCGTCAGAACTACGAGCTAACGTAGGTATGATAAGATTACTTGGGACATCCTTTGAAGCTTTCCACTGCCCCAAGCGGCCTTCATCTTGATATTGATATCATGGTAGTGCCCTTAGCCCTAGAAAGGCTTTGGATAGCTCTGCCTACTTGAGTGTGATAGTCGGGACCACGTAAGCTCTATCGCGGTAATGTCGGTTACATGCCGAGTCTCCCATTGTTCCTAATGATTTCAGTTATGCATGTTTATCATTCATGACATATATATATATATATATATATATATATATGCTTTAAGCAAGTTTGACCCAATGTTTCGTTTTACTTATGATTATTAAATTTCAGCTTTGGATCATTCGATTTAGTTATGATGTTAAGTTATACTCAGATCATGATTTCAGAAAATAACATGTAAGCCCTACTCTCAGATTCTTATCTTGATTATGTTTAATATTATGCATGTTTTAATGCTTTTACTTACTTAAGCAGTTTTACATACAATACATACTCGGTACATTCCACGTACTGACCGCATAATCTATGCTGTATCATTTTATGATACAGGTTCCGATCTTCAGACTCAACTCCGTCACTAGCCAGTTCTCGGGGTTAGCATCCAGTCTCAGTTGGTGAGTCCTCATCTCTCGAGGACCATTCCTTATCAGTTATCTTTATATTTTCAGTTTAAAACTTAGAGTGTTAGTTGGGGTCTTATCCCATCAACTCATCAAACATAGAGGCTTTTAAGACATAGATTGTATTATGATTCAGACTCATGTTGTATGTTCAGATTTTATGTTATGTTCAGATTTTTTTTCATGTTTATCATGTTGATCTTCCACTTTTATTGATTGAGTTAGATGTTATATTCACACCATGGGTCGAGCTGGAGCCTCTCGAGGTTCCTTGTCCTGTGTCTCGATCCGGGCCTATGTTTGGGCCGTGACAAGAAGAAGTCCAGTGGTGGTCACCGCCCTCAGATTCAGCAAAGGTCGTCAGCCCTGGTACCATCATCAGCTAGTCCCATCCAGATCTAAACATGATCAGAGAGGTAGAGCGTCAGGATAGAGGGGCCAGGGAAGCACTGCGGGAGATCGCACTTTCCCAGCCGGTATGAAGTCCGACAAGAATCACCTAGAGAGTTGTTTAGTTGGCTCAGACGCTTGTTTCGGGTGTGGAAAGCCCCGACACAGACTTAGGGATTTCCCTTCAGCCAGACCAGGTGATGGTGGAGCCCGTATCCTAGCCACTAGTTCATCAGCTCCAGTACCATGTCTCTTCCAGCAGGGTGCTTCTACTAGCCTAGCTAGCGGCTAGCGCCAGAACATGTTCTATGCACTCTTGTCACAATATGATCAGGAAACTTTGCTCTATGTGGTGACTGGTATGTTGCGAGTATTCCACCTGGATGTTTATGCATTTCTAGATCCAGGGGCTACCCTATCTTTTGTGACTCCTTATGTTGCTATTAGTTTTGCTGTCAGTCTCTAATGTTGTCAGTCTCAAAAACTACTCCAGTCGGTGACTCAGTTATAGCTCGACAGGTGTATAGAAATTGCCCTATCACCATCCTTTAGAAGGTCACCTCACCTAACCTAGTAGAGTTAGTTATGACTGAATTCCATGTTATCTTTTGCATGGATTAGCTAGATGCATGTTATGCTTAAGTAAATTGTATAAACCGTGTTGTAGAGTTCCGATTTCCGGGTGAGCTAGTCCTAAAGTTGAAGGGTAGTTTAGTTGTGCTTGTAGGTTGCTTCATTTTCTACCTTAAGGCTAGAAAGATGATTTCTAAGGGTTGTGTGTATCACCTAGGTAGGGTCAAGGATGATACGTCTGAAATCCCAACTATCCAGTCAGTCTTGGTAGTGTGTGAGTACCCAGAAATGTTTCCAGATGATTTATCGGGAATCCCTCCCAAGAAGGAGATTGATTTTGGTATCAACCTTCTTCCTGATACATAAACTATATCTATTCATCCTTACAGAATGGCTCCAGAAGAGCTAAAGAGTTGAAGGAGCAGTTGAAAGACCTCTTACGTAAGGGATTCATCAGACCTAGCAAATCCCCATGGGGTGTGCCAATTCTCTTTGTCTGCAAGAAGGATGGTTCTCTTCGAATGTACATTAATCATTGGCAATTGAACAAAGTTACCATCAATAACAGGTATCCTCTCCCCAGGATTGATGATTTGTTTGACCAGCTTTAGGGTGCCAAGTTCTTTTCAAAGATAGACTCAGATCCGGATACTATCAACTCAGGGTTCGGGAGAGTGATATTCCGAAGATAGCCTTTAGGATTCGGTATGGTCATTATGAGTTTTTATTTATGTCTTCTGTACTAACGAATTCCCCTACAACTTTTATGGATTTGATGAACAGGGTGTTCAAGTCATATTTTGATAAGTTCGTGATTGTATTCATAGATGATATTGTCATATACTTTCGGAGCAAGGAGGAGCATGCCGCTCATTTGAGGGTGGTACTACAGATACTTAAGGATCACCAGTTATATGCTAAGTTTAGAAAATGTGAGTTTTGGTTGAATTCGGTGGCAATTTTGGGTCATGTGGTGTCGAGTGAGGGTGTATAGGTAGACTTCAAAAGATAGAAGCGGTGAAGAATTGGCCTAGATCGGTGAATCCTTCATATTTCAGGAGTTTCGTGGGTTTAGCTAGTTATTATCGGAGATTTGTTGAAGGGTTTTCATCTATTGTAGCACCGTTGACTAGATTGATCCAGAAAAAGGTAAAGTTTCAATGGTCGGAGGCTTGTGAGAAGACTTCCAAGAGTTAAAGACTCAACTCACCTTAGCACCAGTGTTGATCCTACCTGAGGGTACTGATAGGTTTGTGGTATATTATGATGCTTGGAGGATCGTCCATGGTTGTGTATTAATGCAGAACGGTAAGGTTATAACATATGATTCCAGGAAGTTGAAGATCCATGAAAAGAACTACCCGGTTCATGATCTTGAATTGGCGGCAGTAGTATTTGCCTTGATGACTTTGAGACACTATCTTTATGGGGTCGATGTGGATGTGTTTACGGACCACAAAAGCCTGCAATACGTGTTTACCCAGAAGGATCTGAATCTATGCTAGAGGAGGTGCTTGGAGCTTTTGAAGGACAATGATAAGAGTATCCTTTATCATACGGGAAATGCAAATATGGTGGAAGACGCTCTTAGTAGGATTCCTATTTAAAGTGTGTCCCACATAAACTAGGAAAGGAAGGAATTAGTGAAGGATGTCCATTGTCTTACATGGCTAGGAGTCCGCCTTGTTGACTCGATAGATGGTGGTTTCATTGTTTAGAATGGATCAGAATCATCTTTAGTGGCTGATGTTAAGGCTAGGCAAGACGAGGATCCTATTTTGGTGAAGTTGAAGGAAGCAGTTCAGAATTAGAAGTTCAAGGTTTTCTCCTAAGGGAGAGATGGTGTGCTCCGATATTAGGGTCATTTGTGTGTACCGAATGCTGGAGACTTGAGGGAGTGGATGTTGCATGAAACTCATGGTTCTAGATACTCTGTACATCCAGGTGCCACCAAGATGTACCATGACCTATGGGAAGTCTATTGGTGGAATGGCATGAAGAAGGACATAGCAAAGTTTGTGGCTAAGTGACCGTATTGTCAACAGGTGAAGGTTGAGCATGAGAGACCATGAGGTGTGCTTTAAGACATTAGTATCCCTACTTGAAAGTGGAAGGAGATCAATATGGACTTCATTACAGAGTTGCCTCGCACTCGTCGATAGTATGACTCTATTTGGGTGGTCATGGACAGGTTGACTAAGGCAGCTCACTTCCTATCGGTCAGAACGACTGATTTAGCGGAGGATTATGCTAAATTGTATATTCGAGAGTTATTTTGGTTGCATGGAGTTCCCTTGTCCATCATATCATATAGAGGTACTCAATTTACCTCCCGGTTTTGGAGATCATTTCAAAAAGGACTTCGTACCCAAGTTAAGCTTAGAACAGCGTTTCACCCAATAACAGATGTTCAGGCGGAGCGGACTATTCAAACTCTTGAGGATACGTTGAAAGCGTGTGTGATCTCAAGGGTAGTTGGGATGATCATTTTCCTCTGATTGAGTTTGCATATAACAACAGCTAACAGTCTAGCATTTAGATGGCTCTGATAGAGGCTTTTCATGGGCGGAGGTGTAGATTACCTATTGGTTGGTTTGAAATCAGTGAAGCTGCAAGGATAGGACTAGATTCAATCCATGAAGCCATGGATAAAATATAGCTTCTAAGGGACAGATTGAAAATAGCTCTAAGTTGTTAAAAGTCCTATGGGGATATTAGGAGGTTGAGTTTGAAGTTGATGATTGGGTGTTTCTGAAGGTATCCCTCATGAATGGAGTGATGAGGTTCAAAAAGTAAGGGAAAATCAGTCCCTTCTAAGTTTGTCCATACCGGATTGTGAAACGGGTTGGCAAGGTAGCATATGAGTTGGAGTTGCCCTCAGAATTAGCTTCAGTTCATCCAGTTTTTCATGTATCGCTCTTAAAGAAGTTGTAACACCCCAAAACATTGCTATACCAAACTTAGACCTTGCAAGAAAAATACAGAAGAAACTACGAAAAATGCCTTAGAACGATTGAGACAACGATTCATAGTCAGCTCCAACGACTCATTGTGTTAGACGTGGTCAGCCCTGCTTGGTCCTTCAGGAGTGCAAGGGACGTGGAATGACCCGTTAAGAGAACAACGAGTCGTCCGGTCACTCATTGGTTTCCCAGCTCAGAACTCCTTTTCCAGGACCCCACGACTCAACCAATAAGTCGTTGTTTGATACAATGACTCATGGTGTAAGTCATTGGTTGAGAGTCCCAAAAACCCTCTACAGTGACAATGAGTAGTAGCAACGACCCGTTGTACCATACAATGAGTCATTTTCACCAGCCGTTGTGACAAGTTAGGGATTTTTATAAATTCTTCCAGTTAAGGTAACGATTGGACACAATGACCCATTGGGTCCACCAATGAGTCATTGTGTTGCTCGTTGTCAGGCCTCCCAGTTTTCTCATCTAGTGACCACGGGAGGAACCAACAACCCGTTGGTTCATCCAATGAGTCATGGTGTCTCTCTTTCCCAAATCTAGTGAACCTAGAACCTAGATAGTAGGATCAACAACTGGTCCCAACGAGTCGTGGTCTCCACCAACGACTCGTTAAGTGACTCATTGGTCCTCTATCGGGCAGTTTTTCAGATTTTATTCCAGGGTTATTTTCATAACTTTCTAGCATTTTTAATCTTAAAACCCTATTGTTTTGGCTCTTTTAGGAGGGAGTTAAAGGGGTAGAACGACATTCCCCCTTCATTTTCTCTCATTCCCTCAAATCTATAGCGTAGAAACAGTCAGGAAGCACAGAGAAGAGCTAGGGCACTCATCTACTTCCTAAAAGAATTTCTCAAGGATTTCCTATGGAGATTTATTATCCAGGTGTGTAGGAATTCAACAAGGGAATTCTCCTTCCCATATGTCCCCAAAACCCTTCTATCAGTTACAGTCCTGTGGATTCGAAATGTAGAAAGTTTTCAGACAATATTCTTTAAGATTTCAAGTGCAATATTATTGATGATATTAGCTGCTTTATTATTCCCAATTTCTAGGAATTTTGTGAAACTAGCATCTAGTGGAATGATTTAGCTCTAGTTCTCAGTTCAGTAAAATTAGAATCTTGCGTGCTGAACTAGTTTTTTCATGTAGCTTGATTCTATCAGTTTTAGGATCCCCATGTTGTTAGTATATGTTGAAATCTCAGCCAGATGCATGTTAGTCCAGTCTCAGTGAGATTGTTAGCATACTCAGTCTTGTCTAGAAATGTCAGCTGATCAGTTTGACTACAGTCGTTTCTTGAGGTGTCAGTGATGCCTCCCAGTTATCATCTGTTAGACTCAAATATTATATTTTAGTGGTTCTTTAGATGGTTATGACACTTCTAGCTAAGAAAATCTGACCAGTCTTAGAACCCCAGCTTAAGATTTTAGTTTGTTCTTTAGACGGTTATGATGCTTCTAGATAAACAGCTTTGTCTAGTCTTAGAACACCAGTTACCAAATCCGGTTCGATAAGACTCTTAGGGTACTTCTAGATAGGTATTCCTGACTTAGTCTTGGGCCCTAGTTTCAAGCTATCAGCTTAGTAGTCAGTCTAGGACTATCCAGTTGGAGTAGGACTTAGCACCGAGCATACTAGGGTTCCAACGCACCTAGGTTCCCAAACTATGTTTCCACCGTAGGTTATTTGCGGTCATACTTCCTTCACCTAAGCTATAACTTAATTTCGCAGCTCTTTCCAAAAGGCGTGAATGCAAATAAAAATCATCTCTTGGATAAGTTAGCCTTTTGGCCCCAGACTTATGATCACCCATTTCATGCCTTTATACCCTAGCAAGGAATATTGGGTCCTACCAATGGGGTGTATACATCGGAATCCACGTGTAGCTCACGTGGTTATATGTCGGTTATAGACTCTCCCATTAGTTTGTTCAGAATAGTTTCAGTTTGCTCTGTTCAGTATAGTTAGTTCAGATTCAGTATCTCAAATTTAGGGCATGTCTATGACCATCAGATAGGGTCATTTTGAGTGTCTCAGTATACTTCAATTTATTTAGTTTCAACATTTCAGTTGGTCATTGCATGTCATTACAGTTTAGTTATTTATTCTCTGTATTATGTATTCTGCTACTTACATAGTACATTCAAATTACTGATGCATACCTTCTATTCTGTATCGTATTATGATACAGCTACAGGTTCTTAGTCTCAACACTGTTAGCAGATCTTCTTCAGGAGTTATCAGCCACACTAGCGATGAGTCCTCATCTTTCGAGGATAATGTTTATTTCTCTTTAATTATTTGCATACAGCTAGACTTTAGAGTTAGTTGGAGGCTTGTCCCAACAACTCATCAAATATAGATGGCTTTCAGACATAGACTCAGACATTCAAATTCTTTTCCAGATGTGTAAATTTTTATTATTCAGCTTTCCCTAAATGGTTTTATTATTTAAGCTTCCGCTATGGCTTACTCGGATTACCAGTGTTATGATAGACCATGGGTTGACTTGGGGTAACTTGTGACTCCAAGTACCGTATCTCATCCAGGGTATAGACTTGGGTCGTGAAAAACTTGGTATCAAAGCACTAGGTTTAGAGTATCCTAGGTAGTCTGAAAATCGCGTCAAGTAGAGTCCTTTTCATGGGTGTGAAGTGCGCAACACTTATGACGGGGAGGTTACGAGATGTTATTAGGAAAACTCCCTTTTTTTCATACTCATTATTGTGTGATGAAGTTCAATTCCAGAAACATTCTCCTAACTCGTGCTCTATTTCATTTTTGTGAAATCATGCGTCCAAGACGCGGTAACAGGAGAAGGACCGGCAACACTATCCGACCTGCCCCACCAGCTCTAGTAGCCCTTTAGGATGACCCAATGTCCTCCACATAGTTTAAAGAGGCAATACAACTGCTCACACAGACAGTCATGAACTAGGTGAACCAACAAGTGGTTCCGGTTAACACTAATGGGTTCACAGCAGCTGCCCGAGTTCAGGACTTCACTCAGATAAACTCTTCAGCAATCTATGGATCTAAGGTGGGAGAGGACCCACAGGAGTTTTTGCATGAGATTAGGAAGATCACCCGAATTATGGGTGTTAGCTCCTCTAAGAGTGTTGACATGGCTTCCTACCAGCTGAAAGGAGTAGCCCAGATCTGGTACGATCACTGGAATCAAGGGAGACCAGCGGGAGTAGAATCGGTGGAGTGGGAGGAAATCACAATAGCCTTCCTAGATAGATTCTTTCCTTGAGAGCTTAGGGAGGCTAAGCTAGCATAATTCATGAACTTGAAACAGGGTAACAGGATGGGGGAAGAGTATGCACTAGTGTTCACATAGTTGTCAAAATATGCTCCAGAGATTGTAGCCGAGCCAAGGGCTTTCATGCTGAAGTCCATCAATGTAGTATCGAACTTGCTCCTTAAGAAGTGCAGGACTACAATGCTCATTAAGGATATTGACCACTCCAGCCTCATCGCTCATGCCTAGCAGATTGAAGCACAAAATCTAAAAGACTTAGAGCGGGAGAATAAGCGGGAAGGACTAGCCAATCAGATTATGGCCACCAGAGGTCTGGAGGTAGTAGCCGCCCATAACAACAACAGCATCAGAAATAGAGGGCTCCAACACCCACTTCAGTCAGTGCCCCTACTTTCCAGTCCCGCAAGGATCGGAGGGGTGGAGCATCTGGCTCACAGTCGCAAAGTCACAGCGCCAGTAACCACTTCCCAACTTGCCCTAAATATGGATAGAACCACACAGGGGAATGCCTTTAGGGCCGAGAGGCTTTCTTTGGGTGTGGACAACTAGGTCATCAGCACAAAGAATTCCCGTCAGCAGGACGGAGAGATTACAATCCACCACTTCAGCAACTCCAGCAGGCCAACCAGTTCAGTAGGACAACACTTCAAGGTCGGGTGGCGGCCAACACCAAAACCATTTTTATGTTGTATCCTCTTGTCAAGATCAGGAGAGCTCACCTAATGTGGTCATTACGTCTTTTCAACTAGATGTGTATTCCCTACTAGATCTAGGAACCACACTATCGTTCGTGACTTCCTGTGTAGTTGTCAAGTTTGATATCAATCTAGAAGTCCTCTCAAAACCATTCTCAATCTCCACCCCAATTGGTGAGTCAGTTAGAGCCAACCGGGTGTATAGAAACTGCCCAGTCACAATCTTGAATAAGGTCATTCCAGCTGATCTCGTAGAGTTTGACATGATTGATTTCGAACTCATTCTTGTCATGGATTGGTTACACTTAGGTTATGCCTCAGTCAACTATAGAAATAGAGTCGTCAGATTTCTATTCCCTAATGAGATAGTTTTAGAGTGGACGGGCAATAGTTCAGCGCCTAAGGGTCGGTTTATTTCCAAACTTAAGTCGGGAAGCTTATTTCTAAAGGGTGTATTTATCATCTAGTTTGGGTCAAAGATTCCATCTCGGAAACCCCAACTATTTAGTCAATTCCAGTTGTCAGTGAGTTCCCTGACATGTTTCCTGAAGATCTTCCCAAAGTCCCTCCTGAGCATGAAATAGACTTTGGCAGAGACCTTTTTCCAGAAACTTAGTCCATCTCCATCCCTCCTTATAGAATGGCTCCATCTAATATTGAGTAGAAGGAACAACTAAAAGACCTCCTTGATAAAGGCTTCATTAGGCCCAGCACCTCTCCATGGGGTGCTCCAATATTATTCGTGCGAAAGAAAGATGGTACCTTCAGAATATGTATCAACTACCATTAGTTGAATAAAGTCACATTTAAGAATAGGTATACCCTACCCAGGATTGACAACTTATTTGATTAGCTTCAGGGAGCTAGTTGTTTCTTCAAGGTAGGTCTCAGGTCGAGGTACCATCAGTTAAGGGTCAGAGAATGTGACATATTGAAAACTGTCTTCAGAACTCGGTATGGTCACTATGAATTTTTGGTTATGGCCTTCGGACTAACTAATGCCCCCGAAGCTTTCATGGACCTGATGAACAACATTTTCAAGCCATATCTAGACATGTTCTTCATTGTATTTATTCATGAAATTCTGGTATACTATAAAAGAGAGGTAGAATATGCTAACCATCTGAGGATAGTGCTACAGATGCTCAAAGACCGCTAGTTTGCTAAGTTCTGAAAATGTGAACTCCGGTTGAAGTCTGTGACTTTGCTTGGTCACGTGGTCTCCAGTGAGGGTATTCAAGTAGATCCTCAAAAGGTAGCAACACTGAAAGACTGGCCAACACCTACTACCCCAATCGAAATCAAAAGTTTCTTGGTTTTTCAAGTCTACCCGACTATTACCGACATTTTGTGAAAGGTTTCTCCTCTATTGCATCTCCTCTAAATAGGTTGACTTAGAAAAAGGTGAAATTTCAGTGGTCAAATGCGTGTGAGAAGAGTTTCCAGGAGTTGAAAATTCTACTCACTACTGCTCCAATGTTAACCTTAACTGAAGAACAGATGGTTCGTAGTGTATTGTGACGCTTTCAGAGTTGGACTCAGTTGCGTTCTGATGCAGTAGGGTAGGGTGATAGCTTACACCTCCAGACAACTTAGGGTTTATGAAAAGAATGTAATACCCCGGGAAGGCCTAAGAATAGACCCAAGAGTTGAAAATTGAAAAGTGCAGAAAAACTGGCAAAACATAATAGAACGGACCATAGATCGACTCATGGTAACAAACCACGACTCGTTGTATGCTTTCATTGTCTGGGGAAAGGATGGTGTCAGAGGAGACCACAGGAGATGTGAGAGTTGTTGTGGGAAACAACGTGTCATCATTTTCAGTTGTAGAAAGAGGATAGGTTGTTCAAGTGACTTTCAACGGGCCTCCCAACGACCCGTTAGAATAGACCACAAGTTGTTTGTTTTGGTCGTGGTTTGGGTTTTAGTTGTTCTAGTAGACTCTACGGGGGATAACGACGATCCGTTGTTTGTTGTGAAGGGTCGTGGTGTGACCCGTTAGGATATGAGATGCCAAGTTTCAGGGGGTTAACCACGGCCGATGTGACGATTTGTTGGTTGAAGGTACAGGTCATCCTTACTGTCTATTGTTTTGGTTCTGAGAACGGGCTACCAGCAGTGGCTTCAATGAGGGATGTGACGGGTCATCGTTGGTTCCAACGACCCTTTAGTCCCACCCATAGGATCGATCTGGACAGTTTTTCGGGAAGGTTCATTAAGGGTATTTTTGACTTTTTCACGATATAAGGCCCTAAACTACATCATTTTGGCTTGGAAAAAAATCAGGGTTTTAAGAGGATGACCTATTTTAATCTCCCCGTCGTGCATGCAAGACTTTGAGATGGGGTTCAAGGGGAGATTTCAAGCTTTTCACCTCAATCCCTTCAATTTAATTCTTGGGCTTTTAAGAAGGGTTAGGAGTAAATAATTCTAGGTATGTAAGGTCTTCAATGGGTGGATTCTTCCAAACCTATGCTCCTTCTATATTAATTATCCAAAATTATTTGAAAACTTATGGGGTTTTGTATTGGATTTGTATAAAATTAAATGATTTAAGTATGGGTCTTGTGATTTTGAAATCTTATCTTAATCTACTGATTTTGATATTCTTTGAGATTTAAATTTAGTATAATATTGTTGATTTTGAATTTCTAAACATTTAAGCTTGATTATGCATGCCCCATGATGAATCGATTTTGATCCATTGATTGATCGGTTTTATTGATAAGCCCAGCATGAATTATGAATTTTTTTATGAATTTATTATGTTATCTATTATGAACTTATGAATTTCAAGGTATATGCATGATCTCCAAATATGCATGAATTTTATCAATGAGGAATTATGTTTTTGGCTGACTCACGGGCCTCAAGTCATGGCTAGTTCATTTATGTTCAACCATGTTTACGATTATCATGATTTGACTAGCCCATGAACTCATGTATGTATTATTATGAGCACTATATATGTTTTGGGAGTACTACGAACACCGAGTAGGTTCGGGGCCCATGTCAAGCCCCGGATCTCATGAACTACGTGCCACCATAGGTATGATGGGACCCCTTCATGTTTTTCCTTGGCCCAATTGTCCCTTTTCATGTGTGATCATACCCTTAATGGTTACTAGCCTTGGCAAGGTACGAATACCCTCCCGACTAGGGTTACAAGTCGGGCTTTATGTGTGCTCATATGGGGTGTGTTGGTTAAGAGAATCTCCCGCTGTTCCTCATGATTTATGCATGTTTATGATTATGAATGCTAGCTCAAGTTATGTTACGTAAGGCTCTTTCATTATGATTATGATTATGTTTACGTTACGAATGTTTTGAAAACCTTGAGCCTTATGTCATATTACGATGGTTATGTTATTAGCATGTTCCCCTATTCCTATAATTACTTACCTTGCGTACTCAGTACATTCCACATATTGATCACATACTTTCTATGTTGTATTGTTTCATGATACAGGACCCGGCTCTCAGGCTCACCCTCCTCAGTAGCTCCTCAGCGTTCGCTTCAGCTTAATTGGTGAGTCCTCATGTTTCGATGCAATATGTTCCATTAACCTGTCTTTGATGATTAGAGGCTCTTTAGACTGTAAGTTGTATTCAGTCGTCATGTATGGATCATGTATCGTATTTTCTCTGTTATTATGACATGTTTACATTTTCATATGTAATGTTTTCCGCTTATGTGAATGAATTAGATGTATGCTCATGCCATGGGTCGACTTGGGGTCTTTCGGGTGTCCTTGTCCCGTGTCTACGACTTGGGTATACTTTTGGGTCGTGACAAACATTGTATCAGAGCCATAGGTTTGAAGTCTCCTAGGGTGTCTGATAGACGCGTTAGGTAGAGTCCTTTTCATGGGTGTGAAGCACGCCACACTTATGATGAAGAGGCTTCTAGACGTTTAGGAATATTCCCTTCTTTCATGATCTATGTCATGCGATGAACTTCCTCTACTCCTCTAATTCGTGTTATTTGCATTTGCAGAATCATGCCTCCACGTTGAGTAAATGCTAGGAGGAACTGTAAAGGTTATGATCATGAGGGCACATGATGGGGAGCACCTGCCATCTCCACCAGTTCATAAGGGGCACGTACCAGAGCCAGCCGCCCACGCTGAGTTTAGGGCGCCGATCCAGATGTTGTCACATGCTATGACAGCTCAGGTCCAAAATCTGACTATGGCCTATTATCTGCAAAATGGAAATGCGGCAGCTGCTAGGGTGAGGGAAATTTTGAGGATGAGCCCTCCGGAGTTACAGGTTCGAAGGTGGATGAGGACCCATATGACTTTATTGAGGAAATTCTAAAGATCACCCAGGTTATGGGGGTGAATAATGGGGAATTTGTTGATTTGACCTCCTATCAGCTCAAGGGGGTAGCACATATATGGTTCAAGCAATGGAGAGGTGCTAGGGTAGCGTGTGCGGGCCCGATAAGTTGGGATAAGTTCCATATCGCATTCATGGATCGGTTCTTCCCTCGGGAAATGAAGGAGCTCAAGGTGGCTGAGTTTGTGAATTTGAAGCAGGGAAACATGTTAGTTCAGGAGTATGCCTTGGAGTTCACTCGACTATCTAAATATGCTCCGAAGTTGGTGGAGGATCAGCGGGCTCGGGTGAGCCGCTTTGTGCATGGATTAGCAAATTACTTGGATAGGGATTGGTGGATCGCCATGCTACACCAGGATATCGACTTTCCCCGTATTGTATTGCATGCCCAGCAAATGGAGTCAGTCTATAGGAGGCAGAGAGAGGCCATGAGGGCCAGGATCGATACCTACGGTCAGACTAGGTCAGGAAGTGGATCATGACAACAGTCTCAGCATAGAATCACTGCTCCAACTCCATCATCGGCTAGCATGCCATCCAGGTTCAGGGGAGACCAGAGGAGAAGGTCGCCAGGCTCGAAGGATCATGGTAGCATGCAGGTGGAGTTCACTTTCCCAGAGTGTGCGAGATGTGGCAAAAATCATCCCGGGAGGTGCCTAGTCAGTGTAGATGCTTGTTTCGGGTGTGGCAAACCTAGGCATAGGATCAAATATTATCCTGCAGCCGGTTCTACTACTTCAGCAGCACGACCCCCTCAGTAGGGAGCCTTCACTAGTTTGGCACGTGGTCAGCACTAGAACATGTTTTATGCTCTAGTACCTCGCTAGGAGCAGGAGACTTCGCTATATGTGGTCACGGGTATGTTGCAAGTCTGCAATATCGATGGTTATGCTTTATTTGATCCAGGAGCTACCTTGTCTTTTGTGACCCCTTACATTGGTAGTAGTTTTGGGGTTAGTCCTGAAATTCTGTCCGAACCATTCTCCGTATCTACTCAAGTTGGAGAGTCAGTTGTAGCCAGATGAGTATATAGAGGTTTCCCCATTACGGTGTTGCATAAGGTTACCTCCGCGGACTTAGTAGAATTGGCCATGAATGATTTCAACATAATTTTGGGTATGGATTGGTTGTTTGCATGTTATGCTTCGATTAATTTTAGGATTCATGTAGTGGAATTCCAAATTCTTGGGGAGTCAGCTTTGGAATGGAAGGGTAACTCAGACGTACCAGCCGGTCGGTTTATTACCTATATTAAGGCTCGGAAGATAATCTCTAAGGGTTATGTGTACCACCTAGTTAGGGTTAAGGATGTGGAATCCGAGACCCCAACCATTCAGTTAGTTCCGGTGGTGTGTGAAAATCTGGAGGTGTTTCCTGATGATTTTCTAGGTGTTCCTCCAGAGAGGGAGATTGATTTCGGTATTGATCTACTACCCGATACGCAACCTATTTCTATCGCTCCTTACAGGATGGCTCAAGCCAAGCTAAAGGAGTTAACGAATCAGTTAAAGGATTTGTTGGATAAGTGTTTCAATAGACCAAGCAAGTCTCCATGGGGTGCACCGGTTCTATTTGTGCGAAAGAAGGACGGTTCCTTTCATATATGTATTGATTCTCGACAACTTAATAAGGTCACCATCAAAAACAGGTACCCCTTGCCCATGATTGATGATTTATTTGACCAGCTTCAGGGTGCCAAATGTTTCTCGAAGATAGATCTCAGGTCCTGATATCACTAGCTTAGAGTTCGGGAGTGTGACATTCCAAAGACAACTATTAGAACCCGGTATGGCCACTACGAGATTGTAGTTATGTCTTTTGGACTAACCAATGCTCCTGCAGCTTTTATGGATCTAATGAATAGGGTATTCGAGGCATACTTGGGCATGTTCGTGATTGTGTTCATTGATGACATCCTTATATACTCACGGAGCGAGGAGGAGCATGCCGCTCACATGAGGATACTACTTCATACCCTCAAGGATCGTCAGCTATAGGCAAAGTTTAGCAAGTGTGAATTTTGGTTAGACTAGGTGGCATTTCTGGGCCATGTGGTTTTAAGTGAGGGCATAAGTAAGCGGTGTTTTTCACAACAACACGCAAGTGCACGTGGTCGAACAAGTAATAAAGATGCTCAAGTAAGCCAAGTACCGATCCTAGAGGGACTGGGATAAGGTAACAATCTACTCAAGTGTCAATAAATCTTAACTCTAAGAATGCAGACAACAGTGTTAAGAAAAGTTTGATATTTTGGTTTCTAATTTTATACTAATTATAGAACGAATATACAATTTGAGTCTGAACTATAAGTATGAGGATGCTGAGGTTAAACGAACATGTAGAGAAATAAATTATCGATACAATTTGGTTAATCTTTCTTCCGGTTGCTAGTCAAGAATTATTGCCTATGGATTAAAACTCTCGTATTTAAACCAAGTTAAGAATCATGAACCTTCCACCTACATTTCTGTGATAAAACGAAATTCATGTTCTAGCCATACAAAACTGATTCCTTAATTGACTAATACGAGTTTCAGGTATATTTCTATCCTGAAGGTAAATTAAATCTCAATTTTCCCAAACTAAGAAAGGATCATATCCTATTAATTCACAACTTTCCAATTTCTTGCTCTCTCGAGTGAAACTGGACTTTTTAGATGTACATCAACGTTGGCCACACATTAATGTAGTAAGAATAAGAATCAATAGAACAACCATGGAAGAAAAGATGAAAAACCAATTTATCACTAATCACATTTCAATACAATTGTTCTTAACTTAAGAAGAAGAGGATTTAGCCACTCATTTGTGGATTAAACATCATTAAATGAGTGTAAATCATACAAGCAATTCAAATCAAGAAGAAGGAGATAGAGAAAAACCCTGATATTTTCATCCCCTCAACTGCCTGTAACCCACGTTCTTGCTCCACCAAGTCAGAATAATTAAAAATGAACATAAGTGTTCTATTTAAACTAGTGGGAATTTTTCCCGGAATAACAAGCAACGTGTCACGGAGTGCATCGCAGAGCACTGCCTCCGTGACAGGCCACTGACGTGGACCCTTACTGGAATTTGGTCGTCCAGGTATTAAGGCCCAATGTGGCACGGCGTGCAACGCGGGGCTAGGCCAACATGCCACGGCCCCAACGCGCACTTTCACTGGAATTTGGCGAAAATTCCATATCCAGGCAGAAGGCATCCGCGATGGCAGCGTGACAAGGCTCCATCGCGGAGCCCCTTTAATTCATGTTGTCCTTGGCCTTTTCCTTGCATGCTTCCGAGTCCACTCCCGATTTCTCCCAACATGCATTTTAGCTTCCCAAATTTATATTTCACCTGCAAAACAATGCTAATCATGTTGGTTAGTATAAATTCACATTTTATTAAAAATCATATGAGAATGTATAAACATCGATAGATAAACAAGGCAAAATGACACATTTGAGTATCACTTGGGCATATAAATTTTCCCAAGATCACTTACCCCACACTTAAATCCTTGTTCGTCCCCGAACAATAATCTTACACCTCATGCAATTGACACCCCAACCTGGCTACTTTGGCTCGACAATTCAAGTTACGGTTATACCGATTATTTAACACAGCAAATCCTCAAGAAAACATGCATAGTCTTATCAATACCATGACCTTCAACACATTAAGACCTCCTAGACTCAGGAATCGACTCTCGATATCGGCAAACTCGTGAAAATCAGCTGATCAAGATATCCGACACGAATTTTAATCTCTCGTCAAGCTCGTGCCCTCACAACACAAGAGAATTTTCCCCTTTTTAATCACACGAACTCAAAACATTACATGCAGGGGCATATAATCACAATTTCGCTCTCTCCCAAAAGAATTAACATGCATCATGTCGTGAACCATAGGCTTTCCTTTAGTGTATTACTCCATTAATATAAGGAAGTGTGATGTAAGATCACGTAGGGCTTAACGGGTTGTAATGTAAGGTACGAAACTAGTAAATACTGGGCTAACCAATAATAACAACTAGCCTCCTTAAGCGCTTTTCCAATACATCCCCTCAACCTTATGGTCATTGTTTCTTCCTTCATCTTCCCATTCTTGAAGTCTGTCTTTATTTTTGACCCCATCTCTTTAAGCACACTTGACTCAATAACAAAGATTATTTATACATCTTCACTATCTTTAATTTATAACAAGTGCACCTTTGACCTTTTCTTTCCTTTCATCACTCTGCTTTTTCTTTTCTTTTCACCATTCTCACTCCTTGACACCTTGGGAAAATTATTTTCTTTTCTTGAGTGCTTAAGAGTTTTGGATGAAATTCATGGATAATGAAAAGAAGGGGTTAAGCTCGGTTTACACCTTTTTGACAAAAGAAAAATAATAGGCTAAAGGCTCAATGGGCTAACTAGGGTGTACATTCAAGGTGGGTATGATAATGAAAGAAAAAAATTTGGTTAAAGAAAAAAATGTCTACATCCTTTCCTACAATACACATCCTTCATTTCGGTTTGTACACACACCAGGAAAGTTGTAGACATTTCACAATAGCATGGAAGAAACTAAACCTCACTATACGCTCATTTCACATGCTCAACTAAAGACATATTCACAGACTCTTCAATCAGCTAATTACATGAATTCAAACAATAAGCCTCCATCACACTGAATCGAATCTATGGCCTAGGTATCTCAACATATTGACAAAGTTGCATGCTTTCATACGAATCACCTTTGCATTTCAAACATTATGTACAACACGCATCCATTTCCCTTAAGATGGTCGTCATCCATCCATCATAGAGAACAGTCACTAACTAAGACTTTGGTTCAATGGGACTATTCTCGGTAAAAGACCCGAAAACAAACGCCGAGAAACCCAAAAATTTACAAATTCAGAAAAAAGAAAAATTTTAAAAGTAGTTCGATCATTTCGATAAAACCAAAAATATGTACAAAACCAGCTAACAACATTCAACAGCACACAACAGCTTCACCTTAATTACAATACAAACATACAAAAAAAAAATCACAGGGCGACAAGTTTATCCAAGCACAACAACAGAACAGAGACATACATTAATAACAACAGCAACAAACACCTAACTACTCCCACCCCACACTTAAATCGAACACTGTCCCCAGTGTTCATAAAATTCAGTATAGCACAAAAATGGGTGGTGAAACTCCCTGATCAATCAAAATATTCCACTTCTTTGTCAGGTGCTACTGCCTCATCTCCCATGTCTGAATCGCCCCGATCGTCATCATCTGACTCCACATCGGAGTCATCACCACATGTCTCCTCATCTATGGGGACATCATCATCGGTGGGCACCACAAAAGCTGGCCCCACTCGGCATAGAGCCCTGGCATTTTCGCCAAAAGGGTAGTCTAGCTCGAGCTGCCACAGCTCCTCTTTTGTTGTCGGCCTCCCGCCTATGCGCAGTTGGAGCATCTGCATCCCAAACATGCGAGCCATGTACTGATCATCCCGAGCATGTCTCTCGGCTAGTGTAAGAACTGGCCCGTGAGTGGTGTCGGGTGCCTTAGTTTTGGTGACATCTAAGGCTCGCCGCTCCATCTGCGGGTTGTAGTCAAGGGCCTCCTCCTCAATATCCAGGCCCCTCAGGAATGTGGTGAGTAATCCACCAAACCCGTACCGGTGCCCTTGATGCAAACGGGCTCTCTTCATGGCGGAGATAATCACCGCCCCCACGTTGATCCCCTTTCATCAGGGCGTATACCAAGCATACACGATCCCGGGTGACATCTGTCATATGCACCCGCGGGATCAGGCAGGAACAAACAATCTTCAGCCATATCCTGGCTTCCCTGTTCATCTGTGAGTAGGGCAAGGTCTGATGGTAGCCCCTCTCCTTATGCCTGCTCCAACTTGTTGTAGACCGAGTTCCACACAAAGTGCGTCGAATATCCACGTATGGTGGAGTGATATTCAGCTATCGAAGCACATGGGCGTCTGTGTCCCGCGCCCCTAAGATAGCATTAAGGTGATGGGGTTCAAAAGTGACTATTTGCCCCTGTATCTTGATGGTGTGACTTCTGAGAGTCGGGTTCCAATTGGCGTAGAATTCCCGAATCAGGTGCAGGTTGCACTCCTTGGGCTCTTCAAAAATGAAGTTCAGCCCGGCTGCCTCAATTCTGTGGACAATCCTGAGGAACTCCTGTGCCAACGGTTCCCTAGCAATGTGTTTTTCGGGGAAGTACTTTCTTTCCTTATGCTTTGCATACCATTTCTTCCCCTCCTCTGTCACCCATCTGGTTCCATATTGACGGCGTTGGCCGCGTGGAACCGCTGGTGCTGCTGGGACTGCTGTTCCCAGTCTGATTCTTTTCCTTTCAGCGCCTGATGTTGATGCGCCTTTTCCCTTGTCTTGCCTGCTTGCCATTGTTCTTGTCAAACCCAAAAGACAGTCCCAATGTTAATCCAATTAAAATTAGCTTCCACTAAGGTTGGGTTAAGCTAGGCTACCCCACACTTAGTCTTTAGCCCCAATCAACACGTTACGGCAAGATCATACTCATTTCCAAAAACAAACAACAAAACATAACAAGTATGCTTAGTGCATTCAGAGAATTCGACAATATAAATTCTTTTGTACTACTCAGACTTCGTACAGCTAACCACAACATTACCATCGATCACTTTTCATCCCATAGGACTTAGCAAGGAGAAACAAAGAAAAATTATCTACATGAAGCCATATAATTCACCCATTTCTTGCAATTTCCACAATTTCCTTAACCCAAAAATCCGTCGGTCTTTTAGCATATTAACAGTTAGCACAACTGACTCATCTCACCCAACATAAACAACCCATCAAGAATTCCAAAGTTCAACTAAATTTTTCATTTTCACACTCAAATTCAAGCCCTAGTTATGATTTTATCAAAAATTCTATCAAGCTATGTAATTATCGAGTTCATGCAATCACAATGATTCTACGAACGTCCATCAACAATAACTCAATTGAATTTAAGCTCAATTTCTACTTAGGGAAAGTTTTGCTTATATCACATGTTCAACATCAAAAAATTCGACAAGAATTGAGATAGAGTTGAAGAACATACGTTGAATTCGATGAAATGAAGAAAACATGATGAAAATGTGTGCCTAGATCCATGTCACGTTGAGGGAGAAGGGATTTTTGGGATGTTTGTCGCGGAGGGAATGAAAAATGAGGAAAAATGAGGGGAAATCGGGGTTAAAAAGTGCGCGAAATACACCTCAACGTGTCACGGAGGGCAACGCGGAGCATGCCCTCCGTGACACGGAGCCGTCGCGCAGGTGTTCTGGAATTTGTAAAAATTCCAGAATTACCTTCAAAGTGTCAAAAAAAGGGTAACGCGGAGGCCCTCCTCCGTGGCACGGAGCCATCGCATGGGCTTACTGTTTTGCCACTTTTTATTATTTTTCATACCTCGATTTTTCCTTTGTGATCCTTTGCGTATTTATCCTCCGTTCAACCTGAAATTCATCTCACAACAAGAAATTGGTTAGACTTATAGGTTTCAATTAAAATACAAATTTTGTTTTTATTTTTATTTTTCTCTTTTTTTTTCCTTTTTTTTCTACGAAATCTAATAAAATATTACAACAAAAATTTCACGAGTTGCCTCCCGTGCAACGCCTGGTTTACCGTCGCGGCTCGACGTCATTAAGCTCAGTAATCCTCTAGGCTGACTGACGTTTTCTCTCGACCACCATCCTCTCCCCAGTAGTGCTTACATCTTTCCGGTGGTTTCCCCACTAATTCCCGTGACTCAATTCTCTGAACAACGTCAGCTTTATTAATCACGTTGATCACCGAGAGTTCCTCGTACACAGTCGGTAGCTTGGTGGCCTTGTATACATCAAACACCTCCACCTTGTCGTGTGCTCGCATAGTTAGATGCCCTGCAGCTACATCAATAAGTGCTTTCCCGGTAGCCAAGAAAGGACGTCCCAAAATAAATGGGAAACTTCCGCGTCTAGCTTAAAATCCAGCATGACAAAATCTACTGGGAAGATGAGGGATCCCACTTGCACCAGCAGGTCCTCCACAATGCCATCAGGTCTGGCTAAGGAACGATCCGCTAGTTGCAATATCACTATTGTTGGTCTAGGAATCCCTAGACCCAACTTCTTGAATACCGATGTCGGCATCAAGTTAATGCTCGCTCCCAAATCACATAATCCGCGAGCTCGGATACTCTGCCCCATTGTAATTTGTATTGTAAAGCTCCCAGGGTCCTTGAGCTTTGTGGGCAACCTGTTTTGTATCCGGGAAGTGCACTCCTCCGTAAGAGCCATCGTAGCATACTCAGTCAACCGACTTTTGTTCGCCACGATGTCCTTAATATACTTTGCGTACTTCGGCACTCCCTGCAAAATATCAACAAGAGGTAAGTTAATATGTACCTGTTTCAGCACCTCCATGAATTTCTTGAAACACGCCTCCTCCTTGTGTTTCTTTAGTCTTTGAGGGAACGGGGGTGGTGGTCTCTCTAGTTCAGCCTCCTTTTTCTTCCCCCTCTCTTCCCTTTGCTCCCTCTCACTTTCTGCTGCTCCCGACTGTTGAGGTGGTCATACTGGTTCCACCTCTTTAAGCTGCAAGCCACTCCTTGTGGTCACTACATTCACCTGCTTGGGGTTGGGATCCGTGTCGTTCGGGAGTCCTCCTCTAGGCCTGGTATTTTGGGCTCCAACAAATTGCCCAAATTGATACTCCAGTGCCTTGGTAGCTAACTGGTTGTTCTTTACCTCAGCTGCCAATTTCACATAGTTAGCCTGTAATTGAGCTTGGTTATCTATCATTGTCTTGAACATCTCCTCAATGTTGGGTGATGGTGGTGGAGGAGGTGCATTGTTGCTTCTATATTGTGCCTGATAGTTCTGCTGTCCATCTTGATTCCTCTGTGGCCCCTGACTCGAACTTTGCCCTTGATGGTTATTGCTACCCCAAGAGAAATTCGGGTGATTCCTCCAGTTGGAATTGTAGTTGTTGCCATACTGTAGATGGTTGTTTCTCCGTACATTTCCGACAGAGTTCACCGAATTAGGATTTTCTCCACAACACTCAGCTGAGTGTTCACTACTCCCGCATACTTCACACTAAATCTGCTGCACTACATTCACTGGGGCTTGAGACTGGTTCATGCTCATGTTACTGAAGTGGGTGTTGAGTTGATTCTGTAAAGCAGCTATCTGTGCAGCAATAGATGTGAAACCATCCACTTCTAACACTCCCGCTGTTTTCCTCGTTCCTCCTCTTGACGAGTCCGCATTCCACTCCGGATTTCCGTGCGAAATACGATCCAACAAGGTATACAGCTCCTCATAACTTTTCTCCAATGCTTGCCCCCCAGCTGTTGAGTCTAGCAAGATTTTTGTGTGGGGTTCCAAAACCTCTATGAAAGTATGCACCAGCACTTCATTGGATTGGTGATGATGAGGACAATCCCGCAACATAGATTTGAATCTCTCCCAGGCTTGATACAGATTCTCTCCCTCTCTCTGCTTAAAACTTAGAATTTGACTTCTAAGTCTTGCTGTTTTATCGGATGGAAAAAAACGTATCAAGATTTTCCTTGCAAGATCATCCCACGTAGTGATCGAATTAGGTGGCTCAGCTTTCAACCACCTTTTGGCTTCTCCCGAAAGTGAAAATGGGAACAATGTAAGCCTGACATAATCTAATGACACTCCAGCGGGGATGTAAGTGTCACTTATCTCCAAGAAATTTCAGAGATGTTGTTGTGGATCCTCATGAGGGACACCTGTGAACTGCCTGCTGGTGTGCAGCAATTGCACCATGTTCTACTTAAGTTCGAACCTCCCTCCTGGCTCAGGTTTGCGGATGCTAGATGTGACATTATTAGCATGTGGGATTGCCACCTCGCGAACCGGCCTGGCTGCCATGTCATCGGGCACTAACATTTCCTGTACAACTGGTGGATTCTGTTGTTGCTCCATAATTGTTTGTCTGAACAACTGCAGCTTTTTCTCTACAGCTTCTCTCTTTTGACGATGAAATCATCTTTCCGGCTCTAAATATGAGTCCACCAGCTCCTTGTCTCTTGCCAGTGTTCAACAGAAATTAGTATCTGCAAAATACAGGCTAAGACCATGTTGTCAACACTAAGAAGAAATAGCAAACTAACACTTAAGAAAAATTTACCGATTGCCAGTCCCCGGCAATGGCGCCAAAAACTTGTTCGGTGTTTTTCACAACAACACGCAAGTGCACGTGGTCGAACAAGTAATAAAGTGGCTCAAGTAAGCCAAGTATCGATCCCACAGGGACTGGGCTAAGGTTACAATCTACTCAAGTGTCAATAAACCTTAACTATTAAAATGCAGACAACAGTGTTAAGAAAAGTTTTATATTTTGGTTTCTAATCTTATACTAATTATAAAACGAATATACAATTTGAGTCTGAACTATAAGTATGAGCATGCTGAGGTTAAATGAACATGTAGAGAAATAAATTATCGATACAATTTGGTTAATCTTTTTTCCGGTTGCTAGTCAAGAATTATTGCCTATGGATTAAAACTCTTGTATTTAAACCAACTTAAGAATCATGAACCTTCCACCTACATTTCTATGATAAAATGAAATTCATGTTCTAGCCATACAAAACCGATTCCTTAATTGACTAATACGACTTTCAGGTATATTTCTATCCTGAAGGTAAATCAATTCTCAATTTTCCCAAACTAAGAAAAGATCATATCCTATTAATTCACAACTTTCCAATTTCTTGGTTTCTCGAGTGAAACCGGACTTTTTAGATGTACATCAACGTTGGCCACACATTAATGCAGTAAGAACAAGAATCAATAGAACAACCATGGAAGAAAAGATGAAAAACCAATTTATCAATAATCACATTTCAATACAATTGTTCTTAACCTCAGTAAGAAGAGGATTTAGCCACTCATTTGTGGATTAAACATCGTTAGATGAGTGTAAATCATACAAGCAATTCAAATCAAGAATAAGGAGATAGAGAAAAACCCTGATATTTTCGTCCCCTCAACTACCTGTAACCCACTTTCTTGCTCCACCAAGTCAGAATAATTAAAAATTAACCTAAGCGTTCTATTTATACTAGTGGGAATGTTTCCCGGAATAACAAGCAACATGTCACAGAGTGCATTGCTGAGCACTACCTCTATGACACGCCATTGACGCGGACCCTTACTGGAATTTGGTCGTCCAGGTATTAAGGCCCAACGTGGCACGACGTGCAACGCGGGGCTAGGCCAACGTGCCACGGCCCCAACGCGCACCTTCACTGGAATTTGGCAAAAATTCCATATCCAGGCAGAAGGCATCCGCGATGGTAGCGTGACATGGTTCCATTGCGGAGCCCCTTTAATTCATGTTGTCCTTGGCCTTTTCCTTTCTTTCTTTCGAGTCCACTCCCAATTTCTCCCAACATGCATTTTAGCTTCCCAAAATTATATTTCACCTGCAAAACAACACTAATTATGTTGGTTAGTATAAATTCACATTTTATTAAAAATCACATGAGAATGTATAAACATTGATAGATAAACAAGGCAAAATGACACATTTGAGTATCACTTGGGCATATAAATTGGCCCAAGATCACTTCTCAAAAAATTGAAGTGGTGAAGAATTAGCCTAGACCAGTGAATCCCTTAGAAATTATGAGTTTCTTGGGCCAGCAGGCTACTATCGGAGGTTTGTGGAGGGTTTCCCATCCATTGAGGCACCTTTGACCAAGTTGACTCAGAAAAAGGTGAACTTCCAATGGTCAGAGGATTGCGAGAAAAGCTTTCAGGAATTGAAGAGCCTACTAACTTCAGCACCAGTGTTTACTTTACCAGAGGGTACCGATGGCTTTGTTGTATATTGTGATGCTTCAAGAGTCAGACTGGGATGTGTGTTGATGCAGCGTGGGAAGGTGATAGCATACGCCTCACGGCAGTGAAAGGTTCACAAAAGGAATTACCCGACCCATGATCTTGAGTTGGCCGCGGTATTGTTTGCATTAAAGATATGGCAACATTACATGTATGGGGTTCACATGGATGTATTTATGGATTACAAGATCTTGCAATATGTGTTCACGTAGAAGGATCTAAATCTTCGGGAAAGGAGGTGGTTGGAGTTGCTAAAGGACTAAGACATGAGTGTTCTCTACAACCCGGGCAAGACAAATGTGGTTGAAGATGCACTTAGTAGGCTCTCAATGGAGAGTGTGTCTCATATGGATGAGGGGAAGAAGGAGTTGGTGAAAGATGTCCACCGACTTGCAAGACTGGGAGTTAGATTGACTGACTCGGCTAATGGCGGTGTGGTTGTACATAGCGGGTCAAAATCGCCTTGGTGGTTGATGTTAAATCCAGGAAATAAGAGGATCCCATTTTGAGGAAGATGAAGGAAGCAGTGCAGAGTCAGAAGGTGGAGGTTTTCTCCAAAGGGGGAGATGGTGTGCTACGATACAGGGGTCGTTTATGTGTCCCAGATGCAGGTGATTTGAGAGTTCAAATATTTCATGAGGCACATGGTACAAGTTATTCTACTCATCCAGGATCCACGAAGATGTATCGGGACTTGCGAGAAATCTATTGGTGGGATGGTATGAAGAAGGATATTGTAGAGTTCATAGCGAAATGCCCAAACTGTCAGCAAGTGATGGTTGAGCACCAACGATCGGGACGCGTACTTCAGAATATCAGCATATCGACTTGGAAGTGGGAAGAAATTAATATGGACTTCGTTACAGGTCTACCCCGTACTCGCCGACAGTACAAGTCCATTTGGGTGGTAGTCGACAGGTTAACCAAGGCTGCACACTTCCTACCGGTCTAGACCATGGATGCAGCAGATGATTATGCCAAGTTTTATATTCGGGAGTTGGTTCGACTTCATGGAGTGCCCTTGACTATTATTTCAGACCGAGGTACTCAACTTACCTCCCAGTTTTGGCGGTCTTTTCAGAAGGGACTTGGGACTTTGATTAAACTCAGCACAACATTCCATCCGCAAATGGATGGCCAGGCAGAACGAACCATTTAGACCCTCGAGGATATGTTGAGGGAATGTGTTATGGATTTCAAAAGTAGTTGGGATGTTCATTTGCCCTTGATCGAGCTTTCCTATAATAACAGTTATCACTCTAGTATCTAGATGGCACCGTTCGAGGCCCTCTACGGGCGGAGGTGTAGATCTCCTGTCGGATAGTTTGTAGTTGGTGAGGTAACCATGATAGGGCTAGGTGATGTTCACGAGGCGATGGTGAAGGTCCAATTGTTAAGGGACAAGTTAAAAACCACTCAGAGTCGTTAGAAATCGTATGCTGATACAAGGAGAAGAGACTTGGAGCTTGATGTGGACGATTGGGTATTTCTAAAGGTATCTCCCATGAAGGGATTCATGAGGTTTGAAAAGAAAGGGAAACTCAGTCCCCGCTATATTGGTCCCTATTGGGTTGTGAGAAGAGTTGTTAAGGTGGCGTATGAGTTGGACTTGCCCTCGGAGTTATCTTCAGTATATCTGGTGTTCCATGTGTCGCTTTTGAGAAAGTGTTTGGTTAATCTAGCCTTTGTAGTTTTGGTAGACAGCATTGGGGTAATAGAAAGCCTCAACTATGCAGAAATCCCTGTTGAAATCTTTGATCGTCAAGTCCGTAAGCTAAAGAACAAAGAAGAAGCTTCAGTGAAAGTGTTACCGAGGAATCAACATATTGAGGGAGCCACGTGGGAAGCCGAAGCGGATATGATGGCTAGATATCCAAATTTGTTCTCTGCCAGCTCAGCTCCGACTTGAGGTATTAGTTTTGCCCTATGATCCCATTTGGTTTTCATGTTCAGTTTATGTGTGCAAGTTTCTTTTATGTGTGTGAATACATATATGTAGCATGAGATCGGTTCAGCTATGTGGTTTGATTTAGAGGTAGTCCTTCCATGATAATTTCGGTTAAAATGATCAGAATATAGCTATGAGAATAGTACATTTCTGTTTTTTGTTTGTTCTTACATTTGAGGATGCATGTTTCCAAGGGGGAGATATTGTAATACCTCGGGAAGACCTAAGAATAGACTGAGGAGTTAAAAATTGAAAAGTGCAGAAAAACTGGAAAAACATCACCGAAAGGACCACAGAACGACTCGTGGTAACAAACAACGAGATGTTGTATGTTGTCGTTGGCTGGGGAAAGGATGGTGTTAGTGGAGACCACGGGAGATGGGACAACTAGTTGTGGGAAACAACGATTCGTCATTTGCATTCATAGGAGGAGGATAGGCTATTCAGGTGACTTTCAACGACCCATTGGAATAGAACACGAGTCATTGGTTGTGGTCATGGTTCGGGTTTTAGTTGTTATAGTGGACTCTACGGGGGATAAAAATGATCCGTTGTTTGTTGTGACGGGTCGTTGTGTGACGCGTTAGGAGACGAGATGCCAAGGTTCAGGGGATTAACCACGGGCGATGTGACGAGTCTTTGGTTGAAGGAACGGGTCGTCATGACTGTCCATTGTTTGGGTTCTGAGAATGGGCTACCAGCAGTGGCTTCAACGAGGGATGTGACAGGTCATCGTTGGTTCCAAAGGCCCGTTAGTCCCACCTGTTGGATCGATCTAGAAAATTTTCAAGGTAGGTTCATTAAGGGCATTTTTGACTTTTTCACGATATAAGGCCCTAAACTACGTCGCTTTGGCTTGGAAAAAAAGCTGGGTTTTAAGAGGATGACCTATTCTAATCTCCCATTCATCATGCATGACTTTGAGAGGGGATTCAAGGGTAGATTTCAATCTTTTCACCTCAATCCCTTCAATTTCATTCTTGGACTTTTAAAAACGGTTAGGAGTAAATAATTCCAGGTATGTAAGGTCTTCAATGGGAGGATTCTTCCACACCCATGCTCCTTCTATATTAATTATCCAAAATTATTTTAAAACTCATAGGTTTTTGTATTAGATTTGTATAAAATTAAATAATTTAAGTATGGGTCTTATGATTTTTAAATCTTATCTTAATCTACTGATTTTTATAATCTTTGAGATTTAAATTGAGTATAATATTGTTGATTTTGAATTTCTAAACAATTAAGCTTGATTATGCATGCCCCATGATGAATCGATTTATGATCCATTGATCCATCGGTGTTTTTGATAAGCCCCAAATGAATTATGAATTTGTTTATGTTTTATTATTTTATCTATTACGAACTTATGAATTTCAAGCTATATGCATGATCTAAAAATATGCATGAATTTTATCAATCATGAATTACGTTTTCAATCGACTTACGGGCCTCATGTCATGGCTAGTTCATGTATGTTCAACCATGTTTACGATTATCATGATTTGACTAGCCCATGAACTCATGTATGTATTACTATGAGTACTATATATGTTTTGGGAGTAGTATCGAACACCGAGTAAGTTCGGGGCCCATGTTAAGCCCTGGATCTCATGAACTACGTGCCACCGTAGGTATGATGGGACCCTTTCATGTTTGTCCCTGTCCCAATTGGCCCTTTTCATGTGTTATCACGCCCTTCATGGTTCCTACCCTTAGCAAGGTACGAACACCCTCCCGACTAGGGTTTCAAGTCGGGCTTCATGTGTGCTCATATGGGGTATGTCGGTTAAGAGAATCTCCCATTGTTCCTCATGATTTATGCATGTTTATGATTATGAATGCTAGCTCAAGTTATGTTAAGTAAGGCTCTTTTATTAAGATTATGATTATGTTTACGTTACGAATGTTTTGATAACCTTGAGCCTTATGTAATATTACTATGGTTATGTTATGAGCATGTTGCCCTATTCCTATGATCGCTTATGAGTTTTATTCATATTTTAAATGTCAGTTTTACTTACCTAGCATACTCAGTACATTCCACGTACTGACCGCATACTTTCTATGCTGTATCGTTTCATGATAAAGGACCCGACTCTCAGGATCACCCTCCTCAATAACTCCTCAGAGTTCTCTATAAGCTTATTTGGTGAGTCCTCATGTTCCGAGGGCCATATGTTTAGAATTTATTGTTTCTCTTTTAGTTTCAGTATCGTAGGGTTAGTTGGGGTGTTTCCCCATCAAACCGTCTTTCATTATTAGAGGCTCTTCAGACTATAAGTTGTATTCAACCGTCATGTATGGATCAGACTCAGTTGGGAGTGCAGTTGGTTGATACAGCTGAGGGCGAAGTAGCGGTACAGAGTTGATTAGATTCCTTGTTAATAGTTGAAGTTAAGTCAAAGAAGGATGAAAATCCCATACTGCTTAAGCTAAAGGAGGTCGTTCTTAGAAAAGAAGTGGAGGCTTTCTCCAAAGGGGAGATGGTGTGCTCCATTACCAAGGTAAACTATGTGTACTAGATGTGAGTGACTTGATACAGCAGATATTGGCTAAAGCACACAGTTCAAGATATTCTATCCACCCAGGTGCTACTAAGATGTACCGTGATCTGCGGGATATTTACTGGTGGAACAACATGAAAAGAGACATAGCAGAATTTGTGGCTAAGTGCCCGCCCTTCCAGTAGGTTAAGGTGGAACATCAGTGACCTGGGGATATGACTCAGGATAATAACATGCCCACATGGAAGTGGGAAGAAGTGAATATGGATTTTATTATAGGTCTACCTCGTACTCATCGACGGCATGATTCAATCTAGGTGATAGTAGACCTGATGACCAAGTCAGCACATATCCTCCCAGTTAAAACTACAGATTCAACTAAGGATTATGCTAGGCTATATATATGGGTGTTGGCTAGACTGCATGTGGTGACCTTGTCCATTATTTTAGATAGAGGTACCCAGTTCACCACACATTTCTAGAAGTCATTTCAAAAGGGACTCGGTACCCAGGTCAAGCTCAACACAACTTTTCACCCACAAATAGATGGACAAGCTGAGCGGACTATTCCAACCTTGGAAGATATGCTGAAAGCCTGTGTGACCTATTTCAAGGGCAGTTGGGATTATCACCTACCTCTCATTGAGTTTGCATACAACAACATCTACCACTCAGTATCCAGATGGCGCTGTTTGAGGCATTATATGGTAGGAGATGTACTTCTCCTATATGGTGGGTAGATGTTGGTGAAGCTACCATGATAGGGCCAGACTCAGTTCATGAGGCAATGTAGAAGGTGCAACATATCAGGGAGAAGTTGAAAACAGTGCAAACCCATCAAAAATCCTATGCTGATGTAAGGAGAAGAGAGTTATAGTTTGTAGTGGATGATTGGGTTTACCTAAAAGTTTCACACATGAAAGGGGTGATGAGGTTTGGGAAGAATGGAAAACTTAGTACTAGGTATGTGGGACCCTACAAAATTCTAAAGTGAATTGGGAATGTGGCATATGAATTGGAATTACGTCCAGAGTTAGCATTTGTGCACCCACTCTTCCATGTGTCACTATTGAAAAAGTGCATCGGTGATCCAACTTCAGTTGCGTCACTAGACATTGTGGGAATAAAAGATCGTCTCTCTTACGAAGTGGTTCTAGTTCAAATCCTTGAACGTCAGGTTCGTAAGCTGAGAAACAAGGAAGTTGCTTCGGTGAAAGTCTTATGGAGTAACCAGCTATTTGAGGAAGCCACATGGGAGGAAGAAGCAGATATGATAGCAAAATACCCTTAGTTATTCCTTTCCTATTTAGTTCCAGCATCAGGTACTAAATCCCTCCTAAGTACTCTGTTCAGTTCCGTACTTGATAATGTCCCAGATATATTCTTAAATCAAAGAATATACACGGTCGTTGTATCAAAATAAGTAACCCGATGAGTGCCGGGGTCGAATCCCACGAGGACTAGGGAGTGATTAATTCAAGTATCGATTGAGAAGTTGATTGTATATTGCACCATATAGATTCAACATAAAAACAAGGAAATGGGGGGAATAAACTTTGCAGTGAATTACACAGTGAACATCAGCGGTTCACCCGGCATTTCGCCAGTGAAAAATTGTCAACCTTCGGACCTTAAATGCCAATTCTAGACTTTTCTGAGTGACATTCGGTAACTGAACCAGCATTCTGCCACAGGAGACTTGTGAACCGCCGGTGGCATCCCTCCGACAAGGCAGTGAATCTTTTTAACAGGTGTTTCGCCGGTTAACAGCTGCGTTTCGCCACTTCTGCTCATTTCCTCCATTTTACACTATTTTATCTCTTTTCCTAAAACTTAGGCATTTGCACACAAAAAAAGCAAAAAAAGGCATAAAATCCAAATTATCAACTCGAGAACTAAGCAAAAACTCAAACTTTAGAGTCTAATGAGTTGGTAAATTACCAACTCATGAAACCCCTAAACTTGAATCATTGCTTGTCCTCAAGTAATGCAATATTTCAACTATTGAGGAAGAGGTCACATTTCTTCACAATTAGACTTCGCCGACCACATGGACTATGACAACCCAAAAATACTCATCATGCTCACCGAAAAGAGAAGGAAATACCCCAAAGACCAAAAAAATGAAGGTGTTTCAAAAAGGCAACAACTTTATGTCAACTTTTTGAAAGGAATCATTAACCACACAAGGGCAATTCTCAATCAAGTACCAAACATAGCATCTCAAGTTGTAATCACTGAAAATTCACAGCTTGCCTTAAAGTTTGCACTCCTTGTTCTATACCCATATGACTCTAAATGAACTTGCATCCCTAAAAGGAATGATGCCAATCACCAAATATAAGGATCCCTATTCTCTTGACTTTTTGATCATTTGAATGCATACCAGGGATAAACTGGAAGAGACACACACACTCACTCTCCCAAAAGATATCTTCATGCACACACTTGACTCATAGGCTTGCCCTGCATGTAACTCACCACTAATGTAGAGTAGCTGCACCTAGAATCATTTAGGACTTGCGGGCTGTGATGTAGGCTTAAGGTCACGGTAGGATGAACATTTGGTTGTAGTGACTAGATCCTCCCTAATTCTTTTTGTGCCAAGCCTTACAACAATTTTGCTCACTCAACCTCCTTTTCCTTTCCTTTCTTATTGATGCCATTCATTTTTTTCATAATCTCCCTTATAACCCCTCTTTAGATGTTACCACTAGCGTTATTACCTCAAGAGAGAACATTAATTCACACAATTAGTCTTTTTCTTTTTGGATTCATCTTTGTGTGCACTTTGACTAAAGCTGATGTTCCCTTTACACTATAATTCTTGTCTTCCCCCTTTGTTTTGCATACCCCAAAACTTAGGCTCTTGCCTCATTTTTCACACTTTCTTTTCTCATTACTTTCTTCTTAGGCATAGAGCCCTGCTTCAACACTTATTTTGTCCGTAGCATTTAGGGAGAATGAGGGAAAAAGATGTATTAAGAATGGTCTCAAGGCTTGTAATGTGGTTGCTAAGGAAAGGTTTTAAGGCTCAAAATTAGCTCACAAAGATTAATGATCATGGAGGGCATATGGTTGAAGTGTCTCAACAACTGAGGGCCTAACTCATTTCCTTGGTGGAACTACATCTAGGATTTCGCCTTGAATCACATGTAGGGAAAGTTCTTGAAAAGTTGAAATGCACAAGACTAACAAAAATATCCTTGCCACACAAAGCATCACCCTTAAAAGGTCTATGAGAGTCATTTTCCAAAACGAAACATCACATTAGGACATCAAGAAGGCAAACATCATAAGTCAAGAAGGGAATTTTGCAAGCTACGACCAAGATTACTATGCTAAGGTGTCAACACTTGCCCATTATCTTCATTTTCATGCCCTTGTTTTCACATTTCGTTCGAATCACAAGAAAAATTTTAGTTGATGCCTCTTAAAACAACTTCACAACAAACTCAAAGTGACATGGCGTTTCCCTTAAGAATGTCACCACTCAATCCATCATCCGTAAAATCCAATCCAATTTGACAACAAAATTAACTGAAATAAAAGAATGCTCCTTGGGAAAGAACCATGGTATAAAGAAAACCCTTGAAGTTTTAATTTCTACACTACCCTATTTATATTGGAGAAAAAGAAATTTGGGGTCATCTCATTCAAAATTTTCAAAATACAATGCTTAAAACTGGAGACCCCATTGAGTCACTAATTACGATTCAAAAAAATACAATTCAATTCATTCATTCATTCAAATAACAAAACACGCCCGACAAGGCAATCATCAATCAAAATAGCCCAACAAAGGCTGGACTTACTCAAACATAAGAAACAAGCAACTTAAAACACAAATCCCCCTAATCAACAACACTCATCTCTCCCTCAACATAAGATCATACATTGTCCCCAATGTACTATGCAAAAAAAACAACAGGAGAAGAGACAATAAACTCCCTGAAAGGGTCACTCGTCTTCATCATCAGCCTCATCACCACCATCACCTCCGCTGGCATCACCAAGCCCCGAAAAATTGTCGCCCAGCCCTTCAAACAAGTCATAGATTGGCCCCCGAGCTGAAGATGGAGAAGCTATTGCAGCATCTAAAGCAATTATGGTGGGCACTTCGACTGAAGTCTGACTTTTCCATTCCTGCACCTCAGTTCGGAGGGACGTGACTGCCCCTTCTACAACATCCACCCACTTGCACAAAGTGGCGACATTCTCATATACTGATTTGAGCTCCTTCATGATAGTTTTGGCAATGAGTGTCGGGAGACTCTTGGCCAAGCGTTGAAGTTGGCTCTCATGCGAGTTTTTCATCTCCATAAGATGATGAAGACCACATGACTGAGAAGATTGAGGAGATGGAGAAACTCTAGGCTTGGGCATGTCACCCGATGCTTGGCCCGACAAATCAAGCTGGGGCACATTGAATTCTGGGGCAGTGGGAGATTGGACTGACCTAAGGGAGAGGGCTTCCTCTTGTACGCCAAAGTCTTGCAGGCGCTTCCGTTTCACTGTCGGTGCCTCTGCGTCTCTCTTCCTGTCAATAGTGATTACTGCTAGAGCAAAGGAAGGAGTCTCGTCCGGAAAAAGAGGCACTCCGACTGTTGCACAAAGTTGCAAGATCAAAACAGCATATGGCATGGAAGTTCCTGACTGCCGCGCCTTCTTCTTCATTTGCTGAGCAATAATTTCGCCAAAGTTGATGGGGACCATTGACATAATGTAAGCGATCAAGATAGTTGCTTCCATGGTAACCCGCTTCTCATTCTTTGATGGGATGATGCGAGAGTAAATAAAATCCAACCATGGTTTGTCCTCAAACTTCAAGTCGTGGTGAGAGATTTCACCACCCATGGAGGCCCATAGAGGGGTATCAGCAGCAATAATTCTAGCCACCCACCTCTATTGGCCTTTCATATTGGCTACCAATGCTATGCATTCTGTAGCAGAGTCTATCTCATCTTCCCAAAATAGATAATTGATGGTAGCCGGAGTGATATCCACTTCTACCCCACGAATCATCACCAAAGGTAGACAGGGAAAGTCATCCACTTTGCCCCAATGTTGCATGCTATCTTGGAAGTTCTGGTAGGAGGAATAAAACTCTGTGACAAGGATGAGGTAGTGCAACAACAAAGGGTTGGAAAATGCATTCCATTGTTGGTAAGTGAAATGCTCAGTGATATTTAGATGTCACCCTTCAATACAGCCAAGTCGAACCTCTTCTTTACTGTTATAGAGCATACCTAGAAGATGACGTAGTGCTCCTTCATATTAGGAACACAGAGAATAATAGCCTCCTTAGTTTTGGCGTGTGGGGGAGAAGCCTTTGCTTTACCTTTGCCCTTGCTAGCAGATGAAGCAGGGGCCTTTCCTTTGCCGGATGTCCTAGAGGATAACATGATTTGTGTTTCTACAAAAAGTATGTCAGTGACAAGATAATGAAATATAAATTAAAGTAAAAAAATAAATCTAAAGAAGAACTGAAAAACAAGTGATGATCAAAAGATCCTTGAAAAAGTGGTATCGGCGAACAACCAGCAGTTCGCCGAAGGTAATTCGCGAGCTATCGACTAGACGTCAGTATGTAACAGAGCACTGGGGAAATCTATTCATTTTAGTGGTTTAAGCGGCATTTCACCGGTCATGTTTTGCGAACCGCCGAGGTAGATCCAGATACAGTCAGTAGCTAAGACTAATTTTAGAGTGAATCGGCGCCCCAAGCGATGTTTCGCCGAATATGACTAGCGAATGGCCGACTCCTCCTGTCCCAAATTCTGTCCATTGTACACAAACACCCAGTAACACATTTTCACCACAAAAACACCACAATTATACTCCATTCCCACAAATATTTATGATGTTTTAGCCCTTAAAATTTGCGTCACTCGGTCTATAATCAGGAAAAATGTTGTGATTTATGTAAATGGGTTACTCAGACTTCACCCTTTTCATAATCTCATCATAAAAGCACATACCCACTTTAATCACTAGCATAACACATTAAAAATTTCAACAAAGAAGGGAAGGGAAATAGTACTCCTACAAAATCATGTAACCATATTCAAATCTAAACAGGGGCAAGAGAAATGTTACCGAATTGGAAGACTATTTGCACACTCTTCTAGCCTCAAAAAGGAAAATAGCTCAAGATTGTAGGAGCACCTTCAAGTGAGTTTAGAGTAGATAGTAAGAGAAGAGTGATTTTGATGTAGAAATATGGATGGGTATTTATAGGTGAAAGTGGGAATGTGATAGGTTGTGGGGAAGGTGGGGAGTTTAATGTGGGTGAGTTGGTGGGGAGTTGGAACGTGAAAAGATGGGAAAATGGAGAGGGTGAAAATGAGGAATTGTGGGGAATAGGGAATGTTGTGTAATGGAGAGACAAAAATAGAAAGAAAAATGTTGGGAAAAGGGAAGCTATGGGAATATTTGCAGAATTAGGGCGAGTGGGAAAGTATTTGGAATTTTGTAGGCCAGTATTTTTAAATTCCTCTTTTTAATTCAGGACGAGCACCACCGACAATAAACCGGTGATTCGCTGATCCAAGAAGTTCCTTTTTATCGTCGTGGCACGACGTAGTCCTTTTTTCAATTTTTCATTTCCGACGGGTCATCATCCGCTTCCATCTCCCTCAGCTTAAATCCCTTATCCTCATCAACATTTTGCAAGACTCCGATTATCTTGCGTTCAAGTAGATATCCAGCTGATGGACCTACCTTGGAGGTGAATCCTCACCACCAACCCGAAATTTTAACTCTCCTAGCTCCACATCTACCACTGCTCTCCCCGTAGCCAACAAAGGTCATCCCAAAATAATGAAAACTTCCAAATCCATGTCATAATCCAGAATAACAAAATCAGCCAGGAGAATGAACTTGTCAACTCGCATCAGTACATCTTCTAGCACCCCCATAGGTCTTTTGATTGACCTATTTGACATTAGTAGCGCATCGATGTTGGTTTTGTACTTTCGAGGCCTAATTTCTTAAAAATGAGTAGGAGCATCAGATTTATACTTGCACCGATATCACATAGAGCCTTATTGTCACACCCCACCTTAGGAAGTATGACCGGCATCTGGTGCCACACTAGGTCTGAACTATCCTGACTAGACTGGTGCACTACTGGTGCAAGCTAACACTTAATCCAAGAAATCAACGAGCTATATCACAACTGTTAACACAGCCCCTAACTGACAACGCCACCTGTAAAAGAAGACTGCTAACCACAACAGCACAACAACAGGGATCCTATACGGGCCAACAAGACTACCATGCTGTCTAGTTATATCTGAAATGTAAATCAATAATTAAGCCACTCAATGGGTGACAAGGCCGATACTAATAGCTAAACAAGGCCCCACACGGCCATCATAGGACGTAACGCATACTCAGGCCCCACACAACCATCAGCAAACCAACCACAGGGAATATACAACAGTTTGTAAGCCTCTAGGAGTGATATTATGGTCGAGACAGGGCCCCGACCTACCCATAAACTATTCATCAAAAGGGTAAACCTTTACTAACTTTCAACTATGGAGGGAAGGAGCTGAATGAATTGCTGACCTTAGATGAAGACTAGAAACATCCCGAACCACATCTATCTGCACCTACAGACAAGTAATACAGTTCCCCGAGTGGGCATCAGTACAATATGTATCGAATATCTAAGGCAGAAAGATAATAACTAAATGAAAGCTGGAAAAACTGTGGTAATAAAAGAAGAGAGTAAGGATTTAACCAGAATATCTTCACCATCTGAAATATCTAAACAACAAGTCTATCTATACGCAAACAAGAACCTAACCAGGCCCCAATAAGCCTGGAAGGTACAGACAACACAGAAATACCTACCTGGGCCCCCAAAAGCCCCGGCCGGTACTAATGAGGCATACTTCTACTGCCTGACTACTAAAATCTGTGGGCATACTGTAACTCTAGATTACTCATTCCCCGAATACATTTCTAAGCTTGATAGGCTGCTTTGGCAATGTCTGTTTCTGAATTGTCTGGCTATGTAACTAGACCCTGAGCCTTTGCTCGACTATGCGTCATAATGTAACCTCAAATAGCTGGACCCCCGACCTTGGCCCGACTATGGGTCATAATGTAACCTCGGATTGCTGGACCCCGGGCCTTGGCCCGATTATGGGTCATAATGCATCTATTATATCTTGATCCCGAGCTTTGGCTCGACTATAAATCATTCTATGACCACTGTAACTGAATCCTGAGCCTTGGCTCGACTATGGTTGTAATGTAATCTCAAATAACTGGATCCTGCGCTTGGGCCCAACTATAGGTCATAATGGAATTACTGTGACTATGACCCGAGCCTTGGCTCGATTATGGGCCATAATGGAAGCTCTGAAACTGGATGTGGCCCTCACGGCCTCACTCTTGTTCCTTCAGACATCATACTGCTCTGGTTTACATTACTTTAGAGGCAATAGCATTCATACCCGAAATATCTTACATGATAACCAAACTGTCTAGGGCTATTTCCAACGAGGGTTTCTTAAATTATTGTTACTGTCACTATTCAATTCATAACATTTGGCCCTAATGGGTTTATTAAAAATACAATAGACATAAAAACCATGCCAACTTTACGATTGACCTAACCTGCTGAAAGAATAGCCTTACATACCTCGAGTGCTGATTTCCTATCTAACTGGCGAGTTTCAATCCGTATTCAATAGCCCTTTCCAACTGTAATCGTATTGCTGGGAGAATAAGACTAGTTTTAGTACTAAATTTGGCGAAAATAATAACTTTTACTACTAATATTAACTATACCTTAATTTATCGAATCACTGTCGAAAACATATAGTTTCCTGAGAGTTCAGAATGGAGAAATGCTTGCTTGAAGCTTGTGATTGTATAGAAATTAGTTTGGAGAAATTCAGACAACTTTTACTCGGTGGGGTTATGATTTGCCGGGCAAATATCACAAAAATAACTCTGTATTAATTCTCCATGCATGCTTATAACCCGATACGTGAAGTTAATTTGGATTTAGATGATGTTTGATAGTGTAATCAGATGAAAAAAGATCAAAATTGGCATGGGTTCTTGTTTCTAGCCGAGGGGTCTTATATCAAAATGATTCAAATTGAAAGAGAGTGATTTATGTAGGTAATGATGCGGTGGCCTAGGGGCGCCCCACACCTCTCAAAGAGCCACAGGGCCTGGCGCCCCGCGCCTCTCATAGCGCCATAGGGCATGGCGCCCCACGCTGGCCAGTGCACTACTCGCTAGCGTGTCGTGCTGGCCTTGTGCGCACTGGTCCCGTCCGACCCCGCTTCCAAAGCTTTTCCTTATGTGTCAAGCTCTCGTTATTCATCACAAATCCATGCGTATGTGTACTAACTAATATCATTTCACGAGGTGTAACATCCTCCCCCCCCCCCAGGAACATTCGTCCTCAAATGTCATCTTTAGGTTGACATTAGTTTACTCTTTTAGCTAATACTTAGAAAAATTTTGGCAGAGTCTCCTCTATAACATGGACTATAAGAAAAACTAAAACACAGAAAAGTCCAACATGGGCATGTCACAGGACTCTAGAACCAACTATTCCACAATTAAGAAGTAGCTAACTAAGCAGTACTGATAACATAAGTAGTAAAATAACATTTGAATAACAATATCAACTTAACTGTATAATCTGAGTCAATCCTGGAATAAGTGAGGATATCTATACCTCATGTCGTCCTCAGCTTCCCAGGTAATCTCTTCTTTATTTCTCTTCCTCCACAACACTTTAACGGAGGCCACATCTTTAGTTCTTAGTCTACCAACCTGCCTATCTAATATTGCAACTGGAACTTCTTCATATGCTAACTTTTCGGTAGCCTGAATGTCCTCAATTGGCACAACTCTTAATGGGTCCCCTATACACTTTCGCAACATAGAAACGTGAAATACTGGGTGAATAGACTCTAACTCTGAGGGCAAATCTATGTCGTATGCCACCTGGCCTATTCTTTGGAGGATCCGATACGGTCTAACAAACCTTGGGCTAAGCTTTCCCTTCTTTACAAATCTCATCAGGACCTTCATTGGCAAAAATTTAAGAAATACCCAGTCGCCAACATTAAACTCTAAGTCTCTACGTTGAACATTGGAATAGGACTTTTGACGACTCTAGGCTATCAACAAGCGTTCCCTGATAATCTTTACCTTCTTCTCTGATTGGTGGATCATATCTTGCCCATTTAGTTTTGATTCTCCTAACATGAACCAACTAACTGGGGACCTACAGTTTCGCCCATATAAAGCCTTATATAGTGCCATCTGAATCGCCGTGCGATAACTGTTATTATAAGCGAACTCAATAAGGGGTAAATGTTCATCCCAACTACCCCCGAAGTCTAGCATGCATGCCCATAGCATATCCTCGAGTGTTTGAATTTTACGTTCTGCCAGCCCGTTAGTCTGAGGCTGGAATACTGTACTCAGATTCACCTGTGTCCCCAACCCTTTCTGAAATGACTGCCAGAATCTAGTTGTAAATTGTGCTCCTCTATCGAAAATGATAGATGCTAGTACACCATGTAGTCTAACTATTTCTCTAACATATAACTCGACATAGTGCTCGGTTGAAAAAGTGGTCCTGATTGGTTGAAAAAGAGCTGGCTTTATCAATCTATCAAAAATCACCCAGATGGAGTCAAACCTGCGCCTGGTACGGGGAAGTCCTATCACAAAATCCATATTAACTACCTCCCACTTCCACATAAGTATTTATATTTCCTGAGTAAGGCTGTCGGGTATCTGATGCTCAGGTTTTACCTATTGGCAATTAGGACACTACGCTACAAATTCGGCTACAACTTTCTTCATTCCAGGCCACCAATATATCTCTTTTATGTTATGGTACATCTTTGTTGAACCTTCATGAAGATAATAATGAGATTAGTGTACCTCTTCCATAATCTACTAGCAGAGTGCTGCTACATCTAGGATACAGATGTGACCTCTGTACCTCAAAATTCCATCTCTAGCTACCTCAAAAACTAATACTTCACCTTGTTGATCTTTATCCCTGAGTTGTGCTAAGTGAGAATCTTCATATTACCATTATTTTTCCTCCACTACTAGGGACGACACTACTGTATTCTGAATTATGGCTCCATTATCCTCTGTATCAGTTATTCGAACTGCTAGACTGGCTAGCCGGTGCAATTCTCAGTCCATCTCTCGCTGTTCTGGCCCTAGATATTCCAAACTATCAATATATCCACCACAATATTAGCTTTCCCTGGGTGATACAAGATGCTCACATCATAATTTTTCAACAGTTCTAACCAACGACATTGTCGCAAATTCAACTCTTTCTGTGTGAAAATGTACTGAAGACTTTTATGGTCAGTAAAAATATCCACATGCACCCCATATAAGTAATGCCTCCATATCTTTAAGGCATGAATCACTACAGCTAACTCCAGGTTGTGGGTGGGATAGTTCTTTTAATGTTTTCTCAACTGCCTCAAAGCATATGCGATTACCCTACAATGCTGCATCAGAACACATCCTAAACAAACACCTAAAGCGTCACAATACACCGCATAACCCTCTGAACCTTCTAGAAAGGCTAACATTGGTGCTGATGTCAATATGTTTTTCAATTCCTGAAAACCCTGCTCGCAGGCTTCGGTCCACTAAAACTTAGGTGCTTTCTGAGTCAATCTAGTCAATGGTGCTGACAGAGTAGAAAACCCCTCCACGAACCTTCTTAATATTTGGCTAACCCTAGGAAACTGCGAACATCTGTTGGGGTCATAGGTCTAGGCCATGTTTTCACTGCCTCAATTTTTTGCGAATCGACCTGAATGCCAGCCTCTAATATAATGTGGCCCAAGAAAACTATAGAATTCAACCGAAACTCACATTTAGAAAACTTTGCGTACAACTGGCGGTCTATGAGGATATGGAGTACTATTTGCAAATGACCTTTATGTTCTGCTTATGAGCGGGAGTAGACTAGAATACCATCAATGAACACTATTACAAACAGGTCCAAATACGGCCTGAAGATACTATTCATTACCTGACAGCCCCTAACTGACAACGCCACCTGTAAAAGAAGACTGCTAACCACAACAGCACAACAACAGGGATCCTATACGGGCCAACAAGACCACCATGCTGTCTAGTTATATCTGAAATGTAAATCAAGAATTAAGCCACTCTATGGCTAACAAGGCCGATACTAATAGCTAAACAAGGCCCCACACGGCCATCACAGGACGTAACGCATACTCAGTCCCCACACAACCATCAGCAAACCAACCACAGGGAATATACAACAGTTTGTAAGCCTCTAGGAGTGATATTATGGTCGAGACAGGGCCCCGACCTATCCATAAACTATTCATCAAAAGGGTAAACCTTTACTAACTTTCAACTATGGAGGGAAGGAGCTGAATGAATTGCTGACCTTAGATGAAGATTGAAACATCCCGAACCACGTCTATATGCACCTACAGGCAAGTAATACAGTTCCCCGAGTGGGCATCAGTACAATATGTATCGAATATCTAAGGCAGAAAGATAATAACTAAATGAAAGCTGGAAAAACTGTGGTAATCAAAGAAGAGAGTAAGGATTTAACCAGAATATCTTCACCGTCTGAAATATCTAAACAACAAGTCTATCTATACGCAAACAAGAACCTAACCAGGCCCCAATAAGCCTGGAAGGTACAAACAACACAGAAATACCTACCTGGGCCCATAAAAGCCCCGGCAGGTACTAATGAGGCATACTTCTACTGCCTGGCTACTAAAAGCTGTGGGCATACTGTAACTCTAGAATACTCATTCCCCGAATACATTTCTAAGCTTGATAGGCTGCTTTGGCAATGTCTGTTTCTGAATTGTCTGGCTGTGTTACTACACCCCGAGCCTTTGCTCGACTATGCGTCATAATGTAACCTCAAATAGATGGACCCCCGACCTTGGCCCGACTATGGGTCATAATGTAACCTCGGATTGCTGGACCTCGGGCCTTGGCCTGACTAAGGGTCATAATGCAACTGTTGTATCTGGATCTCAAGCCTTGGCTCAACTATGGATCATGCTATGGCTACTGTAACTGGGCCTCAAGCTTTGTATCGACTATGGGTTGTAATGTAATCTCCAATAATTGGACCCTGGGCCTGGGCCCGATTATGGTCATAATGGAACTGCTGTGACTAGGCCCAGAGCCTTGGCTCGACTATGGGCCGTAACGGAAGCTATGGAACTGGATGTGGCCCTCACGGCCTCACTCTGGTTCCTTCGTATATCATACTGCTCTGGTGTACATTACTTTATAGGCAATAACATTCATACCCAAAATATCTTATATGATAACCAAACTGGCTAGTGTTATTTCAAATGAGGGTTGTTTAAATTACCTTTACTGTCCCTATTCAATGCATAACATCTGGCCCCAATGGATTTATTCGGAAATACTATAGACATACAAACCATGCCAACTTTACGATGGACCTAACTTGCCAAAAGAATAGCCTTACGTACCTCGAGTGCTGATTTCCTATCTAACTGGCGAGTTTCAATTCGTATTCAACAGCCCTTTCCATCGGCAATCCTATTACTGGGAGAATAAGACTAGTTTTAGCAATAAATTTGGAGAAAATGCTAACTTTTACTCTTAATATTAACTATAACTTAACTTATCGAAACACGACCGAAAATGTATAATTTTCCGAGAGTTCAAAAGGGGGAAATTCTTACTTGAAGCATGTGATCATATAGAAATTAGTTTGGAGCAATTCGGACAACTTCTACTCTGTAGGGTTATGATTCGCCGAGCGAATTTCACGAAAATAACTCCATAGTAATGCTTCCTGCAGGCTTATAACCCAATACCTCAAGTTAATTTTTATTTAGACGACGTTTGGTAGTGTAATCGGATGAAAATAGATCAAAATAGTTGAGGTCTTACATCAAAATTATTCAAATTGAAAGAGAGTGATTTATATAGGAAATGAGGTAGTGGCCCAGGGGCGCCCCACACCTCACAAAGCGCCACAGGGTCTGAATCTCACTTTACGTATAGTCCTTTTCATGGGTGTGAAGCGCGCCACACTTAGAAGGGGATGATACAACGCAGTTTTAGGAAAATGTCCTTTCTTCATGATTCTTATCATGCATAGATTTTAATCTCTAAATTGTCCTCCTAACTCATGTTCTACCATTTATAGCTAACAATGCCTCCTAAAAGAGAAAACGGAAAGAGGAATAGTAATACTAACCAGCCAGCCCCACCAGCTTCAGTAACCCCTCAAGATGATTAGATCTCGTATGCAAAGTTTTGGGATGCTATCAAAAATGATTGCTCAGGCGATGGCCAACAAAGTTAACTAGGAGGTCATTGTATCGGTCAATGCTAATGGGTCTGTAGTTGCTGCCAGATTTTGAGATTTTACTTGAATGAATCCCACAACATTTTACAGGTCTAAGGTAGATGAGCACCCACAGGAGTTCATTGACGAGATTTGAAAGATCACCCAAATCATGGGTGTTACTTCGGAGAGTGCAGATCTAGTTGCTTATCAGTTAAAAGGAGTAGCTCTGATATGGTATTAGTAGTGGTAAGAAGGAAGGCAAAATGGTGCAGGTCTAGTGGAGGGGGATGAGTTTGTGAATGCATTCCTAGACATATTCTTTCCTCACGAATTAAGGGAAGCTAAGGCCATTGAGTTTGTAAACTTGAGGCAGAATGACATGACAGTGTAGGGATACGCATTAATGTTTACTCAACTGTCCAAGTATGCTCCAAAAATTGTTGTGGAGTCTGATTGTGGGAAAAAATAGCATGCCCGAGTGATGCTTTATACCTTAATTTAGTCTTGTTTATCTAAGTTATTTTATACATTTTCATGTGATTTTATGTAAATGTGAATATATACTAACCAACATGATTAGTCCTTGTTTTTGAAGGTTAATAATGCATTTGAGGAACTAATTCATGATTTGGTGAAGTGGAGGAATGGAATCAAGAGCAAAACGTGAAAGTCAACAAGAAAACATGCAATAACTGGCACCCTGCGCGATAGGGGTCGTGGCACGCTGCCAACGCGGCAACACTTGGCCAAAAATTGCATTTTTTTGGCACATTCCAGTGAGGGTATGCGTTACCAACATGTCATGGAGGTCAAGTAGGGCGTTCAGCTCCGTGACACGTTGTTGTTCCACCACAGGCCAAATTTTGCAATTTTTCAGCATAGTATAAATTGAACCCTTAGCTCCTAAAATCATTTTGTCACGATTTTATTCTGGAAAACTACCTAGGAGTGAAGGGAGAAGTGGGAGAACTCATCTATGGTTTGTCAAATTCCCTTCTCATATACCAAATTCATGTAAGTATGTTAGTTTAGTAGTAGTTAGTGTAGTTTTACGAACATGAATGGCAAGAACCCTTCCTCTAGGGTTGAAGTCGTGAATTATGATTGTGATTTTATGAAATTGTTTTGGAATTAAGTTATTGATTGTTGTTTTCGTCTTGCATTCTGGATTATTGGTTGTTTTTATGATTGATCACCATGAAAGCATATTTGTTAGCTTGAGTAATAGCTTGAGAAAGCATTACCTAGGTCAGGACATAAGAATGTGAGGAGCACGTTTGTATCTCGGGAGAGATTTTTGTGTCAGGATAGAAATATACCTAACACCGTGCTTGGTTGAGACACGGGGGTTATGAAAGACCAACTTGGGATGTCACATCACCACTCGAAGAAGTAGTTGTGAGGCTAAGTTGAGTTAAATGGTTAGACGCACGAAAGTCCCTAATTGTTTCCCCGTAAACCACAACATAATTGATTGCCCGCGACTAGAAATTAAACTCCTCGCTCACAATGATGCAGTGAGGCTAGATTGCCGGGTTTAGAGGCTCGAAAGACCATAAACATGCAATTCTAATTATGTGAAATAACAATTGATAGTTCCATGCTTAACCCATTGCAAATCGTAGTATCGCATGATTAATTGGTTTTAACTCTATGTTGCTCCTAGAGTAATTTCAGAATACTTCGTTGACCCAAACTTAGAATTAATTAATCTCGATCGAAAATGTCTATAACCAACACTTGAGGTATTTAAGATCACACTAGAAATGGATAGTTAGAGGAATGGGTCCAGTCCCTGTGGGTTCGACAATCCGGCTCTTAAAAAGAGCCACTACATTACTTGCACGACTCGTACACTTGCAGACACGCAAATCGGGCACGTCAGAGTCAAGGGCTTGCATGCTCAACTTCATGAACAAAGTCTCAGACTTGGTTGTCAAGTAGTGCAGGACTGCCATGCCTAATAATGAAATGGACATCTCTAGGCTAATTATTCATGCACAGTAGATCGAGCTGGAGATATTAAAAGAGATATAAAGGGAGAGTAAGCAGGCTAGGATAGGTCAGTTTGAGTACTCCCAGTAGAGGTTAGACAGTGGTAGTCACCCCCAGCTGTAACAGAGACCTCCAGCACCCTCATCAACCAATGCTCCTTCTTTTAGGCCCCGTAAAGATCCAAGGAGTGGATCATGATAAGGTTCCCTCCTTAGGGTACTCATGGGTCTATCCAACTTGTACAACTGGAGTCACTTCCTCGAAACCTGTATGACAAGCACTAAGTCGACTGTAACTAACAGTCACTAGCAGTGGCTAACTAGAGAGCTAGCTGTCACTCATTTCACTAGGCAACCCTAGTGTCTTTGACTCTAGGGTAAGACCATTCTATCCAAAGTTTGGCCCTGGAGGCATCAAGGCATGCCAACGGCCTCTGGGCGAGCTTTACTGTCTATACAGGCGTCAATCGAAGAGTTATAATGCCCCGCAGCACCCAAAACTGTCCAACTCACTGAGCCAAGCCCAATAGCTAAACATAAACATCTAAGGCCTTGGAATGACAGCAAAACTCTAGGATACTTCTAAATAGTGAATATATAAATTGGGGAAATCTCTACGACACTCCTGGTGTTAATCACACGAAATGTAACTTTTCCCGACGAGGGATACTGCAGTATGTTGATGAGTTGCAAAATTTACCAACTCATTAGGCTCTTAAGCATGCGTTTTTGCCTAGTTTTCGAATTGTTTATGTGGATTTTATGCCCGTTTTCTTTAATTCTTTGTAGGTACTTCAAGTGAGTATAGAAAGCATGAAATCGAGAAAAACTTCTCAAGTTTGAGATGGAATTTCATGAGTTAGAATATGAAGGAGAGGAGATAAAGATAATGGAAGATTTGAGCTCATAAATAGTTGAAAGACATGCTTTGAATCAGCTAAACGTGGATCCGGAAGGACGAAACGCAGGTGAAACACCAAAGTTACAGCCTAGACCAGCTAACCAACCAGCTCTTAATGGATTGCACTGGCTATTCTTCGGCGGTTCGAAGGTAGGCACCGACTGTTCGCAGTTCGAAGGGATAGTGACTCAATTTCGCTGATGGAAGGGCAAAAACATCTAGAAAGGTTACCAAAGCTCCTAGAATCCTCTAAGGGATCATTTGGAAGGTTGTACACAAGAAAGTATAGATATTTAGATAGCTTTCATTGTACACCATTCATTCATCAATTCAATCATCTAGAGTTCATCTTCTTCATATAATTTTTAGTAGAATTTTTTCTCCATAGATTTGTAGACTTAGGTAGTACTTTTCTTCTTCTTTTTCTTTAACCCATTTTGGGGGAATTCCACCATTGTTGTAAGAGCTTGTGAAACAAATTTGTGAAGCTGATGAAAGGAATGTGAGGGGAATCCTCTTGGTATATTCTCCCTATCTTTAAATATGCTTTACTAATTTGCTAGTTAGAGGTATATTCATGGTGGGTTTGGTCATTTGATTGGGGTTTTGATAAATTGCTCTTCGATTCTTATTGAATTATAGATGGGTATTGCTAGATTCATCTTCATATTTTTCAATTAAGTGTAAATCTATTAGATTCTCTTCAGTCTATTAATGAAGAAACATTGATTATGATATGGGTCTATTTATTCATGCTTGATTATTGCTTGAGAGAGGACAATTAAGTATTGGAAGAGAATATAGTAGCGGGCATGGATAAGAGATTGTGAAATTAGGCTAGAAATAGCTAAAATTGCTTTCTCATTCCTTATTGGCAACTAATAGCTAGGAATAGTGCAGTTGCTAATCCAAATCAAATCGGGTTGAGCTAAGTTGTGGCTAGAGTTCTGATAAAACTCTAGAAAGAGGTAGTCAATAGGCTGAGAAGCTTAGATTACCCACTTCCCTAGATTATTTACACTTGTTGAACTTGTGAAAGAATCTAAGGCTAGTCAATTCCTGATTTAGTTGTGATCCCATCTATAAAATGCTCCTAGCCTCTCACTTGTGATTTCTTCAATTGGAATTCCCCCCAATTAGTCTTAGTTTAGAATTAGATAGTTATTTTCTCTTTTTATTTTCCCCCAATTTTACTTTTCAAATGTTGAACAATTATGTGCTCTAGTTTGAATTAGTTCATAACTATTCATTTATCTACTCAATTCTCTGTGAGATTCGACCCCGACATCCATCGGGATATTTGTTTTGATATAATGACCATTTACGCTCTTTTGTAAAAGAGGAGAGTATTTAGGACTTTATCAAAAATGACGTCGTTGCCGTGGAATTGAGTTGTGATAAGCCATTAGTTATTTATTGATTCAAACTAGTTTTGCATTTTTGTTTTACATTTTTTTTCTCTTTTATTTTTTTTTTGATTGTTTGTAGTTGAATGATGGCATCATGGAATGAAAGGAGGTTTGTTGGTGGCAACCCTTATTATAATGACCCATATCCCTATTGTGGAGGACCACATTATTGGCAAGATTGCAAATATGCCCCTAGAAGGGAGATGAGTGCACCTTATCCTTCCTATGATGGGTATAGATGAACATTATATGGTAATCATGGGAGAAATTGGGATGGATGCCCAAATGGGGTCACTTCTCGCTATCGTGACTATGATAGAAGTTGTGCTCCTAAGCTTGAAAGGAATGAAGCCATGGAAATGAAGGAAGGAGAAATATATGTGGGCGCATAAAAGCTATGCTCCAAGCCTTTTTGGTGGAGGAGTATAATGCGTAAAAGAATGCCAACCCTCCATGCCCATGGAATCATCAAGTCCTCAAGAAGAGAGCGGTAAATCTCTAAAAGAAAAGGCGGAGGAGAGATTAAGGAGCATAACAAGAAGAAGTAAACAATGGGTCATAGTTCAACTTGACTCATGTGAGGAAGCTCAAAATGATGATGAGGAAGGAGTCAAGGTGATTGTTGAAGAAGTCATAGAGGTCTGCCAACCAACCAACATTGTAAAAATGCAAGATGCCAAGGTTGAAGAAGTGACACTAGAGTCTCCAAATGTCATCCAATAAATCACAATCAAGGACTATAGTGCACTTGAAGTGGAGGATGTCAAGCAAGAAGCATGCTTAAAAGGGGAGCGACTTAGACCACCCTCTTATCATTTTTCAATATTGAACTTGGTTGACAAAATGGAGACTGAGGAGACCAAGTCAATGGAGGAAGTTGAGGAGGAAGATCAAGGTGGCTTTATCTTAGAGTATTCCATGCCAACAAGCCCAAAGCACCTTCGTCCTTTAAGGGCCAAGAAACACAAGATGCAATATCCATTGCTTGGTCCCTTGATGCTTACACCACCACCCTTCACGCAGAGTAGAAGAATGAATAAGAAGGGGTGCGATTCAAATTCTCAAAAAGGAGAGGAAAGTGGTGAAGTTGAAGTCGTCGAGCCACGACATTAACTATGGTGCTTCTTGGGAGGCAACCCAAGTGCTTTTACATTTTGTGTTTATTTTACTTCTTATTTTGTTTTACTTTACGTTTGTGTTGTCTTTGATTTTATATGGTTGGAACAGGTGTGGAACATGGAAAATAGTGAGAGAATAAAAAGAAAAAGAAGAGCATGGAAAATGCATATAAAGCGGATGCCTCCACCATATCAAGGAGTTCTCTCACCCATTCATTCCTCATTTTGTTCTACCTTAGCCATTGACGACAATACATTGTTTTGTTAGGGGTGAAGTCTGAGTAGTCCACTTGTTCACAAATGTACAATATGGCCCTATGATAGATTGGGTGACGTCATTCTTAAGGGAAAATCATCATTACTTGTTAGTAGCATCTCCTTTTTACATAGTAATCTTGGAATAAACTCCAAGGGTTTTCTTCATACTGCGGTTCGTTCCCAATGAGTGATTTCTTTGTCTTTTCTTTTTGTTGTAGAATCAAGTTGGCATTTCCCAATGATAGATTGAGAGGGGACTTTCTTAAGGGAAGATGTCAAGTCTAGAGTCTTGTAGAGTCTTTTGTGCACGTGTTTAATGAGGTACCACCAACATTTCTTTTTTGGCATTATGCATGAATTTTGAAAAGAAAAGAGAGGTATCTAAATGTGAAAATGAGCATGCTCTTATCATGAATTATATATTCCTTTCTTGGCTTGTTGATTCGTAACTAGCTCATTTAAAGTATTCCTCTTAATGTGACAAAGGAAGTGTGTGAACTCCATGGATTGTCATGCCTTGTGTGATGAGGTTTTTGGCTGAATTCTTATGTATGCGTGATAGTCTAGAACTTTCCCTAAGTGTGATTCAAGGAGAAGTGATAGATGTGGCTTCACTTAGAACATGATCTTAGGCCTCTTTTGCTAGTCACTTCACCTAAATGACCTCCTTGAACATTAATCTCTGATAGCCAACGTTTGATCCTTGGACCCCTTCACTGGAAACCACATTACAAGCCTAATAACCTTGTTAAATCCTTCTCTTTGGCATCCATCCTCCATAATTTCTAGTGATAAAATAAAAAAAGGGGCTTGAAGCCGATGAAGTGGGAGCGATAAGGAAATGAGTGTGAGATGAGGCAAAAGCCTAAGTTTGGGGGTTTGTAAGAGAAGGGGGGGAAATGAGAGCGTCAAGGTGAGGTAGCACCAAAATCATGCTGAAATAAATGAATCGATGGTTGAAAGACCTCAGATCATCAAAAGGGAATGAATAGTTAAGATGTGATATCTCTTGCATATATAAGGCTAAATGTGAAATTCATCGGTGTTATAAGGGTGGCTTGTGATGCAGAAATGATGAAGATTATGATCAACAAGAAATAAGGTGGAGTGATCTCAATAAGATAATGGGATGTTACAAGTGTTTATAAACGCATTAGGGAGGCTTTAGTCACATAAAGCTAAATACTTATCCTACCCTTACCCCTAGCCTTCATTATGATACACAAGTCCTAATTGATTTTGAATGTAGCAACACTACATTAGTGGTGAGATACATGAAGGACAATCCTATGGGTCAGTTTGTATGCACTTGAATTTCTTTGTGAGAGTGAGCGCTTTTGTCTAATCTTATAATCCCTATGTGTGAAATGCTCAATAATGTGTGGGATTCTCTCTTCTTGTGAGTGGCATTATTTCCTTGGGGTACATGCTTAAAATTGTTTTCAAAAGAGAGGTATGATTGAGGCAAGCGTGCTGCGAACTTTAAGGAAATCTTTGAATATGAATTGCCATTGACTTGAGATGCTCTTTGAACTTGTTTTGATGAACTATGCCCCTTGTTTGAATGGAAATGCATGCAAGATATGCTTAATGAATGTCGTCACCTATTGAATCTTGTGCACATGGTTTGAGTCTTTTGTTTTTCTTGAGTTGGTGTATAATGTGGGTTGTCTTGAGGCTTGATCATTTTGTGTACAACTATCATAGTGCTCCAAGCTTTAGCAATGTCCTCTTGTGAAAGAACGTCTTGATTGGCACTTGATGTACAACATGTTTTTCATTATCTCAACTATAAATAATTGCATTATTTGATGACAAGCAATGGTTCAATTTTGGGGGTTTGATGACTTACAAATTTACCAACTCATTAGGCTCTTAAGCATGAGTTTTTTCCTAATTTTTTAGTCGTTTATGTGGCATTTATGCCCTTTCTCTTTAATTCTTTGTAGGTACTTCACGTGAGTAGAGAAAGCATTAAATCAAGCAAAACACATCAAGTTTGAGATGGAATTTGATGAGTTAGAATATGAAGGAGAGGAGCCAAAAATAATACAAGAGTTGAGCTCAAAAAGAGGTGAAGGACATGCTTTGAATCGGCTAAACACGGATCCAGAAGGGCGAAACGCTGGTGAAACGCTGAAGTTACTGCCCACACCGGCTAACCAACCGGCTCTTTGCGGGTTGGCACCGGCTATTCACTGGTGGTTCGCAGGTAGGCATAGGCTGTTCGCAGGTTGGCACCGACTCTTCGCAGGTTAGCACCATTCGTTTGCAGGTTGGCACCGGCCATTCGCAGGTGGGCACCTGCCGTTTGCAGGTTGGCACCGGCTGTTCCCAGGTTGGCTGGCTATGCATAGTTTGTCACTGGCTATTCGCAGTTCGAAGGGCAAGTGACCCAATTTTGCTGATGGAAGGGCAAAAACGTCTAGAAAGATTCCCAAATCTCCTAGAAGCCTCCAAGGGCACTTTTGGAAGGTTGTACAGAAGAAAGTACAGATATTTAGATAGCATTCATTGTACACCATTCATTCATCAATTCAATCATCTAGAATTCATCTTCTTCATATAATTTTTAGTAGAATCTTTTCTCCATAGTTTGTAGAGTTAGGTAGTACTTTTCTTCTTTTTTTTCATTAACCCATTTTGGGGGAATTCCACCATTGTTGTAAGAGCTTGTGAAACAAATTTATGAAGCTAATGCAATGAATGTGAGGGAAATCCTCTCGGTATCTTCTCTCTATCTTCAAATATGCTTTACTAATTTTCTAGTTAGAAGTATATTCATGGTGGGTTTATTAATTTGATTGGGGTTTTGATAAATTTTCTCTTGGGTTCTTATTGAATTATAAATGGGTATTGCTAGATTCATCTTCATATTGTACAATTAATTATAAATCTATTAGATTCTCTTCAATCTATTAATGAAGATCCATTGATTATGATATGGGTCTATTTATTCTTGATTGATTATTGCTTGAGAGAGATTAGTTTAGTATTGAAAGAGAATATAGTTGTGGGCATGGGTAAGAGATTGTGAAATTAGGCTAGAAATAGTTGAAATTGGTTTCTCATTCCTTATTGGAAACTAATAGCTAGGAATAGTGCAGTTGCTAATCCAAATCAAATCTGGTTGAGCTAAGTTTTGGCTAGAGTTTTGATTAAACTCTAGCAAGAGGTAGTCAATAGGCAAAGAAGCTGAGATTACCCGCTTCCCGATATTATTTACACTTGTTGAACTTGTAAGAGAGTCTAAGGCTAGTCAATTCTCGATTCAATTGTGATCCCATCTATAGAATGCCCTAGCCTCTTAGTTGTGATTGCTTCAATTGGAATCCCCCCCAATTAGTCTTAGTTTAGAATTAGATAGTTATCTTCTCTTTTAGTTTCCCCCTAATTATACTTTTTAAATGTTGAACAATTATGTGTTCTTGTTTGAATTAGTTCATAAATCTTGAATTATCGACTCAATTCTCTGTGGGATTCAACCCTGACATCCGTCGCGATATTTGTTTTGATACAACAATCATTTACGTTCTTTCATAAAAGAGGAGTCTATTTTAGATGTTATCATATATTCTCAATACGTCTTTAGTAGCTAACAACAACTTATATAATCATAATCTACTGGCAAAAGCTAGTTACAACATATAAGATCATTATCTCTGTTTAGAAACATAGATCGTATCATTATACGACGAGAATAACTTGCCGAAGGGATAAGCCTTACATACCTCGAATGCCGAATTTCCTTCACCCCAAACAGTTTCCAACCTGGAGCCAGTAATTACACTCACTTGTAGCCTTTACGCTGAGAGAATAAAGTTATTTCAATAGTAGGAGTCGAAAAACAATGATATCTTTCGATATTAATATTAACTATAATTCAACTCTGGTCAAATCAGCCGAAAACTCATAATTTCTCGATATTATAGAAGGGAAAAATGCTTACCTATTGCCTGTTGCCATTTAGGACTTAATTTGGATTAATTTCGACAACCTCTACTCGGGGGGTTCCGGTATACCAAGTGAATTTTCAAGAAATAACTCCACAGAGATATTCCTCGTAGACCTAGAACTCGTTATCCAAGATGAATTTGCGTTTGGACGGAATTTAACGGTGTAATTTTTCTCGAAACTGATGAAAAATTAAGAGAAAATAGCGGATGGGAAAAGTCCACTCTTGGAAAATGTTGTTTTTGACTTTAACTTAACCTTGCACCCTATATATAGCTGAGGCAGTGGGCTAGGGGGCGCATCGCACCGCCCACAACGCCAAGAGTCGGGCACACTAGAATAACTTCTATGATCTATCCTCCCGTCAAGACCAGGAGAACTCACTATACGCAGTGATGGGTCTATTGTGTCTCTTTCAAATTGATGTTTATGCTTTACTAAATCCAAGAGCCACACTTTCTTTCATGACTCTTTACATTGCTGTCAGTTTGATATTAGTTTGGAAATTCTCTCAAAGCCGTTTTCAGTCACTACTCTGGTTGGTGAGTTAGTTAGACCTAGCTGGGCGTATAGGGATTGTCCAGTCATAGTGTTACATAAAGTCACCACAGTTGATCTAGTAGAGTTCGATATGGTCGACTTCGACCTTCTTCTTGGGAGGCAACCCAAGTGCTTTTACATTTTGTGTTTATTTTTCTTCTTATTTTGTTTTACTTTACGTTTGTGTTGTCTTTGATTTTATAGGGTTGGAACAGGTGTGGAACATGGAAAATAGTGAGAGAAGAAAAAGAAAAAGAAGAGCATGGAAAATGCATATAAAGCGGATGCCTCCACCATATCAAGGAGTTCTCTCACCCATTCATTCCTCATTTTGTTCTACCTTAGCCATTGACGACAATACATTGTTTTGTTAGGGGTGAAGTCTGAGTAGTCCACTTGTTCACAATTGTACAATATGGCCCTATGATAGATTGGGTGACGTCATTCTTAAGGGAAAATCATCATTACTTGTTAGTAGCATCTCCTTTTTACATAGTAATTTTGGAATAAACTCCAAGGGTTTTCTTCATACTGCGGTTCGTTCCCAATGAGTGATTTCTTTGTCTTTTCTTTTTGTTGTAGAATCGGGTTGGCATTTCCCAATGATAGATTGAGAGGGGACTTTCTTAAGGGAAGATGTCAAGTCTAGAGTCTGGTAGAGTCTTTTGTGCACGTGTTTAATGAGGTACCACCAACATTTCTTTTTTGGCATTATGCATGAATTTTGAAAAGAAAAGAGAGGTATCTAAATGTGAAAATGAGCATGCTCTTATCATGAATTATATATTCCTTTCTTGGCTTGTTGATTCGTAACTAGCTCATTTAAAGTATTCCTCTTAATGTGACAAAGGAAGTGTGTGAACTCCATGGATTGTCATGCCTTGTGTGATGAGGTTTTTGGCTGAATTCTTATGTATGAGTGATAGTCTAGAACTTTCCCTAAGTGTGATTCAAGGAAAAGTGATAGATGTGTCTTCACTTAGAACATGATCTTAGGCCTCTTTTGCTAGTCACTTCACCTAAATGACCTCCTTGAACATTAATCTCTGATAGCCAACGTTTGATCCTTGGACCCCTTCACTGGAAACCACATTACAAGCCTAATAACCTTGTTAAATCCTTCTCTTTGGCATCCATCCTCCATAATTTCTAGTGATAAAATAAAAAAAGGGGCTTGAAGCCGATGAAGTGGGAGCGATAAGGAAATGAGTGTGAGATGAGGCAAAAGCCTAAGTTTGGGGGTTTGTAAGAGAAGGGGGGGAAATGAGAGCGTCAAGGTGAGGTAGCACCAAAATCATGCTGAAATAAATGAATCGATGGTTGAAAGACCTCAGATCATCAAAAGGGAATGAATAGTTAAGATGTGATATCTCTTGCATATATAAGGCTAAATGTGAAATTCATCGGTGTTATAAGGGTGGCTTGTGATGCAGAAATGATGAAGATTATGATCAACAAGAAATAAGGTGGAGTGATCTCAATAAGATAATGGGATGTTACAAGTGTTTATAAAGGCATTAGGGAGGCTTTAGTCACATAAAGCTAAATACTTATCCTACCCTTACCCCTAGCCTTCATTATGATACACAAGTCCTAATTGATTTTGAATGTAGCAACACTACATTAGTGGTGAGATACATGAAGGACAATCCTATGGGTCAGTTTGTATGCACTTGAATTTCTTTGTGAGAGTGAGCGCTTTTGTCTCATCTTATAATCCCTATGTGTGAAATGCTCAATAATGTGTGGGATTCTCTCTTCTTGTGAGTGGCATTATTTCCTTGGGGTACATGCTTAAAATTGTTTTCAAAAGAGAGGTATGATTGAGGCAAGCATGCTGCGAACTTTAAGGAAATATTTGAATATGAATTGCCATTGACTTGAGATGCTCTTTGAACTTGTTTTGATGAACTATGCCCCTTGTTTGAATGGAAATGCATGCAAGATATGCTTAATGAATGTCGTCACCTATTGAATCTTGTGCACATGGTTTGAGTCTTTTGTTTTTCTTGAGTTGGTGTATAATGTGGGTTGTCTTGAGGCTTGATCATTTTGTGTACAACTATCATAGTGCTCCAAGCTTTAGCAATGTCCTCTTGTGAAAGAACGTCTTGATTGGCACTTGATGTACAACATGTTTTTCATTATCTCAACTATAAATAATTGCATTATTTGATGACAAGCAATGGTTCAATTTTGGGGGTTTGATGACTTACAAATTTACCAACTCATTAGGCTCTTAAGCATTAGTTTTTTCCTAATTGTTTAGTCGTTTATGTGGCATTTATGCCCTTTCTCTTTAATTCTTTGTAGGTACTTCACCTGAGTAGAGAAAGCATGAAATCAAGCAAAACACATCAAGTTTGAAATGGAATTTGATGAGTTAGAATATGAAGGAGAGGAGCCAAAAATAATACAAGAGTTGAGCTCAAAAAGAGGTGAAGGACATGCTTTGAATCGGCTAAACACGGATCTAGAAGGGCGAAATGCTGGTGAAACGCTGAAGTTACTGCCCACACCGGCTAACCAACCGGCTCTTTTTGGGTTGGCACCGGCTATTCACCGGTGGTTCGCAGGTAGGCATAGGCTGTTCGCAGGTTGGCACCGACTCTTCGCAGGTTAGCACCATTCGTTTGCAGGTTGGCACCGGCCGTTCGCAGGTGGGCACCTGCCGTTTGCAGGATGGCACCGGCTGTTCCCAGGTTGGCTGGCTATGCATAGTTTGTCACTGGCTATTCGCAGTTCGAAGGGCAAGTGACCCAATTTTGCTGATGGAAGGGCAAAAACGTCTAGAAAGATTCCCATATCTCCTAGAAGCCTCCAAGGGCACTTTTGGAAGGTTGTACAGAAGAAAGTACAGATATTTAGATAGCATTCATTGTACACCATTCATTCATCAATTCAATCATCTAGAATTCATCTTCTTCATAGAATTTTTAGTAGAATCTTTTCTCCATAGTTTGTAGAGTTAGGTAGTACTTTTCTTCTTTTTTTTCATTAACCCATTTTGGGGGAATTCCACCATTGTTGTAAGAGCTTGTGAAACAAATTTATGAAGCTAATGCAATGAATGTGAGGGAAATCCTCTCGGTATCTTCTCTCTATCTTCAAATATGCTTTACTAATTTTCTAGTTAGAAGTATATTCATGGTGGGTTTATTAATTTGATTGGGGTTTTGATAAATTTTCTCTTGGGTTCTTATTGAATTATAAATGGGTATTGCTAGATTCATCTTCATATTGTACAATTAATTATAAATCTATTAGATTCTCTTCAATCTATTAATGAAGATCCATTGATTATGATATGGGTCTATTTATTCTTGATTGATTATTGCTTGAGAGAGATTAGTTTAGTATTGAAAGAGAATATAGTTGTGGGCATGGATAAGAGATTGTGAAATTAGGCTAGAAATAGTTGAAATTGGTTTCTCATTCCTTATTGGAAACTAATAGCTAGGAATAGTGCAGTTGCTAATCCAAATCAAATCTGGTTGAGCTAAGTTTTGGCTAGAGTTTTGATTAAACTCTAGCAAGAGGTAGTCAATAGGCAAAGAAGCTGAGATTACCCGCTTCCCGATATTATTTACACTTGTTGAACTTGTAAGAGAGTCTAAGGCTAGTCAATTCTCGATTCAATTGTGATCCCATCTATAGAATGCCCTAGCCTCTTAGTTGTGATTGCTTCAATTGGAATCCCCCCCAATTAGTCTTAGTTTAGAATTAGATAGTTATCTTCTCTTTTAGTTTCCCCCTAATTATACTTTTTAAATGTTGAACAATTATGTGTTCTTGTTTGAATTAGTTCATAAATCTTGAATTATCGACTCAATTCTCTGTGGGATTCAACCCTGACATCCATCGCGATATTTGTTTTGATACAACAATCATTTACGTTCTTTCATAAAAGAGGAGTCTATTTTAGATGTTATCATATATTCTCAATACGTCTTTAGTAGCTAACAACAACTTATATAATCATAATCTACTGGCAAAAGCTAGTTACAACATATAAGATCATTATCTCTGTTTAGAAACATAGATCGTATCATTATACGACGAGAATAACTTGCCGAAGGGATAAGCCTTACATACCTCGAATGCCGAATTTCCTTCACCCTCAACAGTTTCCAACCTAGAGCCAGTAATTACACTCACTTGTAGCCTTTACGCTGAGAGAATAAAGTTATTTCAATAGTAGGAGTCGAAAAACAATGATATCTTTCGATATTAATATTAACTATAATTCAACTCTGGTCAAATCAGCCGAAAACTCATAATTTCTCGATATTATAGAAGGGAAAAATGCTTACCTATTGCCTGTTGCCATTTAGGACTTAATTTGGATTAATTTCGACAACCTCTACTCGGGGGGTTCCGGAATACCAAGTGAATTTTCAAGAAATAACTCCACAAAGATATTCCTCGTAGACCTAGAACTCGTTATCCAAGATGAATTTGCATTTGGACGGAATTTAACGGTGTAATTTTTCTTGAAACTGATGAAAAATTAAGAGAAAATAGCGGATGGGAAAAGTCCACTCTTGGAAAATGTTGTTTTTTACTTTAACTTAACCTTGCACCCTATATATAGCTGAGGCAGTGGGCTAGGGGGCGCATCGCACAGCCCACAACGCCAAGAGTCGGGCACACTAGAATAACTTCTATGATCTATCCTCCCGTCAAGACCAGGAGAACTCACTATACGCAGTGATGGGTCTATTGTGTCTCTTTCAAATTGATGTTTATGCTTTACTAAATCCAAGAGCCACACTTTCTTTCATGACTCTTTACATTGCTGTCAGTTTGATATTAGTTTGGAAATTCTCTCAAAGCCGTTTTCAGTCACTACTCTGGTTGGTGAGTTAGTTAGACCTAGCTGGGCTTATAGGGATTGTCCAGTCATAGTGTTACATAAAGTCACCACAGTTGATCTAGTAGATTTCGATATGGTCGACTTCGACCTTCTTCTTGGCATGGATTGGTTACATTCTTGCTATATCTTAGTTGAATGTCGAACTAAGGTCATTAATTAACGACCTAGTCCTAGAATTAAAGGGTAGTACTTCAGCGCCTAAGGGTTGGTTCATTTCATACCTTAAGGCTAGGAATATAATCACTAAGGGGTACACCTATCACTTGGTTAAGGTTAAAGATTCTAGTGTTGAGACCCTAACATTTTAGTTAGTTTTTACTTGTAAATGAGTTCCCTATATGTTTCCCAAAGATCTTCTCAAAGTCCCTCTTGAGAGGGAAATAGACTTCGGCATAGACCTTCTCCCAGATACCTAGACTATCTTTATTCCTCCATAATGAATGGCTCTAGCTGAGCTTAAAGAGTTAAAGGAACAACTGAAAAATCATCAAATTAAGGGCTTCATCATACCTAGCATCCCTCCATGGGGTTTCCTAGTCCTATTCATGTGAATAAAAGCTGGTACACTTAGTATGAGCATTGACTACCGTTAGTTGAACAAGGTCACAGCCAAGAACATGTATCCTCTACCCAGGATTGATGACTTGTTTGATCAATTTTAGGGAGCTAGTTGTTTTTCCAAGGTAGATCTCTGCTCAGGATACCATCAGCTCAGGGTTAGAGAATGTGATATTCTAAAAATGGCCTTAAGAACTTGGTAAGGTCACAAAGAATTCATAGTTATATCTTTTGGACTGACCAATCTCCTGCAACTTTTATGGTTCCGATAAACATGGTATTCAAGCCGTACCTAGACATATTCGTTATTATCTTTATAGACAATATTTTGGTTTACTCCAAAACAGAGGAGGAGCATGTAGACCATTTGAAAATAGTTTTGCAGACTCTCTGGGACCAACAATTGTTTGCTAAATTTAGCAAGTGTGAATTTTGGATTAAATCAGTTGCAATCCTTGGTCATGTGGTATCTAGTGAGGGTATTCTTGTGGATCTTCGGAAGATAGCGGCAGTCAAGGACTGGCCAAGACCCACTTCCCCGACAGACATCACGAGTTTCTTGGGCCTAGCCAGTTATTACGAATAGTTCATAGAAGGGTTCTCCTTCATTACCTCTCCTTTGACTAGAGTAACTCAAAAGAAGGTGAAGCTTCAGTGGTTTGATGCATGTGAGAACAGCTTTCAGGAGTGGAAGACTCGACTCACTACAACCCAGGTTTTGACTCTGCCAAAAGGTTCAGATAGGTTTGTGATCTATTGTGATGCTTCCAGTATGGGCCTTGGGTGTGTTCTAATGTAGCATGACAAAGTCATAGCTTATGCTTCCAGATAGCTTAAGGTTCATGAGAAGAACTATCCAACTCATGATCTCGAACTGATAGCGGTAGTATATGCCTTGAAGAATTGGAGGCACTACCTTTATGTGGTTCATGTGGATGTTTTTACTGACCATAAGAGCCTATAGTATGTGTTCAATCAGCATGATCTGAATCTGCATTAGAGAAGATGGCTAGAATTGTTAAAGGATTATGACATGAGGGTGTTGTATCACTCGATCAAGGCTTACATAGTGGCTAATGCCATCAATTGGATGAATATAGGGAGTGTTGCTCATGTATAGGAGGATAAAAAGGAACTGGCAAAGGATATTTACAAACTAACTCGGTTTGGGGTCCAGTTGGTTTATTCAGCAGAAGGTGGAGTTGTGGTCCAAAGTGGGTTAGTATCCTCCCTAGTGGAGGATGTGAAGTCAAAGTAGGATGAAAACCCAATTCTACTCAAGTTGAAGAAAACATTCCTATGGAAAGAGGTGGAAGCTTTCTCCAAAAGGGGAGATGGTGTGCTCCGTTATCAAGGCAGGTTGTATGTTCCTGATATAGACGATTTGAGGCAGCGGATACTAACAGAAGCTCAACACCAGGTACTCTATCTACTCAGGTGCCACTAAGATGTACCGTGATCTAAGGGAAGTTTACTGGTGGAATAGCACGAAGAGGGACATTGCAGAATTCATCGCTAATATCAAAATTTCCAATAGGTAAAGGTAGAACATCAGAGACCTAGAGGTATAACTCAGGATGTTAGTATTCCCACATGGAAGTGGAAAGAAGTGAACATGGATTTTATTACTGCGCTACCTCATAGTCTCCAATAGTATGACTTAATTTGGGTGGTTGTAGACCAGATGACTAAGTCAACACATTTCCTACCAGTTATGCTAGACTATATATACCGGAGTTAGTCAGACTACATCGAGTTCCCTTGTCCATCATTTTCATCTCACACTTCTACAAGTGATTTCAGAAAAGACTTGGTACTCAAGTCAAACTCAGCATAGCTTTTCACCCACAAACAGACGCCCAGGCTGAGCGGACTATTCAGACTTTAGAGTATATGTTGAGGGCTCGCTGATCAAGTTCAAGGGTAGTTGGGATAAGAACCTATCTCTCATCAAGTTTGCATACAACAACAACTACCACTCCAGTATTTAGATAGCCCCGTTCGAGGCATTATATGGTAGGAGGTGTAGATCTCCTATAGGGTGGTTAGAGGTTGGTGAAGCTACCTTAACAGGACCTGATTTAGTACATGAGGCCATGTAGAAGGTTTAGCATATTAGGGGATGGCTGCAAACAACTCATAGCCGATAGAAACATATATAGATTGAAGGAGAAGAGAGCTGGAGTTTTCTGTGGATGATTTGGTATATCTGAAAATTTCACCTATGAAAGGGTTTATTAGGTTCGGGATGTAAAGAAAGCTCATTACTATAGATGTTGGTAATTATAGAATCCTGAGATGTATTGGAAATGTGGCTTATGAGTTGGATTTGCCTGTGGACTTAGCATCGGTGCACCCAGTCTTCAATGTGGCTCTGTTGAAGAAATGCGTCTGTAGTCCAACCTCGATTGTGCCTCTAGAGAGCATTGGCATAAAGGATAGTCTCTCTTATGAAGAAGTTCTAGTTTAGATTCTAGAGCTTCAGGTGAGTAAGATGAGGAACAAAGAGGTCACTCCAGTAAAGATTTTATTGAGGAACCAGCTAGTTGAGGGAGCATACATGAGAAGCAGAGGTAGACATGATGGCTAAATACCCTCACTATTTCCATCCAGCTTAGCTTCAACATCAGGTACTAAATTCCTCCTTAGTACTCTATTCAATTCCATACTCTTCAGTTCTATTCGTGTATTAATGTGCACCTTTGTTGCATAAATTCAGTTAGTGTGTCTATCTCAGTTCGGAGTAAGTCACTCCTTTAGTAATCAGTTTATAGTCTTTAGTTCGGATTGCTTCTCTTTCCCCAATCTTTAGCTTACTTAACCTTCATTCGAGGATGAATATTCCTAAGGAGGAGATATTGTAACACCCCAAAAGTTCCTTAGACCAAACACATCATGGAATTAAAGACCAAAAATGTAACAAGAAAATTTTCTCTCAGAATGACTCAACCAACGAGTCATATCAGTAACAATGACACATTATCTTATTCGTTGTCAGGTTTGCAGTTTTCATTCCTCAGATTCAATGAGTGGTACAACAACATGTCATTAGTGGAAATGAGTCATTGTGTTGCCCATTCTATAATGCTCAGAATGTGATAAGAAATCCTCTTAAAAACAACAAGCCAGAAGACGAGTCGTTGTTTGTTAAGACGACTCATCGTAGGGAACCATTAGAGGAAGTCTAGAAAGGGTTAGAAATCCCTCCAGTGACAATGATTGGAAAATGACCCATTTTTTAAGCTAACATGTCATTCTATCCATCTGTTGGGGGATATCCAGAACTTTTTCAAAACCCTTCCAGTGACAATGAGTGGAACCAACGACTCGTTAGTCCATCTAATTGTCATTATTCCTATCCATTGGTCAAGTCTAAAAACTATTCTGTAGTTCCTCCAATCTAATGGTTATAAATAATGACCCGTAGTATCCATCAACGAGTCATCGTGTCACCCGTTGTGAGAATTCTGGAGAAGAAAATTTTCTACTTCAAAAAAATGACTGGCACCAATGAGACGTGGTCACAACTAACAACTCATTGTGAGGCTAGTTGGATCGATACAGTCAGGTTTTAAAACAGTTACCTAGGGGTATTTTTTTTAAATTCTAAGCTCCTAACTCCTAAACTATATCGTATTGGGGTTCATTTAGAGGAAAATTAAGGAGATTGATCGATATTTTCCTCTCATTCTCTCCAAACCTACAGGATCAGTGCATAGAAGTAAGAAAATCTCCTCAAGCCAAGCTAGGGTTCGCATGTAGCAAATTTCAAGAGCTCTTCTTAGAGATTTCTTCTTTTGGTATATGGGGATTTAGCGGGGGCATTCCATTCACCCTTTTGTCCCAATGTTTTTGCATACCCTAGCCATAAAATATTTCTAGAAATCAACATCTAAGGATTTTCTTTCGATTGTTGGATTTTTCCCTATTTTCTCTATGATGTCAGGCTTGCATGATAAGAATGGTTAAATACTCATGAAAGTAATTTCAGCTATACAATATGTGACTTGGCATGATTTTCCATAGAGTGTACACATAAAACTAGTAGTCGTTTTAAAATAGCAAGAATTCTCACATATATATGTCTTTCTCGTAGAAATGTGCAATTGTGCTTTATAGTAATTTTTATCATCTCCAGTATGCTCATACACAGTAACATTGTCAATACTCGATATATTCATTAGAATTAGTTTATCAGCATGTTCGTTGTTCTTAAGACTGTCATGGCACTTTTAGACAAAGCAGCTCTAACAAGTCTTAGAACACAGTTTTTTTCAGGTGCTTAGACTCTCATAACGCTTCCAGATAAGTAGTTCTGACTTATTCTTAGAACATTAGTTTCGAGCTATAAGCACAACTAGATATAATTAGGCTTTTAGTGGGAGTAGTACTTAGTACCCAGGGGGCCGGGGTTCAGCACATCTAGCTTTCCAAAACTACGTGCCACCATAGGCTATTAGCCCAAATGGGCCCTAGATAGTGATCACACAGCTCAACCACTATACCCTAGCAAGTTACTGTGGGCTCTCTTTGATAGGGTGTATACATCATACTCCACGTCTAGCTCACGTGGTTATATATCAGTTATAGGCTCTCAAACAGTCCTATACAGTTAGAGTTCTTAGTTTAGTTCAGTCTATCATATTTCAATATATGCTCATGACTCTAATTTAGTTATTAGTTCTTATACTATCCCCATATATGTCAGACTATTTGCAGTATTTCTAATTTTAGTTAGAGTTGTTGCATGTCATTTCAATTCATTCTACAAGTCTTTAGTATATGTTTGTTTTATTTACATCTCACATACTCAGTACACTCCATGTACTGATTGTATGCTCTATGTGCTATATTGTTTTATGATATAAGCTCAGGTACCCAGCCTCAGCATTGCAACTAGTCTCTCCCGGTGAGTTCTGGTAGTCTAGTAGTGGTGAGTCCTTATCTGCCGAAGGCTGGAGCTTTCATTTTTAGCTTTGTTATTTCATTTTTAGTTTAAGACATTAGAGTTAGCTATGGGTTTGTCCTAGCAATTCATCAGTTCTTTTAGAAAGCTCTTCAGACAGTATATATTAGATTCAGTTTGAGTCTCGGTATTTGAGAAAATATCTATAATTTATCATATGCTCTTCATTATTCAGTATTTGGTTATTGCTTTAGCTAGCTTCCACTTAATAGTCTTTTACGGTAGTTTAGTCATTCTAAAAATATTCTATACCACGGGTTTGCTTGGGGTCACTTGTGATCATAAGTACCATGTTGTGTCCAGGGTGCAGACTCGGGTCGTGACAAACTCCTACCATTTTAACCCCTTGCGTCAATTCTCTGAGCATCTTGCATCACTACAACTTCTTTATGCAGGGGGACATTGTCTTCTATTGCATAAAAATGAGAATGCACAAGGATATTTTTCTCTGTTAGCTTATTCAACTTAGAAGTTGTGGTATTACAACTATTATTTATGTTAATCAAAGTCCTTTGTTCAACATAAACTCTTAAAGAGCTCATAACTCTTAAGATTTGCCCTCGTCTCTTACTAAGGCACTAGGTTGAATAAATTCATACTTAGCAATCTTTGAAGCTGATCCTATTTTGTACTTCTGAAATTTTTAGGGATTCATATCAATATAATACAAAAAAGAGAAAAATAAGGGCAAAATCTCTGAAACAAAAGATCGAATAGGTTAGCAAGTTTTCAATAAGAAGAAATGTAAAGTGAGAATAACATTCAGTATAAAGACACAAACCTTCTTGAGTTCTTTTTCTTTTCATTTGTATAGAGTTATCTAACTCCTCTAAGTAATTATCCTCTTTTTGTAAAATATCAAAAGAATCATGAGGTTGAACCTTTCGTACAATATGCCAACCATTATTGGACCGATCTATGGCATAAAATACTTGTGATGCTTGGTTGACTAATAATAAGGATCATTCGTATTCAAAATTTTTTGGCTATCACTTACAATGCCATATTCATCCACTTTAACTCCTCTTTCTTGGTCATACATATAGAACCACATATTCAAAAAAAAATCAATCTTCTCCTCAATAAATTGCAATTCAAAGAACCTCAATTAACTCTCCATAGCAATCCATTTCTTTTTTCTCTTCATCAGTCTCACCAACTACTACCACTCAAGAACTCTAAGTTCTCAAACCTTTATCATACTCTTGTATGTGAAACCTATATCCATTAATAATATGACCTTCGAATCTCGTCACATAGGGAATAGGACCATATGATAATGAGAGCAAATCATCCATTTTCTTACTACCATTGTGTTTGTGTAATTCTGCAACCTAACAACATCAAATACATATTTTGGCAAATATTATTTACTTGATTTGAAAAAAAACAATAATATATTGATACTCACTTTTTCTTGTAACCAACTAATGAATTGCCTATTCTATTCCATATCTTAACTTTGTTAAGAGGTATCATCCTGATGTTCTGAAAATTCTCTACAAATAATTGAAAGTGCAACTACTTGTCATTTTAAATTGAAACTATGGACAAAGTATGCATAAATTATTAGGTTAAATCATTACTTACATGAGAAATGGTTGGATTTCATCATAGTTCTTCAAAATATAAAAATGTGCCTCCTCTTTCTCACTTGAATCAATTTTTTCAAGAGTGCTTCCTGTCATGACCCGCAATTGGGCCATGATGGCACCTACTACAACCCCTCAGTAGGTAAGACAAAATCCCAAAATGAATACTAAAATTAAAGACCATAACAACAAAGAAGTAGAGACTAAAATCACTACGCCACCAAGTATAGATATATACATACGCCAACAAAGAAACCTCGGAATGTACAAGAGCCTCTAAAAGTATGAGAATAATACTATACAAAAGAAATATAGCTGTCGGAAAGATACAAAATGTAGACAGGAGATACAAAAAGGAATGTAGTAAAACTCCATACGCCAAGAGCTAACCATTATCCAAAGAAAAGAACCCACAATCGAGCAAGGGATCAACAAAGGTGACTCATATTGGGAGCTACATCAGAAAAAGATGCAGAAGTGTAGTATGAGTACCAAAAAACGGGGTACTCTTTAGGCATCATAGGCCGACCGAGCTCAAAAGATAATATATAATATAAAGGATATGAAAGGAACTATCTATCGAAAACTAACCTGGAAATCTCAACGGATCAATGATAACGTAAAATAGATGTAATACACAAAACAAATATACACATACAAATAAACAAAAGTGATGCAGTACAGTATGGGATGATGCTGTGTAATATGTGGCCAATGCAGAAAGTAGTGAACCCGACAATGACCTCGGGCCATCTAACGTTCAACCTCGGACGTAGTAAGAGAGAGAGAGAATAACTGAACTAGGCCTTGCCTCAAACCAATTTTTACAGATAATGCAATTCTTTTATAAACCAAGAATTAGTAAAAATTGTTATACACTCCCTTTGGAGTTCAAATCAGTGAAGGATGAGCCATGTAGCTTAAAATCCAAAGATCAGTATTTTTGTTTTCAAATCAAACTTCAATCCATGTGCATGTCTGTAAGGATGTATGCATTCTCTCTCAGGTGTATATATATAAATAAGTAATTCCACGTCAAATTTTGTAAATCACTATCTATACCACAATCATACTAACATAGAGTTTAGCTACTCCAAAACCACGGCCTCAGGTCCATGATCTCATAGCGAAAGGAAAAATGAGAAATTCAAGCTATAACAACATCATCAAATTGATGATGACCAATAATCCCAAGCAAATACCACTCATCCAAATCTACCACAAAACCTACCTCAATGTAGCAACTAACCACCTAAACTAAGGCTTATAAAGGAAAAATATTCTAAAGTCCACGAAATGGACAATAATGCAAAAAATCATTATAACTTAATTCTAACTAGAAAATCACCATAATATAATGATATTTATAAAACATACTACAAAACTGAGACAAGTCTAAAGAAAGAAAATCATAACCAACCTCACGACAGAACATCAAGCCATGAACCTTGACTCGGAGCTTTCCCCTTCCGCAAAGCCTTAGATCACTGCCACACTATCACAAATATGATCTACTCATAAAAACAAGGGTAACAATACCCATATTGACGTCTAAAAATTCAGGTTGAAAAAAGGGTAAAAGATGACCCTTAGGGCTCGCTAATGAAAACTGAAATAAAATATGACATTGTGTCACTTGAAGGTTTAGAAATTCATACCTGAAATTTGGGCAAAAATGGATCTTTTGTTTTGAGGCTCAATACATCCCAGAATATTAAGATCATAAAAGATGAATTTTAAGGATTTGGAGCTAAAAAAAGGGATTCAACATGGAAATGAAGTTGTAATTAGCTAAAGAATGAAGAGGGGAAGATAATTTACCTATTTTCCTAATAATCCATCAAGAAATGGTGGAAATCACAATTTATAGAGCTCTCAAAAATGGTGGGTTGAGTTTTGCATGAAATGAGCTGAAATGGAAGTAATCTGCCTATAAAGCTATCGATTTTTCACTACAATAGACTCTGTATCACCATAGCAATTCTGCTTTTGGCCGGTATTGCAAGCTGCTTCGCACCATCACAACTCAAATTTCAAATGGACCCCCAGAATTCATTCGGAGTTCCATGAACACAAACCTTGCGTCACAGTCCAAATAGAGATACGTAACCTAGAACCACAAATCACTCCAAGTCAACCTATGGTATGAACATAACAGCTTAAAAACATACATCATACAGAAACTAATGAACGAAACATGAATAAGAGGAATCTACATACATAATGATCATGAAGAGAGTCAACACTGGCAAGCTGAGATTCTACCAATTGTCTGAAAAGCCCTCTGTTACACCTCGTAGAATGTTATCGATTGGTAGGCGTACGTGTGGGCTGTGACGAGTAAAGAAACCTTGTTGCGTGTGGGAAAATCCTAGGAAGTGGGGTCGGACAGGAATGCACAGGGACAGCACGACGTGCCAACCAACAGCGCACTGGCCAACATGGTGTGCCGGCCTGCTGGCGCCTTGAGAGGCACAACGCACCAGGCTTGCTGCCTCAATGGGAGGCGCGGCGTAGGGGCCCTTGTGGCACATTAAGAAGCATGAAGCACACCCCGGACACCGCCATAATGTGTATATATATGTTCCCATTTTTTATTTAAATCATTTCCAAGAATGAGCCTCAGCCAGAGATAGAGCAAAACATAAAATTAAATCGTTTTTCATCCGATTATGCTACAAAATGCCGTCCAATCTAAAATAAACTTCACGTAGTGAATTCTAAGACCGAAGGGAGCATTACTATGGAGTTATTTTCTCGAAATTCACCTGGCAAATCTTAACCCCTCCGAGCAATAGTTGTCAGAATTGCTCTAAATTAATTCCTAAATGATCACAGGCTTCAAGTAAGTATTTCTCCCTTCTGAACCCTCAGGAAATTATAATTTTTCGGTCATAATTTATGTAGTTGAATTATATTTGTTTTTAATATCAAAATTTATCATTTCACACTGAATTTGGTATTGAAATTTGTCCCTTTCTCCCAGTATAGCTATTGTAGCTGAAAAGAGCTGACGAAACCAAGTTGAAACTCGTTGGTTATTTGGGAAATGACATTCGAGGTATGTAAATATTTACCCTCAACAAGTATTCTCGTCGTACAAGTGTTATGACTTATGTTCTCGAATAGAAATAACGGTCACATATTTTATAGATAGTTGCTACCAGTAGATTGTGATTAGACATGTTGTAATTAGCGGTTGCTGGTATATAAAGAGAAGATATGTTGTGATTAGCTGCTATCAGTAGATTATAGTTATATAAGTTCTGGTGAGCTGCTAGAAAATGTATATAGATTATACTGTAGTATCTCTCATCGAGAATGAACATGTTAAGTGTGATACGCGCCGGAAGAATCATAGAAACTCTTCTATTCTCCAGTTCATTGTATTAGTAGGATTGTATGACTTATTGTCAGGCCTAGATCATAGAAGTTCGCGAATAGTTATTGGGCCTGAGGTAGTAAGTTGAACAGCATAGGCGTAGCTTGGCGGTTAACTACAAGTTTGGGGCCTGTATTGTCAGGAAAACACGCCTATAGGACATTGGTGTATCCTCATAGCCCAGGGCCATAAATTTAGATAGGAAGGCCATATTTTAGAGTCAGCAACCTAGGGTTGTCTAGTGAACTGAGTGATAGCCTGCCACCTAAATAGCTATTACCGGTGATTGTCAATCTAGTTGATTTAGCATTTATCATATAGGTTGCCCAAGAAGCCAGCCCATTCGTCCAGGTCAAATAGACCCGTGGGTACCCTAAGGAAGGGGACCTTATCAAAAGTTAGAGGCAGGTCCAGCACCCCAGCCGGTTCATATAAGATACTCAGGTACAGATAGCTGAGAGAGGCTAAGTCTATGTGAACTTGTCTATAAGGTTAGGAATCGCACAGAAAAGTCATACAAGATATAAGCAGACTACGATAAGGTCTAAGGGACTAGCACCATGTTAGTGTGGCACTACCCACAAGCTAAGAATGTCGGTAAGCTACCTGTGGAGGATTAGGCGCGGATCGCTCAAAAGCATGTTCGGTTAGTAACATCCTAACAGTCATTCTAAGAAGAGGAACTAAGTAATTAGTCATCCATGACCCATAGTTGTTTATGAGTTATAGTTGTTCGGGAAGGACATTTAGAATTATGTTAGGCCACTCCAGATCTTGCCCTATCTAGTCTAGACCATTAGAGATCATGATCACTACCAGGATCCTCTGATCAGACACAGGTGCACGGTGTGCCTGCTAACAACATTACAGACTATCCTAGGGGTCGAGCAGCGGTAGTGTTAGGCCCAGAAGCATGTTCGGTTAGTAACATCCCTACAGTCATTTTAAGAAGAGGAACTAAGTAATTAGTCATCCATCACCCATAGTTGTTTATGAGTTATAGTTTTCCGGGCAAGACATTTAGAATATTGTTAGGCCACTCCAGATCTTGCCCTGTCTAGTCTAGACCATTAGAGATCATGATCACTACCAGGATCCTCTGATCAGACACAGGTGCATGGTGTTCCTGCTAACAACTTTATAGACTATCCTAGGGGGCGAGCAGCGGTAGTGTTAGGCCCAGAAGGCCATATACGCCTTTTGAGTGCCTAGATTGAGATTTCAGTAAAGCACCTTGGTTGGGGTTGCCCTCACTCAGGAGCCTTCCATGACCACCCCAGGGTTATTAGCTGTGTCGACGCTCGCCAGGGGCGAGATGACGTCACTCTAAGGAGCGGTATACAATTCGCGAGGGAAAAAGATGGGCCCCAGGTCCTCATATAGTCCATTCTATGGCTGGACTATTATATGCCATATCGGCACTACACCCCCATCGAGCCTTATGCCCAGGGTGTAGATATTAGGAGGCCAGTAGACTCAAACACAGCTACAGATCAGGAGCCCAGTAGGCTCAGTTGCAGACCCGGGGGAATGGTAGGTTGGCTATAGCACCAGTAGAGTCATAGAAACCTGGTTAGGGGTATATAGATTGAAGTGTGCTCACTAGGGCTTATGGGGGCCCGAGCGGGTTAGTCTAGTTGATTGTACCTTCCAGGCTTGTGGGGGCCAGGTTAGGTTCTTGTTTCCATCTTTTTTTGCTAGCTATAGCTTATGAATATATGATTGTGCAGTCGTAGCTCATGTACGTGTAGTGTTGTTAGATGCAGATAACGAATATGCCAGCTTACAGGTTAAGTCTTCTTCCCCTCTTTTCTACTTACTTTTAATTTTTAACAGTTTCCATTCAATTTCTATGACTGCCTTACATATTCGGTACATATTGTACTGATGCTCAATTATGGGGCGCTGCATTACTTGCCTACAGGTGTAGATAGACAGAGTTCAGGGTCATCAGTAGCAGTTGTTCAAAATCTGCAGTTTGGCCATCTCCCTTCATTTGGAGTTGCCAGGTTGTAGAGATTTCGGTGTTTCAATTGTATAGCATTTTGGGTAGTTCGGGACCCTATCCCAACCACTATTTGTAATTCTTAGAGGCTTGCAGACTACAGTCGTCAGTCAGTTAGTTGTACGTTGGCCGTGTGGGGACTTAATCAGTTATGCGTCATATATTGGCTGTGTGGGGCCTAGTATAGTAGCTTTTGTTTATTTCTGTCATAACTACACAACATGGTGGTCTTGGCGGCCCGTACAGGATCCCTTTTATTGCTTGTTATTGGTTAGCTGTTTTATTTATAGGTGGCTATACGACCTTCTCGGCCGGGGGCTGTGTTTACAGCCGAGATATAGCTCGTCATTTTCTTGAAATGTGTCTCAGGAATGCACAGACCTGCATAAGCCAGCCAGGTCAGTCAGATCCCAGTGTGGCACTAGGTGCCAGTCATGCTTCCCAAGATGAGGCATAACTCCCTCTAACAATAACGAAGAGCCGAATGGACATATCCCCAACTATCTTGATAAAAGTCTAAGATTGAAATAATAAAAGAACCAACTAAATTGAATTTCCTTTGAAGATGAAGACTCACCAAGTCCGGCTAAACTTGACTGATACAGAAGCAGGACTAACGATGTGGCTGAGTCTGCTCACTCGGACATGTAACATGAAATGATACAACATAGAGTATGTGAATACGTGGAATGTACTGAGTATGTAAGGTAAGTAAAACAGATTGAGTAAGTATAATTAAGATCATGCAAATAACATAAATCTTAAGATTATGAGAGTAAGGACTACATGCTAATAACTGAAATCATGTATAGTCATAAACTGAATTTCATATCTGGACATAATGACCCAAAGTTGAAAATAGAATCATATGTCTTGCCATATCTGAAATTATAGATAAAAGCTTATAAGCTGATCATTGGGTCAACCTGCTAAAAATATAATATCATAAGTCATAAATATGCAAAACTGAAATCATGAGGAATAATGGATGACTCGTCTTATCTGATAACCACCATATATGAGCGCATGATGATCCCACGTCTTGCCCATGCGGAGGAGGGCCATCCTAAGCCTTGCCAGGGAGAAGGATAAGTATGATGTGATATCATGGTATGCCCTTGGATAGGGGGAAATGTTCTCTTGAGAGGCCCCAAAATATACCTATGTTGGCACGTAGTTTATGAGATCGGGGAACCATGGAATCCCTAGCCTACTCGATGCTAGAGTCTACTCCCAAAACATGTATATTGCTTATATAATCATATTATAAAACATAAATTGAATCTATATATTTGAGGAGCCTTGACTCCAAAACATATATCTATCATTATATCATGTTAGCCTTGACTAGATCATAAAACATTCTTGTCTATTGTGGGCTTGCCCAAAACTAAAAATCATGCATACTTGAAATAGGCTTACTTGATCAAAAATCATAGAGTCATACATGGGTCATTTGTAAATATTCATACATACTATATATTTCATCATACTTGAAATTATAAATCATAAACTTAACTTTTTATGAACTTGCATAATTGGGAATAATTTTCTAAAATTTGAAAATATGAATTTGTAATCAATTAGTACATAAAATCTACCCATGAATCTTAAAACATGCTTTGAAACATGAAGGAAATTTACCCATAAATAAATCATAGAGAATTTCATAAATTTGGGTTAAAATCCAATAGGATCATACACTTAAAATAACACTTGAGTTCATGATCTTGGGGAGAAATTTGTGCATGAGAATAAAAGGAAACTCTCATTCATTGCCTTACATACATGGGTAAACTAATTCTCAACTTGACTTTAAAAGCACAAGATATTTGGAGGAGAATTTGAGGATTCTAGGCTTGATCTTCAAAGGAACCCTCTAAACTTGCATGGATGATAGTTGAATGAAGTAGAATAGGTTAAACTCCCTTAATACACTTCTTTCAGGGGTTAAAACGACGTAGTTTAGGACCTAGGAGCTTAGGATTTATGAAAATACCCTTAATGAATTTGTAGGAAAACTGTTCTGTCAGCTGTCACAATCGTACCACGAGTCGTACAATCCGCTTAAGACTCATGGTTTCCTCCCATACTGACCAAGTAAAAAACCTCCAATCCTCTTTATATTTCCACAAATCTTACTATGATCCGTATTACCATCATATGAGTCATACCATCACCCGTACAATCAATCACTGGATAACACCAAAGACTTGTTACAACTCCTGATTACGGGATGTACCAACATACTACAACCATAGTGGGGACTTACGGTGTGGGGAACAAAATCTCTGACCTAATCAACGAGCCTTCCTACGACCCGTACTACCAACCTACGACCTGTAGATTGAGTTGTACTGAGGCAAATTTTCCAACTTTACCTGCTGATCGCATTTTAATATATCGGGTCTAGTCTTATAAACTTTTGGGGTATAACACCTTATATATTTTTCAAATGGAAACAACATTTCAGACTCAATAGAATCAAAGAAACTACCATTGAAGGTCGTCTTGAATAGATGAACACCAAAATTTACACTTTAAAAAAAACAGCAGCCCAAACACTTGAAATGAGTCTTAAAATCCTTGTGACTCAAAACAAAGGTCCCACTAGCCTAAAATCCATATTCCGGGGTTAATGGCGCTGGTAGAATTCTTATCCAAGACCGTTTAATAAGAATATCGATCGAAGTCAATCATTTCAACTTTAAAAACACCAGAACTAGAAAATCTTTCCAAAACTCACCGAAACACTTTGGGAAGCATGCTACCCATCCCCGCAAGTCATAAAAGCAATATAATAGGGAGGGTGAAAATGGTAAAAAAGCACAAAAATAAGGAAATAACTAGGAGCCATTACAACATCCACTACTAAATGAACTTTCATCCTCGAAAGTTAAATAACAAGATGTACCTGAAGATTCAAAAAGGTGAGGATAAATAGTCAACATATGGAGCTCGATCTCCAAAGTAGCCTCCTTGACTGGACGATGCCTCCACTGAACCTTAACCGATTAAATTTTGTTTGGCCTCAACTTTCTAATCTATCTGTCTAGAATAGCTAAAATCTCCTCCTCAAAATCCATAACTCATCAAGCTAAGCCAAATCCCAATGAAGCACAGAGGCTCTTTTGGAGCATACCACCTCAACATAGATGGAAAACAGGGTGGAACTGGAGCACAAGCTAACTCATAAGCTGCTTTTTCAATACGCGATAGAATTTTAATCTGACTGATGAACCTATGGCTAAGCATGCCCTTCCTCCCAATCCTCATCACACCCGTCATGGGTGACATATGAAGGAAAACACTATTTTCAACCATAAACTCCAAGTCTCATTGTTATACCCCAGAAGCCCTAAGATTAGACCCGAGAGTTGAAATGGAGAAAACATGATTTTCTGCACTAGGTCACAGAATGAGTATTCCTGTGACTTGTCAGGTTGACCACGAGTCGATAAGTGACTCATTGTGAGGAGTGTTGACCTACTTGGAAATTTCAAATTTGGGGTGACCGCGGGTGTGACTATGTGTCGTGGTCAGCCCCACGATCCGTTAGGTCACCCATGGTGAGCGACAGTTGAAGGATAAAGGATGAGCTGGCATTGTACCCCATGACTGAACACCACGAGTCATGTACAAGTGCCATAATTTGTTAGGTGAGTTGTGATCAATAGATTGTTAAGAACTTGATGTGTTGGGAACTGGAGTTAACACGAGGTGACCACGAGTCGTGGTCACCAGTGACGAGCTATTAGGTCCCTTGTGGGGACCCTTTGAGGAAAATTAGTAGTGCACTTAACGACAGGAGATGACGACTCATGCCTAGTGGTAGCGACTTGTCCAGTCCCTTGTGGGGAATGGTAGTTTGTTTTTCTCTTCGAATTTAGTAAGGGCTTCTCAGTAATTCCTATGATCCTAAGGCCTAAACTACATTGTTTTATGTTATGAATAATGATCTTTAAGAGGGGGAATTTCATTCTATGCTATTCCTATTCATGCATGCAAGTATAGAAGTCTAGAGAGTTGATCAGGCTCAATTCCTTCCAAATTCTTCTCAATTCTTCCTTGAGCAATCATAGTAATTATAGAATTAGATTCTCTCAGGTATGTAGGGTTAGGAATGGGTTACTTTGTTCACATCCATGCCCAATTCCTCTCTAATTCTTGAAAATCTATATGTTGATCCTATGGGATATTAACCCAATGCATGAATTTCCTAAGTTTCTACCATGGGTATGATTTAAGCATGTTTCTATTATTGAATTATGATTTATGGGTAAGTTTTACATTGTTTTCAATTATAATCGTGTTTTCAAGTTTTATAAATTATGACGACCATCCATAAATAGTTCATGAAAGTTGAGATTTATGATGTATGTTAAAGTATGATGAGATACTCATAATGAAAATCATGTTTTAAAGTTACCCATGTCTATGATTATGTTTTCAAGTGAATCAAGTATTTTCAAGCATGTTTAAGTATTGGGCAAGCCCATATATTCAAGTATGATTTATGATTTTACGAATTAGCTTACCACATGGTTTTGGAGAAAAGACTCCCAATTATGTTCAGCTTGTGGTATGGTTTGAGCTAAGGCTCCTCATGTATGATTTTAGATTTTATATGTATATGATTATTCATCTTCGTCACTAGACGATGTTCAGCTTCGTTGAAAAACGATGGAGAGCATATGCATATTTTTGGTAGTATTGTCTAGCACTGAGTAGGCTAAGGGTCAGTCAACCCTATTCCTCATAACTATGCGCCAATGTACGTATGATCAGATTATTTGGGACCTCCTCTGTGAGTTTTCCCCTGCCCCAAGGGGCCTTCAGCTTGATATCGATATCATGGTAGCATCTTTAGTCCTGGCAAGGCTTAAGACAGCTCTTCCCACTTGAGTGTGATAGCCAGGACCATATAAGCTCTATCGTGGTAATGTCGGTTATATAATGAGTCTCCCATTGTTCCTCATGATTTCAGTTATGCATGTTTATCATACATGATGCGTCGTCAAACTCCTGACAGTTTGTCATTCATGTCGTCACCCTAAATCAGTAAGGTAAGCTAAAATATCCTTCTGATGGTACAAGTCACGGGCCATTACTACTCCGACAGTCCACTAGGTCTGCCGTCAACCTCAAGTTTGAAAAATTTTCCCTTCGATGGCTCAACCGACGGTCTGTCTCCAGTCAGACGATTGTCACTAGCACCGTCAAATTCATGAAGGGCCATCAACCACACCGTCAAGCCTGAATATCACAAGTGATGGTTTGTCATCTTCTTGACATCTGTCACTTGTGCCTTCAGGGGCACGACAGTCTGTCAGTCACTCCATCACTCCGTACACTAGACCTAAAATTTAAGTTATTTTCCTTTATCAAGTTATTATGAGGTCCAAGGTGTAAAATCTTATGGTATTTGACTTCAAAATCTAATTCTTGTTGCAACAACACCCACTAAATTAGCCAACTTTTTGCATCTTTCTTTGTTATCAAGTACCTCAAAGGCGTATGATCAAACTATCACCTTTGATCCAACCAAATATGACCTAAACTTTTCAAAGGAATTAATAATATAAAGTATCTCTTGTTCAGTGATAGTGTAGTTCATTTGGGCTGTATTCAAGGTCTTGCTCGCATAGTAGATGGGATGCATAATTTTTTCATGTAGCTTCCCTAATACAACTACAATGTCCAATCCACTAACATCACACATGATTTCAAATGGTAGGGACTAATGGGATTATTAGTGCGGTGCTCATTCCCCTCATCAATTCATCAAATGGTCTTAAACATGCATCGTCAAAATTGAATTTGACATCCTTCTCTAAGAGTTTCCACATAGGAAGGGGAACCTTTGAAAATTCCTTAATGAACCTTCTATAAAATCCTACATGACCAGGAAACTCCTCAAACTTTTCACTGATATTGGAGGAGGAAGCTTGGCTATAACATCAACTTTATCTTGGTCTACCTCAATCCGCTTCTCGGAGATCTTATGCCCTAGCAAAATTCCTTCCTTGACCATAAAATGGCATTTTTCCTAATTGAGAACAATGTTGGTTTCTTCACACCTTTTTGAAACTTGCCTAAGATGGTCTAGTATTCATCAAATGTGTCTCCAACCATTGAAAAGTCATCCATAAGGACTTCAAGGATGTCCTCCACCATTTCTTAGAATATCATCAACATGCATCTTTGAAATGTAGTTGAGGCATTGCATAATCCAAAGGGAATTCTGCTATTTCAAATGGTCCTATAAGGACATGTAAATGTCATCTTCTCTTTGTCCTCTAAGGGTATATTCATTCGATTGTAGCCTGAATAACCATCAAGAAAGCAATAAAAGGCTCACCCTCTAGTCGGTCCAGCATTTGATTAATGAAAGGCATGGGTAAATAGTCTTTGCAAGTGGATGCATTAAGTTTCCGGTAGTCTATAGAAACTCTCCATCCCGCGACAATGAGGGTGCGCACTAACTCATTGCACATATTGGCAATCATCATCATTACCCCTTTATTAGGTACACTTTGAACTAGACTCACCTATTAGCTGTTAGAATGGGGTAAACCACACCCGCATTTAACCACTTGATAATCTCCATTTTCACTACCTCTTATATGGCTAGATTTAATCTTTTCTAGTGCTCTATACTGAGAGAACTTCCCTCCTCTAATATAATATTGTGCTGAAAAATTCTCGTGGGGATTTCACGAATATCTGCTATGGTACACCTAATGGCCTTTCGATGCTGCTGAAACTTTTTGATCACCTTCTATACCTGTTCTTCATTGATTAATGATGACATTATGACAGGTAGTTTTTCTTATAGCCCCAAAAATATGTAAAATAGAGGAGATGGTAAGATTTTAGTTATAGCTTCAGAAGCTCCTCAGTGGAAGGTTTAGCTGAGGAGTGGATCAATTCTCAAGATCAATTGACAAATTCTTAGGCTTGTAAGGATAGTGCCCAAGCCCTTCAAGTGAATTCGCTGCCTTCCCACTTACTCTCACATCATCACTAAGATCCCCATTTTCCTAAGTAAAAGTCAAAACTCCTCCGGGGTCACCTCCCTCTATATCAGCTAACTCATCAAGCAATGATTTGTTATGCAAAGGTTAATGCAAATTTCATGCCCCTATCCACTTTAAATATGACTTCATCATTGTTTACCTAAAACATGATTTTATTATGCTTAGAATCTACAAATCCCTACCGGTTGGCGAGAATGGTCATCCCAAAATAATAGAAATTTCCATATCCACTATGCAGTCAAATACCCCAAAATCTTCATGCAACATGAATCTTCCCACTTGGACCAACATATTATCAATAACCCCTACAAAACACTTGATTGACTACTCTTCCATTTGTAACCGCAGGCTGGTAGGTCTAAGGAGACCTAACCCTACGCACTTGAAGATTGATAAATGCATCAAATTTATTCTTGCACCATTGTTCACATAGGGAATGTAAGAAACCATAACTTCCAACTCTGCAAGGAATTGTGAATACATCTGGATCCCTTTTTTTCTCAATACTAGTGTCGGTGATAATGATACTCACAAGGCGGGTCATCAGAATCAATTCTTCGTTATCAAATGGTATACTCCTTGTTAATAGCATTTTCGAGTACTTAGTGAACCCCGACATCTCTTTGATGTCTTCAAATAATAGGATATTCAAGGGCACCTTCTTCAACAACTCAAGATACTTTTCCATCCTTTCATCATTATGCTTCTTCCTAATCCATTGAGGGAACAGAGGGTTAGGAATGGGATGTTGTTATACCCCGTAGGATTCCCAGCACCTAGATGACCTATTCGCACGTTGGTTAAGCATATCTGAAGGCCATACGTGCTAGAGAAAGGCCCGGGAAAAGATCGGACGAGAAACCTGTCGAACCATCGCGGAAGGAGCCGAGGCAAAGCCCCTCCGCGATGGCAGCGTGCCACGGAGGTGGAGCCTCCACGTTGGCTCCGTGACACGTTGGCCTTGTCCAGGCCCAAGTATATAAAGCCCCACTTCGGTTTATTTTGGAATTATACCATAAAAACTCCAGAAAACATAGAGGAAACAGCAGAGAAGGAAAAAGGAATGAAGAAGTAATATAATTTTCATCCGATTGCGCTGCTAAACGTTGTCCAAACTCAAATTAACCTCAGATACCGAGGTATTTAGCGCCATAGAGCATTCCTACGGATTTAGTTTCGTGAAATACGACCGACGATTCGTCGAGCTACCGAGCTAAGGCAAGTGGAATTGCTCTAAACTAATGTCTATGTGTTCCTAGCTGTGAAGTGAGTAATTCTCCCTTCTGGACCTCTGAAAAATAGAGAGTTTTCGATCGTCTTTCGATAAGCCTAAGTTTAGGCTATAAACTATATCGAACGTGACGTTGCTCTTTAAAATAAAGCTGTATTTAGTATTAATTGACATATTTATGAATGCAGTTGGGAGAAAATAGTTGAAGTACTGGCCGAGCCTCGTCCGACAGACGGATATTTCGAGGATAAGGTATGTAAAGCTAGTTTCCTCGGCAAGTTAGTAATCTCAGGACAGTACAGTAATTTAAAGGCCATTAGAATGTTCAGCAGTTATGTGTTATGTTTATTACGAATATTGGTACGATATTAGAAGCATCATGTTGTATTTAGCGCGAAACTTGTTAGCACGATATAGATTCTAATATAAGTGTTAGGAACAGCACAACATGCTCAGTATGTGATGTGACACAGAATGTTAGGATATCATTGTATTCAGTTGAAACCCAGTAAAGCAATGTAATATCTGTAAGACATCTCAGAAGTAGAATGATAAGTTAAAATGAAGTTAGAAAGCATGTTAGGAATAGTAAATCATGTTACTATAGAAACTCAGCATACAACATAGTTTTCAGCAGAAATACCATATCTTGTTCAGCATTAGACCCAGTACAGTCTGGCAGAAGACTATATTTATACGTATATACTATTACCAGCCTCAGCATGTATTAAGTACGCACATATTACTATCACTAGCTCAGCATATAGTATATACAAATACTTTACCACTATTAGCTTCAGTATGTGGGACATGCAGATAGTATTACTAGTTGAGAACGTTGTATTGTTTGGGGTTGGACTACCTAGCATCCATGACCGCCCCAGGGTTGGTAGCTGTATCGACTCGTACGCCAGAGGACGAGGATACGTCGCTCTACGGAGTGGCATGCCGTCCCACAGGGGACGAAGATGGGATGCCAGTTTTCCCCATATTGTGCCTTGATCGGCCCTTACACACCCCTGTCGAGCGGATACGCCCGGGTGTTGATTCAGGAGTCCTCCGGACTCAGATGCAGTTATAGTCAGGGGCTCAATGAGCCCAAGTGCTTACCCAGGGGACTGGCGGGATGCTTATAGCTATTTTAGGAGATGGGATGACCGGGGTAGGGGTATAGATTCTGTGCTGGTTGTACCTCCCGGCTTATGGGGGCTGGGTAAGGTTTGTGTGTGCTATGTGATGTTATGATATGTTATGCCATGTACAGTAGATACGAGTAGATCGACAGTAGGATGATAAATCTCCAGGTATGACTCCTACTCCTTCCAGTATAATTAAAAGAAGGTATGATTTACATTATCAGACAGTTAATCCATTCCTTTCTACTTCAGTTTCATCAGTTGTATTGTTATTTTCAGATATTTCTTTCAGTTATTGCTTTACATACTCAGTACTAGCGGTACTGATGCCCGGTGGGGTGCTGCATTACTTGCCTGCAGGTACTCATAGACGAGCAGGCGATACCACGTGATTCTTGTCAGCGATCGAGCATTCAGCTCCTGTCATCCGAAGACTGAATCCCAGAGGTGTATTCCATTTTCTTTTGTTGTACAGTACGGGTAGGTCGGGGCCCTGTCCCGATCATTTCTATTGTTATTCCTAGAGGCTTGCGGTCTGTATGTATATTACCCTGTGGTCAGATGAACCGGTCGTGTGAGGCCGTGCAGTTGTATAGCTGTTAGTACTTTTGTTTCCTTTATGTTGGCCAAGTGGGGCCATAGTTCGACAGTAGTGGTGACCTTGCCGGTCACGTAGCTATCCAGTACTTCAGGGTTGAGTTATAGATAACTAGACAGCATGGTGGCCTTGTCGGCCCGCATAGGTTTCCTTATAGTTGCTTGTTTCTAGTTAGCTGTTATTACAGGTATAGGAGGCTATAGGCCAATGGGCCGGGGGCTGTGTTTACAGCCGTTATATAGCCCTTTGTTTCCAGAAATGTGAGTTAGAGCCAGCCAGGCACCAAATGTGCCCAGGCTCAGCAGTCTAGTAGTTCAGATCCTAGTAGTGCACCAGGTGCCAGTCATACCTCCCAAGGCGGGGTGTGACAAACTTGGTATCAGAGTAGGTCGTGTCCCAGGGAGTCTTCAAGCCGTGCTAAGTAGAGTCTTGTCTATGGATGTGTTGTGCACCACATACTATAGGCAGGAGGCTGCGAGGCATGATAGGATGGTTACCCTTCCTTCTCAGTCAGTCGTGCTTTAGAGCGGTACAGTATAGGGTGGTGTCTTTAAAAACTTACCGTATTCTTTGATTACAGATACAAAGGTAGATCAGCATTACCCTATTACAGGCAGAAGATCAGATATAGCAACAGAAGAAGGCATCAGCTAGTTACATGATAACTACAGCAGTAGGAGGAGGTACCCGAGACCTCCCAGCATGATACCTTTATCGGTACTATCCCCAGTATATGTCGATAACTTCAGAATAGGAAGTCATAAGCATAACGTATAAATGAGTCGATTTATTTGTTAGATATATACATATATATATATATAAGACCTGATTAAGATAGTAGATAATATTAGATTATCAGATAAGTGTGAGAAAGAGAGGGAAATGTAGGATTCCCACCTCCATTCCTTCAGGTGTGGTACAGTTCCTTGTCTTCGTTTCGTTGCAGTAAGAGAAAGTTATTCCTACCCCCTTAGTTTCGATCCCAGTGTAGTAAAGGGCATAAGGATTGAGATGATGTTGCCCAAAGCAGGCAGTAAGTGAAAGGTGGATTGGTTGATTCCAGAAAGTGTTAGAAAGAGTAAGGTGCCCTTATGATTATGTAAGTTGTGCAGACCCTCACGGTAATAAGTCAGAAGAGCAAGTAAGACTACTAGCTTACTCGAAGTGGGTGTAGGAGATCCGTCAATGATGGACTCCCCGTAAGAGTCAAGTTTAAGTCAGGAAAGGGTTGAATCCGCCGTGGCATACTAACAAGGGCAGGGTATGTCTGTAAGATAATAGTTATAATTTTAGCTGTGATATCAAAAGACAGGGAGATTATATGAATAAGATGGGTTCGACTGCAAGCCAGAAGAAGTATAGGCCGAGGCTTGATCAGTAATCTCATTAACAACGAAAGGCAGGTACTTTGAACCCCAGAGTTCAGCTTAAGCAAGATGAGAGGAAGAAGCAGGAGTTTCAAATGTTGTGGGGAAATTAGGATTACCCCCGGATTGATAAAATACCGTATTAAGGATTAAGCCTCGGGCTGACAGTAAGATTGCAGTCCAGAATACTACAGTATGTTCGCTTATGGGGAAGTTGAAAAATTGCCGACACAGCGAATTTAATCTAGTGTGGCCTAGAGATAAGGCCCAGCAGACAGTCATGGACTCTCAATATATGCCTAGTAAGGCCACCAGATTCGAATGTTGACCCCACATCGCAAAGAGTGGCGGAATTTCAAACAGCAGACAATAACTAAAGTGTTTATGTTTGTTACTTTCAGAATGGGGTGACAATACAATGAAATGATAAGTCAGGGCAGGAGATATTATTAGGCCGTAGAAGCAGTGTATCATGTACGGTATGAGACTCAGCAGAGCATGTCAGAGATTATGTATTACTGCAGAATTCAGTACATATTGTACGTAGCTATTGATATATATATATATATATATATATATATATATATATATATATATATATATATATATACAGATAATAGATATACAATGAGTAGCTGCCTATAAGGGGTACAATCACAGATGGTGATTAGTAATAGAAAGCATGTACAGATTGCATTGCAGGACCCCCCCCCCCTTGCCAATAGAAAGAAAAGGAGAAAGGGAAAGGGCGGATTAAGTGTGAATTACGTATGAAGTCATAGAAACTATCTCAGTTCTCAGTTATTAGGTTAATAGACTTATGTGTTGTTGTCAGATCTAGGCTCTAGGAGCTTACCAGAGTTAATGGCCTAAAATAGATGGCTAGATGATAAGGGCGCATTTAGACGGTCTACCAACCAACTGGTGCCTGCATTAGCAGGGAGGCATCCCTGAAGATCGGTAATAGTAGTGCATGTGCCAGAACCAGGATTAGAGGCCGAATAGGCAAATTTCAGAGATTAGCAATACTAGAATTGTTCTAGTATGTTAAGTGGTCGTACGTCATTTTCCCAGCCTTGTAGGTGAGAGTCGGCCTTAGCCAACCTAGCAGTTATTATGTGGAACACCCCATAAGTCAGTCGACCGTCCCAGTCACAATACCCGTGGGTACCCCAAGGAAGGGTCCACATCAGTAGCCAACGACAGACTACTACTTCAGCTGGTTCTCGTAAGATATTCAGATACAGAGCCCTAGCAGAAGGCCAGTATTTACAGAATAGCTCATAAGACCGAGAATTCCCCAGAATAGCAGTATAAATCTAAGTTGATACACACAAGGCGTAAGAAATTGATAGTACCCTGCTAGCACAGTGTTTATTAAGACCAGGGGATCAGTAGACTCCCGGTGAGGATCCAGAGATTGATCGCTTGGGAGTAAGTTTGATTAAGCCCAGCCTTACAGTGGTTCAAGCAAATAACGAAGCAATTAGATGCCCACAAGTCTGTGGTTATGCATGAACTATAAGTACTCAAGAAGAACAGTTAGAGCATTGTTAGACTACTGCCACATTCGGGTCATTCAACCCGACTATTCAGTTATTTAAGGTTATGCAGCCAGATCATTAGAGGTCATGGTCAATATCAGGATCCTCTGATCAGATAAAGGCACAAGGTGTGCAGACTGTCGTTCAGGTTATCCCAAAAACAAGTAGCCTTAGCATGTGGCCGGAGGGCCAGATAAGCTCTAGTTACGCCTGTAAACTACCTGTCGATCTCTTCGGCAAGACAAGTCAGTATAACCGTCAATTATATGCCGAGCTCTCTAAGTATGAAAATGTTATATCAGCTAAGAAGAGGTAATGGAGCAACAACCGCTCTTAGCTATAGATCTATTAGAAGTGTGGTGTATGGGCAGCCCGAGCAATGGGAGTTGGTCAGAAAGATACATCAATTGGTCAATTTAGCCGTTCGTGTAATAGAAATGAAGGACAACAGAGCTGTAATTGAGAACACCGCTGTGTCGTCATCAGTTGTGAAAATAAAAAGAACGGTAGTATGAGAATCCTGACCTGATTAGCAGGGGAAAACACTAGATTTTCAGGTAACAGAGGGTGGAGTGCTGCGTTGTGAAGGCCGTCTATATGTTCCAGATGTTTCAGGGCTCCACCAGTAGATTCTGAACGAGGTACATTACGCCTGTTATTCTCTTCACCCCGGTACGAAAAAATGTACCATGACATCAAAGAAAACTACTGGTAGCCAAGTATGAAAAGGGAAATTGCTGAGTTTGTAGCCCAGTATCCTAACTGCCAGCGGGTGAAAGCAGAACATCATAAACCAGGCGGTGATTCAGGACATAACTGTACCTCTCTGAAAATGGGAAGCAGTAAATATGGATTTTGTGGTAGGATCACCCCGTACTAAACATGGATATGATTCTAGTTGGGTAATAGTTGACAGGCTGACAAAATCAGCTCATTTCCTGCCAGTGAGGGCTACCTTCTCGATTGAGGATTATGCTGAATTATATATCAGAGAAATAGTTAGATTGCATGGAGTGCCGGTATCCATTATTTCAGATAGGGGAGCACAGTTTACAGCTAGATTCTGGCAGTCGTTCCAGAGGGGTTGGAAACGCAGATTAATTTAAGCACATCATTCTATCCTCAGACATATGAGCAGGATGAGCGCACAATTCAGACGCTCGAAGACATGTTGTGAGCGTGTGTGCTAGATTTCGGTAGTAGCCAAAGTGAGCATTTACCATTAATTGAATTTGCCTACAATAATAGCTATCATTCAGCCATCCAGATAGCGCCTTTTGAGGCATTATACGAGCGAAAATGCAGATCGCCGAATGGTTGGTTTGAAATCGGAGAGTCAGTGTTGGTTGGCCCAGACATTGTTCAGCTATCAAAGGAAAAGGTAAAGCTTATCCGAAGAATGCTTACTGACTGCACAGAGCCGCCAGAAATCATATGCAGATGTGCTGCGCAGAAAATTGGAGTTTGATGTGTATGACTGGGTATTTCTGAAGTATCCCCGATGAAAGAGGTAATGAGGTCTGGCAAGAAAGGTAAGCTCAGCCCGAGGTTTGTTGGGCCTTATCGGAATCGTCGAAGGACAGGCCGAGTAGCATATGAGTTGAATTTGCCTCCAGAATTAGAATCCGTTCATCTGGTCTTTCATGTATCTATGCTGAGGAAATGCATAGGAGACCCATCCAGAGCAGTCCCAGTCCAGAATATCCAGGTTACGAAAAAGCTGGCCTATGAAGAGGTTCCAATAACTATCTTAAACAGACAGATTCGCAGATTGAGGACTAAAGATATTACGTCTATCAAGGTATTGAGGCGTAACAGGAACCGAGAGGAGATGACTTGGGAAGCGGAGGAAGATATGAGGACCAGATATCCTCACCCATTCCAGGCCTAGTCAGGCGACAGGTATGTCCGTATTATTGCTTATGTAGTATCTTATGGTTGTATATGTATAAGTGAGGAAAATTGATACGTAGCCATCCAGTGAATCCTACAGTATTGTGTACAGTACCTCTATTGGACTTTTCTGCATTTTAGGTTTTGGTATAGTCCATATTACAGGGGAGACTCTGATGAAAATTTTTTTCTAAACAAGTAAGTTAAGTAGTCCTCTAGATAGCAGTATACATTCGAGGACAAATGCTCTTAAAGGGGGGGAGAATGTTATACCCCGTAGGATTCCCGGCACCTAGATGACCTATTCGCACGTTGGTTAAGCATATTTGAAGGCCATACGTGCTAGAGAAAGGCCCGGGAAAAGATCGGACGAGAAACCTGTCGAACCGTCATGGAAGGAGCCGAGGCAGAGCCCCTCCGCGATGGCAGCGTGTCACGGAGGTGGAGCCTCCGCGTTGGCTCCATGACACATTGGCCTTTTCCAGGCCCACTTCGGTTTATTTTGGAATTAAACCATAAAAACTCCAGAAAACAGAGAGGAAACAACAGAGAAGGAAAAAGGAACGAAGAAGTAATATAATTTTCATCCGATTACGCTGCTAAACGTTGTCCAAACTCAAATTAACCTCAGATACCGAGGTATTTAGCGCCAGAGAGCATTCCTACGGATTTAGTTTCTTGAAATACGGTCGACGAATCGTCGAGCTACCGAGCTAAGGTAAGTGGAATTGCTCTAAACTAATGTCTATGTGTTCCTAGCTGTGAAGTGAGTATTTCTCCCTTCTGGACCTCTGAAATATAGCGAGTTTTCGACCGTCTTTCGATAAGCCTAAGTTTAGGCTATAAACTATATCGAACGTGACGTTGCTATTTAAAATAAAGTTGTATTTAGTATTAATTGACATATTTATGAATGCAGTTGGGAGAAAATAGTTGAAGTACTGGCCGAGCCTCGTCCGACAGACGTATAGTTCGAGGATAAGGTATGTAAAGCTAGTTTCCTCGGCAAGTTAGTAATCTCGGGACAGTACAGTAATTTAAAGGCTAGTAGAATGTTCAGAAGTCATGTGTTATGTTTATTACGAATGTTGGTACGATATTAGAAGCATCATGTTGTATTTAGCGCGAAACTTGTTAGCACGATATACATTCTAATATAAGTGTTAGGAACTACACAGCATGCTCAGTATGTGATGTGACACAGAATGTTAGGATATCATTGTATTCAGTTGAAACCCAGTAAAGCAATGTAATATCTGTAAGACACCTCAGAAGTAGAATGATAAGTTAAAATGAAGTTAGAAAGCATGTTAGGAATAGTAAATCATGTTACTATAGAAACTCATCATACAACATAGTTTTCAGCAGAAAGACCATATCTTGTTCAGCATTAGAACCAGTACAGTCTGGCAGAAGACTATATTTATACGTATATACTATTACCAGCCTCAGCATGTATTAAGTATGCACATATTACTATCACTAGCTCAGCATATAGTATATACAAATACTTTACCACTATTAGCTTCAGTATGTGGGACATGCAGATAGTATTACTAGTTGAGACCGTTGTATTGTTTGGGGTTGGACTACCTAGCATCCATGATCGCCCCAGGGTTGATAGCTGTATCGACTAGTCCGCCAGAGGACGAGGATACGTCGCTCTACGGAGTGGCATGCCGTCCCACAGGGGACAAAGATGGGATGCCAGTTTTCCCCATATTGTGCCCTGATCAGCCCTTACACACCCCTGTCGAGCGGATACGCCCGGGTGTTGATTCAGGAGTCCTCCGGACTCAGATGCAGTTATAGTCAGGGGCTCAGCAAGCCTAAGTGCTTACCCAGGGGACCGGCGGGATGCTTATAGCTATTTTAGGAGATGGGATAACCGGGGTAGGGGTATAGATTCTGTGCTGGTTGTACCTCCCGGCTTATGGGGTCCGGGTAAGGTTTGTGTATGCTATGTGATGTTATGATATGTTATGCCATGTATAGTAGATACGAGTAGATCGACAGTAGGAAGATAAATCTCCAGGTATGACTCCTACTCCTTCTAGTATAATTAAAAGAAGGTATGATTTACATTATCAGACAGGTAATCCATTCCTTTCTACTTCAGTTTCATTAGTTGTATTGTTATTTTCATATATTTCTTTCAGTTATTGCTTTACATACTCAGTACCAGCGGTACTGACGCTCGGTGGGGCACTGCATTACTTGCCTGCAGGTACTCATAGACGAGCAGGCGATACCACATGATTCTTGTCAGGGATCGAGCATTCAGCTCCTGTCATCCGGAGACTGAATCCCAGAGGTGTATTCCATTTTCTTTTGTTGTACAGTACGGGTAGGTCGGGGCCCTGTCCCGATCATTTCTATTGTTATTCCTAGAGGCTTGCAGTCTGTATGTATATTACCCTGTGGTCAGATGAGCCGGTCGTGTGAGGCCGTGCAGTTGTATAGCTGTTAGTACTTTTGTTTCCTTTATGTTGGCTGTGTGGGGCCATAGTTCGACAGTAGTGGTGACCTTGTCGGTCACGTAGCTATCCAGTAGTTCAGGGTTGAGTTATAGATAACTAGACAGCATGGTGGCCTTGTCGGCCCGCATAGGATTCCTTATAGTTGCTTGTTTCTGGTTAGCTGTTATTACATGTACAGGAGGCTATAGGCCAATGGGCCGGGGGCTGTGTTTACAGCCGTTATATAGCCCTTTGTTTCCAGAAATGTCTGTTAGAGCCAGTCAGGCACCAGATGTGCCCAGGCTCAGCAGTCTAGTAGTTCAAGTCCTAGTAGGGCACCAGGTGCCAGTCATACCCCCCAAGGCGGGGTGTGACAGATGCATGTTTAAGGGGAGTGTAGCTTCCCCCTTCCATTCTCATTCACTCTTTCACTTGAAGCTTCATCAATGATCTCCTTTGGTGCTAATTGACTTTTGGATGTAAGTTTTCAGCATCATGAATTACTTCTTCTACAACCTTACGTGGTTCAAATGCACTGCCTTCCCACTTCTTTTTATGATAGCCAAACAATAAATGGATGGATCCTCTTCATATCTCTCGGATGCCTATCAAAACAAATTATGGGTGTATGGTCATGACTCAGCACTTGGCTTATATGCAAATCAAGACTCTAGAGTGACTCGAATTGGGAAATAACAGCCTTAGTTAGATGTTTGAGAGTAGATTCCTCCTCCTCATGATTTTTCAAGATTCGGGTCAGCATACTCTCTAATCTTAGAGCCGGTGGAGTCAAAATTTTCTTCAAGATCTCCTCCATTCACTGCATTAGAATGCTTTCTCCAACTACCTTATTCTCCAAGGTCTTGTGGGTGGAACTCCTAAAAATTTTGATGAATGGGAAAGTGAAAATATGGATTGATTTCTCATAATCTATCTCTTCATCATGCATTGGTTTCCCTTCTTGATCTAAATAATATTGATAATGAGGGAAATGTCCTCCATAATAATCTTCATTCTTGTATGGGTCATCATGTGACCATGTATTCTAAGAGTACTAATAATCCATACTCCCAAATTCAGAATGTTGGCGATCACCTATTACACAATACTAGATAAAGAAATGGTAAAAGATTAGATCTAAGCAAGCAAATCAGACTGTTAGAGCTAGATAGGGCTTATGTCGTAGTCTCAAGCAATGGATCCATAATATTTCATGTCGTTCAAATTCATTCCTAATATAGGTTAGTGCAAACGATCGATGCAAATATGGAACCCAATAGTTGGGGTTAAATTATATAGAGACTACTCGATGCCTAGATTATTTAGTGCTAAACAGTAAATTATTGCAAGTTTAGAATATATTCAAATTAAGAGTAATAGAATTTTAGTATGACTACAAATTGTACTAAGCTAGGATTATAAGCAGTTAGAGATTATTATAGGAAAGTGACCCCAATATTGGGTTGATATCCCTAAAATCACCCAACATGAAAGAATTGAGAGAGAGCTAAGGCTGACATGCAAACAATTTACTTAAGCAACCCATGGGTATCTTTCAACAGCATCATAAGTGTCAATCTACTTTCATTTAGTCAAATTGAAAAGAACTCCCTTCTACCTAATTGCTTGTTTTCCAATTTGAAATTCAACCTATGTCTAGGAACACCCATTAAATAAGGGTTATGCTTTGAATCATTATTGATTGATGCTAACCTAACCCAAATTTGCTCTGTAAAGAATCATAAGGGTAATTGGGTAGGATTGGATGATTCTTATTACCATTCACAAACTACAAAGAAAAAATCAATCAAATGTTCATAAGCTTACAAAGAAAACTCATTTTTAACAAGTTGGGATTATTAGGATTAACAACCCATTGGGTTCACAATCCTTGATCTGGGTTTAGTTTCCCATGGATAGAAGAAGAAGGAAATCAAAGTAATAGGACATTTTTACCAAAAGGAACTGAAATCTTCAGTTGATAGATGAGAATCTTCAATAGGAAAAACTTGATCTACAATCTGCTAGAAACTAGGGCTAAAATTAACTAAGTTCTGCTATCTACACCAGGTATGAACTAAGGTACGTAATAACTCCTAAAAAATTAGAAAAAATATATTTATATGATGCCCCAAAAGGCCTATTAAATTTGAACATAGAAGTACCAGGTGTGCAGGGACGAACTGTCCTTTACTATTTTGCTATTGTTCCTTGACCTATCATCCTTTGAGAGAAGGATCGTCCTTTGGAAACGTGGCCCGTACTGCACTTCATACTTTAAAAATATCATTCTTCTAACCTTTGATCAGATCATCAAATGATGGACTGTCCTTTTGTAAGATGGTCCATCCTTTTAATCGTACTTTAAGGACCCAATTTACTGGGTTTCTGGAAGCTACAGATGAGATGAGATGGACCGTCCTTCAGACAGACGGTCTGCCTGCTGCCTCGTCTATTGAGCAGTTTTCTGACCTTAATTCTTTTCTTTTTCCAATGTCTTGGGATCCTTAAACATGGTACGATAAGATTAGTTTCTACTTAATTTCACTCCAAAAGACATACAAAATGCTATAAAAAATCAAAGATGTATCGCTAATCCCTAACAAATCAATCAACAGCTTGATGAATGTAAGATCCTAATGAAGCATCTGCTACTGATCTTGTCTACATGAATCTATATCATAATAAGATGCAACACCAAATGGTATCAGTACATGGAATGTATGGTATGTAATATGACTGAATGAAACAATAGCTAACAAAAAATTCTGAATAGGAGAAATAAGATAACTAGAATAACTGACTGAATTTTAAGCTCTGAATGATGCATAAAACACAATATGATCATTGTGTAAAATAGTTTATGCAATAAAATTCATGCATCAACACAATCTATGAAAAATACATGTATAGATGTATGTAACTACCCATAAAAGTCGCTAAGATTAGATCCTAGACTTAAAGTAGAAACCAGCTGAAACGGGAGAAAATATTAGAGGACTAATCACGTCACGACTCGTGATGAGAGGTAACAGATGGTGACATGACTTGTGGTGAGTAGCTAAGCCTCTAGGACCCTGATCTAATGAGTCACCTGATGATTCACTGCAACATGTAATAGATTATCCTGAAAAGTAATGGTGAGGGATTTAGAGAAAGTGCAAGGCACTGTCACTGACCATGAGTGACAGTACAACTCGTGGTATCAACTGACGAGTCATTATATGGATTCGTGGCAAAGAATTAGAGAATGTTAAAAAATTTCTTCAGTTGTCTCAAATGGTCACTATAACCCTTGGTGACATAGGATGAGCCGTTCAGTCTGTCCAATAGATGAGGATCAGAAGTTAGAAAATTTTCTCTATATTTAACGATTGAATCCAGCAAATCATCAAGTAAGGCAATGACTCATTGTGTGGATCGTTGTCACTGACGAGCAAAAATCATAGGCTTGTTCCTTAAGGAAATTTAGTAAATTCCAATGTTTTTACTCCTAAACTAGAATGTTTTGGGATTCCTAAGGAGTATATTAAAGGGTTTAATTAGTCTAAACTCCTATTCCCCGCATCATAATGTGAATTCAAAGTAATTAAGCTCTCAAGTTCATCAAGCAAGCTAGGAACTCTTCTTCTCTAAACTATGGTTCTTCAAGCTTGAGTCTAAGCTTAACTTTCCAGGTATGTAAGTTTAACCAATGTGAGGATTTCAAATCATCCTTATGCCCTAAATCTATGCAAGAGTTTATTGAGATTACAGCTAGGGTTTTGACTAGATTCTTTAATTGTCTTCTTCAAATATATGTTGGATTGCCATTGTTGAATTCTTCACGTTGAGTTGATTATTTATTTCCTTGATTATTTGTTGTAATCCTATTATATTGGTTTTTTTTATCATACTCTCTTGATTGTTTATTGGTGATTGTTGATTATTGAGCTTGGTACATACATCTCTTATCTCATGAACCCAATTGTATAAAGTCATGATTTTTAAAGGCATTATTTTGAAAGTATTGTGTTTTGAAGTAAATGTATTGTTTTTATAAAGTTGAGCATATTTGAAAGAGAGTATGCATAAAGAGATCTTCTGAAAGGAAGTACAATTTCTGAGAATGATTTTTAAAGCTAAAGAAAAGTCTTGTTTTTGAAACTCATGAGATTATTTTGAGCATAGAGTTGATAAGTTTTCAAAATGATATTCAGAGAATGAGGTCACCCATGTTTTTAAGAATGTCTTGAGCAAAAGACTCTAAAAAGATTTTAAACATCTATTATATCTATAACTAAAGTGATTTATAAATGAAGTTTTCATGATGCCTCAGATAGGCATAAGTATATGAGCATATGTTTTGGGAGGATTATTTAGTACCAAGTGGGTGAAGAGTTAAGATAAGCCCCTGAACTACATAGCAAATGAAGGATCGGATCATGCCATTGGTTCAGGTGACTCCTCAAATGTAAGTCCCTTGTAAGGACTTGATGTTATAGATCCAAGATGTGATTGTTTTTTCCTCTGGAAAGGCTTTGAGTGGCTCTGCCAACATGAGCAAGATAGTTGGGCAACATGTGCTTATTCATGATGGTATTGGTTATGAGAAACGCCAACTCAAATGTAAATGTTTTGCATATATTTATGTATTTTCAGAGATTATTTTGAATGCCCAGTTTTATTAATTAACTATTTTACACAGTGATCATATTGTGTTTTATGGATCATACAGAGCTCCAATTTCAGTCATGTTTCATCAATCACTTTACTTTTTCAATTCATATACTATTGCTTAGTTGTTGTTTCATTCAACCTCATTACATACTGTACATTCCACGTACTAACGCCACTTGGCGCTGCATCTTAGGATGATGTAGACTCAGGTAGATAGGATGTGTAGCAGACGCACCGCTAAGACGTTATATCATTAAGCTTTGTTGAGGCCTCCTACTTTCAGAGAGACATAGTCATTTAGTCTTTTATTTTATTTTATTGAGCTTAAGGTAGTTGTGAGAGCTATGTCCCAACACCTATTCACAGTTATAGAGGCTTCATAGATAAAGTTAGAGATCAGTTAGTAATGTTACTTTATATCATTGATTTTGTTTCAACTAATAAATCTTAGTTTATTTTATTGAGCACATACAGTTTTTACTACCGCTATGTTTTATTGAGATCTAAACAAATAGTAAGTCAGGCCAAGGGTACGCTTGGATCACAAAAGTGGTGTGAGTGTCGGTCGATGTTCAGGGTGTAGCTTCGGGATGTGACAATATATAACTTTAACTTGGAGTGTTTCTCATAACCAACAATATCATAAATGAGCACATGATGCTCAACACTCTCGCTCAAATTGGCAAATCCCTCCAAAGCCTTGTTAGGGAAAAAGTCAATCACTATCTGTAGATCCATAAGTGAGACCTTCCAAGGGCGATTTGAGGAGTCACTCGAATCAATGACATGATCTTAACCAATGCTAGCTATGTAGTTCTAGGGATTAAGAGTTCTCTGAACTATTTACCCAACTCGGTGCTAAATAATCCTCCCGAAACTATGCTCATATAAATATTCCTATTTGAGGAAATTGAAAACATATTTTATAAAGAACTTTAGGTATAGTTATAACATATTTTTAAAACTCTTGTTGCTCCTTGGATCAAAATCTTTGTACTTTACTGATGAGCCTTGTCTCAAAACTATACTTTGAAAACATGTGATCTTCTATGCTCAAAACATTTGAATTTCAAATATAAGACATTAATTTAGCTTTTGAAAATCATACAATAAACCATGCTTTATTTCTCAAATTATCATTATGAAAACTCTATTAAAATTATGCTCATCCTTATGAAAACAATGCATTAATCTCAAATTACAATGCATTAATCTCAAAATACAATGCTTTAAAAATAATGACTTTTATGCAATTGGGTTCATGGGATATGTCTGACCCGAGCATGGACCCTGGACCACAACACGGGACCTAGAACCACGAATAGTTTAAAACTAATCCATGGTGCATACATGGCATGAATAAACATACTGAAAATTTTTTGGTGATTATTTGATCTTTGTATGTTATGTTAAGGGATGTACGAGCTGTATATTGGTTTTACGTGAGGAGGGAAACAAGTATGAATAGAAAAGTGAAAAGTATGTGAAGCTCATAAGTACGGATCAACTTTAAACGACCATATCTCCCAATCAATATTGAGTTAGTTTTCCTATGATCTATCAAATTAACGGTCCTTGAGTCTAAATTTCAGAATATCACACTGCTCATCAATCGGAGTTTAGAGTAAGAAGTTATGAGCATTTTACCCAAGCACCCCGCGCGGTGTCTTGAGCATGACGCCCTAGTGCCTCCACCACCCTAACTATTTTAAAAATTAGATTTTTACTTGTGAAAAACATTTTCATCCTAATCTAAATCGACCAGCTTGCTAAGGATACAATTTCTCACTCAACTCCAGTAGCTAGAACAAAGAAAAGCAAGGAGGAAACTTCAAGCTAAGTTCAAGAAAATCACAAGACAAGTTGAGAATTCTTTGCCAAGTGTGTTAGGGGCTGTTTTGGAGCTTGTATTTACAAGGTTTTGCAGGTGATTTGTTGCATTTCAAAAGCTGTTTATCCTTCCTATATATCAATATTTGAATAGGGATTAGAACCAAGAGGAGATGTAAGTATTTCACCCCCTTTAAATCCCTTAAATTGCAGGCAAAAGGGCTGAAATTTGGCAGCTAAGTAAGCTACCGTCGGACTGTTTTTAGCTGAGTTCTTGCTCATTTTATTTAGGATTTTGGCAGTTATTTGGATGGATATATACCTTATATTGAGGGTAAGGGCTACATAAGAATATAGGTAATATTTTCCTCTTATTTTCCCCTTAAAAAGCTAATGGAAACAAGTAGAGAAAATGGCAAAAATGTTGTTAATGTTGCCTTGTGTGTTGTTGTTGTGGCTGCTGTTGATGTGATGTTTTGGCTGTATATCTTGGCTTTAAACAGACTTTTCATTTGGTTATAAACTCAAGTAATGGCAGGGTATAAGTTCTGGTTTTTAAAGGAAAGGAGAAACTAAAGAAAGCTCGTCAAAACAAGGTATATGAAGACGTCCTATCCTCGTTGTTCAAGAAAGAATATATACTGCCGAAAGGTCCAATATTCTTGTGTATTTGTTCGGGTGTTCCGGTATAGGTTAAAAACCGACACGCAAGTGCACGTGGTCAAACAAGTAATAAAGTGGCTAAGTAGCCAAGTATCGATTCAAGGAGGCTCAAGATATGTAAAGTTGCCTAGTTTACTATATTCCTATTTCACTTCTAATTATGCTAACAACAATGCAACCAATAGTTACTTGAGTTTTTGTTTCTAAACTATATATACTAAAATTAATAACAACTATTTACTGTGAATTCAGACAATGGATATGAACATGCCAAGGTTAAGAACAAGTAATGAACTTGATAATCATGATAATTTGGTTAATCTCTTCTTCCTGTTGCTAGCCAAGAACATTCGCCTAGAAATTAAAACTTTCGTATTTAATTTCACTTTAGAATCATAAACCATCCGTCTACATTTCTGTGATCAAATGCAATTTATGACCTAGCACTACAATTCCGGTTCCTAAATTGACTAATACGGCTTTCAAGTATATTTCTATCAGGAAAGCACATCAAAACCCAATTTTCCCAAATCAAGTTAAGAACAATACCCTATTAATTCACAACTTTCCAATTTCTTGCTCTCTCGAGTGAAATTGGACTTTTTAGATGTACATTAATGTTGGCCAAGCACTAATGCAGTAAGAATAAGAATTAATAGAACAACATGAAAGAATAAGAATAAAACCATATCAATTATAATCAAAATTCATTACACATGTTCAAAACCTCAGCAAGGAAGAGAATTAGCCACTCATTTGTGGATTGATCATCCTAAAATGAGTGTAAATCATACATACAATTGATAGAAAGAAGAAAAGAAGAGAAGAAATCCCTTAGCTTTTTCGTTCCTCAACTGCTCCTAACCCACGTCCTTGCTCTCCACTTCTGAACTCAGTCTAAAAACTAAAAACTGCTTAAAATAAACCTAAGTGTGCTATTTATACTAGTGGGAAATTTTTCCCGGAATAACAAGCAACGTGTCACGGAGGCGCACTGCCTCCGTGACACGGCGTGGATGCGGACCTTCACTGGAATTTATGGGTCCGGTAAATTAGCCTCAATGTGGCACGGAGGCCAACACGGAGGCTTCTCTCTGTTCCACGGAGCTGACGCGAAGGCACACTAGAAATTGCCATTTTAATTCCTGTTCAGGCAGTGTGCTACCGCGATGGTAGCGTGGCACGGCTCCATCGCGGAGCCCCTATAAAATGTGCATTCCAATGTCTTTTCCACGCTCACATCCAAGTCCAACTCCGACATAGTTCCAACATGCATTTTAGCTCCCAAAAATCACATTTACCTGCAAAACAAATGCTAATCATGTTGGTTAGTATAAATTCGCATTTTATTACCAATTACATGATATTATATACACATTGCACAACAAACAAGGTAAAATTGATACGTTTGAGTATCACTTGGGCATATAAATCTGCCCAAGATCACTTACCCCACACTTAAATCCTTGTTCGTCCTCGAACAACACATACACAAATCATGCAAATTACATCCCAACCTTCGTCACTATGGTGCAACCATTTACGCTACGGTCATACCGAGTATTCAATTTTTGCAAATCATCACGAAAACATGCTTGGTCTTACAATACAATGACCTTTAATACATCAAGGCTTACTAGACTTTAAGAATTGATTCTTGATATCGGCAAACTCATGCAAATCAGCTAATCAAGAAATCTGACACGAAAATCAATCTTTCATCAAGCATGTGCCCTCACAACTCGAGAGAATCTTCCCCTTTTTGTTCATGCAACACACAAACATGCAAGTAGGGGCATATAAAAATTAATTTCACTCTCTCTCCCAAAAGAATTCTCATGCCTCATGTCATGACCCATAAGCTTGCCCTTAGTGTATTACTCCACTAATATAAAGAAATGCAATGTAAGATCACGTAGAACTTTAATGGGTTGTAACGGGGCTATGGATCTAGTATATATATATTGGATTAGTCAATAATAGTCGCTAGCATCCTTAAGCGCCTTTCAAACTCATTCCCATCGACTTATGGACATTGTTCCTCTCTTTTCTCTTTTTCTCCCACTCATGCTGGTTTACTTTCGTACAGCCCATTTCATCAAACACACTTGACACAAAACAAAGGGTTTTCAAGTACCCTCAATATCATTTAATTATAGCAAGTGCCTCTTCAACATCATCTTTTCTTTCCTCACTCTGCTTTTCTTTTTCTTTTCACTCTTTTCACTCTTTAACACTTTGGGAAACATTGTTTTTTCTTTGTAAGCGCTTAAGAGTTTCGTATAGCTTTTAAGGCTAATGAAAAGAAGGAATAAAGCTTAGTTTATACAATTTTGGACAAAAGAAAGAAAAAAATCGGCTAAAGGCTCAACGGGCTAACTAGGGTATACAACATATAGAAAGGTAGAATTTGACAAGAAAAAACATGGAAACTATCGGTTAAAACAAAGAAATGCCTACATCCTTTCCAACACTACACTTCCTTCATTTCATTTTGTACACACACCAGGCAAGTTCTAGACAATTCACAATGACATGGAATACCAAAACCTCACTTCACACTTCATGCACATGCTCGAATCAAGATGCATTCACAGACTCTTTAATTAGTCAATTACATGAATTCAATATTAAGCCTCAATCATACTGAATCAAATTCTATAGCCTAGGTAACTCAACATATTTACAGAATTGCATGCTTTCAAACGAATCATTTTCACATTTTGAACATCAGTTACACACGCAACGAAATTTTAGCAACCATAAGCAACTACAGTTCATTGATGCAATCCACCAAAGAAAAACTAAAAACAAATAAAAATCCTACTCCTACCGACTACATTTCCCTTAAGACAGTCGTCATCCATCCATCATAGGGAACGGTCACTAACTATGACATCGGTTCAATGGGACTATTCTCGGTAAAAGAACTGAAAACAAACTCCGAGAAACCCAAAAAAAATAAAAATCGAAAAATTTTGCAACACATCGATCATCTCGATAGAAACATATTTACAAGTGCAAAATATTTTCGCAAATTTTGAAAAATATCGATCATGTCGATAGGAAAAAAATATTTACAAAATTTACAAAATATTTACACTGGCAACCATAACTATTCATAACACACATCATTAGCCACAAAAACAAATATACACCGATACACCACAAATCAGTTCACAACAGGGAAAGCACATACATTCATACAAATCAAGGAAAAACATACAGCAAATTAGAGCCCAAGTCCCAGCACCTAGCTACTCCCCACCCCACACTTAAATCGAACACTGTCCCTAGTGTTCACAACAATACAAAGCACAAAATTTTGGGTAGTGGAACTCCCTGCTCAGTCAAAATATTCGACTTCTTCATCCGGTGCTGCGGCCTCGTCGCCCATGTCTGAATCAGCTCCATCATCGTCATCGGACTCCACATCGGAGTCCTCACGACGTGTCTCCTCATCAGTTGGGACATCGTCATCTATAGGCTCCACGAAGGTTGGTCCCACCCGACATAAGGCTCTGGCGTTCTCGCCAAAGGGGTTTTCCAGCTCCAGCTGCCATAATTCTTCCTCGGTGGCTGGTCTCCCACCAATCCGTAGCTGAAGCATCTGCATGCCAAACATACGGGCCATGTATTGATCGTCACGAGCATGTCACTCGCCCAAAGTCAATACTGGTCCGTGTGTAGTGTCGGGGGCCTTAGTCTTTGTCACATCGAGGGCCCTCCGCTCCAACTGCGGAATGTAGTCCAAGGCTTCTTCCTCAATGTCGAGGCCTCGGAGGAAGGTGGTGATGAGTCCGCCAAATCCGTATCTGTGGCCCTGGTGCAGTCTGGCTCTCTTCATGGCGGATATTATTACCGCCCCAACATTAATCTCAAGCCCTTTCATAAGGGCATACACCAAGCAGACACGGTCCCGGGTCACGTACGTCCATCATATGAACTCCCGGGATCAAACACGAACACACAATCTTCAGCCATATTCTGGCCTCCCTGTTCATCTGCGAATAAGGCAGAGTCTGGTGGTAACCCCTCTCCTTATGTCTACTCCATCGGGCTGTGGATCGAGCCCCACACAGCGTACGTCTGATGTCGGCATACGGTGGGGTGATGTTTAGCTGGCGGAGAACATGGGCGTCTGTGTCCCGCGCTCCAACGATGGCATTCAGCTGCTGGGGTTCCAGAGTGACAATCTGCCCTCTGATTTTCACTGTGTGGCTTCTGATGGCCGGGTTCCAGTTTGCATAAAATTCCCGGACCAAGTGAAGGTTGCACTCCTTGGGCTCCTGAAAAATAAAGCTGAGCCCAGCTGCTTCAATTCTCTGTACAATGCGAGGGAACTCCTGTACAAGTGGTTCCCGTGCAATATGTTCTTCCGGGAAGTACTTGTTCTCTTTGTGTTTCGCATACCATTTCTTCCCTTCATCGGTTACCCATCTTGTTCCGTATTGGTGGCGTTGGCCGCACGGAACAGCGGGTGCAGCTGGGACTGCGGTGCCCAGTCTCATCCTTTTCCTACCGGTGCCTGAGGTAGAAGCACCCTTGCCTTTATCTTGTCTACTCGCCATTGTACCTGTCAATTTACACCAACAAGCACAAAGTTAAGCTAAAAACTTGTTAACTTCGGCTAAGGTCGGGTTACACAACATTTACCCCACACTTAGGCCTTAGCTACTTCTACAAAATTACGGCAAAGATAACTCTAATTACACCACAGACAACACTATACACTTCATGCTTAGTGCATTCACAGAAAAAATTTCGACAGCATAACGGTTAGCGTACTACTCAGACTTCATACAGCTAATCCCAATCCTACTATCGCTAACAATTCACACATCGCACTTCGCAACAAAAACAACAACAAAATAAAAACAATGCTAAAAACATTCTATATACAATCTAATCCAAACAATCTAACCAATTTACACACTTTTTGCCTTTTCCCAAAAAAAAAGAAATTCGAGAATTTGTCGTCTTTTAACATTTACACAATATTTACCACGACTTCTCTCAATTTACAAACACACCCCGGCATCTAATTTGCCGACTTATCAAGTCGCTCAAGTTAAATTCAACAATTCATGCCCTAGAATACAATTCTATAATCAAATTCGAATTATTTACGCAATCGATAAGTTCAAACGCTAAATACAACAATCCAAACATGTATCAATCACAAATAACTCAACATTCATGTTTAATTTCTACCTAGGGTGATATATCTCACCTCACATGCCCAAATTTGACAAAAATCGCCAAAAAATTGAGATAGACGATGAAAACATACCTTTGAATTGAGAAACCAAAGAAACTTGACGTATTCCTTGCCTAGGAACGTGGCACGGTGCTTGGGGAGGGGGAAATAGGTGTTTTGGTCGCGGAGGGAAGAGGGAATGGGAAGAAATGGGGCGAAATCGGGGGTTTTAAATTAAGAAAACACGCGGGTCACCCGGCAACCCGGTGTGACCCGGCACCAAATACACGGCAACGTGTCACGGAGGGTAACGCGGAGACCCTCCTCCATGATACGGAGCCAACGCGTTGGCTTACTGGATTTTTGAAAAATCCGGATTTTGCCTTCAACGTGTCACGGAGGGTAACGCGGAGCCCTACCTCCGTGACACGGCGCCAACGCGCCAATGCACTGTTTCTTCAATTAATTTGATTTTTCATACCTTGCCTCATTTTCTCGATTCCATGTATATTTCCTCCGTTATACCTGAAAATCACCTCACTAAACAAAAATTGGTTAGATTAATAGATTTCCCTAACTAAAATAAAAATACTAACTAGAATGAAAATCTAAACCTAATCAAGAAAAGAAAAAGAAAAATAAAAATTGGAAATAAACAAATAAAAACAAAAATAAAGATAAAAGTTAATTACACTGTGCAAAAAGAAAAAAATAAAATATTTTTCTCACGGGTTGCCTCCTGTGCAGTGCCTGGTTTACCGTCGCGGCTCGACGTCCTTTAAGCTCACTTGTCTACTAGGGTGATGGACGATTTGTCCCGATCATGGTCATCCCCCCAGTAGTTCTCAACCTTATCCGGTGGCCTTCCTAGCAACTCTCGAGAATCACTCATTCCATTAGCCTTCCCATGATCAATCACGTTGATCACCGAGAGTTCCTTATAAACAGTCGGGAGCGTACGTGCTTTGTACACATCGAACACTTCGACCTTGTCATGTGCTCGCATAGTGAGTTGACCCGCTGCTACATCAATTAATGCCTTTCCGGTTGCCAAAAAGGGTCATCCCAAAATAAATGGGACTTCAGCATCTGGTTCAAAATCCAAAACAATAAAATCGACCGGAAAAATGAGGGAGCCTACTTGCACTAACACATCCTCAACAATGCCATCCGGTTTAGCTAAGGACCTGTCTGCTAGCTGCAAGATTACCGTTGTAGGTCTAGGACTCCCAAGACCTAACTTTCTGAATACCGAAGATGGCATCAGATTTATGCTAGCCCCCAAGTCACATAATCCACGAGCTCGGATACTTTGCCCAATAGTAAGCTGGATAGTAAAACTTCCAGGGTCTTTCAGTTTTGTGGGCAACCTATTCTGAATACGGGAAGTGCATTCCTTCGTTAAAGCTACCGTGGCATACTCAGTCAAACGACTTTTATTAGCCACGATGTCTTTAATATATTTCGCATATTTTGGCACTCCCTGCAAGACATCAACAAGAGGTAAGTTAACATGTACCTGTTTAAGTACCTCCATGAATTTCTGGAAACACGCCTCCTCCTTGTGTTTCTTAAGTCGTTGAGGGAACGGGGGTGGAGGCCTTTCTGGTTCAGCTTTTTTAGTCTTCCCCTTATCTGAGATTTGCTCTCCCTCAACATCTGTTGCTCTTGATTTTTGAGGCGGTCTTTCCGGTTCCACCTCCTTTAACTGTAAACCACTCCTCGTGGTCACTGCATTTACCTGCTTCGGATTAGGATCCGTGTCGCTAGGTAATCCTCCTCTGGGTCTAGTATTTTGGGCACTAGCAAATTGCCCAAACTGATATTCAAGAGCCTTGGTCGCCAACTGATTATTCTTCACTTCGACTGCCAATTTAACATAGTCAGCCTGCAATTGTGCCTGATTAGCGATCATGGTTTTGAACATCTCCTCAATGGTCGGTGATGGTGGTGGAGGAAGGGCATTGTGATTTCTGAATTGAGCTTGATAATTTTGTTGGCCTCCTTGATTTCTCTGCATACCCTGACCTGAACTTTGGCCTTGTTGGTTGTTGCTACCCCACGAAAAATTCGGATGGTTCCTCCAATTTGAGTTGTAGCCACTACCAAACTGCTGCTGATTTCTCTGTGCATTGCCCACAAAGTTAACAGAATCAGGATTTGCACCACAGCTTTCAGCTGAATGCTCACTACTACCACACACTTCACACCACATCTGTTGGACTGCATTGACTGAAGCTGAAGGCTGGTTCAAATTCATGTTGCTGAAGTGGTTGTTTAACTGATTTTGCAAAGCGGCTATCTGTGCAGCGATAGCTGTAAATCCATCCACTTCAAGCACTCCCGCTGCTTTCCTTGCTCCACCTCTTGAAGAATCTGCATTCCATTTTGGATTGCCTTGTGAAATTCGGTTGAGCAAAGTGTACAGCTCCTCGTATGTCTTTTCCAGCGCTTGCCCTCCGGCTGCTGAATCTAACAGAATTTTAGTGTGGGGTTCCAAACCCTCAATAAATGTGTGTACCAACACCTCATTGGACTGATGATGATGAGGACAGTCCCGCAACATGGATTTAAATCTTTCCCAGGCTTGATATAGATTTTCCCCTTCCCTCTGTTTAAAACTTAGAATTTGACTTCTAAGTCTGGCTGTTTTACCAGAAGGGAAAAATCTAATAAGAAACTTTCGTGCAAGATCATCCCACGTTGATATAGAATAGGGTGGTTCAGCTTTTAACCACCTATTGGCTTCACCAAGTAAGGAAAATGGAAATAAGGTGAGCCGAACATAATCAGGTGACACTCCAGCGGGTATATAAGTGTCACTTATCTCCAAAAAGTTTTGGAGATGTTGTTGTGGATCTTCATGAGGGAGACCGGTAAATTGCCCGCTTGTGTGCAAAAGTTGCACCATATTCTGCTTTAATTCAAACCTCCCTCCAGGCTCTGGTTTGCGGATGCTAGAATGTACATTGTAGGCGTGTGGGATTGCCACCTCGCGAACCGGCCTTGCTGCTGCTTCATCGGGCACTAACACTGCCCGCACAACTGGTGGATTTTGTTGCTCCATAATAGATTGCTTAAGAAACTGCAGCTTCCTTTGTAGAGCTTCTCTACGTTGACTATGAAATTCATGTTCAAGCTCTAAGTAAGATTCCACCAGCTCCTTGTCCCTTGCCAGTGTTCACAGAAACAAAATCTGCAAAATACAGGCTAAGACCAAGTTGTTAACACTTAAGAAAATAAAAATAAAAATACAGTAAATTTACACTAAACACAATTTCACAAATCGCCTAGCCTCCCCGGCAACGGCGCCAAAAACTTGTCCGGGTGTTCCGGTATAGGTTAAAAACCGACACGCAAGTGCACGTGGTCAAACAAGTAATAAAGTGGCTAAGTAGCCAAGTATCGATTCAAGGAGGCTCAAGATATGTAAAGTTGCCTAGTTTACTATATTCCTATTTCACTTCTAATTATGCTAACAACAATGCAACCAATAGTTACTTGAGTTTTTGTTTCTAAACTATATATACTAAAATTAATAACAACTATTTACTGTGAATTCAGACAATGGATATGAACATGCCAAGGTTAAGAACAAGTAATGAACTTGATAATCATGATAATTTGGTTAATCTCTTCTTCCTGTTGCTAGCCAAGAACATTCGCCTAGAAATTAGAACTTTCGTATTTAATTTCACTTTAGAATCATAAACCATCCGTCTACATTTCTGTGATCAAATGCAATTTATGACCTAGCACTACAATTCCGGTTCCTAAATTGACTAATACGGCTTTCAAGTATATTTCTATCAGGAAAGCACATCAAAACCCAATTTTCCCAAATCAAGTTAAGAACAATACCCTATTAATTCACAACTTTCCAATTTCTTGCTCTCTCGAGTGAAATTGGACTTTTTAGATGTACATTAATGTTGCCCAAGAACTAATGCAGTAAGAACAAGAATTAATAGAACAACATGAAAGAATAAGAAGAAAACCATATCAATTATAATCAAAATTCATTACACATGTTCAAAACCTCAGCAAGGAAGAGAATTAGCCACTAATTTGTGGATTGATCATCCTAAAATGAGTGTAAATCATACATACAATTGATAGAAAGAAGAAAAGAAGAGAAGAAATCCCTTAGATTTTTCGTTCCTCAGCTGCTCCTAACCCACGTCCTTGCTCTCCACTTCTGAACTCAGTCTAAAAACTAAAAACTGCTTAATATAAACCTAAGTGTGCTATTTATACTAGTGGGAAATTTTTCCCGGAATAACAAGCAACGTGTCACGGAGGCCAACGCGGAGCATTGCCTCCGTGACACGGCGTGGACGCGGACCTTCACTGGAATTTCAGGGTCCGGTAAATTAGCCTCAACGTGGCACGGAGGCCAACGCGGAGGCTTCTCTCCGTGCCACGAAGCTGACGCGAAGGCACACTGGAAATTGCCATTTTAATTCCTGTTCAGGCAGTGTGCTACCGCGATGGTAGCGTGGCACGGCTCCATCGCGGAGCCCCTATAAAATGTGCATTCCAATGTCTTTTCCACGCTCGCATCCAAGTCCAACTCCGACATAGTTCCAACATGCATTTTAGCTCCCAAAAATCACATTTACCTGCAAAACAAATGCTAATCATGTTGGTTAGTATAAATTCGCATTTTATTATGAATTACATGATATTATATACACATTGCACAACAAACAAGGTAAAATTGATACGTTTGAGTATCACTTGGGCATATAAATCTGCCCAAGATCAGTATTCACACTCATATTGAAGGAAGTATAATTCTTCCAAAAGGGCCAAAAGTGCATGACATCGAGTTTGAATCGTTTAACATGTTTGGAACAAGTAAATGTGAGACGAAATATGTGTTACATCCAATTATGTAGTAGTTATAAATCAAGTCTAAAGTCCCGTAATCATGGGCACTGTGAGTTGGTACTTTACTTTAAGTTATATATATGTGATGTTAATTGTGTTTAAAAGTCTGGTTGCTAAGTGAAATTGGTGAAAAAGCCCATATAATGACGTGTAAATGTGATATTAAGGGTTAAGGAGCTTATTGAATTAAGATTGCCTTTTTATGGTTGTCCTTTATCTTATATGATGCTATGAAATATGCCAGTCCAAGGGGAGATTTCACAATCCCTTTCCCTTAAGCCAAACGATAAGCTAGCGAGTCTACGAGCTCTAATGTTCTCTTGAACAAAATCTATAAATCATGTTGAAACTCTTAGTTCATCCGCAATTCCTTATAATTTATACGAGTCTTGAATACATGCTTTAAAGTGTAATTTTCTAGATTTACATGTTATATGTGCTCACTTTCAGTTATGCATTACGAAGGAGGCCTATGCAGGCCACATATTTAGTATTCGTCATTTCTATGTTTTACATGTTAAATTGACCCAGTATAAGCCATATCGACTCCTTTTATGATTATGATTAAGATTTATTGATTTTACCCTGGTGTGGTACATCGCTGGAGGTACTTTCATTTTACCCTAGTTGGATAGATTTTACACCAGTGTGATATATTGGCTAGAGGAATTTTTATTTTTACCCTGGTGTGGTACACCAGCTAGACGAATTCTATATGAAATTTGTGGTTGGTTGGCTGCCGGTGTTTTAGTTATAGTTTTATCATGCATTACTTGGTTGCATTTATACTTTAATATTGAGTTATTGTTAGGTTTCGATTTTCAAGATTCTAGGTTGTTACTATTATTTATTTCTGGCTCAACTATCATTGTTACCTTATATGTTTACAGTTTCAGCCTTACTTGCCAGTACATTTTATTCGTACTAAGGTGTCTGAAATTGAAAATGCAAAGATAACTGATAAGGAATGGTCCTTGGAAGATAAGGACTCACCAACTGAGACTGGATATGCTACTCTGGAAGGCTGGCTAGCAATGAGGCTGAGTCTAAATATCGGGACCTGTATCATGAAACAATATAGCATAGAGTATGCAGCCAGTACGTGGAATGTACCGAGTATGCAAGGTAAGTAAAACTGCTTAAGTAAGTAAAATCATTAAATCATGCAAACTATGAAACATAATCAAAATAAGATTCTAAGAATAGGGCTTGCATGAAATTTCCAAAATCATGATCTAAACATAACTGTATATCATAGCTGATTCGAATGACCCAAAGCTGAAAACTGATAATTGTAAGTAAAATTGAACATTGGCTCAAACCTGCTGAAAACATAATATCATCACTGATATACATTCAGAAATGAGATCATGAGGAACAATGGGAGACTCTTCATGTAACCGACAGTAACACAATAGAGCTTACATGGTCCCGACTAACACTCAAGTGGGCAGAGTCGTCCAAAGCCTTGCTAGGGCTAAGGACGCTACCATGAAATCGATATCAAGCTGAAGTCTCCTTGGGGCAGGGGAAAGCTCACAAGGAGGTCCCGAATAATCTGAACATACCTACGTTGGCTCGTAGTTCTGAGGCATAGGGTTGACTGACCCTAGGCCTACTCGGTGCTAGACACTACTCCCAAAAACATGCATATTCTCTCCATCATTTTTCAACGAAGCTGACCATGTTCTATTGACGAAGTTGAATAATCATGTACATATAAAATCTGAAGTCATACATGAGGAGCCTTGGCTCAAACCATACCACAAGCTGAACATAATTGGGAGTCTAGACTCCAAACCATGTGGTAAGCTAAGTTACATAAAATCATAAATCATACTTGAATATATGGGCTTGCCCAATACCTAAATATGCTTGAAAATACTTGATTCACTTGAAAACATGATCATAAACATGAGTAACTTGAAAACATTCTTTTCATCATAAATATCTCATCATACTTCAACATACATCACAGATCTCAACTTTCATGAACTTCATAGGTAGGCATCATAATTTATATAACTTGAAAAAAAGATTTATAATTGAAAAGATTGTAAAACTTGCCCATGAATAATAATTAAACAATAAAAACATGTTTAGATCATACCCATGGTAGAAACTTAGGGAATTCATGCTTTGGATTAAAACCCCATAGAATCAACACGTATATTTTCATGAATTCGAGAGGGATTAGGCATGGGAGTGAACAATTTCACCCATTCATAACCCTACATACATGAGAGAATCTGATTCTACAGCTTCTCTGATTGCCCAAGGAATAATTGAGGAAGAACCTTGAGAGATTGAGCTTGATCACCCCCTCTAGACTTCTAAATTTGCATGCATGAATTAGGCTAGGTTTAGAATGAACTTACCCTTCTTAAAACTCACTATTCAAAGCTTAAAACAACATAGTTAAGGAACCTAGGGCTGAGGAATGACAAAAACACCCTTAATGAATTTACTAGAAGAACTGCTCTGCCAGCAGTAACGGTGGACAAAACGGACCATTTCTAGCTCCCATGGTCTGTTAGTACCCCTCATCGTTTCATTCCCGATTCAAGTCTTGGATCCCCTACCACGACTGGAAAGGATAAGTCGTTATAAGATATAATGACTCATTACTGCCATTCTTTATCACCACTACCCAAACCTGGAATACCTTTCAAGTGGTACTAACAACAGCCCATTGCTTCCGACAATGGGTCATACCACTACCCATTACTTTCTCCTTGATCATGAACCAATCTCACAAAAACTCTATCCAGTTACTCGTTGCATCGAACAATGGCACATTCCTAGACCCATTACTCCCAACTCCAGACCTACAGTATCTCATCATGGGCACATCCAACGGGTCGTTAGTCCTTCCAATGACCCATTTTGAGAAAATTTTCCAGATTTTTACTACTTTTCATTTTTAAATCCCAGGTCTAGTCTTAGGCACTTCCGAGATATTACAATTACTCTATAGAGGCAGATGTGGACCAGTTTGTATTGTAGTTTTGGTGGTGTAATCGTGTTGGTTTTCCATTGCTCTTTTTAGCTTCGTTATAGCCTTGTCAGCTTTGTAGGTCGCTTTATTCGTTATTATCGAGATCTTATGGGTCCAGTATTTATCTTGATTGGTTGTTACAGGTGTTTTTGTTGGACTTAGTGTTACATTTACAAATGCCATATAGCCGACTTCTTGACTAATCATGAATCGAGTGACAGTTGCGCCCTACCCCAGTTTTGGGGTGTGATAGACTTTGTATTAGAGCTAAGTTATGTCCTAGGGAGTACACAAAGCCATTATAGTAGAGTCTTACTTATGGGTATGTTGTGCATCATACTTATAATCAGGAGGCTATAGTTCATCTAGGAATTATTTAACTTCTTTTACTAATACTTTGTGCTATAGAGCGAGGTCATAAGTATTGTGATATCTATATCATGTTATTGTTTCAAAGTATGCCAGTGACAAGGAAGATGACTATGAGATTGATTGGCATAGCTGCAAGATAGGGTACTAGTCACCCTCTAGTAGACCAGGTAGATAGGTCAGAGGCTCAGAATGAGTCTCCTGCCGCCAGTATTACAGTTCCTCCAGCTCCAGTTGGAGTAGTGGCAGATAGACCTCCATCTCCTCCCGCACCAACAGTACCTTAGAGTGGTAGATCGGAAGACCCTCCCGTTTCTATCGTACCTATGCTTGTTTCGGAAGGTCAAGGTCTTGAGGAAGCTATTCAGCTGATGATTTATATAGCTATAGTTCAGGAGCAGCGATTGGAGTCGATAGAGAGACATAGAGGCTAGGAAACTAAGAGTTCCAGGGCCTGCGAGTTCTTGAGTTTGAGCCTTCCCATATTCACTAGATCAAATCTAGGCAAGAATCCTTAGGAGTTTATTGATCAGACATATAGGGTGTGAAGGTGATGCAAGCTATGTGATAACGTCCAAATTCACTTCTTACAAGGAAGGAGTGTAAACGGTCATTGGCAAAACAAATACACCCGACGAGTTCAGGGTTGAATCCCACAGGTAATCATAGTTGATCATGCAAGAGTTGTCTATCAAATTGAAGTAATTTGCATCAATGTATCAAAAACAACAAAGTAAAAATTGGGGGAATCACAACTCTTCAATTGAATTGCAAATTCACACACGAAAACAGGGACAAAGTGTAGAAAATACAAAAGGAGAGAATACTAGGGGTGTGATAAGGAAAGGATACAATCGGATTCTAATTAGTAATAGCTCTTAGAATTACTTAATGTATAATTAGTTGTGGACGGGAAGGCACCAGACGTTTTTCAACCAATTAGGTGCCTTATGCTTCGGATTTTCTCAATCCCCAAAGTCCTTTTCAAAGCAACCACAACAACTTGGGTAAGAATAAAATTATTTCTAGCTTTGATTCTCAATGAGTGAGTTAAAATGGGTTTTGGCTTTCTGTTATACCCCAGAAGCCCAAAGATTAGACCCGGGAGTTGAAATCGATAAAAATTTAAAACTGGCATCAGGAGACAGAATGGGTCGTGAGGTGACCCATGAGAGCAGCCCATGAGTCGTGATGTGACTCGTGGTGAGGCTCATAGGTGAGTTGAAATTTGGGAATTTGGATCCCCGCAAACGTGACCACGATTGGTGGTCAATCACCATGATTCGTGGGATGAGTCGTGGCCAATAGGGAAAGGTTTGATTAAGATTAAGACAGTGCATATGAAGAGTGGTGACCACGAGTCTTGATCAACAGTAACGAATAGTGAAGTCACCCATGATGAGCCCAGATGACTTGATAAGCAGTGTACTTGACAAGCGATGCCACGAGTCGTGTCCAGTGGTGAGGAGTCATCAAGTCCCTCGTGGGGACTGACTGACAGTTATTTTCTGTGAATTTAGTAAGGGGTTTTCTGTAATTCCTAAGATCATAAGGCATAAACTACGTTGTTTTAAGTTATGAATGATGTATTTTAAGAGGATTAAGTTCATTTTATGCCATTCTCTTTCATGCATGCAAATACAGAAGGTTAGAGGGGGTGATCAAGCTTGTTCTTCTTCAAATTCTCTTCAATATCTTCTTAGGCATTCAAGGAATAATAAGAATCAGCTATAATCACGTATGCAGGGTTATGAATGGGTGAATCGTTTCACACCCATGCCCAATTCCTCTCTAAATCATGAATTTCCTATGTCAAATAGAAGGGATTTTAACCCAATGCATGAAATTCCTAATTTCTCTACATGGGTATGATTTAAATATGTTTCTACTATTGAGTTATGATTCATGGGAATGTTTTATATTGTTTTCAATTACAATCATGCTTCATGTTTTATGAATTAAAAAGCCCATTGATGAGATGTTCATGAAAGATGAGATTTGTGATGAATGTATGATTATGATGAGATATTATGATTAAAAGCATGTTTTCAAGCTACCCATGTTTATAATCATGTTTTCAATGTGAATTGAGTATTTTTCAAGCTTGTGAAAGAATTGGACAATGACCACATGTTCAAGTATGATTTATGATTTCCCGAATTAATCTTACCACATGGTTTTGGAGAGAAGACTCCCAATTATCTTTCATCTTGTTTTATGTTTTGAGCTAAAGCTTCTCATATGCATGATTTCATATTTGGGTTGTATTGAAGTATTGAGCTTCATTAAGTGACGATGGTAAGCTTCGTTGAAAAATGATGGAGGGCATATGCATGTTTTTGGGAGTAGTGTCTAGCACCGAGTAGGCTAAGGGTCGATCACCCTATGCCTCAGAACTACACACCAATGTAGGTTTATTCTTATATATTATTTCGCAACCTCCCTTGTGAGTTATCCCCTACACCGATTGGGCCTTGATCTTGATATCGATATCATGGTATCTTCCCTAGCTCTGGAAAGGCTTTGGATGGCTCTTCCCACTTGACTGCCATAGTTGGGACCATGTAAGCTCTATCGTGTTATGTTGGTTAAAAGATGAGTCTTCCATTGTTCCTCATGATTTCCGTTATGCATGTTCATCATTCATGAGATTTATACATTTATATATGTTCTAAAGTAGGTTTGAGTCAATGTTCAATTTTACTCATGACTATCAGATTTCAGATTTGAGTCAATTGATTCAGTTATGATGTTATGTTATGTCATGATGGGATCATGATTTCAGAAAAAATGCATGCAACCCCTACTCTCAAATTCTTATTGTTTATGTTTTACATTATGCATGTTCTTAAATGATTTTACTTATTTAAGTAGTTTTACTTACCTTACATACTCGGTACATCACCAACTGACTGCATACTCTATGATGTATCATTTTATGATACAGGCTCCGATACTCAGACTCTGCTCCATTGGTAGCCATTTCTAGAATTAGCACCCAGCTTAGGGGTGAGTCCTCATCTTCTGAGGACTATTTGCTTTTAGATATGATGTACTTTCAATTTTAGTATTAGAGAGTTAGTTGGGTTCTTGTCCCATCAACTCATCAGATTTAAAGGCTTTTAAGACAATATAATATATTCAACATCAGATTGTGTGCATTCCAATGTTATGTTTATTTCAGACTTCCGTTAAGATTACTATGTTGATTCTTTAGTTTTAGAAATTGAGATAGATGTATGTTCATGCCATGGGTCGACTTGGAGCCTCTTGGGTCTCCTGTCCAGTATCTCAATCGGGGCCTCTGTTCGTGCCGTGACAAATTTGATATCAGAATAATAGGTTTGAGGTTTCCTAAGGTGTATGAATGCCGCGTTAAGTAGAGTCTTTTTCATGGGTGTGAAGTGCTCCACACTTATGACAAAGAGGCTATGAAACGTTTTGGAAATGTTCTCCTCTTTCATAATCTATGTCATGCGATGAATTGTCTCCCTATCCTTCTAATTCGTGTTATTCATGATTGCAGAATCATGGCTCCCCATAGAGTAAACAGTACAAGGAATGGGAATGGAGATGGCCACGAGGATAGCAATGGAAATGGGCACTAGCAGGCCCCACCAGTCTAGGAGCATCATGCACCGGAGTCGATTGCCCATGCTGAATTTAGGGTAGCTATTCAAATGCTCACGTAGGCCTTGACCACTCAGGTCAATCAGCAGGTAGTTGCGCATGTTCCGCAAAATGGTAATGCAGCGGTGACTCGAGTCAGGGATTTCTTGAGAATGAACCTGCCAAAGTTCCTCGAGTCAAAAGTAGACAAGGACTCACATGAGTTCATTGATGAGATTGTGAAAATCACCGAGGTCATGGGGGTGAATGGGGTTAAATGTGTAGGGTTGGCCTCATACCAGCTGAAAGGGGTCGCATACATCTGGGTTCGATAATGGAAAGATAGTAGGGCCACCAGAGAAGGTCTTGTCACTTGGGAGGAGTTCCATGTTGTGTTTTTAGATCGTTTCTTCCCTCGTGAGATGCGAGAGCTAAAGGTATCTGAGTTCATGAATCTTAAGCAAGGGAGAATGATGATGCAGGAGTATGCCCTTGAGTTCACTCGCCTATCGAAGTACGCTCCAGAGTTAATGGCTGATTAGAGGGTGCGAGTGAGCAGATTTTTTCATTGCGTGGCGGGCTATGTGGACAAGGATTGCAGGACTTCTATGCTTCACTAGGATATGCATTTCCCTTGGATAGTTTTGTATGTCCAGAAGATGGAGGTGGCACATATGACAGAGAGGGAGGCCAAGAGGGCCAGGATTGATTGTCACATATTCTCACAACCGAAGTTAGGTGGTGGGCACTAACAGTAGACCCACAAGAGATCATTAGCCTCAGCATCTTCAGTGTCAAGTGTGCTATCCAGGCTTAGGCATGATCAGAGGGGGCAAGCATCAGGCTTGAGGGGTCAGAGAAATAGGCCCGCCAAGTTTAGTATCCCAGCTTGCAGTAGAGGTAGTCGGGGGCACACGGGCTAGTGCTTGGCAGGTTTGAATGCTTGTTTCGTGTATGGCCCAGCTTGCCCGACATGCTCAGAGATTTCCCGACAATGAGACTGGACCATGATGGGGGCCAAGGGCTAGCTTCTAGTTCAGCAGCCCCACCCGCGCACTTAGCACATCAGGGGTATCTACCAGCACAGGTGGCGGTCAGCACCAAAATAGATTCTATGCCTTAGCATCCCACCAGGAGCAGGAGATCTCCCTGAATATAGTCACTCGTATGTTACAAGTTTTCCATCTTGATGTATATGCTTTATTAGATCCAGGGGCTACCTTGTCTTTTGTGACACCTTATGTGCCAGTAACTTCAGAGTCAGTCCCAAAATCTTGCCAGAACCCTTCTCAGTCTCTACTCCAGTAGGTGATTCAGTTGTAGATAGACGAGTGTATAGTGGTTGCCCAGTCTCAGTCCTTTAGAAAGTCACCTCAACAGATTTGATAGAGTTAGCCATGACCGATTATAATGTTATCCTCGGCATGGATTGGCTATTTGCATGTTATGCCTCAGTTAATTGTAGAACTCGGGCAGTAGAGTTTAGATTTCCAGGAGAGCTAGTCTTAGAGTGGAAGGGTAGTTCAGCTGTGCATGTAGGTCATTTCATTGCCTATCTTAAGGCCAGAAACATGATCTCCAAAGGTTTTGTGTACCATCTAGTTAGGGTTAAGGATGCGACGTCCGAGACCCCGACTGTCCTATCTGTCCCAATAGTATGTGCGTATCCAGAGATCTTCCTTGATGATCTACCAGGAATCCCTCCCAAGCGGGATATTGATTTTGGTATTGATCTTCTTCCCCACACGCAGCCTATATCTATTCCTCCCTATAGAATCGCTCTAGGCGAGCTAAAGGATTTGAAGGAGCAGTTGAAGGACCTGTTGGGTAAGTGTTTCATTAGACTGAGTAAGTTGCCATAGGGTGCACCAGTTCTCTTTGTCCCAAAGAAAGATGGTTCACCTTGTATGTGCATTGATTATCGGTAATTTAACAAAGTCACCATCAAGAACAGGTATCCTCTACCAAGGATTAATGATTTATTTGACCAGCTTCAGGTTGCCAAGTGCTTCTCAAAGATAGATCTCAGATTCGGGTACCATCAGCTGAGAGTTCGGGAGAGCGATATCGCAAAGACAGCCTTCAAGACGCAGTATGGTCATTATGAGTTTGTAGTTACGTCTTTTGGACTAATGAATTCTCCTGCAGCTTTTAAGGACTTGATGAACAGGGTGTTCAAGCCATACTTGGATATGTTTATGATTATGTTTATTGACGACATCTTGATATACTCTCGGAGTGAGAAGGAGCATACCGCTCATTTGATGTTGGTGCTACAGACTCTCAAGGATCGCCGATTGTATACCAAATTCAGAAACTGTGAGTTTTGTTTAAACTCAGTGGTGTTTTTGGGCCATGTGGTATCAAGCGAAGGCATTAAGGTGGACTCTCAGAAAATAGAAGCGGTGAAGAATTGGCCTAGACCGGTGAATACTTTAGATATTCAGAGCTTCTTGGGTTTTGCTGGCTGGATAGTATCGAAGGTTTGTGGGTGGTTTCCCGTCTATTACAGCACCCTTGACCAAAATGACACAAAAGAAGGTGAAATTCCCATGGTCGGAGGCTTGTGAGATGAGCTTTCAAGAGTTGAAGGCTCGACTTACCTCAGCATAGGTGTTGACCCTACCCGAGGGTACCGATAGGTTCGTGGTGTATTCTGATGCTTCAAGGATCAGACTTGGGTGTGTATTTATGCAGCACGTAAAGGTTATAGCATATGCCTCCAGACAGTTAAAGGTTCATGAGAAGAATTACTCGACCCTTGAACTTGAATTGGCTTCGGTGGTATTTGCATTCAAGATATGGCGACATTATTTGTGCAGGGTCCACGTAGATGTGTTTACGGATAATAAGAGTTTACAATACATTTTTACCTAGAAGGATCTCAATCTTCGAAAAAGGAGGTGGTTGGAGCTACTCAAGGACTATGATATGAGTGTCCTTTACCATCCGGGTAAGGCCAATGTAGTGGAAGACGCACTTAATAGACTCTCTATGCAGAGTGTGTCCCATGTGGAAGAGGGTAAGAAGGAGCTGGTAAAGGATGTGCATCGACTCGCAAGGTTGGGAGTTAGGTTGGTTGACTCAACCGATGGCGGTGTTGTTGTTCAGAACGGATCAGAATCGTCATTGGTGACTTATGTAAAAGCTAGACATGATGAGGACCCTATTTTGGTAAAGTTGAAGGAAGTGGTTCAAAATCAAAAGGTAGAGGTCTTCTCCAAAGGGTGTGATGGTGTGCTTCGATACTAGGGTCGCCTATGTATACCGTATGTGGATGATTTTAGGAGCCGGATGTTGCACAAGGCTCATGGATGCAGGTATTCTATCCATCCAGTTGCCACCAAGATGTACTGTGACTTATAGAAAGTCTATTGGTGGAACGACATGAAGAAGGACATAGCAGAATTTATAGCTAACTATCCAAATTGTCAGCAAGTAGAGGTCGAGCATAAGAGATCAGGAGGTATGCTTTAGGATATCAGTATTCCTACTTGGAAATGGGAATAAATCAACATGGATTTCATCATAGGGTTGCCTTGCACTCGTCGACAATACTACTCCATTTGGGTTGTGGTAGAAAAGTTGACCAAGGCTGCTCATTTCTACTGATCAAAACCACAGATTCGGCAGAGGACTATGCCAAACTATATATCTGGGAGCTAGTTCAATTGCATGGAGTTTCCTTGTCCATCATATCAGAAAGAGTAACCAATTTACCTCTCAGTTTTGGAAGTCGTTTCAAAAAGGACATGGTACTCAGGTTAATCTCAACACAACATTTCACCCTCAAATAGATAGTCTAGCAGAGCGGACAATGCAGACTCTTGAAGACATGTTGAGAGAATGTGTGATTGATTTCAAGGGTATTTGGGATGATGATGCCTCTTATCGAGTTTGTATAAAATAACAGCTATCATTCCAGTATTCAGATGGCACCATTTGAGGCTCTATATGGGCGGAGATGTAGGTCGCCTATTGGATAGTTCAATGTTGGTGAAGCGGCAATGATAGGACCAGATTCGGTCCATGAGGCTATGGAGAAGGTTCAACTCTTACAGGACAGGTTGAAAACAGCTCAAAGTCACCAATAGTCATATGCCGATGTGAGAAGGAGAGAACTTGAGTTCGAAGTGGATGATTGGGTGTTTTTGAAGGTGTCTCCTATGAAGGGAGTGATGCGGTTTGGAAAGAAAGGAAAACTCAACCCTCGTTATATTGGCCCTTACCGAATTATAAAATGGTTTGGCAAAGTAGCATATGAATAGGTGTTGTCTTTAGAATTAGCTTTCGTGCATCCTGTTTCCATGTATCATCCTTAAAGAAGTGTTTGGGTGATCCAGAATTAGTTGTACTAGTGGACAGTGTTGGTGTGAAAGATAGTCTCAATTATGAAGAGGTTCCAGTGAAAATACTGGATCGTCAAGATCGAAGGCTAAGGAACAAGGAAGTAGCTTCAGTTAACATTTTATGAAGGAATCAGTATGTTGAGGGAGCTACGTGGGAAGCCAAAGCGGATATGATGGCTAGATACCCACATTTATTCTCTAATGGCTTAGTTCCAACTTGAGGTATCAGTTTTGACCTCAAAACTCTATTTAGTTTTCGTGTTCAGTTCATGTTCCCAAGTTTCATTTATTTATGTGGATGTGTATATAATTCATGAATTCAGTTCAGCCATGTAGTTTGAATCAAAGGTAGTCATTCCGTCAGTTGTCATCTTAAATGACCAGTATTTGAATATGATGATTGCATTTCTCTGCTTTTCTATATGTTTTTCAACATTCGAGGATGAATGTTCCCAAGGTGGAGATAATGTTATACCCCAGAAACCCAAAGATCAAACTCGGGAGTTGAAATAGAGAAAAATTTAAAACTGGCATCAGGACACAGAACAGGTCATGAGGTGACCCGTGAGAGCAGCCCGCGAGTCATTGAGGCTCAAAAGGTGAGTTGAAATTTGGGAATTTGGATCCCCACGGACGTGACCATGAGTCTTGGTCAGTCACCACGATTCGTTGGATGAGTCGTGGCCAGCAGGGAAAGGATTGATTGAGATTAAGGTAGTACACTTGACGAGTGGTGATCACGAGTCATGGTCACTAGTAAAAAATTGTGAAGTCACTCGGGACGAGCCCAGATGACTTGATAAGCACTGTACTTGACGGACAATGCCACGAGTCGTGGCCACTAGTGACGAGTCGTCATGTCCCTCGTGGGGACTGACTGGCAGTTATTTTCTATGAATTTAGTAAGGACTTTTTCGTAATTCCTAAGATCCTAATGTCCAAACTACGTCGTTTTAAGTTATGAATGATGTCTTTTAAGAGGGTTAAGTTCATTTTAGGCGATTCTCATTCATGCATCAAAGATAGAAAGTTAGAGGGGGTGATCAAGCTTGTTCTTCTTCAAATTCTTTTCAATCTCTTCTTAGGCATTCAAGGAAGTCTATAATCAGTTAGGTAGGGTTATGAATGAGTGAATCTTTTCACACCCATTCCCAATCCCTCTCTAAATCATGAATTTCCTATGTCAAATCTATGGGATTTTAACCTAATGCATGAAATTCCTAATTTCTCTACATGGGTATGATTTAAATGTGTTTCTACTATTGATTATGATTCATGGGAATGTTTTATATTATTTTCAATTAAAATCATGCTTCAAGTTTTATGAATTAAAAAGCTCATTGATGAGATGTTCATAAAAGATGAGATTTGTGATAAATGTATGATTATGATGAGATATTATGATGAAAAGTATGTTTTCAAGATACCCATATTTATAATCATGTTTTCGATGTGAATTGAGTATTCTCAAGCATGTGAAAGCATTGGGCAATGCTTACATGTTGGTTTTGGAGCGAAGACTCCCAATTATCTTTTAGCTTGTGGTATGTTTTGAGCTAAAGGTTCTCATATGCATGATTTCATTTTTGAGATGTATTTGAGTATTGAGCTTCGTCAAGTGACGATGGTAGGCTTCATTGAAAAATGATTGAGAGCATATAAATTTTTTAGGAGTAGTTTCTAGCACCGAGTAGGCTAAGGGTCGATCACCCTATGCCTCAGAACTATGCGCCAACGTAGGTTTATTCTTATATATTAATTCGGGACCTCCCTTGTGAGCTATCCCTTACCCCGATTGGGCCTCGAGCTTGATATCAATATCATGGTATTGTCCCTAGCCCTAGCAAGGCTTTAGACAGCTCTTCCCACTTGAGTGTGATAGTTGGAACCACGTAAGCTCTATCGTGGTATGTCGGTTAAAAGATGAGTCTCCCATTGTTCCTCATGATTTCAATTATGTATGTTCATCATTCATGAGATTTATACATTTATATATGTTCTAAAGCAGGTTTGACTCAATGTTCATTTTTACTCATGATTATCAGATTTTAGCTTTGAGTTAATCAATTCAGTTATGATGTTATGTTATGTCATGATGGGATCATGATTTCAGAAAGAATGCATGCAAGCCCTACTATCAAATTCTTATTGTTTATGTTTTACATTATGCATGTTCTTTAATGATTTTACTTATTTAAACGGTTTTACTTACCTTGCATACTCGATACCTTCCACGTATTGACCACATACTCTATTTTATTCGTTTTATGATACAGGCTCTGGTACTCAGACTCAGCTCCGTAAGTAGCCATTTCAAGAGTTAGCACCCAGCTTAGTGGTGAGTACTCATCATCCGAGGACCATGTTCTTTCAGATATTGATGTACTTTCAGTTTCAGTATTAGAGAGTTAGTTGGGGTCTTATCCTATCAATTCATCAGACTTAAAGGCTTTCCAGACAATAAAATGTGTTAAATTTCAAATTGTGTGCATTCTGATGTTATATTTATTTTAGACTTCCGCTAAGATTAGTATGTTGATTTTTCATTTTTAGAAATTGAGGTAGATGTATGTTCATGTGATAGGTGGCCTTGGAATCTCTTGGGGCTTCTTGTCCCGTGTCTCGATCTGGGTCTCCGTTCAGGTTGTTGATCTTGGGCAAATTTATATGCCCAAGTGATACTCAAACGTATCATTTTTACCTTGTTTGTTGTGAAATGTGTATATAATATCATGTAATTGGTAATAAAATGCGAATTTATACTAACCAACATGATTAGCATTTGTTTTGCAGGTAAATGTGATTTTTAGGAGCTAAAATGCATGTTGGAACTATGTCGGAGTTGGACTTGGATGCGAGCGTGGAAAAGACCTTGGAATGCATATTTTATAGGGGCTCCGCGATGGAGCCGTGCCACGCTACCATCGCGGTAGCACACTGCCTGAGCAAGGATTAAAATGGCATTTTCTAGTGTGCCTGCGCGTCAGCTCCGTGGCACAGAGAGAGGCCTCCGCGATGGCCTCCGTGCCACGTTGAGGCTAATTTACCGGACCCTGGAAATTCCAGTGAAGGTCCGCGTCCACGCCGTGTCATGGAGGCAGTGCTCCGCGTTGGCCTCCGTGACACGTTGCTTGTTATTCCGGGAAAACTTTCCCACTAGTATAAATAGCACACTTAGGTTTATTTTAATTAGTTTTTGGAGTTTTGAGACTGAGTTCAGAAGTGGAGAGCAGGAACGTGGGTTAGCAGCAGTTGAAGATTGGAAAAGCTAAGGGATTTCTTCTCTTCCTTTCTTCTTTCTATCAATTGTACGTATGATTTACACTCATTTGAGGATGATCAATCCAAGAATGAGTGGCTAATTCTCTTCCTAGCTGAGGTTTTGAACATGTGTAATGAATTCTGATTTTAATTGATATGGTTTTATTCTTCTTCTTTAATGTTGTTCTATTAATTCTTGTTCTTACTGCATTAGTGATTGGCCAACATTAATGTATATCTGAAAAGTCCAATTTCACTCGAAAGAGCAAGAAATTGGAAAGTTGTGAATTAATAGGGTATTGTTCTTAACTTGATTTGGGAAAATTGGGTTTTGATGTGCTTTCCTGATAGAAATATACTTGAAAGCCGTATTAGTCAATTTAGGAACCGGAATTGTAGTGCTAGGTCATAAATTGCATTTGATCACAGAAATGTAGACGGATGGTTTATGATTCTAAAATGAAATTATATACGAGAGTTTTAATTTCTAGGCAAATGTTCTTGGCTAGCAACATGAAGAAGAGAATTAACCAAAATTATCATGATTATCAAGTTCATTACTTGTTCTTAACCTTGGCATGTTCATATCCATTGTCTGAATTCACAAGTAAATAGTTGTTATTAGTTGTAGTATATATAGTTTAGAAACCAAAAACTCAAGTAACTCTTGGTTACATTGTTGTTAGCATAATTAGAAGTGAAATAGGAATATAGTAAACTAGGAAATTTTACATATCTTGAGCCTCCTTGGATCGATACTTGGCTACTTAGCCACTTTATTACTTGTTTGACCACGTGCACTTGCGTGTCAGTTTTTACCCGTAGCCCAAAGCACCGAGCAAGTTTTTGGCGCCGTTGCCGGGGAGGCTAGGCGATTTGTAAAATTTTGTTTAGTGTATATTTACTGTATTTGTATTTTTATTTTCTTAAGTGTTAACAACTTGGTCTTAGCCTGTATTTTGCAGATTTTGTTTCTGTGAACACTGGCAAGGGACAAAGATCTGGTGGAATCTTACTTAGAGCCTGAGCGTGAGTTCCATAGTCAACGTAGAGAAGCTCTTCGAAAGAAGCTGCAGTTGCTTAAGCAGTCTCTGATGGAGCAACCAAATCCACCAGTTGTGTGGGCAGTTTTAGTGCCCGATGAAGCAGCAGCAAGGCCGGTTCGCGAGGTGGCAATCCCACACGCTAATAATGTATATTCTAGGATCCGCAACCCAGAGCCTGGAGGGAGGTTTGAATTAAAGCAGAATATGGTGCAACTTTTGCACACAAGCGGGCAATTTATCGGTCTCCCTCACGAAGATCCCCAACAACATCTCCAGAACTTTTTGGAGATAAGTGACACTTATATACCCGCTGGAGTGTCACCTGATTATGTTCGGCTCACCTTATTTCCATTTTCCTTACTTGGTGAAGCCAAGAGGTGGTTAAAAGCTGAACCACCCAACTCTATATAAACGTGGGATGATCTTGCACGGAAGTTTCTTATCAGATTTTTCCCTTCTGGTAAAACAGCCAAACTGAGGAGTCAAATCCTAAGTTTTAAACAAAGGGAAGGGGAAAATCTACATGAAGCCTGGGAAATATTCAAATCCATGTTGCGGGACTGTCCTCACCATCATCAGTCCAATGAGGTGTTGGTACACACAATTATTGAGGGTTTGGAACCCCACACTAAAATTTTGTTAGATTCAGCAGCTGGAGGGCAAGCGCTGGAGAAGACCTATGAGGAGCTGTACACTTTGCTCAACCAAATTTCACAAGGCAATCCAGAATGGAATGCAGATTCTTCAAGAGGTGGAGCAAGGAAAGCAGCGGGAGTGCTTGAAGTGGATGGATTCACAGCTATCGCTGCACAGATAGCTGCTTTGCAAAATCAGTTAAACAATCACTTCAGCAATATAAGTTTGAACCAGCCTTCAGCTTCAGTCAATGCAGTTCAACAGATGTGGTGTGAAGTGTGTGGTAGTAGTGAGCATTCAGCTGAATGCTGTGGTGCAAATCCTGATTCTGTTAACTTTGTGGGCAATGCACAGAGAAATCAACAGCAGTTTGGTAGTGGCTACAACTCAAATTGGAGGAACCATCCAAATTTTTTGTGGGGTAGCAACAATCAACAAGGCCAAGGTTCAGGGCAGGGTATGCACAGAAACCAAGGAGGGCAACAAAATTATCAAGCTCAATTCAGAAATCACAATGCCCCTCCTCCACCACCATCACTGACTATTGAGGAGATGTTTAAAACCATGATCGCTAATCAGGCACAATTGCAGGCTGACTATGTCAAATTGGCAGCCGAAGTGAAGAATAATCAATTGGCGACCAAGGCTCTTGAATATCAGTTTGGGCAGTTTGCTAGTGCCCAAAATAATAGACCCAGAGGAGGACTACCTAGCGACACGGATCCAAATCCAAAGCAGGTAAATGCAGTGACCACGAGGAGTGGTTTACAGTTGAAGGAGGTGGAACCGGAAAGACCGCCTCAAAAGTCAGGAGCAGCAGATGTTGAGGGAGAGCATATTTCAGATAAGGGGAAGACTAAAGAAGCTGAACCAGAAAGGCCTCCAACCCCGTTCCCTCAACGACATAGGAAACACAAGGAGGAGGCGTGTTTCCAGAAATTCATGGAGGTACTTAAACAGGTACATGTTAACTTACCTCTTGTTGATGTCTTGCAGGGAGTGCCAAAATATGCGAAGTATATTAAAGACATCGTGGCTAACAAAAGTCGTTTGACTGAGTATGCCACGGTAGCTTTAACGGAGGAATGTACTTCCCGTATTCAGAATAGGTTGCCCACAAAACTGAAAGACCCTGGAAGTTTTACTATCCAGCTGACTATTGGGCAAAGTATCCGAGCGCGTGGATTATGCGACTTGGGGGCAAGCATAAATCTGATGCCATCTTCGGTATTCAGAAAGTTAGGTCTAGGGAGTCCTAGACCTACAACGGTAATCTTGCAGCTAGCAGACAGGTCTTTAGCTAAGCCGGATGGCATTGTTGAGGATGTGTTAGTGCAAGTAGGCTCCCTCATTTTTCCGGTCGATTTTATTGTTCTGGACTTTGAACCAGATGCTGAAGTCCCATTTATTTTGGGACGACACTTTTTGGCAACCGGAAAGGCATTAATTGATGTAGCTGCGGGTCAACTCACGATGCGAGCACATGACAAGGTCGAAGTGTTCGACGTGTACAAGGTACCTAAGCTCCCGACTGTTTATAAGGAACTCTCAGTGATCAACATAATTGATCATGGGAATGCTAATGGATTGAGTGATTCCCGAGAGTTACTAGGTAGGCCACCGGATAAGGTTGAGAACTACTGGGGGGATGACCATGATCGGGACAAATCGTCCATCTCCCTAGTAGACAAATGAGCTTAAAAGACGTCGAGCCGCGATGGTAAACCAGGCGCTGCACGGGAGGCAACCCGTGAAAAATATTTTCTTTCTTTCTTTTTAGTGTAAATAATTTTGATTTTTCTTTTTCTTTTCTTGATTAGGTTTAGATTTGCATTTTAGTTAGTATTTTTTTTATTTTAGTTAGGGAAATCTATTAATTTAACCAATTTGTGTTTAGTGAGGTGATTTTCAGGTATAACGGAGGAAATATATAGGGAATCGAGAAAATGAGGCGAGGTATGAAAAATTAAATTTACTGGTGAAACAGAGCACTGGCGCGTTGGCGCCATGTCACGGAGGCAGTGCACCGCGTTGGCCTCCGTGACACGTTGAAGACAAAATCTGGATTTTTTAAAAATCCAGTAAACCAACGCGTTGGCTCCGTGTCACGGAGGAGGGGCTCCGCGTTACCCTCCGTGACACGTTGCCCCTTATCCAGTGCCGGGTCACACCGGTTTTCCGGGTGACCCGCGTGTTTTCTTTAAATATAACACTGATTTCGCCCCAATTTTTCTCATTCCCTCTTCCCTCCGCGACCAAACACCCAATTCCCCCTCCCCAAGCAACGTGCCACGTTGATAGGCAAGGGAAAACGTCAAGTTTCTTCGGTTCTTCAATTCTAAGGTATGTTTTCATCGTCTAACTCAATTTTTTGGCGATTTTTGTCAACTTTGGGCATGTAAGCTGAGATATATCACCCTAGGTAGAAATTAAACATGATGTTGAATTATTTTGTGATTGATTATGTTCGGATTGTTGTAGTTAGCATTTGAACTTGTCGATTATGTGAATAATTCGAAATTGATTGTCGAATTGTGTTCTAGGGCGTGGGTTGTTGAATTTGACTTGGGCAACTTGACAGTTTGGTGAAATTGATGCCGGGGTGTGTTTATTATTTGAGAGAAGTCGTGGTAAATATTGTATAAATGTTAAAAGACGACGAATTCTCGAATTTTTGTGGGAAAATGCATAAAGTGTGAATTGGTTAGATTGTTTAGATTAGCTTGTATATAAAATGTTTTTCTAGTTGTTTTTATTTTTGTTGTTGTTTTATTGCGAAGTGCGATGGTTGAATTGTTAGCGATAGTAGGATTGGGAATTAGCTGTATGAAGTCGGAGTAGTACACTAACCGTTATGCTGTCGAAATGTTGTTGTGAACGCACTAAGCAATATGTGTATAGTTGTTTGTGTTTGGGGTTGTAAATAGAGCTATCCTTGCTAAAATTTTGTAAATATTGTTAAGGACTAAGTGTGGGGTAAATTTTGTGTAACCCGACCTTAGCCGAAGCTAACAAGTTTTTAGCTTAACGTTGTGCTTGTTTGTGTAAATTGACAGGTACAATGGCTAGCAGACAAGATAAAGGCAAGGGTGCTTCTACCTCAGGCACCGGACGGAAAAGGATGAGACTGGGCACTGCAGTCCCAGCTGCACCTGCTGTTCCGCGCGGCCAACACCGCCGATACGGAACAAGATGGGTCATCGATGAAGGGAAGAAATGGTATAATAAGCATAAAGAAAACAAGTACTTCCCCGAGGAACATATTGCAAGGGAACTGCTCGCACAGGAGTTCCCTCGCATTGTACAGAGGATCGAAGCAGCTGGGCTCAGCTTTATTTTTCAGGAGCCCAAGGAGTGCAACCTTCACTTGGTCCGGGAATTTTATGCAAATTGGAACCGGGCCATCAGAAGCCACACTATTAAAATCAGAGGGCAGATTGTCACTCTGGAACCCCAGCAGCTGAATGCCATCGTTGGAGCGCGGGACACAGATGCCCACGTTCTCCGCCAGCTAAACATCACCCCACCGTACGCCGACATCAGATGTATGTTGTGTGGGGATCGATCCACAGCCCGATGGAGTAGACACAAAGAGAGGGGTTACCACCAGACTCTGCCTTATTCGCAGATGAATAGGGAGGCCAGAATCTGGCTGAAGATTGTATGTTCGTGCTTGATCACGGGAGTCCATATGATAGATGTGACCCGGGACCGTGTCTGCTTGGTGTATGCCCTTATGAAAGGGCTTGAGATTAATGTTGGGGCTGTCATAATATCCGCCATGAAGAGAGCCAGACTGCACCAGGGCCACAGATACGGGTTTGGCGAACTCATCACCACCTTCCTCTGAGGCCTCGACATCAAGGAAGAAGCCTTGGATTATATTCCGCAGCTGGAGCGGAGGGCCCTCGATGTGACAAAGACTAAGGCCCCCGACACTACACACGGACCTGTGCTGACTTTGGGCGAGCGACATGCTCGTGACGATCAGTACATGGCCCGTATGTTTGGCATGCAGATGCTGCAGCTACGGATTGGTGGGAGACCAGCCACCGAGGAGGAATTATGGCAGTTGGAGCTGGACTACCCCTTTGGCGAGAACGCCAGAGCCTTATGTAAGGTGGGGCCAGCCTTTGTGGAGCCGACTGATGACGATGTCCCTACTGATGAGGAGACATGTCGTGAGGACTCTGATGTGGATTCTGATGACGGCGATGGAGCTGATTCAGATATGGGCGATGAGGCCGCAGCACCGGATGAGGAAGTCGAATATTTCGACTGAGCAGGGAGTTCCACCACCCAAAATTTTGTGCTTTGTATTTTTGTGAACACTGGGGACAGTGTTCGATTTAAGTGTGGGGTGGGGAGTAGTTAGGTGCTAGGTCAAGGCTCTAAATTGCTGTATATTTTTCCTTGATGTTTATGTATGTTTGTGCTTTCCCTGTTGTGAACTGTTTTGCGATGTATGTGTATATATTTGTTTTGTGGCTAATGATGTGTGTTTTGAAAGTTATGGTTGCCATTGTAAATATTTTGTAAATTTTGTAAATAATTTTTTTTTCTCTATCGACATGATCGATATTTTTCAAAATTTTTTGCGAAAATATTTTGCACTTGGAAATATATTCTTTCTATCGAAATGATCGATGTGTTGCAAAAATTTTTTCGATTTTTATTTTTTTGGGTTTCTCAGAGTTTGTTTTCGGTTCTTTTACCGAGAATATCCCCATTGAACCGATGTCATAGTTAGTGACCGTTCCCTATGATGGATGGATGACGACCGTCTTAAGGGAAATGTAGTCGGTAGGAGTAGGATTTTTAATTGTTTTTAGTTTTTCTTTGGTGGATTGCATCAATGAACTGTAGTTGCTTATGGTTGCTAAAATTTCGTTGCGTGTTGTAATTGATGTTCAAAATGTGAAAATGATTCGTTTGAAAGCATGCAATTCTGTAAATATGTTGAGTTACCTAGGCTAGAGAATTTGATTCATTATGATGGAGGCTTAATCTTGAATTCATGTAATTGACTAATTAAAGAGTCTGTGAATGCATCTTGATTCGAGCATGTGCATGAAGTGTGAAGTGAGGTTTTGCTATTCCATGTCATTGTGAATTGTCTAGAACTTGCCTGGTGTGTATACAAAATGAAATGAAGGAGGTGTAGTGTTGGAAAGGATGTAGGCATTTCTTTGTTTTAACCGATAGTTTCCATTTTTTTTTCTTGTCAAATTCTACCTTCTTTATATGTTGTATACCCTAGTCAGCCCATTGAGCCTTTAGCCGATTTCTTTCTTTTGTCCAAAATTGTATGAACTAAGCTTTATTCCTTCTTTTCATTAGCCGTAAAGTCTATAAGAAGCTCTTAAGCGCTTACAAAGAAAAGAAAATGTTTCCCAAAGTGTTAAAGAGTGAAAAGAGTGAAAAGAAAAAGAAAAGCAAAGTGAAGAAAGAAAGGATGATGTTGAAGAGGCACTTGTTGTAATTAAATGATATTGAGGGTACTTGAAAACCCTTAGTTTTGTGTCAAGTGTGTGTGATGAAATGGGCTGTATGAAAGTAAACCAGCATGGATGGAAGAAAAAGAGAAAAGAGAGGAACAATGTCCATGAGTCGATGGGAATGAGTTAAAAAGGCGCTTAAGGATGCTAGCGATTATTATTGGCTAATTCAATATATATATACTAGATCCATAGCCCCGTTACAACCCATTAAAAGTCCTATTTGATCCTACATTTTATTTCTTTATATTAGTGGAGTAATACACTAAGGGCAAGCCTATGGGTCATGACATAATGCATGAGAATTCTTTTGGGAGAGAGACTGAAATTAATTTTTATATGCCCCTACTTGCATGTTTGTGTGTTGCATGAACAAAAAGGGGAAGTTTCTCTCGAGTTGTGAGGGCACATGCATGATGAAAGATTGATTTTCGTGTCGGATTTCTTGATTAGCTGATTTGCATGAGTTTGCCGATATCAAGCATCAATTCTTAAAAGTCTAGGCAGCCTTGATGTATTAAGGGTCATTGTATTGTACGACCAAGCATGTTTTCTTGATGATTTGCGAAAATTGAATAATCGGTATGACCGTAGCGTAAATTGTTGCACCATAGTGACGAAGGTTGGGATGTAATTTGCATGATTTGTGTATGTGTTGTTCGAGGACGAACAAGGATTTAAGTGTGGGGTAAGTGATCTTGGGCAGATTTATATGCCCAAGTGATACTCAAACGTATCATTTTTACCTTGTTTGTTGTGCAATGTGTATATAATATCATGTAATTGGTAATAAATGCGAATTTATACTAACCAACAAGATTAGCATTTGTTTTGCAGGTAAATGTGATTTTTAGGAGCTAAAATGCATGTTGGAACTATGTCGGAGTTGGACTTGGATGTGAGCGTGGAAAAGACCTTGGAATGCATATTTTATAGGGGCTCCGCGATGGAGCCGTGCCACGCTACCATCGCGGTAGCACACTGCCTAAGCAAGGATAAAAATGGCAATTTCCAGTGTGCCTGCGCGTCAGCTCCGTGGCACGGAGAGAGGCCTCCGCGATGGCCTCCGTGCCACGTTGAGGCTAATTTACCGGACCCTGGAAATTCCAGTGAAGGTCCGCGTCCACGCCGTGTCACGGAGGCAGTGCTCCGCGTTGGCCTCCATGACACGTTGCTTGTTATTCCGGGAAAAATTTCCCACTAGTATAAATAGCACACTTAGGTTTATTTTAATTAGTTTTTGGAGTTTTGAGACTGAGTTCAGAAGTGGAGAGCAGGAACGTGGGTTAGCAGCAGTTGAAGATTGGAAAAGCTAAGGGATTTCTTCTCTTCCTTTCTTCTTTCTATCAATTGTACGTATGATTTACACTCATTTGAGGATGATCAATCCAAGAATGAGTGGCTAATTATCTTCCTAGCTGAGGTTTTGAACATGTGTAATGAATTCTGATTTTAATTGATATGGTTTTATTCTTCTTCTTTAATGTTGTTCTATTAATTCTTGTTCTTACTGCATTAGTGATTGGCCAACATTAATGTATATCTGAAAAGTCCAATTTCACTCGAAAGAGCAAGAAATTGGAAAGTTGTGAATTAATAGGGTATTGTTCTTAACTTGATTTGGGAAAATTGGGTTTTGATGTGCTTTCCTGATAGAAATATACTTGAAAGCCGTATTAGTCAATTTAGGAACCGGAATTGTAGTGCTAGGTCATAAATTGCATTTGATCACAGAAATGTAGACGGATGGTTTATGATTCTAAAATGAAATTAAATACGAGAGTTTTAATTTCTAGGCAAATGTTCTTGGCTAGCAACATGAAGAAGAGAATTAACCAAAATTATCATGATTATCAAGTTCATTACTTGTTCTTAACCTTGGCATGTTCATATCCATTGTCTGAATTCACAAGTAAATAGTTGTTATTAGTTGTAGTATATATAGTTTAGAAACCAAAAACTCAAGTAACTCTTGGTTACATTGTTGTTAGCATAATTAGAAGTGAAATAGGAATATAGTAAACTAGGCAATTTTACATATCTTGAGCCTCCTTGGATTGATACTTGGCTACTTAGCCACTTTATTACTTGTTTGACCACGTGCACTTGCGTGTCGGTTTTTACCCGTAGCCCAAAGCACCGAGCAGTTGTGACACTATCTCTAGCCTAACCCCACATGATCATCACCCAATTACCCACTAGTGTTTCCTCGCCCATACTCTAAATCCCTTTTTCAAGCAAAATTAGAATAAGTAAATAGAACCCACATTTGAAACTATGAATATTTAGATTAAAACTTAGAGGAAACACTAAAATTATACCAATTGAGTAAATCTTAGATCCATTAAATAATATCCAATTCAAAATCAAATTCATCATTCACACACCCCTAGCAAGAAATTTAGCTAGTCAAGTAAGTAGAAGAAGACATTGCATTAAGTTATAATTCAATATTTATTCAACAAAATGAGTAAGAAATTTCAAGCACAAGGTTCTGGTCTCTAATGGAATTTTTTATACCTTTGCAAAGAATAAGATAAAGACTTCTCTCTCTACAATTCAATTCAAGAACTCTCTCTACCACTCTTTACTTTCTCTTCAATATAGAATGGAATGTTCAATCTCTCCCCCTTTTCTAGAAAGGTACAAAAGTAGGGTATAAATGCTCCTCTTTTCCTGAGCTGGTGTCACGACCTGAACATACACCCGAATCGTAGACACGGGACAAGGGACCTCGAGAGACCCCAAGTCGACCCATGGCACATGCATACAACTAACCTCATTCAAATAAGCGGAATGATAACCATAAAAACATGGAGGAAATGTAATGATAGTATAACATCAGGAAATACTAGACATATTCATAGTTAAGTACTACATTCTTGTTTAAAAGCCTCTAATACATAATATGGGTTGATGGGACAGCATCCCCAACTAACCCGACCAATACTGAAACATAAATAATAAGAAAGTCTGTCAAACGGCCCTCGGAACATGAGGACTCACCAATAAACTGAAAGCATAAGCTGGGATGGACTAAGGGTGGGGATGAGCCTGAGATCCGGACCCTGTATCATGAACGATACAACATAAAAAATATGCGGTCAGTACGTGGAATGTACCGAGATGCAAGGTAGGTAAAACAAACATTTTAAAGTAAAGTAAAAACTCATAAATAGACATAGGAGAAGGACATCATACTTATATCATTATCTTTGTAATAAAACATAAGGCTCAAGACTTTCAAATTATTCATAAATCATTCATTTTCATAATCATAAGTAAACTTTATCAAAACATAACTTGAGCTAATAAAATGATTCAAATTGAGATTTGGGCATGGGTAAGGAAGAATTTCACCCATTCTAAAACCCTACATACCTGAGAATGGATTGATTTCGAGGTTCCTTGAATACCTACAAAGAAATTGATGGAAACTTGGGGAAGAAGACCTTGAATCTCCCAAAAATCTCTCTAAAGTTCATTCATGAGAATGGGCATGGATAAAGGAATTAACTCATCTTATCACACTCAAAAGAATATTCAAAATGACGTAGTTTAGGGTCTAAAAGCGTGAAGTAGTCAAAAATACCCTTAATGAACCTGCCCTGAAAACTAGCCGGATGGAACCCACAAGTGGTACTAACGGGTCGTGGGAACCACCAACGACCCGTCATGTACCTCGTCGAATGGACTGCTGAATGACCTAGTCTAGGATCCAAACAATGGGTTGAAGGATGACCCGTGCCTCAACCCATGACTCATTACGTTGTTCATTGTTTGCTCATAATAAAATATGAACCCCCTTACCACGAGCCTCACCACGACTCATCGTTCCTTCCAACAAGTCGTGGTCTCAACCCATCACCTACACTGTAATTCTTACCCTCCAACAACGACCACAACCAACGACCTGAGGCTTCTTCTAATGGGTCGTTGGGTCTCCATTGTTCACATTATTGCCCAGCCTGACCCTAAACCACAACTGCAAAGGACGGCCTGTTGTATCCCACAATGGGTCGTCATACCTCTCGTTGTCTCCACTGCCACCATCCTATCCCCAACCAACGACAACATACAAGGACTTGTGGTTTGGTACCACAAGTCTTTCTGTGGTCCGTCCTGTGACGTTTTTTCCAATTTATGCAGTTTTCAACTTTCAACCTCCCGGGTCTATTCTCACGCACTTTTGGGGTATTACAGTTGGATGCTTTTACCCTTTATGAAAGCCATTAGTTGCGAGTCACTGGCGGTTCACCGGTGTTGATTCGCAGTCCGCCGATTTGTCGCATCTGGTGGCCAGTGAATTCTAGAGAAGTTCTGCGTTGGCATCGGTGGTTCGCTGGTGCTGATCCGCGCTCCATCGTTAGACAATCCTCTTCAGCACAGTGAGCATTTGCGGTTAGCTAGGTTTTGCCGGTGTCCTCCGATGGAACGCTAGTCCTCATCTCAAATTTCATGCTTTATTTTGCTCAATTTCATGCTTCCTCTACTCAAGTATCTGCAAAGATCAAGGAGAAAGGACATAAAATCCACCTAAATGACTTGAAAACTAAACAAAAACTCATGTCTAAGAGCCTAATAAGTTTGTAAATTACGAACTCATCTAACCCCAAGCTCGAACCATTGCTTTTCCTTAAGTAAAGAAATTCTTTATAACTCAGTAAATGGAACACGTGTTATACCATATGAGTCTATGCACCAAGGACCATTGAGCTTGAGACAACCCAAAAACGCTCACTAACTCAAGGGAAAGAGAAGAGACTCCACAAAATATGCAAACGTTTCAAGAGGTAACCACATTAAATAGGAATGATTAACAAATGTTCTCATTCTTCTAAACAAGGAATGGTTTATAAAAACAAGCACACATAACATCTCAAATCATTGCAAATTAATATTCAAAGCTTTCCTTGAAGCTCACAACACTAATGTCCTAATCACATCTTCAGACTAATACAAGCATGTTCTCCAAGGGGTGATGCCACTCACGAGAAGAAAGAATCCCTTCTTGTCATCAAGAAATGCACACACAAGGGATTATAGAATAAGACAATAACACTCACTCTCCCAAAGAAATTCTCCATGCACACAACATGACCCATAGGCTTTCCCTTCATGTAACTCACCACTAATGCAGAGTTGCTATACTCAAAATCAATTAGGACATAGGAATCATAATAAAGGATAGGAGTTAAGGTAGGATAGATAATGAGTTATAGTGGTTAGAACCTCCCTAATACCTTTTCACGAACACTTGCAACATTCTATCCCTCTATTGAAATCACTTCCTTATCTCTCCTTGTTCATCATTTTCCTTGTTTTGTTTATCAAGAGCCATCCTTATAACGCCTTTGGATGTCACATTTAGCCTCATTTAAGAAAGAGGTAATACCTTTCAACTATTCTTTTTCTTTCCATAATTCAAGGCTCTTCAAGCAACCAATTCATTCATTTTAATCATAATTTGGTGCTAGCTCATATTGAAGTTCTTACATTTCTCCCTTTTTTTTGTAAACCCCCAAACTTAAGCTTTTGCCTCATTTCCACTCATTCCCTTATCTCTCCCTATTTCTTGGGATTGAGGCCCCATTTTTCATTTTTTCACCACTAGCAATTAGGGAGGATGGGTGCCACCACTCATTCACTTATCTCTCCCTATTTCTTGGGATTGAGGCCCCCTTTTTCATTCTTTCACCACTATCCATTAGGGAGGATGGGTGCCAAAGAAGAGGATTATAAAGGGTCATTGGGCTTGTAATGTGGTTTTCAAGAAAAAAGGTTTAAAGGCTCAACATTGGCTAGCAAAGGATGATGTTTAAGGAGGTCATTTTGGGTGAAATTACTAGCAATAGAAATCCTAAAATCATGTTCTAAGTGCAGCTACATCTAAAATTTCTCCTTGAGTTACAATTAGGGCAAGTTCTAAACAACCGTATATGCATGAGAATCATTCGTTCAACCTCACCACACAAGGCATCACACTCCAAGGAGTTATCACAATTTATCACCACTGCCAGATTATGAGTTTAGACAATTGAGCATCAGAATCAACAAGCTAAGCAAGGAATGTGCAACGTATGACAAGAGAGTGCTACATTTTCCATTTCAAATTCCCAATTTCTCCCAAATTCATTTTTCCATGCCACACAAAAATTTTTGTTGTTATCTCTCAAAAACAATTTCAACAAGACTCAAAAACATGGCATTTGCCCATAAGAAAGTCGCCTCACAATCTATTATTAGGAAATGCCACCCGGTTCGACAATATAAAAAGAAAAGAAAAAGAAATTGCTCCTCAGGAAAGAACTATGGTTTAAAAAAACCTCGGAGTTTATTCACTAACTACTATTCACATAGGAAAAAATAAAACTTGGTTCATGAAACATGTTGCAATTTAAACGAAGACCCGTTCATTTGCATAAACAATCAAGAACAATTTTTTTTTATTTCATTCATCCCGAGCCCAACAAAGGCTCAACAACCAACAACAATTTCAAAACAACAACACGAAAAGGGCAACATCAGGATCATCAATGAAAGCCCAACAAGGGCACACCATCAACAATAATAACCACAAGAGAGATAGACTTATCCCATCCCCAACTAAAACAATACATTTTCCCCAATATATTCATGCAAAGCAAGTGAGGGTAAGAACTCCCTGAAGTGGTCACTTATCATCATCTTTATCCTCAACCGTAGTATCCGCATCATGGCCATCATCTCCCATTTCCTTATCATTATCCCCTAAGCCCTTGAACAAGTCATCTATGGGGCCTCGGGCTGTAGATGGGTAGCCATGGATGCATCAAGTGTGCTCATATCGGGAACCTCCATTGATGATTGACCTTTCCATTCCCTCACTGCAGACCCCAAAGATGTGATAGCCCCCTCCACAATATTTATGCAAGAGCACCAGTTGCTCAAGCTATCATACATCGACTTTATCTCTTTTTTCACAGTCTTGGCAATCAGAGAAGGGGGACTTTTAGCTAATTTTTGGAGTTGGTTCTCATGGGACTGTGTCATCTACGCGAGCTTATGGAGGCTTCTTAGGCGAGAAGATATGGGAGGAGGTGAGGATCCCCTAATAGGTGCTTCTACGAAAGCTTGGCTTGATGCCTTAGGGTGTGGCATGTTGAGATCGGGGGCTATGGGGCCTGCTCTACACCATGGGAGATGGACTCCTCGGTGACCTCAAAGGCTTGCATCTTCTTTCGATTGCTCTTAGGAGCATCCACGTCCCTCTTCCTATCAACAATGATCACACCAGTAGCTAAGATGGGGGCCTCATCCGAAAAAAGTGGCACCTTGCTCAGAGGCAAAGCTTTGAAATGAGCACAACATAGGGCATTGAAGTGCCATCCTGCCTCGCCTTTATTTTCATTTGAATAGCCACTATTTCCCCAAAGTTTATGTGTACCCCTGTCACGTGCAAGTGATAAGAATGGCCACCTCCAAATTTACTCGTTGCTCATTCTTTAAGGGCATGATGTAGCCACAAATAAAATCGAGCAATAACTTGTCATCAAACAACAAGTCATGCATAGAGATCTCACCACCCATAAAAGCCCAGAAAGGTGTGTTAGCAGCAATAATGAGAGCTATCCAATTGAACTGATCCACTTTGTGGAAGAGTTGGATGTTATAGGGAAGAAGCTACTAAAGAAAGCTCATCGAAACAAGATATGTTAAGGTATCCTATCCTCGATGTTCAAGCATGAATATATACTACTGAAAGGGTCAATATTCTTATGTGTTCACACACATATTGAAGGAAGTATAATTCTTCCCAAAGGGCCTAAAGTGCATGACATTGATTTTGAATCGTTAAACATGTTTGGAACGAGTAAATGTGAGGTGAAGTACGTGTTACATCCAATTATATTATAGTTATAAATCAAGTCTGAAGTCCCCTTATTGGGCACTATGAGTTGGTCCTTTACTGTATGTTATATTTATGTTATGTTAAATGTGTTTAAAGGTCTGGTTTCTATGTTAAATTGGTGAAAGAGCCAAGATGATGATGTGTAAACAACTTTAAGCCAAGTAAAGATGTCGCAAGCTGTTAAGGGTAAAGGAGCTTATTCAATTAGGATTTCCTTGTTATGGTTTCCCTTTATGTTATGTGTATGTTATGAAATATGCCAAGACAAGGGGAGATTTCATAATCCCTTTCCCTTAAGCACAATGATAACCTAGTGAGTCTCTAAGCTCTAATGTCCATTTGAACATGATTTATAAATCTTGTTGAAACTCTTAGGTCATCCTCAGTTCCTTATGATTTCTATGAGTCTTGAATGCATGCATTAAAATGTTATTTTCTATCTTTACATGTTATATGTTCTCACCTACAGTTCTGTTTTACGAAGGAGGCCTATGCAGGACACATATTTAGTATTCGTCATTTCTATTCTATATGTGTTAAAATGACCTAGTAGAAGCCATATTGTCTTCATTTATGATTATGATTAACATTTATTAATTTTACCCTAGTGTGGTACAACATCTGGAGATATTTTTATTTTCCCCCAGTGTGGTACACTAGCTGGACGAATTTTACGCTGGTGTGGTACACCGACAAGAGGCATTTTTATTTTTATCCCGATGTGGAACACCAGTTGGATGAATCTTATATTGATTTTATGGTCGGCTCGCTCCGACATTTCAGTTATAGTTTTTATTTTGCATTACTTGGATGCATTTACACTTCAATATTGAGTTATTGTCAGGTTTCGATTTTCAAGAATCCGGATTTTTAGTACTCCTTATATCTTGCTCAGTAATTATTTTTATCTTATATATTAATAGTTTTCAGTCTTACATACCAGTACATTTTATTCATACTGACGTCCTTTTTTCTGTGGACCCCTCCTGCAATCGTGCTGTAGGAACAGGCCGAGGACATAGTAGGAGCCAGATTTCAGTGGAGTAGTGATATGCTCCTCTCTTCCAGGAGTCATATCCTAGTTTTGACTATTTTGAGTTTTGTGTATATCATGGGTATGCCGGGGCCCTGTCCCGTGCAATTCAGTTTATTTACTCTGTAGAGGCTGATGTGGACTAGTTTGTATAGTAGTTTTGGTTGTGTAGTCGTGTTGGTTTTCTGTTGCTCCGTTTAGCTTTATCATTGCCTTGTAATCTCCATGTTGCTTATTCATTATTATCGAGACCTTATGGGTCCATTATTTATCTTGGTTGATTGTGACAGATGGCTTGGTTGGCCTAAATATTACATCTATAGACGTTATATAGCCGGCTTCTTGATCAATCATGAATCAAGTTCTAGATGCGCCCTACCCAAATTTTGGAGTATGACACATAAAGTGCAAACAGATAAGTGTCCCCGAAAGATGAGGACTCACCCAGGCGGGAACTGAGCGGTTATAACTGTTCGCGGTTAGTTGCTACGGTTAAAAACCGACACGCAAGTGCACGTGGTCAAACAAGTAATAAAGTGGCTAAGTAGCCAAGTATCGATCCAAGGAGGCTCAAGATATGTAAAATTGCCTAATTTACTATATTTCTATTTAACTTCTAATTATGCTAACAACAATGTAACCAATAGTTAATTGAGTTTTTGTTTCTAAGCTATATACTACAATTAATAACAACTATTTACTTTTGAATTCAGACAATGGATGTGAACATGCCAAGGTTAAGAACAAGTAATGAACTTGATAATCGCGATAATTTTTGGTTAATTCTCTTCTTCATGTTGCTAGCCAAGAACATTCGCCTAGAAATTAAAACTCTCGTATTTAATTTCACTTTAGAATCATAAACCATCCGTCTACATTTCTGTGATCAAATGCAATTTATGACCTAGCACCACAATTCCGGTTCCTAAATTGACTAATACGGCTTTCAAGTATATTTCTATCAGGAAAGCACATCAAAACCCAATTTTCCCAAATCAAGTTAAGAACAATACCCTATTAATTCACAACTTTCCAATTTCTTGCTCTTTCGAGTGAAATTGGGCTTTTTAGATGTACATTAATGTTGGCCAATCACTAATGCAGTAAAAACAAGAATTAATAGAACAACATTAAAGAAGAAGAATAAAACCATATCAATTAAAATCAGAATTCATTACACATGTTCAAAACCTCAGCTAGGAAGATAATTTGCCACTCATTCTTGGATTGATCATCCTCAAATGAGTGTAAATCATACGTACAATTGATAGAAAGAAGAAAGGAAGAGAAGAAATCCCTTAGCTTTTCCAATCTTCAACTGCTGCTAACCCACGTTCCTGCTCTCCACTTCTGAACTCAGTCTAAAAACTCAAAACTAAAAAAACTAATTAAAATAAACCTAAGTGTGCTATTTATACTATTTTGAAATTTTTCCCGGAATAACAAGCAACGTGTCACGGAGGCCAACGCGGAGCACTGCCTCCGTGACACGGTGTGGACGCGGACCCTCACTGGAATTTCCAGGGTCCGGTAAATCAACCTCAACGTGGCACGGAGGCCATCGCGGAGGCCTATCTCCGTTCCACGGAGCTGACGCGCAGGCACACTGGAAATTGCAAATTTAATTCATGTCCAGGCAGTGTGCTACCGCGATGGTAGCGTGGCACGGCTCCATTGCGGAGCCCCTATAAATCATGCATTCCAGGGTCTTTTCCACGCTCGCATCCCAGTCCAACTCCGACATAGTTCCAACATGCATTTTAGCTCCTAAAAATCACATTTACCTGCAAAACAAATGCTAATCATGTTGGTTAGTATAAATTCGCATTTTATTACCAATTACATGATATTATATACACATTGCACAAAAAACAAGGTAAAAATGATACGTTTGAGTATCACTTGGGCATATAAATCTGCCCAAGATCAATAACATAGGAACGAGGCTAACAACGAGGCTAAGACTGATCGCTCGAACATATATCATGAGACTATACAGCATAGAGTATGCGATTAGTTCTTTGAACGTAGTGAGTACTTAGAGAAAGTAAGACATGCTGGTAAAACTGATAGTCTGAAATTATGAATATAAAACAAAATAGAATATGAGAGTAAGGACAGCATGATAAAAGACATATTCTTGAAGTAAACATAATCACGTGAAATTCATCATAAGCTAAACATAATGACCCAAGGATTAGAAATAAAAATCATATAATGTACCATACTTGAAATCATAAGTGAAAACTCATAAATTGATCAATGGGTGAAATATGCTTTAAAATATGATATCATAAGACATGAACATGAGTAACTCAGAACATGAGGAACAATGGGAGGCTTCATCATAACGGACACCATCTAGATAGAGCTTACGTGATGCCCCAACTATCTAGCTCAAGTGGGTAAAGTCGTCCTAAGCCTTGCAAGCACAAAGAACGAGAGGTTGTGATATTATTGGTGTTCCCTCGAGCGGGGTAAACACTCTCTTGAGCGGTCCCGAGTATCATTATATACCTACGGTGGCGCATAGTTATGTGACCTGGGTCCTCGTTATGCCTGGCCTACTCGGTGCTAGACACTACTCCCAAAACATGCATATCGCTCATAATCGTATTCTCGAAATAAAGATTAAATCTATTTCTTAGGAGTCTTGACTCCAAATTCTCTCTTTAAAATTTGTAAACATTGGCTAAAAATAATGGTGAAACATACATGACTTTGCATAGGCTTGCCCAAATCATGAAATCATACATATTGAATAAGGCTTCATCATTCGATATGGTGGAATCATAAGTTTAACAATTCTTTAACGTTCATGCATACTTTGATAATTCATCATACTAGAAATCATGGGCTCATAAGTTTGAAATTCATAAATCATGCACAATAGGGTAAAAATCACCATAAGCAAGAAATCATCAATTCATGAGAAATTTGTGAGTTAAATTTTCATCAAATGGAACATGAGAGAAATAAACCCAAAGAGATATCATGGATAATTGCAAGGAATTGGTTTAAACCCTAGAATTTCACAATTTAGAACTTAAGAAATAGGGATTATGGAATTTAGCTTGAAAAGGGAATTAGGGTGGAAGGATTTCCCCCATTTATAACCCTATATACCTGGGTAAATTGATCCCTTAACTTTCCTTGAAAACCCAAGAGAAATTGAGATGAAGGAGATGAACTTTAGCTTGATCTTAGAGAGGACCTTCAACTTATGGTTTTTTTGGAAGAATGACGACTTAGTCTAGGTTAAACCCCTTAATACACCCTTTAAGAAACCCAAAACAACATTACTTAGGGATTAGAAACCTAGGAAGTTATGAAAATGCCCTTGGGAAATCATAATTAAAAACCAATCTGCTAAGTTGTCACCAGTCGTACCACTCTACCATGACTCGTGGTCTGCATCCGTTACTTCCCAGCCTACTTTCTGGTTCTCTGATTATCAAACCACTGGTGTCCACTATGACTCATCACTGGATACCACAAGTCCTCCTATGAGTCGTGTTCGGTGAAATGTTCTAATAGTTTCTCTTATTCTCTACGCTACGAGTCTAAACCACGAACCGTTATGAGGTCTCATGAGTCATTATTGGACTCGTTACTTCAGAGTCCCTTATTTGTAGATGCTGACCACAACTATACCAACTCACTAGGACTTGTGGTCTGGGAAATAAAAAATCCAGAAGCTTACCACGACTCTTCCTACGATCCCTCACATAAATACATGACTCAAACCATGAGTCATTCTATAGAATTTTATAGATTTTTTTGTTGATTCTACAACAAGTCTACGGATTGATCATACGGACTTTTGGAGTATTACATTATCTCTCCCGTGGAAACATTCGTCTTAGAAGGGAGACTAACTAAGCTGGAAAGATTGGGAAGGAGTTGCAATCCCAAAACTAAAAGCTATAGATTGAAAAATTGACGAAGTGACTGACTCTGAACTGAGATATATAGCTAAATTAAATTTACAAAACATACATGCATGCTATGACATAAATGGAAGTGAGAGACATAAACATAACATGAAACTGAATAGAGTTTAAGGAGGAAATTGGTGCCTCATGCTAGAACTGAGCCAAAAGGGAAAAAATGCGGGTATTTAGCAATCATATCTACTTCAGCTTCCCACGTGGCTCCCTCAACAAGCTGATTTCACCACAAAACCTTCATTGGAGCTACTTCCTTATTCCTCAGCTTGTGAACCTGATGATCGACGATCTCAACCAGAACCGCTTTATAACTAAGGTTATCCTTCACCCCAATGCTTTCTACCAGAACAACTAAAGTTGGATTACCAATGCACTTTTTCAATAGAGACACATGGAAAATTAGATGCACCAAAGCTAACTCCGCTGGTAGCTCCAACTCATATGCCACCTTGACAACTCTCCTTAAAATTCTATAAGGACAGTCATATCAGGGACTAAGCTTCCCTTTTTTGCTGAACCTCATGACTCCCTTCATGGAAGACATCTTCAAAAAAACCCAATAATCAACCTCAAACTCAAGATCTCTCCTCCTAAAATCTGCATAAGATTTCAGTCGACTCTGCGTTGTCTTTGGCCCCTCCCAAATAAGCTGAACTTTCTCCATAGCCTCCTAACCTAAATCTGATCCTATCAACATAGCCTCACCTACCTAGAACCATCCAATAGTTGATCTACATCTTTTCCTATAAAGAGCTTCAAATAGAGAAATCTGAATGCTGGAGTGATAGCTATTGTTATAGGCCAACTCGATGAGAGGCAAGTGATCATCCCAATTACCCTTGAAATAGATCACACATGCTCTCAATGTGTCCTCAAGAGTCTGAATGGTCCTCTCGGTCTGACCATTTTTTTGTGGGTCAAATGTTGTGCTATGCTTCACTTGAGTGCCAAGTCCTTCTAGAAACGATCTCCAAAACGAAAAGGTGAACTGGTACCTCTATGTGAGATAATGGATAACGGAACTCCATGTAGCTGAACTAACACTTGAATGTAGATTCTAGAATAATCCTTGGTTGAATATGTAGTTTTGACTAGTAAAAAGTGAGTTGATTTGACCAACTTGTCCGCAATCACCCAAATAGAGTCACATTGTCGGCGCGTACTAGGAAATCCTATAATGAAGTCCATAGTGATATCTTCCCACTTCCACATAGGAATGCTAATGTCCTGAAGCATACATCCAGGTCTCTAATGCTCAACCTTCACCTGTTGGCAATTCGGACACTTAGCCACAAATTCTTCTATGTCCTTCATGCCATTCCACCAATAGAATTGCCATAGTCATGGTACATCTTGGTGGAACTTAGATGGATAGAGTACCGAGAGCCATGAACCTCACTTAATATCCGTTCAATTAAGTCATCTACCGCTAGAACACGCAATGGGACCTAATATTAGAGTACATTATCTTCCCCTTTGGAGAAAGCCTCTACTTTCTGATTTCGGACTGCTTCCTTCAAATTCACTAGGATAGGATCCTCATGTTGCCTTGCTTTAACTTCCGTCACCAATGAATATTTCGGCCCATTCTGAACAATAAAACCACCATCTAATGAATCTGTAAGGTGAACTCCTAAACGAGAAAACCTATGGACATCCTTCACCAACTCTTTCCTCCTATTCTCGACATGCGACACACTCTCCATGGACAGCCTACTAAGAGCATCTGCCACTATATTCTCCTTGCCTGGATGATAAATGACACTTATGTCATAATCCTTGAGAAGCTCTAGCCATCTCCTTTGCAAAAAATTTAGATCCTTCTAGGTAAACAAATATTGTAGGCTCTTGTGGTCCGTGAACACATCCATATGCACCCCATACAAATAATGCCTCCAAATCTTTAAGGCAAACACCACCGCTGCTAGCTCTTGGTCATGCGTCGAGTAATTCTTTTCATAAGGCTTTAGCTATCTCGAGGTATAAGCAATGACCTTACCATACCACATCAACACACGACCAAGACCAACTCTAAAAGCATCACAATATACAAAAAAAACCATTTGTGCCCTCCGGTAGGGTCAATATCAGGGTTGAAGTGAGTTGAGTCTTTAACTTCAAAAACTCTTCTCACAAGCATCGGACCACTGAAATTTGACCTTCTTCTTGGTAAATTTAGTCAAAGGTGGTATAATGGATGAATATTCCTCTACAAACCTCCTGTAGTAACCAGCTAAACCCAAGAAGCTCCTAATATCAATGGGACTGACAAGACTAGGCCAATTCTTCACCGCCTCTATCTTTTGAGTGTCTGTCTGCGCACCCTCACTAGAAACCACATGACCCAAGAATGTTATTGAGTTTAAAAAAAAACTTGCACTTGCTGAATTTAGCACACATTCGACGATCCTTGAGAGATTGCACATAATGGTTTACAAGTCAATATCATATTTCACAGAGGGTATTGGAGAAAAGAGAGCAACTTATATTCTTGAACTTCGTGAAGAATCTCCTGAACCTTTTAAGACGGTAAGAATTTGGACAATTCTCAAACGAGCGACATGCTCCTCCTTGCTCTGAGAGTATACGAGGATATTATATATGAATACAATCATGAACATATCCAAATACAACTTGAAAACCTATTCATCAAGTCCATAAAAGCTTTAGGAGCATTTTTTAATCCAAAAGACATAATCATGAACCTATAGTGACCATACTGAGTCCTAAAAGTTGTCTTCAGTATGTCACTCTCCCAAACTTTGAGTTGATAATAGTTGGATCTTAGGTCTATCATTGAAAAGCACTTAGCATATTGGAGCTGGTCAAACAAGTCATCAATGCTGGGGAGGGGATACTTATTCTTGATTGTGACCTTGTTCAATTGTCGATAATTAGTGCACATTCTAAGAGAATCATCCTTCATCCAAAAAAAGAGAACCATGGAACCCCATGGGGCCTCACTAATCCTGATGAAACCCTTATCTAAGAGATCTTACAACTAGTCTTTCAACTCATTTAGCTCGGCTGGAGCCATTTAGAAAGGAGTAATGGATATAGGTTGTGTATCAGGGAGAAGGTCAAATACAAAAGCCAATCTTACGCTTGAGAGGGACTCCTAGTAGAACATCTGAAACACCTTTGGATACTCACATACTATAGAAAATGATTGAAAAGTCCGGGTTTCAAACATAAAATGTTTGAACAGAACTAGATGATATACATAACCCTTGGAGATCATCTTTGTGACCTTGAGATAAGAAATAAAGCGACCTACAGGAATAGCTAAACTACCCTGCCACTGTAGGACTAGTTCACCTGGAAAATGGAACTCTAACATACGGGTTCTGTAATTGACTGAAGCGTAACACGCATGCAACCAATCCACAAAAAAGATAACATTGAAATCATTCATATCTAACTCCATTAAGTCGGCTGAGGTAACTTTTTGAAGAATCATGACAGGGCAATTACTATATACCTATCGAGCTAAAACTAACTCACCGATAAAAGTAGGGACAGAGGAGGGTTCTGATAGTATTTCAAGACTGACAATGAAACTAATAGAAACATAAGGAGTCACAAAAGATAATGTAGATCCAGGATATAAAAATGCATGAACATCAAGATGGAATACTCATTACATACCAGTGACCAATCAGGTCAACGCTCCTGCTCTTGATGAGATAAAATTATGTTGACCTTGTTCTGGTGTTGTCCACCACCTGCAGTAGAATTGATGCCCTACTGAGATGGGTGAGTTACTAGAGTGCTGAAGTGGTTGTTAGGGCATGGCCTCTACCATCACCTTGTCTAGCTGAAGGATAATCTCTGAGCATATGTCTGGGCTGCCCACACTTGAAGCAGACATCTAAGGCAACTAAGTACTCTCCTTTGTGCTTCCTACTGCATTCCTACAAGCTGGGAAGGTTCCCTCTCCTATCATGCTTACATGACACCTAGAATCGAATGCTCGGCCCCTCTGATCACCCCTAGGTCTGGATGGAACACTATCTTTTGATGGGGATGCGGCTAATGACCTTTGATGAGATTGAGGGAGATACCCTCATATTGACCTCTACTGGAAATTCTTGTAGCTCCCTGTCCTGGCCCTCTTAGCCTCTCTCTCTTTCTCCTTCATTTGCTATGCCTCTATCTGCTAGGCATAAATTATCAATTGGGAGATATCCATATCACTGATCAACATATCAATCATACACTCCTTGACTAGTAAATTTTCAACTCCATTTATGAACTTGCTCATATGAGCCCTCGGATCAGCAACCATCCCCAGAGCATACTTGGACAGTTGAGAAAACAATAGGGAATACTCTTGAATAGACATATTATTATGTTTCAAATTGACAAACTCTACAACCTTTGCCTCCCTCAACTCTCAAGGAAAGAATCTATACATGAACACTATGAAAAACTCATCCTAGCCAATAGGTACAATACCTACTCCACGACCCTCCTTCCATTGTCGAAACCAAATGCAAGCTACCCTCTTCAGTTGATAGGGTGACAAGTTTGCACTCTCCCCTCCTGAAACACCCATAATCTGAGTAATATTATAAACCTTCATAAACTCCTATGGATCCTCACCCACCTTTAACTCATGAAACTCAGATGGGTTCATTCTAAAGAAGTCTCACACCTTAGCTGCCGCCACATTCCTATTTTGGTGCACATAAGCCACAAGTTATTGGTTGACCTAGGTTGTCATGGCTTGAGCTAACATCTGAAATGCATTCCTGAACTTAGCATGAGTTACCTACTCTAGAAAGGGATCAGCTGGAGCTGGTGAGGCTAGCTAGTGCCCAACTCCATTACCATCACCATAGCCAATGTCTTTGCCATTTCTTCTTCCATTAACTAGATAGGGAGGCATATATCTGCAAATGTGTATAGAATTAGAGGGGTAGAGAGAGTACTTCATCCCATGACATAAGATCATGAAAGAAGAAAAGTTTCCTAAAATGTCTTGTAGCGTCTTTCCTATAAGTGTTCATGCTTTACATCCATATAAAAGACTCTACTTAACGCATCTTTTAGACACCCTAGGAGAAACCTAAACCTTTGCTCTGATACCAAGTTTGTCACGAGATGAGTTGCTAATTTATGAACTCATTCGGCTTCTAAACATGAGCTTTTGCTTGGTTTTCAAGTCATTTATGATGATTTTATGTTCTTTCTCTTTGGTTTTTTTGTATGAATTCAATTTAAAGAGAGAAAGTAAGGAATTGAACAAAATCATGGAGCTTAAAGAAGAGGACCTGCATTTCATCATATAGGACCAATAAATGCCGGCCAATGCAGGAGCACACTGTGCTGATGTGGAAGGTGCACCGGCGAAATGCGGGTCAGACACTATGAACCGCCAGTGCCAACGTCGGACTTCTATAGATGTCACTGGCCCCTATTGTGCTAAAGTGGATACACATGGATAGATACCGACGGAATGCCAGTGACTCGCAATTGAGGCCGTCATCAGAAGGGTGAATTCATCTGGCACAATAAAAGAAGAGCAGCTTTAACCAACTTTTGTACATCTTTAAAAAGAACTGAGCATTCCTTCTCATTATAATATTGAATTATATTGTATTGAATAGTTTTTAATTTCCTAGAGAGAGAAAGAAGAGGGTTAGCTTTTCTTCATTTTCTTTCTCAAGGTAAAAATCTCTATTGAAGACAAATTTGATCTTCCAATTTACTCTTAATGATGAATTCTATGAATTTATTTAGCAATATAATTTTGTATTATTTGTCTATGAGTGGCTAACTATTTTCTAGGGGTGTGTGCATGATTGGGGATAAATTGAATCGGGTATTGCTAGATTGATGTTATAATTACTTATTTAGTATAAATCTATTGATTCTCCATATTATAATTGAATTATCCATAGTTGCAAATGTGGGTTATGTTTACTTATTCTATTTTTCTTGAAAAGGGGGAATAGAATATGGGTGAGAAAACAATGGTGGGTGTTTGGGTCTTGAATATGTGGGGTTGGGCTAGAGATAGCCAAACACCCATTATGACGCATCCATTAAAGAGTTGAGGCTAGTGATAGTTCAATTCTTACCCAAACCATTCCACACTCTCAAGAAGGTTCTATAGACAACCAGATGGACCACAAGGATGATGACCCAATGATGCCAGAAGTGGTGGGTGCCATTCGCCTACCATCCACGGTGGGGAATGCGATGATGGTGAAGCTTCACCGCTTAGGTATAAGAAAGAATGCCAATTCATTATGAGTCAAATGGGGAATTCTCGCCCGGGCTATCAAGGTGCCAAACAAGGCCCTTGTCATCCAAGGAAAGACAATCAAGGTTGGAGAAACCGCAACAATCAAGGTTGGGTTGATAGAAATGAAAGATGGGGCAATCGTGACCAAAACTGTTATGGAGAACGTTACAAATGAAGCTCAAACCCATATGTCTCCCCCTCCTACGGATGATAATCCCCAATTGCAACCTAGTGTGAGCGATGATCGAATCTCCAAGATTGAAAAGATATTGGCGAGACTACTAAAAAGGGTGGAATCGACGGATAGTAGGGTGAAAGAGCTAAAAGGGGAGGTATCTAACCTTGCCCAAACAGTGAGTTCACATTCAGCTTCTATCAAATACTTGGAAGCTCAAATGAATCACTTGTCCACACAAATGAACCCAAGAATGAAAGGGTCTCTCCCTAGTGACACAATTCCTAATCCCAAGAAGGACAATCATTGTATGGGTATTGTAACGAGGAGCAGTAAGGTGTTGGCTGATAGGTGTGTTAAGCTCAAAAAAGTTGTTGACCCAAAAACTAGAGGTAATTTGAATGATGAGGTGCCAAAAGCACCAGATGGTGTTGATGAAATTGAAGAACTTGATGAAAGGGGAGTTAATGTTGACCCTGAGAAGGATGTTGAGGAGGAAACAGGCAAGGAGGCTTTAATCTAAATGGGCCAAGAGCCTAGGATTCCACCTCCTTATCCTAAAAGGTTAGCAAAGAAGAAAGAGGATAATCAATTTCAGAAATTCATTGAGATGTTCAGCAAATTGTCCATAGATATACCTTTGGTGGATGCATTGCCCCAAATTTCAGGCTATGCAAAATTCATGAAAGAATTTCTAAAGAAAAAAAAGGTTGTTGTTGCTGGTGTAGGGGAAGTGATACGCCATTGAAGTGTAATGATGGTGAGCAATCTTTCTCCTAAAAGAGAGGACCCTGGAGCTTTCACTATCTCCTGCACTATTGGGCTATGTGTTTTCAAAAAGGCCTTGGGTTAATTTGGTGCAAGCATAAACTTGATGCCTCTTGTCATTTTTAAGAAGTTAGGTATAGGAAATCCAAAGCCTACTACTATGAGGCTATTGATGGCAGACAAGTCTATCAAGAAACACGTGGGAGCGCTAAAAGATGTTTTGGTTCGATTGGAAAAATTTAGACTTCCTGTCAACTTTGTGGTATTGAATTGTGAAATGGATGTTAAGGTACCCATATCTTGGGGAGCCCATTACTAGCCACGAGAAGAGCACTGGTGGATATGGAGTTAGGGGAGCTGAAGTTTAGAGTAGGTGGTGATGAAGACACCTTTAATGTATGTCAACCTACTAAGCCCCCAGATAAGTGTAAGGTTATAGCGATCTTCAATGATGAGATAGAGAAAGACAAAGTTTTGGATCTTGAGGTTGATTCAAAGGATGACGCCCCAGAGTATTGAAAATTGAGGAGGTATCTTTCATTCCACGATGTTAAATATGACACTTCTGGGGAGGCAACCCAAGTTTTTCTATTTTGATGCTTTGATATTTTTGTTGATTTTGTTTTGTAGGATGGACTAGATGAAGAACTAAGTGGAAAAAAACAATAGCGCACTTGTGCTGCAAGACCTGTGGAACGTAGGTGCTAAAGTGCACCAATACAAGAGTGAGTCAAAAAGGTGAGAGTAAAGAGAGGGAACCGGCGCTTCATTGATGAAATGCCGGTGATAAACCGTGAACCACCGTTTCAACGTCTGCTTAAACTAGTGCACGTAGGAGTTGAAAAGTGAACTATGACTTATTAGCAAACCACAAGTAGCAACCTGTGACCTGCCGGTCATTTGCAGTCCTTAAAGTAGTGAACTGGGCACAAGTGGAGGTCACTTGCATTTGAAGCAACGAAACACCAGTAGCCACCGGCAGCTGAAGGTTCAACATAGGCGGAAGTATTCTATATAAAATCTTGACCGATCTGTTGATCGACCTGACCCATGAATTTTTAAAAAAGAACAAAACCTTTCAAACCCTTTGTAAATCCACACGGTCATATCTAGTATTTAGAGTTTTGCCTCAATTTGGTACCGCTCTCGTGGCCCACACCGAAATAGTGCTTTACCCCTAGATATCCAGTCAACTACTATGCCTCAAAACCAGCTAGCTCTGGGTTCGAGTGGCATTTCACTCCTAGCCACAACTTATCCGCTAATTTTTCAACATCAGTCTGTTTGGACCTCCACTTAGTTTCACCCAAGCTTCATCCTGGTCATGGATAGATCACCCAAGTTCGAGTCCATAAGCAGTGACAATTTCCCTATGAAGATTCGCAGAAACCCTTCATTTTCACCTTTCTAGTTTTCCAATAACCCATATTGCCACTATTCCACTTTACCAACTCTCTATCATTAAACCTATCATTTAACCCACCTTCTCACATCCTAATCACCCTCCTTCTTTTTATCCTATGAAAAACCTCCTTCTCATTCTTTTCATTTCAATTTGCCTCACACAATTCTCACTAAGAAAAAGCAGATCCCATTTTTGGAGAAGCCATTGTTGGTCTAGACACCAAGCTCTACTCTAGTTGTTTTTGTTCTCTCATTACTAAAATGGTATGTGTGTTTGTTCTCTTATCTTGCTTTTTGTTTGAGAATGTGGATTAAAATTGAGCTTTCTAGATTAGAAATCTTCAGTACCCGTGTTCCCCATTTCCCTTATTGTGTTTTTCCATTGTTGAATGATTCTTATAATGTGGGTATGTTGAGGGTAGTGTTAATTGCATAATGTTGGTTTGGTGTTAATTTTGATTGTGGTGAAGTCTGAGTAACCCCATGTGCTTAAGATACATGATTTGCCCGATGATAGATAGAGTGACATCTTTTATAAGGGAAAATATCATCTTCATTTTGTTGAACTGGTTGAGTGAGTAAATCATAATGTGAAGGTGTGGGAGTAAGGCTTGTATTTGAGAAATTGTTGTTTAACTAAATTGAGGGAAGCAATCGTGAATGGCGTTTCACCTGTGAATTACCGGTTAGGCCCGGTGAAATGCAGGCTGAAGCACAAGTGCAGGTTTGAGGCTTCAAGCCACTGCCCAACACCTGCATTTCACCTGCTCTTTGCGAACCATGACCGACGAAACACCAATGTAGTGCTGGTAGATCAAAAATTACACACAGTTATCTACCCAAGCCTGTGGCTCAGCGGCGACTCGCAAGTCTACACCAGCATTTTGCAATTGTGTCACCGGTACTGCTGGCATGTGAAGTTTATATTCCACTTTGTTATCATCCAATTTTTAGATTCTTATTTCTAGTTTAGTTTCGGTATTTCTTTTACTTTCATATTATCTAAACACACAAAAATAGTTATGTGTGGCACTAACATTTCTTTTGTAGAATAATGACTTCATCCAGGCAAGAAGACAAGGGAACGACACCCTCCACATCCAAAAGTAAAGGCAAGGGGAAGGCCAAGGTAACCCAACTCCCACCAACACCAAAGAGGCCATCATTTTCTGCGTGCCTGACATGAAGGCACATTATGTGATTTGTGAAGGAAGGCCAATCACCACAGAAATTATTTGATCATGTGGGGCTGGGGAATGATTTCCCAAATATTACTGCTCAATTCAACCACCGACAATGGCATATTTTTGCTGAGCTTCCACCAAAATACTTCACAAACCTCGTACCAAAGTTTTACGCTTCTTACCAGTCTCGCAAAGAGTCAATGAAGCATAATAGGAAGGTTGATGAGTTCCCTTGCCTTCCCTCAGTCAGGGTCCAGGATGTGGAGATTGATATTACTTCAACCGTTATAAATGCACTATTCTGGGCAGATGACATCGATCCAGGAACAGAGTATACAGCAAGAGTGGCTAATAAAAAAAATTGGTTCAAGTGGATAGCTCCCATCATTGCCAATGGGAAACCTTTATTGTCCTCTACAGGGGGTAAATCTTGAGGCCTGAAATATGCCCTCGAAAACTGACTAAAGGGTGAACAAAGAGGTAGCCCTACTCATCGCCTGCATCATGACTGGGAGCCCATTAACTTTGGGGAAATAGTGGCTATCAAAATGAAGCATAATTCTAGGCAATAGGGAACATCCATGCCATATGCTATTCTCATTTCTCAATTGTGCCTCAGTGCACTGGCACCATTATTCCTTAATGAATCCCCCAGCTCTGCCACTGGTATTATCAATGTTGAAAGTAAGAGGGATGAAAAGGCCCCCAAAGGTCAAAAGGAAGGGGCTACAAGCATTTGAGACTCCCAAGTGCTCCACCTCCCATGACATAGAGGAGTCACCCATTGCTCCTGACCTTAATATGCCATACCTCGAGACATCAGAGCATGCATCTGGAGAAGCACCATTTATAGGGCCTTCACCTCCTCCCACATCCTTTCGCCCAAGCAGAATAAAGAAGCTTGCTGAGATGACACAATCTTAGGAGAGCCAACTCCAAAAGCTGGCTCAAAATCTCCCTGCCTTGATGACCAAAATAGTGAAAAGGGAGATGAAGAATATGTTCAATAACTTTACCAAGCTATGCTCCTGAGTAGATGTGGTTGAGGGAGCCATCTCTTCTCTTCGAGCTGAGGTGAGAGAGTTGAGGGACCAAGCACCAATGGCAGACCTGAACATGAGTATCCTTGATGCAATCATGGCTACTCCATTTACAGCCCAGGGCCACATCAATGATCTATTCGAGGGCTTAGGTGGGGATAATGAGACACACTTGGGCGGAGTAGGCCTTGATGGGGATGAAGAAGCCAATGATAAGGAGAACGAGTAGCTATTTCAGGGAGTTATGAACATCCTTTATTCTTCATGTCTACATTGGGGACAATGTACATTCATAATTGAGGCTGGGGTGTGTATCCCTTTTGTTGGCCTTTTTTTGGTCTTTTTATTGCCCTTGTCTGGCTAGATTTCTTATGCTATGGTTGATTATTAGTTTTTCATTGTGATTGAATGCCCTTGTTAGGCTTTGTGTTAAAAGAATTATTATTTGTTGAATTGTTAGTTCCAATGTTGGGTTATTTCAAATTGCAAAATGTTGTTGACTAATGTTTTCATTATCGCCTTTGTTCATAGTAGTTAGTAAATAAACTCTAAGGGTTTTCTTTTTTCCACGGTTCTTTCCCAAGAATTGATTTTCTTGTCTTTTCTTTTCTTTGATTGTCGAACTGAGTGACATTTCCCAATGATGGAATGAGAGGCAACTTTCTTAAGGGAAAATGCCAAGTTTAGAGTCCTTTTTGAGTTGGTTATTGCAATGGCTTTTGAGAGGTACTACCAAAAATTTCTGAAATGGCATTGAAAAGAAAAATGAATTTTGAGGAAAAAAGGGCATTGGAATTTAAAAGTTGAGTACTTTTTGTTCATAAGTTGCACATTCATTGTTTGGCTTTTGATTCATTTGCTATTGTGTTTTAAGGCATACTCTTGTTGTGGTTATGAAAATTGTGTTAACCCCTTGGAGGGAAATGCTTTGTGAGGTGAGGTCTTAGATGAATTTTCATGCATAAATAGTTATTTAGAACTGGCCCCAAGTGTGACTCAAAGTGAAATCCTAGATGCAGCTACACTTAGAACATAATTTTAGGCTTTCTTTTTATAGATACTTCACCTATATGACCTCCTTGAACATGAATCCTATCTAGCAAATGTTGAGCCTTTAAACCTTTTCCTTGAGAAACACATTACAGGCCTATTACCCTTTTGTTATCCCTCTTTGGCACCCATCCTCCCTAGTGTTAGTTATGAGAAGAAATGCAAAAATAATGCTCGAGCCCCAAAAGCGTGGAATAGAAAAGGGAAATATGAGTCAAAAGCCTAAGTTTGGGGGTTGCAAAAAGGAAAATGGGAAAGATTATGTGAGCTCCAATGTAAGGTAGCACCACTTTATGAGGAAATGAATGAATTGGTTGGGTGAAAAGAACCGAATTGTGGAAAGGTGTTGCCTCTTGCTTAAATGAGATTGATACTGGTAACTAAGCAGATATAAGGGTGGCTCTTGTTCCAAGAATGAAAATATTGATCAAGTAGAGACAAGGTGGGGGTGATTTGAAGAGAAAATGGAGTGTGGAATAATGTTTGCAAAAAGGCATTAGGGAGGTTCTAGTCACTAGTACTAAAAAGTCATCCTATCTTTACCCCTAGCTTTCATTATGACCTCGAACTCCAAATTGATTTTAAGTGAAGAAACTCTACATTAGTGGCGAGTTACACGAAGGCAAGCCTATAGGTCAAGTTGTGTGCATGAGAATTTCTTTATGAGGTGAGCATATTTATTTCATTCTATAATCCCTTTCAGTGTGAATTGCTTGAAAATTAAATGGGATTCTCACTTAATGTGAGTGGCATCACTTCCTTTAAGAACATGCCTGCACGTACCAAAAGAGGTGATTGAGACAACAATGTAGTGAACTTTAAGAAAAACTTTAAATGTGAATTTTTAATGATTGAAGATGCTATATAAGCTTGCTTTGATCAAGCATGGCCCTTTTTTTGAATGAAGGAATCAATTGTGAATCATGCCAATTGATTGTGGTCATCTCTTGAAGCATTTGCATATAGTGTTGAGTCTCCTCTTTTCCTTTGAGTTGGTGAGCGATTTTTGGGTTCTCTAAGACCTAGTGATCCCTTGTACAATATCTCATGTACTGTGTGGCATGCTTACTTCAATTTTTCAACTGTAAAGAATTTCCTTATTTGAGGACAAGCGATGGTTCAAGTTTGGGGTGTTGATGAGTTTGTAATTTACCAACTCATTGGGCTTTTAAACATGAGCTTTTTCTTGGTTTTCAAATCATTTATGATGATTTTATCCTCTTTCTCTTTGGTTTATTTGCAGGAATTCAATTTAAAGAGAGAAAAAAAGGAATTGAAAAAAAGTATGGAGCCAAAGAAGAGGACCTGCGATCCATCGGATGGGACTGGCGAAACACCGGCCAAACATAAGAGCACACTGTCTCGAAGTTGAAGGTGCACCAGAGGAAAGAGGATCAGCGCCTGCGAACCACCTGTGCCAATGCCGGTCTGCTATAGAAGTCTATGGCCCTAGTTGCAATAGAGAGGCACCCAGTGGATGGGCACCAGCGGAACGCCAGTGACTTGCATGTGAGGCCGTCATCAAAAGGGTAAAATCATCCAGCATAGAAAAAGAGGAGCATCTTTAACCTACTTTTGTACATTCTTTAAAAAGTACTGAACATTCCTTCTCATTAGAATATTAAATTGTATTGTATTGAATAGTTTTAAATATCCTAGAGAGAGAAAGAAGAGTGTTATCTTTTCTTCATCTTCTTTTTCTTCTTTCTCAAGGTAAAAACCTCTATTGAAGACAAATTTGAGCTTCCAATTTACTCTTAATGATGAATTCTATGAATTTATTTATCACTATGATATTGTATTATTCTTATATGAGTGGCTAAATATTTTGCTAGGAGTGTGTGCATGATTGAGGCTAAATTGAATAGGGTATTGCTAGACTAATCTTATAATAACACATTTAGTATAAATGTGTTGTTCTGTCCAAGTTATAACTTAATTATCCATAGTTGCAAATGTGAGTTTTGTTTACTTGTTCTATTTTTACTTGAAAAAGGGGAATAGAATATGGGTGAGAAAACAATGGTGGGTATTTGTGTCTTGATTATGTGGAGTTGGGCTAGAGATAGAGAAAACCCATTTTCATGCACCCATTAAAGAGTTGAGGCTAGAGATTGTTCAATTATTTCCCAAGCCATAGTGGATGAATTAATTGAGACCTTGGGGTTTGAGAAAACCCAAGGAAAAAGGAACCCAAGTGGTTGAAAAACATCGGGTGCCACCTTGTCCATGGTTATTTATGCTTATGAGTAATAATTTGATTCTCTAGTTAATTCTAATCCAATCGATGCCCCATCAACAGCACACCCCTGGCCCTTACTCATGTTTGTTCATTCAATTTTATTGCCTTATTTTTGATTGATAGTTGATTTAAATTCAGATTATGATCTTACTTTCCCCTAACATTTATCCTTCGATTTTAATGTAATGATGTTTAGTTCAATTCAATAAACAAGTTTTGTGAAATCAAATCTCTATTCCATGTGTATTTGACCCCAACTCACGAGTTGGGTTATTATATTGTGATAGTCGTTTAAACATTCTCCTTGTGAGGAATGGATTTGGTCGCCTTTATCTCAACCTGAGCATGGACAGTAGACCTCGACAGGAGACCTAGAAACAAAAATGGCTCCGAGATAACCCATAGTTAGTACATAACATGAATAAAGGCATATCTAAAGTAGAAGGTAAGACATAAACATAACAAAAGCGGAAGTCTAGGATATATAACATAAAAATATGAGAAAGAACAAAAGTCTACAACACTGATCATCTAGTAGATAACTGTCTGAAAGCCTCAAAAACATAAGATGAGCTTATGGACCAACACCCCCAACTAGCTGGCTAAGTCTTACACTAAAAGTCATAGACATAAAGAATAAACAAATAAGTGTCCCCGAAAGATGAGGACTCACCCAGGAAGGAAAAGAATGCATTAATCTCAAATTATAAGGCTTTCAAAATCATGACTTTTATACAATTGGGTTCATGGGATATAGCATGACCCAAGCATGGATCCTGGAACGCAACACGAGACCTAAAATTATGAACGGCTCCAAGCTAACCCATGGTCCATACATAACATGAATAAGGGTGTATATAAAGAGAAAAGTAAGAAATAAATATAACACAAGCGGATGTCTGTGATATATAACATAAAAATATGAGAAAGAGCAAAAGTCAAAAATGTTGATCATCCACTACATAACTATGAGAAAACCTCTAAAACATAAGATAGGCTGATGGAACAATGCCCCCAACAATATATAAAACATAATATCATAAGACATGAACATGACCAACTTAAAATAAGAGGAACAATAGGAGGTTTCTTCATAATCGACACTATCACGATAGAGCTTATGTGCTACCCTAACTATCTCTCTCAAGTAGGCAGAGTGGTCCTAAGCCTTGCCGGGGCAAAGAATGAAGAAGGTGTGATATCACTGGTGTGCCCTCGAGCGGGGGAATCACTATCTTGAGAGGTCCCGAATATGATTATATACCTATGTTGACGCGTAGTTATGAGACTTGGGGTCCTTAGAATCCCTGGCCTACTCGATGCTAGACACTACTCCCAAAACATGCATATCGCTCATAATTATATTCTCAATATGTAGCTTAAATCTATTTTTTGTGATTCTTGACTCCAAATCCTCTCTTTAAAACTTATCTTATAAGCATTGGCTAAAAATATGGTGAAACATACTTGACTTTACATGGGATTGCCTAAATAATGAAATCATACATACTTGAACAAGGATTCATAATTCGAAATCATGTAATCATAAGTTTAAGAATTCGTAAATGTTCATGCATACTTTGATAATTCATCGTACCAGAAATCATGGACTTACATGCTTGAAATTCATAAATCATGCATAATAGGGAAAAAATAATCATAAGCTTGAAATGATCGATTTATGAGAAATTTGAGAGTTAAATCTTCCCTAACACCATATGTAATCAAATGAAATATGAGAGAACTCATAGAAACATCATGGATAACTGCATGGAATAGGGTTAAACCATAGAATTTCACAATTTAGAACTTGAGAAGTAGAGATCATGGAATTTAGCTTAAAAGGGGAAGGAGGGTAGAAGGATTTCCCCCTTTCATAACCCTACATACCTCGGTAAATTGATCCCTTAACTTGCCTTGAAAATCCAAGAGAAATTGAGATGAAGGGGATGATGAACCCTAGCTTGATTTGAGAGAGGACCTTCAACTTACGATTGTTCTGAAAGAATGATGACTTAGGCTAGGCTAAACCCCTTAATACACCTTTTAATAAACCTAAAATGATGTCACTTACAGGTTATAACCCAGGAAGTTATGAAAATACCCTAGGAAATCATATTTAAAAACATGTCTTCCAGTCGTCACGACTCGAACAATGAGTTGTACCACCCTATCATGACTCATGGTTTCCATTCGTTACTTTCCATCCTACTTTATTGTTCTATGATTCTAAAACCATAGATTCCCACTATGAATCATCACTGCATACCACGAGTCATCTTGTGACTTGTGGTCAGTGGATAGTCCTAGCACTTCCTCTGATTCACCACCCTATAACTCCAAACTACAACCTATTATGAGATCTTACAAGTCATTACTGGACTCGTTACTTCAGGTCCCCTTCTCTATAGATGCTGACCATGAATCTTCACCATGAGTCGTACCAACTCACCATGACTCATTATGTGGACTCATGGTCTGGGAATTAAAAAATCCAGAAGCTTACCACAACTCTTCCTACAATCCATCACATCACCCCATGACTCATACCATGAGTCATTCTGTGGAATTTTGCAGATTTTTCTACTGATTCTAGTACAAGTCTAGGACTTGATCATTGGGACTTTTGGGTGTTACTAGATAAGAGACATGAACGATCATCAATCAATTAAGAATCAACAAGAGAATAATGATCAACAATCAAGTGAATAAGATCATAATCAATAATCAAAGGATACAGAAGATATAACTCAACATGATGAATTCAACAATGAACAAATCAACAATAAGGAAGAAGACTTAATTAAGAATTGGGAAAAAACCCTACATTAAATCTAAATAAATTCTTACATAGATGTAGGGCATGAGGAAGAATAGAAATCCTCACTTAAGTTAGACTTACATACCTAGAATGAAGGACTAAGACTCAAGATTGAAGAAAACCTAGGTTGAGCATGATGAATCGCTAGCTTGCTTGATAACTTAAGAGCTTAATGATCTTGAACTTATGTTGTGAGGAGAGGGAATTAAGAGTTTAGACTAACTAAATACTTGAATATATTCCTTAGGAATCCCAAAACATTTTGGTTTAGGTAATAAAAATATGGGAAGTTATAAACTAATCCTGGAATTTCGGCTGTGAAAATCACCCACCAGTGACGATGTGTGACTTGACGATTCATCAATGCGCTTGATGGTTAATTCTGTGTCGATAATACTAGAGAAAATTAATCACTTTCTGATTTTCTTATCATGAACAATCATAACGACTAGTTGAATGAATCGTTAACCCGGTTAACGGATCATTGTCTAAGTAGTTGGGACTGGGAAGAAAATGTCATGTTTCAGAACTTTTCTTAGCAGAGAATATTTCCCTCAGCTCAGTTATGAATTCTCATTAGCAGAGAAAGTTTTCCTTAGCTCAGTCAGGGATTCTTAATAGTCGAAATGTTTCCCTTAGTTCAGTTAGGGGGTCTCAATAGCATAGAATGTCTCCCTCAGTCAGTCAGGGACAATCCATAGCAGAGAATGTCTCCCTTATCTTAGTCCATCATATCAGTCAGCTCAGCTCTATATAATTTTAGTCTTCATTTTAAATCAAATTTAGCAGAATTTAGTCTCAATTATCAGCAGATAGTCAGTACAGTGTATGATATCAGTTACAGCTTGAGCTCTCAGTGTATGTGCAGTACATGACTCTTATGCATCATTTGATTATTTCTCAGTAATTGTTTTCAAATAAAAACTTCATGTCAATATGTATGTATATCTCACACAAGGTTATTGTATTCCAGTGCAATCATATGTCCAGTGATGTATTTAGTTTATTTTCTTCTTGTATACTTGCATGTTTAGTTTATTTATGCTTCCCGCATACTCAGTACATTCCAAGTATTGACAGCATACTTTATGTGCTATATTATTTCATGATATAGATTCAGGTTTCCAGACTCAGCCATATGGTTAGATACGCTCCACTCCCATCCCAACTGTTGTGGTAAGTCCTCATTTCTTGAGGATGCAATCTATTATTTCTATTTCATTTATGTTTCAGTTTTAAAATTTTAGGAGTTAGTCGGGGGCTTGTCCCAGCAACTCATCAGTATAGTAGAGCATTTCGGACTTGTACATTAGTTTCAACTTTTGTATCAGAGTTTTTATTAGAATTGTTCTTATGGATTTAAGTTAGACTCTTTCAGTTAGATTTTGCTCAATTATGTGTTTTGTTAGTTGTTATTCTGATAAAGTTATGCTATGATTATGCCATGGGTCGACTTGGGGCCTCTCGGGGTTTCTTGTCCTGTGTCTTGATTCGAGCCTATGTTCAGGTTGTGACAAACTTTGTATCATAGAAAAGGATTAAAGTGTCCTAGGATATCTAAAAGCCAGGTTAAGTAGAGTTCTTTTCATAGGTGTGAAGCACGCCACACTTACGACAAAGAGGCTATGAGACATTTTAGGAATGTTCCCTTTTCTTCATGATTCTTATCGTGCGTAGAGTATGGAACTCTAACAGTTCCTCTCCTGACTCGTGCTTTACGCGCTCGCAGATAATGCCTCCCAAACAAGCGAATGGAAGAAGAATTGGTAATGGGCGCCAACAGGCCCCACCAACCCCTACGAACCCAATGGAGGAACATATTACTCATGTCGAGTTTAGAGTAGCCTATCACATGTTTGTGCAGTCCATGAGCACCCGGATTAATCAGCAGGCAATGGCTCATGTTCCCTAGAATGGGAACATAGCAGCGGCTAGGGTAAGAGACCTCCTCAGGATAAACCCACCTGAATTCTTGGTGTAGAAATTGGACAAGGACCCATATGAGTTCTTAGAGGATATCTAGAATATCACTCGAATTATGGGGGTGACGAGATCGGAGAGTGCAGACTAGCTTCCTACCAGCTGAAAGTAGTCGCTCACATATAGTTTTGTCAGTGGAAAGATAGCCTTGGAGTTGGAGCAGCCCCCGTAAGTTGGGATGAGTTTATGACTGCATTCTTGGACAGCGTTTTCCCTAGAGAGTTGAGGGAGGAAAAGGAAGTAGGGTTCATCAACTTGAGATAGAACAACATGATTGTCCAGGAGTACGTGCTGGAGTTTACATGGTTGTCCAAGTATGCACCAGAGATGGTAGCCGACCGAAGGGTTTATATGTGCAGGCTCGTGGATGGAGTGTTAGACTCCATGATCAAAGAGTGCACGACTGCCATGTTGGACAAGGACATAGACTTTCCACGCTTGGTGATATTCGCCCAACAAATAGAAGAGGAACATGAGAAGGAAAAAGAGAGAGAGGCCAAGAGGGCTAGGACAAGAGATTCAAAGTTCTCCCCTTAGAGGCCGAGTGGTGGACACCGTTCATGCTCCCAATAGAGATCATCATCCCCAGTACCTTCGATAGCCAATGTTCCATACAGACCTAGGGTGAGGGAGATTGCCTATCCAGCTTGTAAGATCTATCGGAAGCACTATTTGGGAGAATGCATGGCTGGCTCAGATGTTTGTTTTTGGTGCGGCAAGTTGGGTCATAACACCGAGATTGTGCAGTAGCTAAATGAGGTGAGAGTAGAGCCCCAGCCACCTCTTTAGTAGCTCCCATAATCTATCCATTTCAATTGGGTGCATCATCTAGCACAGGTGGCGAACAACGTCAAAATCACTCCTACGCCTTGGCAACACATCAGGATAAGGGCAAGTCGCCAGAAGTAGTCACAGGTATGTTATGAATTTCTCCTGTTACACTTTGCATGTTGTTATCCCTAGAACCCAGTACTGAATAACAAGCTCTTGTAATGTTTGTTGAGAAAAAGTTGTTGATGTATGGTGTGAAGTAGCTGTGATTATGAGGTTTATAGTAAATGTTAGGGGTGGAGGAGACGTTAAGAGTCACTGGTTTAGCCCCAACCATAAGAAAGATTGAGGATCCTTAGAATGAAGGATTAAAGCTAAGGGGGAGATGGTAAGTTTGTTAGATAAGTCAAATCTTGAGTATGCTGGTAAGGGAGTTCCAACCCTAACAGTTACGGTATGGCAATCCCTTCAGTTTCAGATAATTCCTCTTGTATTTCAATTGAAGTTATGCTCAGACTTCTAGAGTCTCTAGATAACCGCTTCAGACAGCGATGCCAGACTTACTCTATGAATCCTTAAGTCTCATCTTAAGGTTATGAACTAGCTATGTGTGTTAACTTATGTCTTCCAGTACGTTTAGCTCGAACTGAGTCTTTAGAAGTTGCTTTAGTAGGTCAGTAGATAAGGTTACCTTAGGTATGTGCTCAATTGTGTAGGTCATGAATGATTCGTGCTCATGAGTCCCTTACTTTCAGTTAGACCAGATATCATGAATCCTAGATCAGTATCAGAAAGCAATTCGAGAGAGATGGCTCAGTCCGTATCAGCTCAACGCCAGTTAGAGGAAACGAATCCTTCTTAGTATTCTATCAAGTTACAAGTCAGTTTCATGTCTTATAGTCCCTCTCATGTCTTAACATGCATGAAGAGTCCTTTTGTTTACAGTATTATAATTCAGATGTTTAGTCCAACCATGTAAAATCAGCCTGGAGTCAGATACTCCATCAGTTTCAGTTGTAAATGCTAAGTAATTAGGGCATTAGTTCCTTCCCTAGTTTTTTTTCCAACATGTTTAGCCTATATTCGAGGATGAATGTTCCCAAGGGGGGAGATATTGTAAAACCCCAAGGGTTTCTAAGAACAGAGCTCAGACTTAAAGAAATAATTCAAAAGGAAAATGGAAATTTCACCTCAGAACAAGTTGTGGTATGACCCGTTAGATGACCCAACGAGTCGTGGTCAGACTCTTGGCAAGCAGTCAATAGGTGCAAGTGTTGTTCAGTGAAAACAGACAACCCGATGAGTCGTTAGGTAGCTAACGACTCATTATGTGGATCGTCAGATGAATGTTGAAAATTAAAAGGGGGTCCCAAGGCAGTGGTGATAGTGGAAGAAGGAACGACTCGCCGTGCACCTAACGACTCGTCACGTGGCCTGTAGGGTGGAGAAGATTAGTAAAGGAGGAATGTGCCCAGTTTTGATGATGAGTGGACATGAAGAGTCAACTAGTGATGTAACGACTCGTCCAGTCCCTCGTGAGGACTAGCAATGTTAATTTTTCCCGCCTTTTTCCAAGGTGTTTTCATAAAATCCTATGCTTCTAACTCCTAAACTATGCCATTTTGAGTATCATATGGGACGTTTTTAAGGGTTCCTCCTAGCCTAACCTTCATTCCATCAAAAAACACTCTCAAACTCTTCTTCCTCCTCTCTCTCAAGACGCAAGGATCACCTAGGGTTTCTTCAAGGCATCAAGATCAAAGTTTCTAGTGGGGGATTTCTTCAAGCCAGGGGTGTGGGACTTTAACAAGGATCTCCTTCCATCCTTGTATCCCAATTTTTATACTAAAAACCCTAAACCCTTGATATCTAGATAAGTATGTTCTAGGATATCAAATTATGGATGAATTTGCATATGCCATCTATGAATTCTAAGACCTATCATGATTAATAGCCATGTATGCTTACGAAATTACTTTCAAGTTCTTGAATTATGTTAATGATATGAAAATAGCATGATTATAGAGTTTTCATCATGATTTAGTGTAAATTTCAAAATGGGATTTCATGAAATATTCACCTGCTCTTACCAGGTTCTCGTTGTATATGTTTAAGGCATGAGTCGATAATATGGGTTTTTGTAAATCTAGAATATTGTTTCAGTATATGTGTTGAAGCATGATTAGAACCTATGGGATTTGATTAATGTGAAGTATGTACATGTTTTCACTATGATTTCGGTATATATGCTTAGAATATGACTTGAATCTATGGAGCCTTCATGAATTTGGAATATATGACTTATACTATGAATTTGGGATTTAAAATGTTATGAGTTTTGAGGACAAAGCATGATTATGATCTTTTAGACTTTCGGGCTTATTGATAGTAGAAAGTAGCCCTGATCAGATTTTAAATGAATTCAGTATGACGTAACTAGTTGACCACCCAGATCTCAGATTAGCTATAGTAGCTTAGACTATATGAATGATTTTCAGATTGGTATGTTCATGTAAAGTTTATTGGGACTCTCCATAGCCGAGAATGTTTCTCTCAGTCTAGTCATGGATTCTCCATAGCAGAGAATGTCTCCTTTAGCTCAGCCAAGGATTTTCATTAATAGAGAATGTTTCTCTTACCTCGGTCGGGATTCTCATTAGCAGAGAATGTTTCCCTTAGCTCATCCAGGGATTCTCAATAGTCAAGAATGTTTCCCTTATTTCAGTTAAGGGGTCTCAATAGCATAGAATGTTTCCCTTAGTTAGTTAGGGACACTCCATAGTAGAGAATGTCTCCCTTAGCTTAGTCCAAGATGTCAGTCAGCTCAGCTGTTTATAGTTTCAAGCTTCAGTTTAAATCAGATTTAGTAGAATTTAGTCTCAGTTATCAACAGATCATCAGTATAGTGTATGATATCAGTTATAGCTTCAGTTCTCAGTATATATGTGTAATACATGACCCTTATGCACCAGTTTGATTATGTTTCAGTAAATGTTTTCAAATAAAAGCTTCATGTCGATATCTATGTATATCTCAGACAGGGTTATTGTATTCCAGTTCAGTCATATGTCTAGTGATGTATTCAGTTTACTTCCTTCTTCTGTACTTGCATGATTAGTTTATTTATGCTTCCCGCATACTTAGTACATTCCAAGTACTGACAACATACTTTATGTGCTATATCGTTTCATGATATAGATTTAGGTTTCCAGACTCAGCCACGTGGTTTGATATGCTCCACTCCCATCTCAGCTGCTTGTGGTGAGTCCTCATCTCTCGAGGATGCGATCTATGTTTTCTATTTCATTTATTTTTCAGTTTTTAAACTTTAGGAGTCAGTTGGGGCTTGTCCCAGCAACTCATCAGTGTAGTACAGACTTTCAGACTTGTACATCAGATTCAACTTTCGTATCAGAGTTTTTTATTAGAAATGTTCTTATAGATTTAAGTTATACTCTTTCAGTTAGCTTCTGCACAATTATGTTTGTTATTAGTTGTTATTCTGATAGAGTTATGCTATGATTATGTCATGTGTGGACTTGGGGCCTTACAGGGTTCCTTGTCCCGTGTCTCGATCCGGGCCTATGTTCGGGTCATGACAAGTATCCATAGTGGTTCCAAGAACCCGTAAGCAAGGTCCAGTGTCATATTCCTCGAGTCTCATATTCATGTCAAGCTTTAATGTCAAGTTATGTTTTATGTCCCCTTCGGTCAATTGCTAGGGTTATGACATTCAATTCGTCCTCCAAGTTTGACACATTATGTGAGTCAGTTACTTTGCATTGTTGAGTCAGTTACTTGTGTTGTTCAGTTAGTCCACTGAGTTAGACGCTTGATCTGAGTTGGATATATATTGCATTATTTAGTTGATAGTCTCTGTATCAGTTTTCTCATTTGCATGATTTGCATTGTTTGCTGCATGCCCTCTCTGGTCCGAGTATCTTATGGCTGATTGTGCGATGCCGAGGGAGTGATTCCACACGCCCTCTTTGCTCTAAGTATTAGATGGCTAAATGTGCGAGGAAATATGTATGAAAATCCTGGTCCAAGTATCAGGTCAGTTCTATAAAGTCTTGGTCCAAATATCAGGAAACTCTTAAAGTCTTGGTCCAAGTATCAGACAACTCTTAAAGTCTTAGTCCAAGTATCAGGCAACCATACTTAAATCCTGGTCCAAGGTTCAGGTAGCCACCGAGTCGATTCTCATAAACTCTAGTCCTACTATTAGAAGTGTTGGCATATGAGTATGTTATATTATGTTATGTTATGTTCATGCACAATGTTTGCAAAATAGGGTAGTCAGTTACAAAGTTACAAAATATCTCTCCACCCTATCTTTTGAGTAATGTTTAGCTTCCATTTTCCATTGTTTATGTTGATAGGTTCTAGAGTACTAGGTCGTAGCTATTCCCTTCTCGGCTTAGTTTATCGTTGGCATTACTTTTTTTACAGCTTTCAGTCTGACATACTAGTGCATTTATTTGTACTAACGTCCCTTCGTCTAGGGACCCTGCAATCGTTCTATAGGTATAGTAGGAGCTCAGATCGACAAATTCAGTAGGAGCTCATATCCATCACAGAGTTGGTATGCTCCCCTCTTTTAGGAGCCTATGTTTGGTTGGGTCATTTTGAGTTTTGTTGTACAAATGGGTAGGTCGGGGCCCATGCTTTCAGTTTTTTTTACCTTTTTAGAAGCTTTTGTGGACTAGTTGTACAGTTGTTCAGGTCCAGTATGTTTTATGGCCTAGCTGGCCTTCTTTAGTTTCTTTTTAGATATTATTGTGGCCTTGTTGGCATTCTATCTTATCATGTTTATTTAGACCTAGTCGGTTTATTTGTATAATTGACTGTGACAGGTGGCCCGGATGGCCTAAGGGTTGTAGTTTAGACGTTATATAGCTGGTTCCTCTATTTCTTCAAAATCGAGTGCCAGTCCCGCCCTACCCCAATTTTGGAGTGTGACAGACTTGGTATTAGAGCGAAGTTGTGGCCCAGGGAGTCCACAAAGCCGTGTCTTGTAGAGTCTTTCCTATGGGTTTATTGTGCACCATACTTATAATCAGGAGACTACAGGGCATTTAGGAGTTATTTTACTCTTTTTACTAACAGTTCGTGCTATAGAGCGAGGTCATAAGTAGTATAATATTTAAGTCATGTTAATGTTTCAGCGTATGCCTGTGATGAGGAGGATGACTGTGCGGTTGATTGGTAAAGTCGTAGGAGAAGGTACCGCTCACCCTCTAGTGGATTAGGGGGACATATTAGATGCTTAGAGCGAGTCCCCTGCCCCGGGTGTTACACTTCCCCCTACGCCAGCCAAAGCAGTGGCAGATAGACCTCCAGATCCTCTAGCACCAGCAATACCTGAGGGTGATAAAGTGGTATACCCTTCCACGCCTGTAGCACCTCCTGTTGCTTTAGAAGGATGGGGTCTTAAGGGATTCATTCAATTGATGGCTAATATTGTTGCTGGATAAGAGCGACGATTGGAGGCGATGGAGGGACATAGAGGTCAGGCAATTGAGATTTTTAGAGCCTGCAAGTTCTAGAGTTTGAGCCCTCCAGTATTTACCAGATCAGACTCGAGCAAGGATCCTTGGGACATCATTGATCAGACCTACAGAGTGTTGAAGGTCATGCGGGCGACAGGGACAGAGGGGGTAGAGTTGGCTGATTCAGACTATGGGATGAGGCTATTTTGTGTTATGAGGCTTGGGCTCGATCTAGAGGAGATGATGCAAAACCAGCTGAGTGGGAGGAGTTTTCTAAGGCCTTTTTGCACTAGTATCTACCCTAAAAGCTTCAAAAGGCCCGAGATGAGCAGTTTTTGCACTTGGAGCAGGGTATGAGTCTACGGGAGTATTGCCTTCGGTTTAACTCCTTGGCCGAGTATGCTCCACACCTGGTTCAGACGATGGAGGTTAGAGTTCATTGGTTCGTGTTAGGTCTAAGGCTTTATATAGCTCATGATTGCATGGGGGTTTCAACTCAGGAGTACATAGATATTGCATGGATCCAGGATTTTGCTCAAAGGGCCGAGGATTTGGCTCACTCAATTTGTGATACTCATAAGGGACAAGAGCAAAGGAAGAGGGCTATAACTGTGAGGTCTTATAGAGATTCTATAGGAGATTTCGAGGTTCAGTCACCCAGATAGCTGGCTCGACCTACAGAGAGTGCTCTACCTCAATTACAAGGGCCAAGGAGAGACTAGAGTTTAGCTCCATTCAGTTCCCAACATCAGGAGAGACCTCCAGTACCCACCTGTGTTCAATGTGGTAAGAAACATCCAAGGCAGTGTCGTTTGGGTCAAGATGTAAGCTATTAGTACAGATAGCCTGGCCTTTATATCCTACATTGTCTGTTGGGGCCAGAGGTAGTACCGCATATCCGACAGGTTCAGCAGCAGAATCATCACCCTTAGTTCGACATTCTAGGCCCAGTTCTCAGCTTGCAGTAGGTCGTGGTAAGGGAAAGAAGGGAGAATCTTCTAGTTCAGGGATAGTGCAGAACCGCTTTTATGCTCTATGTGGTCACCAAGACCAAGAGTCATCGTGGGACCTGAAGGGAGAGTCAGTTTGAGATAGCTCCTGAATTATTAGTTAAGTCATTTGTTGTATCTAAGCCAATTTGGGAATCTATATTCGCTGAAAGAGTGTATCGTGGTTGTACGCTTCGAGTATGTGATAGGTCTATAGTAGCTAATCTAGTTGAACTTCGGATGGTTTATTTTGACGTTATTATGGGCATGATTGGTTAGCGGCACATTATGCTAATGTTGATTGTCAAGCAAAGATTGTCAGATTCCAATTTCCAAATGAGCCATTTCTAGAATGGAAGGACAATGCCACTACGCCTAAAGGTAAGTTTATTTCATACCTTAAGTCCCAAAAGATGGTATCCAAAGGCTCTATTTCTCTCTTATTCCAAGTCAGGGACTGGGCTAGCAAGCAAAGATTGTCAGATTCCAATTTCCAAACGAGCCATTTCTAGAATGGAAGGACAATGCCACTACACCTAAAGGTAAGTTTATTTCATACCTTAAGTCCCAAAAGATGGTATCCAAAGGCTCTATTTCTCTCTTATTCCGAGTCAGGGACAGGGCTAGCGAGCCGGTGACTTTCCAATCAGTCCCAATGGTAAATGAGTTTCCAGCAGTTTTCCCAGAGGACTTAACTGGAGTTCCTCCCGAGAGGGAGATAGACTTTGCCATTGATCTACTTCCAGGTACTCAGCCCATATCGCTCCCTCCTTATAGAATAACTTTAGCATAACTAGGGGAATTAAAGGAGCAGTTAAGCGATTTACTTAAGAAGGGATTCATTTTTGGAATGGAGGGAAAATGCCACTATGCCTAAAGGTAAGTTGATTTCATACCTTAATTCCCAAAAGATGGTATCCAAAGGCTCTATTTCTCTCTTATTCTGAGTCAGGGACTGGGCTAGCGAGCCGATGACTTTCCAATCAGTCCCAATGGTAAATGAGTTTCCAGCAGTTTTCCTAGAGGACTTAACTGGATTTCCTCCTGAGAGGGAGATAGACTTTGCCATTGATCTACTTCCAGGTACTCAACCCATATAGATCCCTCCTTATAGAATAGCTCTAGCATAACTAAGGGAATTAAAGGAGCAGTTAAGAGATTTACTCGAGAAGGGATTCATTCGACCTAGTGTATCTCGTTGGGGTGCACCAGTGCTCTTTTTGTGAAAGAAAGATGGGTTGTTAAAAATTTGTATTGACTATAGGCAGCTGAATAAGGTTACGATTAAGAACAAGTACACACATCCCAAGATTGATGACCTGTTTGATTAGTTATGGGGTGCCAGATGCTTCTCAAAGATTGATTGGAGATAAGGGTATCAGTTATGGGTTAGGGAAGTTGATAACCCTAAGACTTCTTTCAGAACCAGATATGGCCATTATGAGTTTTTAGTAATGTCATTTGGGCTTAATAATGCCCCATAAGCTTTTACGGATTTGATGAATAAGTGTTTAGGATATTCCTTGATGTATTCGTGATTCTATTTATCGATGGCATCCTAATTTATTAACGATCAGAGGCTGAGCATACATATCACATTACAATTGTGTTACAGACTCCCTAAGAGCACAAGTTGTATGCTAAATTGTCTAAGTAGGATTTTTGGCTAACCTCTTTAGCTTTCCTTGGTCATGTAATTACATCTGGAGGTATTAGAGTAGATGGTCAGAAAATAGAGGTTAGTAGTTTTCTGGGGTTGGCATATTACTATAGAGGATCTGTAGAAGGTTTTTCTACTATTTCCACACCATTAACAAAGTTGACTCATGAAGTAGCTAAGTTCCAATGGTCCGAGGCATGCGAGCACAGTTTTCAGGAGTTAAAGGATAGGTTGGCGTTAGCACCTATCTTGACTCTGCCAGAAGGTACAGAGGGTTATTTGTTTTATTGTGATGCCTATAGGATTGGCTTAGGTTGTTTTTTGATGCAACACGGGAAATTCATTGCCTATTCTTTGAGGCAGTTGAGGAAGCACAAGCAGAATTACCCTACGAATGATCTAGAGTTGGCAGTGGTGGTGTTCATGCTGAAGATATAGCATCATTGCCTGTATGGGGTACATGTTGATATTTTTACAAATATCAAGAGCCTTCAGTGCCTATTCTAGCAGAAGGAGTTGAATTTACGCCAGAGAAGGTGGTTGACATTGCTGAAAGATTATGATGTTAGCATTTTGTACCATCCCGACAAAGCTAACATTGTGGCTGATACCTTAAGCCGCAAGTCCATGGGCAGCTTGAGTAATATAGCAGCTGACAAAGTTGAAATGGTGAAGACCATACAACAGTTAGCTAATCTGTACATTAGATTGCTAGATACTGAAGATGGAGGTATTGTAGTTCAGAACACTGTAGAATCCTCCCTAGTCTCAGAAGTCAAGCAACGACAATATGAGGATCTGAAATTGGTAATGCTAAGAGATAGCATTCCACAACAGAAGCAGGCTTTGTTTGAGACGGGCCAGATAGAGTTCTCAAGTACCAGATTTGTTTATGTGTACCAAATGTGGGCAACCTACGAGAGAAAATCATGAGTGAAGCTCATCACTCTCGTTATTTAGTGCATCTAGGTGCCACAAAGATGTATCGTGACCTGAGGAAGTTGTACCAGTGGAATGGTATAAAAAAGGACATCACAGGTTTTGTGATTTAGTGTCCTAATTGACAGCAAGTAAAGGTCGAGCACTAGAGACCTGTAGGCTTGACTCAGAATATGGAGATCCCAGCCTAGAAATGGGAAGTTATTAATATGGATTTTGTTATTAGGTTTCAATGGACAAGTAGGAAGTGTGACTCCATCTAGGTAATAGTAGACAGATTGACTAAATTAGCTCACTTTCTGCCAGTCAGGATAACTTATGTCGCAGAGGATTATGCCAAGTTGTATATCCGTGAGATAGTTCTCCTACATGGCATTCCTTTATCCATTATTTCAGATAGAGGCGCTCAGTTCACAGAAAACTTCTGGAAGTCTTTGCAGAAAGGCTTGGGCACTCAAGTAAATCTCAACACTGCATTTCATCCCTAGACAGATGGACAGGTTGAATGCATCATCCAAAAACTTGAAGATATGCTGCATATCCCTAGACTTTGGACGAAGCTGGGATGATCATATTGCCTTGATAGAATTTTCCTATAATAATAGTTATAAGGAAAGAATTTAGATTGTTAAGTATGAAGCTTTGTATGGGCCAGAGTGTAGATCGCCAATCAGCTGGTTCAAACTTACCAAGGCAGAACTATTGGGGCCAAATCTAGTAGAACAGGTTGTGGACAAGATAAAGCTTACCAGAGATAAGCTTCAGAAAGCTCGTAGCAGACAAAAATCTTATGCTAATATGATAGGCGTCATGCGGTTTGGCCGGAAGGTTAAGCAAAGCCCTAGATATGTTGGACCTCATAGAGTTACCCACAAGATAGCAAAGTATCATATAAGCTGCAATTGCCGCTAGAGTTGGCAGCAGTCCATCCAGTATTTCATGTGTTGATCTAAGGAGACGATCTATACAGAGGTCCCAGTTGCTATCCTTGATCAGCAAGTCAGGAAGCTTCAAACTAAGGAAGTTTCCTCAGTCAAGGTATTGTTGTGAAGTAATAATGTCGAGGAAGTAACCTGGGAGGCTGAAGAGAAAATGAAGAAGAAATATCCTCACTTATTCACGATGTCAACATGATATTAAAGTATGCATTTGATACCTATTTTACGAAGTATCTATTTTGAGGCACATTAAGCAAAATTAATTTCTATTCAGGGATGAATGTTCCTTGGGGGGGGGGGAGAATATTACACCTCGGAAAATGTTTTGTGATTATTTGATGTTTTTTATGCTAGATTAAGGGAAGTATGAGTTGTATATTGGTCGTAGATGACAAGGAAAATGTGTACGAATGAAAAAGCGAAGACTATGTGAAGTTTACATGTAAGGGTTAATTTTAAACGACCATATCTCCCGATATATAATGAATTAGAAGCCCCATGACCTATCAAATTAAAGGTCTTTGAGTCTAGTTTCATACCATCAAGCTGCTCATCAATCGGAGTTCCATGTAAGAAGTTATAGATGTTTTACAGTGGCACTATCAGGCAGTAACGTGGACACCACCCTAAAAATGGGCACCGCCCAAACACCTTTATATTTTAAGTTTTGTGCTATGAGATCATTTTCAACTTTTTCAGAATTGAGGTGCTTGCTTATCCTTTGAAATACTCTCTCTTTTCCAGTAGAAAAGCCTAAGAAACCGAGAGGAATCCCTCAATGAAACACCATCAAAACTCAAGCAAAAGTTCATGGAAGTGAAGGCAACATTGTGGTGAAGTTATTGCTGCCTTGTAGCTTCGTTTTGGCAGTGTTGTTGCTGCGTGTTTGGGACTATTTTCAGCTAAAGTTATACTCCATCTTAGTAGGAATCGTTTCTAAGAAATAGTAAGTAATTTCCCTCTTTTAAAATCTCTAAGAGTCTATGGAATTTTTTAAGGAAAACTAGAAGAAAGTTATGGTTTGCATATTGACTTGTTGTAGTTGTTGTGCTGTTATGTTGATGCGTTTGGGCAGAAAGATTGCTGCGTTATTGCAAAGTGATTTGGAGGAAAATAATCCTATTATATAAAAGGATAATCTCAATAAAAGAGTAAGTGTTTCTAATTGCTAAACTTGCCTAAGAATCCTAGCTAAAGCTAGAAGTTGGAGGCTATGTTGGGCTGCCATCGTTGGTATGTTGTCGTTGAAGTTCTACTCGTTTTTTAAGGTTGAAACAGCTGTGCTTTTCTTAGAATATACTCTATATTTGTGGGAGTTTTTTATGAGAAAAGTGAGGTAATTTCCTACTTCTATTTTCCCTCAAAGTTGTAGAAACAAGTTGAAGTATGAAATGCTACATGTTGCCTTATTTGTTTGTGTTGCGACTATATATTGGTGTAACGTTTTGGATGGATAAATTGGCTTGACACAGCATTGTCATTTGGTGGTTGACTCAATTAATTTAAGAGGGATAATTTCTGATTGTTGAAAAAAAAGAAACGACAAAAGAAAGCTCGCCGGAATAAAAAGGTATGTAAGGCGCCCCGTCCATCGTTCTTTTAAGCACCATTCATACGATGTGAATTGAATGAGCCAGAAACCTATTTAAAGGTATTGAGGCAATATGTTAATCTTCATTTAAGCTTTAGATTTTAATGTTTGATTGAGGTTAAATGTTAAGATTCTGACTAGCTGAAATGTGGTATCTAAAGTGTGATATCGTATTGATTGTTGTCGTAGTTGTACATTGAGTTGGAGACCCCTTAGCGTGGGCATTGTTAGCTGGTCCTTTACATTATTTCATATATATTATATTTATCACATGTAAGGTTCTGGTCACCTTGTGAAATTAGAAATTGAAGCTAAGACGGCGATGTGAAAATAACATACGCTTAAAATGAATGTTTGAGTTTCTAAGGGTAAACGAGGGTGCTGATACAATGATTCACTAGAATGGTAACCTACCGCTATGTATATATGTTTTATAGTTTTTAGAGTCTAAAAGAAATTCCAAAACTCCAATTCCTTAAGTTATTGGTAAGTTACCAGGTTAGCAAGTTTAAGTTAAGTAACGATGACGCCAAGTATCTATAATAGAGTTTAAGCACTCTTAAGTCGAGTTCAAGTTGAGTTAAACTTCATAAGTTGAATCTAAATACTCATATTGAATCCAAGTATTCCAAAATTGGGTCTAATTATCCATAGTTGGTTCCAATAACCCGTAAGCGAGGTCTAGTGTCATATTCCTTGAGTCTCATGTTCGTGTTAAGCTTACAAGTCAAGTTATGTTTTATGTCCCGTTCTGTCAATTTCTAGGGTTATGATGTTCATTTGGTCCTCCGAGTTGGAATCATTATCTGAGTCAGTTACTTTGCATTGTTGAGTTAGTTACTTTGCATTGTTCAGTTGGTCCTCCGAGTTGGACCCATGATCTGAGTCAGATATATATTGCATAATTCAGCTACTGGTCTTAGTATTAGTGTGCTTATTTGCATGATATTCATTGTTTTTCGTGCCCTCTCTGGTACGAGTATCTGATGGCTGATAGTGCGATGTCGAACGCCCTCTCTAGTCTAAGTATTATATGGCTAGATGTGTAAAAAAATATGTATGAAAATCCTAGTCCAAGTATCAGGTCATCCATATAAAGTCCTGGTCCAAGTATCAGGAAACTCTTAAAGTCCTAGTCCAAGTATCAGGCAGCCATACTTAAATCCTGGTCCAAGTATCAAGTAGCCACCGAGTCAATTTACATAAACTCCAGTCCTACTATCGGAAGTGTTGACATATGAGTCAGTTATATTGTGTTATATTCATGCACAAAGTCTACATACCCTATCTTTTGAGTTATGCTGCTATTTTCCATTGTTTATGTTAACATGTTCCAGAGTATCAGGTTGTAGCTATTCCCTTCTCTTGTTAAGTTTATCATTGGCATTACTTTTTTATAGCTTTCAGTCTTACATACTAATGTATTTCTTTGTATTGACATCCCTTCGCCTGGGGACCCTAAAATCGTGTTGTAGGTACAGGTAGGAGCTAAGATCGACGAATTCAGTAGAAACTCAAATCCAGCACAGAGTGGGTGTGCTCCCTTCGTACAGGAGCCTAAGTTTGGTAGGGTCATTTTGAGTCTTGTTGTACAAATGGGTAGGTCGGGGCCCTATTCCATGCATTTAGTATTGTTTTATTCTTTTAGAGGCTTTTGTGGACTAGTTGTATAGTTGTTCATTTCCAATGTGTTTTATGGCCTAGCTAGCCTTCTGTAGTTTCTATTTACATATTATTGTGGCCTTGTTGGAATTCTATCTTTTCATGTTTATTGAGACCTAGTTGGTCCATTTCTATGTACAATTGACTGTGACGGGTGGCCCAGATGGCCTAAGGGTTATTGTTCAGACACTATACAACCAGTTCCTCGATCTCTTCAGAATCGAGTACCAGTTGTTCCCTACCCCAATTTTTGGGCATGACATTGATCCAAATATGAGATTTAGTTTATTTCTATTCATGTTTTCAGATATCAACATGCAACCTTTAATATCAAAATGTTATGATGTTATGACTTATGATATGCATGATTTCAGTTTTTACTTACTCAGCTTGTTTTACTTACCTTGCATACTCAGTACATTCCAAGTACTGACTGCATACTCTATGTTGTATTATTTCATGATACAGGTGTGAACGTTCAGACTCACTCTCGCCATTAGCTAGTCTCCAAGTTTGTCCCAGTGCTATTGTTGGTGAGTCCTCATCTTTCGAGGACCTTTAGTTAGTTGAGTTATGTTATTTTCAGTTTCAGAGTTCTAGTGAGCTAGTTTGGGTGTTATAACTAGCTCGTTAGTATGTTAGAGGCTTTTCAGATATAAACTTGTATTTTCAGCTTTGGATTCAATGTTATGATGTTATCGTTGGTTAGACATTTTGTTATTCAGACTTCTGCTATTTCATAATTCGTTATCAACTTTCTGTATGATGATCTTTAGTTATCATGTTTATGCCATGGGTTGACTTGGAGCCATTTATGGTTTAGGTTGTATGTCTCGATCCGCGATCTCAGCTCAGGTCGTCACAACAGCAATATTTGAAAATCCTTCTACAAACCTCTTATAGTAACCAACTAAACCAAAGAAACTTTTGATGTCAGTTGGGGTTGTAGGTGTGGGACAATTCATTACCGCCTCATTCTTCTAAGAGTCAACTTGAATACCCTCACTGGAGACTATATGGCCTAGAAAAGCCTCCGACTTCAGCCAAAATTCACACATAGAAATTTTGGTGAATAACTCCTAGTCTTTAAGCGTCTGCAGGACTATTCTGATATGACTAGCAGGCTCCTCCTCACTCTTGGATTAAACCAAGACGTCATTAATGAAAGCAAGACTAAACATGTCCAAATAGTGCTTAAATAGTCTATTCATGAAGTCTATCAATGTTGTAGGAGGGTTAGTTAAACTAAAGGACGTAACAACAAAGTCAAAATTACCGTGGCGAGTCCTGAAAGCTATTTTGGGAATATCACACTCTCTAACCTTTAACTAATGATACCCCTGTCTGAGGTCTATCTTTGAGAAATAGTTGGCACCTAAAAGCTGGTCGAACAAGTCATCGATCCTAGGAAGGGATACCTATTCCTGATAGTGACTTTGATCAACTGTCGATAATTAATACACAACCTAAGAGTACCATCCTTCTTACGCATGAAGAGAACTTGAGCACCCCAATGTGAAGTATTAGGGTGAATGAAACCCTTATCAAGAAGATCTTTTAACTGATCTTTTAACTCGTTTAACTCTTTTAACTCGTTTAACTCGGCTGGAGCCACTCTATATGAAGAATAGAGATAGGTTGAGTATCAGCAAGAATATCTATTCCAAAATCTATTTCCCTATCTGGAGGAACATTGGGAAGATCATCTAGAAAGATCTCTAGAAACTCTTTTATGACTAGAACTAACTGAAGAGATGGTGTCTCAACATTAGAGTCTCTCACTCTCACTAAATGATAGACACACCCCTTAGAGATTAACTTTCTAAGCTTAAGGTATGAGATGAAATGACCCTTAGGCTTAATGATACTACCTTCTCAAACTAAGACTGGTTCATTTGGAAACCAAAATTCCAATACTCGAGTTCGACAATTAACTGTGGCATAACAGGAATATAACCAATCCATTCCTAGAATGAAATCAAAATCGACCATGTATAACTCTACTATATTATTTGTGGTGTCTTTATGATGGACTGAAATTGTACATTCTTTGTTGATCTTCATAGCTAAGGACTAACTCACTGACTGGAGTAGAAACACTGAAATCTTCTAAGAGTTATTCTAGGGAGATTCCAATTTAACGGCCACATAAGGAGTCACAAAATATAGAGTAGCAGCTAGATCAAGTAAAGCATAAACATTAATTGAGAAGAATTTTAACATATCAGTCAAAACATCTAGGAAGTTCTTTTGATCCTGGCGACTAGATATAGCATATAGACATTTTTGACCTCCATCTTTCCCTGAAGTAGTACCCTTTTGGGAAAATTTGTCAATTGAGGGCTTAGCTTGGGCTCTGCTGCCCCCATTTCTCTGTTGGAATGGATAATCTCTCAAAACGTGCCCTGTTGATCGCGTCCGTAAAATCCATCTCTGCTCGAGCGACATTCACCCAAGTGGGACCTACCACACTATCCCTATGGTGAGTGTCGAGGGGTTCCCTAAAATATATTACCTTGTACTTGGGACCTTTGAACATTCTTGTTACCTGAAGCTGGAGCATTAGTAGCTTACTGTGTAGGCCCAAATGACCTCTTTCTGAAGAAGCACTTATTTACATTTCCATCTGTTGTAGGGTTTCATTACTTGATAGCTTAGCCCTCTTACTAAGGTGCTCCTCTCTATCCTTTTTCTTATCTTCCTCTAACTGTTGGGGCATACACCATGAGTCTATAAATCTCCATGTCACTGATCAATAGAGAGACCTTACACTCCTTTTTCACGTGCTTGCCTAACCCAAACACAAATTTCCTTATTCTGGCCCTCATATCTGGTACCATCTCCAGAGCATATCTAGATAACTGGATGAGCTTAAGGTTATACTACTTTATGCTTATATTACCCTACGTCAACTTCACAAACTCCTATACCTTAGCCTCTCTCAGCTTTTAAGAAAAGAAGTTGTTTAAGAATGCTTCCTCAAAACTATCCCAAATGGCGGGAACTGCACTTTCACCTCATCCTTGCTCCCGCTGGTCGTACCATACATTAGCCACATCTTTGAGCTGATACAAAGAAAACTCAACTCCCTCTGTCTTTGTGGCATGCATTGCCGTCAAGATTTTCTAGATCTCATCAATACTGTTCTGGGGGTCCTCATCAACCTTAGACCCTGTGAATACTGGAGGGTTCATTCTTTAGAACTCTCTAATCCTTAAAGCAACATAATCATGAGAACTAAAACTAGCTAGTGCTGAGTTTTGACGACTTAACTAAGCAGCCACCAACTGAGTGAGCATCTGAATAGCCCCTCTAAACTCTTCCTCTGAAGTAATAGCACTAAGAGGCTGAGGAACTGGTGTCTCAGAAATCCTTCCACTAGTTGTTGGTGCGTCCTAGGCGCAACACTATATCCCTGAACTGGAGTATGTGCACCATTCTAGGTCTTCACCCTAGTCTGTGGAGGCAAGTTAGCTGCAGCCCTCTAGCTAGTAGTACATTTTGGAGGTATCATCTGAGACACATGAATGCACTAGTTAGGAGAAAGTCTTTATAGAGTTAAACTCTATCACATGATCTAGAGTATGAAAAAAGGGAAGTATTTTCTAACGCCTTGCAGCCTCCCTATTATAGATGTGGCATGCTTCACACCAATAAGACGAACACTACTAGGCGCAACATCATAGACAATCTAGGACTCTTTGAACATAATGCTTTGATACTATGTTTGTCACGCCCCGAGTCTAGACCTTGGACATGGCCGAAACTCAAACCACCTAGTCATCCAAGAGAACTGTAATGCCCTAGAAACCCTAAGACCATACCCAGGAGTTGAAATGGAGAAAACAGAATTTTCTACACCGGGTCACAGAATGAGTCGTCCTGTTACCCGTGTGGTAGGCCACGAGTCGTGGAGTGACTCGTAGGGAAGGCTTTGGACTTGGTTGAGAATTTGGGGATTTGAGTGACCACGGGTGTGACCACGAGTCGTGGTATGACCCATTAGGTCACCCATGGTCAAGGATAGGCGAAGGAAGAAGAAAAGTGGGACAGTGTACTTAATGGGTCCTCACCATGATTCATTGGGAACACCACGAGTCGTGGTGTCGCTCGTGGTGACCCCTTGGTGAGTTCTGGCAGTGTTGAGGATGAAGTGACCACGACACTAATGATCCGTTATGTCCCCCACGGTCACAACAGTGGATTTTCTGGATGTGTACTTCACGAGTTGGACCATGAGTCCTGGTCAGTGGGCACGACATGTTTAGTCCCTCGTTGGGACTAGCAGGGTGATTTTTCTATGAGATTTTTAGGGGATTTTTGTAATTTTCTAAAATCCTAGACTCTGAACAACGTTGTTTTGGACTCTTCCAGGAGGGATTTAAAAGGGTGAGCAACATTTTCCTCTCACCCATTTTTTCGATACTTGGACTCAGCATGCAGAAACTCTCAGGGCTAGAACTAGGGAAATCGACTTCTTCTCAAATTTTCAAGGAATTATCACTGGGATTTCTTCACCAGGTATGTGGGAATTCAACAAGGGAATAGTTCTTCCCTTGTGTCCCTAAAAACCTTGTCTAATTTTTTCTATCAATTACATCCCTCTAGCTTCAAAATGTGAAAAGTTTATAGGTAAATTTCTTTGTGGATTCAAATGAAATATTTCTTATGATTTTAATTGCTTTATTATTTCCCTATTGCTAGAAATTTGTGAAAGATTGTATCTAGTAGAATGATGCAGCCCTAGTCCCCAGTTCAGTAGAAATTAGAATCTTGCAGGTTGAACTAGTTTTCCCTATAGCTTGGTTCTATCAGCTTTAGAATCCACATATTGTTAGTTTATGTTGAAAAGTCATTCAGATTCATGTTAGTGTAGTATCAGTCAGATTTTTACCTTTCTTAGAATTGTCCAGAAATGACAGCTGATTAGTTTGGCCATAGTTAATTCTTGAGGTGTCAGTGATACCTCACAGTTGTAAGTATTAGACTCAGTATCAGATTTTTAGTGGTTCTTTAGAAGGTCATGACACTTTTAGATAAGCAGCTCTGACCAGCCCTAGGACCCCAGCTTCAGATTACAGTTTGTTCTTTAGATGGTTAAGACGCTTTCAGATAAGTAGCTTTGACCAGTCATAAACACCAGTTACAGAAATCGGTTCGATAAGACTCTCAGGGTACTTCTAGATAGGTATTTCCGAATTAGTCTTAGGCCCCAATTTCGATCTATCAACTTAGTAGTCAGTCTAGGACTATCCAGTGGGAGTAGGACTTAGCACTGAGCAGACTAGGGTTCCAGTACATGCAGGTTCCCTGAACTACGTTGCCACCGTAGGTTATATTTTTATTGGCCTCATGGCACCAGACCTAAGATCATTCAGTTCATGCCTTTATACTTGGCAAGGTATATTTGGTCCTACTGATGGGCTGCATACATCAGACTCCGCATCTAGCTAACAAGGTTATATGTTGGTTATAGACTCTCCCACTAGTCAGCTCAGTTCAGTCTCAGATTAGTCTGATCAGATCAGTTCAGTATAGTATTTAAAATTAGTATCTCAGATTTAGGGAATGTCTTTGATCATCAGATAGGGTCATTTTTATCATCTCAGTATATCACGATTTATTCAGTTTTAGTATTTCAGTTGGTCATTGCATGTATTTCCAGTTCAGTTATTTTATTCCTTGTGTACGGTTTCTCCTACTTACTCAGTACATTCAAAGTACTGATGTATACCTTTTATATTGTATCATTTATGATACAACTGCAGGTTCAGTCCCAGCCCCGTTAGCATATCACATTCTGGAGTTCTCAACTACATCGTTAGTGAGTCCTCATCTTTTGAGGACGAGGATTATTTCTTTTCAATTATACTTCTTTCAGTTAGATTTAGTGCTAGCTAGGGGCTTGTCCCAGCAACTCATCCTATAGATAGCTTTCGGACACAGACGAGGTTTCAGATTTTCAGTTTTGTTTTCAATTGTATAAAACTTATGATTTAGTTCTTCTTCATAAATGTTTTATTTTATTATTTCAAAGTTTCTGCTATGTGTTTACTTAGAATTCCAATGTTATGATAGACCATGGGTTGACTTGGGGTTACTTGTGACTCCAAGTATTGTGTCTCGTCCAGGGTATAGACTCGGGGCGTGACAAGAACCCTTAGCCTAACTTACTTACTAGCTGTGAATATAATAAAGTATTGTTAAAGTAATAACTTTATGGGATCAATATAATAAAATAAGATTTATTAGTTGAAACTCAAATCAATGTTAAAAAGTAACATTATTGACTCAACTTTAACTCTATCTATGAAGCCTCTATAAGTGAAGAATAGGCACCGGGACAAAGCTCCTATGACTCTTTGAAAGTAGGAGGCCTCACAATTAGCTTGATGATTGTGAGATCCTAACAAAATGTTTGATGTTGATCCTGTCTTCTTGAAATCTGCATCATAATAAGAAGCAGCATCAAATAGTGTTAGTGTATGGAATGTACATTATGTAATATGGATGAATGAAACAACTGTTAAGAAAAAACTTCTAAACTAAGGATTTAAACTGACAGAATATTAAGTTATGAGTTATTATAAAACACAATATGATCAATGTGTAAAACAGTTTATGCAATAAAATGCATGCATCAAAACAATATCTGCAAAATACATGTTTAATGTATAATTTTAACTAAGGGAGTTTATCACAACTGACACCATCATGAATAAGCACTTTGTTATACCCCGTAGAATTTCCGGCACCTAAATGACTTATTCGCACGTTGGTTAAGCATATTTGAAGGCCATACATGCTGGAGAAAGGCTCGGGAAAAGATCGGACGAGAAACCTGTCGAACCATCGCGGAAGGAGACGAGGCAGAGCCCCTCCGTGATGGCAGCGTGTCACGGAGGTGGAGCCTCCGTGTTGGCTCCGTGACACGTTGGCCTTGTCCAGGCCCAAGTATATAAAGCCCCACTTCGGTTTTAAATGATTAAAACACTTATAAACTTCAGAAAACAGAGAGTAATCAGCAGAGAGAAGATAAGAAGGAAGGAGGTATTATAATTTTCGCCCGATTACGCTGCTAAACGTTGTCCAAACTCAAATTAACCTCAGATACCAAGGTATTTAGCAGTAGAGAGCATTCCTACAGATTTATTTTCGTGAAATACGGCCGATGAATCGTCGAGCTACCGAGCTAAGGTAAGTGGAATTGCTCTAAATTAGTGTCTATGTGTTCCTAGCTGTGAAGTGAATATTTCTCCCTTCTGGACCGCTGGAAAATAGCGAGTTTTCGACCATCTTTCGATAAGCCTAAGTTTAGGCTATAAACTATATCGAAAGTGATGTTGCTCTTTACAATAATATATTTTGTATTAATTGACACATTTATGAATGCAGTTGGGAGAAAATAGTTGAAGTACTGGTCGAGCCTCGTCCGATAGCCGGATAGTTCGAGAATAAGGTATGTAAAGTTAGTTTCCTCGGCAAGTTAAGTAATCTTGGTACAGTACAGTAATTTAAAGGCCTGTAGAATATTCAGAAGTCATGTGTTATGTTTATTACGAATGTTGGTACGATATTAGAAGCATCGAGTTATAACTTGCGTTAGTACGATATAGATTCTAATATAAGTATTAGGAATTCCACAGCATGCTCAGTATGTGATCTGACACAGAATGTTAGTATATCATTGTATTCAGTCGAAACCCAGTAGAGCAATGTAGTATCTGTAAGACATCTCAGAAATAGAATGATAAGTTAAAATGAAGTTGGAAAGCATGTTAGGATTAGTAAATCATGTTACTATAGAAACTCAGTATACAGCATAGTTTTTAGCAGAAATACTATATCATGTTCAGCATTAAACTCAGTACAGTATGGCAGGAGAGTATATTTATATATATATACTATTATTAGTTCCAGCATGTATTAAATACGTACATATCACTATCACTAGTTCAGCATGCAGTATGTACAAACTCTTTATTATCATTAGTTTCAGTATGTGGTATATGCCGATAGTATTACTAGTGAGACTGTTGTATTGTTTGGGGTTGGATTACCTAGCATCCATGACCGCCTAGGGTTAATAGCTGTATCGACTCGTCCGCCAGAGGACGAGGATACGTCGCTCTACGGAGTGGCATGCCATCCCACAGAGGACGAAGATGGGATGCCAGTTTTCCCCATATTGTGCCTTGGTCGGCCCTTATACACCCCCGTCGAGTGGATACGCCCGGAGTGTTGATTCAGGAGTCCTCCGGACTCAGGTACAGTTATAGTCAGGGGCTCAGCGAGCCCAAGTGCATACCTAGGGGACCGGCAGGATGCTTATAGTTATTATAGGAGATGGGACGACCGGGGTAGGGGTATAGATTCTGTGCTGGTTGTACCTCCCGGCTTATGGGGGTCGGGTAAGGTTTGCATTTGCCATCTTATGTTATGTTATGTTATGTTATGCCATGTTATGTTAGATACGAGTAGATCAGCAGTAGAACGATACGTTTCCAGGTATGACTCCTACTCCTTCCAATATAATTGAGAGAAGGTATGACTTACATTATCAGACAGTTAATCTATTCTCTCTACTTCAGTTTCATCAGTTATATTATTGTTTTCACATATTTCTTTCAGTTATTGCTTTACATACTCAGTACCAGCGGTACTGACGCCCGGTGGGGCGCTGCATTACTTGCCTGCAAGTACTCATAGACGAGCAGGCGATACCATGTGATTCCCGTCAGCGACCGAGTATTCAGCTCCTGTAATCCGGAGACTGAATTCCAGAGGGGTATTTTATTTTCTTTTGTTGTATAGTACGGGCAGGTCGGGGCCCTGTCCCGATCATTTCTATTGCTATTGCCAGAGGCTTGCAGTCTGTATGTATATTACCTTGTGGTCAGATGAGCCGGTCGTGTGAGGTCGTGCAGTTGTATAGCTTTTAGTACTTTTGCTTCCTTTATGTTGGCCGTGTGGGGCCATAGTTCGACAGTAGTGGTGACCTTGCCGGTCACGTAGCTATCCAGTACTTCATGGTTAAGTTATAGATAACTAGACAGCATGGTGGCCTTGTCGGCCCGCATAGTTTTCCCCATATTGATATGTTTCTGGTCAGCTGTTAGTACAAGTACATGAGGATATAGGACAATGGGCCGGGGGCTGTGTTTACAGCCGTTATATAGCCCTTTGTTCCAGAAATGTGAGTTAGAGCCAGCCAGACACCAGATGTGCCTAGGCTTAGCAGTCCAGCAGTTCAGGTCCTAGTAGGGCACCAGGTGCCAGTCATACCCCCAAGGCGGGGTGTGACAAACTTGGTATCACAGCAGGTCGTATCCCAGGGAGTCTGCAAGCCATGCTAAGTAGAGTCCTGTCCATGGATGTGTTGTGCACCACATACTATGGGTAGGAGGCTGCAAGGCATGATAGGATGGTTGTCTTTTATTCTTATTCAATCGTGCTGTAGAGCGGTACAATATAGGGTTGAGTCCCTAAAAACTTACCGTATTCTTTGATTACAGATACAAAGACAGATCAGCATTACCCTATTACAGGCAGAAAATCAGATATAGCAACAGAAGAAGGCATCAGCCAGTTACATGATAACTACGGCAGCAGGAGGAGGTACCCGAGACCTCCCAGCATGATACCTTTATCGATACTATCCGCAGTATACATTTATAACGTCAGAATAGGAAGTTAGAAGTGTAATGTGCATACGAGTTGATTTATTTATTAGCTATATAAGATCTGATTAAGATTACAGACAAGGTCAGACCACTAGGTAAGTATAAGAAAGAGAGGGGAATGCAGGAATCCCAAATACATCTTTTGGATATGGTACAGTTAAATGCTTTTACTTGTTGCAATAAGAAAAGGGCTATTCCTACCTCTTGATTTTGATGCCAGTATAGTAAAGGGGCATAAGACTTGAGATGGGGCTGCCAAATCAAGCAGTAAGTAAAGATGGGCTGATTAATCCTAGTAAGTATTGGAAAGTATAAAGAGCCTCTATGATTCCGTAAGTTGTGCAGACCCTTATGATAATAAGCCAGTAGAGGAAGTAACACCGTCAGCTTACCCGAAGCAGGGGTAAAAGACCTGTTAGTGATGGATGCCGGGTAATAGTCAAGTTTGAGTCAGAAAAAGGCCAAGTCTGCCACATATGTTAACAGATAGCAAGATATACCAGTAAGATTATGGTTATGATCCAGTTGTGATATCAAAAGGGTGAGGGGTCATGTGAATCAGATAGGTCTGACTGCAAGTCAGGGGAAGTATGAACTGATACAGGACCAACAATCTTGTTAACAATGAAGAGCAGGTACCTTGAACCCCAGAGTTCAGCTTAAGTAAGATGAGGGAAAGAAGCAGGAATGTCAGATCTTTTGGGGAAATTAGAATTACCCCCGGATTGATAAAATATGGTATTAAGGATTAAGCCTCGGGCCGACAGTAACATTGCGGTTCAGAATACCGCAGTATGTCCGCTATGGAAAAGTTAAGAAGTTACCGATATAGCAATTCTAATCTAGTTTAGCCTAGAGATAAGGCCCATCAGACAGTCATGGGCTCTAAATATATGCCTAGTAAGGCTACAAGATTCGAACGTCGACCCCACATCGCAAGAGTGGCGGAATTTCAAACAGCAGACAATAACTAAAGTGTTTATGTTTGTTACTTTCAGAATGGGGTGACAATGCAATGAAATGATAAGTCAGGGCAAGAGATTTTATTAGGCCGTAGAAGCGGTGTATCATGTACGGTATGAGACTCAGCAGAGCATGTCAGAGATTATGTATTACCGCAGAATTCAGTACATATTGTACGTAGCTATTGATATATATATATATATATATATATATATATATACATATAATAGATATGCTGTGAGTAGATGCCTATAAGGGGTGCAATCACAGATGCTGATTAGTAATAGAAAGTATGTACAGATTGCATTGCAGGACCCCCCCCCCTTGCCAAAAAAAAAGGGGGGGAGAAGAAAGAAAGAAAAGGAGAGAAGAAAGGAGAAAGGGAAAGGAGAAGAGAAAGGGCGGATTAAGTGTGAATTACGTATGAAGTCATAGAAACTATCTCAGTTTTCCGTTATTAGGTTAATAGACTTATGTGTTGTTGTCAGATCTAGGCTCTAGGAGCTTACCAGAGTTAATGGCCTAAAACAGATGGCTAGATGATAAGGGCGCAGTTAGACGGTCTACCGACCAGCTGGCGTCTACATTAGCAGGGAGGCATCCCTGAAGATCGGTAACAGTAGTGCATGTGCCAGAACCAGAATTAGAGATTGAATAGGTATACTTCAGAGATTAGCAATACCAGAATTGTTCCAGTATGTTAAGTGGCCATACATCATTTTCCCAGCCTTGTAGGTGAGAGTCGACCCTAGTCAACGTAGCAGTCATTACAAGGAATACCCCGCAAGTCAGACAAGCCCGTGGGCACCCCAAGAAAGGGGTCCACATCAGAAGTCAGTGACAGACTAGTACTTCAGCTGGTTCTCGTAAGATATTCAGATACAAAGCCCTAGCAGAAGGCCAGTATTTACAGAATAGCTCATAAGATCGAGAATTTCCCAGAATAGCAGTATAAATCCAAGTGGATACACACAAGGCATAGGAAATTGATAGTACCCTGCTAGCACAGTGTTTATTAAGACCAGGAGATCAGTAGACTCCCCGTGAATATCCAGAGATTGATCGCCTGGGAGTAGGTTTGATTAAGCCCAGCCTTACAGTGGTTCAAGCAAAATAACAAAGCGATTAGATGCCCACAAGTCTGCAGTTATGCATGAACTATAAGTACTCAAGTAGAACGGTTAGAGCATTGTTAGACTACTGCCACATTCGGGTCATTCAACCCGACTATTCAGTTATTTAAGGTTATGTAGCCAGATCATTGGAGGTCATGATCAATATCAGGATCCTCTGATCAGATAAAGGCGCAAAGTGCGCAGACGGTCGTTCAGGTTATCCCAGCAACAAGTAGCTTTAGCATGTGGCCGGAGGGCCAGATAAGCTTTAGTTACGGCTGTAAACTACCTGTCGATCTCTTTGGCAAGACAAGTCAGTATAACCATCAATTATATGCCGAGCTCTCTAAGTATGAAAATGTTACATCAGCCAAGAAGAGGTAATGGAGCAACAACCGCTCTTAGCTATAGATCTATTAGAAGTGTGGTGTATGGGCAGCCCGAGCAACGGGAGTTGGTCAGAAAGACACATCTATTGGTCAATTTAGCCGTTCGTGTAATAGAAATGAAGGACAACAGAGCGGTAATCGAGAACACCGTCGTGTCGTCATCAGTTGTGAAAATAAAAAGAATGGTAGTATAAGAATCCTGACCTGGTTAGCAGGGGAAAACGCCAGGTTTTCAGGTAACAGAGGGTGGAGTGCTGCATTGTAAAGGCCGTCTATATGTTCCAGATGTTTCAGGGCTCCACCAGCAGATTCCAAAAGAGGTACATTACGCCGGTTATTCTCTTCACCCCGGTACGACAAAAATGTACCATGACATCAAAGAAAACTACTGGTGGCCAAGTATGAAAAAGGAAATTGCTGAGTTTGTAGCCCAGTATCCTAACTGCCAGCGGGTGAAAGTAGAACATCAGAAACCAGGAGGTGATTCCGGACATAACTGTACCTCTCTGAAAATGGGAAGCAATAAATATGGATTTTGTGGCAGGATCACCCCGTACTAAACATGGATATGATTCCATTTGGGTAATAGTTGACAGGCTGATAAAATCAGCTCATTTCCTGCCAGTGAGGGCTACCTTCTCGGCTGAGGATTATGCCGAATTATATATCAGAGAAATAGTTAGATTGCGTGGAGTGCCGGTATCCATTATTTCAGATAGGGGAGCACAGTTTACAGCTAGATTCTGGCAGTCATTCCAGAGGGGTCTGGGAACGCAGATTAACTTGAGCACAACATTCCATCCTCAGACAGATGGGCAGGCTGAACGTACAATTCAGACGCTCGAAGAAATGCTACGAGCATGTGTGCTAGATTTTGGGGATAGCTGGGATGAGCATCTCTCGTTAATTGAATTTGCTTATAATAATAGTTATCATTCAGCTATTCAGATGGCGCCTTTCGAGGCATTATACGGGCAAAAATGTAGATCGTCGGTGGGTTGGTTTGAAGTGGGGGAATCAGCATTGGTTGGCCCAGACATTGTTCGGCAGTCAGAGGAAAAGATAAAGCTTATCCGAGAACGTTTACTGACTGCTCAAAGCCGCCAGAAGTCTTATACAGATACGCGACGCAGAAATCTACAATTTGCGGTAAAAGACTGGGTATATCTGAAAGTGTCTCCGATGAAAGGGGTAATGAGATTTGGCAAGAAAGGCAAGCTTAGCCCGAGATTCATTGGGCCATATCAGATTTGGCGAAGAATAGGCCGAGTTGCATACGAATTGAACTTGCCTCCAGAGTTAGCATCTGTTCACCCAGTATTCCATGTCTCTATGTTAAGAAAGTTCGTAGGGGACCCTTCTACAGTAGTTCCAGTTCAGGATGTCCAGGTCACAGAAGAGTTAGCATATGAAGAGGTTCCCGTAGCTATCTTAGACAGACAGATTCGCAGGTTGAGGACTAAAGATGTAGCGTCTGTCAAAGTATTGTGGCGTAACAGGAATCGTGAGGAAATGACGTGGGAAGCTAAAGAAGATATGAAAGCCAGATACCCTCACCTATTTCAGGCCTAGTCTGGCAACAGGTATGTCCGTATTATTACTTATGCAGTACCTTATAGTTGATTGTGTGTGAATGAGAAAGATTGATACTTAGCCATCCAGTGAGTTCTAAAGTATTATATACAGTACCTGTATTGGACTTTTCTGCATTTCAGGTTTTTGGTATAGTCCATATTACAGGGGAGACTCTGGCAAAATCTTTCTAAACAAGTAAGTTAAGTAGTCCTCTAGATAACAGTGTACATTCGAGGACGAATGTTCTTAAGGGGGGAGAATGTTATACCCCGTAGAATTTCCGGCACCTAAATGACCTATTCGCACATTGGTTAAGCATATTTGAAGGCCATACGTGCTGGAGAAAGGCCCGGGAAAAGATCGGACGAGAAACCTGTCGAACCATCACGGAAGGAGTCGAGGCAGAGCCCCTCCACGATGGCAGCGTGTCACGGAGGTGGAGCCTCCATGTTGGTTCCGTGACACGTTGGCCTTGTCCAGGACCAAGTATATAAAGCCCCACTTCGGTTTTAAATGATTAAAACACTTATAAACTTCAGAAAACAGAGAGTAATCAGCAGAGAGAAGATAAGAACAAAGGAGGTATTATAATTTTCGCCCGATTACGCTGCTAAACATTGTCCAAACTCAAATTAACCTCAGATACCGAGGTATTTAGCAGTAGAGAGCATTCTTGCGGATTTAGTTTCGTGAAATACGGTCGACAAATCGTCGAGCTACCGAGCTAAGGTAAGTGGAATTGCTCTAAATTAGTGTCTATGTGTTCCTAGCTGTGAAGTGAATATTTCTCCCTTCTGGACCACTGGAAAATAGCGAGTTTTCGACCGTCTTTCGATAAGCCTAAGTTTAGGCTATAAACTATATCGAAAGTGACGTTGCTCTTTACAATAAAGCTATATTTAGTATTAATTGACACATTTATGAATGCAGTTGGGAGAAAATAGCTGAAGTATTGGCCGAGCCTCGTCCGACAGCCGGATAGTTTGAGAATAAGGTATGTAAAGTTAGTTTCCTCGGCAAGTTAAGTAATCTTGGTACAGTACAGCAATTTAAAGGCCAGTAGAATATTCAGAAGTCATGTGTTATGTTTATTACGAATGTTGGTACGATATTAGAAGCATCGAGTTATAACTTGGGTGAAATTTGCTAGTACGATATAGATTCTAATATAAGTATTAGGAATTCCACAGCATGCTCAGTATGTGATCTGACACAGAATGTTAGTATATCATTGTATTCAGTCGAAACCCAGTAGAGCAATGTAGTATCTGTAAGACATCTCAGAAATAGAATGATAAGTTAAAATGAAGTTGGAAAGCATGTTAGGATTAGTAAATCATGTTACTATAGAAACTCAGTATACAGCATAGTTTTCAGCAGAAATACTATATCATGTTCAGCATTAGACTCAGTACAGTATGGCAGGAGAGTATATTTATATATATATACTATTATTAGTTCCAGCATGTATTAAATACGTACATATCACTATCACTAGTTCAGCATGCAGTATGTACAAACTCTTTATTATCATTAGTTTCAGTATGTGGTATATGCCGATAGTATTACTAGTGAGACTGTTGTATTGTTTGGGGTTGGATTACCTAGCATCCATGACCTCCCAGGGTTAATAGCTGTATCGACTCGTCCGCCAGAGGACGAGGATACGTCGCTCTATGGAGTGGCATGCCGTCCCACAGGGGACGAAGATGGGATGCCAGTTTTCCCCATATTGTGCCTTGGTCGGCCCTTATACACCCCCGTCGAGCGGATATGCCCGGGGTGTTGATTCAGGAGTCCTCCGGACTCAGGTACAGTTATAGTCAGGGGCTCAACGAGCCCAAGTGCATACCCAGGGGACCAGCAGGATGCTTATAGTTATTATAGGAGATGGGACGACCGGGGTAGGGGTATAGATTCTGTGCTGGTTGTACCTCCCGGCTTATGGGGGCCGGGTAAGGTTTGTGTGTGCCATGTTATGTTATGTTATGTTATGTTATGCCATGTTATGTTAGATACGAGTAGATCAGCAGTAGAACGATACGTTTCCAGGTATAACTCCTACTCCTTCCAGTATAATTGAGAGAAGGTATGACTTACATTATCAGACAGTTAATCTATTCTCTCTACTTCAGTTTCATCAGGTATATTATTGTTTTCACATATTTCTTTCAGTTATTGCTTTACATACTCAGTACCAGCGGTACTGACGCCCGGTGGGGCGCTGCATTACTTGCCTGCAGGTACTCATAGACGAGCAGGCGATACCACGTGATTCCTGTCAGCGACCGAGTATTCAGCTCCTGTAATCCGGAGACTGAATTCCAGAGGGGTATTTTATTTTCTTTTGTTGTATAGTACGGGCAGGTCGGGGCCCTGTCCCGATCATTTCTATTGCTATTCCTAGAGGCTTGCAGTCTGTATGTATATTACCCTGTGGTCAGATGAGCTGGTCGTGTGAGGCCGTGCAGTTGTATAGCTGTTAGTACTTTTGCTTCCTTTATGTTGGCCGTGTGGGGCCATAGTTCGACAGTAGTGGTGACCTTGCCGGTCACGTAGCTATCCAGTACTTCATGGTTAAGTTATAGATAACTAGACAGCATGGTGGCCTTCTCGGCCCGCATACGTTTCCCCATATTAATATGTTTCTGGTCAGCTGTTAGTACAGGTACAGGAGGCTATAGGCCAATGGGCCGGGGGCTGTGTTTACAGCCGTTATATAGCCCTTTGTTCCAGAAATGTGAGTTAGAGCCAGCTAGACACCAGATGTGCCTAGGCTTAGCAGTCCAGCAGTTCAGGTCCTAGTAGGGCACCAGGTGCCAGTCATACCCCCCAAGGCGGGGTGTGACACACTTGATTCCCAACTATCTCGCTCAAGATGGCAATGCCATCCAAAGCCTTTCCAAGGCAGAGGACGATCACTATATGTGGATTCATGACTGAGACATTACCATGGGTTATTTGAGGAGTCACCCAAATCAACGAAATGATCCTAACTTACGTTGGCTATATAGTTTTGGGGCTTACGAGTTATCTGAACTCTTCACTCAACTTGCTGTTAAATAATCCTCCCAAAACTATGATCATATAAATATGCCTATCTGAGGCAACTAAAAATAATTTTTATAAAGCACTTTAGCTATAGTTATAATAGATGTTTAAAACACTTGTTGAGCCTTGACTCAAAATCTCTGTAATTTACTCGTGAGCTTAGGCTCAAAATATACTTTGAAAACTTTTGAGCTTTTATGCTCAAAACCTTTGATTTTCAAAAATAAGACTTTACTCTAGCTTTTGAAAATCATACTATAAACCATGCTTTCTTTCTCAAAATAGCTTTATGAAAAATCTCCACAAATCTACTCATCCATATGAAAACAATGCATTTATCTCAAATTACAATGCTTTCAAAATCATGACTTTGATGCAATTGGGTTTATGGGATAAGAGGCATGAACCATCATCAATCAATAAAAACGCAACAAGAAAATAATGATCAACAATCAGGAGAGTAAGATCATAAAATCAATATTTAAAGAATACAATAGATATAACTCAATATGAAGAATTCAACAATGAATAAACTAACAATAGGGAGAAATACTCAATGAAGAATTGGGCAAAAACCATAGATTTAATTTCAATAAATTCTTATATAGATGTAGGGAATGAGGAAGAATAGAAATCTCACTTATGCTATCCTTATATTGTCACCCCCCGAGTCTACACCCTGGACGGGAAATGGTACTTGAAGCCATAAGTGACCCCAAGTCAACCCCTGATCTATCATACACTGGTATTCTGAGTAAAAAAAATATAGCGGAAGCTTTGAAATAATAGCATACATGCATTTATGAAAATAAAACTTAAAATATAAGGTTTAAGAACATCTGAAATCTGGCAATAATTCTTTTTGTCTGAAATCCCTCTAACTGATGAGTTGCTGAGACAAGCCCCGAGCTAACTCTAAGTCAAGCTAAAAATAATAAACCAACTGAAAGAAAATAAAATAAGGCCCTCGAATGATGAGGACTCACACTTCAACTGTGGTGGAGGAGGATATAAATCACAGCGGCTAACGATGAGTCTGGGAACCTACACCTGTATCATGAAACGATACAACATAAAAGTATGCGTCAGTACTTTGAATGTACTAAGTAAGTGGGAGAAAGCATAACAGAATATAATGCCTGAACTAAAATGACATGCAATGACCAACAAGTAAGCTGAACTGAACTACTGAAGTAAACTGAAATGGTCAAGATGACCCTATCTGATGGTCAAAGACATGCCCTAAGTCTGAAAGTTCTGAGTCTGAAATACTGTACTGAACTGGGCTAAACTGATAGAACTAGAATTGAACTGAGCTACTTATTCTGAAACTAGACTGGACTGACTAGTGGGAGAGTCTATAACTGACATATAATCACGTGAACTAGACGTGGAGTCTGATATATACACCGCACTGGTAGGACCCAATATACCTTGTCAAGGTATAAAGGCATGAACTGGGTGATCACAAAAGTCTGGGGCCAATCAGGCCAATAAATACTGTAACCTACGTTGGCAACGTAGTTTTGGGAACCTAGGTGCGCTGGAACCTCGGTCCGCTCGGTGCTAAGTTCTACTCTCACTAAAATTCCTAAACTGCGTACTAAGCTGATAACTCAAAAGTGGGTTCCAAGACCAGTCAGGGATACATGATTGAAAGTACCTTGAGAGTCTTATCGGACCATATTTTGAAACTGGGTTCTAGACTGGTCAGAGCTGCTTATCTAGAAGCGTCATAACCATCTGAGAACAAACTGTAAATTGAACTGGGGTCCTGAGGCTAGTTAGAGCTATATATCTAAAATGTCATGACCTTCTAATGGACCAATAACTTAATTCTTAATCTAATTTTAATAACTGGGAGACACCACTGACACCTCAGGAAAAGACTGAAGTCAAACTGATCAGTTGACAATTTCTGAATAGTTCTAGACAGGTTCTATATTCTAACTGAACTGAACTACTAAGTAGCTAATAGAGAACCCAACTCATTCCAATAACACGGGAATTCCATAATATGGAAAATTTTCAATAATTAAAGAAACCTTATCCAAAAAGGCTAAAATCATTCTTATCAATGGAGTATTTACTCAACATATAAATAATAAGAAATAATAGAAAATTCAGCCCAAATCACACTTCGCAAACTAGATTATATTTAATACACAATTAGTCTCTACTAAAAAATTTAGGGCTTAAATTCACTTTGGCAAGAACATAAAAAATTCAAGTAAGAATTGATGGATATCATATCAATAATAAGCAAGGATATCATTCTATGTGAAATTAACAAATAATAACATATAATTTCTTCGTATTCAAAAACATAGGGCCAAAACTGATAGAAAAACTATGTGAGGAGTGATGGGGGACACAAAGGAAGAAAAATTTCCCTTGTTGAATTCCCACATACCTGAGTTGAAGTTTCTTGATGGAGAAAACTTGTACTTCTTCAATGGAGGAAAACCCTGGGCTTGCTTGAAGGGTTCTTGAGAGGAGAGTTTACGGTGACTTTTTTGAAAACTTAGAGTGGGAATGAGGAATGAATCATTTTTATCCACTAATAGGTCTTAAATTATGACTAAAATGACATATTTTCAAGTTTAGGAGTATAGGAAGTTACTAAATAGCCCTTAGAAAGTCACAGGGAAACACTATCAGGTGACCCTAATGGGTCGTGGTCAGTGACCACGACTCGTGGTGACACTCATTAGGTGCACTGCCTAACAATTGACTAGGGTTAGTAACGGGGAAATAACGAGTCGTTACTGGTGATCACGACTCGTGGTCACAATCCATCAAGTACACTGCCCAACTAATTAAATTCCTGACCTGGCCTGCTCACGAATGACCTAACAGGTTGTGGTGACTAACCACGACTCGTGAGGTATTCCGTTGGGTACAGTGCCTCTCCCTTATCATATCTCAATCCTCCTTCCCACGACTGACCTAATGAGTCATTAGGTCTCTCAATGACCCGTTAGGTGAGTCATTCTGTGACAATTTCTACAGATTTCCTAATTTTCTGATTTAAGTCCCGGATCTAAACTTTGAGTTTCTGTGAAATTACATACATACCTAGAATAAAGTACATAGACTCAAGCTTGAAGAAACCCAAGGTTGAGGATGATGAATCCCTAGCTTGCTTGATGACTGAGTGATTAATGATCTTGAACTTACATTATTACAAGAGGGAATAAGAGTTTAGACTAATTAAACATTAAATATATTCATTAGGAATCCAAAAATGTTTTGGTTTAGGTAACAAAAATATGGAAAGTTACTAAACTAACCTTGGAATCCCGTCTATAAAAATCACCTACCAATGATGATGTATCACTTGACGATTTGTCAATGGACTTGACAGTTCGTTATATGTGTATGTTAATATAGGAGCAAATTAATCATTTTCTAATCTTCTCCTCACAACCTGTCAGAACACCTAACACAATGAATCATTACCTAAGCTAATAGATCATTTTCTAATTTGTTGGAACTTGGAAGAAAATATCATGTTTCAAAACTTTGATTGGTACGACTTCACCTAATGATACATTAGGTCACATAGCGGCTCACTGGTGAGTTATTCTTTGATGCTGGTCTGGCTTCTAATGGTTTTCTACTTCATTTTTAGGTCTGATCTTAGGAGCTTTTGGGGGTCGTTACACTTTCTAGGTAGATTTTCGAGTTAGGCTAGTTCTATTTACATTATTAAGTTCCTTATGTTGCTTTATGCAACTTACACTTAAAAAATGTGGTTGTTGGTTTGGTAGTGGTTTTTAAGTTTTTCTAGCCTTTAGGGCTTGAATTAGGGCATTAAAAATTGATGTACAGTGGGTTATTGATGATTTGAAAGTCGATCCCTAACCGATCTATGCTTAAATTTGGAAATTTTTTTGCTAAAAGTCAAATAGCCATTGTTGGGGTCGGGGGCTATTGGGGAATACAATTGATGAGTTGGTAATTCACCAACTCAGTAGGGTTTTAAGAATGATCTTTTTCTTTGTTTCCAACTCATCTAGGAAGGTTTTATGCCTTTTTTCCTTTGATTTTATAGGTATTAGGTTCAAACAAAGAAAACAAAGAAACTGAACAAAAAGCAGGTGCTGGGAAAGGGAGACCTACGTTTTGCAAGATTGGACACCGGCAGAACGCAGGTGAGACGCCGAAGTGAACTGCCCTTAATCTGGACAGAAGCCGCGGAATGCAGTCGGGCACCTGTGAAATGTAGGTGCAGATGGAAAAGCTAAATTGGACAAGCTACTGAGACCTGTGAAGCACTCGTGTTTCACGGATGGGCACCTGCAAAACGTAGGTGCCGCGTAAGTGACGCTGTACTAAAAAGGGAAAAGCTGTCCAAATCCGATACAAGAATGATTTAGAAGCTTCTAAGGGTAAATTGGGAATTCGTGCAGAATAATGAAAAGCAAACTTTTCCTATTTTTTACACATTTTTCATCTTTGTAAAAGAAAGAGAGAATTTCTAGAGAGAGAGAATTATAGAGAGAAGCAAGAGATAGTCTTCTTCTCCTTCTTATTCTTCAATACTTTTAGGGTAAGAAACTATCCATTGAAGTATACATTGAGGCTCAAATTTACTATTCAATTATAGATGTGATTGAATCTCTTATTGATTTTGTTATTTTATTTACATTCATGAGTAACTAAATTGACTGCTAGGGGTGTGCGCTTGATGTGGGTTGAGATTTGATTGGGTGTTGTTAATTTATTCTTAGAATTATTATTATGCATGAATCTAATGATTTCTCTAAGTTTAAATGAAAATATTTGTCATTGCAAATATAGATTGTATTTACTTATCTTGCTCTTGCTTGAAAAAAGAAAGTAAGGTATCAGTGAGAAAGCATTATGGGAATTTGTGTTTTGTAAATGCGGGGTTAGGCTAGATATTGCTAAAACCCATTTTCATAACACAATTTAAGTATTAAAGCTATAAATAGCTTAATTCTTCCCCAAGCCAATATGGGTAATCTGCTAATTGAGCTTGAGGTTTGAAAGAACTCAAGTAGAATATGCCCAAGTGGTCGAAAGACATCAGGTATAGACTTGTCCATGGCTATTCATATTAGTAGTTGATTCTTAAGACTTGTTGATTAACCCCAATCCTATCAGTTCCCCATCAATAGCACATCCCTAGTATTTTCTCTCATTGTTGCTTCAACTTGCATTACATCATTTTGATATTGAGTAGAGTCATATAGCATTTTAATTTTTCCCCCGACATTTATTTTCTGTATTGTGATACAATGACGCTAACTAGTTTAGGTTTACATACAACGATAGTAGTTATCTATCCCTATTCCGTGTAGATTCGACCCCGACTCATAAAGTTGGGTAAATTATATTGCTAATGACTATGTACACTCTCTCCTAGCGAGAAGTAGATTTGGACGTGATCAATTTTGGTGCCGTTGCTGGGGAATAGGCATTGATAGCCTAGAGTTGTTGTTAATACAAACTATTTAAGCATCTTGTACAAATTTACATTTGTTGTTGTTTTTCACTTCTTGTTTAGGTTGGATCTAATTATCCAAGACTCACAAGTGGGCTCTGTAGATGGCCACATGGACCAAGACGAGGATGAGCCCATTTTGCTTGATGTAGCAGGTGCCATTCGCCTACCACCTACGATAGGGAATGTGGTGTTACATATGACCAACACTATGTTATACTTACTACAAATGAAAGGATTCTTTAGACGGCAACCAAGCAAAAATGCTAATAGACAACTTCAAAACTTTCTTGAAATCTGCCAACCCTTCAATCTCACCAATATTAGCCAACAGTCGATTCGACTAAGGCTTTTCCCATTCTCATTAACAGGAGAAGCCATTGTTTGGCTAGAGGAGCTACTCCCGGGGTGTATTACTTCGTAGAAATAGTTGACGGAGACTTTCTTGGGTATGTTCTTCCATCCATCGAAGATGTTGCAGTTAAGGGATGGAATCACCAATTTTAGATAACTCCTGGGTGTGCTTTTGCATAAGGTTTGGCTCCGATTCAAAAAGAAAGTTGCAATATGTCTAAATCATGGGTTGACTGATGGAGTTCTTCTCTAAAGCTCTATCGCTGTGGTCAATAATCTTGCTGGTGGGTCCGTGATGGACCAAATATATGGATCGGCCAAAGCTTTCTTATATCGGATGAAAAAGACGAATCGAGCATGGCACACTAGGGACATCAAGGTATCCTCAAGTGGTGCTAGTTCCATCCTTGTGACTGCATAGATGAGAAAACGTGATGAAGAAAGGGATGAGACCTTGGTCAAAATGATGACCTATCTTGAGCTAAAGACTAGGCATGTGGCGGGAGTTGGTGTCAAGATTCTAAACGTAGTTGGAACCCAAGGCCACATGCAATATGAGGGGGAGGCTTCACCTCCAAGATATGAACAAGAGTGTTAATATATTCTTGGCCAAGTAGGTTTTTCTCATCCGGGATATCAAGGTTCTAACAAAGGCCCTTGGAATCCTCATGACGAGAATCAAGGTTGGAGAAATCAGAATAGTCAAGGGTGGAATGTTAGGAATGAGAGATGGGGAAACCGTGAATAAAAATCGTGAAGGGGAGTGATACAATAGAAGTTCAAATCCATATGTCCTTCTCAAGGTTGAGGCACCCCAAATGCAACCCGGAGTGAGTGATATTGGTAAGTCCAAGATAGATGAGATGTTGGCAAGAGTTTTTAAGAAGGTTGAGTCCACGAAAAGTGGGGTAAGGGAGCTTAAAGGGGAGGTGTCTAACCTCGCCTAAATAGTGAGTTCTTATTTAGCTTGTATTAAACATTTGGAAGCTCAAATGAACCACCTTTTGTCCCAAATAAATCCCCGAACGAAGGGTACCTTTCCTAGTAATACCATACCAAATCTAAAGAAGGATGGCCATTGCATGGAGATTGTTACTAGGAGTGGGAAAGTTCTGGCCGATGCTAGTGTGAAGGGTAAACATGTTGTTGATCCAATCACAAGTGATGGAGTGAGAGATGCAATACCAAAAACACCAAGTTTTGTTGATAATGAAGAGGAATTCGAAGAGGAAGGAGTGGTTGTTACTCCCAAGGATGTTTATATTAAGAAAAAGGGCGAGGAGTCCCAAAATGCACAAGACAAAAAGCCTAGAATCCCACCTCCTTACCCTTAGTGGTTAGAGAAAAAGAAAGAGTACAACTAGTTCAAGAAATTCATTGATATGTTTAGCAAGTTGTCCCTCAGCATACCACTGGTTGATGTGTTGCTCCAAATATAAGGATATGCAAAATTCATGAAAGAGATGCTGAAGAAAAAAATAGATAGTGGATGCAGGCACAAGGGAGGTGTCGCATCACATTAGTGTTGTGATGGCTAGTAGCCTTGTTCTGAAAAGAGATGATCCTGGAGCATTCACTGTCCCTTGAACTATTGGGATGTATATGTTCAATAAGGCACTGTGTGATCTCATGGCTAGCATCAATATAATGCCTCTCATAATCTTCAAGAAGTTAGGTTTGGGAAGTACCAAGCCTACAAAAATGAGGTTGTTGATGGCAGATTGTTCAATCAAGCGTCCTGTTTGTGTTCTTGAGGACGTCTTAGTGCGGGTGGACAAGTTCATTCTACCAGCCGACTTTGTCGTGTTGGACTGTGACATGGGTATTGAGGTGTACTTCATCTTAGGGAGACCATTGCTAGCCACGGGAAGAGCACTTATAGCTAGGGAACTGAAATTTATAGGTTGTGGTGAAGAGGTCACTTTTAACGTATATCAACCAATAACATCCCCAAATGAATGTAAAGTGGCTACAGTACTTAATGAGGACGAGGAGCAACGGAGTGCAAGTTAATATGAAGTTGATGGGGTGGATGATCCTTCCAATGAATGATGTTGGAGAGGAACCCATCGAGCCACGATGTTAATAAGGCGCTTCTTAGGAGGCAACCCAAGTGCTTTTAATTCAAGTAATTTTTTATTTTTGTGTTGTTTTTTGTGATTGTAGGGTGATTGGGTGCCAAACCATGTGAAATATAATAGGGGAAGAGTTGCGTCAGACTTGAAAAACGCAGGTAAGCATCCATCAAACGCAGCTCAAGCACACCAAGAGACTAGAAAGTCGGAAGAAACTGAAGGGCTTATGTGCTTCACTTGTGAAATACGGGTGCCAAACTATGAAAGTCGGTATGGCGCAGCCCTAAGCTAGAATACCTAACAACAATCTAAAAATATGAGCAGACTTGCAAGCCACCTGCGAAATACAGGTGTGCATCCGCTGAACATAGGTCAAGCGGCGGCTAGAGGCAAAATACTAGGCATAAAAAGAGGTAACCTATGTTAGAACTGTGTTGTGCAGTTGGCCGCCTGCAGCCCAGGACTAGCGCATTAAAATGTTGGCCGGCCCATTAACTAAACCCTATCCGTGGCCAACCCAACCGGTTGAAATTCTCCCTTACTTCTCAAAACTCACATTTTCTTCACCTTTTCACCTTCCCCATGATCCCAACTACCACCTATTTTATCTTTCATATTGACCATTAAATCCATTTAATCCACCTCTTTAACCACCAATCCCTTCAACTCCATTTCTTCTATAAAGACCTATTCACTCTCACGTTTTGTCCATCACTTCTTAAACTATTTTCTCACTTAACATAAAGAAATTCAAGCTTTTTGGGATGTCCTTGGTCGAGAAAAGAAACTTCAAGTTCTCAATTTCTCTCATTTTCTCTTCTAGTTGGTATGTGTACCTCTCACTCTTGTTTTTTTCTTGATATTTGGAGGTGATTAGTACAAAATAAAGAATGTTAATTTCATACTTTTCTTGACCAATGTACCCCCATTAAACCTCTAGTGTTTCTCATTCTTTGAATAGATTATATGTTGTAGATATGGTGGGAGAGTAAAATTGCAAAACGTGGGTAGAATTTCTTCTGATAATATTATATATCTTCCATATGCCCTATGATTTGGAATTTAGTTGGGGGTAAAATCAGAGTAACCCATGTGCTTGAAATGCATGATTTTCCCGATGATAGATATGATGACATCTTTCTCAAGGAAAAATCATCATTTTTGTTTTTTTGTATTGCTTCAAATGCTTAATATGAAGAGGAGATTCATGAGATAATTGTAAAATTAAGTTTCTATAATTTTTGGGGTTGTGCACTCGACATTTCCCGATGATAGATGGCATAACGTCCATCTTAAGGGAAGGCGTTAAGTGATCCTAAGATTTTCTTGTGGGATTGATGAATATTTTGGAGAAGTCTAAGTACCCGTTATATGAAAAAATACTCATGCTTGTATGAAAAATTGGCCTATTTATAGCTGTGGAAACGGTTGAGTCACTACCAAGCACCTGTGAGTCACAGGTGGGGAGCAGCGGAATGTAGGTTATGGCCACTGCAAACCACCGGTGCTACACCTATAAGCCACAGATCACCATTAGACAAATGAAGGTAACCACAATTTTAGCCCAATGTTCTTTCGCAGACCTGGGATGGACCTGCGAACAATGGCGCTATATGATATTATGTGGGTTTACAACACTTTTGATGCTTAAAACTAAGAAAATATGCATGGTCTAAGGTGTATTTATACAGATATGAATCACTTTTACTTTTTTTTCAGGGAAATAAGGTGTTGGAGTTGAAAGATGTGGAAGAAGGAAAAAGATTACAAAAATTGGGCCAAATACAGACTTCACTACGAGTCGTACCTTGGTGGTACAAGTTGTACTGTAAGTCATGGTGAACTTCAGAAAAATATGTACAAGGTACTGGCCAAGTAGGACTCTTGGTATGAGTCATACCATCCTGGTACAAGCCGTACTATTAGTCGTGGAAAATATCAGAAGGATGCACTTTGATTAGTTTCCTGATAAGGACGGAAACCACGAGTTGTGATGACTGCCTACGACCCGTACCAAGGAGTCGTGGTAAAGTTCAAAACAAAGTTGAATGGTAGAATCCCATGGTACAAAAGGAAACCACGAGTCGTAGGATCAAGGTACGAGTCATACCAAGACACTCGTGGAAATATTTAGAGTATGCCAGAGATCTCGAATTTAGACCACGACAGGATTGTATGAATCATAGGTGCATTGAACGAGTCGTACAAGCTCCTAGCACTTGGTCAAATTCAGAGCTGCCAGGAATTATACGAGTAAATCTACAACTCATATGATCAAGTTACGAGTCGTATGAGATGGCGATGGAAATTATTAGTTTTTTCTGTTAATTAAGGAAAGGTTTGTAATTATTTATGTAAAACTTTTCTAGGTAATTTTTGTTAGATATTGGAAAGAACAAATACTTTAAAGGAGAATTCGACTTTTGTGAGATCTTTTCTTGAGTTTTCCAATATTCATGGGTTTTACTTCATTGTTCTTGAATTGATCAAAGTTGAATTGTGAAATAATCAAGTTGATTTTTATTTCACTCTTCATTTTAGGTTCTTTAATTTTGTTTTCTTTAATGAATGCTAATTCTTTGCTTACAATCATGAGAAGATAAAACCTCCACAGCTAGGATTATTGGAACCATGGAGGATTAACCAACTAGAGTTTGCCCAAAGTGATTCCAAACTAATATGAACGCCTGAATTGTCTTCTCCTCATCTTTAATGTTTCTTAGCAATGCAATATATTAGTACTTGCCTAAATTCTTTATTTGCCTTAAATTAGAGAAATAGAGATTAGGAAAAGAGAAGAACAATAAAGCCTTAAACTTTATGGTTCATTATATAACTTGAGTTGCGGTCACAAGATAGTTAATTTGGAATAAATTGATAACGGTTAAACAAAAATCACTCAAGAGACCAAATTTACTAATTTAGTATAGTCATCCAATAGGAACGAACCAATCATTTGGATGAACCTATGTTATCAGTTCTACAAGCTAAGTATTGAGATAGATCACGAGTGTAAAAACCCAAAGTTGTAACACCCCAAAAATCCTATGACTAAACCCTTGATTTGAAGTTGATCATACAAAGAAAACTGGAAAATTTCCTCACAACAAGCCTTAGTATGACTCGTAGGAGGATTGTACGAGTCGTACCAAGGACTCGTAGTGTGTTCCAGAGAGCTCAGAAAAATCTAATTTAGAAGTCATGGAAGGCTCTCATGACTCGTGTTAAGTCAATACGAGTCGTACCAAGGTTTCATGGTATCATTCAAAGAGTTTTGCAGGAAAAGGCAAGGAAACCATGATTGGATCCTACGATCTGTATCAGGTTGGTATGAGTTGTAGTGAAGGATCATAGATAGGAGGTTCAGAGAATTTGCAAGGAAGGATCAGTAGCGACAAAGACTCAATACGAGTCGTAAGATAATGATATGACTCATGGTATTAAGGTACGACTCGTACCGGGGGTTTCAGCAACCTTTTTAAGTATTCCAAAAGCCACGAATGGCATACCACGACCAGTAGGAAGTCACAACGAGTCATGGTACGACCCGTAGCACTAGACAGATAGATTTTTGAGAACTTTTTCCCAGGGTTATTTTATTAATTTTCTATGCTTCTAACTCTTAAACTAGGTCATTTTAGGCTTCTGTTGGGACGAATTAAAAAGATTTTCCTAGTCTAACCCCTCACTCTTCTCAAAACCACCGTAAAGTTCTTCTTCTCCCTTCTTCTCTCAAGGCTCAAGAACTAGGGTTCCTCTCCAAGGTGCAGCAGCTTCAAGATCTTTAGAGGGAACCTTCAATCATGTATGTGGGACTTTTAACAAGGGTATCCCTTCACACTTATGTGCCAAAGTTTCCAGAAAACCCTAGCTTTATAGTGCTTCTAGAGATCATAATTTAGGGATTTTCTTTGACTGTAAAATTTCTCCACTTCCTCAATAGTGTTAAACTACCATGACTAGAATTCTTACATGCGTATGATAGTATGTTTAGCTATTAAAGAATTCCTTAAATTCTATTATTTTCTTTAGTTTACATGAGTATTTTCTAATTGAAATTCATGTTGTAATTCTATTGATTCAGTTTGCTTTCCTTAGTCTTGATCTTGATCATAAATTCCGGTAAAACTTGCATGATTTAGACTCAAACAGAAAGGTTATGTTGATATGGTAGATGTTACTCAATTTATGAATGATTAGCATAGATACTTGAATAGAAGCTAATATCTTGGTATATTCAGTTTCAGAGTCTCAATCAACACTCAGAACACTTAGAGTTTTACAAAAATATCAGCTGATAAGTTTGACAATAGTCGTTTCTTGAGTGTTAGTGGTGCCTCCCAATTATCAGTTATTAGACTCAGATATTAGTTATCAGATTTTAGTGGTTCTTTAGATGGTTATGACACTTCTAGATAAATAGCTCTAACCAGTCTTAGAACCACCAGATTCAGCCTCAGTTTGTTCCTTAGACGGTTACGACGCTTCTAGATAAGCAGCTCTGACAAATCTTAGAACACCAATTTCTAGATCCGGTGTGATAAGACTCTCAAGGTACATCCAGATAAGTATCCCTGACTTAGTCTTGGGCCTCAGCTTCAAGCTATCAGCTTAACAGTAGTAGTCATGTTAGAACTATCTAGTGGGACTAGGACTTAGCACCGAGAGGGTCGGGGTTCTAGCACACCCAAGTTCCAAAAACTACTTTGTCACCGTACGTTATGTTTATTGGCCTTATGGACCCAGACAATGATCTCACATTCCATGCCTTTATACCCTAGCAAGGTAATTTGGTCCTACCGATGGGGTGTGTACATCAGACTTCACGTCTAGCTCACGTGGTTATATGTCGGTTATAGACTCTTCCACTAGTCAGTCCAGTCCATTTCTGGATAAGTAGCTCAATTCAGTTCTAGTTCTATCAGTTTAGCCCAGTTCAGTATAATACTTCAGACTCAAAACTTTCAGACTTAGGCATGTCTTTGACCATCCGACAAGGTCATCTTGACCATTTCAGTTTACTTCAGTAATTCAGATCAGCTTACTTGTTGGTCATTACATTTCATTTCAGTTCATACATTATATTTAGTTATGCTTTCTCCCACTTACTCAGTACATTCAAAGTACTGACGCATACTTTTATGATGTATCATTTCATGATACAGCTACAGGTTTCCAAACTCAGCATCGTTAGCCGATGCGATTCATATCCTTCTGCGCCACAGTTGAAGTGTGAATCCTCATCATTCGAGGTCCTTATTTCATTTTCTTTCAGTTGGTTTATTATTTTTAGCTAGACTTAGAGTTAGCTAAGGGCTTGTCCCGATAACTCATCAGTTAGAGGGCTTTCAGACTACAGATGTTCTGAACTTTATGCTTTAAATTTTATTTTTATAAATGCTTTATATTATTATTTCGAATCTTCCACTATGCATATTTTACTCAGAATACTAGTGTATGATAGACCAAGGGTTGACTTGGGGTCACCTGTGACTTCAAGTACTGTGTTACGTCCAGGTTGTAGGCTCGGGGTGTGACAAACTTGGTATCAGAACACTAGGTTTAGAGTATCCTTGAAGTGTCTGAAAGTCGTAGTGAGTAGAGTCCTTTTCATGGGTGTGAAGTGCGCCACACTTATAACGAGAAGGCTACGAGATGTTATTAGTAAAACTCTTTTGTTCATACTCTTTATTGTGCGTTAAAGTTCAAATCCAGAAATGTCCTTCAAACTCATGCTCTGTTTCACTTTAGTGAATCATGCCTCCAAGATGCGGTAATGGAAGAAGGGTCGGTAACGCTAATAGACCTTCCCCACCAGCCGCGGCACCTCCTCAAGATGATTCGGTATCTATAGTCGAATTCAGGGCGGCCATTCAACTGCTGGCCCAAACAGCCACCAACTAGGTGAACCAGCAGGTGGTTCTAATAGCCACAAACGGGTCTGCAGCAGCTGCGAGGGTGTGGGACTTGACCCATATGAACCCTTCATTGTTTTAGGGATCCAAGGTAAGGGAGGATACCTAAGAGTTCATGGATAATATCAAGAATATTACCTGCATTACGGGTGTTAGCTTCTCTGAGAGTGCTAACCTGGCTTCCTCCCAGCTAAAAGGGGTAGCCCATGTCTGGTATGACCAATGGAAAGAGGGGCGGCCAGCGGGAGCAGGACCAGCAGAGTGGGAGGCATTCCATAGAGATTTCTTGGACAGATTTTTCCCTCGAGAGCTGAGGGAGGCAAAGATGGCGGAGTTTATGAATTTAAGACAAGGAAACAGAATCATGGAGGAATATGCTCTGGAGTTTACTAGGTTGTCTAAGTAAGCTCCAGAGATGGTAGCCGAGCCAAGGGCTTGTATGTTGAAGTTTGTAAATGGGGTGTCAAATCTAGTCCTCAAGGAGTGCAAGATAGTGATTTTGATTAAAGATATGGACCTCTCCAGCTTGATTTTCTATGCCCAGCAGATTGAGGCCGAAAAGCTAAAGGATATGGAGCGAAATAACAAATGGGAAAGGACTGACCAGTCAGATTATGGCCATCAGAGGTCTAGCAGTAGTAGCCACCCACAGCAGCAGCAGCAGTAGCAGTAGCAACAGCAGCAGAGAGCCCCAGCACCTAGTTAAGCCAACGCCCCAACTTTTCAGTCTCGCCAGGATCGGAGGGGTGGGTTATCTGGTACTCTGTCTCAGACCCAAAGTATCAATAGATATCCAGCTTTCCCCAAGTGTGTCAAGAACCACTCAAGAGAGTGCCTTCAAGGTTGAGAGGGCTATTTTGGTTATGGACAGCTCGGACACCGGCTCAGGGAGTGCCCATCAGCCGGGCGAGGGAGATCACAATCCACCACCTAATCAGCTCTAGTAGGCCGACCAGCCCAGCAAGCCAACACATCAGGTACAGATGGCGGTCAGCGCCAAAATCATTTCTATGCTCTGTCTCTCGTCAGGATCAGAAGAGCTCCCCTGATGTTGTCACGGGTATGTTACGTCTCTTTCATCTAGACGTGTATGACCTCCTAGATCCAGGAGCCACTCTTTCATTCGTGACACCCTACAGAGCAGTCCAGTTCAATATCAGTACAGAGGTCCTCTCAGAACCATTCTCAATCTCCATCCCAGTTGGCGAATCAGTTAGAGCCAGCCGGGTGTATAGAAACTGCTCAGTCTCAGTTCTGAATAAAGTCATCCCAACTGACCTCGTAGAGTTAGACATGGTCGATTTTGACCTTATCCTTGGCATGGATTGGCTACACTCCTGCTATGCCTTAGTTGATTGCAGAACCAAAATTGTCAAGTTCCAATTTCCAAATGAGCAAGTGTTAGTATGGACGGGCAGTAGTTCAGCGCCCAAGGGTCAGTTTATTTCCTAACTTAAGGCCCAGAAACTCATCTCCAAAGGATGTATATATCACTTGGTTCAGGTCAAGGATTCGAACTCTGAGATCCCAACTATCTAGTCAGTCCCCGTGGTTAGCGAGTTCCCAGATGTATTTCCTGAGGATCTTCCTGGAGTTCCCCCTGAACGAGAAATAGACTTCAGGATAGACCTTCTCCCAGACCTCAACCCATCTCCATCCCTTCTTACAGAATGGCACTAGCTGAGCTTAAGGAGTTGAAGGAGCAGTTAAAAGATCTTCTTGACAAGGGTTTTATCAGACCTAGTATCTCTCCCTGGGGTACCCCGGTGTTATTTGTGTGCAAGAAAGACGGCACCCTAAGAATGTGCATAGATTACCATCATCTGGACAATGTCATGGTATAGAATAGGTATCCCCTACCCAGAATTACCGACCTATTTGACCAACTTCAGGGAGCTAGTTATTTCTCAAATATTTATCTCAGGTCAGGGTACCATCAACTAAGGGTCAAAGAGTGTGACATACTAAAAACAACATTCAAAACTCGGCATGGTCACTACGAGTTTATGGTGATTTCCTTAGGGCCAACAAACGGCCCAGCAACCTTCATGGACTTGATGAATAGGTTTTCTTCAAGAAGTATTTGGATATTTTCATCATTATATTTATCGACGACATAATTGTATACTCTAGAAATGAGGAAGAGCATGTCAATCACCTAAGATTTGCATTACAAACACTCAAGGACTGCCAGTTGTTTGCCAAGTTCAGCAAGTATGAATTGTTGTTAAAGTCTGTGACTTTCTTAGGTCATGTGGTCTCAGGTGAAGGAATACAAGTAGATCCCATCAAGATAACAGCAGTAAAAGATTGGCCCAGACCTACCTCTCCTATTGAAATCGGGAGTTTCTTGGACTTAGCTGGTTATTACCGATGGTTTGTGGAAGGTTTCTCCTCTATAGCATCTCCTCTGACTAAGTTAACTCAGAAGAAGGTTAAATTTCAATGGTCGGACGAGTGCAAGAAGAGTTTCTAGGAGTTGAAGACTCGACTCACTACCGCTCCAGTTTTGACCTTTCTAGAAGGAAAAGATGGGTTGGTTGTTTATTGTGATGCTTCCAGAGTTGGACTTGGATGTGTTCTAATGCAATGGGGCAAAGTGATAGCCTACGCCTCTAGACAGCTCAAAGTTCATGAGAAGAACTATCCAACTCATGACTTGGAGTTGGCAGTGGTGGTGTTTGCATGAAAAATATGGAGACATTACCTATATGGGGCTCACATGGATGTGGTTACAGATCACAAGAGCCTTCAGTATGTGTTAAGTCAGAAGGACCTAAATCTTCGACAGAGGAGGTGGTTAGAGTTATTAAAATACTACGACATGAGTGTGATATATCACCCGGGTAAAGCCAATGTGGTGGATAATGCCCTAAGTAGATTGTCTATGGGGAGCGTAGCTCATGTTGAAGAGGGAAAGAAAGAAATGGTGAGGGATATCCATCAGCTAGCCCGGTTGGGGGTACAATTAGTGGAGTCAGGTAAGGATGGAGTAGTAATGCAGAGTGGGTCAGATTCTTCATTGGTTGTGGAAGTCAAGTCCAGACAGGCCCCATCTTACTTAAGCTTAAGGGAGCAGTTCTTAGAAAAAGAAATAGAAGCTTTCTCCAAAGGGGGAGATGGGGTGCTCAGTTACTAGGGCAGGTTGTGTGTACCGAATGTTGGTGAGTTGAGACAACAGATACTGGCTAAGGCACACAGCTCGAGATACTCCATTCACCCCAGAGCTACTAAAGTGTACCATAATTTATGGGATATCTACTGGTGGAACGACATGAAAAGAGATATTTCGGAATTTGTAGCCAAGTGCTTGAACTGCCAGAAAGTTAAGGTGGAACACCAGAGACTAGAAAGCATGACTCAGGACATCAACATACCCACATGAAGTAAACATGGACTTCATTACGGATCTACCTCGGACTCGTCGGCAGTATGATTCAATTTGGGTAATAGTGGACCGGATGACTAAGTCAGCTCACTTCCTCCCAGTCAAAACCACAAACTCAGCTGAAGACTATGCCGAACTTTACATCCGGGAGTTAGTCAGACTCCATGGGGTTCCTTTGGCTATCATTTCATATAGAGGAACTCAGTTCACCTCACACTTCTTGAAGTCCTTTCAGAAGGGACTAGGCACCAAGGTCAAACTCAGCACTGCTTTTCACCCACAGACCGATGGGAAAGCTGAGCGGACTATTCAGACCTTGGAAGATATGCTAAGAGCATGAGAGATCAATTTTAAGGGTAATTGGGATGAGCATTTGCCTCTTATCGAGTTTGTGTACAACAACAGTTACCACTCTAGCATCAGATGGCCCCATTTGAAGCATTATATGATAGGAGGTGTAGATCTCCTATAGGGTGGTTCGAGGTTGGTGAAGCTACCTTGATTGGGCCAGACTCAGTTCACGAGGCACTACAGAAAGTTCAGCTCATCCGAGAAAGATTGAAATTAGCTCAAAGCCGTCAGAAATCTTATGCCAATGTGTGGAGAAGAGAGTTGGAATTTGTAGTAGACGATTGGGTTTACCTAAAAATTTCGCCCATGAAAGGGGTGATGAGGTTTGGAAAGAAGGGAAAGCTCAGTCCGAGATATGTGGGACCTTATAGAATTTTGAGTCATATCGGTAATATAGCCTATGAGCTAGAATTACCTCTAGAACTAGTACTTGTGCACCTTGGTATTCCATGAGTCACTTTTGAAGTAGTGCATCGTGGATCCAACCTCAGTTGTGCCATTGGATAGTGTAGGAATAAAAAATAGTCTCTAATATGAGGAGGTACCAGTCCAGATTCTCAACCGTCAGGTTCACAAGCTAAGGAACAAGGAAATAGCTTCAGTCAAGGTCTTATGGGGAAATTAGCAGGTTGAGGGAGCTACATGGGAGGCCGAAGCAGATATGATGGCCAAAATACCCGCACTTGTTCTCTAACGACACTGTTACAACTTAAAATATTAGTTTCGCATTATACACTAATTTACTTGTTGGATTCAATTCATGTGTTTGAGTTTTCTTTATGATTTTGGATGTAGGTATGAAAAGTGAATTCAGTTCAGTTATGTATGTTGAATTGGAGGTAGTCATCTGTCAGTTTTGGAGTTAAATGAGCAGTATTTGAGCATCATAAATGTTATTCTCTATTTTCTCTGGGTGTTTTCTAACATTTGAGGATGAATATTCCCAAGGGGGAGATATTGTAACACCCCAAAAATCCCTATGACTAAACTTTGTATTTGACGTTGATCTTCCAGAGAGCTCACAAAATATGATCTAGAAGTCATGGAAGGCTCTCACGACTCATACCAAGTCAATACGAGTCGTACCAAGGTTTCGTAGTATGATTCAGATAGTTTGGCACGAAGAGGCAATGAAACCACGAATGGATCCTACAATTCGTATCAGGGTGGTACAAGTCGTATTGAAGGATCATAGATAGGAGGTTTAGAGAATTTACAAGGAAGAATCAGTAGCTGCAAAGACTCAGTACGAGTCGTAAGATGATGGTACGACTCATGGTATTAAGGTACCACTCGTACCAGGAAGTCATACCAAGGGTTTCAGCAACCTCTTTAAGCATTCCAGAAGCCACGAATGGCATACCACGACCAGTAGGAAGTCACCACGAGTCATGGTACATCCCGTAGCACTAGACAGATAGATTTTTGAGAACTTTTTTCCAGGTTTATTATTGTAATTTTCTATGCTTCTAACTCTTAAACTAGGTCATTTTAGGCTTATTTTGGGACGAATTAAAAGGATTTTCCTAGTCTAACCCCTCACTCTTCTCACAACCACTGTAAAGTTCTTCTTCTCCCTTCTTCTCTCAAGGCTCAAGAACTAGGGTTCCTCTCCAAGGTACAGCAGCTTCAAGATCTTTAGAGGGAACCTTCAATCATGTATGTGGGACTTTTAACAAGGGTATCCCTTCACACTTATGTGCCAAAGTTTCCAGAAAACCCTAGCTCTATAGTGCTTGTAGAGATCATAATTTAGGGATTTTCTTTGACTGTAAAATTTCTCCACTTCCTCAATAGTGTTAAACTACCATGACTAGAATTCTTACATGCGTATGATAGTATTTTTATCTATTAATTAATTCCTTAAATTCTATTATTTTCTTTAGTTTACATGAGTATTTTCTAACTAAAATTCATGCTATAATTCTATTGATTCAGTTTGCTTTCCTTAGCCTTGATCTTTACCATAAATTCAGGTAAAACTTGCTTGATTTAGACTGAAACAAAAAGGTTATGTTGATATAGTAGATGCTACTTGATTTATGAATGAGTATCATAGATACTTGAATAGAAGTTAATATCTTTGTATATTCAGTTTCAGAGTCTCAGTAAACACATAAAACACTTGAGTTTATAGAATTATCAGCTGATCAGTTTGACTATAGCCGTTTCTTGAGGTGTTAGTGGTGCCTCCCAGTTATCAGTTATTAGATTTAGATATTAGTTATAAGATATTAGTGGTTCTTTCAACGGTTATGACACTTCCAGATAAACAGCTCTAACCAATCTTAGAACCACCAGCTTCAGCCTCAGTTTGTTCCTTAGACGGTTATGATGCTTCTAGATAAGAAGCTCTGACCAGCCTTAGAACACCAGTTTCTAGATTCGGTTCGGTAAGTCTCTCAGGGTACTTTTAGATAAGTATCCCTGACTTAGTCTTGGGCCTCAGCTTCGAGCTATCAACTTGGCAGTAGTAGTCATGTTAAAACTATTCGTTCCAGATCCAGCGCACCCAAGTTCCCAAAACTAAGTTACCACCGTAGGTTATTTTTATTGGCCTTATGGCCCAAGACAGTGATCTCACAGTCCATGCCTTTATACCCTGGCAAGGTATATTAGGTCCTACCGATGGGGCGTCTACATCAGACTCTACTATGTCTAGCTCACGTGGTTATATGTCGGTTATAGACTCTCCCACTATTCAGTCCAGTCCAATTTAGGATAAGCAGCTCAATTCAGTTCCAGTTCTATTAGTTTAGCCCAGTTCAGTACAGTATTTCAAACTCAAAACTTTTAGACTTAGGGCATGTCTTTGACCATCAGACAGGGTCATCTTGACCATTTCAATTTACTTCAGTAGTTTAGTTCAGCTTACTTGTTGGCCATTGCATGTCATTTCAGTTCAGGAATTATATTCTATTATGCTTTCTCCCACTTACTTAGTACATTCAAAGTACTGACGCATACTTTTATGTTGTATCATTTCATGATACAGCTGCAGGTTCCGAGACTCAGCAAAGTTAGCCGCTGCGATTCAGATCCTCCTCACCGCAGTTGAAGTGTGAGTCCTCATCATTTGAGGGCCTTAGTTCATTTTCTTTCAGTTGGTTTATTATTTTTAGCTAGACTTAGAGTTAACTAGGGGCTTGTTTCAATAACTCATCAGTTAGAGGGTTTTCAGACTGTAGATGTTTTGAACTTTATATTTTAAATTTTATTTTTATAAATGCTTTTATGTTATTATTTTAAAGCTTCCATTATGCATGTTTTACTCAGAATACCAGTGTATGATTGATTAGAGGTTGACTTGGGTTCACTTGTGACTTCAAGTATCGTGTTACGTCCAGGGCGTAGGCTCGAGGTGTGACAAAAGTAGTCATGAATCCATGGGGAGCACCTCCCTAGTTAATTGCATCAACTTGATAACAACTTAAACCTTAAATACTGTTACGTGTTTATTTCTTTAAAACCCCCATTAGGTGATAATTGAACTAAAAGTATAAGTACTAGATTTATTTTACATCTTGACCATATTCCATGTGGGATCCACCCCATCCTTTGTTGGGTTCTTTATTGACAATGTTTGGGTCATACTTTTCCAGGGATTTGACCTTATCAAAAGGTGGCGCCATTATCGGGGAATACAGCTTCGGATTAGAGTAATTGACGCGTTTAACTTTTAGTCATTATTTCCTTATTTACGTTTATCTTTTATTTTTGTTCTATTCAAGTTACAACAAGGAAACCCTAGCCTCTATAAGCACCAGGATAGGGGATGTGAGACTGTTAGTGCCTCTAATGGAACAATTAAGTATTGAGACACTGGCAACTGTCCTAATGAATTGTGATGGGAATGATGGGTCGAGTTACATAGAGATGGTCAATTCTCTAGAAGGAATGGGGTCCTATAACTTCAAATAAAAGAAGTTGGACCTTGATTTAAAGAACAGGGAAACCCCTCCAGCAAAATCGTCAATTGAGATGCCACCAGTTCTGAAGCTTAAATCTCAAACTCCACATTTGAGATATGCTTTTTTAGGAGAGAACAATACCTTTCCAATGATTGTAGCAGCAGATCTTGTAGACTGGCAAGTGAAGGCCTTGGTTTCAGTATTGAGGAAACACAAAAAGGCAATTGGGTGGACTATTGCCAACATCACAGGTATTTCCCCGGCATTTGCACCCACAAAATCCATCTTGAGACGAATTGTGTATTGAGCATAAAGTACCAGAGGTGACTGAATCAACCTATGGAAGAGGTGGTGAAGAAAGAGATGATAAAGTGGCTCAATGGGGGTGTAGTTTATCCTATTACTGATAGTAAATGGGTGAGTCTAATACAATATGTCCCAAAGAAAGGCGGAATCATAGTAGTGCCAAACGAAAGGAATAAGCTAATACGAACAAGGCCTGTTACAGGGTGGCATATTTGCATGTACTACTGGAAACTCAATCATTGGACCCAAAAGGACCACTTCCTGATGCCCTTCATGGATTAGATGTTTGATAGGTTGGCAGGTAGAGGATGGTGCAATTTTCTTGATGATTACTTGGGGTATAATCAAATATCAATAGCCTTAGAAGAAAAAGAGAAAACCACCTTTACTTGTCCTTATAGGACTTTTGCATTTAGAAGGATGTTGTTTGGATTGTGCAATGCACCGGCCACATTTCAGGGTTGTATGATATCCATTATAGAAATGATTGAGGACACCATCAAAGTATTTATGGATGACTTCTCAGTTGTGGGTGATTCATTTGAAGATTGCCTTAAGCATCTGAGTAAAGTGATGAGCAAATGTGAAGAAACCAATCTAGTCCTAAATTAGGAGAAATTCCGTTTCATGATCAAAGAGGGGATTGTGCTGGGCCATAGAGTTTCAGGAAAAGGTAAAGAGGTGGACAAAGGAGTAATTGAGGTAATAGCAGGAGTGCCACTGCCTATTTCTGTCAAAGGTGTCAGGAGCTTTTTGGGGCATGCAGGATTCTATAGGAGGTTCATCAAGGACTTCTCAAAAATTATGCAACCATTATGCAAACTACTTGAGAAGGAGATGAAGTTCATTTTTGATGAAGTGTGTTTGAAAGCCTTTGAATACCTAAAGGAATGACTCACCTCAGCCCTTATTATCATAGCTCCAAATTGGTCTCTCCCATTTGAGGTAATGTGTGATGCCAGTGGATGACCCTCGGTGTCATATTAGGCTAAAGGAGAGCAAAGATATTTTACCCAATATATTATGCCAGTAAGACACTCAATGTAGCTCAAATGAATTATACGATGACTGAACTAGAGATGCTAGTAGTAGTCTTTGCATTTGAAAAGTTTTGGGCATATTTGCTTGGAACTAAGGTAATTTTCCATACAGACCATGTGGCATTGTGATATCTAATGTCAAATAATATGCTAAACCAAGGCTAAGCAAATGGGTATTGCTCTTATAGGAATTTGAGTTTGAGGTAAAGGACCGAAAGGGGACCGAGAATCAGGTGGCTGACCACTTATCCATGTTGGAAGCAAAAGCAATACTGAAAGATGAGGTTGACATTCATGATGATTTTCCAAATGAGAAGGTGTTGGATGCTTTCAATATTTGATCCTATGGTTTGCTGACTATGCAAACTACTTGGTAAGTCGTATGATTCTAGCAGACCTGACCTCACAACAGAGGAAGAAGTTGTTGTTTAATGCAAGGAGGTACTATTAGGATGAGCCTTATTTGTTTTGTGTTTGTGCAGATGGGCTGATTCGTAGGTGTGTGTCAGAGGTTGAGATGTTGAGTATACTTGAGGCCTACCACTTGTCTCCGATCGGGGGTCATCAAGTGGTATTCGGACAGCACATAAAATTTTGCAGTGTAGGTAGTATTAGCCCATAATCCACCAGGGTGCATATGATTTTGCCAATTCTTGTGACTAATGCCAGTGACAAGGTGGAATCACTAGTACACATGAGCTACTATTAACCCCAATTTTGAAAGTAAAGTTGTACGATGTGTGGGGTATTGACTTCATGGGCCCATTTGTGAGCTCGAACGAGATGAAGTATATCTTGGTGGTGGTGGATTATGTCTCAAAATGGGTGGAAGCCATTGCACTCCCTAACAATTAAGGGAAAAGTGTAATAGCATTCCTACAGAAGCATATATTTTCCAGATTCGATACTCTAAGAGCAATCATTAGTGAAGGTGGTTTGCACTTTTGCAATCGCCTTTTTAGAAATCTTCTTGAGAAATATGGTGTAAAGCATAAGGTGGAAACACCTTAGCATCTGCAGTCAAGTAGACAAGTGGAAGTCTCCAACAGGGAGATCATGACGATTTTGGCAAAAACAGTAAACACCAATCAAATAGATTGGTCGAGAAAGTTTGATGATGCACTCTGAGCGTATCAAACAACTTATAAGACCCCTATTGGCTCGTCACCATATCAGTTGGTTTATGGAAAGTCATGCCACTTGCCAGTGGAGCTGGAGCATAAGGCATTATGGGTGCTGAAGTAGTTGAACTTAGATTGGAATGAAGCAGCCAAGTTAAGGCTCGATCAGCTAAATGAAATGGATATTCTAGCCTCAAGCTTATGAGAGTGCTGCTATTTTTAAGGAGAGAATGAAAATCTATCATGAACAAAAGATTGTAAAAAGAGAGTTCAATGCTGGTGATTTGGTACTCCTGTTTAATTCAAGGCACTATTTTCATCCAGGTAAGTTAAAGTCTAGATGGATGGGACCATACCAAGTAATTGAAGTGTCCCCTTATGGTGTTGTTAAACATGAGAACAAGGATGGCAAAAGGTTCAAGATAAATGGACAGAGACTGAAGTTGTATATGGGAAACACTAAGGAGGTAAGAGGATTCGAATCAGTGTATCTCAATGATGCCTGAGTAGAAAAGGAAGTTACATTGTTCCACGACATTAAATTAGGTGCTTCATAGAAGGCAACCCATGAATGGTCAGTGAAGTCTGAGTAGCTAACAAGAGCACTTAGAGTGCCACAAGTATGTCCCTCTCCTAGTTCTTACATTTTTATCTAATTTACGGACAAACCATGTTTTAAAAATAGGGGTGTACTTGTTTTTTATTTTTGACTTCATCCGAGGATTTTTGTTATCGTATTTCTTTTTCCTTAGACATGATATCTAGTAGAACGGGCATATTTAGGATTGTGCGTTTTGTTTAACTAGGAGTAGCTTAGGAGTACTTTATAGCAAGTAAATGCACTTGTTTTGAAGTTGTTGAAAAAAGACCCTTTTAAAACACAATTGGTGTTAGATGTATATGTTGACTGTGAAGCGTGACTTCTGTGGATCTTTTTATGTTATTTAGTAGATTAACATGTGTAATTGTGGCTTATCTGTGCATGAACTGGATAGGTAGAACAAATGCAAATTTATACCATGAGTGAGTGAGGATTTTTACTTAGTTCAATACTGTATAGAGGATCTAAAACTTACCCGGTTAGTCTTTACATAGTTTATAGAATATTTGGTTAGCAAAGGATCATAGGCCATTTTTGTTTTAGTGCACTTTTAGCCTATATTGCTCTATTGAATGACAAATTAATCCCTTGATCCCTTGTTTGAGCCTTTAGTTGACCATTTTTCTTTAAGTACCTATTCACCTTTCCTGTATTTATAGTTAACCTATTTGGCCCTGGTCCCTCGTTTGACATTGTGAACCTCAACTCAGGAAAATGCCTAAGTTGAGGGTGGCTATAGTAGGGGTGCATAGACCGATTGGGGTGAAAAAGAAAGAAAAAGTTAAAGAAAATTGGGGTGTGGAGTGAACTGTCAAAAGAATAAAAAAACGGGAGAAAAGAGCTGAAATATCAAAAGTGAAAAAAAAAGAATTGAAAAATTAAAAAAAATACACCACGCCCACAAATGACAATTAAAATGAGAAAAGGGAGGAGAACTTAAAAAGATGAAAATAGGTAAAAAGGTGAAAAGTGAAGCCAAGTTATGTAGTTCCAAATAGGGTTAGTCACTAATATGCACATCTACCATACCCAACCCGAAGCCTACATTACAAGCTGAGAAAAGTCCTATAGTGATCCTAGCCTGACTGTTTGAAAAATCAAAGCAGAGAAAATAAGAGCAAGCCTATGGTATCTGATGTGCTGTATTTGGAACTTGTTTATGAGTGTGAGAGTCTTGTTTGATTAGTCCCCATTTTCATATATATATCTGTGTGTGTGTGTGTGTGTGTGTGTGTGTGTATGAGTTTTATGGACTTCATTTGCTGTGAGAGTGCATGGTTTGTATTGCATTCTGCCAGTTGTCTGTGTAAATATCATTAGTGATAGCTCAATTCTCTGCTATCTAGATCCCTGTATCTCATGAGTTGTTGTTGAATGTGTGCATAGCTGACTTGGTTTGAATGAAAAAGGGGTAAATATTTGAAAATGAACTTGTGTGCAAATTTTGTTGTGTTGGTGGTAGGTCTTCTATTTTACTTTCTAGTTAAGTGTCGTTTCTAGTTTTGTTTTGTTTGCCTGAGGACATACAAAAGTCTTAAGTCGAGGTTGTTGATTTGTTGTGGGCTTACAACACTTTCGATGCTTAAAACTGTGAAAAAACGCTTAGTCTTAGGTGTGTTTATACGGATATGATGCACTTTTGCTTTGTTTCGGTAAAATAACGTGTTGGAGTTGAAAGCTATGAAAGAAGGAACAAGAGTACAAATATTGGGCTAAGTATATAATTTAGTATGATATGTACCTTGGTTGTACGAGTCGTACTGTAAGTCATGGTGAACTCCAGAAAAATATGTACAAGTTACTAGCAAAGTACGACCCTTGGTACGAGTCGTACTGTGAGTCATGGAAAATATAAGAAGAAAGTACTTTGATTTGTCTCCTGGTACGAATGGAAACCATGACTCGTGATGACTACCTAAGACCTGTACCAAGGAGCCCTAGTAAAGTTTAGAACAAAGTTGAATGGCAGATCCCATGATACGAAAGGAAACCAGGAGTCCTAGGAGCAAGGTACGACTCGTACCAAGACACTCATGTAAATATTCAGAGGATGTCAAATATCTCAGATTCAAACTACAAGAAGATTGTACCACCCATAGGTGCATTGTATGATTCGTACCAGCTCCTAGCACTTGGTTAAATTTAAAGCTGACAGGCATTGTACAAGTGAAGCTACGACTCGTATGATCAAGTTATGAGTCATATGAGAAGGCAGCGATGGTTAATTAATTTTCCCTATTAATTTAGGAAAAGTTTCTAAGTATTTGTATAAATACTTTCTAGGTTATTTTTGTTAGCAGATTGGAAAGAACGAATACTTTGAAGGAGAATTCGACTTTTGGGAGATTTTTCTTGAGTTTTCCCATATTCCTAGGTTTTACTTCATTTTTCTTGAATTTATCAAAGTTGAATTGTGCAATAATCAAGTGGATTTTTATTTCAACCTTCATTGTAAGTTCTTTAATTATGTTTTCTTCAATGAATGCTAATTCGTTGCTAACTACCATGAGAGACTAAAACCTCCACAACAAGGGTTGTGCAAACCATGGAGAATTAACCAACTAGGGTTTGGACAAAGTGATTCTAAACCAATATGAATGCTTGTATTGTCTTATCCACATCTTTAATGTTTCTTAGCAATGCGCAACGTTAGGACTTTTTCGAATTCTCTATTTGCTTAAACCTAGAGAAGTAGAGATTAGAAAAAGAGAAGAAAAACAAAGCCTTAAACTTTATGGTTCATTGTATAACTTTAATTGCAGTCGTAGGATAGTTAATTTGGAACAAATTGATAAAGGTTAAAGTGGAATCATCAAGAGACCTAATCCTATAATTGAGTATTATCATCCAATAGGGAAGAACCAGTCATTTGGATGAACCTAAGTTGTCAGTTATACAAGCTAAGTATTGGGATAGATAACAATTGTAAAAACCCGAAGTAGTCACGAATCCATAGGGAACACCTCCCTAGTTAATTGCATAAACTTGATAACAACTTAAAATCTTCAATAATATTGCATGTTTATTTCTTTAAAACCCACCATTAGGAGACAACCAAACTAAAAGTCTAAATACTAGCATTATTCTATATCCTGACCATATTTTCTGTGGGATCGACCCCAACCTTTGTTGGTTTCATTATTGACAACGTTTGTGTCATACTTTTCCAGGGGTGTCATTTGAGAGCTGTCATTGGAATCCTTCTCTAAGTTAGACTCCCGGTCTAAAAAAGCTTGGAGCATGGATTCCATGAGGTTATATGTATTGCTTCGTCCCTCACATTCCATGGCATCATTCCTATCAAACTCAAGAGCACAACTAGCATTTCTATTATAGCGACTGTATTGATAAGTGAAATTATTGGGACAATCACCCCCAATGTCTACCATGACCACAACATAAAGTGCAATTATACGCATTATAGGAGAAAGAAGGTGTCACGACCCTAACATGGTCCCAGATCGAGATATGGGACAAGGAGCCCCGAGAGACTCCAAGTCCACCCATGGAATGAACATACATCTAACTCAATTAATAAAAGCGGAAGATCAACATAATTAACATAGCAAAAGTCTGAACATAACATGAAATCTGAACATACAACATGAGTCTAAAGCTGAATACAATCTATGTCTGAAAAGCCTTTATTTCTGATGAGTTGATGGGACAAGATCCCAACTAACTCTCTAAGCTTGAAACTGGAAATGTAATGATATATCATAAGGAATGGTCCTAGGGAGATGAAGACTCACCAACAGAGACTGGATATGCTACTTTGAAAGACGGGCTAGCAACAAGGCTAAGTCTGAATACCGAAGCCTGTATCATAAAATGATACAGCATAGAGTATACGGTCAGTACTTGGAATGTATAGAGTACGCAAGGTAAGTAAAACGGATAGTTAAAATACATAAGAGTTCATAAGAGTAGGATAACATGATCATAACATAAATCATAATGTAAACATAAGGCTCAAGGTTTTCAAAACATTCATAAATTAATCATAATCATAATCATAAGAGAAAAGGTTATTAAACATGACTTGAGCCAAAGTACATAATCATAACTGTGCATAAATCATGAGGAACTGTGGGAGATTCTTATAACCGACATACCCCATATGAGCACACATGGTGCCCGACCTGTAAACCCCTAATCGTGAGGGTTTTAATACCATTCCAAGGGTATAACCATGAAAAGAGGCGTGATATCACTCATGAAAGGCCCATTGGGTCAGAAGGTACAATCGCAAAGGAGGTCCCATCATGGCTATGTTGGCTCGTAGTTTTGAGACTCGGGGTATGCTTGGACCGTAGGTATACTTGGTGTTAGATATTACTACCAAAATATATATAGTGCTCATAAGATAATAGGGAAACATACATGAGATTCATAGGCTATATAAGTCATCATAATCACAAGCATGCTTGAAATACGTGAACTAGCCATGAAATAAGGCCTGTGAATCGGCCATAATCACAAATTAATAAATCGTGAAATTCATGCATACTTGTAAAAAATGTATATACTTGATATCTCATAAATACATGGTAAGTACTTGAGAGAGATCATATCATAAAGCATAAATCATAATTGGGCTAATTTAGATCAAGATCATAACGAAATCATAACTTGTCTTTTCATAAAACATGCATAATTGGGCATAATTGGATTTAAACTCAAATAAATCAATATATACTCTAAATAGCCATAAAATATTCCCATATATCATAAAATATTATTTAATACATGAAGGAGATGTACCCATCGATAGATCATATTGAAATTCACAAGAATTAACATAAACTTCATCAACCACAAAACTTGACTTTTAGAATTGAAATTCATGATGCTTGAGAAGAGTTTAGGGCATCAGAAAGGGACTCTCATTCATAACCTCACATAGCTGGATAAATTGATTCTACTCTCTCCCTTAATCAACCAAAAGGAAATTGAAGAAGAATTGGGGAAGAACCTTGATGAACTATGCTTGATCACTCTCTAAGCCCTCAAACTTTCATGCATGAGTTTTGAATATGCTATAATGACTTAACCCATCTTAATACCCTCTATTCTGGGCTTAACATGATATAGTTTAGGCTTTAGGAATATTGGAATTACATAAAAGCCCTTAAAAGACATGCAGGAAAAAATAGACTGCCTGTCCCAACGAGGTACTGGACGAGTCGTCGTCCATGGCCACAACTCGGGTTCTTCATCCATTGCCTCCACTGGAAATTTCATCTAGGTTGTCACCACGAGGCACCCTACAATTCGTTACCAGTGACCACGACTCATGGTCACCTCCCATTATCCTCGATGCTAGAAACTCACCAAGGGGTCACCACAGGGAACACTACGACTCGTGGTGAACTCAACGAGTCGTGGTGACCAATCCGTTAGGTGCACTACCCATTCTTCCTCTTCCTTCAACAATCCTTGACTACGGGTGACTTAACTAATCGTGGGGATGACCACGGCTCGTGGTTACCCCAAACATAAAATCTCCAACTAAGTCCAACTCCTCACCATGAGTTACTTAACGACTCATGGTCATCCTGACGGGTCACTGGACGACTTGTCCTGTGACCTAGTGTAGAAAAATCTTGATTTCTCTATTTTAACTCCTGGGTCTGATCTTAGGATTTTTAGGGCATTACAATATCTCCCCCTTGGGAACATTCATCCTCGAATGTTGGAAAACATATACAAAAGCAGAGAAATGCAATCATTATATTCAAATACTGATCATATAAGCTAAAAACTGACAGAATGACTGCCTCTTAACTGAATTCACGAATCATACATACATGCTTTGACATGAAAGAAACTGGGATACATGAACTGAACATGAAACGGAATAGAGCTTTAGGGAAAAAATAGATACCTCAAGATGGAACTATGCCAGAAGGAAATAGATGTAGGTATCTATCCATCATATCTGCTTCGGCTTCCCATGTAGCTCCCTCGACATGTTGATTCCTCCATAAAACTTTAACCGAAGCTACTTCTTTGGTTCTTAGCCTTCGAACCTGGCGATCCAACAATTTCACTAGAACCTCTTCATAACTAAGGTTGTCTTTCACACCACACTGTCCACCGGAACAACTATTGTTGGATCATCCAAACACTTCTTTAAGAGCGATACATGAAAAACTGGATGAACTGAAGCTAATTCTGAGGGTAATTCCAACTCATAAGATACCTTGCCAACTAGTTTCACAATCTAGTACGGGCCAACATAATGGGGTATGAGTTTTCTTTTCTTCCCGAACCTCTTCACTCCCTTCATGGGAGGCACCTTTAGAAACACCCAATCATCGACTTCAAACTCATGTTCTCTCCTTCTCACATCCGCATAGGACTTTTGGTTACTTTGAGCTGTTTCCAATCTGTCCTTTATGAGCTGAACTTTCTCCATGGCCTCATTAACTAAATCTGATCCTATCATCGCAGCTTCACCCACTTCAAACCAACCAATAGGCGATCTACATCTCCACCCATAGAGAGCCTCAAACAGAGCCATCTGAATGTTGGAATGGTAGCTATTGTTATATACAAACTTAATGAGATGCATATGGTCATTCCAACTACCCTTAAAATCTACCACATACACTTTCAACATATCCTCGAGGGTCTGTGTAGTCCTCTCCGCCTGTCCATCTATTGGCAGGTGAAATGCGGTGCTAAGCTTGACCTGAGTACCGAGTCCCTTTTGAAACGATCTCCAAAATTGGGAGGTAAATTGAGTACCTATATTTGATATAATTGAAAAGGGAACTCCATTCAACCTAACTAACTCCCGAATGCAGCATAATCCTCTGCTGAATCGGTAGTTTTGATCGGTAGAGAAAGAGCAGCTTTGGTTAATCTATCCACGACCACCCAAATGGAGTCATACTATCAACAAGTGTGAGGCAACCATGTGATGAAGTCCATATTGATCTCCTCACACTTCCAAGTGGGGATACTGATGTCTTGAAGTACGCCTCCTGGTCTCTGGTGCTCAACCTTCACTTGTTGACAATTTGGACACTTAGCCACAAACTCCGCTATGTCCTTCTTTATGCCATTCCACCAATAGACTTATTGTAGGTCACAGTACATCTTGGTGGAACCTGGATGTATGGAATACCTATAACCATGATCCTCGTGCAACATCTGATCTCTCAAATCATCTACATCTGGAACACACAAATGACCCTGCTATCGAAGAACACCATCTCCCCCTTTGGAGAAGACCTCTACCTTCTAATTCTGAATGGCTTCCTTTAACTTTACCAAGATGGGGTCCTCGTCTTGTCTAGCTTTTACATCAGTCACCAAGAACAATTCCGACCAATTCTGAATAATAACACCACCATCAGTCGTTCAACCAAACAAACTCCCAACCGTGCAAGCCGATGCACGTCCTTCACCAACTCTTTCCTCTCCTCATCTACATGGGACACATTCTCCATAAAAAGCCTACTAAGAGCGTCTGCCACCACATTAGTCTTGCCCGAATAGTACAGACACTCATATTATAATCCTTGAGTAGCTCAAACCACCTTCTTTGACGCAGATTTAGTTCCTTTTGAGTAAACACATATTGTAGGATTTTGTGGTATGTAAACACATCTACATGTGGCCCATAGAAATAGTGTCTCCAATTCTTCAAGGAAAATACCACCGCCACCAATTCAAGCTCATGGGTTGGGTAATTCTTTTTATGAACCTTCAGCTGCCTAGAAGCATATGCTATCACTTTACCATGTTGCATCAATATAAAACCAAGGCCGATCCTAGAAGCATCATAATACACCACAAACCCATCTGTACCCTCAGATAGGGTTAACACTAGTGCTGAGGTGAGTCGAGTAATCAACTCCTAGAAGCTCCTCTCACAAGCATCCGACCATTGCAATTTCACTTTCTTTTGGGTCAATTTGGTCAATGGCACTGTAATAGGTGAAAATCCCTCAAAAAATCTCTGACAATAACAAGCTAAGCCTAATAAGCTCCTAATATCTGAAGGATTCACCAGTCTAGGCCAGTTATTCACCGCTTCTATCTTTTGAGAGTCCATCTTTATACCCTCACTTGACACCACATGGCCCAAAAATGCCACTGAGTTCAACCAAAACTTTCACTTGCTGAAGTTAGCATATAATTGGAGGTCCTTAAGAGTCTATAACACCACCCTCGAATGAGCGACACGCTCCTCTTTGCTCCGATAGTATATTAGGATTTCATCGATAAACACGATCACGAACATATCCAAATAAAGCTTGAACACCCTATTCATCAAATCCATAAAAGTTGCAGGAGCATTCATTAGTCCAAAAGACATAACTACAACCTCGTAATGACCATACCGAGTCCTAAAGGTTGTCTTCGGGATGTCACTCTCTCAAACCCTGAGCTGATGGTATCTAGAATCTTTGAAAAGCACTTAGCACCCTAAAACTGGTCAAACAAATCATCAATCTTGGGGAAAGGATACCTCTTCTTGATGGTGACCTTGTTCAATTGTCGATAATCAATACACATACAAAGAGAACCATCTTTCTTGCGGACGAAGAGAACTGGTGCACCCCATGGGTATATGCTCGGTCTAGTGAATCCCTTGTCTAAAAGGTCTTTCAACTACTCCTTCAACTCCTTTAACTCAATTGGGGTCATTTTGTATGGAGGAATGGATATAGGCTACCTATCGGAAAGAAGGTCAATACCAAAATCAATCTCCCGCTCGGGAGGGATTCCCTATAAATCATCTGGGAAGACTTCTTGATATTCACATACTACTGGATCGGACAAGATAGTCGGGGTGTCGGACGTAGCATCCTTAACCCTACCTAGATGGTACACACAACACTTGGAGATCATCTTTCTAGCATTAAGGTAAAAAATGAAATGACCTACAGGCACAGTTGAAATACCCTTCCACTCTAAGACTGGCTCGCCCGAAAATCTGAACTCTACTACCTAGGTTCTACAATTCACTAAAGCATAACATGCAAACAACCAATCCATGCCGAGAATAACATCAAATTCGATCATGGATAACTCTAATAAATCCGTTGAGGTGACTTTCTGAAGGACTGTGACCGGGCAATTTCTATACACCCGTCTAGCTATAATTTAATCACCCACTGGAGTAGAGACTGAGAAGGGTTCTGATAAGGTTTCGAGACTGACTCTAAAACTACTAGCAACATTCGGCGTCATAAAAGACCAAGTATACCATTGATTTAACAATTCATATACATCAAGATGGAATACTCATAACATACTAGTGACTACATCCGGGGAGACCTCCTGCTCCTGGCAGGATACTAGGGCATAAAATCTGTTTTGGCATTGTCCGCCACCTATACTAGTAGAAGCACCCTACTGGAATGGAAGTGACGCCGGAGCTGCTAAACTAGTGGCTGGGGTACGGGATCCACCATCCCCTGATCCGACTGAAGGGCAATCTCTGAGCCTGTGTTTGGGTTTTCCACACCCGAAACAAGCGTCTGAGACAACTAAACACCTCCCTAGGTGGTTCTTTCCACATTTCATATAGGATGGAAATGTGAAATATCTTGAAATGTTCCCCTGACCCCTCGAGCCTAACGCTCTAACCCTTTGATCACATCTAGGTCGAGATGGGACACTAGCTTATGATGGTGCTGGGGCTAATGACCTTTGCTGAAACTGAGGGCGGTGATCACCACTGTATCTTTGTTGCGTGAACCCAACACGATACATCCTGGCCCTCTTGTCCTCTCTCTCACTCAGATGCACCGCCACCATCTGCTGGGCGTGCAAAAATATCCGGGGAAATTCAATATCCTGATGAAGCATGGCGATCCTACAATCCTTTTTCGGGTAGTCCGCCACTCCATGCACAAAACTTCTCACCCGAGCTCTCTGATAAGCCACTAGCTCTAGGGTATACTTAGACAAATGAGTGAACTCCAAAGCATACTCTTGAACTGTCGTGTTACCCTGCTTTAGGTTCACAAACTCTGCTTCCTTAATCTCCCTCATCTCATGAGGGAAGAACCGCTCCAGAAATGCGGTATGAAACTCCTCCTAACCGATGGGACCTGCTTCGTCTGTTCAACTATATTTCCATTGTTTGAACCAAATGTGTGTAAACCCATTTAACTAATATGAGGCCAAATTAACACACTCCTCTCTAGTCACCCCTATAGTTTGGGTGATCTTCAGAATCTCCTCAATAAACTCATGTGGATCCTCGTCCACCTTCAATCCAAGGAACTTAGGAGGGTTCTTCCTTAGAATGTCTATAACTCTCGCTGCCGCCACATTCCCGTTCTAAGGGACATGCACTACCGCCTGTTGATTGACCTAGGCAGTCAAGGCCTGAGCTAACATCTAGATGGCTACCCTGAACTCTATGTGGGAAACCGGCTAGGGTATATGCTCCGCATGGACTGCTGGGGCCTGCTGGTGCCCATCTCAATTGCCACCCTCATGGCCATTTTTGCTTCTATTTATCCTTCTATTTACTCGGCGTGGAGGCATGATTCTACAAAAGTGAATAGCACGAATTAGAGGAGTAAAGGAAGTTCATCACAAGACAGAGATCATGAAAGAAGGGAACATTCCTAAATGTCTAGTAGCCTCTTCATCATAAGTGTTGCGCGCTTCACACCCATGAAAAAGACTCTACTTAATGCAGCTTTCAGACACCCTAGGACACTTCAAAGCCTATTGCTCTGATACGAAGAATGGTTCGGATAGAATTTTAGGACTAACCCCAAAACTACTAGCAATGTAAGGGGTCACAAAAGATAAGGTAGCTCCTAGATCTAACAAAGCGTAAGCATCAATATGGAAGACTTGCAACATACCCATGACCACATCTGGCGAAGCCTCTTGCTCTTGGCGAGGTACTAGAGCATAAAATCTGTTTCGGTGCTGACCACCTGCCAAACTAGTGGAGGCTCCTTGCAGAGGGGGTCATGTTGCTGGAGCGGTAGAACTGGCTGCAGGACAATCTCTGATCCTATGCCCGGGTTTGCCACACCCAAAAAAAGCATCTGCACCGACCAAGCACCTCCCGGGATAAATTTTGCCACATCTCGCACACACTGGGAAAGTGTTCTCCACCTACATGCTACCATGGTCCTTCGAGCCTGGCACCCTACGCCACTGGTCTCCCCTTAACCTGGACGGCATGATAGCCGATGATGGAGCTGGAGTAGTGATCCTGTGCTGACGCTGCTGTCGTGATCCACCTCCTGACCTAGTTTGAGAAACCCCGTAGCTATCGGTCCTGGCCCTCTTGGCCTCTCTCTGCCTCCTATAGACCAACTCCATCTGCTGGTCATGTAATACAATATGGGGAAAGTCGATGTTCTGGTGTAGCATGGCGATTCGGCAATCCTTATCTAAGTAATCTGCTATTCCATGCACAAACAGCTCACCCGAGCCCGTTGATCTGCCACTAACTCCGGAGCCTATTTAGATAGTTGAGTGAACTCCAAGGCATACTCCTAGACTGATAAGTTGCCTTACTTCAAATTCACAAGAATTAACATAAACCTCATGGATCATAAAACTTGACTTTAAGAATAGAAATTCATGATGTTTGAGGTGAGTTTAGGACATGAGAAGGAAAGGGAGTCTCATTCATAACCTAACATACCTGGGTAAGTTGATTCTACTCTCTCCCTTTATCACCCAAAGGAAATTGAAGAAGAATTGGGGAAGAACCTTGATGAACTATTCTTGATCACTCTCTAAACCCTAAAACTTGCATGCATGAGTTTTGAATAGGCTATAATGAGTTAACTCATGCTAATACGCTCTATTCTGTGCTTAAAACTACGTAGTTTAGGCTTTAGGAACATAGAAATTATGACAAAGCACTTAATAAACTCATAGGGAGAAATAGCTGCCAGTCCCAATCAGGGACTGGACGAGTTGTTGTCCATGGCCACGACTCATGGTCTTCATCTGTTGCCTCCACTGGAAATTTCAAATTTCATCTAGGTTGTCACCATGAGGCACCCTACGATTCGACACTGCCAGAAACTCACCTGGGGGTCACCACGGGAAACACCACAACTCATGGTGAACCTAACGAGTCGTGGTGACCAATCCGTTAGTTGCACTGCCCATTCTTCCTCTTCCTTCAACCTGCCTTGACCATGGGTGACTCTACCAATCGTGGGACTGACCATGACTCGTGGTCACCCCAATCATAAAATTTCCAACTAAGTCCAACTCCTCACCACAAGTCACTTAATGACTCACGGTCATCCTGATGGGTCACTAGACGACTCATCTCGTGACCTGGTGCAGAAAAATCTTATTTTCGCCGTTTCAACTCCCAGGTCTGATTGTAGGGTTTCTGTGGAATTATAGAGGTTTCACACATCTCTCATCTTGGGGCATATTTTCAATCTTTCCAAAGATTGGGTCCTCTACAATAGGGACATGGGTCATCAAGATATGGGTTGAAACCATCAAACCTCCTTTTATTCCACAATGCCATAATACAAATAAAAATTAATGAAACTAAAACCAATACAATACACAAAACTAATTTGAATTAATAAACAACAAATGGCAATCACAACTCAATTCCCTAGCAATGATGCCATTTTTTGATAACGCTCAATATATCTCTCTCGATTAAGGGCGGTGGCAATAGTCGTTGACCAAAAAAAATTTTCGACGAGTGTCGGGGTTGAATCCCACAAGAAATTGAACTAGATCAAGCAAGAGTTATAACATAAATAAATTTAGGATGCATTATTGTTTATAATATAAAAAGGGAAAATTGAGGGGAAAAGACTGAATTATAAACTTCTAATTACAAAACAAAACAAGGCAAGTTTGATCGTTGCAAGCAATGAGAATGAACTAGGGATGTGCTTTTAACAGGGCATCAATTGGATTGGGGCTAATTAACTAGTCTCAAACATCAATTACAACATGAATAAAAATAGCTAAGGCTACACCTGATGTTTCTCAACCACTTGGGTTAATTTGCCTTAGGTTTTCTCAAACCCCAAGGTTACAACTATCAATCAGCCACCAAAAACATGAGGAAGAGCTAAGCTATTTCTCACCTCAGCCCTTTAGTGGATTGTGGAAATGAGCCCTTTAATGGACTGTGGAAATGGGGTTTGACTATCTCTAGCTCAACCCCACATATCCACAACCCAAGTCCTCACTAATGCTTTCTCATCAAGATTTTACTTCCTTCTGTCAATTAAAAGTAAGATAAGAAGAGTACATCAATATTTGGAACCATTAATTTTAGCATTCAAACTTGGAGGAAACACTAGATTCATGCATTATAATTGAATTTAAGACTAAATTAACAACACCCAATCCATTCTAAATCCCAATCATGCACACATCCCTAGCAACTAAATTGGTTACTCCTAGATGAAGTTATAGAATATACACATGAGTAATTCATTAACAGTCATAATTTCTTGTAGAAATTCAAGCTTTTGAAAATCTGCTACAGTGGTGTACTTAGCTCAAAATAGCAAAGAAGAAGAAGAAGAATGTATTCTCCTCTTTCTCTCTCTACAATTCTCTACACAGTGTAAAAGTCATCACATGGTTGTGTTCTGTTTGGGGTGAAACAAATCTGACACTTTCTTGTGTACAACTTTGCAAAATTGCCCTTGGAAGCTTATTGGTACTTAGGATCCCTTATAGACATTTTTACCATTGAATCAACAAAATAGGTCACTTGATTTACACCTGTGGTTCGCAGGTGAAAATCTACTACAGCAGATGAAAAAGCCAATGCAAGGCAGTCCCATCTGCTTTACACCTGTGTTTAGTAGATGCAAATCCTTTATATCAGGTGCAAGGAAGTCCAATATGTTTTACACCTGCCTTAGATACTAATCCGCCACAGCAAACGCAAAAGCATGTCCAAAGCAGATTGCTTTTAAGTTCAAATCCTCCATTATCTTTGTTCCTTCAAACACCTGCATAAAAATGAAAAAGGTATGGACATTTCTAAATTATGTGCAAACAAAGGAATAACTCATTCTTAGAAGACAAATGAGTTGGTAAATTACCAACTTATCATTATGTAATTAAAAGCATAGGAAGTATGGAAATACCCTTAAAAACTCATCTAAGAAAATCACCCTGACAGACCTAATGACCCAACTAATGATTTGTTCATCCTCCTAATGGGTCATTGCTTCTATCTATCACTCCTAAAACAAAAATTCCAATACGCCTCCTCTTAATGACTCATCACCACACTTAATGAATCCTAACTCCATTCTTTAAGACTAGCAGATTCTAGACAAATTCCAAAACTTCCCTCTAACAATGAATCACTTAACAATCCAATAAGTTTCCTAATGAGTCACTTCATGGTTCGTCCTGTGTTCTAGTGTAAATTTTATTGGTTTTCTGTTTCATGTCTAGGATCTGATCTTAGGGACTTTTAGGGTATTACATTATCTCCCCCTTGGGAACATTTGTCCTCGATTGGAGACTACACAACTGAAAAGATTGGGAAAGAGATACAATCCTGAACTGAGAGCTATAAGCTGAGTATAGATGGAGTGACTGAATCTAAACGAAGATATATCACTGAACTAAATTCATGAAACATGTATGCATAATAAGACATGAAAGGAACTGAGAGACATGAACTTGACATGAAATTGAATAGAGTATTAAGGAGGAAACTAGTACCTCAATATGACAATGAGAAATAAGGGAAGAGGTGAGGGTACTTGGCTGCCATATTACCTTCGTCTTCCCAAGTAGCTCCCTCTACAAGCTGCTTCCTCCAAAAGACCTCACTGAAGCAAGGTCTGTATTTCTCAACTTTCGAACCTAACAATCAAGAATCTCAATTAGAACCTCCTTATAAGCCAAGCTATTCTTCACACCCATGTTTTTTACTAGAACTACTAAAGTTGGATCACCAATGCACTTTTTCAACAAGGACACATGAATAACTGGATGCACTGATGTAATCTCTCCGGGAAACTCTACCTAAAAAGCCACATTGCCAACTCACCTCAGAATCTTGTAAGGGCCAACATATCGGGAACTAAGCGTCACCTTTTTGCAAAACCTCAAAAACACCTTCATGGGTGACACCTTCAAAAACACCCAATCACAACGGATAACTTAAGCTCTCTCCTTCTAACATCCACTTAGAATTTCTCACAACTTTGAGCTATTTTCAGCCTTTCTCTAATAAGTTGAATCTTTTTCATGGCCTCATGAACTGAATCTTTCCCTATCAATGTAGCCTCGCCTACCTCAAACTATCCAATAGGTAACCTACATCTCCGTCCATAAAGAGTCATAAATGGAGTAATCTAAATTCTAGAGTGGTAGCTGTTGTTGTGGGCAACTCAATGAGAGGTAAGTGTTTATACCAACTACCTTCGAAATCAATCACAAAAACTCTCAATATGTCCTCTAAGATCTAAATGGTCCCTTTGGCATGACCATCTGTCTGCGGGTGAAAAGTGGTACTAAGCTTCACTTGAGTTCCAAGGCCCTTCTGAAATGATCTCTAAAACTACAAGATGAAACTGAGTACCCCTATCTTAGATGATGCACAATGAACCCCATGCAATATGACTATCTCCTAAATGTAAAATCTGGCATAATCCTCGGCTAAATCCATAGTCTTAACTAGTAGCAAATGTGCTGACTTGGTCATCTGGTCTATAATCACCCACATAGAATCATGTTGTCGGCGCGTATGAGGAAAACCTATAATAAGTCCATACTTATCTCTTACAGCTTATACGTAGGGATACTGATATCTTGAAGCATACCTCCTGATCTCTGATGTTCAACCTTCACCTTCTATCAGTTCTGACACTTAGCCACAAATTCTGAAATGTCTTTCTTCATGCCATTACACCAATAGACTTCCCCATAGATCACGGTACATCTTGGTGACACCTGGATGGATAGAATATTTAGAGCTATGAGCCTCTCTCATTATCTGCTTTCTCAATTCATCCACATTTGGAACACACAATCAACCCAGATATCAAAGTACACCATCTTCCCTAATGTTGTCAACCGCACGCAAGCACATGTGGTCGTCAAGTTATATAGGACACTGAAGTTCCAATATCATATCCACAGAGACTTGATAGATTAATTATTTAAGTTTGAACTTTTATTTCACTATTCAAGTAAGCACAAATAAAATAGGGAAATGGTTTTGAGATTATTCTACTAAACTTGGAATGCAAATTAAACTAAGAACTAAATTCGTTTGCAAAGTGTTTGTAATTCAAATAATGATAGAAATCCAAGGTTTTGGTACTTTTGTTTTTAGGTTGAGTTTTAGTATTAAAATATGATAGACAAAATCCTTCAAAGATTGTGAGTTGCAAGTTACAAACTCACTTCTCAATTATTCTCCCCGATAGCCAAAAACTATCTCATGAACCCCAATACCTATATCCCTATGGTTGCAGGAAAAACATGAAATGATGATTGAAGCTACTTGGCTCAACTGAGTGGGGTTTTAGGGTATATCCCTGTCATCAATAATGAAATCAACTCTTGAACTATTGAACAACATAATTGCAACCTACTCTATGCTTCCTTTTAACCCCCATTAGTTCCCTCTCCCGAGTTCAGCCAACAAGCTAATAGATAATATTCAAAAGATGATAAGTCTAATGAATAAGCATGAAATCAAGTAAGCGTAAACAATCTTGAAAAGAAGAATCCATTTCTAGCATACATGAATATTCAAACTACAACTATCAGACCATGGCCAAAACCTTAGAAAAGGTGTTTAGCCACTCATGTTCAAGTTCAAAACCAAAGAATTCATCATTTGAATTAACAAAGGTAAAGTAAACTAGAAAAACCTAAGAAGAAAATGAGTTCTTGTCTCTCCCCCAAAAGACTACGTACAATGATCGATCTGATTGAAAGATTACCTAACAAATGTACCCGACAAAGTATTTATAAGCACGGTAACAAATGACCCTTTTTCCCTTAAGTAATTGAGCTTTTGGATTTACAAAAATCTATCCCGGATAGGCCCTGGCACATCACACCAGCCATCTCGCCAGACTTGGCTTGAATTTTCTCTAATGTTGGGCCTCTAGCGTGCCACTTCTCCTATCTCGCCAATATGTTGTCAAAATTCTACACTTTTGTGGCCTGGATCACCACTTCTGCCAATGCACCAGAGTGTTTGAAAATTTTTCCAAGTCCAACACCTCTCTGGCACGCTGCTCCACTTAATTCGCCAAGGTGTTGATTAAAAATTCTTCTGAAGTTTGAGGTCTGGCGTGCCATGCCAGCCATAGCACCAACCTGAGCACAATTTTCTCTAAAGTTTAGTCTCTAGCGCGCCACTCCAGCTATCTCACCAAACCAAATTTACCTCAAATTATTGTTTCTTCACACCTTGCATCATTTTTTTGGTCTTTTACTATGTGCTACCTGCTAAAATCATCTAAAAACACTTGTTAGCTCACTTAACACATACATTCATGAAATCACATATTTCATAAGGTTAATCATCTCAAAACATGATAAAAGATGTGTAAAAGTATGGAAAATAAGCATAAGAATATGGCCAAAATTACCAACCGAGCGCCATTCTCAGGATGATAGTTGGACAGGTCATTTGACGCACCCGAGACCAAACTATAGAGGAAATTAAATCCAAGTGTAGTGAGATGAGTGGTGCAGCGCACCAGTGCCTGTCTGGGATGGATTTTCTAAGCTTAAAAGCTGAACTACTTAAGAGAAAAAGAGTTATTTGTTACCTAGCTTATAAATACCTAATATAGGGCATTTTTTAGGCATCTTTCAAAGATTGATCGATTGTATGCTATCCTTTTGGGGGAGAGACAAGAAGTCCATTTTCTTATAAGTTTTTCTTCTTTACTTTAACTTTGTTAATTCAAATGATGAATTCTTTGGTTTTACACTTGAACATGATGGCTAAACTCCTATTTTGGGGCTTTATCCATGGCTAATAGTCGAAGTTTGAATATTCATTTATGATAGATTATCAATTCTTCTTCTCAAGGTTGTTTATGTATACTTATTTTCATTGCATATTTGTTAGACTAATCACCTTTCGAATATTATCTATTGGCTCTTGGTTGAACTCGGGAGAGGGAAATAAGAGGGTTAAAAGGAAGCATAGAATAGATTTCAATGATCTTGTTCAAATAGTTCAAGAGTTGATTTCATTGTTGAGGATAGGGATATACCCTGCAAGCCTATTTAGTTGAGACAAGTAGCTTCAACTGTCATCTCATGTTTCTTCTGCAACTATAGGGATATAGGTGTTGGGGTTCATGGTATAGTTTTTGGCTATTCGGGAATAGTTGAGAAGTAAGTTCCTAACTTCCAACTAGCAATCTTAGAAGAATATTGTCTAGTGGATCTGAATCCTAAAACTCAACTTGAAAGAAAAAGTGCCAAGACCCTAGATTTCTCTCATCATTTGAGTCCCAAAAACCAGATTCCCGATATCACTTGTGTTTTATGAATAGTGAAATAAAGATTTAAAAGTTAATCAATTAATCTGTCAAGTCTCTATGGATACGGTATCGGGACTTCACCATCCCATATTACTTGACGACAGCGTGCGCTTGGTGACATCATGTTTTTGGAACCATTGCTGGGGACTTGAATTGATTGATTATTTATGGTTGGGATTTTTGTCACGCCTTACCTTGGGAGGCATGACTGGCACCTCGTGCCATATTGGAATCTAGACTGACCTGGCTGGGCACGTGTCACACCCCACCTTGGGGGATATGACGGGCACCTGGTGCCTGCTAGACTCTGGGCTGCTAAACGGTCCAGTCTGAGCACATCTGGTGCTTTGGCTGACTCTGGCTCTATTTCAAGAAACGAACCGGCTATATAGCAGTTGTAAATACAGCCCCCGGCCAATTAGGCCTATAGTTACCTGCAATGCACAACAGCTAACCACAACAATGACACTAAAATCCGGAGCAATTGCTATTCACATTTGTGACCGACAAGGTCACTAACTATAACCAGAAGAAGGCCCCACACTGCCAACATCAACAACTAAACACATATACTCATGCACGGCCCCACACGACCGGCTCCACTACCACAGGGAAACATCAGACCGCAAGCCTCTAGGAAGTAATAATAGATTGGTCGGGACAGGGCCCCGACCTACCCAAACTGTAATCAAAAAGGAAATAGGAACAGCCTCCGACTGTCTAGCTCCGGAGGATAGGAGCTGATAAAGACTGGATCACGAGGAATCGACTCCTCGTCTATGTGTACCTGCAGGCAAGCAATGTAGCGCCCCTAAGGGCGTCAGTACCACAAGTACCGAGCATGTAAAGCAAACTGAAATATACAACTGAAATGGGTAACAACAATAACATGACATATAAGCAGGAAGTAGCTGAGTCAATCTGGCTGAGGATAACTGGGGAGAGTTTACCTATTTTGTAACTAAACTGGGCGTACGTGACGACTTGTCGTCCTACTGCCTATTAGTATCTAATAGCACATATAGATATACATATAAATACACACAATACCTGACCGACCCCCATAAGCCGAAAGGTGCCAACCAACAGAACAATCTATTTACCCCTACCTGGGTCTAAACCAACCAAAAATAAGTCACTCCACTCAGCTGATAACTGTGAGCTCCCCCTACCGGCCCCCTTGGGTACGTAGCTCAGGCCTTGACCTCTAACAATGAACTGTGTCTGAGTCCGAAGACTCCTGCCTTTGGGCTCAAGCACTCAACGGGGTAATCTGTTGTTGTATCTGTGACTGAAACTGCCCCTGGTGTAAACACGCAATAGGGTAATTTTATAAAAATCTGTATCTGAAGCTGCCCCCGGCCACAAGGGCACATAGAGTAGACTGCCCCTGTAAACAGGGTAATTTGGCTCTGCGCAGAGTAACCTGAACTGCCCCTGCAAGCAGGGTAATCTGGACTGTATTATTATGGTGGTCAGCCATCATCGTCCTTTAGGCGGATGGCATCGCCCAGCTGGAGGCGTTATCTGAATCTGGTATCGACATAGCTATAACTCAGGGGCGGCGGGGATGCTAAAGGGTACCCACATGCCATAACAAGTCTCAACATGCAAAACACATACACAGCAAGCATGCTCAAATGAAAAATACTAGTCATATTCTATTCTTTTATCTCAAGGCCAGTCCGTATTTAACAACTGATGTTATATTCTGTTTTACACTGTTTCTGATTGCTGGGCTAACTGCTACCTGGCCTTTATCTGTTTATCTGATTATTGTTATCCGAGATCTGAAGCTATATCATTTTCTAGAGCCATATCTGTTTCTGGAGCTATATCTGTATCTGGAGCTATATCTATATCTGATTACTAATCTGATTATATCTGGATATAACTCAATAACATAGAACATGCCATCTATAACTGGATATAGCTCAATAATATAAAATGTGCCATCTATAACCGGATACAGTCTCAACAAATGTAATACATACTACCTACAATCTTGCTAATTCATTATACTGCTTTTACAACTTCCATTCTGGGTATTATGTAAGAACATGCTGAGCTACTAGTGGATATCACATTACTATCTGAAATCATCTGACTATCAATTATTCTGATTATTGCATGATACGTAATGATATACTAGCATGCTTGTTGGAAATTGTACTGAAATCGTTCATGTACGATGGGTATCTGTTAATAGCCTTTATTCTATTTATTTTCTAGACTGTACTTCCTGGCTTGCCGAAAGAATAGCTTTACATACCTTGTTTCTGAGTACCCGACTGACCGATGTGATTTCCGTCGGTACTTCTATTGTTTCTCTCAACTACATTCATATACATGTCAATTAGAACTAAATACACCAATATTCTAAAAGAAAATGTCACTTTCGATATATTTATAGCCTAAACTTTGGCTTATCGAAAGACGGTCAAAAACTCACTATTTCTCGAAAGTCCAGAAGGGAGAATTACTCACCTTAAGGATAGGAGTATATTGACACTACTTTGGAGCAATTCCACTTACCTTAGTTCGGTAGCATGACATTTCGTCGATCGAATTTTGCGAAACTAAATCCGTAGGAATGCTCCTTACTGCTTAATACCTCGGTATCTGGAGTTAATTTGAGTTTGGACCGCATTTGACAGCGTAATCGGAAGGAAATTATCAAGAAACCTCGTCTCCCTCTGTTTTCCCTCGACCTTACTGGAAATTATATGAAAAATAACTTTTAAAACCAAAGTGGAGGGCTTATATAGTTGGGCCTGGACAGGGCCAACGTGTCACGGAGCCAACGCGGAGACTCCACCTCCGTGACACGTTGCCATCGCGGAGGGGCTCTTCCCCGACTCCTTTCGCGATGGTTCGACAGGTTTCTTGTCCGGTCTTTTCCCGGGCCTTTTTCTAGCATGTATGACCTTCAAATACTCTTAACCAACACGCGAATAGGCCATCTATGTGTTGGGAATTTTACGGGGTACAACATTCTCCCCCCCTTAAGAACATTTGTCCTCGAATCTAAACTTCTATCTCGAGGACTTCTCAACTTACTCAACTTGTTTCTAGAAAAATTTCGGCAGAGTTTCCCCTATAATATGGACTATCCCAAAAGCTGAAATGCAGAAAAGTCCCATACAGGTACTCCACATAATACTATAGTATTTAAATGACAGATTAAAATAGGCCTTCTCATTTATATATACTATAAGGCACTGCATAAGATAATAATACTAACATACCTATCGCCTGACTAGGATTGAAATAAATGAGGGTATCTGGTATTCATATCTTCCTCCGCCTCCCAAGTCATCTCCTCTTGGTTCCTATTACGCCACAATACCTTGACAAATGCAATATCTTTAGTTCTCAATCTACGAATCTGTCTGTCTAAGATGGCTACCGGAACCTCTTCATATGCTAACTCTACTGTGACCTGGACATCCTGAATTGGAACAACTTTGGAAGGGTCTCCTACGAACTTCCTCAACATAGATACATGGAATACTGGGTGAACAGACGCTAACTCTGGAGGCAAGTTCAACTCGTATGCAACTCGGCCTATTCTCCGTCGGATCTGATATGGCCCAATGAACCTCGGGCTAAGCTTGCCTTTCTTGCCAAATCTCATCACCCCACGGGGAAGTACTAGGCCTGATAAAGCCTTTGTTGAGCAAATCTTTTAACTGCCCTTTCAACTCTCTAAGCTCAACTGGCGCCATGCGATACGGGGGAATAGATATAGGTTGAGTCCCTGGCAACAGGTCAATTGCAAAATCTATCTCCCTTTCGGGAGGGATACCAGGCAACTCATATGGAAATACGTCAGGGAATTCATTGACCACTGGAACAGACTGAAGAGTCGGAGGTTCCACCCGAACGTCCTAGACTCAAACTAGGTGGTAAATATATCCCTTTTCTATTAATTTTCTCGCCTGAAGGTAGGAAATAAACCCACCTTTTGGTGTAGTTGTGCTCCCTTTCCACTCTCGCACTGCTTCCCCCGGAAAGTGAAATCAGACCATCTTGGTCCAGCATTCTAAGTTGGCATAGCATGGCACTAACCAGTCCATACCCATAATAAAGCGATGTACTCTGGACGACATGGTGTCCACAAATGCTGGAGCATTGCGGGCTAAGGAGTCGAACTGTAAAGAATACTCACAGACGCTCCTGGCCCCCTGCTCTAAGTGTAAAAACTGGTCCATTCGGGCCTGTCTGACCTCCCGGGGTAAGTAGTGGTCCAGGAAGGCCTCTGAGAAGCTGGACCAAGTAGGAGGGGCTGCATCTCTTCCCCGAGATCTCTCCTAACTTTCATACCACAAAACAAAAATATCCCTCAACTAGAACACTGCTAATTCCACTAATTCTGCTGGGGTTACATGCATGACTCTACAGATTCTCTGCATCTAGTCCAGAAAGTCCTAAGGGTCTTCCGCAGAATCTGACCTCGTAAACTGAGGGGGTCCCAATGCCAAGAATTCTCTAACCCTGGAACTACCTGGCCCACCTAAAGATTCTGCTGCTGCAGGTGGTACTGGCTGACGCTGAGTAGCTAGCATCTAGGTTAACATAACCACCGCATACGTAGCTCCTGATCGGATGAAGTGGGTGCAGGAGCTGTGGGAGGCGGTGCTGCCTCAAATGGTGTCTGGCGAGGCGGAGACTACTGGGAGGGTCAAAATGACACCTCCGTATCTCCCTCAAACCGTGCCGAATCTGGCTGTAAGTGAGGCATCCTGCTGGTGCCTTCTCCTACTGCTGTGTCTATTCTTCTGCCTATGGCAGGGTGATGCCGGTCTGCCATTCATATCTGTAGACAAAGAATATGATAAGTTTGAGAGACCCAACCCAATACTGTACCACTCTATAGCACGACTAAATGAGAAAGAAGAGTAACCATCCTATCATGCCTCGCAGCCTTCTGCCTATAGTATGTGGTGCACAACACATCCATAGACAAGACTCTACTTAGCACGGCTTGCAGACTCCCTGGGACACGAACTGCTCTGATACCAGTTTCTCACACCCCACCTTGGGGGGTATGACGGGCACCTGGTGCCTGCTAGACTCTAGGCTACTAAACGGTCCATCCTGAGCACATCTGGTGCTTTGGCTGACTCTGGCTCTATTTCAAGAAACGAACCGGCTATATAGCAGCTGTAAATACAGCCCCCGACCGATTAGGCATGTAGCCACCTGCAATGCACAACAGCTAACCAGAACAATGAAACTAAAATCCGAAGAAACTGCTATTCACATTTGTGACCGAGAAGGTCACTAACTATAGCCAGAAGAAGGCCCCACACGGCCAACATCAACAACTAAACACATATATACATGCACGGCCCCACACGACCGGCTTCACTACCACAGGGAAACATCAGACCGCAAGCCTCTAGGAAGTAATAATAGATTGGTCGGGACAGGGCCCCGTCCTACCCAAACTGTAATCAAAAAGGAAATAGGAACAGCCTCCGACTGTCTAGCTCCGGAGGATAGGAGATGATAACTCTGCTGACTAGATCATAAGGAATTGACTCCTCGTCTATGTGTACCTGCAGGCAAGCAATGCAGCACCCTTACGGGCATCAATACCACAGGTACTGAGCATGTAAAGCAAACTGAAATATACAACTGAAATGAGTAATAACAATAACATGACATATAAGCAGGAAGTAGCTGAGTCTATCTGGCTGAGGATAACTGGGGAGAGTTTACCTATTATGTAACTAAACTGGGCGTACCTGACGACGTGTCGTCCTACTGTCTATCAGTATCTAATAGCACATATAGATATACATATAAATACACACAATACCTGACCGACCCCCATAAGCCAGAAGGTGCCAACCAACAGAACAATCTATTTACCCCTACCCGGGTCTAAACCAACCAAAAATAAGTCACTCCACTCCGCTGATAACTGTGAGCTCCCCCTACCGGCCCCCTTGGGTACGTAGCTCAGGCCTTGGCCTCTGACAATGAACTGTGTATGAGTCCGAAGACTCATGCCTCTAGGCGCAAGCGCTTAACGGGGTAATCTGCTGTTGTATTTGTGACTGAAACTGCCCCTGGTGTAAACACGCAACAAGGTAATTTTATAAAAATCTGTATCTGAAACTGCCCCCGGCCACAAGCGTACACAGAGTAGTCTGCCCCTGTAAACAGGTAATATGGCTCTGCGCAGAGTAAACTGAACTGCCCCTGCAAGCAGGGTAATCTGGACCGTATTATTATGGTGGTCAGCCATCATCGTCCTTTCAGTGGACGGCATCGCCTAGCTGGGGGCGGTATCTGAATCTGGTATCGACACAGCTATAACCCAGGGGCGGCAAGGATGCTAAAGGGTACCCACATGTCATAACAAGTCTCAACATGAAAAACACATTATGCTCAAATGAAAAATACTAGTCATATTCTCTTCTCTTATCTCAAGGCCAGTCCGTATTAAACAACTGATGCTATATTTTGTTTTACACTGTTTCTGATTGCTGGGCTAACTGCTACCTGGCCTTTATCTGTTTATCTGATTATTGTTATCCGAGATCTGAAGCTATATCAGTTTCTAGAGCCATATCTGTTTCTGGAGCTATATCTATATCTGGAGCTATACCGGTGTCTGGAGCTATTTATATATCTAATTACTGATCTGATTATATCTGGATATAACTCACAAACATAGAACATGCTATCTATAACTAGATATAGCTCAATAATATAAAATGTGCCATCTATAACCAGATACAGTCTCAACAAATGTAATACATACTACCTATAATCTTGCTAATTCATTATACTGCTTTTACAACTTCCATTCTGGGTATTATGTAAGAACATGCTGAGCTACTAGCGGATACCACATTACTATCTGAAATCATCTGACTATTAATTATTCTGATTATTGCATGATACATAATGATATACTAGCATGCTTGCTGGAAATTGTACTGAAATCATTCTTGTACGCTGGGTATCTGTTAATAGCCTTTATTTTATTTATTTTCTAGACTGTACTTCCTGGCTTGCCGAAAGAATAGCTTTACATACCTGGTTTATGAGTACCCGACTGACCGATGTGATTTCTGTCGGTACTTTTGTTGTTTCTCCCAACTACATTCATATACATGTCAATTAGAACTAAATACACCAATATTCTAAAAGAAAACGTCACTTTCGATATATTTATAGCCTAAACATTGGCTTATCAAAAGACGGTCAAAAACTCGCTATTTCTCGAAAGTCCAGAAGGGAGAAATACTCACCTTAGGGATAGGAGTATATTGATACTACTTTGGAGCAATTCCACTTACCTTAGTTCGGTAGAACGATGATTCGTCAGCCGAATTTCATGAAACTAAATCCGTAGGAATGCTCCTTACTGCTTAATACCTCGGTATCTGGAGTTAATTTGAGTTTGGACCGCATTTGACGGCGTAATCAGAAGGAAATTATCAAGAAACCTCGTATCCCTCTGTTTTCCCTCGACCTTACTGGAAATTATATGAAAAATAACTTTTAAAACCAAAGTGGAGGGCTTATATAGTTGGGCCTGGATAGGGCCAACGTGTCACGGAGCCAACGCGGAGGCTCCACCTCTGTGACACGTTGCCATCGCGGAGGGGCTCTGCCCCAGCTCCTTCCGCGATGGTTCGACAGGTTTCTCGTCCGGTCTTTTCCCAGGCCTTTTTCTAGCATGTATGACATTCAAATACTCTTAACCAACACGCGAATAGGCCATCTATGTGTTGGGAATTTTACGGGGTACAACAGCACGGGCACCTCTGGTGCCTATCACTCACTTATATTCAGGAAAACGAACTGTTATATCTTGGTTGTAAATACAGCCTCGGGCCGACAAGGCCACGCAACACCTGCAAAGGAAACAGCTAATCTAGCCAACATACATCAATAGGGATCCTATGTAGGCTGACAAGATCACCATGCTATCTAGTTATACAGAAGGAAAATAAACAGCTATACTAGGCCCTACATGGCCAACGCCTAAAATAAGACATACATGGTCCCCACACAGCCAACAACAACTAACTACCTAAGTACTGTAGTCCGCAAGCCTCTAAGAATATAAATAGTAGTCAGGATAGGGGACCGGCCTACGTAAATTCTTTACAAGTAAAAGACTGTAACCTCTACAACCTGGCAACTTCGAACGAGGGGAGCTAGCCAAACTTCTGACTATGAACAGCTGCTACTGAAAAGCCTGAGCTCTGTCTGTCTAAACCTGTAAGCTAGCTCATTCGTAATCTGCATCTAGCAAGGCACTACACGTATGTAAGCTACGACTGGACAATTATATATTCATAATCTATATCTAGAAGACAAGAATACAAACAAGAACCTAACATGGCCCCCATAAGCCCTGGCAAGTACACCTCAGTCTATATACCCCTATCTAGGTTTCTATTACTCTACTGGTGCTATAGCCAACCTACATATCCCCCTGGTTCTGTAACTGAGCCCGCTTGGCTCCTGATCTATAGCTGTGTCTGTGTCCGGTGGACTCTTGATAACTGCACCCCGGGCACCAGGCTTGTCGGGGGTGTGGTGCTGATACAACATAAAAATAATCCAGCCATAGAATGGACTGTATTAGGTCCTCATAGCTCATCTTCGTCCCTTGCGGATGGCATATCACTCTTTGGAGCGATATCATCTAGACCCTCATGGGCAACAACACAGCTAGTAACCCTGGGGTGTTCATGGAAGGCTCCTGACTGAGGCAAACTCCACCCGAGATGCTATACTAAAGTCTCAATCTAGCCACTCAAACAGCGTATCTAGACTTCTAAGTCTAACGCTACTACTTCTCACCCCCTAGAATAGTCTTTAAGGATGCTAACAGGAAACCCCGTGTACCTATGTCTGATCAGAGGATCGTGGTAGTGATCATGATCTCTATTGGTCAAGACTAGATAGGGTGAGATCTGGAGTGGACTAGCATAACTCTAATTGTCCAGCCCGAAAAACTATAACTCATAAACCACTATGGGGTCTCGTATGACTAATTACTTAGTTCCTCTACTTAGAACAACTGTAGGGTTGTTACTAACCGAACATGCTTTTGAGTGATCGACCCCTAATCCTCCACAGGCATCTTACCGACATTCTTAGCCTGTGGGTAGTACAATACAAATATGATGCTAGTCCCTTAGACCTCATCTTGGTCTGCTTAGATCTTATATGACTTTTCTAGGTGATTCCTAATCTTATAGACAAGTTTACATAGACTTAGCCACTCTCGGCAATCTGTACCTAAGTATCTTATAAGAATCAGCTAGGGTGCTGGCCTTGCCTCTAACTGCTGATAAGGTCCCCTTCCTTAGGGTACTCATAGGTCTATTTGACCTGGACGACTGGGCTGGCTTCTTGGGTGACCTATATGAGGAATGCTAAGTCAACTAGGAATGTCAATCACTGGTAATAGCTCTTAGATGGGAGGCTTTCACTCAGTTTACTAGACAACCCTAGGCTGCTGACTCTAAAGTATGGACTTACTATCTAAATTTATGGCCCTGGGGCGTAGGAGTATGCCAATGGCCTCTAGGTGTGCTTTCCTGACAATACATGCGCCAAACTGGTAGTTAAATCGCCTAGCTGCGCCTATGCTGTTCAACTCACTAACTCAGGCCAAATAATTATTCACGAGCTTCTAAGGTCTAGGCTTGGCAATAAAACATACAATTCTACTAATACAATAAACTCGATAATAGAAGAGTTTATATGACGCTTCTAGCGCGATCACACTTAACATGATCTTTCCCAATGAGGGATACTGGGGTATGACCTATATACGTTTTCTAGCAGCTAACCACAACAATTATATCTGTAATCTACTGATAGAAGCTAAGCACACCATATTTGATCTTTATATACTAGCAATAGCTAATTACAACCTATATAATCACATTCTACTGGTAGCAACTATCTACAACATATGGGACCATTATTTCTATTCAAGAACATAAATTGTAACACTGTACGACGAGAATAACTTGCTGAGGGATAAGCCTTACATACCTCAACTACCGTTTCTCGAGTAACTGATGAGTCTCAACTTGTATTGTTAGCTTTTTTCAGTTGTAACTGTTATACTGGGAGAAAGAGACGAATTTCAATACCAAATTCAACTTAAAATGATAACTTTTAATACTAATAGCAACTATAATTCAGCTACGTAAAATACAGCCAAAAACCTATAATTTTCCAAGAGTTCATAAGGGAGAAATGCTTACCTAATGCCTGTGATCATTTAGGAATCAGTTTGGAGCAATTCTAACAACTTCTACTTGGTAGAGTTCTGATTTTCCAAGAAAATATTGAGAAAATAACTCCATAGTAATGCTCCCTACAGGCTTAGAACTCAATATCTGTAGTTAATTTGATATTGGATGGCGTTTCGTAGCATAATCGGACCAAAAACTATTGAAAACTTGCATGCTCCTCATCTCTGGCCATGGGTATCTTACCAAAATGGTTTAAAATGAAATGAGGGGAGTATATATACATGTGTGGAGTGGTGGCAGAGGTGTGCCTCACGCTGCCCAAAGCACCACAAGGCCCCCATGTTGCGCCTCCCATAGCGGAAGCAAGCCTGGCACGCCATGCTGGTCAGGGCACTGCAGGCTGGTGCATTGCTCTGGCCCTTCACAGCCAAGCCTCGCCTGACCCTACTTCCGAGGCTTTTTCCACATGCATCAACATCTTCTTATTCATCACAAATCCATGCGTACGCTTACTAATCGTTCACTTATACGGGGTAACATCCCCCCCCCAGGAACATTCGTCCTCAAATGTCATTCTTAAACTTAAAGGAGTTAACTCTCTTAACCAAGATTTAGAAAAATTTAGGCAGAGTCTCCTCTGTAATGTGGACTATCTGAAAACCTGAAACATAGAAAAGTCCAACATAGGCACCTCGCAGGATGCTATAACAACCATTACACAATAAGAAAGGGTAGCTAAATAATAGCACTGATAGCATAAGCAGAAAAATGACAACTGAACAACAATATTACCTTAACTGCATAATCTGGATCAATCTTGGAACAGGTGAGGATATTTAGATTTCATATCATCTTCAGCTTCCCAGGTCATCTCTTCTTTATTTCTATTCCTCCATAAAATCTTACTAGACTGCAACTGTTATACTTAAAAATGGCCCCTTACGGCCTTGTCCATCTAGTACAATCATTATAGTCCCCTTAAGGTAACTCTTCGGTAGCCTGAGTACTTCTAACTGGGTCAACTTGAGAGGAAATCTCCTATGCACTTGCATAAGATTAATGAACAGATCCTAACCCGAAGGTAACTCTATCTCATAGGCCACTTGGCCAAGCTCTCGGAGGGTCTGGTATGGTTTAGTGAGTCTAGGACTAGGCTTGCTTTTCTTTCAGATTCCTTGATGCCCTTCCTTAGTGGAGTTTCTAGGAATACCCAGTCACCGCTTCAATCTTTATCTCCCTATGTTATACGATAACCCTGAGTTGCTGATATACCCTTTCTGAAAGGTTTATCTTTCTTCATTTGGTTGATGTATTAGCATGCCGGATCAACTACCCTTAATTTATCTACTTCAGGTCATCATATAGGGGACCTACATTTCTACCCATAACAGGTCTCCAGGCATGTAACCCGTGTGTTCTGCTTGGTTATTTGCTTGGAGACAAGAAGCCATACTTATATTAGCATGCGGGCCAATTTGTTCTAACAGTTTCCCTGAACCTAGCTGGGAGTTGTGCCTCTCCGTAAGAGTTTATTAGGTACTGGGGTTCCATGTGACCCGACTACTTCTTAAATATTTAACTCAGCATACGCTTTCACTGAAACATGATTCTATTCATCGAGACATGAGTTGATCTTGTTAGTCTCCCTATACCGACTCAAATGAGGTCAATTTACCCCTGGTACAAGATAACTTTATAACTGTATTCATGTTGACTGCTCTCTACTCCACTGCCGGCATGGCTATATCCTAAATTGGTTTGCTCCTGTCTAGCTTTCCTTGGCTGGTCGTTGAAGCTCTACACTACAACTCAATGATATCTTCCCTCTTCCCGTACCATCAGTACGTCTCTATTTACGACCTAATGTGTTTTTATTACACTCTAGGTAGGAGTAGCGGACATGGTGCACCTTGGCTATAATATGTTAATGAAGTTCTGCCACCTTTGGAACACAAAGTGGACCTCTAGGTCTTTGTGACTCTGCCCCTTTCTATTTTAAGGGCTAATAACTTCCCACTAGACCTTGTCTCTAGGTTGTATTAGGTTAAATTTTCTGTGTCGGCACTCCTTTACCTCCACAACTGACGGTGATATTGCAGCATTCTAGGTTATAATCTCACTATCTCTTCACTGTCAACCCGATGCTTATTTCTTGACATTCAGCAGTGGTACTATACTCTATCAATTTACTTTTAACCTAGGGGTGATTCTGTTTCCTTCCCTAGTGCTAAGTACTCGTGCCCTTCCCCTTGCTCCCTTATACTGAACTCTGGGGTTCATGCCCTCTGTCTCATACTGTCAAAGATATTACTAACTAAATATACCTACTTGTATTCCTTCTGACCTGCATTCGGGCCCATTTTGTTCATATGATCTCTCTGTCCTTCGATATCACAAACTAAGGCCATGACCATTATCTTGCAGATATGCTCTACAGTCATTAGCATGTTGCGTTAAAATCGGCCTATTTCTGACCTGAACCTTACTATTGCTGGGGGTTTGTTGCTGATGGCAACCTCCCCCGCTCTCCTGGATTACTTACTGTGAGGGTTTAGATAACTTTTTAAACACTAGGGTTCTTAACCACTTTTTAACCTGTCTCGAAGTCAACAATTCTAGCCTTCATTTTACAATTCTGGCCCTAATTTACTCCTTATTCTGAGGAACATGGCATTGCTACCTTCACTTTCTGTTTTACTGAAATAATAAACTGGGAGGTAACCCTATCATTCTGTACCAGGGCTAGGGCACGAATTGCAACTATTCTAAAGGTTGAAGGTACAAACCTTACACGATCCCTTGTATGTTTCAGGTGGTCCAACCTTAACTCTTTCCCCTGTCTAATTCTACATATCTCGTAGATAAGTCAACTCATATATATACTATTCTGAGGTACTATTTCAAAGACGAAGAAGGAATCGGGGATGATGCTGACATATCTGTTGCCTTAGAAAGTTCCTGGTGCCTCGGGAGGATGATGGGGAAATGTAAAAACATGCCTGCTTCTGCCCTTAGGCTAACTGTCTCCCAATTGTGGTACTTCACTGGTAACTCCTACTACTACTATAGTCATCTTGCGACTGGCTAGAGTCTGTCTTATATTGAACATTGTTCTAGACAGACATAACAATGGAAGCTTAGGGGCTCAACCCTATACAACTCACCTCTATAGCACGATATCAGAAGAAGGAGGGGCAACCATATTATCATTCCTCGTAGCCTCTTGCTTATAGAATGTGGTGCACAACACATTTATAAACAAGACTCTACTAGACATGTCTTGCAGACATCCTAGGATACGACCTGCTCTGATACCAAGTTTGTCACGCCCCACCTTGGGAGGCATGACTGGCACCTCAAGCCATACTGGAATCTGGACTGACCTGGCTGGGCACAGGAACCTCTAGTTCCTATCACTAACTTAAATTCAAGAAAACAAACTACTATATTGTTCGGCTGTTTGGAATGCCTACACGCAAGTGCACGTGGTCGAACAAGTAGTAAAGCGGCTCAAGTAAGCCAAGTATAGATCCCACAGGGACTGGACTAAGGTATCAATCTAATCAAGTGTCAATAAACTTTAACTCTAAACTGCAGACAACAGTGTGAAGAAGATTTTGATATTTTGTTCCCTAATTTTATACTAAGTCTAAAACGAATATAGAATTTGAGTCTGAACTATAAGTATGAGCATGCTGAGGCTAAAATGAACATGTAGAGAAATAAATTATCGATACAATTTGATTAATCTTTCCTCCGGTTGTTAGTCAAGAATTATTGCCTATGGATTAAAACTCTCGTATTTAACCCAACTTAAGAATCATGAACCTTCCACCTACATCTCTGTGATAAAAAGAAATTCATATTCTAGCCATACAAAACCGATTCCTTAATTGACTAATACGACTTTCAGGTATATCTCTACCCTGAAGGTAAATCAATTCTCAATTTTCCCAAACTAAGAAAAGATTATATCCTATCAATTCACAACTTTCCAATTTCTTGCTCTCTCGAGTGAAACCGGACTTTTTAGATATACATTACATTGGCCACACATTAACGCAGTAAGAACAAGAATCAATAGAACAACCATGGAAGAAAAGATGAAAAACCAATTTATTAATAATTACATTTCAATACAAATGTTCTTAACCTCAGCAAGAAGGGAATTTAGCCACTCATTTGTGTATTAAACATCGTTAAATGAGTGTTAATCATACAAGCAATTGAAATAAAGAAGAAGGAGATATAGAAGAACCCTGAGATTTTCGTCCTCTCTACTGCCTGTAACCCATGTTCTTGCTCCACCAAGTTAGAATCATTAAAAATGAACCTAAGTGTTCTATTTATACTAGTGGGAATATTTCCCGGAATAACGAGCAACGTGTCACGGAGTGCATCGCGGAGCACTGCCTCCATGACACGCCACCAACGCGGACCCTCACTGGAATTCGGTCATCCAGGTATTAAAGCCCAACGTGGCACGACGTGCAACGCAGGGCTAGGCCAACGTTCCACGGCCCCAACGCGCACCTTCACTGGAATTTGGCATATTTTCAGCATCCGGGTAGAATGCATCCGCGATGGCAGCGTGACACGACTCCATCGCGGAGCCCCTTTAATTCGTGTTTTCGTTGTGCTTTTTCCTTGCTAGCTTTCGAGTCCAATCCTGATTTCTCCCAACATGCATCTTAGCTTCGTAAAATTATATTTTTTCGGCAAAACCACGCTAATCATGTTGTTTAGTATAAATTCACATTTTGTTACAATTCACATGAGAATGTACAAACATCGATAGATAAATAAGACAAAATGACACATTTGAGTATCACTTGGGCATATAAATCTGCCCAAGATCACTTACCCCACACTTAAATCCTTGTTCGTCCCCGAACAATAACCTTACACCTCATGCGATTGACACCCAATCCTAGCTACTTTGGCTCGACAATTCAAGCTACGGTTATACCGATTATTTAATATAGCAAATCATCAAGAAAACATACATAGTCTTATCAATACAATGACCTTCAACACATTAAAACCTCCTAGACTCAAGAATCAACTCTCGATATCGGCAAACTCATGCAAATCAGCTGATCAAGATATCCGACACGAAATTCAATCTCTCGTCGAGCATGTGCCCTCACAACACAAGAGAATTTTCCCCTTTTTAATCAAATGAACTCAAAGACATTACATGCAGGGGCATATAAACACGATTTTGCTCTCTCTCCCAAAAGAATTCACATGCATCATGTCATGAACCATAGGCTTGCCTTTAGTGTATTACTCCACTAATATAAGGACGCATGATGTAAGATCACGTAGGACTTAACGGGTTGTAATGTAAGCTACGAAACTAGCAAATACTGGGCTAACCAATAATAACAACTAGCCTCCTTAAGCGCTTTTTCAATACATCCCATCAACCTTATGGGCATTGTTTCTTCCTTCATCCTCCCATTCTTGAAGTCTGTCTTTATTTTTGTTCCCATATCTTTAAGCATACTCGACTTAATAACAAAGATTAGTTATACGTCTTCATTATATTTAATTTATAGCGAGTGCACCTTTGACCTTTTCTTTCCTTTCATCACTCTGCTTTTTCTTTTCTTTTCACAATTCTCACTCCTTGACACTATGGGAAAATAATTTTTTTCTTGAGCGCTTAAGAGTTTTGGATCAAATTCACGGATAATGAAAAGAAGGGGTTAAGCTCGGTTTACACCTTTTTGACAAAAGAAAAAAATAGGCTAAAGGCTCAATGGGCTAACTAGGATGTACATTCAAGGTAGGTACGATAATGAAAAAACTTTCGGTTAAAGCAAAGAAATGCCTACATCCTTTCCTTCAATACACATCCTTCATTTCATTTCATACACACACCAGGCAAGTTCTAGACACTTCACAATAGCATGGAAGAAATGAAACCTCACCACACACTCATTGCACATGCTCAACTCAAGACATATTCACAGACTCTTCAATCAGCTAATTACAAGAATTCAAACATTAAGTCTCAATCACACCGAATCGAACTCTATGGCCTAGGTATCTCAATATATTTACAAAGTTGCATGCTTTCATACGAATCACCTTTGCATTTTAAATATCATGTACAACACAGAACAAGAATTTTGCAACCATAAAGTAACAACACGGTTGGGATACAAGCAAACAAAGGAAAAATTAAAAGACAAAAACTACTCCTATCGACTACATTTCCCTTAAGACGGTCGTCATCCATCCATCATAGGAAACGGTCACTAATTACGACTTCGGTTCAATGGGGCTATTCTCGGTAAAAGAGTCGAAAACAAACGCCGAGAAACCCAATCATAAAAATAATTAAACGAAAAAGAAAGAAAAATCTAAAAAAAAAATTAAAAATATCAATGATTTCGATAAAAAAATATTTACACAACCAGCTAACAACATTCAACAGCACACAACAGCTTCACATTAACTACAATACAGAACATACACAAAAATCACAAGGTCACAAATTTAGCACAACAACAGAATAGAAACATAAATACAACAAAACAACCAGCACCTAACTACTCCCACCCCACACTTAAATCGAACACTGTCCCCAATGTTCATAAAATTTAGTGTAGCACAAAAGTGGTTGGTGAAACTCCCTGATCAATCTAAGTATTCAACTTCTTCGTCAGGTGTTGCTGCCTCGTCTCCCATGTCTGAATCACCCCCGTTGTCCTCCTCTGACTCAATATCAGAGTCGTCGCGGTGTGTCTCCTCATCTGTGGGGACATCATCATCAGTTGGCTCCACAAAAGCTGGCCCCACTCGACATAGAGCCCTGGCATTTTTGCCAAAAGGGTAGTCTAGCTCGAGCTGCCACAGCTCATCTTCTGTTGCCGGCCTCCCACCTATGCGCAGCTGGAGCATCTGCATCCCAAACATGCGGGCCATGTACTGATCATCCCGAGCATGTCGCTCGGCTAGTGTAAGAACTTGCCCGTGAGTGGTGTCAGGTGCCTTAGTTTTGGTGACGTCAAAGGCCCGCCTCTCCATCTGCGGGATGTAGTCAAGGGCCTCCTCCTCAATATCCAGGCCCCTCAGGAACGTGGTCAGTAAGCCACCAAACCAGTACCTGTGCCCTTGATGCAAACGGGCTCTCTTCATGGCGGAGATAATCACCGCCCCAACATTGATCTCCAGCCCTTTCATCAAGGCATAGACCAAGCACACACAATCCCGGGTGACATCTGTCATATGCACCCTCGGGATCAGGCAGGAACAAACAATTTTAAGCCATATCCTGGCTTCCCTGTTCATCTGTGAGTAGGGAAATGTCCGATGGTAGCCCCTCTCCTTATGCCTGCTCGTCCGTGCTGTAGACCGGGCTCCACACAAAGTGCATCTGATGTCCGCATATGGTGGAGTGATATTCAGCTGTCGGAGTACATGGGCGTCTGTGTCCCGCCCCCCCCCCCCCCAAGATGGCATTAAGGTGTGGGGCTCAAAAGTGACTACCTGCCCCCTTATCTTTATGGTGTGACTTCTAAGTGTCGGGTTCCAGTTGGCATAGAACTCCCAAATAAAGTGAAGATTGCACTCCTTGGGCTCTTCGAAGATAAAGTTCAGCCCGGCCGCATCAATCCTGTGGACAATTCTGGGGAATTCTTATGCCAACGGTTCCCTAGCAATGTGCTCCTCGGGGAAGTATTTGCTTTCCTTATGCTTTGTGTACCATTTCTTCCCTTCCTCTGTCACCCATCGGGTTCCGTATTGACGACGTTGGCCGCGCGGAGCCGCTGGTGCTGCTGGGACTGCTGTTCCCAGTCTGATTCTTTTCCTTCCGGCGCCTGATGTAGATGCGCCCTTTCCTTTGTCTTGCCTGCATGCCATCGTTCCTGTCAAATCAAATAGACAGTCCCAATGTTATTCAAATTAAAATTATCTTCGACTAAGGTTGGGTTGAGCTAGGCCACCCCACACTTAGTCTTTAGCCACAATCACAACATTACAGCAAGACAATCCTCTTTTTCTAACTTTCAAATGAAAAAAGACAATAACAAAAATGCCTCATGCATTCAGAGGGTTCAAAGGTATAAATTCTATGTACTACTCAGACTTCGTACAACTAATCCACTATTACCATCGATAACATTTCATCACATAGCACTTAGCAAAAATTTGTATCGACAAAACCGATGCAATTCCCCTAATTTCTATGCAATTTCAACAATTTCATTATCCTGAAAAAAAAATTCCATCATTTACTTAGCATATTCATCACAAGCACAACATAATTCACCTTACCCAACATGAACAACCCAATCATTTTCAAATTTTCAACCAAATTTAGCTTTTTCCTATTCAAATTCCAACCCTAGCTACCAATTTCGCACAAATCCAAAAAAACATGTATTTATCGAGTTCATACAATCATAACGATACTACGAACATCAATCAACAATAACTTAAATGAATTCATGCTCAATTTACACTTAGGGCAAACTTTTGTTACCTCACATGCTCAAAAATTGACAATTTTCATCCAAAATTGAGTTTAAGTTCAAGAACATACCTTTAATTCGTTGAACTTGAAGAAAAGTTGAAGAAAATTTGATCCTAGGTCTGTGTCATGTTGGGGGGGGGGGATTTTGGGTTGTTTGTCGCGGAGGGGAGTGAAAAATGGGAAAAATTGGGTGTTTTCGGGGTCAAAAAGAAGGTTTTTCGCGTGGGTCACCCGGCGACCCGGTGTGCCCCGTTGCGAATAACACTTCAACATGTCACAGAGGGTAACGTGGAGCACATCCTCCGTGACACGAAGCCATCGCGCAGGCTCACTGCTTTGCAACTTTTTATTATTTTTCTCACCTCGATTTTTCCTTTGCGATCCTTTGCATTTTTACCCTCCGTTCAACCTGAAATTCATCTCACAACAAGAAATTGGTTAGAATTTATAGGTTTCACATAAAATACATTTTTTTTTTATTTTTTTTTTCTCATTTTTTTTCTTTTTTTTTTTTCTTCTACGAAATCTATTCAAATATTACAAAATTTTCACGGGTTGCCTCCCGTAAAGCGCCTGATTTACTGTCGTGGCTCGACATCATTAAGATCAGTCATTCTCTAGGGTGACGGAAGTTTTCTCTCGACTACCGTCCTCATCCATGTTATGCTTACACTTCTCCGGTGGTTTCCCCAATTGCTCCCGTGACTCAACGCTCTGAGCACTATCCGCTCGATCAAGCACGTTGATCACTGAGAGTTCCTCATACACGGCCGGAAGCTTTGTTGCCTTGTACACCTCAACCACATCCACCTCGTCATGGTCCCGCATAGTTAGCTGCCCTGCCGCTACATCAATAAGTGCTTTCCCGGTCGCCAAGAAAGGACGTCCCAAAATAAATGGGAATTCCGCGTCTGGCTCAAAATCTAGCACGACGAAGTCTATCGGGAAGATAAGGGAGCCCACTTGCACCAGGACGTCTTCCACAATGCCATCAGGTCTGGCTAAGGAACGATCCGCTAGTTGCAAGATCACTGTTGTTGGTCTAGGACTCCCTAGCCCCAACTTCTTGAATACCGATGTCGGCATCAAGTTAATGCTCGCTCCCAAATCACATAATATGCGAGCTCGGATACTCTGCCCAATTGTAATTTGAATTGTAAAGCTCCTAGGGTCCTTGAGCTTTGTGGGCAACCTATTTTGTATCCGTGAAGTGCACTCCTCCGTAAGCGCCATCGTAGCCTACTCAGTCAACCTGCTTTTGTTTGCCACGATGTCCTTGATATATTTTGCGTACTTCGGCACTCCCTTCAAAACATCAACAAGAGGTAAATTAATGTGTACCTGCTTAAGCACCTCCATGAACTTTTTGAAACACGCTTCCTCGTTGAGGGAACGGGGGTGGTGGTCTTTCTAGTTCACCTTCCTTCTCCTCCCCCCTATCATCATTGTGATCCCTCTCCTTTTCACCTGCTTTCGATTGCTGTGGTAATCTTTCCGGTTCCACCTCCTTGAGTCGCAAACCACTCCTTGTGGTCACTGCATTTACCTGCTTAGGGTTCGGATTAGTGTCACTCGGAAGTCCTCCTCTCGGCCTAGTGTTTGGAGCTCCAGCAAATTGCCCAAACTGGTAATCCAGCGCCTTTGTAGCTAACCGATTGTTCTTTACATCGGCTGCCAATTTCACGTAATCAGCCTGCAATTGAGCTTAGTTAGCTATCATTGTCTTGAACATCTCCTCAATGTTGGGTGATGGTGGTGGAGGAGGTCCATTGTTGCTTTTGTATTGCGACTGATAGTTCTGCTGCCCTCCTTGATTTCTCTGCACCCCCTGACTCGAACTTTGCCCTTGATGGTTGTTGCTACCCCAAGAGAAATTCGGGTGATTCCTCCAGTTGGAATTGTAGTTGTTGCCATACTGTAGGTGGTTATTTCTCTGTACATTACCAACAAAGTTCACTGAATCAGGATTTGCTCCGCAACACTCAGCTGAGTGTTCATTACTCCCGCACAGTTCACACCAAATCTGCTGCACTACATTCACTGGGGCTTGAGACTGGTTCATGCTCATGTTACTGAAGTGGGTGTTGAGTTGATTCTGTAACGCAGCTATATGTGCAGCAATAGCTGTAAAACCATCCACTTCTAAGACTCCTGCTGCTTTCCTTGTTCCTCCTCTTGACGAGTACGCATTCCACTCCGGATTCCCCTGTGAAATACGATTTAACAAGGTATACAGCTCCTCATAAGTCTTCTCTAATGCGTGTCCCCCAGCTGCTGAGTCTAGCAAGATTTTTGTGTGGGGTTCCAAACCCTCTATGAAAGTATGCACCAGCACATCATTGGATTGGTGATAATAAGGACAATCCCGCAACATAGATTTGAATCTCTCCCAGGCCTGATACAGATTCTCTCCTCTCTCTGTTTAAAACTTAGAATTTGACTTCTAAGTCTTGTTGTTTTACCGGATGGAAAGAACCGTATCAAGAATTTCTTTGCAAGATCATCCCACGTGGTGATGGAATTAGGTGGCTCAGCTTTCAACCACCTCTTAGCTTCTCCCAGAAGTGAAAATGGGAACAATGTAAGCCTGAAATAATCTGATGACACTCCAGCGGGGATGTAAGTGCCACTTATCTCCAAAAAATTTTGGAGATGTTGTTGTGGATCCTCATGAGGGAGACCTGTGAACTGCCCGATGGTGTGCAGCAATTGCACCATGTTCTGTTTAAGCTCGAACCTCCCTCCTGGCTCAGGTTTGCAGATGCTAGATGTGACACTGTTAGCATGTGGGATTGCCACCTCGCGAACCGGCCTAGCTGCCATTTCCTCGGGCACTAACATTGCCCTTACAACTAGTGGATTCTGTTGTTGCTCCAGGATTGTTTGTCTGAGCAACTGCAGCTTTTTCTCTAGAGCTTCTCTCCTTTGACGATGGAATTGTCTTTCCGGCTCTAAACATGAGTCCAGCAGCTCCTTGTCTCTTGCCAGTGTTCAACAGAAATTAGTATCTGCAAAATACAGGCTAAGACCAAGTTTTCAACACTAAGAGGAAATAGTAGACTAACACTTAAGAAAAATTTTACCAATTGCCAGTCCCCGGCAACGGCGCCAAAAACTTGTTCGGCTGTTTGGAATGCCTACACGCAAGTGCACGTGGTCGAACAAGTAGTAAAGTGGCTCAAGTAAGCCAAGTATCGATCCCACAGGGACTGGACTAAGGTATCAATCTAATCAAGTGTCAATAAACTTTAACTCTAAACTGCAGACAACAGTGTGAAGAAGATTTTGATATTTTGTTTCCTAATTTTATACTAAGTCTAAAACGAATATCAATTTGAGTTTGAACTATAAGTATGAGCATGCTGAGGCTAAAATGAACAAGTAGAGAAATAAATTATTGATTTACAATTTGATTAATCTTTCCTCCGGTTGCTAGTCAAGAATTATCACCTATGGATTAAAACTCTCGTATTTAACCCAACTTAAGAATCATGAACCTTCCACCTACATCTCTGTGATAAAAAGAAATTCATGTTCTAGCCATACAAAACCGATTCCTTAATTGACTAATACGACTTTCAGGTATATCTCTATCCTGAAGGTAAATCAATTCTCAATTTTCCCAAACTAAGAAAAGATCATATCCTATCAATTCACAACTTTCCAATTTCTTTCTCTCTCGAGTGAAACCGGAATTTTTAGATGTACATTAACGTTGGCCACACATTAATGCAGTAAGAACAAGAATCAATAGAACAACCATGGAAGAAAAGATGAAAAACCAATTTATCAATAATTACATTTCAATACAAATGTTCTTAACCTCAACAAGAAGGGAATTTAGCCACTCATTTGTGGATTAAACATCATTAAATGAGTGTTAATCATACAAGCAATTGAAATAAAGAAGAAGGATATAGAGAAGAACCCTGAGATTTTCGTCCCCTCAACTGCCTGTAACCCACGTTCTTGCTCCACCAAGTCAGAATCATTAAAAATGAACCTACGTTTTCTATGTATACTAGTGGGAATTTTTCCCAGAATAACGAGCAACGTGTCACGGAGTGCATCGCGGAGCACTACCTCCATGACACGCCACCAACGCAGACCCTCACTGGAATCCGGTCTTCCAGGTATTAAAGCCCAACGTGACACGGTGTGCAACGCGGGGCTAGGCTAACGTGCCACGGCCCCAACGCGCACCTTCACTGGAATTTGGCATATTTTCAGCATTGGGGCAGAATGCATCCGCGATGGAAGCGTGACACGGCTCCATCGCGGAGCCCCTTTAATTCGTGCTTTCCTTGTGCTTTTTCCTTGCTAGCTTCCGAGTCCAATCCCGATTTTTCCCAACATGCATCTTAGCTTCGTAAAATTATATTTTTCCTGCAAAACCACGCTAATCATGTTGGTTAGTATAAATTCACATTTTATTACAATTCACATGAGAATGTACAAACATTGATAGATAAACAAGACAAAATGACACATTTGAGTATCACTTGGGCATATAAATCTGCCCAAAATCATATATCTTGGCTGTAAATATAGCCTCAGGCCGACAAGGCCACTCAACACTTGCAAAGGAAACAGCTAACCCAGACAACATACGTCAATAGGGATCCTTGTGAGTCGACAAGACCACCATGCTATCTAGTTATAATAGAAAGGAAAATAAACAACTATACTAGGCCCCACACGGCCAACACCTAAAATAAGATAAACATGGGCTCCACGCGGCCAACAACAACTAACTAACTAAGTACTATAGTCTGCAAGACTCTAAGAATACAAATAGTGGTCGGGACAGGGCCCCGGCCTACCCCAAATGCTATACAAGTGAGAGATTATAAGCTCTACAACCTTGAAACTCCAAAAGAGGGGAACTGGCCAAACTTTTGGCTTTGAACAACTGTGACTGAAAAGCCTGAGCTCTGTCTATCTAAACCTGTAAGCTAGCTCATTCGTAATCTGCGTCTAGGAAGGCACTACACGTATGTAAGCTACGACTGTACAATCATATATTCATAAGATATAACTAGGAGACAAAAATACAAACAAGAACCTAACCTAGACCCCATTAGCCTGGAAGGTACAAACAACATAGAAATAACCTATCGGGACCCCAATAAGACCTAGCAAGTACACCTTAATCTATATACACCTATCTAGGTTTCTATGACTCTACTGGTGCTATAGCCAACCTACCAGTCCCCCTAGGTCTACAACTAAGCTCGCTTGGCTCCTGATCTGTAGCTATGTCTGAGTCTGGTGGACACCTGATAACTGCACCCTGGGTACCAAGCTTATTGGTGGTGCGGTGCCAATACGGCATAAAAATAGTCCAGCCATGGAATGGACTATATAAGGTCCCCGAACCTCATCTTCATCCCTTTGAAATGGCATACTGCTCTTTGGAGCGACGTTATCTATCCCCTCACGGGTGATGACATAGCTAGTAACCCCGGGGTGGTCACGGAAGGCTCCTGAGTGAGGGTCAAAAACTTGTTCACTCCCAATCACACACAAGTGCACGTGGTCGTACAAGTAATAAAGTGGCTTTATTTCAAGCCATGAATCGAACCCACAGGGACTGTAACGAAGGAGTAATTTTTCTCTAAGTGTTTAGTATACACACTTCTTTATACAAGTAGACAAGCAAAACAACTGGTGATTTTTCAAGAATATTATTTAATGTAACGTTAAGTGAAAATTATGAATATAATATGAACAATAGCACGAACAAGTTGAGGTTAAGGCAAAACATGCAGATGTGTAATTTATTGATTAAATTTCAGTCAACACTTATCTTAGGTTGTTAGTCAGGAATTATTAACAATGGATTGGGTCTTTCGAACTCCTCACCAATTAAAGAATTATGAGATTTGCATTACATATTTCTGTGATGCAACAATTCATATTCTCATAAACCAAACTAAATTTCATAGATGACCAAATATGACATTACAGATATATTTCTATTCTGAATGTTAATCTTCTCTTAATTTCTCAACCAAGACAAGAACATATTCTACCAATTAACATCCATCCAAATAATCTTCCTTTAGGAAATAAAATTGGAATTTTAATATATACATTAACAATGGCCAATCATTAATGTAGTAAAAACAAGAATTAGTAAAACAACCATTATAGAGAAGATAAAAACTGAAATAACATCAATTACATACTACTGCAATTATCCTCAACCTCGGCCAAAGGTGAATTAGCCTCTCTTTTAAGGATTAAACATCTTCAAACAAGTAGAAAACATACAAGCAATTGAAATTTAAGAGAAAAGGAAGAGAATTAACCCTAGGACTTCTTCAGCTCAATTGCTTGATACCCACGTTCTCGCATGAAATGTCAGATACTTTAAAATAAAACCTAAGTGTGCTATTTATACAAGTGAGAAATTTCCCGGATTAAACTGGCAACATGGCACGGAGGGTGTCGCGGAGCATCATCTCCGTGCCACAGCCCTGTCGCGGATCCTCTCTGGAACTTGGATGCACAGATTCTTAGCCTCAGCGTGGCACGGAGGCTATCGCAGAGCCTCAGCTTCGTGCCACGGACTTGTCGTGCACCTTCACTGCAATTTTTCTAAAATTTTACTCTAGGCAGAATGCTACCGCGATGGTAGCGTGACACGGCCTCTATCGCGAAGCATCAAGTTTTTAGTATTTTCTTGCCAACTTCCACGTTTTTCTTCCGAGTCCATTCCTCCACTTCACCAACTTGTAGATTAGTTTCCAAAATTTATTCTAAACTGCAAAAACAATAATTAATCATGTTGGTTAGTATAAATCCATAATTACATAAAAACAACATGAGAATGTACACAAAAAAGTAGATAAACAAGTCCAAATTAAGTAATAAAGTATCACTTGGGCATGCAATTATGCCCAAGATCACCTACCCCACACTTAAAGCCTAGTTCGTCCTCGAACAACCCTTTCACATCTCATGTAATTGATGACTCACGCATAGCTAATTTAGCAAGGCAATTCAAGCTATGGCTACAATGATTATTTAAGATAGCAAGTTAAAAATAGGGCATGCATGATTTAATCATTGAAATGAAATACAACTATGTTAAGACTTCCTAACCTCAAGAATCGACTCTCAATCTTAGCAAACTCGTGCAAATCAACCGATCAATAAATCCACATGAATGTTATCTCTCATTAAACATGTGCCCTCACAACACAAGAGAGTTACCCATTTTTACTTCAAAAAAATTTCAAATCACAAAAGGTATGGGTATATGAATAAAATTACGCTCACTCTCTCAAGGAATTCACATGCATCATGTAGTGAACCATAAGGTTGCCCTTAGTGTTTTACTCCACTAATTTAAGGATGTATGAACGTAAGATCAAGTAGGACTTAATGGGTTGTAATGTAAGCTAAGGGACGGGTAGGTACTATTCTTGCAGTAATAGTGACTATCTTCCCCAAGAACTTTTAATACATCCAACATTCATTAAGGACATCTCTTTTCTTACTTCCTCCTCATTCTTTTCAATATTGAATTTTCTCTTCTTGTTCCCCTTTCTTTAAGCACACTCAGCTTAGTAGTAAGGAGTACTTAAGCAATTTTTCATTCATTTATTTTCTTACTCCCTACTAATAATCAACCATTTTCACAAAAGTGCACCTTTGTCCTTTTCTCAACTTTCACAACTTCCACTCCTCCTTCTGTTTCACGTTTCTCACTCCTTCACTCTTTGGAATTTTTCACTTAAGAGCTTAGGAGTTTTGGGTCAAATTCAAGGCTAATGAAAGAAAAGGATTAACCTTATGTTATAGCTATGAAAGAATAGGCTTAAGGCTCAATGGGTCTAACTAGGATTCAATATTCAAAGTAGGTAAAATGAGGGATAAAATTTAGGTTCATTCGAAGAAACGCCTACATCCTTTCCTACAATCCACATCCTTCATTTCGTTTTATATACACACCAGGCAAGTTCTAGACACTTCACAGTAGCATGGAATATTAGAAAAAATCACAATCACTGCACATGCTCAATTTAAGACATATTCACAGACTCTTAACTCAGCTAATTACAAGAATTCAAAATTAATCTCTAATCACATCGAGTCAAATTCTAGAGCCTAGGTGTCTCAACATGTTTAAAACACTTGCATGCTTCCATCCTAATCACACTTGCATCTTACAATATAGCACATAACAAGAATGTCGAACCATTAATTAGCTATATGATCAAAAAAAAATCTAAACCTACTAACTAAATTTCCCTTAAGACAGTTGCCATCCATCCATCATAGGGAACATTCTCTATCTAAGACTTCGGTACAAAAGGACTATTCTCGGAAAAAGCACCGAAAACAAAAACCGAGAAACCCAAACAAAAAAAATTAAAAATAGAAACAACTTGCACAAATAATTACACAAATAAATCCTTAACAAGCACCACACACACACAATCATCAACACAGCACGAAACACAATGTCACACATTCAACCACTTAAGCACAAGCACAAGCACAATACAGTCTTACTACACCAGCACCTAACTACTCCCACCCCACACTTAGATGGAACACTGTCCTCAGTGTTCACATATCTGCAATTAAAAACACAGTTTGGGTGGTGTAACTCCCTGATCAATCAAAATGCTCAATCTCTTCATCAGGTGCCAATGCCTCATCTCCCATATCAGAATCTTCTCCGTCGTCTTCCTCTAACTCAATGTCTGAGTCGTCTCGGCGAGTTTCCTCATCAGTGGGACGTCGTCATCAACTGGTTCTACAAATGCGGGCCCAACTCTGCATAATTCTCGGGCATGCTCATTAAATGGATAATCCATCTCGAGCTGCCATAATTCATCCTCCGTAGCAGGCCTTCCACCAATCCGCAGTTGCAGCATCTGTATTCCATACATTCGGGCCATGTATTGGTCATCCCGCGCATGTCGTTCGGCGAGTGTAAGCACAAGACCGAATGTGGTATCAGGTGCTTTGGTCTTAGTGACATCCAAAGCACGCCGGTCAAATTGAGGAATGTAATCTAGGGCCTCTTCTTCGATGCCATGGCCCCTGAGGAAAGTAGTTAGAAGACCACTGAACCCATACCGATGCCCTTGATGAAGTTTGGCTTTCTTTATTGCTGAAATAATCACCTCTCCAACATTTATCTCGAGCCCTTTCATCAATGCATATACCAAACAAACTCTATCCCGGGTGACATCAGTCATATGCACCCCCGAGATCAGGCAAGAACACACTATCTTTAACCAAATCCTTGCCTCTCTATTCATTTGGGAGTATGGTAATGTCTGGTGATATCCTCTTTCCCTGTTGATCGTGCTCCACATAATGTGCGTCTGATATCTGCATACTGTGGAGTGATGTTCAGCTGGCAGAGGACATGCGCATCTGTGTCCTGCGTCCCCAAGATGGCATTAAGATGCTGTGGTTCAAAAGTAACCACCTGTCCTTTGATCTTAACTGTGTGGCTGCGCATGGTGGGGTACCAATTAGCGTAGAATTCCCTTATGAGATGAAGATTACACTCTTTGGGTTCTTCGAAGATGAAGTTTAACCCCACAGTGTTTATCCTGTGTAAGATTCTCGGTAATTCTTGAGCTAGTGGATCCCTTGCTATTTTCTCCTCAGGGAAGTACTTGGTTTCCTTTTGCTTGGAGTACCATTTCTTCCCCTCATCCAATACCCATCGTGTTCCATACTGCCTTCATTGCCCCCTTGGAACTAGTGGTGCTGCTAGCACTGCTGCCCCAACTCTAAGTCTTTTTCGGCTAGCGCCAGATGTGGATTCACCTTTTCCCTTGTCTTGTTGTGCCGACATTTCTCCTGTTCAGAAAAAAAATGTACTCTTAATATCAATCACAATATGGCTTGTTAATACTAAGGTCGGGCTCCAGTTGGTCACCCCACACTTAGTTGCTAGCACGGTTTCACGAGTCATGGTTAGTCGGGTACTCAGACTTCCCCTTCTTCATATTTCCATGCTCGCTACTCTCCAAACATAATTGAATTTCATTTCGACAAGATAAACAAACATACTACCAGCTATCATCAACCACAAGGTGCAATGCATCAGCAAAAATCAATGGAATAGCTTCTTTGTACTACTCAGACTTTGTACAATTCATTTTTAAAGTTCATCCATCTATCAACTTCACAAAATAACTTATGCTTAACTTAGGCTTACAATCAAGAGGTAATTCAAGATTATGTACAACAACCTATGGGATTATTCCTACCTTAATGTACAAAGATCAACATTCTATCCGCAGCATAATCAAAATTTAATCGCCAATTTTTCAGCACAAAAAGAATGCACAGCCCAATATTTGAATTTTTCTAACTTTTTCCTCTTCTTTCAATCTCAATTTATATCCCTAGTTGTAGACAATTTAAGATTTTTAACAAAGATTATGTAATCAATGAGTTCATCCAATGAAAACTATCATACAAGCAACATTCATCCATAACCCAATTGATTACAACACTTCATATTAACTTAGGGCAGAAATTAAACATACAATATGTTCATGATTCAAAATTTGCAGAAAAATGAATAGAAGTGCAAGAACATACCTGGTATGTTATGTTTTTGAAGAAGGACTTGAAACTTTTTGATGTTAGGGGCGTGTCACGTTGAGGGAGAAAGGGGAAATGGGAGTTTTATCGCGGAGTTGTGCAAAAGAATGGGAGAAAAATGTATTTTTAGGGGTTAAAAAGAAGGATTTCGCGCGGGTCGACCCGACTGCCTGAACTGACCCGACGCGAAAATAGCCTCAACGTGTCACGGAGGCTACCGCGCAGCTCAAGCTCCGTGACATGGAACCAACGCGGAGGCATTCTGCCTCCTGCCCCAAACTTTTGCATTTTTACCTTTTTTTTTTCACCCTTTGCAATTTTTATTTGCACTCCTTATCTCCTGAAAATCATCCAACAACAACAACTCATTAGAAAATAGTGGGTTGCCGCCCACCTAGCGCCTTAGTTTTCGTCATGGCATGACCATTTTTTTTGAATAGTTTCTAACTATTATAGTACATTACATTCACGGGTTGCCCCCTGTGCAATTCCTGGTTTATCATCGCGGCTCGATGCTTGTCATCCTCATTCTTCTACAGAGGTGATAGAAGTCTTCTCTCGATTAACGCCCCCCAGTAGTGCTTACACCTTTGTCTATTCACTAAAAATGTGGCACTTTTATCCTCTTGCCACAATTCAACCGCCCCGTATGGGGTCATCCTTACTACTTCAAACGGCCCCAACCACTTGGAGCACAATTTCCCTGGGAAGAGTTTCAATCTAGATTGAATAGCAGCACCATTTGACCCGGCTCAAAGATTTGATGCACCATATGCCTGTCGTGCCACCTTTTTATTTTTTTCTTTGTAGCATTTTGCACTTTCATATATGTGCCATCGAAATTCATCCAACTCACTCAGCTGCATCAATCTCCTCTTTCCTTCTAGCTCAGGATCCATGTTCAGCTTCCGCACAGCCCAATAAGCTCAATGTTCAACCTCTACGGGGAGATGACATGCCTTCCCGTAAACCAATCTGTACGGTGAAGTTCCAATGGGTGTCTTATATGCAGTTCGATAAGCCCATAACGCATCATCTAGTTTGCTTGCCTAATCCTTGCATTGTGCATTCACCTTTTCTGCAAAATCTGTTTAATTTCCCTGTTTTACACCTCTACTTGTCCGCTAGTTTGGGGATGATATGTTGTAGCCACTTTATGCTGCACCCCGTATTTCGCTAGCAAATTCCTGAATCCTGCATTCACAAAATGTGCCCCTCCATCACTGATAATTGCTTGTGGCATACCAAACCTAGTGAAAATCTGCTTCTTCACAAATCTAGCCACCACCTTTTTGTCGTTCCTAGGACATGTTGCTGCCTCAACCCACTTGGACACGTAGTCCACTGCCACCAAGATGTATTGATTTCCAAATGATGGTGGAAGCTGGCCCATAAAATCTATCCCCCACACATCGAACACCTCAACTTCCAATATGTGATGTAATAGCATCTCATGTCTCCTACCGATTGTTCCTGCTCTTTGACATCGATCACATACTTTGACATAAGTTGCAGCATCTTTGAATAGTGTGGGACAAAGGAACCTGAATTACAGCACTTTGTGAGAAGTATGCTCTCCTCCATGATGACCTCCATACGGCGATGAATGACAACTCCTCAGCACCCTGCCGTCTGACTTTCTGGAATGCACCGCCTTATCACCTTATCTAGTCCTTGCTTGAATAGATACGGCTCATCCCACATGTAATACCTGGACTCATGTTTCATCTTCTTCCTTTGTTGAGTCGTTGCCTCAGGTGGGTATATTCCACTTACTAACAAGTTCACAATATCTACATACCAAAGGAGTTTAGCTTCCTTTATTGCCAAGAGTTGTTCATCAGGGAATTCTTCTCGGATGCGCTCACCTTCCTTCACATGTGAACGGTTCTCTAGTCGCGATAGGTGATCTGCAACCTGATTTTCACTTCCCTTGTTGTCTCAGATCTCAAGATCAAACTCTTGCAGCAATAATATCCACCTGATTAGCCTAGGCTTCACATATTTCTTGCCAAATAAGTACCGAATTACCGCATGATCAGTGTGTACCACCACTTTCGACCCCACCAGGTAGGATCTAAACTTGTCAAATGCAAACAGTGGAGCCAGCATCTCCTTCTCCGTGACTGTATAATTAACTTGTGCAGCATCAAGCATTTTGCTTTCATAGTAGATGGAATGAAAAATCTTATTCCTTCGCTGCCCCAATACCGCTCCTACAGCCGCATCACTTGCATCACACATTAACTCAAAAGGATATTCCCAATCAGGAGCAATGAGAATAGGAGCTTCCACCAACTTCTTTTTCAGCTCCTCAAATGCTTCTACACATTTCTTATCAAATTAAAACTTCACCTCTTTTTCTAACAACCGGCATATCGGTCTAGAAATCTTAGAGAAGTCTTGAATAAACCGTTCATAAAACCCAGAATGTCCTAAGAAGCTGCGAACACCCTTAACTGATACTGGCGGTGGTAGCTTTTCAATCACCTCTATCTTTGCATGATCGACCTCCAAACCTCTGCATGACACCTTATGGCCAAGGACAATACCCTCCTTGACTAAAAAATGACACTTTTCCTAGTTGAGCACCAGGTTTGAGTCTTCACATCTGGCTAACACCCTGTCTAGATTCTGCAAACACATAGCAAATGAGTTACAAAAAATAGAAATGTCATCCATAAATACCTCGACATAGTCTTCCACCATATCATGGAATATTGCCATCATGCATCGCTGGAATGTGGCTGGTGCATTGCGTAGACAAAAGGGCATCCACCTGAAAGCATATGTCCCATAAGGACATGGGAACGTGGTCTTCTCCTGATCTTCTGGTGCTATGGCTATTTGATTATAGCCAGAGTAACCATCCAGAAAGCAATAATATTCCTGCCCTGCCAGCCTGTCCAACATCTGATCAATGAATGGAATCGGATCGTGATCTTTCCAAGTGGCCTCATTGAGCTTCCTATAATCCATGCAAATTCACCAGCCTGTGACTGTGCGTGTGGGAATTAGCTCATTCTTTTCATTTGTGACTATTGTCATTCCCCCTTTCTTGGGAACGGATTTAACTGGGCTAACCCATTCACTGTCTGAGATGGGATATACCACTCCTGCATCCAGCCACTTGATCACTTCCTTTCTGACTACATCCTTCATCACCGGGTTCAACCTCCGCTGATGTTGCACAGTTGGCTTGGATCCCTCTTCAACGAATATCTTGTGCATGCAGAAAGCTGGACTGATCCCCTTAATGTCGGACATCTGCCATCCCATTGCTCTCTTTCGCCTCTTAAGGACCACCAATACATCTTTCACTTGTGCATCTGCAAGTTCTGCTGAAATGATGACTGGCAAGGTGTCATCTTCACCCAAGAATACATACTGCAGATATGGAGGCAATATCTTTAACTCCAATTTAGGTGCCTCCTCTATTGATGGCTTTGGGGATGGTTCCAAGGACCTCTTCAATGGTTCAAAATCTTGCTTCCTGAAGAACCATTTTGGCTCATTCAAAGTCTGGACCATCTCATATGTCGCACTGTCCCCAAAATGATCACATCCCACCAAGGCTCTCTCCAAGGGATCCTATGAGTCAATAATCTGAAGGGTCGATTCCTTATTCAAAACACTGATTGTTGATAGCTCTCCATAGATGGCAGGTAGCTAAATGGCCTTGTAGACATCAAAGACCTCTACCTTATCATGAGCTCTCATGGTTAGCTGCCCAGCAGCTACATCAATTAAGGCTCGCCCGGTTGCCAAGAAGGGATGTCCCAAAATAAATGGGACTTCCGCATCTGGCTCAAAATCAAGAATTATAAAATCCACCGGGAAAATGAGGGAGCCTACTTGCACTAGCACATCCTCCACAATTCTATCAGGTCTGGCTAATGAACGGTCAGCTAGCTGCAAGATCACCATGGTGGGTCTAGGACTGCCCAGCCCCAGCTTCTTGAACACTGATGTTGGCATCAAATTTATACTTGCTCACAAATCGCACAAACCACGAGCTCGAATAAAATGCCAAATTGTAATCTGAATAGTGAAGCTCCCAGGATCCTTGAGCTTTGTCGGCAATCGGTTCTGTATACGGGAGGTGCACTCCTCAGTAAGTGAAACTGTAGCATACTATGTCAGTCTGCTTTTGTTTACTACAATGTCTTTGATGTACTTAGCATATTTTGGCACTCCCTGCATCACATATTCTAAAGGAAGATTAATATGTACCTGCTTCAACACTTCCATGAACTTCTTAAAGCATGCTTCCTCCTTCTGCTTTTTCAATCTTTGAGGAAATGGGGGCGGTGGTCTTTCCATCTCTGCTGCCTTTTCATTCCCCCTCACATCATCGTTTCCTTCATCCTTCTCTGTTGCTCCAGATTTCTGAGGTGGCCTTTCGGGTTCCACCTCCCCGAGTTGCTTTCCACTCCGGGTAGTAACTGCATTAACCTGCTTCGGATTTGGGTCTGTATCACTTGGTAATCCTCCCCTCGGTCTAGTATTTTGGGCTCCAGCTAACTGTCCCAACTAATACTCCAATTCCTTTATAGCTAACTACTGATTTTTCATGTCAGCTGTCAATTTTACCTGATCAGCCTGCATCTGCGCCTGGTTAGCTATTATGGTTTTAAGCATATCCTCGATGTTGCTGGACTAAGGAGGTGCATTATTTCCACTGAACTGCGGCTGAAAATTGTGATGACCCCCTTGATTTCTGTGCACTCCCTAATTTGAACTCTGTCCCTGATCACTATTACTTCCCCATGAAAATTCGGATGATTTCTCCAATTTGGGTTGTAATTGTTGCCATACTGCTGATTGTTGCTCCTTTGGGCATTTCCAACAAAATTTACCGAATCTGGATTGGCACCACAACACTCAGTTGAGTGTTCACTACTTCCACAGACTTCACACCACACCTGCTGAACTGCATTGACTAGGGATTGTGCCTGGCTCAAACTCATGCTGCTGAGATGAGTGTTAATTTGATTCTGCAAAGCAGCAATTTGTGCAGCAATCGCTGTGAATCCATCTACCTCCAAGACCCCTGCAGCTTTCTTCACTCCCCCTCGGGTTGTATCAGTATTCCATTCAGGATTACCTTGTGAAATACGGTTCAACAAGGTGTACAACTCTTCGTATGACTTTTCCAATGCCTGCCCCCCGGCTGCTGAGTCTAACAAAATCTTTGTATGCGGTTCCAAGCCTTCAATGAATGTATGCACCAACACATCGTTAGATTGATGATGGTGAGGACAATCTCTTAACATTGACCTGAACCTCTCCCAAGCCTGATACAAATTCTCACCCTCTCTCTGTTTGAAACTTAGAATCTGACTTCTAAGCCTGGTTGTCTTCCCTGATGGAAAGAATCATATCAAAAACTTCCTCGCTAGGTCATCCCAAGTAGTAATAGAATTTGGCGGCTAAGCCTTTAACTACCTCTTAGCTTCCCCCAGTAGTAAAAATAGGAATAGTGTAAGCCTCACATAATCAGATGATACTCCAGCGGGTATATATGTGTCACTTATCTCCAAGAAGTTTTGGAGATGCTGTTGTGGATCTTCATAAGGGAGACCTGTAAATTGCTCGTTGGTGTGCAATAACTGCACCATATTCTTGCTTAAGTTCAAATATCCCTCCTGGTTCTGGCCTGCGAATGCTGGATGTTACATTATTCACATGTGGGATTGCCACCTCACGGACCGGTCTTGTTGCCATCTCTTCTGGCGCTAAAACTGCCCTTACAATCGGTGGATGCTGTTGTTGCTCCAGATTGTCCTCCTTAATAACTGCAACTTCTTTTCTAGAGCTTCCCTCTTCGGTAGATGAAATTGTCTCTCCGGCTCTAAAAACGGATCCATCAACTCCTTATCTCTTGCCATCATTCAGAAACAACTTAATACCTGCAAGAGAAATCGCTAAGATCAAGTTGTCAACACTAGTATCGAACTTGTAAACTAACACTAAGAAAATTAAGTCACTAATTTCGCCAGTCCCCGGCAATGGCGCCAAAAGCTTGTTCACTCCCAATCGCACGCAAATGCACGTGGTCGTACAAGTAATAAAGTGGCTTTATTTCAAGCCAGGTATCGAACCCACAAGGACTATAACGAAGGAGTAATTTTTCTCTAAGTGTTTAGTATACACACTTCTTTATACAAGTAGACAAGCAAAACAGCTGGTGATTTTTCAAGAATATTAGTTAATGTAACCTTAAGTGAAAATTATGAATTATAATCTAAACATAGCACGAACAAGCTGAGGTTAAGGCAAAACATGCAGATATGTAATTTATTGATTAAATTTCAGTCAACACTTATCTTCGGTTGTTAGTTAGGAATTATTAACAATGGATTGGGTCTTTCGAACTCCTCACCAATTAAAGAATTATGAGATTTGCATTACATATTTCTGTGATGCAACAACTCATATTCTCATAAACCAAACAAAATTCCATAGATGACCAAATATGACATTACAGATATATTTCTATTCTGAACGTTAATCTTTTCTTAATTTCTCAACCAAGACAAGAACATATTCTACCAATTCACATCCATCCAAATAATATTCCTTTTGGAAATAAAATTGGAATTTTAATATATACATTAACAATGGCCAATCATTAATGTAGTAAAAATAAGAATCAGTAGAACAACTGTTTTAGAGAAGATAAAAACTGAAATAACATCAATTACATACTACTGCAATTATCCTCAACCTCAGCCAAAGGTGAATTAGCCACTCATTTGAGGATTAAACATCTTCAAACAAGTAGAAAACACACAAGCAATTGAAATTAAGTGAAAAAGGAAGAGAATTAACCCTAGGACTTCTTCAGCTCAACTGCTTGATACCCACGTTCTCGCATGAAATGTCGGATACTTTAAAATAAAACCTAAGTGTGCTATTTATACATGTGAGAAATTTCTCTGAATAAACTAGCAATGTGGCACGGAGAGTGTCGCGGAGCATCAGCTCCATGCCACGGCCCTGTCGCGGAGCCTCACTGGAACTTGGATACACAGATTCTTAGCCTCAGCATGGCACAGAGGCTATCGCGGAGCCTCATCGCCATGCCATGGACTTGTCGCGCACCTTCACTGGAATTTTCCTAAAATCTTACTCTAGGCAGAATGCTACCACGATGGTAGCGTGACACGGCCTCTATCGCGGAGCATCAAGTTTTTAGTATTTTCTTGCCGACTTCCACGTTTTTCTTTCGAGTCCATTCCTCCACTTCACCAACTTGTAGATTAGTTTCCAAAATTCATTCTAAACTACAAAAATAATAACTAATCATGTTGGTTAGTATAAATCCACATTTACATAAAAACCACATGAGAATGTACATATAAAAGTAGATAAACAAGTCTAAATTAAGTAATAAAGTATCACTTGGGCATGCAATTATGCCCAAGATCAAGGGAAACTCCACCCTAGGTGCTATACTGAAGTATCAATCTAGCAACTCAAATGGCATATCTGATCTTCTGGGCCTAACGCTACTGTTGCTAGCCCCCTAGAATAGTCTGTAAGGATGCTAACAGGAACCCCCGTGTACCTATTTCTGATCAAAGGATCCTGGTAGCGATCATGATCTCTAATGGTCAAGACTAGATAGGGCGAGATCTGGAGTGGCCTAACATAACTCTGAATGTTCTACCCAAAAAACTATAACTCATAAACAACTGTGTGGTTGCGGATGGCTAATTACTTAGTTCCTCTTGTTAGAACGACTGTAGGGATGTTACTAACTGAATATGCTTTTGAGCGATCCACCCCTAATCCTCCACAGGCAGCTTACAGACATTCTTAGCCTATGGGTAGTACAATACTATCATGGTTCTAGTCCCTTAGACCTCATCTTGGTCTTCTTAGATCTTATATGAATTTTCTAGGTGATTCCTAACCTTATAGACAAGTTTACATAGACTTAGACACTCTCGACAATCTGTACCTGAGTATCTTATAAGAACCGGCTGGGGTGTTGGCCCTGCCTCTAACTACTGATAAGGTCCCCTTCCTTAGGGTACCCACGGGTCTATTTGACCTAGATGACTGGGCTGGCTTCCTGGGTAACCTGTATGACAAATGCTAATTAAACTAGAACTGACAATCATTGGTAATAGCTAATTAGATGGGAGGCTATCACTCAGTTCACTAGACAATCCTAGGTTGCTGACTCTAATGTATGGCTTTCCTATCTAAATTTCTAGCCCTGGAGTGTGAGAGAAGGCCGATGGCCTCTAGGTGTGCTTTTCTAAAAATAGAGGTGCCAAACTGGTTGAAAAATCACCTAGTTGCGCCTATGTTATTCAACTTACTAACTCAGGCCCAATAATTATTCACGAGCTTCTAAGGTCTAGGCCTAGCGATAAAACATACAATTCTACTAATACAATGAACTCGAGAATAGAAGAGTTTCTATGACGCTTCTAGCGCGTATCACACTTAACATGTTCTTCCCAACGAGGGATACTGTGGTATAACTTGTATACATTTTCTAGCAGCTAACCACAACAACTATATCCATAATCTACTGATAGTAGCTAAGCACAGCATATCTGATCTTTATATGCTAGCAATAGCTAATTATAACCTATCTAATCACATTCTACTAGTAGCAACTATCTGCAGCATATGGGACCGTTATTTCTATTCGATAACATAAGTCATAACGCTATATGATGAGAATAACTTGCCGAGGGATAAGCCTCACATACCTCGACTGTCATTTCCCAAATAACTGACAAGTTTCAACTTGCATTTGTCAGCTCTTTTCATCTATAACTGTTATACTGGGAGAAAGAGATGAATTTCAATACCAAATTTGACTTAAAATGATGACTTTTAATACTAATAGCAACTATAATTCAGCTACATAAAATACGGCCAAAAACCTACAATTTCCCAAGAATTCAGAAGCGAGAAATGCTTACTTGATGCTTGTGATTTTTTAGGAATCAATTTGGGGCAATTCTGACAACTTCTACTCAGTAGAGTTCTGGTTTGCCTAGTGAATTTTAAGAAAATAACTTCGTAGTAATGCTCCCTGCAAGCTTAGAACTCAATACCTGAAGTTAATTTGAGATTGGATGACGTTTGGTAGCGTAATCGGATGAAAAACTATTGAAAACTTTTGTGCTCCTCATCTCTGGCCGTGGGTATCTTACCAAAATGATTTAAAATGAATTGAGGGGAGTATATATACATGTGTGGGGTGGTGTCCGGGGTGTGCCTCGTGCTAGCCGGGGTACTGTAGGCTGGTGCATCGCGCTGGCCCTTCACGGCCTAGCCGCACCCGACCCTGCTTCCGAGGCTTTTTCCACAAGAATCAAGCTCTTCTTTATTCGTCACAAATCCACGCGTACGCTTACTAATTGTTAACTTATATGGGATGTAATAATTTTTATTACAATATTCTACACTTTACGTTTGTTGTTGGTTGTTGAAAGTTTTAGGTGGTATTTTTCAGTGTATGCCAGCTACTAGAAGCCAGGGACAACCTTTGGCTCACTTTGATCCAAAAATTGAAAGGTCTTTTTGTCAGCTAAAGATGGCAAAAAAACAATGAGCAAGCACTGGGCAATAACCAAGACACGATTTCAGTGCTCAATTTTTGTCGGCAAAACATGGAGAGCGCTTCCAAAGTGATCATCAAGTTGTCCATCACTAGAAACTTTGAGTTGAAGGAGGGAACCGTGCGATTGGATCAAACTAGTTGTCAATATCAGTGTAAGCCACATCAGGATCCCCAAAAGCATTTGATGACATTTGTGGAACTTACTAAATATTTTCACTATAAAAATGTTTCGAATGAGTATGTTAAGCTCACTCTGTTCCCGTTCTCATTAATTGGTGAAGCGTTCAGAATGAGCTAGCTGGCTCCATTACTACTTGAGAAGCTCTTTCTAGCAAGTTCATAAAGTGGTTTTTCTCTTCGATAAGAATGGAGTTGAGAGGAAAGACCTCATGATTTGTTCAAAAGGATGGTGAGACCCTAGCTCAGGCTTGGGAAAGATATATGGGATACTTGCGAGTTTTCTACACCATATGCAACCAAAAGAGATTATTGGGAACAACTTCATAGAAGGGCTGAAGATAGATTCTAAGATTTTACTGGATACTACCACACAGGGGCAAATCTCATCCAAAAGCTACGATGAGATAGAGGCTCTTTTGAATCTCATGTCAGTTGGGAGCCAACATTATCAGGATTCAAGTAGAGGTTTTACAGCAACCAAAGTCCCAGGAAAACTTGAGGTTGATGGTATAGCAGCAATGCAGCTAGATATTCGTCGGTAAACGTGATTAGTAAGTTAGTGACCACACCAGCTACAGGTCGGGTTCATCAGGTTCAGCAAGTTCAAACTCCACCACCATCATGTGAGGTGTGTGGAGAAGATCATGAATATTCAAGTTGCCCATTAAACCCAGAACCTATCTATTTTTTTGGGTCAACAAGGTCGTGGTGAAGGTTTCACAGGAAATATTTACAATTAGTAATGCAGCTAATACCCCATAGGGAGGAAATCAGAACTTTTAAAGGCCTCCGAACAACTTCTAGAGGAGACCATGAAGGCATGGATGTTCTTTAGATGAGACCATGAAGTAGTGGATGGTTCAGCAAACTTGAGTTGTTAATGAGATACAGAAGTCAATCCACGATTTGGAAAAGCAAATGGGTCAATTGGCCCTTTAACAGATGAACAGTCCTCAAGGGGAACTTCAAAGTAATACTGAGAAGAACCACAAGGAAAAGGTCAACGCAATCTCTTTGTGTAGTGGAAAGGAGTTGGGTTAAGTGATACCCAGAGATAACAAACCGAAGACAGAGAAGGTTGCAAAGTCCAAGTAGGAGGTTGGTCAGTCAGGTCATTCACAGCCAAAAGTGACAGAAGGTAGAACACCCACTGCATTTCCACAGAGATTCAAAAAGTAGAAGGAGTACGCAGCTTGTAAGAAGTTTCTTGATGTGTTAAAGATGGTACATGTAAATCCACCATTAGTAGAGTTGTTGCAAGAAATTCCTAAGTATGCCAGATATCTGAAGGATATTGTGTCAAATAAGTGAAGGCTTATAGAGTTCAAAAATGTAGCTCTCATAGAAGAGTGCAATTCCTGGGTTCAAAATAAGATTCCAAAGAAGTTGAAAGATCCGAGGAGCTTCACTATTCCAGTTATAATTGGTAATTGAGAGGTCGACTCAGCATTCTGTGATTTGGGTTCAAGCATCAATCTCATGCCTGCATCATTGTTTAGAACTTTGGGGTTAGAAGAACCATGTCCCACCACAGTGACATTACAATTGGCTGACAAGTTTATCACTTATCCCTAGGGTGTTATTGAACATGTGTTGATCAAAGTAGGACCATTCATCCTATTGGTAGACTTTATCATCCTTGATTATGAGGCCGATGAAGCAGTTCCCATTATCTTGGTATGATGATTCTTGGCCACCGCTAATGCAGTCATAAGGGTGAAATCAGGCAAGATGTCAATAACTACGAATGGACAAGAGGTAATTTTTAATTTTTTCAGAGCAACAAATTTGCCACCTCACTATGAGGAGTTTAAGATAAGCACAATGGTGGAGCTCGGAAAGTCTAAGCAGGTTTTTGAGAAACATGTGTTTCAAGTTGAATCAGTAGGAATCAGGTTATGAATCATTTTAATCTATTGGAGGAGTAAGAAGTCTTGCGTAGTGCCACGATATTAAATTGGGCGCTGCATGGGAGGCAACCTGTGATTGTTGTGCCAAGACTATAAATAAGGCAATTGATAGGAGGCAACCCATCTTTCTAACACATTTTTGTTTTATAGAGATGAACAAGGAATTTGAGGTGAAAAGCCAGAGAAATGAAGCTGAAAAAATTTTAAGTCTAGGGCAAAATACCTGGCGCCCCTTCAAAAACAAAAACAATTTCAGGTTAGGATAGTAGCTGGCCCACCACATTAGACCCAAATTCACCAAGAAAATTTTTTTCTAAGTGTAGAGTGCAATGGGTGGCACACCGTGCCATGTGCAGGCTAGGAAAAAATTTTTGGATCCATGGGTCAAATCCGACCCAAGGACCCTAGTTTAAAAAAACCCATAACTCATGTCTTTCATTTTAAATTCTCATTCATCTTCTCTCTCTAAAATAAAGTCAAGAAAAGAAAAAGAAAAGATTTTTCTCTCTCTTTCTCTCTTAGGTCATAACTCCCGCTTCATTTTTACCCCATTGTTGTCTTCTCCAAAAAGCTTGATGAAGCAAATTTCTTCAACTCAAGTAAGTAAATTTCTTCCCTCCTTTGGCATTTAATTTTGTAAGCATGCTCCCATTACCCTTTCTTTCCCATGTTGAGAAACCCAAAAATCACCATTGTTGGGTAAGAATCATAAACTTCATAATGTGGGTTTCTATAGCTTAAAGCTCATATGTTTTTCCATAATAATTGTTTGGGTTGATTGTTTTGGTTGAATTTTGGTGGTTTGGAGTTGTGGGTGTGAAGACGGGGATGAATGGGTTGTAGAGGAATTTCGAAATTAGAGAATTAGAGTACTTTTGTAGAGGAAGAAATTACTTGAATAGTGTGATTCTTGAATTATGAAAATATTGGATTGTTAAAAAATCCATGTTAATTCATTGTGGAAAGTTAGTGAAATTCATGATTAGTTGTTAGTTGAATCTATTTTTAATACTTCCACATATGGGTTGTTGTGAATGGTGAATTAAGAGTTAAGAAGGAAAGTGAGTGGCTAAATTGAAGCACTCTTGAAAAAAAGAGGGGTGTGAGGGAAAATGATGAGCATGGTTTGTAGTGTATAGTTGGTGAATAATTTTGGTTGATGAGGTTTAGCATGAGAATGGGGAAAGTCTGAGTACCCTATTTAACAAATTCTCACAACTGTGCTAGCAAATTAAGTATGGGATCATTTTGTGCATCATACACCTTATTAGCTAGCCTTGTTTTTCATGAACTAACTTTTGTGATTATTCATGTTGATTAGCAGGTGTTATGGTTTCATATGCAGACAAATGGAAGGAAGCGGTTGCTAGCAAGGGGTTTAAAAGGTTTAGGAATGGAGTTGCATCAAGCTCATAAGCCCAAAAGGCACCTCCTTCTAGGAGGTTTGGAGCCAAATCCGTGAAGGAGCATGGGCTCAAGTGGTTTAATGCCCAAAAGGAAGTCAAGTATGACCTGGAGAACTGGATTTGTGAGGGTCATCTGGCACTTGAGTTCCCAACCATTCAGGACACCATCTGAGAGTTGGGGCTTGGGTACATGTTTGCTGAGCCATAGGAATGCAACCTCACCCTAGAGAGGGAATTTTATGCAAATTGGAACACCTCGTATGGAGAGAGCTCAAAGATCAAGGTGCGGAGACAAGTGGTTTGTTTCACTGCCAGGTCTTTCAATGCATTCCTTGTCACACCAATGGTGGAACTAGAGATGTACTTCATGATGCTTGAGAATCCCCCCTACCATGACATTCGCCACATTTGTGTGGAGAGCATTCAGCTGCCGATGGGTAAGAGGTGAAAATGTCACTCATTCGACACTCTTATTCTCCTACTTGACTAAGGAGTCCAGAGTTTGGGTCAAGTTTGTCTGTGTTGTACTTCCCCCAGGGACACATACCAGAGAGATCACTTGAGGGCAAGTTGTATTGGTGCATATACAGATGAAGGGCTGCTAATTAACTTAGGTGCAGTGTTAAGGTAAAACATGAGGCGATCCAGAGATAACTACCGATGGAAATACTATTATGGCAGCTTGTTGACTCAGTTATTACAGGATCTTGGCATTGAGGAAGAGGAGGAAGACCTTCATTTACCCCTATCAAAGTACTTGGTAGGAAAAATTATTGATGTCACAAAAGTCAAGGAGCCAACCAACTCATCAACGCCATTCCTCACTCCAACCAAGCGCAATGCTTGGGATGACAATTGGAGAGGTTGCATGTTTGGAATATTTGAGCTACAGCTAAAGATTGGAGGTAGACCTGCTACTGCCGAGAAGATGTCGGCACTAGAGGAGCGGTACCCACTCACTAAGAGTGCAATAATGATGTGCAAAGTGGAATTTTTTGCTTAGAGGCCCAGGAATTTTTTTTCTCTCTACTTGATATGATTTGTATGTGCACTAAAGACAGTATACTGTTTAAATGTGGGGTGGAGGAAATAAATTTTCTGTTTATTCTATCTTTATTAAAATTGTGTGGGTCGTAGTAATAGTTGTCAAAACTTCTGTGTTAGTTATATGGGTTGTAATAAGTGGTATGTGGATGGCTGTTGAACTGAATGATATTATGTCTTGTGATTGTTCATCTCTATGTGTTTGTTACATTTTAATTGAGAGTCAAAAAAATTTTTAGAGTACTCATAAGAGTAGTGCCCCTTCCCGATGATGGATGGATGACGACTGTCTTAAGGGAAAATTAGTCACATTTATTTTTATTTTTTAGGATGAAGTCAAAAACCACCACTTTTTCGCTCTTGATACTCCACTTAAAAGTCAAGCTAGAACAAATAAAGTGGTCATCATGAATGCATGAAAGGTAAAATTCCATGAGAGACACATAAATTCTTTAACTTGACTCAAGTAAAATAAACTTTAGGGCTTAATAATGGAAGTTCATTCACTATGATTGTGTGGATATGTGGCCTTAAGAAACTGACTCAGATTATGATTCCATGAGTGGTGAGCTTGAATTATTGCGTTTTGTATATAATGTAACATCTAATAACTTGCCTAAGTGTTATACGATAGCTAGTTCCCAAAGAGGTAAGATGTTATTACGACATTTTTTTGAAAAACCCATTTTGTCAATTGTTGTTTTACATTTCTTAACCACATTGAGCTATAAGCCCTAATTTTCTTCTTAGCCACAAAAGAAGTCTATTCCTTTGTTGAGTGACCTCTAGAATTTTTGATCCAAAAGATTGTCTGAGGCACTTTGATATTTAACAATGAAGGTTCCACCGATGTAGAAAAAAAGTTAAGGGAAGGAAAGAAGGAATGTGGATGGCAAGATGAGAAAATAGGAAAGCGGGGGGTGCATACAAGATATTGTTTACTTTCTTCTAGAACATAAAGAAAAGATTCTTAATAGCTGATTATTTTTGTTGATCTTATAAGAAGAAACTAGCAGTCAAGTAGTACAAAGAGGGGCATGTGAAAAGAAAAGGGGATTAGTGAAAGAAAGAAGAGTGACTTAATCATGTTGGCCCTATTTTAAAAAAGAAGAGTGACTTATAAAAGCTATGTAGTTTCGAATGTGATGAGCTTCTTTGTGTTTGTGTTGTGGATTAGTTATGAATTAATGAATCACTTAGTCATGTGCTCTATTCAAATTGCTTGAGTGAGAGTTGATAGAGATGACAAGTGGTATGAAAAAGAAGTATGTGTTTCATAAAAGTAACGATTGTTTGAGAATGAACAATCATTTAAGTGTGGGTGGTGATGTTGGGCATATTATTATGCCTATTTTACATACTTTTACCCATTTTTTACCTTTTTTTATGATGTTTATCCTTATGAAATGTATGACTTCATGAATGTGTGTGCTAAATGAGCTAACAAGTGTTTTTATAAGGTTTTAGTAGGTAACATATGGAAAAAGACTCAAAAATGGTCCAAGGTGTGAAGAAAGAAGAATTTTGAGAAAAAATTGGCTTGGTGAGATAGCTGGCATGGCGCGCCGCCACCAAAATTCAGAGAAAATTGTGCTTAGTTTGGTGCTATGAATGGCGTAGCGCACCAGAGCTTGAACTTTAGAAGAATTTTTTATCAACATCTTGATGAATTGAGTGGCGTGGTGCATCAAGAGGCTTTGAACTTGGGAAAATTTTCTAACACACTGGTGCATTGGCAGAAGTGGCATGCCAGGTCCTAGATTTGTAATATTTTAACTAACACCTTGGTGAGATGGATGGTGCGGTGCGCCAGAGACCAAACTTCAGAGGGAATTCAAGTCAAGTGTGCCGAGATGAGTGGTGTTGCACACCAGAGCCTGTCCAGGATGGATTTTCTAAGTCTAAAAGCTGAACTACTTAAGGGAAAAAGAGTCATTTTTTATCTTGCTTATAAATACCTAGCCTAGGGCATTTGTTAGGCATCTTTCAGCATATTGATCGATTGTACGCGGTCTTTTTGAGGGAGAGACAAGAAGTTCATTTTCTTCTAGGTTTTTCTTCTTTACTTTAACTTTGTTAATTCGAATGATGAATTCTTTGGTTTTACACTTGAACATGAATGGATAAACTCATATTCTGGGGTTTTGTCCATGGCTGATTGTTGTAGTTTGAATATTTGTTTATGCTAGATTTTTAATTCTTCTTCTCAAAGTTGTTTATGCTTACTTGTTTTCATTGTTTATTCGTTAGACTGATCACCTTTCTAATATTATTTATTGGCTATGGATTGAACTCGGGAGAGGGAACTAAGAGGGTTAAAAGGAAGCATAGAATAGGTTTCAATTATCATGTTCAAATGGTTCAATAGTTGATTTCATTATTGAGGTTAGGGATATACCCCGCAACCCTATTCAGCTAAGTCAAGCAGTTTCAACCGTCGTCTCATGTTTCTCCTGCAACCATAAGGATATAAGTATTAGGGTTTATGAGATAGTTTTGACTATTTGGTAGAATAGTTGAGAAGTGAGTTCGTAACTTGCAACTAGCAATCTTAAAAGAATGTTGTCTAGCGTATTTGGATCCTAAAACTCAATCTGAAAGCAAAAGTTCCAAGACCCTGGATTTCTCTCATCATTTGAATTACAAAATATTTTGCAAATGGTTCGCTTTCTTTATTTAATTTACATTTCAAGCTTAGTATAATAACCCCCAAAACCATTTTCCTTATTTTCCTTGTGTTTTCTGAATAGTGAAATAAAGTTTCAAAACGTAAGCAATCAATCTATCAAGTCTCTATGGGTACGATAGAGGGACTTCACCGTCCTATATTACTTGACGACCACGTGCACTTGTGTGTGCTAGGAGACATCAGTTGGTATGAGGAATGGTGTTGATAAGTTGGTTGCCTCCTTAACCTTTGTGACATCAATCATTTTTCCTGGCAAGTGCCCTGCTAGGGATAGATGAAGGTCAGCCTCCTCTTCCTCAATACAAAGCTCCCCCAAGAACTGAGTCAACAAGCTGCCATAACAATACTTGCACTAGCAGTTATCCCTGGATTGCCCCATTTTATCCCTCAGCATTGTGCCAAAGTTAATTGGCAGTCCCTTCATCAGCATTTACACCGATAGTACTTGTCTCGAGTGATATTCATGGTGTGTGTCCTGGGGAGAAGTACAGCGCAGACCAACTTGACCCAAACTCTGGCCTCCTTAGTCAAGTAGGAGAATGAGAGTGTCGAATGAGTGTCATTTTCACATCTTTCCCATTGGGAAGCTGAATGCTCTCCACACAATGTGTGGCTAATGTCATGGTATGGGGGCTTCTCAAGCAGCATAAAATACATCTCTGGGTCAACCACTGGCGTGCCAAGGAATGCTTTGAAAGACCTGGCCGTGAAATGAACCAATTGTCCCCATACCTTGATCTTTGTGCTCTCTCCATATGAGGTGTTCCAATTGGCCAAAAATTCCCTCACTAAGATGAGGTTTTATTCCTTTGGCTTAGCAAACACGTACGCCAACCCCAATTCACAGACGATGTCATGAATAGTTGGAAACTCAAGTGCTAGACGACCCTCATCAATGCAATTTCTCTAGGGCTTACTTGGCTTCCATTTGAGCATTGAACCACTTGATCCCATGCTCTTCCATGGCCTTGGCTCCAAACCTCCTAGGGGGGGTGCCTTTTTGGCTGATGAGCTTGATGCAACTCCTTTCCTGATCCTTTTGAACCCCTTGCTAACAACAAATACTTCCTTGCCTTTCTTTGCATGTGAAGCCATACCACCTGCCAATCACATCAATAATCACACAAAGTTAGTTCATGACCAACAAGGCTAGCCAATTAGGTGTAGGAGGTGAAAAACAACCCAACACTTAATTCGCTAGCATAGTTGTGAGAATTTATCAAATAAGATACTCAGACTTCCCCCATTATCATGCCAAATCTCATTAGCCCAATTTGTTCACAAACTTTACACTCCAAACCACATTCATGATTTCCCTCACACTCCTCTTATTTTATTTTCTATTTTCTTTTGACAAGAGTGCTTCAGGTAAGCCACTCACTTCACTTCCTTCATTATTAATTCATAGTTCACAATAATCGAAATGTACAAGTAGTCACAATACATTCAATCAATAAATTACATGAATTTCCTACTTCCCACAAAGAATTAACACAAATTTTTAACAACTAAATATTTTCACAATTCAAGCATCACATTATTCCAGCAACTTCTTCCTCCACAAAAAATACTCCAAATTACTAATTTTCATGAAATTCTCTACAACCCATTCATCACCCTCTTCACACCCACAACTTGAAACCACAAAAATTCAACCAAAACAAGCAACCCAATCAAGGATACAATATTATTATGGAAGAACATATGGTATCTAACTTATGGAAACCCACATTATGAAGTTCAATCTTGTTTCCCAAGAATGTTGACTTTGGGGTTTTGATTTGGGGAAGAAGGGTAATGGGAGCATGCTTACAAAATTAGATACCAAAATAGAGAAGCAACTGACTTACTTGAGTTGATGATTCTTTCTTCAACAAGTTTTTTGGAGAAGACAACAATGGGGGAATGGAAAAGGAGTTACGGCTTAAGAGAGAGAAGGAGATAGAAAATTCTTTTTATTTTCTTTTGACTTTTTAGAGAGAGAAGATTAATTGGAGTTAATATAAAGGGTATGGGTCATGAGTTTTCATTAATTTAGGATCCCTGGGTAGGATTTGACCTATGGACCCAATAAAAAAAATTCCCGAACTACCCCTAGTGCAGGACGCCAGGCACTACACCATACACTTAGGAAAACAAATCCTGGTGAATTAGGTCTGGTGCAGCGCGTTAGCCACTAAGCCAACTTGAAAAAAAATTTCTTCTAAAGTTCAACACCTGGCGCCCCACGCAAGGTATTTCTCTCCAGACTTGAAATTTTTCCAGCTTTCTTTCTTTGCTTTTTCACCTCAAATTCCCTGTTTGTCTCTACAAAACAAAATTGTGTTAGAAAGATGGGTTGCCTCCCACCAAATGCCTTATTAGAGTTACCTCCCGTGCAGCGTCTGATTTAACATCGCGGCACGATGCAAGACTTCTCATTCCTCTGATTTCCTGTTGATTAATCATGAAACACATGTTTCTCAATGACCTACTTAGACTTTCATGTTCTACTATAGTGAGGTGGCAATCTTGCTGCTCTGAATACATAAAAAATTTCGTTTTGACCATCGACAGTCATCGATATCTTGTTTGAATTCACCTTTATAACTACATCAGTGGTGGCCAAGAATCCTCTTGCCAAAATAATGGGAACTGCTACGTCAGCCTCATAATCAAGGATGATAAAGTCCACCGGCAGGATGAACAGTCCCACTTTGATCAACACATCTTCAATAATGCCCTTGAGATAAGTGATGGAGCTATCAGCCAACTATTATGTCACTGTGGTGGGATGTGGTTCTCTTAACCCCAATGTCATAAACAATGATGTAGGCATAAGATTGATGCTTGCACAAAGATCACACAATGCTGAGCCAACCTTTCAGCTTCCAATGACTATTGGAATAGTGAAACTCTCGGGATCTTTCAACTATTTCAGAATATTATTTTGCACCCAAAAATTGCACTCCTCTTTTAGAGCTACAGTCTCAAACTCTATGAGCTTTCTTTTATTTTTCACATTATCCTTAAGATATCTTGCGTACTTTAGACCCTCTTGCAATAGCTCTACCAATGGTAGATTCACATGCTCCTGGTTCAACACATCAAGAAACTTCTTACAAGTTGCGTCCTCCTTCTACTTTTTGAATCTCTATAGAAAGGGAGGAGGTGGTGTAACTTCTACCACTTTTGGCTGTGAATGACTTGACTCACCAACCTCCTTTTTGCCTTCACAACCTATTCTGTCCTAGACTTGTTATCTCTGGGTATCACTTCACCCAACTCCTTTCTGCTACACAAAGAGATTGCACTGACATTCTCCTTGGGGTTCTTCTCAGTGTTACTTGGAAGTACCCCTTGAGGTTTGTTTGTTTGTTGAAGGGAAAATTGGCCCATTTACCTCTCCAAATCATGGATTTACTTATGCATCTCATTAACAACCCGAGTCTACTAAACTATCTACTACTTTATGGTCTCAAATTTAAAGAATTGCCATGCTGCTAGCCCTGAGGTCTCTAGAAGTTGTTCAGGGGCCTTTGAAATTTCTGATTTCCTCCCCATTAAGGATTAGCTGCATTCTTGTACCCCTAATTATAAGTATTTCCTGCAAACCTATACTATGACCTTGTTAACCCAATAAATAGATAGATTCTGGGTTTAGTGGACAACCTGAATATGCATGACTTTCTCAAAATGCCTCACATGATAGAGATGAAGTTTGAACTTGAAAAACCTAACTTGTTGAACTTGATGAACCTAACTTGCTGCTAGTGTGGTCACCAACTTGCTGGTCACATTCACCAATTGATTAATATCTGCCAGAATTATCACTACACCGTCAACCTCAAGTTTCCCTGGGACTTTGGTTGCTGTAAAACCTCTGCCTAAATCCTGATAATATTAGCTCCTAGTTGACATGAGATTCAATAGATCCTCTATCTCATCATAACTTTTGGACAAGATTTTCCCCTGTGCACTAGCGTCCAGTAGAATCTTAGACTCTAGCTTAAGCCCCTCTATGAAGTTGTGCCCAATGATCTCCTTTGGCTGCATATGGTGCGAGAAATCTCGCAAGTATCCTTTGTATCTTTCCCAAGCTTGAGCTAAGGTCTCACCATCCTTCTGAACAAATCATGAGATCTTTGATCTAAACTCCTTTGTTCTCCTCGAAGAGAAAAACCTATTTATGAACTTGTTGGAAAGAGCTTCCTAAGTAGTGATAGACCCAGCTGGATTACTTTGAAGCCACTCCTTTGCTTCTCCAATTAATGAAAACGGGAACGAGGTAAGATTAACATACTCATTAGAAACATTTTGATAGTGAAAATTCTCACTAAGTTCCATGAATGCCATCCAATGCTTGTGGAGATCCTCATGCGGCTTTCCCTGATATTGAAAAGTATTTTGAACCAACTGCACGGTTCCCTCCTTCAACTCAAAATTTCCAGTGATGGCTGACTTGATGATCGCTTTGGAAGCGTTCTCCAAGTTTGTCAAAGAAAAGTTAAGTTATTGGAATCTTACATTGGTTGTTGAAATGTGCTTTCTCATTGTTCTCTGCCATTGCTAATCAATGAAAAGTTCTTTTGATTTTCAAATAAAAGTAAACAAACGGTTGTCCCTAACTTCTAATAGATGGCATACACATAACAAACACCACCTGCAATTTTCAACAAACAACAACAAATGTAAAATACAGAATAGTGTAATAAAAATCCTAACCACAATCAATTAATCAATTCAAGTCCGCGGCAACGACGCTAAAAACTTAATGTCGCCAAGCACATGCAAGTGCACGCTGTCGTCAAGTAATATAGGATGGTGAAGTCCAAACATTGTACCCATAGAGACTTGACAAATTAATTACTTAAGTTTTGAACTTTTATTTCACTATTCAAGTAAACACAAATAAAATTGGAAAATGATTTTGAGATTATTCTACTAAACTTGGAATGTAAATTAAACTAAGAACTAAATTCATTTGCAAAGAGTATAATTCAAATGATGATAGAAATCCAGGGCTTTGGCACTCTTTCTTTAAGGTTGAGTTTAAAGATTAAAATACGCTAGACAAAATCCATCTAAGATTGCTACTTGCAAGTTACGAACTCACATCTCCACTATTATCCCATATAGCTAAAAAAATTATTTAATGAACCCTAACACCTATATCCCTATGGTTGCAGGAGAAACATGAGGTGAGGATTGAAGCTACTTGGCTCAACTGAGTAGGGTTGCAGGGTATATCCCTTTCCTTAACAATGAGATCAATGCTTGAACTATTGAAAAAGATAATAGAAAACTACTCTATGCTTCCTTTTAACCGTTATTAGTTCCCTCCTGAATTCAACCAACGATCCAACAGGTAATATTCAAAAGGTGATCAATCTAACGAATAAGCATGAAAAGTAAGCATAAAGAATCTTGAAAAGAAGAATCAATTTCAAGAATAAATGAATATTCAAACTACAACTATCAAGCCATGGCCAAAACCCTAGAAAAGGAGTTTTACCACTCATGTTCAAGTGCAAAACCAAAGAATTCATCATTCGAATCAACAAAGGTACAAGTAAAGAAGAAAAACCTAAAAAGAAAATGACTTCTTGTCTCTCCCCCCAAAAGACTGCATATAATGATAGATCTGATTGAAAGATTACTTAATAAATGCCCTAGACAAAGTATTTATGGGCATTATAACAAATGACTCTTTTTCCTTTAAGTAATTCATCTTTTGGACTTAGAATAATCCATCCCAGACAGGGGCCTGGCGCGCCTCGTCAGACGTAGATTGAATTTCCTCTGAAGTTAGGCCTCTAGCATGCCACTTCTCCCATCTCCCCAATGTGTTAATCAAAATTCTACACTACTACAAACTGGAATGCCACTTCTGTAATGCACCATTGTTAGAAAATTTTCCCAAGTCCGGAACCTCTCTGGTGCACCGCTCCACTGAATTTGCCAAAGTGTTGATCTGACATTCTTATGAAGTTTGAGGTCTGGCATGCCACACCAGCCATAGCACCAACCTGAGCATAATTTTCTCTAAAGTTCAGTCGATGGGCTGCCACTCCAGCTATCTCACCAGGACAAAGTTTCCTCAAATTCATGTTTCTTCCCATCTTGCATCATCTTTTAGCCTTTTCCCATGTGTTACCTGATAAAATTCATCTAAAAACACATGTTAGCCCATTTAACACACACATTCATGAAATCATGCATTTCATAAGGATAATCATCTTAAAACATGATGAAAGATGGGTAAAAGTATGGCAAATGGGCATAAGAATATGCGCAACATCATCCACCTTGGGAGAATACCTCCACTTTCTTATTCCGGATGGCTTCCTTTAGCTTCACTAAGATAGGATCCTCATCTTGCCTTCCCATAACTTCCATCACAAATGAAGATTCCCACCTATTCTGAACAATGACACCACCATCCACTGAATATGTAAGGCAAACCCTTAAGCGAGCAAGCCTATGGACATCTTTAACCAACTCCTTCCTCCCATCCTCTATATGAGTCACACTTTCCATGGACAACCTGCTAACACTGTTATCCACGACATTGGCCTCCCCTAGATGATAAAGGGCACTCATGTCATAGTCCTTTGAAAGCTCAAGTCATCTCCTTTTCTGCAAATTCAAGTCCTTCTAAGTAAACACATACTGAAGACTCTTATGGTCCGTGAACACATCCACATGCACCCCATACAAATAGTGCCTCTAAATCATCAAGGAAAACACCACCACTGCTAGCTAAAGGTTATGCATCGGGTAATTCTTCTCATGAGTGTTAAGTTGTCTCGAGGCATATGAAATGACCTTCCCATGCTTCATCAACGCACACCCAAGGCCAACTCTAAAGGCATCACAATACACTACTAAACCATCTATGCCCTCTGGCAGGTTTAAGATCAGAGCATAAATGAGACAAGTCTTTAACTCCTATAAAGTCTTCTCACACTCCTCGGACCACTGAAATTTGACCTTCTTCTAGGTCAACTTAGTAAAAGGTGCAGCAATGGATGAAAATTCCATTACGAACCTCCAGTACCATCCAGCTAAACACAAAAAGCTCGTAATGTCAATAGGGGTGACAGGTCTAGGCCAGTTCTTCATTGCCTCAATCTTTTGAGAGTCTACTGGTACATCCTCACTAGATACCACGTGGCCTAGAAACGCAACTAAATGCAACATAAACTCATATTTGCTAAACTTAGTTTGTTGAAGATCCTTAAAAGTCTTTAACACAATCCTTAGATGGGCAGCATGCTCCCCCTCTCTCCTAGAGTTTATGAGGATATCATCTATGAAGACATTGACAAACATATCCAAATACTACTTGAACACCCTGTTCATCAAATCAATGAAAGCTGCAGGAGCATTCTGATCTTGGGCATAATTACATGCCCAAGTGATACTTTATAACTTAGTTTTGCCTTGTTTATGTATTTAATTATGTACATTTTCATGCCTTTTTATATATGTCACGCCCCGCCTTGGGGGGTATGACTGGCACCTGGTGCCCTACTAGGACCTGAACTACTGGACTGCTAAGCCTAGGCACATCTGGTACCTGGCTGGCTCTGATTCACATTTCTGGAAACAAAGGGCTATATAACGGCTGTAAACACAGCCTCCGGCCCATTGGCCTATAGCCTCCTGTACTTGTAATAACAGCTGACCAGAACAAGCAACTATAGGGAAGCCTATGCGGGCCGACAAGGCCACCATGCTGTCTAGTTATCTACATTCAGCGATAAAATACTAGAAGGCTACGTGACCGGCAAGGTCACCACTACTGTCAAACTTATGGCCCCACACGGCCAACATAAAAGAAGCAAGAGTACTAACAGCTAACACTGCACGGCCTCACACGATCGGCTCAACTGACCACAGGGAAATATACAGACTGCAAGCCTCTAGGAATAGCAATAGAAATGATCGGGACAGGGCCCCGACCTACCCATACTATATAACAACAGAAACTGAAGTACACCTCTGGAATTCAGTCTCCGGATGACAGGAGCTGAATGCTCAACGCTGACAGGAATCACGTGGTGTCACCTGCTCGTCTATGAGTACCTGCAGGCAAGTAATGCAGCGCCCCACCGGGCGTCAGTACCGCTGGTACTGAGTATGTAAAGCAATAACTGAAAACAAAATCTGAAAGCAATAATGTAACTGATAAAACTGAAGTAGAAGGAATAACTTAACTGTCTGATAATGTAACCTTACCTTCTCTCAATCTTTACTGGAAGGGATGAGAGTCATACCTGGAAACGTATCGTGCTACTGCTGATCTACTTGTATCTAACATAACATGGCATAACATGAAATAACATAACATAGCACACACAAACCTTACCCAGCCCCCATAAGCCGGGAGGTACAACCAGCACAGAATCTATACCCCTACCCTGGTCATCCCATCTCCTATAATGGCTGCAAGCATCCCACCGGTCCCCTGGGTATGCACTTGGGCTCGCTGAGCCCCTGACTATAACTGCATCTGAGTCTGGTGGACTCCTGAATCTGCACCTGGGCGTATCCGCTCGACTGGGGTGTGTAAGGGCCGATCAAGGCACAAATATGGGGAAAAGCTGGCATCCCATCTTCGTCCCCTGGCGGGACGGCATGCCACTCCGTAGAGTGACGTATCCTCGTCCTCTGGCGGACGAGTCGACACAGCTATCAACCCTGGGTGGTCATGGATGCTAGGTAATCCAACCCCAAACAATACAACGGTCTCAACTGGTAATATTGTCTGTGTATCGCACATGCTGAGGCTAATAAGGGTAAAGTACCATATATATTACCTGCTGAGCTAATGATAGTAATCTGTACGTATTTAATACATGCTGAGGCAGGTAAAGATGTATAAATATGAATATAGTCTCCTGCCGGACTGTACTGGGCAAATACTATATAAGATAATGTTTCTGCTGAAAACTCTGTTGTTTACTAAGTTTCTGTATACACTATATGCTGGACTAGTGATAAAAATATGTACATACTTAATACCTGCTGAGGCTGGAAGTACTATATATGTATGTACAAATATAGTCTTTCTGCTGAATTATGTTGTATACTGATTTTCTATAGTAACATGATTTACTATTCCTGACATGCTTTCTAAACTTTATTTTAGCCTGTTATTCTATTACTGAATGCTTTACGGATACTGTACTACTTCACGGGGTTTCAACTGAACACAACAATATCTTAACATGGCATATCACATCACATACTGAGTATACTGGGCAATCTCTAACACTTGCGTTAGAATCTATATCGTACTAATAGGTCTCGTACACGTTACAACCCAATGCTTCTCATATTGCACCAATATTCACAATAGCACAATACTCGACTTCTGAACATTCTACTGGTCTGTAAATCACTATACTGTCTCAGTATTACTTAACTTGCCGAGGAAACTAACTTTACATACCTTATCTTTGACTATTCGTCCGTCGGACGAGGCTTGGCCGGTACTTCAACTATTTTCTCCCAACTGCATTCATAAATACGTCAATTAATACTAAATACAGCTTTATTTCAAAAGGCAACGTCACTTTCGATATAGTTTATAGCCTAAACTTAGGCTTATCGAAAGACGGCCAGAAACTCGCTATTTTTCAGCGGCCCAGAAGGGAGAAATATTCACTTCTCAGCTAGGAACACATAGACACTAATTTAGAGCAATTCCACTTACCTTAGCTCGGTGGCTCGACGATTCATCGGCCGTATTTTACGAAACTGAATTCGTAGGAATGCTCTCTGCTGCTAACTACTTCGGTATCTGGGATTAATTTGGATTTGGGCAGCGTTTAGTAGCATAATCAGACGGAAATTATAACCCCTCCTTCGTCTTCCCCTGTTTTGCTGCGAGTTCTAGAAATTTTTATAAGTTAAATGATATTAAACCGAAGTGGGGGCTTTATATACTTGAGCTTGAACCTGGGCAACGTGTCACGGAGCCATCACGGAGGCCTCACCTCCGTGACACGCTGCCATCGCGGAGGGGCTCTGCCTCGACTCCTCCCGCGATGGTTCGACGGGTTTCTCGTCCGATCTTTTTCCCGGCCTTTCTCTAGCACGTATGGCCTTCTAATATGCTTAACCAACGTGCGAATAGGTCGTCTAGGTGCCGGGAATTCTACGGGGTATAACATTCTCCCTCCCTTAAGAACATTCGTCCTCGAATGTACACTGTTATCTAGAGGACTACTTATTTTACTTTCTAGAAAAATTTCGGCAGAGTTTCCCCTGTAATATGGACTATAGAAAAAACTTGAAATGCAGAAAAGTCCAACACAGGCACTGCACATAATATTCCAGGATCCACTGGATAACTAAATATCAATCTTTCTCATTCACAGACATACAACCATAAGGTACTGCATAAGTAATACTACGGACATACCTGTCGCCTGGCTAGGCCTGAAATAGGTGAGGATATCTGGTCCTCATATCTTAATAGAAGTAATATCTTTAGTCCGTAATCAGCGAATCTGCCTGTCTAGGATAGCTAGTGGGACCTCTTCATAGGCCCGCTTTTTCGTAACCTATTCTGGACTGGGACAACCGTAGAAGAGTCTCCTACGAATTTCCTCAACATGAATATATAGAATACTGGGTGAACGGATACTAACTCTGGAAGCAAGTTCAATTCGTATGCAACTCGGCCTATCCTTTGCCGAATCTGATCTGGCCCAACAAATCTCGGGCTGAACTTACCTTTCTTATCGGGGATACTTCCGAAATACCCAGTCATTTACATCAAACTCTAAATTTCTGCGCCGGACAACTGCATATAATTTTCTGGCGACTTTGTACAGTCAGTAAGCATCCTCAGATAAGCTTTACCCTTTCCTTTGACTGTTGAACAATGTTTGGGCTAACCAACGCTGACTCTCCTATAAGTAGATTAATTAACGGCATATGCTCATTTCGGCTACCACCGAAATCTAGGACATATGCTCGCAACATGTCTTCGAGCGCCTGAATTGTGCGGTCGGCCTGCCCATCTGTCTGAGAATGAAATGCTGTGCTTAGATTACTCTGCGTTCCCAAACTTTTTTTTTGGAACGACTGCCAGAATCTGGTTGTAAGCTATGCTCCTCTGTTTAAAATAATGGATACTGGTATTCCATGTAATCTGACTATCTTTCTGCTATGCAACTCAGCATAATCTTTGGCCGAGAAAGTAGTTCTTACTGGCAAGAAATGAGTTGATTTTGTCGATCTGTCACTTATTACTCAAATAGAATCATTTCCGTGTCTGGTACGGGGTAATCCTGCCACAAAATCCATATTCACTGCTTCTCATTTCCAAAGAGGCACAGGTATGTTCTAAATTAACCTGCCGGGTTTCTGATATTCTGCCTTCAACTGTTGGCAGTTAGGACAGTGGGCTACCAGTAGTTCTCTTTGATGTCATGGTACTTCTTTGTCGTATCGGGATGAAGAGAATAGCGGGCGTAAGGCGCCTCGCTCATAAACTGCTGATGATGCCCCAAAATATCTGGAGCGTAATGCGGCCTTTATATCGCCACACTTCATTCCCGGTTATCTGAAAATATGTCATCTCTCCTTACTGAATCTTATATTTAAATTGAACCTGGCTAGAGTTTCTATACGGCCATTCCTTTACTTCCACCACTAACGACAATGCTGCGACATTCTGTATTATCGTTCTGTTATCCTTTATTTCTGCTATGTGAACGGCTAGACCGGCTAACTAGTAAAATTCTCGGGTCTATTCCCGCTGTTCAGGCGGCAAGCATGCCAACTCCCCGCAGATCTATGGCTAAGGGCATCTACTACCGTATTAGCCCTCCCCGGGTGACACAAAATTCTTGTTTTTTTTTTCAAGTATAAACTACTGCAACTACCTCCAGGTCATGGGTAAGACAATTCTTTTCACGTTTCGTCTATTGCCTGAAAGCATAAACTGTTACTTTTACCATGCTGCACCAACCCTCTGTACCTTCTGGCAATACTAACATTGGGGCTGAGGTTAACCTGGCTGTTAACTCCTGGAAGTTCTGCTTACACGCCTCAGTCTACTGGAACTTCGCTGCCTTCTGTGCCAACTTAGTCAGAGGTGCTGCTAAGGTGGAAAATCCTTCCACGAACCCTCTGCAGTACCCGGCTAACTGCAGGGACTGCGTACTTCGATCGGAGTGGTAGGTCTAGGCTATGTTTCCACTACTTCAATTTTTTTTTTTTGTGTATCTATCTGTACCCCAGCCTCCGACACAATGTGACCCAAAAGGCTACTAAACTCAACCAAAATTCACATTTACAAAATTCGACATATAACTGACGGTCATACTGGTTTATTATACCGGAGAATCCGACAAGTAGTCTACCGGTATAACTAGAGCTTATATGGCCTTCTGGCCGCATGCTAAAGCTGCTTGTTGCTAAGGTAACCTTGAACGACTATCTGCACACCATGTGCCCGTATCTGATCAGGGGGTCCTGATATCGACCATGACCTCTAATGATCTAGCTGCATAACCTTAAATAACTGAATAGTCGGGTTGAATGACCCGAATGTGGCAGTAGTCCCACCATACTCTACCCGTGTTACTTGAGTGCTTATAGTTCGTGCATAATCGCAAACTTGTGGGCATCTAATTGCTTTGTTATTTTTCTTAACCCACTGGAAGGCTGGACTTATTCAACTTACTCCCAGGCGATCAATCTCTGGATCTTCACGGGGAGCCTACTGATCCCCCGATCTTAATAAACACTATGCTAGCAGGGTACTATCAATTACTTATGCCTTGTGTGTATCCACTTGGATCTATACTGCTGTTCTGAGGAATTCTCGGTCTTATAGGCTATTCTGTAACTACTGGCCTTCCGCTAGGGCTCTGTATCTGAATATCTTACGAAACCCAGCTGAAGTACCAGTCTGTCACTGACTACTGATGTGGACCCTTCCTTGGGGTACCCAGGGGTATTCTGACTGGGACGGCCGGCTAACTTATGGGGGGGGGTTCTACATAACAACTGCTAGGTTGACTAAGGCCGACTGTCGCCCACAAGGCTGGGAAAACGACGTATGACCACTTAACATACTAGAACAATTCTGGTATTGCTAATCTCTGAAATTTGCCTACTAGGTCTCTAATCCTGGTTCTGGCACATGCACTACTGTTACCGACCTTCAGGGATGCCTCCCTGCTAACGCAGGCGCCAGCTGGTCGGTAGACTCTCTAACTGCGCCCTTATCCTCTAGCCATCTGTCTTAGGCCAATAACTCTGGTAAGCTCCTAGAGCCTAGATCTATCAACAACACATAAGTCTGTTAATCTAATAACTGGAAACTGAGATAGTTTCTTATGACTTCATACGTAATTCACACTTAATCCGCCCTTTCTCTTCTTCTTTTCTTTCTTTCTTCTCCCTTTTTCTTCTCTTTTCTTTTTTTTTTAACAATGCACATAGGCTTTCTATTACTAATCAGCATCTGTGATTGTAGCCCTTATAGGCAACCACTCACAACATATCTATGATCTGTATACATATATATCGCTAGCTACGTACAATATGTACTGATTTCTGCGGTAATTCATAATCCCTGACAGGTTCTGCTGAGTCTCACATCGTACATGATACATTTCTTCTACGGCCTAATAATATCTCCTGCCCTGACTTATCGTTTCATTGCATTGTCACCCCATTCTGAAAGTAACAAACATAAACATTCCAGTTATTGTCTGCTGTTTGAAATTCTGCCACTCTTGCGATGTGGGGGTCGACGTTCAAATCCTGTAGCCTTACTAGGCATATATTGAGAGCCCATAACTGTCTGCTGGGCCTTATCTCTAGGCTACACTAGATTAGAATTGCTGTATCGGTAACTTCTTAACTTTTCCATAGCGGACATGCTGCGGTATTCTGAACCGTAGTCTTACCGTCAGCCCGAGGCTTAATCCTTAATACGATACTTTATCAATCCGGGGTAGTTCTAATTTCCCCACAAGATCTGACATTCCTGCTTCTTCCTCTCATCTGGCTTAGACTGAACTCTGGGGTTCAAGGTACCTGCCTTTCATTGCTAATGAGATTACTCATCAAGCCTCGGCCTATACTTCTTCTGGCGTATATGGCGGACTTGGCCTTTTTCTGACTCAAACTTGACTATTATTAGGCATTCATCACTAGCAGGTCTGTTACCCCTACTTCGGGTAAGCTAACAGTCTTACTTTCTTTACTGGCTTGTTATCATAAGGGTCTGCACAACTTACGTAATCATAAGGGCTCTTTATACTTTCTAATACTTACTAGGATCAATCAGCCCATCTTTACTTACCGCTGGATTCGGCAACCCCATCTCAAGTCTTATGCCCCTTTACTATACTGGCATCAATACCAAGAGGTGGGAATAGCCCTTTTCTTATTGCAACAAATAAAAGCACTTAACTGTACCATATCCAAAAAGATGTATTTGGGATTCCTGCATTTTTCTCTCTTTCTTATACTTACCTGGTGGTCTGACCTTATCTGTAATCATAATTAGATCTTATGTAACTAATAAGTAAATCAACTCATATGTACATTATACTTCTGACTTCCTATTCCGATGTTATCAACGTATACTAGGAATAATGCCAATAAAGGTATCACGCTGGGAGGTCTCTGATACCCCCTCCTGCTGCTATAGTTATCCTGTAACTGACTGAGGTTCTCTTCTGTTGCTATTTCTGATCTTCTGCCTATGATAGGGTAATGCTGATCTGCCTTTGTATCTGTAATCAAAGAATACGGTAAGTTCTCAGGGACTCAACCCTATACTATACCGCTCTAAAGCACGACTGACTGAGAAGGAAAGGTAACCATCATATCATGCCTCGCAGCCTCCTGCCTATAGTATGTGGTGCACAACACATCCATAGACAAGACTCTACTTAGCACGGCTTGCAGACTCCCTGGAATACGACCTGCTCTGATACAAAGTTTGTCACGCCCCGCCTTGGGGGGTATGACTGGCACCTGGTGCCCTACTAGGACCTGAACTACTGGACTGCTAAGCCTAGGCATATCTGGTACCTGGCTGGCTCTGATTCACATTTCTGGAAACAAAGGGCTATATAACGGCTGTAAACACAGCCTCTGGCCCATTGCCCTATAGCCTCCTGTACCTGTAATAACAGCTGATCAAAACAAGCAACTATAAGGAAGCCTATGCGGGCTGACAAGGCCACCATGCTGTCTAGTTATCTACATTAAGCGATAAAATACTAGAAGGCTACGTGACCGGCAAGGTCACCACTACTGTCAAACTTATGGCCCCACACGGCCAACATAAAAGAAGCAAGAGTACTAACAGCTAACACTGCACGGCCTCACACGACCGGCTCAACTGACCACAGGGAAATATACAGACTGCAAGCCTCTAGGAATAGCAATAGAAATGATCGGGACAGGGCCCCGACCTACCCATACTATATAACAACAGAAACTGAAGTACACCTCTGGAATTCAGTCTCCGGATGACAGGAGCTGAATGCTCAACGCTGACAGGAATCACGTGGTGTCACCTGCTCGTCTATGAGTACCTGCAGGCAAGTAATGCAGTGCCCCACCGGGGGTCTCAGTACCGCTGGTACTGAGTATGTAAAGCAATAACTGAAAACAAAATCTAAAAGCAATAATGTAACTGATAAAACTGAAGTAGAAGGAATAACTTAACTGTCTGATAATGTAACCTTACCTTCTCTCAATCTTTACTGGAAGGGATGAGAGTCATACCTGGAAACGTATCGTGCTACTGCTGATCTACTTGTATCTAACATAACATGGCATAACATGAAATAACATAACATAGCACACACAAACCTTACCCGGCCCCCATAAGCCGGGAGGTACAACCAGCACAGAATCTATACCCCTACCCTGGTCATCCCATCTCCTATAATGGCTGCAAGCATCCCACCGGTCCCCTGGGTATGCACTTGGGCTCGCTGAGCCCCTGACTATAACTGCATCTGAGTTCGGAGGACTCCTGAATCTGCACCCGGGCGTATCTGCTCGACTGGGGTGTGTAAGGGCCGATCAAGGCACAAATATGGGAAAAAGTTGGCATCCCATCTTCGTCCCTTGGCGAGACAGCATGCCACTCCGTAGAGTGACGTATCCTCGTCCTCTGGCGGACGAGTCGACACAGCTATCAACCCTGGGCGGTCATGGATGCTAGGTAATCCAACCCCAAACAATACAACGGTCTCAACTGGTAATACTGTCTGTGTATCGCACATGCTGAGGCTAATAAGGGTAAAGTACCATATATATTACCTGCTGAGCTAATGATAGTAATCTGTACGTATTTAATACGTGCTGAGGCAGGTAAAGATGTATAAATATGAATATAGTCTCCTGCTGGACTGTACTGGGCAAATACTATATAAGATAATGTTTCTGCTGAAAACTTTGTTGTTTACTAAGTTTTTGTATACACTATATGCTGGACTAGTGATAAAAATATGTACATACTTAATACCTGCTGAGGCTGGAAGTACTATATATGTATGTACGAATATAGTCTTTCTGCTGAATTATGCTGTATACTGATTTTCTATAGTAACATGATTTACTATTCCTGACATGCTTTCTAAACTTTATTTTAGCCTGTTATTCTATTACTGAATGCTTTACGGATACTGTACTACTTCACGGGGTTTCAACTGAACACAACAATATCTTAACATGGCATATCACATCACATACTGAGTATACTGGGCAATCTCTAACACTTGCATTAGAATCTATATCGTACTAATAGGTCTCGTACACGTTACAACCCAATGCTTCTCATATTGCACCAATATTCACAATAGCACAATACTCGACTTCTGAACATTCTACTGGTCTGTAAATCACTATACTGTCTCAGTATTACTTAACTTGCCGAGGAAACTAACTTTACATACCTTATCTTTGACTATTCGTCCGTCGGACGAGCCTCGGCTGGTACTTCAACTATTTTCTCCCAACTGCATTCATAAATACGTCAATTAATACTAAATACATCTTTATTTCAAAAGGCAACGTCACTTTCGATATAGTTTATAGCCTAAACTTAGGCTTATCGAAAGACGGCCAGAAACTCGCTATTTTTCAGCGGCCCAGAAGGGAGAAATATTCACTTCTCAGCTAGGAACACAGACACTAATTTAGAGCAATTCCACTTACCTTAGCTCGGTGGCTCAACGATTCGTCGGCCGTATTTTACGAAACTGAATCCGTAGGAATGCTCTCTGCTGCTAACTACTTCGGTATCTGGGATTAATTTGAGTTTGGGCAGTGTTTAGTAGCGTAATCGAACGGAAATTATAACCCCTCCTTCGTCTTCCCCTGTTTTGTTGCGAGTTCTGGAAATTTTTATAAGTTAAATGATATTAAACCGAAGTGGGGGCTTTATATACTTGAGCCTGAACCTGGGCAACGTGTCACGGAGCCATCGCGGAGGCCTCACCTCCATGACACGCTGCCATCGCGGAGGGGCTCTGCCTCGGCTCCTCCCGCGATGGTTCGACGGGTTTCTCATCCGATCTTTTTCCCGGCCTTTCTCTAGCACGTATGGCCTTCTAATATGCTTAACCAACGTGCGAATAGGTCGTCTAGGTGCCGGGAATTCTACGGGGTATAACAATATAAATGAGAAGAAATATTAACCAACATGATTAGTCTTTGTTTTTGAAGGAAATAATGCGTTGGAGGACCCAATCTATGATTTGGGGAAGTGGAGGAATGATATCGGGAGCGAAACACCAAAGTTGGAATAAATTGGGCGATTTTCAGAGGACTTCCGTGATACCTCCGTGTCACGGAGGCAGTGCTCCGCGATACACTTTGTGTCACGGAGGCAGTGCTTCGCGATACACTCCGTGTCACGGAGGCAGTGCTCCGCGATACACTCCGTGTCACGAAGCCATTCCACGACAGGCATAATTTTGCACAATTCTCATCTACTATAAATAGGTCCCTCAGCTCCTAAAAACACGAAAGTCATGATTTATTTCTGAAAGACTGCCAAAGAGTGAGGGAGAAGTGGGAGACCTCACCTAGGGTTTATCAATTTCATCTTCTCTTCTACCAATCCTTGTAAGTAGGTTAGTTTAATTATGTTTTCTTTTAATTATACGAACATGAGTGGCTAGAACCCTCCCTCTAGGGTTGAAGCCACAAGATATGATTGTGATTTTGCGATTTTGTTTTGGTTTTAAGTTATTAATTGTTGTTTTGTATTGCATTTTGAATTATGGTTGTTTTTATGACTGATCACCATGAAAACAAGTGGGTGAAGCTTAGGTACATGCTTGAGAAAGATAACCTAGGCAAGAACAAGAGAATGTAGGGAGCAAGATTGTATCTCACGATATGATTTGTGTTAGGATAGAAATATACCTAATACCTTGCTTGGTTGATAAAATGGGATGAGCTAGACACCAACATAGAATTATCACATCACCACTCGAAGAAGTAGTTGTGAGGATACGTTGAGTTAAATGATTAGAGGTATGAAAGTCCCTAATCAAGAGCATAAACCCCTTAAACCACATCCACGTAGTGAATTGCCCACGAACTAGAAATAACATCCTCGCTTAACAATGTAGTAGTGAGGCTAGTTTGCCATGTTTAGAGGTTCGAAAGACCATGAACATGTAATTCCAATTATGTGAGACAACAATTGATAGTTTCATACTTAAACCATTGCAAATCGTAGTATCGCTTTTGATTATCTGGCTTTAACTCTAGTTGCTCCTTAAATTAATTCAGAGTATTTCGTTGACCGTCCCTAGACTTAATTAACTCTATCAAAAACTTCTACAATCAACACTTGCGGCATTTAATGTCACACTTTAACTTGATAGTTAGCTGAATTGGTCCAGTCCCTGTGGGTTCAACATCCGGCTCTTAAAAAGGGCCACTGTATCACTTGTACGACCCATACACTTGCGGGAACAACACATTCATTAGTCCAAAAGACATAACTAGAAACTCATAGTGACCATATTGAGTCCCAAAGGTTGTCTTTGAAATGTCACACTCCCTAACTCTGAGCTGATGATAATCGGATCTAAGGTCTATCTTGGAAAAGAAACTTACACCTCGAAGGTGATCGAACAAGCCATCAATCCTGGGGAGGGGATACTTATTCTTGATTGTTACTTTGTTCAATTGACGATACTCGATGCACATCCTGAGAGAACCATCTTTCTTTCGCACAAATAGGATTGGAGCACCCCATAGGACTTACTAGGCTTGATAAAACCCTTATCTAAGAGATCCTTGGACTATTATTTCTACTCCTTAATCTTGGCCGAAGTCATTCTATAAGGAGGAATGGATATAGGCTCGTATCGGGGAGAAGGTCAATCTCAGAGCCAATCCCTCACTCGAGAAGGACTCCTGATTGATCATTTGGGAATACCTCTAAATACTCACAAACAATAGGAACTGACTTGAGAGTCAAGATTCCGGATGTGGAATCCTTAACTTGAACTAGATGATATACACAACCATTGGAGATCATCTTTCTAGCCTTAAGGTAGGAGACAAAGTGACCTACATGCACTGCCAAACTACCCTTCCACTCTAGGATAGGTTCACCTGAAAATTGAAACTCTACTGATTGGATTCTACAATTAACTAAAGCATAGCAAGAATACAACCAATCCATATCAAAGATAACATCAAAGTATGCCATGTATAACTCTACTAAGTCGACTGAGGTGACTTTCTAAAGAACTATAATGGGGCAATTTCAATATACCCTCCATCCTGTCACGCCCCGCCTTGGGGGGTATGACTGGCACCGGGTGCCCTAGTAGGACCTAGACTACTAACTGGTGAGCCTAAGCACATCTGGTGCCTAGCTAGCTCTAACTCAGATTTCTAGAATCAACGGGCTATATAACGGCTGTAAATACAGCCTCCGGCTGACTAGGCCTATAGCCACCTGTATAAAACTTCAGCTAAACAAAAACATACTTTCAAAGGGGAAACCTATGCGGGCCGACAAGGCCACCATGCTGCCTAGTTATCTGTAACTAACAATAGAATAGCGAATAACTACGTGACCAGCAAGGTCACCACTACTATCAGACTATGGCCCCACACGGCCAACATAATCAACCAAACACATATACACATGCACGGCCCCACACGACCGGCTCCACTACCACAGGGAAACATCAGACTGCAAGCCTCTAGGAAGTAATAATAGAATGATCGGGACAGGGCCCCGACCTACCCAAACTGTGATCAAAAGGAAATAGGAGCAACCTCCGACTGTCTAGCTCCGGAGGATAGGAGCTGACAACTCTGCTGACTGGATCACGAGGGATCGACTCCTCGTCTATGTGTACCTACAGGCAAGCAATGCAGGGCCCCCACGGGCGTCAGTACCACAGGTATTGAGCATGTAAAGCAAACTGAAAGATACAACTAAAATGGGTAACAACAATAACATGACATATAAGCAGGAAGTAGCTGAGTCTATCTGGATGAGGATAACTGGGGAGAGTTTACCTGTTTTGTAACTAAACTGGGCGTACCTGACGACGTGTCGTCCTACTATCTATCAGTATCTAATAGAACATATAGATATACATATAAATACACACAATACCTCACCGACCCCCATAAGCCGGAAGGTGCCAACCAACAGAACAATCTATTTACCCCTACCCGGGTCTAAACCAACCAAAAATAAGTCACTCTACTCATCTCATAACTGTGAGCTCCTCCTACCGGCCCCCTTGGGTACGTAGCGCAGGACTTGGCCTCTGACAATAAACTGTGTCTGAGTCCGAAGACTCCTGCCTCTGGGCGCAAGTGCTCACGAGGTAATCTGTTGTTGTATCTGTGACTGAAACTGCCCCTGGGTGCAAGCACGCAACAGGGTAATTTTATAAAAATCTGTATCTGAAACTGCCCCCGGCCACAAGCACACACAGAGTAATTTGCCCCTGTAAACAGGGTAATCTGGCTCTACGCAGAGTAAACTGAACTGCCCCTGCAAGAAGAGTAATCTGGAACGTATTATCATGGTGGTCGGCCATCATCGTCCTCAAGGAGGACGACATTGATCTTGGGCAGATTTATATGCCCAAGTGATACTCAAACGTATCATTTTCGCCTTGTTTATCGTGCAATGTGTATACATTTTTATGTAATTGGTAATAAAATGTGAATTTATACTAACCAACATGATTAGCATTGTTTTGTAGGTAAAATGTGATTTCGAGGAGCTAAAATGCATGTTGGAACAATATCAGAGTTGGACTTGGAATCGAGTACGGAACAAGGCAGTGGACTGCACAATTTAAAGGGGCTCCGCGATGGAGCCGTGTCACGCTGCCATCGCGGAGGCATTCTGCCTGGAGGGTGAAATATTAGTCAAATTCCAGTGGAGCCTCGCGACAGCTCCATGGCACGGTGGCAAGCCTCCGCGTTGCACGCCGTGCCACGTTGATGCTTTATACCTGGACCCCCAATTTCCAGAGAGGGTCCGCGTCCACACCGTGTCACGGAAGCAGTGCTCCGCGATGCACTTCGTGACACGTTGCTTGTTATTTCGGGAAAAATTCCCACTAGTATAAATAGAACACTTAAATGTATTTTCCATAATTCAGACTTGGTGGAGCAAGGACGTGGGTTACAGGCAGTTGAGGGACGAAAAGTTCAGGGTTTTTTCTCTCCTTCTTTCTTTTTTCACTCAATTGTTTGTATGATTAACACTTGTTTTAGGATGATTAATCCACAAATGAGTGGCTAATTCCCTTCCTTGCTGAGGTTATGAACATTTGTGATGAATTTTGATTATTGAATTATATGGTTTTTCATCTTCTTCTTCCATGTTGTTCTATTAATTCTTGTTTCTACTGCATTGGTGTGTGGCCGACATTAATGTATATCTAAAAAGTCCGATTTCACTCGAGAGAGCAAGAAATTGGAAAGTTGTGAATTAATAGGGTATTGTTCTTAACTTGATTTGGGAAAATTGAGTTTTGATGTGCTTTACTGATAGAAATATACTTGAAAGCCGTATTAGTCAATTTAGGAACTGGAATTGTATTGCTAGGTCATGAATTGCATTTGATCACAGAAATGTAGACGGATGGTTTATGATTCTTAAGTGAGATTAAATACGAGAGTTTTAATCTCTAGGCTAATCTTCTTGGCTAGCAACTGGAAAAAAAGATTAACCAATTTATGATGATAATCAGTTCATTACATGTTCTTAACCTTGGCATGCTCATATCCATAGTTTAAATTCAAAGTAGATAATTGTAAGTAGTTTTAATACATAATTTATAAAACAAACTTTTCAATTGTTGGTTACGTTGTTGTCAGCATATTTAGAAGTGAGATAGAATATAGTGTACTTAAGTAATTTTCACTTATCCAGAGTCTCCTTGGATCGATACTTGGCTTACTTAAGCCACTTACTACTTGTTTGACCACGTGCACTTGCGTGTCGGTTTTTAACCCTTACCAAAGCACCGAGCAAGTTTTTGGCGTCGTTGCCGGGGAGACAAGGCAATTGGTGAAATTGTATTAAGTGTAAATTTACTGTATTTTTATTTTATTTTCTTAAGTGTTGACAACTTGGTCTTAGCCTGTATTTTGCAGACTTGATTTCTGTGAACACTGGCAAGAGACAAAGAGCTAGTGGAATCTTATATAGAGCCTGAACGTATATTTCATAGTAAACGTAGAGAAGCTCTACAAAGAAAGCTGCAGTTGCTCAGACAGACTATTATGGAGCAACAAAATCCACCAGTTGTTAGGGCAGTGTTAGTGCCCGAAGAAGCAGCAGCAAGGCCAGTTCGCGAGGTGGCAATCCCACATGCCAACAATGTAACATCCAGGATCCGCAAACCAGAGCCTGGAGGGAGATTTGAACTCAAGCAAAACATGGTGCAACTGTTGCACACAAGTGGGCAATTTACCAGTCTCCCTCATGAAGACCCACGACAACATCTCCAAAACTTTTTGGAGATAAGTGACACTTATATACCCGCTGGAGTGTCACCTGATTATGTTCGGCTTACATTATTTCCATTCTCATTAATTGGTGAAGCCAAGAGGTGGTTAAAAGCTGAGCCACCAAATTCTATTTCAATGTGGGATGATCTTGCACGAAAGTTCTTGATAAGATTTTTTCCCTCTGGTAAAACAGCCAGACTTAGAAGTCAAATTCTAAGTTTCAAACAGAGGGAGGGAGGAAATTTGTATCAAGCCTGGGAAAGATTTAAATCCATGTTGCGGGACTGTCCTCATCATCATCAGTCCAATGAGGTGTTGGTGCACACATTTATTGAGGGTTTGGAACCCCATACTAAAATTTTTCTAGATTTAGCAGCTGGAGGGCAAGCGCTGGAAAAGACTTATGAGGAGCTGTACACTTTGCTAAACCGGATTTCACAGGGCAATCCAGAATGGAATGCTGATTCATCACGAGGTGGAGCAAGGAAAGCAGCAGGAGTGCTTGAAGTGGATGGATTTACAGCTATCGCTGCACAGATAGCTGCCTTGCAGAATCAATTGAACAACCACTTCAGCAACATGAATTTGAACCAGCCTTCAGCTTCAGTCAATGCGGTCCAGCAAATGTGGTGTGAAGTGTGTGGTAGCAGTGAGCACTCAGCTGAGTGCTGTGGAGCAAACCCAGATTCTGTTAACTTTGTGGGCAATGCACAAAGAAATCATCAGCAGTATGGTAGTGGCTACAACTCAAATTGGAGGAACCATCCAAATTTTTCATGGGGTAGCAACAACCAACAAGGCCAAAGTTCGGGTCAGGGTATGCAAAGAAATCAAGGAGGGCAACAGAACTACCAATCTCAATTCAGAAATCATAATGCCCCTCCTCCACCACCATCACCCAGCATTGAGGAGATGTTCAAGACCATGATCGCTAACCAGGCGCAATTGCAGGCTGACTATGTTAAATTGGCAGCCGAAGTGAAAAATAATCAGTTAGCGACCAAGGCTCTTGAGTATCAATTTGGGCAATTTGCTAGTGCCCAAAATACAAGGCCCAGAGGAGGACTGCCTAGCGACACAGATCTGAATCCGAAGTAGGTAAATGCAGTGACCACAAGGAGTGGTTTGCAGCTGAAGGAGGTGGAACCAGAAAGACCACCTCAAAAGTCAGGAGTAGCAGAAGTTGAGGGGGAGCAAAGTGCGGAAAGGGGGAAGACCAAAGAAGCTGAATCAGAAAGACCTCCACCCCCGTTCCCTCAACGACTCAAGAAACACAAGGAGGAGGCGTGTTTCAAGAAATTCATGGAGGTGCTTAAACAGGTACATGTTAATTTACCTCTTGTTGATGTCTTGCAGGGAGTGCCTAAATATGCCAAATACATTAAAGACATCATGGCCAACAAAAGTCGTTTGACTGAGTATGCCACGGTGGCTTTGACGGAGGAGTGCACTTCCAGGATCCAAAATAGACTGCCCACGAAGCTAAAAGACCCTGGAAGTTTTACTATCCAGCTTACTATTGGGCAGAGCATCCGAGCTCGTGGATTGTGTGACTTGGGGGCGAGCATAAATCTGATGCCATCTTCGGTATTCAGAAAGTTAGGTCTAGGGAGTCCTAGACCTACAACCGTAATCTTGCAGTTGGCAGACTGATCCTTAGCTAGGCCGGATGGCATTGTTGAGGATGTTCTAGTGCAAGTGGGCTCCCTAATTTTCCCGGTAGATTTTATTGTTCTATATTTTGAACCAGACGCGGAAGTCCCATTTTTTTTGGGACGACCCTTCTTGGCAACCGGGAAAGCATTAATCGACGTAGCTGCGGGTCAACTTACTATGCGAGCACATGACAAGGTAGAGGTGTTCGATGTGTACAAAGCACCCAAGCTCCCGATGGTGAATGAAGAACTCTCAATGATCAATGCAATTGATCATGGTAATGCTAAGCAAATGAATGATTCCCGAGAGTTGATGGGAAGACCACCGGATAGGTGTGAGCACTACTGGGGGGAGGACAATAATCGTGAGAAATCGTCCATCACCCTAGCGGACAATTGAGCATAAAGGACGTCGAGCCACGACGGTAAACCAGGCACTGCACGGGAGGCAACCCGTGAAAAATTTTTCTTTCATTTTGTAAAGTGTACATAGAGTTTATTTTTCTTTTTCTTGATTTAGTACAAAATTTTTTCGTTTTAGTTAGTATTTTTATTTTAGTTAGGTGAAACCTATTAATCTAACAAATTTTATTTAGTGAGATGATTTTCAAGTTAAACGGAGAAAAATGTGCACGGAATCGTGAAGGAAAAGCGAGGTATGAAAAAATTAAAAAATGTTGAAGACAGTGAGCTGGGGCAATAGCTCCGTGTCACGGAGGAGGACCTCCGCGTTACCTTCCGTGACACGTTGAAGTGTAATCTGGAATTTTCAAAAATTCCAGTAAGTTGTCACGATGGCTCCGTGTCACGGAGGCAGTGCACCGCGATGCACTCCGTGACACGTTGCCATATAAATTGTGACGGGTCACACCGGGTTGCCGGGTGACCCGCGTGTTTTCTACATTTTAAACCCCCGATTTCTCCCTTTTTCCCCTCATTTTTACATTTCTCCGTGATCAAACACCCAAAATTTCCTTCCCCATCAACGTGCCACGGTCTAAAGCAAAAAATTATCAAGTTTTCTTCGGTTCTTCAACTACGAGGTATGTTTTTCGATTATCTCTCAAGTTTTTAGCGATTTTATTCGAATTTGAGAATGGGAGGTGAACTAAATCACCCTAAGTCGAAATTTAGCATGAATTTGAGTTATTTATTGATTGATAAAAGTTCGAAATGTTGTAATGATCGTTTGAACTTGTCGATTGCATGAATTATTCGAATTTGATTGCGAAATTCAATTCTAGGGCTTGGTTGTTGGAATCGAAATTGGTAACTTGTTAAATTTGTGAAATATATGCCGGGTTGTATGTATTGAATGAGATAAGTCGTTGTAGAATATTGTTTGAATGAAATAGACGACGAATTCTCGGGTTTTTGGGAAAATGTTGAAAATTGTTCAAATTGGGTTGGTTGTATAGTGTTCGGGTGTTTGCTATAGGGTTAAAAACCGACACGCAAGTGCACGTGGTCAAACAAGTAGTAAGAGGCTTAAGTAAGACAAGTATCGAACCAAGGAGACTCTGGATAAGTAAAAATTGCTCAAGTATACTATATTCTATCTTACGTCTAAATATGCTGACAACAAAGTAACCAAAAGTTAAAGAATTTGTTTATAAATTATATACTAAAACTATTAACAACTATCTACTTTGAATTGAAACTATGGATATGAGCATGCCAAGGTTAAGAACAAGTAATGAACTTGATTATAATCATAATTTGGTTAATCTTCTCTTCCTGTTGCTAGCCAAGAACATTAGCCTAGAGATTAAAACTCTCGTATTTAATATCACTTAAGAATCATAAACCATCCGTCTACATTTCTGTGATCAAATGCAATTTATGACCTAGCAATACAATTCTGGTTCCTAAATTGACTAATACGGCTTTCAAGTATATTTCTATCAGGAAAGCACATCAAAACTCAATTTTCCCAAATCAAGTTAAGAACAATACCCTATTAATTCACAACTTTCCAATTTCGTGCTCTCTCGAGTGAAATCGGACTTTTTAGATGTACATTAATGTCGGCCACACACCAATGCAGTAGAAACAAGAATTAATAGAACAATATGGAAGAAGAAGATGAAAAACCATATAATTCAATAATCAAAATTCATCACCATTGTTCATAACCTCAGCAAGGAAGGAAATTAGCCACTCATTTGTGGATTAATCATCCTAAAACAAGTGTTAATCATACAAACAATTGATTGAAAGAAGAAAGAAAGAGAGAAAAACCCTGAGCTTTTTTGTCCCTCAACTGCCTGTAACCCGCGTCCTTGCTCCACCAAGTCTGAATTAATTAAAAATAAGCCTAAGTGTTCTATTTATACTATTGGGAATTTTTCCCGGAATAACAAGCAACGTGTCACGGAGGCCAACGCGGAGCACTGCCTCCGTGACACGACGTGGACGCGGACCCTCACTGGAAATCTGGGGTCTGGGAATAAATCCTCAACGTGGCACAGCATGCAACGCGGAGGCTTGCCTCCGTGCCACGGAGCTGTCGCGAGGCTCCACTGGAAATTGACAATTAAATCACCCTCCAGGCAGTGTGCCTCCGCGATGGTAGCGTGGCACGGCTCCATCGCGGAGCCCCTTTACATTGTGCAATCCAATGTCTTTTTCGTGCTCGCATCGAAGTCCAACTCCGATATTGTTCCAACATGCATTTTAGCTCCTCAAAATCATATTTTACCTACAAAACAATGCTAATCATGTTGGTTAGTATAAATTCACATTTTATTACCAATTACATGAAAATGTATACACATTGCACCATAAACAAGGCGAAAATGATACGTTTGAGTATCACTTGGGCATATAAATCTTCCCAAGATCACTTACCCCACACTTAAATCCTTGTTCGTCCTTGAACAACACATACACAACTCATGCAGATTACATCCCAACCCTTGCCACTATGGTGCGATAATTTACGCTACGGTCATACCGATCATTCAATAATGTAAATCATCAAGAAAACATGCATGGTCTTAACAATGCAATGACCTGTAATACATCAAGACTTCCTAGACTTTAAGAATCGACTCTCGATATCGGCAAACTCATGCAAATCAGCTAATCAAGATATCCGACACGAAAATCAATCTTTCATCAAGCATGTGCCCTCACAACTCAAGAGAATCTTCCCCTTTATGTTCATGCGACACACAAACATTCATGTAGGGGCATGTAAAAATTAATTTCACTCTCTCTCCCAAAAGAATTCACATGCATCATGTCATGACCCATAGGCTTGCCCTTAGTGTATTACTCCACTAATATAAAGAAATGCAATGTAAGATCAAGTAGGACTTTAATGGGTTGTAATGGAAGCTATGGAACTAGTATATATTGGATTAGCCAATAATAGTCACTAGCATCCTTAAGCGCCTTTTCAACACATTCCCATCAACTCATGGACATTGTTTCTCTCTTTTCTTTTCTCATCATCCCACTCATGATGGTTTACTTTCGTATGGCCTATTTCATCCAACACACTTGACACGATACCAAGGGTTTTCATGTACCCTCATTATCATTTAATTATGACAAGTGCACCTTCAACCTTTTCTTTTCTTTCTCACTCTGCTTTTCTTTTTTTTTTCACCATTCTCACTCTTTGACACTTTGGGAAAAAAAAATTTGTTCTTCTTAAGCGCTTAAGAGTTTTGTATAGACTTTACGGCTAATGAAAAGAAAGAATAAAGCTCAGTTTATACATTTTTGGAAAAAAGAAAGAAATAATCGGCTAAAGACTCAACGGGCTGACTAGGGTATACAATCACATAAAAAGGTAGAGTATGACAAGAAAAAAAAATTGAAACTCTCGGTTAAAACAAAGAAACGCCTACATCCTCTCCAACACTACACCTCGTTCATTTCGTTTTGTACACACACCAGGCAAGTTCTAGACACTTCACAATAGCATGGAATAACAACACCTCACTTCACACTTCATGCACATGCTCGATTCAAGATGCATTCACAGACTCGTTAATTAGCCAATTACATGAATTCAAAAATTAAGCCTCAATCACACCGAATCAAATTCTACAGCCTAGATATCTCAACATATTTACAAAATCTGCATGCTTTCATACAAATCACTTTTACATTTTGAATATCAGTTACAACACGCGACCAAAATTTAACAACCATATAGTAACTACAGGTTCCGTGATGCAATCCACCAAGGAAAAAAACTGAAAACAAATTGGAACCACTACTCCTACGGACTACATTTCCCTTAAGACGGTCGTCATCCATCCATCATAGGGAACGGTCACTAACTATGACGTCGGTTCAATGGGACTATTCTCGGTAAAAGAACCGAAAACAAACTCCGAGAAACCCAAAAATAAAAATTGAAAAATTTTGCAAAACATCGATCATTTCGATGGAAAAATATTTACAAAATATTTTAATATTTACAAAATATTTTCGCAAAATTTTAAAAATATCAATCATTTCGATAGAGAAAAAAAACATAAGAAAATATTTACAAAAATTTTTACAGAGTTAGCTGGCAAACCACAACATTTCACAACACACATCATCAATTACCATAAATATATACAGATACAAACCAGTTTGCACTTCACAAACACAGGGAAACATAAACATAAATACAAAACAGAACAAAACAGAGGAAAAACATACAGCAAACCAGCCCAGCCCCCAGCACCTAACTACTCCCCACCCCACACTTAAATCAAACACTGTCCCCAGTGTTCACAAAAATTAAAATCACAAAAATTTTGGGTGGTGGAACTCCCTGATCAGTCAAAATATTCGACTTCTTCATCCGGTGCTGCTGCCTCATCGCCCATGTCCGAGTCACCTCCATCGTCGGTATCGGACTCCACATCGGAGTCCTCCCAACGTGTCTCCTCATCTGTGGGGACATCATCGTCAGTGGGCTCTACAAAGGCTGGCCCCACTTGGCACAAAGCCCTGGCGTTTTCGCCAAATGGGTAATCTAGCTCCAGCTTCCATAACTCCTCCTCTGTGGCTGGTCTCCCACCAATCCGAAGCTGAAGCATTTGCATACCAAACATCCTTGCCATGTACTGGTCGTCGCGAGCATGTCGCTCGCCCAGTGTCAGCACTAGCCCGTGTGTGGTGTCGAGGGCCTTAGTTTTGGTCACATCAAGGGCCCTCCACTCCTACTGCGAGATGTAGTCCAAAGCCTCTTCCTCGACGTCGAGGCCCCGGAGAAAGGTGGTGAGAAGTCCGCCAAACCCATACCTGTGGCCCTGGTGTAGTCGGGCTCTCTTCATGGCGGATATGATGACCGCCCCAACATTAATCTCTAGCCCTTTCATCAGGGCATACACCAGGCAAACACGGTCCCGGGTCACATCCGTCATGTGCACCCCCGAGATCAGGCACGAACAGACTATCTTCAGCCAAATTCTTGCCTCCCTGTTCATTTGAGAATACGGCAGAGTCTGGTGGTAACCCCTCTCCTTATGTCTGCTCCATCTGGCTGTGGATCGACCCCCACACAATATGTGTCTAATATCGGCATATGGTGGGGTGATGTTTAGCTGGCGGAGAACGTGGGCGTCTGTGTCCCGCGCTCCAACGATGGCATTCAATTGCTGGGGTTCCAGAGTGACAATCTGCCCTCTGATCTTTATTGTGTGGCTTCTGATTGCCGGGTTCCAATTTGCATAGAACTCCCAGACTAGATGTAAGTTGCACTCCTTGGGCTCCTGAAATATGAAGCTGAGCCCAGCTGCCTCGATCCGTTGCACTATGCGGGGGAACTCCTGTGCTATTGGTTCCCATGCAATATGCTCCTCAGGGAAGTATTTATTTTCCTTGTGTTTAGCATACCACTTCTTCCCTTCATCGGTTACCCACCTCGTTCCGTACTGGCGGCGTTGGCCGCGCGGAACAGCTGGTGCAGCTGGGACTGCTGTGCCCAGTCTAAGTCTTTTTCTCTCGGTGCCTGAAGTAGATGCACCTTTACCCTTATCCTGCCTACTTGCCATTGTACCTGTCAACATAAATAAACAAGCGCAATGTCAAGCTAAATGCATGTTAACTTCGGCTAAGGTAGGGTTAAGCTAAGTTTACCCCACACTTAGTCCTTAGCTACGGTTACGATACTACGGCAAGGATCACTTTATTTACACCAAAAACAAACAACTATACAATTTATGCTTAGTGCGTTCGCAAAAAAATTCGACAGTATAACTTTTAGCGTACTACTCAGACTTCATACAGCTAATCCCAATCCTACCATCGCTAGCAATTCAACCATCGCACTTAGCAACAAAAACAACAAACAAAAACAACAACAAAATTTCTATATACATATGAACCTATGTAACCAACCAATTCGAACAATTTTCACATTTTCCCAAAAACCATAGAATTCGTCGTCTATTACATTCAAACAATATTTACAACGACTTATCTCAATTCACAAGCACACCCCGGCATATAATTCACCAATTTACTAAGTTACCCATTTCGATTTCAACAACCAAAGCCCTAGAATTGAATTTCACAATCAAATTTGAATCATTCACGCAATCGACAAGTTCAAACGCTCATTACAACATTCCGAACATTTATCAATCAAGGAATAACTCAATTTCATGCTAAATTTCTAATTAGGTTGATATATCTCACCTCCCATGCTCATTTTCGACTAAAATCGACAAAAACTTGAGAGAGAAGAGGAAAACATACCTTTAAGTTGAATAATCGAAGAAACTCAGTAATTTCTTTGCTTAGTACCGTGGCACGTTGGTTGGGGTGGGAAATTTGGGTGTTTGGTCGCGGAGAAGTAAGAAAATGAGGGAAAAAGGGGTTTTTCGGGGTTTAAAATGAAGAAAAACACGCGGGTCACCCGGCAACCCGGTGTAACCCGTCACAAAATATAAGGCAACGTGTCACGGAGGGTAACGCGGAGCCCCTCCTCCGTGACACGGAGCCATCGCGATGGCTCACTGGAATTTTTAAAAAATCCAGATTAACCTTCAACGTGTCACAGAGGGTAACGCAGAGCCCCTCCTCCGTGACACGGAGCCATCGCCCCAGCTCACTGTCTCTTCATTTTATTCATTTTTTCATACCTTGCCTTTTCCTTCCCGATTCCATGCATATTTTTCTCCGTTTGACCTGAAAATCACCTTACTAAAGAAAATTGGTTAGATTAATAGATTTCCCTAACTAAAATGAAAAATACTAACTAAAACGAAAAAAATTTGTACCAAATCAAGAAAAAGAAAAATAAAATAAAATCTATTTACACTTTACAAAACAAAAGAAAAAAAATATTTTTCACAGGTTGCCTCCCGTGCAGCGCCTGGTTTACCGTCGCGGCTCGACGTCCTTTATGCTCAATTATCCACTAGGGTGATGGACGATTTTTCACGATCATTGTCCTCCCCCCAGTAATGCTCGCACCTATCCGGTGGTCTTCCTATCAACTCTCGGGAATCATCCATTTGTTTAGCATTCCCATGATCAATTACATTGATCACCGAGAGTTCTTCATTCACCATCGGGAGCTTGGGTGCTTTGTACACATCAAACACTTCTACCTTGTCATGTGCTCGCATTGTAAGTTGACCCGCAGCTACGTCAATTAATGCTTTCCTAGTTGCCAAAAAGGGTCGTCCCAAAATAAATGGGACTTCAGCGTCTGGTTCAAAATCCAGAACAATAAAATCAACCGGAAAAATGAGGGAGCCCACTTGCACAAGCACATCCTCAACAATGAAATCCGGCCTAGCTAAGGATCTGTCTGCTAACTGCAAGATTACGGTTGTAGGTCTAGGACTCCGTAGACCCAACTTTCTGAATACCGACGAAGGCATCAGATTTATGCTCGCCCCCAAGTCACACAATCCACGAGCTCGGATACTCTGCCCAATAGTAAGCTGGATAGTAAAACTTCCAGGGTCTTTTAGCTTCGTGGGCAGTCTATTTTGGATTCGGGAAGTGCATTCCTCCGTCAAAGCTACCGTGGCATACTCAGTCAAACGACTTTTGTTGGCCACGATGTCTTTAATATATTTGGCATATTTTGGCACTCCCTGCAAGACATCAACAAGAGGTAAGTTAACATGTACCTATTTAAGCACCTCCATAAATTTCTTGAAACACGCCTCCTCCTTGTGTTTCTTGAGTCGTTGAGGGAATGGGGGTGGAGGCCTTTTTGATTCAGCTTCTTTGGTCTTCCCCCTATCCGACGTTTGTTCTCCCTCAACATCTGCTGCTCCTGACTTTTGAGGTGGTCTTTCCGATTCCACCTCCTTTAGCTGCAAACCACTCCTTGTGGTCACCGCATTTACCTGCTTCGGATTAGGATCCGTGTCGCTAGGCAGTCCTCCTCTGGGCCTTGTGTTTTGGGCACTAGCAAATTGCCCAAATTGATACTCAAGAGCCTTGGTCGCTAACTGATTATTTTTCACTTCGGCTGCCAATTTAACATAGTCAGCCTGCAATTGCGCCTGATTAGCGATCATGGTCTTGAACATCTCCTCAATGCTCGGTGATGGTGGTGGAGGAGGGGCATTGTGATTTCTAAATTGAGATTGGTAGTTCTGTTGCCCTCCTTGATTTCTCTACATACCCTGACCCGAACTTTGGCCTTGTTGGTTGTTGCTACCCCATGAAAAATTTGGACGGTTCCTCCAATTTGAGTTGTAGCCACTACCAAACTGCTGCTGATTTCTTTGTGCATTACCCACAAAGTTAACAGAATCAGGATTTGCTCCACAGCACTCAGCTGAGTGCTCGCTGCTTCCACACACTTCACACCACATTTGCTGGACCGCATTGACTGAAGCTGAAGGCTGGTTCAAGTTCATATTGCTGAAGTGGTTGTTCAATTGATTCTGCAAGGCAGCTATCTATGCAGCGATAGCTGTAAATCCATCCACTTCAAGCACTCCTGCTGCTTTCCTTGCTCCACCTCGTGATGAATCAGCATTCCATTCTGGATTGCCCTGTGAAATCCGGTTGAGCAAAGTGTACAGCTCCTCATAAGTCTTTTCCAACACTTGCCCTCCAGCTGCTGAATCTAGCAAAATTTTGGTATGGGGTTCCAAACTCTCAATAAATGTGTGCACCAACACCTCATTGGACTGATGATGATGAGGACAGTCCCGCAACATGGATTTAAATCTTTCCCAGGCTTGATACAAATTTTCTCCCTCCCTCTGTTTGAAACTTAGAATTTGACTTCTAAGTCTGGCTGTTTTACCAAAGGGAAAAAATCTTATCAAGAACTTCCGTGCTAGATCATCCAACGTTGATATAGAATTTTGTGGTTCAGCTTTTAACCACCTCTTGGCTTCACCAAGTAAGGAAGACGGAAATAGTGTGAGCCGAACATAATCAGGTGACACTCCAGTGGGTATATAAGTGTCACTTATCTCCAAAAAATTCTGGAGATGTTGTTGTGGGTCTTCATGAGGGAGACCGGTAAATTGCCCGCTTGTGTGCAATAGTTACACCATATTCTGCTTTAGTTCAAATCTCCCTCCAAGCTCTGGTTTGCGGATACTTGAATGTGCATTGTTGGCATGTGGGATTGCCACCTCGCAAACCGGCCTTGCTGCTGCTTCATCGGGCACTAACACTGCCTTCACAACCAGTGGAGTTTGTTGCTCCATAATAGACTGTCTGAGCAACTGCAGCTTCTTTTGTAGAGCTTCTCCGCGTTTACTATGAAATTCTCGTTCAGGCTCTATATAAGATTCCACCAGCTCTTTGTCTCTTGCCAGTGTTCACAGAAATCAAGTCTGCAAAATACAGGCTAAGACCAAGTTGTCAACACTTAAGAAAATAAAACAAAAATACAGTAAATTTACACTTAAGACAATTTCACCAATTGCCTAGTCTCCCCGGCAACGGCGCCAAAAACTTGTTCGGGTGTTTGCTATAGGTTTAAAAACCGACACGCAAGTGCACGTGGTCAAACAAGTAGTAAGTGGCTTAAGTAAGCCAAGTATCGAACCAAGGAGACTCTGGATAAGTAAAAATTGCTCAAGTATACTATATTCTATCTTACGTCTAAATATGCTGACAACAAAGTAACCAAAAGTTAAAGAATTTGTTTATAAATTATATACTAAAACTATTAACAACTATCTACTGTGAATTGAAACTATGGATATGAGCATGCCAAGGTTAAGAACAAGTAATGAACTTGATTATAATCATAATTTGGTTAATCTTCTCTTCCTATTGCTAGCCAAGAACATTAGCCTAGAGATTAAAACTCTCGTATTTAATCTCACTTAAGAATCATAAACCATCCGTCTACATTTCTGTGATCAAATGCAATTTATGACCTAGCAATACAATTCCGGTTCCTAAATTGACTAATACGGCTTTCAAGTATATTTCTATCAGGAAAGCACATCAAAACTCAATTTTCCCAAATCAAGTTAAGAACAATATCCTATTAATTCACAACTTTCAAATTTCGTGCTCTCTCGAGTGAAATCGGACTTTTTAGATGTACATTAATGTCGGCCACACACCAATGCAGTAGAAACAAGAATTAATAGAACAACATGGAAGAAGAAGATGAAAAACCATATAATTCAATAATCAAAATTCATCACCATTGTTCATAACCTCAGCAAGGAAGGAAATTAGCCACTCATTTGTGGATTAATCATCCTAAAACAAGTGTTAATCATACAAATAATTGATTGAAAAAAGAAAGAAAGAGAGAAAAACCCTGAGCTTTTTCGTCCCTCAACTGCCTGTAACCCACGTCCTTGCTCCATCAAGTCTGAATTAATTAAAAATAAGCGTAAGTGTTCTATTTATACTATTGGGAATTTTTCCCGGAATAACAAGCAATGTGTCACGGAGGCCAACGCGGAGCACTGCCTCCGTGACACGGCGTGGACGCGGACCCTCATTGGAAATCTGGGGTCCGGGAATAAAGCCTCAACGTGGCACGGCATGCAACGCGGAGGCTTGCCTCCGTGCCACGGAGCTGTCGCGAGGCTCCACTGGAAATTGACAATTAAATCACCCTCCAGGCAGTGTGCCTCCGCGATGGTAGCGTGGCACGGCTCCATCGCGGAGCCCCTTTACATTGTGCAGTCCAATGTCTTTTTCGTTCTCGCATCCAAGTCCAACTCCGATATTGTTCCAACATGCATTTTAGCTCCTCAAAATCATATTTTACCTACAAAACAATGCTAATCATGTTGGTTAGTATAAATTCACATTTTATTACCAATTACATGAAAATGTATACACATTGCACCATAAACAAGGCGAAAATGATACGTTTGAGTATCACTTGGGCATATAAATCTGCCCAAGATCATATAGGTTCATGTATATAGAATTTTTGTTGTTGTTTTTTTTTCGTTGTTTTTAGTTGCTAAGTGCGATGGTTGAATTGCTAGCGATGGTAGTGATTGGGATTAGCTGTACGAAGTCTGAGTAGTACGCTGAAGTTATACCGTCGAATTTTTCTTTGTTGAATGCACTAAGCATGAATTGTATAGCTGGTTATTTTGGTGTAAATAAAGTTATTCTTGCCGTATTGTTATCACTGTAGCTAAGGACTAAGTGTGGGGTAAACTTAGCGTAACCCGACCTTAGCCGAAGTTAATATTCATTTAGCTTGACATTGCGCTGGTTTACTTGTGTTGACAGATGCCGAAGTTAATATTCATTTAGCTTGACATTGCGCTGGTTTACTTGTGTTGACAAACAAAAAGGCAAGCAGGCAAGATAAAGGTAAGGGTGCATCAACTTCAGGCACCGGGAGGAAAAGACTTAGACTGGGCACAGCAGTCCCAGCTGCACCAGCAGTTCCACGCGGCCAGTGCCGCCAATACGGAACGAGGTGGGTAACTGATGAGGGGAAGAAGTGGTACGCCAAACACAAAGAAAACAAATACTTCCCCGAGGAGCATATTGCACAGGAACCAATAGCACAGGAGTTCCCCCGAATAGTTCAAAGGATCGAGGCAGCTGGGCTCAGCTTCATATTTCAGGAGCCCAAGGAATGCAACCTACACTTGGTCCGGGAGTTCTATGCTAATTGGAACCCGGCAATCAGAAGCCACACAATCAAGATCAGAGGGCAAATAGTCACTCTGGAACCCCAGCAGCTAAATGCCATCATTGGAGCACGGGACACAGACGCCCACGTTCTCCACCAGCTGAACATCACCCCACCATATGCCGATATCAGACACACACTATGTAGGGCTCGATCCACAGCCAGATGGAGCAGACATAAGGAAAGGGGTTACCACCAGACTCTGCCGTATTCTCAAATGAACAGGGAGGCCAGAATATGGCTGAAGATAGTCTGCTCGTGCCTAATCCCGGGGGTACACATGACTGATGTGACCCGGGACCGTGTGTGCCTGGTGTATGCCCTGATGAAAGGGCTGGAGATTAATGTTGGGGCGGTCATCATATCCGCCATGAAAAGAGCCCGACTACACCAGGGCCACAGGTATGGTTTCGGTGGACTAATCACCACCTTTCTCCGGGGCCTCGACGTCGAGGAAGAGGCTTTGGATTATATCCCGCAGTTGGAGCGGCGAGCCTTGGATGTGACCAAAACTAAGGCCCCCGACACCACACACGGGCCAGTGCTGACGCTTGGCGAGCGACATGCTCGTGACAACCAGTACATGGCACGGATGTTTGGAATGCAAATGCTCCAGCTTAGGATTGGTGGGAGACCAGCCACGGAGGAGGAGCTATGGCAGCTCGAGCTGGATTACCCATTTGGCGAAAACGCCAGGGCTCTATGCCGAGTGGGGCCAGCCTTTGTAGAGCCCACTAACGATGACGTCCCCACGGACGAGGAGACACGTCGGGAGGACTCCGATGTGGAGTCCGATGACGACGACGGAGGCGACTCGGACATGGGCGATGAGGCAGCAGCACCTGATGAAGAAGTGGAATACTTTGACTGATCAGGGAGTTCCACCACCCAATTTTGTGATTTTTAATTTTTGTGAACACTGGGGACAGTGTTCGGTTTAAGTGTGGGGTGGGGAGTAGTTAGGTGCTGGGGCTGGGCTGGTTTGCTTGTATGCCTTCCTCTATATTTTTGTATGTATGTTTCCCTGTGTTTGTGAATTGCAAAATGTTCTGTATTTGTAAATATTTGTGGTAATTGATGTGTGCTGTGGAATGTTGTTGTTGCCAGCTAAGTCTGTAAAAAATTTTGTAAATATTTTCTTATGTTTTTCTCTATCGAAATGATTGATATTTTTAAAATTTTGCGAAAATATTTTGTTTATATTTAAAATATTTTGTAAATGTTTTTCCATCGAAATGATCGATGTGTTGCAAAATTTTTCAATTTTTTTTTATTTTTGGGTTTCTCGGCGTTTGTTTTTGGTTCTTTTACCGAGAATAGTCCCATTAAACCGACGTCATAGTTAGTGACTTTTCCCTATGATGGATGGATGACGACCGTCTTAAGGGAAATGTAGTCGGTAGGAGTAGTGATTTTAATTTATTTTCAGTTTTTTTCTTTGGTGGATTGCATCACGGAACCTGTAGTTACTATATGGTTGTGAAATGTTGGTTGTGTGTTATACCTGATATTCAAAGTGTAAAGGTGATTCGTATGAAAGCATGCAGTTTGGTAAATATGTTGAGATACCTAGGCTGTAGAGTTCGATTCGGTGTGATTGAGGCTTAATTTTTGAATTCATGTAATTAGCTAATTAAAGAGTCTGTGAATGCATCTTGAGTCGAGCATGTGCATGAAGTGTGGTGAGGTATTGTTATTCCATGCTATTGTGAAGTGTCTAGAACTTGCCTGGTGTGTGTACAAAATGAAATGAAGGAGGTGTATTGTTGGAAAGGATGTAGGCATTTCTTTGTTTTAACGGAGAGTTTCTATTTTTTTCTTGTCATACTCCCCTTTTTACGTGATTATATACCCTAGTCAGCCCGTTGAGCCTTTAGCCTATTATTTCTTTCTTTTGTCCAAAAAGCTTAAACTGAGCTTAATTATTTCTTTTCATTAGCCGTAAAGTCTATACAAAACTCTTAAGCGCTTAAGAAGAACAAAAATTTTCCCAAAGTGTCAAAGAGTGAGAATGGTGAAAAGAAAAAGAAAAGCAGAGTGAGGAAAGAAAAGAAAAGGTTGAAGGTGCACTTGCTATAATTAAATGATAATGAAGGTGCATGAAAAACCTTTGTTTTTGTGTCAAGTCTGCTTGATGAAATGGACCATATGAAAGTAAATCATTATGAATGGGATGATGGCAAAAAAAGAAAAGAGAGAAACAATGTCCATACGTTGATGGGAATGTGTTGAAAAGGCGCTTAATGATGCTAGTGGCTATTATTGGCTAATCCAATATGTACTAGTTCCATAGCTTCCATTACAACCCATTAAAGTCCTACGCGATCTTACATTGCATTTCTTTATATTATTGGAGTAATACACTAAGGGCAAGCTTATGGGTCATGACATGATGCATGTGAATTCTTTTGGGAGAGAGAGCGAAATTAATTTTTACACGCCCCTACTTGAATGTTTGTGTGTCACATGAGCATAAAGGGGAAGATTCTCTTGAGTTGTGAGGGCACATGCTTGATGAAAGATTGATTTTCGTGTCGGATATCTTGATTAGCTGATTCGCATGAGTTTGCCAATATTGAGAGTCGATTCTTAAAGTCTAGGAAGTCGTAATGTACTAAAGGTCATTGCAATGTTGAGACCATGCATGTTTTCTTGATCATTTGCAATATTGAATGATCGGTATGACCGTAGCTCAAATTGTCGCACCATAGTGGCGAAGGTTGGGATGTAAATTGCATGAATTGTGTGTTTGTTGTTCGAGGACGAACAAGGATTTAAGTGTGGGGTAAGTGATCTTGGGCAAATTTATATGCCCAAGTGATACTCAAACGTATCATTTTCGCCTTGTTTATCGTGCAATGTGTATACATTTTCATGTAATTGGTAATAAAATGTGAATTCATACTAACCAACATGATTAGCATTGTTTTGCAGGTAAAATGTGATTTTGAGGAGCTAAAATGCATGTTGGAACAATATCGGAGTTGGACTTGGAATCGAGTACGGAACAAGGCAGTGGACTGCACAATTTAAAGGGGCTCCGCGATGGAGTCGTGTCACGCTGCCATCGCGGAGGCATTTTGCCTGGAGGGTGAAATATTAGTCAAATTCCAGTGGAGCCTCGCGACAGCTCTGTGGCACGGTGGCAAGCCTCCGTGTTGCACGTCGTGCCACGTTGATGCTTTATACCTGGACCCCCAATTTCCAGAGAGGGTCCGCGTCCACGCCGTGTCACGGAGGCAGTGCTCCACGATGCACTCCGTGACACGTTGCTTGTTATTCCGGGAAAAATTTCCACTAGTATAAATAGAACACTTAAATGTATTTTCCATAATTCAGACTTGGTGGAGCAAGGACGTGGGTTACAGGCAGTTGAGGGACGAAAAGTTCAGGGTTTTTTCTCTCCTTCTTTCTTCTTTCACTCAATTGTTTGTATGATTAACACTTGTTTTAGGATGATTAATCCACAAATGAGTGGCTAATTCCCTTCCTTGCTGAGGTTATGAACATTTGTGATGAATTTTGATTATTGAATTATATGGTTTTTCATCTTCTTCTTCCATGTTGTTCTATTAATTCTTGTTTCTACTGAATTGGTGTGTGGCCGACATTAATGTATATCTAAAAAGTCCGATTTCACTCGAGAGAGCACAAAATTGGAAAGTTGTGAATTAATAGGGTATTGTTCTTAACTTGATTTGGGAAAATTGAGTTTTGATGTGCTTTCCTGATAGAAATATACTTGAAAGCCGTATTAGTCAATTTAGGAACCGGAATTGTATTGCTAGGTCATGAATTGCATTTGATCACAAAAATGTAGACGGATGGTTTATGATTCTTAAGTGAGATTAAATACGAGAGTTTTAATCTCTAGGCTAATCTTCTTGGCTAGCAACTGGAAGAAAAGATTAACCAATTTATGATGATAATCAGTTCATTACATGTTCTTAACCTTGGCATGCTCATATCCATAGTTTAAATTCAAAGTAGATAATTGTAAGTAGTTTTAGTACATAATTTATAAAACAAACTTTTCAATTGTTGGTTACGTTGTTGTCAGCATATTTAGAAGTGAGATAGAATATAGTGTACTTAAGAAATTTTCACTTATCCAGAGTCTCCTTGGATCGATACTTGGCTTACTTAAGCCACTTACTACTTGTTTGACCACGTGCACTTGCGTGTCGGTTTTTAACCCTTACCAAAGCACCGAGCACGCATCGCCCAGCTGGTGGCGGTATCTGAATCTGGTATCGACACAGCTATAACCCAGGGGCGGCGGGGATGCTAAAGGTACCCACATGCCATAACAAGTCTCAACATGCAAAACACATACACAGCAAGCATGCTCAAATGAAAAATACTAATCATATACTCTTCTTTTATTTCAAGGCCCGTCCGTATTAAACAACTGATGCTATATTCTATTTTACACTATTTCTGATTGTTGGGCTAACTGCTACCTGGCCTTTATCTGTTTATCTGATTATTGTTATCCGCGATCTGAAGCTATATCAGTTTCTAGAGCCATATCTATTTCTGGAGCTACATCTGTATCTGGAGCTATTTCTATATCTGATTACTGATCTGATTATATTTGGATGTAAATCGATAGCATAGAACATGCCATCTATAACTGGATATAGCGCAATAACATAAGATGTGCCATCTATTACCGGATACAGTCTCAACAAATGTAATACATACTATCTGTAATCTTGCTAATTCATTATACTGCTTTTACAACTTCCATTCTGGATATTACGTAAGAACATGATGAGCTACTAGCTTATACCACATTACTATCTAAAATCGTCTGACTATCCGTTATTCTGATTATCGCATGATACGTAATGATATACTAGCATGCTTGCTGGAAATTGTACTAAAATCGTTCCTGTAAGCTGGTGTCTATTAATAGCCTTTATTCTATTTATTTTCTAGACTGTACTTCCAGGCTTGCCGAAAGAATAGCTTTACATACCTGGTTTCTGAGTACCCAACTGACCGATGTGATTTCTGTTAGTACTTCTACTGTTTCGCCCAACTACATTCATATACATGTCAATTAGAACTAAATACACCAATATTCTGGAAAAAAATGTCACTTTCGATATATTTATAGCCTAAACTTTGGCTTATCGAAGGACGGTCAAAAACTCGCTATTTCTCGAAAGTCCAGAAAGGAGAAATACGCACTTTAAGGATAGAAATATATTGACACTAATTTGGAGCAATTCCACTTACCTTAGTTCGGTAGCACGACGATTCGCCGGCCGAATTTCCCAAAACTAAATCCGTAGGAATGCTCCTTACTGCTTAATACCTCGGTATCTGGAATTAATTTGGGTTTGGACCATATTTGACGGCGTAATCGGAAGAGTGGAATCTTCGTCCTCTCTGTTTTTTCCCTCGACTTCTCTAGAAATTATATGAAATATAACATTTAACCAAAGTTGGAGGTTTTTATACTTGGGCCTGGACAGGGCCAACGTGTCACGGAGCCAACGCGGAGGCTCCACCTCCGTGACATGTTGCCATCGCGGAGGGGCTCTGCCCCAGCTCCTTCTGCGATGGTTCGACAGGTTTCTCGTCCGGTCTTTTTCCGGGCCTCTTCCTAATATGTATGGCTTCCAAATGCTCTTAACCAACACGTGAATAGGCCATCTATGTGTTGGGAATTTTACGAGGTATAACACATCCTAAAACTGATTCACCGACATGAGTAGAGACTGACAAGGGTTTCTGGAGGATCTTGGGACTAATATCAAAACTGATAGCAATATAGGGAGTCACAATGGATAATGTGGACACTGGATCTAGCAATGCATAAACAGCCAGAAGAAAAACTCGTAACATACCCGTAACCATATCTGATGAGCTCTCATGCTCTTGGTGTGATGACAGTGCATAAAATTGATTCTGATATTGTCTACCTCCGGCACTAGAAAATACGCCCTACTGAGATGGCAAGCTGTTGGAGCTGCTGAAGTGGTAGCCGAAGCACAGCCTTTACCATCACCATGTCTGGCTGACGGGCAATCCCTGAGTCTGTGCCGGTGCTTCCATAACCAAAGCAGGCATCTGAGTTAACAAGCACTCTCCTACGTGGTTCTTACCACACTTCCTATAAGCTAGGAAAGTGCGCTCCCCTAACATACTCCTCTGACCTCTAGAGCCTAAAGCTCTACCTCTCTAATTACCTTTGGGCCTAGATACGACACTAGCTGATGATGGAACTGGGGCTGATGGACTTTTATATGACTGCGGATGGTGTCTGCCATCGGTCCTCTGCTAGGAGTACTCAAAGTACCCTGTCCTAGCCATCTTAGTCTCTCTCTCCTTCTCTTTCAACTTCTCCTTCTCGATGATACGAAAGATATCTATTCGCTAATAAGCATTGTGGTCCATCAATCCTTGACCACTAAGTCAGAGACTCCGAATACAAACTTGCTCATGTGAACCCTTGGCTCGAAAACTATCTTTAGAGAATACTTGGATAGCTTAGTGAATTTCAGTTCATACTCCTAAACTAACATGTTGTTCTACTGCAAGTTGATGAATTCTGCCACCTTTGCTTCCCTTATCTCCTAGGGAAAGAACCAGTCCAAAAAGGCCATCACAAATTTGTCCCAACAAATAGAGACTGAACCTACTCCATGACCCTCTTTCCCCAGCCTGAACCAAATATGTGCTAGCCCCTTTAGCTAATATTCTACGTGATATTCTGGATCTCCTCAGCAAAACACTTGTGGGTCCACGTCCACCATGGAACGATGAAACTCTAGTAGGCTCATCCTAGTGAAGTCTCGCACTCTTGCCACATCCACCATGGAACCATTGAGGTTCACAAGTGAAACTGACTATCGGTTGACCTGTGTCATCATAACTTGGGCCAGCATGTAACAAGTATCCCTAAACTCAGCATGAGTCACTTGCTCATTCTAAGGATCCATTAGAGCTGGTAGGGCTAGCTGATGCCCATTTCCATCGCTATTACCATTGTCGTTTCTAATTCCATTGACCCTACGGGGAGGCATTTACTGCAAATGTGTATAGCACGAGTTATAAGAATAGAGAGAGTTGAACTTCATCGTACGTCATAGATCATAAAAGAAGAAAATTTTCCATAAATGTCTTGCAGTCTCCTCCTCATAAGTGTGGCATGCTTCAAACCCATGAAAAGAACTCTACTTAACACGGCTTCTGGACTCCCTAGGGCACACCTAAACTTGATTCTCTAAAACCAAGTTAGTCAGGACCCGATCATAGACCTCAGAAGTAACACAGAACTTAAAACCATGAATGGCTACAAGCTAACCCATATTACATGCATCACATAGTCTTGAGCATAAAACTAAGAGGAAATCAAACATAATATAAGGCATAAATGGAAGTCCAAGATATCATAAAACGTATGAAAAGAGACAACAAGCCCAAACCACTGAAGCATCTATAAACCAAGTCTGAAAGCCTCTAGCATACCACTACTCCCATCTCGTCAAGGTGTTAGTCAAAATTCTACACTTCTAGGACCTGGCGCACCACTTCTACCAATGCACCAGAGTGTTAGAAAATTTTTCCAAGTCCGGAACCTCTCTACCACATCACTCCACTCAATTCACCAAGGTGTTTATCAAAACTTCTTCTAATGTTTGAAGTCTGGTGTGCCACACCAGCCATAGCACCAACCAGAGCACAATTTTCTCTGAAGCTTAGTTGTTACCGCGCCACTCTAATTATCTTACCAGGCCAAATTTTCTTTGAATTCATGTTTCTTCACACCTTGCTCCATTTTTGAGTCATTTTCCATATGTTACCTGCTAAAATCATCTAAAAACACATGTTAGCCCATTTAACACACACATTCATGAAATCATACATTTCATAAGGATAATCATCCCAAAACATGATAAAAGATGGGTAAAAGTATGGTAAATAAGCATAAGCATATGCCCAACATCATCCCCCTTGGGAGAAAACCTCCACTTCCTAATGCCGGATGGCTTCCTTTAAAATCACTAAGTTAGGATCCTCATCTTTCATTTCCTTAACTTCCATCACAAATGAGGAAACCCATTCTGAACAATGGCACCACCATCCACTGAATCTGTAAGGTGAACCCTTAAGCGAGAAAGCTTATAGACATCTTTAACCAACTCCTTCCTCCCATCCTCCATATAAGTCACACTTTCCATGGACAACCTGCTAATAATGTTAGCCACCATATTGTCCTTCCCCGGATTCTAAAGGACACTCATGTCATAGTCCTTTGGAAGCTCAAGCCATCTCTTTTTCTTCAAATTCAAGTCCTTCTAAGTAAACACATACTGAAGACTCTTATGGTCCGTGAACACATCCAAATGCACCCTATACAAATAGTGTCTCCAAATAATCAAGGAAAACACCACCACTACTAGCTAAAGGTCATTCGTTGGGTAATTCTTCTCATGAGTCTTAAGTTGTCTCGAGGAATATGCAATGATCTTCCCATGCTGCATCAACACACACCCAAGGCCAACTTTAAAGGCATCACAATACACAACAAAACCATTTATTCCCTCTGGCAGGTTTAAGATCAAAGCAGAAATGAGACGAATCTTTAACTCCTGGAAACTCTTCTCAAACTCCTCAGACCACTGAAATTTGACCTTCTTCTGGGTCAACATAGTCAAAGGTGCAGCAATGGATGAAAATTCCTTTATAAACCTCCAGTAGTAGCCAGCAAACCCAAAAAGCTCCTAATGTCAATAAGAGTGAAAGTTCTACACCAGTTCTTCATTGCCTCAATCTTTTGAGAGTCTACCGGTACACCCTCACTAGACACCACTTGGCCTAGAAATGCAACTGACTGCAACATAAACTCACATTTGCTAAACTTAGCAAATAACTAAAGATCCTTAAAACTATGCAACACAATCCTTAGATGGTCAGTATGCTCCTTCTCCTATCCTAGAGTATACGAGGATATCATCTATGAAGACAATGATGAACATATTCAATACTGCTTGAACACCGTGTTCATCAAATCAATGAAAGATGCAGGAGAATTTATTAGTATAAAATACATAACTAAAAACTCATAGTGACCATACCGAGTCCCAAAGGTTGTCTTCGTAATGTCACACTCCCTAACTCTAAGCTTATGATAGCTAGATTTAAAGTCTATCTTGGAAAAGCAACTAACACCCTGAAGGTGATCAAACAAGTCATCAATCATGGGGAAGGGATACTTATTCTTGACTGTGACTATGTTTAACTAACGATAGTCGATGCACATCCTGAGAGAACCATATCTTTTTCGCACAAATAGGACTAGAGCACCCCACGGGGACTAACTGTGCCTGATGAAACCCTTTTCTAAGAGATCCTTCAACTATTCTGTCAACTCCTTAATCTTGTACGGAGTCATTCCATAAGGAGGAATGGATATGGGTTGCATATCAGGGAGAAGGTCGATCCTAAAGTCAAACTCTCGCTTGGGAGGGACTCTAGGTAGATCATCTGGGAATACCTCTGAAGACTCACAAACAATAGGACCTGACTGGGGAGTCGGTGTTTCGAATGTAGAATCCTTAACTCAAACTAGATGATATACACAACCCTTGGACATCATCTTTCTAGCCTTAAGGTAGGTGAAAAAGTGGCCTACATGCTCTGTTAAACTATCCTTCCACTCTAGAATGGGTTCACCCGGAAATTGGAACTCTACTAATTGGGTTCTACAATTAACTTAAGCATAGCAAGCATATAGCCAATCCATATCGAAGATACCATCAAAGTATGCCATGTCTAACTCTACTAATTTGGCTTAGGTGACTTTCTAAAGAACTATAACAGGGCAATTTCTATGTACCCTCTATGCTAAAACTAATTCACCGACAAAAGTAGAGATTGAGAAGTGTTCCAAGAGGATCTAAGGACTAATATCAAAATTGTTAGAAATATAGGGATTCACGATGGATAATGTGGCCATTGGATCTAGCAATGCATAACAAGCTAGATGGAAAACTCGTAACATACCCGTAACCACATCTGGTGAGCTCTCCTACTCCTGGCGTGATGACAGTGCATATTGATTCTGATGTTGTCTACCTCCAGCACTAGAAAATGCGCCCTACTGAGATGGAAAGCTGCTAGAGCTACTGAAGTGGTAGCTGGAGCACAGCCTCTACCATTACCATGTTTCACTGATGGGCAATCCCTGAGTCTGTGTCCTAGCTTCCACACCCAAAACAAGCATCTGAGCTAACCAAGCACTCTCCTAGAAGGTTCTTACCACAGTTCCTACAAGCTGGGAAAGTGCGCTCCCCTAACATACTCCTCCCACCACTAGAGCCTAATTCTCTTCCTCTTTGATTACCTCTAGGCCAAGATGGGACACTAGCTAATAATGGAATTGGGGCTAATGACTTTTGTTGTGACTGCGGATAGTGTCTGCCACCTATCCTCTGTTAGGAGAACTGAAAGTACCCTGTCCTATCCCTCTTGGTCTCCCTCTCCTTCTCCTTAAAACTTCTCCTCCTTGATCTATTGAGCATGAAATATCTATATCGCTGATAAGCATTGTGGTCCTTCACTCCTTAACCACTAAGTTGGAGACTTTGTATACAACCATCTTATGTGAGCCCTGGGCTCGAGAACCATCTCTAGAGCATACTTGGATAGTTGAGTGAACTTCAGTGTATACTCCTAAGCTGACATGTTGTTCTACTTCAAGTTGATGAATTCTAAGACCTTTTCTTCCCTTATCTCCCAGGGGAAGAACCTGTCAAAAAGGCCATCACCAATTTGTCCCAACCAATAGGGACTACACCTACTCCATGACCCTCCTTCCACTGCCTAAACCAAATATGTGCTACCCCTTTGGCTAATATTCTGCGTGATATTCTTTATATCCTTAACAAACACATGTGGATCCTCATCCACCTTGGAACCATGAAACTCTAGTGGGCTCATGTTGGTGAAGTCTCGCACTTTTGCCACCGCAACACCCCCATTAGGGTTCACAAGTGAAACTGCCTATCAGTTGACCTGGGCCAGCATCTAAAAAGTAGCCCTAAACTCAGCATGAATCACCTGTGCATTCAAAGGATCCATTGGAGCTGGTGGGGCTGGCTGATGCCCATTTTCGTCACTATTTCCATTGTCGTTTCTCCTTCCATTGACTCTACAAGGTGACATTTTTTGAAAACGTATATACCACAAGTTAGAATATTAGAGAGAGTTGAACTTCATCACACGACATAGATCATAAAAAAAGGAAAATTTCCTAAAACTTCTTATAGTCTCCCTCTCATAAGTGTAGCGCTCTTCACACCCATGAAAAAGTATTTACTTAACACAACCTTCACACTCCTTAGGGAACACCTAAACCTGATACTCTAATACCATGTTAGTCATGACCTGAGCATAGACCCCGGACATAACACGGGACTTATAACCACAAATGGCTTCAAGCTAACCCATGGCACATGCATGACATAATCTTTAGCACAAAACTAAGTGGAAATCAAACATAATATAAGACATAAGCAGAAGCCTAAGATATCCTGAAATGTATGAAAAGAGACAACAAGCCCAAACCGTTGAAGCAACTTTATACCAAGTCTGAAAGCCTCTACTCATAATATGATATGAAAGGAAAAAACCCCCAACTAGCTTTTATAAGTCTAATACTTAATGACATAAAAGCAAAACATAAGGGTTATCTAAAACCCTTATTCACTCAAATAATCATTTCATCTTCTCCACCTCATTCAATACATCAGTCAAGATCCGAGGCTCCTCCTAGATACTCCTATTAGGGTTTAATTTTAATATTAGGGTGAGGCCCTACTCATATATCTCTCTTGTACCTAGCACACTCTATCCGATTATGCGTCTCTCTACAAGTGGGGTTGATATGTTGTGGGTTTACAATACTATCGATGCTTAAAACTAATAAAATATGCATGTTCTTAGGTGTCTTTATACAAATATGATTTACTTTTGCTTTTCTTCTAGGAAAATAAAGTGTTGGAGTTGAAATATATAAAAGAAGGGAAAATAGTGCAGAATATGGTCTAAGTACAGGGCTCAGTACGAGACGTACCTTGATGGTATGAGTTGTACATTAATTCGTGGAAAACTTTAGAAGGCCTACTCAAGATCAAGGCAAAGTACGACTTCTGGTATGAGTCGAACCATCTTGCTACAAGTCATACCAAAGCAGTTGTAGCAAACTACAGAAGGTCCTGCAGTTGACTACTCTCCTGGTACGAGTAGAAACCATAATTCGTGATTACTACCTACAACCCATACCAAGGAATCTTGGTAAACTTAAGAAAGAATATTGAATGGAATATTCTATGGTACAAGAGGCAACCATGAGTCATAAGAGAAAGGTACGAGTCTACCAAGACACTTGTGGAAATATTCAAAGGATGCCTGAAATCACAGGTTAAGACCACGACAGAGATGAATGACTCATAGGAGCATTATATGAGTTGTACCAACTCCCAGCACTTAACCAAAATTAGGGTTGCCAAGCATTGTACGAGCAGCAGCTACGACTCATATGATCATGGTACGAGTCACAGGAGAAGGTGGCGACAGTTTTATTAATGTCCTTACTAATTTAGGAAAGGTTTCTAATTATTTGTGTTAAATACTTTTTTAGATTATTTTTGTGAGGAGACATTGTTTAGTCGCACTTTGACACTTTTGAGAGAAAAAATACTTTTGAGACTCTTCTTGAGTTTGTCAATATTCTTGAAGGTTATTCATTGTTCTTGGATTGATCATTGTTGAATTGTGCAATTAATAAAGTGGGTTTTTATTTCAATCAAATTGGAAGTTTTTAACTATGCTTTTGTCTATGAATTCTAATTCTTCTCTTACAACCATGAGAGGCTAAAACATCTACAACTAGGGTTGTGGGAACCATGGTGAATTAACTAACTAGGGTTACATAAAAGTGATTTTAAACTCATATGCATGCGCGTATTGTTCATCTCTTCATCTTACACGTTTCTTAACGATGCACAACGTTAGAACTTGCCCGAATTCTCTACTTGTTTGAACCTAGAGAGGTAGAGATTATGGAAAGAGAAGAACAATAAAGCCTTGAACTTTATAGTTCATTGTATAACTTGAGTTGTGATCGCAGGATAGTTAATTTGGAATAAATTGATAATAGTTAAAGTGAAATCACTTAAGAGACCTAATCCAGTAATTGAGTATAGTCATTCAGTAGGGATGAATCAGTCATTTGGATGAACCTACCTTATCAGTTCTACAAGCTACATATTGGAATAGATCACAAGTGTAAAACCAGAAGTAGTTATGAATCCATGGGGAAAACCTCCCTAATTAATTGCATAAAATTGATAATAACTTCAATTCACAATACTCTTACTCAATTACTTCATTGAAACCCCCCATTAGGAAATAATTGCACTAAAAGCGTAAAATTGGCATTATCTTGACTACATTCCCTGTGGAATTGACCCCAACCTTTGTTGGATTCTTTATTGACAATGTCCATGTTATATTTTTATAGAAATGTGATTTGAGCATTATCGAAAGTGTCACTGTTGCCAGAGAATATGATGTAGGATTAGATTAATTGCTTATGTTTAACTTTTAATCTTTATTTCCTTATTTTTATTTTTATTTTTTTACACCCACAGGTTGCCACTTGGTGAATGCCAAGCACTCAGCGAAGTGGAAACCCCTTAATCCCACTTGATCCAGAGATTGAAAGGACACTGCAAAATATGGAGCGAAACAAAACCCCAGAAAAGATGCAAGCCAGATTAGCCGATAAGGCTCGTCAGGTAGAGTTAGCATGGCAAGCTGCTCTTGAGGGAGTAGATGATCCCTAGGGTGTGGTGGATAATGCTGACCGACATAAACGGGGCAACAGAGGCCATAGATATGCTCCTCAGTTTGATGATGATGAGGATCTGGACATTGATAAGGACGGGTCAACAGGAGCCATTGTGCCCACACCTTTGCCTGCTGGGGAAAAGTATGATATTACTAGCACCATGATCTAGTTGCTCAACATGAAAGGGGTGTTTAGTGTTCATGCAGTTGTGATGCGAATCTACACCTAATGAACTTCATGGGGATTTGCAAAGCATACAGGTTGACAGGTGTAAGCCAGGATTCTATCAGGCTGAGACTCTTCCCATTCTCTCTATCTAGAGAGGCCACTTTATGGTTATCGGAGTTGCCCAATGACTCAATAACCAACTAGATGGAACTAAAGCTAGACTTCTAAGAAAGGTTCTTCCCACCTTCCGATATGCTACAGCTAAAGGATTTAGATTTATAATTTTCAGCAGTTGAAGATTGGGGCACTGCATGAGACTTCGCTGAGATTCAAAAAAAAACTAACAAAGTGATGAATCACAAAATTCCTGATGATAGTTTGTTGGAAATTTGTTACAGGTCTTTGAAAAACAATACCAATGCTATAGTAGACATAGTGGCAGGAGGAGCAATGATGAGTCGCTCATGGGAGAAAGAAACTATCATACTTGATCGAGTGACCAAAATGAACAGGGTCTGGCACACAAGGGAAGCTAAGACAGCTGCTGGTATATATGCCATAGGGATGAATGCGGACCAATGCAGAAAAGAGGAGGAACGTGATCAAGAGTTAGCTCACATGAGGACATCTCTAGACCTACTCACGAAGCATATTCTGGGTTCTAGATCTCAAAAGGTGAATGTAGTGGGAGCTCAGGGTCAGGAATTAGAGTATGAGAAGTCGGATTCCGAGGAGGAGGCAAACTTTTTGGACAACCAGGTGGCGGGTTTTCGAGCCAACGCCCAAGGGTCCATATAGGACACTTGGTTCCAAGGTTCCGAAAATCAAGGTCAGAACCAATACAAAGACAACTACAGCAGGAACGGGTATAGGGACAGGAGAAAAGGTCGTGAGCAAGAAGGTGATTGGAGAAAGAATAACGGCTACCACAATGACTGGAAAAGTTTATATATTCCTTCTAGGGCTCGTAAGGGCAATATTGGACCATCAAAGTTGGAGAGCATGATGATTGAGCTGCTGAAGAAGGAGAAATCCACAGATGATCAGTTGAAGGACATTCATGGAGACATATCTAGCATAAGCCAAAAAGTTGAATTGCATGCCACAGCGTTCAAGCAAATTGAGTAGCAGCTAAGGTAGATTTCTACATTCCTAAACTAGAGATAGAAGGGAACACTTGCTAGCAACATAGTCCAAAATCCACAAAATGACAATCACTGTATGGTTGTATGACTAAGAATGGAAATACCACCATTGACCCTCCCTTGCTAGTTGTAGTTTAGATGGAGAGACAGAAGGAGATCGAGCTGAATGAGGAAGATGAGATTGTTGAACAAGATCTTACAGGTGAATTTGAATTGACCAAGGATCCAGGTGATGCAAAGAAGTCTAGAGCTAATAAAGGAAAATAAAAGGGGCAACTCAGATTTATAGGTGTATCCCTCAATCACTACCACCATTCCCTCAGAGGATGAAGAAGAAGGAGGAAGATGGGAAGTTCCATAAGTTCTTGTCAATGCTGAAACAGTTGTCTATGAACATCCCATCGGTCGAGGAATTAGAAAAGATGCCTGCGTATGCCATGTTTATGAAGGACCTGGTGACTAGAAAGAGGCCCGTGAGCTATAAGCCGGTGGGTAACTTGCATCATTATAGTTCCATAGCCTCACGGGTCCTCACTCAGAAAAGGAAAGATCTAGGTGCCTTCACCATTCCATGCAATATTGGTGATTTGAGTTTGCAAAGGCCCTGTGTGACCTAGGTGTTAGCATCAACTTGATGCCATTAGCTCTGTTCAAACAGCTGGGCTTGGGAGCCTCTACACCAACTATGATGCAGCTAGTGATGACGGACCGCACAGTTAAGAAGCTAGTGGGGATCCTTTGTGATATGCTATTCAAGGTGGATAGATTTATCTTCTCAGCTAATTTCATGATCCTAGATTGCGAGGTCGATTTTTAGGTCCCCATCATTTTGGGGTGACCATTCTTTTCCATTGGGAGAGCTTTGGTAGACATTGAGTCTGGCTAGTTGAAGTTTAGGTCGAACAAGGAGGAGGTCACCTTGAATGTCTGTAGGTTAATGAAGCAGCCTAATGATTTTAGGGTTGTGTCAGCAATTGAGGATGAGTCCGAGTTTCTTGACAAATTTTGAGTAGTCAAGAGACCTGCTTCGTGTCGCGGCATTAAATTATGGGATGTATGGGAGGCAAACCATGAATGATCGGTGAAGTCTGAGTAGCTGACAAGAGTGCCTAGATCTCCACAAGTATGTCCCTCTCCTAGTTCTTACATTTTTTCTACTTTGGGGACAAAGAATATTTTTAAAAAGAGGGGAGTGTACTTGTACTTGTTTTTTATATTCATTCGAGGGTTTTTGTTGTCGTAATTCTTTTCCCTCGGACATACTATCGTAGAACTGGCATGTTTAAGATTTTGTATTTTGTTTAACTAGAAGTAGCTTAGGAGTACTCTACGTCCAAAAGAATGCACTTGTTTTTAAGTTGTTGAAAAATGACCCTTTTTAAAATTTTTGTGTCTAGATGTGTATGTTGACTGTGAAGTATGACTACTGTGGATCTTTTTATGGCATTTGATAAATTAGCATGTGTAATTGTAGATTAGTTGTGCATGAACTAGATAGGTAGAATAAATGCAAACCCGTACCACGTATGAGTGAGGATTCTTGCCTATTTCAGTACTGCGTGGACGATCTAGAACTTACCCGGTTGGTCTTTACATAGGTTGTAGGACAGTTGGTTAGGAATGGAACATATGCCATTTTTGATTTAGCCCACTTTTAGCCTATTTTTCCCTACCAAATAAAAATGAATCCCTTAATCCCACGTTTGAGCTTAAAGTTAACCTTTTTGTTTATTAGCCCATTCACCTAACCTATTTTTTTTCTAATGAACCTGTTTTGGCTCTAATCCCTCCTTGGACATTATAAACCTCAACTCAGGCAAAATGCCTAAGTTGAGGGTGGCTATTGTAGGGGTGCATAGACGAGGTGGGGGAGAAAAATAGAAAAAATTGGTTAATAAAAGGTTGGTATGGTGAAGAAAAATGAAAAAAGAAAAATATGCAAGAAATAAAGCTAAAAATAGAAAAGAAAAAGAAAAAGAAATAAAGTTGAAAATGAAAAGAGAAAAAAAAATTTGGGTAAAAAGTGAAAAATGAAGCCAAAGTGTGTAGTTCCAAGGAGTATTAGTCACTATTTTCATATCTAGCATACCCAACCCGAAGCCTACATTATAAGCCGATAAATGTCCTATAGTGATCCTAGCTTAACTGTCTGAAAAGCTAAAGTAGAGAGAAAAAAGGGTAAGCCTATGATCTCCGATGTGTAGTATTTGGAACTTCTTTGTGAGAGTGAGAGTCTACTTGACTAGTCCCAGGTGTCATTTGTATATATCTATGAGTGTTGGGGACTTCATTTGCTATGAGGGTACATGGTTTGTATTGGATTCTGCCAGTTGTCTGTGTAAATAGCATTATTTTTGGCTCAGTTCTCTGCTAATAGTTAGATGTCAGATCGAGATCCCTATATGTCATGATTTATAGTTGCATGTATAAATATCTAACTTGGTCTGAATGAAAAATGGACTAGTATCTAATAATGGTATTTGGTGCAAATTTTATTATGTTGGCTGTAGATCTTCTATTTTACTTTCTAGGTAAGTATTTTTTATAGTTTTGGTTTATTTGCCATAGGACATGCAAAAGTCTTATGTTGTGGGTGTTGATGTGTTATGGGTATACAGCACTATCGACGCTTAAAACTGAGAAAATATTTATGGTCTTAGGTGTTTTTATACAAATATGATACACTTTTGCTTTGTTTTCAGGAAAATAAGGTGTTGGAGTTGAAATTAGTAAAAGAAGGGAAAAGTGTGAAAAAGATGGGCCAAGTACAGGCCTCACTACGAGTCACACCTTGATGGTACGATGGTACGAGCCGTACATTGATTCGTGGAAAACTTTAGAAGGCCTGCTTAAGACCAAGGCAAAGTACGACTTCTACTACGAGCCATACCAACCTGGTACAAGTCATACAAGAGCAGTCGTGGCAAATTGCAGAAGGTCCTGCACTTGACTACTCTCCTCGTACTTGTAGAAACCATGATTCGTGATAAGTACCTACAACCCGTATGAAAGAGCCGTGGTGAACTTAAGAAAGAATGTTGAATGGAAGATTCCATGGTATGAGAGGCAACCACGAGTGATAAGAGCAAGGTATGAGTCGTACCAAGACACTCATGGAAATATTCAGAGGATTCCAAAAATCACAAGATCAGACCACGACAGAGATGTACGACTCATAGAAGCATTGTACGAATTGTACCAACTCCCAGCACTTAACCGAAAATCAGGGTTTCCAAGCATTGTACGACTAGTAGCTATGACTCGTACGACCATGGTACAAGTCATAGTAGAAGGCGACGACAGTTTTATTAGTTTTCTTGTTAATTTAGGAAAGGTTTCTAATTATTTGTATAAATAGTTTTTTAGGTTATTTTTGTGAGGAGATGTTGTTTAGTCGCACTTTGACACTTTTGAGAGAAAAAATACATTGGAGATTCTTCTTGAGTTTGTCAATATTTTTGAAGGTTATTCATTGCTCTTGGATTGATCATTATTGAATTGTGCAGTTAATTAGGTGGGTTTTATTTCAATCAGATTGTGATTTTATTATTGTGTTTTTATCTATGAATTCTAATTCTTATTTTACAACCACGAGAGGCTAAAACCTTCATAACTAGGGTTGTGGGAACCATGGTGAATTAACTAACTAGGGTTAACATAAAAGTGATTCTAAACTCATAGGTATGCCTGTATTGTTTATATCTTCATCTTACATGTTTCTTAATGATGCGCAACATTAAGACCTGCCCGAGTTCTCTACTTGCTTGAACCTAAAGAGGTATAGTTTAGGAAAAGAGAAGAAAAAAAAGCCTTGAACTTTATGGTTCATTGTATAACTTGAGCTACGGTAGTAGGATAGTTAATTTGGAATAGATTGATAACGGTTAAAGTAAAATCACTCAGGAGACCTAATTTAATAATTGAGTATAGTCATTCAATAGGGACGAATCAGTCGTTTGGATGAACCTATGTTATCAGTTTTACAAGATAATTATTGGAATAGATCAACAAGTGTAAAACCCGAAGTAGTTACGAATCCATGGGGAACACCTCCCTAGTTAATTTCATAAATTTGATAACAACTTCAATTCACAATACTCTTACTCAATTACTTCATTGAAACCCCCCATTAGAAAATAATTGCACTAAAAGCATAAATACTAGAGTTATTCTAAATCTTGACCATATTCCCTATGGGATTGACCTCAACCTTTGTTGGATTCTTCATTGACAATGTCCGCATTATACTTTTATAGCAGTGTGATTGAGCGTTATCAGGGTTCGGCTTATCATCTTCTTCTTGTGCCCCTCCTCAAATTAGGCTTCACCTGAACACTTTTCAAATTGGGCCTCATCTGAACACTCTTCTGTATTTGAGCCACTTCTAGACTCATCTGATTGTGCATCATCTCCCTTCCCAGATTTGGGAGTTGCTACCAGAGTGGTTGAGGTGACCATGGATAAAGACTTTTCCTATGCCCTAGTGGTTCATGGCTCCTCGATTTCATCTGTGTCAACATCGTATTTTTCCACAGAACCACTAGGTGAATCTGCTTCCTGCTCAGATGCAAAGGCCTCATCCCTCAATGCTCTCGGAGGTGCTATATCTTCTTAGACTCTCTTGTCCTGTGTATTTTTGTTTTATTGTACTTTGGGTGCCATTGTACCTGTGGAGGAGAGATTAGTGCATGTGATTCTAGAATATATAAGCAAAATAGACTATCTACAATTTCTTATTATGCCTCATCAGTACGAGTCGTACCAAGGTGGTACGATTCTTATTATGAGTCGTGACATTCAATTTCACAAGTACGTGTAACACCCTGGAAACTCAAAATCCAATTCCGGGGCTTAAAATAGGAAGTTTGGAAATCTGCAGAAAATGCCTCAGAAAGACCGACTTAACGAGTCGTTATGAGACCTAACGACTCGTCAAGTCAGTCATGAGGAGGGGCAAAAGTGGGGGGAGGAAGGATTGAGGCAGTGTACTTGATGATGGACCCCACAATTTGTGGTCCGTCCTAACGAGTCGTGAGGTGAGTCGTTGCTAGTGGGATGAGAATTTTCTAAAGTTGAGGCAGTGTACTTGACAGATGGTGACCACGAGTCATGGTCACCACTAACAAATCATTGGGTTTCCTGTGATAAACCCAGGTGAGCAGATGATCGATGTACTTAATGGATCGTGTGACGAGTTGTGGTCACGAGGGACGACTCGTTGAGTGACCCGTTAGGACCCCGTCGACCAGTTTTCAAAATTTTGACCAAGGTTATTTTAGTAATCTCCTATCTACTTAGTCCCTAAAATATGTCGTTTTAGACATAAAATCAAACCTTTTGATGGGGTTAGAGGGATCCAATACTCATTCCTCGCTCAAGCACTCAAAAAATAAACCGTAAGTTCTCTCAGGAATTCTTAGAGCAAGAACTAGGGCAACCTTCTTCTCCTCAATTTCCCAAGATTTTTGTGGGTTCTTCATCAGGTATGTTGGGTTTTAGCAAGAGGATTGTTCTCCCCTTGTGTCCCCAAAATCCCCCTCAATTTTCTCTATCAGTTTTAAGCCTTGAGTTTTCGAGTATGAAAAGGATTCATGTTTATTTTCGTTGATTTCATTTAGAACAATGTTCATGTACATTGTTGATATGATCCCTATAAATTCCTTATCAAATTGTCAGTGTTTATACAAAAGTGAATCTAAGCCCTAACTTTTGAGTTATGATTTTGCTTATTAAGTTTCCTCTAGTGAATGAAGAATTCTTTGGGCTGAACTTTCTAGAATTTCCTATGTATATGTTGAGTAAATATTCCATTAATGAGAATGACTTTAGTTCTATTGAATGAAATTCCTGAAATTCTCGAAATTGCTCTACATTATGAAATTTCTGTGTTGTTGGAGTAAGTTGAGTTCTCTATGAGCTGCTAGTAGTCCAGACCAGTTAGAACTTAGAATCTCTTCAGAATCATATCAGTTTAGCCTCAGTCGGAGTGTTAGAATCCTCAGTGATATTCAGAAAATTGTCAACTAATTAGTTTGACTTTAGTTTCTTCCCGAGGTGTCAGTGATACCTCCCAGTTATTAGAATCAAACTCAAAACATAATTTATTTGGTCCATTCGACGGTCGTGACCTTCTAGTTTATTGTTCTGACCAGCCTCGGGACCCCAGTTCAGTTATTAGTTGTTCTTTAGACGGTTACGATGCTTCCTTTAAGCAGCTCTGACCAGTCTTACAACTCATTTCCAGATCCGGTCCGATAAGATGCTCAGGGAACACTCAGTCAGTATCCCTAGGTCAATTACAGTCTTGGGCCCCAGTATCGAGTTATTCGCTTGTCAGTAGCAATCATGATAGGATTATTCAGTGGAAGTAGGACTTAGCACCGAAAGGGACAAGGTTCCAACGCACCCAAGTTCCAGAACTACGTTGCCACCGTAGGTTATATTTTTGGCCTTATGGCCCCTTTGACTGTGATTCTCACAGCCCATGCCTTTATACCCTGGCAAGGTATATTGGATCCTACCGATGGGGCATATACATCGGACTCCACGTCGAGCTCACGTGGTTATATGTCAGTTATAGACTCTCCCACTAGTCAATTAGTTCACTCTCATATTTATCAGTTCAGAGTAGTTCAGTATAGTATCACAGACTCAGTCTTTAAGATTTAGGGAATGTTTATGACCATCTGCCAGGGTCATTATTGACCATATCAGTATATCCTATTGTATCAGTTTTCAGTATTTCAGTTGGTCATTTCATGTCTCTTCAGTTCAGTTACTAGATCGTTCATGTTATCTTCGTCCCTCATATACTCGGTACATTCAAATTATTGACGCATACTTTTATGTTGTATCATTTCATAATACAGTCGCAGGTTCTTAGACCCAGCTCTATTCGCCGACGTTGTTAGATACCTTTCAGCTGCAGAAATGTGAGTCCTCATCCTCTGAGGGCTTCAGTTCATTATTTAGTTTTTCTACATTGTTTTTAGTTATATTTCCGTGTTAGCTGGGGCCTTGTCCTAGAAACACCTCAGTTAGATGGCTTCAGACATAGACATGGTTTTATTTCAGATTTACAGTATTTATCATGATGTTTAAACTTTATGATTCAGTCTTGCTGTTATGAACATTTTATGTTATCATTTTAAAAGTTTACGCTATGCATGTTTTACTCAGTATACCAGTGTATGATAGGTCAAGGGTCGACTTGGGGTAACTTGTGACCTCAAGTACCGTGTTTCGTCCACGGTGAAGACTCGGGGAGTGACAAACTTGTTATCAAAGCACTAGGTTTAGAGTATCCTCAGAATGTCTGAAGCCACATCGAGTAGGGTTCTTTTCATGGGTGTGAAGCGCACCACACTTATGACGAGGAGGCTACAAGATGTTATTGGGAAAAACTCACTTTATTTTATACTCCCTATCGTACGTTAAAGTTCATTTCCAGAATCATCCTTCTAACTCATGCTCTGTTTTGTTTCAATTAAACCATGCCTCCCAGATGCGGTAATGAAAGAAGGACCGGTAATGCTAACAGACCTGCCCCACCAGTTCCAGTACCCCCTCAAGACGACACAGTTTCCACTGCTGAATTCAAGGCGGCTATCCAGCTAATTTCTCAAACAGTCACTAACCATGTGGCCCAGCAGGTTGTCCCGGTCAACACAAACAGGTTTGCAGCAGCTGCTGGGGTGTGGGACATCACCCACATGAGCCCTCCATCATTTCAAGGATCCAAGGTGGGGAAGGACCCTAAGAGTTTATGGATGAGATTAAAAAGATTACCCGTATCATGGGTGTCAGCTCCTCGGAGAGTGCCGACCTAGCTGCCTACCAACTCAAAGGGGTAGCTCAGGTCTTGCATGACCGGTGGAAAGAAGGGCGGCCAGCAGCAGCAGGACCAGTGGAGTGGGAAGAATTCCACACAACTTTCTTGGACAGGTTTTTCCCTCGGGAGCTGAGGGAGGCTAAGATGGCTGAGTTTATGAACTTGAGACAGGGCAACAGAATTGTGGAGGAGAATGCTCTGATGTTTACTAGGTTGTCTAAGTATGCTCCAGAGATGGTAGCCGAGCCAAGAGCTCGCATGCTCAAGTTCGTAAATGGAGTGTCAAATCTGGTCCTCAAGGAGTGTAGGACTGTGATGCTAATTAAGGACATGGACCTTTCCAGCCTGATTGTTTATGCTCAACAGATGGAGGCTGAAAAGCTGAAGGATGTGGAACACAAGAGCAAACAGGCAAGGACCGGTCATTCAGACTATAGCCATCAAAAGTCTGGCGGTAGTAGCCACCCACAATAACAATAGCAGCAGCAGCAACAGAAATCCCCAGCACATAGCTCAGCCAACGCCCCAACCTTTCAGTCCCGCTAGGATCAGAGGGGCGGAACAGCTGGCTCTCAATCACAGAGTTTCAATGCCAGAAACAGGTATCCAACTTGCCCTAAGTTTGGAAAGAACCACCCAGGAGAATGTCTCCAGGGTCGAGAGGGCTATTTTAGGTGTGGACATCTTGGTCACCATCTCAAAGATTGCCCATCAGCAGGGTGGGGGAGAGCACCATCCACCACATCATCAGCCCCAGCAGGCCGACCAACTCAACAGGCCAACACATCAGGTACAGGTGGCGATCAATGCCAGAATCAGTTTTATGCATTTTCATCCCATCAGGATCAAGAGAGCTCACTTTCCGTGGTCAAGGGTATGTTACGCCTCTTTGATCTAGACGTATATGCCCTATTAGATCTTGGAGCCACTCTCTCGTTCATGACTCCCTATGTAGCAGTCCAGTTCAATATCAATCCAGAGGTCCTCTCAGAACCATTCTCAATTTCAAGCCCAGTTGGCGAGTCAGTTAGAGCCAGCCGGTTGTATAGAAACTGCCCAGTTTTAGTCCTAAAAAAATTCATTCCAATAGACCTAGTAGAGTTAGAAATGGTCAATTTTGAACTCATCCTCGGCATGGACTGGTTACACTCCGGTTATGCCTCAGTTGATGGTAGAACTAGAGTTGTCAAGTTTCAGTTTCTAAATGAGCTAGTGTTAGAATGGTCAGGTAGCAGCTCAGCGCCTAAGGGTAGGTTTATTTCCTACCTTAAGGCCCAGAAACTCATTTCCAAGGGATGTATCTATCATCTAGTTTGGGTAAAGGATTCCAACTATGAGACCCCAACTATCCAGTCAGTTCCAGTATTAAGCGAGTTCCCAGATGTATTTCCTGAGGATCTTCCCAGAGTTCCCCCTGAACGGGAAATAGACTTTGGGATAGACCTTCTCCCAAATACTTAGTCAATCTCCATCCCTCCTTACATAATGGCTCCAGCTGAGCTAAAGGGGCAACTCAAAGATCTTCTTAACAAGGGTTTTATCAGACCCAGCATCTCTCCCTGGGGTGCTCCAATATACTTCGTGCATAAGAAAGACGGCACCCTCAGAATGTTCATAGATTACCATCAATTGAACAAGGTCACAGTTAAGAACAGGTACCCTCTACCCAGAATTGATGATCTGTTTGACCAACTTTAGGGAGCCAGTTATTTCTCCAAGATCGATCTCAGGTCAGGATACCATCAATTAAGGGTCAGAGAGTGTGACATACCAAAAATAGCATTTAGAACCCAGTATGGTCACTACGAGTTTGTGGTGATGTCCTTTGGACTCACATATGCCCCAGCAACCTTCATGGACTTGATGAATAGAGTATCAAACAGTATCTGGATATGTTCGTCATTGTTTTCATTGACAACATCCTAGTATACTCTAGAAATGAGGATGAACACGCTATCCATCTGAGATTAGCGTTACAAACACTCAAGGACCACCAGTTGTTCGCTAAGTTCAGTAAATGCGAATTTTGGTTGAAGTCTGTGACCTTCTTGGGTTATGTTGTCTCAGGTGAGGGAATAGGTAGATCCTCATAAGATAGCAGTAGTGAAAAATTGGCCCAGACTTACCGCTCCGACTGAAATCAGGATTTTCCTGGGCTAGCAGGCTATTTCCGATGGTTTGTGGAAGGTTTCTCCTCCATAGCATCTCCTCTGACCAAGTTAACCCAGAAGAAGGCGAAATTTCAACGGTGAAATTTTGTTAGCTCTGCTCCTCATTACGGCTAGGAGTACGAGCCATAAAAACTTCACACAATTTTCATCATTTAGTCCCTATTTCACTTACACACTATAACACACATGAATTCTGAAAAACTTCAATACATCAAGATACTTAGGTTGCCTCCCAAGAAGTGCCTGATTTAACGTCGCGACACGACGTAGGTAGTTTGGTTACTTAGGCTTCACCAACAAACCTCATGGGTTGCCTCCCATGCAATTCTTGATTTAACATCGTGGTATGACGTAGGTTTCTTGACTACTCAGAATTCATCAAGAAACTCCGATTCAACCTCAAATCCTAAGACCACTCTGAATTCACTCGGCCACTTCATTGACCTACAGATGTTGAAAGTGACCTCTTCCTCATATAACTGGAACTTCAACTATTTGGCTTCAACATCTACTATGGCTCGCCTAGTGGCAATGAATGGTGGCCCCAAAATGATAGGGAGAGTAAAATCCACTTTGTAATCTGGAATAACGAAGTTAGTTGGAAAGTTAAACTTGTCCACCTTCACAGAAAATCATGAAGAATACCCACTGGTTTCTTCACTATGCAATCTGCCATTATTAGCTGCATTATTATCGGTGTGGGGGCTCCCAAGCCTAACTACTTAAACACGGCTAGTGGCATCAAATTGATGATAGCTCCTAGATTGCACAATGCTTTGGCAAATTCAAAATCTGTGATAGTGCATGGGATGGTGAAGGCACCTGGGTCTTCCTTCTTCTATGCAAGGACCCATGACTATTGCACTACAGTGGTGGAAATATCCAACTGGTTCACAGCTCATTGATCACTTTCTTGTCACTAGGTCCTTCATGAATTTAGCATAGGGAGGCATCTGCTCTAATGCCTCGACCAAGGGAATATTCACAGACAGATGCTTTAGCACGGATAAGAACTTCCACCTTATTCTTCATTCTCTGAGGAAAAGGTGGAGGAGGTCTTGGGATAGGCTTGAAAATTTGTGGGGCCTCCTTCTTCTTCCCTGTCTTATGAACAATCTCCTTTGCAGCAACAGGAGACTTCGTCACTTCTGCACTACCTTCTATCATATGTTCTGCAACCTCAACTTCTTCATTTAAATCAACTGCATTCGATTTTTCCACCTCAACTACAATGGGCATGGGTGGGTCAACTATTGCTTTCCCACTCCTAGTAGTCACAACCATGCAGTGACTGTGATTCTTTGAATTTTGAACTGTGTTACTAGGGTATGTACCCTTCTGCCTCTGGTTTAGGGATGTGGATATTTGGCCTAATTTTTGCTCAATCTATTTAATAGTTTATGGCGTGCAACTCAACTTTCTGATTCATGCCAAATATGTATCCATAAATGTCCTTCAGGTGATCATCAGTAGACTTTGCTTTTTTCAGCAACTCAACCATCATGCTCTCCAATTTTGAAGTTCCCGAATCACCTTCATGAGCCTTAGGAGGCACATACAAACTGGTACAGTCATTACGATATTCGTCATTCTTCCTCCAATCACTTTCCCAATCTCGACATCTGCTTCTGTCTCTGTACCCAACTCTATTGTAGTTGTCCCGATACTAGTTTCGACCTTGGTTCCTAGAGCCTTGGCGCCAAGTATGTTGATTAGACCCTCGAGCATTGGTTTGAAAACCTACCAACTGGTTATCCAAGAAGCTTGCTTCCTCCTCAGAATCAAAGTGTTCAAACCCCAGTTCCTGACTCTGAGCTCCCACTGCCTTCACTTTCTGAGCTCCAGATCCCATGATATGCTTCATAAGTAGGTCAATAGATTTTCTCATATATGCGAACTCCTGGTCATGTTCCTCTTCCTTTCTGCGCTGCTCTACAGCCATACCAATTACATATGTACCTGCAGCTACCTCAGGTTCTCTGGTATGTCAAGCCCTATTGGTTTTGGTCACTCAATCAAGTATTTTCGTTGCTTCCTCCCATGAGTAACTCATCAATTCTCCACCTGCTACAGTATCTGCTACTGCCTTGTTATTGTTCAAGGATCAGTAAAATATTTCCAACAAGCTCTCATTTGGAATACTGTGATTCGGGCACTTGTTCAGCTTCTTATTGAACCACAGCCATGTCTCATGAAGTGCCTTCGTCTTGAGATGTCGAAAGTTATATATCTCATCTTTGAGCTGCAACATCCTTGATGGCTGGAATAACCTTTCCAAGAAGACTTGTTTTAATTCTCTCCAATTGGTGATGGAGTCATTTGGAAACTCTAACAGCCATAGAGTGGCTTCACCAGTTAGAGAGAACGGAAAGAGCCTCAATCTGATTACATCCTGGCTCACTCTTGGCAACCTGTACGCTTTGCAAATTCTCACAAAATTCATTAAGTGGAGATTTGCATCATCAACATCATTACCACTAAACACTCCTTTCAAATTCAGCAACTGAATCATCATGCTAGTGATATGAAAATTTACCCCAGCAGGCAAAGGTGGGAGCACAATAGCTCCTGTTGACCCAGCTTCATCAATATCCGAATCATTGTCGTCATCAAAGTGAGGAGCATATTTGCGGAACTGATGTGGTTTACGCCCTATATTCCTTCTGTTCAGGCCAGCAGTCTCAGCTTCTCTTAGGCCTCATCAGCCTCCAGAAGAGCAGTCTGACAAGCTAACTCCACCTATTAGCTTCGTTAGCTCGCCGAACCTTGTTGGCTACTCTAGCCTCCATTTGCTCAGGGGTCTCAATACCAGCCATGTTTCTCAGTGTTCGTTCAAGTTCTTGAGAAAGAGGGACTAAGGGGTTTCCACTACTCCGAGTAATTGGCATACCAAGTGGTAACCTGTGGGAAACAGAGACAAAAGAAAATGTAAATAGGAAATAAAGACTAAAAGTTAAATAAACGCAATTAATATAATCTTAAGTCGTATATCCCGGCAGCGGCGCCATTTTTTATAACACTCAAATTACACCTCAGAAGAAGTATAATGCGGTCGTTGTCCATAAATAACCCAATCATGGTTGGGGTCGATCCCACGAGGAATATGGTCAAGATTTCGACTGATGCTATTACTTACGCTTTTAGTTCAATTATTTCCTAAGAGGGGGTTTTAATAGAAATAATAAGTGACAACATTGTGAAATGGTGTTTTTTTCAAAGATATGTAATTAACTAGAGAAGTGTTCCCCATGGATTTATAACTATATCGTATTATTACAGTTGCGATCTATTCCAATACTTAGCATGTAGAATCGATAAAATACATTTACCCAAACGACTGATTTGCCCTTATTAGATGACTATACTCAATCATCGGATTATGTCTCATGAATGTTCCTAACTAACCTTTATCAACATTTCCAAATTAACTTTCCTACAACCATAGCTCAAGTTATTAACTGAAAATTGATAATTTTCAAGTCTTTGTTGTCTTACCGTTTTCCTAATCTCTACTTCTCTATATGGGCTAGCCTTAACATTGCACACCGTCAAAAAATAATCATCATGAAGGGAAGAACAATACAAGCATCATTATTGATTTAGAATCACTTTGTGTTAACCCTAATTTTTTATTTCACCATGGTTCCCACAACTCTAGTTCTGGGAGTTTAACTACTCATGATTGTAAGACTAAATGGAAATATATAGAGGAATTCATCATTAGAAACTTATAATAGTGAAGGAATAAAACTCCAAGAATCAATTGAACAATCAAGCTTCAAAGTTAAGAATACAATGAAGAAAACTTGTTCAAAGTTTCGTGATTTTCATTCTCCAAGTCGCGCTGGGAAACTCCAAAAAAATACAATCATAATGTAAAGTTTCGGCATCCTAATAAAAACTAAAAGGAAAATATCTACACAACTAATGAAATTCTTTCCTAAATTAATAGGGACTGCAGCACTAGGATGACTTACGAGTCGTAGCATGCTGATACGAGTCATGGCCAGTGATCGTACCACACTATGCCTCTTCTAGATCTTTCAAGTATGGATGCTCAGTACGACTTATGATATGTCACCACGAGTCATAGGAACTAGTCATGACTTAAACTTCAGCCTGCAACATCTCTGATGATCATCCTATGAGCACTTGTTACGTCTCATACTAGGCTATTACGATTCATGCATTCCACTCGTACCTTGAGGATGCCAAGTTGCTAATTCTCTGCTTCTCACCAAGAGCCATTAGTATGGGTCATACAATTCTATCGCGACTGGTGGCATCTAATCGTACTCTGAGCTCTGCAATTGTGAATTTTTTGAATCTTACGGACACTGGCTACGACCTGCACCTAGATGGTACGATTTGTGCTGTGACTCATAAAACACCATTTTCTACACTTTTTCACTTCTTTTCCATAATAAATCTCCTAGAACTGATTCACCTGCAAATACAGCAAAAGAACCTCATATTTGTAGAAACCCACCCAAGTTCTAGCATCTTTTCTATGCTTTAAGCGTTGAAAGTACAGTAAAACCACGACATATCAGGGATGGGGAGTCGGAGTTGGGTTTAGAGGTAGGGAGTTGAAGTCGGGGTTTGGGGACATGGTTAGGGATGGGAATTAAGGTTGGGGAAAGGGGAAGGGTGTGGGATTGAGGGTCAGGATCGAGGTCGAGAATTAGATTTGAGGGTCGGGATCAGGGTTGGGAATGGAGATCAAGGTCCAGAAAAAGGGGAAAGGGTGTTGGGGTCGAGGGTTTGGGTCGGGGTTAGAGGTCAAGGTCGAGGTTAGGAGTTGGAGTTGGGGGTAGAGGTCGAGGTTGGGAATAGGTAGTGGGGTCGGGAGAAAGAGAAAGGGGTTTAAGGTTGAGGGTCGAGGTCAGGAGTTATGGTTGGGGGTCGAGGGTCGGTGTTGGAGGTTGGGGTCAAGGTCTAGTTAGGAAAAGGGAATTAAGGTTTGGGAAAGGTGGAAGGTTGTTGAAAACAGGGGTTGGGGTTGAGGTTGAGGTCAGGAGTTAGGGTCGAGGGTGTTAAATCTGTGTTGGAGATCAGGGGTTGAGATTCAAGGTTGAGGTCAAGGTCAAGAGTCGAGTTTGGGATCAAAAGTTGGGTCTTGGTAATGTGGGGTCATCATAGAGGTTGAAAGTCGAGATCAGGGTTGGAAGCCGGGTCCTAGATTGAGGTCGGGACTTGGGTCCTGGGTCCTGGGTCGGGGTTGGGATCGATATCAAGATTCGGGAGTCGGAACTTTGAAAAATATTTTGCTAACTTTATGTAGGAAAGTCATTTTTCTTAAATTCGAGGAAAATTAGTAATTTGCAAAAACAAAAATTTAAAACACTTAAATTAACTAAACTTGAGAAAATTGAAAAATATTTTTCTCCATAGCAAACGCGCCCTTATAAGTGATTTGCTAATATTTGAAATCATATATTAATATTGATATTACTTAAAGTGCATTAAGCATGTTTTACTCCTAAATTGTAAATTTTCTTTACTTTAAAATCCAGTGATAAATATGTTTCCCTTGTTATTACGTATTTTTTATATTGAAAAGTTATGGAAAAACTTTATGACACTTTTATGATACAATAGAACTTAATAAAGTATTTTCAACATTTCTCATATTAGAAAAACTAAAATGTATTTTGAATATTGAATTCTAAAGTTGAGCACTATTTTCTAATAAAAATATGGATAAATATGGATAAATATGGGTAAACATGTATTTTACCCAATTTCTTTGTTACCCAACCCATTTTTACCAATATAAAATATGGGCGGATTGAAATATTATTGTTATGACCAAAGCGTAGACTTCAGACCGAGACACGGGACCTAAAACTGTGAATGGATCCAAGCTAATCAATGGTACATATATAGCATGATTATGAGCATAACTAAGCGGAAATAAAACATGAACACAACATAAGCAGAAGTCTGCATATCATAAAGCATAAGTGTAGACAATGAGTCAACAACGCTGAACCATGTATACATAGTTGTCTAGAAAGCCTCTAACCATACGATGTGGTAACGGGACAATATCCCCAACTATCTTGCTAATCTTAAACTGAAATTCATAAAAAGGGAACATAACAAAACTGATGTCCTCGAATGATGAAGACTCACCAAGGCTAAAATCGAAATGGATCTGAGCGGGAACAGTACTAACGTCGAGGCTGAGTCTGGTCACCCGAACCTCTATCATGAGATGATGCAGCATAGAAGCATGAAGTTAGTACTTGGAATGTACTGAGTATGTAAGGTAAGTAAAATATTCTTGTAAAATAGTGAAACAAGGTCGTGAGTAAAGACTAAACTGAAACATGAGAATAGAGCAGATGCTGAAATCATGATCGTATACTAGTTATAAACAGGAGTTATTCATTATAAGCTAAAGTATAATGACCCATGGTTTGAAAGAAGAAATCACATAGCTTACCATACTTGAAATCATAAGTAAAACCTCATAAACTAATCATTAGGTCAAATACGCTATAAAACACAGTGTTTTAAGTCAGGAACATGATTAACTTAAAACATAAGGAACAATGGGAGACTTGTCATAATTGACACCACCATGATAGAGCTTATATGATGCCTAACTATCTTTCTCAAGTTGACAGAGCCGTTTCAAGCTTGCCAAGGCAAGGAATGATTAAGGCGTGATATCACTCATGAATCCTGTAGGGTTTGAACATGAATATATACCTACGGTGGCACGTAGTTCTGAGACCTAGGATTTGTTTGAATCCCTAGATTACCCGGTGCTAAAAAAATATGCTCATGGCTCATAATCATCATCGTGAGAATATATTTGATCTTGCATGTGCTTGTCTAAATCATGACATCATGATCATACTTGACAAATGCGAAATAGCCATGAAAATAATTCCATTGAGTTGGTCATGATACAGAAACTTGAGTTTTACGAAAATCATACATACTTGAATAAATAGTCATAACTTGAAATTATAGGCTCATAAGCTTGAAATTTATAAAATCATGCATAATTGGGGAAAATGAACATAAGCTTTAAAACATCGATCCATGAGAGATTCTAGTAGGAAACATATAGCCATGGTCATAAATCATGAATCGAAATATGAGAGATTTGAATTCATAAAGAGTCATAAGAATTTCATCATACTTGGGTCTAATCCTAGAATTTGCCAATTTGAACTTGAAGAATAAGGATCATGAGATTGATCTTGAAAAGGGCATGAGGGTGGAAGAATTCCCCCATTCATAACCCTACATACTTGGACTTGATAAATTCCTAACTTGACTTGCAAACCCAAGAGAGAATTGAAGGAATTTGATGAAGAACCCTAGTCTTGGCTTGAACAGATTTGATCTTCCAATTGAGATACTAGGAGTAGAATGAGGATTTAGGCTTAGCAAAACCCTTTAATAGATCCCTTTAAGAACCCAAAACAACATCACTTAGGAGTTAAAAGCTTAGAAAGTTACAAAAATACACTTGAGACTTTGCACTTAAAACTGCCCCATCTAGTGGTACGATTCATACCATCTACGAGTCATTCCCTAGACCATTCTCTGAACTTTCACCCTATGACCCTTAGGTACAAATCAAACAACCTTAGTACAACTCGTGACCATCGGTTGTTTCTACTTCACCAAAACCCTACAGCCTATTGAACCTCCCACCACGAGTCTTGGTACGGGTCATACCAGGTGCCTACGACTCGTACTGAGGCTCGTCCTGAGTCAGCATTCCATTTTTATTTGCATGATCAACTTTCAACCCTCGGGTCTCGTCTTAGGGACTTTTAGGGTGTTACATCCCTCTTGGGAACATTCATACTCGAATAAAGTCTAACTACACTGGAAGAATAGGAAATGAATTGTAATCCCGTAATTGAATGACTATCGATTGAAAACCGATAGAGTGACTTACTCCAGATTGAGATACATGACTTAATTGAATTTATGAATCATCCTTGCATACTAGAACATGAAAGGAGCAGAGAGACATGAACTTGACATGAAAATGAATACAAAACTAGGGAGAAAACAAGTGTCTCATGCTGGAACTGAGCCAAAAGGGAAAAGATGTGGGTATCTAGCCATCATATCTGCTTCAGCTTCCCAGATAGCTCCCTCGACTAGCTGATTCCTCCGTAAAACCTTCACAGAGGCCACTTCCTTATTCCTCAACTTGCAAACCTGATGATTAAGGATCTCAACTGAAACCTCCTCATAGGTAAGGTTGTCCTTCACACCGATGCTCTGTACCGGAACAGCTAGAGCCAAATCACCAATGCACTTTTTCAACAAAGACGCATGAAAAACTGGATGCACTGAAGCTAACTCCACTAGTAAATCCAACACATAAGCCACATTGCCAACACATCTCAGAATCTTGTAAGGACCAACATATTAGGGACTAAGCTTCCCCTTCTTGCCAAGCCTCATAACCCTCTTCATGAGAGACACCTTTAGAAACACCTAAATCTTTGAGGAAAATACCACCACCCCTAACTCTAGGTCATGCATCAAATAATTTTTCTCATGAATCTTAAGCTGTCTCGAGGCATAGGCAATGATCTTACCATGCTGCATCAACACACACCTAAGACCAATCCTAGAGGTATCACAATACACAATGAAACCATCTGTGCCCTTTGGTAGGGTCAATTTTAGGGCTGAAGTGAGCTGAGTTTTTAACTCCTGAAAACTTTTGTCACAAGCATCCAACCACTGAAACTTGACCTTCTTATAGGTCAACTTAGTCAATGGTGTTGCAATGGATGAAAATGTCTCTATGAACCTCATGTACTAACCAGCTAAGCCCAAAAAGCTTCTAATGTCGGTAGGGCTAACAGGTCTAGGTCAGTTCTTCACCGCCTCGATCTTCTGAGAGTCTACCTACACACTCTCACTAAACACCATATTACCCAAAAATGCTACTGAGTTCAGCCAAAATTCACACTTACTGAATTTAGCAAACAGCCGATGGTCCTTAAGAGTCTGCAACACAATCCTCAAGAGAGTGCATACTCCTCCTCACTTTGAGAGTATATGAGGATATCATCTATGAAGACAATAAAGAGCATATCCAAATACTTCTTGAATACCCTATTCATCAAATCCATAAAAGCTGCAAGATTATTCGTGAGTCCAAAAGACATAACTACAAACTCATAGTGACCATACCGAGTCCTGAAGGTCGTCTTCGAAATGTCACTTTTGCTAACATTGAGCTGATGATAGCCGGATCTAGGTCTATCTTTGAGAAGCACCTAGCACCCTGAAGCGGTTCAAATAAGTAATCAATCCTAGGGGAGAGGATACTTATTCTTGATTGTGACCTTGTTCAACTATCGATAATCAATGCATATCCTAATAGAACCATCCTTCTTTCGAACGAAGAGGACTGGAGCACCCCATGGGGACTTACTAGGCCTGATGAAATCCTTATATAAGAGATCTTTCAACTGCTCCTTCAACTCATTTATCTTGGCTAGAGCCATTTAATAAGGAGAAATGTATATGGGTTGTGTAACAGGAAGAAGGTCAATAGCAAAGTCAATCTTATGCTCGGGAGGAACTCTTGGAAGATCCTCTGGGAACACTTCCGGATACTCACATACGACTGGGACTGATTGAAGTGTCAAGGTCTCGGATATGGAATTCTTAACCCAAACTAGATGGTACACAAAACCCTTGGAGATCATCCTCTTGGCCTTAAGATAGGAAATAAAATGACCTACAAGAACAGCTGAACTACCCTTCCACTCAAGGACTGGTTCACCCAAAAATTGGAACTCTACTAATCAGATTCTATAATTAACCGAAGCATAATTAGCATACAATCAACCCATACCGAAGATAACATTGAAATCGATCATATGTAACTTCACTAGTTTGGCTGAGGTGACTTTTTAAAGAATCATGACAGAGAAATTTCTGTATACTTGTCAAGCTAAAACGACTCACCAACAGGAGTAGAGACTGAGAAGGGTTTCGAAAGGATTTTGGGACTGACACCGAAATGGTAGCAACATAAGGAGTCGCAAAGGATAATATGGCCCCTGGGTCTAGCAATGCATAAACATCAAGATGGAAGATGCGTAACATACCAATGACCATATCAGGTGAGCACTCCTGCTTTGACAGGATAAAAGTACATAGAACCTATTTTGGCACTGTCCGCCAACTACAGTAAAAGAGGTGCCCTGCAAAAATGGGCGAGCTACTGGAGCTGCTAAAGTGGTAGCTTGGGCACAGCCTCTACTGTCACCCTATCTAGCTAAAGGACAATCCCTGCGCATGTGCCCGGGCTTCCCACACCCGAAGCAAACATCTAAGCTAACCAAGCACTCTCCTGGGTTGTTCTTACCACACTTCCTGCAAGCTGGGAAAGTGCGCTCCCCTGTCATGCTCCTTTAACCCCTAGAGCCTGACGCTCTACCTCTTTGATCACCTCAAGATCTAGATGGAATATTGGATAATGATGGAGCTGGGGCTGATGACCTCTAATGGGACTGAGGGCGATGTCCACCACCGGATCTCTGCTGAGAGTACACATAGCTCCCTGTCCTAGCCCTCTTGGCCTCTCTCTCTCCTTCGCCTGCTCCTCCTCTATCTGTTGAGCAATATCATCAATTGAGAGATATCTATGTCACTAATTAGCATGGAGGTCCTGCACTCCTTAGCCAATGAATCTGCAACCCCATTCACGAACTTACTCATACGATCTCTCAGATCGGAAACCATCTCCAAAGCATACTTGGACAGCTTGATAAACTTTAGGGGATACTCCTGAACAGTCATGTCTATTTGTTTCAAGTTGAAGAACTTTATTGCCTTGGCGTCCCTCAACTCTTGGGGGAAGAATCTATCCAGGAAAGTCGTAAGAAACTCATTCCAACCAAAAGGGACTGCACCAACTCCATGGCCCTCTTTCCACTATCAGAACCGTATATGAGTAACCCCCTTCCGCTGATAAGAGGACAACTCTGCACTTTCCTCTCCTGAAACATCCATAATCTGGGTAACCTTCTGGAACTCCTCAATAAACTCCTATGGATACTCGTCCACCTTCGACTCATGAAACTCTGGTGGGTTCATCCTGATGAAGTCTCCCACCCTAGCCACCACTTCATTCCCATTTTGATTCACATGGGCAACTTCCTACAAGTTGACTTGGGCTGTGATAGCTTGTGCTAACATTTGAAATATAGCCTCGAACTCGGCATGAGTCACCTGCTCATATGAAGGATTAGTTGGGGCTGGTGGGATTGGCTAGTGCCCTTCTCCTTTGCCACTTCCATGGCCATTGCCGTCTCCATTCCTTCTTCCATTGACTCGGCAGGGAGGCATATTTCTGCAAATGCGTATAGCACAAGTTAGAGGAATAGAGACAGACGAACTTCATCGCACGACATAAATCATGAAAGAAGGGAAGTTTTCTAAAATGTCTTGTAGCCTCTTCCTAATAAGTGTGGCGCACTTCACATTCATGAAAAAGAGTTTAGTTAACACAGCTTTTAGACACCCTAGGACACTCTAAACCTAATGTTCTGATACCAAGTTTGTCACGATCCAAGTGTGGACCTCGGACTGAGACACAGGATCTAGAACCACGAATAGCTTCAATCTAACTCATGGAACATACATAGCATGATTATGAGCATAACTAAGCAGAAACAAAACATGAACACAGCATAAGCGGAAGTCTGTATATTATAAAGCATAAGCATAGAAACGAGTCAACAATGATGAACCATCTATGCATAGCTGTCTAGAAAGCCTTTAACCATACAATAAGCTGATGGGACAAACACCCCCAACTAGCTCGCTAAGTCTGAAACTGAAAGTCATAAAAAGGGAACATAACAAAACTGATGTCCTCAGACGATGAGTACTCACCAAGGTTGAACCTGGACTGGATCAGAGCGGGAGCATTACTAACGTCAGGGATGAGTTTGGCCACCCCAACCTATATCATGAGCTGATATAGCATAGAAGTATGCTGTCAGTACTTGGAATGTATTGAGTATGTAAGTTAAGTAAAACATGCATGTAAAATAGTAAAGTAACGTCGTGAGTAAAGGCTAAACTAAAACATAAGAATAGAGCACATACTGAAATAATGATCATATACTACATAAACATGAGTTATTCATCATAAGATGAAGTATATTGACCCAAGGTTCTAAAGTAGAAATTGTGTAGTTTACCATACTTGAAATCATAAGTAAAAGCTCTCAAACTAATAATTGGGTCAAATATGCTATAAAACATAGTGTCATAAGTCATGAACATGATTAACCTAAAACATGAGGAACAATGGGCGACTCATCATAAACAACACTACCATGATAGAGCTTACATGATGCCCAACTATCTCGCTCAAGTTGGTAGAGTCGTTTAAAGCTTTCCAAGGCAAGGAATGATTAAGGCATGATATCACTCGTGAATTCTCGTAGGGCTTGAACATGAATATAAATCTACAGTGGCACGTAGTTCTGAGATTCGGGTTTTGTTTCAATTCCTAGCCTACTCGGTGCTAGATACTACTTTCAAAAACATGCTCATGGTTCATAATCATCATCGTGAGAACATACTTGATCGTGCATGGGCTTCTCTAAATCATGAAATTATTGTCATACTTGACATACGTGAAATAGCCATGAAAATAATTCCATTGAGTTGGCCATGATACATAAACATGAGTTTCATGAAAATCCTACATACTTGAATAAATAGTCATAACTTGAAATCATAGGCTCATAAGCTTGAAATTTATAAAATCATGCATAATTGGGAAAAATCACCATAAGCTTGAAAACATCAACCCATGAGAAATTCTAGTAGGAAACATATAGTCATGGTCATAAATCATGAATAGAAACATGAGAGATTTGAATTTATAAAGAGCATGAGAGTTTCATCATACTTGGGTCTAACCCTAGAATTTGCCAATTTGAACTTGAAGAATAGAGGTCATGATATTGAGCTTGAAAAGGGCAATAAGGGTGGAAGAATTCCCCCATTCATAACCCTACATACCTAGATTTGATGAATCCTTAACTTGACTTGAAGACCCAAAAGAGAATTGAAGGAATTTGATGAATAACCCAAGTCTAGGCTTGAAAGAATTTGATCTTCTAATTGAGGTATTAGGACTAGAATGAAGGTTTAGCCTTAACAAAACCCCTTAATAACTCCTTTAAGAAACTAAAATGACTTCTCTTAGGAGTTAAAAGTTTAAAAAGTTACAAAAATACCCCTGCGACTTCGCACTTAAAATTGCCCTACCCAATGGTATGACTCATACCACGAGTTGTACATATAACCCATGACCCGTATTAACGCCCATATCTACGAGTCCTTCCCTAGACCATTCTCTAAACTTTCACCCTATGACCCTTACGTACAAATCGTACAACCTCATTACGACTCATGACCACTGATTTTTCCTACTTCACCAAAACCCTACAGCCTATTGAACCTTCCACCACGAGTCTTAAAACGGGTCATACCAGGCGCCTATGACTCATACTAAGGCTCGTATCGAGGAAGATTTCTAGTTTCTTTGCCTGATCAATTTCCAACCTTCGGGCTCGTCATAGGGACTTTTAGGATATTATAATTACTCATTTTATGTTGATCCATTTTCAATCCACCAAATTTAACCCAACCCGCCTATTTTCCAGCACTAACTAAGAGATATGCTCATTCAAAGTAAGATCAAATATGAGATCAATGAAAATATTTAGTCGCGATGAATCCTATAACTTAAACTTTCATTTTAAGGATCCCTTCTACCTCTAACTTGGATTTTACACTTTAAACAACTTCATATATCAATTCCTTGATATGCATTTGCAACCTTATTCTCTCGATATCTCTTTGTCTGACAATATAAAGCAATAAAATTTAGCTCGTATGCTTCCAATTCCAATAGTTAATCATTTAGAAATATATGGGGTGTTACTCTTCAAAGATAGCAAATATATGGAAAGGGGCTTGCATGTTGAAGGAAGAGAATTGGAGGAAGTTAGGACAATTGGGATTACTTGAGTCAACCAAAATTGTATTTTGTCAAAGGGAAGAACTTGTAAATGGTGTCTATACTGAAGAAGACCGAACAAAATCCTAGATTAGAGAGGAACACATTGAAGAAGTCTGTCATGCCCCACCTTGGAAGGTGTAACTGGCACCTAATGCCACATTGGACCCTAAGATGACCTAGCTAAACATATACACTTCTGGTGCATACCATCAGCACATAATCAAGAAACTAATCAGCTATATCTCCGCTCAAAACATAGCCTTAAGCCAACAATGCTGCAACGTAAACACCTGCATCAAATCAGTTGACTCAATAGTTGCAATAATATCATTCTATGCGGGCCAACAAGACCACCATGTTTTCTAAATCATAACAAAGGAAGGAGGGCGCACATTTACATATATACAAGCCTACAAGGCTGCTAAAAAGTAATACAACTAGGCCCCACATAGCCAACAACGCAGGTCTAACCTAAAATTGTAGTCTGCAAGCACCTAAGGAGTAAAATATTGGTCGGGACAGGGATCCAGCCTTTCCAAAACTATACATATAAAAGACAGGCAAACCTTTAATATCTGGAAACTTCGGAGGAAGGGAGCTAGCAAGTCTGTTGAAGCTAAACGGCTATTAAGGAGGTCTCAGATCTTATTTGTCTGAAATTGCAGGCAAGTATGCATCCCATGCGTGGGTGTCAGTACAATATGTATCGAATATGTAAGAAAATAATAATAAACTGAATAGAAGCTGACAGAGGAACTGAAAGTTATCAGCAACAAGGCCCAGAATTTAACCTGAATAATCTCATAACATGAATTGTAGCTAGCAGGAAAATATATAAAAAAGAACCTAACCTGACCCCCATAATCCTAGAAGGTACAAACAACACAGAATAACCTACCCGAGCCCCGATAAGCCCCAACAAGTGCAAAGCAATCTACACTCTCCTATCTGTATAATTGTATCCCTGTAGATAAGTTGTAACTAAGGTATACTCAACCTCTGGGACTATAACTGAGCCTTATGGATTCCCCTGATTGTGTTTGAGCCTTCTGAGCTCTTGTAATTGTATCTGAGCCGTCTGGCCTCCTATAACTGTATTTGAGTCGTTTGGCTACTGTAACTATATCTGAGCCATCTGGACTCTTGTAACTGTATCTGAGCCGTTTGGGCTCCTGTAACTATATCTGAGCTGTTTGGGCTCTACTGAGGGTCAGTAAGGCCACTATGGCATAAAGGAATTCCATAAGTGAATAGACTTCAATGTGGCTCTACAGGCCATAATCTGGTTCTTCCAGAGGTTATATAGCTCTTGTGAGAGATTTGTAGCCCCGTAGGCAGATATACTTAAACTTAGCCCTTCTAGGCAACATGTACGTGGGAATCTATATGAGTTGTTAGAGGTGTTATCCCCATGTTTGACAGTTGATATGATCCCTACTTAGGATATCACATAGTTTATTAGACTTCTAACAGCTAGGGTGGTTTCCTGAGTGACTTATACGACAAGCTATAAGTCGAATGAAGCTATACGATCACTAACAGGGTAGTTCACCTAGCAAGCTACCACCTTGTTCATTAGGCAACCTCGGTTCCACTGACTCATAGGTAAGACTGTATCACCAAGATTCTATCCCTGTAGGTGTCAAGGTACGCCAACGACTTGTAGGCGAGCTTTACTACATATATAGGTGTCAAAACAAAAAGTTATATCGCCAAGTTGTGCCCTATGCTGCCCAATTTAACAAAGTAGACTCAATAGCTAACCACAAGCCTCTATGGCCTCGATAAGGCAGCAAAACATCACTAGTCCCTCTATACGGTAAATAAACAAACAAGAAATCTCTATGTCACTTTTAGAGATAGTTAAACTGAATGTAGTCCTTTCGGACAAGGGATACTACGCTACAACCTCAATTTATCTCGTAGAAGCTAACCACAACACATACAATCACGAACTACTACAAAGATATAAGTCGTATCAACTATACGATGAGAATAACTTACCGAAAGAGGTTAGCCTTAACATACCTTAACTGTCAAATTCTGCTCAATCAATCTTGCTTCGACTGAGAACTCATAATCCCTCTGTATCCTAGATTATATTCTAGGGAAATAGGGCTTTCTAATTCAAGAATTAGGCCAGCAGTTGTAGCCCACAAGACACAACGACAATAAGAAAATGAGTCCAATCCGGCAAAATCTTACGAATTCTTATAGATTAGAAGGGTAGAAATATTTACTATCACTTGTAGAAGTACTAGCCGTCGATAAAGCATGATTTCTATGACTTTTACCCTCTAGTTCTTCATCAAACTGAGACAATTTTAAAGATTCAACTCTGTAGACACGTTCTTCGTAGGCTCGAGATCCACTACCCAAGAAGAATTGGCAATTAGACGTGATTTGATAGCGTAATTTGACTCCAAATTGATGAAAATCTAAAGGGGGAAGTCGCCTAAGCCGTGGGTTCTTTTGGTGAAATATTTTAAATGAAATCAAAACACACACTTAAATATATATAAGTGGGAGGCAGTGGTAGGGAGTCCGTAGCGCGCCTCCCCTTGTGGAGGAGCAGTGGTGCAATGCGCCTCTTCTTGCGTGGGAGAGGGGTGCGCGGCGCGGTGCCCGTAGCCCCCCCCCCAGTCTCCTTTCGCCCGCTTACTCAAGAACACACTCACGTGTTCACCTTCGAGCTTTCTCCTGCGTGTGACGTACTCTAGGAACTCTCGACATGTACATGCACATGTCGGTTAAACAATAAAAACTTATGGGGTATAACATCCATATAGAGGATATTCAAAATGACAATATTCGAATAGAGGATGTTTGGACTGAATGGGGTAAGGAGGAACAGATGGGTTGAAGTGAAAGTCAGAAGAATGAGCAAGTTAATTTGTGAGATTATGTTATCGAAATGGTCCGAAAACAAAGGCCATATGATAATACATCCGCTCTATAGAAGACTTTGGGTGCACCTTATTATTAGCTCAATATGTTACTTGTGATAACTTTTCTTTATGAATAGGAAATTTTCTTGCAGATATTACCACCGAGAGTGAATCAATGAATTTCTCAAAAGCAATAAATGATGATCAATGGAGGAAAGCAATGCAAAAAGGGATTCAGGCATTGGAGAATAATAAAACATGGGCAATAGAGACATTGCCTCTGGATAAGAAGGCGCTTAGGTTCGATGGTCTTACAATATCAAGTACCACTCGAATGGTACAGTTGCATGATACAAGGCAAGGTTGGTTATCTTTGGAAATAACTAGATGAAAGGTGTTGATTACAATAAGACGTTTGCGCTAGTTACTAAGATGGTCATAGTTCAGGTATTCTTGGTTGTTGCAGCAGCATGGAATTGGGAATCTTATCAGATGGATGTGTATATTACCTTTTTGTATGACGATCTAAAGGAAGAAGTATATATGAAGTTGCTGCCTGAATTTCAAATTGATTCTCAAGGTAAGGTAATGTAGGCTCCGAAAGTTTTTGTATCATTTGAAACAAGTGCCACAGGTGTTTGTTGCAAAATTTTCTAATGCTTTGACTAAGTTTGGTTTTAAACAATCATACTCGAATTATTTGCTTTTTATATTTCTCTAGGATAACATAAGAATTCATGTATTGGTTTGTGTGGGCGACTTGATTATATTTGAAAATGAGCATAGTGCCATTGAACTATTTAAAGACTATTTGCACCAGTGCTTTCACATGAAGAATTTGGAGCTTTGAAATATTTTTCGGGCATTAAGGTTGTAAAGGGTCCTACCAAGATATTTCTGTGTCAGTGGAAGTATGTCTTGGATATCATCTCTGAGGGTGGATTACTGGGAACTAAACCAATTAGCACACCCTTGGAACAGAATCATTGGTTGACATTCGCAGGTGGCTCAGACCTTTCAGATCCGGCGCAATATTGTCGATCAGTTGGTCGCCTTATCTATCTATATTTTACCCAATCAGAGTTGTCATAATGTGTGAACATGTTATCTCAGTTCATGCAGCACCTAAAGGAGGCACATTGGGACACAACCCTGAGGGTAGTATGTTATTTGAAGAAGAACCCAGAACAAGGAATAATAATGCGAAGGGTTTGTGACCTCTAGTCTACAAATGGTGTAACTAGGCCTGGGTAGGATGCCTACTGAATTGGAGACCACTTACCATGTGGTTTATTACACTTGGAAATTACCTTGTGTCATAGAAGACCAAAGTGCAGCTCATAGTCTCACTCTTCTACGGAAGAAGAATACTGATCAACTGTGAATTGAAATGATTGAGGCATTTTGAATAGTTCGGGCATGGACCATGAGTATCTAGTTAATGTATATTTTGATAGTCAAGCGAAGCTATATATTGCATGGAATCCGGTGTGAATGAACCTAACACATACAATTGGATTGTCACTATGTATAGGATGAGTTGTTGGCTAATCGTACATCTCCGAGTTATGTTCCCACGAATGAATAATAGTTGGCTAATAATTTTTACAAAGGCATTGGGAAGCTCATAGTATGGACATCTACTTAGAAAGTTGGGCATTTGAGATCTTCATCCTCCGACTTGAGGGCGTGGGAAGGCTGCAGTATAACATCTACTTGGTAAGTTGAGCATTTGGTGTCCTCATGCTCCAATTTGGGGGGGGGGGGGGGGCAGGGGGAGGGGGGAGATGGTGGAAGTAATGATGTAAATATGGTAAATTGTACTTATGATAATTATGCAATTGACATAATTAAGGGAAGAAATTATTGTAGTCCTACTAGGACAGGAAAGAAATTATTATAGTCCTATTCAGACGGGGAAGCCAAGTCTAGGTTATAAAAGGAGGTGATATTATGAATATTAAATAACATGAAGAGCAAATTTCTCTCAGAAAATGTATCTCTTGATTTTCATTACCGCATTTTTGTTTTAACACTCATATCGAAAAAAAATTATTCACGTATAATTTCATAATAATTTCATAGAGGAAAGGACAAAAAATATCGCTTTTAGGAACACGTTTTGCACGTGTTTTAATTAAGCCTTTAATTTTGTATTTTTCGTTCATGTTTTTAAACCTTAATCTTTAATATTATTCTTTAGATGTATTTTTCCAACAGTCCCAGCAGGGAACTAAGATGAAAATTAAATATCCCCAAAAGAATGAATGCTGATAACTTTGTTTATCTATGGAGTACTTTGTTATTCCTCTTAACCTTCTATGCTTTTCTATATTGTTGACAAGAAAAAGAATCCATGGGTGTTGAAAACAACAGAATTTATGAAAATAAATAGCTTCAGGAAAGAAAAATACAGTACAAAGCTCTACAGCTAAAGGAATTTCTCTTACCAAATTCTCCATAGCAGAGGTTGGGGTAGCCAAGAATAAATTGATATAATCAATCATGGTAGAATATTTCAGGATACCTTTTAAGTTTGACTTATTTTATTCTGTGCATATTTAAATTATATTTAGTGTTAATTATCCCTTGGTTTGCCATTTCAATAGCTTAACCCCGCTAACCTATCTCACTTATAGGGGTGACACACAAGTTGGTACATGAAATTTTTGTCCAAATAACATTTTTTAAAAATAAAATATGTTTTATTACCTTTTAAATTTTTTTATTTGTGTCATCTTTTTCACTCCAAATTTTTTAAATATTTTTTTGGTCGAAACTCCATTGTTTATGAAAAAAAAAAATTATTTAGCTAAAAGTAATGGAGTACCAATTAATTTATAGATTTGGCACGAAAAAAAATTATACAATTAAAATAAATTATCGCAGCATCTAACATAAAGATAGTTATAATTTCATTATTTTGGATAAAACCTTTTATATGGCTAAAAATAATATAGCTTTAGCAAAAAATAATTACTAATTTAGTCTGAAGAAGAAAAAAATACATAATTAGAATAAATAGGTATTGCATTTACACACAATTAGAATTTCATACATAATTTTGTTTGGCTAAAAATAATGAGTTTTTTTTTGGTAAAAAGTACATTGCATATAATAACAATTTTTTTTACAGAGATTGTGGTTGCACCACCATATTAACAATACTACTAATATTATGTACAAATTGCCTAGAGGTACTAATATTAGACAAAGTAGTCGGGTGTTGAGATGATCGTTTAACTCATATAATAAAAAATTTACCATTCTTATCGGCTCGCAAATTAAATGTCCATCACAGATTGTGAGGACTTTCAAAACAGTACAGTGGATATAGAGCTTCCAGTAGTGGTGGTAGTCGTGTCAGCTAGTTTATCCACAACTTTGTTTTATTCCCTTTAGATATACTGCACCAAAGGATAATCTATCCACCAGCGGAGGGACCTGCAATCAGTTAAGAGCAATGAGTGTTATTTGTTCATGAGGTTTAAAAGTTTTGTGATAGTTTGAGCATCAATATTGATATGCATAGGTTTAAGATTATTCTCAAGAGCTAATGTCAAACCTACAAGAAGAGTATGTAGTTCTATGTCAGTCGCAGAAGTAGTGTAAGTATTGGTTATAAAACCTAAAACCCAATTGCCTTAGCTAGATCTCTACAAACCCCTCCAAGACCACCCATGTTAGTTTCTTGATCCAACCTACTATATGTATTAAGCATAAGGTAATTTATCGAAGGAGACTGTCATTTTATATTAATAGACACCATCTGATTAGTTTTTGTATCTTTACCTGTAAGAAACCAAAAATCTTGTGCTAACTAGATAGCTGTAGAAACTTGAGGTGAAAAGGGTTTATTATCAAAAATAAACTTATTGCGGTGGTCCAGATAACCCACAAGCAGTAGGTGATGAACACTAGGACAGACACAAGGGCTGAAGGATGGGTCGACAGAAGATGCATAAGTGAATGGAGTCAGTGAGAAGGGTGATCATATATGTTCGCTAGATGGAAACTTGAGTCGCTGTACCAAGGGCATTCCACAACTGTTAAACTTTTAGGCAGGATAAAAACAAGTGGATAGTTGTTTCCGCTACAAGGGTGTCACATAGCTTACAGTATGGAGACTGGATACAATTGATATGACTGAAGAAACTAGATGTAGGTAGTCGATTATGGTTCATCAGTCAAAAAAAGTGTTTTAGTTTGGACGAAAGATGTAATCTCCAGATTCATGAAAAAAGATTTGTGGGCTCAGAGGAGCCGGTTTGGGGACAAAGCTTATTCAACTTCTGATAGCAGGAGACTACGGTAAAGGATCCCGAGTCTGTCAGTTCTCACATAATCCGATCATATGAATCAGTGTATTCCGAAAAATAAACTGACTTGATTCTGGCCAATGGTGATTGAGATAATTCGCAAGAGATTATTGAAAGAGCCCAAGAACTGTCATGTCGATATGAACTAATTGAGGAGTTCAACTCATGTCGATGTAGAGGGTCAATTACTTGACTATGTAAAGTTGTATCGGATTTTATAGATTGAAACAAAAAAAATACAGTTTGGAAAAGATAGTCGTTGCATTTTTTTAAAAAGAATACACAATTAATATTCTAATATTTAGTTTTAAAATATTTTATTTGACTATAAACAACAGAGTTTTAGTCAAAATTTTAAGAGATTGACTCAGAAAAGAAAACAGACAGCTGAAATAAATAATTATTACATTTAAAAAATTTAAAAATACGGCGTTAAAATAAAATGGAGAGGTTACATAAATATAACTTTTTAAAATAGTAATTGCAAAATTTACAGTTATTTTTTAAATTACATAAGATACAATATATACCTTGTAAATAAGTAAAAAAAAATATTTTAAATATGATATTGTTTCTATAATGATATAAGTAATTACTTATTTCATAATATATTTCAATAAATAAAATATGAAAGATATTTAATTCCTACCTTTTAATGAGTAATCATCAATAACATTAACATTTACATGTACACTAGGCTTTGATGTGATATCACCAGACTTCTTCACACATAAATTCCAAATATGCGGAACATCACAAGTTCAATTCTAGCATAAAAATATTATACACACACACTAAATATGTATTATTATTATTATTATTATTATTATTATTATTATTATTATTATATATATATATATATATATATTATTTTAAAAAAAAATTATTCATATTATCCTCATATTCATCATTCATGAATTTTTCTTTTAGTTTAGTCTTTCACATATAAAGAGTATGATTTAATATATATTAGATACCATATACTATATATTATATTATGCATATGTGTATCAATATATTATATTATATAATTGAAGCATATATTTGCATCTAATTTTTTATATTATGCACAATTTTTATTCATACAAAAATATCTTTGACGAACCTTTAGAGTTTAGACACATTCACCCCGCTATTAACTTTTTGAATCTTCATCTTTTCCAATACTGAAATTTCTAGAAAGAGAAAAAAAAAAGATGAAAAAGAGAGTGTTTTTTAAGATTTTGGGTATTTGAATGGTTATATAAAGTGTGTGTGTATGTATATATATTTAATTAAAATAGATATCTTAGAAAAGTAAAAATTGTATAAAATGTACTAAAAAAATAAAATTTTAAAAATATTGTATTTATATAATTTTTTCAAAGTAATTCTAAATTTTATGATTAATATTTTTAAAAATAGTATTTATGCAAGAAACCAAAATAAAATCGCATTGTAAATTTAGAAAGAGACAATTTTGGAACATGTAAATCATTGTTCATGATACGTGGCACATGACGATTGAAAAATACTGAGACGCGGCGATTCTTTTATTTTGCCACTCAGTGAATTCACACTCTTTGCCACTTTAACGTCTAGGAAGGTGAAGAATATCACAATGCTTAGTTCTTGAGGGAGTAATCAGGACCAAAAATGACACAATCATGCAGTAAATAAAACATGTAGGATGAAGAAGTATTCTACCTAATTTTGTTTATCTTTATGTTAGCTATTTACCCCTGTAAACCTTATATACTACTGACAAGAAAGTTTTTATTTGCAAATGTGGAAAAAATGGATCCGCTGAAGTTGAAACGATGTCGTATGTTGGGAAAGCTATACATCGTGACCATTGGAGTTGAGCAACTCTTCTTCTTTGGGGACGTCACCCATGGAGAGTTGACTATTTGATTTGGTGCTCATCTTATTCCACTCATTTTCTACACGGAAGAAAGCCCACTGGAAACGACGGAAGATCTCTAGAGCAGTTATTGTGAACACTGTGAGGTAATTGTGTCGTAGATGAGCAGACAGCTTGTATGTCCATGTGCATCGCAATATTAGGTTGCTTCCGATCACCCAAAAGTATACCTGCAGTTAAACGGAATAACCAACTAAATTTGGTTGCCAGTTAGTTAAAATACATGAAAGGCAAAAGGATGGGCTTACCCATTTGCGTCCGTACAAGACGTGTGATAATATATGTGGTCTGCTGAACTGGAAAATCCGAGTGAAACAACTAGAAAAGAAGAAACTTGAGTTAACAGTCGGTCAGCAAAAGACTCCTCTAGTAAAATAAATATTAATAAAATTCATGGACTGGGGAATAGCTAGCATCGGCGTGGGCACAAGTTCGGTCCATAAACAGTAATAATTGAAAAAGAAACATACCGGGAAAATATAGCAAACCACTCGTACAGCTTTATGCATGTATCAATACCTCAAATCTTTGCATGCAGTGGTTGTATCACAGAAAAATATAAGCATTGAGGTAAAAGTTTGATTAAGATGAAGCCCCCTTGCAAATTAGCTACATCTCTGAACAGTCGGTTAAGAAAAATTCACTGACCTTAAGTCCCAATCTCTTGTCAGATCCCAATAAAATGAATAGAGACAGTTCACAACAGCGGAGAGAAGCCACAAAGGCCTATAAAGGTTATCCCAGTTGTCAGGGAAGACGTGATACTTAAGGGCTGACAGAAATATCACTGGTACTGCTGTTGAATATTTTAAAGCTGAAATATAAATTAATGAAATTAAGTTAAATATAACCCGCAATTAATATAAAGATCATACTGTTCAAATCCTTTAAACCCATGAACACCTCTTGAAGCTCTCTACGTCCCAGAACAATTTCAGCACCCAATATGATACTAGCTCCTCATGTTTTTTATCACAGTTCTAACAGACTTCCGAACTAAAATAAGCTACAATAATTTAATAAATACAGAAATAAGTCATTTTTTAAAATTGTTACCAAAATGAGCTTAATGGACTAAATTAGTCCGCTATATATAAAGTTATGCAGGTTCACCAAATAAAACAAATTTGGAATTATATATATAGAATATAATAAAAGCTATTGTGTTGCTAAAAATTCGTATTTGAGACTCTGCATCCGTCATAGTACATATACCTTGTGTAAGAAAAAATTATTATTTTTGAGAGACTCTCGACTCATTTTTTAAATTATTATTGTGAATAATATTTATATATTATAATAATAGTATTTTTATATTCTCTATTTGGACATGATAATTTTTTCACGTTATCAAATTAAGTTAACTAACAACACTAATTAATTTTTCCATATCAAATTAATATTATAAAAGTAAAATAAACAACATATTATTATTAATTACATATAAGTAAAGACAAAGTCACTTGATTTGTCTTTACTTTGGACCCTTAATTAAGTGACTTTGTTTTTGCTTATATGCAATTAATTATAATATGTTATTTATTTTACTTTTATAATATTAATTTGATATGAAAAAATTAATTAGAGTTATTAGTTAGCTTAATTTGATAACATAAAAAATTTATCATGTTCAAATAGAAAATATTAAAATGCTATAAAATATAAATATTATTTATAATAATTATTAAAAGAAATTTAGTTGAGAGTCTATCAAAAATAGTATTTTTTTTCTTACACAAGGTATGTGTACAAAGACAGATACAAAGTCTCAAATACGAATTTTTAGCAACACAATAGCTTTTATATATATATATATATGAAGTTTCATTAGAAAATTATAAATTTTTAATTATAAATTTAATTATTTTTATAAATTAAATTTATAATTACTATATAATTCATAAATTTTCAATTCCAAAATTGTTTTATTTGGTTACTCTCCATAGCTTCATAGATGCGTGTTTGCAAAGTAAGGATATATAACGGACTAAGTCCGATATATATATTTATATATAACGGACTAATTTAGTCCGATATATGAACCTTGACGACGTCCAATTTTGATGTTAAAAAAAAGTACATAACGGACTAATTTAGTCCGTTAAGCTCATTTTGATATCAATTTTAAAAAGTGGTTTATTTCTATATTTATTAAATTATTGTGGCTTATTTTAGTTCCGGGTTCACATAAAACGTATTCAATTTAAAAGGAGAATGTCCCTCAAAGTCTCAATATCAATACATACTTCTCTTTAGTGAGAATTAAAGAGTGAGGAATCTGAAAGCAACAGGTATTAAGTATAACCATTGGCCATTTTACTACCAGTGTGACTTAATCGTCTCTCAACTAAAGCAAAGGAAAATGTGAAATTGGAAATTTACCATTGAACAGGGTAGTCCTATCTCTAGTATCCTTGTATTGCCGAAGACATTGAAACAGACGAAAAAGATATGGCAATGCAAGAACTATAGGAATTGCAACAGAGTGACTGCCACAAACAGAATCAGCTTCAAACCATGCAATGGTAGCAACCTGCGCATGCATGATCATTGATCTTTCAGATAATTCCAAGAATTCAAACAAAATCTAATTTATTTGGACCTTACAGAAGATACAGAGGCAAACCCTAACAATACTTTTTGATACAGTGGCAAAAGTTAAAGATATATTTCACTACCAATTGTAGGAAAACAGATGTTAAAAACCCATGGTGGGAAATCCAGTATTTTGATAATGTGAAAATCAGTTTAGAAAAACATGTTGTCTTGTTGAAACCCAAAAAACCAGATCCCTTGTCAGATAGTTGTCCTTCCAAGGGCAGGGTGATCAGTGATGTAGCTAAATCAACAATCCAAAGAAAAGGCCCCATTACCTTACCAAGGAACAGAATGGAGGAATTAGCTTTGGAGATTGATGTTAATCCTACAAGTTCATCTAGATTATTTAGGGCCTTAATGGAACAATTATTTCTTGAGTGGTTGAAGCATCAGAAGGAAACAAAGTTGGTAACCTGATCTATAAGATTTTCTAATGTTTGAAATATACCATCACAAAGACACGATATCGAGCTCCATTTCATTTTTAGTTGAAAATCATATGCAACACTGTCACTTACTACTACATCATCCAGAAAAGAAAAAAGAAAAGAGAACCTAATTATTTTCCCATATCAATTCTTAGAACACTTTTGAACTCAACTTCCTCCTTCCACGGCACTACCTTCTCCAAAGGGTATTTCTCAGTAACATTAATCCACAATCCAGTCTCTCTATATATTAAAGGGTCGTTTGGTTCATAATGGACTACTTATGCATGAATTTTATAATACGGGATTATTATATGGTGTAAAATGAAACAGGAATTGTTTACACAATACAGGGAATCAGGGATTGTTGTGCGATCAACAATACATGATTGTTGTGCAATAAATAGCAATACATGGATTCTTGTGTAGGAATTGGGATAACAAAGTCAAAAATTAGTTTTACCTTGCAGGATTAGTTTTTGTTTACAACTTTGACTCGCAACAAAATTTTGTCATAACATTATTCAAACATAACTATGAAAAAGCGATAACATTTTTCAAACATCACTCATACATATTAATTTATTTAAGAAGGAAACAGAACTTCAATTATATGCCCACATATCTACAAAGAATTAGGAACACAAACGTCGGACCAATATATTGAACATAATATGATAACAAATTAGGCTTTAACGTTCTGAAAACCTAATCAAATTAAAAACTAACTATATTTAAGTTACGATACAGAAGGGACATTCCAGTTATTTCCAAAGGCTTTATGCACCGATTGTTAGTCAGAAATTAATAATACCAAGTCTCCCTAGGATTTGATTAATATGAATCTGCTGTACAGCTTGTTGTCCACATAAAGCAAGTACCTAAGTACCAAATGCCAAACTATCAAAGAAGGTCTCTGATTTGGTCTCATATCTGAGTACCAGGCGCACCATCCAGAGACTTGGTGAATGTACTGGTTTTAAACATAGATATTTGAAACAGCATTAAAATAATAAATTCTAGCACTCTGTCAGCCATCTTTATTCTATCCGAAAGAGAAGACAAAGAAAGTAACTAACCTGTCGGTGAACCATTCTACAAACCGAACGCTCCAAATCTGAAAATACCTGTGCATTATGAATAGCATTAGCATTGGCAAGGACACGAGAGTTTTCTCCACAATTTCCTTTCCTCTTTTCTGTCAGGGAAAGAAGAGGTTGCGTACCTTTGACATAGAAGTTAATATATCAGCCAGGAAGAAGTCAGCAAAAGCTATTGCCTGTATTCACGCCAAAAAGAATCAAATTAGAATTTTAGTGACTTCTGGAAGCTTTATATCTGATCCACATGATGAATGATATTTTATTAGTCTTGTAGAACTGTCATGAAATTGAGAACTAAGATTAAGCTGCTCCGTGAAAAGAATATACTTCCACCATTCAAATGTGAATTTGAACTTTGGCAGAACAATGTCTGTTTCCTGAAGAAAATCAATCCATGTGGCAGATTTCACATTTGGAGAAGGAATCCTTTGCAAAATCACCTAATGATTCCAAAATCTTCCTAAATAAACAATTCTCCTAGAAGCTAACAAAAAAGGTTCCAATCTGAAACACGTACTAAATCAAAGAAATAAGTAGATTGCTTCACTTTTAGGCAAACAAAGGAATAGAATTTCATCACATTCATTTATTTTACAACCGGGAGAGTTGAAAATATTTTTTGATTTACAAGATCAGCACACTTCTCATTATAAAAATTCAAGTAATGGAAACTTGCCTGCAGTGGGAAAATTATCCTCCAAAGTGTTCTTAACAAGAAGTAGCGAGATGATAAATAGAAAATATCAAAGGGAAATATCAGAGCCATGGCGAAAGCAGCATATAAGAGCACCTGCAATTGCATGAAATCCATTAACATAGCATAAAACAATCACATTTATAGAACATCTGCGAGTCTTAACTTGTACTTCAACAAAAATAGAGTAAATAATTGAAAAGATATGCGAGACTCTCTACCAACTAATAAAAGTGAAGTTAGTAGTAAAATCAGTATATTTTGACACTACTTTCAAAAATATGACGTAGAGCAAACAATTTCTTAATACCAACTCTGTCTATGTATGAGGGCAATTAGAAATATGAAAACTTAATAGGATAAATAACTTGAACATTTAATGCAAGTAACTATAACTTTAGCATTTTGTATGACTTAATAAGTTAAGAACAAAATTCTTTCTAGCTGAATTTCAGAAGTAATGGTACTCATCCCTTGTTATAAATTTACCAAAGCTTCTTTTGTTTAAAAGTTAGTATGACTAGCTCAAATACATACAAGTTAGATTAGCAAAAGCAAAACACTATCATCCAATTGGTGTAGGATGCATCTATTACACTGGTTGAGATGCAGCCAACGAAACTTCTCCATTTGAGTAGAGATAGAGATAGGCAGTCATGCTAGTTGGCACGATGATGGTCATCCAGGTAGCACACTGCAATGTAAACAGAATTTGGATAAATTTCTACTATGCATCTTCAAATAGATAGTACACAATATGAAAACAGAATACTAACAGCCAGTTCCTATTGAAGTTAAGTGACTTGATGTAGTTGTATATTAAATATGTATAGATTCACAAAATATCTAGCTTCGTTAAGTTAAAATAGAAAAATACTATAGAGTATCCAATAGAATATTGTGTTGAATATTCCATCAGACAATTTCTACAAAAAAAAGCCCTTGAGTATGTTGTTAATCAAGTGAATAAGAAATGCTCTCATATTTCTTCTCTTTTCTGCTTTCACATATATCTGAGCGTCTATGATGATACTAAAACAAACATGATTTGACTGGACAAGGAGTTTAAGATATTAGTTTAACTTATATAATATACAAGCAGTAGCGGAAGAAAATATTGAACTAACATTGCAAGTTAGCCAGAAAGAAATTTGATCAGTTAAATAGGTTTGTAATCGAAGAACTTGTGGAAAATGTATGAAGCAATACTTTTAATAGAATATTTTTGCAATGAAAAGAGTAATATAAATTTGGGTAAGAGAATAACAGTGTATTAAGTAAAAAAATTTGGCCTAAATGGGAAAGCTTATCATGCCCAAGATACTAGAAACTGCAGATTCATTTTAACATGAAACAGAGAACAGTATCCTGGAAGAATTCTCAAAGAGCACCATAGCACAATTAAGAAAAGGTTTTGTCTAATTGACAAAGCATTTTTAGCACCAAATGAGTTGCCTCACAGATGTATTGGATGCTGAGAATACATAAAAATCATAATACAGTACCTTCCAAATCTCTCTGTGAGTGAGATGATTTTGATTGAGGTCAAAAATTTTAGCAAAGTCAACATTAGCCTGTGCAAAAACCCATAGGTTCATGCCCCAAAACCAAACCATTATGGTCTGCAGCACCAAAAACCAAGAAAATACTAGTAAGAGGAAATAATGCACAAAGTGCTGTTAGATGAGCTAGTATGAAGATAACTGACCACAAGTAGCAAAGGATTGTAATAAAGAAAAGCCTCATACAGGAACAGATCACGGAGGTTTACACTCATTCTCATGACTGAATGCCAGCTGATCTGCAGACTAACGACAAATATTGACAGCAGATGCTAATAGATACATTCACAGGAAAACAAATCCGTAAATCCTTATGGAAAAACAAATAAAAAGCCGTTTACTGACCTTGCAACAAGTAACACCCCAGATGAGAAACAGAAACACCTGAACAGTAAAACGTACTTAGACTCAAAAGAAGTTTTGAATTTTCTTTGAAGAACAATAAAAGTAATTTGCAAAAGAGAAAAAAAAAAAGGAAATTAGGACACACAGTCATCATATCATGCTTAAACCTGAAGAATGGTAAAGGCAAATATAAATTGACATTTCGAACAGGATATACAAGTCTGCCATCACTCATCAGGTTATTTATTTTAAATTCTGACAATTCTTCTCTACACTGAAAACTACCCTCTTGAATGATTTGAAGGTAGTTCTATGTTCAGGTAACTACTGAAAGTCAGCCACTAAATTTTAGAAGTAGGACAGTCCAGTTGGACATTGGTGCCATAGCTCACACTAGGAATTCTATCAACATTCCTAATCTATTCTCCTAAAATAACATTAAGTAAGAAAAAAAAGAAGTTAAAAAATAAAATAAAACATTTGATCCTTAAGAATGAACATTTCATGTTTTAAAACTGACAGGAATTGGGACCTTAAGTCTCCATAGCAGAACAGGAGATGGAATTATCCTCATAGTGCTAGATGGTGTGCTCACACCCTTCAATTCATTGTCCTCTATTCTATGCAGAATTGCTTCTTCAAAACCACTACCAGGTTCAAATGTACCTAAGAGATTACAACTATTAGAAGTCTAATAGCATAACCAATGAGGAAAATGAAAACAGAGAGCAAGTATCGAATATACACATCAAAGGGACAATTCTGTCTTACCAAAATCAAAAACAACTGCTCGGCTTCCAGATTTCCATAGATGTGGACTGTTGGAAGGAGCATCCATAAGACTTCCAAATATAGATTGAAGTAGCAGAGAGAATGAGGGCGATAACTTAAGCAGCTATGTTCACCCTGAAACCTACAAGTAGAAGAAATAATCATACAATTCAATGGGTTGTAAACTAATGGACTTCTGAAAATAAATTTCCACTAAGCACTTGTACAAGGAAAATGCAACCTCGAGAACCAGCTCAGAAAGACACCAAGAAGTCCATGCAAATAGATGCAGTGAATACTGCTAGGAACACTGAAAATCTAGTGTAAAACCAATTTATTGTGTTTTCACCAAATGAAGGAGTATAAGTAGAGCTCTGCCAACATACACACTTACCCTCAACATAGAGAATAGAATCAGATGTACTAACTAAAAGATGTGAATATTTTGCAGATTGACGTGTTAGTTTATGACGAAACTTAAATGCGTATCCTAGCCAGATGAAAAAATAGAACGAATAGACATAGATGAGAAAGAATGCATCAAAGTATATTTAAGAAAAAACTGCCCTCCAATTTGAGAAACCATATTTCAATAATGGGCTTCTCTAGATTTCCTCTATTGGTAGCATACAAATACTCAATTGCTGTATTGCACTCTAGTTCACTAACACACTTTTAGACCATAATTGAGGCCATCTACAATGATGATAATAAAGGATGATCTTACTCTCATGATTCTGATAGCACACTAAGGAGCTCGCAAGCACATGGGGAAGCTGCTAAGGAGTCACCTTGACCTTCTATGACGATGTCGTATGCTAGAGAGCTAGCCGGGCTACAAATGAAGACCAAGAAATGTGTTTTTCTTGAAGATGAGGTAATAGGCTTTGAAATGCCTTATAAACATTTTAATGTTCTTCTGACATCATTGGAAGATGATCCGGAGTCAATTTAGACCTAAGAAGCAGCTAAAAACGGAGTTCAAGCTCAAGGACTGAGCTAGTGCACCGTACTGACCTATGCCAAGATAAGAATTGTAGAAGTTGAAAGTTAGTGTGTCGCACTGGTGTTCAATGCAGTAGTTCTTAATCATAAGCATAAGTAAAATTTATTCATAGTTGGTTAGTCCCCAAGGTTGGGCTTCTCATTTTTCATAAATGTGTTTACCCACTTTTTGCTCAACTTGGTTCCAACTCCATACGAGCCCCTACTTTTCGGAGGGCCAGCAGGATAATAGGAGCTCAGCTCATGCGTTGGTTTACTTTTACTGAAAGAACCTTTGCTCTGGATTTTGTTGCAGCAATCGCTTTTTATCTCTTGCACAATCTTATCCCAAGTACAAATATAACTTTTAGGCTTTTCTCTTTTTACTACTTTTGATTAAACTATTGATCTTCGTAATAAAACTCAATTCCTTCGTTAAGTTTTTTTCCTTTGAGATAAACTTGACTGGGATTATATTTCAATTCCAAGGTTTTTCATTTCTACACGTGTAATTATAGGGTTGAATTAGAATTCAGGTCGGGTTTCTTGAATTGGATCATTGTTTGAATATTAACAAGGTTTTGATATTCAAACATTGATTATTGTGTTAGTTTCAGTAAACAACTACTTTTATTTTTTTTAAATCACATTATTATTTTCTTTTCCCATTAATTTCAATTGCAAGCGCCAAAATCTAAATTTAGATATTGCCTCCGTCAATAACATCCCCATAATTTGTTATCAGAGCTTTGCCTCATCGGGTATTCTTATAGTCGAACTCTGCTAAGTAATTGTAGGCAAAAGTAAAAGAAAAATGATGAACCAGAGTCTAGGGCAGCGGACTAAACACCAACATGGCGCGCTGACTTGCACCTTCAACAGTTCTTTTCTGACATAAATCAATGCACAACACTGGCTCAACAGTTGAGACTGAATTTATTTTTTGCGGCTTCTTGGGTCCAAATTGACTCCGAATTTTCTTCTAACAATGTTACAAGCACATTAAAATGTTTATAAGGCATTTCAAAGTCTTTCAACTTATTTTCAAGCTGAATAGGCTTCAACTAACTTCTTTTGAAACTCTGGAGGGCACGATTTTGTCATAAGACGCTGAGGCGAGTCATTGGCAGAACCAAGTTTAAAACTTTATTACTAGACTTTGTTTGTATTTGGTTTGCATCTAGCCAATTTCCTAAACATAACTACTTCTTCTCCTTGTATCCTCTAATAGTTCGCTGAATTCCCTACACTTTGTTTGAATTTGGTTCTGCATCTAGCCAATTGCCACTATCTTGCTAGTTTTTTCATTCTTATCTCGAGAAATCTCTCCATAACTAATCCAATATTATTCGTTCGTATGTTCATTTTTGTCATGCCATATTTCTCTCTAATCAAATGAGGTAATATCTCTTTCAGTCGAACTCGGGGTTAATCATCTTTCCTACCAACAACCACCAAAAAAGATAGAGGAACCTTAAGTGAATTAAAGAAGAAAATACCTTCTATTCAAGCTAAAATAGTTTTTCCTTCCATCACTTGAGAAAATGTGAATCAACCGGAATCGTATATAGTAGTTGTAGCAACAAATCAAATTCTAGTTCTAACATTGCTTGAAATTTGCCACATACATACATATACACATACACATACACATACACATACATACATATATACATAATAAACTGGGATGGAATAAAATAAAGTTTTGCAAGCCTCATTACGTGAAGCTTACAGATAATGCAAACGACTCAGAATCCAAAACAAAAATAAATTGATCAAAACAGAAAATCAATATAGAGCATAGTCAATTATTTGACCGAGTAATTCAATAATTCTCTAGATCTAAACATCAAAAGTAAAATTTCTTCACCAAAAATCTAAAGCATTAATATGAATATAGAGATCGATGCGAAGAGTGAACTTACACTGAATTTGATGAGGAAGTAGCGAGGCTAATCGGATTCTCATGCACTGGTTCAGCATTCAATTTCGCCGGCAAAAGACATTAACGAGATTTAATTTGCATGGAACAGACATTGAGAGCAGATAACGCACCAGACCTACTACTATCTTCTGGCAGACGCTATCTATATAAGGAAAGGTGTTAAGTCCGGTGAGGTGGCTTGACATTCTAATTTTATGCAAAAGACGTGAGACGCACTAGTTAGCATCTGTACTGAATCAGATAATTTACATTTTAAATGTCACTGTCAGTGTATGCGCTTGTACTGAATCAAATAATTTACATTTAAATGTCACTGTTAGAGTGTGTGCTTGTGGTAGTCACGACTCACATCTCACATCTCACATCTGTGGCGAGAGACTCCGGTCACAGGTGGATTGGAGGTGACAAGCGCTGTATGACAGCTAGCTCTTACTCTTATATATATATATATATTCTTAAACTCCATATTCAGTCAAACTAAGATACATAAATTAAAATCGAGATAGTATTGTTTATCAAGAAATTGGTACAATTGGATTTATAGTGTGATCAAAGACACGCAATACATTTTGATTCACGAATTCGATATTTGTACGAGCTAATAAAGATAGTGCAAACATGATTAACGCATGAAAGACAATAGACAGAGCATTCAGAATAATAACATTCGAAGCAACAAGTTTCAATATAAAACCTAAGATATGTTCGAAGCTTCTGGATCCTGCATATCATGAATGTATATTCTTGGCAAGCTTCCTCGGAAGTCCGATAAATAAATGAGAGTAAGACAGATTTTATGAGAGAAAATAATGAAGCATTGTATTGTGTCTTTCACCAACTTACTTTCACAAATGAATAATGTCATTATTTATAGGCGTTAGTTATAGCACAATGACTAATAAAATAGCTCCACCTAAGGCTTATAGTACATAAATCTATGAAATTATCCTATCCATACAATGTTGTTTCCATATTGTTAGCTAACAACTCAATGTGATTAGCGGGATCCTTGTACAATCTTGTATATGTATCATTATCCTTTTCATTATAACTTCAAGCCTCGAATCATAATTTCGAATCATGAGTCAGTGCTGTTCCCCTGCTGTTTTCATTCGACTAATTCCCATATCAGGTCTCCCCAACACCAAATGATGATTCTGATATGGCTTTGAGATTCTTGTTTACTTTTCATTTAGCCAACCTGATATCTCCTCGTTAATGATACCTTGTCTCCAAGTGGCATCATCTTGTTTCGGCCACGTATTCGATATAGTTTTACTCCATATAGATTGTCCCCCTGTTTTTGGTTACTTAGGTGATAGTACTCGGCAAGCGGAGAAGTTTTCAACACCTCCTTTAGGTAGGAAAAACCAAAATACCTTTTTGGGTGGGAGAAGTAGTGAAAACATTTTCTGCCAACTAAAAGAACGTCTCTCGCATCACATTAAATACAATTCATCATGTGTCATCCAATCCATTTCTAGGAGACATAGCATCGATCAAGGTCCTTCTTGCTTTTCTTTTTTCTATAAATAACAGTTGCCTTCACTTATTCTCACTTTACCTTTTAGCACTTCTTCATTTTCTCTTTAACTTCTAATATCTTAGTTCTTCATATCCTTGAATCTTCGTATTTTCAGATCACCTTTTTCTTCAAAGCTCCATTCTTATTCAAATTTTTATCTTCTTCAAACATGTATTCTTCTAAGAATGTTAATCGACCCAACTCGTCTTCTTTGACCGGAGGAGGGACAAAGGAAGGAAAGGACCTGAGGTTCCTCCTCCCGAACCTTCCATGGACATGATAGTTCCAAAATTCTGAAACTTCCAAATGACTTTAAATCTTGAGCCACTTCTACCAGTCAGGCCGGGGATCAGGGAGAACTTATCAATGAGTATATTTCTTCAGTCACAGATTCACATATTCCCACTATTGCTAGTGGCCTGTAACACCCCAAACGTCCCTAAAATCAGACCCTAGACATAAAACAGATAACTAGTAGGAAGTGAACTTCTTTCTTAGAAGGACTCACACCACGAGTCATGGGAAGACTCGTGGTGAGTAGTTTAGAGACATCCCATGTTCCCTGTTATCATGACTCAGACCACGAGTCATGGGATGAGATGACAAGTCGTGGTCTATCTCGTCTTGAACCGTCTAAAAAAAGTCCCGCAACTTTACATTTTACTCCCAAAAATTACGAGTACAAGCCACAAATCGTGGTATCAAAGGACGACTCATCCTGACAGTCCTGGGTAGGAGTTTTGCAAGTGCTCAAGTCATCCAGTGACCACGAGTTCAGATTACGAGTCGTGGGAGGATAAGATGACTCGTGGAACAACTAGTTGGGACTGGACGATAGTGATAACGCTCAAACCACACCTCTTATTGAAGTGAGAAGCGTACGTTGTCAATAAAGAACCCAACTAGAGGTTGGGGTCGATCCCACGGGGAATATGGAAGGATATAGAAGAACGCTAGTGTTTAAGCTTTTTAGTTAATTATTTCCTAAGAGGGGGGATTTGTAAAATTAATAAGTAACAATGTTGAGAAATTGATATTTCCAAATTAATGCAATTAACTAGGGTAAGTGTTCCCCATGGATCCTTAACTACTTCGGGTTTTACACTAGTGATCTATCCCAATACTTTACTTATAAAACTGATAACTTAGGTTCATTCAATCGATCGACCAGTCCCTATTGAATGACTATACTCAATTACTCGACCAAGACTCGTGAGCGGTTTCAAACTATCCGTTATCACTAAGTTCCAGATAAAACTATCTTGCGACCATAGCTCAAGTTAATACAATGATCATCAAGATCAAGGCTCCGTTGTAATTCTTTTTCCTAATCTCTACCTCTTCGACCAAAGCAAGTAAAGAATTCGGGTACTTCCTAACGTTGCACACCGTTAAGAATCGTTAAAGATGAAGAGAACACAATATGAGCGTTTAGTATTAGTTTTAGAATCACTTCGTGCAAACCCTAGTTTGTTAATTCACCATGGTTCCCACAACCCTAGTTGTGTTAGTTTTAGCCTATCATGTTCATAAATAAATTAATAGTATTCATAAATAAAAACTAAAATTTATACTTACAACAATGATTAGAAGAACCTTCACTTGATTAATGCAAAATTGAGAACAACTTTACAATCGTCTCAAAATATGTCTTTTCAAATTTATTGTAAACTAAGAACTCCAAGACAAAAAAACTTCTCTAAACCTTATGTCTTCACAACTTCAAGACTTTTTTTACTTCACTATTACGTGAAAATAGAAGGGTATTTATAGTAGTTTGATGCTTTCCTTCTTCCTTGATGAATTTGGCTTGGGATTGTAAAGTTTCTTTTCCTAGTTGAAGAGGGAAGTCAATTTTGGCCATTTGTTACACCTTGACACGTCGCCCTTGTCAATGTCGTGTCCTCGCGCCGCGTCGCGTGTGCCACTGCGCCGAGGAGACAGTGCCTTGCGCCAGCCAATGCGCAGGAGAAGGCCCGCGTCGCGCCTGTCCACGCGCAGGAATCAGGCCGTGTTGCGCCTGCCAACGCGTAGGGAAGCTGGCCGCCTCGCACCTGGCCATGCGCCATTTTAGTGCCGCGCGGCGCCTGGCATTGCACCAGCGTGCTGCTGCCTCGCGCGACTGTGTGCCAACCTCGTGTGAACTTCAATCCTTGCATCCTTCATTTCCACTTCTTCTCATATATTCCAAAAGCCTTAAATACACCCAAATACATCATTTTAAGCCCTAAAAACATCTAATCACACGTGTTAGTCATTTTCACAAATATATAACATAAACACATGCAAACACACATAATTTGTTCTCAAAACATAGTAAAGTATGGGCAAAAATATGTCTATGAAGTGCGTAAATACGCCCTTCATCAACACCCCACACTTAAACTATTGTTCGTCCTCGAACAATCTACAACTTCTCTTCTCACATTTAAGCACAAAATTCATCCTATGAATAGGTCTACTTACACTTAGGATCATGAGACAAATCAATGAAGCTCAAATAACTCACTTGCATGCATATAGGTTCAACATTAAGATGTCAAAGTTTGAAATTATTTAGCTTTTGAAAACTAACTTATCAAGACATATTTTGGGCCAACATGAATTATTTGTAATTTAGCAATCAAGATTAAACCAAAGTCTTACCATTGTGCCCTTCACAATTTGGAGAGATGCCCGTTTTCACACAAGATATAGAATAAGATTAACTTGGGCACAAATAAAATAATTTCCGCACACTCTCACAAAAGAACTCAATATACATGCAAAAGACGACCCATATGCTTGCCCTTAGTGTAATACTCCGCTAATATAGAATTATAAATCGAGGATCAATAAAGACTTTAATTTGGTTGTAATGCAGGCCACGGGGCGGGTAGGAACTATTTGGCCAAGATAGTGACTAAACTCCCTAAGCACTTTAATACTTCACAACACTTTGAATTTTTAGCACTTTCCTCAATTTCCAAATTCTCTCCTTATACCTCCTTTTATTTCTCAAATTTTCAACTTAGGTGACTAGTGGGGATTTTTCTTTCAACAATGAGCTTATTCACACATATTTTTTTTTCTCTTTTATTTTTCTTTCTTCCGTTCCCACCCTTTACACACCCCTACTCTAGCCACCCTCAACTTAAGCATTTTTCTTATGTTGAGGTTCACAATATCCAAGGAAGGACCAGGGCAAAAACAAGTTCATGGTAAACAATGGGTACGGTTAAATCGTTAAATCATGATTTTTTTTCATCTTCAATTTGTCAAAGCTCTTTCTTCTTTTTGTTTTCCCACTAAAAATCACCCTCCTTGTTTAGAAAAATTTCACCTTTTTCTTTTCTTCCAATTCACCACACTTTTTAGCTTTTCCCTTCACTTCTCCAATTATGCTCCTTTCATACAAAATTTTTTTCATTAAAGTGCTCTAGGAGTCATTTGGGTCAAATACAAGTCAATAGAACAAAAAGGAATTCAAGCTTATAATATGGCTATCAAAAGAATAGGCTAAGGCTCAACATGGCTAACTAGGATAATTACAATCAAGCTAGGTAAAATAGGATAAAAATAGGCCTATCAAAGAAACGCCTATATCACTTCCTAAATCCATCATTCATATTTTTCTTTGCACACACAGAGGGAAAGTTCTAGACATCAATTTACAAGCATGGAGTATATCAAAAATAATTCCTCACACATTGGCACAAGATGGTTTAACAATGGAAATCAAGATCACATAAACACATATATTCATATTGCATGCATAACATAATTAAGCCCATTTTTTCAAGTACAAGAGTCAATTTCCAAAAGACTACGTGTTTCTACCTTTTTCATGCATTTTTAAGTGAATTTAATAAAGTCTTAATGATACATAAAAGTGAAGCACCTAGCATTCGTAAGGCTCAAGTCTTGTTCTTCCTAATGACTAATTTATCCTTAATACAGTCGTCATCCATCCATCATTGGGCAAAGTCATGACTCAATGACTAAAAAATATAAATAAAAAAAATCTAGACTCTCTAGTCTGTTCTAAGGGACTATCCACTGGAAAAGCACCGAAAACAAAAATTGGAGGACCCAAAATAAAATAAAACTAAAAAAAAATACTACAAACCCACAAGCATTCATGATAAATCATAAATCCCAAAAACAAATTAGGCCTACCATGTGCAAATTTAGCAATTAAGGAATGCATGGTAATATGAAGTTCACTTCTCTCACCCCACACTTAACTAGTTATACTGTCCCCAGTGCTAAAACAAATAAGCATAAAGTAATAGAGTGCAAGAAGAACTCCCTGGGCCTCCACTCCTCATCGTTTGTGGGGGGTAAGAACAACTTCCCACATCTATGTATTTCATGCTCAAATTGTTTTATTGAAAATTATGAGCTATCACCTACACACTTAAACAAACACATAAAAGCGAAAAATTATCTTGGGTTGCCTCCCAAGTAGCGCCTGATTTAACATCGCGACACGACACAGGTATCTTGATTACTCAGACTTCATCAAGATACCTGTAGAGACCGTGGTCACATCTTTGCTGCTTGTTTTACCACGCCCCCCTATGACAGGTCAGAAAATAAAAGAAAAACAAAAAATAGGAAATAAACACTAAAAGTTAAACACAAGCAATTAATCTAATCCTAAATCGTATTCCCCGGCAACGTCGCCACTTTTTGATAACACTCAAACCACACCTCTTACTGAAGTGAAAAGCAGACGTTGTCAATAAAAAACCCAACTAGAGGTTGGGGTCGATCCCATGGGGAATATGGAAGGATATAGAAGAACGCCAGTGCTTAAGCTTTTTAGTTAATTATTTCCTAAGAGGGGGGGATTTGTAAAATTAATAAGTAAAAATGTTGAGAAATTGATGGTTGTTTCCAAATTAATGCAATTAACTAGGGTAAGTGTTCCCCATGGATCCTTAATTACTTCGGGTTTTACACTAGTGATCTATCGCAATACTTTACTTATAAAACTGATAACTTAGGTTCATTCAAACGACCGACCAGTCCCTATTGAATGACTATACTCAATTACTTGACCAAGTCTTATGAGCGGTTTCAAACTATCTGTTATCACTAAGTTTCAGATATAACTATCTTGCGACTAGAACTCAAGTTAATACAATGATCATCAAGATCAAGACTCTATTGTAATTCTCTTTTCCTAATCTCTACCTCTTCGACCAAAGAAAGTAAAGAATTCGGTCACTTCCTAACGTTGCGTACCATTAAGAATCGTTAAAGATGAAGATAATACAATATAAGCGTTTAGTATTGATTTATCACTTCGTGCAAACCCTAGTTTGTTAATTTACTATGGTTCCCACAATCCTAGTTATGGTAGTTTTAGCCTATCATGTTCATAAGTAAATTAATAGCATTCATAAATAAAAACTAAAATTTATACTTACAACAATGAGCGGAAGAACCTTCACTTGATTAATGCAAAATTCGGAAGCAAAACTTTACAATCGTCTCAAAATATGTCTTTTCAAATTTATTGTAAACTAAGAACTCCAAGACACAAAAAAACTTCTCTAAAACTTATGTCTTCACAACTTCAAGACTTTTTTTTACTTCACTATTACATGAAAATAGAAGGGTATTTATAGTAGTTTGATGTTTTCCTTCTTTCTTGATGAATTTGGCTTGGGATTGTAAAGTTCCTTTTCCTAGTTGAAGAGGAAAGTCAATTTTGGCCGTTTGTACACCTTGCCGCATCGCCCTTGTCAATGTCGTGTCCTGGCGCCGCGTCGCGTGTGCCACTGCGCCGAGGAGGCAGTGCCTTACGCCAGCCAACACGCAGGAGAAGGTCCCCGTCGCGCCTGCCCACGCGTAGGAATCAGGCCGTGTCACACCTGCCAACGCACAGGGAAGATGGGCGCCTCGCGCCTGGCCATGCGCCATTTTAGTGTCGTGCCGCACCTGGCATTGCGCCAGCGTGCTGCTGCCTCGTGTGGCTGTGTGCCAACCTTGTGCAAACTTCAATCCTTGCATCCTTCATTCCCACTTCTTCTCAGATATTCCAAAAGTCTTAAATACACCAAATCCATCATTTTAAGCCCTAAAACATCTAATCACGTGTGTTAGTCATTTTCACAATTATATAACATAAACACATGCAAATACACATAATTTATTCTCAAAAAATAGTAAAGTATGGGTAAAAGTATGTCGATGAAGTGTGTAAATACGCCCTTCATCAGACAAAAATTTTATTATATTTTTTCAAGGGTAGTTCCATAACTTCCTATGCTTTTAACTCCTAAACCGTGCCATTTTGGGTTTTGTTTGACGGAACTTAAGGGGTCTTAATATACTAGTCTCCCATTCCCTCACATATCATCGAATACTTAGAGAAAATGTAGCTCTCAAGCTCTCAAGAAAAGCTAGGGTTATTCATCTTCAACCACTGAATTCTCAAGCCATAAGCAAAAATTCTTCAATTCAAGTATGTGGGATCATCAATAAGGGTTTCCTTGCACCCTTATGCCCAAAACCTCAAGCTTTAGACTATGTTTTAGTATTGTTCGTTGAACTCATGATTTCTAAGGTAAATAACTCTTTATGTAAAAACCATAGATTTTCATATGTAAGTTTCTCTCATGATTTTTATATGTATTTTATGATTATGTATGAGCTAAATCCTTTGAAAAACCTCTATATATCTATATGCTCAGAACTTAGTAGGATTTTCCCAACATTAAGATTATTTTCAGAATGTTTTACAGTATTATGATATCATGACTTTAAAATCAGTTCATCTTGCGTTACTAGTTTAGTATTTCAGACATTTACGAACACAACATGATTTTATACTAGTCTATGCAAAACTTTTTAGACCTCAACTATAATTATGAGCATGTATATAGTTTTGAGAGTAATATTTAACACTGAGTGAATACAGGTTCGGATAACCTAAGTCACAAAACTACGCTCTACCGTAAGTCAAGGGGTCCTCACCAGAGAGTGTCTTCTCTCGCACGAATGGGCTCATGAGTGAATTCATGCCAGTCATGTTCATACCCTTAGAAAGGTATGAACACCCTCCTGACCAGGGTTACAGGTTAGGCTCCATGATGCTCACTTGGAGCATGTCGGTTATAGAATCTCCCACATAAATACTAAGTAGAAATTATACATGACCCATAGTTTCAGTATTTAAACGTACTTTATAACTTATAGACATGTTTAGCTTCATATGTGTGTTTTAAATCTTAGGTCATTATATGTCAGCTTATGTTTTTCCAAACATATTATTTACTAAGAATGATTTCATCTTTTAGCATAATATCCTATTTTACTCATGTTTTACTTATTTCACATACTCATTACATTCAAAGTACTGATTACATACTTCTTGTGTTATATTGTTTTATGATATAAGCTCAGATGCTCAAACTCAGCCCCGCAGTTAGACACGTCCCAGTACTCGAGCAACTATTCTTGTTGGTAAGTCCTCATCATATGAAAACAAGAGTTTAGTTACTTTCTTTATTTCATCATTTTAGTTTTTAGTATCTAGATCTAGTTGTGGATTTGTCCCTTTAGCTTGTCAGTCTTAAAGGCTTTCAGACATAGCTAGATGTTCAGTTGGGTCAGTTCTCAAATATGTTTTCATATTTAAACATTTATTTATAAATTTAGAATATTTTAGTTATGTGATATCATTTCAGTTTTAGCTTTCGTTCAGTTTATTTAATATATGTTTAGTGTCTTTCTAGTACCAAGGTTTAGCTTGGGGCCACTTGTGGTTCTAAGTACCGTGTCACTACTAGGGTGTAACTCGAATCATGAAAAATTTGGTATCAACGCATTAGGTTTAAGGTGTCCTGATAACATCCAAATCCACTCCTCAAATGAGAGAGTGTACACGATCGTATGTAATATAATTAACCCAACTAAGAGTTGGGATCGAATTCACAGAGAATAGGGAGTGATGGCTACTAAAGTTGTATATTAATCTAAACTAACTAGTATCATTGCATCGTAATTTAGAAAGTAAATATTTGGGGAAAAATAAGATCACTATATGATTCTAAAATAAATATAAAGATAGGGTAATACTAATTGAAGCAACAATGGGATCAAATACTAAGGATGCACTATTGACGGGACGTCGATAGGATTGGGGTTAATCGAATAGTCTAAAGAATCAACTACTAGCATGAATAGCCATAGATTAGGTTGTACCCGATGTCGTTCGATCATTTGGGTACATTCTACTTAGATTCTTTTGAAACCCAAGACCATATAAAAAATTATCCATATTGACTTGGAGAAGAATTAAGCTATTTCTAGCCTTAACTCTTGAATGAGTTATGAAAATGGGTTTTTGCTATCTCTAACCTAACCCATTTACAAAACTCAGTTCCCCATTAATGCTTTCTCACCCATATCATACTTCCCTTTTTCAAGCAAAAGCAAGATAAGTAAACACTATCTACTTTTGCAACCATAAATATTTTAATTAAAACTTAGAGAAAGCATTAGATTCATGCACAATAAGTGATTCTAAGACCAAATCAACAACACCCAATCCAATGTAAACCCCTATCAAGCACACACCCCTAGCAATCAAATTAGTTACTCATGAATGTGGACAAGAGAATTATATCAACAAGATATTCAATAATATTCATCATTGAGTAGTAAAATTAGCTTCAAAGTATGCTTCAATGGTGGGTTCTTACATTACAATTTGAAGAATAAGAAGAAGAAGACTAACTCTCCTTTCTCTCTATGTTTCTCTCTCTATAAAAATTGATATTCAAAAAGTATTTTTCGTCTAAGATTAAGGTGTGTACAAATTAGAGAAAATCTGCTCCTCTTTATTTTGCACGGATTCCTATTTTTCCCTGAGAAGCTTCCAAAATGTCCTTTGTGCCAAAGCTGAACGATTTTACTCTTTTCAACATGGACTCACTTGAAACGCAGGTGCCCATCCGCAAGATACGGTTGCTTCACAGGTTCTATCATATCGCCCTGTGAGACGCATTCCACAGTTCTCTACAGCTTCAAACCAATGCAACTCTGGGCCTCACTTGCATTTCACTGGTGGCAGACCTGCAAAACGCAGGTCTTCAACTTCCATCACTTGCACTTTATTGAATTCCTTTGCTTTCATTGTTTGAGCCTAATATCTACAAAATCAAAGGAAAAAGGCATAAAACCTTAAGCTCATGCTTAAAAGCCTAATGAGTTGGTAAATTACCAACTCATCAAACCCCCAAACTTGAACCATTGCTTGCTCAAGCAAGGAATTTCCTCACAGATGAGAAATTGAATTTAAATTGTTATACCCCGGAAGCCCAACGATCAGACCCGGGAGTTGAAATGAAGAAAACTGAAAATCTAGCACCAGGTCACAAAAGGAGTCATTTTGTGACCTGTGGGGTAGACCATGGGTCATGAGGAGAATCGTGGTGAGGTTCAAGTCTTGGGTTGAAATTTTGGAATTTGAGGTCCTCACAGACCTAACCACGAGTCATGGTCAGCCTCCACGACTCGTTGAGTCAGTCGTGGGAAAGGGTTTAAGGAAAGTGAAGGGAGTCTGGCAGTGTACCTTACGGGAGGTCTCCGCGAGTCGTGGTCAGTCACCATGATTCGTGGGATCGGTCGTGGTTAGCTGGTTCGAAATAATTTGAAATCTTAGGCACTAAAGGTGATGAGTGGTGACCACGAGTCATGGTCACCAGCAACGACTTGTGAGGTCCCCCGTGACGAGCCCCAGATGACTATTATACGGTGCACTCGACGGTCAATTCCATGACTTGTTCCTTTGGGTGACGACTCGTCCAGTCCCTCGTGAGGACTGGTAGTCAGTTATTTCCTGTGAATTTAGTAAGGGCTTTTATGTAATTCCTATAATCCTAAGGCCTAAACTACGTCATTTTAAGCTATGAATGATGAGTTTTAATAGGGGTAATTTCATTTTAGGCCATTCTTACTCATGCATGCAAAGCTAGAGAGTTAGTGTCACGACCCGAGAGTACACCCGGATCGTAGACATGGGACAAGGAGTCCCGAGAGACTCCAAGTCAACCCATGGCGTGAGCATAACACTAATTCATTCATGTACAGCAGAAAACTTAACTTATCAATCATAAACTAACTTAAAATTATATCATGAATTGTAAGGAACGACAAACTAAAATACATTCGTCAATGACAAAATACTACACATAAGTCTGAAAGCCTCTAATCATAAATGACGGGTTGAAGGGACAAGACCCCAACTAACCCAAACAGTCTAAAAACATAAGATAAACAAGGTCAGAATGTGAAGCCCTCTGATCATGAGGTTTCATCACTGGAGATTTAGAGAAATTGAGTACAAACTAGGGACAATGTTGAGCCTGCAAACTAGATCCTGAAAATATATGGGTCAGTACTCGAAAAGTACTGAGTATGTAAGGTATGCAAAACAATGCTTAAAACATAAAAGTTATAAGAGTGGGGACATCATGATCATAAAACTGAAATCGTAAGTATATCGTAAGGCTCAATATTTTCAAAAATATTCACAAACCCATCAAAGTCATAACATGCGGGGAAAATATTTCATAAATCATAACTTGAGCAAAAAGAACATAATCATGCATATTTCAAAACCATGAGGAATAATGGGAGATTTCTATAACCGACATACTAGACATGAGCACACATGAAGTCCGACTTGTATGCCTAGTCGGGAGGCTGTTCATACCTTGCCAAGGGTATGAACCATGAAAGGCATGATATTACTCACGAAGGCCCTGTAGGTCATAGGGTACAATCACTGAGGAGGTCTCGAACATAGTCCTACGACGACACGTAGTTCTGAGATTCGGGGCGTAACCTAGGCCCCGAACCTACTCGGTGTTAAGTACTACTCCCAAAATATTCAACATGCTCATAACATTCGTATCATGACATGCATGGCTACTGAAAACATGGGAATCATAACATACTTGAGAGTTTGTATTTCTAGCCATGGAATTGGGCCTGTGAGTCGGCCAAAATCGTAGTTATAATTCATAAGCGACATGTGGGAATTTCCCATTGTTTCAAACACACTTGACATGTTTAAATTCATAAGAAAATGATCATGATAGCATGAGAAATCGAAACTTGAATACATGCTTTAAAATGTAAGAGAAACTCTTTCATGCTTTCGGAATCATCTTGACCATGAAATTCACTAAAGATTTTCCCATAATTGAGCATCCATACTTGTAGATATTTAAATCATGAAATATAGAATAAACAAGTAAAAATCAGCCCAAATAAATTCGAAAGTCGCGAATTGGACATGCTACAGTAAGCTCATTTCAGATTCTAAAGAATCATGCAAATTCATAAAGACCCATAAAGATTTGGCAGCTTCAACCTAGAAATTAAGAGGGATTTGGACATGGATAGGAATGAAACTACCCATTCAACACCCCACATACTTGGAATTTCGTGATTTTCCTACTCCATTGAAGAACCCTAAGTGAAATCTTGAAGAACTTAAAGAAAATGGCTTGAAACCCTTCCTACTCCTTTCTCTAGCACTTGAAATTTCTAAAATGCACTTAACAGGAGTTTTCATCCCTTAAAGACCCTGTTCCGACCTCAAAACGAAGTGGTTTAGGGCCCAAAAGCGTAGAGAAGTTGAAATTTCCCTAGAAAGCAGTTCTGGCCCCGACCACGAGTCGTGCCACTAGTCGTACCATCAATTCACGATTCGTGGTTATCTCTCGTGGTCACTTTACCCTTTTCCCCAACTTTTTGAACTTGGCCACGGCTTGTACCACCATCCTACAGGTCGTACTATCAACCGTGGTACCATACACCCAAACCACTACAACTTAACTACAACTCCTCACTACAACTCGTTGCTTCATCCTACGAGTCGTACCATGAGCCGTGATGACTCACTCTGACACCACTGAGATATTCGCCATGACTCCTAACCACAATCCATACCATCTCACCACGGTTCGTAGGACTACCCGTGACACAACCTCAAGCTCCCGGTCTCCTCACGACTCGAGTCACGAGTCGTAGGTCCTCTTTTGTGATATCACATAAGAAAGGGGAAATGATGGTACATGAGTATGCCTTTGAGTTCACTCGCTTATCAAAGTATGCCCTAAAGTTAGTGGTCGATTAGAGGGTGCGAGTGAGCAGATTTGTTCATGGGGTGGCGAACTATTTTGACAAAGATTGTAGGACTGCTATGCTCCACCAGGATATGGATTTCCCTCGGATAGTCTTATATGCCAGCAGATGGAGGCGGCACATTTGAGGGAGAGAGAGGCCAAAAGGGCCTGAACAGACAGCTATGGGTTCACTCAGCAAAGATCCGGCGGTGGTCACCGCCCTCAGATTTAGCAAAGGTCACTAGCTCCAGCACCATCATCAGCTAGTGTTCCATCCAGACCCAAGGGTGATCAGAGGAGTAGAGCCTCAAGTTCAAGGGACCATATGGGCATGCAGGTAGAGTGCACCTTTTCGGCTTGCGGGAAATGTGGAAAGAGTCATGCCAGGGAGTGCTTGCTAAGCTCAGAAATTTGTTATGGGTGCGGTAGATTCGGCAACATGCACCGAGAGTGTCTATTGGCTAGACAAGGTGGTGATAGAGGCCTTGCTCAAACTACCAGATCAGCAGCAGCTCCAGCACGCTCAGCTCCGCGGGGGTCATCCACTAGTAGGGGTGGCGGGTAGCTCCAAAACAGATTCTATGCCCTCGCCTCGTGTCAAGAGCAGGAGACTTCATCGGATGTGGTCACTAGTATGTTGCGAGTATTTCACCTTGATGCTTAAGCTTTATTAGATCCAGGGGCTACCTTATCTTTTGTGATACCTTATATTGCTAGTAGCTTTGGAGTCAGTTCCGAAATTCTGTCAGAACTATTCTTAGTCTCTACTCCCGTTGGTGATTCAGTTGTAGCTAAGCGAGTGTATAGAAGTTGCCCGGTCATAGTATTGTAGAAGGTCACCTCTGCAGACCTAGTAGAGTTAGCCATGACTGACTTTGATATTATTCTCAGTATGGATTGGTTGCATGCATGTTATGCTTCTATTAATTGTAGAACCCATGCGGTGGAGTTCCGCTTCTTGGGTGAGTCAGTTTTAGAGTTGAATGGTAGTTCAGCCGTGCCTGTAAGTCATTTTATTTCCTATCTTAAGGCCAAGAAAATGATTTCTAAGGGTTGTGTGTACCATCTAGTTAGGGTTAAGGATGTTGAGTCCGAGATCCCAACTATCTAGTTAGTTTCGGTAGTAAGTGAGTTCCCAGAGGTTTTTCCAGATGATTTGCTAGGAGTTCCTCCCCAATGGGAGATTAATTTTGGTATTTACCTTCTTCCCAATACACAACCTATATTTATTCCTCCTTATAGAATGGCTCTAGTCGAGCTAAAAGAGTTGAAGGAACAGTTGAAGGATCTTTTGGATAAGGGTTTCATTAGACCGAGCAAATCCCCATGGGGTCCATCAATTCTCTTTGTCCGGAAGAAAGATGGTTCTCTTCGTATGTGTATTGATTATCGACAATTGAACAAGGTCACTATCAAGAATAGGTACCCTCTACCAAGAATTGATGATTTGTTTGACCAGCTTCAGGGTGCCAAGTGCTTTTCAAAGATAGATCTCAGATCCGGGTACCATCAACTCAAAGTTCGGGAGGGCGACATCCCGAAGACAGCCTTCAGGATGCAATATGGTCATTATGAGTTTGTAGTTATGTCTTTTGGACTAACGAATGCTCCTACAGCTTTTATGGACTTAATGAACAGGGTATTCAAGACATACTTGGATATGTTCGTGATTGTATTTATTGATGACATCCTGATATACTCTTGGAGCGAGGAGGAGCATGCCGCTTATTTGAGGGTGGTACTACGGACTCTCAAGGATCACCAGCTATATGCCAAATTCAGCAAGTGCGAGTTTTGGTTGAATTAGTGGCGTTTTTAGGCCATGTGGTATCAAGTGAGGGCATAAGGGTGGACTCTTAGAAAAATAGAAGCATTGAAGAACTCGCCTAGACCGGTGAATCCTTCGGATATTCAGAGCTTTTTGGGCTTAGCTGGCTACTATCAAAGATTTGTTGATGGCTTTTCATCTATAGCAGTGCCATTGACCAAATTCACCCAAAAGAAAGTGAAATTCCAATGGTCGGAGGCTTGTGAGAGAAGTTTTCAGGAGTTGAAGACTCGACTAACCTTAGCACTGGTGTTAACGCTACCGGAGGGTACTGATGGGTTTTTAGTGTATTGCGATGCTTCAAGAATCGTCCTTGGTTGTGTTTTGATGCAGCACGACAAGGTTATAACATATGCTTCCAGATAGCTGAAAGTTCATGAGAAGAATTACCTGACCCATGATCTTGAGTTAGCAGCGGTGGTATTCTCCTTGAAGATATGGAGACACTATTTGTACGGGGTCCATGTAGATGTGTTTATGGATCATAAGAGTTTACAATATTTGTTTACCCAGAAGGATCTCAATCTTCAGCAAAGTAGGTGGTTAGAAGTACTTAAGGATTATGATATGAGTTTCCTTTACCATCGAGCAAGGCTAATGTAGTAGAAGATGCGCTTACTAGACTCTCCATGGAGAGTGTGTCCTATGTGGATGAGAGAATAAAGGAGCTGGTGAAGGATGTACATCGACTCGCAAGGTTGGGAGTTCGGTTGGTTGACTAGATCGATGGCAGTGTTATAGTTCAGAACGGATAAGAATCGTCTTTGGTGACCGATGTAAAAGCTAGACAAGACGAGGATCCCATTTTGGTAAAGTTAAAGGAAGTCGTCCAAAATCATAAGGTAGAGGTCTTCTCCAAAGGGGGAGATGGTGTGCTTCGATATTAGGGTTGCTTGTGTGTTCCGAACGTTGATGATTTGCAAAATCAGATGTTGTGTGAGGCTCATGGTTCCAGATATTCAATCCATCCAGGTTCCACCAAGATGTACCGTGACTTACGGGAAGTCTATTGGTGGAATGGCATGAAGAAAGACACTGCAGAATTTGTAGCTAAGTGCCCAAACTGTCAGCAAGTGAAGATTGAGCACCGAAGACCCAAAGGTGTGCTCTAAGATATTAGCATTCCTACTTGGAAGTGGGAAGAAATCAATATGGACTTCATCACAAGGTTGCCTCGCACTTGTTGCCAGTATGACTTCATTTGGGTTGTTGTATACAGGTTAACCAAAGTCGTTCACTTTCTACCGATGAAAACCATGGATTTGGCAGAGGATTATGCCAAACTATACATCCTAGAGCTAATTCGATTGCATGGAGTTCCCTTGTCCATCATATCGGACAAAAGTACCCAATTTACCTCTCAGGTTTGGAGGTCGTTTCAAAAAGGACCAGGTACTAAGGTTAAGCTTAGCACAACATTTCACCCGCAAACGGATGGTCAAGCGGAGCGGACAATTCAGACTCTCAAGGACATGTTGAGAGCATGTGTGATCGACTTCAAAGGTAGTTGGGATGATCATTTGCCTCTTATCAAGTTTTGATACAATAAATACTATCATTCCAGTATCCAGATGGCTCTGTTTGAGGCTCTCTATGGGCGGAGGTGTAGATCGCCTATTGGCTGGTTCGAAGTTGGAGAAGCTACAACGATAGGACCAGATTCATTCCGTGAAGTCATGGAGAAGGTTCAACTCATACGGGACAAGTTGAAAATAGCTCAAAGTCGCCAAAAGTACTACGCTGATGTGAGGAGGAGAGAACTTGAGTTCAAAGTCAAAGATTGGGTGTTTCTTAAGGTGTCTCCCATAAAAGGCGTGATGACATTTGGACAGAAAGGAAAACTCAGTCCTCGTTATGTTGTCCACTACCGGATTGTGAAGTGGGTTGGCAAGGTGGCATATGAATTGGAGTTGCCTTTAGAATTAGCTTCTATGCATTCCGTTTTTCATGTATCGCTCTTGAAGAAGTGTTTGGGTGATCCAGCTCTAGTTGACCCGGTAGACAGTGTCGGTGTGAAAGACAGCCTTAGTTATGAGGAAGTTCTGGTGGAAATACGTATCGTCAGGTTCGAAGGCTAAGGAACAAGGAAGTAGCTTCAGTCAAGGTTTTGTGGAGAAATTAGCACGTTGAGGGAGCTACGTAGGAAGCCAAAGCAGACATGATGGCTAGATACCCATATTTATACTCTACCGGCTCAGTTCCAGCTTGAGGTATCAGTTCTTTCCCTAAAACCATACTCAGTTTCCCGTTTAGTTCATGTACCCCGGTTTCTTTCATGTATATAGATGTATGTATGATTCATGATATTAGTTCGGCCATGTAGTTTGAATTGGGGTTGGTCGTTCTATCAGTTTTTAGCTTGTATGGTCAGTATTTGGGTATGATGATTGCATTCTCTGTTTTCTGTATGTTTTTCAACATTCAAAGATGAATGTTCCCAGGGGGGGGGGTATGTTATACCCCGAAAGCCCAAAGATCAGACCCGAGAATTGATACGGAGAAAACTGAAAATCTAGCACTAGGTCATAGAACAAGTCATTTTGTGACCCATGAGGTAGACCACGGGTCATGAGGAGACTCGTGGTGAGGTTCAAGGCTTGGGTTGAAATTTTGGAATTTGAGGTCCCCATGGACCTGACCATGAGTCGTGGTCAACCCCCACGACTCGTTGAATTAGTCGTGGGCAAGGGTTTAAGGAAAGTGAAGGGGCCCGGGCAATATACCCTACAGAAGGTCCCCATAAGTCGTCGTCAGTCACCACAATTCGTGGGATCGTCGTGGTCAGCAAGTTGGAAATAATTTGAAATCTTAGGCAGTAAAGGTGACGAGTGGTGACCACGAGTCTTGGTCACCAGCAACGACTCGTGAGCTCTCCCATGACGAGCCCCAGATGAACTATTAGATAGTGCACTCGACAATCGATTCCATGACTCGTTCCCTTGGGCGACGACTCGTCTAGTCCCTCGTGAGGACTGGCAGTCAGTTATTTCCTGCGAATTTAGAAAGGACTTTTTCGTAATTCTTATAATCCTAAGGCTTAAACTACATCGTTTTAAGATATGAATGATGAGTTTTAAGAGGGGTAAGTTCATTTTAGGCCATTATTAATCATGCATGCAAAGCTAGAGAGTTAGAGAGGTGATCAAGCTCATTCTTCTTCAAGTCTTCTTCAAACCTTCATTGGCCATTCAAGGGTTGGTAAAATCAGATCTTTCCCAGGTATGTAGGGTTACGAATGGGTGAATTCATTCATACCCATGTCCAATCTCTCTTTAAATCATGGAAATTCCTATGTTGATTCTGTGGGGTTTTAACCCAATGCATGAAATTTCTAATTCTCTACATGGGTATGATCTAAATGAGTTTTTATTATTGAATTATGAATCATGGGCAAGTTTTACGTTGTTTCAATTAAAATCATGTTTCAAACTTTATAAAAATAATGCCCATTTATTAGAAGTTCTTGAAAATTGAGATTTATGATGAATGTTCATGTATGATGAAATATTAATGATAAAAAACATATTTTCAAGTTACCCATGTTTATAATCATGTTTTCAAGTGAATTGAGAATTTTCAAGCATGTTAAAGTATTGGGCAATGCCCACATGTTCAAGTATGATTTACGATTTACGATATTAATTTCATGATTGATCGATTTATGATGTTGGCCGATTCATGGGCCCTTGATTCATGGGCCCTTGATTCATGGCTAAACATGTATGTAAATAGGGATCAACAATGTTAACATTTATTTGTCCATGAATCTCATGAATGATGTTTATGATTTACATACGAGCCTAATGTGCATGTGTTTGGGAGCAGTGTCCAGCATCGGTAGCACACCGTTCAAAGGACTACGCCGGTGTCTCATAACTATGTGCCACCGTAGGTTCATATGGATACATTACAAGGTTAATGGTGTCATGCCCCACCTTGGTAGGCACGACTGACACCTAGTGCCACACAGGGATCTAGACTAACATGACTGACCTATTGCACTACTGGTGCATGCCTGTAACTTAATTCAAGAAATCGATGAGCTATATATCAGTTGTAAATACAGCCTCTAGCCAACAAAGCCACCTGTAAAAGAAGACAGCTAACCACCAATAACACAATAATAGGGATTCTATGCGGCCCGACAAGACCACCATATTATCTAGTTATAACTGAAATGAAATTAGGCAACTAAACTACGCTATAGCTGACAAGGCCACTAACTGACAGCTAAGCAAGGACGCACTCAGCCATCACACGATATAAACATACGTAGGCCCCATACGGCTAACAACAAAAGATAACTACTGGAAACCTATAGCCGTCAACCTCTACGAGTGGAATAATGGTCGAGATAGGGCCCCGACCTACCCATAAACTGTACAAAAAAATAACAAACCTCTTCTAACTACCAACTCTGGAGGAAGGGAGCTAAAAAAATTATTAGCTCCAGCTGATGACTAAAAGGGTCTCGAACCGCGTCTATCCGCACCTATAGGCAAGTAATGCAGCACCCCAAGGATTGGCGTCAGTACAATGTGTACCGAATATGTAAGGCAGTAAAATAATAACTGAATGAAAGCTGATAAAACTAGAGTAATCATGAAGGAGGATAAGAGTTTAACCTGAATGATCTCACCATCTGAAACATCTAACTAACAAGTATACATACACAAACAAGAACCTAACCGGGCCCCCATAAGCCTGGAAGGTACAAACAACACAGAATAACCTACCTGGTCCCCCATAAGCCCCAGCAAGTACAAACAATGTACACTCTACCATCTGGTTACTTCAGATCCGTAAACATATTGTAACTCAGGAATACTCGTTCTCTAAAACTATATCTTAGCCGGGTCGGCTCCTATAGCTGTGTCTGTGTCTTAGCTGTCTGGGCTGTGTAACTGGACCCCGAGCCTTGGCCTGACTATGGGTCATAATGTGACTACTGTAACTGGATCCCCAACCTTGACTCGACTATGGATCATACTGTAACTGCTGTAACTGAGCCCCGAGCCTTGGCTCGACTAGGGGCTATAATATAATTGTTATAGCTGGAACCCGAGCCTTGGCTCTACTATGAGTCATAATAGAAGCTTTGAAAACTAAATACGACCCTCACAACCTCACTCTAGTCCCTCCGAACATCATACTGATCCTGCCAGCATAACCCTATAGGCATCAACATCCAAACCCCAAATATCATACACAACAATCAAGCTAGCTAGGGTTAACTCTGGTGAGGGTTACTATATCATCGCTATCATCTCAATTCAATTCATAACAGCTGATCAATATAGGTTTAATTTGAAGTACTATAGATATACAAGTCGTACTATCTTTACAACAAACATAACTTGCCAAAAAGGATAGCCTTACATACCTCGAGTGCCAAGTTTCGTTTAACTAGCGAGTTTCAACTTGTAATCGGCGGTTCTATCCAACTGCATCCCTTATACTAAGAAAAAAAGGGCTAACTTCAATACTAAACTCGACATAAATGATAACTTTTAATAATAATAGTAACTACAATTCAACTCTGAATAATTCAATGAAAACCCACAATTTCTCGAGAGCTTAGAAGGGAGAAATACTCACCTAAGGCCTGTGGCCGTTTAGGAGTCAATTTGGAATAATTTTGACAACTTTTACCCAGCGAGGTTCCGGTTTGCCGAGAAAATTTTAGAAAAATAACTCTGTAGAAATGCTTTCCACATGCTTAAGACTCATTACCTAAAGTTAATTTGCATTTGGATGACATTTTGTAGCGTAATTTGATGAAAATGGATTGGAAATTACATTCTCACTCTTCTCTAGCCGAGGAACAGTCTTTGTGATATTTAACAAATGACCAAGGTACTATACATATATATTATGGGCGGTGGTCAGGGGGGTCCGTGTCACAACCCCCATCGCACCAAATTACAAGTGTGACATGCCGCCCATCATAGAGGAGGGGGGTCCATGACACAGCGCCAGTCGCGGCCTGCTTTTGGCCCTCTCCCTCCCACTAACTCGACACCGTGCTCATGCGTCCTTTTCTCGAGCCTTTTCTTGTATGTGTCGTACTCTAAAAATCTCAGCTTATGTACGAATGCACCAATTAACAATAGAAACTTACAGGGTGTAACATCATCCCTTCCTTAGGAACATTCTCCTCGAATGCCAACTTCAGGCTTAAAGAAGTTAACTCTTTTTAAGTAGTACTGAGGAAAATTTCGGTAGAGTCTCCTCTGTAATATGGATTATTCAAAAACCTGAAACGCAGAAAAGTCCAACATAGGCACCTCACAGGACGCTACAAACCCTATTTCACCACAGAGAGGTATCCAGCTAAACTGTACTGATAACATAAGCAGTAAAGTAACAACTGAATAACAACATCACCTTAATTGCATAATCTGAATTAATCTTGGAACAAGTGAGGATATCTAGATCTCATATCGTCCTTAGCTTCCCAGGTTATCTCTTCTTTATTTTTGTTCCTCCACAACACTTTAACAGATGTGACATCTTTAGTTCTCAGTCTACGTACCTGTCTATCTAATATTGCAACCGGAATTTCTTCGTAGGCTAACTGCTCAGTAACTTGGACGTCCTCAACTGGAAAAACTCGGACGGGTCTCCTATACACTTTCACAACATAGACACATGAAATACTGGGTGAAAAGACTCTAATTTTGAAGGTAACTCTATTTCATATGCCACTCGGCCTATACTTCGAAGGATCCGATATGGACCAATGAACCTCGGGCTAAGCTTGCATTTCTTGCAAAATCTCACTCCCTTCATCAGCGACACTTTAAGGAATACCCAATCATCTACATTAAATTCCAAGTCTCTATGTCACACATCGGAGTAGGACTTTTGGTGACTCTGAGTTGTCAATAGCCTCTCTCTGATAAGTTTCACTTTCTCTTCTTACTGGTGAATCATATCCGGTTCGACTAACTCTGCCTCTCCTACCTCAAACCATCTGATGGGGGACCTGCATTTCCGCCCATATACTGCCTCATAAGGTGCCATCTGAATTGCAGAATGATAATTTTTATTATATGCAAATTCAATAAGGGATAAATGTTCATCCCATCTTCCTCCAAAATCTAGCACACACGCCCATAACATATCCTTGAGTGTCTAAGTGGTGCGCTCTGCCTGACCGTCTGTCTGACGATGGAATGTTGTACTAAGATTAACCTGTTTCCCCAAACCTTTCTAAAATGATTGCCAAAATCTAGCTGTAAATTGTGCCCCTCTGTCTGAGATTATAGATGTTGTGACTCTGTGCAATCGGACTATCTCTTTAATATATAGCTCGGCATAATCTTCAGCTAAGAATGTGGTCCGGACTGGCAGAAAGTGAGTTGATTTTGTCAACCTATCAACAATCACCCAAATAGAGTTGAATTTGCATCTGGTATGGTGTAGCCCTGTCACAGAGTCCATATTAATTACCTCCCATTTCCACACAGGTATATCCATCTCCTGAGTTAGGCCATCAGGTTTCTTATGTTCGGCTTTCACAAGTTGGCAATTAGGACACTGCGCTAAGAATTCGACTACACCTTTCTTCATTCCAGGCCACTAGTATATCTCTTTTACGTCATGGTACATCTTTGTTGAACCTGGATGAAGAGAGTAACAAGAATAATGTACTTCTGCCATGATCTGCTGGAGGAGCCCTGCTATATCTGGAACATAGAGGCAACCTCTGTACCTCAAATCCTCGTCTCCGATTACCTCGAAAGCTAATAGTTCACCTTGTTGATCCTTATCTCTAAGCTGTGCTAAATGAGAATTCTCATACTTCCGCTCCTTTACCTCTACCACTAGGGAAGATACTATTGTATTCTGAATTATAGCCCCATTATCTTCCAAATCCAATATCCAAACTGCTAAATTGGCTAACCGGTGCAATTCTCGGGCCATTTCTCGTTGTTCTGGTCTCAGATATGCCAAACTGCCCATGTATCGGCCGCTAAGGGCATCTGCTACAATATTGGCCTTCCTGAGTGGTACAAAATATTCACATCATAATCTTTCAACCATTCTAGCCAATGACGCTACTGCAAATTCAGCTCTTTCTGTGTGAAAATATACTGGAGGCTTTTATGATCGGTGAAAATATCTACATGCACCCCATACAAGTAATGCCTCCATATCTTTAAGGCGTGAACCACTGCAACTAATTCTAGGTCATGGGTGGGATAGTTCTTTTCATGTTTCCTTAATTGCCTTGAAGCATACACAATTACTTCTTTGTGTTGCATCAAAACACACCCAAACCCAATGCCTGAAGTGTCTCAATATACAACATCGGCAAAGCTAACACTGGTGCTGATGTCAATCTATTTTTCAATTCTTGGAAACTCTGCTCAGAGGCCTCGGTCCACTAAAATTTTGCTGCTTTCTAAGTCAATTTAGTCAAAGGCGCTGACAGGGTAGAAAATCCTTCCACAAACCTTCTGTAATACCCGGCTAATCCCAGGAAACTACGAACCTCTATTGGAGTTGTAGGTCTAGGCCATGTCTTTACTGCCTCTATTTTCTATGAATCAACCTGAATACCAGCTTCTGATACAATGTGGCCCAAGAAAGCTACATAATTTAATCAGAACTCACATTTAGAAAACTTTGCATATAGCTGGCGGTCTATAAGGATCTGAAGTACTATGCGCAAATCTATTTCCGCTTCTAAGCGGGAGTATATTAGAATATCGTCCATGAATACTATCACAAACAGATCTAAATATGGCTTGAAGATACCGATCATTAGGTCCATGAACACTGCTAGTGCATTTGTCAACCCGAAGGAAATAACTAGGAACTTGAAATGACAATACCTGGTCCTGAAAGCTATCTTTAGGATATCCTTTTCCCAAACTCAAACCTGGTGGTACCCGGATCTCAAGTCAATTTTGGAAAAGTATTTTTCCCCTTTCAGCTGATCAAACAAGTCATCTGTCCTGGGAAGTGGGTATTTATTCTTAATAGTAACCTTGTTCAATTGCCAATAGTCTATGCACATGCGGAGGGAGCCATCTTTCTTTCTCACAAATAGGACTGGCGCACCCCACGGCAACATACTCGGCCTGGTAAAGCTCTTGTCTAACAAATCTTTCAGCTACTCTTTTAATTCCCTTAATTCAACAGGAGCCATCCGGTATGGAGGAACGGATATAGGCTGAGTACCTAGTAGTAAGTTTATAGAGAAATCTATTTCCCGCCCTGGGGGAATACCAGGAAGTTCGTCTGGGAACTCATTAACCACTGGAATAGACTGGAGGGTCGGGGATTCTGCTTGCATATCCCGAACCCTAACAATATAGTAGATACACCCTTTTGCTATCAATTTTTTCACCGGAAGATAGGATATAAACTTACCTTTTGGCATAGATGTATTACCTGTACACTCTCATATTACTTCCCGTGGAAAGTGAAATCGGACAATTCTGGTCCAACACTCTATAGTGGTGTAAGATGGTGCCAGCCAATCCATACCCATAATCGTATCAAAATCAATCATTTCTAGTTCTACTAGATCTATTGAGGTCTTACGACCAATAATTTCTACTGTACAACCCCAATAAATTCTTTTTGCAAAATAGAGTCACCAACGGGTGTGGACACTAAAAAGGATTGTTGAAGCAATTCTGGCACTATATCAAACTTTCAGGCCACTAACGGAGTAACATACGACAAAGTGGATCCCGGGTTTATCAAAGCATAAACTGAGTGAGAGCAAACATCTAATATACCTGTCACAATATCTGGCGACGACTCTAACTCCTGTCATACCAATAGTGCATATGTGCAGTCCTGACCACTTCCTAAACTAGATGCCTCTGATTTACCTCGGCCTATGCCGGCTGGAGCTGAGGGTCTGCGCCCTGCCAAAGATGCTAGAGCATATGAACCTACTGAGGATCTATTTTGCTGGTCTGGACCTTCCTAGCGTCTAGTCGGGAAATCTCTCATTATGTTTCCCTCCTATCCATAAGAATAACATGCGGTGGAACCATAACTGCATCTCTCCAAATGCAGCCTATGACAGGTACTGCATCGTGGTATTGCCGATTCTATCCGATCTGACCCCCTCTGCTGTTGTGAGCCTGGAGCTCGTGAACTTTCATCAGGACCTGACTGCCTCTGATGATCTGATTTGCTGTCCTGCTGCTACTGAAATAGGGGCCTAGGTGTCCTACCTAATAGACGGGGCCTGGGCCCACCCTGAAAATCTACTTGGAAATCTGCGGGTCTAGTCCTCCGATGTTGTTCCTGACCTACCCTTTCCACGACGTACTGGGTATGTCTGAGTTCCTCTATATTTTGAGCAATGTCCTAGATCCACGAGATATCCATATCCTCTCATAGAATAGCTGTAATACAAGACTCCACATATTCCGGCGCAAGTCTCATAATAAATCGGTGCACCTTAGCCGGCATAGTGTCAACAAACGAGGGCGTATATCTGGATAAGGAATCAAATCTCAATGCATATTCTCTGACACTCATTCTTCCCTATTCCAGATGCAAAAACTGCTCTACTCTGGCCTACTGGACCTTTCGGGGCAAATAATGGTCTATGAAAGCCTCCGAGAAGCTAGGCCACGTAGGTGGAGGTACATCTCTGCCTCGGGATCTCTCCCAACTCTCGTACCACAGGACTTTTACATCTTGTAATTGGAATACTGCTAACTCAACAAATTCTGTAGACGAGGCATGCATAACCCTAAATATTCTCTGCTACTGATCTATGAAATTCTGGGGGTCCTCTCTACGATCTGTCCTTGTAAACTACGGGGGACTCAGGGCCAGGAAATCTCGAACTAATAGGCCCCTCAGTGGGCTCAACGACAGCTGGTACTACTGGTTGAGGATATCACTGGCAGCCATCATTTGAACCAACATATAGAATGCACCCCTGAGCTCCTGATCTGATGGTACAAGAATGGATAGGGGTGGTGCTAGTATATTTGCTGCTCTAGCGGGCTCTGAATGCGGTGGTGAGTGCTAGGGAGATGGACGTGATGTCTCCCTTTCGCCCTTAGATTGAGCTAACTCTAACTAGGGGGCCCAACCAGTGCCCTCTCCTGCTACCACATCCAATTCTCAACCAGTCACGGTTCATCGTGCGTCAGACATTTCTCTGTAAATAAGTAGAATAACATAAGCTTAGGGAGTTACCCTATATAGCACAGCTCTATAGCACGATTGGAGAAGAAAAAATAGTAACCATGCTATTATGCCTCGTAGCCTCCCGTCTATATATGTGGTGCATAACACATCCATAGATAAGACTCTACTTGACACGGCTTGCAGACTCCCTAGGATACGACCTGCTCTGATACTAAGTTTGTCATTCACTACCTTGGGAGGCATGACTGGCACCTAGTGCCACACAGGGATCTGGACTAACCTAACTAGCCTGGGGCACTACTGGTGCACGCCTGTAACTTAATTCAAGAAATCGACGAGCTATATCTTAGCTGTAAATACAGCCTCTGGCCGATAAGGCCACCTGTAAAAGAAGACAGCTAACCACTAACAACACAATAATAGGGATCCTATGTGGGCCGACAAGACCACCATTCTTTCTACTTATAACTGAAATGAAATTAGGAAACTAAACTACGCTATAGTCTACAAGACCGCTAATTGACAACTAAACAAGGAACCACACGACCATCACACGAAATAAACATACATAGGTCCCACACGGCCAATAACAAAAGCTAACTATTGAAAACATGTAGCCTGCAAGCCTCTAAGAGTAGAATAATGATCGAGACAGGGCCCTGACCTACCCATACACTGTACAATAAAAGAAGAAACCTCTTCTAACTACCAACTCCAGTAGAAGGGAGCTGAACGAATTGTTAACTCCAGCTGATGACTAAGAGGGTCCCGAACCGCGTCTATTCGCACCTACAGGCAAGTAATGCAGCGTCCCAGGGATGGGCGTCAGTACAATGTGTACCGAATATGTAAAGCAGTAATGTAATAACTGAATGAAAGCTGATAAAACTGGAGTAATCATGAAGGAGGGTAAGAGTTTAACCTGAATGATCTCACCATCTGAAACATCTAACTAACAAGTATACATACACAAACAAGAACCTAACTGGGACCCCATAAGCCTGGAAGGTACAAACAATACAAAATAACCTACCTGGGCCCCCATAAGCCCCGACAATTACAAACAATGTACACTTTACCATCTGGCTGCTACAGATTCATAAACATACTGTAACTCGGGAATACTTGTACTCTAAAACTTTATCTGAGTCGGGTCGGCTCCTGTAGCTGTATCTTTGTCTGAGTTGTCTGGGCTATGTAACTGGACCCTGAGCCTTGGCTCGACTATGGGTCATAATGTAATCTCTGATAATTGGAACTCGGGCCTTAGACCGACTATGGGTCATAATGTGACAACTATAACTAGATCCCGAGCCTTGGCTCTACTATGGATCACACTGTAGCTACTGTAACTGAGCCCCGAGCCTTGGCTTGACTATAGGTCATAATAAAAGCTCTAAAAACTAAATACGACCCTCACGGCCTCACCCTGGTCCTCCCGGACAACATACTGATCCTGCCAGCATAACCCTATAGGCAGTAGCATCCAAACCCCAAATATCATATACGACAATAAAGGTGGCTAGGGTGAACTCTGGCAAGAGTTACTATATCATCACTATCGTCTCAATTCAATTCATACCAGCTGACCACAATAGGTTTACTCCGAAGTACTATATATATATATAGGTCGTACTATCTTTACAATGAACGTAACTTGTCGAAAAGGATAGCCTTACATACCTCGAGTGTCGACTTTCGTTTAACTAGCGAGTTTCAACTTGTAATCGGTGGTTCTGTCCAACTAAAGCCCTTATACTAAGAAAAACAGGGCTAACTTTAATACTAAACTCGGCATAACTTATAACCTTTAATAATAATAGTAACTATAATTCAACTCTGAATAATTCAGCGAAAACCTGCAATTTCTCGAGAGTTCAGAAGGGAGAAATACTCACCTAAGGCCTGTGGCCGTTTAGGAATCAATTTGGAATAATTCTGACATCTTTTACCCGACGGGGTTCTGGTTTACCAAGCGAATTTTAGAAACATAACTCCGTAGAAATGCTTTTCGAAGGCGTAAGACTCATTACCTAAAGTTAATTTGTGTTTGGACGGCATTTGATAGTGTAATTTGACGAAAATGGATTGAAAATTACGTTCTCACTCTTCTCTAGACGAGGAGCATTCTTTGTGATATTTAACAAATGACCAAGGTACTATACATATATATTATGGGCAGTGGCTAGGGTGGTCCGTGTCAGGCCCCCATCATACCAAATTATAGGCGTGACACACAGCCCGTCGTGGAGGCGGGGGGTCTATGACACGGTGCCCATCGTGGCCTGCCTCTGACCCTCTCCCTCCCTCTAACTCGATACCGTGCTCATACGTCCTTTCCCCGAGCTTTTTCTCATATGCATCATACTCTAAAACTCTCGACTTACGTATTAACACATCGATTAACAATATGAACTTACGTGGTGTAACAAATGGATCCCCTCTTTCGTGATATCACATAATGCACATCCCTTGCCTTTAAGCCTGGGATGGCTCTACCCACTTGAGTGAGATAGTTGGGGCATCATGTAAGGCTCTACCATGATGGTGTCGGTTATGATGAGTCCTCCCATTGTTCCGCATGTTTTTATGCATTGTTATGTTTATGTTACTTTTGCTCAAGTTATGATTTATAAAGTTTCTCTTATGACTATGATAATGAATGGGATACGAATGTTTTGAAAACCTTGAGGCTTATTTTACATTATGATATTTATGTTATGAGCATGTTGTCCTACTCTTATGAACTTTTATGTATTTAAAATGTTCGTTTTACTTACCTTGCATACTCGGTACATTCCACATACTAACCGCATACTTTATGTTGTATTGTTTCATGATACAGGCTCCGATCTTCAGACCCAGCACCATCCTTAGCTTATTTCCGGAGTTAGCATCCAATTCATTGGTGAGTCCTCATCTCCCGAGGACCGATTGATATCAGTTATCCTTTATGTTCAGTTTTCCAGACTTGTCGGGTTAGTTGGGGGTGTTGTCCCATCAAGCCATCAGATATGTTAGAGGCTTTCAGACTATGTATAGTATTCAGCTGTCATGTATGAAGTGCGTTTCGTTTTCCATGTTATGTCATGATTATGCTTCTGCTATGTTATTATGTTGAGTATTCCGCTTATTTGATTGAGTTAGATGTATGTTCATGTCATGGGTCAACTTGGAGTCTCTTGGGGCTCCTTGTCCCGTGTTGCGATCCGAGGTTACGTTCGGGTCATGACATAAGCATGGCATAATACAAAAGCGACGCATGAAGGACCCTTAACACTTAGGACAAGCCCAAAATTGCACACCTACTTATTACCAAAAAGAGACTCAAACATGTTGCACACACTTCAAAAGATGACCACAAACCATTGGCACATTGCACAAATATTTTCTTTCAACCAAAACAAGGGGTATAGTTCATGAAAACAATCTCAAGTAGCATCTCAAGTCGTTGACAAGTCACATTCAAAGTTTGCCTTAAAGTTTACTGCCCATTTGTCCCAATCACACCTTTCAATTTAAAACTCATTCGAGTATGTATCCCAAGGAAGTGATGCCACTCACATCAAGAGAGAATCCCATTCATTTTCCATGCATTTCACACATAGGGATTATAGACTAAAGCAGATATTCTCACTCTCACAAATAAATTCAAGTGCATGCAAATTGATCCATAGGCTTGGCCTTCGTGTATCTCGCCACTAACGTAGAGTTGCTACACTCAAAATCACTAAGGACTTGTGGGTTATTATGAAGGTTAGGGGTAAGGGTAGGACAAATATTTAGCTCTAGTGACTAGAACCTCCTTAATGCCTTTTATGAACACTTTTCAACATCCTTCTACTTTAATGAACTCACTCCACCTTATCTCTCCTTGTTCCTTATTCTTGTTTTGTTTTTTTATCAAGACTCACCCTTGTAACCCTCTGGTACCACAACTACAATTATTTAAGAAAGAGGTAGCAACCTTTCAAGGATCCTTTTTCTTTTAATTCTTGATGTTTTTCAACCAACCTTTTCATTTGTTTCATCACAATTTGGTACTACCCCTCATTGAAGCTCTCATATTCTTTCCTTTTTTGCACACCCCCAAACTTAAGCTTTTGCCTCATTTCTTCCTTATGTCTCCTCCAATTTCAGGCTTCATGCTCTATTTCAATCTTTTAACATTAGAAACTAGGGAGGATGGGTTCCAAGAGAGGAATTGCAAAAGGGGAATAGGCTTGTAATGTGGTTTCCAAAGAAAAAGGTCCAAAGGTTCAAATATTTGCTAACAAAGATAGATGTTTAAGGAGGTCATTTTGGGTGAAGTGACTATCAAAAGAAAGCCTAAGATCATGTTCTAAGTGCAGCCACATCTAGAATTTCACCTTTAGTCACACTTGGGGCAAGTTCTAGATAATTATACACACACGAGAATTCAGCTAAATACCTCACCACACAAGGCATCACAATCCAAGGAGTTTTCATACTTTCAAAATCACATCAACAGTATGCCTTAAAATAAGCTAGCATGTGATTCAAAAAGATAAACAAGGAATGTGCAACTCATGATAAGAGAGTGCTCAATATGCAATTTCAAGTGCCCTTTTTTCTCAAAACTCCTTTCCAATGCTAATAAAAAAATTTGATGGTACCTCTCAAGATAGAATGCAACAAAAGACTCAAAAAGATGCTGGATTTGGCATTTTCCTCTAACAAAGTCGCCTCTCAATCTATCATAAGGAAATGCCACCCGGTTCGACAACAAAAGAAAAGAAAGAAAATTTGTTCCTAGGGAAAGAACCATGGTAAAGAAAACCCTTGAAGTTAATTGCTATTCTATTATGAACAAAGACGAATATGAAATATAGGTCATTAAGCATTTGGCAGATTAAAATTGATCCGTTAATGGAAACTCACATTGTCAGCACAAGATTATGCTTTTCAAAACAAGCCCGACAAGGGCATCCATTCATCTAAGCAAGAAAATTTAAAAACATTAATGCACTAAGAAATTAAGCCTGACAAGGGCACAAGAGATTCAAAAAATAAGAAATGGCTAGCAAGAGAGACACATCCCACCCCTAACTAAGAATTACATTATCCCTAATGCACAAATTAAAAATAAAAAAGGGTAAGAACTCCTTGAGTCGGCTACTCTTCAGCATCATCATCAGCCTCCTCATTGTCATCAACCTCTCCTCTCTGCTCAACTCCCTCCTTCTCATCAAGACCCACAAATAGGTCATTAATTGATCCTCAGACTGTCGAGGGGGTATCCATGGTATCATCAATGAAACTCATGTTAGGGTCAACCATTGGTGCCCTGTGTTGGAGCTCTCTCATATCATCTCGGAGAGAGGAGACTACTCCTTCAACCACGTCCACATGAAAGCATAATTTGTTCAATCTTTGAAATACATCCTTCATTGCCTTTTTCACCGACCTTTGTATAAGAGCGGGTAAGTCTTAAGCCAACCTTTGGAGTTGGTTTTCAGGTGATCTTGTCATCTCCGCTAGCTTTTGGATTCCACTCGGTCGAGAGGATGAAGGAGGAGGTGAAGGCCTATGGAGTGGTGCCTCTTCGAAAGCATGCCCCGATATCTCGGGGTTCGGGTCATTTAGGTCAGGAGCCATGGAAGGTTGAGCTAGATCATGAGAGGTAGAATTTTCGGATACATCCCAACCTTGTAGCCTCTTCTTTTTACTCTTGGTAGCATCAGTGTCCCTCTTCTTCTCTACACCAACCACACCCGTAATGGAGCTAGGCTTTTCATCAGGAAATAAGAAGACTCTGGCTTTTGGCAAAGTTGACTTATGAGCACTGGGTATGGCATGGAGAGGCCTTAGTGTTTAGCCTTTCTCTTCATTGGGTGGCCTCCACTTCACCAACATTTATGCGCACCCTTGACATGATGCAAGCAATGAGAATGGCCGCCTCAAGGTTTACCTGTTGATCATTTTTGGATGGCATGATATGGGGAAAAATAAACTCCATCCATAGATTGGCCCTAAACTTCAAGTCCAGCTTCGCAATTTCATCCCTCATGGTGGCCCATACTGGCTTACCATTGGCGATGATGCTTGCTAACACTCAAATTCACACTTCTTGACAAAGTATGAAGTGATCGTTGTCAATAAATAATCCAACTAAGAGGTTAGGGTCAAACCCATAGGGAATAGGGTAAGATCTAGACTAATGCCAGTAATTGAACTTTTTGGTGAGTTATCTCCAAATTGGGGTTTTTAAAGAAAACAAGATTAAAACAATATTATATTATATTTGTGATTTAAATCAAGATTCGCAAACAACTAGGGTAAGTGTTCCTCATGGGTTCATAACTACTTAGGGTATACACATGTGATCAATCCCAATGCTTACTTTTAGAACTGATAGCTAGGGTTCATCCAAACAACTGGTTCGTCCCTATTGGATGACTTTACTCAATCACCGGGTCAGGTCTTATGAGCGATTTCAAACTAACTATTATCAATATATTCTAAATTTAACTATCTTGTGACCACAACTCAAGTTAATACAATGATCATAAAGACCAAGGCTTTGATGTAATTTTCTTTTCCTATATCTACTTCTCTAGGTTCAAGCAAGTAAAAAATTCAGGCAAGTCCAGACATTGTACACTATTAAGAAACAGTTAAAGATGAAGAGAATATAATAAAAGTGTTTAGCATTAGTTTTGAATCACTGTTGTGTAACTCTATTTCGTTAATCCACCATTGTTCCCACAATCCCTAGTTGTGGAGGTTTTAGCCTCTCATTGTTGTAAGATTACAAATTGTATTCATAGACAAACACATAATTAGATACCTACAGCAACAATTGGAAGAAAACTAGATTTGAATATCAAAGAACAATGCAGGAATTCAAAATTTTGATCCCAAGAATTGCTCCTCAAAATTTGATAAATATTCACAAAAATTAATCTTCACATGTCTACTAATTCGATTATGTCCTCCCCTCGCTAGAATAAAACATAAAAGCTATTTATATAGATACTAGAAACCTTTTCCTAAGCTAACAAGGATTTTTCTATATCTGGTGCTGACTGTGTCACGAATGGACCTACGACCCATAGCAGGATTGTACAGGCCGTACCTGCTTCTCGTAAGTCCTTGGCTGCTATAGATTTGGCTAAGTGTTGGCAGGATGGTATGACTCGTACCTCAATCCTACGAGTCATACAATGCTTCCATGATTTGTCCCTGAGAACTCTGATATCTTCTAAAATTCTCCACAAGTGTTACGGTATGACTCGTACCTTCTTCCTACGACTTGTACTCTCTGTTGTGTCTGAAGTTCTACCAAGTCTTGAAGAATCTTCTGAAGTTCACCATGGCTCCTGATATGATTCGTATGTTGATGATACGATTCATGAGTCCATCCGTACCAAGAGTCTGCCTTTGTGCAATTTTCTCTGAACAATTCTACGACTCCAGTTACAGCTCGTACCATCTTGGTACATCTCGTAATAAGAGTCGTATGTTGCCTTCCTCTTACTTCAACCTACTGACTTTCATCACGGTTCTCAGTACAGCTTGTACTGAGACTTGTACTTTGGCTGATTTTCTGCATTTTTAGGCTTCTTTTGCACATCTTTGCTCCAACACTTAGTTTCCCTTAAATCAAAGTAAAAGTGCCTCATATCCATATAAATATACCTTAGTCCATGCTATTTTCTCAGTTTTAAGTGTTGAAAGTATTGTAAACTCACAACACATCAACACCCTCAACTTAAGACTTTTGCATGTCCTCAAGCAAAGAAAATAAAAACTAAACACAACGCTTAACTAGAAAATAAACATAGGATACTATAGCCAACATCTAACAAAATTTTCACTATTAACTTAAAAAGATTTTGACCCTTTTCCCGTGAACTAAATCAGCACATACACTATAAGCAACCACAAAACATCATAAGTAGGGATCAAGATGTGTCATCTAGCTATTAACAGATAGCCAAGTCATCACCAATACTTTTTACACAGACCACTGGTGGAGTTAAACACAAACCATGTACCCTCACAAAAAATGAAGTCCCCAACTCACAGATATAGTAAAATATATAACATGGGACTGAACAAGACTCACTCTCACAAAGAAGTTCCAAATACTGCTTATCAGATACCATATGTTTGTCCTTATTTTCTCTACTTCGATTTGTTAGATGGTTAGGCTAGGATCACTATAGGATTTGCTTTGGCTTGTAATGTAGGCTTGCAGGTTGGGTAGGATAGATATGGGATCTTTTTAAGTGACTAAACCCTTTCTTGGCACTACATACATGTGGCTTCATTTTTTTCTTCACTTTTCACCCTTTTGTTCTTTTTTCACCTTTTTCCTCCCTTTTCACCCTTTTTATCCATTTGTATTAGTGTGGTGTGTTTCTTCAAGCTTTTTATGCATCATTCACTTTCTGTATTTTTTTTTCCGTTTTTCTTTTATTTTTCATTTTTTCTTGTCATCCCACACCATATTTTTCACCTTTTCTCTTTTCTCTCCGTTTTCACCTTCCCATTATTTATGCATCCCTACTCTAGCTACCCTCAACTTAGGCATTTTTTCTATGTTGAGATTCACAATATCCTAGGAGGGACCAGGGCCAAATTAGGTCCATTATAAAAATGGGTATGTTTAATTGGTTAATCAATGAAAAATGGTCTATTTGAGACTCAAAATTGGGATCAAGGGAATCATATCATTTTGGTAGGGTTATTTAAGTTAAAAATGGGCTAAACCAAAATGGCCTATGATCCTTTCCTAACCAACCATCATAAAACCTACGCAAAGACCAATCGGGTAAGTTCTAGATCCTCTACGCAGTATTAAACTAGGTTTTAGAACTCACTCACTCATGGTACATGACTTGCATTCACTCTACCTATTCGGTTTCTTCATGGATTAACAAAATCTATACATTCTAATATACTAAATAACATAAAAAGATCCACAGAAATCATGCATGCAATCACGAGTACACAGCTAATCCTCAAAAAATATCAAACAAGGTCAATTTTTTTACAAATCCAAAACTAGTGCAATTTATTGGCTGAGTACTCCTAAGCTACTTTCTAATTAAACAAAAATCACAAAAATAACATTCTAAACATGTCGGTTCTACTAGATAGCATGCCCAATGGAAAAAACACGGCAAGAAAAATCCTCAGAAGAATCAAAAATCTAAAAATGACAAGTACACCCCTTCCCTTTTTTAAAAAGCATGCTTCGTACCCAAAGCATAGAATGTAAAAATAGAGGGAAGGGAACATACCTGCAGCGCAATAAGTGCTCCTGCCATCCTGCGGAAGAGGTACCTCCACTGCAATCATGGAGCTGACGGTGGCCGGCGCACTCAATGGTGTATCAATAGGGGGAGTGTTTACCCCCTCAGCAGTGTCAGCCATCTCTATGGCCTCTAGAATTTTCGGGGATGAATGTGGCTCACCTAAAGGTTTCCTGCCACTCGCAATCTCTGCCTGGGCTGTGGTGGAGCTACCTACTCCTCTGGCTCTCTCAAGTAGCTCCAACTGATGCTCGTTAGTTTGTTGACTCTCTATTCTCTCCCGTTTGCGCTCTCTTTTCTCTATTTTCCTCTTCTTATTTAGGGTCTCATCTCCAACATCCTCGGAGACCCTCTTTTTCCCTTTTTCTTTCTATACTCTTGTGGACTCCAAGTAAGCCGCTAGATCAAGCTCCTCGTCTATATTAACATCAAGGTCAAGAAGAGTGGGGGCTGCTATGAATACTGGCTGCCGTGATAGCTCAGCCACTTAGCTCCAAAGAGCCCCCAACTGCTCACAGAGGCTGCCCGTATCAGTCTAGTCAGCCATGCGAATATTGCATCTACTCTCGAACCCATCTAATCTAGCATGTAGGACCTGCGCAGTTTTCTCTATCTCAGCCTTCACCTAGGACTTGACATTCCCCATCCTTGATTGAACCTTCCTCTCAGCTATGGTCAGTCTCTTGGCCAACTTTTGGAGAAATTCCTGAGGCACTAGGATGAACCTGGTTGGAGTCTGGCTCGAGAGACTCATGGGTGATGCAGCTGAGGTGCTAGGAGTTGCATCTGAATGTTTGACATCTGTAGCCGGTGTCTCACCCAGCTCTTGTGAAGTGGGGGCATTCACCTGCGCGCCCCCAATTGGATGTGATAGTGGGACTGCGGTGGGAAGTCGGGCCCGACTTACCAGATTCATCTCATCCCTGATCAGGCCAATGTTATGGATCCACTTCTCTCCAATCAGGTGCTCCTCACTATGATGCATCGTAATGCCTACCTTTGTGCATAATCTAAAAATGAGACTCGGGAATGGGATGGTAGTGCTCAATCCTATAGTTGGATCTCACATCTCCTCTGCAATGACCCTCAAAATGTTAATGGGGTATTTGGACATGATACAGGCCACCAAAGATGCTCTATTCGCACTGAGGGTATTTTCATTAACCGTCCGTGCCAATCGGTGGCGCACCAATGTCCAGTAGGCCTTTTCTATAAAATTTAATGAATTCTTCATGACTTGCTTGTCGCTAGTGATAATGCTCTGCCTCTTCTTTTTCCTTAGCGATCATACTGGACAACCATTGTATCAGCCTCCGCCTCTCATCAAAGACGAGTTGCTTGATCTTCTGCAAAGCTTCCACCTGATATCCATATTATGGCATAGCATGTGGTGGTATGAACTGGGGCCCATATAATATCCGAGCAGTAGTGCGCTCGGATATATCAACCTCTCGGCCTCTGACCAGGACGCTCTCCAGCTTGGGCTGATCTTTCAACTTCTACCTCTCTTTCGCCTTCTGCTCCATGGTTGCCAAATAGTTGGCATAGAACTCCCAGATGATTTCTGGAGCGTATCAGTCTGAGGCTCTATCCATCCACTAAAATCCGTAGAAGATGAATATTCCCTTTATCTCCTCCACCTTGTTCAAAGAATTTGTGAGGATCCATGGATATTCTTGATTGCTCTGCCTAGGTTTGTTCTTGGTGGGGAGAGCAATGCCCTGTTCATATATCTCCTAGCTTCCTGGTACTCTCCACCGAATGGTATAATTCTCCCTAGGTGGAGTCTACTCCTGCTCGGTATTTGGTGCCTTCACTGCTGATATAGCACCACTGTTTGCATCTCCAAATTGAGCCTCCTCGGACCCCTCTTCTTCATTAAAGCTGCTTCCCAACTCTTGAGCTCTTTCCTCCACTCCCTCCTCGGACTGGGGAGCACCGGCAGATGTGGCAGTGGACGCCACTGCCTAGGATTTAGCCTTCTCCCTAGTAGTTTGGGTCCCATCAGTATCAGATGTATCGACCCTGTATTCTACTAATGAACCACTAGAGGAGTTTTCCGATCGAGTTCGGAGGTCTCATCAAGCAATGTCCCCGAGAAGTTTCTTTTATGCTTTATGTTTCATCGTCATTGTACCTATAAAGAAAAGTTAGAATTCCATATATGAGAAAAATAAAGCAAGCAAAAATTCCTCTGTAGTTTATCACGGGTTAACAATACAGTTCGTAACTTGGAGGTATGATTCGTATTGAGACCCATAATCTCTCAGGTCAATGTTACACCTCTGAGGTACGACTCGTACCATGAAGGTATGGTCTGTATCACAAGTTGTATGAGGATGACCCTTTAAAATAATTGTTCTTTATTTTTCCATGACTCATGGTACGACCCGTAAGTCGATTCCATGAGTTGTAGGAGGGATCGTACTGTCACTTGTGGACTTGACCCTTTTCATATTCTTGGTATGACTACCAGGTGTGACTCATAGCAGTAAACCATGATCCATACTAGGATTATACCTCATGATTATTTCAAATTTGGCTCGGGAAACTCCTAATGAGCCATCTTACGAGTCATAGTATAAAACCACGAGTCATAGGAAGGCTTGTGAAGCCTATCCCTGCCTTATTTTTGGTTCAATTCCCAGGGGGTTTTAATTTAAGGTTGGGTACTCAGAATTCCCCAAGTCCAAGCATGCATTTAACAAGTTCTTACCCATTCCTCCTATTTTTAATCACGACCCCTAAGTCGGTTCATAACAGTTTAAGTTCAATTCTAAGCATGTTTGAATCCTACCCAGTCAACACAATCATAATGCAAATTTTTGATCATTATCTTCATCTATTTTCATGCATTTTGAGGACTCCAGTTGTTAAACAAATTCATACAAGCACGAAGGTTGGTTTGCCCGACTCGAAGCATAGTTACTTACTTGATTTTTTTGCAATATCTTGCTCATTTCATCTGTGTGTCAGTGACTAGGGTTGGAACTTGATTAGGGCAAATGTAAATCTAGCAAAAATTTTCCACAATAGATTGCTTTACTTGAGTTACGGGTGTGAGGGAGTTGTAGGAAGTGTTCGTGACTTCAAGTTATGAGTGTGTGGGAGAAGAGTCTAAAGGATTTGAAGGTTAAATACTTTTTAGGGCAAGTTTTAAAAAATCTAGGCCGAGTTGGGTAATTTTAAAGATTCTAACCTGTCACGACTCATACCACAAGTCAAGGAAGGCCCTATGACTCGTCCCTTGGACCCGTAATAGAGAGATTGAGAACATACCTATGGACCTACGAGCACATCTTATGACTCGTACAATAGGGGCATGATTTGTACTATGACTCATAGGTCTTTCTTTTCATTGTGGTCCATGCCATGCATAGTTCACAGCCACAGTGAGTACTAAGACCCGTATAATATAAAATTACGAGTCATAGGACCAATTGTACGCTGAACTTATGCACTAAGAGTCATACTACGACTTGTACAACCCTCTCATGAGTCGTACTGAGAACCGTAGCATCTGCTTGTTTCTGCAATTTTTATGCCACCTATTTTTGTTTCCCCTGCACACTTGAACACCATTAATTAATTAACTTGGGTTGCCTCCCAAGAAACGCTTGATTTAACATCGCAGCACGACGCATGTGGTTCGGTTACTCAAAATTCACCAAATCACCAGATGGGTTGCTCCCCGAGAAGTGCCTGATTTAACATCACGGCACGACGCAAGTCTCTTGACTACTCAGACTTCGTCAAGAGACTTGAATTCATCCTCTATTGCTGAGACCACTCTATATTCCTTTGGTTGCTTCATTGACCGGCAAACATTGAAGGTGACCTCTTCTTTATTGAGCCTAAACTTTAGCTGGCCAGCCTCCACATCTACTAAGGCTCTCCTAGTGGCAAGGAATGGTCGCCCCAAGATGATAGGGACCTCAAAATCAACCTTGCAATGAAGTATCACAAAGTCTATTTGGAATATAAATCTGTCAACTTTAACAAGCACATCAAACAGGATTCCCATAGGCTTCTTCACAGTTTTGTCAGCCATCAGTAGCTGCATGGTAGTCGGTGTGGGGGCTCCTAAGCCCAGCTTCTTAAACACAGACAATGGCAGTAGATTGGTGCTTGCTCCCAAATCACAGAGTGCCCTTGCAAACTCGACATCGCCAATTGTGCATGGAATAGTAAAGGCACCTGGATCTTCCTTCTTCTAGGTAAGGACCCATGAGGCTATAGCACTATAATGGTGTACATTATCGACGGGCTCATAGCTCACGGTTCTCTTCTTCATCACAAGGTTTTTCATGAACTTGGCATATCTCGGCATCTATTCCAATTCCTCGACCAATGGTATGTTTACAGATAACTACTTGAGCATTGAAAAGAATTTCTAAAACTTACCATTCTCCTCCTCCTTCTTCATTCTTTGGGAGAACAATGGCGGTGGTCGTGGAATAGTCTTATAAATTTGTGTGGCTCCTTGCTTTTCTCCTTGTTCAGCTTCAGGCTCGTTTTCAACATTTGGAGCCTCAGTCAACTCAGCATCCTCATTATGTTCCTTCTCAGCAACACCTTATTCATCTTCAATCACACTTTCTTTCTTCCTTTCAACTACAGCCGGCAGAGGGGGGTCAACCTTTGTCTTTCTATTCCTAGTCATCGCAGCCATGCTCTAACCATCATTCTTTGGATTCTGGACTGTGTTGCTAGGTAGTGTACCCTTTTGCCTAGGGTTCATAGATTCTAAAAGTTTCCCTAGCTATTGTTCGATCTACTTGATAGCCATTGCATGTGACTCCACTCTTTGACCCATGCTTGATATATCACTACGGATGTCTTTCAACTGATCATCTGTGGATCTCACCTTCTTTAGCTTCTCATCCATCATGCTCTCTAACTTTGACTATCCATACTCCCCCTCACGTGCATTAGGAGGCATGTACAATCCAGATCGGTCGTTGCGATAACCATCATTTCTTCTCCAATCTCCCTTGCGCTCACGACCTCGGCTTGTATCTCTATACCCATTACAATTGTAGTTGTCTCTATATTGGTTCCAACATTGGTTTCCAAAACCTTGGCGCCAAGTGTCTTTTCCAGAACCTTGGGCGTTGGCTCAGAAACCCACCACCTGGTTGTCCAAGAAGTTTTCCTCATCAAAATCTAAGTGGTCCAGCCCTATGTCCCAACTGCGTTCACCTTTCTGGCTCCAGCTCCCATGATGTGCTTAGTAAGCAAATCCAATGATGTGCGCATATGAGCCAATTCCTGTTCACATTCTTCTTCTTTCCTTCATTGGTTTATAGTCAAACCAACAACATATGTACCGGTCACTGCTTTTGCTTCTTGGGTGTGCTATGCTCTGTTTATCTTGGTTTATCTTGGTTACTCTATCTAGAATAGTGGCAGGTTGCTCCCAGGTGTGGCTCATTAGTTCTCCTCCCGCCACTGTGTCTGTTACTGCTTTTGTACTATTGTTCAACGATCTATAGAAAATCTCCAACAGACAGTCATCAGGAATTTTGTGGTTCGGGTACTTGGTCAACTTCTTCTTGAACCTCAACCAGGTCTCATGAAGTGCCTCAGTCTTCAGTTGTCGGAAATTGTAGATCTCATCCTTAAGTTGCAGCATCCTGGAGGGTGGAAAGAATCTCTCTAAGAAAGCTTGCTTGAGCTCCCTCCACTTGGTAATGGAGTCGTTAGGAAACTCCGATAACCATAATGTGGCCTCCCCGACAGAGAGAATGGGAAGATTCATAGCCTTATAGCATCTTGGCTGACTCCGGGCAACCTGTACGCCTTGCATATTCCCACGAATTTCATTAAGTGTCGGTTGGCATCGTGCGCTGCGTGACCACTAAACACCCCTTTCATGTTCAATAACTGGATCATGGTGCTAGTGATATAAAATTTTTCCCCAGCGGGATATGGCGGTGGTACCATAGCTCTGATTGACCCAACTTCATCAATGTCTAGGTCATCTTCATCGAAGAACTAAGGGGCATATCTTTGGCCTCTGTTGCCCCTTCCATGTCGACCAACATTAACAACCTCATCTCGAGCACCTCCGCATCCTGAAGTGCATCTTGCTGAGCTAGCTCGGCTTGCCTAGCTTCTCTACAAATACGGGCATCTCTCTGCTATTGATTTTCCATCTTACGCAGTGTTTGTTTGAGTTCAAGATCTAACGGAATCAAGGGGTTTCCACACTAATAATTACTTTGCATTCACCAAGCAACAACCTGTGGATATCCAAAAACAAAAAGAAAATGTAATTCAGGAAATAACAACCAAAAGTCAAATACAATCTATTAATCTAATCTTAATCGTATTCCCCGGCAACGGTGCTAATTTTTGATAACGCTCAAATCACACATCCTAAAAAAGTATGAAGCGGTCATTGTTAATAAAGAACCCAAGTAAGAGTTTGGGGTCGAACCCACAGGGAATAGGGTAAGATCTAGAAATGTCGGTAATTGAACTTGTTGGTGAGTTGTCTCAAAATTGGGGGTTTTAAGGAAAACAAGATTAGAAAAAGATTATATTTGTGATTGAAATCAAGATTTGCAAACAACTAGGGTAATTGTTCCCCATGGGATCATAAATACTTCGAATATACACATGTGATCAATCCCAATGCTTACTTGTAGAACTGATAACTAGGATTCATCCAAACAACTGGTTCATCCCTATTGAATGACTTTACTCAATCACCGGGTCATGTCTCATGAGCGATTTCAAAACAACCATTATCAATATATTCCAAATTTAACTATCCTACGACCATAGCTCAAGTTAATACAATGATCATCAAGACTAAGGCTTTGTTGTAATTATCTTTTCTAATCTCTACTTTTCTAGGTTCAAGCAAGTAAAGAATTCAGACAAGTCCTAACATTGTACACCATTAAGAAACGTTTAAACATGAAGAGAATACAATACAAGTGTTTAGCATTAGTTTTGAATCACTGTTGTGTAACCCTATTTTGTTAATCCGCCATGGTTCCCACAACCCCTAGTTATGGAGGTTTTAGCCTCTCATAATTGTAAGACTATAATTTGAATTTATAGGCAAACACATAATTAGATACTTATAGAAACAATTGGACGAAAACCAGATTTGAATATCAAAGAAAAATCTCAAGAAACTTGTGGCTGGATTGAATCTTTCGCGATGAAAATGCACTCTTCCCCCAACTTAATGTACGAATTCGAGAATTTGATCCCAAGAATTGCTCCTCAAAACTTGATGAAAATTCACAAAAATTAATCGTCATATGTATACTAATTTGATTCTGTCCTCCCCTCACTAAAATAAAACATAAAAGCTATTTATACAGACATTAAAATCCTTCTCCTAAGCTAACAAGGAATTTTCCATATCTAGTGTCGACTGTGTCATGACTGGACCTACGACCCATAGTAGGATTGTACAGGTTGTATCTGCTTCTTGTAAGTCCTTTGTTGCTACATATTTGGCTAAGTGTTGGCAGGCTGGTACGACTCATACCTCAATCCTACAAGTCGTACAATGCTTCCATGGTTTGCCCTTGAGAACTATGACATCTTCTGAAATTCTCCATGAGTGTTGTGGTATGATTCGTACCTTTTTCCTATGACTCGTACTGTCTGTTGTGTCTAAAGTTCTGCCAAGTCTTGAAGAATCTTCTAAAGTTCACCACAGCTCCTGATATGATTCATATGTTGATAATACGATTCGTGAGTACATCCGTACCAAGAGTCTTACTTTGTGCAATTTTCTTTAAACAATTCCATGACTCCAGTTACGGCTCGTACTATCTTGGTATGTCTTGTACTGAAAGTCGTCTGTTTCCTTCCTCTTACTTCAACCTTCTGACTTTTATCACGGTTCTCAGTACAACTCGTACAATCAAGGTACGGCTCATACTAAGACTTGTACTTTGGCAGATTTTCTGTATTTTTAGGCTTCTTTTGCACATCTTTGCTCCAACACTTATTTTCCCTGAAATCAAAGTAAAAGTTCCTCATATCCATATAAGCATACCTAAGTCCATGCTATTTTCTCAGTTTTAAGCGTCGAAATTGCTATAAACTCATAGAACATCAATGCCAGCCACCCAACCAAACTGATCCTCTTTGGCTTCCACCCTTACTGCAAACTCGGTCCTCCAGTCGATCTCATCTTCCCAAAAGATGGAATTGATAGCATCAGGAGTGATGTCAACTTCCACTCTATGAACCATGACTAAAGGTAAGCAAGGGAAATCATCTACCTTCCCTTTGTGCTTCATTGCATCCTGCCTTGCTTGATACGAGGTATAGAACTCTGGCACCAATTTTGGGAAGTAGTTCGGTAGAGGCTCTGTGAACATGTGCCAATGCTGTTTATTGAATTGAGCATTGATATTGGGGAAGTCGTCTCTCAACCTTTCCAAGTTGAAGCACTTCTCCGTGGTTATTGGCTTGTCTACACATGAAAGGTGGTGCTCTTTCATGCCCGGCACACACAGGATAATAGCATCCCTGGTGTTAGTGGAGGTTGGGGTGGCCTTTGCTTTGCCCTTACCCTTGGTTTTGGATGTGGAAGGGGCCTTCTCTTTGCCTTGTTGTCTAGAGGAAGTCATGATCCTGCATAACAATTTTAGTGCCACAAACTAACTATTTTTATGTTTTTGTTTAGGAGAAGTAAAAGAAAACAACTATACTATGGTAAGGAATAAAAATAAAACAAAATTTTGAAGTCAACCAAGATGAAACATCAACATTAATAATGGTAGTACCTATGTTGCACCAGTGTTTTGCAAGATCAGATCCACGGTTCGCAAGTGCGTTGCAGGTATATGACAGAATCCTCAGCAAAACACAGGGCTTCTGCATTCCACTTGCATTTCGTAGTAGCCGATCCACAGCTCGCAAGTTGGATCACGGGACGAGGGAAGTGACCTAGTATTGAACCCCTTACCTGTGCTCCAGCCTGCATTTTGAAAATGAGGATCCGCGGTTCGCAGGTGGTCAGCAGTGGCCAACACAAATTTTTTTCAGCTTTAATTCCATCATTCTTTCTCAAACATGAACATATTACACCAAACGGGTACTCAAACTTCCCCAAAAGATTATCAATCCATTAGACAACCCACAAACCATTGGGACCACTCAACGCTTTCTCTTAAGATGGACGTTACCCCGTCTATCATTGGGAAATATCAAGTGCCCAATCCAATTCTCAATTCAACTTCACACTTCATAAAACTCACTCACAATATCACATTTCTCATTCACAAAAAGCATAAAAGAAAAGAATATTGATTTCCGTTAAGAAAGACGTCAACCAATCTATCAGCGGGAAAAATCGAGCATTCTACCACATGGATACTCAGATTTCACCCCGACTAAAATTTTAAAACATCAGATATATGCAAGAGATGGAGCATTATCAACAACAATTTCTACCCACTTTTACAATTTTTGAATTCCCCCACTATACCCACAACAAACAATGTTATCAAGTGAGTAAATAACACAATATGGGTAATGGGGAGACATGGGTTAAGAAGAATTTCGGACTCATGCTTTCTTTTTTACTACAACTACACAGAATCATGAAAATAAAAAAAATATGAGAAGCATACATACCAAGTGAGATGAGAGAAGAAATGAAACTGAAGACTTGAACTCTTTATTCCATAATGGCCGACCCAAAGAAAATTCTATTGTTCTTGCTTGAGCTTTGTTAGAGAGAGGAGTAGGTAATGGTAAAAATGGTGAAGGGGAATGGGTTTTATAGATGGAAAGAAGTTGAGTGGATTTGTGGTTTTAAAGGTGGAGTAAATGAGATTAATGGGGAAGGTAAAATGGTTGATAATGGAGTTATGGAGAAGATAAAAAGGTGAAAAGAAATGAGGGTGATCGGATGTGGGAGAATTGGAGAGTTGTGGGTCAGCCATGGGCAGGGTTTTGTCAATGGGTCAGTCAAAATTTAAATGAAAGTTTGTACCTGCGACCATAGGTGAATACCTACAAAATGCAGTTCCAAATGCAGGTTGACTTGTCTTGGCCCAGTCTTCTGCCTCTCACCTTCGCCAGACCTACGTTTTGCGGGTCTTCACCTGCATTCACAGGTGGCTCGTTGGTTTCTTCCTTTTTTTCTTAGATTATTTCTAGGCATTCTGGCCCGATCCTACGCCAGTCCTGCGTCTCACGGATTGTCAACTGGATTTTGTAGGTGAGGCGTAGAAGCCTTCATTTTCTTCCATCTTTCTAGTTCCTTTTGCGCCTGGCCTGCATTTTGAGCATAAGCACCTGCGTTTCGTAGGTCTCATGCAGCTTGTCTCTTTTTTTTCTTTCACTTGGTCTTTCATCCAATCATCCTACAAAATCAAAAACAACAAAATATCAAAAATAACTAAAGTTAAAAACACTTGGGTTACCTCCCAAGAAGTTCCTTATTTAACGTCATGGCTCGATTGGGCTATCACTAAGCATCACTCAATCGGAGGGATTATCCTCCTCATCAACTTCATCCTCACAATCACTCCCTTTCTCCTCGTCTTCATTAAGAACTGTAATCATTTTAAATTCATCAGGGGATGTTGTTGGCTGACACACACTGAATGTGACTTCTTCAACACCAACTTTGAATTTCAATTCCCCTAGCTCTACATCAGCAATTTCTCTCCCCGTAGCTAGAAATAGCCATCCCAAAATTATGGTCACCTCACTATCCATGTCATAATCCAACACGACAAAGTCGGTTGGTAGAATAAACTTGTCCACCCAGACCATGACATCCTCAAGAACTCCAATGGGATGCTTGATAGAGCGATCAACCATTAGGAGCCTCATTGTTGTAGGCTTAGGACTTCCCAAACCTAACTTCTTAAAGATTATGAGAGGCATTAGGTTGATGTTAGCTCTGAGATCAAATAGCGCCTTTTAGAACATGCACATTCCAATAGTACAAGGAATAGTGAATGCTCCTGGGTCCACTCTTTTAGGAGCAAAGTTGCTAGCCATCACAACACTACAATGGTGCGACACCTCCACAGTGCCGGCATCCACAATCTTCTTTTTCTTCAGCAGCTTCCTCATGAATTTTGCATAGCCATGCATTTGGAGCAATGCATCCATAAGTGGTATATTTATGGAAAATTTGCTGAACATGTCAATGAATTTGCTGAATTGGTTGTCCTCCTTTTTCGCTAACCGCTGAGGGTATGGGGGTGGAAGTCTAGGCTCTTGGCCTTTTGTATTGAGAGGCACCTCACCCTCTTTCTCAACATCAACATTCTCATAAGGAACATCTACTCCATCTTCCTTTTATTCTTCTTCATTATCAATACAAATTGATGCTCCTGGTACCGTATCACTCACTCCATCATTTGTTGTCGGATCAACAACTTGCTTGGCCTTAAGACCTATATCAGCCCCAATTTTTTCACTCCTAGTGACAATAGCCATGCGGTGGTTATCCTTCTTTGGATTAGATATAGTATCAGTTGGGAGGGTTCCTTTCAATCGGGGGTTCATTTAAGTTGAGAGATGGTTCATTTGAGCCTCTAGATGCTTAATAGAGGTCGAATGGGAGCTAACAGTTTGGGCAAGGTTAGACACCTCCCCTTACAATTTCTTTACTCCACTATCAATAGACTCTACCCTTTTCAACACCCTCAACAACATCTCCTCAATCTTTGAGTTGCCAACATCACTCACCCCTAGTCGCATTTGGGTCTCATCCGCTTTGTGATGAGGTATGTATGGAGCTGAGCTTCTATGATACCCCTCACGGTTTTGCTCCCTATTCCCCCATCTATCATTTTTCTCTTATTCCACCCTTGATTTTCCAATTTCTCCAACCTTGATTCTCATCACGAGGGCGCCAAGGACTTTGATTTACAGATTGGTATCCTTGACGAGAACCCCCATCTGACCCCCTATGTATTGACATTCCTCCTCATATCTAGGAGGTGAACCATCTCCTTCATATTGACCGTGCCTTTGTTTCCCCACGACATTCAGACTCTTGGCTCTGGCCCTCATAACATGTTTAATCATTACTTCAAGCTGGGTCACCATTTTTGCTAAGGTTTCATCTCTTTCTTCATCACACCTTCTTATTTCAGCAGTCACAAGGTTGGGAATGGCACCACTTGAGGACACCTCACTGTCTTTAGTATACCATGCTCTATTTGTTTTGGTCATACGATCAAGGAGAGATTTGGCCAATCCATATGTTTGATCCATCAGGGACCCACCAACAAGGTTGTTGGCCACCAACTTATTGATCAAGTAAATGGAACGATAGAATCTTTGGAATAGAACTCCATAAGGAAATCCATGATTGGGGTATATTACAACTTTCTTTGAAGCAGAGCCAAACCTCATGCAGGGGATCTCCTGGGAGTTGTCTAAATTGGTAATCTCGTCCTTTAATTGAAGCATCCTCGAGGGAGGGAAGAATCTATTTAGGAAAGCCTCTGTCAGCTCCTGCCATGAAGTGATTAATCCTGGGGGAAACTCTTCTAACCAAACAGTGACTTCTTCCATTAATGAGAATGGAAAAATCCGTAGCCGAATTGACTCTTGGCTAATGTTGGTGATATTAAAGGGTTGGCAGATTTAAGAAAATTGCGGGGCATTTATTGACATCTTCACTTGGTTGCCCTCCAAATAACCCTTTCATTTGCAACAAGTGTAGCATAGTGCTTGTCACATGAAAGACAACATTCTCTACCATAGGTGGCAGGCGAATAGCACCAGCTACATCGGGTAACATCGGCTCATCATCATCTTAGTCCATATTGCTATCCACAGAACCTACTTGAGATCTTGGCTCATGAAATTCAACCAAAAAAGAAGCGAAAACAATAACAATTGTAAATTCACGCAAGATTCTTAACTAGTTCAAATCAACAAACAACTATAGGTTATCAACGCTCAATCCCCAACATCGGTGCCAAAATTGATAATGTTCAAATTCACTCCTCAAATGAGAGAATGTACACGGTTATACGTAATATAATTAACCCAACTAAGAGTCCGGTTCGGATCCACATGGAATGGGGAGTGACTGCTACTAAAGTTGTATATCAATCTAGACTAACTAGCATCATTGCATTACAATTTAGAAAGTAAATGTTTGGAGGAAAAATAAGATCACCATATGATTCTAACATAAAGATAGGGTAACACGAATTGAAGCAACAATGAGAGAAAATACTAGGGATGTGCAATTGATGGGGCGTCGATATGATTGAGGTTAATCGAATAGTCTAAAGAATCAATGTCATGACCCGAACATGGGCCCGGATCGAGACACGGGACAAGGAGCCCCAAGAGACTCCAAGTCAACCCATGGCATAAACATACATATAACTCAATCAAGTAAAGTGGAAGACTTAACATAATAAATCGAAAATTCGAACATAACATAACAATCTGAATATACAACCCAAGTCTGAAGTTGAATACAATCTATTGTCTAAAAAGCATCTAATTCTGATGAGTTCATGGGACAAGACCCCAACTAACTCTCTAAGTCTGGAAACTGAAAGTACAAGGATAACTGATAACAAATGGTCCTCATGAGATGAGGACTCACCCATAGAGACTGGATGCTAACTCTGAAAGCTGGCTAGTGACGGGGCTGAGTCTGAAGGTCGGAGCATGTATCATGAAATGATACAACATAGTGTATACGGTCAGTACGTGGAATGTACCGAGTATGCAAGGTAAGTAAAATAGCTTAAATAAGTAAAATCATTTAAAACATGCATAATATGAAACATAATCAAGACATAATCTGAGAGTAGGGCTTGCATGCTATTTTCTGAAATCATGATCTGAACATAACTGAACGTCATAACTGAATCGAATGACACAAAGCTGAAATCTGATAATCATAAGTAAAACTGTACATTGACCCTTTAGAACATATATATGTATAAATATCATGAATGATAACATGCATAACTGAAATTATGAGGAACAATGGGAGACTCATCTTATAACCTACATTACCACGATAGAGCTTACGTTGTCCCAACTATCACTCAAGTAGGCAGAGTCGTCTAAAGCCTTGGCATGGCTAAGGACGCTACCATGAGATCGATATCAAGCTCAAGGCCCCCTTGGGGCAGGGGAAAGCTCACATAAGAGGTCCCAAAATAATCTAATCATACCTACGTTGGCGCATAGTTCTGAGGAATGGGGTTGACTGACCCTTAGCCTTCTCGGTGCTAGACACTACTCCCAAAAACATGCATATGCTCTCAATCATTTTTCAACGAAGCTGATTATCTTTTAGTGATGAAGCTAAATAATCATATACACATAAAATTTAAAATCATACATGAGGAGCCTTGGCTCAAACCATACCACAAGCTGAACAATTGGGAGTCTTGACTCCAAAATCATGTGGTAAACTAATTAACTTGAAAACATAAATCACACTTGAACATATGGGCTTGACCAATACTTGAACATGCTTGAAAATTCTTGATTCACTTGAAATATAATCATAGACATGGGTAACTTTCAAACATGCTTTTCATCAATAATATCTCATCATACTTGAACATTCATCATAAATCTCAACTTTCATGAACTTCTCATGGATGGACACTTTAATTTATAAAGCTTGAAAACATGATTATAATTGAAAACAATGTAAAACTTTCCCATGAATTATAACTCAATAATAGAAACATGCTTGGATCATACCCATGGTAGAAACTTAAGAAATTCATGCATTGGGTTAAAACCCCATAAGATCAACATATAAATTTTCATGAATTAGAGAGGGATTGGGCATGGGTGTGAACAGATTCACTCATTCATAACCTTACATACCTAAGAAGAACTGATTTAACCACTCCCTTGATTGCCCAATGAAGAATTGAAGAAAACTTGAAGGAAATTGAGCCTAATCACCTCTCTAGACCTTTACTCTTGTATGCATGAATAGGAATAGCCTAGAATGAATGAACTTCCCCTCTTAAAACTCATTATTCATAGCTTAAAATGATATAGTTAGGCCTTAGGATCATAGAAATTACGGATAAGCCCTTACTAAATTCGCAAAAAACAACTGACTGCCAGTTCCTACGAGGGAATGGACGAGTTGTTACCAAGGGGAACGGGTCGTCGCCTGCTTTCATGAAGTCCACTGCCACTTTTCCTCAAAGGGTCCCCACAGGGACCTAACAGATCATCATTGGTGACCACGACTCATGGTCACCACTCCTTACCTCCACTGCCCAACTCCTCAAGTCATTCACCAAATGCCGATCATGACTTACCTAACAAATCGTGGTGCCCAACCGTAGGGTACACTGCCAACTCAACCTTCACCTTCCAATTGCCCTTGACCATGGGTGTCCTGATGACTCGTGGGCTGACCATGACTCGTGGTCACACCCGTGCTCGCCCCAAATTAAAAAATCCCAAGCAAGCCAACACTCCTCACCAAGAGTCACCTAACAACTTGTGGTCAACTTGATGGGTCACAAGACGACTCATTTTGTGACCTGGTGCAGAAAATTCTATTTTCTTCATTTCAATTTCTGAGTCTGATCTTAGGGATTTCGGGGTATAACAATCAATTACTAGCATTAATAGCAATGGATTAGGCTGTACCCGATGTTATTTGACCATTTGGGTACCTTCTACTTAGATTCTTTTGAACCCCAAGACCACATAAAAAATTACGCATATTGACTTGGAGAAGAATTAAGTTATTTCTAGCCTTAACTCTTGAATGAGTTATAAAAATGGGTTTTGGCTATCTCTAGCCCAACCCCACACTTACAAAACTCAATTCCCCACTAATGCTTTCTCAACCATATCGTACTTCCCTTTTTCAAACAAAAGAAAGATAAGTAGAAACTTTCTACATTTGCAACCATAAATATTTTAATTAAAACTTAGAGAAAACATTAGATCAATGCACAATAAGTGATTCTAATACCAAATCAATAACATCCAATCCAATGTAAACCCCTATCAAGAACACACCCATAGCAATCAAATTAGCTACTCTTGAATGGGGATAAGAGAATTATACCAACAAGATATTCAGTAACATCCATCATTGAGTAGTAAAATTAAGCTTCAAAGTATGCTTCAATGGTGGGTCCTTACCCTACAATTTGAAGAAGAAGAAGAAGAAGAAGAAGAAGAAGAAGAAGAAGAAGAAGAAGAAGAAGAAGAAGAAGAAGACTAACTCTCCCTTCTCACTATGTTTCTCTCTATAAAAATTGATATTCAAAAAGTATTTTTCTTCTAAGATCAAGGTGTGTACAAATTAGGGAAATTCTACTCCTCTTTATTTTGCATGGATTCCTATTTTGCCCTGAGAAGCTTCCAAAATGTCCTTGTGCCAGATCTGGACAATTTTACCCTTTTCAGCACTAACTCACTTGCAAGGCACCCGTGTTTTGTAGGTGCCCATTCACGAGATGCAATTGCTTTGCAGGTCCCACCAGATCGCCCATCTTGGCTTCTGCGTTTGCACCTTCATTTTTTAGATGCCAATCTGCATTCTACAGTTCTCTTCAGCCAGACTAGTGAAATGCTGGTCTTCTACTTCTAGCACTTGTTCTTTGTTCAATTCCTTTGCTTTCTTTGTTTGAGCCTAATACTTGCAAAATCAAAGGAAGAAGGCATAAAACCTTCCTAGATTAGTTGAAAAAAATCAAAATTTCATGCTTAAAAGCCTAATGAGTTGGTAAATTACCAACTCATAATGTCCTAGTGTGTCTGAAAGCCGCGTTAAGTAGAATCTTTTTCATGGGTTGAAGCACGCCACACTTATGAGGAAGAGGCTGCTAAATATTCTTAGGAAAATTTTCCTGCTTTCATATTCAATATCGTGTGATAGAGACCAACTCTATTTACCCTTCTAACTCTATTATACATATTTACAAAAAATGCCTCCTAGAAGAGCTAACGAACGCAGAAATAGAAACCAACTAGCACCACCCGCTCCCACAGAACTTGTGAATAATGACATTACTAATGCAGAGTTAAGGGCTACTTTTTATATGTTGGCACAGGCCATGTCCACTCAGGTACCTACGAATCCTACTAAAAATGTGGCAGCTATAAAGGTCTGAGACTTTACCAAGATGAACCCGCCTGAGTTCCACGGTTCGAAGGTGGATGAGATCCATAGAATTTCATCAACGAGGTCAAAAAATTCACATAGATCATGGGTATCACTAGAGAGAAAAGTGCAGATTTGGCATCCTACCAGTTAAAGGTGATAGCACACCTGTGGTTCAAGTAATGGAAAGAAAGCTGCCAGGGAGATGCAGCTCTAATTGTCTGGGATGAGTTTGTGACAGCCTTCCTGGATAGTTTCTTTCCTCGTGAGTTGAGGGAAGCAAAGGATGAGGAGTTCATTAACCTGATGCAAAACTCCATGTCATTTAAGGAGTATGCCCTCAAATTTACCCAATTTTCTAGGTATGCCCCGAATGGTTGCGAAGCCGAGGGATCGAATGAGTAAGTTTATTTTAGGTGTTTTAGATTTAGTGGTCAATGAGTGCAGAACCGCTATGCTCATCAAGGATATGGATATCTTCCGACTTATGATCCATGCTCGGTAGATCAAGGAAGAAAGGATGAAGGAAAAATAAAAGGAGAATAAGAGAGCCAGGACCAGTAACTTTGAGTTTTCTTAGCAAAGGTCAGGGGGAGAAAAACGCTCACAGTCTCATTAGAGTTCATCAACTCCAGAACCTTTGTCAGCTAATACCCCATCTCCCAGACCTAAAGGGGAACAGAGGGGTAGATCACCAAGCTCTAGGTCCTATGGGAACATGTCAGGAGGTTGCACCTTTCTAGTTTGGAAGAAGTCTGAAAGGAATAGCCCGAGGGAGTGCTTGATTGGCAAGGATGTTTGCTTTGGGTGTGGTAAGCCCGGTCACAGACTTTGAGAATGTCCATCAACCAAATAGGGCAGTGTTAGAGGTCATACCCAAGCCACCTCTTCAGTAGCACTAGTAGCTCACCCATCCTAGTGGGGTGCCTTTTCTAGTGTAGGTGGCGGACAGCAACATAATTGGTTCTATGCACCAGGATCAGGAGAAACTCGCCATATGTGGTCACGGTTATGTTGCGAGTCTTTCACATTGATTTTTATGTGTTGTTATATTCAGGGTCACATTATACTTTGTGACCCCATATGTTGCAATAAATTTCGGTGTCAGTGTTGAATACCTATTAGAACCCTTCTTAGTCTCTACTCCTGTTAGTGAGTCAGTCATAGCAAGAAGGGTATAAAGAAATTGCCCCCAATTTTAGTCTTCAAGAAAATCACTGCAGTTGATTTAATAGAGTTAGAAATGACCGAATTTGATATCATACTTGGCATGGATTGGTTATATTCCTGTTATGCCTCAATCAACTACAGAACTAGAGTAGTAGAATTTCAATTTCTTGGTGAACCCATCTTAGAGTGGAAGGGTAGTTCCATTGTACCTATAGGTGATTTTTTTTCTTACCTTAAAGCTAGAAAGATGATTTGCAAGGGTTGCATATATCATCTAGTTCGGGTGAGGGATTCTAAGTCTGAATCCCTAACTCTTCATTCAGTCCCAGTCATTTGTGAATGCCCAGAAGTATTCCTAGAGGATATGCCCATATTCCCTTCCAAGTGGGAAATCGACTTTGGGATAAACCTCCTTCCAGATACGCAATCGATATTTATTCCTCTTTATAGAATGGCTCTAGCTAAGCTTAAAAGAGTTGAAGGAATAGCTAAAAGACCTTCTAAATAAGGGTTTAATAAGGCCCAGGATTTCCCCATGAGGTGCTCTACTCCTTTTCGTGCATAAAAAAGATGGTTCTCTCAGAATATGCATTAATTATCGTCAACTGAGCAAGGTCACAATTAAGAATAAATATCTCATTCCCAAGATAGATGACCCATTTGATCAACTTTAGGGTGCTAGTTACTTCTCCAAAATAGACCTCAGATCTGGCTACCATCAGCTTAGAGTCAGGGAGTGTGACATCTCAAAAATTACCTTTAAAACTTGGTATGGTCACTATGAATTTATAGTTATGTATTTCGCACTAACCAACTCTCTCGTAGTTTTTATGGATTTGATGAACAAGGTATTCAAGAAGTACTTGGATATGTTCTTTATCATCTTCATAGATGACATCCTTATCTACTCTCAGAGTGAGGAGGAACATGCCGTTCATTTGAGAATTGTGATGCAAAATCTTAAGGACCTTCAGCTATTTGCAAAGTTCAGCAAGTTTGAATTTTGGCTAAAGTCAGTTGCATTTCTTGGGCATGTGGTGTCTAATGAGGGTATTCAGGTAGACTCTCGAATGACATAAGTGATGAAGAACTATCCTAGACCCATCACTCCCTTCGGTATCAGAAGCTTTTTGATTTAACCGGTTATTACCGGAGGTTTGTAGAAGGGTTTTCATCTATTTCTTCTCTTTTAACTTGGCTGACTCAGAAGAAAGTCAAGTTTTAGTGGTCCGACACATGTGAGAAGAGTTTCTAGGAATTAAAGAATCGACTCACTTCTCTAATTTTGACCCTACCAGAGGGTACAGATGGTCTTGTAGTATATTCCAATGCCTCCATAGTTGGCCTTGGGCGTGTGTTGATGCAGCACGGTAAGGTCATCACCTATGCTTTTAGATGGCTTAAGGTCCATGAAATGAATTATTGAACTCATGACCTTGAGCTAGCAGCTATAGTTTTTTCCCTAAAGATTTGGAGACATTATTTGTATGGTTTCCATGTTGATGTGTTCACCGACCGCAAAAGTCTTCAGTATGTATTTAGCCAGAAAGACCTGAATCTTTGGCAGAGAAGATGACTTGAACTCCTCACGGATTATGACATTAGAGTTATGTACTATCTGGGTAAAGCCAATATTGTAGTTGATTCCCTTAGTAGGTCATCCATGGGTAGTATGGCTCATGTTGAAGAGGGAAAGAATGAGTTGGTTAGAGATATCCACAAGCTTGCTCGTTTAGGAGTTCGCCTTGTGAACTCGGTAGCTGGGGGTATCACAATTTAGAATAGTTCAAAATTTTTGTTGGTGGTGAAAGTTAATGCAAAACAAGATAACGATCCTATTCTTCTAAAGTTGAAGGCAGTTGTTCTCATTCAAGAAGTGGAGGTATTCTCCCAAGGGGAAGATGATCTGCTTCGATATCAGGGCCAGTTATGTGTTTTGGATATGGCCATATGGGTGACTTGAGACAACAGATGCTGGGAGAGGCTCACAACTCTGAATATTCTATGCACCCTGGTTCCACCAAGATGTATCACGATCGACGAGAAGTTTATTGGTGGAATAGTATGAGGAGAGATGTTGCAGAATTCGTGGCAAAATGGCCAAATTGCAGCAGGTTAAGGCAGAGCACCATAGATCAGGAGGTATGACTCAAGATATCAGTATTCCTACTTGGAAGTGGGTGGTGATAAATATGGACTTCATTACAGGTTACCTCGGACACGTCGAGTATGGGTGGTAGTGGACCAAATAACTAAGTTGCCCCAATTTTCACCAGTCAAGACTACGGATTCAGTAGAGGAATACGCTAGGATTTACATCCTGGAATTAGTCAGGTTGCATGGGGTTCCCTTTCTATATTTTTATATAGATGTACTCAATTCACATCTCAGTTCTGGAAGTCCTTCTAGAAGGATCTCGGTAACTAGGAGAATCTCAACACAGCTTTCCACCTACAGACAGATGGTCAAGCAGATCAGACCATTTATACCTTAGAGGACATGTTGATACTTGTGTGATCAACTTTAAAGGTAATTGGTATGATCACTTACCTCTCATAAAGTTTGCTTACAATAATAGTTTTCAGTCCAGTATTATGGCTCCCTTTGAGGCTCTTACGGGTGGAGATATAGATCACCTGTTGGATGGTTTGAGGTAGGTGAAGCTGCATTGGTAGGGCTATATTTAGTTCATGAGGCAATGAAGAAGGTCCAACTAATTAGAAAGAGGTTGAAAACCGCTCAGAGTCATCAGAAATCTTATGCAGATTTGAGAAGGAGAGAGCTTGAGTTTGTAGTTGATAACTTGGTGTTTCTAAAGGTGTCACCCATGAAAGGAGTGATGAGATTTGGTAAGAAAGGGAAACTCAGCCTTCGGCATATTGTTCCTTATAGGATTCGTAGGCATATTGGCAATATAGCCTATGAGTTAAAATTTCCTGCAGAGTTAGCATTGATGCATCCGATCTTTCATGTGTCTGTAAGGCTTGCCTTAGGCAAATCCCACATCGGTGGTGGAGGGGAACGAAGAGTGCTTTATAAGTGCTTGGATACCTCTACATTGTAGACGCGTTTTAAAACCGTGAGGGACTAGCTGCCCAAAGCAGACAATATCTACAAGCGGCGACCTGGGCTGTTACAGTTGGTATAAGAGCCGGTGCCGGCCGGTGGTGGGACAAACCTCAGCGAGGACGCTGAGTCCCTAAGGGGGGGTGAGTGTGAGGCTTGCCTTAGGCAAATCCCACATCGGTGGTGGAGGGGAACGAAGAGTTCTTTATAAGTGCTTGGATACCTCTACATTGTAGACGCATTTTAAAACCGTGAGGGACTAGCTACCCAAAGCGGACAATATCTACAAGCGGCGACCTGGGCTGTTACAGTGTCCTTGTTAACGAAGTGCATTAGCGATTCATCTTTAGTTATACCTTTGGAAAGTGTGGCTGTGAAGGATAGTGTCTCTTACGAAGAGGTTCCATTTGAGATTCTTGATCATCAAGTTTGAAAGTTGAAACATAAGTTGCTTTCGTGAAGGTTTTGTGTAGGAATCAGTTGATTGAGGGAGCTACTTGGGAGGCTGAAGCAGATATAATGGCCAAGTACCCTCATCTTTTTTCTCCTGGTTCAGAACCATCTTAAGGTAACAGTCTCCTCTCGTAATACTTTTATCAGTTTATGTCCTATTAACTATTCTTAAAATCCTTAATATGCATGCATGTCCTATGAATTCGTTTGAGTCTCACGCTCAGTCAAATCAACTGCCATGTCAATAATTCAGACCTCAAGAATCAATTTCGGAGTTAGTAGCCCTTTTTCCTATTAATCCAGTTTTAGATATTTGAGGAAGAATTATCCCAAGGGGGAGATAATGTAACACCCCAAAATTTTCAAAGATGAGATCTTATACATAAAACAAAGAACCAATAGGAAGTGAACTTCTTCCTCAGAACGACTCACACTATGAGTCATGGTGTGAGACCACGAGTCATAGAAAGACTCGTGGTGAGAAGTTCAGAGGCATCTCATGTTCCTATTCATCACAACTCAGACCACAAATCTTGCTTTGTCTCATTCTTAATCGTCTAGCAAAAGTCCACAACTTTACATTTTCCACCCAGGGACCACGAGTACAAGCCACGAATTGTGCTATCAAAGGACAACTCATCCTAACAGCCCATGGTAGGAGTTTTAACAAGTGCTCAAGTCACCCACTGACCAATAGTTCAGACCATGAGTCATGGAATGATAGGACGACTTGTGGCACAACTCATCGGGACTGGACAACAAAAATTTTAGTACCTTTTTTTCAGGGGTAGTTCCATAGCTTTCTATGATTTCAACTCCTAAAATAGGTCATTTTGAGTTCTTTTTGAGGGAAATTCAGAGGTTTTAATAGACTAATCTCCCATTTCCTCACATATCATCGAATACTAAGAGAAAACATAGCTCTCAAGCTCTTAAAAAAAGCTAGGGTTTTTCATCTTCACCCACCGAATTCTCAAGCCATAAGTAGAAATTCTTTAGTCCAGGTATGTGGGATCATCACTAAGGGTTTCCGTTCACCCTTATGCCCAAAACCTCAAGCTTTAGACTATGTTTCAGTATTGTTCCTTGAACTCTTGATTTCTAGGGCTAGTAACTCTTTATGCAAAAATCATAGATTTTCATATATATGTTTCCCTCATGATTTGAACATGTATTTTACGATTATGTATGAGTTAAATCCTTTGAAAAACCTCTATGCATCTCTACGCTCAAAACTTAGCATGATTTTTCCAACATTAAGATTATTTTCAGAATGGTTTATATTATTAAGATATCATGACTTTAAAATCAATTTAGCTTTCATAACTTGTTTACTATTTCAGACATTTACAAATACATCATGATTTATACTAGTCTATGCACAACATTTCAAACCTCAACTATAATTACGAGCATGAATATAGTTTTGGGAGTAGTATTTAACACCGAGCAAATGGGAGTTTAGATAATCTAAGTCCCAAAACTATGTGCAATCATAGGTTAAGGGGTCCTCACCATAGAGGGTCTCCCTTCGCCCGAATAGGCTCATGATTGAATTTATGCCAGTCATGGTTCATACCTTTGGCAAGGTATAAACACCCTCCTGACCAGGGTTATAGGTTGGGCTCCATGATACTCAATTGGAGTATGCCAATTATAAGAATCGCCCATAGAAATACTTAAATACAAATCGTACACGGCCCATAGTTTTAGTATTTAAACTTACTTTAAACTTATAGACATGTCCAGCTTCATATGTAAGTTTTAAATCTTGGGTCATTGAAAGTTTGCTTATGTTTTTCCTGATATGTTATTTACTAAGCATGCTTTCATCTTTTAGTATGATTTCCTATTTTACTTATATTTTACTTATCTCACATACTGATTATATTCAAAGTACTGATCGCATACTTTTTGTACTATATCATTTTGTAATAAAGGCTCAAGTGTTCAGACTCAGCCCCACAGTTAGACACATCATAGTACCCGAGTAGTTATTCTTGTTGGTGAGTCCTCATCATCCGAGGACAAGAGTTCAGTTACCTTCTTTATTTCATCTTTTCAGTTTTCAGTATTTAAATCTAGTTGGGGACCTATCCGTTAAGCTCGTAAGTCTTAGAGGCTTTCATACATATCTAGATGTTCAGTTGGGTCAATTCTTAGATATGTTTTCATATTTAAACATTTATTTATGAATTCAGACTGTTTCAGTTATGTGATATCATTTCGGTTTTAGCTACTGCTCAATTTATTCAGTATATGTTTAGTGTCTTACTAGTACCATGGGTTATCTTGGGGCCACTTGTGCTTCTAAGTACCGTGTCACTTCCAGGGTGTAGACTTGGGTCATGACATGGCCCAAGACGAAGGTTCACAGATCTGTTCCCAACATGATTGAGAGCATACGTTTCTACAAGCCTCGTCATTTATATATTTACACATATGTGTGTACCCTTGGCTTCAGTTTCCATCTATAGATTGAGTCATTTAGCTCTATCATACCTATCGAATATGTTTGACTTAGTTCGGTCCTTTAGTATGGAGGGTCATAGCCTGTCTTTGTAATTCGGCCAATGAAGCTGACCAATCTTTCTTCTTTGATCATTTTATTCTTTTTTATTATGCTCGATTCTTTGGCGGAGGGATTTTGAACTTGGCCCATCAAGGGAATAATTCTATCATTTTGCATTCTAGATGATGACTATGATTGGGGATGGATAGAAAGATTTATGGTAGTTGTTTCCAAGGATCAGGTTCGATGTCCTGATTCTGAAATCGTGCAACCTAGCTCATAATTTTCTTCCCTTCATAGACTCTCCTTTTCTGTTGTTCCTTTAGGTACATCTTAAGACTAACTTTGGTTGCAAGTTTAGTACTTAGCTCCACTGGACTCCTTCTAAAGAAATCCTATAAAGGAATGGATTCTCTGGATCCCAAGGGTGGAAAGTCAAAAATCATGGTAATAATTTGCTCTTGTCATCTCTTTGCTCATATATGGTCCTTCAGTATAAATGATCCATTTGATGTTAAGGGTCTTACAAATGGTTCATTTAAGGTACGAACTAGAAGGATTTCAATATCTCTGAAGGAGGTGCAAGCACATATCAGTCAGGTCCTCAAGTAGGACACGAACCTGAATATCACTGATGAGGAGCCTGCTTTAACTTTTGTTGTCCTTTTACTAGAAAATCACACAATTGATCAGACCTCACATAGACAAGAGCAAAGGGCAACCAACTTCTATTTTAGGGGAAGAAGATATTATTTAAGTGTCACTAGAATCTGATAACAACAAGATAGGTGATGACTCTTCTCTCAAGAAGAAATCCTCGACTGCTCAGCCTCAAATTTTGGGAGAAGCCAGATGTCATGGCCTAGCCTAGGGCTTAGGTAAGATCGACACTTGGCATCATTGCTAGCCCGAGCATACTACTACAACTGGCATGAAATGATAAGCCAATGTCTAAACAATAGAAAACATATCACCCATACATCTAAAAGCTGAGGTAAGGCATCAAGCGAAAATAATTTTCTTGCGAATCATCTTTTAAACCATAAATGACTATTCACACCAAATAAAGTCTAATACAAAACTTCAACTGACTATGTGTCTATGAAACCTCTATTGTATGAAATACATAGATTAGCCGAGACAAGATCCCTGGCCTGACCCCTAATAAGAACTAGACAAGATGAGTCATGTTAACCCCAAGAATATAAAGGGGCTCACCAAAAGCTTAACCGGGTTGGCCTACTAAGCGGCTCGTCTGCAAGTATTTGAACCTGAGGCTACATTATAAAATAATGCATCTTCCTTGATAAAAAAAAAGGCATTTAGTACATGGAATTGTACTGTATGTATATTGGCAAAACAACTATAACAGAAACCAACTGGAGGGAAAGAATTGAGCATGAGGAATCATAGTAAAGCTTGCGTAAGATCATAGTAGAGTTAAGAATATAAAACATGCAATTTTCCCTTCAACTAAAAATACTTTAATGGTATTCTAAAAAAATAGTCTTAACAAAAACGATCTTTAGGCTTAAACAACTTAAATTATTGTAGAGGTTAGCGGAGTAACCGACTTAGTGCATCATGCTTGCATGGAGTCCGACCCTTCGGGATTGATCGGGCAACCCTACCAATTACCTTGTCGGGTAGAAGGCCTGAACTGACTAGAAAGAAAGTTTTCTGAATCATCCCACTCACTTTTTTGGGGGGGTGGGAGGATACTGAAGCACCCAAGATCATTCCCGCTTATCATACGTTGGCAAAGGTAGTTTTCGGTAGGTGCTCTTGGACACACTCATATTATCTCAGGGAACCACTTACTCCCTTTTGAAAACATTAAAATCATCATAGCCCTTGAGCCCTTTTTGAATCTCATTAAATATTATTCTGAAGTATTAGCCTTATCTGAAGGCAAAGTATTAGCCCTTGGGCTTCATTGCTGCACAAACATTTACATGGATATAGATTCTTAAAAAAAATCTCAAGTACTTTATAAATGATCATGCTCAAATCACATTTTCTCAACTCGAAAATTTCACGGAAATAGCCAAAATAGAACAATAGCATCCTTAAATCACAATTGAAAATATGCATTTTGGACATGAGGGGAAAATAGTCATATTCCAATGTAGTATATGAATATTTAGAAAACTTCATAGAAATTAGTGATAAGCCAAATTTTTGTACCAAATCATGTCAAAATATGCAATTTCTCAAAGCTTTAGCAATGGAATCATGGTTCAAAGCTCAACAATTGAAATTAACTTAGAAATTGCATGGAGGTAGAACTAGAGAAAACTAGTAGGAAGAACATGATGTCCCACATTTTAAGTTGCCTTACATACCTTATTTCCTTAAGAAGCAAAAGAAATCCACTTAGATGAGCTAGAGAGAGATGGCTGCCAAGGGCTTGAGCTTAGAAGAGGGTTGTTCCATGAAACCCTAAGAGGAGACAGACTAGGGTTTGTTAATTTATGCTTGCATGCAAGGGAAAATCATGGAGGAAAGGTTAGGGACTTACCTTAGACTTGGAAGAACTTGGAGGAGTTTGGAAATATGTTTCTAGGAGTGGAAGTGAAGAAAATGAGTGTTGGGGGTCGGCTGGGTCTATTTATAGGCAAGGGAAAAAAATAGAACTTACGGTACCTGGGTCTGCAGAGCTGAACCATTATTTCAATTGACGGTTGATGGTAGTCTATAAACACGAATTTTTAGCTATTCTCTGCATATTATTTAGTACGCAATAATTGAGTTTGAGCTAATATATGATGAATTTATACTCATTATGCATATTTTCTTGTGTAGGATGTGTTCCCAAACTGATAAATGAGTTTGAAGCTAAAACAAATGATTTGAGGCTTTAAAGTCTTAGTAGAAGCCTAAAGAAATGAATTGAGTTCAAGTTTGAGGTTCGAGGATCGAATGCGAACATGAAAATAGAAGAAAATTAACCTAAGGGTGAAAATTAGTTTGGTTGATGCACCACGCATCACGCTAGTACAAAAATCTCAATCTGCAAAGCAAAGAAAGTTATTGGAAATTTGCCTAGGCCCTGCACGACGCTACAGCACCACCCTTCAATTTGAGATTTCAAGGGTAATTTTGTCCGGAGACTTTTGAGACACTACAAGTACCAAAAAAAATATTTTTAGGGGATATTTAACTGAGAGAGCTTCGAGGGAGTGTAAAAGAGTTTAAAACACAGAATTCGTTACATTCTTCATGATTCGATTCAATAGAAAATTTGAATCAATCTTCATTTGTAATATTTTCTTATCCTTATTCTTCAATTTTCTTTTATTCTATTATAGATTAGTTTCTCATAGGGTTTAGACAGGCATAGTGTATTGATAATTAATCGTAGGTTTTGATTATTGTTTTCATGCTTCAATTCGTGTATGGAGTTTGAATCAAATATCGGATTTGATTACTCTTTTATTTAATCAAAAGAGGAATAATTTAGTGAATATTATTTGCATGATTTGGTTTAACTTGAATTAATATTTCTTGTAAGTAATCGAAAGAGCTTTTAGAATTATTGATTGAACCAAGAGGAAAAATATTCAAAAGAAGTTTTTCCTTAAGACTAAAACATAAAAGTGTTCTTGCATATATATTCGTTAGGCTATCATTAGTTTATTTTATTAAGTCTAGATTTAATTGAAAGAGAAATCGAAACTGTATGAATAATCTTAGTAACTATTGAATTCGCGAGAATTAATAGGACTTTAGGTATGAATCTAGAACAAAATAACATCCTGATTATTGTCCTGCACTTGTCTTGTCTATTACCCTTACTTCTCATATTGACATTAATCACTGCTCTTGTGATCAATTGTCTTAAATTATATTACTAGTCGTAAATCATGGTTTCTAACCACAATAAATTCTAGCAAGTATTTGTTTGATTTATTAATTGTACTAATCCCTGTGGTTACGATCATAATACTATACTATCTTTGACTAGCAAAGTGCTTAATTTATAGTATGATTTGCACTCATCAAATTTAGAAAACAGTTGGAAAGACAGACCATCATTGAAGAAACGGTTTATTAGTTGTTCTGTTAATTGAAGCCTAGTTTTGTCAGATGTATTTGACTATTCAAAAGATGGATCATCAATTGGAATAACGATTCATCCATGTAACCCTAAGTATCATAAGTTCTATTTTTTTCCTACTTATAAATAGGCCCACCCAACCCCAAACACTCATTTTCTTCACTACCACTCCTATAAATAGATTTTGTGACGACCCGTGAGTACACCCGGATCATAAACACGGGACAAGGAGCCTCGAGAGATCCCAAGTCGACCCATGGCATGAGCATACATCTAAACCATTTACATGAAGCGGAAAACTTAACATGATAACATGATATAGAGGATATCATGACATGAAATAGAAAATACGATGATACATGATTCATACATAACAGTTGAGTTCTACATATAGTTTGAAAAGCCTTTAGTCATAATAGATGGGTTGATGGGAAATACCCCAACTAACCCGAAGTACTGAAACTGAAAGAAGCTAGAATCTGAACATAAGTCCCTCGAACCATGAAGACTCACTAATACAGACTGAGAGCAAAAGGCTGGGAGCAAGCTAAGAGCGAGGCTGAACCTGAGGACCGGGTCTTGTATCATAAAACGATACAGCATAGAAAGTATGCAGGTCAATACTTAGAATGTACTGAGTATGCAAGGTATGTAAAACAATACTTAAAAACATAAGATTCATAAGAGTAGGACATCATGATCGTAAACACTGAAATCATAAGTATATCATAAGGCTCAAGATTTTCTAAAACATTCGTAAACCTGCCATAATTGTAACATGAGAGAAAGAATTCATACAACATGACTTGAGCCAAAGAGACATAATCATAACATGCATGAAAACAATGAGGAACAGTGGGAGATTTCTATAAACGACATACCCCATATAAGCACATATGGAACCCGACTTATAAACCTAGTGGGGAGGCCGTTCATACCTTGCCAAAGGTAAAATCATGAAAGGTGTGATATCACTCATGAAGACCCCATAGGGCATAGGGACAGTCTCTGAGGAGGTCCCAGACATAACCTACGGTGGCACATAGTTCTGAGATTCGGGGCATAACCTAGGCCCTGAACCTACTCGGTGTTAAGTACTACTCCCAAAACATGCACGTGCTCATAGAAATTCATGCATGACATGAATGGCTAGTTAAATCGTGATAATCATATCATGCTTGGAAATTCGTAAACTAGCCATGAAATCGGGCCCGTGAGTCGGCCAAAATCATAATTCATGAATCATAATCAACATGTGGGCATTGCCCAATATTCAACATGCTTGAAATACTTATATTTATAGAAAACATGATCATAATAGCATGGGTATTGGAAACATGCTTAAAATTTGAAAACTCATATCACACTTGAAGGATCACCATATCTTTGAAATTCAATGGAAACCTAATGATTGGACATTTAGATTCTTAAACATTAGGTCATCAAACATTGAGTAAAACAAGTGAAATCAGCCCAATAATTCGAAACCCATAATTTAGACATGCTACAACAAGTTCATATTGATTTTTGAGGATTCATGCAATTGGGTTAAAACCCCTAAGAATTTAGTAATCAATGCCATAGATTAGGGAGAATTTGGGCAGGGTGGGACTAAACAACCCAATCAAAACCCCACATACCTAAAAACACTTAATTCTTAATCTCCCTTGAGATTCCAAGATGGAATTTAGAGAAATTGAGGAAGAACACCTTGAATCACCTTCTAATCTCCTCGGTATACTCTTGCATGCATGAATGAGGCTTAACATGAATTTAACCCCCCTTAAAAGACCCTATTCAGACCTTAAAATGACGCATTTTAGGATTTAGAAACTAAAAAATTATGAAAACACCCCTACTAAAAATGCAAAAATTTCTGGTTGTCAGTCCCCAAGAAGGACCTCACAAGTCGTAGCCAAGGGGCACGACTCATGGACGGGATCCATCATGCTTACTTCCCAAAATACTCAGGGGACCCCACGAATAGTGGTGGCTGACCACGACTCATGGTGACCACCCGTGATCCCCACTGCCCTTCCCAACCTTGCCAAACCTCCAAGGCAGACCACGGGGGACCTCACGAGTCATGAGGTCTGACCAAGACTCGTAGTCATGCCCGTGGCCTCCTCAACCTGAGCCTGCCAACCTTGATGACCACTAGTCACCTCACGGCTCGTGGTCACTCCTCACGACCTATCTCATGGGTCGTCCTGAGATCTGGTGCGAATTTTTCACTTTTCTCCATTTTGACTACCCGGTCTGATCCTTGGGTTCCCGGGGTATAACAGATTTCCAAGATCTTCCAAGTTAATTAAAGGTTATGGACTTACCTTAGACTTGTAAGAGCTTGGAAGAGCTTGGAAATCTGTTTCTAGGAGTAGAAGTGAAGAAAATGAGCGTTGGGGGTCGGGTGGGTCTATTTATAAGCGTGGGAACATAGCATAGGTCAGGAATGCCATGAATCAAGGCAAGATTCAATTTAAGCATAATTCCTAACAACACATTTAGTAAGGTCGAACTTAATGCCTAGAGTATTTCCTTCTTGCTCATGGAACAGCTGCGGATATATTGCTCTCATCTCCTCTTCGACCTCCCACGTAGCCTCCTCAACCTTTTGGCTTCTCCACAACACATTTACTAAAGCAATCTCCTTGGTCCTCAACTTATGGAACTGAAGATCAAGGATATCCATCGGGACCTCCTCATAGGATCTTGCTGGGCACCAATATTTCCAATTGGGACTACTAAAGACGGATATCCCATGCACTTTCTTAACATAGACACGTGAAACACTAGAAGCACTGAGGGTAGTTATAGTTCATAATCTACTAACCCAACTCTCCGTGTGATTATGTAAGAACCAATATTTGGGATGACCTTTCCTTTCTTTCCAAGTTGTATGACACCTTTCATTGGCGAAGCTTTCAAAAATACTCAATCATCACCAACAAATTCTAGATTGCTCTGCCGCATATCTGCATATGACTTCTAACATCTTTGAGCAGTTTCCAACTGCTCCTGTATCAACTTAACCTTTTTCACTTCATGGTGAACCAAGTCAGGCCCAAGTAACTCTGTCTTTCCTACTTCAAACCATCCAATAGGCAATCTACACCTTGTTTAACACAATGCCTCATAAGAGCCATTTTTATGCTGGCGTGGTAACCATTGTTATAGGCAAACCCAACAAGAAAAAAATGGTAATCCCAACTACGCTTGCAATCTAACACATGCTCTCAACATGTCATCGAGCATCTGAATCATGCACTCAACTTGACCTTCTGTCTAAGGGTGGAAGAATGTACTTAAATTGATGCGTAGCCAAACCTCTCTAAATAGACTTCTAAAAAAAGTCATCAATTGAGTGTCTCTATCTGAAATGATGGATACAGGGGTTCCACGTAACTAGAAAACCTCCCCAATGTATGTTCTATCATAATCCTTTGCTAAGTTTATCGTTTTGACAAGCATGAAATATGCTGACTTAGTGAGTCAGTCCACAATCACCGTAATTGAATCATGTTTTCAAAATGAACTAGGTAGAGTTGTCACAAAATCCATGTTAACCACCTCCTACTTCTACATAGGGAGCTCTATGCAGGCTCTTTGCCTTTGGCGCTCTATCTTCACTTACTGGCAATTCGAACATCCAGCCACATGATTGGCTATGTTATTCTTCATATCTGGCCACCAGTAAATCTCTTTCAAATCGTGATACATCTTGGTGGAGCCTGGATGAATAGAATATCGAGAACTGTAGGCCTCGATTATGATATTTTTTCCTGTAATCCATTTATATCTGGGATACATAGTCTACCCTGATATCTCAAGGAACCATTTCCCCTTACTCAAAAGCCATGGTCCTCTGCTGGTGGATCCTTTCTCTAAACCAGAGCAAGGTGGGGTCAACATATTGTTTCCCCTTCACGCTCTCTACTAAAGAGGATTCTGAACTATTTAGCACCACAACACTGCCATCCTCAAAGTCTATTAGACGGACCCCTAGGCTTGCCAATTGGTGAACATCTCCAACCAGCTCCTTCTTGCTTTCTTCAACATAAGCCAAACTCCCCTAGGAGCATCGGCTAAGAGCATTGGCCACTAAGTTGGCCTTTCCCGAGTGGTACAAGATACTTATATCATAATCTTTGAGTAATTTGAGCCATCTTCGTTGTTAGAGGTTCAGATCTCTCTACTTGAAGATATACTATAGAATCTTATGATTTGTGAATATGTCCACATGGACTCCATATATATAATGATGCCACATATTAAGTGCAAATATCACTACTGCCAATTCGAGATCATGCATCAGGTAGTTCTTCTCATGAACCTTCAACTCTATGGAAGCGTATGCTATCACCTTCCCATTATGCATTAACACACACCCTAGACCTGTTTCAAAAGTATCACAATACACCATATATCCATTTGTTCCTTCTGGTAAGGTCAACACCAAAGTTGTAGTCAATATGGTTTTCAACTCCTAAAAACTCTTCTCACACGCCTCTGACCTTTGGAACTTGGACTTTTTCTGGGTTAATTTGGTCAATGGAGTGGACAAAGAGGAAAATTCCTCTATGGACCTTTTTTAGTAACCTTCTAAACCTAAGAAACTCCTGATCTTAGTGGGAGTTGTGGGTCTTGGCCAAATTCTCACTGCCTCAATCTTCTGAGATTCTACCTTAACACCCTCATGCGATACCACATAGCCTAAGAAAGCCTTTGAATCTAGACAAAACTCACACTTAGAGAGTTTAGCATACAACTAGTGATCCTTGAGAGTCTGCAACACTATTCTGAGGTAATTGCATGTTCACCTTCGCTCCTAGAATACACCAAAATGTCATCAATGAGCACGATTATAAAAAAATCTAGGTACAACTTGAATACTCTATTCATGAGGTCTATGAAGGCTGATGGTGCATTGGTCAACCTGAAAGACATCATGAGATACTCATAGTGCTCGTATCGAGTCCTGAATGTTGTTTTCACAATGTCTTCTTCCTTGACCATCAACTGGTGATACCGGGACCGTAGGTCAATATTAAAGAAACATTCTACTCCCTAAAGATGGTCAAACAAATCATTGATTCTGGGCAATAGGAGTCTCATCCTTCTTTCAAACAAATAGGATCGGTGCACCCTAAGGTGAAGTTCTTGGACGAATAAATACTTTATCAAGAAGGTCCTTTGATTTCTCCCTTATCTCCTTCAATTCTTCTAGGGCCATACTGTACAAAGGATTACAAATGGCCTTCATTTTGAGAATAACATCGATCCTAAAATTAATTTCCTTCTCGGGAGAACCATTGATAATTCATTTGGAAACACCTCTAGAAATTCACTGACAACTGGGACTAATTGGAAACTTGGTGCCTCGGCATTGGTGTCTCATCCTGGCTAGGTGGTACAGAAACCCCTTTGAGATTAACTTCCTTGACTTGAGGTACTAAATAATCCTACCCTTCGGCACCACCACATTACCCTTCCACCCATGCCTTAGCTCATTAGGGAACTTAAAAGTAACCACCATTGTGCGATACTTCAACATGGCATAATAAGAGGACAACTAGTCCATACCCATGATGACATTCAAGTACACCATCTTTAACTCAACAAGATCAACTCTAGTATTTCTATGGAACACTATGATCACACAATCTATATAAACTCTGTCTGTAACTACCGACTCACCAATTGGGATAGACACTAGGAAAGGTTCACATTATCGTTTAGGTTCTAACCCAAACCTCTGGGCAATGTATGGGGACATATACAATAAAGTGTGTCCAGGATCCATAAGAGCATACACATCAAGGGAAAGGATAGTGAGTATACCTATAACAATATTTGGTGATGCCTCTAGGTCCTGGCGACCTACTAGAGCATACAAGCAGTTCTACCCGCCACTCTTGGTCATACTTTGCCCTGCCGTGCCTGAAGAACTCTAGGAGGATCTATGGCTATGCCCTGAGACCTCATCATGCTACCTCTAACTTGCTGGCCTATCTAGGACAGTCTCTTTGAAAGTGGCCTTGCTGTCCATATTTCAAACATCTGGTCATCCCCACTAGAAAATACACCGGGTGCCTTCTCCAGCACCTGTTTCATGGAGGTGGTCGTGGTATACTTTGGGTCACACTGGCCTATGACTAGGACCCCAAAGCGCTGGACCCCATCCTTAACAGAGCTGACCCTACTACTCTTCCCTAAACCTTTGCGATGGTGCACTGACTATTGAGTGGGTAGGTCCAGACTACCTCAGCTGAAACATGGGCCTCTATTGCCCTCTCTGTAACTCTTTTCATGGCCAGCTAACTTGGACCTTTTCCTAAAATGCTGCTCCTTCTCGAGATTTCTTGCCAACTTTATATCTTTGATCTACTAGGCATAAAACATTATCCTGGCTATATCCATATCCTTATTCAACAAGGCAGTTGCACACTCCCTAACCATGTGCGTTCCCAAGCTGTGCACAAATCTATGCATCCAAGCTCTCATGGTGGAAACTATTGTTCAAGCCAAAACTACACGCAAGTGCACGTGGTCATACAAGAAGTAAAGTGGCTTTATTTCAAGCCAAGTATCTATCCCACAGGGACTGAACTACGGTATTAATTAACTTAAGCGTCAGTGAACGATATCTCTATGAATGCAGACAACCAAAGAAATAATATTTTATGAGTTAAGATCACTAAGTAATAAGAATCTAAGTCAAGATTATAATTTGAGTCTGGACAATAGCAATGAACAAGCTGAGATTAAGGCAAGCATGTAGGGATGTAATTTATTAATTCAATTCAGCTAATCTTCTCTTCGGTTGCTAGTCAGGAATTAATTGCCTATGGATTGGATCTTTTGACTCCTATCCAATTAAAGAATCATGAAACCTTATTCTACATTTCTGTGATATAAGAATCTCATGATCTAGCCATACATAACCGATTCCATAAATGACTAATAAGACTTTCAAATATATTTCTATTCTGAACGTAAATCTTTTCTCAATTTTCTCAGCTAAGAAAAGATCATATCCTACCAACTCACATCTGTCCAATTCCTTTCCCTTTCAGAATCAAAATTGGATTTCTAAGATATACATTAACATTGGCCAAACATTAATGCAGTAAAAATAAGAATTGATAGAACAACCATTAAGGAAAAGATGAAAACTGAAATGATTAATAATTACATTCCTCTACAATTATCCTTAACCTCAGCAAGAGGTGAATTAGCCACTCATTTGTGAATTAAACATCTTCAAATAAGTAGAATTCATACAAGCAATTAAAATTAAAGAGAAAAAGGAAGAGAATAACCCTAGAATTTTCGTCCTCTCAACTGCCTGCAACCCACGTTCTTGCTCAACCAAGTCAGAATGTTTAAAATAAAACCTAAATGTGTTATTTATACTATTGAGAATTTTTCCCGGAATAACAAGCAATGTGGCACGGAGTGTATCGCAGAGCACTCCCTCCGTGCCACGGGGATATCGCGGACCCTCTCTGGAACTTGAGGTTCCAGGTAATCACACACAACGTGACACGGAGTGCATCGCGGAGCACTGCCTCCGTGCCATGGAGGTAACGCGAACCTCCACTGGAATTTGACATAAATAATTCATCCGAGGCAGAATGCCCCTGCGATGGTAGCGTGACACGGCGCCATCGCGGAGCCCCTATTTTTGCCAACTTCCCTTGTCAACTGTCACTTCTTGCTTCCAAGTCCATTCCCGCACTTCACCAACATATATATTAGCTTTAAAAATTTCCTTCTTCTTGCAAAACAACACTAATCATGTTGGTTAGTATAAATTCACATTTACCTAAGAATCACATGAGAATATACACATAATAATAGATAAACAAGTCGAAATGAAGCATTTGAGTATCACTTGGGCATGCAATTCTGCCCAAGATCACTTACCCCACACTTAAAACCTTGTTCGTTGTTCGTGTGATTTGTGGGTATATAAAACGACACGCAAGTGCACGTGGTCGAACAAGTAGTAAAGTGGCTTTAGTAAGCCAAGTATGGATCCCACAGAGACTTGGATGAAGTGCAATCTGCTCGAGTGTACTATATTTTACTTCTAAAAATGCAGACAACAGTGTAACCAAGAGTTTGATAGTTTGTTTTTTAATTTTTATACTAAAGCTAAAAACAATTATCTACTTTGAGTCTGAACTATGAATGAGAGCATGCTGAGGTTAAACGAACATGTAATGAAATTAATTATCATCATACTTTGGTTAATCTTTTCCTCCGGTTGCTAACCAAGAACAATTGCCAAGAGATTAAAACTCTCGTATTTAACCTCACTTAAGAATCATGAACCATCCACCTATATTTCTGTGATTAAATGCAATTCATGTTCTAGCCATACAAACCCGGTTCCTAAATTGACTAATACGACTTTCAGGTATATTTCTATCCTGAAAGCAAATCAAGACTCAATTTTCCCAAACCAAGTAAAGAACATATCCTATTAATTCACAACTTTCCAATTTCTTGCTCTCTCGAGTGAAACCGGACTTTTTAGATGTACATTAACGTAGGCCACACATTAATGCAGTAAGAACAAGAATTAATAGAACAACATGGAAGAAAAGATGAAAAATCAAAGAATCAATGATCACATTTCATCACAATTGTTCATAACCTCAGTAAGAAGAGGAATTAGCCACTCATTTGTGGATTAAACATCTTTAAATGAGTGTTAATCATACAAGCAATTGAATTAAAGAAGAAAGAAAGAGAGAAAAAAACCTGATATTTTCGTCCCTCAACTGCCTGTAACCCACGTTCTTGCTCCACCAAGTCAGAATATTGAAAAATGAACCTAAGTGTTCTATTTATACTGCTTGGAATTTTTCCCGGAATAACGAGCAACGTGTCACGGAGTGCATCGCGGAGCGCTGCCTCTGTGACACGCTACGGACGCGGACCCTCACTGGAACTGGGGGTCCAGGAATTAAGGCCCAACGTGGCACGGCGTGCAACGCAGAGCCAAGTCACCGTGCCACGGACCGGACGCGGACCCTCTCTGGAATTTGAGCGAATTTTTCCTATCCAGGCAGAAGGCCTCCGCGATGGCAGAGTGACACGGCTCCATTGGGAGCCCCTTTATTTCATGCTATCCAATGCCTTGTTCCTTGCTCGCATCCAAGTCCAACCCCGATATCCTCCAACATACATTTTAGCTTCCCGAAATTACATTTTACCTGCAAAACAATGCTAATCATGTTGGTTAGTATAAATTCACATTTTATTACCAATTACATGAAAATGTATACACATTGGTAGATAAACAAGGTTAAAATGGTACTTTTGAGTATCACTTGGGCATATAAATTTGCCCAAGATCATTCGTCCTCAAACAATACTTTCACATCTCATGCAATTGAAACCCACGCATAGCTAATTTGGCTCGACCATTCAAGATACGGCTATACAGATTATTTAAGATAGCAAATCATCAAGAAAACATGCATGGTTTCATCAATAGAATGAAGTACACCACATTAAGACCTCCTAACCTCAAGAATCGATTCTCGATCTTGGCAAACTCATGCAAATCAACTGATCAAGACATCCGACACAAAATTTTATCTCTCGTCAAGCATGTGCCCTCACAACATAAGGGAATTACCCATTAGCCATTATATGATTTCTAAAGCACTACGCGTAGGGGTATACAAATATGATTTCGCTCGCTCTCCCAAGAAATTCACATGCATCATGTCATGAACCATAAGCTTCCCTCTAGTATTTTACTCCACTAATATAAGGATGCGTGATGTAAGATCACGTAGGACTTAATGGGTTGTAATGTAAGCTAAGGAACTAGTAAATACTGGGCTAACCAATAATAGCAACTAGCTTCCCTAAGCGCTTTTCAATACATCCCACCTTCAGTACGGGCATTGCTTCTTCCTCCATCCTCTCATTCTTGAATTTTCTTCTTTGTTGTTGTTCCCATTTCTTTAAGCTCACTCGACTTACTAGCAAAGAGTATTTATGCATCTTTATTTTTTTCTCATTCATGGATTTTCTTACTCTCTACTATTAATTAATCATTTTCAACAAGTGCGCCTTTGACCTTTTCTTTAGCTTTCACAACTTCCGCTTTCCTTCCGGTTCACACTGCTCACTCCTTTACACTTTGGAAAAAATTGTTTTTCTTAAGCGCTTAAGGGTTTTGGATCAAATTCACGGCTAATGAAAAGAAGGGATTAAGCTCGGTTTGTACCTCTCAAAGAATAGGCTAAAGGCTCAATGGGGCTAACTAGGATATAACAGTTAAGGTAGGTATGATACGGGAGAAACTTTCGGTTTATTCAAAGAAATGCCTACATCCTTTCCTACAATCCACATCCTTCATTTCATTTAGTACACACATCAGGCAAATTCTAGATACTTCACAATAGCATGGAGTAGTCGAAACCTCACCTCACACTCATTGCACATGCTCAACTTAAGACATATTCACAGAATCTTCAATCAGCTAATTACAAGAATTTACTATTAAGCCTCGATCACACCGAATCGAATTCTATGGCCTAGGTATCTCAACATGTTTAACACATTTGCATGCTTTCATACGAATCACCTTTGCATCTTAATATCATGTACAACACGTAACAAGAATTCCGAACCATTAATTAGCGACATGTTTGGGAAACAAACAAAAGAAAGAAGAAAAAGAAAAAAAACTACTCTTATCGACTACATTTCCCTTAAGACAGTCGTCATCCATCCATCATAGGGAACAGTCGCTATCTACGACATCGGTTCAATGGGACTATTCTCGGAAAAAGCACCGAAAACAAAAATTGAGAAACCCAACATAAAAAAAATTCAACGAAAAATTTCGATAGAAAAAGATAAAAATATAATTGAAAAATATTTACACATCACACACAACAGCAGCTCAATACAACAGCAGCTCAAGATTCATTGCAACACCAACATTAATTACAGAACATGAAACACAGAGTCACAGGGTCACATTTAGCACAAACACAACAAACATAAACAAAACATAAACAAAACAGCTAGCACCTAACTACTCCCACCCCACACTTAAGCCGAACACTGTCCCCAGTGTTCATATAATTGCAAAATATCACAAAGGTTGGGTGGTGAAATTCCCTGATCAATCAAAGTATTCAACTTCTTCATCAGGTGCCAGTGCTTCATCTCCCATATCAGAATCACCCCCGCAGTCCTCGTCCGACTCAACATCTGAGTCCTCCCGGCGTGTCTCCTCATCGGTAGGAACATCATCATCCACGGGCTCCATAAATACGGGCCCCACTCTGCATAAAGCTCGGGCATTCTTGTTGAATGGGTAATCCAACTCGAGCTGCCACAGCTCATCCTTCATTGTGGGCCGTCCTCCGATGCGCAGCTGCAACATCTGCATCCCGTACATGCGGGCAATGTACTGATCATCCCGAGCATGTCGCTCGGCTAGTGTGAGCACCGGCCCATAAGTAGTGTCAGGTGCCTTGGTCTTGGTGACATCCAAGGCATGCCTGTCGATCTGAGGGATGTAATCTAGGGCCTCCTCCTCAATATTGTGACCCCTCAGGAACGTGGTAAGCAGACCATCGAACCCGTATCTACGCCCCTGATGCAGTCGGGCTCTCTTCATGGCGGAGATGATCACCGCCCCAACATTGATTTCCAACCCCTTCATCAGGGCATACACCAAGCAAACTCTATCCCGGGTGACATCTGTCATGTGCAACCCCAGGATCAGGCATGAACAAACAATCTTCAACCAAATTCGGGCCTCCCTGTTCATCTGAGAATAGGGCAATGTCTGATAGTAGCCCCTCTCCTTATGACTACCCCACCTGCCTGTCGATCGGGCTCCACATAAGGTGCGTCTGATGTCCGCATAGGGTGGAGTGATGTTCAGCTGACGGAGGACATGAGCGTTTGTGTCCCGCGCCCCTAGGATTGCATTTAGATGGTGGGGTTCAAAGGTGACAACCTGCCCTCTGATTTTTATGGTGTGGCCGCGTAAGGTCGGGTTCCAGTTGGCATAGAACTCCCGGATAAGATGGAGATTGCACTCCCTGGGCTCTTCAAAAATGAAGTTCAGCCCAGCGGTGTCAATCCTGTGTACAATCCGCGGGAATTCCTGTGCCAGTGGTTCCCGTGCTATCTGCTCCTCCGGGAAGTATTTGGTTTCTTTATGTTTAGCATACCACTTCTTCCCCTCATCAGTCACCCATCTGGTTTCGTATTGTCGGTGTTGACCTCTAGGAACCGTTGGTGCTGCTGGAACTGCTGTCCCCAATCTCACCCTCTTTCTGCTAGCGCCCAATGTGGATGCGCCCTTTCCCTTGTTTTGTCTTCCTGACATTGTTCCTGTACATTCAAACATACCGTCCCAATGTTATTCAAGTCATAATTAGCTACAACTAAGGTTGGGTTTAATTGGATCACCCCACACTTAGTCTTTAGCCGCAATCAACACAATTCGACAAGACATTCATGATTTTGCCATTCTTAGCATTCAACATGCTTAGTGCATTCATATAAGTCGATGGAACAATTACTTTGTACTACTCAGACTTCGTACAATGAATAAAAATTTCTCCATCAATTCAATTACATCATCATTAGCACTTTGCAAAAATTTTTTCACAACAACCTATGTAATTCTCCATTTGCATTCTCCCGAAAATCCTTCTTCTAACTTAGCATATTCAACATCAATCACAATACATTTAACTTCAAACAACATGCACAACCCAATTTATCAATATTTTCATGCATTTTGTGTTCTTCCTATTCAATCCTCAACCCTAGCTAACAATATCGCAAGAATTTCAACAAAACATGCAACCAATGAGTTAATCTACTCACAACGATACTATGAACATCATTCAATCATAACTCAATTGATTTCAAGCTTATTTCTCACTTAGGGCAAGGTTTCACCATAAAACAAGTTCAAGAATCAAAAATTTGAGCAATGATAAGGAAAAATTCAAGAACATACCTTTACTTCGGTGAAATTGAAGAAAACTCGAAGAAAGTTGATCACTAAGTCCGTCTCACGTTGGGGGATAGGGAATTTTGGGTGTGGGTCGCGGAGGGATTGAAAGAATAGGAAAAAAATGAAGGAATTTGGGGTTTAAAAGAGGTTTTTCACGCGGGTTACCCGGTGACCCGACGCGAAATACACCTCAACGTGTCACGGAGGGTAACACGGAGCACTGCCTCCATGACACGGAGCCATCGCGCAGGTATTCTGGAAATTTTAAAAAATTCGGAATACACCTCAACGTGTCACGGAGGGTAACGCAGAGGCCCTCCTCCGTGACACGGAGCCATCGCACAGGCTCACTGGAATGTTCCAATTTTTATTTTCTTACCTTGATTTTTTTTCCTTTGCGCTTTTTTTGTATTTTTGCCCTCCGTTCCACCTGAAAATCATTTCACCACAAGAAATTGGTTAGAATTCATAGGTTGCAACGCAACAATTTTTATTTTTATTTTTCTTTGTTTTTCTTTTTCTTTTTTTTTCAAATAATTCTACTCTTCTATAACACATTCACGGGTTGCCTCCCGTGCAGTGCCTGACGCTACTCATTCTCAATCATCCTCTAGAGTGATGGACGTCTTCTCTCAAATAACGTCCTAACCCCAATAATGCTTACATCGTTGCCCGTTCACCAAAAATGTGGCACTTCTATCTTCTTGCCACAACTCCATTGCCCCGTGTGGGGTTATTCTCACCACTTCGAACGGCCCTGACCACTTGGACCGCAACTTACCTGGAAAAAGCTTCAACCTTGAGTTAAATAACAACACTTTCTGCCCCGGCTCAAAGGACCGATGCACCATATGCCTGTCGTGCCACCTTTTAGTTTTCTCCTTGTAGCATTTGGCACTTTCATAGGCATGCCATCGAAACTCATCTAGTTCGCTGAGTTGCATCAACCTCTTCTTCCCTGCTAGCTCCGGATCCATGTCCAGCTTTCTCACGGCCCAAAAAGCTCAATGTTCCAGCTCCACAAGCAAATGACATGCCTTTCCATAAACCAATCTGTACGGAGAAGTCCCAATGGGTGTCTTGTATGTAGTTCTATAAGCCCACAATGCATCGTCAAGTTTGCTTGACCAATCAATTCGTTGTGCATTCACTGTCTTCTGTAGAATCTTCTTTATCTCTCTATTTGACAGCTCCACTTGCCCACTAGTTTGGGGATGATACGCTGTTGCTACCTTGTGCCGCACCCCATATTTAGCTAGCAAGCTCTTGAAACTCGCATTCACAAAATGAGCCCCTCCATCACTGATAATGGCTCTGGGTGTCCCGAACCTGGTGAAAATTTTCTTTTTCACAAATTTCGTCACCACCTTGTTGTCATTCCTGGGACAAGTTGTTGCCTCGACCCACTTAGATACATAGTCAACCGCTACCAAGATATAATGATTACCAAATGATGGTGGAAACGGGCCCATGAAGTCTATTCCCCATACATCAAAAATCTCCACTTCTAATATCTGCTGCAGTGGCATCTCCTGTCTTCTACCAATTGTGCCTGTTCTTTGGCATCTATCACACATTTTTACTTATGCTATAGAATCTCTGAACAATGTAGGCCAAAATAAACCTGACTAGAGCACCTTGTGAGCTGTCCGCTCGCCTCCGTGGTGCCCTCCATACAACGATGAGTGACAACTCCTCAATACTTCTGCAATTTGGCTCTCTGGGATGCATCGTCTCATCACTTGATCCGGTCCCTGCTTAAACAGATACGGCTCATCCCATATGTAATACCTGCAATCATGTCTCAACTTCTTTCTTTGCTGAGTCGTAGCCTCCGGTGGGTAGACTCCACTTACCAGCAAATTCACAATGTCTGCATACCAAGGGATTTCAGCTTCCCTTATTGCCAAGGGCTCTGGGAACTCTTCTTTGATGCTGTCACCTTCCTTTACATGCAACCGACTTTCCAATCGCGATAGGTGATCTGCCACTTGATTCTCGCTCCCCTTTTTGTCCCGAATCTCTAGGTCAAACTCTTGTAGCAACAATATCCATCTGATTAGTCTGGGCTTTGCATCCTTCTTGTTAAACAGATACCGAATTATTGCATGATCAGTATACACCACTACTTTAGAACCCACCAGGTAGGACCTGAATTTATCAAATGCGAACACCAATGCTAGCATCTCCTTTTCCGTGATTGTATAATTGACTTGGACTGCATCAAGTGTTTTGCTTGCATAATAAATGGAATGAAAAATTTTATTCCTCCGCTGCCCCAATACAGCTCCTACAGCCACGTCACTTGCATCACACATTAATTCAAACGGTTTCTCCCAATCCGGAGAAATGAGAATAGGCGCTTCTACCGGCTTCTGTTTTAACTCCTCGAATGCTTTAACACAATCCTCATCAAACTCGAACTTCACCTTTTTTTTTTAGCAACTGGCATATTGGTCTATAAATTTTAGAGAAGTTCTTGATGAACCGTCTGTAGAACCCTGCATGTCCGAGAAAACTGCGAACACCCTTCACTGACATTGGTGGTGGTAGCTTTTTGATCACTTCAATCTTTACACGATCGACTTCCAACCCCTTGCCTAACACCTTATGGCCAAGGACGATACCCTCCTTGACTAAAAAATGACATTTCTCCCAGTTGAGCACAAGGTTAGAGTCTTCACATCGAGCTAGCACCTTGTCAAGATTCTGCAAACACGTAGCAAATGAATTACTGAAAACAGAAAAGTCATCAATAAATACCTCGACAAAATCTTCCACCAAATCGTGAAAGATCGCCATCATGCATCTATGGAATGTGGTTGGTGCATTGCATAGACCAAATGGCATCCGCCTGAAAGCATATGTCCCATAAGGACATGTAAAAGTGGTCTTCTCCTGATCCTCCGGTGCTATGGCTATTTGATTATAGCCAGAATATCCATCAAGAAAACAATAATACTCTTGACCTGCCAACCTGTCCAAAATATGATCAATAAATGGGATAGGATAATGATCTTTCCTCATGGCCTCATTGAGCTTCCTGTAATCCATGCAAATTCGCCAGCCTGTGACTGTGCGTGTGGGAATCAGCTCATTCTTTTCGTTGGTGACTATGGTCATCCCTCCTTTCTTTGGGACACACTGAACGGGGCTAACATATTCACTGTCTGAAATGGGATATACCACACCTGCATCAAGCTACTTGATCACTTTCTTCCTAACTACAGCCTTCATCACCGGATTCAACCTCCGCTGATGTTGCACAGTTGGCTTGGATCCTTCTTCCATAAAAATCCTGTGTGTGCAAAAAGCTGGATTAATTCCTCTGATGTCCGACATTTGCCAACCCATTGCTTTCTTCCGCCTCTTGAGGACCACCAATGCATCTCTCACTTGTGCCTCTATCAGTTCTGTGGAAATAATGATTGGCAAGGTGTCATCTTCCCCCAAAAATACATGCTTTAGATGTGGAGGCAATGTCTTCAACTCCAATTTTGGTGCCTCCTCAATTGATGGTTTTGGCAATCATTCCAATGACCTCATCAATGGCTGAAAGTCTTGCTTCCCGGGAAACCATTTTGGCTCATTCAGTGTCTGCACCATCTCATACGTAGCACAGTCTCCAAAATGATCGGAGCCCATCAAGGCTCTCTCCAATGGGTCCTGAGAGTTAACAATCTGAAGAATTGATTCCTTATTTAGCACATTGATCGCTGATAGCTCCTCATAAATGGTCGGTAGTTTCATGGCCTTATACACATCAAAAACCTCTGCTTTGTCATGTGCTTGCATGGTTAGCTTCCCAGCATCCACATCAATCAACGCTCACCCGATTTCCAAGAAAGGACGTCCCAAAATAAATGGGACTTCCGCATCCGGCTTGAAATCCAAGATAATAAAATCCACCAGGAAAATGAGGGAGCTCACTTGCACTAGCACATCTTCCACAATACCATCTGGTCTGGCCAAAGAACGGTCAGGTAGCTGCAAGATCACAGTAGTTGGTCTAGGGCTGCCCAGCCCCAACTTCTTGAACACCAATGTCGGCATCAAGTTTATGCTTGCTCCCAAATCACATAATCCGCGAGCTCTAATACTTTGCCCAATTGTAATCTGAATGGTAAAGCTCCCAGGATCCTTGAGCTTTGTCGGCAACCTGTTCTGTATCCGGGAGGTGTACTCCTCAGTAAGTGCCACCGTAGCATACTCCGTCAATCTGCTTTTGTTTGCTACGATGTCCTTGATATACTTGGCATATTTCGGCACTCCCTGCAAAACATTAACTAGAGGTAAATTAATGTGTACCTGTTTTAGCATTTCCATGAATTTCTTAAAGCAAGCTTCTTCCTCGTGCTTCTTTAATCTCTGAGGGAACGGGGGTGGTGGTCTTTCTATCTCAGCTTCCTTTTCCTTCCCCCTCACATCATCATGTTCCCTATCTTTTTCCACTGCTCCAGATTGTTGAGGTGGTCTTTCTGGTTCCACCTCCTTAAATTGAATGCCACTCCTTGTGGTAACTGCATTGACCTGCTTGGGATTTTGGTCAGTATCACTTGGAAGCCCTCCCTTGGGCCTGGTGTTTTGAGCTCCAGCTAACTGTCCAAACTGATACTCTAACGCCTTTGTAGCTAATTGCTTTTTCATATCAGCCGCTAATTTCACATAATCAGTCTGCATCTGCGCTTGGTTAGCTATAATTGTTTTGAACATATCCTCAATGTTGTTGGGTGGTGGAGGAGGTGCATTGTTTCCTCTGTATTGAGACTGAAAATTCTAATGCCCCCCTTGATTTCTCTGTACGCCCTGATTCGAACTCTGTCCTTGGTGTCTATTACTCCCCCAAGATAAATTCGGATGATTCCTCCAATTTGATTTGTAATTGTTGCCATATTGTTGATTATTGTTCCTCTGGACATTCCCAACAAAATTTACAGAGTCTGGATTTTCATCATAACACTCAGCTGAGTGTTCACTACTCCCACATACTTCACACCATACCTGATGAACGGCATTAACTAGGGCTTGTGCTTGATTCAAGCTCATACTGCTGAAGTGGGTGTTGAGCTGATTTTGCAACGCAGCTATCTGTGCAGCAATAACTGTAAAACCATCCACCTCAAAGACTCCTGTCTCTTTCCTCCTCGAGTTGAATCCGTATTCCATTCTGGATTTCCCTGTGAAATACGGTTTAACAAAGTGTAAAGCTCCTCATAAGTATTCTCCAATGCCTGCCCACCAGCTGCTGAATCTAACAAAATTTTAGTATGTGGTTCCAAACCCTCAATGAATGTGTGCACCAACACATCATTAGACTTGTGATGATGAGGACAATCCCTTAACATCAACTTGAACCTCTCCCAAGCTTGATACAAATTCTCACCCTCTCTCTGTTTGAAACTTAAAATCTGACTTCTAAGTCTGGCTGTCTTCCCAGATGGAAAGAATCGTATCAAAAACTTTATTTCAAGATCATCCCAAGTGGTGATAGAATTAGGTGGTTCAGCTTTCAACCACCTATTTGCTTCCCCCAATAATGAGAACGGGAATAATGTGAGCCTCACGTAGTCGGATGATGCTCCAGCGGGAATGTAAGTGTCACTTATCTCCAAAAAGTTTTGGAGATGTTGTTGTGGATCTTCATGAGGGAGACATGTAAATTGCCCGCTGGTGTGCAACAACTGCACCATATTTTGCTTAAGGTAGAACCTCCCTCCTGGCTCTGGTCTGCGAATACTGGATGTAACATTGTTTGCATATGGGATTGCCACTTCGCGGACCGGCCTTGCTGCCATCTCTTCGGGCACTAAAATTGTCCTTACAAGTGGTGGATTCTGTTGCTGCTCCAGAATTGCCTATCTTAGCAACTGCAGTTTCTTATCTAGAGCTTCCCTTCGTTGACGATGAAATTGTCTCTCTGGCTCTATAAATGAATCCAAGAACTCCTTATCTCTTGCCAGTGTTCAGAAAAATTCAGTACCTGCAAGAGAAAGGCTAAGATCAAGTTGTCAGCACTTATATTGAATTTGTAAACTAACACTGAGAAATTAAATTTATCAATTGCCAGTCCTCGGCAACGGCGCCAAGAACTTGTTCGAGCCAAAACTACACGCAAGTGCACGTGGTCGTACAAGTAGTAAAGTGGCTTTATTTCAATCTAAGTATCTATCCCACAGGGACTGAACTACGGTATTAATTAACTTAAGCGTCAGTGAACGATATCTCTATGAATGCAGACAACCAAATAAATAATATTTTATGAGTTAAGATCACTAAGTAATAAGAATCTAAGTCAAGATTATAATTTGAGTCTGAATAATAGCAATGAACAAGCTGAGATTAAGGCAAGCATGCATGGATATAATTTATTAATTCAACTCAGCTAATCTTCTCTTCGGTTGCTAGTCAGGAATTAATTGCCTATGGATTGGATCTTTCGACTCCTATCTAATTAAAGAATTATTAAACCTTATTCTACATTTCTGTGATATAAGAATCTCATGTTCTAGCCATACATAATCGATTCCATAAATGACTAATAAGACTTTCAAATATATTTCTATTCTGAACATAAATCTTTTCTCAATTTTCTCAGCTAAGAAAAGATCATATCCTACCAATTCACATATGTCCAATTCCTTTCCCTTTCAGAATCAAAATTGGATTTCTAAGATATACATTAACATTGGCCAAACATTAATGCAGTAAAAATAAGAATTGATAGAACAACCATTGTGGAAAAGATGAAAACTGAAATGATAAATAATTATATTCCTCTATAATTATCCTTAACCTCAGCAAGAGGTGAATTAGCCACTCATTTGTGAATTAAACATCTTCAAATAAGTAGAATTCATACAAGCAATTAAAATTAAAGAGAAAAAGGAAGAGAATAACCCTAGAATTTTCGTCCTCTCAACTGCCTGCAACCCACGTTCTTGCTCAACCAAGTCAGAATGTTTAAAATAAAATCTAAGTGTGTTATTTATACTATTGAAAATTTTTTCCGAAATAACAAGCAACGTGGCACGGAGTGTATCGCGGAGCACTCCCTCCGTGCCACGGGGATATCGCGGACCCTCACTGGAACTTGAGGTTCCAGGTAATCACACTCAACGTGACACGGAGTGCATCGCAGAGCACTGCCTCCGTGCCACGGAAGTAACGCGAACCTCCACTGGAATTTGACATAAATAATTCATCCGAGGCAGAATGCCCCGGCGATGGTAGCATGACACGGCGCCATCGCGGAGCCCCTATTTTTGCCAACTTCCCTTGTCAATTTTCACTTCTTGCTTCCAAGTCCATTTCCACACTTCACCAACATATATATTAGCTTCCAAAATTTCCTTCTACTTGCAAAACAACACTAATCATGTTGGTTAGTATAAATTCACATTTACCTAAGAATCATATGAGAATATACACATACCAATAGATAAACAAGTCGAAATGAAGCATTTGAGTATCACTTGGGCATGCAATTCTGCCCAAGATCAACTATCTTCGAGGCAAATCAAGCAAATTGAGTGAACCTGAGACTATACTCTCGCACACTCATACTACCATGCCTGAGGTCCATAAATTCTTGGGCCTTTGGCTCCCTGATCTCTAACATTAGAAAATAATCCACATATGCCTCATGAAGTCATCGTACACTCTGGGGGTTGCATCCGCTCCCTTGGATATCTTTCACTATTCATACCAAGTGTTAGCAACATCCTTTAACTGATAGGAGGCAAGCTCGAAACCCTCTGTCTCATTGACATGCATGATCCAGAGGATTTTATAAATCTCATTGACAAAATCTTGAGGGTCCTCCTCTACTCCCAACCCTATAAAGACTAGAGGGCTCAGGATGAGAAACTCCTAGACCCGATATATAGTTTGATGTTGGGAACTAGAATGTGAAGGAGCTGATTCCTATTGTTGAGACTAGGCTGCCACCAGCCTACTGAGCATCTGGATCGCTCTCCTAAATCGGCATCTGTCGTACTAGGTTGTTGAAGGAGAGATTTTGGATCCACTACTGGGGGAGAAGTTGATGGCCTGCTAAAGGACCCTGGGATCTAGTTTGCATCCCTGATGAGTTGGTAATTTACCAACTCATTAGGCTCTTAAGCATGGGCTTTATCTTAGTTTTTAAGTCATTTAGATGAATTTTATGCCCTTTTTGCCTTTTTATGTGCAAGTATCTGAGTTGAAAAGAAAGAGCATGAATTGGAGTAAAAAGGATGAATTTAGGTGAAAACCGGTGCTCCACCGGAGGACACTAGTGAAACACCGGTCAATTGCAGGCAATCACTGAATTGAGGAGAAAATGCAACCGGCGACTCACCGGTTCCATCGACACAGGTGTTGGATCTTGCTGGATCAAAGAGAAAATTAATCGATGGATCACGGATGGAAATTGACGCACCGCCAAAGGCATCAACGAAGGTCCTAGAATGGCACTGGATCGCAGAAAAAAAATGAACGGCGGCTCGCGAATTGCAACCAACGAACCGTCGGTACCATCGCCAAATTGTATATAGTCTAGAAGAAAGTACTTTGCATATCTTTGAATATTCCTTTTGCTTTGAAAAGAGAAAAAAAAACCCATTGGAGAAGAAACTTGAATATTGCTCTCTCCTATTTTCATCTTCTTCCTTAGCAAGGTATAACCTTTATTGCAGACATATTTTAAGTTTGATTTTGCTTGCTCTTAGTAATAAAATCACTGAGTTTATTAATGAATATGCTCTTTAGTTTCTTAATTATGGGTAGCTAAATCACTAGCTAGAGGTGTGTGATGATGGATATTTAATTAGATTGGGTATTAATAGATTCATCTTAATATTGCTTAATTAGTGTAAATCTGTTGAATTCTCTTCAAATTATAATTAATTGCCCATAGTTGCAAATATGGGTTTGGTTTTCTTACTTGATTTTGGCTTGAAAAAAAGGAATTAAGTATTGGGGGAGAATTTGATAGTGGGAATGGATGTGATTGTGTGAGGGTTGGGCTAGAAATAGCCAAAATCCATATTCATAATCCTAATTAGTGGTTGATGGCTAGAAATAGCTCAACTACTAACCCAAACTATATTGGGCTAATTGAATTGTGTCTTGAGGTTTGAAAGGACTTGAGAAAAAGGCGCTCAAGATGTTGAAAAACATCGGGCGCCATTGTTGCACCCTATTTTTATCGAGATTAGATAAAGTGCAACTTATGGACTCTAAAATATTTAATTATTCTTACAGAGTCGCCACCTAATTTTTAAGAAAAATCAGGAAACCTTTTGACTATTGATATGTATAACTCAAGTTTTAATCTGCGAAAAAACAGTTTAGATTCTAGGTAAGGGTTCAAGTTATTCCGAAGGAAAGATATTAGGCATCCTTCAAAATTCACAAAATGTGATTCCCCACTAAACTTAATTTATCAAATGAGAGGGAGGTAAAATCATATTTGTAACTTGTAAGTATAAAATATGTACAGTTAATATAAAATAAAATAATATAAATAAAAAAATATGTGTTAAATATATAAATAGCATATGAAAAATGCATGTTGCTGCAAAATATACGTAAAGAAATAAATAAGTACATATGTATATGTGTGTAAAAAAATATATTTGTAAAGAAAAGTATTCTTTATGCAAATATTAAAAGAAAACACTCTTTTATTGACATGAAAGGAAAAGTATATATTTGACATATGAGAAAAAAGTACTTTCAAATATTATTTCTCGTTTAATGCACAACTCACAAATCCTATTCATATGCTATTATATATATATATATATATAATAATAAAAAAAATTAAAAGAATAAAATTGATTGAGATATATTTTCATCAGGTAAATAATTATTTTTTTAATAGAGAAAAGTTTTTAAAAAAATGACGAAAGGGCATGTTACGTTATTAAAACATTTTAACACAAGAAAATATATAACGAAAGAACTAACAAAAAATATTTGTAAAAGCTAAGTAAAAGAGTTAAAAGAGAGGAAATAAAGATGTATCTTTCACAAAAAAGACGACTTTAATATTTGCCTAGCGTCAAAATATAATATAATTAATTAAGTGCTTACGCTGAATAAAATTATTTGTAAAAGTACTTAGGGCCTAAGTTTTTCCTAAATGCATGGCGAACTTTAAATTAAATAGAGCATAAATAAAGAGACACCCCAACCCGACACCCAAAAGTAAAATTTTTACTATACTTTATATTTTTTTATAATTTTACGAATGCAAAAATAAATAAATAAAATTAAATAGTGAATCCACGGAGATGTTCAAGCTTCTACCTAGCATCGTCTTCGAAGAGAAACTCTACGTACCTGTATAAACACTTAGTAGAAATGTTAGTACTGAATAAATATTTGCTCAAATAAATTAGAATAATAATAATAATAATAATAATAATAATAATGATGATGATGATAAATATATATTACAAAAAAATATTTTTTACTATGCATGTATACATAATTTTAATAATTTTTGTAACTTTAAATAAAATATTGTTTTTTAATACGTGGAGGCCTCAAAAATCTGATTGAAAATTTTTTTTCATTGGCCAAAAATTGAAGTAACATAAGTCAAGCTTCACTAAAGAAAAGCCATTTTCCGGCCAGATCTGTCCTCAAACAAAAAAGACAATTAGAAATTAATTCATCTTTAGTAATGTTATTTCAACTACTTCATCAGAACAAAAATTAAAAGTGTCACCCCCATGAAAAAAATATAATAAAATAAACAGATCTGTATTTTCAAAGAGAGCTAGAGAGCGCACTAAATAAATGGAAAAAAAAAAAAAAAAAGAGTTGGGATTGTGTTACTGAAGCTGCTAGCAGAGAAAGGGATTAAAAGAGAGGAATAGGGGCGTGTGTGCATGGGGTGAGGGAGAAAGGAAATTTAGTAGAAATAAATAGGGGAAAGAAAGATGAGTGGAAAGAAAGAAATATATATATATATATATATATATATATATATATATATATAATAAAGGAAAATTTTAAGAAAATGATGTGACACCTCTTTATGTCTATTGTTTTGATATTTTATCTTTTTGTTTTAATCATTTTATTTTGCAAAAATTATTTTCTTAAATTATACCTCTTTAATTACATAAATTTTATTATTAATTAATATTAATAATAATTAAAAATCTCAAACTTTTCATATTCATAACCATCAATTATTTAAGGTACAAATTTATGATACTTTGAAATCACATTAATAGAAATTTATTTTGATCTATATATGAAAAAGAAATAAATTTGTAAACAGTTATAAATTTATGGTATAAATATATAAATTATATCTTAAAAAAAATTATACACGTTTAATTTAATATAATAGATGTTTAGATCGTGAATCCTTTAACAATAGAAAGAATATAATATTTGATTGAAAGAGCAATTAAATCTATAACTATATATAATTGGTGCTACTTAAACTCCATAAATATTTCATGATTATTTTTATTGGACGGACAAGGAGGATGACAAAATTTTAATTTTCTAAGCTCTCTAAATTTATTATGCTATATATATAATTTATTGTTATTTATAAAGATGATACAAATTAAATAATATACATAAAAATAAGGTAGATATGAAAAAAATGTACAAAATTATAAGAGTAATCATTGATAAAAGTATTTATCAAAAAGTATTTTTTTTAAAAAAAGTACATTGGTTTATATACATTATCAGCACGTATTTTTTATATCCTAAAAATATGGAAAATAAAGAAGATAGTCAATTATAAATAAAATTATTTATGAATTTATTTCTTGGTGTTTAATATATTATGTATATTATGAAAAATATATGAAAAAAGTTAATTAAGAAAAATATTTTTTTAATTTTTTTTATAAATTAATAGAAGGAGAAAGGCAAACAAATTTGATTATTTTAAAGAAGGATAATAATAATTACTGATTTTTTTGAACGTATTAAATGAATAAAAGTTAGAAAATAAAAAAAATAAATAGATGAATGATAGAATTATATAAGAAAATTATTTAAATGAAAAAATAGAAGAAAGAAAAAGAGTAGATAACTAAAAAAAATTAACCCAAAATATAAATTTAAAAAGCCAAGAAGCCAATGAGGATACAATTAAATAAGAATCCTTTTATTTTATTTTTGATTTTTTTAAATTAAATTTCTAAAATTATTGAATAAATTTTTTATTAAATACTTTAAGAAAATATTGAGATGCGCAGATTAAAACTTTACGCATTTGCCACACAATGACATATGTTTTTTGTAATATGATTCTTGTAATATAGTCAAAATTAAGGAGGGTCATTTATTTTATTTTAAATTTTATTTCTTATTTCTAATTAATAATGAAAATATAATTAAAACAATGATAGTACTATAATTGAAAAACAAAAAAAATAATTTGATCAATAAAAAAAAAATTAATTAAAACTAATAATAATTATCTATATAATTATATTTTTATTTTACAAATTCCCTAATAATAATAATAAAAAGAAGATGATGGCAGGCGAATGGGATGGTGTGTGGTTAGTATGAGTAAAGAATAATAGAAGAGAGAAAGAGTGGGTAAAGAAGGATGAAAAAGATGTGGGGCCCACATGCGATTAAAAAGTTATCTTTTTTGAAAAAGGTTATAAGACTTTTGACTTAACTGAAGTTTTACTCTGTATTTGTAGTTAATTATTTTACTTCTTTAAATTAATAAAATGTGAAAAAAATATAACTAATGAATATATGAAATATAAGTATGAATATTAAATTAAATTATTGCTGATACTTAATCATATATTTTATTGTAAAAAAATAAAATTACAGTGCTTGTGTTGTATATATGTAAATAATTATGAAAGATTAATGATTATAAAAAATGCACAATGACATTAAATTGATAAAAATCCTAAAAATTTATAAATCAGTAAATTAAAAAGATAAAAGATAATATAAATTAGTAAAAATCCTAAAATAAGAATAATTTAATAATAAATTGTTAAAAAAATTAAAATGATAAACCAAGAAGACAGTGGAGAGCGTGACATGAGAGAAAAAAAAATATTTCTTTGTGTGTAGGTAGTGTGTTCATGTAGATAAAGGAGAAGAAAAATATATAAATTTAGTCAAAAAATGACTTTTAAAAAGTCAAGAATAAAGGGACATGCACTTTATTTCAAGGAGTAAAAAAAGAATGTAATTGCACATTTGAATAATCTACACTATATTTGAATTTAGTTAATTTACTATATATGCATATAAAAATTTAATGTATACGTAAATATGTAAGCTTTGAAATGTAATTATAAAAATATAAGCGATGCTAAAAAAATATATTGTGCTGTAAAAATTAAAATTATAGTATTTGTGTAGTGTATTTATAGATGATTATGAAAAAGTAATGATATCAAAAGGGTACAATGGCAATAAATTGATAAAAAAAATTAAAAATTTATGAAATTAAAGATAATTATTAATGAATCCTAAAAAGTAAAAAGATGAAGATAAATTAATAAAAATTCTAAAATAAGGATAATTATTAATAAATCACTAAAAACTGGAATGATGAAAAATAATTTTTTTTTAAAAAAAATCTATCATGAGGATTATTTATCAATAAATTATTAAAAAATTAAAAAAAAAGTGCAAAAAATATACTTTGTGTAATTTAACGATTAAGAAGCCTGAAGAAGTTAATTTTAAGCATGGTGAGTCAAAATTGAGTGTCAATAGTTTGTCCCTTTTCGATCGGAGATGATGTAGAAGTCTACAAGCGAAAACGTTGACATGTAGCCAATTTAGGCTCAACAAATAATTATTTTTGACAAAATTGTGGCGTAGCTCTAATTTTTGAGGTTCTTGCATACCTCAGGTTGCGCGAGGACCAGGTCATGTATAGTTCAAAAGTACATTACCTCATGTCCTACTTTCTGGATGGACGACCCTCAGTGTGAGGTGCTTGGGAATGAAAATTGTGGTAGGCCAATTGAAGCTATCGGACTTGACCTGCAAAACTGTAACAAACAGGGGTTAAAAAAGGCAAAGAAATGAACCGCATGACCGAGAAATGTAGTTATTTGATGCAGACTTCGACACTAGCGGAGCATTGATGAAATGTAGTCATTAATCACTGACGAAGATTCTTTGCTTTGGTGGGAGTGCAATATTATTGCAGGAGGTGACGTCTTTGCTTTGACAAGAATGCAGTGCCGCTGCAAAAAGTAATGCATTTGTTTTAGCTGAAATGCAATGTTGGTGCTGATGTAGAAAGTAACTTCTTTTCTTCAGCAAAATATAGTGTTGGCCTGGAGGATAACGCCTTCGCTTCAGCATGAATGTGATGCGGGTGCAGAAGATAACGCCTTTGTTTCGGCAGAAATGCAATGTTGATTAAAAACAAATGACTTTGCTTCAACAAGAACGCAGTGCTGGTGCAGAAAATAATGCTTTTGCTTCAGCAAAAATGTAATGTTGGTGCAGAGGATAATGCCTTTGGTTCGGCAAAATGCAACGCTGATGTAGAAGATAATGTATTCGCTTTGGCAAACTACAATACTGACGCGAAGCATAACGCCTTTGCTTCGGCGAAAATGCAATATTGGTGCAGAAGATAATGCCTTCGCTTCAGCGAAAATCGGTGCCAATGCAGAAGATAACGCCTTTGCTTCGGCGGCAATGTTTGTGCTGATGTAGAAAGTAACACCTTTTCTTCGGTGAAATATGGTGTTGATGCAGAAGATAACGTCTTTGCTTCGGCGAAAATGCGGTGTTGATGCAGAAGATAACGCCTTTGCTTCGGCGAGAATGTTGTGCTGATATAGGAGATAATGTCTTTGCTTCGGCGAAAATGTTGTGCTGATGCAAAAAGTAACGCCTTTGCTTCGGCAGAAATGTTGTGTTGATGAAAAAAGTAAAGCCTTTGCATCGGCGGAAATGCGATGCTGGTGCAGAGAGTAACACCTTTGCTTCGGCGGAAATACGATGCTGATGTAGAAGATAACGCCTTTGCTTCGGTAGGAATATTATGCTAATGTAGAACATGACACCTTTGCTTTGGCGAAATACGATGCTGATGTAGAAAATAATTCCTTTGCTTCCACGGTAATGTTGTGTTGATGTAGAAAGTAACGCCTTTGTTTCGGTAGGAATGTTGTGTTGATGCAAATGATAACGCATTTGATTCGACAGAAATGTTGTGTGTTGACACCCAATTTTGACCTCCCTATGCCCCATCTAAGCTGCTTATTAATATACGTAATGCATATCTTATTACTTCTTTTATGTAATTATTTAGTTCGCATTCGTAGTATCTTAATAATCAAATTTTGCATGATTTTTTCAAATTATAATGTTATGTACATTTAGTCTCAATTTATTAATTTTCTAATATTATTTCATTGTGTTATATTAATATAAATGCATACTTACTCTCGAATAGATGATTTTAATTAAATTTCCAAACTATTTTTAAATATTGATATAGTTTTACTTAGTTTGATAAATTATTTATGTTTAATTTCATAATAATAATATTTATATAGTTTTATCGTAAATTAAACTATTATATTACCCATTTACTAAATTATTTACAAGTATAGTGTTTTTATTAATTATATAGCATCCTATTCCAATCTTATCCAATTTATTTAAAGTCTGACCATTTCTATTCAATTTATGCCAATTTTAGTCACTTTTGATCAATTTTAGCTATTATTTAAATTCAATTTCAGCCATCAATTGAGTCAAACCTAATTTAACTATCCGTAACCCACCCTATAACCTATAACCTGACCTATTTCACAACGTTTCATCACAACCGTTGTTTTAATTCGATCTAACGGTTCCTATCAAAACCCTACCCATTTTCCTATTTTCAACTACCCAGACCCCTCTCTCATTTTTCACTTACCAGCGTCGCAAGCCCCTATTCCCTCCCCCTTCATCTTCTTTGGTGAGACAGTCACCGGACCACCATCACTGCCCTCCTATGACAGCCACCTGCTCCGACCAGCACCACCAAAGAGCCGGCCACCACCTGAAACACCTCCATGAATGCTGCCGCTGTGTCTCCACCACCACTATTACATATTCGTTTCTCCTCTGCAGCCCTCTACTCCTCCCTTCTTCTGGTGAGCAGCCGGACCAAGCCGTCACCCTCACTGCTTCGATCGATTGACCAAACCTAGTCATTGTTCTTCTCTCTCTCCCCTCCTCGCCGAATCCACTATTATTTTCGGTCTTTGCTGGCCGGAGAACACCCGCGACAATCTCTATATTCTCTCCACCCTCTTCGTCTCACATTCTCCAAACTCCACAAGACCTCTCCCTCTTTCTCACTCTCCTTCCTCCCTCTCCTCTCACTGCCGCGGCCAGAAACCAGCTGCCTCCAGCAACGTCGCAGCTCCGACTGCGAACCTGAACACTGACCAGTAGACATCGCTGCCCCACTTTCTCTTTTCCCTTACGACAAAAAACACTGGCCACTGTCCTTCTCCCTCTCTTCTCTTTTGTTTCTTCAGCAGCAATACCTCCAGTCACACCACCCGACCGCCACCTCTCTCCGCTTCTCTTCGCCGGAGACCAGATCGTCCATCTTCCTCTTCTCTCCCTCTCCTCTTCTAGCCTCTGCCATCACTGTCGCTGCTCCATATGAAACGTCGGCAAACCAAACAGCCACCGATTCCTCTCCTCCTTTTCTCTTCTTCATCTCCTCCGACGAACACACAGCCAAACTCACCATCTCTCTCTTCTCCTCTGCTTTGTTATCTTGATTGACTTTGTTTATATGTGTTTAACTCGAAATCGTTTTTCTTTAAATTTTCGGTATATTGGCAAGCTCACTGTCATTATGTCCTTTAACAGATTGTTAGATCTAAAAAGTCATGCTAAGTCAGATTGTAGATTTAGTTTAAGTGTTTGTTGTTCACTTGTTTAAATTATTTTAGCTGAAGTTCAAATTCCTTTACGACCTTACTGCGACGATATGTTTGAGATTGAATGTTCATATACAATTGTCAAGTTGGATATCTTATTTCTGCCTATCCTTGGCATGTCTTGCATAATTTATGGTAATTATGCTATTTATTATAACCATAACCTATTTTTATGCTGTTTTTAATAATCTCGGACCTCTATCCTGTATGATTTTTTTGGTATACTTTAATCCTTAGCATATCTCTCTTTAATGTGGTTACCCTGCTTTTGTTGTTTGGTTCATAGTCACTATCTTCATATGTTATTTATTCAAGACTAGAGGCGAAGTTATAATATTCTTTCAGTATTTATGAAGCTCTTGTCATATACTAAAATTTTAATCATTTTAGCTAGATCAATCTTTCGCGATATGCATTCGCTTATTATTTGATTACAAGTGACGATTTTCTGTACTTCTTAATGTCCATCGAATTTCAATATCTCAAATGACTACCTCCTTCCTTTAAACAAGTCTAATTGGTAGTTTGTGTTGAATAGTAGTCAACCTATGTGATTGTTTTGAAATCCATTTATTGAAATTTCAAAACTATTTGACAAACTTGTTATGTGATTGCTTCTATCTAAGAGAAATCGTTATTGATTCATACTCCTATTTCTCTTTTTATAATTAAGAATTTGACAGATTTAATTGATGTTTACGTTCATTTCTTTATTATTTACCTAATTGATTGGGATGTCTTTGTTTAAAAAGAAATTTATGATATTAAGTAGTACATGTGACATGTGATCGTGTTATTGCATATCTTGACTTGAAATATGATAACCCAACATCTATTTTGAATCTGGTTAATGACAAATTGTTTGGGTAGTTTTTGTAAGTTCCTCGTTTCCATACAATCTGTCTTAATTAAGGAAAGTTTTTCTTTTTTGATTAATTTTGTTACCTATAATTAGTAGAAATAACTCTTTTGAAAATTATGGTAAGGTCTTGATTTGATTTTGTTAATTAGGAAGATCTTTGCCCTTGATTTGATTTCTTTTGTCAATTAAGATAAATTATTTATGGTAAATATTCTACATGATTGCAACTCGGTTAATTAAGGAAAGAGATCTCTATGATTGTTTATTACCTTCCTTACCCAATTTATTTGATTAAGGAAATAATTTGATTGATTATCCTTTTGTTAATTAAGGACGTCCTTTAATTAATTGTGGATTTTTTTCTTTGTTTTTCCTTAACTCCTCTTACTAATTTTATTATATAAGCATATGCACCTTATCATCTTTGGGATCACGAGGAACATTACTCTCCTTGAGGTGGCATAACAAAAACTTCACTTGGCTCTTCAAGCAAGAAGACCTTACTTTATCTTTTCTTTAGCATCCAAACATCACGAAAATATTTCTTTCTTCTCTTCCTTAGCACTCAAAGAGACTGCTTTATTTGAGAGTTTTTTTAGTTTCTCTACTATTCATTGATTCCTACCACGTTTCTTATTCTTAATTCATCCCCAACTAGTTAGTCCATCAAACTATGAGAATCTTCATTCATTTAGTAACTTAATTATTGTCTTGCAGATAATTATTCACGACCAATTTGTTATTTAAAGCATGTATATTTGATTTAATTTATTTATTACTAGTTTCTCTATGCCTGCTAGACTTCATTTAAGGTAAAACTATCTTCTGTATCTACGCATATATGTTGCCTGTGTTTGTACTCCCTTGTCTTTATTTAGATAAATAGAAGAATCGTGGGGGCAAGATGGGGCTTAGGCTTTATTTAATGTTATTTTTATGTTTCATTGTAATCTATTTGTTCATTTTCTTTTCATCAGTTGTAAATTGTATTAAACTCTAATGATAGTGAAAAAGGGGGGTTTATGGGGGTAGGGTTTTGTATGTTTTTACTTTTTTTTTTGTTTCTTGATACATAAATATAATATCATATAGAAAGCATGCTTATAGGATTAATAAAAATATAGATATAGAAATCATGCCTGTAAGAATTTAATTGATGCAATATCATGTGTAACATTAGATATCATGCCTATAGGATTCATATGAACTAAAATAGTTGGAATTGAAGCATGTCTTGTGTTTAAATCTTAGTAAATCTGCCTATAGGGATTACTTGCAACATGTGTTAGTGATTTAAAATTGGGTTAATAACTTGTTAGATGTCAAGCTTGTCGATAATTAATCAATTATTAAATCCATAAGTCTCATGTTATTTGCGTGAATGAACCTGCTAATAAGCCTCATCCTGCCGGAATCATATTTTATTTTGTCATAATTTAGTTTGATCATTTAAATAAAAATCATGTGCATAAGTGTTAAACCTTTTGTCGACATGTGATGTATTTATTTTGTAATATAGATCTCATTGATTTGTTTAAATCTCGTCTAACAAGTTGTATTACGTACTGCATATCTGAATCTTATCCTTTTAGCATTAGAAGTCATGTTCATAGGATTTGTTTAGAAATCATGCTCATAAGGTTTGAGTCTATGTGAAGCCCTTATATGTATAAATCATTTTATGTTTGATTATTTGGCGTTAATCACCTTTTAAAACCCGAAGATTTTTAGACCCAAAATCCCATTTAGCTGTCCAATGCCTCTTGGACATTAGTCTTGGGACGGATAGGCAAATACTAGGATGTTAGTATTTTCATTTAGAATTATTTAGCGTTAATAACTAAATTATTTAGGCGAGTAGTGGGAAATGATAGTCTGTGCCCGCTGAATAATACGAGAAACCTAAATGGGTTGTGAAATATTATTTTAGTTGCACGGGGTGTTCCTGTTAGGTTAAAATAACTCTCCTCTCATTTTGAGGCAGAACTACGTCTGACCTGATTCCCTTCAGAGATACATAGGCGCCTCTTTGAGGTTCGGTCCAACTTTTAAAATTTTTTATTTATCTGTTTTGTTATTGTTTCTTTCCATTTTTATCATTTATTTGTTATTTTGTTCACTTTTATTTGTCAATTATTATTTTTTTAAATTGCTAAACCTATTATATTCTTATCATTATAATATCTTAATTTTCTTTTTCTTGCTAAAATTAAAAGGGTATTTGAATATTTTAATTACTTAGTTTATTAAATTTATTTTACATAAAAAGATTAAAATCAATCTTGTTTGATTGCTTAGTAAATACCGCACATGATTAATGAATTCGGTCGGGATCCACAGTTGTGGATCTCGAAAGGTGTTTAACACCTTCCTTTCGAGATAACTTGATGTCCTTACCCGATCTCTGGTGACCTAGGTTAGTTTTAAACAGTCAGCATAGAACGGTGCTTTAACGCACCTTAATTCGTTAGGTGGCGACTCTTCTCTTCAAACAACCCTTAAGAGTTTTCACGTGTTGATGTAGAGGATAACTCTTTTGCTTTAGTAAAAATGCAATGCTGATGAGGAGATAACGTCTTTGCTTCGATGGAAATGTTGTGCTGATGTGGAAAACGATACCTTTTTTTTAATATCATTATAATAAATAAAAATTGCTATGAAAATTTAAACATGATGCAAATCCCTTTAGACCATAATGATTTCTTTAGACGATGAAGATGATGTCTTTAGGCTATGATGTCATAGGACCATGATATGCAAAAATAATATCCTTAGGTCATCAAATGGTATCTTTAGGTCATGAAGATGATGCCTTAAGACTATGACGCCTTTGGATTATGATATGCAAAAGTAAAGTCCTTGGACAATGAATGTGTCCTTAGACTATAAAGATGATGCCTTTAGATTATGATGCTCTCGTTGTCCTATTAAGGGGTCGGACAAACCCAATGTAATATCTTATTATGGGGTCGGACAAACCCAATGCAATATTCCACTATGGAGTGGGACGAGCTCATGCAATGTCCTAGTGTGGGTCCGACAAGCTCATGCAATCTATCTTGAGTTGCAAAATTGATGGAATTTTTAAGGGTTGCCTCAAAAATTTTGCCCCAGTTTAAAAGAAATTCTTTTTCCATATTTTTCACAAATTATGATGTCCCTTCATGCGAAAATTTTGAAGTTAACCCAAAAATTTTGCCCCAGTTTCATGCTTCACGAAAACAATATGTGAAATTTTTATGAAGGGATCAAATGGTGATTCACGGGAGAGTAACAAGTTTGGAACTATATCTCCTATACAATAAAAAGAGTTAACAAAAATAAAATTAAAAAAAAAATTATAAAGGCAAATGGAAAGCAAAAAATGAAGACTATTTTGAATTTTCTTTTTAATTAAAAAATATGTCTTGACTTCAGTTGGTACCAATAATTAGTATTGCACATAACAATCACTATCACTTGTTTTCTAGCTAAACGAGATTGGCTTTGAGGTAATTCCCACAGTTTCAAGTGGTACCTCATATATACCTAAGTATCAACAAGATTTGTTCGGCTTGCTTCAAGCAAAGGTTTGAACCATACCTATCCTTATTGTTCCAAGTGCCCTTACCACAAAGAAAATTCTAATTTGCAAATATTTGAAGTATTTTTGCTTTAGGACATTTTGAGAAGCACACTCACACTCAAAAGGATGTTCAATACATGCGATTGAGATATCATATGCTTGGCCGTCATGTAAGTATCCACTAATGTGAGAACACTTGGAGTAAGATCATGTAGGGCTTGTTATCGGCTTGTAATGCAGGCTCGGGGATAGGTAGAATATTATGTGGGTGAAAATGACTAATCCCTCCTCGAGCATTACATTGTATCTGTGCTTTGACATTTGTTGCCTTCCAACGCTTGGTCTTTTCTGCTTTGTCATCCCTTGTTTTGTATTTGTGTAGACTTCTTTTAAACTTTTCATTGCTTGAGTTTTTTCCCCTTTTCTTTGATTTTTTTTTTGAATTTCTCCACCTTTGTTGGAGTGTTTTTTTTGTAAGAATTTCTTCTTGTCTTGATTTTGGGGATTTTTCTCCTTTGCTTGAAGTCTATTTTTTTTTCACATCTTCTGTCTTTTACTTTGACAGCTGCAGTTTGAATCTTTACTCAGGGTTGCACATTTTCAGTGCGCTCGGGGAGGTCGGGCCAAGAGGGGGTAGTGCATACAAGCACTTAGAAAGGTATAGTTGAAGGTGTGGTTGTTCAAAGAAAAAGTTTTTAGGCTCAAATGGGAAATTCTAGGGATTCATGTCATTTGATAGGCTTAAAAAGGCACAATCAGGTCAAAGAAGGCCTACGATCATTTCTCAAACCAAGTGTCACTCAGAATTCTGCCTCAACAAACACTCAAGTCAAGTTTTAGATCAACAATGCAATGCAATGAATTAATTCAAAGCTTATCACACAATGCACATGAAACGATGAGGTTGGTTTTGTTCTTATCTTAGAATGCATGCAAGAGAATTTTTCAAGTGACACTTAGTGTGATTAAAGGTACCAAAAGAATTAATGGTTTACCACAAAGTTGATCCTCTCTATCATGCCAATTATTTCTTTCTCATGCACACTCCTAACTGTATTGGTACCAACCAAGCCGAAGCTTTGAAATTTTTTATTATTCCTTTTTTTAACAAAATGGGACCAAACCCAAGAAGAGCTGCCTACATATCTTGTTGAAATAAGAATCAGGTCTGCAACTAAAAATGTGAAATAAGTAAATATAATTTTTTTATACAAAAGAGGAAACCTAAAAAATCTTATCCCTTTTTTTTTTCTGAGATAAGAAATAGATTTTTTTAAAATAAGGAATACCGAACCCAAGAAGGGCTGCCTACGTATCTCATCGAAATGGAAATGAGGTGTGCGAGTTTACGAGGCTTGAAATATGGAGCAAAAAAACTTTTTTTTTAATTTTTAAATAAGGAATGAATTTTTTTAATCATTGAAATAGGCAAGGAAAAAACTCTTTTTTTAAAATAAGGATCACCGAACCGAAGAGGGCTGCCTACTTATCTCATTGAACTGAGAATCAGGTGTACTTAATTCATGCGGCTTAAAATATGGGGCAAACAAACCTTCTTTCTTTTTTGAATTTTTAAATAAGGAATGAATTTTCTTAATCGTTGAAATAAGAAAAGAAAAAACTTTATTTTTGAATAAGAATCATCGAATCCGAACAGGGCTGCCTACATATCTCATCAAACCAAGAATCAAGTGTGTGTAGTTCATGCAGATGAGGTATAAACAATATGATTGAAAGAAATTCATCTCTTGAAGAGAAAGAAAGTAAAAATTACTGAATGTAATATATGTTCAAAAATTAATGCAATTATATAGGCAAACTTAAAAGATCTTTACTGAATTGAATATATGAATAAAAAATTAAATGCAATAATATAGACAAATTCAGAGCATGTTTACTGACTTGGGTATATACACAAGAAATTAAATGCAATAATATAGACAAACTCAAATGACATTTACTGAATTGAATATATGCACAAAAAATTAAATGCAACAATATAGACAAATAAAAAAGATATTTACTGAATTAAATATATGCACAAGAAAATGCAATAATATAGACAAACCCAAAATATGTTTACTGAATTACATATATGCACAAAGAAAAATAATTAATGTAATGATATAAATAAACTTGGAGTTGACATCTTATGAATTCAGGGTCTGTCGGCATCTCCAAGAGGGTATTCCTGCAAAATATTATGACAATCATGTTAAAAAAAATTAAAGTAATGAATTAAAGCAACTGAAAGTTGAAGAAAAATAAAGTTGTATAATCAAAGGATGTCTTTAGGAGACTTATTGTTATTCATCCTACATTTAGAGAATATTATTTAATTTTAAAATAGGGCAGGGATTCATGCAGATTCAGGACTCGACTTGTTGTCCTTTGTTTTATGAGTTGTCTACGAGAGCTTGATACCCCTCAAAACATTCTTGCAAAATAAAAATGGTGACTTGTATTGAACCATTAAATTTTTTTAAAATAAAAATGATATGTCATAGTTTTGTGGCTTACGACATTTAGAAGGTGTGAAAGAAGACTTATGTCTCAAATTTCAAGACTAAAGTCAAGTGAAAATCGTGATATGAATGACATTGATATTTTCGAATTTTGGACAGGAGAGAGTTGATGGACGCTTTTGAAAGATTTCTGAAAGGTTGAGAGCGTTTTTGAACTGTTCCAAAATAATTTTTCTAGCTTTTAATCCTAGAAAAATTATTTTAGAACACTGAAAGATCGAAACCTTATGTAGGGTTACCTACGTATCTTGACAGGACAAGAATTAGGTCAAAACATAGTTTGCACCCTAATAATGATTTAACAAAATAAATATTTGGAATGGATGAATGAAAACAGGTCGTTTTTGAGCAAAAAAGATAAACAATAATGGAGTGCATGAATGCATTTTAAAACAAGAAGCATGTGAAAGTAGAATATATCAATGAGTTTGGAAGAATGTACAACAATAAATTTAATTGTCCTATGAGAAGATGGTAGGATGGTAAAGTTCTAGGGATGACATGATTATGATGGGTGGTATTAAGACCTAAAAATGAGATTGAGTATGTTGTAAAATTCAAGGTTCAACATAAGTCAACCAAAGAGTTATAAGATAAAGAGATTGAGGTAATGAATAGCAAATAAAAAGACAAATGTAAGTAATAAAGAATATGTGAAAAATGAAAATGTGTAACAAATAAAGAATATGTAAAAAAAAACTTAGAGTTGGATAAAGAATGCCTAATTCAAATTGAAATGTACAATGATCCAAAAAATGATGAAAGAGTTAATATTTAATTTAGCTAAAACATCTGCAAAATTATATGTACACTGTGACCTAGAAATTCTTAAACTCGTTTTACCTAGAGACAAGATTCTCGAGCGGACTACTCGAGTGAGAAGATCATGCGGCCACAAACGAGAAAATATGAAAACCCCGCGCATACACTAACTTCCCTAAAAAGAAAAAAAATTTAATAAAGAAAATAAAATAAATTGCAGTGCTCCAAACACACCTCATGTGTATGCATTATAGTGAGAATATTCCAAGAGTGAAAAGAAGTGAAACGCAATGGCAATTGATATAAAGCGATAATCATAAATGATTTTTTTATTTTTTAATATATAAAATGAAAGCATGAATAACAATATGAATAGCTGAAGCTTTAAAAAAATTTAATGCAATAATTAATATCAATCTATGTCTATTATGGATAAAGTTCAAGCGATGATATTATTATGACTACCGATAATAAAGACCCAAAAAATGAGTTGCAATATTTAAAAAAAATTAAGGTCAATACCAATCAAAAACAATTATAATATAAAATGATCAAGATAATTTATAACACATAAAGAGTATGTATAACCAGACATGTGAAAAACGAATAGTATGTAACAAACAAAGAATGTATATAAAATAAAGAACACATAATGAATAAAATGAAAAATAAAATAACTGTAAGATTGTATATACAATGACCTCGAAATTCTAAGAATAGATTTACCTAGACTTGAGATTGGACTGAAGAATTACGAGATGGCAACATGGTCATATGGTAGTAAAACTATCCGCTCACTCGATGCAAGCACCAAGTCTCTGAAATTAAGAAAATTCCAACAAAATTTTGAGAAGTGCAAAACACAACTCGCATATACAATGTGTATGATTGTGTATGACCGAGACTCAATAGAATAGTGATGATAATTATAAAGTGACAAATAATAAATAATTATAATAATGTTCAAAATACACAATTATAATGTATAAAATAAATAATGAATCAAATAATTGATATATGTAAGCAATGTAAAAAATCTATGTGCAAAATACAACTAGTTTAGACTATTCATAGTGTGTGAAATAAATAAAGAATTGACATTTGCAAAAATATAAAGAGAAATATCTTCATCAATTGAAAAAATTGAGTCTATTATGGTTAGAACCTGAATAATCGCCAGCATAGTCGTTATGTTGTTGCACCCTATTTTTATCAAAGTTAGATAAAACATGATTGATGGACTCTAAAACATTTAATTATTCTTACAGAGTCGCCACCTAATTTTTAAGGAAAATCAGAAAACCTTTGGATTATTGATATGTATAACTCAAGTTTTAATTTGCGAAAAAACAGTTTAGATTCTAGGTAAGGGTTCACAAGAAATTAGGGACCATAGATTATTAAAATCTTAAAAGACCCTTAACTTTTTATTGGTTTTGTTATAAGGATATTAAGCATATGAGAAAATTTATTATAAAAAATTCAATGTTATGTATGTACTACTAAATGTAAATCAATTGATCCCACTATTTTCTTTATTTAAAAAGTTAAAATTAAGCTTAGTTGAATTAAACTTTAGAATTCAAACTTAAAATAATTTATTTTGAATTTAAAAAGATAAAACAACTCATTTTTAATTTAAAAAGTAGCTCATTTTGTAAGTTAATCAATAGCCCATTAATTAGGCCCATAACCGAAAAAACCGAATTAGAAAAATCGAAAAAACCGAACCGAATTTGAAAAAAACCGAACCGAACCGAATTAGTTTGGTTCGGTGTTTGGTACACTACATGAAAAACCGAAAATCGAAAAAATCAAACCGAAATTTAAAAAAACCGAACCGAAAAACCGAATGCCCACCCCTACTCGAATGTGAGCAAAGGACAAGGCATTGGAAGGCACAAAATAAAGAGGCTCCGCTATGGAGCCGTGTCACGCTGCCATCATGGAGGCCTTCTGCCTGGATAGGGAATTTTCGCCCAATTTTCAGAGAGGGTTCGCGTTGGGTGCGTGGCACGGTGGCCTGGCTCCGCGTTGCACGCCGTGCCACGTTGAGCCTGATTACCTGGACCCCCAACTTCCAGTGAGGGTCCGCATCGGTGGCATGTCACGGAGGCAGTGCTCCGCGATGCACTCCGTGACACGTTGCTTGTTATTTCGGAAAAAATTCCCACTAGTATAAATAGAACACTTAGGTTCATTTTTCAATATTCTGACTTGGTGGAGCAAGAATGTGGGATACAGGCAGTTGAGGGGACGAAATTATCAGGGTTTTTCTCTCTTTCCTTCTCCTTGAATTCAATTGCTTGTATGTTTAACACTTATTTAACGATGTTTAATCCACAAATGAGTGGCTAATTCCTCTTCTTGCTGAGGTTAAGAACACTTGTAATGAATTGTGATTATTGATTCTTTGGTTTTTCATCTATTCTTCTATGGTTGTTCTATTGATTCTTGTTCTTACTGCATTAATGTGTGGCCTACATTAATGTATATCTAAAAAGTCCGGTTTCACTTGAGAGAGCAAGAAATTGGAAAGTTGTGAATTAATAGGATATGATCCTTTCTTAGTTTGGGAAAATTGAGAATTGATTTACTTTCAGGATAGAAATATACCTGAGAGTCGTATTAGTCAATTTAGGAACCGGGTTTGTATGGCTAGAACATGAATTTTCATTTAATCACAGAAATGTAGGTGGACGGTTCATGATTCTTAAGTTGGGTTAAATACGAGAGTTTTAATCCATTGACAGTAGTTCTTGAGTAGCAACCGGAGGAAAAGGTTAACCAAATTATATCGATAATTAATTTCTTTACATGTTTAATTAACCTCAGCATGCTCACATTCATAGTTCAGACTCACATTAGATACTTGTTTTAGACTTAGCATAAAATTTAGAATCCAAAAATATCAAACTCTTGGTTACTCTGTTGTCTTCATTGTTAAACTGAAAATATAGTAACACTTGATTAATTGTTACCTTATCCCAGTCCCTGTGGGATCGATACTTGGCTTACTTGAGCCAATTTACTACTTGTTCGACCATGTGCACTTGCGTGTAGTTATATACCCATATAACAAACAGACCGAACAAGTTTTTGGCGCCGTTGCTGGGGACTAGCAATTGGTGAAATTTTCTTAAGTGTTAATTTACTATATTTTTATTTTCTTAGTGTTGACAACTTGGTCTTAGCCTGTATTTTGCAGATTTAATCTCTGTTGAACACTGGCAAGAGACAAGGAGCTGGTGGACTCGTATTTAGAGCCAGAAAGATTATTTCATCGTCAGCGGAGAGAAGCTCTAGAAAGAAAGCTGCAGTTGCTCAGACAAACACTTATGGAGCAACAACAGAATCCACCAGTAGTACGGGCAATGTTAGTGCCCGAGGAAGTAGCAGCTCGGCCAGTTCGCGAGGTGGCAATCCCACATGCTAATAATGTTACATCTAGCATCCGCAAACCTGAGCGAGGAGGGAGGTTCGAGCTAAAACAAAACATGGTGCAATTGCTGTACACTAGCGGGCAGTTTACAGGTCTCCCTCATGAAGATCCATAGCAGCATCTCCAAAATTTTTTGGAGATAAGTGACACTTACATCCCCGCTGGAGTGTCATCAGATTATGTCCGGTTTACATTGTTCCCATTTTCACTATTGGGAGAATCCAAGAGGTGGTTGAAAGCTGAGCCACCTAACTCTATTTCTACGTGGGATGATCTTGCAAGGAAATTCTTGATACGATTTTTTCCCTCCGGTAAAACAGCAAGACTTAGAAGTCAAATTCTAAGTTTCAAACAGAGAGAGGGAGAGAATCTATATCAGGCTAGGGAGAGATTCAAGTCCATGTTGCGGGATTGTCCTCATCATCATCAATCCAATGATGTGCTGGTGCACACTTTTATAGAGGGTTTGGAACCCCATACAAAAATATTGCTAGACTCAGTAGTTGGGGGACAAGCGCTGGAGAAAACTTATGAGGAGCTGTATACCTTATTGAACCGTATTTCGCAGGGCAATCCGGAGTGGAATGCTGATTCATCAAGAGGAGGGACAAGGAAAGCAACAGGAGTTCTAGAAGTGGATGATTTTACAGCTATTGCTGCACAGATAGCTACCTTACAGAATCAACTCAACACCCACTTCAGTAACATGACAATGAACCAGCATCAAGCCCCAGTGAACGCAGTGCAGCAGATGTGGTGTGAAGTGTGCGGGAGCAGTGAGCACTCAGTTGAGTGTTGTGGAGCAAATCCGGACTCGGTGAACTTTGTGGGAAATGTACAAAGAAACAACCACCAACAGTATGGCAACAGCTACAATTCCAATTGGAGGAATCACCCGAATTTCTCCTGGGGTAGCAACAACCATCATGGGACAAAGTTCGAGTTAGGGTGTGCAAAGGAACCAAGGAGGGCAGCAAAATTATCAAGAACAATTTAGAAACAACAATGCACCTCCTCCACCACCATCACCCAACATTGAGGAGATGTTCAAGACGATGATAGCTAACCAAGCTCAATTGCAGGCTGACTATGTGAAATTGGCAGCCGAGGTGAAAAACAACCAGTTAGCTACCAAGGCACTTGAATATCAATTTGGGCAATTTGCTGGAGCCCAAAATACCAGGCCTAGAGGAGGACTTCCGAGTGACACAAATCCTAACCCCAAGCAGGTGAATACGGTGACCATAAGGAGTGGTTTGCAGCTGAAAGAGGTGGAACCAGAAAGACCACCTCAACAACCGGGAGCAGCAGAAGTCGAGAGGGAGCAAGGTGATGAGAGGGGGAAGACTAAGGAAGCTGAATCAGAAAGACCACCACCCCCGTTCCCTCAACGATTAAAGAAACACAAGGAGGAGGCGTGTTTCAAGAAATTCATGGAGGTGCTGAAACAGGTACATATTAACTTGCCTCTTGTTGATGTTTTGCAGGGAGTGCCGAAGTATGCCAAGTATATAAAGGACATCGTGGCAAACAAAAGTCGGTTGACTGAGTATGCTACGGTGGCTCTTACGGAGGAGTGCACTTCCCGAATACAAAATCGACTGCCCACAAAGCTCAAAGATCCTAGGAGCTTTACTATACAGATAACTATTGGGCAAAGTATCCGAGCTCGCGGGTTATGTGATTTGGGAGCCAGCATTAATTTGATGCCGTCATCGGTATTCAAAAAGCTGGGTCTAGGAAGTCCTAGACCCACAACAGTGATCTTGCAATTGGCGGATCGGTCCTTAGCCAGACCTGATGGCATTGTGGAGGACGTTCTGGTGCAAGTTGGCTCCCTGATCTTCCTGGTAGATTTCGTCGTGCTGGATTTTGAACCAGACGCGAAAGTCCCATTTATTTTGGGACGTCCTTTCTTGGCGATCGGGAAAGCGCTGATTGATGTAGCTGTAGGGCAGCTAACAATGCGGGCACACGACAAGGTGTAAGTGTTCGATCTGTACAAGGCACCCAAGCTCCCGATTGTGTTCGAGGAACTCTCGGTGATCAATGTGATTGATCGAGTTGATGATGAGCAGATAAAGGATTCACGAGAGTTATTGGGAAAACCACCTGAACTATGTAAGCACTACTGGGGGGAGGACGATTTTCGAGAGAAAACGTCCCTCACCCTAGAGGACAACTGAGCTGAATGACGTCGAGCCGTGACGGTAACCCAGGCGCTGCACGGGAGGCAACCCGTGAAATTTTTCTTTGAAAATTGTGAATAGATTTATTTATTTATTTTTATTCATTTTCTTTTCTTTTCTTGATTAACAACAAAATTTTTAGTTTTTATTTTTATTTTTATTTTTATTTTGAGTGAAACCTATAATTCTAACCAATTTCTTGTAGTAGAATGAATTTCAGGTCGAACGGAGGGAAAATATACAAGGAATCACAAAGGAAAATTCGAGGTATGAAAATCAAGAAAAAGTGGCAAAACAGTGAACTAGGGCGATAGCTCCGTGTCACGGAGGAGGGCCTCCGCGTTACCCTCTGTGACACGTTGAGGTATAAATCCGAAATTTTAAAAAATTCCAGAACACCCTCGCGACAGCTCCGTGTCACGGAGGCAGTGCTCCGCGATGCACTCCGTGACACGTTGATGTGTATATCGCGATGGGTCACACCGGGTCGCCGGGTGACCCGCGTGATTTTTCCACTTTTAAACCCCGAATCCCCCTCAAATTTTCTTTATTTCTCACACACTCCACGACCAAACTCCTTAAAACCCCTCCCCCTTCAACATGACACGGAATAGGCCAAGGATTTCATTGAGTTTTCTTCAATTCTTCAAAGTTAAGGTATGTTCCTCAATTCCATCTCAATTCTTGTCGATTTTCTTCGATATTGAGCATGTGATGTGAGCTAAACTTGCCCTAAGTAGAAATTAAGCGTAAATTCAATTGAATTGTTGTTGATGGATGTTCGGAGTATCATTGTGATTGCTTGAACTCGTTAATTGCATAATTTAATCGAATTTTTGTTAATACAATCATAGCTAGGGCTTGTTTTTGAATTTGAAGTGGAAAAATGTAGTGAACTAGTGAAATACATGATGGGTTGTACACGTTGAGTGAGATGAGTCGATGTGCTAGTTGTTATAATGCTAAAAGACCGACAGATTCTCAGGTTAGGGGAATATTGAAATTTGCAAGAATTGGGTGAGTTGTATAGGTTCATGTAGATAAATTCTTGTTGTTTTCGTTTCTTTGTTTTTCCTTGCTAAGTGCAATGGGATAAAATGTTATCGATGGTAATGATTGTGGTTAGCTGTACGAAGTCTGAGTAGTACATAGAATATATACCATTGAATTCTTCAAATGCACTGAGCATATTTGTATATTTGGCTGTTTGTTGTGTAATTAGGTATGATCTTGCCATAATGTTGTAATTTTAGCTAAGGAATAAGTGTGGGGTGACCTAGCTTAACCCGACCTTAGTCGAGGCTAATACTCATGGGCTTAACATTGATCTTGTCTATTTGGGTTGACAGGAAAAAAAATGGCAAGCAGGCAGGAAAAGGGGAAAGGCGCATCAACGTCTAGCGCTGGAAGAAAGAGAATCAGGCTGGGAACATCAGTCCCAGCAGCACCAGCGGTTCCACACGGCCAACGCTGCCAATACGGAACCGGGTGGGTGACAGAAGAGGGGAAGAAGTGGTATGCCAAGCACAAGGAGAGCAAGTACTTCCCCGAGGAACACATAGCTCGGGAACCGTTGGCACAGGAGTTCCCTAGGATTGTCCATAGGATCGAGGCAGCTGGGCTCAATTTCATCTTTGAAGAGCCCAAGGAATGCAACTTGCACCTGATTCGGGAATTCTATGCCAATTGGAACCCGACTCTCAGAAGTCACACAATCAAAATCAGAGGGCAAATAGTCACCTTTGAGCCCCACCACCTCAATGCTATCATAGGGGTGTAGGACACAGACGCCCACGTGCTTCGACAGCTGAACATCACTCCACCATATGCGGACATCAGACGCACTTTGTGTGGAATCCGATCGATAGCTAGATGGAGCAGACACAAGGAGAGGGTCTACCATCAGACTTTGCCCTATTCACAGATGAACAGGGAAGCCAGGATATGGCTTAAGATCGTCTGTTCCTGCCTAATTCCGGGGGTACATATGACGGATGTAACCCGAGATCGTATATGGCTGGTGTATGCCCTGATGAAAAGGCTGGAGATCAACGTGGGGGCGGTGATTATATCCGCCATGAAGAGAGCCCGGTTGAATTAGGGGCACAGATACGGATTTGGTGGGCTACTCACCACATTCCTGAGGGGCCTAGATGTTGAGGAAGAGGCCCTTGATTATATCCCGCAGATGGAGCGGCGGGCCTTAGATGTCACTAAAACTAAGGCACCCGACACCACCCATGGGCCAGTGCTTACACTAGGCGAGCGACATGCTCGTGATGATCAATATATGGCTCGCATGTATGGGATGCAGATGCTCCAGCTAAGGATAGGCGGGAGGCCGACAACAGAGGAGGAGCTATGGCAGCTCGAGCTAGACTACACTTTTGGCAAAAACGCCAGGGCTCTATGCCGAGTGGGGCCAGCATTTGTAGAGCCCACAGATGATGATGTCCCCACAGATGAGGAGACACATCGGGAGGACTCCGATGTGGAGTCCGATGATGACGATGGGGGTGATTCAGACATGGGAGATGAAGTAGCAGCACCTGATGAAGAAGTGGAGTACTTTGATTGATCAGGGAGTTCCACCACCCAATTTTTGTGCTATTTTAATTTCTGTGAACACTGGGTACAGTGTTCGAGATAAATGTGGGGTGGGAGTAGTTAGGAGCTGGTTGTGCTGTTATGTATGTCCTAATCTGTTGTTGTGCCTATGAACAAAATTTTCTGACCCTGTGATTTGTGATTGTTAAGTTGTTGTTCTGTATTGTAAATATATGTGAAACTGTTGTGTGTTGCTGAATGTTGCTACCTGAGTTTGTACATATGTTAGTTTATCGAAATGATCGATATTTTTAAAATTTTTTCAATTCTTGGATTTCTCGGCGTTTGTTTTCGGTTCTTTTACCGAGAATGGTCCCATTGAACCGAAGTCATAGTTAGTGACCGTTTCCTATGATGGATGGATGACGACCGTCTTAAGGGAAATGTAGTCGTTAGGAGTAGATTTTTCATTTATTTTTTAGTTGTTTTTCTTTTGTGGGTTGCATCCCAAAACTTGTAGTTACTTTATGGTTGCGTGTTGTACATGATATTTAAAATGCAAATGTGATTCGTATGAAAGCATGCAACTTTATAAATATGTTGAGATACCTAGGCCATAGAGTCGATTCAGTGTGATTGAGGCTTAATGTTTGAATTCCTGTAATTAGCTGATTGGAGAGTCTGTGAATACGTCTCGAATTGAGCATGTGCAATAAGTGTGAAGTGAGGTTTTGTTATTCCATGCCATTGTGAAGTGTCTAGAACTTGCCTGATGTGTGTACAAAACGAAATGAAGGAGGTGTATTGTAGGAAAGGATGTAGGCATTTCTTTATTTTTAATTGAAAGATTCTATTTTTCATTATCGTACCCACCTTGATTGTGTACCCTAGTCAGCCCGTTGAGCCTTTAGCCTATTAATTTTTTTTTCTTTTGTCAAAAAGTGTAAACCGAGCTTAATCCCTTCTTTTCATTAGCCGCAAATTTGATCCAAAACTCTTAAGCGCTTAAGAAGAGAAAATCATTTTCCCAAAGTGTCAAAGAGTGAGAATGGTGAAAAGAAAAGAAAAGCAGAGTGATGGAAGAAAAGAAAAGGTTGAAGGTGCACTTGTTATAAACAAACTATAATGAAGGTGCATGAATAATCTTTGTTGTTATGTCAAGTGTGGTTAATAAGATGGGCCAAACTAAAGAAATACTTCAAGAATGGGAGGATGAAGAAAGAAACAATGCCCATGAGTTTGATGGGATGTATTGAAAAGGCGCTTAAGGAGGCTAGTGGCTATTATTGGCTAGCCCAATATTTACTAGTTCCGTAGCTTACATTACAACCCGTTAAAGTCCTACGTGATCCTACATCACACTTCTTTATATTAGTGGAGTAATACTCTAAAGGCAAGCTTATGGGTCATGACATGATGCATGTGAATTCTTTTGGGAGAGAGAGCGAAATTGTGTTTTTATGCCCCTGCTTGAAATTTTGTGAGTTCATATGATCAAATAGGGGAAAATTCTCTTGTGTTGTGAGGGCACATGCTTGATGAAAGATTAATTTTCGTGTCGGATGTCTTGATCAGCTGATTTGCATGAGTTTTCCAATATAGAGAGTCAATTCTTAAGTCTAGGAGGTCTTGATGTATTGAAGGTCATTGCATTGATAGGACCATGCATGTTTTCTTGATGGTTTGCTGTATTGAATAATCGGTATGACCGTAACCTAAATTGTCGAACCAAAGTAGCGAGGTTTGGGTGTAAATTGCATGAGGTGTAAGATTGTTGTTCGAGGACGAACAAGGATTTAAGTGTGGGGTAAGTGATCTTGGGCAAATTTATACGCCCAAGTGATACTCAAATGTGTCATTTTAGCCTTGTTTATCTATCAATGTTCATACATTCTCATGTGATTGGTAATAAAATGTGAATTTATACTAACCAACATGATTAGCATTGTTTTGCAGGTAAAATGTGATTTTGGGAAGCTAAAATGCATGTTGGAATAGATCGGGGTTGGACTCGGATGTGAGCAAAGGACAAGGCATTGGAAGACACAAAATAAAGAGGCTCCGCGATGGAGCCGTGTCACGCTGCCATCGCGGAGGCCTTCTGCCTGGATAGGGAATTTTCGCCCAATTTTCAGAGAGGGTTCGCGTTGGGTCCGTGGCACGGTGGCCTGGCTCCGCGTTGCACGCCGTGCCATGTTGAGCCTGATTACCTAGACCCCCAACTTCCAGTGAGGGTCCGCGTCGGTGGCGTGTCACGGAGGCAGTGCTCCGCGATGCACTCCGTGACACGTTGCTTGTTATTCCGGAAAAAATTCCCACTAGTATAAATAGAACACTTAGGTTCATTTTTCAATATTCTGACTTGGTGGAGCAAGAATGTGGGTTACAGGCAGTTGAGGGGACGAAATTATCAGGGTTTTTCTCTCTTTCCTTCTCCTTGAATTCAATTGCTTGTATGTTTAACACTCATTTAACGATGTTTAATCAACAAATGAGTGGCTAATTCCTCTTCTTGCTGAGGTTAAGAACACTTGTAATGAATTGTGATTATTGATTCTTTGGTTTTTCATCTATTCTTCCATGGTTGTTCTATTGATTCTTGTTCTTACTGCATTAATGTGTGGCCGACGTTAATGTATATCTAAAAAGTCCGGTTTCACTTGAGAGAGCAAGAAATTGGAAAGTTGTGAATTAATAGGATATGATCCTTTCTTAGTTTGGGAAAATTGAGAATTGATTTACTTTCAGGATAGAAATATACCTGAGAGTCGTATTAGTCAATTTAGGAACCGGGTTTGTATGGATAGAACATGAATTTTCATTTAATCACAGAAATGTAGGTGGACGGTTCATGATTCTTAAGTTGGGTTAAATACGAGAGTTTTAATCCATTGGCAGTAGTTCTTGACTAGCAACCGGAGGAAAAGGTTAACCAAATTATATCGATAATTAATTTCTTTACATGTTCAATTAACCTCAGCATGCTCACATTCATAGTTCAGACTCACATTAGATACTTGTTTTAGACTTAGCATAAAATTTAGAATCCAAAAATATCAAACTCTTGGTTACTCTGTTGTCTTCATTGTTAAACTGAAAATATAGTAACACTTGATTAATTGTTACCTTATCCCAGTCCCTGTGGGATCGATACTTGGCTTACTTGAGCCACTTTACTACTTGTTCGACCACGTGCACTTGCGTGTAGTTATATACCCATATAACAAACAGACCGAACACTACCTCCGGGTTGTATTACCTCATAGCAAGCATTGACAGAAGCATTTTTGGATCATTTTTTCTTTTTCTCAAAGATGTTGCAGCTGAGGGATGATATTACAAAATTTAGACAAGAGCCGGCTAAACCTTTGTATGAAGTATGGCTGAGATTCAAGAAGAAAGTGTCTCTTTGCCCTAACCATGGTCTCCCCGATGGAGTACTCCTTCAAAGCTTTTATCGAGCTCTAGACTCCATCAATAAATCCGTTGCCAATAATCTAGCTGGAGGATCAATCATGGATTAGACGTATGGTTTAGCTAAAACCCTCTTGGATAGAATAACGAAGACGAATAGGGCGTGACATATGAGGAAGACTAATGTATCATCACATGATGTTGGTTCTAGTGTGATAGCAACTGAAAAGAGAAAAAGAGATGAAGAGCAAGATGAAAATCTTGCTAAAATGTCATGACCCGAACGTAGACCTAGATCGTAACACGGGACAAGAAGCCCCGAGAGACTCCAAGTCGACCCATGACATGAACATTCATCTAACTTTATTTTACTTAAAGAGAAATACTAAACATGTGATATAGAGAAAACATAAACGTAACATAGCATAGCATAACAATCGAGAAGTACTAGATATATATATCAGCTGAGTACTACATATGGTCTGAAAGCCTCTATCATGTAGGATGGGTTGATGGGACAATATTCTCAACTAACCCGACAAAAAGGAAATAAAAGAACATCATCAATGTCTAGACATATGGCCCTCGAAACATTAGGACTCACCAACAAAGCTGGTAGCTAACTCTGAGATGGACTAATGATGGAGATGAGCCTGAGAAGCGGGTCCTGTATCATAAAATGATACATCATAAAAAGTATGCGGTCAGTACGTGGAATGTACCGAGTATGCAAGGTAAGTAAAATGGACATTTAAAATATTTAAAACTCATAAATAAACATAAGAGTAGGACAACATACTCATAACATAAATATCGTAATATAACATAAGACTCAAGGTTTTCAAAATATTCATAATACAATCATAATCATAATCATAAGAGAAAAGCTTTATTGAACATGACTTGAGCCAATATACATAATCATAAATATGCATAAATCATGAGGAACAGTAGGAGATTCTCTTAACCGACATACCCCATATGAGCACACATGAAGTTTGACTTGTAAATCTAGTCGGGAGATCGTTCATACCTTGCCAAGGGTAGAACCATGAAAGTGCGATATCACCATGAAAAGGGCCATTTGGGCCGGGGATAGTCACAAGAAGGTCCCAACATACCTATGGTGGCACGTAGTTTATGAGATCCAAGGCAAAACCTAGGCCCCGAACCTACTCGGTGTTCGATACTACTCCCAAAATATATATAATGCTCATAGTATAACATGAACGAATTCATGGATTAGTGAAATCATGATAATCATAAACATAATTGTATATACGTAAACTAGCCATGACATAAGGCCCATGAGTCGGTCAAAATATAATTCACGTATTGTAGGTTTCATGCATACTTGAAGATCATACATATAACTTAAAAATCATCAAATCATGATTGGTAATTGAATAAATTCATATTTTAAATCATAATTCATGATGGACTTGTAAATATCATCAATTGAAGTGGAGATCATAAATCGATTCATCGTAGATCATCTTAGATAGGCTTAATTTAATAGAAATTGAAATCAATAATTATATAATCAAAATAGTCATAAAATCTGCTCAAAATTCATAAAGTATAATTTAAATCACAATTTAGAACAACCCATTTGTAAATCATTAGATTTTCATAAAAATTGAATTAAAACCCCATGAGATTTTTAGTAGATTTTCATAAATTAATAGGGAATGAGCACGGGTGTGAACGAAAACACCCATTCATAACCCTACATACCTGGGTTGATGATTCCTTGACTTGTTTTGAAGATCCAAGAGGAATTGAGAAGTTGGATGTGATGAGCTCTAGCTTCTTCTTGAGAGAAAGATCAATCTATAGATGTTTGAAGAGGGTGAGGATTTAGGCTAGACTAATCCCTTTAATATGACCTTAAGGAAGCCCAAAAAGACGTCATTTAGGAGTTAGAAGCATAGGAGTTTACTAAAATACCCCCAAATTGCCAAAAAAGGACCTGGAACTGGCAATTCCAACGACCAACAGGACGGGTCGTTGGTTGCTACAACGACCTTTCTAAGGTCCGTTGTTACCTGCTGCTGCTGCTGCACTAAACTGCTCATAACTGTTTACTCCGAACTCCGATTGATACAAGGTCGAATGCGTTGGAAAGGCGACTTCAGGGGATTCAATATGAGGTGATAAATCATCCAAAAACATTTTGTAAAATGAGAGTTGTGGTCATTTGAAGTTGACCCTTGTGAGAACTGTTCGCTGTCTACTCTGGGGTAATTACTACACGCAAGTGTATGTGGTCGAACAAGTAGTAAAGTGGCTTAAGTAAGCCAAGTATCGATCCCACAGGGACTGGGCTAGGGTATAATCTACTCAAGTGTCATTATATTTTAACTCTAAAAATGCAGACAACAGTGTGAAAAAGAGTTTGGTATTTTGGTTTCTAATTTTATGCTAATTATAAACGAATATACAATTTGAGTCTGAACTATGAATATGAGCGTGCTGAGGTTAAATGAACATGTATAGAAACTAATTATCGATACAATGTTTGGTTAATCTTTTCTCCAGTTGCTAGTCAAGAATTATTGCCAATGGATTAAAACTCTCGTATTTAACCCAACTTAAGAATCATGAACCGTCCACCTACATTTCTGTGATTAAACGAAATTCATGTTCTAGCCATACAAAACCGATTCCTTAATTGACTAATATGACTTTCAGGTATATTTCTATCCTGAAGGTAAATCAATCCTCAATTTTCCCAAACTAAGAAAAGATCATATCCTATTGATTCACAACTTTCCAATTTCATGCTCTCTCGGGTGAAACCGGACTTTTTAGATATACATTAACGTTGGCCATACATCAATGCAGTAAGAACAAGAATCAATAGAACAACCATGGAAGAAAAGATGAAAAACCCAATTGATCAATAACTACATTTCAATACAATTGTTCTTAACCTCAGCAAGAAGAGGAATTAGCCACTCATTTGTGGATTAAACATCGTTAAATGAGTGTTAAACATACAAGCAATTGAATTAAAGAAGAAAGAGATAGAGAAAAACCCTGATATTTTCGTCCCCTCAACTGCCTGTAACCCACATTCTTGCTCCACCAAGTCAGAATTATTAAAAATGAACCTAAGTGTTCTATTTATACTAGTGGAAATTTTTCCCGGAATAACAAGCAATGTGTCATGGAGTGCATCGTGGAGAACTGCCTCTGTGACACGCCACTGACGTGGACCCTTACTGGAAATTGAGTATCCAGGTAATAAGGCCCAACGTGGCACGGCGTTCAACGCGGGGCTTGGCCAACGTGCCACGACCCCAACGCACACCCTCACTGGATTTTGGCCAAAAATTCCTATCCAGGCAGAAGGCATCCGCGATGGCAGCGTGACACGGCTCCATCGCGGAGCCCTTTTAATTTGTGCCTGCATATGCTTTTTCCCTTGCTAACATCCGAGTCCAACCCCAATCTCTCCCAACATGCATTTTAGCTTCCCAAAATTATGCAAAACAATGCTAATCATGTTGGTAAGTACAAATTCCCATTTTATTATCAATCACATGAGAATGTATAAACATTTATAGATAAACAAGGCTAAAATGACACCTTTGAGTATCACTTGGGCATATAAATATGCCCAAGATCACTTACCCCACACTTAAATCCTTGTTCATTCCCGAACAATAATCTTACACCTCATGCACTTTACCCCCCATCCTGGCTACTTTGGTTCGACAATTCAGGCTACGGTCATACCGATTATTTAATATAGCAAATCATCAAGAAAACATGCATGGTCCTATCAATGCAATGACCTTCAACACATCAAGACCTCCTAGACTTAAGAATCGACTCACGATATCGGCAAACTCATGCAAATTAGCTGATCAAGATATTCGACACGAAATTTAATCTCTCATCAAGCATGTTCCCTCACAACACAAGAGAATTTTCCCCATTTTAATCACATGAACTCAAGCGATTACATGCAGGGGCATATAGAAATAATTTCGCTCTCTCTCCCAAAAGAATTCACATGCATCATGCCACGAACCATAGGCTTGCCCTTAGTGTATTACTCCACTAATATAAGAAAATGTGATGTAAGATCACGTAGGACTTTAACGGGTTGTAATGTAAGCTACAGAACTAGTAAATACTGGCTAGCCAATAATAGCCACTAGCATCCTTAAGCGCTTTTTCAATACATCCCATCAAGCTCATGGGCATTGTTTCTTCCTTCATCCTCCCATTCTTGAAGTCTGTCTTTATTTTGACCCATCTCATTAAGCACACTTAACTCAATCACGAAGAGTATTCATACATCTTCATTATATTTTATTTATAACAAGTGCACCTTCAACCTTTTCTTTCCTCTCATCACTCTGCTTTTCTTTTCTTTTCACCATTCTCACTCTTTGACACTTTGGGAAAATTATTTCCTCTTCGTAAGCGCTTAAGAGTTTTGGATCAACTTTATGGCTAATGAAAAGAAAGGGTTAAGCTCGGTTTACACATTTTTGACAAAAGAAAAAAATAATAGGCTAAAGGCTCAACGGGCTAACTAGGGTGTACAATCAAGGTGGGTACAATAATGAAAAAGAGAAACTTTCGGTTGAAAACAAAGAAATGCCTACATCCTTTCCTACAATACACGCCCTTCATTTCGTTTCGTACACACACCAGGCAAGTTCTAGACATTTCACAATAGCATGGAATAAACAAAGCCTCACCATACACTTATTGCAAATGCTCAATTCAAGACATATTCAGAGACTCTTCAATCAACTAATTACAAGAATTCAAAATTAAGCCTCAATCACACTGAATCGACTCTATGGCCTAGGTATCTCAACATAATTACAGAGTTGCATGCTTTCATATGAATCACCTTTGCATTTCAAATATCATGTACAACACGCAACCAGAATTCCGCAACCATAAAGTAACTACAGGTTTTGGGATGCAACCCACAAAAGAAAACAACTGAAAAATAAATGAAAAAAATCTACTCCTAACGACTACATTTTCCTTAAGACGGTCGTCATCCATCCATCATAGGGAACGGTCACTAACTAAGACTTCGGTTCAATTGGACCAATCTCGGTAAAAGAACCGAAAACAAACGCTGAGAAACCCAAGAATTGAAAAGATTTTAAAAATATCGATCATTTCGATAAAACAAAAATATGTACAAAATCAGCTAGTAACATTCAGCAGCACACCACAACTTCACATTTAATTACAATAACAGAACAGGAAAATCATAATCACAGGGTCACAACATTTTTCCACAGGCACAACAACAGAACAGAAACATAAACAACAATACAACCAGCACCTAACTACTCCCACCCCACACTTATATCGAACACTGTCCCCAGTGTTCACAAAGATTAACATAGCACAAAAAAAATAGGTGGCGAAACTCCCTAATCAATCAAAATACTCCACTTCTTCATCAGGTGCTACTGCCTCATCTCCCATGTCTGAATCGCCCCCATCGTCATCATCGGACTCCACATCGGAGTCCTCCCAACGTGTCTCCTCATCTGTGGGGACATCATCATCCGTGGGCTCTACAAAAGCTGGCCCCACTCGACATAGAGCCCTGGCATTTTCGCCAAAAGGGTAGTCTAGCTCGAGTTGCCACAACTCCTCTTCTGTTGCCGGCCTCCTGCTTATTCGCAGCTGGAGCATCTGCATCCCGTACATGCGAGCCATGTACTGATCATCCCGAGCATATCGCTCGGCTAGTGTAAGAACTGGCCCATGGGTGGTGTCGGGTGCCTTAGTTTTAGTGACATCTAAGGCTCGCCTCTCCATCTGCGGGATGTAGTCAAGGGCCTCTTCTTCAATATCCAGGCCCCTCAGGAACGTGGTGAGTAGTCCACCAAATCCGTATCTGTGCCCTTGATGCAAACGGGCTCTCTTCATAGAGGAGATAATCACCGCCCCCACATTGATCTCCAGCCCTTTCATCAGGGCGTACGCCAAGCATACACGATCCCCGGTTACATCCGTCATATGCACCCCCGGGATTAGGCAGGAACAAACAATTTTCAGCCATATCCTGGCCTCCCTGTTCATCTGTGAGTAAGGCAAGGTCTGATGGTAGCCCCTCTCCTTATGTCTGCTCCACCGAGCTATTGATCGGGTTCCACACAAGGTGCGTCTGATGTCCGCATATGGTGGAGTGATATTCAGCTGTCGAAGCACATGGGCGTCTGTGTCCCGCGCCCCTAGGATAGCATTGAGGTGGTGGGGCTCAAAAGTGACTATTTGCCCTCTTATTTTGATGGTGTGACTTCTGAGAGTCGGGTTCCACTTGGCGTAGAATTCCCGAATCAAGTGCAAGTTGCATTCCTTGGGCTCTTCAAAGATGAAGTTCAGCCCAGCTGCCTCGATCCTTTGGACAATCCTGGGGAACTCCTGTGCCAACGGTTCCCTTGCTATGTGTTCCTCGGGGAAGTACTTGCTCTCCTTGTGCTTTGCGTACCATTTCTTCCCCTCCTCTGTCACCCACCTGGTTCCGTATTGATGGCGTTGGCCGCGTGGAATCGCTGGTGCTGCTGGGACCGCCGTGCCCAGTCTGATTCTTTTTCTTCCGGCGCCAGATGTTGATGCGCCTTTTCCCTTGTCTTGCCTGCTTGCCATTGTTCCTGTTAAAACAAACAGACAAGTTCAATGTTAAGCCAATTAAAATTAGCTTTGACTAAGGTTGGGTTAAGCTAGGCTACCCCACACTTAGTCCTTATCCAAAATTACACCATTAAGGTAAGATCGTACTTATTTACACAAATAAACAGCACAACACAACAAATATGCTTAGTGCCTTGGGAGAATTCGGTGGTATATATTCCCTGTACTACTCAGACTTCGCACAGCTAACCACAATCCTTACCTATCGATAACATGTTATCCCATAGCACTTAGCAAGGAAAAGCAAAAGAAAATTTTTAACTACATGATCCTATACAATTCGCCCATTTCTTGTAATTTCCAATATTTTCTTAACCCAAGAATCCGTCGGTCTTTTAGCATAGTCACAGTTAGCACAATCGACTCATCTCACCCAACATGTACAACCTAGCATGAATTTCACTATTTCAACTCAATTTTTCCATTTCAAACTCAAAGTCAAGCCCTAGCTATGATTTTATCAAAAATTCGATTAAGCTATGTAATTGTCGAGTTCTAGCAATCACACCGTTACTCCGAACATCAATCAACAATAATTCTATTGAATATAAGCTTAATTTCTACTTAGGGCAAATTTTGCTCATATCACATGTTCAAAATTGAAAAATTTTGACAAGAATTGAGATAGAGTTGAAGAACATACCTTGAATTCGAAGAGATGACGAAACTTGATGAAATTACGGGCCTAAGTCCGTGTCACGTTGAGGGGGAAGAGGTTTTTGGGAGGCTGGTCGCGGAGAGTATGAAAAATGAGGTGGGATCGGGGTTAAAAAGTGGGAATTTCGCGTGGGTCACCCGGCGACCCGGTGTGACCCGTCGCGATATACATCTCAACGTGTCACGGAGGGTAACATGGAGCATGCCCTCCGTGACATGGAGCCATCGCGTAGGTGTTCTGGAATTTGTAAAAATTCCAGAATTACCTTCAACGTGTCACGGAGGGTAACGCGGAGGTCCTGCTCCGTGACACGGAGCCATCGCCCTGGCTCACTGTTTTGCCACTTTTTATTATTTTTCATACCTCGGATTTTCCTTTGTGATTCCTTGCATATTTACCCTCCGTTCAACCTGAAATTCATCTTACTACAAGAAATTGGTTAGAATTATAGGATTCACTCAAAATAAAAATAAGAATAAAAATAAAAACTAACAATTTTGTTGTTAATCAAAAAAAAGAAAAAGAAAAAGAAAAAGAAATCTATTCACATTTTACAAAGAAAAAAAAAAATTCACGGGTTGCCTCCCGTTCAGCGCCTGGTTTATCGTCGCGGCTCGACGGCATTCAGCTCAGTCATCTTCTAGGGTGACAGACATTTTCTCTCGACCACCGTCCTCACCCCAGTAGTGCTTACATCGCTCCGGTGGTTTTCCCATTAACTCTCGTGATTCAACTATATGAGCATCATCAGCTCGATCGATCACGTTGATCACCGAGAGTTCCTAGTACACAGTCGGGAGCTTAGTGGCCTTGTATACATCAAACACTTCCACCTTGTCGTGTGCCCGCATGGTTAGCTGCCCTGCAGCTACATCAATCAGCGTTTTCCCAGTCGCCAAGAAGGGACGTCCCAAAATAAATGGGACTTCCGCGTCTGGCTCAAAATCCAGCACGACAAAATCTACCGGGAAGATAAGGGAGCCCACTTGCACCAGCACATCCTCCACAATGCCATCAAGTCTGGCTAAGGACCGATCCGCTAGTTGTAAGATTACTGTTGTTGGTCTAGGACTCCCTAAACCCAACTTCTTGAATACCGATGACGACATCAAATTAATGCTCGCTCCCAAATCACATAATCCGCGAGCTCGGATACTCTGCCCAATTGTAGTTTGTATAGTAAATCTCCCAGGTTCTTTGAGCTTTGTGGGCAATCGGTTTTATATCCGGGAAGTGCACTCCTCCGTGAGAGCTACCGTAGCATACTCAGTCAACCGACTTTTGTTCGCCACGATGTCCTTGATGTACTTTGCATACTTTGGCACTCCCTGCAAAACATCAACAAGAGGTAAGTTAATATGTACCTGTTTCAGCACCTCCATGAATTTCTTGAAACACACCTCCTCCTTGTGTTTCTTTAATCTTTGAGGGAACGGGGGTGGTGGTCTTTCTGATTCAGCTTCCTTTTTCTTCCCCCTCTCATCACTTTGCTTCCTCTCAACTTCTGCTGCTCCCGATTGTTGAGGTGGTCTTTCTGGTTCAACCTCTTTAAGCTGCAAACCACTCCTTGTGGTCACCGCATTCACCTGCTTGGGGTTGGGATCTGTGTCGCTCGGAAGTCCTCCTCTAGGCCTGGTGTTTTGGGCTCCAGCAAATTGCCCAAATAGATATTCAAGTGCCTTAGTAGCTAACTGGTTGTTCTTCACCTCGGCTGCCAATTTCACATAGTCAGCCTGCAATTGAGCTTGGTTAGCTATCATTGTCTTGAACATCTCCTCAATGCTGGGTGATGGTGGGGGATGAGGTGCATTGTTGTTTCTATATTGTGCTTGATAGTTCTGCTGCCCTCCTTGATTCCTCGGTGCCCCTTGACTCGAACTTTGCCCTTGATGGTTGTTGCTACCCCAAGAGAAATTCGGGTGATTCCTCTAGTTGGAATTGTAGCTGTTGCCATACTATTGGTGGTTGTTCCTCTGTACATTTCCCACAAAGTTCACCGAGTCAGGATTTGCTCCACAATACTCAGCTGAGTGCTCACTACTCCCGCACACTTCACACCAAATTTGCTGCACTACGTTCACTGGGGCTTGAGTCTGGTTCATTGTCATATTACTAAAGTGGGTGTTGAGTTGATTCTGTAAAGCAGCTATCTGTGCAGCAATAGCTGTAAAACCATCCACTTCTAGAACTCCTGCTGCTTTCCTTGTTCCTCCTCTTGACGAATCAGCATTCCACTCTGGATTTCCCTACGAAATACGATTTAACAAGGTATACATCTCCTCCTAAGTTTTCTCCAATGCTTGTCCCCCAGCTGCTGAGTCTAGCAAGATTTTTGTGTGGGGTTCCAAACCCTCTATAAAAGTGTGCACCAGCACATCATTGGATTGATGATGATGTGGACAATCCCGCAACATGGACTTGAATCTCTCCCAAGCCTGATATAGATTCTCCCCCTCTCTCTATTTGAAACTTAAAATTTGACTTCTAAGTCTTGATGTTTTACCGGATGGAAAAAATCGTATCAAGAATTTCCTTGCAAGATCATCCCACGTAGTAATAGAATTAGGTGGCTCAGCTTTCAACCACCTCTTGGCTTCTCCCAATAGTGAGCATGGGAACTATGTAAGCCTGACATAATCTGATGACACTCCAGCAGGGATATAAGTGTCACTTATCTCCAAAAACTTTTGGAGATGCTGCTGTGGATCCTCATGAGGGAGACCTGTGAACTGCCCGTTGGTGTGCAGCAATTGCACCATGTTTTGTTTGAGCTCGAATCTCCCTCCTGGCTCAGGTTTGCGGATGCTAGATGTGACATTGTTAGCATGTGGGATTGCCACCTCGCGAACCGGCCTAGCTGCCATTTCCTCGGGAACTAGCATTGCCCTTACTACTGGTGGATTCTGTTGTTGCTCCATGATTGTTTGTCTGAGCAACTGTAGCTTTTTCTCTAGAGCTTCTCTCCGCTGACAATGAAATTGTCTTTCAAGCTCTAAATATGAGTCCACCAGCTCCTTGTCTCTTGCCAGTGTTCAACAGAGATTATATCTGCGAAATACAGGCTAAGACCAAGTTGTCAACACTTAAGAAAAAATATAGTAAATTTACACTTAAGAAAAATTCATCAATTTCCAGTCCCCGGCAACGGCGCCAAAAACTTGTTCGCTGTCTACTCTGGGCTAATTACTACACGCAAGTGCACGTGGTCGAACAAGTAGTAAAGTGGCTTAAGTAAGCCAAGTATCGATCCCACAGGGACTAGGCTAGGGTACAATCTACTCAAGTGTCACTATATTTTAACTCTAAAAATGCAGACAACAGTGTGAAAAAGAGTTTGGTATTTTGGTTTCTAATTTTATGCTAATTATAAACGAATATACAATTTGAGTCTGAACTATGAATATGAGCGTGCTGAGGTTAAATGAACATGTATAGAAACTAATTATCGATACAATGTTTGGTTAATCTTTCCTCCGGTTGCTAGTCAAGAATTATTACCAATGGATTAAAACTCTCATATTTAACCCAACTTAAGAATCATGACCGTCCACCTACATTTCTGTGATTAAACGAAATTCATGTTCTAGCCATACAAAACCGATTCCTTAATTGACTAATACGACTTTCAGGTATATTTCTATCCTGAAGGTAAATCAATCCTCAATTTTCCCAAACTAAGAAAAGATCATATCCTATTGATTCACAACTTTCCAATTTCATGCTCTCTCGAGTGAAACTGGACTTTTTAGATATACATTAACGTTGGCCATACATCAATGCAGTAAGAACAAGAATCAATAGAACAACCATGGAAGAAAAGATGAAAAACCCAATTGATCAATAACTACATTTCAATACAATTGTTCTTAACCTCAGCAAGAAGAGGAATTAGCCACTCATTTGTGGATTAAACATCGTTAAATGAGTGTTAAACATACAAGCAATTCAATTAAAGAAGAAGGAGATAGAGAAAAACCCTGATATTTTTGTCCCCTCAACTGCCTGTAACCCACGTTCTTGCTCTACCAAGTCAGAATTATTAAAAATGAACCTAAGTGTTCTATTTATACTAGTGGGAATTTTTCCCGGAATAACAAGCAACGTGTCATGGAGTGCATCGCGGAGAACTGCCTCCGTGACACGCCACTGACGCAGACCCTTACTGGAAATTGAGTATCCAGGTAATAAGGCCCAACGTGGCACGGCGTGCAATGCGGGGCTTGGCTAACGTGCCACGACCCCAACGCGCACCCTCACCGGATTTTGGCCAAAAATTCCTATCCAGGCAGAAGGCATCCGCGATGGCAGCGTGACACGGCTCCATCGCGGAGCCCCTTTAATTTGTGCCTGCAAATGCTTTTTCCTTTGCTAACATCCGAGTCCAACCCCAATCTCTCCCAACACGCATTTTAGCTTCCTAAAATTATATTTCACCTGCAAAACAATGCTAATCATGTTGGTTAGTACAAATTCCCATTTTATTATCAATCACATGAGAATGTATAAACATTTATAGATAAACAAGGCTAAAATGACACCTTTGAGTATCACTTGGGCATATAAATTTTCCCAAGATCAAGAACTTATACGAACACTTAATCGGTAAAGGGGCTCTTAACTCAACTTTGTTCTAGAGATTCTTTATGATCATAATTTGCATGTAATGCACTTCTTATACTTAGGAATTGATCTTAACACCTTGCTTCCATAAATTCACCGGCTCGGGTCTATCCATATACCTAGAATGGTTTCGAACTTAGCCCAAGATTTTCGACAAACTAGCAAAACCAACGACCCATCCAACGGCCCGTGGTAACAAACAACGGACTGTTGGTCCGTCCGTTGGTTTCCCCCATTCTTCCTTCGAAATTCACTTAATCTTCTTCAGCAACCACAAATAACAACCGTTTCAATAAAGCCACGGTCCGTTTAATTCCCTCGTGGGTTCTGGGCAAATTTCTGACTGCTCTCTGGTAATGAAACAAAAAGTACTTCCAATGACCCGTTGGACCCTACAACGAACCTGCTGAGGTTCGTTGATTGGTTCTGGTATAGTTTTCCTGCTATTTTCTATTGTAAGCCTCGAGTCTGACCTAGGGAACTTTTTGGGATGTTACATTATCTCTCCCTGAGAACATTCGTCCTCGAATGTGGATCAAGCATATTGAAAGGCTAGGGAAGGAACCGCAACACCAAAAACTAAACAATTGAAGCTGAAAACTGATGGAGTGACTGACTCCAGACTGAGATTCCTGACTGAATTGAATTCATAAAATATACGTGCATGCTAAGACATGAAAGGAACTGATAGATATGAACTTGACATGAAACTGAATAGAGAACTAAGGAGGAAACTGATACCTCAAGCTAGAACTGAGCCGGAAGGGAAAAGATACGGGTTCTCAGCCATTAATATCCACTCGAAACTCATCCGAAATCCTCTGGCCATAAAAACAACATGCAATTCAATCATAAAACACATTCCGGACCTATCAAAATCATCAAATCACCGATATGAGGTCGTTTTGATCGAAAGTTGACCATGGTCAAACTTAGCTTCCTTAAAACTTATAAATCCAACCAAAGGTTCAATTCACTCCCAAACACCTCGGGATCCATGCAAACTACCCAACTAAGTCATAAATCACCATCTGGAACTAACAGAACTTTTAGAACCCAAATTCAAGTTTGTTAACCTAAAATGTTGATTTTGGTCAAACCTCTCAAACTTCAAACCTTTCAAAAATTGAAAATCTTATCCAATCTTCATTGGACCATCTTGGAAATTGTGTCATCCATCTCCACAAGTCATAAAGCAAAATAAAGATATGAAAAGGTTCAAACTATAGAAACGGGTCAAAAGTCACAAAATGACCACGTGGGTTTTTACACTTCAAGGCTTGGCTGATAACTATGCTTCCTGAAGTTCTACATACCTGACACTTATGGCAGGATAGGGAGTTATCCTGAACGCACACATTTTAACCATCATTTCCATCATGGGGGAATATTCATAGGTCTTAGAGTAAGTAAATTATGGGCATGAATCATTCGAGTAATCTAAGCTAGGCATATACTTGATATAGCACGATCTTGTGAGCCGATGAGGCAAATCTTAAGGACTGAGTCCATAGAGCTGAGCATGCTGAGAGACATGAGTTTACATACATAACAAGGGACATGACATAAAACTGAGATTTATGGAATCATGGAAGAAGACTGGAATCACCATCTGAAGTAGTTGCTTCTCATTTTATGAATCTGAGTACGAATACACGTAAGGAGTACTTGGAACTTAGACATGGGCATAGCAGGTGTCACTCTCCGCCTTGGGAGGCATGACTGGCACCTGATGCCCTACTAGGATCTGGACTGCTGGACTACTGAAAAGAGCGTAACTTTACTGAAGAGAGTAAGGGTCATACCTGATAACATGGCGGTCTACTTTCTATCTATTAATAACTAATACAACATAGCATACAAGAACCTTACCAGCCCCCATAAGCCGTAAGGTACCAACCAGCACACAATCTATATACCCCTACCCAGGTCATACCATCCACCTAGTAACTATGAGTATCCTGCCGGCCCCCTGGGTATGCAACTTGGGCTCGCTGGGCCCCTGACTATAGCTGTATCTGAGTCTGGAGGACTCCTTAAATCTGAAATCTATAATCTGTAATCTGAAATCTGAAATCTGCACCCCGGGAGTAAGCGCTCGACAGGGTGTGTGTATAGTGCTGATCAGCCTGTTATGGGGAATCTGCATCCCATCTTCGTCCGCTGGAGGATGGCATACCACTCCGTAGAGCAACGTATCCTCACCCTGTGGAGGGCGAGTCGACACAACTATTAACCCTGGGGCGGTCAAGAAAGCTCTAAGGGTGCCCAACATAGAACAATCATGTCTCCACAGATAGCAATAGACACATGTAATATATATACTAGATCTGCTAATAATCTTTATGTTCTGGTATTTTGTTCTAAATCTCATATTGAAATGTGCTGAATCTGATACTGAAATATACTGAATCTGTAATAATATTTCTGGAATATTCTGCTGGGACTTATACTGTTTCACTGAATTTCATGCTGAACACCGTATTATATTTCTAACATGCTTACTAAATTTCATACTGAACATAATATACGACTTCTGAAACATTCTACTAATATTCGTACTATTTTGCTATACTAGAACTACTAGCTTGCCGAAAGAAACTGGCTTTACATACCTTAACTGCCGACTTTCTGATTAACTGGCGTAACTCGGCTAGTATTCAGCTATTTCTCCCAATTGTATTCATATTCACGAAATAATAGAATTAATTCTACTATTATTTTGGAAAGAAACCATATTATGGCTATACCTACTATCTATTCTTTGACTTATCGAAGAATGACCGAAAACTCGCTATTTCTCGGGGGTCTAGAAGGGAGAAATACTCACTTTAATGCTGGGAGTATATTAACACTAGTTTGGAGCAATTCTGCTTACCTTAGCTCGGAGTGACGACGATTCGTCGGCCGAATTTCTCGAAACTAACTCCACAGGAATGCTCCCGGTAGCTTTATACTTCACTACCCGAAGTTAATTCGAGTTTGGACTGCATTTGATGGTGTAAACGGAAGGAAATTTAATCAAACCCTTCGTTCCCCTCTATTTTTGTTCATTTATTGGAAATTATATGAAGGGAAAATGATTTAAAATGAAGTGGGATCCTTATAAAATTGGGGCCTTTAAGTCGCATTTGTCGAATGTGATATAAGTAGCATTTGCCTTGCGACGCTCCGACTTGGCGCTTGTCCGGTCTCTCACCGGGCCCTTTTCTCGCACGTATGACATTCTAAAACTCTTAACCAACATACGAATAGGACAACTAAGTGTCAAGAACTTACGAGGTATAACATCCTTCCCCCTTAAGAACATTCGTCCTCGAATGTTAACTTCCGTTTACAAAAATTTTAACTTGCTCTACCTTTTCTGGAAAGATTTCGGCAGAGTTTCCCCTGTAATATGGACTATCTCAAAAATCCTGAAACGCAGAAAAAGTCCAATACAGGTACTCCATTTAATACTATAACATCCATTACATAATAAACTGAAGTCAACATCTCACTCATACACATGAATATAAAGCAACTCATAAAACAACAATATCAACATACCTCTGACTAACTAAGTCTGAAATAACTGAGGGTATCTGGCTTTCATATCTTCTTTTGATTCCCAAGTCATTTTCTCTCGGTTCCTGTTACGCCATAATACTTTGACAGAAGCAATATCTTTCGTTCTTAATCTGCGGATCTGCCGGTCTAGTATGGCTACTGGAAATTCTTCACAGGCCAACTCCTCTGTAACCTGAACATCTTGGACTGGGACATTTCTGGAGGGATCTCCTATGCACTTTCTCAGCATTGATACATGGAAAACTGGGTGGACAGATTCTAACTCTAGAGGTAAGTCTAACTCATATGCCACTTGGCCTATTCTTCGGTGAATCCGATAAGGCCTAACAAACCTCGGGCTGAGCTTGCCTTTCTTGCCAAATCTCGTTACACCCTTCACCGGCGAAACTTTCAGAAACACCCAATCACCCACATTAAATTCCAAGTTTCTACGCTGCACGTCAGCATAAGATTTCTGGCGGCTCTGAGCAGTCAGTAAACATTCTCTGATAAGATTTACTTTTTCCTCCGACTGATGAATGATATCTGGCCCAATCAATGCTGATTCTCCTACCTCAAACCAACCAACTGGAGATCTGCACTTTCGCCCATATAATGCCTCATAAGGCGCCATCTAAATAGCTGAATGGTAACTGTTATTATAGGTGAACTCAATGAGTGGTAAATGTTCATCCCAGCTACCTCCGAAATCCAACACACATGCTTGCAACATATCCTCGAGCGTTTGAAAGGTGCGTTCTGCCTACCCATCTGTCTGAGAATGAAAAACTATGCTCAGGTTAACCTGCGTCCCCAAGCCTATCTGAAATGATTGCCAGAATTTAGCTGTAAACTGCGCTCCTATGTCGGAGATAATGGACACTGGAACACCATGCAACTTGACTATTTCTCTGATATACAACTCAGCATAATCCTCAGTGGAAAAGGTAGCCCTACTGGTAGAAAATGAGCTGATTTTGTCAGTCTGTCAATAATCACCCAGATCGAATCATATTCTACGCCTGGTGTGGGGTAATCCTGCTACAAAATCCATATTTACTGCTTCCCATTTACATAAAGGCACAACTATATCCTGAGTCAGTCCGCCTGGTTTCTGATGTTCAGCTTTTACCTGCTGGCAGTTGGGACACTGAGCTACAGATTCTGCTATCCCCTTCTTCATTCCTGGCCACCAGTAGATTTCTTTTATATCGTGGTATATTTTCTTCGAACCTGGGTGGAGAGAATAACGGGCATAATGTACCTCGCCCATAATCTGCTGGCGAAGCCCTGCAACATCTGGAACACAAAGGCGATCTTTATATCGCAATACCCCATCCTCGATTGTATGAAAATCTGTCACCTCTCCTTGCTGAACTTTGTTTCTAAGCTGAACCAGGCTAGGATCTTCACACTGCCGTTCCTTTATTTCCACGACTAAAGACGACACTGTAGTGTTCTGGATTACTGCTTTGTTGTCCTCTGTTTTTGCTACACGAACGGCTAAATTGGCTAACTGATGCAATTCCTGAGCTAATTCCCGCTGCTCAAGCTGTAAGTGTGCCAGACTTCCCATAGATTTACGGATAAGGGCATCTGCCACCACATTAGCTCTCCCTGGGTGATACAGAATATTCACATCATAGTCTTTCAACAGCTCTAACTAGCGACGCTGCCGCAAATTCAACTCTTTCTGGGTGAAGATATACTGTAGGCTCTTATGATCAGTGAAAATATCCACGTGGACGCCATACAAGTAATGTATCCATATCTTTAAGGCGTGAATCACTGCGACCAATTCCAGGTCATGGATAGGATAGTTCTTTTCATGTTTCCTCAGCTGTCTGGAAGCATAAGCAATTACTTTACCATACTGCATCAACACACATCCTAACCCAACACCCGAAGCGTCACAATAAACTGCATAACCTTCTGTACCTTCTGGCAATGCTAACACTGGAGCTGATGTTAACCTGTCTTTTAATTCCTGGAAGCTCTACTCACATGCCTCAGTCCACTGAAATTTTGCTACCCTCTGCGTCAGTTTAGTCAGAGGTGCTTCTAAGGTGGAAAATCCTTCAACAAACCTTCTGTAGTACCCTGCTAACCCCAGGAAACTACGTACCTTGGTCGGAGTGGTAGGTCTTGGCCATGCTTTTACTGCTTCTATCTTCTGTGTATCTACCTGTATACTAGCATCCGACACGATATGACCCAAAAAGGCTACTGAATTCAGCCAAAATTCACATTTAGAGAACATGGCATACAACTAACGGTCTTTGAGAATATGGAGCACTGTCTGCAAATGATCTTGATAGTCTGCCTTTGAGCGAGAATACACCAGAATATTGTCAATAAACACTATCAAGAACAAGTCCAGGTATGGTTTGAAAATATTGTTCATTAGGTCCATAAACACTGCTGGAGCATTCGTCAGCCCAAAGGACATGAGTAAGAATTCAAAATGGCCGTATCTGGTCCTGAAGGCAGTCTTTGGAATGTCCCTTTCACGAACCCGAACCTGATGATATCCGGACCTTAAGTAAATTTTGGAGAAATATCTGGCTCCCTGTAACTGATCAAATAAATTATCTATTCAGGGAAGCGGATACTTATTCTTGACTGTGACTTTATTCAGTTGCCGATAGTCTATAGACATGCGGAGGGAACCATCCTTCTTTCTCACAAACAAAACTAGCGCACCCCAAGGTGAAGTACTCGGCCTGATAAAGCCCTTGTCTAAGAAATCCTTCAACTGCTCCTTTAGTTCTCTGAGTTTAGCAGGAGCCATGCGATAAGGGGGAATTGATATGGGTTGAGTGCCCGGCAATAAATCAATTGAAAAGTCTATTTCCCTTTCTGGGGGACTACCAGGTAACTCATCTGGAAATACATCAGGGAATTCATTCACCACTGGAACAGACTAGAGAGTCGGAGGCTCTACCCGAACATCCTGAACTCTGACAATGTGGTAAATGCACCCCTTGGCTATCGACTTTCTCGCCCGAAGATAGGAAATAAACCTACCTTTTGGCGTAGCTGTACTGCCCTTCCACTCTCATACTGCCTCCCCTGGAAAGTGGAATTGGACCGTCTTAGTCCAGCATTCTACATTGGCATAGCATGGAGCTAACCAATCCATACCCATAATGGCGTCAAAATCAACCATTTCTAACTCTACCAAATCTGCTGTGGTCTGACGGCTAGCAACCTCTACTGTACACCCTCGATAAACCCTTCTGGCTATGATAAAGTCACCAATGGGTGTAGATACTGAAAAAGGTTGCCGAAGCAATTCTGGTACAATACTGAACTTTCGAGCCGCTAATGGGGTAACATAGGACAAGGTAGATCTCGGATCGATTAATATATAAGCAGGGTGAGAGCAAATACTCATCATACCTGTCACAACATCTAGAGGCGCCTCTGAATCCTGTCTTCCTGGTAATGCATAGGTACGGCTTGGGCTTGTACCTGAACTAGAGGCCCCTGATCTGCCTCGACCTTTGCTTGCTGAAACTGAGGGCCTGCGCTCTACTGGGGTTGCTGGAGCTTGCGACCCTGCTGATGCCCGTCTATCCCGGTCACCCTGACCCCTGGCTGGACAATCTCTCATCACATGACCTTCTTGTCCACATATATAACACCCTGTGGAGCCATATCTGCAAGCTCCAGAGTGGCATCGGCTGCAAATAGGGCAGAGTGGTGGTGTATACCTGCTCCACTCTACTCTCCTCTGCTGGGGTGAATCTATTGTTCGAGAACATCCGCCGGACTCTGATTGTCCTCGGTGACTGAATCTACCCCTCTGCTGCTGTGATGGAGGCGGGGGTCTAAGTGGCCTATCTGACAACCGTGGTCTAGGCCCTCTCCGAATCTCCCTCTGTAACTCATCTGACCTGTCCCTGCGATGTTGTTCCTGACTTGTTCGTCTGCTATCTTATTGCCGTTGTCTGAGGCCTCAATAGTCTGTGCAAAAGCCTGCACTCGATCAATATCCATATCTTCCTGCAAAGTAGCTGTCATATAGGCCTCAATATACTCTGGGTTCAGCCCCATAATAAACCGATGGACTCTAGATGGCATGGTGTCTACAAAGGTCGGAGAATTACGGGCCAAAGAACCGAACTACAGGGCGTATTCTCGAGCACTCATCGCCCCCTGCTCCAGGTGTAAAAACTGGTCCATCCTGGCCTGTCGGATCTTTCGTGATAGGTTACGGTCCAGGAAAGCCTCTGAAAAGCTGGACCAGGTCGGAGGGGCAACATCTCTCCCTCGAGACCTTTCCTAACTCTCATACCACAACACAACAATATCCCGCAGTCGGAATACCGCTAATTCAACCGACTCTGTAGATGTAACATGCATTTACCCGAAAAATCCTCTGCATCTGATCCAGGAAGTCCCGGGGGTCCTTTGTCCAATCTGACCCTGTGAACTGCGGGGGACCTAGTTCCAAGACTTCTCGGACCCTCGAACTACCAGGCCCACCTGATAACTCTGTAGCTGTAGGTGGCATTGACTGGTGCTGAGTAGCCATCATTTGTGCTAACATAACTACGACACTGCTGACCTCCTGTTCAGATGGTGTAGGTATAGGAACTGTCGGAGGTGGTGCCGTCCTGAGTGACTCCTGATGGGGTAGAGACTGCTGAGAAGGTCGGGATGATGCCTTTGTATCTCCCTCAGATCGGGATGATTCTAATCGAGACTGGGGCATCCTGCTGGTGGCCTTTCCTGCTGCTGTATCCAATCTTCGGCCTGTCATAGAATGTCGCTGATTTGACATTTTATCTATACACAAAGAGTATAGTAAGCTTTAGGGACTCAACCCTATACTGTACTGCTCTATGGCACAACTAAATGTGAAGAAAAAGTAACCATCCTATCATGCCTTGCAGCCTCCTGCCTATGGTATGTGGTGCACAACACATCCATAGACAAGACTCTACTTAGCACAACTTGAAGACTCCCTGGGATACGACCTTTTCTGATACCAAGTTTGTCATGCACCGCCTCTGGAGGCATGACTGGCACCTGGTGCCCTACTAGGACCTGGACTGCTGGACTACTGAAAAGAGCGCAACTTTACTGAAGAGAGTAAGAGTCATACCTAATAACATGGAGGTCTACTTTCTATCTATTAATAACTAACACAACATAGCATACAAGAACCTTACCAACCCCCATAAGCCGTTAGGTACCAACCAGCACAGAATCTATATACCTCTACCCAGGTCATACCATCCACCTAGTAACTATGAGCATCCTGCCGGCCCCCTGGGTATGCAACTTGGGCTCGCTAGGCCCCTGACTATAGCTGTATATGAGTCTGGAGGACTCCTGAAATCTGAAATCTGAAATCTGCACCCCGGGGGCAAGCGCTCGACAGGGGTTGTGGTATAGTGCTGATCAGCCTGTTATGGGGAATCTGCACCCTATCTTCGTCCGCTGGCGGACAGCATGCCGCTCTGTAGAGCGATGTATCCTCACCCTTTAGCGGGCGAGTCGACACAGCTATTAATCCTGGGGAGGTCAAAGAAGCTCTAATGGTGACCAACACAGAACAATCATGTCTCCACAGATAGCAATAGGCACATGTAATATATATACTGGATCTGATAATAATATTTATGTTATGGTATTCTGTTCTGAATCTCATATTGAAATGTACTGAATCTGATACTGAAATATACTGAATCTGTAATAATATTTCTGGAATATTCTGCTGGGACTTATACTGTTTTACTGAATTTTATGTTGAACACTGTATTATATTTTCACATGCTTACTAAATTTCATACTGAACATAATATACGACTTCTGAAACATTCTACTAAAATTCGTACTATTTTGCTATACTAGAACTACTAGCTTGCCGAAAGAAACTGGCTTTACATACATCAACTCCCGATTTTCTGATTAACTGGCGTAGCTCAACTAGTATTCAGCTATTTCTCCCAACTGTATTCATATTCACGAAAGAACAGAATTAATTCTACAATTATTTTGGAAAGAAACCATATTATGGCTATACCTACTGTCTATTCTTCGACTTATCGAAGAACGGCCGCAAACTCGATATTTCTCGGGGGTCTAGAAGAGAGAAATACTCACTTTAATGCTAGGTGTATATTAACACTAGTTTGGAGCAATTCCACTTACCTTAGCTCGGTGTGACGATGATTCGCCGACTGAATTTTGCGAAACTAACTCTGCAAGAATGCTCCCGGCAGCTTTATACTTCTCTACCCGAAGTTAATTCGAGTTTGGACTGCATTTGACTATGTAAACAGAAGGAAATTTAATCAAACCCTTCGTTCCCCTTTGTTTCTGTTCCTTTACTGGAAATTATATGAAGGGAAAATGATTTAAAACGAAGTGGGAGCCTTATATACTTGGGGCCTTTAAGACGCATTTGTCGAATGCGATTTATAAGTTAGCATTTGTCGAATGCAATTTATAAATCGCATTTTCCTTGCGACGCTCCGACTTGGCGCTTGTCCGGTCTCTCCCCGGGCCCTTTTCTCGCACGTATGGCATTCTAAAACGCTTAACCAACATGTGAATATGCCAACTAAGTGTCAAGAACTTACGGGGAGTAGCAGCAGGTTCACATACGACATGAGTAGGGTATCATATAGACTAAAGTACGAAAGGACACCTGAATAAGCGTGGATCGATCTCCCATAGTAACTAATCCTGGACCTTCACACTTGAACTCAAGGCATGACCTGGTCCTTCACCTTATAATCTCCCCCTTAGCATAAAGGTCATCATACTGAGGATTGGTCCCCTTCTTAAGTCTAGGCAGAAATCACTATCTCTTGACTTTCCATTTGTCTCTAAGGCTATCACAGAAGGCTTCATACTTCTCCAGTGGTACTCCCCTACTCTTTTGGTTCCTTACTTCAATTTCATGAATTCTTCTACCTTAGCTCTTCTTAACGCCTTCAGGGAGAAATAATTGGAGAGCGACTCTTATTCCACTATCTGGCGTTATTCTTTGGAGTGTGAATACACAAGTTAAAAGGATAGAACAATATTTCATCGCACGACATAATCATGAAAGAAGGGAACATTTCCTAAACATCTCGTAGCCTCTTCATCATAAGTGTAGCGTGCTTCACACCCATGAAAAAGACTCTACTTAATGCGGCTTTCAGACACCCTAGGACACTTCAAACCTGGCTCTGATGCCAAGTTTGTCATGACCCGAACGTAGACCTGGATCATAACACGGAACAAGGAGCCCCGAGAAACTCCAGTCGACCCATGGCATGAACATTCAATCTAACTTTATTTCACTTAAGGCAGAATACTAAACATGCGATATAGAGGAAACATAAACATAACATAGCATAGCATAACAATCAGGAAGTACTAGACATACGTATCAGCTGAGTACTACATATGGTCTGAAAGCCTCTATCATGTAAGATGGGTTGATGGGACAACATTCCCAACTAACCCGACAAACAGAAATAAAAGAACATCATCAATGTCTAGACATATGGCCCTCGGAACATGAGGACTCACAAATAAAGCTGATAGCTAACTCGGAGATGGACTAATGATGGAGATGAGCTTGAGAACCGAGTCCTGTATCACGAAATGATACAACATAGAAAGTATGAGGTTAGTACATGGAATGTACCAAGTATGCAAGGTAAGTAAAATGGACATTTAAAATATTTAAAACTCATAAATGAACATAAGAGTATGACAACATGCCCATAATATAAATATCGTAATATAACATAGGCTCAAGGTTTTCAAAATATTCGTAATACAATCGTAATCATAATCATAAGAGAAAAGATTTATTAAACATGACTTGAGCCAATATACATAATTATAAACATGCATAAATCATGAGGAACAGTGGGAGATTCTCTTAACCGACATACCCTATATGAGCACACATGAAGTCTGACTTGTAAACCTAGTCGGGAGGCCGTTCGTACCTTGCCAAGGGTAGAATCATAAAAGTGTGATATCACCATGAAAAGGGCCATTTGGGCCAGGGACAGTCACAAGGAGGTCCCAACATACCTATGGTGGCACGTAGTTTATGAGATCCGGGGCAGAACCTAGGCCCCAAACCTACTCGGTGTTCGATACCACTCCCAAAACATATATAGTGCTCATAGCATAACATGCATGAATTCATGGGCCAGTTAAATCATGATAATCAAAAACATAATTGTACATACGTGAACTAGCCATGACATAAGACCCATGAGTCGACCAAAACATAATTCATGTATCGTAGGTTTCACGCATACTTGAAGATCATACATATAACTTGAAAATCATCAAATCATGATGGGTAATTGAATAAATTCATATTTTAAATCATAATTCATACTGGGCTTGTAAACATCATCAATTGAAGCGGAGATCATAAATCGATTCATTGTAGATCATGCTTAGATAGGCATATTTAATAGAATTTGAAATCAATAATTATATAATCAAAATAGTCATAAAATCTGCTCAAAATTCATAAAATATAATTTAATTCACAATTTAGAACAACTCATTTGTAAATCATAGATTTTTATAAAAATTGAATTAAAACCCCATGAGATTTTTGGTAGATTTTCATAAATTAATAGGGAATGAGCATGGGTGTGAATGGAAACACCTATTCATAACCCTACATACCTGGATTGATGATACCTTTACTTTTTTTGAAGATCCAAGACGAATTGAGAAGTTGGAGGTGATGAGCCCTAGCTTCTTCTTGAGAGAAAGATCAATCTATAGATGTTTGAAGAGGGTGAGGATTTAGGCTAGGCTAATCCGTTTAATCTGACCTTAAGGAAGCCCAAAACGACGTCATTTAGGAGTTAGAAGAATAGGAGTTTGCCAAAATAACCCCAAATTTCCAAAAAAATACTTGGAACTAGTAGTTCCAATGACCAACAGGACGGGTCGTTGGTTGCTACAACGACCAGTTCTGAGGTCCGTTGTTACTTGCTGCTACTGCACTAAACTGCTCATAAATTTTTACTCCGAACTTCGATTGATGCAAGGGTGGATGAGTTGAAAAGAAGACTTCAAGGGCTTCAATATGAGGTGCTAAATCATCCAAAAGCATTTTGTAAAATGATATCTATGGTCATTTGAAGTTGACCTTTATGAGAACTTATACGAACACTCAATTGGTAAAGGGGCTCTCAACTCAACTTTCTGCTAGAGATTCTTTATGACCATAATTTGCATGTAATTCACTTCTTATACTTAGGTATTGATATTAACACCTTGCTTCCATAAATTCACTGGCTTGGTTCTATCCATATACCTAGAACGGTTTCGAACTTAGCTTGAGATTTTCAACAAACTAGCAGAACCAACGACCCATCCAATGGGCTGTGGTAACAAACAATGGACCATTGGTCCATCCATTGGTTTCCCCAATTCTTTCTTCAAAATTCTCTTAATCTACTTCAACGACCATAAATAATGACCTGTTCAATCAAGTCGCGGTCCGCACAATCCCCTCGTGGGTTCTGTGCAAATTTATGACTGCTCTTTGGTAATGAAACAACGAGTACTTCCAACAACCTGTTGGATCCTACAACGAACTGTACTGAGGTTCATTGATTGGTTCTGGTATATTTTTCTTGCTATTTTCTATTGTAAGCCTCGGGTCTGACCTAGGAAACTTTTTGGGATGTTAGATAAAATGATCACTCAATTGGAGTTAATGACTAAGCATGTGATGGGAGCCAGGCCTAAAGTTGTAAATGTTGTGGGAATGCGAGGTCCAACGCATATTGAAGGGGAATCAGCGCCACCAAGATACGGAGAGGAGTGCCAATATATGGCAAATCAGATGCGGGGTTCTCAACCCGTTTATTAAGGGACTAATCAAGGCCCATGGCACCCACGAGAAGAGAACCAAGGTTGAAGGACCCGTGATGCACAAGGGTGGCCCGATCGAAATGAGAGATGGGGTAATAAAGAGCAAAATCATGAGGGAAACCACTATCATCAAAATTAAAATCCGTATGTTCCCCTTGATAAAACTGAGAACGCCCAAGCTCAACAGGGTGTGAGCGATGTGGGGAATTCAAAAATTAAAAAAATGCTAGCAAGGGTTCTCAAGAAAGTTGAATCAACTAACTACAGGGTCAAGAAACTAAAAGGGGAGGTGTCTAACCTTGCCTAAATGGTGAGTTAACACTCATCTTCCATCAAGCATTTGGAAGCCCAAATGAATCACTTATCCTTTCAAATGAACCCTTGAATGAAGGGAATACTTCCTAGTGATACAATGCCAAATCTCATAAAGGGTAGTCAATGCATGGCCATTGTCACGAGGAGCAGTAAGATTCTTGAAGATGTGGGCGTTAAGCCCAAGGAAGTTGTTGCCCCTAAGGAAAGTGATGCAAAGGAATCAGATGCGGTGCCACAAGCACCAATTGGTTCTGATAATGTTGAGGAAGAAGGTGAGGGAGATGTTGATGAGATTCCTTCAAATTATGAAGAAGGAGATATATGCATGAAAGCCTCAAGTGACAAAGAACAAGAACCAAGATGTCCAGCTCCTTATCCACAACAGTTGGCCAAGAAGAAAAAGGATGATCAATTCAACAAGTTCATTAACATGTTCAAAAAATTATCCATAATTATACCATTGGTGGATACTTTACTTCAAATGCTCAGATATGCAAAGTTCATGAAAGAACTGCTGAAGAAGAAGAAGGTTGTAGATGTGGGCACCGGATAGACTAACAAATCATTATAGTGCTATGATGATGAGCAACCTTGCCCCAAAACGGGAGGATTTGAGAGCCTTCACAATCCCTTACACTATTGGATTGTGTGTGTTCAAGAAAGCCCTTTGTAATCTTGGGGTGAGTCTAAATCTGACGCCCCTCATAATCTTCAAGAAGTTGGGGCTTGGTAACACCAAACTTACCTCAATGAGATTGTTAATGGTTGATCGCTCTATCAAGAAACCTGTAGGTGTTTTAGAGGATGTATTGATGAGGGTAGATAAGTTTATTCTACAAGACGACTTTGTGGTTCTCAATTGTTAGATGGATGTGGAAGTTCCAATCATTTTAGGTAGACCATTGCTCGCCACGGGTAGAGCCTGGGTAGATGTGGAGCTAGGTGCACTCAAGTTTTGAGTTGGAGGTGAAGAGGTTACCTTCAAGGTGTGCCAATCCGCTAAACCTCCTGATGAATGCAAAGTGATTGGAGTGTCGAATGACAATAATGAGTATGGAGGAGTTGATATGGAGGATGTTGAATCAGAGGATAATCCTCCAGAGAATGAATTCTAACTGAGAGATACGTTGTGCCATGACGTTTACTAAGGCGCTTCTTGGGAGGCAACCCCAGTGTTTTCTTTTGAATGTTTTAATATCATTATTGTTTTTGATTTTGTAGTACTAAGTAGGTAAGAATTGATTGTGGGCAAAATAGCATGCCCGAGTGATGCTTTATAACTTAGTTTTGTCTTGTTTATCGAATTAATTATATGCATTCTCATGTGATTTTATGTAAATGTGAATATATAATAACCAACATGATTAGTCCTTGTTTTGGAAGGTTAATAATGCATTTAAGGAACTAATTCATGATTTGGTGAAGTGGAGGAATGGAATCAAGAGCAAAACCTGAAAGTCAACAAGAAAACATGCAATAACTGGCACCCTGCGCGATAGGGGCCGTGGCACGCTGCCAACGCGGCAACACTTGGCCAAAAATTGCATTTTTTGGCACATTCCAGTGAGGGTACGCATTACCTCCGCGTCACGGAGGTCAAGTAGGGCGTTCAGCTCCGTGACACGTTGTTGTTCCACCACAGGCCAATTTTGCATTTTTTCAGCATAGTATAAATTGAACCCTTAACTCCTAAAATCAGATTGTCACGATTTTATTCTGAAAAACCACCTAGGAGTGAAGGGAGAAGTGGGAGAACTTACCTAGGGTTCATCAATTTCATCTTCTCATCTACCAATTCTTGTAAGTATGTTACTTTAACAATATTTTCTTGTAATTTTACGAATTTGAATGTCTAGAACCCTTCCTCTAGGGTTGAAGCCATGAGTTATGAGTGTGTTTTTACGAATTTGCTTTGGAATTAAGTTATTGATTGTTGTTTTGTCTTGCATTATTAATTATGGTTGTTTTTATGATTTATCACCATGAAAACACACATGTTAAACATAGGCAAATGCTTGAGAAAACAAACCTAGGGAAGAACATAAGAATGTAGGAAGCAAGTTCTTATCTTTTGATAAGATTTTGTGGTTAGGATAGAAATATACCTAATACCTTGCTTGGTTGATAAAATGGGAAGAGAGAAAGACACCGGCTTAGATTTTTCACTCCACCACTCGCAGAAGTAGTTGTGAAGCTAAGTTTGGTTAAATGGTTGGAGGAACGAAAGTATCCTAATCAATGGCATAACCCCATAAACCACATCCACGTAGTTAATTGCCCACGAACTAGAATTAGCATCCTCACTCACAATAATGCTGTGAGGCTAGTTTGTCGTGTTTAGAGGCTCGAAAGACCATGAACATGCAATTCTAATTATGTGAGATGACAATCGATAGGTTCATACTTAAACCATTGCAAATCGTAGTATCGCATGATTATCTGGTTTTAACTCTATGTTGCTCCTAGAGTGAATTCAGAATATTTTGTTGACCATATTTAGACTTAATTAAACCTTCTCGAAAACCTCTAGAATCAACACTTGTGAAAGTTAATATCACACTTGAACTTGATAGTTAGTTGAATTGGTCCAGTCCCTGTGGGTTCGACATCCGGCTCTTAAAAAGGGCCACTATATTACTTGTACGACCCGTACACTTGTGGGGCGCAACAAGTTTTTGGCGCCGTTGCCGGGGACTCAGCGAAGTTTTGATAATTTATCTATTTTTGTGTGATTTTTAAATTTCCTTAAGTATTGAGAAACTTGGTCTTAGTCTGACTTATTGCAGGTGACAGGTTGTCTTGCTGAGCTGGCTAAGAATAGAGAGCTTGTGGAACCGTTGCTTGAATTTGAACGTCAACTCCATTTGCAAAGGAGAGTAGCTCTTGAGAAAAAGCTGAAAAGACTTCAAGAAAAGGTACAACAACAACCACCCGCAGGACAATTGTCACCAGAAGCAATGGCAGCCAGACCAGTTCGCGAAGTGGCAATCCCACAAACGACTAATGTGAACTCTAGTATCCGTAAATCGGAGCCTGGAGGGAACTTTGAATTGAAGCAGAACATGGTGCAGCTATTACATTCTAGTGGTCAATTCACTGGGATGACACATGAGGACCCACAACAGCACTTACATAACTTTCTTGAGATTAGTGACACGTTTGTCCCCACCGGCGTGTCCACAGATTATGTCTGACTTACCCTCTTCCCATTTTCATTGTTGGGAGAGGCAAAAAAGTGGTTGAAGGCTGAACCACCAAACTCCATAACTTCGTGGAATGACTTGGCTAAGAAGTTCCTTATCAGATTCTTTCATTCAGGCCAGACTGCAAAGTTGAGAAATGAAATACTGAGTTTCAAGCAGAGGCCTGATGAGAATTTATATTTGGATTGGGAAAGATTCAAGTCATTATTGAGAGACTGTCCCCTTCACCAGCAATCGAATGAAGTGCTGGCTCATACCTTTGTAGAAAGTCTAGACTCACACACGAAAATATTACTAGACTCTGCATCGGGTGGGCAAGCCTTGGAGAAGACTTATGATGAGTTGTATACTTTGTTGAATAGAATTGCTCAAGGAAATCCAGAGTGGTACAATGAGTCATCGAGAGGGGCAGGAAAGAGATCAGGACTAATAGAGGTAGATGGTATGAATGCCTTGGCAGCACAGTTAGCTTCGTTCCAGCATCAGATGATGACTCAGTTCAATAAACTGAGTATGAACCAACAACAGGGCCAGGTTAATGCAGTTCAACAAGCTCCAAGTTGGTGCGAAATCTGTGGTAATAATGGGCACAATGCAGAATTTTGTGGAGCCAATCCAGAATCAGTCAATTTCATTGGGAATGTGCAGCGGAACAATCAGAATTTTGGAAACAACTACAACAGAAATTGGCAGGGCCACCCGAATTTTTCTTGGGGTGGAAACCAAAAGCAAAGTGATCAGCAACCTCAGCAGCAGCAGTATCAGCAGAATAGGCAGAATGATGGCCAGTTGAGCAGCAAAATTGAGGAAACATTGCAAAAAATCATGGAGACCCAGACTCAGTTAGCGGAAAATCAAGCGAGGATGGCAACAGACTTAATGAATCAGCAAGTGGCCACCCGCAATCTTGAAAAACAAATGGGGCAAGATGGCAGCTGCTCAAAACATGAGATCGCAAGGGGGATTACCAAGCGACACGGATCCTAACCCCCGGCAGGTCAATGCCATCAGTTTGAGAAGCGGCAAGCAAATAGCTGATGCAAGGCCAAAAGAGAAAAGAAAGGAGGTGCAGCCGGAGTTGGTTAGACCAGGACCAACCACTGACAAAGGAGAAAATCAGAGTGCTAGGCAACAAAATGCACAATCTTCATTGTAGCCATCACAAAGACCACCACCACCATTCCCTCAGAGATTCAGAAAGAGCAAGGAGGAGGAATGCTTCAAAAAGTTCTTTGAGAGTTTCAAAGAACTTCACATAAATTTGCCTCTTATTGATGTTTTGCAGGGAATGCCCAAGTATGCTAAATACTTGAAAGACGTGATGGTGAACAAAGTTAGATTGGTGGATGTCCAGACGGTAGCACTGACTGAGGAGTGCAGTCACAGGGTATTGAGCAAGATTCTGAAAAAGCTCAAAGACCCAGGGAGTTTTACCCTCCCCATACAAATTGGTAAAGCTGAGGTGCTACGAGCTTTGTGTGATTTAGGGGCGGCAGTTAATCTAATTCCCCTATCTTTATTCAACACCCTGGGATTGGGAAAACCAAGGCCAACGAGGTTGATGTTGCAGCTGGCTGACAAGTCGCAAGTGACACCCGATGGAATAATAGAGGACCTTCTCATCAAAGTAGGTAAGTTTATTATACCTGCTGATTTTATTGTTCTAGATTTTCAGGTTGATGACCAGGTACCCTTAATCTTGGGAGGGCCATTCTTGGCCACCGGAGGAGCGGTGATTGATTTGAGAGCAGGGACCCTGAAAATGAGGGTCGAAGATGAAGAAGAACTCTTCCGTGTTTACCAAGAAATGAACCCATCCGCACACTGCAGAAACCTTTATTAGGTTAGTGTGTTGTCTGAGGATGAGTGTGGGGTGGAGGATTCCACAGGTGCAGGGCCAAAGGCAATGACAAGTGTTCAGCCTGAGTCTGATAAAGGGCTTCAAATTGAGAAGAAGTTGAAGGAAGAGAGGAACAGAGTGGAGGCTGTTTCCTCTAAAAATCAAAATAAAAGGAGGTGGTTCTCGAACGGGAACCCAGGTATGAGGATGTCCTGACAAGGACAGTCCACGTCGTGCCGCGACGGAAAATTAGGCGCTGCTTGGGTGGCAACCCAAGGGTACCTCAGGTACAAATTGTTTAATTTTGATTTTGTGTTGATTTTGTTGTTTTCATTATGTTTGTGTTTTTGGTGGAAAGTTAGCACAGATGGAAGGGAAGTCTGAGTACCGAGAAAGAGGAAGCTAAGAAGTAGGAAATAGAAGAAGTGTGGGGTCAAACACCCACCTAGGAGAATTTGAAGAAAAACATGCTTTTAGCTTGGGATAGAGGCTCAGGGAGTAGTTCTCATCCTTTAAATTTTAATTTGATGCTATGAGGACATAGCATGATTTAAGTGTGGGGTGAGAAAAATTTTAAAATTTTTGTGCTTAACAAATTTTTTTTGGTGAATGTAATGCTTGTGAGGAATTTGTGAGAAATTTGAAAATTTTTTATGAGTCAAGCATGAATTCAACACCCGTTGGTTTTTCTTTTCAGTTCTTTTCCGACGGACGGTCTTTGAATCGAAGAATAAAAATTTTCTTTTTCTTTTCTCTGTCTGTATATAATGTTTTTAGTCATAGCTAGGGACTCTTTCTGATGATGGATGGATGACGACTGTCTTGAGGAAAAATTAGTTGATAGGTTGTGGGTTTGTGAACGCGTAGCTAATCGATGCTTGATGTTATAGTTATGGGCTATAAATGATTGTAAGATGCAATTATGTTCAGTGTTGAAGCATGCAAGTGTATAACTTTGTGTGAGACACTTAGGTTCTTGAATTTGACTCAATATGATTGAATCTTAATTTTGAATTCTTGTGATTAGCTGAGTAAGAGTCTGCTGAATGTGTCTTGATTTGAGCATGTGCCATGAGTGTAAGGTTTTTGAGTATTCTGTGCTATTGTGGAATGTCTAGAACTTGCCTTGTGTGTATATAAAACGAAATGAAGGATGAGAATTGTAGGAAATGATTTAGGCATTTCTTTGAAGGAACCTAAATGTTATCCCTCATTTTACCTACCTTGAATAATTAATCCTAGTTAGCCCCATTGAGCCTTGAGCCTATTCTTTGATAGCTGCAACATAAGCTTAATCCTTTTTCTTTCATTAGCCTTGAATTTGATCCAAAACTCCTAAGCGCTTAAGTGAATAATCCGAAAGAGTAAAGGAGTGAGAAAAAAATGAAAAAGAAGGAAAAATGGAAGTTATGAAAGTTGAGAAAGGTCAAGGGTGCACTTGTTTGAATATGGTTGAGTATTAGTAGGGAGTAAGAAAATAAATTAATGAAAAGTTACTTATAGAACTCCTTACTAATAAGCCAAAAGTGCCTAAAGAAAGGGGGAACAAAAGAGGAAAAAGAAAGATGAAAGGAGAAAAAGGTGAAGTAAGGGAAGGGAAGTTAGTGATGAGGGCGTGATGTATTAAAAGCGCTTAGGGCAGATAGTCACTATTACTGGCCATAATAGTACCTACCCGTCCCTTTGCTACATTACAACCTAAGAAGTCCTACTTGATCTTACATTCATACATCCTCAAATTAGTGGAATAAAACACTAAGGGCAAGCTTATGGGTTATTACATGATGCATGTGAATTATTTGTGAGAGTGAGCGTAATTCTATTCATGTACCCACACATGTTGTGATTTAAAAAGTTTTTGCGTGTGAAAATGGGTAACTCTCATTCCGTGAGGGCACATGTTGAATGAAGGATATAATCCATGTGGGGTTTCTTAATTAGTTGATTTGCATGAGTTTGCTAAGATTGAGAGTCGCTTCTTGAGGTTAAGAAGTCTTAGCGGAGTTGTATTTCATTTCAATAATTAAATCGTGCATGCTCTATTGTTAACTTGCTATCTTAAATAATCAGTACAGTCGTAGCCTGAATTCTCTTGCTAAATTAGCTATGGGTGAGTCTCCATAGGCATGAGATGTAAAAGGTTCGTTCGAGGAAGAACAAGGCTTTAAGTGTGGGGTAGGTGATCGTGGGCAAAATAGCATGCCCGAGTGATGCTTTATAACTTAGTTTTGTCTTGTTTATCGAATTAATTATATGCATTCTCATGTGATTTTATGTAAATGTGAATATATACTAACCAATATGATTAGTCCTTGTTTTTGAAGGTTAATAATGCATTTGAGGAACTAATGCATGATTTGGTGAAGTGGAAGAATGGAATCAAGAGAAAAACATGAAAGTCAACAAGAAAACATGCAATAACTAGCACCCTGCGCGATAGGGGCCGTGGCACGCTGCCAACGCGGCAACACTTGGCCAAAAATTGCATTTTTTGGCACATTCCAGTGAGGGTACGTGTTACCTCCATGTCACGGAGGTCAAGTAGGGCGTTCAGCTCCGTGACACGTTGTTGTTCCACCACAGGCCAAATTTTGCATTTTTTCAGCACAGTATAAATTGAACCCTTAGCTCCTAAAATCATATTGTCACGATTTTATTCTGAAAAACCACCTAGGAGTGAAGGGAGAAGTGGGAGAACTCACCTAGGGTTCATCAATTTCATCTTCTCATCTACCAATTCTTGTAAGTATGTTACTTTAACAATATTTTCTTGTAATTTTACGAATTTGAATGGCTAGAACCCTTCCTCTAGGGTTGAAGCCATGAGTTATGAGTGTGTTTTTACGAATTTGCTTTGGAATTAAGTTATTGATTGTTGTTTTGTCTTGCACTCTTAATTATGGTTGTTTTTATGATTGATCACCATGAAAACACACATGTTAAACTTAGGCAAATGCTTGAGAAAACAAACCTAGGGAAGAACATAAGAATGTAGGAAGCAAGTTCTTATCTTTTGATAAGATTTTGTGGTTAGGATAGAAATATACCTAATACCTTGCTTGGTTGATAAAATGGGAAAGAGAAAGACACCAGCTTAGATTTTTCACTCCACCACTCGCAGAAGAAGTTGTGAAGCTAAGTTTGGTTAAATGGTTGGAGGAATGAAAGTACCCTAATCAATGGCATAACCCCATAAACCACATCCACGTAGTTAATTGTCCACGAACTAGAATTAGCATCCTCACTCACAATAATGCAGTGAGGCTAGTTTGTTGTGTTTAGAGGCTCGAAAGACCATGAACATGCAATTCTAATTATGTGAGACGACAATCGATAGGTTCATACTTAAACCATTGCAAATCGTAGTATCGCATGATTATCTGGTTTTAACTCTATGTTGCTCCTAGAGTGAATTCAGAATATTTCATTGACCATATTTAGACTTGATTAAACCTTCTCGAAAACCTCTAGAATCAACACTTGCGAAAGTTAATATCACACTTGAACTTGATAGTTAGCTGAATTGGTCCAGTCCCTGTGGGTTCGACATTCGACTCTTAAAAAGGGCCACTATATTACTTGTACGACCCGTACACTTACAGGGCGCATCAAGAATCAAGGAGGAGGAGCACAAAGTAAGGAAGGCACCGCGCTAGACCGGCGAACTGCCGGTCTAGATGCGCAAACCGCTACCTCCTTAAGTCATGGAAGTAGAAGCCTGGGAACAAAATGGTCAAACCGGTGAGTCACCGGTGGAACGTCTATACCTATTAGCGAATCATCGCTTGATCACTGGCTCAAGTTAGAACACCTGAGACGTGGGAGTACGAATGACGATCCACCAACAGAATGTATAACTCAATCTGCAAACCACCAGTCAACCGTCAGTCACAAAGTAGAGAACTGAGCATAAATTCAGGTCCATAATGGTAAGGCGGTGAACCGTTGCTTCCCAGTGGCGACTGCTGGTGAAATGCCGGTACAAGTACATGTCTTGTTCTAAAAATCTTACCAAACCATTAACCAACCTGACCCAGATCCCTTTTTTAGCTACCTAAACCTGATTGATGTTAGTTCTATCAAATGGGTCCTTGTTCTTATTGCATAAATTTGTGACCCATGCTTGATTTTATTCTTTTGTGTAAATAGTAGACAGTAATCAAACTCCAAGGGTTTTCTTCATACTCCGATTCTTTCCCAAGGAGCATTTTTCCTTTTCTTTTTCTTTTGGGTTGTCGAACTAGGTTGACATTTTCCAATGATAGATTATGAGGCAACTCCTTTAAGAGAAAATTCCATGTCCTTCTTTGAGTCTTTTGTGGAGCTGTTTTGAGAGGTACCACCAAAATTTTGGAATATGGGATGAAAACGAAAAAAAAGGGAATTTGAAATTGTAAATGTAGCACTCTCTTGTCATACATTGTAGATTCCCTATTTGGCTTGTGAATTTGCATGTTCTCATGTCTTGAATCTAAATGTTGTGATGATAATGACTTATGTGGACTCTTTGGGTGTGATGTCTTGTATAGTAAGGATCTTTGTGAATCTCATGCATCTCTTCTTGTCTAGAACTTGCCCTAAGTTGACTCAAGGAGAAATCCTAGATGTAGATGCACTTAGTACATGATATAAAGCTTTCATTTGACTAGTCACTCTACCCAAAATGACCTCCATAAAAAGTCTTCCTTTGCTAGCCAATGTTGAGCCTTTTGGACTCTTTATTCTTGGAAACCACATTACAAGCCAATGTCCCATTTTTGATTCTCTCTTCTTGGCACCCATCCTCCCTAATTGCTAGTGGTGAGCAAATGAGAATAATGGGGGCTGAAAACCCAAAGACATAGGGAGAGATAAGGAAATCAGGGAGGAAGAAGAAAAGAGCCTAAGTTTGGCGTCTTCAAGAAAGGGAGAAAAATGAGAAGCCTAAATTTGAGGTAGCACCAGATGGTGATAAAAAGGAATGAAATGATGAGTTGACAAACCTCAAGGTACCATAAGAGAAAAGAAAAGTAAAATGGTGTTACCTCTTACTTAGCCAAAGGCTTAATGTGATAGGCAAAAGAGCTACAAGGAAGGTCTTTAAGAAATAGAAGATGAAAATGGTTGCAAAAGGAGGAATAAGGTGAAGTGATAAAAAGTTAGATGGGAAGGGTTAAAGTGTTCACATAAAGGCATTAAGGAGGTTCTAGTCACTAGAGCCAAATAATTGTCCTACCATTACCCCTAAGTCTTAATCATGACCCGCTAGTCCTATTGATTTTGAGTGTAGTTGCTCTACATTAGGGGCAAATTACACGAAGAGTAAGCCTACTGGTCAAGTTGTGTGCATGAAGATTTCTTTTAAAGAGTGAGTGTGATCATCTTTTTCTATAATCCCTTATGTGTGCATTGATTCGTGATAAAGTAAAGGGATTCTCTCTTGAAGTGAGTGACATCATTCCCTTTTAAGCACACACTTGCATTGAGGTAAATGTGTGATTGAGGTATAAGTAGTGTGATCTCTAAGGCAAACTTTGAATGTGCAGTGATTATGAATTAAGATGCTATGTGTATTTGATCAGATAAGTTATGCCCCTGTTTTGCAAAACGAAAGCATTTGTAAATCATGCCTTTGAATTGTGGTTGCTTCTTGAAACTTTTTCACATTTTTAGGGGGGAAATTGCTTCTCTTTTTCTGTGAGTTGGTGACCATTTTTGGGTTGTTGTAGATTAAATGGTCATTGATGAATAAACTCTTGTAGAGTGGCATGTCATTCCTTTTGCTCGACTGATAAGAATTGCATTACTTGAGGATAAGCAATGGTTCAAGTTTGGGGGTTTGATGAGTTGGTAATTTATCAACTCATTAGGCTCTTAAGCAGAGCTTTAGCTTAGTTTTCAAGTCATTTAGATGAATTTTATGCCTTTTTCCCTTTTATGTGCAGGTATTTGAGTTGAAAAGAAAGAATATGAATTGGAGTAAAAATGATGAATTCAGGTGAAAATCGGTGCTCCACCGGAGGACCCTGGCGAAATGCTGGTCAATTGCAGGAAACCACTGATTTGAGGAGAAAATGCAACCAGTGGCCTGTGGACATCAACCGATGACTCACCGGTTCCATCGCCGACAGGTGTTGGATCTTGCTGGACCAAAGAGGAAATTAATCGGCGGATCATGGATGGAAACTGGCGCACCACCGAAAGGTCTTGGAATGGAACTAGATTGCAGAAGAAAATGAACGGCGGCTCGCAAACTTCAACTGGCGAACCGCCGATTCCGTCACAAGTGAAAAAATGCCTGAACAGGGGTAATTACGTCTAGCACTGAAAAAGAGAAGATTGGTTGCCCTATTTTTGTATATAATCTAGAAGAAAGTACTCTGTATATATATTTGAACATTCCTTGTGCTTTGAAAAGAGAAAAAACCCATTGGAAAAGAAATTTAAATATTGCTCTATTCTATTTTTATCATCTTCCTTAGCAAGGTATAACCACTATTGCATACATATTTTGAGTTTGATTTTTCTTGCTCTTAGTAATGAAATCATTGAGTTTATTAATGAATATGTTCTTTAGCTTCTTAATTATGAGTAGCTAAATCATCAGCTAGAGGTGTGTGATGATGGGTGTTTAATTAGATTGAGTATTGCTAGATTCACCTTAATATTGCTTAGTTAGTGTAAATTTGTTGAATTCTCTTAAAACTATAATTGATTGCCCATAGTTGCAAATATAGGTTCGGTTTTCTTACTTGATTTTTGCTTAAAAAAGAAGAATTAAGTATTGTGGGAATGGATATGATTGTATGGGGGTTGGGATAGAAATATCCAAAACCCATATTTATAATCATAATTAGTAGTTGATGTCTAGAAATAGATCAGCTACTAACCCAAACTATATTGAGCTAATTGAATTATGTCTTGATGTTCGAAAAGACTTGAGAAGAAGGCGCCCAAGAGGTTGAAAAACATCGGGCGCCATCTCATCTAAAGTTATTTACCCTCATTCACAATAATTTGATGGTCTAACATATCATCATTTGATTAACACCCTATCTACACTACACCTCTAGTCTTCACTCATCAATTTATTTTGAGCAACGAACATTTATGCTCTCTCATCAAGAGAGGTGTAGTTTGGACGTTATCAATCCCCCGAGTCTGAGGCAACTCACTGGTCTATCTCTCTACTGAACCATGATCACTGGTACCAACACTTCAGGCAGCTGTTGCCTTTTCTTTGGGAGGCATTCTCAATTCAGGAGCTGAAATTCAAAAGAATGCATGAATTAGGTTCAGTCCTTAAAGCTCGTTCTATAGCATAATTTCTATTATAAATAGAAGAGTACCATTTCTTAAATATCATGTAGCCTCCCAATTGTAAGTATGGCGTGCTACGCACCCATAAGCATGACTCTACTAGAAACGACTTCATTGACTCCCAAGGACACACCCACCTAGAGCTCTGATACCATGTTTTTCACGCCCAAGACTAGGGCCTAGGCAAGACTAACATCTGACACCACTGCTGGCTCAAGCGTACCGCTGCAACTGGCATGAAACAATGAGCCAATATCTAAACAAGAATAAACATGTCACCTATGCATCTGGAAGCTGAAGTAAGGCATCATGCGAATCATCTTTTAATAGAAAAAGACTATTCATACCAAAATAAAGTCTAATACAAAAGGACTCCAACTGACTGTGTGTCTATGAGGCCTCTACTATATGGAATACATAGATTGGCCGAGACAAGGTCCCTGGACTGACCCTAATAAGAAACAGAGAAGTTGAGTCTTGTTAACCCCAAGGATAGAAAGGGGTTCACCAAAAGCTAAACTGGGCTGGCCTACTAAGCAATTCATCTACGAGTATTTGAACCTGAGGCTACATTATAAAAAATGCAGCTTCCCCCCCCCCCCCCCCCAAAAAAAAAAAAGGGCATTTAGTACACGAAATCATACTGTATGTAAGATGAAAAAACAACTGTAACAGAAACCAACTGGAGGGAAAGACTTGAGCAGGAGGAATCATAGTAAAGCATGCATAAAATTATAGTAGTGTTAAGAATATAAAACATGCAATTTGTCCTTCAACTAAATATAATTTAATGGTATTCTAAAAATAAGTCTTAACTAAAACCATCTTTTAGGCCAAAACAACTGAAATTACTATAGAGGTTCGTGGAGTGGCCGACTTAGTGCATCATGCTTGCATGGAGTCGGGCCCCTCAGGCTTGAGCGGCTAACTTTACCAACTACCTTGCCAGGTAGAAGGCCTGAACTGACTAGCTAGAAAGTTATCTAAATCATCCCACCCACTTTTGAGGGGTAGACTGAAGTGCCCGAGATCGGTCTCGCTTATTATATGGAGGCAAATGTAGTTTTTGACCCGTGCCCTTGGACATACTCGCATCATCTTGATTAGAGACTACTCCCTTGTCAAAACATTAAATCATCATAACCCTTGGGCCCTTTTTAAATATCATTAAACAATATTCTGCAGCATTGGCCGTGATTGAAGGCAAAGTCTTAGCCCTTGAGCTTCATTGCAGCACAAACATTAACATGGATATAGATTCTTAAAACAAAAGCTCAAGTACTTTATAAAGAATCATGCTCGAATCACATTTTCTCAATCCTAACAATTCATGGACATGGCCAAAATACAACAATAGCATCCTTAAATCACAACTAAAATCATGCATTTTGGACATGAGGGCAAAATAGTCATTTTCCAATGTAGTACAGGAATATTCACAAAACTTAATAGAAATTAGTCATAAGCTAAAATTATACCAAATTATGAAAGTTCTCAAAGATTTAGTCATGGAATCATGGTTCATAGTTTAATAATTAAAATTAATTTAGAAATCTTGCATGGAAATAAAAGTGGAGAAAACAGTGGGAAGAACATGATGTCCCACATTTTCTAGTTGCCTTACATACCTTATTTCCTTAAGAAGATAGAGAGAGATGGCTGCCAAAGGCTTGAGCTTAGAAGAGGGTTCTTCCTTGAAACCCTAAGAGGAGAGAGACTAGCGTTTGTTAATTCATGCTTGTATGCAAGGGAAAACCATGGAGGAAAGGTCAGGGACTTAACTTAGGATTCGTTTGGCCATGCGAGATGAAATCATGATATGAAATTAAGTTTTGTTTGGACATGTACATGCAATTTGGAATTTGTAAGTTGTATTTTTCTCTCATTAACATAAAACCCTTATAAGTTGTAAAAACTACAATATTTATTAATCGAACTATAAAAAATATAATATTTATTGATCGAACTTTAGTTCAATAAAAAGTAAAATTGAACATGAATTATAGTGTACTATACTTCTCCCACATAGTTAGCAAACTTATATCCGATATAAATGATTAGCAAAGGTTGGTAAGAGTAATAATACCAACAATAAATTTAATTTATATCTAAAATTAATGGTTGGTAAATATAAAATGATTTTTTTTTATAAAATATAAACTTGTGGGTCAACTTTTGTATATGAAAAAATCCAACTCATGATTTGAAATCTCAAATCAGGCTTTTTTGAGAATTTGGAATTTCATCCCATGATTTGAAATCATGGGATGAAATCGCATGTTCAAAGGCCTAATTATTCTTGAAGAAGCTTGGAAATTTGTTTCTAGGAGTGGCAGTTAAGAAATGAGTGTTGGGGGTCGGGTGGGTCTATTTATAGTCTAGGGAAAAACAGAACTTACAGTACCTAGGGTTGCAGGGACGGATTGTTACTCCAATCGACAGTTCATCGTTTGAACTGTCAAATACATCTAGAAAACTTAGCTTCAATTAACAGACCAACTGATGGACTATTTGCTCAAATGACGGTCCGTCTTTCTAACCATCTCTCTTAAGATAGAAACCCCAAACTCTTTATTAACGGCTGAAAGGATGGTCCATCTTTTAAAAGGACGGTCCACATCTTGCCTTCGCATCTTGGTTTTAGAAACTCCAATTTTCCCCATTCCATTTGATGGATTGAATGACAGATCGTCTTTTCAACCGTCTCTCTTAAGCTAGAAACCCCAATCATCAAACTCTTCACTGACGACTAAAAGGTCCATCTTTTCAATGATGGTCCACATATTGCCTTCTGCATCTTGGTTCTAGAAACTCCAAGTTCCCCAACTCCACTTGGTGGATCAAATGACGACTTGTATTTTCATTTGATGGTCCTTCTTTTCCCTTTACAACTCTTTGTGCAGTGCCTTCTCTGAAGCACTTCACATTCATGATAGAAAGTGTATTTCACCCTTCATAATCCTCTTATAGACTCCAACATGATCACTGGTAAGGTTAGGGATCTCTTCTAAGGGCATAGGGTATTACACCAGACGTTTGTTCAAGGAGGCTGACCTTGTAGAGTTGGTTGATTTTCACTTCCTATTGTCGTTTGACCTTGGTGTTGTTGGTCTCTGTATTACTATAATCAGAGTTGTACCCTTGTTATCAAGTCGTTCTCCAAAAATATCCAACTTGTTTTGTGGCTGCTCGGGACCCGTTGTCGGAGGCGAAAACCAGTCGTCCTCCCAATCGTTCAACCTTTAAGTCCAGGTTGATAAGTTTCTTTCCGGCTCCAGTGAATAATCCAGTGAAGAAGTGATTAAAATTGAGTTACTTGAATAAAAACAAGAAATAATGCGGAAGCAAAAATAAGAAGATTAAAGACGAAATTTAAAGATATGAAAAATTTGAGAATAAAATCCTCAAATTTCAATATTAAGTACTAAATACCCTAATTGATCTCAGTATTCAAAATTAGTAGATTAAAACTAATTATGATACTAATAGAGTTAATTTAAGAACTTAGATCAAAAGTGATCTAGACCCCTATTTCAGCGAAATTAGTAGCAATAATTAATATAAAACTGATTACCTTTTTTAATTTCTTTTATGGAAACTAAAGATATCAAGATAAGAATTAATCTTACTTCCCAAAGAATGATTTTTATAGGTCATGACCCGTAATCGGGCCATGATGGCACCTCCTACAACCCCTAGTGGGTATAAGCTAAAAATCCCAAATCGAATACTGAAAGTAAAGACCAACTTAATAACAAGGAAGCGAAAAAAAATAATGGGCCACCAAGTATAGATATATACATAACAGGTACAAAAAATACAATACGAGACCTAAGGAAAAAAGAAAGAATAATATACACAAGATACCGACCCCGAACCTGGTGTCGCCGATACAAGAGCCTTCAAAAGTACGAGAATAAGGTTGTACAAAAGAAATACAATTTTCTAGAAAATAAAATTATAGATAGGAGATACAAGATGGAAAGTAGTAATTTTCTGGACGCCAAGAGCGCGCCACGATCCGAATTAGCAAAAGAACCCATAAACGAGCACAGGATCAACGAGGGCGACTCGTACTGGGAGCTGCATCAGAAAAAGATGCAGAAGTGTAGTATGAGTACCAAAACATGGGGTACTCACTAGGCATCATAGGCCGACCGAGCTCAGAAGAAAATGTATAATATAAAAGACATGAAAAGAACAATCTATCGAATACTAACTAGGAAATCGCAACAGATCAAGGATAATGTAAAAATAACAGTAATACACAAATAAATATATACATGCAAGTATAAAAGAGTGATGCAATGTAGTATGGGATGATGCAATGCAATTTGTGGCCAATGCAAAAAGTAGAAAACCTAGCAATGACCCCGCGCCGTCCAATATTTAACCTCGGACGTAGTAAGAAAGAGAGAGAGTATAACTAGACTAGGCCTTGCCTCTAACCGACTTTATAGATAATGCAACTCATTTATAAACCACAAATCCATAAAAATAGTAGTACACTCCCCTCGGAGTTCAAATTTGTGAAAGATGAGCCATTTAGCTTAAAAGCCAAAGATTAGTATTTCTCTTTTCAAATCATACTTCAATCCATGTGCATGTATATAAGAATGCATGCATGCTCACTCAGGTGTGTGTGTATATATATATATACATACTTCACAATCATACTAAAATGGAGTCCAGCTACTCCAAAACCACAGCCTTGGGCCCACAATATCATAATGGAAGGAAAAATGAGAAATTCAAGCGATAACAACTTCAACAAATCGATGACGACCAATAATCCCAAGAAAATACCTTTCATCCAAATTTACCAAAAAAAGTGCTCCTAAGCATAACCTAAGGATCCCAAACCTATCCTCAATATAGCAACTAACCACCTAAACTAAGGCTTATAAAGAAAAACTATTCTAAAGTCCAAGAAATGGCCAATAATCCGAAAAATCATCACAACATAATTCTAACTAGGAAATCACCCTAATATCATGAAACTTATAAAATATACTACCAAACTGATCCAAGTCTTAATAAAGAAAACCATAACCTACCTCATGGTCAAATGTAGGCCACAAATCGTCACTCAAAAGCTTTCCCCTTTTGTTATGCCTCAGATTGCTGTCACGCTATCACAAACATGATTTACTCATTAAAACGAGGCTAACGATACTCATATTGACATATTTTTATTCAGGATAAAAGTTAGGTAAAAAATCAACCCTCGGGGACCGCTAACGAAAATTGAAATAAATTACAGCATTGAGTTCCTCGGAAGTTCAGGAACTCATAACCGAAATTTGGGAAAAAATGGAGATCCTTTCGGGGCTCAAATCAGCCCAAAAATATAAAGATCATAAAATAAACATTCTAAGATTCAGAGCTCAAAAATGCAAATTAACCACTGAAATGAAGCTATAATAAGCTAAGGAATGATGAGGAAAAGATAATTTACCTATTTTCCCAAGAATTTGCTAAGAAATGGTGGAAATCGCCACTTATAGAGCTCTTAATAATGGTGGGTCGAGTTTTGCATGATATGAGCTGAAAGGGAAGTGATCTGCCTATAAAGCTGTTGATTTTTCACTACATCGTACTTTGGATCGCCTTAGCGGATCCTCTACAACGGTCTCTGGCCACTATAGCGGACTACCTGGCACCAGCCACAACACAAACTTCAAGTGGATCCCCAGAATTCATTCGGAGTGCAGTGAACGCAAACCTTACATGTTTTCCAAGTGGAAACAACATTCTAGACTTAATGGAATCGACAAAATGACCATTGGAGGTCGTCTTCACAAGATGAACACCAAAATCAACACGTAAACCACATAAAAACAACTGTCCAAATGCCCAAAATGAGCCTGAAAGCCTTGGGACCTGAACTAAAGATCCTACTAGCCTAAAATCCACATTCTTGAGCTAATGGCATAGAAAAAATTCTCATCCTAGACCATTTACTAAGAATGTTGACCGAAGTCAACCATTTTGACTCTAGAAACTCCAAAACTAGGAAATCTTTCAAAAAGTCTCCCGAACACTTTGGGAACCACGCTACCCATACCCGCAAGTCACAAAAGCAATGTAGAAGCCACAGGGAGGGTTGAAATGATAAAAACGTACAAAAGTAAGGAAATGACCAGGAGGGTCATTACAACATCCATTACAAAAAGAACTTTCATCCTAAAATTTAAAGAATAGGAAGTACTTGAAGACTTGAAAGGTGAGGATATCTAGTCCACATATAGAGCTCGGTCTCCCAAGTAGCCTCCTCGACTGGACGATGCCTCCACTAAATTAACCGATGGAATCTCCTTCGACCTTGACTTTGTTACCTGCCTACCTAGGATAGCCACAGGCTCCTCCTCAAAAGACATGGACTCATCAAGATGAACTGAATCCCACTGAAGCACGTGAGAATCATCTGGAACATACCGCCTTAACATAGACATATGAAAAATAGGATGAACACCCGAAAGAGCTAGAGGCAAAGCTAACTTATAAGCTACCTCCCCAATACGCCTTAGAATCTCAAATGGACCATTGAACCTAGGGCTAAGCTTTCCCTTTCTCCCAAACCTCATCACGCCCTTCATGGGTGACACACGAAGGAAAACCCTATCTCCATCCATAAACTCCATGTCTAGAATCCTCCGATTAGCATAGCTATTCTGCCTACTCTGAGCAGTGCGGAGCTTCTCCTAAACCACACAAACTCTATCCATAGAGTCACGCAACAAGTCAGTGACCCAAGTTTTAACCTCAAAAGAATCAAACCAACCTACCGGAGACCTACATCTCCTACCATACAATTCCTCGAATGACACAATTTGAATACTTAAATGGTATCTATTATTATATGCGAACTCTGCCAAAGCCAAGAACTGGTCCCACTTACCTCCAAAATCAATAACACATGCCCGGAGCATATCCTCTTAGACTTGAATAGTATGCTCAGACTAACCATCGATCTATGGATGAAAGGCTTTTCTAAGCTCAACTCGGGTACCCAACTCTCTCAGAAATCAACCTCGAAAAACATGATGTAAACTGAGTGCCATGGTTTGAGATGATAGAAATAGGCACCCTGTGCAAATGGAAAATCTCTCGAATATATATCTAAGCCAACCTCTCTAAACTGTAAGAAGTATGAATGGGCAAAAAGTGAGCGGACTTGTTCAATCTATCAAGGATGACCCATATAGCATCAAATCTTTGAAATGTACGTGGCAAGCCTACCACGAAGTCCATAGCTATCAGTTCCTATTTCCACTTAGGAATGGGTATTTTTGAGTTATTCCACCTGGCCTTTGATGCTCGTACTTCACCTGCTGACAGTTTAAGCACCTAGACACGAAATTCAAGATATACTGCTTCATCCCATACCAGACAGTAATGTTATCTCAAGTCGAGGTACATCTTTACTGCCCCCCGATGGATAGAATATTTAGAACAATGGGCTCCTCCATAATCAACCTAACCAAGTCTCTTACTCTAGGAAAACAGATACGACCCTCAAACCTTAAAATACCCTCTGGATCTAAGGTCGCCTTCCTAGCCTCATGTAATACCCCTGAAGTTCAAAAGACTAGGCTCGGGATTAGAAAAGAGATCAGCAGAATAGTTGGGAAATTATCACAGAATGACTTATACCACGAGTCGTAGGTTGGTCCCACGGGTCATAGGATGGAGCCGTTGTTTGGTATAGGGTTGGTCAGGGACAAGGGTATGGGTTGTGGTACGATCCATCATGGGTTACCATGGGTCATGGTAGGCGATTGTTGGAAGTTGGAGGAGTCGAACTAGTGAGCTATGAGAGCAAACAACAGGTCATTGGATGGTGGCACGACTTGTGGTCAAGAGTAATGGCAAGTAAGGTGGGTCTCGGGTAGGAATCATATGACCGGAGGTACGACTCGTAGGAAGCACCTAGAGCCATTGATTGTGCTTGTTGGAGAAACTTCAGAAGGGTGATGGTTCGAGGACAGTGGCTGCAATGGAAGGAAACAATGGATCGTGGTGACGAGTAATGACTAGTCCTTTCTAACCGTAAGTGACGAAACTAAAATTGAGGCAAGAATGGGTATTAGTAATGGGCGATGCCACGAGTCATGGTATCAAAGGAAGACTCGTGGTGAGGGTAGTGGTACCTGACAGTGCTCATTTTCCAGAAATTTCATTAATGGTATTTTCGTCATTCTTAAGCTCTAAGGTCCTAAATTACGTCATTTTAAGCATGGAAAAGAGTGTATTAAGGATATTACTCACCCTAGATCACCCATTACTTCCCTAACACTCTAAATTGAGAAATCAATTCTCTTAAATCTCTCAAGGTTTTTCCTAGGGTTTTCCCTCAAACTCTTCAAGAATCAAGTGGGGATTCATCTTTTCAGTTGGGGATTCAATTATTTAGCTATGTGGGTCAATTAAATAAAGTTTCCTCTCAATCCCATGTCCCTTATTTATCAAATCATGATCACCCAATTCCCCAAAGTTTATAAATTCAAAAATCTTGATTTTTTGATTGGGTTTCGAGAATTGTTCATGATTTCTTTATGGGTAAAGATGAACTGATATAAAAATATGATTTCCATGTTAAGGTTTATTCCTTCAAGTGTTTCATGAATTTAAAATATCTCATGATCTAAGCATGATAATGAACCTTTAAGGTTAAAATTTCCTTCATGAATTCCTTCGATTTACTATGGAATTTTAATCTCTCAAGTCCTAATTTATTCTTTATATTCAATAATGCATGATTTCCTTCGAGTTTACTTTATGAAACTATGATTTGAATTACGAGGATTATTATTAAGTATTCATGATGACTCTTCATGTTTTCTCATGACTATGATTATGGCCTATTCACGGGCCTTATTATATGGCTAATTCACGTATTTCAAGCATGCTTATGATTATTATAATTTAAACTAGCCCATGAATCTCATGTATGTTTTTCCTACTATAATATGAGCACTATATATGTTTTGGGAGTAGTATTTAACATCGAGTAGATTCGGAGTCCAAGCATACCCCGAGTTTCAGAACTACGTGCCTATATAGCCATGACGGGACTTCCCTTGAGAGTGTTCCCTTATGCTCAAACGGGCCTTTCATGAGTGATATCATGCTTCTTTTCATGGTTCTACCTTGGCAAGGTATGAACACCCTCCTGATTAGGGGTTTACAGGTCGGGCTCCATGTGTGCTCATGCAGGGTATATCGGTTATAAAAATCTCCCATTGTTCCTTATGTTTTATGTATGATCATGATTATGATACTTTGGCTCAAGTTATGTTTTACAAGGCTTCTCTTATGATTATGATCATGACTGATATATGAATTTTTTGAAAACCTTGAGCCCTTACGTTTATATTATGATATTTATGTTATGATCATGTTTTCCTACTCTTATGAACTATTATGTGTTTTAAATTTTCCATTTTACTTAACCTGCATACTCGGTACATTTCAAGTACTAACAACATACTCCATGCTGTATCGCCTTATGATACAGTTATGAGAGATCAGGTTCAACCTTTTCCTTAGTCGCATTCTCTTCAGTCCAGTCAGCCTATTCTCTTTGATGAGTCTTCATTTGTCGAGGACATGCAGCTAGCCTTGTTCTTATGTTTATCTTTCAGTTTTTTTTGTGTACTTAGAGAGCTAGTTGGGAATGTTGTCCCATCATCTCGTCGGATACTAAAGGCTTTTCAGACATTATGTGGCTATGTTCAGTTCTTGTGTCAGATGTTAAATACTTAAATCTTCAAAGTTTTTATTTTGATTTTATACTTATTTTATGGTTTAAATGATTCCTATTTTAGTTATGTTTTTTAGCCGTTATGTTCATGTCATGGGTCGACTTGGAGCCTTCTCGGGGTTCTTTGTCCAGTGTCTTGATCTGGGGTCCTAGCTCAGGTCATGACACCTCACCACTCAATACCTTATCTTGAATCATCCTCCATTTCACATCCTCAAACTGTTGTGCTCGAATCTACTCCAACAACATAGATCTAGCCTCTCACAAGTAAGAACCCGCCCTGGCTCAGAAATATCAAGCCTAACCAACCTATTGGCTAGGGACTAGATGTCTGAAGACAAAGGTCTCTCCTCTGCCACTAGAAATTCCAAACTTCTCATGCTCGTCGCCTTTCAGCTCAAGGCATCCGCTACCACATTTGCGTTGCTCGGATGATAAAGAATTGAAATGTCATAGTCCTTTAGCAACTTTCGCCACCTACACTATCTCAAATTTAGGTCTTTCTAGCCAAGAATGTGTTGAAGACTATGATTATCGGTGAAGATCCCACAATAAACTCCATATAGGTAGTGCCTCCAAATCTTCAATGCAAAGACTATCGCCGCTAACTTCAAGTCATGAGCGGGGTAGTTCTTCTCGTGAACCTTTAACTTCCTAGAAGCATATGCAAACTCTTCACTCCTGCATCAACACACAACTCAAACCAATTCTATAAGCATCACAATATACTGTAACCCCTTGGCCCTTAACTGGAAGTTTCAGAATTGGCACTGAAGTCAACAAGGCCTTGAACTTTAGAAAACTCGCCTCGCACTCATCAGATCACTGGAAAGGGATATTCTTCTAAGTCAATCTAGTCAAAGGCATTGAAGAGAACCCCTCAATTAACTGCCTATAGTAACTTGCTAAACCGGTGAAACTATGAACCTCGGTAGGAGAAGTGGGCCTAGCCCAATCACGAACTGCCTCTATATTGGTTGGATCTACCATAATCCCATCCTTGGACACCACATGTCCCAAGAATTCCATGGACTCAAGCCAGAACTCACACTTAGAGAACTTGGCATACAATTGCTGATCTCACAAGGTCTGAAGCACAATTCTCAAATGCTACTCATGCTCCTCCCTACTTCCCGAGTAGCCTAAGATGTCATTGATGAATACTATAACAAATGAGTCCAAATAAGCCCTGGAAACATGGTTCATCAGCTCCATAAATGATTCCAGGGCACTGGTCAAACAAAAATACATGACTAGGAACTCATAGTAGCCGTAATGAGTCCTAAAGGCAGTGTTTGGAATGTTCGCAGTCTTGATCCTCAACTGGTGGTAGCCTAATTTCAAATCTATCTTAGAAAACACTACTGCTCTCTATAGATGATCGAACAAGTCATCAATGCATGGCATTGGGTACCTGTTCTTAATGGTCACCTTATTCAGTTGCCTGTAGTCAATATACAAATGCAAGGAGCCATCTTTCTTCTTCACAAATAAAATAGGAGCAGCCCACGAAGATACGCTAGGCCTGATAAACCCCTTACCTAGAATGTCTTGAAGCTACTCCATTAACTCCCTCAATTCAGCTGGTTCCATCTGATGCAAAATAAAAATGGGCTGAGTACTCGGGTCAAAATTAATGCCAAAGTCAATATCAAGATCAGGAAGAAGTCCAAGTTAATCAGTAAGAAATACATCAGGATACTCGTAAACCACAGGAACTGACTTAAGTGAAGGTGTGTCAACACTAGTGTCATGAACATAAGCAAGAAAGCCAAACATCCCTTCCCTGTCAACTGTCGCGCCTTAAAATGATATAACTCCCCTCAACACATGGCTATTAGTGCGCTTCCACACTATCAGAGAGATACTAGGAATATACAAGGTAACAGTCTTGGAAAAATAATACAAGATCGTATGATAAGGGGATAGCCAATCCATGCCTAGAATCACGTCGAAGTCTACCATATCTAGGATAACAAGGTCTGCCCAAGTGTCATAACCCAAGATAGTCACAACACAGGACCACTACACTTGATCTGCTACTAAAGAATCACCTATGGGATTAGCTATACACATAGGTACAAGTAACACCTTACAGGATAACTCTAGAAGAGTAGCAAAGTAAGAGGACACATAAGAATATATAGACCCCGAATCAAATAATACAAAAGCTGGCTGATGAAAAATGAAGATCGTACCTATGATGACAACATCTGAGGCCTCATCTTCTGGCCTACCCAAAAAAGCATACATATGGTTACGTTCGCCATGACCACCTAACTTGCCTGGCTGAGAAGCACCTCTAGCACCCTAGGGCCACCCCTACTACCCTGTGCACCAACTCTAGCTAGTGGCAGTGGAGCCTTGGGGGCCTAAACCAGCTGACCCTGTTTCCTGCCCTGCTTGAACCTAGGACAGTCCCTAATGATGTGCCCCAAATCACAACACTCGAAGCACCCACTATGTGAAAATTGCTGAAGAGAAGATCCTACTAAACCAGACTGGCCACCGCAGCTCGAATACCCAAAGTGTGAACCCCATAAAGTCTGACCTGAAGTTTGGCTGCCTTGACCACTCTGACCTGAATAACCACCCTCTTTAATCTATAGCACTACTTGTATAGTCCTGCAAGGCTGAAAGTGATGAATGTGACCTCTATCAGAGAAACCTCTACCTCGAGACTAAGAACCACTGAAACCACCCTAATGGCGGGGCCTCTTATTGCCGCCTTAATAGGACTTATGATGTATCTCCACAATAGTCCATACATGATCCACAACCTGAAGGAAAGTAGATCCTGATGCCACTAGCTGCTCTGTCTCCATACAGTGTGGTAAAGTTAACCCCCTAATAAATTTGCGAACTCACTCGTGCTCTGTTGGCATAATCATGGTAGCATGCCTAGTCAGCTCATGGAACCATACCTCATACTCTGTGATAGACATAAAAACCTATGGAAGGTTTGTGAACTCATCCCTTAACCTCTCTTTCATGCTGCGAGGTATATACTTCTCCAAGAAGGCCTCGGAGAATTGAGCCCAAGTCATGAGAGGTGACCCGACTGGTATGCACTCAAGGTAAGCTCTCCACCACTACTTAGCTAACCCCTCCATCTGAAATATAGTGCAATATACCCTATGCAACTCCACTAAGCTGAGGTTATGCAACCTCTCCTGGCAACTCACTAGAAACTCATGGGCATTCTCTCCTGGGGCACGTGAAAACCTCGGAGGACCCAACCTAATAAATTGACCAAGCATTTTCTGATCCTCAGGGGACATAATAGGCCTAGATACAATCAGTTGAGTAACGACCGACACTGGCAATATCTCTAGATGGAGAGCTGCAGCAGCAGGCTGCACTCCTAAACCTTGAACACCCTGTAACGCTTCCTGGGCTGAAATATGTGCCTCAACTCTAACCTCTGAACCACTAGGAGTACTAGGTAAATCCCTTTCATGTGGAATGCCGTCTAGAAATCTAAGTATCCTAACCATTGTATCCTGAAGAACTGGCATGGCTACGAATCCTGCTGGAGGTTAGGTTGGTCCCATTCCTCTAGATGATGCTGTAAATCCTCAATCTCAATCTCTAGCTCAGGTTACGGTTGATGTGCATGGTTTTATGAAACTTTCGATGCCTAAAACTAAGAAAATATGCTAATCCTAGGTATGTTTATATAGATATAATGTGTTTTTGTTAAATGTTGCAGGGAAACAGGTTTGGAAAGTGAAATGGGCATAATGAGCCTAAAATGGCTAAGTTTGGAGTGCAAACAAGGTAACGAGTCATCATGTTACTGGATGAGTCGCTCCCTACACTGTTAGGAGAAGATGATTGTGAAGTACTAAATTTGAGCTGGAGACAGTGTTGACAACAGATTGACACCACGACTCGTCATGTTTGGTCACGGGTTGTTAGGTGTGTTGTGAGGTCTGGAGGCTGAAATAGATTATAATTCCTATGGGTCACAACAGGAGGAGAAACGATTCGTCATATGACTCCATGACTCATCAACAGCACTCATCAATTTAAAGTTCAGAAGTTAAGCTAAAGTACTGAGAGTGGCGACGGAAGGATCAATGAGTCGTTACGCGACTCAACGACTCGTCACGAGCTGTTATGGGATGTCATTCAGAACACTATAATTTTAGGACTCTGAAGCAAAGGAGGACTTCAAAATTTGTATAGTGACTTAACAAGTCATTAGATGATCCATTATCTAGAAGGAAGTTTTGCTGGGCATAAGCCGTTACTACTCTTCACGACTCGTTAGGTGACCTAACGAGTCGTCGTCACTACCGACCTGCATTCCTTGTTTAATTAGGAAAAGATTTATTTAGTGTTTATAAGTACTTTATGTAGGTTTATTTTAATAGTTTATGACTTTTTACCATAATTTCTTTGTTGTTGATCAACATTAAGGTTCAAGAAATGATTTGCATAATTTGTTCTTGAATTTAAGGATTCAAACAGCTTTGGAATTATTGATTTTTGATTCTTGTTAATTAATTCAAGATGTGTGGTTTCTTCTACAAATTATTGTAAGTTCACAATTATGATTTCTTCTATAATTCTTAATTGTGATTCTTCAAGCATGAGTAGCTAAACCCATAACTAGGGTTGTGGGAACCATGATGAATTAACACACATAGGCAAAAATACTTAGTGAATCTTGAATGGGGTTTATGCATGTATTGTTTTCCCCTTTTTTTAATTGCTTCTTAATAGTCGCGAATGTTAGAATTTACCTCCTTCTTACTCACCGGATCAAGGGAATAATGAATGGAAAAAGGGATTAACAACGGAGATTTGAGGCTATCAACCCTCATCTAATAGCTTGACCTTGTCTGGGAATAGCTTATTCGATATCAAGGGTAAGGGTTAATCATGTATACATCTGCATACAGATCTAGTTGCATGGTGATAATCAATATAATTAGGGGACCAACCTTTGAGGTGAAGTTAACTTACGGATATTGCATGCTAAACACCATAATAGATCATTAGTATAAAATGCCTTGTTATTATGAAGTCATGGGGAACACAATACTAGTTAACTCACTTATTGAATACAATCAATTTTAATCACAAATCTACTCATTGCTCTATACTGTTTTACATTATTTCTTGTTACAATTTCCCCTATAGGAAATAAGCAAACCAATAGTATTACCTAAAATGCATTAACTGAGGTCCTCGCTATATTCCTTGTGGGATTCGACCCCAACCCTTGTTGGGTTCTATATTTAAACATCGACCGCTTTATATCTCATTACGAGGTGTAATTTGGGCGACATCAAATTTTGGCACTGTTGCCGAGGAATATGGCTTAGGCTTTTGTTAATTGTGTTTGATTTGCTGTTGATCCTTATTTCCTTTTTGTTTTTCTTTGTTGTTTTTCTTTCTTTATAGATGTCAGGTTCATGTATGCCCAATACTCGGAGCCAAGGAAAATCCCTGGTTCTAATTGATCACGAACTTGAGCAAAAACTGAGGAATATAAGAAAAATGGCCAACGCATATGGGCAAAAAACAGGGGAAGAAGAAACAGCCTGAAAGTTGGCTGAGGAACAAGCTTGAGCAAAGGAAAGATAGGCAGCTAGGCTTGCTGAAGAGAAACACCCAACTGCTGAAGCTGAGCGATCTAGAAGGAATAAAGGTCCAGATCAGCAGCAACACTGGTACTTTAGTGACAATGATGATGCTGATATGATGAAGCTGGTGCCACTAGAGATATTGTTCCTCCCCATTTGCCTTCTAGGGAAAAGTTTGATATTACTAGTGCAATGATCCAATTACTCAATATGAAGGGGATATTTGCTAGTCATGCTACTAATGATACACATACCCACTTGACTAATTTTGTGGGTATATGCAAGGCGTACAAACAATCGGGGGTGAGTCAGAATACAATATGGCTCAGGTTATTTCCCTTTTCACTAGGGAGTGAGGCAACACTATGGTTGGCTGAATTGCTAAATGATTCTATTACTACTTGGAGGGAGCTAAAAAGGACTTTTCTAGAGAGATTCTTTCCACCTTCTAGAGCGTTGTAGTTGAAAGATGAGATTTACAACTTTAGGCAGTTAAATTTTGAAGTATTCCATGAGACTTGGTTGCAATTTAACAAGAAGCCGAAGAAGGTGCCCAACCACAAAATCCCAGATGATACACTGTTGGAGATATTCTATAGGTCTCTGAATTCCAATACCAAGGCAATGGAAGATACTGTCTCTGGTGGAATATTCATGAGTTATACATATATAGAGGCTGCTGAGGTACTTGATAGAATCACCAAAGCCTACCACGTATGGCATACAAGAGAGTCAGAAGTTTCGACTGGTACTTATGCGGTAGGTATGTCTGCGGAGTAGAGGAGGAAGGATGAAGAGCGAGACAATGATATTAATGAGATCTAAACCACAATGGGACTCCTTGCTAAACATATTATGGAAGCCAGGACAGAAAAGGTGAATGTAGTTGGTTCTCAAGTCAAGGCCACAGGAAATGATGAAGGAGAGTCAGAATCTAAGGAGGAAGCCAATTATTTGAATGATCAAGGGGCGGGTTTCGGGATAATGCACAAGGTCCTAACCTGGAATCTTGGCGTCAAGACCATGGGAATCAAGGTCGGAACTATTATAGAGACAACAATTATAATCGGGGCCAATACAAGGATAGGAGTAGAAATAGAGATAATGGTGACTGGAAAGAGCGTGAGGAGTACAAAAAAGAGAGAAATGGTCTTTATGTGCCTCTAAGAAATTATGAACCTGAATCTAGTGGTTTGAGGGTTGAAGATATGTTGTCCAAAGTGCTCAAGTAGATGGAGGCGACTGATGGCCATTTCACGGAACTGCGGGCTGATATTTTCTAGATGAACTAAAAGGTAGAGTCACATGTCGTTTCCATTAAGCAGATTGAACAACAGCTTGGTCAGATGTCTGTTGCTATGAACAAGAGGCAAAGGGCACACTTCCCAGTAACACAGTTTAGAATCCCAAAAATGACAGTCATTGCATGACTGCTACTACTAGGAGTGGGAAGGCAACAGTTGATCCTCCTATGCTAGTTGTGACTAATGAGATAGTTGAGCCCTTATTGATTGATGATGATAAGGTACCGAACTCAAGGATCAGGTTTTGGTTGATGATGCAGTTGAGAAGACAGCTCCTAGTAATGTAGAGGAGCATGGGTTTGAAAAAGGGAAGGAGAAGGAGATATCTCAAAAGATAACGCCCATTCCTAACTCCTCCCCATTTCCCGCAGAGGCTGAACAAGAAGGTCGAAGATGGGAAGTATCACAAATTCATTTCAATGCTGAAACAATTATCTATGAACATCCCTTTAGTTGAGGCACTTGAGCAGATGCCTGGCTATGCAAAATTTATGAAGGATATCGTCACTAAGAAGAGGATTGTGAACTTTGAGCCTGCTGATAACTTGCACCACTGTAGTGTAATAGCATCTCGATCTCTTGTGCAAAAGAAGGGAGACCCTAGAGCTTTCACCATATCGTGCACCATCGGAGCCTTCAACTTTGCTAAGGCTTTATGTTATTTGGGTGCTAGTATTAATCTGATGCCGCTAACAGTGTTTAGACAGCTAGTTTTGGAAGCCCCCAAACCAACTATAATGTGGCTATTGATGGCAGATCGCACGGTGAAAAATCTGGTGGGGAATCTTTATGATGTTCTAGTGAAGGTTGAGTCCTTTATATTTCCGGCCGACTTTGTTATTATTGACAGTGAGGTAGACTTCGACATCTATTATCTTGCGGTGACCATTGATTTCTAATTGTCATGCTTTTGTGGACATGGATACCGAACAACTAAAGTTTTGGTTGAACAATGAAGAAGTGAAATTTAATGTGTGCCGGTCTATGAAATCGCCGAATGATATGCGGGTGGTCTTAGTGATGGAGGCTAAGCTTCCTATCATGCCTATTGATGAGAGGCTGAATATTGAGGACTTAGCAGCTGTTTTGATAAATGTTGATGTTGAGGAGATAATGGGGGTGATGAGATAGTAAATGCACTTGTAGGTATGGGGTCGTACATTTATGCCTCAAAAAAGATTAATCTTGAGTTGAAAAATCGTGATACCCCACCGACCAAGCCATCTATTGAGGAGCCTCTAGTATTAGAGCTCAAGGAACTCCTGTCTCACTTACGATATGTATTTCTGGGGAACAGAAACACATTATCGGTTATAGTAGCAGCAAACTTGGTGGAATGGCAGATGGAGGCTTTGGTCTTTATTCCCAAAAAGTATAAGAAGGCCATTGGATGGACCATAGAGGATATTATTGGGATCCCACCAGGTATTTGCACACACAATATATAGCTTGAGCCAGACTGTATTTTGAGTATTGAGCATCAGCGTAAGCTAAACCTGCCTATGCAATAGGTGGTCAAGAAGGAAATTATTAAGTGGTTTGATGCAGGTGTGGTTTATCCTATTGCTGACAGCAAATGGGTAAGCCTAGTTCAGTGTGTGTTGAAGAAGTGGGGAATCATTGTGGTTCCAAATGCGAATAATGAGCTCATTCCACTGAGGCTAGTCACAGGTTGGAGAGTATGCATGGAATATCAGAAGCTAAACCATTAGGTGCAGAAAGATCATTTTTCGATGCCATTCATGGATCAGATGTTAGATTGACTTGCAGGCAGGGGGTGGTACTGCTTTCTTGATGGTTATTTGGGGCACAATAAGATCTTTATAGCCCCTGAAGACCAAGAGAAAACCACTTTCACTTGCCCCAATGGGATGTTTTCTTTCAAGAGGATGTCGTTCGGGTTATGTAATGCACCCGCCACTTTTCAGTGCTGTATGATGTCTATATTTTTGATATGGAGAAGGACACCATTGAAGTCTTTATGGATGACTTTTCAGTTGAGGGTGGCTCTTTTGATGATTATTTGGCTCACTTGACCAAGGTGCTGCAGAGGTGTGAAGAGACCAACTTGGTGCTTAGTCAGAAAAAGTGTCATTTCATGGTAAAAGAAGGTATAGTGCCAGGCCACAGGATTTTAGGTAAAGGCATTGAGGTGGACAGAGCAAAGATTGATGTGATTTCTAGTTTACCACCTTTGATTTCTGTGAAGGGTGTTCGAAGCTTTTTGGGCCATGCGGGATTTTATCAAAGATTCATTGAGGATTTCTCAGAAATTGAACATCCCTTGTGCAAGCTACTTGAGAAAGAGGAGAAGTTTGTGTTGGATGATGCTTGCTTAAAGGATTTTGAACACTTGAAGGAGAAATTGACTACTGCCCTAATCATAGTGGCACCTAATTGATCCTTACCATTTGAGGTTATGTGTTATGCTAGCAAAGTGTCCCTAAGTGCTATTTTGGGCCAAAGGCGTGAGAAGATTTTCCATCCGATTTATTATGCTAGCAAGGCACTCAGAAAAATTACACAGTGAGGAACAAGAGTTGTTGGTTGTGGTAATTGCATTTGAGAATTTTCAGGCATACTTGCTTGGAACGAAGGTAATAGTTCATACAGACCATGAAACTCTGCTTATTTGATGGCAAAGAAGAATGCCAAACCACGGTTGATTAGATTGTTCTGTTGTTGCAAGAGTTTGAGTTCGAGGTTAAGGACCAGAAGGGGACCGAAAATCTGGTGGTGGATCACTTCTCAAGATTAGAAGCAGATGCATCACTTAGAGATGAGCTTGATATAGATGACATATTTCTTGAAGAGTAGATTTTGGCTGCTTCCCAGCATCTCATTCCATGGTTTGCGGACATTGCTAATTAGCTGGTGAGTGATGTAGTACCAGAAGATTTATTTCTTCACCAAAGAAAGAAATTCATGTCTGATGTGCAGAAGTTTTTCTGGGATGAGCCTTACTTATCCCGCATATGTGCTGATGGGGTAATTTGTAGATGTGTGCCCGAGGCTGAGATGTTAAGCATATTGGAGGCTAGTCACTTATCCCCTGTTGGGGGTCATCACAACGGGGCTTGCACAACACAAAAAATTATGAAATGTGGGTACTATTGGAAAATCATTCACCAAGATGCACATGATTTTGCAAAGGAATGTGATGCATCCCAAAGGCAATGAGGAATATCACGAAGGCATGAGCTCCCTCTCACTCCCATTCTTATTGTTGAGCTTTTTGATGTGTGGGGCGTTGACTTTATGGGCCCGTTTGTGAGCTCAAATGGTATGAAGTACATACTTGTAGCTGTGGACTATATTTCTAAGTGGGTGGAGGCAGTTCTGCTTCAAAACAATAAAGGTAAGAGTGTCACAACGTTCTTGAAGCAGAAATTTTTCTCCTGATTCGGGACTCCTAGAGCAATCATTAGTGATGGGGGTTCTCACTTTTGCAACCGGTTGTTTCAGACTTTGCTGGAAAAATATGGTGTGAAGCATAGGGTGGAACACCTTATCAACCACAATCTAGTGGGCAAGTCAAGGTCTCCTGGGAGATAAAGACCATCTTAGAGAACACTGTAAATGCCAATAGGACAGATTGGTCTAGGAAGCTGGATGATGTGTTATGGGCGTATCAGACTGCATTCAAGACACTTATAGGTATGTCTCCTTATCAGCTTGTTTATGGGAAAGTATGTCATCTTCCGATCGAGCTAGAGCACAAAGCCATGTGGGTGCTTAAAAAGCTGAATCTAAATTGGAGTGATGCTGCAGACTTGAGGCTTGATCAGTTGAATGGGTTATATGAATTTTGTTAAAAATCCTATGAAAGTTCAGAAATTTTACAAAATGAGGATGAAGATACAGCATGACCAGAAAATTGAGCAAAGAGAGTTCAGCCCTGGTGATATAATTTTACTATTTAATTCTAGGCTTCGCTTGTTTCCTGGCAAGCTGAAGTCTAAATGATTGGGACCATTTTGAGTGGTCCAATTATTCTTATATTGTGTAATTGAGTAGGAAAATCATGATGGAAAACGGTTTAAGGTGAATGGCCAGTGGGTGAAAACATATCTGGGAAAAAGCAAAGAAATCAAACTGGTGGACCTTTGGGCTCTGGGTGAAGTCTGAGTAACTCGGGGACTTGCGTCGTGCCACGGCGTTAAATCAAGAGTTGCATGGGAGGCAACCCATGGATGTATCTTGGTGAAGTCTAAGTAATCAAGATACCTGCATCATGCCGCGACGTTAAATCATGCGCTTCTTGGGAGGCAACTCAAGTTGTAGTTGTAATACCAATATAGTGTTCACGTATGTTAATATGTGCAGGTGAGTAATATGGGAAATTTGGAGTTGGAACAAATATTTTGAACATTAGAATCTGGTGTCAAAAAGCACAGAATGAGTCGTTACTTGACGTAACGACCACCAGTCATTGCCACTAAAGTAGAAAACAATAAGTTTTGGAGGAGCAATGATGAGTGACTTAACGAATTGTGAGGTCACTCAACGAGTTGTTAAGTGCCTTGTCCTGACACAACTAAAAGTTCACCAAGAGTACAGGGCGAACGACTCAAGACACGACTCATTGGGTAACATCACGAGTCATTGCCTGAGTCGTTAGGTCCCAGGTAAGTATTTCTACATTGCATCACATAATGGGCAACCTAATGAGTCATGGCTATTGCCACTGACTTGATACGAGGGTCGCGGTCCACATGCTTAGAATATACTCGCCCGACCTGACCTGCGATTAAAATGCCTTAAATTGATTTGTTTTCATTAATTACCCACAATTTCGCCCAAATTGACTCCACATTCAAAGCCTCAAATTAAACGGTTCCCTCCCTATCACACCTTCACTCTCAAAAACTCATGAATTCTTCACACTCATATGTGCAGCGGCACAGAATCATGAACATCACGAGCACACACACCACTGACCTGAATTCGGGACTCACTAATTCAATCCCTCATCAAAATCATCTGATCATCTTCACAAAAGTGAGTGCTTGGTTGAAATACTTCATGTATGAAAGTCATGCTTGCAAAATTGTGCGATAAATATTTGTATTTGTCTTGTAAATGAACCCTAAGTCAACTTGCAGATAACTCAATGTATTTGTGACCTAAATTAAATGCCGAAAACTACTACTTAGAGATAAATTAGGATTTTTTTGGGATGATTTGTGCTTGTGGATATGTATCTATTTAGTGCTTAAACATAAAAGTGCATAACATGTGATATGGGTGAATTTTGAATAACCCACCATAATTTGGATGTCAAACTGGGCTTAACTAGTTGTGCAGTGATGAGCCTCATGTAACAATTCGTAGGCTTTCTTGACAAGTCATTACAATATTCATCACTACTGACACATATAAGTGAAACTTAGAACTCTTCAGATTGATTCATGTTATGAGTCGTGGTATAACCTAACGACTCGTGAAGTAATTTGGCCTGAGTGAGGTAAATTGACTGAGTCTAAGGATAACTTAACGAGTGACTTGACGACTCATTGCCCCAAGTAATGACTCATTACATCAACTTGTTAAGACTACTAGATAAAATTGGAAAGTTCTACATTACTCATGACGGGTGACATCACGAGTCGTTGTAACTGGTGATGACTTGTTAGGTCAACTTGTTCCGACTACTGGATCAAATTGCATATGTCTGCAGTAGACATGACGGGTGACTTCACAAGTTGTTGCCACTGGTGTTGACCCGTTAAGTCCCTCATTTTACATTATAATTGACATTCTCTGTGCACTTTTACATTACAAATTTTGGATACTAATTGTTATTCCAAAGGTACAATGACACCAAAAGGAACTCCTAAGAAGGGTTTGGCTAAGAAATAAAGGCTAAAAAAGGGACAGTACTCGACTCGCAGATTGAGAGATGAACTATCATCTTTAAAAGAGTTGAGTGGCCTAGTTGATTAGTATCATGTAGAGGAGGAGCAGTTGGAACGGCGATCGACCAACGCTAGGACTAAACACCTTATTAATCCAACAGCCATGGTCGTATCTTCGACTTCATTTATAAGGGACCCACCCAACTATGAGAAAGAAAATGACGGGGACTCATCCTCGAAGGATCATGAGGGTGCAAAAGCTGGGGAGATAATGAGGATGATGATGAATCCAATGCCCGATAGGAAAGTGCTACTAATGAGGAGAATGAAACCTCAGACACATCCCTAGACCAGATTCGGAGGTTGGTGAACAGGTGGTGTGTCCCGGGTATGAGGGCGATCTACAGCCATGACATTATTGCTAATGATAAGGGCCATCCGAAGAGCAGTATCTATGAAGAGCTGAGGTTGATCACTACTGGGTTTAAGGACCTCTTATAACTTCAAGCGTTGTTTGATGAGTACTGGTTTGGTTGGTTGAGTGGACTGTCAGGCAGTTACCACCCACCATTGGTCCGAGAGTTCTATGCGACATGAGGCCACCCTGCAGAATTAGGCCTTGGGAGGCCAAGACAGGAGAAAGCATCCCACCCTGACCCGAGTTATGGTGCAGGAGACACCAATGGACATTTCTGAGCGCACCATGTCGCGCATGCTCTATGGTCGAAAATTTTAACCTAAAATTAACACAGCTGAATTTGATTACTGGCTGAGTGAGCTATAGAAGATTAAGGTCAAGACGTTTAGCCGTGAGGATAGAAAGAGGTAGTATACATGGCTGGCACAGATCATAGCCACTCCAGGTACATATGTGGAGTGGTTAAATGTAACACCCCAAAAATTTCCTAGACCAAGCTCAAACCTTGCATGAAAAACCAGGGGAAACTAGAAAATGTTGTCTCAGAACGACTAAGACAATGAGTCATTGTCAGTGGTAATGACCCATTTTCTGGGTCATGGTTAGCCCTGTCAGTTGTCCTTCGGGAACCAATGAGACATGGAATGCCCCTTTATGAGGAGTAATGAGTCATCCTATCACTCGTTGCCTTCCTAGCTCAGAGATTAGTTAAACCCTTTCCAGGAACCCACGAGTCAAACGACGAGTCATCATTTGATGTAATGACTCGTGGGATGACTCATTAGTTGGAGCTACAAGGTGTTGTTGACAAACTCTTTCAGTGACAATAAGTAGCAACAATGAACCGTTGTATCATACAATGGGTCGTTGTGTCTACTCATGGGGACAAGCCCCAAAATCTTTCAAGATTCGAATAGCCAGGATGAAAGATGACAATGACTCATTGGATCAACCAACGAGTCGTGGTATCATCCATTAGAGGGGGGGGGGATCCAATGTTATGTTTGAATCCCTGCTAATGGCCATGAGAGGTACCAACAAGTGGTCCCAATGAGTCACAGCATCAACCAACGACTGGTTGTGTGACTCGTTGGTCCCTGTCGGCTAGTTTTCAAGATTCTCTTCCAAGGTTATTTTAGTAACTTTCCATATTTTTAATCTATAAACTACATAATTTTGGGCACATTTAGGAGAGAATTAAAGGATTTGATTAATGATTCCTCTCATTCCTTCTCTCAACTCTTAGACTCAGTATGAAGAGGTTATAGACAGACTTCCCAGGGAAAAACTAGGGCATTTAATCTTCTTCTCAGATTCTCAAGGAATTTTTTTAGGAAAGTTTACTCCAGGTATGTGGGAATTCAATCAGGGACTTGTGTCCTATAGATGAGCTGTATACATCGAACTCCACGTTTAGCTCACGTGGTTATATGTCGATTATAAACTCTCCCATTTGTCAGTACAGTCTCAGTTTAGTTCAGATCAATTTAGCTCAACTAAGTATCTCAGTTCCAGGATATGTTTATGACCATCAACTGGGGTCATTATTGACCATATCAATCATAGTTTAGTTTTACGAGTTTACAATATTTCAATTGGTCATTTCATTTTATTACAGTTCAGTTACTTATTTTTTCATGCTTATTATATCTCTCACATACTCAGTACATTTGAAGTACTACCACATACTTTCCATGTTGTATCGTATTATGATACAGATGTAGGTTCTCAGTCCCAACATCATCTGCAGTTCCCTCAGACGATATCAACAACAGTGTTTGGTGAGTCCTCAACTTTCGAGGATGATATTTGTTTCAGTTAGTTCTTATTTATAAATATTTTAGAGTTAGCTGGGGCTTGTCCCAGCAACTCATCAGTTAGTAATTGGCATTTAGACATAGTTATGCAGTATTGTTTCTTTTGATATATTGACTTTTTAAAGCTTCTATTTATGTTTACTCAATTTTCCAACGATAGACCATGGGTTAGCTTGTGGTCACTTGTGCCACCAAGTACTGTGTCTCATCCAGGGTATAGACTCGGGTCGTGACAAACTTGGTATCATAGCACTAGGTTTAGAGTATCTTAGGATGTCTGAAAGTCATGTTGAGGTGAGTCTTTTTCATGGGTGTGAAGCGCGCCACACTTATGATGGGGAGGCTATAAGACGTTATTAGGAAAACTACCTTTTGTTCATATTCCTTATCATGCATTGAGATTTAATCTAGAAAATGTTCTCCTAACTCGTTCTCTATTCATTTTAGTGAAACTATGCCTCCAAAATAAGGAAGCCGAAGGAGGGCAGGCAATGCCAACCAACCTGCCCCACCAGCTCCAACAGTCCCTCAAGACAACCAAGTGTCCTCAGTAGAATTCCAAGCGACAATCCAACTGTTGGCTCAGATGGTGACTAATCAAGTGAACCATCAAGTGATTCTAGTGAATACAAATAGGTCTGTAGCGGCTGCTAGGGTTCGGGACTTCACCCAAATGAACCCTCCAGCCTTTCATGGATCCAAGGTAGGAGAGGACTGCAGGAGTTTGTAGATGAGGTATAGAAAATCACCCGAATTATGGGTGTTAGTTCCACGGAGAGTGCTGATCTGGCTGCCTACCAGTTGAAAGGGGTGGCTCAGATTTAGTACGACCAATAGAAGGAAGGGAGACCAACAGGAGCTGAACTATTAGAGTGGGAAGAGTTCACCATAGCATTTCTGGATAGATTTTTCCCCCGGGAGTTGAGGGAGGCTAAGGTCATAGAGTTCATGAATTTAAAGTAGGGTAGCAGGACCATGGAGGAGTATGTGTTGGAGTTTACTCGGTTGTTGAGGTATGCTCCAGAGATGGTAGCCGATCCAAGGGTTCACATACTCAAATTCGTCAATGGAGTATCAAACCTGGTACATAAGGAGTGTAGGACTGCGATGCTCATAAAGGATATCGACCTCTCCAGCCTCATCATTCATGCCCAGTAGATTGAGGCAAAAAAGTTCAAAGATATGGAGTGGAAGAACAAGCAGGCTAGAACGGGTCAATCAAATTATCGCCACCATCGGCAGAACTAGTCGCCCACAACAGCAGCAACAGAGGTCTTTAGCACCCACCTCAGGCAGTGCCCCTTCTTTCCGGTCCTGCAAGAACTCTCAGTCCTAAAGTTACAGTGCTGGTAATCACTGCCCAGCTTGTCCTAATTGTGGAAAGAACCATCTAGGTGAATGCATTCTGGGAAAAGAGGGTTTATTTGAATATGGGCAGCTAGGTCACAGGTTAAGGGAGTGTCCATCAACATGAAAGGGGGAATCATAGTCTACCACTTCAGTAGCCCAACAAGCCGCTCAGCTTAACAGGGAAACACTTCAGGTACTAATGGAGGTCAGTGCTAAAACCTCTTTTGTGCTTTGTCCTCTCATCAAGATCAGGAGATCTCACCTGATGTGGTCACGTGTATATTACATCTTTTCCATATAGATGTCTATGACCTACTAGATACAGGAGCCACACTATCATTCGTGACTCCTTATGTAGCTGCTTAATTTGAAATTAGTCCAGAAGTCCTCTTAGAACCATTTTCAGTCTCCACTCCAGTGGTGAGTCAGTTAGAGCTAGCTGGGTATATAGAAACTGCCCAGTCTAAGTGTTGAATAAGGTTATGCTAGTTGATCTAGTAGAGCTAGACATGGTCTATTTCGACCGCATTCATAGAATGGATTGGTTACATTCCGGTTATGCCTCAGTTGATTACAGAACTAGAGTCGTCATATTTCAGTTTTCAAATGAGCCGGTGTTAGAATTGATGGGTAGTAGTTCAGCGCCCAAGGGTCGGTTTATTTCCTACCTTAAGGAAAGAAATCTCATTTCAAAATGGTGCATCTATCGCCTTGTTCAGTTCATAGATTCTATCTTTGAGACCCCAACTATTCAGTCAATTCCATTTCTTAGCGAGTTCCCTAATGTCTTTCTCGAAGATCTTCTCGGAGTCCCTCCCGAGCGGGAAATAGACTTCGGCATAGACCTTCTTCCAGAAACTCTACCCATCTCTATTCCTCCTTATAGAATGGCTCCAGCTGAGCTTAAGGAGTTGAAGGAACAGCTAAAAGACCTTCTTGATAAGGGTTTCATTAGACCCAACATCTCTCCATGGGGTGCTCCAGTGTTGTTCGTGCATAAGAAATATAGTACTCTCAGAAAGTGTATCGACTACCATTAAATAAATAAGGTTACAGTTAAGAATAGGTATCCCCTACCCAGGATTGACGACTTGTTCAATCAGCTTCAAGGGGCCAGTTGTTTATCCAAGGTAGACCTCAGGTCGGGATATCATTATCTTAGTGTCATGGAATGTAACATATCGAAAACATCTTTTAGAACTCAGTATAATTACTATGAATTTGTGGTTATTTACTTTGGACTAACTAATGCTCCTGAAACCTTTATGGACCTGATAAACGACTTCATTATAAGTCTACCTCATACTCGGAGGCAACATGATTCAATTTGGGTGATAGTATATCAGATGACCAAGTCAACACATTTCTTACCAATTAAAACTATAGACTCAATTGAGGATTATTCTAGGTTGTACATTAAGGAATTAGTCAGACTGCATGGAGTTCCCTTATCCATCATTTTAGATAGGGGTACCAGCTCACCTCACATTTCTGGAGGTCATTTCAGAAAGGACTTGGTACTCAGGTCAAGCTCAGCATAGATTTTCACCCTCAGACTGATGGACAAGCCGAGTGAACCATTCAGACCTTAGAAGATACGTTGAGAGCTTGTGTGATCGGCTGCAAGGGCAGTTGGGATGATCACCTATCACTCATCGAGTTGCATACAACAACAACTACCACTCCAGCATTTAAATGGCCCTGTTTGAGGCATTATATGGTAGAAGGTGTATGTCTCCTATAGGGTGATTTGAAGTTGGTGAAGATACCTTGATAGGACCAGATCAGTTCATGAGGCTGTGCAGGAAGTGCAACTTATCAGAGATAGGTTGAAAATAGCTCATAGCCGACAGAAATCATATGCTAATATGAGGAGAAGAGAGTTAGAATTTTCCATATATGATTGGGTTTATCTAAATATTTCACCCATGAACGGGGTCATGAGGTTTGGAAAGAAAGGGAAACTCAGTCCAACATATGTAGGACTCTACAGGATTCTGAGGCAGATTGGCAATGTGGCCTATGAGTTAGAATTACCTTCAGAGTTAACATTTGTGCAACCATTCTTCCATGTGTCACTATTCAAGAAGTGCATCGGTAATCCGACCTCAGTTGTGCCACTAGACAGTGTGGGGGTGAAGGGTATTCTCTTTTACAAAAAAGTCCCAGTTCAGATCCTAGACCAGCAGGTTCGTAAGCTAAGGAACTAGCTAGTTGAGGGAGCCACATGGTAGGCTGAAGCAGACATAATGGAAAAATATCCCCATTTATTCCCTTCTAGTTCATCTTCAGCATCATTCCTCCTTAGTACTCTATTCGATCCGTGCTTATTAGCTCTATTCATGTTTCCAGTGTGCAGTACTTGTTCCAACTCAGTTAATATGACTAAGTTAGTTCAGAGTCAGTCACTCCTTCAGAAACTAGCTTATAGCTTCAAATTGGGAATTTCAACTCTTGTCCCAGTTTTCAAGCAATTTTAGCCTTCATTCAAGGACGAATGATCCCAAGGGGAAGATATTGTAACACCCTAAAAATTTCCTAGGTCAAACTCAGATCTTACATGAAAAACTAGGGGAAACCAAAAAATTTTGTCCTAGAACGATCGAGACAACAAGCCGTTGTTAGTAATAATGACCCATTGTCTGGGTCGTGGTCAGCCCTGTTAGTTGTCCTTCAGGAACCAACGAGACATGGAACCGTTGTGAGGAGCAATGAGTCATCCTGTCACTCATTGCCTTCCCAGCTCAGAGATTAGTTAAACCCTTTCTAGGAACCTACGAGTCAAATGATGAGTCGTTGTTTGATGTAACGACTTGTGAGGTGACCCGTTAGTTGGAGCTCCAAGGTGTTGTCGACAAACTCTTTCAGTGATAACGAGTGGCAACAACGACCCATTGTATCATACAATGTGTTGTTGTGTCCACCTGTGGTGACAAGCCTCAAAATCCTTCAGGATTCCAGTATCCAGGATGAGAGATAACAATGATTCATTGGATTAACGAACGAGTCGTGGTATCATCCGTTAGAGAGGGGGGTCTAATGTTATGTTCGAATCCCTGCCAGTGGTCATGAGAGGTACCAATGAACCATTAGTCCCCTTCTTTCCCAATTTCCAGGGAGCTAAATTCCATGTCCATGACCAATGACTGATCCCAACGAGTCGTGGTATCAACCAATGACTCGTTATGTGACCAGTTGGTCCCTGTCGGGTAGTTTTCCAGATTTTTTTCCAGGGTTATTTTAGTAACTTTCCATCTTTTTAATCTTTAAACTATGTCGCTTCGGGAACGTTTAGGAGAAAAATAAAGGAGTTGATCGATGTATTCCTCTCATTCCTTCTCTCAACTCTAAGACTCAGTACGAAGAGGTTACAGACAAACTTCTTAGGGAAAAGCTAGGGCATTCAATCTTCTTCTCAAATTCTCAAGGATTTCTTCTAGGAAATTTTACTCCAGGTATGTGGGAATTCAACTAGGGAATTGTTCTTCCCTTGTGTCCCAAAACACATCCATAATCTCTTATCAGTTCTAGCCTTGAGATTTCAAATTAGAGTAATTTTTCAGTCAGATTCTGATTAATTCATGTGGAATGTTCATATTATTTGTTTCTATATTTCCACTACTTGGTGATCGTGTTGATAGTTGTTTCTTGTAAAATGGTTTTAGCCCTAACTTTATAAATGTAGTAATTAGGGTCTTGCATAATTGATTAGACAATAATGTTTCTTGACTCTATCAGTGTTGGAATTCCCATGTTATTATTATCATATGAATTCTCAGTCAGTTGTATGCTAGTTCAGTCTCAATCAAAATGTTAGTATCTTCAATATCTTTTAGTAATGTCAGTTGATTTGTTTGACTACAGTCAGTTCTTGAGGTGTTAGTAATGCCTCCCAGTTATTAGTTATCAGTTAGTTCTTCAGACGGTTACAACGCTTCCAGATAAGCAGCTCTGACCAGTTTGAGAACTACCAGTAGCAATTTCAATTTGTTATCTAGATAGTTATGATGCTTCCAGATAAACAACTCTGGCTAGTCTTAAAACACCAATTACAGTTATTCGGTCCGTAAGACTCTCAGGGTACTTCCAGATAAGTATCGCTGACTTAGTCTTAGGACCTAGCTTCGAGCTATTAGCTTAGTAGTCAAACTAGGACTATCCAGTGGGAGTAGGACTTAGCATCGAGAGGACCGAGGTTCCAGTGCACCCAGGATCCCAAAACTATATCGCCACCGTCGGTTATTTAGCCTAAATGGGCCCAGACAGAGATCTCATAGTTCATGCCTTTATACCCTGGCAAGGTATATTAGATCCTATCGATGGGGCGTATACATCAAACTCTACATTTTGCTCACGTGGTTATATATCAGTTATAGACTCTGCCACTTGTCAATACAGTCTCAGTTTAGTTCAGATCAGTTTAGCTCAGCTTAGTATTTCAGTTTCAGGATATGTTTATGACCATCAGCAAGGGTCATTATTGACCATATTAGTCATAGTTCAATTTCACCAGTTTACAGTATTTCTGTTATACCCCAAAAACCCAAAGATCAGAATGGGAGTTGAAACAGAGAAAATAAGATTTTCTACACCAGGTCACAGTACGAGTCATCTTGTGACCCATCAGGTTGACCACGAGTCATTAAGTGACTTGTGGTAAGGAGTTTGACTTGAGCTAGAAATTATGGTTTTGAGTCCCTACGAACATGACCACGAGTCGTGGTCAGCACCCATGACTCATTGAGTCAGTCATGGTCAAGGGATAATTAAAGGTGAAGGTTGAGTTGACAGTGTTCCTTACGAATGGACACAACGAGTCATGGTTAGATGCCACGATCCATTAGGCTAATTGTGGTTATCAGTTGATTAATGACTTGAGGTTTTTGCGTTGTGGTGGTAATGAGTGGTGACCACGAATTAACGGGTCATTAGGTCCCTCCTGGGGACCCCTCAAAGAAGAGTGGAAGTGGACTTCACGACAACAGACAACGACTCATTTCCTTGGTAACGACTCGTCCAGTCCCTTGTGGGGGACTGACAGTCAGTTATTTTCTACAAAATTAGTAAGGGCTTATCCATAATTTCTATGATCCTAAGGCCTAAACTACGTTGTTTTAAGCTATGAATAGTGAATTTTAAGAGGGGTAAGTTCATTCTAGGCTATTCTTGTTCATGCATGCAAGAGTAAAGGTCTAGAAAGGTGATCAAGCTCAATCTCCTTCAAGTTTTCATCAATTTTTCTTTGGGCAATCAGAGAAGTTGTAGAATCAGATCCTATCAGTTATGTAAGGCTATGAATGGGTGAATTTGTTCACACCCATGCCCAATCCCTCTCTAATTCATGAAAATCTATATGTTGATCCTATGGGGTTTTAACCCAATGCATGAATTTACTAAGTTTCTGCCATGGGTATGATCGAAGCATGTCTCTATTATTGAATTATTATTCATGATAAAGTTTTACAATGTTTTCAATTATCAATCATGTTTTCAAGTTTTATAAATTATAATGCCCATCCATGAGAAGTTCATGAAAATTGAGATTTATGATGTATGTTCAAGTATGATGAGATATTTATGATGAAAAGCATGTTTTCAAGTTACCCATGTCTATGATCATGTTTTCAAGTGAATCAAGTATTTCCAAGCATGTTTAAGTATTAGGTAAGCCCATATTTTCAAGTATGATGCATGATTTAAAGTTAATTAGCTTACCACATGGTTTTGGAGTCAAGACTCCCAATTATGTTCAGCTTGTGGTATGGTTTGATCTAAGGCTCCTCATGTGTGATTTTAGATTTTATATGTATATGATTGTTCCACTTTGTCAATAGACGATGGTCAGTTTCATTGAAAAATGATGGAGAGCATATGCATGTTTTTGGGAGGAGTGTCTAGCATCGAGTAGGCTAAGGGTCAATCAACCCTATGCCTCAAAACTACGCGCCAACGCAGGTATGATCATATTATTTTGGGACCTCCTATGTGAGATTTCCCTGCCCCAAGGGGGCCTTCAGCTTGATATCAATATCATGGTAGCGTCCTTAGCCTTGGAAAGGCTTTGGACGGCTCTGCCCACTTGAGTGTGATTATCGGGACCATGTAAGCTCTATTGTGGTAATGTCGGTTGCATGACGAGTCTCCCATTTTTCTCATAATTTCAGTTATGCATGTTTATCATTCATGATATATATACATACATATATACATACATACATATATACATACATACATACATATATATATATGTATTTATGTATACATGTGCTCTAAAGCAGGTTTGACCCAATGTACAGTTTAACTTATGATTCTCAAATTTCAATTTTGGATCATTCAAATCCATTATGATGTTCTGTTATGTTGAGATCATGATTTTAGAAAATAGCATGCAAGCCCTACTCTTAGATTCATATCTTGATTATGTTTTATATTATACATGTTTTAAATGATTTTACTTATTTAAGCGATCCTACTTACCTTGCAGACTTGGTACATTCCATGTACTGACCGCATACTCTATGTTGTATTATTTTATGATACAGGCTCCGATCTTCAGACTCAGCCCCATCATTAGCCAGTTCTCGGAGTTAGCATTCAGCTTCAGTGGTGAGTCCTTATCTCCCGGGGACTATTCGTTATTAATTATATTGTATTTTCAGTTTTCAGACTTGTCGGGTTAGTTGGGGTTGTTGTCCCATCAACCCATCAGATATGTTAGCGGCTTTTAGACTATATGTAGTGATTAGCTTATCATGTATGAAGTGAATCTCGATTCTGAAGTTATGTTATGATTAGACTTTCGCTATGTTTATAATGTTAAGTATTCCGCTTTATTTGATTGAGTTAGATATATGTTCATTCATGGGTCGACTTGAAGTCTCTTAGGGCTCCTTGTCCTGTGTCTCGATTCGTGCCTATATTCGGGTCGTGACAAACTTGGTATCAGAGCAATAGGTTTGAAGTGTCCTAGGGTTTCTAAAAACGGCGGTAAGTAGTCTATTTCATGGGTGTGAAGTGCGCCACACTTATGACGAAGAGGTTACGAGACGTTTAGGAAATGTTCCCTTCTTTCATGATCTATGTCGTGCGGTGAACTGTCTCTCTATCCTTCTAACTCGTGCTATTCACGATTGTAGAATCATGCCTCCCTAAGAGTTAACGACAAAAGAAATGGAAATGGAAATGGCCATAAGCATGGCAATGGGGATGGGCACCAACAAGCCCCACCAGCCCATGAGCACCATGCACCGGAGCCGATTGCCCATGCTAAATTCAGGGTAGCCATTTAGATAGCACAGGCCTTGACCACCCAGGTCAACCAGAAGGCAGTAGCGCATGTCCCGCGGAATGGGAATGTGGCGGCAACACAAGTTAGAGATTTCCTTAGGATGAACCCACCAGTGTTTCTTGGGTCAAGGGTGGATGAGGATCCACATGAGTTTATTGACGAGATTTTGAAGATCACCCAGGTCATGGGGGTGAATGGAGAAGAGGGTGATGATTTGGCCTCATATCAGCTGAAGGGGATCGCACACATTTGGTTTAAATAGTGGAAGGATAGTAGGGCAGCCAGAGCAGGCCGTATCAGTTGGGAGGATTCTTACGTCGCTTTTTTAGATCGGTTCTTCCCTCGTGAGATGAGGGAGCTGAAGGCGACCGAGTTCGTGAATCTAAAACAAGAAAAGATGATATTGCAGGAATATGCTCTTCAGTTCACTCGTCTAATAAAGTACGCCCCAAAATTAGTGGTGGATCAGTGGGCCCGAGTGAGCAAGTTTGTTCATGGGGTGGCGGACTATCTAGACAAGGATTACAGAACCGCCATGCTCCATCAGGATATGGATTTTCCTCGAATAGTCTTGTACACCCATTAGATGGAGGTGACACATCTAAGGGAGAGAGAGGCCAAGAGGGCCAGGACAAACAACTATAGGTTACTATAAAAGAGGTTCTATGAAAAAATAGCTTGACGCCAGGATGATAAAAAGCTTAACTCGAGGTCAGGTGGTAGGCACCAACAATAGTCCCATCAGATATCTTCCACCCCAGCATCTTCAGTGATGAGTGTGCCATCCAGACCTAGGCACGACCAGAGAGGTGAACATCAAGCTCTAGGGGTCAAAGCAGCAAGCCCACGGATTCCAGTATTCTAGTTTGCGACAGGTGTGGTCGGAGACACATAGGTCAGTGTTTGGCGGGTACAGGTGCTTGCTTTGGGTGCGGAAAGCCCGAAAATATGCTCAAATATTGCTCGACAGCTAGACAAGGCCTTGATAGGGGCCGAGGCCCAGCTTCCAGTTCAGTAGCTCCACCAGCACGCCCAGCCCAGCAGGGGGCATCTACTAGCACAGGTGGCAGTCAGTGCCAAAACAGATTCTATGTCTTAGCATTCTGCCAGGAGCAGGAGGTCTCCACGGATGTAGTCACTGGTATGGTACGAGTTTTCCACCTTGATGTATATGCTTTGTTAGATCCAGGGGATACCTTGTCTTTTGTGAAACCTTATGTGGCTAGTAGTTTCAAAGTCAGTCCCAAAATCTTGTCAGATCCCTTCTCAGTCTCTACTCCAGTGGGTGATTCAGTTGTAGCTAGATGAGTGTATAGAAGTTTCCCGGTCATAGTGCTTCAGAAGGTCACCTCAACAGATTTAGTAGAGTTAGCCATGACCGATTTTGATGTTATCCTCGGCATGGATTGGCTATTTGCATGTTATGCCTTAATTAATTGTAGAACCTAGGAGGTAGAGTTTAGATTTTTGGGTGAGCCAGTCATAAAATGGAAGAGTAGTTCAGCTGTGCCTGTAGGTCATTTCATTTCCTATCTTAATGCCAAGGAGATGATCTCCAAGGGCTGCATGTACCATTTAGTTATGGTTAAGGATGCCATGTTCGAGACCGCAATTATCCAGTCAGTCCCAATAGTGTGTGAGTATCCAAAGGTCTTCCCAGAGGATCTACTGGGAATCCCTCCCGAGCGGGAGATTGATTTTGGTATTGACCTTCTTCCCTATTCGTATCCTATATTTGTTCCTCCTTACAGAATGGCTCCAACCGAGCTAAAGGAGTTAAAGGAGTAGTAGAACGACCTTTTACCGAGCAAATCCTAATGGGGTGCACCAGTTCTCTTTATTCGAAAGAAGGATGGTTCTCTTCGTATGTGTATTGATTATCGGCAATTGAATAAGGTCACCATCAAAAATAGGTATCCTCTTCCTAGGATTGATGATTTGTTTGACCGGCTCCAGGGTGCCATATGTATTTTGAAGATAGATCTCAAGTCTAACTACTATCAACTCAGGATTTGGGAGAGTGACATCCCGAAGACAGCTTTCAGGACGCGGTATGGTCATTATGAGTTTGTAGTTATGTCTTTTGGACTAACGAATACTCCTGTAGCTTTTATGGATTTGATGAACAGGGTGTTCAAGCCATACTTGGATATGTTCATGATCATGTTTATCGATGACATCCTAATATACTCTCGGAGCGAAGACGAGCATGCCGCTCTTTTGAGGGTGGTACTATAGACTCTCAAGGATCGCCAACTATATGCTAAATTCAGTAAATGCGAGTTTTGGTTGAACTCAGTGGAATTTTTGGATCATGTGGTATCGAGTGAGGGTGCTCAGGTGGACTCTCAAAAGACCGAAGCGATGAAGAATTGGCCTAGATCGATAAATCCTTCAGATATCAGGAGCTTTTTGGGCTTAGCTGTCCGCTATCGAAGGTTTTTTTAGGGATTTTCATCCATTTCAGCACCATTGACCAAATTGACTCAGAAGGAAGTGAAATTCCAATGGTCGGATGCTTGTGAAAGGAGCTTTCAAGAGTTGAAGACTCAACTTACCTAGCACTGGTGTTAACCCTACTAGAGGGTACCGATGGGTTTGTGGTGTATTGTGATGCTTCTAAAATCGTCCTTGGTTGTGTATTAATGCAGCATGGTAAAGTTATAGCTTACGCTTCTAGGCAGTTGAAGGTTCATAAAAGGAATTACCCGACCCATGATCTTGAATTGGCGGCGGTGGTATTTGCGTTGAAGATTTGTAAACGCTATTTGTATGGGGTCCATGTAGACGTGTTTACGGACCACAAGAGCCTAACAATATGTGTTTACCTAGAAGGACCTAAATCTCCACCAAAGGAAGTGGTTAGAGCTACTCCATAAGTATGATATGAGTGTCCTTTACCACTAGGGTAAGGCTAATGTAGTATCAGACGCACTTAGTAGACACTCTATGGAGAATGTGTCCCATGTATATGAGGGGAGAAAGGAGTAGGTGAAGGATATGCATCGACTAGCAAGGTTGGGAGTTCATTTGGTTGACTCAACCAATGGCGGTGTTATTATTTAGAACGGAACAAAATCCTCCTTAGTGATTGATGTGAAAGCTAGGAAAGACGAGGAACCTATCTTGGTAAAGTTAAAGGAAGCCGTTCAGAATCAGAAAGTAGAGGTCTTCTCTAAAGGGGGAGATGGTGTGCTTTGATATCAGGGATGCTTGTGTGTCCCGAACATTGATGATTTGAGAAATCGAATGTTGCATGAGTCTCACGCCTCACGGTTCCATATATTCGATACATCTAGGTTCCACTAAGATGTATCGTGACCTATAGGAAGTCTATTGGTGGAATGACATGAAGAAGGACATCACTGAATTTGTGGCTAAGTGCCCGAATTGTCAGCAAATGAAGGATGAGCATTAGAGACCAAGGGTGTACTTCAGGACATCAACATTTCTACTTAGAAGTGGGGAGAAATCAATATGGACTTCATTAGAGGGTTACCCCGCACTCATCGACAGTATGACTCCCTTTGGGTGATCGTGGACAGGTTTCTCAAAGCCGCTCATTTTCTACTAGTCAAAACCACTAATTTTGCAAAGGATTATGCCAAACTATACATCTGGGAGCTAGTTCGGCTACATGGAGTGCCCTTGTCCATCATATAAGATAGAGGTACTCGGTTTACCTCTTAGTTTTGGAGATCATTTCAAAAAGGACTTGGTACTCTGGTTAAGCTCAGCACAACATTTCACCTACAAACGGATGGTCAAGCGGAGAAAACAATTCAAACTCTCGAGGACATGTTGAGACCATGTGTGATTGACTTCAAGGGTAGTTGGGATGACCATTTGCCTCTTATTGAGTTTTTGTATAATAACAGCTACCATTCCAACATTTAGATGGCTCTGTTTGAGGCTCTCTATGGGTGTAGGTGTAGATCATCTATTGGCTAGTATGAAGTCGGTGAAGCTATGATGATAGGACCAAATTCAATCCATGAGGCCATGAAGAAAAGTTCAGCTCATACGGAATAGGTTGAAAACAGCTCAAAGTCGCCAAAAGACCTATGCTGACGTGAGAAGGAGAGAACTTAAGTTCGAAGTGTATGATTGGGTGTTTATGAAGGTGTCTCCCATGAAGGGGGTGATGAGGTTTGGAAAGAATGGAAAACTCAGCCCTCGTTATGTGCCCTACCGGATTGTGAAGCGGGTTGGCAATGTGGCATATGGATTGGAGTTGCACTCAGAATTAGCTTCTGTTCATCCTGTTTTTCATGTATTGCTCTTAAAGAAGTGTTAGGGGGATCTAACTCTAGTTGTTCTGGTGGACAGTGTCGGTGCGAAAGACAACCTTAGTTATGAGGAGGTTTCGGTGGAAATACTAGATCATTAGGTTCGAAGGCTAAGAAACAAGGAAGTAGCTTCAGCTAAAGTTTTATGGAGGAATCAACATGTTGAGGGAGTTATAGGAAGCTGAAGCAGATATGATGGCTAGATACCCACATTTATTCCATATTCGCTCAACTCCAGTTTGAGGTATCAGTTTTTTCCCTAAAACCCTATTCAGTTTCATGTTCAGTTCATGTGAACTGGTTTCTTTCATGTATATGAATGTATGTATGATTCAAGAATTCAGTTCAGTCATGTGGTTTAAATTGGAGTTAGTCATTCTGTTAGTTTTCAGCTTATATGATCAGTATTTGAGTATGATAATTGCATTTCTCTGCTTTTCTGTATGATTTTCAATATTCGAGGATGAATGTTCCCAAGGGGGAGATATTTTTATACCTCGAAAGCCCAAAGATCAGACCCGAGAGTTGAAATAGAGAAAACAGGATTTTCTGCACCAGGTCATAGAACGAGTTGTCCTGTGACCCGTCAAGTTGACCATGAGTTGTTAAGTGACTCGTGGTGAGAAGTTTGACTTGAGCAGGAAATTATGGTTTTGAGTCCCCACGGACATGACCACGAGTCTTGGTCAGCACCCACGACTCGTGGAGTCAGTCGTGGTCAAGGGCTAATGAAAGGTGAAGGTTGAGTTACCAGTGTTCCGTACAAATGGACACAACGAGTCGTGGTCAGATGCCACGATCCGTTAGGCTAGTTGTGGTCATCAGTTTATTAAGGACTTAAAGTTTTTGGGAAGTGGTGGTAACGAGTGGTGACCACGAGTCATGGTCACCAGTAATGAGTCATTAGGTCCCTCGTGGGGAACCCTCGATGAAGAGTGGCAGCAGACTTCATGATAGCAAACGACGACTCATTCCTTGGTTACGACTCGTGCATTCCCTCGTGGGGACTAGCAGTCAGTTATTTTCTACAAAGTTAGTAAGATCTTATCATAATTCCTATGATCCTAAGGTCTAAAACTACATCGGTTTAAGCTATGAATAGTGAAGTTAAAGAGCGGTAAGTTCATTCTAGGCTATTCTTGTTCATGTATGCAAGAGTAAAGGTATAGAGAGGTGATCAAGCTCAATTTCCTTCAAGTTTTCATCAATTTTTCTTTCGACAATCAGAGAAGTTGTAGAATTAGATCCTCTCAGATATATAAGGATATTAATGGGTGAATTTGTTCACACCCATGCCCAATGCCTCTCTAATTCATGATAATCTATATGTTGATCCTGTGGAGTTTTAACCCAATGCATGAATTTCCTATGTTTCAATCATGGGTATGATCTAAGCATGTCTCTATTATTGAATTATGATTCATGGGCAAGTTTTAATGTTTTCAATTATCAATCATGTTTTCAAGTTTTATAAATTATAATGCCCATCCATGAGAATTTCATGAAAGTTGAGATTTATGATGTATGTTCAAATATGATGAGATATTTATGATGAAAAGCATGTTTTCAAGTGAATCAAGCATTTCCAAGCATGTTTAAGTATTGGGCAAGCCCATATTTTCAAGTAGGATGTATGATTTCAAGTTAATTAGCTTACCACATGGTTTTGGTAAGCTATTGGTGGAATGGCATGAAGAAGGACACACTGAATTTGTGGCTAAGTGCTCGAATTGTCAACAAGTGAAGGTTGAGCATTAGAGACCAGGGGTGTACTTCAGAACATCAACATTCCTACTTGAAAGTGGGGGGAGATGAATATGGACTTCATCACAGGGTTACCCCGCACTCATCAACAATATGACTCCATTTGGGTGATCGTGGACAGGTTGATCTAAGCCGCTCATTTTCTACTAGTCAAAACCACTAATTCTGCAAAGGATTATGCTAAACTATACATCCAGGAGCTATTTCGGCTACATGGAGTGCCCTTGTCCATAATATCAGACAGAGGTACTCGGTTTACCTCTCAGTTTTGAAGATCATTTCAAAAAGGACTTCGTACTCAGGTTAATCTCAATACAACATTTCACCCGCAAACAGATGGTCAAGCGGAGCGAACAATTCAGACTCTCGAGGACATGTTGAGTCCGTGTGTGATTGACTTCAAGGGTAGTTGGAATGACCATTTGCCTCTTATTGAGTTTGTGTATAATAACAGCTACCATTCCAGTATTAGATGGCTCCGTTTGAGGCTCTCTATGGGCGGACGTGTTGATCGCCTATTGGTTGGTTTGAAGTCAGTGAAGCTATGATGATAGGAGCAGATTCAGTCCATGAGACCATGAAGAAAGTTCAGCTCATACGGAATAGGTTGAAAACAGCTCAAAGCCACCAAAAGTCCTATGTTGATGTGAGAAGGAGAGAACATGAGTTCGAAGTGGATGATTGGGTGTTTATGAAGGTGTCACCCATGAAGGGAGTGATAAGGTTTGGAAAGAAAGGAAAACTCAACCCTCGTTATGTGCCCTACCGGATTGTGAAGCAGGTTGGCAACGTGGCATATGAATTGGAGTTGCCCTCAGAATTAGCTTCTGTTCATCCTATTTTTCATATATTTCTCTTAAAGAAGTGTTAGGGGGATCCAGCTCTAGTTGTTCCGGTGGACAGTGTCTGTGTGAAAGACAACCATAGTTATGAGGAGGTTCCGATGGAAATACTAGATCATTAGGTTCGAAGGCTAAGAAACAAAGAAGTAGCTTCAGCTAAAGTTTTATGGAGGAATCAACATATTGAGGGAGTTACGGGAAGCCGAAGAAGATATGATGGCTAGATACCCACATTTATTCCGTACTCGCTCAATTCCAATTTGAGGTATCAGTTTTTTCCCTAAAACCCTATTCAGTTTCATGTTTAGTTCATGTGCCCCAGTTTCTTTGATGTATATGGATGTATGTATGATTCATTAATCCAATTTAGTCATGTGGTTTAAATTGGAGTTAGTCATTCCATCAGTTTTCAGCTTGTATGATCAGTATTTGAGTATGATGATTTCGTTTCTGTTCTTTTCTATATGATTTTCAATATTCGAGGACGAATGTTCCCAAGGGGGAGATATTTTTATACCTCAAAAGCCCAAGGATCAGACCTTAGAGTTGAAACGGAGAAAACAGGATTTTCTGCACCAGGTCACAGAATGAGTCATCCTGTGACCCATCAGGTTTACCATGAGTTGTTAAGTGACTCGTGGTGAGGAGTTTGACTTGAGCTGGAAATTATGGTTTTGAGTCCCCACGGACATGACCACGAGTCGTGGTCAGCACCCACAATTCATGGAGTCAGTCGTGGTCAAGGGCTAATGGAAGGTACAGGTTGAGTTGCCAGTGTTCCGTACGAATTGACACAACGAGTCGTGGTCAGATGCCATGACCCATTAGGCCAGTCGTGGTCATCAGTTGATTAAGGACTTAAGGTTTTTGGGCAGTGGTGGTAACGAGTGGTCACTAGTAACTGGTCATTAGGTCCCTCGTGGGGAACCCTCGAGGAAGAGTGGCAGTGGACTTCATGACAACAGACGACGACTCGTTTCCTTGGTAATGACTCGTCCAGTCCCTTGTGGGGACTGGCAGTCAGTTATTTTCTGCGAATTAAGTAAGAATTATCCATAATTCCTATGATCCTAAGGCCTAAATTACGTCGGTTTAAGCTATGAATAGTGAATTTTAAGAGGGGTAAGTTCATTATAGGCTATTGTTGTTCATGCATACAAGAGTAAAGGTCTGGAGAGGTGATCAAGCTCAATTTCCTTCAAGTTTTCATCAATTTTTCTTTGGGAAATTAGAGATGTTGTAGAATCAGATACTCTCAGATATGTAAAGCTATTAATGGGTGAATTTGTTCAAACCCATGCCCAATCCCTCTCTAATTCATGAAAATCTATATGTTGATCTTGTGGGGTTTTAACCCAATGCATGAATTTCCTAAGTTTCTATCATGGGTATGATCTAAACATGTCTCTATTATTGAATTATGATTCATGGGCAAGTTTTATAGTGTTTTCAATTATCAATCATGTTTTCAATTTTTATAAATTATAATGTCCATCCATGAGAAGTTCATGAAAGTTGATATTTATGATGTATGTCCAAATATGCTGAGATATTTATGATGAAAAGCATGTTTTCAAGTTACCCATGTCTATGATCATGTTTTTAAGTGAATCAAGTATTTCCAAGCATGTTTAAGTATTGGGCAAGTCTATATTTTCAAATAGGATGTATGATTTCAAGTTAATTAGCTTACCACATGGTTTTGTAGTCAAGACTCCAAATTATGTTCAGCTTATGGTATGGTTTGAGCCAAGGCTCCTCATGTGTGATTTCAGATTTTATATGTATATGATTGTTTAGCTTCGTCAATAGATGATGGTCAGCTTCATTGAAAAATGATGGAGAGCATATACATGTTTTTGGGAGTAGTGTCTAGCACCAAGTAGGCTAAGGGTCAGTCAACCCTATGCCTCAGAACTACGCTCCAACATAATTATTTTGGGACCTCCTATGTTAGGTTTCCCTGCCCCAAGGGGGCCTTCAGCTTGATATCGATATCATGGTAGATTCCTTTGCCCTAGCAAGGCTTTGGACGGCTCTGTCCACTTGAGTGTGATAGTTTGTACCACGTAAGATCTATCGTGGTAATGTCGGTTACATGATAAGTCTCCCATTATTCCTCATGATTTTAGTTATGTATATATACATGTGTTCTAAAGTAGATTTGACCTAATGTACAGTTTTACTTATGATTATCAGATTTCAGCTTTGGGTCTTTCGAATCGATTATGATGTTCCGTTATGTTGAGATCATGATTTCAGAAAATATCATGCAAGCCCTACTGTCAGATTCATATCTTTATTATGTTTTATACTATACATGTTTAAATGATTTTACTTATTTAAGAGGTTTTACTTACCTTGCATACTTGGTACATTCCACGTACTGACCGCATACTTTATGCTTTATCATTTTATGTACAGGATCCGATCTCCATACTTAGCCCCATCATTAGCCAGTTTTAGAAGTTAGCATTCAGCTTCAGTGGTGCGTCCTCATCTCTCGAGGGCCATTCGCTATCAATTATCTTTTATTTTTAGTTTTCGGACTTGTCGGGTTAGTTGGGGGTGTTGTCCCATCAACTCATCAGATATGTTAGAGGCTTTCAGGTTGTATGTAGTGATCAGCTTGTCATGTATGAAGTGAATCCCGATTCCGATGTTATGTTATGATTAGACTTCCGCTATGTTTATTTTGTTATGTCTTCCGCTTTATTTGATTGACTTAGATGTATGTTCATGCCATGGGTCGACTTGGAGTCTCTCGAGGCTCCTTTTTCCATGTCTCAATCCGGGCCTACGTTCGGGTCGTTACAATTTGAGTTGGTCATTTCATTTTATTGTAGTTCAGTTACTTATATTTTCACGCTTATTGTATCTCTCACTTACTCAGTACATTTGAAGTACTGACGCATACTTTCCATGTTGTATAGTATTATGATACAAGTGCAAGTTCTCAGTCCCAACATCGTCAGTAGTTCCCTCAGACGATATCATCAGTAGTGTTTGGTGAGTCCTTAACTTCCGAGGACGATATTTGTTTTCAGTTAGTTCTTATTTAGACTGATTTTAGAGTTAGCTGGGGGCTTGTCCCAGCAACTTATCAGTTAGTAGTTGGCTTTCAGACAGTTATGCAGTATTGTTTCTTTTGATATATTGACTCTTGTCAAATTAGTATTTATTAAAGGATTGCATTTTTAAATCTTCCTCTTATGTTTACTCAGTTTACCAGTGTAATGATAGAACATGGGTTAGCTTGGGGTCACTTGTGGCACCAAGTACCGTATCTCATCCAGGGTATAGACTCGGGTCGTGACATTAAATGGACAAGAGGTATAGAGAAAGAAGGCAACATAGAACTTTTAGGCCAAACTTTGGTGGTCCTTAGTGCGACACAAGCTGGTACCTACCAGCAATGACAATGTTGTATCACCGGACCGAGTTGCGTTAGTAACAAACATCATGGAGGGGTACAAAATTAACTTCTCGAGGTACATAGATGAGGAGATCCAGGAGAGAGCTTTCATGGACAGGATGAGCATTCCATTTCCTTACCTAATAGCCCATATTTACAGGGAGTCATAGGTCCCCGAGTTACCCTTGGTTGACCAGAAGGTTGAGGTGCTAAAAATTACATATATCAGGTTGATCAGAGATGATACGAATCTGGTCTCCAGGGCTAGAAGTCAGGTTGCCATAGCCACAGTGGCTATGTTATTAGCTGAGGCATTGAGTGGGTGTCCTCAGAGTTACTATGCGGTTCACAGAGTGTGAGACAGAGCCTTCAGTGGACCCTGAGATTGGTAGTCAGCTTGATACTACCGCTGCAATAGATGTGCCCTTAACCTCCGAGGTCCCAGTTTCATCCCAGCTTGATCTACTGCTGCATCACCACCATCCTTGTTGGCTAACCTAGTCACAATCTCATAGGAGTTCACTATTGACATGGCTAGGCGGCTGGCTAAGGAAAAAAAACAGCAGGCCCACACAACACTTCACGTGAAAGTGTTAATGGAGCAGGTAAAGCCCTGGGTAACAAAGGAGTTGGAGGGTTTATCGAGGAAATGGCATGGAAGGCTAGACGCATTTGAGAGGCGGATGGATGAATGCCTTACTCAGTTACAGGCATCTGAGTTGACATGATGGTATGCACAGGTTGCAACCCTCAGAGAAGAGTTAGGAGATCTATCGGCACGACAGATATCTGTTATACCACTGTCGGTGCTTCCAGTAGCGGAGGATGAGAGTGAGGAGGAGATGCCTCCAGTATTTTATTTCATTACTGAGGAGCTTGTGGCTCAGGAAAAAGGAAAGAGACCTTGAGAAGAGGTGAGTGAGGGTGATAGTGGTGATCTGCTGTGAGAGTAGAAGAGAGAGAGGAAGGATATGGAGGCGCACTGAAGCTGTCTAGAGATGAGGCTCGAGAAAGGGCCGAGATTGATGCTGCTAGAGCTAGTGGAGAGGGTAAGAGCTTTGTTGGTTTAGATAAGGTGCCGGTTATCACCGGTACCCCACGAGAGGAGATTGGGGGTGCATCTGTGCCTCCCACCGAGCAGACCACAGGCGTCTAGGTCGCTCAGATATGTTCCTTATTCCCATGTCTTATTTTTAGTATGCGTCGAGGATGCCGCATGATTCTTTTGATGGGGGTGGGGTGATACCTATTTTGGTTGAACATAACTCGAGGGTTTATCTTGCCAGATATCTTTTCCCTCAGGTGTTCCTTATCTAGTAGAACTGGCATGTTTAGTTTTTTTTATGTTTGTGTGTCAATTGAAAGGAAGATAGGAGAACTTAGGGAAGTTGAATAAAATGGGAATTTTGGATAAGTGTGACATGTTAAACTTGTTGAATGATACCCCTCCTAAATTTGTGTATGTTAAGTGTATGAAACATGGCCTTTGTGAATCTTTGCCTGGCACTAATACAATGAATGTGCTTACCATTGTGTGACTGTGCATGAACTAGCAATTGGTAGTGATGGTGTTGTCTTGCGCATTATGTGGCGAGGTTTTTATGTCACGCCCCACTTGGGAGACATGACTGGCACCTGATGACATACTGGGATCTGAGTTGACCTAGCTGGGCTCAGACACCTCTGGTACTTACTAGCGATCCATTTCAAGAAAACAATGAGCTATATATCGGCTGTAAACACAGCCTCAGGCTGACAAGTCCACATAGCCACTTGTAAAAGAAAATAGCTAACAAACAACAAAGCAATAAGGGGATCCTATGTAGGCCAACAAGACCAACATGCTGTCTAGTTATAATAAAAAGAAAATAGGCAGTCACAATCATGCTATAGCCGACAAGGATGCAAACTAATAGCTAAATTAGGCCTCACATGGCCGTCATGCGAGATAAGACATACATAGGCCCTATAGAGCCAACAACAACAACCATCAACTGAGAAGCTGTAGCCTGCAAGCCTCTAAAAGTGGAATAATGGTCAGGACAAGGCCCCGACCTACCCAAAAGCTGTGCAACAAAAGAACAAATCTTCTCTAACTACCAACTGCGGAGAAAAGGAGCTTACAGGAATAAAGTAGGAAGGTCCTGAACCGCGTCTATCCACACCTGCAGGCAAGTAATGCAGCGCCCCAAAGATGGGCGTCAGTACAATATGTACCGAATATGTAAGGTAGTAATGAAAATGACTGAATAATACTGATAATAGAACTGAAAATGATTAATAGAAAGGATAAGAGGTATAACCTGAGTAGCCCCACAACCTACTATATAACTATCAATAAGTAATGCAAAAAAGAACCTTACCTAGCCCCCATAAGCCTGGAAGGTACAACCAGCATAGAATAACTCGTCTAGGGGCCCCATAAGCCCTGACGAGAATACTCCAATCTATATACCCCTAACATGGTCAATATGAGTCAACGGGTAACTATAGCCAACCTACTTGGCCTCTGGGTCTGCAACTGAGCCCGCTGGGCTCCTGTAGCTTTATTTGAGCCCGGTGCACCCTAGGCACACAAGGCTCGATGGAGGATTATTGATGCCAATATGGCATAAAAATAGAAGCCCATGGATGGATAGACTGTAATATCGCCCTTAGACCTGAATATAGTCCCTCCGCGCATGGATGGACTGTAATATGGTCCTTGGGCCTGAATATAGTCTCGTCTGACAACATATAGCTCCTTGGAGCGATCCATATAGCCCCGTAGGCGATAACATAGCTAGTAACCTTGAGGTTGGTCGACGGAAGGCTATATAAGGTAGGGTTAGTCCCAACCAAAATAATAGACACTAATCTCAAACTAATGGTAGTAGCTAATCACAACATACATGACACTGGCCTTCTTACAAGGATATACGTCGTATTACTATGTGACAAGAATAACTTGCCGAAGGAATTAGCCGTAACATACCTCGAATGTCGATTCTCGTTTAACTGATTAGTTTCAACCTGTAGCCGACGGTTCCACTAAACTAAAGCCCTTACGCTGAGAGAATAGGGCTAATTTCAATATTAAACTCAGCAAATAATGATATCTTTTGATAATAATATTAACTATAGTTCAACTTTGTTTAACTCGACTAAAAACTCACAATTTCTTGAGAATTTAGAAGGGAGAAATGCTTACCTATTGTTGTGTCCGTTTAGGACTCAATTTGGAGTAATTTCGACAAACTTTACTCGGCGGGGTTACGATATATTGAGCAAATTTTCAAGAAATAAATATGCAAAGATGTTTCCTGTAGGCCTAGAACTTGTTATACAAGGTGAAATTTGCATTTGGACGGAGTTTGATGGTGTAATTTGACGAAAATCCAATGAAATTCACGTTTTCTCTCTATTCTTCGTCGAGGATTTTTTGGTGAATGATTTAAACTCAACAAAAGGGTCTTTATTGTCATGCCCCACCTTGGGGGGTATGACTGGCACCTGGTGCCCTAGTAGGACCTGGACTGCTAACTGGTGAGCCTAAGCACAGCTGGCGCCTGGCTAGCTTTAACTCAGATTTCTGGAAACAAAGGGCTATATAACGGCTGTAAACATAGCCTCCGGCCAACTGGCCTATAGCCACCTGTACCTGTAATAATAGCTAACCAGAAACATTCTCGTAACAAGGAACCTATGCGGGCCGACAAGGCCACCATGCTGTCTAGTCATCTGGGACTCAACAATAAAATGCTGAATGACTACGTGACCGGCAAGGTCACCACTACTATAAAACTAAGGCCTCACACGGCCAACATAAACTGAAATGCTAAACAGCTATAACAAACTGCACGGCCTCACGCGACCGGCTCAACGGACCACAGGGAAATATATACACACTGCAAGCCTCTAGGAATACTGATAAGATGGTCGGGACAGGGCCCTGACCTACTCGTACTGTACAACAAAAGGGGAAATGATATAAACCTCTGAAATATCAAGCTCCGGATGACAAGAGCTGATGACTCTACGCTGGCTAGGATCACGAGGGATCGCCTCCTCGTCTATGAGTACCTGCAGGCAAGTAATGCAGCGCCCCACTGGGCGTCAGTACCATTGGTACCGAGTATGCAAACAACTGAAATAATACAACTGAATACAGATAACATAACTAACAAGTTTGTGAGCAGAAGGTAATTGAATCTGAAGAGCTGATAGGAACTAGATCAAACCTTTCTGTATTGATAGGCAGGAGCGTGTCAGTAGTCAAGGCGGCCTACTGTCTATTAACCAGTATATATAAAGCACATAAATACATATACATTTAGCAAGCAATAGCCAATACCAACCCCCATAAGTCGGATGCTGCCAAGCAAGCAAACAATCTATATACCCCTACCCGGGTCAAAACCAGCCAAAAATAAGTCACTCCACTCATCTACTCACTCGGAGCTCCTCTACCGGCCCTCTGGGTCTCCGGCTTGGGCCATAGCCTCCGATATAAATAATCGTGTCTGAGTCCGGGGACTCCTGTGCAGACAGTAACAGATAGGGTCTGGTTCCCTGGAACTCTCCTCAGGGCTATCTGAAACCGGAGCTGCACCTATAATAAGATCTGTACTGTAACTGTATTTGTATCTGTTCCCTGGGCGCTTGCGCACAACAGGCTATCTGTACTGTAATGCTGATCAGCCTGATATGGGGAAAGCTTCATCCCATCTTCGTCCAATCTAGGGATGGCATGCCACTCCTTGGAGTGACGTAAACGCACCCGCTCAGTGGGAGACACGATTACAAACCCAGGGGCGGCGAGGACGCTCAATAAGGTGCCCTCATGCCACATCAAGTCTCATCAAACAAATAGCACATACAAATAGCAAGCATGTATAACCGAAAAAGACTATCTGAAAGTATGATTTCTTATTCTGATCTCTTTCTGTATTATACTGATTCCTTACTGATTATGTTGATTCTGCAATCTTTATTTAACTGTTTGGCTAATCTGTAGCCGGGATACTATTTGTCTGAATGGCTAATCTGTAGCCATAAAACTGTCTGTCTATCTGATTTTACTTTATTAGCCTTTATTCTGAAAATCTGTATCTTTTTATTCTACAACATGCTTGCTAATCATACAATAAGCTATACTGAATCTGGAATGCTAACTCGCCCTTTGGCGCATGCTTTACTAACTTTCGGACTGAATACGATACGGCAACACAACTCAGAATCTATTAGAGTCACTTAATTCTCAACATTCAACTCTGAGAGTTTCAAATACAGAGTTTACTATGATTTACCAAGATAAAACTTACTAACTTGTCGAAGAACCACTTCACATACCTTAACCTCGAGTTATCCGACTGTCGGACGAGGCTCGGTCAGTACTTCAGCTATTTCTCCCAACTGCATTGATATACACGTTAGTTAGTGCTAAATACAACTTTATTCTAAAGGATGACATCACTTTTGATATAATTATAGCCTAAACTTAGGCTTATCGAAAGACGGTCGAAAACTCGCTATTTTCCAGAAGTCCAGAATGGAGAAGTATTCACTTCACAGCTAGGAACACATAGACACTAGTTTGGAGCAATTCCACTTACCTTAGTCCGGTAGCTCGATGATTCGTCGGCCGTATTTTGCGAAACAAAATCCGTAGGAATGCTCCCTGCTGCTAAATACCTCGATATCTGGAGTTAATTTAGATTTGGACTATATTTGGTAGCGTAATCGGGTGATTATATATTAACCCTCTTCGTCTCTCTCTGTTTGCTGCGTTTTCTTTGGAAATTATAAGGGATGAACTGATTTAAAACCGAAGTGGGGCTTTATATACTTGGGCCTGGACAGGCCCAACGTGTCACGGAGCCAACGCTGAGGCTCCACCTCCGTGACACGTTGCCATCGCGGAGGGGCTCTGCCCCGGCTCCTTCTGTGATGGTTCGATAGGTTTCTTGTTCGGTCTTTTCCCGAGCCTTTCTCAAGCACGTATGGCTTTCAGATATGCTTAACCAATGCGCGAATAGGCCATCTAGGTGCCGGAAATCTTACGGGGTATAACATTCTCCCCCCTTAAGAACATTCGTCCTCGAATGTAAACTTCTATCTAGAGGACTTCTCAACTTGTTTCTAAGAAAATTTCGGCAGAGTTTCCCCTGTAATATGGACTATCCCGAAAACTTGAAATGCAGAAAAGTCCAGTACAGGTACTGCACATAATACTTTAAGATTCACTGGATAGCTAAACATCAATCTTTCTCATTTATACATACACAACCAAAAGGTACTGCATAAGTAATAATACGGACATACCTGTCGCCTGACTAGGCCTGGAATAAGTGAGGATATCTAGCTTTCAGATCTTCCTCAGCCTCCCACGTCATCCCCTCTTGGTTCCTGTTATGCCACAATACCTTGACAGACGCAATATCTTCAGTTCTCAATCTACGAATCTGTCGGTCTAAGATGGCTACTGGAACCTCTTAATAGGCCAGCTCCTCCGTAACCTGGATATCCTGGACAGGGACTGCTCTGGACGGGTCTCCTATGCATTTCCTCAGCATGGATACATGAAAGACTGGATGAACAGATTCTAATTTTGGAGGCAAGTTCAACTCATATGCCACTTGGCCTATCCGTCGACGAATCTGATAAGGCCCAACAAATCTCAGACTGAGCTTACCTTTCTTGCCAAATCTCATCACCCTTTTCATTGGGGACACTTTCAAAAATACCCAGTCATTTACATCAAACTCCAGGTCTCTACGTCGCACATCTGCATATGATTTCTAGCGGCTCTGTGCAGTCAGTAAGCATTCTCGGATAAGCTTTATCTTTTCCTCCGACTGCTGAACAATGTCTGGCCCAATCAACGCGGATTCCCCTATTTCAAACCAGCCAACCGGCGATCTGCACTTTCGCCAATACAAGGCTTCAAAAGGCGCCATCTGGATGGCTAAGGGATAGCTATTATTATAAGCAAATTCAATTAACGGAAAATGCTCGTCCCAGCTGCCTCCAAAATCTAGCACACACGCTCATAGCATGTCCTCGAGTGTCTGAATAGTGCGCTCAGCCTGTCCATCTGTCTGAGGGTGGAATGCAGTGCTCAAATTAATCTGCGTTCCCAGACCTCTCTGAAACGACTGCCAAAATCTAGCCGTAAACTGTGCTCCTCTATCCGAAATAATGGATACTGGTACTCCGTGCAATATGACTATTTCTCGGATATACAACTCCGCATAATCTTCGGCCAAGAAGGTAGTTCTTACTGGCAGGAAATGAGATGATTTTGTCAATCTATCAACTATCACCCATATAGAATCATATCTGTGTCTAGTACGGGGTAATCCTACCACAAAATCCATATTTACTGCCTCCCATTTGCAGAGAGGCACAGCTATGTCCTGAGTCAAACCGCCTGGTTTCTGATGTTCTGTTTTCACCTGTTGGCAGTTAGGACACTGGGCCACAAATGCAGCAATTTCTCTTTTCATACCTGGCCACCAGTAGTTTTCTTTGATATCATGGTACATTTTTGTCGCGCCAGGGTGGAGAGAATAGCGGGCGCAATGTACCTCATTCATAATCTGCTGGCGGAGGCTTGAAACATCTGGAACACATAGACGGCCTTTACTGCGTAGCACTCCATCCTCAGTTATCTGAAAATCTGGCGCTTTACCCTGCTGGATTCTGTCTTTGAGCTGGATCAGGTTAGGATCCACATATTGCCGTTCTTTCACTTCCACAACTAATGATGACATGGCGGTGTTCTGAAATACCGCTCTACCGTCCTCTGTTTCTGCTACACGAACGGCTAGGCTAGCTAACTGATGTATCTCTCTAACCAATTCCTGCTACTCGAGCTGCAAATACGCCAAACTCCCCATGGACTTACGACTGAGAGCATCTGCTACAACATTGACTTTCCCCGGGTGGTACAGAATATTCACGTCATAATCCTTTAACAGTTCCAACCAGCGACGTTGTCACAGATTCAACTCCCTCTGAGTGAAGATATACTGTAGGCTCTTGTGATCTGTAAAAATATCAACATGGACGCCATACAGGTAATGTCTCCACATTTTCAAGGCGTGGATCACTGCGGCTAACTCTAGGTCGTGGGTAGGGTAATTCTTTTCGTGTTTCCTAAGCTGTTTGGAAGCATATGCAATCACTTTACCATGTTGCATCAACACACAACCTAATCCGATGCCTGATGCGTCGCAATACACCGAATACCCTTCTGTACCTTCCGAAAATGCTAACACTGGGCCGGAGGTTAATCTATCTTTCAGTTCTTGGAAGCTCTGCTCGCATGCCTCTGTCCACCGAAACTTTGCTGCTTTCTGCGTCAGTTTAGTCAGTGGTGCCGCTATGGTAGAGAACCCTTCAACAAACCTCCTGTAATAACCTTCTAATCCCAGAAAACTGCGGACCTCAGTCAGAGTGGTAGGCCTAGGCCATGATTTGACTGCTTCTATTTTCTGCTTGTCAACCTGTATACCAGCATCCGACACAATGTGCCCTAGGAAGGCTACTGAGTTAAGCCAGAATTCACACTTGGAGAACTTAGCATATAACTGGCGGTCCCTGAGGATCTAGAGTACTGTCCGTAAATGAGCCTGGTGATCTGCTTTAGAGCGAGAATACACCAGAATATCATCAATAAACACGATCACAAACAGGTCCAAGTATGGTCTGAAAATACTATTCATCAGGTCCATGAATACTGCTGGGGCATTCGTTAACCCAAAGGACATAACTAGAAATTCAAAGTGTCCATATCGGGTCCTGAACGCCGTTTTGGGGATATCTCTTTCATGAACTTGAACCTGGTGATATCCGGACCGCAAGTCAATCTTGGAAAAGTATCTGGCCCCTTGTAGCTGATCAAACAAATCATCTATTCTGGGAAGCGGATACTTATTCTTTACTGTAACTTTGTTCAACTGCCGATAATCTATGCACATACGGAGCGAGCCATCTTTCTTTCTCACAAATAGAACTGGCGCACCCCATGGTGAAGTACTTGGCCTGATGAAACCTTTATCTAACAAATCTTTCAATTGCTCCTTCAACTCTCTGAGTTCTGTAGGAGCCATATGATAAGGAGGAATTGATATAGGCTGAGTGCCTAGTAATAAATCAATAGCGAAATCTATTTCCCTCTCTGGGGGAATACCAGGTAACTCATCTGGAAACAGATCAGGGAACTCGTTCACCACCGGAACAGACTGGAGTGTCGGAGATTCTGCCCGAACATCCTGAACTCTGACTAGGTGGTAAATACATCCCTTAGTTATCAATTTCCTCACCTGAAGGTAGGAAATAAACCTACCTTTTGGAGTAGCTGTGCTACCTTTCCACTCTCGCACTGCCTCTCCTGGAAAGTGGAATCGGACCGTCTTGGTCCAACATTCTACAATGGCGTAGCACGACACTAGCCAATCCATACCCATTATGGCATCGAAGTCTATCATTTCTAGCTCTACCAGATCTACTGTAGTCTGGCGGTCAGCAACCTCCACTGTACACCCTCGGTAAATTCTGCTAGCTATAATAGAGTCACCGACGGACGTGGATACTAAAAAGGGCTGCTGCAATAATTCTGGTGCAATATTGAACTTTCATGCCACAAATAGGGTAATATATGACAGAGTGGACCCTGGATCAATCAGTACATAAGCAGGGCATGAACAGATAGTCATTATACCCGTCACTACATCTGGAGACGCCTCTGAATCCAGTCTCCCTGGTAATGCATAAGTACGACTTGAGCCCGTACCTGAACTGGAAACTCCTGATCTACCTCGACCTCTGCCTACTGAACCTGAAGGCCCACGCCCCGTTGAGGCTGCTGGGGCTCGTGGCCCTGCGGATCCCCTGTCCTGGCTGTCTCTACTCCCCTGACCTCTGGTCAGACAATCTCTCATCCGATGCCCCTCCTGTCCGCAAATATAACACCCAGTGGAGCCATATCTACAAGCTCCGGTGTGAGGTCGGCCGCAATTAGGGCAGCATGGGGGTGTAAATTTGCTTTGCTCTCCCCTTCCCTGCTGCGGAAACTCTACTGTTCTGGAACTGCCACTAGGCTCTGACTGCCCTCGTCGCACATATCTACCTCGTTGCTGCTGCTGTAGTAGAGGAGGTGGGGATCTAGGGGGTCTATCTGATAGTCGAGGCCTGGGTCCTCTCTGAACTTCTCTTTGCATCTCGTCCGATCTATCTCTGCGGCGTTGTTCCTGACTGGTCTGTCTACTACTCTGTTGCCGCTGTCTAAGACCCTCAATGGTCTGAGCAAAGGCCTGTACTTGGGCGATATCCATATCCTCTCATAACGTAGCCGTCATACATGCCTCAGTATATTCCGGGTTCAGACCCATAATAAATATGTGAACTCTAGATGGCATAGTATCAACAAATGCTGGAGCATAACGGGCTAAGGAGTCAAACTGTAAAGCATACTCGCGTACGCTCCTCGCCCCCTGCTCCAGATGCAAAAACTGATCCATCCGGGCCTGCCAGATCTCTCGTGGCATGTAACGGTCCAGGAAGGCCTCCGAGAAGCTGGTCCAGGTTGGAGGGGTATCATCTCCCCCTCGGGACCTTTCCCAACTCTCGTACCATAGGACTGCTATGTCCCGCAACCGAAACACTGCCAACTCGACAGACTCTGAAGGGGTCACATGCATAACCCGGAAAATTCTCTGCATCTGATTTAGAAAGTCCTGAGGGTCCTCTGCCTGATCTGACCCAGTGAACTGTGGAGGACCTAGTGCCAAAAATTCCTTGACCCTGGAACTACCTGACCCACCTGAAGGCTCTGCTGCTACAGGTGGCACCGACTGGCGCTGTGTGGCCATCATTTGTGCCAACATAACTACAGCGCTATGAACCTCCTGATATGATGGCGAAGGCACAGGAGCTATCAGGGGCGGTGCAGTGCCCAACGGCTCCTAATGTGAGGGGGACTGCTGAGAGGGCTGTGATGAAGCCTCTATATGGCCCTCAAATCGAGCTGACTCTGACTGAAGCTGAGGCATCCTGCTGGTGCCTTCTCCTGCTGCTATGTCTAGTCTTCTGCCTGTGGCAAGGTGTCACTGATCTACCATTCTTATTTGTAGATAAAGAATACGATAAGTTTTAGGGACTCAACCCTATACTGTACCGCTCTATAGCACGACTGACTGAGAAAGAAGAGTAACCATCCTATCATGCCTCGCAGCCTCCTGCCTATAGTATGTGGTGCACAACACATCCATAGACAAGACTCTACTTATCACGGCTTGCAGACTCCCTGGGACACGACCTGCTCTGATACCAAGTTTGTCACGCCCCGCCTTAGGGGGTATGATTGGCACCTGGTGCCCTAGTAGGACCTGGACTGCTAACTGGTGAGCGTAAGCACAGCTGGCGCCTAGCTAGCTCTAACTCAAATTTCTGGAAACAAAGGGCTATATAACGGCTGTAAACACAGCCTCCGGCACCCTGGTCTATAGCCACCTGTACCTGTAATAACACCTAACCAGAAACATACTCGTAACAAGGAACCTATGCGGGCCGACAAGGCCACCATGCTTTCTAGTCATCTGGGACTCAACAATAAAATGCTAAATAACTACGTGACCGGCAAGGTCACCACTACTATCAAACTAAGGCCTCACACGGCCAACATAAACTGAAATGCTAAACAGCTATAACAAACTGCACGGCCTCACGCGACCGGCTTAACGGACTACAGGGAAATATATACACACTGCAAGCCTCTAGGAATACTGATAAGATGGTCAGGACAGGGCCCCGACCTACCCGTACTGTAAAACAAAAGGGTAAATGATATAAACCTCTGAAATATCAAGCTCCGGATGACAAGAGCTGATGACTCTACGCTGGCTAGGATCACGAGGGATCGCCTCCTCGTCTATGAGTACCTGCAGGCAAGTAATGCAGCGCCCCACTAGGCGTTAGTACCACTGGTACCGAGTATGCAAGCAACTGAAATAATACAAATGAATACAGATAACATAACTAACAGGTCTGTGAGCAGAAGGTAACTGAATCTGAAGAGCTGATAGGAACTAGATCAAACCTTTCTGTACTGATAGGCAGGAGCGTGTCAGTAGTCACGGCGGCCTGCTGTCTATTAACTAGTATATATAAAGCACATAAATACATATACATTTAGTAAGCAATAGCCAATACCAACCCCCATAAGCCGGATGGCGCCAAGCAAGCAAACAATATATATACCCCTACCCGGGTCAAAACCAGCCAAAAATAAGTCATTCCACTAATCTGCTCACTCGGAGCTCCTCTACCGGCCCCCTGGGTCTCCGGCTCGGGCCATATCCTCCGATATAAATAACCGTGTCTGAGTCCGGGGGACTCCTGTGCAGACAGTAACAGATAGGGTCTGGTTCCCTTGAACTCTCCTCAGGGCTATCTGAAACCGGAGCTGCACCTGTAATAAGATCTGTACTGTAACTGTATCTGTATCTGTTCCCTGGGCGCTTGCGTACAACAGGGCTATCTGTACTGTAATGCTGATTAGCCTGACATGGGGAAAGCTTCATCCCATCTTCGTCCAAACTGGGGATGGCATGCCACTCCTTGGAGTGACGTAAACCCACCCGCTCAGTGGGTGACACGATTACCAACCCAGGGGCGGTGAGGACGCTCAATAAGGTGCCCTCACGCCACATCAAGTCTCATCAAACAAATAGCACATACAAATAGCAAGCATGTATAACCGAAAAAGACTATCTGAAAGTCTGATTTCTTATTCTGATCTCTTTCTGTATTATACTGATTCCTTACTAATTATGTTGATTCTGCAATCTTAATTTAACTGTTTGGCTAATCTGTAGTCGGGATACTATCTGTCTGAATGGCTAATCTGTAGCCATAAAACTGTCTGTCTATTTGATTTTACTTTATTAGCCTTTATTCTGAAAATCTGTATTTTTTTATTCTATGACATGCTTGCTAATCATACAATAAGCTATACTGAATCTGGAATGCTAACTCGCCTTTTGGCGCATGCTTTACTAACTTTCGGACTGAATACGATACGGCAACACAACTCAGAATCTATTAGACTCACTTAATTCTCAACATTCAACTCCGAGAGTTTCAAATACGGAGTTTACTATGATTTACCAAGCTAAGACTTACTAACTTGCCGAAGAACAACTTCACATACCTTAACCTCGAGTTATCCGACTGTCGGACGAGGCTCGGTCAGTACTCCAGCTATTTCTCCCAACTGCATTGATATACACGTTAGTTAGTGCTAAATACAACTTTATTCTGAAGGACGATATCACTTTCGATATAATTATAGCCTAAACTTAGGCTTATCGAATGATGGTCGAAAACTCGCTATTTTCCAGAAGTCCAGAAGAGAGAAGTATTCACTTCACAACTAGGAACACATAGACACTAGTTTGGAGCAATTCCACTTACCTTAGTCCGGTAGCTCGACGATTCGTCGGTCGTATTTCGCGAAACAAAATCCGTGGGAATGCTCCCTGCTGCTAAATACCTCGGTATCTGGAGTTAATTTAGATTTGGACTACGTTTGGCAGCGTAATCGGGTGATAATATATTAACCCTCTTCGTCTCTCTCTGTTTGCTGCGTTTTCTTTGGAAATTATAAGGGATGAACTGATTTAAAACCGAAGTGGGGCTTTATAGACTTGGGCCTAGACAAGCCCAACGTGTCACGGAGCCAATGCAGAGGCTCCACCTCTGTGACACGTTGCCATCGCGGAGTGATGGTTTGACAGGTTTCTTGTCCGATCTTTTCCCGGGCCTTTCTCAAGCACATATGGCTTTCAAATATGCTTAACCAACGCACGAATAGGCCATCTAGGTGCCGGGAATCTTATGGGGTATAACATTTATATAGTAATAGGGCAGTGGCAAGGGGGATGCCTCACATAGGCCATCACGCTAGGAGGGCTGCTGCGCTGTGCCGCCAAGGCGTTGGGTGGCTGCCGCACCACGCAGGCAAGGCTGGCACATCGCGTAGGCCCTCACAGCCTGCCCTCGCCCGACCCTGCTAATTCACTCGACAATGTTATCATTTGTCTTTCCTCCGAGGCTCTTCCCACATGCGTCAAGCCCTCATTGCTCACCACAGCCCACACGCAAGCACACGAGCCGCTAACATCTTACGAGGTGTGAAATCACCCCCCCTAGGAACATTCGTCCTCAAATGTAATCTCTAGATTAAAGGGACTCAGCTTCCTCCAGTATTGCTAGAAAAATTTCGGCAGAGTCTTCGCTTATAGTGGACTATCCGAAATCCTGAAACACAAAAAAGTCCAACATAGGCATCTCACAGGACGCTATAAACAACTGCTCCACCTCATAGAGGTAAACAACTAAATAGTACTAATCATATAAGCTATAAAATAACAACTAAACAACAACCTCACCTCAACTGCATAATTTGGGTCAATCCTGGAATAAGTAAGGATATCTAGACCTCATGTCATTCTCAGCTTCCCAAGTCATCTCTTCTATATTTCTATTCCTTCACAGGACTTCAACGGAGGCTACATCTTTAGTCCTTACCTATGAACCTGCCGATCTAGTATAGCAACTGGAATCTCTTCGTAGGCTAACTCTTCCGTAACTTGAATATCCTTAATTGGAACAACCCGAGACGGGTCCCCTATGCACTTTCACAACATTGACATATGGAAGACTGGATGAATGGATTCTAGCTCTGAAGGAAGTTCTAGCTCATATGTCATTCGACCTATTCTTTGGAGGATCCGATACGGGCCAATGAACCTAGGGATAAGTTTGCCTTCTTGCCAAATCTCATCACACCCTTCAACGGCGAAACTTTGAGGAATACCCAATCATCAACATTGAATTCCAAGTCTCTATGCCGAACATCAGAATAGGACTTCTGACGACTCTGAGCTGTCAGCAAGCGCTCTCTAATGAGTTTTACTTTCTCTTCTGACTGGTGGATCATATCAGGTTTGATTAACCCCGACTCCTCTATTTCAAACCATCCAATGGGGGACCTGCAATTCCACTCATATAAGTCCTCATAAGATGCCATCTGGATTGCAGAATGATAACTGTTATTGTATGCAAATTTGATAAGGGGTAGATGCTCATCAAAACAACCTCCAAAGTCTAGCACACACGTCCGCAACATATCCTCGAGTGTCTGAATGGTGTGTTCAGCTTGACCGTCTGTCTGAGGGTGGAAAGCTATACTCAGATTAACCTTTGTCCCCAAGTCTTTCTAAAATGACTGCCAAAATCAAGCTGTAAATTATGCCCCTATGTCAGAAATAATACATGCGGGAACACCATATAGTCGAACTACCACCTTGATATACAACTCAGCATGGTCTTCGATGGAGAAGGTAGTCCTGACTGGCAAGAAATGGTCCAACTTTGTTAGTTTGTCGACAATGACCCAAATAGAATTGAATTTATGCCTAGTACGAGGTAACCCTATCACAAAGTCAATATTAATTGCTTCCCATTTCCACATAGGCACCGGTATCTCCTGAGTCAATTTGCCAGGTTTCTGATGTTCATCTTTTACCTGCTGGAAATTAGGACACTGTGCTACAAATTCAGCTACACCCTATTTTATTCCAGGCCACCAGTATATCTCCTTTATTCATGGTACATCTTTGTCGATCCTGGATGAAGAGAGTAACATGAATAATATACCTCTTCCATGATCTGCTGGCGGAGCCCTGCTATATATGGAATACAGAGGCGGCCTCTGAATCTCAAGACCCCGTCTTTCGTTAATTCAAAGGCCATTAATTCACCTTGCTAAACCTTATCTCTGAGCTATACTAGGTTAGGGTCCTCATATTGCCGGTCCTTTACCTCTACAACCAAGGATGATACTGTTGTATTCTGAATGATAGCCCCATTATCCTCGGAATCTACTACTCGGACTACTAAATTTGCTAGCCGATGCAGTTTTCGAGCCATTTCCCACTATTCTGGCCTCAGATATGCTAAACTTCCCATAGATCTGCGGCTGAGGGAATCTGCTACAATATTAGCATTCCCTGGGTGATACAAAATGTTCACGTCACAGTCTTTCAGCAATTCTAGCCAATGATGCTGCCGAAAATTCAACTCTTTCTGTGTGAAGATAAACTGGAGGCTTTTATGATCAGTAAAAATATCTACATGCACACCATACAAGTAATGCCTCCATATTTTCAAGGCATGAATCACTGTAGCTAACTACAAATCATGGGTGGGATAATTCTTTTCATGCTTCCTTAGCTGCCTCGAAGCATAAGCAATTACCATATCGTGTTGCATCAGAACACACCCTAACCCAACACCTAAAGCATCATAGTATACAACATAACCCTCTAAACCTTCCAGTAAGGCTAACACTGGTTCGGATGTCGATATGTTTTTCAACTCTTGAAAACTCTGCTCACAGGCTTTGGTCCAGTGGAACTTGGCTTCTTTCTGAGTCAATTTGCTCAAAGGCACTAATAGGGTAGAAATCCTTCCACAAACCTTTTGTAATACCCAACTAACCCCAAAAAATTACAAACCTTAGTTGGAGTTGTGGGTCTAGGCCATGTCCTGACTGCTTCAATTTTTTATGAATCAACTTGAATACCGGCATCTTATATAATATGGCCAAAAAAGCTACAGAATTCAAAAAAACTCACATTTCGAGAACTTTGCATATAATTGGCAGTCTTTGAGGATTTGGAGTACTGTCTGCAAGTGATTTTTGTGTTCATCCTCTGAATGGGAATATACCAGAATATCATCAATAAACACTATCACAAGCAGATCTAAATATGGCCTAAAGATGTTGTTTATCAAATTAATGAACACTGCTGGGGCATTCGTCAATCCGAAGGACATAACCAAAAATTCAAAATGACCATACCTAGTCCTAAAAGCTGTCTTCGGGATATCTTTCTTCCGAACTCACATTTGATGGTACCCAGACCTTAAATCAATTTTGGATAAATATTTCACCCCTGTAACTGATCAAACAAATCATTTATCCTTGGGAGGGGGTATTTATTCTTAATGGTAACCTTATTCAACTGCTAATAATCTATGCATATTCGTATGGAGCCGTCTTTCTTTCTTGCAAACAAAACTGGCGCACCTCACAATGATGTACTCGGCCTGATAAAGTCCTTATCTAAAAAGTCTTTACAACTGTTCTTTTAATTCTTTCAATTCAGCAGGAGTCATTCAATACGGAGGGATGGATATAGGATGAGTACCTCGTAGCAAGTCGATAGAGAAATCGATTTCCCGTTCTAGGGGGATACCAGGAAGTTCGTCTGGAAACATATCTAGAAACTCATTAACCACTGGGATGGACTGAAGAGTCATGGATTCTGCTTGCATATCCCAAACCCTAACAATATGGTACATACAACCTTTTGTTATTAACTTTTTCGCCCGAAGATAGGATATGTAGCTACCTTTTGGCGTAGCTGCATTGCCTTTCCACTCTCACACTACCTCCCCTAGAAAGTGAAATAGGACAGTCTTGGTCCAACACTCCACATTGGCATAACATGGCGCTAGCCAATCCATACCCATAATTACATCAAAATCAATCATTTCTAGGTCCACTAAATCTACTAAAGTCTGGCTCTAACAACCTCTACTGTGCAACCCAGGTAAATCCTTTTAGCGATAATAGAATCACCAACGGGTGTAGACACCGAGAAGGGTCATTGAAGCAATTTCGGCGTTATACCAAACTTTCAGGCCACTAGTGGAGTAACATAGGAAAGTGGAACCTGGGTCTATCAAAGTATAAATTGTGTGAGAGCAAATATCGAGCATACCGATCACAACATCCGTCAATGACTCTAACTCTTGTCATCCTGGTAAAGAATAAGTGCAATCCGGACCACTGCCCGAACTAGATGCCGCTGATCTACCTTGGCCTCTACCAGCCAGAGCTAAGGGCCTGCACCCTGCTGAAGGTGCTAGGGCATGTGACCATACTGAAGATCTCTCCTGCTAGTCCCGATCACACTGACCTCTAGCTGGACAATCCCTCATCATATAACCCTCTTGTCCATAGGTATAACAAGAAGTAGAACCATATCTACACATCCTAAAATGATGTCAGCTGCAAATAGTACAACATGGCATGGTGGACCTGCTCTGATCTGATCGCCTCTGCTGCTGGGAACCTGATGCCCATGAGCTCTCACTGGGTCCTGACTGCCCCAAATGGCTTGGTCTACCACCCTACTGCTGTAGAGGTGGGGGTCTGGGTGGCCTGCCTGATATTCGCGGCCTAGGTGTGCCCTGGAATTCTGCCTCTATGTCACTGGGCCTGGCCCTCCGGCACTGCTCTTGATTTATCCTTTCTACCTCTCACTGTCGCTGCTTGATCCCTTCAATATTCTGAGTGAAAGACTAAATGCGGGAAATGTCCATGTCCTCCCGTAAAGTAGCTGTAACACAAGTTTCCACATACTCTGGGAGAAACCGCATAATAAACTGATGTACTCTGGCTGGCATGGTATCCACAAAGGCTGGCGCATATCTGGCCAAGGAGTCAAACCTCATTGCATATTCCCAGACACTCACCGAGCCCTATTTCAGGTGCAAAAATTGATCCACCCGGGCCTATCGGATTTCTCGTGGCAAGTAATGATCTATGAAAGCCTCTGAAAAGCTAGACCAAGTCGGAGGGGGAGCGTCTCTCCCTTGGGAACTTTCCCAACTCTCGTACCACAACACCGCTATGTCCCATAATTGAAATACTGCTAACTTAATTGACTCCGCTGGTGTAGCATGCATCACCCTAAAGATCCACTATAACCGGGCTAAAAAGTCCAGAGGGTCCTCTCCGCGGTCTGTCCCCGTGAATTGCGGGGGACTCAGGGCAAGGAGCTCTTGGACCCTCAAACTTCTAGGTCCTCATGTAGATTCACCAACAACTGGTACCACTAGCTGATGCTGAGAAGCCAACATATAGAAAGCTCTCCTAACCTCATAATCTAATAATATAGGTATAGGGACCGTTGGGGGTGGTGCTGACAGGCCTGCTGCCCTAGGGGGCTCCTAGCGTGGCAGAGACTGCTGGGGTGACCGGGATGGAGTCTCCCTATTGCCCTCAGATTGGGCCAACTCTGACCGAGGCACCCTGCTACTGTCTTCTCCTACCACAACATCTAGCTCCCGACCAGTCATAGCCTGTCGTGCGTCAGACATTTTCTATGAAAATAAGCAGAATGATGTAAGCTTAGGGAGTCACCCTATAAAACACAACTCTATAGCACGACTGGAGGAGAAAGGAGGGTAACCTCGTTATTATGCCTTGTAGACTCATAGGTATAGAATGTTGTGCATAACACGCCCATAGACAAGACTTTACTAGACACGGCTTGTAGATTCCCTAGGATACGACTTGCTCTGATACCAAGTTTGTCATGCCCCACCTTGGGAGGCATGACGGGCACCTGATGCCATATTGGATCTAAGCTGACTTGGCTGGGCTCAAGAACCTCTGGTGCTTACCAGCGATCCATTTCAAGAAAACAACGAGCTATATCTCAGTTGTAAACACAACCTCAGGACGACAAGGCCACATAGCCACCTGTAAAAGAAAACAACTAACCAACAAAAAAGCAATAAGGGGATCCTATGCGGGCCGACAAGACCATCATGCTGTCTAGTTATAACAAAAAGAAAATAGGCATTCACAATCATACTATATCCGACAAGACTGCTAACTAATAGCTAAACTAGGTCCCACACGGCCGTCACGCGAGATAAGACATACATAGGCCCCATACGGCCAACAACAACAACAATCAACTGAGAAATTGTAGCCTGCAAGCCTCTAGAGTGGAATAATAGTGGGACAGGGCCCCGACCTACCCAAAAGTTGTACAACAAAATAACAAACCTTGTCTAACTACCAACTCCGAATAAAAGGAGCTGAAAGGACTGTGGACTCTGGCTGGCAACTAGGAAGGTCCTGAACCACTTCTATCCGCACCTGTAGGCAAGTAATGCATCGTCCCAAAGATGGGCGTCAGTACACTATGTACAATATGTAAGGCAGTAATGAAAATGACTGAATAATACTGATAATAGAAATGAAAACAATCAATAGAAAGGATAAGAGGTCTAACCTCTCACAACTTGCTAATAACTATCAATAAGTAATGCAAACAAGAACCTTACCTAGCTCCCATAATCCTGGAAGGTACAACCAACACAAAATAACCCGCCTGGGGCCCCCCATAACCCTTGCGAACACACTCCAATCTATATACCCCTAGCACGGTCAATATGAATCAAAGAGTAACTATAGCCAACCTACCTAGCCTCTAGGTCTGCAACTGAGCCCGCTGGGCTCCTGTAGTTATTTCTGAGCCCGGTGGGCTCCTGTAACTGCACCCTGGGAACACAAGGCTCGATAGAGAGTCACTGATTCCGATATGGAAGAAAAGTAGAAGCCCATGTGTGGATGGACTGTAATATGGCCCTTGGGCCTGAATATAGTCTCGTCAGACAGCATATAGCTCCTTGGAGCAATCCATATAGCCTCGTAGGTGATAACACAGTTAGTAACCTTGAGGTTGGTCGACGGAAGGCTATATAAGGTAGGGTTAGTCCCAACCAAAATCATAGACACTAATCTCAAACTAACGGTAGTAGCTAATCACAACATACATGACATTGGCCTTTTTACAAGGATATATGTCGTATTACTATATGAAAGGAATAACTTGTTGAAGCAATTAGCCTTAACATACCTCGAATGATGATTCTCATTTAATTGATTAGTTTCAACCTGTAGCCGGCGGTTCAACTTAACTGCAACCCTTACACTGAGAGAATAACGGTAATTTCAATATTAAACTTGGCAAATTATGATATCTTTCGATAATAATATTAACTATGGTTCAACTTTGTTTAACTTGGCTGAAAACTCACAATTTCTTGAGAGTTTAGAAGGGAGAAATGCTTACCTATTGCCTGTGGCCATTTAGGACTCAATTTGGAGTAATTCCGACAACCTTTACTCGGCGGGGTTATGGTATACCGAGTGAATTTTCAAGAAATAACTCCATAGAAATGCTTACCGTAGGCCTAGAACTTGTTATCTAAGGTGAATTTGCATTTGAATAAAGTTTGATGGCGTAATTTGAAGAAAATCCAATGAAATTCATGTTTTCTCTCTATTCTTGGTCGAGGATTTGTTGGTGAATGATTTAAACTCAACAAAGGGGGCTTTATATAGTAATAGGGCAGTGGCAGGGGGGATGCCTCACATAGGCCATCACGCCAGGAGGGCTGCCGCGCCGCATTGGGTGGCTGCCTCGTCGCGGTACCCATTGTGCAGGCAGGGCTGGCACGTCGTGCAGGCCCTCGCGGCCTAGCCTTGCCTGACCCTGCTAATTCACTCGATGATTTCCTCGCTCGTCCTACCTCCGAGGCTCTTCCTTCATGCGTCAAGCTCTCATTGCTCACCACAAGCCCATGCGCACGCACACGAGCCGCTAACATCTTACAGGATGTAACAATTTAGTGTCAGTTTAATAGTGTGTGAACAATCTTGTAATACCCCGGGAGTGCCTAAGAGTAGACCTAGGAATTTAAAATTCAAAACTGCTGAAAGTTGGGAAAAAGTTGCAGAACAAGGGGTACAATGACTCGTGGTAAGTAACCACGAGCCGTTGTAAGCAGTCGTGGTAAGAGGCTAGGCCTGGTGATAGTGTAGACAACGGGCATCATAATGAAAAGATCTTATTTGTAACAAGTGGTTTTGTTGGTTGGTTAATTGGTCATATTTTATTCATGAAATGGCTTGGATTGGTATTAGTTTGGATACGGCAAGTGAGGAAGCACCGCCCGTTATCTGGAGTCGTGGTAAGGCAGTGAACCTTTACAATGAAACGACGGATGGAAACCATGACCCGTTGTAGGATACAACGAGTCGTGGTGAGGCTCGTTGTAAAAGAATTCAGAAATTTCAGAAGAGGAGACAACGGTCGAAGGAACGACTCGTGGTATCTAAGGATGATTCGTCCTGTCTACTCGTGGTGTGAATTCGAGAGAAGGCCAAGATAGTGCTTAGCATGGACAGGTACCACGGGTCGTGGTACCCTCCAACGACCTGTTGGGTCATCCATTGTTTGGCCTAGTGAGCGAATTTCTACGAATTCAGTAAGGTTATTTTTGTCATTTCCTAAGTTCTAGGGGCCTATACTACGTCGTTTAAGGCTTTTTTTGAGAGGGGAAAAGCCTACTCTATGTTATTCTTCCTATGCATGCAAGTTTAAGGGTTGAAGAGGTGATTCAAGGCTAAATTTCAAGGTTTCCAATGGGATCTTACCTTGGGCAATTAGAGGGTGTTAGAATTCACAATTCCCAGGTATGTAAGGCTATGAGTGGATGTCTCCTTCCACACCCATGCCCAATTTCTATTAAATTATGAGAAATCACCTATGATAAAGTATGGGGTTTTACCCAATTGCATGACTCTTCAATCTTTATACATGGGTATGATTAGATTGTATTTATACTGATGGATTATGAAGCTTGGGCAGATTCTAAATTGTTTTCAATACAAAATTGTTTTCCAAAAATCTTGAATCTAAAATACCCATGTATGAGGAGTTCATAAAAGTAGTGAATGATGACGAATGCATGATGATGTTGAGATTTGATGATGAAAAGCATGTTTCTAAAGCTACCCATGATTATGATGTTGTTTTCAAAATGAAATGAGTAGATCCTAGTATGATAAAGCTTTGGGCAATGCCCGCATGTTGATTCAAAGTGATGATTTTCCCGACATAAGCTTACCACATTATTTGAAGTGAAGTTTCCCAATTTTTCATAAATTCTAGCTTGTGGTATGTTGAGTTAAATATTTCTACATATATTACCACATGATTTGGAGTAGATGCTCCCATTTATACTTAAGCTTGTGGTATGTTTCGAAATAAAGCTTCTCATATGCATGAGTTCATAATTGAGATGTATGTCATTATTGAGCTTTGTCAAAGGACAATGTTGAGCTTCATTTTCATATGATGTCGAGTCTATGCATGATTTCATTAATGAGATTTGTCAATAGACAATATTGAGCTTCGTTTTATACGATGTTGAGTTATGAATGACTTCATATTGAGCTTCATCATTAGATGATGTTGAGCTTCGTTATATACGATGTAGAGCATTGCATGTTTTTGGGAGAATAGTCTAGCACCGAGCGAGTTAAGGGTCGATCACCCTATGCCCCAGAACTACGCGCCAACGTAGGTTGATACTATTATATTAGTGGGACCTCCCTTGTGAGCTATCCCCGGTCTGATTGGCCCTTAAGCTTGATATTGATATCATTGTATCGTCCATTGTCCTAGCATCTTCATGGATGGCTCTACCCACTTGAGTGTGATAGTTTGGACCACGTAAGCCCTATTGTGGTATGTCAGTTAAGTGACGAGTCTCCCACTGTCTATATCATTCAGATTTGCATATTCATTACTCATGATGATTACTTTACACATACATGATCTAAAAGCAAGGTTTGACTCATTGTTCAGCTTTTCAATGTAAATGTTATGTTTAAGCTTTGAGTCATTCGAATCATCATGATGTTATAAAGCTATGCCTGCTCATGTTATGATGAGATTATGATTTCAGAAAGAATGCATGTATGCCCTTCCTCTCATGTTGAAAGCGTATGATATGCGTGAAATGTTTTAAATGATTTACTTTACTAAAGAGGTTTTACTTACCTTGCATACTCGGTACATTCCACGTACTGACCACATACTTTCTATGTTTTATCATTTCATGATATAGAACCCGGCTCGCAGCTCCAGCCCCGATCTTAATCAGCTTTACAGAGTCCTTATCAGCTTGGGATTGGTGAGTCCTCATCTTTCGAGGATTGGACCCTCAGTTTCATGTCGTATTTCAGTTTCCTGTTTTGTGGAGTTAGTTGGGGTCTTATCCCATCAACTCGTCTAGACTAGAGGCTTTCAGACTTATATATGTATAGCTTCATATACTGTTTTGATGTGTTGTTGTATGAAACTTCCGCTAAGTTTATATTTATGTCTTCTTCATGATTATTAAATGAGTTAGTTGAATGCTTATGCCATGGCGACCTGGGGTCTCTCGGGGTCCCTTGTCTCTTGTCTACGATCCGGGCCTCCGTTCGGGTCGTGACAAATCTAGAACTTGTTTGGTTAGTCATACCAAGGTTGTAAGATAGTTGAATAGGAAATGATCATAGGCCATTGTTAAATATAGTCCAGTTTAGCCAAAATGACCAACCAAATGAATATGAATATCCCTTGATCACGATTTTGAGCTAAAATGACCCTTTTTGTTGTTTAGAAAATTTGCCTTCCTGCTTTAATTATAATGAACCTTTCTTGGCCCTAGTCCCTCCTTGGACACTGTGAACTTCAACTCAGGCAAATTGCCTAAGTTGAGGGTGGCTATTTATAGGGGTGAATAAGAGGAGTAGGGGCAACAATTATTGGGTAATGCAAACAAAAGGGCGGACGCAGTGTGCTTATATATATATATATATATATAAGAAAATTAAAAAAAATATGTTTATTTGATGAGAAATTCAAGAAAAAGAAAAAAAGAAGAGAAAGTGGAAAAAGAAGAGCCCACACCCGTAGTCTTGAAAGATAAAGAAAACAAATAAGAAAGGGAGGAGAGTTAAAAAAAGATTAACTGGAGCCAAGGTTCGTGTAGTTCCAAGGATGGTTGAGTCATTATGTCAATATCTACCATATCAATCCCCCAGCCTACATTACAAGCTTAAGAAAGTCCTATAATGATCCAAATTTAACCTTCTGACCAGCTGAGGTATAGAAAATAAGGGCAAGCCTATGATTTTGTATGCGTACTGTGTGAACTTCTTTGTGAGAGTGAGTGTACCATATATTAAATTGTAATGATTGAGAGTTGTGAGTGATTGGGACTTTTTTGCAGTGAGGGCATATGACAACAACATCATTTTCTAATTGTCTGGGTTAGTGTCATAGGATTTTATGCATGGTTGCAGGTTGATAGTGTAATGTCATTCTTTGATTCCTTTGTGTCATGGTGGAAAGCTTTGCATATGCACCGTGATTTGGTTTTTTGTGATATTGAAGGGGTTAAAAAGTCTTATTTAATTATGCTATGACTTTGTGGCTGCCATAGTTTCCCTTGATTTCTTTTAGTTGAAGCGTCGGGTTAGTTTTATTTTTTTCATTTTTTGCCTGAGGACAAGCAAAAGTTCTAAGTTGAGGGTGTTGATGTACCTTGATATTACGGCACTTTCGACACTTAAAACTAAGAAAATATGTTAATCACGGGTATGTTTATATAGATATAATGTGTTTTTGTTAAGTGTTGCAGGGAAACAGGTTCGGAAAGTGAAATAGGCACAATGAGCCTAAAATGGGCTAAGTTTGGAGTGCCAGTAAGGTAACGAGTCATCATGTCACTGGACGACTTGTTCCATGTACCGTTAGGAGAAGATGATTATGAAGTACTAAATTTGGGCTGGAGACAGTGTTGACAACGGATTGACACCACGACTCGTCATGTCTGGTCATGAGTCATTAGGTGTATCGTGAGGTCTGGAGGCTGAAATAAATTACAATTCCTGTAGGTCAGAACGAATGGAGCAACGAGTCATCAGACGACTCCATGACTCATCAACAACACTCATCAAGTTGAAGTTCAGAAGTTAAGCTGAAGTACTGAGAATGGTGACGGAATAAGCAACGAGTTGTTATGAGACTCAACGACTCGTCACGAGCAGTTATGAGCAGTCACTTAGAACACTGGAATTTTAGGACTTAGAAGCAACAAGGACTTCATGCCTCATCTAGTCACTTAACAAGTCGTAAGGCGAACTGTCATCCAGAAGGAAGTTTTGCTGAGCACAAGTTGTTACTACACTTCACGACTCGTTAGGTTACCTAACGAGTCGTCGTCACTGTCGACATGCATTCGTTGTTTAATTAGGAAAGGATTTATTTAGTGTCTATAAATACTTTATGTAGGTTTCTTTTTATAGTTTACGACTTTTACCATAATTTCATTGTTGTTGATCTACAATAAGGTTCAAGAAATGATTTGCATAATTTTGTTCTTGAATTTGGAGATTCAAACAACTTTGGGATTATTGATTTTAGATTCTTGTTGATTAATTCAAGATGTGTGATTTCTTCTACAAATTATTGTAAGTTCAAAATTATGATTTCTTTTAGAATTCTTAATTGTGATTCTTCAAGCATGAGTAGCTAAACCTATAACTAGGGTTGTGGGAACCATGATGAATTAACATGCATAGGCAAAAATACTTAGTGAATCTTGAATGGGGTTTATGCATGTATTGGTTTTCCCTTCATTTGAATTTATTCTTAACGGTCACGAACGTTAGAATTCGCCTTCTTACCCGCCAAATCAAGGGGTTAATGAATGGAAAAAGGGATTCACAGTAGAGATTTGAGGCTATCAACCCTCATCTAATAGCTTGACCTTGTCTGGGAATAGCTAATCCGATATCAAGGGTAAGGGTTAATCAAGTATAGATCTGCATACAAATCAAATGGCATGGTGATAATCATCTAATTAAGGGACCAACCTTTTAGGTGAAGTTAACTTACCGATATTGCATGCTAAACACCAGAATAGATCATTAGTATAAAATGTCTTGTTGTTATGAAGTCATGGGAAACACAATCCTAGTTAGCTTACTTATTGAATACAATCAATTTTAATCACGAATCTACTCATTGCTATATACTGTTTTACATCATTTCTTGTTACAATTTCCCCTCTAGGAAATAAGCAAACCAATAGTATTATCTAAAATGCATTAACTGAGCTCCTCACCATATTCCTCATGGGATTCGACCCTAACCCTTGTTGGGTTCTATATTTGAACATCGACTACTTTATATCTCATTACGAGGTGTAATTTGAGCGACATCAACGGTGCCCTAGCTTGACCCCCGAGTTGGTGCCGCAGCTTGTGCCCTACCTCAACCTCTAGTTCTACCTCTGCCTCGACCCCTAGCCGGGGCCCTAACTGTAGGTGCAGGAGCCTCGCCCTCAACCACTGATGATCTCGTTTGAATCATATGGGACAAAATGAAACAAATGAAGCCTTAGAAGTTGGAAGAGTCAAGAACACATGATAAAGAATCAAATAGGTGGAATTTTCCTAAGAATGTCCTATAGCCGCTCAAAGATAGGATATGGACATCATCATACTGATCCGCGAAACTCTACTAGGCACTTGCTCTTGTACTGGTTAGACCGGTGAATCTAAATCTCTGATACCATGTTGTCACAACCCATAATCAGGCCATAATGGCACCTACTACAATCCCCCAGTAGGTAAGCCAAAACACCAAATCGAATACTGAAAGTAAAGACCAACTTAGTAATAAGGAAGAAGAAACATACAACGGGTCACAAAGTTTAGATAGTATACATAATAGGTACAAAATATACAACATGTACCCTAAGGAAATAAGAAAGGACAATATAGACAAGTACCAATCTTGAACCTGGTGTCACCGGTACAAGAGCCTCTAAAAGTATGAGAATAAGGCAATACAAAAGAAATACAATTATTTGGCAAATATAAAATACAGGAGATACAAGACAGAAAGTAGTAATTCTCCAAACTCCTAGAGCTCACCACAATCCGAATCAACAAAAGAACCCATGAACGAGCAAAGGATCAATGAGGGTGACTCATACTGGGAGTTGCATCTAAAAAAGATGTAGAAGTGTAGTATGAGTACCAAAACACAGGGTACTCAGTAGGAATCATAGGCCGACCAAGATCAGAAGATAATATATAATATAAAAGAGATGAAAGGAACTATCTATTGGAAACTAACTTGTAAATCGCAACAGATCAAGGATAATGTAAGAATAATAGTAATACACAAATACAAATATATACATGCAAGTATACAAGAGTGATGCAGTGTAGTATGGGATGATGCAATGCAATATGTGGACAATGTAGAAAGTAGCAAACCCGACAATGACCTCAAGCCGTCTGGCATTTAACCTAGGATGCAGTAAGAGAGAGAGAAAGAGAGAATAATTGGACCAAGCCGATTTTATAAATAATACAACTCATTTATAAACCACAAATCCGTAAAAATAGTAGTACACTCCAATAAGAGTTAAAATCAGTGAAAGATGAGTTATTTAACTTAAAAGCCAAATATTAGTATTTATCTTTTAAAATCATACTTCTATCCATGTGCATGTATATGAGGATGTATGCATGCTCACTCAGGTGTGTGTGCGCGTGTGTGTGTCTGTCTGTGTATATAGTTTTCTACATCAAATAGGGTAAGCCACCCTCCACACCACAATTCATACTAACCTGTAGTCCAGCTACTCCAAAACCACGGCCTCAGACCCACTGATAACACTCAAATCGTGCTCTTGTAAAAGTATAATGTGGACGTTGTAAATAACAAACCCAACAAAGGTTGGAGTCGATCACACAAGGACTATGGTCAAGATGTAGAATAACGCTAGCATTTATGCTTTTAGTGCAATTATTTCCTAATGGAGGGTTTCAATGAAAGAATTAAGTGAGAGTATCATAAATTGATGTTGTTGTCAAGTTTATGCAAATAACTAGGGAAGTGTTCCCCATGGATTCATAACAACTTCGTGTTATTACACTAGTGATCTATCCCCATACTTAGCCTACAAAATTGATAACATAGGTTCACACAAACAACTGGTTCGTCCCTATTGGATGACTCTACTCAATTACCATATTAGGTCTCTTAAGGATTTTCACTTTAACTGTAATAAACTATTCTAAATTAAATATCCTGCAACCCCAACTCAAGTTATAATAAATCATAAAGTTCAAGGTTTTGTTGTTGTTCTCTTTTCCTAATCTCTACCCCTCTAGGTTCAAGCATGTAGAGAATTGGGGCAACTCCTAACGTTGCGCATCGTTAAGAAATGTATAAGATGAAGAGATGAACAATACAAATATGCATATGAGTTTAGAATTACTTTTATGTTAACCCTAGTAAGTTAATTCATTATGGTTCTCACAAACCTAGTTGTGGAGGTTTTAGCCTCTCAATTTTGTAAGAAAGAAATAGAATTCATGGAAGAAATCATAATAAAAGACATACAATGATGATTGACATAAAACCCAATTGATTATTGCACAATTCAACTTCAACAATTCAAGAACAATGAATGAATCTCCAAGAATATTCAAAAACTCAAGAAGAATCTCCAAGTATTTTTTTCTCTTGAAAGTGTCAAAGTGCGACTAAACAGCATCTCCCCAGAAAAATAACCTAGAAAAATATTTATACAAATAATTAGAAATATTTTCTAAATTAACAGGAAAACTGTAATAATTGCCGCCACTAGATCCTACGACTCGTACCATGAACCTACGACTTAGAGCTTTCACTCATACAATGCTCAACAACCTTGATTTTGGTTAAGTGCTGGGAGTTGGTACGACTCGACAATGCTCCTATGAGTCGTACATCTCTGTCAAGGTCTGAACCTGTGATTTCTGGCATCCTCCGAATATTTACATGAGTGTCTTAATACGACTCATACCTTACTCTTCTGACATGTGGTTGCCTCTCGTACCATGGAATCTTCTATTCAACATTTATTCTGAAGTTATCCATGACTCTTTGGTACAGGTCATAGGTCATCATCATGAATCGTGGTTTTTACCCGTACCAAGAGACTAGTCAAAGTGCATCCTTCTATATTTTTCCATGACTGCTCTGTTACGACTCATACCAAGAGTCATACTTTGGCTCGGTCTTGTACAGGTCTTCCCAAATTATCACGAATCACAGTACGACTCATACCATCAAGGTACGACTTGTATTGAGGCATGTACTTAGCCCATTTTTTGCACTCTTTTTTCCCTTCTTTTATAGATTTTAACTCCAACACCTAATTTCCCTGGAAAAAAAAAAGCAAAAGTGCATCATATCTGTATAAACACACCCAAGACCATGCATATTTTCTCAATTTTAGGCGTCGAAAAATTTGTAAACCCACTACACATCAACACCCTCAACTAAAGACTTTTGCATGTCCTCAGGCAAACAAAACTAAACTATAAACGATGTTTAACTAGAAATTAAAATAGAAGACCTACAACAAACACAACAAAATTCGCATCGAAGACCATTATCAGGTACTGACCCCTTTTTCATTCAAACCAAGTCAGTTATGCTTATATGCAACTATAAATCACGACATACAAGGATCTAGATATGGCATCTAACTATTAGTGGGGAACTGAGCCAACACTAATGCTATTTACACAGATAACTAGCAGAATGCAATACAAACCATGTACCCTCACAACAAATATAGTCCCCAAAACTCATAGATATATATAAATGACTCCTAGGACTAGTCAAGTAGACTCTCACTCTCACAAAGAAGTTCCAAATACTGCACATCGAATACCATAGGCTTGCCCTTATTTTCTCTATTTTGGATTTTTAGACAGTTAAGCTAGGATCACTATAGGACTTTCATCAGCTTGTAATGTAGGGCTTTGGGATGGGTATGGTAGATATGGAAATAGCGACTAACCCTCCCTGGCACTACACACTTTGGCTTCACTTTTCACTTCTTTTACCCATTTTTTTCTCTTTTTCCTCCCTTTTTCACCATTTGGTTGTCATTTGCGAGTGTGGTGACTTTTCTCTTTTCTTTTTTAACTTCATTTCTTTTTCTTTTCCTTTTTAAGCTTTATTACTTGCATTTTTTTCTTTTTCATTTTTCTTCACCACACCCAACCTTTCATTGACCAATTTTTTCCATTTTTCTCCCCCACCTCATCTATGCACCCCTACAATAACCACCCTCAACTTAGGCATTTTGATTGAGTTGAGGTTCACAATGTCAAAGGAGGGATCAGGGTCAAAACAAGTTCACTAGAAACGAAATAGGAAAGGTGAATGGGATAATCAATAAAAAGGTTAACTTTAGGCTCAAATATGGGATCAAGGGATTCATTTTATTTGGTAGGGCAATATAGGCTAAAAGTGGGCCAAATCAAAAACGGCTTATGATCCTTCCCTAACCAACTGTCCTACAACCTATGTAAAGATCAACCAAGCAAGTTCTAGATTCTCTACACAGTATTAAAATAGGTAAGAATCCTCACTCACACATGGTATAGGTTTTCATTTATTCTACCTATTTGGTTCATGAACAACTAAGCTACAATTATACATGCCAATTTATCAAATGCCATAAAAAGATCCACAGTAGTCATACTTCGTAGTCAACATACACAACTAGACACAAAAATTTTTAAAAAAGGGTTATTTTTCTACAACTTCCAAAATAAGTGCATTTTTTTGGCTGTAAAGTACTCCTAAGCTACTTCTAGTTAAACAAAACACAAAATCCTAAACATGCCCATTCTATTAGACAGCATGTCTGAGCAGAAAGGAACACGACAACAAAAACCCTTGGACGAACATCAAAAACAAGTACAAGTACACCTGCCCTCCCTTTTTAAAGACATGCTTTATCCCCAAAGCATTAAAAATGTAAGGACTAGGAGAAGGACATATCTGTGGCACATCAAGCGCGCCTGTCATCCTGAGAAGGTGAGTGTGCAGGCACACACCTTTCTACTATAGTCATGGTGCCAACGATGGTTGGCGCACTCAATAGTACGGAAACTGGGGCATTGGTCACCCCCTCAACAGTACCGGTCGCCTCAATGACCTCGTCAACTTCTCTGGTCCTTACCACCTGCAAGCTCTCTGGGGGCCATGGTGGAGCTCCCCGCTCCTCTGGCTCTCTCTTAAAGCTCTGAAAAGTGCTCTTCATGAGACCATAGTCTCTCCGCTATTGCCCGCTTGCACTCTTTTTTCTCCCTTCTCTTTCTCTTCTTTGAGGGCTCTTTATCAACTATTCTCGAGGCCCTCTTCTTCCCCTTTTCTCCACCAGCTGCTGTCAGAGCCTAAAATTCCCCAAGATCTTGCTCCTCATCAAGCTCAACATCTAATTCTGTGATGGTGGGGGCCGCTGATACAGCTGGCTGTCTAGATGCTAGCTCAACTACCTGACTCCGAGGGCTCCCAACTCCTCTCGCAAGCTCACTGTGTTGGACTGCTCATCTAATCGCTTATTGAAATGGAGCTCAAAGCTATCTAACCAACTGTGTAATCCTCTAGCAGCCTCCTCTATCTCATTCTTTACCCAAGGATTGACATTCTCCATCATCAAATTGACCTTTTTCTCGATCAATATCAATCTTTTGCCTAAAATACTTGGGAGACAAGACATAGTTGAATAGAACCTGGCTAGGTATGCCTAATGGAGAAGTGGAGGATGTACTCGGAGTTGGTTTTGTGTAGTCAGCTTCTATAGCCGGCATCTTGCTCTGCTCCTATGAGATAGGGACATTTATCTGCTCGCCCCCTGCTAGCTGTAGAGGTAGAACTACTGCTGGTATTCTAACTGGACTCACTAGGTTCATATTTTCCTGAATCAACCCTATATCCTCAATCTTATGTCCCCCAACCTCAGTATCAATCTCCCTTGTCACCCTCACCCTAGCGTCTCTACAAAGTCTGTGAATGAGACTCGAGAATGGGATAGTGGTACTTAGGCCCAGAGCGTAATCCAGGATCTCATCAGCTATTGCTCGTGGGATGTTAATGGCGTATCGAGACACGATACAAGCCACCAATGCTACTTTGTCGACAATGTGTTGTCATTAACTACCAGTGCGAACCTATCGCGGACCAATGTACAACAACCCTGCTATGAAGTTGAGTGATGCCTTTGTGACCTGTCATCCACTGGTCACATATTCAACCTCCTCCTTATCCTCTTCTATCACCCCTGCTAGCCATTTTACTTGGATGTGCCTCTCCTCTAGGCTCAACTACTTAACCCTTTTTAGGGCCTCCACTCTATAATCATACTCGACTATGGAATATGGAGTGCTAAACTGTGGCCCATAAACATCCAGGCAGTGGTACTCTTGGAGATATCAATTGCTCATCCTCGGACCACGACACTGTCAAGACTAGGCTACTTTTTTAGTTTCTGCCCGGCCTTTCTTTTCTGCTCCATTGTTGCTAAATAGTTGGTGTAGAATTCCCTAACTAATTCAAAATTGTAGCTGCCAGGGTTCTATCCATCAACTCAAATCCATAGAAGCTAAAAATCTGCTTCATCTCCTCGACCTCATTCGGTGCACTGGTCAGGATCCGCGATTCCTCTTGAATACTCCGCCAGGGGTGCTACTTGGAGGTGAGAGTGAGACCCTGCTCATAGATTTCCTGAGCACCAGGCATATGCCACCTCATAGTCTGACTCTCTAGAGGCGGAGTCTGATCATTCTCATCCTCAGCAGCCTTTTCCTCAGACCCAAACTCATCTGCACCATCTCCGGACTAGGCCTTCTCATACCCTTCCTCAACATTCAAGACACTATTGGACTCATGAGACTGTTCACCTACTCCCTCCTCAGACTGGGGAGCATTTTCCAGAGCGGCAGATGTAGCTTCAGCTTGAACCTTGGCTTGTGCCCTAGTGGTCTGTGGCTCATCAGTGTTGAGGGCTCATCTCTCAATGCCCTTCGAGCAGAAATTTCAGCCCTAGCCTCCTTATCTTAGGCATTTTTGGTTTCTCTCTTCTTGATTGTCATTGTACCTGTGGAGAAAACGGTTAGTACATGTGAACTCAGGAAATGAAAGCAAGAAAATCATCTTCAGTACTTCACCACGAGTCATCAGTACGAGTCGTACCTAGGTGGTATGATCCGTACTAAGAGTCGTAGTATCTTATGAAACTGTCACAACTCATTGGTACGACTCATACCAGGTTGGTATGGTTCATATTAATGGTCGTAGGAAAAATTCCAAAAAATGTGACTCTCAGCATTTTTGTACGACTCATGTTGCGGATCGTAGTCGGATTCTACAAGTCATATTGTTTCTTTTCAACTTGAACCTTTTTGATTCTTGGTATGACCACCAAGTATGACTCATAGTGAGATACCATGGGTCATACTAGGTCCTGTACCATGAGTTTCCAGTTTAGCATACATGGGACAATCCCAACGAACCATCCTACAAGTCATAGGAAGGCTCGTAAAGCTTTCACTCACCTTATGGTGGTTTAGTTGTGCAAGTAAGTAAATTTTTGAGATGGGTACTTAGAATTCCCCACCCCATTGATGCAACCTACCTTGTTTTTATTGAACCACTCAATCCCCAACATGTTTCACACCCCGTAACTCCCTACCCATTATATAGATTAATGTTTAAGCATTTTGAATTCTTGACCCATCAATACATATGCATATCAAGCATCTAATCACCTCCTCTTCCTTATTTTCATGAGTTTGAGGAATCACAGTGTACTTTTGGCTATCACCTAGCAAGAAATTCAAATGAAAAAGTAATCTCTTTCTTGAAATTTCAAGTTCTTTCTCGACTTCTTGCTTGCTTCAGTTTTGGGATAGGAATTAAAGTCTCTCGTGCAACTTTAATTGCACAGATTTGAGCTTTAACAAATTATGCTTGAGTTACGGGTGATTGAAGATTGAGGGGAGGTGTTCGTGCGTTCAAATTTTTTGTTTGTGTGGGAATTGATGTCCAAAAATTTGGGATTTAAGTAGTTTTAGGGCGGATATAAAAGTTAGGGCGAGTCGTGTCATTTTGTTAAAGTTACCCATCACGACTCGTACCATGAGTCGTAGGTATGACCTATGACTCATCCCTTGGACGCATAGCAGAAGAATAAGGCAACTTACCTAGGGACCTACGAGTGTTTATTATGAGTCATACTATGGTGTCATAACTCGTACCATGTAGGTCAAAATTTCTACACTTCCATACTTAGAATATTTCATCATTACAATGGGTACTATGACTCGTACTATGGAGGTATGGTTTGAAATGACTAATTGTAATCTGAACTCCTGCACTTGAACAAATATTTGTGTTTCACCGCGGACCATACTACGAGTCGTATAATCCTCCTATGAGTCATACTGAGGCTTATAGTACAGTTTTGTTTTGCAAATTTTTCCCATCAATTTTTGTTTCACCCGTACATTGAATATACATAAGTCAAGATACTGGGGTTTCCTCCCAAGAAGCACCTAATTTAACATCACGACACAACACAAGTGGTTTGGTTACTCAGACTTCACCAAATCACCTCATAGGTTGCCTCTCAAGAAGCGCCTGATTTAATGTCGCCGCACGACGCAAGTCTCTTGACTACCTAGAATTCATCAAGAACTCGGGCTCATCCTCAATTGTTGACACAACCCTAAACTCATTAAGATGTCTTTTAGTGTCTCAACACTCATTTGTGCCACCAGAGGCACTAGCAGTCTCACATCCTCCATCCCGGTGCTTACACGGGTTGATCTTGTTAGGGTTTCCTTACTGTAACATGAATAGAATGAAAATAAAAAAAACATAAATGAGGAAATAAAGACTAAAAGTTAAACACAAGCAATTAATCTAATGCTAAGCCATATTCCCCGACAACGGTGGCACTTTTGATAATGCTCAAATCACACTCCTGTAAAAGTATGACTCGAACATTGCCAACAAAGAACCTAACAAAGGTTGGGGTCGATCCCATAGGTAATAGGGCCAAGATGTAGAATAAAACTAGTATTTACGCTTTTAGTGCAATTATTCCTAATGGGGGGTTCAATGAAAGAATTAAGTGAGAGTATCATAAATTGATGTTGTCAAGTTTATGCAAATAACTAGGAAAATGTTCCCCATGGATTTATGACAACTTCGGGTTATTATACTAGTGATCTATCCCCATACTTAGCCTGTAAATTGATAATATAGGTTCATCTAAATGACTGGTTCGTCCCTATCAGATGACTCTACTCAATTATCAGATTAGGTCTCTAGAGTGTTTTCACTTTAACCGTTATCAACTATTCCAAATTAACTATCCTGCAACCACAACTCAAGTTACACAATGAATCATAAAGTTCAAGGCTTTGTTGTTCTTCTCTTTTTCTAATCTCTACCCCTCTAGGTTCAAGTAAGAAGAGAATCCGGGCAAGTCCTAGCATTGCGCATCGTTAAGAAACGTGTAAGATGAAGAGATGAACAATACAAGCTTGCATATGAGTTTAGAATCACTTTTATGTTAACCCTAGTTAGTTAATTCACAATGGTTACCACAACCCTAGTTGTGGAGGTTTTAGCCTCTCCTGTTTGTAAGAGAAGAAATAGAATTCATGGAAGAAATCATAATTAAAGACTTACAATGATGATTGAAATAAAACCCAATTGATTATTGCTCAATTCAACTTCAACAATTCAAGAACAATGAATAAATCTCCAAGAATATTGAAAAACTCAAGAAGAATCTCCAAAGTATTTTTTCTCTCAAAAGTGTCAAAGTGTGACTAAACAATGTCTCCTCAAACAAATTATCTAGAAAAGTATTTATATAAATAGTCAGAAATCTTTCCTATATTAACAGGGAATGTGTAATAACTATTGCCGCCAGATGCTACGACTCGTACCATGAACCTACGAGTCATAGCTTCCACTCGTAAAATACTCAGCAGCCCTGATTTTGGTTAAGTGTTGGGAGTTGGTATGACTAGAACAATGCTCCTACGAGTCGTACAGCTCTGTCTGAACTTGTGATTTTTGGCATCCTCTAAATATTTCCACGAGTGTCTTGGTACTACTCGTACCTTGCTCTTACTACTCGTGGTTGCCTCTCATACCATGGAATCTTCCATTCAACATTCATTCTGATCTTCACTACGGCTCCTTGGTATGGGTCGTAGGTCATCATCACAAATCTTGGTTTCTACCTGTACCAGGAAACTAGTCAAAGTGCATCCTTCTATATTTTTCCATGACTGCTCTGGTACGGCTCGTACCAAGAGTCATACTTTGGCTTGGTCTTATACAGGTCTTTCAGAATTTATCATGAATCATAGTACAGCTCTTACCATCACGGTACGACTCATATGGAGGCCTGTACTTAGCCCATTTCTGCACTCTTTTTCCCTTCTTTTGTAGATTTCAACTCCAACACCTAATTTCCTTAAAAATAAAGCAAAAGTGCATCATATATGTATAAACACACCCAAGAACATGAATATTTTCTCAATTTTTAGGCGCCGAAAGTGCTATAACCCACAACACATCACACACAATATCATAACGGAAGGAAAAATGAAAAATTCAAGCGATAACAACTTAAAAAATTGGTGATGACCAATAATCCCAAAAAAATACATCTCACAAATCTAACACAAAAGCTGCTTCTAAGCATGACCTAAGGATCCCAAACCTATCCTCAATATAGAAACTAACCACCTACACTAAGGCTTATAAAGGAAAACTATCCTAAGTATAAGAAATGGCCAATAATCCGAAAAATCGTTACAACTTAATTCTAACTAGGAAATAACCCTAATATCATGGAACTTATAAAATATACTACCAAACTGAGCCAAGTCTAAAGAAAGAAAATTGTAACCTACCTCACGGCCGAAGGACAAGCCACGAACCGTCATTCAAAAGCTTTCCCCTTTTGCAATGCCTCGGATTGCTACCATGTTATCACAAACATGATCTACTCATCAAAATGGGGCTAATGATGCCTATATTTTTGACATATTTTATGCCACGCCCCACATTGAGAGGCATGACTGACACCTAATGTCACACTGGAATCTGGGCTGACCTGGCTGAGCACAGGGACCTCTAGTGCCTACCAATGACTCAAATTCAAGAAAACAAACTGCTATATCTTGGTTGTAAACACAACCTTGGGCCGATAAGGCCACACAACACCTGTAAAAGAAAATAGCTAACCCAGCCAACATACATCAATAGGGATCCTATGCGAGCCAACAAGACCACCATGTTATCTAGTTATAACAGGAAGGAAAATAAGCAGCTATGCTAGGGACCACATGGACAACACATAAAATAAGACATACATGGGCTCCACATGTCCAACAATAACTAACTAACTTGATACTGTAGTCTGCAAGCCTCTAAGAATACAAATAATGATCGGGATAGGGCCCCGTCCTACCCAAATGCTATACAAATGAAAGACTATAATCCCTACAACCTGTAACCTCCAAATGAAAGGAGATGGCCAAACTGCTGACGCTGAATAACTGCTAAGAGATCTCACAACCTGTCTATCTAAACCAGCAGGCAAGTAATGCAGCGCCCCATAGTTAGGCGTCGGTATGATATGTACCGAATATGTAAGACAATGTTATGCTGAATAAAAACTTCTAAAGACTAAATGTAAGTAGAAGGAAGGGGCAGAAGTTAACCTAGAAGTCTGCTTATTCATAACCTACATCTAGTAAAACACTACATGTATATGAGCTACGATTGTACAATGATATATTCATAAGTTATAGCTAGCAGACAAGAACACAAACAAGAACCTAACCTGGCCCCTATAAGCGTGGAAGGTACAATCAACACAGAATATCCCACCGGGACCCCCATAAGCCCTGACAAGTACACTTCAATCTATATACCCCTATCTAGGTTACTATGACTCTACTGATGCTACAACCAACCTACCTGTCCCCTGGGTCTGCAATTGCACCCCCTTGGCTCCTGATCTATAGTTGTGTCTGAGTTTGGTGAACTCCTGATAACTGCACCTTGGGCACCAGGCTCAACGAGGGTCAGTGATGCCGATATGACATAAAAATAATAGTCCAACCATGGAATGGACTGTAATATGGCCCTTGGGCCTCTGCAACATACCTTGGGATGACATATTACTCCTTGGAACAACGTCATATAGCCTCTATAGGAAACAACACAGCTTGTAACCCTAGGGTGGTCACAGAAGGCTCCTAGGTGAGGGCAATCCCAACTGATGTGCTATATCGAAGTCTCAATCTAGCCACTCAAAGGGTGTATCTGGCCTAACGCAACTACTGCTCGCCCCTAAACTAATTTGTATTGCAGCTAGTGGTCACACCCCATGTACCTATATTTGATCAGAGGATTCAGATAGTGATTATAATCTCTAATGGTCTAGATCGGATAGAGCGAGGTCTGGAGTGGTCTAACAATACTCTGGATGTCCTACTCGGATGATTATAACTCATAAGAAACTGTAGGGTCACAGACGACCAATTACTTAATTCCTTTGCTAAGAACGAGTGTAGGACTGCTACTGACTGAACATGCTTTTGAGTGGTCGGTCCCTACTCCTCCATAGGCAGCCTAGTGAAATTCTTAGCCTGAGGGTAATACTGTGCTAACATGGTTCTAGTCCATTAGACCTTAACTTGGTCAGTTTGGATCTTATATGACTCTTTCGGACGATTCCTAACCTTGTAGGTAAGTTTACATGGACTTAGCCACTCAGGGTAACCTATGCCTAAGCATCTTATAAGAGAAGGTTGGGGTGTTGGCCCCGCCTCTAATTGCTAATAAGGTTCCCTTCATTAGGGTACCCACAGGTCTATCTGACCTAAACGACTAGGATGGCTTCCTGAGCGACCTATATGATGAATAGTAAGGCAACTAGAACTGGCAGTCACTAGAAGTAGCTAACTAGATGGCAGGTTGTCACTCAGTCACTAGACACCCTAGTTCCACTAACACTAAAGTATGGCCATCCTATATAAATTTCTGGCACTGGGGCGTGAAGGTACGCCAATGGCCTCTAGGCGTGCTTCACTAACAATACAGGTGCCAAACTGCTAGTTATATCACCTAGCTGTGCCTATGCTTTTCAACTTACTAACTCAGTCCCAATAACTATCCATGATCTTCTAAGGTCTAGGCCTGATAATGAAACATCCAATTCTACTAACACAATGAACTGAAGAACAGAGGAGTTCCTACGATGCTTCTAGTGCGTATCACACTTAACATGTTCTTTCCCAACAAGGGATACTGCGATATAATCCTTATATGTTTTCTAGTAGCTAACCACAACATATGTAACCGTAATCTACTGATAGCAGCTAATCACAACATACCTAATCCTTATATACTAGCAGCAGCTAATTACAACATATAGGATCATTATCTAAGTTTAAAACATAGGTCGTATCACTATACGATGAGAATAACTTGCCGAAGGAATAAGCCTTAACATACCTCAAACGTCATTCTCATTTAGCTAAAGAGTTTCAACTTGAAAATGGCGGTTTCACCCAACTACAATCCTTTTGCTTAGAGAATAGGGCTAATTTCAATACTAAATTCAGCAAGTAACGATAACTTTCGATAATAATATTAACTATAATTCAATTTCGAATAACTCGGCTGAAAACCTACAATTTATCGAGAGTTCATAAGGGAGAAATGCTTACCTAATGCCTGTTACCGAGTAAGAATCAATTTGGTGTAATTCCGACAAATTTTACTCGACGGAGTTCTGATTTGCCGAGCGAATTTTCAAGAAATAACACTGTAGTAATGCTTCCCATAGGCCTAGAGCTCATTACCCGAAGTTAAGTTTAGATTGGACGGCGTTTGGCAGCGCAATCAGACGAAAAACGATCGAAATATGCAGGCTTCTAACTCTCTGGTCGTGGGTATCAATGATGAAATAATTTAACTGATGTGAAGGACGTATATATACACACTTGAGGCCGACAGGGGGGTGCCCCTCACTAGCCATCATGCAAGCAGGCCCCCTGCGCTACGCCTCCCATCGCGCCCCTATGCCTGGCGCGCCGCATTGGCTAGCACACTACCGGCTGGCGTGTCGCGCTGACCCTTCGCGGCCTAGCCTCTCCTAACTCTTCTTTCGAGGATTTTTACACACGCATCAAGCACTTCTTACTCATCACAAATCCATGCATACGCCTTCTAACCATTAACATTTATGGGGTGTAACATCCTACCCCCCCCCCCAGGCATATTCGTCCTCGAATGTCATCTTCAGCTTACAAAAGTTAACTCTTTTGACTAATACTTAGAAAATTTTTGGAAAATCCTCCTCTGTATTATGGACTATATGGAAACCTGAAACGCAGAAAAGTCCAACACAAGCGTCTTACAAGACACTACTTGAAAATGAAGCACAGCTCTATCACATATAGTATAATCAACTGATAATAATAGCAACAAGGTCAACTGCATAACATCTGGAACTATTTCACCATAACTTAAATCATCCGGGTCTATATATTATCATCATAAATATTTCGTAGCTTTTAAATCCATTTCTTCTATACTTTTGTTCCCCCATGATATCGCAATGAGCTACAACTCTAGTTCTCAAGATGGCTCCTGTAACTATTAAAGTCCCTCGGTGGAATGGTGCTTTTGTACCTGGAACACCTTCGATTGAATTATCTGAAACAAGGCTTTCTACGTGCTAGCATAGTGTTGATATATAGATCCTAGCCCTGAAGGCAACTTTATCTCATAGGCCTCTAGGTCATTCTTTCGAAAGGTCCAGTATAGCTTAACGAATATAGCTGGGCTTGCCCTGCTTGTTAGATCTCATAACGCCCTTCATTGGCGAAATGTTTTTTGAACATCCAACCATTGCTTCAATTTCTAACTTCTCCATATACTAAGGTAAGACTTTCGGTGACCCTGGGCTGCCAGTACATATCTCTGAATTAGTTTAACTGTTTCCCTCTGACAGATGCAGTATGTTCAGTTCAATTATCCCGGACTTATCTGCTTCAGGCTATCAAATATAGGATCTGCATTTCCACCCATAACAGATCTCAAGAGTCTGAATCGTGTGCTCGGCTTCGCTATTTGCTTGGTGACGTGAAGCCGTACTTAAATTAATGTGCACCCCAATCTGTTCTAATAGCTTCCCAGATCCTAGCGGTGTTTGTGCCCCTCTGTCATAATTTATTAGATGTTTGGTCTCCACGCAACCAAACTACTTCTTAAATATTAAATTCGGCATAGCCTTTAGCTGAAATATAATTCCATCCAGTGAGACGTGAGTTGATCTTGTTAGCCTTTCTATACTGACTCAAATGAGGTTAATTTAAACTTAGCATGAGGTAATCATGTAACTGTATTCATGTCGATTACTTTTCACTTTCTTGTAGGCACGACCTTTTCTTGAATTAGCTTGATTTGTTCTTGCTGTCCAGCCTCCCCTGGCTGATCATTAGAATTCCATTCTATGACTCAACTATATCTTCCCTCTTCCCATACAATCAATAGGTCTCTCTTTATGACCTGATGTATTTTCATTAACCACTGGGTGGAGGGAGTAACGGACATGGTGCACCTTGGCCATAGTCTGCTAACGAAGTCCTATCATCTTGGAACACAGAGCCGACCTCTAGGTTTCATGACTTCGTCCCTTATTGTCTTATGGACATAATTCCCTATTGTGCCTTGTCTCTACGCTGTACTAGGTTAGAGCCTTTGTGTCACCACTCCCTTACCTTCACACGGGTGGTGATATTACAGCATTCTAGATTACAACCTCACTATTTGTTAACTGTCAGCCCGATGCTTATTTCTCGACGTTCAGCGGTGGTCCCATGCTTTGTCAATATACTTCAACCTGGAGGTGATTCTGTTTCCCTCCAAAGTTAGATACTCATGCCCTTTCCCTTACTTCCTTAGACTGAGATCTGAGGTTCGCGCCATCTGCCTCATACTGTCAAAGATATTATTAACCAAGTCTACTGACCTGTATCCTTCTGATCCACACTTGGGCCCATTTTGTTCATATGATCTCTATGTCCTTCAACATAACAAACTAGGGCCATAACCATTATCTTGCAGGTATGCCCTACCGTCATTCGCACACTGCGGCGGAATCGACCTATTTCTAACTTGAACTTTACTATTGCTGAGGGTTTATCGCTGATGGACTCTCTCACACGCACTTGAGTGCTACTAGCAATCTTATCCACCCTCTTGATTTACTATTGTGAGGTCTAAGTAGCTTTATAAACACTAGGGGTCTAAACCTCTTTTTAATCATTTCTAGAAGCAACAATTCTAACCCTCCTTTATTAATAATTCTCAACAATATGGCATTGATACTTGCACTTTCTATTGTACTCGCACGATCATTCGTGTATTTTAGGTAATCCAATGTTAACAGTAGATAAAGGAAGGAAAATAAGCAGCTATACTAGGCCCCACACGACCAACACCTAAAATAAGATATACATGGGCCCCACACGGCCAAGAATTGCTAATTAATTGGATATTGTAGTCTTCAAGCCTCTAAGAATACAAATAATGGTCGGGACAGGGCCCCAGCCTACCCAAATGATATACAAATGAAATACTGTAATCCCTACAACCTGGCAACTCCGAATGAAAGGAGCTGACCAAACTGCTGATGCTGAACAACTACTAAGAGATCTCACAACCTGTCTGTCTAAACCTGCAGGCAAGTAATGCAGTGCCCCATAGTTGGGAATTAGTACAATATGTACCGAATATGTAAGGCAGTATTAAGCTGCATAAAAACTTCTAAAGATTGAAAGTAAGTAGAAGGAAGGGGCAGAAGTTAACCTGGAAGTATTCTTATTCCTAACCTGCATCTAGTAAAACACTACAAGTATATGAGCTACAATTGTACAATCATATATTCATAAGCTATAGCTAGCAAACAAGAACACAAACAAGAACCTTACCTGACCTCCATAAGCCTGGAAGGTACAATCAACACAGAATAACCCACCGAGACCCCCATAAGCCCAGACAAGTACACTTCAATCTATATACCCCTATCCAGGTTCCTATGACTCTACCGATGCTACAGCCAACCTACCTGTCCCCTGGGTCTGCAACTGAACCCTCTTGGCTCCTGATCTGTAGCTGTGTTTGAGTCCGGTGGACTCCTGATAACTGCACCCTGGGCACCAGGCTCGACGAGGGTCAGTGATGCCGATACGACATAAAATTAATAGTCAAGCCATGGAATGGACTGTGATATGTCCCTTGGGCCTCTGCAACATCCCTTGGGACGACATATTTCTCCTTGGAGCAATGTCATATAGCCTCTGTAGGCAACGACTACTAGATGGCAGGTTTTCACTCAGTCACTAGACAACCCTAGTGGCGCTAACTCTAAAGTATTTCCATCCTATCTAAATTTCTGACCCTAGGGCGTGAAGGTACTCTAATGTCCTCTGGGCATGCTTCACTGACAATACAGGTGCCAAACTGCTAGTTATATTGCCTAACTGCGCCTATGTTGCTCAACTTACTAACTCAGGCCCAATAACTATCCACGAGCTTCTAAGGTCTAGGCCTGAAAATGAAACATCCAATTCTACTAACACAATGAACTAAAGAACAGAGGAGTTCCTACGATGCTTCTAGCATGTGTCACACTTAACATGTTCTTTCCTAATAAGGGATATTGCGATATAATCATTATGCATTTTCTAGCAGCTAACCACAACATATGTAACCATAATCTATTGATAGCAGCTAATCACAACATACCTGATCCCTAGATACTAACATCAGCTAATTACGACATATATGATCATTGTCTATGTTTAAAACATAGGTCGTTTAACTATACGATTAGAATAACTTGTCTAAAGAACTAAGCCTTAACATACCTCGAATGCCGATTCACGTTTAGCTAAAGAGTTTCAACTTGAAAATGGTGATTCCACCCAACTGCAATCCTTATACTGAGCGAATAGGTCTAATTTCAATACTAAATTCGGCAAGTAATGATAACTTTCGATAATAATATTAACAATGATAACTTTCGATAATAATATTAACTATAATTTAATTTAAAATAACTCGGCCGAAAACCTACAATTTCTCGAGAGATTAGAAGGGAGAAATGCTTACCTAATGCCTATGACCGAGTAGGAATCAATTTGGAGCAATTCCAACAACTTTTACTCGGTGGAGTGAATTTTCATCAAATAACTCCGTAGTAATGTTTCCCGTAAGCTTAGAACTCATTACCCGAAGTTAATTTGAGATTGGACAACATTTGGTAGCGTAATTGGACGAAAATCGATTGAAAATGTGCGGGCTTCTAACTCTCTGGTCGTGGGTCTAATTGATGAAATAATTTAAATGAAGTGAAGGAGGTATATATATACACTTGAGGCCGGTGGCAGGGCGGTGCCTTGTGCTAGCCATAGTGCCAGCAGGCCCCCGACTCCGCACCTCCCATCGCACCCTATGCCTGGCATGCCACGCTGGCCAGCACACTGCCAGCTGGCGCATCGCACTGGCCCATCCCCGCCTAGCCTCGCCCGAACCTACTTCTGAAAATTTTTCCTCACACGTCAAGCTCTTCTTATTCATTACAAATATATGCATACACCTACTAACCATTAACATTTACAGGGTGTAACATCCTCACCCCCCCCCCTAGGAACATTCGTCCTCGAATGTCATCTTCAACTTACAAAAGTTAACTCTTTTGACTAATACTTAGAAAAATTTTGGCAAAGCCTCCTCTGTATTATGGATGATATGGAAACCTAAAACGCAAAAAAGTCCAACACAAGCGTCTTATAGGACACTACTTGAAAATGAAGCACAACTCTATCAAATATAGTATAATCAACTGATAATAATAGCAACAAGGTAAACTGCATAACATATGGAACTATTTTGTCATAACTTAAATCATTCGGGTCTATATATTATCATTGTAAATATTTCGTAGCTTTCTAATCCATTTCTTCTATATTTTTGTTCCCCCATGATACTGCAATGAGCTACAACTCTAGTTCTCAAGATGGCTCTTGTAACTATTAAAGTCCCTCTGTGGAACAGTGCTTTTGTACCCGGAACATCCTCGATTGAATTATCTAAAACAAGGCTTTTTACACGCTCGTGTAGTGTTGATAAACAGATCCTAGCCCCGAAGGCAACTTTATCTCATAAGCCTATTGGTCGTTCTTTCGGAGGGTCCGGTATAGCTTAACGAATCTAGGGCTGGACTTACCTTGCTTGTCAGATCTCATAACACCCTTCATTGACATAGTTTTTTTTGTACATCCAACCATTGCTTCAATTTCTAACTTCTCCATATGCTAAAGTAAGACTTCCGACGACCCTGGGCAGCCGATACATATCTCCGAATTAGTTTAACTATTTCCCTCCGACTGATGCAGTATGTTCATTTCAATTATCCCTGACTTATCTGCTTCAGACTATCATATAGGATCTGCATTTCCACCCATAACAGATCTCTGGGCGTCTGAACCGTGTGCTCTACTCTGCTATTTGCTTGGTGACGTTAGCCGTACTTAAATTAATGTGCACCCCAATTTGTTCTAATAGCTTCCCAGATCCTAGTGGTGTGTTGTGCCCCTCTGTCATAATTTATTAGATGCTTGGGCTCCACGCAACCAAACTACTTCTTAAATATTTAATTCGGCATAGCCTTTAGCTGAAATATAATTCCATCCAGGGAGAAGTGAGTTGAACTTGTTAGCCTTTCTATACTGACTCAAATGAGGTCAATTTAAACCTGGCACGAGGTAATCATGTAACTATATTCATGTCGATTACTTTCCACTTCCTTTCAAGCACGACCTTTTCCTGAATTAGCCTGATTCGTTCTTGGTGTCCAGCCTCCCCTGGCTAATCATTAGAGTTTCGTGCTATGACTCAACGATATCTTCCTTCTTCCCATACCATCAGTAGGTCTCTCATTACGACCTGATGTATTTTCATTAACCTCTAGGTGGAGGGATTAACGGACATGGTGCACCTTCGCCATAGTCTGCTAATGAAGTCCTGTCACCTTGGAACACAAAGACGACCTCTAGGTCTCATAACTTCGTCCTTTATTATCTTATGGCCAATAATTCCCTATTGTGCCTTGTCTCTAGGTTGTACTAGGTTAGAGCCTCTGTGTCGCCACTCCCTTACCTTCACACGGGTGGTGATATTGCAGCATTCTAGATTATAACCTCACTATTTGTTAACTGTCAGCCCGATGCTTATTTCTCAATGTTCAGCGGTGGTCCCATGCTCTGTCAATCTACTTCAACCTGGAGGTGATTCTGTTTCCCTCCAGAGTTAGATACTCATGCCTTTTCCCTTCCTTTTGTAGACTGAGATCTGAGGTTCGTGCCCTCTGCCTCATACAAAGATATCACTAACCAAGTCTACCAACCTATATCCTTTTGTTCCACACTTAGGCCCATTTTGTTCATATGATCTCTTTGTCCTTCGACATAACAAATTAGGTCCATAACCACTATCTTGCAGGTATGCCCTACCGTCATTCGCACACTGCGGCGGAATTGTCCTATTTCTGACTTGAACTTTACTATTGCTGGGGGTTTATCACTGATGGACTCTCTCACACGCACCTGAGTGCTACTGGCAATCTTATCCACCCTCCTGATTTACTATTAAGAGGGTCTAAGTAGCTTTGTAAACACTAGGGGTCTCAACCACTTTTTAACCATTTTCGGAAGCAACAATTCTAACCCTCCTTTATTAATAATTCTCGACAATATGGCATTGATACTTGCACTTTCTATTGTACTCGCACGATCCTTCATGTAATTTAGGTAATCCAACATTAACTATTTTCCTTGCCTAATTCTTATTGTCTACTAAGGGAGCCAACTCATATATATATATATATATATATATATACACTATACTACCTGACCTCCCACTCCGAGGCTGTAGAAATAACTGGGGACAATTACTGACATATCTATCACCTTATGAAGTTCCTGGTGCCCCGGGAGGGTGATGGGAGGAATTTAAAAGACGTCTGCTGCCCTTAGGCTGACTATCCCCCAAACGTGTTACCTCATTGGTACTTTCTCCTGTTGTTGAAGTTACTTGCGGCTGGCTGGAGTCTGTCTTACATCACATATTATTCTAGACAGACATAGCAATGAAAGCTTAGGGACTCAACCCTGTACAATTCGGCTCTATAGCACCATCTGAGAAGAAGAAAGGGTAACCATACTATCATGCCTCGTAGCCTCCTTCCTATGGAATGTGGTGTATAACACACCCATAGACAAGACTCCACTAGACACGGCTTGCAGACACCCTAGGATACGACCTGCACTGATACCAAGTTTTTCATGTTCCACCTTAGGAGGCATGACTGACATCTAATGCCATACTGGAATCTGGGCTGACCTGGCTGGGCATAGGCACCTCTAATGCTTACCAATGACTCAAATTCAAGAAAACAAACTACTATATCTCGGCTGTAAACACAGCCTCAGGCCGACAAGGCCACGCATCACCTATAAAAGAAAATAACTAACCCAGCCAACATATATTAATAGGGATCCTATGTGGACCGACAAGACCACCATGCTATTTAGTTATAACAGGAAGGCAAATAAGCAGCTATACTAGACCCCACACGGCCAACACCTAAAATAAGACATACATGGGCCTCACACGGCCAACAACAGCTAACTAACTGGATACTGTAGTCTGCAAGCCTCTAAGAATACAAATAATCATCGGGATAGGGCTCCGGCCTACCCAAATTCTATACAAATAAAAGATTGTAATCCCTACAACTTGGCAACTCTGAATGAAAGGAGCTGACCAAACTGTTGACGCCGAACAACTGCTAAGAGATCTCAAAACCTGTCTGCCTAAACCTGTAGGCAAGTAAGGCAGCTCCCCACAGTTGGGCATCGAATATGTATGGCAGTATTAAGCTGAATAAAAACTGCTAAAGAATGAAAGTAAGTAGAAGGAAGGGGCAAAAGTTAACCTAGAAGTCTTCTTATTCATAACTTGCATCTAGTAAAACACTACACGTATATGAGCTATGACTGTACAATCATATATTCATAAGTTATAGCTAGCAAACAAGAACACAAACAAGAACCTAACCTGGCCCACATAAGACTGGAAGGTACAATCAACACAAAATAACCCACCGGGACCCCCATAAGCCCTGACAAGTACACTTCAATTGATATACCCCTACCCAGGTTCCTATGACTCTACTGGTGCTACAAACAACCTACCTGTCCCCTAGGTCTGCAACTGAACCCCCTTGGCTCCTAATTCGTAGGTGTGTCTGAGTCCGGTGGACTCCTGATAACTGCATCCTGGGAACCAGGCTTGACGAGGGTCAGTGATGCCGATACAACATAAAAATAATAGTCCATCCATGGAATGGACTATAATATGGCCCTTGGTCCTCTGCAACATCCCTTGGGACGGCATATTGCTCCTTGGAGCAACGTCATATAGTCTCTATAGGCAACGACACAGCTAGTAACCCTGGGATGGTCATGGAACGCTCCTATGTGAGGGCAATCCCAATCGATGTATTCTACTGAAGTCTCAATTTAGCCACTCAAAGGGCGTATCTGGCCTTCTAGGCCTAACGCAACTGCTGCTCACCCCTAGAATAATATGTATAGTTGTTAGCAGGCACACCCTGTGTACCTGTATCTGATCAGAGGATCCTGATAGTGATCATAATCTCTAATGGTCTAGACCGGATAGGGAAAGGTCTGGAGTGGCCTAACAATACTCTGGATGTCCTACTTGGACAATTATAACTCATAAAAAAAGGGTCGCAGATGACCAATTACTTAATTCATTTGCCTAGAACGACTGCAGGATTGCTACAGATCGAACATGCTTTTGAGCGGTCGGTCCCTACTTCTACATTGGCAGCCTACTAAAATTCTTCGCCTGAGGGTGATACTGTCTAACATGGTTCTAGTCCTATAGACCTTAACATGGTCTGTTCGGATCTTATATGACTCTTCTGGATGATTCCTAACCTTGTAGGTAAGTTTACATGGACTTAGCCACTCATGGAAACCTGTAAGGTCCACTTCCTTAGGGTACCCATGGGTCTATCTGACCTGAATAGCTGGGATGGCTTCCTGAGCAACCTATATGATGAATACTTAGGCAACTGGAACTGACAGTAACTGGCAGTAGCTAACTGATGGCAGGCTGTCACTTAGTCACTAGACAACCCTAGTGCCGCGGACTCTGAAGTATGGTCATCCTATCTAAATTTATGGCCCTGGGGCATGAAGTTATGTCAATGGACTATGGGCATGCTTCACTGACAATAAAGGTGCCAAACTGGTAGATATATTGCCTAGCTGTGCCTATGCTGTTCAACTTACTAACTCAGGCCCAATAACTATCCACGAGCTTCTAAGGTCTAGGCCTGACAATGAAACATCCAATTCTACCTAACATAATGAATTGAAGAATAAAGGAGTTCCTACCTAGCATGTGTCACACTTAACATGTTCTTTCCCGAAAAGGGATACTGCGATATAATCTTTATACGTTTTCTAGCAGCTAACCACAGCATATGTAACGATAATCTACTGATAGTAGCTAATCACAACATACCTAATCCTTATATACTAGAAGTAGCTAATTATAATATATAAGATCATTATCTACATTTAAGACATAGGTCATATCACTGTACGATGAGAATAAATTTCCGAAGTAATAAGCCTTTACATACCTTGAATGTCGTCTCGTTTAGCTAAAGAGTTTCAACTTGAAAATGGCAGTTCCACCCAACTTCAATCCTTATGCTGAGAGAATAGGGCTAATTTCAATACTAAATTCGGCAAGTAACGATAACTTTCGATAATAATTATTAACTATAATTTAATTTTGAATAACTTGGCCAAAAACCTACAATTTCTCGAGAGTTCAGAAGGGAGAAATGCTTATAATTCCTATGACCGAGTAGGAATCAATTTGGAGCATTTCCGACAACTTTTGAGTTTTGATTTTCCTGGCAAATTTTCAAGAAATAACACCGTAGTAATGCTTCCCGCAGGCCTAGAACTCATTACCCGAAGTTAATTTGAGATTGGACGGCATTTGGTAGCATAATTAGATGAAAAACGATTGAAAATATGCGAGCTTTTAATTCTCTGGTAGTAGGTCTCATTGATGAAATAATTTAAATGAAGTGAAGGAGGTATATATATATGCACTTGAGGCCGGTGGTAGGGGGCACCCCGCTTCAGCCATCAGTCGGCAGGCCCCCCACGCTGTGCTTCTCATTGTTATGCCTGGCGCGCCGCACTGGCACGTCGCGCTGGCCCCTCACGGCCTAGCCTTGCCCGACCCTTCTTTCAAGGCTTTTTCCACACGCGTCAAGCTCTTATTACTCGTCACAAATCCACACGTATGACTACTAATCATTAACATTTATGGGGTGTAACATTTTAATTCAGGTCGAAAATCGACCCTCGGGGCCCGCTAACAAAAACTGAAATAAATTACAGCATTGTGTTCCTCGAAGGTTCAGGAACTCATACTAGAAATTTAGGCAAAAACAGAGATCCTTTCTGGGCTCAAATCATCCCATAAATATCAAGATCATAAAAGAAAAATTCTAGAATTTGGAGCTCAAAAACACGAATTAAACACAGAAATAAAGTTGTAATTAGCTAAGGAATAACGAGGGGAAGATAATGTACCTATTTTCCCAAGAATCCTCTAAGAAATGGTGGAAATCACCACTTATAGAGCTCTTAACAATGGTGGGTCGAGTTTTGCATGATATGAGCTGAAAGGAAAGTGATCTGCCTATAAAGTTGTCGATTTTTTGCTACAATGGACCACCAGAATTCATTCGGAGTGCCGTGAATGCAAACCTTATATGTATTCCAAGTGGAAACAGCATTCCAATCTCAATGAAATCAACGAAATGACCATTGGAGGTCGCCTTGAAAAGATGAACACCAAAATCAACACTTAAACCACATAAAAACAACCACCCAAACGCCCAAAATGAGTCCAAAAGCCTTGGGAGCCAAACTAAGGGTCCCACTAGCCTAAAATCCACATTATGGAGCCAATGACGTAGACAGAATTCTCATCTGGGACCATTTACTAAGAATGTTGACCGAAGTCAACCATTTCGATCTAGAAACTCTAACTAGGAAATCTTTTCAAAACTCGTCCGAAAACTTTGGGAACCATGCTACCTATCCCCACAAGTCACAAAAGCAGTGTAGAAGCCATGGAGAGGGTCGAAATGATAAAAACGTACAAAAGTAAGGAAATTACTAGGAGGGTCATTACAATAGGGTTGCAAGATAAATCCATATCCACCACCACATTAAGGTGTAAAGAAGAGAAACTTCTCAAATAATTGTTATATTAGAAATAACAACATTCATCCCTACATATAGGGAAACCTATCTCAAATAGCATGAGATTTGAATTCTACTTTTATAGAAATAGTAAATACTAAAATCAAACTAGAAAACTTTTAAACTAGTAAAATATTTTCTTGTTTTATACCTCGTAGACTCTGTTTAGGTAGATGTCCTAATGTACAATGACTTTTAGTTTTGGGGACGTAATAGATATTCATTGTTACAAGACTTCTATATTTTAAAGATATTTATTTTATGGTATGAGTATTGAGAAATGGATGAACTAGTTGAGACACCGTGATTCACCCACCGTGAGAAATTAGTATGGGTGCCAATCATAGTCATTTGGGTCGTGAAAAAATAATACCAAAATTCTTTTAAAAAATGATCTAACAAAAGTAAGGGGAAAAGTGCAATCTTTGTACCCAAAATACGTGCCCAAGAAACACTTCTTTAGGCATTGATTTAGCCCCGTGTTGGGCATTAATTTCAGCATTTTTGGGCTTGAATTTCTAGCACCTTTGTGCATGCAAATCAGGCTCTATTTGGGTCTCCACGTGGCAGCTCCTTTGGCTCTCTTTTAAGCCTCCATTTGGCATATAAAAATCATTTTCTTTGGCCTCTCATTGCGGCTATACATGGGGGCCAATATTCTTTATCTTGGACTTGGAGTTGGACCATAAAATATGTGTAGAACCTAGCCCACTCATTGTTATAATTCTTAGCCTCGTTCTTGGGTTCTACTTTCATGATAAGCATCTTCTTAATCTTCCATTAAAGCCCGTCAATCTTTAATGGAGGTATGCTACCATGGATGCGATTAAGAATACACAATTCCCTATTATAGTTCATGAGGAGATTCATATGCTCTCCCAACCAGTTCTCATTACCAACTAACTCCACCCTCTAATCAAGGCCAAAGACCAAGAGAAAATGGACAAGATCTTCCCAACATGTTTGTTTAGCAAACTGGCTTAAGATTGTGCTAAGGTAAAGACATTATTTATCCACCTCTTTAATATTTTTCATTTTAATATATTTGTACTGAAAATATTTTGTTTTTGTTTATAGGGTAATATCTTGATCTTCATAAGGCTTTAGCAGATTCTCAAGGAGAAAAACGATTTGACTGCCAAGCATGAAAGGTTGAGGTAGAAAGTGGTTGAATGAGGGATAAATTTGTTGATGTGTAGGCCTTAGAATTAAAACTTTCTGAAGCATAAGTCTTGATGATCAAACTAGCTCAAGTCGAGGAGGAGAAAAAGGTCTTTTGCTGGGAGACCAACAACATAAGCTTAAAGTTTGTCAATCTTTGAAAAGAGAAGGCCAAGCACCTAGAAGCTTTTGAGGCCAATGCTCAGAGAGACCCCTAATCGAGGAAAATCTCTGAGTTTAAGACCAAACTATTGCCTCCAGGGATTCTTCAGTGGACAAACTAGAAGCTCGAATCGAATAACACAAAAAGTGAGTGAAGCAAGAGTAGGCCTTTAATATCAGCACCACAAGAAAGATGTCCCCTTTATATAAGATGAATAGAAAATTAGTGCATTTCTTGAAAGATAATAATTTCAAGGTTGCTTCTCTCAAGGACCAATAGGAGATATAGGTCATTCACGGTTTATGGGTTATGCGGCAAAAGACTTTGAAGAAGGTTAGGATCGGCTCTATAAACATTGATGAGCATATTGTTAGTGCCTGGTCCCTTAAGTGTTCTTATTGAATTGGTTCAGAAGGACCATTCTTTTTCCTTTGATGATGACCTTTTATATTATGATATTAGATAGGACGAAGAAAAGGAAGAAGTGTACATCGAGATCTAACCCGCATGTCCTATCAAGGATCAAACTCGTCCTGTAGCTTTTGCTTTGCTTTCTTCCTTATCTATTGTTGTTCGAGATCTTCCTCAAGACCTTGAAGCACTCATGGATAATCAGTGGTTTCCTTATTCTTAACTTCTATCTTTGTAAAATGTACTTCTTCTAGCCTTATGTGTACGTTTTAATGCAAAGTTCCATGGCTTTTGATACTTGACAATTTTTAGTTTATGCTATGTTTATCTATTTTATTCCTCTCTTTTGAGCTTATATTTGAAATTATTATTTAGCTTTTGAGATTTAAGCTTTATGAATAAGCTATTCAATCCAGTTTCTATCCAGATCTACTTTTTTCTCTAATGTTTTGTTACATTGATTTTTGTTTTTTCTAGACGAGGCTTATTTCATTCATTTTTTGCAATTTATTTCATGATTAGGGCTATTTGAATTCATTGGGTTGGCTTTTTTACTTTGTTTTTATTTGGGAGTTTTGCTCAACTAGTTTTAGAGTTATTTTATTTTTGGGTAACTTCATGAGTTAAGGCACTTGTATTAATTAGTGCTTATGAATAGGACATATCTCATTCAATATTAGGCTCAATAATATACTAAATTGGCTTTAACAGGATGAGAAGTAACATTTAAAATACACCAAAGGAAATTTTATAAACTCATAGCTTTTTCACCATAAAAAGAGAGAAGGTCAACCTTAATAAGATGTGTTCCTACTGCCTTTTTGTGTCAACTAAAAGCTTACATGGTGCAAGATGTAAAAAAAATTAGTTTATGTGAGCAATATCTGTATTGTCGTCTTGAGTGGTCAATCGATAGGCTTTTTCATCTTTAGGACTTAGTTATGCGATCCCTAGTCCGTAGCTCAAAATGATTGGGGGGTTTACCTTTTACCAGTTCTTGATACTTCTATATTTGTGGGATACAAAATCTTACTTTTGTTAGTTCTCGGTGTTTGTTCATCTTCGGTATCCCAGAATCTTACTTATGTTAGTCCCGGTGTCCTTGCATCTTCGGGAATTCAGAGTTTTGCTCTTGTTAGTTCTCTATTTATTTGCATCTCAGGGCCTTTATCCTTTTTTTTGATGTATTGATTCCCTTTTTCAATTATTCTCTCGTAACTCCACTTCCCATAGTATCTGAGAATAAAGGATGAAGACATAGATGTTGGATACCTTTATCAAAAGAAACAACACGATCGCTTTTGAGTTCATAATGTGCTTGTTGCTACTTCATTAAAAACCTTGCTACAAAACCTAATTGGGATAAAAATTGTGCGAATAAAAAGAGAGTAGTGTGTATTTTCTTGAACCTAGTCATCCCACCGTTTTTTGATTAGCAATAATACATCTTCAAATGACTCACATTTCAATTGCTCTTTAATGGGGATCCCCCAAGTTAGCCAAATGATATGCTCCTTTATCATGTACACTGATATCAATGCATGGGCATTTCCAATTTGGATTCATATTTCACGCATTCGAATGTCAAGTATTAAGAGTGACTTTTTAAAGGACTAAGTCTTCGACTTTGAAGCATCAGAACTTGGTCCTCTGGTTATAGTATCTTTCCATTCTTTATTTATGAGTCTCTATTTGAACTAATGTTAATCCCTGATGTCCTTCAACACATCCAACTATATACTCATAACTTTATTATTTTGGGTTTGCCGGCATGTTCAAACTTTAAACTCGGCTCCTCGATCTCCATCAGTATCAAGGCTTCCAACCTATATACGTGTGAGAAAGGGGTTTATTTGATATTGAATTTGGAAGTAGTGCAATGTGCCCAAAGCACTGGGGAAAACTCCTCAACACAGTTGCCTTTAGCACTTTCCAGCCTCTTGTTGAGGTTAGCCATCACGATTTTGTTGGTTGATTTTGCTTGTCCATAGGCATTTGGATGATATGGAGATGATGTGATCTTTTTTATCTTCAACCTCTCAAGAAATTTAGTGACTTTGGAGCTGATGAATTATATACCATTATTGCATAAAAGGTCATTTGGTATTCGAAGCGACGTAAGATATGATCCCATATTAAATCTATTATATTTCGTTTGATAGATTGTCTTGTAAGCACATGGTTCAATACACTTAGAAAAATAGTCAGTCATAATTAAAAGAAATATTATCTGTCCCAAAGTTGGAGGAAAAGGTTCAACTATGTCTAGCCCCTATTTCATGAAAGGCCATAAGAAAATGGTTGGATGCAAAAGTTCTGCTAGTTGGTGAGCCATTTGGAAATACCTCTAGCATTTTTCACATTTTATTATGAATGCCTATGAGTCTTATTCTATTTGGGACCAATAATATCTGGCTCTAATTACCTTCAACGCTAAGGACTTGGCTCTAGAGTGATTACAACAGACTCCCTCATGAACTTCTCTTAAAGCATAATTGACTTTGCCCGAGCCTAAACATCTTGCTAATGGACCCAAAAAAGATCTTTTGTATAAGTTCTGTCAATGAGAAAGTACCTAGTTTCCCTCATCTTAAGTGTATGATAGGCCTTTGGATCAGTTGATGTCTCGCTATTCCTTAAGTATTTGACAAAATCAATTCGCCAATGCCAAATCAAGCGTGTTGAATCGACCTCTATGCGGTTGGCTGCTTCTAATGTTGAAAGATACAAACTTACTATCGATCCAACATCAAGATCATCTAATTTAGTTGATGATTTGAGATTAGCTAAAGAATCTGCTTTTATGTTCTCTTCTCTAGGTATTTGAGTTACCTTAAAATCTTTGAACCGATAATGCGGTGCTCGAACCTTTTCTAAATGCTTCTATATACTTTTATCTTTAGCATTATAGTATCCCAGTATCTTCTTCACTACCTATTGAGAATCACATTTAAATTTTAATGGTGTTAGATCTGAGCCCTCGAGCTAATTCAATAACTATAAAAATGGTGTCATACTCAGCCTCATTGTTAATGAGAAACACAATAGATAGCCTAACTAAGCATTTTCTCTTGTTGGGATAATTAGGACTATATCAATTTTGTACCCTTCACATTAGATGTTCCTTTTGTGTATAAAACTATGTGATATATGATTTATCGAGACTAGGAAGTCTCCTTCTTGACTTGCGGTATCAATTTCTAACCGAAATCAACCACTAAACTGGCAAGGACTTGGGACTTAACGGAAGTTCAAGGCTAATACACAATATTGAACTCACTTAACTGTACCTCCCACTTTCCATTCTACTCGATAGTTCTAGTTTGTGAAGGATATTTTACAAAGGATATATCATCACTAAAAATATTAGGTATCATTAGAAATATGGAATCTACTTCCAAGAAGCCATCACAAGGAATAAGACCAACTTTACCAAATGCGAATATCGAGTTTCCACATTTACCAATATTTTGCTGACATAATAAATAGGGAATTGCATACTTTTTTCTTCTCTAATTAAAAATTTTAACAATGCTAAGTAATGAAGCATCTATTCACCATTAAGTGGTTTTTCCATTAATAATAGGCTAGTCAAATATGTTTCAAGTCCTGCATTGCCTACTAACACTTTGAGGTCCACTCGAATTGGTTTGTCTTTTTTAGCAGAGAGAAGAAATGATGGAATTTCTCTAATGACCTTGAGATAAACTTGTTGAGGGCTTCCATGTGATCGGCGAGTCTTTTCATAACCTTCACACCATCGAGTATTTCTGGTATCTCTTCAATCACTATTGTCTTATCCAGATTTATCTCAATGCCATTGTTTGATATGAGAAATTCGAGGAATTTACTGGACTATACACTGAAGGCACATTTCTTTAGACTGGGTTTCATCTTGTGTTTCCTTAAGACATCGATGGTCTCCTACAAATGAAGCAAGTGATCTCCTGCATTCAAAGACTTTACAAGCATTTCATCGATATAGAATTCCATGGTTTTACCAATCTGTTCCTTAATCATTTTATTCATGATTCTTTAATATTTGGCACCTGTATTTTTCAAACCAAAAGGCATTACATTGTAATAATACGTGCCAAAACTAGTGATAAATGATTTCTTCTCTTGATCTTGTGGATTCATCTGTATTTGATTATACCCATAATACACATCAAGAAAACTCATTAGTTCATGCCCTGTTGTGGCATCAATCATTTGATCGATGTTCGACAACTAAAATGAATCCTTTGGGCAAGCCATGCTCAAGTTCTTAAAATCAATACACATTCTAAATTTATCAAATTTCTTCAGTACGACCACCACATTAGCCCACCATTTTGGATAATGTACCTTTCAAATGGAACTGATGTTAAGTAGTTGCCTTACGACCTTTTTAACAAACCTATTTTTTTTCTCAGAAATGGTGTGCTTCTTTTGTCTTATGGAGAAAAAATGGAATCTACTCCTAGCTTGTGAACCAATATGCCTGGTGGGATACCTGTGATATCTAGGTGGGACTAAGAAAAATATTCAGCGTTAGCTTTTAAGAATTTAATGAGTTTTGTTAAGCTCCGGGTTCAATCCCATTGCAAGCTATACCTTTCTTTCTAGAAAATCAATAAGGAAAATCACTTTATTGAGCTCTTCTATTGTAGATTTAGTTGAATCCCTATCATACAAGATCTAAAAAGTCCTTGTCACCCGATTCTAGTCCTAATCTATGCCATTTGATAATGGAGTTCATCTTCCCTGTCAGTCCTATGGTTTGGATCCGACCTTTGTGATTGATATTTGGTATTTCCTTGAACGATCTATATCTAGTCTTGGCCTAAAGTGACCACAAACATTTTTCTTGTCGCATACAACTCCTTTTTGATTTTCTTAATCCCCCCTGGAGTTGGGAATTTTATCATCTAATGGAAAGTTGAGGGTACCACCCTCATGGAATGGATCCATGGCCTACTAATGATGATATTATATTCCATCTCTCCATCCATCACATCAAATTGGGTTTGCTTGATTACTTCTTTTGTATTTGTTGGTAGCACAACCTAACTTCAAATCATTTCACTAGACATGTTGAAACTAGCTAAAAACTTTGTCTCCAAAATTAACTTATCGACCAACTTCATTTTGTTCGAGGATCCGCATATGAATGATGTTAGTTGAGCTACCTGGATCAAAAAGCACATGTTTAATTATAAAATTATCTATGTTTAAAGAGATTATCAATGCAATGTTGTATGTGAATTCTAATCCATTCAAATCTTCATTATTGAACGAAATTGGTTCCAAATCTGGAAATTCCAAATGCCTTTTTACTATTAGTCGGTAATTTGGTCTTTTTTGATGCAGGGAGAGTTATTCTGATGACCTCTTCTCCACCAATATCATGTTGATCATATGTCGAGAATTATCAAGCTTGTCTTTGTTGATCTCCTCTTCCTTCCCATATTTTTCTTTGGCTCTGTCACTTAGGAATTCCTTCAAATGACCATTCTTGAGCAGTATGACCACTTCTTCTATGTTTACTTGTGTCTCTTGGTATTTGCACCATATGTTTTGGTCCCTGAAGTCGAGATCCGACCTTATGCGTTTTAGGCAACACACATCTTTTATGTTCCTTTATGGCCGAGACTAGCTGCAGCAGGTTGACTCTAAGCCATATTCAGACAGCCTCAGAACCTCTTCTACCGCATAAGTTGAGTTAGAGGTCCTAATCACCCCTTTGCTTTGCAACCCCTTGTGACATCGATCCATATCGCTGTGCTTGTCAAATCGAAGCCTGTCCGCCTGTTGTGAACTTCTTTCACGTCGACTATAGCTTGTCCTTATGCTGGACAGGTAGGGTGAGAATTGACTCTTTATAGATTTTGTGTTTGATTCCTATACCTTGTTCATCCTGCTGTGAGATCGCTAATAATCACCTTTAATCCTGATTTTTGACTTATATGAATTGTGCACATCAATCCAGGTTGTGGCCTTAAGCTCTGTTAATCTTTCTCTAAGCTTCAATGGTGCAACTGAACTGTCAGGTGTTCAGGCCTTTTGTGAAAGCCATTACTACCTAATCATCTGGAACAAAAAGCAATAACATCCTTTCTTTTTGTAACCTGATAACAAAGTCTCAGAGCAACTCGGACTTGCATTGCTCAATCTTGAAGATGTCTGCTCTTCTGGCTTGTACCGTTTTGGCTCCAGCATGTGCCTTGATGAATCTATCAGCAAGCATAATAAATGAATCAATTGAATCTTTAGTTAATAAACAATACCAAGTAAGTGCTCCTCCATTTAGGGTTTCTCCCAACATTTTGATTATAACTGATTCAATTTCATCCTTAGTCAAGTCGTTCCCTTTAACCGTTGTTGTGAATGCTATCATATTCTCGTTTGGATTCCTGGTTCTGTCATACTTTGGAATGTCCAACATAATAACCCTCTTTGGTATCAGCTTTAGTTCCACGTTGGGTTTGTATGACTATTGTTCATATCTTTAAGAATTTGGTCCTTTCATGAGAGTCGATACCTCGGGTACCGAATCCATGCAAGCATGCAACTCCTTCAAGCCCTCTTTTAAGCTTATTTTAATTTCTTCCCTGAAAGATTCTATAACTGGAACTCCAATATCGGATCCACTTCCAACATATGAATCTCTTTGGGTTTATGGTAGCTGACTGCTTATCCTTGCATTGTTGGATGCCATCGTGGCTAATGCCTTTTGTAGCTCCACTACTTCTTTGTCTTGTTCTTCCATATGATCCATTCTAGACATGTGTTGGGCAGTCAAAACCTCCATATCCCCTTTGATGTTGTTAAAGCTGGTTTGACCGTTATTCCCTTGGTGATCCACCTCTTCATGTGTTCTTTTCCCACTCCTCTTTGCGTTTTATCATTTTTCAAATCCATCGTATCTAGATCAACTTCTTCCTCATCATCGATGGTAGGTCAATTATCAATGCGAATCGCCTGGTCCTGAGCAGCATTGAGGAGCCAAACTTCCAAGACATTTTCATCATTTTCATTTATGTTTGACATCAATTATTTCTTGCTGAAAAACAAAAAAAGAAAACTTGAATAGGTTAGTGAAAATAGAATTAGTGAGTTAAACCAACATCGCAGTTGTTTAGGCCCCATGACGGGCACCAGAATTTGGATAATTGAATTTATAGTGGGGTCAAGGACAAACAATATTTTTTGACTCACGAATTTGATATAGGCACGAGCTAATAAAGGTATATGTTAACATGATTAACGTATGAAAGACAATAGATAAGGTATTTAGAATAACAAGATTCAAACCAACAAGTTTTAATATAAAGCCTAAGATCTGTTCACAGCTCTTGGATCTTGGATATCCGAAATGTATGCTCTTAGCTAGCTTTCTCGGGAGTTTGATAAGTAAAAGAGAACAAGAGAGATTTTATGAGAGTAAGTAATAAAGTATGTTCTGTTGCGTCTTTCACTAACTACCTTTTATAAGTGAATAGTGTTGTTATTTATAGGCATTAGTAATAGTATAATGACAAATAAGATGGCTCCACCTAGACTCTATTAGTACATAGAATAATATAATTATCCTATCCATGTAATTTCGTTACATATTGTGAGCTAACAATCACCATGATTGACGGTCTTTCCTATATGTCGCTGTCCTTTTCATTATAACTTCGAGCCTTGAATCATAATGCTGGATATGAGTCGGTGTTCTTCCCTTACAGTTTTCACTCTACTCATTCCCGAATCAGGTCTCCCTAGCTCCGGATGATGATTCCAAATGTGGCTTCTAGAATTTTATTTTTTTTCCTGGCAAATTCAACATTTCCTCATCAATGATACCTTAACTCTACATGACATTATCTTGCTTCGGCAACGTGTTCGATATAATCTTACCCATACAAGTATTAGTTTGCTAATGAAAAGAAGCAGTTTCATTTTGCTTCCGCAACACTGTTCCTCTTCATATCTCATTTCTTCTGATCTTCTCCTCGAGTAAAATATGGTAGCTTGACCAGCTGATTACTGAGATTTCTCTTGACCAAGTGCATCAAAATTTCTCTCTTTTTCATTGACTTTGTTTTATCAATAAGTTATTTTAGTATATGTTTTTAGAATATTTTAACTTTACTGTGATATTCTTTTATATATTAGACTAACTTTTTCATTACTACTTTAATGATTCTTCTCTTATTAATAACATAAGCATTTTTAAATTTCACTTTCAGCTTATGTAAAAAATAAAATAATAAACAGGGGAATGCCATGATCTTAATAGAAAAGAAAGTGAACACCGTGACATATATATGAGTTATATCTACAAGAACAACTCTGAAAAGACATACTTTTTGGCCATTTCAATTGATGAGCTGGAACAACTAGTTGATGAAAATGAATTGGTAAAGCAAGGAAAGCTCTGACATTGAAGGCCGTTTGAATATTGACTCCATCTATATAAAAAGGATACGTTTTAGTAGATTTAGGTCCAGTAATATTAAATATTTGTTTTAATTCATGTCATGAGTACAGAAAATATCAGATGGCTGGGATTGATTATGCATATTTGCTAATGAAATTGAAAACGTTGAAGCAAGACAAAAGAAAAAAGGGAAAAAAAATTTAAAGCTAATAATGACATTAAATACATCACGTCGGGCCTTTTGCTCTCGATTAGTGGTTGTAAATAGGGGTGGGCAAAAAAACCAAAAATTGAACTGAATTAATTCAGTTTTTCGGTTTCAGTTTTTTAAGTTTTTCGGTTCGGTTTCGGTTTTTTTAAAGCGTAATTCGGTTTTCGATTTTTTTACGGTTATGGTACACTGAATTTTTGGTTTAACTGAAAAATCAAATATTATATTATATTATATATATTATATATTTATATTTATCTCTCGATTAGTGGTTGTAAATAGGGGTGGGCAGAAAAATCGAAAATCGAACCGAATTAATTCAGTTTTTCGGTTTCAGTTTTTTTTATTTTTCGGTTTTTTTAAAGCGTAATTGGGTTTTCATTTTTTTTTCGGTTATGGTACACCGAATTTTTGGTTTAACCAAAAAATTGAATATTATATTATATTATATATATTATATATTTATATTTATAAATTAAAATAAATAATTATTTTATTTTATTTTTATAATAAATATTTACCTTAAAACTTAAAAGGTTGAAACTTGAAAGCCCTAGATTTACATTTACTCCATTACACAGCCGTCGCCCTCTCAGTTCTCTCCTCTGTCTCGCCATCACCCTCTCACTCTCAGTTCTCTCCTCTGTCTCGCCGTCGCCTGAACTCTGTCTCGCCGACTTACACTTACTCTCTATTCTCTACTCTGTCTCGCTGACTCGCTGTCGCCCTCTAGCCTCTCAAGTCGCCGCCGGCCGCCAACCTCAGCCCTCAGGTAAGTAAAACTCTAAAAGTCCTGCAAAATTTTACCAACATTTAGTCCTCAGCAACCAAAAGTTTTGGCTAGGTGAAGGAGTTTCGTACATGTTTTTTCTTTAATGTACCATTTTTGTTGCATATTTGCTTCTCATCTGGTTGTTTATGCTTGGTGCAGTATCTGTTTTTAGGGCAATGAAATGTGAATGCAAATTCATGTATAAAATTTCTTTACTTCACTTATCTTGTACTGTAATTAAACAAAGTTTCTTTTGGTATAGGGAATAGCCTCCAGGCTTTTTATAGGAATTGAAAAAGAATAATGACACATTGTTTTGCTAGTTGTCTCTAAAGTCAATTTCAATTTTCATGTATGGTTAATGAATTTTATTTACTACAATAGAAGTCCTGATTAGAAGTCCAATGTGAAACTCAGACATGGAAGAAAGCCATTAGTGGGGTAAGAAGAATGAAGAGGAAAAGGAAAATAAAATTATAATTTAACCCCTTAAATCTTAATAGTTAACAAATTCTTTGAACAACAACAACTTTGTTTTTCATATCAATTTACGTAGATACCTAAAACAGAAAGCATATTATTTACATTGCAAGCCTAGAGAGATCTTGGTTTTCTCCTAAATTAGTAACTTACTACTAATTGTTGGTTGTTGATTTATTGGTTAATTATTTATGATTATTCTTTTTAATTTTGTATAGATGGATGATGAAAGTAGAATAAGTGATGTTGGTTCAACTGACAACTCACTTGATACTCAAACTGGGGATACAAAGAAAAGGAAAGAAATGCAACCAAGATCTGGGGTTCGGGCTCATTTTGATAAGGTAGTTAAAAATGGTATTGGTAGAGCGAAGTGCAAGTATTGTAACAATACTTATGCTGCCAATTCAAGTAAAAATGGAACAACGGGTTTGAAACAACATTTGGATAGGTGCAAGGCATATAAATCTATCGTTGAAACTTCTTCTCAAATGAAAATATCTTTTCAAACTAAAGATGCCCCGCTTTGGAAATTTGAACAAGAAGTAGTTAGAATAGCTTTAGTTGAAATGATAATTATCGATGAACTACCATTTAGCTTTGTAGAGAATGGAGGTTTCAAGAAGTTTATGAGCAAAGCCCAACCTCTATTTAGAATTCCTTCCCGTAGAACAATAACAAGGGATAGTTATGAAGTTTATAGTGAATTGAGACAAGATTTGAAGAAGTCTTTTAAAGAAGTACAACCAAAGATTTGTCTTACCACAGAAACATGGACATCATTGCAAAAAATTAATTATATGTGTGTGACTGCTCATTTTATTGATAGAAATTGGGTGTTGCATAAAAGAATACTAAATTTTGCCCAATCTCTAGTCATAAGGTTGAACAAATGGCAGATGCTATTAGTAATTATTTGCTTGATTGGAACTTGGACAAGGTATTCTCTATAACTGTTGACAATGCGTCTTCTAATGATGTTACAGTTAAAGAATTGTCTAAACAGTTGAATATATGGGAAACTAATATAATGGAAGGTAAACATCTTCATGTGAGATGTGTGGCTCACATACTTAATCTGATTGTGCAAGAAGGTTTGAAAGAAATTGATCCTTCTGTTAAAAAGGTCCGACAAATGGTGAAGTATGTTAAATCATCCCCGGCAAGAACAAGAAAATTTAAGAAATGTTGTGAAGTACAAAAGGTAGAATGTGATAAAACATTGTCGCTAGATGTTCCTACTAGGCGGAATTCCACCTATTTGATGTTGGATACGGCACAAAAGTTTGAGAAGGCCTTTGATAGGTTTGATCTTTTTGATGACCAATTTAATACTTGTCTTTAAACTAATATGTGTGAAGATGGAAGTGTTGCAGGTCCGCTCGAATGTGATGATTGGGTGAATGTGAGGAATGTGGTGAAGTTTCTTGAAAGATTCTACGAGCTCATTGTAAAGGTTTCAGGTTCATATTATGTTACTTCTAATATTCATTTTGAGGATATATGTGAGCTTGATGCATATTTGAATGTGTGTTTAGCAAGTGAAGATCTTAATTTGAATAACATGGCTGAACGGATGAAACAAAAGTTCAAGAAATATTGGGGTTGTCCTGAAAAGATGAACAAAATGATTTTTATTACTTCTGTTTTGGATCCTCGAAATAAGTCTGTGTATGTTAGCTTTGCACTTGAAGAACTATTTGGGGAGGAAATAGGAAAAAAAGTAAATGAAAGAGTGCGTGATTATATGACTTCTTTATTTGGAGTGTATATAAGACATATTCAAAAGGATATAATCAATTATCTCCATCTAGATCTACTTCATCTCAGGACACATCTGATACATCTAGTTCTGACGTTTCTCTAAGTATGAAAACAAAAGCCTTGAGAACTAAGCTTTACTTGAAAAAATAAAAAGAAGATTGTGGAAGTGGAGGTGCTAAATCGAAGTTGGATAGATACATTAGTGAAGGACAAGAGCCTGATTCTGATGATTTTGATATATTAGATTGGTGGAGGGTTAATTCTCCTAGGTTTCCTGTTCTTTCAGAGTTAGCTCGTGATGTGTTGCCTATTCAAATTTCAAGTGTGGCGTCAGAATGTGCATTTAGCATTAGTGGTAGTATTCTTGATCCATTTAGAAGTTCATTGACTCCTAAATGTGTGCAATCTCTTGTTTGTGTCCAAGATTGGCATAGAGAAGAGACTAATCCTATTTGTGTTGAGGAAAGTTTGGAGTATCTTGAGAAACTTCAGCTTGGTAAGATTTTATATTTTTTAGTTGGTTTTTTAGACTTTTAAGTTTTAATGCAATAATAAATTAATAGTATACTAATTTGTGTTTTATGACATATTTGATTAAATTATCTTTAGAGATGGCAATAAATGGAAGAGAGTCTTGCATTATTGATGTATGATTGCAAATTGCAATTTTCTACTAGTGGCTACTGGTGACCGGTGAGTTGAATTATTATCTCATACTCTCATAGTCTCATTGATGATATCTTTTTGTGATATTATTTTTTTTATCTTGAAAGTTATATTCTAATTTTTGATTTTATCTTACTATTTATTAGGCTCAAGCAGAGCAATTTGATTTACTATTGAAGACTTGAAGTCCCAACTCCCAAGCAGTGAAGTTGAGCAGTTTGTGACTTTATCTTTGTGTCATTGTGTATTTGTGAATTGTATTGAATTGTGTGTGATTTTTGTATGTGTATTGTAATTTGTATGCTTTTTCTTGTGTGGGTTTGGGAATGCCAGCCCTGGTGCCATCAATTTTTGCTTTATGTCCAGACTCCAGTCTGTAGTTGCTTAAACAGTTAAATCATGGGGAGAGACTGGTATAAATTAGCCAAAGTGAGAAATATTTGGACAGTGACTGCTATACAGGCTGTATAATACAGTAGTACAGTCGTACAGGTAAAACCGAAATAACAAAAATTGCCGAAGCCGATCAGCATTTTTGTATCAATTGATTAATTAGCAGTGGTAATGCAGTTGTTATTTGTTAATGCTGGAATTTCTTATGAATTTCTTATGCAGTTGTTAACCTCATGAAGTTGTTAATTTTGACCTACAGCACTACAACCTCATGAATTTCTTATGCTCAGTGCGACTGTGCAAGTTGATTTTGTGGAACAAGTTCTTGACTTCTTGTAAATGGAAAATGTTTGTTTGTCTCCTCATGGAACAGGGTAGAAGAACAGAGAAACATGGAACAGGGAACAGGGTAGAAGAACAGAGAAACAATAAAAATGTTCCTACTCCCAAAAATCGAAATAACCGAAATAGATTTATGATTATGGTTTTTTTGATAAAATATCTTCTAAACAATTGATAAAAACAACTGAGCAGTCTCTTGCTTTAAATTCTTCTGAACAGACTGTTCGTTTATTGAATGAACGTGATATTATGCTTTATAAAAAGAAGTATAGCTTCATGCATATAGGCTTAGTTCAAATTGCTTTTAAGCCTTTAACCCTTAAAGGGTTACCTGAATCTTTTATGGCTGCTTTAAGAGATGCTAGAAATCTTAATTTTAGACAATCTCTTATGAGTTCTATTGAATCTACGGTGGCGTATGGTCCCGTATATTTCAATACTCAACCTAATTTACAATTATCTTTATCTGATGTCAATATTCTTGATGCATTAACATTAAATGTTAAAACTCATGGTTATAATTATGCTCCTGGATCTGAACTTATATGTTTATCTTATAGAATATATTATAAGTTCTTATCTACTCTTACTCCTAAATGCAAGTTGACAGATATGTCAAATGAGACTATGATATTTGAAACGAATTTTGCTAGATCCAAAGTCACCACTAGGAGACTTATTGGATGGGATGAGATTAATTTTCCCTCTACTTGGATTTTAGACTCTGTTATATCTTCGAGTCAACAATCTGAGGAAATTACTAATCATGATTATTCGCATATAAGCCAAACCCCTGAAGGCAGAATTTGCATTCAATTTGAGGATAATAAATCCTTAGTGCCTTATAGGCATTCTCATACTGGTAGTAGAAGATTATCTACTTCTGCAGGTCATTCATATATTGACCCTATTGAACCGATCTATGGTTCGGCCAGATTAAATCGTGCCGCTTCTCTTCATACGATTGACACGACTGATGGTAATAGGCGTGTTGACCGTATAAAGGTTTCTAATAATATTGTTAAAGATGATAATTCTGATAAGGATATTCCTACTGCATCCGATATGGATTTTGATTTTAATAAAACTTAAATGATTAAGTTCCAAATTGATTTTAGTCCGGGTTCACCGGCAAGACAACATATTTTAAAAGAATTTTGTCAAGATAAATGGAAAAGTTTTAAAAACTGGTACACTGAGTTTTATAACAGTGATGATAAGAGAAATATTTCTCAAGAGTTTTATGAAACTTGTGCTTTGCATAACCAAATTATATATTTCGCTCCTTGGTTTATAACCACTTACATGCCCTTATATATCAAAGTTCTTGAAAGAATTTATCAAGAAAGTAATGGTAATACCATTACAAGTATTTATCCTCCTCAAAATCCTTTTGTTTTACCAAATAATACTGGTATTACTTTTGCTGCTTTTCAAAAATTTATTGAAGATGATGTCGCCAGCAACGGTATAAAGGAAATTAATAATTTGATTTCTCAAAATAATTATTTGTCTTTATATGTTAAAGTTTTGGGAGAACATATTAGTTCACTCAATTCTAAACTTGATTATTTAACTGAGTTGGTGAAGAAGATTGGTATTCCTTCTTCTGACATGTCTATGGTTGTTCACTCTGCTCACGTTATACACAGCAAGCCTGAAACTTCTACAAGGCTAGAACCTTCTATACAGAGACCTCCAGAGATTACTGGATTTAAGATCAAATCTAGGGAAGATTTGGAAAAGCTAGTTAATGACAAACTAGCAGAGTTAAATCTTAAGCCTTTGGAGCTAGCCTCTGAATTTGCAGAGAATATTCTCGATCCGTCCAAAGATTATAAGGAAGAGACCCGATATGAACTTAATAAACTCAGAAAGTTGGGAAAAAGATATGGTGATATACCGAGAATGGATACATATTATTATCCTAGACCTACACCCCAAGATGTTTTGGTGGAAGAAAGGGATTGGAACCAAACCAACACCAGTTATAACGGTGATGCCATCTATGAATGGAATTTAGATGGTTTAACAGGTAGACAGATAAGTATTCTGGTACATCGGATGTTGATGTACTCTACGATCTGCAAAGCCACTTCGGATAAGAATACAGAAACGGTAATTTGCAGAATGATAGTTGCAGGTTTCACCGGCCAATTAAGAGGTTGGTGGGATAATTTTATGACTGCTGAAGATAGAGCAGCAATCTATAATGCTGTTAAGTCAGAACCTGGAGTTGATAACCTAGGAAGAGCCCTAGTAGCAGGAAGACAAGATTGTGTCTACACTTTGGTACTTACCATTATTGAACATTTTAGTGGTAGATTCACCAACATGTACGAAAATATTCGTACTTTGTTAAATGGGCTTAGATGTAAACATTTAGGTGAATTCAGGTCGTATAAGGACACCTTCCTTAGTCGGGTAATGGATTTGCCCGAAAGTAACAGTGACCATTGGAAAGGTAAATTTATAGATGGTTTACCTCACCTATTTGCAGAAAGAGTTAGGAAAGCTCTTAGAGGGAATAACATCCAGATTATGTATAACAATTATACATATGGGAGACTTATTGGAGTTTGTACCCAAGAAGGATTAAACCTATGTAACGAGTTAAAGCTGAATGCACAGCTTAAAAGGCAGAATCTAACTGAAAGAAACCAGTTGGGTGATTTCTGTCAACAGTTCGGAATGGAAAGAACTGTAGCATCTTCATCAAAAGGGAAGAATAGAAAAGGTAATCAGGATGATTACTATCAAAGGAAAGGTAAAAGACGACATCGTCGATCAAAAGAGGAAAGATATTTCCGAAGAAAACACCGCAAAGAGAAAAGATTTGTAAAAGACAGATCTGGAAGAGATCTGTAAGATGTTAAGTGTTATAGATGCGGTCAATTTGGTCATATTGCCCCGAATTGTAAAAAAGAGCAGATCAAGGCTCTAGCTATGGATTTAGATAATAAGTCCAAAGAACAGATTATGAAGATCATGGAAGAAACTTCAGTCAGTGAGAGTGATTATACTTCTTCTTCTGAATCTGAAGCCTCTGTTAAATTATTTGATTTACCTGATGATAATACTTGTGATAATTGTGATACAGGTGCAGGTAATTGTTCTTGTGATAATTTGGATTTTTATAAATTACAATCCCAGTTTCAAAATAATTTTGAACTTAAACCAATTACTTCTGATCATATTTTAGAATTATTAAAAGAAGTCACTGATAACGATTTAAGAGAAAAAATTATCAGTATGGCTTCTATTTCAAAATCGGCAGATAAGCCTGTTCAAAAGAAAGACATTTTAGAGGAAACTCCATATTCTATGGCAGAAGTTCAAAAAAGACTCTTGCAAAGGAACTCGCCACAAAATATGAGTTTTCCCAGTTATTCTTCTTCAATGGATGATTTAAAATTTGAAGTTGAAAAATTAAAAAATGAGATTAAATCTCTTAAACAAAATCAAATGATTTTCGACCATCGTATGAGCCAAATGGAACGTACTATGGGTCATGATAAAGGAAAAGAAGTTTTAAATGAGTCAAATGATTCAAAAGAAATTTCTGATTTTGCGAGGAAAGCCATTTCTTCACCTAATGATGATTTATTCATAGGTATGATGCAAATAGTGACTTCTCATAGATGGTATGTCAAGTGCACTATTTTAATTGATAATAATTTTTCAATTACTGAAACTGCTCTTATTGACAGTGGTGCAGATATGAGCTGCATTCAAGAAGGAATAATTCCTACCAGATATTACCAAAAGACTTCTCATAAGATTAGTTCTGCATCTGGTGATAAAATGAAAATTGATTATAAATTGCCTAAGGCATATATTTGCAAAGATAAAGTTTGCATTCCACATTTTTTTATTCTAGTCAAAGATAAAATGTTTCCTCCAATAGTACTTGGAACACCTTTTATTCAAGCCATTTATCCTCTTACCCATGTGGATAACACAGGTTTTTGTGCTACTTATAATGGTAGAAAAATCTCTTTTCAGTTTATAACTGAACCTCTTACTAGAAACATAAATTCTTTGATTGATAAAAAGATTTTTCATATGAAATCTTTACAACATGAAATTTATAGCATGTCTATTGATACTATTTTACAATCTTCCAAAGTTCAGGAAAAGATTAAATTAATTTCTGAACAATTTTCTCTTTCTATTTGTGCTGATCATCCCAGTGCTTTTTGGAATAGGAAAAAGCATGTAGTCTCTCTTCCATATGAAGATTCTTTCTCTGAGGAAAATATTCCTACTAAATCTCGGCCTTGCCAAATGAATTTAGAACTTCTTGAAATCTGCAAAAAGGAGATTGATAATCTTTTGCAAAAGGATCTTATAAAACCATCAAAGTCACCATGGTCTTGTACAGCTTTTTATGTCAATAATGCTGCTGAAAAGGAACGTGGTGTACCTAGATTGGTAATTAATTATAAACCTTTGAATAAAGTTTTAAAATGGATCAGATATCTGATCCCTAATAAAAGAGATCTTTTATCAAGATTATATGATGCCAATATATTTTCAAAATTTGATTTAAAATCAGGATATTGGCAAATTCAGCTTTTTAAAGAGCACACTTATAGGACGTCATTCAATGTCCCATTCGGGCAATACGAATGGAATGTTATGCCCTTTGGTTTAAAAAATGCTCCTTCTGAATTTCAGAAAATTATGAATGATATTTTTAATCCATATATGGATTTCATCATTATCTATATCGATGATATTTTAGTATTTTCGAAAACTTTTGAAATGCATTATAAACATTTAGATATTTTCAAAAAGATAATTATTCAAAACGGGTTAGTAATTTCCAAACCCAAAATGAGTCTTTTTCAGACAAATGTCAGATTTCTTGGTCATTATATTTATCAGGGAAAAATAGTTCCCATTCAGAGATCCATTGATTTTGCTGCAAAATTTCCTGATGTTATAACTGACAGGACGCAGCTGCAGAGATTTCTTGGGAGTTTAAATTATATTTCTCCCTTTATCAAAGATTTATCTACAGATCTGGCCCCCTTGTTTGAAAGGCCTAAAAAGGGTTATAATTTGCCATGGTCTGATTTACATACTAATATTGTTAAAAAGGTAAAAGAGAAGGTAAGCTCTTTACCATGTTTAACCCTTGCCAATCCTAACTGGCAAAAAATTATTGAAACCGATGCCTCTAATATAGGTTTCGGTGGGATTCTGAAGCAGTTTAACCCCCATGATAAAAGGGAGTATTTAATTCGTTATCATTCGGGTAAATGGACTGAGACCCAGCAAAAATATGCTACGGTGGCCCATGAAATGCTTTGTATTGTTAAATGCGTCTTAAAATTTCAAGACGATCTTTATAACAAAAAATTTCTAATTAGGACTGATAATAATGCAGTCAAGTTTATGTTTAATAAGGATTTTATACATGATGCCTCGAAAATTATATTTGCGAGATGGCAGGCCCAATTAGCGCCGTTTGATTTTGATATAGAATATAAAAAGGGAAGTGATAATTCACTACCAGATTTCCTAACGAGAGAATTTTTAAATGCAAACTAACAAAATCTGTTTTTGTTGTAGAATGAGGCCGCAATGGCCCTTCCCTCATGGAAGAGGTCGAGGAAGAGGTACTCCTGGAGGATATAGCCGAGGGAATTCAAGTTCAAGTAACAGAAGTTATACTTCTGCAGCATCAAATTCAGGAGGTAATACTTCCAGAAATACAGTCGTCAGAAGAGGAAATATGACCTTGATAAGTGAGAATATTTCTCAAAGAAGAGAAAATGAAAGCCCTTCTTCTATTAACTTGGAAGATATTCCAAGAGACAGCCCGTTATACGAGGCTCTACAACGACATATAGCCAGTAGAAGAGTGCAAAGTGATACATATGCCTCTGCTACTATGGAAACAATGGAAGAACCTAAGAATAGTGAAAAGGTTCCAAAGAAAGAAGTGATACTTCTGCTTGAAAACAAAGATATTTTGTGGAAAGAAGATATTTGGGAAATAACCCAAAAATATTTGATAGAAAAATTATATTTTCCGGGTGAGTCATACAAAACCCGAAATTACTATGAAAGTATTCTTCTGAGTACAGGAAGTGTAGAGATATCTCACTTCAAGGATAGCAGAGATGAGACAGTTTATAACTTCTCAAAATTGATCATAAAAAGAATTATATCTATGGAAGAATGGGGAATATCCACCATGAAAGAAAGACAAGTGATACTTGAAAACGGAAGAGTGAATTTCACTTATTGGGATTATATCCAGGCATTTTCATATGTATTATATTATAATAATGATAAACACAAGCATACTTGGTTTATCAAGGTATGTTCAAAGGTATTCCAAAGAACAATACCGAATTGGTTTATTCAATGGTGGACATTCCACGGCCCATCCATCAGGATATTACCTGAAAAATTAAAAGAGTTATATGACTCATGGATGCAATTATCTCCAGATTTGGACAAATTATACAAAGAAGAACATATAAGTTCTCCTGAAAATATTAGCCAGATCATGTTCTTCATAGAATTTTCTATCCCTTGGATTCATAAATGGATCCCTGAATTCGGTTATACCGAACACCAGATTCCGTGTATTTATCGGACCTACTACAACAATTTTTGGGACAAGATGATGAAGATAGACCCAAATACCCAAAGGATTTTTGGGCAAGAGACAATTGATGATATTCATAAAGCCTTAAAAACTTATAAAGACAAAGAAGAAAAGGATGTAATTAAAAACAGTCCTTTAAGGCATATCGCAAGGAAGATTGCTTACCAACCGGGAGATAAGACCCGTCAGATTGAAGATTATCTAAATTTGGTTAAAAAGAATTTAATGGAATCTTTTGATCAAATTTCAAGTAAATCAGACACATCAATGAAAAGTCTCTCAAATTACGAGGATTCACAAATGGATGAAGAAGTGGACACCGAAGATGTTCTACGAGAAGCAGAAAAGCTTCTACAAGAAGATAAGCTTGAGGAAGGAGATAGCACCGAAGAATTCGTACAGAGGATGTTGAATGCACAAGGGAAGAAGAAAATCTGAGCCCTTGTAGGCCCTTGAGGACCCCACCGACAGAGATAGCTGTCTGAAGTGCAATAATAGAGCACTACTGTACAAAGTTACTGTAGATAAGAATTTTCTATTTAAAGAGGCCTTCGCCTCATTTGTAGAGCATCAGAATTTTAGAAACACTCTCTCTCTCTAGATTTTCGCTCTGCCTTCTCTCTAAAGAAAGCACAGCTTTTGTAAAGTTCTTGTAATATTTTCAATTTTGTATAGAGAAATCAAAAATCGTCCAAGTTTGGGCACAACTTCCGGCGTCAAGGTATTTACTTTTATTTTCCTGTTTTTATACTTCTTCTCCGATGGCCGTGCTTATAGCCGGCTAAATATCTATCTATGTTGAATCTCCGTTCTACTTAAATCTTCATAAAAAATGAACTAGACTTTATTAAAATCAGGAGATTTTATTATAAGAACTAAAAAGACTTAGTATAAAGATTGATTAGCTTGGTTCGGAGATGGTGGTACAGTCGGAAACTACTGTAGATCTTGGATTTGCCTTAGTGGCTACGCACAGTTGCCCGGTGAAAAGGCCCGTTATTTGGAGTTGTTTAGGGCCGTTATTATCCCGGGGAGCCCCTAAAAAGGTATCCTGTGCACTTGGTCTCAAGATCCGGCAGTATTTTGTCCTGACAGGCCCCGTGCTCCGGTAAAAGGTTACCATACAGCTAATAATCTATACACTAAGACTTTATATAGTTCATATAATAATGCCTCCTTATTTTGATTCTTGTTCGAAGACGAGGATATTATCCGAATAAGGTCTATCACCGCCGGCGGACTACCGCCGACGTAGATCCTGTTTATGATGGTTATTTTTTTCCCTGTATTATAGTCTTATTATGATTTTAATCCTTAGTGATATTTTACTTCCCCCATTAACCTTTAGTTAATCAAAATCACTGATTTTAATCTTTTTACTAACAATGGTTATCAATGTAAACAAACTTCTTACTACTGTCAAGAATAGTTATGGTATTACAACATATTACTACTATTATACAATAATCAGATCTTTTATCATTTATCTAGGAGCCTCAAATATTGAGCTCGGACGAAACAACAGATGCTGCATTTCCCAATGAACATACTTTATTTTCTTTCTAATCTTTACATTAATAAAGTTCTCTCTCTCTCCATCTCTTTGTTTGCCTTTTCATTTGTCTTCTAAATAGATGCAGAACTCAATCAAATTTGATGAAATTCGAAGAGGAAATTCATGGAGGAGCCTATATTGAGGTGACTTTTTGCTTCGGTTATGTCAAATTTTGAGTTTTCTTCATCATTTTTTTCAGTTCGATCTTAGGGTCTATGATTCTTTATCGAGATGATTCTTGCTCCGGTTATGTCAAATTTCGAGTTTTCTGCATTCTTGTTTTAGTTCGAGCTTGGGTTTGTGATTATTTATCGAGGTGATTTTTTCTCCCATTATGCAAATTTTGATTTTTGTTTGTCATTTTTTCAGTTTAAACTTGGGGTTTATGATTCTTTCATTCCTCTTCGATCTTTTTCTACAGACCCCGAATAAGGTGTTTTGACTCTTGAAAAATCTATATTTTTATCTGATTTTTCGATAAAGCTCTCAAATTAGTGTTCTATTTGATGTGCACCTGAAGCTTTTTCTTGCATGGTAGCTCAAGTTTAGTAGATGATGGGTTTGACTGTGAAAAATATGTTTGTGGGTCTTTTGTTTAGCTTAAATTTATATGTATTCCTTTCAAAAATTGTTGCGACTCTCTCTTCAATACTCAATGCAGATCTTTTCGGATATTTTTGAAGCCGATACGCTATAAAACATTGAATTATACAGTTCCGAGAACTGAAGAAAAATTTGAGCTTTGAAATTTCAAGTTGGAGTTTCTCTTTGAGTTTTGCTAGTTCTACTGTCCTCGGTAATACTTTTTTCCTCTGAACACTAGCATCTCTTATCTCACTTGTGAATAAAAATCTCTATATGTGTCTCTTGTTCTCCTTTTCAAATACTTATTTTATTGTTTTTAAATAGTCATTGTGTTTTATGAGTTAATATTTATTTTGGATGACTGAAAGACTTTGTTTTAATCATTATAATTATGATGATTACAATATAAGAAAGAAGATGAACCTAATTTCTTCTCTTTTTAATAAAACTGGTCATTCAACAGACATATGCTACAAGATTGCTATAAGTTCACTAATGCTCCCTATCAAATTTCTCTTTTGGTGTTTTATTTAGTATGTGCTAATTTCATTTTTAAAAAATTAAATTAATTACTCAATCAATTAGTAAACTACTCTATAAATGTAATTATTACATAGATCATGAGCTAAAAATTATATAGTTTGTTGTTGTATTCACATAAATGAATGTCAGCAGCGCTGTACAATTAATATTGAATTTTATAACATATATGATAGAAGAGCTATCTATTATAGTCAAAGTATAAAAATGAATGTGATAAAGTTAAGATCAAGAATAAAAGGTAATTACTTAACTTGCATTCAGTTTTAAAAGGAAAAACACACTCAGTTATATATCACTAGAGCATGATTAACTTTAAAGTCATCAAGAAAGAACTAGATCTAAACTCATACACGTAATCATCGATTTTCTTTAACTACTTTACTTAAGGGAAAGTTTTTTTCCTAGCATGTGGGCCACTTCTCACTCTCTTGCTATTTTGAGAAAGCATTTCTTGTAACCTTGACAATGGGATATACTATTTTCCCATTTTCTCGATGATGAGTGGCCTTATACTTTCTCTGGAATGCTCACCAATTTCTTCTAAAATGAATACAGAGCTCATCATTTGTTCTTGAGGTGCCTCCGTCTGGTTAAATTGATTGACCTATAATATATAGAAGAAAATAAGCCATTTAGTAAGGTTCAACAGACAACACTAGTAAGGTTCACCAAACAACATAAGTAGACAAGAAGAAAGGTAATTACAATTTGTTCCTCACAAATGAGGAACTTGATTGCGTTGATGCCACATTCTTATTAATAGTGCTCGAAACCTATAGTAAAATAACATTTTAGTATTATTACTCTTGATGAAGAGAACCAATCTATATGACTACTTACTTGTGTTGCATTACTAGGTGTGGAAGGGCCTTCCTTGATGAATTTGTTGTTGTTGAACTTCAGATTGGTTTCTTCCTAAAAGAATGGGGCACTTTCTACTATTATGCCCTAAGTTTCCACATGATCCACACTTCTTTTTTCTGCCTTTTCTTAATGCTTTTAACAAAGTAACTAGAATTTGATCATTTTTGAGTTGTCTCATCAATTACTCTCTTCAAGTTTTTTTGATCTACCTAGTTGCACCTTGTATAAGGTTGACAGTGGTGGTTCTATTTTTGTCTTGGGCCATTGATCAGAGCTGACAATAGGCAAGATGGATGGATTATAACTCTTCATGTACTGCTCAAGTGTGTAACATTCATGAACATACATTTTGGCTCATTCTTCATAACCCATATAGCTGCAATAACATGATTACAAGGAATTCTTGTTAATTTCCATCTCCTACAAGAACAAGTTTTCTCCTTAAGATTAACAGAGAATGGTCTAAGATAAATATCTTCAATTTGATAGTGAAATTGGTCAGATTTAGTGACGATACATTCATCAACTTTAACCTTATTTTTCTTTAGCTTCAATATGATTTTGGGATAGATCTCTGAAAATACCTCATCATTTTATCTTTGTTCTTCTGAAATCTCAATATCATATAGATCCTAATTAATTCAATCATTGTCCCAATATGCTTGTCTCTTACATGCAGAAGTACTGTTATACCCCGGAAGCCCAAAGGTCGGATTCGTGAGTTGACCCGAAGAAAAATTTAAAACTAGCATCAAGACACAGAACGGGTCATGAGATGACCCGTGAGAGCAGCCCACAAGTCGTGATATGACTCGTGGTGAGGCCCAGAAGGTGAGTTGAAATTTGGAAATTTGGATTCCCACGGACGTGACCACGAGTCGTGGTCAGGCCCCACGACTCGTTAGGTCAGTTGTGGGAAGTGGTGATTGAGAAAGGAAAAGAAGAAGGCAGTGCACATGATGAGTGGTGACCACAAGTCGTGGTCACTAATAACGAATCATTGAGTCACCCGTGACGAGCCCAGATGACTTGATAAGCAGTATACTTGACGGATGATGCCACGAGTCGTGGTCAGAGATGACGAGTCGTCATGTCCCTCGTGGGGACTGACTGACAGTTATTTTCTGCGAATTTAATAAGGGCTTTTCCAAAATTCCTGAGATCCTAAGGCCTAAACTACGTCGTTTTAAGTTATGAATGATTTCTTTTAAGGGGGTTAAGTTCATTTAAGGCCATTTTCATTCATACATGCCAAGATAGAAAGTGAGGGGGTGATCAAGCTTGTTCTTCTTTAAATTCGCTTCAATTCTTCCTTGGGCAATCAGAGAAGTATAAGAATCAGCTATAATAAGATATGTAGGGTTATGAATAGGTGGATCCTTTCACACCCATGCCCAATCCCACTCTAAATCATGAATTTCCTATGTCTAATATATGAGATTTTAACCCAATGCATGATTTTTCTGATTCTCTACATGGATATGATTTAAATATGTCTCTACTATTGAATTATAATTCATGAGCAAGTTTTATATTGTTTTCAATTAAAAATCATGTTTTAAGTTTTATGAATTTAAAAGCCCATTGATGAGAAGTTCGTGAAAGATGAGATTTGTGATGAATGTATGATTATGATAAGATATTATGATGAAAAACATGTTTTCAAGCTACCCATTTTTATAATCATGTTTTTAATAAATTGAGTATTTTCAATCATGTGAAAGTATTGTGATATGTCCACATTTTCAGGTATGATTTATGATTTCCCGGATTAAGCTTACCACATGATTTTGGAGCGAAGACTCCCAATTATCTTTCAGCATGTGGTATAGTTCGAGTTAAAGCTTCTCATATGTATGATTTAATATTTGAGATGTATTTAATTATTGAACTTCGTCAATTGACGATGTCAAACTTCGTTGGAAAAATGATGGAGAGCATATGCATGTTTTGGGAGTAGTGTCTAGCACCGAGTAGGCTAAGGGTCGATAACCCTATGCCTCATAACTATGCGCCAACGTAGGTTTATTCTTATATATTATTTCGGGACCTCCCTTGCGAGCTATCCCCATGATTGGGGCACGAGCTTGATATCGATATCATGGTATCGTCCCTAGCTCTGGAAAGGCTTTAGATGGCTCTACCCACATGAGTGTGATAGTTGGGACCATGTAAGCTCTATCGTGGTATGTCGGTTAAAAGATGAGTCTCTCATTGTTTCTCATGATTTCAGTTATGCATGTTCATCATTCATGAGATTTATACAGCTATATATGTTCTAAGGCAGGTTTGACTCTATGTTCAAATTTACTCATGACTATCAGGTTTTAACTTTGCGTCAATCGATTCAGTTATGATGTTATGTTATGCTATGATGAGATAATGATTTCCAAAAGAACTCATGCAAGCCCTATTCTCAGATTCTTATTATTTATGTTTTGCATTATGCATGTCTTTAAATGATTTTTAGCTATTTAAGTGGTTTTACTTACCTTGCATACTCGGTACATTTCACGTACTGACCGCATAGTCTATGATGTATCATTTCATGATACAAGCCCTGATACTCAGACTCAGCCCCGTTCATAACCAGTCTTCAGAGTTAGCATCTTATACCTGTTGGTGAGTCCTCATTTCCCGAGGACTGTGCTTATTCAAATTTCTCTATGTATTTTTAGTTTATTCGAGTTAGTTGGGGTCTTGTCCCATCAACTCATCAGGTTTAGAGGCTTTTCAGACAAAAAGATGTATTCAGCTTCAGATTGTGTATTCTGATGTTATGTTTATTTCAGACTTTTGCGAATATTATTAAGTTAATCCATTAGTTAGATGTATGTTCATGCCTTGGGTCGACTTGGAGTCTTTCGGGGCTCCTTATCCCCGTGTTTCGATCCGGGCCTCCGTTCGGTTCATGACAATTTTGGTATCAGAGCAATAGGTTTGAAGTGTCCTAGGGTATTTGAAAACCGCGTTGAGTAGAGTCTTTTTCATGGCTCCCCGAAGAGTAAATGGTAGAAGGAATGGGAATGGAGACGGGCACGAGGATGACAACTAAAACGGGCACCATCAGGCCCCACCAATCCAGAAGCACTATGCATCGGAGCTGGTTGCTCATGCTGAGGTTCGGGCAGTTATTTTAGATGCTCGCGCAGGCCTTGACCGCTCAGGTCACTCAGCAGGCAGTTGCACATGTTTCGTAAAATGGTAATATGACGGCGGCTCGAGTCAGGAATTTCTTTAGAATGAACCCGCCAGAGTTCCTTGGGTCAAAAATAGATGAGGACCCGCATGAGTTTATTGATGAGATTGTGAAGACCACCCAGGTCATGGCGGTGAATGGGGGTAAATGTACAGAGTTGGCCTCAGATCAGCTAAAAGGGGTTGCACACATCTAATTTCGTCAATGGAAAGATAGTAGGGCCGTCGGAGCAGGTCCTGTCACTTGGGAGGAGTTCCACATTGCGTTTCTAGATTAGTTCTTCCCTCGTGAGAAGAGGGAGCTGAAGGCACCCGAGTTCGTGAATCTTAAGCAAGGAAGAATGACGGTGCAGGAGTATGCCCTTGAATTCACTTGCCTATCAAAGTACGCCCTAGAGTTGGTAGCTAATCAGAGTGCGCTGATGAGCAGGTTTGTGCATGGTGTGACGGGCTATTTGGATAAGGATTGCAGGACCTCTATGCTCCATCAAATATGGATTTCCCTTAGATAGTCTTGTACACCCAACAAATGGAGGCGACATATATGAGTCTGAGAGAGTCCAAGAGGGCCAGAATCGATAGTTATAAATTTTCTCAGCCGAGGTCAGGAGGTGGACACCGACAGCAGACCACTAGAAATCTTCAGCCCCAACATCTTCAGCGTTGAGTGTGCCATCCAAGCCTAGGCATAATCAGAGGGGGCGAGCATTAGGCTCGAGGGGTTAGAGTAGTAGACCCGCAGATTCTAGTATCCCAACTTGTCATAGATGTGGTCGGGGGCATACGGGCCAGTGCTTAGCAGGTATAGGTGCTTGCTTTGGGTGTGGAAAGCCCGAGCATATGCTCAAAGATTGCCTGACAGTGAGACAGGATCATGATGGGGGCCGAGACCCAACTTCTAGTTCAGCAGCCCCTCCCGCACGCTCAGCACAATAGGGGGCATCTACCAGCACATGTGGCGGTTAGCGCCAAAACAAATTCTATGTCTTAGCATCTCGCCAGGAGCAGGAGGTCTCCCCGGATGTAGTCATTGGTATGTTACGAGTTTTTCATCTTGATGTTTATGTCTTGTTAGATCCGGGGGCTATTTTGTCTTTTGTGACACCTTATATGGCTAGTAGCTTCAAAGTCAATCCCGAAGTCTTGTCATAACCCTTTTTCAGTCTCTACTCCAGTAAGTGATTCAATTGTAGTTAAACGGGTGTATAGAGGTTGTCCGGTCTCAATCCTTTAGAAAATCATCTCAGCAGATCTGATAGAGTTAGCCATAACTGATTTCGATGCTATCCTCGGCATGGATTGGCTATTTGCATGTTATGCCTCAGTTAATTGTAGAACTCGGGCAGTAGAGTTTAGATTTTCGAGAGAGCCAGTCTTAGAAAGGAAGGGTAGTTCAGCCGTACCTGTAGGTTGTTTCATTTTCTACCTTAAAGCCAGAAAGATGATCTCCAAGGGTTGTGTAACCATCTACTTAGGGTAAAGGATGCGACGTCCGAGATCCCGACTATCCAGTCTATCCCAGTAGTATGTGAATATCCAGAGGTCTTTCCTAATGATCTACTGCGAATCCCTCCCCAGCGGGAGATTGATTTTGGTATTGACCTTCTTCCCGCACACAACCTATATCTATTCCTCCCTACAGGATGACACCAACCGAGCTAAAGGAGTTGAGGGAAGAATTGAAGGACCTATTAGATAAGAGTTTCATTAGACCGAGCAAGTTCCCATAAGGTGCACCAGTCCTTTTTGTCCGAAAGAAAGATGGTTATCTTTGTATGTGTATTGATTATCGACAATTGAACAAAGTCACCATCAAGAATAGGTATCCTCTACCCAGGATCCATGATTTATTCGACTAGCTTCAGGGTGCCAAGTACTTTTCGAAGATAGATCTCAGATTCGGGTACCATCTGCTTAGAGTTCGGGAGAGTGATATCTCGAAGATAGCCTTCAGGACACGATATAGTCATTATGAGTTTGTAGTTATGTCTTTTGGACTAACGAATGCTCCTACAGTTTTTATGGACTTGATGAATAGGGTGTTCAAGCCATACTTGGATATGTTCGTGATTGTGTTTATTGATAACATCCTAATATACTCTCGGAGCGAGGAGGAGCATGTCACTCATTTGAGAGTAGTGCTGCAGACTCTCAAGGATCGACAACAATGTGCCAAATTCAGGAAGTGTGAGTGTTGGTTGAACTCAGTGACGTTTTTGGCCATGTGGTATCAAACGAATACATAAAGGTGGGCTCTCAAAAAATAAAAGCGGTGAAGAATTGACCTAGATCGGTGAATCCTTTATATATTCGGAGCTTCTTGGGTTTAGCTGGTTACTATCAAAGATTCGTGGAAGGTTTCTCATCGATTGCGGCACCTTTGACTAGATTGACCCAGAAGAAGGTGAAATTTCAATGGTCGGAGGCTTGTGAGAAGAGCTTTCAAGAGTTGAAGACTCGACTTACTTCAGCGCCGGTGTTAACCCTACCTGAGGGTACCGATGGGTTCGTGGTGTGTTTTGATGCTTCAAGGATCGGACTTGGGTGTGTATTGATGCAATACGAAAAAGTTATAGCATATGCCTCCAGACAGCTAAAAGTTCATGAAAAAAATTACCTGACCTATGATCTTGAATTGGTTGCGGTGGTATTTGCATTAAAGATATGACAACATTATTTGTATGGGGTTTTCTTGGATGTGTTTATGGATCATAAGAGTTTAAAATATGTATTTACACAGAAGGATCTCAATCTTCGGCAAAGGAGGTGGTTGAAGCTACTCAAGGACTACGATATGAGTGTGCTTTACCATCTGGGAAATGCCAATGTAGTAGCAGACACACTTAGTAGACTCTCTATGGAGAGTGTGTCTCATGTGAGTAAGGGGAAGAAGGAGCTAGTGAAAGATGTGCACCGACTCGCAAGATTGGGAGTTCAGTTGGTTAACTCAATCGATGGCGGTGTTATTGTTCAAAAAGGATCAAAGTCATCTTTGGTGACTGATGTAAAAGTTAGGTAAGATGAGGATCCTATTTTGGTAAAGTTGAAGGAAGCAGTTCAAAATCAGAAGGTAGAGGTCTTCTCCAAAGGGGGAGATGGTGTGCTTCGGTACCAGGGTCGCTTATGTGTTTCGGATATGGATCATTTGAGGAGCCAAATGTTGCACGAGGCTCATGGATCCAGGTATTCTATCCAACCAGGTGCCACCAAGATGTACCGTGACTTACAAGAAGTCTATTGGTGGAATGACATGAAGAAGGACATCGCAGAATTTGTAGCTAAGTGCCCAAACTGTCAGCAAGTAAAGGTTGAACACCAGAGATCGAGAGGTGTGATTCAGAATATTAGTATTCCTACTTGAAAATAGGAGGAAATCAACATGGACTTCATCACAGGTTTGCCTCGCACTCATCAACAATATTACTCCATTTGGGTTGTGGTAGACAGGTTGACCAAGGCCGCTCATTTTCTACCGGTCAAAATTATAGATTCGACGTAGGACTGTGCCAAACTATATATTCGGGAGCTAGTTCGATTGCATGGAGTGCCCTTGTTCATCATATCAGACAGAGGTACCCACTTTACCTCCCAGTTTTAGTGGTCGTTTCTAAAAGACTTGGTACTCAGGTTAAGCTCAACACAATATTTCACCCGCAAACGGATGGTCAAGTGGAGCAGACAATTCAGACTCTCGAGGACATGTTGAGAGCATGCGTGATTGACTTCAAGGATAGTTTGGATGATCATTTGCCTCTTACTGAGTTTGCGTATAATTTAAACTATCATTCTAGTATTCAGATGGCGCCGTTTGAGGCTCTCTATGGGCGGAGATGCAGATCACCCATTGGTTGGTTTGAGGTTGGTGAAGCGGTGATAATAAGATCAGATTCTGTTTATGAGGCTATTGTGAAGGTTCAGTTGATAAGGGACAGGTTGAAAACTACTCAAAGTCGTCAAAAGTTCTATGCCAATATAAGAAGAAGAGAACTTGAGTTTGAATTGGATGATTGGGTATTTCTGAAGGTGTCTCTCATGAAGGGAGTGATGAGGTTCGAAAAGAAGGGGAAACTTAGTCCTCGCTTTGTCGGCCGTAGCGGATAGTGAGACGTGTTGGCAAGGTGGCTTATGAATTGGAGCTGCCCTCAGAATTAACTTCTATGCATCCTATTTTTCATGTGTCACTCTTAAGGAAGTATTTGGGTGATTCAGCTCTAGTTGTCCCGGTGGACAGTGTTAGTGTGAAAGACAGTCTCAGTTATGAGGAGGTTCCCGTGAAAATACTGGATCTTCAAGTTCGAAGGTTAAGGAACAAAGAAATAGCTTCAGTGAAAGTTTTATGGAGGAATCAGCACGTTGAAGGAGCTACATGGGAAACTGAAGCAGACATGATGGCTAGATACCCATATTTATTCTCTACCGGCTCAGTTCCAACTTGAGGTATTAGTTTTTGCCCTAAAACTCTACTTAGTTTTTATATTCAGTTCATGTGCCTTAGTTTATTTCATGTATGTGGATGTGTATATGATTCCTGAATTCAGTTCAGCTATGTAGTTTGAATCGGAGATAGTTATTCCGTCAGTTGTCAGCTTAAATCATCAGTATTAGAATATGATGATTGCATTTCTCTGCTTTTTTGTATGTTTTTCAACATTAGAGGATAAATGTTTTCAAGGGGGAGATATTGTTATACCCTGTAAGCCCAAAGATCAAATTTGAGAGTTGAAACGGAGAAAAATTTAAAACTGGCATCATGACACAGAATAGGTCGTGAGATGACCCGTGAGAGGAGCCCACGAGTCGTGATGTGACTCGTGGTGATGCTCAGAAGGTGAGTTGAAATTTGGGAATTTGGATTCCCACGAAAGTGACCACGAGTCATGGTCAGGCCCCACGACTTGTAGATTAGTCGTGGGATATGGTAATTGAGAAAGGAAAAGAAGAAGGCAGTGCACATGACGAATGGTGACCACGAGTCGTGGTCACTAGTAACAAATTGTTCAGTCACCCGTGATGAGCCCAGATAACTTGATAAGCAGTGTACTCAACGGACGATGCCATGAGTCGTGGCCAGAGGTGATGAGTCATTATGTCCCTCATGGAGACTAACTGGGCAATTATTTTCTGTGAATTTAGTAAGAGCTTTTTCGTAATTCCTAAGATCTTAAGGCCTAAACTATGTCGTTTTAAGTTATGAATGATGTCTTTTAAGGGGTTAAGTTCATTTTAGGCCATTTTCATTCATGCACGCAAAGATAGAAAGTGAGAGGGGGTGATCAAGCTTGTTCTTCTTCAAATTCTCTCCAATTCTTTCTTGAGCAATCAGAGAAGTATAAGAATCAACTATAATCAGATATGTAGGGTTATGAATGAGTGGATCCTTTCACACTCATGCCCAATCCCTCTCTAAATCATGAATTTTCTATGTCTAATATATGAGGTTTTAACCCAATGCCTAATTTTCTCTATATGGATATGATTTAAATATGTCTCTACTACTGAATTATGATTCATGGAAAAATTTTATATTGTTTTCAATTAAAAATCATGTTTCAAATTTTATGAATTTAAAAGCCCATTGATGAGACGTTCATGAAAGATGGGATTTGTGATGAATGTATGATTATGATGAAAAACATGTTTTCAAACTACCCTTGTTTATTATCATTTTTTCGATGTGAATTGAGTATTTTCAAGCATGTGAAAGAATTGGGCAATGCCCAATGTTCAGGTATGAATTATGATTTTTCGAATTAAGCTTACCGCATGGTTTTGGAGCGAAAACTCCCAATTATGTTTCAGCTTGTGGTATGGTTCGAGTTAAAGCTTCTCATATGTATGATTTAATATTTGAGATGTATTTAATTATTGAACTTCGTCAATTGATGATGTCAAACTTCGTTGGAAAAACGATGGAGATCATATGCATGTTTTGGGAGTAGTGTCTAGCACCGAGTAGGCTAAGGGTCGATAACCCTATGCCTCAAAACTACGCGCCAACGTAGGTTTATTTTTATATATTATTTCGGGACCTCCCTTGTGAGCTATCCCCTGCCCCGATTGGGCCACGAGCTTGATATCGATATCATGGTATCGTCCCTAGCTCTGGAAAGGCTTTAGATGGCTCTACCCACATGAGTGTGATAGTTGGGACCACGTAAGCTCTATCGTGGTATGTCGGTTAAAAGATGAGTCTCTCATTGTTTCTCATGATTTCAGTTATGGATGTTCATCATTCATGAGATTTATACAGCTATATATGTTCTAAGGCAGGTTTGACTCTATGTTCAAATTTACTCACGACTATTAGGTTCTAACTTTGCGTCAATCGATTCAGTTATGATGTTATGTTATGCTATGATGAGATAATGATTTCCAAAAGAACTCATGCAAGCCCTATTCTCTGATTCTTATTGTTTATGTTTTGCATTATGCATGTCTTTAAATGATTTTTAGCTATTTAAGTGGTTTTACTTACCTTGCATACTCGGTACATTTCACGTACTGACTGCATAGTCTATGATGTATCATTTCATGATACAAGCCTGACACTCAGACTCAGCCCCGATCATAACCAGTCTTCAGAGTTCGCATGTTACACCTATTGGTGAGTCCTCTCTCTCGAGAATCGTGCTTATTCAGATTTCTTTATGTATTTTCAGTTTTCAACTTATTCGAGTTAGTTGGGGTCTTGTCTCATCAACCATCAGGTTTAGAGGCTTTTCAGACAAAAAGATGTATTCAGCTTCAGATTGTATATTCTGATCTTATGTTTTTTTTCAGACTTTTGCGAATATTATTATGTTGACCCTTCAGTCTTAGTAGTTGAGTTAGATGTAAGTTCATGCCTTGGGTCAACTTGGATGCTCTCGGGGCTCTTGTCCAGTGTCTCGATCCAGGCCTCCGTTCGGGTCGTGACAAGTACACTATTGAATGACTCAAAAATTGTTTAATAGCACATCACACTTTGGAAAAGTAGTGAAAAAAGCCCTTGACCAGTGTATAAGAGGCTTATTAATGAACCATTTAAGGGCTTTTGTATTTAATTTTGCCATTTCTTCCATATTCTTGGAGAATTCAGGTTTAGTAGTTTCCCTGGCAGCTTTTCATAGGACATCTTTCAATGTTTGTCCTCCAAAACCTTCAGTCTTAAAATTACTATGCAAATGTCTCAAACAAAATCTATGTGCAACATCTAGCATTGTCTCATTAAATGTTGGAATTAAACCATTTTTCTTATAAAAAATGAAAGTCCATGCAAAAGGATTTTGTGAAATTCCCAAGTCCTCATCTAAAAGTGTAAGAAACCAACTCCATATTTCCTTCAGTTCACCTTCCACTATTGCGAATGCAACAGGATACATGTTATTGTTGCCATCAATACCTACTGATGTCAATAGTTGCCCTCCCTTTTGGGGCCCTTTCAAATGACATCCATCAACTCCTATTATGGGTCGACATCTAACTAAGAACCCCTATTTACAAGCTGCAAAACACACAGAGTCTTAAAATTCTTTTTCTACCATTGACCATTGTTTTTGGATTTTCGTCCAACTTCAAAATACATGTAGTCCCTGGATTACTCCTCCTTAGCTCAGCACAGTAATCCCACAACATCCCAAATTGATCTTCTTTGGTCCCTGTAATTAGATCTAATGCTTTGCTCTTTGCCATATAAGCTTGTGTCACGATTCGAATCTATCCCTGGACGAGACATGGTACTTGGTGCCACAAGTGATCCCAAGTTAACTCATGGTCTATTATTATACTGGTAAATTGAGTAAACATAAGTGGAAGCTTTAAAAAAATACAACCATTCAAGAATTACTGATTTGACAAGAGTCAATATATCAAAGAACCAATATTGCATACCTGTGTCTGAAAGCCAACTACTCGCTGATGAGTCACTGGGATAAGCCCTCAGCTAACTCTAAAATCTGTCTAAAAGAAAACTAACTGAAAACAAATATCGTCCTCGGAAGATGAGGACTCCCAAAACACTGCTACTGATATCGTCCGAGGGGACTGAGAACCTGCGCCTATATCATAATATAATACAACATAGCAAATATGCGTCAGTACTTTAAATGTACCGAGCAAATGGGAGGTACAATAAGCATGAGAGAATAAATAACTGAACTACAACAACATGAAATGACCAACTGAGATATTGTAAAACTAATAAAACTGAACTATAACTGATATGGTCAATAGTGACCTTGACTGATGGTCATAAACATTTCCTGGAACTGAGATCCTGCGCTGAGTTAAACTTATCTGAGCTGAACTGAGACTGTACTGACAAGTGGGAGAGTCTGTAACCGACATATAACCACGTGAGCTAAACGTAGAGCTCAATGTATACGCCCCATTGATAGGACCCAATATACCTTACTAGGGTATAAAGACATGAACTGCGAGATCACTGTCTGGGCCCATTTGGGATAAATAACCTATGGTGGCAACTTAGTTTTAGAAACCTGGGTGCGCTAGAACCCCGATCCTCTATGGTAAGTCCTACTCCCACTGGATACTCCTAATCTGACGACTAAGTTGATAGCTTAAAGTTGGGGTCCAAGACTGGATCAGGGATACTTATCTGGAAGTACCCTGAGCCTCTTGTTGGTCCGGATAACTGAAACTGGTGTTGTAAGACTAGCCAGAGCTGCTTATCTGGAAGCGTTGTAACCGTCTAAAGAACCAACTGCTAACTGATAACTGATAATTCATAACTGGGAGACATTATTGACACCTCAAGAAAGTAACTGTAGTCAAACTGATTAGCTGATATTATTGAAAGATACTGAAGATACTAACATTTTGACTGAGACTAAACTAGCATGAAACTGAATGAGAATTCATGCGATAGTAATAACATAGAATTTCCAACACTAATAGAGTCAAACAACATTAATGTCTGATCAGCTATGTAAGACCAAAATTACTGTGTTCAAGAACTAGGGCTAAAATTATTTTACATGAAACAAGTATCAACACGATCACTAAGTAGTGGAAATGTAGCAACAAATAATATGAACAACATTCCACATGAATTAATTGGAATTTGACTAAAAATTTACTGTAATTTAAAATCTTAGGGCTAGAATTGATAGGAGATTATGGAAGGTTTTGGGACATAAGGGAAGAACAATTTCCTTGTTGAATTCTCACATACCTGGGTGAAAGATTTTTTAAAAAAACCCTTGAGAATTTGAGAAGAAAAAGTCAAAACCCTTGCCTTGCTCTGTGCTTTCTGATTGAGTCTTTACATTCCGACCTTGAGGGAATGAGAGAAATGAAGAGGAAATTTTGATTACCTCTCTAAACCCCCTGAATATAACCCAAAATGATGTAGTTTAGGGTTTAGAAGTTTAGGAAATTACGGAAAAATCCTTAAGAATTTTGTAGTAAAATCACACTGCCAGTCTTAATGAGGGACTGGATGATTCGTTGTCACTGTCCATGACTCATGGTCTGAACTCGTCGCCATCATTAGAAATTCATCATCACGGGTCACCACGAGGGACATCACGACTCGTTGTATGCTCGACGACTCATGGTGACTAATCATTAGGGACACTGCCAAAACCTTCAACCTTCAAGCCAACCACTAACCACAAGTTACTTACTGACTCGTGGTCCTGGCCAAGATTCGTGGTCTTTCTCGTGGTCAACCCTTTGACCAAAAATCCAACCAAGTTCGCCCTCCACTCCACGAGTCACCTACGACTCGTGGTGCTCCTCACGGGTCACTGGATTACTCATCTTGTGGCCTGGTGTAGAAAATCCTATTTTCTCTGTTTCAACTCTCGGGTTTAATCTTAGGGCTTTCAGAGTATTACAATATCTCCCCCTTGAGAACATTCATCCTCGAATGTGGGTAAACACACTGAAAAGTTGAGAAATGCAATCAACATGTCAAATACTGAATAATTTAAGCTGGAAACTGACGGAGTGAATGACTTTAGACTGAACTACATGGCTGAATTGAATTCATGAACCTCACATACAAATATTGACATGAAAGAAACTAGGGCACATGAACTGAACATGAAACTGAAATAGGATACTAAGGAGGAATTTCGTACCTAATGTTGAAGCTGAAATGGAAGGGAATAAATGGGGATATTTTTCCGTCATATCTGCTTCTGCCTCCCATGTGGCTCCCTCAACTAGCTGGTTCCTCCGCAAGACTTTCATTGAAGTGATTTACTTGTTTATCAGCTTACGAACATGATGGTCTAGGCTCTAGACTGGGACCTCTTCATAAGAGAGACTATCCTTCACTCCTACACTGTCTAATGGCACAACTGAGGTCGGATCACCAATGCACTTCTTCAACAGTGACACATAGAAGACTGGGTGCACAAATGCTAACTCTGAAGGTAATTCCAACTCATAGGCCACATTGTTAATTCGCCTCAGAATCCTATAGGGTCCTAAATGTATCGGATTGAGTTTTCCTTTCTTTCCAAACCTCATCACCCCTTTCATGGGTGAAATTTTCAGGTAAATTCAATCATCTACAACAAACTCTAACTCTCTCCTTCTCACATCCGCATATGATTTCTGTCAGCTTTGAGCTATTTTCAATTTATCTCCTATAAGTTGCACTTTCTGCATAGCTTTATGAATAGAGTTTGGTCCTATCAAGGTAGCTTCGCCAAATTGAAACCAACCCAAGGAGACCTACACCTCCTACCATATAATGACTCAAACGGGGCCATCTGAATACTAGAGTGGTAGTTGTTGTTGTATGCAAACTCGATGAGCAGTACGTGATCATCCCAACTGCCTTTGAAGTCGATCACACAAGCTCTCAGCATCTCTTCTAAGGTTTAAATTGTCCGCTCAGCTTGTTCATCTGTCTGAGGGTGAAAAGCTATGTTGCGCTTGACCTGAGTACCAAGTCCTCTTTGAAATGACTTCCAAAAATGCAAGGTGTACTTGATACCTCTATCTGAAATGATGGATAAGGGAACTCCATGTAGTTTGACCAACTCCCGGATGTACAGTCTAGCATACTCCTTAGCTAAGTCTGCGGTTTTAACTTCGAGAAAATGTGTTGACTTGATCATCTAATCTACTATCACCCAAATTGAATCATGCTGCCTACTAGTACGAGGTAGACTTGTGATAAAGTTCATATTCACTTCTTCTCACTTTCATGTGGGTATGCTGATATCCAGGGTCATACCTCTAGGTCTCTGATGTTCCATCTTAACCTGCTGGCAATTCAGGTACTTAGCCACAAATTCTGCAATATTTTTCTTCATGCCGTTCCACCAGTAGATTTCCGTAGGTCATGGTACATCTTAGTGGCACCTGGGTGGATAGAATATCTAGAGCTATGGGCTTCTTTCAGTATTTGCTGCCTCAAGTCACCTACGTCCGGAATACATAGTCTGCCCTGGTAATGAAGCACACCATCTCCCCCTCTGGAGAAGGCCTCCATTTCTTTTCTTAGACCTGCTTCTTTCAGCTTAAGCAGTATGAGATCTTCATCCTGCTTTGACTTAACTTCAACAACTCACGAGGATTCTGACCCACTCTGAAGTATTACTCTGCCCTCAGCTGAATCAACCAACTGAACCTCCAACTGAGTTAACCTATGAATATCTTTTGCTAACTCTTTTCTGCCCTCTTCAACATGAGCAACACTCCCCATGGACATTCTATTTAAGGCATCATCCACCACATTGGCCTTTCCTGGGTGATATAGCATGCTTATGTCATAATCCTTCAACAACTTCAACCACCTTCTCTGACAAAGGTTCAAATCCTTCTGACTAAATACGTATCGAAGACTCTTGTGGATGGTGAAAACATTCACACGAACCTCATAAAGCTAATGCCTCCATATCACTAATGCAAACACCACCGCTGCCAATTCAAGGTCATGAGTTGGATAGTTCTTCTCATGAAATCTGAGCTATTTGGAGGCATACGCTATCACCTTACCCCACTGCGTGAGGACACAAACGAGGCCAACTCTGGAAGCATCACAATAGACTATAAACCTATTTGTTCCTTCTTGTAAGGTCAAAACTAAAGCTATAGTAAGTCGAGTCTTCGGCTCTTGAAAACTCTTTTCACATGCATCTAACCACTGAAACTTCACCTTTTTCTGAGTTAACTTAGTCAGAAGAGACGCAATAGAGGAAAATCCTTCTATAAATCGTCGATAATAACTGGCTAGATCTAGCAAACTTCTGATATCTGTTGAGGAAGTAGGTCTTGGCCAGTCTTTCACCGCTGCTATCTTTTGATGATCTACTTGAATACCCTCACCTGATATCACATGACTAAGAAAAGCCATAGACTTTAGCCAGAATTTGCATTTGCCGAACTTCGCGAACAACTAATGGTCTCTGAGAGTCTGTAACACTATCCTCAAATGGTTAGCATGCTCCTCCTCATTTCTGGAGTACACCAAAATGTCGTCTATGAACACAATGACAAACATGTCCAGATACTGCTTGAATACTCTGTTCATTAGGTCCATGAAAGTTGCAGGGGCATTAGTTAGTCCAAAGGACATAATCACAAATTCGTAGTGATCATACCGAGTTCTGAAGGTTGTTTTCGGTATGTCACATTCCCTGACCCTAAGCTGATGATATCCCGACCTGAGATCTACCTTGAAAAAACAGCTAGTTTCTTGAATGATCGAACAAGTCGTCAATTCTGGGTAGGGGATACCTGTTCTTAACTATAACCTTGCTCAATTGACGGTAGCTGAGGGTACCGTCCTTCTTTCGCACGAACAACACTGGTGCAACTTATGGAGAGATGCTGGGCCTGATGAAACCCTTATCAAGGAGGTCTTTTAGCTGTTCCTTCAATTCCTAAGCTTAGTTGGAGCCATTCTATATGGAGGAATAGAGGTGGGCTGAGTGTCTGGAAGAAAGTCTATGCCGAAGTATATTTTCCACTTGGGAGAAATTCTAAGAAGATCTTCGAGAAATACATCAGGAAATTCACTGACAATTGGAACTGACTAGATAGTTGGGGTCTCGGAGCTGGAGTCTTTGACCCGAATAAGGTGATAGATGCACCCTTTTGAAATAAGCTTCCTTGCTTTAAGGTAGGAAATAAATCGATTTTTAGGCACAGAACTACTACCCATCCACTCTAGAACTGGCTCATTTGGAAACTGAAATCTAACAACTCTAGTACTATAGTCGATTGAGGCATAATCAGAATGTAATCAATCCATGCCAAGAATGTAGTTGAAATTGACCATGTCTAGCTTTACTAGATCAACTGAAATGACTTTATTCAACACTGAGATTGGGAAATTTCTATACACCCGACTGGCTCTAACGTACTCACCAATTGGGGTAGAGACTGAGAATGGTTTTGAGAGGACTTCTGGACTGATTTTAAACTGAATAACTACATAAGGAGTAACGAATGATAGTGTGTCCCCTGGATCAAGTAAGGCATACATATCTAAATGAAAAAGACGTAACATACTTGTGACCACGTAAGGTGATCTCTCCTAATCCTGACGAGAGGACAAAGCATAAAAACATTTTTGATATTGATCGCCATCCGTACCTAAAGTGTTACCCTGCTAAGCTGGACGGCCTTCTGGGGCTACTGAAGTGGTAGACTATGATCTCCCGCGTCCTGCTGACGGACATTCCTTTAGCCTGTGACCTAGCTGTCCACATCCAAAGCAACTCTCTTTGCCTAGAAGGCATTCACTTGGATAGTTCTTCCCACACTTAGGACAAGCTGGGTAACAATTGCTGGCCTGTGACTCTAGGCTTAAGAGCCATCAGATGCTCCACCCTTTCGATCCTTGGAGGACCGAAAAGAAGGGGTGTTGGATGAGGTGGGTGTTGGAGTCCTCTATTGCTGCTGCTGTGGGCTGCTACTACCACTGGACCTCTGGTGGCCATAATCAGATTGACCCGTTCTAACCCGCTTTTTCTCCCTCTCCATAGCCTTCAACTTTTCTACCTCAATCCGCTGGGCATGAATGATGAGGCTGGAGAGGTTAATGTCCTTGATGAGCATCACAGTCCCGCACTCCTTAAGTACCAAGTTTAATACTCCGTTAATGAATTTGAGCATAAGAGCCCTTGGCTCGGCTACCATCTCCGGAGCATACCTTGACAACCGAGTAAATTTCAACGCATACTCCTCCACGGTCCTATTACCCTGCTTTAGATTCATGAACCCTGCGACCTTAGCCTCACTCAACTCCTGAGGGAAGAATTTTTCTAGAAATGATGTGGTGAACTCTTCCAACTCTACTGGCCTCCCTTCCTTCCATTAGCCATACCAAATCTGGGTCACCTCTTTCAACTGGTAGGTAGTTAGATCAGCACTCTCCACGGAACTAACACCCATAATCCGAGTGATCTTTCGCACCTTATATACAAACTCCTGCGGGTACTCTCCCACCTTGGATTCATGAAAAGCTGGAGGGTTCATTCGGGTGAAATTTTGAATCCTAGCAATTGCTGCGGACACATTTATAATCACCGGAACCACTTGCTTGTTCACTTGGTTAGTCACTATCTGAGCCAGTAGCTGGCTTGCCGCTCGAAATTCTATTGAGGACACTTGGTCGTCCCGAGGGGCTGCTAAAGCTGGTGGGGTAGGTTGGTTGGCATTGCCAGCCTTCCTTCTGATTCCTCATTTTGGAGGCATAGTTTCACTGAAACAACTAGAGCATAAGTTAGGACAACATTTATGGGATTAAACCTCAATGCACGATAAGAATATGAACAAAGGGGATTTTCCAAATAATGTCTTGTAGCCTCCCCATCATAAATGTGGTGCGCTTCACACCCATGAAAATGACTCTATTTGATGCGGCTTTCAGACATCCTAGGATACTCCAAACCTAGTGCTCTGATACCAAATTTGTCACGACCTGAGTATATACCCTGGACGAGACACGATACTTGGTGCCACAAGTGACCCCAAGTTAACCCATGACCTATCATTACACTGGTAAACTGAGTAAACATAAGCGAAAGTTTTTAAAAAATATACAACCATTCAAGAATTACTGATTTGACAAGAGTCAATATATCAAAGAACCAATACTGCATAACTGTGTCTGAAAGTCAACTACTCACTGATGAGTTGCTCGGACAAGCCCCCAACAAACTCTAAAATATGTCTAAAAGAAAACTAACTGAAAATAAATATCGTCCTCAAAAGATGAGGACTCACCGAACACTGCTGCTGATATCATTTGAGGGAACTACTAACGATGCTAGGACTAAGAATCTGCTCCTGTGTCATAATACGATACAACATAGAAAGTATGAGTCAGTACTTCGAATGTACTAAGTAAGTGAGAGGTACAATAAGCATGAAAGAATAAATAACTGAACTGCAACAACATGAAATGACCTACTAAGATACTGTAAAACTGATAAAACTAAACTATAACTGTTATGGTCAATAATGACCCTGGTTGATGGTCATAAACATGTTCTGGAACTGAGATATTGAGCTGAGCTAAATTGATCTGAGTTGAACTGAGACTGTACTGACAAGTGGAAGAGTCTATGACCGACATATAACCACGTGAGCTAAACATGGAGTTCGATGTATACGCCCCATCGAGAGGACCTAATATATCTTGCCAGGGTATAAAGACATGAACTGTGAGATCACTGTCTAGGCCCATTTGGGCTAAATAACCTATGATGGCAATGTAATTTTGGAAACTTAGGTGCGTTGAAACCCCGGTACTCTCGGTGCTAAGTCCTACTCCCACTAGATACCCCTAATATGACAACTAAGCCGATAGCTCGAGGCTGGGGTCCAAGAGTAGATCAGGAAAACTTATCTAGAAGTAGCCTGAGTGTCTTGTTAGACCGGATAATTGAAAGTGGTGTCCTAAGACTGGCCAGAGCTGTTTGTCTGGAAGCGTCGTAACCATCTAAAGAACCAACCAATAACTGAAAATTGATAACTAGGAGACATTACTGATACCTCAAGAAACTAACTATAGTCAAATTGATCAACTGACATTACTGAAAGATACTGAAGATACTAACATTTTGACTGAGACTGAACTAGCATGCAACCGACTGGAATTCATGCGATAGTAATAGCAAAGAACTTCCAACAGTAAAAGAGTCGAGCAACATTAATGTCTGATCAGCTATGCCAGACCCAAATTACCGTGCTCAAGAACTAGGGCTAAAATCATTTTATAAGAAACAAGTATCAATACGATCACTATGTAGTGGAAATATAGCAACAAATAATATGAACAACATTCCACATGAATTAATCGGAATTTGACTGAAAATTTACTCTAATTTGAAATCTCAGGGCTAGAACTGATAGGAAATTATGGAAGGGGTTTGGGACACAAGGGAAGAACAATTCCCTTGTTGAATTTCCACATACCTGGTAAAGGATTCCTGGAGAAAACCCTTGAGAATTTGAGATGAAAAAGTTGAAACCCTTACCCTGCTCTGTGCTTCCTGACTAAGTCTTTACGTTCTGACCTTGAGGGAATAAGAGGAATGAAGAGGGAACGTTGATTACCTCTCTAAATCCCCTGAATATATCCCAAAATGACGTAATTTAGGGTCTACGAGTTTAGAAAATTATGAAAAAGCCCTTAAGAATTTCGCAAGAAAATCACACTGCCAGTCCCAACGAGGGACTGGAAGATTCGTTGTCATTGACCATGACTCGTGGTTTGAACTCGTCACCAGCACTAGAAATTCATCATCATGGGTTACCACAAGGGACACCATGGCTCGTGGTGACTAATCATTAGGGACACTGCCAAAACCTTCGACCTTCAAGCATACCACTGATCATGAGTGACTTAATGAGTCGTGGTCCTGGCCATGATTCGTGGTCTCTCCCGTGGTTGACCCTTTTACCAAAAATTCAACCAAGTTCAAGTACCACTCCACGAGTCACCTAACGACTTGTGGTGCACCTCTCGAGTTACTGGATGACTCATCGTGTAACTGGTACATAAAATTTTATTTTCTCCATTTTAACCCTTGGGTCTAATCTTAGGGCTTTCGGGGTATTACAACTTGATTCTGAGTAATAGTACAATTATGAGCCCTCATCACATGAGCTTGAAATTCTTTCACACCCCAACTTGGATTAATTCTAAACCCTTCTACATAACTCTTAGCTAAAAATCCAAAGTCAATAGTATTGTTATCTCTTTGATTGCAATAGGAATGGTTAGGGCCTATTGTCTCGATCTCGAAGAGCAATGAAATGATGAATCAGGTAACAACAATGAATTGGTTTTCCTCTTGAACTGTCTCTATATTTCAATGCTATTATTGGTGCTAGTTCTATGCAAGTGTCTCTTTGGTATAAATTTCAGTATAGAGGAATATTCAGAAGTTTGGATTTCAGTATTATAGGCATGTTGTTCATAGCGTATGTTTTGATAGTGCATGTCAATTCTTGCCCTTACAGAAATGTTGTCTGACAGAGAGATTTTTCTTAGCATAGATGAAATTTTGTTAATAGATTGCTCTATGAATATAGAAGGAAGAGTATGTTTAGTTTGTGTACTGAGTATTACAGGTTTAGAGTTGTCCTTTTTAGTAACATATCTAGACTCTTTAGTTTTCTTTCTCATTCCCCCGTGACAAATGTTAAATGACAAAGTTTTTTAAGAAATAGGCTGCCTTCTAGTCTGGTAGAAATAGATGTTCAATTGACTGAATTTTTCTTCAAGGATCAACTTGAATGCCCACTTACACGTATCCATTTTATGAAGTAGAATTGTTGCATTTAGGTTAGACTTCAGACAACTTGATTTTTTGGTTGTCACAACTAGAATATACATCAAATTTCTCTTCATTATAACAGTTGGAGAAGAATGAAAGACATAGAGGAACGTAAAATGCTCACCATCTTTTGTCGCTGATTTAAAGCTAGCAATTTATGTTTCTCATACTCATTCCTTCTCCCTTCCTTCTTTAACTACATTCCAAAGAAATTATTGTTGGTTAACAACATAAAGTAGAATTTCCATCAGAATGTTTTCATTTGTCTCATCAGTAATGTGCATAAAGAGAAGACTGTTATGAAAACATTTATAGTACTAAAATAGGAGTGATCAACAACCATAGCCTCTCTCACTCTTTCACTCTTTTGCAAGAAAATGAAGCTCACGGTGGTTATTTTCTTAGGTCCAGCCATACTTAGTGGATAGTCCTATAACTTCCTAGATATGATAAATAATTAATGACCTTTGAATCTTTTTTATATTAGGTACATTGGAAGAAAGGATGGTTCATGGGTCCACATTACTAAAAAATATTTGGAAGCTACCTCCAGGAAAGACAGTTGTTGTCCCGTTCAATAGTCGTAACCAAGCCATTGGAAAAGATGGTCGCAAGCTTGCAAGCTTTCTAGGAAATTATCGCTAGAACTCCAGAACTAACGTTGTTACACATAAATGATTAGAGAAGCTTTGACAAAGAAGAAGAGAAGAAATTGGTAGAGTTTGTGAGGATATGGAGTTATTATTATCTTATGATACATGAATCTTTTAAGATGTTATTTCCATTTTGCATGATATCTTATAAACATTTGTTTTTGTTTATTTCTAGAAGAAGTTTTCTATTCCAGCAGGTGGAGAAGATTTTGTTATAAAGTCAATAGGAAAGAAATGGAAAGATTATAATTGTGACTTAAAAAGTGTTTATATGAAAAAATTTAAGACCAAAGATGTGTTGTTGAAGAATAAATCGTATCATATACTACGGGATCAGTGGACCGGTCTAGTCTCCTATTGGGTTTCAGAAAAAGCTAAGGTATCTGATGTGCTGTGAATTTACAGCAGTATTGACGCTCCAAAATAAGAAAATAACATGGACTTAGGTGTATTTATGTGGATATGAGGCACTTTTCCTTTGATTTCAGGATAAATGGGTGTTGGAAGAATAAATTGCAAAAGAAAGCTAAAAGTGTGCAAAAAAAGGGCAAAAAGTGCAAACCACAGTACGATCCGTAGGATGGACCTACGAGTTGTACTAAGGGTCTTGATCAAAAGCTGAAAGTTAACCTGGAAGACTAAACTTATGAAACTTGTTACGGATCGTACCATGGTGGTACAAGTCATGGTAAGCCAGTCGTGACGAAATCTAGAAGAATTGCACATAAGACTGATTCTCAGTACAAGAGCACCCTACGACCCGTGAGATGAAGGTCCGAGTCGTACCATACCGGTCGTGGTGAAGTTCAGAAAAAATTCAAAAAATCAGGATCAAGCCAAGAGTATCAATGTACGAGTCGTAGCATGTTGGTACGAATCGTACCTTGGAGGACACTTAGCCAAAGTTCAGCCAACACTCCAAGCTACAGTTGATGTCACGATCCGTGAGAAGCCCCTACGAGTCGTAGGTGGACCCGTGACAAGGTCGGCAACAGATATGGAAAGCAGTCCAGTTAGTTTAGGAAAAAGATTCTTGTGTTTATATAAATACTTTTTATATTTTATTTTTAAGGGAGGACGACGAATAGACTTAATTCTGGTAGGAAAAACATTGTAGTACGCAATTTTACATCATTGGAAGAGAGAATTGAGTTGGTTCAACCTTGTGATCAACCTTTTCTTGAATTCATCTTGTTCTTGCTACTTGTTATTCAAGATTTCGTGATTTAATTGAAGAAACTGTTTTTCTCAATCATCTTTGTAAGTATTGTTATATGTTTTCGACAATGAACACAAATCACAACCTTGCAACTACGAGAGGCTAAAACCTCCATAGCTAGGATTGTGGGGAACCATGGTGGATTAACTAGTTAGGGTTGCACAACGTGAGTCTAAAACCAATACTAAATACTTATATTGTATTCTCTTCATCTTTAATAATTTTTAGCGGTGTACAACATTAGGAAGTGCCTGAATTCTTTACTTGCTTTAGTCGAAGAGGTCGAGATTAGGAAAAAAGAATTATAACAGAGCCTTGATCTTGATGATCATTGTATTAACTTGAGTTGTGGTTGCAAAATAGTTATATCTGGAGCTTAGTGATAACGGTTAGTTTGCAAAACTCATGAGACTTGGTCGAGTAATTGAGTATAGTCATTCAATAGGGATTGGTCGATCGTTTGAATGAATCTAAGTTATCAGTTCTATAAGTAAAATATTGGAATAGATCACGAGTGTATACCCAAAGATATTATGAACCCATGGGGAACAAAAATTCTAGTTATCCTTTAATTATTGATTCACAAATAAAATCTTGATTGTTGTTTATTTTTATTATAGCTTTTTATTAGAATTTCCCTATTGTGAAGTAATTACCATACAAGTTCATCTACCGGCTGTAATTTAGATCTTCCATATTACTTATGGGTTCGACCCCAACCTATAAGTTTGGGTTCTTTATTGACAATATCCGCTTCATACTTCAGTTGGGAGTGTGGTTTGAGCATTATCCAAAAGTGGTGCCGCTGCCGGGGAATACGACTTAGACTAGGTTACTAGCTTGTATTTGACTTGTTGGTAGTTACTTTACTTTTGAAGTTTTCTTTTTCTTTTGTTTTTCTTTTATGACATTCTCAGGTTTTCATCTAGGGATACACACTCCACTCAAACACCCATAGATGGAATACAATCAGCTGCCAACCTTAGTGGAAGAAATTTTGACTAATGATACTTTGGCAGTTGTGATAATGAACTATGGAGACTATGGGAGCCTAGAGTACACAGAGACCGTTAATGCCTTAAATGGGATAAGGTCTTATAGCTACGGCCCAAAGAAGCTAGACCTGGATTTAAAGAACCGGTCAAGACCACCGACCAAACCATCTGCGAAGGAACCACCTATCCTTGAGCTGAAAGTTCTACCTCCACATCTCAAGTATGCATTCCTTGGAGAAAACAACTCCCTACCGGTTATAGTTGCAGCAACCTTATCCAATGTGCAGGTGGAAGCTATGGTCAACATATTGAGAAGATATAAGAAAGCAATCGGATGGACCATATCTGATATTATCGAAATTCCACCAGGCACATGCACCCATAAGATCCAACTAGAACCAGATTCTAAACCAAGCATAGAGCATCAGCGTCGCCTGAACCCGCCCATGCAAGAAGTGGTAAAAAAGGAGATTATCAAGTGGTTGGACGTTGGGGGTAATATATTCCATAGCTGACAGTCAATGGGTAAGTCCTATTCAATGCGTACCAAAGAAGAGAGGGATTACTGTGGTTCCCAATGCAAAGAATGAGCTGATACCAACACTACCGGTCACAAGATGGCGTGTATGCATGGACTACAGGAAACTCAACCGTTGCACTCAGAAGGATCATTTTCCAATGTCATTCCAGGATCAGATGCTTGATAGACTGACAGAGAGAGGATGGTACTGCTTCCTTGATGGGTATTTAGGATATAATCAGATCACTATTGCTCCAGAAGATTAGGAGAAGACCACCTTTACTTGTTCATATAGGACCTTTGCTTTTAAAAAAATGCCCTTCGGATTGTGTAACGTGTTCGCGGCTTGTACTGCTCGGGTTGGTATTAAATATTATCAACCGACACGCAAGTGCACGTGGTCAAACAAGTAATAAAGTGGCTAAGTAGCCAAGTATCGATCCAAGGAGGCTGCTCTAGATATGTAAAATTGCCTAGTTTACTATATTTCTATTCTATCCCTAACTATGTTAACAACAATCCAACCAAGAGTTGAGTGAGTTTTTGTTTCTAAACTATTTATATACTACAATTAATAACAACTATTTACTTTAGAATTTAGACAATGGATACGCACATGCCAAGGTCAAGAACGAGTAATGAACTTGATAATCATGATAATTTGGTCATCCTCTTCTTCATGTTGCTAGCCAAGAACGTTGCCTAGAAATTAAAACTTTCGTATTTAATTTCACTTTAGAATCATAAACCATCCGTCTACATTTCTGTGATCAAATGCAATTTATGACCTAGCACTACAATTCCGGTTCCTAAATTGATTAATACGGCTTTCAAGTATATTTCTATCAAGAAAGCACATCAAAACCCAATTTTCCCAAATCAAGTTAAGAACAATACCCTATTAATTCACAACTTTCCAATTTCGTGCTCTCTCGAGTGAAATTGGACTTTTTAGATATACATTAATGGTGGCCAATCAATAATGTAGTACGCACAAAAATTAATAGAACAACATGCAAGAAGAAGAAGAAACCATATCAATTATCACCAAAATTCATTACACAAGTTCAAAACCTCAGCAAAGAAGGGAATTAGCCACTCATTCTTGGATTAATCATCCTAAAATGAGTGTAAATCATGCATACAATTGAAGGAAAGAAGAAAGGAAGAGAAGAAAACTCTTAGCTTCTCTATTCTTCAACTGCCACAAACCCACGTTCCTGCTCTCCACTTCTGAACTCAGTCTAAAAACTAAAAACTGATTAAAAATAAACCTAAGTGTGCTATTTATACTAGTGGAAAATTTTTCCCGGAATAACAAGCAACGTGTCACGGAGGCCAACGCGGAGCACTGCCTCCGTGACACGGCGTGGACGCGGACCCTCTCTGGAAATTGCAGGGTCCGGATAATTGGCCTCAACGTGGCACGGAGGCCATCGCGGAGTCCTGTCTCCGTGCCACGGAGCTGTCGCGAGGCCTCACTGGAATCTGCCAATTAATTTCCTCTCCAGGCAGTGTGCTACCGCGATGGCAGCGTGGCACGGCTCCATCGCGGAGCCAGTGTAAAATGTGCCATCCAAGGTCTTTTCCACGCTCGCATCCCAGTCCAACTCCGACATAGTTCCAACACGCATTTTAGCTCTTAAAAATCACATTATCCTGCAAAACAAATGCTAATCATGTTGGTTAGTATAAATTCGCATTTTATTAACAAATACATGATATTATATACACATTGCACAACAAACAAGGTAAAAATGATACGTTTGAGTATCACTTGGGCATATAAATCTGCCCAAGATCACTTACCCCACACTTAAATCCTTGTTTGTCCTCGAACAACACATACACAAATCATGCACATCACATCTCAACCTTTGTCACTATGGTGCAACCATTTTACGCTACGGTCATACCGATTATTCAATTCTTGCAAATCATCAAGAAAACATGCTTGGTTGTACAAGACAATGACCTTAATACATCGAGGCTTCCTAAACTTTTAAGAATTGATTCTTGATATCGGCAAACTCATGCAAATCAACTAATCAAGAAATCTGACACGAACATCAATATTTCATCAAGCATGTACCCTCACAACTCGAGAGAAACTTCCCCTTTTTTTTTTTGTGCAGCACACAAACATGCAAGTAGGGGCATATAAAAATTACTTTCACTCTCTCTCCCAAAAGAATTCACATGCATCATGTCATGACCCATAGGCTTGCCCTTAGTGTATTACTCCACTAATATAAAGAAATGCAATGTAGGATCAAATAGGACTTTTAATGGGTTGTAACTGGGCTATGGATCTAGTATATATATATTGGATTAGCCAATAATAGTCGCTAGCATCCTTAAGCGCCTTTTCAACTCATTCCCATCGATTCATGGACATTGTTCCTCTCTTGTCTCTTTTTCTCCCATTCATGCTGGTTTACTTTCATACAGCCCATTTCATCAGGCACACTTGACACAAAACAGAGGGTTTTCATGTACCCTCACTATCATTTAATTACAACTAGTGCCTCTTCAACATCATCTTTTCTTTCCTCACCTTGCTTTTCTTTTCTTTTCACTCTTTTCACTCTTTAACACTTTGGGAAACATTTTCTGTTCTTTGTAAGCGCTTAAGAGCTTCTTATAGACTTTAAGGCTAATGAAAAGAAGGAATAAAGCTTAGTTCATATAAATCTGGACAAAAGAAAGAAATCGGCTAAAGGCTCAACGGGCTGACTAGGGTATACAACATATAAAAAGGTAGAATTTGACAAGAAAAAAAAATGGAAACTAAAGGTTAAAACAAAGAAATGCCTACATCCTTTCCGACACTGCACCTCCTTCATTTCGTTTTGTATACACACCAGGCAAGTTCTAGACAATTCACAATGACATGGAATAGCAAAACCTCACTCACACTTCATGCACATGCTCGAATCAAGATGCATTCACAGACTCTTTAATTAGTCAATTACATGAATTCAAGATTAAGCCTCAATCATAATGAACCAAATTCTATAGCCTAGGTAACTCAACATATTTACAAAATTGCATGCTTTCAAACGAATCATTTTCACATTTTGAACATCAATTACAACACGCAACGAAATTTTAGCAACCATAAGCAACTACAGTTTATTGATGCAATCCACCAAAGAAACTAAAAACAAAACATCTACTCCTATCGACTACATTTCCCTTAAGACGGTCGTCATCCATCCATCATAGGGAACGGTCACTAACTATGACCTCGGTTCAATGGGACTATTCTCGGTAAAAGAACCGAAAACAAACTCCGAGAAACCCAAAAATAAAACTTCAAAATTTTTGCAACACATCGATCATTTCGATAGAAAATATTTACAAAATATTTTGATAAGTGCAAAATCTTTTCGCAAAAATTTTGAAAAATATCGATCATATCGATAAAGAAAAAAAATATTTACAAAATTTACAAAATATTTACAAAGGCAACCATAACTTTCAAAAACACACATCATTAGCCACAAACGAATATATACACATAAATCACAAATCAGTTCACAACAACAGGGAAAGCACGAACATACATAAACATCAAGGAAAAATTATACAGCAAATTTAGAGCCTATGTCCCAGCACCTAACTACTCCCCACCCCACACTTAAATCGAACACTGTCCCCAGTGTTCACAACAATACAAAGCACAAAATTTTGGGTGGTGAAACTCCCTGCTCAGTCGAAATATTCGACTTCCTCATCCGGTGCTGCGGCCTCGTCGCCCATATCTAAATCAGCTCCATCGCCGTCATCGGACTCCACATCAGAGTCCTCACGACGTGTCTCCTCATCAGTAGGGACGTCGTCATCAGTCAGCTCCACAAAGGCTGGCCCCACCTTGCATAAAGCTCTGGCGTTCTCGCCAAAGGGGTAGTCCAGCTCCAGCTGCCATAATTCATCCTCGGTGGCTGGTCTCCCACCTATCCGTAGCTGCAGCATCTGCATGCCGAACATACGGGCCATATACTGGTCGTCACGAGCATGTCGCTCGCCCAGAGTCAGCACCGGTCCGTGTGTAGTGTCGGGGGCCTTGGTCTTTGTCACATCAAGGGCCCTCCGCTCCAACTGCGGAATGTAATCCAAGGCTTCTTCCTCAACGTCGAGGCCTCGGAGGAAGGTGGTGATGAGTCCGCCAAACCTGTATCTGTGGCCCTGGTGTAGTCTGGCTCTCTTCATGGAGGATATTATGACCGCCCCCACATTAATCTCAAGCCCTTTCATAAGGGCATATACCAGGCAGACACGGTCCCGGGTCACGTCTGTCATATGCACTCCCGGGATCAGACACGAACATACAATTTTTAGCCAGATTCTGGCCTCCCTGTTCATCTGCGAATAAGGCAGAGTCTGGTGGTAACCCCTCTCTTTGTGTCTACTCCATCGGGCTGTGGATCGAGCCCCACACAACGACGTCTGATGTCGGCGTACGGTGGGGTGATGTTTAACTGGCGGAGGATGTGGGCGTCTGTGTCCCGCGCTCCCACGATGGCATTAAACTGCTGGGGTTCCAGAGTGACAATCTGCCCTCTGATTTTAATAGTATGGCTCCTGATGGCCGGGTTCCAGTTGGCGTAGAATTCCCGGACCAAGTGAAGGTTGCACTCCTTGGGCTCCGGAAAGATAAAGCTGAGCCCAGCTGCCTCAATCCTCTGTACGATGCGAGGGAACTCCTGTGCAAGTGGTTCCCTTGCAATATATTCCTCCGGGAAGTACTTGTTCTCCTTATGCTTTGCGTACCACTTCTTTCCTTCCTCGGTAACCCATCGTGTTCCGTATCGGCGGTGTTGACCGCGTGGAACAGCAGGTGCAGCTGGGACAGTAGTGCCCAGTCTCATTCTCTTTCTGCCGGTGCCTTAGGTTGAAGCACCCTTGCCTTTATCTTGTCGGCTGGCCATTGTACCTGTCAATTTACACAAACAAGCACAACGTTAAGCTAAAAACTTGTTAGCTTCGGCTAAGGTCGGGTTAAACAAAATTTACCCCACACTTAGTCTTTAACAATATTTACAACATTTTAGCAAGGATAGCTCTATTTACACCTCAAACACAATCAACTATAACATATTGCTTAGTGCGTTCACAAAAATTCGACAGCATAACGGCTAGCGAACTACTCAGACTTCATACAGCTAACCCAATCCTACTATCGACAGCTATTCACCCATAGCACTTAGCAACAATAACAACAACAAAATAGAAACAACAATACAAACATTTTATATACAACTAATCTAATCAATTCAACCAATTCACATATTACGCAATTTCCCACAAAAATTCGAGAATTAGTCGTCTTTCAACAATTATACAATATTTACCACGACTTATCTCAAATAATAAACACACCCCGGCATCAATTTCGTCAAACTATCAAGTTACCCAAGTTAAAATTCAACAACCCCAAGCCCTAGAATGCAATTCGACAATCAAAATTGAACTATTCAATCTATCGATAAGTTCAAACGTCAACTACAACAATCCGAACATAATCAATCACAAAATAATTCACGTCATGTGTAATTTCTACCTAGGGTGATATATCTCACCTCACATGCTCAAAATCGCCAAAAATCGCCAAAAATTTGAGATAGATGATGAAAACATACCTTGGAATTGAAGAATCGACGAAAATTTGACGTTTTCCTTGCCTATTAACGTGGCACGGAGCTTGGGGGTAGGGGAATGGGTGTTTGGTCGCGGAGGGTAGAGGCAATGGGGAAAAATGGGCGAAAATCAGGGGTTTATTTAAAGGAAACACGCGGGTCACCCGGAAACCCGGTGTGACCCGGCACTGGGATAAGGGCAACGTGTCACGGAGGGTAACGCGGAGACCCTCCTCCGTGACACGGAGCCAACGCGTTGGCTTACTGGAATTTTTTAAAAAATTCCAGATTTGCCTTCAACGTGTCACGGAGGGTAACGCGGAGCATTGCCTCCGTGACACGGCGCCAACACGCCAGTGCTCTGTTTCACCATCAAATTTTATTTTTCATACCTCGCCTCGTTTCCTCGATTCCAAGTATTTTTCCTCCGGTATACCTGAAAATCACCTCACTAAACAAAAATTGGTTAAATGAATAGATTCCCTACTAAAAAATAAAAATTTACTAAATTACTAAATAAAAAAAATTACTAAATAAAATGCAAATCTAAGCCTAATCAAGAAAAAGAAAAGAAAATAAAATAAAAGAAAAACTTTACACTAAAGAAAGAAAAAGAAAAAAAATATTTTTCACGGGTTGCCTCCCGTGCAGCGCCTGGTTTAACGTCGCGGCTCGACAGCCTTTATGCTCAAGTGTCTACTAGGGAGATGGACGATTTGACCCGATCATGGTCATCTCCCCAGTAGTTCTCAACCTTGTCTGGTGGCCTACCTAGTAACTCTCGGGGATCACTCAATCCATTCACATTCCCATGATCAATCACGTTGATCACCGAGAGTTCCTTATAGACAGTCGGGAGCTTAGGTGCCTTGTACACGTCGAACACCTCAACCTTGTCGTGTGCTCGCATTGTGAGTTGACCCGCAGCTACATCGATCAATGCCTTTCCGGTTGCCAAAAAGGGTCGTCCCAAAATAAATGGGACTTCCGCATCTGGTTCAAAATCCAGAACAATGAAATCTACCGGAAAAATGAGGGAGCCTACCTGCACTAGCACATCCTCGACAATGACATCCGGCTTAGCTAAAGACCTGTCTGCTAGCTACAAGATCACTGTTGTAGGTCTAGGGCTCCCTAGTCCTAACTTTCTGAATACCGAAGATGGCATCAGATTTATACTTGCCCCCAAGTCGCATAACCCACGAGCTCGGATACTTTGCCCAATCGTCAGCTGGATAGTAAAACTTCCAGGATCCTTCAGTTTAGTGGGCAACCTGTTCTGAATACGGGATGTGCATTCCTCCGTTAAAGCCACCGTGGCATACTCAGTCAAGCGACTTTTGTTGGCCACGATGTCTTTGATATACTTCGCATATTTTGGCACACCCTGCAAGACATCAACAAGAGGTAAGTTAACATGTACCTGTTTAAGTACCACCATGAATTTCTGGAAACACGCCTCCTCCTTGTGTTTCTTAAGTCGTTGAGGGAACGGGGGTGGAGGCCTTGCTGGTTCAGCTTCTTTGGTCTTCCCCGTATCTGAGGTTTGTTCTCCCTCAACATCTGCTGCTCCTAACTTCTGAGGCGGTCTTTCCGGTTCCACCTCCTTTAATTGTAAACCACTCCTCGTGGTCACTGCATTCACCTGCTTAGGATTGGGATCCGTGTCGCTAGGTAGTCCTCCCCTTGGTCTAGTATTTTGGGCACTAGCAAATTGCCCAAACTGATATTCAAGAGTCTTGGTTGCCAATTGATTGTTCTTTACTTCGGCTGCCAATTTGACATAGTCAGCCTGCAATTGTGCCTGGTTGGCAATCATGGTCTTGAACATTTCCTCAATAGTCGGTGATGGTGGTGGAGGAGGGGCATTGTGATTTCTGAACTGATTCTGATAACCTTGTTGCCCTCCTTGGTTTCTGTGCATACCCTGCCCTGAACCTTGACCTTGTTGATTGTTGCTACCCCACGAAAAATTTGGATGATTCCTCCAATTCGAGTTGTAGCCACCGCCAAACTGCTGTTGATTCCTCTGTGCATTGCCCACAAAGTTGACAGAATCAGGATTTGCACCACAGCATTCAGCTGAATGCTCACTACTACCACACACTTCACACCACATCTGTTGGACTGCATTGACTGAGGCTGACGGCTGGTTCAAATTCATATTGCTGAAGTGAGTGTTTAACTGATTTTGCAAAGCAGCTATCTGTGCAGCGATAGCTGTGAATCCATCCACTTCAAGCACTCCCGCTGCTTTCCTTGCTCCACCTCTTGAAGAATCTGCATTCCATTCCGGATTGCCTTGTGAAATTCGGTTGAGCAAAGTGTACAGCTCCTCATAAGTCTTCTCCAGCGCTTGCCTTCCAGCTGCTGAGTCTAACAAAATTTTAGTGTGGGGTTCCAAACCCTCAATAAAAGTGTGGACCAACACCTCATTTGACTGATGATGATGAGGACAATCCCGCAACATGGACTTGAATCTTTCCCAGGCTTGATAAAGATTTTCTCCTTCCCTCTGTTTAAAACTTAGAATCTGACTTCTAAGTTTAGCTGTTTTACCTGAAGGGAAAAATCTGATCAAAAACTTCCTTGCAAGATCATCCCACGTTGATATCGAGTTGGGTGGTTCAGCTTTTAACCACCTCTTGGCTTCACCCAGTAAGGAAAATGGAAATAAGGTGAGCCGAACATAATCAGGTGACACTCCAGCGGGTATGTAAGTGTCACTTATCTCCAAAAAGTTCTGGAGATGTTGTTGCGGATCTTCGTGAGGGAGACCGGTAAACTGCCCGCTAGTGTGCAAAAGTTGCACCATATTTTGCTTTAACTCAAATCTCCCTCCAGGCTCTGGTTTGCGGATGTTGGAATGTACATTATTAGCGTGTGGGATTGCCACCTCGCGAACCGGCCTGGCTGCTACTTCCTCGGGCACTAACACAGCCCGCACAACTGGTGGATTTGGTTGCTCCATCATAGACTGTTTAAGCAACTGCAGCTTCTTCCGAAGAGCTTCTCTACGTTGACTGTGCAATTCACGTTCTGGCTCTAAGTAAGATTCCACCAGCTCCTTGTCCCTTGCCAGTGTTCACAGAAATAAAAATCTGCAAAATACAGGCTAAGACCAAGTTGTTAACACTTAAGAAAATAAAAATACAAATACAGCAAATTTACACTAAACACAATTTTACAAATCGCCTAGCCTCCCCAGCAACGGCGCCAAAAACTTGTTCGCGGCTTGTACTGCTCGGGTTGGTATTAAATATTATCAACCGACACGCAAGTGCACGTGGTCAAACAAGTAATAAAGTGGCTAAGTAGCCAAGTATCGATCCAAGGAGGCTGCTCTAGATATGTAAAACTGCCTAGTTTACTATATTTCTATTCTATCCCTAACTATGTTAACAACAATCCAACCAAGAGTTGAGTGAGTTTTTGTTTCTAAACTATTTATATACTACAATTAATAACAACTATTTACTTTAGAATTTAGACAATGGATACGCACATGCCAAGGTTAAGAACGAGTAATGAACTTGATAATCATGATAATTTGGTCATTTGGTATTGTTGTTTAACTCAAGACTCTGGCTGCACCCTCGAAAGTTGAAATCTAGAAGGATGGGACCTTACAGAGTAGTGCAAGTGTCTCCGTATGGTGCAGTGGAACTTGAGAACAAAGAGGGGAAAAGGTTCAAATAAATGGGCAAAGAATAAGTGTACCTGGGAGATGAAGATGAATTGAAAAGAGTGGAGGAAATATACCTTGATGATACCTGAGAAGTCACAAAAGTAATGTCGGCCGCGACGTTAAATCAGGCGCTGCATGGAAGACGACCCATGAGAGGAAAAGTCTGAGTAGCCACAGGTATGTCCATTTTTTCCTTCATGCGTATATTTTATGCTTCGAGGATGAAGCTCATTCTTTAAAAAAAGGCGGGGTGTACTTGTATTTTTGGGATATTTTTTGGTCGACTGAGGGTTTTTCTTGCCGTGTTTCTTTTCCCTCAGACATGCGATCTAGTAGAACCGTCATGTGTTAGGATTTTTTTATTTTTAGTTGTGATTTTTGTTTGATTAGCAAATAACTTAAGAATACTCAGCCATTGGATATGCACTACTTTTGTTATTTTTGAAAAATTGACCCTGTTTAAAAAATTTTGCTGTGTATTTATGACAACAATGCATGATTTCTGTGGATCATTTTATGTCATTTAGTTATTAATAGTGCTAGTCTTATTAAGCCGTGTATGAACCAGATATGTAAAGTGAAAATAGTTCATGTACCATGTGTGAGTGAGGTCTTAGTAGTTGTTGCGGTATGTTGTTGAAGATCTAGAACTTGCCTGGTTGGTCTCTGCATAGGTTGAAGATGGTTGGTTAGGATATGATCATAGTCCATTTTTGTGTTAGCTCACTTTTAGCCTATATTACCCACCAAAGTGTCATGAATCCCTTGATCCCAAGTTTGAGTCTTAATTGACCATATTTCTTTGATTTACCTGCTAACCGTACCCATTTGTTTATAATGAATCAGTTTGGCCTTGGTCCTTCCTTGGATATTGTGAACCTCAACATAAGCAAAATGCTTAAGTTGAGGGTGACTAAAGTAGGTGGTGCATAAATGGTGGGAACGGGAGAAAAGGAGAGAAAAGAAAAAGAAGAAAAAAAAGAAAATGGTGAAAAAAAAGGTGTGGTGAGGTGAAAAAGTAAAAAGCTGAAAATTTGAGAATATTGAAAAAAGAAGAGAAAATCAAAATAGCTTGAAAATGTTGAAAAATGTGAAAAATCACCTCACCCATGCAAATATTCATAAAATGGAAAAAAGGAAAGAAAAGAAGACAAAGAATGAAGGGTGAAATAGGAGAATAATGTAGCCAATGAATATAGTGCCAAGGAAGGGATAGTCACTAATAAAATCTTTCATCTTTATCATGTCCAGCCCTAAGCCTATATTACAAGCCATATAAAGTCCTATAGTGATCTTAATTTGATCATCTAACAAACTGAAGCAGAGAAAATAAAGGCAAACCTATGGTATCTGATACATAATATTTGCAGTTTTTTGAGAGAGTGAGTGCTTCATTTGCCTAGTCCCATGTTTCAGTTGATACTTCATACTAGAGTGGGGACTTCATTTTTTGTGAGGGTACATGGATTCTGTTTGATTTTACCATTGGTCTGTGTGAAACACATAGGTGATGACTTGATTGCTTGTTGATAGCTAGATGACATGTCTTGATCTCTGAATATGATATTTTGAGATTGCTTTTAATACATTAGCTGACGATGTTTCAAGAGAAAAGGTTAATAGAGTTTGTATTTAAAGTGCATAAATTTGTTTGAGTTTTGCCTGTAGTATCCCAAGTTTGTTTTCTAGTTGAGCGTCGTGTTTAGTTTTTCTTTTTCTTTGCCTGAGGACATGCAAAAGTCTTAAGTTGAGGGTGTTGATGTGCTGTGAATTTACAACACAATTGACACCCAAAACTAAGAAAATAACATGGATTTAGGTGTATTTATGTGGATATGAGACACTTTTCCTTTGATTTCCGAACAAATGGGTGTTGGAACAATAAATTACAAAAGGAAGCTACAAGTACAGACCACAGAACGATTCATACGATGGACCTACGAGTCATACTGATGTCTTGATCAAAAGCTGAAAGTTAACCTGGAAGACTGAACTTATGAAACTTGTCACGGATCGTACCATGGTGATACGAGTCGTGGTAAGGCAGTGGTGACGAAATCCAGAAGAATTGCACATAAGGCTGATTCTCAGTACAAGAGCACCCTACGACCCGTGAGATGAAGGTATGTGTCGTACCATACCGGTCGTGGTGAAGTTCAGAAAAAGTTAAAAAGATTAGGATCAAGCCAAGAGTGTCAATGTACAAGTCATAGCATGTTGGTACAAATCGTACCTCGGCCGACACTTAGCCAACATTCAGCCAACACTCCAAGCCACGAGTTGATGTCACGATCCATGAGAAGCCCCTACGAGTCGTAGGTTGACCCGTGACGAGGTCGACAACAAATATGGAAAGCAGTCCTGTTAATTTTAAAAAAAGGATTCTTGGGTCTATATAAATACTTTTTATATTTTATTTTTAAGGGAGGACGACGAATAGACTTAATTCTGGTAGGAAAAACATTGTAGTACGCAATTTTACATCATTGGAAGAGAGAATTGAGTTGGTTCAACCTTGTGATCAATCTTTTCTTGAATTCATCTTGTTCTTGCTACTTGTTATTCAAGATTTCGTGGTTTAATTGAAGGAAATGTTTTTCTCAATAATTTTTGTAAGTATTGTTATATGTTTTCGACAATGAACACAAATCACAACCTTGCAACTATGAGAGGCTAAAACCTCCATAGCTAGGGTTGTGGAAACCATGGTGGATTAACTAGTTAGGGTTGCACAAAATGAGTCTAAAACCAATACTAAATACTTATATTATATTCTCTTCATCTTTAATGATTCTTAGTGGTGTACAACGTTAGGAAGTGCCTGAATTCTTTACTTTCTTTGGTCGAAGAGGTAGAGATTAGGAAAAGAGAATTATAACAGAGCCTTGATCTTGATGATCATTGTTATTATATTGAGCTGTGGTCGTAGGATAGTTATATCTGGAATTTAGTGATAACGGTTAGTTTGCAAAACTCATGAGACTTGGTCGAGTAATTGAGTATAGTCATTCAATAGGGATTGGTCGATCGTTTGAATGAATCTAAGTTATCAGTTCTATAAGTAAAGCATTGGAATAGATCATGAATGTATACCCAAAGCTGTTATGAACCCATGGGGAGCACAAACCCTAGTTATCTTTTAATTATTGATTCACAAATAAAATCTTGACTGCTATTTATTTTTATTATAGCTTTTTATTAGAATTTCCCCATTGTGAAGTGATTACCATACAAGTTCATCTACCGGCTATAATCTAGATCTTCCATATTCCGTGTGGGTTCGACCCCAACCTATAAGTTTGGGTTATTTATTAACAACGTCCGATTCATACTTCAGTTGGGAGTGTGGTTTGAGCGTTATCAGTATCATCAATTTTAGAAGTCTTAATAACTCATACTTCCTAGAAAAATATATCTTTATGTATAAACTATAACATTTTTTTATGTTTCAATGACAGCGGCGTAGCCAAACAAACAGAAACAATAGAGCCAAGCAAAAGATGCCACACGGGGGAGGATCGAAAATAGTGCCACCTTGATGGATGAGAAGGTATTCATTTATAAATTAAAGCTTATAATATCTTAAAACTCTTTTTGTCACGGTTATTTGACATCAATTAATGTATCAGACTGAAAATGGAATTGAGCCTACACTAGCACAAATTTTTATACTAACTCACAAACCACGTAAGGAAGGTAGACCACTGGATGAAGAGTCTGCGAGGACAATTGTAAGATTTTTCTTCTTTTCTTTTTTTTTTTAAAATAAAGTAGAATAAAATTTATTCTTTACTTAGGATTCTCCTTTGTTCTACAATTCTTCATTAATATTCAATTAACAATTATTGTTGTCTGCTTTGTGAAATATAGTAGCAATATGATTTCTTTCTTTCACTAAGTTGTGTTGTGCTTGATTTATTCTTTACTTGGATTATTTTTGTTGATCTACTTCTAAGTTTCTGCCTATAGTTGTATGACGAAGTGCTTTAATTTAGAAAAATAGTTACTTACTGCCTAATATATTTACTGACTCTAGGCAGAGACAAACTGAACATGGTATAAGGGCATCAAATTCATCCCAAAAGATCCTTTAATTTAGAAAAATAGTTAGCTATAGTCACTATTCTTCCTGTTAGAGTATGAATCTCTTAGTGAAGGAATAGAATCCTCATGCCATTCGCCATAGTGAACCTCTCATTCAAGTCTTCCCTGATCTTGTTTGCATCTCCTTATTTGTCTTTGATTATTTCATATTTTCAATCGTAAACTTGAGATGTTAACTTATGAGGAACCACGCCTATGACATGGATTTTTTTTCACATAATAATTAACAGAAAAGAAGAAGGATAGATCCAATTGTATACCAATGCTCATTAAATCACAATGATTAATTCAAATTCATTAATGTGTTAAAGAGTTTGAAACCTGTCTTGTCAAAATTTGGAGGCATTGTAGCCATATGGACATTTGGTTGTAGGAATTGGATTGAAATTTTGTCATTAATATTCTGATATTTGGTTACTTATTTGAACAGGACATGATCAATGAAAAGTTGAGTAATAGTGAGGGATCGAATGAGAAACATCCTCACTCTGTTGCTTGGAAAGGAGATTTGTATTCTCAAGTGTTGGAAAATGAAAAAACAGGTTATGTTCGTGGTTTAGGACTTGGTCAAACACCTTCTGCACTATAGGGTAGTAGATCTTCTTTTGGAAAAGATGACTCATCTAATGAGGTTATAAAAAGGTTAGAACAAGAGATAACACAATTAAAAGAGTTAAATGAAAAATAAAATGAAGAAATGAGTTTGGTGAAACAAAATCAAGAGAAGTTGCTATCTGAATTAGCATAGATGAGAAAAGCAATGAGCAGAAATGCCCCTAATGAGTTATCTATAACTCAGACTATCAATGGAGTTTTAGATGGCCACGTAACTCAATTTTTAGTGTTTAAGACATTTATTGAAATTTTAATCTTACAAAATAATGTTGTCTACTTTTTAGGTTTCCGATACGAATAGTAGCCATGAACGAGTACAACAATCACCACAAATGTTGTTTAAAGGACATAGTGTTGCTGAAAATAATCCATCTTCTCACGATATTGTTTATTTATCTGAATATGTTAACGTTGTACTCCTTATATGAATTCGCAATATGTTGGTGTTGATGTTTTTGACGCTAAATATTTGATTCGAACACCTATTCTGTAGAGTTTATGTATTGTTCTTCTTAATAGTGATGTAACTTTGGATGTATTCCACCTGTTGTATATTTCTTGAGCTTCCTCTTTTGAGATATTAGATGTTGGGCTGTGCCTTTAAGATAGAATTTCTTTTCTAAACAGGCTGAAAGTTTGGTATTTATAGGGGAGACTCTGTCGAAATTTTTAAAAATTTAAAGAGTTAGTAAAATCTGGTAAAATTTTGAGTCTAACCAATTTCACAATATATTAGATTTATAAATGCTACTACTCTTTTTAACATTATATTTCACCTTTTGACATTCATTCATTTTAATATTTCAGGTCATACAATATGATGTTCGAATAGCAGACAGAAGATTACAATACTATGAAAATCAGTTGCGGATTTGTTTGAGGGCTATGCATTTAGAAATTTATTATTGATAGGAACAATTACAATGACATTAGCTATTAGTTTAAACACAAAAGAATATCTTTTAGTTCGTTAATTGCATTAGCATTATGAATTAATATTTACTTTTCTCTATCTTGAGTTAATGAAATATATTATATTTTTATGAATTACAAGAGTGTGTTTTATTAGTACTTGCCATTATAATTATTGATATAAACATTTTAGAAATGTATTTAGTAGCCATTATAATTGTGGCTACACAATAGCCGTTAATATATGTAACTTCTAGTTGCAATTTATTTAGATTTAGTGGCGATAAATATAGACACCAAAAGTGTTTATGCAATCATTTTTGGGTTAAATGTAGTGGCCATTATAATTAACGCTAACAATAGCCGTTAAAGTAGGTAAATTTTAGCGGCAATTAAATTGGATTTAGTAGCAATATGAATAGACAACAAAAGTGTTATGCAATCATCTGGGGAATAGATTTATCAGCCATTATAATTGCCGCTACTCAATAGGAATTAAAAATGCCTTTTTCGCGCCATTATAATTGACGCTAAAAGGAGGAGTAGGTCATTTTCAAAATGTATTTAGCGGCTATTATAAGCGTCAGTAACAATTGCCATTAAAGCTTATGACTTTTAGCGGCAATTAAATAACATTTACTGACGCTTTTGTAAATGATCGTTAAAGGCTTTAGCGACTCCATCTATAGTGGCAAAAGCTTAATCGCCGGTATATGTTATAGCGGCAATTAGTATTGCCGCTAAAGGCCCTTTTTGTAGTAGTGAGCTTGGAACCTTACAAGTTACCCTCGACCTCGTACCTTGATTCTTTTGTAAACTTGATATCTTTTTTTTGAATAAAAGAATGTACTTCAACTGCCCATATGAATTCTTTGCTATACTAAAAATCATATTAAGTGCAAACTTAAATTTTGAATCCTCCAAATCCCTAGTTGGATTAAAAATAGTGAATTTTTTAAGATTTTCATCATCAGAATCTCCATGTAGACTCATAAATTCCTCATCTGATGTAGCACAGTCATCTTTCTGAGTGTCATTGGGAAACATAGCCACCATATTTGAGGCAACTCCAAACTTCATAGTTTTTTCTTTGACTTGATTATCTCTACTTCTCCCTTTAACACCAACCCATTCTACGGTAGGGTAGATGGTTTTGTCAAAAATCATGTCATCTTCTTCTGAGGAATAATTAGAGTCATGAAATGACCCATACTCTACAGTTGTGGCATCACTCTCATGACCTTTCTCAATTACATCCACATCTACCAAGCCTTCCTCACCATGTAGTACTGGGCCGCCCTCGAAATCAACCACATCATAGTTCCATTGATCCTCATTTGTGTGCTCGACAAATATCTCCACCTCTTTATTGTCGGGTATTTCATATACAAGGTTATATATATGTATACATACATACATATATATATATATATATATATATATATATATATGTATGTATATATAAATTAGTTGATAATATCTTATATTTATCTCAAAATAAGGCCAAGCTTGAACCAAAATTTTACTTTTCTATCATTGACTTCAACTTTTTCATACATTGCCTCATTTGAATGATAGAATTTTCATTTCCCTCGCAATAGTCATAATAAGCTATTTGTTCACTAACATAATTTATCTCTGGTTCAAACACCCACCGACCCTTAGAGTGCAGTTTAATGGTATATATATCTGGATCTTCACCTTCATCTGTCATGAGAAAAGAAAAAGTAGAAGCTATTGGGGTTGTTATAATAAATAACACCAATAGAAAATATAAATGATCATACAAATTCAAGAACAAAAACATTTAACCAAACAAGAAATCCAAATTAGTTTCGAATTTGAGTTATGCTAGCTTCAATTCTTGAAGAATTGAGTTATATGTATGATAGTGACTATGTTAGAAAAAGAAATATATTGCTTGTGTCATTTTATATGTAGAACCAACATAAATATTTTTTTTAACCAGTCATAAATCCAAAGTATGTACTGTATTTATTTAGTTTTTATGATTCTTGTAGCATTTTTTCAATGAAATTCATTTTTTATGTGAAATATTTTAGATGTTTCATCTTCATTATTTATTCTGTAATCAAAATATTTACTCGGTATTTTCATAATACTGAATTGCATGCATTTATTTTCAATACCACTTTAATATTTGGTAGATAAGTAAATATACACACAAATCATAATATATACACACAAATACACTTTCTTTCATATGATAAATCAAAATATATAGTTTGTATTCATGTCTTGATTGCCATATAATTAAAGATTTAGGTATTTTTTTCACTGGACAATATCAAAGATCTACTTTGATTAAATTTGACAGAGTACTTACATATCGGCGTTAATTGTAGCTCACTTTTATAACGTAGTTTCATTATCGAAAAAATTGATTTTATTTCCTTCAGTAGATGTTGTTTATGTGCTCTAGGAGAAGTTGCTAAATTACTTTCTCACACAAAAGGAGATGCAAGTAAAAATAAAAATTGTTCATCAACCAACAAGCACAAAAGTTACTCATCCATGGATATTAGATGATTAATCCACGCCCAAATGAAAGAAGAGGAGTTATGAATGAGAGGAGGATGTTATGGAACTATTTGTAAATGTGTTCCATTGACAGAAGTAACAAGTTTGTTTACATTGATAACTACCGTTAGTAAAAGGATTAAAATCAGTCACTTTGATTAATTAAAGGTTAAATGGGGGAAGTGTAATATCACAAGGATCAAAATCATAATAAGACTATAACACGGGGACCAAAAAAGTAATTTTCCTAAATGAAAATTTGTATTTTTTGAGTAAAATATTCTTAATGCACTTTAACAATTAAATACTAGTACATGATTTGCTCATTTTACACTATATTATTTGTTATTGAATATAAAATTAAAAAAATATGATTAAAACAATGTACATTTAACATTAACAGAGTTATGTACTTTTAATAAGAAATGTATATCTAATATTAACAAAAAAAAGTTACAATCAAGAAAATTAACTATTTAGTGATTAACATGTAACTCAAAATTATTTACATAGAAATTCATACTTTTCAATAAATTTTATAACGCAAATTCAATTACTTTATATTGTGAAAAATAAAAGATACAAAACTTGACAGTTATATATTTATTATTCTTGCAATTGGTATTTAAGTATGCAACAGAAAGAAGATATATTTTTGAAAAATGCTACATAATACTTATAATATTTAGAGGAAAAAAAGTTTCAAATGATCTTCTCTTAGAGTTATAACATTTTGGTGATATCCTGAATTTTAAATGAATAAAAGTTAGGAGCTTAACCCATATTTTCCCCATGAATATCCGCATTTTTATGGGTTGAACATGAGTTTAAACTCAAATTTTACCCTTCTAAAAAGTCACTCATCTAATTCACTAAAATATTGGCGAGTCATCAAAATGTGGGCTCATTTTGCCGGCACTACTCTCAATATATAAAACTGCAAAATGCAACATAGTGTTAGCATATCCTAGATTTACTTTTTATTTTTCTTGTAAATCTGCAAAATAATTTACTCTTTATTTTTCATTATCCTTAACTTAAGAAACTCATTGATTTTTCTGAAAAGTATTTTCAAAGAATACATTTTTCTTTATATCGAATACGCACTAAGTGTCTCTCAAAATATGGCTTGTGCTAGCTTATCACAACATTTAGAGTTTTTTTCTTCTTTAAATGTAGACGATAACATTGACACACCATTTATGCAAAAGACATATTTTGTAATCATATGCAGTAACATTTCAAAATTAGTTTCAAATTTTCATTTTCACAAGAACCTCTTTTTTAAATGCTTGTGTACGTAGATTGTTCAGTTTTTATATATTACACTAATGGTGAAATTCATTGGTGGTCCCCTTGTGTTGGCACCAACTTTCACTTAGACATCTCAAGTAGATCTTATTTTATTTTAAACATCTCAAGTAGGGACTCACTATATCATTTTGATGTTTTTTGCTGACTTTACACATTGGGTGTGTTGCACTTATTTTAAGCGCGTGAAGGATTTAAATTTTATAATTTTTTATTTTTTATTTCTCCTTCTTTCTTCTCTCTCCTTCCAACACTTCCTCCATCCCACCATTCATCTCTACCTTCCTTTGCTGCCCATGCTGCTTCAGATTCACTCGCAACTATGACTACTCCCTCTTCGCTTTCACCATCGACTCCAAAAATTACAAAATTTTTTCAGAAAAATCTTCTCCACCACTTTGAATTTTAACATCAACATCCATAAAAATCATTGCTTCTAAAATCAAATTTCAAAATTTTTATGCTCTAAAATCTCCAAGAAATGATCCTCAAGGATTGGGGACTTTTCAACTTCAAATATGATGATGCTTCAGATTTGTTCTATAAATCTGCTAATTGTTTCAAACTCGCTAAATCATGTTAGTGTTACCAACACAATTGCTAACTGAGTAATAATTAATATTTATGAAAAAATCAAATTTAGTATTTTTAGTGATTGACTGTGATTTGTTTTTTAGGATTATTTTTTAATCGATTGCATGTTTTATTTTCTATTTTTTTTCTACGTATTTATTTTTTATTTTAAAAATTTCTAATTCTAACTGATTAAGAATGCTTATTTCAGAATTTATGAAGAGTATGCTATTCTGATATTATTTTTAATAAATTGTTATTCTTGCGGATAATCGATTTGTCAATCAGTTGTCATACACATTTAAATTATGAATAAACCAGTAACTCTTATCAATGCCCATTTTTTATTTCTTGAAGAACCCTTAATAATTCAGATATGTATTTTTAAGTCTTCTTCAGTATTGTTTTGTGGAAAGAAGAAGGGGAGGGGAGGGGGGGGGGGGGGAGGAGGGAAGGGAGAGAGAGAGTAAAATATGGGTGTTGGCATCCATTTTTTGAAAAAAAAAATGAAGAAGGTGATGGTGGATTTGAAAAATAATATAATGAAGAATATTGTTTTAAAAAAATAAATTGACTTGAGAATAAATTTAAATTGAAAAATCCGACCTCCATTGAAAGAGTTTAAACTTGAAAAAATTGGTGGAAGATAGTGACTTAGGAAAGCTATTGTTTTGTTTTAGATTTCAATGAAGAAGACGACCCCCCAGGAAGAGAGGGGGAGGGGGGGAGTGGCGACTTTAAAAGAAATATTTTTTTTCTTTTCTTTTTACTTGAAATATCATGTCTAATTGTTTTTTTAGTTGTTTGGCTATACTATCACGAGTGTATTACACTTTTCTTATTATTTTTACTAATTGTCAAAGAAGTGACAAAATGATATAGGGGACCCCTACTTGAGATGTTTAAAATAGACAAGGTCTACTTGAAGTGTCTAAGAGAAAGTTTATGCCAGTATAAGGGGGCACCTGTCACATCTCAAATCCGGGGAGGCGTGACTGGCACCTAGTGCCACCCCTGATATGAGCATACATGATACTCAAAAATAAAATAAAAGCCAGAACCAATGAGGTTCGACAACACAACAACTATAAAATCAGAATAAGACGATAGACTATAAAAAGCTGGCACACCTGACCAACCAACAAAAAAAAAAATACCATATGCTGTCAAGGCCACGAAATGGAAAACAACTATACAACATGACCCACCTGGCCTATAACAACATACTAAAACTACAATAATGTCTATGAGCCTCTATGAATACATTAGTAATCAAATGATTGGGACAAGGCCCCAAACTACCCTTAACTCAAACATCTAGCGACTCCGAAAGACCTGGAGTGCACCAACTCAGCTGGAACTCCACTCAACACCCAAGAACTCGATCTAACAGCCCACCATCACCTGCAGGCATGAATGCAGCGCCCCGACTAGAGCATCAGTATAATAATGTACCGAGTATAAAAAGCAGAAACAACTGGAAGAAAAAGATTAGGGCAACATATATACCAAATGTCGCAGAACGAGAACTCAACTTAAGTAAACACACAAAATCTACCTGGCCCCCATAAGCCCGACAAGCCCAAATGTAAATAACAATACAGTAACACCTAGCCGACCCAGCTCACTTGTCATCGCCTCTAGACCTCTCAATGGCCTCAGCTAACACTAGCCAACATCTAGCATCCACTACAATCAAATAATATATAACACAAACAATAACCATAGTGTAATGCCAAGAAAATCAAAAGTAAACACCAATTAATCAACATCATTAATCAAGCACTGCGGACACTCTCTCGGCTGCGCACAGTTACCGGAGCTCAATTCATCCGGGAGAACCAATCGAAATCCCAGGAAGGCTTAGATATGTCGGACCACTCTCGAATCATGTCTCAACTCGACACTACGGAGGACATCATTCTCAACTCCATAGGTCATTTCACTCCTTGGGCTCAACCCCTTAGCCGGAAATACTCTCGTGCATCGGGTATCCACAAGCTACGAGGCACCTCAGGCTCGATCCCTAGCCAGAACAACTCTCGTGCATTGGGTATCCACAAGCCATAAGGCCTCAAACATGCACAAATAATCAACAACAATAATAATATATGCTCAAATAGCCCACAATTGGCTCTTAAACCCCACAACCCGACTATTACAATACAATACTATTCTTTCACGTCTAGTCATCCACCAACAAGCCACTAACCAAGCTAAGGATTTACATCCTAACCCGTCTATCCTCAAGCATTAAAAATAGCCCACACGCCACTCTACTTACCACTAACATCAAGGGACATGGCCAAATCAGCCCAAGGGTCACCACGACCGTCACGTGCCATCGACACGGTCGACACGATCACCGATTCAAATATAACAAAAGATAGTTGTAGCCATCGACCTTAACCACTCTAATACCTCATTCACTTACCAATATAATAACCTAATCTTATTCACTCAAACATTCCATAACTTTCTACAAGAACCATACGCCTCACACATGACCTCTCGATACGAGCCTAACAATATGCCATGACTACGATTCTCCGCACTCAAGCCTGAGCCACCAACTAAACCAGCACCTTAAACACACCATTATCACCATATAAATAACATAATGAAAGTTCAATAATAGAAAAAACACAAGCCATCACAAAACAACCAACACACACATCAACACGGATGACAACGACTATGGAATTCATGCTGACAAAGGGAGGGACAAGCCTAATATACCTTAACTTCAAGTCTAGCTAAACTCGAACCTTCAACACCGTGAACCTATTGCCTAACTGTAGTATAAGATTCTTCCAAAATGCAGCCAACACAACTCAATAACAAAAAGAAATAAACAAAGCTTACCTTATAAGATTCATAGGAATTCGATGGTAGAAACTCTGAGATAATAACTTACCGGCGTTAATACACCTATAAACAACCTTAACAACTAAGGAGAACAAAAGAAAGAAGGCTTACCAATAGCTTTACCATAAAACAGCCACCAAAAATCAAGAAAAGACACCAAACCACGGACTACACCAAGCTCCCGACTTTCCAACATCAAAATCGTGTTGACCCATGGCTTCTAGCCCCAAAACCATCAAGAACACCTTAAAAAACCTCTAGGGAGATTTATGGTCGAAGAAATTTCAAGAAATGAGAATTGGAAGTGAAATAATAGACCAAATGGACTTAAATAGTCCTCCACTGCCTTAGACCTTTGTGACGTGCCTTCTTGCGTGGTCTCACGAAAACACAAATATCTCTCTATTCTGAAGTTGCATTGACAAACGGTTTGATGCACTGAAAACTAGACTCATAGATCTTTAATTTAATAGGTTTCACACCCCCTAGCTCCTTATATATTGGGATAAAAGCCTCGAGACATTTGACCTAATTTTCAAGAAATCTCACAAAGGAAAATTTGCGATAACTTTTTTCGAACTTTGTTCTACAACTTGATCGACGTCCAATATTAAATATGATCATAGAGTGATTAAAATAAATCATAACACTTCCTTCTTATCCTATTATATACTCTTATTCCTACCTCAAAAGTACGATTTTATCGCAAACTATCCGGGGTGTTACACCACCGATGTGTTCCGCTTATGCTAAGTAGCAATGGCCATTGACAGCACGGGCTTAGTTTTGTGAAATTGAAATTTCTTATTTTTAGTTAACTTTGTTTTGACATGAAATTATAAATAATTTAAATTGATGAATGCTAAATGACTATCAAAACAGACAATATCAAATTATTATTTCTATACAGAAAAGGGTCAAATATATCCTTATTATAAAAAATAATTTAAATATATCTCACGTTATATTTTCGATCCATATATACCTCTCCATTTTATTTTTAGTCCAAACATACCCATCTCATTATACCATAATTTTTACAGAGAAGCACGTGTCAAACTTAGAATAAAATGACCCACCCCAATTTTAAATCTCTCAAATTTTTAAGAAACCCACCAATTTAATGAAAATTTTGTGCTACATGCACTCCTTATTTTACTCTTTTATCCTCACTCTTGTACTCAACCTTCCATCTTCATTTGACCAAAATACCCTTACAAAAGGGCAAAAGAAAAGAGTTAAAACGAAAATAAAAATAAAAGAATTGAACCTAATGAGTCATACAGTAACATAGCAATTTATGTATGAGTATGTATTTGCAATGCTAAACTACTTTAGACTCTTTTAGCTTCTCTCAACGCATATATCTAACTTATCTTTTAATACGTCCTAGTGTTTTATTTTAAAATAAAAAAAAGATTTTTGTATGAAAGATAAAATTATTAAAATATTCATTTAAAGACTCATCCAAATATAACCTTTAAATACCGTTATTTATTATCATGACTCTTGGAATAGCAGGCTTCATGTTCATGTAGTTTTTATGATTAATTGAGTGAACGAGGTTCATTATTCTATGTCTTTATATGCTGTACAAGTAAATCGGGTTCACCCATATGCCACAAGTTGAAGCCAGGAATGAAAGATGATGCAGATAAGAAAAGAAAAGAAAATAATGGAGCATACATTGAGTCTAAGTATAACTCAGTAGCGTAGCAAATCAAAAGAAAAGAAAAGAAGAATTTCCTTGTAGGACTCACTGTCCTAGTAGAACAAGACCAGGATTCAACAAATTATTCTAGGGAGAAAAAAATCTATCCTAAAATACAAATTATACATGAAAAAAGATTTGGCAATTGCAATTAAAAGAAAATTAGTTATGCAAAGCAATGTCAATCAAAGAATAGGAAGAACTTCATTAGACCTACGCTGAAACAAGTCTACTAGCTTAGAATCATAGGAAAGCAAAGTTGAAGCACTCTTTGATATACATGACCTAGACACTCTAACTATGGATGATTTGATAAGAAATATAAAGACTTTGGACTCAAAAAATTCTAGGAACTAGAGATGATCAAAACCAGAAAAGAGGAGAACCTGGCCTGAAGATAACTGCTATGGAAGAAGATAACATGGCACTTCTGACTTAAATATTTCAGCGCATATTCAATTAGGGGTTGAGCTCTCAAAAGAAAGGATCATTTAAAATCATAGACAAAGGCAATCATGAGCAAGTGTGTCATAAATGTGGATTCCCCGATCATTTCATCAAAGAACGTACTCAGTGGGAGTTAGAATATAAACGAAGTCAAGCTAACAAAGCAAAAAAAAAGTAAAAAGGGATCAATCCTATGTCCCTTATAGAAAACTCTCTACTCGAGATGCAGATAGTGTTGTGAAAAGAGCTTTTGCAGCCATGGGAGACTCATCGAGCGATAAATCTGAATAGAATAGACAAGCTGAAGATTAATCTTTGCTGGCCATAGATGAATCCGATGATGAGGAAATCATGGCATTGATGGCAAAATTGGTGTCACGACTTGAGTATAGACCCTGCATGCGATACAGGACCTAGAACCACGAATGACTCCAAGCTAACCCATGGTATATGCAAACATAAGAATAAACATATACTAAGCGAAAATTGATCATAAGATATAACATAAGAAAAAATCTAAGATATCATAAAATGAATCAACATGGACAATAACTCAAAACAACTAAATATCTATACATCCAGTTTGAAAAGTCTCTACTCATAAGATGAACTGAAGGAACAAAACCCCCAACTTGCTCTACTAAGTCTAAAAATTGAAATGATTGAAAGTAAACATAAGTCACAATTGACAACCAACCTCGAATCATAAGGACTCACCACAAGATGATACTAGAGCTGGGACAAGAGTGAATCTAGCAGCAAGGCTAAGACTGAGCACCCGAATCTATATCATGAGATACTATAGCATAAGAGTATACGATTAGTACTTTGAATATACTGAGTATGTAGGATAACTAAAACATGAAAGTAAGGACAACATCCTGTAAATCATGATCGTAAGGTAGTCATACAACATGAGCGGTTCATCATAATCTAAAGTATAGTGACACAAGCTTTTTTTTAAAAAAAGATTAAAACTGATCATGGTTGAAATCATAAGTAAAACTCATAAACTTATTAATGGGTCAAAATACCATAAAACATGATATCATAAATCCTAAACATGAACAACATAAAACATGAGGAACAATAGGAGATTCTCATAACTGACATACTCCAAGTGGGCATCATGGAGTTTGACCCGTACCCCTGGTCGAGAGTGTTCATACCTTTCTAAGGGTAAGAATCATAAAGGCGTGATATCACTCATGATCCTAGTAGTGTAAGGGAGACACTCTTAACTAGCGAGGACTCCTTAGGCTAGGGGCAACGAAGATACTCTCTATTGGCGAGGACCCCTTATCCTATACTGCCGCGTAATTTCGAGACTTGGGTGCGCTGAACTCTGGCCTACTCAATGTTAAATACTACTCTCAAAACCATACATAATGTTCATAGTTATAAATGAAACATGGGTTTTTCATGCTCTAGTTTAAAATAAAAAGATAGATCCATAAACTGCTTGATACATGTGAACTAGCCATGAAAATAATGCTGAAAATACAATCATGATGCATAAGCTTGATGTTCATGAGATTCATGCATAATTGAGTAAAGTTGAAAATAGAGATTCATGAGAGTATATCATAGAAATCATATAATTATAATCATAAAACATAAATAGAATAATGAAAGATTCAATTTCATAAGATATCATGGAGTTTTTCATCAAAAAGTGCCTAACCCTAAAAATTTATAGAAGTCATAGTTGGAGACTTGAAGAAATTGAATTTATGGAATTGAACTTAAGATTGCGCATGAGGGTGGAAAAAATCCCCCATTCATGACTCCACATACCTAGGCTTTGATGAATTCTTTCTTAGACTTGAGACCCAGTAGAGTTGAGAAGAAGAAGAATTCTAGTTCTTAAGAGCCTTGAGAGGTTTGATCTTCAATATATGGTGTTTGTTAGAGGAATGTGAGTTTAGGTTTAGTTTAACTCTTAAATACCCCTCTTAGGAAACCCAAAATGACCTGGTTTAGGAGTTAAAATCATAGGAAGTTATAAAAATACCCTTAGAAACTCACATTAAAAATCTACCCGTCAGTGACCACGACTCAACCTCTGACCGTAGGTCCTTACCACGACTCGTACTGAGTCTCATGGTTATTGATCCTACCTTGAACAGTTCTCTTGAATCCGTTCATACAAACATATTGTCAACTCGTACCAAGATACCACGGTCCGTTACAGTGCTACTCGTACCTTCCAAGTCATATTGGTTGTTCTCAAAAACTCATCCCACTGGAGGCATACCGGGACTCGTACCATCATGGTACTGTCCGTAGTTTCCTGTTGCTATACCTATAATGCTTTTGGTTATTCTCTGAACCCCCTACCATGGACTGTACCTCATACCATGGCTCGTGTATGATCCGTCCTGAGGCAAAATCACAGATTTTCTATTAGTTTCAACTCCAAGTCTAGGATCTAATCTTAATAACTTTTGAGGTGTTACATTATCTCCCCCTTGGAAACATTCATCTCGAATGTTGACTAATAGATCCAAAAAGATAAAGAAAGAGCTACAATCCCAAAACTAAAAGCTATAGATTTAATCTGATGGAGTGACTAACTTCAAACGGAATTCATGAATCATACATGCATACTAAGACATGAGAGTAACTGAGGAAAATAAAATTGAATAGAGTAATAGGGAGAAAACTAGTACCTCATGCTAAAACTGAGCTAGAAGGGAAAAGATGTGAGTGTTTGGCCATCATATCTATTTCGGCTTTCCACGTAGCTTCTTCAATAAGCTGATTCCTCCAAAGAACTTTCACTGAAGCGACCTCCTTGTTCCTAAACCTCCAAACCTGATGATTAAGAATCTCAATCAAAACCTCCTCATAAATAAGACTATCTTCACCCCAGTGCTCTTGATCAGTACAACTAGAGTTGGATCACTAATACACCTCTTCAATAAGGACACATGGAAACTAGATGCACTGATGCTAACTCTGTGGGAAACTCCAACTCATAGGACACATTGCCAACATGCCTCAAAATCCTGGAAGGACCAACATATCAGGGCGACTAAGCTTCACCTTCTTTCGAAATCTCATCACCCCTTTATAGGTAATAGCTTCAGAAACACCCAATCATCAATTGTGAACTCATGCTCTCTTCTTCTCACATTCGCGTAGGATTTCTAGTGACTCTGAGCTGTTTTCAACCTTTCTCTAATAAGCTGAACTTTCTCCATAGCCTCATGAACTTAGTCTGGCCCTATCAATATAGCCTCACTTACCTCAAACCATCCAATAGGTGACCTACATTTTCGCCCATAAAGAGCCTCAAATGGAGCCATTTAAATGCTAGAGTGGTAAATATTATTGTAGGCAAACTCAAAGAGAGGCAAGTGATCGTCTCAACTGCACTTGTAATTAATTACATGAGCTCTCAACATGTCCTCTAAGATTTGAATGGTCCGCTTATCCTAACCATCTATTTGTGGGTGAAAAGCTATGCGAAGCTTAACTTGAGTATCAAGGCCCTTCTGAAATGAACTTCTAAACTGCAAGGTGAACTGAGTACCCCTATATGAGATAATGGAATAATGGAACTCCATGCAACCCGACTAACTCCTATATGTAATGTCTAGCGTACTCCTTGGCAGAACCATATTTCTTAATTAGTAGGAAATAATGACCCCTATAGAATCATGCTATCGGCACTAGCCTCACTTTAAAGTAGTAATACTAGTATCCTATAGCATACCCCTCGATCTCTAGTGCTCGACCTTCATCTGTTGGTAGTTTGGACACTTAGCCACAGATTCTGCAATGTCTTTCTTCATGCCATTCCACAAATAGACTTCCCGTAGATCCCAGTACATCTTGGTGGCACCTCAGTGGATAGAATATCGAGAGCTGTGATCCTCTCTCAACATCCGCTCTCTCAAGTCATCCACATCTGGAACACATAGTCGGCCCTAATATTGGAGTACACTAGCTCCCCTTAGAGAGAATACCTTCTCCTTTTGATTTTGAACTACTTCCTTTAATTTGACCAAGATAGGATCTTGATCTTTCCCTTGGCTTAACTTCTAACACCAATGAAGACTCCGCACCATTCTTAACAACAAAATCCCCATCCATTGAATCAATAAGGCAAACCCTCAAGTGAGCAAGCCAATGGACATCATTCACCAACTCTTTCCTTCCATCATCAACATGAGACACACTCCCGATAGAAAACCTGCTAAGACAGCCACCACCACATTGGCCTTGCTCAAATGATAAAGGACACTCATGTCATAATCTTAGAGAAGCTCAAGCCATCTCCTTTGTCGCAATTTCGTTTCCTTCTAAGTAAACACATACTGAAGACTCTTGTGGTCCCTGAACATATCCACATGCACCCCATGCAAATAGTGCCTCCAAATCTTCAAGGTAAACACCACCACTGCTAACTCAAGGTCATCTGTTGGGTAATTTTTCTCATGAGTCTTAAGTTGTCTTCAGGAATAGGCGATGACCTTACCATGTTGCATCAATACAGACCCTAGGCCAAATCTAGAGGCATCGTAATACACTACACAACTATTTGTACCCTCTGGTAGGGTCAAGATAGGAGAAAAAATAAGTCGGATCTTTAACTCCTAAAAGCTCCTCTTACAAGCATCAAACCACTAAAATTTGACCTACTTTTTAGGTCAACCTAGTCAAAGGTGAGGCAATGGATGAAAATCCCTCTATGAACCTTCTCTAGTACCAAGAAAGCTTCTAATATCTATAGGATTGACAGGTCTAGCCCATTTCTTCACTGCCTCTATCTTTTGAGAGTCTAATAGCACATCTCACTAGACACCACATACCCAATAAAAGCAACTGACTTTAGCCAAAACTCACACTTGTTGAACTTAACAAACAACTGACTGTCCTTAAGAGTCTACAACACAATCCTCAAATGGGCAGCATGCTCCTCCTTGCTCTGAGAGTATATAAGGATATCATCTATGATGACAATGATAAACATATCCAAATACTGCTTAAACACCCTATTCATCAAATCCTCGAAAGCTACAAAAGCATTCATTAGTCCAAAATACATAACCATAAATTCATGGTGACCATACTGAGTTCTGAAGGATGTCTTCAGAATGTCATACTCTCTAACTCTGAGCTGATGATAACTAGATCTGAGGTCTATCTTGGAAAAGAAACTAGCACCCTAAAGCTGATTGAAGAAGTCACTAATCCTAGGAATGTGATACTTCTTGATTGTGACTTTGTTCAACTAGAGGTAGTCAATGCACATTCTGAGAGAATCATCCTTCTTCCATACAAAAAGGACTAGATCACCCCATGGATACTTATTAGGCCTGATGAGACCCTTATCTAAGAGATGCTTCAACTGTTTTTTCAACTCTTTAAGCTCATCATGAGCTATTCTATAAAGAGGTATGGATATGAGTTGTATATTAGGGAGAAGATCGATCCTAAAGTCAATCTCTTGCTCGGGAGGGACTCCTGGTAGATCACCTGAAAACATCTTTGGATACTCACAAACAATGGGGACTGACTGAAGAGTTGGGGTTTCAGACATAGAAATGCTTAATCTGAACTAAATGATGCACACAACCCTTGGAAATTATCTTCCCGGCAGGTAGGAGACAAAATGACCTACAAACACTGCTGACTACCATTCCACTCTAGAACTAGTTCATTCAGAAATTGAAACTCTACTGATCAGGTTCTATCATTAACAGAAGCATAACAAGAATACAACCAATCCATGCTAAAGATGACATCAATGTTGGTCATGTCTAACACTACTAAGTCAACTGAGGAGACACTCTAAGAGACTGTAACAGGGAAACTGTTGTGTACCCTCCATGCTAAAATTGACTTACTGATAGGAGTAGAGACTGAGAAATATCCTAAGCGGATATCGGGACTAATACCAAAACTAATAGCAACATAGGGAGTCAGGAAGGATAATATGGACCCTACGTCTAGCAATGCAGAAGCATCAATATGTAAAACTCGTAACATACTCATGACCATATCGGATGAACTCTCCTACTTCTGGCATGATAAAAATGCATAAAAATAGTTCTAGCGCTGTCCGCCACCTGCATTAGATGATGTGCCCTGCTGGGATGGGTGAGCTACTAGAGCTACTAATTAAGTATCTAGGGAACGGCCTCTACCATCACCTTGTCTAGCTGAAAGACAATTTTTAAGTTCGTGTCTAGGCTTCCCACACCTGAAGCAAGCATCTGAACCAACTAACCACTCTCCACGGTGGTTCCTGCCATAACTCTTACAAGCTAGGAATGGTGAGTCCTTTGGACATGCCCCCTTGAGTCTCTGGCCTGGTACTCTACCCCTCTGATCACCCCCTTGTCTTAGAGGGAATGTTAGCTGATGATGGAGCTGGGGCTAGTGACCTGTAATGGGACTTTGAGCGATGCTCACCACATGACCTCTACTGTGAGAACCCAAAGTTCCCTATCCTAGCCCTCTTGGTCTCCCTCTTCCTCTCCTTCAAATTCTCCTCCTCAATCTGCTGGGCATGAATCATGAGTCGAGAGATATCCATCTCGCTAATAATCATAGCGGTCCTGCACTCCCTAACCACTAAGTCTGAGACTCCCAATACAAACTTGCACATGCGATCCCTCGTCTTGGCAACCATCTCAGGAGCATACTTGGACAATTGAGTGAACTTTAAGTCATACTCTCGCACTGTCATGTTGTCCTACTTCAAGTTGATGAACTTAGCAACCTTGTATTACCTTATCTCATGGGGAAAGAATCCATCCAAAAAAAGCCATCACGAACTTATCCCAATCAATAGGAATTGCACCTGCACTGTAATGCTTCTTCCACTGTCTGAACCAAATGTGAGAAACCCCCTTCAACTGATAGGAGATAAATCTACACTTTCCTCTCCTGAAACTCCCATAATCTAGATAATATTTTAGATCTCCTAAATGAACTCTTGTGGATCCTCGTCCACCTTGGAACTATGAAACTCTGGCGGGTTCATCCTGGTGAAGTCTCGCACTCTAGCTGCGTCAGGATCCCTATTAGGGTTCATAGGTCCAACAGCCTGCTGGTTAACCTGGGTCATTATAGCCTGTGCCAACATCTAGAAGGCATCCCTAAACTCAACACGAATTACCTGTTCATTCAAAGGATCCATTGGAGCTAGTGAGGCTGGCTAATTTCCATTGACATTCAAAGGATCTACTGCCTATAAGTGGTGGGGCTGGCTTATTTCCATTTCCATTTCTTCTTTTGTTAGTTTTTCAGGGAGGCATTTTTTACAAATGCGTATAACATGAGTTAGAAGAGTAAGAGAGTTGGAATTTGTTGTACGACATAGTGCATTGAAAAAAAGAAGGGAAATTTCCTAAAATGTCTCGTAGCCTCTCCCACATAAGTGTGGCATGGCGTGCATCACACCCATGAAAAAGACTCTACTTAACATGGCTTTTAGACATCCTAGGACACACCTAAACCAGATGCTCTAATACCAAGTTTCTCATGACCTGAGCATAGACTTCGAAATCGATACGGGACCTAAAACCACGAATGACTTCAAGATAACCCATGGTACATGCAAACATATGTAGGAGCATACACTAAGTGGAAATGGATCATAAGATATAGCATAAGCTGAAGTCTAAGATATCATAAAACGCATCAACTAGAAAAACAAGTCAAAACAATTGAATATCTATACATCAAGTTCGAAAAGCCTCTACTCATAAGATGAGCTAAAGGGACAAAAGCCCCCACTAGCTCTAATAAATCAGAAAACTAAAATGAATGAAAGTAAACATAATTCAAAGCTGACATCCTAGAATGATGAGGACTTATCACAAGTTGATACTGGAGTTGGGACAAGAGCGAATCTAGTGACGGGGCTGAGACTACACACTCGAACCTCTATCATGAGACAATATATCACAAAAGAATGCGATCAGTACTTTGAATCTACTGAGTAAGTATGATAAGTAAAGCATAAGAGTAAGCACAACATGTTGTAAATCATGATTATGAGATAGTCATAGAACATGGGTTGTTAATCATAATTTGAAGTATAGTGACCCGAGGTTTTCTTCAAACAATATCATAAAGCTGATCATGGTTGAAATTATAAGGAAAACTAACAAAAGAATCAATGGGTAAAAATTCCATAAAACATGATATCATAAATCCTGAACATGAATAACATGAAACATGAAGAAAAATGGGAGATTCTCATAACCGACATACTCCAAGTAAATATCATGGAGCCCGACCTAAACTCTTGGTGGGGAAGGTGTCCAAACCTTGCCAAGGTTGAGAATCATGAAGGCATGATATCACTCATGAGCCCTATACCATAATGGAGACACTCTCAACTAGTGAGAACCCCTTAGGCTAGGGGCAAGGGAGACACTCTCTATTGGTGAGGACCCATTATCCTACGGTGGCACATAGTATTGAGGCTAGGTGTGCTGAACCACGCTCTACTCGGTGTTAAATAATACTCCCAATACCATACATAGTGCTCATAGTCCTACATGAAATATGGGTTTTGCATGGAATAGTTTAAACTAACATGATAGATTCATAAATTGCTTGATATACATGCACTAGCCATGAAAATATTGCTGAAAATACAACCATGATACATAAGCTTGATATTCATGAGATTCATGCATAATTAAGTAAATCATCATAACTTGAAAATATATATTCATGAGAGTTTTCCATAGAAATTATGTAATTATAATCACAAAACATAAATAAAATCATGATAGAATCAATTTCATAAGTGATCATGGAGGTTTTCATCAAAAAGGGCCTAACCTTTTAAATTCATGAAAATCATGGTTGGAGACTTGAAGAAATTGAATTTATGGAATTGAACATGAGATTGGGCATGGATTGAAGAAATCTCCCATTCATGATCCCACATACCTAGCTTTGATGAATTTTCGCTTAGACTCTAGAGCCAAGAGAGTTGAAACAAAGAACCCTAGTTGCTTGAGAGCCTTGAGAGGATTGATCTTCAATCTACGGTGTTTGTGAGAGAAATGAGAATTTAGTCTTTGTTTAACCATTAAATACCCCTCTTAGGGAACCCAAAATTACCTAGTTTAGGAGTTAAAAGTATAGGAAATTACAAAATTCTCTTAGAAACTCATATTAAAAATCTACCCGTCAGTGATCACGACTCAAGATACGATCCATTGGTCCTTACCACGACTCATACTGATTCTTTTGGTTACTGATCCTACCTTGAATAGTTCTCTGAATCCTTTCATACAAACGAATGGTATGACTCATACCAAGATACGACGGTCTGTTATATGCTGCTCGTACCTTCCAAGTCATATTATTCATTCTCAAAAACTCATCTTATGGGAGGCATACTACAACTCGTACCATCATTGTACAATCCATTGGTTCCTCTTGTGGTACCTGGACTGCTTTTGGTTATTCTTTGAACCCCCTACCATGAGCCCTTACAACGGACCATACCTACATACCACGACTCATGTTATGGTCATTCCTTAGGCAAAATCATAGATTTTCTATTGGTTTCAACTCCAAGTCTAGGATGTTATTTTAGGGACTTTTAGGGTGTTACAATCAGACCCGAATAATGAATAAAAAAATCTAAGGTATGTTTTCTTGAGGTAAAAGAAAATATTAACTCACATTCTTAAAAGAAATTAGCTTCTCTCTCTGTTTTCCTCATTGATGGATACTACTTTCTAACCATTGAAAAGGAACAACATATGATGCATATATATCCTTAAAATTTGATAATTGAAAATTTGAGAAAGAGTGTGATGAACTGATAAGAAGTACTTAAAATCTAAAGAAAAATGGTTCACTAAATAGTCCTTATATTGTTCATGTTGCATTAGAGAAAATAGTCAAAAATCTGAAACTTGATCTTCGACATGCACTTGAAGAAAATCAAGTCCTTAAGAAAAGCCTTGATAAAACAAAATTGGATCTTGAACAAACTCTCAAATGGACAATGTCCTCTGAGATACTACTTTCCATGCATGAGAGTCATGCGAGTTATAAACAAGGTCTATGATATAAGAAGGAATCACTTTATACCAAATAGAATTAACAGACTCCAAACTTTATACCCATTATGGTGAGGTAGGACACTACAAAGATTAGTGTAAAATAAAAAACAATACAAATCTGAAAAAGTTAGGTTTGTCAACCAAAGACCTGGTTCATACTTCCCACTAGTTAAAAAGAAGAAATCATTCTCATTTCCCTTTCGGGCTCAAACAAATTTGATTCATCTTGTCACTTACAAAAAAGGATCCAAGCTAATTTGGGTACCCAAGTCTAATCTCTGACTCTAGTTTCAAGTAAAAGTGAGAGTGAATAAGTCAACCTAGTATATGGAAAGTACATGCTCCATGCATATTATCATGCCCCCTATTACTGGCACCCAGTGCCTTACTTGACCGAGCTAGTCACTGAAAATTTGGTTCGACAAGCCTCCACAAAGAGCTTCTATAAGATATAAAGCTCTATATCGATAAGGTCACAATAATGAGAATCATCAAGATAAGGCTGACTAGGCCGCAACTCAGCTGACAGAGAAATCAAGGAGCCAACAAGGCTACACTGCACGATATATATAATAAAAAAGGTTGGTAAGGCCAAACATACAAAACTGTACACTGAATAACCCACACAGTATCTACACATGTCACGACCCAAGTATAGATCCCATATGTAATAGGAGGCCTAGAACCACGAATAGCTCCAAGCAAACTCATGGCACATGCATGACATAATTTAGAGCATAAATTGAGCAAAAAATCAAATATATTATAGAGCATAAGTAGAAGTCTAGAATATCATAAGACATAATGGGACTACAAGTCAACACAACTGAATATCTAACGTCACTATCTGAAAAGCCTCTAATCATAAGATGAGCTATTGGGACAAGCCCCCAACTAGCTCGACAAAGTCTGAAATGGGAAGACATGAAAATAAAGCATATGACTAACTGATGTCCTCGGATGAGGAGGACTCATCCAAAGCTGAGACTGGGATGAACCAGGCAGGAGCAAATCTAATGATAGGGCTGCGACTAATCACCTGACCTTATATCATAAAATAATATAGCATAAAAGTATGCAGTCAATACATGGAATGTATTGAATATATAGGATAAGTAAAACATGATAGTAAAGTAGTAGACTGAAATAATAAGTATGAGGTAGTCTAAAATGTGAGATTCTGATCATAACCTCAATGTATTGGATCAAGGTTTTCAAAACTAAATCATAAAGCTATACATGATTGAAATCATAAGTAAAATCTCATAAAACCTCAGAAAGTGTAAATTGATCCAAAATATCACAAATGATAATAGTGTAAAGCATAAACATGAACATGTGTAGAAAATCATGGAATAATGGGAGACTAATCTTGGGCATATTTACATGCCCAAGTACTATTTTATGCCCATCCTTTGGCCTTATTTTCATCTTAATTTGATTAGAGTCTCATGTATTTTGTGTAATTTGTGGCCATGGATTAATAAATATGATTAACTCTCTTTGTAGGTTGAAATTTGCCAATGGATGAAGCTCAATGTAAAGATAATGGTCCTAATCTTGAAGATAAATCCTGAGAGATGGATTATGGATTGTGAGACAAGTTAAAAACGACATTTGGAGTGAACTCCGTGCCACAGAGAAGCATTGGAGAGTTCAACAATGTGCCACAGAGCAAAGAGCTAATTTATATAAGTAGGGGCTGCAAAATAGTGAGCATCTGTGATGGTGGCGTTTCACGGAGCTGGATCTCTGTGTTCACCAGAGTTTCACAGAGCTAGATCTCTGCGGTGGCCAATGTGCCCTGGAGCTAGATCTTCTTGATGGCCAGCATGCCACGGAGCTAGATTGTCGCGTTAGGTAGACTGGCACATCGGGTGTAAAATTTTGACCAATTTCCCTCCATCTATAAATAGGACACTTAGCCATTTATTTTAAAGAACATGTCATATTTTGAGAAGAACGAGGAGGAGAAGAGGAGCAATGAAGAATACTCTACTTAGGGTTATTTTATCTTTTCTTTTCCTCTCTTATTTATACGTGGATTGTAATTATATTATGAATTCATGTAAAATTATGAGTGTCTAAGACCCTTATTCTAGGGTGGAGGCCAAATGGAAAGAGCACCTTACCATAATTCTTGTTTCGATTCAAGTTTATTCATCTTTGATTGTCTTGTATTCTTTCTTTAATGATATACTGCTTTGTTACCATTAGAATATATTTAGGATTCTTGTGTAAAAACTGAAAGGACGAAGCATGAGAACATACTAAGGAATGCAAGAAGTGAGATCTTGTCTTCGGACTCAATTCACATCTAGGATAGAAATATACCTAATAAACTTGCTTGGTTATTAAATGGGATGATAGTTAAACACTTAGAATTGGATTGTCTCATCACCACTCATATATGTAGTTAGGGGTGGGCATTTGGTTTTTCGGTTCAGTTTTATCAAAATTTGCTTCGATTCATCAATTTTCGATTTCGGAAAATGTGCACCATACACCTACAACTAATTCGATTCGGTGTTTTTGAAATGATTTTTTAGTGCAAGTGATAAACAAATTATCAAAATATTTAACATGAAATTAATGTGTTCAACAATGCTATTTCTTATAACTTCTACAACAATTGATAACTTAGCACAATAATTTAAAACATTACAAATAAAATATAATTGAAACTTAGAAACTAACTACGACCTAACACCTACCAATTAACATTTCTTCATTTATGGGACTAGTAGTATATCGTATTAAACTATAAGTTAAGTGGTGAGGCAAACTACCATAACCAACAACTGAAAGTTGTAGTCCTCAAGCCTCTAAGAGTGGACTAGTGGTTGGGATAGGGCCCCGACCTACCCAAAATCTGTAGGATAATCAAACCTTAAACATCTAGAAACTCCAAAAGAAAGGAGATAGCTAATATACTGGATTTGGACAGCGACTGAGACGATCGCAAGCCCTGTCTATCTGAACCTGCTGGCAAGTATGCAGCGCCCTATGTGTGGGTGTTAGTACAATATATACCAAATATGTAAGACAGTAAATAATGATTGAATGAAAACTAATAAAGAGATGGAAGTAATCAGTACAAAGGGCCAGAAGTTAACCTGGATAACCTTATAATATGAATAGTAGCTAGAAATTATAGTACAAAAAAGAACCTAACCTAGCCCCCATAAGCCGAGAAGGTACTACCAGCATAGAATAACCTTACCGGGGCCCCCCATGAGCCCTGACAAGTACAACAATGCACATTCTTCTTATCCGAACTACTATAGGCCTGTAGGCACACTGTAACTAAGTTATACTCGACCTCTGAAGCTGTACCCGAGCCTGCTAGGACCGTATAATCGGGTTTGAGCCATCTGGGCTCTTGTAGTTGGGTCTAAGCCATTTGGGCTCCTATAAGTGTACTGAGCCATCTAGGCTCCTGTAATTGTATCTGAGCCGTGGGGGCTTCTATAACTATATCTGAGCCATCTAGGCTCTTGTAATTGTATCTGAGCCATTTGGGCTCCTGTACCTGTATTTGAGCCGTATGGGCTCCTGTACCTGTATCTGAGCCGTATGGGCTCCTATAACTGTATCTGAAAGTGGAAAATAACTATTTGGTTTCTAACATTTGGTAGTTCACTTGAAAAGCTACCACCCAGTCCGTCCGACAACCTTGGTGCCACTGACTGGGAGATAAGGCCATTATGTTACCATTCTAGTCCTGTAGGCATCAAGGTACGCCAATGGTTTGTAAGCGAGCTCTCCTGTCCATGTATAGGAATAGAGCACTATACTATGTCGCCTAGCTATGCCTTATGCTGCCTAATTTAGCTAGGTACGCTAATAGCTATCCTTAGGCCTTTGTGGCCTCAATGTGGTAACAAAGCACCTACTAGTCCTTTTAATTGGTAAATAAATAAAAAGGGAATTCCTACGTTGCTTCTAGAAATAATCAAACTGGGTATAAACCTCTTAACAAGGACTACTATACTGAAGTCTCAATTCATCTCGTAGCAGCTAACCACAACACTATAGGCATAAGCTACTACAAGGTATTGATTATATCAGCTAAACATCAGGAGTAACTTACCGAAAGAAATTAGCCTTAACATACCTTGAATGCCGATTCTTGTTCACCCAACTAGTTCCAACCTTTAGTCGACAATCCTACGAAATTGTAGTCCTACGCTGAGAGAATAAGTCTAGTTTCAATGCCAGGATTTGGCAATTGACAATACCTTTCAATACCAATAACTATAACTCAACTTCGTACCATTCGACAGAGAACTTACAATTTGCCAAAAGTTTAGAAGGTAGAAATGCTTACCTATCACTTGTAGCTGCCTAGGACTCAATGAGAAGTGATCTCTACAACTTTTGCTCGGTGGGGCAGTATTCTGAACATATTTTCAAGAAATAACTCCGCAGGGACGTTCCTTGTAGTCCTGGAACTCATTATCCAAGGAGAATTTGCATTTGGATGAAGTTTAACGGCATAGTTCTACTAAAAATTGATAGAAAGTAGAGAGAATATATCATAGGGGTCATGGGTCTGTTTGATGAATTGTTGAAAATGACTTGAATGTAACTTAGCACACACACATATCCATAAGGGCGGTGGCGAGGGGGCGCGACGAGCTGCCCATCGTGCCGACCATGGTGTTGGGCTGGCAGGCGTGGCGTGGTGCGCAGTGTGCCTGGCCTCTAGCTCGGGCCTCCTGCTCGCTCGATGCTGTGCTTGTATACTCAACTCCGGAGCCCTTTCCTGTATGCGTCGTACCCCAAAACTCTCAACAAACATACGCACGCATCGGTTGTACAATAGAAACTTATGGGGTGTAACAACTTAAATGTTGGGTTGGGTTGGGACATGGGTATTTGACTATCTTTGGGTTAAATGTAAATTTGAAATGAAGGCCCAAACTCCAAATGGGTTGAATTTTGAAACTTAACTACAAATACTATTTTAAAATATAATTAATAAAACTTCAGTTCTTTGGTGCACCGAAGAACCGTAACTTTCATATCGAACATCGAACTGAAGAATCAAATTTTCTAAAAGAAACCAAACATCGATCCGAACAATTGAAATCGAAGAACCGAATTAATTCTATTTGGTTTAGTTGTTTGGTTCTTCGGTATTTATGCTTACCCGTAGATGTAGTTTGTGAAGTCAATTCTAGGTTAAATAATTAGAAATTCAAAAAATCATAACCAAGGGCTTTAACCCTATAAACCACAACTCAAGATAAATGCTTATAGATTAGGTTATCACATCCCCACTCAATGATGTAGTTGTGAGGCTAATTCAAATAGATGCTTAGAGGCTTGAAAGACCTTAAACATGGCATTGATCCTGTGAATCAACCTATGAATATAACTGCTTGAACCAATGAGAATGATAGCTATGCATGATTGTTATCCTTAATCCTTGATTCCTCTTTGATATTGATTACAACTCAATTTAGCTCCTCTTTAATTTGATAGTTAACCTTAAAATCATAAAAAAACCCAACAAATTCTTGGTTACTTTTGCACTTGTGAAATTGAAATTAATACTTGAATTTAGTTATTCACTAAGAGTCTAGTCCCTGTGGGTTCGACATCTGATTTGGAAAAGCTACTTTACTACTTGTAAGACCGTGTGTGCTTGTGCGTGCGCTGGAGCACGAGCAAGTTCTTGGCGGCGCTGCTGGGGACTGGCAAAATTAGTGAATTTCTTATTTTTGTGTTAGTGTTGAATTTACTTAGGTGCTGATAGCTTGGTCTTAGTCACCAAGTTTGTAGGCATAGGTTGGTTCTTGCAGTAAGCTAGTAAGGGATAGGGAGCTTGTAGAACCACATCCTAAACCTGAGAGAAGGTTGAGACCACTAAGAACAGAGGATACTACTCTATATCCCATCCATCAAGTTCACCAGGACGATGTTACACCAGCAGAGATGGCAGCGAGACCATTTCGCGAAGTGGCCATCCCACTTGCGACAAATATTACCTCCAGCATCCACAGATTGTAACCTGGAGGCAGGTTTGAACTCCAGCAAAATATGGTGCAGTTTCTACATAACAGTGGACAATTCATAGTCTTTGCACATGAGGATCCATAGCAGCATTTGCAAAACATCTTGGAAACTAGTTACACATTCGTCCCCATTGGAGTGTGTACTAATTTTGTTCATCTCACGCTTTCCCCTTCTCATTTTTAGGAGAAGCTAGGAGGTGGTTGAAGGAAAAATCACCAAACTCCATCACTACATGGGATGACTTGGAAACAAAGTTCCTCCTCAGATTTTTCTCCATCGAGCAAGACTACAATGCTATGAGATGAAATACTGAGTTTCAAGTATAGGCCAGATGAGAATTTATACCTTTCATGGGAGAGAATTAAATCTCTTCTCAAAGACTGCCCTCATCACCAGTAGAGCAATGAAGTGCTGGTCCATACATTTGGGGTATGCATTGACCCACACACTAAAATTCTGTTAGATTCGGTAGTAACGGGTCAAGTATTGGAGAAAAATTATGATGAGTTGTACACTCTATTAAATAGGATTGCACAGGGAGATGCAGAGTAGCACAACGAGCATCACGGGGAGCAGTCAGGAAGGCAGCCGAGATAATAGAGACTGACAGTGTTAATGCATTGGCAGCCCAGTTGGCATCTTCTAGCAATAGATGATGACTCAGTTTAATATGCCGAAGTTGGCACAATCATAGGCACAAATAAATATAGTTCAACCAACTCAAAGCTGGTGTGAGATATGTGAAAACAGCAGTCATGGAGCAGACTCTTTTGGAGAAAACCTAGAGTCAGTTAATTTTGTAGGGAATAAGGAGAAAAACAACAAAAACTATGGGAACACCTACAATAGAAACTGGCAAAATCACCCCAACTTCTCTTGGTGTTATACCTCGGGAACCCAAGGATCAGCCCGGGAGTCAAACGGGGAAAAGTCTGGTAAATATTGTAGCAGTGCAGAATGAGTCATTAGACAACTCGTGAGGAGACCCCACAAGTCTTTAGGTGGCTCGTGGGAAGGTTGGACTGAGCTGAGGAGTTGAGGTCCCCACGGGCATGGGAACGACTCATGGTCAACTACCACGAGTCTTCATGTCCACCATGGGGTAAGGTTTAGGATTTAATAAGAGGTCTGGTAGTGTACCTAACGTATGACACCTCATGAGTCATGGTTGTCCCAATGACTTGTGAGGTGGGTCGTGAGCAAGGCGGGGGAATTTGATTAAGGATGAGGTAGTGTACTTGACGGAAGCTGGTAACGAGTCGTTGCCTCGAGAGATGAGTCGTCATGTCCTCAATTAAGAGCCCAGGTGAAAAGTTCCAGTGGACTCGACGAAATGACCCAACGACTCATTGTCCCTGGTAACGAGTCGTCAGGTCGCCCATTAGGGTCACTTGGAAGTTATTTCCAGCGAGTTAATGAGGGCCTTCTCGTAATTTCTCCTACTCCTAAGACCTAAACTACGTCATTTTGAGGTCAGGACATGGTCTTTTAAGGAGGAAAAACTCATGCTAAGTCCCATTTGGCATTTGCAAGAGCAAAAGAAGGTAGTAGAAGGAGATTCAAGTGTTCTTCTTCAAGATTCTTCAAGTTTCCACCTAGGGTTTTTCAAAGGAGTTAAGAATCACATAATTCCAGGTATGTGGGGTTTTGAATGGGTAGTTTAGTCTCTACCCATGCCCAATTTCTCCCTAATACTTAGTTTACGTTACCAACTCTTGATGGGTCATAACCCAAATGCATGTTTCCTCAAAATTCGATATGAGCATGTTGTAGTATGTCTAAAATTATGGGTTTGAATTATTGGGCTGTTTTCACTTTATTCAATATTTGATGATTTAATCTCTAAAAGAACATGTGCCCAAATCATGGGGTTTTTAGTGAAAATCATGATTATGGTGAATTCCCAAGCATGATATGAACTCTTGAATTTAAGATTGTTTTCAATTACTCATATTATAATGATCATGTTTTCTTATAAATTTAAGCATTTGAAGTATGATTGAAATTATGGGCAATACCCACATGTCGCTTTTGATTTGTGAACTAAGATTTTTGACCGATTCACGGGCCCAATTCCATGGCTAGTAATACAAATTCTCAAGCATGATATGATTCTCATGATTTAACTAGCCATGCATGTCATGTATGAATTTCTATGAGCACGTTGCATGTTTTGGGAGTAGTACTTAACACCGAGTAGGTTCGGGGCCTAGGTTATTCCCTGATCTCAGAACTACGTGCCACCGTAGGTTATGCTTGGGACCGCCTCAGTGTTTATCCCCTATGCCCTACGGGGTCTTCATGAGTGATATCACGCCTTTCATGGTTCGTAGCCTTGGAAAGTATGAACGGCCTCCCGACTAGGCTTACAGGTCGGGCTCCATGTGTGCTCGTACGGGGTATGTCGGTTATAGAAATCTCCCACTGTTCCTCACGGTTTTGATGTATGCAATATTATATTCTTTTGGCTCTATTTATGTTTTATTAGATGTTTTTCTCACATGTTATGACTATGACAGGTTTACAAATATTTTGGAAGCATTGAGCCTTATGATATACTTAGGATTTTCAGTCTTATGATCATGATGTCTCCACTCCTATAACGTTTATGTTTTTAAGAATTGTTTTTCATACCTTACATACTCAGTACCTCCCAAGTACCGACCCACATAAATTTCAGGATTCGGTTCGCTGGTTCAGCATCGTTCCTAGCTTGCTCTCAGTCTGCTCTCAGCTTTCAGTGGTGAGTTCTCATGATCCGAGGGCTTCATGTTCGGACCTTAGTTACCTTTTATTTTAAGAATTTTGGGTTAGTTGAGGTCTTGTCCCTTCAACCTGTCTATTATGATTAGAGGCTTTCAGACCTATGTGTAGTATTCAGCCATTTATGTTTGGATCTTGTAATATTGTTTCTTATACCTCTTGTTACGATTTTCAGCTAGTGCATGGCTACTAAGTTAAGCTTTCTGCCTTATGTTAATGGATTAGATATATGCTCACGCCATGGGTTGACTTGGAGTCTTGGGGGCTCCTTGTCCCGTGTCTACGATTTGGGTGTACTCTTGGGTCATGAAAAACTTGGTATCAGAGCAATAGGTTCAGATGTGTTCTAGGGAGTCTGAAAATCATATTAGGTAGAGTTTTTTTCATGGGTGTGAAGCACGCCACACTTATGACAAGGAGGCTACTAAACGTTTTAGGAAATATCCCCTTCTTTCATGATCTATGTCATGCGGTGAAAACCTCTCCATCCTTCTAATTCATGCTATTTGAGATTGCAGAAAAATTGGCTCATAGAAGAATAAATGGAAGGAGGAAAAGAAATGATGAAGGCCATGGAGGTGGCAATGATCATGAGTGTCAGCAAGCCCCACTTGTTCAGGAGCCCTAGGCACCAAAGCCAGCTGCCCACGTCGAGTTTCGGGCGGTTATTCAAATGTTGGTGGCAGGCCTTGACCGCTCATGTCAACCAGCAGGCTGTTGCACATGTTCCACAGAACGGCACTGCAGCGACAACCCGGATCAGGGACTTTTTAAGGATGAACCCTCCCGAGTTCACAGGGGCAAAGGTGGACGAAGATCCACGCGAGTTCATTGAAGGGATCTTGAAGGTCACTCAGGTGATGGGGGTGATGAATGAGGAGTACGTTGACTTGGCCTCTTATCATCTGAAGGAGGTCGCTTATATTTGATACAAGCAATGGAAGGACAGCAGGCAGCGGGAGCGGGTTCTATCAGCTGGGATGAGTTCCATATGGCCTTTCTCAACAGATTCTTCCCTCGGGAGATGAGGGAATTGAAAGCAGCTGAGTTTTTAACCTCAAACAGGGAAAGATGACAGTGTTAGAATATTCACTTGAGTTCACTTGCCTTTCAAAGTATTCCCCGAAGTTAGTGATGGACCAGAGAGCGCGGGTGAGCAGATTCGTGCAGGGAGTAGCAGATTATCCGGACAAGGACTACATAACAACCATGCTTCATCAAGATATGGACTACCCACGTATAGTCCTTTTTGCCCAGCAAATGGAGGCAGCTCATATGAGGCGGAGAGAGGCCAAAAGGGCCAGAACTGATAGCTATAGGTTTTCCCAACCGAGGCCAGGAGGTGGGCCTCACCAGCAGTCCCAACATAGGTCTATTACACTAGCACCATCTTTAGCCAGTACCCCATCCAAGCCATGAGATGATCAGAGGAGCAGGGCCTCAGGTTTGAGGGGTTAGAATAGCATGTGCTCAGAGTGCACATTCCCATCTTGTGCTAGTTGTGGCAAGAATCACCCAGGGAAGTGTTTGGTGGGCTCAGATGCTTGTTTCGCGTGTGGCAAACTCGAACATAGGCTCAGGAATTACCCCCAGCCAGGTCTGGGGGTGGTCAAGCTCGCACTCCAGCAGCTCCAATGGCACGTCCTACTCCGTAGGATACTTCGACTGGTCCAGCTGGCAGCCAGCACCAGAACCGGTTTTATGCACTTGGCTCTTGGTAGGAGCAAGAGACTTCTCCCGATGTGGTTACAAGTATGCTGCGAGTCTTTCATATTGATGCTTATACTTTGTTAGATCTGGGAGCTACACTATCTTTTGTGACACCTTACATTGCTAGTAAGTTTGGGGTCAGTCCTGAAACTTTGTCAGAACCGTTTTCTATGTCTACTCCAGTTGGGGATTCAGTCGTAGCGAGACGGGTATATAGAGGTTGCCCCATTACATTATTGGATAAGGTTACCTCTACATACATAGTAGAATTGGCTATAACTGATTTTGATATCATTTTGGGCATGAATTGGTGGTTTGCATGTTATGATTCTATTAACTGTAGAACTCGAGCGGTGGAGTTTCAATTTTCGGGTGAACCAGCTTTAAAATGGAGGGGTAGTTCAGCGGTACCTGTAGGCTGCTTTATCTCCGATCTCAAGGCCCGAAAAATGATTGCTAAGGGTTGTATTTACCATTTGGTTAGGGTCAAGGTTGCCAAGTCCGAGACCCCGACCATTTAGTCAGTCCCCGTGGTGTGTGAGTATCCTAAGGTATTCCCAGGTGACCTACTAGGTGCTCCTCCCAAGAGGGAGATTGATTTTAAGATTGATTTTTCACCCGAAACACAACTCATATCAATTCCTCCCTACCGAATGGCCTCAGCCGAGCTAAAAGAGTTAAAGGAGCAGTTGAAGGATTTTATAGATAAGGGTTTCATTAGACCAAGGAAGTCCCCATGGGTTGCCCCAGTGTTGTTCGTCCAGAAGAAAGACGGTTCTCTTCGGATGTGTATTGACTACAAGCAGTTAAACAAGGTCACCATTAAGAATAGGTACCCTTTACCCAGGATTGATGACCTATTCGATCAGCTTCAGGGTGCCAAGAATTTCTCCAAGATAGATCTCTAGTTCGGGTATCACCAGCTTAGGGTTCGGGAGAGTGATATCCCAAAGACTGCTTTTAGAACCCGGTATGGACATTATGAATTCATTGTTATGTCTTTTGGACTAACCAATGCCCCTGCAGATTTTATGGATCTGATGAACACGGTATTCAAGGCATATCTGGAAATGTTCTTGATAGTGTTCATTGACGACATACTGATATACTCCAAGAGCAAGGAGGAGCATGTCGCACACCTTAGGGTAGCACTCCAAATCTTCAAGGATAACCAGCTATACGCCAAGTTCAACAAATATGAGTTCTGGCTGAATTCTGTTGCATTCTTGGGACATGTAGTGTCAAGCGAATGTATAAGGGTGGACTCCCATAAAATAGAGGCGGTAAAGAACTGGACCAGAGCGGTAAACCCTTCGGTGATCAGGAGCTTTTTGGGCTTAGTGCGTTACTATTGGAGGTTCATAGAAGGTTTCTCATCCATTGCAGCCCCATTGACTAGATTGACTCAGAAAAAGGTGAAGTTCCAATGGTCAGAGGCTTGTGAGAAGAGCTTCCAGGAATTGAAGGCCAGACTCACTTCAGCACCGGTGTTGACTTTACCGGAGGGCTCCGATGGCTTTGTTGTATACTGTGATGCTTCGAGAGTCGGACTGGGATGTGTATTGATGCAGCACGGGAAAGTCATATCATATGCTTCCATACAACTAAAAATTCATGAGAAGAATTACCTGACCCACGATCTTGAGTTGGTCTCGGTGGTGTTTTCTTTGAAGATATGGCGACACTACTTGTATGGGGTTCATGTAGATGTATTCACTTACCACAAGATCTTACAATACGTGTTCATACAGAAGGATCTCAACCTTCAGTAATGGAGGTGGTTGGAGCTACTTAAGGACTATGACATGAGTGTGCTTTACCACCCTGGTAAGGCCAACGTGATAGCGGATGCCCTTAGTAGACTCTCTATGGAGAGTGTGTCGCATGTGAGTGAAGGCAAGACGGAGCTGGTGAAGGAGGTGCATCGACTTGCACGGTTGGAGTTAGATTAGTTGGTTTGACTGATGATAACGCTCAAACCACACCTCCTTACGAAGTATGAAGTGGACGTTGTCAATAAAGAACCCAACTAGAGGTTAGGTCTATCCCACAGGGAATATGGGAGGATATAGAATCACGCTAGCATTTAAGTTTTTAAGTCGATTATCTCCTAAGAGGGGGAAATTTATAAAAGTAACAAACAATATCATTGAGAGAAAATGAAGGTTGATTCGAAATTAATGCAACTAACTTGGGTAAGTGTTCCCCTTGACTTCACAACCACAAGGTGTTTTATACTAGTGATCTATTCCGGTGATTAGCATGCAATATTGGTAAGTTAGGTTCACCTAAATGGTTGGTCCCCTATCTAGATGATTTTCACCACGCAACTTGGTCCGTCTATGGATGTGTTCTTGATTAACCCTTATCCTTAATATCAAATTAGCCATCTCCGGACAAGTTCAAGCTATTAGATGAGGGTTGATAGCCTCAAATCTTCGTTGTTAATCCTTTTTTCCATTCACTACCTCCTTGGTCCGGTAAGCAAGAATGAGGCAAGTCCTAACTTTTGCAACCATTAAGAAATAATTAAAACAAAGGGAAAAACAATACATGCATAAAACCCCGTTCAAGAATCACTAAGTATTTTAACCTATGTGTGTTAATTCATCATAGTTTCCACAACCCTAGTTTTGGTGGTGTTAGCCTATCATGTTTATGAGTGAATTAATAGAATTCATAAATAAAAGCAAAAATTAATACTTACAACGATAATAGGAAGAACTCACTTGATTATGCAAAATTCGAAAGAACAACATTACAATCGTATCTCAAATATGTCTTATAACACGTCTTAAAATTTACTCTAAAAACTTGTTGTAAAACCTCAAATCTTGAAGACATTCAAACTTTAAAAACTTGATTCTTGATACTTCATAGCTATTACATGAAAATAAAAGGATATTTATAGTAGTAGATTTCTGTTTTCCTTGTTCGTTGATGAACATGACTTGGAATTTAAATTTCCTTTTATTAGTTGAAGTAGGAAATCCATTTTTGGTCGTTGAACAAGCCTTGCCACGTGGAATCGTGCAGCACAGAGGCCGCGTCATGCAGCAGTAGCAGTGCACTCTCTCTATATATTTTTTTCTTTAATATTTCTTAGTGCATTCCTTCTTCAACTTCAATCCAAACGTCTCAAACACATCCAAATCCATCACTTTTAGCCCTGAAAATATCTAATCACATGTGTTAGCCATTTTTACAAATATATAACATAATCTCATGCAAACACACATAATTGTTTCTCAAAACATAGTAAAGTACGGGTAAAAATATGTTTATGAAGTGTGTGAATACGCCCTTCATAAACACCGCACACTTAAACTATTGTTCGTCCTCAAACAATCTTTTACTTGCCTTCTCACATTAAAGCACAAAATTCATCCTACGAATAGGTCTACTTACATTTAAGATCTTGAGACATATCAATGAAGCTCAAATAACTTACTTGCATGCATACAGGTTCAACATTAAGATGTCAAAGTTCGAAATCACTTAGCTTTTGAAAACTAACTCATCAAGACATATTTTGGGCCAACATGAATTATATGTAATTTAGGAATCAAGATTAAACCAAAGTCTTACCATTGTGCCCCTCACAATTTGGAGAGATGCCCGTTTTCACATAAGATATAGAATAAGATTAACTTGGGCATAAACAAAATAATTTTCGCTCACTCTCCCAAAGAACTCAACATGCATGTGAAAAGACGACCCACAGGCTTGCCCTTAGTGTAATACTCCGCCAATATAGAATTATGAATCAAGGATTTAGGACTTTAATTTGGTTGTAATCTAGGCTAAGGGATGGGTAGGAACTATTTGGCTAAGATAGTGACTAAACTCTCTGAGCACTTTAATACTTCACAACACTTTGATTCTTAGCTCATTCTTCATTTCCAAAATTTCTCCTTATACCTCCTTTTGTTTTTCAATTTTTCAACTTAGGTGACTAGTGGGGATTTTTCTTTTTATCATCGAGCTTATTCACACACATTTTTTCCTCTTTTCTTTTCATTTCTTCCATTTCCACCCTTTACGCACCGCTACTCTAACCATCCTAAAGTTAAGCATTTTTCTTATGTAGAGGTTCACAATATCCAAGGAAGGACCAGGGCCAAAAAAGGTTCATTGTAAACAAATGGGTACGGTTAATCGGTAAATCATGATTTTTTTTCATCTTCAATTTTTTCAAATCTCTTTCTTCTTTTTTTTTCCACTAAAAATCACCCTCCTTGTTTAGCAAAATTACACCTTTTTCTTTTCTTCCAATTCACCACAGTTTTTAGCTTTTCCCTTCACTTCTCCAATTATGCTCCTTTCGTACAATTTTTTTTTCATTAAAGTGCTCTAGGAGTCATTTGGATCAAATACAAGTCAATAGAACAAAAGGGGTTAAGCTTTTAATATGGCTATCAAAAGAATAGGCTAAGACTCAAACATAGCTAACTAGGATAATTACAATCAAGGTAGGTAAAATAGGATAAAAATATGGTTACCAAAGAAATGACTATATCACTTCCTAAATCCATCATTCTTATTTTGCTTTGCACACACACCGGACAAGTTCTAGACATCAATTTACAAGCATGGAGTATATCAAAAAATTCCTTACACATTGGCACAAAATGGTTTAACAATGGAAATCAAGATCATATAAATACATATACCCATATTGCATGCATAACATAATTAAGCCCATTTTTTCAAGTACAAGAGTCAAGTTCCCAAAAGACTAAATGTTTCTACCTTTTTCATGCATTTTTGAGTGAATTTAATAAAGTCTCAATGATACCTAAAGTGAAGCACCTAGCATTCGTAAGGCTCAATTCTTGTTCTTCCTAATGACTAATTTACCCTTAAGACAGTCGTCATCTATCTATCACCGGGCAAAGTCATGACTCAATGACTAAAAATAAATCTAGACTCTCTAATCGGTTCTAAGGTACTATCCACCGAAAAAATACCGAAAACAAAAATCGGAGGAACCTAAAATAAAATAAAATAAAATAAACTAGTACACACAAACAAGCATGCAAGATAGATCATAAATCCCCCCAAAAAAACTAGGCCTACCATGTGCAAATTTAGCAATTAAAAAATACATGATAATATGAAGTTCACTTCTCCCACCCTACACTTAATTGGTTACACTGTCCCCAGTGCTAAAACACATAAGCATAAAGTAATAGAGTGCAAGAAGAACTCCCTGGGCCTCCATTTCTCATCGTCTGTGGGGGTAAGAACAACTTCCCCCATCTATGTATTTCATGCTCAAATTATTTTGTTGAAAATCATGAGCTATCACTTGCACACTTGAGCAAACACATAAAAGAGAAAAATTTATCTTGGGTTGCCTCCCAAGTAGCGCCTGATTTAATGTCGCGGCACGACATAAGCATCTTGATTACTCAGACTTCATCAAGATACTTGTTTAGACCGTGGTCACATCTTGGGCACTTGTTTCACCATGCTACCCTGTGACACGTCAAAAATAAAAGAAGAATGAAAAATAGGAAACAAAGACTAAAAGTTAAACACAAGCAATTAATCTAATCCTAAATAGTATTCCCCGGCTACGACGCCACTTTTTGATAACGCTCAAACCACACCTCCTTACAAAGTATGAAGTGGACATTGTCAATAAAGAACCCAACTAGAGGTTGGGGTCGATCCCACAGGGAATATGGAAGGATATAGAATCACGCTAGCATTTAACCTTTTAGGTCGATTATCTACTAAGAGGGGGAAATTTATAAAAGTAACAAATAATATCGTTGAGAAAAAGTGAAGGTGGATTCCAAATTAATGCAACTAACTAGGGTAAGTGTTCCCCATGACTTCATAACCACAAGGCGTTTTATACTAGTGATCTATTCGGGTGCTTAGCATGCAATATTGATAAGTTAGGTTCACCTAAATGGTTGGTCCCCTACCTAGATGATTTTCACCATGCAACTTGGTCCGTCTACGGGTGTATTCTTGATTAACCCTTACCCTTAATATCGGATTAGCTATCCCCGGACAAGTTCAAGCTATTAGATGAGGGTTGATAGCCTCAAATCTCCGTTGTTAATCCCTTTTCCCATTCACTACCTCCTTGTTCTGGTAAGTAAGAATAAGGAAACTCCTAACCTTTGAAACCGTTAAGGAATAATTAAAACAAAGGGAAAAACAATACATGCATAAAACCCCATTCAAGAATCACTAAGTATTTTTACCTCTGTGTGTTAATTCATCACAGTTCCCACAACCTTAGTTGTGGTGGTGTTAGCCTATCATGTTTATAAGTGAATTAATAGAATTCATAAATAAAAGTAAAAATTAATACTTACAACGATAATAGGAAGAACTCACTTGATTAATGCAAAATTCGAAAGAACAACATTACAAGCGTATCTCAAATATTTCTTCTAACACGTCTTAAAATTTACTCTAAAAACTTGTTGTAAAACTTCAACTCTTGAAGACATTCAAACTTTTAAAACTTTATTCTTGATACTTCATAGCTATTACATGAAAATAGAAGGGTATTTATCATAGTAGATTTATGTTTTCCTTGTTCCTTGATGAATTTGACTTGAAATTTAAATTTCCTTTTCCTAGTTGAAGTAGGAAATCCATTTTTGGTCGTTGAACAAGCCTTGCAGCGTAGAATCGTGCAACACAAAGGCCGCATCGTGCAGCAGTGGCAGTGCACTCTATTTTTTTCTTTAATCTTGCTTAGTGCATTTCTTTTTCTTCAACTTCAATCCAAACGTCTAAAACACACCCAAATCCATCACTTTTAGCCTTGAAAATATCTAATCACATGAGTTAGCTATTTTTACAAATATATAACATAATCTTATGCAAACACACATAATTTATTCTCAAAACATTGTAAAGTACGGGTAAAAATATATCTATGAAGTGCGTGAATACGCCCTTCATCAATCGATGGTGGGGTAGTAGTTCAGAATGGGTGAGAGTCGTCCTTGGTAACAAAGGTGAAGGCTAAACAAGATGAAGATCCAATATTGGTCAATTTGAAAGAAGCTTTTCGAACTCAGAAGGTAGAAGTCTTCTCCAAAGGGGGAGATGGTGTGCTTTGGTACCAGGGTCGCTTATGTGTTCTGAACGTGGGGGATTTGAGGAGTCGGATGTTGCATGACGCTCACAAAACCAGATATTCTATCCATCTAGGTGCCACCAAAATGTATCATTCCTTGCGGGAAATATACTGGTGGAATGGCATGAAGAGCGATATTGCAGAATTCATAGACAAGTGCCCCAATTGCCAGCAAGTGAAAGTCTAGCATCAGAGACCAGCAAGTGTTTTCCAAGATATCATTCCTACTTGGAAGTGGGAAGAGATCAATATGGACTTTGTAACAGGTCTACCTCACACTCGTAGACAGTATGACTCCGTTTGGGTTGTGGTCGACAGGTTGACCAAGGCTGCTCATTTCTTACTGGTCAAAACCACCGATTCAGCAGAAGATTATGCTAAGTTATACATACGAGAGCTCGTTAGATTGCATGGAGTGCTCTTGTACATTATATCAGATAGAGGTTTCATGGAGTGCTCTTGTCCATTATATCAGATAGAGGCACCCAGTTCACCTCTCAGTTCTGGAGATCTTTTCAAAAGGGACTTGGTACCCAGGTCAAGCTTAGCACGACATTTCATCCGCAAACAGATGGCCAGGCGGAGCGGACTATCCAAACTCTTAAGGAAATGTTGAGAGCTAGCGTTATTGATTTCAAGGGTAGTTGGGATGAGCATTTACCTCTTAATGAGTTTGCCTGCAACAACAGCTATCACTCTAGTATCCAAATTGAACCGTTCGAGGCTCTTTACAGGAGAAGGTGTAGATCACCCATTGGGTGGTTTGAAGTTGGTGAGGCTTCGTTAGTGGGTCCAGATTCAGTCCATGAGGCTATGGAGAAAGTTCAGTTGATAAGAGAAAGGCTGAAAACAGCTCAAAGTCGCCAAAAGTCTTATGCGGATGTAAGGAGAAGAGAGCTTGAGTTCGAGATCGATGATTGGGTTTTTTAAAGGTATCTCCCATGAAGGGAGTAAAGAGATTCAAAAAGAAAGGGAAACTCAGCCCCCGCTATATTGGCCCATATCGAATTATGAGACGAGTGGGTAAAGTAGCCTATGAGTTAGAGTTACCTTCAGAGTTAGCTTCAGTTCATCCCGTATTTCACGTATCGCTCTTGAAAAATTCTCGGGAGATCCAGCCTTAGTGATTCCAGTGGAAAGTGTTGTGTGAAGGATAGCCTCAGTTATGAGGAAATTTCCATTGCAATATTGGATTGTCAGGTTCGGAGACTGAGGAACAAAGAAGTAGCTTCATTAAAGGTGTTATGGAGAAATCAGCATGTTGAGGGAGCTACGTGGGAAGCCGAAGCAGATATGATAGCTAAATACCCCCATTTGTTTCCTACCGGCTCACTTTTAGTTTGAGGTATCAGTTTTTTCCCTAAACCTCTATTCAGTTTTTATGTTCATTCATGCGTGCAAGTTTGTTTTATGATATGATATATGTATGTGATGTCTGAATTTAGTCCAGCTATGTAATTCTTTTCAGGGATAGTCATTCCGCTAGTTTTTGGCATAAATGATCAGTATTTGCATATGGTGATTGTTTGATTCCGTGTTTTCTGTATGTTTCCAACATTCGAGGATGAATGTTCCCAAGGGGGAGATATTTTTATACCCCGTGAACCCAAGGATCAGACCCGAGAGTCAAATGGGAAAAAATCTGGAAAATATTGCAGTAGTGTAGAATGAGTCGTTAGACGACTCGTGAGGAGACCCCACGAGTCGTCAGGTGGCTCGTGGGAAGGTTGGACTGAGCTGAGGAGTTGAGGTCCCCACGGGCATGGGAACGAGTTGTTGTCAGCTACCATGAGTTGTCATGTCCACCGTGGGTTTAGGTTGAGGATTTAATAGGAGGTCTGGCAGTGTACCTAACGGATGACACTCAATGAGTCGTGGTCTGTCCCAACGACTCGTGAGGTGGGTTGTGAGCAAGCCGGGGGAATTTGATTAAGGATGAGGCAGTGTACTTGACTGAAGTTGGTAACAAGTCATTTCCTCGGGGGACGAGTCTTCATGTCCTACGTTAAGAGCCCAGGTGAAAAGTTCCAGTGGACTCGACGAAACAACCTAACGACTCGTTGTCCTTGGTAACGAGTCGTCAGGTCGCCTGTTAGGGTCACCTAATAGTTATTTCCTGCGAGTTAGTGAGGGCCTTCTCATAATTTCTCCCACTCCTAAGACCTAAACTACATCATTTTGAGGTCGAGACAGGGCCTTTTAAGGAGGGAAAACTCATGCCAAGTCTCATTTGGCATTTGCAAGAACAAGAGAAGGGAGTAAGAGGAGATTCAAGTGTTCTTCCTCAAGATTCTTCATGTTTCCTCCTAGGGTTTTTCAAGGGAGTCAATAATCATGTAATTTTAGGTATGTGGGGTTTTGAATGGGTAGTTTAGTTCGTACCCATGTCCAATTTCTCCCTAATACTTAGTTTAAGCTACAACTCTGGATTGGTCATAACCCAAATACATGTTTCCTCAAAAATTGATATGAGCATGTTGTAGTATGTCTAAAATCATGAATTTGAATTATTGGGCTGTTTTCACTTATTTTATTCAATATTTGATGATTTAATCCGTAAAATCACATATGCCCAAATTATGGGGTTTTTAGTGAAAATCATGTTTATGGTGAATTCTCAAGCATGATATGAACTCTTGAATTTAAGCATGTTTTCAATTACTCATGTTATTATGATCATGTTTTCTTATAAATTTAAGCATTTCAAGTATGATTGCAATTATGGGCAATGCCCACATGTTGCTTGTGATTTGTGAACTAAGATTTTTGGTCGATTCACAGGCCCAATTCCATGGCTAGTATTGCGAATTCTCAAGCATAATATGATTCTCACGATTTAACTAGCCATGCATGTCATGTATGAATTTCTATGAGCACGTTGCATGTTTTGGGAGTAGTACTTAATACCGAGTAGGTTCAGGGCCTAGGTTACACCCCGAATCTCAGAACTACGTGCCACCATAGGTTATGTTTGGGACCGCCTCAGTGTGTGTCCCCTATGCCCTACGGGGTCTTTATAAGTGATATCACGCCTTCATGGTTCATACCCTTGGCAAGGTATGAACGGCCTCCCGACTAGGCTTACAGGTCGGGCTCCATGTGTGCTTGTCTGGGTATGTCGGTTATAGAAATCTCCCACTGTTCCTCACAGTTTTAATGTATGCATGATTATGTTCTTTTGGTTCAATTTATGTTTTACAAAATGTTTTTCTCACGTGTTATGACTATGACAGATTTACAAATATTTTGAAAGTATTGAGCCTTACGATATACTTAACGATTGCAGTCTTATGATCATGATGTCTCCACTCCTATAACTTTTTATGTTTTAAAGCATTGTTTTGCATACCTTACATACTTAGTACCTCCCAAGTACTGACCCACATAAATTTCTGGATCCGATTCGCATATTCAGCATCGCTCCTAGCTTGCTCTCAGCTTTCAGTGGTTGGTCCTCATTATCTGAGGGCTTCATGTTAGGACCTTATTTACCTTTTGTTTTCAGAATGTTGGGGTTAGTTGGGGTCTTGTCCCTTCAACCCGTCTATTAAGAATAGAGGCTTTCAAACCTATGTGTAATATTCAGCCATTTATGTTTGGATCTCGTATTGTTGTTTCTTATACCTCTTATTACGATTTTCAGCTAGTTCATGACTATTAAGTTAATCTTTCAGCCTTATGTGAATGGATTAGATATATGCTCACGCCATGGGTTGACTTGGAGTCTTCGGGGATCCTTGTCCCGTGTCTACGATCCAGGTGTACTCTCGAGTCGTGACACTTGGGGTGGAAATTAGGGACAAGAGTCAAAATTTCTAGCAGCCTCAGCAGTACTATTAACAACAGGGTAGGCAAGCTAGTTGCCAATCAAGAAACCTAGAGGAGATGTTGTAGAAAATCATGGCTAACCAAACTCAGATGACAACTGACCAAGCAAAAATGGCAGCCGAGCAAAAAAACTATCTAGAAATTTGGAGAAGTAGATGGATCAAATAGCTACAACTCAGAAGACCAGACCTCCAAGGGGTTTAGCAACTGACACCAATCCAAACCCGAGGCAGGTAATGGCCATCAGTCTGAGGAGTGGCAGAGAGTTGGCAGATGCACTAGTAAAGAAGAAGAGGAATGAGGTGCAACCAGAATTGACGAGATCAGGTCCTTCAACTGATAAAGGCAAAGAACAGAAAGTTATAGAGAATAAGTCACAATCAACAGTGCAATCAATAATGAGACCACAACCATCATTCCCACAAAGGCTTCGAAAAAGCAAGGCGGATGCTTTTTAGAAGAAATTCTTCGATATTCTCAATGAACTTCATATAAATTTACCTCTGATTGATAGTTTGTAGGGAATTCCCATGCATGCTTAATATTTGAAAAATGTGGTGGCCAACAAGAGGAGGCTGGTAGACATGGAGGCTGTCGAACTCACTGAGGAGTGTAGTTCTAGGGTTCTGAGCAAGATTCCAAAGAAGCTCGTCTCCAAAGAAGCTCAAAGACCTAGGGAGCTTCACTCTCCTGGTACGAACAGGTGAAAGTGAGTTGATGTAGGCCTTGTGCGATTAAGGAGAAACTGAGAACTTGATGCCCCTATCATTGTTAAATACACTTGGTTTGGGAAAACCAAGACCTACTAGAGTTATGCTGCAGTTGGCTGACAAGTCCAAGGTGGCTCCTGAGGGGATAACACAGGATGTGCTCATCAAAGTAGGTAAATTCATAATTCTTGCTGACTTTATTATCCTAACTTTGAGGTTAATAATAGGGTACCCCTCATATTAGGATGGCTATTACTGGCCACGGGAGGAGTATTAATAGATGTCAAGGCTGGAAACCTAAAGATGAGGGTAGATGACGAAGTGTATCGAGCACTCAACACCTCGACAGACTAAAAACATCTCTTCATGATTACTATGGTAGCAGAGGATGAGTGTGGGGTGGAGGAGTGCAAGCTGACAAGTTCACATATGAAGGATCTCTTACAAAGGGAGCCTGAGCCTGCAGTTGAGAGGATGCACTATGACCGTAGTAAGAAAATGAGGGAGAATATGTGTGAGAATGTGGAGGCTGCGTCCTCCATAGTTATGAAAATAAGAAAGTTGCACTCTCAAGGGTGAAAGAGGTTGAACATATCCTGAAAAAGATGTAACTCACGTCGCGCTGCGATGTAATCTCAGCGGCTACTTGGGAAGCAACCCAAGTTGCATAACAAGTAGAAAGTTTTTCCTTTATTTTTATTTAATTTTTATTTTTATTTATTTTCACTTTTATTTTTGTTTTGTTTTGCTGAGCACATATTGAGGGGAAGTTTGAGTACCCATAGAGTGAAGCTAAGGAGCATAAAAAAGCATGAGTGTGGGGTCATTGACCCTTGTGCTGAAAAATTGGATGAATTATGCTACTAGCTAGGCCTAGAGGCCTCAAGAAGTATCCCTAACCCGTGTTTTTGATTTTAATTGATGCTTTAGGGACATAACATATTTTTAAGTATGGGGTGGGGGAAAATTTTGTGTGTTTGATAAGGGTGAAGTAGGTGCTTAGTCTAAAAGGTTTTGATTCAAAAGTCTGAGTAGAGCATACTTCAACCACCCTTTGGTTTTTCTATTTGGTTCTTTTTTGAAGGGGGCACTTTGAACCAAGAATAAATTTTTTAATTTTTGTGAAAAGTTGTTTTTAGGCATAGTTAGGGACTTTTTCCAATGATGGATGGATGATGGCCATCTTGAGGGAAAATTAGTCATTAGGATTTCTCTTTAGAACCTCTAACTAGTTGAATTCTTGATGCTTTTATTGAGTGCTACACATGTCTATAAGATGCAAGTAAGTTTTGAATTGAAAAGCATGTTAGAAAAATGGAATAACTTTGCAGAGACACCTAGGCTCATGAATTTGACTCTGATTGCTTTGTGCTTAATTTTGAATTCATGTGGCTAGCTAAATTGAGAGTTTGTATGGATTTGTTTGGATTTGAATATGTGCAGTGAGTGAGAGATTTTTGTGTATTCCATCTATCATATAATGTCTAGAACTTTCCTGGTGTATTTATAGAGCAAAATGAGGAATGTTAATTCTACGAGATGATATAGACATTTCTTTGAATAAACATGTTTCTATCCTTTGCTTTACCTACTAATGATGTATGACCCTAGTTAGCCCTGTTGAACCTTTAGCCTTTTTTTTTTGTTAAACACGGAAGTATCTTAATCTGTTTCTTTCAATTGACTTGAATTTGACCTAAAACTCCTAAGCGATTATGTGAAAAATGTAAAAGAGTAAAAGGAGTGGAATTGAGAAAGGGAAGATAGTTTTGTGTGGAAGTTGAAGAAAAGAATAAGGGTGCAATTCTTTAAAAATGCATATGTGTAGGTAGGGAGTAGAAAAAACAAAAGAAGTTCAAAAGTTCTTTGGTGCACCGAAGAACCGTAACTTTCATATCGAACATCGAACTGAAGAATCAAATTTTCTAAAAGAAACCAAACATCGATCTGAACAATTGAAATCGAAGAACCGAATTAATTCTATTTGGTTTAGTTGTTTGGTTCTTCGGTATTTATGCTTAACCGTAGATGTAGTTTGTGAAGTCAATTCTAGGTTAAATAATTAGAAATTCAAAAAATCATAACCAAGGGCTTTAACCCTATAAACCACAACTCAAGATAAATGCTTATAGATTAGGTTATCACATCCCCACTCAATGATGTAGTTGCGAGGCTAATTCAAATAGATGCTTAGAGGCTTGAAAGACCTTAAACATGGCATTGATCCTGTGAATCAACCTATGAATATAACTGCTTGAACCAATGAGAATGATAGCTATGCATGATTGTTATCCTTAATCCTTGATTCCTCTTTGATATTGATTACAACTCAATTTAGCTCCTCTTTAATTTGATAGTTAACCTTAAAATCATAAAAAAACCCAACAAATTCTTGGTTACTTTTGCACTTGTGAAATTGAAATTAATACTTGAATTTAGTTATTCACTAAGAGTCTAGTCCCTGTGGGTTCGACATCTGATTTGGAAAAGCTACTTTACTACTTGTAAGACCGTGTGTGCTTGTGCGTGCACTGGAGCACGAGCAAGTTCTTGGCGGCCCTGCTGGGGACTGGCAAAATTAGTGAATTTCTTATTTTTGTGTTAGTGTTGAATTTACTTAGGTGCTGATAGCTTGGTCTTAGTCACCAAGTTTGTAGGCATAGGTTGGTTCTTGCAGTAAGCTAGTAAGGGATAGGGAGCTTGTAGAACCACATCCTAAACCTGAGAGAAGGTTGAGACCACTAAGAACAGAGGATACTACTCTATATCCCATCCAGCAAGTTCACCAGGACGATGTTACACCAGCAGAGATGGCAGCGAGACCATTTCGCGAAGTGGCCATCCCACTTGCGACAAATATTACCTCCAGCATCCACAGATCGTAACCTGGAGGCAGGTTTGAACTCCAGCAAAATATGGTGCAGTTGCTACATAACAGTGGACAATTCATAGTCTTTGCACATGAGGATCCATAGCAGCATTTGCAAAACTTCTTGTAAACTAGTTACACATTCGTCCCCATTGGAGTGTGTACTAATTTTGTTCATCTCACGCTTTCCCCTTCTCATTTTTAGGAGAAGCTAGGAGGTGGTTGAAGGAAAAATCACCAAACTCCATCACTACATGGGATGACTTGGAAACAAAGTTCCTCCTCAGATTTTTCTCCATCGAGCAAGACTACAATGCTATGAGATGAAATACTGAGTTTCAAGTATAGGCCAGATGAGAATTTATACCTTTCATGGGAGAGAATTAAATCTCTTCTCAAAGACTGCCCTCATCACCGGTAGAGCAATGAAGTGCTGGTCCATACATTTGGGGTATGCATTGACCCACACACTAAAATTCTGTTAGATTCGGTAGTAAGGGGTCAAGTATTGGAGAAAACTTATGATGAGTTGTACACTCTATTAAATAGGATTGCACAGGGAGATGCAGAGTAGCACAACGAGCATCACGGGGAGCAGTCAGGAAGGCAGCTGGGATAATAGAGACTGACAGTGTTAATGCATTGGCAGCCCAGTTTTGGCATCTTCTAGCAATAGATGATGACTCAGTTTAATATGCCGAAGTTGGCACAATCATAGGCATAAGTAAATATAGTTCAACCAACTCAAAGCTGGTGTGAGATATGTGAAAACAGCAGTCATGGAGCAGACTCTTTTGGAGAAAACCTAGAGTCAGTTAATTTTGTAGGGAATAAGGAGAAAAACAACAAAAACTATGGGAACACCTACAATAGAAACTGGCAAAATCAACCCAACTTCTCTTGGTGTTATACCTCGGGAACCCAAGGATCAGCCCGGGAGTCAAATGGGGAAAAGTCTGGTAAATATTGCAGCAGTGCAGAATGAGTCGTTAGACAACTCGTGAGGAGACCCCACAAGTCTTTAGGTGGCTCGTGGGAAGGTTGGACTGAGCTGAGGAGTTGAGGTCCCCACGGGCATGGGAACGACTCATGGTCAACTACCACGAGTCTTCATGTCCACCATGGGGTAAGGTTTAGTATTTAATAAGAGGTCTGGTAGTGTACCTAACGTATGACACCCCATGAGTCATGGTTGTCCCAACGACTTGTGAGGTGGGTCGTGAGCAAGGCGGGGGAATTTGATTAAGGATGAGGTAGTGTACTTGACGGAAGCTGGTAACGAGTTGTTGCCTCGAGAGACGAGTCGTCATGTCCTCAATTAAGAGCCCAGGTGAAAAGTTCCAGTGGACTCGACGAAATGACCCAACGACTCATTGTCCCTGGTAACGAGTCGTCAGGTCGCCCATTAGGGTCACTTGGCAGTTATTTCCAGCGAGTTAATGAGGGCCTTCTCGTAATTTCTCCTGCTCCTAAGACCTAAACTACGTCATTTTGAGGTCAGGACATGGTCTTTTAAGGAGGAAAAACTCATGCTAAGTCCCATTTGGCATTTGCAAGAGCAAAAGAAGGTAGTAGAAGGAGATTCAAGTGTTCTTCTTCAAGATTCTTCAAGTTTCCACCTAGGGTTTTTCAAAGGAGTTAAGAATCACGTAATTCCAGGTATGTGGGGTTTTGAATGGGTAGTTTAGTCTCTACCCATGCCCAATTTCTCCCTAATACTTAGTTTACGTTACCAACTCTTGATGGGTCATAACCCAAATGTATGTTTCCTCAAAATTCGATATGAGCATGTTGTAGTATGTCTAAAATTATGGGTTTGAATTATTGGGCTGTTTTCACTTTATTCAATAGTTGATGATTTAATCTCTAAAAGAACATGTGCCCAAATCATGGGGTTTTTAGTGAAAATCATGATTATGGTGAATTCCCAAGCATGATATGAACTCTTGAATTTAAGAATGTTTTCAATTACTCATATTATAATGATCATGTTTTCTTATAAATTTAAGCATTTGAAGTATGATTGAAATTATGGGCAATACCCACATGTCGCTTTTGATTTGTGAACTAAGATTTTTGACCAATTCACGGGCCCAATTCCATGGCTAGTAATACAAATTCTCAAGCATGATATGATTCTCATGATTTAACTAGCCATGCATGTCATGTATGAATTTCTATGAGCACGTTGCATGTTTTGGGAGTAGTACTTAACACCGAGTAGGTTCGGGGCCTATGTTATTCCCTGATCTCAGAACTACGTGCCACCGTAGGTTATGCTTGGGACCGCCTCAGTGTCTGTCCCCTATGCCCTACGGGGTCTTCATGAGTGATATCACGCCTTTCATGGTTCATAGCCTTGGAAAGTATGAACGGCCTCCCGACTAGGCTTACAGGTCGGGCTCCATGTGTGCTCGTATGGGGTATGTCGGTTATAGAAATTTCCCACTGTTCCTCACAGTTTTGATGTATGCAATATTATATTCTTTTGGCTCTATTTATGTTTTATTAGATGTTTTTCTCACATGTTATGACTATGACAGGTTTACAAATATTTTGGAAGCATTGAGCCTTATGATATACTTAGGATTTTCAGTCTTATGATCATGATGTCTCCACTCCTATAACGTTTATGTTTTTAAGAATTGTTTTGCATACCTTACATACTCAGTACCTCCCAAGTACCGACCCACATAAATTTCAGGATTCGGTTTGCTGGTTCAGCATCGTTCCTAGCTTGCTCTCAGTCTGCTCTCAGCTTTCAGTGGTGAGTTCTCATGATCCGAGGGCTTCATGTTCGGACCTTATTTACCTTTTATTTTTAGAATTTTGGGTTAGTTGAGGTCTTGTCCCTTCAACCTGTCTATTATGATTAGAGGCTTTCAGACCTATGTGTAGTATTCAGCCATTTATGTTTGGATCTTGTGTTATTGTTTCTTATACCTCTTGTTACGATTTTCAGCTAGTGCATGGCTACTAACTTAAGCTTTCTGCCTTATGTTAATGGATTAGATATATGCTCACGCCATGGGTTGACTTGGAGTCTTGGGGGCTCCTTGTCCCGTGTCTACGATTTGGGTGTACTCTTGGGTCATGAAAAACTTGGTATCAGAGCAATAGGTTCAGATGTGTTCTAGGGAGTCTGAAAATCATATTAGGTAGAGTTTCTTTCATGGGTGTGAAGCACGCCAAACTTATGACAGGGAGGCTACTAAACGTTTTAGGAAATATCCCCTTCTTTCATGATCTATGTGATGCAGTGAAAACCTCTCCATCCTTCTAATTCGTGCTATTTGAGATTGCAGAAAAATTGGCTCATAGAAGAATAAATGGAAGGAGGAAAAGAAATGATGAAGGCCATGGAGGTGGCAATGATCATGAGTGTCAGCAAGCCCCACTTGTTCAGGAGCCTTAGGCACCAAAGCCAGCTGCCCACGTCGAGTTTCGGGCGGTTAATCAAATGTTGGTGGCAGGCCTTGACCGCTCATGTCAACCAGCAGGCTGTTGCACATGTTCCACAGAACGGCACTGCAGCGACAGCCCGGATCAGGGACTTTTTAAGGATGAACCCTCCCGAGTTCACAGGGGCAAAGGTGGACGAAGATCCACGCGAGTTCATTGAAGGGATCTTGAAGGTCACTCAGGTGATGGGGGTGATGAATGAGGAGTACGTTGACTTGGCCTCTTATCATCTGAAGGAGGTCGCTTATATTTGATACAAGCAATGGAAGGACAGCAGGCAGCGGGAGCGGGTCCTATCAGCTGGGATGAGTTCCATATGGCCTTTCTCAACAGATTCTTCCCTCGGGAGATGAGGGAATTGAAAGCAGCTGAGTGTTTTAACCTCAAACAGGGAAAGATGACAGTGTTAGAATATTCACTTGAGTTCACTTGCCTTTCAAAGTATTCCCCGAAGTTAGTGATGGACCAGAGAGCGCGGGTGAGCAGATTCGTGCAGGGAGTAGCCGATTATCCGGATAAGGACTACAGAACAACCATGCTTCATCAAGATATGGACTACCCACGTATAGTCCTTTTTGCCTAGCAAATGGAGGCAGCTCATATGAGGCGGAGAGAGGCCAAAAGGGCCAGAACTGAAAGCTATAGGTTTTCCCAACCGAGGCCAGGAGGTGGGCCTCACCAGCAGTCCCAACATAGGTCTATTACACTAGCACCATCTTTAGCCAGTACCCCATCCAGGCCATGAGATGATCAGAGGAGCAGGGCCTCAAGTTTGAGGGGTTAGAATAGCATGTGCTCAGAGTGCACATTCCCATCTTGTGCTAGTTGTGGCAAGAATCACCCAGGGAAGTGTTTGGTGGGCTCAGATGCTTGTTTCGCGTGTGGCAAACTCGAACATAGGCTCAGGAATTACCCCCAGCCAGGTCTGGGGGTGGTCAAGCTCGCACTCCAGCAGCTCCAGTGGCACGTCCTACTCCGTAGGATACTTCGACTGGTCCAGCTGGCAGCCAGCACCAGAACCGGTTTTATGCACTTGGCTCTTGGTATGAGCAAGAGACTTCTCCCGATGTGGTTACAAGTATGCTGCGAGTCTTTCATATTGATGCTTATACTTTGTTAGATCCGGGAGCTACATTATCTTTTGTGACACCTTACATTGCTAGTAAGTTTGGGGTCAGTCCTGAAACTTTTTCAGAACCGTTTTCTATGTCTACTCCAGTTGGGGATTCAGTCGTAGCGAGACGGGTATATAGAGGTTGCCCCATTACATTATTGGATAAGGTTACCTCTGCATACATAGTAGAATTGGCTATAACTGATTTTGATATCATTTTGGGCATGGATTGGTGGTTTGCATGTTATGATTCTATTAACTGTAGAACTCGAGCGGTGGAGTTTCAATTTTCGGGTGAACCAGCTTTAAAATGGAGGGGTAGTTCAGCGGTACCTGTAGGCCGCTTTATCTCCGATCTCAAGGCCCGAAAAATGATTGCTAAGGGTTGTATTTACCATTTGGTTAGGGTCAAGGATGCCATGTCCGAGACCCCGACCATTTTGTCAGTCCCCGTGGTGTGTGAGTATCCTAAGGTATTCCCAGGTGACCTACTAGGTGCTCCTCCCAAGAGGGAGATTGATTTTAAGATTGATTTTTTACCCGAAACACAACTCATATCAATTCCTCCCTACCGAATGGCCTCAGCCGAGCTAAAAGAGTTAAAGGAGCAGTTGAAGGATTTTATAGATAAGGGTTTCATTAGACCAAGGAAGTCCCTATGGAGTGCCCCAGTGTTGTTCGTCCAGAAGAAAGACGGTTCTCTTCGGATATGTATTGACTACAGGCAGTTAAACAAGGTCACCATTAAGAATAGGTACCCTTTACCCAGGATTGATGACCTATTCGATCAACTTCAGGGTGCCAAGAATTTCTCCAAGATAGATCTCAAGTTCGGGTATCACCAGCTTAGGGTTCGGGAGAGTGATATCCCAAAGACTGCTTTTAGAACCCGGTATGGACATTATGAATTCATTGTTATGTCTTTTGGACAAACCAATGCCCCTGCAGATTTTATGGATCTGATGAACAGGGTATTCAAGGCATATTTGGAAATGTTCTTGATAGTGTTCATTGACGACATACTGATATACTCCAAGAGCAAGGAGGAGCATGTCGCACACCTGAGGGTAGCACTCCAAACCTTCAAGGATAACCAACTATATGCCAAGTTCAACAAATATGAGTTCTGGCTGAATTCTGTTGCATTCCTGGGACATGTAGTGTCAAGCGAATGTATAAGGGTGGACTCCCATAAAATAGAGGCGGTAAAGAACTGGACCAGACTGGTAAACCCTTCGGTGATCAGGAGCTTTTTGGGCTTAGTGCATTACTATCGGAGGTTCATAGAAGGTTTCTCATCCATTGCAGCCCCATTGACTAGATTGACTCAGAAAAAGGTGAAGTTCCAATGGTCAGAGGCTTGTGAGAAGAGCTTCCAGGAATTGAAGGCCAGACTCACTTCAGCACCGGTGTTGACTTTACCGGAGGGCTTCGATGGCTTTGTTGTATACTGTGATGCTTCGAGAGTTGGACTGGGATGTGTATTGATGCAGCACGGGAAATTCATATCATATGCTTCCATACAACTGAAAATTCATGAGAAGAATTACCCGACCCACGATCTTGAGTTGGTCTCGGTGGTGTTTGCTTTGAAGATATGGCGACACTACTTGTATGGGGTTCATGTAGATGTATTCACTGACCACAAGATCTTACAATACGTGTTCATACAGAAGGATCTCAACCTTCAGTAATGGAGGTGGCTGGAGCTACTTAAGGACTATGACATGAGTGTGCTTTACCACCCTGGTAAGGCCAACGTGATAGCGGATGCCCTTAGTAGACTCTCTATGGAGAGTGTGTCGCATGTGAGTGAAGGCAAGAGGGAGCTGGTGAAGGAGGTGCATCGACTTGCACGGTTGGGAGTTAGATTAGTTGGTTTGACTGATGATAACGCTCAAACCACACCTCCTTACGAAGTATGAAGTGGACGTTGTCAATAAAGAACCCAACTAGAGGTTAGGTCTATCCCACAGGGAATATGGAAGGATATAGAATCACGCTAGCATTTAAGTTTTTAAGTCGATTATCTCCTAAGAGGGGGAAATTTATAAAAGTAACAAACAATATCATTGAGAGAAAATGAAGGTTGATTCGAAATTAATGCAACTAACTTGGGTAAGTGTTCCCCTTGACTTCACAACCACAAGGTGTTTTATACTAGTGATCTATTCCAGTGATTAGCATGCAATATTGGTAAGTTAGGTTCACCTAAATGGTTGGTCCCCTATCTATATGATTTTCACCACGCAACTTGGTCCGTCTATGGATGTGTTCTTGATTAACCCTTATCCTTAATATCAAATTAGCCATCTCCGGACAAGTTCAAGCTATTAGATGAGGGTTGATAGCCTCAAATCTTCGTTGTTAATCCTTTTTTCCATTCACTACCTCCTTGGTCCGGTAAGCAAGAATGAGGCAAGTCCTAACTTTTGCAACCATTAAGAAATAATTAAAACAAAGGGAAAAACAATACATGCATAAAACCACGTTCAAGAATCACTAAGTATTTTAACCTATGTGTGTTAATTCATCATAGTTTCCACAACCCTAGTTTTGGTGGTGTTAGCCTATCATGTTTATGAGTGAATTAATAGAAATCATAAATAAAAGCAAAAATTAATACTTACAACGATAATAGGAAATTGATTCAAACTTGAAGACATTCAAACTTTAAAAACTTGATTCTTGATACTTCATAGCTATTACATGAAAATAAAAGGATATTTATAGTAGTAGATTTCTGTTTTCCTTGTTCGTTGATGAACTTGACTTGGAATTTAAATTTCCTTTTCCTAGTTGAAGTAGGAAATCCATTTTTGGTCGTTGAACAAGCCTTGCCACGTGGAATCGTGCAGCACAGAGGCCGCGTCACGCAGCAGTAGCAGTGCACTCTCTCTATATATTTTTTTCTTTAATATTTCTTAGTGCATTCCTTCTTCAACTTCAATCCAAACGTCTCAAACACATCCAAATCCATCACTTTTAGCCCTGAAAATATCTAATCACATGTGTTAGCCATTTTTACAAATATATAACATAATCTCATGCAAACACACACAATTGTTTCTCAAAACATAGTAAAGTACGGGTAAAAATATGTTTATGAAGTGCGTGAATACGCCCTTCATAAACACCGCACACTTAAACTATTTTTCGTCCTCAAACAATCTATTACTTGCCTTCTCACATTAAAGCACAAAATTCATCCTACGAATAGGTCCACTTACATTTAAGATCTTGAGACATATCAATGAAGCTCAAATAACTTACTTGCATGCATACAGGTTCAGCATTAAGATGTCAAAGTTCGAAATCACTTAGCTTTTGAAAACTAACTCATCAAGACATATTTTGGGCCAACATGAATTATGTGTAATTTAGGAATCAAGATTAAACCAAAGTCTTCCCATTGTGCCCCTCACAATTTGGAGAGATGCCCGTTTTCACATAAGATATAGAATAAGATTAACTTGGGCATAAATAAAATAATTTTCGCTCACTCTCCCAAAGAACTCAACATGCATGTGAAAAGACGACCCACAGGCTTGCCCTTAGTGTAATACTCCGCCAATATAGAACTATGAATCAAGGATTTAGGACTTTAATTTGGTTGTAATGTAGGCTAAGAGATGGGTAGGAACTATTTGGCTAAGATAGTGACTAAACTCTCTGAGCACTTTAATACTTCACAACACTTTGATTCTTAGCTCATTCTTCATTTCCAAAATTTCTCCTTATACCTCCTTTTGTTTTTCAATTTTTCAACTTAGGTGACTAGTGGGGATTTTTCTTTTTATCATCGAGCTTATTCACACACATTTTTTCCTCTTTTCTTTTCCTTTCTTCCATTTCCACCCTTTACGCACCGCTACTCTAACCATCCTCAAGTTAAGCATTTTTCTTATGTAGAGGTTCACAATATCCAAGGAAGGACCAGGGCCAAAAAAGGTTCATTGTGGTACGGTTAATCGGTAAATCATGATTTTTTTTCATCTTCAATTTTTTCAAATCTCTTTCTTCTTTTTTTTTCCACTAAAAATCACCCTCCTTGTTTAGCAAAATTACCCCTTTTTCTTTTCTTCCAATTCACCACAGTTTTTAGCTTTTCCCTTCACTTCTCCAATTATGCTCCTTTCCTACAATTTTTTTTTCATTAAAGTGCTCTAGGAGTCATTTGGATCAAATACAAGTCAATAGAACAAAAGGGGTTAAGCTTTTAATATGTCTATCAAAAGAATAGGCTAAGACTCAAACATAGCTAACTAGGATAATTACAATCAAGGTAGGTAAAATAGGATAAAAATATGGTTACCAAAGAAATGCCTATATCACTTCCTAAATCCATCATTTTTATTTCGCCTTGCACACACACCGGACAAGTTCTAGACATCAATTTACAAGCATGGAGTATATCAAAAAATTCCTTACACATTGGCACAAAATGATTTAACAATGGAAATCAAGATCATATAAATACATATACCCATATTGCATGCATAACATAATTAAGCCCATTTTTTCAAGTACAAGAGTCAAGTTCCCAAAAGACTAAATGTTTCTACCTTTTTCATGCATTTTTGAGTGAATTTAATAAAGTCTCAATGATACCTAAAGTGAAGCACCTAGCATTCGTAAGGCTCAATTCTTGTTCTTCCTAATGACTAATTTACCCTTAAGACAGTCGTCATCTATCTATCACCGGGCAAAGTCATGACTCAATGACTAAAAATAAATCTAGACTCTCTAATCGGTTCTAAGGGACTATCCACCGAAAAAATACCGAAAACAAAAATCGGAGGAACCTAAAATAAAATAAAATAAAATAAACTAGTACACACAAACAAGCATGCAAGATAGATCATAAATCCCCCAAAAAAAACTAGGCCTACCATGTGCAAATTTAGCAATTAAAAAATACATGATAATATGAAGTTCACTTCTCCCACCCTACACTTAATTGGTTAAACTGTCCCCAGTGCTAAAACACATAAGCATAAAGTAATAGAGTGCAAGAAGAACTCCCTGGGCCTCCATTTCTCATCGTCTGTGGGGGTAAGAACAACTTCCCCCATCTATGTATTTCATGCTCAAATTATTTTGTTGAAAATCATGAGCTATCACTTGCACACTTGAGCAAACACATAAAAGAGAAAAATTTATCTTGGGTTGCCTCCCAAGTAGCGCCTGATTTAATGTCGCGGCACGACATAAGCATCTTGATTACTCAGACTTCATCAAGATACTTGTTTAGACCGTGGTCACATCTTGGGCACTTGTTTCACCATGCTACCCTGTGACACGTGAAAAATAAAAGAAGAATGAAAAATAGGAAACAAAGACTAAAAGTTAAACACAAGCAATTAATCTAATCCTAAATAGTATTCCCCGGCTACGACGCCACTTTTTGATAACGCTCAAACCACACCTCCTTACAAAGTATGAAGTGGACATTGTCAATAAAGAACCCAACTAGAGGTTGGGGTCGATCCCACAGGGAATATGGAAGGATATAGAATCACGCTAGCATTTAACCTTTTAAGTCGATTATCTACTAAGAGGGGGAAATTTATAAAAGTAACAAATAATATCGTTGAGAAAAAGTGAAGGTGGATTCCAAATTAATGCAACTAACTAGGGTAAGTGTTCCCCATGACTTCATAACCACAAGGCATTTTATACTAGTGATCTATTCGGGTGCTTAGCATGCAATATTGATAAGTTAGGTTCACCTAAATGGTTGGTCCCCTACCTAGATGATTTTCACCATGCAACTTGGTCCGTCTACGGGTGTATTCTTGATTAACCCTTACCCTTAATATCGGATTAGCTATCCCCGGACAAGTTCAAGCTATTAGATGAGGGTTGATAGCCTCAAATCTCCGTTGTTAATCCCTTTTCCCATTCACTACCTCCTTGTTCTGGTAAGTAAGAATAAGGAAACTCCTAACCTTTGAAACTGTTAAGGAATAATTAAAACGAAGGGAAAAACAATACATGCATAAAACCCCATTCAAGAATCACTAAGTATTTTTACCTCTGTGTGTTAATTCATCACAGTTCCCACAACCTTAGTTGTGGTGGTGTTAGCCTATCATGTTTATAAGTGAATTAATAGAATTCATAAATAAAAGTAAAAATTAATACTTACAACGATAATAGGAAGAACTCACTTGATTAATGCAAAATTCGAAAGAACAACATTACAAGCGTATCTCAAATATTTCTTCTAACATGTCTTAAAATTTACTCTAAAAACTTGTTGTAAAACTTCAACTCTTGAAGACATTCAAACTTTTAAAACTTTATTCTTGATACTTCATAGCTATTACATAAAAATAGAAGGGTATTTATCATAGTAGATTTATGTTTTCCTTGTTCCTTGATGAATTTGACTTGAAATTTAAATTTCCTTTTCCTAGTTGAAGTAGGAAATCCATTTTTGGTCGTTGAACAAGTCTTGCAGCGTAGAATCGTGCAACACAAAGGCCGCGTCGTGCAGCAGTGGCAGTGCACTCTATTTTTTTCTTTAATCTTGCTTAGTGCATTTCTTTTTCTTCAACTTCAATCCAAACGTCTAAAACACACCCAAATCCATCACTTTTAGCCTTGAAAATATCTAATCACATGAGTTAGCTATTTTTACAAATATATAACATAATCTTATGCAAACACACATAATTTATTCTCAAAACATTGTAAAGTACGGGTAAAAATATATCTATGAAGTGCGTGAATACGCCCTTCATCAATCGATGGTGGGGTAGTAGTTCAGAATGGGTGAGAGTCATCCTTGGTAACAAAGGTGAAGGCTAAACAAGATGAAGATCCAATATTGGTCAATTTGAAAGAAGCTTTTCAAACTCAGAAGGTAAAAGTCTTCTCCAAAGGGGGAGATGGTGTGCTTTGGTACCAGGGTCGCTTATGTGTTCTGAACGTGGGGGATTTGAGGAGTCGGATGTTGCATGAGGCTCACGAAACCAGATATTCTATCCATCTAGGTGCCACCAAAATGTATCATTCCTTGCGGGAAATATACTGGTGGAATGGCATGAAGAGCGATATTGCAGAATTCATAGACAAGTGCCCCAATTGCCAGCAAGTGAAAGTCTAGCATCAGAGACCAGCAAGTGTTTTCCAAGATATCATTCCTACTTGGAAGTGGGAAGAGATCAATATGGACTTTGTAACAGGTCTACCTCGCACTCGTAGACAGTATGACTCCGTTTGGGTTGTGGTCGACAGGTTGACCAAGGCTGCTTATTTCTTACTGGTCAAAACCACCGATTCAGCAGAAGATTATGCTAAGTTATACATACGAGAGCTCGTTAGATTGCATGGAGTGCTCTTGTACATTATATTAGATAGAGGTTTCATGGAGTGCTCTTGTCCATTATATCAGATAGAGGCACCCAGTTCACCTCTCAGTTCTGGAGATCTTTTCAAAAGGGACTTGGTACCCAGGTCAAGCTTAGCATGACATTTCATCCGCAAACAGATGGCCAGGCGGAGCGGACTATCCAAACTCTTAAGGAAATGTTGAGAGCTAGCGTTATTGATTTCAAGGGTAGTTGGGATGAGCATTTACCTCTTAATGAGTTTGCCTGCAACAACAGCTATCACTCTAGTATCCAAATTGAACCGTTCGAGGCTCTTTACAGGAGAAGGTGTAGATCACCCATTAGGTGGTTTGAAGTTGGTGAGGCTTCGTTAGTGGGTCCAGATTCAGTCCATGAGGCTATGGAGAAAGTTCAGTTGATAAGAGAAAGGCTGAAAACAGCTCAAAGTCGCCAAAAGTCTTATGCGGATGTAAGGAGAAGAGAGCTTGAGTTCGAGATCGATGATTGGGTTTTTTAAAGGTATCTCCCATGAAGGGAGTAATGAGATTCAAAAAGAAAGGGAAACTCAGCCCCCGCTATATTGGCCCATATCGAATTATGAGACGAGTGGGTAAAGTAGCCTATGAGTTAGAGTTACCTTCAGAGTTAGCTTCAGTTCATCCCGTATTTCACGTATCGCTCTTGAAAAATTCTCGGGAGATCTAGCCTTAGTGATTCCAGTGGAAAGTGTTGTGTGAAGGATAGCCTCAGTTATGAGGAAATTTCCATTGCAATATTGGATTGTCAGGTTCGGAGACTGAGGAACAAAGAAGTAGCTTCATTAAAGGTGTTATGGAGAAATCAACATGTTGAGGGAGCTACGTGGGAAGCCGAAGCTAAATACCCCCATTTGTTTCCTACCGGCTCACTTTTAGTTTGAGGTATCAGTTTTTTCCCTAAACCTCTATTTAGTTTTTATGTTCATTCATGCGTGCAAGTTTGTTTTATGATATGATATATGTATGTGATGTCTGAATTTAGTCCAGCTATGTAATTCTTTTCAGGGATAGTCATTCCGCTAGTTTTTGGCATAAATGATCAGTATTTGCATATGGTGATTGTTTTATTCCGTGTTTTCTGTATGTTTCTAACATTCGAGGATGAATGTTCCCAAGGGGGAGATATTTTTATACCCCGTGAACCCAAGGATCAGACCCGAGAGTCAAATGGGAAAAAATCTGGAAAATATTGCAGTAGTGTAGAATGAGTCTTTAGACGACTCGTGAGGAGACCCCACGAGTCGTCAGGTGGCTCGTGGGAAGGTTGGACTGAGCTGAGGAGTTGAGGTCCCCACGGGCGTGGGAATGAGTCGTTGTCAGCTACCATGAGTTGTCATGTCTACCGTGGGTTAAGGTTGAGGATTTAATAGGAGGTCTGGCAGTGTACCTAACGGATGACACTCAATGAGTCGTGGTCTGTCCCAACGACTCGTGAAGTGGGTTGTGAGCAAGCTGGGGGAATTTGATTAAGGATGAGGCAGTGTACTTGACTGAAGTTGGTAACAAGTCATTTCCTCGGGGGACGAGTCTTCATGTCCTACGTTAAGAGCCCAGGTGAAAAGTTCCAGTGGACTCGACGAAACAACCCAACGACTCGTTGTCCTTGGTAACGAGTCGTCAGGTCGCCTGTTAGGGTCACCTAATAGTTATTTCCTGCGAGTTAGTGAGGGCCTTCTCATAATTTCTCCCGCTCCTAAGATCTAAACTACATCATTTTGAGGTCGAGACAGGGCCTTTTAAGGAGGGAAAACTCATGCCAAGTCTCATTTGGCATTTGCAAGAACAAGAGAAGGGAGTAAGAGGAGATTCAAGTGTTCTTCCTCAAGATTCTTCATGTTTCCTCCTAGGGTTTTTCAAGGGAGTCAATAATCATGTAATTTTAGGTATGTGGGGTTTTGAATGGGTAGTTTAGTTCGTACCCATGTCCAATTTCTCCCTAATACTTAGTTTAAGCTACCAACTCTGGATTGGTCATAACCCAAATACATGTTTCCTCAAAAATGGATATGAGCATGTTGTAGTATGTCTAAAATCATGAATTTGAATTATTGGGCTGTTTTCACTTATTTTATTCAATATTTGATGATTTAATCCCTAAAATCACATATGCCCAAATTATGGGGTTTTTAGTGAAAATCATGTTTATGGTGAATTCTCAAGCATGATATGAACTCTTTAATTTAAGCATGTTTTCAATTACTCATGTTATTATGATCATGTTTTCTTATAAATTTAAGCATTTCAAGTATGATTGCAATTATGGGCAATGCCCACATGTTGCTTGTGATTTGTGAACTAAGATTTTTGGTCGATTCACAGGCCCAATTCCATGGCTAGTATTGCGAATTCTCAAGCATAATATGATTCTCACGATTTAACTAGCCGTGCATGTCATGTATGAATTTCTATGAGCACTTTGCATGTTTTGGGAGTAGTACTTAATACCGAGTAGGTTCAGGGCCTAGGTTACACCCCGAATCTCAGAACTACGTGCCACCATAGGTTATGTTTGGGACCGCCTCAGTGTGTGTCCCCTATGCCCTACGGGGTCTTTATAAGTGATATCACGCCTTCATGGTTCATACCCTTGGCAAGGTATGAACGGCCTCCCGACTAGGCTTACAGGTCGGGCTCCATGTGTGCTTGTCTGGGTATGTCGGTTATAGAAATCTCCCACTGTTCCTCACAGTTTTAATGTATGCATGATTATGTTCTTCTGGTTCAATTTATGTTTTACAAAATGTTTTTCTCACGTGTTATGACTATGACAGATTTACAAATATTTTGAAAGTATTGAGCCTTACGATATACTTAACGATTGCAGTCTTATTATCATGATGTCTCCACTCCTATAACTTTTTATGTTTTAAAGCATTGTTTTGCATACCTTACATACTTAGTACCTCCCAAGTACTGACCCACATAAATTTTTGGATCCGATTCGCATATTCAGCATCGCTCCTAGCTTGCTCTCAGCTTTCAATGGTTGGTCCTCATTATCGGAGGGCTTCATGTTAGGACCTTATTTACCTTTTGTTTTCAGAATGTTGGGGTTAGTTGGGGTCTTGTCCCTTCAACCCGTCTATTAAGATCAGAGGCTTTCAAACCTATGTGTAATATTCAGCCGTTTATGTTTGCATCTCGTATTGTTGTTTCTTATACCTCTTATTACGATTTTCAGCTAGTGCATGACTATTAAGTTAATCTTTCAGCCTTATGTGAATGGATTAGATATATGCTCACGCCATGGGTTGACTTGGAGTCTTCGGGGATCCTTGTCCCGTGTCTACGATCCAGGTGTACTCTCGAGTCGTGACACTTGGGGTGGAAATTAGGGACAAGAGTCAAAATTTCTAGCAGCCTCAGCAGTACTATTAACAACAGGGTAGGCAAGCTAGTTGCCAATCAAGAAACCTAGAGGAGATGTTGTAGAAAATCATGGCTAACCAAACTCAGATGACAGCTGACCAAGCAAAAATGGCAGCTGAGCAAAAAAACTATCTAGAAATTTGGAGAAGTAGATGGATCAAATAGCTACAACTCAGAAGACCAGACCTCCAAGGGGTTTAGCAAATGACACCAATCCAAACTCGAGGCAGGTAATGGCCATCAGTCTGAGGAGTGGCAGAGAGTTGGCAGATGCACTAGTAAAGAAGAAGAGGAATGAGGTGCAACCAGAATTGACGAGATCAGGTCCTTCAACTGATAAAGGCAAAGAACATAAAGTTATAGAGAATAAGTCACAATCAACAGTGCAATCAATAATGAGACCACAACCATCATTCCCACAAAGGCTTCGAAAAAGCTGGGCGGATTCTTTTTTGAAGAAATTCTTTGATATTCTCAATGAACTTCATATAAATTTGCCTCTGATTGATAGTTTGTAGGGAATTCCCATGCATGCTTAATATTTGAAAAATGTGGTGGCCAACAAGAGGAGGCTGGTAGACATGGAGGCTGTCGAACTCACTGAGGAGTGTAGTTCTAGGGTTCTGAGCAAGATTCCAAAGAAGCTCGACTCTAAAGAAGCTCAAAGACCTAGGGAGCTTCACTCTCCTGGTACAAACAGGTGAAAGTGAGTTGATGTAGGCCTTGTGCGATTTAGGAGAAACTGAGAACTTGATGCCCCTATGATTGTTAAATACACTTGGTTTGGGAAAACCAAGACCTACTAGAGTTATGCTGCAGTTGGCTAACAAGTCCAAGGTGGCTCCTGAGGGGATAACACAGGATGTGCTCATCAAAGTAGGTAAATTCATAATTCTTGCTGACTTTATTATCCTAACTTTGAGGTTAATAATAGGGTACCCCTCATATTAGGATGGCTATTACTGGCCACGGGAGGAGTATTAATAGATGTCAAGGATGGAAACCTAAAGATGAGGGTAGATGACGAAGTGTATCGAGCACTCAACACCTCGACAGACTAAAAACATCTCTTCATGATTACTATGGTAGCAGAGGATGAGTGTGGGGTGGAGGAGTGCAAGCTGACAAGTTCACATATGAAGGATCTCTTACAAAGGGAGCCTGAGCCTGCAGTTGAGAGGATGCACTATGACCGTAGTAAGAAAATGAGGGAGAATATGTGTGAGAATATGGAGGCTGCGTCCTCCATAGTTATGAAAATAAGAAAGTTGCACTCTCAAGGGTGAAAGAGGTTGAACATATCCTGAAAAAGATGTAACTCACGTCGCGCTGCGATGTAATCTCAGCGGCTACTTGGGAAGCAACCCAAGTTGCATAACAAGTAGAAAGTTTTTCCTTTATTTTTATTTAATTTTTATTTTTATTTATTTTCACTTTTATTTTTGTTTTGTTTTGCTGAGCACATATTGAGGGGAAGTTTGAGTACCCATAGAGTGAAGCTAAGGAGCATAAAAAAGCATGAGTGTGGGGTCATTGACCCTTGTGCTGAAAAATTGGATGAATTATGCTACTAGCTAGGCCTAGAGGCCTCAAGAAGTATCCCTAACCCGTGTTTTTGATTTTAATTGATGCTTTAGGGACATAACATATTTTTAAGTATGGGGTGGGGGAAAATTTTGTGTGTTTGATAAGGGTGAAGTAGGTGCTTAGTCCAAAAGGTTTTGATTCAAAAGTCTGAGTAGAGCATACTTCAACCACCCTTTGGTTTTTCTTTTTGGTTCTTTTTTGAAGGGGGCACTTTGAACCAAGAATAAATTTTTTAATTTTTGTGAAAAGTTGTTTTTAGGCATAGTTAGGGACTTTTTCCAATGATGGATGGATGATGGCCATCTTGAGGGAAAAATAGTCATTAGGATTTCTCTTTAGAACCTCTAACTAGTTGAATTCTTGATGCTTTTATTGAGTGCTACGCATGTCTATAAGATGCAAGTAAGTTTTGAATTGAAAAGCATGTTAGAAAAATGGAATAACTTTGCAGAGACACCTAGGCTCATGAATTTGACTCTGATTGCTTTGTGCTTAATTTTGAATTCATGTGGCTAGCTAAATTGAGAGTTTGTATGGATTTGTTTGGATTTGAATATGTGCAGTGAGTGAGAGATTTTTGTGTATTCCATCTATCATATAATGTCTAGAACTTTCCTAGTGTATTTATAGATCAAAATAAGGAATGTTAATTCTACGAGATGATATAGACATTTCTTTGAATAAACATGTTTCTATCCTTTGGTTTACCTACTCATGATGTATGACCCTAGTTAGCCCTGTTGAACCTTTAGCCTTTTTTTTTTGTTAAACACGGAAGTATCTTAATCTGTTTCTTTCAATTGACTTGAATTTGACCTAAAACTCCTAAGCGATTATGTGAAAAATGTAAAAGAGTAAAAGGAGTGGAATTGAGAAAGGGAAGATAGTTTTGTGTGGAAGTTGAAGAAAAGAATAAGGGTGCAATTCTTTAAAAATGCATATGTGTAGGTAGGGAGTAGAAAAAACAAAAGAAGTTCAAAAGTTTAATATTCAAATACTCCCTACTAATAATATAATATTGCTTAAAAAAAGGAAACCAAAGGAAAAACGGTAGATGAGAAGAGCAGGGGAAGAAGTAAAAGAAAAGAGTATGCTCAATGAGAAAGTGTGATGTTTTAAATAGCTTAGGTGAGTTAGTCACTATTACTGACCAGAATAGTACCTACCCATCCCTTTGCCGACATTACAACCCTGAAAAGTCCTACTTGATCTTATAGTTAGATGTTCCTACGTTAGTGGAGTAGTACACTAAGGGCAAGCTTATGGTTCATTATGTGTTGCAGGTGAAATCTCTTATGAGAGTGAGCATAATTGTTATTCATGTACCCATATGTGTTATAACTTGTATATTTGTGAGCTAAAACAGGCATATCTCTTGTTGTGAGGGTACATAATTGATGAAAGATAGGTTATATACTTGAATTCTTGATTGGTTAACTTCCATGAGTTTGCTAAGGTTGTAGAGTTAGTTCTTGAGGCTAGGAGGTCTTAACTTAGTTGATCATGAATTTAATTATGTTATGTGTTATGAACTTGCCATCTAGGTCAGAGTTGTATCCTTAACTTGAGTAATCTTGCCTCAATAAGTTATTCGTGAGCCTTCTTATAGCATGAGATAGAAAATATTTGTTCGAGGAAGAATAAGGCTTTAAATGTGGGGTGGTAATCTTGGTTGTATTTGCACGCCCAAGTACTATTTTATGCCCATTATTTGGCCTTATTTGCACCTTAATTTGATTAGAATCTCATGTATTTTGTGTAATTTGTGTTCCTGGACAAACAAATATGATTAGCTCTCTTTGTAGGTTGAAATTGCCAATGGATGGAGCTCAATGTGAAGATAATGGTCCTAATCTTTATGATTAAAACTAAGGGACGATTTATGGATGGTGTGACAAGCTAAAAATGACATTTGGAGTCAACTCCGTGCCATTGAGAAGCATTGGGGTGTTCAACAACGTGCCACGGAGCAAAGAGTTAATTAGGGGATGCAAAATAGTGAGCATTTGTGATGGTAGTGTGTGATGTCGCGAAGTGCACATGCAAGTGTACGTGGTTGTCATGTAAAATAGGACAGTGAAGTCCAGATATTGTACCCACAGAGACTTTGTAGATTAATTGTTTAGTTTGAATCCTTATTTCATTATTCAAGAAAAACAAAATTATAGTTTTACAAGAGTTTTTAGTGTACTTTCTACTAAAACTTGAAATATAATTAAATCTAATAAAAGAAATTTGTTTACAAGAGAGTTGTGATTTAAATGATGATTAAGATCCAGGGTCTTGGCACTATTGCTTTCAGGTTAAGATTTAGGGTTCAAATAAACTAAACCAAATATTCCAAGGATTTTTAATTTCAAGTTATGAACTCATTTCTCAACGTATTCTCCCAAATAGTCAAGAACTATATCACTAACCCTATCACCTATATCCCTATTGTTGCAGGAGAACTGTGAGATGACTGTTGAAGATACTTAATTCAACTAAGTAGGGTTATAGGGTATATCCCTATCCACAACAACGAAATTAATTTCCCAAAATCTTGACAAATAATTGAAACCTATTCTATGTTTCTTTTAACCCTCATTTGTTCCCTCTTCCAAATTCAACCATTGAGCCAATAGAATATATTGGAAAGGTGATCAGACTAACAAACAAACATTAAATCAAGTAAGCATAAATAATCTTAAGAAGAAGATTTATGTGTCTATCATAAATGAACTTTAAACTACAACCATCAAGCTTATGGACAAAACCCTAGATTAAAGGTGTTTAGCCATTCACGTTCAAGAGTAAACCCATAAGAATCATCATTTGAAAAATAAAAAATAATTTGTAATGAAGAAAAACCTAAGAAGAAAATGGAACTTCTTGTCTTTTTCTCTTCCTCCCAAAAGTGTCGTATATCTCCTAACAAATTCCCTAGTGATGTATTTGTAATCTTGGTAACAAATTCCCCTTTTGCTCTTAAGTAATTTATCTTTTGGACTTTGAAAAATATCTCTCGAATATAGGCTGGGGCGCCACTTTACTTAATGCGCCAGACTTGGCTTGAATTTCTTCTGAAGTTTGGCTCCTAGTGCCACTTGAGCCATTTCACCAAGGTGTTGATCAAAATTCTATAGTTCAGGTGTTGGCACGCCACTTCTCTCAATGCACTAGAGTGTTAGAAAATTTTCCGGAGTTTATTCCTCTTGGCATGCCACTTATCCAATTCGCCAAAGTGTTGATCACAATTCTTCTGAAGTTTAGTGCTTGGTGCACCACTTCAGCCAAAGCACCAACCTAAGCACAATTTTCTCTGCAGTTTATTGCTTGGTGCACCACTTCTCCCAGTTCAACAGGCTAAGTTTTCTTCAAATTCTTCTTTCTTCACACCTCGCACCTTTTATTAAGTATTTTTCCTTGTGTTACCTGCAAAAATCATCTAAGGACATTTATTAGCTCTTTCCATAAACACTTTCATGAAACCTTGAATTTTATAAGGATAATCTTCTTAGAACATGATGAAAGATGGGTGAAATGTGATAAATGGGCATAAAAATACTCCCAAGAACACCACCCACACTTATTGTTCGTACTCAAAAAATCCCTAATTTCATTTAACAAATCTTCCTTCTGCACCACTTATCACCTCTATCAATTCTCACTCAAGTAGCTAGAATAGAATACATAAATTAATGATTCATTAATTTATAAATAACCCACAACACATACACAAGGTAGTACTTTTCATTTGAAACTACATACTTTTTATAACTGACTCTTCTTTTTCAAAATGGGGCCAACATGATTGAGTCTGAAAAATGTGACACATAGTACACCGACTCTAGCCATCATGTGCCCTTACTTATTTAGTGATGTTCCTTCTCACATATTATTAATGCAAGAACTTGGAACGTAAATTAACAAGGCACCCTCACTCTCACAAATTATGTTTCATACATATGCCACATACCATAGGCTTGCCTCTCATGTATAGTTAGATCACTTAATCAATTCAAAAAGACTAAGATCATAAGGACTTTTTCTGATTATAATATCGTCTAAGGGACGGGTAGTAATTATTTTGTCAATAGTGGCTACCAATCCTAAGAACTTTAAGACATGTCTTCACTTCATCCTTCTTTTCCACTATTGTAATGCTCCAGAAACCCTAAGATTAGATCAGGGAGTTGAAACGAAGAAAATAGAATTTTCTGCACCAAGTCACAGGACGAGTCATCCAGTGACCCGTCAGGATGACCACGAGTCATTAAGTGACTCGCGGCGAGGATTTGGAATTAGTTGGAAAATTTAAGTTTGGGATGACCACGGGTGTGACCACGAGTCGTGGTCAGCCCTACGACTCGTTAAGTCAGCCGTGGTCAAGGATGGTTGAAGGAAGAGGAAGTTAGAATAGTGTACTGAATGGGTCCTCACCACGACTCGTTGGGTGCACCATTAGTCATGGTGTCGCCCGTGGTGACACCCAAGTGGTTTTCAGCAGTGAGGATGATAGAAGGTGACCACGAGTTGTGGTCCAGTAATGGGTCATTAAGTTCATCGTGGTGGCAACTTGATACAGTTTCCAGTGAAGACGATGGATGGCAGGCCACGACTCATGGCCAGGGACAATGACTCGTCCAGTCCCTCATTGGGACTAGCAGTCTATTTTTCCCTGTGAGTTTCGTAAGGGCTTTTACATAGTTCCTATGATTCTAAGGCCTAAACTACGTCATTTTAATCTCTGAATAGTGAGTTTTAAGAAGGGTAAGTTCATTCTAAGCTATTCCTAATTCATGCATGCAAGTTTAGAAATCTAGAGGGGGTGATCAAACTTAATCTCTCTAAGTTATTCCTCAATTATTCCTTGGGCAATCAGAGAAGTTGTAGAATCAAATCCTCTCAAGTACGTAGGATTATGAATGGGTGAAATTGTTCACACCCATGCCCAATCCCTCTCTAATTCATGAAAATCTACATGTTGATTCTATGGGGTTTCAACCTAATGCATGAATTCCCTAAGTTTCTACCATGGGTATGATCTAAAAATGTTTTTGTTGTTGAATTATCATTCATGGGTAAGTTTTACAATGTTTTCAATTATAAGTCATGTTTTCAAGTTTTATAAACTATGATGCCCATCCATGAAAGTTCATAAAGTTAAGATCTATGATGTATGTTCAAGTATGATGAGATATTTGTGAGAAAAGCATTTTTTCAAGTTACTCATGTCTATGATCATGTTTTCAAGTGAATCAAGTTTTTTTCAAACATGTTTAAGTATTGGCAAGCCCATATGTTCAAGTATGATTTATGAATACATGTCAATCAGCTTACCACATGATTTTGGATTTTAGACCCCCGATTATGTTCAACTTGTAGTATGGTTTGAGCCAAGACTCCTCGTGTATGATTTCAGATTTTATATGTACATGATTATTCAGCTTTATCACTAGACGATGGTCAGCTTCGTTGAAAAATGATGGAGAGTATATGTATGTTTTTGGGAGTAGTGTCTAGCATCGAGTAGGCTAAGGGTTAGTCAACCCTATGCCTTAGAACTACGAGCCAATGTAGGTATGTTTAGATTATTCGGGACTTTCTTTGTGAGCTTTCCCCTGCCCCAAGGGGCCTTCAGCTTGATATCGATATCATAGTAACATCCTTAGCCCTGTCAAAGCTTTGGATAACTTTACCCACTTGAGTGTGATAGTCGGGACCACGGAAGCTCTATCCTGGTAATGTCAGTTATATGACGAGTCTCCTGTTGTTCCTCATGATTTGAGTTATGCATGTACACTAGTCATGATATAATATTTTCAGCAGGTTTGATCTAATGTTCAGTTTTACTTATGGTTATCAGTTTTCAGCTTTGGGTCATTCGAACCAGTTATGATATGCAGTTATGTTCAGATCATGATTTTAGGAAATAACATGAAGTCCTACACTCAGAATCTTATCCTGATTATGTTTTATATTATGCATGATTAATGATTTTACTTACTTAGGAGATTTTACTTACCTTGCATACTTGGTACATTCCATGTACTGACCGCATACTGTATGTCGTATCATTTCATGGTACAGGCTTCGATATTCAAACTCACTCGCATTGCTAGCCTGCCTTCCAGTGTAGCATATCCACTCTCAGTTGGTGAGTCCTCAATTCTCGAGGACCATTCCTTATCAGTTATCTTTATATTTTCAGTTTTAGACTTAGAGAGTTAGTTGGGGTCTTGTCCCATCAACTCATCAGAAGTAGAGGCTCTTCAGACGTAGATTATATTCATCTTTAGACTCGTATTGTATGTTCAGATTTTATGTTATATTTAGATTCCCGCTATGTTTATCATGTTGATCTTCCACTCTTATTGATTGCGTTACAAGCTATGTTCATGCCATGGGTCGACTTGGAGCCTCTCGGGGTTCCTTGTCCCGTGTCTTGATCTGGGCCTATATTCGGATCGGGGTATCAGAGAAATAGGTTTTAAAGTGTCTTAGGGTTTCTGAAAGCTGCATTAGGTAGAGTTTTTTTCATGGGTGTGAAGTGCGCCACACTTATGAAGAAGAGGCTATGAGATGTTTAGAAAATGTTCCCTTCTTTCATGATCTATGTCGTACGGTGAAATGTCTCTCTATATTTCTAACTCGTGCTATTCGCATTTGTAGAATCACGCCTCCTTGAAAAGTTAATGGAAGGAGAAATGGAAACAAAAATTTCCCCGAGGGTGGAAATGGAGATGGGCACCAGCAGGCCCCACCATCCCATGTGGAGCACGTACCTGAGCCAGTTACCAATGCGGAGTTCAGGGCAGCCACTCAGATGTTAGCATAGGCCTTGACTGCCCAGGTCAATAAGTAGGCGGTGGTGAATGTCCCTTAGAATGGGAATGCAGCGACGGCGAGAGTTAAAGACTTTCTGAGGATAAACCCTCCCGAGTTTCTTGGGTCAAACGTGGATAAGGATCCACATGAGTTTAGTGAGGAGATTTTGAAGATCACCCAAATTATGGGGGTGAATGGAGAGGAGTGTGACGATTTGGCCTAGTATCAGTTGAAGGGGGTCACACACATTTGGTTCAAATAGTAGAAGGATAGAGGGAGTTGGAGCAGGCTCGGTTGGTTGGGATGAGTTTCATGCTGCATTTCTAGAGCAGTTCTTCCCTCGTGAGATGAGGAGAGATTAAAGCAGCTAAATTTGTGAATCTGAGACAAGGGAAGATAACAGTGCAGGAGAGTGCCTTAGAGTTCACTCGTTTGTCCAAGTACGCACCGGAGTTAGTGGTTGATCAGAGAGCTCGAGTGGCAGGTTTGTTCATGGAGTGGCGGACTACCTAAACAAGGATTGCTGGACTGCGATGCTTCATCAGGATATGGATTTTCCTTGGATAGTCCTATACGCCTAGAAGATAGAGGCGGTGCATGTGAGATAGAGAGAGGCCAAGAGGGCCAGGACAAACAGTTATGGGTTCTCTCAGTAGAGACCAGGTGGTGGGCACTGTCAGCTGTCCCACAAGAGATCGTTAGCCGCGACATCGTCGACTATGAGTGTGCCATCCAGATCTAGGCACAACCAGAGAGGAAGAGCATCAGGCTCTAGAGGCCAGAGCAGCAGGCCCATAGATTCCAGTATCCCAGTTTGCGACAGGTGTGGGCGGAGACACAGGGGTCAGTGTTTGGTGGGTACAGGTGCTTGCTTCATGTGTGGGAAGCCCGGACATATTCTCATAGATTTCCCAACAGCTAGATAGGGCCATGATAGGGGTCGAGGCCTAGCTTCCAGTTCAGCAGCTCCACCAGCACGCCTAGCTCGCGTGGGCGGCAGACAGCGCTAGAACAAATTTTATGCCCTAACATCCCACCAGGAGCAGGAGGTAGTAGTCACTGGTATGTTACGAGTTTTCCACCTTGATGTATATGCTTTGTTAGGTCTAAGGGCCACTTTATCCTTTTTGACGCCCTACATTGCTAGTAGCTTAGGAGTCACTCCCAAAATCCTATCAGAACCCTTTTCAGTCTCTACTCTAGTCAGTGGTTCAGTTATAGCTAGACGGGTGTATAGAAATTTCCCTGTTACAGTTCTTAAGAAAATCACCTCTGCAAATCTAGTAGAGTTAGCCATGACTGACTTTGATGTTATCCTAGACATAGATTGTCTATTTTCATGTTATGCCTCAGTTAATTATAGAACCCATGCGGTAGAGTTTTGATTTTCAAGTGAGCCAGCCTTAGAGTGGAAGGGTAGTTCAGTTGTGCCTGGAGGTTGTTTTATTTCTTACCTTAAGGCCAGAAAAATGATTTATAAGGGTTGCGTTTACTATCTAGTTAGGGTTAAGGATACTACGTCTGAGACCTCGACTATCCAGTCAGTTCCAATAGTATGTGAATATCTGAAAGTCTTCCCATATGATTTATCAGGAATCCCTCCCGAGTGGGAGATTGATTTTGGTATTGACCTTCTTCCCGATATGTGACCTATATCTGTTCCACCTTAAGAATGGCCCCAGCTGAGTTAAAGGAGTTGAAGGAGTAGTTGAAATACCTTTTAAACAAGGGATTCATCAATCTGAGAAAATCCCTATGGGGTGCACCAATCCTCTTAGTCCGAAAGAAAGATGGTTCTCTTCGTATGTGTATTGATTATCGGCATTTGAACAAGGTCACCATCAAGAACAAGTATCCGCTCCCTAGGATTGATCATTTGTTTGACCAGCTTTAGGCTGCTAAGTGCTTCTCAAATATAGATCTTAGATCCGGATACCATCAGCTCATGGTTCGCGAGAGTGACATCCTGAAGACAACCTTCAGGACTCGGTATGGTCATTACAAGTTTGTAGTTATGTCTTTTGGACTAACGAATGCTTGTCACGACTCGAAAGTAGATCTGCATCGTAAATACGGGACAAGGAGTCTTGAAAGACTCCAAGTCGACCCATGGCATGAGTATACATATAATTCATTTAAGAAAAGCGGACTTAACATAAAATCATGGCAGAAACGAAATCATAGCATACAATAGAAAAGTGACACAAATCCACACTTGATAGCTAAGTACTACAAATAGTTTGAAAGCCACAAATTCACACATGACAGCTGAGTACCACACATGCCGGAAGTTGCAGGAGCCATTCGCCTATCACCAACTGTAGGAAATGTAGTGTTCCATGTTACTAGCACCATGTTGCACTTGTTACAGATGAAAGGGCTCTTTGGTGGCAAACCAAGTGAAGATGCAAATCAACATTTGAGGAATTTCTTGGAAATTTTCCAGCCCTTCAACATTACAAACATTAGTCAAGAGTCAATCAGGTTGAGACTCTTTCCTTTCTCATTGACGGGGGAAGCAACAATGTGGCTAGAGGAACTTCCTCTGAGGTGTATCACTTCGTGGAAAGAGTTAACCGAGGATTTCCTAGATCGATTTTTTCCTCCCTAAAAGATGCTACAACTGAGGGACGATATTACAAACTTCCGATAAGAACAAGGAGAGCCTTTGCATGAGGCATGGTTGAGGTTTAAAAAGAAGGTTGCTCTTTGCCCAAATCATGGATTACTGGATGGAGTACTTCTACAGCTTCTACAGGGAGCTTGATTCAATCAACAAATCCATTACCAATAACCTAGCTGGGGGTTCTATTATGGATCAAATATATGGGTTGTCCAAAGCTCTCCTTGACCGAATGACAAAAACCAATAGGGCTTGGCACAAAAGGGAGACATGTGTGTCCACTCATGAGATTAGCTCAAGTGCATTGGCGGCGGACTTGCAAAAAAGGGATGTTGAGAGGGATGAGACTCTTGCCAAGATGATGACGAAATTAGAATTGATGACCAAACATGTGATGAGAGAAAGTCCAAAGGTAGTAAATGTCGTGGGAATGCAGGGTCCCATACAATATGAAAGGGAGTCTTCACTACCAAGATATGACGAAGAATGCCAATATATGGGTAACCAAATGGGAGTCCCTCAACCTAGATTCCAAGGAGCAAACCAAGGCCCCTGGCGCCCAAGGGATGATAACCAAGGTTGGAGGAATCATGAGCAGCAAGGATGGCCTGAAAGAAATTAGAGGTGGATAATATAGAGCCAAACCAAGAAGGTGATCATTATCATCGAAGTTCAAATACATATATTCCAATTCCTAAGGTTGGGAATCCTCAAAATCAGCCAGGGGTAAGTGATGCAGGTAGCTCAAAAACTGAAGAAATGCTATCAAGAGTTTTGAAGAAGGTGGAATCGACTGAAAGTGGGGTGAAGGAATTAAGAGGGGAGGTTTCTAACCTCGCTCAGACTGTGAGTTCACACTCGACATCCATAAATAATTTAGAAGCTCAAATGAACCACCTATCAGCTCAAATTAACCCGAGGATGAAGGGAACACTACCTAGTGACACAATGCCTAACCCGAAGAAAGATGGTCAGTGTATAGCTATTGTCAATAGAAGTGGCAAGGTGATTGGAGATACCCCGGGGAAGTTTAGTGAGGTGGATAACACTCGAAAGTAGTTGATGAAGATGAGGTTGATAAAATGCCAATGATATGAAGAAAATGTTGAGGAAGAAACAGAAATAAGGATGATGAGATCCACATTCAAGTAGATGATAAAGAGGTGGGCGTGAAGGCCACGAGTGATGATAGGGTTGAATTAAGAATCCCACTGATCTCGGGCAAAATAGCATGCCCGAGTGATGCTTTATAACTTAGTTTTGTCTTACTCATCGACTTAATTATATGCATTCTCATGTAATTTTATGTAAACGTGAATATATACACTAACCAACATGATTAGTTCTTGTTTTGGTAGGTTCAAAATGAATTTGAGGGACTAATTCATGTGTTGCTGAAGTGGAGGCATGGAATCGGAATTAAAACGCGAACATCGGCAAGGAGGATGCGTGAAACAGCCCACCTGCATGTTGGCAATGTGCCACGGCAGGCAGGCTGCGCGACCAAGGCCGTGACACGCCTCCTAGCATGCTACACAAGCAGCGTGACACGCTTCTAACGTGGCAAGGGGCTGGCTGGCGATGGTTTTGTGAGTTTCCAGTGTGCATTCACTTACCTCCGTGTCACGGGCAGTGCTCCGCGATACACTCCGTAACACAGAGCCATTCCACGACAGGCATATTTTCGCACAATTCTCATTTACTATAAATAGGTCCCTTAGCTCCTAAGAAAAAAAGAGGTCACGATTTATTTCTGAAAAACCACCAAGGAGTGAAGGGAGAAGTGGGAGAACTCACCTAGGGTTCATCCATTTTATCTTCTCTTCTACCAATTCTTGTAAGTAGGTTACTTTAATTATGTTTTCTTGTAATTATACGAATATGAGTGGCTAGAACCCTTCCTCTAGGGTTGAAGCCACAAGATATGATTGGGATTTTGCGATTTTGTTTTGGTTTTAAGTTATTAATTGTTGTTTTGTCTTGCATTCTAAATTATGGTTGTTTTTATGACTGATCACCATGAAAACAAGTGGGTTAAGCTTAGGTACATGCTTGAGAAAGATAACCTAGGCAAGAACAAGAGAATGTAGGGAGCAAGATTGTATCTCACGATATGATTTGTGTTAGGATAGAAATATACCTAATACCTTGCTCGGTTGATAAAATGGGATGAGCTAGACACCAACTTAGAATTATCACATCACCACTCGAAGAAGTAGTTGTGAGGCTAAGTTGAGTTAAATGATTAGAGGTACAAAAGTCTCTAATCAAGAGCATAAACCCCATAAATCACATCCACATAGTGAATTGCCCACGAACTAGAAATAGCATCCTCGCTCACAATGTAGTAATGAGGCTAGTTTGTCGTGTTTAGAGGTTCGGAAGACCATGAACATGCAATTCCAATTATGTGAGATGACAATTGATAGTTTCATACTTAAATCATTGCAAATCGTAGTATCGCATGATTATCTGGCTAAACTCTAGTTGCTCCTTGAATTAATTCAGAGTATTTCGTTGGTCGTCCTTAGACTTAATTAACTCTATCGAAAACTTCTATAATCAACACTTGCGGCATTTAATATCACACTTGAACTCGATAGTTAGATGAATTGGTTCAGTCCCTGTGGGTTCGACATCCGACTCTTAAAAAGGGCCACTATATTACTTGTACGATCCGTACACTTACGGGCCCATCAAGTTTTTGGCGCCGTTCCTGGGGACTCAGCGAAGTTTAGTGAATTTGTCTGTTTTTGTTTCATTTTTAAATTTCCTTAAGTGTTGAAATTCTTTTTTCCTTTATTTGTTTTAGATTTATTTAAAATTTTTATTTTTAATCTGATACCCTTCTTAGCATGACATCATGAAATATAAATGGGTTAAATGGTGGATACTCTTATTTTGGCGAATCTTGTCTGATGGAGGACCCCACTTATGGAAACACTGTAATACTTGTAATATATGTGGTGGTCAAAATGTCCATTGGAATGGTTGCCCAAATGCATACACTTGCAACATATGTGGAGGTCAAAATGGCCATTGGGATGGCTGTCCGAATGCATACACCCCTCCCCCAAGCCCCTACTATGATCCTTCTATTGTGTTTGCTGATTATACGCATGATGAAAATGAGGACTTGGAATGCCAAGCTCGAATAGAAGACATGCTAAAATAGATCCTTGAGCAAACAGAAGCAATGAAGGAGGAGAGGGAAGCATTGAGAATTCAGCAAGAAGAAAATGGAGAGGCCCTAGAAATGATGAGCATCAAAATCACGGAGATTATGGCTGAGGCTGAAGCTTGTGGTAAATTGTAGGTAACGGTTTTAGGCGATACTCAAGAGGAACTACAAGAAGAAGACAAGGGTGAATTTTTGGAAGAAGCCCAACAATTAGAATCTCTTGAGAGTCCCTGTGATAGTCTCACACATATAGCCAATCCATTTATGAAAGAAGAGATAGAGTACCTACCATTTGACATTCATGAGGAGTTAGATATTAATGTGGAGAAGGTATATACAAGTAAGAAAGTCAAGCAAAATGTAGTTTCAGAGTTGAGGTGTATTGTACCCCACTCGAATCATTTTTCGACATTGAGTTTGGTTGATAACCTAGAACTAGAGTCTTCCAAGCTTGTGGAGAAAGATGTAGAGGGGGAATAAGCCCCATATATTTTGAAATTTGCTGATTCTGAAAGAAAGAATGACTTCACTTACTTACAGTCCAATAAATGCCAAAGGCGACATCTACTGCTTGGTCCTTTCATTTTTTCACCACCACCCTGGGAGCATAAGAGAAAATTAGAGAAGAAATTAGGGGTGAGATTCATATCCTCAAGGTGGAGGAAAAAGTGGTGAAACTTGATACGTCGTGCCGCGACGTAAAATTAGGCGCTGCTTGGGAGGCAACCCAAGGGTACCATTTTAATTTCTTGCATTTGTGTTGATTTTATTTATTTTTCTTCTTGTGTTGTTTCGGTTGAAAGTTAAGCACAGATGGAGGGGAAGTCTGAGTATCCGTGGAGGAGGAAGCTAACAAACATGGAAGAGAAAAAGTGTGGGGTTGAACACCCACTTGTGCAAATTTGAACAAAAGCATGTTGTTAGCTAGGCACAGAGGCTCAGGGAGTATTTCTTACCCTTTTTAATTTTAATTTGATGCTATGGGGACATAGCATGATTCAAGTGTGGGGTGAGGAAAATTTCAAAATTTTTGTGCTTAACGATTTTTGGTGAATGTAATGCTTGTGAGAAATATTTGAAAAATTTTTGTGAGTCAAGCATGACTTCATCACCCATTGGTTTTTCTTTTCGGTTCTTTTCCAACGGGGGGGTCTTTGAACCGAAGAATAAAAATTTTCTTTGTCTGTATATAATGTTTTTAGTCATAGATAGAGACTATTTCCGACGATGGATGGATGACGACCGTCTTGAGGAAAATTAGTCAATAGATTTTGGTTTCTGAACCCACAGCTAATTGCTCGCTTGATGTTCTTGTTATGTGCTATACATGATTGTAAGATACAAGTGTGGTTAGTGTTGAAGCATGCAAGGAGTGTATAACTTTGTTTGAGACACCTAGGCTCTTGAATTTGACTGTATGTGCTGAAAGATTAATTTTGAATTCTTGTGATTAGCTGAGTTAAGAGTCTACTGGATGTGTCTTGAATTGAGCATGTGCTGTGAGTGTAAGGTTTTTGAATATTCCATGCTGTTGTGGAATGTCTAGAACTTGCCTGGTGTGTATATAAAACGAAATGAAGGATATGAATTGTAGGAGATGATTTAGGCATTTCTTTGAATGAACCTAAATGTTATCCCTCACTTTACCTACCTTGAATATTTAATCCTAGTAAGCCCTATTGAGCCTTGACCCTATTCTTTGATAGCTACAACATAAGCTTAATCCTTTTTCTTTTATTATCCTTGAATTTGATCCAAAACTCCTAAGCGCATAAGAAAAAAAATCCGGAAGAGTGAAGGAGTGAGAAACGGGAAAAAGGAGGAAAAGTAGCAAGTTGTAAAAGTTGAGAAAAGGAAAAAGGTGCACGTCTATGAAAATGCTTGATTATTGGTAGGGAGTAAGAAAATAAATGAATGAAAAAGTTGCATAAGTACTCCTTACTAATAAGCTAAGTGTGCTTAAAGAAATGGGAACAAGAAGAAAAAAATATTCGGGATTGAAAAGAATGAGGATGAAGTAAGAGAAGAGATGTCCTTAATGAAGGTTGAAGTTATTAAAAGCGCTTGGGGAAGATAGCCTCTATTGCTAGCCAGAATAGTACCTACTCGTCCCTTAACTTACATTACAACCCATTAAGTCCTACTTGATCTTACGTTCATACATCCTTAAATTATTGGAGTAAAACACTAAGGGCAAGCTTATGGGTCACTACATGATGCATGTGAATTCTTTGAGAGAGCGAGCGTAATCTTATAATATACCCATACATGTTGTGATTTGAAAATTTGTGAGTAAAAATGGGTAACTCTCTTGTTGTGAGGGAACATGTTTAGTGAGAGATAACATCATGTCGGATTTCTTGATCGGTTGATATGCATAAGTTTGCTAAGATTGAGAGTCAATTCTTGAGGTTAGGAAGTCTTAGAGGAGTTGTATATCATTTCATTGATTAAATCGTGCATGCTCTATTTTTAACTTGCTATCTTAAATAATCATTATAGTCGTAGCTTGAATTGTCTTGCTAAATTATTTATGTGGGAGTCTTCATTTTAATGAGATGTAAAAGGGTTGTTCGAGGATGAACAAGGCTGTAAGTGTGGGGTAGGTGATCTCGGGAAAAATAGCATGCCCGAGTGATGCTTTATAACTTAGTTTTGTCTTGTTCATCGACATAATTATATGCATTCTCAGGTAATTTTATGTAAATGTGAATATATACACTAACCAACATGATTAGTTCTTGTTTTTGTAGGTTCAAAATGAATTTGAGGGACTAATTCATGAGTTGGTGAAGTGGAGGCATGGAATCGGAATTAAAACGCGAACGTCGGCAAGGAGGATGCGCAAAACAGCCCACCTGCACGTTGGAAACGTGCCACGGCAGGCAGGCTGCACGACCAAGGCTGTGAGATGCCTCCTAGCGCGCTGCACAAGCAGCGTGACACGCTGCCAAAGCGGCAAGGGGCTGCCTGGCGACGGTTTTGTGAGTTTCCAGTGTGCATTCGCGTTACCTCCATGTCACGGAGGCAGTGCTCGGCGATACACTCTGTGACACGGAGCCATTCCACGACAGGCATAATTTTGCACAATTCTCATTTACTATAAATAGGTCACTTAGCTCCTAAGAAAAAAAGAGGTCACGATTTATTTCTGAAAAACCACCTAGGAGTGAAGGGAGAAGTGGGAGAACTCACCTAGGGTTCATCAATTTCATCTTCTCTTCTACCAATTCTTGTAAGTAGGTTACTTTAATTATGTTTTCTTGTAATTATACGAAAATGAGTGGCTAGAACCCTTCCTCTAGGGTTGAAGCCACAAGATATGATTGTGATTTTGCGATTTTGTTTTGGTTTTAAGTTATTAATTGTTGTTTTGTCTTGCATTCTGAATTATGGTTGTTTTTATGACTGATCACCATGAAAACAAGTGGGTTAAGCTTAGGTACATGCTTGAGAAAGATAACCTAGGCAAGAACAAGAGAATGTAGGGAGCAAGATTGTATCTCACGATATGATTTGTGTTAGGATAAAAATATACCTAATACCTTGCTTGGTTGATAAAATGGGATGAGCTAGCACCAACTTAGAATTATCACATCACCACTCAAAGAAGTAGTTGTGAGGCTAAGTTGAGTTAAATGATTAGAGGTACGAAAGTCTCTAATCAAGAGCACAAACCCCATAAACCACATCCACGTAGTGAATTGCCCACGAACGAGAAATAGCATCCTCGCTCACAATGTAATAGTGAGGCTAGTTTGTCGTGTTTAGAGGTTCGGAAGACCATGAACATGCAATTCCAATTATGTGATATGACAATTGATAGTTTCATACTTAAACCATTGCAAATCGTAGTATCGCATGATTATCTGGCTTTAACTCTAGTTGCTCCTTGAATTAATTCAGAGTATTTCGTTGACCGTCCTTAGACTTAATTAACTCTATCGAAAACTTCTATAATCAACACTTGTGCCATTTAATATCACACTTGAACTTGATAGTTAGCTAAATTGGTCCAGTCTTTGTGGGTTTGACATCCAGCCCTTAAAAAGGGCCACTATATTACTTGTACGACCCGTACACTTGCGGGCCCCATCACCCACCACTGTATCCACAACGACTTACCAAGAAAAAGGAGGATTAGTTTAAGAAGTTTGTTAACATGTTTAGCAAGTTGTCCATAAATATACCGTTAGTGGACGCTTTGATCCAAATGCCTGGTTATGCCAAGTTGATGAAAGATTCTTTGAAAAAGAAGAAGGTGGTTGATGCTAGAAATGAAGAGAAAATGCACCATTGTAGTGTGGTAATGATGAGTAACCTTGCCCCAAAAAGGGAAGATCCCGGAGCTTTTACAATTCCATGCACAATTGGGATTTGTGTGTTCAAGAAGGCTCTATGTGATCTCAGCGGCAGCATAAAGTTGATGCCCTTGCTTATTTTTAAAAAATTGTGCTTCGAAAGCACGAAACTGACATCAATGCGGTTGCTAATGGTAGATAGGTCCATTAAAAGATCGGTGGGAGTGCTAGAAGATGTGCAAGTGAGAGTGGACAAGTTTATTCTACTGGATGATTTTGTTATTATGGATTGTGAAATGGATGTAGAACTTTCCATTATTTTGGGAAGACCTTTGTTGGCTACCGCGAGAGCCGTGGTAAATATGGAGCTTGGAGAGTTAAAGTTTCGGGTTGGCAATGAGGAAGTTACCTTCAAAGTGTGTCCATCAGCTGAAACTCCACCTGCATGCAAGGTGGTTGGAGTATTACAAAATGATGATGATGATAAGGGATTGGAGCTGAGGGAGACGGAGTCGGATGATGACCCATCGGAAATGAAGAATTGAAAAAAAAAGGACTACGTCGTTCCACGGTGATAAATAAGATGCTTCTTGGGAGGCAACTCAAGTGTTTAGTGAATTATTTGATGTTTTTGTTGTTTTTGTTTGTATAGGAACTAAGAAATGAGGAGCAAAATAAGAAGCAAATAATGAAGGAAGAAACGGCGAGGGACCGGCAAGCCACCGGTCCAGAAACATGGACCGCCGAAGAAAAGGAGCACAAAGCAGAAAGCTGAGATTTGAATTGAAGAAACAGTGGGCCACTGATGAACCACCGAACTTGAATCATGGGCCGCTGGTGTGTCACTGACTGGAGGTAGAGAACTTAAATATAGGCCACAGATTCGGCGGATGACCAGCGGAACGCGGATGCAATTCGCAAACCGCCGGTGCATCGCCGGCTGGAACCAGATCACTGGGAACAATACAAGGTGAAATAAAGAACAACCGTGAACCGCCGATGTAGCACCGGTCGAGGCGTGTACTGAGTATAAAAAAGGAGAATCTAATAAAGATTGGCCCACAAAATCCCAAATACCTACCCAGCCACCCTATTATGCAAATATTCCCATAGTTTCCCTTTTTCCAAAATTTTTCTTTCCATGTTTGTCTCTCCATTACCCCACATTCCCAATTCTCTACATTCTTCCATTTTTCCACCTTTCACCTTCCAACTTCTCACCAACACACCCACATTAAACTCCCCACCTTCCCCCCTCAACCTATCGCATTCCCACTCTCCACCTATAAATACCCATCCATATTTCACTATCACACTAACTTTACTCATACCATGTACTCTATACTTATCTGAAGGTGCCATTGCAATTTTGAGCTATTTCCATTTTTGTGAAGTTAACAGAGTGTGCAAGTGTTCTTCCAAATCGTTAACATTTCTCTTGCCCCTATTTTAATTTTATTATGGGTACCTGATTCTGTAGGAGTAATATTCCATTTCCTTTCCTTGTTGAAATCTTGAATGTGTTATGCTTGTTAAATGGAGTGGATATGTGCTTTTGTGGTGAAATTATGAAAAAGGTGAAGTCTGAGTAACCCATTTACATAAAGCAAAACATTTTGCCCGATGATAGACAAGGTGACACCAATCTTAAAGGCTAAACGTCGTGAATATGTGGTTTAGTAGATTAGAGTTTCTGGTAGTATGTTTGTGGTGAATGTGTGTTAATGGGTGCCTGTGAAGAATGAGTTGAAATTGGCCCTGGCCACTGAGTGGATTCTGCGCTACATTGGCGGTTCGCGAACCTATATCGGCAATACGCCGCTTGAACCGCCGAAAATTGCATAATTTCCCCAATGTTCTGTTAAGCATCGGTGGTCTGCGAATTGTCTTCTACGAACCGCCAGTCTCTCGCAGGTACCACTAGATCTTTAAATGATTTATTAATTTTCCTTTGCTTATCAGTTCTTCTTTATAATAGTTTTCTTTTCTTTTAATTCCTACTTCAATGTCTTGTCACTAACATACCTCTTGCAGCAAAAAATATCATGTCATCCTCTAGGAACACCGGAAAAGGAAAGGCCCCTGCGTCCTCTGCTAGCAAGGGCAAAGGCAAAGCGAAGGTTGCACAACCACGGGCCAACATGAAGGAAGCCATCATTCTCTGTGTTCCGAATATGAAGGAACACTATGTCATCTGCCAGGGATGCTCCATCACGGTGGAGAAGAGGTTGTCTTGGCAGGGTTAAAAGGTGATTTCTCCAACATCACCGAGCAGTTCACCCACAGGAAAAGACATGCATTTGACAACCGTTTGCTTCCATACTACGCCAGCTTGGTCCCAAAGTTCTATGCCTCTTATCAGGCCCGCCAAGGGAGTATGCAACACCGGGGCAAAGTGGATGAGTTACCCTGCTTGCCATCAGTGATGATTCGGGGAGTAAAAGTTGATATCACCTCGGCTGCTATAAACTACCTATTTTGGTAGGATGAAATCGACTCCGCGATAGAGTACATGGCACGGGTGGCCGATATGAAGGACCAATTTGCGTGGGTAGCTCGCATTATTGCTGTTGATACTCCTCTCTGGGCCTCAATGGGTGGCCAAACTCTCGCCATGATTTAAAGTTTGAGGCCAAGCTATGGCTAGAATTTATTTGTTTTCGCATCATCCCATCCAAAAATGAGTAGCGGGTCACCATGGAAATGACCATCCTGATTGCTTGCATAATGTTGCGGGTCCCTATCAACTTCGGGGAAATTTTGTCCCAACAAATTAAAAAGAAAGCCCGACAGTCTAGTACCTCCACGCCATATGCTGTTTTGATTTCCCAACTTTGTGATGTAGCTGGAGTGCTTTTTTCCTGATGAGACTCCTTCCTATACTCTAGGAGTGATTGATGTTGATAGAAAGAGAGATGCCGAGGCACCAACAATGAAAAGGAAGAGAATGCAGGATTTTGGAGTACAGGAAGGACCCCTCCCCCATGGGTTAGATCAATCACCACTTACCCCAAAAACCACTAGGCCCTAGTCAGATATGTCGGGTCAAGCATCAGGTGACTTGCCTTAGCAGAGAACTTCTCCCCTTCCACAATCCTCTTAGCCAAGTGGTCTCCATCGATTTGTGGAGATGATGAACTTCCATGAAGGCCAGCTTCAACATTTGGCTAAGAGCTTCCCGGCACTTATTGCCAAAACAATCAAGAAAGAGCACAAATCACTATACGATAATGTCACCACTTTATGTAAGAGGGTGGATGCAGTAGAAGGGAAGTCATGTCCCTCTGAACTGAGGTACAGGAGTGGAAAAGTCGGACTTCAGTCGAAGTGCCCGGCATGAGTGCTTTGTATGCTGCATTGGTTGCTCTGTCCTCAGTTTGGGGGCCAATTGATGACCTTTTTGAGGGGCTGGGTAATGATTTTTCTGGGCTAGGTGAGGCCAGTGATAGTGGTGGTGAGGCAGATGTGGATGATGAAGAGACCTGAGCGACTCAGGGAGTTTCTTGTCCCTTTTCGTTTTTGCATATCTACATTGGGGACAATGTATTCTCTTAAGTGGGGAGGGATAAGCTCATTTTTTTATGTTCTTGTGAATTGTAGCGGGTTTGAGTAAGTCTAGCCTTTGTCGGGCTGTGGTTTTATTTTGATGTTTTGATGATCGCCTTTGTTGGGCATATTCTATTTTGTTTGAAATGAAAAACGAAATGAATGGTTTGGTTAAGTTTTCTGGTTGTGATTGATGAATAGTGACCTATGGGGGTCTTCATGTTGAATTAAAAGAAATGACCCCCAAAACCTTGTTTTTTTTCCTTTTTTCCATGGTAAATATTAGGGTAGAAATTAAAACTCCAGGGGTTTTCTTTTGACCACGATTCTTTTCAAAGGAGCGATTTCTTTGTATTATCCTTTTATTGTTGAACCGGGTTGGATTTTCCCAATGATGGATTGAGTGGCGACATTCTTAAGGGAAACTCCATGTAACCTAGAATCTTTTGTGAAGTTATTTTAAGAGGCATCAACTAAAAAAATTTTCTTGTGTTGAAATGGAAATGTGAAAACAAGGACATGAGGATGAAGATAATGAGAAAGTGTTGACACCGTAGCTTTGTAATCTTGGTCGTATATTGTAAATTCCCTGCTTGACTTATGACGTTTGCTTTCTTGATGTCCTAATGTGATGTTTTGTTTTGGAAAGTGACTCTTCTAGACCCTCTAACGGTGATTCTTTGTGTAGCGAGGATATTTCTTATAAATCTCATGCATTACATCTTGTCTAGAACTTGCCCCAAATGAGATTCAAGGCGAAATCCTAGATGTAGTTGCACCAAGAAAATGAGTTTAGGCCCTCAATTGTTTAGCCACTTCAACATACACCCTCCATGAACATTAATCCTTGTTATCCAATTTTTAGCCTTAAAACCTTTCCTTGGTAATCACATTACAAGCCTTAAGACCATTATTAATACCTCTTTTGGCCCCCATTCTCCCTAAATGCTAATGAAAAAATAAGTGCTGAAGTAAGGCTCAAGGCCTAAGAAATAGGGAGTGAGAAAAACAGTTGTGAAAAATGAGGCAAGAGCCTAAATTTTGGGGTATGTAGAACAAAGGGGGAAACAAGAATCATAGTGTAAAGGGAGCATCACCTTTTGTCAAAGTGCACCCAAAGATGAATCAAAAAAAGGAAAAAGACTATTTGTGTGAATTGGTGTTCTCTCTTGAGGTATTAAGTCTAAGGGAGGAAACGAAAGAGGGGTTATAAGGGGGAGTGTTAAAGAAATGAAAGTTATCAACAAGGAAAAAGGGAAAAGAAGGTTGAGTGAGTAAAATTGATGTAAGGCATGTCACAAAAAGCATTAGGGAGTATCTAGTCACTATCGCCAAATGTTCATCCTACCCTTGCCTTGAGCCTACATCACAGCCCACAAGTCCTAAATGATTCTAGGTGCAGCTACTTTACATTAGTGGCGAACTACATGAAGGGCAAGCTTATGGGCCAAGTGTATGCATGAAGATATCTTTTGGGAGAGCGAGTGTGAGTGTCTCTTCCAATTAATCCCTTGTATGCATTCAAATGATCAAAGAACCAAGAGAATAGGGATCCTTATACTGGGTGAGTGGCATCATTCCTTTTAGGGATGCAAGAGCATTTAGAGTTAATGTGGACACAGAGCAAGGAGTGCAAACTCTAAGGCAAGCTTTGAATTTTTCAGTGATTATAACTTGAGATGCTATGTGTGTTACTTGGTTGAAAAATGCCCTTGTGTGATTAATGATTCCTTTCAAAAAGCTTTATTTGATAAAAAGTGGTTGCCTGCTTGAAACATCTTTATTGTTTTGGTCTTTTGGGATACTTTCTTCTCTTTTCGGTGAGTGTGGTGAGTATTTTTGGTTTGTCATAGTCCAGGTGATCGGGGAGGTCTAATTGTGAAGAGATGTGACATTTTCCTCAATAGTTGGAGTATCGCATTACTTGAGGAAAAACAATAATTCAAGTTTGAGGGTTTGATGAGTTGGTAATTTATCAACTTATTAGACTCTAAAACTTGAGTTTTTGTTTCGTTCCCGAGTTGATTATTTGGATTTTATGCTCTTTTTGCTTTTGTTATGTGCATATGCCTAAAGTTGAAAAAAGAGCAAAAATGGAGGAAAAAGGAGGAAGTGAGAATGAGCGGCGAGTCGCAGGTGTCAACTGGCGAAACACCGGCTAAGAGCCTAATGTCAATACCATAGAGGTAGAATTCCACAGGCGGTTCACGACTTGCCAGCGGCGAGTTGCCGGTTCAGTCACCGAATGACACTCAAGAATTTTGGAATTTTCTTGAAGATCCGGCGGTTCATGAATTAGCATTGGCGAAATGCCGGGTGAACTGCTGATGTTTACTGGAAATTAGTGCAGAAGAAGAACAGATACCGGGCGGTTCATGGATTTCATTGGTGAATCGCCGGTACTTTCTCCAGTTTCAGAATGGTGCTATTACGGGTATAATCGTCCAGCACTAAAAAGGAGATAAAAAGTACCCTACTCTTTAGGGTATAAATAGAAAAAGAGTACCCTATACAAAGGGAAGAAAAAAAGGGAGAAGAAGAAGATATAGATATATAGAGATTGAGAGAAAATCCAAGCACACATCACATCATTATTTCCTCTTTTAGCTGAAGACATTCTTTAAGATGAGAGAAAGGGATTTTGATTGAAACTTGTAGAAAATACTCTGCTCTATTTTCTTCTTTGGTATTATTAAGTGTTCAACTGTAGTTGAAAGATAATTGTGCATTTGATTTATCTACTCTTATTATTAAATTCAATGATGCTATTGAGGAATGTGTTTTTGAATTTCTTAACTATGAGTAGCTAAACTCATTAACTAGAGGTGTGTGATGATAAATACTTAACTGGATTAGGTACTGCTAGAGTCATCTTCATAATGTTCAATTAAGTGTAAATCTATTAGATTCTCTTCAATCTCTTAATGAAGATCCACTGATGATGATATGGGTCTATCTATTCTTTCTTGATTGTTGCTAGGGAGAGAATAAAACAGTATTAGAAGAGAATCTAGTAGTGGACATGGATAAGAGATTGTAAAATTTAGCTAGAAATAGTTGAAATTCCTCCTCCTTCCTAATTGGTAGCTAGTAGCTAGGAATAGTGCAACTGCTAATTCAAATCAATTAGGGTTGAGCTAAATTGTAGCTAGATTTTGAGAAAACTCTAGCAAGGAGTAGTCAATAGGTTGAGAAGCTGAGGCTACCTACTTCCCGAGATTATTTACAAGTGTTGAACTTATGAGATGACCTGGCCTATCTCAATCTAGTTAGTATTTCATCTACACCGCACCTCTAATATTTCACACTATTGTCAACAACTTAGCTGATCTTGTTATTTTTTGTCACGCCCCGAGCCTACACCCTGGACGTAACACGGTACTTAAAGCCACAAGTGACCCCAAGCCAACCCATGGTCTATCATAAACTAACATTCTGAGTAAACTTGCACAACGAAACTTATAAATAAAAGCTTTATCAGTTTAGGAAAACGTAGAGACTGAAAGTAATATATTTGAAATGCAATTATGAAAGACAAGTCTAGTTTGAAAGCCAACAACTACTGAGGAGTTGCTGGAACAGGCCCCCAGCTAACTCTAAATCTATACAAAACCATAACCAAATGAAATATATAAACAAGGCCCTCGAATGATGAGGACTCACACTCTGATCTGTTGAAACTGAATGCTCTAAAACTGAAGTAACTATCTGTGCTTGACCTGAGAACCTGCTGCTGTATCATGAAATGATACAACATGAAAAACATGCGTCAATACTTTGAATGTACTGAGTAAGTGGGAGAGACATACTGAATATAAAGTCTGAACTGAAATGACACGCCATGACCAACAAGTAAATTGAACTGAACCACTGATATAATCTGAAATGGTCAAGGACATGCCCTAAGTCTGAAACACTAAATCTGAGATACTGTACAGAACTGAGCTGCTTATTCTGTTACTAGACTGGACTGACTAGTGGGAGAGTCTATAACTGAAATATAACCACGTGAGCTAGACATCGAGTCCAATGTATACACCCCACCGGTAAGACCCAATATACCTTGCCAGGGTATAAAGGCATGAACTAACTGATCACAAAATATATCTGGGGCCAATTATGCCAAGTAATACTGAAACCTATGCTGGCAACGTAGTTCCAGGAACCTGGGTGCGCTGGAACCTCGACCCGCTCGGTGATACTCCCACTGCAACACCTAAACTAAACTGCTAAGCTGATAGCTCGATACTGGGGCCTAAGACTAGTCAGGGACGAATAATTGCATGTACCCTGAGAGCCTTATCAGACCAGATTCTGGAACTGAGTTCTGAGACTGGTCAAAGCTTCTTATCTAGAAGTGTCATAACCGTCTATAGAATAACTAATAACTGAACTGGGGTACTGGGATTGGTCAGAGCTATAACTGAATGTCATGACCTCCTAATGGACCAATTAACTGATCAGTTGACATTTTTTGGAAAACACCGAGGTTGCTAAAATCTGACTGAAGCTAGACTGATATGATTCTGACTAAGACTAGACTGATAGAGTTCTGTGTTCTAACTGACTGAATTACTAAGAAGCTAATAGAGAGATCATTTATGCCGACAACATAGACAAATTCATATTATAAGGCACTCTCATGAAATTTTGGGAATTTCATTCAACAGAGCAAAAGTCATTCTCATTCATGGGATATTTACCCAACACATATGAATAGCAATATAATTCTATGAATTCAACCCAAAACATTCTTCATTCACTAGAGGGATTTTAACAAGCAAAAACCATTACTAAAAAATTAGGGCTCAAATTCACTTTCGCAAGAATAATGACAATTTGATAAGGAACTGATGAAGATTATATTCACAATAAGTATAAATATAGTTCTGAGGGAAATCAACGAAAGTAAACATGAATGCTTCTCATACTCGAAAGCTCAGGACTTAAAATTGATAGAAGAAATTGAGGAGGGCTTTGGGATGCAAGGGAATGACAATCCCCTTGCTAAAACCCCACCTACCTGATAAAGAACCCACGAAAATCTTGAGAAATTGAGGAGAAGAAAGCTGCCCTAGTTCTTGCTCTGAGAATTCTTGAGAGAACTTACAGTCTACTTTTCTGAGTGCTCGAGTGGGGAATGAGGAAAAGGACTCATTACCCCCACTAAAACATCTAAAACCAAAGTCAAAATGGCGTGGTTTAATGCTTGGGAGAATAGGAAATTACCAAATAGCCCTTAGTAATTCGTACGGAAAAACTGTCAGGTGTTCCTAATGAGTGACCTAACAACTCGTTACCAGGTCCAATAAGTTGTTGGGTCCTCCCATCAAGTACACTAGAAAATTTCTACTGACTCCTGACGGGCACATGATGAGTCATCATGACTGGAAATAATTCGTCATGTCGTCCGGCAGGTGCCCTGGTAAGAAGGTTAGAAAGGACTGGAAATGAAGGACCTGATGAGTCGTTGCTGCTGATGCCGACTCGTGGTAACCTTCCATCAAGTACACTATAAATTCCTCAAGTTTTTGAACTCCGGCATGGCAACGGGCGACTTAACGAGTCGTAGGGCCTAATAATGACTCGTGGGGTCGTCCGTTAGGAACACTAAAATATATACTTGGCATCCTTCACACGGTTGACCTGATGATATTAGGTCCCTTAACGACCCGTTAGGTTGGTCGTTCTGCAACTTTTCTGCAGTTTTTCAGATTTTCTGATTTATGTCCCACATATTGATTTTGAGCTTCCAAGGCATTACATTTTTAGTTCACCAAATCAATTTTTGTAATTCTCTGCAATGTTTAACTCCCCCAGTTTTCCTTGCTTTTTATATTAAATCTATATGGTGCTAGCTAATATCAATTTCTCAATTGACGCTTGAATTTATCATTCCCTAGTCCTCATGGGATTCGACCCCGGCACTTGTTGGGTCACTTGTTTTAATACTTCGACCATGTATATTCTTTTAATTTAAGAATATATTTGGACGTTATCACTAATATCATGAAGTATGCCTCTCGGCCTTTGATGCTCGACCTTTATTTGCTGACAGTTTGGGCACTTGGCTACGAATTCTGCAATATCCTTTTTCATGCCGTTAAACCAATATATTTCCCGTAAATCATGATACATCTTGGTGGCACCCGGATAGATAGAATACTTGGATCCATGGGCCTCATGCAATATCCGACTCCTCAAATCATCATCATCTGGAACACATAGGCGACCCTGGTACCAAAGCACACCATCACTCCCTTTGGAGAAGACCTCTACTTTTTGATTTTGAACGGATTCTTTCAACTTTACCAATATCAGGTCCTTAGTTTGCCTAGCTTTCACATCAGTCACCAAGGATGATTTTGATCCATTCTGAACAACAACCCCGCCATCGGTCGAGTCAACCAACCTAACTCCCAACCCTTCGAGTCGATGCACCTCCTTCACTAGTTCCTTCTTCCCTTCATCGACATGAGACACACTCTCCATAGAGAGTCTACTAAGTGCGTCTGCTACTACATTAGCCTTACCCGGGTGGTAAAGAACACTCATGTCAGAGTCCTTTAGTCACTCCAACTACCTCATTTGCCAAAGATTGAGATCCTTCTGTGTGAGCACATATTGCAAGCTTTTGTGGTCCGTAAACACATCCACATAGACCCCATACAAGTAATGTCTCCATATCTTCCAGGCGAATACCATCGCGGCCAATTCAAGATCATGGGTCGGGTGATTCTTCTCATGAACTTTCAGCTGTCTGGAGGCGTATTCTATAACCTTCCCATGCTGCATCAATACACACCCAAGTCCGATCCTTGAAGCATCACAATACACTACGAATCCATTAATATACTTGGGTAGGGTCAATACCGGTGCTGAACTGAGTCGAGCCTTCAGCTCTTGAAAGCTTCTTTCACAAGCCTCCGACCATTGGAATTTCACCTTCTTCTGTGTCAATTTGGTTAAAGGTGATTCTATAGATTAAAAGACCTCAACAAATCTCCGGTAGTAGCCCGCTAAGCCCAAAAAGCTCCTGATATCTGAAGGGTTCACTGGTCCGGGCCAATTCTTCACCACCTCTATTTTCTGAGAATCCACCTTTATACCTTCACTTGACAACACGTGACCCAAGAATACTACTGAATTCAACCAAAACTCCCACTTGCTGAATTTGGCATATAGCTGGCGATCTTTGAGAGTCTGAAGTACTGCTCTTAGATGAGCGGCATGCTTCTCCTTGCTCTGAGAGTATATCAAGATGTCATCAATAAACATGATCACGAACATGTCCAAATAGAACACCCTATTCATTAGATCCATTAAAGATGCAGGGGCATTGGTTAGTCGAAAAGACATAAAAATAAATGTTTTGTGACCATACCGAGTCTTGAAAGCAATTTTCGGGATGTCATCCTCCCGAACCCTGAGTTGCTGATACCCGGACCTGAGATCTATCTTGGAGAAACACTTGGCACCCTGAAGCTGATCAAATAAGTCATTAATCCTAGGTAAAGCATATCTGTTCTTGACGGTGACCTTATTCAGTTGTCTATAGTCAATACACATCCAAAGAGAACATCCTTCTTCCAGATGAATTGAACTGGTGTACCCCATGAAGACTTGCTAGGTTTGATTAAACACTTATCTAACAAGTCTATCAATTGATCCTTCAATTCCTTTAGCTCGGCTGAAGCAATCTTGTAGGGAGGAATAGATATGGGCTAAGTGTCGGGTAGGAGGTCGATCCCAAAATCAATCTACCTCTCGGGAGGAACACCCGGTAGATCGTCTGGAAATACCTCAGGATACTTACATGCCAAGGGGACTAACTGAATAGTTGGGGTCTTAGACGTAGCATCCTTAACCCTAACTAGGTGGTAAATACAACCCTTAGAAATCATTTTTTCTGGCCTTGAGATAAGAGATAAAGCAACCTACAAGTACAATTGAACTACTCTTCCATTTTAAGGCTGGCTCACCTGGAAAGCGGAACTCCACTGCACGGGTTCTAGAACTAACAAATACATAACATGTAAACAACCAATCCATGCCCAGAATAATATCAAAATCAGTCATAGCTAACTCTAGCAAGTCTATAGAGGTGACCTTATGCAATACTGTAATAGGGCATCCTCTATACACCCGCCTAGCTACAACAGACTCACCAACCAGAGTAGAAACTAAGAATGGTTCTGACAGAATTTCAGGACTAACTCCCAAGCTAATAGCAATATAGGGTGTCATAAAGGACAAGGTAGATCCGGGATATAACAAGGAATAAGCATCAATATGGAAAACTCACAACATACCCCTAACCACATCGGGAGTAGTCTCCTGCTCCTATCGAGAGGCAGGTTCATAAAACCTGTTCTAGCGCTGGCCGCCAGTTGAACTAGTCGAAGCACCCTACTGAGAAGGACGTTCCACTAGAGCTGCTGAGCTAGTGGCTGGGGTACGAGTTCCACCACCCCCTGACCTGGCTACAGGACAATCCCTGAGTCTATGTTCGGGTCTGCCACACTCGAAACAAGCATCTGAGCCTACTAAACACCTCTCTGGGTGATTCTTACCATAACCTGCATAGGCTGGGAATGCACACTCTATCCGTGTGCTACCCTGACTCCTCAAACCTAAGGCCCTACCCCTCTGATCATCTCGGGGCATGGATGGTGTACTAGCTGATGATGGTACTGGTGCAATAGACTTGTGTTGAGACTGCTGGTGATGCCCATCACTTGGCCTCGGTTGAGAGAACCTATAACTATCAGTCTTGGCCCTCTTGTCCTCTCTCTCCCTCATATGAGTTGCCTCCATCTGTTCGACATATAAGACAATCGGGGGTAGTCCATGTCCTGGTGAAGCATAGCTGTCCTGCAATCCTTGTCTAGATGCTCTGCCACCTCGTACATAAACCTGCTCAGTCGCGCCCTCTGGTCAACCACTAACTCTGGGGCATATTTTGACAAGTGAGTGAACTTAAGTGAATACTCCAGCACTGTCATCTTTCCTTGCTTAAGATTCATGAACTCGGCTGCCTTCAACTCCATCATCTCACAAGGGAAAAATCGATCGAGGAAGGCCAAGTGAAACTCATCCCAACTGATAGGGCCCGCTCTTGCTTCCCTGCTGTCTTTCCATTGCTTATACTAAATACGAGCAACCCCCTTTAGCTAATAAGAGGCCAAGTCAAAACTCTCACCATTTACCACCCGTATGACCTGGGTGACCTTCAAGATCCCCTCAATGAACTTGTGTGGATCCTCATCCACCTATGACCCGGTGAACTCAAGAGGGTTCATCCTCAAGAAATCCATCACTCTAGTAGCTGCCGCATTCCTATTCTGAGGGTAATGCGCCACTATCAGGTTATGAACCTGGGCAGCCATGGCTTGTGCTAGCATCAGAATCGCTACCCTAAACTCAACGTGGGCAGCTAGCTCTGGGGCATGCTCCTCGTGAACAGGTGGGGCTTGTTGATGCCCGTCACCATCGACACCCTTGTGGTCATTGCCATTTCTATTTCTTATAATGTTCACTCTGCGTGGAGGCATGATTCTGCAATGTGAATAGCATGAATTAGAAGGATAGAAAGACTTTTCATCGCAAGACATAGATCATGAAAGAAGGGAACATTTCCTAAATGTCTAGTAGCCTCTTCGTCATAAATGTGGCGCGCTTCACACCCATGAAAAAGACTCTACTTAATGCGGCTTTTAGACATCCTGGGATACTTCAAACATATTGCTCTAATACCAAATTTGTCACGACCCGAGAGTAGACCCGGATTGTAAACACAGGACAAGGAGCCTCAAAAGACTCTGAGTCGACCCATGGAATAAGAATACATCTAATTCATTCAAGGAAAGCAGAAGAATTAACATAAAATCATGGCAGAAACAAAATCATAGCATAAGATAGGAAAGCGACACAAAATCCATACATGACAGCTGAGTACTCCAAATAGTCTGAAAGCCTCTAATCATAACAGATGAGTTGATGGGACAACACCCCAACTAACCCTACAATAATAAAAACTGAAAGAAACATCAAAGTTTGAACATATGGCCCTTAGAACATTAGGACTCACCAAAAAGGGGCTGATAGTGAGCTCTGAATGGACTACTGACAAGGATGAGCTTGAGAGCCAGGTCTTGTATCATGAAATGATATAACATAGAAAGTATGCGGGTCAGTACGTGGAATGTACTGAGTATGCAAGGTAAGTAAAATGAACATTTGAATGCATAAAGTTCATAAGAGTAGGACGACTTGATCATAATACTGAAATCATAAATGAAACATAAGGCTCAAGGTCTTCGAAACATTCATAAACTTATCATAAACATAGACATAAGAGAGAACATTATAAAACATGAATTGAGCCAAGATTCGTAATCATAAGCATGCCTAAACAATGAGGAACAACGTGTTCTTTTTATGTTCCGTTGTGCCTAAAATTAACCTAACTCCCTAGACGGCTAAGTGAGTGTGCGAGGCTGAGTTGTGCTGAGTAGTGCGACTGCCGGCAGTGGTGAAAGAGAAAAAAAATCACCCCTGTAACAACTAGTAACAGAGCTAATTATTACTGCAAGTTCATTGCTGGCTATTCTAAGAAGGCAGCTGCCTTAACAGATTTGCTGAAGAAAAATGTTAAGTGGGCATGGTCCGATCAATGTGAAGCTGCATTCCAGTTGTTGAAGGAAGCAATAGCATCGGAGCCTATCCTAAAGCTGCCTGATTTTGAGTTGCCATTTGAAGTGCATACAAATGCGTCCGACAAGGCTGTTAGAGGTGTTCTTGTGCAGGAAGGCCATCCAGTGGCCTATGAAAGCAGGAAATTGAATGATCCTGAGCAGAGGTATTCGACTCATGAGGCATGATATCACTCATGAAAAGCTCATTAGGGCAAAAGGGGACAATCTCAAGGGAGGTCCCAAACATTACCTACGGTGGCATGTAGTTCTGAGATTCGGGGCATAACCTGGGCCCCAAACCTACTCGGTGTTAAATACTACTCCCAAAACATGCAACATGCTCATAAGGTAACATACATGGGCTAGCTAAATCACGATAACCATATACATGCTTGGATGTTCGTGAACTAGCTATGAAATCGAGCCCATGAGTCGGCCTTAATCACAAATCATGAAATCATGCTTTACATGTCGGCATTACCCGATATTTAAACATACTTGAAATAGTCAATTTTGTTGAAATCATGATCATAAAACATGGGTAATTGAAAATATGCTTCTAATTTGAAAATTCACATCATACTTGTAAAATCATCATAATCATAAACTCCCATGGATTCCTTATAATTTGGGCACCTTAAGTTTGAGACACTAGTACACAATATAATGATTAAAACAATGTAAAATCAGCCCATTATTCAAAACCCATAAATTTAGATATATTTGAAGCATACCCACATCAATTGCTAGAAGATTCATGCATTGGGTTAAAACCCTATAAGAATTGAATGGAAGAATTTTATAGATTAGGGGGAAATTGGGCATGGGTGTGGATTAAACCACCCATTCAAAACCCTATATACCTAGTTTGAGCTAAACTATACACTCCCTTGATTGCCCAAGAGGAAAATTGGGGAAGAAAGACTTGAATAACTCTAGATCACCTCTCTACCACCTTCTATTCCTTTGCATGCATGAATGAGGACTTAGGCTAGTCTTTCCCCTCTTAAACCCACCTTTCAGAGGTTAAAATGACGTAGTTTAGGACCTTAGGACATAGGAATTACGGAAAATCCCTTAATTAAATTGTAGAATTTTGCTGGCTGCTAGTCTCCACGAGGGACTGGACGACTCATCCCCAGGGGCCACGACTCGTGGCCTTTAGTCGTGATGTTCACTGCCAAAAATCTACCATGAGACCCCACGGAGGACACCACAAATCGTGGTGAGTGGCCACGACTCATGGTCACCATTCGTAGCCTTCAGTGCCCAATCTTCCTTGTCAAGCATCCAGTCTAGGCCATGGGTGACCTCACGAGTCGTGTGGCCTGACCACGACTCATTTTCATGACCCGAACGGAGGCCCGAATCAAAGACATGGGACAAGGGATCCCGAGGCACACCAAGTCGACCCATAGCATAAGAATACAACTAACTCATTCGAAAACTGAAGAAAACACGAATATAATCTCAGCGGAAGTCTAAAGCAACATCACATAAGAATAAACATCCGAAACTGAATACATGACTAAGTCTGAAAAGCCTCCAATGTGGACGAGCTGATGGGACAAGACCCCAACTAGCTCCACAACGCTGAAACTGAAATATATAGAAGAAACTAAAAGTCTAGTCCCGGAAGAATGAGGACTCACCAACTCTGAACAGGTGCAACTTTGAATAAACTGACTAAGATCAGGGCTGAAGGTGCGAGCTGGGTCCTATATCATGAAACTATACAACATAGAAGGTATGCGGTCAGTACATGGAATGTACCGAGTATGCAAGGTAAGTAAAACCGATATAATAAGTAAAATCATCCGAACAAATCATTTCATAACATAAGCTTTTCGAGAACTGAGAGAAATCACATGCATTCTTTGAAATCATAATCCTTTTCATGATGTGACAATGCATAACTTTATAACATCAACTAATTCAAATGAATCAGAGCTGAGATGCAACATTTGTAGAAAAGCTGAACATTGAGTCAAACCTTACTTTTAGAACATGCATGCATACATAGGGGTCATGAGTAGTGAAAATGAAAATCTGAATCATATGGAAAATGGGAGACTTGTCACTTAACCGACATACCATGATAAAGCTTATGTGGTCCTAACTATTACACTCAAGTGGGCAGACCCGTCCAAAACCTTTCCAGGGCTGAGGACGCTACCATGATATCAATATCAAGCTCATAGGACATTAAGGTAGGGTATAACTCACAAGGGAGGTCCAAATATAATAAAATCAACCTACATTGGCGCGTAGTTTTGGGGCATAAGTTTTGTCGACCCTTAGCCCGCTCGGTGCTAGACTCTTCTCCCAAAACATGCAGTGCTCTACATCGTATATAACGAAGCTCAACATCGTCAATTGACGAAGCTCAATATGAAATCATGCATAGCTCAACATCGTATGAAATGAAGCTAAACATTGTCTATTGACAAAGCTCATAGTAACAACATGCATAGACTCAACATCATATGTAAATGAAGTTTAACATTGTCTATCAACAAAACTTATAGTGACATCATCCCAATTACGATTTCATGCATATATGGGGCTTTGCTTCGAAACATACCACAATCTAAAATTTATAATAAGAGTTGAGGAAAAAAATTTACTTCAAACCATGTGGTAAGCTTATGTCGGGGAAAATCATTAATTTAAAACATCATGTGGGTATCACACCAAACTCTATCAAGCTTGGGTTCATTCAATTCACTTTGAAAACATCAACACAATCATGGGTAGGGTTAGAAACATGCTTTCATTATTCACTTCATCGTCATCACACATGTATCACAATCACCTCTTCTATGAACTATTCACCAATGGTCGTTTTAGATTCAAATTTTTAGAAAAAACAATTGTTATAAGGGAAAACAAGTTTGAATCTGCCCAAGCTTTGTAAATCATCAATATCAACTCAATCTAATCATACCCATGAATGGATATATAAGAATCATGCAATTGATCAAAACCCCATACTTGACATTTATGGTTTTAACACAATTTGATAGGAATTCGGGCATAGGTGTGGAAACACCCATTAAAACCCTACATACCTAGAAATGAGGAATTCTATCACCCTTCAATTGCCTAAAATTAGATTCCAAAGGAAACCTTGAATTTGTCGTTGAATCACCTCCTTCAAGCATTCAACCTTGCATGCATGGGATGTATGCACTTAGAATAGGCTTTTCCCCTCTCAAAACCCTCAAAACGAGCCTTAAACGACGTAGTATAGGGCCTTAGGACTAGGAAATGATGGAAATGCCCTTACTGAATTCTCTGAAAACTGATCACTGGGCCAAACAACGGGTGAACCAATGGGTCGTTGGAGGATAACACGACCCGTGGTATCTACCCGTGCTATGCACTGTCCCAGTCATATCTCAAAATCAATCCACGGATGAACAAGATGAGTCGTTCTAGGAACCAACGGGTCGTTGAACTAGCTGTTGATTGCTCCCCCCCCCCCCGCCGAAACTTCTGAACTTCTATCTAACGAGCCTCACCATGGCTCATTGTACCCTTCAAAGGGTCGTGGTTACTCTCCGTCCTTTCTCACTGAGATCTAGGCTCCCTTTGCTGCGGCTCCCCATAACGAGTCGTTGCAAGCCACAAAGGGTCGTTGCATGACCCCTCGTACCATCCTACTGCCTAGCCCACTTCCTACCACGACAACAAACAAAGGCTCGTTGTTACTTACCATGGATCATTGAATCAACTGTTGTTACCCTCTAAAACCTAACCACCTGAACCCACGACCACCAACGACGGCCCGTGGTTACTTACCACAGGTCGTGGTACCTGTCGTCCTGCAACCTTTTTTACAACTTACATCAGTTTTGCCTTTTCGCTTCCCGGGTCGACTCCTAAGCACTTTCGGGGTATTACAAAATCTCCCCCTTAGGAACATTCATCCTCAAATGTAGGAAACAAGAAAAAAACATAAACATACAATTTAACATACTCCTATACTGATTATTTTAATTGAAATTTTACGGAATGACTACCTCCGAAAAGAACCACATAGCTGAACTAAATTCAAGAATCACATACATTTATCATAACATAGTTCAAGCTTGCGCACATGAACTGAGCATTGAAACTGATTAGAGAATTAGGGCAAAAACTGATACCTCAAGTCGGAACTGAGCTGGTAGAGAACAAATGTGAGTATCTAGCCATCATGTCCTCTCGGCCTCCCACGTAGCTCCTTCAACATGTTGATTCCTCCATAAAACCTTAATTGAAGCTACCTCTTTGTTCCTCAGCCTTCGAACTTGTCGATCCAAAATTTCAACCGGAATTTCTTCATAACTGAGGTTGTCTTTCACACCAACGTTGTCTACCAGAACCACCAAGGCTGGATCACCTAAGAACTTCTTCAAAAGTGATACATGGAACACAAGATGAACTGAAGCCAATTCTGAAGGCAAGTCCAACTCATACACCACCTTACCAACTCTTCTCACAAACCGGTATGGGCCAACATAGCGGGGACTGAGTTTACCTTTCTTTCCGAACCGCATTAATCCCTTCATGGGAGATACCTTTAGAAAAACCCAGTTGTCCACACCAAACTCCAATCTCTTCTTCTCACATCAGCATATGATCTCTTACGACTCTGAGTGGTTTTCAACTGATCCTGTATCAATTGAACCTTCACCATTGCCTCATGAATCGAATTTGGGCCTATCATAGCTACCTCACCAACCTCGAACCATCTGATGGGAGATCTACACCTCCGCCCATAAAGAGCCTCGAACGGTGCCATCTGGATACTGGAGTGGTAACTGTTATTATAATCAAACTTGATCAAGGGAAAATGATCATCCAAACTACCTTTAAAATCCATACCGCATGCCCTCAACATATCCTCAAGGGTCTGAATGGTTCGTTCTGCCTGGCCATCTTTTTGAGGATGGAAGGCTGTATTGAGCTTAACCTGCGTCCTAAGACCCTTTTGAAATGAATGCCAGAATTGAGAAGTAAATTGAGTACCTCGGTCTGAAATAATAGACAAGGGCACTCCATAAAGTCGAACTAACTCCCGAATATAAAATTTAGAATAATCATCTGCTGAATCCGTGGTCTTGACCGGTAGGAAATGTGCAACCTTAGTTAACTTGTCCACCACCACCCAAATGGAGTCATGGTGTCGACGAGTACGAGGTAGGCTTGTAACAAAATTCATATTAATCTCTTCCCACTTCCAAGTGGGGGTGCTGATATCCTGAAGTATGCCTCCCGGCCTTTGATGTTCGACTTTCACTTACTAACAGTTTGGACATTTTGCCACGAACTCCACAATATTCTTCTTCGTAGAATCCCACCAATAGATTTCTCACAAATCCCGATACATTTTCATGGATCCTGGATGAATAGAATATTTGGTACTATGCACCTCATGCAATATCCGAACTCTCAAATTATCGACGTCCGGAACACATAGTCGACCTTGGTATCATAGCACACCATCTACCCCTTGGGAGAAGACCTCCACCTTTTGACTGCTCACCGCCTCTTTCGGCTTCCTCAATATTGGATCCTCATCTTTCCTAGATTTAACATCCACTACCAAGGACGATTCTGACCCGTTATGTACGACAACACCGCCATCGGTCGAATCAATCAATCTAACTCCCAGCTTTGCAAGCCAGTGGACATCCTTTACCAACTCTTTCTTTCGCTCATCCACATGGGACACACTGTCCATGGAGAGTCTACTAAGCGCATCTGCAACCACATTAGCCTTGCCCGGGTGGTAAAGGACACTCATATCATAGTCCTTAAGTAACTCCAACCACCTCCTTTGTCGAAGATTTAGATCTTTCTGTGTGAACATGTATTGAAAGCTCTTATTGTCTATAAATACATCCACATGGAACCCATACAAGTAATGCCGCCATATCTTCAATGCAAAAACCACCGCGGCCAACTCAAGATCATGGGTCGGGTAATTGTTTTCATGAACTTTCAGCTGTCTCGAGGCATATGCTATTACCCTCCCACGCTGCATGAACACACACCCTAGTACGGTTCTCGAAGCATCACAATATACAACAAAGCCATCAGTACCCTCGGGTAAGGTCAACACTGGTCCTGAAGTGAGTCGGGTCTTCAACTCCCATAAGCTTTTCTCACAAGCCTTCGACCACTGAAACTTCACCTTCTTCTAAGTCAACTTAGTCAAAGGCGATGAAATGGATGAGAAACCCTCAACAACCTCCGGTAGTAGCCAGCTAAGCCCAAGAAACTCCGAATATCTGAAGGATTTACCGTTTTGGGCCAATTCTTCACCGCCTCAATTTTCTGCGAATCTACTTTTATGCCTTTGTTGGACACCAAATGGCCCAAGAATGCCACGGAGTCCAACCAATACTCGCACTTGCTGAACTTTGCATACAATTGGCAATCCTTGAGGGTCTGAAGCACTACACTCAAGTGAGCGGCATGCTCCTCCTCGCTCTGGGAGTATATTAAGATGTCATCAATGAACACGATACGAACATGTCCAAATATGTCTTGAATACCCTATTCATTAAGTCCATAAAAGCTTCAGGAGCATTTGTTAGTCCAAAAGACATAACTACAAACTCGTAATGACTATACCGTGTTCTGAACGACGTCTTCGGAATATCACTCTCCTAAACTCTAAGCTAATGATACCCATATCTGAGATCTATCTTTGAGAAATACATAGCACCTTGAAGTTGTTCAATCAAATCATCAATCCTAGGTAAGGGGTACCTGTTCTTGATAGTGACTTTGTTCAACTGGCAATAATCAATGCACATAAAGGGAACCATCTTTCTTCCGAACAAATAAAATTGGTGCACCCCATGGAGACTGGCTCGGTCTAATGAAGCCCTTATCTAGTAAATCCTTTAACTGATCCTTCAAATCTTTTAACTCGGCTAGAGCCATCCTGTATGGAGGAATAGATATAGGCTGCATATCGGGAAGAAGGTCAATACCGAAATCAATATTCCTCTTAGGAGGAATACCTAGCAAATCATCAGGAAAGACCTCTGGATACTCACGTACTAGTGGAATTGACTAGATAGTAGGGGTCTCAAACTCAACATCCTTGACCCTAACCAAATGATACATGCAACCCTTAGAAATCATCTTCCTGACCTTGAGGTAGGAAAGGAATCGACCTACAGGTACAAGTGAACTACCCTTCCATTCTATGATTGGCTCACCCGAAAATCTGAACTCTACTGACTGGGTCCGTGAATTAATAGATGCATAACAAGCATACAACCAATCCATGCTGAGAATAACAACGAAATCGGTCATGGCTAACTCTATCAGATCGACTGAGGTGACCTTATGGAGGACCAAGATTGGGCAATCTCTATACACCCGTTTAGCTGTAACTGAGTCACCTACAGGAGTAGAAACTGAAAAGGATTCAAACATGTCACAACCCGAACGTACACCCGGATTTTAGACATGAGACAAGGGATCCCGAGGGACCCCAAGTCGACCCATGGCTCATGCCTACAACTATTCTCATTCAAATAAGCGAAACGATAATCATAAAGATATAGCGGAAACGTAATCATAACATAGCATCAAGAAAGACGAACATTTACATAGTTGAGTACTACATACTTGTCCGAAAGCCTCTAATACATAAGATGGGTTGATAGGATAACATCCCTAACTAACCCAACCAAAACTGAACATAAACAATATGAAAGTCTATAAAACAGCCCTCGGAGCATAAGGGCTCACCAACAAGCTGAATGCGTAAGCTGAGATGGCCTAAGGGTGAGGATGAGCCTGAGATCCGGACCCTGTATCATGAAACAATACAGCATAGAAAGTATGCGGTCAATACGTGGAATGTACTGAGTATGCAAGGTAAGAAAAACGGACATTTTAAAAGGAAAGTAAACTCATAAATAGGCATAAGAGAAGGACGTCATGCTTGCATTAAAATTCTTCACAATAAAACATAAGGCTCAAGAGTTTTAAATCATTCATAATCATTCATTATCATAAGCGTAAATAACTTTATCATAATATAACTTGAGCCAATAACATAATTATAACAATGCATAAAACATGTGAAACAATGGGAGGACTCATCATAACCGACACCATTATGGTAGAGCCTTTCATGATGCCCCACTGTCTCGCTCAAGTGGGCGAAGCCGACCGTGTCTTGCCAAGCGAGGGTCGTGCATAAGGCGTGATATCACATTTGAGGCGATCGTTATCAACACATCATATCATTTACAACCCACGGTGGCATGTGGTTATGAGACACTGACGTAGTCCTTTGAACGCCAGGCTACTCGGTGCTAGACACGGCTCCCAAAAACATGCGTATAGGCTCATACATAAATCATTAATGTCATGCATGAAAATTCATTGGCTAAGATATAACATTTATCATCATTGATCCCCTTTAAAACATGCTTAGGCAAGAATCAAGACCCCTTTTTATCGTCCGACATCATAAATTGATATATCATGAAATTCGTTTCGTAAATCATAAATCATTCTTCATCATGTGGGCATTGTCCAATGCTTCCTCATACTCAATTCTTTCAAAATATGCTCATAAACACGAGTAACTTGGATTCATGCATTTCCATAATCAATAAGCTTAAAATAATGAATATTCATCATAAATCATAATTTCCATGAACTTCCATAAATAGGCAATTTAGATTTAAAAAGATTAAAACATGATTTTTGAAGAAAATAATACTAAACCTTCCCAACATGCATATTTCAATAAATAAAACTCAATTAAAACAAACCCCTAAGGAGAAATCACATTGACATGCTTTGGGTAAAACCCCATGGAATTCAAGTAGGAGAATTCATGACTTTAATTGAAATTGAGCATGGGTGAGGAAGAATTTCACCCATTTTAAAACCCTACATACCTAGGAATGGAGAGACTCGAAGTTCCTTGAACACCCACAAAGAAATTGAAGAAAATTTTGGGGAAGAAGGCCTTGAATCTCCCAAAAACATCTCTAGAATCCTTACATGAGAATGGGCATGTCTAAAGGACTTAACTCATATTACCATACTCAGAAAATATTCAAAACGACGTAGTTTAGGGGATAAATATGAGGAAAGGTCGAAAATACCCTTAAAATAATTTCCCTAAAAACTGTCCTGGACGGACCAATGACTGACCCAATGGGTCGTGGCAACATACCACGGCTCGTGGTATCGAGTCGTCGGGTGCACTGCCTCATAACACATCTCAGATCCCCTCCTATGAAATAGTCAGGACGAGTCATTACTTCAAACCACGGGTAATTGATTGACGGTCGTGAACTCCTTGGCTAATCTAACTCCCCTTTCCACGAGTCTCACCATGACTCATTGTGACTTCCAACGAGTCGTGGTTTCCATCCTCTGAATGCACTGGAAACCTCAACCAACCAGTAACGACTTGAAACAAAGGGTTGTTGTTTCTCACCACGGATCGTGGGATTGTCCGTTGCTTCCTCCTCAGCCTAAGTCCAAACCTCCCAACGAATGGTGACAACAACTCGTTGTTCCTGACAACGGGTCATTGTACCGTCCGTTGTTTCCTATGATTCCCTGACTTCCAAAACCACGAGTCGTGGGGCCGTCCGTCCTGTGATATTTTTTCCAGTCTTATGCACTTTTCAATTTTAATTCTCGGGTCTATTCTTAGGCCTTTTCGGGGTATTACAATATCTCCTCCTTGGGAACATTCATCCTCGACTGTAGGAAACAAGTAGCAAACAGAAATATACAATTTATCATAGCTATGTACTGATCATTTTAACCGAAATTTTCACGGAATGACTACCTCCAAATCAAACCACATAACTGAACTGATCTCATGCTTCGCATATGCATTCATACACATAAAAGAAACTTGCACACATAAACTGAACATGAAAACTAAATTGAGTCATAAGGAAAACTGATACATCAAGTCAGAATTGAGCTGGTAGAGAACAAATGTGGGTATTTAGCCACTATATCCTCTTCGCTTCCCACGTAGCTCCCTCGACATGCTGATTCCTCCATAATACTTTAACTAAAGCTACTTCTTTGTTCCTTAGCTTACAGACTTGACGATCTAAGATTTCCACCAAAATTTCTTCATAACTGAGGCTGTCTTTCACCCCAATGCTGTCTACCTGAACTACCAAGGTTGGATCACCCAAGCACTTCTTCAAAAGTGACACATAAAAGACGGGATGAACCAAAGATAGCTCCAAGGGCAAGTCCAACTTATACGCCACATTATTAACTCTTCTCACAACCCCGTAGGGACCAATATAGCGGGGACTAAGTTTACCTTTCTTTCCCAACCGCATGACTCCCTTCATGGGAGATACCTTAAGAAATACTCAGTCGTCCACGCCAAACTCCAAATCTCTTCTTCTCACATCAACATATGATCTCTAACGACTCTGAGCAGTTTTCAACCAGTCCCGTATCAACTGAACCTTCACCATCGCCTCATGAACCGAATCTGGTCCCATCAAAGCTGCCTCACCAACCTCGAACCATCCGATGGGAGACTTATACCTCCGCCCATATAGAGCATCAAACGGTGCCATCAGGATACTAGAGTGGTAACTGTAATTATAAGAAAACTCGACCAAGGGTAAGTGATCATCTCAACTACCTTTGAAGTCTATAACACATGCCCTCAACATATACTAAAGGGTCTAAATGGTTCGTTCTACTTGGCTGTCTTTTTGAGGATGGAAGGTTGTACTGAGTTTAACTTCCGTGCCAAGTTCCTTTTGAAATGAACGCTAGAATTGAGAAGTAAACTTAGTACCTTGGTCTGAAATAATAGAAAAGGGAACTCTATGAAGTTGACCTAACTCCCGAATATACAACATAGCATAATCCTCCGCTGAATCCATGGTCTTGACCGGTAAGAAATGTGCATCCTTAGTTAACTTGTCCACCATTACCCAAATGGAGTCATAGTGTCGGCGAGTACGAGGTAGGCCTGTAACAAAGTCCATATAATCTCCTCCAACTTCCAAGTGGGGATCTTGATATCCTGAAGTACACCTTCCGACCTTTGATGTTCGACTTTCACTTGCTGGCAGTTTGGGCATTTTGCTATGAACTCCGCAATATCTTTCTTCATACCATCCCACCAATAGGTTTCTCGCAAATCCCGATACATTTTTGTGGATCCTGGATGAATAGAATATCTGGTACCATGTGCCTTATGCAATATCCGAACTCTCAAATTATCGACGTTCGGAACACATTGTCGACCCTGGTATCGTAACACACCATCTCCCCCTTGGGAGAAGACCTCCACCTTCTGACTCCTCACCACCTCCTACAGCTTCCTTAATACTGGATCCTCATCTTGCTAGGATTTAACATTAACTACCAAGGACGATTCTGACCCTTTATGTACAACAACACCGCCATCAGTGGAATCGATCAATCTAACTCCGAGCCTTGTGAGCTGGTGGACATCCTTCACCAACTCCTTTTTTCCCTCATTCACGTGGGATACAATTCCCATGGAGAGTTTACTAAGCGCATCCGCAACCACATTAGCCTTGGCTTGGTGGTAAAGGATACTCATGTCATAGTCCTTAAGTAATTCCAACCACCTCCTTTGCCGAAGATTTAGATCCTTCTGGGTGAACACATACTACAAGCTCTTGTGATCCGTAAATACATCCACGTGAACCCCATACAAGTGATGCCGCCATATCTTGAATGAAAACACCACCGAGGCCAACTCAACATCATGGGTTGGGTAATTCTTTTCATGGACCTTCAAATGTCTCGAGGCATATGCTATTACTTTCCCACGCAGCATCAACGCACATCCTACTCTGACTCTCGAAGCATCACAATAGACAACAAAGTCTTTGGTACCCTCGGGTAATGTCAATACTGGTACTGAGGTGAGTCGAGTCTTCAACTCTTGGAAGCTTTTCTCACAAGTATCCGACCATTCGAATTTCACCTTTTTCTGAGTCAACTTAGTCAAAGGTGCCGCAATAGATGAGAAACCCTCCACAAACCTTCTTTAATAACCTGTTAGGCCCAAGAAACTCTGGATTTCTGAAGGATTCACCGATCTGGGCCAATTCTTCACTACCTCTATCTTCTGGGAATCTACCCTTATGCCTTCGCTTCATACCACATGGCCCAGAAATGCTACCAAGTTTAGTCAAAATTCACACTCGCTAAACTTTCCATACAAATGACGATCCTTGAGGGTTTGCAGCACTATTCTCAAATGAGTGACATGCTCCTCCTCGCTCCGGGAGTATATAAGAATGTCATCGATGAACATGATCACAAACATATCCAAATATTGCATGAAAACCCTGTTCATCAAGTCCATAAAAGTTGCAGGAGCATTGGTTAGCCCAAAAGACATAACAAATTCGTAGTGACCATACTGAGTCCTGAAAGCGGTCTTCGGGATGTCACTTTCCCGAAATCTGAGCTGGTGATACCCGGACCTAAGGTCAATCTTGAAGAAGAACTTGGCACCCAGAAGCTGGTCAAACAAATCATTGATCCTGGGTAAGGGGTACCTGTTCTTGACGGTAACCTTGTTCAACTTCTTGTAGTCAATACACATGAAAAGGGAACCGTCCTTCTTTCGAATAAATAGAACTGGTGTACCCCATGGAGACTGGCTCGATATGATGAAGCCCTCATCCAATAAATCCTTTAACTGATCCTTCAATTCCTTTAGCTCGATTGGAGCCATCTTGTAAGGAGGGATAGAAATAGGCTGCGTATCTAGCAATAGATCAATACTGAAACCAATTTCCCTTTCCATAGGAATACCTGGCAAATCCTTGGGAAACACCTCTGGGTATCGCACACCACCTGAACTGACTGAATAGTCAGGGTCTCAAACTCCACATCCTTAACCCTAACTAGGTGGTACATGCCCCCCTTAGAGATCATCTTCCTAGCCTTAAGATAGGAAATAAACAGACCTTTTGGCACCGCTGAACTACGCTTCTACCCCACAACTGACTCACCCAGAAAATGGAACTCCACGATACGGGTCCTACAATTAATCGAAGCATAACATGCAAACAACCAATCCATACCCAAAATAATGTCTAAATCAGTCATGGCCAATTCTACTAAGTTTGTGGAGGTAACCTTATGCAACAAAGTGATCGGGCACCCTTTATATACCTGACTAGCTACAATCAATCACCAACAGGGGTAGACACGGAGAATGGTTCTGACAGAATTTAAGGACTAACTCCAAAACTACTAGCAATGTAAGGAGTCACAAAAGACAATGTAGCTCCCGGATCTAGCAAGTCATAAAAATCAATATGAAAGACACGCAACATACCAGTGACCATGTCTGGCGAAGTCTCCTACTCCAGGCGCGAGGCAAGGGCATAGAATCAGTTCTGACGTTGTCCGCCATCTCTACTTATCGATGCTCCTTGCGGGGCGGAACATGCTGGAGCTACTACTGTCCTGGTGGTCTGTGTATGACCCATATCACCACCCTATCTAGCATATGGGCACGCTCGGTGCCTATGCCCAGGTCTACCACACACAAAATAGACATTTGAACTGAGCAGGCACTCCCCGGTGTGACTCTTGCCCCACTTCCCCTAAGTTGGAGAGGTATACTCTAACTGGGTGCGCCTCTGATCCCTCAACCCTGAAGCCCTGTTCCTCTGATCACCCCTAGGTCTAGATGGAACACTAGCTGAGGAGAGTGCTGGGGGCTAGTGACCTTTGCTGAAACTGTGGATGGTAGCCACAGCCGGACCTCTGATGCAAAAACCACGACTATCTGTCCGAGCCCTCTTTGTCTCCCTATCCCTCGCATGAGACGCCTCCATCTACTGGGCATACAACACTATGCGAGGAAAGTCCATATCTTGGCGAAGCATGGCAGTCCTACAATCCTTGTCTAAATAACTAGCCACACCATGAAAAAATCAGCTCACCCGCGCCCTCTGATCCATCACCAACTCTGGGGCATATTTCTACAAGCGAGTGAGCTCAAGTGAATACTCCAACACTGTCATCTTTCCTTGATTGAGGTTGACAAACTCAGCTGCCTTCAATTCCCTCATTTCCCAAGGGAAAAATCTATCAAGAAAGGTCATGTGGAACTCATCCCAGCTGATAGGGCCCGCTCCCGCTGTCCTGTTGTCCTTCCATTGCTTATACCAAATATGAGCAACCTCCTTTAGCTGATACGAGGACAAGTCCACACACTCCCCATTTGTCACTCCCATAACCCGAGTGACCTTCAGGATCCCTTCAATGAACTCGTGTGGATCCTCATCCACCTTCCACCATGTGAACTCAAGAGGGTTTATCCTCAAGAAGTCTCTAATCTGAGCCGCTGCCGCATTGCTATTCTATGGAACTTGTGCAACAGCCTGCTAATTGACCTGAGCAGTCAAGGCCTATGTGAACATCTGAATCGCTGCCTAAAACTCGATGTGGGCAACCGACTCTGGTGCCTGGGGCTCCAAAACAGGTGGGGCTTGCTAATGCCCATGATCATTGCCATCTTGGCCTTCATTATTTCCATTCCTCCTTTCGTTCATTCTTCTAGGAGCCAAATTCTGCAATTGCGACTCGCACTAGTAAGAAGCATGGAAAGGCTTTTCATCGCACGACATAGAACATGAGCGAAGGGAACATTTCCTAAAACATTTAGTAGCCTCTTCGTCATAGTTGTGGCACGCTTCACACCCATGAAAAAAGACTCTACCTAACGCGGATTTTGGACATCCTAAGACACTTCAAACCCATTGCTATGATAATAAGTTTGTCACGGCCCGAACGTACACCCGGATCATAAACACGGGACAAGGGACACCAACGGACCCCAAGTCGACCGATATCTCATGCTTACAACTATTATCATTCAAATAAGCGGAACAATAATCATAAAGATATAGCGGAAAATTAATCATAAAATAGCATCAAGAAAGACCAACGTTTACATAGTTGAGTACTACATACTTGTCCGAAAGCCTCTAATACATAAGATGGGTTGATGGGACAACATCCTCAACTAACCCGACCAAAACTAAACGTAAACAACATGAAAGTCTATAAAACAGCCCTCGGAGCATGAGGACTCACCAACAAGATGAAAGCGTAAGCTAAGATGGCCTAAGGGTGAGGATGAGCCTGAGATCCGGACCTTGTATCATGAAATCATACAGCATAGAAAGAATGCGGTCAGTACGTGGAATGTACTGAGTATGCAAGGTAAGAAAAACGGACATTTTAAAAGCAAAGTAAACTCATAAATTGACATAAGAGAAGGACGTCATGCTTGCATCAAAATTCTTCACAATAAAACATAAGGCTCAAGACTTTTAAATCATTCATAGTCATTCATTATCATAAGCGTAAATAACTTTATCATAATATAACTTGAGCCAATAACATATTTATAACAATGCATAAAACTTGTCAAACAATGGGAGGACTCGTCATAACCGATACCATCATGTTAGAGCCTTTCATGATGCCCTACTGTCTCGCTCAAGTGGGCAGAGCCGACCCTATCTTGCCAGGCGAGGGTCGTGCATAAGGCGTGATATCACATTTGAGGGGATCGTTATCAATACATCATATCATTTACAACCCACGGTGGCACGTGGTTATGAGGCACCGACGTAGTCCTTTGAACGTTGGGCTGCTCGGTGCTAGACACGGCTCCCAAAAACATGCATATATGCTCATACATAAATCATTAACATCATGCATAAAAATTCATTGGCTAAGATATAACATTTATCATCATTGATCCCATTTAAAACATGCTTATCCAAGAATCAAGGCCCCTTTTTATCAGCCAACTGTCACGCCCCGCCTTGGGAGGCATGATTGGCACCTGGTACCTTACTAGGACTTGGACTGCTGGACTACTGAGCCTAAGCACTCTGGTGCCAGGATGGCTCTAATTCTGGATTTATGAAAACAATGGGCTATATAACGACTGTAAATACAGCCTCCGGCCGACAAGGCCTATAGCCACCTGTAGGAATATAACAGGCCCCTAGAACAACTGAACATAAGGGAACCTATGCGGGCCGACAAGGCCACCATGCTGACAAGTTATCATTGAAAAGTAGAATCAAGTGCTAAATTGATTTGTGACCGATAAGGTCACCAACTGACAACTGAACAAGGCCCCACACGACCATCACATGCAAACTAAAAACATACACACGACCGGTACAACTAACCACAGGGAATATACAATCCGCAAGCCTCTAAGAATAATAAGATGGTCGGGACAGGGCCCCAGCCTACCCATACTGTACAAACAAAACGGGAAGTAAACCTTTAGCTGTCAAGCTCCGGATGATAGGAGCTGAAGACTCTGTACGCTGGCTGGAACTACGAGGGATCTACTCCTCGTCTATGAGTACCTGCAGGCAAGTAATGCAGCGCCCCAAAACGGGCGTCAGTACCACTGATACTGAGTATGCAAAGCAATAATTGAAAATAACTGAAAGCAAACAATAATACTGATAGATACTAAAGTAATAGGAGATGGGCTGAGACTGATTTAAAAGAGCGTAACTTTACTGAAGAGAGTAAGAGTCATACCTAATAACATGGTGGTCTACTTTCTATCTATTAAAAACTAACACAACATAGCATACAAGAACCTTACCAGCCCCCATAAGTCGTAAGGTACCAACCAGCACACAATCTATATACCCCTACCCAGGTCATACCATCCACCTAGTAACTCTGAGCATCCAGCCGGCCCCCTGAGTATGCAACTTGGGCTCGCTGGGCCCCTGACTATAGCTGTATCTGAGTCCAGAGGACTCCTAAAATCTGAAATCTGAAATCTGAAATCTGAAATCTGTAATTTGAAAACAATAATCTGCACCCCGGGCGCAAGCGCTCTACAGGAGGTGTGAAATAGTGCTGATCAGCCTGCTATAGGGAATCTGCATCCCATCTTCGTTCGCTGGCGGACGGCATGCCACTCCGTAGAGCGATGTATCCTCACCCTCTGGCGGGCGAGTTGACACAGCTATTAACCCTGGGGCAGTCAAGGAAGCTCTAAGGGTGCCCAACATAAAACAATCATGTCTCCACAGATAGCAATAGGCACATGTAATATATATACTGGATTTGATAATAATATTTATGTTCTGGTATTCTATTCTGAATCTCATATTGAAATGTACTGAATCTGATAATATACTAAATCTGTAATAATATTTCTAGAATATTCTGCTGGGACTTATACTGTTTTTTTGAATTTCATGCTGAACACTGTATTATATTTCTAACATGCTTACTAAATTTCATAGTGAACATAATATACGACTTCTGAAACATTCTACTGAAATTCGTACTATTTTTCTATACTAGAACTACTAGCTTGCCAAAAGAAACTGGCTTGACATACCTCAACTACCTACTTTCTGATTAACTGGCGTAGCTCGGCTAGTATTCAGCGATTTCTCCCAACTATATTCATATACATGAAAGAATAGAATTAATTCTACTATTATTTTGGAAAGAAACCATATTATGGCTATAAGTACTGCCTATTCTTCGACTTATTGAAGAACGGCCGAAAACTCGCTATTTCTTGAGGGTCTAGAAGGGAGAAATACTCACTTTAATGCTGGGAGTATATTAACACTAGTTTGGAGCAATTCCTCTTACCTTAGCTCGGCGTGACGATGATTTACTGGCCGAATTTCGCGAAACTAACTCCGCAGGAATGCTCCTGGTAGCTTTATACTTCGCTACCCGAAGTTAATTCGAGTTTGGACTGCATTTGACGGTGTAAACGGAAGGAAATTTAATCAAACCCTTCGTTCCCCTCTGTTTCTGTTCGTTTACTGGAAATTATATGAAGGGAAAATGATTTAAAACGAAGTGGGAGCCTTATATACCTGGGGCCTTTAAGTCGTATTTGTCGAATGCAATTTATAATTCTCATTTGCCTTGCGACGCTCTGACTTGGAACTTGTCTGGTCTCTCCCCGGGCCCTTTTCTCGCACATATGACATTCTAAAACTCTTAACCAACATGAGAATAGGCCAACTAAGTGTCAAGAACTTATGGGGTGTAATATCCTTCCCCCCCTAAGAACATTCGTCCTCGAATGTTAACTTCCATTTACAAAAATTTTAACTTACTCTACCTTTTCTGGAAAAATTTCGGCAGAGTTTCCCCTGTAATATGGACTATCTAAAAAATCCTGAAACGCAGAAAAAGTCCAATACAGGTACTCCATATAATACTATAGCATCTATTACATAATAAACTGAAGTCAACATCTCACTCATACACATGAATATAAAGAAACTCATAAAACAACAATATCAATATACCTCTGACTAACTAAGTCTGAAATAACTGAGGGTATCTGGCTTTCATATCTTCTTCTGCATCCCAAGTCATTTCCTCTCGGTTCTTGTTACGCCATAATACTTTGACAGAAGCAACATCTTTAGTTCTTAATCTGCGGATCTGCCGGTCTAGTATGGCTACTGGAATTTCTTCATAGGCCAACTTCTCTGTAACCTAAACATCTTGGACTAGGACAATTCTGGAGGGATCTCCAATGCACTTTCTCAGCATTGATACATGGAAAACTGGGTGGAAAGATTCTAACTATGGAGGTAAGTCTAACTCATATGCCACTTGGCCTATTCTTCGGCAAATCTGATAAGGCCCAACAAACCTTGGGCTGAGCTTGCCTTTCTTGCCAAATCTCATTACACCCTTCATCGGCGAAACTTTGAGAAACACCCAGTCACCCACATTAAATTCCAAGTTTCTGTGCTGCACGTCAGCATAAGATTTTTGGCGGCTCTGAGCAGTCAGTAAACGTTCTCTGATAAGATTTACTTTTTTCTCTGACTGATGAATGATATCTGGCCCAATCAATGCTGATTCTCCTACCTCAAACCAACCAACTGGAGATCTGTACTTTCGCCCATATAATGCCTCATAAGGTGCCATCTGAATAGCTGAATGGTAACTGTTATTATAGGCGAACTCAATGAGTGGCAAATGTTCATCCCAGCTACCTCCGAACTCAAACACACATGCTCGAAACATATCCTCGAGTGTTTGAATGCTGCGTTCTGCCTGCCCATCTGTCTAAGGATGAAAAGCTATGCTCAGGTTAACCTGCGTCCCCAAGCCTCTCTGAAATGATTGCCAGAATTTAGCTGTAAACTGCGCCCCTCTGTCGGAGATAATGGACACTGGAACACCATGCAACCTTACTATTTCTCTGATATACAGCTCAGCATAATCCTCGGCGGAAAAGGTAACCCTTACTGGCAGAAAATGAGCTAATTTTGTCAGTCTGTCAACAATCACCCAGATCGAATCATATCTACGCCTGGTGCGGGGTAATCTTGATATAAAATCCACATTTACTACTTCCCATTTCTATAGAGGCACAGCTATATCCTGAGTTAGTCCGCCTGGTTTCTGATGTTCAGCATTTACCTGCTGGCAGTTGGGACACTGAGCTATGAATTCTGCTATCCCCTTCTTCATTCTTGGCCACCAGTAGATTTCTTTTATATCGTGGTACATTTTCATCGAACCTGGGTAGAGAGATTAACGGGCATGATGTACCTTGCCCATAATCTGCTGGCGAAGCCCTGCAATATCTGGAATACAAAGGCGATCTTTATATCACAATACCCATCCTCGGTTGTCTGAAAATTTGTCACCTCTCCTTGCTAAACTTTGTTTCTAAGCTGAACCAAGCTAGGATCTTCACATTGCCGTTCCTTTACCTCCACGACTAAAGACGACACTGCAGTGTTTTGGATTACCGCTCTGTTGTCCTCTGTTTCTGCTATATGAACGACTAAATTGGCTAACTGATGCAATTCCCGGGATAATTCCCGCTGCTCGAGCTGTAAGTGTGCCAGACTTCCATTAGATTTACGGCTAAGGGCATGCGCCACCACATTAGCTCTCCTTGGGTGATATAGAATATTCACATCATAGTCTTTCAATAGCTCTAACTAGCGACGCTTCCGCAAATTCAACTCTTTCTAAGTGAAGATATACTGTAGGCTCTTATGATCAGTGAAAATATCCACGTGGATGCCATACAAGTAATGTCTCCATATCTTTAAGGCGTGAATCACTGTGGCCAATTCCAGGTCATGGGTAGGATAGTTCTTTTCATGTTTCCTCAGCTGTCTGGAAGCATAAGTAATTACTTTACTATGCTGCATCAACACACATCCTAACCCAACACCCGAAGTGTTATAATAAACTGCATAACCTTCTATACCTTCTGGCAATGCTAACACTGGAGCTGATGTTAACCTGTCTTTCAATTCCTGGAAGCTCTGCTCATATACCTCAGTCCACTGAAATTTTGCTGCCTTCTGCGTCAGTTTAGTCAGAGGTCTTGCTAAGGTGGAAAATCCTTCAACAAACCTTCTGTAGTACCCTGCTAACCCCAGGAAACTGCGTACCTCGGTCATAGTGGTAGGTCTAGGCCATGCTTTTACTGCTTTTATCTTCTGTGTATCTACCTGTATACCAGCATCCGACACAATATGGCCCAAAAGGCTACTGAATTCAGCAAAAAATCATATTTAGAGAACTTGGCATACAACTGATGGTCTCTGAGAATCTAGAGCACTGTCCGCAAATGATCCTGGTGGTCTGCCTCTGAGCGAGAATACACCAAAATATCGTCAATAAACACTATCACGAACAAGTCCAGGTATGGTTTGAAAATACAGTTCATCAGGTCCATAAAAACGGCTGGAGCATTCGTCAGCCCAAAGGACATGACTAAGAATTCAAAATGGTCGTATCTGGTCTTGAAGGAAGTCTTTGGAATGTCCCTTTCACGAACCCGAACCTGATGATATCCGGACCTTAAGTCAATTTTGGAGAAATATCTGGCTCCCTATAACTGATCAAATAAATCATCTATTCTGGGAAGCAGATACTTATTCTTGACTGTGACTTTATTCAGTTGTCGATAGTCTATACACATCCGGAGGGAACCATCCTTTTTTCTCACAAACAAAACTGGCGCACCCCAAGGTGAAGTACTCGGCCTGATAAAGCCCTTGTCTAACAAATCCTTCAACTGCTCCTTTAGTTCTCTGAGTTCAGTAGGAGCCATGTGATAAGGGGGAATTGATATGGGCTGAGTGCCTGGCAATAAATCAATTGCAAAGTCTGTTTCCCTTTCTGGGGGAATACCAGGTAATTCATCTGGAAATACATCGGGAATTCATTCACCACTGGAATAGACTGGAGAGTCGGAGGCTCTACCCGAACATCCTGAACTCTGACAATGTGGTAAATGCACCCCTTGGGTATCAACTTTCTCACCCGAAGATAGGAAATAAACCTACCTTTTGGCACAGTTGTACTGCCCTTCCACTCTCGTACTGCCTCCCTTGGAAAATGGAATCGGACCGTCTTGGTCCAGCATTCTACATTGGCATAACATGGGCTAACCAATCCATACCCAAAATGGCGTCAAAATCAACCTTTTCTAACTCTACCAAATCTGTTGTGGTCTAACGGCTAGCAACCTCTACTGTACACCCTCGATAAACCCTTCTGGCTATGATAGAGTCACCGACGGGTGTAGATACTGAAAAGGGTTTTCGAAACAATTCTGGTACAATACTGAACTTTTGAGCCACTAATGGGGTAACATAGGACAAGGTAGATTTCGGATCGATTAATACATAAGCAGGGTGAGAGCAAATAGTCATCATACCTATCACAACATCTGGAGACGCCTCTAAATCCTGTCTCCCTGGTAATGCATAGGTACGGCTTGGGCCCATACCTGAACTAGAGGCCCCTGATCTGTCTCAGCCTCTGCCTGCTGAAACTAAGGGCCTGCGCTCTGCCGAGGCTGCTGGAGCTCGTGACCCTGCTGATGCCCTGTCCTGTCTATCCCAGTCACCCTGACCCTTGGCTGGACAATCTCTCATCACATGACCCTCCTGTCCACATATATAACACCCTGTGGAGCCATATCTGCAAGCTCTAGAGTGGCGTCAGTTGCAAATAGGGCAAAGTGGTGGTGTATACCTGCTCTACTTTGCTCTTCTCTGCTAGTGTGAATCTACTGTTCGAAAACTTCCGCTGGACTCTGACTGTCCTCAGCGACTAAATCTACCCCTCTGCTGCTGTGATGGAGGCGGGGGTCTAGGTGGCCTATCTGACAACTGTGGCCTAGGCCCTCTCCGAATCTCCTCCTGTAACTCATCTGACCTGTCCCTATGGCGCTGTTCCTGACTTGTTCGTCTGCTATCCTGTTGCCGCTGTCTGAGGCCCTCAATAGTCTAAGCAAAAGCCTACACTCGAGCAATATCCATATCTTCCCGCAAACTAGATGTCGTACAGGCCTCAATATACTCTGGGTTCAGCCCCATAATAAACAGGTGGACTCTAGATGGCATGGTGTCTACAAAGGCTGGAGCATAGCGGGCCAAAGAATCGAACTGCAGGGCGTATTCTCAAACACTCATCACCCCCTGCTCCAGGTGTAAAAACTGGTCCATCCGGGCATGTCGGATCTCTTGTGGAAGGTAATGGTCCAGGAAAGCCTCTGAAAAGCTGGACCAGGTCGGAGGGGCAACATCTCTCCCTCGAGACCTTTCCCAACTCTCATACCACAACACAACAATATCCCGTAGTTGGAATACCGCCAATTCAACCGACTCTGTAGATGTAACATGCATTAACCAGAAAATCCTCTGCATCTGATCCAGGAAGTATTGGGGCTCCTCTATCCGATCCGAACCTGTGAACTGTGGGGGACCTAGTGCCAAGAATTCTCGGACCCTCGAACTACAAGACCCACCTGATAACTCTGCAGCTATAGGTGGCATTGACTGGCGCTGAGTAGCCATCATTTGCACTAACATAACTACGGCACTCCTAACCTCTTGGTCAGATGGTTAGGTATAGGAACTGTTGAGGTGGTGTCGTCCCGAGTGACTCCTGATGGGGTGGAGATTGCTGAGAAGGTCGGGACGATGCCTCTGTATCGGCCTCAGATCGGGCTGATTCTAATTGAGATTGGGGCATCCTGCTGGTGCCCTCTCCTGCTGTTGTATCCAATCTTTGGCCTACGATAGGATGTCGCTGATCTGACATTTTATCTGTAAACAAAGAGTATAGTAAGTTTTAAGGACTCAACCCTATATTGTACTGCTCTATGGAACGACTAAATGTGAAGAAAGAGTAACCATCCTACCTTGCAGCCTCCTACCTATGGTATGTGGTGCACAACACATCCATAGACAAGACTCTACTTAGCACGGCTTGCAGACTCCTGGGATACGACCTACTCTGGTACCAAGTTTGTCACGCCCCTCCTTGGGAGGCATGACTGGCACCTGGATTGCTGGATTACTGAGCCTAAGCACTTCTGGTGCCAGGCTGGCTCTAATTCTGGATTTATGAAAACAACGGGCTATATAATGGCTGTAAATACAGCCTCTAGTCGAAAAGGCCTATAGCCACCTGTAGGAATATAACAGCTACCCAGAACAACTGAACATAAGGGAACCTATGCGGGTCGACAAGGCCACCATGCTAACTAGTTATCACCGAAAAGTAGAATCAAGTGCTAAACTGATCTGTGATCGACAAGGTCACCAACTGACAGCTAAACAAGGCCCCACACGGCCATCACATGCAAACTAAAACATACACACGGCCCCATACGACCGGTACAACTAACCACGGGGAATATAAAATCTGCAAGCCTCTAAGAATAATAAGATGGTCGGGACAGGGCCTCGGCCTACCCATACTATACAAACAAAAAAGGAAGTAAACCTTTAGTTGTTAAGCTCCGGATGATAGGAGCTGAAGACTCTGTACGCTGGCTGGAACTACGAGGGATCTGCTCCTCATCTATGAGTACCTGCAGGCAAGTAATGCAGCACCCCAAAATGGGCATCAGTACCACTGGTACTGAGTATGAAAAGCAATAACTGAAAATAACTGAAAGCAAACAATAATACTGATAGATATTGAAGTAATAGGAGACGGGCTGAGACTGACTGAAAAGAGAGTAACTTTACTGAAGAGAGTAAGAGTCATACTTGATAACATGGCGGTCTACTTTCTATCTATTAATAACTGACACAACATAGTATACAAGAACCTTACCAGCCCCCATAAGCCGTAAGGTACCAACCAGCACCCTCTGGCGGGCGAGTCGACACAGCTATTAACCCTGGGGCGGTCAAGGGAGCTCTAAGGGTGCCCAACACAGAACGATCATGTCTCCTCAGATAGCAATAGGCACATGTAATATATACTAGATCTGATAATAATATTTATGTTCTAGTATTCTTTTCTAAATCTCATATTGAAATGTACGAAATCTGATAGTGAAATATACTGAATCTGTAATAATATTCCTGGAATATTCTACTGGGACTTATATTGTTTTACTAAATTTCATGCTAAACCCTATATTATATTTCTAACATGGTTACTAAAATTCATACTGAACATAATATACGACTTCTGAAACATTCTACTGAAATTCATACTATTTTGCTATACTAGAACTACTAGCTTGCCGAAAGAAACTGGCTTTACCTCAACTGCCGACTTTCTGATTAACTGGGGCAGCTCGGCTAGTATTCAGCTTTTCTCCTAACTATATTCATATTCATGAAAGAATAGAATTAATTCTACTATTATTTTGGAAAGAAACCATATTATGGCTATACCTTCTGCCTATTCTTCGACTTATCGAAGAACGGCTGAAAACTCGCTATTTCGCAGGGGTCTAGAAGGGAGAAATACTCACTTCAATGCTGGGAGTATATTAACACTAGTTTGGAGCAATTACGATTACCTTAGCTTGGCGTGATGACGATTCACCGGCCGAATTTCGCAAAACTAAATCCGCAGGAATGCTCCCGGCAGTTTTATACTTTGCTACCCGAAGTTAATTCGAGTTTGGACTGCGTTTGACTGTGTAAACGGAAGGAAATTTAATCAAACCCTTTGTTCCCCTCTTTTTCTGTTCGTTTACTGGAAATTATATGAACGGAAAATGATTTAAAACAAAGTGGGAGCCTTATATACTTAGGTCCTTTAAGTCGCATTTGTCGAATGCGATTTATAAGTCACATTTGCCTTGCGATGCTCCGACTTGGCGCTTGTCCAGTCTCTCCCTGGACTTTTTTCTCGCACGTATGGCATTCTAAAACTCTTAACCAACATGCGAATAGGCCAACTAAGTGTCTAGAACTTACGGGGTGTAACACCAACATCATGAATCGATATATCATGAAATTCATTTCGTAAATCATAAATCATTCTTCATAATATGGGCATTGCCCAATTCTTCCTCATACTCAATTCTTTCAAAATATGCTCATAAACATGGGTAACTTGGATTCATGCATTTCCATAATCAATAATCTTAAAATAATGAATATTCATCATAAATCATAATTTCCATGAACTTCCATAAATGGGCAATTTAGATTTAAAAAGATTGAAACATGATTTTTGAAGAAAATAATACTAAACCTGCCCAACATGCATATTTCAATAAATAAAACTCAATTAAAACATACCCATAAGGAAAATCACATTGACATGCTTTGGGTAAAATCCCATGGAATTCGAGTAGGAGAATTCATGACATTAATCGAAATTGGACATGGGTGAGGAAGAATTCCACCCATTTTAAAACCCTACATACTTGGGAATGGAGAGATTCGAAGTTCCTTGAACACCCATAAAGAAATTGAAGAAAATTTTGGGAAAGAAGGCCTTGAATCTCCTAAAAACATCTCTAGAATCCTTGCATGAGAATGGGCATGTCTAAAGGACTTAACTCATATTATCATAATCAAAAAATATCCAGACCTCCCAATGACTGGTGACAATGGCTTGTTGTTCCTGACAATGGGTCATTGTACCGTCTGTTGTTTCCTATGATTCCTTGACTTCCCAAACCACGACTGCATATGACGACTCGTAAGGTCGTCCGTCCTGTTATATTTTTGCCAGTTTTTTTCACTTTTCAATTTTAACTCCCGGATCTATTCTTAGGCCTTTCTAGGGTATTAAATGACAAGACATCGGGACTGACTCCAAAGCTACCGGCTACATAAGGTGTCACAAAGGAAAAGGTGGCCCCTGGATCTAATAGAGCATAAACATCAACATGGAAGACTCGTAACATACCAGTAACAATGTCTGGGGAGACCTCCTACTCCTGACGGGATGCTAGGGCATAGAATCTGTTCCGGCGCTGACTGCCAGCTGCACTGGTAGATGCCCCCCGATGTGCTGAGCGAGGGGGTGGGGATACTGAGCTAGAAGCTGGACCATGGTCTCTAACCTGATCCTGTCTCTCTGCTGGACAATTTCTAAGCATGTGTCCAGGTTGCCCGCACCCAAAACATGCACCCGAACCTTCCAAGCACTGGCCTCCATGCCCTCGGCCACATCTGCGACAAGCCGGAACACTTGAATCTGTGGGCCTACTGCTCTGACCCCTCGAGCCTGATGCTCGCCCTCTCTAATCATGCCTAGGTAAGGATGGCACACTCAAAGCTGATGAAGCTAGGGCAGATGATCTCTGGTTGGTCTGCTGACAGTGCCCACCTCTTGACCTAAGCTAATGAAATCTATGATCATCAGTCCTGGCCCTCTTGGCCTCTCTCTCTCTCGAATGTGCCGCCTCCATCTGCTGGGCGTACAACACCATCCAGGGAAAGTCCACATCCTGATGGAGCATAGCAATCGTGCATTCTTTATCCAAGTAACCTGTTATCCCATGAACAAACCTACTCACTCGCACCCTCTGGTCAGCCACTAACTCAGGAGCATACTTCGATAGGCGGGTGAACTCAAGGGAATACACTAGTACCGTCATCCTCCATTTCTTCAGATTTACGAACTCAGCTACCTTTAGCTCCCTCATCTCCTGAGGGAAGAACAGATCTAGGAATACAACATGGAACTCTTCCCAAGTAGACGGACCTGCTCCGATGACCCTGCTATCCTTCTATTGATTGAACTAGATATGCGCAACCCCCTTCAACTAGTAGGAGGCTAACTCTGCGCACTCAACATTACTCACCCCCATGACCTGGGAGATCTTGATAACCTCAACCATGAACTCATATGGGTCCTCATCTACCTTGGACCCAAGAAATTCCAGTGGGTTCATCCTCAAGAAATCCCTGACTCGAGCCGTCGCTGCATTGCCATTCTTCGGAACATGCGCAACAACCTACTGATTGACCTGAGAGGTCAAGGCCTGTGCAAGCATCTGGAAAGTGGCCCAAAACTCAGTGTGGGCGGCTGGCTTCGGTGCCTGAGGCTCCTGACTGGTGGGACCTGCTAATGCCCACGACCCATGCCATCCTCGTGGCCTTCACCATCTCCATGTCTCCATCCGTTAACTGTTCTAGGAGCCATACTCTGCAATCGCGAATAGAACGAATTATAGGGATAGAAAGACTCTTCATCGCACGACATAGATCATGAAATATGGGAACATTTCCTAGAACGTTTCGTAGCCTCTTCATCATAAGTTTGACGTGCTTCATACTCAATAAAAAGACTATACCTAACGCAGCTTTCTGACTCCCTAGGACACTTCAAACTTATGGCTCTGATACCAAGTTTGTCAAGACCTGAACGGAGGCCCAAATCGTAGATGCGGGACAAGGGACCTCGGGGACCCCAAGTCGACCCATAGCATAAGCATACAACTAACTCATTCAAAAACTGAAGAAAACACAAATATAATCTCAATAGAAGTCTAAAGCAACATCACATAAGAATAAACATTTGAAACTGAATACATGACTAAGTCTGAAAACCCTATAATATGGACGAGCAGATGGGACAAGACCCCAACTAGCTCCACAATGCTAAAACTGAAATATATAGAAGAAACTGAAAGTCTAGTCCCAGAAGAATGAGGACTCACTAATTCTAAACAGATTCAACTTTGAATAAGCTGACTAAGATTGGGGCTGAAGCTGCGAGCTGGGTCCTATATCATAAAACGATACAACATAGAAGGTATGCGGTTAGTACGTGGAATGTAACAAGTATGCAAGGTAAGGTAAACCGCTATAATAAGTAAATTCATCCGAACAAATCATTTCATAACATAAGCGTTTAGAGAACTTAGAGAAATCACATGCATCCTTTGAAATCATAATCCCTTTCATGATATGACAATGCATAACTTTATAACATCAACTAATTCGAATGACTCAGAGGTGAGATGCAACATTTGTAGAAAATCTGAACATTGAGTCAAACCTTACTTTTAGAACATGCATGCATACATAGTGGTCATGAGTAGTGAATATACAAATATGAATCATATGGACAACGAGAGACTCGTCATAGTGAATATACAAATATGAATCATATGGACAACGAGAGACTCGTCACTTAACGGACATACCACGATAGAGCTTACGTGATCCCGACTATTAAACTCAAGTGGATAGAGCCATCCAAAACCTTGTTAGGACTGAGGACGCTACCATGATATCGATATCAAGCTCATGGGCCATTAAGGTCGGGGATATCTCACAAGGGAGGTCATAAGTATAATAGAATCAACCTATGTTGGCACGTAGTTTTGGGGCATAGGGTTGTCGACCCTTAGCCCGCTCGGTGCTAGACTCTTCTCCCAAAACATGCAGTGCTCTGCATCATATATAACGAAGCTCAATATCGTCAACTGACGAAGCTCAATATAAAATCATGCATAACTCAACATCGTATGAAACGAAGCTCAACATTGTCTATTGACAAAGCTCATAGTAACATCATGCATAGACTCTACATCATATGTAAATGAAGCTCAACATTATATATCTACAAAGCTTATAGTAACATCATGCATAGACTCGACATCATATGTAAATGAAGCTTAACATTATCTATTGACAAAGTTTATAGTGACATCATCCCAATTACGATTTTATGAATATATGGGGCTTTTCTTCGAAAAATACCGCAAGCTAAAATTTATAATAAGAGTTGAGGAAAAAAATTCACTTCAAACCATGTCGTAAGCTTATGACGGGGAAAATCATTACTTTAAAACATCATGTGGGTATCACCCTAAACTCTATCATGCTTGGGTTCATTAAATTCACTTTGAAAATATCAACACAATCATGGGTAGGGTTAGAAACATGCTTTCGTTATTCACTTCATCATCATCACACACGTATCACAATCACCTCTTCTATGAACTATTCACCCATGGACGTTTTGGATTCAAATTTTTAGAAAAACAATTGTTATAAGGGAAAACATGTTAGAATCCGCCCAAGCTTTGTAAGTCATCAATATCAACTCAATCTAATCATAACCATGAATGGAGATATAACAATCATGCAATTGATCAAAAACCATACTTGACCATTTATGGTTTTAACACAATTTTATAGGAATTTGGGCATGGGTGTGGAAGGAAGACACCCATTAAAATCCTACATACTTTTAAATGAGGAATTCTATCACCCTTCAATTTCCCAAGATCAGATTCCAAAGGAAACCTTGAATTTGGCCTTGAATCACCTCCTTCAAGCCTTAAACTTTGCATGCTTGGGGAGTATGCACTTAGAATAGGCTTTTCCCCTATCAAAACCCTCAAAATGAGCCTTAAACGACGTAGTATAGGTCCTTAGGACTAGGAAATAACGGAAATGCCCTTACTAAATTTGCTGAAAACTGATCACTGGGCCAAACAATGGGTGAACCAACGGGTCGTTGGAGGATAACATGACCAGTGGTATCTACCCGTGCTATACACCGTCCTAGTCATATTTCAAATTCAAACAACGGACGAACAAGACGAGTTGTTCTAGTCTCCAACGGGTCAATTAACTAGTCGTTGATTGCTCCCCCCGAAACTTCTAAACTTCTATCCAACGAGCCTTACCACGGCTCGTTGTATGCTTCAATGGGTTGTGGTTACTATCCGTCCTCTATCAATGAGATCTAGGCTCCCCACAACGGGTCGTTGCATGACCCGTCGTACCATCCTACTACCAAGTTCACTTCCTACCACGACAACAAACGATGGCTCATGGTTACTTACCACGGGTCATTGAATCAACCGTTGTTTCCCTCTGAAATCTAACCACCTGAACCCACAACCGCCAACGACGGCCCGTGGTTACTTACCATAGTTCGTGGTACCTGTCGTCCTGCAACCTTTTTCCCAACTTACAGCAATTTTGCCTTTTAGCTTCCCGGGTCTACTCCTAAGCACTTCTGGGGTATTACCCTCATGGTCATGCCCGTGGTGTCCCCCAGACCTGTCCACCTCCTTACTTAACCACGAGTCACTTCACGACTCGTGGTCCCTCCACGCAGGTCAACAACCTGACCCTCTTTGTGATCTGGTGCAGAATTCTAGGTTTTCTTCATTTCAACTCCCAGGTCTGATCTTTGGGCTCTGGGGGGTATAACAATGCTCCTCTATCTTTTATGGATTTGATGAACAAGGTGTTCAACCCATACATGGATATGTTCGTGATCGTGTTCATAGATGACATCTTGATATACTCTGGAGCACAGAGAAGCATGCCACTTATTTGAGGGTGGTGTTATAGACTCTCAAGGATCACCAATTATATGCTAAGTTCTGCAAATGTGAGTTCTGGTTGAGCTCAGTGGTATTTTTGGGCCACGTGGTGTTAAGTGAGGCTATAAAGGTGGACTCTCAAAAGATCGAAGTGGTGATGAATTGTCCTAGACTAGTGAATCCTTTAGATATTAGGAGTTTCTTGGGCTTAGCTAGTTATAATTGGAGATTTGATTAGGGATTTTCATCTATTGTAGAGCCATTGACCAAATTGACCAAAAGAAAGTGAAATTCCAATTGTCGAATGCTTGTGAGGGAAGCTTCCAGGAGTTGAAGACTCGACTCACCTTAGCACTGGTGTTAACCCTACCAGAGGGTACCAATGGGTTTGTGGTGTATTTCGATGCATCTAGGATCGACCTCGGTTGTGTATTGATGCAGCATGGTAAAGTGATAATATACGCTTCCAAGCAGCTAAAGGTTTATGAAAAGAATTACCCGACTCACGATCTTGAATTGGAGGCGGTGGTATTCATCTTGATGATATGGAGACACTATTTGTGAGGGGTCCATGTAGATGTGTTTACAGACCATAAAAGCCAACTATATGTCTTTACCCAGAAGGACCTAAATTTGCGGCAAATAAGGTGATTGGAGCTACTCAATGATTATGATATGAGTGTCCTTTACAATCCAGGCAAAGCTGGTGTGGTAGAAGATGCTCTTAGTAGGATTTCTATAGAGAGTGTGTCCTATGTAGACGAGGGGAAGAAGGAGCTAGTGAAGGATGTGCGTCTTCTTTCATGGTCACGAGTTCATTTGGTTGACTCAATAGATGGTGGTGTTATAGTTCAGAAGGGGTCATAATTATCCTTGGTGGCCGATGTCAAAGCTAGGAAAGACGAAGATCCTATTTTGGTGAGACTAAAGGAAGCCATTCAGAATCAGAAGGTAGAAGTCTTCTCCAAAAGGGGAGATGGGGTGCTTCGATACCAGGGTCATTTGTATGTTTCGAATGTTGATGATTTGAGAGATCAGATGTTGAACAAGGCTCATGGTTCTAGATATTCAATACATCCAGGTGCCACCAAGATGTACCGTGACCTACGGGAAGTCTATTAGTGGAATGGCATGAAGAAGGACATTGCAGAATTTGTGGCTAAGTGTTTGAATTGTCAATAGGTGAAAGTGGAGCATCAAAGACCTGAAGGTGTGTTACACAACATCAGTTTTCCTACTTGGAAGTGGGAGGAGATCAATATGGACTTCATCACAAGGTTGCCTCACACTCGTTGACAGTACGACTCCATTTGGGTGATCGTGGACAGGTTGGCCAAAGCCACTCATTTTCTACTGGTCAAAACTATTGATTCAGCAGAGGATTATGCCAAACTATACATTCGAGAGCTAGTTCAGTTGCATGGAGTGCCCTTGTCCATCATATCAGACAGAGGTACTCAGTTTACCTCCCAATTTTGGATATCATTTCAAAAGGGACTTGGTACTCAGGTCAAGCTCAGTACCACGTTTCATCTACAAACCTATGGTCAGGCAGATCAGACTATTCAGACTCTTGAGGATAGATTGAGAGCGTATGTGATTAACTTCAAGGGTAGTTGGGATGATCATTTTCCTCTCATTGAGTTTGCGTATAACAAAAACTATCATTCTAGCATTCAAATGGCTCTGTTTGAGGCTCTCTATGGGTGGAGATACTGATCATCTATTGGATGGTTTGAAATCGGTGAATCTACGATGATAGGACCGGATTTAGTCATGGAAAAAGTTCAGCTCATAAGGGACAAATTAAAAACAACTCTAAGTCACCAAAAGTCCTATGTGGATGTAAGAAGGAGGGAACTGGAGTTTGAAGTTGACGATTTGGTGTTTCTAAGGATGTCGCCCATGAAGGGAGTGATGAGGTTCGAAAAGAAGGGAAAACTCAGTCCCCATTATGTTGGCCCATACCGGATTGTGAATTTCAAATGATCAAGTCTATGTCAAGCATGTTTAAATATTGGGCAAACCTATATGATCAAGTATGTGTCATGATTTATCCATTTTTTATGTTATTATCTTACCACATAGATTTGGAGTCTAGACTCCCGCTATTTTTCAGCTTGTGGTATGGTTTGAGCCTAAGGCTCCTCATATTATGATTTCATATTTATGCATGTATGTTATAAGTCATCTTTGTGACTAGATGATGGTTCAACTTTATTTGGAAAATGATGGAGAGCATATGCATGTTTTTGGGAGTAGTGTCTAGCACTGAGTAGGGTAAGGGTCAGTCCCCCCTATGCCTTAGAATTACGTGTCAACGTAGGTATGTTCAGGTTAGTGGGACCTCCTTTGGTGACCTTCCCCGCCCCCAAGGGGCCTTCAGCTTGATATGATATCATGTCAGCGTTCATAGCCATGGCAAGGCTTTGGACAGCTCTGCCCACTTGAGTGTGATTGTCGGAACCACGTAAGCTCTATTACGGTAATGTCGGTTATATGACGAGTCTCTCATTATTTCTCATGATTTCAGTTATGCATGTTCATCAGTGATGATATTATGTTTTCAGCAAGTTTGACCCAATATTAAGTTTTATTTATGATTATCATTTGTCAGCTTTGGGTCATTCAATTCAATTATGATATTCAGTTATACACTCAGTTATGTATGAATCATGTTTTCAGATAATAGCATCTAAACCCCACTCTCAGACTCCTATGATGAAATGTTTTATGTTATGCATGATCACTGATTTTACATAGTTTTTTTATATACCTTACATACTTGGTACATTCAACATACTGACCGCATACTCTATGCTGTATCATTTCATGATATAGGCTCAGATATTCAGGCTCAGTCCCTCCAATAGCCATACTCTCAGTATTAGCATCTCCCAGTTTCCATTGGTGAGTCCTCCACTTCCGAGGGCCCTTTATCACTTGTATTTAGTATTTTTAGTTTCAGGCTATAGTGAGTTAGTTGGGGTCATGTCCCATCAACTCGTCAGTAGTAGAGGCTTTTTAGACATAGTATGTATTCATTTTTAGCCTTGCGTTATGTAATTAGATTCTATGATATTTTTAGTCTTACGCTATATTATATGGCTAGCTTTCCGCCTGATTATGTTGAGTTTAGATGTCATGTTCATGCCATGGGTCAGCTTGGAGCCTCTCGGGGTTCTTTTTCCTGTGTCTCGATCTGGGCCTATGTTCGAGTCATGACATGCTATCGCCTCATCCTGAGAGTTGTGGCTTTTGTCTGTAGTATGAAATACAACATCTGAATTTGTCAAGTCCTAGAGGTTGGTATGACTCGTACCATGCCTCTATGAGTTGTAAGTGCCTATCATGGTCTGGACATCTAAAATCTGGCATCCTCTAAATCTCACCACGAATTCTTAGTACGGTACGTGCCTTAGTGCTATGACTCATGAAATCTACACGTACTCCGGTAGTTAACATATTCTCTGAAGTTTTCCATGACTCTTTGGTACAATTCATGTGTTGTTATTATGATTCGTGACTTCCACTCATACCAAGAGCTTCTGTAAGTGTGCATCTTCTGAAATTTTTCATGACTCCTTAGTACGTCTCGTACCAAGATGGTACGGCTCCTACCCTGAGTCATACTTTCCCTAGCACTTATGCATTTTCTCTGATGTTCTGTTATGGGTGCCAGGTACGGCTCGTACTAAGACCTGCAACAAGCCATTTTTCTGCATTTTCTGCTTTTTTTTTTAACAATCCAACTCCCAGACCTGATTTTCCTGAAAATAAGGTAAAAGAACCTCATATTTATATAAACACACCTAATTCACAGCATATTTTCTATGTTTTAAGCATGGAAAGTGGCGGAAATCCATGGCACATCACACCTCTCTTAATTTTTCCTCCTTTCAAGAATGCTTCTATTTAGTTATTCCCTTCAGCTTCTCCAACTTTACATTCAGAATTCACTCAACCCAAATTGTGAAAGTAGCCATAATAAAGGCATTCTACAATTAACATGACTTTTACAACTTCGCACAATGAATTATCATGTATTTTTCAAAAAACCAAGATTTTTCACAATTCAAGAATAACATAACTAAACAATTTCTCTTTCTACAATTGGAACAAATATAAAGAAAACAAAAAGAGAATCCAATTAATATTATGACTTTTTTCAAATCCTTCTGAAAAAGAAAGCGGTATAAATTTTTTTACTTTTTTATTATTTGAGTTCATTTTCATCAAAGATTGTGATGATTTTATTACTGTAAATACATGTTGGTGTTGAAACCCAACATAATATTTTTTTTTCTAATTAAAGATTTAGTAACGGCTGGAGTGAATCCTCCACTGAACACTGATGATCAACTTGAAGAACTTTGGTCTCTTTAACTTCAGCAACTGCTTGAGAACTTCAGGTCAATCTGGAGAAAGCAAATAATTGGTGCTCCAACTAAAGGAGTGTAGTGTTGTATTCCTCTATAGCATCATTAGATCTGTCTGGGCTCCTGTAGAGGCTAGGAAAAACCCTTTGTTTGGTTTTAATGTTGGGCTATCTGGATTGCTGACACAAAAGAGAGAGAGCATTCCCTAAGCCAAGGATGAGTAACAACAAGAAGATACGCAAGCTTGTCTATTAGAAGGAGAACACAAGGGAGTGAGATTGTAGATTTCATTAGGGTAGACAACCCATTAAGTTATCGTATCTATCATTTTAATCTTATATTGTAGAAGTTAATTATGAAATGGAATGCATAGACTCTATGTCTCTTGTTTAGTAAGTGATAATTTGTCATTTTATTGAAATTGATATGTAAATATTGAATGTACAATAGTAAAATATAAAATTTGAATAACACAAAGAAAAATCATATCAGTTAGCTTCAAATACAAATGATCTCATTAAAAAAAACCTAAAAGGAATTAATTTACATGTACATCCTAAATTCTAAAAATGTTCTATCTATTCAATATTCATGTGTAGATATTAAACATTTTTTCATTAAATTTTATTTTTTAAAATTTTTTGTAAGAACAAAAGAATAGTTCTATATGCTTTAGTATAACAATATTAATTTCAATTAGTAATCTTTTCATTGTTCCTTACGAGTGATGATAATATTTTATTTTATTTTCATTGATAGGTCAAAAAAGTACAAGAATATAAAATTGACTTATCGTCTAAGAAGGGGCACACAATTCGCAGAATTATATTAACCACAATAAAAATATTATTGAATATAATTAAGTCATCATCTTAGAAACTGGTCAAAGTCATATTTCTTTTAAAAATTTAGTGCATGTAAATCTCATAAAGTAAACTAGTAAATGCATGTTTGATGCGTGAATAATAAAGAGAAATAAAATTAATTTTCTCCTGTTATAAATTGGTTGAAATTGTAAATACAAGTTGTCGGAAAGTTTATCTACATTATATCTCAGCGAACACTGAAATCTGGTAGGAGAGCCAAATAAATTTAATTTTCAAGAGCTAACCTGAATAATATACTATTGTATCTCAAACGCACTTCATTTCAAGTGGGTGTTTTCAAAAAAGAGTTGAAAAATCGAGAAGAGTTTGAATTTAAAATTTAGGGCTATTTAGGTAAGATTCAAGCTAGTTTTGGACTAAATTTCAGTCTCAGTTCGTTGAACTTTGAAGTTACAGTTAATTGTATCAAAATTGTATTTAAGTTGTATTATAATTATATGATGAGTTTTCTAAGTAATGTATTTTAAGTTTTATATGTTGTTGTAGTTATGTTAAATCTGTTTGAATATTGTACGAACATTGTATACAATGTTGAAGTAGTTTTTTTCAAAACCAGCATGAACTTTATAAAATTTACATAGTTACATACATGATTCAATTTGTCGATCGTGCAGGCACCTACTCGACTCTAGCCCGATAGGGGAACCCTTTACCTTCCATCCCCTTAAAAACACAATTTCTCAAGAGAAATATATTCATGAATAAAATTTATCAATTGAAAATGCAAAACCATATTACATTTACAGTCCCAAACAGTATTTTCTGAGGACCTAGTCAAGACATGTACAGAAGATTCTAATAGAAGTAATGACAAAATAAAAGGCACTGGTTCGCCTAAGGAAAACGAGATGTTGAAGCTGATGATTAATTCCTGCCACTTAAACAATGAAAATTCAACAACCTGTAATAAACCTACACCCCACAAAAGGTGTAGAAATAGTAGTATAAGTATACCATATATACTGGTAAGCATCATTGGCTGACTAAGATTAGTTCATGCAACACGATATAAAATTTCAACACCCCAAAAGTTACTTATACCAAACCCCAAACTTGGAATAAAAAACCAGAAAGAAATCAAAAAAATTTCTCAGAACAACTCATCAAACGAGTCGTTGTCAGAGAGAATAACCCATTAAGTCGGTCATTAGTTGTCCAGAAGGTTCTTTCCTTAGATTCAACAAGTGGTACAATGACCCGTCTTTAGTGGTAACGATTGTTGTGTTTCCCTTTCTGTCAAGTCTAGAATGTGATCAAAAATCTTCTACCAAACAAGAGCCACACAATAAGTCATTATTTGATATAATAACGTGTCCTAAGGATCCATTACAGGAAATCCATAAAGGGTTAGAAATTCCTCCTGTGATGACGTATGGAAACAATGATCCATTGTTTTAGCCAATGGGTCGTTCTGTGCTCCCGTTGGGAGGAGTCCAGAAATTATTCAAACTTTTTTCAATGACAACGGATGAATACAATGACCCATTGTTTCATATAACGTGTCATTATGTCCGTCTTTTGGGGGATATACAAATTTTTTTCAAAACTCATCCAGTGAAAACGAGTGGAACCAATGACTCATTATTCCATCTAACGAGTCGTTGTTCCCGTTCGTTGGTCAAGTCCAAAAACTAAATTTTTAAGGCCCAGGACCAATGATGTTACACCCCAAAAAATTTTTGGTGATTATTTGATGTTTTTATGATAGATTAATGGAAGTACGGGTTATATATTTCTCGTAGATGACAAGAAAAATGTGTATGAATGGAAAAGTGAAGAGTATGTGAAGTTTATAAGTAAGGGTCAATTTTAAAAGACCATATCTCCCGACCTATAATGAATTAGAAGCCCCACGACCTATAAAATTAAAGGTCTTTTAGTCTAATTTACAAAACATTAAACTGCTCGTCAATCAGAGTTCGGAGTAAAAAAATATCGATTTTACAGTGGCACTATCGGGCAGTGACGTGGACACTGCCTTCACCGCCCAAACACCTTCATATTTTAAGTTTTGTGCTATGAGATCATTTTCAACTTTTCCAAATTTGAGGTGCTTGCTTATCCTCTGAAATACTCTCTCTTTTCCAGTAGCAAATCTTAAGAAACCAAGAGGAATCCCTCAAGGAAACACCATCAAAACTCAAGCAAAAGTTCATGGAAGTGAAGGCAACGTTGTGGTGAAGTTGTTGCTGTCTTGTAGCTTCATTTGGCAGTGTTATTGTTGTGTGTTTGGGACTATTTTAAGCTAAATTTGTAGTCCAACTTAGTAGGAATTTTTCATAAGAAATATTAAGTAATTTCCCTCTTTTGAAATCTCTAAAAGTCTATGGAATTTTTGAAGGAAAACTAGAAGAAAGTTATGGTTTACATGTTGACTTGTTATATTTGTTGTGTTGTTATGTTGCTGCATTTTGGGCAGAAAGATTGCTGAGTTATTGGGAAGAGATTTGGAGGAAAATAATTCTATTATATCCAAGGATAATCTCAAGCAAAGGATAAGTGTTTCTAATTGCTGAACTTGCCTAAAAATCCTAGCTAAAGCTAAAAGTGGAGGTTGCCGTCGTTAGTATGTTGTTGTTAAAGTTCTGCTTGTTTTTGAAGGTTGAAACAACTTTGTTTTGCTAAGAATATACTCTATATTTGTGGGAGTTTTTCATGAAAAAGGTGAGATAATTTTCTACTGCTATTTTCCCTCAAAATTGTAGAAACCAGTTGAAGTAAGAAATGCTAAATGTTGCCTTATTTTTTTGTGTTGCGACTGCCTATTGGTGTAACATTTTGGCTGGATAAATTGGCTTGAAAATCCTTTCACTTGGTGATAAACTCAAATAATTTAAGGGGGATAATTGTTGATTGTTGAAACAAAGAAACAACATAAGAAAGCTCGCTGAAAAAAAAGGTATGTAGGCGCCCCGTCCATCGTTCTTTAAGCACGATTCGTGTGTTGTGAATTGAATGAGCTAAAAACCTCTTTACAAGTCTTGAGGTAGTATGTTAATCTTCATTTAAGCTTTAAAGTTTCATGTTTGATTTAGGTTAAATTTTAAGATTATGCCTAGCCGAAATGTGGTATCTAAAGTGTGATATGGTATTGATTGTTGTCGTAGTTATACATCAAGTTGGAGACCCCTCAACATGGGAATTATTAGATGGTCCTTTACATTATGTCATATATGCTATATTGATCACATGTAAGGTTCTGGTCACCTTATAAAATTATAAATTGAAGCTAAGACGGTGACGTGAGAATAACGTACGCTTAAAGTGAATGTTGAGTTTCTAACGGTAAACGAGGGTGCCGATGTAGAGATTCTCTAGCATGGTCACCTACCTTTATGTATATATTTTTTAGAGTTATTAGAGTCTAAAAGATATTCCAAAACTCCTATTAAGTTATTGGTAAGTCACCGGGTTAGGAGTTTAAGTTAAGCATCGATGATGCTAAGTATATATAATTGAGTTTAAGTACTCTAAGTTGAGTTCAAGTTTTAGTTAAGATTTATATGTTGAATCTAAATATTCATATGGAATCCAAATGTTCCAAAATTGGGTCTAAGCATCAATAGTTAGTTCCAAGAACCTGTAACCGAGGTCCAGTGTATACTCCTTGAGTCTCATGTTCACGTTAAGCTTTCAAGACATGTTTTATGTCCCCTTCTATCAGTTACTAAGGTTATGATGTTCAGTTGGTCCTTCAAGTTGGGCCCGTTATACAAGTTAGTTACTTTGCATTGTTGAGTCAGTTATTTTGCATTGTTCAGTTAGTTCTCCGAGATGAACCCGTGATCTGAGTCAGATTCTCAGTATCAGTTTTCTCATTTGCATGATTTGCAGTGTTTGTCACATGCCCTCTCTAGTTCGAGTATCAAATGGCTAATTGTGCAATGTCGTGGGAGCGATGTTGCATGCCCTCTCTGGTCTAAATATCAGATGGCTGAATGTGCGAGGAAATATTTATGAAAATCCTGGTCCAAGTATCAGGTTGGGCGTATAAAGTCCCGGTGCAAGTATCAGGCCACTCTTAAAGTCCTGACCCAAGTATCAGGAAACTCTTAAAGTCCTGGTCCAAGTATCAGGCAGCCATACTTAAATCCTGGTCCAAGTATCAGGTAGCCACCGAGTTGATTCTTATAAACTCCGGTCCTAGTATCGGAAGTGTTGACATATGAGTCTATTATGTTATGTTATGTCCATGCACAAAGTATGCATATAGAGCGGTCAGTTCCAAAGATAGATTATCTCTCTACCCCATCATTTGAGTTATGTTTAGCTGCTATTTGCCATTTTTTATGTTGACAGGTTCTAGAGTATCAGGTTGTAGCTATTCCCTTTTCTAGTTCAGTTTATCATTGGGATTACTTTTTTACAGCTTTCAGTCTTGCATAACAGTGGATTTGTTTATATTGACGTCCCTTCGCCTGGGGACCCTGCAATCATTCTATAGGTACAGGTAAGAGCTCAGATCGACCAATTCAGTGGGAGCTTAGATCCAGCACAGAGTTAGTATGCTCCCATCTTTCAGGAGCCTATGTTTGGTTGGGTCATTTTGAGTTTTGTTTGTATAGATGGGTAAGCTGGAGTCCTGTCCCGTGCATTCAGTATCGTTTTTACTCTTTTAGAGGCTTTTTTGGATTAGTTGTACAGTCGTTCAGTTCCAGTGTGTTTTGTGGCCTAGCTGGCCTTTCGTAGTTTCTTTTTAGATATTATTGTGGCCTTGTTGGCATTCTATCTTGTCAAGTTGATTGAGACCTGGTCGGTCTATTTCTATGTACAATTAACTATGATAGGTGGCCCAAATGGCGTAAGGGTTATAGTTTAAACACTATACAGATTCCTCGATCTCTTCGGAATCGAGTGCCAGTCGCGCCCTACCCCAGTTTTCGGGCATGACAAACGACTTGTCCCAACGAGCCATGGTCACCATCAACGACTCGTTGTGTGATCCGTTAAATTGGTATGGGCAGTTTTTCAATCTTTTTTCTAGGGGTATTTTTGTAAATTCCCGCTATTTTAGATTCAGAACTACGTCATTTTGGGGTAAATATTCAGGGGAGGGATTTAGTCAACATTCCCTCTCATTCTTCCTCGCACTCTTAAAATTTCCTCTGTAAAGACTCAGACATGCAGTTCAAGGCAAGAGCAAGGGTTCCAATCTTCTCCTCAGGTTCTCAAGTTTTTTCTCTGGAAATTCTCCTACAGATATGTAGGAATTTAAAAAGGGTTTTCTTTCACCCTTGTGTCCCAAATTATTTTCAGAAAAATTTAATAATATTCATCACTATAGAAGATTAGAAGCTAGGGTTTTTCAGTCAGCTTATGAGTTCCTTAATCTTAATAATTCTTCAAGTTTTCCATGGATATCACTAGTTGAAATTCATGTCTTGGTTTCATTTATACAGTATGCTTTCCTAGCCCTGATCTTTAGCATGATTTTTGAATATAACTTGCATGATTTAGAATCTGATTGGAAACATTGTATTATCATGATATTTTCACTTGAGTATGAATTTTAGCATAAATGCTTTGATGAAAGTAAATGTTCTCCGTATGCTCGTATGTTCAGTGTTACTTAGACTGTTATGACACTTTCATATAAAGAAGCTCTGACAAGTCGTAGGACACCAGTTTTTTTCAGGTCCTTTAGACTCTCAGGACACTTCAAGATAAATAGTTCGGGCTTAGTCTTAGAACATCAGTTTCGCGCTATCAACATAGTTAGATATAGTTAGGTTTTCAGCTGGAGTAGTGCTTAGCACTGAGTGGGTCGGGGTTTAGCGTACCCAGGTTCCCAAAACTATGTGTCACTACAGGCTATTAGCCCAAATGTGCCCCAAATAGTGATCATAAAGCTCAGCTACTATACCCTGACAAGGTACAGTGGGCTCTCTTCGATGGAGTTTATACATCAAACTCCATGACTAGTTGACGTGGTTATATGTCGATTATAGACTCTCTCTCACAGTATACAATTAGAGTCCTCAAACCATTCCAGTCTATCATATTTCAGGATATGCTTATAACCCTAAATTAGTTTATTAGTTATTATTGTATGTTCATATATGTCAGACTCTTTGCTGTATTTATGATTTCAGATAGGGTCTTTGCATGTTGTTTCAGTTCAGTTTATGAGTTACTAGTATATATATGTATTATTTACATCTCGCATACTTAGTATATTCAAAGTATTGATAGCATATTTCCATGTACTATATCATTTTATGATATAGGCTCAGATACTCAGCCTCAGCAGCGCTGTTAGTTTCTCCCGGTGATTTTCAGCATTTGAGAGTGGTGAGTCCTAATCTTTCGAGGGCCGGAGATTTGATGTTAGTTATTGATTTTCTAGATTTTCATACTTTAGAGTTAGCTGGGGGCTTATCCAGCATCTTATCTTTTAGTAGAGGCTTTCGGACAGATAGTCAGTTAGTATGTTAGATTGATGTTTTAATTTTAGATTCCATATGTATTTACTTAACTTAGAATATTTTGTTATTCAGAACCAATTCTTCTATTAATTCAGTTATGTTTTCGCTCAGTTTATTTGGAAACTCAGATCATAGCTATGTTATGCCATGTCATGGATTTTCTTGGGATAACTTATGATCCTAGGTACCATATCTCGTCCAGGGTGTAAACTCGGGTCATAATAAAAATCAACAAAATTAATAGATAATTTCTTGCAAAAACTTTATGCCACTAAGTCATAGCCTACCGTATCACCTCAATGAGTCCATAGAAGATTAGAAATATATTTACCATTTTAAAAGAGTCCCTAGCTATAAGCTCTAGACATTCATTTTCAATTTGGATAATTGCATGCATCGCTAAACAATTTTATTAAATACCTATAAAAATCACAATTACACATGCCTATTACGAATTACCCTACAATTTAACTATCATAGAATATCAATAATTGTAATTTCTTAAATTTTAAATTGATGGAGAAGAAGGATTTAAGGTTAATAAATAGTAAGAGATGAGAGACAGACTTTGTGAAATAAGGAAAAAAAATTAAGAAAAATAAGTATTTTTACGTTGTTTTACCATTGGAGTAATCTGGTGTGGAAAAAATTTAACTCCCTCACATGCCTACCTGAGATTGTAGTCTGTTTTTACACGAACATTAAAGGCATTCGCAGCAATTGAAAAAATAACTTTAAGGGGGTATTTAATCTGTTGCATAGTTTAGGTATTCATTAAATAAAAAGTTACAAACAGGAAGGTTCCAAGTATTTTTGTCTTAAGAACAATATTAAATGTATAATTATTATCTTTATAGATTGGCAACAATATAAAGAAAATAAAAAAATTCAATTAACATTATGACTTTTTTTCAAATCCTTCTGAAAAAGGAAGTGACATAAATTTTTTTTACTTTTTTAAAATTTGTTTTTCTTTTCATCAAATATTCTGATGATTTTATTTCTATAAATACATCATTGGTGTTGAGACCCAATATAATATTTTTTTCATTTTCTCTAATTAAAAATTTAGTAATGGCTAGAATGAATCCTCCACCGAAAACTAATCTTCCTAACTATGAAAAAAAGCTTCAAGAATTATGGATGATTGATCAACTTGAAGAACTTAGCTCTCTTCAACTTCAGTAACTGCTCGAGAACCTTGAAGTCAGTCTGGAGAAAGTTAAAAAATTGGTGCTCCAACTAAAAGAGCGTGGTGTTTTATTCGCCTATAGCATTTTTGGATTTGTTTGGGCTCTTATGGAGGGTAGGGAAAACCCTTCATCTGGTTTCAATGTTGGGCCATCTAGACTACTGACATGGAAAAGAGAGAGCATTCCCTAAGCAAAGGATGAGTGCCCATGAGAAGATGCGCAAGCTAGTCTAGCAGAAGGAGAAAACAAGGGAGTGAAATTTTAGCTTTTATTTGGGTGGACATCCCATTAAGTTACCATACCTTTCATTTTAATCATATACAGTAGTATGTTTACTATGAAATGGAATGAATAGAATCTAGTGTCACTTGTTTAGTAAGTGATAATTTATCATTTATTGAAATTGGTATGTAAATATTGAATGTACAATAGTAAAAGATAAATTTTGAATTACACAAAGAAAAATCTTGTCAGTTAGCTTGAAGTACAAATGATCTCATTAAAAAAATAAAAACCTAAAAATAAAATTGATTTATGTGTACATCCTTAAGTCTAAAAATGTTCTATCTATTCAATATTCATGTGTTGATATTAAACGTTTTTTCATTAAATTTTATTTTTTAAATTTTTGTAAGAATAAAAACAGTAATAGTATTTGTTTTTAGCATAACAATATTAATTTTTATTAGTTATCTTTTCATTGTTCCTTATAAGTGATGATAATAATTTATTTAATTTTTATTGATAAGTAAAAAAGTACAAGAATACAAAATTTGACTTACCATCTATGAAAGAGCGGACAATTACTGAATTATATTAACCACAATAAAAATCTTATTGAACATAATTAAGTTATCATTTTTGAAACTGATCAAACTCATATTCTTTTTACAAATTTAGAGCATGTCAATCTCATAAAGTAAACTAGTCATTGAACGTTTGATGCGCGAATTCTAAAGAGAAAAATGAAACTAATTTGCTCCTGTTATAAATTGGTTGAAGTTGTAAATATAAGTTGTTGTAAAGTTTAACCATGTTATATCTCAGTGAACATTGGAATCTAGAAAGGAGTGCCCAATAAAATTCATTTCCAAGAGTTGACTTGAATAATATACTATTGTATCTCAAACGTACTTCGTTTTGAATGGGTATTATCAAAAAAGAGTTGAAACATCGAGGAGGGTTTGAATCTAAAATTTGGGGCTATTTAGGTAAGATTTAAGCTACTTTTGGACTAAATGTTTGTCCCAATTTATTGAAGTTTGAAGTTACAGTTAAATTGTATTAAAGTTATATTATAATTGAATGATGAGTTCTCCAAAAAATGAATTTTAAGTTTTGTATGTTGTTGTAGTTATGTTAAATTTTTTTGGATATTGTACGAACATTGTATACAATGTTGTACTAGTTTTTTTCAAAACCAATATGAACTTGTATAAAATTTATATAGTTACATACATGACCCAATTTGCCGGATCATGCAGGCACCAACTTGACTCTAGTCCGATAGGGGAACCCCTTACCTTCCATCTCATTTAAAATACAATTTCTCAAGAGAAATATATTTATGAATAAAAGTAATCAATTGAAAATGCCAAACCATCTTATATTTATAATCCCAAACAGTATTTCTTGAGCACCTGGTTAAGACATGTATAGGAGATTTTAGACGAAGTTATGAAAAAATAAAAGGCATAGCTTCGCCTGAGGAAAATAAGATGCAAAAGCTGATGATTAATACCTACCACTTAAATGTTAAAACTTCAACATCCTGTAACAAACCTACATCCCATAAAGGGTGTAGCAGGAGTAGAATCGGTATACCATATATACTGGTAAGCATCACCAGTTGAGTAAGATTAGTTCACGCAACACAATATAAAATCAACAACACCAATAGATAATTTCATGCAATAAATTTATGCCACTTGGTCATAGCTTATTGTATCACCTCAATGAGTCCATAAAAGATTAAAAATATATTTTTCATTTTAAAAGAGTCCCTAGCTATAAGCCCTAGATTTTCATTTTCACTTTGGATAATTGCAAAGATAGCCAACATAATTATTAAATACCTAGCACCATCATAAATATACATGTCCGTTACTAGTTACCCAACAATTTAACTATCATAGGATATCAAAAGTTGCAATTTCTGAAATTACAAATTGATGGAGGAGAAGGATTTAGGGTTAATAAATAGTAAGAGGCGAGAGAGAAACTTTGTGAAAATAAGAGAAAAAATTAAGAAAAATGAGTACTTTTACAATTTTTACCAGTGGAGTAATCTGATGTGGCAAAAAATTTTACTCCCTCATGCACCTAACAGATGTTGTAGAAAGTTTCTATGCCATGTGGACATTAAAGGAATTCGCGGCAATAGAAAAAATAACTTTAAGGAGGTATTAAATCTGATTCATAGTTTAGGAGTTCACTAAATAAAAAGTCACAACTGTAGGGGGATTTCAAGTATTTCTGTCTTAAGAAAAATATTGAATGTGTAATTATTATCTTTACAGATTGACAACTATATAAAGAAACAAAGAAGAGAATACAATTAACATTATGATTGTTTTTTCAAATCCTTCTGGAAAAGGAAGTAACATAACTTTTTTGTTTTTTTGTTCTTTGAGTTTATTTTCTTCAAACAGTATGACAATTTTGTTGCTATAAAAACACCATTGTTGTTGAGTCCCAACATATTTTTTTTAATTTTATCTAATTAATGATTTAGAAATGGTTGGAGTGTGTCAGATACCCAACACTGATGTTCCTAACCATGAAAAAAAGCTTCAAGAAATACGAATGATAGATCAACTTGAAGAGTTTAGCTCTCTTCAACTTTAATAACTGCTCGAGAACTGCAAAGTCAATCTGGAGAAAGATAAAAAATTGACGCTCCAACTAAAGGAGCATGGTGTTGTATTCCCTTATATAATCATTGGATCTGCCAGGGCTCTTATGTTGGCTAGGAATAATCCTTCGCCTGGTTTCATTGTTGGGCCATCTGGATCAGAGACAGAAAAGATAGAGAGCACTCCTCAAGCCAAGGATGAGTGCCAAAAAGAAGATGCGCAAGCTAGTCTATTAGAAGGAGAAAGCGAGGGAGTGAGATTCTAGATTTCATTAGTGTGGACATCCCATATAGTTATCGTATCTATCATTTTAATCTAATATTATGGTATGTTTATAATGAAATGGAATGACTAAAATCTATGGCTCTTGTATAGTAAGTGCAAATTTGTCATTTATTGAAATTGATATGTAAATGTTGAATGCATAATACTAAAAGATAATATTTGAATAACAAAAAGAAAAATCATGTCAGTTAGCATGAAGTAAAATGATATCTTTAAAATAAAATATAAACTTAAAAAGAATTGATTTACATGTAAATTCTTAAGTCTAAAAATGTTCTATCTGTTCAATATTCATGAGTTGATACTAAATATTTTTTACATTAAATTTTATTTTTAAAATTTTTTTATAAGAACAAAAAGAGTAGTAAAGTATGCTTAAGCATAACAAATATTAATTTCTATTAGTTATGTTTTCATTGTTCCTTATGAGCAATGATAATATTTTACTTTATTTTCATTGATAAGTCAAAAAGGTACTAGAATACAAAATTAACTTACCATCTAAGAAGGAGCACACAAATGGTCTAAATTATATTAACTATAATAAAAATCTTATTGAATATAATTAAGTCATTATCTTAGCAACGGCTCAAACTCATGTTTCTTTTACAAATTTAGAGCATGTCAATCTCATAAAATAAACTGGTCAACGCACATTTTTTCATGACCCAAGTCGCAGTGATTGGCACCCACATTGATCCCTCCCGATCGGCGAACCAATATTTCCCAGCTAGTTCATCCAATTTCAACATTCATACTATTAAATAAGCATTCTTATATTAAAAAGCGAAAGTTTTATAAAAATAAAAATAAATACTTGCAACATATGTCTATTACATCCCAGAAACTGAAAGTTATTATACTTGAGGACATCTACCTAACCACAATCTATGAGGAATAAAATAAGAAAATGATAAAATCCATGTCCGAACAGAGGACATCTTATTTCAGGAGGAACTGCAACAGTTTGGAAATGAAATCAACTCACTCCCAGATAATTCATCGTTGTCTCTATAGATGGGGTCGAGTGGAACTTCTTGGGTCGCAATCTTCACTTAAAAAAATAAGTGTAGGAGTAATATCAGTACGACACTTTATACTGGTACGCATCATCGGCCAACCATAAATAATTACGTATATACATGTAAAACAAACAAAATACATTCACTGAAATAGAGAGTCATTAGATAACACGAATTCTAGAACTAGTCAGAGTAAGGTGTTGATCTGGCCTCCTCACTTGATTGGGTGTCACGACTTGAGTCTGTACCCTGGACAAGACACGGTACTTGAAGTCATAAGTAACTCCAAGTCAATCCATGATCTATCATAACACTGGTAATCTGAGTAAAATCATAGCGGAAGATTTAAAAATAATACAAACCATTTATGAAGCAGAACTAAATCATAAAGCTTTATACAACTGATAACAAAACTGATAATCTGAATCTATGTCTGTGTCTGAAAGCCATCTATTTGATGAGTAGATTGGACAAGTCCCCAGCTAACTCTAACGTATACTGAATGAAACATAAGTGAAGAAAAATAAAATTGTCCTTGAAAAATGAGGAATCACCACTGGTGCAGCTGAAAACTCCTGGATAAAATCTGCTAACGGTGCTGAGACTAAGAACCTATAGTTGTATCATAAAACGATACAACATAGAAGGTATGAGTCAGTACTTTGAATGTACTGAGTAAGTAGGAGAAAACAAAATACAGAAAATAAAATATCTGAACTATAATGACATGCAATGACCAACTGAGATACTAAAACTAAATAAACTGAAATATACTAAGGTGGTCAATATGACCCTGTCTGATGATCAAAGACATGCCCTAATTCTAAGATACTGAATATGAACTAACTGTACTAAACTGAGTAAGCTGAAACTATTCTAAACTAAGCTAAACTGAGACTATACTGACTAGTGGGAAAGTCTATAACCAACATATAACCACATGAGCTAGACATGGAGTCCGATATATACACCCCACCGGTAGGACCCAATATACCTTTCTAGGGTATAAATGCATGAACTGGGTGATCAAAAGTCTGAGGATATAAGGCCAATAAAAATAACCTACGGTGGAAATATAGTTCTGAAAACCTGGGTGCGCTGGAACCCCGGCCAGCTTGGTGCTTAGTCCTACTCCCACTCGATAGTCCTAAACTGACTACTAAGCTGATAGCTCGAAATTGAGGCCCAAGACTAAGTTATAAATATCTATCTAGAAATACCCTGAGAGTCTTATCGGACCGAATTCAATAACTGATGTTCTAAGACTGGCCAGTGCTGCTTATCTGGAAGCGTCGCAACTGTCTAGAGAATAAACTGAAATCTGAAGCTAGTGTTCTAAGACTGGTCAGAGCTTCTTATCTAGAAATGTCATAACCATCTAAAGAACCACTAAAATCTAATAACTGAGTCTAATATTGAGAATTGGGAGGCACCAGTGACACCTTAAGAACTGACTGTAGTCAAACTGATCGATTGACATTTCTAGACTATACTGTATATGCTAATGATCTGCTGAGACTGGAATAACATGCATCTAACTGAGATTTCAATAAATACTAACAATATGGGGATATCAAGACTGATAGAATCAAGCTACAGGGAAACTAGTCCAATATGCACGATTTTACTCTTTTTCTTTTCTGAACTGAGATCTAGGGCTAAATCATTCCACTACATACTAGTTTCAAAAAAATTTTAAAAATAGGAAATAATAAAGCAGTTAATATCATGAGAAATGATCTTGGGCAGAATTATATGCCCAAGTGATACTCAAATGCTTCATTTCGTCTTTGTTATCTATCGTTATTTGTGCATTCTCATGTGATTTGTAGTTAAAATGTGAATTTATACTGACCAACATGATTAGTGTTGTTTTTCAGGTAAAATGGAATTTTGGGAAGCTAAGATACATGTTGGTAAAAATTAGGACTGGACTTGGAAGCAAGGAGTGGAAAAGGTCAAGGAAGAGCAGCAAAAATAAGGGCTCCGCGATGGAGCCGTGTCATGCTGCCATCGCGGAGGCATTCTGCCTCGGGTGATTTAATTTTGGCCATTTCTAGTGAAGCCTCGCATTACCTCTGTGACACAGAGGCAATGCCACGCGATGCAAGCCATGGCACATTGTGTACAATTACCTGGGACATCAATTTCCAGTGTAGGTGCGCGATAGCACCGTGGCATGTTGGCCAGGCTACGCGATGCAAGTCGTGGCACGCCAAGGTGAAATTTCTGAGGAGCCAAATTCCAGAGAGGGTCCACGATACCCCCGTGGCACAGAGGGAGTGCTCCACGATACACTTCGTGCCACGTTGCTTGTTATTCCGGAAAAAATTCCCACTAGTATAAATAGCACACTTAGGTTTATTTTTTAAACAGTCTGACTTGGTTGAGCAAGAACGTGGGTTACAGACAGTTGAGGGGAAGAAAATTCTAGGGTTCTTGACAGTTGAGGGGAAGAAAATTCTAGGGTTCTTCTCTATCTCTTTCTCTTTTATCTCAATTGTTTTGTATAAATTCTACTCATTTGATGATGTTTAATTCACAAATGAGTGGCTACATTCACTTCTTGCTGAGGTTAAGAACAATTGTAGTGGAATGTAATTGTTAATCATTTCAGTTTTCATCTTTTCTTCAATGGCTGTTCTATCAATTCTTGTTCTTACGACATTAATGTTTGGCCAATGTTAATGTATATCTAAAAAATTCAATTTTGATTTTGAAAAGAAAAAGAAATTGGAAAGATGTGAATTGGTAGGATATGATCTCTTCTTAGTTTGGGAAAATTGAGAATTGATTTACACTCAGAATAGAAATATATCTGAAAGTCTTATTAGTCAATTAAGGAATTGGTTTTGTATGGCTAGAACATGAAATTCTTTTATCACAGAAATGTAGATTGAAGGTTCATGATTCTTAAGTTGGATAGGAGACGAAAGTTCAATCCATAGGCAATAATTCTTGACTAGAAACCGAAGGAAAGATTAACTGAATTGTATCAATAAATTAATTCCCTGTATGTTCGTTTGAACCTCAACTTGCTCATTACTATTGTTCAGACTCACTTTATAATTTTGCCTTAGATTCGTATTAATTAGTAAACTCAAACTCTCAAAATATTATTTATTTGGTTGTCTGCATTCTTAAAGATATAGTTCATTAACACTTAAGTTAATTATTATCGTAGTTCAGTCCCTGTGGGATCGATACTTGTCTTACTTAAGCCACTTTACTACTTGTTCGACCACGTGCACTTGCGTGTAGTCACCGCAGAAGCCGAAAAAGTTTTTGGCGCCGTTGCTTGGTAAAATTGTTTTCTTAGTGTTAGTTTAAAATTTCTATATAAGTGCTGACAACTTGATCTTAGCCTATCTTTTGCAGATACTGAATTCTTGTGAACACTAGCAAGAGATAAGGAGTTGGTGGATTCATACATAGAGCCAGAAAGACAATTTCATTGTCAAAGAAGGGAAGCTCTAGAGAAAAAGCTACAGTTGCTCAGACAGACAATCCTGGAGCAACAACAGAATCCACCACTTGTGAGGGCAGTATTAGTGCCCGAGTAAATGGCAGCTAGGCCGGTTCGTGAAGTGGAAATCCCACATGCTAACAATGTTACGTCAAGTATTCGCAGACCAGAGCCAGGAGGGAGGTTTGAGCTTAAACAGAACATGGTGCAATTGCTGCACACCAGCGGGCAATTCACAGGTCTCCCTCACGAAGATACACAACAACATCTCCAAAACGTTTTAGAGATAAGTGACACTTACATCCCCGCTGGAGTATCATCCGACTACATGAGGCTTACATTATTCCCATTTTCATTATTAGGGGAAGCAAAGAGGTGGTTGAAAGCTGAACCACCTAACTCTATCACCACGTGGGATGATCTTGCAAGAAAATTTCTGATACGGTTCTTTCCATCCGGGAAAACAGCAAGACTTAGAAGTCAGATTCTAAGTTTTAAACTTATAGAGGGGGAGAATCTGTATCAAGCTTGGGAAAGGTTCAAATCATTGCTAAGGGATTGTCCTCACTATCACCAGTCCAATGATGTGTTGGTGCATACTTTAATAGAGGGTTTAGAACCCCACACAAAAATTTTGCTAGACTCAGCAGCTGGGGGACAAGCATTAGAAAAGACTTATGAGGAGCTGTATACTTTGTTAAATTGTATTTTGCAGGGAAATCCAGAGTGGAGTGCGGACTCTTCTAGAGGAGGAACAAGGAAAGCGGCAGGAGTCTTTGAAGTGGATGGTTTTACAGCGATCGTTGCACAGATAGCTGCATTGCAAAATCAACTCAACACCCACTTCAGAAATATGAGCTTGAATCAACCTCAAGCCCCAGTTAATGTTGTGCAGCAGATTTGGTGTGAAGTATCCGGTAGTAATGAACACTCAGCTAAGTATTGTGGTGCAAATCCAGATTCAGTGAACTTCGTTGGGAATGTACAGAGAAATAATCACCAGCAGTATGGCAACAATTACAACTCGAATTAGAGGAATCATCTGAATTTCTCTTGGGGTAGTAACAGCCATCAAGGGCAGAGTTCGAATCATGGTGCGCAGAGAAATAAAGGAGGGCAGCAGAATTATCAATCTCAATACAGAAGAAGCAATGCACCTCCTCCACCACCCACCAGCATTGAGGAAATGTTTAAAACAATGTTAGCTAACCAAGCTCAAATGCAGGCTGATTATGTGAAATTGGCAGCAGACATAAAAAATAGCCAGTTAGCTACAAAGGCGTTGGAGTACCAGTTTGGACAACTAGCTAGAGCTCAAAACACTAGGCCAAGAGGAGGACTACCGAGTGACACTGACTCGAAGCCCAAGCAGGTTAATGCAGTGACCACAAGGAGTAGTTTACAACTCAAGGAGGTGGAACCAGAAAGATCACCTAAGCAGTCAGGAGCAGTGGAGAAAGATAGGGAATATGATGATGAGAGGGGGAAGGAGAAGGCAGCTGAAGCAGAAAGACCACCACCCCCGTTCCCTCAAAGATTAAAGAAACACAAGGAGGAAGCTCGTTTCAAAAAGTTCATGGAGGGTCTTAAATAGGTACACATATATTTACCTTTGGTTGATATTTTGCAGGGAGTTCCTAAATATGCAAAGTATATCAAGGACATCGTAGCTAACAAAAGCAGATTGAAGGAGTATGCTACGGTGGCGCTTACTGAGGAGTGCACTTCCCGGATATAGAACAGGTTGCCAACAAAGCTCAAGGACCCTGGGAGCTTTACAATTCAGATAACAATTGGGCAAAGTATCCGAGCTTGCGGATTATGCGATTTGGGAGCGAGCATTAGCTTGATGCCGACATCGGTGTTTAAGAAGTTAGGGTTGGGCAGTCCCAGACCAACTACAGTAATCTTGCAGTTAGAGGAACGCTCTTTGGCCAGACCAGATGGCATTGTGGAGGACGTGCTGGTGCAAGTGGGCTCCTTTATCTTCCCGGTAGATTGTGGAGGACGTGTTGGTGCAAGTGGGCTCCTAAATATGCAAAGTATATCAAGGACATCATAGCTAACAAAAGCAGATTGACGGAGTATGCTACGGTGGCGCTTACTGAGGAGTGCACTTCCCAGATACAGAATAGGTTTCCAACAAAGCTCAAGGACCCTGGGAGCTTTACAATTCAGATAACAATTGGGCAAAGTATCCGAGCTCGCGGATTATGTGATTTGGGAGAGAGCATTAACTTGATGCCGACATCGGTGTTTAAGAAATTGGGGCTGGGCAGTCCTAGACCAACTACAGTAATCTTGCAGTTAGTGGACCGCTCTTTGGCCAGACCAGATGGCATTGTGGATGACGTGCTGGTGCAAGTGGGCTCCTTTATCTTCCCGGTAGATTTCATTGTCTTAGATTTTGAGCCGGATGCGGAATTCCCATTTATTTTGGGATGTCCTTTCTTGGCAACCGGGAGAGCTTTGATTGATGTAGCTGCAGGGCAGCTAACCATGCGAGCCCATGAAAAAGTGGAGGTATTTGATGTATATAACGCCATGAAGCTTCCGGCCATATATGAGGAGCTTTCAGCAATCAATGTGCTAGACCAAGTAGAAATTCATCAAATTGTTGATTTTCGAGATCCATTGGAAAGAGTGTTGATGAGCTCCGATCATTTCAAAGATAGAGATACTTATGAGATGGTGCAAATGTTGAATGAACCAAAGTGGTATCTTAGGAAGCATGACTTTCAGCCTTTAATGAGGTCCCTGGAACCATTGCCGAAACCATCTATTGAGGAAGCACCAAAACTAGAGTTGAAAAATTGCCTCCCCATTTAAAATATATCTTTTTGGGGGAAGATGACACTTTGCCAGTCATCATCTCCGCAGAATTGACGGAGGCACAGGTAAAGGAAGCATTGGTGGTTCTGAAAAGAAGGAAAAAAGCGATGGGCTGGCAAATGTCAGATATTCGGGGTATCAATCCGGCTTTCTGCACACATAGAATTTTCATGGAGGAAGGAGCAAAGCCAACTGTATAGCCTCAATGGAGGTTGAATCCGATGATAAAGGATGTGGTTAGGAAAGAAGTAATTAAGTGGCTTGATGCAGGTATGGTTTATCCTATTTTGAATAGCGAATGGGTCAGCCCCGTTTAGTGTGTCCCAAAGAAGGGAGGGATGACCGTGGTCACCAATGAGAAAAATGAGCTTATCCCTACACGCACCGTCACAGGCTGGTGGATTTGCATGGAATACAGAAAGCTAAATGAAGCCACAAGGAAAGATCACTATCCTATCCCGTTCATTGATCAGATATTGGACAGATTGGCTGGACAAGAATATTATTGTTTCCTTGATGGGTACTCTGGCTATAACCAAATAGCCATAGCATTGGAAGACCAGGAGAAGACTACTTTCACATGTCCTTATGGGACATATGCTTTTAGGCGGATGCCATTTGGTTTATGCAATGCACCCGCCACATTCTAGAGATGTATGATAGCGATCTTTCACGACATGGTGGAAGAATTCGTCGAGGTATTTATGGATGATTTTTCTGTTTTCGGTAATTCGTTGGTTACTTGTTTGTAGAATCTTGACAGGGTGCTAGCTCGCTGTGAAGAATCCAACCTTGTACTCAACCGGGAGAAATGTCATTTCTTAGTCAAGGAGGGTATCGTCCTTGTCCATAAAGTGTCTTACAAGGGATTGGAGGTCGATCGTGCTAAGATTGAAGTTATGAAAAGATACCACCACCTGTGTCAGTAAAGGGTGTTCGCAGTTTTCTCAGGCATGCAGGGTTCTACAGACGGTTCATTAAGAAACTTCTCTCAAATTTCTAGACCAATATGCAGGTTATTAGAAAAAGAGGTGAAGTTCGAGTTTGATGAAGATTGTGTCAAAGCATTTGAGGAGTTGAAGCAGAAATTGATAGAAGCACCTATCCTTATTTCTCCGGACTGGGAACAACTGTTTGAACTGATGTGTGATGCAAGTCATGTGGCTGTGGGAGCTGTATTGGGGCAGCGGAGGAATAGAATTTTTTCATTCTATTCATTATGCAAGCAAAACACTGGACGCTACCCAAGTTAATTATCCAGTCACAAAAAAGGAGATGCTAGCATTGGTATTTGTGTTTGACAAATTCAGGTCCTATTTGGTGGGTTCTAGAGTAGTGGTGTATACCGATCATGCAGCGATTCGATATCTGTTTAACAAGAAGGATGCAAAGCCCAGGCTGATCCGATGGATCTTGTTGTTGCAAGAGTTTGACCTAGAGATTAAGGACAAAAAGGGGAGCGAGAATCAAGTGCAGATCACCTATCACGATTGGAAAGCCAGTCGCATGTGAAGGAAGGTGACAACATCAAAGAGGAGTTCCCGAATGAGCAGCTCTTGGCAATAAGGGAAGCTGAGATCCCTTGGTATGCAGACATAGTGAATTTGCTAGTGAGTGGAGTCTATCCACCGGAGGCTATGCCTCAGCAGAGAAAAAAATTGAGGCATGATTGCTGGTATTTTATTTGGGATGATCCGTACTTGTTTAAGTAGGGACCGGATCAGGTTATGAGAAGATGCATCCCGGAGAGCCAGATTGCAGAAGTTTTTAGGAGTTGTCACTCTTCATTGTATGGAGGGCACCATGGAGACAAGCGGACAATGCACAAGGTGCTACAATCAGGTTTTTTTTGGTCTACACTATTTAGAGACTCTATGGCATATGTAAAAATGTGTGATAGATGTCAAAGGACAGGCACGATTGGTAGGAGGCAAGAGATGCCGCTGCAGCGTATATTAGAAATGGAGATCTTTGATGTATGGGGTATTAATTTCATGGGCTTGTTCCCACCGTCATTTGGTAATCATTACATCTTGGTGGCTGTTGATTATGTATCAAAGTGGGTTGAAGCAATAGCTTGCCCCAGGAATGACAACAAGTTGGTAACGAAATTTGTGAAAAAGCACATTTTCACAAGGTTCGGGACACCCCGAGCCATTATCAGTGATGGAGGGGCTCATTTTGTAAATGCAAGTTTCAAGAATTTGCTAGCTATATATGGGGTGCGCCACAAGGTGGCAACAACATATCATCCCCAAACTAGTGGGCAAGTGGAGGTGTCGAACAAAGAAGTGAAGCAAATTCTCCAGAAAACAGCGAATGCAAAATGTAGTGATTGGTCAAGCAAACTCGACGATGCGTTGTGGGCTTATAGAACTGCTTACAAGACACCAATTGGGACTTCTCCGTACAGATTGGTCTATGGAAAGGCGTGTCATCTACCGGTGGAGCTAGAACACCGAGCTTTTTGGGCCGTGAGGAAATTGAACATGGATCTAGAGCTAGCGGGTAAGAAGAGGCTGATGCAACTCAGCGAACTTGATGAGTTTCGTTGGCATGCTTATGAAAATGCCAAGTGCTACAAAGAGAAAATAAAGAGGTGGCACGATAAGCATATGGTGCATCGGATATTCGAGCCGGGGCAGAAAGTGTTGCTTTTCAATTCAAGATTGAGGCTGTTTCCAGGAAAATTGCAGTCCAAATGGTCAGGGCCGTTTGAGGTAGTGAGAATGACCCCACACGGGGCAGTGGAGTTGTGGCAAGAAGATCGAAGTGCCACGTTCTTGGTTAATGGGCAGCGTTGTAAGCATTACTGGGGTGAGGACGTTATTCGAGAGAAGACGTCCATCACTCTAGAGGATGATTGAGCGTAAATGGCGTCGAGCCGCGATGGTAAACCAGGCGCTGCACGGGAGGCAACCGGTGAAATTTTTATAACAGATGAGTAGAATTAGTTTGAAAAAAAAAGAGAAAAAAAGAAAAAAGAGAAAAAGAAAAAAATAAATAGAAAAAAAATTATGGTTGTGTTGAAACCTATGAATTCTAACCAATTACTTGTTGTGAAATGATTTTCAGGTGGAACGGAGGGCAAAAATGCAAAAAAAAGCTCAAAGGAAAAAAAGTCGAGGTGAGAAAAATAAAAATGGCATGACAGTGAGCCTACGCATTGGCTCCATGTCACGAAGGAGGGCCTCCGCGTTACCCTCCGTGACATGTTGAAGGTATTCTGGATTTTCTTAAAATATCCAGAACACCTACGCGATGTCTCCGTGTCACGAAGGAGGTGCTCCGCGTTACCCTCCGTGACACGTTGAGGGTCTTTTCGCGTCGGGTCACACCGGGTCACCAGGTAACCCGCGTGAAAAACCTCCTTTTTAACCCCAAATTCCTTCACTTTTTCCTATTCTTTCAATTCCTCTGCGACCAAAACCCCGAATACCCTCTTGCCCCAACGTGACACGGACCTAGGCACAAGATTACTTCAAGTTTTCTTCAATTTCATCGGATTAAAGGTATGTTCTTGAACTTTACCTCATTTTTGCTTGAAATTTCGATTTTTGAGCATGAGTAGTGATTGAAACTTTCCATAAGTGAAAATTGAGCTTGAATTCATTTAGGTTATGATTGATTGATGTTCATAATATCGTTGTGAGTATATGAACTCGATGAATGCATGTTTTAATGAATCTTTGTGAAATTGGTAGCTAGAGTTGGAATTTGAATAGGAAGAAGTCTAAACTTGTTTGAAATGTGAAAAAAATTGGGTTGTGCATGTTGGGTAATGTGAATTATGTCATGATTAATGATTGAATATGCTAAGTAGACAAGGGAATTTCGGAAAAATGAAATTGGTGAATTGCATAGGTTGTTGAGAACAAAAATTTGGCTAAGTGCTATGATGATATAAGGGTATCGATGGCAATATTGTTATTCATTGTACGAAGTCTGAGTAGTACACAGTAATTATTCCATCGAATTAATGAAGGCACTAAGAATGTTGACTGCAAAGATTGTGAAATCATGAATGTCTTGCCGAATTGTTTTAATTACGGCTAAAGACTAAGTGTGGGGTGATTCAATTAAACCCAACCTTAGTCGTAGCTAGTTATGATTTGAATAACATTGGGATTGTATGGTTATATGTGCAGGAACAATGTCGGGCAGACAAGATAAAGGAAAGGGCACATCCACATCAGGCGCCGGCAAAAAAAAATTTGATTGGGAACAGCAGTCCCAGCAGAACCAGCGGTTCTGAGAGGCCAACGCCGACAATACGGAACCCAATGGGTGACTGATGAAGGGAAGAAATGGTATGCAAAAAACAAAGAAACCAAATACTTCCCGGAAGAGCATATAGCAAGGGAACCGCTGGCACAGGAATTTCCGAGGATTGTACACCAGATTGACACCGTCGGGCTGAACTTCATCTTAGAAGAGCCCAAGGAGTGCAATCTCCATCTGATTCAGGAGTTCTATGCCAAGTGGAACCCGACCCTCCGCAGTCACACCATCAAGATAAGAGGGCAGGTTGTCACTTTTGAGCCCCATCACTTGAATGCTATATTGGGGGCGGGACACAGACGCCCATGTACTCCGGTAGCTAAATATTACTCCACCTTATGCGGACATTAGACGCACTCTATGTGGAGCCCGTTCAACAGCACGGTGGAGCAGGCACAAATAGAGGGGCTACCATCAGACACTGCCTTACTCTAAGATGAACAGGGAAGCCAGGATTTGGCTAAAAATTATGTGTTCCTGCCTGATCCCGGGGGTGCACATGACAGATGTCACTCGGGATCGAGTGTGCTTGGTGTATGCCTTGATGAAAGGGCTTGAGATAAATGTTGGGGCGGTAATCATTTCCGCCATGAAGAGAGCCCGCTTACATCAAGGGCACAGGTATGGGTTTGGTGGTCTGCTCACCACGTTCCTGAGGGGCCAAGATATTGAGGAGGAGGCCCTAGATTACATCCCATAGATTGACAGTAGTACCCTGGATTTCACAAAAACCAAGGCACCTGACACTACTCATGGGCCTATTCTCACACTAGCCGAGCGACATGCTCGGGATGATCAGTATATGGCCCGCATGTACGGAATGCAGATCCTGCAGTTGCACATTGGCAGGAGGCCAGCAACAGAAGATGAGCTTTGGCAGCTCGACTTGGATTACCCCTTCGGCAAAAATGCTCGGACTCTATGCCGAGTGGGGCCAGCTTTTGTGGAGCCTGTAGATGATGATGTCCCCACTGATGAGGAGACCCGCCGTGAGGACTCAAATGTTGAGTCAGATGAGGACAGCTGGGGCGATTCGGATATGGGAGACGAGGCAACGACACCTGATGAAGAAGTGGAATACTTCGATTGATCAGGGAGTTTCACCACCCACCTTTGTGATATGTTGAATTTTGTGAACACTGGGGACAGTTTTCGGTTTAAGTGTGGGGTGGGAGTAGTTAGGTGCTAGCTGTTTCGTTGTTGTTTTTGTTTATGTGGATATGTTGTATTGTTGTGCCTGTGAAAAATGTGACCCTGTGACTCTTTGTGATGTGTTTTGTAATTAAGTGGTGTTGTAATGAATGTTACGTTGTTGTGTGTTGTGTGAGCTGTTGTTGAATGGTTATTGTGTAAATATTTTTGTTTTCTATCGAAATTAAAAAATTTTTAAAATTTTTCGTTAAATTACTTTTATTTTGGGTTTCTCGGCTTTTGTTTTTGGTGCTTTTACCGAGAATAGTCCCATTGAACCGAAGTCGTAATTAGTGACCGTTCCCTATGATGGATGGATGACGAACGTCTTAAGGGAAATGTAGTCGATAGGAGTAGTTTCTCTTTATTTTCTTTCTTTTGTTTGTTTCCCAAACGTGTCGCTACTTCATGGTTCGAAATTCTCGTTACGTGTTGTACATGATATTATGTTGCAAAGGTGATTCGTATGAAAGCATGCAAATGCATAAACACATTGAGATACCTAGGCCATAGAGTTCGATTCGGTGTGATCGAGGCGTAATATTGAATTCTTGTAATTAGCTGATTGAAGAGTCTGTGAATATGTCTTGAGTTGAGCATATGCAATGAGTGTGAGGTAAGTTTTCGATTATTCCATGCTATTGTGAAGTGTCTAGAACTTGCCTGGTGTGTGTACGAAACGAAATGAAGGATGTGTATTGTAGGAAAGTATGTAGGCATTTCTTTGATTAAACTGAAAGTTTTTCCATTATCATACCTACCTTGAATGTACATCCTAATTAGCCCCATTGAGCCTTTAGCCTATTTTTTTCTTTCTTTGAGGAGGTACAAACCGAGCTTAATCCCTTCTTTTCATTAGCCTTGAATTTGATCCAAAACTCTTAAGCGCTCAAGAAAAACAATTTTCCCACAGTGTAAAGGAGTGAGAATTGTGAAAAGAAAGGAAAAGCGAAAGTGGTGAAAGTTAAAGAAAAGGTCGAAGGTGCACTTGATGAAATTAAATAAAATAAAATGTATAACTAATCTTGGTTATTAAGTCGAGTGTGCTTAAATAAATGGGAACAAAAACAAAGAAAAATTTCAATAATGAGAAGATGAAGGAAGAAACAATGCCCATAATGATGGTGGGATGTATTGAAAAGCGCTTAAGGAAGCTAGTTGCTATTATTGGTTAGCCCAGTATTTACTAGTTCCTTAGCTTACATTACAACCCATTATGTCCTACGTGATCTTACATCATGCGTCCTTATATTAGTGGAGTAGTACACTAGAGGCAAGCCTATGGTTCATGACATGATGCATGTGAATTCTTTGGGAGAGAGAGCGAAATTGTGTTCATATACCCCTACATGTAATTCTTTGGAAATCGTATGATTGCAAATGGGGAGATTCTCTTGTGTTGTGAGGGCACATACTTGACGAGAGATTAAATTTCGTGTCGGATGTCTTGATCAGTTGATTTGCATGAGTTTGCCGAGATCGAGAGTCGATTCATGAGTCTAGGAGGTCTTAATGTGGGGTATGTCATTGTGTTGATAAGACCATGCATGTTTTCTTGATGATTTGCTAGATGAAATAATCGGTATAGCTATAGCTTGAATTGTCGAGCCAAAGTAGCTATGCGTGGGTGTCAATTGCATGAGATGTGAGAGTATTGTTCAAGGACGAACAAGGTTTTAAGTGTGGGGTAAGTGATATTGGGTAGAATTATATGCCCAAGTGATACTCAAATGCTTCATTTCGTCTTTGTTATCGATCGTTATTTGTGCATTCTCATGTGATTTATAGTTAAAATGTGAATTTATACTAACCAACATGATTAGTGTTGTTTTGCAGGTAAAATGGAATTTTGGGAAGCTAAGATACATGTTGGTAAAAATTGGGAATGGACTTGGAAGCAAGGAGTGGAAAAGGTCAAGGAAGAGCAGCAAAAATAAGGGCTCCGCGATGGAGCCATGTCAAGCTGCCGTCGCGGAGGCATTCTGCCTCGGGTGATTTAATTTTGGCCATTCCCAGTGAAGCCTCGCATTACCTCCGTGACACGGAGGCAATGCCACGCGATGCAAGCCGTGGCACGTTGAGTACAATTACCTGGGACATCAATTTCCTGTGTAGGTGCGCGATAGCACTGTGGCACGTTGGCCAAGCTCCGCGATGCAAGCCATGGCACGCCAAGGTGTAATTTCTGAGGAGCCAAATTCCAGAGAGGGTCCGCGATACCCCCGTGGCACGGAGGGAGTGCTCCGCGATACAATCCGTGCCACATTGCTTGTTATTCCGGGAAAAATTCCCACTAGTATAAATAGCACACTTAGGTTTATTTTTAAACAGTCTGACTTGGTTGAGCAAGAACGTGGGTTACAGGCAGTTGTGGGGATGAAAATTCTAGGGTTCTTCTCTATCTCTTTCTCTTTTATCTCAATTGTTTTGTATAAATTCTACTCATTTGATGATGTTTAATCCACAAATGAGTGGCTAAATTCACTTCTTGCTGAGGTTAAGAACAATTGTAGTGGAATGTAATTGTTAATCATTTCAGTTTTCATCTTTTCTTCAATGGTTGTTCTATCAATTCTTGTTCTTACTGTATTAATGTTTGGCCAATGTTAATGTATATCTAAAAAATTCAATTTTGATTTTGAAAAGGAAAGAAATTGGAAAGATGTGAATTGGTAGGATATGATCTCTTCTTAGTTTGGAAAAATTGAGAATTGATTTGCATTCAGAGTAGAAATATATTTGAAAGTCTTATTAGTCAATTAAGAAATCGATTTTGTATGTCTAGAACATGAAATTCTTTTATCACAGAAATGTAGATTGAAGGTTCATGATTCTTAAGTTGGATAGGAGACGAAAGTTCCAATCCATAGGCAATAATTCTTGACTAGCAACCGAAGAAAATATTAATTGAATTGTATCGATAAATTAATTCCCTGCATGTTCGTTTTAACCTCAACTTGCTCATTACTATTGTTCAGACTCACTTTACAATTTTGCCTTAGATTCGTATTAATTAGTAAACTCAAACTCTCAAAATATTATTTATTTGGTTGTCTGCATTCTTAAAGATGTAGTTCATTAACACTTAAGTTAAGTCCCTGTGGGATTGATACTTGGCTTACATAAGCTACTTTACTACTTGTTCGAGCACGTGCACTTGCGTGTAGTCACCGTAGAAGCCGAACAAGAAATATTCCACTTGAAATCTTAAAGAAATTTGTCTGAAAACTTTCTACATTTTGAATCCACAGGGCTGTAACTAATAGAGAAAATAGAGAAGGGTTTTGGGGACACAAGGGAAAAACTATTCCCTTGTTGAATTCCCACATACCTGGAGAAGAAATCTCTGGAGAAGAGAGCTTGAACTTCTGCAACTGACAAGGAGCCCTAGCTCTTGCTTGAGAGGAAAGGTCTGGATTCTATGATCGTTTTCTAAGAGCTTACGTGGGGAATGACGGCGAAAACCGCTTAACCCCTCTAAATTCTCTAGAAATATGCTTAAAATGACGTATTTTAGGGACTAAATAGGTAGGAAATTATAAAAATATCCCTGGAATAAAATCTGAAAAACTGACCAACAAGGAACCAACAGGTCACTCAACGAGTCGTTGGTCCTACTATTCGGGTCCTGGGTTCACTGGGTCTGCCAACGGGGGATACCAAGACTCGTTGGATCAACCAACGGGTCATTGGCTCCTTTGTGGCCACTGGACAAGGAAACTTGGAAGTCTTGACAATGGGCAACACAATGACTCGTTGGTGGACCCAACGGGTTGTTGTGTCTAGTCGTTACCTTCATTGGAACAAGTCTAAGGATTTCAGAGCTTGACCACATGGGTGGTCACAACGACTCATTGTGGGATAAAATGGGTCATTGTTTTCACTCGTCATCACTGAAGGGAGGTTTCTGGGGTCCTCAACCAATGACTCACACCACGAGTTGTTGTTTCTAACGATGACTCATTGGTTGAGTCGTGGGGTCCTGTAAGAGGGACTTCTGAGCTGGGGACCAACGAGTGATAGGACGACTTGTTGTTTCTCACAATAGGTCGTTCCTTGTCCCTTTGGTTCCCAAAGGACCACATTGGGCTAACCATGACAGACACAACGAGTCATTAGAGCTGACCACGACTCGTTGTCTCAATCGTTCTGAGGAAAGTTTTCTGGTTTTCTTCTGGATTTATCTTGCAAAGTCTGATTCTGGTTTAGGAAAGTTTTGGGGTGTTATAATATCTGCCCCTTGGGATCATTCGTCCTCGAATGAAGACTAAAACTACTGGAAACCTAGGAAAAGAGCTATAATTCCTAGATTGAGACTATGAGCTAGTTTCTGAAGGAGTAACTGACTCCGAACTAACTTAACCATGCTAAAAGAGCTGATGCAACTAGAATGCACATTGAAAATCTGAATAGAGCTGATGAGTACGGAGCTGAACAAATTACTGAGGAGCGATTTAGTACCTGATGTTGGAACTGAACTGGAAGGGAATAAGTGAGGGTATCTGGCCATCATGTCTACTTCTACTTCCCATGTGGCTCCCATAACTAGCTAGTTCCTCCACAAAACTTTCACCGAAGTGACTTCTTTATTTCTCAGCTTACAAACCTGACGGTCAAGGATATGAACTGGGATCTCTTCGTAAGAGATACTATCTTTTATTCCCACACTATCTAGTGGCACAACTGAATTTGGATCACCTATGCAGTTTTTCAATAGTAACACATGGAAGATTGGGTGCATAGATGCTAACTCTAGAGATAGTTCTAACTCACATGCCACACTGCCAATTTGCTTCAGAATTCTATAGGGTCCCATATATCTTGAACTGAGTTTTCCTTTCTTCCCGAATTTCATTACCCCTTTCATGAGTGAAATTTTTAGATAAACCCAATCATCCACTGCAAATTCTAACTCTCTTCTCCTCACATCAGCATAGTATTTCTGATGTCTTTGCACTATTTTCAACCTCTTCCTGATGAGTTGTACCTTCTGCATGGCCTCATGAACTGAGTATGGCTCTATCATGTAACCTCAAACCACCCGATAGGGGATCTACACCTGCTACCATACAATGCCTCAAACGGGGCAATCTGGATACTAGAGTGGTAGCTGTTGTTGTACGCAAACTCGATGAGAGGTAGGTGATCATCCCAACTTCCCTTGAAATTGATCACACACGCTCTCAACATTTCTTCCAAGTTCTGAATAGTCCGCTCAGTTTGTCCATCTATCTGCGGGTGAAAAGCTGCGTTGAGCTTGACCTGGGTACCGAGTCCTTTCTAAAATGACTTTCATAAATGCGAGGTGCATTGGGTACCTCTATTTGAAATAATGGACAAGGGCACCCCATGTAGTCTGACTAACTCCCGAATATAAATCCTAGCATAATCCTCGGCTGAGTCTATAGTTTTAACTGAGAGGAAATGTGCTAACCTAGTCATTTGGTCTATTATCACCCAGATTGAGCCATGCTACCGATGGTTACGAAGTAGACCTGTAATAAAATCCATATTCACTTCTTCCCACTTCCATGTGGGTATGCTGATATCCCGAGTCATACCTCCCACTCTCCGATGTTCCACCTTGACCCGCTGGCAGTTCAGGCACTTAGCCACAAATTCCGCTATGCCTCTTTACATGTCGTTCCACCAGTAAATTTCCCATAGATCACGGTACATCATAGTAGCACCTGGGTGGATAGAATATCTCAAACTATGTGCTTCATCCAGTATCTGCGGCCTCGGGTCACCCACATCCGGCACACAGAGTCTACCCTGGTAACGGAGTACACCATCTCCCCTTTGTGAGAAAGCTTCCATTTCTTTTCTGAGAACCGCCTCCTTCAACTTAATTAGTATGGGATCTCCATCCTGCCTTACCTTAACTTCAACTACTAATGAGGAATCTGATTCACTCTACACCACTACTCCGCCCTCAGCTGTATCAACCAACTGCACTCCCAACCGAGCTAACCGGTGAATATCCTTTTCCAGTTCCTTTTAACCCTCTTCAACATGAGCCATGCTCCCCATAGACAACCTGCTTAGAGCTTTAGCCACCACACTGGCTTTACCCCGGTGGTACTGCACACTCATTTCGTAGTCCTTCAGTAGCTCCAACCACCTTCTCTGATAAAGATTTAAATCTTTATATCTAAACACATACTGAAGGCTCTTGTGATTGGTGAAAACATCCATGTGAGCCCCATAAAGGTAGTGCCTCCATATTTTTAATGCCAACACCATTGCTTCCAACTCCAGGTCATGAGGTGGGTAGTTCTTCTCATGAACCTTGAGCTTTCTGGAGGCGTAAGCTGTCACCTTACCCTGCTACATTAGAATGTAACCGAGTCCAACTCTGGAAGCATCACAATACACCATGAACCCATCTGTTCCTTTCGGCAAGGTTAACACTGGAGCGGTAGTGAGTCGAGTCTTGAACTCCTGGAAACTCTTCTTACACGCATCTGACCACTAAAATTTCACCTTTTTCTGAGTCAACCTAGTTAGAGGATATCCAGTAGAGGAGAAACCTTCCACAAAACGTCAGTAATAATCGGCTAGATCCAAGAAAGTTATGATTTTGATTGGGGAAGTAGGTCTGGGCCAGTCTTTTACCACTGCTATATTTTGAGGATCTACCTGAATACCTTCACTCGAGACCACGTGACCAAGGAAAGCCACAAAAATCATCCAGAATTTGAATTTGCTGAACTTAGCGAACAACTTGGGGCCTTTGAGTGTCTGTAGCACTATCCTCGGATGGTTGGCATGTTCTTCCTTGATCCTTGAGTATACTGGAATGTCTTCAATAAATACAATGAAGAACATGTCTAGATATGGCTTGAAAACCCTGTTCATCGGGTCTATGAAAGCTGGGGGGAATTACCCAGTCCATAGGACATAACCACGAATTTGTAGTGACCATATCGAGTTCTGAAAGCTATTTTCGGTATGTCACACTCTCTAACTCTTAGCTGATGGTACCCCGACTTGAGATCTACCTTGGAGAAACAACTGGCTCCCTGAAGCTGATCAAACAAGTCTTCAATCCTGGGTAGGGGATACCTATTCTTAACTGTGACCTTATTCAACTGATGGTAGTCGATACACATTCTGAGGGTATCGTCTTTCTTCCGCACAAATAATACTGGGGAACCCCATGGAGAGATGTTGGGCCTGATGAAACCCTCATCTAGGAGATCTTTTAGCTACTCCTTCAACTTCTTAAGCTCAGCTGGACCCATTCTATAAGGAGGGATAGAGATGGGCTGAGTGTTTGGAAGGAGGTCTATGCCGAAGTCTATTTACCGCATAGGAGGGACTCCGGGAAAATCTTTGGGAAACACATCAAGGAACTCGCAGACAACTAGAACTGACTAAATAATTGGGGTCTTAGAGCTAGAATCTTTAACCCAAACTAGATGATAAATACACCCTTTTGAAATAAGCTTTCTGGCCTTAAGGTAGGAAATAAACCAACCCTTAGGCGCTAAACTACTGCCCGTCCACTCTAAAACTAGCTCATTAGGGAACTGATATCTGACGACATTAGTTATACAGTCGACTGAGGCATAATTAGAGTGTAACCAATCCATGCCAAGAATGAGGTCAAATTCAACCATGTCTAACTTTACAAGATCAACTGGAATGACCTTATTCAAGATTGAGACTGGGCAGTTTCTATACACCTGGCTGGCTCTAATTGACTCACCGACTGCGGTGGAGACTAAGAATGGTTCTGAGCGTACTTTTGGACTGATATCAAAATGGACAGCTACATAGGGAGTCATGAATGATAATGTGGCTCCTAGATTTAGTAGGGCATACACATCTAGTTGGAAAAGGCATAATATACCCGTGACCATATCAGGTGAGCTCTCCTGATCCTGACAAGAGGACAAAGCATAAAAATGGTTTTGGCGCTGGCCACCATCCGTACCTGAAGTGTTGGCCTGATGAGCTGGTCGGCCTGCTAGAGCTGCTGAAGTGGTGGATTGTTATTTCTTACGTCCTGCTGATGGGCATTCTCTAAGCCGATGGCCTAGCTGTCCACACCCAAAGCAACCCTCTCTTCCCTGAAGGCATTCCCCTAGATGGTTCTTGCCACACTTAGGGCAAGCTGGGTAGCGATTTCTAGCACTATAACTTTTGGACTGTGAGCCAGATGCTCCACCCCTCTAATCCTTGCGGGACTGGAAAGTAGGGGCGCTGGCTGAAATGGGTGTTGGAGACCTCTGCTGCTGCTGCTGTGGCCGGCTACTACCACCAGACCTCTGGTAGTCATAATCTGATTGGCCAGTCCTTGTCCGCTTGTTCTCCCACTCCAAGTCTTTTAGTTTTTCTTCCTCAATCTGTTGGGCATGAACGATGAGGCTGGAGAGATCAATATCTTTAATAAGCATTGCAGTCCTGCACTCCTTGAGGACCAAGTTCAATACTCCATTGATGAATTTCAGCATGCAAGCCCTTGGATCGGCTAACATCTCTGGAGCATATTTAGAAAACCTTGTGCACTCCAATGCATACTCTTCCACCGTTCTATTTCCCCATTTTAGATTCATAAATTCTGCCACCTTAGCCTGAGCTCCCGGGTGAAGTATCTGTCTAGGAAGACTGTAGTGAACTCCTCCCACTCCACCGGTTCTGCTCCCATTGGTCTCCCTTCCTTCCTTCCTTCCACTGATCGTACCAGATCTGGCTACCCCTTTCAGCTGGTAGGCAGCCAGGTCAGTATTCTCAGAGGAGCTAACACCAATGATTCGGGTGATCTTTCTAATCTCATCCACGAACTCCTGTGGGTCCTCTCCTACCTTAGATCCATGAAAAACTAGAGAGATCACCTGGTGAAGTCCCAAACTCGAGCAGCTACTGCAGACCCAATAGTATTGACCAGAACCACCTACTGGTTCACCTGGTATTCTTTGTGCGAGCAGCTGGATTGCCACTCTGAACTCTGCATTAGTACTTTGAATGTACTGAATAAGTAGGAGAAAACATAACATAGAAAACAAATATCTGAACTGTAATGTCATGCAATGACCAACTGACATGCTAAAACTGAATAAACTGAAATATACTGAGCTGGTCAATATGACCTTGTCTGATGGTCAAAGATATGTCCTAATTCTGAGATACTGAATTTGAACTAACTGTACTGAACTAAGTAAGCTAAAACTATTCTGAATTGAGATAAACTGAGACTATACTAACTAGTGGGAGAGTCTATAACAGACATACAACCACGTGAGCTAGACGTGGAGTCTAATGTATACACCCCATCAGTAGGACCCAATATACCTTGACAGGGTATAAAGACATGAACTGTGTGATCACAAGTCTAGGGCTATAAGGCCAATAAAAATAACCTACGGTGGCTATGTAGTTCTGGGAATCTGGGTGCGTTGGAACCTCGATCTGCTTGGTGCTAAGTCCTACCCCTACTGGATAGTCCTAGACTGACTACTAAGCTTATAGCTCGAAATTGGGGCCTAAGACTCAGTCAGAAATACCTATCTAGAAGTACCCTGAGAGTCTTATCGTACTGGATTCTGTAACTGGTGTTCTAATACTGGCCAGAGCTACTTATCTAGAAGCGTCATAACCGTTTAGAAAACAAATTGAAATCTGAAGCTGGGGTTCTAAGATTGGTCAGCGCTACTTATCTAGAAATGCCATAACTGTCTAAAGAACCACTAAAATGTGATAATTGAGTCTAATAACAATAACTGGAAGGCACCATTGACACCTCAAGAACTTACTGTAGTCAAACTGATCAGCTCACATTTCTGGACAATACTGAATATGCTAATGATCTGGCTGAGACTGGACTAACATGCATCTAACTGAGATTTCAACATATACTAACAATATGGGGATCTCAAGACTGATAGAATCAAGCTACAGGGAAACTATTCCAACACGTGAGATTCTACTTCTACTAAACTAAGAACTAGGGCTAAGTCATTCCACTAAATAATATTTTCACAATATTTCTAGAAATAGGGAATAATAAAGCAGTTAAAATCATGAGAAATATTCCACTTGAAATCTTAAAGAAATTTGTCTGAAAACTTTCTACATTTCGAATCCATAGGGTTGTAACTGATATAATAAATAGAGAAAGGTTTTTGGGGACACAAGGGAAGAACAATTCCCTTGTTGAATTCCCACATACTTGGATAAGAAGAACGTCTCGAGATTCAAGCAATTGTGGACGATATAAGTAAATACGTTCCTTAGAAGTCTCTAGAGAGGAGAGCTTGAACTTCTGCAACTGACAAGGAGCCCTAGTTCTTTCTTGAGAGGAAAGATCTGGATTCTATGATCGTTTTTTGAGAGTTTACATGGGGAATGAGGGGGAAAACCGTTTAACCCCTCTAAATTATCTAAAAATATGCTTAAAACAATATAGTTTAGGGACTAAATAGGTGGGAAATTATAAAAATATCCCTGAAATAAAATCTGTAAAACTAACCAACAAGGAACCAACGGGTCACTCAATGAGTCATTGGTTGAGACCACGGACTCATTGGGACCAGTCGTTGGTGCTACTATCCGGGTCCTAGGCTCACTGGGTCTGGCAACGAGGTATACCATGACTCGATGGATCAACCAATGGGTCGTTGTCTCCTTCTGTGGTCACTGGACGAGGAAACTTGGAAGGCTTAATGATGGGCAACACCACGACTCGTTGATGGACCCAACGGGTCATTGTGTCCAGTCGTTACCTTCACTGGAATAAGTCTAAGGATTTTTGAGCTTTCCCTTATGGGTGGTCACATACACCGGGTCATTGTTTCCTCTCGTCATCACTGAAAGGGGGTTTTGGGGTCCTTAACCAATGACTCACACCACGAGTCATTGTTTGTGACAACGACTCGTTAGTGGAGTCGTGGGGTCCTGGAAGAAGGACTTCTGAGCTGGGACCAATGAGTGATAGGATGACTCATTGTTTCTCACAATGGATCATTCCTTGTCCCATTGTTTCCTGAAGGACGATATTAGGTTGACCACGACTAACACAACGAGCCATTAGAGCTGACCACGACTCGTTGTCTCAGTCGTTCTGAGGCAAATTTTCTGTTTTTATTTTGGATTTATCTAGCAAGGTCAGATTCTAGTCTAGAAAAGTTTTGGGGTGTTATATTGGGATTCTCTGCAATAGTGGGGTGACCACAACAGTGGACTCGCCACAGCGGTAAGGGTACTATTGCAGCAGTACTGCATAGGCAGTAACTCGATAATCAGTTCATCAACTCCATATGATTTATACATAGTTGCAATTTCAATAGTCAACTCACTACTGATCACATGGGATATAAAATTGATTCCTCAACAATCAATTCATCAACTCATCACAGACTCATACATAGCTTTATAAGTATAAGAAAGTACATCAACATTGCAACCACTTGTAAACTAAGCATGCAAGGATTTTAGTTTCTCCAGGTCCTCATACTTTTGAACCAATTTTTACTCTTGGGGTCCTCCCTTGATATCGTACGATCAGTGATGTATCGGGCACACACCTCCGTCACATCCATAAATACACTCAATACTAAACATCAATGTACAGACATGTCAGAGGGTCATATTTCTTCCCTTCTAGTCATGACCTGCAAGGGACTCTAGAAATCTATGTACAATACCAGCGTGATACCTACTCCCACTCATCTGCTCGCCCCAATGCTCCCCTCGTGCATGAGCCACTTATCCCAGGATAAAGCATGTTATCCACTTCCATTCTCCTATTCTATATATTATCAAACGGTCAATTAGTATTTCTTTTCAGAGGCATCAAGTTGCCCTCATCAACTTGGTTAATTTACGAATATTCAACCATTTACATGGCAATTTTTAAAGGACACATACAACATCTCAATGCACCCCAAATTTCACAACAACATTTATTAACATTCATCATCTCAAGCTCACTTTACAAGCATATTTAACACATCATCACATTAGGGACAATTAGTGTCTGAAGACCAACTAAGCATGTTGTCACTCCACAAATACACCTCATCATATAAAGTCTAACTCCTTATAAAATCATAAGCTACCTCGATTGTCGAAAGAGAGAATTCAACTATTCCGAGCAGCTTTGCCTTTTTGTAAAGCCTCTGAACATTCAAAATCTAACACCGGTAAAGGAAAATCACATTCAATCATCTACACTTCATTCGGGCCTAGAATTTCAGTTCTACCTCATTTTACTTGATATCACGATCAAATTTAATATTCCAATTATTGATTTATCATGTTCTATCCCCACATATGTTATCCAAAATTGTTCTAGGAATTTTTTACTCCAAAACCCTTTTTAATCAGTTTTAATGCAAAAAGGTCCAACCTTTAGCGAATTCTAAATCAAAACACCATGGTGGAATAAGCATTTCATAGTCACATTCCTCCTAGAAAGTGCTAGTTACCCACTTTTAGGCCTAGGAATCAACATCAAACCCTTCTCCTTCAAGTCACCCTATTTTCCATAACCTAGGATTTTTATCTTAGAGAACACCATCTAAGACCACCTATTGATTCTAAGGTGTTAGGAAATCGAAAGGGGAGAGAACTCGTTAAGAAACGTACCTTGCGAAGAACAATAGCCGCAGCTTCTGAAAAATTTCCCTAACATTTCTTCGAAATCGTTCCTTAGATTTAAAGGTGAAAACCCCCCAAATTCTAATTTAAACCATCACACTACCTCACATCATCCATTGTAGTGATCGTATTTCTGCTATAGCGGGCCATGAACACCCCCCCCCCCTAATGGGGTACACAACTATTAGTCTTTCTTTTCCTCTATGGTAGACCTTTGACCGTCATGATGGCCTCGCTGTAGTAGCACCCCCATCACTGCAGTGGTTCCCATTAACCCAACTCTAAATCCAACTCCCGCAGCACTTCCCACCATGGACCTAAGCAAAAATAGGGTGTTATGGAAATAATTCCCCCATAATGAAAGATGGGTCGTTACATCAGATACCAACTAAAACAATGTTCATCCCTAAACAGTCAAAGAAAGTAGGGCAAAGGAAATATCTGACTCAACAAATAGCTGGGGGTATTTGTCTCGCAAGTCTACTTCAGTCTCTCAAGTGGCTTCCTCTACTAGATGATTCTTCCACTGGACCTTTATAGTCACAATCTCCTTCAATCTCAACTTACGGACCTCCCTGTCTATATAACCATTGGCTTCTCTTCGCAAGATAGATTCTCATCAAGTAGCACTAAATCCCATCGAATGATGTAAGAGTCAAACCCGTGATATTTCTTTAGTATGGAGACATGGAATATCGAATGTACTCAAGACAAACCTAGCGGCATGGCCAGTTCATAAGCTACCTCTTCCACATGTTGAAGGATTTCAAAATGGCCCAATGTACCTTGTGCTGATATTGCCCATTTTCCAAACCACATCACCACCTTGATATGGGAAACCTTGAGCAAGACATGCTCTCCGACCAAGAACTTCATATCTCTCACCTTTCGCTCTGCATACTACTTTCGCTTGCTTTGAGCTAGCAAGAGCCTTTCCTGAATTATCCTAAACTTCTCTAAGGATTTTTTTAACAAATTAGTGCCCCATAGCCTAACCTCGAACACATCGAACTAGCCAATAGGGGATCTACACTTTTTCCCATATAAGGCCTCAAATGACGCCATGCCAGTGCTTGAGTGATAGCTGTTGTTGTATGCAAATTCTTCCAAGGGTAAGAACATATCCTAATAACCACCAAAGTCGATCACACAAGCGCGGAGCATATCCTCCAACACTTGGATTTTCATCTCCATCTGTCCATCCATTTGGTGGTGAAATGTCGTACTCAAGTCCATCCTAGTGCCCAACTCAACCTTCTAGGTTCTCTACAAATTAGAAGTAAACTGCGTACGTCTATCTGAGATAATCGATACTAGCACCCCGTTCAACCGAATCACCAGCTTCACATACAGTTTGGTCGACCTCTTCGCATTGTAAGTCACCTGGACTGGCAAGAAATGGGCAGACTTAGTCTGTCAACAATAACCCATATTGAGTTGAACTTCCCTAAGATCTTCAGAAGGACAACTATGAAATCCATAGCTATCCACTCCTACTTCCATTTCGGGATGGACATTCTCTGGTGTATCCCCAGACTTCTGATGCTCATACTTCACTTACTGGCAGTTTAGCCATTGGGCGACGTGTTTGACAATATCTTTCTTCATCCTGCTCCACTAGTAATATTACTTTAGGTGATGATATATATTGGTGACTCCAGGGTGCATAGAGTACCTCGAGCTGTGATCTTCTACTAAGATAGTTTTGATGATATCACCAATCCGAGGAACACATATATGCCTCCTTATCCTTAATAACCCCCTCATCATCTATCATTGCCTCCTTGGCCTCCCTTTCGTAAGAACTGTACATGAATCTTACTTAGCTTTTCATCCTCAAACTGCCGTGATTTTACTTCATCTAGCAGCTATGATCTAGCCTCCGCACTGACTAATACTCCACCTGATTCCGATAGTGCAAGTCTAATAAGACTGTTGGCCAATGTTTGAACTTCTCTGGCTATTAGGTGTTAGGAAGCTTCCAAGAAAACCAAACTACCCATACTTACAACTTTCTAGCTCAATGCATCTGCCACCACATTAGCCTTCCCTGGATGATACAGGATTGTGATATCATAGTCCTTAAGCAGTTCCATCCACCTTTGCTAGTCTCAGGTTGAGATCCTTCTAAGAGAAGACATACTGTAAGCTGCGGTGGTCCGTGAACACATCATAACAGGCCCGATACAAGTAATGCCTCCATATTTTCAAAGAAAATACCACCGCTACCAATTCCAAGTCATGTGTAGGGTAGTTCTTCTCATACACTTTCAACTATCTTGAAGCATAAGTAATGACCTATCTTTCCTGCATCAACATAACAGCCAAGCCAGACTGTGAGACATCACAATAAACTACAAAGTCTTTACCTTCCATCGGTAGCGCCCGGATAGGGGCTGTGATCAACAAGGTCTTGAGCTTTTGAAAGCTCTCTTCACACTCCTCTGACCACTGAAAGGGCATATCTTTTTGAGTCATCCTTGTCTACCGGAGCCAATGGCTTCTAAAAATTTCACAAACCATAGTAATAATTGGCTAGCCCCACAAAGCTGCACACTTCAGTCATTGTAGTGGGCCTAGCCCAATTTCGAACTGCTTTCACCTTTTGTGGATCCACCTTGATCCCTTCCTTGGAGACTACGTGCCCTAAAAAGCACACTAGTTCTAACCAAAATTCACATTTAGTAAACTTTACATACAATTCTTTCTCCTTTAGCATCTCCAACACAATCATCAAGTAATTCCCATGTTCCTGCTTAGTCTTGGAATACACCAAAATATTGTCAATGAAAACAATTGCAAAGGAGTCCAGATAGGTTTTGAAGATACCGTTCATCAAGCTCATGAAAGTTGTTGGAGCATTAGTGAATTCGAATGACATGAACAAGAACTCATAATGCCTATACCTGGTTCAAAAAGCTGTCTTGGAATATCCTCGAAATGAATTTTCAGTTGATGATAACCTGACCTCAAATCAATATTTGAGAACACTACTGCACCCTGAAGTTGATCCAATAGGTCATCTATTTGAAAAAGGGGATACTTATTTCTAATGGTAATTCAGTTGATGATAATTAATGCACATCTGCAAGCTACCATCTTTCTTCTTCACAAATAACATAGGAGCACCCCAGGAAGAGACACTCAGACGAATAAACCCCTAATTAGGCAACTCTTGCAACTATTTCTTTAGTTTTGTCAACTCTATCGTGCCATTCTATATGGCGGTATGGAAATAGGTCAGGTCATTGGCTCTAAGTCTATGAAAAAATCAATGTCACGATCTAGTGGCATACCAGGCAAATCCATAGGAAACACCTCTAGGAACTCACAAACTATCGAAACAGACTCGATGGAGGGACCCTCTACACTGGTATCCCGAATATAGGCTTGGTTAGTCGAACACACCCATGTTATTAGTTTTTGGGGACGAATATATGAGATAAGCTTCTTAGGAGCAGAGCTAGAATTCCCTTTCCACTCCAGTCTAAACATCTTTGGCATCGCTATAGTGACTGTCTTAGCATGTCAATCCAAAATGACATGATAGGGAGACAACCAGCTCATTCCTAGGATAACATCAAATTCTACCATGTCTAAGATTACCAAATCTACTTGAGTATCATAACCCATAAATCCCACAGAACAGGCATGATAAACTCCATCCACAAACATAAAATCCCCAATAGGAGTGGAAACATGAACCAGGGCATCAAGAATATCACAAAAAAGATTCAACCCTATAGCAAAGTAAGCAGACACATATGAAAAAGCAGAACTAGGATCAAATAAAGCAGTATCCATTCTATCACATACGAGAATAATTTTCACGACCCAAGTATACACCCTGGACACGACACGGTACTTAGAGCCACCACTGACCCCAAGAAAACCCATGGCATAACATGCTACTGAAATATTGAAAATAATTTGTAAGTGAAAAGTTTGAAATCATTACTAAGATAAATGTCTTAAACAACAACAATAGATAACATACTAAACTACTAACTTTGTTTGAGAGACAATTAAGAAATTGGTGAGTTGCTGGGACAAGTCCCCAGTTAACTCTATGGTCTGAAACTAGTAACAAAATACAATAGCTGGAAAAGAAACATCCTGGCCCTCAGTAAATGAGGACTCACCATAGAGGTCTGCTGAACATCGTCGAAGAAGGACTACTGTCGGTGCTGGGTCTGAGAACCTGTGCCTGTATCATAAGATGATACAGCATAGAAGGTATGAATCAGTGCTTTGAATGTACTGAGTAAGTAAGATATGAAGCTAAGTATAAGAATACTGGAAAATCTAAAGGTAGAGCTGATAGGACATGCAAATAACTAGAATCATAGATACAGAAATCATCTATAAAATCTCAAAATGCTGTGAATACTGATATCTAAATAAAGGTCATAGACACATCCGGGAACTTGGAGTACTAAACTGAACTGAAGACTGTGAGTGTGCTGGACTGAGCTGTATTGTACAATATTGTGGGAGAACTATAACCGACATATAACCACGTAAGCTAGACGTGGAGTTCGATGTATACCCCCTATCGGAGAAGGCCCACTATACCTTGCCAGTGTGTAGTAGCTGAACTGGATGATCACTATCTGATGCCTATTTGGGCTAATAACCTATAGCGGCAATGTATTTCTAGGAACCTAGGTGCGCTGAACCTCGGCCCACTCGGTGCTAAATTCTACTCCTACTGGAAATCCTAATTTTGTACTTACTAGGCTGATAGCTCGAAACTGTTGTCCTGATACTTAAGACAGGAATACTTATCTAGAAGTACCCTGAGAGTCTGAAGGACCTGGTAACTGAAAGCTAAGTGTTATAAGACTGGCCAGAGACGCTTCATCTGAAAGTATTGTAACTATCTAAAGAACAACTTGATGACTGATGATTAAGACTAGGGAGTTGTACTGAACTCCTCAAGAGACTGAATGTAGTCAAACTGATTAGATGACATTTCGGTAAGACATTAAGAGAGCTAAGTACAGACTGACACTGAACAAGTAATAAGATAATGTACTATCATGGTGATTAAAAGAACTATCAGAATCAAGCAACTTTGTTATCTTGACAATTATGCAAGACTCTTTCAATTACATTTCAAGATTAGGACTAAAAACATACTTCATAGAAAATATATCAAAGTGAATCATAGATAGTAATAACCTTCATGATTTTACAAGAATCATGACAAGAAGGAAGATTCATAATCTAACTGAAGAACAACCAACCCTAGCTTTGATCTTTAGAGAACTAGAATTGATAGGGTTTTCGTAAGAGTTTTAGGGTACAAGGGAAGAGCAATTTCCCTTGTTAAAATCCCACATACCTAGAGAAGGATCCCTGAGAAAGTCCTTGAGAATATAAGAAGAACAATTGGATGCCCTAGCTTGCTCTGAGAAGCCTTCCCAGAACTTTGATGTATTGAATTTGAGGATTGAGAGAAAAATGAGAGGGATAAGTCGATCAACCCCTTTAATTCTCTTCTAAACGTACTCAAAATGATGTAGTTTAGGGATTAAAATAGTGGAAAGTTACAAAAATTCCCCTGGAATTTGGACTATTAAAATCCCACTGTCAGTCACCGTGAGGGACCTAACGAGTCGTTAGATCATTGGACAACTCGTGGCCTCTCCTTGTAGCCACTAGCCACTTTCCCCCTTTTCAAAGCTTAATTGACTACTTCACCTAATGATTCATCATGACACCTAACGGATCATTTCACCATATGCTACAACACTCTGAAACCCAAGTTTTTAATCATCCATCTCACCCTACGGGACACCTAATGACTCGTTAGGTGTCACAAAGACTCATCGCCACCACTTGTCGTCATCACTGGAATTTTCTCTTCTTCCACCCCTTCCAAATGATGACTCACCTGATGAGTCGTGAAGTGGCACCAAGAATCATCCCCCAACTCATTAAGTCCCCAGGAAATCCCATTACTCACCAATTGAGGCACACATGATGGGTCACTTAAAGGCCCGTCAAGTCACTCCATGACTCTTTCTGTGACTTGGTGCAGGTTTTCCTATTTTCTTCATTTCAGTTCCCTCGTTTGATCTTAGGGACTTTCGAGGTGTTACAATATCTCCCCCTTGGAAACATTCATTCTTAAATGTAGAACAAGCATACTAGAAGGCCTGGCAAGGAATTGGATTCCGAACTAAAGACTAATAATTGATTTCTGAAGGAGTGACCGACTCCAAACTAAGATAGGAAAACTAACTGAGTGATGCAACTAGGGTGCACATTAGAAACATGAGTAGAACTGATGAGTACGAAACTGAATATTTAGTACTGAGGAGGGACTTAATTCCTGATGTTGAAGTTGAAGTGGAAGGGAATAAATGAGGGTACTTAGCCATCATGTCTACTTCTACTTCGCATGTAGCTCCGTCAACTAGCTGGTTCCTCCATAAAACCTTTACTGAAGTGACGTCCTTTTTCTTTAGCTTACGAACCTGACGGTGTAGGATCTGAACAGGAACTTCTTCTAAGAGAGACTGTCCTTTACACCAACACTCTCTAGAGGCACTACTGAAGTTAGTTCACCAATACATTTCCTTAATAAAGACACATGGAAGATTGGGTGCACCGATGCTAAATTTCAGGCAATTTTAGCTCATAAGCCACATTACCAACCCGTCTTAAGATTTTGTAAGGGACGATATTTTTAGGACTAAGCTTTCCTTTCTTCCTGAATCTAATCACCCCCTTCATAGGTGATATCTTTAGGTATACTCATCCACAGCAAACTCCAACTCCCTTCTCCTTACATCTGCATATGATTTATGTCAGCTTCAAATTGTTTTCAGCTATTCCTTGGTAAGTTGAACCTTCTACATGGCCTCATGTACTGAATCAGGACCTATCAAGGTAATTTCACACACCTTAAACCACCCTATAAGAGGCCTGCACCTCCTACCATATAATGCCTCAAATGGGCCATCTGAATATTAGAGTGGTAGTTTTTATTGTTGTATGCAAACTTAATGAGAGGTAGGTGATCATCCCAACTTCCCTTGAAGTCTATCTCATAAGATCTTAACATGTCTTCCAAAGTCTTTATAATCCGCTCAACTTGTCCATCCGTCTATGGATGAACAACTATAGTGAGCTTAACTTGAGTGCTAAGTCCCTTCTAAAATGACTTCCAGAAATGTGAGGTGAATTAAGTACCTCTATCTAAAATGATAGAAAAGGAATCTTTGTATAGTCTGATTAACTCCCGAATGTATAGACTAGCATAGTCCTCTGTTCAATCTGAGGTCGTAACCGAAGAAGTGTGCTAACTTGGTCATCCGGTCTACAACCACCCAAATGGAGTCTTGCTACCGACAAGTATGAGGTAGACCTGTAATGAAATCCATGTTCACTTCTTCCCACTTCCACATATATATGTTGATATCCTGATTCATATCCCTAGGTCTTTGATGTTCAACTTTAACCTGTTGGCAGTTCGGACACTTATCTACAAATTCAGCAGTGTCCTTCTTCATGTCCTTCCACCAATAGATTTCACATAAGTCATGATACATCTCAGTGGCACCTAGATGAATAATATAGCTAGAGTTGTGTGCTTCTACCAGTATTCACTGTCTCAAGTCATCTATATCTGGAACACACAATCTGCCCTGGTAACAAAGTACACCATCCCCCCTTTGGAGAAAGCTTTCACCTCTTTTCTGAGAATTGCTTATTTCAATTTGAGTAGTATGAAGTCTTCATCCTACTTTGACTTAACCTCTACCACCAGTGAGGATTCTGACCCACTCTAGATTATAACTCTACCCTAAGCTAAATCAACTAACTACACTCCCAAACAAGCTAACCCGTTGATATCCTTTGCCAGCTCATATTTTCCCTCTTCAACATGAGCAACGCTTCCCATAGACATCCTGCTTAGGGCATCATCCACCACATTAGCCTTTCCTAGATGGTATAGCATACTCATGTCATAGTCCTTCAATAATTCCAGCTATCTTCTCTGATGAAGATTCAAATCCTTTTGACTGAATACATATTGCAGACTCTTGTGCTCGGTGAAGACATATACATGGACCCTATAGAGATAGTGTCTCCAAATCTTTAAAGCAAAAACTACTGCTGCCAACTCAAGATCATGAGTCGGATAGTTCTTCTCATGAACCTTGAGTTGTCAAGAGTCATAAGCTATTACCTTACCATGCTACATCAGAAAACACCCAAGACCAATGTTTGAGGCATCAAAATAGATCATGAACATGTCTAAACCTTTTGGTAAAGTCAGAACTGGGGATGTAGTGAGTTGAGTCTTCAACTCCAAAAAACTCTTTTTGCATTTATCATACCACTGAAACTTCACCTTCTTGTGAGCCAATTTGGTCAAAGTGGAGGCTATGGGGGAGAATCCTTCCACAAACCATCTGTAGTAGCCAGCTAGACCAAGGAAACTCCTGCTGTCTATTGGAGAGGTGGTCTTGGCCAGTCCTTGACCGCCTCTCTAGAGACCACGTGACCGAGGAAAGAAACTTATTTTATCCAGAATTCACACTTGCTGAATTTGGCGGATAACTGATGATCCCTGAGAGTTTGTAAAACTATTCTCAGAAGGTCTACATGTTCCTCCTCTATTCTAGAATAAACCAATATGTCATCTATAAAGACAATGACGAACATGTCCAGGTATGGCTTGAATACCCTGTTCATAAAGTCCATAAAGGTTGCAGGGGCATTGGTTAGTCCAAACGACATAACTACAAATTCATAGTGATCATACTGAGTTTATAAGGCTCTATTTAGAATATCAGATTCTCTGACCCTGAGCTGGTGGTATCCTGATCTGAAATCTATTAGGAGAACAACTAGCTCCCTGAAGTTGATCGAACAAGTCGTCAATCCTGGGTAGAGGATACCTGTTCTTAACTGCCTTCGGTGCTAAAAATATCCCCTTCTTTATTTTGTCTTCTAGCTTCCATTTTCCTATTCTTAATTGTTAATTGAATGAAATTGTAATGGGTATGAATTGAGTAGATGCTTTTATTTTATTGGACCATTATCAATTCTTTATTCGTTGAAAGAGTAGTTTAAACCTATCTATTTTTTATATCATTTATCTACTTTGAAATCATTACTGTGACTTTGTTCAGTTAACGGTAGCCGATGCACATCCTGAGGATGCCATCTTTCTTTCGCACGAACAGAACTGGGGCACCCCTTAGAGATATGTTGGGCCTAATGAAGCCCTTATCTAGAAGATCTTTCAGTTGTTCCTTCAACTTCTTAAGCTCAGCTGGAGCCATTCTTTAAGGAGGAATAGAGATGGGCCGGGTATCCAAAAGGAGGCACTCCAGGAATCTATCTGCCGCTCAGGAGGCACTCCAGGACGATCTTCAATAAAGACATCAATAAAATCACTAACAACTGGAACTGAATGAATAGTCGGGGTCTCGAAGTTGGAATCCCCGACCCTAACTAAGTGATAGATGTAACCCTTTGAGATCATTTTCCTAGCCTTAAGATAGGAAACAAATCGACCCCTAGGCACTGAAACACTACCCTTCCATTCTAAGACTTGCCCATTAGAAACTAAAACTTGACGACTCTAGTTCTGCAGTCGAATAAAGCATAAAAAGAATGCAGCCAGTCCATGCCCAGGATGAGGTTGAAGTCGACCATGTCTAGCTCTACTAGATCAACTAATACTCAACGGTATGACCGAACAATTTCTATATACCCAACTGGCTCTAACTAACTCACCAACCAGAGTAGAAACCGAGAATAGTTCTGAAAGGACTTCTTGACTAATATCAAACTAAACAACAATGTAAGGAGTCATGAATGAAAGTGTGGCTTTTGGATCTAGCAAAGCATATACATTAATATGGAAAAGCCACAACATACCAGTAACCACATTAGGTGAGTTCTCCTTATCCCGGTGAGAAGATAGGGCGTAGAAATGATTCTTCCGCTGACCGCCACCTGTGCCTGCAGTAGTGCCCTGCTAAGCTGGCCGACCCGCGGGGACAGCTAAGGTAATAGACTGGGCCCTTCCCTATCTTGTTGATGGGGACTGTCTCAACTAGTGACCCAGCTGACAAGAACCAAAACAACCCTCCTTGCCCAAACACCACTCCCCAGGGTGATTCTTTCCACATTTGGGATAGGCTGGAAATGAGCGGTTGCTGGAAACATGACTCTAGGACTGGGAGCCAAATACTCCACTCCTTCGGTCCTTGCAAGACCGAAAAGAGGGGGCACTAGCTGATGAGGGTGCTGGAGGTGTCTGCTACAGCTACAAGCAACTACTACCGCCTGACCTCTACTGACCATACTTAAATTGGCTTGTCCTTGCCCGCTTGTTCTCTCTCTCAATCTCCTTCAGCTTTTCTGCCTCTATATGTTGGGCATGAATAATGAGGCTAGAGAGATCTACATCCTTGATAAGCATGCATTCTTTAAGCACTAAATTTGAAACTCTGTTAATGAACTTGAGCATACGATCCCTTAGCTTAACAACCACCTCCGTAGCATATCTCGGCAGCTGAGTGAGCTTCAATGCATACTCTTCTACTGTCATGTTGTTCTGCCTCAAGTTCACGAATTTGGCAGCCTTACCATCCCTCAACTCCCATGGAAAGAATCTATCAAGGAACATTGTAACCCACTCCATCGGACCTGCTCTATTCGGCCTCCCTTCCTTCCACTGCTTATACAAAATATGAGCCACCCCTTTCAACTGGTAGGCAGTCAACTGAACACTCTCAGTAGCAGTGACACCCATCATTTGGGTGATTTTTTGGATCTCATCCACAAACTCTTGCAAGTCCTCTTCTACCTTAGACCCGTGAAAAGCTACGGGATTCATTCACGTGAAATCCCAGACCCTAGACCCAGCTGCAGACCCTTTGGTGTTCACTGGTACCACAACCTACTAGTTGACCATGTTGATCATTTCCTAAGCCAGCATCTGCATAGCGGGATGGAATTCCGTATGGGATACCTAGTCGTGTTTAGGATCTTGGGAGGCATTTTTATTTGAAAATGGTGGAGAATGAGTTAGAAGGACATACAAGAGTTTAAATCTCTATGCACGATAAGAATTATGAATAAAGGGAATTTTCCTAAAAACGCCTTATAACCTCCCCATCATAAGTGTAGCGTGCTTCACACCCATGAAAAGGACTCTACTAGATGTGTCTTTCAGAAATCCTAGGATACTCTAAACCTAGGGCTCTAACACCAAGTTTGTCACGGCCCGAGTCTACACCCTGGACACGACACGGTACATAGGGCCACCAGTAACCCAAGCTAAACCATGGCATAGCATACTACTGAAATAATAAAAATAAGCTATAAGAAGAACTTTTGAAATCATTATTGAGTTAAATGTATTAAACAACAATAACAGATAACATACTAAACTACTAACTTTCTCTGAAAGCTAACTAAGAAACTGGTGCGTTGCTGGGACATCCCAGCTAACTTTAAGGTCTGAAACTAGTAATAAAATATAATAGCTGGAAAAGAAACATCCAGCCCTTAGAAAAATAAGGACTCACCATACAGGTCTACTGAACATCGCCGAAGGACTATTGTCGGTGCTGAGTCTGAGAACATGCGCCTGTATCATAACGATACAACATAGAAGGTGTGCATCAGTACTTTGAATGTACTAAGTAAGTGAGATATGAAGCTAGATATAAGAATACTGAAAGATCCAAAACCAAAGCTTACAGTATGTGCAAAGTCCATAACTAGAATCATAGATACTGAAATCATCTGTAAAAGCTCAAAATGCTATGAATACTAATAACAGACTGAAGGTCATAGACACATCCAGGAACCTAGAGGACTAAACTGAACTAAAGATTGTGACTGTACTGGACTGAGTTGTACTATACTACACTGTGGGAGAACTATAACCGACATGAAACCATGTGAACTAGACGTGGAGTCCAATGTATACCCCCATTATAGAAGGCCCACTATACCTTGCTAGGGTATAGTAGCTGAACTGGGTGATCACTATCTGATGCCTATTCAGGCTAATAACCTACAGTGGCAATGTAGTTCTAGGAACCTAGGTGCGCGGAACCCCAAACCGCTTAGTATTAAGTTCTACTTCCACTGAAAATCCTAATTTTTGACTAACTAGGCTGATAGCTCGAAATGGTTGTCCTAAGACTTAAGTCAAGAATACTTATCTAGAAGTACCTTGAGAGTCTAAAGGACCTGAAAACTGAAAGCTTTAGAAGGACCTAAAAACTGAAAGGTAAGTGTTCTATGACTGGCCAGGGCTACTTTATCTTAAACTGTCATAATCGTCTAAAGAACATCCTGATGACTGAGACTACGGAATTTTACTTAACTCCTCAAGAGACTGAATGTAATCAAACTGATCAGATGACACTTCTGTAAGGCACTAAGAGAGATAAGTACTAACTAATACTAAACAAGAAATAATCTAACCATTTTTCACATAACTGTACTATCATGGTGATTAAAAGAACTATAAAAATCAAGAAACTTTCGTATCTTGACAATTATGCAAGACTCTTTCAATTACATTTCAAGATTAAGGCTAAACACATATTTCATATAAAAGATATCAATGTGAATCATAGCTAGTAATAACCTTCAAGATTTCACAAGAATCATGACAAGAAGGAAGATTCATAATCTAACTGAAGAACAACCCTAACTTTGCTCTTTAGAGAACTAGAATTGATTGGGTTTTGTAAGAGTTTTGGTGCACAAGGGAAGAGCAATTCCCTTGTAGAAATCCCACATACCTGGAGAAGTATCCCTGAGAAAGTCCTTGATAATCTAAGAAGAAAGATTGACATACCTGAAGAAGGATCCCTAAGAAAGTTCTTAATAATCCGAGAAGAAAGGTTGGATGCCCTAGCTTGCTCTGAGAAGTCCGCTTGGAACTTCGACGTATTGAATTCGAGAATTGAGAGAAAAATGAAAGGGATAAGTAAATCAACCCCTTTAATTCTCTTCTAAATTTACTCAAAATAATGTAGTTTAGGGATTAAAATGGCGAAAAGCTACAAAAATGCCTTTGGAATTTAGACTATTAAAATTCCACTTCCAGTCACCACGAGGGATCTAATGAGTCATTAGGTCAATGCACAACTTGTGGCCTCCCCCGTTGCCACTGGCAACTTTCCCCCTTTTCAGAGCTTAATTGACTACTTCACATAATGATTCGTCATGACTCCTAATGGATCTTTTCACCACACTCTATGACACTCTGAAACCAGAGTTTTCAACCATCCATCTCACCCTACATGAAACCTAATGACTCGTTAGGTGTCACTTTGACTCATCACCACCACTCTTCATTATCACTAGAATTTTCTCTTCTTCCACCCCTTCCAAATGATGACTCACTTGACGAGTTGTGAATTGGCACCATGACTCGTCCCCCAACTTGTTAAGCCCCCATGAAATCCCAATATTAACCAATCGAGGAACTCATGATGGGTCACATAACGAGTCACTCCATGACTCGTTCTATGACCTGGTGCAGTTTTTTATTCGGCTTCTGTGGTGACTACACGCAAGTTCATGTGATCGAACAAGTAGTAAAGTGGCTTAAGTAAATCCAAGTATCGATCCCACAGGGACTGAGCTACGGTACTAATTAACTTAAGTGTTAATGAACTATATCTTTAAGGATGCAGACAACCAAATAAATAATATTTTGAGAGTTTGAGTTTACTAATTAATACGAATCTAAGGCAAAATTATAAAGTGAGTCTGAACAATAGTAATGAGCAAGCTGAGGTTAAAACGAACATGCAGGGAATTAATTTATCAATACAATTCAGTTAATCTTTCATTCGGTTGCTAGTCAAGAATTATTTCCTATGGATTGGAACTTTCGACAGCTATCCAACTTAAGAATCATGAGTCTTAATCTATATTTCTGTGATAAAAGAATTTCGTGTTGTAGCCATACATTCCCGATTCCTTAATTGACTAATAAAACTTTTAGATATATTTCTATTCTGAATGTAAATCAATTCTCAACTTTCTAAACTAAGAAGAGATCATATCCTACCAATTCACATCTTCCCAATTTCTTTCCTTTTCAAAATGAAAAATGGATTTTTTAGATATACATTAACATTGGCCAAACATTAATGCAGTAAGAACAAGAATTGATAGAACAACCATTGAAGAAAAGATGAAAACTGAAATGATTAACAATTACATTCCACTACAATTATTCTTAACCTCAGCAAGAAGTGAATTTAGCCACTCATTTGTGGATTTAACATCATCAAATAAGTAGAATTTATACAAACAATTGAGATAAAAGAGAAAGAGATAGAGAAGAACCCTAGAATTTTCGTCCCCTCAACTTCCAGTAACCCACGTTCTTGCTCAATCCAGTCAGAATGTTTAAAATAAAACCTAAGTGTGCTATTTATACTATTGAGAATTTTTCCCGGAATAACAAGCAACGTGTCACGGAATGTATAGCGGAGCACTCCCTCCGTGCCACGGAGGTATCACGGACCTTCACTGGAAGTCGGCCCCCAGGCAATTTAACCTTAACGTGCAACGGCCTGCATCGCGGAGCCTGGCCAACGTGGCACGGTGCTATCGCGCACCTTCACTGGAAATTGCCAAATTTATTTCCTATGAGGCAGAGTGCCTCCGCGATAGCAACGTGACACGGCTCCATCGCGGAGCCCTTATTTTTGCTGATCTTCCATGTCCTTTTTCACTCCTTGTTTCCAAGTCCATTCCCGATTTTACCAACATGTATCTTAGCTTCCCAGAATTCCATGTTACCTACAAAACAACACTAATCATGTTGGTTAGTATAAACTCACATTTAACTACAAATCACATGAGAATGTACACAATAATGATATACAAACAAGTGGAAATGAAGCATTTGAGTATCACTTGAGCATGAAATTCTGCCCAAGATCACTTACCCCACACTTAAACTCTTGTTCGTCCTCGAACAATACTCTGACATCTCATGCAATTGACACTCACGCATAGCTACTTTGACTCAATAATTCAAGCTACAGCTATTCCGATTATTTTATATAGCAAATCATCAAGAAAACATGCATAGTCTCATCAATACAATGAAGTACATCACATTAAGACCTCCTAAGCTCAAGAATCAATTCTCTATCTTGGCAAAGTCGTGCAAATCAACTGATCAAGACATCCAACACAAAATTAATCTCTCGTCAAGCATGTGCCCTCACAAAACAAGAAAACTACCCCCTTTGCTATCATATGATTTCCAAAGCACTACATGTCAGGGTATATGAATACAATTTCGCTCTCTCTCCCAAGGAATTCACATGAATCATGTCATGAACCATAGGCTTGCCTCTAGTGTATTATTCCACTAATATAAGGACGAGTGATGTAAGATCACGTAGGACTTAACGGTTTGTAATGTAATCTAAGGAACTAGCAAATACTGGGGTAACCAATAATAGCAACTAGCTTCCTTAAGCGCTTTTCAATACATCCCACCATCATTACAGTCATTTTTTTTCTTCCTTCATCCTCCCATTCTTGAAGAATTTTTTTCTTTGTTCTTGTTCCCATTTCTTTAAGAACACTCGACTTACTAGCAAAGATTAGTTATACATCTTTAGTTTATTTAATTTCAGCAAGTGTACCTTTTACCTTTCCTTTAACTTTCACCACTTCCTCTTTTCTTTCCTTTTCACAATTATCACTCCTTTACTCTATGGGAAAATTATTTTTCTTGAGCGCTTAAGAGTTTTGGATCAAATTCATGGCTAATGGAAACAAGGGATTAAGCTCGGTTTGTACCTCTTCAAAGAAAGAAAAAAATAGGCTAAAGGCTCAATGGGGCTAAATAGGGTGTACATTCAAGGTAGGTATGATAATAGAGAAACTTTCGGCTTAATCAAAGAAACGCCTACATCCTTTCCTACAATAGACATCCTTCATTTCGTTTCGTACACACACCAGGCAAGTTCTAGACACTTCAAAATAGCATGGAATAATCCAACCCTCACCTCACACTTAATGCACATGCTCAACTCAAGACATATTCACAGACTCTTAAATCAGCTAATTACAAGAATTCACTATTAAGCCTCGATCACACCGAATCGAACTCTATGGCCTAGGTATCTCAACATGTTAACACATTTGCATGCTTTCATATGAATCACCTTTGCATCTTAATATCATGTACAACACGTAACAAGAATTCCGAACCATAAAGTAGCGACCCTTTTAGGACACAAACAAAAGAAAGAACGAAAGAAAAAAAACTACTCCGATCGACTACATTTCCCTTAAGACGGTCGTCATCCATCCATCATAGGGAACGATCACTATCTACGACTTCGGTTCAATGGGACTATTCTCGATAAAAGCACCGAAAACAAAGGCCGAGAAACCCAATATAAAAGAAATTTAACAAAAAAAAATTTTAAAAATTTCGATAATTTCGATAGAAAAAAAAATATTTACACAACAACCAACAGCTCAACACAGCACACAACAGCTTAACATTCATTACAACACCACTTAATTACAAAACACATAACATAAAGTCACAGGCACACATTTTTCACAGGCACAACAACAAAACATACACATAAACAAAAATGAAGCAGCTGGCACCTAACTACTCCCACCCCACACTTAAACCGAACACTGTCCCTAGTGTTCACAAAATTCAACATATCACAAAGGTGGGTGGTGAAACTCCCTGATCAATCGAAGTATTCAACTTCTTCATCAAGTGTCGTTACCTCATCTCCCATATCAGAATCGCCCCCGCTGTCCTCATCTTACTCAACATTTGAGTCCTCCCATCGTGTCTCCTCATCGGTGGGGACGTCATCATGTACAGGCTCCACAAATGCGGGCCCTACTCCGCATAGAGCTTGGGCATTCTCGCCGAATGGGTAATCTAGCTCGAGCTGCCATAGCTCATCCTCCATTGCAGGCCTCCCGCCAATGCGCAGCTGCAACATCTACATCCTGTACATGCGGGCCATATACTGATCATCCCGAGCATGTCGCTCGGCTAGTGTGAGCACCGACCCATGAGTAGTGTCAGGTGCCTTGGTTTTGGTGATATCCAGGTCATGCCTATCAATCTGTGGGATGTAATCTAGGGCCTCCTCCTCGATATCATGGCCCCTCAGGAACCCGGTGAGCAAACCACCGAACCTGTATCTGTGCCCCTGATGCAGTCGGCCTCTATTCATGGCGGAGATGATCACTGCCCCAACATTTATTTCAAGCCCCTTCATCAGGGCACACACCAAGCAGACTCGGTCTCGGGTGACATCTGTCATGTGAACCCCCGGGATCAAGCATAAACACACAATTTTAAGCCAGATCCTGACTTCCCTGTTCATCTGCGAGTAGGGCAATGTCTGATGGTAGCCCCTCTCCTTGTGCCTGCTCCACCTTGCTGTCGAACGGGCTCCACATACAGTGCATCTGATGTTCGCATAAGGTGGAGTGATGTTCAGCTGCCGAAGGACATAGGCGTTTGTTTCCCTCGCCCCCAAGATAGCATTCAGGTGATGGGGCTCAAAAGTGACAACCTGCCCCCTGATCTTGACAGTGTGACTGCGGAGGGTCGGGTTCCAGTTGGCATAGAACTCTCGAATGAGATAGAGATTTCACTCCCTGGGCTCTTTGAAGATGAAGTTCATCCCAGCGGTGTCAATCCGGTGTATGATCCGCGGGAATTCCTGTGCCAGCGGCTCCCTCGATATATGCTCTTCCGGGAAGTATTTGGTTTCTTTATGTTTTGCATACCATTTCTTCCCTTCGTCAGTCACCCATCGGGTTCTGTATTGTCAGCGTTGGCCTCTCAGAGTCGTTGGTGCTGCTGGAACCGCTGTTCCCAATCTTATTCTTTTTCTGCCGACGCCCGATGTGGATGTGCCCTTTCCCTTGTTTTGCCTGCCTGACATTGTTCCTGTACAATCGAACATATAATCCCAATGTTATTCAAGTCACAATTAGCTTCAACTAAGGTTGGGTTTAATTAGGTCACCCCACAGTTAGTCTTTAGCCACAATCAAAACAATTTCGACAAGACATTCATGATTTTTCTCATTCTTAACATTCAACTGGCTTAGTGCATTCATATAAATCGATGGAACAATTACTATGTACTACTCAGACTTCGTACAATGAATAAAATTATCGCCAACGATTCACTTCCACCATCATAGCACTTAGCCAAATTTTTGTTCTCAACACCCTATGCAATTCACCAATTTCATTCTCCCGAAAACCCCTTGTCTACGTAGCATATTCAACATTAATCACAACATAATTCAATTCACCCAACATGCACAACCCAATTTTGTTCAACACTTCAAACAATTTTAGTCTTCTTTATATTCAAGTTCCAACCTTAGCTAACAATTTCGCAAAAATTCAATAATACATGCATTCATCGAGTTCATATACTCACAACAATACTATGAACATCAATCAATCATAACTTAAATGAATTCAAGCTTAATTTTCACTTAGGGCAAGTTTCGATCACTACACATGTTTAGGAATCGAAAATTCAAGCAAAAATGAGGTAAAGTTCAAGAACATACCTTTAATCCGATGAAATCAAAGAAAACTCGAAGAAAACTTGTGTCTAGGTCCGTGTCACGTTGGGGGAGAAGGGAATTTGGGGTTTTGGTCGCGGAGGGAATGGAAAATAAGGAAGAAATGGGGGAGATCGGGGTTTTAAAAGTGTTTTTTGCGCGGGTTACCCGGCGACCCGGTGCGACCCGACGCGAAAAACACTCAACGTGTCACGGAGGGTAACTCGGAGCACCACCTCTGTAACACGGAGCCATAGCGCCCATGTTTTGGAATTTTTTTAAAAATCCGAAATAGGCTGCAACGTGTCACAGAGGGTAACGCGAAGCACCTCCTCCGTGAAACGGAGCCATCGCGTAGGCTCACTGTAATGCCAATTTTTATTTATGTCACCTCGATTTTTTTTCTTTGCTTCTTTGCATTTTTGCCCTCCGTTCCACCTGAAAATCATTTCACCATAATAAATTGGTTAGAATTCATAGGTTTCATCGCAACAATAATTTTTTTCTATTATTTTTTTCTTTTTCTCTTTTTTTGTTGTTTTAATTTTTTTTCAAATATTTCTACTTATCTATTACAACAATTTCACGGGTTGCCTCCCGTGCAGCGCCTGGTTTACCGTAACAGCTCGACGTCATTCACGTTCAATCATCCTTTAGAGTGATGGACGTCTTCTCTTGAATAACGTCCTCACCCCAATAATGCTTATACCGCTGCCCATTTACCAAGAATGTGGCACTTCTATCTTCTTGCCACAACTCCACTGCCCCGTGCGGGGTCATTCTTACTACCTCAAACGGCCCTGACCATTTGGACCGCAATTTTCCTGGAAATAGCCTCAATCTTGAATTGAATAGCAATACTTTCTGCCCTGGCTCAAAGATCCGATGCACCATATGCTTATCGTGCCACCTCTTTGTTTTCTCTTTGTAGAACTTGGCACTTTCATAAGCATGCCAACGAAACTCATCAAGTTCGCTGAGTTGCATCAGCCTCTTCTTACCAGCTAGCTCTAGATCCATGTTAAATTTCGTCATGGCCCAGAAAGCTCAGTGTTCTAGCTCCAACGGGCAGATGACACGCCTTTCCATAGAACAATATATACGGAGAAGTCCCAATTGGTGTCTTGTACGCGGTTCTATAAGCCCACAACGCATCATCGAGTTTGCTTAACCAATCACTACGTTGTGCATTCACTGTCTTCTGTAGAATCTGCTTTACTTCTCTGTTCGACACCTCCACTTGCCCACTAGTTTGAGGATGATATGTTATTTCTACCTTGTGGCGCACCCCATACTTAGCTAGCAAATTCTTCAAACTTGCATTTACAAAATGAGCCCCTCCATCACTGATAATGGCTCGGGGTGTCCCGAACCTGGTGAAAATGTGCTTTTTCACAAATGTTGTTACCACCTTGTTGTCATTCCTGGGGCAAGCTGTTGCTTCAACCCACTTTGATACATAATCAACGGCCACCAAGATGTAACGATTACCAAATGACGGTGGGAACGGGCCCATGAAATCTATACCCCATACATCAAAGATCTCCACTTCTAATATCTGCTGCAGTGGCATCTCTTGCCTTCTACCAATTGTGCCTGTTCTTTGACATCTATCACACATTTTTACATACGCCATAGAGTCTCTAAACAGTGTAGGCGAAAAGAAACCTGACTGTTGCACCTTGTGCGCTGTCCGCTCGCCTCCGTGGTGCCCTCCATACAATGAAGAGTGACAACTCCTCAACACTTCTGCAATCTAGCTCTTCGGAATGCATCTTCTCATCACCTGATCCGGTCCCTTCTTAAACAAGTACGGCTCATCCTAAATATAATACCTGCAATCATGTCTCAACTTCTTTCTCTACTGAGCTGTAGCCTCCGGTGGATAGACTCCACCCACTAGCAAATTCACAATGTCTGCATACCAAGGGATTTCAGCTTCCCTTATTGCCAAGAGCTGCTCATCTGGGAACTCTTCTTTGATGCTGTCACCTTCCTTCACATGTGACCGGCTTTCTAATAACGATAGGTGATCTGCCACTTGATTCTCGCTCCCTTTTCTGTCCTGAATCTCTAGGTCAAACTCTTGTAACAACAAGATCCATCTGATCAACCTGGGCTTTGCATCCTTCTTGTTAAACAAATACCGAATCGCTGCATGATCGGTATACACCACTACTCTAGAACCTACCAAATAGGACCTGAATTTATCAAACGCGAACACCAATGCTAGCATCTCCTTTTCTGTGACTGTATAATTGACTTGGGCTGCGTCCAGTGTGTTTGTTGCATAATGAATAGAATGAAAAATTCTATTTCTCCGCTGCCCCAATACAGCTCCTACCGCCACATTGCTTGCATCACACATTAATTCAAACGGTTGCTCCCAATATGGAGAAATGAGGATAGGTGCTTCTATCAACTTCTATTTCAACTCCTCGAATGCTTTGACACAATCCTCATCAAACTCGAACTTCACCTCTTTTTCTAGCAACCTGCATATTGGTCTAGAAATTTTAGAGAAGTTTTTGATGAACCATCTGTAGAACCCTGCATGTCCGAGAAAATTGCGAACTGACACAGGTGGTGGTAGTTGTTCAATAACCTCGATCTTTGCACGATCAACTTCCAACCCCTTGCAAGACACTTTATGGCCAAGAACGATACCCTCCTTGACTAAGAAATAACATTTCTCCCAGTTGAGTACAAGGTTGGATTCTTCACAACGAGCTAGCACCCTGTCAAGATTCTGGAAACAAGTAGCAAACGAATTACCGAAAACAGAAAAATCATCCATAAATACCTCGACAAAATCTTCCACCATATCGTGGAAGATCACTATCATGCATCTCTGGAATGTGGCGGGTGCATTGCATAAAACCAAATGGCATCCGCCTGAAAGCATATGTCCCATAAGGACATGTGAAAATAGTCTTCTCCTGGTCCTATGGTGCTATGGCTATCTGGTTATAGCCAGAATAGCCATCAAGGAAACAACAATATTCTTGACCAGCCAATCTGTCCAATATTTGATCAATAAACAGGATAGGATAGTGATCTTTCCTTGTGGCCTCATTGAGCTTTTTGTAGTCCATGCAAATCCGCCAGCCTGTGACTGTGCGTGTAGGATCAACTCATTTTTCTCATTGGTGACCACGGTCATCCCTCCTTTCTTTGGAACACAGTGAACGGGGCTGACCCATTCACTGTCTGAAATAGGATAGACCACACCTGCATCAAGCCATTTAATCACTTCCTTCCTAACCACATCCTTCATCATCGGATTCAACCTCTGCTGTTGTTGTACAGTTGGCTTTGCTCCTTCCTCCATGAAAATTCTGTGTGTGCAAAAAGCTGGATTGATATCCCGAATGTCTGACATTTGCCAGCCCATTGCTTTCTTCCTCCTCTTGAGAACCACCAATGCATCCTTTACCTGTGCCTCCGTCAATTCTGCGGAGATGATGACTGGCAAGGTGTCATCTTCCCCCAAAAAGACGTATTTCAGATGTGGAGGCAATGTCTTCAACTCCAGTTTTGGTGCTTCCTCAATAGATGGTTTTGGCAATGGTTCCAGGGACCTCATCAATGGCTGAAAGTCTTACTTTCTGACATACCATTTTGATTCATTCAACATTTGCACCATCTCATAAGTATCTCTATCTCCGAAATGATTGGAGCTCATCAATGCTCTCTCCAATGGATCTTGAGAATCAACAATCTGAAGAATTTCTTCTTGGTTTAGCACATTGATTGTTGAAAGCTCCTCATAGATGGCCGGAAGCTTCATGGCCTTATACACATCAAATACCTCCATTTTTTCATGCGCTCGCATGGTTAGCTGGTCTGCAGCTACATCAATCAAAGCTCTCCCGGTTGCCAAGAAAGGATGTCCCAAAATAAATGGGACTTTCGCATCCGGCTCAAAATCTAAGACAATAAAATCTACCAGGAAGATGAGGGAGCCCACTTGCACCAGCACTTCCTCCATAATTCCATCTGGTCTGGCCAAAGAACGATCCGCTAACTTCAAGATCATTGTAGTTGGTCTAGGACTGCCAAGCCCCAACTTCTTGAACACCGAGGTCGGCATCAAGTTTATGCTTGCTCCCAAATCACATAGTCCACGAGCTCGGATACTTTGCCCTATTGTGATCTGAATTGTAAAGCTCCCAGGGTCCTTGAGCTTTGTTGGCAACCTGTTCTAAATCCGGGAAGTGCACTTCTCAGTAAGCGCCACCGTAGCATACTCCGTCAATCTGCTTTTGTTAGCTACGATGTCCTTGATATACTTTGCATATTTAGGCACTCCCTGCAAAACATCAACCAAAGGTAAATTAATGTGTACCTGTTTAAGCACCTCCATGAACTTTTTAAAACAAGCTTCATCCTTGTGTTTCTTCAATCTTTGACGGAACAGGGGTGGTGGTCTTTCTGCTTCAGCTACCTTCTCCTTCCCCCTCTCATCATCATATTCCCTATCTTTTTCCACTGCTCCTGATTGCTGAGGTGATCTTTCTGGTTCCACCTCCTTTAATTGTAAACCACTCCTTGTGGTCACTGCATTGACCTGCTTGGGATTTGGGTCAGTGTCACTCGTTAGTCCTCCTCTGGGCCTAGTGTTTTAAGCTCCAGCTAGTTGTCCAAACTGGTACCCCAACGCCTTTGTAGCTAACTAGTTGTTTTTTAGGTCTGCCGCTAATTTCACATAATCAGCCTGCATTTGAGCTTGGTTAGCTATCATTGTTTTGAACATTTCCTCAATGTTGTTGGTTGGTGGAGGAGGTGCATTGTTTCCTCTGTACTGAGACTGATAATTTTGCTGCCCCCCTTGATTTCTCTGCATACCCTGATTCGAACTTTGCCCTTGATGGTTGTTACTACCCCAAGAGAAATTCGGATGATTCCTCTAATTTGAGTTGTAATTATTGCCATACTGCTGCTGGTGATTATTTCTCTAGATGTTCCCAACAAAGGTCACTGAATCTGGATTTGCACCGCAACACTCAGCCGAGTGTTCATTACTACCACATACTTCACACCAAACCTGTTGCACTACATTAACTGGGGCTTGTGGTTGATTCAAGCTCATACTACTGAAGTGGGTGTTGAGTTGATTTTGCAATGCAGCTATCTGTGCAACGATAGCTGTAAAACCATCCACCTCAAAGACTCCTGCCGCTTTCCTTGTTCCTCCTCTTGAAGAGTCCGCATTCCACTCTGGATTTCCCTATGAAATACGATTTAACAAAGTATACAGCTCCTCATAAGTCTTTTCTAATGCTTGTCCCCCAACTGCTGAGTCTAGAAAATTTTTTGTGTGGGATTCCGAACCCTCTATGAAAGTATGCACCAGCACATCATTGGACTGGTGATGGTGAGGACAATCCCTTAGCAATGATTTGAACCTTTCCCAAGCTTGATACAGATTCTCCCCCTCTCTTTGTTTAAAACTTAGAAACTGACTTCTAAGTCTTGTTGTTTTCCCGGATGGAAAGAATCTTATCAAAAACTTTCTTGCAAGATCATCCCAAGGGGTGATAGAGTTAGGTGGTTCAGCTTTCGACCACCTCCTTGCTTCCCCCAATAATGAAAATGGGAATAATGTAAGCCTCACGTAGTCGGATGATACTCCAGCGGGAATGTAAGTGTCACTTATCTCCAAAATGTTTTGGAGATGTTGTTGTGGATCTTCATGAGGGAGACCTGTGAATTGCCCGCTGGTGTGCAACAATTGCACCATGTTCTGTTTAAGCTCAAACCTCCCTCATGGCTTTGGTCTGCGAATACTTGATGTAACATTGTTAGCATGTGGAATTGCCACTTCGCGAACCGGCCTAGATGCCATTTCCTCGGGCACTAACACTGCCCTCACAAGTGGTGGATTCTGTTCTTGCTCCAGAATTTCCTGTTTGAGCAACTATAGCTTTTTCTCTAGAGCTTCCCTTCTTTGACGATGAAATTGTCTTTCCGGCTCTATGTATGAATCCACCAACTCCTTGTCCCTTGCCAGTGTTCAGAAGAATTCAATATCTACAAGAGAAAGGCTAAGATCAAGTTGTTAGCACTTAAATAGAATTTGTAAACTAACACTATGAAAATAATTTTACCAATTACCAGTCCCCAGCAATGCCGCCAAAAACTTGTTCGGCTTCTGTGGTGACTACACGCAAGTGCACGTGGTTGAACAAGTAGTAAAGTGGCTTAAGTAAAGCAAAGTATCGATCCCACAGGGACTGAGCTACGATACTAATTAACTTAAGTGTTAATGAACTATATCTTTAAGAATGCAGAAAACCAAATAAATAATATTTTGAGAGTTTGAGTTTACTAATTAATACGAATCTAAGGAAAAATTATAAAGTGAGTCTGAACAATAGTAATGAGAAAGCTGAGGTTAAAACGAACATGAAGGGAATTAATTTATCAATACAATTCAGTTAATCTTTCCTTCGGTTGCTAGTCAAGAATTATTGCCTATGAATTGGAACTTTCGACTCCTATCCAACTTAAGAATCATGAGTCTTAATCTACATTTCTATGATAAAAGAATTTCATGTTCTAGCCATACATTCCCGATTCCTTAATTGACTAATAAGACTTTCAGATATATTTCTATTCTGAATGTAAATCAATTCTCAACTTTCTAAACTAAGAAGAGATCATATCCTACCAATTCACATCTTCCCAATTTCTTTCCTTTTCAAAATGAAAATTGGATTTTTTAGATATACATTAAGATTGACCAAACATTAATGCAGTAAGAACAAGAATTGATAGAACAACCATTGAAGAAAAGATGAAAACTAAAATGATTAATAATTACATTCCACTACAATTGTTCTTAACCTCAGCAAGAAGTGAATTTAGCCACTCATTTGTGGATTTAACATCATCAAATAAGTGTAATTTATACAAACAATTGAGATAAAAGAGAAAGAGATAGAGAAGAACACTAGAATTTTCGTCCCCTCAACTGCCTGTAACCCACGTTCTTGCTCAACTCAGTCAGAATGTTTAAAATAAAACCTAAGTGTGCTATTTATACAATTAAGAATTTTTCCCCGAATAACTAGCAACGTGGCACGGAATGTATCGCGGAGCACTGTTCGGCTTTTTCGGTTGGTATTATATATTATAAACCGACACGCAAGTGCACGTGGTCAAACAAGTAATAAAGTGGCTAAGTAAGCCAAGTATCGATCCAAGGAGGCTCAGGATATGTAAAATTTGCCTAAGTATACTATATTCTTATCTTACTTCTAATTATGCTAACAACAACGTAACCAACAGTTAAATGAGTTTTTGTTTATAAAATCTATATATACTAAAACTATTAACAATTATTTACTGTGAATTTAAACTATGGATATGAGCATGCCAAGGTTAAGAACAAGTAATGAATTCGATTATAATAATAATTCGGTTAATCTCTTCTTCATGTTGCTAGCCAAGAACAGTAGCCTAGAAATTAGAACTCTCGTATTTAATTTCACTTAAGAATCATAAACCATTCGTCTACATTTCTGTGATCAAATGCAATTTACGACCTAGCAATACAATTCCGGTTCCTAAATTGACTAATACGGCTTTCAAGTATATTTCTATCAGGAAAGCACATCAAAACCCAATTTTCCCAAATCAAGTTAAGAACAATACCCTATTAATTCACAACTTTCCAATTTCTTTCTCTCTCGAGTGAAATTGGACTTTTTAGATGTACATTAATGTCGGCCAAGCACTAATGCAGTAAGAACAAGAATTAATAGAACAACATGAAAGAAGAAGAAGAAAACCATATCATTTACAATCAAAATTCACTACACATGTTCAAAACCTTAGCAAGGAAGAGAATTAGCCACTCATTTGTGGATTGATCATCCTAAAACAAGTGTAAATCATACATACAATTGATTGAAAGAAGAAAGGAAGAGAAGAAATCCCTTAGCTTTTTCGTCCCTCAACTGCTGCTAACCCACGTCCTAGCTCCACCAAGTCTGAACTAATTAAAATAAACCTAAGTGTGCTATTTATACTAGAGGGAAATTTTTCCTGGAATAACAAGCAACGTGTCACGGAGGTCAACGCGGAGCACTGCCTCCGTGACACGGCGTGGACGCGGACCTTCACTGGAAATCCAGGGTCCGGTAAATTAGCCTCAACGTGGCACGGAGGCCAACGCGGAGGCCTATCTCCGTGCCACGGAGCTGTCGCGAGGCCTCACTGGAATTTGCCATTTAATTTCCTCTCCAGGCAGTGTGCCTCCGCGATGGTAGCGTGGCACGGCTCCATCGCGGAGCCCCTATACTTTGCGCATTCCAATGTCTTTTCCACGCTCGTATCCAAGTCCAACTCCGATATAGTTCCAACATGCATTTTAGCTCCTAAAAATCATATTTTCCTGCAAAACAAATGCTAATCATGTTGGTTAGTATAAATTCACATTTTATTACTAATTACATGAGAATATATACATATTGCACCCAAACAAGGCGAAAATAATACGTTTGAGTATCACTTGGGCATATAAATCTGCCCAAGATCACTTACCCCACACTTAAATCCTTGTTCGTCCTCGAACAACACATACACAACTCATGCAAATTACATCCCAACCTTCGTCACTATGGTGCGACCATTTACGTTACGGTCATACTGATTATTCAATTTTTGCAAATCATCACGAAAACATGCTTGGTCTTACAATACAATGACCTTTAATACATCAAGACTTCCTAGACTTTAAGAATTGATTCTTGATATCGGCAAACTCATGCAAATCAGCTAATCAAGAAATCCGACACGAAAATCAATCTTTCATCAAGCATGTGCCCTCACAACTCAAGAGAATCTTCCCCTTTATGTTCATGTAACACACAATCATTCAAGTAGGGGCATATAAAAATTAATTTCACTCTCTCTCCCAAAAGAATTCACATGCATCATGTCATGACCCATAGGCTTGCCCTTAGTGCATTACTCCACTAATATAAAGAAATGCAATGTAGGATCAAGTAGGACTTTAATGGGTTGTAACGGGGCTATGGATCTAGTATATATATTGGATTAGCCAATAATAGTCGCTAGCATCCTTAAGCGCCTTTTCAACACATTCCCATCGACTCATGGACATTGTTCCTCTCTTTTCTCTTTTTCTCCCATTCATGCTGGTTTACTTTCGTACTGCCCATTTCATCAAACACACTTGACACAAAACAAAGGGTTTTCATGTACCCTCAATATCATTTAATTATAACAAGTGCCTCTTCAACATCATCTTTTCTTTCCTCACTTTGCTTTTCTTTTTCTTTTCACTCTTTTCACTCTTTAACACTTTGGGAACATTTTCTTTTCTTTGTAAGCGCTTAAGAGTTTTGTATAGACTTTTACAGCTAATGAAAAGAAGGAATAAAGCTTGGTTTATACAATTTTGGACAAAAGAAAGAAAGAAATCGGCTAAAGGCTCAACGGGCTGACTAGGGTATACAACATATAAAAAGGTAGAGTTTGACAAGAAAAAAAAAATGGAAACTATCGGTTAAAACAAAGAAATGCCTACATCCTTTCCAACACTACACCTCCTTCATTTCGTTTTGTATACACACCAGGCAAGTTCTAGACAATTCACAATGGCATGGAATAACAATACCTCACTTCACACTTCATGCACATGCTCGAATCAAGATGCATTCACAGACTCTCTAATTAGCCAATCATATGAATTCAAAATTAAGCCTCAATCATACTGAATCAAATTCTGCAGCCTAGGTAACTCAACATATTTACCAACTTGCATGCTTTCGAACGAATCACTTTCACATTTTGAACATCAGTTACACACGCAACGAACTTTTTGCAACCATAAAGCAACTACAGTTCATTGATGCAATCCACCAAAGAAAAATTAAAAACAAATTAAAATCCTACTCCTACCGACTACATTTCCCTTAAGACGGTCGTCATCCATCCATCATAGGGAACGGTCACTAACTATGACATCGGTTCAATGGGACTATTCTTGGTAAAAGAACCGAAAACAAACTCCGAGAAACCCAAACAAAATAAAAACCGAAAATTTTTGCAACACATCGATCATTTCGATAGAAAGAAAATATTTACAAGTGCAAAATATTTTCGCGAAAATTTTTGAAAAATATCGATCATCTCGATAGAAAAAAATATTTACAAAATATTTACACTGGCAACCATAACTTTTCATAACACACATCATTAACCACACAAACAAATATATACACATACAACACAAATCAGTTCACCACAGGGAAAACACAAACATACATACAAACCAAGGAAAAAGCATACAGCAGATTAGAGCCTAAGTCCCAGCACCTAGCTACTCCCCACCCCACACTTAAATCGAACACTGTCCCCAGTGTTCACAAAAATTACAAAACAAAATTTCGGGTGGTGGAACTCCCTGATCAGTCGAAATATTCGACTTCTTCATCTGGTGCTGCTGCCTCGTCCCCCATGTCTGAGTCAGCTCCATCATCGTCATCGGACTCCACATCAGAGTCCTCCCGACGTGTCTCCTCATCAGTAGGGACATCGTCATCAGTCGGTGTTGCGCGCGTATCGCTGCTCGGTATATATTAAAAACCGACACGCAAGTGTACGTGGTCAAACAAGTAATAAAGTGGCTAAGTAGCCAAGTATCGATCCAAGGAGGCTGCTCTAGATATGCAAAACTGCCTAGTTTACTATATCTCTATTCTATTTCTAACTATGTTAACAACAATCCAACCAAGATTTGAGTGAGTTTTGTTTTTAAACTAATTATATACTAAAATTAATAACTACTATTTACGTTGAATTTAGACAATGGATATGCACATGCCAAGGTTAAGAACGAGTAATGAACTTGATAATCATGATAATTTGGTCATCCTCTTCTTCATATTGCTAGCCAAGAACGTTTGCCTAGAAATTAAAACTTCCGTATTTAATTTCACTTTAGAATCATAAACCATCCGTCTACATTTCTGTGATCAAATGCAATTTATGACCTAACACTCCAATTTCGGTTCTTAAATTGACTGATACGGCTTTCAAGTATATTTCTATCAAGAAAGCACATCAAAACCCAATTTTCCCAAATCAAGTTAAGAACAATACCCTATTAATTCACAACTTTCCAATTTCATGCTCTCTCGAGTGAAATTGGACTTTTTAGATGTACATTAATGGTGGCCAATCAATAATGTAATAAACACAAGAATTAATAGAACAACATGCAAGAAGACGAAGAAACCATATCAATTATTACCAACATTCATTACACAAGTTCAAAACCTCAGCAAGAAAGGAATTAGCCACTCATTCTTGGATTAATCATCCTAGAATGAGTGTTAATCATGCATACAATTGAAGGAAAGAAGAAGGGAAGAGAAGAAAACTCTTATCTTTTCTATTCTTCAACTGCCACAAAACCACGTTCCTGCTCTCCACTTCTGAACTCAGGCTAAAAAAACTAAAACTAAAAAAACTCCTCCTTTAAAAATAACCTAAGTGTGCTATTTATACTAGTGGGAAATTTTTCCCGGAATAACAAGCAACGTGTCACGGAGGCCAACGCGGAGCACTGCCTCCGTGACACGGCGTGGACGCGGACCCTCTCTGGAAATTGCAGGGTCTGGATAATTGGCCTCAACGTGGCACGGAGGCCATCGCGGAGGCCTATCTCCGTGCCACGGAGCTGACGCGCAGGCACACTGGAAATTGCCAATTTTATTTCTGCCCAGGCAGTGTGCTACCGCGATGGCAGCGTGGCACGGCTCCATCGCGGAGCCACTGTAAAATGTGCCATCCAAGGCCTTTTCCACGCTCGCATCCCAGTCCAACTCCGACATAGTTCCAACACGCATTTTAGCTCCTAAAAATCACATTATCCTGCAAAACAAATGCTAATCATGTTGGTTAGTATAAATTCGCATTTTATTACCAAATACATGATATTATATACACATTGCACAACAAACAAGGTAAAAATGATACGTTTGAGTATCACTTGGGCATATAAATCTACCCAAGATCACTTACCCCACACTTAAATCCTTGTTCGTCCTCGAACAACACATACACAAATCATGCACATCACATCTCAACCTTTGTCACTATGGTGCAGCCATTTACGTTACGGTCATATCGATTATTCGATTTTTGCAAATCATCAAGAAAACATGCTTGGTCGTACAAGACAATGACCTTAATACATCGAGGCTTCCTAGACTTTTAAGAATTGATTCTTGATATCGGCAAACTCATGCAAATCAACTAATCAAGAAATCCGACACGAAAATCAATCTTTCATCAAGCATGTACCCTCACAACTCGAGAGAAACTTCCCCTTTTTATGTTCATGCAACACACAAACATGCAAGTAGGGGCATATAAAAATTAATTTCACTCTCTCTCCCAAAAGAATTCACATGCATCATGTCATGACCCATAGGCTTGCCCTTAGTGTATTACTCCACTAATATAAAGAAATGCAATGTAGGATCAAATAGGACTTTTAATGGGCTGTAACTGGGCTATGGATCTAGTATATATATATTGGATTAGCCAATAATAGTCGCTAGCATCCTTAAGCGCCTTTTCAACTCATTCCCATCGACTCATGGACATTGTTCCTCTCTTTTCTCTTTTTCTCCCATTCATGCTGGTTTACTTTCATACAGCCCATTTCATCAGGCACACTTGACACAAAATAGAAGGTTTTCATGTACCCTCAATTTCATTTAATTACAACGGGTGCCTCTTCAACATCATCTTTTCTTTCCTCACTTTGCTTTTCTTTTCTTTTCACTCTTTTCACTCTTTAACACTTTGGGAAACATTTTCTATTCTTTATAAGCACTTAAGAGCTTCTTAAAGACTTTAAGGCTAATGAAAAGAAGGAATAAAGCTTAGTTCATACAATTCTGGACAAAAGAAAGAAATCGGCTAAAGGCTCAACGGGCTGACTAGGGTATACAACATATAAAAAGGTAGAATTTGACAAGAAAAAAAAAATGGAAACTAAAGGTTAAAACAAAGAAATGCCTACATCCTTTCCAACACAACACCTCCTTCATTTCGTTTTGTATACACACTAGGCAAGTTCTAGACAATTCACAATGACATGGAATAGCAAACCCTCACTTCACACTTCATGCACATGCTCGAATCAAGATGCATTCACAGACTCTTTAATTAGTCAATTACATGAATTCAAGATTAAGCCTCAATCATAATGAACCAAATTCTATAGCCTAGGTAACTCAACATATTTACACAATTGCATGCTTTCAACCGAATCATTTTCACATTTCGAACATCAATTACAACACGCAACGAAATTTTAGCAACCATAAGCAACTTCAGTTTATTGATGCAATCCACCAAAGAAACTAAAAACAAAACATCTACTCCTATCGACTACATTTTCCTTAAGACGGTCGTCATCCATCCATCATAGGGAACGGTCACTAACTATGACATCGGTTCAATGGGACTATTCTCGGTTAAAGAACCAAAAACAAACTCCGAGAAACCCAAAAATAAAACTTCAAAATTTTTGCAACACATCGATCATTTCAATAGAAAATATTTGCAAACTATGTTGATAAATGCAAAATCTTTTCGCAAAAATTTTGAAAAATATCGATCATATCGATAGAAAAAAATATTTACAAAATTTACAAAATATTTACAAAGGCAACCATAACTTTCAAAACACACATCATCAGCCACAACACAAATATATACACATAGATCACAAAATCAGTTCACAACAACAGGGAAAGCACAGACATACATAAATGTCAAGGAAAAATTATACAGCAAGTTTAGAGCCTATGACCCAGCACCTAACTACTCCCCACCCCACACTTAAATCGAACACTGTCCCCAGTGTTCACAACAATACAAAGCACAACATATGGGTGGTGGAACTCCCTGCTCAGTCGAAATATTCGACTTCCTCATCCGGTGCTGCGGCCTCGTCGCCCATATCCGAATCGGCTCCATCGTCGTCATCGGACTCTACATCAGAGTCCTCACGACGTGTCTCCTCATCAGTAGGGACGTTGTCATCAGTCGGCTCCACAAAGGCTAGCCCCACCTTGCATAAAGCTCTGGCGTTCTCGCCAAAGGGGTAGTCCAGCTCCAGCTGCCATAACTCATCCTCGGTGGCTGGTCTCCCACCTATCCGTAGCTGCAACATCTGCATGCCGAACATACGGGCCATATACTGGTCGTCACGAGCATGTCGCTCGCCCAGAGTCAGCACCGGTCCATGTGTAGTGTCGGGGGCCTTGGTCTTTGTCACATCAAGGTCCCTCCGCTCCAACTGCGGAATGTAATCCAAGGCTTCTTCCTCAACGTCGAGGCCTCGGAGGAAGGTGGTGATGAGTCCGCCAAACCCGTATCTGTGGCCCTGGTGTAGTCTGGCTCTCTTCATGGCGGATATTATGACCGCCCCCACATTAATCTCAAGCCCTTTCATAAGGGCATACACCAGGCAGACACGGTCCCGGGTCACGTCTGTCATATGCACTCCCGGGATCAAACACGAACATACAATTTTTAGCCAGATTCTTGCCTCCCTGTTCATCTGCGAATAAGGCAGAGTCTGATGGTAACCCCTCTCTTTGTGTCTGCTCCATCGGGTTGTGGATCGAGCCCCACACAATGTACGTCTGATGTCGGCGTACGGTGGGGTGATGTTGAGCTGGCGGGGAACGTGGGCGTCTGTGTCCCGCGCTCCAACGATGGAATTCAGCTGCTGGGGTTCCAGAGTGACAATCTGCCCTCTGATTTTAATAGTATGGCTCCTGATGGCCGGGTTCCAGTTGGCGTAGAATTCCCGGACCAAGTGAAGGTTGCACTCCTTGGGCTCCTGAAAAATAAAGCTGAGCCCAGCTGCCTCAATCCTCTGTACAATGCGAGGGAACTCCTGTGCAAGTGGTTCCCTTGAAATATGTTCCTCCGGGAAGTACTTGTTCTCCTTATGCTTTGCGTACCATTTCTTCCCTTCATTGGTGACCCATCGTGTCCCGTATCGGCTGTGTTGACCGCGCGGAATAGCCGGTGCAGCTGGGACAGCAGTGCCCAGTCTCATTCTCTTTCTGCCGGTGCCTGAGGTTGAAGCACCCTTGCCTTTATCTTGTTGGCTAGCCATTGTACCTGCCAATTTACACAGACAAGCACAACGTTAAGCTAAAAACTTTTTAGCTTCGGCTAAGGTTGGGTTAAACAAAATTTACCCCACACTTAGTCTTTAACAATATTTACAACATTTTAGCAAGGATAGCTCTATTTACACCCCAAACACAATCAACTATAAACATGTTTCTTAGTGCGTTCACAAAAATTTGACAGCATAACGGCTAGCGAACTACTCAGACTTCATACAACTAACCCAATCCTACTATCGACAGCAATTCAACCATCGCACAAGCAACAAAACAACCACAAACTAAAAACAACTAGAAAAATATTTCGTATACAAGCTAATCTAAACAATCTAACCAATTCACACATTATGCAATTTCCCACAAAAATTCGAGAATTAGTCGTCTTTGAACATTTACACACTATTTACCATGACTTATCTCAAATAATAAACACCCCCCGGCATTGAATTCACCAAACAATCAAGTTGCCCAAGTCAAATTCAACAACCCAAGCCCTAGGATAGAGTTCGACAATCAATTTCGAATTATTTACATAATCGACAAGTTCAAATGCCAAATACAACAATCCGAACATAATCAATCACAACATAATTCACCATCATGTTTAATTTCTACCTAAGGTGGTATGTCTCACCTTACATGCCCAAAACTGACAAAAATCGCCAAAAAATTGAGTTAGACGATGAAAACATACCTTGGAATTGAAGAATCGACGAAAACTTGACGTTTTCCTTGCCTATTAACGTGGCACGTTGCTTGGGGGTAGCGGAATGGGTGTTTTTGTCGCGGAGGGTAGAGGGAATGGGGGAAAATGGGCGAAAATTGGGGGTTTATTTAAAGGAAACACGCGGGTCACCTGGAAATCCGGTGTGACCCGGCACTGGGATAAGGGCAACGTGTCACGGAGGGTAACGCGGAGCCCCTCCTCCGTGACACAGAGCCAACGCGTTGGCTTACTGGAATTTTAAAAAATTCCAGATTTGCCTTCAACGTGTCACGGAGGTCAACGCGGAGCATTGCCTCCGTGACACGGCGCCAACGCGCCAGTGCTCTATTTCACCATCAAATTTTATTTTTCATATCTCGCCTTGTTTCCTCGATTCCAAGTATTTTTCCTCCAGTATACCTGAAAATCACCTCACTAAAGAAGAATTGGTTAAATTAATAGATTCCCTACTAAAAAAAATAAAAATTTACTAAATTACTAAATAAAAAAAAATTTACTAAATAAAACGCAAATCTAAGCCTAGTCAAGAAAAAGAAAAGAAAATAGAATAAAAGAAAAACTTTACACTAAGGAAAGAAAAAAAATATTTTTCACAGGTTGCCTCCCGTGCAGCGCCTGGTTTAACGTCGCGGCTCGACAGCCTTTATGCTCAAGTGTCTACTAGGGAGATGGACGATTTGTCCCGATCATGGTCATCTCCCCAGTAGTTCTCAACCTTGTCTGGTGGCCTACCTAGTAACTCTCGGGAATCACTCAATCCATTTGCATTCCCATGATCAATCACGTTGATCACCGAGAGTTCCTTATAGACAGTCGGGAGCTTAGGTGCCTTGTACACGTCGAACACCTCAACCTTGTCGTGTGCTCGCATTGTGAGTTGACCCGGAGCTACATCGATCAATGCCTTTCCGGTTGCCAAAAAGGGTCGTCCCAAAATAAATGGGACTTCCGCATCTGGTTCAAAATCCAGAACAATGAAATCTACCGGAAAAATGAGGGAGCCTACCTGCACTAGCACATCCTCAACAATGCCATCCGGCTTAGCTAAAGACCTGTCTGCTAGCTGCAAGATCACTGTTGTAGGTCTATGACTCCCTAGCCCTAACTTTCTGAATACCGAAGATGGCATCAGATTTATACTTGCCCCCAAGTCGCATAACCCACGAGCTCGGATACTTTGCCCAATCGTCAGCTGGATAGTAAAACGTCCAGGATCCTTCAGTTTAGTGGGCAACCTGTTCTGAATACGGGATGTGCATTCCTCCGTTAAAGCCACCGTGGCATACTCAGTCAAGCGACTTTTGTTGGCCACGATGTCTTTGATATACTTTGCATATTTTGGCACACCCTGCAAGACATCAACAAGAGGTAAGTTAACATGTACCTGTTTAAGTACCTCCATGAATTTCTGGAAACACGCCTCCTCCTTGTGTTTCTTAAGTCGTTGAGGGAACGGGGGTGGAGGCCTTGCTGGTTCAGCTTCTTTGGTCTTCCCCGTATCTGAAGTTTGTTCTCCCTCAACATCTGCTGCTCCTGACTTCTGAGGCGGTCTTTCCTGTTCCACCTCCTTTAATTGTAAACCACTCCTCGTGGTCACTGCATTTACCTGCTTAGGATTGGGATCCATGTCGCTAGGTAGTCCTCCCCTTGGTCTAGTATTTTGGGCACTAGTAAATTGCCCAAACTGATATTCAAGAGCCTTGGTTGCCAATTGATTGTTCTTTACTTCGGCTGCCAATTTGACATAGTCAGCCTGCAATTGTGCCTGGTTGGCAATCATGGTCTTGAACATTTCCTCAATAGTCGGTGATGGTGGTGGAGGAGGGGCATTGTGATTTCTGAACTGATTCTGATAGCCTTGTTGCCCTCCTTGGTTTCTGTGCATACCCTGCCCTGAACCCTGGCCTTGTTGATTGTTGCTACCCCACGAAAAATTCGGATGATTCCTCCAGTTTGAGTTGTAGCCACCACCAAACTGCTGTTGATTCCTCTGTGCATTGCCCACAAAGTTGACAGAATCAGGATTTGCACCACAGCATTCAGCTGAATGCTCACTACTACCACACACTTCACACCACATCTGTTGGACTGCATTGACTGAGGCTGAAGGCTGGTTCAAATTCATATTGCTGAAGTGAGTGTTTAACTGATTTTGCAAAGCAGCTATCTGTGCAGCGATAGCTGTGAATCCATCCACTTCAAGCACTCTCGCTGCTTTCCTTGCTCCACCTCTTGAAGAATCTGCATTCCATTCCGGATTTCCTTGTGAAATTCGGTTGAGCAAAGTGTACAGCTCCTCATAAGTCTTCTCCAGCGCTTGCCCTCCAGCTGCTGAGTCTAACAAAATTTTAGTGTGGGGTTCCAAACCCTCAATAAAAGTGTGTACCAACACCTCGTTTGACTGATGATGATGAGAACAGTCTCGCAACATGGACTTGAATCTTTCCCAGACTTGATAAAGATTTTCTCCTTCCCTCTGTTTAAAACTTAGAATCTGACTTCTAAGTTTAGCGGTTTTACCTGAAGGGAAAAATCTGATCAAAAACTTCTTTGCAAGATCATCCCACGTTGATATAGAGTTGGGTGGTTCAGCTTTTAACCACCTCTTGGCTTCACCAAGTAAGGAAAATGGAAATAAGGTGAGCCGAACATAATCAGGTGACAGTCCAGCGGGGATGTAAGTGTCACTTATCTCCAAGAAGTTCTGGAGATGTTGTTGCGGATCTTCGTGAGGGAGACCGGTAAACTGCCCGCTAGTGTGCAAAAGTTGCACCATATTTTGCTTTAACTCAAATCTCCCCCCAGGCTCTGGTTTGCGGATGCTGGAATGTACATTATTAGCGTGTGGGATTGCCACCTCGCGAACTGGCCTGGCTGCTACTTCCTCGGGCACTAACACTGCCCGCACAACTGGTGGATTTGGTTGCTCCATCATAGACTGTTTAAGCAACTGCAGCTTCTTCCGAAGAGCTTCTCTACGTTGACTGTGCAATTCACGTTCTGGCTCTAAGTAAGATTCCACCAGCTCCTTGTCCCTTGCCAGTGTTCACAGAAATAAAAATCTGCAAAATACAGGCTAAGACCAAGTTGTTAACACTTAAGAAAATAAAAATACAAATACAGTAAATTTACACTAAACACAATTTTACAAATCGCCTAGCCTCCCCGGCAACGGCGCCAAAAACTTGTTGCGCGCGTATCGCTGCTCGGTATATATTAAAAACCGACACGCAAGTGTACGTGGTCAAACAAGTAATAAAGTGGCTAAGTAGCCAAGTATCGATCCAAGGAGGCTGCTCTAGATATGCAAAACTGCCTAGTTTACTATATCTCTATTCTATTTCTAACTATGTTAACAACAATCCAACCAAGATTTGAGTGAGTTTTGTTTCTAAACTAATTATATACTAAAATTAATAACTACTATTTACGTTGAATTTAGACAATGGATATGCACATGCCAAGTTTAAGAACGAGTAATGAACTTGATAATCATGATAATTTGGTCATCCTCTTCTTCATATTGCTAGCCAAGAACGTTTGCCTAGAAATTAAAACTTCCGTATTTAATTTCACTTTAGAATCATAAACCATCCGTCTACATTTCTGTGATCAAATGCAATTTATGACCTAACACTCCAATTCCGGTTCCTAAATTGACTGATACGGCTTTCAAGTATATTTCTATCAAGAAAGCACATCAAAACCCAATTCTCCCAAATCAAGTTAAGAACATTACCCTATTAATTCACAATTTTCCAATTTCATGCTCTCTCGAGTGAAATTGGACTTTTTAGATGTACATTAATGGTGGCCAATCAATAATGTAATAAACACAAGAATTAATAGAACAACATGCAAGAAGACGAAGAAACCATATCAATTATTACCAACATTCATTACACAAGTTCAAAACCTCAGCAAGAAAGGAATTAGCCACTCATTCTTGGATTAATCATCCTAGAATGAGTGTTAATCATGCATACAATTGAAGGAAAGAAGAAGGGAAGAGAAGAAAACTCTTATCTTTTCTATTCTTCAACTGCCACAAAACCACGTTCCTGCTCTCCACTTCTGAACTCAGGCAAAAAAAACTAAAACTAAAAAAACTCCTCCTTTAAAAATAACCTAAGTGTGCTATTTATACTAGTGGGAAATTTTTCCCGGAATAACAAGCAACGTGTCACGGAGGCCAACGCGGAGCACTGCCTCCGTGACACGGCGTGGACGCGGACCCTCTCTGGAAATTGCAGGGTCCGGATAATTGGCCTCAACATGGCACGGAGGCCATCGCGGAGGCCTATCTCCGTGCCACGGAGCTGACGCGCAGGCACACTGGAAATTGCCAATTTTATTTCTGCCCAGGCAGTGTGCTACCGCGATGGCAGCGTGACACGGCTCCATCGCGGAGCCACTGTAAAATGTGCCATCCAAGGCCTTTTCCACGCTCGCATCCCAGTCCAACTCCGACATAGTTCCAACACGCATTTTAGCTCCTAAAAATCACATTATCCTGCAAAACAAATGCTAATCATGTTGGTTAGTATAAATTCGCATTTTATTACCAAATACATGATATTATATACACATTACACAACAAACAAGGTAAAAATGATACGTTTGAGTATCACTTGGGCATATAAATCTGCCCAAGATCAGTCGGCTCCACGAAGGCTGGTCCCACTCGGCATAAGGCTTTGGCATTCTCGCCAAATGGGTAATCCAGCTGCAGCTGCCATAATTCTTCCTCGGTGGCTAGTCTCCCACCAATCCGTAGCTGAAGCATCTGCATGCCGAACATACGTGCCATGTACCGATCGTCACGAGCATGTCGCTCGCCCAAAGTCAGCACTGGCCCGTGTGTGGTGTCGGGGGCCTTAGTTTTTGTCACATCGAGGGCCCTCCGCTCCAACTGCGGAATGTAATCCAAGGCTTCTTCCTCGACATCAAGGCCTCGGAGGAAGGTGATGATGAGTCCGCCAAACCCGTATATGTGGCCCTGGTGTAGTCTGGCTCTCTTCATGGCGGATATAATGACCGCCCCAACATTAATTTCAAGCCCTTTCATAAGGGCATACACCAAGCAGACACGGTCCCGAGTCACATCCGTCATATGAACTCCCGGGATCAAGCACGAACATACAATTTTCAGCCATATTCTGGCCTCCCTGTTCATCTGCGAATAAGGCAGAGTCTGGTGGTAAGCCCTCTCCTTATGTCTACTCCATAGGGCTGTGGATCGAGCCCCACACAACGTACGTCTGATGTCGGCGTATGATGGGGTGATGTTTAGCTGGCGGAGAACGTGGGCGTCTGTGTCCCGCGCTCCAACGATGGCATTAAATTGCTGGGGTTCCAGAGTGACAATCTGCCCTTTGATTTTTATTGTGTGGCTTCTGATGGCCGGGTTCCAATTTGCGTAGAACTCTCAGACCAAATGAAGGTTGCACTCCTTGGGCTCCTGAAAGATAAAGCTGAGCCCAGCTGCTTCAATCCTTTGCACAATACGGGGGAACTCCTGTGCTAGTGGTTCCCGTGCAATATGTTCCTCCGGGAAGTACTTGCTCTCCTTATGCTTAGCATACCATTTCTTTCCTTCCTCGGTTACCCACCTTGTTCCGTATTGGCGGCGTTGGCCTCGCGGAATAGCTGGTGCATCTGGGACTGCGGTGCCCAATCTCATTCTTTTTCTGTCGGTGCCTGAGGTAGAAGCACCCTTGCCCTTATCCTGTCTGCTAGCCATTGTACCTGTCAATATAAATTAACAAGCACAAAGTTAAGCTATAAACATGTTAACTTCGGCTAAGGTTGGGTTAACAACGTTTACCCCACACTTAGGCCTTAGCTACTTTTACACAACTACGACAAGGATAATTCTACTTACACCAAAGACAACAACTATACAATTTATGCTTAGTGCGTTCACAAATATTTCGACAGCATAACGCTTAGCGTACTACTCAGACTTCATACAGCTAATTCCAATCCTACTATCGCTAACCATTCAACCATCGCACTTAGCAACAAAAACAACAAATAAAAAAACAAAGACAAAACATTCTATATACAAACGAATCCAAATAATCAAACCAATTTGCACAATTTTCGCATTTTCCCCAACAATTCGAGAATTCGTCGTCTTAACCTTCATACAATATTTACAACGACTTATCTCTATTTACAAACACACCCCGACATCTAATTTACCGAATTATCAAGTCGCCCAAGTCAAATTCAACAACCCATGCCCTAAAATACAATTCTACAATCAAATTCGAATTATTTACGTAATCGATAAGTTCAAACGCTAATTAGAACAATCCGAACATATATCCATCACAAATAACTCAACATCATGTTAAATTGCTACTTAGGGTGATATATCTCACCTCACATGCCCAAATTCGACTAAAATCGCCAAAAATTTGAGAGAAACGAGGAAAACATACCTTTGAGTTGAAGAACCGAAGAAACTTGACGTATTCCTTGCCTAATAGCGTGGCACGTTGGTTGGGGAGGGGGATTTGGGTGTTTTGGTCGCGGAGAGTAGAAGAAATGGGGAAAAATTGGGCAAAATCGGGGTTAATTTAAAGAAAAACACGCGGGTCACCCGGCAACCCGGTGTGACCCGGTACCAAATATAAGGCAACGTGTCACGGAGGGTAACGCGGAGCCCCTCCTCCGTGACACGGAGCCAACGCGCTGGCTCTCTGGAAATTTTAAAAATCTGGATTTTGCCTTCAACGTGTCACGGAGGGTAACGCGGAGCCCTTCCTCCGTGACACGGAGCCAACGCGCCAGTGCACTGTTTCTTCCATTAAATTATTTTTTCATACCTTGCCTTATTCTTCCCAATTCCATGCATATTTCTCTCCGTTAGACCTGAAAAATCACCTCACTAAACAAAATTGGTTAGATTAATAGATTTCCCTAACTAAAATGAAAAATATTAACTAAAACAAGAATGTAAACCTAATCAAGAAAAGAAAAATAAAAAAATAAAAATTATTTACACTAAAAAAAGGAAAGAAAATATTTTTCACGGGTTGCCTCCCGTGCAGCGCCTGGTTTACCGTCGCGGCTCGACGTCCATTATGCTCAATTATCTACTAGGGTGAGGGACGATTTTTCACGATCCTTGTCCTCCCCCCAGTAGTGCTCAACCTCATCTGGTGGCCTTCCTGTTAACTCTCGGGAATCATTCATTATATTAGCATTCCCATGATCAATCACATTGATCACCGATAGTTCCTCATTTACAATTGGGAGCTTGGGTGCTTTGTACACGTCAAACACTTCTATCTTGTCATGTGCCCGCATTGTAAGTTGACCCGCAGCTACATCAATTAATGCTTTTCCGGTTGCCAAAAAGGGTCGTCCCAAAATAAATGGGACTTCAGCATCTGGTTCAAAGTCCAGAACAATAAAATCAACCGGAAAAATGAGGGAGCCCACTTGCACTAACACATCCTCAACAATGCCATCTGGCTTAGCTAAGGACCTGTCCGCTAGCTGCAAGATTACCGTTGTAGGTCTAGGACTCCCTAGACCTAACTTTCTGAATACCGAAGATGGCATCAGATTTATACTTGCCCCCAAGTCGCATAATCCACGAGCTCGGATACTTTGCCCAATAGTCAGCTGGATAGTAAAACTTCCAGGGTCTTTCAGTTTCGTGGGCAGTCTATTCTGAATCCGGGAAGTGCATTCCTCCGTTAAAGCCACCGTGGCATACTCAGTCAAACGACTTTTGTTAGCCACGATGTCTTTAATATATTTTGCATATTTGGGCACTCCCTGCAAGACATCAACAAGAGGTAAATTAACATATACCTGTTTAAGCACCTCCATGAATTTCTTGAAACAAGCCTCCTCCTTGTGTTTCTTAAGTCGTTGAGGGAACGAGGGTGGAGGCCTTTCTGATTCTGCTTCTTTAGTCTTCCCCCTATCAGAACTTTGTTCCTCCTCAACATCTGCTGCTCCTGAATTTTGAGGCGGTCTTCCGGTTCCACCTCCTTCAACTGTAAGCCACTCCTCGTGGTCACTGCATTTACCTGCTTCGGATTAGGATCCGTGTCGCTAGGTAGTCCTCCTCTGGGTCTTGTATTTTGGGCACTAGCAAATTGCCCAAACTGATATTCAAGAGCCTTGGTCACCAACTGATTGTTCTTCACTTCGGCTGCCAATTTAACATAGTCAGCCTGCAATTGTGCCTGATTAGCGATCATGGTTTTGAACATCTCCTCAATGGTCGGTGATGGTGGTGGAGGAGGGGCATTGTGATTTCTGAATTGAGCTTGAAAGTTTTGTTGCCCTCCTTGATTTCTCTGCATACCCTGACCAGAACTTTGACCTTGTTGGTTGTTGCTACCCCACGAAAAATTTGGATGGTTCCTCCAATTTGAGTTGTAGCCACTACCAAACTGCTGCTGATTTCTCTGTGCATTGCCCACAAAGTTAACAGAATCAGGATTTGCACCACAGCATTCAGCTGAATGCTCACTACTACCACACACTTCACACCACATCTGTTGGACCGCATTGACTGAAGCTAAAGGCTGGTTCAAGTTCATATTGCTGAAGTGATTGTTTAACTGATTTTGCAAGGCAGCTATCTGTGCAGCGATAGCTGCAAACCCATCCACTTCAAGCACTCCCGCTGCTTTCCTTGCTCCACCTCTTGATGAATCTGCATTCCATTCTGGATTGCCCTGTGAAATTCGGTTGAGCAAAGTGTACAGCTCCTCATAGGTCTTTTCCAGCGCTTGCCCTCCAGCTGCTGAATCTAACAGAATTTTAGTGTGGGGTTCCAAACCCTCAATAAATGTGTGTACCAACACCTCATTGGACTGATGATGATGAGCACAGTCCCGCAACAGGGATTTAAATCTTTCCCAGGCTTGATATAGATTTTCTCCCTCCCTTTGTTTAAAACTTAGAATTTGACTTCTAAGTCTGGCTGTTTTACCAGAAGGGAAAAATCTGATCAAAAACTTCCGTGCAAGATCATCCCACGTTGATATAGAATTGGGTGGTTCAGCTTTTAACCACCTCTTGGCTTCACCAAGTAAGGAAAATGGAAATAAGGTGAGCCGAACATAATCAGGTGACACTCCAGCGGGTATATAAGTGTCACTTATCTCCAAAAAGTTTTGGAGATGTTGTTGTGGATCTTCATGAGGGAGACCGGTAAATTGCCCGCTTGTGTGCAAGAGTTGCACCATATTCTGCTTTAATTCAAACCTCCCTCCAGGCTCTGGTTTGCGGATGCTAGAATGTACATTGTTAGCGTGTGGGATTTCCACCTCGCGAACCGGCCTTGCTGCTGCTTCATCGGGCACTAACACTGCCCTCACAACTGGTGGATTTTGCTGCTCCATAATAGATTGTCGGAACAACTGCAGCTTCTTTTGTAGAGCTTCTCTATGTTGACTATGAAATTCACGTTCAGGCTCTAAGTAAGATTCCACCAGCTCTTTGTCCCTTGCCAGTGTTCACAGAAATCAAGTCTGCAAAATATAGGCTAAGACCAAGTTGTTAACACTTAAGAAAATAAAAATAAAAATACAGTAAATTTACACTAAACACAATTTCACAAATCTGCCTAGCCTCCCGGGCAATGGCACCAAAAACTTGTTCGGCTTTTTCGGTTGGTATTATATATTATAAACCGACACGCAAGTGCACGTGGTCAAACAAGTAATAAAGTGGCTAAGTAAGCCAAGTATCGATCCAAGGAGGCTCAGGATATGTAAAATTTGCCTAAGTATACTATATTCTTATCTTACTTCTAATTATGCTAACAACAACGTAACCAACAGTTAAATGAGTTTTTGTTTATAAAATCTATATATACTAAAACTATTAACAATTATTTACTGTGAATTTAAACTATGGATATGAGCATGCCAAGGTTAAGAACAAGTAATGAATTCAATTATAATAATAATTCGGTTAATCTCTTCTTCATGTTGCTAGCCAAGAACAGTAGCCTAGAAATTAAAACTCTCGTATTTAATTTCACTTAAGAATCATAAACCATTCGTCTACATTTCTGTGATCAAATGCAATTTACGACCTAGCAATACAATTCCGGTTCCTAAATTGACTAATACGGCTTTCAAGTATATTTCTATCAGGAAAGCACATCAAAACCCAATTTTCCCAAATCAAGTTAAGAACAATACCCTATTAATTCACAACTTTCCAATTTCTTTCTCTCTCGAGTGAAATTGGACTTTTTAGATGTACATTAATGTCGGCCAAGCACTAATGCAGTAAGAACAAGAATTAATAGAACAACATGAAAGAAGAAGAAGAAAACCATATCATTTACAATCAAAATTCACTACACATGTTCAAAACCTTAGCAAGGAAGAGAATTAGCCACTCATTTGTGGATTGATCATCCTAAAACAAGTGTAAATCATACATACAATTGATTGAAAGAAGAAAGGAAGAGAAGAAATCCCTTAGCTTTTTCGTCCCTCAACTGCTGCTAACCCACGTCCTAGCTCCACCAAGTCTGAACTAATTAAAATAAACCTAAGTGTGCTATTTATACTAGAGGGAAATTTTTCCCGGAATAACAAGCAACGTGTCACGGAGGTCAACGCGGAGCACTGCCTCCGTGACACGGCGTGGACGCGGACCTTCACTGGAAATCCAGGGTCCGGTAAATTAGCCTCAACGTGGCACGGAGGCCAACGCGGAGGCCTATCTCCGTGCCACGGAGCTGTCGCGAGGCCTCACTGGAATTTGCCATTTAATTTCCTCTCTAGGTAGTGTGCCTTCGCGATGGTAGCGTGGCACGACTCCATCGCGGAGCCCCTATACTTTGCGCATTCCAATGTCTTTTCCACGCTCGTATCCAAGTCCAACTCCGATATAGTTCCAACATGCATTTTAGCTCCTAAAAATCATATTTTCCTGCAAAACAAATGCTAATCATGTTGGTTAGTATAAATTCACATTTTATTACCAATTACATGAGAATATATACATATTGCACCCAAACAAGGCGAAAATAATACGTTTGAGTATCACTTGGGCATATAAATCTGCCCAAGATCAAGCACTCCCTCCGTGCCATGGAGGTATCGCGGACCTTCATTGGAAGTCGGCCCCCCAGGCAATTTAACCTCAACGTGCCATGACCTGCATCACGGAGCCTGGCCAACATGACACAGTGCTATCGCGCACCTTCACTGGAAATTGCCAAATTTATTTCCTATGAGGCAGAGTGCCTCCGCGATGGCAACGTGACACGACTCCATCGCGGAGCCCTTGTTTTTGCTGATCTTCCATGTCCTTTTTCACTCCTTGTTTCCAAGTCCATTCCCGATTTTACCAACATGTATGTTAGCTTCCCAAAATTCCATGTTACCTGCAAAACAACACTAATCATGTTGGTTAGTATAAATTCACATTTAACTACAAATCACATGAGAATGTACACAATAATGATATACAAACAAGTCGAAATGAAGCATTTGAGTATCACTTGGGCATGAAATTCTGCCCAAGATCAGTTTTCCTATTTTCTTTGTTTCAGTTCCCTGATTTGATCTTAGGGACTTTTAGGGTATTACAATAATACCTCTGATGACTACGTCTGAAGACTATACCTTAGATGGATTAGGGAATGCATAGAAATGAGCCTGAATACCTATCTAAGATGTGTCCCTACTAGGTTGTGTACCCCCTCTACCAGATTGAGTACCACCCCTTCCCATCTGAACACCCCATCTGCCAAGATGGGCTCCACCTCTAACCGTTGAGTGATCGCCCTTTCGAAGATGAGGGCAATATTTGTGAATGCACTATATCCCCTCCATGACATAAATAGAGCTCAGGGAGACGAATGTGGAACAATCTGCCCACCTTGCCCAAACCTGGACACTATCTTCGAATATGGCCATACTCATCATACTTGTGACACATCTATTGAGCACGAGCCTCTGTGCAGGAACTGAAGAGATAGGATGATCTTCACAATCAGAGCGAACCATCTTTGTACTCCCAACTGTAATTGAAGGGTGTTGATTGGTCGCTGGTGGACCTTCGGCTGATACCTTGTATTGCCGACTGAATAGGGCGCTCAGAGTACCCTTAGGGAAATAGAGTCCTAGAAAAAAGAACCACTAAAGGAACCTCCTTTCCGAGCCTTATTCTCAATGCTCCTTGCATAGACATCCTACTTAAACCCCTCTACACTCTTCAAAAACTCCATCAAACTCCTGGAAGGTCTTACCTGATGAGACCGTTTGCAGAGCTGACAACTGGAGCCCCACATTCAGGCCCTTCACAAACTGCCTGATCCTCTCCTCCTCCATGGGTAGTAATGGAAAGATATACCTGGGAAATGAATGAAATCGGGTCTCATAGGCCACATTTGAGGATATACCCTGCTCAATACTAGTGAACTCATCACGCCTCTAGTCCTACAGGGTGCGAGGCACATACTTCTTTAAGAAGTTGGAGTAAAATTGAGTCCACATTAATGGTGGTAACCCCGCCAGCCTACACTTCACAAAAGCCCTCCACCAGAGCTTGGCATCTCCCATCAGCTGAAAAGTAACAAATTCCACCCCGTACTTCTCTAATGCCCCCATCTTATGGAGCCTCTCATGTCAGTCTATGTGAACTCATAGGCGTCCTCCACCTTAATGCCATTGAACGTGGGAGGCTTCATCTTTGTGAACCTCCAAATAGATCGTGCTCCTCCCCAGTCATCACCGACCTTAAAAATAAGACTGACTCAAAATATCATCCATGCGGGAAGCTAAAATTGCTGCATTATACCCTTGAGTGCTGCTCTGCTGATGTTTCTGGTGCCACTCCGTTACACTAGGCCTCTTAGAAGATTCATCACCAAAGCTAGTACCGAAGAGGCTGCAACACCTCGCTGTTTTGGTACCTCTACCTCTACAGCCACTCTGTTCCAAACATCTGGAGGTATTGGGGATTTTGACCTCTCCCGAATGGGACTAGTATCTTGGGCCCTACCTCTAGTACCAGTAGGCATCTGCCCACGGTCTTGCCCTCTAGCCTGTACTCTGTCGTGAGTTGCGCTACAACCACTGGCTCCCAAGCCTTTTTTTAAACTCCTCTTGTGCGTGTCCTCACCATACATTAAAGAATGAAAGAAGTGGTTAGATACCAATTTGAATTACCAGAAACTAATTGGAATTAAGTGATAGCACGAAGGAGAGAGAAGGAAAGGAGTTTTAAAGTCTTGTAGCCTCCCAAAGATAAGTAACAAACGTCTCCGCACCAATCCGCGAGACTCTACTAGACTTGTCCTCGTACATAAGATCAACCAACCTGATTTTTGGTACCATCTTTGTCATGATCCAAGATACCGTGATTGGCACCCATACTAATTTCTCAATGGGCGAACCAACGTATACCAACTAGTATATCCAATTTCAACATTCACGCTATTAAATAAGCACTCTTAAAGTAAAAAGCAAAAGTCTAATTAAAATAAAAAGAAATATCTGCAACATCTATCTGTTACATCCCTAAAAACTGAAAGTAATTGTACTTGAGGACATCTACCTAACCATAGTCTATCAGGAATAAAATAAGAAAAATATTAAATTCCATGTCTAAACAAAGGATATCTTCTTTCAAGAGGAATTGCAGCAGTCTGGAAAGGAAATCAGCTTACCTTCAGAAAATTTGCCGATGTCTCCAGATGGGGTCGAGTGGAACTTCCTGGGTTGCCATCTGCAGTCATAAAAATAAGTGCAACAACAGCATCCGTACGACATGTAGTACTGGTGAACATCATCGGCCGACCTTAAATAATAACGTATATACATGTAAAACAAACAATATATAGTCACAGAAATAGATAGTCATCAGATTACACAAATTCTAGAACTAGTCAGAATAAGGTATTAAGTTGGCCTCCTCAACGGATTAGGCCTCGCTGCTCGTTGGTTTGACTGCGGCAGCAGTCTCACTACAATGGTAAGAGTACGGCTGCAGCGGTACTGCGTAGGCAGTAACTCGACTCAGCTGACAACCTTAAACCCTCAATTAACAATTCTCAACAATCAGTTCATCAACTCTATATGGTTTATACATTGTTGCAATTTCAACAGTCAATTTAGCATCGATCATATAGGATATAAAATTGAATCTTCAACAATCAACTCATCACAGACTCATACATGGCTTTACAAGTATAAACAAGTCATAAACAAGTATGTCAACATCAAAATTACATGTATACTAAGAATGCTAGGATTTTGGTTTCACCAAGTTCTCATACTTTCAAACCTATCTTTACTCTTCGGGTCCTCTCTTGGTATTATATCATTAGTGATATGTTGGGAAAACACCTCCTCAAATCACCAAATAACACTCAATACTAAACATCAGTGTACACACATGCCAGACGGTCTTATTTATGGCGTTCTAGTCATGACCTTTAGGGGACTCTAGAAATCCATGTACTGTACCAGTATGGTACCCATTCCTAATCATCTACTCGTATGTATGCTCCCTATGTACATGAGCCACTCAACCATAACCGCTCGCTCGGATGCTCCCATCGGGCATGATTCACTCATCTCAGGATAAAGCATGTTATCCACTTCCATTCTCCTATTCTATATGTTATCAATTGGTAAATTAGTATGACTTTTCAGAGGCATCAAGTTGCCCTCCTCAACTTGGTTATATTTATAATATTCAACCATTTACATGGAAATTTTGAAAGGACACACACAATATCTCAATGCACCCCAAATTTTGCAACATAGGTTGTCCCAACTTGTTCCACGAAGTTTTTACTTCCAAACCCTTTTTAATTAGTTCTAATGCAAAAAGGTCCAACCTATAACTAATTCTAGTTCTAAAACCATGGTGGAACAGGTGTTTTATAGTCACATTCCTCCTAGAAAGTGTTAGTTACCCACCTTTAGGCCTAGGAATCAATACCCAAGCCTTCTCCCTCAAGTCTTTATAGTTTTCATAACCTATGGTTTTTATCTTAGAGAACACTATCTAAGACCATTCATTGATTCTAGGGTGTTAAGAGATTGAAAGGGGAGAGAACTCATTAAGAAACTTACCTTGGGAAAAACAATAGCCTCAACTTATGAAAAATTGCCCTAACTTTTCTCAAAAATCATGCACTAAAGTTATGGGTGAAAAACCCCAAAATTCTAACTTAAATCGTCACACTGCCTCCTATTGTCTGTTGTAGTGGTCGTATTTCCACTGCAATGGACCCGCTATGGAGGCTAGGACCCCTCCCCCCATGGTAGACCCGACGGTTAGTCCTCATTTCCCGCTATGGTGGACCCCCAATCGTAATTATAGACTTGCTGCAACGACACCCCTACCACTGCAGCAATTCCTATTAACTAGTAGCTCAAACTTTTCCTGCACATTACCATTCCTCAAACCCAAATCTAAATGCGAATCCCCCAGCACTTCCCACCATGGACCTAGGCAAAAATAGGGTGTTTTGGAGTTAACTCCCTCATAACAACAGAAGGGTCATTACATATTTGATGCATGAATACTAAAGAGAAAAATGTAACTAATTTTCTCCAGTTATAAATTGGTTGAAGTTGAAAGTATAAGTTTTCAAAAAGTTTAACCATATTATATCTCAGTGCACATTGGAATTAGGTAGGAGAGCCAGATTAAATTACATTTCCAAGATTGCTAACCTGAATAATATACTATAGTATCTCAAACGTACTCTATTTCAAGTGGGTGTTATTAAAAAGAGTTGGAACATCGAGGAAAGTTTGAATCTAAAATTTAGGGCTATTTTGGTAAGACTTGAGCTAGTTTTGGACTGAATTTCAATCTCAGTTTGTTGAAGTTTGAAGTTACAGTTAAATTTTATTAAAGATTTATTATAATTGTATGATGAGTTTTCTGAAAAATGTATTTTAAGTTTTGTATGTTGTTGTAGTTATGTTAAATTTGTTTGAATATTGTACGTAAATAGTAACAATGTTGTACTAGTTGTTTTTGAAACCAACATGACTTTTATATAAAAACTTTATATTTATATACATGACCTAATTTTCTGGACCGTGCGGCCCGACTCAAATCTAGTCCGACAGGAGAACCTCTTACCTTCCATCCCATTTAGAACATAATTTCTCAAGAGAAATATATTCATGAATAAAACTTATCAATTGAAAATGCAAAACCATTTTACATTTATAATCCCACATAGTATTTCTCGAGAACCTAGTCAAGATATGTACAGGAGATTCTAATTGAAGTAATGACAAAATAAAAAGCACAGCTTCGCCTGAGGAAAAATAAGACGCAGAAGCTATTGATTAATACTTGCCACTTAGACTATAAAACTTCAACAACATGTAACAAACCTACATCCAACAAAGGGTGTTGCAAGAGTAATATCAATATACCACATATACTAGTAAGCATCTTTGACTGACTAAGATTAGTTCACGCAATACGGTATAAAATCAACAACATCAACAGATAATTTCATGAAATAACTTTATGCCACTTAGTCTTACCTATGGTATCACGTCAACGAGCCTCTAAGTGATTAGAAAGATCTTTACCATATTAAAATAGTCCCTAGCTATAATCCCTAGAAATTCATTTTTACTTTGGATAACTGCGAGGATTGCCAACACAATTACTAAATACCTAGCACCAACATAAATACACATGTCAATTACCAGTTACCCAACAATTTAACTATCATAAAATATCAACAGTTGCAATTTCTCAAATTGTGAATTGATGGAGGAGAAGGATTTAGGGTTAATAAATACGAAGAGATGAAAGAGAGACTTTGTGAAAATAAGGACAAAAGTTAAGGAAAATGAGTATTTTTACTTTTTTTTACTATTGGAGTAATTTTATACGATACAAATTTTACTCTCTCACGCGCCTAACTAGGCTTGTAGTCAGTTTCTAAGTCATGTGGACGTTAAAAGTATTCGCAACAATTGAAAAAATAACTTCAAGGGGGTATTTAATCTGACACATAGTTTAGATGTTCGCTAGATAAAAAGTTACAATTGTATGGAGGTTCCAAGTATTTTATTCTTAAGAAAAATATTAAATGTGTAATTATTATGTTCACATATTAGAAAAAAATATAAAAGAAACAAAGAAAAAGAATCCAATTAATATTATACCTTTTTCTCAAATCATTCTGAAAAAGGAACATATTTTTTCTTACTTTTTTTGTTATTTGAGTTCATTTTCATCAAACAATGTGATGATTTTATTGCTACAAATACATTGTTGGTGTTGAGACCCAACATAACATTTTCTTATTTTCCCTAATTAATGATTCAGAAATGGATGGAGGGAATCTTCCTCCCAACACTGATGTTCCTAACCATGAAAAGAGCTTTAGGAAATATGGATGATAGATCAACTTGAAGAACTTAGCGTTCTTCAACTTCACCAACTACTCGAGAACCTCAAAGTCAATCTAGAGAAAGCTAAAAATTGGTGCTCCAACTAAAGGAGTGTGGTTTGGTATTCCCCTATAGCATCATTGGATCTGCTTGGGCTCTGGTGAAGGCTAGGGAAAACTCTTTGTCTGGTTTCAATGTTGGGACATCTAGATCACTAACACAAATGAGAGAGGGAACTCCCCAAGAAAAGGATGAGTGCCAAAGAGAAGATGTGCACTAGTCTATCAGAAGGAAAAAGCGTGGAAGAGAGATTTTAGGTTTAATAGGGTAGACATCTCATTAAGTTATTACATCTATCATTTTAATCTTATATTGTAGTATATTTATTATGAAACGGAATGACTAAAATCCATATCTCTTGTTTAGTAAGTTACAATTTGTCATTCATTGAAATTGATATGTATATTTTGAATGTACAATAGTAAAAGATAAAATTTGAATAACACAAAGAAAAATCATGTCAGTTAGCTTGGAGTACAAATGAACTCATTAGTAAAGTATAAAAACATAAAAAGAATTGATTTACATGTACATCCTCAAGTCTATAAATGTTCTATGTATTCAATATTCATGTGTTGTTACTAAACGCTTTTTCATTAAATATTTTTTAAAAATATTTTTTGTAAGAATAAATAGAGTAGTAGAATATGCTTTAGCATAATAATATAAATTTCTATTAGTTATCTTTTCATTGTTCCTTACGAGTGATGATAATATTTTATTTTATTTTTATTGATAAGTCAAAAAAGTGCAAGAATAAAAAAATTGACTTACCATCTAAGAAGGAGCACATAATTGATTGAATTATATTAACCATAATAAAAATCTTAGTGAACATAATTAAGTCCTTATCTTAACAACTGTTCAAACTAGTATTTCTTTTACAAATTTAGAGTATGTCAATCTCATAAAGTAAACTGGTCAATGCACATTTGATGTGTGAATACTAAAGAGAAAAATAAAACTAATTTGCTCCAGTTATAATAATTTCACGAACCGAGCATAGACCCCGGATCGTAACACGGGATCTAGAACCATGAATGGTTCCAAGCTAACCCATGACACATGCATAACATAATTTATAGCATAAACTAAGTGTAAATCAACACAAAATAGCGTATAATTGGAAGTTGAGATATCAAAAAACATAAACCGGACTACAAGTCAACACCGCTGAAACATCTAAACATAGATGTCTAAAAAGCCTCTAGTCATGAGATGAGCTGAAAGAACAAGACTCCCAACTATCTATACTAAGCCTAAAACTAAAAGTCATAAAAGAAAAACATAAAGCTAATCTGATGTCCTCAAATGATGAGGACTCACCCAAAGCTAAAACTGTCCTGAACTAGGGCGAGAGAGAATCTAGTGATGGGGCTGAGACTAATCACCTTAACCTATATCATGAGATGATACAACAAAAAAGTATGCTATCAGTACTTTGAATGTACCAAATATATAAAATAAGTAAAATATTATAGTAAAATAGTAAGCTGAAATCATGAGTATGAGATAGTCCAAAACATGAGATTTTGATCGTAAACTAAATATAATGGCTTAAGGTTTTCAAAAACTGAATCATAAATCTGGACATGACTGAAATCATAAGTAAAATCTCATAAAGTATACATTGAACCTAAATATCATCAGTCATAATATTGTGATACATAAACTGAACATGTGTAGAAAATCATGAAATCGTGAGAAATTCTTATAACCAAAATACTCTAAGTGAGCATACATGGAGCTCAGCTTGTAACCATGGCTGGGAAATGTGTCATACCTTGCCAAGGGTATGAACTATGATGATGTGATATCACTCGTAAGACCAGTAGCTTAAGGAAGACACTCTCAACTAGAGAGGAGTCCTTAGGCTAGGGGAGAGGGAGACATTCTCAACTGGCGAGGACCCCTTATCCTACGGTGGCACATAGTTATGGGAGTTGGGTTGTCTTGAACCCTTATTTGCTCGATATTAAATACTACTCCCAAAACATACGTAGTGCTCATATTATAATCATGAAACATACTTAGGTTTCATGGGCTAGTTTAAATCATGAAATTAATAAAATAACTTGACATACGTGAACAAGCTAAGAAAATAATGTTGAAGGTCGGCCATAATACATAAGCTTGAGATTCATGAAATTCAAACATAATTGGGTAATTCATCATACCTGGAAAGTAAATATTCATGAGAGCTCTTCATATCAATCATGTAATTATAGTTATAAAACATGAATTAGAACATGAGATAATCAAAATCAAAGAGATCATGGAGTTTTCATCAAACTGAGCCTAACCCTAGAAATTCATGAAGATCTTAATTGGAGATTGAATTCATGAAATTGAGTTGAATTGGGCATTAGGGTGGATATAATACTCCATTCGTGACCCTACATACCTAGGCTTTGAAGAAATCTTGCTAGGGTTTGAGACCTAAGAGTATTTAAGAAAAAGGAGAACCTTGATTGCTTGAGGAATTGAGAAGATTTGGTCTTCAACTTCAGGTGTTAGGAATAGAATGAGGGTTAAGGCTAAGTAAAAGCCTCTAATACTGGAATACCCCAAAGGTTTCTAAGACTAGATGAGAGGATGGAAAATGAGTTCAGCAGAAAATCTACATTATTGAATTAGTACGACTCAACCTACGAGTCATAGGTTGTTTGTTGTAGGAAGACCCATGGATCAAGTTAAAGAGATTTTTCCCCAGACCACGAGTCCCCACTATGAGTCGTAGCATGTGGGTATGACCCGTGATCAGGAGTAGTAGCAAGTCTTCGGAGCTATCTAGTGATTGATAGTACGAGCGATGGTATGACTCATAGAATTGTGTTATGGATCGTAGAAAGATTAGTGGAAATATTTAGAGGGTTGGAGGTTTTGTACCTGGTCAGTACAGGAGGAAACCACGAGTTGTAAGAGGATTGTACGACTCATGGTACGATTCGTAACAGCTGACGGATCAGTTTTTCCTGTGAATTCATTAAGGATAGTTTCGTGAATCTTAAGCTCCTAAACTATAAACTACATCATTATAAGCCTCGAAAGGAGGTATTAGCAGGGTTTAACCTATTCTAATTCATTCAAGTCCCATGCATTCATGTTTAGAGGGTTCCATTGAAGATTAATCTTAGCAATCCTCCAATTCTCCTCCAAATCTCTTGGGCTTTCAAAGGCAAGCTAAGAATCATATTACCAAGGTATGTAGGGCCATGAATGGGAGTTTTCTTTTACTCTCATGCCCAAATTTCTCCTCAAGTGTATGATCCTATGGGGTTTTATCCCAATTTTCATAAAATTCACCATGATTTATTTATGGGTCAATTTCCTTCATGTATCAAATCATATTTTAAGATATATATACAGATTGTATACTTATCTTTGATTACTAAATTATGATTTCAAATTCTAGAAAAATTATGCCCAATTATGCAAGTTTCATGAAAAGTAAAGTTTATGATTCTATTATGATTGCGGTTCTCCTAAGCCCTAATTTATGATTTATGGTTTATGATATGATTTCTTACAAGTACTCTTCATGAACTTATGAATCTCAAGTATGGTGATCTTCTCAAGCATGTATATTCTTCATGATTTATGAGTTTATGATTTTGGCTAACTCACGGGCCCTTATTTCATGGCTAATCATATATTTCAAGTATGATCAAGTATGTTATGATTTAACTAGACATGAACTTCATGTATGATTTTCACGATTATTATATGAGCTTTCATGTGCATGATTTTAGGAGTAGTGTCTAGCACCGAGTAGGCCCGACATTCAGGTAAACTCCGTGGTATCAAAACAATGTGCCAACATAGATTTATATTCATGGACTCTTAGTGGATCCCATTAGTGTTATCAAACTACGTACGTCCCTTGCTTGGAAAGCCTGGGACGACTCTGCCTACTAGAGTGATATAGTTGGGGCATCATGTAAGCTCTATCATGATGGTGTCAGTTAAGACGAGTCCTCCCATTTTTCCTTATGTTTTATGCATGATCATGATTACGATACTTTGGCTCAAGTTATGTTTTTACAAGGTTTCTATTATGGTTATGATTATGACTAGTTTATGAATGATTTTGAAAACCTTGAGCCCTCATGTTTAAGTTATGATTATTACTTCATGTTTGAAATGCCCCACTGTTATGACCTTTTATGTATTTTATTATTCTATTTTCCTTGCATACTCAGTACATTTAAAGTACTAACCGCATACTCTATGATGTATCATTTCATGATACAGGTCCGACAGAATAGACTTAACTGCACCATTACTCCTAATTCCGTATCAGTCTTGCTAGCCAGTGTTGGTTAGTCCTCATCTTCCGAGGACACTCAGTTTATTTTGTTATTTAGTTATTTCAGTTATAGAATTTTGTCAAGCTAGTTGGGAATGTTTTCCCATCAGCTCATCGGTTATGTTAGAGGCTTTAAAGACAGTATGAGAATCTCATCTTGACAGTGTTGACTTGATTTATTATTATCATGTGTGTAGAGTTCCGCTTATTCATGTTCACTTTATCAGTATTCTGTTAAGTTATGTTCTTTAGCCGTCATGTTCATGCCATGGATCAACTTAGAGCCATTCGTGGTCCTAAGTCCCGTGTCTTGATCCGGGGTCCCAGTTTGAGTTGTGACAAATACACCCTTTAGGAACCCTAAAACGACTCATTTTAGGAGTTAAAAGTGTAGGAAGTTACGATAATACCCTGAGATCCCATTTGCAAATTAGACCCCGCAGGGATGATGGGTCACTTAACAAGTCATCCCAATACTTAATGGCTCATTATTCCAGTCGTTACATCTAGAACCCATCTGTTCATCCTCTGATTCTCATCCCAAAGTCTGTCCTAACGACTTGCATAATGAATCATCACTACACTTAATAGATCAACACTCTAGTCGTTAAGACCAGTAGATTTTCCATAAAATTCAACTTCATCCTCAGTAATGGATCACTTAATGATATTTCAAGTGTCCTAATGGATCGCTTAACGGTTCATTCTGTGTTCTGCTGCAAATTCTGCTGGTTTTTCTGCTTCATATCTGGGATCTGATCTTATGGACTTTCGGGGTGTTACATTATATCCCTTTTAGAAACATTCACCCTTGAATAGAGACTAACATAACTGGAAAGATAGGAATAGAGTTTCAATCCCAGAACTAAAAGTTAAACACAGAATACTGATGGAGTGACTGACTCCGAATTAAGATACACATACCAAATTGAATTCATGAAACATACATGCATAATAGAACATGGTAGGAATTGAGAGACATAAAGTGGACATGAAATATAATAGAGTACTAAGGAGGAAACTAGTACCTCATGCTGAAACTAAGCTAGAAGGAAAGAGGTAAGGGTACTTGGCCATCATATCTGATTCGCCTTCCCAAGTAGCTCCCTCTACAAGCTGGTTTCTCCGAAGGATTTTCATTGAAGCGACCTCCTTTTTTTCTCAACTTCCAGACCTTTCGATTAATAATCTCCATCGAAACTTCCTCATAGGTGAGGCTATCCTTCACAAAAATGTTCCCTACAAGTACAACTAGAGTTGTATCGCATGCACCTCTTCAACATTGACACATGGAACACTATTTGCACTGAACAGAACTCCATAGGAAACTCCAACTCATAAGGTACATTACCAACACATCTCAAAATCATGTAAGGTTCAACATAGCGGGCACTAAGCTTCCCCTTCTTGCCAAACCTCTTAACCCCCTTATGGGTGACACCTTTAGAAATACTTAATCATCAACTGCAAACTTAAGCTCTTTCCTCCTAACAATCGCATACGATTTCTAGAGACTCTGGGTTGTCTTCAGCCTTTCTGTAATAAGCTAAACCTTTTTCATAGCCTCATGAACTAAATCTGGCCCTGTCAATGTAGCCTTGTCTACCTCAAACCATCCAATAGGTGACCTACATCTTCGTCCATAAAGAGAACGGAGCCATCTGAATGCTGGAGTGGTAGCTGTTGTTGTAGGAAAACTCAATGAGAAGTAAGTGATCATCCCAAATACCCTTAAAATTGGTCATGTAAGCTCTCAACATGTCCTCTAAATTCTGAATGGTCCACTCGGTTTGACCATCTATCTGTGGGTGAAGAGTTGTGCTAAGCTTGACCTAAGTACGAAGGACTTTCTGAAACGACCTCCAAAACTACAAGGTAAATTGGGTACCCCTATCAGAAATGATGGATAAAGGAACCCAATACAACCTGACCAACTCCCAAATGTAAAGTCTAGTATAATCCTCAGCTGAATCAGTAGTCTTGCCTAGTAGGAAATCTGTTGACTTGGTCATCCAGTCCACAACTACCTATATAAAATCATGATGTCGGCTCATATGAGCTAACCCTGTAATGAAATCCATATTTATCTCTTCCCAATTCCAAGTAAGGATACTAATATCCTATAGCGCACACACACACACACCCCTCGATCTCTGGTGCTCAATCTTCACCTGCTGGCAATTTGGACACTTATCCACTAACTCTATAATGTCCCTTTTCATTCCACTCCACCAATAGACTTCCTATAGATCATAGTACATATTTTTGTCACTTGGATGGATAGAATATCGAGAGTTGTGAGCCTCTCTCAAAGTTTTCTCTCTTAAGTCATCCATATCTGGAACACATAGTCAGCCTTGATATCGGAGTACATCACTCCACCTTGGGAGAAAAGCTTCCAAGTTCTGATTTCGGACTGCTTCCTTTAACTTGACTAGTTAGGATCCTCATCTTTCCCTAACCTCTGTCACCAATGAAGACTCTGCACCATTTCGCATGATAACACCACCATCTATTGAATCAGTAAGGAGAACCTAAAAGTGTGCAAGCTGATCGACGTCCTTCACTAACTCTTTCCTCCCATTCTCAATATAGGACACACTCTCCATGGACAACCTATAAGAGCATCCGCCACTACGTTGGCCTTGCCCGGAAGGTAAAAGACACTCATGTCATAGTCTTTCAGAAGCTCAAGCCATCTCCTTTGCCGCAAATTCAAGTCCTTTTGAGAAAACACATACTGAAGACTCTTGTGGTCTGTGAACACATCCACATGCATCCCATACAAATAGTGCCTCTAAATCTTCAAGACAAACACCACCGCTGCTAACTCAATGTCAGGCATCGGATAATTCTTCTCATGATTCTTAAGTTATCTTGATGAATAAGAAATGACCTTCCCATGCTGTATAACACACACCCAAGGCCAATCCTAAAGGCATCATAGTATATCACAAAGCCATCCATGCCTTATGGCAGTGTCAAGATCGGAGCAGAAATGAGTCGAGTCTTTAGCTTTTGAAAGCTCCTCTCACAAGCATTAGACCACTGAAATTTGACTTTCTTCTGGGTCAACTTATTCAAAGGTGCAGCGATGGATGAAAATCCCTTTACAAAACTCTGGTAATTGCTCGCTAAGCCCAAAAAGCACCAAATATCAATAGGAGTGATAGGTCCAGGCCAGTTCTTCACTGCCTCATTCTTTTGAAAACCTACCTGCACATCCTCACTAGACACCATATAATGAAGAAATGTAACCAAGTGCAACCAAAACACACACTTGCTAAACTTAGCAAAAATAGTTGATGATCCTTGAGAGTCTGCAACATAATCCTGTGTTGGTCAGCATGCTCCTTCTCACTCCGAAAGTATATGAGAATGTCATCTATGAATACAATAATGAACATATCCAAATACTTTTTTAACACCCTGTTCATCAAATCCATGAAAGCTGCAGGGGCATTGATTAGTCCAAAAGACAAACACAAACTCATAGTGACCATACTAAGTCCTGAAAGCTGTCTTTGGGATGCCACTCTCCCTCACCCTAAGCTAGTGATAGCTGGACCTGAAGTCTATCTTTGAAAAGCAACTAGAACCCTAAAACTGATCAAATAAGTCTTCAATCCTGAGGAGGGGATACTTATTCTTTATTTTGACTTTGTTTAACTGATGATAGTTAATGCACGTCCTGAGAGAACCATCTTTCTTCTGAAAAAAGAGGACTGAAGCAGCCTACGGGGACTTACTAGGCCTGATGAAACCCTTATCCAAGAGATCCTTCAACTTTTCCTTTAACTCCTTAAGCTCGGTTGGAGCCACTATGTAAGGAGGAATGGATATGGGTTGTGTATCGGGGAGAAGGTCAATATCGATGTCAATCTCCCGCTGGGGAGAGACTTCTAGTAGATCATCCGGGAACACCTCTGGATAGTCACAAACAACAAAAAAACTGACTGAAGAGTCGGGGTTTCAGACTTAGAATCCTTAACCTGAACTAAATAATATACACAACCCTTGGAGATCATCTTCCTAGATTTAAGATGGAAACAAAATGACCTACAACACTACTGAACTACCTTCCATTCTAAGACTGGTTCACCTAAAATTTAAACTCTACTGATCGATTTCTAGAATTGATTGGTGCTTAAGAAGAATATAACTAATCTATGTTGAAGATAACATCAAAGTCTGTCATATCTAACTCTACTAATTTGGCTGAGGTAACCTTCTGAAGAACTATGATAGGGCAATTTTTGTATACCTGTTAAGCTATAACTGACTCACCAACAGGAGTAGAGACTAAGAAGAGTTCTAATAGGATTTTAGGAGTGACATCGAAACTAATAGCAACATAGGGAGTCATGAAGGATAATGTGGCCTATAGATCTAGCAATACATGAACAACAAGATGGAAAACTCATAACACAGCCGTAACCACATCTGGTGAGCTCTTCTTCTCCTAGCAAGATGATAGTACATAAAATCAGTTTTGACACCGTCTTCCACTAGCACTAGAAGATGTGACCTACTGAGATGGGGGAGCTGTTGGAACTTCTAAAGTGGTAGTTGTTCGGCTTCTGTGGTGACTACACGCAAGTGCACGTGGTCGAACAAGTAGTAAAGTGGCTTAAGTAAAGCCAAGTATCGATCCCACAGGGACTGAACTAAGGTAATAATTAACTTAAGTGTTAATGAACTATACCTTTAAGAATGCAGACAACCAATTAAACAATATTTGGAGAGTTTGAGTTTCCTAATTTCTACGAATCTAAGATAGAATTCTAAAGTGAGTTTGAACAATAATAATGAGCATGTTGAGGTTAAAACGAACATGTAGGGAAGTAATTTATCGATACAATTCAGTTAATCTTTCCTTCAGTTGCTAGTCAAGAATTATTGCCTATGGATTGAAACTTTCGTATCCTACCCAACTTAAGAATCATGAACCTTCAACCTACATTTCTGTGATAAAAGAATTTCATGTTCTAGCCATACAAAACCGATTCCTTAATTGACTAATAAGACTTTCAGATATATTTCTATTCTGAATGTAAATCAATTCTCAATTTTCCCAAACTAAGAAGAGATCATATCCTATCAATTCACAACTTTCCAATTTCTTTTTTTTTCAAAATCAAAATTGGATTTTTTAGATATACATTAACATTGGCCAAACATTAATGCAGTAAGAACAAGAATTGATAGAACAACCATTGAAGAAAAGATGAAAACTTTTGATCAACAATTACATTCCACTACAATTGATTTTAATCTCAGTAAGAAGTGAATTTAGCCACTCATTTGTGAGTTAAGCATCATCAAATAAGTGTAATTCATACAAACAATTGAGATAAAAGAGAAAGAGATAGAGAAGAACCCTAGAATTTTCGTCCCCTCAACTGCCTGTAACCCACGTTCTTGCTCAACCAAGTCAGAATGTTTAAAAATAAACCTAAGTGTGCTATTTATACTAGAGAGAATTTTTTCCGAAATAACAAGCAATGTGGCACGGAGTGTATCGCGGAGCACTCCCTCCGTGCCACGAGGCAAACGCGGACCCTCACTGGAATCAGGTTCCTCAGCAATTTCTCCTTGGCGTGCCACGACCTGCAACGTGGAGCCAGGCCAACGTGTCACGGCGCAATCGCGAACCTTCACTGGAATTGGCAAAAATAAATCACCCGAGGCAGAATGCCTCCGCGATGGCAACGTGACGCGGCTCCATTGCGGAGCCCTTATTTTTGCTGCTCTTCCTTGACCTTTTCCACTCCTTGCTTCCAAGTCCATTCCCGATTTTTACCAACATGTATCTTGACTTCCCAAAATTACATTTTACCTGCAAAACAACACTAATCATGTTGGTTAGTATAAATTCACATTTTAACTACAAATCACATGAGAATGCACACATAACGATAGATAAACAAGACGAAATGAAGCATTTGAGTATCACTTGGGCATATAATTCTGCCCAAGATCACTTACCCCACACTTAAAACCTTGTTCGTCCTCGAACAATACTCTCACATCTCATGCAATTGACACCCATGCATAGCTACTTTGGCTCAACAATTCAAGCTACGGCTATACCGATTATTTAATATAGCAAATCATCAAGAAAACATGCATGGTCTCATTAATATAATGACATACACCACATTAAGACCTCCTAAACTCAAAAATCGACTCTCGATCTTGGCAAACTCATGCAAATCAACTGATCAAGACATCCGACACGAAATTGAATCTCTCGTCAAGCATGTGCCCTCACAACACAAGAGAAATTCCCCCTTTTCAATCATATGATTTTCAAAGCATTACATGTAGGGGTGTATGAACACGATTTCGCTCTCTCTCCCAAAGAATTCACATGCATCATGTCATGAACCATAGACTTGCCTCTAGTGTATTACTCCACTAATATAAGGACGCGTGATGTAAGATCACGTAGGACTTAACGGGTTGTAATGTAAGCTAAGGAACTAGTAAATACTGGGCTAACTAATAGTAGCAACTAGCTTCCTTAAGCGCTTTTCAATACATCCCACCATCATTATGGGCCTTGTTTCTTCCTTCATCTTCTCTTTCTTGAATTTTCCTCTTTATTTTTGTTTCCATTTCTTTAAGCACAATCGACATAATAACAACGATTAGTTATACTTCTTTATTTTATTTAATTTCAGCAAATGCACCTTTGACCTTTTCTTTACCTTTCACCACTTCCGCTTTTCCTTTCTTTTCACAATTCTCACTCCTTGACACTGTGGGAAAACTGTTTTCTTGAGCGCTTAAGAGTTTTGGATCAAATTCACGGCTAATGAAAAGAAGGGATTAAGCTCGGTTTATACCTCTTCAAAGAAATAAAAAAATAGGCTAAAGGCTCAATGGGGATAACTAGGATGTACATTCAAGGTAGGTATGATAATGGAAAAACTTTCGGTTTAATCAAAGAAATGCCTACATCCTTTCCTACAATACACATCCTTCATTTTGTTTCGCACTCACACCAGGCAAGTTCTAGACACCTCACAATAGAATGGAATAATCGAAACCTCACCTCACACTCATTGCACATGCTCAACTCGAGACATATTCACAGACTCTTCAATCAGCTAATTACAAGAATTCAATATTAAGCCTCAATCACATCGAATCGAACTCTATGGCCTAGGTATCTCAACATGTTTACACATTTTCATACTTTCATATGAATCACCTTTGCATCTTAATATCATGTACAACACGTAACAAGAATTCCGAACCATGAAGTAGCGACCCGTTTAGGACACAAAAAAAAGAAAGAACGAAAGAGAAAAAAACTACTCCTATCGACTACATTTCCCTTAAGACGGTCGTCATCCATCCATCATAGGGAACGATCACTATCTACGACTTCGGTTCGATCGGACTATTCTCAGTAAAAGCACCAAAAACAAAGGCCGAGAAACCCAAAATAAAAGAAATTTAATGAAAAATTTTAAAAATTTCGATAATTTTGATAGAAAACAAAAATATTTACACAACAACCATTCAACAACAACACACACAACACACAACAGCTTAACATTCATTACAACACCACTTAATTACAAAACACATCACAAAGAGTCACAGGGTCACACTTTTCATAGGAACAACACCACAACACATACACATAAACAAAAACAACAACGAAACAACTAGCACCTAACTACTCCCACCCCACACTTAAACCAAACACTGTCCCCAGTGTTCACAAAATTCAACATATCACATAGGTGGGTGGTGAAACTCCCTGATCAATCGAAGTATTCCACTTCTTCATCAGGTGTCGTTGCCTCGTCTCCCATATCCGAATCGCCCCTGCTGTCCTCATCCGACTCAACATCTGAGTCCTCACAGCGAGTCTCCTCATCAATGGGGACATCATCATCTACAGGCTCTACAAAAGCTGGCCCCACTTGGCATAGAGCCCGGGCATTCTCACCAAAGGGGTAATCTAGCTCGAGCTACCATAGCTCATCCTCCGTTGTAGGCCTCCCGCCTATGCGCAACTGCAACATTTGCATCCCGTACATGCGGGCCATATACTGATCATCCCAAGCATATCGCTCGGCTAGTGTGAGAACAGGCCCGTGAGTAGTGTCCGGTGCCTTGGTTTTTGTGACGTCCAGGGCGCGCCTGTCAATCTGTGGGATATAGTCTAGGGCCTCCTCCTCGATGTCTTGGCCCCTCAGGAACGTGGTAAGCAAACCACCGAACCCGTACCTATGCCCTTGATGCAAGCGGGCTCTCTTCATGCCGAAGATGATCACCGCCCCAACATCTCTGTCAAGCCCTTTCATCAGGGCGTACACCAAGCATACTCGATCCCGGGTGACATCTGTCATGTGCACCCCCGGGATCAGGCAGGAACACAAAATTTTAAGCCAAATCCTGTCTTCCCTGTTCATTTGAGAGTATGGCAGTGTCTGATTGTAGCCCCTCTCCTTGTGCCTCTCCACCGTGTTGTCGAACGGACTCCACACAGAGTGCGTCTGCTGTCTGCATAAGGTGGAGTTATGTTTAGCTGTCGGAGTACATAGGCGTCTGTGTCCCGCACCCCCAATATAACATTCAGGTGATGGGGCTCAAAGGTGACAACCTGCCCTCTTATCTTGACGGTGTGACTGCGGAGGGTCGGGTTCCAGTTGGCATAGAACTCCCGAATCAGATGGAGATTGCACTCCTTGGTCTTTTCGAAGATGAAGTTCAGCCAGACATTATCAATACGGTGTACGATCCGTGGGAATTCCTATGCCAGCGGCTCCATTGCTATATGCTCTTCCGGGAATTATTTGGTTTATTTGTGTTTTGCATACCATTTCTTCCCTTCATCAGTCACCCATCGGGTTCCGTATTGTCGGTGTTGGCCTCTCGGAAATGCTGGTGCTGCTGGAACTGCTGTTCCCAACCTTATCCTTTTTCTGCCGGCGCCCGATGTGGACGCTCCCTTTCCTTTATCTTGTCTTGGCAACATTGTTCCTGCACACATAACCATACAATCCCAATGTTATTCAAATCATAACTAGCTATGACTACGGTTGGGTTAAATTGAATCACCCCACACTTAGTCTTTAGCCGTAATTAAAACAATTCGGCAAGATATTCAAGATTTCACAATTCTTATCAATCACCATGCTTAGTGCATTCAGATAAGTCGATGGAATAATTACTATGTACTACTCAGACTTCGTACAACGAATAACAATATCGCCGTCGATTCCATTACATCACATAGCACTTAGCCAAATATTTGTTCTCAACAACCTATGCAATTCACCAATTTCATTTTTCCAAAAATTCCCTTGTCTACTTAGCATATTCATCTATATTCACAAACATAATTCACATCACCCAACATGCACAACCCCATCTTGTTCAACATTTCAAACAATTTTTGTTTCCTTCATATTCAAATTCCAACCCTAGCTAACAATTTCGCAAAAATTCAATAAAACATGCATTCATCGAGTTCATATACTCACAACGATATTATGAACATCAATCAATCATAAATTAAATGAATTCAAGCTGAATTTGCACCTAGGGCAAGGTTTCAATCACTACCCATGCTCAAAAATCAAAATTACAAGCAAAAATGAGGTAAAGTTCAAGAACATACCTTTAATCCGATGAAATCGAAGAAAAGTTGAAGAAAACTTGTGCCTAGGTCCATGTCACGTTGGGGGAGGAGGAAATTTAGGGAGTTGGTCGCGGAGGGAATGGAAAATGGGGAAAAATAGAGGGGAATCGGGGTTTAAAAGGTGTTCTTCGCGCGGGTAACCCGGCGACCCGTTGTGACCCGACGCGAATTACACCTCAACGTGTCACGGAGGGTAACGCGGAGCACACCCTCCGTGACACGGAGGGTAACGCGGAGCACACCCTCCGTGACACGGAGCCATCGCGTAGGTGCTCTGAAAATTTTAAAAAAATCCAGAATACCTTCAACATGTCACGGAGGGTAACGCAGAGGTCCTCCTCCGTGACACGGAGCCAACGCGTAGGCTCACTGTCATGCCATTTTTTATTTTTCTCACCTAGAATTTTTTTCCTTTGTGCTTTTTTTGCATTTTTGCCCTCCGTTTCACCTGAAAATTATTTCAAAGCAAGAAATTGGTTAGAATTCATAGGTTTCAATGCAAACACAATTTTTTATTTTTTCTTTTTCTCTTTTTTTTCTTTCTTTTCTTTTTCAACTAGTTCTACTCATCTAGTACAACAATTTCACGGGTTGCCTCCCGTGCAGCGCCTGGTTTACCGTCGCGGCTCGACGTCATTGACGCTCAATCATCCTCTAAAGTGATGAACATCTTCTCTCGAATAACGTCCTCACCCCAGTAATGCTTACGATGTTGTCCATTAACCAAGAACGTGGCACTTTGATCTTCTTGCCACAACTCCACTGCCCGTGCGGGGTCATTCTCACTACCTCAAATGGCCCTGACCATTTGGACCGCAATTTCCCTAGAAACAGCTTCAATCTTGAATTTAAAAGCAACACTTTTTGCCCCGACTCGAAAATACGATGCACCATATGTTTATCGTGCCACCTCTTTGTTTTCTCTTTGTAGCACTTGGCAATTTCATTAGCATGCTAACGAAACTCATCAAGTTCGCTGAGTTGCATCAGCCTCTTCTTGTCCGATAGCTCTAGGTCCGTATTCAATTTCCTCATGGCCCAGAAAGCTCGGTGTTCTAGCTCCACCGGCAGATGACACGCTTTTCCATAGACCAATCGGTATGGAGAAGTCCCAATCGGTGTCTTGTAAGCAGTTTTATAAGCCCACAACGCATCGTCGAGTTTGCTTGGCCAATCACTAGGTTGTGCATTCACCGTTTTCTGGGGAATCCGCTTCACTTCTCTGTTCGACACCTCCACTTGCCCACTAGTTTGGGGATGATATGTTGTTGCCACCTTGTGGCGCACCCCATACTTAGCTAGCAACTTCTTGAAACTTGCATTGACAAAATAAGCCCCTCCATCACTGATAATAGCTCGGGGTGTCTCGAACCTGGTGAAAATGTGCTTTTTCACAAATTTTGTTACCACCTTGTTGTCATTCCTGGGGCAAGCTATTGCTTCAACCCACTTTGACACGTAATCAAAGGCCACCAAGATGTAACGATTACCAAATGACGGTGGGAACGGGCCCATGAAATCAATACCCCATACATCAAAGATCTCCACATCTAGTACATGCTGCAGCGGCATCTCTTGCCTCCTACCAATTGTGCCTACCCTTTGACATCTATCACACATTTTGACGTATGCCATAGAGTCTCTGAACAGTGTAGGCCAAAAAAACCTGACTGTAGCACCTTGTGTGCTGTCCGCTCGCCTCCTTAGTGCCCTACATACAATGAAGAGTGAGAACTCCTCAAAACATCTGCAATCTGGCTCTCTGAGATGCATCTTCTCATAACCTAATTTAGTCCCTGTTTAAACAAGTACGACTCATCCCAAATAAAATACCGGCAATCATGCCTCAATTTTTTTCTCTGCTGAGCTGTAGCCTCCAGTGGATAGACTCCACTCACTAGCAAATTCACTATGTCTGCATACCAAGGGATCTCAGCTTCCCCTATTGCCAAGAGCTGCTCATCCGGGAACTCCTCTTTGATGCTGTCACCTTCCTTCACATGCGACCGACTTTCCAATCGCGATAGGTGATCTGCCACTTGATTCTCGCTCCCCTTTCTGTCCCTAATCTCTAGGTAAAACTCTTGCAACAACAAGATCCATCTGATCAGCCTGGGCTTTGCATCCTTCTTGTTAAGCAGATACAGAATTGCTGCATGATCGGTATACACCACCATTCTAGAACCCACCAAATATGACCTGAATTTATCAAACGCGAACACCAATGCTAGCATCTCCTTTTCTGTGACTGTATAATTAACTTGGGCAAAGTCCAGTGTTTTGCTTGCATAATGAATAGAATGAAAAATTCTATTCCTCCGCTGCCCCAATACAGCTCCCACAGACACATCGCTTGCATCACACATCAGTTCAAATGGTTGTTCCCAATCCGGAGAAATAAGGATAGGTGCTTCTATCAATTTATGCTTCAACTCCTCGAATGCTTTGACACACTCATCATCAAACTCGAACTTCACCTCTTTTTCTAGAAACCTGCATATTGGTCTAGAAATTTTGGAGAAGTTCTTGATGAACCGTCTGTAGAACCCTGCATGCCCGAGAAAACTGCGAACACCCTTCACAGAAACAGGTGGTGGTAGCTTTTCAATAACTTCGATCTTAGCACGATCGACCTCGAACCCTTTGCAAGAAACTTTATGGCCAAGGATGATACCCTCCTTGACTAAGAAATGACATTTCTCCCAGTTGAGTACAAGGTTGGATTCTTCACAGCGAGCAAGCACCCTGTCAAGATTATACAAACAAGTAGCAAACGAATTACCGAAAATAGAAAAATCATCCATAAATACCTCTACGAAATCTTCCACCATGTCGTGAAAGATAGCTATCATGCATCTCTGGAATGTGGCGGGTGCAAGCATAACCCAAATGGCATCTGCCTAAAAGCATATGTCCCATAAGGACATGTGAAAGTAGTCTTCTTCTGGTCCTCCGGTGCTATGGCTATTTGGTTATAGCCAGAGTACCCATCAAGGAAACAATAATATTCTTGTCCAGCCAATCTGTCCAATATTTGATCAATGAATGGGATAGGATAGTGATTTTTCCTTGTGGCTTCATTAAGCTTTCTGTAGTCCATGCAAATCCGCCCGCCTATGACAGTGCGTGTAGGGATCAACTCATTTTTCTCATTGGTGACCACAGTCATCCCTCCTTTCTTTGGGACACATTGAATGGGGCTGACCCATTTGCTGTCTGAAATAGGATAGATCACACCTGCATCAAGCCACTTAATTACTTCTTTTCTAACCACATCCTTCATCATCGAATTCAACCTCTATTGAGGCTGTACAGTCGGCTTTGCTCCTGTCTCCATGAAAATTCTGTGTGTGCAAAAAGCTGGATTGATACCCCGATCATCTGACATCTGCCAGCCCATTTCTTTCTTCCTTCTTTTGAGGACCACCAATGCTTCCTTTACCTGTGCCTCCATCAATTCTACAGAGATGATGACTGGTAAAGTGTCATCTTCCCTCAGAAAGACATATTTTAAATGGGGAGGCAATGTTTTCAACTCTAGCTTTGGTGCTTCCTCAATAGATGGTTTCGGCAAGGGTTCCAAGGACCTCATTAAAGGCTGAAAGTCATGCTTCCTGAGATACCATTGTGGTTCATTCAACATTTGCACCATCTCATAGGTATCTTTATCTCCAAAACAATCGGAGCTCATCAATGCTCTTTCCAATGGATCCCGAGATTCAACAATCTGAAGAATTTCTGCTTGATTTAGCACATTGATTGCTGAAAGCTCCTCATGTATGGCAGGAAGCTTCATGGACTTATATACATCAAATACCTCCACTTTGTCATGTGCCCGCATGGTTAGCTGCCGTTCAACTACATCAATCAAAGCTCTCCCGGTTGCCAAGAAAGGACATCCCAAAATAAATGGGACTTCCGCATCCGGCTCAAAATCCAGAACAATAAAATCTACCGAGAAGATAAGGGAGCCCACTTGCATCAGCACGTCCTCCACAATGCCATCTGGTCTGGCCAAAGAACAGTCCGCTATTTGCAAGATCACTGTAGTTGGTCTAGGACTGCCCAGCCCCAACTTCTTGATCACCGATGTCGGCATCAAATTAATACTCGCTCCCAAGTCACATAATCCGCGAGCTCGGATACTTTGCCCAATTGTGATTTGAATTGTAAAGCTCCCAGGGTCCTTGAGCTTTGTTGGCAACCTATTCTGTATTCGGGAAGTGCACTCCTCAGTAAGCGCCACCATAGCATACTCCGTCAATCTGCTTTTGTTAGCTACGATGTCCTTGATATACTTTGCATATTTAGGCACTCCCAACAAAACATCAACAAAAGCTAAATTAATGTGTACCTGTTTAAGCACCTCCATGAACTTTTTGACACTAGCTTCCTCCTTGTGCTTCTTTAATCTTTGAGGGAACGGGGGTGGTGGTCTTTCTGCTTCAACTTCTTCTCCTTCCCCCTCGCATCATCATGTTCCCTCTCTTTTTCCACTGCTCCTGACTGCTGAGGTGGTCTTTCTGGTTCCACCTCCTTGAGTTGTAAACCACTCCTTGTGGTCACTGCATTGACCTACTTGGGATTCGGGTCAGTGTCGCTCGGTAGTCCTCCTCTTGGCTTGGTGTTTTGAGCTCCAGCTAGTTGTCCGAACTGGTACTCCAACGCCTTTGTAGCTAACTGGTTGTTCTTTACGTCTGCTTCCAATTTCACATAATCAGTCTGCAATTGAGCTTGGTTAGCTAACATTGTTTTAAACATTTCCTCAATGTTGGTGGGTGGTGGAGGAGGTGCATTGTTTCCTCTATATTGAGTCTGATAGTTCTGCTTCCCTCCTTGATTTCTATGCGCACCCTGATTCGAACTCTACCCTTGATGGTTGTTACTACCCCAAGAGAAATTCATATGATTCCTCCAATTCGAGTTGTAGTTGTTGCCATACTGTTAGTGATTATATCTCTGTACATTCCCAACAAAGTTCACTGAATTTGGATTTGCACCACAACACTCAGCTGAGTGTTCATTACTACGCATACTTCACACCAAATCTGCGGCACTACATTAACTGGGGCTTGAGGTTGATTCAAGCTCATATTGCTGAAGTGGGTATTGAGTTTATTTTGCAGCACAGCTATCTGTGCAGCGATAGCTGTAAAATCATCCACTTCCAAGACTCCTTCCGCTTTCGTTGTTCCTCCTCTTGAAGAGTCCGCATTCCACTCTGGATTTCCCTGCGAAATATGATTTAACAAAGTATACAGCTCCTCATAAGTCTTTTCTAATGCTTGTCCCCCAGCTGCTGAGTCTAGCAAAATTTTTGTGTGGGGTTCCAAACCCTCTATGAAAGTATACACCAGCACATCATTGGACTGGTGATGGTGAGGACAATCCCTTAGCAATGATTTGAACTTCTCCCAAGCTTGATATAGATTCTCCCTCTCTCTTTGTTTAAAACTTAGAATCTGACTTCTAAGTCTTGCTGTTTTCCCAGATGGAAAGAACCGTATAAAAAATTTTCTTGCAAGATCATCCCAAGTGGTGATAGAGTTAGGTGGCTCAGCTTTCAACCACCTCTTTGCTTCTCCCAATAATGAAAATGGGAATAATTTAAGCCTTACGTAATCGAATGATACTCCAGCGGGGATGTAAGTGTCACTTATCTCCAAAAAGTTTTGGAGATGTTGTTGTGGATCTTCATGAGGGAGACCTGTGAATTGCCCGCTGGTGTGCAGCAATTGCACCATATTCTATTTCAGCTCAAACCTCCCTCCTGGCTCAGGTTTGCGAATACTTGATGTAACATTGTTAGCATGTGGGATTGCCACTTCACGAACTGGCCTAGCTGCCATTTCCTCGGGCACTAACACTGCCCTTACAAGTGGTGGATTCTGTTGTTGCTCCAGGATTGTCTGTCTGAGCAACTGTAGCTTTTTCTCTAGAGCTTCCCTTCTTTGATGATGGAACTGTCTTTCTGGCTCTAAGTATGAATCCACCAGCTCCTTGTCTCTTGCCAGTGTTCAACAGAATTCAATATCTGCAAAAGACAGGCTAAGATCAAGTTGTCAGCACTTATATAGAAATTGTAAACTAACACTAAGAAAACAATTTTACCAATTGCCAGTCCCCGGCAACGGCGCCAAAAACTTGTTCGGCTTCTGTGGTGACTACACGCAAGTACACGTGGTCAAACAAGTAGTAAAGTGGCTTAAGTAAATCCAAGTATCGATCCCACAGGGACTGAACTAAGGTAATAATTAACTTAAGTGTTAATGAACTATAACTTTAAGAATGCAGAAAACCAATTAAACAATATTTGGAGAGTTTGAGTTTCCTAATTTCTACAAATCTAAGATAGAATTATAAAGTGAGTCTGAACAATAGTAATGAGCATGCTGAGGTTAAAACGAACATGCCAGGAAGTAATTTATCGATACAATTCAGCTAATCTTTCCTTCGGTTGCTAGTCAAGAATTATTGCCTATGGATTGAAACTTTCGTATCCTACCCAACATAAGAATCATGAACCTTCAACCTACATTTCTGTGATAAAAGAATTTCATGTTCTAGCCATACAAAACCGATTCCTTAATTGACTAATAAGACTTTCAGATATATTTCTATTCTGAATGTAAATCAATTCTCAATTTTCCCAGACTAAGAAGAGATCATATCCTATCAATTCACAACTTTCCAATTTCTTTTCTTTTCAAAATCAAAATTGGATTTTTTAGATATACATTAACATTGGCCAAACATTAATGTAGTAAGAACAAGAATTGATAGAACAACCATTGAAGAAAAGATGAAAACTAAATTGATCAACAATTACATTCCATTACAATTGTTTTTAACCTCAGCAAGAAGTGAATTTAGCCACTCATTTGTGAATTAAGCATCATCAAATAAGTGTAATTCATACAAACAATTGAGATAAAAGAGAAAGAGATAGAGAAGAACCCTAGAATTTTCATCCCCTCAACTGCCTGTAACCCACGTTCTTGCTCAACCAAGTCAGAATGTTTAAAAATAAACCTAAGTGTGTTATTTATACTAGTGAGAATTTTTTCCGGAATAACAAGCAACGTGGCACGAAGTGTATCGCGGAGCACTCCCTCTGTGCCACAAGTCAAACGCGGACCCTCACTAGAATCAATTTCCTCAGTAATTTCTCCTTGGGCGTGCCACAGCCTGCAACGCGGAGCCTGGCCAACGTGTCACGGCGCAATCGCGAACCTTCACTGGAATTGGCCAAAATAAATCACCCGAGGTAGAATGCCTCCGCGATGGCAACGTGACACGGCTCCATCGTGGAGCCCTTATTTTTGCTGCTCTTCCTTGACCTTTTCCACTCCTTGCTTCCAAGTCCATTCCCGATTTTTACCAACATGTATCTTAGCTTCCCAAAATTACATTTTACCTGCAAAACAATACTAATCATGTTGGTTAGTATAAATTCACATTTTAACTACAAATCACATGAGAATGCACACATAACAATAGATAAACAAGACAAAATGAAGCATTTGAGTATCACTTGGGCATAAAATTCTTCCCAAGATCAGTAGTCAGAGCACAGCCTTTACTATCACACTATCTGGCTGATGGGCAATCCATGAGTCTATGTCGAGCTTTCCAAACCAAAAGCAAGCATCTGAGTTAACCTAGCACTCTCCATGGTCATTCTTACCACACCTCCGGTAAGCTGGGAAAGTGTGCTCCCCTGATATGTCCCTCTGACCCTTAGAGCCTGATCCTCTACCTCTCTGATCAACCCTCAACCTAGATGGAACACTAGCTAAGGGTGGAACTAGGGTTGATGACCTCCTATGTGATTGGGTATAGTGTCCACCACCGGTCCTCTGTTGGGAGTACTCATTGTGTCCTGTCCTAGCCCTCTTTATATCCCTTTCCGTCTCCTTCGACTTCTCCTCCTAAATTTGTTGACTATGAATAATGAGTCGAGAGATATCCATATCCCTGATAAGCATAACATCCCTGCACTCCTTAACCACTACGTTGGAGACTCTTCATAAAAACTTTCTCATGCCAGTCCTCAGCTGGGTAATCAACTCCGGAGCATACTTGGACAATTGAGTAAAATTCAGGGTATACTCCTAAATTTACATGTTGTTCTTCTTCAAGTTGATGAATTCTGCCACCTCTGTTTCCCTCATTTCCCGGGGAAAGAACCTATCAAAAAAGTCCATCACGAACTCGTCCCAGCCAATAGGGACTGCACCTACCCAATAATCCTCCTTCCACTACCTGAACCAAATGTCTGCTAGCCCTTTTAGCAAATAGGAGGCCAAATTACACTCTCCTCTACAAAATCCCCATGATCTAGGTGATCTTCTGGATCTCCTCAACAAACTCTTGTGGATCCTCATCCACCTTGAAACCATGAAACTCCGGCTGGTTCATTCTAGTGAAGTCTCACACTCTCGCCGCCGCAACACTCTTTTGGTGTTAACGGGTGCAACTGCCTGTCAGTTGACCTACACCATCATAGCTTGGGCCATCATCTGAAAAATAGTCCTAAACTCAGCATGAGTCACCTACTCATTCAAAGGATCTACTAGAGCTGGTAGGCCTGGCTGATGCTCATTTCCAGTGCCATTGTTGTTTCTTCTTCCATTGAATCTACGTAGAGGCACTTTCTACAAACTCATATAGAACAAGTTATAAGAATAGAGAGAGTTGAACTCCATCGCACAACATAGATCATGAAAGAAGGAAACTTTTCTAAAATTTCTTGTAGTCTTTTCCTCATAAGTGTGGCACGCTTCACACCCATGAAAAAACTCTACCCAACGTGACTTTCAGACACCTTAAGACACACCTAAACCTAATGCTCTGATACCAACTTTGTAATGACCCGAGCATAGACCCCGAATCATAACACGAGAGATAGAACCATAAATGGATCCATGCTAACCATGCCATATGCATAACATAATTTATAGCATAAACTAAGCGGAAATCAACATAACATAAGGCAGGAGAAGTGTAGCTACCATAAAGCATAAATGGGATACAAGTCAACACTGTTGAAACATCTAAACATAGGTTTCTAAAAAGCCTCAAGTCATGAGATGAGCTAAAGGGACAAGACCCCCGACTAGCTCCACTAAGCCTGAAACTAAAATATATAAAAGCAAAACATAAGGCTACACTGATGTCCTTGGATGATGAGGACTTACCCAAAGTTGAGACTGGGCTGAACTAGGCCGAGAGTGAATCTAATGAGGGAGCTGAGACTAATCACCCAAATCAATATCATGAAATGATACAACACAAAAGTATGTGATAAGTACTTTAAATGTACTAAGTATATAGGATAAGTAAAACATGATAGTAAAACAGTAAACTAAAATCATGAGTATGATATAGTCCAAAACATGAGATTTTGATCATAAACTAAATATAATGTCTCAAGGTTCTAAAAAACTAAATCATAAAGTTGTACATGACTGAAATCATAAGTAAAATCTCATAAAGTGTACATTGAGCCAAAATATCATAAGTCATAATATCGTGAGGCATAAACATGAACATGTGTAGAAAATCATGGAACAAAGGGAGATCCTTATAACCGACATACTCCAAGTGAACATATATGGAGCCCAACTTGTAGCCCTAGCTGGTAGGTGTATCCATACCTTGCAAGGGTATGAACCATGAAGGCATGATATTACTCATGAGCCCAGTAGTGTAAAGAAGACACTCTCAACTGGCAAGGACTCATTAGTCTAGAGGCAAGGGAGACACTCCCAACTGGCGAGGACCCCTCATCCTATAGTGGCACGTAGTTATGAGACTTGGGTTGTCTGCTCGATATTAAATACTACTCCCAAAATATACCTAGTGCTCATATAATAATCATGAAACATACTTAGGTTTGCATGGGCTAGTTTAATTCATGAAATTAATAAAATTATTTGACAGACATAAACTAGCCATGAAAATAATACCGAAGGTGGGCCATGATACATAAGCTTGACATTCATGAAATTCATACATAATTGGGTAATTCATCATAACTTGAAATTAGAGATTCATGAGTGTTTTTCATAGACATTATGTGATTATAATTATAAAAAATGAATTAGAACATGAGAGAATCAAAATCAAAGAGATCATGGAGTTTTCAGCAAATTGAAACTAAACCTAGAAATTCATGAAAATTTTAATCGGACACTTGAATTTATGAAATTGAGCTGAATTGGGATTTAGAAAGAATCCCCCATTCATGACCCTACATATTTTTTTTTGAAGAAATCTTGCTAAGGTTTGAGACCCAAGAGAATTTGAGAAGAAGGAGAACCTTGATTGCTTGAGGACTTGAGAGGATTTGATCTTCAACTTCAGGTGTTAGGAATAGAATGAGGGATAAGGCTAAGTAAAACCCTCTAAAACACCATTTAGGAACCCTAAAATGACTTATTTTAGGAGTTAAAAGCATAAAAAGTTATGATAATACCCTTGAGATCCCGTCTGCAAATTAGACCTTACAGTGATGACGGGTCACTTAATGAGTCATGCCCATACTTAATTACTCGTTAGTCCAATCGTTACATCTGGAACCCATCTATTCATCCTCTGATTCTCATCTTGAAGTTCGTCATAACGACCTACTTAATGAATCATCACTACACTTAACTGATCAACACTCCAGTTGTTAAGACTGGTAGATTTTCTACAAAATTTAATTTCATCCTTGTCAACGGATCACTTAACGATCCATTTAGTGTCCTAACAGATCATTTAACGATTCATTTTAGTCACGACCCAAACGTAGACCCGGATCGTAACATGGAACAAGGAGCCTGAGAGACTCCAAGTCAACCCATGGCATGAACATTCATCTAACCTCATATCACCTTAGGCGGAGTATTGAACATACGATATAGCGGAAACGTAAACGTAACATAACATAGCATGATAAGCAGAAAGTACTAGAAATACATAGCGGCTATGCGTACCCATATTGGTATCAGAGCCAAAACCCTGTCCTTTTGGAGGGAGGAGCAGTTTGAATAGCCATGAGTGAGTCTACATCCAGTCCTTGTAAATATTCTTCCTCTTCTTCATTGAGTTTTTGTAAATCCGTCACCAAAGTACCTATGTCTACTACACTTAGTAAAACTCTGTCTTGTAAATATGATTATCTTTATGAAGTAGATATACTACTAGATGAAAATAAAGTGTCTAGTACATACTTGCCTCTCCTAAATCCTTATTCTGCCTTTGCCAAAGAGACAACCAATCCATGGTTACAAATTTGTTCTTTGGTCCAACATAATTCTAAAGGAGTAAAGGAATATGTTGCTTCTTCGAAACTCGATCAGCATCCTATTCTTTCTACTCAAGAAGAACAGTTTGTTACGTTGCAGATTCCCGATGATTTTCCAAAGTAAAGGAAAAGTCATGGATTCACCCATATTCATTTTGGTGTTGTCCGAATCACCTTGTCATATCATGGAAGGAAAGGCCAACCTGTTGCTGCACGCCTTTCACTCCTTGATACTCGATACCAGGAGTACCAACATGCAAATTTGGGTACAACTGAGGTCACCTTGAACGTTGGGACAATTTTTGTCACTTTATATCCAAACTTCAACATGTCCCTAAGCGACCCATATCTTACAGAAGCCTTAAAGATCCAAGTCTAAATACAGGGAGCTCCATAAGCTAGAGATGCTATCCAGGCAACTCTTTAGTACCAAATAGCTTGGCGAGTTCAGAACCATGCGATGGATCTTTCATTTCCGGGTGGAGATGATGCTTTACTACTACATATAGATGCCACCAATGAACTACCACATGCACCCAAATACCCATAAAAATACCAAAGGAAGAGCTTGTCAAAATTCTTCCTGACTCATAGATTACCAATTATAAGCGGATGAGAGAACCTCCTGTTGAAACTCTTCGACCCACATAACCTATCTTTTTCAAAAAATAGGATAAAATTGTATCCATAAGCTTTGACCACTCTCATCTCAAAAAACCAAATAGCACAACCTTTTCACTTCAGATGTACCAGCCTACATCCGAACCTCTAGTTGAAGATGAAGAGGATCTATTTGATTGGAGCCTTCCAGCTATCATGAGTGAACATGATTGGATCAAACAATTCAATCATGAAGGTCGTGATGTAAGATGGTTCAAATGTCCCTTCACCGGGAACTGCCCTTGGGATATCGAATGTGACTGCCAAGAATGTCTGGAGGATGAAGTTGAATATATAGAGAAGAAGACCAAACCCAAAAAAAAAGAAGGGGAGATGCTCAAAAAAGGAATTCCATAAGTGATATGAAGATGGGGATCCATCTATCGGTTCCCTAAGCCGTCCAGGAAAATATGAATTCCTTGTCTCCTACAAACCCCAAGATTGGCCAACACTACCTACTCTATCTAAAAAAACTCACAACCCTCAAATCTTCATGATGAGTCCATCTAGCTCTAGCCATACTACAGAATTCCCATCAAAACAACCCTTTGAAAAAGATGGGGTAAGCTATGCACCAAATATACCAAAGAAAAATGTTGTGTTGCCAACTGGAGAAAAGTCACCTACCAGTGATATTGAGGCTACCATCAACTGGCAATCAAAGAATGCAATCTGCCAGAATAAGGTGCTGACCAACATTGGCACTTCCCTCAAGAATGTTGCTTACACACAGACTAAGATGATGAGCAAGGTGGAAAGCATTGAGAAAAAGTGGAACAACCATCCAATCAACATGTCGGTCTTATCCGAGCCCTGGAACTACGACTGCAGAATATGCAGTATGAGATCTGTGCACCGGGCACTTCACTTTTCCACTTCTTGTCACAGCAACAAAAGGAAATGGCTGACATCAAAGAGCAAATCAAACACTTGAGACATGAACCTTTTGAGCCACAAAAAACCCAAAGCCACTCTCCAAAATCCTCCTTTTTCCTTATGTCGTCACAAACATACTCACCACCTAAATTGGCCCGTCCAGGTACTACCTCTCCTTTCACTCCATATGAACCCACACCTTATCCTCAAAAACCCAAAGAGGAAATTGAGTTTAATATTGCAAAATGGGTTTGGGAAAGGAAAGATGCCTTTGCAGCAGAAAAACAGGCCAAAAGAAGGAAAGAGGTTGGAGAAAGTTCCAAAGAGCCAGATCCAGAAAACTTGATGATTTCAGATCAAGTTATTCTGGAACTCTATGTATTAGATGGAAATGATAGCACAGGATCCAGCACTGAAGAGACAATAGACAGTGATCCAACTGATGAAACTGAAGAAACAGAGATCGAGTCAAGTGAGGATCTCTCACTAGACACCTCCTAGGAAGACAATCCATCGATATACATGAACCGACCCAGAGAATCAGAAGTTTCTGAAGTCGATGATGATCAAGACGGGATATCAGAAGACCCAATTCCGGAAAGGAGACCAGAATAACCAATGCCAAAATCGATTGGAACTGGATTCCATACTTTCACTCTAAATGATATCAAGGTTTCAAAATGGCCCCAAAGGATCTAAGATTTCCTTACATGGATGGTAACGAAACACTTGGTTGAGCGTGAGAAATATCTAATCCTGTCAGAGTTCACATCAAGGTTCTCCGGCATCCTTAGAGATTGGTGGATCGCACTGGGAATGTATGACAAGAATAATTTCCTCACGTCCCAAGACTTTTATTTCAACATCAAAATCCCGCATGAAGACTTTTGTGGAGATATAGGCCAAAGGAAAGAAAAGCTACGAAGACAACTCTTCGAGATGAAATGCGTATCATTCGACAGAGATGTCATTGATATTCATTTCCAGAAGATGGAAAAAATATACTTTGAAATTGTTGGAGAAGCTAGTTTGAAGCAAGCCTTCATTTCATCCTTGCCATTGATGTTAGCAGGACGAACCACGACAATTATAGAGGAAAAGTTCCAGTCAATCACAATCTCTCAAGTTTGCTATATAAGGCAAGCAATTTTCATGGCGCTAGAAGATATCTATAAAAAAATATTTGTTCTAAAGCAGATCATGCACAACATCCAGCCCTTGATAAAGCTTGTAGCTGGACTAACCTAATCACCGGGTCCAGTTGCTCTTGCCATGCTCGAAGGCAAAGCAGATACAAGAAATACAAGAAGTTCAAATGGCAACAGCCTACTGGAGGAAGATCCAAATACACCAGGCGAACAAAATACTTTAGGAGAAAGCATCCAGGTAGGTTCCAGAAAAATGATAGATGCTTCATCTGCTACAAGATCGAACACTTCGCAAAGAACTGTCCACAAGCTAAAAAGTCTATCCGGCTTCTCATGAAAATAGAAGAATACGCTGATGTCAGGGACAATGATCTTGAATCAGTCCTTTCAGCAGAAGATGAGCCTTCAGAAGATACTCTTTTCTCCATGGAAGTATATGAAGAACATGGGCATGACCATTACCAGATTTCCGAGGCTGAGGAAATCAACAACATTATCAATATTCCTCAGGTCCAGTTGAATGTTTATCTATCCAAATGGGATAAACCAATTTAGGTCATTGCATTCATGGATACTGGTGCAGCCTCATCGCTGATGAATCCGGCAATACTTCCTGATGATCAATGGATTTCCCATTTCAAGAACTTCAACACCGCATCAAATGGAATCCTGACAACTACAATCATCACAAAACATCTGATAACAATCAAGTTCTTCCCAGGACTAAAATTTAGAACAAAACTATTTGGATCAGATGTCCCAGGAAGGATCTCATAATCGGATTTGATAACTTCAGACAACTCAAGGACCGACTCCACATTGGAGCCTATGGAATAGCGTTCAAAAAGCAGTTCAAGCATACTCAGAAGTCTCACGCTTATTCCAAATCACTGAAAATGAACAAATCAGAGAAATCGAGCAACAGTTGATGGAACATTCATGTGTTGAATCTCATAAGGAGTTCATGAAGAAATGTCACAACCCACTCTGGCTGAATGAAGAATTCTTCATCAAACTCCCATTCAAGAAGAATGAAAACATCAACCCAACCAAGGCAAGCCACTCTGGCATGAATCCAGAGAACCTTCAACTTGCAAAGAAGGAGTGCGCTAAACTCATGGAGTTTGGACTGATCGAGCCGTCTGATTCTCAATGGGCATGTGAAGCTTTCTATGTCTACAAGAGAGGTGAGAAGACAAGAGGTAAACTCATATTAGTCATAAACCATCAACCACTCAACCATTTCCTCCATGATGATAAATTCCCTATACCAAATAGGCTTACCGTATTTCCAGACTTAGCCAAAGCTAGATATTTTTCCAAGTCTGATCTCAAATATGGATTTTGGCAATTGGGGATACATCCTAAGGAAAGACCAAAAACAGGATTTTGCATTCCTGACCAACATTTCCAATGGAAGGTTATGCCATTTAGACTGAAACCTGCACCCTCTCTTTTCCAAAAGGCCATGATCATAATCTTTCAGCCTATCCTCCACACCTCACTAGTATACATTCACGATATCATATTGTTCAGTGATACTTTGGAGGAACACTTTGCCTTACTCCGTCATTTTCATGATACAGTAAGAACAAATGGAGTTATTCTCTCTGCGAAGAAAATGGTCCTTGTTCAAAAAGAAATTGATTTCTTAGCGATGCATTTTAGAAATGGAGCATATAGTCCAGGTCCGCACATATGTCAAGAATTACTCAGATTTCAAGACACCAACTTCACCATAACGTAGCTTCAACAACTTTTAGGGATTATAAATTATGTTAGAGATTTTATTCCTGAAGTCTCTACATATATTTCTCCACTTACAAAGATGCTTAGAAAGAATGCCCAAGCATGGGGTAAAGAGCAGGATGAAGTTGTCCAAAGAATCAAGCAGATGTCCTAACAGGTGAAGACTCTCCATATTCCTTCAGATGGAAAGAAGATACTATAGACTGATGCCAGCAATGAATACTGGAGTGCAGTTAGTATTGAAGAAAAAGATGGCCATAGAAGGATATGCGGATATGCTAGCGGAAGATTCAAGGATTTAGAGCAGCACTACCATTCCACCTTCAAGGAAATTCTAGCTGTGAAGAATGGAATCAAGAAATTCAACTTCTTCCTAATTCACATTGAATTCCTCATCAAGATGGGTATGAAGGCGTTCCCGAAGATGATCCAATTAAATCCAAAGATACTTCCACACCCGCAAATTCTCCGATGGGCACAATGGTTCTCACCCTACAAATTCCAGGTGAAGCACCTGAGAGGGAAAGATAATTTCCTATCAGACTTCCTATCGTGATCAGATGAATTCGCGAAAAGGTTTTTTCCAGAGAAACCCAAGAAGATGAAGGAACCAGTCGGCCATGTGTTCATGATTACCAACCCACCAGGTCCCAGGTCATCAAGGTTGCCAATCCATCCGCCAGAATTGTTCAGTCAATATGTGGACACCCATTCGATCAATCCATCCTGATCGAAAAACGTACTTTCTATGAGCTACAAGTTTTCACAAAATACGAAGGATCAATCCTAAAATCTTATGGAGTCAACCCGGAATACTCGTTGTGTCATGTGTTCATTCCACTTGTTAATGATTTCCCACAAGAACTCTTATGGTTCTTATGGTACTTATTTCACCAGTATTACATCTTGATGGAATTCAAATGCAACATATTAAGGGATTTTGACAAGATTGAACCAGCTTTGAAAATATTTCTACAGTGGTTCAAACCGCGGAAATACTGGATTCAATGTTTCAAGAATTCATACGATGCAAAGATATTCATGTTGCATCGACCAGTAAAGTTAATCGACGGGAATGTCCATACCGAGCTAGAACTCTCTTTCTGTTGACGATTTCCAGTCTCTATTTTGTCCTTGGAAGAAGAATACTACGAAGCACAAAGGTTTATATTCCAGCAAAATAAGTGCATTCCAGAAGAGGGTTGGCCAAAAGAAGGCACCATGGAACCACACTAATACACATCTTCACTAGGAAGAAGTCCGAAAAGCAAAAAAGGAATAGTAGGCACCCTACAAAATCCCCAGGGATGAAATCACTCAGGCCATTGCACAGATCAGTCTAAACGTCCCATCAAATACTTCATCACAGGACTCTCAAAAAATGGAGCAAGCTTTTGCAAAAACATCAAGCAAAAAGCGCTACTTTATGATATCATTAAAACGGAGCTTGCATGATACGAGCTTCTTCGACGGCAAACATGGAGTCCGATGGAATCCAGGTGGAGAATGCTCAAACCCACCAATGGAACCTTCATGCATTGTCCCACCAGATAATGGATGATGATATGTGCAAGATATGTGCGAGAATCTGAAAGCTCACAGCCTCAGATCACCCGCCGAAATTTACTACCCATATGAGGATGAAAGAGGACCCCACTTCACATGCATTTCACATGGGCTTCCTTGTGCATATTAGGCTAGCTGTTTTATTAGGTCGTTTGGTTTATTAGGTGTCTATTATTATTAGACTATGTAAATGGGTTTTTTTAAATAAGCGTGCCAGATTTGTCTTTATCAGCCATGTAAATAGGTGTGGCAGGTGTGCCAAGTCTACCTTGTATGGAGTATTATCTTGCAGTCTTCTAACCTCTATATAAAGGAGGCTAAGCTGTCCATTGTAAATCAGAGTAGAGTAGAGTAGAACGCAGCTAGTTGAGTCTTGTAAAAAAAATTTCCTATGTTCAATAATATGAGTGTTTGCTAAATTCTCTCTTATTCTTCCTTTACAAAGGCATGGTATGGCTGATCCTTTTGAAGTAGTATAGGGCCTCGATATGATGGGTAATCAAGCTTGTTACAAGTACAATAATTTTCTGAAGTTTACAAACAGCTAAATTTAGAAGTAGAGTAAAAGATTTCCCGAGTTGTGTAGCTTGGTAAACCATCCGGGTGGATGTAGAAGCCAACCCCTTTTTGTAGGGAAATTCTTTTATGTCTATGATGAAATTTATTGTTCGAATGACTTGGCAAGCCGTCCTCCAGGATGTTGAATCCGGGTTTCGTGACAAGCCGTCCTTCGGAATGTTGATGCCCAGTCCCCCTTCGTAGGAAAACTATTGTGCCTACAATCTTGCTGCGCTATTGATTTCCTCAGCCTATGAAATCTAGTAATGGTCATGCCCATGTTCTTCATATACTTCCATGGAGAAAAGAGTGTCTTCAAACGTCTCATCTTCTGCTGAAAGGACTGATTTGAGATCATTGTCCCTGACAATAGCGTATTCTTCTATTTCTGTGAGAAGCCGAATAGACTTTTTAGCTTGAGGACAGTTCTTTGTGAAGTTTCCAATCTTGTGGATGATAAAGCATCTATCATTATTTTGGAACCTACCTGAACGCTTTCTCCTGAAGTATTTTGTTCGCCTGGTGTATTTGGATCTTCCCCTAGTAAGCTTTGGCCATTTGAACTTCTTTTATTTCCTATATCTGCTTTGCCTTCGTGCATGGGAAGAGCAACTAGATCCAGTGATTAGGTTAGTTTTTCTGCAAGCTTTATCAAGGGATGGATTGTTGTGCATGATCTGCTTCAGAACAGATCTTTTCGTACAGATATCTTCAAGCGCCATGAAAATTGCTTGCCTTATATAGCCAACTTGAGGAATTGTGATTGACTAAAACTTTTCCTTAATAATTGTCATGGTTCGTCCTGTTAACATCTTTGGTAAGGATGAAATGAAGGCTTACTTCAAACTAGCATCTCCACCAAGTTCAAAGTATATTTTTGCCATCTTCTGGAAATGAATATCAATGACATCTCTGTCGAATGATACGCATTGCATCTCAAAGAATTATCTTCGCAACTTTTCTTTCCTTTGGCATATATCTCCACAAAAGACTTCATGAGGAATTATGATGTTGAAAGAAAAGTCTTGGGACGTGAGGAAAGTATTCTTGTCATACATTCCTAGTGCGATCCACCAATCTCTAAGGATGCCAGAAAACCTTGATGTGAACTCTGACAGGATTAGATATTTCTCCCACTCTACCAAGTGTTTTGTTACCATCCAAGTAAGGAGATCTTAGATCCTTTGGGGCCATTTTGAAACCTTGATATCATTGAGAGTGAAAGTATGGAATCCAGTACCAATCGATTTTGGCGTTGGTTGCTCTGGTCTCCTTTCCAAAATTGGGTGTTCTATTATCTCGTCTTGATCATCATCGACTTCAGAAACTTCTGGTTCTCTTGGTCGGTTCATGTATATCGGTGGATTGTCTTCCTCGAAGGTGGCTATTGAGAGATCCTCACTTTACTCGATCTTTGTTTCTATAGTTTCATCAGTTGGATCGTTGTCTGTTGTCTGTTCAGTGTTGGATCTTGTGCTATCATTCTCGTCTAAGCTATAGAGTCCAGAACAACTTGATCTGAGATCATCAAGTTTTCTTGATCTGGATCCTTTGAACTTTCTCCAACCTCTTTCCTTCTTTTGGCCTGTTTTTCTACTGCAAGGGCATCTTTCCTTTCCCAAACCCATTTTGCAATATCAAACTCAGTTTCCTCTTTGGGTTTTTGAGGATAAGGTGTGGGTTCATATGGAGTGAAAGGAGAGGTAGTACCTGGATGGGCCAATTTAGGTGGTTAGTATGTTTGTGACGACATAGGGAAAAAGGAGGATTTTGGAGAATGGCTTTGGGTTTTTTGTGGCTCAAAAGGTCCATGTCTTAGTAGTTTGATTTGTTCTTTGATGTCATCCATTTCCTTATGTTGTTGTGAAAAGAAGTGGAAAAGTGAAGTGCCTAGTGGACAGATCTCATACTACATATTCTACAGTCATAGTTACAGGGCTCGGATAAGACTGACATGTTGATTGGATGACTGTTCCACTTTCTTCTCAATGCTCTCTACCTTTCTCATCATCTTAGTCTGTGTGTGAGCAATGTTCTTGAGGGAAGTGGCGATGTTGGTCAACACCTTATTCTGGCAGATTGCATTCTCGGATTGCCAATTGATGGTAACCTCAATATCACTGGTAGGTGGCTTTTCTCTAGTTGGTAACACAACATTTTTCTTTGGTATTTTTGTTGCATGGCTTACACCATCTTTTTCAAAAGGTTGTTGTGATGGAAATTCTGGAGTATGGCTGAATCTAGATGGACTTATCATAAAGATTTGAGGGTTGTGAGTTTTTTCAGCTGAAGTAGGTAGTGTTGGCCAATCTTGGGGTTTGTAGGAGACAAGAAATTCATATTTCCCTAGACGACTAAGGGAACTAATAGATGGATCCCCATCTTCGTATCGCTTACGAAATTCCTTTTCAGAGCATCTCATCTTCTTCTTTTTGAATTTGTCCTTCTTCTCTATATATTCAACTTCATCCTCCAAACATTCTTGGAAGTCACATTCGATATCCCAAGGACAGTGCCCGGTGAAGGGACATTTGAACCATCTTACATCACGACCTTCATGATTGAATTGTTTGATCCAATCATGTTTACTCATAACAGCTGGAAGGCTCCAATCAATTAGATACTCTTCATTTTTAGGCAGTGGTTCGGATGTAGGCTGGTACATCTGAAGCAAAAAGGTTGTGCTATTTGTTTTTTTGAGATGAGAGTGGTCAAAGCTTATGGCTACAGTTTTGTCCTATTTTTCGACAAAGATTTGTTCTGTGGATCAAAGAGGTTCAACAGGAGGTTCTCTCATCCGCTCATAATTGGTAACCCATGAGTCAGGAAGAATTTTGACAAGCTCTTCCTTTGGTAGTTTTCTTGTTATTTGGGTGCATGTGGTAGTTCCGTTGGTGGCATCTATATGTTGCAGTAAAGCATCATCTCCACCTGGAAATGAAAGATCCAAGGCATGGTTCTGAACTCACCAAGCTATTTGGTAGTGAAGAGTTGCCTGGATAGCATCTCTAGCTTGTGGAGCTCCCTGAATTTGGACTTGGATCTTTAAGGATTCTGTAAGATATGGGTCACTTAGGGACATGTTGAAGTTTGGATATAAAGTGACAAAAACTGTTCCAGCATTCAAGGTGACCTCAGTTGTTCCCAAATTTGCATATTGGTACTCCTGATATCGAGTATCAAGGAGTGAAAGGCGCGCAACAACAAGTTGGCCTTTCCTTCCATGATATGACAAGGCGATTCAGACAACACCAAAATGAATATGGGTGAATTAGTGACTTTTCCATTACTTTGGAAAATCATCGGGAATCTGCAAGGTAACAATCTGTTCTTCTTGAGTAGAAAGAATAGGATGCTGATCGAGTTTCGAAGCAGCAACATATTCCTTTACTCCTTTTGGTTTGTGTTGGACCAAAGAACGAAGATTGGTTGTATTTTTGGCAAAGGCAGAATAAGAATTTAGGAGAGGCAAGTATGTACTGGACACTTTATTTTCATCTGGCAGTATATCTACTTCATAAAGATAATCATATTTATAAGGCAGAGTTTTACTAAGTGTAGTAGACATAGGTACTTTGGTGACGGATTTACAAAAAGTCAATGAAGAAGAAGAAGAATATTTACAAGGATTGGACGTAGACTCACTCATAGCTATTCAAACTGCTCCTCCCTCCAAAAGGACATGGTTCTGGCTTTGATACCAATATGGGTACAATTAGTATGAAAGCCTCTATAATATCAAATGGGTTGATGGACAACATTCCCAACTAACCCGACAAAATTGATACAAGAATAACATCAGTGTCTGAACATATGGCCCTCGAAACATGAGGATTCACCAAAAGGGTTGATAGCTAACTCTAAGATGGACTACTGATGGGGGTGAGCCTCAGAGCCATGTCCTGTATCATGAAATGACACAACATAGAAAGTATGATGTACATGGAATGTACTGAGTATGCAAGGTAAGTAAAATGGACATTTAAAATATATAAAACTCATAACTGATCATAAGAGTAGGACAACATGCGCGTAACATGAATATCGTAATATAACATAGGACTCAAGGTTTTCAAAACTATCACGCCCTATCTTTGGAGGCATGACTGTCACCTAGTGCCACACTGGAATCTAACTGACCTGGCTAGGCTTATGCATATCTGGTGCATGTGCAACTCGACTCAAGAAAACAATGGGTTATATCTCGATTGTAAACATAGCCTCCAGCTGACAAGGCCTTATAGTCACCTATAAAAGAAAATAGCTAACCAGCAACATACCATAACAGGGGATCCTATGCAGGCCAACAAGGCCACCATGATATCTAGTTATAACTAAAATGAAAATCAGGCGCTATATTAGGCCCCACACGGCTAACACGTAAAAGAGACATATATGGGACCCACACGATCAACGGCACCCAACTAACTGACAACTGTAGCCTGCAAGCCTCTAAGAATACAAATAGTGGTCGGTACAGGGCCCCAGCCTACCCGATGCTATACAAATGGAAGACTGAACTTGCTACAACCTGGCAACTCCGAATGAAAGGAGTTGGCCAAACTGCTGACTCTGAATAGCTGTCACTGAGGATCCTGAACTCTGTCTGTCTAAACCTGCAGGCAAGTAATGTAGCACCCAGGGGAGGGCGTCAGTACAATATGTACCGAATATGTAAGGAAATATTTAAGCTGATAAAGACTGGAAGTAAATAGAAAGAAGGGCAGAAAGATTAACATGTACGCCTGTTGATTCGTAACCTGCATCTAACCAACACTACGTGTACGTAAGCTAAGACTGTAAAATTACACATTCATAAACTATAACTAGTAGACAAGAATACAAACAAGAACCTCACCTGGCCCCCATCAGTCGGAAGGTACAATCAACACAAAATAACTCGCTCGGGCCCCCATAAGCCCTGGCAAGCACATCTCAATCTATATACCCCAATCCAGGTTTCTATGACTCTACTGGTATTGTAGCCAACCTACCGGTCACCTGGGTCTACAATTGAGCCCACTTGACCCTTGAACTGTAGTTGTGTCTGAGTCCGGTGGACTCCTGCTGTCTGCACCGGGGGCACCACGTTCTACAAGGGGTGTGGCGTAGTGCCGATCAGCATAAAAATAGTCCAGCCATGGAACTACATGAGGACCTGGGACCCCATCTTCATCCCTCACTGACAGCATACCTCTCCTTGGAGCGACGTCATCTAGCCCCTGGCGGGCGTCAACACAGCTAGTAACCCTGGGGAGGTCACGGAAGGCTCCTAAATAAGAGCAAACCCAACCAATGTGTTGTACTAAAATCTCAATCTAGCCACTCAAAAGGCGTATTTGCCATTTTGGGCCTAATGCTACCACTGTTTGCCCCCCAGGATAATCTATAAGGTTTCTAGCAGGCACACCGTGCATCTATATCTGATCAGAGGATCCTGGTAGTGATTGTGTTCCCTAATGGTCTAGACTAGATAGGGCGAGATCTGGAGTGGCCTAACAATACTCTGAATGTCCTACTTGGAAAGCTATAACTCATATACAACCATGGGGTCGCGGATAACTAGTTACTTGGTACCTCTACTTGGAATGGTTGTAGGGTTTTTACTAACTGAACATGCTTTTGGGCAATCGGCACCTAATCCTCCACAGGCAGCTTATTGACATTCTTAGCCTGAGGGTAGTTGTATACTAAAATGGTGCTGATCCTTTAGACCCTATCTTGGTTTGTTCCAATCTTATATGACTTTTCTGGGCGATTACTTACCTTAAAAACAAGTCTACATAGACTTAGCCGCTCACGGCAGTCTGTACCTGAGTATCTTCTAGAATAGGTTGGGGTGTTGGCCTTGCCTCTATCTGCTAATAAGGTCCCCTTCCTTAGGGTACCCACGGGTCTATTTGTCATGATCTGAGCATAGACCTAGATCATAGACACGGGACAAGGAACCCCGAGAGACCCCAAGTCAACCCATGACATACACATTCACCTACTCATTCAATAAACATGAAGAAAACATAACTATAAACTCAGCGGAAGTCTAACTTAACATAACAATAAAATGAACATCTGAAGTTGAATGCATGACTAAGTCTAATAAGACTCTAATCTGGACGCGCTGATCGGACAACTACCCCAACTAGATCAGAAATACTGTGGCGAAAATACAACCAAGGTAACTGAAAGTCTAGTCCTTAAAGGATGAGGACTCACCAATCTAGCAGGTGAAAACTTTGATAAGAGACTACGAACGGGGCTGAACCTGTGGTACAGACCCTGCATCATGAAATGATGCAGCATAGAAGGTATGCGGTCAGTACATGGATTGTACTGAGTATGCAAGGTAAGTAAAACTGCTTAAGTAAAATAAATCACTTAAAACATTCCCTAACATATCATAAGCTTTTAAGTGAAAATAGAAGGCTACATGCAATCATTCTGAAATCGTAATCTTATCATAACATGACCATGCATAGCTTTAGAACATCATGATTGACTTGAATGACACAAAGCTGAAACATAACATTCATATTAAAAGCTGAACAATGAGTCAAACCTCACTTTATGAACACACATGCATAAGTAATCATCATCAGCAATGAAAATGCAAATCTGAATTATATAGACAGTGGGAGACTCGTCACTTAACCGACATACCACGGTAGAGCTTACATGGTTCCATCTATCACACACAAGTGGGTAGAGCCATCCATAACCTTGCCAGGGTGATGGACGATACCATCAAGCTTAAGGCCCAATCAGGTCGGGGATAGTTCATGAGGGAGGTCCCAATTATATAATAGAATCAACCTATGTTGGCACATAGTTTTGGGGCATAGGGTTATCGACCCTTAGCCCGCTCGGTGCTAGATTCTTCTCCCAAAACATGCAATACTCTACATCATATAAATAGGAAGCTCAACATCATCTAGTGACTAAGCTCAACATGAAATCATGCATACACTAGACATCATATAAATATGAAGCTCAATAATGTCATCTCGACAAAGCTTAAAATGAAATCATGATTAGACCCAACATCATGCGAAATGAAGCTTAACATTGTCCTTGACAAAGCTCGACAGTAATATACATGTCATTTAAGGATTTACGCATATAGAAGGCTTTACCTTGAAACATACCACAAGCTAGAATTCATAGTAAGAGTTAAAGGAAAATTTCATCTCAACCATGTGGTAAGCTCATGTCGGGGAAAATCACTATTTGAAAACATCATATGGGCATCACCCAAAGCTCTCCCATACTCTATTTAATCTTCTTTGAAAACATCATAAAAATCATGGGTAAGGTCGGAGACATGCTTTTTATCATCTATTCCATCATCATCACATTCTCGCACAATCACTTCTATTATGAACTATCCACACATGGGCGTTTTAGATTCAATTTTTAGAAAAACAATTTTTTAAAAAAGAAATTAAGTTAGAATCCACCCAAGTTTGGTAAATCATCAATATCAACTCAATTTAATCATACCCATGAATAGAGATGAAGAATCATGCCATTGAATGAAACCCCATACTTGATCATTACAAGCCAATCACAATTTGATAGGGAATGGGCATGGGTGTGGAAAGAAGCACCCACTCATAGCCTTACACACTTGGGATTGAAGAATTCTAACTCTTCCTAATTTCCTAGCTGAGATTCCAATTGAAAACTTGAGATTTCACCTTGAACCCTCCCTTCACACCTTCAAACTTGCATGCATGGGAGTAATGGCTTAGAATAGGTTTTCCCCTGCTAAAAACCCACTAAAACAAGCTTAAAACGATATAGTATAGGTCTTAGGAACTTAGCAATTATGAAAAGACCCTTACTAAATTTGCAGGAAAACACTGTCAGGTGACCCTAACGGGTGACCTGACGATTCATCAGGATGGGCAACAACTCGTCGAATCGCCCATCAAGTACACCAATCAACAGATCTGCTGGGGCTCCAAACGGGGAAGATAACGACTCGTGCCTCAAGACCATGACTCATGGTCACCTTCCATCAAGTACACTGCCTTAATTCCAAATAATAATCCACATGCTTGCTCACGACTCTCCTCACGAGTCGTTGGGACTAACTACTACTCGTGGGGTCCTATCCGTTAAGTATACTAGATAAATCCTCCTTTAACATGCCAACTCCACCCCACAATAGACATGACGACTCGTGGTGGACGACCACTAGTCGTTGATTCACTCGTGGGGAATTCGATCCATTAATCACTCCAGGCCTACCCATAGGTCACTTGACGACTCGTGGGGTCTTCTCACGAGTCATTCAGTGACTCGTTCTGCAACTGCTGCAACATTTTTCAGTTTTTTTCTCCGATTCACTTCCAGGTTCGATTCTTGAATTCTCGGGGTATGACACTATTTGACCTGGACGGCTGGACTAGCTTCCTAGGTAATCTTTAGGATGAATGCTAAGTCAACTAGGACTGACAATTACTGGTAGTAGCTAACTATATGGCAGGCTGTCACTCAGTTCACTAGACAACCCTAGGCTGCTGACTCTAAAGTATGGCCTTTCTATCTGAATTTCTGGCTCTGGGGTGTAAAGGTACGCCAATGGCCTCTGGGTGTGCTTTTCTGGCTACACAGGCGTCAAACTGGTAGTTATATCGCCTAGTTGCTCCTATACTGTTCAACTTACTAACTCCGACCCGATAACTATTCACGAGCTTCTAAGGTATGGGCCTGATAATTAAACATACAATTCTACTAATACAATGAATTGGAGAACAGAAGAGTTTCTACGATGCTCCCAATGCATATCACACTTAACATGTTCTTTCCCAACAAGGGATACTGTGGTATAATCTATGAACGTGTTTTAGCAGCTAAGCACAAGATACATACATTCATAGTCTACCGAAACAGCTGACCACAACAATTCTATTCACAACCTTCTGATAGCGGCTAGCCGTAACACGTTTATGAATAGACTCGTCATCTACTGGCATCAGCTAATTACTTTATACAGAATCATGGTCTTGTTTCAGAGGCACATGTCGTATCGCTATACAATGGGAATAACTTGCCGAAGGAATGAGCCTTACATACCTCGATTGTCATTTTCCAAATAACCATCAGGTTTCAACTCATATGAACAACTCCTCCCAACTGTGACTTTAATACTGAAAGAATGGGTCTAGTTTCAATACTAAACTCAGCAAAATTGACAACTTTTAATACTAATAGAAATTATAATTCAATCACGTAAAACACGGCTGAAAACCTATAATTTCCAGAGAGTTCATAAGGGATAAATGCTTACTTAGAACCTATGATCGTATAGAAATCAGTTTGGAGCAATTCTGACAACTTTTGCTCGGGGAGCTATGATTTTCCGGGCAAATTTCATGAAAATAACTCCGTAATAATGCTCACTGCGGGCTTAGAACTCCATACCCTAAGTTAATTTGAATTTGGATGGTTTTTGATAGCATAATCGTACGAAAACAATCAAAATCTTCGTACTTTCTTACTTCTGGCCGAATGTAAAATGTTTGGAAATGATTCAATTAAAGTGAAGGGCCTATATATACACGGGAGGTCGGTGGCAGGGGAGGCGCGGCGTGCTGCCCATAGCGCCAAAACACAGGCGCAACACGCCACCCATTGCACTGAGGCAGAAGCGCAACGCGCCAGCTGTAGTGCTAGGCTGCCTGGCGCGGCGCGGCGCCCAGTGCGCTGGGCCTTTGGTCTCAGCCTCTTGCTCGCTCGATTTGTGCTAGTTTTTTCATCCCCCGAGCCTTTTTCCATGTTCTTCATACTCTAAAACTCTCAATATACATACCGATACAACTTACGGGGTGTAACATCCTCCCCCCTTAGGAACATTCGTCCTCGAATGTCTTCTTTAGGCTTAAAAGGCTCAAGTCTTTTTATTTGTTTCCAAGGAAATTTTGACAGAGTCTCCCCTGTGATATGGACTATTTGAAGAACCTGAAACACAGAAAAGTCCAATACAAATATCTCACATGGGACTATAACAACTATTTCACAACAGAATGGTAGTCAACTGAATTGTATAGATAGCATAAATAGTAAAATAATAACTGAACAACAACTTTACCTTAGTTGCATAGTCTAGATCAATTCTGGGACAGATGAGGATATCTGGATCACATATCGTCCTCAGCTTCCCAGGTCGTCTCTTCTTTATTCTTATTCTTTCACAATACCTTAACTGAGACTACATCTTTAAGTCCTCAATCTTCAAACTTGCCAATCTAGTATGGCAACTGGAACCTCTTTATAGGTTAGTCCCTTAATAACTTGAACGTCCTCAATGGGACACAACTTAGGATGGGTCTCTAGATGTGTTCCATAACATTGACATGCAAAAGACTTAATGAACCATTTTCAGTTCTGAAGGCAATTCTAGCCCCCATGCCACTTGCCTGCTCTCGGGAAGATATAATATGGCCAATGAACTTAAGGCTAAGCTTACCTTTTCTCTGATTCTCGTAGTTCCCTTCATCGGCGAAGCTTTTAGGAATACTCTATCACTGCTTTAATCCTTAACTGTCTACGATGTACGTTAGGGTAAGATTTTTGACGATCCTGAGCTATCGGTACCCATTTCTTGGTAAGTTTAACTTCTTCCATCTATCTGTTATAGTGTGCCCCGATTCACTACAATTTGATTTATCTGCTTCAGGTCATCATATACAGGGCCTACATCTCCACCCGCAATAGATCTCGGCATTTGAACCGAGTGCTCTGCTTAGCTATTTGTTTAGGGACGAGGAGTCGTATTCAACTTAACATGCATCCCAACTTATTTTGAAAGCGTTTCTAAAACTTAGTTGTACGTTGTGCCTTCCTATTAGAATTTACTAAATACTTGGGCTTGACGCAACCGAACTACTCTTTAAGCATTTAATTCGGCATAATCTTTAGCTGAAATATAACGCACCTAGAAAAATATGAATTTACCTTGTTAGCCTTTCTATACTGACTCAAGTGAGGTCAATTTACACCTGGTACGAGGTAACCTTCTAACTATAATTAAATTTACTATTCTCCATTCCTTTTGCAAGCACGACCATCCCCTAGATTGGCTTGCTCGATTTCTGTTGTCCAGTCTTCCCTAGTTGGTCATTGAAGCTCTGCGCTATAACTCAATAATGTCTTCCTTTTCTCATGCCATCAGTAGGTCTTTCGGTCACCTTTGGGACACAGAGGAAGCCTTTGGGTCTTATGACTTAGCCCCTTATTATCTTAAAGGCCAATAGCTTCCTACTAGGCTTGTTCTCTGGATTTTACTAAGTTAGAGTCTCCGTGCAGTCGCTCCTCTACCTCCACAACTAGTGATGACATTGCAGTATTCTGGGTTACAACCTCATTATATCAGTTTACTCTTAGCTTGGGGTGATTTTACTTCCCTCCATAGGTAGATACTTGTGCCTTTCCCTTTACTTCCATGGGCTGAGTTCTGGAGTTCATACCCTCTGCCCCATATTGTTAAAGACATTACTAACCAAGTCTGTTGACCTATACTGTTCTGACCCGTACTCAGGCCAAATCGCTCATATGATCTTTTTGTCCCTCGACATAACCAACTAGGGCCACAACCATTATTCTGCAGGTACATTCTACTGCCATTAACACACTGCGGCAAAAATCGACCTAATTATGACCTGAGCTTTACTGTTGCTAGGGGTTTATCACTTGTAGACTCTTACACGCACTTCGAGTGTTCTGGTAGCCTTACCTGCTCTCCTGATATATTACCTTGAAGGTCTAGACAATTTACTTAAACACTAGGGGTCTCCCCCACTTCCTAACACTTTCCGGAGTCAACAAATCTAACCTTCCTTTGCCATTTACACTGGGCAACATCGCCTCAATTCTTACGCTCTTTGCTACACTAAAAAAACAAAACTGGGAGGTGGGAATAGTCGTTTCTTACCACAATGGGACTGAGGTATGGAACTGTACAACATCCGAAGTGTTGGAAGTAAGAATCCCGCAATTCCCTTTCTTTTTCATACCCTTCAGGTAATCTAATGTTAACTGGCGCCCTTACCAGATCTTGTATATCTAATAGATAAGTCGACTCGTATATACGCTATACTCCTAACCTCCTACTCTGAGGCTATAAAAAGAACTGGGTATGGTGTTGGCTTATCTACCACCTAATGAGATTCCTAGTGCCCTAGGAAGATACTGAGAAAATTAAAAGGCATTCTCCTTCATCCTCAAACTGGTTGTCCCCCAACTATGGTATCGCACTGGTACCCTTTCCTACTGTTGTAGCTAACTGGCGGCTGGCTGAAGTCTGTGTCATATAAAATCTTATCCTAGACAGACATAGCAATGAAATCTTAGGGACTCAACCCTGTACAACTAGGCTCGATGGCACGATCTAAGAAGAAGAAAGGGTAACCATACTATTATGCCTTGAAGCCTCCTGCTTATAGATGCGGTGCACAACACATTTATAAGCAAGACTCTATTAAACACGGCTTGCAGACTCCCTAGGATACGAATTGCTCTAATACCAAGTTTTTCACTCCCCACCTTGGGAGGCATGACTAGCACCTAGTGCCACAATGGAATCTGACTAACCTGGCTAGGCTTATGCACATCTGGTGCAAGCCTGCAACTTGACTCAAGAAAACAACAGGCTATTGATGTGCTGTGGATTTACAGCACTATTGACGCTCAAAACTAAGAAAATAGCATGGACTTAGTTGTATTTATGTGGATAGGAGTCACACTTCCTTTGATTTCGGGATAAATGGGTGTTGGAACAATAAATTGCAAAAAGAAGCTAAAAGTGTGCAAAAAAGGGCAGAAAGTGCAGTCCACAGTACGATCCGTAGGATGGACCTACGAGTCGTACTGAGGGTCGTGATAAGAAGCTGAAAGCTTAACCTAGAAGACTGATCCCACGAGACTTGTCATAGATCGTACCATGATGGTACGAGTCGGGGTACGCTAATCGTGATAAAATCCAGAAGAATTACATAGGAGGCTGATTATCAGTACAAAAGGATCCTATGACCAGTGAGATGAAGGTACGAGTCGTGCCATACCGGTCATGGTGAAGTGCATACAAAGTTCAAAGTATCAGGATCAAGTCACGAGTGCAAGGTACGAGTCGTAGGATGTAGGTACGAATCATACCTTGGCCCAACACTTAGCCAAAATTCAGCCAACACTTAAAGCCACGAGTCAATGCCACGGTCCGCGGGAAGGCCCTACGAGTTGTAGGAGGACCCATGATGAGCTAGCTGATAGATATGGAAAGCAGTCCTGTTAGTTTAGGAAAAGGATTCTTGTGTCTCTATAAATATGTTTTATGTTTTATTTTTCATAGAGGATGACGAATAGACTTAATTATAGTAGGAAAACATTGTAGTAAGAAATTTTACATCATTGAAAGAGAGAATTGAGTTGGTTCAACATTGTGATCAACCTTTTCTTGAACTCATATTGTTCGTGCTACTTGTTATTCAAGATTTTGCGGAATAATTGAAGGAATCGTTTTTCTCAATCATCTTTGTAAGTATTGTTTTATGTCTTCAATCATGAACACAATTCAGTATCTTGCAACTATGAGAGGGTAAAACCTCCATAGCTAGGGTTGTGGGAACCATGGAGGATTAACAAGCTAGGGTTGCACAAAGTGATTCTAAAACCAATACTAATTACTTATATTGTAGTCTCTTCATCTTTAATGAATCTTAGCAGTGCACAACGTTAGGAAGTGCCCGAATTCTTTACTTGCTTTGGTCGAAGAGGTAGAGAATAGAAAACGAGAATTACAACAAAGCCTTAATCTTGTTGATCACTGTATTAACTTGAGTTGTGGTCGCAGGATAGTTATATCTGGAACTTAGTAATAACGGTCAGTTTGCAAAACTCATAAGACTTGGTCGAGTAATTGAGGAGATTCATTCAATAGGGATTGGTAGATCGTTTGAATGAACCTAAGTTATCAATTTTGTAAGTAAGTATTGGTAAAGATCACGAGTGTATACCCAAAGATGTTATGAACCCATGGGAACACAAACCCTAGTTATCCCTTAGTTATTGATTTGCAAATATAATCTTGACTGTTGTTTATTTTTATTATTGATTTTTATTAGAATCCCCCCATTGTAAAGTAACTACCATACGAGTTCATCTACCAGCTATAATCTAGATCTTCCATATTCCCTATGGGATCGACCCCAACCTCTAAATTGGTTTCTTTATAGACAACGTCCGATTCATACTTCAGTTGGAAGTGTGGTTTGAGCGTTATCAAAAAGTGGCACCGTTGTCGGGGAATACGGCTAAGATGAGGTTATTTGCTTGTATTTGACTTTTTGGTAGTTATTTCTTTAATTACGTTTACTTTTGTTTTTTTTAATACCCACGGGCTGTCCTCCGGTGAATGCCAAGCACTCATAGTAGAGGAGACCCTCTTGTTCCACTGAATCCTAAAATGTAATGAGCACTACATAGAATGGAGAACCCTGAGCAAAGAGAAGCCCGCTTGGCTGAAGAAGCTAGGCAAGCCAAGCTAGCTTGGTTAGCTTCACTTCAGCAAGTTGATGATGACAGAGATGAGGTGGTAAATGCTGGTCGACATGGGAGGGGCAACTGAGCTCAAAGATTTGCCCTCGGTTCTTCGATGATGAGGACCCAGGCATTGATGAAGTTGGGTCAACTGGAGCAATTGTACCACCACCACTGCCCGCTGGGGCCAAATTTGATATTACGAGCACCATGATTGAAGTGTTAAACATGAAGGGGTTGTTTAGTATACACGTAGAGGATGATGCCAACCTGCACTTGATGAACTTCGTAGGAATATGCAAGGCATACAGGTTGCCCGGAGTAAGCCAAGATGCTACACGGCTTCGACTCTTCCCTTTCTCTCTATCAGGAGAAGCAACTTTGTGGTTATCGAAGTTGCCCAATGACTCCATAACCAATTGGAGGGAGCTTAAACAAGCCTTCTTGGAGAGATTCTTTCCCCCATCAAGGATGTTACAGTTAAAATATGAGATCTATAATTTTCGGCAAATTAAGACGGAGGCACTTCATGAAACCTAGTTGAGGTTCAGAAAGAAGTTGACTAAGTGCCCGAACCATAAAATCCCAGATGATAGTTGGCTGGAGGAGCACTGATGAGTCACACCTAGGAGGAAGCAGCCACTATCCTTGATAGGGTGAATAAGACAAACAGGGCCGGACATACGAGAGAGGCTGATGCAATGGCAGGTACATATGTTGTTGGGTTGACTGCAGACCAATGAAGGAAGGAGGAAGAACGTGACTAGGAGTTGGCTCACATGCGCACATCATTGGATTTGCTGACAAAGCATATCATAGGAGAAGGAGCCAAAAAGGTAAATGCAGTGGGAATTCAAGGAAGGGAGCAAGGAACAGATCACTCTGATTCTGAGGAAGAGGCAGACTTCCTAGATGGCCAAGTAGCGGGTTTCCGAGCCAATGCCCAAGTGTTTGGACAAGACAATTGGCGCCAAGGTTCTTGAAATCAAGGTCGGAACCAATACATAGACAACTACAATAGGAACGAGTTCATAGATAGGAGCCATGGTCGTGAGCGAGAGGGAGAATGGAGAAGAAATGATGGATATCTCAATGACTGGGCTAGAGTCTATGTGCCTCCCAACGCACGAGAAGGGGAGGCCGTACAATCAAAGTTGGAGAGCATGATGGCCAAAATGCTGAAATAGGTGAGGTTCACGGGTGATCAGTTAAAAGAAATTCGAAGTGACTTATCTAGCATGGGTCAGAAAGTGGAATCCCATGCCAAGAATACCAACTTAGGCAACTGTCAGCATCAATGAGCCCTAAGAAAAAGGATATACTTCCTAGCAACACTATCCAGAATCCGAATAATGATGCTCATTGCATGGCAGTGATGACTAGGAGTGGTAAAACCACAGTTGACCCCCGTTCCCTGTTGAAGTTGAAAGGAGGAAAGAGAGCGTGATTGAGGAAGAAGAGATTGGTGCTGAGGCACAACATGATGAGTTGCAAGAGGCCCCTAGGAGTGATTCGACATTGATCAAGGGACAACTCTACTACAAACGGCTATCCTAAGACCACCTCCACCATTCCCACAAAGGATGAAGAAAAAGGAGGACAATGGTAAGTTCCAAAAAATTCTTTCAATGCGTAAACAACTTTTTGAACAATAGAGATTTATTAAAAAGGGGACTTCATCAGATGACTCATGGTATGGACCGTACCTTCCTGGTACGAGTCTTACCTGCAAGTCATGGGGCATCATCAACACTTCTCATGAGTTGTACCTTCGTGGTATGACTCGTAGTGGGGATTCGTGATGAGATTTTAAACTTCTCTTAACTGATTTTTCTTTTTCTAAAATGGACAACTAACCTTTTTCTCTTCAAGTACAATGAGATACAAACACAGAGCTGAGAAACCAAAGGCCCGGAGGCAGTTAAGGATAGTATCATCGGAATCTGAGTCTGATAAAGAAGAACATACGCCTAGTGGTTCGATCATAGAGGAACCAAGGACCACTAGGGCAGATACAATGGCCAAATCGAAGCAACCACGGCCAAACCCGCTCAAGCTCCCCAGTCTGAAGAGGGAGCTAGATAGGAACAACAAAGGCTGAAAACCAACTCCAACACTGAGAAAAGGTTAGAAGGGACCCAAAATGATGCGGAAAGCAGGGATGAAGAAGTGGAGGAGAAGGCCCCTGTGGTTGCATATGAGCAGACCCCTACCAGAGAAAACAGAACAAGGCGGTGGAGAGTGTCAGGTGCTAAAGAAATATATGAACAAGGCATCTTTCTCACCGCCAAGAACAAACCAAAAAGAAGCATCCAAGAAGAACTGCGGATCCTCATTAATTCCTTGAACGAAGTTGAGGAGATAAAGCATATTTTTAGCCTCTATGGTTTAGAATGGATGGCCAAGACACCTACACAATACACAGATAAGATCGTTAGGGAGTTCTACGCCAACTATCTGGCCATAATGGAGGAAAAACCATAGGAGGGGCAAAAGATAAAGGATCAACCTTGTTTGGAGAGTGTTCTAGTCCGAGGGCGAGTAGTAGATATATCCGATCAGACCATTGCACGGATGTTATATGGACCTCAGTTCAGAGCAACAAGGATAACACCAGAATATGACTATAGGGTTGAGGCCATGAAACAGATCAGACAACTGCCCTTGCCCGAGCGACGAACGCAGCTAGAGTGGTTAGCCAGAGTGATTGCTGAAAATAAAGATGATGTTGATTAGGTCACAGGGGGAAAGCAGGTAACAAAGAGCTCCTTGAACTTTATAGCAAAAGCCTGCTGGACAGTGGTACGACATCGATTAGCACCCACAGTCAACGATAATATGCTGAGTGCTGACAGAGCGGCTTTGGTGGCATGCCTCATGTTTCGCTACCCTCTTAACATCCCGAGGATCATAGCTACAAAGATAGTAGACCGAGCAGTGGGAGTAAGCACTACTATCCCATTCCTGAGCCTTGTATACAGTTTGTGCAGGGAGGCGAGAGTTCAGCGGGGTGATGAGAGATTGATTGGAGGCCAAAGAATTGCTGACATAGGTCTTGTCCGGGATGAGATGAACTCAGTAAGCAGATCGAGACTCTCTATAGCTATACAGCAGCTCAGCCAGCAGGGGACGCACAAGTGAATGTCCCCACCACAAAGGAGAAGAGCGAGAGACTGGCTACAGATGCCGGTCACACTGAGTCAGCTCCTAGTACCTCAGCCACTCTAGTCATAGCTCACAGCCTTCAGCACAAGCAGGGCACATCTAGGTACCACAGGATTTCCTCTAGAAGCTAGCCAAGATATTGACCATGGTCGAGCATAAAATTCAGGCAATGATGGAGAATGTAAAGCCATGGATCAAATCCGAGATAGATGCAGCAGCTCAGGCCCTTCATGCCCGCCTGGATAGCTTTGAGAGTAGATTTAACAAGAGGATGGCAAAGCAGTCAGACACTGCAGTCTCCATGCAAAGTTGGGGGCTCTTCGGAGTTAAGTGGTTGAGTTGTCATCACGACAACCAACAGTTATAGCAGCCCCTACTCTCTCGGACCTAGATGCCGAGCTTGATGAGGATATTGGTCTAGCGGCATATTGGGAGCCGTCCACGGCTTCTAAGAAGGGTAAGAAGTGAGATACTTATGAGGCCATAGAGGAGAGTCCAAAGAAGAAGAAGAAGAGAGAGAAGAAAGAAAGCAAGTGGGCTAGACTATAGAGCACGCAGACCCACACAGCGCATATGACTGAGCTGCATGAGAGAGTTAGAGGAGTAGGAAGCTCCACCACAGCTCAGCCTGAGCTTGCTAGTGGCCACGATCCTTCGGATGAGCCACATTCAGCCCCAATTACCACAGAGGCTGTTCAAGCGGCTACATTCACTGAGGGGGGAACCACTCCCCCCATTGTTACACCATTGAGTGCGCCGGCCACCGCTAGCGCCACTACTACCGCGGAGGTACCACCTTTGCAAGATGACATAGGCAAAGTCTGAGTAGCCACAGGTATGTCCTTTTCCCTACCTTCTTATATTTTATGCTTCGAGGACGAAGCTCATTTTTTTCAAAAAGGGGGGTGTAGTTGTATGTTTGGGATTTTTGTTCGTCTGAGGATTTTTCTTTTCATGTTTCATTTCCCTCAGGCATGCTATCTAATAGAACCGGCATATGTTAGGATTTTTATTTTTAGTCGTGATTTTTGTTTGACTAGAAAGTAACTTAGGAATACTCAACCAATGGATATGCACTAATTTTGTTGATTTTAAAAAAAATTGACCCTGCTTAAAAGTTTTTGCTATGTATTTATGACAACAATGCATGATTTCTGTGGATCGTTTTATGTCATTTAGTTATTAATAGTGCTAGTATTTTTAAGCCATGTATGAACCAAACAGGTAAAGTAAAAATAGTTCATGTACCATGTGTGAGTGAGGTCTGAGTATTTATTATGGTATGTTGTTGAAGATCTAGAACTTTCCTGGTTGATCTCTGCATAGGTTAAGGATGGTTGGTTAGGATATGATCATGGGCCATTTTTGTTTCAGCTCACTTTTAGCCTATATTGCCCTACCAAAGTTTCATGAATCCCTTGATCCCATGTTTGAGTCTTAATAGACCATATTTCTTTGATTTACCTATTAATCGTACCCATTTGTTTATAATGAATCTGTTTGGCCCTGGTCCTTCCTTGGATATTGTGAACCTCAACATAAGCAAACATGCTTAAGTTGAGGGTGGCTAAAGTAGGGGTGCATAAATGGTGGGAGTGGGAGAAAAGGAAAGAAAAGAAAAAGAAGAGAAAAAATGGTGAAAAATAAGGTGTGGTGAGGTGAAAAAGTAAAAATCTGAAAATTTGAGAATATTGAAAAAGAAAAATTCAAAAGAGCTTGAAATTGTTGAAAAATGTGATAAATCACCTCACCCATGCAAATATTCTTAAAATGGGAAAAAGAGAAGAAAAAAAGACAAAAAGAATGAAGGGTGAAATAGGAAAATGGTGTAGCCAATGGATGTAGTGCCAAGGAAGGAATAGTCACTCATAAAATCTTTCATCCTTCTCATGTCAAGCCATATCAAGTCCTATAGTAATCTTAATCTGACATCTACCGAACCAAAGCAAAGAAAATAAGGGCAAGCCTATGGTATCTAATGCATAATACTTGCATTTCTTTGAGAGAGTGAGTGCTTCATTTGCCTAGTTCCATCTTTCATTTGATACTTCATATTAGAGTGGGGACTTCATTTTTGTGAGGGTGCATGGATTATGTTTTCTTTTACCATTGGTCTGTGTGAAATACATAGGTGATGACTTGATTGCTTGTTGATAGTTAGATGACATGTCTTGATCCCTATATATGATGTTTTGATGTTGCTTGCCATACATTAGTTGATGATGTTTCATGAGGAAGGGTCAATAGAGTTTGTATATAGAGTGCACAAATTTGTTTGAGTTTTGGCTATAGTATCTTAAGTTTATTTTCTAGTTGAGCGTCGTGTTTAGTTTTTCTTTTCCTTTGCCTGAGGACATGCAAAATTCTTAAGTTGAGGGTGTTGATATGTTGTGGGTTTACAGTACTATTGACACTCAAAACTAAGAAAATAGCATGGACTTAAGTGTATTTATGTGGATATGAGACACTTTTCCTTTAATTTTAGGATAAATGGGTGTTGGAACAATAAGTTGCAAAAGAAAGCTAAAAGTGTGCAAAAAAGTGCAGAAAGTACAGTCCACAGTACGATCTGTAGGATGGACCTACGAGTCGTACTGAGGGCCATGATAAGAAGCTGAAAATTTAACCTGGAAGACTGATCCCACGAGATTTTTCACGGATCATACCATGATGGTATGAGTCATGGTAAGCCAGTCGTGATGAAACCCAGAAGAATTGCACAGGAGGCTAATTCTCAGTACGAAAGGATCCTACGACCCGTGAGATAAAGGTACAAGTCGTACCATACCAGTCGTGGTGAAGTACAGACAAAGTTCAAAGTATCAAGATCAAGCCACAGGTGCAAGGTACAAGTCGTAGGATGTAGGTACGAATCGTATCTTGGCCCAACACTTAGCCAAAATTCAGCCAACACTTCAAGCCACAAGTCGATGCCACAGTCCGTGAGAAGCCTCTATGAGTCGTAGGAGGACCCATGACGAGCTCGGCGACAGATATGGAAAGCAGTCCTATTAGTTTAGGAAAAGGATTCTTGTGTCTCTATAAATATGTTTTATGTTTTATTTTTAATAGAGGACGACGAATAGACTTAATTATAGTATGAAAACATTGTAGTAAGCAATTTTACATCATTGAAAGAGAGAATTGAGTTGGTTCAACATTGTGATCAACCTTTTCTTGAACTCATATTGTTCTTGCTACTTGTTATTCAAGATTTTACGGATTAATTGAAGGAATCATTTTTCTCAATCATCTTTGTAAGTATTGTTTTATGTCTTCAATCATGAACACAATTCACAACCTTGCAACTGTGGGAGGCTAAAACCTCCATAGCTAGGGTTGTGGATACCATGGCGGATTAAGAAGCTAGGGTTGCACAAAGTGATTCTAAAACCAATACTAATTACTTATATTATAGTCTCTTCATCTTTAATGATTCTTAGCGGTGCGCAATGTTAGGAAGTTCCCGAATTCTTTACTTTCTTTGGTCGAAGAGGTAGAGATTAGGAAAAGAGAATTACATAGAGCCTTGATCTGGATGATCATTTTATTAACTTGAGCTGTGGTTGCAGGATAGTTATATCTGGAACTTAGTATTAATGGTTAGTTTGCAAAACTCATAAGACTTGGTCGAGTAATTGAGGATAGTCATTCAATAGGGATTGGTCGATCATTTGAATGAACCTAAGTTATCAGTTCTGTATGTAATTATTTGTAAAGATCACCAGAGTATACCCAAAGTTGTTATGAACCCATGGGGAACAAAAACCCTAGTTATTCCTTAATTATTGATTTGCAAATATAATCTTGACTGCTGTTTATTTTTATTATTGATTTTTATTAGAATCCCCCCATTGCGAAGTAACTACCACACGAGTTCATCTACCGGCTATAATATAGATCTTCCATATTCCCTATGGGATCGACCCCAACCTCTAAGTTGGGTTCTTTATTGATAAGATATGTTTCTCACTTTAATTGGAAGTGTGGTTTGAGCATTATCAGCTATGTCTCGACTGTAAATACAACCTCCAGCCGATAAGGCCTTATAGCCACCTGTAAAAGAAAACAGCTAACTAGCAACAAACCATAATAGGGGATCCTATGCGGGCCAACAAGGCCGCCATAATATCTAGTTATAACTGAAATCAAAATCAGGCGCTATACTAGGCCCCACACAACCAACACATAAAAAGAGATATATATAGGCCCCACACGACCAACGACACCCAACTAACTGACAACTGTAGCTTGCAAGCCTCTAAGAATACAAATAGTGGTCGGGAAAGGGCCCCAGCCTACCCAAATGCTATACAAATGAAAGACTGCACTTGCTACAACCTGGCAACTCCGAATGAAAGGAGCTGTCCAAACTACTGACTTTGAATAGTTGTTACTGAGGATCCTGAGCTCTGTCTGTCTAAACCTTCAGCCAAGTAATGTAGTGCCCAGGGGAGGGCGTTAGTACAATATGTACCGAATGTGTAAGGCAATAGATAAGCTGATATAGACTGTAAGTAAATAGAAAGAAGGGCAGAAAGATTAACCTATTTGCCTGCTGATTTGTAATCTACATCTAACCAACACTACATGTACGTAAGCTAAGACTGTACAATTACACATTCATAAACTATAACTAGCAGAAAAGAATGCAAACAAGAACCTCACTTGGCCCACATAAGCCGGAAAGTACAATCATAAGCCCTAGCGAGTACATCTCAATCTATATACCCCTATCCAGGTTTCTATGACTCTACTGGTACTGTAGCCAACCTACTGGACCCCTAGGTCTACACTGAGCCCACTTGGCCCCTGAACTGTAGTTGTGTTTGAGTCCGGTGGACTCCTGTTGTCTGCACCTCGAGCACCAGGCTCGACTAGGGGTGTGGCGTAGTGCCGATCAACATAAAAATAGCCCATTCATGGAATGGACTGTATAAGTACCTAGGACCCCATCTTCGTCCCTCGCGGACGACATACCGCTCCTTGGAGTGACGTCATCTAGCCCCTAGCGGGCGCCGACACAGCTAGTAACCCTGGGGAGGTCACGAAATGCTCCTAAGTAAGGGAAACCCCAACCAAGGTGTTGTACTGAAATCTCAATATAGCCACTCAAAAGGCGTATCTAGCCTTCTGGGCCTAACTCTACCACTGCTCGCCCCCTAGGATAGTCTGTAAAGCTGCTAGCAGGCATACCGTGCACTTGTATCTGATCAGAGGATCCTGGTAGTGATCATGATCTCTAATGTTCTAGACTGGATAGGGTGAGATCTGGAGTGGCCTAACAATACTCTGAATGTCCTACTTGGACAACTACAACTCATATACAATTGTGTGATTGCGGAAGACTAGTTACTTGGTCCCTCTGCTTGGAACGACCGTAAGGTTGTTACTGACTGAACATGCTTTTGGCGGTCAGCACCTAATCCTTCACAGCCAGCTTACTGAAATTCTTAGCCTGAGGGTAGTGTTGTACTAACATGGTGTTGTTCCTTTAGACCCTATCTTGTTTTGGTCCAATCTTATATGACTTTTCTAGGTGATTACTAACATTAAAAACAAGTCTTCATAGACTTAGCCACTCACAGCAATCTGTACCTGAGTATCTTCTAAGAATAGGTTGGGGTGTTTGCCTTGCCTCTATCTGCTAATAAGTTCCCCTTCCTTAGGGTACCCATGGGTCTATTTGACCTGGACGGCTGGACTGGCTTCCTAGGTGATCTGTAGGATGAATGCTAAGTCAACTAGGACTGACAATTACTAGTACTAGCTAACTAGATGGCATGCTATCACTCAGTTCACTAGACAACTCTAGGCTACAAACTCTAAAGTATGGCCTTCCTATCTGAATATCTATCCATGGGGCATAAAGGTACGACAATGGCCTCTAGGCGTGCTTTTCTAGCTACACAGGCGTTAAACTGGTAGTTATATCGCCTAGTTGCGCCTATACTGTTCAACTTACTAACTTCGACCCGATAACTATTCATGAGCTTCTGAGGTATGGGCCCAGTAATTAAACATACAATTCTACTAAGACAATGAATTGGAGAATAGAAGAGTTTCTACGATGCTCCCAGCGCGTATCACACTTAACATGTTCTTTCCCGATGAGGGATACTACGGTATAATCTATGAATGTGTTCTAGCAGCTAACCACAACATACATACATTCATAGTCTACAGAAATAGCTGACCACAATAATTCTATTCACAACCTACTGATAGCAGCTAGCTGTAACACGTATATGAATAGACTCTTCATCTACTAGCATCAGCTAATTACTTTATACAAAATCATGGTCTTGTTTCAGAGGCATACGTCGTATCGCTATACAACGGGAATAACTTGCCGAAGGTATGAGCCTTACATACCTCGATTGTCGTTTTCCAAATAACCATCGGGTTTCAACTAGTATTCAATAACTCCTCCCAACTGTGACTTTAATACTGAAAGAATGGGTCTAGTCTCAATACTAAACTCGGAAAAATCAGCAATTTTTAATAATAATAGCAATTATAATTCAATCATGTAAAACACGGCCGAAAACCTATAATTTCCCGAGAGTTCATAAGGGAGAAATGCTTTCTTGGAACCTATGATCGTATAGAAATTAGTCTGGGGCAATTCTAACAGCTTTTGCTTGGCGGGGCTATTATTTTCTGGGTAAATTTCGCAAAAATAACTCTGTACTAATGCTCCCTGTGGGCTTAGAACTCCTTACCCGAAGTTAATTTGAATTTGGACGGCGCTTGATAGCGTAATCGGATGAAAAATGATTGAAATCTTCGTACTTCTTTACTTCTGGCCGAATGTAAAATGTTTGGAAATTATTCAATTAAAGTGAATGGCCTATATATACATGGGAGGTCGGTGGACGGGGAGGCACGGCGCGCCGGCCATAGTGCCAAAACACAAGCGCGACAAGCCACCCATTGTGCTGAGGCAGAGGAGCGACGCGCCGGCCATACTGCCAGGCTTCCTAGCGCAGCGCGGTGCCCAGTGCACTGGGCCTCTGGTCCCGGCCTCCTGCTCGCTTGATTCTTTTCTCGTCCATTCATCCCCCGAGCCTATTCCCGTGTGTGTCATACTCTAAAACTCTCAATATCTATACGCACGTGTCTGTCACTCGATACAACTTATGGGGTGTAACAGAAACATTCATAATACAATCGTAATCATAATCATAAGAGAAAAGCTTTATTAAACTTGACTTGAGCCAATATACATAATCATAAACATGCATAAATCATGAGGAACAGTGGGAGATTCTCATAACCGACATACCCCATATGAGTACACTTGGAGCCCAACCTGTAACCCTAGTTGGGAGGGTGTTCGTACCTTGCCAAGAGTAGACCATGATAGGCTTGATATCACCATGAAAAAGGGGTCATTTCGGCCAGGGACAGTCACAAGGGAGGTCCCAACATTTCCTACAGTGGCACGTAGTTATGAGATCCGGAACCGAACCTATGCCCCGAACCTTCTCGGTGTTAAATACTACTCACAAAATATATAGTGCTCATAGTATAATACGCATGTGATTCATGGGCTAGTTAAATCATGATAATCATAAACATTCTTGTAAATACGTGAACTAGCCATGAAATAAGGCCCGTGAGTCGGCCAAAACATAATTCATAAATCATGAAATTCAAGCATACTTGTAGATCATACATATACTTTACAAATCATCAAATCATAATGGGTATTTGAATAAATCCATATTTTAAATCATAAATCATGATGGATTTGTGAATATTGACAATTAAAGTAAAAATCATAACTCGATTCATCATAGATCATACATAATTAGACTAAATTTAGTAGAAATCAAAATCGATAATTTTATAATCAAAATAGTTGTGGACTCTGATCAAAATTCATAAAATATGATGTAAATCACGAAATACAATAACCCATTAATAAATCATTAGAATTGCACAAGATTTAAAGTTAAACCCCCATAAGATTTTTGATCAAATTTCATGAATTAGGAGAAATTGGGCATGGGTGTAAATGAAAACACCCATTCATAACCCTATATACCTGGGTAAGATCAAATTTCAACACTCTTTGAAAGCCCAAGGGAAAAATTGATGAAGAAGAGCTTGAAACTAGCTTGATCACCCTTAAATCTTCTTAACTTTGCATGAATGAGAATGAATAGGTTAGGAAGGCTTAACCTATCTTAATACAATCAGAATATAACATAAAACAATGTAGTTTAGGACCTTAGAGCATTGGAATGATGAACATACCCTGAAAAACTTGCACTGGACGATCTAACAGACGTATGAACGAGTCGTTGGAGGATACCCCAACTTGTGGCATCCATCCGTCGTATGCACTACCAAAACCCTGATCTTCAGACTCAACCCACGACTCTACAGGACAAGTCGTCCTTTCATCTAACGGATCGTTGATTAGATCGTTGTTTCCCCCTTTCAGATTCTGCACTTCTCCTCACAACGATCCTCACCACAACTCGTTACTTCATCCAATGAGTAATGGTTTCCTTCTGTTAGGTCCACTGGAAATTTTACATATTCCACTACAATGACTCGTGACAATGGATCTTACATCTCACGATGGGTCGTGGGATGACCCGATACATCCCCTAATGCTGAAGTCTAGTACCCACCAAGGTTACAAACGACGACTCGTTATTCCCAACAATGATTCGTTATATCACCCGTTATTTCCGCTGTCACTAGACCTACATTTCCCCGCGACTGCTTCCAACGGGTCGTTGGTTGGACCAATGATCCATTGGGTTGTCCGTCCTGCAACATTTTTTTTCAGTTTTCAATCAACTTCCATTTTTGATCCTGGGTCTAATCTTAGGCATTTTTGGGGTATTACAATATCTCCCCTTTGGAAACATTCATCCTCTAATGTTGGGAACAATTAGAAAATAGAGACATGCAATCATTACACTCAAACTGATCATTCAAATCAAAAACTGACGGAATAGCTATCTCTGATTTAAAACAATATAACTGAATTGATTTCATGATTCACATACACATCCATATACATAAAAGAAAATTGAACACATGAAATGAACATGAAAACTAAATAGAGTTATAAGGAAAAACTGATACCTCAAGTTGGAACTTAGTCGGTAGAGAATAAATGTGAGTATCTAGTCATCATATCCGCCTCGGCTTCCCATGTAGCTCCTTCAACATGTTGATTCCTCCATAACACTTTAACTAAAGTTACTTCCTTGTTCCTTAGCCTACGAACCTACCATCCAATATTTCCACCGGAACCTCCTCATAGCTAAGGTTGTCCTTCACGCCAATACTGTCCACCGGGACAATTAGAGTTGGATAACCCAAACACTTCTTCAAAAGCGATACATGAAACACAGGATGCACGGAAGATAACTCTAAAGGCAGCTCCAACTCATAAGCCACCTTGCCAATACATCTCACTATCCGGTATGAGCTGACATAGTGGGGACTAAGTTTCCCTTTCTTTCCGAACCTCATCACTCCCTTAATGGTAGACACCCTCAGGAATACCCAGTGATCGACTTCAAATTCTAATTCTCTTCTCTTCACGTCCGCATAAGACTTTTAGGTACTCCGGGCAGTCTCGAACCTATCTCTTATCAACTGAACATTCTCCATTACCTTATGAACCGAATGGCCCTATCATTGCTACCTCACCAACCTCAAACCATCCGATGGGAGATTTACATCTCCGCCCGTAGAGAGCCTCGAATGACGCCATCTGAATACTAGAGTGATAGTTGTTATTGTAGGAAAACTCAATCAGAGGCAAGTGATCATCCCAACTACCTTTAAAGTCCATCACGCATGCTCTCAACATGTCTTCCAGAGTCTGAATTGTCTGCTCCGCTTGACCATCCGTTTGCGAGTGAAATGTTGTGTTGAGTTTAACCTGAGTACCAAGCCCTTTTTGGAATGGCTTCCAAAATTGAGTACCCCTGTTTGAAATGATGGATAAAGGCACTCCATGCAATCAGACTAACTCCCGAATATATAGTTTGGCATAATCCTCCGCTGAGTCCGTGGTTTTGACCCGGTAGAAAATGAGCAGCCTTGGTCAACCTGTTACCACAACCCAAATGGAATCATATTGTCAATGCGTACGAGGTAGACCTGTGATAAGATCCATGTTAATTTCTTCCCACTTCCAAGTAGGAATGCTGATATCCTTAAGAACACCTCCCGGTCTCTGATGCTTAACCCTTACTTGCTGATAGTTCGGACACTTGGCTATGAATTCTGCAATATCCTTCTTTATGCCATTCCACCAATAGATTTCTAGTAATTCACGGTACATCTTGCACCTGGATGGATAGAATACCTGGATCCATGAACCTCATGCAACATTCGGCTCCTCAAATCATTAACATCTAAAACACATAAGTAGCCCTCGTACCGAAGCACACCATCTCCCCCTTGGGAGAAGACCTCCACCTTCTGACTTTGAACAGCTTCCTTCAACTTTACCAAAATCGGATCCTCATCTTGTCTAGCTTTCACATCAGTCACCAAGGACAATTTTGATTTTTTCTGGACAACAACACCACCATCGGTCGAGTCGACCAACCTAACTCCCAACCTTGCAAGTCGATGTACATATTTCACCAGCTCCTTCTTCCCCTCATCCACATGGGACACACTCTCCATAGAGAGCCTAATAAGTGCGTCCGCTACCACATTAGCCTTACCCGGATGGTAAAGGACACTCATATCATAGTTCTTGAGTAGTTCCAACCACCTCCTTTGTCGAAGATTGAGATCCTTCTGAGTGAACACATATTGTAAGCTCTTATGGTCCATAAATACATCCACATGGACCCAATACAAGTAATGTCGCCATATCTTTAACGTGAACACCACCGCGGCTAATTCAAGATCATGGATCGGGTAATTCTTCTCATGAACTTTCAACTGTCTAGAGGCATATGCTATCACTTTCCCACACTGCATCAATACGCACCCGAGTGATTCTTGAAGAATCACAATACACACAAACCCATCGGTACCCTCGAGTGGGGTCAACACCGGTGTTGTAGTAAGTCGAGTCTTCAACTCTTGGAAGCTCTTGTCATAAGCCTCCAACCATTGGAACTTCACCTTCTTCTTGGTCAATTTGGTGAAAGGTGCCGCAATAGATGAAAACCCTTCAAAAAACCTCCGATAATAGCCAGCTAAACCCAAGAAACTCCGAATATTCGAAGGATTCACCGGTCTAGGCCAATTCCTTACCGCTTCTACTTTTTGAGAATCAACCTTCAAACCCTCACTTGTCACCACATGGCCCAAAAATGCTACGGAGTTCAACCAAAACTCACACTTGCTAAATTTGGCATATAATTGGCAATCCTTGAGAGCCTAAAGAACTATTCTCAAATGAGCGGCATGCACCTCCTCGCTCCGAGAGTATATCAGGATGTCATTAATAAACACAATCACAAACATATCCAAGTATGGTTTGAACACCCTGTTCATTAGGTCCATAAAATCTGCAGGAGCATTCGTTAGTCCAAAAGACATAACTACAAACTCGTAATGACCATATCACATCCTGAAGGCTGTCTTCGGGATGTCACACTCCCGAATTCTGAGCTGATGATACCCGGATTTGAGATCTATCTTTGAGAAACACTTGGCACCCTGAAGCTAGTAAAATAAATTGTCAATCCTGGGTAGAGGATACCTATTCTTGATGGTGACTTTGTTCAATTGCCGATAGTCAATGCACATCCGAAGGGAATCATCCTTCTTTCAGACAAATAAGACTGGTGCACCCCATGGAGACTTGCTGGTCTAATGAAACCCTTATCTAACAGGTCCTTCAATTGATCCTTCAACTCCTTTAGCTCAGCTGGAGCCATCCTGTAAGGAGGAATAGATATTGGTTGTGTGTCGGGCAGAAGATCAATACCAAAATCCATTTTTCCTCTCGGGAGGAACACCTGGTAAATCATTTGGAAATATTTCTAGGTACTCACGCACCACCGGTACTGGTTGGTATTCGGGGTCTCAGACTCAACATCCTTAACCCTAACTAGATGATACATACAACCCTTGGAGATCATCTTTCTGGCCTTAAGATAGGAAATGAAACGACCTACAAGCACGGTCAAACTAACCTTCCACTCCAAGACTGCCTCACCCAGAAAATGGAACTCCACTGCACGGATTCTACAATTAACAGAAGCATAACATGCATACAACCAATCCATGCCAAGAATAATATCAAAGTCAGTCATGGTCAACTCTACAAGGTCTGCGGAGGTGACTATGCAATATAGCGATCGGGCATCCTCTACACACCCGCCTAGCTACAACCGAATCACTAATAGGAGTAGAAATTGAAAATGGTTCTGACAGAGTCTCGGGGACTAACTATAAAGCTAGTAGAAATATAAGGTGTTCACAAAAGACAAGGTAGCCCCTGGATCTAACAAAGCATAAGCATCAAGATGAAACACTCGTAACATACCAGTAACCACATCCTGCGAAGTCTCCTTCTTCTAATGGGTCGCAAGGTCATAGAGCTTGTTCTGGCGCTGACCGCTGGCTCAACTAGTGGAGGCACCCTGCTGAGGGGGTATGTGCTGCTGGAGCGGCTAAACTAGCCGCTGGCATATGGGATCCGCCGCCATGATCTGGCCAGGGGGAAATCCTTGAGTCAATGTCCGGGTTTTCCTCACCCGAAGATAGTATCTACACCAACTAGGCACCTTGTTGGGTGATTCTTGCCGCACCCCGCACAATAACGGAAAGTGATCTCTATCTACATACCACCCTAGTCTCTCGAATCTGCAGCCCTGCTCCTCCAATCCCTTCGTAATCTAAATGGTGTACTGGATGACAATGGTGTTGGAGCAAAAGACCTGTGCTGAGACTGTTGGTGTTGTACACCCCCCGATCTAGCCTGAGAAGTCCCATAATTGTCTTTCCTGGCCCTCTTGGCCCCTTTCTACTTCTGATACACTGACTCCATCTTCTGGGCATGCAACACTATGCGGGGAAAATCTATATCCCGATGCAACATGGCGATCCTACAATCCTTATCTAGGTAGTTCGCCACTCCCTGCACAAATCGGCTCACTCGATCCCTCTGGTCTACCACCAATTCTGGCGCATACTTAGATAGAGGGTGAACTCTAGAGCGTACTCCTGAACTGACATATCACCCACCTTCAGGTTTATGTACTCGGACGCCTTTAATTCCCTCATCTCACGAGGGAAAAACTGATCCAGAAAGGCTGCATGAAACTCTTCCCAACCTATAGGTCCTGCACCCACTTCCCTAGCATCCCTCCATTGCTTGAACCATATATGCACCACCCATTTTAGCTGATAGGAGGCCAAATCAACACACTCTCCATTTGTCACTCCCATAACCTGGGTGATATTTAGAATCTCATTGATGAATTCATGTGGATCCTTATCTACCTTGGACCCAAGGAACTCCGGCGGGTTAATACTCAAGAAATCTCTAGCCCGAGCCGCTGCCACGATTCCATTCTATGGGATATGTGCAATAGCCTGCTGATTGACCTGAGTGGTCAAGGCCTCGCAAGCATCTGGATAGTTGCCCGAAACTTAGCGTGGGAAATTAGCTCTGGTGCCTGGTGCTCCTAATCTAATGGGGCTTGTTGATGCCCATGTCCATTTTCATCCTCGTGGCCTTCACCATTTCCATTCTCCTACCATTCATTCTTCGAGGAGCCATGATTTTGCAATCGCGAATAGCACGAATTAGAAGGATAGAAAGACTTTTTATCGCATGATATAGATCATGAAAGAAGGGAACATTTCCTACACGTCTCATAGCCTCTTCGTCATATGTGTGGCACGCTTCATACCCATGAAAAAGGCTCTACTCATTGCGTCTTTCAGACACCCTAGGACAATTCAAACCTATTGCTCTGATACCAAGTTTTCACGACTCGAACGTAGACCCAGATCGTAACACAGGACAAGGAGCCCGAGAGACTCCAAGTCGACCCATGGCATAAACATTCATCTAACCTCATATCACCTTAGGCAGAGTATTGAACATACGATATAGCAGAAATATAAACGTAACATAACATAGCATGATAAGCGGAAAGTACTAGAAATACATAGCGGCTAAGTACTATAATTAGTTTGAAAGCCTCTATCATATCAGATGGGTTGATGGGACAACACCCCCAACTAACCCGGTAAAACTGAAATAAGAAGAACATCAATATCTGAACATATGGCCCTCGGAACATGAGGACTCACCAAAAGGGCTTATAGTGAACTCTGAGATGGACAACTGATAGGGGTGAGCCTGAGAGCCAGATCCTGTATCATGAAGCGATACAGCATAGGAAGTATGCGGTCAGTACGTGAAATGTGATGAGTATGCAAGGTAAGTAAAATGGACATTTAAAATATATAAAACTCATAACTGATCATAAGTGTAGGACAACAAGCACGTAACATAAATATCATAATAAAATATAAGGCTCAAGGTTTTCAAAATATTTGTAGTACAATAATCATTAAAAAAATAAGAGAAAAGCTTTATTGAACATGACTTGAGCCAATATACCTAATCATAAACATGCATAAATCATGAGGAATAGTGGGAGATTCTCATAACCGACATACCCCATATGAGCACACATGGAGCCCGACCTGTAACCCTAGTCGGGAGGGTGTTCGTACCTTGCCAAGGGTTGAGCCATGAAAGGCATGATATCACCACGAAAAAGAGGCTATATTGGCTAGGACAGTCACAAGGAAGGTCCCAACATGTCCTACGATGGTATGTAGTTATGAGATCCGGGGCCGAACCTATGCCCTAAACCTACTCGGTGTTAAATACTACTCCCAAAACATATATATTGATCATAGTAAAATATGCATGAGATTCATGGGCTAGTTAAATTATGATAATCATAAACATGCTTGTAAATACGTGAACTAGCCATGAAACAAGGCCCATGAGTCGGCAAAAACATAATTCATAAATCATGGGATTCATGCATACTTGTAGATCATACATATACTTTGCAAATCATCAAATCATAATGCGTATTTGAATAAATCCATATTTCAAATCATAAATCATGATGGGTTTGTGAATATCGACAATTGAAGTAAAAATCATAAGTCGATTCATCATAGATAATACATAACTAGACTAAATTTAGTAGAAATCGAAATCGATAACGATAATTTTATAATCAAAATAGTTGTGGACTCTGATCAAAATTCATAAAATATGATGTAAATCACGAAATACAATAACCCATTAATAAATCATTAGAATTCCACAAAATTTAAGTTAAAACCCATAAGATTTTTTATCAAATTTCATGAATTAGGAGAAATTGGGCATGGATGTGAACGAAAACACCTATTCATAACCCTACATACCTGAGTAAGATCAAATTTCAACACTCTTTGAAAGCCTAATGGAAAAAATGATGAAGAAGAGCTTGAAACTAGCTTGATCACCTTTAAATCTTCTTAACTTTGCATGCATGAGAATGAATAGGTTAGGAAGGCTTAACCTATCTTAATACAATCAGAAAATAACATAAAATGACGTAGTTTAGGACCTTAGATCATAGGAATGACGAAAATACTCTTAATGAAATACCCTGAAAAACCTGCACTAGATGATCTAACGGACTTACCAATGAGTCGTTGGAGGATACCATGACTCGTGGCATCCGTCCATCGTATGCACTGCCAAAACCCTGATCTTCAAATTCAACCCATAACTCTACAAGATAAGTCGTCCTTTCATCTAACGGGTCATTGATTCGATCGTTGTTTGCCCCCTTCAGATTCTGCACTTCTCCTCACAACGAGCCTCACCACGACTTGTTACTTCATCCAACGAGCCGTGGTTTCCTTCTGTTAGGTCCACTGGAAATTTTACATATTCCCCTACAATGACCCGTGACCATGGATCGTTACATCTTATGACGGATCGCGGGATGACCCGATACATCCCCTAATGCTTAAGTCCAGTTCCCACCATGGTTACAAACGATGACTCTTTGTTCCAACCAACGATTCGTTACATCATCCGTCCTGCAATATTTTTTCTCAGTTTTCAGTCAACTTCCATTTTTTATCCCGGGTCTAATCTTAGGAATTTTTTGGGTATTACAATTTGTTTTCTGGTGCAAAGTCTACTGGTTTTTGCTTCATGACTAGGATCTGATCTTAGGGACTTTTGGGGTGTTACATATAAATTCGCCGAAGCTATAAATATAAGTTGTCTAAAAGTTTGACCATGTTATATCTCAGTGAACATTGAAATCATGTAGGAGAGCCAGAATAAATTTCATTTTCAAAAGTTGACCTAAATAATATACTATAGTATCACAAACATACTTTATTTCGAGTGGGTGTTATCAAAAAAGAGTTGGAACACTGAGGAGAGATTGAATCTAAAATTTGAGACAATTTGGGTAAGATTTTAGGTAGCTTTAAATTGAATTTCAGTCTCAGTTAGTTGATGTTTGAAGTTACAGTTAAAATGTATCAAAATTGTATTAAGGTTATATTATAATTATATGATGAGTTTTCTGAAAAATGTATTCTAAGTTTTATATGTTCTTGTAGTTATATTAAATTTGTTTGAATATTGTATGAAAGTTGTATACAATATTGCAGTAGTTGTTTTCGAAACCAATGTGAACTTTATATAAAATTTATATATTTATATACATGACCTAATTTGTCGGATCATGCGGGCACCTACTCGACTCTACTCTGATAGGAGAACCTCTTACCTTCCATCCCCTTTAAAACACAACTTGTCAAGAGAAACATATTCATGAATAAAAATTATCAATTGAAAATGCAAAACCATCTTACATTTATAATCCCAAACAATATTTTCCAAGGACCTAGTCAAGACATGTACATGAGATTCTAATCAAAGTAATGACAAAATAAAAGGCGCAACTTCGCGCGAGAAAAATAAGATGCAGAAGCTGATCATTAATACATGCCACTTAAACAATAAAACTTCAATAACCTGTAACAAACCTACATCCCACAAAGGGTGTTTCAAGAGTAGTATCAAGTATACAACATATATTAGTAAGCATCATTGGCTAACTATTGTAGGTATTCCCATAATTCTAATTATTCCTCGACACATTACCTACAAAGTTCATTGACTCTGGATTTGCCCCGCATACATCTGCACAATGTCCGCCATTGCCACATATCTAACACTAGCTAGGAGCTGGTTGAACTGCATTAACCTGTGTCTGTGCCTATACCATACCCGGCTTGCGAACTGAGTCATCATTTGGTGCTGAAACGAAGCTAGCTAGGCTGCCAATCCATTTACACTGTCAACCTCAATCAACTCGGATGCTGTCTTACCTGCTGCACTCGATGATTCAATGTGCCACTCAGGATTTCCTTGTGCAATCCTGTTCAACAGAGTGTACAGTTCGTCATAAGTCTTGTCAACTGCTTTCCCACCTGATGCAGATCTAGTAGAATTTTTGTATGTAGTTCTAGACTCTACACAAAAGTGTGGGCTAACACTTCATTAGACTGTTGATGGTGCGGGTAGTATCTCAGCAAGGACGTAAACCTCTCCCAAGAGAAATACAAGTTCTCCTCTAGCCTTTGCTTGAAACTGGTAACTCACTTCTAAGCTTTGTTGTCTTGCCAGAAGGAAAGAATATGATGAGGAACTTCCTTAAAAGGTCATCCTAAGTAATGATGGAGTTTGGTGGCTCTGCCTTCAACCACCTTTTCACCTCTCCCAAAAGTTAAAATGCGAAGAGGGTAAGTCTGACATAATTAATTGACACTCCGGTGGGGACGAAGGTGTCACTGATCTCCAAAATGTTTTGCAAGTGCTACTGTAGGTCCTCATGTGTCATTCCTATAAATTGCCTAGTCATTTTCAGCAACTGCACCATGTTCTATTTTAGCTTAAATCAACCTCCAGGCTCCGGTCTGTGGATACTAGAGGTCAAATTCATCACGAGTGGGATTGCCACTTCATGCACTGGTCTGGCTACCATTACTGCCGACACAACCTCGTCTTGTTGAACCTGCTAAATTGGGTATAGAGTTTCACCCTCCCTTCTTAGTTGTCGCAACCTTCATTCAGGTTCAGGATAGGGTTCAACCAACTCCCTCTCCCTTGCCATCTTGCTGCAAGGACTAACCTGTTGCCTGCAAATAAGTATACTAAGACCAAGATTTTTAACACTTAAGAAAATAACACAAAAACTAAAAATTCACCAGATGTTTCAAGTGCACATGATCGTACAAGTAGTAAAGTGACTCTGAAGAGCTGGATGTCGAGCCCATAGGACTAGTGTTTTTAGTGAATTTACAAATTCAAGTGTTAATTCAAATTCCAAAAGTGTTGGTTTTTTTTTCAAGATTTGTAGTTTGTTACTAATCTAAGTGGTGATCACAAAATATTTCAAAAAACAATAATAAGAAGCATCTAGAGTTAAGCCCTAACAAGGATGTAATGCTACATTCACATTAGTTCAAGTATGGAATTTCATTTGTTCTCTCACAAAGTTAATTTCAATGTTCATGATCTTTTGAGCCTCTACACTTAGATGAATTAGCCTCACGACTACATTGTTGAGTAGGGATGTGACAACCTAATTCATAAGTAATTATCTATGTATGGTGGTTCACGGGGTTAATGCCCTTGGCTATGGACTTTCAAACCTCTAACCATTTAACCCAGAATTAAATTCACAACTATGTTTGAGAGTGGAAATGTGACAATTTAATCCTAAGGTTCAAGCTATCATCCCGTTTTAGAACAAAGCAACGCGAATTAGGTATATTTCTATCCTAACCGCTATCAAGTCTTGAAGACTTGAACTTACTTCTTGCATTTCAAGTTCTAACCTAGGTTTTAATCTATCGAGTTTTTGCCTAAGCTTTAACACATGTATTCTAATGGTGATCAATCATTAAAATAGTAAAAATAAAAATGTAAGACAAACAACCTTGAAAACTTGAACCAACTACGAATTTAAGCGATTGTAATCATATTTTATGGCCTCAACCCTAGAAGAAGGGTTTTAGCCACTCATGTTCATACGAGAAATCAAAAATATGTTTGAATTCATATAATGTCACGGCCTGAATGGAGGCCCGGATTGCGACATGAGATAAGGATCCCCGATAGACCCCAAGTTGACCCATGGCACAAGCATACATCTAAATCAATTAAGAACTGAATAACCATCAATACCATTATAGTGGAATTCTAACTTAAATATAACATATGAATATAAAATCCAAAGATGAATACATACATATGTCTGAATAGCCTCTATACATGACGAGTTGATGGGACAAGATCCCAACTAACTCAACAAGCTTAAAACTGAAATACGTAGAGAAAAGATAGATAGTCTGGTCCTCGGAAGATGAGGACTCACCAACAAGCAGATATTAACTCCGATAAGCTGTCTAAGAGCGGGGCTGAACCTGAGAGACGGGTCCTGTATCATGAAATGATACAGCATAGAAAGTATGCGGTCAGTACGTGGAATGTACCGAGTATGCAAGGTAAGTAAAACCGCTAAAGTAAGTAAAATCACTTTAAGACTATGTAGTAGTAGAAACATAAACATCATTAACTGAGAGTAGGGCTTGCATGAATTCTTTTCTGAAATCATGATCTTTTCATAACATGACAATACATACTTTATAACATCAAACTGACTCGAATGACTCAAATATGAAATATGACAGTTATAGAAAAGCTGAACATTGAGTCAAATCTTGCTTTTAGAACATGCATATATAAAATAATAACCATGAGTAATGAATATGCAAATATGGATCATATAGACAATGGGAGACTCATCACTTAACCGACATACCACGATAGAGCTTACGTGGTCCCGACTATTACACTCAAGTGAACAAAGTTGTCCAAAACCTTGCCAGGGCTAAGGACGCTACTATGATATCGATATCAAGCTCATAGGCCATTCGGGCCAGGGATAGCTCACAAGGGAGGTCCCGATAATATAATAGTATCAACCTACATTGGTGCGTGGTTCTGGGGTATAGGGTGATCGACCCTTAGCCCGCTCGGTGCTAGACTCTTCTCTCAAAACATGCAATGCTCTACATCATATATAATGAAGCTCAACATCGTCTAATGACGAAGCTCAATGATCAATACATATCAATTACGAAATCATGCATATAAGAAGCTTTAGTTCAAAACATACCACAAGTTGAATACATACTTGGGAAACTTTGCTCCAAATCCCAGTGGTAAGCTATGCATAGGAAGACTTAACTCAAAACATACCACAAGCTAGAATGTAAAATTTGGGAGTCTTAGCTCCGAAACAATGTGGTAAGCTTAGTTCAGGAAAATAACCATTTAAACTTAACATGTGGGCATTGCCCAAAGCATTATCATACTTATAAATACTCAATTCTCATTGAAAACAAATTATAAACATGGGTAGCTTCAATTCATTCTTTTCATCATAATATCTCATCACTATCACATTTACTTCATAAATCTCACTTTTCATAATCATCTCATCCATGGGCTTCAACATTCATTTTCTAGAAACATAATTTTAATTGCAATCATTATAAAATCAGCCCATGCTTCACAATTCAATAATAAAATCATAATCAATTCATACCCATGTACGGAAATTGAAGATTCATGCAATTGGGTAAAAAACCCATACTTGATCATAGGAATTTCTCATATTTAGATAGAAAATTGGGCATGGGTGTGGAATAAGATACCCACTCATAACCCTACTTACCTGGAAGGGATTGATTCTACCAATTCTCTGATTGCCCAAGAAGAATTTGAATGAAAACCTTGAAGAATTTCTCTAGATCACCTCTTCAACCTCTCAAGCTTGCATGCATGGAATGAAATAACTTGGAATAGGTTTTCCCCTCCTTAAAACCACTAAAACGAGCCTTAAACGACTTAGTAAAGGGTCTTAGGAAGTGGAAATGATGAAAATACCCTTACTGATTACGCAAAATATTCTTCACCGGACGAACCAACAGGCGCCCCAACGGGTCGTTGGAAGATACCATGAGCCGTGGTGACGATCCGTCCTGTACACTGTCCAGGCTTAGTCTCGGCTCAAACCACGACTAGAAACATCATTACTTGCAATGGTTCATTCTATCGACCATTGTTTACTCCTGCAACTTTGGCACCTTCTCAAACAACGAGCCTCACCACGACTTGTTACACCCACCAATGGGTCGTGGTCTACTTCCGTCGAATACACTGGACATCTCACCATCCAAACAACGGCTACTGACAACGGTCCCTGGTAACTCATGACGGGTCGTGGGATGACCCGTCACTTCCCAGATGCTAAGGTCCATCTCCTACCACGACCACAAACGACGACTCATTGTTTCCCACAATGAGTCGTCACATCGAATGTTGCTTCCACTGTCCCCAGACCATATGCTTTCCACGAATCGTCCCAACGGGCCGTTGGTTGGACCAACGATCCGTAGGGTCACCTGTTCCGCAACATTTTTCCCAGTTTCAGTAGTTTTCAACTTTTACCTCCTGGGTCTACTCCTAGGTACTTTTGGGGTATTCCCCTTGGGAACATTCGTCCTCGAATGTAGGAAACAAGAAGAAAATAGAAACATGCAATTATCATATTCTGATACTGATCATTCAAACCAAAAACTAACGGAATGACTACCTCTGTTTCAAAATATACAGCTGAACTGATTAAATAATCACATACACACATATATATAAAAGAAACTTGTGTGCATGAACTGAACATGAAACTAAATAGAGTCATAGAGAAAAATTGATACCTCAAGTCAGAACTGAGCCAATAGAGAATAAGTGTGGGTATTTAGCCATCATATCCGCTTTGGCTTCCTATGTAGCTCCTTCAACATGCTGATTCCTCCATAATACTTTAACTGAAGCTACTTCTTTATTCCTTAACATTCAAACCTGTCGATCTAGTATTTCCACTGAAACTTCCTCATAACTAAGGATATCCTTTACACCAAATATGTCCATCGGAACTACTAAAGTTGGATCCCCCAAACATTTCTTCAAAAGTGATACATGAAACACAGAATGCACGGAAGATAGCTCTGAGGGCAAGTCCAACTCATACGCTACCTTACCAACTCTCCTCTTAATCTGGTAGGGACTAACATAGCAGGGACTGAGTTTTCCTTTCTTCCCAAACTGCATGACTCCCTTCATGGGAGATACCTTCAGAAATACCCAATCGTCCACCTCGAACTCCAACTCTCTCCTCCTCACATCAGCATATGACTTTTGACGACTCTAAGCAATTTTCAGCCTATCCCTTATCAATTGAACCTTCATCATAGCCTCATGAACCGAATCTGGCCCCATCATAGCTGCCTCACCAACCTCAAACCATCCGATGGGCAATCTATATGTCCGCCCATAGAGAGCATCGAACGGTGCCATTTGGAAACTAGAGTGATAACTGTTATTGTAAGCGAATTCGATCAGAGGCAAGTGATCATCCCAACTACCTTTGAATTCCATCACACATGCTCTTAACATGTCCTCGAGAGTTTGAATCATCCACTCCGCTTGACCGTACGTTTGCGGATGAAATGTTGTGCTATGTTTAACCTGAGTCCCAAGCCCTTTTTGAAAACACTGCCAAAACTGAGAGGTAAATTGAGTGCCTCGGTCTGAGATAATAGACAAGGGTACTCCATGTAATCGAATCAACTCCTGGATATACAGTTTGGCATAATCATCTGCTGAATCTGTGGTTTTGAGCGGTAGAAAGTGTGTAGCCTTGGTCAACCTGTCTACTAGCACCCAAATAGAATCATAGTGTTCAACGAGTACGAGGTAGGCCTGTAATGAAATCCAAATTAATCTCTTCCTACTTCCAAGTAGGAATGCTAATATCCTGAAGTAAGCCTCCTAGCCTTTGATGCTCGACCTTCACTTGCTAACAGTTCAGGCACTTGGCTACAAATTCTACAATATCCTTCTTCATGCCATTCCACCAGTATACTTCACACAAGTCATGATACATATTGGTGGCACCTAGATAAATAGAGTACATCGATCCATGATCCTCGTGCAACAACCGACTCCTCAAATCATCGACATCTAGAACACATAGCAACCCTGGTACCGCAGCACACCATCTCCCCCTTAGGAGAAGACCTCCATCTTCTGACTTCGAACGGCTTCTTTCAGCTTTACCAAAATCGGATCCTCATCTGTATAGCTTTCACATAAGTCACCAAGGACGATTTTGATCCATTTTGCACAATAATACCGCCATCGGTCGAGTCGACCAATCTAACTCCCAACCTTGCAAGTTGATGGACATCTTTCACTAGTTCCTTCTTTCCCTAATCCACATGGGACACACTCTCCATAGAGAGCCTACTAAGAGTGTCCGCTACCACATTAGCCTTCCCCGGATGGTAAAGAACACTTATATCATAGTCCTTGAGTAGCTCCAACCACCTCTTTTGTCGTAAATTGAGATCTTTCTACGTGAACACATATTGAAAGCTCTTATGGTCCATAAACACATCCACATAGACCCCATACAAGTAATGCCGCCATATCTTCAATGCGAACACCACCACGGCCAACTCAAGATCATGGGTTGGGTAATTCTTATGATGGACCTTCAATTGTCTAGAGGCATACGCTATCACTTTTCCTCTCTGCATCAAAACACACCCAAGTCCGATTCTTGAAGCATCACAATACACTACAAAACCATCGGTACCCTCGGGTAGGGTCAACACTGGTGCTGAAGTGAGTCGAGTCTTCAACTCTTGGAAGCTTTTCTCATAAGCCTCCAACCATTGGAACTTTACCTTCTTTTGAGTCAATTTGGTCAAAGGTGGTGCGATGGAGGAGAAACCTTCAAAAAACCTCTGATAGTATCCAGCTAAACCCAAGAAACTCCGAATATCCGAAGGATTCACCAGTCTAGGCTAATTTTTCACCACCTCGATTTTTTGAGAATCTACCTTTATACCCTCACTCGATACCACATGGCCCAAAAATGCCACGGAGTCCAACCAAAACTCACATTTGCTGAACTTCGCATACAACTGACGATCCTTGAGGGTCTGAAGCACTACTCTCAAGTGAGCAGCATGCTCCTCCTCGCTCCGAGAGTATATAAGGATGTCATCAATTAACACAATCACGAACATGTCCAGATATTCCTTTAACACCCTATTCATTAGATCCATAAAAGCTGCAGGGACATTGGTTAGTCCAAAAGACATAACAATAAATTCGTAGTGACCGTATTGAGTCCTAAAAGCGATTTTCGGGATGTCACTCTCCCGAACCCTAAGCTGGTGATACCCAGATCTAAGATCAATCTTGGAGAAACACTTGGCACCCTGAAGCTGGTCAAACAAATCATCGATCCTAGGTAAAGGATACCTATTCTTAACGGTGACCTTGTTTAACTGTCGATAATCAATGCACATCCGAAGCAAACCATCCTTCTTCCGGACAAATAACACTAGTGCACCCCATGGAGACTTACTCAGCCTAATAAAGCCCTTATCTAACAGGTCCTTCAATTGATCCTTCAAATCTTTTAGATCGGCTGGAGCCATCCTGTAGGGAGAAATAGATATAGGTTGCATGTTAGGAAGAAGGTTAATACCGAAATCAATATCCTACTCAGGAGGAACACCTGGCAAATCACCAAGAAAGACCTCTGGATACTCATGTACTATTGGAACTACTGGATAGTCAGGATTTCGGACTCGACATCCTTAACCCTAACTAGATGGTACATGCAACCCTTAGAAATCATCTTCCTAACATTAAGGTAGGAACTGAATCGACCTACAGGCATAGCTGAACTACCTTTCCATTCTAAGACTGGCTCACCTGGAAATCTAAACTCTACAACCCGGGTTCTACAATTAACTGAAGCACAGCATGCAAATAGCCAATCCATGTCGAGAATAACATCAAAATCAGTCATGGCTAACTCTGTCAAATCTGCTGAGGTGACCTTATGAAGGACTGAGACTGGGCAACCTCTATACACCCGTCTAGCTACAACTGAGTCACCTACTGGAGTAGAAACTTAGAAGGGTTCTGACAAGACATTGGGACTGACTCCAAAGCTACTGGAAACATAAGGTGTCACAAAAGACAAGGTAGCCCCTGGATCAACCAAAGCATATACATCAATGGATAACTCGCAACATACCAGTGACCACATCCAGGGAGACCTCCTACTCCTGACGGGATACTAAATCATAGAATTCGTTATGGCGCTAACCACCAGCTGTGCTAGTAGATGCCTCCTGATGTGCTGAGCGTGCGGGAGGGGCTACTGAAGCCCCCAACCTGATCCTTCCTTGCAGCTGGACAATCTCTTAGCATGTGTCCGCGCTGCCCACACCAGAAACAAGCATCTGAACCTTCCAAGCACTAGCCTGTATGCCCCCGACCATATCTGCAATAAGTGGGATGCTAGAATCTGTGGGTCTACTTCTCTAACCCCTCAAGCCTGATGCTTGCTGATCTTGGGCAGATTTATATGCCCAAGTGATACTCAAATGTGTCATTTTGCCTTATTTATCTATCGATGTTTGTACATTCTCATGTGAATTGTAATAAAATGTGAATTTATACTAACCAACAATAGCGTGGTTTTGCAGGAAAAATATAATTTTACGAAGCTAAGATGCATGTTGGGAGAAATCAGGATTGGACTCGCAAGCTAGCAAGGAAAAAAGCACAAGGAAAGCACGAATTAAAGGGGCTCCGCGATGGAGCCGTGTCACGCTGCCATTGCGGATGCATTCTGCCTGGATGCTGAAAATATGCCAAATTCCAGTGAAGGTACGCGTTGGGGCCGTGGCACGTTGGCTTAGCCCCGCGTTGCATGTCGTGCCATGTTGCATTCCATGCCATGTTGAGCTTTAATACTTGGACGACCGAATTCCAGTGAGAGTCCACGTTGGTGGCGTGTCACGGAGGCAGTGCTCCGCGATGCACTCCGTGACACGTTGCTTGTTATTCCAGAAAAAATTTCCACTAGTATAAATAGAACATGTAGGTTCATTTTTAAGAATTCTGACTTGGTGGAGCAAGAACATGGGTTACAGGCAGTTGAGGGGATGAAAATCTCAGGGTTTTTCTCTGTCTCCTTCTTCTTTATTTCAATTGCTTGTATGATTAACACTCATTTAACGATGTTTAATCCACAAATGAGTGGCTAAATTCCCTTCTTGCTGAGGTTAAGAACATTTGTATTGAAATGTAATTATTGATAAATTGGTTTTTCATCTTTTCTTCCATGGTTGTTCTATTGATTCTTGTTCTTACTGTGTTAATGTGTGGCCAACGTTAATGTAAATCTAAAAAGTCCGGTTTCACTCGAGAGAGCAAGAAATTGGAAAGTTGTGAATTGATAGGATATGATCTTTTCTTAGTTTGGGAAAATTGAGAATTGATTTACCTTCAGGATAGAGATATACCTGAAAGTCGTATTAGTCAATTAAGGAATCGGCTTTGTATGGATAGAAAATGAATTTCTTTCTATCACAGAGATGTAGGTGGAAGGTTTATGATTCTTAAGTTGGGTTAAATACGAGAGTTTTAATCTATAGGCAATAATTCTTGACTAGCAACTGATCTTGGGCAAATTTATAAGCCCAAGTGATACTCAAATGTGTCATTTTAGCCTTTTTTATCTATCAATGTTTATACATTCTCAAGCGATTTATAATAAAATGTGAATTTACACTAACCAACATGATTAGCATTGTTTTGCAGGTGAAATATAATTTTGTGAAGCTAAAATGCGTGTTGGGAGAGATCGGGGTTGGACTCGGATGTTAGCAAAGGACATAGCATTGGACGGCACAAATTAAAGGGGCTCCGCAATGGATCCGTGTCACGCTGCCATCGCGGAGGCCTTCTGCCTGGATAGGGAATTTTTGGCCAAATTCCAGTGTGGGTGCGCGTTGGGGCCGTGGCACGTTAGCCTAGCCCCGCGTTGCACGCTGTACCACGTTGGGCCTTATTACCTGGACAGTCAATTTCCAGTGAGGCTCCGCGTCAGTGGCGTGTCACGGAGGCTGTGCTCCACGATGCACTCCGTGACACGTTGCTTGTTATTCCGGGAAAAATTCCCACTAGTATAAATAGAACACTGTTCGCGCTCTGCTGCTCGGTATATATTATACACCGACACGCAAGTGTACGTGGTCAAACAAGTAATAAAGTGGCTAAGTAGCCAAGTATCGATCCAAGGAGGCTGCTCTAGATATGCAAAACTGCCTAGTTTACTATATCTATATTCTATTTCTAACTATGTTAACAACAATCCAACCAAGATTTGAGTAAGTTTTGTTTCTAAACTAATTATCTACTAAAATTAATAACTACTATTTACGTTGAGTTTAGACAATGGATATGCACATGCCAAGGTTAAGAACGAGTAATGAACTTGATAATCATGATAATTTGGTCATCTTCTTCTTCATATTGCTAGCCAAGAACGTTTGCCTAGAAATTAAAACTTCCGTATTTAATTTCACTTTAGCTTCATAAACCATTCGTCTACATTTCTGTGATCAAATGCAATTTATGACCTAACACTACAATTCTGGTTCCTAAATTGACTAATACGGCTTTCAAGTATATTTCTATCAAGAAAGCACATCAAAACCCAATTTTCCCAAATCAAGTTAAGAACAATACCCTATTAATTCACAACTTTCCAATTTCATGCTCTCTCGAGTGAAATTGGACTTTTTAGATATACATTAATGGTGGCCAATCAAGAATGTAAAAAGCACAAGAATTAATAGAACAACATGCAAGAAGAAGAAGAAACCATATCAATTATTACCAACATTCATTTCACAAGTTCAAAACCTCAGCAAGAGAGGAATTAACCACTCATTCTTGGATTAATCATCCTAGAATGAGTGTGAATCATGCATACAATTGAAGGAAAGAAGAAGGGAAGAGAAGAAAACTCTTATCTTTTCTATTCTTCAACTGCCACAAAACCACGTTCCTGCTCCCACTTCTGAACTCAGGCTCAAAAAACTAAAACTAAAAAAAACCTCCCTAAAAATAACCTAAGTGTGCTATTTATACTAGTGGGAAATTTTTCCCGGAATAACAAGCAACGTGTCACGGAGGCCAACGCGGAGCACTGCCTCCGTGACATGGCGTGGACGCGGACCCTCTCTGGAAATTGCATGGTCCGGATAATTAGCCTCAACGTGGCACGGAGGCCATCGCGGAGGCCTGTTTCCGTGCCACGGAGCTGACGCGCAGGCACACTGGAAATTGCCACTTTTATTTTTGCCCAGGCAGTGTGCTACCGCGATGGTAGCGTGGCACGGCACCATCGCGGAGCCACTGCAAAATATGCCATCCGAGGTCTTTTCCACGCTCGCATCCAAGTCCAACTCCGACATAGTTCCAACACGCATTTTAGCTCTTAAAAATCACATTATCCTGCAAAACAAATGCTAATCATGTTGGTTAGTATAAATTCGCATTTTATTACCAAATACATGATATTATATACACATTGCACAACAAACAAGGTAAAAATGATACGTTTGAGTGTCACTTGGGCATATAAATCTGCCCAAGATCACTTACCCCACACTTAAATCCTTGTTCGTCCTCGAACAACACATACACAAATCATGCACATCACATCTCAACCTTTGTCACTATGGTGCAACCATTTACGTTACGGTCATACCGATTATTCGATTTTTGCAAATCATCAAGAAAACATGCTTGGTCGTACAAGACAATGACCTTAATACATCGAGGCTTCCTAGACTTTTAAGAATTGATTCTTGATATCGGCAAACTCATGCAAATCAACTAATCAAGAAATCCGACACGAAAATCAATCTTTCATCAAGCATGTACCCTCACAACTCGAGAGAAACTTCCCCTTTTATGCTCGTGCAGCACACAAACATGCAAGTAGGGGCATATAGAAATTAATTTCACTCTCTCTCCCAAAAGAATTCACATGCATCATGTCATGACCCATAGGCTTGCCCTTAGTGTATTACTCCACTAATATAAAGAAATGCAGTGTAGGATCAAATAGGACTTTTAATGGGTTGTAACTGGGCTATGGATCTAGTATATATATATTGGATTAGCCAATAATAGTTGCTAGCATCCTTAAGCGCCTTTTCAACTCATTCCCATCGACTCATGGACATTGTTCCTCTCTTTTCTCTTTTTCTCCCATTCATGCTGGTTTACTTTCATACAGCCCATTTCATAAGGCACACTTGACCCCAAACGGAAGGTTTTCATGTACCCTCAATTTCATTTAATTACAACTAGTGCCTCTTCAACACCATCTTTTCTTTCCTCACTTTGCTTTTCTTTTCTTTTCACTCTTTTCACTCTTTAACACTTTGGGAAACAATTTTTTTGTTCTTTGTAAGCGCTTAAGAGCTTCTTATAGACTTTAAGGCTAATGAAAAGAAGGAATAAAGCTTAGTTCATACAATTCTGGACAAAAGAAAGAAATAGGCTAAAGGCTCAACGGGCTGACTAGGGTATACAACATATAAAAAGGTAGAACTTGACAAGAAAAAAATGGAAACTAACGGTTAAAACAAAGAAATGCCTACATTCTTTCCGACACTACACCTCCTTCATTTCGCTTTGTATACACGCCAGGCAAGTTCTAGACAATTCACAATGACATGGAATAGCAAAACCTCACTCACACTTCATGCATATGCTCGAATCAAGATGCATTCACAGACTCTTTAATTAGTCGAGTACATGAATTCAAGATTAAGCCTCAATCATAATGAACCAAATTCTATAGCCTAGGTAACTCAACATATTTACACAATTACATGCTTTCAAACGAATCACTTTCGCATTTCGAACATCAATTACACACGCAACAAAATTTTAGCAACCATAAGCAACTACAGTTTATTGATGCAATCCACCAAAGAAACTAAAAACAAATCATCTACTCCTATCGACTACATTTCCCTTAAGACGGTCGTCATCCATCCATCATAGGGAATGTTCACTAACTATGACATCGGTTCAATGGGACTATTCTCGGTAAAAGAACCGAAAACAAACTCCGAGAAACCAAAAAATAAAACTTCAAATTTTTGCAACACATTGATCATTTCGATGAAAAAAATATTTACAAAATATGTTGATAAGTGCAACATCCTTTCGCAAAAATTTTGAAAAATATCGATCATATCGATAGAGAAAAAAAATATTTACAAAATTTACAAAGGCAACCATAACGTTTTTTAAAAACACACATCATTAGCCACAAACAAATATATACACATCATTCACAGATCAGTTCACAACAACAGGGAAAGCACAGACATACACAAACGTCAAGGAAGAATATACAGCAGATTTAGAGCCTATGACCCAGCACCTAACTACTCCCCACCCCACACTTAAATCGAACACTGTCCTCAGTGTTCACAAAAATACAAAGCACAAAATTTTGGGTGGTGAAACTCCCTGCTCAGTCGAAATATTCGACTTCCTCATTCGGTGCTGCAGCCTCGTCGCCCATATCTGAATCAGCTCCCTCGCCGTCATCGGACTCCACATCAGAGTCCTCACGACGTGTCTCCTCATCAGTAGGGACGTCGTCGTCAGTCGGCTCCACAAAGGCTGGCCCCACCTTGCATAAAGCTCTGGCGTTCTCGCCAAAAGGGTAGTCCAGCTCCAGCTGCCATAATTCATCCTCCGTGGCTGGTCCCCCACCTATCCGTAGCTGCAGCATCTGCATACCAAACATACGGGCCATATACTGGTCGTCACGAGCATGTCGCTCGCCCAGAGTCAGCACAGGTCCGTGTGTAGTGTCGGGGGCCTTGGTCTTTGTCACATCAAGGGCCCGCCGCTCCAACTGCGGAATGTAATCCAAGGCTTCTTCCTCAACGTCGAGGCCTCGGAGGAAGGTGGTGATGAGTCCGCCAAACCCGTATCTGTGGCCCTGGTGTAGTCTGGCTCTCTTCATGGCGGATATTATAACCGCCCCCACATTAATCTCAAGCCCTTTCATAAGGGCATACACCAGGCAGACACGGTCCCGGGTCACACCTGTCATATGTACTCCCGGGATCAAACACGAACATACAATTTTTAGCCAGATTCTGGCCTCCCTGTTCATATGCGAATAAGGCAGAGTCTGGTGGTAACCCCTCTCTTTGTGTCTACTCCATCGGGCTGTGGATCGAGCCCCACACAACGTACGTCTGATGTCGGCGTACGGTGGGGTGATGTTGAGCTGGCGGAGAACGTGGGCGTCTGTGTCCCGCGCTCCAACGATGGCATTCAGCTGCTGGGGTTCCAGAGTGACAATCTGCCCTCTGATTTTAATAGTGTGGCTTCTGATGGCCGGGTTCCAGTTGGCATAAAATTACCGGACCAAGTGAAGGTTGCACTCCTTGGGCTCCTAAAAAATAAAGCTGAGCCCAGCTGCTTCAATCCTCTGTACGATGCGAGGGAACTCCTGTGCAAGTGGTTCCCTTGCAATATGTTCCTCCGGGAAGTACTTGTTCTCCTTATGCTTTGCGTACCACTTCTTCCCTTCATCGGTAACCCATCGTGTTCCGTATCGGCGGTGTTGACCGCGTGGAACAGCAGGTGCAGCTGGTACAGCAGTGCCCAGTCTCATTCTCTTTCTGCCGGTGCCTGAGGTTGAAGCACCCTTGCCTTTATCTTGTCGGCTGGCCATTGTACCTGTCCATTTGCACAGACAAGCACAACGTTAAGCTAAAAACTTGTTAGTTTTGGCTAAGGTCGGGTTAAACAAAATTTACCCCACACTTAGTCTTTAACAATATTTACAACATGTTAGCAAGGATAGATCTATTTACACCCCAAACACAATCACTATAAACATATTGCTTAGTGCGTTCACAAAAATTCGACAGCATAACGGCTAGCGAACTACTCAGACTTCATACAGCTAACCCAATCCTACCATCGACAGCTATTCACCCATGGCACTTAGCAACAATAACAACAACCAAATAGAAACAACAATACAAACATTTTATATACACTAATCTAAGCAATTCAACCAATTCACATATTACGCAATGTCCCACTAAAAATCAAGAATTAGTCGTCTTTCACCAATTATACAATATTTACCATGACTTATCTCAAATAATAAACACACCCCGGCATCAATTTCGTCAAACTATCAAGTTACCCAAGTTAAAATTCAACAACCCCAAGCCCTAGAACTCAATTCGACAATCACCAATGAATTATTCAATCAATCGATAAGTTCACCCGTCAACTACAACAATTCGAACACAATCAATCTCAAAATAATTCACGTCATGTTTAATTTCTACCTAGGGTGATATATCTCACCTCACATGCTCAAAATCGACAAAAATCGCCAAAAATTTGAGATAGACGATGAAAACATACCTTGGAATTGAAGAATCGATAAAGACTTGACGTTTTCCTTGCCTCTTAACGTGGCACGGAGCTTGGGGGTAGGGGAATGGGTGTTTGGTCGCGGAGGGAAGAGGGAATGGGGAAAATAGGGGCAAAATCGGGGGTTTTTATTAAGAAAACACACGGGTCACCCGGAAACCCGGTGTGACCCGGCACTGGGATAAGGGCAACGTGTCACGGAGGGTAACGCGGAGGCCCTCCTCCGTGACACGGAGCCAACGCGTTGGCTTACTGGAATTTTAAAAAATTTCAGATTTGCCTTCAACGTGTCACGAAGGCCAACGCAGAGCACTGCCTCCGTGACACGGCGCCAACGCGCCAGTGCTCTGTTTCACTATCAAATTTTATTTTTCATACCTCGCCTCGTTTTCTCGATTCCACATATTTTTCCTCCGGTATACCTGAAAATCACCTCACTAAACAAAAATTGGTTAAATGACTAGATTCCCTACTAAAAGAATAAAAGTTACTAATTAAAATGCACATTTAAACCTAGTCAAGAAAAAGAAGAGAAAATAAAATAAAAGAAAAACTTTACACTAAGGAAAAAGAAAGAAAAATATTTTTCACGGGTTGCCTCCCGTGCAGCGCCTGGTTTAACGTCGCGGCTCGACAGCCTTTACGCTCAATTTTCTACTAGGGAGATGGACGATTTGACCCGATCATGGTCATCTCCCCAGTAGTTCTCAACCTTGTCTGGTGGCCTACCTAGTAACTCTCGGGAATCACTCAATCCATTTGCATTCCCATGATCAATCACGTTGATCACCGAGAGTTCCTTATAGAAAGTCGGAAGCTTAGGTGCCTTGTACACGTCGAACACCTCAACCTTGTCGTGTGCTCGCATCGTGAGTTGACCCGCAGCTACATCGATCAATGCCTTTCCGGTTGCCAAAAATGGTCGTCCCAAAATAAATGGGACTTCTGCATCTGGCTCAAAATCCAGAACAATGAAATCTACCGGAAAAATGAGGGAGCCTACCTGCACTAGCACATCCTCCACAATGCCATCCGGCTTAGCTAAAGACCTGTCTGCTAGCTGCAAGATCACTGTTGTAGGTCTAGGACTCCCTAGCCCTAACTTTCTGAATACCGAAGATGGCATCAGATTTATACTTGCCCCCAAGTCGCATAACCCACGAGCTCGGATACTTTGCCCAATCGTCAGCTGGATAGTAAAACTTCCAGGATCCTTCAGTTTAGTGGGCAACCTGTTCTGAATACGGGATGTGCATTCCTCCGTTAAAGCCACCGTGGCATACTCGGTCAAGTGACTTTTGTTGGCCACGATGTCTTTGATATACTTTGCATATTTTGGCACACCCTGCAAGACATTAACAAGAGGTAAGTTAACATGTACATGTTTAAGTACCTCCATGAATTTCTGGAAACACGCCTCCTCCTTGTGTTTCTTAAGTCGTTGAGGGAACGGGGGTGGAGGCCTTGTTGGTTCAGCTTCTTTGGTCTTCCCCGTATCTGAGGTTTGTTCTCCCTCAACATCTGCTGCTCCTGACTTCTGAGGCGGTCTTTCCGGTTCCACCTCCTTTAATTGTAAACCACTCCTCGTGGTCACTGTATTTACCTGCTTAGGATTGGGATCCGTGTCGCTAGGTAGTCCTCCCCTTGGTCTAGTATTTTGGGCACTGGCAAATTGCCCAAACTGATATTCAAGAGCCTTGGTTGCCAATTGATTGTTCTTTACTTCGGCCGCCAGTTTGACATAGTCAGCCTGCAATTGTGCCTGGTTGGCAATCATGGTCTTGAACATTTCCTCAATAGTCGGTGATGGTGGTGGAGGAGGGGCATTGTGATTTCTAAACTGATTCTGATAGCCTTGTTTCCCTCCTTGGTTTCTGTGCATACCCTGCCCTGAACCCTGGCCTTGTTGATTGTTGCTACCCCACGAAAAATTTGGATGATTCCTCCAATTCGAGTTGTAGCCACCACCAAACTGCTGTTGATTCCTCTGTGCATTGCCCACAAAGTTGACAGAATCAGGATTTGCACCACAGCATTGAGCTGAATGCTCACTACTACCACACACTTCACACCACATCTGTTGGACTGCATTAACTGAGGCTGACGGCTGGCTCAAATTCATATTGCTGAAGTGAGTGTTTAACTGATTTTGCAAAGCAGCTATCTGTGCAGCGATAGCTGTGAATCCATCCACTTCAAGCACTCCCGCTGCTTTCCTTGCTCCACCTCTTGAAGAATCCGCATTCCATTCCGGATTGCCTTGTGAAATTCGGTTGAGCAAAGTGTACAGCTCCTCATAAGTCTTCTCCAGCGCTTGCCCTCCAGCTGCTGAGTCTAACAAAATTTTAGTGTGGGGTTCCAAACCCTCAATAAAAGTGTGGACCAACACCTCATTTGACTGATGATGATGAGGACAGTCCCGCAACATGGACTTGAATCTTTCCCAGGCTTGATAAAGATTTTCTCCTTCCCTCTGTTTAAAACTTAGAATCTGACTTCTAAGTTTAGCTGTTTTACCTGAAGGGAATAATCTGATCAAGAACTTCTTTGCAAGATCATCCCACATTGATATAGAGTTGGGTGGTTCAGCTTTTAACCACCTCTTGGCTTCACCAAGTAAGGAAAATGGAAATAAGGTGAGCCGAACATAATCAGGTGACACTCCAGCGGGGATGTAAGTGTCACTTATCTCCAAAAAGTTCTGGAGATGTTGTTGCGGATCTTCGTGAGGGAGACTGGTAAACTGCCCGCTAGTGTGCAAAAGTTGCACCATATTTTGCTTTAACTCAAATCTCCCCCCAGGCTCTGGTTTGCGGATGCTGGAATGTACATTATTAGCGTGTGGGATTGCCACCTCGCGAACCGGCCTGGCTGCTACTTCCTCGGGCACTAACACTGCCCGCACAACTGGTGGATTGGGTTGCTCCATCATAGACTGTTTGAGCAACTGCAACTTCTTCCGAAGAGCTTCTCTACGTTGACTATGCAATTCACGTTCTGGCTCTAAGTAAGATTCCACCAGCTCCTTGTCCCTTGCCAGTGTTCACAGAAATAAAAATCTGCAAAATACAGGCTAAGACCAAGTTGTTAATACTTAAGAAAATAAAAATACAAATACAGTAAATTTACACTAAACAAAATTTTACAAATCGCCTAGCCTCCCCGGCAACGGCGCCAAAAACTTGTTTGCGCTCTGCTGCTCGGTATATATTATACACCGACATGCAAGTGTACGTGGTCAAACAAGTAATAAAGTGGCTAAGTAGCCAAGTATCGATCCAAGGAGGCTGCTCTAGATATGCAAAACTGCCTAGTTTACTATATCTATATTCTATTTCTAACTATGTTAACAACAATCCAACCAAGATTTGAGTAAGTTTTGTTTCTAAACTAATTATCTACTAAAATTAATAACTACTATTTACGTTGAGTTTAGACAATGGATATGCACATGCCAAGGTTAAGAACGAGTAATGAACTTGATAATCATGATAATTTGGTCATCTTCTTCTTCATATTGCTAGCCAAGAACGTGTGCCTAGAAATTAAAACTTCCGTATTTAATTTCACTTTAGCTTCATAAACCATTCGTCTACATTTCTGTGATCAAATGCAATTTATGACCTAACACTACAATTCCGGTTCCTAAATTGACTAATACGGCTTTCAAGTATATTTCTATCAAGAAAGCACATCAAAACCCAATTTTCCCAAATCAAGTTAAGAACAATACCCTATTAATTCACAACTTTCCAATTTCATGCTCTCTCGAGTGAAATTGGACTTTTTAGATATACATTAATGGTGGCCAATCAAGAATGTAATAAGCACAAGAATTAATAGAACAACATGCAAGAAGAAGAAGAAACCATATCAATTATTACCAACATTCATTTCACAAGTTCAAAACCTCAGCAAGAGAGGAATTAACCACTCATTCTTGGATTAATCATCCTAGAATGAGTGTGAATCATGCATACAATTGAAGGAAAGAAGAAGGGAAGAGAAGAAAACTCTTATCTTTTCTATTCTTCAACTGCCACAAAACCACGTTCCTGCTCCCACTTCTGAACTCAGGCTCAAAAAACTAAAACTAAAAAAAACCTCCCTAAAAATAACCTAAGTGTGCTATTTATACTAGTGGGAAATTTTTCCCGGAATAACAAGCAACGTGTCACGGAGGCCAACGCGTAGCACTGCCTCCGTGACATGGCGTGGACGCGGACCCTCTCTGGAAATTGCATGGTCCGGATAATTAGCCTCAACGTGGCACGGAGGCCATCGCGGAGGCCTGTTTCCGTGCCACGGAGCTGACGCGCAGGCACACTGGAAATTGCCACTTTTATTTCTGCCCAGGCAGTGTGCTACCGCGATGGCAGCGTGGCACGGCACCATCGCGGAGCCACTGCAAAATATGCCATCCGAGGTCTTTTCCATGCTCTCATCCAAGTCCAACTCCGACATAGTTCCAACACACATTTTAGCTCTTAATAATCACATTATCCTGCAAAACAAATGCTAATCATGTTGGTTAGTATAAATTCGCATTTTATTACCAAATACATGATATTATATACACATTGCACAACAAACAAGGTAAAAATGATACGTTTGAGTGTCACTTGGGCATATAAATCTGCCCAAGATCAAACACTTAGGTTCATTTTTCAATATTCTGACTTGGTGGAGCAAGAACGTGGGTTACTGGCAGTTGAGGGGACGAAATTATCAGGGTTTTTCTCTATATCCTTCTTATTTTATTCAATTTCTTGTATGTTTAACACTCATTTAACGATGTTTAATCCATAAATGAGTGGCTAATTCCTCTTGTTGCTGAGGTTAAGAACAATGGTATTGAAATGTGATTGTTGATTAAGTTGGTTTTTCATATTTTCTTCCATGGTTGTTCTATTAATTCTTGTTTATACTGCATTAATGTGTGGCCTATGTTAATGTATGTCTAAAAAGTCCGGTTTCACTCGAGAGAGCAAGAAATTGGAAAGTTGTGAATCAATAGGATATGATCTTTTCTTAGTTTGGGAAAATTGAGAATTGATTTACCTTTAGGATAGAAATATACCTGAAAGTCGTATTAGTCAATTAAGAAACCGGTTTTGTATGGCTAGAACATGAATTTCATTTAATCACAGAAATGTAGGTGGACGGTTCATGATTCTTAAGTTGGGTTAAATATGAGAGTTTTAATCCATTGGCAATAGTTCTTGACTAGCAACCGGAGGAAAAGTTAACCAAATTATATCGATAATTTATTTCCTTACATGTTCGTTTAACCTCAGCATGCTCACATTCATAGTTCAGACTCAAATTATATAATCTTTGTAGATTTAGGATAAAATTAGAAATCAAAATATCAAACTCTTCTTTACACTGTTGTCTTCATTGTTAGAGTTAAAATATAGTACACTTGAGTAGATTGCTACCTTATCCCAGTCCCTGTGGGATCGATACTTGGCTTACTTAAGCCACTTTACTACTTGTTTGACCACGTGCACTTGCGTGTAGCTTTATACCCAAAGCAGAAAAGCCACCGAACAAGTTTTTGGCGCCGTTGCCGGGGACTAGCAATTGGTGAATTTTTCTTAAGTGTTAATTTACTATATTTTTTTTCTTAGTGTTGACAACTTGGTCTTAGCCTGTATTTTGCATAAATACTGCTGAACACTGGCAAGAGACAAGGAGCTGGTGGACTCATATTTAGAGCCTGAAAGACTATTTCATCATCAGCGGAGAGAAGCTCTAGAGAGAAAGCTGCAGTTGCTCAGACAAACAATTATGGAGCAACAACAGAATCCACCAGTAGTACGGGCATTGTTAGTGCCCGAGGAAGTAGCAGCTAGGCCGGTTCGCGAGGTGGCAATCCCACATCCTAACAATGTCACATCTAGCATCCGCAAACCTGAGCCAGGAGGGAGGTTCGAGCTCAAGCAAAACATGGTGCAATTGTTGCACACCAGCGGGCAGTTCACAGGTCTCCCTCATGAGGATCCACAGCAGCATCTCCAAAATTTTTTGGAGATAAGTGACACTTACATCACCGTTGGAGTGTCATCGGATTATGTCAGGCTTACATTGTTCCCATTATCACTATTGGGAGAAGCCAAGAGGTGGTTGAAAGCTGAGCCACCAAATTCTATTACTAGACTCAACAGCTGGGGGACAAGCATTAGAGAAAACTTATAAGGAGTTGTATACCTTGTTAAACCGTATTTCGCAGGGCAATCCGGAGTGGAATGCTGATTCGTTAAGAGGAGGAACAAGGAAAGCAGCAGGAGTTCTAGAAGTGGATGGTTTTACAGCTATTGCTGCACAGATAGCTGCTTTACAGAATCAACTCAACACCCACTTCAGTAACATGACAATGAACCAGACTCGAGCCCCGGTGAATGTAGTGCAGCAAATTTGGTGTGAAGTGTGTGGGAGTAGTGAGCACTCAGCTGAGTGTTGTGGAGCAAATCCTGACTTGGTGAACTTTGTGGGAAATGTACAGAGGAACAACCACCAACAGTATGGCAACAGCTACAATTCCAACTGGAGGAATCACCCGAATTTCTCTTGAGGTAGCAACAACCATCAAGGGCAAAGTTCGAGTCAGGGGGCGCAGAGGAATCAAGGAGGTCATCAGAACTATCAGGCACAATATAGAAACAACAATGCACCTCCTCCACCACCATCACCCAGTATTGAGGAGATGTTCAAGACAATGATACGTAACCAAGCTCAATTGCAGGCTGACTATGTGAAATTGGCAGCCGAGGTAAAGAACAACCAGTTAGCTACTAAGACACTTGAATATCAATTTGGGCAATTTGCTGGAGCCCAAAATACCAGGCCTAGAGGAGGACTTCCGAGCGACACAGATCCCAATCCCAAGCAGGTGAATGCGGTGACTACAAGGAGTGGTTTGCAGCTGAAAGAGGTGGAACCAGAAAGACCACCTCAACAATCGGGAGCAGCAGAAGTTGAGAGGGAGCAAAGTGATGAGAGAGGGAAGAAAAAGGAAGCTGAATCAGAAAGACCACCACCCCCGTTCCCTCAAAGATTAATGAAACACAAAGAGGAGGCGTGTTTCAAGAAATTCATGAAGGTGCTGAAACAGGTACATATTAACTTACCTCTTGTTGATGTTTTGCAGGGAGTGCCGAAATATTCAAAGTACATTAAGGACATCGTGGCGAACAAAAGTCGGTTGACTGAGTATGCTACGGTAGCTCTCACGGAGGAGTGCACTTCCCGTATACAAAACCGACTGCCCATAAAGCTCAAAGATCCTGGGAGCATTACTATAAAAATTACAATTGGGCAGAGTATCCGAGCTCGCGGATTATGTGATTTGGGAGCGAGCATTAATTTGATGTCGTCATCGGTATTCAAGAAGTTGGGTCTAGGGAGTCCTAGACCAACAAAAGTGATCTTGCAACTAGCGGATCGGTCCTTAGCCAGACCTGATGGCATTGTGGAGGATGTGCTGGTGCAAGTGGGCTCTCTTATCTTCCCGGTGGATTTCGTTGTGCTGGATTTTGAGCCAGACGTGGAAGTCCCATTTATTTTGCGACGTCCTTTCTTGGCGACCTAGAAAGTGCTGATTGATATAGCTGCAGGGCAGCTAACCATGCGAGCACACGACAAGGTAGAAGTGTTTGATGTATACAAGGCCACCAAGCTCCCGACTGTGTACGAGGAACTCTCAGTGATCAACGTGATTGATCGAGGTGATGATGCGCAGATAAGTGATTCACGAGAGTTATTGGGAAAACCACCGGAGCGATGTAAGCACTACTGGGGTGAGGACGGTGGTCGAGAAAAAACGTCTGTCACCCTAGAAGATGAATAAACTGAATGACATCGAGCCGCGACGGTAAACCAGGCGCTGCACGGGAGGCAACCCGTGAAATTTTTCTTTGTAAATTGTGAATAGATTTCTTTTTTTCTTGTTTTTCTTGATTAACAACAAAATTTTTAGTTTTTATTCTTTTTTTTATTTTTATTTTGAGTGAAACCTATAATTCTAACCAATTTCTTGCCGTAAGATGAATTTCACGTTGAACGGAGGATAAATGTGCAACGGATCGCAAAAGAAAATTCGAGGTATGAAAAATAATAAAAAGTGGCAAAACAGTAAGCTAGGGCGATGGCTCCGTGTCACGGAGGAGGGCCTCCGCGTTACCCTCCGTGACACGTTGAGGTGTAAATCTGGAATTTTTAAAATTCCAGAACACCCACGCGACAGCTCCGTGCCACGGAGGGCATGCTCCGCGTAACCCTCCGTGACACATTGAAGTGTATATCGCGACGGGTCACACCGGGTCGCCGGGTGACCCGCGCGAATTTCCCACTTTTAAACCCCGATTCCCCCTCCATTTTCCTCATTTTTCATATCTTCCGCGACCAACCTCCCAAAAACCCCTTCCCCCTCAACGTGACACGGACTTAGGCCAAGAATTTCATCGAGTTTTCATCAATTCTTCGAATTCAAGGTATGTTCTTCAATTCTATCTCATTTCTTGTCGATGTTCTTCGAGATTGAACATGTGATATGAGCTAAACTTGCCCTAAGTAGAAATTAAGCTTAAATTCAATTGAATTATTGTTGATTGATGTTCGGAGTATCATTGTGATTGCTTGAACTCGTTAATTACATAGTTTCATTGAATTTTTGATAAAATCATAGCTAGGGCTTGCCTTTGAGTTTGAAAGGGAAAAATTTAGTTGAACTAGTGAAATTCATGATGGGTTGTACATGTTGGTGAGATGAGTCGATGTGCTAACTGTTACTATGCTAAAAGACCGACGGATTCTCGGGTGAAGGAAATATTGGAATTTGCAAGAATTAGGTGAATTGTAGAGGATCATGTAGTTAAATTTTTCTTTTGTTTCTCCTTGCTAAGTGTTATGGGATAAAAAGTTATCGATGGTAATGATTGTGGCTAGATGTACGAAGTCTGAGTAGTACATAGAATATATATCGTCGAATTCTCAAAATGCATTAAGTATATTTGTTATGTTTGTTGTTTGTTTGTGTAAGTAAGCACGGTCTTGCCTTAATGTTGTAATTTTGGCTAAGGACTAAGTGTGGGGTAGCCTAGCTTAACCCAACCTTAGTCGAAGCAAATTTTAATTGGCTTAACATTGATCTTGTCTATTTGGGTTGACAGGAAAAATGGCAAGCAGGCAAGACAAGGGAAAAGGCGCATCAACATCTGGCGCCGGAAGAAAAAGAATCATACTGGGCACAGCGGTCCCAGCAGCACCAGCGGTTCCATGCGGCCAACGCCGTCAATATGGAACCAGGTGGGTGACAGAGGAGGGGAAGAAGTGGTACGCAAAGCACAAGGAGAGCAAGTACTTCCCTGAGGAACACATAGCAAGCGAACCGTTGGCACAGGAGTTCCCCAGGATTGTCCGGAGGATCGAGGCAGCTGGGCTGAACTTCATTTTTGAAGAGCCCAAGGAATGCAACTTGCACTTGATTCGGGAATTCTATGCCAACTGGAACCCGACTCTCAGAAGTCACACCATCAAAATAAGGGGGCAAATAGTCACTTTTGAGCCCCACCACCTCAATGCTATCTTAGGGGCGCGGGACACAGACGCCCACGTGCTTTGACAGCTGAATATCACTCCACCATATGCAGACATCAGACGCACTTTGTGTGGAACCCGATCGACGGCTAGGTGGAGCAGACATAAGGAGAGGGGCTACAATCAGACTTTGCCCTACTCACAGATGAACAGGGAAGCCAGGATATGGCTTAAGATCGTGTGTTCCTGCCTAATCCCGGGGGTGCATATGACGGATGTAACCCAGGATCGTGTATGCTTGGTGTATGCCCTGATGAAAGGGCTGGAGATCAACGTGGGGGCGGTAATTATCTCCGCCATGAATAGAGCCCGGTTGCATCAGGGGCACAGATACGGATTTGGTGGATTACTCACCATATTCTTGAGGGGCCTGGACATTGAGGAAGAGGCCCTTGACTACATCCCGCAAATGGAGCGGCGGGCCTTAGATGTCACCAAAACTAAGGCACCCGACACCACCCACGGGCTAGTGCTTACACTAGCCGAGCGACATGCTCGGGATGATCAGTACATGGCTCGCATGTACGGGATGCAGATGCTCCAGCTATGGATAGGCGGGAGGCCGGCAACAGAGGAGGAGCTATGGCAGCTCGAGCTAGACTACCCTTTTGGCGAAAATGCCAGGGCTCTATGCCGAGTGGGGCCAGCTTTTGTAGAGCCCACAGATGATGATGTCCCCACAGATGAGGAGACACGTCGTGAGGACTTTGATGTGGAGTCCGATGATGACGATGGGGGTGATTCAGACATAGGAGACGAGGCAGCAGCACCTGATGAAGAAGTGGAGTATTTTGATTGATCAGGGAGTTCCGCCACCTAATTTTTTGTGCTATTTTAATTTCTGTGAACACTGGGGACAGTGTTCGAGATAAGTGTGGGGTGGGAGTAGTTAGGTGCTGGTTGTGTTGTGTGTATGTTCTGTTCTGTTGTTGTGCCTGTGGAAAAATTTTGTGACCCTGTGATTTGTGATTGTGAAGTTTTTGTTCTATATTGTAATTAAATGTGAAACTGTTGTGTGTTGCTGAATGTTGCTAGCTGTTTTTGTACATATTTTTGTTTCATCGAAATGATCGATATTTTTAAAAAAAAATTTCAATTCTTGGGTTTCTCGGCGTTTGTTTTCGGTTCTTTTACCGAGAAGGGTCCCATTGAACCGAAGTCTTAGTTAGTGACCGTTCCCTATGATGGATGGATGACGACCGTCTTAAGGGAAATGTAGTCGTTAGGAGTAGATTTTTTCATTTATTTTTCAGTTGTTTTCTTTTGTGGGTTGCATCCCAAAACCTGTAGTTACTTTATGGTTGCGGAATTCTGGTTGCGGGTCATACATGATATTTGAAATGCAAAGGTGATTCATATGAAAGCATGCAACTTTGTAAATATGTTGAGATACCTAGGCCATAGAGTCGATTCAGTGTGATTGAGGCTTAATGTTTGAATTCTTGTAATTAGCTGATTGAAGAGTCTGTGAATACGTCTTGAATTGAGCATGTGCAATAAGTGTGAAGTGAGGTTTTGTTATTCCATGCTATTGTGAAGTGTCTAGAACTTGCCTGGTGTGTGTACGAAACGAAATGAAGGACGTGTATTGTAGGAAAGGATGTAGGCATTTCTTTGTGTTAACCGAAAGTTTCTCTGTTTCATTATTGTACCCACCTTGAATGTACACTGATCTTGGGCAGATTTATATGCCCAAGGGATACTCAAACGTATCATTTTTACCTTGTTTGTTGTGAAATGTGTATATAATATCATGTATTTGGTAATAAAATGCGAATTTATACTAACCAACATGATTAGCATTTGTTTTGCAGGATAATGTGATTTTTAGGAGCTAAAATGCGTGTTGGAACTATGTCGGAGTTGGACTTGGATGCGAGCGTGGAAAAGACCTTGGATGGCACATTTTACACTGGCTCCGCGATGGAGCCGTGCCACGCTGCCATCGCGGTAGCACACTGCCTGGGCAGGAATTAATTAGGCAATTTCCAGTGTGCCTGCGCGTCAGTTCCGTGGCACGGAGATAGGCCTCCGCGATGGCCTCCGTGCCACGTTGAGGCCAATTATCCGGACCCTGCAATTTCCAGAGAGGGTCCGCGTCCACGCCGTGTCACGGAGGCAGTGCTCCGCGTTGGCCTCCGTGACACGTTGCTTGTTATTCTGGGAAAAATTTCCCACTAGTATAAATAGCACACTTAGGTTTATTTTTAATGAGTTTTTAGTTTTTAGACTGAGTTCAGAAGTGGAGAGCAGGAACGTGGGTTTGTGGCAGTTGAAGAATAGAAAAGCTAAGAGTTTTCTTCTCTTCCTTTCTTCTTTCCTTCAATTGTATGCATGATTTACACTCATTTTAGGATGATTAATCCAAGAATGAGTGGCTAATTCCCTTCTTTGCTGAGGTTTTGAACTTGTGTAATGAATTTTGGTGATAATTGATATGGTTTCTTCTTCTTCTTGCATGTTGTTCTATTAATTCTTGTGCTTACTACATTATTGATTGGCCACCATTAATGTATATCTAAAAAGTCCAATTTCACTCGAGAGAGCACGAAATTGGAAAGTTGTGAATTAATAGGGTATTGTTCTTAACTTGATTTGGGAAAATTGGGTTTTGATGTGCTTTCTTGATAGAAATATACTTGAAAGCCGTATTAGTCAATTTAGGAACCGGAATTGTAGTGCTAGGTCATAAATTGCATTTGATCACAGAAATGTAGACGGATGGTTTATGATTCTAAAGTGAAATTAAATACGAAAGTTTTAATTTTTAGGCAAATGTTCTTGGCTAGCAACATGAAGAAGAGGATGACCAAATTATCATGATTATTAAGTTCATTACTCGTTCTTAACCTTGGCATGTGCATATCCATTGTCTAAATTCAAAAGTAAATAGTTGTTATTAATTGTAGTATATAAATAGTTTAGAAACAAAAACTCACTCAACTCTTGGTTGGATTGTTGTTAACATAGTTAGGAATAGAATAGAGATATAGTAAACTAGGCAGTTTTACATATCTAGAGCAGCCTCCTTGGATCGATACTTGGCTACTTAGCCACTTTATTACTTGTTTGACCACGTGCACTTGCGTGTCAGTTGATAATATTTAATACTAACCGAAGCAGACCGAACAAGTTTTTGGCGCCGTTGCCGGGGAGGCTAGGCGATTTGTAAAATTTTGTTTAGTGTAAATTTACTGTATTTGTATTTTTATTTTCTTAAGTGTTAACAACTTGGTCTTAGCCTGTATTTTGCAGATTTTTATTTCTGTGAACACTGGCAAGGGACAAGGAGCTGGTGGAATCTTACTTAGAGACAGAACGTGAATTGCACAGTCAACGTAGAGAAGCTCTTCGGAAGAAGCTGCAGTTGCTTAAACAGTCTATGATGGAGCAACCAAATCCACCAGTTGTGCGGGCAGTGTTAGTGCCCGAGGAAGTAGCAGTCAGGCCGGTTCGCGAGGTGGCAATCCCACACGCTAATAATGTACATTCCAGCATCCGCAAACCAGAGCCTGGAGGGAGATTTGAGTTAAAGCAAAATATGGTGCAACTTTTGCACACTAGCGGGCAGTTTACCGGTCTCCCTCACGAAGATCCGCAACAACATCTCCAGAACTTTTTGGAGATAAGTTGACACTTACATACCCGCTGGAGTGTCACCTGATTATGTTCGGCTCACCTTATTTCCATTTTCCTTACTTGGTGAAGCCAAGAGGTGGTTAAAAGCTGAACCACCCAACTCTATAGCAACGTGGGATGATCTTGCAAGGAAGTTTTTTATCAGATTTTTCCCTTCAGGTAAAACAGCTAAACTTAGAAGTCAGATTCTAAGTTTTAAACAGAGGGAAGGAGAAAATCTTTATCAAGCCTGGGAAAGATTCAAGTCCATGTTGCGGGACTGTCCTCATCATCATCAGTCAAATGAGGTGTTGGTACACACTTTTATTGAGGGTTTGGAACCCCACACTAAAATTTTGTTAGACTCAGCAGCTGGAGGGCAAGCGTTGGAGAAGACTTATGAGGAGCTGTACACTTTGCTCAACCGAATTTCACAAGGCAATCCGGAATGGAATGCAGATTCTTCAAGAGGTGGAGCAAGGAAAGCAGCAGGAGTGCTTGAAGTGGATGGATTCACAGCTATCGCTGCACAGATAGCTGCTTTGCAAAATCAGTTAAACACTCACTTCAGCAATATCAATTTGAACCAGCCTTCAGCCTCCGTCAATGCAGTCCAACAGATGTGGTGTGAAGTGTGTGGTAGTAGTGAGCATTCAGCTGAATGCTGTGGTGCAAATCCTGATTCTGTCAACTTTGTGGGCAATGCACAGAGGAATCAACAGCAGTTTGGTGGTGGCTACAACTCGAATTGGAGGAATCATCCGAATTTTTCGTGGGGTAGCAACAATCAACAAGGCCAAGGTTCAGGGCAGGGTATGCACAGAAACCAAGGAGGGCAACAAGGCTATCAGAATCAGTTTAGAAATCACAATGCCCCTCCTCCACCACCATCACCGACTATTGAGGAAATGTTCAAGACCACGATTGCCAACCAGGCACAATTGCAGGCTGACTATGTCAAATTAGCAGCCTAAGTAAAGAACAATCAATTGGCAACCAAGGCTCTTGAATATCAGTTTGGGCAATTTGCTAGTGCCCAAAATACTAGACCAAGGGGAGGACTACCTAGCGACACGAATCCCAATCCTAAGCAGGTGAATGCAGTGACCACGAGGAGTGGTTTACAATTAAAGGAGGTGGAACCGGAAAGACCGCCTCAGAAGTCAGGAGCAGCAGATGTTGAGGGAGAACAAACCTCAGATACGGGGAAGACCAAAGAAGCTGAACCAGCAAGGCCTCCACCCCCGTTCCCTCAACGACTTAAGAAACACAAGGAGGAGGCGTGTTTCCAGAAATTCATGGAGGTACTTAAACAGGTACATGTTAACTTACCTCTTGTTGATGTCTTGCAGGGTGTGCCAAAATATGCGAAGTATATCAAAGACATCGTGGCCAACGAAAGTCGCTTGACTGAGTATGCCACGGTGGCTTTAACGGAGGAATGCACATCCCGTATTCAGAATAGGTTGCCCACTAAACTGAAGGATCCTGGAAGTTTTACTATCCAGCTGACGATGGGGCAAAGTATCCGAGCTCGTGGATTATGCGACTTGGGGGCAAGTATAAATCTGATTCCATCTTCGGTATTCAGAAAGTTAGGACTAGGGAGTCCTAGACCTACAACAGTGATCTTGCAGCTAGCAGACAGGTCTTTAGCTAAGCCGGATGGCATTGTTGAGGATGTGCTAGTGCAGGTAGGCTCCCTCATTTTTCCGGTAGATTTCATTGTTTTGGATTTTGAACTAGATGCGGAAGTCCCATTTATTTTGGGACGACCCTTTTTGGCAACCGGAAAGGCATTGATCGATGTAGCTGCGGGTCAACTCACAATGCGAGCACACGACAAGGTTGAGGTGTTCGACGTGTACAAGGCACCTAAGCTCCCGACTGTCTATAAGGAACTCTCGATGATCAACGTGATTGATCATGGGAATGCGAATGGATTGAGTGATTCCCGAGAGTTACTAGGTAGGCCACCAGACAAGGTTGAGAACTACTGGGGAGATGACCAGGATCGGGACAAATCGTCCATCTCCCTAGTAGACACGTGAGCATAAAGGTTGTCGAGCCGCGACGTTAAACCGGGCGCTGCACGGGAGGCAACCCGTGAAAAATATTTTTTTCTTTCTTTAGTGTAAAGTTTTTCTTTTATTTTATTTTCTTTTCTTTTTCGTGACTAGGCTTAGATTTGCATTTTATTTAGTAATTTTTTATTTAGTAATTTAGTAATTTTTTTATTATTTTTAGTAGGGAATTTATTAATTTAACCAATTTTTGTTTAGTGAGGTGATTTTCAGGTATACTGGAGGAAAAATACTTGGAATCGAGGAAACAAGGCGAGGTATGAAAAATAAAATTTGATGGTGAAACAGAGCACTGGCACGTTGGCGCCGTGTCACGGAGGCAATGCTCCGCGTTGGCCTCCGTGACACGTTGAAGGCAAATCTGGATTTTTCAAAATTCCAGTAAGCCAACGCGTTGGCTCCGTGTCACGGAGGAGGGGCTCCGCGTTACCCTCCGTGACACGTTGCCTTTATCCAGTGCCGGGTCACACCGGGTTTCCGGGTGACCCACGTGTTTTCTTAATAAAAACTCTCGATTTTGCCCCTATTTTCCCCATTCCCTCTTCCCTCCGCGACCAAACACCCATTCCCCTACCCCAAGCTCCGTGCCACGTTAATAGGCAAGGAAAACGTCAAGTTTTCGTCGATTCTTCAAATCCAAGGTATGTTTTCATCGTCTATCTCAAAGTTTTGGTGATTTTTGTCAATTTTGAGCATGTGAGGTGAGATATATCACCCTAGGTAGAAATTAAACATGATGTGAATTATTTTGTGATTGATTATGTTCGGATTGTTGTAGTTGACGTTTGAACTTATCGATTGATTGAATAATTCGATTTTGATTGTCGAATTGTATTCTAGGGCTTGGGGTTGTTGAACTGTAACTTGGGTAACTTGATAGTTTGACGAAATTAATGTTGGGGTGTGTTTATTATTTGAGATAAGTCGTGGTAAATATTGTATAATTGTTGAAAGACGTCTAATTCTCGAATTTTTGTGGGAAATTGCGTAATATGTGAATTGGTTGAATTGCTTAGATTAGTTGTATATAAAATGTTTGTATTGTTGTTTCTATTTTGTTGTTGTTATTGTTGCTAAGTGCTATGGGTGAATAGCTGTCGATAGTAGGATTGGGTTAGCTGTATGAAGTCTGAGTAATTCGCTAGCCGTTATGCTGTCGAATTTCTGTGAACGCACAAAGCAATATGTTTATAGTTGATTGTGTTTGGGGTGTAAATAGAGCTATCCTTGCTAAAATGTTGTAAATATTGTTAAAGACTAAGGGTGGGGTAAATTTTGTTTAACCCGACCTTAGCCGAAGCTAACAAGTTTTTAGCTTAACGTTGTGCTTGTTTGTGTAAATTGACAGGTACAATGGCCAGCCGACAAGATAAAGGCAAGGGTGCTTCAACCTCAGGCACCGGCAGAAAGAGAATGAGACTGGGCACGGCTGTCCCAGCTGCACCTGCTGTTCCACACGGTCAACACCGCCGATACGGAACACGATGGGTTACCGAGGAAGGGAAGAAGTGGTACGCAAAGCATAAGGAGAACAAATACTTCCCGGAGGAACATATTGCAAGGGAACCACTTGCACAGGAGTTCCCTCGCATCGTACAGAGGATTGAGGCAGCTGGGCTCAGCTTTATCTTTCAGGAGCCCAAGGAGTGCAACCTTCACTTGGTCCGGGAATTCTACGCCAACTGGAACCCGGCCATCAGGAGCCATACTATTAAAATCAGAGGGCATATTGTCACTCTGGAACCCCAGTAGTTTAATGCCATCGTGGGAGCGCGGGACACAGACGCCCACGTCCTCCGCCAGCTAAACATCACCCCACCGTACGCCGACATCAGACGTACGTTGTGTGGGGCTCGATCCACAGCCCGATGGAGTAGACACAAAGAGAGGGGTTACCACCAGACTCTGCCTTATTCGCAGATGAACAGGGAGGCCAGAATCTGGCTAAAAGTTGTATGTTCGTGTTTGATCCCGGGAGTTCATATGACAGACGTGACCCGAGACCGTGTCTGCTTGGTGTATGCCCTTATGAAAGGGCTTGAGATTAATGTGGGGGCGGTCATAATATCCGCCATGAAGAGAGCTAGACTACACCAGGGCCACAGATACGGGTTTGGCGTACTCATCACCACCTTCCTCCGAGGCCTCGACGTTGAGGAAGAAGCCTTGGATTACATTCCGCAGTTGGAGCGGAGGGCCCTCGATGTGACAAGGACCAAGGCCCCCGACACTACACACGGACCTGTGCTGACTCTGGGCGAGCGACATTCTCGTGACGACCAGTATATGGCCCGTATGTTCGGCATGCAGATGCTGCAGCTACGGATAGGTGGGAGACCAGCCACCGAGGATGAATTATGGCAGCTGGAGCTGGACTACCCCTTTGGCGAGAACGCCAGAGCCTTATGCAAGGTGGGGCCAGCCTTCCTGGAGCCGACTGATGACGATGTACCTACTGATGAGGAGACACGTCGTGAGGACTCCGATGTGGAGTCCGATGATGATGATGGAGCTGATTCAGATATGGGCGACGAGGCCGCAGCACCGGATGAGGAAGTCAAATATTTCGACTGAGCAGGGAGTTCCACCACCCATATGTTGTGCTTTGTATTGTTGTGAACACTGGGGACAGTGTTCGATTTAATTGTGGGGTGGGGAGTAGTTAGGTGCTGGGTCATAGGCTCTAAATTTGCTGTATAATTTTTCCTTGACGTTTATGTATGTTTGTGCTTTCCCTGTTGTTGTGAACTGATTTGTGATTTATGTGTATATATTTGTTGTGGCTAATGATGTGTGTTTTTGAAAGTTATGGTTGCCTTTGTAAATATTTTGTAAATTTTGTAAATATTTTTTTTTCTTTATCGATATGATCGATATTTTTCAAACTTTTTGCGAAAAGATTTTGCACTTATCAAAATATTTTGTAAATATTTTCTATCGAAATGATCGATGTGTTGCAAAAATTTTTGAAGTTTTATTTTTGGGTTTCTCGGAGTTTGTTTTCGGTTCTTTTACCGAGAATAGTCCCATTGAACCGATGTCATAGTTAGTGACCGTTCCCTATGATGGATGAATTACGACCGTCTTAAGGGAAATGTAGTCGATAGGAGTAGATGTTTTGTTTTTAGTTTCTTTGGTGGATTGCATCAATAAACTGTAGTTGCTTATGGTTGCTAAAATTTCGCTGCGTGTTGTAATTGATGTTCAAAATGTGAAAATGATTCGTTTGAAAGCATGCAATTTTGTAAATATGTTGAGTTACCTAGGCTATAGAATTTGGTTCATTATGATTGAGGCTTAATCTTGAATTCATGTAATTGACTAATTAAAGAGTCTGTGAATGCATCTTAATTCGAGCATGTGCATGAAGTGTGAGTGAGGTTTTGCTATTCCATGTCATTGTGAATTGTCTAGAACTTGCCTGGCGTGTATCAAAATGAAATGAAGGAGGTGTAGTGTCGGAAAGGATGTAGGCATTTCTTTGTTTTAACCGTTAGTTTCCATTTTTTTTCTTGTCAAATTCTACCTTTTTATATGTTGTATACCCTAGTCAGCCCGTTGAGCCTTTAGCCGATTTCTTTCTTTTGTCCAGAATTGTATGAACTAAGCTTTATTCCTTCTTTTCATTAGCCTTAAAGTCTATAAGAAGCTCTTAAGCGCTTACAAAGAACAGAAAATGTTTCCCAAAGTGTTAAAGAGTGAAAAGAGTGAAAAGAAAAGAAAAGCAAAGTGAGGAAAGAAAAGATGATGTTGAAGAGGCACTAGTTGTAATTAAATGATAGTGAGGGTACATGAAAACCCTCTGTTTTGTGTCAAGTGTGCCTGATGAAATGGGCTGTATGAAAGTAAACCAGCATGAATGGGAGAAAAAGAGAAAAGAGAGGAACAATGTCCATGAGTCGATGGGAATGAGTTGAAAAGGCGCTTAAGGATGCTAGCGACTATTATTGGCTAATCCAATATATATATACTAGATCCATAGCCCAGTTACAACCCATTAAAAGTCCTAATTGATCCTACATTGCATTTCTTTATATTAGTGGAGTAATACACTAAGGGCAAGCCTATGGGTCATGACATGATGCATGTGAATTCTTTTGGGAGAGAGAGTGAAATTAATTTTTATATGCCCCTACTTGCATGTTTGTGTGCTGCACGAACATAAAAGGGGAAGTTTCTCTCGAGTAGTGAGGGTACATGCTTGATGAAAGATTGATTTTCGTGTCGGATTTCTTGATTAGTTGATTTGCATGAGTTTGCCGATATCAAGAATCAATTCTTAAAAGTTTAGGAAGCCTCGATGTATTAAGGTCATTGTCTTGTACGACCAAGCATGTTTTCTTGATGATTTGCAAGAATTGAATAATCGGTATGACCGTAGCGTAAAATGTTGCACCATAGGGACGAAGGTTGGGATGTAATTTGCATGCGTTGTGTATGTGTTGTTCGAGGACGAACAAGGATTTAAGTGTGGGGTAAGTGATCTTGGGCAGATTTATATGCCCAAGGGATACTCAAACGTATCATTTTTACCTTGTTTGTTGTGCAATGTGTATATAATATCATGTATTTGGTAATAAAATGCGAATTTATACTAACCAACATGATTAGCATTTGTTTTGCAGGATAATGTGATTTTTAGGAGCTAAAATGCGTGTTGGAACTATGTCGGAGTTGGACTTGGATGCGAGCGTGGAAAAGACCTTGGATGGCACATTTTACACTGGCTCCGCGATGAAGCCTTCCCACGCTGCCATCGCGGTAGCACACTGCCTGGGCAGGAATTAATTAGGCAATTTCCAGTGTGCCTGCGCGTCAGTTCCGTGGCACGGAGATAGGCCTCCGCGATGGCCTCCGTGCCACGTTGAGGCCAATTATCCGGACCCTGCAATTTCCAGAGAGGGTCCGCGTCCACGCCGTGTCATAGAGGCAGTGCTCCGCGTTGGCCTCCGTGACACGTTGCTTGTTATTCCCGGAAAAATTTCCCACTAGTATAAATAGCACACTTAGGTTTATTTTTAATGAGTTTTTAGTTTTTAGACTGAGTTCAGAAGTGGAGAGCAGGAACGTGGGTTTGTGGCAGTTGAAGAATAGAAAAGCTAAGAGTTTTCTTCTCTTCCTTTCTTCTTTCCTTCAATTGTATGCATGATTTACACTCATTTTAGGATGATTAATCCAAGAATGAGTGGCTAATTCCCTTCTTTGCTGAGGTTTTGAACTTGTTTAATGAATTTTGGTGATAATTGATATGGTTTCTTCTTCTTCTTGCATGTTGTTCTATTAATTCTTGTGCTTACTACATTATTGATTGGCCACCATTTATGTATATCTAAAAAGTCCAATTTCACTCGAGAGAGCACGAAATTGGAAAGTTGTGAATTAATAGGGTATTGTTCTTAACTTGATTTGGGAAAATTGGGTTTTGATGTGCTTTCTTGATAGAAATATACTTGAAAGCCGTATTAGTCAATTTAGGAATCGGAATTGTAGTGCTAGGTCATAAATTGCATTTGATCACAGAAATGTAGACGGATGGTTTATGATTCTAAAGTGAAATTAAATACAAAAGTTTTAATTTCTAGGCAAACGTTCTTGGCTAGCAACATGAAGAAGAGGATGACCAAATTATCATGATTATCAAGTTCATTACTTGTTCTTAACCTTGGCATGTGCATATCCATTGTCTAAATTCAAAAGTAAATAGTTGTTATTAATTGTAGTATATAAATAGTTTAGAAACAAAAACTCACTCAACTCTTGGTTGGATTGTTGTTAACATAGTTAGGAATAGAATAGAGATATAGTAAACTAGGCAATTTTACATATCTAGAGCAGCCTCCTTGGATCGATACTTGGCTACTTAGCCACTTTATCACTTGTTTGACCACGTGCACTTGCGTGTCGGTTGATAATATTTAATACTAACCGAAGCAGACCGAACATACACCCTAGTTAGCCCGTTGAGCCTTTAGCCTTTTTTTTTTTTCTTGTGTAAAAATGTGTAAACCGAGCTTAACCCCTTCTTTTCATTAGCTGTAAATTTGATCCAAAACTCTTAAGCGCTTAAGAAGAGAAAATAATTCTCCCAAAGTGTCAAAGAGTGAGAATGGTGAAAAGAAAAGAAAAGCAGAGTGATGAAAGGAAAGAAAAGGTTGAAGGTGCACTTGTTATACATAAAATATAATGAAGGTGTCTGAATAATCTTTGTTATCGAGTCAAGTGTGCTTAAAGATATGGGCTAAAATAAAGACAGACTTCAAGAATGGGAGGATGAAGGAAGAAACAATGCCCATGAGTTTGATGGGATGTATTGAAAAGGCGCTTAAGGATGCTAGTGGCTATTATTGGCTAGCCCAATATTTACTAGTTCCATAGCTTACATTACAACCCGTTAAAGTCCTACGTGATCCTACATCACATTTCCTTATATTAGTGGAGTAATACACTAAGGGCAAGCCTATGGTTCATGACATGATGCATGTGAATTCTTTTGGGAGAGAGAGTGAAATTGTGTTTATATGCCCCTGCATGTAACCGTTAGAGTTCATGTGATTAAAAAGGGAAAATTCTCTTGCATTGTGAGGGCATATGCTTGATGAGAGATTAATTTTCGTGTCGGATATCTTGATCAGCTGATTTGCATGAGTTTTCCAATATCTAGAGTCGATTCTTAAGTCTAGGAGGTCTTGATGTGTTGAAGGTCATTTCATTGATAGGACTATGTGTGTTTTCTTGATGATTTGCTGTGTTGAATAATCAGCATGGCCGTAGCGTGAATTGTCGAACCAAAGTAGCCAGGATGGGGTGTAAAGTGCATGAGGTGTAAGATTGTTGTTCGGGGACGAACAAGGATTTAAGTGTGGGGTAAGTGATCTTGGCAAATTTATATGCCCAAGTGATACTCAAATGTGTCATTTTAGCCTTGTTTATCTATCAATGTTTATACATTCTCATGTGATTTATAATAAAATGTGAATTTATACTAACCAACATGATTAGCGTTGTTTTGCAGGTGAAATATAATTTTGTGAAGCTAAAATGCGTGTTGGGAGAGATTGGGGTTGGACTCGGATGTTAGCAAATGACATAGCATTGGACGACACAAATTAAAGGGGCTCCGCGATGGATCCGTGTCACGCTGCCATCGCGGAGGCCTTCTGCCTGGATAGGGAATTTTTGGCCAAATTCCAATGTGGGTGCGCGTTGGGGCCGTGGCACGTTGGCCTAGCCCCGCGTTGCACGTCGTGCCACGTTAGGCCTTATTACCTGGACAGTCAATTTCCAGTGAGGCTCCGCGTCAGTGGCGTGTCACGGAGGCTGTGCTCCGCAATGCACTCCGTGACACGTTGCTTTTTATTCTAGAAAAAATTCCCACTAGTATAAATAGAATACTTAGGTTCATTTTTCAATATTCTGACTTGGTGGAGCAAGAACGTGGGTTACAGGCAGTTGAGGGGACGAAATTATCAGGGTTTTTCTCTATATCCTTCTTCTTTTATTCAATTGCTTGTATATTTAACACTCATTTAACGATGTTTAATCCACAAATGAGTGGCTAATTCCTCTTCTTGCTAAGGTTAAGAACAATGGTATTGAAATGTGATTGTTGATTAAGTTGGTTTTTCATCTTTTCTTCCATGGTTGTTCTATTGATTCTTGTTTGTACTGCATTAATGTGTGGCTTATGTTAATGTATATCTAAAAAGTCCGGTTTCACTCGAGAGAGCAAGAAATTGGAAAGTTGTGAATCAATAGGATATGATCTTTTCTTAGTTTGGGAAAATTGAGAATTGATTTACCTTCGGGATAGAAATATACCTGAAAGTCGTATTAGTCAATTAAGAAACCGGTTTTGTATGGCTAGAACATGAATTTCGTTTAATCACAGAAATGTAGGTGGACGGTTCATGATTCTTAAGTTGGGTTAAATACAAGAGTTTTAATCCATTGGCAATAGTCCTTCACTAGCAACCAGAGGAAAAGTTAACCAAATTATATCGATAATTTATTTCCTTACATGTTCGTTTAACCTCAGCATGCTCACATTCATAGTTCAGACTCAAATTATATAATCTTTGTAGATTTAGGATAAAATTAGAAATCAAAATATCAAACTCTTCCTTACAATGTTGTCTTCATTGTTAGAGTTAAAATATAGTACACTTGAGTAGATTGCTACCTTATCACAGTCCCTGTGGGATCGATACTTGGCTTACTTAAGCCACTTTACTACTTGTTCGACCACGTGCACTTGCGTGTAGCTTTATACCCAAAGTAGAAAAGCCACCGAACAAGTTTTTGGCGCCGTTGCCGGGGACTAGCAATTGGTGAATTTTTCTTAAGTGTTAATTTACTATATTTTTTTTCTTAGTGTTGACAACTTGGTCTTAGCCTGTATTTTGCATAAATACTGCTGAACACTGGCAAGAGACAAGGAGCTGGTGGACTCATATTTAGAGCCTTAAAGACTATTTCATCGTCCGCGGAGAGAAGCTCTAGAGAGAAAGCTGCAGTTGCTCAGACAAACAATTATGGAGCAACAACAGAATCCACCAGTAGTACGGGCAATGTTAGTGCCCGAGGAAGTAGCAGCTAGGCTGGATCGCGAGGTGGCAATCCGACATGCTAACAATGTCACATCTAGCATCCGCAAACCTGAGCCAGGAGGGAGGTTCGAGCTCAAGCAAAACATGGTGCAATTGCTGCACACCAGCGGGCAGTTCACAGGTCTCCCTCATGAGGATCCACAGCAGCATCTCCAAAATTTTTTGGAGATAAGTGACACTTACATCACCGCTGGAGTGTCATCGGATTATGTGAGGCTTACATTGTTCCCATTATCACTATTGGGAGAAGCCAAGAGGTGGTTGAAAGCTGAGCCACCAAATTCTATTACTAGTCTCAGTAGCTGGGGGACAAGCATTAGAGAAAGCTTATGAGGAGTTGTATACCTTGTTAAACCGTATTTCGCAGGGCAATCCGGAGTGGAATGCTGATTCGTTAAGAGGAGGAACAAGGAAAGCAGCAGGAGTTCTAGAAGTGGATGGTTTTACAACTATTACTGCACAGATAGCTGCTTTACATAATCACCTCAACACCCACTTCAGTAACATGACAATGAACCAGACTCGAGCCCCGGTGAATGTAGTGCAGCAGATTTGGTGTGAAGTGGCAAAACAGTGAGCCTGCGCGATGGCTCCGTGTCACGGAGGAGGGCCTCCTCGTTACCCTCCATGACACGTTGAAGGTGTTTTGGAATTTCTTACAAATTTCAGAACCCCTGTGCGATGGCTCCGTGTCACAGAGGGTGTGCTCCGCGTTACCCTCCGTGACACGTTGAAGTGATATTCGTGACAAGTCACATTGGGTCGTTGGGTGACCCACGTGAAAATCCTCCTTTTTAACCCCAAAAACACCCAATTTTTCCCATTTTTCACTCCCCTCCGCGACAAACAACCCAAAATCCCCCCTTCCCCAGTGTGACACGGACCTAGGAGCTAAAATTCTTCAACTTTTCTTCGATATCATCGAATTGAAGGTATGTTCGTAAACTTCATCTCATTTCTTGACTAATTTTTCCGATTTTGAGCATGGGAAGTGAGGAAAACTTGCCCTAATTGTAAATTGAGCTTGAATTCATGTAAGCTATTGTAAATTGATGTTCGTAGTATTGTTGTGATTATATGAACTCGATAAATACATGGGTGATTGAAATTCTTGTGAAATTGTAGCTAGGGTTAGAAGTTGAATATGAAGAAGTAAAAATTGAGTTGAAATGTGAAATTCTTTTTGGTTTGTGCATGTGGAGTGAGGTAAATTATGTTGTGCTTACGTTAATATGCTAAAGGCGTGATGGATTTTCGGGATAATGAAATTGTTGAAATTGCATAGAAATTGGGGGAATTGCATCGATTTTGTTGATAGAAATTTTCGCTAAGTGCTATGTGATGAAATGTTATCGATGGTAATAGTGGATTAGCTGTACGAAATCTGAGTAGTACATAGAATTTATACCGTCGAAGCCTCTGAATGCACGAGGAATTTTTGTTATTGTTGTTTTTTTATTTTATTTTGAAAGTTAGAAAAAGAGGATTGTCTTGCTGTAATGTTGTGAGTGTGGCTAAAGACTAAGTGTGGGGTGGCCTAGATTAACCCCACCTTAGTTGAAGCTAATTTTAATTTGAATAACATTGGAACTGTCTGTTTGGTTTGACAGAAACAATGGCAAGCAGGCAAGATAAAGGGAAGGGCGCATCTACATCGGGTGCCGGAAGGAAAAGAATCAGACTGGGAACAGCAGTCCCAGTAGCACCAGCGGTTCCGCGCGGCCAACGTCATCAATACGGAACCCGACGGGTGACAGAGGAAGGGAAGAAATGGTACACAAAGCATAAGGAAAGCAAATACTTCCCCGAGGAGCACATTGCTAGGGAACCGTTGGCACAAGAATTCCCTAGGATTGTCCACAGGATTGATGCAGCCTGGCTGAACTTCATATTTGAAGAGCCCAAGGAGTGCAATCTTCACCTGATTTGGGAGTTCTACGCCAACTGGAACCCGACACTCAGAAGTCACACCATAAAGATAAGGGGGCAGGTAGTCACTTTTGAGCCCCATCACCTTAATGCCATCTTGGGGGCGCGGGACATAGACGCCCATGTACTCCGGCAGGTGAATATCACTCCACCATATGCGGACATCAGACGCACTCTGTGTGGAGCCCGGTCTACAGCACGGTGGAGTAGGCATAAGGAGAGGGTCTACCATCAGACATTGCCCTACTCACAGATGAACAGGGAAGCCAGGATATGGCTTAAAATTGTTTGTTCCTGCCTGATCCCGGGGGTGCATATGACAGATGTCACCTGGGATCGTGTGTGCTTGGTCTATGCCTTGATGAAAGTGCTAGAGATCAATGTTGGCACGGGGATTATCTCCGCCATGAAGAGAGCCCGTTTGCATCAAGGGCACAGGTACGGGTTTGGTGGCTTACTGACCACGTTGTTTAGGGGCCTGGATATTGAGGAAGAGGCCCTTGACTACATCCCACATATGGAGAGGCGGGCCTTAGATGTCACCAAAACTAAGGCACCCGACACCATTCACGGGCCAGTTCTCACACTAGCCGAGCGACATGCTCGGGATGATCAGTACATGGATCGCATGTTCGGGATGCAGATGCTCCAGCTGCGCATAGGCGGGAGGCCGGCAATAGAGGATGAGCTGTGGCAGCTCGAGCTAGACTACCCTTTTGGCGAAAATGCCAGGGCTCTATGCCGAGTGGGGCCAGCTTTTGTGGAGCTCACTGATGATGACGTCCCCACCGATGAGGAGACATGTCGTGAGGACTCAGATGTTGAGTCAGATGATGATGATGGGGGCGATTCATACATGGGAGACGAGGTAGCAGCACCTGACGAAGAAGTGGAATACTTCAATTGATCAGGGAGTTTCACCACCCACTTTTGTGTTATGCTGAATTTTGTGAACACTGGGGAAAGTGTTCGATTTAAGTGTGGGGTGGGAGTAGTTAGGTGTTGGTTGTTGTTGTTATTAATGTCTCTGTTCTGTTGTTGTGCTTGGAAAAACTTGTGACCCTATGATTTTTGTGTGTATGTCTGTATTGTAATTAATGCGAAGCTGTTATCTGCTGTTGAATGTTGTTAGCTGGTTGTGTAAATATTTTTGTTTTATCGAAATTATCGATATTTTTATTGTGAATTTTTTTTTATTTTTGGGTTTCTCGGCATTTATTTTCGGTTCTTTTACCGAGAATAGTCCCATTGAACCGAAGTCGTAATTAGTTATCATTCCCTATGATGGATGGATGACGACCGTCTTAAGGGAAATTTAGTCGATAGGAGTAGATTTCTTTTGTTCCTTTTATATTTTTTTCTTTTGTTTGTTTGTATCCCAAACGTGTCATTACTTTATGGTTGCGAAATTCTTGTTGTGTGTTGTACATGATATTTAAAATGCAAAGGTGATTCGTATGAAAGCATGCAACTTTGTAAATATGTTGAGATACCTGATCTTGGGCAGATTTATATGCTCAAGTGATACTCAAATGTGTCATTTTGTCTTGTTTATCTATAGATGTTTGCACATTCTCATGTGAATTGTAATAAAATGTGAATTTATACTAACCAAATTGATTAGCGTGGTGTTGCAGGAAAAATATAATTTTACGAAGCTTGTTCGATCTGCTGTTCGGGTTGGTATTATATATTATAAACCGACACGCAAGTGCACGTGGTCAAACAAGTAATAAAGTGGCTAAGTAGCCAAGTATCGATCCAAGGAGGCTCAGGGTATGTAAAAATTGCCTAAGTATACTATATTCTTATTTTACTTCTAACTATGCTAACAACAACGTAACCAACAGTTAATTGAGTTTTTGTTTATAAAATATATACTAAAACTATTAACAATTATTTACGGTGAATTTAAACTATGGATATGAGCATGCCAAGGTTAAGAACAAGTAATGAATTCGATTGTAATAATAATTCAGTTAATCTCTTCTTCATGTTGCTAGCCAAGAACATTAGCCTAGAAATTAAAACTCTCGTATTTAATTTCACTTAAGAATCATAAACCATTCGTCTACATTTCTGTGATCAAATGCAATTTACAACCTAGCAATACAATTCCGGTTCCTAAATTGACTAATACGGCTTTCAAGTATATTTCTCTCAGGAATGCACATCAAAACCCAATTTTCCCAAATCAAGTTAAGAACAATACCCTATTAATTCACAACTTTCCAATTTCTTGCTCTCTCGAGTGAAATTGGACTTTTTAGATGTACATTAATGTAGGCCAAGCACTAATGCAGTAGAAACAAGAATTAATAGAACAACATGAAAGAAGATGAAGAAAACCATATCAATTACAATCAAAATTCATTACAAGTATTCAAAACCTTAGCAAGGAAGAGAATTAGCCACTCATTTGTGGATTGATCATCCTAAAACGAGTGTAAATCATACGTACAATTGATAGAAAGAAGAAAGAAAGAGAAGAAATCTCTTAGCTTTTTCATCCCTCAACTGCTGCTAACCCACGTCCTAGCTCCACCCAGTCTGAATTATGAAAAATAAACCTAAGTGTGCTATTTATATTAGTAGGAATCTTTCCCGGAATAACAAGTAACGTGTCACGGAGTGCATCGCGGAGCACGGCCTCCGTGACACGCTACGGATGCGGAGGCTCTCTGGAAAATCACCCGAAATTGGCCCAGGTAGCACCCTGCCGCGTTGGCAGCGTGTCACGCTGCCTGGGCAGCGCGTTGCAGCCCCTTGGTCGCGGAGGCCACCTGCCGTGGCACGTTGCCAACGCGCAGGTGGGCTGTTTTGAGCGGCCTGCCTGCCGTGGCACCTTGTCGACGCGCCGGTGGGCTATTTTATGCCTCCTCTTCGCCGACGTTCACGTGTTGATTCCGTTTCCAAGCCTCTACTTCACCAACTCATGGATTAGTTACTCAAAAGTCATCAAAACCTACAAAACAAAGGCTAATCATGTTGGTTAGCACATATCTTTACTTCATCTAAAATTACATGAAAATGTATACCATAATCTTAGATAAACAAGACTAATTTAAGTCATAAAGCGTATCTCGGGCATATATTTTTGCCCGTGATCACAACCCCACACTTAAAGCCTTGTTCGTCCTCAAACAACCTTTTACATATCATGCATATGGAGACTCCCACATAACTAATTTAGCAAGAGAATTCAAGTTACGGCTATAATGATTACGTAAGATACAAGCTAACAATAGAGCATGCCTGATTTGATCATTGAAATGAAGTACCACTATGTTAAGACTTCTTATCCTCAAGAATCGACTCTCAATTTTAGCAAACTCATGCAAATCAACTGATTAAGAAATCCCACATGAATTATATCCTTCATTCAACATGTGCCCCTCACGGAAAGAGAGTTACCCAATTTCACACACAAAAACAATTTTTATATCACAACATGTGTGGGTATATGAATAGAATTACGCTCACTCTCACAAAGAATTCACATGCATTATGTAATGACCCATAAGCTTGCCCTTAGTGTTTTATTCCACTAATTTAAGGATGTATGAATGTAAGATCAAGTAGGACTTTTTAGGTTGTAATGTAACTCAGGTGTGGGTAAGTACTATTATGATCAGTAATAGTGACTATCTTTCCTAAGCGCTTTTAATACATCACGCCTTCATTACAAACTTCCCTTCCTGCACTTCACCTTTTTCTCTTTTCATCTTTCTTTTTCCTCTTTTGTTCCCCCATTTCTTTAGGCACTTTTACTTATTAGTAAGGAGTTCTATAAGTAACTTTTCATTTATTTGTTTTCTTACTCCCTACTAATACTCACCCATATTCAAAAAAGTGCACCCTTGACCTTTCTCAACTCTTACAATTGCTACTTTCCCTTTCTTTTCATTCTTATCACTCCTTTACTCTTCTGGATTTTTCCTTTAAGCGCTTAGGAGTTTTGGATCAAATTCAAGGCTAATGAAAGAAAAAGGATTAAGCTTATGTTGCAGCTGTCAAAGAATAGGCTCAAGGCTCAATGGGGTTAACTAGGATTAATTTTTCAAGGTAGGTATAATGAGGGATAAAAGTTTGGTTCATTCAAAGAAATGCCTAAATCATCTCCTACAATTCACATCCTTCATTTCGTTTTATATACACACCAGGCAAGTTCTAGACATTCCACAATAGCATAGAATACTCAAAAACCTTACACTCATGGCACATGCTCAAATCAAGACACAATCAGTAGACTCTTACTCAGCTAATCACAAGAATTCAGAATTAAGCTTCAATCATATTGAGTCAAATTCAAGAGCCTAAGTGTCTCAAACAAAGTTATACACTTGCATACTTCACACTGAACATACTTGCATCTTACAACCATGTATAGCACATAAAAAGAACATCAAGCCCCAATTAGTTATGGTTTCAAAAACCCAAAACCTATCGACTAATTTTCCTCAAGACGGTCGTCATCCATCCCTCGTCAGAAACAGTCCCTAGCTATGACTAAAAACTTTATATACAGACCAAGGAAAGAAAAAAAGAAAAATTTTATTCTTCGGTTCAAATACCCCCCGTCGGAAAAGAACCGAAAAGAAAAACCAACGGGTGATGAAGTCATGCTTAATCCACAAAAAACAATTCAAATTTTTCAAATTTTCTCACCAACTTTTGCACAAGCATTACATTCACCAAAATCGTTAAGCATAGAAAATTCTGAAATTTCCCTTGAAATTTCCCTCACCCCACACTTAAATCATGCTATGTCCTCATAGCATCAAATTAAAATTTACAAAGGGTGCGAAATACTCCCTGGGGCCTTTAGGCTTAGCTAACAGCATGCGTTTCTTCGACTTTGCACAAGTGGGTGTTCAACCCCACACTTTTTCTCTTCCATGCTTGTTAGCTTCCTCCTCCACGGGTACTCAGACTTCCCCTCCATCTGTGCTTAACTTTCCACCAAAACAACACAAGATGAAAATAAACAAAAATTAACTCAATTGCAAGAAATTAAAATGGTACCTGTGGTACCCTTGGGTTGCCTCCCAAGCAGCGCCTAATTTTACGTCGCGGCACGACGTACCAAGTTTCACCACTTTTTCCTCCACCTTGAGGATATGAATCTCACCCCTAATTTCTTTTCTAATTTCCTCTTATGCTCTAGGGGTGGTGGTGAAAAATTGTAAGGACCAAGCAGTAGATGTTTTCTTTTGAACCTATTGGCCCTTATGTAAGCGAAGTCATTTTGTCTCTCTGAGTTAGCAAATTTCAGAATATATGGGGCTTGGTCCTCCTCTAGACATTTCTCTATAAACTTGGAAGACTCTATTTCTATGTTGTCAACCAAACTTAATGTCGAAAAATGCGTAGAGTGTGGTCCAATACACCTCAACTCTGAAATTGCTTTGTGCTTGACTTCCTTACTTGTGTACACCTTTTCAACATCGACATCTATTTCTCCATTAAGGTCAAATGGGAGATATTCTTTTTCTTCTTCCATGAATGAAATTTCTATAGGTATGAGCCGATCACGGAGACACTCAAGAGATTCTAATTGTGGGGCTTCATCCAAAAATTCACCCTTGTATTCCTCTTGTAGTTCCTCTTGAATATCGGCTAAAACTGTCACCTGCAAATTATCACAAGCTTCAGCCTCAGCACACATCTCTGTGAGTTTGACGCTCATCCTGCTTACAACCTCTGCATTCTCCTTTTGCTGAATTATCAATTCTGCCACCGACTCCTTCATTGCTTCTGATTGCTCCAGGAGTTGTTTCATCATGTCCTCTATTTGAACTTGGCGTCCTAAGTCCTCATTTTCAACATGCCTATATTCAGCAAAAACAACAAAAGGATCATAGTAGGGGCTTGGGGGAGGGGAATATGCCTTTGGACAATCACCCCAATGGCCATATTGACACCCACATATATTGCACGTGTTACAGTTTTGCCACAAGTGGGGTCCTCCGCAATTCATGCAAGATTCGTCGAAATATGCGTATCCACCATTTATATTCCAAGATGTCATGTCAATGAGGGTATTCGAAAGAGAGAAAAATTAAAATGAACAAAGAATTAAAACAAATACTAAGATCAAGTTGTCAACACTTAAGAAAATAAAACAAAAATACAGTAAATTTACACTTAACACAATTTCACAAATCGCCTAGCCTCCCCGGCAACGGCGCCAAAAACTTGTTCGGTCTGCTGTTCGGGTTGGTATTATATATTATAAACCGACACGCAAGTGCACGTGGTCAAACAAGTAATAAAGTGGCTAAGTAGCCAAGTATCGATCCAAGGAGGCTCAGGGTATGTAAAAATTGCCTAAGTATACTATATTCTTATTTTACTTCTAACTATGCTAACAACAACGTAACCAACAGTTAATTGAGTTTTTGTTTATAAAATATATACTAAAACTATTAACAATTATTTACGGTGAATTTAAACTATGGATATGAGCATGCCAAGGTTAAGAACAAGTAATGAATTCGATTGTAATAATAATTCGGTTAATCTCTTCTTCATGTTGCTAGCCAAGAACATTAGCCTAGAAATTAAAACTCTCGTATTTAATTTCACTTAAGAATCATAAACCATTCGTCTACATTTCTGTGATCAAATGCAATTTACAACCTAGCAATACAATTCCGGTTCCTAAATTGACTAATACGGCTTTCAAGTATATTTCTATCAGGAAAGCACATCAAAACCCAATTTTCCCAAATCAAGTTAAGAACAATACCCTATTAATTCACAACTTTCCAATTTCTTGCTCTCTCGAGTGAAATTGGACTTTTTAGATGTACATTAATGTAGGCCAAGCACTAATGCAGTAGAAACAAGAATTAATAGAACAACATGAAAGAAGATGAAGAAAACCATATCAATTACAATCAAAATTCATTATAAGTGTTCAAAACCTTAGCAAGGAAGAGAATTAGCCACTCATTTGTGGATTGATCATCCTAAAACGAGTGTAAATCATACGTACAATTGATAGAAAGAAGAAAGAAAGAGAAGAAATCTCTTAGCTTTTTCGTCCCTCAACTGCTGCTAACCCACGTCCTAACTCCACCCAGTCTGAATTATGAAAAATAAACCTAAGTGTGCTATTTATATTAGTAGGAATCTTTCCCGGAATAACAAGCAACGTGTCACGGAGTGCATCGCGGAGCACGGCCTCCGTGACACGCTACGGACGCGGAGGCTCTCTGGAAAATCACCCGAAATTGGCCCAGGCAGCACCCTGCCGCGTTGGCAGCGTGTCACGCTGCCTGGGCAGCGCGTTGCAGCCCCTTGGTCGCGGAGGCCACCTGTCGTGGCACGTTGCCAACGCGCAGGTGGGCTGTTTTGAGCGGCCTGCCTGCCGTGGAACCTTGTCGACGCGCTGGTGGGCTGTTTTGTGCCTCCTCTTCGCCGACGTTCGCGTGTTGATTCCGTTTCCAAGCCTCTACTTCACCAACTCATGGATTAGTTACTCAAAAGTCATCAAAACCTACAAAACAAAGGCTAATCATGTTGGTTAGCACATATCTTTACTTCATCTAAAATTACATGAAAATGTATACCATAATCTTAGATAAACAAGACTAATTTAAGTCATAAAGCGTATCTCGGTCATATATTTTTGCCCGTGATCAAAGCTAAGATGCATGTTGGGAGAAATCGGGATTAGACTCGGAAGCTAGCAAGGAAAAAAGCACAAGGAAAGCATGAATTAAAGGGGCTCCGCGATGGAGCCGTGTCACTCTGCCATCGCGGATGCATTCTGCCTGGATGCTGAAATTATGCCAAATTCCAGTGAAGGTGCGCGTTGGGGCCGCGGCACGTTGTCCTAGCCCCGCGTTGCACACCGTGCCACGTTGGGTTTTAATACTTGGACAATCGGATTCCAGTGAGGGTCCGCGTTGGTGGCGTGTCACGGAGGCAGTGCTCCGCGATGCACTCTGTGACACGTTGCTTGTTATTCCGGGAAAAATTTCCACTAGTATAAATAGAACACTTAGGTTCATTTTTAATTATTATGACTTGGTGGAGCAAGAACGTGGGTTACAGGCAGTTGAGGGGACGAAAATCTCAGGGTTTTACTCTATCTCCTTCTTCTTTATTTCAATTGCTTGTATGATTAACACTCATTTAAGGATGTTTAATCCACAAATGAGTGGCTAAATTCCCTTCTTGCTGAGGTTAAGAACATTTGTATTGAAATGTAATTATTGATAAATTGGTTTTTCATCTTTTCTTCCATGGTTGTTCTATTGATTCTTGTTCTTACTGCGTTAATGTGTGGTCAACGTTAATGTATATCTAAAAAGTCCAGTTTCACTCGAGAGAGCAAGAAATTGGAAAGTTGTGAATTGATAGGATATGATCTTTTCTTAGTTTGGGAAAATTAAGAATTGATTTACCTTCAGGATAGAGATATACCTGAAAGTCGTATTAGTCAATTAAGGAATCGGCTTTGTATGGCTAGAACATGAATTTCTTTTTATCATAGAGATGTAGGTGGAAGGTTCATGATTCTTAAGTTGGGTTAAATTCAAGAGTTTTAATCCATAGGCAATAATTCTTGACTAGCAACCGGAGGAAAGATTAATCAAATTGTATCGATAATTTATTTCTCTACATGTTCATTTTAGCCTCAGCATGCTCATACTTATTGTTCAGACTCAAATTGTATATTCATTTTAAACTTAGTATAAAATTAGGAAACAAAATATCAAAATCTTCTTCACACTGTTGTCTGCAGTTTAGAGTTAAAGTTTATTGGCACTTGATTAGATTGATACCTTAGTCCAGTCCCCGTGGGATTGATACTTGGCTTACTTGAGCCACTTTACTACTTGTTCGACCACGTGCACTTGCGTGTAGTTATACCAAATGCACCGAACAAGTTTTTGGCGCCGTTGTCGGGGACTGGCAATTGGTAAATTTTTCTTAAGTGTTAGTTTACTATTTCTTCTTAGTATTGACAACTTGGTCTTAGCCTGTATTTTGCAGATACTAATTTCTGTTGAACACTGGCAAGAGACAATGAGCTGGTGGACTCATCTTTCAAGCCGAAAAGACAATTCCATCATCAAAGGAGAGAAGCTCTAGAGAAAAAGCTGCAATTGCTCTGACAAACAATCCTGGAGCAACAACAGAATCCACCAGTTGTAAGGGCAATGTTAGTGCCCGAGGAAATGGCAGCTAGGCCGGTTCACGAGGTGGCAATCCCACATGCTAACAATGTCACATCTAGCATCCGCAAACCTGAGCCAGGAGGGAGGTTCGAGCTTAAACAGAACATGGTGCAATTGCTGCACACCAGCGGGCAGTTCACAGGTCTCCCTCATGAGGATCCACAGCAACGTCTCCAAAATTTTTTGGAGATAAGTGACACTTACATCCCCGCTGGAGTGTCATCAAATTATGTCAGGCTTACATTGTTCCCATTTTCACTTTTGGGAGAAGCTAAAAGGTGGTTCAAAGCTGAGCCACCTAATTCCATCACCACGTGGGATGATCTTGCAAAGAAATTCTTGATACGGTTCTTTCCATCCCGTAAAACAGCAAGACTTAGAAGTCAAATTCTAAGTTTTAAACAGAGAGAGGGAGAGAATCTGTATCAGGCCTGGGAGAGATTCAAATCTATGTTGCGGGATTGTCCTCATCATCACCATTCCAATGATGTGCTAGTGCATACTTTCATAGAGGGTTTGGAACCCCACACAAAAATCTTGCTAGACTCAGCAGCTGGGGGACAAGCATTAGAGAAGACTTAAATCGTATTTCGCAGGGGAATCCGTAGTAGAATTCGGACTCGTCAAGAGGAGGAACAAGGAAAGCAATAGGAGTCTTAGAAGTGGATGGTTTTACAGCTATTGCTGCACAGTTAGCTCCGTTACAGAATCAACTCAACACCCACTTCAGTAACATGAGCATGAACCAATCTCAAGCCCCAATGAATGTAGTGCAACAGATTTGGTGTGAAGTGTGCGGGAGTAATGAACACTCAGCTGAGTGTTGCGGAGCAAATCCTGATTCGGTGAACTTTGTCGGTAATGTATAGAGAAATAACCACCTACAGTATGGCAACAGCTACAATTCCAACTGAAGGAATCACCCAAATTTTTTTTGGGGTAGCAACAACCATCAAGGGCAAAGTTCGAGTCAGGGGGCGCGGAGAAATCAAGGAAGGCAGCAGAATTATCAGTTACAATACAGAAGCAACAATGCACCTCCTCCACCACCATCACCCAGCATTGAGGAAATGTTCAAGACAATGATAGCTAACCAAGCTCAATTGCAGGCTGATTACGTGAAATTGGCAGCCGATGTAAAGAACAATCAGTTAGCTACAAAGGTGCTGGAGTACCAGTTTGGGCAATTTGCTGGAGCTCAAAACACCAGGCCGAGAGGAGGACTTCCGAGTGACACTGATCTGAACCCCAAGAAGGTAAATGTAGTGACCACAAGGAGTGGTTTGCAACTCAAGGAGGTGGAACCGGAAAGATTACCACAGCAGTCGAAATCGGGTGAAAAGGAGAGGGAGCACAATGATGATAGGGGGAAGGAGAAGGAAGCTGAACCAGAAAGACCACCACCCCCGTTCCCTCAAAGACTAAGGAAACACAAGGAGGAAGCGTGTTTCAAAAAGTTCATGGAGGTTCTTAAGTAGGTACACATTAATTTACCTCTTGTTGATGTTTTGCAGGGAGTGCCGAAGTACGCAAAATATATCAAGGACATCGTGGCAAACAAAAGCAGGTTGACTGAGTACGCCGCGGTGGCGCTTACGGAGGATTGCACTTCACGGATACAAAATAGGTTGCCCACAAAGCTCAAGGACCCTGGGAGCTTTACAATTAAAATTACAATCGGGCAGAGTATCCGAGCTTGTGGATTATGTGACTTGGGAGCGAGCATTAACTTGATGTCGACATTGGTATTCAAGAAGTTGGGGCTAGGGAGTCCTAGACCAAGAACAGTGATATTGCAACTAGCGGATCGTTCCTTAGCCAGACCTGATGGCATTTTTGAAGACATGCTGGTGCAAGTGGGCTCCCTTATCTTCCCGGTAGACTTCGTTGTGCTAGATTTTAAGCCAGACGCGGAAGTCCCATTTATTTTGGACGTCCTTTCTTGGCAACCGGGAAAGCACTTATTGATGTAGCGGCAGGGCAGCTAACTATGCGGGCCCATGACAAGGTGGAGGTGTTTGAGGTGTACAAAGATACAAAGCTCTCAACCGTGTACGAGGAACTCTCATTGATTAACGTGCTTGATCGAGCGGATAGTGATCAGAGCGTTGAGTCACGGGAGCCATTGGGGAAACCACCAGAGAAGTGTAAGCATGACATGGGTGAGGACGGTAGTTGAGAGAAAATGTCCGTCACCCTAGAGGATGACTGAGCTGAATGACGTCGAGCCGCGACGGTAAACCAAGCGCTGCACGGGAGGCAACCCGTGAAATTTTTGTAATATGTGAATAGATTTCGTATAAGAGAAAAAAAATGAGAAAAATAAAAATAAAAATAAAAAAAATGTATTTTATGTGAAACCTATAAATTCTAATCAATTTCTTGTTATGAGATGAATTTCAGGTTGAACGGAGGGTAAAAATGCAAAGGATCGCAAATGAAAATTTGAGGTAAGAAAAATAATAAAAATTGGCAAAACAGTGAGCCTGCGCGAGTGCTCCGCGTCACGGAGGGAGTGCTCCGCGTTACCCTCCGTGACACGTTGAAGTGTAATCTGGAATTTTTGAAAAATTCCAGAGTACCTGCACGATGGCTCCGTGTCCCGGAGGGCATGCTCCGCGTTACCCTCCGTGACACATTGAAGTGTTATTCGCGACGGGTCACACCGGGTCGCCGGGTGACCCGCGCGTAAAACCTCCCTTTTAACCCCGAAAACACTCAATTTTTCCCATCTTTCACTCCCCTCCGCGACAAACAACCCAAAATCCCCCCTTCCCCAATGTGACACGGACTAGGAGCTAAAATTCTTCAACTTTTCTTCGATATCATCGAATTGAAGGTATGTTCGTTAACTTCATCTCATTTCTTGTCTAATTTTTTCGATTTTGAGCATAGGAAGTGAGGAAAACTTGCCCAAATTGTAAAGTGAGCTTGAATTCATGTAAGCTATTGTTAATTGATGTTCGTAGTATCGTTGTGATTATATGAACTCGATAAATACATGGGTGATTGAAATTCTTGTGAAATTGTAGCTAGGGTTAGAATTCGAATATGGAGAAGTAAAAATTGAGTTGAAATGTGAAATTCTTGTTGGTTTGTGCATGTTGAGTGAGGAAAATTATGTTGTGTTTAATGTTAAGATGCTAAAGGCACGACGGATTGTTGGGATAATGAAATTGTTGAAATTGCATAGAAATTGGGGGAATTGCATCGGTTTTGTTGATAGAAATTTGCGCTAAGTGTTTTGTGATGAAATGTTATCGATGGTAATAGTGGATTAGTTGTACGAAGTCTGAGTAGTACATAGAATTTATACCGTCGAACCCTCTGAATGCACGAGGCATTTTTGATATTGTTTTTTTTTTATTTTTTATTTTGAAAGTTAGAAAAAGAGGGTGGATGGTCTTGCTGTAATGTTGTAATTGTGGCTAAAGACTAAGTGTGGGGTGGCCTAGCTTAACCCAACCTTAGTCAAAGCTAATTTTAATTTGAATAACATTGGAACTGTCTTTTTGGTTTGACAGAAACAATGGCAAGCAGGCAAGATAAAGGGAAGGGTGCATCTACATCGGGCGCCGGAAGGAAAAGAATCAGACTGGGAACAGCAATCCCAACAGCACCAGCGGTTCCGCGGCGCCAACATCGGCAATATGGAACCCGATGGGTGACAGAGGAAGGGAAGAAATGGTACGCAAATCATAAGGAAAGCAAATACTTCCCCAAGGAGCACATTGCTAGGGAACCGTTGGCACAAGAATTCCCCAGGATTGTCCACAGGATTGATGCAGCCGGGCTGAACTTCATCTTTAAAGAGCCCAAGGAGTGCAATCTGCACCTGATTCGGGAGTTCTACGCCAATTGGAACCCGACACTCAGAAGTCACACCATAAAGATAAGGGGGAAGGTAGTCATTTTTAAGCCCCATCACCTTAATGCCATCTTGGGGGCACGAGACACAGACGCCCATGTACACCGGCAGCTGAATGTCACTCCACCATATGCGAACATCAGACGCACTCTGTGTGGAGCCCGGTCTACAGCACGGTGGAGCAAGCATAAGGAGAGGGGCTACCATCAAACATTGCCCTACTCACAGATGAATAGGGAATCCATGATATGGCTTAAGATTGTTTGTTCTTGCCTGATCCCGGGGGTGCATATGAAAGATGTCACCCGGGATCGTGTGTGCTTGGTCTATGCCTTGATGAAAGGGCTGGAGATCAATGTTGGGGCGGTGATTATCTCCGCCATGAAGAGAGCCCGTTTGCATCAAGGGCACAGGTACGGGTTTGGTGGCTTACTGACCACGTTCCTGAGGGGCCTGGATATTGAGGAAGAGGCCCTTGACTACATCCCGCAGATGGAGAGGCGGGCCTTAGATGTCACCAAAACTAAGGCACCCGACACCACTCATGGGCCAGTTCTTATACTAATCGAGCGACATGCTCGGGATGATCAATACATTGCCCGCATGTTTGGGATGCAGATGCTCCAGCTGCGCATAGGCGGGAGGCTGGAAACAGAAGATGAGTTGTGGCAGCTCAAGCTAGACTACCCTTTTTGAGAAAATGCCAGGGCTCTATGCCGAGTGGGGCCAGCTTTTGTGGAGCCCACTGATGATGATGTCCCCACAGATGAGGAGACACGTCACGACGACTCCGATGTTGAGTCAGATGATGACGATGGGGGCGATTCAAACATGCGAGACGAGGCAGCGGCACCTGACGAATAAGTGGAATACTTCGATCGATCAGGGAGTTTCACTACCCACTTTTGTGCTATGCTGAATTTTGTGAACACTGGGGACAGTGTTCGATTTAAGTGTGGGGTGGGAGTAGTTAGGTGCTGGTTGTTGTTGTTATTAATGTCTCTGTTCTGTTGTTGTGCTTGGAAAAACTTGTGACCCTGTGATTTTTATGTGTATGTTTGTATTGTAATTAATGTGAAGCTGTTGTGTGTTGTTGAATGTTGTTAGCTGGTTTTGTAAATATTTTTTTTTTCGAAATTATCGATTAAAATGCTTCATGAGATTTTTTATTTTTGGGTTTCTCGGCGTTTGTTTTTGGTTCTTTTACCGAGAATAGTCCCATTGAACCGAAGTCGTAATTAGTGACCGTTCCCTATGATGGATGGATGACGACCGTCTTAAGGGAAATGTAGTCAATAGGAGTAGGTTTCTTTTGTTCTTTTTAAATTTTTTTCTTTTGTTTTTTTGTATCCCAAACCTGTCGTTAATTTATGTATGCAAAATTCTGGTTGCGTGTTGTTCATGATAATTAAAATGCAAAGGTGATTCGTATGAAAGCATGCAACTTTGTAAATATGTTTAGATACCTAGGCCATAGAGTTCGATTCGGTGTGATTGAGGCTTAATGTTTGAATTCTTGTAATTAGCTGATTGAAGAGTCTGTGAATATGTCTTGAGTTAAGCATGTACAGTGAGTGTGTGGTGAGGTTTCGTATCTTCCATGCTATTGTGAAGTGTCTAGAACTTGCCTGGTGTGTGTATGAAACAAAATGAAGGATGTGTATTGTAGGAAAGGATGTAGGCATTTCTTTACTTTAACCGAAAGTTTTTTTTTCATTTTCATACCTACCTTGAATGTACATCCTTGTTAGCCCATTGAGCCTTTAGCCTATTTTTTTTTCTTTTGTCAAAAAGGTGTAAACCGAGCTTAACCCCTTCTTTTCATTATCCGTGAATTTGATCCAAAACTCTTAAGCGCTCAAGAAAAAAAATAATTTTCCCACAGTGTCAAGGAGTGAGAATGGTGAAAAGAAAAGAAAAAGCAGAGTGATGAAAGGAAAGAAAAGGTCAAAGGTGCACTCGCTATAAATTAAATATAATGAAGACGTATAACAAATCTTTGTTATTAAGTCGAGTGTGCTTAAAGATATGGGAACAAAAAAATAAAGACAGACTTCAAGAATGGGAGGATGAAGGAAGAAACAATTCCCATAAGGTTGATGGGATGTATTGAAAAAGCGCTTAAGGAGGCTAGTTGTTATTATTGGTTAGCCCAGTATTTGCTAGTTCCGTAGCTTACATTACAACCCGTTAAGTCCTACGTGATCTTAAATCACGCGTCCTTATTTTAGTGGAGTAATACACTAAAGGCAAGCCTATGGTTCATGACATGATGCATGTGAATTCTTTTGGGAGAGAGAGCGAAATCTTGTTTATATGCCCCTGCATGTAATGTCTTTGAGTTCTTGTGATTAAAAAGGGGAAAATTCTCTTGTGTTGTGAGGGCACATGCTCGACGAGAGATTGAATCTCGTGTTGAATATCTTGATCTGCTGATTTGCATGAGTTTGCCGATATCGAGAGTTGATTCTTCAGTCTAGGAGGTCTTAATGTGTTGAAGGTCATTGTATTGATAAGACTATGCATGTATTCTTGATGATTTGCTATATTAAATAATCGGTATAACGGTAGCTTGAATTGTCAAGCCAAAGTAGTCAGGATTGGGTGTCAATCGCATGAGGTGTAAGATTATTATTCGGGGACGAACAAGGATTTAAGTGTGGGGTAAGTGATCTTGGGCAGATTTATATGCCCAAGTGATACTCAAATGTGTCATTTTGTCTTATTTATCTATCGATGTTTGTACATTCTCATGTGAATTATAATAAAATATGAATTTATACTAACCAACATGATTAGCATAGTGTTGCAGGAAAAATATAATTTTACGAAGCTAAGATGCATGTTGGGAGAAATCGGGATTGGACTCGGAATCTAGCAAGGAAAAAAGCACAAGGAAAGCACGAATTAAAGGGGCTCCGCGATGGAGCCGTGTCACATTGCCATCGCAGATGCATACTGCCTAGATGCTGAAATTATGCCAAATTCCAGTGAAGGTGCGCGTTGGGGCCGTGGCACGTTGGCCTAGCCCCGCGTTGCACGCCGTGCCACGTTGGGTTTTGATACTTGGATGACCGAATTCCAGTGAAGGTCCGCGTTGGTGGCGTGTCACGGAGGCAGTGCTCCGCGATGCACTCCGTGACACGTTGCTTGTTATTCCGGGAAAAATTCCCACTAGTATAAATAGAACACTTAGGTTCATTTTTAATTATTCTGACTTGGTGGAGAAAGAACGTGGGTTACAGGCAGTTGAGGGGACGAAAATCTCAGGGTTCTTCTCTATCTCCTTCTTCTTTATTTCAATTGCTTGTATGATTAACACTCATTTAACGATGTTTAATCCACAAATGAGTGGCTAAATTCCCTTCTTGCTGAGGTTAAGAACATTTGTATTGAAATGTAATTATTGATAAATTGGTTTTTCATCTTTTCTTCCATGGTTGTTCTATTGATTCTTTTTCTTATTGCATTAATGTGTGGCCAACGTTAATGTATATCTAAAAAGTCCAGTTTCACTCGAGAGAGCAAGAAATTGGAAAGTTGTGAATTGATAGGATATGATCTTTTCTTAGTTTGGGAAAATTGAGAATTGATTTACCTTCAGGATAGAGATATACCTGAAAGTCGTATTAGTCAATTAAGGAATCGGCTTTGTATGGCTAGAACATGAATTTCTTTTTATCACAGAGATGTAGGTGGAAGGTTCATGATTCTTAAGTTGGGTTAAATATGAGAGTTTTAATCCATAGGCAATAATTCTTGACTAGCAACCGGAGGAAAGATTAATCAAATTATATCGATAATTTATTTCTCTACATGTTCATTTTAGCCTCAGCATGCTCATACTTATAGTTCAGACTCAAATTGTATATTCGTTTTAGACTTAGTATAAAATTAGGAAACAAAATATCAAAACCTTCTTCACACTGTTGTCTTCAGTTTAGAGTTAAAGTTTATTGACACTTGATTAGATTGATACCTTAGTCCAGTCCCTGTGGGATCGATACTTGGCTTACTTGAGCCACTTTACTACTTGTTCGAACACGTGCACTTGCGTGTAGTTATACCGAACGCACCGAACAATACCTAGGCCATAGAGTTTGATTCGGTGTGATTGAGGCTTAATGTTTGAATTCTTGGCTGATTGAAGAGTCTGTGAATATGTCTTGAGTTGAGCATGTGCAATGAGTGTGTGGTGAGGTTTCGTTTCTTCCATGCTATTGTGAAGTATCTAGAACTTTCCTGGTGTGTGTACGAAACAAAATGAAGGATGTGTATTGTAGGAAAGGATGTAAGCATTTCTTTGTTTTAACAGAAAGTTTTTTTTTAATTATCGTACCTACCTTGAATGTACATCCTAGTTAGCCCATTGAGCCTTTAGCCTATTTTTTTTCTTTTGTCAAAATGGTGTAAACCGAGCTGAACCCCTTCTTTTCATTATCCGCGAATTTGATCCAAAACTCTTAAGCGCTCAAGAAAAAAATAATTTTCCCACAGTGTCAAGGAGTGAGAATTGTGAAAAGAAAAGAAATAACAGAGTGATGAAAGGAAAGAAAAGGTCAAAGGTGCACTCGCTATAAATTAAATATAATGAAGACGTATAACTAATCTTTGTTATTAAGTCGAGTGTGCTTAAAGATATGGGAACAACAATAAAGACAGACTTCAAGAATGGGAGGATGAAGGAAGAAACAATGCCCATAAGGTTGATGGGATGTATTAAAAAAGCGCTTAAGGAGGCTAGTTGTTATTATTGGTTAGCCCAGTATTTGCTAGTTCCGTAGCTTACACTACAACCCGTTAAGTCCTACGTGATCTTACATCACGCATCCTTATATTAGTGGAGTAATACACTAAAGGAAAGCCTATGGTTCATGACATGATGCATGTGAATTCTTTTGGGAGAGAGAGCGAAATCATGTTTATATGCCCCTGCATGTAATGTCTTTGAGTTCATGTGATTAAAAAGGGGAAAATTCTCTTGTGTTGTGAGGGCACATGCTCGACGAGAGATTGAATTTTGTGTTGGATATCTTGATCTGCTGATTTGCATGAGTTTGCCGATATCGAGAGTCGATTATTAAGTCTAGGAGGTCTTAATGTGTTGAAGGTCATTGTATTGATAAGACTATGCATGTTTTCTTGATGATTTGCTATATTAAATAATCGGTATAACCGTAGCTTGAATTGTCGAGCCAAAGTAGCCAGGATTGGGTGTCAATCGCATGAGGCGTAAGATTATTGTTCGGGGACGAACAAGGATTTAAGTGTGGAATAAGTGATCTTGGGCAGATTTATATGCCCAAGTGATACTCAAATGTGTCATTTTGCCTTGTTTATCTATCGATGTTTGTACATTCTCATGTGAATTGTAATAAAATATGAATTTATACTAAACATGATTAGCGTGGTGTTGCAGGAAAAATATAATTTTACGAAGCTAAGATACATGTGGGAGAAATCGGGATTGGACTCGGAAGCTATCAAGGAAAAAAGCACAAGGAAATCACGAATTAAAGGGGCTCCGCGATGGAGCCGTGTCATGCTGCCATCGCGGATGCATACTGCCTAGATGCTGAAATTATGCCAAATTCCAGTGAAGGTGCGCGTTGGGGCCGTGGCACGTTGGCCTAGCCCTGCGTTGCATGCCGTGCCACGTTGGGCTTTAATACTTGGACGACCGGATTCCAGTGAGAGTCCGCGTTGGTGGCGTGTCACGAAGGCAGTACTCCGCGATGCACTTCATGACACGTTGCTTGTTATTCCAGGAAAAATTTCCACTAGTATAAATAGAACACTTAGGTTCATTTTTAATTATTCTGACTTGGTGGAGCAAGAACGTGGGTTATAGGCAGTTGAGGGGACGAAAATCTCAGGGTTCTTCTCTATCTCCTTCTTCTTTATTTCAATTGCTTGTATGATTAACACTCATTTAACGATGTTTAATCCACAAATGAGTTGCTAAATTCCCTTCTTGCTGAGGTTAAGAACATTTGCATTGAAATGTAATTATTGATAAATTGGTTTTTCATCTTTTCTTCCATTGTTGTTCTATTGTTTCTTGTTCTTACTGAGTTAATGTGTGGCCAACGTTAATGTATATCTAAAAAGTCCAGTTTCACTCGAGAGAGCAAGAAATTGGAAAGTTGTGAATTGATAGGATATGATCTTTTCTTAGTTTGGGAAAATTGAGAATTGATTTACCTTCAGGATAGAGATATACCTGAAAGTCGTATTAGTCAATTAAGGAATCGGCTTTGTATGTCTAGAACATGAATTTCTTTTTATCACAGAGATGTAGGTGGAAGGTTCATGATTCTTAAGTTGGGTTAAATATGAGAGTTTTAATCCATAGGCAATAATTCTTGACTAGCAACCGGAGGAAAGATTAATCAAATTGTATCGATAATTTATTTCTCTACATGTTCATTTTAGCCTCAGCATGCTCATACTTATAGTTCAGACTCAAATTGTTTGTTCGTTTTAGACTTAGTATAAAATTAGGAAACAAAATATCAAAATCTTCTTCACACTGTTCTCTGCAGTTTAGAGTTACAGTTTATTGACACTTGATTATATTGATACCTTAGTCCAGTCCCTGTGGGATCGATACTTGGCTTACTTGAGCCACTTTACTTCTTGTTCGACCACGTGCACTTGCGTGTAGTTATTCCAACCAGCCCGAACACTTGCCCTCTCTGATCATGTCTAGGCGTGGATGGAACTCTCAATGCTGATGAAGCCGGCGCGAATGATCTCTGGTGAGTCTGTTGTCGGTTCCCACCACCGGACCTCTGCTGAGAGAATCTGTGGTCCTCGTTCCTGGCCCTCTTGCCCTCCCACACTCTCGTATGTGTTGCCTCCATCTGCTGGGCGTACAACACTATGCGAGGAAAGTCCATATCCTAATGGAGCATGGCATTCCTACAATATTTGTCCAAATAACCTGTTATCCCATGGACGAATCTACTCACTCACATCCTCTGATCTTCTACCAACTCTGGGGCATATTTTGATAGGCGAGTGAACTCATGGTAATACTTTTGTACAGTTATTCTCCCTTGCTTCAAATTCCTGAACTCGGCTATTTTCACCTCCCACATCTCCCGAGGGAAGAACTAGTCTAGAAATGGAACCTGGAACTCTTCCCAAGTGACCAGACCTGCTCCTGCGACTCTGCTATCCTTCCATTAACGAAACCAGATATGCGCAACCCCTTTTAGCTGATAAGAGACCAACTCGGTGCACTCAACCCCATTCACCCCCATGACTTGGGTGATCTTGACAATCTCATCAACAAACTCATGTGGGTCCTCATCTACCTTGGACCCAAGGAACTCCGGCGGATTCATCCTCAACAAGTCTCTTACTCGAGTCATCGCTGCATTGCCATTTTTCCAAACATGCGCAACGTCCTGCTAATGGACCTAAGTTTTCAAGGCCTATGCAAGCATCTGAATAGCAGCTCAAAACTCAGCATGGGCAGCCAGCTCCGGTGCCTGGGGCTCCTAGACTGGTGGGGCTAGCTGATGCCCATAACCACTGCCATCCTTGTGGCCTTCACCACCTCCATTCCTCCTTCCATTCATTCTTAGAGGAGCCATGATTCTGCAATTGCAAATAGCACGAATTAGAAGGATAGAAAGACTTTTCATTGCACGACATAGATTATGAAAGAATGGAACATTTCCTAAACGTCTCTTAGCCTCTTCATCATAAGTGTGGCGCGCTTCACACCCATGAAAAAGACTCTACTTAACGTGGCTTTTAGACACCCTAGGACACTTCAAACCTATTTCTCTGATACCAAGTTTGTCACGGCCCGAATGGAGGCCCGGATTGCGACATGGGACAAGGAGCCCCGAGAGACCCCAAGTCAACCCATGGCATAACCATACATCTAACTCAATCAAGAACTAAATAACCATCAATACCATCATAATAGAAGTATAACTTAAATATAACATACGAAAATAAAATCCGAAGCTGATTGCATACATATGTCTGAATAGCCTCAAAAGATGAGGACTCACCAACAAGCAGACGTTAACTCCGATAAGCTGTCTAAGAGCGGGGATGAACCTGAGAGTCGGGTCTTGTATCATGAAATGATACAGCATCAAAAGTATGCGGTTAGTACATAGAATGTATCGAGTATGCAAGGTAAGTAAAACCGCTAAAGTAAGTAAAATTAATTTAAGACTATGCAATAGTAGAAACATAAACATCATTAACTGAGAGTAGGGCTTGCAGGAATTCTTTTCTAAAATCATGATCTTTTCATAACATGACAATACATACTTTATAACATCAAACTGACTCGAATGACTCAAAGATGAAATATGACATTTATAGAGAAGCTGAACATTGAGTCAAACCTTGCTTTTAAAACATGCATGTATAAAATAATAACCATGAGTAATGAATATGCAAATATGGATCATATAAACAATGGGAGATTCGTCACTTAACTGGCATACCATGATAGAGCTTACATGGTCCCAATTATTACACTCAAGTGGGCAGAGCCATCCAAAACCTTGCCAGGTCGAAGGATGCTACCATGATATCGATATCAAGCTCATAGGCCATTTGGGCCAGGGATAGCTCACAAGGGAGTTCCCAATAATATAATAGTATCAACCTACGTTTTCGCATAGTTCTGGGGCATAGGGTGATAGACCCTTAGCCCGCTCATTTGGGCCAGGGATAGCTCACAAGGGAGTTCCCAATAATATAATAGTATCAACCTACGTTTTCGCATAGTTCTGGGGCATAGGGTGATAGACCCTTAGCCCGCTCTGTGCTAACTCTTCCCCCAAAACATGCAATGCGCTACATCATATATAACGAAGCTCAACATTGTCTATTGATGAAGCTCAGTGATCAATACATCTCAAATACGAAATCATGCATATGAGAAGCTTTAGTTCAAAACATACCACAAGCTGAATACATACTTGGGAGCCTTTGCTAGAATGTAAAATTTTGGAGTCTTCGCTCCAAAACAATGTGGTAAGCTTAGCTCAGGAAAATCGTCATTTAAACTTAACATGTGGGAATTTCCCAAAGCTTTATCATACTTAGAAATACTCAATTCTCATTGAAAACATAATTATAAACATGGGTAGCTTCAAATCATGCTTTTCATCATAATATTTCATCAGTATCACATTTACTTCGAAATCTCACTTTTCATGATCATCTCATCCATAGGCTTCAACATTCATAAGACTAGAAACATAATTTTAATTGAAATCATTATAAAATCAGCCCATGCTTCACAATTCAATAATAAATCATAATCAATTCATACCCATGTAAAGGAATTGAAGATTCATGCATTTGGGTAAAAACCCAATACTTGATCATAGTAATTTCTCATATTCAGATAGAAAATTGGGCATGGGTGTGGAAGAAGACACCCACTCATAACCCTACATACCTGAAAGGGATTGATTCTACCACTTCTCTGATTGCCCAAGAAGAATTTGAATGAAAACCTTGAAGAATTTCTCTAGATCACCTCTTCAACCTCTCAAGCTTGCATGCATGGAATGAAACAACTTAGAATAGGTTTCTCCTTAGACCCACTAAAACGATCCTTAAACGACACAATATAGGGCCTTAGGATGTGGAAATGATGAAAATACCCTTACTGATTACGCAAAAAATTCTTCACTGGACGAACCAATGGGTCATTGGAAGATACCACGACCCGTGGTGATGTTTCGTCCTGTACACTGTCCAGGCTTGGTCTCGGCTCAAACCATGACTAGAAATGATGGGTCATCATTACTTGCAACAGGTCGTTCTGTCAACCTTTGTTTACTCCTATAACTTTGACACCTCCTTAAACAAAGAGCCTCACTCGTTACACCCACCAACAAGTCATGATCTACTTCTGTCGAATACACTAGTTATCTCACCATCCAAACAACAGCTACTGACAGTGGTCCGTGGTAACTCATGACGGGTCATGGGATGCCCCGTCACTTCCCAGATGCTAAGGTCCATCTCCTACCATGACCACAAACGATGACTCGTTTCCCACAATGAGTCATCACATCGATCATTGCTTCCACTATCCCCAAACCAGATGCTTTCCATGACTCGTCCCAACAGGTCATTGGTTGGACCAACAATCCATAGGGTAACCCGTTCTGCAATAATTTTTCCCATTTTCAGCAGTTTTCAACTTTTAACTCTCGGGTCTACTCCTAGGCACTTCCGGGGTACTACATATAATGACAAGAGTGGAAAAGAAGAAATAAAGAAAACAAACCCTAGGTAAAGTTTCCTCCATTCTCCCTTCACTTCTCTGCGTTTTCTAATTTAAAACTATGATAATGAAATAAAATAACCTAGTGTTGAATTTATACAAAATGAAAACTAGCCGTGTGAAAACCACCTCTGTGCCACGGAGCTAAACGCCCTAAATGGCCTCCATGACACGAAGCCATCGCAGACACATTTCGAAAATTGGGAGTTTGGCATGGCATGGCCGAGGGATGGTGTGCGTCGCCTGGCATGGTCCAATACTGGACACGGAGAGCAACTGCCATGGCACGGCGTCATCGCGCAAGGCTACTTCCAGGCATGGTCCTCGCACGCACAGCACACTTGACGTTGGCATGCCATCCACCGGGCATGGCACATTTCCTGGGGCGCTGCCTACCCGATGTGGCACACTGGCATGTGCTTGCAGACCTCATCTCATGCACTATCTTTGTTTTCTCTTGGGCATTCTCTCCATGCTTTCTTCTTGCTCATGCATCATCATAATTAGACTCTTCTTAGCATATTACACCTGCAAACAAGGACTAATCATGTTGGTTAGTTCCGGCACACAATTATACACAACTACATGAGAATGTAATCAATTTAACATAACTAAAATTTAGACATAAAATAGCAGTTGGGCATGTAAATATACCCAAGATCACTAACTTACACTTAAAGCATTGTTCATCCTCGAACAACTCCATTACATCTCATGCACACGAAGGACTCACACATTACTAATTGATGCAAGATAACTCATATTAAGGTTGCAATGATCGTCTCAAATGGAAAGTGTAAAATAGAGCATGATATATATAACCAATTTAAATTCAAGCATAGCTAAGTTAAGACCTCCTAGCCTCAAGAATCCACTCTAAAATTAGCAAACTTATGCAATTTAACCAATAAAGAAGTCCGACATGAATTCCATCTTTCCTCAAACATGCACCCTCACAACAAGAGAGATACCCATTTTCACTCACAAATTTACAAGTTATAACATACCTGGGTATATGAATAAGAATTAAGCTCACTCTCACAAAGAATTCACATGCAACATGTAATGACCCATAAGCTTGCCCTTAGTGTTTTACTCCACTAATTTAGGAATGTCTGAAAGAAAGATCAAGTAGGACTTATCGGGTTGTAATGTAAGCTAAGGGACGGGTAGGTACTATTCTTCCTAATAATAGTGACTATCTCCTCTAAGCGCTTTTAATACATCACAATTTTCTCATTAACCACATTCTCTTCTTTCACTTCACCTCTTTCTCTTTTCATTCTCAATTTCCTTTTTGTTTTCCCATTTCATTAAGCACACTTATCGTATTAATACAGAGTAATCACATATTAGACATGTTTTCATTCTTGTTATCTTTTACTCCCTACCAGCACTTATGCATTTTAAACAAGTGCACCTCTATTCTTTTCTTCACTTCCATAACCACTGTTTCCCTTCTTTTTCAAGATTCTCACTCCTTTAACTATGTTGCATTTTCACTTAAGTGCTTAGGAGTTTTGGATCAATTTTAAGGCTATTGAAAGAAAAGGATTAAGCTTTTAATGTGTCTAATCAAAGAATAGGCTAATAGCTCAATGGAGCTAACTATGTTACACCTTGTAAGTTTCTATCATTTAACGGACGTGTGCATACGTATGTTGATATTTTTAGAGTATGAAGCATGCGATGAAGGGCTCAAGGGATGAATATACGAGCATGGCATCGAGCGAGCAGGATGTCGGGGCCGGAGGCCAGGCGCCTAGGGTGTCGAGCCGCGCCAACCAGCCTGGCGCTATGGGTGGCGCACCGCCCCCTAGGACACCACCAAACTTATATATATATATATATGAGATCAAGTGATTGAAGGCTTCATCCAAATATTTCAGGCAGCAAGGAAGAGAGAGGAGCGTAGTTTTTCTTTCATTTTTCATCAAATTATATCGCTAAACTCCGTCCAAATGCAAATTCACCTTGGATAATGAGCTCTAGGCCTATGAGAAGCATCTCTATAGAGTTATTTCTTGAAAATTCACTCAGTGTACTGGAACCCCAAAGGTTGTCGGAATTACCTCAAATTGAGTCCTAAGCGGCTATAGGCGATAAGTAAGCATTTCTCCCTTTTAAACTTTCGAGAAATTGTGAGTTTTTGGCCTAATTAAATAGAGTTGAATTATAGTTAATATTATTGAAGGATATCATCATTTTCTAAGTCATAGTATTTAAAATGGCCCTATTCTTTCGACATAAGGACTGCAATTGAGTGGAATCACCAGCTACAGATTGGAACTAATCGGATTGATGAGAATTGACATTAGAGGTATGTTAAGGCTAATCTCTTCGGTAAGTTATTCATGTCATATAGTAATACGACCTATATCCCTGTAAGAAAGCCAGAAGCATATATATTGTGATTAGCCGCTACTGTTAGGTTGGGATTAGCATTTATTATTTCTGTTGGGACTGACCCCACCCTATATAGCCTTCCGTCAACCAACCTCAAGGGTACTAGTTGTGTCATCACCTATGGGGATATATAGATTGCTCATAGGAGCTATATGTTGTCTGACAGGACAATATTTTGGCCCAAGGGCCATATTACAGTCCATCCACGAATGTGTTTCTACTTTTATGTCGTATCAGCATCACTGACCCTCTGTTGAGCCTTGTGTGTCCAGGTGCAGTTACAGGAGCCCAACGGGCTTAGACATAGCTACAGGAGCCCAGTGGGCTCAGTTGTAGACCGAGAGGCCAGGTAGGTTGGCTATAGTTACCCCTTGAATCATACAAACCATGCTATGGGTATATTGATTGAAGTGTACTCGTCAGGGCTTATGGGGGCCCAGGTGGGTTATTTTGTGTTGGTTGTACCTTCAAGGCTTATGGGGGCCAGGTAAGGTTCTTGTTTGCATTACTTACTTGTTAGTTATACAGCAGGTTGTGAGGCATTCAGGTTATAATTCTTATCCTTTCTATTGATCATTTTCAGTTTTGTTATCAGTATTATTCAGTCATTTTCATTACTGCCTTACATATTCGGTACATATTGTATTGACGCCCATCTTTGGGCCGCTGCATTACTTGCCTCTAGGTACGGATAGACATGGTTCAGGACCTTCCGAGCTGCCAACCAGAGTCAGCAGTCTAGTCAGCTCCTTTTCTCCGGAGTTGATAGTTAGAAAAGGTTTGTTCTTTTGTTGTACAGCTTTTAGGTAGGTCGGGACCCTGTCTCGGTCATTATTCCACTCTTAGAGGCTTGTAGGTTACAGATTCTCAATCGTTGGTTGTTGTTGTCCGTGTGGAGCCTATGTGTGTTATATATTGTATGTTGGTCGTGTGGGGCCTAGTTTAGTTAGTTAGTTAGCAGCCTTGCCAGCGTTTGTGTGAATATGATTGCCTGTTTTCATTCTATTATAACTAGACAGCATGGTGGCCTTGTCGGCCCGCATAGGATCCTTTTTATCGCCTTGTTGGTTAGGTTAGCTGTTTTCCTTTATAGGTGTTGCGTGTCCTTGTTGGCCCGAGAATGTATTTACAGCTGAGATATAGCAGTTTATTTTTTTTGTGTAAGTTGTTGGCAGGTAGCAAAGGTGCATATGCCCAACCAAGTCAGCCCAAGTCCCAGTATGGCATTAGATGCCAGTCATGCCTCCCAAGGTGAGGCGTGAAAAACTTGGTATCAGAGCAGGTCGTATCCTAGAGAGTCTTCAAGATGTGTCAAGTAGAGTCTTGTCTATGGGTGTGTTGTGCACCACATTCTATTGGCAAGAGGCTACGAGGCATAATAGCGTGGTTACCCTCCTTTCTCCTCTAGTCGTGCTATAGAGCTATGTTGTTTAGGGTAACTCCCTAAGCTTACATCATTCTTCTTATTTTCATAGGAATGTTGGACACACTACAGAACACAATTGGTCGGGAGCTAGATGTTGCAGAAGGAGAGGGCACTAGCAGGGTGCCCCAGTCAGAGCCAACCTGATCTGAGGGCGATAAGGAGACTTCATCCCAGTCTCCCCAGCATTCTCCGCCACTCTAGGAGCCCCCCAGGGCAGCAGATATCTCAGCACCACCCCCAGCAGTCCCTATACCTATACCCTCGGATCAGGAGGGTAGGAGCATTGTTTATATGCTGGCTTAGATTATGGTCGTTCAGCAGTAGCAAGTGGTACCAGTTGTTGTTGAATCAACTGGAGGACCTAGAAGTTCTAGGGTATGAGATTTTCTTGCTCTGAGTCCTCCACAATTCATGGGGACAAACCACAGAGAGGATCCTCAGGACATTTTGCACCAGTTACAGCAAATATTAAGGGTAATGCATGTTACGCCCGCAGAGACAGTTGAGTTGGCAGTATTTCGACTATGACACATAGCGGTGCTATGATATGAGAGTTGGGAAAGGTCCCGAGGTAGAGATGTACCCCTTCTGATGTGGTCTAGTTTTTCACAAGCCTTCATAGATCATTACTTGCCACGAGAAATCCGACAGGCCCGGGTGGATCAGTTTCTGCACCTGGAACAGAGTTCGATGAGTGTTCAAGAGTATAAAATGAGGTTTGACTCCTTGGACAATTATGCGCCAGCCTTTGTGAATACCATGCTAGCCAGGGTACATCAGTTTATCATAGGGTTGCTTCCAGAGTATGTGGAGACCTGTGTTACAGCTACCTTATGAAGAGGATATTGACATTTCCCGTATTTAGGATTTCACTTAGAATATTGAAGGGACTAGATGGCGTCAGCAGGAGGTGGAAAGGGCGAATCAGGAACAGCACTAGAGGGCTAGGCCCAGTGACATGCAGGCAGAATTTCAGGGCGGACCCAGGCCGCGAATATCAGGCAGGCCACCTAGACCTCCACCTCTGTAGCAACAAAATGGTAGATCAGATCATCAAGGATAGTCAGGTCCTGGCGAGAGCTCACGAGCATCAGGTTCCCAGCAGTAGAGGGGATCATATCAGAGCAGGCCTACTGTACGGCATTATAACATCTACGGTCAATGACATTTTGGGATGTGCAAGTACAGTTCTACTGCTTGTTATACTTTTGGATAAGAGGGTCATATGATGAGGGATTGTCCAGCTAGAGGTCAGGGTGATCGGGACTAGCCAAACAGGTCTTCAATAGGGTCACATGCTCCGGCACCTTCAGTGTGGCGTAGGCCCTCAGCTCCAACCAGTAAAGGCCGAGGTAGATCAGGGGCCTCTAGTTCTCGCGGTGGTCTGGATCGCACTTATGCTTTACCAGAACAACAGCAGTCAGAGTCATCACCAGATGTTGTGACAGGTATGTTGGATGTTTGCTCTCACTCAGTTTATGCTTTGATAGACCCAGGTTCCACTTTGTCCTATGTTACTCCATTGTGGCCCAAAGGTTTGGTATAATTCCAGAATTGCTTCACCCTTCTCGGTATCTACACCCGTTCGTGACTCTATTATTACCAAGAGAATTTACCGGGTTTGTACAATAGAGATTTTCGATCGCTAGACTTTAGCAGATTTAGTGGAGCTAGAAATGATTGATTTTGATGTAATCATGGGTAGGAATTTGTTAGCGCCATGTTACGCCAATGTGGAATGTTGGACTAGAACCATCCGATTTCACTTTCCAAGGGAGGTAGTGCGAGAATGGAAAGGCAATGCAGCTACGCCAAAAGGTAGGTTCATATCCTACCTTTGGGCGAGAAAGCTGATAGAAAAGGGTTGTATTTACCATATTGTTAGGGGTTCAGGATATGCAAGAAGAATCCCCAATTCTTCAGTCCATCTCGGTGGTTAATGAGTTTCCAGATGTGTTCCTAGATGAGCTCCCGAGTATTCCCCCAAAGCATGAGATCGATTTCTCTATCAATTTTCTACCAGGTACACAACCTATATCCATCCTTCCGTGTCAAATGGCTCACGCTGAGTTGAAAAGAATAGTCGAAAGACTTGTTAGATAAGGGTTTTATCAGGTCTAGTACTTCGCCGTGGGGTGCGCCAGTTCGGTTTGTGAGAAAGAAAGATGGCTCCTTACAAATGTGTATAGATTACCGGCAGTTGAATAAAGTTACTATTAAGAATAAATATCCTCTTCCAAGTATAGATGATTTGTTTGATCAGCTGTAGGGTCAAAATATTTTTCCAAGATTGACTTAAGGTCTGGATACCCCATCAAGTGTGAGTTTGGGAGAGAGATATCCCGAAGACAACTTTCAAGACCAGGTATGGTCATTTTGAATTCCCAGTTATGTCCTTCGGGTTGACAAATGCCCCAACAGTGTTCATGGATCTGATGAACAGCATCTTCAGGCCATATTTAGATCAATTTGTGATAGTGTTCATTGATGATATTCAGGTATATTCCCGATCAGAAGCTGAACACAGAGATCATCTGTGAACGGTGCTCCAAATCCTCAAAGACCGGCAGTTATATGCAAAGTTCTTGAAATGCGAGTTCTGGTTGAATTTTGTAACTTTCTTAGGCCATATTATATCAGATGTCGGTATCCTGGTCGACTCATAGAAAATCAAGGCAGTTAAGACATAGCCTAGACCTACAACTCTAATGGAGGTTCGTAGTTATCTAGGGTTATCCTAGTACTACAGAAGGCTTGTGGAAGGATTTTCTACCTTATCAGCACCATTGACCAGATTGACTCAGAAAGCAACCAAATTCCATTGGATCGACGCATATGAGCAGAATTCCAGGAGCTGAAAAACAGATTGACATCTCCACTAGTATTGGCCTTATCGGAGGGTTCAGAGGGTTATGTCGTATACTGTAATGCTTCAGGCATTGGGTTAGGGTGTGTTCTGATGCAACATGACAAGGTCTATGCTTCGAGACAGCTAAGGAAGCACGAAAAGAACTACCCCACCCATGATTTGAAAGTAGCTGCAGTAGTTCATGCTTTGAAAATTTGGAGGTATTACTTTTATGGTGTTCATGTGGATATTTTTACTGATCATAAAAGCCTCCAATATATCTTCACGCAAAAAGAGTTGAATCTGTAGCAGAGTCATTAGCTAGAATTGCTGAAAGACTACCACGTGAGCATCTTGTATCACCCAGGGAAGGATAATATTGTAGATTATGCCCTTAGCTGCAAATCTATGGGAAGTTTAGCACATCTGAGGCCAAAACAGCATAAAATCACTTAAAAGCTGCACCGGTTAGCCAGTTTAGCAGTCTGGGTAGTAGATTCAGAGGATAATGGGGTTGTGATTTAGAATACAGCAGTATCCTCTCTAGTTGTAGAGGTAAAGGAGCGACAGTACGAGGATTCTAATCTTGTACAGCTCATAGAAAAGGTTCAGCAGGGTGAATTATCGGCCTTCGAGTTAACGACAGATGGGTTCTTAAGATTTAGAGGTCGACACTGTGTTCCAGATGTAGCAAGGCTCCGCCAGTAGATTATGGCAGAGGTACATTATTCTCGTTACTCTCTTCATCCAGGTTCAACGAAGATGTACCATGATATAAAGGAGATATACTGGTGGCCTGGAATGAAGAAAGGCGTAGTTGAATTCGTAGCGTAGTGTTCTAATTGCCAGCAGGTAAAAGCTAAGCATCAGAAAACAGGCGGACTGACTCAAGCAATAGCGGTACCTATATGAAAATGGAAAGCAAATAATATGGACTTTATCACGGGGTTACCTCGCACCAGGCGTAAATCCGACTCCATCTGGGTCATTATCGATAAATGACGAAGTTAGCCCATTTCTTGCTAGTCAAGACTACATTTTCAGTTGAATACTATGCTAAGTTATATATCAAGGAAATAGTCCAACAACATGATGTTCCAGCATCCACGGACTACATGGCGTTCCAGCATCCATTATTTCTGACATAGGGGCACAATTTACAGCTAGATTTTAGCAGTCATTTCAGAAAGGTTTGGGGATGCAGGTTAATTTGAGTACAGCTTTCCACCCTCAGACAGACGGTCAGGCAGAGCGCACCATCCAAATGCTCGAGGATATGCTACGAGCGTGTGTGATAGACTTTGGAGGGAGTTGGGATGAGCATCTACCCTTTATTGAATTTGAATACAATAACAGCTATCATTCTGCTATTCAGATGGCGCCTTATGAGGATTTATATGGGTGAAAATACAGGTTCCCCATAGGATGGTTTGAAGTAGGGGAGGAAGGATTGATTGGACCCGATATGATATAGCAATTATAAGAAAAGGTAAAACTCATCAGAGAACGGTTGCTAACATCCCAGAGTCGTCAGAAGTCCTATTCCGATATGCGGTGTAGAGACTTGGAATTTAATGTTGATGATTGGGTGTTTCTCAAAGTTTTGCCAATGAAGGGCATGATGAGATTTGGAAAGAAGGGCAAGCTTAGCCCTAGGTTCATTAGCCCGTATCAAATCCTTCGAAGGATAGGCCGATTGGCATATGAGTTAGAACTGCCTTTAGAGCTAGAATCTGTTCATCCAGTTTTCCATGTATCAATGCTACAAAAATGTATAAGAGACCCATCTCGGGTTGTTCCGGTCGAGGATGTTCAAGTTACTAAAGAATTGTCCTACGAAGAGACTCCAGTTGCTATACTAGATCGGCAGGTTCATAGATTGATGAATAAAGATGTAACCTCCTTTAAAGTCTTGTGGAGGAATAGAAACGTAGAAGGGGTGACTTGAGAAGCTGAGGACGACATGAAGTCTAGATATCCTCACTTATTCCAAACCTGACCCAGATTATACAGTTGAGGTGAGATTGTTGTTCCAGATGTTACTCTATAGCTTATATTATTAGTACTATTCAGTTGTTCACTTTTATGTTGTAGAGTAGTTGTTTATAGCATCCTGTGAGACATCTATGTTGGACTTTTCTGAATTTTAGGTTTCTGGATAGTCCATATTACAGAGGAAACTCAATTACAAAGGAAACTCTACCGAAATTTTTCTAGCAATAGTAAAAGGAGTTGAGTCTTTTAAGTCTAAAGATTACATACGAGGATGAATGTTCCTAAGGGGGGATGATGTTACACCTCGTAAGTTTTTATCATTTAACGGATGCGTGTGTACGTATATTGAGAGTTTCAGAGTACGACACATGCGAGAAAGGATCGGGGGATGAATATACAAGCATGGCATCGAGTGAGCAGGAGGCTGGAGATGGAGGCCAAGCGCCGCGCCGTACCAGCCAGCCTGGCACTATGGTCAGCGTGTCGCGCCTCTTGGGTGGTGTTCCGCACCCCCTAGGCCACTGCCCAACTTATATATATATGAGATCAAGTGAAGGCTTCATTCAAATATTTCCCTCGGCAGAGAAGAAAGAGGAGCGTAGGTTTTCTTCTGTTTTTCATCAAATTACGTCGCTAAACTCCATCCAAATGCAAATTTACCTTGGATAACGAGTTCTAGGTCTATGAGAAGCATCTTTGCGGAGTTATTTCTTGAAAATTCACTCGGTGTACCAGAACCCCACCGATGTAAAGGTTTTCGAAATTACCTTAAATTGAGTCCTAAGCGGCTACAGGCGATAGGTAAGCATTTCTCCCTTTTAAACTCTCGAGAAATTGTGAGTTTTTGGCTGAATTAAATAGAGTTGAATTATAGTTAATATTATTGACGGATATCATCATTTGCCGAGTAATAGTATTGAAAATGTCCCTATTCTCTTAGCATAAGGACTGTAATTGAGTGGATTGCCGGCTACAGATTGGAACTAATCGTATTAACAAAAATCAACATTGGAGGTATGTTAAGGCTAATCTCTTCGGCAAGTTATTCTTGTCATACAGTAATACGACCTATATCTCTGTAAGAAATCCAGAAGCATGTATGTTATGATTAGTTGCTACCATTAGGTTGGGATTAGCATTTACTATTTCGGTTGGGACTGACCCCACCCTATATAGCCTTCCGTCGACCACCTGAGGGTTACTAGCTGCGCCATCGCCTATGGGGCTATATAAATCGCTCAGAGGAGCTATATGTTGTTTGAAAGGACTATATTTAGGCCCAAGGTCCATATTACAGTCCATCCATGAATAGGCTTATACTTTTATGTCGTATCAGAATCACTGACCCTCCGTCGAGCCTTGTGTGCCCAAGGTGCAGTTACAGGAGCCCAACGGGCTTAGACATAGCTACAGGAGCCCATCGGGCTCAGTTGCAGACCCAAAGGCCAGGTAGGTTGGCTATAGTTACCCATTGACTCATACAAACCATGCTGGGGGTATATAGATTGAAGTGTACTCGTCGGGCTTATGGAGGCCCAGGTGGGTTATTTTGTGCTGGTTGTACCTTCCAGGCTTATGGGGGCCAGGTAAGGTTCTTGTTTGTATTACTTACTTGTTAGTTATACAGCAGGTTGTGAGGCTATTCAGGTTATAACTCTTATCCTTTTTGTTGATCATTTTTAGTTCTATTATCAGTATTATTCAATCATTTTCATTACTGCCTTACATATTCGGTACATATTGTATTGACGCCAATCTTTGGGAAACTGCATTACTTGCCTTCAGGTGCAGACAGACGTGGTTCAGGACCTTCCTAGCTGCCAGCCAGAGTCAGCAATCTAGTCAGCTATTGTCACAACCCGAACGTACCCCCGAATCGTAAACACGATACAAGGACCCCGAGAGACCCCAAGTAAACCCATGGCACATGAATTCCACTAATCTCATTTAAATAAACAAAATAATAAGCATAAAACATCGCGGAAATGTAACCATGACATAACATCAGGAAATACCAAACATTTACAAAAGCTGAATACTACTCATTTGTCTGAAAGCCTCTAATACATAAGATGGGTTGATGGGACAACATCCCCAACTAACCCGAGCAATACTGAAACATAATCAATAGGAAAGTTTATCAAATGGCCCTCGGAACATGAGGACTCACCAACAAGCTGATGTAGGCTGGAATAGACTAACGATGAGGATGAGCCTGAGATCCGGACCCTGTATCATAAAATGATATAGCATAGAAAGTATGCGGTCAGTATGTGGAATATACTGAGTATGCAAGGTAAGTAAAACGGACATTTTAAAATTAAAGTAAACTCATAAATAGACATAGGAGAAGGACATTATGCTTACATCAAATCTTCGTAACAAAACATAAAGCTCAAGACTTTCAAATCATTCATAAATCATTCACTATCATAATTGTAAATAACTTTATCATAATATAACTTGAGCCAATAACATACACATAATAATGCATAATACATGCGGAACAATGGGAGAACTAGTCATAACTGACACCATCATGGTAGAGTCTTTCATGATGCCCCACTATCTCGCCCAAGTGGGGGTTATATCACATTTGAGGGGATCATTATCATTAAATCATAACATTTACAACCCACGATCGCACGTGGTTATGAGACACCGGCGTAGTTCTTTGAACGTCGGGCTACTCGGTGCTAGACACGGCTCATAAAAACATGCATATAGGCACATACATAAATCATTATCATCATGCATAAAAATTCATTGTCTAAGATATAACATTTATCATTATTGATCCCCTTTAAAACATGCTTAGCCAAGAATTAAAGCCCTTTCATTGGCCAACATCATAAATCGATAAATCATGAAATTCGTTTCATAAATCATAAATCATTCTTCATCATGTGGGCATTGCCCAATAATTTCCATGAACTTCCATAAATGGAAAATTTAGATTTTAAAAGCTTGACACATGAATTAAACAAAATAATAATAAAACCTACCCATCATGCATATTTCCATAAATAAAACTCAATTAAAACATACCCATAAGGAGAAATCACATTGACATGCTTTGGGTAAAACCCCATGGAATTTGAGTAGGAGAATTCATGACTTTAACCGAAATTGGGCATGGGGTGAGGAAGAATTCCACCCATTTTAAAACCCTACATACCTGCGAAATAGATAGGCTTATGGTTTCTTGAGCACCCACAAAGAAATTGAAGAAAATTTGGGGAAGAAGGCCTTGAATCTCCCAAAAACCTCTCTAAAATCCTTGCATGAGAATTGGCATGCAATAGGGACTTAACTCCTCTTATCACACTCCGAAAATATCCAAAACGACGTAGTTTAAGCCTTAGGTACTTAGAAAATTACGGAAACACCCTCATTAAAACGCAGGAAATCTCTGGTCACCAGTCCTCACTAGGGACCTAACGGGTCATTGCCACAGGGCACGACTCGTGGACTTGATTCGTTGAGTCCATGCCCAAAACTAAAAGGGAACCCCATGGGTGACTTCACGAGTCGTGAGGTTAAACTACGACTTGTGGCCTCCACTCCCCATCCCAATCTTGGCAAACCTCCAAGGTTGACCACGAGTGACCTCACGAGTCGTGAGGTCTTACCACGACTCGTGGTCAGGCCCATGGCCTCCTCACTTAGACTTTGCCAAACCAAGCTGACCATGAGTCACTTCACGAATTGTGGTCACTCCTCACGACTCACCTCACGAGTCTTTCTGTGACCTGATGTGAATTTTCAGTGTTTCTCAGTTTTCACTTTTGGGTCTGATCCTTGGGTTCCCGAGGTATAACAATATCTCCCCCTTGGGAACATTCATCCTCGAATGTTAGAAACATGCAGAAAACTCAAAAACAAGCTATCACCATATATGATTATCAATCATTTAAGTTGAAAACTAACGGAATGACTACCCCCGAAAGAAACTACATAGCTAAACTGAATTCATACATCACATACATTTGCCATATCATAAAACAAACTTGTACACATGAACTGAATGGGAAAAGATGATTAAAGGTTTAGGACAAAACTGATACCTCAAATTGATACGGAGCCGGTAAGGAATAAATGAGGGTATTTAGCTATTATATCTGCTCCGGTATCCCACGTAGCTCTCTCAACATGTTGATTTCTCCATAATACTTTAGCAGAAGCTACTTCTTTATTCCTCAGCCTCCGAACCTGCCGATCCCAGATTTCAATGGGAATTTCTCCATAACTGAGGTTGTCCCTCACTCCAATGCTGTCTACTGGAACCACCAAGGCTGGATCACCCAAGCACTTCTTCAAAAGTGACACATGAAAGAGATACCTCCGAGGGCAAATCCAACTCATACGCCACTTTGCCAACTCTCCTCACAACCAGGTAGGGGCCAACATAGCGGGGACTGAGTTTACCTTTCTTTCCAAACTGCATGACTCCCTTCATAGGAGATACCTTTAGAAATACCCAGTCGTCCACATCAAACACCAAATCTCTTCTCCTCACATCAGCATACGATTTCTGACGACTCTGAGCGGTTTTCAACGGGTCCTTTATCAACTGAACCTTCACCATCACCTCAGGAACCAAATATGGTCCTATCATAGCTGCCTCACCAACCTCAAACCATCCGATGGGAGATCTACACCTCCGCCCGTAAAGAGCCTCGAATGGTGCCATCTGGATACTGGAGTGGTAACTGTTATTATAAGCAAACTCGATCAAGGGAAAATGATCATCCCAACTACCTTTAAAATCCATAACACATGCCCTCAATATATCCTCAAGGGTATGAATGGTTCATTCTGCCTAGCCGTCTGTTTATGGATAGAAGGTCGTACTGAGCTTAACCTGCGTCCCAAGCCCTTTTTTAAAAGAACGCCAAAATTGAGAGGTAAACTGAGTACCTTGGTCCGAGATAATGGACAAGAGAAGTCCATGAATTCGAACCAACTCCTGAATATACAACTTAGCATAATCATCCGCTGAATCTGTGGTCTTGACCAGTTGGAAATGTGCAGCCTTGGTTAACCTATTGACCACCACCCAAATAGAGTCGAATTGCCGGCGAGTACGGGGTAGACCTGTAACAAAATCCATATTAATCTCTTCCCACTTCCAAGTGGGGATGCTGATATCCTGAAGTACGCCTCCCAGCCTTTAATGTTCGACTTTCACTTACTGGCAGTTTGGACATTTTGCTACGAACTCCGCAATATCTTTCTTCATACCATCCCACCAATAAATTCCTCCCAAATCCCGATACATTTTCGTGGATCCTGGATGAATAGAATATTTGGTACCATGTGCCACATGTAATATCCGAACTCTTAAATTATCGACGTCTGGAACACATAGTCGACCCTGGTACGCAGCACACCATCTCCCCCTTGGGAGATAACCTCCACCTTCTGACTTCGCATCGCCTCCTTTATCTTCCTCAATATTGGATCCTCATCTTGCCTGGATTTAACTTCAACTACCAAGGATGATTTTGACCCGTTATGCACAACAACACCGCCATAGGTCGAATCGATCAATCTAACTCCCAGCCTTGCGAGTCGGTGGACATCCCTCACCAACTCCTTCCTTTCCTCATCCACGTGGGACACACTTTCCATGGAGAGTCTACTAAGCGCATCCAAAACCACATTAGCCTTTCCCGGGTGGTAAAGGACACTCATGCCATAGTCCTTAAGTAGTTCCAACCACCTCCTTTACCGAAGATTTAGATCCTTCTATGTGAACACATATTGCAAGTTCTTGTGATCTGTAAATACATCCACGTGGACCCCATACAAGTAATGCAGCCATATCTTCAATGCAAACACCACCGCGACCAACTCAAGATCATGGGTCGGGTAATTCTTTTCATGAACTTTCAGCTGTCTCGAGGCATATGCTATCACCTTCCCACATTGCATCAACACGCATCCCAGCCCAACTCTTGAAGCATCACAACACACTACAAAGCCATCAGTACCCTGGGGTAAGGTCAACACTGGTGCTGAAGTGAGTTGGGTCTTCAACTCTTGGAGGCTTTTCTCACAAGCATCCGACCATTGGAATTTCACCTTTATCTGAGTCAACTTAGTCAAAGGTGCCGCAATTGATGAGAATCTCTCCACGAACCTTCGGTAATAGCTTGCTAGGCCCAAAAAACTCCAAATTTCTGAAGGATACACCGGTCTGGGCCAATTCTTCACCACTTCGATCTTCTGGGAATCTACCCTTATGCCTTCACTTGATACTACATGTCCCAGAAATGCTACCGAGTCTATCCAAAATTCACACTTGCTAAAATTTGCATACAGCTGACGATCCTTGAGGGTTTGCAGCACTATCCTCAAATGAGTGGCATGCTCCTCTTCACTCCGGGAGTATAAAAGAATGTCGTCGATGAACACGATCACGAACATATCCAAATATTGCTTGAACACCCTGTTCATTAAGTCCACAAAAGTTGCAGGAGCATTGGTTAGCCCAAAAGACATAACAACAAATTCATAGTGACCATACCAAGTCCTAAATGCTGTCTTCAGGATGTCACTCTCCCGAACTGTAAGCTAATGATTCCCGGACTTGAGATCGATCTTGGAGAAGCAGTTGGCACCCTGAAGCTGGACAAACAAATCTTCGATCCTTGGTAAGGAGTACCTATTCTTAATGGTAACCTTGTTCAATTGCCGATAGTCAATACACATGCGAATGGAACCGTCTTTCTTCCGAACAAATAGAACTGGTGCACCCCATGGAAACTGGCTCGGTCTAATGAAGCCCTTATCCAAAAAATCCTTTAACTGATCCTTCAATTCCTTCAGCTCGGCTAGAGCCATCCTATAAGGAGGGATAGAAATAGGCTACATATCTGGCAATAGATGAATACCGAAATCAGTTTTCCTTTCCGGAGACACCTGGAAAATCCTCGAGAAATACCTCCGGATATTCGCATACCACAGGAACTGACTGAATAGTCGAGGTCTCGTACTCCATATCCTTAACCCTAACTAGGTGGTACATACACCCCTTCGAGATCATCTTCCTAAACTTAAGATAGGAAATGAACTGACCTGTTGGCATAGCCGAACTACCCTTCCACTCCAAAACTGACTCACCTAGAAAACGAAACTCCATGGTATGGGTCCTATAATTAATTGAAGCATAACATGCAAACAACCAATCCATAACCGAAATGATGTTGAAATCAATCATGGCCAATTCTACTAAGTCTACAGAGGTAAGCTTATGCATTACCGTAATGGGGCAACCTCTATATAACCGCCTAGCTACAACTGAATCACCGACTGGAGTAGATACAAAGAATGGTTCTGACAAAATTTCAAGACTAACTCCAAAACTACTAGCAATGTAAGGGGTCACGAAAGACAATGTAGCTCCCGGGTCTAGCAAGGCATAAACATCAATATGAAAGACACAAAACATACCAGTGACCACTTCTAGTGAAGTCTCCTGCTCCTGGCGCGAGGCAAGGGCATAGAATCAGTTTTGGCGCTGACCGCCTCCCCCACTAGTAGATGCTCCCGTGGAGCTAAACGGGCTAGAGTTGCTGCTGTTCTGGTGGTCTGTGCTCGACCCCTATCATCACCCTTTCTGGCATATGGACATACTCGTCGCATGTGCCCCGATCTACCACACCCGAAGAAGACATCCAAACCCAGCAGGCACTCCCCGGTGTGACTCTTGCCACACTTCCTGCAGGTTGGAGAGGTATACTCTAACTGAGTGCCCCTCTGATCCCTCGACCCTGAAGCCCTGCTCCTCTGATCACCCCTGGGTGTAGATGGAACACTAGTTGATGATGGTGCTAGGGCTAGTGACCGGTGCTGAAACTGTGGATGGTAGCCACTGCCGGACCTCTGATGTGAAAACCCATGGCTATCTGTCCAAGCTCTCTTTGCCTCCCTCTCCCTCGCATGAGCCGCCTCTATCTGTTGGGCATACAACACTATGCGAGGAAAGTCCATATCCTGATATAGCATGGAAGTCCTACAATCCTTGTCTAAATAACCGGCCACGCCATGAACAAACCGGCTCACTCGCGCCCTCTGATCCATCACCAACTCTGGTGAGTACTTTGACAACCGGGTGAACTCAAGCGAATACTCCAGCATGGTCATCTTTCCTTTATTGAGGTTAACAAACTCAGCTGCTTTCAATTCCCTTATCTCCCTAGGGAAGAACCTATCAAGAAAGGCCATGTGGAACTCATCCCAGCTGATAGGGCCCGCTCCCACTACTCTGCTGTCCTTTGATTGCTTGTACCAAATATGAGCGACCTCTTTTAGCTGATATGAGGCCAAGTCTACTCACTCCCAATTCGTCACCCCCATAACCTGAGTGACCTTCAAGATACCTTCAATGAACTCGTGTGGATCCTCATCCACCTTTGATCCCATGAACTCGAGAGGGTTCATCCTCAAGAAGTCTCTAATCTGAACTGCCGCTGCATTTCCATTCTGTGGAACCTACACAACAGCCTGCTGATTGACCTAAGCGGTCAAGGCCTGCGCCAACATCTGAATCGCTGCCCAAAACTCAGCGTGGGCAGTTGGCTCTGGTGCTTGGGGCTCTGGGACAGGTGGGGCTTGCTGATGACCATGGTTATTTCCATCTCCATGGTCTTCATCATTCCCATTCCTCCTTTCGTTCATTCTCTTAGGATCCATAATTCTGCAATCACAATCGCACGAATTAGAAGGATGGAAAGGATTTTCATCGCACGACATAGAACATGAAAGAAGGGAACATTTTCTAAACGTTTAGTAGCCTCTTTGTCATAGGTGTGGCGCACTTCACAACCATGAAAAAGACTCTACCTAATGCGACTTTCCGAGTCCCTAGGACACTTCAAACCTATGGCTCTGATACCAAGTTTGTTACGACCCAAATGTATACCCGGATCGTAGACACGAGACAAGGGACCCCGAGAGACCCCAAGTCAACTCATGGAACATGCATTCCACTAATCTTATTTAAATAAATGAATTAATAAGCATAAAACATCGCAGAAATGTAACCATGACATAACATTAGGAAATACCAAACATTTACATAAGCTGAATACTACTCATTTGTCCGAAAGCCTCTAATACGTAAGATGGGTTGATGGGACAACATCCTCAACTAACCCAAGCAATACTGAAACATAATCAATAGGAAAGTTCATCAAACAGCCCTCAGAACATGAGGACTCACCAACAAGCTGATATCGTAGGCTGAGATGGACTAAGGATGAGGATGAGCCTGAGATCCGGACCTTGTATCATAAAATGATACAGCATAGAAAGTATGCATTCAGTACGTGGAATGTACTGAGTATGCAAGGTAAGTAAAATGGAAATTTTAAAATTAAACTCATAAATAGACATAGGAGAAGGACATCATGCTTGCATCAAAATCTTCGTAATAAAACATAAAGCTCAAGACTTTCAAATCTTTCATAAATCATTCATTATCATAATTGTAAATAACTTTATCATAATATAACTTGAGACAATAACATAAACATAATAATGCATAATACATGTGGAACAATGGGAGGACTCGTCATAACCGACACCATCATGGTAGAGCCTTTTATGATGCCCCACTGTCTCGCTCAAGTGGGCAAAGCCGACCCTGGCTTGCTAGGCGAAGGTTGTGCATAATGCATGATATCACATTTGAGGGGATCATTATCATTACATCATAACATTTACAACCCACGGTGGCACGTGGTTATGAGACACCGGCGTAGTCCTTTAAATGCGGTGTTGCTCGGTGCTAGACACGGCTCCCAAAAACATGCATATAGGCTTATACATAAATCATTATCATCATGCATAAAAATTCATTGGCTAAGATATAACATTTATCATCATTGATCCCCTTTAAAACATGCTTATCCAAGAATTAAGGCCCTTTTCATCGGCTAACATTCATAAATCGATAAATCATGAAATTCATTTCATAAATCATAATCATTCTTCATCATGTGGGAATTGCCAAATACTTCATCATACTCAATTATTTCAAAATATACTCATAAACATGGGTCTCTTGGATTCATGCATTTCCATAATTGATAACTTAAAATAATGAATATTCATCATAAATCATAATTTCCATGAACTTCCATAAATGGGCAATTTAGATTTTAAAAGCTTGACACATGAATTAAAAAAAATAATAATAAAACCTGCCCATCATGAATATTTCCATAAATAAAACTCAATTAGACATACCCATAAGGAGAAATCACATTGACATGCTTTGGGTAAAACCCCATGGAATTTGAGTAGGACAATTTATGACTTCAATCGAAATTGGATATGGGTAAGGAAGAATTCCACACATTTGAAAACCCTACATACCTGGGAAATAGATAGGCTTATGGTTTCTTGATCACCCACAAAGAAATTGAATAAAATTTAGGGAAGAAGACCTTGAATCTCCCAAAAACCTCTCTAAAATCCTTGCATGATATGGGCATGCAATAGGGACTTAACTCCACTTATCACACTCAGAAATATCCAAAACAATGTATTTTAGTCCTTAGGGACTTAGGAAATTACGGAAACACCCTCATTAAAATGCAGGAAATCTCTGGTTGCCAGTCCTCACGAGAGACCTAATGGGTCATTGCCACAGGGCACGACTCGTGGCCTTGATCTATTGATTCCACTGCCCAAAACTCCAAGGGAACCCCACGGGTGACTTCACGAGTCGTGAGGTCAGACCACGACTCGTGGTCACCTTCTGTGGCCTCCACCGCCCCTCCCAATCTTGCCAAACCTCCAGGGTTGACCATGGGTGACCTCATGAGTCGTGAGGTCTGACCACAACTCGTGGTCAGGCCCGTGGCCTCCTCACTCAGACTTTGCCAAACCAAGCTGACCATGAGTCACTTCACGACTCGTGGTCGCTCCTCATGACTAACCTCATGAGTCATTTTGTGACCTGGTGTGAATTTTTAGTTTTTCTTCATTTTCACTTCCGGGTCTGATCCTTGGGTTCTCGGGGTATAACAACTCCTTTTCTCCGAAGTTGATAGTTAGGAAAGGTTTATTCTTTTGTTGTACAGCTTTTGGGTAGGTCTAGGCCCTGTCCGGATCATTATTTCACTCCTAGAGGCTTGCAGGATACAGATTCTCAGTAATTGGTTGTTGTTGGCCATGTGGAGCCTATGTGTGTTATATATTGTATGTTGGCCATGTGGAACCTAGTTTAGTTAGTTAGTTAGTAGCCTTGTTAGCGTTAATCTGAATATGATCTCCTATTTTCATTTTGTTATAACTAGACAGCATGGTGGACCTTTCGACCCGCATAGGATCCATTTTATTGCCTTGTTGGTTGGGTTAGCTGTTTTCCTTTGTAGGTGCTGCGTGGCCTTGTCAACTTAAGACTTTATTTACAGCCAAGATATAGCAGTTTGTTTTCTTGGTGTAAGTTGCTGGCAGGCACCAAAGGTGCATATACCCAGCCAGGTCAGCCCAGGTCTCAGAATGGCATTAGGCGCCAGTCATGCCTCCCAAGGTGGGGTGTGAAAAACTAGGGTTAGACATCAAAGGTAGATAAGGCAAAGAATAAAAAATAGGCTCATCCAAAGAAATTCCTAAATCATCTCTTACAACTAAGATCCCTCATTTCACTTTGCAAACACACCAGGCAAGTTCTAGACATTATATGATAGCATGGAATATACAAAAACCTTACACTCACAGTAGATGCTCAATTCAAGACAGACCCATACAGACTCGCAATACAGCTCACATGAATTCAAAATTAAGCAATAAGCATACAAAGTCACATTCCTAAGCCTAAGTGTCTCAAACAAAGTCCTACAACTGCTCAACATGCTTCACAATTACAAATCTACTTGCCTCTTACAATCATGTACAACACTCAACAAGAGCATCAAGCAATCAACAAGTTAAGGGTTCCAAAACAGAAATCTATTGACTAATTTTTCCTCAAGACGGTCATCATCCATCCATCGTCGGGAAAAGTCCTTAACTATGACTAAAAATAGCTATATATAGACAATCAAAAACTTTATTCTCGGTTCAAAGTTTCACCCCTTCAGAAAAGAACTGAAAAAAATCAAAGGGTGGGTAAAATGTGCTCAACTCAAACTTTTTCATCACACATTAGTATACCAAGCACCAAATTCACCCGAAATCAACTTCACAAAAATTCTTAAATTACCCCTCACCCCACACTTAGATTATGCTATGTCCCAAAGCATGAATTAAATTTAAAACAAAGGTGAGAGATACTTCATGAGGCATTTAAGCTTAGCAGCAGCATGTTGTTCCTCTAATTTTGAACATATGGGTCACCGACCCCACACTTCTATTTTGCCATGCTCCTTAGCTTCTTCTTCTAAGGGTGCTCAGACTTCCCCTCAATCTGTGCTTAACTCACAAAAACAAAAAAAAAGTGAAAATTAAAAACAAAGGAAAAAGAAATCATACCTATGGTACCCTTGAGTTGCCTCCCAAGCAGCGCTTGATTTTATATCGCGGCACGACGTGAACCATCCTTTTCAAGATGTTCTCAAACAATTCTTCCCTTTTGGGAACCATCTTCTCTTCTTTTTTGAATTTAGAGGGAACATCCTCCATACTCTTCCTCCTCATCTCCATCACTTCCTTTACCATCACATCCTTCAAAGTATTACCCACAGCAGACTTGGGCTCAATTGTTAAGTTGTCTTACAAAAGTGGACCCATGGAATCCACCACCCCACACTTAGCATCTGTCACTACACTAATCTTGCAAAGATCTCGGTAATGTGTTGGAGGTGGATTTCCTGGTACACCCAGAACATCTCCTCCTCACCATTCACCCTCATTTTAAGGGTGCCAGCTTTGACATTAATAATAACTCCACTAGAATCCAGGAATGGACATCCCAGGATGAGAGGTACCTTGTCATCAACCTCAAAATCTACAATTACAAAATCAGCAGGTATGATAAATTTACCTATTTTAATAAGCAGGTCCTCAATAATCCCTTCTGGGGCCACCTTCAACTTGTCCGCCAGCTGCAGTATCACTCTTGTGGGTCTTGGTTTACCCAAACCAAGTGTATTAAATAGAGATAGGGGAATCAAATTCACTGTCGCCCCTAAATCACATAAGGCCCTCACTATATCTGTTTCACCTATTTGTACGGGGAGGGTGAAACTCCCTAGGTCTTTGAGCTTTTTGGGCATCTTGCTCGTTACCCTAAAACTGCACTCCTCAGTGAGTGCAGTTTGGACATCCTCCAGCCTCACCTTTTTGGCCACCACATCCTTCAAGTACTTAGCGTACTTAGGCATTCCCTGCAAAACATCAATTAGTGGCAAATTTATGTGAAGTTCTTGAAATATCAAAGAACTTCTTAAACCATGCATCCTCCTTGCTCTTCTTGAGCCTTTTTGGGAATGGTGGTTGTGGTCTCTGTATAGGCTGCACTATTGATTGTGCATTATCTGTTGCGACCTTCTTCTCTGTGCTTCTGTCAACTAATGGACCGGGCTTAATCAACTCTGGTTGCACCTCATTCTTCTTCTCTTTTTGTGGTGCATCTACCAGTTGTTTGACACTTCTCAAACTAATAGCCATGACCTAACGTGGGTTTGTGTCTGTATCACTGGGTAAGCCCCCCGGCAGTTTCTTATGTTGTGCAACTACAAACTGACCTATATGCTTCTCCAAGTTTTGGGTTGCCAACTGCTGATTTTTAAGCTCAGTTGCCATTTTTTCTTGATCAACTACTATCTGAGTCTGGCTAGCCATGATCTTCTGCAACGTCACCTCAATGTTGCTAGATTAGCCACTAGCCTGCCTATTCTGCTGTTGATACTATCGTTGCGGTTGCTGATAGCTCTGACTCTACCCCTGATTTCCACCCCAAGCAAAGTTGGGGTGATTCTGCTAGTTCCTTTTGTAGGTATTCCCATAGTTCTAATTATTCCTCAGCACGTTACCTACAAAGTTCACCGACTCTAGATTTTCCTCGCATGAGTCTGCACAATGCTCGTTGTTGCCACATATCTCACACCAGCTAGGAGTTTGTTGAACTGCATTAACCTGTGCTTTTCCTATGTCATACCCATCTTGCTGAACTAAGTCATCATTTGATACTGAAACAAAGCTAGTTGGGCTGCCAATGTGTTTTTCCTGTCAACCTCAGTCAATCCGGCTTCTCTCTTACCTTCTCCCCTCGATGATTCACTATGCCACTCTGAATTTCCTTGTGCAATCCTATTCAACAGAGTGTACAGTTTGTCATAGTTCTTCTCAAGTGCTTGACCACCCGATGCGGAGTCTAGTAGAATTTTTGTATGTAGGTCTAGACTCTCCACAAAAGTATGGGCTAACATTTCATTAGACTACTGATGGTGCGGGCAGTCTCTCAGCAAGGACTTAAACCTATCCCGAGCCAAATACAAGTTCTCCTCCGGCCTTTTCTTGAAACTAAGTATCTCACTTCTAAGATTTGTTGTCTTGCTGAAGGGAAAGAATCTAATGAGGAACTTCCTTGCTAGGTCCCCCCAAGTAGTGATGGAGTTTGGTGGCTCTGTCTTTAACCCCCTCTTTGCCTCTCCCAAAAGTTAAAATAGGAAGAGGGTAAATCTAACATAATCAATTGACACTCTGGTGGGGACGAAGGTGACACTGATCTCCAGTAAGTTTTGCAGGTGTTGCTTTGGGTCCTCATGTGTCATTCCTATAAATTGCCCACTCGTGTGCAGCAACTGCACCATATTCTATTATAGCTCAAATCAACCTCCAGGCTCCGGTCTATAGATACTAGAGGTCACATTCATCACGAGTGGGATTGCCACTTCGCGCACTAGTCTAGTGCCATTACTGAGGGTGCAACCTCGTCCTGTTGAACCTGGTGAATTGGGTATAGAGCTGCACCCTCCCTTTTTAGCTGTCGCAACCTTCATTCAGGTTCAGGATAGGGTTCAACTAGCTCTCTATCCCTTGCCAGCTTGCTACAAGGACTAACCTATTACCTGCAAATAAGCATAATAACACCAAGAATTTTTAACACTTCAGAAAAATAAAAATAACACAAAAATTAAAATTCACCAAATATTGCAAGTCTGCGGCAATGTCCCCAAAAACTTGTTCGCGCTCCAGCGCACGCAAGTGCACGAGGTTGTTCAAGTAGTAAAGTGACTCTGAAGAGCCGAATGTCAAATCCACAGGGACTAGTCTTTTAGTGAATTTACAAATTCAAGTGTTAATTCAAATTCCAAAAGTGTTGGTTTTTTTCAAGATTCATAGTTTGTTACTAATCTAAATGGTGATCACAAAATATTTTGGAAAACAATAATAAGAAGCATCTAAAGTTAAGACCTAACAATCATGTAATGCTGCATTCATATTGGTTCAAGTACGGAATTTCATTTGTTGTCTCACAAGTTAATTTTCATGTTCATGGTCTTTTGAGCCTCTACACTTAGATGAATTAGCCTCACAACTACATCGTTGAGCGGGGATATGACAACATAATTCATAAGCAATTATCTATGTGTGGTGGTTCATGGGGTTAAAGCCCTTGGCTATGGACTTTCAAACATCTAACCATTTAACCCATAATTAACTTCACAACTACATCTAAGAGTGGTGATGTGACAATTTAATTCCAAGTGTCTAGCTATCGTCCCGTTTTACAACCAAGCAAGGCGAATTAGGTATATTTCTATCCTAACTACTTATCAAGTCTTGAAGGATTGAACTTACTTCCTACATTTCAAATTCTAACTTTATGTTTTACCCTTTCGAGTTTTTGCCTAAGATTAACACATGTATTCTGATGGTGATTAATCATTAAAATAGTAAAAACAAAAATGTAAGACAAACAACCATGAAAACTTGAACCAACTACGAATTTAAGCAATTACAATCATATTCTGTGGCCTCAACCCTAGAAGAAGGGTTTTAGCCACTCATGTTCATACGAAAAATCAAAAACATGTTTGAATTCATATAGTTGCAAGAGTAGAAAAGAAGAAATAAAGAAAACAAACCCTACGTAGAGTTTCCTCCGTTCTCCCTTCGCTTCTCTGTATTTTCTAATTTTAAAACTGTGATAATGAAATAAAATAACCAAGTATTGAATTTTATACAAAATGAGAACTATTCGTATGAAAACCACCTCCGTGTCACAGAGCTAAACGCCCTAAGTGGCCTCTGTGACATGGAGCCATCGTTGACACATTCTGAAAATTGGGTGTTTGGCATGGCATGGCCGAGGGTTGGTGCGCATCACCTGGCGTGGCACACTACTGGACGCAAAGAGAAACTGTCGTGGCAAGACGCCATCACGCAGGGCTATTGCCTGGCATGGTCCTCCGTACACAGCACACTTGACATTGGCATGCCATTCGCCAGGCGTGGCGCGCTGCCTACCCGTTGTGACACACTGGCATATGCTAGTAGTGCACATCTCGTGTACTATCATTTTTTTCTCTTGGGCATTCACTCCATGCTTTCTTCTTGGTCACGCATCACTATAATTAGCCTCTTTTAGCATATTACACCTACAAACAAGGACTAGTCATGTTGGATAGTTCCAGCACACAATTATACACAACTACATGAGAATGTAATCAATTTAATCGACAAACATAACTAAAATTTAGACATAAAATAGAACTTTGACATGTAAACATTCCCAAGATCAATGAAGGAGAAGATTTAGGGTTAATAAATAGGAAAATACGAGAGAAACTTTGTGAAAATAAGGACAAAAATTAAGAAAAATGAGTATTTTTATATTTTTTATGGAGTAATCTGATGTGGAAAAAGTTTTACTCCCTCACACGCCTAAATGAGCTTGTAGTCAGTTTCTAAGCCATGTGGATGTTAAAGGTACTCGTGATAATAGAAAAAATAACTTCAAGGAGGTATTTAATTTGATGCATAGTTTAGGTGTTCACTAAATAAAAAGTTATATGGGGATTTCAAGTATTTCCGTCTTAAGAAAAACATTGAAAATGTGTAATTATTATCTTTACAGATTGGAAAAAATATAAAAAGACAAAAAAGAGAATCCAATTAATACTATGACTTTTTTCAAATCCTTCTGAAAAAGGAACATAAATTTTTTTACTTTTTTGTTATTTGATATCATTTTCATCAAACAATGTGATGATTTTATTGCTATAAATACATCATTGGTGTTGAGACCCAACATAGCATTTTCCTATTTTCTGTAATTTATGATTTAGAAATGGCTGGAGTGGATCCTCTACCCAACACTGATGTTCCTAACCATGAAAAAAAAGTTTCAGGAAATATGGATGATAGATCAACTTGAAGAATTTGTCTCTCTTCAACTTCATCTACTGCTCGAGAACCTCGAAGTTAATCTGAAGAAAGCTAAAAAAAATTGACGCTCCAACTATAGGAGCATGGTATTGTATTCCCCTATAGAATCATTAAATTTGTCTGGGCTCCTGTGGAGGCTTGGAAAAACCCTTCGTCTGGTTTCAATATTGGGCCATCTGGATTGCCAATGAAGAAGAGAGAGCACTCCCCAAGCCAAGGATGAGTGCCAAATAGAAGATGCGCAAGCTATTCTATCAAAAGGAGAAAGCAAGGGAGTAAGATTTTAAGTTTCATTAGGATAAATCTCCCGTTAAGTTATTGTATCTATCATTTTAATCTTATGTTATAGTATGTTTATTATGAAATAGAATGAATAAAATATATGTCTCTTGTTTAGTAAGTGATAGTTTATCATTCATTGAAATTTAAATGTAAATGTTGAATGTACAATAGTAAAAGATAAAATTTGAATAACACAAAAAGAAAATGTCAGTTAGATTGAAATATAAATGATCTCATTAAAATAAATAAGAATCTTAAAAAAATATATTTACACGCACATCCGTAAGTCTAAATATGTTCTATCTATTCAATATTCATGTTGTTGATACTAAATATTTTTTCGTTAACTTTTTTTAAAAAATAATTATAAGAGTAAAAGGAGTAGTAGTGTAATACCTGAAAAAGTCCCTAAGATCATATCCGAGACTTGCAATAGAAATGAGCAGGAAAAGTGGCACCAAGCCATTGGATGACCAGCAGAACGAGCCATCCTATGGACAACGGCTCGTTGGTTGTCCAGTAGTATGGAACTTCTGAAAAATGTCAAAATTACCTAAAAATAATGTGTAGATTGTATGACCCATTGTGAGATTGTACCGGCCATCGTTTCTAGTCATTGAATAAGGTTCATAGGATGATTCAGAGCAAAAGCAAGAACCAACGAAGGAACCCATGGACCATTGTATAGACCAATGATCCGTTGTATGGGTCTTTGGTACTGCCAGTTACAATTTAAGTTCGGCAGTCCAGGGATATTTTAGTAAAATTCAATGCTCCTAGCTCCTAAATGACGTCATTTTGGGACTTCTAAATCTTCAGTTGAGGCTAGTGTAGCGTTTTGCTTGTAGGATAGCTGATATACTTTCTAGAGTCAGGCCCCTTCAAGACTAAATGAGCTCTAGGAATATGGTCCATTCTAACATGAATTTCTTTGACATATTTCAAGAACTCGGACCTAGAGGGACCCTCCAATCGTCCCTGCCCTCGAACCTCGTGCAAAAGCATGTATCTTTATCTCCTTCTAATCACTTGGTCAAATTCTTCTTTGGTTGAGGAGTCGAATTGTGGAAATCTCCAGTGTGCTAGAATTGGGTTATGCTTTGACCCTGCTGCTTGAGGATTTTAATCATCTCATCTGTTGGACAGCCAACAGTCTCACTGTATCCTCTAGGTTTAATCCCTCGTTGTTCGTGTTATTCCTTTGGCCTTTATCATCGGACTCATCGACATCATCGGCTGCATGTTCCCTTTAATTATGCAAGTTGGACTCATATATAAGAATTAGTAAATTTATCCGCGCTTTGCGCGGATATAAAAATTTGTTAATAAATTTTAAATATCTTTTCTTAATAAATTTAATTAAGATAAAAAATATAAAAGTTTAATTTATATGCACATAAGTTCTAATTTTGTAAATCTGATAAATATTTATATAACTACTTATTTTATTAGCTCCAACACTCTTTTTGTAAAATTAATTTCACAAAAAAGATGAGTATATTTATAATATGAAGCAATAAAAAGTGACATTAAGACTAAACATACAAAATCATTAAGTAATAAACTTTATTGAAATAAATTTTTAACTTAATGGTATATAAAAATAATTGTATTGATCACTCATCCAAAAAAGAATTATTTATTTTATACCAATTTGCTTATTCACTAATTTTATTTTTTAGATTTGTTGCTAATTTTTTGTCATATGATCTAGTATAGTTCACTTAATAATTGTTTTAATAATTTGATGTTTTTATTATAATAGAATGAGTTTTATTTTGATAATTTTAATTTTGAAGGTTAATGAAATATTAATAATATAGTGGCTTCAAATTCAGATCTCTATATCATAATAGAAATTTTTATATTCACCTTATATTATTATACTGTTATGTTAAAATATTAAAAATAATGTTCATCAACAAAAATTCCTCTTTACTTCTCTATTACCAAATCAAAAAAAGAAAAGGAAATTTCATTCATTTTAAATCAATCTCTCAAATTTTTATTTTGTTTTTGAATTACAAGAGTGATGTAATTCATATATAATAGCAATCATAAAGCATCTATAATATCACACAAAGTGTCAAAATTTGATTTAAATATTTTAAAAATAAATTGTCTTTAAATTTTGATTAATTCGATGAAAATTTTATTATGTTCTTTTTCCTCATTTAGAAATTTTAGACTTATTTTTTAAAAAAATTATTAACATTGAGAAACTATATTCTGTAATTTCTTTGATTTTTTTTAAAATGTAAAAAGAAAATTTATTTTTTCTTATTTCTGAATAGGTGAATTACTTGGTTAATGTTTAATTTATTACTTTTTATTTCATGAAGTACTTAGGTATTTGATTCACAAAATATTTTTTAAAAAAATAAAAGAAAATTCAAATGGAAACAAAACACAGAAGGAAAGCGTGACACGAATTTCGGGTTCTAATATTCTATATTGATATCAAATTTCTATTTCAGTCAATTCATTCTTTAATTTTCCTCCTTCCCCTCTTTTTTCTTTTTAGTTTCTTTATTTATTTATTTAGTTTTTCACTTTATAAAAGTGTAATATTCAAAACAACCGGACTCCTTTCTCCTCTTGTTATATAATACACAAATAAAAAATAATAAAAATTATTCTCTCCTCAATGAAGCACCATTGTCTACGTGATAAAAAGAAATACATTTTTAGTAATTATGATTTTTTTTCTTCTTTTAACATAAAATTTCACTCTTAATATAAATATTTTGTCAGGTCAAATGAAAAAAAGAAAAATAAGGAAAAAGATTTTGGTAATTTTTGGACTTAAACTCATCTATCAAAGTCTGAAGTAAAAATTACTAATAAAAGAAATAGATCAAAAAAGTCAATCATATCAAACACATATTTTTCAATATCCAAAAATAATAAATTACACATGTAATACAAAAAATTTCAAGATATAAGCCTGAAATATCTTAACAATCGCTAAAAAATTCTAACAAAATAGTAAAAAATGTGTACAGTATTAATTTCGATAAAGAATTAAAGAAATCAAAGCATATATAATTGAATTATAGTTCTCAAAATTTTGTCCACATATCAAATCCACCAGATCTTTCAAGTCCTCCATATTTGTCGGAGCGGAAAAAAAAATAAATATAATAATTTAAAATTCACAATAGAAAAAAAAATTCAACAAAAAGATACAAATAAATCAAACTAATTTAACAAAAGGATCCCATATGAAGTCAAATAATATCACCATTTCAAATTGTTAGAAGAATTAAAAAACATATTACAAAGATCTGTCATATATAAAGTCAAATGAAGAAATTGGATATAGATTAATACTTCAGCCTTCTTTCCAACTTATACAACATAGCTTAAGATTTCACTCTCAATATAAATATTATGTCGAGCCAAATAAAAGAGATGAAATAAAAGGAAAAAAGTTTTAGCAACTTCTGTGCTTGGACTTATCTATCTAAAATCTGAAGTAAAAATTACTAATAAAAAAGAATTAGATAAAGAAAATCAATCATCTCTAACACATAATTTTTCAATACCCAAAAATGATAAATTACACATGTAATACAAAAAATCCAAGTTATAAGCTTGAAATATCGTAATAAACGCTAAAAATTTTTAAAAAACTGAAAAAAGAACGTGTACAATATTAATTTCGATAAAGAATTAAAGAAATTAAAGAACATATAATTGAATTATAGTTCTCCATATTTGTCAGAGCACAAAAAAGAAAAATGAATGCAATAATTTAATATTCACAATAGCAAAATAGTTCAACAAAAAGATACATAATAAAATAAATCAAACCAATAGAACAAAAGAATCTCAACAAAAATTAAATAATATCACCATTTCAAATTGCTGGAAGAACAACAAAATACAATACAAAAATCTATCATATATAAAAAATTAATCAAATGAAGAAACTGAACATAAATGATTGTTTCAACCTTTTTTCCAACTTATATAACATAGCTTTTATTGTATTAATTATTAAAAAAAACAGATATGAATAATTTAATTAGGGAAGGTAAATGTCTTCAATGATTATATTAGGTAGAAAAAGATGCACACTTAAAACCTTTATTTATGGGCCTTAAATATAGTAATTAATTGATTGAAAAAAAATAGAAAAGAATGATAATGAATTAATTATGTGGAATAAAGTGTAAATTTATACCTTATGTATGGACCTTATATATTGTAGTTGATTGATTGCAAAAAATAAAAAAAAATAAAAAAATATATATAAATCTTGAGCACATAGAGATGTCACCTCACTATTCTAATATCTCCATTTATAATATATATATATATATATATATATATATATATATATATATATATATATATATATATATATATATATATATAGATTCTTTGTAAAAACGGAATAATAAATGTAAGAGTGATAGGGGCAATTGGAGGCAAGACAAGTCAAAGATGATTTTAATAATAAATGTAAGAATGATAGGGGCAATTGGAGGCAAGACAGGTCAAAGATGATTTTTCATTTTTATTGAACTTCGGATATTTCTTATCCAATATTTCTTGGCAATTGTAATATTTCATTTCCATCAGGCGTCGAACATCTAAAGAGCTGTTTGACGATAGTTTAGCAATATCATGTCATTGAGTAGGGTGGTTTAGTCATACTCATAATCTTCATGCTGCTCGATCGTAATATATATATATATAGATTCTTTGTAAAAACGGAATAATAAATGTAAGAGTGATAGGGGCAATTGGAGGCAAGACAAGTCAAAGATGATTTTAATAATAAATGTAAGAATGATAGGGGCAATTGGAGGCAAGACAGGTCAAAGATGATTTTTCATTTTTATTGAACTTCGGATATTTCTTATCCAATATTTCTTGGCAATTGTAATATTTCATTTCCATCAGGCGTCGAACATCTAAAGAGCTGTTTGACAATAGTTTAGCAATATCATGTCATTGAGTAGGGTGGTTTAGTCATACTCATAATCTTCATGCTGCTCGATCGTAAGGCTGCCTGTAAGGTCAACATTGGACATCATCATCATCTTAATTCTTTATTTGCCCCTTGACACTGAAAAGTTGGTAGGGAATAACATTTATTTTGCATTAAATTCTTTTAACTCACCGACATGCACATATTGCTATACTTTTACTTGGTTCTTTAAAAGGCTTTTCTTAATTTCTGTGATTGAAGGAGTAAGCTTGGCCTCTCCTCTTTGAAATGCAACAAATTATTTCAACATCTGATAAGCAAGCAATGACTTATAGCCTGTGGTGACTGGTGATATCTAAATATATTTGGTACTTAATTACGTTTGCAGATTCAATAATTGCGAACTTTGGCCAATGGTTATTGTTCATAGAAGGTATGTATACCTTGGCATGTTAATCTGCAGCATGATTGGATCCGATCCTTGAAGTTACTTATTATCCGGCAGGGCCACTGACGTCCCAAGTGATGATGCTGGTGTTGTGCATCCAGATAGATTTGAAGCGTGGGAAAACAAAGAAAACTGATTTTGGAATTAAGACATCGAATACTTCTACGTTTAAGTTGGTGATGTTAGGCTGACCAAGGAGTTATCAATTTTCAGAGAAATCACAATCAAATATTTGCTGTTGATGTACTAAATCTTAACACTGAAAGGCTGCCTTCCCAACACTTTTGGGTTGTTTTTCATTTTGCGTGTAGAACTTAGCCTTTCCAAGGATAACTTCCGAATCAATGTAGAATTTATAACCGAAAAAAGAAATATTCTGAATCAGTATGGACTTGTAAATGATAGCCTTAGTACATGCATGAGACAGTATCACGAGATCTGTTTCTGAACATAATATTTGAACGCACCATCCGTGTTCCCTAGGATGACCTGACAACAAATACCACAACCCCTGTTACAATTGATACAATAAGAACTAAAACAGCTATCATGAAGTTGAATCCAGCTGGTTCTGTCAATTTCTGGTTACTTTCCAAGATTGTAGCAGCTCTATTTTGCTTTGAGAGCAAGTTGTCTGACTTAGGCAGCAGAGAATATGGAGTTGACACCTCCTGAAACGATTTCGCTGTGGTGGATATCAATGCAGGAGCTTCAGCTTCAGGCTCCAAGATTTTTGAAGAATCATTTAGAAACTCTATAGACATGAGCTCGGCAAAATGATCCTCGAGAACCTAACTCAAAGTATAGCACATCAGAGTTGAATTTATGTCATGATCTCAAAATTACCAACATTTAGTTGCATTGAGCAATATGGTAAACAATGTCTAAAAAATACTGCTCAACCACTTCTTTACCAAATAGACAAAACTTAGTTGCCAAGGCGGATCCCATCTTTAGCAGCTGCATCATTAATGTACAGCCGTCTATACAATTATCACAGAGAGACAACAAATGTCCCAGTAAAGAACTTAGAAAGTGTGATAATGACGAAAGTGAGATCAAGGAAGGAGCTTCAGTACGACAACCATTATAGAGTGGTATTAGCTTTTTTTGACAATTTTTAATCCTAAAAAAGAACAAATTATCATAAGAAACACATTCCTTGAGGTGAAACACCTACTGAAAAGATGTACAAGAATCATGTATTCTATTAACCACACTCGTGTTTGTCTTTTAGAGATGCAAACACGCAAAGACAAAAGTGCCTGCAGCTTCAGTATAGTTGCGGGATTTTGAGTAGTACCTATCCCAACACCCTTCTACATCAAAGGCATAACTTCTTTTGCTTTAAGGCAAGAAAGCAACATAATAAAAGGGAAAAAATATCATTTATGTTTAATGGAAGACAAATAAAAAAAATACGGCTGAGTATAGTATTATTTGCTTCACCAAAGAATATAAAGGGTGCAACAAACTCACCTCAACTGATTCAGATGGTTGTATATAGTCACAAAGGAATATATCAGCCAGCCAGGGTAAAAGTACTCTTCGAGGAAAAGACAGACTGCAATGTTTTCTGTTTAAAAAGCAAGTTAACCATTTCAGCATCCCTAAGAAGCTACTGCTACTGTCCAGTAAAAGATGAAGGTCAGTGTAATAATAACTACAAAGTTGTTTAGCAAAATGAAATTCTTTTAATCTCTAAATTCAGATGTCAACAACAATAATCACACAACTTACAACGATGAAAACAGTAGAAAAACAACAATAATTATTGACATACCCGTCACACCACTATGGCATACAGATTAGATGGAAACAATAGACCAACTTACTGCACAACAACTATGTCTCTGTCCCAAACAAGTCGGGTTGTGTTGGCTATATGAATCTCACTTACCATGATTCTCCATTTAAATTCATTGAAATTCATCTCAGTCAGAAAACAATAATGTTAATGATGAGGGATCTCCTGCACCCTGTTCTATTGTGGCCTAATTGTACATATGGGAAGATATATGGCAAGACACATGACACTTGCACATGCTAGAAAACATAAACTGATATCACCATCAGAAACAGAGGAATATTCACCCAGAATGAGTTTTTACTATATGCCCCAAGTACCCCACACTCAACATGTAATAAAATGAACTGCGGCCTTGTATACTGAATTAGTCGATCCTCCCTTCTGCATAATCCTGTATAAGATTATTTTAGGGGGAAAAAATGTTTCTATCTTAACTATCTAATGGCTCATTGGGGAGTACATTTTGATTATGAATCTGGTATAGGCAGAACATGATAGAATGCTGCTCAGAGATGATAGACACAATCAATGAGAATCCCACCAATAAGTCAAAAGGAGGCCACATCTTGTTCAGAGGGTCATGAGTAGGGGTATGCAAAAACCGGTTTAACCCCATAAATCAAATCAAAAAAAAAATGATATTGGTTTATCATATCGGGTTATTGGATTAACGGATAAACGATTTTGTAATTTCTTTTATTGGACTACTGGTTCCATTTTTGGTTTTTAAGATTTTATTTGATGGTTAAACTGATTACCCAATAAAGTCATATTAAAATTATCTTTTTATCCTTAATTATATAAAGTGGCTTTAGAGTTTAGATAAAAACAGTATTATTATTTCATAAATTCTACTTTCTTCCAGGCAAAGCATCAGATTTCTGGAGCAACAACTATAATTTACAATTTGGCATTATAATTTAAATTAGCGTGAAGGGTGAAAAATACATCTAAAGTATAACGATTGTTTGAGCTTCATATCTGAACTACTAGATATGCGAGTTTCCTACCTAAACTACCACCAAATGTTTATCAAAACAGACCTAAACTCCCTTTTCCTACCTGATCGATGGTGATATTTCAGGTAGGAAAGGTGAGCAATTGATAATTGAGGTATGTTTTGATTAACATTTGATGATAGTTTATGTGGGAAAAGTAAACACCTAATAGTTCAGGTACAAAACACAAAAAATCTGAACACTTTAAGTGTGTTTTTGATCTTTCACTCTTTAATTATAGTTTGCCAGTAAAGACATGTTTGATAGAATGCTATTGCATCCGAATTTGGTTTGAAATGAATAAGCACTATTAAGTATTAACACTAATAAGATAGTTGGAAGCATATGAATTCACGTCTTTGAAGTACAATTTTCCACAAGTCATTCACAATACTTCTTTTTAGTAGTTCTATTTAGATAAATAATCTTTTTATTCCCCGGCCTCATATCTATTAATTCATGAGAGAATGCCACTGCATCCATGTTTGTAAGTAAAGACACATTTGAGAATGCTACTACATCCTCGTTTGAGAGAATACTACTGCATCCAGTTTAACACATAGTAATACACATTAAAAAATAAGGAACTACGTGATTACTAAGGAGAGGAGGCTAGCTCTCTGCCTCTTCTACATAAAGTGTTAAATGACGGAAGAATATTCTTGGGATTTTTAATATCTTTACTTTGGTTTGAAATGAATAAGCACTATTAAGTATTAACACATAAGATAGTTGGAAGCATATGGATTCGTGTCTTTGAAGTACAATTTTCCACAAGTCATTCAAAATACTTATTTTTAGTAGTTCTATTCAGTTAAAGAACTTTTTTATTCCTTGGCCTCATATTTATTAGATCATGACATTCGTTTTAGCAATAAATACCCCATGAAGACGGTATATATGAACAAATGCAAACATGGGAAAAAAAATTAAAGGAGCATTGGTTAAACCGAAAATCGAATCCTTAAGGACCGCTAACAGATAACCGAAAACCAATAACAATTATCTTATTGGTTTGATTATCTGTTTAGCATGTTTTCAAACCAATAACCGATAAACCAAACCAATAATACACAACATCAGACCGAACAGACCGATAAGCAACCCTAGTCATAAGTATGACCAGTGACAAAATTGCTCTTGTAGCTCTCGGTAAGAAAATGATAGAGGAAGTATCAAATTTCATCAGAAAATGTAGTATCAAGTCCTTAATTTTGAATTTAAAGTTTATATAATGTCGATTAAATCTCATTAGAATACTAAAGTTCAGACCAGGAAAAAGATAAAGAACTAGAGAAGTTTGCAAAGAGATGTAGATGCCATGGTGAAAAATAAGTGAGCAGGGTTATATCTGGACATCTAGAGGAGAATAGATACTATTACACCGCGCTATACCTCTTTAACTGTAAATCAAGTTGCAGAACTGCACTCCCACTTAATATCTGGTTGCTGCTCTCATCAGCTCTGTCCTCTTTACGATCTGGTTTTATGTCTGCCTCATCACACATCATATCTAATCTGCTTCTTAGACTCTTGATTATGTCTTCCTAAGCACCAAGAAGACCAGAAGTTAAATGCTGAAGGAAAAAAACAAAGACAACCAGCATCTATGTTTTAACATTAAGCAGAACAAACGTAAGCTAAAGCCAAATTAACTCTAACCCAAATAGTAAAATATTCCTTTGAGATAAAAATCACTGGTAAATCCAGAATCAGGTGTATGATGCACCTTTGATCTTATGGAGAAAAGACATGAAGCTCTCTGCTTCGAGTAATCCATCTAATATACTCCGAAAATATCGCATTTTGAAGCCCAACAAATTGATTGAAATCTATTAGAACATCCTAACATCCATGAATCCAACAGATAAGCAAGAAGAGATTTTAAAAACTTTTTACTCCTTAATGTAGGGAACAAACAACATCAGATGCAAAGTTAAAATACCTTTATGTCAGCCAAAGCTTGAGAAGCTGGTTCCTTCGAGTTTGAGAAAGCATAGGAGCAGACAGAGCCACTAAAGACTAGAAGACCTGTAACCTCTTTTTGGCTGCATACTTCACAACAAAAAGGAGATGAATGACAGGAAGAAAGAAATTACTTGTATAGGAACTAACTCATACTTCATCAACTTTAAAAGAAAGGCTAATCATGTAAATTGAAGAATGTTTACTGACCTTCCAAATATTTATCTTCCATGAAAGGTAGGAGGAATTCAACATCATGTACGCCACCTAAATCAAATTGCTCATCCTCATTTGCCTAGAAATGAAAGAAAAGAAGGTGAAAATTGCCCAGCATAGTAACCAAGGATAGATATCGGGTTCATATTTTGATAGAGGACAGCCAGAATATCAACTATAGAGTAGCAGCCTATATCATATTTTAAGGCCCATTTGATATGTCATTACTCAAGAACTAGCGTTGTTTAGAGTAAATATTTTCTGCCAGCAATTAATTAAAATGAAAGAGAAAGAACAAGTTGCAACACGAGGAGGTAGTAAAATTGTAAGGAGTTCCATGAGGATGCTTTAAGAGGAAAACCTAGCATTCAAGTTTAAGGATAATGGTTGATCTAGGCTCATACCAAAAGTCTAGAATTCATTACCAATTTGCCATCAATCAATGCCTTGGCACCTTTAAGCTCTTTGGCATGAATTGAAATTCCATAATGAAGAATGTCAGACAATCTTTTGCTACTTGAACCCTGGCATATGGGCAACCTGGAAACACGCTGCTCAACCGTGAGAAGATTTTCTGAGTTTCTCTGAGATCTCAAGAAATTCAGTAAGAAAAATTAACAAACATAATTGCTTTGTGTACTTAAAAAACAAAAGGGTAGGAACAGGGGAAACATTTCATGAGTTATATGGCGGTACTAACAAGGTAGCACAAGTTTGAAATGGATCTGTTTTGCAAACATGAACTAGGGGATGGTAACAAAACATCTTAGGTGCACAATAGTGATTCCAATGTATCCATCATTAAGAGCCATGACTCTGGCAGAAAATATCATATTTGACATATCTAATATTATGAAAGTTATAAAACTGAATATTCTCCACTGGTACAGTGGGCTTACTAAGCTTGTCTGGGGAGATATATCATATAGGGATCACAATAAAAGGAAGTGCAAAGCTACAAAACAAAGAGCAGAAAGTGCTTTTGATCTACACTAGATGCAACCTCCAGTTCTTCATCACACGGATGGTGATAATAGTTTTCTAATCACACCTCTTTATTACAAAAAAAATGACCTTAACAGACTATGAGCTATAATATAAAATGGCTGCAACCAACCAAAGGAAATGTTGAACAGCTTTCTTGCATACCACTTGATCCAAAATGCGTACTCAACCTCCAAACTCCCCTCCCCCACCCCCCCACCCCCCGAAAAAAAAACAGAGAGAATCTCTTCCCTCCTTCCATCATACTAGTGCAGAAAAAGTAAACCAAAAGCCATAGTGCGATACAAGCCAGTAGCTCGACAATGAAAGTTTCCCAATATATGAGACAAGCCATTTTTCAGTCACGATTTTGGCTAACGTTCTTCAAAGACATTAATATGGCGACTTCTCCAACCTCTGTCCAATGTCAGGGAAAAAGGGGAGGATGTTTTTGTTACACCCCGTAAATTCTCAACATGTAGATGGCCTATTCGCATGTTGGTTAAGAGTTTTAGAATGTCATACATGCTAGGAAAAGGCCCGGGGAAAGACCGGATAAGTGACACGTTGAACCATCGCAAGAGGAGGCTGGCAGACCTCCTCCGCGATGGCCAGAGTGTCACGGAGGCTCACCTCCGCAATAGCCAGCGTGTCACGGAGGCTCACCTCCGCGATGGCCAACGTGCCACGGAGGTGAGGTGCAGCCCCAAGTATAAAAGCCCCCAAACTTCGGTTTTAAGTGATAAATTCATAAAATTCCAGAGAATAACAGAGAGTACATAAGAAAACAGAGGGCACGAAGGTTTTATAGAAATTTCCTTCAGATTACGCCATTATACGCGGTCCAAACTCGAAATAAACGTGGGTAGTGAGGTATTAAGCAGCAAGGAGCATTCCTACGGATTTAGTTTCGTAAAATTCGGCCGGCGAATTGTCGTGCTACCGAGCTAAGGTAAGTGGAATTGCTCCAAATTAGTGTCAATATACTCCTAACCCTAAAGTAAGCATTTCTCCCTTCTGGACTTCCGAGAAATAGTGAGTTTTCAGCCGTTTTTCGATAAGCCAAAATTTGGGCTCTATATATATATTAAAGTGATATTTTCTTCTAGAATGTTGATGAATTTAGTTCTAATGGTTGTAATTATGAATGCAGTTGGGAGAAATAGCTGGATACTGGCCAAGTTACGCCAGTTAGCCAAGAAGTCAGAGATTGAGGTATGTAAAGCCAGCTCCTTCGGCAAGTTAGTAATCCTAGTATAGCAAATAGTGTGAATTCTAGAAGAAAGAATCCAGAAGTCGAGTATTGAGTCCAGTATGGAATTCAGCAAGCATGTTTTATGTTATTATGCTATATTCAGAATAAAAATCAGTAAGTCAGTATCAGACAACCAAATATTATTTCAGATACAGTTAGCACAGTAACAGAATCAGTTTAATGTAAAAAAGAGATTCAGAATAGAATATCAAAACATGGATAGTATTTTCAGATCGAACATGCTTGCTATATGTGATTATTGTTTGTTGAGACTTGTTTGTGATATTTGGGCACCCTTAGAGCTTCCTTGCCGCCCCAGGGTTAATAGTTGTGTCGACTCGCCCGCAAGAGGGTGAGGATGCGTCACCCCAAGGAGTGGCATGCCGTCCGCAGTAGGACGAAGATGGCATGCAGCATTCCCCATATCAGGCTGATCAGCATAGCATTATAGCTTACCCTGTCGAGCGCTTGCGCCCAGAGGGGCAGATTACAGATACAGATACAGATACAAATTACAGTTTACAGTTACAGGAGTCCTCCGGACTCGGATACAGTTATAGTCAGGGGCCCAGAGAGCCGAAGTTGCATACCCAGGGGGCCGGTAGAGGTGCTCGTAGTTAGTAGGCGAGTGGAGTGATTTACTTTTGGATGATTTTGACCCGGGTAGGGGTATATAGATTGTGTGTTGGTTGGCACCTTCCAGCTTATGGGGGCTGGTATAGGTCCTTGTGTGTTATATATGTATATATATATGTTATTTATTAGCTAATAGATAGCAGGACGCCACGTCGATAGGTATGCTTCTATCTTACCTTCAGTACAGATAAGCTTATTTCAGATCCCGCCAGCCCAGACAGTTTCAGCTACCTTCTACTATTCAGAACTATCAATATTATTACTTATATTCAGTTATGTTCAGTTTGCTTTATATACTCGGTACCAATGGTACTGACGCCCGTTTGGGGCGCTGCATTACTTGCCTGCAGGTACTCACAAACGAGGAGCCGATACCTCGTAAGTCCAGCTAGCACACAGAGTCATCAGCTCCTGTCATACGGAACTCGATAGTCAGAGGTCTACTCTATTTTCTTTTGTTATACAGTATGGGTAGGCGGGTCCCTGTCCCGACCATCTTATCAGTATCCTTAGAGGCTTGCAGATTGTGTATTCCCTGTGGTTAGCTGTACCGGTCGTGTGAAGCCGTGTGTATGTCTTAGTTGTTTATAATGGCCGTGTGGGGCCTTATTCAGTTGGTAGTGGTGACCTTGCCGGTCATGTAGCAGGTTAGCTCTTGTTTTCTTGATTCAGAAGTAACTAGACAGCATGGTGGCCTTGTCGGCCCGCATAGGTTCCCTTACAGTGATGCAATTCTGGTTAGCGGTTGTTGTTGTACAGGTGGCTATAGGCCTTGCCGGCCGGGGGCTGTATTTACAGCCGTTATATAGCCCGTCGATTCCATGAATCAGCGTCAGAGCCAGCCAGGCACCAGAAGTTCTTAGGCTCAGCAGTCTAGCAATTTAGGTTCTAGTAGGGCACTAGGTGCCAGTCATACCCCCCAAGGCGGGGCGTGACAGTTTTCGCCTCCTTGTCATGCAAAAACAGAAATATCCTGGGCACACCAACCATGGAAAACCTTCATCAACCTAAGGTGCATTAGTTGGTTGATGCCATCAGTTTTAACTGATGTTCAAATCAGCTGGAATAGAGAAGGTAGGTTATCCAGTCACAAAGAGAGGTGGAGGATTGTCCCCACATGTATTTGGTGGATGTTATGGAAGGAAAGGAATCAAAGATGCTACAAAGACCTAGAAGACTCTATCCAGAAGAAAAAGATGAACTGTTTAACGCTTTACTACTTTTGGTGTAAACAACAATATTCAGATAACATAGAATCTATTTTTGATGTCCTAGATTACATTTAGAAAGCTTTCTGGTCTTCACTGTAATCCTTTTTGCTTTCTTGGTACAAAACAGCTTGTGTAAGTATCCTTTTATATAAATATACACTGTTTACCATTTTCTAAAAATAAGACAGAAATATCCTAACAAAAAATCATGCAATTAAAATAGCTTGAGATAGTTGGAATTTTAGTTTGAAATGTGGCACTAAGAAATAAAAACTAGTGTTCAGTCCAATACACCAACGAATAATTTAAAAAATGAGCAATTCTAGCAAACAAAAGTTCACCTCAAATCAAAGTCATATGTGCATCTGAATGCCTGACGGGTACTCAGAATTTTTCCCATTTTTAAATCACAAGGTCGTAGATTGCCTGATGTAATATTTGAAGCCAACAAGCAATTTCGACACGTCCACCTAGAATACATCTTATCTCTTAAATCATTAATAAGGGTCAATTTGAATATTTTTTGAAAAGGGCCTATTTTTAATATAACAACACATAGCTAGACAAGATTACCTCAAAGGACTGTAACCAATGTGCACAAGCAATCTTTCATCCCAATCCACTTCAAACAAAGGGGCTGCTTCGGCAACTGCTTTTGCAGCCTGTACAGTTACTCCATTGGCAAACGAGAAGAATACAAATAATGAAAGAATGTTACATTGGAAACTAATTATGAGTGATGGAAATTATAAGTTTCACCTTTCACTAAACAATTTCTGGAAGGTATCTGAACTTCACTGTAAAAGGAATAACAATGGAGACAAACTACACAAGAGCCTCCAATTCCAGAAATAACACAATAATGCAATTTTATTTATGGATAACATAGTTCTGATTGACGAGACTCGCGACGGAGTTGATGCTAAGTTGGAGGTGAAGATACGAAGAGCCCTAGAGTCTAAAAGATTCAAGTTGAGTCGGACCAAGACTAAATACTTGGAGTACGAGTTCAATGATGTGAGGCATGAGCCTGACATAGAGGTGAGGCATGATACACATGTCATCCAAAAGAGAGGAAGTATTAAATATCTTAGATCTATTATTCAAAGGAAATGGGGAGATTGACGAGGACATCACTCACAGTATTAGTGCAAGGTGGATGAAATGGAAGCTCGCATCTGGAGTCCTGTGTGATAAGAAGTGTCACCAACACTTAAAAGATAAATTATACAGGGTGGTGGTTATACCAACTATACTGTATGGAGCAGAGTGTTAGCTAGTCAAAATCTCTCATGTTCGATAGTTGAAAGTTGCAAAACTGAGAATGTTGCGATGGATGGGGAGGCTAAGTAGGAGAGATAGGATTAAAAATGAGAATACTAGGGACAAGGTGGAGCGGCTTCGGTGGAAGACAAGATGTGGAAAGTAAGGTTGAGATGATTCGAACATGTGAAGAGAGATGCTTGAACACTCTAGTGCGGAGGTGGGAGACATTACCGATGGGTGGGTTTAGGCGAAATAGTGGTAGGCTGAAGAAATATTGAGGAGAGATGATTAGAAAGGACATAACACAGTTTCAACTTACCGAGGACAATACCTTAGATAGGAGGTTGTGGAAGACACGAATTAGGATTGTAGGTTAGCAAGAAGTAAAGGCATTGTCTAGCTAATCCATCCATATCTAGTAGTATTAATCTTGTAGTGTTTTGTCCTCAGATTTTTATTACTACCTGTTATTTCTTATACTTTGATTATCATACTACTTTGCTTTAGTTACCCTAATTTAGTATACTTTCACATATGTTACTTCTTTCTGGATTGCTTTGATTTGTCTTTTTTTGAGCCATGGGTCTATTGGATTTTATCCTCCCAGACCTCATTTTGTAGAACTACATTAGGTATGTTGTTGTTGTACTGCGGTTATGGTAGAGCCTCAGTACAGAGAGGAAAATATGAAGTTAACTTCAAGTTATGATAGTAAAACCTGACAAAGCATGATGGTTGAATTTTTGAATGAGCTCTCATTGGTCCACACATAAATGCCAACCACCTTCACACCACCCACTAGCATTCTCCCAACCTGAAAAATGCATATATTAAAGCATAAGCTACACAGAGGATATACATGATTCATAATATTTTGATGATTCACCATGATGGACTTTTCCACAAAATCTGAAGTTAGTGTCAATTGACAAGTCGCCAGCCCAACACCCAGATAGGTAGGACGAGATACATTTCTTAAATTACTATACCTATTTGAATTTTCTTCCAAACAGAGTTCATATACAAGCCTACGGAGTTAAGAAAACAGATGGTAGTTTGTCAGATAGAGAAGGTATTTTGCATTATACAGAGTAGCAGCAGTAGAAGCATTTCTGTTGCATAATTTGGGGCGATCACAGAAAATGAGAGGCACTTTAGTGCAGGCATCAAGGTGTTACTATGTGCGCCTCAACACCCGCAAGCTCTGTCAAGCAAAGGGCAGCACTAAACAATAAATACAGCACGCGATATTTCACTGTTAGAAGATATCATAGATTATGTGTTTGTATCAAAGGAATAAAAATCAGAAATCTAAGATTAGAAAACTAATCACTAATCTATATATGAAACTTGCGACTATATTTTAGTATCTGAATCAGAGATTTTAAAATGGTTCTGAACTAAATTAATATGGATTTTATAACTTGGATTCACTTCGGATTAGAAAATACTTCTTATTTTTTATATTTTCTTATGTATAATGATGTCCTGAGATGAATTTAAACGGTGAGAAATGGTCAGCAAGGATTCCTTTAGCCGACCCTACTTGTTTTGGTTTGAGGCATAGTTGTTGTATCACACAATTTTCTCCCTTCATATGCACCTTTCTAAGCTAATGACACACCTTAATTGCACTTTGCAGAAAAGTTCCAGATGAACACTAGGCAATTACCTATACTATACGCCTTATGCAATAAACAGTAATAAGCAAATAAACAGGCTCTTAGTATAGGCTTTCACATTGATCCGTTTGAGGAAAATACATGGATCTCCAGAGTAGTTCATCTGCCAAAGAAGACAAATTCTTCCACTGAAGACCACACATTTTTCATGGCACTAATTGGGTGAAACGTTACTTTTTTATTCTTTTTTCTCAGAGAACTAATATTTGCCGAAATTGGAGAGAGATGGATCTATGAACAAAATAATTCATATGGCCAAACACATCTAGTTCCTACTGACACAGTTGATTCACAGTAACATTACAAAATATCCGTCAGTTCACCGCTACAGACGTCCACTAAGCAGCTAGAATACATAGCAGAAGTACTAACCTAGATAAGCATAATATTTTTCTACTCTTCTAGGATGCCAATTTCCAATTAATAAGTACACCAGTCTCATGATCTAGCAACATAAAATACACATAAGAATAGAAGAAAGAAAAGGCTTAAAAGTGAACCTGACGAGCGTGTTCAGCAACCCAATTTTTGTCAATAAACAATGCCGAAGAATCAGGCTGCGGCTTTCCTTTCGATGCCTTTTTCCGATCATCTTTAGCCCCGCCAATTATGGAACATGCCGGCTCTCCGTCGTCATTCGGGGGTGTTGGGATTAAATCGAAAATGAATCCTCGATCTAATTTCGAACTTAAATCCCCAATTACGAGCCCTACCTGTCAAAAGAAATCACCATCAGAGCGGTTATATGTAAATTCCGCTATACATGAATCTATATACCTGAGAAGGGAGTCCACATCTGCTAAGCCGATTTTCAGCTAATTTGAGCTGAGTTTCTTCTCCCACTACCGCTTTCACCATGTTTTCTTTTGTTTGCAGTCCCCGATGGAACTAGTATTTATTTGGATTCTCTAAAGGGGAAATTTACCGGACATTCCATCTCCATATTGCAGTGCTAATTAGTTATAATATTAGTGATATTATATTTATTAAAATATTTTATTTTAATTATTAAAAGTACTGAAATAGAAAAGAAAATTTATTAATTAATTTTTAGTTTAATCTAAAACTAGATTATTAGTGATTTTTAAATAAATATAAATTTAAAAAAAAAAATATATATATATATATAATATATATATATATATATATAAATATACACACACACCTATTAATTAAATTAAAAGAATGGGAGAGGTGATATTTTTTATTTTGATATATATTTGATAAAATCTATGTGAAATTAAATTAAAAGAATGGGAGAGGTGATATTTTTTATTTTGATATATATTTGATAAAATCTATGTGACTTTCAAATAAATATAAAATTAAATAGAAAATGTATATATCTATTGATTAGGCTAAAAAAAACAGGAAGGATATTTTTATTTAAATATATTTGATAAAATTCGATTGTTGTATAAATATATTATCTAATATATTAAAGAGAGTTTAATCATATTTAAAATATAATAATAAATGATACAGTAATATATATGAAAGTTAACTGTTCATATAAAGAAATATGAAAAACAAATGATACGTTAGTAGTTAAAATCACCGAACATATTAAAATAAGATCTAATACATTAAATATACAAAACAATTGATAATTATCATGCATATAAGTTAATTGGTCATACAAAAAGATGCAAAGAAAAAAAAATATATGTTAACAGTTAACTACACACATTAACAGTTAACTACATTATAAAATACAAAACAAACTATATGTGAAAATACACTCTATATGAACTCAAGGTAATAATTAATTTTACCAATATCAAGAAATAGCTTGGTTCGGAGATGGTGGTACAGTTTGAGCAAGGAATACTGCCGGATCTTGAGACCATGTGTACAGGATACCTTTTTAGGGGCTCCCTGGGATAACAACAGCCCTAAACAACTCCAATAAACGGGCTTTTTCACCGGGCAACTGTACGTAGCCACTAAGGCAAATCCAAGATCTACAGTATTCTTGCTGACTGTACCACCATCTCCGAACCAAACTATCAACACTAACACTAAATCTTTAAAGTTCACATAATAAAATCTCTTGATTTTAATAAAGTCTAGTTCATCTTTATGGAGATTCAAGCAGCATTGTATTCAACATAGATAGATGTTTAGCCGGCTATAAGTCCGGCCATCGGACTAGTATAACTAGAAATATAAATAATACCTGTGAATACTTGTTTTGTGCCCAAAAGTTGGACGGTTTTCTTGATTTATCTTTACAAAAATTATCGAGAATTACAAAAGAAGAACTATGGAGATGAGAGGAGACTATGAGAGAGAATAAAAATCTAAAAACTGAAAAGAAAAACTTGGTGCTCTAAACAAGTGAGCAAATGCCCTTTTATAGGCGAAAAGAAAACAGAAGGAATCTATGAATAGTGAAACGGGTCCCATGTGGGTCTGTTAACAGTAAATTTACTGTGCAGCAACAGTATTTATACTGTTGTAATGTCACGGGAGCATATCCCCAATTTTTCTTTTGAGCCTTTAACCTCCGTCTTGTCTTGTAAGGCCGTCTCATTATTTGGCTGGCCTTTTTCCCTGAAAGATTATCATCCTTCGTGCGAATTCTTCATCTTCTTGATTCGCTTTATCTTTTTCTTCCTGTATAATTTTTTCTGTCGCTGCTAAAATTGTCTCGGCGCTGGTGCTTTCTTCTTTTTGGGAGTCCTGGTATAGGGACTGACTGTTATGACTGTCCATAGAAGTATCAGTTTTATCTGATTTCCCAGAAATTTGTTCCATAAGATTCTGTCTGACTTGTTGCAGATATTCTTCGATTTTATCAATCTTTGCTTCTGCATTATCAGACTGATATATTATCTTTCTGGCAATATGTTTTAATGGGGCATCCTCCATGTTGCTATTTTTCTTTTGAGAGGAATATTCTTTTAATCGTTTTTCTATCATATCCAGTGTTTCTTGACCAAATAGTTGATCTGTTTCTGGATTTATGCTTATCATTTTGTCCCAAAAGTTATTATGGTATATCCTGTAAACATATGGAATGTGCTCATCGGTGAACCCACACTCCGGGATCCATTTATGAATCCAAGGAACGGAAAATTCTATAAAGAAATAGATCTGCCCAATTTTCTCGGGCCAGCTGACTTGCGACTTTTGATATAATGAGTCTAAGTCTGGAGAAATATTCATCCATTGGTCATATAAAACCTTGAATTGTTTTGGTAGAATGGCTGCCGTCGGCCCGTGATAGGACCACCAGGTTATAAACCAGTTAGGAATATGATTCCCAAATACCTTTGAACATACTTTGATGAACCAGGTGTGTTTATGCTTGTCATTGTTAAGATAAAGACAATATTTGAATGCTTGGATATAATCCCAGTACGTGGCCATTATATTGGCCCCATTTTCTAACTCGATGGGTCTTTCCCTCATAGAGGAGAGTCCCCAATTTTCTCCGGATATAATCATTTTAATGATAAATTTTGAGAAATTTATAATTCTCTTGTCTTTAGCGTCTCGGAAGTGAGATATCTCTACGCTTCCTGTTTCAGTTAAGATTCTTTCATAATAAGTTCGGGTCTTGTATGACTGCCCGGAAAAATATAAGTTGTCAGAGAGATATCTCTGGAGGAGTTTCCATGGGTCTGGTCCAATATCGACATTTTCGATAAGGAGTATAACTTCCTTTTTTGGACATCTTTCACAATGTTTGCTATCATCAGCATTTTCCATGGTAACACTTGCATATGTATTACTTTACAAGTTTGGAGGGACTTGAGTTTGCATGTATAACTGCAAAGCCTCATATAATGGGCTGTCCCTTGGAATATTTTCCATATTTATTGATCCGGATGATACTCCAGATGAGGATGCTTGAGAGCTTCTCTCATTTATGAGAGTTCTACTACCCATTCTTATAACAGGGTTTGTATAACTGCCTCTCCCTCTTCCGGGATTTTGTCCTCTTCCTTTTCCTCCTCCTCTGTGGGAGGATGGGAGTGGCCAATTTGGCCTCATCCTGCAAACATAACAATTGTTAGTTCTTTTAAGGAGAATCTTCATTTAAATATTCTCTAGTGAGAAAATCGGGTAAGGAATTTTCAACTCCCTTTTTATACTCGATTTCGAAATCAAATGGAGCCAGTTGGGCTTGCCATCTTGCAAATATTAATTTTGAAGCGTCATGCTTGAAATCTTTATTAAACATAAATTTTACTGCTTGAGCGTCTGTTCTGATTAAAAACTTTTGATTATATAAATCATCTTGAAATTTCAGAACACATTTAACAATAGTGAGCATTTCATGGGCTACAGTAGCATATTTTTGTTGGGCTGTAGTCCATTTTCCTGAATAATATCTTATAAGATACTCCCAATTATCATTGGGATTAATTTGCTTAAGAATACCACCGAAACCAATATTAGAGGCATCGGTCTCTATAATTTTCTTCCAAGCTGGATTAGCGAGGGTTAGACAAGGCAAAGTGATAACCCTTTTCTTAACCTGTTTAACAATATGAGTATGGATATCATTCCAAGGCTCTTTATAGCCCTTTTTTAGCCTTTCATATAACGGGGCTAAGTCTTTAGATAAATCCTTTATAAAAGGTGATATATAATTAAGACTTCCCAGAAATCGCTGTAATTGAGTTCTATCAGATATTACATCTGAAAATTTAGAAGCGAATTCTATAGCTCTTTGAATAGGAGTTATTTTCCCTTGGCAAATATAATGTCCAAGAAATCTGATATTAGTCTGGAATAAACTCATTTTTGGTTTGGAAATAACTAATCCGTTTTGTATAACAACTCTTTTAAAGATATCAAGATGCTGATAATGCAATTCTAGAGTTTTTGAATATATTAAAATATCATCAATGTAAACGATTATGAAATCCATATAAGGATTAAAAATGTCATTCATAATTTTTTGAAATTCAGAAGGAGCATTTTTTAGGCCAAAAGGCATAACGTTCCATTCATACTGACCAAAAGGTACATTAAAAGCAGTTCTATAAGTATGCTCTTTAAATAATTGAATCTGCCAATATCCTGATTTTAAATCGAATTTCGAAAATATATTTGCATCATATAAACGGGTCAGTAAATCCCTTTTATTTGGGATTGGGTATCTAATCCATGTTAATACTTTATTAAGAGGCTTATAATTGATTACTAACCTTGGCGTTCCTCTTTCCTTTTCTGCAGCATTATTGACATAAAAGGCTGTGCAGGACCAAGGTGATTTAGACGGTTTAATGAGGCCCTTTTGTAAAATTATCAATTTCTTGTTTACAAAATTCTACCATTTGAGTATTCATCTGGCAAGGCCGGGACTTAGTAGGAATATTTTCCTCATTAAAGGCCTCTTCATATGGAAGAGAAACAATATGCTTCTTTCGATCCCAAAAGGCACTGGGATGATCAGCACAAATAGAAACAACAAATTGTTCAGAAATTACTTTTATTTTTTCTTGAACTTTCGCCGATAATAGAGCGTCATTAATGGTCATGCTGTAAATCTCATGTTGTAAAGAATTCATATGAAAAATCTTTTTATCAATTAAAGCATTAATATTACGCTCTAATGGTTCAGTTATAAACTGAAACGAAATTGTTTTTCCCATATAAGTACCTTCAAAACCCGTATTGTCGACTCTAGTAAAAGGATATATAGCTTGAATAAACGGGGTTCCTAATATAATAGGAGGAAACATTTTATCTTTTACCAAAATGAAGAAATGACGAATACATACTTTCTGTTTACAAATATATGCATTTGGTAATTTATAATCAATTTTCATCCTATTTCCACTAGCTGAGCTAACTTTATGGGATGTTTTTTGAAAATACCTGGAGGGAATTATCCCTTCTTGAATGCAGCTAACGTCTGCCCCGCTATCAATAAGCGCAGTTTCGGTAATTGAAAAATTATTATCAATCAAAATAGTGCACTTAACATACCATTTATGAGAGGTCACTATTTGCATCATTCCTATAAACAAATCATCATTAGGGGAAGAAATAACCCCTTTTGTGAAATCAGAGATTTCGTTTAAATCATTTGTTTCATTTAATAAAACTCCTTTTCCTTTATCATTAATAGTAATTTTTTCAATTTGGTTCATTCGATGGTCTAAAATCATTTGATTTTGTTTAAGAGATTTAATCTCATTTTTTAATTTTTCAACTTCATATTTTAAATCATCCATTGAAGAAGTATAACCGGGAAGATTCATATTTTGTGGCGAGTTCTTTTGTAAAAGTCTTTTTTGAACTTCTGCCATAGAATATGGGACTTCCTCCAAAATATCTCTTTTTTGAATAGGCTTATCTGCCGATTTTGAAATAGAGGTCATACTGATAATTTTTTCTCTTAAATTATTATCAGTGACTTCTTTTAATAATTCTAAAATATTATCAGAAGTGATAGGTTTAAGTTCAAAATTATTTTGAAATTGAGATTGTAATTTATAAAAATCCAGGTTGTCACAAGAACAATTTCCTGTACCTGTATCACATTTATCACAACCATTATCATCAGGTAAATCAAATAATTTAATAGAAGCTTCAGACTCAGAGGAAGAAGTATAATCACTTTCATTTTCACTGACTGAAGTTTCATCCATGATTTTCATAATCTGTTCTTTGGATTTATCGTCCAAATCCATGGCTAGAGCTTTGATCCGCTCTTTCTTACAATTTGGGGCAATATGACCAAATTGACCGCATCTATAACACTTAACATCATTTAAATCTTTTTCAGATCTGTCTTTAACAAATCTCTTTTCCTTGCGATGTTTTCTTCGGAAATATCTTTCCTCTTTTGATCGACGATGTCGTCTTTTACCCTTCCTTTGGTAAAATTCATCTTTATCATTTTTCCTATTCTTCTTTTTTAATGAAGAGGTTGCGGTAGCCCCTGACATTCCGAACTGTTGACAGAAATCTCCTAACTGGTTCTTTTCAGTTAGTCTCTGTCTTTTAAGCTGTGCATTTAGCTTTAATTCATTACACAAGTTTAATCCTTCTTGTGTGCATACTCCAATAAGACGTCCATAAGTATAAGTATTATACATGATTTGGACATTATTTCCACGAAGAGTTTTTCTTACTCTTTCTGCGAATAAATGTGGTAAACCATCAATAAATTTACCCTTCCAATGATCACTATTACTTCGGGCAGGTCCATGACCCGACTGAGAAAGGTGTCTTTATACCACCTAAATTCGCCCAGATGCTTGCATCTAAGTCCGTTTAACAAAGTACGAATATTTTCGTACATATTGGTGAATCTGCCACTAAAGTGCTCGATAATAGTAAGTACTAGGGTGTAGACACAATCTTGTCTGCCTGCTACTAAGGCTCTTCCTAGATTATCAACTCCAGGTTCAGACTTAACAGCGTTATAGATCGCTGCTCTATCCTCGGACGTCATAAAGTTATCCCACCAACCTCTTAATTGGCCGGTGAATCCTGCTACTATCATTCTGCAAGTTACTGTTTCAGTATTTTTATCAGAAGTAGCTTTGCAGATCGTAGAATACATCAGCATACGATGCACCAGAATACTAATCTGTCTATCCGTTAAACCATCTAAATTCCATTCGTAGATGGCATCACCGTTATAACTGGTGTTGGTCTGGTTCCAATCCCTTTCTTCCACCAAAACATCTTGAGGTGTCGGTCTAGGATAATAATAAGTATCCATTCTAGGCATATCACCATATCTTTTTCCCAACTTTCTGAGCTTATTAAGTTCAGACCTGGTTTCTTCCTTATAATCTTTTGACGGATCTAAAATATTTTCCGCAAATTCAGAAGCGAGTTCCAAAGGTTTAAGATTAAAACCTGCTAGTTTTTCATTGACTAACTTTTCTAATTCTTCCCTAGATTTAATTTTGAATCCAGTAATCTCTGGAGGTCTCTGAATAAAAGGTTCTAGCCATGTAGAAGTTTCAGGCTGACTCGGTATAACGTGAGTAGAATGAACCACCATAGACATGTCAGACGAAGAAGGAATACCAATCTTCTTTACCAGCTCAGTTAAATAATCAAGCTTAGAATCAAGAGAACTAATATGTTCTCCCAAAACTTTAACATATAAAGACAAATAATTATTTTGAGAAATCAAATTATTAATTTCCTTTATACCTTTGCTAGCAACATCATCATCAATAAATTTTTGAAAAGCAGCAAAAGTAATACCAGTATTATTTGGTAAAATAAAAGGATTCTGTGGAGGATAAATACTCGTTATAAGATTGCCATTATTTTCTTGATAGGTTCTTTCAAGAACTTTAATGTATAAAGGCATGTAAGTGGTTATAAACCAAGGAGCAAAATATATAATTTGATTATGTAAAGCACAAGTTTCATAAAACTCTTGGGAAATATTCCTTTTGTCATCAATGCTATAAAATTCAGTATACCAGTTTTTAAAACGTTTCCACTTATCTTGACAAAATTCATTTAAAATATGTTTTCTTGCCGGTGACCCCGGACTAAAATCAATTTGGAACTTAATCATTTAAGTTTTATTAAAATCAAAATCCATATCGGATAAAGTAGGAATATCTTTGTCAGAATTATCATCCTTAACAATATTATTAGAAACTTTTATATGTTCAACACGCTTATTATTCTAACTCATATTTCTGGAAACAAAGGGCTATATAACAGTTGGAAACACAGCCCCCGACCCATTGGCCTATAGCCTCCTGTACCTGTACTAACAGCTGACCAGAAACATATCAATTCAGGGAAACCTATGCGGGCCGACAAGGCCACCATGCTGTCTAGTTATCTATAACTCAATCATAAAGTACTAGAAAACTACGTGACCGGCAAGGTCACCACTACTGGCAAACTATGGTCCCACACGGCCAACATAAAAGAAAGAAAGAGTACTAACAGCTATACAACTGCACGGCCTCACACGACCAGCTCATCTGACCACAGGGAGATATATATAGACTGCAAGCCTCTAGGAATAGCAATAGAGATGATCGGGACAGGGCCCCGACCTACCCGTACTATACAACAAAAGAAACTGAAATACACCTCTGGAATTCAGTCTCCGGGTAACAGGAGCTGAATACTCGATCGCTGACAGGAATCACGTAGTATCGCCTGCTCGTCTATGAGTACCTGCAGGCAAGTAATGCAGCGCCCCACCGGGCGTCAGTACCACTGGCACTGAGTATGTAAAGCAATAACTGAAAGGAATATCTGAAAGCAATAATATAACTGATGAAACAGAAGTAGAAGGAATAGGTTAACTGTCTGATAATGTAAGTCATACCTTCTCTTAATCATACTGGAAGGAGTAGGAGTCATACCTGAGGATTTATCGTTCTACTATCGATCTACTCGTATCTACTGTAACACAGTATAACATATCATAACATATATAGCACATACAAACCTTACCCGGCCCCCATAAGCCGGGAGGTACAACCAGCACAGAATCTATACCCCTACCCCGGTCATCCCATCTCCTATAACCCTGTAAGCATCCTGCCGGTCCCCTGGGTATGCACTTGGGCTCGCTGAGCCCCTGACTATAACTGTACCTGAGTCCGCAGGACTCCTGAGTCAACACCCCGGGCGTATCCGCTCGACGGGGGTGTATAAGGGCCGACCAAGGCACAATATGGGGAAAACTGGCATCCCATCTTCATCCCCTGTGGGACGGCATGCCACTCCGTAGAGCGACGTATCCTCGTCCTCTGGCGGACGAGTCGATACAGCTATTAACCCTGGGCGGTCATGGATGCTAGGTAATCCAACCCCAAACAACACAACGGTCTCAACTAGTAATATTGTCTGCGTATCTCACATGCTGAGGCTAATAGGGGTAAAGTATCATATATATATTACATGCTGAACTAGTGATAGTAATCTGTACGTATTTAATACGTGCTGAGGCTGGTAAATATGTATATATATGAATATAGTCTCCTGCCAGACTGTTCTGGGGCTAATACTGAACAGGATATAGTATTTCTGCTGAAAACCATGTTGTATACTGAGCTTCTATAGTAACATGATTTACTAGTTCTAGTATGCTTTCTAGCTTCACTTTAGCTTATCGTTCTATTTCTGAGATATCTTATAGATATTACATTGCTTTACTGGTTTCAACTGAATACAATGATATCCTAACATTCTGTGTCACATCACATACTGAGCATGTTGTGCAGTTCCTAACACTTATATTGAAATCTATATCGTGCTAGCAAGTCTCGTGCTGATCATAACATAATGTTACTAGTATCGTACCATCATTCATAGTATACGTCATACATGGCTTCTGAATATTCTACTGGCCTTTAAATTATGGTACTGTATCAAGATTACTAACTTGCCAAGGAAACTAGCTTTACATACCTTATCCTTGAACTATTCGTCTGTCGAACGAGACTCGGCCGGTACTTCAGCTATTTTCTCCCAACTGCATTCATAATTATGTCAATTAATACTAAATACAACTTTACTTTAACAGGCAACGTCACTTTCGATATAGTTTATAGCCTAAACTTAGGCTTATCGAAAGACGGTCGAAAACTCGCTATTTTTCAGCGGTCCAGAAGGGAGAAATATTCACTTCACAGCTAGGAACACATAACACTAATTTAGAGCAATTCCACTTACTTTAGCTCGGTGGCTCGACGATTCGTCGGCCGTATTTTACGAAACTGAATCCGTAGGAATGCTCTCTGCTGCTAAATACCTCAGTATCTGGAGTTAATTTGAATTTGGACAACGTTTAGCAGCGTAATCGGTCGGAAATTATATTATCTCCTTCGTTCCTTTTCTCCCTCTGCTGGTTTGCTCTGTTCTCTGGAAGTTATAATATGATTTTATCATTTAAAACCAAAGTGTGGCTTTATATACTTGGGCCTGGACAAGGCCAACATGTCACGGAGCCAACGTGGAGGCCCCTCCTCCGTGACACGCTGCCATCGCGAAGGGGCTCTGCCTCGGCTCCTTCCGCGATGGTTCGACAGGTTTCTCGTCCGATCTTTTCCCGGGCCTTTCTCCAGCACGTATGGCCTTCAAATATGCTTAACCAACGTGCGAATAGGTCATCTAGGTGCCGGGAATTCTACGGGGTATAACACAAAGTCAGTAATACAAAGCTACTTTTTAAGCAAATGGCCTCCGGTGGGTGCGGGGCAATCCTTCATTTTTCTGAAGAAAAATTTCTTGTACACTCAATATTATAGTCTTAAATATTTATAATATTACGAATATTATTTTTATAAAAATATTTTTATTTTGATTATTAAAACTGTGTATAGAATGTGAACACATGTAAAATAGAATTTCTTTATAAATTCATGTCACGCCCCAAAATTGGGAAAAAGCGCAACTGGCACTCGATCCTAAGATAATCGAGAAATTGGCTATATAGCGTATATACTGGTAATGTTGAGGCCAACCAGGCCACCTGCTAAAGCCAACCAAAATAGATATTGGACCAATGAGGTCTCCACAACAACAATTAAATAACGGAAAAGCTGACAAGGCTACAATAAGCTATACTGCACAAAGAAAGACTGATAAGGCCACACAACCCAAACAACTATAAAACTAGTCCACACAAGCCTCTAAAGAGTAGGGTAATTGAAATGCACGGGACAGGGCCTCGGCCTATCCAACTGTACACAACTCAAAACAGTCAAAAAGGAAACATAGCTCCCGGAAGAAAGGAGCATACCACTACTCCGCTGAAATCAGGCTCCTATTGCGACTGTTGATCCGAGCCTCTGCCTGTACTAGCAGCACGATTGCAGGAAGGGGGTTCTAGGTGAAGGGACGTCAGTACAAATGAAATGTACTGGTATGTAAGCCTGAAATAAAAAAAATACATCCAAGATACTACAAATCAGAATAGGAAATAAATATAACTTACGACCCTGGAAGTTGATATCTGAACAAATATGATACATCATACGAATATAATTAAGTAAGCACAAATACAAGTCAAACTGCATTATCCATAAGCTATACAATCCCTAATCAAATAATGATCTAGTCTGATCAATCAATATTACCCTCCGAGGTGGCCATCTTGGAGGTATCATAACTGAAGGGACATCTATCCACCTGACATAACCACATTGGTGGTAAGGTCATAGTCTCATATCTGAAGGACAACTGCCCCCCTGACATAATTGCGCCGGTGGTAAGGTCATAATCTCATATCTGAAAGACAACTCCCCACCTGATATAACCGCGTCGGTGGTAAGATCATAAGTCTCATATATCAAATATACCAAAGGAAAACTGCCCACCGGATATACCAGATAGGTGGTAAGGTCATAGTCTCATATCCAAAGCCGACTAGGCTCATATCATGTCTGTCTAACACATATGGCATAAAAGAACAACAAATTTTGAGACTGCAACTTGAATAGGCCTCTTTCATAATTCATAGCTGCACAAAGCACATATATCACATAAACATTTCAAACAACACTTAGATACATATACTCAACGACTTTCACAGTTATAAGAAGGTTGGGATGAAATAAGGAATTTACAAGCTCCACAAACAACACTTAGGCACATTTTGGATTCAGAAACTCAATAGCCTAACGTTTAGGTTAAGGGAGAGGAATCATAGATTCTCTCCTTAGACTCACATACCTCATAACATATATATAAGATAAAGGACAATCGTGATAAGGCATTTCCACTTCGACGAGCTCATTTACCCTTACTAGATTGTGATATCGATTCTTAACTCAAACTTATTTACACGTCGTTATCTTAAATCTTTTCTCAATTTCACTTGACAACCAAACATTTATATATACTTAAAATCACATATACACATAATATAGTAAAGGACTAGCTCACAATTCCCACAGTAAGGGGACTTTAGACTCGATTTATAACTACAACACAATTGAAAGTAACACGTATTTCGCTTCACATTTACTTGTGACAAACATAATTAATGATTCAAACTCAATATAATGCACTTTTGGTCCTTTGGTAAGAATTATACTTACTTCAATTAAGTGTGAAGACATAAGAATATTGGCCTTTTCGATAGTATATATTCGTGCTTGAACAATGAGGATAGGATACCTTAACATACCTTGTTTCGACGAGCTTTCTTTAGTCGCTTCTTTGCTTCAAAAACTATCCTTTATCCCCTTCAATTAACTGAATTTATAATCAAATGAAAAGGATGTTTTAAGTCAATATATCCAGTCAAAACATCACAACAATACACAAGAAAATATTTTAGCATAATACTACAACTTGTTCTACACACTTTTAAGGAAATAATAGAAGCAGAAAATTACCTAACTTTCTTTGTAACCAACGCCCTCCAACATGGAGTATATTTTCAGTAACACACATCTATAACAACCTTCAAATATGGGCAGTAACCTTCAGCAGAATCGCACCAAGAATGGCAGCCAAACTTGGCGCCTAACTTCTAGTTTCAAACTGGAATTCTTCCAAGTTTGAATACTAGAAACGATTACCTTTTGTTGGAGGGTTATTCTTGGTTAAAATAGGAGTATTTGATTTCAAATTATTGTCCTAAAATGCAGCAACCTTGCTATCAAAAATGCAGCAAAAATAGTTGACAAATACACCTCCAACTTCTAGTCTTTTACTCATGAATTCAAGCAAGGTTAGTAGTAGAATTCTCATCTTTTTTACTTGTATTTAATCCCTACCAAAAGGGAGCATACATATAGCTTAGAACTGCTTCAAAAATGCAGCAAATTCACCACAATAATACTGCCCAAACGAAGCTACAAGGTGGCAACAACTTCACCACAACGTTGCCTTCACTTCCATGAACTTTTGCTTGAGTTTTGATGGTGTTTCCTTGATGGATTCCTCTTCACTTTGCCTTGGTTATTTGCTGGAAATTGAGAGAATTGTAGAGGGTAAACAAGCACCTCAAATCTGAAAAAGTTATGAAATAAAAGATATGCCACACATTAGATTTTTGTATACTTAGGGCGATGACCCTTGTTTTTGGGCGGTGGCCGCATTACTGCTCGATAGTATCATCATAAAATGCCTATAACCTTTTATTCTGAACTCCAATTGATGAGAGGTTTAATGTTTTGAAAATTAGACTCAACTACCTTTCATTTGATAGGTTATAGGACTCCTAACTCATTATAGGTTGCGAGATATGATCGTTTAAAGTTGATCATTACTTGTAAACTTGACATACTTTTTGCTTTTCCTTTCGTACATGTTTTTCTCCTCATCTATGACCAATATACAACCGGTACTTCCTGCAAAAAAGGATACATTAAAATGGCATACACATACACACACATATATATATTTCATTTTATAAGAGCTTATACTAGAATTTTGTATTCCGTTATGTAAAAATTATATCAATATAATGAATATATTTGAAGAGGATATTTTTATATTTTTATTGTAACATACATAAGTATTTATATGAACATTTCAACTTTGATATAAATATATCATTAGTTACATTATAAGAAATTTAATACATTAAATATACAAAAAATAATTTACATGGAAGAAGTTAAATACTCATAAATTTAGTACTGAATATAATAAATAAATAAATAATTTAATATATTAAATATACCAAAAATAATTTACATGGAAAAAGTTGAATACTCATATAAATTTAGTATTGAATATAATAAATAAATTCAATCAGATTCAGAACATATTTAGAGAGTATAAGGATTATCTGAGATGGAATGCAGAGAGATTAAGAAGAGAAAGAAACATTTAAGAGGCAATGACGCCATAATTGTGATGTCGTTCAATTTATTCCCAATTTTGGGTAGTGTAAACATTATCAGCAAATATAGAACCCAATGTGGAGTTGGGGTCGAATCGCATAGAGACTACGCTAAGCCCACTCTATCTAGTACTAATCAATATAGTATTACAAGATTAGAGTCTATTCGAATTGAGATTGAGAAAATTTAATTACAACTATAGAATGCAAATTGCTAGGATTGTAATCAATTTAAGAAAATTCTAGGGAAGTGACCCAGTTATGGGTCGATCCTTCTAAATCACCCAATATAGATAGATTGAGAATGGATTATGGTTGAACATGCAAGCAAATACTTAGGCAACCTATGGGCATCTTTCATTAGCACCATAAATGTCAATCTATTTCAATTTTATCAAATTGAAGAGAACTCCCTTCAACCTAATTGCTTGTTGCCAATCCATTAAATGAGAGTTATGCCTTGAGTTATTGTTGATTGATGCTAACCCAATCTAAATTTTCTCTTTCAAACTAGTAAAGGTAGTTGGGCAGGATTGGATTACCTTCATCACCAATCACACACTACAAAGCAATAATTAATGAAATATTCATAAACCCAAATTTAATTTTATTAAATTGGAATCATTAGGGTTCACAACTCTAGATCTGGGATTAGTTACCCATAGTAAGAAAAAAAAGAAAAAGAAAGTAATTAGACATTCTCACCAATGAAAATTGAGATTGTAGACGAAATCTTCAATAGATGAACTTAGATCTTCAAATTACAAGCTAAAATCTAAGACCTATAATGAAAAGTAAAGCTAACTAGCTATCTCTCCTCTCTACTAAAAATAATGAATCAAAAGCTCACTAAAAGTTAGAAGAAAATCTACTTATACTATGTCTCAAAAAGCCCAAAATAATTTAAACTCGGAGGTTCCAGGTGTGCAGGGACAAACCATCTTTTGTTTCGTCATTTTCATTTTGGCTTCTATCCAACAACTCTTAGTCTGGATTGGTGAACCGTCTTCTGGTAAGACAGCCCGTCCTTCACGTCCTCTGTTAAATTCATTCTGCCTCATCCGGAGTCCGTTCTTCAATTGACGAACCATCTTCTGGAAAGACAATCCTTCCTTCAAACCATCACTTAGGGACTCTTTCAATTTAGTTTCTGAAATCATTAGCTAGACTTGGACGGTTGAACATGCAGACCATCTATCATACAGATGGTTCGTCCTTTCTCTCGTTCTTTGGACATCTTTCTGGCTTTAACACCTCTCATCTTCATTTTGCTTGGGTTCCTGAAATATGGTATAATGAGGTTAGTTTTCACTTAATCTAACTCCTAAGACATGCAAAATTTTATGAAATGAAGCAAAGATGTGTTGCAAATTTCCGACACATGAAGGGATAATAGATGAACCAAGAGAGAGTGTGTCTCACCAAAAGCTAAGATAGGAGGATCCTACTAAATCGCTTGTCTGAGAGTTTGTACCTGAGGCTGCATTTTAAAACAATGTAGTGCCCCTAACAAGGAGGGGCATTACTACATGGAATTGTACTATATGTAAGATGGCAAAAAGGGAATATACATTTGAGAGGAGTAAAGGAAACCATGTCTAAAAATCATAAGTGAACCTGTACAGTTTTGTAGGGTTCTAAAAGAAAAACATGCAATTTTCCTTTAAAGCTTATAATATACTGTGGAAGTCTGGGTTAAGTGACATAAGTCGCCATTTTCATATGGCGTATGATCTCTGCCTAATTAGCTAAGACATCACCTACATTGCTGGGTAGGTGACATACATGAATAACTTGCTAGAAAAGTCTATAATGTATCCACTGCAGGAGAAAATACGGGGAGATACCCGGCCTGACGGTACGCTTCACTCCTACATTGATAAATGTAGTGAGCTAAGTTAAACTGAATTGAACTGCGCTGAGCTAAACTGAAACTGTACTGACTAGTGGGAGAGTCTATAACCGACATATAACTGCATGAGCTAGACGTGGAGTTCGATATATACGCCCCACCGATAGGACCCAATATACCTTGCTAGGGTACAAAGGCATGAGTTGGGTGATCACAAGTCTGGGGCCATAGGGCCAATAAAATAACCTACGGCTTGACTTCGTGTGTTGTCGCCTCATGCCCTCCAAGAATAACTAGCGGATTAATATTTAAGCCGCTATCCTAATCACATGCATCGTGTCTGGAGTGCATGTCAACTTTGGCGAGATAGTCACCACACAATTCAAAAGAAAGGCTAGGTAACAAGGTCTCTCCATGCCCTTCCCCGTTCTCATCAGCCAGTTATGTGCTAAAGCAGGGGTCCCCTACTTTCCAGATGAATAGCCTAGCTCTACTACGGGGGTAATTGATATTGAAAAATGTAGTTTTGGGAACCTGGGTGTGCTGGAATCCCTATCTGCACGGTGCTAAGTTCTACTCCCACTGGATAGTCCTAGTCTAACTACTAAGCTGATAGCTCAAAACTGGGGTCCAAGACTAAATCAGGGATACTTATCTGGAAGTACCCTGAGAGTCTTATCGGACTGAATTCTGTAACTGGTGTTCTAAGATTGGTCAGAGTTATTTATCTGGAATCATCATAACTGTCTAAATAACAAACTGAACTAAAGTTGGTGGTTCTAAGACTGGTTAGAGCTGCTTATCTGAAAGCATTGTAACCATCTAAAGCACCAACTAAAATCTGATAACTGATAACTAATTCTGATAACTGACATCTGGGAGGCACCACTGATACCTCGAGAAAAGATTATAATCAAACTGATCAGCTGACCTTTCTGAAAATACTGAGTAAGCTAGTATTCTAACTTAAACTGGACTAGCATGAACTGACTGAGATAATCAATTGTTATTAACAACATCGGAATCCCGACACTGATAGAATGGAGCAACATGAATAACAAACAAATATGCAGGACTCTAATTTACTGAATGCCAAAGCTAGGGCTAAAACTATCTCTACAATAACAAGTATCAACATGATATCTAGATAGTGTAATTTTAGTAACAATAAACATGACCAATATTCCACACAATAAAGACAGAATCTGGCTAAAAATTCATTCACATTTGAAAACTCAGGGACTAGAACTGATAAAATAAATTTAGATGGATTTTTGGGGCGCAAGGAAAGGACAATTCCCTTGTTAAATCCTTACATACCCGGTGAAGAAATCCCGCAGAAAATCTCTTGAGAATCTAAGAAGAAAAGTTCATTGCCCTAAGGAGTCTGTTTGAGAGTTCTTCGCTTTGGAGATCGAGAGTTGAGATAGAATGAGGGGAATCTAGTCGATTACCCATTTAATTATCTCTAAAATGTGCCCAAAACAATGGGGTTTAGAAATTACAAAGTTGGGAAATTACTAAAATAACCCTAAGAGAAAATTTGGAAAACTGCCCATTAGGGGACCAATGGGTAACACAACGAGTCGTAGGTTGAGACCACGACTCGTTAGGACCAGTTGTTGGTCCTAGGCCTGGACTTTTGGCTTACTGGAACTAGCAACGAGGGGGATCACGACTCATTGGATGAACCAACGGGTCGTTGTTCTTCCCGTTGTCACTGCAGAAAAAACCTGGGGGCCCCAAAAACAAGACACACAATGACTTGTTGGTAGAACCAATGGGTCATTGTATCGACTCGTCGTCTCCACTAGAAAAGTTCTGAGGATCCCTGGACTGGTCACCACGGGTAGACAAAATGACTCATTGTGTGATACAACGCGTCGTTGTTGCCACTCGTTGTCATTGAAGGAAGTTTTTCAACATTCTCTGGGCTTTAACCAACGAGTCACCTCATGAGTCGTTACTTCATATGATGACTCGGCGTACGACTCGTGGGTTCCTGGAAAGAGCAAAACCTAATCTTTTAGCTGGGAATACAACGAGTGACAGGACGACTTGTTTCTCCTCACAATGGGTCATTTCATGTCCTGTTGGTTCCCGAAGGACCAAGGCAGGGCTGACCGTGACCCAGATAATAGGTTGTTGGATCTGAAAATGACTCGTTGTCTCGATCGTTCTAAGCAAAAATTTCTGGTTTCTTCTGGGTTTTTTCTTGCAAGGTTTGAGTTTGGTCTAGGAAAGTTTCGGTGTGTTACCACAATAACTTTACCTGGGTGATACAAGATATCGACATCATAGTGTTTTAGTAATTTCACTACCTTCTTTGCCTCAACTTCAACTCTTTCTATTTAACTATATACCGCAAATTCTTGTGATTAGTAAATATATCAACATGAACTCCATATAAACAGTGACACCATATTTTTACTGAAAATACAACTGCTGCCAATTCTAGATCATGTGTCAGATAATTCTTTTCATGTTTTTTAAGTTGTCTAGAGGTATATTCAATTACCTTACTATACTATATAAATACACAACCTAATCCAACTCCTAAAGCTTCACAATAAATTGCATACCCTTCAATGCCTTCAAGCAAGGCTAATACTGGTACTAATGTTAATTTATCTTTCAGCTCTTGGAAACTATTGGAAGATAGTTGCTTTTGGGTTAACTTGACAAGTGGAGTAGATATAGAAGAAAAGCCCTCAACAAACTTTTTGTTATATCCTGCTATCCCCAAGAAACTACGTACCTCTGTGGGTGTCATTTATCTAGATCAATTCATTACAATTTTAATTCTCTAAAGATCCACACTAATACCCTTACTCAATATTACATGCCCAAGAAATGCTACTGAGTCCAACCAGAACTCACATTTGGAGAACTTGGCATCTAATAGGTGGTATTTAAGAGTTTGTAATACTGCCCTAAGATGATTTGCGTGATCTTTATTGCCACATGAGTATATGAGAATGCCATCTACAAACATAATAATAAGCAAATCAAGAAAGGGCTTGAAAACCCAATTCATAAGGTCTATAAAGGCAGCTGGTGTAACACCCAAAGAGTTTATTAGATCAGACCCCAGAATTGGATGAAGTTCAACATAAAACCAGCAAAAAAACTTCTCAGAACGACTCGTCCAATGGGTCGTTGGTTGCTCTAACAACCTATTGGATGGAGCTGTAGGAAGGGTTTCAAGAAAAAAAAGAAAAAAAAGTGCAAAAGGATTTTTTTGATACCACGAGAGAAAACGACGAGTCATTGTTGTCGCGCCCCATTTTCCTCGCGGAAAGCAGGATTCAACATGTGACAACTCTTTTAGGATTTAAAAGAGTGAAGAGTTGCCAACTAACGATTTTTAGGTGCGCTAGGGCACCGTACTAACCTAAGGGTTTGTTTTACTAGCCTAAGTCACCAAAGTCAGGTAAGGGTTCAAATTACCTCAAAAGGAAGGTGTTAGGCACCTTTCGAGGTCTACAACTGTGGGTCCCATCCGGATTCATTATTATGTGGGGGTATTTACTAAGCGATCAAATAAGATTGATTTTAATCTTAAGTTGTTTAATCTAAATTGATAAATACAAGAATAAATTAAAAATCACCAGACAAACGGAAAGAAAGAAGTTAAGATGAGATGTATTTAAGGAGATTATTTCTATTCCAAAAGTTAATACCACATACGAATGATTGTTCATAACAAAGAATGATATTAATTTCAATTGATAAAAAAGAGAATGGTGAAAATTTACTAATTCATGCAATAAGAGATGTTTATAGATAAATACAAAATCTTAACAAACAAAATAAATGAAATTTCAAAATATGGGGCCGAACCTCAACAAGGCGCCTACGTATCCCTAAAGGAAATCAGGCCAAACGTAGTTCTGCACAAAATGAGGGGAGGGTGATTTTAACCTAATGAGATCACCCCGTGCAACTAAAATTATATTTCGCAACCTGTTTAGGTTGCTCATATTATTCAGCGGGCACAGACTATCATTTCCCCCTATCCACCTAATTAATTTAATTATTGTTAAGCCTAAGCATTCTAAATGGAGAAGACTAACGCCCTAACAAGTGCCTACCCGTCCCAATCCTAATGTCCAAGAGGCGATGGACTACTAAATTCGTATTTTTGGGTCTAGAGCATACTTAGGCTTTTAAAAGGTGATTAACGCAAGCAAGCAAGTAATAAAACAGTTAGCATAAAAGGTCTCACATGGCCTCTATATAAATGATATTCAAACAAATGCAAATAGATTGCAAATCCTATGGACATAATTTCTAAAAAGGCGTGAGCAGATTAATTTATGACAAATAAGTAAGTCTTCTAATATCAATTAATTTATTGCGAGGTTTATTGATAGGGACAACTTGTGACCTATAAAATAATAATTAACTAATAATCACCAAGTTTGATTCAAACAAGTTGTTACTGATTAGAGTATTGGATATAAAACAACTTCATTAAACATGTTAGTGTCATTAACAAACAGATTAAGAATTCAAAAATGCGGACCGAAAATAATTCCTTGTTACAACCCATAAGTTTCTAACATTCAGTCGACCAATTCGTACGTTAGTTAAGAGTTTTAGAGTGTCATACGTACGAGGAAAGGGCTTGGGGAAAGGCCGAACGAGTGCAAAGTTGGGATTTCACGGGAGGAGGCCGAACCAAGTTTCCCAGAGGGGCAAAGTGGCATGGAGCAGCCCCCTCCGCGTTACCGAAAGTGGCATGGAGCAGCCCCCTCCGCGTTACCGAAAGTGGCACGGAGCATAATTGGCACAACCGGTAGCATGCCATGTTGCCTTATCTGCCGCCTCAAGTATATAAAGGCCTCACACTTAGATGTTATGTTATTTTCCAAATAATCTCGGCCAGCAGAGGTAAGAACAAGGGAAAAATATTGAAAATTATCCGATTAAGCTGCTAAACGCTGTTCAAATCTAAATTAACTCCGGGTAGTGAAGTATAAGGTTGCAGAGAGCATCGCTGCGGAGTTATTTTCATAAATTACACCCGGCAATCGTCGTCCCACCAAGCCTAAGTTGGTGGAATTATTTCAAACTAGTGTCAATACAATCACGAGCCTAAAGTAAGTATTTCTCCCTTCTAGATTCCTGAGAAATTATGAGTTTTTTATCGTCTTTTGATAAGTTGAAGTATAGTCAGTATATATATATATATATATATAAGCTATCGTTTTCTTTGAATATAGTAATAAAGTAGCCCTATTCTTCCGTTAATATGATTACAGTTGAGAAGGGCAGTTGAACACAAGCTAAAACTTGCTAGTTAATCGGTAAACAACGGACGAGGTATGTTAAGACATTTTCTTTCGGCAAGTTAGTTTCTTCTGCATAGTAGTCCAGTATGAATCCCAGTAAAGCATGTTAGTAGTATGTTATCATGTCTAGTTGTTATTGTCAGTTGAGGCTCATAATTTGTATTGTTTTAGGCTGGATTACACCTGTATAGCTTCCGTGACCACCCCAAGGTTAATAGTTGTGTCGCCGCCCACCAGGGGCGAGGATACGCGCTCTACGGAGCGGCATGCCGTCCGCAAGGGATGAAGATGGGGATCCAGATCCTCATATGCCGTGGTTAGCCATATACACACCCTGCCGAGCGTTTACGCCCGAGGTGTAGATATCAGGAGTCCTCCAGACTTAGACACAGCTACAGTCAGGGGCCGAGCGGGCCCAGTTGCAGACCTAGGAGATCGATAGGACGCTTAAAGCTGGTAGTTGACTCAGTATGAACTGGATAGAGGTATATAGATTGAGGTGTACTCACTAGGGCTAATGGGGGCCCAGGTGGGTCATTTTATGCTGATTGTACCTTTCGGCTTATGGGGGCCAGGTAAGGTTTATGTTTGCTTTAGTTACTGATAGTTAGACAATAAGACGCCTCGTTTGTCAGGTATGACCCCTACCCTCCTTATTATAGTTATGTTTAGCCCTGATTTCACTACTTCAGTCATCTTTAGTCCATTTTCTTTACTTCAGTTAGTGTCAGTCCTATTTCCTACTTTTAGTCATTTAAAGTTACTGCCTTACATATTCAGTACCTGTGGTACTGATGCCCTCTTCTGGGGGGCTGCATTACTTGCCTGCAGGTGCAGATAGATGAGGAGCAGGTCCCTCGTAGTTCCAGTCAGCCGTACAGAGCCGTCAGCTCCCTTCTTCCGAAGCTGGTGTGATAGAGGTTTACTTCTTTTGTTTGTACAATATGGGTAGGTCGGGACCCTGTCCTGACCATCTTATTACTCCTATAGGCTTGCAGATTATGTTACTTCCTTGTGGTTTGATGATATCAGTCATGTGGGGCCCATATGTGTTTTAGATTATGTGTGTTGGACGTGTGGGGCCCTGTTTAGCTGTTGATTAGCGGCCTTGTCGGCCATAGTTCAGTTTAGCATCTGATTTTACTTTCCAGTTATAACTAGATATCATGGTGGCCTTGTCGGCCTGCATAGGACTCCCTATGATTGTTTGTCTCTGGTTAGTTGTTTATTTGCACAGGTGGCTATAGGCATTGTCAGCCAGGGGTTATATTTACAGTCGCTATATAGCCCGTTGTTTTCTTTATTTTAGAGTAAGAGTCATCCCTGCACCAGAGGTGCTTGATCAGTTTGACTATAGCCTTTTCTTGAGGTGTCAGTGGTGCCTCCCAAATGTCAGTTATTAGAATTAGTTATTAGTTATCAGTTATCAGATTTTAGTTGGTTCTGTAGATGGTTACGACACTTCCAAATAAGCAACTCTAACCAGTCTTAGAACCACCAGCTTTAGTTTAGTTTGATCTTTAGACAGTTATGACGCTTCCAGATAAACAGCTCTGACCAGTCTTAGAACACCAGTTATAGAATTCGGTCTGATAAGACTCTTAGGATACTTCCAAATAGGTATCCCTGATTTAATCTTGGACCCCAGTTTCGAGCTATCAACTTAGTAGTTAGACTAGGACTATCCAGTGGGAGTAGGAGTTAGCACCGAGCGGACCGGGGTTCCAGCGCACCCAGGTTCCTAGAACTACGTTGCCACTGTAGGTTATTTTATTGGCCCATGTACCTAGACCTGTGATCACCCAACTCATTCCTTTATACCTTGGCAAGGTATATTGGGTCCTATCGATGGGGCATATACATCGAACTCCATGTCTAGCTCACGTGGTAATATATCGATTATAAACTCTTCCACTAGTCAGTACAGTCTCAGTTTAGCTCAGCTCAGTTCAATTCAGTTTAGCTCAGCTCAGTATTTTAGATTTATGACATGTCTATGACCATCAGCCAGGGTCATTAATGACCATATCAGATATATATTCAGTTGTTTAGTTTCCGGTATTTTAGTTGGTCATTTCATGTCATTTCAGTTCAGTTATTTATTTTTTCATGTTTATATTATCTCTCACTTACTCAGTACATTCAAAGTACTGAAGCATACCTTCTATACTGTATCGTATCATGATATAGGCGCATGTTCTCAACCTCAGCATCGTTAGTCTTCCTTCAGGTGACATCAGCAGCTGCAGTTGGTGAGTCCTCATCTTTCGAGGACGATGTTTATTTTTTAGTTATTTTCTTTCAGTTAGACTTTAGAGTTAGCTGGAGGCTTGTTCCAGCAACTCATCATTAGTAGATGTCTTTTAGACATTAGTAGTATTTTTCAGATGTATGAACTTTTATCAAATTAGCTTTCTTAAATGATTTTATTATTTAAAGCTTCCAGATATGATTACTCAGATTACCAGTGTTATGACAGACCGTGGGTTGACTTGGGATTACTTGTGTCTTTAAGTACCGTCTCGTCTAGGGTATAGACTCGGGTTGTGAAAAGTTGATGCCCTCAGCCGGATGTCTATAGGAAGTATGGGCCATTTTCCAATATAAAAGAAAGAAATAGCCAAGGATATTTGTAGATTAGCTAACTTAGGAGTTCGACTCTTGGAATCTGAAGGTGGTGGAGTGATTTTTCAAAATACTGTAGAATCATCCTTAGTAGCATAAGTGAAGGAAAGACATTATGATGACCCCATGATACTACAATATAAAAAGAAGATCCACCAACATAAAGTAAAGGATTTTAGCTTGGAGAGGATGAAACCACTAGGTGCTAAGATAGATTATGTGTTCCTGATATGCAGGTCTTTAGGAAAATATTGTGATGGAGGCATATAATTCATGATATTCTATTCATCATGGCTCCACAGAAATGTATCATGTCCTTAATAAGGTCTATTGGTGGGACAACATAAAAAGAAATATAGCGGAATATGAAGCATAATGTCTAAATCATAAATAGGTAAAGGCAGAATATTAGAGGCCCAGTGGCTTAACACAGAATATTGAGATTCCTGAGTGAAAATGAGAGATGATTAACATTGACTTCCTGATAGGTTTGCCTTGCTCCTTTAATAAGTATGGCTCAATGTTGGTGATTTTTGACCGACCTAAGAAATCAACCCACTTTCTACCTATACAAACTACTGATTCTGTTGAAGATTATTCAAGCTGTATATTAAAGAAATAGTATGATTACATGGGACCCTAATGTACATTAAATCTGATAGAGGTGCATAGTTCACAATATATTTTTGAAAATCTTAATTTGGGCATGCAGGTAAATCTTAGCACAACTTTTTATCCCCAAACAGATGGCCAAGCAGAATGTACTATACAGATGCTTGATAATGCCCAAAGTACACCTCAAAAGAAGTATATAGCACTCGTTGTCAAATAAAGAACCCAACTAGGGTTGGATTCGATCCCATGAGGAATATGGTCAAGATTTCGGGTAATGCTATTATTTATGCTTATAGTTTAGTTATTTCCTAAGGTGTTTTTTAATGGACCAATTTTGTGAAATGGTATCGTTATCAAAGATATGCAATTAACTAGGGAAGGGCTCCTCATAGATTCATAACTACATAGGGTTTGTTTCCCTTGTGATCTATTCCAATACTTAGCTTGCAAAATCGATAAGTGAATTTCATCTAAAGGGCTGATTTGGTCCATTAGATGAGTATAATCAATCACCTAATTAGGTCTCATGAGCATATCGAACTAAACCTTATCAATGATTCCAAATTAACTCTCCTGCTACCGCAACTCAAGTTATTACTTGAAAGTTGATAGTTTCAAGTGTTTGTTGTATTTCTCTTTTCCCAGCCTCTACTTCTCTAGGTTCAAGCAAGAAGAAAATACGGGCTAATCCTAATGTTGCTCATAGTTAATAATCAATTATAATGAAAAGGGAAAACAATGCACACATTTGTATTGGTTTAGAATCACTATCTGTTAAATCCTACTTTGTTATTCCACCATTGTTCTTACAACCCTAGTTGTGGGAGTTTAGCCACTCATAATTGCAAGAACAATATTAGAAAACATATAGAAAATCATAATTAAAAACTTACAATATTGAAGGAATTAAACCCCAAGTACCAATTGCAAGAATAATCTCTAAAATCAAGAACACAATATAGAAGCTATTTTCGAATCTCGCGTGTAAATTCGGTCCCCAAGTTATGTTAGGAGAACTCAAAATATACTGTAACAATGTAATTGTTTAAAACTACAAAGAAAGTATTTATACAATTAGGCTGGTAGCTTCTGATCTCCTCAAGCATGGGTACTCAGTACAATTCATGGTAGGTCATTATAAGTCATAGCTAGTAGTCATGATCTGAACTTCTGAAATTCAACATCTCTAATTATTATCCTACGGAGCCTCACTATGATTCGTAATATGCTAGTATGGTCTATGAAATCAACTTGTGCCTTGAGGACACCAACCCGCTGGTTCTCTACTTCTAGCTACGATTCGTTGGTATGAGTCTTACAATGTTGTCACGACTTGTGATGCCCTATCGTACCATAAGGTTATGCGCTTGTGGATTCTTTGCTTCTTTGTCACGAGCACTAGCAACAACTCGTACCCAAATGGTATGGGTCGTGCTGTGACTTGTGAAAAGTCCTTTACTACCCCTTTTTTACTTCTTTCCATCAATCCAACTCTCAATACCAATTTTCCCTGCAACAACAACAACTTACCTTATATCCATGTAAACACACCTAAGTACTAGCATATTTCCTTCATTTTAAGCGTTTGAAGTGCCATAAAATCCAAGCTGGGATCCCCGACCGAGACACGGGACCTAGAACTACGAATGGCTCCAAGTCGACCCATGGCATGAACATAGCAACTAAAGAGCATATATTAAAATGAAATCTGATAACTGTAACTTGAATAAGCAAAAGTCTAAATAACATAACAATCATAAACAGAGTCAACACTCGACAAAGCTGAAAATCTACATAATGTTTGGTAAGCCTCTAAACTCTCTGATGAGCTGATAGGACAACACCTCAACTAGCTCGCTAAAGTCTGAAACTAAAATAGCATAATCCAACATTAAGATGAAGGTCCTCAAAATATGAGGATTCACCAACAATGGGAACTGAGTTAAACGGTGGGAAGCTGGACTAGTAATGGAACTGAGTCTGATCATTCAGACCTGTATCATAAAAAGATACAACATAAAGTATGCGGTCAGTACTTGGAATATACTGAGTATGCAAGGTAAGTAAAACATGCTGAGTAAATGTTAACTAAAATCATGCATATAAACATAAATCTTAAGATCATGAGAGTAAGGATTGCATGCTGAAATCTGAATCTGAGACATATATAGTCATAACTGAATATCATATTTGAATAAAATGACACAAAGTAAAAAATAGAAATCATATGACTTGTCATAGCTGAAATCATAAGTAAAAGCTTATAAACTGATAATTGGGTCAAATCTGCTGAAAAACATAATATCATAAGTCATGAACATGAATAATTAAAATCATGAGGAATAATGGGAGACTCTTCATAACTGACACCATCACGATAGAGCTTATGTGATGCCCTAACTATCACACTCAAGTGGGCAAAGCCATCCAAAACCTTGTCAAAGCTAAGAACGCTACCATGATATCGATATCAAGTTGAAGGCCCCTTTGGGGGAAGGGAAAAACTTACAAGGGAGGTTCTAATGTAAATATATAAACCTACATTGGCACGTAGTTCTGAGACCTGGGGTTTAATTGAACCCCTGGCCTACTACCAGCTTTACACTACTCCTAAAAACATGCAAGGTGCTCCCATCATTTTTCTACAAAGCTGAAATCATAATTACATGCATAGTCTGAAATCTGAACATTTGGAGTCCTGGCTCTAAACAAACCATAAGATGAATGTGGGAGTATTGACTCCAAACCATATGGTAAGCTGATTTTATAAAATTGAGCTAAATCATGAAAACATGCTTAACCTGTGGGGGCGTGCCCAAATCTTAAAATCATGCATACTTGAAATAGACTTCATAAGTCAAAAATCATAGATTCATAAATGGGTAATTTATAAACATTCATTCATGCTAGGTATCTCATCAAACTAGAAATCATGAATCATAAACTTGACTTTTCATAAAACTTGCATAATAGGGTATAATTTCTAAAACTTGAAATCATATTGTTATAATCAATTTGTATATAAAATTTGCCTATAAATCTTAAAACATGCTTCATAACATGAGGGAAACTGACCCATATACATATCATAGATAATTTCATGAAATTGGGTTAAAACCTTATAAGATCATACACTTGAACTAGAACTTGAATTCATGAACTTGAGGAGAAATTTGAGCATGAGAGTGAGAGGAAACTCTTATTCATAGCCCTATATACCTGGTAAACTGATTCTCAGCTTGTCCTTGAAAGCCCAAGACGATTGGGGAAGAATTGAGAGAATTTCTAGATTGATCTTCTAAGAGAATTCAAAGCTTTGCATGCATGGGAAAGCGTAATGACTTGAGATAGGTTAAACCCTCTTAAAATGCTCCTTTCAGGGCTTAAAAAGACATAGTTTAGGACATAAAAGCTTATAAATTATGAAAATACCCTTACTAATTTGGTAGTAAATTGGGCACTGCCAGTCCCAATGAGGGACCTAATGAGTCGTTGGATCCACTAATGACTCGTGGTCCTCACTCGTTGCCACTACTGGAATCTTTCATACAATATGAACTTCCCAATGAATGAAGGCTCTTCAGGTCGTTAGGTGGAATGCCGACTCGTCTCATGCACTCATCGTCACCACTGGAAAATCAACCCTTTCTTTAACTACACACTTGAGGGGTCACACAACGACTTGTGGGGAGTCACGATGACTCGTGGTCTCATCCATAAAGCCCCTCTAAAAAATCCTCCTGATTCCAACTTTGCACCAACCAACGATCAACTCAACGACTCGTTGGCTAATACATGGGGTCATTCCTTGACCCATTACCACTGCACCTTCTTCCCTTTTTCCTCCAGTACTGTGTACTTAACGGGTCACTGAACGATCTGTCAAGTGACTTAACAAGTCACCTGACAAGTCATTCTGTGACTTGGTGCAGATTTTCCTATTTTCTCGCTTCAACCCTCGGGTCTGATCTTAGGACTTTTGAGGTGTTATAGGGTAACTAAACCCAGATTTAGAGTTGCGAAACCAATGGGTTTGTGAACTCTAATGATCTCAATTGGGTAAAATTAATTATGGTCTTGAGAATATTTGATTGATTTGGGGTTTGTAAAGTGTAATTGGTGATGAAAGTCATACAATCCTTCCTAATTGCCTCTATTGTGCTTGAAATATCCAATTAAGGTTTGGGTAGCATCAATCAACAATGACCAAATGCTCTAACCCTATTAAATGGATTCACCTAGACATAGGAGGAATCCAATTAAAAATTGAAATATGGTAGAATAGAGTTCTCATCAATTTGACAAAATTTTTGTAGATTGACACCATTGGGATTGTTGAAAGACACCTAGTAGTCGCCTAAGTTGATTGCTTGCATATTCACCATAAGCCCATTCTCAATTATCCTTTTTGAGTGATTTAAGGGGATCAACCCAAATTGGAGACACTTCTCTAGTTTTTCCTAATATTTATTTACAACTTTAAGCATTTTAAATCTTATTTAATTAATCTTTTACCCCTAACCCAAATAGATCTCAATTTATAAATCACATTTGAAATTGCTTGATAGTAAGGGCCAAAACAAGTCTTTGGGATTTGATTCCTACTCTTGAGTTGGGTAATTGTACCATATTGACCACGTACACACTCACTAATTAAGGTGGATCAAGGGTGATACCATATTAATTATCTAAATCCCAAAGTGAGGTATGTAAGGCTAAAATTTATTTTGTTGTTAAGGCATAATTTAATGTCACTGTCACTCCCCAGCCTAGGGCCTAAGTGAGATCGACACCCATAGCCATTGCTGCCATGAGCGTATCGCTGAACTAGAATGGAATTGTGAGCATACAACTACAGAAGAGAGACCTGAATAATACAAATATGCAATCTGAGGTAAAACATGCAACTGAAATATAGCTTTTCATAAAATCACTATTTCATACAAAAGGTGACCCTAAAGGTCAAATTAGGGCTGAGTAATAATAATACTAATTGACAAACTAGTCTACCCGTCTGAGAGTGTCGAACTTGACACTGCTTTATAAAATAATGTAGCACCCATTGCAAGGAGGGGAATTAGTACATGAAATCATATTGCATGTAAAACGACAAAAATATATGAAATATGGGATACTGAGTAGAGAAAATAAGCATGTAATTTATAATTTAGTACACATAAAATAATCAACAAGGTTCAGAAAGAAAATATGAATTTACCTATTTTAAAAATCTATATTTGGAAATATCATCTGAAAATACTGATACCGTAGTACTGTCTGAAATTACTGGGAAGGTCATGGAATAACCGACATAGTGCACCATGTAGTCATGAAGTCCGATCCCTATGGCGCACTCCGCTAAGACACCAACTACCTTTCCGATAAAAGGCCTGAACTAAACTGACTTGCTACAAGATTTTCTAAATCACCCACCACTTTCGGGGGTGATAAAATCTGGGGATGTGACCGTCCTCGGCTTGCTCCACTCCTACATCGACAAATGTATTTTCTAACACTTTCCATTAGAGGCTCATGCCATCTTAGTTATCCATTTACTCCGATCTAAGAATACTAATAGTTGTAGTAGCTCGTGGGCTTAAAATCTGACTGATACCCATTCTGAAAGTTTAGCCTTATCTGAAGGGTCTATCTCTAAAGCATGTCTTATTTGAAGGCCCGAACTTAGCCCTTGGGCTTAACTGATATACATACATGTATATATACTCATACCTTTTTAGAAACACAAAGGGTTAAATAATTTACAAATCATACCTTCAACCTTTGATAAGCATAACCATCCTAAACAACACTTTCTTAATTAAAGTGAATCATATGTGTGTCCTTGGCCAAAATTCATCACAATAATAATCTTCAAAAATAAGCATGCATGGTCTTGGACATTTACATAATAATAAATCTCAAGGTATTTCATAAAAATCTGCACTTTTGACTCACAAGGGCAAAATGGTCATTTTAAATATTTTCATACATATTTATAAAACTTCATAAAATTTTGCCCATGAGATAGATTTTTTGTTAAATCATACTAGATAAATAAGTTGTGTCTTAGACAAGGTCTATCACGAGTGTGGAGAGTATTTTCACATTCAGTTATGGTGTCCTAAATTGATGTAGAGTGGTCAGATTGTTACACAGTAGACTCCCCGAGCTCCAGTGCCAGTAGGTAGGGGAGGTAGTGTATTTAGTAGGGATCATCCCCAGCTTGTGTGGGGTGGCCACCTAACAAGTAGAGGTAAGGCCTAGCCCTACCGCAGGGATGGTCAGTCTAGCAGAGGTAGTACACAATCCTACAGGGGCAAGTCACCGACAGGTGAACATGCATACTTTTGTGCCTTTCTAGCAGACTCGAGGTAGATGCTTTAGATATAGTTATTACAGGTACCATTCTTGTTTGTGACTGGATGGCTACAACTTTATTTGATCTAGGTTTAACTTTTTCTTATGTATATGCTTACTTTGTTGTGGGTGTGAGCCTTGTATGCTATGCACTTGATGTTCCAAGACATGTTTCTACATCTATTAGTTATTTTGTGATTGTTGATTGAGTCTATTATTCTTTCTTTGTCATATTTATTGGGTACAAGACCTGGGTGGATATGATTATCTTATACATGGTATATTTTGATATCATCTTGGGTATGAGTTGGCTGTCTCCTTATCTTGCAATTCTACATTTTCATGCTAAGACAATCACCATAAGGATGCCAAGGGTGTATAGGCTCGTGTGGAAGGGTGATTGTAGCCCTACTCCTAAAAAATCATATCATTTATTCGTGCCTAAAAGTTAGTAGAGAAGGGGTATTCAATGTATTTTGCCCACATCCGGGATACTAATGCAAAGGTCTTGCCTATAGAGTCAGTTCTGGTTGTTTGGGAGTTCTTAGAGGTATTTCCTTATGATTTTCCTGGTATACAACCAAATCACGACATTGACTTCAGTATTGATTTAGAGCCAGGGACCAATCCTATTTCCATTCCGCCATATCGGTCCCTATTATGCCAAATTCGTAAACTATGTAGGCTCTTTGAATACTTTTAAAAAAGTTTTTTGCAAAAAAAGAAAAAAACAATTCTCAACGGATGGCACCAGCTGAGTTGATGGAGCTGAAAATACAGTTGCAAAACTTGCTTAGAAAAGGGTTTATCTGTCCGAGTGTCTCACTGGGGGATGCTTCTGAGTTGTTTGTTAAGAAAAAGGATGAGAATATGCAAAGTGCATTTACTACTGTCAGTTGAACAAGGTTACTATCTGAAATAAATACCCCCTTCACCAGATAGATGACCTGTCTGTGTTTTCAATAGGATCTGGTTAGCACCAGTTAAAGATTCGTGCTGTGGATATTTCAAAGATGACCTTTTAAACTATGTATGGGAACTATGAGTTAGTCATGTCATTTGGACATACTAATTCTCCAGCCACTTTCATGAGCTTGATGAATAGAGTGTTTAAGCCATACTTGAATTCTTTTGTAATTATCTTTATTGATGACATACTGGTATATTAAAACAGTAAGGAGGAACATGAAAATCACATGAGGATTGTTTTTATGTTGCTGAGAGAAAAGCAGTCGTATGAAAAATTTTCTAAGTGTGAGTTTTGGTTGGCATCTGTATCTTTGTTGGGACATGTGGTCTCAAAGAAAGGGATTATGGTTGCCTCAAAAAAGATGGATGCTGTTAGAAATTAGGCTACGCTGACATCCGTGATCGAAGTCTGGAGTTTCATGGGATTGGTGAGTTACTACCTCCGATTTGTGAAAGGCTTTGCCGCTATTGTATTCCAATTGACCAGGTTGACTCAGAAAGATGTACCCTTTTAGTGGTCTGATGAATATGAGGAGAGCTTCCAAAAGCTCAAGGCCCTATTAACTAAAACCCCGATACTAGCGTTGCCAGTGGAGGATAAGGATTTTATGGTTTATTATGATACCTCACGATCAAGTTTGGGTGCCATTTTAATGCAGGATAAATAGGTTATTGCATATGATTCCAAGCAGCTGAAGGTGCATGAGAAGAACTACCCTACGCATGATTTAGAGTTGGCAGTGGTGGTGTTTGCCTTCAAAATCTAGAGACACTATCTATATAAGGCCTGGTGTGAGGCATTCACGAACCATTGCAACTTGCAACATGTGTTCACCCAAAAGGACCATAACTTGAGTAGTAGAGATGGGTGGAGCTGCTTAGAGATTATGATGTCATAATCCTATATCATCCGAATAAGGCTAATATGGTGGCTGATGCGTTGAGAGGAAAGGCTATAAGTATGGGTAGCTTAGCTTATTTGAAGGTCACCCAATGTTTGTTGTCTAGGGAAGTACAAACTTAACAAATAGTTTCATATGACTTAAACTTTCTGAATCTAGTAGAGTGTTAGGTAGTATGGAGTAAGGGTTTTCTTTTTTGGATGAGATTAAGGCCAAACAGTTCAAAGATACCAAATTGAGCAAGACTCATGATAAAGTTTGCCGGGAAAGGAAAAGGAGGCAGTGATTGATGATGAAGGTGTCTTGAGGATAAAAGGGCATGTATGTATACCTCGTGTTGATGATTTGATTAAGATCGTCCTCTTGGAGGCTCATAGTTTGGGGTATTCCATAAAACATAGTGGAACCAAAATGTACCACTACTTGAAGCAGCATAATTGGTGGGGCAGAATAAAGTGGGATATTGTGGAGTATGTTTCCCAGTGTTTAAATTATCATTAGGTGAAGTATTCTCATGACCTGAGTCTACACCCTGGATGCGACACGGTACTTAGAGCCACAAGTGACCCCAAGCTAACCCATGGCCTTAACATCATACTGATATACTAAATTAAACAGATGTGGAAGATGAGGAAAATCATAACTAAATAATACTTTTCTGAAAAGAGGAAATATCTGATAAGATACTGAAAATTATGCAACAACTGCAATATATACTGAAACAATACTTTGTCTAGAAAATCGACGAGTTGGTGGGACAAGCCCCCATCTAACTCTAAGGTCTAACTAAAAGAAAACTGAAATGAATAAGTAAAATCTCGTCCTCAGAAGATGAGGATTCACCAATAACACTACTGCTGAAGTCGTCAAATGAAACTACTAATGATGCTGGGACTGAGTGTTGCGCCCAGCACACACGCAAGCGTACGCGGTCGTACAAGTAACTGGACCAATTCAGCGAATAATCAAGTTCAAGTGTAATATTAACCTTCACAAGTGTTGATTATAGAAGTTTTCAGTAAATTATAATTAAGGTTTGGGTTGGTCACAAAACAATTTGGAAACAATATAAGAAGCAACTAGAGCTAAGGCCGGATAATCATGCAATAGTACACTTTGTAATGGTTCACGTATGAAATTATCAATTGTTGTCTCACATAGTTGGAAAATGCGATGTTCATGGTCTATCGAGCCTATAAACATGGCAAACTAGCTTCACAACTACATCGTTGAGCGGGGACGTGACATCCTAGTTCGTGGGCAATTCAACTACATGGATGTGGTTTACGGGGTTTGTGCTCTTGATTAGGGACTTTTGTACCTCTAATCATTTAATCTAACTTAGCTTCACAACTACTTCTACGAGTGGTGGAGTGAAAATTCTAAGCCGGTGTCTTGCTATCATCCCATTTTATCAACCAAGCAAGGCAAATTAGGTATAATTTCTATCCTAACTGCGAATCCTATCAAAAGATAAGAACTTGCTCCCTACATTCTCTTGTTCTAGCCTAGGGTTACTCTCTCAAGCTTTTACCTAGCTTAACATGTATGTTTTTATGGTGATCAAGCATAAAAACAACTATAATAAAGATTGTAAGACAAAACAACAATTAACAACTCAAACCAAAACAAATTCATGCATTACAATCATATCACGTGGCCTCAACCCTAGGGGAAGGGTTTTAGCCACTCATGTTCGTACAATAACTTAAAAACATCGTTAAAGTAGAGTACTTCCAAGAATAGGTAAAAGAGAATGTAAAATTAGTGAACCCTAGGTGAGTTCTTCACTTCTCCCTTCGCTCCTCTACGGTTTCCAGAAAATATTTCGTGACCAATGATTTTAGAAGCTAAGGGCTTAATTTATAGTAAATAGGAAATTTGCAATTTCTGGCCTGTCATGGAATGGCTCCATGGCATGCAGGTGAACGCACCAATTTGCCTCCATGCCACGGAGGTAACACGGAAGCCCACTGGAAATTGCATCCTCGGCAGGTCTTGTGCAACGTGCCTGCGACACACATGGTGTGGCATGGAGCTCCTCTCGCGCGATGACCAGTGTGACACGGCCTGCGGTGCGCATCAGTGCCTGTCGTGGCACGGACGCTGGCGTGCAGGTGCCTTGGAGGGAAGCATTTCGCGTGCATGGCCTTGGTGTGGCACCGCGCTGGGCGCGACACACACACAACGTGGCATGCTGCTTGGCGCGACCAGCCTTGCCATGACATGGGTTCTTGCCATCTTTTGCAATTCACTTCCAACTCCATTCCTTCACTTCACCCATCATTATTTAGTCCCTCATATGCATTTTACACCTACAAAACAAGGACTTATCATGTTAGTTAGTGCATACCCAAATTTACACAAAATCACATAAGAATGTAAGTGTATAATTAGACAACCCGACTAAATTAAGCTACAAAATAGAACTTGGGCACGTAATTATGCCCAAGATCTTTTACATATCATGCACCTGAAGACTCAAACATAGCTAATTGAAGCAAGACAATTCAAGCTACAACTACAACGATTGTTTTTAGATAGCAAGTTAAAAATATAGCATGCGTGGTGTAACCATCAAAAGCAAATATGACTATGTTAAGACTTCCTAACCTCAAGAATCGACTCTCAATCTCAAAAACTCATGCAAACCACCTGATCAATAAATCCGACATGAATTTTATCCTTCATTAAACATGTGCCCTCACAACAAGAGAGTTACCCTTTTTACTCACAAATTTTCAAATTATAACGTGTATAGGTATATGGATAAGAATTAAGCTCACTCTCACAAAGAGTTCACATGCCATGTGTATTGACCCATAAGCTTGCCCTTAGTATTTTACTCCACTAATTTAAGAATGTTTGAACACAAGATCAAGAAGGACTTATCAGGTCGTAATGTAAGATAAGGGACGGGTAGGTACTATTCTGGCCAGTAATAGTGGCTATCTTCCCCAAGTGCTTTTAAGACATCACACTTTCCTTAGGAATTTCCATCTTCTTACTTCACCTTTTCTCTTTTTTCTCCCATTTTCCGCTTTTGTTTCCCCATTTCATTAAGCACACTCAAACTGCTAGTAAGGAGTACTTAAGAAATTATTTTCTTTAATCTTCTTTTTCGCTCTTTTCTTCGTTTACTCCTTACTAACTCTTGTTCAATTTTTTTTTAAAAGTGCACCTCTAGTCTTTTCTTTAACTCCCACAACCACTATTTTTCTTCTCATTCCAACTTCTCCCTCCTTAACTTCTTTGCAATTTCACATAAGCGCTTAGGAATTTTGGATCAAATTCAAGGCTAATGAAAGAAATGGATTAAGCTTATGTTTTAGATATCAAAGAATAGGTTTAAGGCTCAACGGGGTCAGACATTCAAGGTAGGTAAAACTACAGATAAAAATTAGGCTCATTCAAAGAAATGCCTAAATCATCTCCTACAATCGACATCCCTCATTTCGTTTTGTATACACACCAGGAAAGTTCTAGACACTACACAATAGCATGGAATATTGAAAAACCTTACACTCACAGCACATGCTCAATTCAAGACAAATTCAGCAGAATCATAACTCAGCTAATCACAAGAATTCAAAATTAAGCTTTAAGCACATAGAGTCACATTGAAGAGCCTAGGTGTCTCAAATAGAGTTATACAACTTCTCACATGCTTCAACACTAACCACACTTGCATCTCACAATCATGTATAACACATAACGAGAACATCAAGCCATCAATTAGCTGCGGGTTCAAAAACCAAAACTTATTGACTAATTTTCCCTCAAGACGGTCGTCATCCATCCATCATCGGGAATAGTCCCTAACTATGACTAAAAACAACTATGTACATAATTTTTTTTTATTCTTTAGTTCAAAGTGCCCCCCGTCGGAAAAGAACCGAAAAGAAAAACCAACGGATAGGGAATCATGCTCAACTCAAAAATTTTCCCTCAACCAATACCTATCAAGCACTAAATTCACCCGAAATCATTAAGCACAAATTTTTGAAATTTTCCTCACCCCACACTTGAATCATGCTATGTCCTCAAAACATCTAATTAAAATTCAAAACGGGTGACAAATACTCCCTGGGGCCTCTAGGCCTAGCTAACAACATGTTTTTCTTCATTTTTGAACAAGTGGGTATTCGACCCCACACTTTCCCTATTTCATGCTTCTTAGCTTCCTCCTCCAAGGGTACTCAGACTTCCCCTCTAACTGTGCTTAATTCTCCACCAAAAATAACAACAAGATGAAAATAAACAAAATCAACACAAATGAAAAAAATTAAAATTGTACCTGTGGTACCCTTGGGTTGCCTCCCAAGCAGCTCCTAATTTTACATTGCGGCACGACGTGGACTATCCTTTTTAGGACATCCTCATACCCGTGTTCCCTTTTGAGAACCATCTTCTTCTCTTTTTGTTTTTCGAGGGAATAGCCGCCACTATGCCTCTCTTCCTCCAACTTCTTCTCTAACGGAAGCCCTCCATCAGATTCGAGCTAAAAAGTAATCATCTCCTGTGGCTGTGTACCTATGGAATCTGCCACGCCCACCCTTAGCCTCTGATAACACACTGACCTTACAAAGGTCTCTGTAATGTGTGGGTGGGTTAATCTCTTGGTAGACCCGGAAGAGTTCTTCTTCATCATCGACCCTCATTTTCTGGGTCCCTGCTCTTACATTAAAATCGCTCCTCCAGTGGTAATGGTCGTCCCAAGATCAGGGGTACCTTGTCATCAACTTTAAAATCCAATATAATGAAATCAGCGGGTATAATGAACTTACCCACTTTGATGAGAAGGTCCTTGATTATTCCATCTGGTGCCACTCGCGACTTGTCTGCCAGCTGCAACATCAATTATGTTGGTCTCGGTTGACCCAACCCCAAGGTGTTAAATAAAGATAGGGGCATTAGATTAACTGCTGCCCCTAAATCACATAGAGCTCTTATCACCTCAGCTTTACCAATTTGTATGGGGAGGGTAAAACTCCCTGGGTCTTTGAGCTTTTTAGGTATCTTGCTCATTACCCTGTGGCTGCACTCCTCAGTCAGTGCTACTGTCTGAACATCCATCAATCTTACTTTGTTGGCCACCACATCTTTCAAGTACTTAGCATACTTGGGCATTCCTTGCAAAACATCAAGCAAAGGAAAATTTATGTTAAGTTCTTTGAAAATATCAAAGAAATTTCTAAAGCATTCCACCTTTTTGCTCTTTTTAAGTCTTTGCGGAAATGGTGGTGGTGGTCTCTGTGCTGGCTGCAATGATGATTTTGCATTTTGTTGCACAACACTCTGATTCTCTCCCTTGTCAGTGGATGGTCCCTTTCTAACCAACTCCGGCTGCACCTCATTTCTCCTTTCTTTCAGTGATGCATCAGCCAATTGCCTGCCACTCCTTAGACTGATGGCATTGACCTGTTGGGGGTTTGTGTCTGTGTCACTGGGTAATGCTCCCTGCGGTCTAGTATGGTGAGCAACTGGTAGTTGACCCATATGCTTCTCTAGATTGCGGGTGGCCAATTGCTGATTTTTCAAATCTGATGCCATCCTCGCCTAATTCTCTGCTAATTGAGACTGTTTCTCCATAATCTTCTGCAACATCTCCTCAATGTTGCTGCTCAACTGGCCACCATTCTGCCTGTTCTACTGCTGATGCTGATACTGCTGTTGTTGAGGTTGCTGGTAGATTTGACTTTGATTTCCACCCCAAGAAAAATTCGGGTGGCTCTGTCAATTCTTGTTGTAATTGTTCCCAAAATTTTGATTGTTTCTCTGAAAATTCCCAAAAAAATTGACTAATTCAGGATTGGCCCCGTGGGATTCTGTACTGTGCCCATTATTGCCGCAGATTTCCCACCAACTAGGAGATTGCTGAACTGCATTTACCTGTCCCTGCTGTTGGTTCATACTCAGTTTATTGAACTGAGTCATCATCTGATGCTGAAATGATGCTAGCTGTGCAGCCAAGGCATTTACACCATCCACTTCTATCAGCCCTTCTGTTCTCTTTCCTGCCCCTCTCGATCACTCACTGTGCCACTCTGGATTTCCCTGAGCAATCCTATTCAACAAAGTGTACAACTCATCATAAGTCTTCTCTAATGCCTTCCCAACCGATGCAGAGTCTAGTAAAATTTTGTGTGTGGGTCTAGACTTTCCATAAATGTATGGGCTAGCACTTCATTGGACTGCTGATGTTGGGAGCAGTCTCTCAATAATGACTTGAATCTCTCCCAAGCCAAATACAGGTTCTCCTCTGGCCTCTGCTTGAAGCTTAATATTTCACTCTTGAGTTTGGCAGTTTTGCCAGAAGGGAAGAATCTGATGAGGAACTTCTTTGCCAAATCGTCCCAAGAAGTTATGGAATTCGGTGGCTCAGATTTCAACCACCTCATTTCCTCTCCCAACAATAAGAATGGGAAGAGGGAAGTCGGACATAATCTTTGGACACTCCGGTGGGGACGAACGTGTCACTAATCTCAAGGAAGTTCTGCAAGTGCTACTATGGGTCCTCATGAGTCATCCCAGTGAACTGGCCACTAGAATGTAATAGCTGCACCATATTCTGTTTCAATTCAAAGTTCCCTCCAGGTTCTGGTTTGCGGATACTAGAGGTCACATTTGTCGCTAGTGGGATCGCCACTTCGCGAACTAGTCGGGCTACCATGGTTTAAGGTAACACTTCGCTTGCCCTACTGGTGGGTGTTGTTGTAACCTCTCCTGAAGTCTCTTTAGCTTTCGCTATAGAGCTTCCCTCCTGCGTAAATGAAGTTGACATTTAGGTTCAAGCAACGGTTCCACTAGCTCTCTATTCCTTGCCAGCTCTGCAAGGATGACCTGTCACCTGCAATGTATCAGACTAAGACCAAGTTTCTCAACACTTAAGGAAATTAAAGATTAAAAAAATAGAAAAATTTACTAAACTTCACCAGGTCCCCGTCAACGGCGCCAAAAACTTGTTGCGCCAGCGCACACGCAAGCGTACGCGGTCGTACAAGTAATACAGTGACCCTTTTTAAGAGCCGGATATCGAACCCACGGGGACTGGACCAATTCAGTGAATTATCAAGTTCAAGTGTAATATTAACCTTCACAAGTGTTGATTATAGAAGTTTTCGGTAAATTATAATTAAGTTTTGGGGTGGTCACAAAACAATCTGGAAACAATATAAGAAGCAAATAGAGATAAGGCCGGATAATCATGCAATGGTACACTTTGTAATGGTTCACGTATGAAATTATCAATTGTTGTCTCACATAGTTGGAAAATGCGATGTTCATGGTCTCTCGAGCCTCTAAACACGACAAACTAGCTTCACAACTACATCATTGAGAGGGGATGTGACATCCTAGTTCGTGGGAAATTCAACTACATGGATGTGGTTTACGGGGTTTGTACTCTTGATTAGGGACTTTCGTACCTCTAATCATTTAACCTAACTTAGCTTCACAATTACTTCTACGAGGGGTGGAGTGACAATTCTAAGCCGTTGTCTTTCTATCATCCCGTTTTATCAACCAAGAAGGGCGAATTAGGTACAATTTCTATCCTAACCGCGAATCCTATCGTAAGATAAGAACTTGCTCCCTACATTCTCTTGTTCTAGCCTAGGGTTACTCTCTCAAGATTTTACCACCTAGCTTAACATGTATGTTTTCATGGTGATCAAGTATAAAAACAACCATAATAAAGAATGTAAGACAAAAAACAATTAACTACTCAAACCAAAACAAATTCATGCATTACAATCATATCATGTGGCTTTAACCCTAGGGGAAGGGTTTTAGCCACTCATGTTCGTACAATAACTTAAAAATATCGTTAAAGTAGAGTACTTACAAGAATAGGTAAAAGAGAATGTAAAATTAGTGAACCCTAGGTGAGTTCTTCACTTCTCCCTTCGCTCCTCTACAATTTCCAGAAAATATTTCGTGACCAATGATTTTAGAAGCTAAGGGCTTAATTTATAGTAAATAGGAAATTTGAAATTTTGGCCTTTTATGGAATGGCTCCGTGGCACGCAGGTGAACGCGCCAATTTGCCTCTGTGCCATGGAGGTATCACGGAAGCCCACTGGAAATTGCATCCTCGGCAGGTCTTGCGTGATGTGCCTGCATCGACACACGGCGTGGCACGGAGCTCCTCTCGCGCGATGGCCAGCGTGACACGGCCTGCGGTGCACAGCAGTGCCTGGAGTGGCACGGACGCTGGCGTGCAGGTGCCTTGGAGGGAAGCATTTCGCGTGCATGGCCTTGGTGTGGCACCGCGCTGGGCGCGATACACACACAACGTGGCATGCTGCTTGGCGCGACCAGCCTTTCCATGACATGTTTTCTTGCCATCTTTTGCAATTCACTTCCAACTCCATTCCTTCACTTCACCCATCATTATTTAGTCCCTCATATGCATTTTACACCTACAAAATAAGGACTAATCATGTTGGTTAGTGCATACTCAAATTTACACAAAATCACATAAGAATGTAAGTGTATAATTAGACAACCCGACTAAATGAAGCTATAAAATAGCACTTGGGCACGTAATTATGCCCAAGATCATTGAGAACCTGCGCCTATATCATATGATGATACAACATGGAAAATATGTATCAGTACTTTGAATGTATCGAGTATGCGAGATATAAGTAAAACAATAGTAGTACGTGATTGAACTAATAAACACTGAATATAACTGCAACAGTGTAATACAGGTACTGACCGAGGATCATAGCTATATCCTATAATTTGAATAAACTGAGTTGAACTACCATACTGAACTGAACTATACGGATAGGTGGGAGAGTCTATAACCGACATATAACCATGCGAGCTAGACATGGAGTCTGATGTATACGCCCCATCGGTGAGAGCCCACCGTACCTTTCCAGAGTATAGTGGCTAAGCTAGGTGATCACTTTCTAGGGCCCTTTTGGGATAATGACCTACGGTGGCAACATAGTTCTGGGAACCTGGGTGCGCTGAACCCCATCCTACTCGGTGTTAAGTCCTACTCCCACTGGAAATCCTAACTGTGACCGCTAGGTTGATAGCTCAAACCTGATGTCCTAAGACTTCAGTTAGGAATACTTATCTGGAAGTACCCTGTGAGTCTGAAGGACCTGATAACTGAAAGCTAAGTGTTCTAAGACTGGCCAGAGCTGTTTTATCTGAAAGCGTCATAATCGTCTAAAGAGCAACCTGATGACTAATGACTGAGACTAGGGAGTTTTACTAAACTCCTCAAGAGACTGAATGTAGACAAATTGATCAGATGACATTTTTGTAAGGCATTGAGAGAGCTAAGTACTGACTGAGACTGAACAAGCAATAAGCTAACTATTGTTCACATAACTATACTATCGTGATCATTAAAAGAATTTCAGAGTCAAGCAATATTCATATCTGGACAATTAGGCAAGACTCATTCAATTTCATTTCAAGATTAGGGATGAAACACATATTTCATGGAAAAGATATCAACATGAATCATAGCTAGTAATAACCTTCAAAATTTAACAAGAATTATGACAAGAAGGAAGATTCATAATCTAACTGAAGAACAACCCTAGCTTTGATCTTTAGATAATTAGAATTGATAGGGTTTTTGTAAGAGCTTTGGGGCACAAGGGAAGAGCAGTTCCCTTGTTGAAATCCCACATACCTAGAGGAAACTCTTTTTATATACATCTGACCGCTGAAACTTCACCTTTTTTTGAGTCAGTTTGGTCTAAGGGGATGTAATAGAAGAAAACCCTTCTACAAAACATTGGTAATAGCTGACTAAACCCAAGAAACACCTAATATCTCATGGAGAAGTGGGTCTTGGCCAATATTTTACTACTGCTATCATTTGAGGATCCACCTAATTACCCTCATCTGAGACCACATAACTGAGGAAAGCCACTGAACTCAACCAAAATTCGCACTTATTAAATTTAGCAAACAACTGGTGGTCTCTGAGAGTTTGCAACACTATCCTCAGGTGGTTGGCATGATCCTCTTCATTACTGGAGTATATTAAATATTGCCTATGAACACAATAACAAAAAGGTCTAGTTACTACTTAAACACCCTGTTCATTAAGTTAACAAAAGCTGTAGGAGTATTAGTTAGCCCAAAAGACATAACCACAAATTCATAGTGACCATACTGAGTTCTGAAGGTTGTTTTCAGTATGTCACATTCTCTGACCTTAAGCTTATGATATCCTGACTTGAGATCTACCTTGGAGAAATAACTAGCTCCCTGAAGTTGGCCAAATAAGTCATCAATCCTGGGTAGAGGATACCTATTCTTGACTGTGACCTTGTTAGCTGACGGTAGTCGATGCACATCCTGAGTGTACCGTCTTTCTTTTGCATGACAACACTGAAACACCCCATAGAGAGATGCTGGGTCTGATGAAGCCCTTATCTAAAAGATCTTTCAACTGTTCCTTTAACTCCTTAAGTTCAGCTGTAGCCATTCCATAAGGAGGAACAGAGATGGGCTAGGTTTCTGGAAGAAGGTCTATGCTAAAGTCTATTTCTCACTAGGGAGGGACTCCGGGAAGATCTTCAAGAAAGACATCAAAAAATTTGCTAACAACTGGAACTGACTGAATAGTCAGGATTTTGGAACTGGAATCTCTAACCCTAACTAAGTGATAGATGTACACCTTCAAGATCATTTTTTTGACCTTAAGGTAGGAAATAAATTGACCCTTAGACGCTGAAACACTACCCTTCCATTCTAAGGTTGGCTCGTTAGGAAACTGAAACCTGATGACTCTAGTTCTGCAATTGACTAAGGCATAATAGGAATATAACCAATCCATGCCAAGAATAAGGTCTAAGTCGACCATTTCTTGCTCTACTAGATCAATGGGATAACTTTACTCAACATTGTGACCGGACAATTTCTATATACTTGGTTCGCTCTAACTGACTCACCTACCGGAATAGAAACTGAGAATGGTTCTGAGAAGACTTCTGGACTAATATCAAACTGAACAACAATGTAATGAGTCATAAAGGAAAGTGTGGCTCCTGGATCTAGCAAAGTATATACATTAATATGGAAAAGGAGTAATATACTCGTAACCATATTAGGTGAATTCTCCTCATCCTAACGAGAAGATAAAGCATAAAAATGGTTTTGGTGCTGGTCGCCACCCGTACCTGAGGTAGTGCCCTGGTGAGCTGGACGACCTTCTTGGGCCGCTAAGGTAGTAGACTGAGTTCTCCCCCGTCCTGCTGATGGACTATCCCTCAATCTATGACCTAACTAACCACATGCAAGCAACCATTCTTGCCCATGCGACACTCACCTAGATGGTTCTTGCCATATTTATGACAAGTTGGAAATGAGTAGCTACTGGACACGTGACTCTAGGACTGGGAGCCTGATGCTCTACCCTTTCGGTCCTTACGGGACCAAAATGAAGGGGCACTAGCTGATGAGGGTGCTAGAGGTCTCTACTACTGTTGTTGTGGGCGACTACCCCTACCTGACCTTTGTTGGCCATACTCAGACTGACCTATTCTCTCCCATTTGTTCTCCCTCTCAATCTCCTTCAACTTATCCACCTCTATCTACTGTGCATGAATGATGAGGCTAAAGAGGTCAATGTATTTGATAAGCATCATAGTTTTGCATTCCTTAAGCACAAAATTCGAAGCTCCACTAATGAATTTGAGCATACGAGCCTTTAGCTCAGTGACCATTTCTGGAGCATACCTCGACAGTCTGAACTCCAATGCATACTCTTCATTGTCATGTTGTTCTGCCTTAGGTTCATAAATTCGACAGCTTTGCCTCCCTCAATTCTCGAGGAAAGAATCTGTCAAGGAACACTATAACAAATTCGTCCCACTCTATTGATCCTGCTCCATTTGGCCTCCTCTTGTTCCACTATTTGTACCAAATCTGAGCCACCCCTTTCAACTGGTAGACAGCCAGATCAGCACTCTCTACAGAAGTAAGACCCATGATTTGGGTGATATTCTGCACCTTATCTACAAACTCTTATGGGTCCTCATCAACTTTAGACCCATGGAGTGACGGAGGGTTCATCCGTATGAAATTTCGGACCCTGGATGTAGCTGCAGACCCATTGGTGTTGACTGGCACCACTACATGCTGGTTGACTTGACTGGTCACTGCCTGACCCAGCATTTGAATTGCTGCCTGAAATTCCGCGGGAGACACCTAGTCGTCCTGAAGGGCTACGGGAGCTGGTGGGGCTGGCCGGTTAGCATTTTCGCTCCTTCTTCCATTTTCTCTTTTTGGAGGCATCGTTATCATTGAAAAGGACAGAGCACGAGCTAGGAGGACATTTTTGAGATTATCTCAATGCACAATAAGGATCATGAACAAAAGGGGTAATTACCTAATAACGTCTTATAGCCTCCCCCTCATAAGTGTGGCATACTTTACACCAATGAAAAGGACTCTACTTGATGCGACATTTAGACATCCTAGGATACTCTAAACCTAGGGCTCTGATACCAAGTTTGTCACGACTCGAGTCTACACTCTGGGTGCGACACAATACTTGGAGCCACAAGTGGACCCAAGCTAACCCATGGCCTTAACATCACACCGATATACTGAATTAAATAGAAGCGGAAGCTGAGGAAAATCATAACTACATAATACTTTTCTGAAAAGAGGAAATTTCTAATAAGATACTGAAACTTATACAACAACTGAAAAACATATTCAAACAATACTTTATCTGAAAGCCATCTAAGAAATGATGAGTTGATGGGACAAGCCCTCAGCTAACTCTAAGGTCTAACTCAAAAGAAAACTGAACTGAATAAGTAAACTCTCGTCCTCGAAAGATGAGAACTCACCAATAACACTGCTGCTAAAGTCGTCAAATAAAAGTACTGAGGATGCTGGGACTAAGCACCTGCGTCTGTATCATAAGGCAATATAGCATGGAATATATGCATCGGTACTTTGATTGTACCGAGTATGCAAGATATAAGTAAAATAGTAGTAAACACAACTGAGCTAATTAACACTGAATATAACTGTAACAGTGTACTATAGGTACTAACTGAGGATCGTAGCTATATCCTGTAATATGAATAAACTTAGCTGAATTAAAACTGAGATTATACTGAACTAAACTATACTGATAGGTGGGAGAGTCTATAACCGACATATATCCACGCGAGCTAGATGTGGAGTTCGATGTACACACCGCATCAGTGAGAGCCCACTGTACCTTGCTAGGGTATAGTGGCTGAGCTAGGTAATCACTTTCTAGGGCCCGTTCGGGCTAATGACCTACGGTTGCAAAGCAGTTTTGGGAACCTGGGTGCATTGAACCCCAGTCCGCTTGATGCTAAGTCCTACTCCCACTGGAAATCCTAACTATGACTGCTAGGCTGATAGCTCGAACCTGATGTCCTAAGACTTAAGTCAGGAATACTTATCTGGAAGTACCCTAGAGTCTGAAGGACCTGATAACTTAAAGCTAAGTGTTCTAAGACTAGCTAGAGCTGCTTTATCTGAAAGCATCATAATTGTCTAAAGAATAACCTGATGACTAATGCCCGAGACTATGGAGTTTTGTTGAACTCCTCAATTGGTTAAATGTAGCCAAACCGATCAGATGACATTTCTGTAAGGCACTGAGAGAGTTAAGTACTAACTGAGACTGAACAAGTAATAAGCTAACTATTGTTCACATAATTGTACTATCATGGTGATTAAAAGAACTATCAGAATAAGCAACATTCGTATTTGGACAATTATGCAAGACTCTTTCAATTTCATTTCAAGATTAGGGAAAAAAATACATATTTCATGGAAAAGATATCAATATGAATCATAGCTAGTAATAACCATCAAGATTTCACAAGAATCATGACAAGAAGGAAGATTCATAATCTAACTGAAGAACAACCCTAGCTTTGATCTTTAAAGAATTAGAATTGATAGGGTTCTTATAAGAGTTTTGGGGCACAAGGGAAGAGCAACTCCCTTGTTGAAATCCCACATACCTAGAGGAGAATTCCTTGGAAGAGTCTTGAGAATCTGAGAAGGAAATCTACAAGCGCAAGCTTTTGCTCTGAGATGAACTGTGTGAGTTTTTCGTAATTCTTCTAACTGGTTTTGTCACACCCCGAGTCTATACCCTGGATGAGACACGGTACTTAGAGTCACAAGTAACCCCAAGTCAACCTATGGTCTATCATATCACTGGCATTCTGAGTAAATACATAGTGGAAGCTTTGAAATAATAAAATAAAATATTTATGAAGAAGAACTAAATCATAAGTTTTATACAACTGAAAAGAAAACTGAAAATCTGAAACTCTATTTGTGTTTGAAAGCCATCTATAGGATGAGTTGCTAGGACAAGCCCCTAGCTAGTTCTAAATCTAACTAAAAGAAGTATGGCATAAAAGAAATAATCCTCGTCCTCAAAAGATGAGGACTCACTAACGATGCAACTGAGAACTCCTGAATGTAATCTGCTAATGGGGCTGAGATTGAGAACCTGCAGCTGTATCATAAAACAATACAGCATAAAAGGTATGCATCAGTACTTTTAATGTACTGAGTAAGTAGGAGAAACCATACACAAGGAATAAAATAACTAAATTGGAAAGACATGCAATGACCAACTGAAATACTGAAACTGAATAAATTGTGATATACTGAGATGATCAAAATGACCCTTTTTGATGGTCAAAGACATTTCCTAAATCTGAGATACTAATCTGAAATACTGTACTGAACTGATTAATCTGAGACTGAACTGAGCTGACTAATGGAGAGTCTATAACCGACATATAACCACGTGAGCTAGACGTGGAGTTCGATGTATACACCCTATCGATAGGACCCAATATACCTTTCTAGGGTATAAAGCCATGAATTAAGTGATCAAAGGTTTGGGGCCAAGAGGCCAATAAAAATATAACCGAAGGTGGCAACGTAGTTCTGGGAACCTGGGTGTGTTGGAACCCTAGTTCACTCGGTGCTAAGTCCTACTCCCACTGGATAATCCAATACTAACTACTAAGCTGATAGCTCGAAACTATGGCCCATGACTAAGTAAGGAATAACTATCTGGAAGTACCCTAATAGTCTTATCGGACCGAATTCTGTAACTGGTGTTCTAAGACTGGTCAGAGCTGCTTATCTGGAAGCGTCATAACCGTCTAAAGAACAAACTGTAATATGAAGCTGGGCTCCTAGGACTGGTCAGAACCACTTATCTGAAAGTGTCATGACCGCCTAAAGAACCACTAAAAATTTGATACTGAGTCTAATACTGACAACTGTGAGGCATCACTGACACCTCAAGAACTAACTGTGGTCAAATTGATCAGTTGACATTTTTGGACAATACTGAGAAAGCTAAATATCTGAATGAGACTAGACTAACATGAATTTGACCGAGTTTTCAACGTAAACTAACAATATGTGCACCCCAAAACTAATAGAACCAAGCTTCAGGGAAAACTAGTTCAACCTGCGTGATTCTAATTTCTACTGAGCTGAGGACTAGGGCTGAATCATTCTACTAGATACAATCTTTCACAAATTTATAGCAATAGGGAAATAATAAAGCAATTAAAATCATAAGAAATATTCCATTTGAATCCACAATGAAATCTGTCTGAAAACTTTTCATGTTTCGAAGCTACAGGGCTGTAACTGATAGAGAAAATTAGATAAGATTTTTAGGGACACAAGGAAAGAACTATTCCCTTGTTGAATTCCCACATACCTAGTGAAGAAATCCCAGAGAGAATTCCTTGAAAATCTGAGAAGAAATCGATTGCTCTAGTTCTAGCCTTGAGAGTTTCTACGTGATCAGTCTATGTATCGAGAGAATGGGTGGGGGGAAAATGTCGATCACCCTTTTAAATCCCTCCTAGATGAGCCCAAAACGATGCAGATTAGATTATAGGAGTTCAGGAAATTACAGAAAAGCCCTTAAAAATCTCACAGAAAAATCACCCTGCCAGTCCCAACGAGGGACTGCACGAGTTGTGCCTAGTGACGACGACTCGTGGTCCAACTCGTGAAATACACTGCCCAAAAATCCACTGCTTTGACCATGGGGGACATAGCGGACCATTAGTGGTGACCATAACTCGTGGTCACCTTTAATCCTCAACAATGCCAGAACTCGCCAGGGGGTCACCAGGGGAGACACCACGACTCGTGGTGTTCCCAATGAGTCATGGTGAGGACCCGTTAAGTACAGTGTCCCACTTATCTTCTTCCTTCACCCATCCTTGACCACGGGTGACCTAACGAGTCTTATGGATAACCACGACTCTTGGTCACACCCATGGTCACTCAAATCCCCAAAATTTCACCCAAGTCCGAACCCTTCCCCACGAGTCACTCCACGACTCATTCTGTGACTTGGTGCAGAATATCTTATTTTCTCTATTTCAACTCCTAGGTCTGGTTTTAGGGTTTCTGGGTCATTCAATATCCCCCCCTTGGGAACATTCATCTTCAAATGTTGGAAAAACATATAGAAAATAGAGGATTGCAATCATTAAACTCAAATACAGATCATGAAAACTGAAAACCAACGGAATGACTACCTCCAAACTGAACTACATGACTGAACTGAATTCACGAATCATACACACATTCATTAACATGAAAGAAACTGGGACACATGGATTGAACATGTAACTGAATAGAGTTTTAGGGAGAAAATTGATACCTTAAACTGAAACTGAGCTGGAAGGGAATAAATATGGGTATCTAGCCATCATATTTGCTTCGGATTTCTACGTAGCTCCTTCAATATGCTGATTTCTCCACAAGACTTTGACTGAAGCTACTTCTTTGTTCCTCAGCTTACAAACCCGATGGTCAAGGATCTGAACTGGGATCTCTTCATAAGATAGACTATCTTTCAGTCCCACGTTGTCTAGTGGCACCACTGAAGTTGGATCACCAATGCACTTCTTCAATAGTGACACATGGAACACCAGATGCACATATGATAACTCTGAAGGTAATTCCAGCTCATAGGTTGCTTTACCAATGCACCTTAGAATTCTGTAGGGTCCTACATATCTCAGACTGAGTTTTCCTTTCTTCCCAAATCTTATCACCCCTTTCATGGGTGAAATCTTTATATAAACCCAACCATCTACTGCAAATTCTAAATCTCTTCTCCTCACATTAGCATAAGATTTCTGTCGACTCTGAGCTATTTTCAACCTTTCTCTAATGAGTTGTACCTTCTACATAGCTTCATGAACTGAGTTTAGCCCGATTAGAAGTAGCTTCACCAACCTCAAACCACCCGACAGGAGATCTACACTTCCCACCATACAATGCCTCAAACGGGGTCATCTGAAACTGGAGTGGTAGCTGTTGTTGTACGCAAACTCGATGAGAGGCAAGTGATCATCCCAACTGCCCTTGAAATTGATCACGCACGCTCTCAACATATCTTCCAATGTCTGGATAGTTTGCTCAGCTCGTCCATCTTTCTACAGGTGAAAAGCTGTGCTGAGCTTGACCTGGGTACCGAGTCCCTTCCAAAAAGATTTTCAGAAATGAGAGGTGAACTGGGTACCTCTATATGAAATGATGGACAAGGGCACCCCATGAAGTCTAACCAACTCCCGGATGTAAATCCTAGGATAATCCTCGGTTGAGAGTGTAGTTTTAATTGGGAGGAAGTGTGCTGACTTAGTCATCCGGTCTACTATCACCCAGATTGAATCATGCTGCCGATGAGTCCGCGATAGACTTGTAATAAAATCCATATTTACTTCTTCCCACTTCCATATGGGTATGATGATATCCTGAGTGATATCTCTGGTCTCTAGTGCTCTACTTTGATCTGTTGGTAGTTCAGACACTTAGCTACAAATTTTGTGATGTCTCTCTTCATGCCATTCACCAGTAAATATCCCGTAAATCATGATACATCTTAGTAGAACCTGGATTTATTGAATATCTCGAACTGTGTGCTTCAACTAGTATCTGCTGTCTCAAATCACCCACATTCGGTACGCACAACCTACCCTAGTAACGGAGTACACCATGTCCACCTTGGGAGAAAGCTTCCACTTCTTTTCTGAGAACCGCCTCCTTCAGTTTAAGCAGTATGGGATCCTCATCCTTCCTTGACTTAACTTCAACTACCAACGAGGAATCTGATCCACTCTGCACCACTACTCCACCCTCATCTATATCAACCAACTGTACTCCCAACCGAGCTAACCTGTGGATATCCTTTGCCAGTTCCTTTTTGCCTTCTTCAACATGAGCCAAGCTCCCCATAGACACTCTTCTTAGGGCATCAGCCACCACATTAGCTTTGCCTGGGTGATACATCACGCTCATGTCATAGTCCTTCAATAGCTCCAACCATCTTCTGTGACAAAGATTTAGATCTTTCTGACTGAACACATACTTAAGGCTCTTGTGATCGGTGAAAACATCCACGTGAGCCCCGTAAAGGTAGTGCCTCCATATTTTCAATGTAAAAACCACTTCTGCCAACTCCAAGTCATGAGTTGTATAGTTCTTTTCATGAACCTTGAGCTGTCTGGAGCCATAAGCTATCACCTTACCCCGCTGTATTAGAATGCAACCGAGTCCAACTCTGGAAGCGTCGCAATATATTACAAACCCATCTGTTCCTTTCGGGAAAGGTCAAGACTGGAGTGGTAGTGAGCCAAGTCTTCAACTCTTGGAAACTCTTCTCACACGCATCTGACTACTGAAATTTCACCTTTTTCTGAGTCAACTTAGTTAGAGGAGATGCACTAGAGAAAAAACCTTCCACAAAACATCGATAATAACCGGCTAGACCTGAGAAACTTCTAATTTTGGTTGGGGAGGTAGGTCTGGGCCAGTCTTTCACCGCTGCTATCTTTTGAGGATCCACTTGAATACCCTCACCCGAGACCACGTGACCAAGGAAAGTCATGGACTTTAACCAGAATTTGCATTTGCTGAACTTGGCAAACTACGGCGGTCTCTGAGTGTCTGAAGCACTATCCTCATGTGATTAGCATGTTCTTCCTCATTTCTAGAGTATACTAGAATGTCATCAATGAACACAATGACGAACATGTCTAGATACTGCTTCAAGACTCTGTTCATCAGGTCCATGAAAGTTGTAGGGGCATTAGTGAGTCTAAAGGACATAACCACGAACTCATAGTGACCATACAGAGTTATGAAAGCTGTTTTCGGTATGTCACATTCTCTAACTCTTAGCCGATGATACCCCGACCTGAGATCTATATTGAAGAAACAACTAGCTCCCTGAAGCTGATCGAACAAGTCATCTATCCTGGGTAGGGGATATTCTTGACTGCGACCTTGTTTAACTGACGATAATCGATCCACATTTTGAGGGTACTGTCTTTCTTTCGCACGAATAGTACTGGTGCACCCCAGGGAGAGATGTTGGGTCTGATAAAACCTTTATCAAGAAGGTCTTTTAGCTGCTCTTTCAACACCTTAAGCTCAACTGGAGCCATTCTGTAAGGAGGGATGGATATGGGTTGAGTATGTGGGAGAAAGTCTATACCGAAGTCTATTTCCCGCTCAGGAGGAACTCCGGGAAGATCTTTGGGAAACACATCAGGGAACTCACTGACAACTGGAATTGACTGTATAGTCAGGGTCACAGAGTTGAAATCTTTGACCCGAACTAGATGATAAATACACCCTTTAGAAATAAGCTTTCTGGACTTAAGGTAGAAAATAAACCGACCCTTAGGCGCTGAACTACTGCCCTTCCACTCTAAAGCTAGCCCATTAGGGAATTGAAACCTGACGACCCTAGTTCTATAGTCGACTGAGGTATAACTGAAGTGTAACCAATCCATGCTAAGAATGAGGTCAAAGTCAACCATGTCTAACTCTACAAGATCAGCTGGAATGACCTTATTCAAGATTGAGACTAGGCAGTTTCTAAACACCCGGTTGGCTTTAACTGACTCGCCAATTAGGGTGGAGACTGAGAATGGTTCAGAGAGAACTTCTGGATTGATATCAAAATGAACAGCTACATAGGAAGTCATGACAAAAGTATGGCTCCTGGATCTAGTAGGGCATAAAAGTCTAGATGAAAAAGGCGTAACATACCTGTGACCACGTCAGGTGAGCTCTCCTGATCCTGACAAAAGGACAAAGCATAAAAATGGTTTTGGTGTTGGCCGCCATCCGTACCTAAAGTGTTGTCCTGCTGAGCTGGTCGGCCTGTTGGAGCTGCTGAAGCGGTGGACTATGATCTCCCCTGTCCTGCTGACGGGCATTCTTTGAGTCGATGATCAAGCTGTACGCACCCAAAACAACCTTCTGGGCCCTGAAGGCACTCTTCTGGATGGTTCTTGCCATACTAAGGGCAAGCTGGGTAGTTGTAGTGGCTGCTGGTGCTATGACTCTGGGATTGTGAGCCAGATGCTCCACCCCTCCGATCCTTGCTGGATCGAAAAGTAGGGGCACTGGCTGAAGTGGGTACTGGAGCTCTCTGCTGCTGCTACTGCTGCTACTGCTGCTGCTGTGGGCGACTACTACTGCCAGATCTCTAGTAGCCATAATCTGACTGGCCAATTCTTTCCCGTTTGTTCTCTCGCTCCAAGTCTTTTAATTTTTCTACCTCAATTTGCTGGGCATGAATTATGAGGCTGGAGAGATCGATATCCTTAATAAACATTGTAGTCATACACTCCTTGAGGACCAAGTTCAATACTGCATTAACAAACTTTAGCATGCAAGCCCTTGGCTCGGCAACCATCTCTAGAGCATATTTAGCAACCTTGTGAACTCCAGTGCATACTCCTCCACCGTCCGATTTCCTTTTTTTAGATTCATAAATTCAGCCACTTTAGCCTCCCTAAGCTCTTAGGGGAAGAATCGGTCTAGAAAGGCTATAGTGAACACCTCCCATTCAACCGGTCCTGCTCTCGCTAGTCTTCCCTCCTTCCACTATTCGTACAAGATCTGGGCTACCCCTTTCAGTTGGTAGGCAGCCACATCGGCACTCTCCGAAGAGCTAACACCCATAATTCGGGTGACCTTCTTGATCTCATCCACGAACTCTTGTGGGTCCATCCCACCTTGGATCCATAGAAAACTGAAGGGTTCATCCGGTGAAGTCCCAAACTCGGGCAGCTGCTGCGGACCCATTATTGTTAACGAGAACCACCTGCTGGTTCACCTGATTAGTAACTGTCTGTGCAAGCAGCTAGATAGCCGCCCTGAACTCTGCGAAGGACATTGGTTCGTCTTGTGGGGCTGCTAGAGCTGGTGGGGCAGGTTGGTGAGAGTTATCTCCCCTTATTCCATTACCACGTCCTGGAGGCATGATTTCACTAAAACGAAAGCATAAGTTAGGAGAGCGTTTCTAGAATTGAACTTCAACGCACGATAAAGAGTATGAACAAAAGGCAGTGCTCCTAATAACGTCTCGTAGCCTCCCCGTCATAAGTGTGGCGAGCTTCACACCAATGAATAGGACTCTACTCGACGCGACTTTCAGACATCCTAGGATACACTAAGTTTTTCACGCCCCGAGTCTATACCCTGGACGAGACACAGTACTTGGAGTCACAAGTAACCCCAACTCAACCCATGGTCTATCATAACACTAGCATTCTAAGTAAATACATAGTAGAAGCTTTGAAATAATAAAATAAAATATGTATGAAGAAGAACTAAATCATAAGTTTTATACAACTGAAAACAAAATTGAAAATCTGGAACTCTGTCTGTGTTTGAAAGCCATCTATACGATGAGTTGCTGGGACAAGCCCCCAACTAGCTCTAAATCTAACTGAAAGAAGTATAATTGAAAAGAAATAATCCTCATCCTCCAAAGATGAGGACTCACCAATGATGCAGCTGAGAACTCCTGAATACGATCTGCTATGGGGCTGAGAATGTGAACCGACAACTGTATCATAAAATGATACAACATAAAAGGTATGCGTTAGTACTTTGAATGTACTAAGTAAGTAGGAGAAACCATACACAAGGAATAAAATAACTGAATTGGAAAGACATGCAATGACCAACTGAAATACTAAAACTGAATAAACTGTGATATACTAAGATGATCAAAATGACCCTTTCTGATGGTCAAAGACATGCCCTAAATATGAGATACTAATATGAAATACTATACTAAACTGATTTGAACTAACTAATCTGAGATTGAACTGAGTTGATTAGTGGGAGAGTCTATAACTAACATATAACCATGTGAGCTAGACGTGGAGTCCAATGTATATACCCTATCGGTAGGACCCAATATACCTTACCAGGGTATAAAGACATGAACTGAGTGATAACAGGTTTGGGGCCATGAGGCCAATAAAAATATAACCTACGGTGGCAACATAGTTCTGGGAATCTGGGTGTGCTGGTACCCCGGTCCGCTCGGAACTAAGTCCTACTCCACTAGATAGTCCTAGACTGACTACTAAGCTAATAACTCGAAGCTGGGGCCCAAGACTAAGTCAGGAATACCTATCTGGAAGCGCCCTGAGAGTTTTATCAGACCAAATTTTGTAACTGATGTTCTAAGACTGGTTAAAGCTGCATATCTAGAAGCGCCGTAACCGTCTAAAGAACAAATTGTAATATGAAGCTGGGGTCCTAGGGCTGGTCAGAGTTTCTTATCTAAAAATGTCATGAACGACTAGAGAACCACTAAAAATCTAATACTGAGTCTAATGCTGACAATTGGGAGGCATCACTGACACCTCAAGAATTAACTGTGGTCAAACTGATCAGCTGACATTTCTGGACAATATTGAGAAAGCTAAAAATCTGACTGAGACTAGACTAACATGAATCTAACTGAGTTTTCAACATAAACTAACAATATGTACATCCCAAAACTTATAGAACCAAGCTATAGGGAGAACTAGTTCAACCTGTATGATTCTAATTTCTACTGAGCTGGGGACTAGGGATGAATCATTCTACTAGATACAATCTTTCACAAATTTCTAGAAATAAGGAAATAATAAAGCAATTCAAATCATAAGAAATATTCCATTTGAATCCACAAAGAAATCTATGTAAAAACTTTTCACATTTCGAAGCTACAAGGTTATAACTGATAGAGAAAATTAGACAAGGTTTTAGGGACACAAGGGAAGAACTATTCCCTTGTTGAATTCCCATATACCTGGTGAAGAAATCCCGGAGAGGATTCCTTGAAAATCTGAGAAGAAGTCAATTGCCCTAGTTCTAGCCCTGAGAGTTTCTACGTGCTGAGTCTTAGTATCAAGAGAATAGGTGGGAGGAAAACGTCGATCACCCTTTTAAATCCCTTCTGGATGAGCCCAAAATGACGTAGTTTAGAGTCTAGAGGTTTAGGAAATTATGAAAAAGCCCCTAACAATATCGTAGAAAAATATCCCTGCCAGTCCCCACGAGGGACTGGATGAGTCGTGTCCAGTGACCACGACTTGTGGTCCAACTCGTTGAAGTATACTGCCTAAAAATCCATTGGTGTGGCCATGGGGGACATAAAGGGTCGTTAGTGGTGACCACGACTCATGCACCTCTCGTCCTCAACACTGCCAAAACTCGGTAGGGGGTCACAACGGGAAACACCATGACTCATGGTGTTCCCAACGAGTCATGGTGAGGACCCGTTAAGTACACTGTCCCACTTTTCTTCATCCTTTGCCCATACTAGACCACGGGTAACCTAACGAGTCGTGTGGTTGACCACGACTCGTGGTCACACCCATGGTCACTCAAATCCCCAAATTTTCAACCAAGTCCGAACCCTTCCCCATAAGTCACTCCACTACTTGTGACCTACCTCATGGGTCACAGGACGACTCGTTCTGTGATATGGTGCAGAAATCCTATTTTCTATGTTTCAACTCCTGGGTTTGGTCTTAGGGTTTCAAGGGCATTACAGGTTTGGAAAGAATGAGGGAAAAGGTCGACTATTCCTCTAAAATCCCTCATAAATAATACTAATACGATATAGTTTAAGAGTTAAGACAATAGCATTTTACCAAATTGCCTCTGAAACATAAAAATTCTTCTCGACAGATGGTATGACCCAACCTACGAGTCATACCAAGGTTCTACGACTCGTAATTGGGGAACCTTCTTCCATCCATTTCTCTGAAGTTCTCCACGAATGCCTACTGATGAGTTGGTAATTTACCAACTCATTAGGCTCTTATGCATGAATTTTAGTCTAGTTTTCAAGTTATATAGATAGATCTTATGCCCTTTTTTCCTTTTTGTGTGTAGATATTTGATTTGGAGAAAAGAGAAAGAAAGGGAGCAAAAAAAGAAGGGAATCAAGTGAAAATCAGTGCTTCACCAGAGGAGACCGATGAAACACTATCCAAGAGCTGATGAACACCGCCTCTAGGAATGATAGCAATCGGCGAATGCAGACTTCAACCAGCGACTCACCGGTACTTCCGCCGATTGACCCCTGAAATTGCTGGATCGAAGAGAATAGAATCGCCAGCACACAGGTGGAGATTGGAGAAACCCTGGAGGAATTGCCTATGTCCACTAGAACTCAATGGAGGCGGAACTAATTAGAGCTGGTGGTTCGCAGAATGTAACTAGCAAACCGCCGGTACTCCCGCTAGTGCTAGAACGCTGATTAGGGGTAAAATTGTCTAGCACAAAAAAGAGATATATGGATACCCTACTTTTGGATATATTCTAGGGAGACGTACTCTGTACTCATCAGATCTCAATTTTTAGCTTTTCGAACATTCTCTTGGCAGAGAAGAAAGTAAGAATTTGATTGGTGGAATTTAAAAAGAATTATTTTCTTTTTCTTCTTCTTCTTCTTCTCCACAGCAAGGTACTACCATTGTTGAAGACTTCTTGTTGAATTTTATTTTGCTACTCCTATTATTAAATTCAATGAGTTTATTGTTAAATGTGCTTTTGAATTTCTTAACTATGAGTAGCTAAATCATTAACTAGAGGTGTGTGATGATGAATGCTTAATTAGAGTGGGTATTGCTGGAGTCATCTCAATATTATTTAATTAGTTAGATATGTTAGATTCTCTCCAATCTATAATTGAAGATCTATTGTTATTGATGTGTGTCTAATTGTTCTTACTTTATTGTTGCTTGTAAAAAAGGAATTGAGTATTGGGAGAGAATTTAATGGTGGGTATGGATGAGATATTGTGAAATTGGGCTAGAAATAGTCAAAATTACATTCTCACTCCTAATTAATAGCTAATAGCTAGAAATTGGTGCAACTATTAATTCAAAGCAGATCAGGTTGAGTTAATGGTGTCTAAAGGTTTGAAAAAACTCTAGCAAGAGGTATTTATGAAGCTGAAAAGCATTAAACGCCCACTTTCCCAAGATTATTTACACAAATTGAACTTATGAGATGACCTAGCATGACTCTATTTAGTTAGCATATCATCTACACCACACCTCTAGTCTTTCACATTCTTGTCAACAACCTTGGTAATTTTCCTATTGTAGTCAGCCAAATTAGAAGTTATATTCTATTGTAAATTTCAATTTCCCCCAACATGTTTATTTCCATGTTATTCCCAAGTGGTGCAATCTAAATTCAATTTCTCAAACAACACTTGTGCGTATCATTCACTAGTCCCTGTGGGATTCAACCCTGACACCCGTTGGGGTTTTTTTTGATACAATGATGTTTATACTCTTTGTATGAAGAGTATATTTTGGATGTTATCACCTACTATGACTCATACCATCTTACCACGAGTCGTAACATGACTCGTGGTTACCCAGAGTTTCACTAACAATTTTTTTGAACTTTTCTATGACTAGTCAGTATGATTCATACCATGATAATACAAGTCTTAATATTAATTTGTGGTTTCTTAAATCACCTTAGCTGATCTCCTCCACCCTCCTACTACGAGTCTAGGTACGACTCATACCTACATTGTACAAGTCGTACTATGGCTCGTGCTGTGATTATTTTTTCAGTTTTTTGCATGATCAAGTTTTAAATCATAAGTCTAATCTTAGGAAGTTCTGAGGTGTTACAAGTATGTGCACCAAAGGCTTGGGGGAGTGCTTCAGAGAATTCCCATTCTTGAATGGAAGTGGGAGAGAATAGCAATGGACTTTGTAGTGGGGCTTTCAAAGACTTTGAGAAAATTTGAATCAATCTGGGTCATTATTGATAGGTTGACTAATTATACCTATTTTGTGCCTATTTGGGTTACCTATAACACAAAAAAGCTAGCCAAGCTGTACATTCTAGAAGTGGTTCAGTTGCATGGGGTGCCAGTTTCAACCATCTCAAATAGAAGTATGCAGTTTACTTCTAATTTTTGGAGAACCTTACAGGCTGAAATAGGTACTAGGCTGGACTTGAGAACAACATTTCACTACCAGAACAATGGATAGCATAAGCGTACAATCCAAGTATTGGAACATATGCTTCGGGCATGCGTGATGACTTTGGGGGACATTGTGACAAGTTTTTTGCCATTGACTGAGTCTGCCTACAATAACAGTTATCACTCAAGCAATGGTATGACATCATTTGAGGCTTTATATGGGAGGAGATGCAGGTCTCCTATTCATTAGTTTGATGCATTTGAAGTGATCCCCTAGGGAACGGACCTTTTAAAGGAATCCTTGGAAAAGGTGAAGGTGATTCAGGAGAAGCTTTAGGTAGCTCAGAGTAGATAGAAAAATATGCTGATCGAAAGGTTAGAGACATAGAGTTCATGGAAGGAGAGAAAGTGTGCTCAAGGTTTTACCTATAAAGAGTGTGATGCAGTTTGAAAAGTGGAAAAGCTCAGCCTAAGATACATTGGTCCATTTAAGATTCACCGACGTGTGGGTGAGGTGGCATATGAATTAGCTTTGCCTCCAGGTTTTTCAGGAGTTCATCCGGTCTTTCATGTTTTTATGTTAAAGAAGTACCATAGGGATGGAAACTATATAATCTATTGGCATTCAGTGTTGTTAGATGAGAACCTGCCCTATTAGGAGGAGCCGGTGGCTATTTTGGATAGGGAGGTCTGCAAGATGAGATAAAAAAAGATTACACCTGTGAAGGTTTAGTGGAAGAACCATCTTGGAGGAGGCCACTTGGGAGACCAAAGAAGACCTGCGTAGCAATATCCCATATTTTAATTGAGTCAAGTGTGTTCTTTGTTTGTTCTTTTCTTGATCATTAGGGGATGAACGGTGGTTAATTGGTATTTAATGTAATGATCCCTCTAGTCGTTATGGGATTGTTAAGGGCCTTAGCACCCTTTAAAGTGACCATAGTAGAAGAGAGTTAGTAAAAATTCCTAAATAAGATACATTAAAAACTGAAATATGAGTAGTGCTGATTGGAATCTTCATGTGTTGTGTGCTGTTTGGGGTGAACCAGTGAGCTAGAATTCTGACACTACAAGTGGATTTGTAGCATCATTTAATCATTATGTGCATAATTTGAGAATATTGTGAAGTAGGGATGAAAGATTTGTGGTTTGGGAATGGAAAAGAGTCAGAATTATCGAGATATTGGTTAGAAGAGCACCACTGCAGTGGTGGGATTTCTGCTGCAGCAAGACCGCTACAGTGGTTAGAGTGCCACCATAGTGGTCAGTAGCAAAGTCGCCAGGTTTATCGTAGCAGGGACCTGATTGCCATAGCGGGTCTGTTGCAGCGGAAAAGTAACAGTCGCAGCTAATGACGCAAGGTAGAATGCCTTTTTAAGTTAGAATTTTAGGGTTTTCACCCCATTATTCTAAGGCACGAAATTTGAGAGCTTAAGGGAAATTTTTCAAGGGCAGAATAGTTTCGTCTTTCCAAGGTAAGATTTCTTGGTACTTCAGCATCTTCATCCTCTAACAACCTAGAATTGACGGGTGATCTTTAATGGTGAATTCTAGCTAAGAACCCCAGAACTATGGAAGTTAGGGTATTGATAGTTCTTGATTTCCTAATCTTCTAAGTGAGTAACTAACATTTCTTGGATGGAAGTGATCATTATAGTTCATAATGGTGGTAATTTGAGACTTAAAATGTCATAAAGTTTGGACCTTTAGCATAAAAACATGCTTGAAAAGGGTTTAAGGAGTAGAAATTCCATGAACTAGATTGGAATGATCATTGTGGGAGTAGAGCATGATAAATTACCTTGCGGGTAATTAATTGAACCGTGCTAACGGGTATAATGGGGTGGGTTTGAATTCCCAAGACCTTTTTTTGAGAAGTAGACTATTGAATGTTCTTTATTTTCTTGTTTTAGACTTGAAATGTTCTGAGGCATTAAGAAAATGCTAAGCTCCTACGGAGTAGCTTGACACTTGAACTCTTCAGCTGAGGTAGGTTACGATTTATGTGGAATTAGACTTTGTTTAGTGCATTGTATGTACTATGACTTGATGAGAATTCTTGGTTGTCCTGGAACAATGATTGTGATAGAGACTATCTTGACTTAGTTATGCTATTCAAACACTTAGTTATGCTATTCGAACAAGTTCTAAATTATCTAAGTCTGTGAATATTGTTCATGATTTTAAAGTGCATTGTGATAATCAATGAAAACTAATGATTTATCTTGTATGATAACTTATTTAAGAACATATTATACTATATTGATGAATATTGGGTTATATATTATTATCCTGAGATGAGGGGCTCGTGTCCAAGGGGAGTATCCAGATGAGCTGTTGTGTGTTGACTATGTAATATATTACTATTTTAAGATGAGTGGCTCATGCTCGAGATGAGTATCCAAGCGATCTTGCTAGTGTCAGAGGGGAGCAACCCAGACGAGCATATGAGTGAGAGCAGGTAGCATGCCAATACAATACATGGATTTCTAAAGTCTCCTACAGGTCATAACTGAAAGGGCAAATATAAGACCCTTTAGCATGTGTATACAGATATGAGACTGATGAGTGACTAACATAATACCAGATTAGATATAGATGTGAAATTGATGAGATATAGAGCTATATAGCAGTATGTTGGTGTGGACATAATTCTGTTGCACTTATTTGAATTGTATTCATTATTAACTTATGATGTTTTTGTGTGTGTGTGTGTGTGTGTATATATATATATATATTCCTGTTATTGGCAATAGTAGGTCTTATGATTGTGGATATAATTGCTTAGCATCAGTAATGACCTGAATTTATGAGTTGGATAATTCGCGTGTTGATTATCAATGTCTCTTGCTTGCCTGTTTAGTTTGTTATATACTTGTTATATTCAAAGTCATGCTGTGATGCCTACCAGTGCATGGTATTTGTACTGATGCTACTGCTGCACTTCCAGCATACTGTGGATTGTCATTTAGTAGGTGTCTATTTATCCCAAAAGAGATTTACGCTTTCTGTTATATTTACTACTCTTAGACAATTATTAGTTAGAGTCCTTTGTATAGTGACTTTCGGATCATTGGGGTTGTAATAGATAGTTCTACTGCTATACCTTTGTTCTTGTTTTGAATGCTTTGCTATTTATTTTATAAGTTATTTTATTTCAAGAAAAATGAAATGCATGAATAGATGGGTTAGTTGGAAAATGATGGTTCCCCCACCGAGGGGTTAGTTATCACGCCCCACCTTGGGAGGTATGACTGGCACCTGGTGCCTTACTGGTCTGAACTAACCTGACTGGACTGGGGAATGGGCTATATATCGATTGTAAGTATAGCCCCTGGCTGACAAGGCCACTTGAAAAAGAAGACAACTAACCACAACAACACAATAATAGCGATGCTATGCGGGCCGACAAAGCCACCATGTTGTCTAGTTATAACTGAAAAGTAAATCAGGCACTAAACTACGCTATGGCTAACAAGGCCACCAACTAACAGCTAAACAAGGCCCCACACAGCCAACACGAGAGATAAAGCATACACAGGCCCCACACGGCCAACAACAACTAACCACAGGAAATGTACAATAGTCTACAAGCCTCTAGGAGTGATATAATGGTCGAGACAAAGCCCGCACCTACTCAAAAACTGTACATCAAAAGTACAAACCTCTACTAACTTTCAACCCTAGAGGGAAGGAGCAGAATAAACTACCAACTCTAGCTGGAGGCTAGGAACATCCCGAACCGCGTCTATCCGCACCTGCAGTTAAGTGATGCAGTGCCCCGGGTGCGCGTCAATAAAACATGTATCGAATATGTAAGGGAGAAAGATAATAACTAACTGAAAGTTGGTAAAACTGTAGTAATTAAAGGAAGAGAGCAAGGATTTAACCTAAATACCTTCACTGTCTGAATTATCTAAACAACAAGTATATATAAGAAAACAAGAAACTAACTGGGCCCCCATAAGCCTGGAAGGTACTAACAACACGGAAGAACCTACATGGTCCCCCATAAGCCCCAACAAGTATAAACAAGGTCCACTCTTATTACCTGAGTACTAAAGATGGTATGTACTATAACTCGGTATGGCCCTCGCAGCCTCAATCTGGTGAAACTCATTACGGCCCTCGCGACCTCAATCTGATGGAACTCAATACGACCCTCGCGGTCTCAATAAATGGAATTCTGTATGGCCCTCGAGGCCTCAATAAATGGAACTCAAAATGGTCCTCGCGATCTCAGTAAATGGAACTCTGTATGGCCCTCACGACCTCAATAAATGGAACTCATGTGGCCCTTGCGACCTCAGTAAATGGAACTCTTTATGTCCCTCGCGGCCTCAGTAAATGGAACTCAATGTGGGATAACATCCAACTACTCAACATCGAAGTAAGACCATTCTAGCTAGATTAACTCAGGCAAGAATTTCTATTTTGTCACCATAGGTTCAATTCAATTTATAACAGCTGACACCAATAGATTTACTTTGAAGTACTATGGACACATGGATGCCACTAACTTTATGAAAAACGTAACTTGGCGAAGGGATAGCCTTACATACCTCAAGTGCTGACTTTCTATCTAACCAATGAGTTTTAATCTGTATTCAACAACCCTTTCCAACTGTAATCGTATTACTGGGAGAATGAGACTAGTTTCAGTACTAAATTTGGCAAATGATAACTTTTAACACTAATATTAACTATACTTTAACTTATCAAAACACGGTCGAAAACATATAATTTTTCGAGGGTTCAGAAGGGAGAAACACTTACTTGAAGCCTGGGGTCGTATAGATATTAGTTTGGAGCAACTCTGACAACCTTTGCTCGGTGGGGCTCCGATTTGCCAGGAGAATTTGAAGAAAATAACTCCGCAGTATTGCTTCCTGCAGGCCTACAATCCGATACCTGAAGTTAATTTGAATTTGGGTGGCGTTTGCAGTGTAAACGGAGGAAAATTACCTTAAAGTTGCATCTTCCTTTCTCTGGACGAAGATATATATATATATATGAAATAAAACAATTTAAATGAATTGAATTTATATAAAACTTGGGCGGTGGACAGGGGTTCCATGGCGCGGACCCCAATGCACCATATTACGGGCGTATCATCGAGCCCATCGCGGAGGGGGAGGGTCCGTGACACGTTGCCCTTATTTGGTAGCTTGTCCGGCCTTCTCCCTTGCTCCCCTGATCCCGTGCTCGTTCGACCTTTTCCCGGGCCCTTTCTCGTGTGCGTCATACTCCAAAACTCTTGACTAACGTATGAATATGTTGTCTTAACCAATAGAAACTTATGGGGTGTAACATCCTCCCCCCTTTAGGAACATTCATCCTCGAATGTCACTTTAACTTACGGGAATCTAACTCTTTTATCTACTATTCTGGAAAAGTTTTGGCAAAGTCTCCCCTGTAATATGGACTATCTGAAAACCGTGATATGCAGAAAAGTCCAATACAGGTATTTCACATAACACTATAACAACTCTTTCACAATAAGATTATAGACAACTGAGCATTATATATAACATAAATTGTAAAACAACAACTGAACCAACAATTTCACCTTAACTGCGTAATCTGAATAAAGTTTGGACAAATGAGGATATCTGGATCTCATGTCATCCTCGGCTTCCCAGGTCATCTCTTTTCTATTCTTGTTTCTCCACAGTACATTAACAAAGGTGACGTCTTTAGTTCTTAACCTATGAACCTGCCGGTCTAGTATGGCTACTAGAACTTCTTCATAAGCCAACTCCTCAGTAATCTAGATGTCCTTGACAGGCACAACTCGGGATAGATTCCCTATGCACTTCCGTAACATCGACACATAAAAGACCGGGAGAACAAATTCTAACTCTGAAGGTAGATCTAGCTCATATGCCACCTAGACTATTCTCCAGAGGATTCGATACATCCTAATAAACCTCTGTTATACCCCGGGAACCCAAGGATCAAGTTTGGAAGTGAATTAGGAGAAACACTAGAAAATGTTGCAGTAGTTGCAGAACGGGTCACTTAACGACTCTTGAAGAGGCCAAACGAGTCTGCAAGTGACTCGTGGGGAAGGCCTGGGATGATGGAGGACTTGAGGTCCTCACGGGTGATGTAACAACTCGTGGTCAGTCACCACGAGTCATCATGTCAGTCATGGGGTGGTCCTAGAGAAGGATAGTGAAGCTTATCCGGTGTACCTAACGGATGGTACCTAACGAGTCGTCGTCAGTCCTAACAGCCCATTAGGAGGGCCGTTACCAAGCCAATTGAATTATTAAGAATTAGACTTCCGCTAAGTTATATTCAGACTTAGACATGTATTCAGCTTCAGCTGTTCATTTTGTTGTTATGTTAAGTTAGACTTCTGCTGAGTTATATTATGTTTCCTTCATGTTTATTTTCATGAGTTAGTGAATGCTTATGCCATGGTTTGACTTGGGGTCTCTCGGGGTCCCTTGTCCCGTGTCTACGATCTGGGTGTCCTCTCGACTCATGAAAAACTTGGCATTAGAGCCATATGTTTGAAGTATCCTAAGGAGTCTGAAAGCCGCGTTAAGTAGAGTCTTTTTCATGAGCGTGAAGCGTGCCACACTTATGACAAAGAGGCTACGAAACATTCTAGGAAATGTTCCCATCTTTCATGATCTATGTTGTGCGATGAAGAGTCTTTCTATCCCTCTAATTCGTGGTATTTGCGATTGCAGAATCATGGCTCCTCAAAGGATGAATGGAAGGAGAAATAGAGACGGTGAAGGCCACGAGGATGGCATGGGTCGTGGGCATCAGCAGGTCCCTCCAGTTTAGGAGCCTTAGGCACCGGAGCCAGCCATCCACGCTAAATTTCGGGCCGCTATGCAGATACTTGCGCAGGCCTTGACCGCTCAGGTTAGTCAGCAGGCTATTGCGCATGTTCCGCAGAATGGCAATGAAGCGGCGGCTCGAGTCAGGGACTTCTTGAGGATGAACCCGCTGGAGTACTTAGGGTCCAAGGTAGGTGAGGACCCATTTGACTTCATTGATGAGATCATCAAGATCACCCAGGTTATAGGGGTGAGCAGTGTTGAGTGTGCAGAGTTGGACTCCTACCAGTTGAAAGGGGTTGCACATATCTGGTTCCATCAATGGAAGGACATCAGGGTCGCCGGGGTAAGTTCGGTCACTTGGGAAGAGTTTCATGATGCATTCCTGGATCGGTTCTTTCCTTGGGAGATGAGGGAGCTAAAGGCAGCTGAGCTTGTAAATATGAAGCAAGGGAGTATGACAGTACTATAGTATTCCCTTGAGTTCACCTGCCTATTGAAGCATGCTCCTGAGTTAGTTGCTGATCAGAGAGCACGAGTGAGCAGGTTTGTGCATGGGATAACAGGTTACTTGGATAAGGAATGTAGGATTACTATGCTCCATCAGGATATGGACTTCTCTCAGATGGTGTTGTACGCCCAGCAGATGGAGGTGGCACATTCGAGAGAGAGAGAGGCCAAGAGGGCCAGGACTGAGGACCATAGATTCTCCCACTAGAGGTTCAGCGGTGGGCACCGTCAGCAGACCCACCAGAGATCGTCCGCCCCAGCTTCATCAATCTTGAGTGTGCCATCTCAGCCTAGGCATGATCAGAGATGCGAGCATCAGGCTCAAGGGGTTAGAGCATCAAGACCGCAGAATCAGGTGTTCCAGCTTGCCACAGATGTGGTCGAGGGCATATAGGCCAGTGCTTGGCTGGTTCGGGTATGTGTTTTGGGTGCGGGAAACTCGGACACATGCTTAGAGATTGTCCAGTAGCGAGACAAGATCAGGTTGGGGGTCGTGGCCCAGCTTCTAGCTCAGCAGCCCCACCCCCTCGCTCAACACATCAGGGGGCATCTACTAGTGCAGCTGACGGTCAGCGCCAGAATAGATTCTATGCCCTAGCATACCGTCAGGAGCAGGAGGTCTCCCCGGACGTGGTTATTGGTATGTTACGAGTCTTCCTTGTTGATGTTTATGCATTGTTTGATCTAGGGGCCACCTTGTCCTTTGTGACACCTTGTGTATCCAGTAGCTTCGGAGTTAGTCCCGATGTCTTGTCAGAATCCTTTTCGGTTTCTACTCTAGTAGGTGACTAAGTTATATCTAGACGGGTGTATAGAAATTGCCCAGTATTGGTTCTCCATAAGGTCACCTCAGCAGATCTGATAGAGTTAGCCATGATCGATTTCGATGTTATTCTCGGTATGGATTGGTTGTATGCTTGTTATGCTTCCATTAATTGCAGGACTCGGTCAGTAGAGTTCAAATTCCCGAGTGAGCTAGACTTAGAATGGAAGGGTAGTTCAGTTGTGCCTGTAGGTTGATTTGTTTCCTACCTCTAGGATAACAAGTTGATTTCTAAGGGTTGCATGTATCATCTAGTTAGGGTTAAGGATGTGGAGTCTGAAACCTCGACTATCCAGTCAGTTCCAGTAGTACGTGAGTATCCAAAGGTCTTTCCTGATGATTTTCCAGGTATTTCTCCCGAGCGGAGATTTATTTCGGTATTGACCTCCTTCCTGATACGTAGCCTATATCTATTCCACCCTACAGGATGGCTCCAACCGAGCTAAAAGAGTTGAAGGATTAGTTAAAGGATTTTATATATTAGGGTTTCATTAGACCAATCTTGTCTCCATGGGGCGCACCAGTATTATTTGTTCGGAAGAAGGATGGGTCTCTTCATATGTGCATTGATTATCGACAGTTGAACAAAGTCACTATCAAGAACAGGTATCCCTTACCTTGGATCGATGACTTATTCGATCAGCTTCAGGGTGCTAAGTGTTTCTCGAAGATAGACCTTAAATCTAGGTATCATCAGCTCAGAGTTCGGGAGAGTGATATCCCGAAGATGGCATTCAGGACACGGTATGGTCATTAAGAGTTTGTAGTTATGTCTTTTGGACTAATGAATGCTCTTGCAGCTTTTATGGACTTGATGAATAGGGTGTTCATGCCATATTTGGATATGTTCGTGATCGTGTTCGTTGATGACATCCTGGTATACCCTCGGAGCAAGGAGGAGCATGCTGCTCACTTGAGAGTAGTGCTTCAGACCCTCAAGGACTGCCAATTGTATGCAAAGTTCAGCAAGTGTGAGTTTTGGTTGGACTCCGTGGCATTCTTGGGCCATGTGGTATCTAGCAAAGGCATAAAAATAGATCGCAGCAGATTGAGGCGGTGAAGAATTGGCCCAGACCGATGAATCCTTCGGATATTCAGAGTTTCTTGGGCTTAGCTTGCTACTATCGGAGGGTTGTGGAGGGTTTCTCATCCATTGCAGCGCCTTTGACTAAGTTGACTTAGAAGAATGTGAAGTTTCAATGGTCGGAGGCTTGTGAGAAAAGCTTTCAAAAGTTGAAGGCTCAACTTACTTCAGCACCAGTGTTGACTCTACCTGAGGGTAGCGATGGTTTTAAGGTCTATTGTGATGCTTCCAGAGTTGGACTTGGGTGTGTATTGATGCAGCAGGGAAGAGAACTGAAGGTGTATTGGACTTAGGTTTTATGGCCTATTGTGATACAACTGAAGGTGCATGAAAAGAATTATCCGACCCATGATCTTGAATTGGCTGCGGTGGTGTTTGCATTGAAGATATGGCGGCATTACTTGTATGGGGTCCACGTGGATGTATTTACGAACCACAAGAGCTTGCGATATGTGTTCACACAGAAAGATCTAAACCTACGGCGAAGGAGGTGGTTGGAGTTACTTAAAGATTATGACATGAGTGTCTTTTACCACAGGGGCAAGGCTAATGTGGTTGTGGATGCGCTTAGTAGACTCTCAATGGAGAGTGTGTCCAATGTGGATGAGGGGAAGAAGGAGTTGGTGAAAGAGGTTCACCGGCTTGCAAGGCTGGGAGTTAGATTGATCGATTCGACTGATGGCGGTGTTGTTGTGCATAACGGGTCAGAATCGTCCTTAGTAGTTGATGTTAAATCCAGGCAAGATGAGGATCCAATATTGAGGAAGCTAAAGGAGGTGGTGTGGAGTCAGAAAGTGGAGGTTTTCTCCCAAGGGGGAGATGGTGTGCTGTGATACCAGGGTCAACTACGTGTTCCGGATGTTGATAATTTGAGAGTTTGGATATTGCATGAGGCACATGGTACCATATATTCTATTCATCCAGGATCCACGAAAATGTATCGGGATTTGCGAGAAATCTATTAGTGGGATGGTATGAAAAGGGATATTGCGGAGTTCGTAGCAAAATGTCCAAACTGTCAACAAGTGAAAGTCGTGCAACAAAGGCCGGGAGGTGTACTTCAGGATATCGCCATTCCCACTTGGAAGTGTGAAGAAATCAATATGGACTTTATTACAGGTCTACCTCATACTCACCGGCAATACGACTCCATTTGGGTTGGGGTGGACAGATTGACCAAGGCTGCACACTTCCTACTGGTCAAGGCCACGAATTCAGCAGACGATTATGCTAAGTTATATATTCGGGAGTTAGTTCGGCTTCATGGATTGCCCTTGTCTATTATTTCAGACCGAGGTACTCAGTTTACTTCTCAATTTTGGCGTTCGTTTCAAAAAGGGCTCGGGACTCAGGTTAAGCTAAGCACAACTTTTCACCCTCAAAAGGACGACCAAGCGAAACGAACCATTCAGACTCTTGAGGATATGTTGAGGGCATGTGTTATGGATTTCAAAGGTAGTTGGGATGATCATTTACCCTTGATCGAGTTTGCTTATAATAACAATTACCACTCTAGTATCCAAATGGCTCCATTTGAGGCTCTCTACGGGCGAAGGTGCAGATCTCCCATCGGATTGTTTGAGGTTGGTGAGGCAGCTGTGGTAGGACTAGATTCGGTTCATGAGGCGATGGTGAAGGTTTAGTTGATAAGGGACCGGTTGAAAACTGCTCAGAGTCGGCAGAAATCGTATTCTGATGTGAGAAGAAAAGAATTGGAGTTTGATGTTGACGACTGGGTGTTTCTAAAGGTATCTCCCATGAAGGGAGTCGTGCGGTTCGGAAAGAAAGGTAAACTCAGTCCCCGCTATTTTGGTCCATACCGGGTTGTGAGAAGAGTTGGTAAGGTGGCGTATGAGTTGGACTTGCCTTCAGAATTGGCTTCAGTTCATCCCGTGTTCCATGTATCGCTTTTGAAGAAGTTCTTGGGTGATCTAGCCTTGGTGGTTCCGATAGACAGCGTTGGTGTGAAAGACAGTCTCAGTTATGAGGAAATTCCGGTTGAAATTTTGGATCGACAAGTTCAAAGGCTGAGGAACTAAGAGGTAGCTTCACTTGATGTTTTATGGAGGAATCAGTATGTTGAAGGAGCTACGTGGGAGGCCGAAGCAGACATGATGGCTAGATACCCACATTTGTTCTCTACCGGCTCAGTTCCGACTTGAGGTATCAGTTTTTTCCCTAATTCTATGATCAGTTTCCATGTTCTGTTCATTTGCGCAAGTTTGAATTATGTTATGTTAAATGTATGTGATGCCTGAATTTAGTTTAGCTATGTGGTTCTCTTCAGGGGTAGTCATTCCGTTAGTTTTCGGCTTGAATGCCAATGATTAGCATCTATATATATTTAGTGATTGGTTGTTTCTGGGTTTTTGCTTATTTATAACATTCGAGGATAGATGTTCCCAAGGGGGAGATATTGTTATACCCCGGGAACCCAAGGATCAGGTCCGGAAGTGAATCAAGAGAAAAACTGGAAAATGTTGCAGCAGTTGTAGAATGGGTCACTCAACGACTCGTGAAGAGGCCAAATGAGTCTTCAAGTGACTCGTGGGGAAGGCCTGGGATGATGGAGGACTCGAGGTCCTCACCAGCGATGTAACTACTCGTGGTCAGTCACCATGAGTCATCATGTCTATCGTGGGGTGGTCCTAGAGAAGGATAGTGAAGCTCATCCAGTGTACTTAACGGATGGTACCTAACGAGTCGTCGTCAGTTCTAATGACCCGTCAGGTGGGCCGTTACCACGCCAGTTGAAATTTCTTGAATGACGAGGCAGTGTACTTGATGGGTGAACCAACGGATAGTGTGCCCTAGTAATTAGTCGTCAGGTCGTTCGTTAGGACCCCCTGACAGTTATCTTTAGCGATTTTAGTAAGGGCTTTTTTGTAATTCCTAAGTTCTAAGGGCCTATACTATGTCGTTTTAAGCTCGTAATAGAGGTTTTTAAGCAGAGAAAAACCCATCTTAGGCCATTTCTTCATGCATGCAAGGTTGAAGGTTTGAAGGAAAGAAATTGAGGAGAATTTCAAGGTTTTCAAGGGAAATCTCAGCTGGGTAATTAAGAGGAGTTAAGATTCTTCATTCCCAGGTATATAAGGCTATGAGTGGGTGCTTCCTTGCGCACCCATGCCCATTCCCTATCAATTTGTGATTGGTATGTGATGATCAAGTATGAGTTTCCATCTAATTGCATGATTCTTACATTTCTACTCATGGGTATGATTAAATTGAGTTGATGTTGGTGATTTACCTAGCTTGGACGGATTCTATCTTAATTTCTTTTACAAAATTGTTTTTCTAAAATTGAATCTATAACGTCCATGTGTGGGTAGTTCATAATAGAATTTGATGAGGATGGAGTAGATGATGAAAAGCATGTTTCCAGCCTTACCCATGATTTTGATGATGTTTTCAAAGAAGAATAAATAGGCCCAAGTATGATGAAGCTTTGGGTAGTGCCCAATGTTGAGTATGAATGACGATTTTCATGAATTGACTTTATTACTTCGTTTCGGAGTGAAATCTCCCAAATTATAATGTTTTCAAATGAATTGTATGAGTTCAAGCATGATAAGGTTTTGGGCAAGGCCCTTGTATTGATGATGATGAAGTGATATTTCTAAGTAGGCTTACCATGATTTTGGAGTAAAGTCTCCCCGTATTCTTTGAGCTTGTGGTATGTGTCGTAGTAAAGCTTCTCATATGCAGGAATTCATAATTGAGATGTATGTTGTCATTAAGCTTCATTTCACATGATGTTGAGTCTAAGCATGATTCTATTCTAGCTTTGTCGAGATGACATTGTTGAGCTTCACATCTATATGATGTCTAGTGTATGCATGATTTCATAATGAGCTTTGTCAATAGACAATGTTGATCTTGGTTTCATACAATGTTGAGTTTATGCATGATTTCATGTTTAGCTTCATCACTAGATGATGTTGAGCTTCGTATTTATACGATGTAGAGCATTGTATGTTTTGGGAGAAGAGTCTAGCACTGAGCGGGCTAAGGTTCGACTACCCTATGCCTTAGAACTACGCGCCAACGTAGGTTGATTTTATTATATTATTGGGACCTCCCTTGTGAGCTATCCCCGGCCCGATTGGCCCTTTCAGCTTGATATCGATATCATGGTAGCGTCCCTAGCCCTGGCAAGGTTTTGGACGGTTCTGCCCACTTGAGTGTAATAGTTGGGACCACGTAAGCTCTATCGTGGTATGCCGGTTAAGTGATGAGTCTCCCACTGTCTATATCATTCGAGTTTTCATATCCATTACTCATGATGATTATCTTATACATGCATGTTTAAAAAGCAAGGTTTGACTCGTTGTTCAGCTTTTGATATAAATGTTATGATTTAGCTTGAGTCATTCGATTTAGTCATGATCTAAAGCCATGCATGACCATGTATAAAATAAGAATGATTTAATAATGAATGCTTGTGATCTTTTTTCTTATCCTTAAAGGCTATTACATATGTATGACTTATTTTGAAAGACTATTATTGCTCTAGCGGTTTTACTTACCTTGCAGACTCGGTACATTCCAGGTACTGACCGCATACTTTCTATGCTGCATCAATTCATGATGCAAGATCTGGTTCCCAGGTTCAGCCGCGTTCGTAGCCGCTTATTAGAGCTAGCACCTGCTTGTTTTGGTGAGTCCTCATCTTCCGAGGACTAGACTTTCAGTTATCTTGAGCGTATTTTCAGTTTCAGTATTTCTGAGCTAGTTGGGGGTGTTGTCCCATCAGCTCATCAGATAAGAGGCTTATCAGACTTAGACATGTATTCAGCTTCAGATGTTCATTCTGTTGTTATGTTAAGTTAGACTTCCGATGAGTTATATTATGTTTTCTTCATGTTTATTTTCATGATTTAGTGAATGCTTATGCCATGGGTTGACTTGGGGTCTCTCGGGGTCCCTTGTACCGTGTCTATGATCCGGGTCTCCTCTCGGGTCGTGACAACATTAGGCAAAGGTTGCCCTTTTTACCAAACCTCATCACGCTTTTCATTGGAGAAACCTTCAGAAATACCCAGTCGCCTATATCAAATTCCAGACTTCTACACCATACTTCACCGTAAGATTTCTGGCGGCTCTGAGCTGTCAGCAGCCATCTCTGATAAGCTTTACTTTCTCTTCTGATTGGTGGATTATTCTCGCCCAATTAACTCTGATTCTCCTATATAGAACCAACCAATTGGGGACCTGCATTTTCGCCCATATAAGGCCTCATAAGACGCCATCTGGATTGTCGAATGATAACTGTTATTGTAAGAAAATTCAATAAGGGGTAAGTGCTCATCCCAACTGCCTCCGAAGTCTAACACGCATGCCCGTAACATATCCTCGAGAATCTGGATGGTACGTTCCGCCTGTTCGTCTATTTGAGGTTGGAAAGCTGTACTCAGATTAACTTGTGTTCCCAGACCCTTCTGAAAGGACTGCCAGAATTTACCTGTGAACTGTGATCCTCTGTCAGAAATGATCGATACTAGAACACCATGAAATCGGACTACTTCCCTGATATATAATTTAGCATAGTCCTCGGCTAAGAAGGTGGTCTTGACTGGTAGAAAATGAGCTGACTTCATCAATATGTCAACAATCATCCAGATGGAATCAAATCTGCGCCTATATGGGGTAATCCTATCATGAAATCCATATTGATTACCTGCCATTTCCACATAGGCATTGCTATTTCCTGTGTCAATCCACCGGATTTTTGATGTTTCGCCTTTACCTGTTGGCCGTTAGGACATTGTGCTGTAAAATTCTGCTACCTCCTTCTTCATTCCCGGCCACCAGTAAATCTCTTTTTATATCATGATACATCTTTGTTGAACCTGGGTGAAGAGAATAACGGGAATAATGTTCCTCTACCATGATCTGCTGGCGAAGTCCTGCCATATCTGGAATGCAGAGGCGACCCCTACATCTCAAAACCCCATCCTCAGTTGGTAGTTCTCCCTGCTGTACCTTATCTCTGAGCTGTGCTAAATGGGAATCTTCATACTGCCGCTCTTTTACTTCTACAATTAGGGATGATACTGAAGTATTCTGAATTATGGCTCCATTATCCTCTGTATCAACTACCTGAACTGCCAAGCTGGCTAGCTGGTGCAATTCACGGGCCATTTCTCGCTGTTTCGATCTCAGATATGCCAAACTGCCCATAGATTGACGGCTAAGAGCATCCGCCACAATATTAGCTTTCCATGGGTGATACAAGATGTTCACATCATAATCTATCAACAATTCTAACCAACACCGTTTTCGCAAATTCAGCTCTTTTTGTGTGAAAATATACTGAAGACTTTTATGGTCAGTAAAAATATCCACATGCACCCTATATAAGTAATGCCTCCATATCTTTAAGGCGTGAACCACTGCAGCTAACTCCAGATCGTGGGTGGGATAGTTCTTTTCATGTTTTCTCAATTGCCTCAAATCATACGCTATTACCTTTCCATGTTGCATTAGAACACACCCTAACCCGATGCTTGAAGCATCATAATACACTGCATAACCCTCTGAACCTTCCGACAAAGCTAACACTAGTGCTGATGTCAATCTGTTTTTCAATTCCTGGAAACTTAGCTCACAGGCTTCGGTCCACTGAAACTTGGCTGCTTTTTGAGTCAATTTAGTCAAAGGTGCAGACAGGGTAGAAAACCCTTCCACGAACCTTCTGTAATACCCGGCTAACCCCAGGAAGTGGTGAACCTCTGTTGGGGTTGTAGGTCTAGGCCATGTTTTCACTGCCTCAATTTGCTGCGAATCGACTTGAATACCAGCCTATAATACAATGTGGCCTAAGAAAGCTACAGAATTCAACTAGAACTCACATTTAGAAAACATTTGCATATAATTGGCGGTCTCTGAGGATTTGAAGTACTGCCCGCAAATGATCTTTATGTTCTGCTTCTGAGCGGGAGTAGACTAGAATATCATCAATGAACACTATTACAAATAGATCAAAATACGGCCTGAAGATACTGTTCATTAGGTCCATGAACACTACTGGCGCGTTTGTTAACCTGAAGGACGTAACTAAGAACTCAAAATGGCCATACCTAGTCCTGAAAGCTGTCTTCGAAATATCTTTCTCCCGAACTTGAACCTGGTGGGACCCGGATCTCCAATCAATTTTAGAGAAATATTTCGCCCCTTGAAGCTGATCAAATAAATCATCTATTCTCAGAAGAGGATATTTATTCTTAACAGTAACTTTATTCAATTGTCTATAATCTATGCACATGCGTAAAGACCCATCCTTCTTTTTTACAAACAGGACTGGTGCACCCCACAGTGACGTAATGGGTCTGATAAAACCCTTATCTAACAAATCTTTTCACTGTTCTTTTAATTCTTCTAATTCAACATGGGAAATTCGATACGGGGGTATGGATATAGGCTGAGTATCTGGTAGCAAATCTATAGAGAAATCTATTTCCCACTATGGGGGAATACCGGGAAGTTCATCTGGAAATACATCCGGGAACTTATTAACAATTGGGATAAACTGAGAGTCGGGGATTCTGCTTGCACATATCAAACCCTGATAATATGGTAGATACAACCCTTTTCTATTAACGTTTTCACCCGAAGATAAGATATAAACTTACCTTTTGGCGTAGCTGTATTACCTCTCCACTCTCGCACTACCTCTCCCAGGAAGTGAAATCGGACAATTCTAGTCCAACACTCTACAGTAGCATAATATGGTGCCAACCAGTCCATACCCATAATCACATCAAAATCAATCATTTCTAATTCTATAGATCTACTGAGGTCGGACAACTCACAACCTCTACTGCACAACCCCGGTAAATTCTTTTAGCAACACAGAGTCACCAACAGGAGTAGATATTGAAAAAGGTTGCTGAAGCAATTCTAGTGCTATATCAAACTTCCGGGCTACTAACAGAGTAACATACGACAAAGTGGAGACCGGATCTATCAAAGCATAAACTGAGTGAGAACAAACATCTAATATACTTGTCACAGCATCATTCGACGACTCTGACTCCTGTCGCCTTGGTAATGCATATGTGCGATCCTAACCACTACCTGAACCAGATGCCCCTGATCTACCTCAGCCTTTACCGGCTGGAGCTGAGGGCCCACGCCCTACGGAAGGTGTTGGGGCATACAAACCTGCTTAGGATCTATTCTGCTGGTCCTGACCGCCCTGGAGTCTAGTCGGGCAATCTCTCATCATGTGCCCCTCCTGCTTGCAGGTATACCAGGCAGTGGAACCATATTTGCACCTCCTAAGATGCTGTTTATGGCAAGTAATACATCGGGGTATTGCTAACTCTATCTGGTCTTGCCCCCTCTGCTACTGTGAGCTGGGCGCTAGTGAACTTTCGCCGGGGCCTGACTGCCTTTGACGACCTAATCTGCTGCCCTGCTGCTACTGAAATGGGGGCCTGGGTGGCTTGCCCGAGAAATGGGGTTTGGGCCCGCCCTGAAAATATGCGGGTCTAGCCCTTCGACACTACTCCTGACCTGAGCTTTCCATAGCATATTGGCTATGTTTGAGCTCTTCTATATTCTGAGCAAAAGCCTGGATCCATGAAATGTCCATATCCTCTCGCACAGTGGCTGTAATGCAAAATTATATATATTCTGGCACAAGCCCCATAATAAACCGGTGCACCCTGGCTGGCATGGTGTCAAAAAATGAGGGTGCATATCTGGCTAAGGAGTCAAACCTCAACGCATATTATGACACTCATTCGGCCCTGCTCTAGATGCAAAACTGCTCTACTCTGGCCTGTCGAAACTCTTGAGGAAAACAATGATCTATGAAAGCTTCAAAAAAGATAGGCCACGTAGGTGGAGGTATATATCTACGTCGGGATCTCTCCCAACTCTCATACCACAAAACCGCTACATCTCACAATCTGAATACTGCTAGTTCAACTAATTATGTGGATGAGGTATGCATGACCATAAATATCATCTGCAGCTGGTCTATAATATTCTGAGGGTCCTCTTTGTGATCTGTCCCTATAAACTGCGAGGGACTCAAAGCCAGTAACTCACAAACTCTCGAACTACCGGGCCCCTCAGCGGGCTTAACGGCAGCTGGTACTACCGGTTGAGGCTGACATGTAAAAAGTTCCCCTGAGCTCCTAATATGATGGCACAGGTATAGCTGGGGGTGGTGCTGATATATCTGCCGCCCTAGCAGGCTTTGAATGTGGTGGTGGGTGCGGGGGAGATCGAGGTGGTATCCCCCTGTCGCCCTCAGATCGGGCAGAATCTGCCTGTGGTCCCCTACTGATGCCCTCTCCTACTGTCACATCCAACTCTCGCCAAGTCGCGGTCTGCCGTGTGTCCGACATTCTCTGTAAATAAATAGGAAAACATAAGCTCAGGAAGTTACCCTATACAACATAGTTCTATAGCACGACTGGAGGATAAAGAAGAGTAACCACACTATTATGCCTTGCAGCCTCTTGCTTATAGAATGTGGTGCACAACACACCCATAGATAAGACTCTACTTGGCACGACTTGCAGACTTCCTGGGATACGACCGGCTCTGATACCAAGTTTGTCATGCCTCACCTTGGGAGGTATGACTGGCACTTGGTGCCCTAGTGGTCTGAACTAACCTGAATGGACTGGGGCGCGTTTGACACTTAATTCAAGAAACGAACGAGCTATATCTTGGCTGTAAGTACAACCCCTGGCCGACAAGGGCACCTGCAAAAGAAGACAGCTGACCACAACAACGCAATAACAGGGATCCTATGCGGGCTGACAAGGCCACCATGCTGTCTAGTCATAACTGAAAAGTAAATCAGGTACTAAACTACTCTATGGCTGACAAGGCTGCCAACTAACAGCTAAACAAGGCCCCACATGGCCAACACAGAAAATAAAGCATACACGGGCCCTACATGGCCAACAACAACTAACCACAGGGAATGTACAATAGTCTGCAAGCCTCTAGGAGTGATATAATGGTCGAGACAGGGCCCTGACCTACCCAAAAATTGTACATCAAAAGTACAAACCTCTACTAACTTTCAACCCCGGAGGGAAGGAGCTGAATAAACTACTGACTCCAGCTGGAGGCTAGGAACATTGCGAACCGCGTCTATCCATGCCTGCAGGCAAATGATGCAACACCCCAGGTGGGCGTCAGTGCAACATGTATCGAATATGTGAGGTAAAAAGATAATAACTGACTGAACGCTCGTAAAACTATAGTAAATTAAGGAAGAGAGCAAGGATTTAACCTGAATACCTTCACTGTTTGAATTATCTAAACAATAAGTCTATATAAGGAAACAAGAAATTAACCGGACCCTCATAAGCCTGGAATGTACAAACAACATAGAAGAACCTATCTAGGCCCCAATAAGCCCCTACAAGTACAAATAAGGACCACTCTTACTACCTGAGTACCACGGATGGTGTGTACTGTAACTTGGGATGGCCCTCGCAACCTCAATCTGGTGAAACTCATTACGGCCCTCGCGACCTCAATTTGATAGAACTCAATACGACCCTCGCGGCCTTAGTAAATGGAAATCTATATGGCCCTCGCGACCTCAATAAATGGAACTCAAAATGGCCCTCGCGGCCTCAGTAAATAGAACTCTATATGGCCCTCGTGGCCTCAATAAGTGAAACTCAATGTGGTCCCCGCAACCTCAGTAAATGAAACTCTGTATAGCCCTCGCGTCCTCAGTAAATTGAACTCAATATGGGATAACATCCAACTACTCAACATCAAAGTAAGACCATTCTAGCTAGATTAACTTAGACAAGAATTACTATTTTGTCACCATAGGCTCAATTCAGTTTATAACAGCTGACACCAATAGGTTTACTTGGAAGTACTATAGACACATGGGTCGCACTAACTTTACGACGAACGTAACTTGCCGAAGGGATAGACTTACATACCTCAAGTGCCGACTTTCTGTCTAACTGGCGAGTTTTCAATCTGTATTCAACAGCCCTTTCCAATTGTAATTGTATTACTTGGAGAATGAGACTAGTTTCAGTACTAAATTTGGAAAAAATGATAACTTTTAATACTAATATTAACTATACTTCAACTTATCAAAACAAGGTCAAAAACGTATAATTTCTCGAGGGTTCAAAAGGGAGAAACACTTACTTGAAGCCTGTGATCGTATAGAAATTAGTTTGGAGCAATTTTGACAACCTTTGCTTGGGGGGCTATGATTTGCCCGGCGAATTTCAAGAAAATAACTCCGTAGTAATGCTCCCTGCAGGCTTACAATCTGATACCTAAAGTTAATTTGAATTTGGGCGGTGTTTGGTAGCGCAAATGGAGGAAAATTACCTTAAAGTTGCGTCTTCCTTTCTTTGGATGAAGATATATATACACACACATATATATATATATATATATATATACATATATATATATATGTATATGAAATAAAACAATTGAAATCAATTGAATTTATATAAAACATGGGGGGACACGTACCCCAACGCATCGTCTTACAGGCGTGTCATGGAGCCCATCGCAGAGGGGGAGGGTCCGTGACACGTTGCCCCTATTTGACAGCTTGTTCGGCCTTCTCCCTCTCTCCCCAGATCCTATGCTCGCTCGACCTTTTCCCGGGCCCTTTCTCATGCGCGTCGTACTTTAAAACTCTTGACTAACGTATGAATATGTTGTCTTAATCCATAGAAACTTACGGGGTGTAACTTTAGTGTGGGTGCCAATCACGGTATTTCGGATTTATAGAACGAGTTATATTTTGTTTTTATGCAATAAAAAGGTTTATGATTGATTAGTAGTAAATATATAGCATTAAACAATTTAAGTGGGCCTAGGAAGGTAGAACTCATGCAGGGGACAACCACTCACCATAGCGGGATCGCTACAGCGAAGTAGTCATCGTCGCAATGGAAACGCGGACCAGAACCCTATGTTTTAGTCTGTTTTAAGGCCCAGTTCCTCTTCTAAGAAGAATTAGTTATTAAAAAACATCCTAGGTTAAAATTTTTGAGATTTTAACCAAGAAAAGAAGAGGGTGCCGCTAAAAGAATAAGACTCCACTATCCTCCCTGATGACTTTTTTCAAGAACGAAATTCCATCGATATCTAAGTAGCATCTTGATGTGCAGGTAGGTTATAACTTACCTTGAGTGAGACTTTGATTAGCAACTCGTATATGTGTAATAGGATTGATAAATATAAGAATAACGCTATGCCCATACAAAACCATCAATGAAACAAAGTCTAACGGTTAAAATGTGGATCCTTATGTGATAAAGTAGTTATAGAGATGACTTAATTATTGTAACAATTCCAAGAGATTGAGGTTGTGAGACCTAGTTTGGGGCGGTATCAATGTGCATATTGTTAGTATTTTCTCTATTATGGGGAGATGATGACTGATGAGTTGGTAATTTACCAACTCATTAGGCTCTAAAACTTGACTTTTTGCTTACTTCTTTAGTTGATTATATGGATTTTATGTCCTTTTTGATTTTGTTGTGTGTAGATGACTAAATGTGAAGAAAAGAGGAAAAATGGAGCAAAAATAAGGGAGTGAGAGTAAATCGGCGATCCACAAATGAAAATCGGCGAAAAGCCGGCCAAAGGTCGAACATCACTGCCTTTGAGGAATAATGCCAACGGCGATTCGCAGGTACAGTCACCGAAGGACACCCAAAGTTCTGGAAGATAGCATGAAGATCCGGCAGTTCACGGCTCGACATTGGCTAAACGCCGGGTGAACCGTCGATGCTCATTGGAGTTGAGTAAGGGCCCAGAAAAGACAGCCGGTGGTTCATGGATTGGGACCGGCGAAAAGCCGGTGTCTACGCCGATTCCAGAATGGTGCTTAGGGGTATAATTGTCCAATATGGAAAAAGAGATAAAAAGGGCCCTACTTTTCAGGATATAAATAACAGATAAAGTACTTTGTACTGGGAAATGCAGAAGGGGAGATAGAAATAGAGATATTGAGAGAGAGCAAAGCATATATCACATCATTGTTTCCCTTTTTAGCTGAAGAACATTCTCTTAGTTGAGATAGGGAGATTTTGATTGGTGAATTTGGAAAAAGTACTATGCTCTATTTCTTCTTTATAATAGTAAGTTTCAGCTATTGTTAGAGACTATTTTGTGAATTTGATTTTTCTACTCTTACTATTAAATTCAATGAAGCTATTGATGAATGTGTTTTTGAATTTCTTAATCATGAGTAGCTAAATCATTAACTAGAGGTGTGTGATGATGAATACTTAATTACAGTGGGTATTGCTAGAGTCATCTTCATATTTTTAAAGTAAGTGTAAATCTGTTAAATTCTCTTCAGTCTATAAAGGAAGATCCATTGATTATGATATGGGTCTATTTATTCTTGCTTGATTGTTGCTTGTAAAAGAATAATTAAGTATTGGAAGAGAATTTAATAGTGGGTATGGATAAGAGATTGTGAAATTGGGCTAGGAATAACTGAAATTGCATTCTCATTCCTTATTAGCAACTAATAGCAAGAAATTAGTGCAGTTGCTAATCCAAATCGAATCGGGTTGAGTTAAATCGTGGCTAAAGGTTTGACAAAACTCTAGTAAGAGGTAGTTAAAAGGCTGAAAGGTTGTAATTACCCACTTCCCGAGATTATTTACACTTGTTGAACTCATAAGATGACCTAGTATGTCCCGATCTAGTTAGTATTTCATCTACACCACATCTTAGTCTTTCAAACTCTTGTTGACAACTTCGCCGATTCTTCTGTTTTATTTCACTAAATCACCAAATACAATTCACTGCAAAATTTGAACCCCCCCAATTTTATTTGCTTTTATTTTAAATCTACGTGGTGCAAGCTAACATCAATTTCTCAACCGACACTAGTAACTATCATTCCCTAGTCCTCCTGGGATTCGACCCCAGCACTCGTCAAGTTACTTGTTTTGATACTTCAGCCGTGTATATTCTTTTCCTGAAGGATATATTTTGGACGTTATCAAAAATGACGCTGTTGTCGGGGAGTAGCGCGTGATATTCTTGTGTTGATTATTAAGTTGAAATAGTTTTGCATCGTAGCTACTTGATGTGAGTTTGTTGTGTTGTGAAGATCTCACAACCACATGAGTCATTATTCCTAAGCAGGGGATATCTCAGTGGAAGGTAACATGGAACATGATGAAGATAATCCGGTGATGCCAGAAATTGCCGGAGCTATTTACCTACCACCGATGGTAAGGAATGCAGTATTTCATGTCACAAGCACCATGATGCACTTGTTGCAAATGAAGGGACTCTTTGGCGGAAAACCAAGTGAGGACGTGAATCGGCATTTGAGAAACTTCTTGGAGATATGTCATCCCTTCAATATTACAAATATCAGTCAAGAGTCAATCCGGTTGAGACTCTTTCCTTTCTCACTGACGGGGGAGGAAACAATGTGGTTGGAGGAACTCCCTCCAGGATGTATTACTTCTTGGAAAGAGTTAATCGAGGCTTTCTTGGATTGTTTATTCCCTCCATAAAAGATGCTTCAACTTAGGGACGATATTACAAATTTCAGGAAAGAACTGGGAGAGCCTTTGCACGAGGCATGGTTAAGGTTTAAAGATAAGGTTGCTCTTTTCCCAAATCATGGAATGCCGGATGGAGTGCTTCTCTAAAGCTTCTATAGGGACCTAGATTCATTCAACAAGTCCGTGGCCAAAAACCTAGATAGTGTTTCTATTATGGATCAAACATATGGGTTGGCCAAAGCCCTTTTAGACAGAATGAGAAATACCAATAGCGCTTGGCACATGAGAGAAACAAATGTGTCCACTCATGAGGTCAGCTCAAGTGAATTGGCGGTTGAGTTTCGAAAAAGGGATGAAGAGAAGGATGGGAATCTTTCCAAGATGATGACACAATTATAATTTATGACAAAACACGTGATGGGAGCAGGGCCCAAGGTGGTAAATGCTGTGGGAATGCAAGGTCCTTTACAATATGATGGAGAGTCATCACCGCCAAGATATGAAAAAGAATGCCAAAACATTGGCAACCAAATGGGATGTCCTCGACTTGGATTCCAAGGAGCAAACCAAGGCCGATGGCGCCTAAGGGATGACAATCAAGGTTGGAGAAATCGTGAGCCACAGGGATGGACCGAAAGAAATGAAAGGTGGAGTAATAGGGACCAAACCAAGAGGTGATCTCTATCACCAGAGTTCAAACCCATATGTTCCCCCTCCAAAATTTGGGAATTCCCACAAATCAACCGGGCGTGAGTGATGCGAGTAGATCGAAAATTGAAGAAATGCTATCTAGAGTTATAAAGAAAGTGGAGCCGGCCGAGAGCAAGGTGAAAGAATTAAGAGGGGAGGTGTCTAACCTTTCCCAAATAGTGAGTTCACATTTAGCCTCCATCAAGCATTTGGAGGCCCAAATGAATCACCTGTCGGCTCAAATAAACCCCCAGACGAAGGGAACACTCCTTAGTGACACAATGCCTAATCCAAAGAAAGATGGTCAATGCATGGCTATCATCACTAGGAGTGGAAAGGTTATTGGGGATGCACTGGTGAAGCCTAAAGAGGTTAATAACCCAAAATCAGATGAAGAAGATGAAGTCGACAAAATGCCAATGACTCCAAGGAGTGAGGAAAAGATTGACGAGGAAGGAGAGGGAAAGGATGATGAAATCCTCTCACACGGTGATAATGATGAGGCGGGCATGAAGGCCCCAATTGATGAAAAGGTTGAATCAAGAATCTCACCTCCTTATCCACAACGGTTGGCCAAGAAAAAGAAGGACGACCAGTTTAAAAAGTTTGTTGACATCTTTAGCAAGTAGTCCATAAATATACCATTAGTGGATGCTCTACTCCAAATTCCCAATTATGCAAAGTTTATGAAAGAATTGCTGAAGAAGAAAAAGGTTGTTGATGCAGGTAATAGGGAGAAAACTCACCATTGTAGTATGATGATGATAAGTAATCTTGACCCCAAACGGGAGGACCCAGGAGCTTTCACAATGCCCTGTACAATTGGGATATGTGTGTTTAGAAAAGCTCTATGTGATCTTGGCTCCAACATAAGTTTAACTCCCTCAATGTTGATGAGGCAGCTCATGACAGATAGGTCCATAAAAAGACCGATGGGGGTGTTAGAAGATGTGTTGGTAAGAGTGGACAAGTTTATTCTACCTGCTAATTTTGTTATTCTGGATTGTGAAATGGATGTAGAGGTTTCCATTATTTTGGGAAGACCGTTGTTAGCTACGGGGAGAACCGTGGTGGATGTGGAGCTTGGGGAGCTAAAAGTTCGAGTTGGAAGTGAGGAAGTCACCTTCAAGGTGTGTCCATCAGCTGAAACACCCCCTGAATGCAAGGTGGTAGGAGTGTTGCAAAATGAAGAGGAGGAAAAGGGATTAGAGTTGAAGGAGACAGAGTCGGATGATGACCCATTGGAAAAGAGTTGTTGAAAAAAGATCTACATCGTGCCACGATGTTAACTAAGGCGCTTCTTGGGAGGTAACCCAAGTGTAGTGAATTATTTTATGTCTTTGTTGTTTTTGTTTTTGTAGGAGCTGTGAAGTGAAGAACAAAGGGAGAAACAAACCATGAAGAGAGGAATGGCGCGAAACCGATGAGTCACCGGTCCAGAAGCGCAAATTGCCGTTGAAGGAGAGTGCAAAACAAAAGGCTAGGGATTGGATCGAAGGACCGGTGGACCCATCGGTGAACCGTGAAATCCAAATTGTGGACCGCCGGCCAAGAAACAAATAACTGGGCAAAAAATACATGGCAGAGGAAAATTAAAGCGGCGGAACGCCGGTGTGATTCGGTGAACCACCGATGAAGCGTCGGTCGAGGTATAAGTTTGTTTTAAAATGGAATTGAAAGAGTGGACCCACCAAATCCCAAATACCTGATCAGCCACCCTATTATGCAAATATTCCCCTAGTTCCCCTTTCTCCACCATTTTTTCGTTCCATTTTTGTCTCTCCATTACCCAACATTCCCACTTCCCCATATTTCTCTCTTTTCAGCCTTTCCACTCTCCCACCTTTACATCTTCACACTTCCCACCAACACACCGCATTAAACTCTCCACCTCCCCCTCAATCTATCAAACTTCCACCTTTCACCTATAAAACCCTCTCCATCCTTTCACTAACACACTCACTTCACTCCCATTTCCTTCCTCTATTAAACATATCTTGAAGTGCCATTATTAAGAATTAGCTAAGCTCTTGAAGTCCAAGTGTGCAAGAAATTCCACATTGTGGTAAAAGTTTTCTTGCCCTTGTCTTGATTTTCTCATTGGTGCTTAATTATTTAGTTTTACCACTTTCTATCCCTTTCTTATTGAACTCATGAATATGCTCTGGTTGTTGAATGGAATGGGGAATATGTGTTTATGTGTGTGAAATTTTGAAACTGGTGAAGTCTGAGTAACTCAATTGAATAAAATGCAACGTTTTGCCTAATGATAAATCGGGGGACGCCATTCTTAAGGAAAAAACGTCATGAGATTGTGTTTAAAAGGAGTAGTGGTGAATTTATCATGCTGTGTGTGAGTGTGTGTTAATGGGTGCCTGTGATTTGTTAAGTTCGAATCGGGGACGATGGGGTCCGGTGAATCGCCGATGGAATTCCGACTCACTCTAAAGATTGGCTTCAAGCCACTGAGTGGATCCTGCGTTACATTGGTGGTTCATGAATTGGCATCAGCTAAACGCCAGGTGAACCACCGATATATCTCTCACTTGCCCAGTATTCAGTAAGGCATCGGCGGGTAAGCAGCGGTCCGCAAAATTGCTCCTACAAACCGACGGTTCTTCACTGGTGCTATTGGTTCTTTAATGATTGTTTGGTTTCCCTTGTTTCTTAGTTCCCCCTTAGACTAGTTTTAATTATTTTAATTTTATCTTCAAATAGCTGTCGCTAACATCATTCTTGCAGAAAAAACAAATCATGTTTTCATCAAGGAATACAGGAAAAGGAAAGACCCCTGCCTCATCTTCTAGCAAGGGCAAGGGCAGAGCAAAGGCCGCTCCACCGCATGCCAACACCAAGGAAGCAATAATATTTTCTGTCCCCAACATGCAGGAGAACTATGTCATCTTCCAAGGCCGATCCATCACAATGGAGAAGCGATTTGATTTGGTGGGAATTAGGGGTGACCTTCCAAACATCACAGCCCAATTCACGGAAAGGCAATGGCATGCCTTTTCCAACCCTCTCCTGCCTTACTACCCCGGCTTGATTACGGAGTTCTACGCCTCATATTAGGTCTGAAAAGAGAACATGCAGCACTGGGGCAAGGTCGATGACTTCCCATGCCTGCCTTCAGTGAAGCTAAAGGGATTGGAAGTTGACATTACCCCAATAACCATCAACTCCTTGTTTTGGGAAGACGAAGTTGAATTTGGTATGGAGTGTATGGCGTGGGTAGCTGATATGAAGTATCAACTTTCTTGGATAGCCCATATTATCGCTGTTGACAATCCTCTTTGGGCCTCAATGGGTGGTGAAATCTCTCGCATTGATTTGAAGTTCGAGGCCAAGCTATGGCTGGATTTTATTTGTGCTCGGATCATCCCCTCTAAAAGTGAGTAGAGGGTCAGCCTTGAAACTGCCATCCATATTGCCTGCATCATGGCGGGAGTCCCCATTTACTTCGGAGAAATTGTTGCTTAGCAAATAAAGAAAAAGGCTCGTCAGTCCAGCACTTCAATGCCCTACGCCGTCCTAATTTCCCAGCTTTGCTTAGAAGCTGGAGTGCCTCTATTCCCTGATGAAACTCCTTCCGTTGCTCTAGGAGTGATAGCTATTGATCGAAAGAGAGACGAAGAGGTATCGACAATGAAAATAAAGAGAGTACACGCCTTTGGAGTGCAGGAAGGATCCCTTTCCCATGGGTCAAACCAGTCATGACACCCCTAGAGTCAAATATGCCCCAACAAGAAATGTCAGGCCAAGCATCAGGTGACATGCCTCAGTGTGGAGTATCTCCCCCTCTACAATCCTCTCAACCAAGTGGTCTCCATAGACTCATGGAGATGACAAACTCGCATGAAAGACAACTTCAACAATTGAATAAGATCCTCCCCACACTCATTGCCAAAATAATAAAAAAGGAGCTCAAGTCATTGTACTAGAATGTCACCACGCTATGCAAGAGGGTAGATGCAGTGGAAGGGCTAGTCACCTCCCTTCGGAATGAGGTACAAGAGTGTAAGAGTTGGACTTCAACAAAAGTTCCGGATATGAGCGCCTTTGATGCTGCAACGGCTGCTCCTTCCTTAGTTCGGGGTCCAATTGATGAATTTTTTTGAAGGGCTGGCAGATGATTTTGCTGGGATAGGTAAGGCCAGTGGTGGTGGTGGTGGTGCAGGTGAGGCAAATGCTGATGATGAAGAAGAGTGACCCACTCAGGGAGTTTCTTGTTCCTTTCTCTTTTGCATATTTACATTGGGGATAATGTATTCTCTTAAGTGGGGGAGGGATGAGCGCAGTTGATGATGGCGTTGGAGATGGATGTTTCTTTGGATGTTTTTTTATGTTTTTGTTTTGAAATTGAGTGAGTAGAGCCTTTGTTGAGTTGTTGTTTTCTTTTGATGATGATTGATGATTTCCTTTGTCGGGAGTGTCTTGTTAAAAAAAATGAATGAAATGAATGACTTGGTTTAGTTTTGATAATGATTGATGATTGCCTTTGTCGGGCATGACTTGTTTGAAAAAAAAATGAATGACTTGGTTTAGTTTTGATGGTTGATGGTTAGTGATCAAATGGGGTCTTTATTTTGAATTGCGTATTCTTGAATGAAATGACCCAAAGTCTTGTTCCTTTTTCACCATTGTAAATAGTGGAGTAGTAATTAGAACTCCGAGGGTTTTGTTTAGACCACAATTCTTTTCCGAGGAGCATTCTTTTGTTTTTGTTTATTTTTGTTGTCAAACTGAGTTGGTATTTCCTGATGATAGATTGAGCGGCGACATTCTTAAGGAAAAATGCCATTTTTTTGAGTCTTTTATGATGTTGTTTTGAGAGGCACCACCGAAAAAATTGTTGAAATGGAATTTTAAAATAAGGGCATGAAAATGAAGATTATGAGCAAGTGTTGGCACCGTAGCATAGCATTCTTTGTCATACGTTGCAAATTCTTTGCTTGACTTATGATGTTTGCCTACTTTGATGTCCTAATTTGATATCTTGTGTGGAGAATGACTCTTGTAGACCCTTTAAGGGTGATGCCTTGTGGAGTGAGAAAATTTTTGACAAATCTCATGCATTACATCTTGTCTAAAACTTGCCCCAAATGTGATTCAAGGCGAAATTCTAGATGTAGTTGCGCCAAGAACATGAGTTTAGGCTTTCCTTTGTCTAGTCACTTCACCTATATGTCCTCCATGAGCATTGATCCTTGTTAGCCAACGTTGAGCCTTAGACCCTTTCTTTGGCAACCACATTACAAGCCTTAAGACCATTCTTAATACCTCTCTTTGGCACCTATTCTCCCTAAATGCTAGTGACAAGATAAGTGATGAAATTAGGCTTAAAGCCTAAGAAAGAGGGAGTGATAAAAAAATGAGAAATGAGACAAAAGCCTAAGTTTGGGGGTATTCAAAAAAGAGGGAAGATAAGAATTTCAGTGTGAGGGGAGCACCATATTGTGTCAAAAAGATAAATCAAAAAGAGAAAGACAATTTGTGTGAATCGGTATTTTCTCCTGAGGTGATAAAGCTAGTTGTGAAAGACAAAGGGTTTATAAGGAGCGTTGTTAAGGAAATGAAAGTCAAAAACAAGGAAAGAAGTGAAACAAGGTTAAGTGAGTGGAAGGAGTTGATCTATGATATGTTCACAAAAAGCATCAGGGAGGATCTAGTCACTATAGCCAAATTTTTATCCTACCCTTACCCTGATCCTACATCATACCCCGCAAGCCCGCAAGCCCTAAATGATTCTAAGTGCAGCTATTCTACATTAGTGGTGAATTATATGAAGGGAAAGCCTATGGGTCAAGTGTATGCATGAAGATTTCTTTTGGGAGAGTGAGTGTGAATGTCTCGTCTAAACAATCCCTTGGGTACATTCAAATGATCACATGACCTAAAGAATAGGGATTCTTATTTTGGTGAGTAGCATCATTCCTTTTTGGGGACACAAGAGCATTCAGAGTTAATATGGGAATAAGGCACGAGGAGTGTAAACTCTAAGGTAAGCTTTGAATGTGCAGTGATTATAACTTCAGATGCTATGTGTGTTTCATGGTTGAGCAATGCCCTTGCTTTATTAATTGAATCCTTTCATAAGCTTTGATGGGTGGAAAGTGGTAGCCTGTTTGAACATCTTCATCGTTTTGGTCTTTTGGGGTATTTTCTTCTCTTTCTCGGTGAGCTTGGTAAACATATTTTTGGGTTGTCATAGTTCAGGGGATTGGTGAACTATAATTATGAAAAGAGGTGGCATATTTCTCAATGAATGAGTCTTGCATTACTTGAGGATAAGCAATGGTTCAAGTTTGGGGGTTTGATGAGTTGGCAATTTACCAACTCATTAGGCTCTAAAACTTGAGTTTTTGCTTAGTTCTTGAGTTAATTATATGGATTTTATGCCCTTTTTGCTTTTGTTGTGTGCAGATCACTAAATGTGAAGAAAAGAGCAAGAATAGAGCAAAAATAAGGGAGTGAGAGTAAATTCGTGATCGACAGATGAAGACTGGAGAAATGCAAGCCAAAGGCCGAATATAACTGCCTTTGAGGAATAATGCCACCGGCGATTCATGAGTTGCCAGTAGTGATTCACTGGTCTAGTCGATCAAGGACACCCAAAGTTCAGGAAAATAACATGAAGATCCAGTGGTTGACGGATCAACATCGGCTAAATGCTGGGTGAACCGCCGATGCTCACTGGAGTTGAGTAGAGGCCCAAACAAGACACCCAGTGGTTCACAATGGGACAGGTGAACCGCCAGTGTTTCCGCTGATTCCAGAACGGTGCTCAGGGGTATAATTGTCCAACATGGAAAAAGAGATAAAAAGTGCCCTACTTTTCAGGATATAAATAGCAGATAAAGTACTTTGTACTGGAGATATGCAGAAGGAGAGATAGAAATAGAGATATTGAGAGAGAGAAAAGCATATATCACATCATTGTTTCCCTTTTTAGCTGAAGAACATTCTCTTAGTTAAGATAGGGAGATTTTCATTGGTGAATTTGGAAAGAGTACTCTGCTCTATTTCTTCTTTGTAATAGCAAGTTTCATCTATTGTTGGAGACTATTTTGTGAATTTGATTTTTTTACTCTTGCAATTAAATTCAATGAAGCTATTAATTAATGTGTTTCTGAATTTCTTAATCATACGTAGCTAAATCATTAACTGGAGGTGTGTGATGATGAATACTTAATTACAGTGGGTATTGCTAGATTCATCTTCATATTGTTCAAATAAGTCTAAATCTTTTAAATTCTCTTCAGTATGTTAAATTCTCTTCGGTCTATAAAGGAAGATCCATTGATTCTAATATGGGTCTATTTATTCTTGCTTGATTGTTACTTGTAAAAGAATAATTATGTATTGGAAGAGAATTTAATAGTGGGTATGGATAAGAAATTGTGAAATTGGGCTAGAAATAGTTGAAATTGCATTCTCATTCCTTATTATCAGCTAATAGCTAGAAATTAGTGCAATTGCTAATCCAAATCAAATTGGGTTAAGCAAAATCATGGATAGAGGTTTGACAAAACTCTAGTAAGAGGTAGTTAAAAGGCTGAAAGATTGTAATTACCCACTTCCCGAGATAATTTACACTTGTTGAACTCATAAGATGACCTAAAATATCCCGATCTAGTTAGTATTTCATCTATACCACACCTCTAGTCTTTCACACTCTTGTTGACAACTTCATTGATCTTGCTATTTTATTCCACTAAATCACCAAATACAATTCACTACAAAATTTGAAAACCCCCAATTTTATTTGCTTTTATATTAAATCTACGTGGTGCAAGCTAACTTTAATTTCTCAACCGGCACTTGTAACTATCTTTCCCTAGTCCTCGTGGAATTCGACCCCGACACTCGTCGGGTTAGTTGTTTTGATACTTCGGCCGTGTATATTCTTTGCATGAAGGATATATTTTGGACGTTATCAATGACTTGTCGTAAAAACCATTGACCTAGAAAAGAAATCCAAAGGAAAGAAAGAACGTATTAATGTATACCTATAGCTGATTAAATTATGAACTAATCCATGATGAAGAATAATAAATATTGTATGTGTTATACAAGTTTCTAGGGAGATGGTAGTAATGATAGGGACGATGATGCGCCTCGAGTAAAATCACTTTAAAAACAAAAATCATAATATTGGTGTAATGATTTATGATATATGTATAAAGGAGTAAATTTCTTACAGAGCCATCAGTAGATGATGAAATTGATAATAAATTGAGATTATTGTTGTATATACTTGTTTGTGATGGTAATTGTCGTGCCTTGGCACTGCTATCTGAGTTATTGTTGGGCAATTTATGATGTTGCGAATATAAGTGATGAGCTATTTCATGTGATGATTGATTTGAGAACATATTATTGTATGTCGATATTGTTTGAGTGATCACCATTATCTTGAGATGAGAGGCTTTTGTTTGATGGGAGCATCCAGATGAGTGGCTATGACTATGATGACTGATTTACATTGGCTCGTGCCCGAGGTAAGCGTCCGGGTGAGCGGATAATTTTATGAGTGTCTCGTGCATAAGATGAGCATACGGGCGAGTAATAGTGATATTAGTAGCTCGTGCCAGGGTGAGCATCTGGACAAGCAGATGAGTCAGAGCGGGTACCAAGTTGATATAGTACATGAATTTCTAGAGTTCCCTGCAGGTCATGACTAAAAGGGCAAACATAAGACCCTCTGGCATGTGTCATCACCCAAGCTGAGATCCCGGATCGAGACACAAAACCTAGAATCATAAATGGCTCCAAGTCAACCCATGGCATGAACATAATGACTAAATATCTTCATAAACGAAGCCGATAACAAAATTCTAAAATAGCAAAAATATAAATAACAAATATTTATCCAACGGAAATATCACAACATAGAATCCAAGTCTGAATACACAGGTCTATGTCTAGAAAGCCTCTAACATACTGATGAGCTGATGGGATAACACCCCAACTAGATCACTAGAAATCTGAAACTGAAAATAACACACTTAACTAACTAAAGGTCCTCGAAGGATGAGGATTCACAAACAACACTTGGATAAACTCAGGAGACTGGCTAACGACGAGACTGAGTCTGAATGTCTGAACCTGTATCATAAAATGATACTGCATAGAGTATGTGGTCAGTACTTGAAATGTACTGAGTATGTAAGATATGTAAAACAAGTTGAGTAAGTAAAAACTAAAATCATGCATAACGTAAATAATAACATCATAAGATTCCGAGAGTAAAGGTTGCATGCTGATATCTGAAAACATGAATAGACATAAACTGGATCTCATAACTAAATCGAATGACCCAAAGTTGAAAATGAGCTTTTTAAGTAAAACTTATAATCTGATTATTGGGTCAAAGCTGCTGAAAACATAATATCATAATTAATGAACATGCATTACTGAAATTATGAGGAAGAGTGGGAGACTCATCATATAATCGACAATATTATGATAGAGCTTACATGATCCCAACTATTACACTCAAGTGGCAGAGCCCTCCAAAGCCTTGCCAGGGCTAAAGGCGCTACCATGATATTGATATCAAGCTAAAGACCCCTTAGGGTGGGGAACACTCACAAGGAAGTCCCAATGTAAATATATAAACCTACGTTGGCACATAGTTCTGAGACTGAGGAACCTTAGAACTCCAAGCCTACTCGGCGCTAGGCACTGCTCCCAAAAACATGAAAAGTGCTCTCCATCATTTTTCAATGAAGCTGATAATAGAATTACATAGAGAGTATGAAATCTAAACATGGGGAGTCTTGAAACCAAAACATATCATAAGATAATCTTATTAGCCTTGGCTAAATCATAAAAAACATACTTAACTTGTGTGTGCTTGCCCAAATCATAAAATCATGCATACTTGAAATAAACTTCATAAGTCAAAATCATAGATTCATACATGGGTAATTTGTAAATATTTAATCATGCTAGATGTCTCATCATACTTGAAATCATGGATCATATACTTGACTTTTCATGAACTTGCGTAATTGGGCATAATTTTTCTAAAATTTGAAATCATGAATTTATAAGCAATTAGTACATAAAATCTACTCATGAATCTTAAAACATGCTTTGAAATATGAAGGGAATCGACCTACGAAGAGATACTTGTTCTGGGGAAGGGATACTCGTTCTTGATTGCAACCTTGTTCAACTGCAGGTGGTCAATGCATACACGAAGAGATCCATTTTCTTTTGAACAAAGAGAGTTGGTACACTCCATGGGGACTAGTTAGGTCTGATGAAGCTCTTATCTAAGAGATCCTTCAATTGCTCTTTCAACTCCTTTAGCTCAGCTAGAGCCATTCTATAAGGAGGAATAGATATAGGCTGCATATTGGAAAGAAGGTCAATACCCAAAGTCAATATCCCTCTCGAGAGGGACTCTTGGTAAATTGTTTGGGAAAACCTCAGGGTACTCACATGCTATAGGAACATACTGAAGAGTCGGGGTCTCGAATGTAGCATCCTTAGCCCGAACTATATGGTAAACACAACCCTTGCAAATCATCTTTCTGGCCTTAAGGTAGGAAACGAAGTGACCTACAGGTACGACTAAACTACCCTTCCATTCTAGGACTAGCTCACCCAAAAACCAGAATCTATTGTATGAGTTCTACAATTCAGTGAGGCATAACATGCGTGCAACCAATCCATACCAAAGATAACATCAAAATCAGTCATGACTAACTCTACCAGATTAGTTGAGGTGACTTTCTGAAGGACAATGATAGGGCAATTTTTGTAAACCCGTCGAGCTATAAATGAGTCACCAACTGGAGTAGAGACTGAGAAAGGTTCTGATAGGATTTCGGGACTGAATCCAAAACTAATAGCAATATAAGGCGTCAAAAAGACAAGGTAGCCCCTAGATCTAACAATACATAAATATCAAGATGGAATACTTGTACCATACTGGTGACCACGTCTGGAGAGACATCCTGCTCCTGTCGTGATGAGAGGGCATAAAACCTATTCTGACGCTGACCACCACCTGCACTAGTGGATGCACCCTACTAAGCTGAGCATGCTAGTGTCATTACTAAACTGGTAACTGGGTCATGGTCTCTACCTTGGCCCTGTCTGGCCGCTGGACAATCTCTGAGCATGTGGTCAGGCTTCCCACACTCAAAACATGCCCTTGAACCTCCTAAGAATTGTACGGTGTGCCTCCTACCACACATGTCACAAACTAGAATGTTGGGCTCTACTGACCTGCTCCTCTAACCTTGAGAGGCTGATGTCTTTCCTCTTTGATCACGCCTAGACTTGGATGGCATATTGGCTGATGATGAAACTGGGGCTGATGATCGATGGTGGGATTGCTGAAGATATCCGCCACCAGATCTCTACTTGGGAAATTTGAAAGTGTGTGTCCTGGCCCTCTTGGTCTCTCTCTCCCTCTCCCTCATGTGCACCGCCTCCATCTGGTAGGTATAAAAGACCAATCGGGAGAAGTCAATGTCCTAGTGAAGCATAACTATGCTGTAGTACTTGACCAAATAATCCGCTACTCCATCCACAAATCTGCTCACCCGAGTCCTCTGATCGGCCACCATCTTAGATGCATACTTGGACAACTGGGTGAACTCTAGAGCATACTCCTGAACGGTCATGTTGTTCTGTTTCAGATTCACGAACTCAGTTTCCTTGATTTCCCTTATCTCCCAGGGAAAGAATTGGTCTAAGAATGCATTGAGAAACTCATCCCAACTAATGGGACCCACTCTAACTCCCCGGCTATCTTTCCACTACCTATACCAAATATGAGCGACCCCTTTCAACTGATATGAGGCTAAGTATGTACACTCTCCCACCACCTCCATAATCTGAGTGATCTTCTGGATCTACTCTATAAACTCATATGGGTCCTCCTTCACTCTCAATCCAAGGAACTCAGGGGAGTTCATCCTGAGGAAATCTCAAACTCTAGCTACCTCCGCATTCTCATTCTGAGGAAAATGAGCCACTGCCTACAGATTAACCTGAGCATTCAACGCTTGTGCCAACATCTCAATGGTTTCCCTAAACTCAGCATGGGAAGCTTGCTGGGGCACGGGATCCGCTGGGGCTGGTGGGGCTTGCTGGTGCCTATCTCCATTTCCATCCTCATAGCCATTTTCATTTCCGTTTCCATTCCTTCTTGTGTTAACTTGACGCGGAGACATGATTCTGCAGACGCGTATAGCACGAGTTAGAAGGATAGAGAGATACTTTATCGCACAACATAGATGATAAAAGAAGGGAAATTTCCTAAAACATTTTGTTGCATCTTGGTCATAAGTGTGGTGAGCTTCAAACCCATAAAAAACACTCTACTTAATGTGTCTTTCAGACACCCTAGGATACTTTAAAACCTAAGGCTCTGATATCAAGTTTGTCAGGACCCGAGCTGAGACCCCCGATCGACACATAAAACCTAGAACCATAAATGGCTCCAAGTCAATCCATGGCATGAACATAGTGACTAACGATCTTCATAAACAAAGCTGATAACAATATTCTGAAATAGTGAAAATCTAAATAACATACGTTTATGCAACAAAAACATCACAATCTAAAGCTGAACACACAACTCTATGTTTGGAAAGCCTCTAACATACTAACGAGTTTATGGGACAACATCTCAACTAGCTCACCAGAAATATGAAACTAAAAATAACATTCTCACCTAACTGAAGGTCCTCGAAGGTTGAGGAATCACCAAAAATAGCTTTTGGATAAACTTAGGAGACTGGCTAACGGTGAGATTGAGTCTGAAAGTCTAAACCTGTATCATGAAATGATACAACATAGAGTATGCAGTCAGTACTTGGAATGTATTGAGTATGTAAGGTAAGTAACACAAGCTGACTAATTAAAAACTAAATTCATGCATAACTAAATCATAACATCATAAGATTCTAAGAGTAAAGGCTACATGCTAATTTCTGAAAACATGAATAGACATAAACTAGATCTCATAACTGAATCAAATTACCCAAAGCTGAAACTAAGGGTTTTAAGTAAAATTGATAATCTAATCATTGGGCCAAACCTGCTGAAAACATAATATCATAACAGAAAACATTCATAACTGAAATCATGAGGAAGAATGGGAGACTCATCATATAATCGACACTATTATGATAGAGCTTACATGATCCCAACTATTAACTCAAGTGGGCAGAGCCCTCTGAAGCCTTGCCAGGGCTAAAGGCAGTACCATGATGTTGATATCAAGCTGAAGACCCCTTAGGGTGGGGAACACTCACAAGGAAGTCCCAATGTAAATATATAAACCTACATTGGCACATAGTCCTGAGACTGAGGAACCTTAGAACTCCAAGCCTACTCGGCGCTAGACACTGCTTCTAAAAACATGCAAAGTGCTCTCCATTATTCAATGAAGTTGAAACCATTGCTTCTCAATGAAGCTGATAAGGTAATTACATGCACAGTCTAAAATCTGAACATGGGGAGTCTTGACTCCAAATTATATCATAAGATGATCTTATTAGCCTTGGCTAAATCATGAAAAACATACTTAACTTGTATGGGCTTGCCAAATCTTAAAATAATGCATACTTGAAATATACTTCATAAGTCAAAATCATAGATTCATACATGGGTAATTTGTAAACATTTAATCATGATAGATGTCTCATCATACTTGAAATTATGGATCATAAACTTGACTTTTCATGAAACATGCATAATTGGGCATAATTTTTCTAAAACTTGAAATCATGAATTTATAATCAATTAGTATATAAAATCTGCCCATGAATCTTAAAACATGAAGGAAATTGACCCACAAATAAAGTATAAAGAATTTCATAAACTTGAGTTAAAACCACATAAGATCAAACACTTGAATTCATGAACTTGAGGAAAAATTTGGGCATTAGAGTGAAAGGAAATGCTCATTCATGGCCCTACATACTTGGGTAAGCTTAATCTACACTCTTCCCTGAAATCCCAAGAGATGTTGGGAAGAACTTGAAGAATTCTAAGATTGATCTCTTATGGAATCCTCTAAACTTGCATGCATGGGAAGGGATTTGGTTAGAATAGGATAAACCCTCTTAAAAGCTTCCCGATTAAGCTTAAAAAGATGTGGTTTGGGTCTTAGGAGTTTAGAAATTATGAAAATTCCCTTACTTAAATCATCAAAAAATTTTCCCTGCCAAATGTAATGACTCACACCATAAGTCGTACCTTGATACCACGACTCATGGTATCGCCCTTTACTTCATTCAAATTTTCTCAGTTCTCAAGCCTTCAAATGATGACTCGATAGGATGAGTCGTTACTCGACACAATGACCTGTTGTGTCCTCTCATTGTCACCACTGACTCCACAAGTAAAGCTTCTAGAACTTCTACCATGGGTCACTGGACGAGTTGTTAGAAGGAGTGATGACTTGTGGCCCTCACTAATTACCTTCACTGGAACCCCAACCTCTAATCCTAGCCATCCTGCCAACAACCCACTGGACGAGTTGTGAAGTGACACCACGACTAGTTGAACCTTTTGTGAAGACCCCCTGACCACAACTCTTCAATGACCCGGCATCCCCATCACGATATACTCTATGATTAGTTCGGTGACGTGACGAGTCACCTGATGAGTCATTCTATGGCTTGTGCAGATTTCTTCCTGTTTCCTCCCCTCAACTTTCGGGCCTGATTTTAGAGACTTTCGAGGTATTACAACATGTGTATACAAATGAGTGACAAATGTGTGACTGATATGATACAGATGAGTGACATATATATTACATATATGTGATAGATGAGTAATAGATGCATGACTGATATGGTGCTGATGGTTGACAGATATGAGATTGGCATGTATTCAGTTGATACAGAAAAATGGACTGATGAGGTACAGGGCTATTCAACTGTACTTCGATATGGACATGATTTCATTAACTTGAATTTTTTCCTTATGATTGTAAGATAATTATGATGTTTGTTGATGTCTATTTTAAAAGGCATTTGTTTCCAAAAGGGAACCGTATAAACTGTTGAATATGATTTCTGTGTATGAGTACTATTAATTGTTAATTCTTAAGATTTGATGAGTGTGTAATAAACTTTATTGCTGAGTTGGTCCTGGTAGTGGGGATGGTTTTGTACAGAGAGATAGGGCTAGGATACCAAATATGAATTAATGATTAGATGAGTGAGGGCTAATCATAGGTATTATGTAGTGGTAACAATGTTAGTTGAATTGTAATAATGTTGATGTTTGAGAATTATCGATTCAATAAAATATGATAATGATGAATTTTATCTAGAAATAGGCGCGTGTAAATATGATGGTGGAGGTGAGGTAATAATTAGATAAATGTGTTAGAAGTAAGAGGTACCCTATGCTTACCAAGTTGTTGGCTGATGGGGGTACCTCTATAGCATTGTGATTTCTACTTTAGCGAGACCAACAAGAGGCCGGAGTGCGGTTGTAGCGATGATGCCCCAGAATACTATGTAGGGCTTATAGCTAAGGATGGATTAAAATGTAAGAAGATTAGTTTTAGTTTGAAAAGTTATGAATAAATGCCACGATTATCGAATGATGTATTATTACCTATTGATATTGATTATACACTATATTGCATGAACTAATCTTAGTCGGATGATGATGCCTACTAGTACATGTGGTGTACTGATACTACTTTTGCTACATATTTTTGTGGTGTAGGTGGAAGAATTCTTGATGTTGCGGCCGAATTCTTGAAGTTGCGGCCGAATTCTTGAAGTTGCATGATTAAAGTTGTGATACTCTACATCAGCTTCAACATTTCTTTTCTCAGGCGAAGCTATGCCTTTTTTTGTCATTACACAAATTAGAGCTCTTGTACATGTCTTGATTAGGTCCTTAGGAGTTGAATCTTTGGGGAATTATTGTAATATTTTAACTATGATTGTAGGATATTATTGGTAGCATGGTTGTCCCTAAATTTTATAAGTGTTATTAAAGAAATATGTTTTATGAAATTAATTTTACAAAAAAGGGTTCCTCTATCGGACTAGAGTAAGGTAACAAGGGAGTAAGGTAAGACGACGGTATAGGAGAAACATCCACACATATAAGTTCTTTTAAATATTTACCTTGACACCGTAGGAAACTTTTAGCACCACACACGTAGAGTCATTTGGGAACGAACATTTGTTTAATAGATATCTGATGTAATGACCCGTTTGATCGTTATAAGGTCTTGGCAAAATAAGTGTAAGAACTAAAAAATTTAATAATTTTTATTTTGTTTTTCTGTACTTAAAAGGTTTGAGACAGGTTAGTGGTAAACGAACAGGATTAAAAATTTAAGTGGGCTCAAGCAGGCAGAACCACTGCAGCGGACAAACACTCGCCGTAGCGGGACCACTGTAGCAAAGAAGTCATCACCGCAGCGGATGATGCGGACCAAAACTCTGTGTTTTAGTCTATTTTAAGGCCCAGTTCCAATTCTAACAAGGATTAATTATTAAAAAATGTCTTGGGGTAAAATTTTGGAGATTCTAACCAAGAAAAGAAGAGGGTGGCCTTAAAAGAAAAAGACTCCACCATCCTCCCTGATGCTTTCTTCAAGAACGAAACTCCGTTGATATCTAGGAAGCAGCTTGGCGCCAAGGTAGGTTATGGATTACCTTGAGTTAGACTTTGATTAAAAACTCGTAAGAATTTGATTAGCAACTCATATACATGTGTAGAATTGATAAATATACAAGTATAACACTATGCCCATATAAACCATAAACTGAATAAAGTCTAGTGGGTCCGTAGGTGATAACATAACTATAGAGATGACTTAATTATATTAAAAATTACAAGAGATTGAGGTGGTGAGTCCTAGTTTGGGGAAGCATTAATGTTTATATTGTTAGTGTGTTCTATATTGTGGGGAGAGGATGACTGGTAGTAAAGACTATTGACCTTGAAAAGAAATTCGAAGGAAAGAAAGAACATACTAGTATATACCTATAGTTGATTAAATTATGAACAAAGCATGGTGAAGAAGAATAAATATTGTATGTATGATATAAGTTGCTAGGGAGATGGTAGTTATTGTAGGGACAATGATGTGCCCCTGAGTAAAATCACTTTAAAAATGAAAATTGTAATATTGGTGTAATAATTTATGATATATGTATGAAGGGGTAAACTTCTTATAGAGCTATGAGTAGAATTATGGAATTGATAAATAATTTAGACTATTATTGTATATACTTGTTTGTGATGGTTTGTCATGACTTGGCACTGCTATGTTCAATTTGTTATGTTGCGAATATAAATGATGAGTTGTTTCATGTGATGATTGATTTGAGAACATATTAATATATGTTGATAATGTTTTACTAATATACCATTATCTTAAGATTAAAGGCTCATGTCCGAGGGGAGCATCCAATTGAGTGGCTATGAGTGTGATGACTGAGTAACATTCCATTACCATAAGATGAATAGCTCATGCCCGCGGTGAGTGTCTGGGCGAGCGGATAATTATATGAGTGGCTTATTCCTGAGTGAGCACTCGGGCGAGCGATAGTGATATGAGTTTCTCACGTTTGAGGTGAGCATCCGAATGAGCAGACGAGTAGGAGCGAGTACTACGCTGGTACAATACATGGATTTCTAGAGTTCCCTGTAGGTCATGACTAGAGGGGAAAATTGAAGATCCTCTGACATGTATGTACAGATGTGTGACTAATATGGTACTGATGTGTTACAGATATGTGATTGACATATAATCAGTTGATACAAAAAAGTTGAATGCTTATTTAGCGGTAATTTGATACGAACATGATTCCATTGACTTGAATTGTTGCCTTATGATTGCAAGATAATTGTGATGTTTGTTGATGTCTGTTTTGAAAGACTTGTTCTTCCAAAATGGGAACCATATAAACTGTTGAATATGATTTCTGTGTATGATTACTATTAATTATTAATCATTAAGATTTGATGAGTGTATAATAAACTTTACTGGTTGGTTGGTACTGATGGTGGGGATGCTCCTGTATAAAGGGATAGGGTTAGAATACTGAATATGAATTAACTATTAGATGTGTAAGGACTGACCATAGTACTATGTATTGGTAATGATGTTAGTTGAGTAGTAACAATGTTGATGTTTGAGAATTATCAATTCAATAAGATATGATAATGATAAATTTTATCTAAAAATAGGCGTGTGTAAATATGATGGTGTGGAGGTGAGGTAATAATGATATAAATGTGTTAGAAGTGAGAGGTTTCCTATTTTTACCGAGCTATTGGCTGACGGGAGTACAACAGTAGCGGTGGAATTTCCGCTGCAGTGAGACCACCATAGTGGTTAGAGTGCCACTATAGTGGTGGTGGTCCAAAATATGGTGTAGGGATAATAGCTAAGGACAAATTGAAATGTAAGAAGATTAGTGTTAGTTTAAAAAGTTATGAATAAATTCCACAATTATTGAATGATGTATTATTACCTAATTTAATTATTACCCGTTGATATTAATTGCACACTATGTTGCGTGGACTAATCTTAGTCGGCTGATGATGCATGCCAATATATGTGGTGTACTGATGCTACTCTCGCTACACCTTTTTGTGGTGTAGGCTATGGTAAGAATCTTGAGGTTTCAAGATTGAAGTGGTGATACTCTGCATCAACTTCAACATTTCTTTCCTTGAGCGAAATTGTGTCTTTTGTTTTCATTACTCAAATTAGAGCTCTTGTACATGTCAAGACTAGGTCCTTGGGAGTTGACTATTTAGGAAATTCTTGAAATATTTTAAAAAAGAATGTAGGATATTATTTGTAATATGGTTGTCCCGGAATTTGAATAGTGTTATTAAAGGAAAATGTCCTATGAAATTAATTTTATAAAAAAGGATTCTCCTATTGTACTAAAGTCAATGGAGGTGCTTGCACAATCCATCAATTTAGGTCATGTCACATATGATGCAGATTAATTCGCCCATTCTTTCCTATTTTTATTATGCAACCCCCAAAACCTAAACCTAACTTCATACTTATAAAAAAATAGCAACCGCTTCACAAAACTCTTCTCTCCCACTTAACCCCTCCTCTCTCACACTATATACAAGACCTTGCAAATACAACATTGTTCTCTCCATCACTGGTCTCCATTGGCCAGTGCATTGCCATCGAAAACCGCTACACCACATTACTTAAGAGGACCGCCAAACCACAAGAAAATTCATTGGTGAAGCCACACAACATCTCCCTTTATTCTCTCTTTTCTTCTCTTCCACCATTCTCCACTCCCATCAACTCTCTTCACTCCTCTTATTCTTCACAATAGGCTCCGCAGATGGCTCTGGCCAACAAACACTACCAACAGACCTGCATAACCTCCCTTCTCTGTTTGTTCGCCACCTCACTTCTCCGGTGAAGGTAGTGGTGCTTTAGTTAAGTGTAATGCCCCAAAAATGCTATGAACAGACCCGAGATTTGAAATAGAGAAAATAGGATTTTTCTGCACCAGGTCACAAAACGAGTCATCCTGTGACCCGTAGGGTAGACCACGAGTCTTGGAGTGACTCAAGGTGAGTTGCTAGACTTAAGTTGGAAATTTTTGAGTTTGGGGTGACCACAGAAATGACCACGACTCATTGAGTCAGTCGTGGCCAAGGATGAGGCGAAGGAAGAGGACTTTTTGGTAGTGAAGACCACGAGTGGTGACCGCGAGTCTTGGTCACCAGTAACAACTCGTGTAGTCCCCTGTGATGAGCCCTAGGTGAAATGTTGGGAGTGTACACGATGGTTGGTGGCCACGAGTCGTGGCCTTGGGCGACGACTCGTCCAGTCCCTCATTGGGATTGACAGTCAGTTTTTCTCTACAAATTTAGTAAGGGCTTTTTTGTAATTCCATGATCCTAAGGCCTAAACTACATTGTTTTAAGCTATGAATTGTGAGTTTTAAGAGGGATAAGTTCATTCTACGCTATTCCTATTCATGCATGCAACTTAGAAGTCTAGAGAGGTGATCAAGCTTAATTTCTTCAAGTTTTTCATCAATTCTTCCTTGGGAAATCAGAGGAGTTATAGAATTAGATTCTCTCAGGTATGTAGGGTTATGAATGGGTGAATTTGTTCACACCCATGCCCAATCTCTCCCTAATTCATGAAATTCTATTGATAATTCTATGGGGTTTTATCTCAATTCTTATGAAATTCTTATGATCTATCTATGGGTTAATCTCCTTCATGTATCAATTCATATTCTATGAATCATGGGCAGAGTTTACAATTATCTCAATCATAAACTAATGGATTTGAATTTTCTACAAACTATGCCCAATTATATATGTTTCATGATAAATCAAGTTATGATTCTACTTTGATCTTGATGTTCTTTAACCCATTATGACTTATCACTTATGATATTACTTCTCTCAAATATTCATCACGAATTTATGAATATCAAGTATATACATATTTTACAAGTATGCATGAACTAATTGATTTATTATTTATGATTATGGCCGACTTACAGGCCTTACTTTCATGGCTACTTCACATATTTCAAGCATGCTTATGATTATCATGATTTTAGCTAGCCTATGAATCCAATGTATACTATCCTATGAGCACTACATATATCTTGGGAGTAGTATTTAACACTGAGTAGACTCGGGGTCCAAGCATGCCCCGAGTCTTAGAACTACGCGCCAATATAGCCACGATGGGACCTCCATGTTACTATCCCTTTTTCCCAAATGGGCCCTCTATTGTGATATCACACTGCTTTCATGGTTCTACCCTTGGCAAGGTATGAACACCCTCCCGAATCGGGGTTTACAGGTTGGGCTCCATGTGTGCTCATATGGGGTATGTCAGTTATAAGAATCTCCCACTATTCCTCATGATTTATGTATGGCTATTATTATATTCTTTGGCTTATGTCATGTTTAATAAAGCTTTTCTCTTATGATTATGATTATAAATGAATTATGAATGTTTTGAAAACCTTGAGGCTTACGTTTGGATTGTGATATTTATGTTATGATCATGTTGACCTACTCTTATGAACTTCTATGCATTTTAAATGTCTGTATACTTACCATGCATACTCGGTACATTTCACGTACTGACCGCATACTCTATGTTGTATCATCTCATGATGTAGGTCTGAGGGATCTTTATCACCAGCATCCTTAGTCACTACTTTCCCATTCATACCTCTTCAGCTAGCATAAGTGAGTCCTCATCTTTCGTGGACATTAAATATTTGTGGTTGTTATGTCTTTCTTCAGTTTCAGACTTGTCGGGTGAGTTGGGGGTGTTGTCCCATCAACCTATTAGATATGTTAGAGGCTTTCAGACTGTACAGAGTAATCAACTTGTCATGTATGATGTGAATTGTAGTTCTGATTTTATGTTATGTTTAGACTTTCGCTAAATGTATTATGATTGATCTTCCACTTTTATTAATTGAGTTAGATGTATGTTCATGCCATGGGTTGACTTGGAGTCTCTCGGGGCTCCTTATCCCGTGTCTCGATCCAAGCCTATGTTTAGGTCTTGACAAACTTGGTACCAGAGAAATAGGTTTGAAGTGTCCTAGGGTGTCGAAAGACGCATTAAGTAGAGTCTTTTTCATGGGTGTGAATTGTGCCACACTTATGGCGAAGAGGTTACGAGACGTCTAGGAAATGTTCCCTTCTTTCATGACTCTATCTTGTGCCATGAGTTCGATTCTCTCCATTCCTCTAACTTGTGTTATACGCATGTGCAGAAACATGTCTTCACAGAACAACAATGGGAGTCAGCAGCCTCACCAACTCCAATAGGCCCCATGTAAGTTATGGATGCAGAACTCAAGGCCGCCCTCGGAGTGTTGATACGATCCATGATCACCCAGCCTAACCAACAAACTATCGCATAAGAACCCTACCAGAGAGGCGACAACTACTAAGGTTCAAGAACTCATGAAGAGGAGTCCGTCAAAGTTTGGTGATACGAATATGGGTGGAGAGCGTAAGGGAGAAGAAGGAGGAACAAGAAGCCAGGACCAAAAACCTTGAGAGTTCCCAACAATGGTCAAGTAGTGGGAGTCGCTCTCAACCCCGTCAGCAGTCTCTAGCTCAAGTTTGGGGATACAAGTCCCAGGTGAGGGATTACTTACCCAGTTTGCGAGCGCTGCAGGAAGAACTACTTAGGAAAGTTCTTGGTGGGCTCAAATGTATGCTTTTATTGTGGTCAGCCCAGATATAAACACAAGGATTGCCCTTCAACCAAGTGAGACGGCCAGAGAGGTCGTGCCTCGACCACCCGTGTAGCAGCTCTATCTAGCAGTCGACATGCTTGAAATATGGTAGATCACATGCGGGATGGTGTTTGGCAGGTTTAGACATTTGCTAGAAATGTGGGGAGGCAGGACACATGCACAAGAATAACCCATTGGCCAAGCAGGGCAAGGGTAGAGCCAATGCGCTAATCATCGAATTAGCAGCTCCAGCAAACCACCCATCTCAGCAGCACGGGTTACCAAGAGCAAGTGGCGGTCAGCCTCAGATATAGTCTCAGGTATGTTACAAGTCTTCCTATCGAACCTACCATGATTGCTAGTTCCGAGAACTACTGTACGAGGTACAAGATGCCTTTGTGCATTTTAATATGAGTTTTATTTGTGGAAGGGGGGAAATGGTAAGTGAAGGGCCAAGTTAGGTCTTGAGTTTTCCAGCGAGCAAGTTGTATAGATAGTATCTGGGAGTGGTCAATCCATTCCCCTTTAGATGTTTCCCTTATGTTTCGATCGATGCTACACTTAACTCATGCTCATGTATAGAACCCTAAGATGATAGGTAACCCTGTCAGTCAGCGATTCGTTATGTATGTGAACTCATGTCTCTTAGCACGCTCAACTCTATGAACACAACCACGAAGAATTGCCCTATCAACTCATAAGATCGTGTTATATTAGGTATATGCACAACATAGATTTCTTAAATGATTTGTGCTCGGGATTCCCTTACTCTAAACCCTATGGATACTCCCCATGATGGAGATGATGGTTAAAATGGGTACGTTTAAGGTAACTCCCTGTCCAGGCCATAAGTGTCTGGTATGTAGAAGTTCAAGATGCACGGTTAGTACCCAAGCTTGGGAGTGTAACAATCCACGTGGTCATTTTGTGATATTAGATCCGTTTTCCTAGGTCGAACCTTTCTATATATTTATTTTGTTATTCATGATTTGCGGAGGTTGATGACACCGTTCCTGAGATGACCTAATGAAAATTGGGAGAGATTTTTGATTTTTGGAAGGTTTGAAGTTTGAGGGGTTGACCAAAGTCAACATTTCAGGTTATCGAGTTCGAATTTGGATTCTAAAAGCTCTATTAGTTCTGGATGGTGATTTATGATTTAGTTGGGTAGTTTGCATGGATTTCGAGGTGATTCGAGAGTGATTTGAACCTTTGGTTGAATTTTTGAGCTTTGAGAAAGCTAAGTTTGACCACATTCAACTTTCGATCAAAAAAATCTTATACTAGTAATTTGATGATTCCAACCAGTCCGAAATGGGTTTTATGATTGAATTGCATATTCGGGTTGTGATCGGGGGATTCCGAATTAGTTTCAGGTGGATTTGAATGTTTTGCATATTTGGCATGATCTTAAGCATAAAAGGTGAAAACTTAGAGGTTCAGGACTTCAAAATTCTTAGCATGAATTGTAGGAGTTTGTCTTGTTGACTCGATGGATGGTGGTGTCGTTATTCAGAATGGATTAGAATCATCCTTGGTAACTGATTAAAAATCTAGACAAGATGAGGACCCTATTTTGGTAAAACTGAAGGAAGCCACTCAGAATCAGAAGGTAGAGGTCTTCCCCCAAAGGGGGGGATGGTGCGCTTCGATATCAGGGTCATCTGTGCGTTTCGAATGTTAGTGATTTGAGAGATTCAATGTTGCACGAGGCTCATAGTTCTAGGTATTCGATACATCCAGGTTTCACCAAGATGTACCGTGACCTACGGGAAGTCTATTGGTGGAATGGCATGAAGAAGGATATAGCAAAATTTGTGGCTAAGTGTCCCAATTGTCAACAGGTGAAGATTGAGCACCCAAGACCTGGAAGTGTGCTTCAGGACATTAGTATCTCTACTTGGAAGTGGGAGGAAATCAATATCAAATTCATCACAGGGTTGCCTCGCACTCGTCGATAGTATGACTCCATTTGGGTGATTGTAGACAGGTTGACCAAAGCCGCTCATTTCATACCGGTCAAAACCACGGATTCGGCAGAGGAATATGCCAAAATATACATCTGAGAGCTAGTTTGGTTGCATGGAGTGCCCTTGTCCATTATATCAGACAGAGGTACTCATTCACCTCTCAGTTTTGGAGATCATTGCAAAAAGGACTTGGTACTTAGGTCAAGCTCAGCACAACATTTCACCCGCAAACGGGTGGTCAAGCGGAGCGGACAATTTAGACTCTCAAGGACATGTTGAGAGCATGTGCGATTGACTTCAAGGGTAGTTGGGATGATCATTTGCCTCTCATTGAGTTCCTGTGTAACCACAGCTACCATTCCAACATTCAGATGGCTCCGTTTGAGGCTCTCTATGCGCGAAGATGTAGATCACCTATTAGTTGGTTTGGAGTTGGTGAAGCTGCGATGATAGGACTAGATTCAGTCCATGAGGCCATGGAGAAAGTTCAGCTTATACGGGATAGGTTGAAAACAACTCAAGGTCGTCAAATGTCCTATGCGGATGTGAGGAGGAGAGAACTTGAGTTCGAAGTGGATGATTGGGTGTTTCTGAAGGTGTCTCCCATGAAGGGAGCGATGAGATTCATAAAGAAAGGAAAACTCATTCCCCGTTATGTTGGCCCGTACCGAATTGTGAAACAGGTGGGCAAGGTGACATATGAATTGGAGTTGCCCTCAGAATTAGCTTTCGTTCATCTTGTTTTTCATGTATTGCTCTTAAAGAAGTGTTTGGGGGATCCAACTCTAGTTGTTCCAGTGGAGAGTGTAGGTGTGAAAGACATCCTTAGTTCTAAGGAGCTTTCGGTAGAAATACTGGATCGTCAGGTTCAAAAGCTAAGGAACAAGAAAGTAGCTTTGGTTAAGGTCTTGTTGAGAAATCAACATGTTGAAGGAGCTACGAGGGAAGATGAACCAGATATGATAGCTAGATACCCCCGTTTATTCCCTACTGGCTCAGTTCCAGCTTGAGGTATTAGTTTTTTCCCTAAAACTCTATTCAGTTTCATGTTCAACTCATGTACCTCAATTTCTTTAATGTAAATGGATGTATGTGTGGTTCGGGAATTCAGTTTAGCCATGTAGTTCAGTTCGGAGATAGTCATTCCATCAGTTTTCAGCTTATATGATTAGTATTTGAATATGATGATTGCATTTCTCTGCTTTTCTATATGATTTTCAACATTCGAGGATGAATTTTCTCAAGGGGGAGATATTGCAATGCCCTGAAAATCCTAAGATCAGACCCGGGAGTTGAAAAGGAGAAAATAGGATTTTTCTGCACCAAGTCACAGAACGAGTCGTCCTGTGACCCGTGGGGTAGACCACGAGTCATGGAGTGACTTGTGGTGAGGTGCTAGACTTAAGATGGAAATTTTTGAGTTTGGGGTGACCACGAATATGACCACGAGTCGTTGTCAGCACCACGACTCGTGAGTCAGTCATGGCCAAGGATGAGTGAAGGAAGAGGACTTTTTGGCAGCGAAGACCATGAGTCTGGTCACTAGTAACGACTCGTGTAGTCCCCCTTGATGAGCCCTAGGTGAAATATTGGCAGTGTACACAATGATTGGTGGCCACGAGTCGTGGCCTTGGACGACGACTCGTTTATCCCTCATTGGGACTGGCAGTCAGTTTTTCTCTGCAAATTTAGTAAGGGCTTTTTCGTAATTCCTATGATCCAGAGGCCTAAACTACATTGTTTTAAGCTATGAATAGTGAGTTTTAAGAGGGGTAAGTTCATTCTAGGCTATTCCTATTCATGCATGCAACTTGAAGTCTAGAGAGTTGATCAAGCTTAATTTCTTCAAGTTTTTCATCAATTCTTCCTTGGGCAATCAGAGGAGTTATAGAATTAGATTCTCTCAAGTATGTAGGGTTATGAATGGGCGAATTTGTTTATACTCATACCCAATCTCTCCCTAATTCATGAAATTCTATTGGTAATTCTATGGGATTTGTTCACGCCCCAATGCACACAAGTGCACGTGGTCGTACAAGTAATATGGTGGCTCTTTCAAGCCAGGTATCGAACCCACAAGGACTGTAGTTTAGAGGTAATAATTTTTTTTGTACTTTATAGTCACAATTTCTTTATGCAAGTATATGAATAACACCGAATTAAAAGTTGTCAAAGAGTAATATTTAATGTAACTCTAATTAAAATAAGAAAATGTGATTTAAACAATAGCACGAACAATCTAAGGTTAAGGCGTAACATGCAAGCATGTATAATTTATATTAATTTTCAGCTAACCTCTCTCTTAGGTTGATGGTCGGGAAAGAGTAAACTATGGCTCTGGTCTTTCAAACCTCTAGCCAATTACTGAGTTATGAGCTCTACGCTACACCTTTCTGTGATGCAATAACTCATCTTCTGGAGAATAAAAATAGTTTACCTAGATAATCGAATATGACATTGCAAGTATATTTCTATCCTGCACGTGAATCTTACCTTTAATTCACAACAAAGATAAGAACATATTCCCCTATTCCAAGTCTACCCTAATAATTTTCCTCTCAGAATTAAATTAGGATTCTAATTTTACCTTAATGCTGGCAAAACACTAAAACAATGAAAATCAAGAATAGCAGAACAACCTTTCATGAAAGAAGAGAATTCAACTAAATTGATATAAAATTACACAATCCTGCAATCAGCCTCAACCTCAGAATGAGGTAATTTAGCAACTCATTTGTTGATTAAACATCTTCAAACAAGTTGTAATCATACCAACAATTGAAATTTTGAAGAAAATAGAAGAGAAATAACCCTAGAATTTTCTTCAGCTCAACTGCCCTCCTCCCACGTTTGTGCAAAATGTCAGATATCCCAAAATAAAAGCCTAAGTGTTCTATTTATACAAGTGAAAAATTTCTCAGAAGTAAACTAGAAACGTGGCATGGAGCTCAACACGGTTAAATAGCTCTGTGCCACGGAGCCATCGCGGAGCTTCACTGGAATTTGGGGCAAGGTTGGAATTTCCTTCAACGTGGCATGGAGGCCATCGCGGAGCTCAAGCTCCGTGCCGTGGAGCCATCACGCTACTTCACTATTTTGCGCCTTCCAATTTTTCATAATTTTCTTCCTCCACCCATGTACTGTGGAACGTTGTTCAACGCGGACCATCCTTAGCGTGACACAGTGGGGAACTTTCAACTCACTGTTTACGCCCTCCAAATATTAGCCTATTTCCCCTTGGAGTTTAACTTGCTCCTCCAGCTGATATGTCTGTTTTCTTCACCTGCAAATAGTCACCACACAATTATTAATCCAAAAAAGAAAAACAACCTTAATTAAATCAAAACATGCGTGAATACCTCAATATTCTCCCTATCCAGACTCACAAAGGGTTGAAAATACGGAGTTTTGGTCGTATAAATACGCCCAAGATCAGGATTTTATCGCAATTCTTATGAAATCCTTATGATCTATATATGGGTTAATCTCTTTCATATATCAATTCATATTCTATGAACCATAGGAAGATTTTACAACTATTTCAATTATAAACTTATGGATTTAAATTTTCTACAAACTATGCCCAATTAGGTATATTTCATGATAAATCAAGTTATGATTCTACTTTGATCTTGATGTTCTTTGACCCATTATGATTTATCACTTATGATATGACTTCTCTCAAATGCTCATCATGAATTTATGAATATCAAGTATATACATGTTTTACAAGTATGCATGAACTAATTGATTTATTATTTATGATTATGGCCGACTCACGGGCCTTACTTTCATGGCTAGTTCACATATTTCAAGCATGTTTATGATTATCATGATTTTAACTAGTCTATGAATCTCATGTAAATTATCCTATGAGCACTATATATATTTTGGGAGTAGTATTTAACAGTGAGTAGACCCGGGGTACAAACATGCCCTGAGTCTCAAATTTCGCGCCAAAGTAGCCACGATGGGACCTCCATGCTACTGTCCCCTTTGCCCAAATGGGCCTTCTACTATGATGTCACACCTCTTTCATGGTTCTACCCTTGGAAAGGTACGAACACCCTCTGACTAGGGGTTTACAGGTCGGGCTCCATGTGTGCTCATATGGGATATGTCGGTTATAAGAATCTCCCGCTGTTCCTCATGATTTATGTATGGTTATGAGTATATACTTTGGCTTAAGTTATGTTTAATAAAGCTTTTCTCTTATTATTATTATTATAAATGAATTACGAATATTTTGAAAACCTTGAGCCTTATGTTTGCATTATGATATTTATGTTATGATCATGTTGTCCCACTCTTATGAAATTGTATGCATTTTAAATTTTCGTTTTTATTTACCTTGCATACTCTGTACATTTCACGTACCGACTGCATACTTTGTGTTGTATCGTCTCATGATACAGGTCCGAGGGATCTTTCTCAACAGCATCCTTAGTGACTGCTTTCCCATTCAGACTTGTTTAACTAGCATCGGTGAGTCCTCATCTTCGGAGGACATTCAGTTTTCGTGGTTGTTATGTCTTTCTTCAGTTTTAGACTTGTCGGGTTAGTTGGGCATGTTTTCCTATTAACCCATTGGATATGTTAGAGGCTTTAAGACTGTACGTAGTAATAAGCTTGTCATGTATGATGTGAATCCTAGTTCTGATGTTATGTTATGTTTAGAATTCCTCTAAATGTATTATGATAAATCTTCCGCTTCTATTGGTTGAGTTAGATGTATGTTCATTCCATGGGTCGACTTGGAGTCTCTTGGGGCTCCTTGTCCCGTGTCTCGATCTGGGCCTATGTTCGGGTCGTGACATAAAGGTAGTGATAAAAGTTGAAAGAGGGAGACAATGATGTTTCTCCATCGTTAAACCTACCTCCGGACCATGACAACTCTGATGTTTTAACGGATTCTCATGAATCCTTTTATGGTCTTCATTATATCGGTTGGTTATATTTTTATCCCTACTATTAAATTCTCTCTTAAGAAACTTGATATTTTGTGCAAATTAGTATTATGATTTTTTAATGCCTATCCAAATATATGTTATTATAGGCGAAATGCCAAGTTATTGTGAAGTTGCTTATCAACCCCAAAATCCCATGACTGATTCAATTTGTGATTTGTCAAAATCGATCCTATATCTTTTTTACGTACTCAAGTTATATATGTTTGATTTGTCAAAATGATTCTATATCATGTTCTACACAGTCAAATTATATATGCTCACATTAGTTCCTTGAATCTGTTTGAAGTAAGAAAACTATTCCTTCATGTGGTAATTGCTGCAAATAACCATGTTTCTTGGAGTCAATAACTCTATAACATGCACTAATTTCTCTTTATTGGATTAAGATTGATTCGTGGTAGTTTGCTATGTCAAAAGGATGCTATGAAATAATGCGCCTTTAATGATTTGTCTCCCACTCTAGTTGGAATCTAATTCATGATAGTCTACTTTATTTATTTGATTCTGAGCAGTCCTGTTTGTATGAGATTATAGTATCTAAAGATTTTTACTTGAGTTATCACTTTATTTTTGTGTGATATATCCCTCTCCCCATAATTCGATTGAAGGAAACTCTTGGTTAATTGCGTGATATTACACCCTTTGCTTCTTAAGTTGGAATGAGGATAGTCATATATTAATTATGGTAATTTAAAGATTTTATCTTTTCTTACCTTGATTCAAAATGTGGGATAAATCATAATACTTGTCTGTTTTGGTACATTATGATATTTTGATAATTATCCTCTTTTTCTTTTTAAACTTGATTCATGGAAATACTTATGCTTATTATGGTAAATTGAGATTGTATTTGATTCTACTTATTCTGTTAAGGAAAGTTTTGCATGATTCATTTCCGTGATTGATTTTGGACAACTTTATTACCTTTGTATTTAGGGGAAGTCTTGATATCTTAGTCAATTGATCCCTTTTCTTTCCTATCTCTTTAATTATTTGACAACCTTAGTACTTGATAATGATAAACTTTAACATACTTTTCTACTTACTTGAGACTATGTTAATGTCCAGAATGAATCTCGTAGAGTGATATGGTAGTCTATCTGGTTTATTTTCTTATAAGTTTAACAACATCACATATATTATTTTACGGTAACTAAAGATTCTTTCTCACAATCTCTTTTATTATGTGACAACTTGTATTACTTGATTATTTATGATAAACCCTTGTAGTTTTGATATTTGATTGATTCTACCATTTTGTTTAAGGCAATAATGGCAGTGATTGATTCTTTCTCTTTCCTTTTTATCCCTGGACTAATTATGAATTTCGTTCTATACATAACCATGCCTTCTCCTCTCTTCAAAATTTGTTCAAACACTGCTAGTCTCAAGCAGCATAAAACTAAAAGTACTCTCTCTTGGGTATTCCAAAGGACTTACAAACTAAGTCCTTTTCCTTGATTCCTTCTCTATCTCTTTGCTTTCTACTGTCTATAAGCCATGAAAAAACTAGCCTTCACTTCCTTTTACTACTTGATACATCACTGTCCATAGCCCATGAGGTTCTTGTGATCTGGACATGTTGAGTCAAAGTTGCTAGGCTGCTGTCACGACCTGAGTTAGGACCTCGGATCGACACACGAGACCTAGAACCACGAATAACTCCAAGCTAACCTATGGTGCATACATAGCATGACTTAACAACATAATCAAGCAAAAGAATTGCATGAACATGAATAACTGAAAGACTGAATACAATAGAACATAAATCAAGTGAATACATCACAACGCTGAATCTCAAAGCTGATCATACTAGTCTATGTCTGAAAAAGCCTCTACTAACTGATGAGATACTGGGACAAGCCTCTAACTATCTCTAAGTCTAAAGCTAAACTAACATAACAAATCTAAATTGATAGATGTCCTCAGATAATGAGGATTCACCCAAAACGAGGGCTGAACTAGACTAAAGAGGAAGCAGGCTATCAGCGAGACTGAGACGGATCACCTGAACCTATATCATGGATGATATAGCATAAAGTATGCGGTCAGTACTTGAAATGTACTGAGTATGTAAGGTTAGTAAAACATTCTTAATAAATCATTAGTCAAAAACATACATATGAATCAAAAGATCATGAGAGTGAGGACTGCATGCTGAAAACTATATCTAAGATATTCATAATCATAAGCTGGTTATCATAACTGAACATAGTGACCCAAGATTTAGAAATAGAAATAATATGACTTGTCATAGCTAAAATCGTAAGTAAAAGCTCATAAACTAATTATTGGGTCAAATTTGCTATAAAACATAATCTTATAAGTCATGATCATGAATAACTAAAATCATGAGGACAATGGGAGACTCGTTATAACCGACACCATCACGATAGAGCTTACATGATGCCCATCTATCATACTCAAGTGGGCAGAGCCATCCAAAACTTTGCCAGGGTTAAGGACACTAAACCATGATATCTATATCAGGCTGAGCCCCTTAGGGCGGGGGAGTACTATATTGAGAGGTCCTAAACTTATATATGCATATACATATGTTGTAGTTCTGAGACCAGGGACCCTTGACACCCCAAGCCTACTCGGTGATAGACACTACTCCCAAAAATATGCATAGTGCTCGTATCATTTTTCAACGAAGCTGAAATCATTATCTCATACATAGCTTGAAATCTGAACATTGGGAGTCTTGACTCCAAACAAATCATATGCTATATTAGGAGTCCTGACTCCAAACCATATGATAAGATGATCTTATTATCCTTGTCTAAATCATAAAAATATACTTAAATTGCATGGGCTTTTCCCAAATCATAAAATCATGCAATTCTTGAAATAGACTTCATAAATCATAATCATGGAATCAAAAGTTGAGAGTTCATAAACATTTATGCATACTAGATATCTCAACATACTTGAATTCATAGATCAAAAGCTTGAATTTCATAAAAACTTGCATAATAGGGCATAATTTCTAATAACTTGAAATCATGAATTTATAATAAATTTGAGGATTAAATATGCCTATTAGACTTAAAACATACTTTAGAACATGAAGGGTTTATATCCATAAACATAGCATAGGCGGTTCCATAGAATTGGGTTAAAACCCTAGGAATCAATACCTTGATTAAGATTTGAATTTGAGAAGAATCTTGGGCATAAGGGAGGAAAAATCCCCTATTCATAGCCCTACATACCTGGGTAAACTGATTTTGAAACTAGCCTTGAAAGCCCAAGAGAATTGGGGAAAAAATTAGGGAGAATTCTAGCTTAATCTTGAAAGGGAATCTCAATACATTGCATGCATGGGAGCAACAAAAAGCTGATGAAGCTATTGAGGGGTTGAAGGCTAGATTGGTGGCCAAAGGATACACAAGAGTAATGAGTTAGGATAGGCTAAACCCTCTTAAAACACTCCTTTCACGGCTTGAAATGATGTCATTAGAAAGTTAGGACCTCGGGAAAGTATGAAACTCCCACCGAGAATTTCCATAAAAAACTGTCTGCCGGCTACAACGACCATTCCAATAGGTCATCGTAGGATAGGACGAGTCGTTGAATTGTCCGTTGTATCTGAAGCACCTCCAGTACTCTACTGAAGTTTTGACCAATGACTGATCAGGATGAGTTGTCATACGAAGCAACGACTCGTCACTCCATCCATTGCTTCCACAGGAAATTATGTTATTCTTCTGGTTCTCTAACCAACAACCAGATAGGATGAGTCGTTACATGAAACAATGACTCATCGTATCCTCTTGTTTTCACCTCGGCCACCTTATCATAGCTTCTAAAGTCCTTCCAATGGATCGTTACTACGAGTCATCACTCACCACTGCAAGTCATTGCACCCTTCTTTGTCACTAACTCAAATCTAGGCCTTTTCTGAACTCCATTCAACGACCACCTAGGACGACCCATTGGATCTTCCAACAAGTCATTTCTAGGCTCTTTATTTTCTAGGAATCCTTTCTGGGGACTTACCATGAAGGACACGAACGGTTGTTGTTCCCTACAACTCCTTGTCCCTTGAGTTGTCCTGTGACTTTTGGTGAAATTTTCCTGCTTTTCTCTGGTTCAACCCTTGAGTCTGGTCTTTAGGAACTTTTAGGGTGTACATTATCTTCCCCTTAGGAAAATTCATCCTGGTATGTAGATTAAGAATACTGAAAGGCTAGGGAAGGAACTACAATCCTAAAACTGAACAACTGAAGCTGAAAACTGACAAAGTGACTGACTCTCGACTGATACACATGATTGAACTAAATTCATGAAACATGCATACATGCTATGACATGAAAGAAACTTAGAGACATGATCTTGACATGAAACTAAATAGAGTACTAAGGAGGAAAGTAATACGTCATGCTGGAACTAAGCCGGAAGGGAAAAGATGTGGGTATATAGCCATCATATCTGCTTCGGCTTCCTATGTCGCTCCCTAAACAAGCTGATTTCTCCACAACACCTTCAATGAAGCTACTTCCTTGTTTCTCAACTTCTAGACTTGAGGATCAAGGATCTCAACTGGGATCTCCTCATAGATAAGGTGTCATGACCCGAGCTGAAACCCTGGATCGAGACACAGGACTTAGATCCACAAATGGCTCCAAGTGGACCCATGACATGAACATGATAACTAAAAAACATATATCAAACGAAATCCAATGACTTAAAGATGGATAAGCAGAATTATGAATACATAACAATCATAACGGAGTCAATACGGACAAAGCTGAAATTCTACATATTGTCTGATAAGCCTCTAATATGTCTGAAGAGCGGATGAGACAACCTCCCCAACTAGCTCATGAAAGTCTGAAACTGAAAATAACATGAATAAACAATAACTAAATGTCATTGATGGAGGACGACTCACCATTGATGGAAATCTGAACTAAGCTACGGGAAATTGGCTAATGGCAGAACTGAGTCTGATCATCGGAACCTATATCATGAAATGATATAACATAGAGTATTCAGTCAGTACTTGGAATGTACTGAGTATGCATGGTGAGTAAAAATGTGCTGGGTAAGTATAAACTGAAATCATGCATATACACATAAATCATAAGATCATGAGAGTAAGGACTGCATACTGATATCTAAAAACATGCATAGTCATAAATTAAATTCATATCTGAATAGAATGACCCAATGCTGAAAATAGAATCATATGGCTTGCCATAGATGAAATCGTAAGTAAAATCTTATAAACTAATCATTGGGTCAAACCTGCTGAAAACATAATATCATAAGTCATAAACATGGATAACTGAAATCAAGAGGAATAATGGGAGACTCGTCTTAACCGATACCATCATAATAGAGCTTACATGATGCCCCAACTATCTCTCTCAAGTGGGCTGAGCCATCCCAAGCTTTCCAAGGTATGGAACGATATGTGGCGTGATATCACTAATAAGGACCCCGTAGGATTAACCATGAGTATATACCTACAATGGCACATAGTTCTGAGACCTCGGAGTTTACCTAAATGTCGAGCCTACTCTGTGCTAAACATTACTCACGAAAACATGCACATGAGTGCTCATATAATTATCATGAAATCATACATGAAGTTCATGGCCTAGTTAAATCATAACATATGTGATCATACTTGAAATACATGACTAGCTATAAAATAAGGGCTCGTGAGTCGGCCAAAATCGTAGACTCAAAAATCATGAAGAACATACATGCTTGGGAAAATCACCATAATTGGAATAGACTTCATTAGCCAACTTCATAGATTCATATGTGAGTAATTCATAAACTTTCATAAAACTTGCATAGTTGGGCATAAATTCCTAGAACTTGAAAGCATGAATTTATAATCAAAATAGATATAAAATCTACTCATGGATCTTAAAACATACTTTGAAACATGAAGGGGGTTGACCCATAAACAAATCGTAGAGAATTTTATAAAATAGGGTTAAAACCCCATAAGATCATGAATTTGATCTAGAACTTGAATTTATGGAATTGAGAAGAATTTTGAGCATGAGAATGAAAGGAACCCTCATTCATAGCCCTACATACCTAGGTGAAATGAATCTACACTTGACTTTGAAAGCCCAAGAGATTTGGAGAAGAAATTGAAGGATTTAAGCTTGACTTTAATAGAAAACCTCTAAATTTGCATGCATGGAAGTTGAATTAATTAAAATACATTAAACTCCCTTAATACACTTCTTTCAGAGCTTAAAATGATGTAGTTTAGGAATTAGGAACTTAGAAATTACAAAAACACCCTTTAATTTCGCAGAAAATTACTCAGTGCTAGAAGTAATGACTCACACTAGGAGTCATACCTTAATACCATGACTAGTGGTTGGCTACCGTTGTCCCTACTGTTTCGCATGACTTTTGAAGTTTCCCATGGATGAAACAACGACTCGTAGCATCAAACAATGTGTCATTGGACCCATCAGTGGCCACTGCTTCCAATTCCTATACCCCTTCCCACGAGTGCAAGCCACGACTTGTTGTTCCCCACAACAAGTTGTACCATGAGTCATTCCTGCCAAACCTGGTACCCAGAAACTTGCTACGACCACTGACCATGATTCGTACCACTGACATATGACTCATGGTTTTGTTATAGCCCATAAGTTTCTATCATTTAATGGAATGTGAGTATGTATGTTGTGAGTTTTGGAGTACGATGCATGCAAAAAGGGATTGGGGATAAGTATACAAGCACGGTATCAAGTGAGAAGGAGGTCGGGGCAGGAGGCAGGGCGCCCTAGGCGCCGCATTGCGTCCCTCCCACAGCATAATGGCCGGCATGTCGCGCTCCTCCCTTAGGGCGATGGGAGGCGTGTTGCTCCCGTATATTGGCGTGATGGGAGGCGCGATGCACCCCTAGCCACAACCTCCCCCTATATATATGTGTTAAGTGAAACTTTAATTAGTTAAACATTTCCCAATTATCAGAACTTGACCTCACGAAGGGTTCTCCCTATTTTTCATCCGTTTCTTGCTGAATTACGCCGCTAAACTCGTCCCAAATGAAAATTCATCTTGACTAATGAGTTCTAGATTTACGAGTAACGTCCCTATAGATTTATTTCTTGGAAATTTGCTTGGAGTACCAGAACACACTGAGTAAAAGTTGTAGAAATCACTTCTAAGTTAGTACTAAGCGGCTACAAGTGATAGGTAAGCATTTCTACCTTCTAAACTCTCAGGAATTTGTGAATTTTCGGTCAAATTAAATGAAGTTGAGTTATAGTGTATATTATTGAAAGATATCATTATTTTCTTGGTCTTAGTACTAAAATAGCCTTATTCTCCCACCTTAGGATTGCAATTGAATAGAATTATCAGCTACAGGTTGGAACTACTTGGTTAAACGAGAATCGACATTCGAGGTATTTTAAGGCTTATCTCTTCGATGAGTTATTCTCTTCATAGAGTGATACGACTTTGGAATCAGAGCCAGTACCATGTCCTTTTGGAGGGAGGAGTAGTTTGAATAGCAATGAGTGAGTCTACGTTCAGTCCTTGTAAATATTCTTCTTCATCATCATCGAGTCTTTGTAAATCTATCACCAAAGTTCCTATGTTCACTATACTTAGTAAAACTCTGTCTAGTAAATATGACTATATTTATGAAGTAGATATACTGCCAGATGAAAACAAAGTGTCCAGTACATACTTGCCTCTCCTAAATCCTTATTCCGCCTTTTTAAAAAAGACAACCAATCCATGGTTACAAATTCGTTCTTTGGTCCAAGATAAACCTAAAGGAGTAAAGGAATACGTTGCTGCTTTGAAACTTGATTAGCATCCTATTCTTGCTACTCAAGAAGAACAATTTGTCGCCTTGCAGATTCTCGATGATTTTCCAAAACAATGGAATAGTCACGGATTCACCCATATTCATTTTGATGCTGTCCGAATTGCCTTGTCATATCATGGAAGGAAAGGCCAGCCTGTTGTTGTGTCCCTTTCACTCCTTGATACACGATACCAGGAGTAACAACATGCAAATTTGGGAACGACCGAGGTTACCTTTAACGCTAGGACAGTTTTTATCACGTCATATCCAAATTTCAACATGTCCCTAAGTGACCCATATCTTATAGAAGCCTTAAAGATCCAAGTCCAAATACAGGGAGCTCCACAAGCCAAAGATGCTATCCAGGCGACTCTTCACCACCAAATAGCTTGGCGAGTTCAGAACCATGCTATAGATCTTTCATTTCTAGGTGGAGATGATGCTTTACTACTACATATAGATTCCACCAATGGGACTACCACATGAACCCAAATCCCCAAAAAATAACCAAAGGAAGAGCTTGTCAAAATTCTGCTTGACTCATGGGTGACCAATTATGAGCGGATGAGAGAACCTCCTATTGAACCTCTTCGATCCACAGAACCAATCTTTGTTAAAAAATAGGATAAAACCATAGCCATAAGCTTTGACCGCTTTCATCTCAAAAAACCAAATAGCAAAACCTTTTCTCTTCAGATGTACTAGCCTACATCCGAATCTCTGCCTGAAGATGAAGAGGATCTATTTGATTGGAGCCTTCCAGCTGTCATGAGTGAACATGATTGGATCAAACAATTCAATCATGAAGGTCGTGATGTAAGATGATTCAAATGTCCCTTCACCGGGCATTGCCCTTGGGATATCGAATGTGACTACCAAGAATGTCTGGAGGATGAAGTTGAATATATAGAGAAGAAGGCCAAACCCAAAAAGAAGAAGGGGAGATGCTCTAAAAAGGAATTCTGTAAGCGATATGAATGTTCGCGTGATTTGTAGGGTATATAAAACGACACGCAAGTGCACGTGGTCGAACAAGTAGTAAAGTGGATTTAGTAAGCCAAGTATCGATCCCACAGGGACTGGGATGAAGTGCAAATTGCTCAAGTGTACTATATTTTAATTCTAAAAATGCAGACAACAGTGTAACCAAGAGTTTGATATTTTGTTGTATAATTTCTATGCTAAAACTAAAACAATTATCTACTTTGAGTCTGAACTATGAATGAGAGCATGCTGAGGTTAAACGAACATGTAATGAAATTAATTATCATCATAATTTAGTAAATCTTTTCCTCCAGTTGCTAGCCAAGAACTATTGCCAAGAGATTAAAACTCTCGTATTTAACCTCACTTAAGAATCATGAACCATCCACCTACATTTCTGTGATTAAATGCAATTCATGTTCTAGCCATACAAACCCGGTTCCTAAATTGACTAATACGACTTTCAGGTATATTTCTATCCTAAAAGTAAATCAATTCCCAATTTTCCCAAATCAAGTAAAGATCATATCCTATTAATTCACAACTTTCCAATTTCTTGCTCTCTCGAGTGAAACCGGACTTTTTAGATATACATTAACGTAGGCCACACATTAATGCAGTAAGAACAAGAATTAATAGAACAACATGGAAGAAAAGATGAAAAACCACTATGATCAACAATCCATTTCACTACAATTGTTCATAACCTCAGCAAGAAGAGGATTTAGCCACTCATTTGTGGATTAAACATCGTTATATGAGTGTTAAACATACAAGCAATTGAATTAAAGAAGAAGGAAAGAGAGAAAAACCCTGATATTTTCGTCCCCTCAACTGCCTGTAACCCACGTTCTTGCTCCACCCAGTCAGAATATTGAAAAATGAACCTATGTGTTCTATTTATACTGGTGGGAATTTTTACCGGAATAACAAGCAACGTGTCACGGAGTGCGTCGCAGAGCACTGCCTCCGTGACACGCTACGAACGCAGACCTTCACTGGAACTGGGGGTCCAGGAATTAAAGCTCAACGTGGCACGGCGTGCAACACGGAGCCAAGCCACCGTGCCACGGACCGGACGCGGACCCTCTCTGGAATTTGGGCAAAATTTCCCTATCCAGGCAGAAGGCCTCCGCGATGGCAGCGTGACACGGCTCCATCGCGGAGCCCCTTTATTTCATGCTGTCCAATGTCTTGTTCCTTGCTCGCATCCAAGTCCAACCCCGATATCCTCCAACATGCATTTTAGCTTCCTAAAATTACATTTTACCTGCAAAACAATGCTAATCATGTTGGTTAGTATAAATTCACATTTTATTACCAATTACATGAGAATGTATACACATTGATAGATAAACAAGGCTAAAATGGTACTTTTGAGTATCACTTGGGCATATAAATTTGCCCAAGATCAATGAAGAGGGGGATCCATCTATCGATTCCCTTAGCCGTCTAGGAAAATATGAATTCCTCGTCTCCTACAAACCCCAAGATTGGCCAACTCTCCCTACTCCAGCTAAAAACCTCACAGCCCTCAAATCTTCATGATGAGTCCATCTAGCTCTAGCCATACTCCAGAATTCTCATCACAACAACCCTTTGTAAAAGATGGTGTAAGTCATGCCCCAAAAATACCAAAGAAAAATGTTGTGTTGCCAACTGGAGAAAAGCCACCTACCAGTGATATTGAGGCTACCATCAACTGGCAATCAGAGAATGCCATCTGCCAGAACAACGTGTTGACCAACATCGATACTTCCCTCAAGAACATTGCTCACACACAGACTAAGATGATGAGAAAGGTGGAAAGCATTGAGAAGAAAGTGGAACAGTCATCCAATGAACATGCCGGTATTATTCGAGCCCTAGAACTACAACTACAAAATATGCAGTATGAGATCTATCCACCAGGCACTTCACCTTTCCACTTCTTTTCACAGCAACAAAAGGAAATGGCTGACATTAAAGAACAAATCAAACTACTAAGACATGGACCTTTTGAGCCACAAAAAACTCAAAGCCACTATCCAAAATCCTCTTTTTACCCTATGTTGTCACAGACATACTCACCACCTAAATTGGCCCATCCAGGTACTACCTTTCCTTTCATTCCATAAGAACCCACACCTTATCCTAAAAAATCCAAAGAGGAAACTAAGTTTGATATTGCAAAATGGGTTTGGGAAAGGAATGATGCCCTTGCAGCAGAAAAATAGGCCAAAAGAAGGAAAGAGGTTGGAGAAAGTTCAAAGGAGCTAGATCAAGAAAACTTGATGATCTCAAATCAAGTTGTTCCGAAACTCTATGGCTTAGACGAGAATGATAGCACAGGATCCAGCACTGAAGACACAACAGACAACGATCCAACTAACGAAACTAAAGAAACGGAGATCGAGTCAAGTGAGGATATATCACTGGACACCTCTGAGGAGGATAATCCACTGATATACATGAACCGACCAAGAGAACCAGAAGTTTCTGAAGTCGATGATGATCAAGACGGGATAACAGAAGACCCAATTCCAGAAACGAGACTAGAACAACCAACGCCAAAATCGGTTGGAACTAGATTCCATACTTTCACTATCGATGATGTCAAGGTCTCGAAATGGCCACAAAGGATCCAAGATTTCCTTATTTGGATGGTAACGGAACACTTGGTAGAGCGAGAGAAATATCTAATCCTGTCAGAGTTCATATCAAGGTTCTCTGGCGTCCTTATAGATTGGTGGATCGAACTGGGAATGTATGACAAGAATACCGTCCTCACATCCCAAGACATTGCTTTCAACATCAGAATCCTGCATGAAGTCTTCCATGGAGATATAGGCCAAAGGCAAGAAAAGCTACAAAGACAATTCTTTGTGATAAAATGCGTATCATTCGACAGAGATGTCATTGATATTCATTTCTAGAAAATGGCAAAAATATACTTTGAACTTGGTGGAGACGCCAGTTTGAAGCAAGCCTTTGTTTCATCCTTGCCAAAGATGTTAGAAGGACGAACCATGACGATTATTGAGGAAAAGTTCCAGTTAATAACAATCCCTCAAGTTGGCAACATAAGGCAAGCAATTTTCATGGCGCTAGAAGATATCTGCATAAAAACATCTGTTGTAAAGCAGATCATGCACAACAATCCAGCCCTTGATAAAGCTTGCAGCAAGATTGGCCTAATCACCGGGTCCAATTGATCTTTCCATGCTTGAAAGCAAAGCAGAAACAAGAAATACAAGAAGTTCAAATGGCCAAAGCCTACCGGAGGAAGATCCAAATACACCAGGCGAACAAAATACTTCAGGAGAAAGCGTCCAGGCAGGTTCCAGATGTATGACAGATGCTTCATCTACCACAAGATCGGACACTTTGCAAAGAACTGTCCTAAAGCTAAAAAGTCTATCTGACTTCTCATAGAAATAGAAGAATTCTGATGTCAGGGACAATGATATCGAATCAGTCCTTTCTACAGAAGATGAGTCGTCAGAAGACACCCTTTTCTCCATGGAAGTATATGAAGAACATGGGCATGACCATTACCAGATCTCAGAGGCTGAGGAAATCAATGGCATTATCAATACTCCTCAGGTCCAGCTGAATGTTTATCCATCCAAATGGGATAAGCAAATTCAGGTCATTACATTCATGGAAACTAGTGCGGCCTCATCATTGATGAATCCAGCAGTACTTCCTGATGTTTAGTGGATCACTCATTTCAAGAACTTCAACACTGCATCAAATGGAATCCTGACAACCACGGTCATCACAAAACATCCGATAACAATCGAGTTCTTCCCAGGACTAAAATTCAGAACAAAGCTGTTCGGATTAGATGTCCCAGGAAAGGATCTCATAATCAGATTTGATATCTTCAGACAACTCAAGGATAGACTCCACATTGGATCCTATGGAATAGCCTCAAAAAGTAGTTCAAGCCATACTCAGAAGTCTCATATTTGTTCCAGATCACTGAAGATGAACAGATCAGAGAAATTGAGCAACAGTTGATGGAACATTCATGTACTGAATCTCATAAGGAGTTCATGACGAAATATTGCAACCCACTCTGGATGAATGAAGAATTCTTCATCAAACGCCCATTCAAGAAGAATGGAAACATCAACCCAACCAAGGCAAGCCATTCTGGCATGAATCCAGAGCACCTTCTGCTTGCAAAGAAGGAGTGCGCTGAACTCATGGAGTTTGGACTGATCAAGCCGTCTGATTCTTAATGGGCATGTGAAGCTTTCTATGTCAACAAAAGAGCTTAGCAGACAAGAGGTAAACTCAGATTAGTCATAAACTACCATCCACTCAACTATTTCCTCTAAGATGATAAATTCCCTATACCTAATAGGCTTACCCTATTTTCACACTTAGCCAAAGCTAGATATTTTTCCAAGTTTGATCTCAAATCTGGATTTTAGCAATTGAGGATACATCCTGAGGAAAGACCAAAAACAAGATTTTGCATTCCTGATCAACACTTCAAATGGAAGGTTATGCCATTTGGGATGAAACCTGCACCCTCTCTATTCCAAAAATCCATGATCAAAATCTTTTAGCCTATCCTCCACACCTCACTAGTATACATTGACGATATCCTATTGTTCAGTGATAATTTGGAGGAACACTTTTCCTTACTCCATCATTTTCATGATATAGTAAGAGCAAATGGAGTTATGCTCTCTGCTAAGAAAATGGTCCTTGTTCAAAAATACATTGATTTCTTAGGGATGCATTTTAGCAATGGAGCATATAGTCCAGGTCCGCACATATGTCAGGAATTACTCAGATATTCAGACACCAACTTTACCACAAAGAAGCTTCAATAATTTTTAGGGATTATAAATTATGTTATAGATTTTATTCCTGAAGTCTCTACATATATTTATCCACTTACAAAAATGCTAAAAAAGAATGCCCAAGCATGGGGTAAAGAGTAGGATGAAGCTGTCCAAAGGATCAAGCAAATCTCCCAACAGGTGAAGACTCTCCATATTCCTTCAGATGGAAAGAAGATACTGAAGATGGATGTCAGCAATGAATACTGGAGTGCAGTTCTTATGGAAGAAAAAGATGGCCACATAAGGATATGCGGATATGCTAGCGGAAAATTCAAGGATTCAAACCAGCACTACCATTCCACCTTCAAGGAAATTCTAGCTATGAAAAATGAAATCAAAAAATTCAATTTCCTCCTAATTCACACTGAATTCGTCATCGAGATGGATGTGAAGGCATTCTCGAAGATGATCCAGTTAAATCCAAAGATACTTCCACACCCACAAATTCTTAGATGGGCACAATGGTTCTCATCCTAAAAATTCCAAGTGAAGCACCTGAAAGGGAAAGATAATTTCCTGGCAGACTTCCTATCGCGACCGATAAATTTGCAAAAAGGTTTTTGCTAGAGAAGCCAAGAAGATGAAGGAACCAGCCGGCCATATGTTCATGATTATTAACCCACCAGGTCCCAGGTCATCAAGGCTGGAAAGCCATCCGCCAGACTTGTTCAGTCAATATGTGGAAACATTCGATCCATCCATCCTGATCGAAACACGGACTTTCTATGAGCTACATGTTTTTTGGAAATACGGAGGATCCATCCTGTAACCTTATGGAGTCAACCCAGAATACTCGTTTCTTCACGTGTTTATTCCACTTTCTAATGATTTCCCATAGGAACTCTTATGGTTCTTCTGGTACTTATGTCACCAGTATTACATCCTGATGGAATTCAAATGCAACGTATTCAGGGATTTTGACAAAATTGAACCAGCTTTGAAAATATTTCTACAATGGTTCAAACCGCGAAAATACTGGGTTCAATGCTTAAAGGATTCATACGATGCAAAGATATTCATGCTGCATCGACCAGTAAAGTTAATCAACGGGAAAGTCCATGTCAAGCCAGAACTCTCTTTCTGTTGGCGATTTCCTGTCTCTATTTTGTCCTTGGAAGAAGAATACTATGAAGCACAAAGGTTTATCTTCCCACAAAATAATTTCATTCCAAAAGAGATTTGGCCAAAAGAATGGGCACCATGGAACTACACTGATACACATCCTCACTAGGAAGAAGTCCGAAAAGCAAAAAAAGTATATCAGGCACCCTACGAGATCACCAGGGATGAAATCAATCAAGCCATTACACGGATCAGGCTAAACTTCCCATCAAATACTTCATCACAAGACTCTTAAAATATGGAACAAGCCATTGCAGAAATGCCGAACATGAAATGCTACTTTATGAGTTGTTAAAACGGAGTTTGCATGATACTAGCTTCTTCGCCGGCAAACATGGAGTCCGATGGGATCCAGCTGGAGAATGCTCAAACCCACCAATGGCACCTTCACGCGTTGTCCCACCAGATAATGTATGATGATGTAAGCAATATGTGTGCGAGACTCTAGAAGCTCACTGCCTTAGATCACCCGCAAAAATTTACTACCCATATGAAGACGAAAGCGGGCCCCAATTCACATACTTTTCACATAGGATTCCTTGGGCATATTAGGCTAGCTTTTTTGTTAGGTCATTTGGTTTATTAGGAGTATGTTGTTATTAGGCTTTGTAGATGAGTTTTTTTAAATAAGCATGCCAGATTTGTCTTTATCAGGCCATGTAAATAAGTGTGCCATTTTCATTTTGTTAGGCTTTCTAGAAAGGTGTGCCAAGTCTATCTTGTATAGAGTCTTATCTTGTAGTCTCCTAACCTCTGTATGAAGGAGGATAGGATGTCCATTGTAAGGAAGAGTCGAAGAGAGCCAAATAGAATCATCAGAGTCTGTAAAAAATTTCCTATGTTCAATAATATGAGTGTTTGCTAAATTCTCTCTTGTTCTTCCTTTCCAAAGGCATGGTACAACTGATCCTTTTGAAGTAGTATAGGGCCTCGACATGTCGTGTAAGAAATCTTGTTACAAGTATAATAGTTTTCTGAAGTTTATAAACAGCTAAATTTATAAGTAGAGTAAATGATTTCCAGAGTTGTGTAGCTTTGCAAGCCGTCTAGGTGGATATAGAAGCCAACTCCTTTTTGTAGGGAAATTCTTTTATGTCTGTGATGAAATTTACTGTTCGAATGACTTGGCAAGCCATCCTCCGGGATGTTAAAGCTGGGTTTCATGGAAAGCATCCTTCGGGATGTTGAATCCCAGTCCCCATTCGTAGGAAAACTATTGTGCCTGCAATCTCACCCCCTTGCCCACTGTTTCCTCACCCTGTCTTACTCCATATTCGATATCAGAGCCCTCTGCATACCCTTTGATCTTATATATTGTGATTAGCTACTGCTAGTAGATAATGATCTTATATGTTGAAATTAGCTGCTACTAGTTGATAAAAATTATGTATGTTATAGTTAGCTTCTATATGACGTATTGGGATTATACCATAGTATCCCTTGTCAGGAAAGGGTATGTTAAGTATGACTAACGCTGGGTGCACCATAGAGAGTTCCCCATTCACCAGTTTAACATTTTGAGGTACGTTGATGTTTTGCTATCATGCCAAGGCCTTAGAAGTTTATGCTTAGCTGTTGGGACTGACTTGGTAAGTTGGATAGTATAGGGCATAGCAAGGTCATATAACTTTCATTTTGGCACTTATATTATTAGTAAAGATCTCCCAGAGACTGTTAGAGTACCTTGGCACCTACAAGTCCAAAATTTGGATATGGTGGTCTTACCTTTGAGTCGATGGAAGAAGGGTTGCCTAGTGAACTGAGCGACAACCTGCCATATGACTGGCTACTATCAGTGACCGTTGCTTTCAGCCGACTCAATGCTTGTCCTATAGGTCACTCAGAAAACCACTCCAGTTTTTGCAAGTCTGGAAGACTAGATGATACCCTAAGGAGGGAACCTTATTAGTAGTTAGATATGAGGACAACATCCCAGGCTACTTTTATAGATGCCCAGGTATAGGTTGCTGCGAAGGACTAGGTCTAGATATACCTGCCTACGAGGCAATAAATCACCCAGAGGAGCCATATGAAATATGGACAGACTAAGTTAAGGTCTAAAAGGACTGGGACCAAAGTATCGTAGTGTTACATCTAGGCTAAGAGTTATAGTAAGCTTCCTGTAGAGAGTTAGGGCTGACTGCCTAGGAGCATGTCTGATCAGTAGCAGCTCCCCAATTATTCTAAGCGGAGAAACTAAATAGTTGGTCGTCTACAACCTTACTATTCACTTATGAGATATCATTATTCGAGCTTGACCTTCAAGGTATAGCTTAGGCCATTTTGGACCTTCTCCTATTCTATCTGGGCCGTTAGAGATTATAAGTACTGACAGGACCCTCTAGTCAGGTGTAGGCACACAGAGTGTGCTAGTTGGAAGTTATACAAACTATTCTAGGGGAGAGTAGTGGTTGCATTAGGCCAAAGGATCCAGATACCCGTTTTGAGTGGCTAGATTTAGAATAAAATGTAGTAGTTCAGTCGGGATTGACCCTGCCTAGGATAGCCTTCTGTTGACCAACTACAGGGTTGCTAACTGTGTTGTCACCTATAGGGCTATGGATCGCTTAGAGGAGCTATGTGATATCGCTTAGAGGAGCTATGTGATATCTCTCAGAGGAGCTATGTGATGTCTAAAAGGACTATATTTAGGCCTATAAGGCCATATTTATGTCCATCCATGTATGGACCTCTTCTTATGCCATACTAGCATCAGTGACCCTCCATCGAGCCTTGTGTGCCCAGGGTGCAGTTATAGGAGCCCAATGGGCTCAGACATAATTACCGGAGTCCAGCGAGCTCAATTTTAGACCTAGAAGCCAGGTAGGTTGGCTATAGTTACCAGTAGAATCATAAGGACCTTGTTAGGGGTATATAAATTGAATTGTACTTGCTAGGGCTTGTGGGGGCCCTGGTAGGTTATTTCTGTGCTGCGTGCACCTTCTAGGAATATGGGGGCCAGGTTAGGTTCTTGTTTGTGTACTTGCTTGTTGAATATAGTTTATGGATGTATAGTCGTGCAGCTTTAGTTCTTATTTGTGTAGTGGCTTACTAGATACAGCTAATGGATAAGAAAGATTACACTTTAACTTATGCCTTTTTCACTGATTACTTTAAATTCTTTATCAACTTTTATTCATCTTTATTACTACCTTATATATTCGGTACATATTATACTAACATCCAACTATGGGGCGCTGCATACTTGCCTGCAGGTTTGGACAGACAGGTTTCAGGACCTCCATTAGTAGCTATTCGGAGTCAGCAGATTAGTCAGCTCCTTCCATTCAGAGTTTCCAGGTAGTGGGAGTTTGCTCGTTTGTTGTAGAACTTGGGTAGGTCGAGGCCCTGTCTCGACCACTATTCCACTCTTAGAGGCTTGCAGTCTATAGTTTCAGTTTGTTAGTTATTGTTGGAAGTCTGGGACCTATGTATGTATATTTTGCGTGTTGGCCGTATGAGGCCTAGTTTAGCTAGTTAGTTAGTAGCCTTGTCGGCTAAAGTATGAATATGATGCCTTTTTTCCTTCTGTTGTAACTAGACAGCTTGGTGGTCTTGTCGGCCCGCATAGGATCCCCTTTATTGTTATGTTGCTGGGTTAGTTGTTTTATTTTACAAGTTTACTACGTGGCCTTATTGGCCCGAGGTTGTATTTACAGCTGAGCTATAACAGTTTGTTTTATTAATTTGAGTTGTTGGTAGGCACCAGATGTGCATATACCCAGCCAGGTCAGCCCGGGCCCTAGTGTTGCATTAGGTGCCAGTCATGTCTCCCAAGGTGGGGAGTGACAAACTTGGTATAGAGCAACATCGTATCCTAAGGTGTCTGCAAACCGTGTCTAGTAGAGTCTTATTTATAAATGCTGTGTGCACCATTTATAAGACAGAATACAACTAGTCACAAGTCAGATACAACAGCAGGAGAGGGTACCAGCGAGGTGCCATAGATGGGGGACAGCAGCCTAAGGGCGAAGGAGAGACATTCTTTTCAATCTCCCCAACATCCTCCCCGGGCACCAGGGACTTCATAAGGTAACAAACATGCCATTACCATCCGCAGTTCTTCCTACACCCTCGAATCAGGATGTCAGGAGTATAGGGGGCAGAGTCTTGAGACCCGGAGGTTGACTCTGTGTTGCAAATATGGCAGGGCTTCATTGTAGATTGTAGTAAAGGTACACAATGTCTGTTATTCCCTCCACCTGGGTTTGACGAAAATACATAGCGGGGGCATAGGAAGAAGAAAGATATTATTGAGTTGTGGCATAAAGCTCCAATGGCCAGCAAAGAGAGGTTGGACATCAGAAACTGGGTAGGCTAATTCAGGAAATAGTCATTCCTGCGTGGAAGGGGGGAAGTAGTCGGTATGAAGATAGCTACAGGTTTACCTCGTGCTAGGTGTAAATTTGACCCTATTTGAGTCATTGTCGAACAATTAATAAGACCAACTCATTTCTTGCAAATCAGAATTACATTTCAGCTGAATATTATGCTAAGTTGTATACCAGAGAGATAGCCTGGCAGCATAATGTCCCAGTGTCTATTATCTCAAACAAAAGGGGCACAGGTTACAACTGGACTTTCAAAATCGTTCTAGAGAGACGCTCAAAGATAGGTACGGGCGCGTATACTAAGACTTCAAGGAAGATGAGATAACTATCTGCCTCTTATGGAGTTGTATACTATAGTAGTCACCATTTCAACATTACGATGATGCCTTATAAGGCTATATACAGATAGAGGTGTAGATTCAACACAGGATGGTGTGAGATGCTATGAAGTTAGGGAATCAGGGTTAATGGGACTTGGTAAGATGCACCAATTAGAAGAGAAGATTGAGCTCATGAGAGAGCATTTACTGATAGCCCAGGGTCGTCAATAGTCCGATTCTTGTGGACGACATAGGGAGTTTGAGATTGAGGCAATGGTAGGGTATTCTTGAAAATTTTTCCAAAGAAGGGCAAGCTGAGCCCTAGATTCACTAAGATATACTGGACCCTCAAGTGGACCATGAGTTAACAATTGTGTTCGGAGGCTAGGGTTGGTTCATCAATGCTACGCCAGCGCGTAAAGGACCCTTCACGGGAAATCTCAGTCGAGGATGCTCAGGTTACAGAAGAGTTGTCCCACGTGAAGACCTCAACAGGTACACTAGATCGTCAGGTCCACAAGGAATATCTCAAGAACCAAGGATGTGGTCTAGTAAAGTTGTATGGAGTTATGAAAGTATAAAACAGACGAATTAAAAAGCTAAGGATGACGTGAAGTCAGGATATCTTCAGTTGTTCTAGGCTCTATGATGATAGTATACAGACTCAGCCGATTTCAGTAAGGCAAGATAGTTTTAGATACTATATAGTTGACTTTGTTGCTATCATTAGCAGTTGTTTACATATATATGGTGTTAGTATGTTATTCAGCTGCAGATAGCATCCTGTGAGGCACCTGTGTTGGAATTTTTTGCTTTTTAGGTTTCGGGATAGTCCATATTATAGAGGAGACTCTGCCGATGTTTTTCCAAGCAATAGCTAAAATAGTTGAGTCTCTTAAGCTTAAGATTACATTTGGGGATGAATATTCTTATCAGGGGGAGGGGGAAGATGTCACACCCCGTAAGTTTCTATCATGCAATCGACATATGTGTAAGTATATTATGAGTTTTGGAGTACGACGCATGCGAAAAGGGACTGAGGGGGTGAGTATACGGGCACGGTATCAAGCGAGCAGGAGGTCGGAGCTGGAGGAAGAGCACCCAAGGTGCCACATCGCGCCCCTCCCTTATCATAATGAGAGGCACGCTGTGCCCGTATATTGGTGTGATGGGAGGTGTGTCACACCCCCCTTGCCACCACCCCCCTATATATGTGTGTTAAGTGAAATTTTAATCAATTAAACATTTCCTAATTATCAGAACTAGACCTCACAAAGGGTTCTCTCTATTTTTTATCCGTTTCTTGCCGAGTTATGCTGCTAAACTCTTCCCAAATGCAAATTCATCTTGGATAACGAGTTCTAGGCTACAAGGAACGTCCTTGTAGAGTTATTTCTTGGAAATTTGCTTGGAGTACCGGAGCCCTGCTGAGTAAAAAAACTTGTAGAAATCACTTGTAATTGAGTCCTAAGCGGCTACAAGTGATAGGTAAGCATTTCTACCTTCTAAACTCTTAAAATTTGTGAATTTTCAGTTGAATTAAACGAAGCTGAGTTATAGTTTATACTATTGAAAGATATCATTATTAGTTGGGTATTAATGCTAAAATAGCCTTATTCTCTTAGCGCAGGGATGCAATCGAGTGGAATTATTGGCTATAGGTTGGAACTACTTGGATAAACGAGAATCAGCATCCGAGGTATGTTAAGGCTTATCTCTTCGGCAAGTTATTCTTACTGTATAGTGATACGACCTATGCTTTAGAAACTAGATAATGATCTTATATGTTTTATTAGGTGTTGCTAGTAGATAATGATCTTATATGTTGTAATTAGCTGCTACTAGTAGATAAGGATTATGTATGTTATGGTTAGCTGCTATAAGACGTATTGAGATTGTACCATAATATCCCTCATCAAGAAAGGGTATGTTAAGCATGACTAATGCTGGGTATGCCATAGAGAGTTCCCCCTTCACCTGTTTACCATTTAGAGGTATTATGATGTTTTGCTGTCGTGCCATGGCCTTAGAAGTTTATGGTTAGCTATTGGGCCTGACTTGGTAAGTTGGACAACATAGGGCGTAGCCGGGCGATATAACTTCCAGTTTGGCACCTATATTGGTAGTAAATCTCGCCTAGAGGCCGTTGGCGTACCTTGGCGCCTCGAGGGCTAGAATTTGGATTGGGTGGTCTTATCTTTGAGTCGACAGCACTAGGGTTGCCTAGTGAACTAAGTGAACAACCTGCCATATGACTAGCTACTGTCAGTGACCGTTGGTTTTGGCCGACTCAATGCCTGTCTGACAGGTCGCTCAGGAAACCACTCCAGTTGTTACAAGTCTAACAGACTAGATAATACCCTAAGGAGGGAACCTTATTAGTAGTTAGATGTGATTCCAACATCCCAGGATACTTTTATAGATTCCAAGGTACAGGTTGCCATGAAGGACTAGGTCCAGATATACCTGCTTACGAGGCTATGAATTGCCCAGAGGAGCCATATGAAATCTGGACAGACTAAGTTAAGGTCTAAAGGACTGGAACCAGAGTATCACAATGTTACTTCCAGGCTAAGAGTTAAAGTATGCTACCTATAGAGAGTTAGGGCTAACTGCTTAGGAGCATGTTTGATCAGTAGCAGCCTCTCAGTTGTTCTAAGCGGAGTAACTAACTAGTTGGTTCTCTACGACCTTACTATTCGCTAATGAGTTATCATTGTTCTAGCTTGACCTTCAAGGTATCACTTAGGCCACTCTAGACCTCGCCCTTTTGAGTGGCTAGATTGAGACTAAAATGTAGTACTTTGGTTGAGATTGACCCTACCTAGGATAGCCTTCTGTTGACCAACTTCAAGGTTGCTAACTGTGTCGTCGCCTATAGGGCTATGGATCGCTTGGAGGAGCTATGTGATATTTCTCAAAGGAGCTATGTGATGTTGCTCAGAGGAGCTATGTGATGTTGCTCAGAGGAGCTATGTGATGTTTGAAAAGACTATATTAGGGCCTATAAGTCCATATTTATGTCCATCCATGTATGGACCTCTTCTTATGCCATACTGACATTACTAACCCTCCGTCGAGCCTTGTGTGCCCAGGGTGTATTTACAGGAGCCCAACAGGCTCAGACACAATTACAGGAGTCTAGTGGGCTCAGTTGCAGACCCAGAAGCTAGGTAGGTTGGCTATAGTTACCAATAGAATCATAAGGACCTTGCTAGGGGTATATAGATTGAATTGTACTTGCTAGGGCTTATGGGGGCCCCAGTTGGTTATTTTTGTGTTGCTTGCACCTTTTAGGCTTATGGGGCCAGGTTAGGTTCTTGTTTATATACTTGCTTGTTGAATATAGTTTATGGATTTATATTCATACAACTTCAGTTCTTATTTGTGTAGTGGCTTACTAGATGCAACTTATGGATAAGAAAGCTTATAGGTTAAATTCTGGCTTTGTCACTAATTTCTTTTAGTTCTTTATCAGCTTTTATTTAGCTTTATTACTGCCTTACATATTCAGTAAATATTGTACTGACACCCAACTATGGGGCACTGCATACTTTCCTGCAGGTTTAGACATATAGGTTTCAGGACCTCCGTTAGCAACTATTCGGAGTCAGCAGATTGGTCAGCTCCTTTCATTCGGAGTTTCCAAATAGTGGGAGTTTGCTTTTTTTTTTGTATAGTTTGGGTAGGACGGCTCCCTTTCCCGACTACTATTCCACTCTTAGAGGCTTGCAGACTATAGTTTCAGTTAGTTGGTTTTTGTTGGCCATGTGGGGCCTATGTATGTATATTTTGCGTGTTGGCTGTGTGGGGCCTAGTTTAGCTAGTTAGTTAGCAGCCTTGTTGGCTATAGTATGAATATGATGCCTTTTTTCCTTCTGTTGTAACTAGAAAGCAAGATGGTCTTGTCGGCCTGCATAGGATCCCCTTTATTGTTATGTTGTTGGGTTAGCTGTCTTTTTCTTTTACAACTTTACTGTGTGGCCTTATTGGCCAAGGCTGTATTTAAAACTGAGATATAGCATTTTGTTTTCTTTATTTGAGTTGTTGGAAGGCACCAGAGGTACATATGCCCAGCCTGGTCAGCCCATCTCCCAGTGTGGCATTAGGTGCCAGTCATGCCTCCCAAGGTGGGGCGTGACAGGTTTGCTCCTGTGGCTTATTAGAACAGGTCCTCCAACCTTCTAACGAGTGCCATCACGACCCATGGTTTCCCATAATGGGTCCTACAACAACCCGTACAATCTATCCTGGGCAGCTCAATTATCAAACCACGACTCATCCTATGACCTGTTGGTCCTTCCCACAACTCGTACCATCAGTCGTCCTGAGACATTTTTCCACCTTTTTCTGCTGATCATTTCAGTTCCCGAGGATATCTTCGGAACTTTCGGGGTATTACAATATCTTCCCCTTGGCAATATTCGTCCTGAAATGTAGGCTAAACATACTATAAGGCTGGGGAAGGGACTGCAATTTCTAAAACTGAACAACTGAAGTTGAAATCTGACGAAGTGACTAACTCCAGACTGAAATACCTGACTAGAATGAATTCATGATTCATACATACATTCTAGAACATGAAATAAACCAAGAGACATAAACTTTACATGAAACTGAGTAGAGTATTATAGAGGAAACTGATACCTCACACTGAAATTGAGCCGGAATAGAAAAGATGCGGGTATTTAGCCATCATATCTGCTTTGGACTCCCATGTAGCTCCCTTAATGAGTTGATTCCTCCACAAGACTTTCACTGAATCTACTTCGTTGTTCCTCAACTTCTGAACTTGATGATTAAGGATCTCACTACGTACCTCCTTATAGGTAAGGCTATCCTTCACACCTATACTCTCCGCTGAACAACCAAAGCCGGGTCACCAATACACTTCTTCAACAATGATACCTGAAAAACTGGATGCACCGAAGATAACTCTGCTGGTAGCTCCAACTCATAGGCCACCTTGCAAACACGTCTCACAATCCTATATGGACCAATATATTAGGTACTAAGCTTCCCTTTCTTTCTAAAACTCATCACTCTCTTCATGGGAGACACCTTCAAGAACACCCGATCATTAACTTCAAACTCAAGTTCTCTCCGCCTAACATCCGCATATGACTTCTAACGACTCTGAGCTATTTTCAACCTATCTCTGATAAGATGAACCTTCTCCATGGCCTCATGAACTGAATTTGTCCCTATCAATATAGCTTCACTTACTTCGAACTAGCCGATAGGTGATCTATACCTCTACTCATAGAGAGCCTCAAACGGAGCCATCTAGAGCTAGAGTGGTAACTATTGTTGTAAGCAAACTTGATAAAAGATAAATGATCATCCCAACTACCTTTGAAATCAATAACACATGTTGTCAACATATCCTCAAAAGTCTAAATGGTCCGCTCGGCCTAACCATTCGTTTGCAGGTGAAAACTTGTGCTAAGCTTGAACTGAGTACCAAGTCCCTTCGGGAACAATCTCCGAAATTGCAACGTAAACTGAATACCTCTATCTGAAATGATGGATAATGGAACTCCATGCAACCGGACTAACTCTTGAATGTATAATCTAGCATAGTCCTCCACTAAATCAGTAGTTTTGACCAGTAAGAAATGAGCTGCTTTAGTCAACCTGTCTACCACCACCCATATAGAGTCATACTATCGACACGTACAAGGAAACCCTGTAATGAAATCCATATTGATCTCTTCCCACTTCCAAGTAGAGATACTAATGTCCTGTAGCATGCCTCTAGGTCTCTGATGCTCAACATTCACTTGTTGACAGTTTGGACACTTAGCCAAAAACTCTGCTATGTCCTTCTTCAGGCCATTACACCAATAACCTTCCCATAGGTCTCAGTACGTCTTGGTGGTACTTGGGTGGATAGAATATTAGGAACCATAAGCCTCATGCAACATTCTTTCTATTAAATCATCGAAACCCGAAATACATAAACGACCCAAATATCGAAGCATAGCATCTCCCCCTTGGGAGAAGACCTCCACCTTCTGATTCTAAACCGCTTCCTTCAATTTCACCAAGATAGGATCCTCATCCTGCCTAGCCTTAACTTCAATCACCAAATAAGATTCTGAACCATTCTGAACAATGACACCATAGAGAGCCTACTAAGTGCATCCGCAACCACATTAGCCTTGCCCGGGTGGTAAAAAAACACTCATACCGTAGTACTTTAGCAACTCCAACCACCTCCTTTGCTGAAGATTGAGATATTTTTGCGTGAACACATATTGCAAGCTCTTGTGATCCATGAACATGTCCACATGGACCCTATACAAGTAAAGCCTCCATATCTTCAAGGCAAACACTACCACGGCCAACTCAAGATCATGGGTCGGGTAATTCTTTTCATGAACCTTTAGCTGTCAAAAGGCATATGGTATCACCTTCCCACGCTGCATCAACAAACATCCTAGTCCAACTCTCGAAGCATCACAATATACAACAAAGCCATCAGTTCCCTTGGGTAAAGTCAACACTGGTGCTGAAGTGAGTCGGGTCTTCAATTCCTGGAAGCTTTTCTCATAATCCTCTGACCATTGGAACTTTATCTTTTTTTGAGTCAACCTGGTCAATGGGGCTGCAATTGATGAAAAGCCCTTAATAAATCTCCGGTAGTAGCCTGCTAAGCTCAAGCAACTTCGAATTTCTGAAGGACTCATTGGCCTAGGCCAATTCTTCACCGCCTCAATTTTCTGAGAATCCACCTTTATGCCCTCACCTAACGCCACGTGACCCAGAAATACCACTGAGTCTATCCAAAATTCACACTCGCTAAACTTTGCATACAACTGACGATCCTTGAGAGTTTGCATCACTATCCTTAAATGAGCGGCATGCTCCTTCTCGCCGCAGGAGTATATAAGGATATCATCAATGAATACGATCATGAACATGTCCAAATATGCCTTGAAAACCTTTTTCATTAGATCCATAAAGGCTGCAGGAGCATTGGTTAGTACAAATGACATAATTACAAACTCATAATGGCCATACCCGCGTTCTGAAGGCTGTTTTTGGAATATCACACTCCCGAACTCTGAGATGGTGATATCTAGACCTGAGATGTTTCTTTGAGAAACACCTGGCACCCTAGAGCTAGTCAAATAAATCATCGATCCTGAGCAAGGGGTACTTGTTCTTGATGGTGACCTTATTAAGCTACCGATAATCAATACACAACTGAAGGGATCCATCCTTCTTTCGAACAAAGAGAACCGGTGCACCCATAGAGACTTGCTCGGTCTAATGAAACTTTATCCAACAAGTCCTTTAATTGCTCCTTTAATTCTTTTATCTCAGCTGGAACCATCCTTTAAGGAGGAATGGAGATAGGTTGCGGAATCGAGCAATAGATCAATACCGAAATCAATTTCCCTTTTCGAAGTGACACCTAGCAAATCATTGAGGAAAATCTCCGGGTACTCACACACCACTAGGACTGACTAAATAGTCGGGGTCTCAGACTCTACATCCTTAACCCTAACTAGGTGGTACATGCAACCCTTAGAGATCATTTTCCTAGCCTTAATATATGAAATAAACCGACCAGATGGTACAGCTGAGTTACCCTTCCATTCTAAAACTGACTCACCCAGAAATCGGAATTCCACCCGCACGGGTCCTACAATTGATCAAAGCATAACATGCAAACAACCAATCCATACCCAAGATTATATCAAAGTCCGTCATGGCCAACTCTACTAGCTCCGCGGAGGTAACCTTATGCAACACTGTAATGGGGCAACCTCTATATACCCGCCTAGCTACAACTGATTCACCGATTGGAGTAGATACGGAGAACGACTCTGACAGAATTTCAGGACTAACTCCAAAACTACTAGAAATGTAAGGGGTCACAAAAGAAAAAGTAGCTCCTGGATCTAACAAAGCATAAGCATCAATATGGAAGACTTGCAACATACCCATGACCATATCTGGCGAAGCCTCCTGCTCCTGGTGAGGCACTAGGGCATAAAACCTGTTTTGGCACTGACCACCTGCTGAACTAGTAGAGGCACCCTACTGAGGGGGTCATGCGACTGGAGAGGTAGAACTGGCTGCAGGGCAATCTCTGATCCTGTGTCCAGGTTTGCCACACCAGAAACAAGCATCTGCAACGACCAGGAACCTCTCGGGATAATTTTTGCCGCATCTCGCACAAGCTGGGAAAGTGCGCTCCACCTGCATGCTACCATGATCCCTCGAGCCTATGGCCCTGCTCCTCTGATCTCACTTGAACCTAGATGGCATGCTAGCTGATGATGGAGCTGGAGCAATGGACTTGTGTTGGGACTGCTGACGTGGTCCACCCCTTGACCTGGACTGAGAAACCCCATAGCAATCGGTTCTGGCCTTCTTGGCCTCTCTCTGCCTCCTATAGACCAAATCCATGGGACTGCTGACGTGGTCCACCCCTTGACCTGGACTGAGAAACCCCATAGCTATCGGTTCTGGCCCTCTTGGCCTCTCTTTGCCTCCTATAGACCAAATCCATCTGCTGCGCATGCAATACAATATGGGGAAAGTCAATGTCCCGGTGAAGCATGACGATCCAGCAATCTTTGTCCAAGTAATATGCCACTCCATGCACAAAGCGGCTCACCCTTTAGCTGGTAGGAGGTCAAGTTATTGTATTCCCCATTATTCACCCCCATGACCTGGGTGATTTTTAGAATCTCTTCTATAAAATTGTGTGGATCCTCGTCCACCTTTGACCCCATGAATTTCGGAGGGCTCATCCTCAAGAAATCCCTCACCCTAGCTGCCGCTACATTCCCATTCTGAGGGAAATGCACCACTATATGATTATGGACCTGGGTAGTCATGGCCTATGCCAGCATTTGAATCGCTTCCCTAAACTCAGGATGAGCAGCTGGCTCTGGTACATGCTCCTCATGAATGGGTGGAGTTGGCTGATGCTCGCCATCATGGGCACTCTCATGATCATTACCATTTCCGTTTATCCTGGCATTTACTCGACGTGGAGGCATGATTCTACCAATGCGAATAGTACGAATTAGAGGAGTAAAGGACGTTCATCGCGCTACATAGATCATGAAAAAAGGGAACATTTCCTAAATATCTAGTAGCCTCTTCGTCATAAGTGTGGCGCGCTTCACACCCATGAAAAAGAATATACCTAATGCGACTTTCAGACTCCCTAGGACACATAAACCTGGCTTTGATACCAAGTTTATCACGACCCAAACGTACATCCGAGTCGTAGACATGGCAAAAGCAGCCCCGAGAGACCCCAAGTCGACCCATGGCATCAGCATACATCTAATCAATCATATGAGCGGAAGGCTTAGCATAGAGAACGTAATCATAACATAACATAAGGGAAAATAGTGCAATACTTATAAAATACGACGGAATACAACTTTTAGTCTGATAAGCCTCTAAACAAGAAAGGCGGATTGATGGGACAACTCCCCAACTAATCCAACATACAGAAACTAAAGGAATAACATAGAGTGTGAACATGTAGCCCTCGGAACATAAGGACTCACCAAGTACACTATGAGCAAGTCCGAATCTATCTACGGGTGAAGATGAGCCTAAGAACTAGGACCTGTATCATTAGATGATACAGCATAGAAAGTATGCGGTCAGTACGTGGAATGTACTGAGTATGCAAGGTAAGTAAAATGGACATTTAAATCATATATGAAATTCATAAATACTCATAAGAGTAGGACATCATGCCCGTATCATAGATAATAATAACATATCATACGGCTCAAAGATTTCAAAACATCCGTAACATAAACATAATCATAATCATAATAGAAAAGATTTACTTAACATGACTTGATCCAACATATATAATCGTAACATGCATAAATTATGAGGAACAGTGGGAGATTCTCTAAACCGAAATACCCCTTATGAAGCCCGATTTGTAACCCTAGTCGGGAGGGGGTCATACCTTGCCAAGGGTAGGACCATGAAGGGCGTGATCACACATGAAAAGGGCCATTAGGGCCGGGGACAAACATGATAGGGGTCCCAACATACCTACGGTGGCACGTAGTTCATGAGATCCGGGGCTTAACCTAAGCCCCGAACCTACTCGGTGTTCGATATTACTCCCAAAACATATATAGTGCCCATAGTATAATATGCATGAGTTCATGGGCTAGTTAAATCATGATAACCATAAACATGCTTGAACATACGTGAACTAGCCATGACTTGAGGCCCATGAGTCAGCCAAAAACATAATTCATAAATCATAGGTTTCATGCACATTTGTAGATCATATATATAACTTGAAAATCATCAAATCATAGTGGGTATTTAAATAAATTCATATTTCGAATCATATATCATGCTGGGCTTTTAAAATAGTAGATCATAAATCAATTCATCATGGGTCATGCATAATTAAGCTTAATTTCTTAGAAATCAAAATCAACAACATTATAATCAATTTAAATATCAAAAGATGATCAAAATCCATAGATTATGATAATATTTCAAAATCACAAAACCCATAATTAAATCATTAGTTTTTATATAAATCAAATACAAAATCCCATGAGTTTTTAAATAAATTTTAAGTAAAATCATAGAGTAGGAGCATGGGTGTGGAAAGATTCATCCATTGATAGCCTTACATACTTGGAAACACTTAATTCCTAATCCCTCTTGAAAGCCCAAGCTGGAATTTAGAGAAATTGGGGAACACCTTGAATCACCTTATAGACTCCTCCCAATACTCTTGCATGCATGAATGAGGCTTAAAATGGACTAATCCCCCTTAAAAGACCCTATTCAGACCCTTAAACGACATAGTTTAGGTCTTAGGAATTTAGGAATTACGAGAACACCATTACTAAAAATGCAGAAATTTCTGGTTGCCAGTCTCCACGAGGGACCTTAAAGGTCGTTGCCAGGGGGCACGACTCGTGGCCTGAATCCGTGATTTTTACTGCCTAAACAAGCTCAGGGGACCCCATAAATCGTGGTGGCTGACCACGACTCGTGGTCACCACTCGTGGTCCCTACTGCCCCTAGTCCTTGGTCATGCATTCCTTTCTCGCCATGGGTGACCTCACGAGTCGTGAGGTCTGACCACGACTCGCGGTCACCCCCGTGGCCTCCCAAAAAATCTGCCAAGCCCAGCCTAACCACGAGTCACTTCACGACTCATGGTCCCACCTAACAAGACACATCACGAACCGTCCTGTGACCTGGTGCGAATTTTCAGTTTTTCAACATTTTGACTCCGGGGTCTGATCCTTGGGTTCCTGGGGTATAACACTAGCGCACCCCACAAATATTTACTGGCCCGAATGAAACCCTTATCTGGAAGATCCTCCAATTGTTCTTTCAACTCCTTCAGCTCAGATAGAGCCATTCTATAGGAAGGAATGGATATAGGCTGCGTATCAGGAAGAAGGTCAACACCAAAGTCAATCTCCTACTCGGGAGGGACTCCTGGTAGATCATTTGGAAAAACCTCCGGATACTCACATACAACAGGGACGGACTAAAGAGTCAGGGTCTCAGATGTAGCATTCTTAACTCGAAATAGATGGTACAAACAACCCTTTAAAATCATCTTTCTGTCCTTAAGGTAGGAAAAAAATCGACCTACAGGCACAATTGATTACCCTTCAATTCTAGAACTAGCTCACCTGAAAATCAAAACTATACTTTACGGGTTCTACAATTCAATGAGGCATAACATGCATGCAAGCAATTCATGCCAAAGATAACATCGAAATCAGTCATGTCTAACTCTACTAAATTGGATGAGGTGACTTATGAAGGACATTGATAGGGAAAGTTCTGTATACTCGTCGAGCTATAACTGAGTCACCGACTGGAATAGAGACTGAGAAGGGTTCTGGTAGGATTTCAGGACTAACCTTGAAACTAATGGCAATGTAAGAAGTCAGAAAAGATAAAGTATCCCTTGGATATAATAATGCATACACATCAAGATGAAATACCCGTAACATACCAGTGACCACATCTGGAGAGACCTCCTACTCCTGATGAGATGAGAGGGCATAAAATCTGTCTTGGTGCTGACCCACATCTGCTGGGAAGGACGTTCTGTTCGAGCTACTACTGAACTTGTAGTCTGGGCATGACCTTTGTTGTCGCCCTGCCTAGCCAAAGGACACTCCCTATGTATGTGCACGGGTTTCACACATTTGAAGCAAATATCTGATCCGAGTAAGAACTCTCCTATGTGGTTCTTACCACATTTTTTGTAGACTAGAAAGGTGCGCTCTACCAGCGTGTCCCTCTGTCCCATTGAACCAAACGCCCTACTCCTCCGATCACCCTGAGGTTTGGAGGGAAAACTAACCGATGACCTCTGCTGGGACTGCTTATGATGTCTGGCACTAGACCTCTACTGGGAGAACCCAAAGATGCCCATCCTAGCCCTCTTGGCCTCTCTCTCCCTTTCCTTCATCTGATCCACCTCTATCTGCTGGGCATATATAACCAATCGAGAGAAATCTAGATCACTGTTCAGCATTACAGTCCTACACTCCTTGATCAATGAATCTGACACTCCATATACTTCTATTCATACGAGCTCTACGATCTGTAACTATCTTTGGTGTATACTTGGATAGCCGGGTGAACTCCAATGTGTACTCTTAGATAGTCACATCGTTTACCTCAAGTTGATGAACTCTTCTGCTTTTTCGTGCCTCAACTTCCTAGGGAATAATCTGTCCAAGAAGGCCATCAAAAACTTATCCCAATTCACAGGAATGGCGTCGACTGCTCAACCGTCCTTGCACTGACGGTACAAAATTTAAACAACCCCCTTCAGCTAGTAGGAGGATAAATCCGCGCTCTCTTCCGCCGTCACCGCCATAATCTGGGTAATCTTTTGGATCTCCTCAAGAAACTCATACAGATCCTCGTCCACTTTTAACCCAAGGAACTTAGGTGGATTTATCCTGAGAAAGTCTCGAACTAGAGCTGCCACTGCATTTCCATTCTGAGTAACATAGGCCACTACCTACTGGTTGACCCGAGCCGTTAAATCTTATGCCAACATCTGAAAAGCTTCTCTAAACTCGACATGAGTGATCTGCTCAGGCATAGGAACTGCTGGTGCTGGCGGGGCTTGTTGGTGCCCATCCCTAATGCCCTTTTCATAGCCGTTTCCTTTTTCATTTCTTTTACTATCTACCTGGCATGGAGACAGGATTATGCAAATGCATATAGTACGAGTTAGAAGTATAGAGAGATACTATATCAAACGACATAAATCATGAAAGAAGGGAATTTTCCTAAAATGTCTTGTAGCCTCTCCCCCATAAGTGTGGCTGTCACGACCCATGTCTATACCCTGGACGAGACATGGTACTTGGTGCCACAAGTGACCCCAAGCTAACCCATGATCTATCATTACACTAGTAAACTGGGTAAACATAAGCGGAAGCCTTAAATAAATAAAATCATTTAAGAAAACTGATTTGGAAAAGTCCATACATCTGAAAAACAATACTGAATATCTGAGTCTATGTCTGAAAGCCATCTACTAAATGATGAGTTGCTGGGACAAACCCCTAGCTAACTCTAAAGTCTAACTGAAAATAAATTTCATCCTCAAAATATGAGGACTCACCAATAGCTGCTGCTGATATCATTTGAGGGGAACTACTAACGATGCTGGGACTGAGAACCTATGCCTGTATCATGAATCGATACAACATAGAAGGTATGCGTCAGTACTTGGAATGTATTGAGTAAGTGAGAGATATAATAAACATGAAATAACAAGTAATTGAACTGCAATGACATGTAATGACCAACTAAAATGCTGGAAACCGATACAACTGAAGTATAACTGATTGGTCAATAGTGACACTGACGGATGATCATAGACATGTCCTGGATCTGAGATACTGATCTGAGCTAAACTGATTTGAACTGAACTAAGCTAAACTGAAACTATATTGACTAGTGGGAGAGTCTATAACTGACATATAACCATGTGAGCTAAACATGGAGTTCGCGTTACACCCCGTAAGAGGTTAGCGGTTAGTGTGTGTGCGCGTGGATTTATGACAAGCAATGAGAGCTTGACGCATGTGGGAAGAGCCTCGAAAGCAGGGTCAAGTGAAGCCAGGACGCGAGGAGCTAGCATGACACGCCAGCCTGCCTGTGCACTAGGTAGTGAGGCGCACCAGGTAGGCCAGCAGATTGAGGGGCGCGGCGCGGCAAGGCCCCTGGAGTGTTAGGCAGCACAAGGCGCCACCCCTTGCCACTGCCTGTAATATATATATATATATATATATATATATATATATATATATATATAAGTCCCTTTATTCATTTCTTTCATTTATCAAATGAGACCCACTTTTAAAAACAGAGGGAGCATGCAAGTTTCACTAAAATTTTGCCAAATTACGCTACCAAACGCCGTCCAAATGCAAATTAACTTCGAGTAAGGAGTTCTAGGGCCACGGGAAGCATTTATACGGAGTTATTTCTAAAAAATTTGCTCGGCATACTGGAATTCTACTGAGTAAAGATTGTCGAAATTGCTTCAAATTGAATCCTAAACGGCCACAACACCAGGTAAGCATTTCTCCCTTCTGAACTCTCAAGAAATTGTGGGTTTTCACTAAGTTATTCAGAGTTGAATTATAGTTGATATTATTATTGAAAGATATTTTTATTGGATGAATTTAGTATTGAAACTAGCCCTATTCTCTTAGTATAAGGACTACAGTTGAGTGGAACTACTGGCTTCAGGTTGGAACTAATCATTTAAATGAGAATCGGCATTCGAGGTATGTTAAGTCTTATTCCTTCGGCAAGATATTCTTGTCGTACAATGATACAACTTATGTTTCTTAGCATAGATAATGATCCTACTTGTTGTAATTAGCTATTTCTAGTATATAAGATCCATGTATGTCGTGGTTAGCTTCTATCAGTAGATTATGATTACCTATCTTGTGGCTAGCTTCTAAAAAGCATATTAAGAGTATATTGTAGTATCCCTCGTTGAGAAAGAAGAGGTTAAGGTTACTCATGCTAGAAGCATCATAGAAATTCCTCTGCCCTTCTATTCACTGAGTTAGTAGAAACGATGTTTTGCTACCATGCCTAGGCTTCAGATGTTTGTGGGTAATAGTTGGGCCTAAGTTTGTATGTTGAACAACATAGGCGCAGCCAGGCGATATAACTATCAATTCGGCGCCTGTATTGTCAGTAGAGCTTGTCCAAAGACCATTGTCGTATCTTGATGCCTCCAGGGTCAAAATTATGTTAGTATGGCCTTACCCCAGAGTCAGTGGCACAATAGTTTCTTAGAGAGTTGAGGGTTAGTCCGCCACATAGTGGTTATCACCAGTAACAGTTAATTTTAGTCGATGTGGTGCTTATCGTACAGGTCACTCAAGGCACTAACTTAGTTGTACCAGCCTGATAGAGTAGTAGATACCCTGGGGGGGGGGACTTTTGTTAGTAGCTAGATACGGGGCCAACGCCCGAGCCTACTCTTACCAGATATTCAGGTACAGGTTGCCGGGAATGGCTGAGTCCAAATAAACACACCTACGAGGTTAGAAATAGCCCAGAGAAGGCATACGAAACCTGAACACACTGTGTTAGTGTCTCAAGGACTAGAACCATTATATTACAGTATTACCCCCAAGCCATGAGTTATAATAAGCTGCCTATGGGAGGTTAGGGCTAACTGCTCAGGAGCATATCTGATTTGTAGCATCCCCATAATTGTTCTACGTAGAGGACAAGTATTCCATAGTAAGCCTATTATGGTTAGCTGTTATGAATAGAGTTGAGATGACAGTGATGACATAGCAACCCTCACCAGAGTTAACCATTGCTAGATTGGGTTTCCTTTACTACGTTGGATTGTTAGATGTTATTGCCTATAGGGCCATGCTTGTAGGGGCAGTATGATGTCCAAAAGGACCAGGTTGAGGCCGTAAGGGCCACATTAAGATCCATCAAATTGAGGTCGTGAGGGCCATATTGAGTTCCATCAGATTAAGGCTGTGAGGGTTGTATCAAGCTCCACCAGATTGAGGCCATGAGGGTCATATTGAGTTACGCCAGATAAAGGCTGTGAGGGTTGTATCTAGTTACAACAGATACATTATGACCCATAGTCGAGCCAAGGCTCGGGGTCCAGCTACAACAGTTATATTATGGCCCATAGTCGAGCCAAGGCTCGGGGCCCAATTACAGGTGCTACAGTATGATCCATAATCGAGCCAAGGATCGGGATCCAGTTACAGCAGTCACATTATGACCCATAGTCGGGACAAGGCCCAGGGTCTAGTTATCAGAAATTACGTTATGACCCATCGTCGAGCCAAGGCTCGGGGTCTAATTACGCAGCCCAGAAAGCTCAGACACAGATACAGTTACAAGAGCCCAGATGGCTCAGATATAATTACAAGACCCCAGATGGGTCTGATATAGTTACAGGATCCTAGATAGCTCAAATACAGTTACAGGAGCCCAGATGGCTCAGATACAGTTACAGGAGGAAAGACGGCTTAGATACAGTTACAGTTACTTGTAGAGTCTATGAGTTACCAATAGGGGTATATAGACTGATTGGCAACTGCCGAGGCTTACAAGGGCCTAGGTAGGTTATTTCTATGTTTCTTGTACCTTCCCAGCTTATGGGAGCTAGGTTAGGTTCTTGTTTGTAAATTTATCTGCCAGTTATAGCTTATGAATGAATAGTCGTACAGTTTCAGCTCATACACATGTAGTGACTTACTAAATGCCAGTTATGGAAAGGAAAGCTTACAGGTTAACTTTTGGCCCTTATTACTGCTTACTTTCAGTTTTTATTAGTCTCACTCAGCTTCTATTATTGCCTTACATATTCGGTAAATATTGTACTAATATCCAACTACGGGGCGTTGCATACTTTCCTGTAGGTTTAGATAGATAGAGTTCAGGACCTCCATTAGCACCTTTCATTCAGAGCTGCCAGGTTGTAGAGAGTACATATTTTTATTTATATGGAATTTGGGTAGGCCAGGACCTTGTCTGACCATTATTCCTATTCTTAAAGGCTGCAGACTATAGTTCTTAGTCAGTTGGTTGGTGTTGGCCGTATGGGGCCCATGTATAGCTGCCTGTTTTCATTATTGTTATAACTAGACAATATGGTGGTCTTGTCGGCTCGCATAGGATCCCTGTTATTGCATTATTGTAGGTTAGTTGTCTTCCTTTACAGATGGCCTTGTCGGCTAGAGGCTGTATTTATAGCCGAGATATAGCCTGTCATTTTCTTGAATGAAGTTACAAGGTTGCACTAGAAATGCACCAGGTAAGTCCGGTTAGTCTAGATCCCAGTGTGGCATTAGATGTCATTCATGCCTCCCAAGGTGGGGCGTGACAGTTCGATGTATATGCCCCATCGATAGGACCCAATATACCTTCCCAGGGTATAGAGGCATGAACTGGGTGATCACAAATCTGGAACCATAAGGCCAATAAAATGACCTACGGTGGCAGCGTATTTTTGGGAACCTGGGTGCGCTGGAACCCCGGTCCACTCGGTGCTAAGCCTTACTCCCACTGGATAGTCCTAATCTGACTACTAAGCTGATAGCTTAAAACTAGGGTCCAAGACTAAATCAGGGATACTTATCTAGAAGTACCCTGAGAATTTTATCAGATCGGATTCTGTAACTAGTCTTCTAAGACTGGCTAGAGCTTCTTATCTGGAAGCATCGTAACCGTCTAAAGAACAAATTGAAGTTGAAGCTGGTGGTTCTAAGACTTGTCAGAGCTGCTTATCTGGAACCATCGTAACCATTTAAATAACAAACTGATATCTAATAATTGATATTTGGGAGGCATTACTGATACCTTGAGAAATGACTATAGTCAAACTGATCAGTTGACATTTCTGAAAATGCAAAAAATACTAATATTCTAATTGAAATTGGACTATCATGCAACAGACTAAGAATTCAACTTATATTAATAATATGGGAATTTTAGCACTGATAGAATCAAGCAAAATGAATAACTAATCAATTATGCAAGACTCTGGTTACTGCATTCAAGGGCTAGGGCTAAAACCATCTTTACAGGAACAAGTATCAACATGATCACTAGGTACTAGAAAAAAATAGCAACAATTTACATGACCAACATTCCACATGAAATAAGCTGACTGACTAATAATTTACTCGCATTCGAAAACTCACAACTTAGAACTGATAAGAGAATTAGATGGATTTTTGGGGCACAAGGGAAGGACAAATCCCTTGATAAATTCCAAGATACCTGTTGAAGGATTCCTGAGAAAATCCTTGAGAAATTCTGAGAACAAGAAATCGAAACCCTTGCCCTACTTTGTGCTTCCTAATTGTTTCTACGTTCTGACTTTTGAGGAATGAGAGGAACGAAGAGGAAACGTAGTTCTACCACTTTAATTCTCCCCTAAACAAGTCCAGAAAGACATGGTTTAGAGATGAAAATGCTGGAAAGTTACTAAAATAACCCTGGAGAAAATTTGGAAAATCGCCCAACAGGATCCAACGGGCCTCACAACGGGTTGCTGGTCGAAACCATGGCCAGTTGGAACCAATCATTGGTCCTAGGTCCAAAAATTGAGCTCACTGAAATAGGACCATGGGAGGATACCACGACTCATTTGGGTGAACCAGTGGGTCGTTGGTACCTCTCGTTGTCACTAGTAGGGGAATTTGGGCCCTAAGACAACGAGCAATGCAATGACTCATTGGTAGAACCAGCGGGTCATTGCATTGACTCGTGGTCTGCACTGCTAGGAGCTGGGACTTGGTTACGGGTGTCAACAATGGCTCGTTGGTAGGAACCACGAGTAGTTAGTTCCACTCGTTAATTCTATGAGACATCAGGTAGGTATTTGAACTTGGGAGGCAACTGACGACATAATGACTCGTTACTTCTACCAACAAGTCGTCCTATGCCTCATTGGTTCCCAGAGGGAAATTCTGCAGAGATGACAATGGCTCAGACAACGGCTTGTTAGAGGAGACCATGATCCGTTGTCCGGGTCATTTTATGATAAAATTTTCTGGTTTCCTTTGGTTTTTCTTGCAAGGTCTGAGTTTGGTGTAGGAAAGTTTTAGGGTGTTACAATATCTCCCCCTTGGGATCATTCATTCTCGAATGAAGGATAGAACTTCTGGAAAACTGGGAAAAGAGTTGCAATTCCCAGATTAAGACTATGAACTAATTTTTGAAGGAATGATTGACTCCAAACTGGTTTAACAATGCTAATATAGCTGATGCAAATAGGATGCATATTGAAAATCAGAATAGAGTTGATAAGTACGGAATTGAATAGAGTATTTAGGAGGAATTTAATACCTGATGCTGAAACTGAACTGAAAGCGAATAAATGAGGGTATTTGGCCATCATGTTCGCTTCTACCTCCCATGTGGCTCCCTCAACTAGCTAGTTCCTCCATAAGACTTTCATTGAAACGACATCCTTATTTCTCAGCTTATGAACCTGAGAGACTATCCTTCACTCCCACATTGTCTAGTGGCATAACTGAAGTTGGATCACCGATGCACTTCTTCAATAGTGACACATGGAAGATAGGGTGAATAACTGTTATCTCAGAAGGTAATTCTAACTTATATTCCACATGCCAATTCGCCTTCGAATCCTGTAGGGTCCTATTTATCTTGAACTGAGTTTCCCTTTCTTCCCTAACCTCATCACCCCTTTCATGGGTGAAATTTTCAGGTAAACCCAATCATCTACAACATATTCTAACTCTCTCCTCCTCAAATCAGAATAGGATTTCTGTCGGCTTTGAGCTATTTTCAACCTTTCCCTGATAAGTTGCACTTTCTACATTGCTTCATGGACTGAGTCTATCCCTATCAAGGTAGATTCACCAACTTCAAACCATCGTATAGGAAACCTACACCTTCTACCATATAATGCCTCAAACGGAGCCATTTGAATATGGGAGTGGTAGTTGTTGTTGTACGCAAACTCGATGAGAGGTAGGTGACCATCCCAACTTTCCTTGAAGTCGATCACACAAGCTCTCAACATATCTTATAAGTTCTGAATAGTCCACTCTGCTTGTCCATCAGTCTGAGAGTGAAAAGCTGTGCATATCTTGACCTGAGTACTGAGTCTATTCTGAATAGACTTCTAGAAATGCGAGGTGAACTGGGTACCTCTATCTGAAATGATGGACAAGGGCACCCCATGTATTCTGACTAACTCCTGGATATCTATCCTAGCATAATACTCTGCTGAGTCTGTAGTTTAAACTGGGAGGAAATGTGCCGACTTGGTCATCCAATCTACTATCACCCAAATTGATTCATGTTGCCGACAAGTACAAGGTAGACCTCTAATAAAGTACTTATTCACTTCTTCCCACTTCCAGGTGGGTATGCTAATATCCTGAGTTATACCCCTCGATCTCTGATGTTCCACCTTGACCTACTGCCAGTTTGGGCACTTAGCCACAAATTCTACAATGTCTCTTTTCATGCCGTTCCACCAGTAGATATCTCATTGATCACGGTACATTTTAGTGGCACCTGCGTGGATAAAATATTTGGAGCTATGTTCTTTTGTCAGTATCTGTTGTCTCAAGTCACCTATATCTGGTACACACCGTCTGCCCTGGTAACGAAGCACTCCATCTCCCACTTTGGAGAAAACCTTCACTTCTTTTCTGAGAACAGCTTCTTTTAGCTTAAACAATATGGGATCTTCATCTTTCCTTTACTTAACTTCGACAACTAACAAGGAATCTGACCCACTTTGCAGTACTACTCCGCCCTCAGCTGAATCAACCAACTGCACTCCCAATCGAGCTAACCTGTGAATATCTTTTGCCAGTTCTTTTCTGCTATCTTCAACATGGGCAACGCTCCGCATGGACGTCCTGCTTAGGGCATAAGACACCACATTGGCCTTGCCCGAGTGGTATAGCACACTCATGTCGTAGTCCTTCAGTATCTCCAACCACCTTTTCTGATGAAGATTCAAGTTCTTCTGACTAAACACATATTGAAGACTCTTGTGATCAGTGAAAACATACACGTGAGCCCTATAAAGATAATGCCTCCTTATCTTTAAAGCAAAGACCACTGCTACCAACTCGAGATCATGAGTCGGATATTTCTTTTTATGAAGCTTGAGTTGTCTGGAGGCGTAAGTTATCACCTTATCCCGCTGCACTAGAACACAAGCGAGTCCAACTCTGGAAGCGTTACAATATACTATAAAATCCTCTGTTCCTTCCGGTAAGGTTAAATTTGGAGCGATAGTTAGTCGAGTCCTTAACTCCTGGAAACTCTTGTCACACGCATTTGACCACTAAAACTTTACCTTTTTATGAGTTAGCTTAGTCAGAGGAGATACAATAGAGGAAAATCCTTCTACAAATTATCGGTAATAACCGGCTAGAACCAGGAAACTTCTGATATCTATTGGGGAAGTAGATCTTGAATAGTCTTTCGCCGTTGCTATCTTTTGAGGATCTACCTGAATACCCTCACCTGAGACCACATGATCAAGGAAAGTCACAGATTTCAACTAGAATTCACATTTGCTGAATTTAGCGAACAACTGGTGGTCTCTGAGTATCTGTAGCACTATCCTCAAATGTTAGCATATTCTTCCTTGTTTTTGGAGTATACCAGCATGTCTTCAATGAATACAATGATGAACATGTCTATATACTACTTGAAAACCCTATTGATCTGGTCCATGAAAGCTGTAAGGGCATTAGTTAGTCCAAAGGACATAACCACAAATTCATAATGACCATACCGAGTTTTGAAGGCTGCTTTTGATATGTCACATTCTTTGACTCTAAGCTGGTGATACCTCGATTGGAGATCTATGTTCGGGTGCTTTTGGGTATATAGCTACATGCAAGTGCACGTGGTCGAACAAGTAGTAAAGTGGCTCAAGTAAGCCAAGTATCGATCCCACAGGGACTGGGCGAGGGTAACAATCTACTCAAGTGTCACTATACTTTACTCTAAAAATGCAGACAACAGTGTAAAGAAAAGTTTAATACTTTGGTTTCTAATTTTATACTAAGTCTAAAACAATTATATAATTTGAGACTGACCTATGAATTTGAGCATGCTGAGGTTAAAACGAACATGTATAGAAACAAATTAACGATTCACTTTGGTTAATCTTTCCTCCGGTTGCTAGTCAAGAATTATTTCCAATGGATTAAAACTCTCATATTTAACCTAACTGAAGAAGCATGAACCGTCCACCTACATTTCTGCGATAAAACGAAATTCGTGTCATAGCCATACGAAACCGATTCCTTAATTGACTAATACGACTTTCAGATATATTTCTATCCTGAAGGTAAATCAATTCTCAATTTTCCCAAACTAAGAAAAGATCATATCCTATTAATTCACAACTTTCCAATTTCTTGCTCTCTCGAGTGAAACCGGACTTTTAGATGTACATTAACGTTGGCCACACATTAATGCAGTAAGAACAAGAATCAATAGAACAACCATGGACGAAAAGATGATAACCCAAATTGATCAATAATCACATTTTAATACAAATGTTCTTAACCTCAGTAAGAAGAGGATTTAGCCACTCATTTGTGGATTAAACATCGTTGAATGAGTGTTAAACATACAAGCAATTGAATTAAAGAAGAAGGAGATAGAGAAAAACCCTGAAATTTTCGTCCCCTCAACTGCCTGTAACCCACGTTCTTGCTCCACCAAGTCAGAATAATTAAAAATGAACCTAAGTGTTCTATTTATACTGGTGGGAATTTTTCCCGGAATAACAAGCAACGTGTCACGGAGTGCATCGCGGAGCACTACCTACGTGACACGTCACCGACGCGGACCCTTACTGGAATTTAGTCGTCCAGGTACTTAGTCCCAACATGGCACGGCGTGCAACGCGGGGCTTGGCCAACGTGCCACGGCCCCAACGCGCACCTCCACTGGAATTTAGAAAAATTCCACCATCCAGGAAAAAGGCATCCGCGATGGCAGCGTGACACGGCTCCATCGCGGAGCCCCTTTAATTTGTGCCTTCAAGTGCTTTTTCCCTTGCTCGCATCCGAGTCCAACCCCGATCTCTCCCAACACTCATTTTAGCTTCCCAAAATTGTATTTCACCTGCAAAACAATGCTAATCATGTTGGTTAGTATAAATTCACATTTTATTATCAATCACATGAGAATGTATAAACATCAATAGATAAACAAGGCTAAAATGACACATTTGAGTATCACTTGGGCATATAAATTTTCCCAAGATCACTTACCCCACACTTAAATCCTTGTTCGTCCCCGAACAACAATCTTACACCTCATGTACTTTACATCCCATCCTGGCTACTTTGGTTCGATAATTCAGGTTACGGTTATGCCGATTATTTAATACAGCAAATCATCAAGAAAACACGCACGGTCCCATCAATACAATGACCTTCAACACATTAAGACCTCCTAGACTCAAGAATCGACTCTCGATTTTGGCAAACTCATGCAAATCAGCTGATCAAGATATCCGACACGAAATTTATTTTCTCATCAAGCATGTGCCCTCACAACATAAGAGAATTTTCCCCTTTTTGTAATCACATGAACTCAAAAATTACATGCAGGGGCATATAAACACAATTTCACTCTCTCTCCCAAAAGAATTCACATGCATCATGTCACGAACCATGGGCTTGCCTTTAGTGTTCTACTCCACTAATATAAGGAAGTGTAATGTAAGATCACGTAGGACTTAACAGGTTGTAATGTAAGCTACTGAACTAGTAAATATTGTGCTAGCCAATAATAGTCACTAGCATCCTTAAGTGCTTTTTCAATACATCCCATCAAACTCATGGGCATTGTTTCTTCCTTCATCCTCCCATTCTTGAAGTCTGTCTTTATTTTGACCCATATCTTTAAGCACACTTGACTCAATAACAAAGATTATGTATACATCTTCATTATATTTACTTTATAACGAGTGAACCTTCAACCTTTTCTTTCCTTTCATCACTCTGCTTTTCTTTTCTTTTCACCATTCTCACTCTTTGACACTTTGGGAAAATTATTTTCTCTTCTTAAGCGCTTAAGAGTTTTGGATCAAATTCACGGATAATGAAAAGAAAGGGTTAAACTCGGTTTACACATTTTTGACAAAAGAAATATAATAGGCTAAAGGCTCAATGGGCTAACTAGGGTGTACATTCAAGGTGGGTACAATAATGAAAAAGAGAAACTTTCGGTTAAAACAAAGAAATGCCTACATCCTTTCCTACAATACACGTCCTTCATTTTGTTTCGTGCACACACCAGGCAAATTCTAGACATTCCATAATAGCATGGAATAAACAAAACCTCACCATACACTCATTGCACATGCTCAATTCAAGAAGCATTCACAGACTCTTCAACCAACTAATTACAAGAATTCAACATTAAGCCTCAATCACACTGAATCGACTCTATGGCCTAGGTATCTCAACATATTTACAAAGTTGCATGCTTTCATACGAATCACCTTTGCATTTCAAATATCATGTACAACACGCAACCAAAATTCCACAACCATAAAGTAACTATAGGTTTTGGGATGCAACCCACAAAAGAAAAAAATTGAAAAATTAAGAAAAAAATCTACTCCTAACGACTACATTTCCCTTACGATGGTCGTCATCCATCCATCATAGGGAACGGTCACTAACTAAGACTTCGATTCAATGGGACCATTCTCAGTAAAAGAACCGAAAACAAACACCGAGAAAACCCAAAAATTGAAAATTTTTTTAAAAATATTATCGATCATTTCAATAAAACAAAAATATGTACAAACCCAGCTAGCACATTCAGCAGCACACAACAGCTTCACATTAATTACAATAGAAAACATAAACATCATAATCATAGGGTCACAATTTTTCCACAGGCACAACAACAGAACAAAAACATACATAAAAAACAACAGCAACAACCACCTAACTACTCCCACCCCACACTTAAATCGAACACTGTCCCCAGTGTTCACAAAAATTAGCATAGCACAAGAGTAGGTGGTGAAACTCCCTGATCAATCAAAATACTCCACTTCTTCATCAAGTGCTGCTGCCTCGTCTCCCATGTCTGAACGGACCCCATCGTCATCATCGGACTCCACATTGAAGTCCTCACGATGTGTCTCCTCATCTGTGGGGACATCATCATCCGTGGGCTCCACAAAAGCTGGCCCCACTCGGCATAGAGCCCTGGCATTTTCGCCAAAAGGGTAATCTAGCTCGAGCTGCCACAGCTCCTCTTTTGTTGCCGGCCTCCCGCCTATTCGCAGCTGGAGCATCTGCATCCCGTACATGCGAGCCATGTACTGATCATCCCGAGCATGTCGCTCGGCTAGTGTAAGAACTGGCCCGTGGGTGTTGTCGGGTGCCTTAGTTTTGGTGACATCTAAGGCCCGCTGCTCCATCTGCAGGATGTAGTCAAGGGCCTCTTCCTCAATATCCAGGCCCCTCAGGAATGTGGTGATTAATCCACCAAACCCGTACCTGTGCCCTTGATGCAACCGGGCTCTCTTCATGGCGGATATAATCACCGCCCCCACATTGATCTCCATCCCTTTCATCAGGGCGTATACCAAGCGTACATGATCCCGAGTTACATCCGTCATATGCACCCCCAGGATTAGGCAGGAACACACAATCTTAAGCCATATCTTGGCTTCCCTATTCATCTGTGAGTAGGGCAAGGTCTGATGGTAGCCCCTCTCCTTATGCCTGCTCCACCGAGCTATCGATCGGGTTCCACACAAGGTGCGTCTAATGTCTGCATATGGCGGAGTGATATTTAGCTGTCAAAGCACATGGGCGTCTGTGCCCCGCACCCCTAGTATAGCTTTAAGGTGGTGGGGCTCAAAAGTGACTATTTGCCCCCTTATTTTGATGGTGTGACTTCTGAGAGTCGGGTTCCAGTTGGCATAGAATTCCCGAATCAAGTGCAAGTTGCATTCCTTGGGCTCCTCAAAGATAAAATTCAGCCCGGCTGCCTCGATCCTATGGACAATCCTGGGGAACTCCTGTGCCAATGGTTCCCTTACTATGTGTTCCTCGGGGAAGTATTTGCTTTCCTTGTGCTTCGCGTACCATTTCTTCCCCTCCTCTGTCACCCATCTGGTTCCGTATTGATGGCGTTGGCCGCGTGGAACCGCTGGTGCTGCTACGACTGCTGTGTCCAGTCTGATTCTTTTTCTTCCGGTGCCCGATGTTGATGCGCCTTTTCCCTTGTCTTGCCTACTTGCCATTGTTCCTGTCAAACCAATAGACAGTTCCAATGTCATTCCACTTAAAATTAGCTTCGACTAAGGTTGGGTTAAGCTAGGCTACCCCACACTTAGTCTTTAGCCAAAATCACAATCATTACGGCAAGATCGTACTTATTTCCACAAACAAACAAAAAAACATAACAAATATGCTTAGTGCATTCAGAGAATTCGATGGTATATATTCTATGTACTATTCAGACTTCGTACAGCTAACCACAATCATTACCATCGAAAACATTTTATCCCATAACACTTAGCAAGGAGAAACAAAAGAAAAATTTAACTACATGATCCCATACAATTCACCCATTTCTTGCAATTTCCACAATTTCCTTAACCCGAAAATCCATCGGTCTTTAAGCATATTAACAGTTAGCACAACCGACTCATCTCACCCAACATACACAACCCAGCAAGAATTTCAATAGTTCAACTCAATTTTTCCATTTCAAACTCAAAGTCGAGCCCTAGCTATGATTTTATCAAAAATTCGATTGAGCTATGTAATTATCGAGTTCAAGCAATCATAATGATACTCCGAACGTCAGTCAACAATAATTCAATAGAAGTTAAGCTTAATTTCTACTTAGGGCAAGTTTTGCTCATATCACATGTTCAACATCAAAAAAATTTCGACAAGAATTAAGATTGAGTTGAAGAACATACCTTGAATTCGATGAAATGACGGAAACTTGATGAAATTATGTGCCTAGGTCCGTGTCACGTTGAGGGGGAAGGGGTTTTTGGGATGTTGGTCACGGGGGATATGAAAAATGAGGAAATATGAGGGGAAATTGGGGTTAAAAAGTGGAAATTTCGCGCGGGTCACCCGACGACCCGGTGTGACCCGTCGCGATATACACTTCAACGTGTCACGGAGGGTAACGCGGAGCATGCCCTCCGTGACACGGAGCCATCGCACAGGTGTTCTGGAATTTGTAAAAATTCCAGAATTACCTTCAACGTGTCACGGAGGGTAACGCGGAGGCCCTCCTCCGTGACACGGAGCCATCGCCTTAGCTCACTGTTTTTGCCACTTTTTATTATTTTTCATACCTCAGATTTTCCTTTGTGATCCTTTGCATATTTATCCTCTGTTTAACCTGCAATTCATCTTACGACAAGAAATTGGTTAGAATTATAGGATTCACTCAAAATAAAAATAAAAATAAAAATAAAAAATAAAAATTTTGTTGTTAAAAAAAAATTCTTTTTTTTTTCTTTTTTTCTATGAAATCTATTCACATTTAACAAAGAAAAATTTCACGGGTTGCCTCCCGTGCAGTGCCTGGTTTACCGTCGCGACTCAACGTCATTCTGCTCAGTCATCTTCTAGGGTGACGGACGTTTTCTCTCGACCGCCGTCCTCACCCCAGTAGTGCTTACATCATTCCGGTGGTTTTCCCAATAACTCTCGTGATTCAACTATCTGTGCATCATCAGCTCGCTCAATCACGTTGATCACCGAGAGTTCCTCGTACACAGTCGGGAGCTTGGTGGCCTTGTATACATCAAACACTTCCACCTTGTCGTGTGCTCGCATGGTTAGCTGCCCTGCAGCTACATCAATCGGCGCTTTCCCGGTCGCCAAGAAAGGACGTCCCAAAATAAATGGGACTTCCACGTCTGGCTCAAAATCCAGCACGACGAAATCTACCGGGAAGATAAGGGAGCCCACTTGCACCAGCACATCCTCCACAATGCCATCAGGTCTGGCTAAGGACCGATCCGCTAGTTGGAAGATCACTATTGTTGGTCTAGGACTCCCCAGACCCAACTTCTTGAATACCGATGACGGCATCAAATTAGTGCTCGCTCCCAAATCACATAATCCGCGAGCTCGGATACTCTACCCAATGGTAATTTATATAGTAAAGCTCCCAGGATCCTTGAGCTTTGTGGGCAATCGGTTTTGTATCCGGGAAGTGCACTCCTCCGTGAGAGCCACCGTAGCATACTCAATCAACCGACACTTGTTCACCACGATGTCCTTAATGTACTTTGTCCAATTTCTGAAGTTGGCTCTCATGAGAGTTAGTCATCTCCACAAATTTATAAAGACTGCTTGATTGGGAAGATGTGGGAGGGGGTGAGGCTCCCATAGTAGAGGCTTTGCCTGAAGCTTGTCCCGATGCATCTGGGTGTGGTATATTATGATAGGGAGCCGTGGGGTGATGAGTTGGTAATTTACCAACTCATTAGGATCTAAAACTTGAGTTTTTATTTCGTTCTTGAGTTGATTATTTAGATTTTATGACCTTTTTGATTTCTTTGTGTGCAGATGGCTAAAAGTGAAGAAAAGAGAAAAAAAGGAGCAAAAAGAAGAAAGTGAAGGTGAATCAGCGATCCGCAGACATAAACCGGCAAAACGCCGGCAAAGGGCCAAATATCACAGCCTCAGAGGAGTAATGCCACCGGTGGTTCACGACTTTCCAGCGTTGAGTCGCCAAATGATACCCAAAAGTTCTAGAAAATGGATTGAAGACCCGACGGTTCATAGATTCGGAACGGCGAAATGCCGTTGTTTACTGGGATTTAGTGAAGACGCAAAAAAGATACCCTGTGGTTCACAGATTGTAACCCGGCGAATTACCGGTTCTTTCACTGGTTCCAGAACGGTGCTCATAAGGGTACAATCATCCAAAACTAAAAAGGAGATGAAAAGTGCCCTAGTTTTCAGGGAATAAATAGAGATAAAGTACTTTGTACTGAGATATGCAGAGAGAAGGATAGAAATAGAGAATTTGAGGAAAGAACAAAAGCTAACATCACATCATCTTTTCTTTTTTGAGCTGGAAGAACATTCTCTTAGCTGAAAGAGGGAGATCTTGAGTGAAAATTGTAGAAAGTACTCTATTCTATTTTCTTTCGTACTAGTATGTTTCAGCTATTGTTGAAGATTATTTTTGTGAAGCTGATTTGTACTCTTGCTTTTAAATTCAATGATGTTGTTGATGAATGTATTTTTGAATTTTTTAACTATGAGTAGCTAAAATCATTAACTACAGGTGTTTGATGATGAATACTTAATTGGATTGGGTATTGCTAGAGTCACCTTCATGTTGTTCAGTTAAGTCTAAATCTATTAGATTCTCTTCAATCTATTAATGAAGAGCCATTGATTATGATATGGGTCTATTTATTCTTGCTTGATTGTTTCTCGAGATAGAATAATTAAGTATTGGAAGGAAATCTAGCAGTGGGCATGGATAAGAGATTGTAAAATTAAGCTACAAATAGTTGAAATTGCTTTCTTATTCCTTATTGGCAACTAATATCTAGGAAGAGTGTCGTTGCTAATCCAAATCAGACCAGGTTGAGCTAAGTAGTATTAGAGTTTTGATATAACTCTAGCTAGAGGTAGTGAATAGGATGAGAAGCTGTGATTACTCACTTCCCAAGATTATTTACATTTATTGAACTCACAAGATAACCTGGCATGTCCCGATCTAGTTAGTATTTCATCTACACTGCACCTCTAGTATTTTACACCCTTGTTGACAACTTAGCTGATCTTGCTATTTTACTTCACTAAATTAACCATTCCGATTCTTTGAAACTTTCAACTCCCCCAATTTTATTTGTTCTTATATTAAATCTACTTGGTGCAAACTAACATCAATTTTTCAATCAACACTTAAAATTATCATTTCCTAGTCCATGTGGGATTCGACCCTGACACTTATCGAGATTCTGAAGATCACCCAGGTCATGGGGGTGGAAAATGGGGAGCGCATCGACTTGGCCTCTTATCAGCTAAAAGGGGTTGCACATATCTAGTTCAAACAGTGGAAAGATAGTAGGGAAGTAGGAGCAGACCCTATCAGTTGGGATGAGTTTCATGCCGCCTTCCTAGATCGGTTCTTCCCTCGTGAGATGAGGGAACTAAAAGCTACTGAATTTGTGAATCTGAAGCAGGGTAACATGTCAGTTTAGGAGTACACTTTGGAGTTCACCCATTTATCTAAATACGTTCCCGAGTTAGTGGCAGATCAGAGAGCTCGGGTGAGTAGGTTTGTGCATGGAGTGGTAGATTACCTGAATAAGGATTGTAGGATCGCCATTCTGCATCAGGACATCGATTTTCCCTGCATAGTTTTACATGCCCAGCAGATGGAGGCAGTGTATTAGAGGGGGAGAGAGGCCAAGAGGGCCAGGACAGATAGTTGTGGGACTTCTCAGCCTAGATCGAGGGGCGAACATCACCAGCAGTCTCATGACAAGTCTTTTTCTCCAGCACCATCATCAGCTAGTACACCATCTAGACCACGAGGTGGTCAGAGGAGTGGGGCCTCAGATTTGAGGGGCCAAGGTAGCATGCAGATAAAGAGCACCTTCCCAACCTATGCGATGTGTGGCATGAATCACCTAGGAAGGTGTTTAGTTGCCTCAAAGACTTGTTTCTGGTGTGGCAAATCAGACATAGACTCAGGGATTGCCCTTCAGCCAGACCAGGGGGTAGTGGAGCCTGTATGCCAGCCTCTAGTTCAGCAGCTCCAGCAACACGTCCCTCCCCGCAGGGTGCTTCGACTAGTTCAGCTGGCGGTCAGCGCCATAACAGGTTTTATGTCCTTGCATCTCGATAGGATCATGAGACTTCCCTAGACGTGGTTACTGGTATATTACGAGTTTTCCATCTTGATGTATATGCTTTGTTAGATCCAGGGGCTACCTTATCTTTTGTGACACCTTATGTGGCTAGTATTTTTAGAGTCAGTCTCGAAATCTTGTCAGAACCCTTCTTAGTCTCTACTCCAATGAGTGATTCAATTGTAGCTAGATGGGTATATAGAAGTTGCCCGATCACAGTCCTTCAGAAAGTCACCTCAGCAGACCTAGTTGAGTTAGCCATGACCGATTTTGATGTTATCCTCGGCATGGATTTGCTATTTGCATGTTATGCCTAAGTTAATTGTAGAACCTGGGCAGTAGAGTTTAGATTTCCGGGTGACCCAGTCATAGAATGGAAGGGTAGTTCAGCTGTGCCTGTAGGTCGTTTCATTTCCTATATTATGGATAGAAAGATGATTTCTAAAGGTTGTATGTACCATCTAGTTAGGGTTAAGGATGCTACGTTTGAGACCCCAACTATCCAGTCAGTCCCAGTAGTATGTGAGTATCCAAAAGTCTTTCCATATGATCTACCGGGAATCTCTCCCAAGCGGGAGACTAATTTTGGTGTTGACCTTTTTCTTGAAACGCAGCCTATATCTATTCCTCCTTACAAAATAGCTCCAGCTGAGATAAAGGAGTTGAAGGACCTGTTATAAAAGGGTTTCATTAGACCTAGCAAATCCCCATAGGGTGCACCAATTCTCTTTGTCCGAAAGAAAGATGGCTCTCTTCGTATGTGTACTGTCTATCGACAATTGAACAAATTCACCATCAAGAAGAGGTACCCTCTCCCTATGATTGATGACTTGCTTGACCAGCTTCAGGGTGCCAAGTGCTTTTTAAATCCGGGTACCATCGACTTAGGGTTTGGGAGAGTGACATTTCGAAAAAAGCCTTTAGAACTCGGTATGGTCACTATGAGTTTGTAGTTATGTCTTTTGTACTAATGAATGTGTAACACCCCGGAAGCTAAAAATTAATATTCGGGACTCAAATCAAAAAATCTGGAAAACTGCAAAAATATTGCAGAATGACCCACCTAATGAGTCGTTAAGGGACCCAATGACTCGTTAGGTCAACCGTGAGAAGGATGCCTAAGAAAAAGTAAGTGTTCCCAACGGGCGACCTCACGAGTCATGGTCAGGTCCCACAACTCGATGAGTCACTTGTTGTCACACCGGAATCCAGAAACTTGAGAAGTTGGTATTGTACTTGACGAATGGGGGCCACGAGTTCTGGTCCCCATTAACGACTCGTTATGTCCCCCGTTACCAGCCCCAGTTATTTTTTTGCCAGTTTACCTGACGGGCGTGACCATAAGTTGTGGTCAGTCATCAACCGTTAGGGTCACCTGACAGTTTTTCCTAGTGCCTAAGAGCTATTTAGTAATTTCCTGCCCTCCCAAGCTTTAAACTACGTCGTTTTAGCATTTATTTCAGATGTTTTAGTGGGGGGTAATGAGACTCTTTTCCTCATTCCCCACTAAAACTTTCACGAAGCAGAACGTAGAGTTCCTCTCAAAGCAGTTCAGAGCCTCAGCTAGGGTAGATCTTTCTTCTTCGATTCTTCAGCAATTTCTCCAGGCTTCTTCGTCAGGTATGTGGGTATTCAACAAGGGAAACTATTCTTCCCTTGTCTCCCCCTAAAATTCTTCCATAACTTCTCAATTAGTTTTAGCCCTGAGTTTTCGAATATGAAGAAATTACATGTTATTATTCGTCAATCTCCCATAGAATGATATTCTCATGTATTATTGATATGAATTCCATCAGTTCTTACTTAAATTATCGAGATTCTTGCAAGAATGAATTGAAGCCTTGAGTTCTTGTATGAAGATGATTTTTCTTGAAAATGTCCCTCTAGTGAATTAAGCATGTTTGGGATGAATTTTCCTTGAAACTCTTGTATATATATGAAACGAGCATATATTCCATTAATAAGAATAATTTTAGACTTGATAAATTAGTTTTCTTGAATTCTTGAGTTGTTGCTATATTACGGAATTCCCGTGTTGTTGGAATGAGTCGAATTCTCTATTAGCTGCTTAATAGTTCAGTTTAGTTAGAATGTAGAATCCCTTCAGAACTATGCAGAAATTGTCAACTAATTAGTTTGACTCTAGAAATTCTCGAGGTGTCAGTAGTACCTCCCAGATATCATAATTAGAATCAGAATTTAGTTATTGGTCCATTAGGGGGTCATGGCATTTTAGTATATAGCTCTGACCAGCCCTAGGACCCCAGTTCAGTTACAACTTGTTCTTAGATGGTTACAACACTTTCAGATAAGCAGCTCTGACCATTCTAGAACCCAGTTTCAGAATCTGGTCCGATAAGACTCTTAGGGTACTTTCAGTTATAAGTCTTTGACTAGTCTTGGGCCCTAGTTTCGAGCTATCAGCCTAGTAGTTTAGTTTAGGATTTCTAGTGGGAGTAGGACTTAGCACCGAGCAGGCCGGGGTTCCAGCGCACCCAGGTTCCCAGAACTACGTTGCCAGTGTAGGTTATAGTTATAGATTATTGGCCTGATTGGCCCCAGACTTTTTTGATCAGCCCGTTCATGCCTCTATACTCTAGGAAGGTATATTGGGTCCTACTGGTGGGGTGATACATCGGAGTCCACGTCTAGCTCACGTGGTTATATGTCGGTTACAAACTCTCCCACTAGTCAGTCTAGTCTAGTTTCAAAATAAGAATCTCAATCCAGTTTTAGATCTATCCGTTTAGTTCAGTTTAGTACAATATTTCAGATTTGGGGCATATCTTTGACCACTAGACACGGTCATTTTGACCATCTTAGATACTTTAGATTATTTCAGTTTAGATAATTAGTGTCATTGAATGTCCTTCCAGTTCAGTTATTTACATCTATCGGTATATTCCTCTCATATACTCAGTACATTCAAAGTACTGACGCATAATTTTATGCTGTATCATTTTATGATATAAGTGTAGGTTCTCAGACTCAGCACCGCTAGCCACTGCAATTCAGATTCTCCACCTCAGTAGTGAGGTGTGAATCCTCATCATCCGAGGGCATTATTTCCTTCTTTCAGTCATTTATTAGTTTCAATTAGACTTTGAGTTAGCTGGGGGCTTGTCCTAGCAACTCCTCAGTTAGATGGCTTTCAGACAGACATGATTTTCTTTCAGAATTATCAGTATTATGCAAATGTTTTGAACTTTATGTTTTTAGACTTTTCTTTTATAAATGTTTTATGATATTATTCAAAGTTTCACTGTGCATGTTTACTTAGAATACCAGTGTATGATAGACTAAGGGTTGACTTAATGTCACTTGTGACTTCAAGTACCGTGTTACGTCCAGGGTGTAGGCTTGGGTTGTGACAAACTTGGTATCAGAGCCCTAGGTTTAGAGTATACTAGGAAAGTCTGAAAGTCGCATCGAGTAAAGTCCTTTTCATGGGTGTGAAGTGTGCCACACTTATGATGAGGAAGCTTCGAGATGTTATAAGGAAAATTCTCTTTTGTTCATATTCTTTATCGTACGTCAAAGTTCAATTCCATAAATGCCCTTCTAATTCATGCTCTGTTTCATTTCAATGAACCATGCCTCCCAGATGCGGTAACGGAAGAAGGGTCGGTAATGCCAATAGACCTGATCCACTAGCCCCGACAGCTCCTCAAGATGATTCAATTTCTACTGCAGAGTTTAGAGTGGCTATTTAGTTACTGGCTCAGGCTGTGACCAATTAGGTGAATCAGCTAGTTGTGCCGGTGAACACGAACGGGTTTGCAGCAGCTGCAAGGGTACAGGACCTCACCCGTATAAACCCTCCATTGTTTCAAGGATCTAAAGTGGGGGAGGATCACCAAGAGTTTGTAGATGAGGTCAGGAAGATTACTCGTATTATAGGTGTCAGCTCCTTTGAGAGTGCTGACATGGCTGCCTATCAGCTTAAAGGGGTAGCCCAGGTTTGGTATGAGCAATGGAAGGAGGGGCGGCTAGCGGGAGCAGGACCAGTGGAGTGGGAGGAGTTTCGCACAACTTTCCAGGATAGGTTTTTCCCTCAGGAACTGAGGGAGGCTAAGATGGCAGAGTTTATGAACCTATGGTAGGGTAACTGGACAGTGGAGGAGTATGCTGTGGAGTTTACCAGACTATCAAAGTATGCTCCAGAGGTAGTAGCCGAGCCAAGGGCTCGTATGCTGAAGTTATTTATTGGAGTATCTAATCTGGTCCTCAAGGAGTGCAGGACCGCGATGCTGATCAAGGACATGGAGCTCTCTAGCCTAATTGTTTATGCCCAACAGATTGAGGCAGAGAAGCTGAAAGATGTGGAACATAAGAACAAGCGGGCAAGAACAGGTTATTCAGATTTTGGCCACCAGAGATCTGGTAGTGGTAGCCTCCCGCAGCAGCAACAACAGCAGCAACAGTAGAGGGCCCCAACACCTAGCTCACCCAGCGCCCCAACCTTTCGGTTCCGCCAGGATCGGAGGGGTGGGTCATCTGACACTCAGTCTCAGGCTCATAGTACAGGGAACAGGTATCCAGTTTGCCCCAAGTGTGGCAAGTATCATCCTGGAGAGTGTCTACAGGGCAGAGAGGGCTATTTTGGTTATGGACAATTCGGACATCGAATTAAGAAATGTCTGTCAGTAGGACGGGGAAGATCATAATCCACTACCTCACTAGCTCCAATAGGCTGACCAGCTCAGCGTGCTAATTCATCAGGTATAGATGGCGGTCAGCGCCAGAATCGTTTCTATGCTCTATCTTCTCATCAGGATCAGGAAAGCTCGCCTGACGTAGTTACTGGTATGTTATGTCTCTTCCATATAGACGTATATGCCCTCTTAGATCCAGGAGCTACTCTTTCATTTGTAACTCCATATATAGCGGTTCAGTTCAATATAAGTCCAGAGGTCCTCTCAGAACCATTTACAGTCTCCACCCCAGTTGGCGAGTCAGTTAGAGCCAGCCGGGTGTATGGAAATTGCCCAGTCTCAGTCCTGAACAAACTAATTCTAGCTGACCTCATAGAGCTAGACATGGTCGACTTCGACCTTATTCTCGGCATGGATTGGTTACACTCCTGCTATGCCTTAGTTGATTGCAGAAGTAGAGTTGTCAAGTTCCAGTTTCCTAATGAGCCAGTATTAGAATGGACGGGCAACAGTTCAATGCCTAAGGGTAGGTTTATTTCCTACCTTAAGGCTCAAAAACTCATTTCCAAAGGATGTCTATATCATCTGGTTCGAGTCAAGGATTCTAACTCTGGGACCCCAGCCATCCAGTCAGTTCCAGTTGTCAGTGAGTTCCCAGATGTATTTCCTGAAGATCTTTCCGGAGTTCCCCCTGAATAGGAAATAGACTTCAGAATAGATCTCCTCCTAGGTACTCAGCCTATCTCCATCCCTCCTTATAAAATGGCTCCAGTTGAGCTTAAGGAGTTGAAGGAGCATCTAAAAGATCTTCTTGACAAAGGTTTTATCAGACCCAACATCTCTCCCTGGGGTGCTCCAATGCTATTCGTGCGTAAGAAAGACGGTACCCTCAGAATGTGCATAGATTACCGTCAGCTGAACAAGGTCACAGTTAAGAACAAGTACCCTCTGACTAGAATTGATGATCTGTTTGATCAACTTCATGGAGCCAGTTGTTTCTCCAAGATTGATCTCAGGTTAGGGTACTATCAGTTAAGAGTTAGAGAGAGTGACATATCGAAGACAACATTCAGAACTCGGTATGGTCACTATGAGTTTGTGGTGATGTTCTTTGGACTCACAAACGCCCCTGCAGCCTTTATGGACCTGATGAACAAAGTATTCAAGCAGTATCTAGATATGTTCATCATTGTATTTATAGACGACATTCTGGTATACTCTAGAAATGAGGAAGAGAATGCAGATCACCTAAGGATAGTTCTTCAAACATTCAGAGACCGCCAACTGTTTGCCAACATTCAGTAAGTGCAAATTTTTGTTGAAGTCCGTGACTTTGTTGTGTCACGTGGTCTCAGGTGAAAGAATACAGATAGATCCTCATAAAATAGTAGCAGTGAAGGATTGGCCCAGACCTACCTCTCCTACTGAAATTAGGAGCTTCCTCAGCTTAGCGGGTTATTATCGACGGTTTGTGGAAGGTTTCTCCTCCATAGCATCTACCCTGACCAAGTTAACCCAAAAGAAGGTGAAATTTCAGTGGTCGAATGAGTGTGAGAAGAGTTTTCAGAAGTTTAAGACTCGACTCACTACCATTCCAGTGTTAACCTTGCTGAAAGGATCAGATGGGATGGTTGTTTGTTGTGATGCTTCCAGAGTTGGACTCAGTTGCGTTCTAATGTAGCGGGGCAAAGTGATAGCCTACACCTCCAGACAACTCAAAGTTCATGAGAAGAGTTATCCAACTCATGAATTGGAGTTGGCAGCGGTGGTATTCGCGTTAAAAATATGGAGACACTACTTGTACGGGGCTCACATGGATGTGTTCATGGATCACAAGAGCCTTCAGTGTGTATTCAGCCAGAAGGACCTAAACCTGCATCAGAGGCGGTGGTTGGAGCTACTAAAGGACTATGACATGACTGTGCTGTATCATCCAGGCAGGGCCAATGTGGTGACTGACGCCCTAAGCAGACGGTCTATGGGAAGTGTAGCTCACATTGAGGAGGACAAGAGGGATCTAGCGAAAGAAGTTCACAGGCTAGCCCGATTAGGGGTGCAATTGGTGGATTCAGCTGAAGGTGGCATAGTAATGCAAAGCGGGTCGGACTCATCCTTGGTAGTTGAAGTTTAGTCTAGACAAGATGAAGACACAGTTCTACGTAAACTTAAAGAAGCAGTTCTTAGAAAGGAGGTTGATTTGTCCCAAGGGGGAGATGGAGTGCTTCGTTATCAGGGCAGGTTGTGTGTACCGGATGTTGGTGAGTTGAGACAACAGATACTGGCTGAGGCACACAGCTTGAGATACACCATTCACCCCCCGGCTACCAAAATGTACCGCGATTTGTGGAATATTTACTGGTGGAACGACATGAAAAGAGACATTGCTGAATTCGTAGCCAAGTGCCCAAACTACCAGCAAGTCAAGGTAGAGCATTAAAGGCCCGGAGGCATGACCCAAGATATCAGTATACCCACGTGGAAGTGGGAATAAGTGAATATGGATTTCATTATGGGTCTACCTTGGACTCACCAACTGGTAGTTTATCGGAGACTAAGTTAGCTCATTTCCTCCCTGTTAAAACCATAGACTCAGCTGAGGACTATGCCAAACTTTACATCTGATAGTTAGTTAGACTCTATGGGGTGCCTTTTTCTATCATTTCAGATAGGGGAATGCAGTTCACCTCACACTTCTGGAAGTCCTTTCAGAAGGGACTTGGCACTCAGGTCAAACTCAGCATTGCTTTTCACCCACAGACCGATGGGCAAGTGGAGAAGACCATTCAGACCCTAGAAGATATGCTAAGAGCGTGCGCAATTGATTTTAAGAGTAATTGGGATGACTACTTGCCTCTTATTGAGTTCGTGTACAACAACAACTACCATTATAGCATCCAGATAGCCCCATTTGAAGCATTGTATGTCAGAAGGTATAGATCTCCTATAAGGTGGTTTGAAGTTGGGGAAGCTACCTTGATAGGGCCAGACTCGGTTCACAAGGTAATGCAGAAAGTTTAACTCATCCAGAAAAGGTTGAAAACAACTTAGAGCCACCAGAAATCTTATGCTGATGCGCGGAGAAGAGTGTTGGAGTTTGTAGTTGATGACTGGACATACCTGAAAATTTCGTCCATGAAAGGAGTGATGAGATTTGGAAAGAAGGGGAAACTCAGTCCGAGGTATGTGGGACCTTATAGAAGTTTGAGGCGTATCGGTAGTGTGGCCTATGAGCTAGAGTTCCTTAAGAACTAGCAGCTGTACATCCATTTTTTCATGTGTCACTTTTGAAGAAGTGCATCGAAGATCCAACCTCAGTTGTGCGATTGGACAGTGTAGGAATATATGATAGTCTCTCATATGAGGAAGTTCCAGTCCAGATCCTTGACCGTTAGGTTCGTAAGCTGAGGAACAAGGAAATATCTTCAGTCAAGGTGTTTTGGTGAAATCAGCAGGTTGAGGGAGCTACGTGGGAGGCAGAAGCGGATATGATGGCCAAATACCCGCACTTGTTCTCTACCGACTCTGTTGTACCTTGAAATGTTAATTTTGCCTTAGGAACTGATCTAGTAGTTGAATTAAATTCATGTGTATAAGTTTCTTTTACGACTTTGGATGTATGTATGAAAAGTAAATTCAGTTCAGTTTTGTATTTTTGAAACGAAGGTAGTCATTCCGGCAGTTTTGGAGTTAAATGAGCAGTATTTGGAGATTTTGATTGTTAATTTTTTGGTTTCTATGAGTTTTCTAACATTCGAGGATGAATGTTTCCAAGGAGGAGATATTGTAACACCCCGGAAGCTCAAAATTAATATCTGGGACTCAAATAAAAAAATTTGGAAAACTGTAGAAATGTTGCTAAATGACCCACCGAACGTGTTGTTAAGGGACCCAACGACTCGTTAGGTCAATCGTGAGAAGGATGCCTAAGAAAAAGTCAGTGTTCCCAATGGACAACCTCACGATTTGTGGTCAGGTCTCACGACTCGATGAGTCACTTGTTGTCACACCGGAATCCAGAAAATTGAGAAGTTGGTAGTGTACTTGACGAATGGGGGCAACGAGTCGCGGTCCCTAGTAACGACTCGTTATATCCCCCGTTACCAGCCCCAGTTAATTTTTTTGCCAGTGTATCTGACGGGCATGACCACGAGTCTTGGTCAGTCACCACGACCCATTAGGTCACCCGTTAGGGTCACCTGACAGTTTTTCCCAGCGATTTCCTAAGGGTTATTTAGTAATTTTATGCCCTCCCAATCTTTACACTACGTCGTTTTAGCATTTATTTCAGATGTTTTAGTGGGGGTAATGAGCTCTTTTCCTCATTCCCCACTCAAACTTTCACGAAGCAGAACGTAGAGTTCCTCTCAAAGCAGTTCAGAGCCTCAGCTAGGGTAGATCTTTCTTCTTCGATTCTTCAGCAATTTCTCCAAGCTTCTTCGTCAAGTATGTGGGTATTCAACAAGGGAAACTATTCTTCCCTTGTCTCCCCCCAAAATTCTTCCATAACTTCTCAATTAGTTTTAGCCCTGAGTTTTCGAATACGAAGAAATTACATGTTATTATTCGTCAATCTCCCATAGAATGATATTCTCATGTATTATTGATATGAATTCCATTAGTTCTTACTTAAATTATCGAGATTCTTGCAAGAATGAATTGAAGCCCTGAATTCTTGTATGAAGATGATTTTTCTTGAAAATGTCCCTCTAGTGAATTATGCATGTTTGGGATGAATTTTCCTTGAAACTCTTTTATATATATGAAACGAGCAGACATTCCATTGATAAGAATAATTTTAGACTTGATAAATTAGTTTTCTTGAATTCTTGAGTTGTTGCTATATTACGGAATTCCCGTGTTGTTGGAATGAGTCGAATTCTCTATTAGCTGCTTAATAGTTCAGTTTAGTTAGAATGTAGAATCCCTTCAGAACTATGCAGAAATTGTCAACTAATCAGTTTGACTCTAGAAATTCTCAAGTTGTCAGTAGTACCTCCCATATATCAGAATTAGAATCAGAATATAGTTATTGGTCCATTAGGCGGTCATGACATTTTAGTATATAGCTCTGACCAGCCCTAGGACCCCAATTCAGTTACAACTTGTTCTTAGACGGTTACAACACTTCCAGATAAGCAGCTCTGACCAGTCTAGAACCCAGTTTCAGAATCTGGTCTGATAAGAATCTTAGGGTACTTTCAATTATAAGTCTTTGACTAGTCTTGGGCCCCAATTTGAAGCTATCAGCCTAGTAGTTTAGTTTAGGTTTTCTAGTAGGAGTAGGACTTAGCATCGAGCGGGCCGGGGTTCCAGTGCACCCAGGTTCCCAGAACTACATTGCCAGCGTAGGTTATAGTTACAGATTATTGGCCTGATCGGCCCCAGACTTTTGTGATCACCCTATTCATGCCTCTATACCCTAGGAAGGTATATTGGGTCCTACTGGTGGGGTGATACGTCGGAGTCCACGTCTAGCTCACGTGGTTATATGTCGGTTACAAACTCTCCCACTAGTCAGTCTAGTCTAGTTTCAAAATAAGAATCTCAGTCCAGTTTTAGATCTATCAGTTTAGTTCAGTTTAGTATAATATTTCAGATTTGGGGCATATCTTTGACCACTAGACACGGTCATTTTGACCATCTTAGATACTTCAGATTATTTTAGTTTAGATAATTAGTGTCATTGAATGTCCTTCCAGTTCAGTTATTTACATCTATCGGTATATTCCTCTCACATACTCAGTACATTCAAAGTACTGACGCATAATTTTATGCTGTATCATTTTATGATATAAGTGTAGGTTCTCAGACTCAGCACTGCTAGCCACTGCAATTCAGATTCTCCACCTCGGCAGTGAGGTGTGAGTCCTCATCATCCGAGGGCATTATTTCCTTCTTTCAGTCATTTATTAGTTTCAATTAGACTTTGAGTTAGCTAGGGGCTTGTCCTAGCAACTCCTCAGTTAGATGGCTTTCAGACAGACATGATTTTCTTTCAGAATTATCAGTATTATGCAAATGTTTTGCACTTTATGTTTTCAGACTTTTCTTTCATAAATGTTTTATGATATTATTCAAAGTTTCACTGTGCATGTTTACTTAGAATACCAGTGTATGATAGACCAAGAGTTGACTTGGGGTCACTTGTGACTTCAAGTACCGTGTTACGTCCAGGGTGTAGGCTCGAGTCATGACAGAATGCTCCTGCAACTTTTATGGACCTGATGAACAGGGTGTTCAAGCCATATCTAGACATGTTCGTGATTGTGTTCATAGATGACATCCTTATATACTCTTAGAGCGAGGAGGAGCATGCCGCTCATTTGAGGGTGTTGTTTCAGACTTTGAAGGATCGTCAATTGTATGCAAAATTCAGCAAATGTGTGTTTTGGTTAAATTCTATGGCATTCTTGGGTCATGTGGTGTCTAGTAAGGGTGTGCAAGTAGACTCACAGAAGATAGAGGCGGTGAAGAATTGGCCTAGACCATGAATCCTTCAGATATCAGAAGCTTCTTGGGCTTAGTTGGCTACTATCGGAGATTTGTTGATGTGTTTTCATCTATTACAGCACCATTGACTAAACTGACCCAGAAGAAGGTAAAGTTTCAATGGTCGGAGGCTTCTGAGAAGAACTTCCAAGAGTTGAAGGCTCGATTCACCTCAGCACCAGTGTTGTCCCTACCCGAGGGTACCGATGGGTTCATGGTGTATTGTGATGCTTCAAGGATTGGACTCGGGTGTGTATTGATGCAGAATGAAAAAGTTATAACTTACGCTTCTAGACAGCTGAAAGTGCACGAGAAGAACTACCCGATTCATGAACTCGAATTGGCAGCGGTGGTATTTGCCTTGAAGATATGGAGACACTATTTGTACGGGGTCCATGTAGATGTGTTTACGGAGCACAAGAGTTTAAAATATGTCTTTACCCAGAAGGATCTAAATCTATGGCAAGGAGGTGGTTAGAGCTACTTAAGGATTATGACATGAGTGTTCTTTATCATCCGGGCAAGGCTAATGTAGTAGCAGACGCACTTAGTAGAATCTCTACGGAGAGTGTGTCCCATGTGGATGATGGGATAAAGGAACTGGTATAGGATGTGCATCGACTTGCAAGGTTGGGAGTTCGTTTGGTTGACTCGACCAATAGCGGTGTTATTATTCAGAATGGATCAGAGTCATCCTTGATGACTGATGTAAAAGCTAGACAAGACGAGGACCCTAATTTGATAAAGTTAAAGAAAGTCGTTCAGAATCAAAAGGTAGAGGTCTTCTACAAAGGGGGATATGGTGTGCTTCGATATCAGGGTCGCTTGTGTGTCCCTGACGTTGATGATTTAAGGAATCAGATGTTACACGAGGTTCACGGTTCTAGGTATTCAATCCGTCTAGGTTCAACAAAGATGTACTATGACTTATGAGAAGTCTATTAGTGGAATGGCATGAAGAAATACATCGCATAATTTGTAGCTAAGTGTCCAAACTGTCAGCAAGTGAAGGTTGAGCATCAAAGACTGAGAGGTGTGCTTCAAGATATCAGTATCCCCACTTGAAAGTGGGAGGAAATCAACATGGACTTCATCATAGGGTTGCCTCGCACTCGTCGATTGTATGACTCCATTTGGGTTTTTGTATAGAGGTTGACCAAAGCCACTCATTTTCTACTGATCAAAACAATGGATTCGGCAGAGGATTATGCCAAAATATACATTTGAGAGCTAGTTTGGTTACATGGAGTGCCCTTGTCCATCATATCAGATAGAGGTACCCAATTTACATCTCAGTTTTAGAAGTCGTTACAAAAAGGACTTGGTACTCAAGTTAAGCTTAGTACAACATTTCACCCGCAAATAGATGGTCAAGCAGAGCGGACAATTCAGACTCTCGAAGACACGTTGAGAGCATGTGTGATTGACTTCAAGGGTAGTTGGGGTGACTATTTGCCTCTTATTGAGTTTGCATACAATAACAGCTATCATTCTAGCATTCAGATGGCTCCGTTTGAGGCTCTCTATGGGCGGAGATGTAGATCGCCTATTGGTTGGTTTGAGGTCTGTGAAGCTGCGATGATAAGGCCATATTCAGTACATGAGGCCATGGAGAAAGTTCAGCTCATACAGGATAGGTTGAAAACAACTCAAACTCACCAAAATCCTATGCCGATGTGAGTAGGAGGGAACTTGAGTTCGAAGTTGATGACTGGGTGTTTCTAAAAGTGTTCCCCATGAAGGGAGTAATGAGATTCAGAAAGAAAGAAAAACTCAGTCCTCGTTATATTGGCCCTACCGAATGGTAAAGCGGGTTGAAAAGGTGGCATATGAATTGGAGTTGCCCTCAGAATTATCTTCTGTTCATTCTATTTTTCATTTATCTCTCTTAAAGAAGTGTTTGGGTGATCCAGCGCTAGTTGTCCCGGTGGATAGTGCTGGTGTGAAAGACAACCTTAGTTATGAGGAGGTTCTGGTGGAAATACTGGATCCGCAGGTTCGAAGGCTAAGAAATAATGAAGTAGCTTCAATTAAAGTTTTATGGAGGAATCATCATGTTGAGGGAGCTATGTAGGAAGCCGAAGCAGACATGATGGTTAGATACCCACATTTATTCTCTACCGGCTCAGTTCCAGCTTGAGGTATTTGTTTTTGCCCTAAAACTCTACTCAGTTTCATGTTTAGTTCACGTGCCCCAGTTTCTTTCATGTATATGGATGTATGTATGATTCATGAATTCAGTTCTGACGTGTAGTTTAAATCGGAGCTAGTCATTCCGTCAGTTTTCAGCTTAGATGATCGGTATTTAAATATGATGATTGCATTTCTATGCTTTTTTGTATGTTTTCCAACATTCGAGGACAAATGTTCCCAAGGGGATATATTATAATTCCCCGGAAGTCCGATTAGACCCGGGAGTTGAAACGGAGAAAACTGAAAAATCTACACCAGGTCATAGAACGAGTCGTTCTATGACTAGGAATGACCACGAGTCGTTAAGTGACTCGTGGTGAGGTGCTGGATTTATGTTCTGGTATTTGAGATTTTGGGTCACCACGGGCATGACCACAAGTCGTGGTCAGACCTCACGATTCGTTGTGTCAGTCATGGTCAAGATAGGTTGAGGGTCAATGGTTTTTAGGTAGTGAGGACCATGTGGGGTGACCACGAGTCGTGGTCTCCATTAATGATTCGTAAGGTCCTCCGTGGCGAGCCTCAGGTGAATTTGGACAGTGTACATCACGAGTCCTGACCACGAGTCGTGGTCCAAGGCGACGACTCGTCCAGTCCCTCGTTAGGACCGGCAGTCTATTTTTCCCTTCGAGTTTATTAAGGGATTTTCGGTAATTCCTATGGTCCTAAGGCCTAAACTACGTCATTTTAAGCTCAGTTATTAGGGTTTTTAAAGTGTAAAACCTATCCCAAGCCTTACCATTACATGCATGCAAGACTAGGAGGCTCTTAGAGGTGATCAAAGCTTAAATCCATCAATTCTTCGTCAATTTCTTTTGGGTGTTCAAGGAAGACAGAAAACTCAATCTACCCAAGTGTGTGAGGCCATGAATGAGAGCTCCTTTCACTCTCATGCCCTAAACTCTTCTCAAATTTCATGTATTTCAATTCTAGAATACAAGTTTCATGATCTATGAGGTTTATCCCAATTCTTGTGAAATTCTCTATGATCCACCTATGAGTCAATTCCTTTAATATATTAAATCACGTTTTATGATCTATGGGCAGATTTTATGACTATTTTGTATATAAATTTATAGATTTGAATTTAAATCCAATTATGCCCAATCATGTATGTTTTTATGAAAAGTCAAGTTATGATTTCATTATGATCTTGATTTAAATTAGCCCAATTATGATTTATGACTTAGGATATGATTCCTTTCAAACACTCATCATGAATTTATGAATATTAAGTATATACATGTTTTACAAGTATGCATGAACCTCATGATTTATGATTTATGATTATGGCTGACTCACGGGCCTTACTTTCATGGCTAGTTCACGTATTTCAGGCATGCTTATGATTATCATGATTTTACTAGCCTATGAATCTCATGTATGTTATCCTATGAGCACTATATATATTTTGGGAGTAGTATTTAACACCGAGTAGGTTCTGGGCTCAGGTTTTGCCGCAAATCTCAAAACTACGTGCCATTGTAGGTCACGATGGGACCTCCCTTGAGACTGTCCCCTTTTCCCTATTGGGCCTTTCATGAGTGATATTGTTCAGTCGTTTGTTGGGTATAAAACTTACACGCAAGTGCACGTGGTCGAACAAGTAGTAAAGTGGCTTAAGTAAGCCAAGTATCGATCCCACAGGGACTGGGATGAAGTGCAATCTGCTCAAGTGTACTATATTTCAATTCTAAAAATGCAGACAACAGTGTAACCAAGAGTTTGATATTTTGATTTCTAATAATTATGCTAAGTCTAAAACAATTAGCTAATGTGAGTCTGAACTATGAATGTGAGCGTGCTGAGGTTAAACAAACATGTAATGAAATTAATTGTCGATATAATTTGGTTAGCCTTTTCCTCCGGTTGCTAGTCAAGAACTATTGCCAATGGATTAAAACTCTCGTATTTAACCCAACTTAAGAATCATGAACCGTCCACTACATTTCTGTGATTAAACGAAAATTTATGTTCTAGCCATACAAACCCGGTTCCTAAATTGACTAATACGACTTTCAGGTATATTTCTATCCTGAAGGTAAATCAATTCCCAATTTTCCCAAACCAAGAAAAGATCATATCCTATTAATTCACAACTTTCCAATTTCTTGCTCTCTCGAGTGAAACCGGACTTTTTAGATGTACATTAACGTAGGCCACACATTAATGCAGTAAGAACAAGAATTAATAGAACAACCATGGAAGAAAAGATGAAAAACCAATATGATCAACAATCACATTTCACTACAATTGTTCATAACCTATGCAAGAAGATGAATTAGCCACTCATTTGTGGATTAAACATCGTTAAATGAGTGTTAAACATACAAGCAATTGAATACAAGGAGAAGGAAAGAGAGAAAAACCCTGATAATTTCGTCCCCTCAACTGCCTGTAACCCACTTTCTTTCTCCACCAAGTCAGAAATTAAAAATGAACCTAAGTGTTCTATTTATACTAGTGGGAATTTTTCCCGAAATAACAAGCAACGTGACACGCTACCGACGCGGACCTTCACTGGAACTGGGGGTCCAGGAAATAAGGCCCAACGTGGCACGGCGTGCAACGCGGAGCCATGCCACTGTGCCACGGACCGATCGTGAACCCTCTCTGGAAATTGGGCGAAAATTCCCTATCCAGGCAGAAGGCCTCCGCAATGGCAGCGTGACACGGCTCCATCGCGGAGCCCCTTTATTTTATGCTTTCCAATGCCTTGTCCCTTGCTCACATCCTAGTCCAACCCCGATATCTTCCAACATGCATTTTAGCTTGCCGAAATTACATTTTTCCTGCAAAACAATGCTAATCATGTTGGTTAGTATAAATTCACATTTTATTACCAATTACATGAGAATGTATAAACATTGATAGATAAACAAGGCTAAAATGACACCTTTGAGTATCACTTGGGCATATAAATTTGCCCAAGATCACTTACCCCACACTTAAATCCTTGTTCGTCCTCGAACAACAATCTTACACCTCATGCAATTTACATCCCAACCTCGCTACTTTGGTTCGACAATTTAGGTTACGGTCATACCGATTATTCAATACAGCAAATCATCAAGAAAACATGCATGGTCCTATCAATGCAATGACCTTCAATACATCAAGACCTCCTAGACTTAAGAATCGACTCTCGATATTGGCAAACTCATGCAAATCAGCTGATCAAGACATCCGACACGAAAGTTAATCTCTCATCAAGCATGTGCCCTTACAACACGAGAGAATTTTCCCCTTTTTGATTATATGAACTCACAAAATTTCAAGCAGGGGCATATAAACACAATTTCGCTCTCTCTCCCAAAAGAATTCGCATGCATCATGTCATGACCCATAAGCTTGCCTTTAGTGTACTACTCCACTAATAAAAGAAGTGTGATGTAAGATCACGTAGGACTTTAACAGGTTGTAATGGAAGCTACGGAACTACTAAGTATTGGGATAACCAATAATAGCCACTAGCAACCTTAAGTGCCTTTTCAACACATCCCATCAAACTCATGGACATTGTTTCTTTCTTCATCCTCCCATTCTTGACGTTTTTCTTTAGTTCGGCCCATCTTATTAAGCACACTTGATACAACAACAAAGATTGTTCATGCACCTTCATTATAGTTTATTTATAACAAGTGCACCTTCAACCTTTTCTTTTCCTCCATCACTCGGCTTTTCTATTCTTTTCACCATTCTCACTCTTTGACACTTTGGGAAAATGATTTTCTCTTCTTAAGCGCTTAAGAGTTTTGGATCAAACTTATGGCTAATGAAAAGAAGGGATTAAGCTCAGTTTACACTTTTTGATGAAAGAAAAAATTAATAGGCTAAAGGCTCAACGGGCTGACTAGGGTACACAATCCAGGCGGGTACGACAATGAAAAATAGAAACTTTCGGTTAAAAACAAAGAAATGCCTACATCCTTTCCTACAATACACCTCCTTCATTTCGTTTTGTACACACACCAGGCAAGTTCTAGACACTTCACAATAGCATGGAATAACAAAACCTCACTTCACACTTATTGGACATGCTCAATTCAAGATGTATTCACAGACTCTTCAATCAGCTAATTACAGAAATTCAAATATTAAGCCTCAATCACACTGAATCGAACTCTATGGCCTAGGCATCTCAACATATTTACAAAGTTGCATGCTTTCATACGAATCACATTTGCATTTCAAATATCATGTACAACACGCAACCATAATTCCGCAACCATAAAGTAACTACAGGTTATGGGATGCAACCCACAAAAGAAAAACAACTGAAAAGTAATTGAAAAACCTACTCCTAACGACTACATTTCCCTTAAGACGGTCGTCATCCATCCATCATAGGGAACGGTCACTAACTAGGACTTCGGTTCAATGGGACCATTCTCGGTAAAAGAACCGAAAACAAACGCCGAGAAACCCAAGAATTGAAAAAAAAAATTAAAAATATCGATCATTTCGATGTTAAAAATATGTACAAAATCTGCTAGCAACATTCAGCAACACACAACAGGTTCACATATATTTGCAATACAGAACAACAACTTACAATCACAAATCACAGGGTCAGGAAATTCTGTTCACAGCACAACAACAGATTAGGACTGTTCGGCAGTGTTTGCTATAGGTGTAAAACCGACACGCAAGTGCACGTGGTCAAACAAGTAATAAAGTGGCTAAGTAAGCCAAGTATCGATCCAAGGAGACTCAGGATAAGTAAAATTTCCTAAGTACACTATATTCTTATCTTACTTCTAATTATGCTAACAACAACGTAACCAACAGTTAAATAAGTTTTTGTTTATAAGTTATATCTACTAAAACTATTAACAATTATTTACTGTGAATTTAAACTATGGATATGAGCATGCCAAGGTTAAGAACAAGTAATGAACTTGATTGTAATCATAATTCGGTTATTCTTCTCTTCATGTTGCTAGCCAAGAACATTAGCCTAGAAATTAAAACTCTCGTATTTAATTTCACTTTAGAATCATAAACCATCCGTCTACATTTCTGTGATCAAATGCAATTTATGACCTAGCAATACAATTCCGGTTCCTAAATTGACTAATACGGCTTTCAAGTATATTTCTATCAGGAAAGCACATCAAAACCCAATTTTCCCAAATCAAGTTAAGAACAATACCCTATTAATTCACAACTTTCCAATTTCGTGCTCTCTCGAGTGAAATTGGACTTTTTAGATGTACATTAATGTCGGCCACACACTAATGCAGTAAGAACAAGAATTAATAGAACAACATGGAAGAAGAAGAAGAAAACCATATCATTAACAATCAAAATTCATCACCATTGTTCGAAACCTTAGCAAGGAAGAGAATTAGCCACTCATTTGTGGATTGATCATCCTAAAACAAGTGTAAATCATACATACAATTGATTGAAAGAAGAAAGGAAGAGAAGAAATCCCTTAGCTTTTTCGTCCCTCAACTGCTTCTAACCCACGTCCTTGCTCCACCAAGTCTGAACTAATTAAAATAAACCTAAGTGTGCTATTTATACTAGTGGGAAATTTTTCCCGGAATAACAAGCAACGTGTCACGGAGGCCAACGCGGAGCACTGCCTCCGTGACACGGCGTGGACGCGGACCTTCACTGGAAATCCAGGGTCCGGTAAATTAGCCTTAACGTGGCACGGAGGCCAACGCGGAGGCCTATCTCCGTGCCACGGAGCTGTCGCGAGGCCACACTGGAATTTGCCATTTAATTTCCTCTCCAGGCAGTGTGCCTCCGCGATGGTAGCGTGGCACGGCTCCATCGCGGAGCCCCCTATACTTTGTGCATTCTAATGTCTTTTCCACGCTCGCATCCAAGTCCAACTCCGATATAGTTCCAACATGCATTTTAGCTCCTAAAAATCATATTTACCTGCAAAACAAATGCTAATCATGTTGGTTAGTATAAATTCGCATTTTATTACCAACTACATGAGAATATATACACATTGCACAACAAACAAGGCGAAAATGATACGTTTGAGTATCACTTGGGCATATAAATCTGCCCAAGATCACTTACCCCACACTTAAATCCTTGTTCGTCCTCAAACAACACATACACAACTCATGCAAATTACATCCCAACCTTTATCACTATGGTGCGACAATTTACACTACGGTCATACCGATTATTCAATTTTTGCAAATCATCAAGAAAACATGCATGGTCTTACAATGCAAATGACCTTTCATACATCAAGACTTCCTAGACTTTAAGAATCGACTATCGATATCGGCAAACTCATGCAAATCAGCTAATCAAGATATCCGACATGAAAATCAATCTTTTATCAAGCATGTGCCCTCACAACTCAAGAGAATCTTCCCCTTTATGTTCATGCAACACACAAACATTCAAGTAAGGGCATATAAAAATTAATTTCACTCTCTCCCAAAAGAATTCACATGCATCATGTCATGACCCATAGGCTTGCCCTTAGTGTATTACTCCACTAATATAAAGAAATGCACTGTAAGATCACGTAGGACTTTAATGGGTTGTAACGGAGGCTATGGAACTAGTATGTATATTGGATTAGCCAATAATAGTCACTAGCATCCTTAAGCGCCTTTTCAACACATTCCCATCGACTCATGGATATTGTTCTTCTTTTTCTCTTTTTCATCATCCCATTCATGCTGGTTTACTTTCGTACGGCCCATTTCATCCAACACACTTGACACAATACCAAGGGTTTTCATGCACCTTCATTCTCATTTAAGTATAACAAGTGCCTCTTCAACCTCTTCTTCCCTTTCCTCACTCCACTTTTCTTTTTCTTTTCACTCTTCTCACTCTTCCACACTGTGGGAAAAGAATTTTCTTTTCTTCTTAAGCGCTTAAGATTTTTGTATAGACTTTACGGCTAATGAAAAGAAGTAATAAAGCTTAGTTTATACAATTTTGGACAAAAGAAAGAAAGAAACGGCTAAAGGCTCAACGGGCTGACTAGGGTATACAATCACATAAAAAGGTAGAGTATGACAAGAAAGAAAAATAGAAACTCTCGGTTAAAACAAAGAAATGCCTACATCCTTTCCAACACTACACCTCTTTCATTTCGTTTTGCACACACACCAGGCAAGTTCTAGACATTTCACAATAGCATGGAATAACAATACTTCACTTCACACACTTCATGCACATGCTCGATTCAAGATGCATTCACAGACTCTTTAATTAACCAATTACATGAATTCAAAAATTAAGCCTCAATCATACCGAATCAAATTCTACAGCCTAGGTAACTCAACATATTTACAAGATTGCATGCTTTCAAACGAATCACTTTCACATTTTGAACATCAGTTACAACACGCAACGAAATTTTGCAACCATAAAGCAACTACAGGTTCATTGATGCAATCCACCAAAGAAAAACTGAAAACAAATTAAAAATCCTACTCCTATAGACTACATTTCCCTTAAGACGGTCGTCATCCATCCATCATAGGGAACGGTCACTAACTATGACATCGGTTCAAAGGGACTATTCTCGGTATAAGAACCGAAAACAAACTCCGAGAAACCCCAAAATAAAAACTGAAATTTTTTTGCAAAACATCGATCATGTCGATAGAAAAATATTTACAAAATATTTTGATAAGTGCAAAATATTTTCGCAAAAATTTTGAAAAATATCAATCATTTCGATAAGAAAGAAATATTTACAAAATATTTACCTTGACAACCATAACTTTTCACAACACACATCATTAACCACAAAAAAAAAATATATATATATATATACAGATACAACACAAATCAGTTCACAACAGGGAAACATAAACATACATACAAACCAAGGAAAAAGCATACAGCAGATTAGCCCAGCCCCCAGCACCTAACTACTTCCCACCCCACACTTAAATCGAACACTGTCCCCAGTGTTCACAAAAATACAAAGAACAAAATTTCGGGTGGTGGAACTCCCTGCTCAGTCGAAATATTCGACTTCTTCATCCGGTGCTGCTGCCTCGTCGCCCATGTCTGAGTCAGCTCCATCGTCATCATCGGACTCCACATCGGAGTCCTCCCGACGTGTCTCCTCGTCAGTGGGGACATCGTCATCAGTAGGCTCAACGAAGGCTGGTCCCACTCGGCATAATGCTCTGGCGTTCTCGCCAAATGGGTAATCTAGCTCCAACTGCCATAATTCTTCCTCGGTGGCTGGTCTCCCACCAATCCGTAGCTGAAGCATCTGCATGCCAAACATACGTGCCATGTACTGATCGTCACGAGCATGTCGCTCGCCTAAAGTCAGCACTGGCCCGTGTGTGGTGTCAGGGGCCTTAGTTTTTGTCACATCGAGGGCCCTCCACTCCAACTGCGGGATATAATCCAAAGCCTCTTCCTCGACATCGAGGCCTCAGAGGAAGGTGGTGATGAGTCCGCCGAACCCGTATCTATGGCCCTAGTGTAGTCTGGCTCTCTTCATGGCGGATATAATAACCGCCCCAACATTAATCTCTAGCCCTTTCATAAGGGCATACACCAAGCAAACACGATCCCGAGTCACATCCGTCATGTGAACTCCCGGGATCAAGCACGAACATACAATTTTCAGCCATATTCTGGCCTCCCTATTCATCTGCGAATAAGGCAGAGTCTGGTGGTAACCCCTCTCCTTATGTCTACTCCATCGGGCTGTGGATCGAGCCCCACACAACGTATCTGATTTCGACGTACGGTGGGGTGATGTTTAGATGGCGGAGAACGTGAGCATCCGTGTCCCGCGCTCCAACGATGGCATTAAATTGCCGGGGTTCCAGAGTGACAATCTGCCCTCTGATTTTTATTGTGTGGCTTCTGATGGCCGGGTTCCAATTTGCGTAGAACTCCCAGACCAAATGTAGGTTGCACTCCTTGGGGTCCTGGAATATAAAGCTGAGTCCAGCTGCCTCAATCCTTTGCACAATACGGGGGAACTCCTGTGCTAGTGGTTCCCGTGCAATATGTTCCTCTGGGAAGTATTTGCTTTCCTTATGCTTAGCATACCACTTCTTCCCTTCTTCGGTAACCCACCTTGTTCCGTATTGGCGGCGTTGGCCGCACGGAACAACTGGTGCAGCTAGGACTGCGGTGCCCATTCTCATTCTCTTTCTACCGGTGCCTGAGGTAGAAGCACCTTTGCCTTTATCCTGCCTACTAGCCATTGTACCTCTCAATGTACACAAACAAGCACAACGTTAAGCTAAATACATGTTAACTTCGGCTAAGGTCGGGTTACACAACGTTTACCCCACACTTAGTCCTTAGCTACTTTTACAAACTACGGCAAGGATAACTCAATTTACACCAAAACAATCAACTATACAATTTATGCTTAGTGCGTTCACAAAAATTTCGACAACATAACGCTTAGCGTACTACTCAGACTTCATACAGCTAATTCCCATCCTACTATCGCTAACAATTCAACCATCGCACAAGCAATAAAAACAAAAAATAAAAACAACGACAAAAGTTCTATATATACATACAAATCCAAATAATCCAACCAATTTCCACATTTTCCACATTTTCCCCAAAAATTCGAGAATTCGTCGTCTTTTACATTCAAACAATATTTACACCGACTAATCTCAATTCCCAAACATACCCCGGCATCTAATTCACCGAATTATCAAATTACCCAAGTCAATTTCAACAACCTAAGCCCTAGAATTCAATTTTACAATCAATTTCGAATTATTCACGTAGTCGACAAGTTCAAACGCTAATAACAACATTCCGAACATTCATCAATCACAAATAATTCAATTTCATGCTCAATTGCTACATAGGATGATATATCTCACCTCACCTGCCCAAATTCGACTAAAATCGCCAAAATTTAGAGAGAAACGAGGAAAACATACCTTTACGTTGAAGAATCGAAGAAACTTGATGATTTCTTTGCTTAGTGGCGTGGCACGTTGATTGGGGAAGGGGATTTGGGATGTTTGGTCGCGGAGAGGAAAAGAAATGGGGAGAAAGGGGCAAAAATTGGGGTTAATTTAAAGAAAAACACGCGGGTCACCCGGCACCAAATATAAGGCAACGTGTCACGGAGGGTAACGCGGAGCCCCTCCTCCGTGACACGGAGCCAACGCGTTGGCTTACTGGATTTTTTTAAAAATCCGGATTTTACCTTCAACGTGTCATGGAGGGTAACGCGGAGCCCTTCCTCCGTGACACGGAGCCAACGCCCCCGTGCACTGTTTCTTCATTTTAATTATTTTTTCATACCTTGCCTTATTCTTCCCGATTCCATGCATATTTGTCTCCGTTTGACCTGAAAATCACCTCACTAAACAAAATTGGTTAGATTAATAGATTTCCCTAACTAAAATGAAAAATATTAACTAAAAAAAAAAAAAATATACCAAATCAAGAAAAGAAAAATAAAAATAAAAATTATTTACACTAAAAAAGAAAGAAAGAAAATATTTTTCACGGGTTGCCTCCCGTGCAGCGCCTGATTTACCGTCGCGGCTCGACGTCCTTTATGCTCAATTATCTACTAGGGTGATGGATGATTTGTCACTATCATTGTCCTCCCCCCAGTAGTTCTCAACCTTATCAGGTGGCCTTCCTATTAACTCTCGGGAATCATTTATTCGATTAGCGTTCCCATGATCAATCACATTGATCACCGAGAGTTCTTCATTCACCGTCGGGAGCTTAGGTGTTTTGTACACATCGAACACTTCGACCTTGTCATGTGCTCGCATTGTAAGTTGACCCGCAGCTACGTCAATTAATGCTTTTCCGGTTGCCAAAAAGGGTCGTCCCAAAATAAATGGGACTTCAGCATCTAGTTCAAAATCCAGAACAATAAAATCGACCGAAAAAATAAGGGAGCCCACTTGCACTAGAACATCCTCAACAATGCCATACGGCTTAGCTAAGGATCTGTCTGCTAATTGCAAGATTACAGTTGTAGGTCTAGGACTCCCTAGACCTAACTTTCTGAATACCGAAGATGGCATCAGATTGATACTTGCCCCCAAGTCACATAATCCATGAGCTCGGATACTCTGCCCAATAGTGAGCTGGATAGTAAAACTTCCAGGGTCTTTCAGTTTCGTGGGCAGTCTGTTTTGAATCCGGGAAGTGCATTCCTCCGTCAAAGCTACCGTGGCATACTCAGTCAAGCGACTTTTGTTAGCCACGATGTCTTTAATATATTTTGCATATTTGGGCACTCCCTGCAAGACATCAACAAGAGGTAAATTAACATGTACCTGTTTAAGCACCTCCATAAATTTCTTGAAACACGCCTCCTCCTTGTGTTTCTTGAGTCGTTGAGGGAACGGGGGTGGAGGTCTTTCTGCTTCTGCTTCTTTGGTCTTCCCCCTAACAGAACTTTGTTCCTCCTCAACTTCTGCTGCTCCTGACTTTTGAGGCAGTCTTTCTGGTTCCACCTCCTTCAACTGTAAACCAGTCCTCGTGGTCACTGCATTCACCTGCTTCAGATTAGGATCCGTGTCGCTAGGTAGTCCTCCTCTGGGTCTTGTATTTTGGGCACTAGCAAATTGCCCAAACTGATATTCAAGAGCCTTGGTCGCCAATTGATTGTTCTTCACTTCGGCTGCCAATTTAACATAGTCAGCCTGCAATTGTGCCTGATTAGCGATCATGGTTTTGAACATCTCCTCAATGGTAGGTGATGGTGGTGGAGGAGGGGCATTGTGATTTCTGAATTGAGCTTGATAGTTATGTTGCCCTCCTTGATTTCTCTGCATAACCTGACTAGAACCTTGGCCTTGTTGGTTGTTGCTACCCCACAAAAAATTTGGATGGTTCCTCCAATTTGAGTTGTATCCACTACCAAACTGCTGCTGATTTCTCTGTGCATTGCCCACAAAGTTAACAGAATCAGGATTTGCACCACAGCACTCAGCTGAATGCTCACTGCTACCACACACTTCACACCACATCTGCTGGACTGCATTGACTGAAGCTGAAGGCTGGTTCAAGTTCATATTGCTGAAGTGGTTGTTTAACTGATTTTGCAAGGCAGCTATCTGTGCAGCGATAGCTGTGAATCCATCAACTTCAAGCACTCCTGCTGCTTTCCTTGCTCCACCTCTTGATGAATCTGCATTCCATTCTGGATTGCCCTGTGAAATTCGATTGAGCAAAGTGTACAGCTCCTCATAGGTCTTTTCCAGCGCTTGCCCTCCAGCTGCTGAGTCTAACAGAATTTTAGTATGGGGTTCCAAACCCTCAATAAATGTGTGTACCAACACCTCATTGGACTGATGATGATGAGGACAGTCCCGCAACATGGATTTAAATCTTTCCCAGGCTTGATATAGATTTTCTCCCTCCCTCTATTTAAAACTTAGAATTTGACTTCTAAGTCTGGCTGTTTTACCAGAAGGAAAAAATCTAATCAAAAACATCCGTGCAAGATCATCCCACGTTGATATAGAATTGGGTGGTTCAGCTTTTAACCACCTCTTGGCTTCACCAAGTAGGGAAAATGGAAATAAGGTGAGCCGAACATAATCAGGTGACACTCCAGCGGGTATATAAGTGTCACTTATCTCCAAAAAATTCTGGAGATGTTGTTGTGGGTCTTCATGAGGGAGACCGGTAAATTGCCCGCTTGTGTGCAAGAGTTGCACCATATTCTGCTTTAATTCAAACCTCCCTCCAGGCTCTGGTTTGCGGATACTAGAATGTACATTGTTGGCATGTGGGATTGCCACCTCGCGAACCGGCCTTGCTGCTGCTTCATCGGGCACTAATACTGCCCTTACAACTGGTGGATGTTGCTGCTCCATAATAGATTGTCTGAGCAACTGCAGCTTCTCTTGTAGAGCTTCTCTACGTTGACTATGAAATTCACGTTCAGGCTCTAAGTACGATTCCACCAGCTCTTTGTCCCTTGCCAGTGTTCACAGAAATCAAGTCTGCAAAATACAGGCTAAGACCAAGTTGTTAACACTTAAGAAAATAAAACAAAAATACAGTAAATTTTCACTTAACACAATTTCACCAATTGCCTAGTCTCCCCGGCAACGGCGCCAAAAACTTGTTCGGCAGTGTTTGCTATAGGTGTAAAACCGACACGCAAGTGCACGTGGTCAAACAAGTAATAAAGTGGCTAAGTAAGCCAAGTATCGATCCAAGGAGACTCAGGATAAGTAAAATTTCCTAAGTACACTATATTCTTATCTTACTTCTAATTATGCTAACAACAACGTAACCAACAGTTAAATAAGTTTTTGTTTATAAGTTATATATACTAAAACTATTAACAATTATTTACTGTGAATTTAAACTATGGATATGAGCATGCCAAGGTTAAGAACAAGTAATGAACTTGATTGTAATCATAATTCGGTTATTCTTCTCTTCATGTTGCTAGCCAAGAACATTAGCCTAGAAATTAAAACTCTCGTATTTAATTTCACTTTAGAATCATAAACCATCCGTCTACATTTCTGTGATCAAATGCAATTTATGACCTAGCAATACAATTCCGGTTCCTAAATTGACTAATACGGCTTTCAAGTATATTTCTACCAGGAAAGCACATCAAAACCCAATTTTCCCAAATCAAGTTAAGAACAATACCCTAATAATTCACAACTTTCCAATTTCGTGCTCTCTCGAGTGAAATTGGACTTTTTAGATGTACATTAATGTCGGCCACACACTAATGCAGTAAGAACAAGAATTAATAGAACAACATGGAAGAAGAAGAAGAAGACCATATCATTAACAATCAAAATTCATCACCATTGTTCGAAACCTTAGCAAGGAAGAGAATTAGACACTCATTTGTGGATTGATCATCCTAAAACAAGTGTAAATCATACATACAATTGATTGAAAGAAGAAAGGAAGAGAAGAAATCCCTTAGCTTTTTCGTCCCTCAACTGCTTCTAACCCACGTCCTTGCTCCACCAAGTCTGAACTAATTAAAATAAACCTAAGTGTGCTATTTATACTAGTGGGAAATTTTTCCCGGAATAACAAGCAACGTGTCACGGAGGCCAACGCGGAGCACTGCCTCCGTGACACGGCGTGGACGCGGACCTTCACTGGAAATCCAGGGTCCGGTAAATTAGCCTCAACGTGGCACGGAGGCCAACGCGGAGGCCTCCGTGCCACGGAGCTGTCGCGAGGCCACACTGGAATTTGCCATTTAATTTCCTCTTCAGGCAGTGTGCCTCCGCGATGGTAGCGTGGCACGGGTCCATCGCGGAGCCCCCTATACATTGTGCATTCCAATGTCTTTTCCATGCTCGCATCCAAGTCCAACTCCGATATAGTTCCAACATGCATTTTAGCTCCTAAAAATCATATTTACTTGCAAAACAAATGCTAATCATGTTGGTTAGTATAAATTCGCATTTTATTACCAACTACATGAGAATATATACACATTGCACAACAAACAAGGCGAACATGATACGTTTGAGTATCACTTGGGCATATAAATCTGCCCAAGATCAAGGACATACAAAACAGCACAACCAGCCAGCACCTAACTACTCCCACCCCACACTTAGTTCGAACACTATCCCCAGTGTTCACAAATAATTAAAATAGCACAAAAATTGGGTGGTGGAACTCCCTGATCAATCAAAGTACTCCACTTCTTCATCAGGTGTTGCTGGTTCATATCTCATGTCTGAATCACCCCCGTCGTCATCATCGAACTCCACATCAGAGTCCTCTCGACGTGTCTCCTTGTCTGTGGGGACATCATCATCCGTGGGCTCTACAAATGCTGGCCCCACTCGGCATAGAGCCCTGGCGTTTTTGCCAAAAGGGTAATCTAGCTCGAGCTGCCATAGCTCCTCCTCTGTTGCCGGCCTCCCGCCTATCCTCAGCTGGAGCATCTGCATCCCATACATGCGAGCCATATACTAATCATCACGAGCATGTCGCTCGCCAAGTGTAAGCACTGGCCCGTGGGTGGTGTTGGGTGCCTTAGTTTTAGTGACATCTAAGGCCCGCCGCTCCATCTACGGAATATAATCAAGGGCCTCTTCCTCGACATCTAGGCCCCTGAGGAAGGTGGTTAGTAGTCCACCAAAGCCGTACCTGTGCCCCTGATGCAACCGGGCTCTCTTCATGGCGGAGATAATCACCGCCCCCACGTTGATCTCCAGCCCTTTGATCAGGGCGTACACCAGGCATACACGATCCCGGGTTACATCTGTCATATGTACCCCCGGGATTAGGCAGGAACAGACGATCTTTAGCCATATTCTGGCTTCCCTGTTCATCTGTGAATAGGGCAAAGTCTAATGGTAGCCCCTCTCTTTGTGTCTGCTCCATCTAGCTGTCGATCGGGTCCCACAAAAGGTGCGTCTGATGTTCACATATGGTGGAGTGATGTTCAACTGTCGAAGCACGTGGGCGTCTGTGTCCCGCGCCCCTATGATAGCATTGAGGTGGTGGGGCTCAAATGTGACTATTTGCCCTCTGATTTTTATGGTGTGACTTCTTAGAGTCGAGTTCCAATTGGCATAGAATTCCCGAATCAGGTGCAAGTTACATTTCTTGGGCTCTTCAAAGATGAAGTTGAGCCCAGCTGCCTCGATCCGGTGTACAATCCTAGGGAACTCCTGTGCCAACGGTTCCCGTGCTATATGTTCCTCGGGGAAGTACTTGTTTTCTTTGTGCTTTGCATACCACTTCTTCCCCTCATCTGTCACCCATCTGGTTCCGTATTGGCAGCGTTGGCTGCATAGAACCGCTGGTGCTGCTGGGACCGCTGTGCCCAGTCTGATTCGCTTCTTTCCGGTGCCAGATGTTGATGCGCCTTTCCCTTTTTCTTGCCTGCTTGCCATTTTACCTGTCAACCCAAGTGGACAAGATCAATGTTAAGCCAATGAATATTACTTCAACTAAGGTTGGGTTAAGCTAGGCTACCCCACACTTAGTCCTTAGCTACATTTAAACATACCGGCAAGATCATGCTTGTTTGCACAAATAAACAACCAACTATACAAACATGCTTAGTGCATACGAAGAATTCGATGGTATATATACTATGTACTACTCAGACTTCGTACAGCTAACCACAATCATTACTATCGATAACCTTTTAATCCATCGCACTTAGCAAGGGAAAAAAACAAAGAAACGAAAACAACAAGAATTTATCTACACGAACCTATACAACCAACCAAATTCTTGCAAATTTCAATATTCTCCTAACCCGAAAATCCGTCGGTCTTTTAACATGATAACAACTAGCACATCGACTCATCTCACTCAACATGTACATCCCGGCATGAATTTCACAAGTTCCCTACATTTTTCCACTTCAAATTCAAAAACAAGCCCTAGAAATGATGATATCAAGAAAATTCGATTAAATTATGTAATTAACGAGTTCAAGCAATCATAATGATATTCCGAACATTCATCAACAACAATTCAATTGAATTCATGATTAATTTCTACTTAGGGCAAACTTAGCTCACCTCACATGCTCAATATCGAAGAAAATTGACAAGAAATGAGATGGAATCGAAGAACATACCTTGAAGTTGAAGAATTGAAGAAAACTCAATGATTTTCTTGGCCTATTCCGTGTCACGTTGAAGGGGGATGGGTTTTAGGGAGTTTGGTCGCAGAGTGAGTGAAAAATAAGGAAAAGTGAGGGGGTTTCGGGGTTTAAAAGTGGGAAAATCGCGTGGGTCACCCGGCGACCCGGTGTGACCCGTCACGATATACATAGCAACATGTCACGGAGTGCATCGCGGAGCACTGCCTCCGTGACACGGAGCTGTCGCGAGCCTGTTCTGGAATTTTTTAAAAATTCCGGATTTATACCTCAACGTGTCACGGAGGGTAATGCGGAGGTCCTCCTCCGTGACACGGAGCTATCGCCCTAGCTCACTGTTTTGCCACTTTTTATTGATTTTCATACCTCGAATTTTCCTTTGCGATTCCTTGCATAATTTCCCTCCGTTCGACCTGAAATTCATCTCACTACACGAAATTGGTTAGAATTATAGGTTTCACTCTAACTAAAAATAAAAACAACAACAAAAACTAAAAATTTTGCAGTTAATCAAGAAAAAGAAAAAGAAAAATCTATTCACTCTTTACAAAGAGAAATTTTTCACGGGTTGCGGCTCGACATCGTTACCGTCGCGGCTCGACATCGTTAAGCTCAGTTGTCCTCTAGGGTGATGGACGATTTATCTCGATCACCGTCCTCCCCCCAGTAGTGCTTACACCATTCCGGTGGTTTTCCCAATAACTCTCGTGAATTCTTAATCTGCTCATTATCGACTTGATCAATCACATTGATCACTGAGAGTTCTTCGTACACCGTCGGGAGCTTGGGTGCCTTGTACACATCGAACACTTCCACCTTGTCGTGCGCTCGCATTGTTAGCTGCCCCGCAGCTACATCAATTAGCGCTTTCCCGATCGCCAAGAAAGGACGTCCCAAAATAAATGGGACTTCCGCGTCTGGTTCAAAATCCAGCACAACGAAATCTACCGGGAAGATCAGGGAGCCAACTTGCACCAGAACGTCCTCCACAATGCCATCAGGTCTGGCTAAGGACCGATCTGCCCATTGCAAGATCACTGTTGTGGGTCTAGGACTCCCTAGACCCAGCTTTTTGAATACCGATGACGGCATCAAATTAATGCTCGCTCCTAGATCACATAACCCACGAGCTCGGATACTCTGCCCAATAGTGATTTGTATAGTAAAGCTCCCAGGATCTTTGAGCTTTGTGGGCAGTCTGTTTTGTATCCGAGAAGTGCACTCCTCTGTGAAAGCCACTGTAGCATACTCAGTCAACCAACTTTTGTTTGCCACGATGTCCTTTATATACTTAGCATATTTCGACACTCCCTGCAAAACATCAACAAGAGGTAAGTTAATATGTACCTGTTTCAGCACCTCCATGAATTTCTTGAAACACGCCTCCTCCTTGTGTTTCTTTAACCGTTGAGGGAATGGGGGTGGTGGTCTTTTTGATTCTGCTTCCTTAGTCTTCCCCCTCTCATCACTTTGCTCCCTCTCGAGTTCTGCTGCTCCCGATTGTTGAGGTGGTCTTTCTGGCTCCACCTCTTTCAGCTACAAACCACTCCTTATGGTCACTGCATTCACCTGCTTGGGGTTGGGATCTGTGTCGCTCGGAAGTCCTCCTCTAGGTCTGGTGTTTTGGGCTCCAGCAAATTGCCCAAATTGATATTCAAGTGCCTTGGTAGCTAACTAGTTGTTTTTCACCTTGGCTGCCAATTTCACATTGTCAGCCTGCAATTGAGCTTGATTAGCTATCATAGTCTTGAACATCTCCTCAATGCTGGGTGATGGTGGTGGAGGAGGTGCATTGTTGTTTCTGAATTGTGCTTGATAATTCTGCTGCCCTCCTTGGTTCCTTTGCACACCCTGACTTGAACTCTGCCCCTGCTGGTTGTTGCTACCCCAGGAGAAATTCGGGTGATTCCTCCAATTGGAATTGTAGCTGTTGCCATACTGTTGGTGGTTGTTCCTTTGTATATTTCCCACAAAGTTCACTGAGTCAGGATTTGCTCCACAACACTCAGCTGAGTGCTCACTGCTTCCGCACACTTCACACCACATCTGCTGCACTGCATTAACTGGGGCTTGAGTCTGGTTCATTGTCATGTTACTGAAGTGGGTGTTGAGTTGATTCTGTAAAGCAGCTATCTGTGTAGCAATAGCTGTAAACCCATCCACTTCTAGAACTCCTGCTGCCTTCCTTGTCCCGCCTCTTGACGAATCAGCATTCCATTCCGGATTGCCCTGCGAAAAACGGTTCAACAAGGTATACATCTCCTCATAAGTTTTCTCCAGCGCTTGTCCCCCAGCTGCTGAGTCTAGCAATATTTTTGTATGGGGTTCCAAACCCTCTATAAAAGTGTGCACCAACACATCATTGGATTGATGATGATGAGGACAATCCCGCAACATGGACTTGAATCTCTCCCAAGCCTGATATAAATTCTCTCCCTCTCTCTGTTTGAAACTTAGAATTTGACTTCTAAGTCTTGCTGTTTTACCAAAGGGAAAAAATCGTATCAAGAACTTCCTTGCAAGATCATCCCACGTCGAAATAGAATTAGGTGGCTCAGCTTTCAACCACCTCTTGGCTTCTCCCAATAGTGAGAATGGGAACAATGTAAGCCGGACATAATCTGATGACACTCCAGCGGGGATGTAAGTGTCACTTATCTCCAAAAAATTTTGGAGATGCTGCTGTGGATCTTCATGAGGGAGACCTGTAAACTGCCCGCTAGTGTGCAACAATTGTACCATATTCTGCTTAAGTTCAAACCTCCCTCCTGGCTCAGGTTTGCGGATGCTAGATGTGACATTATTAGCATGTGGGATTGCCACCTCGCGAACCGGCCGAGCTGCTACTTCTTCGGGCACTAACATTGCCCGTACTATCGGTGGATTCTGTTGTTGCTCCATGATCTTCTGTCGGAGCAACTGCAGCTTTCTTTCTAGATCTTCTCTCCGCTTACTATGAAATATTCATTCTGGCTCTATATACGAGTCCACCAGCTCCTTGTGTCTTGCCAGTGTTTAACAGAGATTAAATCTGCAAAATACAGGCTAAGACCAAGTTGTCAACACTAAGAGAATAAAAAGATACAGTAAATTAACACTTAAAACAAATTCACCAATTGCCAGTCCCCGGCAACGGCGCCAAAAACTTGTTCGGTCGTTTGTTGGGTATAAAACTTACACGCAAGTGCACGTGGTCGAACAAGTAGTAAAGTGGCTTAAGTAAGCCAAGTATCGATCCTACAGGGACTGGGATGAAGTGCAATCTGCTCAAGTGTACTATATTTCAATTCTAAAAATGCAGACAACAGTGTAACCAAGAGTTTGATATTTTGATTTCTAATAATTATGCTAAGTCTAAAATAATTATCTAATGTGAGTCTGAACTATGAATGTGAGTGTGCTGAGGTTAAACGAACATGTAATGACATTAATTGTCGATATAATTTGGTTAGCCTTTTCCTCCGGTTGCTAGTCAAGAACTACTGCCAATGGATTAAAACTCTCGTATTTAACCCAACTTAAGAATCATGAACCGTCCACCTACATTTCTGTGATTAAACGAAAATTCATGTTCTAGCCATACAAACCCGGTTCCTAAATTGACTAATACGACTTTCAGGTATATTTCTATCCTGAAGGTAAATCAATTCCCAATTTTCCCAAACCAAGAAAAGGTCATATCCTATTAATTCACAACTTTCCAATTTCTTGCTCTCTCGAGTGAAATCGGACTTTTTAGATGTACATTAACATAGGCCACACATTAATGCAGTAAGAACAAGAATTAATAGAACAACCATGGAAGAAAAGATGAAAAACCAATATGATCAACAATCACATTTCACTACAATTGTTCATAACCTCAGCAAGAAGTTGAATTAGCCACTCATTTGTGGATTAAACATCGTTAAATGAGGGTTAAACATACAGGAAATTGAATACAAGGAGAATGAAAGAGAGAAAAACCCTGATAATTTCGTCCCCTCAACTGCCTATAACCCACGTTCTTTCTCCACCAAGTCAGAAATTAAAAATGAACCTAAGTGTTCTATTTATACTAGTGGGAATTTTTCCCGGAATAACAAGAAACGTGTCACGGAGTGCATTGTGGAGCACTGCCTCCGTGACACGCTACCGACGCGGACCTTCACTGGAACTGGGGGTCCAGGAAATAAGGCCCAACGTGGCACGTCGTGCAACGCGGAGCCATGCCACCATGCCACGGACTAGTCGCGAACCCTCTCTGGAATTTGGGCGAAAATTCCCTATCCAGGCAGAAGGCCTCCGTGATGGCAGCGTGACCCGGCTCCATCGCGGAGCCCCTTTATTTTATGCTTTCCAATGCCTTGTCCCTTGCTCACATCCGAGTCCAACCCCGATATCTTCCAACATGCATTTTAGCTTCCCGAAATTACATTTTTCCTGCAAAATAATGCTAATCATGTTGGTTAGTATAAATTCACATTTTATTACCAATTACATGAGAATGTATAAACATTGATAGATAAACAAGGCTAAAATGACACCTTTGAGTATCACTTGGGCATATAAATTTGCCTAAGATCAGATATCACATCTTTTTGATGGTTATACCCTTGGCAAGGTACGGACACCCTCCCGACTAGGGGTTTACAAGTCGAGCTCCATGTGTGCTCATATGGGATATGCCGGTTATAAGAATCTCCACTGTTCCTCATGATTTATGTATGATTACGATTATATACTTTGGGTCAAGTCATATTTAATAGGGCTTTTCTCTCGCAAGTATTATTACGAATGATTTACAAATGTTTTGAAAACCTTGAGCCTTATGTTTACATTATGGTATTTAAATTACGATCATGCTGTCCTACTCTTATAAACTTTTATGTATTTTAAATGTCTGTTTTACTTACCTTACATACTCGGTACATTCCACGTACTGACCGCATACTCGGCATTGTATCATTTTATGATACATGCTCCAGTACTTAGACTCAACCTCAGTCCTAGCCAGCTCACCCGAAGTTAGCAGCTTGTCACAATTGGTGAGTCCTCATCACCCAGGGATCCTTTCTTGTTAGCTATCTTGTACTTTCAGTTTCAGTTTTAGAGAGCTAGTTGGGTTCTTGTCCCATCAACTTGCCAGTGATAGAGGCTTTCTCAAACATAGTTGTATTCAACTTTAAACTCATATGAAGTATCTCAGATTTTATGTTATGATTAGACTTCCGTCATGTTTATTATGTCAAGTCTTCCGCTTTATTGATTGAATTAGATGTATATTCATGCCATGGGTTGACTTGGAGTCTCTCGGAGCTCCTTATCCCTTGTCTCGATCCGAGCCTATGTTCGGGTCGTGACAGAGTATTTGAACTAAAAGAATAAACTATCTAAAATAATATGACTGAAACTGAAGCTTTGAATAATGCATAAAACACAATATGATCAATGTGTAAATTGTTATATAGAAAAATTGTGCATCAAAGTAATCTCTAAAAAATACATGTTTAAATGCATAACTTTAACTTGGGGAGTCTCATAACCGACACCATTATGAATGAGCACATGATACCCAGCTATCTCGCTCAAGAACAGGTATCCCCTCCCCAGAATTTATGACTTGTTTGACTAGTTTTAGGGTGCCAAGTGTTTTTCAAAGATAGACCTCAGATCTGGATATCATCAGCTCAAGGTTAGAGAGAGTAACATCCCGAAGATAGCCTTCAAGACTCGGTATGGTCACTATGAGTTTGTAGTTATGTATTTTGGACTAACAAATGCTCTTGCAACTTTTATGGATTTAATAAACAGGGTGTTCAAGCTGTATTTGGACATGTTCATAATTGTGTTAATAGAAAACATTCTCATATACTCTTAGAGTGAGGAGGCACATGTCACTCATTTGAGGGTGGTGCTAAGACTCTTAAGGATCTAGAAAGAGAACTTCTTTTTATTATTCGAACGTACCAACTAGTTATGAAATCAGATTGATAGCCTCCACCCGCCAGTTGTATGCTAAATTTAGCAAGTGTGAGTTTTGATTGGACTGGATAACATTTTTGGGTCATTTGGGTTTAAGTGAGGGTGTACAGGTGGACTCTCAAAAGATAGAAGCTGTGAAGAATTGGCCTAGACCAATGAGTCCTTCGGATATCAAGAGTTTCTTGGGCTTGGATGGTTATTATAGGAGGTTCGTGGAAGGATTCTCATCCATTGCAGCACCGTTGACTAAGTTGACCCAGAAGAAAGTGAAGATTCAATGGTTGGAGGCCTGTGAGAAGAGTTTCCAAGAGTTGAAGACTTGACTCACCTCAGCGCCAATGTTGACTCTACCTAAGGGTACCGATGGGTTTGTGGTTTATTGTTATGCCTCAAGGATCAACCTTGGTTATGTATTAATGCAGGACGGTAAGGTTATAGCCTATGCTTCTAGGCAGCTGAAATTCCATGAAAAGAACTATCTGACTCACGATCTTGAGTTGGCATCGGTAGTATTTTCCTTGAAGATTTGGAGGCACTATCTATACAGGGTCCATGTGGATGTGCTTATGAACCACAAAAGCCTATAGTACATGTTTACTCAGAAGGATCTAAATCTACGTCAAAGAAGGTGGTTGGAGCTAATTAAGAATTACGATATGAGTGTCCTTCACCATCCGGGTAAGGTCAATGTAGCGGCAGATGCTCTTAGCAGTCTTTCTATGGAGAGTGTGTCCCATGTAGATGAGGAGAGGAAAGATTTAGTGAAGGATGTGCATCGGCTTGCACGACTAGGAGTTCATCTTGTTAACTCGACAGATGGTGGTGTCATTGTTCGGGATGGATCAAAATCTTCCTTGGTGATCGAAGTCAAGGCTAGAGAAGATGAGGATCCTATTTTGGTAAAGTTGAAGGAAGCTATTCAGAATCAGCAGGTGGAGGCCTTCTCCCAAAGGGAAGATGACATACGACCCTGATATCGTAGTAAGGGCATCTGCTACAACATTGCCCCTTCCTAGGTGATATAAAATATTCACATCATAATCCTTTAACAGCTCCAACCAGCGATGCTGCTGCAGATTCAACTCTTTCTGGGTGAAGATATACTAAAGGCTTTTGTGATTAGTGAAAATATCTACGTGGACGCCATACAGGTTGTGTATCCATATTTTCAAGGCATGAATCGTCGTGGCTAACTCCAGGTCATGGGTAGGGTAGTTCTTCTCATGCTTCCTCAGCTGCCTGGAAGCATAGGCAATCACCTTACCATGCTGCATCAAAACACATCCTAACCCAATACCCGAAGCGCCACAATAGACTGCGTAACCCTCTGTTCCTTCTGGCAATACTAGTACCGGTGCTGATGTCAATCTATCTTTCAGTTCCTGAAAGCTCTGCTCACATACCTCAGTCCAATGAAATTTTTCTGCCTTCTGCGTCAGTTTGGTTAAAGGTGCTGCTAAAGTGGAAAATCCTTCCACGAACCTTTTGTAATACCCGGCTAACCCCAGGAAACTACGTACCACAGTCGGAGTGGTAGGTCTAGGCCATGTTTTCACTTCCTCTATCTTCTGCATATCTACCTGTATACCAGTATCTGACACAATATGGCCTAAGAGGGCTATTGAATTCAGCCAAAATTCACATTTAGAAAATTTTGCATATAGCTGGCGATCTCTAAGAATCTGGAGCACTGTCCGTAGATGATCCTGGTGATTTGCCTCTGAGTGGGAATACACCAGAATATCCGCGATAAATACTATCACGAACAAGTCCAGGTATGGTCTGAAAACATTGTTCATCAGGTCCATGAACACTGCTAGGGCATTTGTCAGTCCAAAGGACATGAATAAAAATTCAAAGTGGCCATATCTGGTCCTGAAGGCAGTCTTTAAAATATCTCTTTCATGAACCCGAACCTGATGATATCCGGACCTTAAGTCAATCTTTGAAAAATACCTCACTCCCTGTAGCTGATCAAATAGGTCATATATTCTGGGAAGCGGGTACTTATTCTTGATAGTGACTTTATTCAGCTACCAATAATCTACACACATACGGAGGGAGCCGTCCTTCTTCCTCACGAATAGAACTGGCGCATCCCATGGTGAGGTACTCAGCCTGATAAAGCCCTTGTCTAGCAAATCCTTCAATTGTTCCTTTAGTTCTCTGAGTTCAACAGGAGCCATCCGATATGGAGGAATAGATATAGGCTGAGTGTCTGGTAATAAATTGATTGCATAATCAATTTCCCTTTCTGGGGGAATACCAGGAAGCTCATCTGGAAATACGTTGGTAAACTCATTAACCACTAGAATAGACTAAAGGGCCGAAGGCTCTGCCTGAACATCCTGAACTCTTACAATATGATAAATGCACCATTTTTCTATCAATTTTCTCACCCGAAGATAGGAAATAAACCTACCTTTTGGCGTGGTTGTACTACCTTTCCACTCCCGTAATGCCTCCCCTGGAAAGTAGAATCGGACAATCTTGGTCCAACATTCGACATCGGCATAGCATGGAGCTAGCCAATCCATACACATAATGGCATCAAAATCAACCATTTCTAGTTCTATCAAGTCTGCCATAGTCTGACGATTGGAAACCTCTACTGTACACCCCCGATAGACCCTTCTTGCTATAATAGAGTCACAAACGGGTGTAGACACTGAGAAAGGTCGCCGAAGCAATTTCAGCATAGTACTAAACTTCCGAGCCACTAATGGTGTAACATAGGACAAGGTGGATCCTAGATCTATCAACACATAAGAAGGATGAGAGCAAATGTTCAGCATACCTGTCACAACATCTAGTGATGACTCTGACTCCTGTCGCCCCGGTAGTGCATAAGTACGGTCTGGGCCGGCACTCTCTTACCTTCCCCTTAGGCGGGCGTACTGCAACATTCTAGCCTACAACCTTATTGTCTCTTAACTATTAGCCCGAGGCTTAGTCTTCCATATGTGATGTTCTATCAACTTGGAGGTGATTCTAATTTCCCCCGAAGTCTGGTATTCGTACTTTTCCCCTTACCTTCCTTAAGGAGTTCTGGGGTTCATGGTACCTGCCTTACACTTTCAATAAAGTTACCAGCCAGGTCTCAGCCTATACTTCTTCTGGTTTGCAGTTAGACCCATTTTATTCATATGACCTCCCTGTCTTTCGATATCACAAACTAAGATTATAACCATTATCTCGTAGGCATATCCTGCCATCATTTGCATGCTATGGCGGATTCAACCTTTTTCTTACTTGAACTTCAATATTACTGGGAATTTATCACTGATGGATTTCTTACACACACTTTGAGTAATCTGGTAGTCTTACCCGCTCTTCTGACTTATTACCGTGAAGATCTGGAAAACTTACATAAACATTGGGGGTCCCTACTATTTCCTAACACTTTCTGGAGTCAACAAATCCAACCTTCACTTACTATTTACTCCGGGCAACATCGCCTCAATTCTTACGCCCTTTGCTATACTGGAAACAAAACTAGGAGGTAGGAATTGCCTTTTCTTACCGCAATGAAACAAAAATATGGAATTGTACAACATTCAAAAGGATGGAGGTGGGATTCTTGCATTTCCCTCTCTTTTTCACATCCATCAGGTAATCTAATTAACTGTTGTCTTGACTAGATCTTGTATATCTAATAGATAAGTCGACTAGTATATACCTATACTCATGACTCTACTCTGAGGTTATAAAAAGGAACTGGAGATAGTGCTGGTAGATGTATCACATTATGAGGTTCCTGGTACCTCGGGAGAGTATTGGGGAGATCAAAGACGTCTGCTCTCGCCCTTAGGCTGACTATCTCCCGCGGTAGGTAATGATCCAAGAAAGCCTTTGAGAAGCTGGGCCAGGTTGGAGGGGAAACATCTCTCCCTCGGGACCTCTCCCAACTCTTATACCACAGTACAATGATGTACCGTGGCCGGAATACCGCCAATTCAACCTACTCTGTAGGTGTGGCATGCATCACCCTGAAAATCCTCTGCATCTAGTCTAAGAAGTCCTGAGGGTCCTCGGTCCGATCTGTCCTTATTAATGGGGGGGACTTAGTGCTAGGAACTCTCGGACCCTCGAGCTACCAGGCCCTCCTAAGGATTCTGCAGCTGTAGGGGGCACTGGCTAGCGCTGAGCAGCCATCATCTGGGCTAGCATAACCACCGCGCTCCTGACCTCCTGGTCGGATAGTGCGGGTATAGAAACTACCGGAGGCGGTGCCGTCACACCGGCCGTCCCAAGCGGCTCCTGACGTGGTGGAGACTGCTGGGGAGGTTGAGATGATACCTTCGTATCGTCCTCAGATTGGGCCGATTCTGACTGAGGCTGAGGCACCCTGCTGGTGCCCTCTCCCGCTGCTACATCTAGCCTCCTGCGTATCACAGGGCGTCTTTGGTCCGATATTTCTCTTTAAGCAAAAGAATATAATGATCCTAGGGACTCAACCATATACTGTACCGCTCTATAGCACGACTGATAAGATGAAAGAGTAACCATCCTATCATGCCTTGCAGCCTCCTTCCTATAGTATGTGGTGCACAACACATCCATAGACAAGACTCTACTTAGCATGGCTTGTAGACTCCCTAGGATACGACCTGCTCTGATACCAAGTTTGTCACGCCCCACCTTGGGAGGCAGGACTGGCACCTGGTGCCCTACTAGGACCTGAACTGCTGAGCCGACTGAGCCTAAGCACCTCTGGTGCAGGGCTGACTCTAACTCTAGAATCAAGAAAACAACGGGCTATATAGAGGCTGTAAATACAACCCTTGGCCGACAAGGTCTATAGCCACATGTGAAAATAAATAGCTAACTAGAGACAAATAATCATAGGGAGTCCTATGCGGGCTGACAAGGCCACCATGATATCTAGTTATAACTGGAAAGTAAAATCAGATGCTAAACTAAACTATGGTCGATAAGGCCGCCAATCAACAGCTAAACAAGTCCCCACACGGCCAACACACATAATCTAAAACACATTGTGCCCCACACGGCCGATATAATCTAACCACAGGGAAATAACACAATCTACAAGCCTCTAGGAGTAATAAGATGGTCAGGACAGGGCACCGACCTACCCATACTGTACAAACCAAAGAAGTAAACCTCTATCACACAGGCTTCGGAAGAAGGGAGCTGATGGTTCTGTATGGCTAACTAAAACTACGAGGGACCCGCTCCTCGTCTATTTGTACCTACAGGCAAGTAATGCAGCGCCCCAGAAGAGGGCATCAGTACCACAGGTACTGAATATGTAAAGCAGTAACTTTAAATGACTGAAAGTAAGAAATAGATCTAACAATGGCTGAAGTAAAGAAAATGGATTAAAGCTGACTGAAGTAGTGAAATCAGGGCTAAACATAACTGTAATAAGGACGGTAGAGGTCATACCTGACAAACGAGGCGGCGTACTATCTAACTATCAATAACTAAAGAAAACATAAACCTTACCTGGCCCCCCATAAGCTGAAAGGTACAATCAGCACAAAATAACCCACCCAGACCCCCATTAGCCCTAGCGAGTACACCTCGATCTATATACCCCTATCCAGGTCATACTGAGTCAACTACCAGTTATAAGCGTCCTGCCGATCCTCTGGGTCTGCAACTAGGCCCGCTCGGCCCCTGACTGTAGCTGTGTCTGGGTCCGGAGGACTCCTGATATCTACAACCCTGGCGTAAATGCTTGGCAGAGGTGTGTATAAGGCCAACCACGGCATATGAGGATCTAGATCCCTATCTTCGTCCCTTGCGGATGACATGCTGCTTCGTAGAGCGACGTATCCTCACCCCTGGCGGGCAGCGACACAACTATTAACCCTAGGGTGGTCACGGAAGCTATACAGGTGTAATCCAGCCCAAAACAATACAAATTATGAGCCTCAACTGAAAACAACAACTAGACATGATAACATACTCCTAACATGCTTTACTGGGATTCATACTGGACTACTATGCTGAAGAAACTAACTTGCCGAAAGAAAATGCCTCAACATACCTCATTCGCTGTTTACCGATTAATTGGCGAGTTTCGGCTCGTGTTCAACTGCCCTTCTCAACTGTAATCATTTTAACGAAAGAATAGGGCTACTTTATTACTATAGTCAAAAAAGCAATAACTTATATATACATATACTGACTATACTTCAACTTATCGAAACACGATCAAAAACTCATAATTTCTCGGAAATCTAGATGGGAGAAATACTTACTTTAGGCGCGTGATCATATTGACACTAGTTTGAAACAATTTCCTCAAATTAGGCTCAGCGGGACGACGATTTTCCTAGCATATTTTACAAAAATAACTCCGCAGCGATGCTCTCTGCAGCCTTATACTTCACTACCTGGAGTTAATTTAGATTTGGACGGCGTTTAGCAGCATAATCGGATGATTTCCCATTGTTTTCCTTCCTTATCCCTCTGTTATGGCTTTGATTTATATGAAAATAACATAACATCTAAGTGTGAGGCCTTTATATACTTGAGGCAGCAAACAAGGCAACGTGGCACTCTGCCGAACGTGCCAATTTGCGCGCGTGCCACGTTGGCTAACGCGGAGGAGCTGCTCTGTCCACTTTGCCCCTCTGGGAAGCTTGGTTCGGCCACCTCCCGTGAAATCCCAAATTGGCACCTGTTCGTCCATTCCCGGGCCCTTTCCTCGTATGTATGACACTCTAAAACTCTCAACCAACATACAAATAGGCCGACTAAACATTAGAAAATTACGGGGTGTAACAACTCAATTCCGACTTTAAATACCAATTATTCCCTATGACTCTATCTAGTTTTCATGTTCAGTTCATGTGTACAAATTTCTTTTATGTCTATGAATGTTTATGTGAAGTATGAGATCAGTTCAACTATGTGGTTTTATTCGGAGGTAGTCATTTCGTGAAAAATTTAGTTAAAATGATCAGTATATGGCTATGATAAATTGTATGTTTCTATTTGTTTCTTGTTTCCTACATTCGAGGACGAATGTTTTCAAGTAGGAGATATTGTAATACCCCAAGAAGGTCGAAGAATAGACCGGGGAGTTGAATTTGCAAAGTGTAGAAAACTAGAAAAAATATCACAAGATGGGCGACTCAAGGACTCGTGGTTGGATACCACGAGTCGTCTGAAGAAGTCGTGGTATGGGGGTTCAGGGAAGTAGTGGTTAAAATGGACGGTGTAACGACTCATTGTCAGGAACAACGAGTCATTGTTACTGATCGTAGGAAGGGCTGAACTTACGCTGATGGGGAACCAATGGGGCATCCCACAATTCGTGGTAAGATGTGACGGACCATTGTTCCTAGTCGTTACTTGTGGGTTGAGAATTCCAGTGCATACAACGGATTGAGACCACGCTCGTTGGAAGCCACTACGAGTCGTGGTGAGGTTCATGGAAAGGGAAGTTCAGAATGGTTAAGGAGTTGACGACGGTTGATCCAACGACCCGTTGATTGAAGCAACGACTAGTCCTTACGAGTCATGGGAGGAACCTGAGGTTTTTCATGAGGCAGTGGACCCAACGACTCGATACCACGAGTCGTGGTATCGTGCAACGACCCATTGGATCGATCGTTGGTCCGTCCAGACTAGTTTCTCAGGGAAGTTTTATTAAGGGCATTTTCAACTTTCCCATGCTTTGAGACCCTAAACTACATCGTTTTGTGTTTTTCTGAGTGTGATAAGATGGGTTAAGTCCCCAATGCATACCAATTCCCATGCAAGAGCCTTAGAGAGGTTTTAGGGAGATTCAAGGTCTTCTTCTCCAAGTTTCCATCAATTTCCTTATGGGTGTTCAAGGAACTTTGAAATCAGTCCGTTCCTAGGTATGTAGGGTTTATAATGGGTGATTTCTTCTTCACCCATGCCCAAATTTCGAATTTAATCATGAATTCTCCTATTCAATTCCATGGGGTTTTACCCGAATGCATGAAAATGTGATTTCTCTTTATGGATTTGATTTAATTAAGTTTTAATTTTAGAATTATGAATGATGGGAATGTTTTATATTATTTTCTTGAAAATTATGTTTCAAGCTTTTTAAATCTAAAATGCCCATTGATGAGAGTTCATGAAAGTTATGATTTATGATGAATATTCAATATTTTGGTTTATTGATGATGGAAAAGCATGATTTCAAGTTACCCATGTTTATGAGCATATTTTTGAAAGAATCGAGTATGCCAAAGTATTGGGAAATGCCCACATGTTGAAGAATTATTTACGATTTATGAATGAATTACATGATTTATCGAATTTATGATGTCAGCTGATGAAAAAGGGCCTTTGATTCTTGGCTAAGCATTTTTAAAAAGGGATCAATGATGATAAATGTTATATTTTAGCCAATTAATTTTAATGCATGATGTTATTGATTTACCTATGAGCCTTTATGCATGTTTTTGAGAGCCGTGTCTAGCACCGAGCAGCCCAGGGTTAAAAGGACTACGCTGGTGTCTCATAACCACATGCCAACATAGATTCTAATGATATATTGTATTGATAGTGATCCCCTCAAATGTGATATCACGCCTAATGCATGACCCTCGCCTGGCAAGCAAGGGTCGGCTCTGCCCACTTGAGTGAGATAGTTGGGGCATCATGAAAGGCTCTACCATGATGGTGTCAGTTATGACGAGTCCTCCCACTGTTCCGCATGTTTTATGCATTTTCATATTTATGTTATTGGCTCAAGTTATGTTTTGATTAAGTTTACATACGATTATGATAATGAATGATTTATGAACGATTTGAAAGTATTGAGCCTTATGTTTACTTACGAAGTTTATGATACAAGAATGATGTCCTTATCCTATGTTTATTTATGAGTTTATTTTACTTTTAAATGTATGTTTTACTTACTTTGCATACTTGGTACATTCCACATACTGACCACATACTTTCTATGCTGTATCGTTTCATGATACAGGGTCCGGATCTCAGGCTATTCTCATCCTTAGTTCATCTCAGTTCTCGCTCTCAGCTATTGGTGAGTTCTCATGTTCCGAGGGCCGTTTCACATACTTTCATGTTATTTATGTTTTAGTATTGGTTGGGTTAGTTTGGGGTGTTTTCCCATCAACCCATCTTATGTAGTAGAGGCTTTCAGACAGGATGTAGAACTCATCTTATGTATATGCCTAGTACTTTTGGTTGTTACACTATGTTTATGTTTCTGCTATGTTTTATGCTATGTATTGCACTTTATTAAATGAAATTAGATGTATGCATGTGACATGGGTCGACTTGGGGTCTCTCGGGATCCCTTATCCCGTGTCTACGATCCGGGTGTACATTCGAGTCATGACATTATAAGGGATAGGTTGAAAATAGCTCAGAGTCGTCAAAATTTCTATGCGGATGTGAGAAGGAGGGAGCTTGAGTTTGAAGTTGATGATTAGGTGTTTTTGAAGGTATCCCCCATGAAGGAAGTGACAAGATTCAGAAAGAAAGGAAAACTCAGTGCCTGGTATGTTGGTCCGTACCGAATTTTGAAACGGGTTGGAAAGGTAGCATATGAGTTGGAGTTTCCCTCAGAATTACCTTTAGTTCATCCAGATTTGCATGTATCGCACTTAAAAAAGTGTTTGGGTGATCCAGCTCTGGTTGTTCCGGTGGACAGAGTCGGTGTGAAAGATAGCCCTAGTTATTAGGAGGTTTCGGTAGAAATACCTGATCGTCAGGTTCGAAAGCTAAGAAACAAAGAAGTAGCCTTAGTAAAGGTTTTGTGGAGGAATCAACATGTTGAGGGGTTGAATTTTGAGTTTGAGGTGACCACGAGTCGTGGTCAACACCACAATCCGTCGAGTGGCTCGTGGTCAAGAGTTGATTGAAGATTAGATGATTGGGCACTGTGAGTAACGACTTGGTCACCACGAGTCATGGTGTCCCTCGTGGTGACCCTTAGAAGGCAGAGTGTAGTGCATGCAACAAAAGGTGACCATGAGTCATGGTCAGGGACGACGAGTCGTGGTCAGGGACAATGAGTCGTCCAGTCCCTCGTGGGGACTGGCAGTGTGTTTTTCCCTGCGAGTTTATTAAGAGATTTTCCATAATTTCTAAGTTCCTAAGTCCTAAAATACGTTAGTTTAAGCTCATAATAGAGTTTTTTTAAGAGGGATAAGTTCATTCTAGGCTTATTCACTTTCATGCATGCAAGTCTAGAAGTTCCTAAGGGTGATTAAGCCTAAATCTCTCAAGTTCTTCCCCAAATTCTCATTGGGCAATCAAGAGAGTTGTGAAATCAGATCTCTTCAGGTATGTAGGGTTATGAATGGGTGTAATTGTCCACACCCATGCCCAATCCCCTCTTAATTCATGAAAATTCTAGTTGATGATCCAATGGGGTTTTTACCCAACATGTGAATTCTCTAAGTTTTAATCATGAGTATGATCTAAACATGTTTCAAAGGTTGAATTATGAATAATGGGCATATGTTTACCATGTTTTCAATTATAAATTATATTTTCAAGTTTTATAAATTATGATTCCCATCTATGAAAGTTCATGAAAGTTGAGATCTATGAAATATGTATTCAAGCATGATGAGATATTTATGAAGAAAGTATGATTTCGAATTACCCATGTCTATGTTCATGTTTTCAAATGATCAAGTCTATGTAAAGCATGTTTAAGTATTGGGCAAGTGATCTTGGGATTAATTGCATGCCCAAGTGCTACTTTATAACTCAATTTAGTCTTGTTTATCTACTTATTTATATACATTCTCATGTGATTTTATGTAAATGTGAATATATACTAACCAACATGATTAGTCCTTGTTTTTGAAGGTTAATAATGCATTTGATGAACTAATTCATGATTTGGTGAAGTGGAGAAATGGAATCAAGAGCAAAACGTGAAAGTCAACAAGAAAACATGCAATAACTGGCACCCTGCGCGATAGGGGTCGTGGCACGCTGCCAACGCGGCAACACTTGGCCAAAAGTTGCATTTTTTGGCACATTCCAGTGAGGGTACGCGTCACCTCCATGTCACGGAGGTCAATTAGGGCGTTCAGCTCCGTGACGCGGAGCTGTTCCGCCATAGGCCAAATTTTGCATTTTTTCAGCATAGTATAAATTGAACCCTTAGCTTCTAAAATCATTTAAGACGGGATTTTCTGGAAAAACCGAAGGGAGGCGCGAAGGAGACTTGGAGAACTCCTCTTGGGTTCATCTTTTCTTCATCTCTTTTCATCTATATTTGTAAGTAAACTACTATAAACATGGTTTTGAGTATTTGTACAAACATTGGTGGCTAGAACCCTCCATCTAGGGTTGAGGCCATGGATATGATTGTATTTGCTTAGATTCATTTTGGGTTGAGTTGTTAGTTGTTGTTTTGTATTACAATCTTTATTATTGTTGTTTTTATGTTTGATCACCATGAAAACAAGTAGGTTAAGCTTGGGTGGAAGCTTGTAAGAGCAAACCTAGGCAAGAACATAAGAATGTAGGAAGCAAGTTCTTGTCTTTTGATAAATTTGTGGTTAGGATAAGAATATACCTAATTTACCTTGCTTGGTTGATAAAATGGGAAGATAGAAAGACACCAACTTAGAATTGTACTCCACCACTTGTAGGAGTAGTTGTGAAGCTAAGTTTGGTTAAATGGTTGGAGGTACGGAAGTCCCCAACCAAGGGCATAAACCCCATAAACCACATCCACGTAGTGAATTGCCCACGAACTAGAAATGACATCCTCGCTCAATGATATAGTAGTGAGGCTTGTTTGTCGTGTTTAGAGGTTCGGAATACCATGAACATGCGATTCCAATTATGTGAGACAACAATTGATAATTTCATACTTAACCCATTATGAATTGTAGCATTGCATGATTATCCGGCCTTAACTCTAGTTTTGTTTTGTATTGCTTTCAGATTATTTCGTTTCACCACTAAGATTTAATTATAATTTATTGAAAACTTCTAAAACCGACTTCTTAACTAACACTTGAACTTGATAATTCGCTTAATTGGTCCAGTCCCTGTGGGTTCGACATCCGGCTCTTAAAAAGGGCTACTATATTACTTGTACGACCCGTACACTTGTAGGCCCAACAAGTTTTTTGTGTCGTTGCCAGGGACTGGCGTATTAGTGAGTTGAAAACAAATTCTTGCATTAGTCTTATTTTCGAAAAAAGAATTGTAGATATCTGTTTTAATTCTTTTTGATTTTTTTTCCGGATACCCTTCTTGACATGACATTATGGAATACGAATGGTTTAAATGGTGGATACTCATATTTTGGTGAATCTTGTCTGAATTACGGAGGACCCCACTTATGGCAACACTGTAATACTTGTAATATTTGTGGTGGTCAAAATAGCCATTGGAATGGTTGCCCAAATGCAGACACTTGAAAAATATGTGGAGGTCAAGATGGCTATTGGGATGGCTGTCCAAATGCATATTCCTATCCCCCAAGCCCCTACTATGATCCTTCTGTTGTTTTTGCTGAATATAGGAATGATGAAAATGAGGACTTGGAACACCAAGCTCGGATACAAAACATGATAAAACAGGTCCTTGAGCAAACAGAAGCAATGAAGGAGGAGATGGAAGCATTTAGAATTCAGCAAGAGGAAAATGGAGAGGCCCTAGAAATGATAAGCAACAAGTTCATGGAGATGAGGGCTGAAGCTGAAGCTTGCTCTGATTTGCAAGTAACGGTTACGCAATACTCAAGGGGGACTACAAGGAGAAGAAAAGAGTGAGTTCTTGAAACAAGCTCAACTGTTGGAAGCTCCCGAGAGTCTCCATGATTGTCTCACATGTATAGCCGATCCATTCTTGAAAGAAGAGAGAGAGTACCAACCATTTGACATTTATGGAGATATAGATGTTGATGTGGAGAAGGTATACACAAGTAAGGAAGTCAAGAAAAATGCAGTTTCAGATTTAAGGTGTATTGTACCCCACTCAAAGCATTTTTTGACATTGAGTTTGGTTGACAACCTAGAAATAGAGTCTTTAAAGCTTGTAGAGAAAGGTCTAGAGGAGGAACAAGGCCAATATATTCTGAAATTTGCTGAATCTCAGAGACAAAATGACTTCACTTACTTAAGGGCCAACAAGTGCAAGAGGCGACATCTACTGCTTGGTCCTTTAAGGTTTTCACCACCACCCCTAGAGCATAAGAGGAAATTAGAGAAGAAATTAGGGGTGAGATTCATATCCTCAAAGTGGAGGGAAAAGTGGTGAAATTTGATACGTCGTGCCGCGACGTAAAATTAGACGCTGCTTGGGAGGCAACCCAAGGGTACCACAGATACCATTTTAATTTCTTGCATTTGTGTGATTTTGTTTATTTTCATCTTGTTGTTGTTTTTGATGGAGATTTAAGCACAGATGCAGGGGAAGTCTGAGTACCCAGCAAGGAGGAAGCTAAGAAGCATGAAAGAGGAAAAATGTGGGGTTGAATACCCACGTGTTCAAAGAAAGAAAAATATGTTGTTAGCTAGGCCTAGAGGCCTCAGGGAGTATTTCTCACCCTTTTGAATTTGGATTAGATGCTTTGAGGACAAAGCATGATTTAAGTGTGGTGTGAGGGAAATATAAAAATTTTGTGCTTAATGATTTTTGGTGAATGTAGTGCTTGATACATATTGGAAAGAATTTTGAGTTGAACATGACTTCACCACCCGTTGGTTTTTCTTTTCGGTTCTTTTCCGACGGGGGATCTTTGAACCGAAGAGTAAAAATTTTCTTTTTCTGTATATAGTGTCTTTAGTCATAGTTAGGGACTGTTTTCGATGATGGATGGATGACGACTGTCTTGAGGAAAATTAGTCAATAGGTTTTGGTTTTTGAACCCGTAGCTAATTGATGGTTTAATGTTCTTGTTATGTGGTATACATGATTGTAAGATGCAAGTGTGGTTAGTGTTGAAGCATGCAAGAAGTGTATAACATTGTTTGACACACTTAGGCTCTTGAATTTGACTTGATAAGATTGAAGGTTAATGTTTGAATTCTTGTGATTAGCTGAGTTAAAAAAAAAATCTGCTGAGTATGTCTTGAATTGAGCATGTGCCACGAGTGTAAGGTTTTTGATTACTCCGTGCTATTGTGGAGTGTCTAGAACTTGTCTGGTGTGTTTGTAAAACGAAATGAAGGATGTAGAGTGTAGGAAATGATTTAGGCATTTCTTTGAATGAGTCAAATATTTAATCCTTGCCTTACCTACCTTGAATATTGAATCCTAGTTATCCCCATTGAGCCTTAAGCCTATTCTTTGATAGCTACAACATAAGCTTAATCCTTTTTCTTTCATTAGCCTTGAATTTGATCCAAAACTCCTAAGCGCTTAAGTGAAAAATTCCAAAAGTGAAGGAGTGAGAAGCGTGAAAAAGAAGGAAAAGTAGAAGTTGTGAAAGTTGAGAAAAGGACAAAGGAGCACGTGTGTAAAAATTGTTGATTATTAGTAGGGAGTAAGAAAATAAATGAATGAAAAAAATTTCTTAAGTACTCCTTACTACTAAGCTGAGTGTGCTTAAAGAAATGGGAACAAGAAGAGAAAATTCAATATTGAAAAGAATGAGGAGGATGTAAGAAAAGAGATGTCCTTAATGAATGTTGGATGTATTAAAAGCGCTTGGGGGAGATAGTCACTATTACTGGCCAGAATAGTACCTAACCGTCCCTTAGCTTACATTACAACCCATTAAGTCCTACTTGATCTTACGTTCATACATCCTTAAATTAGTGAAGTAAAACACTAAGGCCAAGCTTATGGGTCATTACATGATGCATGTGAATTCTTTGTGAGAGTGAGCGTAATTCTATTCATTTACCCATACATGTTTTGATTTAAAAATTTGCGTGTGAAAATGGGTAACTCTCTTGTTGTGAGGGCACATGTTTAATGAAGGATATAATTCATGTTGGATTTCTTGATCAGTTGATTTGCATGAGTTTGCTAAGATTGAGAATCAAGTCTTGAGGTTAGGAAGTCTTAACATAGTTAAAATTGATTTTAATGGTTAAATCTTGCATGGTCTATTTGTAACTTGCTAGCTTACATAGTCATTATAGCCGTAGCTTGAATTGTCTTGCTGAATTAGCTATGTATGAGTCTTCATATGCATGAGGTGTAAAAGGTTTGTTCAAGGACGAACAAGGCTTTAAGTGTGGGGTTGTGATCTTGGGCATAATTGCATGCCCAAGTGCTACGTTATAACTCAATTTAGTCTTGTTTATCTACTTATTTATATACATTCTCATGTGATTTTATGTAAATGTGAACATATACTAACCAACATGATTAGTCCTTGTTTTTGAAGGTTAATAATGCATTTGAGGAACTAATTCATGATTTGGTGAAGTGGAGGAATGGAATCAAGAGCAAAACGTGAAAGTCAACAAGAAAACATGCAATAACTGGCACCCTGCGTGATAGGGGTCGTGGCACGCTGCCAATGTGGCAACACTTGGCCTAAAATTGTATTTTTTGGCACATTCCAGTGAGGGTACGCGTTACCTCCATGTCACGGAGGTCTAGGGCGTTCAGCTCCGTGACACGGAGCTGTTCCACCACAGGCCAAATTTTGCATTTTTTTCAGCATAGTATAAATTGAACCCTTAGCTTCTAAAATCATTTAAGACGGGATTTTCTGAAAAAACCGAAGGGAGGCGCGAAGGAGACTTGGAGAAATCCTCTTGGGTTCATCTTTTCTTCATTTCTTTTCATCTATACTTGTAATTAAACTACTATAAATATGGTTTTGAGTATTTGTACAAACATGGACGGCTAGAACCCTCAATCTAAGGTTGAGGCCATGGATATGATTGTATTTGCTTAGATTCGTTTTGGGTTGAATTGTTAGTTGTTGTTTTGTCTTACAATCTTTATTATTGTTGTTTTTATGTTTGATCACCATGAAAACAAGTGGCTTAAGCTTGGGTAGCTTGTAAGAGCAAACCTAGGCAAGAACATAAGAATTAGGAAGCAAGTTCTTGTCTTTTGATAAGATTTGTGGTTAGGATAGGAATATACCTAATTTACCTTGCTTGGTTGATAAAATGGGAAGATAGAAATTCACCAACTTAGAATTGTACTCCACCACTTGTAGGAGTGGTTGTGAAGCTAAGTTTGGTTAAATGGTTGGAGGTACGGAAGTCCCAAATCAAGGGCATAAACCACATCCACGTAGTGAATTACCCACGAACTAGAAATGACATCCTCGCTCAAGGATGTAGTAGTGAGGCTAGTTTGTCGTGTTTAGAGGTTCGGAATACCATGAACATGCGATTCCAATTATGTGAGACAACAATTGATAATTTCATACTTAACCCATTATGAATTGTAGCATTGCATGATTATCCAACCTTAACTCTAGTTTTGTTTTGTATTGCTTCCAGATTATTTCATGTCATCACTAAGATTTAGTTATAATTTATCGGAAACTTCTAAAACCGACTTTTTAACTAACACTTCAACTTGATAATTCACTAAATTGGTCCAGTCCCTGTGGGTTCGACATCCGGCTCTTAAAAAGGGCCATTATATTACTTGTACGACCCATACACTTGTGGGCCCAACAGAAAGCCCATATGATCAAGTATGTTTCATGATTTATCTAAATTTCATGTAGTAGCTTCCCACATGGATTTGGAGTCCATACTTCCACTATTTTTAGCTTGTGGTATTGTTTGAGCCAAGGCTCCTCATGTTATGATTTCAGATTTATATATGTATGTTATGAGCCAACTTCATCTCTAGATGATGGTTCAGCTTCATTGAAAAATGATGGAGAGCATTTTCATGTTTTTGGTAGTAGTGTCTAACACTGAGTAGGCTAAGGGTCAGTCAACCTTATGCCTCAGAACTACGCACCACCGTAGGTATGTTCAGATTATTGGGACCTCCCTTTTGAGCTTTCCCTACCCCCAAGGGGCCTTCAACTTGATATCAATATCATGGCAGCGTCCTTAGCCCTGGCACAGCTTTGGACGGCTCTGCCCACTTGAGTTTGATAGTCGAGACCACGTAAGCTCTATCGCGGTAATGTTAGTTATATAACGAGTCTCCCATTGTTCCTCATGATTTCATTTATGCATTTTCATTTGTCACGATATTATATTTTCAACAGGTTTGACACAATGTTCAGTTTTACTTATGATTATCAGTTTTTAGCTTTGGGTCAATCGATTTCAGTTATGATATTCAGTTATGTTCAGATCATTATTTTAGAAAATAGCATGCAAGCGCTACTCTGAGAGTCTGACTTGATTATGTTTTTATGATATGCATGATTTATGATTTTACTTAGTGACTTTACTTACCTTACATACTCGGTACATTCCACGTACTGACTGCATACTTTCTGCTATATTATTTCATGATATAGGCTCGGACATTCAGGCTCAGTCCCGTCATTAGCCAGACCTACAACTTTACTACCTATCAGCCAGAGTTGGTGAATCCTCATCTTTCGAGGGCCCTTCCTTTCAGTTGTATCTAGTACTTTCAGTTTTTGACTTCAGTGAGTTAGTTGGGGTCTTGTCCCATCAACTCGTTAGTAGTAGAGGCTTTTTAGACATAGAACGTAATCATCTTTGGTTGAATTATGTATTCTGATGTTATGAGATTATCAGACTTCCGCTATATTAATTATGTTAATCTTTTGCTTTATTATGATTGAGTTAGATGTTATGTTTATGCCATGGGTTGACTTGGAGCCTCTCGAGGTTCTTTGTCCCGTGTCTCGATCCAGGCCTATGTTCGGGTTGTGACAATAAGATTACAATCAATGATCAAGAGATACAATAGATACAACTCAATATAGAGAATTCAACAATGACCAATTCAATATCAATATATAGGGAAGAAGACTAATTCAAGAATTGGGCAAAATCCCTAGCATTAATCTCAATGAACTCATTACTAGATGTAGGGCATGAGGATGAATAAAATTCCTCACTTAAGTTAGCCTTAAATACCTGAATGAAGAACTAAAACTTTTACTTAAAGAACCCTAGGTTGAAGAAGATGAATTCTAACCTTCCTTGAGAGCTTGAGAGCTTAATGATTCTTGATTGAATGTTGTTAGGAGAGGGAATAAGAGTTTAGCTTAAATAAACCCTTAAATATACTCCTTAAGAATTTCAAAATGTTTTGATTTAGGTAATAAAAATATATAAAGTTACAAAAATACCTCTGAGATCCTGTCTGTCAAATTGACCTTCCAGCGACGATGTGTCACTCAATGAATCGTTAGGCAACATAACAACTCGTAAGGTGTACTCATTACATCTGAAGAAAATTATCACTTTTTGATCTTCACCTCACGACTTATCAGAATGCCTAATATAACGATTTGTCACCTAGGTTAATGGATCGTTGTCTAGGTCGTTGGAACTGGAAAGAAATTATTAGGTTTTGGAACCTTGCTCGGGAAGACTTCACCTAAAGATACTTTGGGTAACTTAACAGCTCACTTGATGAGTAGTTCGTGCTAGTTTGATTTCTGCTGGTTTTCTACTTTATGTCAAGGATCTGATCTTAGAGACTTTTAGAGGTCATTACAATGATGAAAAATAAGGAGATCTTAATAAGTTATGTCATATTGGAATCGGAATCAAATGACCATCTATGATTTTTTTGATATAATGTAGCACTCAACATTATAAATAGTGACGAGGATCTTGAATTTAAATCTATCAAAGATAGTGGACAGATAAATGATTGGCCAAATAAAAATATACAGTTCAAGTATTGATTTCACTTGAAAAAATAAAAAATTTGACTTGTAGTCTAAAGAACTTAAGGTATAATGTCAGCGGAGTCATCGAATCCAATCATTGTCACTAGATAGATTTTGAAAATTCCTGAAATTTTCCCAACAGATAGACACAATGACATGTTAAACGAAATAATGAGTCATTGGTTCCACTCGTTGTTACTGGAGGGAGTTTTAACAGTTTATGGATCTCCTCCGATGGATGGACAGAACGACATGTTAGCTAAAACAACAGGTCCTTGTTTCCACCTGTCATCACTAGGGGGGACTTCTAACCCCTTTTGGATTTCATCTAATAGAACAATAAAATGAGTTGTTGTTTCTTCCAATGACTCATCGTCTGGCTCGTTGGTTCTAGGGAATATTTTGATAGGATTCTAGATTTTTTCACAATGGGGCAATATGATGACTCATCACTTCTAACAATGAGTCATTGTGTCATTCGTTGAGTCTGAGGAAGAATTCTACTAGCAACCAATGACTATCTTAACAAGGTGTTGACTTTGACAATGACTCATTTGACAAGTCGTTCTATGGGAATTTTTCCTGGTTTCTTTTTGATTTTTATTCCGAGTCTGGGGTTTAACTGTAGGAACTTTTGGGATGTTACAATATCTCCCCCTTGGGAATATTCATTCTCAAATGAAGGCTAAGTAAGATGGAAAGGTAGGAAAAGAACTGCAATTCCAAATTGAAAGATATAAATTGAATACTGAAGGAGTGACTGACTCCAAACTGAGATAGATATACTAACTGAATTCACGTAACTAGGATGCACATTAAGACATGAATAGAGCTGATGAGTATGGAACTAAATAGGGCATTGAGGAGAAATTTAGTACTTGATGCTTAAATTGAGCTGAAAGGGAATAGGTGAGGGTATCTAGCCATCATATCTACTTCGGCTTCTCATGTAGCTGTTATATCCCGAAAGCCCAAAGATCAGACTTGGGAGTTGAAATGGAGAAAACTGAAAATGTTGCACTAGGTCACAGAAAGAGTCATTCTTTGACTTTTGGAGGAGGACCATGAGTCATGAGGTGACTCGTGGTCAAGTACTAGGCTAAGTTAAAAGAAGTATTGAAGGAGGGGTCATCATGGGCATGACCACGAGTCATGGTCAAGCCCCATGACTCGTCAGGTCAGCCGTGGCCAAGGGAATTAAGAAGGGGGAAAAGTGAAAGTCAGTGCACCCACCGAATAGATCCCATGAATCGTGGTTAGGAATCACGATTTGTTGTGTGGGTCGTGGTCATCAGATAAATAATAATCTAGGGGTGAGGCATTGGAGGCAAGGAATGGTGACCATGAGTCGTGGTTAATGCTAATGACTTATGGGATGGCCCATTACGAGTTCCAGGTGAATTTGGCAGTGTACGTAACGACTGAGGTGATGACTCGAGGATGGTGGCAACGACTCGTTAGGTCCCTCGTGGGGACTGACGAGTAGTTACTTCCTGCAAAATTATTAAGGATATTCTCATCATTCCTATGTTATAAGGTCCAATACTACATCGTTTTAAGTTATTTTCAGAGTGTATTAAGATAGGTTAAGTCATTCTAACCTATTCAAAACCCATGCATGCAAGATAGAGAGTTAGAGAGGAGAACAAGCCTTATCCCTTCCAATTCTTCTCAAATTCTTCTTTGGGCAATTAGTGAAATGTAAGAATCAGCTTCAATCAGGTATGTAGGGTTATGAATGGGTGAATACATTCACACCCATGCCCAAACTCTCTCTAAATCATAAATTTCCTATATTGATTCTATGGGGTTTTATCCAGATGCATGAAATTTCGAATTCTCTACATGGGCATGATCTAAATGAGTTATTAGTATTGAATTATGAATTATGGGAAAGTTTTACGTTATTTTCTATTAAAATCATGTTTCCATTTTTTAAAATTAAAATGCCCATTTAAGAAGAGTTCATGAAAGTTAAGGTTTGTGATGAATGTTCATGAATGATGAATTATTGATGAAGAAAAACATGTTTTCAAGTTACCCATGTTTATAATCATGTTTTCGAGTGAGTTGAACATTTTCAAGCATGTTAAAGTATTGGGCAATGTCCACATGTTTAAGAATGATTTATGATTTATGATTTATGATATGGATTTCATGATATATAAATTGTAATGTTGACCGATTAAAGGGCCCTTGATTCATGGCTAGACATGTATGTAAATGGGGATAAATGATGTTAAATGTTTCTTTAGCCATGGATCTCACGAATGATGTTTATGATTTATGTATGAACCTAATGTGCATGTGTTTTGGAGTAGTGTCTAGCACCGAGTAGCCCCGCGTTCAAAAGGACTACGCCGGTGTCTCATAACTACGTGCCACCGCAGGTCTATATTGATGCTTTACAATGTTAATGGATCCCCTCTTTCGTGATATCACATAATGCACATCCCTTGTTTGGCAAGCCAGGGACGACTCTGCCCACTTGAGTTAGATAGTTGGGGCATCATGTAAGGCTCTACCATGATGGTGTCGGTTATGACGAGTCCTCCCATTGTTCCACATGTTTTAATGCCTTATTATGTTTATTTTATCCTGGCTCAAGTGGTGAATTATGAAGTTTCTCTTATGAATATGATAATGAATGCATTACGAATGATTTGAAAACTTGAGCCTTATGTTATATTACGATATTTATGTTATGAGCATGTTGTCCCACTCTTATAAGCTCTTATGAGTTTTTATGTATTTATAAATGTCTGTTTTACTTACCTTGCATACTCGGTACATTCCACGTACTGACCACATATTTTATGCTGTATTGTTTCATGATACAGGCTCCGATCTTTAGACCCAGCATCATCATTAACTTGTCTTAGAGATAAGCATCCATCTCTTTGGCGAGTCCTTATTCTCGGAGGACTAGTTTGATATCAGTTATTTTTCATGTTTAGCTTTCTAGACTTTTCGGGTTAGTTGGGGGTGTTATCCCATCAACCCATCAAATATGTTAGAGTGTTTCAAATTATGTGTAGTATTTAGCTGTTATGTATGTAGTATGTTCCGCTTTCTATGTTGTGTCATGTTTTTGCTTCTTCTATGTCATTATGCTGAGTATTCCACTTTATTGATATTAAGTTAGATGTACGTTCATGCCATGGGTCGACTTGGAGTCTCTCGGGGCTCCTTGTCCTGTGTTACGATTTGGGTCTACGTTCGGGTTGTGACAAACATGGTATCAGAGCCATATGTTTGAAGTATCCTAGGGTTTCTAAAAGCCACGTTAAGTATAGTCTTTTTCATGGGTATGAAGTATCCTAGGGTTTCTAAAAGCTACGTTAAGTAAAGTCTTTTTCATGGGTATGAAGCGCGCCACACTTATGACGAAGAGGCTACGAGATGTTTAGGAAATGTTTTGTTGTTTCATGATCTATGTCATGTGATGAAATGTCTCTCTATCCTTCTAACTCATTCTATTTGCGATTGTAGAATCATGGCTCCTTGCAGAGTAAATGGTAGGAGGAATGGTAATGGAAACGGCTACGAGGATGGCAATGGAGACGGGCACCTGCAAGCCCCACCAATCCAGCAGCACCATGCACTGGAGTCGATTTCCCATGCTGAGTTTCGGGAAGCTATTCAGATGCTCATGTAGGCCTTCACTGCTTAGGTCAATCAAAAGGCAGTGGCACATGTTCCGCAAAATGGAAATGTGGAGGTAGCTCGAGTCAGAGATTTCTTGAAAATGAACCCGCCAGAGTTCCTCAGGTCAAAAGTAGATGAGGACCCACATAAGTTCATTGATGAGATTGTGAAGATCACCCAAGTCATGGGGGTGAATAGGGTTGAGTGTGCTAAGTTGGCCTCATATCAATTTAGAGGGGTCGCACACATCTGTTTTCGACAATGGAAAGATAGTAAGGCCGCCGGAGCAGGCCATGTCACTTGGGAGGAATTCCATGTTGCGTTCCTAGACCGATTCTTCCCTCGTGAGATGAGGGAGTGGAAGGCAGCCGAGTTCGTGAATCTTAAGCAGGGGACGATGACAGTATAGGAGTATGCCCTTGAGTTCACTCGCTTATCAAAGAACGCCTCAGAGTTAGTGGTTGATCAGAAGGCACGAGTGAGCAGGTTTGTTCATGGGGTGGCAAACTACTTGGACAAAGATTGGAGGACCGTTATGCTCCACCAGGATATGGATTTCCCTCAAATAGTATTGTACTCCCAACAAATGGAGGCGGCACATGTGAGGGAAAGAGAGGCCAAAAGGGACTGGACAGATAGCTATGGGTTTACTCAGCAGAGATCTGACGGTGGTCACCGCCTTCAGATTCAGCAGGGGTCACTAGCTCTAGCACCATCATCAGCTAGTGTTCCATCCAGACCCTAGGGTAATCAGAGGAGCAGGGCCTCAGGTTCGAGGGACAGAGGGGCATGCAGGTAGAGCGCACCTTTCCAGCCTGCGGGAAGTGCAACAAGAGTCATGTCAGGGAGTGCTTGCTCGGCTCAGATATTTGTTATGGGTGCGGTAGATCCGGCCACATGCGCCGAGCATGTCCATTTTCTAGACAGGATGATGATAGAGGCCGTGCACAAACTACCAAGTCAGCAGCAGCTCCAGCACGTTCAGCTCCACAGAAGGCATCCACTAGTGGGGGTGGCGAAAAGCACCAAAATAGATTCTAAGCCCTCTCCTCACGTCATGAGCAGGAGACTTCACCAAATGTGGTTACTGGTATGTTACGAGTGTTTCACTTTGATTCTTATGATTTGTTAGATCCTGGGGCTATATTATTTTTGTGACACCTTATATTGATTGTAGCTTTGGAGTCAGCCCTGAAATTCTATCAGAACCATTCTCAGTCTCTACTCCCATTGGTGATTCAGTTGTAGCTAGGCAGGTGTATAGAAGTTTTCTGATCATAGTTTTGCATAAAGTCACCTCCACAGACCTAGTAGAGTTAGCTATGAATTCTCGACATGGATTGGTTGTATGCATGTTATGCTTTTGTTAATTGTAGAACCCATGCGGTGGAGTTCCTCTTTCTAGGTGAGCCAATTTTAAAGTGGAAGCGTAGTACAGTCGTGCCTGTAGGTCGCTTCATTTCCTATCTTAAGGCCAGGAAGATGATTTCCAAGGGTTGTGTGTATCATTTAGTTAGGGTTAAGGATGTTGAGTCCAAGACCCCGACTATCCAGTCAGTTCCGGTAGTGTGTGAGTACCTAGGATTATTCTCTGATGACTTACCAAGTGTTCCTCCTGAGAGGGAAATTGATTTTGGTATTGACCTTTTTCCCGAAACGCAACCTATATCTATTCCTCCCTATAGAATTGGTCTAGTTGAGCTAAAAGAGTTGAAGGAGCAGTTGAAGGATCTTTTGGATAAGGGTTTCAACAAACCTAGCAAGTCCCCATGGGGTGCACAAGTTCTATTTGTTTGAAAGAAGGATGGTTCCCTTCGGATGTGCATTGACTATCGACAATTGAACAAAGTCACCATCAAGAATAGGTACCCTCTACCCAGGATTGATGATTTATTTGACCAGCTTCAGGATGCCAAGTATTTTTCAAAGATAGATCTCAGGTCCGGGTACCATCAACTCAGAGTTCGGGAGAGCGACATCCCAAAGACAGCCTTCAGGAAGCGGTATGGTCATTATGAGTTTGTAGTTATGTATTTTGGACTAACAAATGCTCCTGCAGCTTTTATGGACTTGATGAACAGGGTGTTCAAGATATACCTAGATATGTTTGTGATTGTGTTTATTGATGACATCTTGATATACTCTCGGAGCGAGGAGGAGCATGCTGCTCATTTAAGGGTGGTGCTATAGACTCTCAAGGATCGCCAATTATATGCTAAATTCAACAAGTGTGAATTTTGGTTGAACTTAGTGGAGTTTTTGGGCCAGGTGGTATCAAGTGAAGGCATACAAGTGCACTCTCAGAAAATAGATGTGGTGAAGAATTGGCCTCGACCGGTGAATCCTTAAGATATTTGCAGCTTTTTGGGCTTAGCTAGATACTATCAGAGAATTTTTGAAGGTTTCTCATCTATTGCAGCACCCTTGACCAAATTGACCTAAAAGGTGAAATTCCAATGGTCGGAGGCTTGTGAGAAGAGCTTCAAGAGTTGAAGGCTTGGCTTACCTCACCACCGGTGTTAACTTTACCCGAGGGTACCAATGGGTTCATGGTGTATTGTGATGCTTCAAGAATCGGACTTGGGTGTGTATTGATGCAGCACAGAAAAGTTATAGCATATGCCTCTAGAGAGTTGAAAGTTCATGAGAAAAATTACCCGACCAATGATCTTAAATTGGCTGCGATGGTATTTTCCTTGAAGACATGGCGACATTATTTGTGTGGGGTCCACGTGGATGTGTTTACGGACTATAACAGTCTACTTTATGTGTTCACTCAAAAGGATCTCAATATTTGATAAAGGAGGTTGTTAGAGTTACTTAAGGACTACGATATGAGTGTGCTTTACCATCCGGGCAAGCAAATTTAATAGAGGACGCACGTAGAAGAATCTCCATGGGAAGTGTGTTCCATGTGAATGAGGGGAAGAGGGAGCTGGTGAAAAACGTGCATCAACTTGCAAGGATGGGAGTTCGGTTGGTTGACTCGACCGATGGCGGTGTTATAGTTCAGAACAAATCGGAATCGCCCTTGGTGACAGATGTAAACGCAAGACAAGATGAGGACCCAATTTTGGTAAAGTTAAAGGAAGCCATTCAGAATCAGAGGATGGAGGTCTTTTCCAAAGGGGGACATGGTGTGCTTCAGTACCAGGGTCATTTATGTGTTCTGGATGTTGGTGATTTGAGGAGCCTGATGTTGCACGAGGCTCATGGATCCAGGTATTCTATCCATCCAGGTGCCACCAAGATGTATTGTGACTTACAGGAAGTCTACTGGTGGAATGACATGAAGAAGGATATCGCGGAATTTGTAGGTAAGTGTCCAAACTGTGAGCAAGTAAACATTGAGCATCAGAGACCAGGAGGTGTGATTAAGGATATCAGTATTCCTACTTGGAAGTGGGAAGAAATCAATATGAACTTCATCATAGGGTTGCCTCACACTCGACGACAATATGACTCCATTTGGGTTGTGGAGACAAGTTGACCAAGGCCACTCATTTTCTACCGGTCAAAACCACAGATTCGGTGGAGGATTATGCCAAACTATATATCCGGGAGCTAGTTCGATTGCATAGATTGCCCTTGTCCATCATATCAGATAGAGGTACCCAATTTACCTTTTAGGTTTGGAGGTCGTTTCAAAAAGTACTTGGTACTCAGGTTAAGCTCAACACAACATTTCACCCGCAAACGGATGGTCAAGCGGAGTGGATAATTCAGACTCTCTAACACATGTTGAGGGAATTTGTGATCGACTTCAAAGGTAGTTAGGATGATCATTTGCCTCTTATCGAGTTTGCATATAATAACAACTACCATTCCAGTATTCAGATGGCTTCATTTGAGGCTTTCTATGGGCAGAGATGTAGATCGCCCATTGGCTGGTTCAAAGTTTGTGAAGTAGCAATGATAGGACCAGATTTGGTCCATGAGGCTATGGAGAAGGTTCAGCTCATACGGGACAGGTTGAAAACAACTCAAAGTCGCCAAAAGTCCTATGCTGATGTGAGAAGGAGAGAATTAGAATTCGAGGTGGATGATTGGGTGTTTCTGAAGGTGTCTCCGATGAAGGGATTGATGCGGTTTGGAAGGAAAGGAAAACTCAACCCTCGCTATGTTGGCCCCTACCACATTGTGAAACGGGTTGGCAAGGTGGCATATGAATTGGAGTTGCCTTTAAAATTCGCATCTGTGCATCTTGCTTTCCATGTGTAGCTCCTAAAGAAGTGTTTGGGTGATCCAGCTCTAGTTGTCCCGGTGGATAGTGTCGGTGTGAAAGATAGCCTTAGTTATGAAGAGGTTCCGATGGAAATACTGGATCATCAGGTTTAGAGGCTAAGGAACAAGGAGGTAGCTTCAGTCAAAGTTTTGTAGAGGAATCAGCATGTTGAAGGAGCTACGTGGGAAGCCGAAGCAGACATGATGGGTAGATACCCACATTTATTCTCTATCGGTTCTGTTCCAGCTTGAGGTATCTGTATTGCCCTAGTACTTTAATAAGTTTTCATGTTCAGTTCATGTGCCCCAGTTTCTTTCATGTATGTGGATGTGTATATGGTTCATGAATTTAGTTCATCCAGGTAATTTGAATCGGAGATTGTCATTTCATCAGTTTTCAGCTTAAATGATTAGTATTTGAATATGATGATTGCATTTCTCTGCTTTTCTGAATGATTTTCAACATTCAAGGATGAATGTTCCCAAGGGGGAGATATTGTTATACCCCGAAAGCCCAAAGATCAGACCTGGGAGTTGAAATGGAGAAAACTGAAAATGTTCACCAGGTCATAGAATGAGTCATTCTGTGACCTGTGGAAGAGGACCATGAGTCATGAGGTGACTCGTGATGAAGTACTAGGGTAATTAAAAGAAGTATTGAAGGGGGGGTCATCACGGGCATGACCACGAGTCGTGGTAAGGCCCCACGACTCATTAGGTCAGCCGTGGCCAAGGGAATTAAGAATGGGGAAAAGTGAAAGGCAGTGCACCTAACAGATAGACTCCACGAATCGTGGTCAGGAACCACGATTCGTTGGGTGGGTCGTGTTCACCAGATAAATAATGATCTAAGGTTGAGGTAGTGGAGGCAACAAATGGTAACCACGAGTCATGGTCAATGGTAACGACTCATGGGATGGCCCGTTACGAGTTTCAGGTGAAATTTGGCAGTGTACCTAACGACTGAGGTGACGACTCATGGATGGTGGCAATGACTCGTTAGGTCCCTTGTGGGGACTGACGAGCAGTTACTTCCTGCAAAATTATTAAGGGTATTCTCATCATTCCTATGTTGTAAGGTCCTACACTACGTCGTTTTATGTTATTTTCAGAGTTTATTAAGATAGGTTAAGTCATTCTAACCTATTCTAAACCCATGCATGCAAGATAGAGAGTTAGAGAGGAGATCAAGCCTTAGCCCTTCCAATTTTTCTCAAATTCTTCTTGGGCAATTAGGGAAATGTAAGAATCAATTTCAATCAGGTGTGTAGGGTTATGAATGGGTGAATCCATTCACACCCATGCCCAAACTCTCTCTAAATCTTGAATTTCCTATATTGATTCTATGGGGTTTTAACCTGATGCATGAAATTTAAAATTCTCTACATGGGCATGATCTAAATGAGTTATTAGCATTGAATTATAAATTATGGACAAGTTTTACGTTGTTTTCCATTAAAATCATGTTTCAAGTTTTTAAAATTAAAATGCCCATTTATGAAAAGTTCATGAAAGTTAAGGTTTATGATGAATGTTCATGAATGATGAATTATTGATGATGAAAAGCATGTTTTTAAGTTACGATGCTTATAATCATATTTTCAAGTGAGTTGAATATTTTCAAGCATGTTAAAATATTGGGCAATGCTCACATGATCAATAATGATTTATGCTTTATGATATGGATTTTATGATTTATTGTTTTGTAATGTTGGCCGACTAAACGGCCCTTGATTCATGGCTAAACATGTATGTAAATAGGGATCAACAGTGTTAAATGTTTATTTAGCTATGGATCGCACGAACGATGTTTATGATTTATGTATGAGCGTAACGTGCATGTTTTTGGGAGCACTATCTAGCACAGAGTAGCCTGACGTTCAAAGGACTACACCGGTGTCTCATAACTATGTGCCATCGTAGGTCTATATTGATGCATTATAATGTTAATGGATCCCCTCTTTCGTGATATCACATAATGCACGTCCCTTGCCTGACAAGCCAGGGACAACTCTGCCCACTTGAGTGAGTTAGTTGGAGCATCATGTAAGGCTCTACCATGATGGTGTCAGTTATGACGAGTCCTCCCATTGTTCCACATGTTTTTATGCCTTACTATGTTTATGTTATCCTGGCTCAAGTGGTGAATTATAAAGTTTCTCTTATTAATATGATAATGAATGGATTACGATTGATTTGAAAACCTTGAGCCTCATGTTATATTATGATATTTATGTTATGAGCATGTTGTCCCTCTCTTATAATCTATTATGAGCTTTTATTTATTTATAATTGTCCATTTTACTTACCTTGCAAACTCGGTAAATTCCACGTACTGACCGTATATTTATGTTGTATCGTTTCATGATACAGGCTCCGATCTTTAGACCCATCATCGTCATTAGCTCGTCTTGGAGATTAGCATCCAGCTCTTTGGGGAGTCCTCATTCTCTGAGGACCAGTTTGATATAAGTTATCTTTTCATGTTCAATTTTCTAGACTTACAGGGTTAGTTGGGGGTGTTGTCCCATCAACCCATCAGATATGTTAGAGGCTTTCAGACTATGTGTAGTATTTAGTTGTTATGTATGTAGTACGTTCTTCTTTCTATGTTATGTCATGTTTATGCTTCCGCTATGTCATTATGCTGAGTATTCCACTTTATTGATATTGAGTTAGACGTACGTTCATGCCATGGGTCAACCTGGAGTCTCTTGGGGCTCGTTGTCCCGTGTTACGATCTGGGTCTACGTTCGGATCGTGAAAGTAGCTCCCTCAACTAGCTAGTTCCTCCATAAAACATTTATTGAAGAGACCTGTTTATTCCTTAAATTATGGACTTGATGGTCCAGATCTGAACTGTAACCTCTTCGTAAGAGAGACTATCCTTTACACCAATACTCTCTAAAGGTACAACTGATGTCGGATCACCGATGCATTTCTTCAATAGAGACACATGGAAGACTGGACGCACCGATGCTAACTCCGTAGGTAAGTCGAACTCATAGGCCACATTGCCAATGCGCTTTAGGATTCTGTAAGGGCCAACAGATCTAGGACTGAGCTTTCCTTTCTCCCAGAACCTTATCACTCCTTTTATAGGTGAAATTTTCAGATATACCCAATCATCCACAGAAAACTCCAGCTCCCTTCTCCTTACAGCTGCATATGATTTTTGTCGGCTTTGAGCTGTTCCCTAATAAGCATAACCTTCTTCATGGCCTTATGTACTGAATTAGGTCCTATTAAGGTAGCTTCACCAACTTCAAACCACCCTATAGGAGACCTACACCTCTTACCATATAATGCCTCAAATGGGGCCATCTGAACACTGAAGTGGTAGCTGTTGTTGTATGCAAACTCGATAAGAGGTAGGTGATCATCCCAACTACCCTTGAAACAAATCACGCAAGCCCTCAACATTTCCTCTAGAGTCTGAATAGTCTGCTCAGCCTGGCCATCTATCTGCGGGTGGAAAGCTGTGCCGAGCTTAACCTGAGTACCAAGTCCCTTATGAAATGACTTCTAAAAGTGCAAGGCGAACTGATTATCCCCATATGAAATGACGGACATAGGGACTCCACGCATCCTGACTAACTCCCGGATATATAGTTTAGCATAATCCTTTGCTGAATCTGTGGTCTTAACTGGTAGGAAATGGCGTTGACTTAATCATCTAGTCTATGATCATCCAAATTAAGTTATTCTATCAGCATGTGTGAGGTAGACCTGTAATAAAATCCATGTTTACTTCTTCCCACTTCCAAGTAGGAATGCTAATATACTGGGTCATACCCCTAAGTCTTTGATGTTCAGCCTTGACCTGTTTGCAATTTGGACATTTAGCCACAAATTCTACAATATCCTTCTTTATGTCATTCCACTAGTAGACTTTTCGTAGATCATGGTACATCTTGGTGGCACCTTGGTGGATAGAGTACCTAGTGTTGTGAGCTTCCATTAGTATCCTCTGCCTCAAATCATCTGCATCGGGAATACACAACTTGCCTTGGTAACAGAGCACACCATCTCTCCTTTTGGAGAATGCTTATACCTCTTTCTCTAGGAATGCTCCTTCAACTTGAGTAAGATTGGGTCCTGCTTTGACTTAACCTCCACCAATTGGGAGGATTCTGACCCACTTTAGACTATAACTCCACCTTCTGCTGAATCAACCAACTAGATCCCTAACTGAGCCAGTTTGTGAATATCCTTTGCCAGCTCCTTTTTACCCTCTTCAATATGAACAACACTCCCCATAGATATCCTGCTGAGGGCATCAACCACTATATTGGCCTTTCCCGAGTGATACAACACACTCATATCATAACATTTCAATAATTCTAGCCATCTTCTCTGATGAAGGTTCAAATCCTTCTGAATGAACACATATTGTAGGCTTTTGTGGTCAGTGAACACATCTAATGAACACCATATAGGTAGTTCCTCAAAGTCTTTAAGGCAAATACTACTGCTTCCAGCCCAAGACCATGAGTCAGTTGTTCTTCTCATGAGCCTTGAGCTATCTAGAAGCGTAAGCTATGACCTTAGCATGCTGTATCAGGACACAACCCAAGACAATTTAGGAGGCATCACAACAGCTCACGAACCGATCTGAACCTTTTGGCAGAGTCAAAACTGGGGTAGCAATGGGTGGAGTCTTCAACTCTTAAAAACTCTTCTCACATGCATCAAATCACTGAAACTTCACCTTCTTTTGGGTTAGTCTAGTCAAAGGAGAGGCAATGGAGGAGAACCTTTCTACAAACCATTTGTAGGAACCGGCTAGGCCCAAGAAACTCCTGATGTCTAACGGAGAAGTGGGTGTTGGCCAATCCTTAATTGCCACTATCTTCTGAGGATCTACCTGTATACCCTCACAGGAGACAACATGACTGAGGAATGCCACTAATTTTAGCTAGAATTTACACTTGCTGAATTTAGCAAACAACTGGTGGTCCTTGGGAGTCTACGAAACTATTCTCAAGTGATCTGCATGTTCTTCCTCTGTTCTGGAGTAAACCAGAATATCATCCATGAAGACAATAATGAACATGTCTTGGTACGACTTGAATACCCTGTTTTTAAATCCATAAAGTTTGCAGGAGCATTTGTTAGTCCAAAAGACATAACTACAAATTCATAGTAACCATACCAAGTTCTGAAGGCTGTTTTCAGAATGTCACATTCTCTAACCCTAAGCTGATGGTATCCTGATCTGAGATCTACTTCAGAAAACAACTAGCTCCCTAGAGTTGGTTGAACAAGTCATCAATACTAAGTAGAGGATACCTGTTCTTGACAATAACCTTATTCAGCTGATGGTAGCCAATACACATTCTGAGTGTACCATTCTTCTTTTGCACGAATAGGACTGGGGCACTGCTAGATCTGATGAAGATCTTATCTAAAAGGTCTTTTAGTTTTTCCTTTAACTCTTTAATCTTGGTTAGAGCCATTCTATCAGGAGTAATTAAGATTGGATATGTTTCAGGAAGAAGATCTGTACCGAAGTCTATTTCCCGCTAGGAAGGGACTCTGGGAAGATCTTCGAGTAACACATCTGAGAACTCATTTATGACTGGAAGTGACCAAAGGGTTGGGGTTTCGAAAATAGAATCCTTGACCATAACCAAGTGATAAATATACCCGTTTGAGATCATTTTCCTAGCCTTAAGGTATGAGATAAACCGATCCTTAGGTGCTGAAGTACTACTCTTCCACTCTAGGACTGGTTCGTTAGGAAACTAGAATCTAACAACTCTGGTTCTGAAGTCAACTGAGGCATAGGAAGAGTGTAACCAATCCATGCCTAGAATAAGGTCAAAGTTGACCATGTCTAACTCTAGTAGATGAACTGAGGTGACTTTACATAACATAGTGACCGAATAATTCCTGTACACCTAACTGGCTTTAACTGACTCACCAATTAGAGTAGAGACTGAAAATGAGTCTGTGAGAATTTTTGGACTAATGTCAAACTAGACAGCAATGTAAGGAGTCACAAAAGAAAGTGTGGCTCCTAGATCTAGTAAAGCATACATATCTATTTAAAAGAGACATAACATAACCATGACTACATTAGGTGAGTTCTCCTGGTCCTGATGGATGGATAGGGCATAGGAGCGATTCTGATGCTGACCGCTACCTATACTTGAGGTGGTACCCTATTGAGTTGAGCGACCTGGCGGAGCTGTTGATATAGTGGACTGGGCCTTCCCCCGTCCTTCTGCTGGGCCATCCCTCATCCTGTGACCCAGTTAGCCTCAACCAAAACAACCCTCCTTGCCCACATGGCACTCACCCGGCTGGTTCTTCCCACACTTAGGACATACTAGAAAAGTGCGGCTATTGGAGACATGGCTCTAAGACTGGGAGCCTGATGCTCCACCCCTCTGATGTTTATGGGGCTTAAAAGATGGAGCACTGGCTGAAGAGGGTGCTGAAGGTCTCTATTGCTGCTGTGGGCGATTACCACTGCTCGATCTCTACTGCAAATACTTGAACTGACCTGTCTGGGCCTGCTTACTCTCCCTCTCTAACTCCTTCAGTTTCTCTGCTTCTATTTGCTGTGCATGGATAATAAGCCTGGATATTTCCATCTCATTGATAATCATGCTTTCCTACACTCCTTTACTACCAAGTCTAAGATTCCATTCATGAATTTGAGCATGCGAGCCCTCGGCTCAGCAACCATTTCTGGAGCATACTTTGATAGTTAAGTGATAATGCGTACTTCTGCACTGCCATGTCGTTCTATTTCAAGTTGATGAATTCCACAGCCTTCACTTCCCTCAACTCATGGGGAAAGAATCTGTCTAGGAACACAGTCACAAACTCGTCCCACTCCACCAGACCTACACCATCCCCCCTTCCCTCTTTCCACTTCTTATACCATATCTAAGACACTCCTTTTAACTAATAAGCAGCCAAATATACACTTTTGAATAAGGTAACACACATGATTTGAGTGATCTTCTGAATCTCGTCAATGAACTCCTATGGTTCCTCTTCTACCTTAGACACATGAAATGCTAGGGGCTTTATTCAAGTAAAATCCCAAACTCTGAAAGCAGCTATAGACCCATTTGCATTGTAGGTACGAAGACCTACTGGTTGACCTGGTTGGTCACCTCTTAAGACAACATCTGAATAGCAACCTGAAACTCTGCATGTGACACCTGATTGTCTCGAGGGGCTGTTGAGCTGGCTGGTTAGCTTTACCATTCCTTCTTCCGTTCCCTTTTTTGAGAGGAATTTTCAACTGAAAATGGTAGAACAAGAATTAAGAAGGATGTCTTAGGGACTCATACTCTACACAAGATAAGAATCATGAATAAAAGGGAGTTTTTCTAAAGATACCTTGTAGCCTCCTCCTCATAAGTGTGGCGCGCTTCATACCCATGAAAAAGAATCTATTTGACGTGGCTTTTAGACATCCTAGGACACTCTAAACTTGATGTTCTGATACAAAATTTATCATGACCCGAGTCTACACCCTGGATGCGATAGGGTACATAGAATCACAAGTGAACCCAAGAAAACCTATGTCATAGCATAATCTTACTGACAGTTAAGAAGAATATTGAATGGAAGCATAACTAAAATGTAAAAATATTCTTTTGCATAAATAGATAATATTTGAGAAATACTGAAGTCTTAATAACACTAATACTTTGTTGTTTGAAAGCCACTACTAACTGATGAGTTGCTGGGACAAGCCCCCAACTAACTCTAAAGTTTGAAAACTGGAAATGAAAATAACTGAAATAAAACTCTAGTCGTCTAAAGATGAGGACACACCACTATCAACTACTGGGTATCACCGAGGAAACCAGCTGCAATGCTGAGGCTTGGTACCTAAGCCTATATCATAAAACGATATAGCATAGAAAGTATGCGATCAGTACTTGGAATGTATTGAGTATGTGAGATGTAAATAAAATATAAATATACTAGTAACTCATAAAAAGAACTGAAATGACATGCAAAGACCCTATATGAAATCATAAATACAGCAAATAATCTTACATATATGAGAATATTATAAGACTAGACTAGATTGAGGACTCTGACTGTACTATACTGTGGGAGTTTCTGTTAACTGAGATATAACCATGTGAGCTGGATGTGAAGTTTGATGTTTTCTCCCTATAGATAGGGCCCACCATACCTTACTAGGATATAGTGACTGGCTGTGTGATCACTGAGTGTAAAACCCATTCGGGTTAAATTCTACAGTGGCATGTAGTTCTGAGAACCTGGGTGCTCTAAACCAAGGCCCAGTCGATGCTAAGTACTACTCCCAACTGAAAACCTGAGCGCAACTACTTATCTGATTAGCTCGAACTGGGGTCTTAAGGTTAAGTTAGAACTACTTATCTGGAAGTGTCCTGAGAGTCTAAAAGATTTAGTGACTGAAAATACTAAAATGCTATAAATGCTAAAATTACTAGTATTATTGAGTATACTATATATGCTGATAGTACTATAAAGCCTGGTTACATGAATCATGGGAAAAATCATGTGTATTCTGAAAGATCATGTTGTTTTCAAATCATTGCGAGTACATGGAGTGAAATATTAAGGTCATACAAGAATCACAATCTAGATAGACATTTTACAAGTTTCAAATCAATATCACAATTACAACACAAAACTATTCATGAAAACTCTAAAAGATTTAGGAGATAGGGAATTTCAAAATCTAGAAGAAAACCCTAACCGATGATTTCTAGAAAACATAGAAGAAAGCTAGGGTTCACTGGTTACTTTGGAGTACAAGGGTGAAAGAAATACCCCTGCTAAATCTCCACATACCTGAAGACAAATTTTCTAAGAAAGCACTTGAAATCCTGAGAAGAAAAAGAAGCCCTAGCTCTTTCTTGAAGAAACCTATCTGAGTTCTTACGATGAAAGTCTGAAGAACTAGGAAACAAATGAGGAAAGAGGGTCGACCACTCCCCTAAATTCCCCTCCAACTAATCCCAATATGACATAGTTTAGGAACTAAAATAACAAGTTACAAAAATTTCCTTGGAGAAAAGTTTGAAAAAACTGCCTATCCAAAACCAATGATTCACACAGCGAGTCGTTGGTTGTGAACACAACTCATTGGGACCAGTCGTTGGGACTGGGCCTGCAATTCCACTTACTGGAATTCAAACAACGGCTAGAAAGGATGACTCATTATAGGATTTGACAAGTCATTAAATCCAGTCATTGTCACTGGATAAATTTTAACAATTCCTGAACTTCTCACAACAGATGACACAATGACCCGTTAAATGGAACAACGGGTCATTGGTTCCACTTATTGTTACTAGAGAAAATTTGAATAGTTTTTGGATCTCCCCCAACGGACGGACAGAACAACCTGTTAGCTGAACTAATGAGTCATTGTTTCCACTCGCTATCACTGAGGGGACTTCTAACCCTTTCTAGATTTTATCTAACAACTCAATAGGATGAGTCTTGCTTCTTCCAATAACTCGTTGTCTAGCTCGTTGGTTCTAGGGAAGGTTTTGGTAGGATTCTTGTAATACCCCGATAGTGCCTAAGAATGGACTCGGGATTTGAAATGAAAAGTGCAGAAATCTGAGATTTCTTCTCAGAACAAGCCGTGGTATGGGTCGTTGGTGGGACTAACGACCCGTTGGAAGTGCCTTTGGTAAGAATCTGCAGAGTAGGCTGGGAAGTAACGGGTTTTTGGAATGAGTCGTTAGGAGGATGGTCTTGGGCAAATTAGTCTGGCACGAGTCATGGGACAATGCATTGCTGGGAATAACGAGTCATTGCAAGAATCCATTGGGAGGAATTTCAAAAGATGAGCAGTGGTGGTAACTGCAAGAAACGATGAGTCGTGGGTACTAGTAACGACTCGTCCTAACTAGTCGTTATTGGGGACATGAGTTGGAATCTAGAAAGGTAACAAAAGGCAGTAATGAGTCTTCGTTTGGGGTAACGACCCGTTCTTTCGAGTCATTGTATCAATATCAGAGAAGTTAAGAAGTGATAGAAGAAGAAACGGACGGATACCGCGAGTCGTGGTATCAAGGAACGACCTGTTGGATCAGTTGTGGTCACTGGCGGTGCAGATTTTCCAGGTTTTTCATTAAGGGTATTTTCATCATTTCTAAATTCTAGGGTCCTAAAATACATTGTTTTAAGCTCTGAATAGTGTGTTTTAAGGGGTTTAAGTTCATTCTAAGAATCCCCACTCCATTCATGCAACCTAGAGCCTTCATTAAAGATCAAGTTTTAGGAATTTCATCAAAATCTCTTCAATTTCCTTTGGGCTTTCAAGTGGGAGTGTGAATTAGATTTACCTAGGTATGTGAGGCTATGAATGAGAGTTCCTTTCACTCTCATGCTCAACACTCTTCTCAATTTTCACGGATTTCAATTCTAGATTGAAGTTTCATGATCTATGGGGTTTATTCCAATTCTTGTGAAATTCTCTATGATCTATCTATGGATCAATTCCTTTCATATATTAAATCATGTTTTATGATCTATGGATAGATTTTATGACTATTTTGAATATAAATTTATAAATTTGAATTTAAATCCAATTATGCCTAATTATGTATGTTTTATAAAAGTCAAGTTATGATTTCATTATGATCTTGATCTTAATTAGCCCAATTATTATTTATGCTTTATGATTTGATTTCTCTCAAGTACTTATCATGGATATATGAAATTTCAAGTTTATACATGTTTTACAGGTATGCATGGATTTCATGATTGATGGATTTATGACTCTTGTCCAATTCATGGGCCCTTGTTCATGGCTAAACATGTATTTTAAATGGGGATCAATGATGTTATTATTTATTTGTCCATGAACTTCATGAATGATTTTACGGTTACTTTATGAGCCTTGATGTGCATATTTTTTGGAGAAGTGTCTAGCATCGAGTATCCCGGCGTTCAAAGGACTACGCCGGTGTTACAGAATTACGTCCCGCCGTAGGTTATATATATTCAAATGTTAATGGATCCCTTCTTTGTGATATCACATACTGCACGTCCCTTTCCTGCCTGGGTGGCTCTGCCTACTTGAGTGAGATAGTTGGGCCATCATGTAGGGCTCTATCATGATAGTATCGGTTATGACGAGTCCTCCAAATATTCCTCATGATTTATGCATGGTTATGTTTATGTTAACTTGTCTCAAGTCATGTTTAAATGAAGCTTTCACCTACGATTTTGATTACGACTGATTAATGAATGTTTTGAAAACCTTGAACCCTGTATCAACATTATGATATTTACTTTATGATCATGTTGTCCTACTCTTATGAACTCTTATGTATTTTAACTGTCTATTTTTACTTACCTTGCATACTCAGTATATTCCAAGTACTGACCGCGTACTCTATGCTGTATAATTTCATGATACAAGTCCGAGGGATCAGTCTCAACCGCATCATTAGCCTCTACTTCTCTCTTACACCTGTCCAGCTGGTGTTGGTCAGTTCTCATCCTTCGAGGACGTTCGGTCATTTATAGTTATGTTCCTTTCAGTTTCAAATTTTGGTTGAGCTAGGTGGGGGTGCTGTCCTATCAGCTCATCAGTTATGTTAGAGGCTTTTTAGATGTTATGTAGAAGTCAGCTTGTCGTTGTTGATTCAGTTTTAGCTTGATGCATATATATGCAGACTTCTGCTACGTTAATTATGTTGATCTTCCACTTTATGATGTTGAGTATAGACTTTATGTTCTTGCCATGGGTCGATGTGACAAACTTGGTATCAGAGCATTAGGTTTTGAAGTTTACTAGGGTGTCTGAAAGCCGCGTTAAGTAGAGTCTTTTTCATGGGTGTCATGACCCGAGCATAGGCCGAATCCAGACATGGGACAAAGAACCCCGAGAGGCTCCAAGTCGACCCATGGAATGAACATAACATCTAACTCATTCATAGATAAGCGGAAGATCATCATAAATAACATAACGAAAGTCTAAACAATCATAATATCTGAATACATACATGATTCTAATGCTGAATACAAAACATGTCCGAAAAAGCCTCTAACACCGACAAGTTGATAGGACCAGACCCCAACTAACTCACTATAGTTTAAAAACTAAAAATACGACACCACAATTGATAAGAAGGGCCCTCGCAATATGAGGACTCATCAACTGAGATTGAGAAGTGCTAACTCCGGAAGTCTGACTAGCGGTGGGACTGAGTCTGAATATCGGAGCCTGTATCATGAAACGATAACGCATAGAGATGCAGTTAGTACGTGAAATGTACCAATTATTCAAGGTAAGTAAAAATGATAAGTAAGTAAAATCATTAAATCATGCATATAATAAAATATAATCAAGATAAGATTTTGAGAGTAGGGCTTGCCTGCTATTTTCTGCTATCATGATCTGAACATAAGTGAACATCGTAATTGAATTGAATTACCCAAAGCTGAAAACTGATAATCATAAGTAAAACTGAACACTGGGTCAAACCTGCTGAAAACATAATATTATCATTGATGTACATGCATAACTGAAATCATGAGGAATAATGGGAGACTCGCATTAATCGGCATTATCACGATGGAGTTTATGTGATCTAGAATATCACACTCAAGTGGGCAGAGCCCTTTCTGAACTCCCCTATAACTGCTTATCAAAGAGAAGCTTTTCCTAGACTATAGTGGCAAGTCCAAAGCTTTGCTAGGGCTGTGGATGCTACCATGATATCGATATCAATATGAAGGGCCCTTGGGGAAAGGGAAGCTCACAAGGGAGGTCCCAAATAATTTGAACATACCTACCTTGGCGTTTAGTTCTGAGGCATAGGGTTGACTGACCCTTAGCTTACTCAGTGCTAGACGTTACTCCCAAAAACATGTATATGCTCTCCATCATTTTTCAACGAACCTAACCATCATCTAGTGACGAAGCTGAATAATAACATACATGCATAATCTGAAATCATAACATGAGGAGCCTTGGCTCAAACCATACCACAAGCTGAAAATAATGGGAGTCTTGACTCCAAAACCATGTGGTAAGCTAATTCATGAAATCATAAGACATACTTGATCATATTGCCTTGCCCAATACTTAAACATGCTTGAAATCAACTTGATTAACTTTGAAAACATGAAATGGGTATTTCGAAATCATACTTTCTTCATAAACATCTCATAACACTTGAACACATATCTCATAGATCTCAACTTTCATGAACATTCATGGATGTGCATCATAGTTTAGATAACTTGAAAACATAATTTATAATTTAAAACATTGTAAAATCTGCCCATCAATCATAATTCATCATTTAAAACATGCTTAGATTATACCCATGATTGAAACTTAGGAATTCATGCAATGGGTAAAAATCACATGGAATCATGAATTAGAACATCATGAATTGAGAGGGAATTGGGCACGGATGTGGACTTTTGTACCCATTCATAGCCTTACATACTTGAAGGGATCTGATTTTACCATTTCCTTGATTGCCCAAAGAGAATTGGGGAAGAACTTTGAAGAACTAGCCTTGATCACCTTTGAAACCTCTAAGCTGGCATGCATGAATTAGGATAGGCTTAGAATGACTTAACCCTTCTTAAAACACTATTCTGAGCTTAAAACGACATAGTTTAGGCCTTAGGAACTTAGAAATTATGGAAAAGTCCTTAACAAATTCGCACGGAAAAACATGCTGCCAGTCCCAACGAGGGACTGGACGGATCGTTACTAGTGATCATGACTCGTGGTTTCCAGTCGTCACGTTCACTACCAAAAATCTGCGGAGGGTTACCATGAGACACACCATGACTCATGGTGTACCCAACGACTCATGGTGACTAGTCATTAGGTACACTGCCTTCGCTTCCTTTATCCTTCAACCACCTTTGACCATGGGTGACCTAATAGATCGTGGGGCTGACCACAACTTGTGGCCACACCCGTGGTCACCCCAAATTAAAATTTTCAACCAAGTCCTAGCCTCTCCCCACGAGGCACTAAACGACTCGTGGGGTTCTTAATGGTTCACTGGATGACTCGTCCAGTGATCTGGTGCAGAAAATTCTATTTTCTCCGTTTCAACTCCCGGGTCTAATATTAGGGGTTTTGGGGTATTACAATATCTCCCCCTTGGTAACATTTGTCCTCGAATGTTGAAAATCATATAAAAAAGTAGAGAAATGCAATCATCATACTCAAATACTGAACATACGTGCTGAAAATTGACTGAGTGACTGACTCCAATTGAACTACATAACTGAACTAAATTCCTGAATCACACATGCATCTATTTACATGCAAGAAACTAGGCTACATGAGATGAACATGAAACTGAATAGAGTACTAAGGATAAAACTTATAATTCAAGCTGAAATTGAGCCAGAAGGGAATAGATGTGGGTATTTAGCCATCATATCTGCTTCGGCTTCCCACGTAGCTCCCTCAACATGCTGATTCCTCCATAAAACCTTGACTGAAGCTGCTTCTTTATTTCTTAGCTTATAAACATGAAGATCCAGTATTTCCACCGGAACCTCCTCATAACTGAGGCTGTCCTTCACACCGACACTTTCCACCAGAACAACCAGAGCTGGATCACCCAAACACTTCTTTAAGAGCGATACATGAAAAACTGGATGAACTGAAGCTAATTTGGACGGTAACTTCAACTCATATGCTACCTTACCAACCCGTTTCACAATCCAGTATGGGCCAACATAACAGTGATTGAGTTTCCCTTTCTTTCCAAATCTCATCACTCCCTTCATTGGAGATACTTTCAGAAACACCCAATCATAGACTTCGAACTCAATCTCTCTCCTCCTCGTATCCGCATAGGACTTTTGGCGACTCTGAGCTATTTTCAACCTATCCCTTATAAGATGAACCTTCTCCATAGCCTCATGGACTGAATTTGGACCTATCATCACAGCTTCATCGACTTCAAACCAACCAATAGGCGATCTACATCTCCGCCAATAGAGAGCCTCAAACGAAGCCATCGGAATGTTGGAATGGTAGTTGTTGTTATATGAAAACTCAATGAGAGGAAAATGATCATCCCAACTACCCTTGAAGTCAATCACACCCACTCTCAACATGTCCTCGAGAATTTGAATAGTCCGCTCAGCCTGGCTATCTGTTTACGGGTGAAATGCTTTGCTAAGCTATACCTGAGTACCAAGTCCTTTTTGAAATGATCTCCAAACCAGAGAGGTAAACGGAGTACCTCTATCTGATATAATGGACAATGGCACACCATGCAATCGAACTAACTCCCAAATGCAGAATTTAGCATAATCCTTCACTGAATCGGTAGTTTTGACCAGTAGGAAATAAGCTTCTTTGGTCAACCTGTCCACGACCACCCAAATAAAGTCATATTATCGAAGAGTGCGAGGAAACCCTGTGATGAACTCCATACTGATATCCTCCCACTTCCAAGTAAGAATACTGATGTCTTGAAGTACACCTCCTAGTCTCTAGTGCTCAACCTTCACTTGTCGACAATTCAGACACTTAGCTACAAACTCCGCTATGTCCTTCTTTATGCCATTCCACCAATAGATTTCCCGTAAGTCACGGTACATCTTGGTGGAATCTAGATGTATAGATTATCTGTAACCATGAGCCTCGTGCAATATCTGATCTCTCAAATCATCAACATCCGGTACACACAAATGACCCTAATATCGGAGCACACCATCTCCCCCTTTGGAGAAGACCTCTACCTTCTGATCCTAAATGGATTCCTTTAACTTTACCAAAATAGGATCCTCGTCTTGTCTAGCTTTAACATAAGTCACTAAGGATGATTCTGACCCATTTTGAATAATAACTCCACCATCAGTTAAGTCAACCAAACGAACTCCCAACCATGCAAGTCAATGCACATCTTTCACCAGCTCCTTCCTCCCCTCATCTACATGGGACACACTCTCTATAAAAAGCCTACTAAGAGCATCTACCACCACATTAGCCTTTCCCGAATGTAAGGGATACTCATATCATAATCCTTGAGCAACTCCAACCACCTCCTTTGACGTAGATTCAGATCCTTTTGGGTAAACACGTATTGCAGGATTTTTTGGTCTGTAAACTCATCTACATGGACCCCATACAAATAGTGCCTCCAAATCTTCAAGGTAAACACTAGCGCTTCTAATTCAAGATCATTAGTTGAGTAATTTTTTTCATGAACCTTCAGCTGTCTGGAAGCATATACTATAACCTTACCATGTTGCATCAATACGCAACCAAGGTCGATCGTCGGAGCATCACAATATACCATAAACCCATCGGTACCCTCAGGTAGGGTTAACACCGGTGCTGAGGTGAGTCGACTCTTCAACTCTTGGAAGCTCCTCTCACAAGCTTTTGATCATTGAAGCTTCACTTTCTTCTGGGTCAGTTTGGTCAATGATTCTGCAATAGATGAAAACCCCCCAACAAACCTCCGATAGTAACCAGCTAAACCCAAGAAACTCCTAATATCTGAAGGATTCACCAGTCTAGGCCAATTCTTAACCGCTTCTATCTTCTGAGAGTCTACCTGTACACCTTTACTTGACACTACATGACCCAAAAATGCCACCGAGATCAACCAAAACTCACATTTACTAAATTTAGCATATAAACGGCGGTCCTTAAGAGTCGATAACACCACCCTCAAATGAGCGGCATGCTCCTCCTCGCTTTGAGAGTATATAAGCATTTCGTTTATGAGCATAATCACGTACGTATCTAAGTTTGGCTTGAACACCCTGTTCATCAAATCCAAAAAAGCTGCGAGTGCATTCATTAGTACAAAAGATATAACTACAAAATCGTAATGACCATACTAATTCCTGAAGGCTATCTTCGGGATATCACTCTCCCGAACCCTGAGCTGATGGTATCCGGATCTGAGATCTATATTCGAAAAGCACTTAGCACCCTGAAGATGGTCAAACAAATCATCAATCCTAGGGAAAGGATACCTGTTCTTGATGGTGACCTTGTTCAATTGCTGATAATCAATGCACATACAAAGAGAACCATCTTTCTTGCGGACAAAGAGAATTGGTGCACCCCATGGGGATTTTCTCGGTCTGATAAAACCCTTTTCTAAAAAGTCCTTCAATTGCTCCTTCAACTCAGCTGGGCCATTTTGTAAGGAGCAATAGATATAGGATGCGTATCAGGAAGGAGGTCAATACCAAAATTGATTTCCCTTTCGGGAAGGATTCCTAGTAGATCATCTGGGAACACTTCCTGATACTCACACACTACTAGAACTGACTGAATAGTTAGGGTCTCGGACTTAGCATCCTTAACCCTAACTAGATTGTACATGCAACCCTTAGAAATCATTTTTCTGGCCTTAAGGTAGGAAATGAAACAACCTACAGGCACAACTGAACTACCCTTCCAGTCTAGGACTGGCTCACCCAGAAATCTGAACTCTACTGCACGGGTTCTACAATTCATTGAGGCATAACATGCAAATAGCCAATCCATACCAAGAATAACATTAAAATCAGTCATGGCGAACACTACTAATTCTGCTGAGATGACTTTCTAAAGGACCGTGACAGGGTAATTTCTATATACCCATCTAGCTATAACTGAATCACCAACTAGAGTAGAGACTAGAAAGGGTTCTGAAGATTCTGGGATTGAATCTGAAACTAATAGCAACATAGGGTATCGCAAAATACAATGTAGCTCCTGGGTGTAACAATGCATAAACATCAAGGTGGAATACTCTTAACATACCAGTGACTACATCTAGGGATACCTCTGGCTCCTGACGAGATGCTAGGGCATAAAATCTATTTTGGCACTATCCGCCACCTATACTAGTAGATGCCCCCTGTTGAGCTGGGCATTCTCGTGGAGCTGCTGAACTAGAAGTTGGGCCTCGGCCCCTATCATAAGCCTATCTAACTGTTGGATAATCTCTAAGCATATGTCTGGGCTTCCCGCACTCGAAGAAAGCACCTGTACCTACCAAACATTGCCCTATGTCTCTCCGACCACATCTGTTACACTCTGGAAGGCTGATCTCTGCGGGTCTGCTACTCTGACCTCTCGAGCCTAATGCTCGTCCCCTCTAATCGCGCCTTGACCCGGATGGAACACTCATAGCCGAAGGAACTAGGGGTGAAGATCTTTGGTGGGACTGCTAACGGTGCCCACAAGGTCTCTGTTGGGAGAACCCGAAGCTATCAGTCCTAACCCTCTTGGCGTCTCTCTCCTGCTCACTCATCTATACCACCTCCATCTGCTGGGCGTACATGACTATCCGAGCAAAGTCAGTGTCCTGAAGAAGCATCATGGTCTGGAAATCCCTGACCAAGTAGTCTGTTGTGCCATGCATGAACCGACTCACTCGAGTTCTCTGGTTTGATACCTTCTCAAGTGCATACTTAGACAGATGAGTGAACTCTAAGGCATACTCCTGAACTTTCATGTTTCCTTGCTTTAGATTCACAAATTTGGTCGCTTTGATCTACCTTATCTCCCGAGGGAAGAACCGATCCAAATAAGCGGCATGGAACTCATCCCAACTAATAGGCCCTGCTCCAACTGTCCTACTGCCCTTCCATTGCTTGAACCAAATGTGCGCGACCCCCTTCAACTAGTACGAAGCTAAATCGACGCACTCCTCCCCAGTCACCCCCATAATCTGGGTGATCTTCAAAACCTCCTCAATAAACTCATGTGGATCCTCATCCACCTTAGATCCCTGAAACTCGGGAGGGTTCATCCTCAGAAAATCCCTAACTCTTTCCTCCTACGCATTTCGATTCTGAGGGATATGCCCTACCTCCCGCTAATTGACCTGGGCAGTCAAGGCATGGGCTAACATTTGAATGGCTTCCCTGAACTCTGCGTGGGAAATCGATTTAGGTACGTGCTCCTCATGGGCTGGTAGGGCTTGCTGTACCCGTCTCCATTGCCATTCTCATGGCTATTTCCGTTTTTGATTTTCCTTCCATTAAATCTTTGGGGAGGCATGATTCCGCAAATGCGTATAGCATGAGTTAGAAGGATAGAGAGACATTTCACGTATGACTTAGATCATGAAATAAGGGAACATTTCCTAAACGTCTCATAGACTCTTTGTCATAAGTGTGGCACACTTCACACCAATGAAAAATACTATACTTAATGTGGCTTTCAGATTCCATAGGATACTTCAGAACCTAATGCTCTGATACCAAGTCTTTCACGGCTCGAACATAGGCCTGGATTGAGACACGGGACAAAGAACCTCGAAAGGCTCCAAGTCGACCCATTGCATGTAAATTAACATCTAACTCATTCATAGATAAGCGGAAGATCATCATAAATAACATAGAGGAAGTCTAAACAATCATAACATCTGAATACATACATGAGTCTAACGCCGAGTACAAATTATGTTGAAAAAAGCCTCTAACACTGACGAGTTGATGGAACAAAACCCCAACTAACTCACTATAGTCTAAAAACTATAAATACCATATATAACTGATAAGAATGGCCCTCACAAGATGAGGACTCACTAACTGAGATTGAGAAGTGCTAACTCCGGAAGTGTGACTAGCGGCGGGACTGAGTCTGGATATCAGAGCCTGTATCATGAAATGATACAACATAGAGTATGTGGTCAGTACATGAAATGTACCGAATATGCAAGGTAAGTAAAACTGCTAAGTAAGTAAAATCATGAAATCATGCATATAATAAAACATAATCAAGATAAGATTTGAAGAGTAGGGCTTGCATGCTATTTTTTGAAATCATGATCTGAACATACTGAACATCATAACTGAATCGAATGACCCAAAGTTGAAAACTAATAATCATAAGTAAAACTGAACATTGGGTCAAACCTGCTTAAAATATAATATCATGACTGATGTACATGCATAACTGAAATCATGAGGAATAATGGGAGACTTGTCATGTAATCGACATTACCACGATAGAGCTTACATGGTCTCGACTATCACACTCAAGTGGGTATAGCCGTCTAAATCTTTGCCAGGGTTAAGGACGCTACCATGATATCGATATCAAGTTGAAGGCCCCTTGGGGCAGGGGAAGATCAAAAGGGAGGTCCCAAAAAATCTTAATATACCTACGTTAGCATGTAGTTCTGAGGCATAGGGTTGACTGACCCTTAGCATGCTCAGTGCTAGACACTACAAAAAATATGCATATGCTCTCCGTTGTTTTTCAACAAAGCTTTCCATTGTCTAGTGATGAAGCTGAATAATAACATACCTGTATAATATGAAATCATAACATAAGGATCCTTGACTCAAACCATACCATAAGCTGAAAATAATGGCAGTCTTGACTCCAAAACCATGTGGTAAGCTAATTCATGAAATCATAAGACATAGTTGATAATGTGGGCTTGCCTAATATTTAAACATTCTGGAAATCGACTTGATTCACTTTGAAAACCTGAACATAAACATGGGTATTTCGAAATCATACTTTCTTCATAAATATCTCATCACACTTGAACACATATCTCATAGATCTCAACTTTCATGAACATTCATGGATGGACATCATAGTTTAGAAAACTTGAAAACATAATTTATAATTTAAAACATTGTAAAATCTGCTCATCAATCATAATTCATCATTTAAAACATGCTTAGATTATACCTATGATTGAAACATAGGAATTCATATATTGGGTAAAAACCCCATGGAATCATAATTAGAACATAATAAATTAAGAGGGAATTGGGAAAGGGTGTGGACTATTGTACCCATTCATAGCCTCACATACCTTAAGGGATTTGATTTTACCACTTCCTTCATTGCCCAAAGAGAATTGATGAAGAACTTTGAAGAACGAGCCTTGATCACCTGTCAAACCTCTAAGCTCGCATGCATAAATCAGGATAGGCTTAGAAAGATTTAACCCTTCTTAAAACACTCTATTATTAGTTTAAAACTACATAGCCTAGGCCTCAGGAATATAGGAATTACGGAAAAAGTCTTAATAAATTCACAGGGAAAAACATACTACCAGTCCCAACGAGGGATTGGACGGATCGTTAATAGTGATCACGACTCATGGTCACCAGTCGTCACCTTCACTGCCAAAAATCTTCTAAGGGTTACCATGAGGGACACCAAGAGTCGTGGTGACTAGTCATTTTGTACACTGCCTCCTTTTTCTTGATCCTTCGGCCACCTTTGACCACCGGTGACCTAACAGATCGTGGGGCTGACCACAACTCATGGTCACCCAAAACTAAAATTTTCAACCAAGTCCCAGCCTCTCCCCACGATGAACTTAACGACTCGTGGGGTTCCTGACGGGTCACTGGACAACTTGTTCTGAGACCTGGTGCAGAAAATCTTGTTTTCTCCATTTCAACTCCTGAGTCTGATCTTAGGGTTTTTAGGGTATTAAAATGGGCATGAAGTGCGCCACACTTATGATGAATAGGATACAAGACTTTTAGGAAATGTTTCCTTCTTTCATGATCTATTTCATTCAATGAAATGTCTCTCTATCCTTCTAACTCATTCTATATGAATTTGCAAAATCATGCCTCCTTGCCGAGTTAAGGGAAGAAGATACAGAAATGGAAATGGCCATGAGAATGGAAATGGAGATGGGCACAGCAGGCCCCACCAACCCATAAGGAGGATCTACCCGAGCAGGTTGCCCACACTGAGTTCAGGGCAGCCATACAGATGCTAGGCTAGGCTTTGACTGCCCAGGTCAATCAATAGATGGTAGCGCATGTCCCTCAGAATGGGAATGCGGTGGTGGCAAGAGTGAGAGTCTTTCTGAGGATGAACCCTCCGAAGTTCTTAGGGTCAAAGGTGGTCGAGGATCCATACGAGTTCATTGATGAGGTATTGAAGATCACCTAGATCATGGGGGTGACTGTAGAGGAGTGCCCCGATCTAGCCTCGTATCAATTGAAAGGGGTTGCGCACATTTGGTTTAAGCAATAGAAGGATAGTAGGGTAGTTGGAGCAGGCCCTATTGCTTGGGAAGAGTTTCATGCTGCATTTCTGGATCGGTTCTTCCCTCATGAGATGAGGGAGATTAAAACAGTGGATTTTATGACCCTAAAGAAGGGTAACATGACAGTCCAAGCGTAGCTTTGTAGTTCACTCATTTGTCCAAGTATGCACCAGAGTTAGTGGTTGATCAAAGACCTCGGGTGAGCAGGTTTTTACATGGAGTGGTAGACTACCTAATAAGGATTGTAGGATTGCTATGCTTCATCAGGATATTAATTTGGAGGCAGTGGATTTGAGAGAGAGAGGCCAAGAGGGCTAGGACAGATAGTTATGGGTTCTCTCAGTAGAGATCGGGAGGCGAACGTCGCCAATAGTCTCATCATAGGTCATTAGCTCTAGCGCCAGCATCGTCAAGTGCCCTGTCCAGACCACGAGGCGATCAGAGGAGCAGGGCCTCAGGTTCGAGGGACTAGAGGAGCATGCAGGAAGAGAGCACCTTTTTGACCTACGGGAAGTATGGCAAGAGTCATACAAGAGAGTGCTTAATGGGATCGGATATCTGTTTTGGGTGTGGTAGCTCCGACCACAAACGCCGAGAGTTTCCCTTGGCTAGACAAGGTGATGGTAGAGGTCGTGTTCAGGCTACAAGATAAGAAGCAACACCAACACGCCCATCCCAGCTGGGTGCATCCACCAGTGCAGGTGGCTGCCAGTGCCAGAACAGGTTTTATGCCCTTGCATTCCCCTAGGAGCAGGAGACTTCACTAGATATGTTACCGGTATGTTACTAGTATTCCACCTTGATGTATATGCATTGTTATTTCCAGGGGTTACTTTATCTTTTATGATGCCCTATGCTGCTAGTAGTTTTAGAGTTAGTCTCGAGATTTTACCAGAACCCCTCTCAGTCTCTACTCCAGTCAGTGATTCAGTTATAGCTCGACGGGTATATAGAAATTGCCCTATCATAGTCCTTCAAAAAGTCACTTCAGCAGATTTAGTAGAGTTAGCCATGACCAATTTTGATATTATCTTCGGCATGGATTGGATACATGCATATTATGCCTCAGTCAATTGTAGAACCCGTGCAGTAGACTTCAGATTTTCGGGTAAGCCAAGTCTAGAGTTGAAGAGTAGTTCAGCTGTGCCTGTAGGTCATTTCATTTCCTACCTTAAGGATAAAAAGATAATTTCTAAGGGTTGCGTGTACCATCTAGTTAGAGTTAAGGATATTACGTTCGAAATCTCGACTATCCAGTCAGTTCATGTAGTGTGCGAATATCTAGAGGTGTCTCCAGATGATTTACCCAAAATTCCTCTTGAATGAGAGATCGATTTTGGTATTGACCTTCTTCCCAATATGCAGCCTACATCTGTTCCTTCTTACAAAATGGTTCAAGCCAAGCTAAAGGAGTTAAGGGAGCAGTTAAAGGACCTTCTAGACAAGGGTTTCATCAGACCAAGTAAATCCCCATGGGGTGCACCAGTTCTCTTTGTCCACAAGAAGGATGGTTCCCTTCGGATATGCATTAATTATATCCAATTGAACAAAGTTACCATCAAGAACAGGTGTCCTCTCCCCAAGATTGACGATTTGTTCGACTAGCTTCAAGGTTCCAAGTGCTTTTCGATGATAGACCTCAGATCCAAATACCATCAACTCAGGGTTCAGGAGAGCGATATTCTGAAGACTTTTTTAGGACTCGGTATGGTCATTACGAGTTTGTAGTTATGTCTTTTAGACTTACTAATGCTCCTTCAGCTTTTATGGATTTGATGAACAGGGTGTTCAAGCCATACTTGGATATGTTCGTGATTGTGTTTATAAATAACATCCTTATACACTCTCGGAGCGAGGAGGAGCATGCCACTTATTTGAGGGTGGTGCTACACACTCTCAAGGATCTCCAGTTGTATGATAAATTTAGTAAATGCAAGTTTTGGTTGAACTCGGTTGCATTTTTGGGTCATGTGGTGTCAAGCGAAGGAGTATAGGTGGACTCTCAAATGATAGAAGCAGTGAAGAATGGACCTAGACCGGTGAATCCTTCGGATATCATGAGTTTCTTGGGTTTAGCTGTGTATTGTCGGAGATTTGTTGAGGGGTTTTAATCCATTGTAGCCCCGTTGACTAAACTAACCCATAAGAAAGTGAAGTTTCAATGGTTCGAGGCTTGTGAGAAAAGCTTCCAAGAGTTGAAGACTCGACTCACCTTAGCACCAGTGTTGACCCTACCTGAGGGTACCAATGGTTTTGTGGTATATTACGATGCCTCGAGGATCACCTTGGTTGTATTGATGCATCACGGTAAGGTTATAACATATGCTTCTAAGCAACTGAAGGTCCATGAAAGGAACTACCTGACTCATGATCTCGAATGGCGCTGGTAGTATTTTCCTTAGAAATTTGGAGACACTATCTTTACGGGGTCCATGTGGATGTGTTTACAGACCACAAAAGCCTATAGGATGTGTTCACCCAAAAGGATTTAAATCTATGTTAGAGAAGGTGGTTGGAGCTTTTTAAGGATTATGATATGATGTTCTCTATTATCCAGGTAATGTAAATGTGGTGGTAGACACTCTTAGCAGGCTGTCCATAGAGAGTGTATCTCACGTAGATGAGGAGAGGAAAGTGTTAGTAAAGGATGTGCACCGACTTTCACCACTAGGAGTTCATTTTATTGACTTGAAGGATGGTGATGTGATTGTTCAGAATGGATCAGAATCATCTTTAGTGATTGATGTTAAGGTTAGGCAAGACGAGGATCCTATTTTGGTGAAGTTGAAGGAGGCGGTTCAGAATCAGAAGGTCGAGGTCTTTTCCCAAGGGGATGATGCGGTGCTCCGATATCAGGGTCATTTATGTGTACCGAATGCTGGTGACTTGAGGGAACAGATGTTGCATGAAGCTCATGGTTCCAGATACTCTATACATCCAGGTGCCACCAAGATGTACTGTGACCTACGAGAAGTCTATTGGTGGAATAGCATGAAGAATGGCATAGCAGAGTTTGTGGCTAAGTGTCCGAATTGTCAACAGGTGAAGGTTGAGCATTAGAGACCATAAGGTGTGCTTCAGGACATTAGCATCCCTACTTATAAGTGGAAGGAGATCAATATGGACTTCATTATGGGGTTGCCTCGTACACGCCGACAGTTTGACTCTATTTGGATGGTTGTGGACAGGTATTTCAAGGATAGTTGGGATGATCATTTTCCTCTCATTGAGTTTGATACAACAATAATTACCATTCCAACATTCAGATGGCTCCGTTTGAGGCTTTTTATGGGCGGAGATGTAGATCGTCTATTGGTTGGTTTGAAGTCGGTGAAGCTGTAATGATAGGATCGGATTCAGTCCATGAGGCTATGGAGAAAGTTTAGCTTATAAGGGACAAGTTAAAAACAACTCAGAGTCGTCAAAATTCCTATGCAGATGTGAAGAGGAGGGAGATTGAGTTTGAAGTTGATGATTGGGTGTTTCTGAAGGTATCCCCCATGAAGGGAGTGATGAGGATTCCTAAAGAAAGGCAAACTCAGTCCCCGTTATGTTGGTCCGTACCAGATTGTGAAGAGGGTTGGCAAGGTAGCATATGATTTGGAGGTGCCCCCAGAATTAGCTTCAGTTCATCCAGTTTTCCATGTATCGCTCTTAAAGAAGTGTTTGGATGATCCAGCTCTGGTTGATCCGGTGGACAGTATCAGTGTGAAAGATAGCCTTAGTTATGAGGAGGTTTCAGTAGAAATACTTGATCGTCAGGTTTGTAAACTAAGAAACAAAGAAGTAGCCTCAGTCAAGGTTTTGTGGAGGAATCAACATGTTGAGGGGCCCACATGGGAAGTTGAAGCAAAAATGATGGCTAAATACCCACATCTATTCCCTTCCGTCTTGGTTTCAGCTTGAGGTATTAGTTTCCTCCTTAGTATCCTATTTAGTTTCATGTTCAATTCATGTTTCCCTAGTTTCCTTCATGACAATGTATGTATATGTGGTTTATGAATTAAGTTTAGGCATGTATTCTAGCCCGGAGTCAGGTACTCCATCAGTTTTCAGCTTAAATGTTCAGTATTTGGCATGGTAGTTGTAGTTTTCCCAGTTTTTCAGTATGTTTACCCACATTCGAGATATTGAAATACCCTAGAAGTGCCTAGGACTATACTCGGGATTTAAAATGAAAAGTAGATCAAATCTGAGATTTCTTCTCAGAACAAGTCATGGTATGGGTAGTTGGTGGGACTAACGACCCGTTGGAAGTGCGCATGGTGAGAATCTATAGAGTAGGCTGGGAAGTAACGGGTCTCAAGACGACCTGTTGATTGAAGTAACGGATTGTTGGAATGAGTAATTAGGAGGATGGTCTTGGGAAAAAAAGTCTGGCATGAGTCATGGGACGAGTCGTTGTTGGGAACAATGGGTCATTGCTAGCGTCCGTTGGGAGGAATTTAAGAAGATGAGCAGTGGAGGTAACAGCCAGAAACGACGAGTCATGGGGATTAGTAATGACTCGTCCTAACCAGTCATTGTTGGAGACCTGAGTTGGAATCTGGCGAGGTAACAACAGGCCATAACGGGTCTTCGTTTGGAGTAACAACCCATTCTATCAAGTAGTTGTATCAAGATCAGAGAAGTTAAATGATAGAAGAAGAAGCAGATGGATACCACAGTCACAGCATCAACGAACGACCCATTGGATCAGTCGTGGTCACTGGCAGTGCAGATTTTCCAGGTTTTTTATTAAGGGTATTTTCATCATTCCTATGCCCTAGGGTCCTAAACTATGTCATTTTAAGCTATGAATATTGTGTTTTAAGGGGGTTAGTTCATTCTAGGAATCCCTACTCCATGCATGCAACCTAGAGCCTTCCTTAAAGATCAAGTTTGAGGAATTTCATCAAAATCTCTTCAATTTCCTTTGGGCTTTCAAGTGGGAGTGTGAATTCGGTTTACCCAGGTATGTGAGGATATGAATGAGAGTTTCTTTTACTCTCATGCTCAACACTCTTCTCAATTTCCACGGATTTCAATTCTAGATTCAAGTTTCATGATCTATGGGGTTTATTCTAATTCTTGTGAAATTCTCTATGATCTATCTATGGGTGAATTCCTTTCATGTATTAAATCATTTTTATGATCTATGGGCAAATTTTATGACTATTTTGAATATATATTTATAATTTTGAATTTAAATCCAATTATGCCCAATTATGTATGTTTTATGAAAAGTCAAGTTATGATTTCATTATGATCTTGATCTTAATTAACCTAATTATAATTTATGCTTTATGATTTGATTTTTCTCAAGTACATATCATGGATTTATGAAGTTTCAAGTTTATACATGTTTTATAAGTATGCATGGATTTCATGATTGGTGGATTTATGACTCTTGGCCAATTCATGGGCCCTTGTTCATGGCTAATCATGTATTTTAAATGGGGATCAATGATGTTATTATTTATTTTTCCATGAACTTCATGAATGATTTTACGATTACTATATGAGCCTTGATGTGCGTATTTTTGAGAGGAGTGTCTAGCACCGAGTAGCCCGACGTTCAAAGGACTACGCCGGTTTCTCAGAACTACGTGCCACCGTAGGTTATATATGTTCAAATATTAATGGATCCCCTCTTCGTGATATCACATACTGCATGTCCCTTGCCTGGCAAGCTCGAAACAGCTCTGCCACTTGAGTGAGATAGTTGGGGCATTATGTAAGGCTCTATCATGATGGTGTCGGTTATGCCAAGTCCTCCCATTGTTTTTCATGATTTATGCATGGTTATGTTTATGTTACTTTGGCTAAAGTAATGTTCAAATGAAGCTTTCACCTATGATTATGATTATGACTGATTTATGAATGTTTTGAAAACCTTGAGCCCTATGTCTACATTATGATATTTACTGTTTGATCATGTTGTCCTACTCTTATGAACTCTTGTATATTTTAATTGTCCATTTTTACTTATCTTGCATACTCAATACATTCAAAGTACTAACTACATACTCTATGATGTATTGTTTCATGATACATGTTCGAGAGATCAGTCTCAGCCGCATCATTATCCCTTGCTTCCCTCTCTGACCTGTCCAGCCGGTGTTGGTGAGTCCTCGTCCTTCGAGGATATTTAGTCATTTATAGTTTTGTTATGTTCCTTTCAGTTTCATATTTTGTCAAGCTAGTTGGGGGTGCTGTCCCATCAGCTCAACAATTATGTTGAGGCTTTTCAAATGTTATGTAGAAGTTAGCTTATCGTTGTTGATTCAGTTTTAGCTTGATACATATATATGCAGACTTCCACTATGTTAATTATGGTGATCTTCTACTTTATGATGTTGAGTATAGACGTTATGTTCATGCCATGGGTCGACTTGGAGCCTCTCGGGGTTTCTTGTCTTGTGTCTAGATCCGGGTCTATATTCGAGTCGTGATAATTCTAGATTTTGTCACAACTAGGAAATATAATGACTCATCACGTCTAACAATGAGTTGTTGTATCATTCATTGAGTTTGAGGAAGAAATCATCTGGTAGCCAATGACTATCTTAACGGGCCATTGTCTCTAACAACGACTTGTCTGACGAGTTTTTCTGTGGGAAATTTTTCCTGGTTTCTTTTTGGTTTTTATTCCAAGTCTGGGGTTTAGATTTAGAAACTTTTGGGGTGTTACATAGAGGCTATGTGGATGGTGGCCCAAGTTGGTGAAGGTCTAGTAATAATCCTGTCCATCGATGGCCTAACACTTACTCTGGATTCATCTACTTCATCAAAGGTGGAAGTGTTAATAGCCACATAATTATCATCCAAGTAGTATCGATTGATCGCCTCGAGGCGGATGTTAATTGAAACTCCTTTGACTTATACAAACTCAAGAAGCTAGACCAATGATCTCAACCCTGGATTGGTGGCCTAGAGGATGGTACCATAGATAGCATAAGACTCTTGAATGAGAGTATGACAATATCGCCTAGGAGGACGAAAGAGAAAGTCCTACTGTTGGAAGTGAATCTACTCTATGATGTCTGGGTATTAGTCCAACCTTGTGGTACTCACTGCCCTTTCCTCATTAATACCTCAACAAGACTTGCCTCTATGAATTGCTCTGCCCTCATGGTACCACTCTTGGGCCCCTTTCACTGTCCACCGGACCTTGAATATATCTTCCCCCAACTTTTATCAAAGTTCTGCTTAATTAACTTAGGGGAAACTTTGGGTGCTTTATGGGTTACCCCTACTAGCATAGTCAACCTCGCTATCAAAGCCTATTGATGAGGACCCTGATGATAATACCACAATCTATTTCCCTCCAAGCATGACAATGGGCTGCTCTGAAGTATACGACATTGATGGGCTCCCTTTGTTCGTGCCCTAAATGGTGAGGACTAATCTGAGAAGGCAGCATATGCCATCCTAGTTGTATTGTAGGTGACAAGGCCATCCTTATTTGAGTGGTTGCTCCAGTGGTAAGGAATTAGTACTCCTTCTATGTCTTCATCCCTCAACCCAGACTTCATACAAGTGTGGTCTTGCAAACTTTTGGTGCTACTCGTTTTGGTGTCATTTCCTGTAATTGATTATGAATAAGCACATGGGTGATAGACAAGTGAGTAAAAAGTTTCTATGAAATTATGACAAAAGTTGCCAAAAGTTGGCAGGTACAAACCGTATTATAAAGATATAGTCCATAGAGTGATTCACAAGCTCAAATTTAAGTCGATAACGTGCGAGTTAAAGCACAAACATGGTATGTATCTTGAAGATGTAGACTAAAAATCATACTGTAAGTTGAAGTCCAAGTGCCAGTGCCCATTTTTTCAAAGTACAATCCAACATTCAGTCCGTAACTTGAATCTATGGATCGTATTGTGGATCGTAAATTGAACTTTAGTGAGACTGATGCACTAGTTTAGTTTACAGTAGAAGATGCAGACCGTAAGTTCAACTTACGATCTGTGATACAAATATAGGGGCAAATTCTTAAAAAGTTAACAAAAATTTCAAATTATTGTCCATCACATAAATTATGGGGAAAAGTACGATCGTACATTACATTTATTGACCACAGTTCACCTCAATCCAACAGTTATACTCAAAGCCTCATTCAAATCACATGAAATCCCGCTAGTTATCCCCTCATTTGTGTTCAAGAATAGGTATCCATCAACCCAAAGGAAATAATCAACAATTCAATCATGTAAGAAACACATAAACCTGGATTTTTGAAGAAAATCATGCAAATAAGTGTGCTTAGTGTAGTAGTTGATTCTTGAACAAAGAAAACCCTATCTTGGTCGAAAACCTATTGCTCGAGGAGATAGAGTGATGTGCATATGTATGTAGAAGTATATAGAGTGCAATGACTACAAGGTAAAAGTTCTTAGTGCTTAAAAACGGTTGTAATCACAATGGGGAAGAAGAAGATGGAATAATGGGCAAGTGACCCTTTTAGAAACCTTTTGCAGAAAATATTGGGTCAGTGGGTCTGGTCGTGGATCCTCAAAATACGATCTTAAGTCAAATAAATGATCCATACGTTCAAGTCACAAATAACCCAAATGACGTAAATACCTTAGCTCATTAAATGTGATTAACGAACCAATTCACGAACCGTAGAAGCAATATGCGGTCCGTATATTGGGTTGTACTTCAAAATCAAATAATTGAGTTCTCTATTTAGATCTATGGTGTGAGTTATGGCTCGTGAATTTCATTTATGAGCCATATGTTGCTCCGTGAATAAGACTTTGGACACATTCATACCTAGCTTCTAACTTACGGTTCAATTCACGATCCACACATTCAGTTTACAGCCCGTAACTGCATCCACAAGTTGGAAGCTAGAGCTCTTTTCATGATTTGTTTAATTCTTCCCCATATTTTTCTCATGTCAAACCTACACTCATCAAAACATATTAGTTCAGAACACTTGGATTGCCTCCGAAGAGATGCACTTAATTTAAATTTGCAATATGACATGGATGCTACACAAAGTGTAGCATTTCTTGGGCTGCATTTCAAAAAGTGCTTGATTTAACATTTCAATACAATGCATGATACCTGATTAAGCTTATGAGTGAGTCATCCCTAGGTCTGGATTTTCTAACCCACTTTCTTCCCTTGGAGCTGAAAAGGTATTGTTTCATCCACTTGCTTTGAGATTTCTCTTTTTGGACGTTTCTTTACCTCCAATCTTGGTTTCCCTTTCTCATCATCTATCTTCTCAACCATTGATATGCTCCAAAAAATTTTTGGCAATAAATGCCCCTTTCCCTCCTTGAAGGTTATTTCTTCATCATTGACTCGGAACATGATCTCATGCTTCTCTGAGTCCTCAATGCTCTACTGGTGGCAAGGAAAGTCACCCAAGAATTATGGGTATATCCATGTCCATATAACTATCCAAAACAATAAAGTCGGCTGGAAGTATGAATTTTCCAACCTTCACCAACGTATCTTAACCACCCCCACTGGATTTTTGGTCGACTTATCAGCCATTTGAAGCTGAATATAGCTGAGTTTCAATATGGTCAATCTTGATCTCTTGAAGATATCTAGGGACATCAAATTAATGCTTGCCCTATTGTCACATAAAATCCCTAAATAGTCATAGTGCCCAATCATGCATGGAATGGTGAACTCACTAGGGTCTTTCTTTTTCTCAACATGAGTACCGACAATGATGTCACTAACATAGTGAGTTATTGGTACCACTTCTTCTTCACTTGGCCTTTTGTTTTGTTAGAAACTTTTTCAAGTATTTGGCAAATTCGGGAATCTCTTTTAAAGCATCAATAAAATGGAACCCACAATGCTACCTCCTTTAACCTCTCAATGTGCTTATCAAGTTTTGCATCTAGAGTTTTCTTCACCAGTCTTTGAGGAAAGGAAGAAAGAGGTTTAGGATAGAATTTTGCAGTGTCACCCACTTTCTCCTTCCTCTTTGAGTCCACCAACCCTTCATCACTAGGAATATCAACAAGTGGCTTCAATACCACCTCCTAATCAACACTGTTGCCCTTCATCAACATCAACACCACAAGGCTCATCAACTTTAGAATGTCATATTTGCCACTCTAAGTCACTATAGCCATGGAATGAGCATTCCAACCGCTTCATTACCTTTGGAATTTGTCACAATATCATTTGCAAGTTGGATCTTTTGCTTTAGGTTGTGATCTCTTGAGAGGTCTTTCATTTGTTGCTCCAATTTTTGGATAGAGGCAGTATGAGAGCTAACAACTTCGGTCAAGATTTTGAGGCAAGCATCCAACCTCTCTTGATTAGAGAGGACTTTCTCCAATAAGTCTATATTTCTGGAAACCCCACTGTCTTTAGATGGACCATCCCTCTAATTGTGAGAATTAGAGGATGGACTCTTGGTGGCACATACTGGTTAGAGCTTTGATTTCTAAAATTTCCATCTTGCCAACTTTGACTCAAGCCATTATAGTCATTCCTAGCATAATATTAACCCTGAACTTGTGGTTGAGGCCTACATTGAATTTGGTGATTGGAAGATGGATGGATTTGATATTGAGTTTGGTAATGTGGACTCAGATAACCACCTGGTGCATTTTTGACATAGTTAGTATCCACAAATTGTGCTGGTAGCCATTCTTAAAATTATTGACCTTGGTAGAGAGGAGGGCCTCCATTCTCATAATTAGGTGGAACCCCTCGATTCTTCTCCAACTGCATTTACCTTTTGACCTTACTATAAGTTGGATTCTTCATGAGCTAAGCAAAATTAGTTTCTATGGTAGCCATCATATGATCTCCCTCTTGGTTCTCCTTTATCAAATGAGTTAATGAAGGAGCACCCGCATTCAAATTTTCACTTTAATCTCTAGCATCTATTCCTGGTTTTGCTTGGAAATTCTATCAAGTATGGTGGCGATGTGATTGTATGTGTTGTTTATGAAACAGTTTTGGCCATCAATTGTGTGAGTGGATCCAAACTGGTATAGAACTTTTCAAGAAAAATTTTCTTGGGAAACCCATAGGTGGGTGCCCTAAGAACTTAAAATTTGAAACGACCCCACACCTTAAAAAGTTGCTCCACTAAAAGTTGCAGAAAATAAAGATTCTATCACGTTGCTCCGCCTTTTTGCTCACTAGGAACTACTTCTTAAGGTAAACATTGACAAGCTCTGTCTAAGTGTGAATTAAGTTGGGGGTAGGCAATGCAACTAGTCACGGGACTCCATCGCTAAAGAATATTTGAAAACCCTTAAACGAATTTCATCATCCAAAACATTGTTCTTCTTGTGCAAGTTGCATACCTTTAAGAAGTTCTTAAGATATTGGTGCAGGTCTTGATTAGTTGAGTTGTAAAACTGACTTTCTGCCTTTAGCATGGTGTAAATGCTTTCATCAATTTTAAAGGTGGGAGAATTCACTCTTGGGGGGTATAATAGCAGTCGTGTAGTCTATGTCGTCATTGACATCCACTAAGACATTGTCTAATACATCTTGAGGATCTACCGTTCCACACCTGTTTCACAAATAAAGCAAAACAAGTGTGATAGAGTAGATTTAAAACAAACAAATCAAAAATCTGAATCACTTTATAAGACCAATTGTCTAAGTCCCCGACAACGGCTCCATAAAATTAATCACACCTAATTTTACCTCACTTATAAGAGTGCAAGTAGTGGGTTCCAATTTAAATATTCAACAAGGAGTCGGGATTATATCTAGGCTATGAAAGTGAATTAAATATGATTGAGTTCTTTGATAATTACTCAATTTAATGGGTAAAAGAGAATTAAGCTAAATCACTAGAGCCTAGAATGCAAATGATTGAACTCAATATGAGAAAATACTAGGGAAGTGTTCATGTATAAGGTAGATCCTTCAAAATTACTCAATTAGATTTATTGATAATGGTCTCTTCATAAATATGCAAACAATCTCTAAATTAATCACTAGGTATCTCTCAACAATCAAGTAATGCTTATCTCAATCAATTCTTTCAAATTGAAGAGAATTCAAATCAAAACAGACTGCAATTTGCCAATTAGGTTCATCAAATCTCTAAGTAAACCTATTAAGCAAGGTTTAATCCTTAGGTCATTATTTACTGATGCTACTCAAACCTTAATTGGCTCTTTCAACCATAATTGAGGCAATTTAGCATTACTAGGTGTTTGCAACCACCAAATTCACTTTATAAAACATAGATCAATAGAATATTTTAAACTTCAATATCAATTCATCTTAATTGAAATCATTAGGATTCACAAATCCATTGGGATTCAACCCTAGATCTAAGTTTAGCAATTCATGAAGAAAGAAGAAGAAGAAAGCATAATATTAGATAGATCACTCACAAAGCAATAAATAAAAGAGAAAATCCAAAATGTGAAATTAATATTCAAAAAATTCTTCAAACTACAATGGTTTGTCTCCACAATAGCTATTCTCTACTCTAAGAACTCCAACTATTTGAAACTAATCAGAACTCTCTCAAAAATATGAAAAAAAGACTATTTATACTAAAACCCAAAATCTCAAATAAAATATAAGTTTGGAGGACTAGTTTGCAGGTACGAAGCATACATTGAACTTAAGGTCTATACTTTGCTTCATAATTTTCATCTTCAAGTTATTCTGTTGGCTGGCGTACTTCAACCTAACTGTATATTGAATTTATTGTTCATACATTCCTCTGTAGGTTCCTTCTCCATATTGACAACTTATGATTTGCAGTCTAATTTACGATCCATATTTTGAACATACAAGCTGTATTTTACTTCGTGCTTTGCTGACAGATTGTTACCCTTCTCTGGTTTGAATCATAATTAGAAGTATGAACCACATCTTGGAGTTGCGGTCTGTCTGTCTCATGCTTGTGGCAGGATTTCTGAATTGTTTCTCTTTTGTCCAACTCATTAGGATTTATAAAACTTAGTATAATAATATTAGTATTAATTTAAATTATCACTTAAAGGAATATAAAACTCTATGAAAAAAGTACAAATATATCGCAAAACCCTAATACATCGATTTCTAACCTTGTAGATTTGATGTCAACAAATTCAATAATTGAGCAGTCTCCTTCTGGGATATGATGAAATAGCCCCATTGTGAGAGTTAAAGGTCACTTAAATGTAAACAATCCAACGCTTAGACTAGCTTGCCTAGTGATTCTCAGGGTTATAGACTCGATTTTTCATGCAAGTTTTTCTGATCTTGGATTTGGATGAATCCTTCTTTCTCTCCATCTTGATGGAACCTTCGTGTGATAGTTAGATGCATCTAAGCTTTGTTGTCGAAATATATGGAGGAAATTGTAACACCCCGTACCTTTCAACACATATACGACTATGTTAATACCGATGAATGCGCTTAAGCTTAAGATGATCAGGTGATATTTGGGCTAAGAGTTGAATTTGAAAAATGTATATAAGTGTTAAGTTGAAGTCTAAGGATTAAGTCTTGGAAAATTAGATAAAACAAGTGAGGTTCTTGCTTGACTTATTTACTTTAAAAGGTGACAAGTAGGTGCATCACCTACTTACGCTAAATGAACTAAATTATGGGAACCAAGTTGGGGCACCAACAACATAAGTTATTGGGCCTAATAGTGGCCCAAATAGATTTTAAAGTCTTCCAAAGAAGTGACACCAAAATCTGTCCCAAAAGGACCAAAGGCAACCACCAACATTGACCAAAATGTGGCCAAAATATAGTCAAATTGTAGCTACCAAATCAACCAACTAGAGGCCCAAATGGAGGTGTACTTTGGACAATATCCATGACCATTGTAGCACAAATTGAGGTACAAAAATGGGTAAAAATGGTTTTCCATATGGGTCCCTTATAAGTCCCAAAAGCGTGAATAATTTCAACTTTCATACTTAGCCAAAAATCTGAATAATTCTCCAAGTTCTCTCCCTTTCTCTCTTCTCCGAGAACTGACGCCTCTTTGATCTTAAGATGAGTAATACTCTTATTATTTTGGTGTTAATACTCTTCATATATATATATATATATAAAATCATGTAGTAAAAATTTGATGAAGTAGGGAAGCCCCTTTCCTCAAAGTAAACACCCAAAGTTATGAAAATTTTAAGAAGATTTCTCTTCTCTTTTGGTATATATGTGAAGGAATTCTTAGGCTCTTCAATAACAGAAGAAATAGAGGATAATAACTCCCCTTCAAGTGTGATAAGTACTCTACCCAAGTTCATTCTTTTTTATGGAAGTTTGGGTGGAGAGATCTCATTGTAATGTTGATAAAAACTCACAGGACGGTGATTGGAAGCCATGAGTTCAATATGTTGTTGTAGTGTTTAGGGTGTAATGCTTTGTGTAGGGGATTTTTTGTGTGTTTTCTATGATTGGGGATAAGTATGATGGAGTAAGGATATGTGGTGTATAAATGGGAAAGAAGAGTGATGATACACTATCAATGTTAAGCCAATACATATAATTTGCCCGAAACTTATTCTCTACTACTTCGGTGAATTAGAGATTTTTTCAAGGGATAATATTAGCTTAATTATGCACCAATATTATAGATTAAATTGATAAAGGAATTTTAAATTCATATTAGGTGTAATCGTTGAAAGAAACAAGGTATGTTAAGGTTTCTTGTTTCTTTGTCAGCATGAATCTAGAAGTGAAAGTTTTCTTTGTCGAGTTTCCTTTTTCACCGTGATTCCTAATCAAGATTTAAAAAGTATAAAATAAAATCTTAGAAAGCCAAGTTCTTATTTGGATCCAATGGTTATGTCGATTTCCAAAGAATACCTTTTAAATTCAAGTCCAAAGAGCTTAGCCAACAACAATCTTAATAACTACCGAAAGTGGCTATAACAATCAATCTCCTTAATAATACTTTTATGCATGTGTTACTATGTTCCAAGGTGCTCCTTCCATATTGAGGCACTAATATATATGTGTGAGTTAGTGTACACTAAGGAGATACTTTAACTCACACCAAGGCGCTACTGCCATATTGAAGCACTATATATATGTGTGAGTTAGTGTGAGCGAAGGCGCTACTTCCATATTGAGGCTATTATATATAGATAAAGAGTGTATCAAGGCGCAAAGAGTACTTAGCCTGTGTTACAGTGTGAGTTGAGGTCTATGTTGAGTTTATTTTTGAAGGAGTAAAGGAGTTAAAAGCTTAATGAGTCTCACATGTTCCAGTTTCCAGGTTTAATATTATACCTTGATCTCAGTTACTATTTGCAGCTTACTCAATTAATAATTCTGCCTTACATATCGGTACTTCTTTTTTTAATACTGAGATGCTACATTTTCTTGCAGGCCCAGATCGAGATCCAGATAGACCTCTCTAGTAGGAGCTGCAGAGTTCCACGGTTTTGGTAAGCTCCTATTCTTCCTGGAGCTGAAGATTTAGAGGTCTAGCTTTACTTTTGAGTATGTGTATAGAAGATGGGTATGTTGGGGCCCTATCCCAACTATATCTCAGTCATGTTACTCTTAAAGGCTTGTAGACGTTTGTATGGATTTTTAGTATGTCATATATGACCCTGCGACCTTCTATTTAGTTATTATACAATTTATAGCCTTGTCAACTTGTTGTTCAATCCCTGAAGTATTTGCAGCTTGTTAGTCTTATTTATGCATGTTTTGAGGATATGAATTTATTCATACTTATACTGTAGTCATTTTATCATGGCAGCCTGGTCGGCGCAGTTGCTATTTGAGTTTTAAGAGTTTTAGTGGCTAGCTTAGCCAAGTGAGGCACCGAGTGCTAGTCATGCCTCCTAGGTTTGGGGTATGACAGACTTGATATCAGAGCATGTTGAGTCCTAGGTAGTATACAAGTTGTGTCTAGTAGAGTCTTACTATGGTATGTTGTGCACCACACTTATAATCAGTAGACTACATGGAATTTGGGGATGTTTACCTTTCTTTATCTATTAGAATCGTGTGAATAGAGATGAGTCATAAGAATCTGAGTCTAAGTTGTGCTTTATAATATTGCTACATCCATTCCTTTGTCAAGGTTGAATTTTGTAGTCGGCAAGCTAATACAGATGTGGCAAAGGAACTACTCGTGCCTCGCTTGGGCATGAAGCCCTGAGGGGTCATCAGCACTATTGTCATGTCCTGTGGTACCAGAGATAAAAGAAGCAGAAAGGAATTCTATAACTCCAACCCCCCATATTCCACCCACTCTTGAAGGAGCAATTTGTGGAGGCCCAATTCCCCCACTTGGCTCAATGTTGGAGACATGGATAAATCCATTTGGTTCCTGACACATCAGTAATATTAAAGCAATAACAAATGGATGGATCTTCTAATTTCTTTAAATGTTCAATAGTTCGAGAATTTGTCAGCTTGAATCCTCATATATTTACAAGTTCTAATCCAATGGAAGACCCCTAGGAGTTTATTAATCAGCTTCACAAGTTACTTAAAGTCATTCATACCTCAGTTACATAAGCAGTGGAATTGGCATCTTTCAGACTACGAGACATGGTTATTTTATGGTATGAGGCTTGGAGAGATCTAGGGGATCGGATGCACCTCTAGATGAATGGAAGGAATTTTTAGTAGCCTTTCTAGACTATTATCTTCCTCGAGAAGCTAAACAAGCAAGAGTTGATTAGTTTTGAGCCTCAGATAGGGCAACATAAGTGTTTGAGAATACAATCTCGAGTTTAACTCTTTAGCTAGCTATGCTCCTTCCGTTTTGGATAAAATGCAAGCCAGAGTCCATTGCTTTGTGAATTGTTTGGGACCTCATCTGATTAGAGATTGCACCATAGCATCCATGGGTGAGAACATGGATATATCCCGAATTCAAGTTGTTGCCCAGAACTTGGAGAATCTCAAGAATCAATTTCAAGATAGTTAGAATAGAGGAAGAGAATATGGTAAAGAGCTAGATATTAAAAGTATTATGGAGGATTTTAGGGTGGTATTAGGCCCCAGTCTACTAGATGGACAGCCTATTCTATAGATGGTACTCCAACCTAGTCACAACGACCCATATACAATCATTATGCTTAGTTCGGGTCAGTTCAGGATTCTAAAGCACCTATCTCCCACTTTTATGAGAGTTCAATCTTGATGAGGCCACCTCTACCACCGTGTCCTTAGTGCAAAAGGACACATCCGAGACCATGCCTTCAAGATATGGATGTGTGTTATCAATGTGGGCTTCTAAGGCACCTGATGCGACACTACCATAATAAAGGTAAGGGTAGTACATCATATTCCTCATGGTCACTAGTAGCCTGTTCTTCCAGTATTTGTACATTAAGAATGGGCCCTTAGACATCTGCACATCAAGGTAGAGGTAGGGGAACTGGAGCCTACAATTCAAGCGGTGGTTAGAACAACTTCTACGCATTGATAGGTCATTAGGATTTTGAGGCATCTACTGATATTATTACAGGTATACTATATGTTTTTAGAGATATATTTGCTACATAATTGGGCGTTTTGATCGTAATGCATTACTATTTAACTGAGGGATTCACCGAAAATACTAGCTTGACTCATTATTGCCAAGATAATGGTCTACTTCTTCACATCCACCGTCAAATGCATGCGGTTATTGATAGATAGAAGAATCATGGTATCAACTTTCGGGTATTAGCAAAAGCATTATGTATGTCTGGTGGAGATCATATTCACTCTGGTACCATGGTTGGTCAACTTGAAGGGGAAAGAGATATAACTTTGGGCTTTGTTGATTTACTGTATGATGATTTTTTTAAAAAAGATCAAGATGAGATATCCTTATCTCCCTCCCACCAAGACAAGAAATTAACAAATGAGAAATCTAGTAAGCGAGATTAAGCAGCAAATTCTTTTTTCTCCAAGAATTTAGTTCAGGAGACAAATAGAATCTCTTCATTCCATGGTTCAAACATGTTGTGTGTGCACTAATAGATCCAGAGGCTACACTATGATATATGGCAAAGTATTGGGTAGAAGTAGAAAAATTAAGGGAACCATTTGTAGTGTCAACTCTAGTTGGTGAGTTAATTATGGCTAGGAAGGTCTATCAAAATTGCACCATTACAGTGAATGGCAGAGACAATATGGAAAATTTGATTGAGCTCAAAATGGTTGACTTTGACCCTATCATGGGCATGGATTGGCTATTTGCTTGTTATTCCACCATTGATTTTCGAGCTAAAATTGTATTATTCCAATTTTTCGAAGAGCCAATCCTGGAACGTAAGAGTAATATCGTGATTTCTACGGGTCTGTTCATTTCTTACCTTAAGGCAAGGAAACTAATCATAAAAGGGTGCTTATATCATATTGTTTGGGTGTGGGATCTTAATGCTGAATAGAAGGCAACAAACTCTCCAGTTTGTACCAATTGTACATAAGTATCCTAAGGTATTCCCTGAGGAACTTTTGGGGCTTCCACTAGATATAGTAAAATACTTTGGTATCGATGTGAATCCTGGTACCCAGCCTATATACATTCCACCTTATAGGATAGCCCTAACAGAGTTGAAGGAGCTAAAGGAACAATTGAAAGATCTTCTTTACAAAGAGTTTATCCGACCTAATATATCCCTTTGGGGCATGCCTATGTTGTTTGTTTATAAGAAAGATGGCTTATTAAGGATGTGTATAGATTACAGGCAATTGAATAAAGTCACCATAAAGAATAAATATCCACTACCCATGATTAATGACTTATTTGATCAATTACAATGGGCCAAAAATTTCTTAAAAATTGATTTAAGATCCAGATACTATCAACTAAGGATCAGGAAAACAGACATCCCAAAAACAGCTTTTCAGATGAGATACGGATTCTGAATTTCTTTTCATGTCCTTTGGCTTAACGAATACTCCAGCAGCCTTCATGAATCTTTTGAATAGAGTGTTTAAATCCTTTCTTGATCTATTTGTGATTGTGTTTATATATGATATTCATATATGTTCACGAAGTTAAAAAGATCACATAGGTTATCTCGGGGCAGTACTATAGACACTCCGAGATCACCAACTATATGCCAAATTTTTCGAGTGTAAATTTTTGTTAGGGTCAGTAGAGTTCTTGGGGAACGCATTCACTAGTAAAGGTATTAGCGTTCATTTTTAGAAAATAGAGGCAGTAAAGAATTGTCTTAGACCTATGACACCTACAAAAGTTCATAGTTTCTTAGGCTTAGCCAGTTATTATTGAAGATCTGTGGAGGGCTTTTCCTCACACCCTTGACTAAATTAACCCACAAAGTAGTTAAATCTCAGTGGTCAGAAGCATGTGAGTAGAGCTTCAAACTTTAAAAGATGGACTTACATCAGCACCAGTTTTGACCCTTCCAGAGGGGACATAACGATATGTTATATATTCTGATGCTTCAAGAATTGGCTTAAGTTGTTTCTAGATACAACATGGTAGAGTCATTTGATATGCCGCAAGATAGCTAAGAAAACACAAGCAGAATTATCCAACTCATGATCTCAAGTTAGAAACAATGGTGTTTGCCTTAAAGATATGGCGTCACTATTTGTATGGAGTTCATATTGAATATTCACAGATCACAAAAGCTTTCAGTATATCCTTAATTAACGAGAGTTAAATTTGAGGCAAAGAAGATGACTTGAGAGTTCGAACCCTAGATTTAATAAAGGTGTTGTATGGAATAATCATCACTAATATCAAAAGTAAAGGAGCAGTAGTATAATGATCCGTGATGTGATAGGAATTAGTGACACATATTTACTTCATTTCTTAGTATTTTGCATGTCTTTAGGAGTTAAATTAAGTAGAAATTGACCTTATTATGTTATTTTTCAAGAACTCAAGCAATGAAACGATAAAAGGAGTCTAGACCAGAAAATTGCTTAAAGGAAGAGGCAACATACGGATGCACTTCCTACCGTCCCTTACTAACTAAAGATTCCAAAAATTTCAGCGAAAAAGGTCCTTATAGTATAGTTGACGGGATGGAATGTCTTCTAAAAGGATGGTTCGTCAATTGAAGACTGGACTCGAGCTAGACAGAATGGGATTTAAACAGTGCGGTGTACGATACACACCTTCTTTCCAAAGGACGGTCCATCTTTTAAAGGAATACAAGCTATGGAACAGAGGCTAAAAACTAAACTACGGTCCAAAGGACGGTCTGTCCCTGTTACACCTGGCACTCTAAAGTTTGAATTAAATAGGCTTTCTGGGACATAGTATAAATAGATTTTTCTTGTAATTTTTAGAGAGCCTTTTCATTATTCAGTTCATACTTCGAGTAGAGAGTAGAATTTAACTAGTTTGGCCCTAGTTTCAAACTAGATCTAGCTTGTAACTTGAAGATTTCAAGTCATCTATTGAAGATTTCAATTTCTCTTGGTAAGAATGCCTAATTACTTAGCTTTTCTTCTTTTCCTTGCTATGGGTAACTAAACCTAGATATAGGGTTTTGAACCCAATGGGTTGTGAACCCTAATGATCCTAATTTGTTAAAATTGAGTTTGGGCTTATGAAAATTTGATTGATTTTTTCTTTGTAATGTGTGATTAGTGACGAGAGTCATCCAATCCTGCCCAATTACCTTTATGAGTCTTGAAAGAGAAAATTAAGATTGGGTTAGCATCAATCAACAATAACTCAAGGCATAACCCTTGTTTAATGAATTCTCCTAGACATAGGTTGAATTCTAGTTAGCAATAAGAAATTTGGTAGAAGAGAGTTCTCTTCAATTTGAAAAAATTGAAGTAGATTGACACCTAGGGTGCTATTGAATGATACCCGTGGGTTGCCTAAGTAAATTTCTTGCATATTCAACCTTAGCCCACTCTCAAATCTTTCTCATTGGGTGATTTAGAGGGATCAATCCATAACTAGGGTCACTTCCCTAGAATTATCTGTAATTGATTACAACCGTAGCTTATTACATTCTATAATCTTGAAATACTTTACTGTTTAGTACTAGATAGTATGGTCTTCGACTATTCTCTATGTGATTTGGCCCTAAATCCTTTTTGGGTTTTATATTTGCTATGATCATTTACACTACTCGATATTAGGAGTGGATTTGAACGATATCAAATATTATAGCACCATTGCTGGGAGCTACGGTATAAGCCCTATCTAGTCCTAAGAGTCTAGTTTGCTTACTTAGATCTATTCTTTTACCTTTTGTTTTTGTTTTTGTCTCTTGATACATGATCATGGCCACTCTTCTAGCCAGAGATTTGGAAAATGTGTTTGCAGATGTTAATGAGGAAGTTGACTGTGCGAGCATGATTGTCCCACCAAGGATAAATGCTGCCTCACTCAAGATTGACAGCAATATCTACACTATGCTTAAGGCGGAGGGACGGTTTCGCAACTCCACAGATGATGACCCTCATCAACACTTAAGAAATTTCTTGGAGGTGTTCAACCTTCATAAGCAAAATAATGTTTCGAATGATGCTATCCAACTATGAGTGTTCAAATTGTCATTGGCCGGTGAGACAAGGGATTGGTTGCATAGACTCCTTCCAAACTCAATTCATACTTGGCAAGAGTTGGTGAGTGTCTTCCTGAAGAAATGACTCTACTAGAAAAAAGGTGGAGTTATGGGATAAGATATTTTATTTTTGTCAGCTACCAGGAGAACAGTTGTTGAAGCATGGGAGAGATTCTGGCAATACATCCTTCGGGCGCCCAATCACGGGTTCCCAAATCATATCTTGTTGGAAAAGTTTTATACTAGTTTAGATGTCTTGAAACAGTACATTTCCAACAATGCCACATGTGGGTGCTTCATGGACAAGACTTTCAATAGAATTGCCATCATCTTCGACAAGATAGCAAATCATAATCATGCTTGGCATGGTAGGGACAAAACGGAGGAATTAATATGGGGACTTCTTCTCTATCTTATTTGATGAAGGAGAATCAGGAGTGAGAACAGATAATGACCACTATTGCAACCAAAATAGCCCTCCTAAAAAAGAAGTTGATCGACTCCGAGGTTAAAAAGGTGCATGCTATTGATGAGACCATGAATGGTGTTCAATACGGGCATAGATGTCCTCCTCCTTCATAAAAATATCAGCCATCACAAGATCGATCATCTATGCAAGTAGAAGATGCCAACTATGCTGGCAACTCATTCGGTGGCTATAGACCGCAGTATCAGAAGGAACACCCCTTATCTTCATACAAAGTGAAATGGAGACTTCAACAGCAAGGTCATGATCAATATTATCCTAGGAATGATTATGGTCGTCAAAATTAGGGTAGGCAAAATGGTGGTAGATACCAGAATAGAGGTTCATCTTTTTATGTTCCACCTAGAGGTCCCCTCTCTAACTCCCAAATTGGAGAGAAGGTCCTTCACATGATCATGGAGGCTCAAAGCTTGAACAGATGCTCAAAAAGGTTTTTGCCAACCATGAGAGAAGGAATTCTTTTCTCAAGAGTCCGATGGAGATTGTAGGCTTTCACACAACTTTCATTTAGAAATTAGAGCAACAGGTGTGGGACCTTTCCCGTGAAAAAAATCCTAAACAAAAAGGCCATCTCCCTAGTGACACAATGGTGAATCTGAAAGGACATGTGGGACCTTTCAATGCTCAATGTATGACCATTGACATGAGGAGTGGTAAGATTGTGCATCTTGTTGATGTCAAGGTTGAAGATGGTATAGTGGAGAATGAGTCTGAGATGGTGATTAAGTTTGACGACCAAAAAGAGTGGCCTAAAAATCCTTGTGTTGATGAGGAAGTCGAGGGTGGACCCAAAAGGCCACCATGTGAGAAAGTTCAAAAAGATGTGTTAGTTGCCCCAAAAGAAAGATGGAAGGCTAAGTGAGGAGTGGAAGACTTTGAAAAATATTTTCCTCCCCTTGTCCCTCCATTTCCATAAAGAATTTCTCAACAAGCTCTGGAAGCTAAAGTAGCAAAGAATATTGAGCGGCTTATGGAGGCAACACTCCGGGTACCATTCATTGATGCCATCAAAGAGATGCCCAAGTTTGCTAAGTCCTTGAAAATGTTGTTGACTAGAAAGCTTCCATGTGACAAAAAAGAGCTTATTCTTGTGACCAATAGACTGAGTGCCATCATAGCAAGTATATGTGTTGAAAAGAAGGTAGATCCAGGAGAATTTATTGTGCCTTGCCAGATCGGTAGATATGATATCTTGCATGCCCTTTGTAATAATGGCGCAAGTATTAATCTGATGCCTTTTTCCATTTACAAGCGATTTGGTTGTCCTGATGAAGCCCACCTCCATTCCACTCTAAATGACTGACAAGACCATTAAGACTTCAGTGAAGGTGATGGAGGATGTTCTTGTTAAAGTCGGCAAATTTGTACTTTTCGCAAACTTTGTGGTTCTTGACAACAATGTGGATAGAGATATTCTCATCATTCTTGGAAAACCCTTCCTGGCTATTGGAAGAGCCTTGATGGATTTAAAAAAGCAAGAAATTATGTTTTGAGTTAAGGATGAGAGCATTACTTTTAGAGTTGGGAGAGGTCACTTGTTGCTCGTAGGAGTTGGGGACATTTTTGTGGCCAATGTTGGGCAAGGAGTTGGTAAGGTAGCTGAGTAATGTCGCCCAAATTACAACTCGTAATGAGATATAAAATGGTCGATGTTCAAATATAGAACCCAACTAGGGTTGTGGTCCAATCCCACGATGAATATGGTGAGGACCTTAGTTAATGCGTTTAGCTACTATTATTGGCTTACTTATTTCCTATGGGGGAAGTTGTAACAAGAAACAATAGAAAATAGTTGCGAGTAATGATTTAAAATTGATTATATTCAAAGAGTGAGTTGACTAGGATTGTGTTCCCCATGACTTCATAACCACAAGGTGTTTTATACTAGTGATCTATTCCGGTGTCTAACATGAAATATCGGTAGGTTAACATCACCTAAATGATTGGTCCCCTACTTAGATGATTATCACCACACAACTTGATCCATATGCGGATGTATACTTGATTTACTCTTACCCTTGATATTGGATTAGCTATTCTCGAACAAGGTCAAGCTATTAGATGAGGGTTGATAGCCTCAAATCTCCGTTGTTAATCCCTTTTCCCATTCATTACTCCCTTGATGCGGTGAGTAAGAAGAAGGCAAATTTCAATGTTTGCAACCATTAAGAAGCAATTAAAATAAAGAAAAAAACAATACATGCATAAACCCCATTCAAGAATCACTAAGTATTTTTGCCTATATGTGTTAATTCATCATGGTTCCCACAACCCTAGTTATGGATTTAGCTACTCATGTTTGAAAGATCACAATTAAGAATTAGAGAAGAAATCATAATCGCAACTTACAATAATTCATAGAAGAAACCACACGTCTTGAATAAATCAACAAGAATCTAAGATTAATAATCCAAAGTTGTTTGAATCCCCAAATTTAAGAACAAAATTATGAAACTTGTTTCTTGAACCTTGATGTTAATAAAAATCAATGAGTAATATGGTAAAAAGTTGTAATAATGCATAAATTGTAAAATAAACCTAAATAAAATATTTATAGACATAAAACAAATCCTTTCCTAAATCAACTTGGATTCTGGTGTCGGCAGGTACCACGGTACGTTTGAAGCTTCAACGGTCTGTTGGAGTGTTTATTGGTCCAGTCGTTGTTCTCCTTAGACTTATCTTTTTTGTTTTTTGGCATCTGGCTTTAGAAAATGGATCGTTGTGAGATTCTATGAGTCGTTGGTTCTGTCCATTGCTTCTTGGCCTCCTGAACATGGTCTGTAATCCTCGGAGAAAGGGTGCTCAGGACGACCCGTCCTTTGATGACATGACCCGTTCTGTCTGTCCGTTGAATGAGGCCTTCTCTAATCACTTGTCTCTGATCCTTCCCACGACTGGACAGGACGGCCCATTATAAGTTCATATGGTCTGTAGGATCCATCTATTGAATGAGACTCATTTTGACATCCTCTCTGAGTCACCCCACGACTGAACAGGACGGTTCGTTGTATTCTCCTATGGTCTATGGGTTTCAGCCGTTGCTTGGCACTCTACTTAACCACTTCTTTGAATTGGATGCAATGACTACATGGGACGGCCCGTGGTAAGGATCAACGGTCCATAGTAAGGCTCGTCTGAGGCACTTTTCCCCTTTTTCTGTTCTTTTCTCAGTTTTAACTCCCACGACCTGTTTTACCTGCAAAACTACCAAAACGTGTCATATCCACATAAATGTACCTAAAATCATGCTCATTCATAGGGTTTTAAGCGTCGCTAGTGCCGTAAAATCATGGAACATCAACACCCTCAACATAGCATGTTGCATGTCCTCAAGTAAACAAAATAAAATCAACCCATGATGACGCTTAACTAGAGAAAACCTAGGAGATGCATAGCAGTCCAAACTCACAAAGCATACAAGATATTCACTCAATCAAACTCCCTCCTACCATGATAAAATAAAAACTGGTGTGACGACTCAACACTTCTCAGCATGACACAACAGGATCAAAGGATGGCATCATATTATCACTACACAACCAAGCACACACAACTAAAATTTCTCCTAGGTATGCTAGCAATCAACCAATGCAATCACGTGCCCTTACTGCAAAGAAGTTCCCAGCCCCCCCCCCTCCATATATATGATCATGAAAATGTTTTATCTTGGGACATGGTAAGAACTCACTATCTCTCACAAAGAAATTCTAACTGTGCACAGACAATACAATAAGCTTTCCTTTACTTTCAATACCTTGGTTTTCAGATGGTTGAACTAGGATCATCATAGGACTTTTTTCAGCTTGTAATGTAGGCTCAGAGTTGGGTATGGTAGATATGCGCATAGTAACTTAACCCTCCTTGGCACTACACTAACTTTGGCTCCACTTAACCTCTTTTTTTCTCTCTCCCTTTTTCCTTTGCTTTCCTCTTCTTTGTCTTAATTTTACAACTATGGGTGCGGTTTTCTTCCTTTTGAAGCATCTCTTTTTCTCTTACCTTTTTTTTTTAAATTTGGCCCGCACTCGCCTTAAGTTAGCATTTCACAATTATTTCTCACCCTACTCTTCTTATTCACCCCTATAATAGCCACCATAAACTTAGGCAATTTGCTTGAGTTGAGGTTCACAGTGTCAAAGGAGGGACCAGGGCCAAAATAGGTTAATTATAATCACAGCAGGAAGGTGAATTAGCTAGAAAACAAAAGGGTCAATTTCAGCTCAAAAACGGGATCAAGGGATATTTAATTCCATTTGGTAGGTCATTTTATGCTAAAGTGGACTACTCATCAAAAACGGCCTATGATTATTTCCTAATCTCCCATCCTATACCTTAGTATGACTGACCAGGTAAGTTCTAGATTGACAAACACAACAAAACTGACTCTATGCCTCATTCACATAAGCACTTGATTGCATAGCTAGGTTCCAACTACCAGGTTCATGCACAACTTAAGCATTAATTATCCTAGCGATACCTATGATTCCATACAAAGTCCACACTGTTCATGCGTCACAGCACAAGTATATTCACACAAAAGCATTTAGGAGGGGTGTCATTTTAACATACATCACAAAATTAGTTCATCACATGCTTTATTTGACTGCTCTTATGCCTCCTATTTTTCTTCAAGTTAACCAACAAGAAAAAATAAAAAAAACCCTAAACATGATGGTTCTACTAGATAAAGAACACATGAGGGAAAAGACATCCAGTAGTCGTTATTCCCCTTAGACTTATCTTTTTATTTTCCTTCATATGGCTTCAGACAACAACTCATTGTGAGATTCTACGAGTCATTGGTTTTGTCCGCTACTTCCTAGCCTCTTGAACATGGTCTCTAATCCTCGGAGTACGGGTGCTTAGGATGACCCGTCCTTTGATGACACAACTCGATTTGTCTGTCTGTTGAATGAGGCCTTCTCTAATCACTTATCTCCGATCCTTCCCACGACCGGACAGGATGGTCCATTATAAGTTCATGCGGTTCGTAGGATCCATCCGTTGAATGAGACTCATTTTGACATCCTCTCTGAGTCACCCTACAATTGAACAAGACGATTCATTGTATGCTCCTACAGTCCATGGGTTTCAACCGTTGCTTGGCACTCTACTTAAGCACTTCTCTAAATTGGATGCAACAACTGCCTGGGACGGCTCATGTTAAGGACCAAGGGTCCGTAGTAAGGCTCGTCTGAGGCACTTTTCCCCTTTTACTGTTCTTTTCTTAGTTTTAACTCCCACCTCCTATTTTACCTGCAAAACTACAAAAATGCATCATATCCACATAAATGTACCTAAAGTCATGCACATTCATAGGGTTTTAAGCGTCACTAGTTCTGTAAAATCACGGCACATCACTGAGCATATTGTTACTGTATCAGCCAAGAGAAAGAAAGCTAAACCAACATAGGTGAAGAATTACCTCTGTGGAGCCAAAACAAGGAAGTGGGTAAGGAAGTCCCATCCAAAGGACAGCTCACCAAGTCTATGATCACGTATCTTGCATCATGTTGCAATGTTAAATTAGGTGCTTCTTGGGAGGCAACCCAAGGGATGCTACACTATGTGTAGTATCCACATCATGCTGAAATGTTAAATTAAGCTCTTCTTGGGAGGCAACCTAAGATTTTTTTAGACTAATGGGTATTAGTGCATGCAGTTTCACTTGAAAAAAATGAAGGAAAGTAGTCTAAAATAGAAAGGGAGAAATCTGGTGTGCAAATGATCATGGAACAGATGGATCATCCTTTTAAAGGAGGGACCGCATGTCCACCTGTCATCTACTTCTAGTTCACTGGTATTGAATGGGCAAGAGACAGTCCAAAGTACAGACAGTACTCTGCCCAAACGATTCTTTTGTTGGACCATCTTTGGTCATTAATGAAGAAACAATTGGCCCACATGGAGATTGAAATTTTAGGCTAGATCTTATTTTAATGGGTTGTGTTTGCCTTTAACTAGCCACCCATGGGCTTGACCAATCCAACCCATTTGGTTTTAAAAAGGATGGGGTATGTGAACAAAGGGCATTCTGTCCAATGAATAGCAAGATGCGGTTCTTCCCCATCTTCCACTTTGTTTTACTTCATATCCCTCCATTTCTACTAATATTTGCTTCAAGAACTTGCTTCTCTGCACTCTTTTCTCACAAGCACACATAAGCCAACGTAATTCTAAGGTTTGTAACCCATTCTAGTGGTGTTTCTTCACTACACAAGCACAAAAGCACAACTATGTCCTGAGTCAAACTGCTTCCCACTTCCAGAGAGGCACAACTATGTCCTGAGTCAAACTGCCTGGTTTCTGATGTTCTGCTTTCACCTGCTGGGAGTTAGGACACCGGGCTACAAATTCAGCAATTTCTTTGCAATTTCTTTCTTTTTTTTTAATCTAGCCACCAGTAGTTTTCTTTGATGTCATGGTACATTTTTGTCGCGCCGGGGTGTAAAGAATAACTGGCGTAATGTACCTCGTTCATGATCTGCTGGCGGAGCCCTGAAACATCTGGAACACAGAGATGGCCTTTACGACGTAGCTCTCCATCCACTGTTACCTGGAAATCTGGCGCCTTCCCCTGTTAACCAGGTCAGGATTCTTATACTATCATTCTTTTACTTTCACAACTGATGACGACACGGCGGTGTTCTAGATTACCGCTCGGTTGTCCTTCATTTCTATCACACGAACGGCTAAATTGACCAATCGATGTCTCTCTGGCCAACTTCGGTTGCTTGGGTTGCAAATATGCCACATTCCTAATAGATCTATAACTAAGAGCGTTTGCTGCTCCATTTTCTCTTCTTGACTGATATAACATATTCATACTTAGAGAACTCGACATATAATTGACGGTCATACTGGCTTGTCTTGCCGAAGAGATCAATAGGTAGTTTACCGGTGTAATTAGAGCTTATCTGGCCTTCTGGCCACAAGCTAAGGCTACTTGTTGCTGTGATAACCTGAACGACTGCCTACGCACCTTGTGCCTTTAGCAAATCAGAGGATCCTGATATTGATCATGACCTCTAATGATCTGGCTGCATAACCTTAAATAACTGAATAGTCGGGTTGAATGACCCGAATGTGGCAGTAGTCTAACAATGCTCTAACTGTTCTACTTGAGTACTTATAGTTCATGCATACTGCAGACTTGTGGGCATCAAATTGCTTTGTTATTTTGCTTGAACCACTATAAGGCTGGGCTTAATCAAACTTACTCCCAGGCGATCAATCTATAGATCTTCACGGGGAGTCTACTGATCCCTTGGTCTTAATAAACACTGTGCTAACAGGGTACTATCACTTTCTTACACCTTGTGTGTATCCACTTGGATTTATACTACTATTCTCGGGAATTCTTGATCTTATGAGCTATTCTGTAAATATTGGCCTTCTACTAGGGCTTTGTATCTGAATACCTTACAAGAACCAGCTGAAGTACTAGTCTGTCACTGACTACTGATGTGGACCCTTTCTTGGGGTGCCCACGGGCTTGTCTGAATCAGACGGCTAGCTAACTTGCGGGGTGTTCCACGTAATAATTGCTAGGTTGACTAAGGTCGACTCTCACTTACAAGGCTGGGAAAATGATGTACGACAACTTAACATACTGGAAAAATTCTGGTTCTGGCATATGCGATAATGCTAATAAATTTTAGGGATGCTTCCCTACCAGTACAAGCGCCAGCTAGTCGTTAGACCGTCTAACTGTGCCCTTATCATCTAACCATCTGATTCAGGTTACTAACTCTTGTAAGCTTCTAAAACCTAGATCTGACAACAACATATAAGTCTGTTAACTTAATAACAGAGAGCTGAGACAGTTTCTATGGATTCGTACGTAAATCACACTTAACTTGCCCCTTCTCTTTCGCTTTTCTCTTTTTTCTCCTCTCTCTTTTCTCTTTTTATTTTTGACAAGGGGTCCTGCAATGCAATTTGTATATACTTCCCAGCACTAATATGCATCTGTGTGATTGTAACCCCTATTAGCAGCTGCTCATAGCATATTTATTATCTGCACAGATATATATTAATAAATACGTACAATACATACTGAATTCTGTGGTGATACGTAATCTCTGACACACTTTGCTAAATTTCATATTGTACATGATATACTGCTTCTATGGTCTAATAATACCTCCTGCCTTCTCTTAACATTTCATTGTATTGTCACCCCATTCTTAAAGTAACAAACATAAACACTTTAGTTATTGTTTGCGGTTTGAAATTCCGCCACTCTTGCGATGTGGGGTCAACGTTCGAATCTTGTGGCCTTACTTGGCAAATATTGAGAGCCCATGACTGTCTGCTGGGCCTTATCTCTAGGTCACACTAGATTAGAATTGCTGTATTGGTAACTTCTTAACTTCTCCATAGCGGACATACTGCGATATTCTGAACCGCAATCTTACTGTCAGCCCGAGGCTTAATCCTTAATACGATATTTTATCAATCCGGGGGTAATTCTAATTTTCCCCACAAGATCTGACATTCCTACTTCTTCCCCGCATCTTACTTAAGCTGAACTCTGGGGTTCAAGGTACCTGCTCTTTATACTTTCTAATACTTACTAGGATCAATCAACTCATCTTTACTTACTGCTTGATTTGGCAACCCCATCTCAAGTCTTATGCCCCTTTACTATACTGGAATCAAAATCAATAGGTAGGAATAGCCCCTTTTTTTTGCAACAAATAGAAACATTTAACTGTACCATATCCGAAAGGATGTATTTGGGATTCCTGCATTTCCCTCTCTTTCTCATACTTACCTGGTGGTCTGACCTTGTCTGTAATCTTAATCAGATCTTATATAGCTAATAAATAAATCAACTCGTATATACATTGCACTTCTAACCTCCAATTCTGACGTTATCAACGTATACTGGGAATAGTACCAATAAAGGTATCACGCTGGGAGGTCTCTGGTACCTCCTCCTGCTGCCGTAAGTATCTTATAACTGGCTGATGCCCTCTTCTGTTGCTATATCTGATCTTCGGCCTGTAATAGGGTAATGCTGATCTGCCTTTGTATCTGTAATCAAAGAATACGGTAAATTTTTAGAGACTCCGCCCTATACTGTACCGCTCTAAAGCACGACTGACTGAGAAGGAAGGGTAACCATCCTATCATGCCTGGAAGCCTCCTGCCTATAGTATGTGGTGCACAACACATCCATAGACAAGACTCTACTTTGCACGGCTTGCAGACTCCCTGGGACATACGACCTGCTCTGATACCAAGTTTGTCACGCCCCGCCCCGGGGGGGGGGGGTATGAATGGCACCTGGTGCCCTAGGAGGACCTAGACTGCTATCTGGTGAGCCAAAGCACATCTGGTGCCTGGCTGGCTCTAACTCAAATTCCTGGAAACAAAGGGCTATATAACGGCTGTAAACACAGCCCCCGGCCAACAGGCCTATAGCCACCTGTACCTGAAAACCAGCTAACCAGAAACATACTACTATAGGGGAACCTATGCGGGCCGGCAAGACTACCATGCTGTCTAGTTCCCTGTAACTTAACAATAGCATGCTAAATAAATACGTGACCAGCAAGGTCACCTCTATTGACTGGTTGTGGCCACACACGGCCAACAGGAACATAAATAACAAATAACTATAACAAGCTGCACGGCCTCACACGACCGGCTCGACTGACCATAGGGAAACATATACAGACTGCAAGCCTCTAGTAATAACAATAGAAATGATTGGGACAGGGCCCCGACCTACCCGTACTGTACAACAAAAGAAAACGAAATACACCTCTGGAATTCAGACTCCGGATGACAGGAGCTGAATACTCAATAGCTGGCTGGAATCACGAGGGATCGCCTCCTCGTCTATGAGTACCTGCAGGCAAGTAATGCAGCGCCCCACTGGGCGTCAGTACCACTGGTACTGAGTATGCAAAGCAACTGAAGTAATACAACTGAAAACAACTGAATATAAACTGACTCAAGCTTTCTGTACTTATAAGGCAGAGGCGTACCTATAGACGCGACGACCTGCTGTCTAGTAGCTAGTATATAATATATAGAGCACATAAATAGATATACAAGTAGCAAGCAAGAGACAATACCAACCCCCATAAGCCGGATGGCGCCAAGCAAGCAAACAATCTATATACCCCTACCCGGGTCAAAACCAACCAAAAATAAGTCACTCCACTCATCTGATAACTGTGAGCTCCTCCTACCGGCCCCCTTGGGTACGTAGCTCAGGCCTTGGCCTCTGACAATAAACTGTGTCTGAGTCCGAAGACTCCTGCCTCTGGGCGCAAGTGCACACGGGGTCTGTAATAAAAATTGCCCCTGGGTGCAAGCACGCAACAGGGTAATTTTATAAAAATCTGTATCTGAGTCTGCCCCCGGCCACAAGTGCACACAGAGTGTTCTGCCCCTGTAAACAGGATGGACTGGCTCTGCGCAGAGTAAACTGAACTACCCCTGCAAGCAGGGTGGTCTGGACCGTATTATCATGGTGGTCGGCCATCATCGTCCTCTAGGCGGACGGCATCGCCCAGTTGGTGGCGGTATCTGAATCTGGTATCGACACAGCTATAATCCAGGGGCGGTGGGGATGCTAAAAGGGTGCCCACATGCCACAACAAGTCTCAACAAACAAATAGCACATAGAAATAGCAAGCATGTATAACTGAAAAGACTATCTGGAATCTAACTTCTTATTCTGATCTGTTTCTATACTGAACTGATTCTTTACTGATTATACTGATTCTGAAATCTCTGTTTAACTGTATGGCTAATCTGTAGCCAAGATACTGTCTGTCTGAATGGCTAGTCTGTAGCCATAACTGTCTGTCTATCTGATCTTTCTTTACTGACTTTTATTATGAAAATCTGTTCCTTTTTATTCTACAACATGCTTGCTATTCACATAATAGGCTATACTGAATCGGAAATACTAACTTGCCCTTGGGCACATGCTTTTCTAACTTTCAGACTAAATACGATATAACAACGCAAACTAGGTTTACTGAACTTTGCACAATACTTAACATTCAACTCCGGGAATTCTACTACGGAGTTTATTGAACTATACAAGGCTAAAGCTACTAACTTGCCGAAGAAACTGACATTACAAACCTTAACCTCGAGTTATCCGTCTGTCGGACGAGGCTCGGTCAATACTCCAGCTATTTCTCCCTACTGCATTCATGTATACGCTAATTAATACTAAATATAGCTTTATTCTAAAGAACAACATCAATTTCGATATAATTATAGCCTAAACTTAGGCTTATCGAAAGACGACCAAAAACTCGCTATTTTTCAGAAGTCCAGAAGGGAGAAGTACTCACTTCACAGCTAGGAGCACATAGACACTAGTTTGGAGAAATTCTACTTACCTTAATCCGGTAGCTCGACGATTCGTCGGCCGTATTTCGCGAAACAAAATCCGTAGGAATGCTCCCTGCTATTAAATACCTCGGTACCTGAGGTTGATTCGAGTTTGGACCGCGTTTGACAGCGTAATCGAAAGGAAATTATCAAATACCTTATGTTCCCTCTGTTTCTCTCGCGTCCTTTCTGGAAAGTTATGAAAATTATCCGAAGTAGAGGGCTTATATAATAGGGACTTATAAGTCGCATTCAGGGAATGCGATTTATAAGTTGCATTCCTGGAATGCGATTTATAAGTTGCATTTTTCCTTGCGACGCGCCGACTTGGCGCTTGTCCGATCTTTCCCCGGGCCTTTTTCTAGCATGTATGGCTTTCAAATACTCTTAACCAACATGCGAATAGGTCATCTATATGCCGGAAATTTACGGGGTGTAACACTGTCATTCTGTCAATTAAACCCATAAGTCCCAACACTCTAAGTCAAAGTATGAATCAAGGGATGGACTAGCCTTTGAAAGGACGGCCCGCACCTCGAACCTTACATTGAAGCAATGAGTTGGAATTTTGAGGATTCAATTGATGGTACAGGGTACGGTCCATCCTTTGAAGGTACGGACCATCCCTTTAGCTATCTTGCACTTACTTTCTACATATTACCTAATACCCCAAGTCTATGTTCTGACAACTTTCTGCATGATCACAGGTAAATGGGAGAAAAGAGAGCATTACCCCGAGGAGGCAAGTTGAGTACACCCAAGAGGTCCCTTCTTGTGGATGAGAATGAGGAGGAGTATTTGCCTCGGGGTAGAAGGAGATCAAAGGTATCACCGATCCCATCAACTTGGGTGGTATCTACTAAGACACTAGATGCAAAATCTTTATCCTAGTCTGGTAGTGACCAGGGTCAGGCCCGTTCTAGTAGGGCCCACATAGAGATTTCCTCCAGCGAGGCTGCTGCAGAGAAATCATCTAGCCAGACCTTCTCTCCCTCAGCAGCAGAGTTGAGACACAATTAGGGAGAGGAGATGTTCAGATTTCGATAGGCAGTCTAGGGCGCCAGGGAGAGCTATTTATCGGGGCACAGTATGGCTAATGACAGGGTTCGTCGGGGGATTACTGAGGAGAGGAATATTAGCTCTACCTATTTGGAGTTATACCTCGACATCATCAAGCAACTTAGGTTTTAACACTAGGAGTTTTTGTTTTGATTAGTAGGTCAGTATGTTTAGACATTGGTCCAAGATATCTATGCCGTGTATGGGTCATCCTCTTGAGGACGAACTCAGTGCTGAAGATCCAGATATAGCCATTGACTACAATAATTATTCATGGAGTATCAGTTGACATCAGTCCGAAGGTGATTAACCAGTATTATTTTGGAGATGATTATGATGTGGTGGACACCTCAGCCTATGACGAGATTGCTGATTGGGGTTGGCTGGCTAGAGGATGGATAGCTAGTATGATAGCTAGAGGTACGCCAGTGTGGGTTGTGTCTGATATAACTGACATATTTAAGAGAGATCTCCGGCTTTCCGCCAAGTTTTGGTAGAATGTGGTTTGCAGTAGAGTGTGCCCAATGAAGAGTGACCACAAATTGCCACATGGGTAGGCTCTTTTCATGGCTTCCATCGTGGCCAAGATGAGCATATATATTGGTTAGATGGTTAATGTGTAATTAAAGGACAGAGCAGTTTAGAACGCCACCTCCTTCTGATTTCCTTGCCTTATCATAACTCTATGTCAGACGGTAGGGGTCCTAATCTTGCCCAAGGAGGACATATTCACAGAAGCTCTCCTGGTGACGTGTCATGACCAGAGTCTACCCCTTGGCCGTAACACGGGACTTAGAGCCACGAATGGTCCTAGGCTAACCCATGGCATAGCATATTTCAACCATAACTGCAACTAATAAAACATGTTTGACCAGAAGCTTAACTAAAATATAACTAATAAAAAAGAAAGGATAAAAAAATCTGATAACAACACTAAGTCATAAGTTGAATCTAACACTACATTGTTTGAAAGCATCTACTAATTTGATGAGTTGCTAAGACAAGTCCCCAACTAACTCTAAAATCTGAAAACTAGAAATAAACTAAAATAAAGAAAACGTAACTGCCGTCCTCGAAAGATGAGGACTCACCACTGTTAGTTGATAGAGTCTGAAACATGTCTAACTATTGGGCTGAGTCTAAATACCTAGATCTAAACCATAAAATGATATAAAATATAAAGTATGCGAGCAGTACTTGGAATGTACTGAGTATATTGGAAACATAACTAGAAATAAGAACGTACTATCAATTTGAGAAAAGACAACACATAAATATGACTGAATGCATAAGCTAGAGTAAAGTACAATGACCTTTCTAAGATGCATGAATACTGACATAGGATGCTAGTTTGAAAACATTTAATGAAATATAAGTAAATATAATTTTATGGTCATGTACTGTAGTGAAGATTGAATTTGAGATCATAAAGTGAAAACTATAACCGAAATAACTTTACTAAAACTGAACTGTATTGTGGGAGAGCCTATTAACCGACAAACACCAATGTGAGCCTCATGGAGCCTAACCTATAACCCTGATTGGAAGGGTGTTTGTACCTTTCCAAGGGTAAGAATCATGAGTGTCCTGATATCACTCATGAACGTAGGGCGATAATATTCAATGACGACGATCTCTGCATGCGCCCATTGAGGCAAGGGAGACACTCTCTAATAGCGAGAATCCCATATTCCTCGAGCTAAGGGAAACATTCTATAATATCGAAGATCTATTATCCTATGGTGACTCTAAGTCTTGGGTACGCTGGAACCCTGCCCTAGTCGATTCTATGTACTACTCCTAATTGAACATGTAGATACATGTAAATTGATAAATCTGAAATTGATATCTTAAGACTAGTCGCAACCATTTTATCTAACAAGGATCTCGAGAGCCTAAAGGAACATAACATGCAAATATTGAGGGCTCAAAACTAATGTTCCACGACTAGTCAGGGCTACTTTCTAATAGCAAGAAACTGAGAGTCTAAAGAACCATGCACATTCTGATTTTTTTTGAATTCATGAAAATCGTAAACTCAAATTGTAGTGTAAATAATGTGTACTGAAATCATGGAGAAATCATCTAACTCAAATAGGTCATAATTTTTGAATAACAATGCTAAATCATGGTTGAGCCTTAGAAATCATGCTAATATCATATCATGGACAAAATTATGAAGCTGAGAGGGAAATCATGAACATACATGGTTATTGATCACAAGAACTTGAAAGACATGGCTAACATAAGAGAATCCATAGTTGGATACAAAACCGTAAGACATGCTTTTCTAGAGGATTGAAAATTCTAGGGTTTATGAAAATAGTTGGGACACAATGGTGAAAGGAAGCCCTTGTGAAGTTCCACATACCTGTTTTGTCACGATCTGAACATAGGCCCGGATCGAGTCATAGGACAAAGAACCTCGAGAGGCTCCAAGTCGACCTATGATATGAACATGATATCTAAAATCAACATAATCAAGCGAAAGTCTAACATATATAATAAAATGGAAGTTTGAAAATATCATAACATCTCAATCATAACACAAGACTGAAACTAAATACATGCTATGTCTGAAAAGCCTCTACTACTGACGAGTTTATGGGACAAGACCCCAACTAATTCACTATAGTCTGAAACTGAAAATACTCAATACAACTAATAAAGGGCCCTTGAAAGATGAGAATTTACCAATTGAGACTGGAAGATGCTAATACTAAGCGTCTGGCTATTGGCGGGACTGAACTTGGATATCCGAGCCTGTATCATGAAATGATACAACATAGAGTATGTGTTCAGTACGTGGAATGTACCGATATATAAGGTAAGTAATGTCACGCCCTACCTTGAAAGGCATGACTGGCACCTGGTACCACACTAGTAACTAACTGACCTGGCTAGGCTTATGCATGTCTGGTGCCAGCCTGCGACTCAATTCAAGAAAACAACTGGCTATATCTCGGCTGTAAATGCAGCCTCCGATTGACAAGACCGTATTGCCACCTGTAAATGAAAACAACTAACCAACAATAGGCAACAAAAGGGATCCTATGCGGGCCGACAATGCCACCATGCTGTCTAGTTATAACAAAAACAAAGACGAGCTACTGCTATACTAGGTCCCACACGGCCAACACACAAAGCATAACTGATTAGCGCCCCATACGACCAACATACCACTAACTGACTGACGACTGTAGTCTGCAAGCCTTTAAGAATACAAATAGTGGTTGGCATAGGGCCCCGACAAACCCAAAATGCAATATAACTGAGATACAAAAATCTCTACAATGTGGCAACTCCGAATGAAAAGAGTTGTCCCAACTGCGGACACTGAACAACTGCCAGTGGAGATTCTGAACCCTGTCTATCTAAACCTGTAGGCAAGTAATGCAGCGCCTAGGGGAGGGAGTTAGTACAATATGTACTGAATATGTAAGGCAATAGATAAGATGATAAAGACTGGAAGTAAGTAGAAAGAAAGGCAGAAAGGTTAACTTATACGCTTGTTGCTTCGTAATCTGCATCTAACCAACACTACATGTACGTAAGCTAAGACTTTATAATTACGCATTTATAAACTATAACTAGCAGACAAGAATACAAAGAAGAACCTTATGTGGCCCCAAAAAAATGGAAGGTACAATCAACACAGAATAACTCGTTCGGGCCCCCAAAAGCCCTGGTGAGCTTATCTCAATCCATATATGCCTATCCAAGTTTATATGATCCACTGGTACTGTAGCGAACCTACCGGTCCCTTAGGTCTACAACTGAGCCCTCCTAGCCCTTGAACTGTAGCTGTGTCTAAGTCTGGTGGACTCTTGCTGTCTGTACCCCGGGTACAAAAATCGATAGGGTGTGCCGATACGACATAAGAGTAGTCCAACCATGGAATGGACTATATGAGGACCTCGGACCTCATCTTCGCCCCTTACGGATGGCATACCGCTCCTTGGAGCGACGTCATCTAGCCCTTCGCGGTCATCGACACAGCTAGTAACCCTGGAGTGGTCATGGATGGATCCTAAGTGAGGGAAACCCCAACCAAGGTGCTGTACTAACATCTCAATATACCCACTCAAAAGGCGTAACTGGCTTTCTAGGCTTAACGCTACCACTTCTCGCCCCTAGGGTAATCTATAAAACTGCTAGCAGGCACGCCATGCACCTGTATCTGATCAGAGGATCCTGATAGTGATCATGATATCTAATATTCTGGACTGAATAGGGCGAGGTTTGGAGTGGTCCAACATAACTCTCTATATGTCCTGGCCAGACACCTACAACTCATTATAACTGCAGGGTCCCGAATGACTAACTATTTAGTTCCTCTAAAAGGAACAACTCTAGGGTCGATACTAGCCAAACATGCTTTTGAGTGATCGACCCCTAATCCCCCATAGTAAGTTTACTGACATCCTTCGCCTGTGGGCAGTACTACACTAACATGGTACTTACAAGTGCCTTAGGCCTCATCTTAGTCTTATATTACTTTTCTAGGCGATTCTTAACCTTATAGACAACTTTATATAGACCTAACCATTCCTGGCAACCTGTCGGTGATAGGAACCGGCTGGGGTGCTGGCCTGGCCTCTAACTACTTATAAGGTCCCCTTCCTTAGGGTACCCATGTGTCTATCTGACCTGGACGACTGGGCTGGCTTCCTGGGTAACCTATGTGATAATTGCTAAGTCAACTAGGACTGACAATCACTGGTAATGGTTAATAGAATGGTAGGCTATCACACAGTACACTAGACAACCCTAGTGTCGCTGATCCTAGAGTATTACTATTCTTTCTATATTTCTGGCCTAGGACATGCGGTTATGTCAATGGCTTCCAGACATGCTTTTCTGGAAACCCAGGTGCCAAACTGGTAGTTATGTCGCCTAACTACGCCTACGCTGTTAAACTTACTAACTCAGTCTCACTAACCCTCAGGAGTTTCTAAGGTCTATTCCTGGCAACAAAACATACAATCCGACTAAAACAATGAACCGGAGAATAGAAGAGTTTCTATGGCACTTCTAGCGCATATCGTACTTATTAGGTCTTTCTTCAATGAGGGATACTACGGTATAATCCATATACATTTTCTAGTAGCTAACCACAATACATATATAACCAGAATCTACTGATGGCAGTTACTCACAGCATATCTGACCTTTATATACTAGCAACAACTAATTCCAACATGTTCAATCAAAATCTAATGGTAGCAACATCTACAACACGTGAAATCGCCACTTCTATTTGATAACATAAGTCGTAACACTGTACGACGAGTATACATGTCGAGGGTTAAACCTTACAAACCTCGAATACCGACATTCAATTATCTAATGAGTTCCAATTTGACTTCCATGGCTCTTTCCAACTGTAGTTGTAATACTGGGAGAAAGGGACTAATTTCAATATCAAATTTGGCCAAAATGATAACTTTTGATAATAGAATCAACTATAGTTCAACTTCTAAATACTAGGCCGAACAACTACCATTTCCTGAGGGTTCATAAGGGAGAAATACTTACTTAAAATAAAATTGGAGTAATTCTGCTAAATTCTGCTCGGCGGAGTTCCGATTCACCGGGCATATTTTGAGAAACTAACTCCGTAATAGTGCTCCTTGCACGCTTAGAACTAAATACCTAAAGTTAATTTGAGTTTGGACAGAGTTTGGTAGCGTAATTTGACGAAAACATGAAGAAAGTTGTGTGTTCTTTCATTTCTGGCCGAGGGGAATAGTAATTGAATCATTTGAAATGAGTAAGGAAACATATATATAGGCATAGGCGGTGGCCTGGGCGGCGATCCGCACTGGCCAAAGCACCAAGAGGCCGGCGCCCAGTGCTGGCCAAAGCGCTAAAATCCTTGTCGCGTCGCGCCTCCCAGGGCATTGATCCCCCTGGCATGCTGCACTGCCCAAAGCACAGGCACGCTGGCGCGTCGTGCTAGCCCTTCACGTCCTAGCCTCTTCCGACCCTACCTCCTTGTCTTTTCCCATACACATCAAGCTCTTTTTATTCATCACAAATCCATGCGTGCGCTTACTAACCGTTAACATTTTGCGGGGTTTAACATCCTCCCCCTCTTAGGAACATTCATCCTCGAATGTCTTCTTTAGGCTTAAAAGGCTCAAGTCTTTTTATCCATTGCCAGGGAAATTTGATAGAGTTTCCCCTATGATATGGACTATCTGAAGAACCTTAACCACAAACAAGTCCAATTCAGGTATGTCACATGGTACTATAACAACGACTCCACAAAAGAATGGTACTCAACTAAACTATACAGATGGCATAAATAAAATAATAATTGAACAACAACTTTACCTTAATTGCATAGTCTGGATCAATTCTGGGACAAATGAGAATATCTGGATCTCATATTGTCCTCAGCTTCCTAGGTCGTCACTTTTTACTCTTATTCTTCCGCAGTACTTTAACTGAGGCTACATCTTTAAGTTCTCAATCTTCGAACTTGCTAATCTAGTATGACAATAGGAACCTCTTTATAGGTTAGTTCCTTAATAACTTTAACGTCCTCAATAGGACACAACTTGGGATGGGTCTCTTATATGTATTCCACAACATTGACATGCAAAAGACTTAATGGACCAATTTCGGTTCTAAAGGCAATTCTAGTCCCTATGCCACTTTTCCTGCTCTCAGGAATATAACCAATGAACCTAAGGCTAAGCTTTCCTTTTCTCTAATTTTCATAGTGCCCTTCATCAGTGAAGTTTTTAGGAATACTCAGCCACTACTTTAATCCTTAACTGTCTACACTGTACGTTAGGATAAGACTTCCGACGATCCTGGGCTATCAGTACCCATTTCTTGATAAGTTTAAATTCCTCCATCTTTCTATTATAGTGTGCCCTGGTTCACTACCCTTGATTTATCTGCTTCAGGTTATCATATAGAGGACCTACATCTCCACCCGCAACAGATCTCGGGCATTTGAATAGAGTGCTCTGCTTAGCTATTTGTTTAGGGACGAGGAGTCGTACTCAACTTAACATGCATCCCAACTTATTGTGAAAGCCTTTCTAAAACTTAGTTGTACGTTGTTCCTTTCTATCAAATTTACTAAATACTCGGGCTTACGCAACCGAACTACTCTTTAAGCATTTAATTTAGCATAACCTTTAGCTGAAATGTAACTTACCTAGCAAAATATGAATTGACCTTGTTAGCCTTTCTACACTGGCTCAAGTGAGGTCAATTTACACCTAGTACAAGGTAACCTTCTAACTATGATTAAATTGACTATTCTCCTTTCCTTTTGCAGGAATGACCATCTCCTGGATTGGCCTGCTCAGTTTCTGCTGTCCAGTCTTCCCTAGTTGGTCATTGAAGCTCTGTGCTATAACTCAATAAATGTCTTCCTTCTCTCATGCCATCAATTGGTCATTCTTACAGCCTGATACATTTTCATTAAACTCTGGGTGAAAGGAATAACATTCCTAATATACCTTAGCTAAAATCTGCTGATGAAGTTCGGCCACCTTTGGGACGGAGAGGAAGCCTCTAGGTCTTATGACTTAATCCCTTATTATCTTAAAGGACAATAACATCCTACTGGGATTTGTCTCTATATTTTACTGAGTTAGAGTCTCCGTGCCGTTTCTCCTCTACCTCCATATCTAGTGATGATATTGCAGTATTCCAGGTTACAACCTCATTATGTCAATTTACTCTTAGCCTGGGGCGATTTTACTTCCCTCCAGAGTTAGATACTTGTGCCTTTCCCTTTACTTCCATGGGCTGAGTTTTGGAGTTCATACCCTCTGCCCCATATTGTCAAATACATTACTGACCAAGTCTGTTGACCTGTATCTTTCTGACCCGTACTTAGGCAAAATTTGCTCATATGATCTTTTTGTCCCTCAACATAACCAACTAGGGCCATAACCATTTTTCTGCAGGTACATTGTACTGTCATTAACACACTACGGCAGAATCAGCTTAATTATGACCTGAGCTTTACTATTGTTAGAGGTTTATCACTTGTTGACTCTTACACGTACTTTGAGTGTTCTGGTAGTCTTACCTACTCTCCTGATTTATTATCGTGAAGGTATAGACAATTTACTTAAACACTAGGAGTCTCCACCACTTCCTAACACTTTCCGGAGTCAACAAATCCAACCTTCCTTTGCCATTTACTCTAGGAAACATCACCTCAATTCTTACGCTCTTTGCTATACTGAAAACAAAACTAGGAGGCAGGAATAGCCGTTTCTTACTACTATGGTACTAAGGTATAGAACTGTACAACATTTGAAGGGTTGGAGGTAAGAATCCCGTAGTTCCCTCTCTTTTTCATACCCTTCAGGTAATCTAAAGTTAACTGTCGCCCTTACCAGTTCTTGTATATCTAATAGATAAGTCGACTCGTATATACTCTATACTCCTAACCTCTTGCTCTGAGGTTATAAAAAGAACTGAGGAAGGTGCTGTCATATCTACTACCTTATGAGATTCTTGGTGCCCCAGGAAGATACTGAGAAAATTAAAAGACATTTGCCTTCATCCTCAAACTGGTTGTCCCCCAACTATGGTATCAAACTGGCACCCTTTCCTGCTGCTGCAGCTAACTGGCGGCTGGCTGGAGTCTGTCTTATGTCAAACCTTATCCTAGACAGACATAGCAATGAAAGCTTAGGGACTCAACCCTGTACAAGTCGGCTCTATAGCACGATCTGAGAAGAAGAAAGGGTAACCATACTATTATGCCTCATAGGCTCCTACTCATAGAGTGCGGTGCACAACAAATATATAAGCAAGACTCTACTAGACACGTCTTGCAGACTCCCTACGATACGAACTTCTCTGATACTAAGTTTTTCATGCCCCACCTTGGGAGGCATAACTGGCACATAGTGCCACACTGGCAACTAACTGACCTGGCTAGGTTTATGCACGTTTGGTGCCAGCCTGCGACTCAATTCAAGAAAACAACGGGCTATATCTCGGTTGTAAATGCAACATCCGGCTCCGTATAGCCACCTGTAAATGAAAACAGCTAACCAGTAACAGGCAACATAAGGGATCCTATGCGGGCCAACAAGGCCACCATCCTGTCTAGTTATAACTGAAATTAAGACGAGCTACTATACTAGGCCCCACATGGCCAACACACGAAGCATAACTGATTAAGGCCCCACATGGACAACATACCACTAACTGACTGACAATTGTAGTCTTCAAGCCTCTAAGAATACAAACAGTGGTCGGTACAGGGCACCGACCTACCCAAAATGCTATATAACTGAGATACAAAAATCTTTACAACCTGGAAACTCTGAAGGAAAGGAGTTGTCCCAACTGCGGGCTCTGAACAACTGCCACTTGAGATTCTGAAACCTGTCCGTCTAAACCTGCAGGCAAGTAATGCAGTGCCTAGAGGAGGGCGTCAATACAATATGTACCGAATATGTAAGACAATAGATAAGCTGATAAAGACTGGAAGTAAGTAGAAAGAAAGGCAGAAAGATTAACATGTACGCCTGCTGATTCATAATCTGCATCTAACCAACACTATATATACGTAAGCTAAGACTGTATAATTACACATTTATAAACTATAACTAGTAGACAAGAATACAAACAAGAACCTCACCTGGCCCCCAAAATTCGGAAGGTACAATCAACATAGAATAACTCACTCAGGCCCCCTTAAGCCCTGGCAAGCTCATCTCAATCTATATACCCCTATCTATGTTTCTTTGACTCCACTGGTACTTTAGCCAACCTATCGGTCCCCCGGGTCTACAACTGAGCCTGCCTGACACCTTAACTGTAGCTGTGTCTGAGTCCAATGGATTCCTGCTGTCTGTACCCCGGGTACTGAACTTGATGGGGTGTTCCGATACGACATAAGTGTAGTCCATCCATGAAATGGATTGTATGAGGACCTTGGACCTCATCTTCGTCCCTCACGAACGGCATACCGCTTCTTGGAGCGACATCATCTAACCCCTTGCGGGCATTAATGCAGCTAGTAACCATGGGGTGGTCATGGATGGCTCCTAAGTGAGGGAAAACCCAACAAAGTTGCCATACTAAAATCTCAATTTAGCCACTCAAAAGGTGTAACTTGCCTTCTGGGCCTAACGCCACCGTTGCTCGCCCCCTAGGGTAATCTGAAAGCTGCTAGCAGGCACGCCGTGCACTTGTATCTGATTAGAGGATCCTGATAGTGATCATGATCTCTAATAGTCTAGACTGAATAGGGAGAGATTTGGAGTGGTCCAATATAACTCTCTATATGTCCTACCGTGACATCTATAACTCATAATAATTGCGGGGTCACAAATGACTAACTACTCAGTCCCTCTACTGGGGACAACTATAAGGCTGGTACTGGTCGACCTTGCTTTTGAGCAATCGGCCCCTAATCCCCCATAGAAATCTTACTGACATCCTTAGCTTGTGGGCAGTACTATACTAACATGGTATTTACTAGTGCCTTAGGTCTCATCTTGGTCTAATCAGATCTTATATTACTTTTCTGGGCGCTTCTTAACCTTATAGACAACTTTATGTAGACCTAATCCTTCCTGGCAACCTGTGGGTGATAGGAACCGGCTGGGATGCTGGCCCGGCCTCTAACTATTGATAAGGTCCCCTTCCTTAGGGTACCCACGGGTCTATCTAACCTGGACGACTGGGCTGGCTTCCTGGGTGACCTATGTGATAACTGCTAAGTCAACTAGGACTGACAATCACTGGTAATGGCTAATAGAATGGCAGGCTATCACTCAGTACACTAGAAAACCCTAGTGTCACTGATCTTAGGGTATGACTATTCTGTCTATATTTCTGGCCCTAGGACGTGCGGTTACATCAATGGCTTCTAGGCGTGCTTTTCTAGAAACCCAGGCGCCAAGCTGGTAGTTATGTTGCCTAACTACGCCTACATTGTTCAACTTACTAACTCAGGATCGCTAACCCTCGCGAGTTTCTAAGGTCTATTCCTTGCAACAAAACATATAATCCTACTAAAATAATGAACCGGAGAATAAAAGAGTTTCTATAACACTTCTTGTGTGTATCGTACTTATCAGGTCTTTCTCTGACGAGGGATGCTATGGTATAATCCATATACATTTTCTAGCAGCTAACCACAATACATATATAACCAGAATCTACTGATGGCAGTTACTCGCAGCATATCTGACCTTTGTATACTAGCAACAGCTAATTCCAACATGTTTAATCACAATCTAATGGTAGAAACTATCTACAACACGTGAAATCATCATTTCTATTCGAGAACATAAGTTGTAACACTGTACGACGAGTATGCTTTCCTAGGGTTAAGCCTTACATACCTTGAATATCGACTCCCGATTATCTGATGATCTCCAATTTGAATTCCATGACTCTTTCCAATTGTAGCTGTAATACTGGGGGAAAGGGACTAATTTCAATATCCAATTCGGCCAAAATGATAACCTTTGATGATAGAATCAACTATAGTTCAACTTCCAAATACTCGGCCGAAAACCTACCATTTCCTAAGAGTTCAGAAGGGAGAAATACTTACTTAATGCCTGTGACTGCATAGGAATCTCTTTGGAGCAATTCCGCTAAATTCTAGTCGTCGGAGTTTCAATTTGCCGGGCATATTTTGAGAAACTCCGTAGTAGTGCTCCTTGTAGGCTTAGAACTCGATACCTAAAGTTAATTTGAGTTTGGATTTGGTAGCGTAATTTGGCGAAAACTTGAAGAAAGTTGTGTGTTCTTTAATTTTTAGCCGAGGGGAATATTTAATGAATTATTTGAAATGAGCAAGAAAACATATATATAGGCATAGGGCAGTGGCCTGGACGGTGCCCCGTACTGGCAAAAGTGCCAAGAGGTTAGCACCCCACGCTGGCCAAAGCGCCAAAAGCCCTGTCGCACTGCCTCTCCCAGGGCGCTGATCCCCATGGCGTGCCGCACTGCCCAAAGCATAGGCAGGCTGGCACGTTGTGCTGGCCCTTCACGTCCTTGCCTTGTCCAACCCTACCTTCGAGGTTGTTCCCACATGAGTCAAGCTCTTTTTATTCGTCACGAACCCATGCATGCGCTTACTAACCGTTAACATTTTGCAAGGTGTAACATAAAACTGCTAAGTAAGTAAAATCAGTGATCATGCATAAAGTAAAACATTTCATCATAAGTGTTTGAGTGTAGGGCTTGCATGCTATTATCTAAAAACATGACTCATGCATAACTGAGTATAATAATTGAATATCATAACTGAAAACATGAGGAACAATGGGAGTCTCGTCATATAGCCGAATTACCATGATAGAGCTTACACGACCTCGACTATTAAACTCAAGTGGGCAGAGCCGTCCAAATCCTTGATAGGGCTAAGGACGCTACCATGATATCGATAACAAGATCAAGGCCCCTTGGTGGTAGGGGAAGCTCACAAGGGAGGCCCCAATGTAAATATATAAACCTACATTGGCGCGTAGTTCTGAGGCATAGGGTTGACTGACCCTTAGCCTGCTCGGTGCTAGACACTACTCCCAAAAACATGCATATACTCTAAATCATTTTTCAATGAAGCTGACCATCGTCTAGTGATGAAGCTGACTCATAACAAACATGCAAAATTTTGAAATCATAACATGAGGAGCCTTGGGCTAAACCATACCACAAGATGAAAATAGTGGGAGTCTAGACTCCAAATCCATGTGGTAAGCTAACAATATGAGATTTAGATAAATCATGATATATACTTGATTATATGGGCTTGCCCAATATTTAAACATGCTTGACATAGACTTGATCATTCGGAAACATGAACATGAACATGGATAATTTGAAATCACACTTTCATCATATACATCTCATCATGCTTGAATACATATATCATAGATCTCAACTTTCATGAACTTCATGGATGGGCATCATAATTTGTAAAACTTGAAAACATAATTAATAATTGAAAATATTGTAAAATATGGCCATTAATCATAATTCAACATTAGGAATATGCATAGATCATACCCATGATTGATACTTAGAGAATTCACATGTTCGGTTAAAACCCCATAGATTGATCAACTAGAATTTCATGAATTGAAGAGCGATTGGGCATGGGTGTGAATGAATATACCCATTCATAACCCTACATACCTGGAATAATCTAATTTCACAAACCCTCTTGAAATCCCAATGGATTTTGCAAAAGAACTTGATGAATCCTAAGCTTGATTACCCTTAGAAACCCCTAGGTTGCATGCATGGAAGAGGATGGCTTTTGAATGAGTTTAACCCTCTTAAAACACCCTTTTCTGAGCTTAAAATGATGTAGTATAGGGCTTAGAGGCTTAGAAGTTACAAATTTTCCCTTACAGAACTCGCAGGAATTTAGCCACTGTTCGAAGCAATGTCCAACACAACGGGTCGTCCCTCGCTCCCACGACCCATCACTTCCCTCATTGTTTCCTCTCATTTTCCCGTCTCAGGCCTTCTACCATGACCGGACAGGACGAGTCATTACCATCTCCAACGACTCATTGCTATTAGTCGTTATCACTACTACTCCCATTCTGGAAATCCTCCCAACGGGCACATGCAACGACTCGTGCCAACCTTCTTTGAATAGGAAAACCTTTAGAACGACCCACTCAAAATGACCTGTTACATCAAACAATGAGTCATTCCTAGACTTGTATCCCAAGGTCCTCTGCTGCAGAACCTGACCACGGGTGGCTACCCCTCCAACGACTCATACCATGGGTCATTCTGGGAGAAACTTCTGAATTTTATGCTACTTTTCATTTCAACTCCCGAGTATAGTCTTAGGCACTTCAAGGGTATTACATGGTTGAAGGATCCTCCTAAAGATCTTAAAGCTTGCTGCATCTTGGAGAGGAAACCCTAGTTCTTGAGCCTTGAGAGAAGAAGGAAGATGACTTACTGATGATTTCGAGTATAATGAGGGATTGGGCTAGGAAAATACCTTTAATTTTTCCTTTATAGTACCTAAAATGACCTTACCTAGGAACTAAAAGCATAAGAAATTACAATAAAATCCTGATCCCTAAACTGGAAAATTTGGTGTCTGAGGCAATGACCCACACAATGAGTTGTTGTCTGAATTAACAACTCATTTGGTCCATCTGTTACCTCTAGAGAAAGTTTGGTACCTTCTGATTCTTCAACCTATGACACACGACGGTCTGTTGTTACATACCATGAGTCATCCTATGACTCATGGTCAGGGGGCTACCCTTGCATTTTTCTGAAGTTTCTTCAAATGAATTGTTACCACTGATCATCACTCTTCATAACGAATCATTACATTCTTCCATTGCTATTGAACCAAATTTGGAGCCTTTTTTGGACCCCACTTAACGACCCATCAGGATGATCTATTACGTGATGTAATGATTAGCCACCTATCTCGTTGGTTCTGGGAAATCTAGATTATTGTCTTAGGATGAGGCCCATAACCGATTGTTGTTCCTCACAACGACTCATTCCTTGAGTCGTTCTGTGACCAAAATTTCTACTAACTGCCTACCACGAGCCTGAGCACGACTCGTGGTATCATCTAAAGAGTAGTACCATGACTCGCTCTGAGGTAAAAATTTTCCACTTCTCTGCTAGTTTCTTGCTTAAAGTCTAGGGTCTGACATTAGGAATCTTTGGGGTGTTATATTATCTCCCCCTTGAGAATATTCATCCTTGAATGGAGACTAACTAAACTGAAAGAGTAGGGAAAGAGTTGCAATACCAAAACTAAAAGTTTAACACTGAATACTGATGGAGTGTCTTGACTCCCAACTAAATTACATTGCTAAACTGAACACATGGATCATACACACACGCTAAGACTTGAGAAGAACTGAAGGACATAACACTAGCATGAAACTGGGCAGAGTATTAAGAAGGAATTATTTTCTCACACTGGAACTGAGCTGGTAAGGATTGAGTTATAAATCCCAATACTACTTTCTGATATCTAAATAGCTGGCATGATAACATCCGACTAAGAAAGAGACTGGGATCGCCGTATGAAGTGGTTATCTATCATTCTAGAAATCTAAACATAGGCATGAGTAGAAAATAACCTCGACTGAAACATAAGGAAAAAACATCTAATAGGAAATGATCGACATCCCAAAAGCTTACTATTTCTGGCACTCCTCTACTAGAACACTCAAGACTTGACTTGGCCTTTCAACTTATCATCTTCCCCTTAGCTTAAAGTCATCATCCTAAGACTCTTGGATCCCTTCTTAAGTATAGGCTACATCTCTAAATGTTGAATTCCTTTTCTCCCCTAAAGTTATCACTGAAAGTTCATACTTGTAACTATTTCATACCATCTTGTCACACCCCACCTTGGGAGGTGTAACTGGAACCTAGTGCTACACTGGAACCTAGGCTAATCTAGCTGGGCATATGCACCTGTGGTGCCTGCCAGTAACACAGAATCAAGAAAACAAATAGCCGTATCTCAGCTGTAAACACAACCTCGGGCCGACAAGCCCACGCAGCAAACCTTTAAAGAAAGCAACTAACTCAGCAGTCACAATATTAAAAAGATCCTATGAGGGCCGACAGGACCACCATTCTTTCTAAGTCATAACAAAAGGAAGACAAGCAGTCATAAACTATAGCCAACAAGGCTGCTAACTGATAGCTAAACTAGGCCACATACGGCCAACATACAAAACATAACATATATAGGCCCCACATGGCCAACAGCAACCAACAACTAAAAACTGTATTCTGCAAGCCTCTTAAAGTTGAATAGTGGTTGGCAAAGGGCCCCGAGCTACCCAGAAGCTGTACAACAAAAGAGCAAACCTTTCTAACTATCAACTCCAGAGAAAAGGAGCTGACTGATCTACTAACCATGGATGACTGCTAAAGAGGTCCAGAAACATGTATATCCATACCTGCAGTCAAGTATGCAGCACCCCATAGATGGGCTTCAGTACAATATGTACCGAATATGTAAGGCAGTAATGAAAATGACCGAATAGAACTAATAAAAGAACTAAAAGTAATCAAATAGAAGGATGAGAGTTATAACCTGAATAGCCTCACAACTTGATGTATAGCTAACAAGTAAGTAAACAAACAAGTACCTTACCTTCCCCCCATAAGCCTGGAAGGTACAATCAACACAAAATAACCTACCTGAGCCCCCATAAGCCCTGGCAAGTATTGTTCAATCTATATACCTCTAACCGGGTCAATATGATGCAACAGGTAACTATAGCCAACCTACCTGGCCTCTGGGTATGGAACTAAGCCCGTTGGGCTCCTGTAGCTGTTTTTGAGCCCTCTGGGCTCCTGTGACTGCACCTTGACTCACAAAGCTTGACAGAGGGTTAGTAATGCCGTTATGGCGTAAAAGAAGTCCAATTCGTGGATGGACTATAATATGGCCTTATAGTCTTGAGTATAGTCCTTTCAGACATCATATAGCTCTTCTGAGCGATCTATAGCTCATACACAATGACACAGCTAGCAACCCTGAGGTTGGTCGACGGAAGGCTATATTAGGTGGGGTCAATCTCAACCGAAGTACTACGCTTTAGTTTCAAATCTATCTGTAGCAGCTAATCACAATATACACGCTTGCAACTTACTTACAAAGGCATAGGTTGTATCACTATACAACGGGAATAACTTGCAAGGTAAGCCTTAATATACCTTAATTGTCGGTTTTTGTTCACCCAACCAGTTCCAACCTGAAGCCAGTAGTTCCACTAAATTGCAGTCCTTACGCTGAGAGAACAAGACTATCTTAAATAATAGGAAACATCTAATAACAATATCTTTCAAAAACATTAACTACAACTCAAACTTCGTTCAATTCGGCTGAAAGCTTACAAATTCCCGAGAGTTTAGAAGGTAGAAATGCTTGCCTATCACTTGTATTCGCTTAGGAATCAATTAGAAGTTATTTATACAATTTTTAATAGGTGGGTTTTCGACAATTCAAGCGAGATATCAATAAATAACTCTGTATGAACATTCTTTGTAAGCCGAAACTCGTTATCCAAGATGAATTTGCATTTGAATAGAGTTTAACAACATATTTAAGTGAAAATCACATGAAATTGATGCTCACACTCTCTCTTCTATCTTAGGGAAATATTGAAAGTGACTTAATTAAACATGAAGGGGCTTTTATATAGTTGAGGCGGTTGTACGGGTGCGACGCGCTGGCCACAATGCCAGGCCATGGGCACAATGCATCGGGCAGTGCGCTAGCATGGCCTCCATTGTGCGGTGACCAGTGCGTCTAGCCTCCGGCCCCAGACTCCTTCTTGCTCGACAACATGCACATAGGTTCCTTCCCCAAGCCCTTCCTCGCATGTGTTGTACTCTAAAACTCTCAACATACGTACGAACGTGTTGGTTAAAAGATAGAAACTTAAGGGGTGTAACATCATTCCCCATTAGGAACATTTGTCCTCGAATGTAATCTTGAGCTTAAGAGACACAACTATATGACGGTTTCCATAAAAAATTTTGTAGAGTCTTCTCTGTAATATGGACTATCCAGAAACTTGAAATGCAGAAAAGTCCAATATAGTCGTCTCAGAGGACACTACAAATAACTGCTCCATAACATAAAAGTGAGCAACTAGTCAATACTAATAATATAAGCTTAATTGAACCACAGTCTTATCTCAACTGTACAATCTAGATAGAGCCTGAAATAAGTGAGGATACTAGACCACATACTGTCCTCAGCTTCCCAAGTCATCATCTCTACATTTCTGTTCCACCATAGGACTTTAATGGAGGCTACATCTTTAGTTCTCAATCTACGAACCTGCCAATCTAGTATAGCAACTGGAGTCTCTTCATAGGACAATTCTTTAGTGACTTGAACATCTTCAACTGGGACAATACGAGAGGGGTCTCCTATGCACTTCTGTAACATTAACACATGGAATATTAGATGAACTGATTCTAGCCATGAAGGCAGTTCTAACTCATAAGCTACTCGACCTATCCTTCGAAGGATTCAAAACGAGCTAATGAACCTAAGGCTAAGCTTGCCCTTCCTACCTAATCTCATACCCTTCATAGGTGAAACTTTAAGGAATACCCAATCATCAACATTAAACTCCATGTATCTATGCTTAATATCGGAATAGGACTTCTGATGACTCTGGGCTGTTAGCAAATGCTCTCTGAAAAGTTTCACCTTCTCTTCTGACTGATGTATCATATCCGGTTCGATCAACCCTGACTCCTCTACTTCAAACCATCCTAAGGGAGACCTACATTTTTGCCTATATATAGCTTCATAAGGCGCCATTTGAAAAGTGGAAGGATAAATGTTATTATACGCAAACTCAATAAGGGGTAGATGCTCGTCCTAACTTCCTCTAAAGTCTAGCACACATGCCTGTAGCATGTCCTCGAGCATCTAGATTGTGCACTCTGCCTGACCATCTATTTGGGGATGGAAAGCTGTAGTCAAGTTAACCTGCATTCCCAAGCCTTTCTGAAATGACTGCCAAAATCTAGTGGTGAATTGTGCCCCTCTGTTAGAAATAATAGATTTTGGGATACCATGCAGTTGGACTATCTCCTTAATATATAACTCAACATAATCTTTGGTTGAAAATGTATCTTGACTAGCAAGAAATGGGCTAATTTCGTCAACCTATCAATAATGACCAAAATGGAGTCGAATTTACACCTGGTGCGAGGTAACCCTATAAAAAATCCATATTAATGGATTCCTATTTCCACATAGGTACACTTATCTCCTGAGTCAGTCCGCCAGGTTTTTGATGTTCATCTTTCACTTGCTGGCAATTAGGGCACTAGGTTACAAACTCAGCTACACATTTCTTCATTCTAGGCCACCAATATATCTCCTTTATATCATGGTACATTTCTGTCGAACCTGGGTGAAGAGAGTAACCAAAATAACGTACCTCTGCCTTGATCTGCTGGCGAAGCCCTGCTATGTCTGGAAAACAGAGTTGACCTCTGAATCTCAAGACACCATCTCCCGTTAACTCAAAAGCCAATAGTTCACCCTGCTGAAGCTTGTCTCAAGCTGTACTAGGCTAGGGTCCTCGTATTACTGCTCCTTCACCTCTACAACTAGAGATGACAATGCTGTATTCTGGATCACGACCCCATTATCTTCTAAATCTACTAGCCGGACTACTAAATTGGCTAACTGGTGCAGCTCTCGAGCCATTTCCCGTTGTTCTGGCCTCAAATATGCTAGGATACCCATAGATCTGCCGCTAAGGTCATCGACTACAATATTAGCCTTTCCTGTGTGATAAAAAATATTCACATTAGTCTTTGAACAACTCTAGCCAATGATGCTGCCGCAGATTCAACTCTTTCTATGTGAAGATATACTGGAGGCTTTTGTGATACGTAAAGATATCTACATGAACACCATATAAATAGTGCCTCAAAAGTTTCAAAGCATGAACAATTGCAACCAATTCTAAATCACGGGTGGGGTACCTCTTTTCGTTCTTCCTTAACTTCCTCTATGCATAGGTGATCACCTTGCCATGTTGCATCAGAACACTTCCTAACCCAATGCTTGAAGCGTCAAAGTACACCGTGTAGCCCTTTGAGCCTTTCGGTAAGGCTAATAATGGTGCAGATGTCAATATATTTTTTCAGTTCCTGGAAACTCTGCTCACAAGCCTCGGTCTAATGGAATTTAGCTGCAATCTGAGTCAATCTTGTCAATGATGCTGATAAGGCAAAAAATCCTTTCACGAATCTTCTATAATACCCAGCTAAGCCTAGGAAGCTATGAACCTCGGTGGTTGTCATGGGGCTGGGCCATATCTTTACTGCCTCGATTTTTTATGAATCAACCTAGATACCTGCATCTGACAGAATATGGCCCAAGAAAGCAACATAATTTAACCAGAGCTCACATTTTGAGAACTTTGCATATAACTGGCGAGCTTTGAGGATCTAGAGTACCATTCGCAAATGATCTCTGTGTTTAGCTTTACAGCGGGAATATACCAGAATATCATCATTAAACACTATCACAAACAGATCTAAATATGGCCTGAAGATACTATTCATCAAATCCATAAACACTACTAGGGCATTCTTCAATTAGAAAGACATAACCAAGAATTCAAAATGACCATACCTAGTCCTGAAGGATATCTTAGGAATATTTTTCTCCTAGACTCGCACTTAATGATATTCGGACCTTAAGTCGATTTTGGAGAAAATTTTTGCCCCCTGCAGCTGATCAAATAAATCATCTATCCTTTGAAGGGGTTATTTATTCTTAATAGTAACTTTATTCAACTGTAGATAATCTATACACATTTGTAGGGAGCCATCCTTCTATCTTACAAACAGAACCCATGACGAAGCACTAGTCCTGATAAACCCTTTTTCTAGCAGATCTTTTAACTGTTCTTTCAATTCCTTCAGCTCAGTAGGAGACATCTGTTACAGAGGGATGGATATAGGTTGTGTACATGGCTGTAGGTCGATAGAGAAATTGATCTCACACTCTGGGGGAGTACCACGAAGCTCATCCGGGAATACATTCGGAAATTCACTGACTACAGGAATGGACTGAAGAGTCGGGTATTATTACTGCATATCCTGAACCCTAACAATATGGTAAATACATCCCTTCTCTATTAACTTTCTCGCCTGAAAATAGGATATAAACCTACCTTTTTTTATAGCTGCATCGCCTTTCTATTCTCGCACTACCTCCTTGGGAAAGTGAAATCGGACGATCCTGGTCCAACACTCCACATTGGCATAACATGGTGCTAGAAAATCCTGCATATAATTACCTCAAAATCAACCATTTCTAGCTCCACCAATTTCGCTAAAGTCTGATGACCAACAACCTCTACTTATAGTATCGACAAATTCTCCTAGCAATGATAGAGTCACCAATAGGTGTGGATACAAAAAATGGTCGTTGAAACAATTCTAGCATTATACCAATTTTCCGTGCCACTAGCGAAGTAAAATAAGACAAGGTAGAACCTGGATCTATTAAAGCATAAATTGGGTGAGAACAAACATCCAACATAACTGTGACAACATCTAGTGACGACTCTAACTTCTATTGCCCTGGTAGGGTTTAAGTGTGATTCTGACCACTGCCAAAACTGAATGCCCCTGATGTACCTCTGCCTCTGCCGGTTGGAGCTAAGGGTGCGCCCTGCTGAAGGTGCTGGAGCATGTGATCCTACTGAGGACCGATTTTGCTTGTCTCGGTCACCATAATCTCTGGTCAGACAATCCCTCATCATATGACCCTCTTGCCCACAAGAATAACAAGCAGTCGATCCGTATCTACACCTCCAAAATGTCATCAGCTGCAAATGCTACAATGCAGTACAATGGGCCTGTTTTGATCTGATCCCCTCTGCTGCTGGGAACCCAATGCTCGCGAACTCTCGCCGGGACATGATAATCCATAATGATCTGATCTACCATCCTGTTGCTGCTATGGTAAAGGTCTAGGTGGCCTACCTGATATTCGCTGCCTAGGTCTACCCTGAAATTCTACCTGCATATTAGTGAGCCTGGCCCTCCAACGCTGCTCTTGATTTGATTTTTTTGCCTCATGCTGATGTTGCCTAATCCCTTTGATATTTTGAGCAAAAGCGTGAATGTGTGCAGTGTCCATGTCTTTTTGTAAGGTAGTTGTAACACAAGTTTCCACATATTTTGGAACAATCCCCACGAAGAACTGATGTACCCTAGCTGGCATGGTGTCCACAAATGCTGGCGCATATCTTGCCAAAGATTCAAACCTCATCGTGTACTCTCGAACACTCATCATATCTTTCTCTAGGTATAGGAACTGATCCACCTGGACCTGTCGGATCTCTCGAGGAAAATAACAATATATAAAGGCCTTTGAAAAACTAGACCAAGTTGGAGGGGGTACGTCTCTGCATTGGCACCTCTCCCAACTCTCGTACCACAACACCGCTATGTCTTGTAGCCAAAATACTGTCAACTCGATTGACTCTGCAGGCATAGCATGCATCACCCTGAATATCCTCTATAAATGATCCAGAAAGTCCTGAGGGTCCTCCCTGTGGTCTGCCCCTATGAACTGCCGAGGACTCAGGGAAAGAAATTCTCAGACCCTCGAAATTTCGGGTCCTCCATTAGATTTAGCGATAACTAGTGCTACTGGATGGCACTGAGTAGCCATCATCTGAGCCAGCATATAAATTGTGCTCCTAACCTCCTAACCCGATGGTATAGGGATTAATAGGTGTGGCACTGACGTATCGGCTGCATTGGGGGGCTCCTGGCGTGGCGGAGAACGCTGGGAAGACCGAGGTGGTGTCCCCCTCTCACCCTCAGGTTGGGCTAGCCCTGATGGTGGCACTCTGCTAGTGCCCACTACTACGGTGATATCCAACTCCCGACCAGCTACTCTATCGTGCATCAAACATTTTCTCTGTAGATAAGCAAAATAACATAAGCTCGGGAACTCAATCCTATACAACTTAGCTCTATGGCTTGGTTTGAAAAGGAAGAAGGGTAACCATGCTATCCTACCTCGTAGCCTCTTGCCTATAGAATGTGGTGCACAACACATCCATAGAAAAGACTCTACTAGACACGACTTGCAGACTCCCTAGGATACGACATTGCTCGGATACCATGTTTTTCACGCCCCACCTTGAGTGGCGTATCTGGCTCCTAGTGCCACACTAGAACCTGGGCTAACCTAGTTGGGCATATTCATCTCTAGTGCCTGCCAGTAACACAAAATCAAGAAAATAAACAGCTATATCTTTGTTGTAAACACAGCCTCAGGCCGACAAGGCCATGCGGCAAACCTGTAAAGAGAAAAGCTAACCCAACAGTCACAATAATAAAAGGATACTATGCGGGCTGATGAAAACATCCAAAATATACTCTTCATGCAAGGAGTATATACGGTCGCTGTATCAAAACAAATATCCTAACGGATGTCGGGGTTGAATCCCACAGGGACTAGTGAATGATAAGAATGAGTGTCATTTGAGAAATTGAATTTAGCTTGCACCACTTAGGAATAACACAGAAATAAACAAGATGGGGGAGATTGAAATTTACAATGGAATATAACTTCTAATTTGGAGGACTACGATAGCAAACATTCCAAGGTTGTTGACAAGAATGTGAAAGACTAGAGGTGTGGCGTAGATGATATGCTAACTAAATAGGGTCATGCTAGGTCATCTCATAAGTTCAATTAGTGTAAATAATCTCGGGAAAATGGGAATTTAATGCTTTTCAGCCTTATAAATACGTCTTGCTAGAATTCTTTCAAACCTCTAAACACCATTAACTCAACCCGATTAGATTTAGATTAATAGCTGCACTAATTTCTAGCTATTAGCTATTAATTAGGAGTGGTAATGTAATTTTGGCTATTTCCAGCCCAATTTCACAATCTGTCATCCATACCCACCATCAAATTCTCTCCCAATACTCAATTATTCTTTTGCAAGCAACAATAAAGTATTAACAATTAGATCCACATCAATACCACTAGATTATCAATTATAGATTGAAGAGAATGTAACAGATTTACACTTAATTAAATAAGATTGAGATCACTCTAGCAATACCCACTCTAATTAAGCATTCATCATCACACACCTCTAGCTAATGATTTAGCTACTCATAATTAAGAAATTCAAAAGAACATTTAACAATAAACTAATTGAATTCAATAATAGGAGTAGCAAAATCAAATTCAACAAGAATTCTTCAACAATGGTAGTACCTTTCTATGAAGAAGAAGAAGAAGAAGAAAAAGCAAATAGTTCTTTTAAATTTCCACCAATCAAATTCTTTCTGTCTTCTCTATGAGAACGTTCTAAAAGCTAAAAATTGAGGTTTGATGAATACACAGTACTTTTCTCTAGAATATATCCAAAAATAGGGTATCCTCCCTCTCTTTTTTCGTATTGGACAATTTTACCCTTGATCGGCGCTCTAGCACCGGCAGTTCACTGGTTACATTTCCCAAAACGCCGGCTCTAATTTGTTCCGCCTCCAACGATTTCCAGTGGCCATATGTGATTCCTCCGAGGTTTGCCGATCACTACCTGTGTGTCGCCGACTCTTTTCTCTTTGATCCAGAAATTCTAGGGGTCATTCGGCGGAAATACCGGTGAGCCACCGGTTGCAGTCCGCGTTCGCTGGTTTCTTTCAATCCCAGAGGCAGTGTTCATCATCTCTTGGACGGGTTTAGAAGGTCTCCTCCAGTGAAGCGCTAGTTTTCACCTGATTCCCTTCTTTTTGCTCCCTTTCTTGCTCTTTTTTCCAAATCAAATATTTGTACAAACATAAGGAAAAAAAGGCATAAAATCCATCTAAAGCAACTTGAAAACTAGACTAAAGTTCATGCTTAAGAGCCTAATGAATTGGTAAATTACCCAGTCATTAAACCCCCAAACTTGAACCATCGCTTGTTGTCAAGTAATGCAGTTAATATCATGTAAACAACATGCCACTTCACACAAATATATGAATTAATGACCACTTGACCTCAGACAACCTAAAAAATTGCTCACCGACTCACTGAAAAAGAGAAGCAAATTCCCCCAAACAAGAAAAATGGAAACGTTTCAAGAGGCCTCCATCATTCAAAAGTGCAATTCACAAAAGTTTTCTTATTAAAAAACAAGGGCATAATTCATCCATGAAGAACACATAACATCTCAATTCATAACCATTGCACATTCGAAAATTTCCTTAGAGCATGTATTTCTCATGCCCTATGCACAATTTACCTTTAATGCAATTCTTTCCACAAAAGGGGTGATGCCACTCACCGAAGAGAGAATCCCTATTTTCTTCATTAACTCAATGCATTCACATAAGGGATTGCACAAACAGATTATTGCACTCACTCTCCCAAAAGAAATTTGCATGCACTCAACTCGACCCATAGGCTTGCCTTCATGTAAATAGCCACTAATGTAGAGCAACTGCACTTAAAATCAGTTAGGAGTTGCGGGTTATGATGTAGGCTAGGGCTGAGGGTAGGATAAATATTTAGTTTTAGTGACTAATGCCTCCCTAATGCCTTTATAAATACTTGCAACATCCCATTATCTTATTGAAACCACTCCACCTTATTTCTCCTTGTACATTATCTTCATCATTGTGTAACACCAACCACCCTTTTAACACCCATGAATTCCATAATAAGCCTTTTGTATGCAAGAGATATCACTTTTTTACCATTCTTTTCTCTTTTGTGATTCGAGGTCTTTTAACTCAATGATTCATTCATTTCATCTCAATTTTGCTGCTACCTCATATTGAAGTTCTCATTTCCCCCCTTCTCTTGCAAACCCCCAAACTTAGGCTTTTTGCTCATCTCACATTCATTTCCTTATCGCTCCCTGATTCATTGGCTTGAAGCCCCCATTTTTCATTGTTTTATTACTAGCAATTAGGGAGGATGGGTGCCAAAGAGAAGGATTAAAAATGGTCATTAGGCTTGTAACGTGATTTTCAAGAAAGGGTCCAAGGCTCAAACATTGGCTATCAAAGATTAATGCTCAAGGAGGTCATTTTGGGTGAAGTGACTAACAAAAGGAGGCCTAAGATCATGTTCTAAGTGCAACTACATCTAGGATTTCAACTTGAGTCATACTTAGGGCAGGTTCTTGACAAGAAGTTGTGCATGGGATTCACAAAAGTCCTTACCACACAATGCATCACTCCTAAAGTGACTACAAAAGTCATTATCCATACAAAATCTTGGTTTAAGACATCAAAACATGCAAATTCATAAGTCAAGCAAGGAATCTAAAAAGTATGACAAAGAGTGCTATGTTCTCAATTTAAAAATCTGCTCATTATTTTTCATTTTCATGGCCCATTTTAAAATTTCATTTCAAAAATTTTTCTAGTGGTGACTATCAAAACAACTCCATAAAAGACTTAGAAACGACATGCCATTTTCCCTTAAGAAAGTCGCCACTCAATCTATCATTAGGAAATACCAACCCAGTCCGACAATAAAGAGAAAAGGAAAACAAAGATATGCTCCTTGGGAAAGAACCGTGGTATGAAGAAATCTCTTAGAGTTTATTTACTATTCTATCATTTACATGACGAATAAGCAAAGGACTTGGGTCCAAAAGGAGTAAACAATTCAAAACAAGGACCCTATTATCATTCTTAGTACACTAAAAAAAACTTTTGCAAATTGCAAAACATACACACCCTCACCCCACTTAAAACTAGACATTGCCCCAAATGTAGCAAAAAAGAATAGAAAATAAGGTGAAGGAGACTTCTTGATTGAATTAGTGATTGGGACGAGGGCCCCAAGAATATGTGACTGCATCAAAGTGCCAAGAAGCTATTTCTTCAACAGTCGGTCACTGTGGATCAGGTGGGAGTTCCACTAGTTTCCCCGGTCCACCCATTTGTCCAGTAGAGTACGAAGCTGATGGTTAGAAGTCGTTGCCACTCCGCCAGGTGTTCAGGATGGATCTACGTCATAAATTGAGAGCACTGGATGCAGTGGCGGTCGACTATGATATAACTCCTCATCTGACACTATTTCTGATATGCTGTCATACCCCACCCACCAATCATCCGATGGACTTCTGGGTGCCTCAGGCTGCACGGGCGTCGCTGCAGGTTCCAGAAGGATTGGGTTACTAGTAGATGGAGGTCCACTGAGTGCAGCTACCTCTTTACTCAAAGTAAATACTTCACTCTCAAGGACCTCAAATATAGTGCATAGGATTTTCAACTTATCTTTAGCAGGTTGCATGGCTTTCTTTATGGAATGTTGTATCAAGGATCAGATAGCCTTAGCTAGCTTCATAAGCTGGCTTTCATGTACTTGGGCCCTTTGTGCTACTTTGAGCAAATCAGGAGGTATAGGGGTGGGCACGGAAGCTGTATGGAACTGGGCGGCCGATGTGTGAGAACTAAGGTAGTGGTGGAGTCCTGTTCTATGTATGCTTTGCTCCCCTCAAAGCAGGAGCATCTTTGTCAGTTTTACTAGCCAATGTAATTACACTATCGGCCGACACAGTCCTATCCAATGGTCGAAACAAAGGGAATGCAGCCCGCACGCATAATATACTCACGAGGCTAGGATATGGCAACGTCGTTGCCTGCTTCTTGGCCTTTTGTGTGAATTGATCGGCAATAAGCTCCCTAACATTGATATGTACATGATCCATGATGCAAGAGATAAGAATGGAAACTTCAATTGGGACTTCCATTGCATTCTAAGAAGGTATTAACCTTGCACAAACCAAGTCTAACCACATGCGGGCTTTAAATTTCAAGTCACGACGATGAATTAGACCTTTGGAGATAGCCCACTGTGGTTGACCAATTGCAATCATGTTGGCTACCCATTGGAACTGGTTCTCTTTATCTTTCCTCTTCTTGCAGAATGTCGAGTGTCATGGGATCGGCTCAACCCAATAAAGCAAATTGATTGCCTCTGGAGTTATAGGTACCACTTGACCATGCACCCATACCGACGGTAGGCACGGTAATGTTTCTGTGCAGCCCTTGTGCTTTAGGATCCGTTACCTTACCCTGTATGATGCATAAAATTTCCAGGCCAATTCTGGAAAATATGGGTCAATCGATATGGTGAATTGACCACGATCGCGCATCCCAATCTAATTGTAGATATCTGGGAAGTCATTTTGGAAAGAGTCCACCTCAAATTGGGCTTCTGCATGGATGGATTTCTTCTCCTTGAAAGCACTGTAATACTCCTCCATTCTTTCCAACCCAAATCGAACTTGTGTGTTGTTGGTCTGCATTGATGCTTGGCCTTTGTGAGATTGCGGGAAACAAACATGATGCTGCAAACTAAGGTTAGAGTTGTGCAAATATTTTTAAACCTAGAGAAAAGCAAAAGGAAAGAACTCAGGTGTGATGATTATAGCCTTAGGTGACATCGGCGAACCATTGGCGAAAGGTGGATGTAGATTCACAAATCGCTGATGAATCACCGATGTGAGGCAGTGACCTAGGGGTAAACATCATACTTATCAGCGCCCCACCAATGAAATGCCGATTTTGATCCGTGAAGCGTCGGTGCCTTACAAATTGATGCCAGTATGCAGTATTGAGTAAGTCGATCCGCGAGATAACTGGTGATTCCCGAAGCACAATCAGCAGTCCGCCAGTGGCCGACCTGTATGTAATTAACCAACATGCCACCTCCACATAGATGTACAACAATTTTCACCCAACCGAATAAAACAAAAGGTCTCCCTTAAGAAAGGTGTCAATCCATCTATCATTGTGAAACATGAGAGGGTGTCCCACTTATATTACACTGAAAACACCATGCGACACCCATGTGAAAAAATATAAAACAAAATCCAGCCACATATAGCAAAGAAAATCATAAGATAAACACACAAAAACAAAATATCACCAATAGTACTTGGAACCTTAAAGCGTGAGTGACAAAGACCATACCAATTAGGTGAATAGCGACAACTGACAACCTTTGCTTACTACTTGTATGTTGAGATTAGAGTGGAGTGAAAGAGATAGGTGAATGAAAGTGGTTGGAGATATTTAAATGGAAAAGGAGGGGAATCTGATTGGGTGGGTGGATGGTAGCCATTAATGGAGGATAGGTGGGAAAGTGGGTTATGAAAAGTGGTGGGAAAGAGAGAAATGAAGATGGGAAAGTTTGAAGGTCGTTCAAACTTCTGAAAAAGGGAAATATTCCAAATCGGGGTATACCGGCGATCACCAAAGTGGACCGGCGATTCAAAAATATGGACACCACTAACATTACCTGAGCAAGTTTCTAGAAACGAGATCAGTGACTAACTAACTAACGTGTCGTGGAATGCGTCCGACTTTTCGCCGGGTGAGAAGCCGATAACAGGGCTACTCCCAGGTACACTAACTGACATTGGAAACTGATTTGAGGTTTGCTATTTTAAGCGGCGCTTCGCTAGATGAGTCACCGAATACCTTAAATCCTTTAGTGCACTAGAAAAGGTTGGTGACCCATCGACGGTTCGCGGGTTGCTGCCTGCGTTTCGCCAGTCTAGCGCCGGCCATTCCTGTCCTTGTTCTTGTTGAAGTTCACCAACCTAACCTAGAAAATCAAAAGCAACAATACATATAAGAATAGTTATAAAACAAAAATGCTTGGGTTTCCTCCCAAGAAGCGCCTTAGTTAATGTCATGGTAAGACCAAGGTCTCTTAGGACCAACGGTTCATCTAGATATACGACCTCTGTTCAGCCAACTTCTCCCAAAACCCCCAGATATCTTTTAACTCATTGGCCATTCACTTTGAACTTGATCCAATTCTCTCCATGGAGTTCTATGGCACCATTCTCATACACTTGACATACCTTAAAAGGGATTGACCATTTGGATTTTAATTTCTCGGGGAATAGCCGTAGCCGTGAATTGAACAACAACACCCAATCCGTTGGAGCAAAACAACGTTGCAACACTTTTTGTTCATGATAATGTTTCATTCTGGCTTTGTAAATAGCTGCATTCTCATATGCCCTTATTCTGAATTCATCTAACTCATGCAGATTATGAAATCGTCCTTTGACAACTCTTCCCCATTCAATATTTAAGCTTTTCAATGCCCACAAGGCTTTGTTTTCTAACTCAACAGGGAGGTGACATGATTTACCAAACACCAGCTGATATGCAGACATCCCTATCAGCATTTTAAATGCAGTCAGATATGCCAACAAGGCATCATCTAACTTCGGTGCCCAATCGGTTTTGTAACATTGACTGTTTTAGTCTAGATAGATTTTATTTTCCAATTTGAAACATCTACTTGGCCACTGTATTGCGGGTGATAAGGGGTGGTCACTTTGTGTTTCACACCATATTTAGATAGCAATATGCTAAATACTCAATTGAAAAATGAGATCCCCCATCGCTAATGATAGCTCTGGGAGTACCGAATCGAGAGAAAAAATGTTTCTTCAAAAGGTTGTTAAGCTCCTCCCTTCATTATTGGGGAATGCAATAGCTTCCACCCATTTGGAGACACAATCAACTGCTACCAAGACATATGTGTTTCCATAAGAGCTCACAAAAGGGCCCATGAAGTCGATCCCCCATACATTAAATAACTCAACCTCTAAGATCGGTGTTAGTGGAAGTTCATGCCTCTTTGAAATACTCATGTCCTTTAACATCGATCGCATTGCTTCACAAAGTCATGGGCATCCTGATGTAGTGTAGGCCAATAAAACCAACACTATAACACCTTTGCTATTGTTCGCACACTCCCATAATGACCCTCAACCGGTGAAGAATGACAAGCCTCCAGAATTGGGACTATCTCTACTTCTAGAACACACCACAGTATTAAACCATCTACGTAACTCCAGAAGAGATAAAGTTCATCCCAACAAAATTTTCGGACATCATGCATGAATTTCTTCTTTTGTTGAAAGTTCAAGCCTTCTGGTATAATGTTGCTGGCTAAGCAATTACCAAAATCAGCAAACCACGGTGTTAGATCATGGGTTGCAGCCACATGTAAATGTGGTTTTTTCTTGATCCTTGGGTGCAATCAAAATTTTATTGTATCTTGAGCATCCATTCAAGAAATAATAGTACTCCTTACAGGCCAACTAATCTAACATTTGGTCAATGAAGGGCATCGAGAAATGATCTTTCTTTGTCCAGGAGTTTAACTCATGGTAATCCATGCAAACTCTCCATCCAGTGACTGCGCGAGTGGCAATAAATTCATTATTTTCATTCGGGACAACCGTAATGCCTCCTTTCTTTGGCACACACTGCACAGGGCTTACCTAGCTACTGTCTACGATAGGATATACCACACCTACATCTAGCAATTTAATAATCTCCTTTTTAAAAACCTATTCCATAGGTGGGCTCAAACGAATTTGATGCTCAAATGATGGGCTGCAATTTTCTTGAAGATTAATTTTATTAGTGCGAATCCCCGGAGGAATACCGATAATATTAGCTATTGACCACCCTATATCTTGAATGTGCCTCTTCAATATCACGATAAGTTTTTCTACTAGAGAAGGAGTGAGTTTTGCTGAAATGATGTCCAGGAGCATCTTCTTCTCCCCAAGATATGCATATTGCAAGTGAGTGGGCAAGGGTTTTAGCTCCAGCTTCGGAGGTACCACAATGGATGGCTGTGACGGAGGAGTTGTGTGATTTTTTAAATCGAGGTCAAGCTTCATTGGTTGGAAAGGATAATTTCTTATCTCCTTATGCACTTGACAAACCTCCTCAAGTTCTTCACCTTTCAAAAAGAAATCAACGATAATTTCTCCTACAACCTCTTCCTTAATTTCCCACTTAAATATATCATCGTCCATAATGGCCTGAGGTGAGGAAGTGTTGGTTTCTGATGTTTGAGCTACCACTTGAGATGCTAACTCATTCATCCTATCCTTTAATTGTTGTATTATTACATCATGACTCTTCACAGTGGTCATAAGGTCTAATAGTTTACTCCGCAAGTCCTGAATTCTTTCTTCAGTTGAAAGGACCGTTTCAAGCACCACTTTAAGAGTGCTTTCCATGTGGGGTGGGACTGACTCATCGCTCTCTTGGCTACTTACATCAACTGACCAAACATTGTTCCGACCTTGATTTCCATGATAAGCGTACTCATAGCCATGGTTGGCATGGTGGTATCTTGCATGGAAACCCTTCATATAGTTCATCAACGACTCCATCTTCTTCATTATGACCAGCAACATTTTGTCTTTCTTCCCCTCTCTATGCCATATCGTATCTACTAGTTTGATAGTCTCCACATAAGGAACCCCTTCGGGGTCTCACGACCACCTTCTGAAGACGCTCATGAGCAACACAGCGATTGATTAATAGCAACAATCGTGGTGTAAAACTAATTCAAAATAACAATCAACACAAGATTATCAAGCTCTAGTCCCCGACAATGGTTCCATTTTTAATAACATCAAAAATATACTCTTCATGCAAAGAGTATAAGCGGTAGCTGTATCAAAACAAATATCCCGATAGATGTCGGGGTCGAATCCCACAAGGACTAGTGAATGATAAGCACGAGTGTCATTTGAGAAATTGAATTTAGCTTGCATCACTTAGGAATAACATAGAAATAAACAGGTTGGGGGAGATTGAAATTTACAATAGAATATAACTTCTAATTTGGCGGACTACGATAACAAAATTACCAAGGTTGTTGACAAGAATGTGAAAGACTAGAGGTGTGGTATAGATGATATGCTAACTAAATACGGTCATACTAGGTCATATCATAAGTTCAATTAGTGTATATAATCTTGGGAAATGGGCATTTAATGCTTTTCATCCTTATAAATACCACTTGCTAGAGTTCTTTCAAACCTCTAGACAATATTAACTCAACCCGATCAGATTTGGATTAATAGCTGCACTAATTTCTATCTATTAGCTATTAATTAGGAGTGAGAATGTAATTTGAACTATTTCCAGCCCAATTTCATAACCTCTCATCCATACCCATCATTAAATTCTCTCCTAATACTCTATTCTTCTTTTGCATAAACAATCAAGTAAGAATAATTAGACCCACATCAATATCAATGGATCTTCAATTATAGATTGGAGAAAATCTAATAGATTTACACTTAATTAAACTAGATTGAGATGACTCTAGCAATACCCACTCTAATTAAGCATCCATCATCACAAACCTCTAGTTAATGATTTAGCTACTTATAATTAAGAAATTCAAAAACACATTTAACAATACTCATTAAACTCAATAATAGGAGTAGCAAAATCAAATTCAACAAGAAGTCTTCAATAATGGTAGTACCTTGCAATGAAGAAGAAGAAGAAGAGAAAGAAAATAGTTCTTTCAAAATTCCACCAATCAAATTCTTACTGTCTTCTCTGCCACGAGAATGTTCTAAAAGCAAAACATTGAGGTCTGATGAGTACACCATACTTTTCTCTAGAATATATCAAAAAATGGGGTATCCTCCTTCTCCTTTTCTGTGCTGGACATTTTTGCCTCGACCACCGCTCTGGCACTGGTGGGAGCACCGGCGGTTCGTTGGTTACATTCCGTGAACCAATGGCTCTAATTTGTTCTGCCTCTAGTGATTTCTAGTGGACAGAGGCGATTCCTTCGACATTTTGCCGACTCTTTTTCTCTTTGATCTAGAAATTTCAAGGGTCAATCGGCAGAAATAGCGGCGAGTCACCTGTTGTTGTCCATATCTGCCAGTTGCTATCATTCCCAAAGGCAGTGTTCATCATCTCTTGGATGACCTTTAGCCAGTGTTTCGCCAATCTCCTCCGATGAAGCGTCGATTTTCACATGATTCCCTTCTTTTTGCTCCCTTTCTTGCTCCTTTCTCCAAATTAGATATTTGCATACAAAAAGTGAAAAAAGGCATAAAATCCATCTAAAACATCTTGAAAACTAGACTAAAGTTCATTCTTAAGAGCCTAATGAGTTGGTAAATTACCCACTCATCAGCCGAAAAGACCACGATGCTGTCTAAGTCATAACAAAAGGAAAACAGGAAGTCATACATAAACTATAGCCGATAAGGCAGCCACACAACCAACAACAACACTGTAGTCTGCAAGCCTCTTAGAGTGGAATAGTGGTTGGGACAGGGCCCCGACCTACCCAAAAGCTGTACAATAAAAGAGAAAATCTTTCTAATTGTCAACTCTAGAGAAAACAAGTTGACTGATTTGTTAACCTTGGATGACTGTTAAAGAGGTCCTGAAATACGTCTGTCACACAGGCAAGTATGCAACACCCCACAGACAGGCGTCAGTACAATATGTACTGAATATATAAGACAGTAATGAAAATGAGAGAATATAACTGATAAAATAACTGAAAGTAATCAAATAGAAGGATAAGAGTTATAACCTGAATAGTCTCACAAACTGATGTATACCTAACAAGTAAGTATACAAACAAGAACCTTACCTGGTCCCATAAACCTGGAAGGTACAATCAGCACAGAATAACCTACCTGGGCCCCCATAAGCCCTGACAAGTACATTTCAATCTATATACCCCTAATTGGGTCAATATGATGCAACAGGTAACTATAGCCAACCTACCTAGCCTCTAGGTCTGCAATCTGAGCCCGTTGGGCTGCTGTAGCTGTGTCTGAGCCCTTTGGGATCTTATGACTGCACCCTGGGCTCACAAGGCTCAATGAAGGGTCAATAATACTGTTATGTCATAAAAGAAGTCCATTCATGGATAGACTCTAATATTGCCTAATAGGCCTGAGTATAGTCCTTTCAGACATCATATAGCTCCTCCGAGCGATTTATAGCCCCGTAGGCAATGACCCAGCTAGCAACGCTGAGGTTGGTCGATGAAAGGCTATATTAGGTGGGGTTAACCTCATCCGAAGTACTACACTTTAGTTTCAAATCTATTTGTAGTAACTAATCATAATATACACGCTCGTAATTTTGAGAAACTCTTGATATTCGAAGCACTGGTCTAGGCCAACTCTTCACCGCTTCTATCATTGGAGATTCCTCCTGTACGCCCTCACTTAACACCACATGACCCAAAAATACTACTGAGTCTAGCCAAAACTTGCATTTGCTGAACGTAACATATATTTGGCAATCCTTAAGAGTCTGTAGTACCACCGTCAAATGAGCGGCATGCTCATCCTCTCTCCGAGAATATATGAGAATGTCATCTATGGACACGATCATGAACATATCCAAATATGGATTGAACACCCTTTTCATCAAATCCATAAAATTTGTAAGAGCATTCATTAGTCCAGAAAACATAACTACAAACTCATAGTGACCATACCGAGTCCTGAAGCCTGTCTTTGGGATATCACTCTCTCGAACTCTGAGGTGATGATACCCAGATCTGAGGTCTATATTTGAGAAACATTATGCACGCTGAAGTTGATCAAACAAGTCATCAATCCTAGGGAGGGAATGCCTATTCATGATTGTCACCTTGTTCAATTACCGATAGTCAATGCACATTCGAAGGGAACCATCCTTCTTCTGGATAAAGAGAACTGGTGCACCCCATGGGGATTTTCTTGGTCTGATGAAACACTTGTCTAAAAGGTCCTTCAACTGCTCCTTCAACTCCTTTAGCTCAGCTGGAGCCATTTTGTAAGGAAGAATATATATAGGTTGTTTACGGGAAGAAGGTCAATACCAAAATCGATCTCCTGTTCGGGAGGAATTCCTGGTAAATCATCTGGAAACACTTTTGGGTATTCGCACACTACAGGAACTGACTAGATAACCGGGGTTTCAGATGTAGCATCCTTAAACCTAACTAGATGGTACATAAACCCTTAGAAATTTATCTTTCTAGCCTTAAAGTAGGAAATGAAGCAACCTACAGGCACAACTAAACTACCCTTCCACTTTAGGACTGGCTCACTCGAAAACCAAAACATTATTGCATGAGTTCTACAATATACTGAGGCATAACATGCATGTAGCCAATCCATGCCAAATATAAAATCAAAATCTGTCATGGCTAGTTCTACTAAATCTATTGAGGTGACTTTCTAAAGGACTGTGATAGGGCAATTTCTATATATCCTTCCAGCTATAACTGAATCAATGATTGGAGTAGAGACTCAGAAGAGTTCTGATAGGATTTCAGGACTGGCTCCAAAACTACTAGCAACATAAGGCATCACAAAAGATAGCATAGCCCCTGTATCTAACAATGCATACACATCAAGGTGGAATACTTGTAACATATCGGTGACTACATTTAGAGAGTCCTTCTGCTCCTGACGAGATGCAAGGGCACAGAATTTGTTATGACGCTGACCACCACCTGCACTAGTGGAGGCTCCCTGCTAAGCTAAGCGCACTGGTGGGGCTGCTGAACTAGTGGTTGGTCTCAACCTCTACCATGGCCCTGTCTAGCTGCTGGGAAACCTCTGAGCATATGTCCAAGCTTCCCATACTTGAAATAAGCACCTGTACCTACTAAGGACTAACTAGTGTGTCTCCGGCCACACCTGTCACAAGATGGAATACTAGGCTCCACAGATGTGCTCCCCTGACCTCGAGAGCCTGATGCTCGTCCCCTCTGGTCGTGCCTAGATCTAGATGGTACACTTGCCCCTATGATTTGGGTGATTTTCTGAATCTCATCGATAAAGTTGTGCGGATCCTCGTCCACCTTTGATTCGAGAAACTCTAGAGGGTTCATACAAAGAAAGTCCATGACTCTTGCCGTCGCTGCATTACCATTCTTAGGGACATGCCTACTGCTTGTTGGTTGACTTGGGCGGTCAAAGCCTGAGCTAGCATCTGAATGGTAGCCCTAAGCTCTGCTCGGGCATATGATCCTCGGGAGCTAGTGGGGACTGCTGGTGCCCATCTCCATTGCCATTCTCATGGCCATTACCATTTTCGTTTCTTCTTCCATTAACTCAACGAGGAGGTATGGTTCTATAAATGCATATAGCATAAGTTAGAAGGATAGAGAGACATTTCATCGCACAACATAGACCATGAATGAAGGGAACATTTCCTAAAATGTTTTGTAGCCTCTTCGTCATAAGTGTGCGCGCTTCACACCCACGAAAAAGACTCTACTTAGCGCACCTTTCAAACACTCTAGGACACTTCAAAATCGAATGCTCTTATACCCAGCTGGTCACGACTCAAACATAGGCCAGGATCGAGACATGGGGCAAAGAACCTCAAAAGGCTCCAAGTTGACCCATGGCATGAACATGATATCTAAAACTCAACATAATAATACAGAAGTCTAACATATAGAATAGCAGAAGTCTAAAAATCTGATAACATCAAATATCTTAATACATAATACTAATATGAAGTTGAATACATGGTATGTCTGATGAGCCTCTACATACTGACAAGTTGATGGGACAACACCCCAACTAACTCACTAAAATTAAAATTGAACATACAGAACACAAGCTGAATAAAAGGGTCTGCGAAGGATGAGGACTCACCAAATCTGGCTGAGAGATGCTAACTTTGAGGATCTGGCTAATGGCGGAACTGAACCTGAATATCTAAGCCTGTATCATGAAATGATACAATACAGAGCATGTGGTTAGTACATGGAATGTACCTAGTATGAAAGGTAAGTAAAACTGCTAAATAAGTAAAATCAGAGATCATGCATATCATAAAACATTTCATCATAAGACTCTGAGAGTAGGTCTTGCATGCTATTATCTGAAAACATGATTTAAACATAACAAAATATCATAACTGAATCGAATGACCCAAAGCTGAAACTAATTATTCATAAATAAAATTGATCATTGGATCAAACCTGCTAAAAGCATAACATCATGACTAATGAACATGCATAACTGAAATCATGAGGAACAATGGGAGACTCGTCATATAACCGACATTACCACAATAGAGCTTACGTGGTCCCCACTATTACACTCAAGTGGGTAGAGCCGTCCAAATCCTTTCTAGGGCTAAAGACGCTACCATGATATCGATATCAAGCTGAAGGCCCCTTGGGGAAGGGGAAGCTCACAAGAGAGGTCCCAAATAATCTAATCATACCTATGTTGGAATGTAGTCCTGAGGCACAGGGTTGACTGAATCCTTGGCCTACTCGGTGCTAGACACTACTCCTAAAAACATGCATATGCTCTCAATCATTTTTCAACAAAGTTGAACCATTATCTTGCAACGAAGCTGAATCATAATCATACATACATAATATGAAAACATATCATGATGAGCCTTAGCTCAAACCATACCACAAGTTGAAAAGAGCAGGAGTCTAGACTCCAAAAATCCATGTGGTATGCTAATAACATGAACTTGAGATAAATCATGAAACGTACTTGATCATATGGGCTTGCCCAAACTTAAACATACTTGAAATAGACTTTGATATTCAAATACATGAATATTTACATGGGTAATTCAAAATCATACTTTTATCATATACATCTCATCATGCTTAAAAACATATGTCATAATCTCAACCTTTCATGAACTTTCATAATTGGGCATCATAATTGTAAGACTTTGAAAACATGAATTTCTAATTGAAAATATTATAAAACATGCCCATGAATAATAATTCAACATTAGAAACATGAATAGATTATACCCATGATAGATACTTATAAAATTCATAAGTTGGGTTAAAACCCCATAGATTCATCAACTAGAATTTTCATGAATTTGAGAAAGGATTGGGCATGGGAGTGGATGAATACACCCATTCATAACCCTATATACCTGGGTACTTCTGATTTCTCAACCTTCTTGAATGCCCAAAGGAAATCGGAGAAGACTTGATGAATTTCTAAGCTTGATCCCACTAAGGAACTTCTAGGCTTGTATGCATGGAGAGGGATAGGTTTAGAATGAGCTAAACCCTCTTAAAACACACTTATCTGAGCTTAAAACGAGGTAGTTTAGGTCTTGGGAACTTAGAAATTACAGAAAAGGCCTTACTAAATTTGAAAGAAAAAGCATACTGCCAGTACCAACGAGAGACTGGACGACTCGTCCCCCATGACCACGACTCGTGGCATCCTCCTATTGCCAACACAGGAAACTATGCCTCTGCTGGTCACCATGAGGGACATCACGACTCATGGCGACCAAGTCGTGATAAACACTGCCAAGAATTCACACCTTCATGCCGACTCCTGACCACGACTGACTCCACCACTTGTTTCCCTGACCACGAGTCGTGTCTTGTCTTGTGGTCAACCCCTAATCCACAAAATCTAACCATCTTTCCCTCCACTCCATGTGTCACCTAACGACACGTGGTGTACCTCATGGGTCACTAGATGACTCTTCCTGTGACCTAGTGCAGAAAGTCTTGTTTTCTCTATTTCAACCCTCGGGTCTGATCTTAGGGCTTCGGGGTATTACAAAGCCCCCAGCTAACTCCAAGTCTAAAACTAAAACAAGACATAAAAAGTTAATTAGGTAGATGTCTATGGATGATGGGACTCACCAAGACTGGGAAAACTGGTTGGTCTGAGAAGGAGCGAGCTAATAGCGAGGCTAAGAAGGACCACCCGAACCTATATCATGAGACAATATAACATAGAGTATGTGGTCATTATTTTGAATGTACTGAGTATGCAGGAAAAGTAAAACATGCTAGTAAAATGTTAGTCTGAAATCATGAGTATAAATCAATAAAGATCCTAAGAGTAAGGACAACATGCTAGAAGCCATAAATCCAAAGTATACATATTTATACATAATGACCCAAGGTTTAAAAATAGAAGTCATATAACTTTTCATTATTTAAATCATAAGTGAAAGATAATAAACTAATCTATGAGACAAATATGCTTTAAAACATAATATCATATGTCATGAACATGAGTAACTGAATACATGAGGAATAGAAGAGATTCTTATAATCGATATACCCCATGTGAGCATACATGGAGCCCAACCTGTAAATCCCTAGTAAGGAGTTTGCCGAGAGTGTTCATACCTTTCCAAGGGTATAACCATGAAAAAGGTGTGATATCACTCATGGTGCCTCATTTGGGCATGTGAGACACTCTTGTGGAGGACCCCATCATGGCTACATTGGCACGTAGTTTTGAGACCTGGGTGCACTGGAACCTCTATCTACTCGGTGTTAAATACTACTTCCAAAATATATATAGTGCTCATATCATAATCATGAAACATACTTGAAGTACATGAGCTAGTTGAAATCATGAGATTCACAAACATGCTTGAGATATATGAACTAGCGATAAAATAGGCTCGTGAGTCGGCCATGATCATAAACTTGATATTCATAAAAGCCATGCATACTTGAGGAAATTATCATACTCTCAAATTCATAAATTCATGAAAGGTTCTTGTGGAAATCATGCATTATGATCACAAAACATAATTTAATTTATCATACTTGAAATCATGGCCTCATAAGCTTAAATTTCATAAATCATGCATATTAGGTAATAGACTTCATAAACTTGAAATCATAAATTAATAACTAAATTGAGGATTAAATCTTCCCTAATATCCATGAAACATAAATCAAATATGAAGGGATTATACCCATGGAGAAAACATGGAAGACTTCATGAAAATTGGGTAAAAACCCTAGAATTCAATTGACATGATTGGAGACTAGAAATAATAGAATTGGGGTGAAATTGGGCATGCGGTTGGAAGATTTTCCCCATTTCAAACCCTAGATACCTGGGTAAATTAATTTCTAAGATTTCCTTGAACATGAAGGAAGATTGGGAGAGAATTTGATGAGGAACCCTCGCTTGATCTTGGAAGAGGATTTCAAATCTAATGAAATTATGAGAGCATGATGACTTAGACTAGGTTAAACCCCTTAAAAATATCTTTAAGAATCCCAAAACAACGTTATCAAGGAGTTAGAAGCATAGAAATTTACAAGAACACCCCTGGGAAAAATTAGTAAAATTTCTGGTTGGCAGCTGCAACAACCCATCCAACAAGTCGTTGTCGGAATTGACGACTTGTTAGATCCACCTGTTGATTCTAGAGTACTTTTGTTATTCTTATACTTCCCCAACCAACGGCTATAAAGGTGAGTCATTATATGCAATAATGACTCATTACTCTTCTCGTTATCACCATTATCACACCTGCCCTGATTTTGAGATCCTTCCAACAGATCAATACCATGGGTCGTCACATGCCCCAACAAATCTTGGTATCCTTCCATTGTCTCTTAACCAAATTTGACCCTTTTAAGAACACCACTTAACAACCCCTTAGAACGACTCGTTATATGAACTAATGAGTCATCACTTGACTAGTTGTCTCTGGGAAGCTTTGGCTTAAGGCTTATAATGAGGCACACAACGGGTCATTGTTCCTCACACCGACTCATTCCTTGAGTCATTTTGTGACTCTGGTTCCATTTCTTACTAAAAGTCTCAGGTCTGATCTAAGGAACTTTTGGGGTGTTACACTGAAGGATCATAACATGCTAATACTGAGGGCTCGAAACTGATATTCCATGACTAGTCAGGGCTACTTTCTAATAGCAAGAAACCTGAGAGTCTGTAGAATCATGAACATTCTAATCTTTTTCTGAATTCAAAAAAATCATAGACTCAAATCACTGTATAAATCACGTGTAACGAAATCATGGAGAAATCAACTAATTCAAACGGGTCATAATTTTATAATAACAATGCTAAATCATGGATGAGTCTTAGAAATCATGCTAATATCGTATCATCGACAAAATCATGAAGTTGAGAGGGAAATCATGAAATACATGGTTATTGATGATAAGAACTTGAAAGACATGGCTAACATAAGAGAATCCATACTTAGACAAAATCCTAAGACACGCGTTTCTAAAGGATTGAAAATTCTAGGGTTTATGAAAATAGTTGGAACACAAGGGTGAAAGAAAACCCTTGTTGAAGTCCCACATACTTGGTTGAAGGATCCCTCTAAAGATCTTGAAGCTTGCTACACCTTGTAGAGGAAACCCTAGTTCTTGAGTCTTGAGAGAAGAGGGGAAAAAATGACTTATGAATGAATTTTGAGTAGAATGAGGGATTGGGCTAGGAGAATTCCTTTAATTCATCAATTAGAATACCCAAAATGACCTCACCTAGGAATTAAAAGCGTATGAAATTACAAAAGTACCCCTAAAACTTGAACTGAAAAATCTACCGTATGAAGAAATGACACACACAATGAGTCATTATTTGACTTAACGACTCGTTAGGTCCATCTATTACCTCTGGAGCAAGTTTAGTACTTTTTGATTCTTTAACCTACGATTGGACAGGACAGTCTATTGTTCCATACAATGAGTCATCCTATGACTCGTGCAGGGGTCTACCCTTGCATTTTCTCTAAGGTTTCTTCCAATGAATCATCACCACAGGTCTTCATGCTTCATACTGAGTCATTACATCCTTCTATTTCTACTGAACTAAATTTTGAACGTTTTCTAGACTCCACTCAACGACCCATTAGGATGATCCATTGTGTGGTGTAACGAGTCATCACCTTACTCATTAGTTCTGGGAAGTCTAGACTATTGGCTTATGATGAGGCCCATAATGGGTCATTGTCTGTCACAACGACTCGTTCCTTGAGTTAGTCTGTGACCAAAATTTGTATTGACTGCCTACCATGAGTCTGACCATGACTCATGGTATTATCTAACTAATTGTACCGTGACTCATTTTGAGGAAAAATGTTCCACTTCTTTGTTGGTTTCTTGCTTAAAGTCTGGGGCTGATCTTAGGAATTTTTGGGGTGTTACATGAATGATATCACAAAGATAAGTGACGACACCATGTCCACTCCATCGAGCCATCCTAGCTCCATCTTACTAGGCAGGCCCAGTAAGAATGTTAGGGACCATCACATCCTACCAGTGAGGCATACCCAGTAGTAGCAGCAGCTTCAGGCACCATGGCATTCATGCTGGCTGCACCACCAAGGCCACCAGTCATATCCAAACATTTACTTATCGAGTTGGCCTTATGGTTGAATAAAGAGGAGAGAGTTGGCCCAATTTATTGAGGATCTTTCGGCCTTTGGCCACGATTTTTGAGCGAGCTTTTTAGCCGCTCCGGCAAACTGTTAGGACCTTGCATGAGGGCTTGAGCTCGCGGCTGATCTTAGGCAAATTTATATGCCCAAGTGATACTTAAAGGTGTCATTTTAGCCTTGTTTATCTATCAATGTTTATACATTTTCATGTGATTTATAATAAAATGTGAATTTATACTAACCAACATGATTAGCGTTGTTTTGCAGGTGAAATATTATTTTGGGAAGCTAAAATGCGTGTTGGGAGAGATCGGGGTTAGACTCGGATGGTAGCAAAGGACAAGCATTGGACGACACAAATTAAAGGGGCTCCGCGATGGAGTCGTGTCACGCTGCCATCGCGGAGGCCTTCTGCCTGGATAGGGAATTTTTGGCCAAATTCCAGTGTGGGTACGCGTTGGGGCCATGCCACGTTGGGCTTTATTACCTGGACAGTCTATTTCCAGTGAGTTTCCACGTCTGTGGCGTGTCACGGAGGCAGTGCTCCGCGATGCACTCCGTGACACGTTGCTTGTTATTTCGGGAAAAATTCCCACTAGTATAAATAGAACACTTAGGTTCATTTTTCATAATTCTGACTTGGTGGAGCAAGAACGTGGGTTATAAGCAGTTGAGGGGATGAAATTATCAGGGTTTTTCTCTATCTCCTTCTTCTTTAATTTAATTGCTTGTATGTTTAACACTCATTTAATGATGTTTAATCCACAAATGAGTGGCTAATTCCTCTTCTTGCTGAGGTTAAGAACAATTGTATTGAAATGTGATTGTTGATCAATTTGGTTTTTAATCTTTTCTTCCATGGTTGTTCTATTGATTCTTGTTCTTACAGCATTAATGTGTGGCCTATATTAATGTACATCTAAAAAGTCCGGTTTCACTCGAGAGAGCAAGAAATTGGAAAGTTGTGAATCAATAGGATATGATCTTTTCTTAGTTTGGGAAAATTGAGAATTGATTTACATTCAGGATAGAAATATACCTGAAAGTCGTATTAGTCAATTAAGGAATCGGTTTTGTATGGCTAGAACATGAATTTCGTTTAATCACAGAAATGTAGGTGGACGGTTTATGATTCTTAAGTTGGGTTAAATACGAGAGTTTTAATCCATCGGCAATAGTTCTTGACTAGCAACCGGAGGAAAAGTTAACCAAATTACATTGATAATTTATTTCCTTACATGTTCGTTTAACCTCAACATGCTCACATTCATAGTTCAGACTCAAATTATATAATCTTTGTAGACTTAGGATAAAATTAGAAATCAAAATATATCAAACTCTTCTTTGCACTGTTGTCTTCATTTTTAGAATCAATATAGTAACACTTAAGTAATTTGTTACCTCATCCCAGTCCCTGTGGGATCGATACTTGGCTTACTTAAGCCACTTTACTACTTGTTCGACCACGTGCACTTGCGTGTATTTATACACCCATATTACAAACTCCGAACAGCGGCCAGAAGGTATGGATGACAAGCTGCACTAGCTCTGAGAATATTCTAGTGCTTCTAATATAGTACGCTTCCGAGCAGACCTATAGTAGACCAAAGCTGTTGTACTTGATATGCAGATATGTGAGCGGCAACCAGATGAGGTGTAGATACCACTGATATACAGGACATTGGCTATTGCCAGCATTATGGAGTTTATTCCATGAGTAGTGCCTATTCCACCAGCTTAAAGTCAGCCCATACCACCACTAACATTCTGAGTTACCAGGGCCAGTACTATATAAGAGCAAGTTCCTACTTTGTGGTAACCCGAGTCTGCACCCTAGACGCGACACGGTGAACCATGAATAGCTCTAGGCTAACCAATGACATAACGTATGTCTATAACAATTGAACTACTATAAGATAATCTTAAGAAGAAGATGTTTTATCTAAAAATAATGAAAATACTTTTAAAAGTATAAGAACATCTGATAAAATATTAAAATTTAAGAAACATCAAGAGCTATAGTTGAACTAGTACACTTTGTCTGAAAGTCTTCTTAGAGATCTAGTGAGTTGCTGGGACAAGCCCCCAGCTAACTCAAAAATCAGAAAATTGAAACCATACTACTAAAATAGAAGAAATGTTCTGTCCCTCGAGAAATAAGGACTCACCACTAGATATACTACTGGATAGAATTCGATAGAGACTAACCATGCTGCTGAGCCTGAGTGCCTAGCCTATATGATAAAATGATATAGCAAAGGGAGTACGCTTCGTACTTTGAATGTATTGAGCATATAAAATTCTAATGTTTTAAACTTTATCATGCTAATAAGAAAGTATAAGTAAGACAACTGAAATAAAATGAAATGATCCTGTCTGAAAACATAAATGCTATAAATGGTCTTACATCTAAAAATACTGTAAAGCTAGTAAAAGCTAATTAAGGGTCATAAACATATCCTGAGATCTAGGACTAGACTGTACTGTATCGTGGGAGTATCTATTAACCAACATATAACCACGTTAGCTAGATGTGGAGTTCGATGTATACGCCCCATTGATAGGATCCAATATACCTTTCCACGGTATAAATGCATGGTTGTGTTATCACTTAATTGATGCCCATTCAAGATAAAGACGTACGGTGCACGTAGTTCTAGAAACCTGGGTATGCTGGAATCCTAGTCTGCTCAGTGCTAAGTACTACTCCCAACTGAGTTTCTAAATATACCTAACTGAATTGATTAGCTTGAAAACTGATGCTCTAAGGCTAACCTGAAACTACTTATCTGGAAGTGTTCTGAGAGCCTAAAGAACTTGACTAATGAATTTACTGAAAAATACTAATAGACTAATAAACAATAAGATAATAAACTGACCTTTCTGAAAAATACTAAGTATAGGAAAAATTTGAAAATGTTAACTTTTATTAAAGCATACATGAAGAAAATTATTCTTAGATAATAACCAATATGAAGTTAGAAATTTAGACCAACCATTAACTTGTGCAAGGTTCAACCTAAGAATCATGCTAAAACTAGGGCTAGAAATGAGTACATATAATTGAAGCCAACACTTGAGTTTCACATAATATTAGTCATGAGAAAGTTGAAGAATTATTAAGATGCAAGGGAAATCATAATCTATCTAGAAACTCAAACTCATGACTTTTGTAGGGCTAAAATGATGAGAGTTTCTGAAAATACTTGGGGCACAAGGGTGAAAAGAATACCCTTGCCAAATCCCCACATACTTGAAGAAGAAATCCCTGAGAAGAAGTTTAAGGATTCTGAGAAGAAGCAGGAGCCCTAATTCTTGTCTAGAAGAGCTTGTCTGCATTCTTACAGTGACATTTTGAATGTTAGGAGTGAATGAGGGGAGAATATCGACTAACCCTCTCATATCCCCTAACTAAAATATCCCCATACGAAGTAGTTTAGGAGTTGAGAGCTTAGGATTTTACAAAAAAATGCCGTTGGGTAACCATTTCAAAAATCTGCCCGTCTAGTAGTACAATCCATCCTACGAGTCGTACCAAGATCATATGATCCGTACTGACACTCGTGGCTAGAGACCCTGCCCTAAACCATTCTCTGAAATTCATCCTACGGAAACCTAATATGATCCATACAATCATAGCATGGGTTATAACAAGATTCATGGCTTCCCAAAATTTCTTGAAAACTTCTTTGAAACTCATCTCACGACTAGTTAGTATGATCCGTACCATGGTATTATGAATCGTGACATGCAGTCATGGTTTCCTTAACACCTCCTGTTAGACTCCCTGAACTCGTATCACAAATCATGGTAAGACTTGTACTTCCCTAGTATGATTCATATGAATCACCCATGGATTATTGGATAATTTCTACTGTCCCTCTGAAACCTTATCTCACAAGACCTAATACGACTCATACCACCTTATCACAAGTCATATTGTGAGTCTTACTGAGGCTTTTTCCTAATTTTCTGCCTGATCAAGTTTTAAATATAGGGGCTAGACTTATGAAATTTTGGGGTGTTACAATATCTCCCCCTTGGAAATGTTCATCCTCGAATGGAGACTAAATAAGCTAGAAAGATAGGGGAAAGAGTTGCAACCTCGTAGCTCAAGACTATAGGCTAAAAATTGATGGAGTGACTGACTCCTGACTGAGATACATGGCTGAACTGAATTAATGCAACATGGATACACACTAAGACATGAATAGAAATGATGAGCATGAAACTAACATGAAAGTGAATAGAGTACTGAGGAGGAATTTAGTACCTAATGTTGAAGTTGAGTTGGAAGGGAAGAGGTGAGGGTATCTATCCATCATATCGGCTTCAGCTTCCCATGTAGCTCCCTCAACTAGCTGATTTCTCCACAAAACATTTATTGAACCGACCTCCTTGTTCCTCAACTTACCTCAACTAACAGTCCAAAATCTAAACTGGAACCTCTTCATAAGAGAGACTATCCTTTACACCAACATTCTCTAAAGGAACAATTGTGGTCGGATCACCAATGCATTTCTTTAATAGAGACACATGGAAGACTGGGTGCATCGATGCTAACTCCGTAGGAAAATCCAACTCATAGGCCACATTGCTAATGTGTCTCATGATTTTGAAAGGGCCAACATATCTAGTATTGAGCTTTCCTTTGTTCCCAAACATCATCACCCCTTTCATAGGTGAAATTTTTAGATATACCCAATCATCTACAGCAAACTCCAACTCCCTTCTCCTTATATCTACATACGATTTCTATCAACTTTGGGAAGTTTTCAGCCATTCTCTGATAAGCTGAACCTTCCGTATGGCTTCATGTACTGACTTAGGCCCTATTAAGGTAGATTCACCAACCTCAAACCACCTTATAGGAGACCTACATATCCTACCATATAGTGCCTCAAACGGGGCCATCTGAATGTTGTAGCGGTAGTTGTTGTTGTATGCAAACTCGATGAGAGGTAGGTGATCATTCCAACTGCCCCTAAAATCAATCACACAAGACCTCAACATATCTTCTGGAGTTTGAATATTCTGCTTAGCCTAGACATCTATCTGTGGATGGAAAGCTATGATGAGCTTAACTTGAGTACCAAGTTCCTTCTGAAATAACATACAGAAGTGAGAGGTGAACTAAGTACTCCTTCTGAAATGGTGGACAAAAGGACTCCATGCAGTCTGATTAACTCTTGGATGTATAGTCTAGTATAATCCTCTGCTGAATCTATGGTCTTAACTAGTAAGAAATATGCTAACTTAGTCATCCGATCTACAACCACCCAAATTGAGTCATGTTGTCGGCACATAAGAGGTAGACCCATAATAAAATCCATGTTTATTTCTTCCCACTTTAAAGTAGGAATGCTTATATCCTGAGTCATATCCCCAGGTCTTTGACGTTCAACCTTGACCAGTTGGCAGTTTGGACACTTAGCCACAAATTTCGCAATGTCCTTCTTCATGCCATTCCACTAGTAGACTTTCTGTAGGTCATGGTACATCTTGGTGGTACCTGGGTGGATAGAGTACCTAAAACTGTGAGCATCCATTAGTATCTATTGCCTCGAATAATCTACATCTAGAATACACAACTTGCCCTGATAATGGAGCACACCATCTCTCCATTTGGAGAATGCTTCCACCTCTTTCTTTAAGACTGCTTCATTCAACTGTCTTCATCTTGCTTTGACTTAACCCCCACCACAAGGGAGGATTCTAACCAATCCTGGACTATAACTCCACCTTCTGCTGAATCAACCAAATGGACTCCTAACTAAGCCTCTCTGTGAACATCCTTTGTCACCTCCTTTTTACCATCCTCAACGTGAGCAACACTCCCGATGGACATCCTGCTGAGGGCATCAGCCACTACATATGCTTTGACTGGGTGGTACAAGACGCTCATATCATAATCTTTCAACAACTCCAACAACCTTCTCTGACACAAATTTATGTCATTTCAACTGAACACATATTGTAGGATTTTGTGTTTAGTAAAAACATCCACATGAACCCCATAAAGGTAGTGCCTCCAAATCTTCAAGGAAAATACTATCGCTGCCAGCTCAAGATCGTTAGTCAAATGGTTTTTCTCATGAGCCTTGAGTAGTATGGAAGCATAAGCTATCACTTTCCCATGTTGCATCATAGCACATCCAAGGTCCATTGGAACCTTTTAGCAGAGTCAAAACTGGGGCTGTAGTGAGTCAAGTCTTCAACTCCTGAAAACTCTTTTCACATGCATCAGATTACTGAAAATTCACCTTCTTTTGAGTTAGTTTGGTCAAAGGAGAGGCAATGGCAGAGAAACCCTCTATGAACCATCTGTAGTACCCGACTAAGCCCAAGAAACTCCTCATATCTGATGGAGAAGTGGGTCTCGTCCAATTCTTGATCGCTTCGATCTTCTACTAAACTACTTGAATACGTTCACTGGTGACAACATGACCGAGGAATGCCACTGATTTCAACCAAAATTCACACTTGCCGAATTTAGTGAAAAACTGGCGGTCCCTAAGAGTCTGCAAAACTATCCTCAAGTGGTCTTCATGTTCCTCCTCTATTCTGGAGTAGACCATAATATCATATATGAAAACAATAATGAACATATCTGGACACTATTTGAATACCCTATTCATCAAGTCCATAAAGGTTGCAGGAGCATTCGTTAGTTTAAAAGACATAACCACAAATTTGTAGTGACCTTACCGAGTTCTGAAGGCTATTTTTGGAATGTAACATTCTCTAACCCTGAGCTGATGGCATCATGATATGAGATCTATCTTGGAAGAATAGCTAGCTCCCTGAATTTGGTTGAACAAGTCATCAATCCTAGATTGGGGATACATATTCTTGATTGTGACCTTATTCAGTTGACAATAGTCGATGCAAATTCTGAGTGTACCATTCTTATTTTGCACGAACAGGACTAGGAAGCCCATGGAGATATGTTGGGTTTGATGAAACCCTTATATAAAAGTTCATATAGCTATTCTTTTAACTCTTTAAGATCAGCTGGAGTCATTCTGTAAGGAGGAATTGATAGAGGGTTGGGAATCAGGAACAAAGTCTATGCCGAAGTCTATTTTCCGCTCGGAAGGAACTCCAAGAATATCTTCAGCAAACATATTTGCGAACTCATTTATGAATGGAACTGGCTGAACAATTTGGGTTTTGGAACTAGAATCCTTGACCCTGACCATGTGATAAATGTACCCCTTTGAGATTATTTCCTAACCTCAAGGTAGGAGATAAACTAACCTTTAGGCGCTGAAGTACTACCCTTCCATTCTAGGACTGGTTCGTTAGGAAAACTGAAACTTAACTATTCTAGTTCTGTAATCAACTGAGGTGCAACAAGGATGAAACAAGTCCATGACAAGAATGGGGACAAAATCGACAATATCTAACTCTACTAGATAAACTGAGGTGACTTTATGTAACACTATGACCAGAAAATTTCTATATACTCGACTGGCTCTAACAAACTCACCAATTGGAGTGGAGACTGAAAGTAGCTCTAAAAGATTTTCTCGACTAATATCAAATTGGACAGCAAGATAAGGAGTCACGAAGGAAAGTGTGGCTCCTGGATCTAGTAAAGCATAAATATATCTTTGGAAGAGATGTAACTATAATACCCTGAAAGCCCTAAGATCAGACCCGAGGGTTGAAACACAGAAAATAGGAAAATCTGCAACAGGTTTCAGAACATGTCATCAAAACACCCGTCATTTACCTAATTAGTCATTAAGTGACTCGTTGTTTTGCTAACGAGTCGACAAATCACCCATCATTTGCGAAGATAAAAATATCCCCTAATGAGTCAGCAAATGACTCGTCATTTGCCTAACGAGTCATCAAATGACTCGTGGTTTGTGGAAATATTTTTTTTTTAGATAGTCATGACAGATTAAGGAAATAACTCATCATTTGCCTAACAAGTATTTAAGTGACCCGTGGTTTGAGAAGAAGTAGAAACTTCCAGTGTAATTCACAGATTAAGAAAATGACTCATCATTTGCCTAACGAGTCGTCAAACAACTCGTCGTTTTTGGCAGTATAAGATTTTTTGTCGAACCATTAAGGGAATTTTCATAATTTCTAGGCTCCTCAGTCCTATACCACGTCATTTTAAGCTTAGTTAGATGGGTTTAAGAGTGTTAAATCTATCCTAAGCCTCACCATTCCATGCATGCAAGTTTCAAGTTCTTCCTTGGAGATCAAGCTTTAGGAATTCTCCAATCTTCTCCAATTCCCTTTGGGATTTCAAAGAAGAGTGTAAATTAGATTTACCCAGGTATGTAGGGTTTTGAATGAGAGTTTCTCTTCACTCTCATGCCCCAATTCCCCTCTAGGTTTAAGAATTCAAGTATTAAAGTGATTTAATGATATCATGGGGTTTAACCCAAGTCCATGGAATTCTCTTTGATTTTACTATGGGGTCAATTCCCTTTATGTTTTAAATGATATTCTAAGACTTATGGGAAGATTTTATACACAAATTGATTATGAATTTTATGGTTTCAAATCTAATCAAAATATGCCCAATTATGCAAGGTTTCATGAAAATTTAAGTTACGATTCTATTATGATTTTGAATCTTACTAAGACAAAATTATGATTTATGATTCATGTTATGATTTCTCTTCATGTACGCTTCATGAATTTATGAATATCAAGTATATGATTTTTTTTACAAGTATGCATGATTTTCATGATTGATGGATTTATGACTTATGGGCCTTTGTTCATGGATAAGCATGTATTTCAAATGGGGATCAATCATTTCGTTAAATCAAAGAAATGCCTACATCCTTTCCTACACTACACATCCTTCATTTCGTTTTGTACACATACCAGGCAAGTTCTAGACACTTCACAATAGCATGGAATAATCGAAACCTCACCACACACTCATTGCACATGCTCAACTCAAGACATATTCACAGACTCTTCTCTTCAATCAGCTAATTACAAGAATTCAAACGTTAAGCCTCAATCACACCGAATCGAACTCTATGGTCTAGGTATCTCAACATGTTTACAAAGTTGCATGCCTTCGTACGAATCACCTTTGCATTCTAAATATCATGTACAACACGCAACAAGAATTCCGAACCATAAAGTAACGACACGTTTGGGATACAAACAAAAAAAAGAAAAAAAAATTAAAAAGAACGAAAAATCTACTCCTATCGACTACATTTCCCTTAAGATGGTCGTCATCCATCCATCATAGGGAACAATCACTATTTACAACTTCGGTTCAAAGGGACTATTCTCGGTAAAAACACCGAAAACAAATGCCGAGAAACCCAATCATAAAAATATTTCAACGAAAATTTTTAAAAATATTGATAATTTCGATAAAACAAAAAAATATTTACACAACCAGCTAACAACAACTCCATACAGCACACAACAGATTCACATTAATTACAATACCGGATTACAATACAAAACATAAACACCAAAATCACAGGGCCACAATTTTTTTCACAGGCACAACAACAAAACATGAACATAAACAACAACAAAACAACCAGCACCTAACTACTCCTACCCCACACTTAAATCGAACACTGTCCCCGGTGTTCACAAAATTCAGCATAGCACAAGAATAGGTGGTGAAACTCCCTGATCAATCGAAGTATTCAACTTCTTCGTCAAGTGTTTTTTCCTCATGCTCGATGCTTTGGGGTACGGGTAAAAACCGACACGCAAGTGCACGTGGTCAAACAAGTAATAAAGTGGCTAAGTAGCCAAGTATCGATCCAAGGAGGCTCAAGATATGTAAAATTGCCTAATTTACTATATTTCTATTTAACTTCTAATTATGCTAACAACAACGTACCCAAGAGTAATTGAATTTTTGTTTCTAAACTATATAATACAATTAATACAAACTATTTACTTTTGAATTCAGACAATGGATATGAACATGCCAAGGTTAAGACAAGTAATGAACTTGATAATCATGATAATTTTGGTTAATTCTCTTCTTCATGTTGCTAGCCAAGAACATTTGCCTAGAAATTAAAACTCTCGTATTTAATTTCACTTTAGAATCATAAACCATCCGTCTACATTTCTGTGATCAAATGCAATTTATGACCTAGCACTACAATTCCGGTTCCTAATTTGACTAATACGGCTTCCAAGTATATTTCTATCAGGAAAGCACATCAAAACCCAATTTTCCCAAATCAAGTTAAGAACAATACCCTATTAATTCACAACTTTCCAATTTCTTGCTCTCTCGAGTGAAATTGGACTTTTTAGATATACATTAATGTTGCCCAATCACTAATGCAGTAAAGAACAAGAATTAATAGAACAACATTAAAGAAGAAGAATAAACCATATCAATGAAAATCAGAATTCATTACACATGTTCAAAACCTCAGCAAGAAAGAGAATTAGCCACTCATTCTTGGATTGATCATCCTAAAATGAGTGTAAATTATACTTACAATTGATAGAAAGAAGAAAGGAAGAGAAGAAATCCCTTAGCTTTTTCAATCTTCAACTGCTACTAACCCACGTTCCTGCTCTCCACTCCTGAACTCAGTATAAAAACTGAAAACTACTTAAAATAAACCTAAGTGTGCTATTTATACTAGTGGGAAATGTTTCCCGGAATAACAAGCAACGTGACACGGAGGCCAACGCGGAGCAATGCCTCCGTGACACGGCGTGGACGCGGACCCTCACTGGAATTTCCAGGGTCAAGTAATTTAACCTCAACGTGGCACGGAGGCCATCGGGAAGGCCTATCTCCGTGCCACGGAGCTGACACGCAGGCACACTGGAAATTGCAAATTTAATTCCTGCTCAGGCAGTGTGCTACCGCGATGGTAGCGTGGCACAGAGCCATCGCGGATCCCCTATAAATCCTGCATTCCCGGGTCTTTTCCACGCTCGCATCCAAGTCCAACTCCGACATAGTTCCAACATGTATTTTAGCTCCTAAAAATCACATTTTCCTGCAAAACAAATGCTAATCATGTTGGTTAGTATAAATTCGCATTTTATTACCAATTACATGATATTATATACACATTGCACAACAAACAAGGTAAAAATGATACGTTTGAGTATCACTTGGGCATATAAATCTGCCCAAGATCACTTACCCCACACTTAAATCCTTGTTCGTCCTCGAACAACACATACACAACTCATGCAAATTACATCCCAACTTTCGTCACTATGGTGCAACAATTTACGCTACAGTCATACCGATTATTCAATTTTTGCAAATCATCAAGAAAACATGCTTGGTCGTACAAGACAATGACCTTAATACATCAAGGCTTCCTAGACTTTTAAGAATTGATTCTTGATATCGACAAACTCATGCAAATCAACTAATCAAGAAATCCGACACGAAAATCAATCTTTCATCAAGCATGTGCCCTCACAACTCGAGAGAAACTTCCCCTTTATGTTCATGCAACACACAAACATGCAAGTAGGGGCATATAAAAATTAATTTCACTCTCTCTCCCAAAAGAATTCACATGCATCATGTCATGACCCATAGGCTTGCCCTTAGTGTATTACTCCACTAATATAAAGAAATGCAATGTAGGATCAAATAGGACTTTTAATGGGTTGTAACGGGGCTATGGATCTAGTATGCATATATTGGATTAGCCAATAATAATCGCTAGCATCCTTAAGCGCCTTTTCAACTCATTCCCATCGACTCATGGACATTGTTCCTCTCTTTTCTCTTTTTCTCCCATTCATGCTGGTTTACTTTCATACAGCCCATTTCATCAACCACACTTGACACAAAACAGAGGGTTTTCATGTACCCTCAATATCAATTAATTACAACAAGTGCCTCTTCAATGTCATCTTTTCTTTCCTCACTTTGCTTTTCTTTTTCTTTTCACTCTTTTCACTCTTTAACACTTTAGGAAACATTTTTTGTTCTTTGTAAGCGCTTAAGAGCTTCTTTTAGACTTTAAGGCCAATGAAAAGAAGGAATAAAGCTTAGTTCATACAATTTTGGTCAAAAGAAAGAAATCGGCTAAAGGCTCAACGGGCTGACTAGGGTATACAACATATAAAAAGGTAGAATTTGACAAGAAAAAAAAATATGGAAACTATCGGTTAAAACAAAGAAATGCCTACATCCTTTCCAACACTACACCTCCTTCATTTTGCTTTGTATACATACCAGGCAAGTTCTAGACAATTCACAATGACATGGAATAGCAAATCCTCACTTCACACTTCATGCACATGCTCGAATCAAGATGCATTCACAGACTCTTTAATTAGTCAATTACATGAATTCAAGATTAAGCCTCAATCATAATGAACCAAATTCTATAGCCTAGGTAACTCAACATATTTACAGAATTGCATGCTTTCAAACGAATCACTTTCACATTTTGCACATCAATTACAACACGCAACAAAATTTTAGCAACCATAAGCAACTACAGTTCATTGATGCAATCCACCAAAGAAAACTAAAAAAAAACAACTAAAAATCCTACTCCTACCGACTACATTTCCCTTAAGACAGTCGTCATCCATCCATCATAGGGAACGGTCACTAACTATGACATCAGTTCAATGGGACTATTCTCGGTAAAAGAACCGAAAACAAACTCCGAGAAACCCAAAAAAATGAAAATCGAAAAAAATTTTGCAACACATCGATCATTTCGATAGAAAGAAAATATTTACAAGTGCAATATATTTTCGCAAAAATTTTGAAAAATATCGATCATGTCGATAGAGAAAAAAAATTATTTACAAAATTTACAAAATAATTACCATTGCAACCATAACTTTCAAAAACACACATCATTAGCCACAAAACAAATATATACGTACATCACAAATCAGTTCACAACAGGGAAGGCACAACATACATAAACAGCAAGGAAAAATTATACAGCAATTTAGAGCCTTGACGTAGCACCTAACTACTCCCCACCCCACACTTAAATCGAACACTGTCCCCAGTGTTCACAAAAATACAAAGCACAAAATTTGGGTGGTGGAACTCCCTGCTTAGTCGAAATATTCGACTTCTTCATCCGGTGCTGCAGCCTCGTCGCCCATGTCTGAATCAGCTCCATCGTCGTCATCGGACTCCACATCAGAGTCCTCACGACGTGTCTCCTCATCAGTAGGGACATCATCGTCTGTCAGCTCCACAAAGGCTGGCCCCACCTTACATAAGGCTCTAGCGTTCTCGCCAAAGGGGTAGTCCAGCTCCAGCTGCCATAACTGCTCCTTGGTGGCTGGTCTCCCACCTATCCATAGCTGCAGCATCTGCATGCCGAAAATACAGGCCATGTACTGATCGTCACGAGCATGTCGCTCGCCCAAAGTCAGCACGGGTCCGTGTGTAGTGTTGGGGGCCTTAGTCTTTGTCACATCAAGGGCCCTCCGCTCCAGCTGCGGAATGTAATCCAAGGCTTCTTCCTCAATGTCGAGGCCTCGGAGGAAGGTGGTGATGAGTCCGCCAAACCCGTATCTGTGACCCTGGTGCAGTCTGGCTCTCTTCATGGTGGATATTATGACTGCCCCAACATTAATCTCAAGCCCTTTCATAAGGGCATACACCAAGCAGACACGGTCCCGGGTCACGTCTGTCATATGAACTCCCGGGATCAAGCACGAACATACTATTTTTAGCCAGATTATGGCCTCCCTGTTCATCTGCGAATAGGGCAGAGTCTGGTGGTAACCCCTCTCCTTGTGTCTACTCCATCGGGCTGTGGATCGAGCCCCATACAACGTACGTCTGATGTCGGCGTACGGTGGGGTGATGTTTAGCTGGCGGAGAACGTGGGCGTCTGTGTCCCGCGCTCCAACGATGGCATTCAGCTGCTGGGGTTCCAGAGCGACAATCTGCCCTCTGATTTTAATAGTGTGGCTTCTGATGGCCGGGTTCCAGTTGGCATAAAATTCCCAGACCAAATGAAGGTTGCACTCCTTGGGCTCCTGAAAAATAAAGCTGAGCCCAGCTGCCTCAATCCTCTGTACAATGCGAGGGAACTCCTGTGCAAGTGGTTCCCTAGCAATATGTTCCTCGGGGAGGTACTTGTTCTCCTTATGCTTTGCGTACCATTTCTTCCCTTCATTGGTGACCCATCGTGTTCCGTATCGGCGGTGTTGGCCGCGCGGAACAGCGGGTGCAGCTGGGACTGCAGTGCCCAGTCTCATCCGTTTCCTTCCGGTGCCTGAGGTAGAAGCACCCTTGCCTTTGTCTTGCCTGCTAGCCATTGTACCTGTCAATTTACACAAACAAGCACAACGTTAAGCTAAATAGTTGTTAGCTTCGGCTAAGGTTGGGTTACACAAAATTTACCCCACACTTAGTCCTTAACAATATTTACAAAATTTCAGCAAGGATAGCTCTATTTACAACCCCAAACACAAACAACTATACACATATTGCTTAGTGCGTTCGTAACAAAATTTCGACAGCATAACGGTTAGCGTACTACTCAGACTTCATACAGCGAATTCCCAATCCTACTATCGCTAGCAATTCAACCATTGCACAAGCAATAAAACAACCACAAACTAAAAACAACTAGAAAAATATTTTATATACAAGCTAATCTAACAATCTAACCAATTCACACATTATGCATTTTCCCCCAAAAATTCGAGAATTAGTCGTCTTTTAACAGTTATACAAGATTTACCACGACTTATCTCAAATAATAAACACACCCCGGCATCAATTTCACCAAACTATCAAGTTGCCCAAGTTAAATTCAATAACCCAAGCCCTAGAATAGAATTCGACAATCAATTTCGAATTATTTACATAATCGACAAGTTCAAACGCCAAATACAACAATCCGAACAAAAATCAATCACAAAATAATTCAATATCATGTTCAATTTCTACCTAGGGTGATATTTCTCACCTTATATGCCCAAATTTGACAAAAATCGCCAAAAAATTGAGTTAGACGTTGAAAACATACCTTAGAATTGAAGAATCGAAGAAACTTGACGTTTTTCTTTGCCTATCAACGTGGCACGTTGCTTGGGGAGGGGAAAATGGGTGTTTGTTCGCGGAGGGAAGAGGGAATGGGGGAATTTGGGGCGAAGTCGGGGTTATTATTTAAAGGAAACACGCGGGTCACCCGGAAACCCGGTGTGACCCGGCACTGGATAAAGGGCAACGTGTCACGGAGGGTAACGCGGAGCCCCTCCTCCGTGACACGGAGCCAACGCATTGGCTTACTGGAATTTTGAAAAATCCAGATTTGCCTTCAACGTGTCACGGAGGCCAACGCGGAGCATTGCCTCCGTGACACGGCGCCAACGCGCCAGTGCTCTGTTTCACCAATAAATTTAATTTTCATACCTCGCCTCATTTTCTCGATTCCATGTATATTTCCTCCGTTATACCTGAAAATCACCTCACTAAACAAAAATTGGTTAAATTAATAGATTTCCCTAACTAAAAATAAAAGATACTAACTAAAATGCAAATCTAAACCTAGTCAAGAAAAAGAAAAGAAAAGTAAAAATTATTTACACTAAAAAGAAAGAAAGAAAATATTTTTCACGGGTTGCCTCCCGTGCAGCGCTTGGTTTACCGTCGCGGCTCGACGTCCTTTAAGCTCATTTATCTACTAGGGAGATGGACGATTTGTCCCGATCATGATCATCCCCCCAGTAGTGCTCTACCTTATCCGGTGGCCTACCTAGTAACTCTCGGGAATCACTCAATCTGTTAGCCTTCCCATGATCAATTACGTTGATCACCGAGAGATCCTTATAAACAGTCGGGAGCTTAGGTACCTTGTACACGTCGAACACTTCGACCTTGTCATGTGCTCGCATCGTGAGTTGACCCGCAGCTACATCGATTAATGCTTTTCCGGTTGCCAAAAAGGGTCATCCCAAAATAAATGGGACTTCAGCATCTGGTTCAAAGTCCAGAACAATAAAATCGACCGGAAAAATGAGGGAGCCTACTTGCACCAACACATCCTCAACAATGCCATCCGGCTTAGCCAAAGACCTGTCTGCTAGCTGCAAGATTACCATTGTAGGTCTAGGACTCCCTAGACCTAACTTTCTGAATACCGAAGAAGGCATCAGATTTATACTTGCCCCCAAGTCGCATAATCCACGCGCTCGGATACTTTGCCCAATAGTCAGCTGGATAGTGAAACTTCCAGGGTCTTTCAGTTTTGTGGGCAACCTATTCTGAATATGGGAAGTGCATTCCTCCGTTAAAGCTACCGTGGCATACTCAGTCAAACGACTTTTGTTAGCCACGATGTCTTTAATATACTTCGCATATTTTGGCACTCCCTGCAAGACATCATCAAGAGGTAAGTTAACATGTACCTGTTTAAGTACCTCCATGAATTTCTGGAAACACGCCTCCTCCTTGTGTTTCTTAAGTCGTTGAGGGAACGGGGGTGGAGGCCTTTCTGGTTCAGCTTCTTTAGTCTTCCCCTTATCAGAACTTTGCTCTCCATCAACATCTGCTGCTCCTGACTTTTGAGGCGGTCTTTCCGGTTCCACCTCCTTCAATTGTAAACCACTCCTCGTGGTCACTGCATTAACCTGCTTCGGATTTGGATCCGTGTCGCTAGGTAGTCCTCCTCTGGGTCTAGTATTTTGGGCACTAGCAAACTGCCCAAACTGATATTCAAGAGCCTTGGTCGCCAATTGATTGTTCTTCACTTCGGCTGCCAATTTGACATAGTCAGCCTGCAATTGTGCCTGATTAGCGATCATGGTTTTGAACATCTCCTCAATAGTCGGTGATGGTGGTGGAGGAGGGGCATTGTGATTTCTGAATTGAGCTTGATAATTTTGTTGCCCTCCTTGGTTTCTGTGCATACCCTGCCCTGAACTCTGACCTTGTTGATTGTTGCTACCCCACGAAAAATTCGGATGGTTCCTCCAATTTGAGTTGTAGCCACCACTAAACTGCTGTTGATTTCTCTGTGCATTGCCCACAAAGTTAACAGAATCAGGATTTGCACCACAGCATTCAGCTGAATGCTCACTACTACCACACACTTCACACCACATCTGTTGAACTGCATTGACTGAAGCTGAAGGCTGGTTCAAATTGATATTGCTGAAGTGAGTGTTTAACTGATTTTGCAAAGCAGCTATCTGTGCAGCGATAGCTGTGAATCCATCCACTTCAAGCACTCCCGCTGCTTTCCTTGCTCCACCTCTTGAAGAATCTACATTCCATTCTGGATTGCCTTGTGAAATTCGGTTGATCAAAGTGTACAGCTCCTCATAAGTCTTCTCCAGCGCTTGCCCTCCAGCTGCTGAATCTAACAGAATTTTAGTGTGGGGTTCCAAACCCTCAATAAACGTGTGTACCAACACCTCGTTGGACTGATGATGGTGAGGACAGTCCCGCAACATGGATTTGAATTTTTCCCAGGCTTGATACAGATTTTCCCCTTCCCTCCGTTTAAAACTTAGGATTTGACTCCTAAGCCTGGCTGTTTTACCAGAAGGGAAAAATCTAATAAGAAACTTTCATGCAAGATCATCCCACGTTGATATAGAGTTGGGTGGTTCAGCTTTTAACCACCTCTTGGCTTCACCAAGTAAGGAAAATGGAAATAAGGTGAGCGGAACATAATCAGGTGACACTCCAGCGGGTATATAAGTGTCACTTATCTCCAAAAAGTTCTGGAGATGTTGTTGTGGATCTTCGTGAGGGAGACCGGTAAATTGCCCGCTTGTGTGCAAAAGTTGCACCATATTCTGCTTTAATTCAAACCTCCCTCCAGGCTCTGGTTTGCGGATGCTAGAATGGACATTATTAGCGTGTGGGATTGCCACCTCGCGAACCGGCCTTGCTGCTGCTTCATCGGGCACTAAAACTGCCCTAACAACTGGTGGATTTGGTTGCTCCATCATAGTCTGTTGAAGCAACTGCAGCTTCTTCCGAAGAGCTTCTCTACGTTGGCTATGAAATTCACGTTCGGGCTCTAAGTAAGATTCCACCAGATCTTTGTCCCTTGCCAGTGTTCACAGAAACAAAATCTGCAAAATACAGGCTAAGACCAAGTTGTTAACACTTAAGAAAATAAAAATACAAATACAGTAAATTTACACTAAACACAATTTTACAAATCGCCTAGCCTCCCCGGCAACGGCGCCAAAAACTTGCTCGGTGCTTTGGGGTACGGGTAAAAACCGACACGCAAGTGCACGTGGTCAAACAAGTAATAAAGTGGCTAAGGAGCCAAGTATCGATCCAAGGAGGCTCAATATATGTAGAATTGCCTAATTTACTATATTTCTATTTAACTTCTAATTATGCTAACAACAACGTACCCAAGAGTAATTGAATTTTTGTTTCTAAAGTATATACTACAATTAATACAAACTATTTACTTTTGAATTCAGACAATGGATATGAACATGCCAAGGTTAAGACAAGTAATGAACTTGATAATCATGATAATTTTGGTTAATTCTCTTCTTCATGTTGCTAGCCAAGAACATTTGCCTAGAAATTAAAACTCTCGTATTTAATTTCACTTTAGAATCATAAACCATCCGTCTACATTTCTGTGATCAAATGCAATTTATGACCTAGCACTACAATTCCGGTTCCTAATTTGACTAATATGGCTTCCAAGTATATTTCTATCAGGAAAGCACATCAAAACACAATTTTCCCAAATCAAGTTAAGAACAATACCCTATTAATTCACAACTTTCCAATTTCTTGCTCTCTCGAGTGAAATTGGACTTTTTAGATATACATTAATGTTGGCCAATCACTAATGCAGTAAAGAACAAGAATTAATAGAACAACATTAAAGAAGAAGAATAAACCATATCAATGAAAATCAGAATTCATTACACATGTTCAAAACCTCAGCAAGAAAGAGAATTAGCCACTCATTCTTGGATTGATCATCCTAAAATGAGTGTAAATTATACTTACAATTGATAGAAAGAAGAAAGGAAGAGAAGAAATCCCTTAGCTTTTTCAATCTTCAACTGCTACTAACCCACGTTCCTGCTCTCCACTCCTGAACCCAGTCTAAAAACTGAAAACTACTTAAAATAAACCTAAGTGTGCTATTTATACTAGTGGGAAATTTTTCCCGGAATAACAAGCAACGTGTCACGGAGGCCAACGCGGAGCAATGCCTCCGTGACACGGCGTGGACGCGGACCCTCACTGGAATTTCCAGGGTCCAGTAATTTAACCTCAACGTGGCACGGAGGTCATCGGGGAGGCCTATCTCCGTGCCACGGAGCTGACGCGCAGGCACACTGGAAATTGCAAATTTAATTCCTGCTCAGGCAGTGTGCTACCGCGATGGTAGCATGGCACGGAGCCATCGCGGAGCCCCTATAAATCCTGCATTCCCGGGTCTTTTCCATGCTCGCATCCAAGTCCAACTCCGACATAGTTCCAACATGCATTTTAGCTCCTAAAAATCACATTTTCCTGCAAAACAAATGCTAATCATGTTGGTTAGTATAAATTCACATTTTATTACCAATTACATGATATTATATACACATTGCACAACAAACAAGGTAAAAATGATACGTTTGAGTATCACTTGGGCATATAAATCTGCCCAAGATCACCTCATCCCCCATATCTGAATCACCCCCGCTATCCTCATCTGACTCAACATCTGAGTCAACGCGGCGTGTCTCCTCATCTGTGGGGACATCGTCATCTACGGGCTCCACAAAAGCTGGCCTCACTCGGCATGGAGCCCTGGCATTTTCGCCAAAGGGGTAATCTAGCTCGAGCTGCCACAGCTCATCTTCTGTTGCTGGCTCCTGCCTTTTCTCAACTGCAGCATCTGCATCCCGAACGTGCGGGCCATATATTAATCATCCCGAGCATGTCGCTCGGTTAATGTGAGAACTGGCCCGTGAGTGGTGTCGGGTGCCTTAGTTTTGGTGACGTCCAAGGCACGCCTATCCATCTGTGGGATGTAGTCCAGGGCCTCTTCCTCAATATACAGGCCCCTCAGTAACGTGGTCAACAAGCCACCAAACCCGTACCTGTGCCCTTGATGATAACGGGCTCTCTTTATAGAGGAGATAATCACCTCCCCAACATTAATTTCCAGCCCTTTCATCAGGGCGTAGACCAAGCACACACGATCCCGGGTGACATCTGTCATGTGCACCCCCCGGATCAGGCAAGAACATACGATCTTAAGCCAAATTCTGGCTTCCCTGTTCATTTGAGAGTAGGGCAGCATCTGATGGTAGCCCCTCTCCTTATGCCTGCTCCACCGAGCTGTAGAACGGGCTCCACACAGAGTGCGTCTGATATCCGCATATGGTGGAGTGATGTTCAGCTACCGGAGTACATGGGAGTTTGTGTCCCGCGCCCCCAAAATGGCATTAAGGTGATGGGGCTCAAAGGTGACTACCTGCCCCCTTATCTTGAAGGTGTGACTGCGGAGTGTCGGTTTCTAGTTAGCGTAGAACTCCCGAATCAGGTGGAGATTGCACTCCTTGGGCTCTTCAAAGATGAAGTTCAGCCCGGCAGCGTCAATCCTGTGTACGATTCTGGGGACTTCCTATGCCAACGGCTCCCTTGCAATGTGCTCCTCGGGGAAGTATTTGTTTTCCTTGTGGTTTGCGTACCACTTCTTCCCTTCGTCCGTCACCCATCGGGTTCCGTATTGACGGCTTTGCCCGCGCGGAACCGCTGGTGCTGCTGGGACTGCTGTTCCCAGTCTAATTCTTTTCCTCCCGGCGCCCGATGTAGATGCCCCCTTCCCTTTGTCTTGCCTGCTTGCCATTGTTCCTATCAAATCAAACAGACAGTCCCAATGTTATTCAAATCAAAATTAGCTTCGACTAAGGTTGGGTTAAGCTAGGCCACCCCACACTTAGTCCTTAGCCACAATTACGACATTACGGCAAGACAATTCTCACTTTCCAATTTACAAAAAAAACAACAACATGCCTCGTGCATTCAGAGAATTCGATGGAATAAATTCTACGTACTACTAAGACTTCGTACAGCTAATCAAAATATCACCATTGATACCATTTCATCATAGATCACTTAGCAAAAACTTCTCTCAACACAACCTATGCAATCCACCAATTTCTATGCAATTCAACAATGTCGTTCTCGCGAAAATCAATCGTTTATTTAGCATATTCACATCAATCACAACACAATTCACCTCACCCAACATGCCCAACCCATAATTTTAACATTTTCAATCACATTTAGTTTCTTCGCAATCAAATTCTAACCCTAGCTACATATTTCACCAAAATTCGATCAAGCATGTATTTATCGAGTTCATACAATCAAAATGCTACTACGAACATCAATCAACAATAACTTAATTGAATTCAAGCTCAATTTACAATTAGGACAAGGTTTACTCACCTCACATGCTCAAAATCTAAGAAATTAGTCAAGAATTGAGATGAAGTTAAAGAACATACCTTTAATTCGATGAAATTGAAGAAAAGTTGAAGAAAACTTGTGCCTAGGCCCGTGTCACATTGGGGAAGGGGGGATTTTTGGGTGTTTGTCGCGGAGGGGATGAGAAATAAGGGAAAAATGAGGGAAATTGGGATTAAAAAGGAGGATTTTCGCGCGGGTCACTCGGCGACCCGGTTTGACCCATCGCGATTAACACCTCAACGTGTCACGGACGGTAACGCTGAGCACCCCCTCCGTGAAACGGAGCCAACACGGAGGTGTTCTGGAATTTTAAAAATTCCAAAATTACACCTCAACGTGTCACGGAGGGCAACGCGGAGGCCCTCCTCCGTGACACGGAGCCATCGCCCAGGCTCACTGTTTTGCCACTTTTTATTATTTTTCTCACCTCGATTTTTCCTTTGCGATCCTTTGCATTTTTACCCTCCGTTCAACTTGAAATTCATCTCACAACAAGAAATTGGTTAGAATTCATAGGTTTCAACATAAAACACAATTTTTGTTTTTATTTTTATTTTTCTATTTTTTCTCTTTTTTTTCTTTCTTTTCTACTAATTCTACTCAATTATTACAACAATTTCACGGGTTGCCTCCCGTGCAACGCGTCGTTAACCATCGCGGCTCGACATCATTGAAGCTTAGTCATCCTCTAGGGTGACAGACGTCTTCTCTCGACTACCGTCCTCACCCCAGTCCTGCTTACACTGATGCCCATTAACTACGACCGTGGCATTTCGATCTTCTTGCCACGATTCCAGTTTTGGGGGGTCCTTCGCTTGTGGTTTTCCCACTGGCTCTCGCGAATCAACACTTTGAGCAATATTCGCTCGATCAAGCACGTTGATCACTGAGAGTTCCTCCTACACGGCCGGAAGCTTCGTGGCCTTGTACACATCAAATACCTCCACCTTGTCGTGTACCCGCATGGTTAGCTTCCCTGCAGCTGCATCAATCAGCGCTTTCCCGGTGGCCAAGAAAGGACGTCCCAAAATAAATGGGACTTCCGCATCCGGCTCAAAATCTAGCACAACGAAGTCTACCGGGAAGATAAGGGAGCCCACTTGCACCAACACGTCCTCCACAATGCCATCTGGTCTGGCCAAAGAACGATCCACTAGTTGCAAGATCACTATCGTTGGTCTAGGACTGCCTAGCCCCAACTTCTTGAATACCGATGTTGGCATCAAGTTAATGCTCTCTCCCAAATCGCATAATCCACGAGCTTGGATACTCTGCCCAATTGTAAGTTGAATTGTAAAGCTCCTAGGGTCTTTGAGCTTTGTGGGCAACCTATTTTGTATCCGGGAAGTGCACTCCTTCATAAGTGCCACCGTAGCGTACTCTGTCAACCTGCTTTTGTTCACCACGATGTCCTTGATATATTTTGCGTACTTCGGCACTCCCTGCAAAACATCAACAAGAGGTAAATTAATGTGTACCTGTTTAAGAACCTTCATGAACTTTTCGAAACACGCTTCCTCCTTGTGTTTCTTTAATCTTTCAGGGAACGGGGGTGGTGGTCTTTCTGGTTCAGCTTCCTTCTCCTTCCCCCTATCATCATTGTGTTCCCTCTCATTCTCCACTGCTCCCGACTGCTGTGGTGGTCTTTCTGGTTCCACCTATTTAAGTTTTAAACCACTCCTTGTGGTCACTGCATTCACTTGCTTGGGGTTAGGGTCAGTGTCACTCGGAAGTCCTCCTCTCGGCCTGGTGTTCTGAGCTCCAGCTAGTTGCCCAAACTGGTACTCCAATGCCTTTGTAGCTAACTGATTGTTCTTTACATCGGCTGCCAATTTCACATAGTCATCCTGCAATTGAGCTTGGTTAGCTATCATCGTTTTGAACATTTCCTCAATGCTTGGTGATGGTGGTGGAGGAGGTGCATTGTTGCTTCTGTATTGCGACTGATAGTTCTACTGCCCTCCTTGGTTTCTCTATGCCTCCTGACTTGAACTCTGCCCTTGATGGCTGTTACTACCCCAAGAGAAATTCGGGTGACTCCTCCAATTAGAGTTGTAGTTGTTGCCATACTGTTGGTGATTATTTCTCTGTACATTACCAACAAAGTTCATTGAATCAGGATTCGCACCACAACACTCAGCTGAGTGTTCATTACTGCCGCACACATCACACCAAATTTGCTGCACTACATTCACTGGGGCATGAGACTGATTCATGCTCATATTGCTGAAGTGGGTGTTGAGTTGATTCTGTAACATAGCTATCTGTGCAGCGATATGTGTAAAACCATCCACTTCCAAGACTCCTGCCGTTTTCCTTGTTCCTCCTCTAGAAGAGTCCGCATTCCACTCTGGATTTCCCTGTGAAATACGGTTTAACAAAGTATACAACTCCTCATAAGTTTTTTCTAATGCTTGTCCCCCAGCTGCTGAGTCTAGCAAAATTTTGGTGTGGGGTTCCAAACCCTCTATGAAAGTATGCACCAGCACATCATTGGATTGGTGATGATGAGGACAATGCCGCAGCATAGATTTGAATCTTTCCCAAGCTTGATACAGATTCTCCCCCTCTCTTTGTTTAAAACTTAGAATTTGACTTCTACGTCTTGCTGTTTTATTGGATGGAAAGAACCGTATCAAGAATTTCTTTGCAAGATCATCCCAAGTAGTGATGGAATTAGGTTGCTCAACTTTCAGCCACCTCTTTGCTTCTCCCAATAGTGAAAATGGGAACAATGTAAGCCTGACGTAATCGGATGACACTCCAACGGGGATGTAAGTGTCACTTATCTCCAAAAAGTTTTGGAGATGTTGTTGTGGATCCTCGTGAGGGAGACCTGTGAATTGCCCGCTGGTGTGCAGCAATTGCACCATATTCTGTTTAAGCTCGAACCTCCCTCCTTGCTCAGGTTTGCAAATGCTAGATGTAACGTTGTTAGCATGTGGGATTGCCACTTCGCAAACTGGCCTAGCTGCCATTTCCTGGGGCACTAACATTGCCCTTACAATTGGTGGATTGTGTTGTTGCTCCAGGGTTGTTTGTCTGAGCAACTGCAGCTTTCTCTCTAGAGCTTCTCTCCTTTGACGATAGAATTGTGCTTTCGGCTCTAAGTGTGAATCCACCAGCTCCTTGTCTCTTGCCAGTGTTCAACATAATTCAATATCTGCAAAAGAAAGGCTAAGACCAAGTTGTCAGCACTAATAAGAAATCGTAAATTAACACTTAAGAAAACAATTTCATTGCTAGTCCCCGGCAACGGCGCCAAAAACTTGTTCGGTGATTTTAAATGCCTACACGCAAGTGCACATGGTCGAACAAGTAGTAAAATGGCTAGAGTAGCCAAGTATCGATCCCACAGGGACTAGACCAAGGTAGTAATCGAATCAAGCATTAATAAACTCTAACTCTAATAATGCAGACAACAGTTTTAAGAAGATTTTGGGAGTTTGTTTCCTAATTTATACTAATCTAAAACAAATGTACAAATTGAGTCTGAACTATAGTAATAAGCATGCTGAGGCTATAATGAACATGCATGGAAGCAATTTATTGATACAAATCAGTTAATCTTTCCTTCGGTTGCTAGTGAAGAATTATTGCCTATAGATTAAAACTCTCGTATTTAACCCAACTTAAGAATCATGAACCTTCCACCTACATTTCTGTGATAAGAAGAAATTCATGTTCTAGCCATACGAAACTAATTCCTTAATTGACTAATACGACTTTCAGATATATTTCTATTCTGAAGGTAAACCAATTCTCAATTTTCCCAAACCAAGAAGAGAACATATCCTACCAATTCACAACTTTCCAATTTCTTTATCTTTCGAGCGCAAACCGGATTTTTTAGATATACATTAATATTGGCCAAACATTAATGCAGTAAGAACAAGAATTAATAGAACAACCGTAGAAGAAAAGATGAAAAACCAAGATGATCAATAATTACATTCCACTACAAATGTTCTTAACCTCAGCAAGAAGTGAGTTTAGCCACTCATTTGTGGATTAAACATCATTAAATGAGTGTAAATCATACAAACAATTGAAATAAAGGAGGAAGTGATAGAGAAGAACCCTAAGATTTTTGTCCCCTCAATTGCCTGTAATCCATGTTCTTGCTCAACCAAGTCAGAATAATTAAAAATAAACCTAACTGTGCTATTTATACTAGTGGGAATGTTTCCCGAAATAACAAGCAACGTGTCACGGAGTGCATCGCGGAGCACTGCCTCCGGACACGCCACAAACGCGGACCCTCACCGGAATCCGGTCCTCCAGGTAATTATGCCTAATGTGCCATGGCGTGCAACGCGGGGCTTGGCCAACGTGCCACGGCTCCAACGCGAACCTTCATTGGAACATGGCCTATTTTAATCATCCGGGGTAGAATGCCTCCGCGATGGCAGCATGACACGGCTCCATCACGGAGCCCCTTAATTTGCTGCATTTCCTTGGCCTTTCTACTGCTCGCTTCTGAGTCCATTCCCGATTTCTCCCAACATGCATCTTAGCTTCCTAAAATTACATTTTTCCTGCAAAACAACACTAATCATGTTGGTTAGTATAAATTCACCTTTTAACTACAAATCACATGAGAATGTACAACCTTTCTTTCTAGAGCTAAGACTGGTTTTGTTTCAGTTAGAGTTTTGAGATGTAGTTATGGGTAGGTCGGAGCCCTGTCCCGACCATCAGTTAGTTTTCTCTCTAGAGTCTTTGTGGACTTAGTGTATACAATGGTATTCAGTTTGTGGCCTTGTTGGCTTTTTATTGTTTAGTTTGGCATACTCATAGCCTTGTTTTCATTTCAGTTGTTTACCCTGTATTGTTGAGACATTATGGGTCCAGTTTGTGCTCCAATTGATTGTGAAAGGTGGCCTGGACAGCCTAAGTATTACAGTTACATATGTCATATAGCCGGCTTCCGAGTTAGTCTGGTATGGGGAGCCAGCCGCGCCCTCCCCCCCCCAGTTATGGGGCGTGACACCATGATAGAGCTTACGTGATCCCAACTATCACATTCAAGTGGGAAGTGACGTCCCTAACATTGCCAGGGAGATGGACGCTACCATGATATCGATATCAGGTTGAAGGGCCAATCGGGGCCGAGGATAGCTCACAAGGGAGGTCCCAATAATATTATAGTGTGAACCTGCGTTGGCGCATAGTTCTGGGGTATAAGGTGTTGACCCTTAACCCGCTCGATGCTATACTCTTCTCCCAAAACATGCAGTGCTCTATATCATATATAACGAAGCTCAACATAGTCAATTGACAAAGCTCATCATCTAATTACGAAGCTCAATATGAATCATGCATGACTCAACATAGTATGAAACAAAGCTCAACATTGTCTATTGATAAAGCTCATAATAACATCATGCATAGACTCAACATCATATGTAAATAAAGCTTAACTGTCACACCCCGCCTTGGGGGGTATGACTGGCACCTAGTGCCCTACTAGGACCTGACCTGCTGGACTGTTAAGCCTGGGCGCATCTGGCGCCTGGCTGGCGCTAACTCACATTTCTGGAAACAAAGGGCTATATGACGGCTGTAAATACAGCCCCCGGCCCATTGGCCTATAGCCTCCTGTACCTGCACTAGCAGCTGACCAGAAACATAGTAATTCAGGGAAACCTATGCGGGCCGACAAGGCCACCATGCTGTCTAGTTATCTATAACTCAAACATAGCATACTAAGAAGCTACGTGACCGGCAAGGTCACCACTACTGGCGAACTATGGCCCCACACGGCCATTACAAAAGAAAGAAAGAGTAAAGGCAACTATACAACTGCACGGCCCCACACGACCGGCTCATCTGACCATAGGGAATACATACAGACTGCAAGCCTCTAGGAATAGTAATAGAACTGGCCGGGACAGGGCCCCGACCTACCCGTACTATATACAACAAAAGAAACTGAACTACACCTCTGAAATTCAGCCTCCGGATGACTGGAGCTGAATACTCAACCGCTGACAGGGAGTCACGTAGAATCGCCTGCTCGTCTATGAGTACTGCAGGCAAGTAATGCAGCGCCCCACTGGGTGTCAGTACCACTGGTACTGAGTATGTAAAGCAACTGAAATAATATAACTGAAAACAACATCTGAAAGCAATAATATGACCGATGAAGCAGAAGTAGGAGGAATAACTTAACTGTCTGATGAAGCAGATCGTACCTGTTCTTACTGATACCGAAGGAACTAGGAATCATACCTGGAGGCGTATCATTCTACTACCAATCCACTCGCGTCTAATACAATATAGCATAGAATACATAACATAACATAGCACACACAAACCTTACCCGGCCCCCATAAGCCGGGAGGTACAATCAACACAGAATCTATGCCCCTACCCCGGTCATCCCATCTCCTATAGTGGCTGTAAGTATCCTGCCGGTCCCTGGGTATGCACTTGGGCTCGCTGAGCCCCTGACTATAACTGTACCTGAGTTCGAAGGACTCTAAATCAACACCCCGGGCGTACCCGCTCGACGGGGGTGTATAAGGGCCGACCAAGGCACAATATGGGGAAACTGGCATCCCATCTTCGTCCCCTTGCGGGACGAGTCGATACAGCTATTAACCCTGGGCGGTCAGGGATGCTAGGTAATCCAACCCCAATCAATACAATGGTCTCAACTAATCATGCTGTTTGTGTATCTCATAAGCTAAGGTTAACAGATGTAGGGTATCGTATAAATCACATACTAAGCTAATAATAGTAATCTGTAAGTGTCTGATACATTCTGAGACAGGTAAGTATAAATATAAATATAGCCTCCTGTCAAACTGTACTGGGGTAAAAGTTATACGAGGAAGTGTTTCTACTGAAAGCTATACTGTTTACTAAGTTTCTGTGTTAACATAATTTCCTATTTCTAACATGCTTTCTAAACCATATACAGTTACTATTCTATATCGGGAATGCTTTACTGATATTGTACTACCTTGCGAGGTTTCAGCTAAACACAACAATATCTTAACATGGCATATTACATCACATACTGAATATACTGGGCAACCTTAACCACTTACGCCCAAATCTATATCGTACGGATAGGTATCGTACACGTTACAACCCAAAACTGCTCATATTGCACCCATATTCATAATAACACAATAATCGATTTCCGAACATTCTACTAGTCTATAAATTACTATACTGCTTCAATGCTACTTAACTTGCCGAGGAAACTTAACTTTACATACCTTATCTTTGAATATTCGTCCGTCGGACGAGGCTCGGCCGGTACTTCGACTATTTTCTCCCAACTGCATTCATAGATACGTCAATCAATACTAAATACAACGTTATTGTAAAGAGCGACGTTACTTTCGATTTAATTTATAGCCTAAACTTAGGCTTATCGAAAGACGGTCAAAAACTCGCTATTTTTCAGCGGCCCAGAAGGGAGAATTATTTACTTCTCAGCTAGGAACACATAGACATTAATTTAGAGCAATTCTACTTACTTTAGTTCGGCGACTCGCCGATTCGTCGGCCGTATTTCACAAAACTAAATCCGTATAAATGCTCTCTGCTGCTAAATACTTCGGTATCTAGGATTAATTTGAGTTTGGGCAGCGTTTGGCAGCGTAATCGGACGAAAATTATTTAATTTTCTTCGTTCTTCCTCCTTCTCTGGCTTTTCTCTCTGTTTCCTGGAAATTTTTTTGGAATTAAATGATTTAAACCCGAAGTGGGGGCTTATATACTTAGGCCTGAACCTGGGCAACGTGTCACGGAGCCATCGCGGAGGCCTCACCTCCGTGACACGCTGCCATCGCGGAGGGGTTCTGCCTCGGCTCCTCCCGCGATGGTTCGCCGGGCTTCTCGTCCGATCTTTTCCCGGGCCTTTCCCTAGCACGTATGGCCTTCAAATATGCTTAACCAACGTGCGAATAGGTCATCTAAGTGCCGGGAATTATACTGGGTATAACATTCTCCCCCCCTTAGGAACATTCGTCCTCGAATGTATACTGTCATCTAGAGGACTACTTACTTTACTTTCTGGAAAAATTTTGGCAGAGTTTCCCCTGTAATATGGACTATCGCAAAAACCTGAAATGCAGAAAAGTCCAACACAGGCTCCGCACGCAATGATCTAAGATTCACTGGATAACTAAATATCACTTCTTCTTTATCATTTACAAACACACAACCATAAGATACTGTATAAGTAATGATACGGACATACCTGTCGTCCGACTAGGCCTGAAATAGGTGAGGGTATCTGATTTTCATATCTTCTTCAGCCTCCCACGTCATTTCCTCCCGATTTCTATTACACCATAATACTTTGACAGACGCAACATCTTTAGTTCTCAGCCTGCGAATCTGTCTGTCTAAGATGGCTACGGGAACCTCTTCATAGGCTAATTCTTCTGTGATCTGAACATCCTGAACTGGAACTACTGTAGAAGGGTCCCCTACGAACTTCCTTAACATAGAAACATGGAATACTGGGTGAACCGACGCTAACTCTGGAGGCAAGTTTAACTCGTATGCCACGCGGCCTATTCTTCGCCGAATCTGATACGGTCCAATGAATCTTGGGCTAAGCTTGCCTTTCTTACCAAATCTCATTACCCCTTTCATCGGGGACACTTTCAGGTATACCCAGTCATGCACCGCAAATTCTAGATTTCTGCGCCGCATATCTGCATAGGACTTTTGGCGGCTCTGAGCAGTCAGTAAACATTCTCGGATAAGCTTTACCTTTTCCTCGGATTGCTGAACAATGTCTGGGCCAACTAACACTGATTCTCCTACTTCAAACCAGCCCACCGGCGATCTACATTTTCGCCCATATAATGCCTCGAAAGGCGCCATCTGAATAGCTGAATGGTAGCTGTTATTATACGCAAATTCGATTAACGAAAGATGTTCATCCCAGCTACCCCCAAAATCTAACACACACGCTCGTAGCATATCTTCGAGCGTCTGAATTGTACGTTCAGCTTGCCCGTCTGTCTGAGGATGGAATGCTGTACTCAGATTAATCTGCGTCCCCAGACCTTTCTGAAATGACTACCAGAACCTAGCTGTAAACTGTGCCCCTCTGTCTGAAATGATAGATGCTGGCACTCCATGCAATCTAACTATTTCTCTGATATACAATTCGGCATAATCCTCAACTGAGAAGGTAGCCCTTACTGGCAGGAAATGAGCTGATTTTGTCAGCCTGTCAACTATTACCCAAATGGAATCATTTCTGCGTCTAGTACGGGGTAACCCTGTTACAAAATCCATGTTTATTACTTCCCATTTCCACATAGGTATCATTATCTCTTGAGTCAAACCACCCGGTTTCTGGTGCTCTGCTTTCACCTGCTGACAATTAGCACACCTAGACACAAATTCGGCTATCTCAGTTTTCATACCTGGCCACCAGTAGATGTCTCTAATGTCGTGGTACATTTTCGTCGCCCCTGGGTGAAGGGAATAGCGAGCGTAGTGTACCTCATGCATGATCTGTCCGCGAGGTCCTGAGACATTCGGGACACAAAGGCGGCCCTTACAATATAGCACATCATCCCCGGTTGTCTGAAAATCTGGCTCCTTACCCTTCTGAACTCTATCTCTGAGCTGGACTAAATCGGGATCCTCATACTGTCGTTCTTTTACCTCCGCAACTAGCGATGATACTGCAGAATTCTGAATTACGGCCCCATTATTTTCTGTTTCCATTACTCGAACGGCTAGGCCAGCTAACTGATGGATTTCTTTGGCTAACTTCTGCTTCTCAGGTCGCAAACGCTAAACTCCCCATTGACTTACGGCTCAGGGCATCTGCTACAACATTAGCTTTTCCGGGGTGGTATAGAATATTCACATCATAGTCTTTTAACAACTCCAACCATCGGCGTTGCCGCAGATTTAACTCCCTCTGAGTGAAAATGTACTGTAGGCTCTTATGATCTGTGTAAATATCAACATGAACTCCGTACAGATAATGCCTCCACATCTTCAAGTCATGAATTACTGCGGCCAATTCTAGGTCATGGGTAGGGTAATTCTTTTCGTGTTTCCTCAGCTGCCTGGAAGCATATGCAATTACTCTACCATGCTGCATCAACACACAACCCAATCCGACACCTGACGCATTGCAATAGACTGAATAACCTTCTGTGCCTTCCGGCAGTGCTAGTACTGGGGCGCAGGTTAATTTGTCTTTCAGTTCCTGGAAACTTTGCTCGCATGCCTCCGTCCACTGAACCTTTGCTGCTTTCTGTGTCAATTTCGTTAAAGGTGCTGCAATAGTTGAGAATCCCTCAACGAACCTCCGATAGTATCCTGCCAACCCCAGAAAGCTACGAACTTCAGTCAGGGTGGTAGGCCTAGGCCATGACTTAACTGCTTCTATCTTCTGCTTGTCTACCTGTATACCAGCGTCTGAGACAATATGCCCTAAAAAGGCTACTGAGTTAAGCCAGAATTCACATTTCGAGAATTTAGCATACAACTGGCGGTCCCTGAGAATCTGGAGCACTGTCCGCAAATGAGTCCGGTGATCAGCTTCAGAGCGAGAATACACCAGAATATCATCAATGAATACTATCACGAACAAGTCCAGGAAAGGTCTGAAAATACTGTTCATCAGGTCCATAAAGACTGCTGGGGCGTTCGTTAACCCGAAGGACATAACTAGAAATTCAAAATGTCCATATCGGGTCCTAAACGCTGTCATAGGAATATCTCTCTCACGTACTCGGACCTGGTGATATCCGGACCGCAAGTCAATCTTAGAAAAGTATCTGTCTCCCTGCAACTGATCAAATAAGTCATCAATTCTGGGAAGCGGATACTTGTTCTTTACTGTAACTTTGTTGAGCTGCCGATAATCTATACACATTCGGAGTGAGCCATCTTTCTTTCTCACAAAAAAGACTGGCGCACCCCACGGGGAAGTACTCGGCCTGATAAAACCTTTATCTAACAGGTCTTTCAACTGCTCCTTTAATTCTCTGAGTTCTGCAGGAGCCATACGATAAGGAGGTATTGATATTGGCTGAGTGCCTGGTAGCAAATCAATAGCGAAGTCTATTTCCCTTTCTGGGGGAATACCAGGTAACTCATCAGGAAATACATCTGGAAATTCATTTACCACTGGGACAGACTGGAGTGTCGGAGATTCTGCCTGGACATCCTGAACTCTGACAAGATGGTAAATACACCCCTTAGATATCAATTTTCTCGCCTGAAGGTAGGAAATAAACCTACCTTTTGGCGTCGCGGTGCTGCCCTTCCACTCCCGTACTGCCTCCCCCGGGAAGTGGAATCGGACCGTTTTGGTCCAACATTCAACATTAGCAAAACATGGTACTAACCAATCCATACCCATTATGGCATCGAAGTCTATCATTTCTAACTCGACCAAATCTACTGTGGTCTGACGATCAGCAACCTCTACTGTACACCCGCGGTAAATTCGGCTAGCTGTGATAGAGTCACCAACGGGCGTAGATACTAGGAAGGGCTACTGTAATGATTCTGGTACAATACTAAACTTCCGTGCCACAAATGGAGTAATATAGGACAAAGTAGACCCTGGATCAATTAGCACATAAGCAGGGTGTGAGCAGATAGTTAGCATACCTGTCACAACATCAGGCGATGCCTCTGAATCTTGCCTCCCTGGTAAGGCATATGTGCGGCTTGGACCCGCACCTGTACTGGAGGCCCCTGATCTGCCCCGACCCCTGCCTACTGAAACTGGGGGCCTGCGCCCAGTCGAGGATGCTGTAGCTCGTGATCCTGTTGATGCCCTATCCTGTCTGTCCCGGTCCTCACGACCTCTGGCTGGGCAATCTCTCATCAAATGGACTTCTTGGCCACAAATATGGCATGCGGTGGAACCATACCTGCATGCTCCAGAATGGCGTCGACTGCATATAGGGCAAAGTGGTAGGGTATACCTACTTTGCTCCGCTCTCCTCTGTAATGGTGAGTCTGCCGTCTGCGAGCCTCTACCAGCTTCTGACTGCCCTCTACGACTGAATCTACCTCCCTGTGACTGCGGTGGAGGCGGGGGCCTGGGCGGCCTGTCTGACAATCGTGGCCTGGGTCCTCCCCGGGCCTCTCTTTGTAACTCAGCTGGCCTATCCCGGCGACGCTGCTCCTGATTAACCCTTCTGATTTCCCGATGTCGCTGTCTGATGCCCTCAATATTCTGGGCAAATGCCTGGATTCGGGAAATATCCATATCTTCTCGCAGTGTGGCCGTGATGCAAGTCTCGACATACTCTGGGTTCAACCCCATAATAAAACGGTGCACTCTGGATGCCATGGTATCAACAAAAGCTGGTGCATATCGAGCCAAAGAATCAAACCGCAAGGAATATTCCCGAACATTCATGGCCCCTTGTTCTAGATGTAGGAACTGGTCTACCCGGGCCTGTCGAATCTCTCGCGGCAAATAGTGATCTAGAAAGGCTCCTGAAAAGCTAGACCAGGTGGGAGGGGGATCATCTCTCCCTCGGGACCTCTCCCAGCTTTCATACCATAACACCGCAATATCTCGCAACCGAAATGCGGCCAATTCAACTGACTCAGTAGGTGTAGCATGCATAACCCTGAAGATTCTCTGCATCTGATCCAGAAAATCCTGGGGGTCCTCTGTTCGGTCTGTGCCTGTGAACTGTGGGGGATTCAGGGCTAAGAACTCTCGGACCCTCGAACTACCGGGCCCTCCTGATGCTTCTGCAACTGTGGATGGCATTTGCTGACGCTGAGCAGCCATCATCTGTGCTATCATAACTACAGCACTCCTAACCTCCTGGTCGGAAGGTGTGGGTATAGGGACTGCTGAAGGTACTGTCGCTCCCAATGGCTCCTGACGTGGTGGAGACTGCTGAGGAGGCTGGGATGAAGCCTCTGTAGGGCCCTCTAATCGAGCTGTCTCCAAATGAGGGGGAGGCATCCTACTGGTGCCCTCCCCTGCTGCAATGTCTAAGCTCCGACCTGTGGTAGGATGTTGCTGGTCTGACATTATCTGTAACCAAAGAATATGGTAAGCTCTTAGGGACTCAACCCTATACTGTACCGCTCTATAGCACGACTGAATCAGAATAAAAGACAACCATCCTATCATGCCTTGCAGCCTCCTACCCATAGTATGTGGTGCACAACACATCCATGGACAGGACTCTACTTAGCACGGCTTGCAGACTCCTTGGGATGCGACCTGCTCTGATACCAAGTTTGTCACACCCCGCCTTGGGGGGTATGACTGGCACCTGGTGCCCTACTAGGACCTGACCTGCTGGACTGTTAAGCCTGGGCGCATCTGGTGCCTGGCTGGCGCTAACTCATATTTCTGGAAACAAAGGGCTATATGACGGCTGTAAATACAGCCCCCGGCCCATTGGCCTATAGCCTCATGTACCTGCACTAGCAGTTGACCAGAAACATAGTAATTCAGGGAAACCTATGCGGGTCGACAAGGCCACCATGCTGTCTAGTTATCTATAACTCAAACATAGCATACTAAGAAGCTACGTGACCGGAAAGGTCACCACTACTGGCGAACTATGGCCCCACACGACCATTACAAAAGAAAGAAAGAGTAAAGGCAACTATACAACTGCACGGCCCCACACGACCGGCTCATCTGACCACAGGGAATACATACAGACTGCAAGCCTCTAGGAATAGTAATAGAACTGGCCAGGACAGGGCCCCGACCTACCCGTACTATATACAACAAAAGAAACTGAACTACACCTCTGAAATTCAGCCTCCGGATGACTGGAGCTGAATACTCAACCGCTGACAGGGAGTCACGTAGAATCGCCTGCTCGTCTATGAGTACCTGCAGGCAAGTAATGCAGCGCCCCACTGGGCGTCAGTACCACTGGTACTGAGTATGTAAAGCAACTGAAATAATATAACTGAAAACAACATCTGAAAGCAATAATATGACCGATGAAGCAGAAGTAGGAGGAATAACTTAACTGTCTGATGAAGTAGATCGTACCTGTTCTTACTGATACCGAAGGAAGTTGGAATCATACCTAGAGGCGTATCATTCTACTACCAACCCACTCACGTCTAATACAACATAGCATAGCATACATAACATAACATAGCACACACAAACCTTACCCGGCCCCCATAAGCCGGGAGGTACAATCAACACAGAATCTATGCCCTTACCCCGGTCATCCCATCTCCTATAGTGGTTGTAAGCATCCTGCCGGTCCCTGGGTATGCACTTGGGCACGCTGAGCCCCTGACTATAACTGTACCTGAATCCGAAGGACTCTAAATCAACACCCCGGGCGTACCCACTCGACGGGGGTGTATAAGGGCCGACCAAGGCACAATATGGGGAAACTGGCATCCCATCTTCGTCCCCTTGCGGGACGGCATATCGCTCCGTAGGGCGACGTATCCTCGTCCTCTGGCGGACGAGTCGATACAGCTATTAACCCTGGGCGGTCAGGGATGCTAGGTAATCCAACCCCAATCAATACAATGGTCTCAACTAATCATGCTGTCTGTGTATCTCATAAGCTAAGGTTAACAGATGTAGGGTATCGTATAAATCACATACTAAGCTAATAATAGTAATCTGTAAGTGTCTGATACATGCTGAGACAGGTAAGTATAAATATAAATATAGCCTCCTGTCAAACTGTACTGGGGTAAAAGTTATACGAGGAAGTGTTTCTACTGAAAGCTATACTATTTACTAAGTTTCTGTGTTAACATAATTTCCTATTTCTAACATGCTTTCTAAACCATATACAGTTACTATTCTATATCGGGAATGCTTTACTGATACTGTACTACCTTGCGAGGTTTCAGCTAAACACAACAATATCTTAACATGGCATATTACATCACATACTGAATATACTGGGCAACCTTAACCACTTACGCCCAAATCTATATCGTACGGATAGGTATCGTACACGTTACAACCCAAAACTGCTCATATTGCACCCATATTCATAATAACACAATAATCGATTTCCGAACATTCTACTGGTCTGTAAATTACTATACTGCTTCAATGCTACTTAACTTGCCGAGGAAACTTAACCTTACATACCTTATCTTTGAATATTCGTCCGTCGGACGAGGCTCGGCCGGTACTTCGACTATTTTCTCCCAACTGCATTCATAAATACGTCAATCAATACTAAATACAACGTTATTGTAAAGAGAGACGTTACTTTCGATTTAATTTATAGCCTAAACTTAGGCTTATCGAAAGACGGTCAAAAACTCGCTATTTTTCAGCGGCCCAGAAGGGAGAATTATTTACTTCTCAGCTAGGAACACATAGACATTAATTTAGAGCAATTCTACTTACTTTAGTTCGGCGGCTCGCCGATTCGTCGGCCGTATTTCACAAAACTAAATCCGTAGAAATGCTCTCTGCTGCTAAATACTTCGGTATCTAGGATTAATTTGAGTTTGGGCAGCGTTTGGCAGCGTAATCGGACGAAAATTATTTAATTTTCTTCGTTCTTCCTCCTTCTCTGGCTTTTCTCTCTGTTTCCTGGAAATTTGTTTGGAATTAAATGATTTAAACCCGAAGTGGGGGCTTATATACTTGGGCCTGAACCTGGGCAACGTGTCACGGAGCCATCGCGGAGGCCTCACCTCCGTGACATGCTGCCATCGCGGAGGGGTTCTTCCTCGGCTCCTCGCGCGATGGTTCGACGGGTTTCTCATCCGATCTTTTCACGAGCCTTTCCCTAGCACGTATGGCCTTCAAATATGCTTAACCAACGTGCGAATAGGTCATCTAAGTGCCGGGAATTCTAATGGGTATAACATTAACATTGTCTATCAACAAATCTTATAATGATACACCACCCCAATTACGATTTCATGCATATATGAGGCTTTACTTTGAAACATACCACAAGCTAGAATTTATAGTAAGAGTTGAGGAAAAATTCACTTCAAACCATATAGTAAGCTTATGTCGGGGAAAAACATTACTTTAAAACATCATGTGGGTATCAACCAAACTCTATCATGCTTAGGTTCATTCAATTCACTTTGAAAACCTCAATACAATCATGGGTAGGGTTAGAAACATGCTTTCGTTATTCACTTCATCGTCATCACACATGTGTCACAATCACCTCCTTTATGAACTATTCACCCATAGGCGTTTTAGATTCAAATTTTTAGAAAAACAATTTTTATAAGAGAAAACAAGTTAGATACTTCCCAAGCTTTGTAAATCATCAATATCAAATCAATCTAATCATACTCATGCATGGAGATATAAGAATCATGCAATTGATCAAATCCCCATACTTAACCATTTATGGTTTTAACACAATTTGATAGGAATTTGGGCATGGGTGTTGAAGGGAGACACCCATTAAAAACCTACATACCTGGAAATGAGGAATTCTATCACCCTTCAAGTGCCCAAGATCAGATTCCAAAGGAAACCTTGAATTTTAGCATTGAATCACCTCCTTCAAGCCTTCAACCATGCATGCATGGGGAGTTTGCACATAGAATAGGTCTTCCCCTACTAAAACCCTTCAAAACAAGCCCTAAACGACATAGTATGGAGCCTTAGGACTAGAAAATGATGAAAATGCCTTTACTAAAATCGTCGAAAAACCTGCACTGGATGATTCCACGATTGAACCAATGGACCATGGGAAGTTACCACGACCCTTGGTAAACGCCTGTGGTCTAGACTGCCAAACTTCCCGATTTCAGATTTAAACCTACGACTCGACAGTACGAGTCGTCCTTCAAAACAACGGAACGTGGTTTCAAACGGTCTAAGCCACTACCCAGGTCCACTTACTTTCTATGACCACTAACAACGGCCTGTGCCTTCTCACCATAGGTCGTTGTGAAGCTCGTGGTCCACCCTACCACCAGGCCTGGCTTCACACCACGACCACGTACAACGACTCATGGTTTGCTACCACAAGTCGTTCTGTGGCTCGCCCTGCAACATTTTTCCTAGATTTCTACACTTTGAATTTTAACTCCCCAGGTTCATTCCAAAACACTTCTAGGGTATTACATTTGAAAACATGCTTTCCATCATAATATCTCATCATAATCATACATGCATCACAAATCTCATCTTTTAATTGAAACTTGAAACATAATTTTAGTTGAAAACAATATAAAACTTTCCCATGAATCATAATTCAATAGTATATACATATTTAAGTCATACCCATGCAGTGAATTAGGAATTTCACGCATTGGGTTAAAACCCCATAGAATTGACATATGAAATTCATTATTTAGAGAGGGATTGGGCATGAGTGTGAAAGGATTCACCCATTCATAACCCTACATACCTAATTGTAGCTGATTCTTACACTTCTTTGATTGTCCAAGAGGAATTGAAGAGAATTTGAAGAAGAACAAGTTTGATAACCCCCTCTAGCCTTCTATCTTCGCATGCATGAATGAAAATGGCCTAAAATGAAGTTAAACCTCTTAAAAGTCATCAATTATAACTTAAAACGATGTAGTTTAGGCCTTAGGATCTTAGGAATTATGGAAAAGCCCTTACTATATTCGAAGAAAATAATTACCAACCAGTCCCCACGAGGGACATGACGACTCGTCACCTCTGGCCACAACTCGTGGCATCGTCCATTGAGTACACTACTTATCAAATCATCTGGGCTCATCAGGGGTGACTTCACAATTTGTTACTGGTGACCCCAACTAGCGGTCACCACTCTTCATGTGCACTGCCTTAATCGCAAACAAAACCTTCCTTGCTGGCCACGACTCATCCCACGAATCGTGGGGCCTGACCATGACTCTTGGTCACGTCCGTGGGGATCTAAATTCCCAAATTTCTACTCACCTTTTGAGCCTCACCATGAGTCACATCATAACTCGTGGTCTGCTCCCATGTGTCACCTCATGATCCGTTCTGTGTCTTGATGATAGTTTTAAATTTTTCTTCGTTTCAACTCCCGAGTCTGATCTTTGGGCTACCGGGGTATTACAATATGTCCCCCTTGGGAACATTCATCCTCAAATATTGGAAAACATACAGAAAAGTAGAGAAATACAATCATCATATTTGAATACAAATCATTTAAGCCGAAAACTGATGGAATGACTATCTTCGATTCAAACTACATAGGTGAACTGAATTCATGAATCATACATACACCCATATACATAAAAGAAACTTAGGCACATGAACTTGATCTTGAAAACTAAATAGAGTTTTAGAGCAAAAATGATACCTCAAGCTGAAACTGAGCCGGTAGAGAATAAACGTGGATATCTAGCCATCATGTTTGCTTCGGCTTCCCACGTAGCTCCTTCAACCTGTTGATTCCTCCATAAAATCTTCACTGAAGCTACTTCCTTGTTCCTTAGCCTTCGAACCTCCTGCTGATTCCTCCATAAAATCTTCACTGAAGCTACTTCCTTGTTCCTTAGCCTTCGAACCTGGTGATCCAGTATTTCCACCGGAACCTCCCGTAACTAATGTTGTCCTTCACACTAACACTATCCACTAGAACAACTAGAGATGGGTCACCCAAACACCTCTTTAAGAGCAATACATGGAATATAGGATGAACATAAGCTAATTCTAAGGGCAACTCCAATTCATATACAACCTTGCCAACCCGTTTCAAAATCCGGTAGGGGCCAACATAACGAGGGCTGAGTTTTCCTTTCCTTCAAAACCGCATCAATCCCTTCATGGGAGATACCTTCAGAAACACCCAATCGTCCACCTCAAATTCTAATTCTCTACTTCTCACTTCGGCATAGGAATTTTGGTGACTTTGAGTTGTTTTCAACCTATCCCGTATGAGCTGAACCTTCTCTATAGCCTCATAGAATGAATTTAGTCCTATCATCATAGCTTCACCAACCTTGAACCAACCTATAGGTGATCTACATCTCCGCCCATAGAGAGCCTCAAACGGAGCAATCTGAATACTAGAATGGTAGTAGTTATTGTATACAAACTCGATAAGAGGCAAATGATCATCCCAACTACCTTTTTACGTCAATCACACATGCTCTCAACATGTCCTCGAGAGTCAGAATTGCCCGCTCCTTTGGACCATCCATTTGTAGGTGAAATGTTGTGCTGAGTACCAAGTCCCTTTTGAAACGACCTCTAAAACTAGGAGGAAAATTAAGTACCTCTATCTGATATGCTAGACAAGGGCACTCCATGCAATTGAACTAGCTCCTAGATATATAGTTTGGCATAATCCCCCGCCGAATATGTGGTTTTGACCGGTAGAAAATGGGCGGCCTTGGTCAACCTGTCTACCACAACCCAAATGGAGTCATATTGTCAAAGAGTGCGAGGCAACCCTATGAGAAAGTCCATATAAATTTCTTCCCACTTCGAAGTAGGAATACTGATATCCTGAAGAACACCTCCCAGTCTCTGGTGTTCGACCTTCACTTGCTTACAGTTTGGACTCTTAGCTACAAATTCTGCTATGTCCTTCTTCAAGCAATTCCACCAATAGACTTCCGTATGTCACAGTACATCTTGGTGTCACTTGATTGGATAGAATACCTGGATCCATGAGCCTCGTGCAACATCCGGCTCCTCAAATCATCCACATCTGGAATACATAAATGACCCTGATACCGAAGCACACCATCTCCCCCTTTGGAGAAGACCTCCACCTTCTGATTCTGAACGACTTCCCTTAACTTTACCAAAATCAGTTCCTCATCTTGCCTATCTTTTACATCAGTCACCAAAGACAATTCTGATCCATTTTAAATATTAACACCGCCATCGGTCGAGTCAACTAATCGAAATCCCAACCTTGCGAGCCGGTGCACATCTTTCACCAGCTCCTTTCCCTCACCCACATGGGACACACTCTCCATAGAGAGTCTACTAAGTGCGTCTGCCACTATATTGGCCTTACCTGAATGATAAAGGACACTCATATCATAGTCCTTGAGTAGCTCCAACCACCTCCTTTGCCAAAGATTGAGATCCTTTTGGTTAAATACATATTGTAAACTCTTATTGTCCATAAACACATCCATGTGGATCTCGTACAAATAATGTCACCATATCTTCAAGGCGAATACCACCGCAGCCAACTCAAGATCATGGGTCGGGTAATTCTTCTCATGAACCCTTAGTTGTCTGGAGGCATATGCTATAACTTTTCGGTGCTGCATCAATACACACCTAAGTCCGATTCTTGAAGCATCACAATACACCACGAACCCATTGGTACCCTCGGGCAGGGTTAACACCGGTGCTAAGGTGAGTCGAGTCTTCAACTCTTGAAAACTTCTCTCGCAAGCATGGGACCATAGGAATTTCACCTTGTTTTGGGTCAATTTGGTCAAAGGTGATGCAATCGATGGGAAAACTTCCATGAACCATCGATAGTATCCAACTAAACCCAAGAATCTCCGAATATACGAAGGATTCACAGTGTCTAGGACAATTCCTCACCGCTTCTATCTTTTGAAAATACACCTTTATGCCCTCACTTGATACCATATGGCCCAAAAACACCATTGAGTTCAAGCAAAACTCACACTTGTTGAATTTGGTATATAATTGGCGATCCTTGAGAGTTTGTAGCACCACCCTCAAATGAGCGGCATGCTCCTCCTCGCTCCATGAGTATATTAAGATGTTGTCTATAAACACAACCACAAACATATACAAGTATGGCTTGAACACCCTGTTCATCAAGTCCATAAAAGATATAGGAGCAATCATTAGTCAAAAAGACATAACTACAAACTCATAATGGCCATACCGCGTCCTGAAGGCTGTCTTCGAGATATCGCTCTCCCGAACTCTGAGCTAATGGTACCCATATTTGAGATCTATCTTCAAGAAGCACTTGGCATCCTAAAGATAGTCAAATAAATTATCAATCCTGGGTAGAGGATACCTGTTCTTGAAGGTGACTTTGTTCAATTACTGATAATCAATACACATATGAAGAGAACCATCTTTCTTTCGAAAAAAGAAAATCGGTGCACCCCATGGGGACTTGCTCAGTATAATGAAACCCTTATCTAATAGGTCCTTCAACTGCTCCTTTAACTCCTTTAGCTCGGCTAGAGCCATTCTGTAGGGAGGAATATATATAGGCTGTGTATCGGGAAGAAAGTCAATACAAAAGTCAATCTCCCACTCGGGAGGGATACCCGGTAAATTATCAGGAAGACTTCTGGATACTATCATACTACTAGGATAGACTGGATAGTTGGGGTCTCGGACGTCGCATTCTTAATCGTAACTATATGGTACACACAACCTTTGGAGATCCTCTTTCTAGCCTTAAGATAGGAAATGAAATGACCTACAGGCACAACTTAACTACCCTTCCACTCTAACACTGGCTCTCCCGGAAATCTGAACTCTACTGCCTGGGTTCTACAATTAACTGAAGCATAACATGCAAATAGCCAATACATGCTGAGGATGACATCAAAATTGGTCATGTCTAACGCTATCAAATCTGTTGAGGTGACTTTTTGAAGGACTGAGACTAGGAAACTTCTATACACCCATCTAACTACAACTAAATCACCTTCTAGAGTAGAGACTGAGAAGGGTTCTGACAAGACTTCGGGACTGACTCCAAAGCTACTAACCATATAAGGTGTCACAAAAGATAAGGTATCCCCCTGATCTAAAAAAGCATATACATCAAGATGGAAAACTCATAACATACCAGTGACTACATTTGGGGAGACCTCTTGCTCCTGGCGAGATGCTAAGGCATATAATCTGTTTTGGCACTGACCGCCACCTGTGCTGTTAGATGCCCCCTGATGTGCTGAGCATGCGGGTGGGGTTGCTGAACTAGAAGTTGGGCCTTATCCCCCATCATGGTCCTGTCTTGCTGTTGGGAAATCTCTAAGTATGTGTTCAGGCTTCCGACACCCAAAACAAGCACCTGAACCTACCAAGCACTGGCCCGTGTGCCCCCGACCATATCTGCGGCAAGTTGGGATACTAAAATTTGGGGGTTTGCTGCTCTGACCCCTCGAGCCTGATACTCGCCCCCTCTGCCTGGATGGAACACTCAACGCTGAAGATGCTAGGGCTAAAGATTTTTGGTGGGTCTGTTGTCGGTGCACACCACCTGACCTCGGTTGTGAGAATCCGTGACTATTAGTCCTAGCCCTATTAGCCCCCCTCTCTCTCATATGTGTCACCTCCATCTTCTTGGTGTTTAAGACTATCCAAGGGAATCCATACTAATGGAGCATAGCTGTCATGACCCGAGAGTAGACGTGGATTGTAGACATGGGACAAGAAACCCTGAGAGGCTCCAAGTCAACCCATGGCATAATCATCGCATGCAACTAACATGAGAAACATCTAACATCATGAACAAGTGGAAGAACTGACCAGAAACTGATATAAATCAAAACGAAAACTCAATAACATTTAAATACAACACTGATCCTGTCTAACAAGTCTGCAAACCTTCTAATAAACTGATGAGTTGCTAGGATAAGCCCACTGCTAAATCCACAAGTCTGAAAACTGAAAACAAGATAAAATAAGAATATAAACCATGTCCTCGGAAGATGAGAACTCACAGCTAGCAGTTGGAAGTGAAAGGAGCGTATCTAGTCACGCGGCTAGACCTGGAGACCTAGATCTATATCATAAAATAATATAACACAAGAGGCATGCGGTCAGCACTTGGAATGTACTGAGTATGAAGGAATGTAAACAAATAACTCATAAGCATCAATATACAAATAGGGAGTATTGTAAATCACCTGGTTAGTAATAGAACCGATAAGAGATACACAATCTGTACGATATCCACATATTCATATAAACATAGTCACATTATAGGTACATGCATTATTACAAGTTCAACTGGAGCACGAAGGTATTTATCTTAATGACACAGGGATGCAAAGTCACGACTGATATCAAAAGGGTCCCCGACTGCCCAAGGTTAACATTCTCACTAGAGAAAATCCCTGACTACCGAAGGGAGAGAAAACTCTAATGTAAGAAGTCACTGACTAGCTAGGGATGTTGGTCCCGAATGGATAGGAAAATACTCTTGCTAACGAGAAATCCTGATTGACTAGGGAAATACTCTTGCTAATGAGAAATCCCGAATGACTAGAAAAATACTCTTGCTAACGAGAAATCCCGACTGGCTAGAGAAATACTCTTGCTAACGAGAAATCCTGACTGACTAACATTAATCTAAATTGGAAGATCTAATCAGAGATAAGGATGATTTCTGATTTTTCATCATACAACATTTTCTTCAATGGGGTGGGGGCTACTTGATCTTGGGCAAATTTATATGCCCAAGTGATACTCAAAAGTACCATTTTAGCCTTGTTTATCTATCAATGTGTATACATTCTCATGTAATTGGTAATAAAATGTGAATTTATACTAACCAACATGATTAGCATTGTTTTGCAGGTAAAATGTAATTTTGGGAAGCTAAAATGCATGTTGGAGGATATCGGGGATGGACTTGGATGCGAGCAAGGGACAAGACATTGGACAGCATGAAATAAAGGGGCTCCGCGATGGATCCGCGTCGCGCTGCCATCGCGGAGGCCTTCTGCCTGGATGGGAATTTCGCCCCATTTCCAGAGAGGGTACGCGATAGGTCCGTGGCACGGTGGCTTGGCTCCACGTTGCACGTCGTGCCACGTTGGGATTTAATTCCTGGACCCCCAGTTCCAGTGAAGGTCCGCGTTCATAGCGTGTCACGGAGGCAGTGCTCCGCGATGCACTCCGTGACACGTTGCTCGTTATTCCGGGAAAAATTCCCACCAGTATAAATACAACACTTAGGTTCATTTTTCAATATTCTGACTGGGTGGAGCAAGAACGTGGGTTACAGGCAGTTGAGGGGATGAAAATATCAGGGTTTTTCTCTCTTTCTTTCTTCTTGAATTCAATTGCTTGTATGATTAACACTCATTTAAAGATGTTTAATCCACAAATGAGTGGCTAATTCCTCTTCTTGCTGAGGTTATGAACAATTGTGATGAAATGTGATCATTGATTCTTTGGTTTTTCATCTTTTCTTCCATGTTGTTCTATTAATTCTTGTTCTTACTGCATTAATGTGTGGCCTACGTTAATGTATATCTAAAAAGTCCGGTTTCACTCGAGAGAGCAAGAAATTGGAAAGTTATGAATTAATAGGATATGTTATTTACTTGGTTTGGGAAAATTGAGAATTGATTTACTTTCAGGATAGAAATATACCTGAAAGTCGTATTAGTCAATTTAGGAACCGGGTTTGTATGGCTAGAACATGAATTGCATTTAATCACAGAAATGTAGGTGGATGGTTCATGATTCTTAAGTGAGGTTAAATACGAGAGTTTTAATCTCTTGACAAATGTTCTTGGCTAGCAACCGGAGGAAAAGATTAACCAAATTATGATGATAATTAATTTCATTACATGTTCGTTTAACCTCAGCATGCTCTCATTCATAGTTCAGACTCACATTAGATAGTTATTTTAGCTTTAGCATAGAAATTATAAAACAAAATATCAAACTCTTGGTTAACTGTTGTCTGCATTTTTAGAATTAAAATATAGTACACTTGACCAATTTGCACTTCATCCCAGTCCTTGTGGGATCGATACTTGGCTTACTAAAGAAACTTTACTACTTGTTCGACCATGTGCACTTGCGTGTCATTTTATATACCCCACAAATCACGCGAACAGTACTTTCTAATGATATCAAGCCCAACAGTTGCAATATCATACTCATGCATTATCAACATTATTCACCTCATCATGGAATCCAATTTATAGCTATCTCAAGTATCTTTTGCAAATGAGCATTCTACAAGGTTACATTATGCACATGCTATTATGGTAATCAGATTTTCGGATTCATTTCATTCAACATGCAATATGAGATCTGTTCGGGCCTGCGTTTTATGGGTATATAACTACCCGCAAGTGCACGTGGTCGAACAAGTAGTAAAGTGGCTTAAGTAAGCCAAGTATCGATCCCACAGGGACTGGGATGAAGTGCAATCTGTTCAAGTGTACTATATTTCGATTCTAAAAATGCAGAAACAGTGTAACCAAAAGTTTGATATTTTGATTTATAATTTTTATGCTAAATCTAAAATAACTATCTAATGTGAGTCTGAACTATGAATGAGAGCATGCTGAGGTTAAACGAACATGTAATGAAATTAATTATCGATATAATTTGGTTAGTCTTTTCCTCCAGTTGCTAGCCAAGAACATTTGCCAAGAGATTGAAACTCTCGTATTTAACCTCACTTAAGAATCATGAACCATCCACCTACATTTCTATGATTAAATGCAATTCATGTTCTAGCCATACAAACCCGGTTCCTAAATTGACTAATACGACTTTCAGGTATATTTCTATCCTGATTTCAATTCCCAATTTTCCCAAATCAAGTAAAGATCATATCCTATTAATTCACAACTTTCCAATTTCTTGCTCTCTCGAGTGAAACTGGACTTTTTAGATATACATTAACGTAGGCCACACATTAATGCAGTAAGAACAAGAATTAATAGAACAACATGGAAGAAAAGATGAAAAACCACTATGATCAACAATCCATTTCACTACAATTATTCATAACCTCAGCAAGAAGAGGATTTAGCCACTCATTTGTAGATTAAACATCGTTAAATGAGTGTTAAACATACAAGTAATTGAATTAAATAAGAAGGAAAGAGAGAAAAACCTTGATCTTTTCGTTCCCTCAACTACTTGTAACCCACGTTCTTGCTCCACCAAGTCAGAATATTGAAAAATGAACCTAAGTGTTCTATTTATATTGGCGGGAATTTTTCCCGGAATAACAAGCAACGTGTCACGGAGTGCATCGCAGAGCACTGCCTCCGTGACACGCTACAGATGCGGACCTTCACTGGAACTGGGGGTCCAGGAAATAAAGCCCAACGTGGCACGACGTGCAACACGGAGCCAAGCTGTCACGCCCCGCCTTGGGGGGCATGACTGGCACCTGGTGCCCTACTACGACCTGACTCGCTGGACTGTTAAGACTGGGCACATCTGGTGCCTGGCTGGCTCTAACTCACATTTCTGGAAACAAAGGGCTATATAACGGCTTTAAACATAGCCCCCGGCCTATTGGCCTATAGCCTTCTGTACCTGTATTATCAGCTGACCAGAAACAAGGTAATTCAGGGGAACCTATGCGGGCCGACAAGGCCGCCATGCTGTCTAGTTATCTGCAATTCAATCATAACGTATTAAAAAGCTACGTGACCGACAAGGTCACCACTACTGAGAACTATGGCCCCACACGACCATCACAATAGAAAGAAGGAATGCTAACAACTATACGACTGCACGGCCTCTAATGACCGGCTCATCTGACCACAGGGAATATAAATAGACTGCAAGCCTCTAGGAAGGATAATAGAAATGATCGGGACAGGGCCCCGACCTACCCGTACTGTACAATAAAAAGAACTGGACTACACCTCTAGAAATTCAGTCTCTGGATGACAGGAGCTGAATACTCAACCGCTGATGGGGATCACGTAGTATCGCCTGCTCGTCTATGGGTACCTGCAGGCAAGTAATGCAGCGCCCCACTGGGCGTCAGTACCGCTGGTACTGAGTATGTAAAGCAACTGAAATAATATAACTGAAAACAACATCTGAAAGCAATAATATGACTGATGAAGATGAAGTAGAAGGAATAACTTAACTGTCTGATAATGTAAACCTTACCTTCTCACAATCTTTACTGGAAGGGATAAGAGTCACACCTGGAACGTATCGTGCTACTGCTGATCTACTTGCATCTAACATAACATGGCATAATATGAAATAACATAACATAGCACACACAAACCTTACCCGGCCCCCATAAGCCGGGAGGTACAACCAACACAGAATCTATACCCCTACCCTGGTCATCCCATCTCCTATAGTGGCTGTAAGCATCCTGCCGGTCCCAGGGTATGCACTTGGGCTCGCTGAGCCCCTGACTGTAACTGCATCTGAGTCCGAAGGACTCCTGAATCTGCACCCGGGCGTATCCACTCGACTGGGGTGTGTAAGGGCCGATCAAGGCACAAATATGGGGGAAAAACTGGCATCCCATCTTCGTCCCCTGGCGGGACGGCATGCCACTCCGTAGAGTGACGTATCCTCGTCCTCTGGCGGACGATTCGACACAGCTATTAACCCTGGGTGGTCATGGATGCTAGGTAATCCAACCCCAAACAACACAACAGTCTCAACTGGTAATACTGTCTGGGTATCTCACATGCTGAGGCTAATAGGGGTGAAGTATCATATATATTACATGCTGAGCTAATGATAGTAATTTGTACGTATGTAATACGTGCTGAGGCAGGTAAAGATATATGAATATGAATATAGTCTCCTGCCGGCTGTACTGGGCAAATGCTATATAAGACAATGTTTCTACTGAAAATTCTACTATTTACTAAGTTTCTGTATACACTATATGCTGGACCAGTGATAGAAATAGGTATATACTTAATACATGCTGAGACTGGAAATACTATATACGTATGTACGAATATAGTCTTCTGCCAGACTATACTGAGGCTAATGCTGAACATGATATAGACTTCCTGCTGAAACTATACTGTATACTGATTTTCTATAGTAATATGAGTTACTATTCCTGACATACTTTCTAAACTTTATTTTAGTCTACTATTCTATGTCTGAAATGCTTTACGGATACTAAACTACTCCGCGGGGTTTCAGCTGAACACAACAATATCTTAACGTAGCATATTACATCACATACTGACAGGTCTCGTACACGTTACAGCCCAATGCTTCTCATGTTGTACCAATGTTCATAATAACGCAATACTGAACTATACTGTATCTGAGATATTATCTGACTATCTGATGTTGCTTTACTAACTTTGATTCTGAGTATATGTATATCATAATATCATAAAAACATGCTTACTAAATTCAAACTACACTTAGTGTTTGACTTATAAGTTCTTTTTTCTGTACATCACGCTATCTATCATACTGGATTACTAACTTGCCGAAGGAATTAGCTTTACATACCTTATCCTTGAATTATTCGTCTGTCAGACGAGGCTCGGCCGGTACTTCACTGTTTTCTCCCAACTGCATTCATAAACATATCAATTAACACTAAATACAACTTTATTTCAAAAGGCAACGTCACTTTCGATATAGTTTATAGCCTAAACTTAGGCTTATCGAAAGACGGCCAGAAACTCGCTATTTTTCAGCGGCCCAGAAGGGAGAAATATTTACTTCTCATCTAGGAACACATAGACACTAATTTAGAGTAATTCAACTTACCTTAGCTCGGTGGCTCGACGATTCGTCGGCCGTATTTTACGAAACTGAATCCGTAGTAATGCTCTCTGCTGCTAAATACTTCAGTATCTAGGATTAATTTGAGTTTGGGCAGCGTTTGGCAGCGTAATCGGACGAAAATTATTTAATTTCTTCGTTCCTTTCTTCTCTCTCAGCGTTTGCCTCTGTTCTCTGGAAAATTTTTAAAGGTTATAGCATTTAAAACCGAAGTGGGGCTTTATATACTTGGGCCTAAACCTGGGCAACGTGTCACGGAGCCATCGCGGAGGCCTCACCTCCATGACACGCTGCCATCGCGGAGGGGCTCTGCCTCGGCTCCTCCCGCGATGGTTCGACGGGTTTCTCGTCCGTTCTTTTTCCAGGGCCTTTCTCTAGCACGTATGACCTTCAAATACGCTTAACCAACGTGCAAATAGGTGATCTAGATGCCGGGAATTCTACGGGGTATAACATTCTCCCCCCCTTAAGAACATTCGTCCTCGAATGTATACTGCCATCTAGAGGACTTACTTAGCTTACTTGTTTAGAAAAGTTTCGGCAGAGTATCCCCTGTAATATGGACTATAGCAAAAACCTGAAATGCAGAAAAGTCCAACACAGGCACTGCACGTAATATTCTAGGATCCACTGGATAACTAAATATCAATCTTTCTCATTTACAGACATACAACCATATGGTACTGCATGAGTAATAATACGGGCATACCTGTCGCCTAACTGGGCCTGAAATAGGTGAGGATATCTGGTCCTCATATCTTCCTCTGCTCCCCAAGTTATCTTCTCTCGGTTCTTGTTACGCCCTAATACCTTGATAAACGCAATATCTTTAGTGCGGAGTCTGCGAATCTATCTATCTAGGATAGCTACTGGGACCTCTTCATAGGCCAGCTTCTTCGTAACCTGGATATTCTGGACTGGGACTACTCTGGACGGGTCCCCTATGCATTTCCTCAGCATAGCTACATAACAGACCGGATATATGGATTCTAATTCTTGAGGCAAATTCAACTAATGGTAACTGCTCATTTTGGCTATTACCGAAATCTAGCACATGTCTTCGAGCGTCTGAATTGGGCGCTCAGCCTGCTCATCTGTCTGAGAATAGAACACTGTACTTAAATTAATCTGCGTGCCCAAACCTTTCTGAAATGATTGACAGAATCTAGCTGTAAATTGTGCTCCTTCGTCTGAAATAATGGATACTGGTATTCCATGTAATCTGACTACCTTTCTGATATACAACTCAGCATAATCTTTGGCCGAGGAAGTAGCTCTTACTGGCGAGAACTGAGCTAATTTTTGTCAATCTGTCACTTATCACTCATATAGAGTCATGTCTGTGTTTAGTACGGGGTAATCTTGCTATAAAATTCATATTCATCGCTTCTCATTTCCAAAGAGGCACAGCTATGTTCTAAACTAACCTGCCTGGTTTTTGATATTCTGCCTTCAACTGTTGGCAGTTAGGACACTGGGCTACCAGTAGTTCTTTTTAATGTCATGGTACCTCTTTGTCGTATTGGGATGAAGGGAATAGCGGGCGTAATGTACTTCGCTCATAACCTGCTGGCGATGCCCCAAAATATCTGGAGTACAAATGCGGCCTTTATATCGCCACACTTCATCCCCGGGTATTTGAAAATATGTCATCTCTCCTTACTGAATCTTGTGTTCAAGTTAAACCTGGCTAGGGTTTCTATACTACCGTTCCTTTACTTCCACCTCTAACCGCAATACTGCGATATTCTGTACTATCATTCTGTTATCCTTTATTTCTGCTATGCGAACGGCTAGACCGACTAACTAGTAAAATTCTCGGGTCTACTCCCGCTGTTCAGGCGGTAAGTATGCCAACTCCCCATAGATCTATGGCTAAGGGCGTCTGCTACCATGTTAGCCCTTCCTGGATGATACAAAATTTTCGCTCTTGTAAGGCATAAGCTACTGCAGCTAACTGGGTAATACCCAAGTCGTGGGTGAGATAATTCTTTTCACGTTTCTTCAATTGCCTGAAAGTATAAACTGTTACTTTACCATGCTGCACCAATCCTCTGTACCTTCTGGCGATACTAACACTGGAGCTGATGTTAACCTGGCTTTTAACTCTTGGAAGTTCTGCTCACACACCTCAGTCTACTGGAACTTCGCGGCCTTCTGTGTCAACTTAGTGAGAGGTGCTGTTTAAGGTGGAAAATCCTTCCATAGACCCTCTGCGGTATTCGACTAACCGCAGGGACTGTGTACTTCGGTCGGAGTGGTAGGTCTGGCTGTGTCTTCGCTATTTTGATTTTCTGTGTATTTGTCTGTACACCAACCTTCGACACAATGTGACCAAAAAAAGCTACTAAACTCAATCAAAATTTACATTTACAAAATTTGACATATAACTGACAGTCATACTGGTTTATTATACCGGAGAATCTGACAAGTAATCTACCGGTATAGTTAGAGCTTATCTGGCCTTCTGGCCGCTTGCTAAGGCTACTTATTGCTGGGATAACCTGAATGACTGTCTGCGCACCTTGTGCCTTTATCTGATCAGAGGGTCCTAATACTGATCATGATCTCTAATGATCTGGCTACATAACCTTAAATGACTGAATAGTCGGGTTGAATGACCCGAATGTGACAGTAGTCTAGTAATGCTCTAACTGTACTACTTGAGTACTTATAGTTCGTGCATCAGCGCCAACTCGTGGGCATCTAATTGCTCTGTTATTTTGCTTAAACCACTGTAGGGCTGGACTTAATCAACTTACTCCCAGGCGATCAGTCTCTGGATCTCCACGGGGAGTCTACTGATCCCCTGGTCTTAATAAACACTATGCTAGCAGGGTACCGTTAATTTCTTATGCCTCGTGTGTATCCACTTGGATTTATACTGCTATTCTGGGGAATTCTCGGTCTTATGAGCTATTCTGTAAATACTGGCCCTCTGCTAGGGCTCTGTATCTAAATACCTTACGAAAACCAGCTGAAATACTAGTCTATCACTGACTGCTGATGTGGACCCTTCCTTGGGGTACCCACGGGTATTCTGACTAGGATGGCCGGCTGACTTATGAGGTGTCCTACATAACAACTGCTAGGTTGGCTAAGGCCGACTGTCGCCCACAAGGCTGGGAAAACGACGTATGACCACTTAGCATGCTAGAACAATTCTAGTATTGCTAATCTCTGAAATTTGCCTATTCGGTCTCTAATCCTGGTTCCGGCAAATGCACTACTGTTACCGATCTTCAGGGATGCCTCCCTGCTGATGCAGGCGACAGCTGGTCGGTAGACTGTCTAACTGCGCCCTCATCATCTAGCCATCTGTCTTAGGTCAATAATTCTGGTAAGCTCCTAGAGCCTAGATCCGACAACAACACATGAATCTATCAACTTAATAACTGAGAACTGAGATAGTTTTTTATGACTTCATACGTAACTCATACTTAATCCGCCCTCTCTCTTCTTCTTTTCTTTTTTTTTATTCCCCCAATGCAATTTGTATAGGCTTTCTATTACTAATCAGCATCTGTGATTGTAGCCCTTATAGGCAGCCACTCACAACCTATCTATTATCTGTATATCTATATATCGCTAGCTACGTACAATATGTACTGATTTCTGCGGTAGTTCATAATCTCTGACAGGTTCTGCTGAGTCTCACATCGTACATGATACATTGCTTCTACGGCCTAATACCATCTCTTGCCCTGACTTATCATATCATTGCATTGCTACCCCATTCTGAAAGTAACATCATAAACATTCTAGTTATTGTCTGCTGTTTGAAATTCCGCCACTCTTGCGATGTGGGGGTCAACGTTCGAATCCTGTAGCCTTACTAGGCATATATTGAGAGCCCATGTCTATCTGCTGGGCCTTATCTCTAGGCCACACTAGATTAGAATTGCTGTATCGGTAACTTCTTAACTTTTCCATAGCGGACATACTGCGGTATTCTGAACCGCGATCTTACTGTCAGCGCGAAGCTTAATCCTTAATACAATACTTTATCAATCCGGAGTAGTTCTAATTTTCCCACAAGATCTGACATTCCTGCTTCTTCCTCTCATCTTGCTTAAACTGAACTCTAGGGTTCAAGGTACCTGCCTTTCATTGCTAATGAAATTACTGATCCAGCCTCGGCCTATACTCCTTCTGGCGTATATTCAAGCCCATCTGATTCACCTGACCTCTATATCTTTCGAGGTCACAACTAGATCATAACTATAATCTTATAGGTATGTCTTACTATCTGTTAGCGTACATGGCAGACTTGGCCTTTTTCTGACTCAAACTTGACTATTATTAGACATTCATCCCTAGCAGGTCTGTTACCCCTACTTCGGGTAAGCTAACAGTCTTACTTTCTTTACTGGCTTGTTATCATAAGGGTCTGTACAACTTACGTAATCATAAGGGCTCTCTATATTTTCTACTACTTACTAGGATCAATCAACCCTTTTCGTATTGCAACAATAAAAGCATTCAACTGTACCGCACCCAAAAAGATGTATTTGGGATTCCTGCATTCTTTTTCTCTTTCTTATACTTACCTGGTGGTCTGACCTTATCTGTAATCATAATCAGATCTTATATAACTAATAAGTAAATCAACTCATATGTATATTATACTTCTGACTTCCTATTCTGACGTTATCAACGTATACTAGGAATAATGCCAATAAAGGTATCACGCTGGGAGGTCTCTGATACCTCTTCCTGCTGCTGTAGTTATCATGTTACTGACGGATGCTCTCTTCCGTTGCTATTTCTGATCTTCTGCCTGTGATAGGATAATGCTGATCTGCCTTTGTATCTGAAATCAAGAATACGGTGAGTTTTCAGGGACTCAACCCTATACTGCACCGCTCTAAAGCACGACTGACTGTGAAAGAAGGGTAACCATCATATCATGCCTCGCAGCCTCCTGCCTATAGTATGTGGTGCACAACACATCCATAGACAAGACTCTACTTAGCACGACTTGCAGACTCCCTGGGATACGACCTGCTCTGATACCAAGTTTGTCACGCCCCGCCTTGGGGGGCATGACTGGCACCTGGTGCCCTACTAGGACCTGACTCGCTGGACTGTTAAGCCTGGGCACATCTGGTGCCTGGCTGGCTCTAACTAACATTTCTGGAAACAAAGGGCTATATAACGGCTGTAAACACAGCCCCCGGCCTATTGGCCTATAGCCTTCTGTACCTGTATTATCAGCTGACCAGAAACAAGGTAATTGAGGGGAACCTATGCGGGCCGACAAGGCCACCATGCTGTCTAGTTATCTGCAATTCAATCATAACGTATTAAAAAGCTACGTGACCGACAAGGTCACCACTACTGAGAACTATGGCCCCACACGACCATCACAATAGAAAGAAGGAATGCTAACAACTATACGACTGCACGGCCTCTCACGACCGGCTCATCTGACCACAGGGAATATAAACAGACTGCAAGCCTCTAGGAAGGATAATAGAAATGATCGAGACAGGGCCCCGACCTACCCGTACTGTACAATAAAAAGAACTGGACTACACCTCTAGAAATTCAGTCTCCGGATGACAGGAGCTGAATACTCAACCGCTGATGGGGATCACATAGTATCGCCTGCTCGTCTATGGGTACCTGCAGGCAAGTAATGCAGCGCCCCACTAGGCGTCAGTACCGCTGGTACTGAGTATGTAAAGCAACTGAAATAATATAACTGAAAACAACATCTGAAAGCAATAATATGACTGATGAAGCTGAAGTAGAAGAAATAACTTAACTGTCTGATAATGTAAACCTTACCTTCTCACAATCTTTACTGGAAGGGATAAGAGTCATACCTGGAACGTATCATGCTACTGCTGATCTACTTGCATCTAACATAACATGGCATAATATGAAATAACATAACATAGCACACACAAACCTTACCCGGCCCCCATAAGCCGGGAGGTACAACCAACACAGAATCTATACCCCTACCCTGGTCATCCCATCTCCTATAGTGGCTGTAAGCATCCTGCCGGTCCTAGGGTATGCACTTGGGCTCGCTGAGCCCCTGACTATAACTGCATCTGAGTCTGAAGGACTCCTGAATCTGCACCCGGGCGTATCCGCTCGACTGGGGTGTGTAAGGGCCGATCAAGGCCCAAATATGGGGGAAAAACTGGCATCCCATCTTCGTCCCCTGGCGGGACGGCATGCCACTCCGTAGAGTGACGTATCCTCTTCCTCTGGCGGACGAGTCGACACAGCTATTAACCCTGGGCGGTCATGGATGCTAGGTAATCCAACCCCAAACAACACAACGGTCTCAACTGGTAATACTGTCTGGGTATCTCACATGCTGAGGCTAATAGGGGTGAAGTATCATATATATTACATGCTGAGCTAATGATAGTAATTTGTACGTATGTAATACGTGCTGAGGCAGGTAAAGATATATGAATATGAATATAGTCTCCTGCCGGTTGTACTGGGCAAATGCTATATAAGACAATGTTTCTACTAAAAATTCTACTATTTACTAAGTTTCTGTATACACTATATGCTGGACCAGTGATAGAAATAGGTATATACTTAATACATGCTGAGACTGGAAATACTATATACGTATGTACGAATATAGTCTTCTGCCAGACTATACTGAGGCTAATGCTGAACATGATATAGACTTCCTGCTGAAATTATACTGTATACTGATTTTCTATAGTAACATGAGTTACTATTCCTGACATACTTTCTAAACTTTATTTTAGTCTACTATTCTATGTCTGAAATGCTTTACGGATACTAAACTACTCCGTGGGGTTTCAGCTGAACACAACAATATCTTAACGTAGCAATCACATACTGACAGGTCTCGTACACGTTACAGCCCAATGCTTCTCATGTTGTACCAATGTTCATAATAACGCAATACTGAACTATACTGTATCTGAGATATTATCTGACTATCTGATGTTGCTTTACTAACTTTGATTCTGAGTATATGTATATCATAATATCATAAAAACATGCTTACTAAATTCAAACTGGACTTAGTGCTTGACTTATAAGTTTTTTTTTCTGTACATCACGCTATCTATCGTACTGGATTACTAACTTGCCGAAGGAATTAGCTTTACATACCTTATCCTTGAATTAGTCGTCTGTCGGACGAGGCTCAGCCGGTACTTCACTGTTTTCTCCCAACTGCATTCATAAACATATCAATTAACACTAAATACAACTTTATTTCAAAAGGCAACGTCACTTTCGATATAGTTTATAGCCTAAACTTAGGCTTATCGAAAGACGGCCAGAAACTCGCTATTTTTCAGCGGCCCAGAAGGGAGAACTATTTACTTCTCAGCTAGGAACACATAGACACTAATTTAGAGCAATTCCACTTACCTTAGCTCGGTGGCTCGACGATTCGTCGGCCGTATTTTACGAAACTGAATCCGTAGGAATGCTCTCTGCTGCTAAATACTTCGGTATCTAGGATTAATTTGAGTTTGGGCAGCGTTTGGCAGCGTAATCGGACGAAAACTATTTAATTTCTTCGTTCCTTTCTTCTCTCTCAGCGTTTGCCTCTGTTCTCTGGAAAATTTTTAAAGGTTATAGCATTTAAAACCGAAGTGGGGCTTTATATACTTGGGCCTAAACCTGGGCAACGTGTCATGGAGCCATCGCGGAGGCCTCACCTCCGTGACACACTGCCATCGCGGAGGGGCTCTGCCTCGGCTCCTCCCGCGATGGTTCGACGGGTTTCTCGTCCGTTCTTTTTCCCGGGCCTTTCTCTAGCACGTATGACCTTCAAATACGCTTAACCAACGTGCGAATAGGTCATCTAGGTGCCGAGAATTCTACGGGGTATAACACAAGCCACCGTGCCACGGACCTATCACGAACCCACACTAGATTTGGGCTGAAAATTCCCATCCAGGAAGAAGGCCTCCGCGATGGCAACGTGACACGGCTCCATAGCGAAGCCCCTTTATTTTATTCTGTCCAATGTCCTTTCCCTTGCTCGCATCCAAGTCCAACCCCGATATCCTCCAACATGTATTTTAGCTTCCCGAAATTACAGTTTACCTGCAAAACAATGCTAATCATGTTGGTTAGTATAAATTCACATTTTATTACCAATTACATGAGAATGTATACACATTGATAGATAAGCAACGCTAAAATGGTACTTTTGAGTATCACTTGGGCATATAAATTTGCCCAAGATCACTTACCCCACACTTAAATCCTTGTTCGTCCTCGAACAATAATCCTACACTTCATGCAATTTACATCCCAACCTCGCTACTTTTGTTCGACAATTTAGGCTACGGTCATACCGATTATTCAATACAGCAAATCATCAAGAAAACATGCATGGTCCTATCAATGCAATGACCTTCAATACATCAAGACCTCCTAGACTTTAAGAATCGACTCTCGATATTGGCAAACTCATGCAAATCAGCTGATCAAGATATCCGACACGAAAATTAATCTTTCATCAAGCATGTGTTGTTATACCCCATAGGATTCTCGACACCTAGATGACCTATTCGAACGTTGGTTAAGCATGTTTGAAGGCCATACGTGCTAGGGAAAGGCCCGGGAAAAGACCGGACGAGCAACCTGTCGAACCATCGCTGGAGGAGCCGAGACAGAGCCCCTCTGCAATGGCAGCATGTCACGGAGGTGAAGCCTCCGCGTTGGCTCCGTGACACGTTGGCCTTGTCCAGGCTCAAGTATATAAAGGCCCACTTCAGTTTATTTTGGAATTAAATCATAAAATTTCCAGAAAACAGAGAGGAAAACCAGAGGAAGGAAAAAGAACGAAGAGGGTAATATAATTTCGTCCGATTACGCTGCCAAACGTAGTCCAAACCTAAATTAACCTCAGATACCGAGGTATTTAGCAGCAGAGAGCATTTCTACGCATTTAGTTTCGTGAAATACGACCGACGAATCGTCGAGCTACCGAGCTAAGGTAAGTAGAATTGCTCCAAACTAGTGTCTATGTGTTCCTAGATGCGAAGTGAGTATTTCTCCCTTCTGGACTTCTGGAAAATAGCGAGATTTTGACCGTCTTTCGATAAGCCTAAGTTTAGGCTATAATTATATCGAAAGTGACGTTGTTCTTTGGAATAAAGCTATATTTAGTATTAATTGACATATTTATGAATGCAGTTGGGAGAAATAGTTGAAGTATTGGCCGAGCCTCGTCCGACAGACGGATAGTTCGAGGATAAGGTATGTAAAGCTAGTTCCTTCGGCAAGTTAGTAGCTTTAGCCTTGTATAGTGCAATAAACTTCGTAGTAGAATTCCCGGAAGTTGAATGTTAAGTATTGTGCAAAGTTCAGTAAACCTAGTTTGCATTGTTATATCGTATTCAGTCTGGAAGTTAGAAAAGCATGTGCCCAAGGGCAGGTTAGTAGTTCAGATTCAGCACAGCCTATTATGTGAATAGCAAGCATGTCGTAGAATAAAAAGGAACAGATTTGCATAATAACAGTTAGTAAAGGAAGATCTGATAGACAGATAGTTTTATGGCTATAGACTAGCCATTCAGACAGATGGAATATTGGCTACAGGCTAGCCAACAGTTAAAGAAAGATTTCAGAATCAGTATAATCAGTAAAGAATAAGTTCAGTATAGAAATAGATCAGAATAAGAAGTTAGATTCCAGATAGTCTTTTCAGTTATACATGCTTGCTATTTTTATGTGCTATTTGTTTGTTGAGACTTGTTGTGGCATGTGGGCACCCTTTTAGCATCCCCACCGCCCCTGGGATTATAGTTGTGTCGATACCAGATTCAGATACCGCCACCAGCTGGGCGATGCCGTCCGCCTAGAGGCCGATGATGGCCGACCACCATGATAATACAGTCCAGACCACCCTGCTTGCAGGGGTAGTTCAGTTTACTCTGCGCAGAGCCAGTCCACCCTGTTTACAGGGGAAGAACACTCTGTGTGCGCTTGTGGCCGGGGGCTGTTTCAGATACAGATTTTTTTATAAAATCACCCTGTTGCGTGCTTGCACCCAGGGGAAGTTTTTATTACACACCCCGCGTGCACCTGCGCCCAGAGGTAGGAGTCTTCGGACTCAGACACAGTTTACTGTCAGAGGCCAAGGCCTGAGCTATGTACCCAAGGGGACCGGTAGGAGGAGCTCACAGTTATCAGATGAGTGGAGTGACTTAATTTTGGTTGGTTTAGACCCGGGTAGGGGTAAATAGATTGTGTGTTGGTTGGCACCTTCCGGCTTATGGGGGTCGGTCAGGTATTGTATGTATTATTATGTATACCTCTATGTGCTATTAGATACTGATAGACAGTGGGACGACACGACATCAGGTACGTTCAGTTTAGTTATAGAATAAATAAACTCTCCTTAGTTATTCTCAGCCAGTTAGACTCAGCCACCTTATGCTCATATGTCATGTTACTGTTGTTATTCATTTCAGTTGTGTATTTCAGTTGCTTTACATGCTCAGTACCTGTGGTACTGACGCCCAGTGGGGCGCTGCATTACTTGCCTGCAGGTACTCATAGACGAGGAGGCGATCCCTCGTGATTCCAGTCAGCTATTGAGTATTCAACTCCTGTCATTCGGAGACTGAATTCCAGAGGTGTATTTCGTCTTCTTTTGTTTTACAGTACGGGTAGGTTGGGGCCCTATCCCGATCATTTCTATTGTTATTCCTAGAGGCTTGCAGCCTGTATATATTCCTTGTGGTCAGTCGAGCCGGTCGTGTGAGGCCATGCAACTTGTTATAGTTATTTGTTATTTCTGTTCCTGTTGGTCGTGTGTAGCCATAACCTGTCAGTAGTGGTGACCTTGCCGGTCACGTAATTATTTAGCATGTTATTGTTGAGTTACAGAGAACTAGATAGCATGGTGGCCTTGTCGGCCCGCATAGGTTCCCCCGTAGTAGTATGTTTCTGGTTAGCTGTTTCCCAGGTGCAGGTGGCTATAGGCCTGTTGGCCGGAGGCTGTGTTTACAGCCGTTATATAGCCCTTTGGTTCTAGTAATTCGAGTTAGACCCAGCCAGGGACCAGATGTGCTTCGGCTCACCAGATAGCAGTCTAGGTCCTACTAGGGCACCAGGTGCCAGTCATACCCCCCAGGGAGGGGCGTGACAAACTTGGTATCAGAGCATGTCGTGTCCCAGGGAGTCTGCAAGCCGGGCTGAGTAGAGTCTTGTCTATGGATGGGTTGTGCACCACATACCATAGGCAGGAGGCTGCGAGGCATAATAGGACAGTTACCCTTCTTTCCATACTCAGTCGTGCCTAGCACAGTACAGTATAGGGTTGGTTCTTTTGAAACTTACCACCCTCTTTGTTTACAGATACTCTGGCAGACCAGTGGCACCTAGCTACAGGCAGGAGATTGGATACAGCAGCGGGTGAAGGCACCAGTAGGATGCCTCATTTACAGCCAGATTTAGCCCGGTCTGAGAGCGATACGGAGGTGTCATCTCGACCCTCCCAGCAGTCTCTGCCTCGCCAGACACCACTTGAGGCAGCACCGCCTCCCACAGCTCCTGCACCCACTTCATCTGATCAGGAGCTACGTAGTGTGGTGGTTATGTTAACCCAGATGCTGGCTACTCAGTGTCAGCCAGTACGACCTGCAGCTACAAAATCTCTAGATGGGCCTGGTAGTTCCAGGGTCAGAGAATTCTTGGCGTTGGGACCCCCTCAGTTTACAGGGTCGGATTCAGCAGAGGACCCTCAGGACTTTTTGGACCAGATGCAGAGGATCTTTAGAGTCATGCACGTAACCCCAACAGAATCAGTTGAGTTAGCCGTGTTCCGGTTAAGGGATATTGTTGTTTTGTGGTACGAGAGTTGGGAGAGATCTCGGGGAAGAGATGCAGCCCCTCCTACTTGGTCCAGCTTCTCAGAGGCCTTCCTGGACCACTATTTACCCCGGGAGGTCAGACAGGCCCGGATGGACCAGTTTTTACACTTGGAGCCGGGGGCCAGGAGCGTTCGTGAGTATTCTTTACAGTTCGACTGCTTAGCCCGCTATGCTCCAGCATTTGTGGACACCATGTCGTCCAGAGTCCACCGCTTTATTATGGGCGTGAATCCAGAGTACATAGAGACGTGCATGACAACTACTTTGAGAGAGGATATGGACATAGCCAGGGTACAAGCCTTCGCACAGACAATTGAGGGCTTGAGACAGCGGCAGCGGGGTGATAGACAGGTGACTTCAGAGCAGCACCATAGAAGCAGACCCGCTGAGATTCGAGGGGAAATCCCTAGGGGGCCGAGACCACGGTTTACAGATAGGCCACCCAGATCTTTACCTCTGGTACAGCAGCAGAGAGGCAGGTTTGTTCGCCGGAGTTAATAAGAGTCCGGTAGCAGTTCACGGACAGTAGCCTCACCTCAGCAGCAGAGGGTAGAACAGAGTAGATTTGCAGCTACCCCTTGTCCTATATGCCACCGACTACATGATGGAGCCTGCAGGCAAGGCCTTCCATGGTGCTATTACTGCGGACACGAAGGGCATTTAATGAGAGATTGTCCATCCAGGGGACAGGGTAGCCGGGATGATTTGGATAGAGCATCAGCAGGGCCACGAGTTCCAGCAGCCTCAGCAGGGCGCAGACCCTCAGGTTTAGTAAATAGGGGCCGAGGTAGATCAGGAGCCTCTGGCTCAGGTGCAGGCCCCAGCCGTACCTATGCATTACCAGGGAGGCAGGATTCAGAGGCATCTCCTGACATAGTCACAGGTACATTGATTATCTGCTCATACCCTGTTTATGTACTGATTGATCCAGGATCCACCCTATCGTATGTTACCCCGTTTGTGGCACGTAAGTTCAATATTGCACCAAAATTATTACAGCAGCCTTTTTTGGTATCCACACCCGTCAGTGACTCGATTGTGGCTAGCAGAATTTAACGGGGGTGTACAGTAGAGGTTACAGTGAAGAACAAGTACCCGCTTCCCAGGATTTATGATTTATTTGATCAGTTACAGGGAGCCAGATACTTTTATAAGATTGACTTGCGGTTCGGATATCACCAAGTTCGAGTTCGTGAGAGAGATATTCCCAAAACGGCGTTCAGGACCCGATATGGACACTTTGAATTTCTAGTTATGTCCTTTGGGTTAACGAATGCCCCAGCAGTATTCATGGACCTGATGAACAGTATTTTCAGACCTTTCCTGGACTTGTTCATAATAGTGTTTATTGATGATATTCTGGTGTATTCTCGCTCTGAAGCAGATCACCGAACTCATTTGCGGACAGTGCTCCAGATCCTCAGGGACCGCCAGTTATATGCTAAATTCTCTAGGTGTGAGTTCTGGCTTAATTCAGTAGCCTTTTTGGGGCATATTGTGTCGGATGCTGGTATACAGGTTGACACGCAGAAGATAGAAGCAGTCAAATCATGGCCCAGGCCTACCACTCCGACCGAGGTCCGTAGTTTTCTGGGATTAGCGGGATATTACAGGAGGTTTGTTGAGGGATTCTCTACCATAGCAGTGCCTCTGACTAAACTGACGCAGAAAGCAGCAAAGTTTCAGTGGACAGAGGTATGCGAGCAGAGTTTCCAGGAGTTGAAAGATAGATTGACCTCCACCCCAGTGTTAGCCTTGTCGGAAGGTACAGAAGGTTATTCAGTATATTGCGACGCATCAGGCGTTCGGTTGGGTTGTGTGTTGATGCAGCATGGTAAGGTGATTGCATATGCCTCCAGATAGCTGAGGGAACACGAGAGGAATTATCCTACCCACGACCTGGAGTTAGCCGCAGTGATCCACGTCTTGAAAATGTGGAGACACTACCTGTATGGCATACATGTTGATATTTTTACAGATCACAAGAGCCTACAGTATATCTTCACTCAGAGGGAGCTGAATCTGCGGCAATGTTGCTGGTTGGAGTTGTTAAAATATTATGATGTGAACATTCTGTACCACCCGGGAAAAGCTAATGTTGTAGCAGACGCTCTCAGTCGAAAGTCCATGGGGAGCTTGGCTTATTTGCAGCCCGAGCAGCGGGAATTGGTCAAGGAGATACATCAGTTAGCTAGCCTAGCCGTTCGTGTAGCAGAAACAGAGGACGGTAGAGCGGTGATTCAGAACACTACCGTGTCATCGTTGGTTGTGGAAGTGAAAGAACGACAATTTGAGGATCCTGACCTAGTTCAGCTTAAAGATTACATTCCGCTAGGGATGGCGCCAGGGTTCCGGGTAACAGAGGATGGAGTGCTGCGTTGTAAAGATCGTTTATGTGTTCCCAATGTTTCAGACCTCCGCCAGCGGATTATGAACGAGGTACATTACGCCCGTTATTCCCTTCACCCCGGTGCGACCAAAATGTACCATGACATCAAAGAGAACTACTGGTGGCCAGGTATGAAAAGGGAAGTTGCTGAATTTGTAGCCTAGTGTCCTAACTGCCAACAGGTGAAAGCAGAACATCAGAAACCAGGCGGGTTAACTCAGGACATAGCTGTGCCTCTCTGGAAATGGGAAGTAGTGAATATGGATTTTGTGGCAGGATTACCCCGTACCAGACACAGACATGACTCTATATGGGTAATAGTTGACAGATTGACTAAATCAGCTCTTTTCCTGCCAGTAAGAACTACTTTCACGGCTGAAGATTATGCGGAGTTGTATATCCGAGAGATAGTCAGATTGCACGGAGTGCCAGTATCCATTATTTCAGACAGTGGAGCGCAGTTTACGGCTAGGTTTTGGCAATCATTCCAGAAGGGACTGGGGACACAGATTAATCTAAGCACAGATTTCCACCCTCAGACAGACGGACAGGCTGAGCGCAATATTCAGACGCTCGAGGATATGCTACGAGCGTGTGTGCTAGACTTTGGTGGTAGCTGGGACGAGAATTTGCCGCTGATAGAATTTGCTTATAATAATAGCTATCACTCGGCTATTCAGATGCCACCTTTTGAGGCTTTATACGGGTGAAAGTGCAGATTGCCGGTTGGCTGGTTCGAAATAGGGGAATCAGCGATAATTGGGCCAGACATTGTTCAGCAGTCAGAAGAGAAAGTCAAGCTTATCAGAGAACGCCTATTGAGTGCACAGAGTCGCCAGAAATCATATGCAGATGTACGACATAGAGACCTTAAGTTCAATGTGAATGACTAGGTATTTCTGAAAGTGTCTCCGATGAAAGGGGTGATGAGATTTGGTAAGAAGGGTAAACTCAATCTGAGATTTGTTGGGCCTTATCAGGTTCGTCGGAGGATAGGCCGAGTAGCATACGAGTTGAACTTTCCCCCAGAGCTAGAATCCGTTCATCCCGTCTTTCATGTGTCCATGCTGAGGAAATGCATAAGAGACCCATCCAAAGCAGTCCCAGTCCAGGATATCTAGGTTACCGAAGAGCTGACCTATGAAGAGGTTCCAATAGCCATCCTGGACAGGCAGGTTCGTAGATTGAGAACTAAGGATATTGCATCTGTCAAGGTATTGTGGCGTAACAGGAACCGAGAGGAAATGACGTGGGAAGCTGAAGAAGATATGAAAGCTAGATATCCTCACCTATTCCAGGCCTAGTCAGGCAACAGGTATGTCCGTATTATTACTTATGTAGTACCTTATGGTTGTATATGTATAAGTGAGAAAGACTGATGTTTAGCTGTCCAGTGAATCCTAAAGCATTGCGTGCAGTACCTATGTTGGACTTTTCTACATTTCAGGTTTTTGCTATAGTCCATAATACAGGGGAGACTCTACCGAAATTTTTCAAGATAGTAAGTTGAGAAGTCCCCTAAATAGGAGTTCACATTCGAGGAAGAATGTTCTTAAGGGGGGGAGAATGTTATACCCCATAGGATTCCCGGCACCTAGATGACCTATTCGCACGTTGGTTAAGCATGTTTGAAGGCCATACGTACTAGGGAAAGGCCCGGGAAAAGACCGGACGAGCAACCTGTCGAACCATCGCGGGAGGAAACGAGGCAGAGCCCCTCCGCGATGGCAGCATGTCACGGAGGTGAAGCCTCCGGTTTGGCTCCGTGACACGTTGGCCTTGTCCAGGCTCAAGTATATAAAGCCCCATTTCGGTTTATTTTGGAATTAAATCATAAAATTTCCAGAAAACAGAGAGCAAAACCAGAGGAAGGAAAAAGAACGAAGAGGGTAATATAATTTCGTCCGATTACGCTGCCAAACGCAGTCCAAACCTAAATTAACCTCAAATACCGAGGTATTTAGCAGCAAAGAGCATTTCTACGGATTTAGTTTCGTGAAATACGGCTGACGAATCATCGAGCTACCGAGCTAAGGTAAGTAGAATTGCTCCAAACTAGTGTCTATGTGTTCCTAGCTGCGAAGTGAGTATTTCTCCCTTCTGGACTTCTGGAAAATAGGGAGTTTTTGACCGTCTTTCGATAAGCCTAAGTTTAGGCTATAATTATATCGAAAGTGACGTTGTTCTTTGGAATAAAGCTTTATTTAGTATTAATTGACATATTTATGAATGCAGTGGGAGAAATAGTTGAAGTATTGGCCGAGCCTCATCCGACAGACGGATAGTTCGAGGATAAGGTATGTAAAGCTAGTTCCTTCGGCAAGTTAGTAGCTTTAGCCTTGTATAGTGCAATAAACTCCGTAGTAGAATTCCCGGAAGTTGAATGTTAAGTATTGTGCAAAGTTCAATAAACCTAGTTTGCGTTGTTATATCGTATTCAGTCTGGAAGTTAGAAAAGCATGTGCCCAAGGGCAAGTTAGTAGTTCAGATTCAGTACAGCCTATTATGAGAATAGAAAGCATGTTGTAGAATAAAAAGAAACAGATTTGCATAATAACAGTCAGTAAAGGAAGATCTGATAGATAGATAGTTTTATGGCTATAGACTAGCCATTCAGACAGATGGAATATTGGCTACAGGCTAGCCAACAGTTAAAGAAAGATTTCAGAATCAGTATAATCAGTAAAGAATCAGTTCAGTATAGAAATAGATCAGAATAAGAAGTTAGATTCCAGATAGTCTTTTCAGTTATACATGCTTGCTATTTTTATGTGCTATTTGTTTGTTGAGACTTGTTCTGGCATGTGGGCATCCTTTTAGCATCCCCATCGCCCCTGGGATTATAGCTGTGTCGATACCAGATTCAGATACCGCCACCAGCTGGGCAATGCCGTCCGCCTAGAGGATGATGATGGTCGACCACCATGATAATACGGTCCAGACCACCGTGCTTGCAGGGGTAGTTCATTTACTCTGCACAGAGCCAGTCCACCCTGTTTACAGGGGCAGAACACTCTGTGTGCGCTTGTGGCCGGGGGCAGTTTCAGATACAGATTTTTTTATAAAATCACCCTGTTGCGTGCTTGCACCTAGGGGAAGTTTTTATTACACACCCCGCGTGCACCTGCGCCTAGAGGTAGGAGTCTTCGGACTCAGACACAGTTTACTGTCAGAGGCCAAGGCCTGAGCTATGTACCCAAGGGGACCGGTAGGAGGAGCTCACAGTTATCTGATGAGTGGAGTGACTTATTTTTGGTTGGTTTAGACCCGGGTAGGGGTAAATAGATTGTGTGTTGGTTGGCACCTTCCGACTTATGGGGGTCAGTCAGGTATTGTATGTATTATTATGTATACCTCTATGTGCTATTAGATACTGATAGACAGTGGGACGACACGACATCAGGTACGTTCAGTTTAGTTATAGAATAAATAAACTCTCCTCAGTTATTCTCAGCCAGTTACACTCAGCCACCTTCTGCTCATATGTCATGTTACTGTTGTTATTCATTTCAGTTGTGTATTTCAGTTGCTTTACATGCTCAGTACCTATGGTACTGACGCCCAGTGGGGTGCTGCATTACTTTCCTGCAGGTACTCATAGACGAGGAGGCGATCCCTCGTGATTCCAGTCAGCTATTGAGTATTCAGCTCCTGTCATCCGGAGACTGAATTCCAGAGGTGTATTTCATTTTCTTTTGTTGTACAGTACGGGTAGGTCGGGGCCCTGTCCCGATCATTTCTATTATTATTCCTAGAGGCTTGCAGTCTGTATATATTCCTTGTGGTCAGTCGAGCCGGTCGTGTGAGGCCGTGCAGCTTGTTATAGTTATTTGTTATTTATGTTCCTGTTGGCCGTGTGTGGCCATAACCAGTCAGTAGTGGTGACCTTGTCAGTCACGTAATTATTTAGCATGTTATTGTTGAGTTACAGAGACCTAGACAGCATGGTGGCCTTGTCGGTCCGCATAGGTTCCCCCGTAGTAGTATGTTTCTGGTTAGCTGTTTCCCAGGTGCATGTGGCTATAGGCCTGTTGGCCAGAGGCTGTGTTTACAGCCGTTATATAGCCCTTTGGTTCCAGGAATTCGAGTTAGAGCCAGCCAGGCACCAGATGTGCTTCGGCTCACCAGATAGCAGTCTAGGTCCTACTAGGGCACCAGGTGCCAGTCATACCCCCCAGGGCGGGGCGTGACATGTGCCCTCACAAAATTTTAAGCAGGGGCATGTAAACACAATTTCGCTCTCTCTCCCAAAAGAATTCACACGCATCATGTCATGACCCATAAGCTTGCCCTTAGTGTATTACTCCACTAATATAAAGAAGTGCGATGTAAGATCACGTAGGACTTTAACTGGTTGTAATGGAGGCTACGGAACTAGTAAATATTGGGTTGGCCAATAATAGCCACTAGCATCCTTAAGCGCCTTTTCAACACATCCCATCAACTCATGGACATTGTTTCTTTTTTTCCATCATCCCATTCTTGATGTTTTTCTTTAGTTTGGCCCATCGTATTGAGCACACTTCACACAACACAAAGATTATTCATGCACCTTCTTTAAAGTTTATTTATAGCAAGTGCACCTTCAACCTTTTCTTTTCTTCTATCACTTTGCTTTTCTTTTTCTTTTCACCATTCTCACTCTTTGACACTTTGGGAAAATGCTTTTCTCTTCTTAAGCGCTTAAGAGTTTTGTATCGACTTTACGGCTAATGAAAAGACGTGTCTCCTCGTCTGTGGGGACGTCATCATCCGTGGGCTCTACAAATGCTTGCCCTACTCGGCATAGAGCCCTGGCGTTCTCGCCGAAGGGGTAGTCTAGCTCGAGCTGCCATAGCTCCTCCTCTGTCGCCGGCCTCCCGCCTATCCTCAGCTGGAGCATCTGCATCCCATACATTCGAGCCATATACTGATCATCACGAGCATGTCGCTTGCCAAGTGTAAGCACTGGCCCGTGGGTGGTGTCGGGTGCCTTAGTTTTAGTAACATCTAAGGCCCGCCGCTCCATCTGCGGGATATAGTCAAGGGCCTCTTCCTCGACATCTAGGCCCCTGAGAAAGGTGGTGAGTAGTCCACCAAAGCCATACCTGTGCCCCTGATGAAACCGGGCTCTCTTCATGGCGGAGATAATCACCGCCCCCACGTTGATCTCCAGTCCTTTCATCAGGGCGTACACCTGGCATATACGATCCCGGGTCACATCTGTCATATGTACCCCCGGGATGAGGCAGGAATAGACAATCTTCAGCCATATTCTGGCTTCCCTGTTCATCTGTGAATAGGGAAAAGTCTGGTGGTAGCCCCTCTCTTTGTGTCTGCTCCATCTAGCTGTCGATCGGGTCCCACACAAGGTGCGTCTGATGTCCGCATACGGTGGGGTAATGTTTAGCTGTCGGAGCACGTGGGCGTCTGTGTCCCGCGCTCCTATGATGGCATTGAGGTGGTGGGGCTCCAAAGTGACTATTTTCCCTCTGATTTTGATGGTGTGACTTCTGATAGTCGGGTTCCAGTTGGCATAGAATTCCCGAACCAAGTGCAGATTGCATTCCTTGGGCTCTTCAAAGATGAAGTTGAGCCCAGCTGCCTCGATTCGGTGGACCATCCTAGGGAACTCCTGTGCCAATGGTTCCCATGCTATGTGCTCCTCGGGGAAGTATTTGTTTTCTTTGTGCTTTGCGTACCACTTCTTCCCCTCATCCGTCACCCATCTTGTTCCGTATTGGCGGCGTTGGCCGCGTGGAACTGCTGGTGCTGCTGGGACTGCTGTGCCCAGTCTGATTCGCTTCCTTCCGGCACCCGAAGTTGATGCGCCTTTCCCTTTCTCTTACCTGCTTGCCATTTTACCTGTCAACCCAAGTAGACAAGATCAATGTTAAGCTAACGGATATTAACTTCGGCTAAGGTCGGGTTAAGCTAGGTTACCCCACACTTAGTCCTTAGCTACAGTTACAACAATACGGCAAGATCATACTTATTTACACACAATAACCAACTATACAATCATGCTTAGTGCGTTTGAAGAATTCGATGGTATATCTTCTGTGTACTACTCAAACTTCGTACAGCTAATCACAATCACTACCATCGCTAAAATTTTATCCATCGCACTTAGCAAGGAAAAACAAAGAAATGAAAACAACAACAAAAATTTATCTACACGAACCTATACAACCAACCCAATTCTTGCAAAATTTCACTATTTCCCTAACCCGAGAATCCGTCGGTCTTTTAACATGATAACAACTAGCACACCGACTCATCTCACTCAACATGTACATTCCGGCATGAATTTCACAAGTTCACTACGTTATTCACTTCAAATTCAAAAACAAGCCCTAGAAATGATATTATCAAGAAAATTCGATTAATTTATGCAATTAATGAGTTAAAGCAATCATAACAACATTCCGAACATTCATCAACAACAATTCAATTGAATTCATGCTTAATTTCTACTTAGGGCAATTTAGCTCACCTCACATGCTCAATATCGAAGAAAATCGACAAGAAATGAGATGGAATCGAAGAACATACCTTGAAGTTGAAGAATTTACGCAAACTTGATGATTTTCTTATCCTACTCCGTGTCACGTTGAAGGGGGATGGGTTTTGGGGGGTTTTGGTCACAGAGTGATTGAAAAATAAGGGAAAGGGAGGGTTTTTCGGGGTTAAAAAGTAGGGAAATCGCGCGGGTTACCTGGCGACCCGGTGTGACCCGTCACGATATACACGACAACGTGTCACGGAGTGCATCGCGGTGCACTGCCTCCGTGACACGGAGCCATCGCAGGCCTTTTCTGGAAATTTTTAAAAAATCCGAATTATACCTCAACGTGTCACGGAGGGTAACGCGGAGGTCCACCTCCGTGACAGGGAGTTATCTCCCCAGCTCACTGTTTTGCCACTTTTTGTTAATTTTCATACCTCAAATTTTCCCTTGCGATTCTGTGCATATTTTCCTCCGTTTGACCTGAAATTCATCTCACTATACAAAATTGGTTAGCATTATAGGTTTCACTCTAAAAAAATTAAAACAAAAACAAAAACTAAAATTTTGTAGTAAATCAAGAAAAAGAAAAAGAAAAATCTATTTACACTTTACAAAAAGGAAGAAAATTTTTTTCACGGGCTGCCTCCCGTGCAGCGCCTGGTTTACCGTCGCGGCTCGACGTCGTTAAGCTCAGTTGTCCTCTAGGGTGATGGATGATTTCCCTTGATCACCGTCCTCCTCCCAGTAGTGCTTACACCGATCCGGTGGTTTTCCCATTAACTCTCGTGAATCCTTAATCTGCTCATCATCACCTTCATCAATCACATTGATCACCGAGAGTTCTTCCTGCACCATCGGGAGCTTGGGTGCCTTGTACACATCGAACACCTCCACCTTGTCGTGTGCTCGCATTGTTAGCTGCCCTGCAGCTACGTCAATTAGTGCTTTCCCGGTCGCCAAGAAAGGACGTCCCAAAATAAATGGGACTTCCGCATCTGGTTCAAAATCCAGCACGACAAAATCTACCGGCAAAATTAGGGAGCCAACTTGCACTAGAACGTCCTCCACAATGCCATCAGGTCTGGCTAAGGATCGATCCGCCAATTGCAAGATTACTGTTGTGGGTCTAGGACTCCCTAGACCCAACTTTCTGAATACCGATGACGGCATCAAATTTATGCTCGCTCCCAAATTACACAATCCACGAGCTCGGATGCTCTGCCCAATAGTAATCTGTATAGTAAAGCTCCTAGGGTCTTTGAGCTTTGTGGGCAGTCTGTTTTGAATCCGGGAAGTGCACTCCTCCGTTAGAGCCAACGTACCATACGCAGTCAACCGACTTTTGTTTGCCACGATGTCCTTTATATACTTAGCATATTTTGGCACTCCCTGCAAAACATCAACAAGAGGTAAGTTAATATGTACCTGTTTCAGCACCTCCATGAATTTCTTGAAACACGCCTCCTCCTTGTGTTTCTTTAATCGTTGAGGGAACGGGGGTGGTGGTCTTTCTGATTCAGCTTCCTTAGTCTTCCCCCTTTCAGTACTTTGCTCCCTCTCAACTTCTACTGCTCCCGATTGTTGAGGTGGTCTTTCTGGTTCCACCTCTTTCAGCTGCAAACCACTCCTTGTGGTCACTGCATTCACCTGCTTGGGATTGGGATCTGTGTCGCTCGGAAGTCCTCCTCTAGGCCTTGTGTTTTGGGCTCCAGCAAATTGCCTAAATTGATATTCAAGTGCCTTGGTAGCTAACTGGTTGTTTTTCACTTCGGCTGCCAATTTCACATAGTCATCCTGCAATTGAGGTTGGTTAGCTATCATGGTCTTGAACATCTCCTCAATGCTGGGTGATGGTGGTGGAGGAGGTGCATTGTTGTTTCTGAATTGTGCTTGATAATTCTGCTGCCCTCCTTGGTTCCTTTGCACACCCTGACCCGAACTTTGCCCCTGATGGTTGTTGCTACCCCAGGAGAAATTAGGGTGATTCCTCCAATTGGAATTGTAGCTATTACCATACTGTTGGTGGTTCATTTGTACATTACCCACAAAGTTTACCGAGTCAGGATTGGCTCCACAACACTCAGCTTAGTGCTCACTGCTTCCGCACAATTCACACCATATCTGCTGCACTGCATTAACTGGGGCTTGAGGCTGGTTCATTGTCATGTTGCTGAAGTGGGTGTTAAGTTGATTTTGCAATGCAGCTATCTGTGCAGCAATAGCTGTAAACCCATCCACTTCTAGCACTCCTACTGCTTTCCTTGTCCCGCCTCTTGATGAATTAGCATTCCATTCCGAATTGCCCAGCGAAATACGGTTCAAAAAGGTATACAGCTCCTCATAAGTTTTCTCCAGCGCTTGTCCTCCAGCTGCCGAGTCTAGCAATATTTTGGTGTGGGGTTCCAAACCCTCTATAAAAGTGTGCACCAACACATCATTTGACTGATGATGATGAGGACAATCCCGCAACATGGACTTGAATCTCTCCTAGGCCTGATATAAATTCTCTCCCTCTCTCTTCTTGAAACTTAGAATTTGACTTCTAAGTCTTGCTGTTTTACCGGAGGGAAAAACCGTATCAAGAATTTCCTTGCAAGATCATCCCACGTAGAAATAGAATTCGGTGGCTCAGCTTTCAACCACCTCTTGGCTTCTCCCAATAGAGAAAATGGGAACATTGTAAGCCGGACATAATCTGATGACACTCCAGCGGGGATGTAAGAGTCACTTATCTCCAAAAAATTTTGGAGATGCTGTTGTGGATCTTCATGAGGGAGATCGGTAAACTGCCCGCTAGTGTGCAACAATTGCACCATATTCTGCTTACGTTCAAACCTCCCTCTTGGCTCAGGTTTGTGGATGCTAGATGTGACATTATTAGCATGTGGGATTGCCACCTCGCGAACCGGCCGAGCTGCTACTTCTTCGGGCACTAACACTGCCCGGACTACCGGTGGATTCTGTTGTTGCTCCATGATCGTCTGTCTGAGCAACTGCAGCTTTCTTTCTAGAGCTTCTCTCCGTTTATTATGAAATATTCTTTCTGGCTCTATATACGAGTCCACGAGCTCCTTGTCTCTTGCCAGTGTTCAATAGAAATTAAGTCTGCAAAATACAGGCTAAGACCAAGTTGTCAACACTAAGAAAATAAAAATACAGCAAATTAACACTTAAAACAAATTCACCAATTGCCAAGCCCCCAGCAACGGTGCCAAAAAGTTGTTCGAGTCTGCGTTATATGGGTATATAACTACACGCAAGTGCACGTGGTCGAACAAGTAGTAAAGTGGCTTAAGTAAGCCAAGTATCGATCCCACAGGGACTAAGATGAAGTGCAATCTGTTCAAGTGTACTATATTTCGATTCTAAAAATGCAGACAACAGTGTAACCAAAAGTTTGATATTTTGTTTTATAATTTTTATGCTAAATCTAAAATAACTATCTAATGTGAGTTTGAACTATGAATGAGAGCATGCTGAGGTTAAACGAACATGTAATGAAATTAATTATCGATATAATTTGGTTAGTCTTTTCCTCCAGTTGCTAGCCAAGAACATTTGCCAACAGATTAAAACTCTCGTATTTAACCTCACTTAAGAATCATGAACCATCCACCTACATTTCTATGATTAAATGCAATTCATGTTCTAGCCATACAAACCCGGTTCCTAAATTGACTAATACGACTTTCAGGTATATTTCTATCCTGAAAGTAAATCAATTCCCAATTTTCCCAAATCAAGTAAAGATCATATCCTATTAATTCACAACTTTCCAATTTCTTGCTCTCTCGAGTGAAACCGGACTTTTTAGATATACATTAACGTAGGCCACACATTAATGCAGTAAGAACAAGAATTAATAGAACAACATGGAAGAAAAGATGAAAAACCACTATGATCAACAATCCATTTCACTACAATTATTCATAACCTCAGCAAGAAGAGGATTTAGCCACTCATTTGTGGATTAAACATCGTTAAATGAGTGTTAAACATACAAGCAATTGAATTAAAGAAGAAGGAAAGAGAGAAAAACCTTGATCTTTTCGTTCCCTCAACTGCCTGTAACCCACGTTCTTGCTCCACCAAGTCAGAATATTGAAAAATGAACCTAAGTGTTCTATTTGTACTGGTGGGAATTTTTCCCGGAATAACAAGCAACGTGTCACGGAGTGCATCGCGGAGCACTGCCTCCGTGAAACACTACGGACACAGACCTTCACTGGAACTAGGGGTCCAGGAAATAAAGCCCAACATGGCACGACGTGCAACGCGGAGCCAAGCCACCGTGCCACGGACCTATCGCGAACCCACACTGGATTTGGGTTGAAAATTCCCATCCAGGCAGAAGGCTTCCGCGATGGCAACATGACACGGCTCCATCGCGGAGCCCCTTTATTTTATTCTGTCCAATGTCTTGTCCCTTGCTCGCATCCAAGTCCAACCTCGATATCCTCCAACATGCATTTTAGCTTCCCGAAATTACATTTTACCTGCAAAACAATGCTAATCATGTTGGTTAGTATAAATTCACATTTTATTACCAATTACATGAGAATGTATACACATTGATAGATAAACAATGCTAAAATGGTACTTTTGAGTATCACTTGGGCATATAAATTTGCCCAAGATCAAGATCATATATGGTTTATAAAATCAAACTCAAACTCTATCAAAATGCATGGCTCCGTTTATTTAAATCTACAAATATTCCACACACATGTCGTAATCACTCCTTTGTGAACTCCTTAGCCACAGGCGTTTTAGATTCCAAGAATTTTATAAGAACAATTTTAATAAGGAAAACAATATAGAATCCGTCCAAGCTTCGTAGTTCAATAATGGAGGTGAAATCTTCTTATGCCAAATCAATTAAATCTAAAACATGGTAAGGGCACCTAACTTATTTCAATTACTTGAGCCCACAACATCTACTCAATCCCATATGATCATCAACATAATAATCAAGTCATTGGGGTTAATTGTGCAATGTTTTTCACACTTCCATCATGATCAAGAATTTCTACGGTAGTTTAAGGAGAAATGAACAATTTCCTTTCAACACTTAATTCAAGTTAGGATGAACATACAACACCCATACATACTCAACCCATACTTTTATAATTTCATCATCTTCATACATGAATACGCAATTTAATCGAACAATAAGAAACACCCATTCATTACTCAAGCCAATTTATGAACGATATGTCACCCTCATACGTCCCCAACATATAACCCCATCCCAAATAACCCATCACATCAACATTTGAAATGGATTCCATAATTGCAGTAATTATTAGCTTTTAAGAAAAGAATGAGGAAGAAATTATCCGTTATTCAAACCCTAGATCATGATATTCTAGAAAATTTAAATTGGGTTCTCATTGAAAATATTTTGGGGAGCAAGGATGGAAAAATACCATTATTGAAGTCCCACATACCTAGTAGACGAAAATTCCGCTTTATTATCTTCCTTGAAGCTTGAAGAACACCTTGGTGAAACCCCTAGGATATTTGAGAAGAGAAGAGGGAGAAAGAGATTGAGAGAATGAGGGTTTAGGTATAGAAGAACCCTTAAAAACATCCCCAAACATACCCAAAAGGACATCATTTTAAATATGGGAGTGTGTGATTTTACCAAAATGCCCCTGAGAAAAATCTGAAAAATTGCCCGAGCTGATGCCACGACTCACCTGACGAGTCATTGTCCCACCTAATGACTCATTAGGTCCACTCATTAGGTATACTAGAAATTATTGATCCATCAGGACACAACCAACGTAACAACTCGTCACCAGCTCACACAATTCGTTATGCCCTTTCATTAAGTTCACTGGGAAATTTCCTTAAAACCAAATCTTCTCCCTCCTAACGATTGACTTGATGAGTCATTTCCAGGAAAGACAACTCGTTAGGTCATCCTTCTCCACTGGCCCGAATCACCTCCCTTGAATTCTTCCCCATGAGTCAAACCACGACTCGCGGGGTCACCTAACGAGTCGTTCCCTGAATCGTCCTGCAGCAATTTCTGCTAACTTTTTCTGTTTCACTTCCTCTAACTCCGTGGTATGATCTCTAGGACTTTTAGGGTGTTACCAATTTGTGGAACATGCGCAAGTTCCTGCTGATAGACCGGAGCATTCAAGGCCTGCTGGTGCCTGTTTCCGTTGCCATCCTCCTGGCCGTCTCTATTTCCATTCCTTCTAACCATTTACTCTTAAGGGAGCCATGATTCTGCAATCGCGAATACCATGAATTAGAAAGATATGGGACATTTCATCGCATGACATAGATCATGAAAGAAGGGAACATTTCCTAAACAATTTTTAGCTTCTTCATCGTAGGTGTAGCTCCCTTCACACCGATGAAAAAGACTCTATTTAACGTAGCTTTTAGACACCCTAGGACACTTCAAACCTATTACTCTGATACCAAGTTTGTCACGACCCTGACTGAGGCCTGGATCGCAACACGAGACAAGAAGCCCCGAGAGACTTCAAGTCGACCCATGGTATGAACATACATCTAGATCAATTACTAAAACTGAAAAATCAACATATGCATCTTCGCGGAAGTCCGAAATAAACATAACGAATACATAATCTGAAGCTGAGTACATCCTATTTGTCTAAAAAGACTCTAAACATGATGAGTTGATGGGACAAGACCCCAACTAACTCAAATAAGCTAAAAACTGAAAATACATCAATACTAGAAAGCAAATGGTACTCGGGAGATGCTAACTCTAAAAACTGACTATGAACGGGGCTGAGCCTGAGTGTCGGGTCATGTATCATGAAATATTACAGCATAGAGTATGCGATCAATATGTGAAATGTACTGAGTATGCTAGGTAAGTAAACTCTCTTAAATAAGTAAAATCATTTAAAGGAATGGATAATGTAAAACATAAATAACAAGAATCTGAGAGTAGGGCTTGCATGCATTCTTTTTGAAAACATGATCTCATCATAACATAACATAACATCATAACTGAATCGATTGACTCAAAGATGAAATTTGATAGCCATTAGTAAAACTAAAGACTGAGTCAAACCTGCTTTAGAACATATATAGATATAAAAATTTTGTGAATGATGAACATGAATAACTGAAATCATGAGGAACAATGGGAGACTCGTCTTTTAATCAATATTCCACGATAGAGCTTATGTGGTCCCAACTATCACACTAAAGTGGAAAAATCCGTCCAAAGCCTTGCTATTGCTAGGGATGATACCATGATATGGATATTAAGATCATGGCCCAATAGGGCAGGGGATAGCTCACAAGGGAGGTCCCAAAGTAATATTTATAAGGATAAACGTATGTTGGCACGTAGTTCTGAGGCATAGGGTAATCGACCCTTAGCTTACTCGATGCTAGACACTACACCCAAAAATATGCATATGCTCTCCATCGTTTTTCAGGGAAGCTCAACATCGTCTATTGACGAAGCTCAATAATCAAATGCATGTCAAATCTGAAATCATGCATATAAGAATCTTTAACTCAAACCATACCACAAGTTGAAAGATAATTGGGAGCTTTCGCTCCAAAATCATGTGGTAAGTTTAATTCGGGAAATCTTAAATCATACTTGAACATGTGGGCATTGCCTAATACTTTCACATGCTTGAGAATACTCAATTCACATAGAAAACTTGATTATAAACATGGGTATCTTGAGGACATGCTTTTCATCATAATATCTCATCATAATCATACATGCTTCACAAATCTCATCTTTCATGAACTTCTCATCAGTGGACTTCTTTATTTATAAAACTTGAAATGTGATTTTAATTGAAAACAATATAAAACTTTTCCTTGAATCATAATTCAATAGTGTATACATATTTAAATCATACCCATGCAGAGAATTAGGAATTTCATCCATTGGGTTAAAACCCCATAGAATTGACATAGGAAATTCATTATTTAGAGAGGGATTGGGCTTGAATGTGAAAGGATTCACCCATTCATAACTCTACATACCTAATTGTATAAGAGGAGAACAAGAATTCATGGAGGGAAACTAAACCCTAGAATTTCAAAATCGTGCTTAAATCATGAAACATTATAATTCCAAATAATACTGGAAAAAAATCATAAACCCTATCATGGAAATCATGTTTTTATAATAAATTAGCTTTACCCATAAAGATATCACAGATGATTTTCAAAACCCAATAAAAGAGTTCACAACTTTTGAAATTTAGACTTTGAGAAAACTAGATGATCATACTTTGATTGAGACAGGGCATGGGATTGAGATAAAAACCCCATTGAATCTACCTACATACCTAATTTGATCAAATCCCACATGCAAATTGAACATCACTTGATCGTTGAGAAATCTTGAGGAAGAACTTTAGGGAACGCTTGAGAGATTTGAGAGAATTAATTTTCAATTTAAGAGAGTAGTGGGTGATCTATGGTGAATAATACCCTTAATACACTCTTTTCCATGCTTAAAACGAATAGTTTAGGACCTTAGAGCTTAGGATTTATGAAAATATCCATAATAAAAATTTGGAAATTGAACACTGTCAGGGACCACGACTGATACCACGAGTTGTACCATGAAGTAATGACTCGTGGTCGCCTCTCATTGTTGCCACTTGTCGGACAACTGATTCTTGAAGACCACACCACGAGCGCTGTTCGGGCTTCTGTGGTAAGGCAACTACACGCAAGTGCACCTGGTCGAACAAGTAGTAAAATGGCTAAAGTAAGCTAAGTATCGATCCCACAGGGACTAAACTAAGGTAATAATCAACTTAAGTGTTAATGAACTATAACTTTAAAAATGCAGACAACAGTTTAAAGAAGATTTTTGAGAGTTTGTTTCTTAATGTATACTAATCTAAGACAAAATTATAAAGTGCGTCTGAACTATAGTAATGAGCAAGCTGAGGCTAAAACGAACATGAAGGGAGGTAAATTATCTATATAATTCGGTTAATCTTTCCTTCGGTTGCTAGTCAAGAATTATTGCCTATGGATTGAAACTTTCGTATTCTACCCAACTTAAGAATCTTGAACCTTCAACCTACATTTCTATGATAAAAGAATTTCATGTTCTAGCCATACAAAACTGATTCCTTAATTGACTAAATACGACTTTCAGATATATTTCTATTCTGAATGTAAATCAATTCTCGATTTTCCCAAACTAAGAAGAGATCATATCCTACCAATTCACAACTTTCCAATTTCTTTCCTTTTCAAGATAAAACTGAATTTTTTAGATATACATTAACATTGGCCAGTCATTAATGTAGTTAAAACAAGAATTGATAGAACAACCATTGAAGAAAAGATGAAAAACCAAAATGATCAACAATTACAATCCACCACAAATGTTCTTAACCTCAGCAAGAAGTGAATTTAGCCACTCATTTGTGGATTAAACATAATCAAATGAGTATAAATCATACGAACAATTGAGATAAAAGAGAAAGATGTAGAGAAGAACCCTAGAATTTTCGTCCCCTCAACTGCCTGTAACCCACGTTCTTACTCAACAAAGTCAGAATAATTAAAAATAAACCTAAGTGTACTATTTATACTAGTGGGAAGTTTTCCCAGAATAACAAGCAACGTGGCACGGAGTGTATCGCGGAGCACTCCCTCCATGCCACGATGCAAACGCGGACCCTCACTAGAAATTTATGTTCCAGGTAAATATAGGCAACGTGCCACGGCTTGTATCGCATGGCATTGCCTCCGTGTCACGGAGGCAACGCGGACCTTCACTGAAATTTGCGAAAATGGATCACCCGAAGTACAGTGCCTCCGCGATGGCAGAGTGACATGGCTCCATGGTGGAGCCCTTATTTTTGCTTGACTTTTTCCACTGCTCGCTTCCGAGTCCATTCTCGATTTTTACCAACATGCATCTTAGCTTCCTAAAATTACATTTTTCCTGCAAAACAATACTAATTATGTTGGTTAGTATAAATTCACATTTTAACTACAAATCACATGAGAATGCACACATAACGATAGATAAACAAGACAAAATAGAACATTTGAGCATCACTTGGGCATATAATTCTGCCCAAGATCACTTACCCCACACTTAAAACCTTCTTCGTCCTCGAACAATACTCTCAAATCTCATGCAATTGACACCCACGTACAACTACTTTGGCTCGACAATTCAAGCTATGGTTATACTGATTATTTACTATAGAAAATCATCAAGAAAGCATGCGTAGTCTCATCAATACAATGGCATTCACCACATTAAGACCTCCTAAACTCAAGAATCGACTCTCGATCTCATCAAACTCATGCAAATCAACTTATCACGACATCCGACATGAAATTCAATCTCTCGTCAAGCATATGCCCTCACAACACAAGAGAATTTTCCCCCTTTTCAATCATATGATTTCCAAGGCATACCATGTAGGTGTATATGAACACGATTTCCCTCTCTCTCCGAAAGAATTTACATGCATCATGTCATGAACCATAGGCTTGCCTCTAGTGTATTACTCCACTAATATAAGGACGCGTGATGTAAGGTCACGTAGGACTTAACGGGTTGTAATGTAAGCTAAGGAACTAGAAAAATACTGGGCTAACCAATAATAGCAACTAGCCTCCTTAAGCGCTTTTAAATACATCCCACCATCATTATGGGCATTGTTTCATCCTTCATCCTCTCATTCTTGAATTTTTTTTTCAATTCTTTAAGCACACTCGACTTAATAACAAAGATTAGTTATACATTTTTATTTTCTTTAATTTCCACAAGTGCACCCTTGACCTTTTTTTTTACTTTCACCACTTCCGCTTTTCCTTCCTTTTCACAATTCTCACTTATTGACACTGTGGGAAAATTATTTTTCTTGAGCGCTTAAGGGTTTTGGATCAAATTCACGTATAATGAAAAGAAGGGATTAAGCTCGGTTTCTACCTCTTCAAGGAAAGGGAAAAAAAGGCTAAAGGCTCAATGGGGCTAACTAGGATGTACATTCAAGGTAGGTATGATAAGGAAAACAAACTTTCGGTTTAATCAAAGAAATGCCTACATCCTTTCCTACAATACACATCCTTCATTTCGTTTCGCACACACATAAGACAAGTTCTAGACACTTTACAATAGCATGGAATAATCGAAATCTCACCTCACACTCATTGCACATGCTCAGCTCAAGACTTATTCACAGACTCTTCAATAAGCTAATTACAAGAATTTAATATTAAGCCTCAATCACACCGAATCGACTCTATGGCCTAGGTATCTCAACATGTTTACACATTTGCATGCTTTCATACGAATCATCTTTGCATCTCAATATCATGTACAACACGCAACAAGAATTTCGAACCATGAAGTAGCGACACATTTGGGAAACAAACAAAAGAAAGAAAATAAAAGAAAAGAAAAAAACTACTCCTATCGACTACATTTCCCTTAAGACGATCGTCATCCATCCGTCATAGGGAACGGTCACTATTTACGACTTCGGTTCAATGAGACTATTCTCGATAAAAGAACAAAAAACAAAGGCCGAGAAACCCAATCATGAAATAATTCAACAAAAATTTTAAAAATATCGATAATTTTGATAGAAAAAAAATATTTACACAACCAACCAACAACAACAACTCACCACAGCACACAACAGCTTAACATTCATTACAACACCGAATTACAGTACAGAACATGTGCACAAAATCACAGGGTCACTTTTTTCACAGGCACAACAACACAAAACATAAACAAAAACAAAAACAACAATGAAACATCCAACACCTAACTACTCCCACCCCACACTTAAACCGAACACTGTCCCCAGTGTTCACAAAATTCAGTATATCACAAAGGTGGGTGGTAAAACTCCATCATCAATCGAAGTATTCCACTTGTTCATCAGGTGTCGTTGCCTCGTCTCCCATATCCGATTCGCCCCCGCTGTCCTCATCTGACTCAACATCTGAGCCCTCACGGTGGGTCTCCTTATCAGTGGGGACATCGTCATCTACCGGCTCCACAAAAGCTGGCCCCTCTCGGCATAGAGCCCGGGCATTCTCGCCAAAGGGGTAATCTAGCTCGAGCTGCCATAGCTCATCTTTCGTTGCTGGCCTCCCGCATATGCGCAACTGCAACATCTGCATCTCGTACATGCGGGCCATATATTGATCATCCCGAGCATGTCGCTCAGCTAGTGTGAGCACTGGCCCGTGAGTGGTGTTGGGTGCCTTGGTTTTGGTGACGTCTAAGGCACGCCTATCCATTTGCGGGATGTAGTCCAGGGCTTCTTCCTCGATGTCGTGGCTTCTTAGGAACGTGGTAAGTAAACCACCGAACCCATACCTGTGCCCTTGATGGAGTCGGGCTCTCTTCATGGCGGAGATGATCACCACCCCAACATTTATCTCCAGCCCTTTCATCAGGGCATAAACCAAGCACACTCGATCCCGAGTGACATCTGTCACGTGCACCCCCGGGATCAGGCAGGAACACATAATTTTGAGCCAAATCCTTGCTTCCCTGTTCATCTGAGAGTAAGGCAGTGTTTGATGGTAGCCCCTCTCCTTGTGCCTGCTCCACCGTGCTGTCGAACAGTCTCCATATAGAGTGTGTCTGATGTCCGCATAAGGTGGAGTTATGTTCAGCTACGGGAGTACATGGGTGTCTGTGTCCCGCACCCCCAAGATGGCATTCAGGTGATGGGGCTCAAAAGTGACAACCTGCCCCCTTATCTTGACGTTGTGACTGCGGATGGTCAGGTTCTAGTTGGTGTAGAACTCCCGAATCAGATGGAGGTTGCACTCCTTGGGCTCTTCAAAGATGAAGTTCAGCCCGGTAGTGCCAATTCGGTGTAGGATTTTGGGAAATTCCTGTGCCAGTGGCTCCGTTGCAATGTGCTCCTCAGGGAAATATTTTGTCTCTTTGTGCTTTGCGTACAATTTCTTCCCTTCGTCAGTCATCCATCGGGTTCCGTATTGACGGCGTTGGCCGCGCGGAACCGTTGGTGCTACTGGAACTGCTATTCCCAACCTGATTCTTTTTCTACCGGTGCCTGATATAGATGCGTCGTTTCCCTTGTCTTGCCTGCCTGGCATTGTTCCTGTAACATTGAACAGACGATCCCAATGTCATTTAAATCAACATTAGCTTCGACTAAGGTTAGGTTGAGTTAGGCCACACCACACTTAGTCTTTAGCCACAATTCAAACAATTCTGCAAGACAATCATGCTTTTCCAATTTTTATCAATCACATTGCTTAGTGCATTCAGATAAGTCGATGGAATACTTACTATGTACTACTCAGACTTCGTACAATGAATCATAATATCACCATCGATTCCATTGCATCACATAACACTTAGCAAAAAAAAATATTTTTCTCAACAACAACCTATGCAATTCACCAATTTCATTTTTCTGACAATTCCCTTGTCTACTTAGCATATTCAACCTTAATCACGACATAATTCGCATCACCCAACATGCACAACCCAAATTTTTCACATTTTCAACCAAATTTAGTTTCTTCCTATTCAAATTCTAACCCTAGCTACCAGTTTCGCCAAAATTCAATCAAACATGCGTTCATCGAGTTCACATACTCAAAACGATACTATGAACATCAATCAATCAACATTTAAGTGAATTTAAACTTAATTTACACTTAGGGCAAGGTTTACTCACCTCACATGCTCAGAAATTGGAAATTTAAGCAAAAACTGAGGTTAAGTTCAAGAACATACCTTTAATCCGATGAAATAGAAGAAAAGTTGAAGAAACTTCGTGCCTAGGTCCATGTCACGTTGGGGAAGGGAGGAATTTAGGGAGTTTTTCACGGAGGGAATGGGAAATGGGAAAAAAATGAGGGGATTTCGGGGTTAAAAGGGTGTTTTCCGCGCGAGTTACCCGGCGACCCGGTGTGACCCGACGCGAAATACACCTCAACGTGTCACGGAGGGTAACGCGGCGCACCCCCTCCGTGACATGGAGCCATCGCGCCAGCCTTCGGGAATTTGTAAAAATTCTAGAATTGGCTTCAACGTGTCATGGAGGCTAACGCGGAGGCCCTCCTCCGTGACACGGAGCCAACGCATAGGCTCACTATAATGCCACTTTTTTATTTTTCTCACCTCGATTTTTTTCCTTGCGATTCTTTGCATTTTTGCCCTCCGTTCCAACTGAAAATCATCTCACAACAAGAAATTGGTTAGAATTTATAGGTTTCAAACACAACCACAATTTTTGTTTTTATTTTAATTTTTATTTTCTTTTTTTCTTTTCTTTTTTTTCTTTTTAACTAATTCTACTCTTCTATTGCAACAATTTCACGGGTTGCCTCCCGTGCAGCACCTGGTTTACCGTCGCGGCTCAACGTTATTGACACCCAATCATCCTCTAGAGTGATGGACGTTTTCTCTCGAATAACATCCTCACCCCAGTAATGCTTACACCACTGCCCATTAACCAAGAACGTGGCACTTCGATCTTCTTGCGACAACTCCACTGCCCCGTGTGGGGTCATTCTCACTACCTTAAACGGCCCTGACCATTTGGACCGCAATTTCCCTGGAAACAGCTTCAATCTTGAATTGAAAAGCAACACTTTCTGCCCCGGCTCGAAAATACGATGCACCATGTGCTTATCGTCCCACCTCTTTGTTTTCTCTTTGTAGCACTTGGCACTTTCATAAGCATGCCAACGAAACTCATCAAGTTCGCTGAGTTGCATCAGCCTCTTCTTGCCCGCTAGCTCTAGGTCCATATTCAATTTCCTCACGGCCTAGAAAGCTCGATGTTCTAGCTCCACCGACAGATGACACGCTTTTCCATAGACCAATCGGTATGGAGAAGTCCCAATTGGTGTCTTGTAAGCAGTTCTATAGGCGCACAATGCATCATCAAGTTTGCTTGACCAATCACAATGTTGTGCATTCACTATTTTTTGGAGAATATGCTTCACTTCTCTGTTCGACACCTCCACTTGCCCACTAGTTTGGGGATGATATGTTGTTGCCACCTTGTGGAGAACCCCATACTTAGCTAGCAACTTCTTGAAACTTGCATTGACAAAATGAGCCCCTCCATCACTGATAATGGCTCGGGGTGTCCCGAACATGGTGAAAATGTGTTTTTTCACAAATTTTGTTACCACCTTGTTGTCATTCCTGGGGCAAGCTAGTGCTTCAACACACTTTGATACATAATAAACGGCCACCAAGATGTAATGATTACCAAATGACGGTGGGAACGGGCCCATGAAATCAATACCCCATACATCAAAGATCTCCACTTCTAGTATATGCTGCAGCGATATCTCTTGCCTCCTACCAATTGTGCCTGTCCTTTGAAATCTATCACACATTTTGACGTATGCCATGGAGTCTCTAAATAGTGTAGGCCAAAAAAAACGTGACTGTAGCACCTTGTGCGCTGTCCGCTCGCCTCCGTGGTGCCCTCCCTACAATGAAGAGTGACAACTCCTCAAAACTTCTGCAATCTAGCTCTCCGGGATGCATCTTCTCATTACCTGATCTGGTCCATGTTTAAACAAGTACGACTCATCCCAAATAAAATACCTGCTATCATGCCTCAGTTTTTTCCTCTGCTGAGCCGTAGCCTCCGGTGGATAGACTCCACTCACTAGCAAATTCACTATGTCTACATACCATGGGATCTCAGCTTCCCCTATTGCCAAGAGTTGCTCATTTGGAAACTCCTCTTTGATGCTATCACCTTCTTTCACATGCGACCGACTTTCCAATCGTGATAGGTGATCTGCCACTTGATTCTCGCTCCCCTTTCTATCCCTAATCTCTAGGTCAAACTCTTGCAACAACAAGATCCATCTGATCAGCCTGGGCTTTGCATCCTTCTTGTTAAACAGATACCAAATCGTTGCATGATCGGCATACACCACCACTCTAGAACCCACCAAATATGACCTGAATTTATCAAACACGAAGACTAATGCTAGCATCTCCTTTTCTGTGACTGTATAATTGACTCGGGCAGCGTCCAGTGTTTTGATTACATAATCAATAGAATGAAAAATTCTATTTCTCCGCTGCCCCAATACAGCTCCCACATCCACATCGCTTGCATCACACATCAGTTCAAATGGTTGTTCCCAATCCGGAGAAATAAGGATAGGTGCTTCTATCAATTTCTGCTTCAATTCCTTGAATGCTTTGACACACTCATCATCAAACTCGAACTTCACCTCTTTTTCTAGCAACCTGCATATTGGTCTAGAAATTTAGGAGAAAGGACGTCCCAAAATAAATGGGACTTCCGCATCCGGCTCAAAATCCAAAACAATAAAATCTACCGGGAAGATAAGGGAGCCCACTTGCACCAACACGTCCTCCACAATGCCATCTGGTCTGGATAAAGAATGGTCCGCTAACTGCAAGATCACCGTCGTTGGTCTAGGACTGCCCAGCCCCAACTTCTTGAACACCGATGTCGGCATCAAGTTAATACTCGCTCCCACATAGCATAATTCGCAAGCTCAGATACTTTGCCCAATTGTGATTTGAATTATAAAGCTCCCAGGGACCTTAAGCTTTGTTGGCAACCTATTCTGTATCCGGGAAGTGCACTCCTCAGTCAGCACCACCGTAGCATACTCCGTCAATATGCTTTTGTTAGCTACAATGTCCTTGATATACTTTGCATACTTCGGCACTCCCTGCAAAACATCAACAAGAGGTAAATTAATGTGTACCTGTTTAAGCACCTCCATGAACTTTCTGAAACAAGCTTCCTCCTTGTGTTTCTTTAATCTTTGAGGGAACGGGGGTGGTAGTCTTTCTGCTTCAACTGTCTTCTCCTTCCCCCTCTCATCATTCTGTTCCCTTTCTTTCTCCACTGCTCCTGACTGCTGAGGTGGTCTTTCTGGTTCCACCTCCTTGAGTTGTAAACCACTCCTTGTGGTAACTGCATTTACTTGCTTGGGATTCGGGTCAGTGTCACTCGGTAGTCCACCTCTTGGCCTGGTGTTTTGAGCTCCAGCTAGTTGTCCAAAATGGTACTCTAACGCCTTTGTAGCTAACTGGTTGTTCTTTATATCTGCTGCCAATTTCACATAATTAGCCTGCAATTGAGCTTGGTTAGCTATCATTGTGTTAAACATTTCCTCAATGCGGCGTGGTGGTGGAGGAGGTGCATTGTTTCTTTTATATTGAGTCTGATAGTTCTGCTACCCTCCTTGATTTCTCTGCACACCCTGATTCGAACTCTGCCCTTGATGGTTGTTACTACCCCAAGAGAAATTTGGATTATTCCTCCAATTCGAGTTGTAGTTGTTGCCATACTGTTGGTGATTATTTATCTGTACATTACCAACAAAGTTCACTGAATCTGGATTTGCACCACAACACTCAGCTGAGTGTTCATTACTACCACATACTTCACACCAAAACTATTGCACTATATTAATTGGGGAGGTTGATTCAAGCTCATATTGCTGAAGTGGGTGTTAAGTTGATTTTGCAGCGCAGCTATCTGTGTAGCTATAGCTGTAAAACCATCCACTTCCAAGACTCCTGCCGCTTTCCTTGTTCCTCCTCTAGAAGAGTCTGCATTCCACTTTGGATTTCCCTGTGAAATACGATTTAAAAAAGTATACAACTCCTCATAAGTCTTTTTTAATGCTTGTCCCCCAGTTGCTGAGTCTAACAAAATTTTTGTGTGGGGTTCCAAACCCTCTATGAAAGTATGCACCAGCACATCATTGGACTGGTGATGGTGAGGACAATCCCTTATCAATGATTTGAACCTTTCCCAAGCTTGATACAGATTCTCCCCCTCTCTTTGTTTAAAACTTAGAATCTGACTTCTAAGTCTTGCTGTTTTCCTGGATAGAAAGAACCGTATCAAAACTTTTCTTGCAAGATCATCCCAAGTGGTGATAGAGTTAGGTGGATCAGCTTTAAACCACCTCTTTGCTTCTCTCAATAGTGAAAATGGGAATAATGTAAGCCTTACGTAATCAGATGATACTCCAGCGGGGATGTAAGTGTCACTTATCTCCAAAAAGTTTCGGAGATGTTGTTGTGGATCTTCGTGAGGTAGACCTATGAATTGCCCGCTGGTGTGCAGCAATTGCACCATATTCTGTCTAAGCTCAAACCTCCCTCCAGGCTCAGGTTTGCGAATACTTGATGTAACATTTTTAGCAAGTGGGATTGCCACTTCGCGAACCGGCCTAGCTGTCATTTCCTCGGGCACTAACACTGCCCTTACAAGTGGTGGATTCTGTTGTTGCTCCAGGATTGTCTGTCTGAGCAACTGTAGCATTCTCTCAAGAGCTTCCCTTCTTTGATGATGGAACTGTCTTTCCAGCTCTAAGTATGAATCCACCAGCTCCTTGTCTCTTGCCAGTGTTCAACAGAATTCAATATCTGCAAAAGACAGGCTAAGATCAAGTTGTCAGCACTTATATAGAAATTGTAAACTAACACTAAGAAAACAATTTTACCAGTTGCCAGTCCCCGGCAACGGCGCCAAAAACTTGTTCGGGCTACTGTGGTAAGGCAACTACACGCAAGTGCACGTGGTCGAACAAGTAGTAAAATGGCTAAAGTAAGCCAAGTATCGATCCCACAGGGACTGAACTAAGGTAATAATCAACTTAAGTGTTAATGAACTATAACTTCAAAAATGCAGACAACAGTTTAAAGAAGATTTTTGAGAGTTTGTTTCTTAATGTATACTAATCTAAGACAAAATTATAAAGTGGGTTTGAACTATAGTAATGAGCAAGCTGAGGCTAAAATGAACATGCAGGGAGGCAAATTATCTATACAATTCGGTTAATCTTTCCTTCGGTTGCTGGTCAAGAATTATTGCCTATGGATTGAAACTTTCGTATTCTACCCAACTTAAGAATCTTGAACCTTCAACCTACATTGCTGTGATAAAAGAATTTCATGTTCTAGCCATACAAAACCGATTCCTTAATTGACTAATACGACTTTCAGATATATTTCTATTCTGAATGTAAATCAATTCTCAATTTTGCCAAACTAAAAAGAGATCATATCCTACCAATTCACAACTTTCCAATTTCTTTCCTTTTCAAGATAAAAATGAATTTTTTAGATATACATTAACATTGGCCAGACATTAATGTAGTAAAAACAAGAATTGATAGAACAATCATTGAAGAAAAGATGAAAACTAAAATGATCAACAATTACATTCCACCACAAAAGTTCTTAACCTCAGCAAGAAGTGAATTTAGCCACTCATTTGTGGATTAAACATCATCAAATGAGTATAAATCATACAAACAATTGAGATAAAAGAGAAAGAGATTGAGAAGAACCCTAGAATTTTTGTCCCCTCAATTGTCTGTAACCCACGTTCTTGCTCAACCAAGTCAGAATAATTAAAAATAAACCTAAGTGTGCTATTTATACTAGTGGGAATTTTTCCTGGAATAACAAGCAACGTGGCACGGAGTGTATCGCGGAGCACTCCCTCCGTGCCACGATGCAAACGCAGACCCTCACTTGAAATTTATGTTCCAGATAAATATAGGCAATGTGCCACGGCTTGTATCGCGTGGCATTGCCTCCGTGTCACGGAGGCAACACTGACCTTCACTGGAATTTTCCAAAATGGATCACCCAAAGCAGAGTGCCTCCGCGATGGAAGCATGACACGGCTCCATCGCAGAGCCCTTATTTTTGCTACTCTTCCTTGACATTTTCCACTGCTCGCTTCCTAGTCCATTCCCGATTTTTACCAACATGCATCTTAGCTTCCTAAAATTACATTTTTCCTGCAAAACAATACTAATCATGTTGGTTAGTATAAATTCACATTTTTTAACTACAAATCACATGAGAATGCACACATAACGATCGATAAACAAGACGAAATAGAGCATTTGAGCATCACTTGGGCATATAATTCTGCCCAAGATCAAGCGCATGTCAAGAGTCGTGAGAGCACTCGTTGCCACTAGACTCTATATTTCTCTAAACCTTCCCATGATTACATTCCACGACTCATGGTTTCCCACCACGGTACATGAACCATCCATGACGACGCCTCCATATCCAAAAACCACGACCCTTATCACGATCCATTACAACTACCTACGGGTCATTCCTTGACCCGTTACTCTAGAAACTTTTTCATCAGCTGCTAACAATGAATCATGACGATGAGTCGTCACATAAACCAACAAGTTGTACTATGGCTTGTAAGTCTAGGTCCTCACCATGACTCCCACCAATGACTCGTACGATGCGATATTTTCCCAACTTTTTCTACTGAACTCTTTTCTAAACTCGAGCCTAGTCTTAGGAACTTCAAGGGTATTATAGGAAAGAACTATGGTATAAAGAAAACCCTTGGAGGTTATTACTATCTACTATCTACGAAGGCGAATTGCAAAGCAGGGATCCAGAATTAATTGGAATGTAAGACCAACCCGTCAATGGCACTTCACATCATCAACCCAAGAAATTCAGCCCAACATTTTTCATAAATTCAAAACAAGATCGATGAGGGCATTCATTCATCTCAACAACCATGCTAAACACTTAGAAACATCAAAAGACAATCAGCCCGACAAGGGAAAACTTTGTCAATAATCAGATGAAAAAGAACACCCCCACCTCCAACTAAAAGATACATATTGTCCCTAATGTATAAATGAATAATAAGGGGTGGGGTTTATGAACTCCCTGAAAAAGCTACTCCTCTCTATCATCATCATCAACTACCTCAGCCTTGCCACCATCCTCTTTATGTTCAGCTTCATCATCCTCCCCTAAGCCTGTAAGCAAGTCATCAAAGGCCCTCGGGCTGTGTTTGGGGAAACCATGGCTTCATTTAAGAAACTGACATAGGTGTCTCCTACGGGTGTCCTGGTTCTCAATTATCTCACATCAACACAAAGAGAGGAGATCACTCCCTCAACCACATCAACTTGGGAGCATAACTTATTTAAGCTACCAAAGATATCCTTCATGACATTCTTCATGGACTTTTGGATGAGGGTTGTCAGACTTATGGCCAATTTCGTTAGCTAGTTTTCATGAGAGTGGGTTATATCAGCAAACTTTTAAATCCTACTCGGCCTAGTGGATGAAGTACGTGTGAAAACCCTTGATGTGGAACTTCCACTAAAGCATGTACCGACATTTTCGGAGTGGGATCATTGAGGTCGGGGTACAATAGAGCCTCAAAAAAGTCATGGGCTGCTGATTCTTCTAGGGCATCCCAGGTTTGCAACTGCTTCTACTTGCTTTTGGGAGCATCCGCATCCCTCTTCTTCTAAATATCAATCACCCTAGTGGTAGAGCCAAGTTGTTCATCCAAAAAGTAGGGGACCCCTTCCTTAGAACATAGTTGGCTGATGAGAATGGGGAAAGGCATGGAGAGACCTTGTTGCTTGGCCTTTCTTTCAAATTTTGTGGCGCCCATCTCACCAAAGTTAGCATGCACTCCAGACATGATGCATGTGATTGGGATGGTGGCTTTAATATTGATTCTCTTGCCATTCTTGGAGGGCATGAGGCGACAACACAACAAATCAAGACACAACTTGGCTTCGAATTAGAGGTCTTGCCTTGCAACTTCTCCTCTCAAGGTGGCCCAAAATGGTTGCCCATTTGCAGTTTTCGGCACCACCCATAGGTGTTTTTCACCCTTGGTCACCACCTATCAGAAAATTCTATCAGGGGTTCAATTTCCTCACTCCAATAGATGGAGTTTATAGCCTCAGGTGTAATTTCCACCTCAACTCCACGAACCCTGACTGATGGAAGATTTAGGAACTCATCCACCTTTCCTTGGTGTTTCATTGAGTCTTGCCTCACTAGATATGAGGCATTGAACTTTATCACTAGGATGGCGTAGTACCCAGGTAGAACATCCAAGAATAGCTCCCACTGGAGCTCAATCAATTTTCTTGTTGATGTTGGGGAATTCTTGCCCCATCCTCGCTAGATTGAAGTGCTTTTCTAGAGTCAATGGCCAGTCTTCATACTTGATGTAGTATTCCTTCATGCTGCCCACATAGAATCGGATAACATCTCTGCTATTATGAGCGTTCTGAGTCTCTTTTTCTTTGCCTTTTCCCTTGCTCTTGGAAGAAGTTGGGGCCTTCCCTTTGTCCTATCACCTAGAATAAGACATTTTCCTGCAAGACAATGTGAGTGTCATACATAAGAACCAAACACTTTTTGTATTTTTCATGAAGGAAAAGAAAGAAACAATTATGCTAAGATAAGGAACAAAAAGAAAGAGATTAGATATCAAATATAATGAAACAGCAAATTCAAACGACTAGCAGCACCTACATTTCGCAAGTTGGGACATGCAGCCTGCAGGTGCAAGGAAGAAACCAACAAAAATATCTCATCAACTATGCTACACCTGTGTTTCGCAAATGGATAATCCAACGTTTGCAGATGTAATGCAGGAGTCAGGCAGTGAACCTGAAGTCCAACTCTCTACCTATGATACAGCCTGGATTTCATGGAGTAAAATCTATGACCCGCAGTTGCTTAACAGTGCCTAACCTTAATTCACATATTTGTATTTCACAATTTTTCACAAGTATGAACAATATGAACATCTAACAGGTACTTAGACTTCCCTGAAAGATCCACCAATAATACTAACCACAATCAAGACCATAATGACCACCTAACGACTCTCCTTAAGAAGGACATTACCCCATCTATCATCGGAATATGTGAAGTGACTAACCCAAACAAAAATGATCCAATAAAGTTCAACATTTCACATTACTCAACCACACAATCACATTTTTCATGTACATTACAAGAACATAAGAGAGATGTCGAGTTTTCCTTAAGAAAGACATCAGTTTATCTATCATCGAAAAAAAATCATGCATCTTAAGCAAATAGGTTACTCAGATTTCACCTCAAAGAAAATTTCAAAGAATAATATCACACCCAATAGATGTAATATCAAGAAACAAGAATTCCTACCCATTTGATTTTGCAATTCCAAGCTCACCCACAACACCCATAAAAATCTACTTTCACGTAGACATGAAGAATATTCATTGGGGAAATGGGTAAAACATTTGTAAAGAAAAGGAAAGCTATCATGCTTGCTATGCAGCATATACCATTTGAGATCAAGAAAACAAAGATGAAAAATAAAGAAGCATACCAAATAGAGTGAGTAGAGATATGAAATTGGAAACATAAAAGCTTTTCTTTTCAAAAAATGGCATGCCCCTAGCTCTTCTTCTTTTGTGTGGTGTTCTCAAGTGTTGGTGATGGTGAAAAAGGTGGAAAAGGTGAAATTTATAAGGAAGGATAAGGTGAAAAGTTATGGTGGAAGTGATGGAGAGTTAATGGGAGAATGTGGGAAATTGAAATAGTGGTTGAGGAGTTAAGAAAATTTGAAAGTGGGGTAGAAAATGGGGATTTTGGAAATTGAGGGGGGAAGTTGAAGAGATATGGGGTGGACATGGGTCGATCACCTTTTTGAATTTTACCTCATGTCATCTCTTGCGCTGATCCTACGACCGCAGATGTGAATCTGTGAATCGCAATTAAAACACAGGTGACCTCTACTTTGCCCAATGCATTGTTTGGAATGTGCACTCCACCTACGTCTCATAGATCTTCACCTACGTTTCGCAGATAGGACGCAGGTCGCTACCACTTTTCTTGACTTCTTCCCAGATGTACTGCTTTCATCCTATGCTACACTTATGTCTTGCAGATCTGCACCTGCATTTGGCAGGTGAGGCACAGACCCTCCTCATTTTGCCAGGCATTCTGGGCCAAACCTGCACTTGGCTTGCGCTCTGCAGGTTCGTACCTGTGGTTCTCAGGTCTCGTATGCGTGCCCATGCTCTATTTTCTTTCACCTTCTTCACAATCCAATCCTCCTACATAACAGAAACAACATTGATATGAAGTAAAAAGTGAATTTAAAGATATTTGAGATGCCTCTAATGAAGTTTTTGATTTAACATTGTGGCACGAGGGTTTCACCTCACAATGGTATCACTCATCCGGAGGGTTATCCTGTACCTCAAGATCATCCTCTTGTTCCTCTTCTTAATTTATGATGTCCATCACTTTACATTCATCGGGTTGTTTCATAGGTTGGCACATATTGAATGTTACTTTGTCACCACCCGCTCGGAACTTCAACTCCACAAGCTCAACATCTATTAGTGCTCACTCGGGGGCCAAGAATAGTCGCCCCAAGAAAATGGACCTCAATATCCAAATCACAATCCAACACCACAAAGGCTGCTTGTCAAGACCCGAACGTAGACCCGAATCGTAACATGGGAAAAGAACCCTGAGAGACTTCAAGTCAACCCATGGCATGAACATACTCTAACTCAAACGATAAAACTGAATAAATCAACAAGATAATGATAGAGGAAATCTAGATTTAACTTAACATCAAAATACACAATCTGAAGCTGAATACATTCGTATGTCCAAAAAGCCTCTAAACATGACGAGTTGATGGGACAAGACCCCAACTAACTCAACCAAACTAAAACTGAAAGTACATAGAGAAAGTCTGAATAAGTCTATTACTAGAGGGATGAGGACTCAAAAACAATGTACGATGCTAACTCAGAAGGCTGACTATGAACGGGGCTGAATCTGAGAGCCAAGTCCTGTATCATGAAATGATACAACATAGAGTATGCGGTCAGTAAGTGGAATGTACCGAGTATGCAGGGTAAGTAAAACTGTTTAAGTAAGTAAAATCAATTAAAGAAATGCATAATGTAAAACATGGACATTAAGAATCTGACTGTAGGTCTTGTATGCATTCTTTCTGAAATCATGATCTCATCATTACATAATCATAGCTTCAAAACCTAATCGATTGACTCAAAGATGAAATCTGATAATCATGAGTAAAGCTGAACTTTGAGTCAAACCTGCTTTAGAACATATATAGATATAGAAATCTCATGAATGATAAACATGCATAACTGAAATCATGAGGAACAATGGGAGACTCATCTTTTAACCGATATACCACGATAGAGCTTATGTGGTCCCAACTAACATACTCAAGTGGGTATAGCCATCCAAAGCCTTGTCAAGGCTAGGGACAATACCATGATATCGATATTAACCTCATGGACCAATAGGGCCGGGGATAGCTCACAAGGGAGGTCCCAAAGTAGTATATATAAGTATAAATGTTGGCACATAGTTTTGAAGCATAGGGTTATCGACCCTTAGCCTACTCGGTGCTAGACACTACTCCCAAAAACATACATATGCTCTATAACATTATTAAATGAAGCTCAACATCGTCTATTGATGAAGCACAATAATCAAATACATTACATATATGAAATCATGCATATGAGAAGCTTCAGCTCAAACCATACCACAAGCTAAAAGATAATTGGGAGTCTTCACTCCAAAACCATGTGGTAAGCTCAATTCGAGAAATCATAAATCATAATTTGAACATGTGGGCATTGCCCAAAGCTTTGTCATACTTGAAAATACTCAATTCACATCGAAAATATGATTATAAAGATGGGTATCTTGAAAACCAGTTTTTCATCACAATATCTCATCATCATCATACATTCATCACAAATCTCATCTTTCATGAACTTTTCATCAATGGGCTTTTTAATTCATAAAGCTAAAAAGATGATTTTTGATTGAAAACATTATAAAACTTTCCCATGATTCATAATTCAATAGTTGAAACATATTTAAATCATACCCATGTAGAGAGTTTAGGAATATCATGCATTGGGTTAAAACCCTAAATCTTAGACATACTCATGATTTCAAGAGGGATTGGGCATGGGTGTGAAATGAATCACCCAGTCATAACCCTACATACCTGTTGATAGCTGATTCTTACACTTCCTTGAAAGCACAAGAAGGAATTGAAGAGAAATTGAAGACACTAAGCTTGATCACCCTTCCTCACCTTCTACCTTGCATACATGAATGTAAATGACGTAAAATGAACTTAACCCCTTTAAAAGTCATCATTCACAACTCAAAACAACGTAGTTTAGGCCTTAGAAACTTAGGAATTATGAAATAACCCTCACTAAATTCATAGAATTTAACTGCCAGATGGTCCTAACAAGGGACCCAATGACTCATCCTCTATGGACACGACTCGTGGCATGATACGCGAAGTACACTGCTTCTCAAATCTGCTGGACTAATAATGGAAGAATTAACGACTCGTTACCAGTTGTGGTCACCATCCGTGATATGCGCTGCCTTTGATTCTTACCTTGCTTCATCCTGCTGCTCATGACTCTCCCCACGAATCATGGTGACTGACCACGACTCATGGGGTCCTCCCGTCAAGTACACTACCCCTCTTCCTTCTCCTTTCCTACTCACCCAACCCACGACTGACCTAATGAGTCGAGGGACCTTACGCCGACTTGTGATCACGTCTGTGGGATGCAATTTCTCAAATTTTCAAACTCATCACTTGGACCTCCCCACGATTCACCTCACGACTCATGGGCTGAACCAATGGATCACCTCACGACCCGTTATGTGACCTGATGCCATATTTTAGGTTTTCTCCATTTCAACTCCCAAGTATGATCTTTGGGCTTCCGGGGTGTGACAATATCTCCCCATTGGGAACATTCATCCTTGAATGTTGGAAAACATACAGAAAAGCAGATTAATGCAAACATCACATTCAAATACTGATCATTTAAGTCGAAAACTGATGGAATGACTATTTTCGATTCAAGCTACATAGCTAAACTGAATTCAAGAAGCATACATACATCCACAAACATAAAAGAAACTTGGACACATGAATTGAACATGAAAACTGAATAGAGTTTTAGGTCAAAACTGATACCTCATGCTGGAACTGAGCTGGAAGAAAATAAATGTGGGTATCTAGCCATCATATATGTTTCGGCCTCCCACGTAGCTCCCTCAACATGCTGATTTCTCCATAACAATTTAACTGAAGCTACTTCTTTGTTCCATAGCCTTCAAAGCTGACGATCTAGTATTTGTACTAGAACCTCCTCACAACTGAGGTTGTCTTTCACACCAACACTATTCATCGGAACAACTACAGCTGGATCACCCAAACACTTCTTTAAAAGAGATACATGAAAAACAAGATGCACGAAAAAAAATTCTAAGGGCAACTCGAACTCATAGGCCACCCTGCCAACACGTCTCATGATTCTATATGGGCTGACGTAGCGGGGACTAAGTTTCCCCTTCCTTCCGAACCTCATCAATCCCTTCATGGGAGATACCTTCAAAAATACCCAATCATCAACTTCAAATTCTAATTCCCTTCTCCTCACACCAGCATAGGACTTTTGGCAATTCTAAGTAGTTTTTAATGTGTCTCTTATCAATTGAACCTTCTCCATCGCCTCATGAACTGAATCTGGTCTTGTTATCACCGCTTCTTCAACCACAAACCAAATAATTGGTGATCTACATATCCGCCTATAGATTGCTTCGAATGGCTCCATCCGAATACAGGAATGATAGCCGTTATTGTATGCAAACACCATAAGAGGCAAATGCTCATCCTAACTACCTTTGAAGTCAATCACACATGTTCTCAGCATGTCCTTGAGAGCCTGAATTGTTCGCTCTACTTGACCATCCATTTACGGGTGAAATGCAGTGCTGAGCTTAACCTGAGTACCAAGTCCTTTTTGAAATGACTTCCAAAACTAAGAGGTGAATTGAGTACCTCTATTTGAAATGATGGATAAGGGCACTCCATGAAATCGAACTAGCTCCCGGATATATAGTTTGGCATAATCCTTCACTGAATCCGTGGTTTTGACTGGTAGGAAATGAGTAGCCTTGGTCAACCTGTCAACCATAACCCAAATGGAGTCATATTGTCGACCAGTGAAAGGTAAACCTGTGATGAAGTCCATATTAATTTCTTCCCATTTCCAAGTAGGAATGTTGGTATCCTAAATCACACCTCCCGAACTCTGATGCTCGACATTTACTTGTTGATAGTTTGGACACATAGCTACCAACTCCGCGGTGTCCTTCTTCATGCCATTCCACCAATAAACTTCTCGTAAGTCACGATACATCTTCGTGGCACCTAGATGGATAGAATACCTGGATCCATGAGCGTCGTGCAACATCTAGCTCATCAAATCATCAACATCTAGAACACATAGGCAACCCTGGTACCGAAGTACACCATCTCCCCCTTTGTAGAAGACCTCTACCTTCGGATTTTGAATGGCTTCCTTTAACTTTACTAAAATCGGATCCTCATCTTGCCTAGCCTTTACATCAGTCACCAATGACTATTCTGATCTTTTTTGAACTACAACACCATCATCGGTCGAGTTAACCAATCTAACTCAAAACCTTGCGAGTTGATGCACGTCCTTCACCAGATCATTCTTCCCCTTATCAACATGGGACACACTTTTCATAGAGAGTCTACTAAGTGCGTCTGGTACTATGTTGGCCTTACCTGGATTATAAAGGACACTCATACCATAGTCCTTAAGTAGCTCCAAAAATCTCCTTTACCAAAGATTGAGATCCTTCTGCGTGAACATATGTTGTAAACATCTATGGTCCGTAAACACGTCACATGAACCCCGTACAAATAATGTCTCCATATCTTCAAGGCAAATACCACTGCAGCCAACTCAAGATCATGGGTCGGGTAATTATTCTCAAGGACTTTTAGCTATCTAGAGGCATATGCTTTAACCTTCCCATGCTGCATCAATACACACCCAAGTCCAATCCTTCCTCTGCTAGAGTTAACAACAATGGTGAAGTAAGACGAGTCTTCAACTCTTGGAATCTCTTCTCACAAGCCTCCGACCATTGGAATTTCACCTCTTCTAAGTCAATTTTATCTAAGTTGTTGCAATCGATGAGAAACCTTCCACGAACCCTTCATAGTATACAACTAAACCCATGAAGCTCCGAATATCTAAAGGATTCACCAGTCTAAGCCTATTCCTCACCACCTCTATTTTCTAAGAATCCACCTTTGTCCCCTCACTGGATACCACATGGCCCAAAAATGCTATGGAGTTCAACCAAAACCCACACTTGCTGATTTTAGCATATAATGACAATCCTTGAGAGCCTAAAGTACTATTCTCAAATGAGCGACATTTTCCTACTCACTCTATCAGGATGTCAGCAATAAACACAATCACAAACATATCAAGGTATATCTTGAACACCCTGTTCATCAAGTCCATAAATGCTGTAAGAGCATTCGTTAGTCCAAAAGACGTAACTACAAACTCATAATGACCATAGCGCGTCCTGAAGGCTGTCTTCGGGATGTCACTTTCCTGAACTCTAAGCTGATGATACCCGGATATTAGATCTATTTTTGAGAAACACTTGGCACCCTGAAGATGGTAAAATAAATCATCAGTCCTGGGTAGAGAATACCTGTTCGTGATGGTGACTTTGTTCAGTTTTTCGATAATCAATACACATTCGAAGAGAACCATCTTTCTTTCGAACAAAAAGAACTGGTGCACCCCAAGAATACTTGCTCGGTCTAATGAAACCCTTATCTAATAGGTCCTTCAACTGCTCTTTCAACTCCTTTAGCTCGGTTGGAGTAATTTTGTAAGGTGGAATAGAGATAGGTTGTGTGTCGGGAAGAAGGTCAATACCAAAATCGATCTCCCGCTCGAGAGGGATTCCCTATAAATCATCTGGAAAGACATTTGGATACTCATGTACTATTGGAACAGACTGGATAGTCGAGGTATCGGACGTCACATCCTTAACCATAACTAGATCGTATACATAACCTTTGGAGATCATTTTTCTGGCCTTAAAGAAGGAAATGAAATGACCTACAGGCATAACTGAACTACCCTTCCATTCTAAGACTGGCTCACCTGGAAATCTGAACTCTAATGCCCGAGTTCTATAATTAACTGAGGCATAACATGCAAATATCCAATCCATGCCGAGGATAACATCAAAATCGACCATGGATAACTCTATCAAATCTATTGAGGTGACTTTTTGAAGGACTGAGATCAGGCAACCTCTATACACCCGTCTAGCTATAACTGAATCATCTACTTGAGTAGAGACTAAGAAGGGTTCTGATAAGACTTCAGGACTGACTCCAAAGCTACTGGCCACTTAAGGTGTCACAAAAGAAAAGATATCCTTCGGATCTAACAAAGCATAAACATCAACATGGAAAACTCGTAACATACCATTGACTACATCCGGGGAGACCTCCTGCTCCAGGCGGGATTCTATGGCATAGATTATTTTGGCGCTGACCACCACCTGTGCTAGTATATTCTCCCTGATGAGCTAAGAGTACGGGTGGGACTGTGGAACTAAAAGCTGGGCCTTAGCCCCTATCATTATCCTGCCTCATTGTTGGAAAATCTCTAAGCATGTTTCTGGGCTTCCCACACCCGAAACAAGAACCAATACTTGATGCGTTGCGGATTTACAACACTTTTGATGCTAAAAACTAAGAAAATAACATGGATATAGGTGTGTTTATGTGGATATAAGGTGCTTTTCCTTTGGTTGCAGGATAAATTGGTGGTGGATCTAAAAATTACAAGAGAAAACCTGAAGTATGCAAAATATGCTCAAAGTGCAGTCCACAGTACGAGCCGTAGGTAGGTCCTATGAGTCGTACTGATGGCCGTGAAAAGTTGCAGAAGGCTAGTGCTGAAGAGATGCAATGTACATTTCTCAGTACGAGTCGTACCAATCTTGTACGAGTCGTGGTGATGAAGTAGTGATAAAATCTAGAAAATTTTCATAAGAGGCAGACCCCTGCTACGGAAAGGAACTATGAACCGTGGGAAGAAGGTATGAGTCGTACCATGATGGTTGTGATGAACTTCAGAAGAATTCCAAAGTTTTAGAATTAAACCATGGGAGATTAGTAGGGATCATAAGATGAAGGTACGAATCATACCAGGATCCAACACATAGCCAATTTTCAGCCAACCATGCAAGGTACGAAAGGAAGCTACGGGTCGTAGGATGTGTCTAAGGATCACAGGTTGGCTCGTGGCTAATGCGGAACCAGATATGGAAATTCATCCTGTTAACTTAGGAAAAGGATTCTCATGTCTGTATAAATACGTTTTAGGTTTTATTTTTCTGAAGAGAGAGTAGAGTTCGAGAGAGAAGACCAGAGAAGAGATTTTGTGGAGAAAAAGAGAGAATTGAGTTGATTCGACTTGTGATTAACCTTTTCTTGAATTCTTCTTGTTCTTGCTACTTGTTCTTCAGGATTTTGGTTATTAATTAAAGGAATTGTTTTTCTCATTCATTCTTGTAAGTATTTATTTATGTTCTTAATCATGAATATAATTCACATCCTTACAACTATGAGATGATAAAAACTCCATAGCTAGGGTTGTGGGAACCATGGTGGATTAACAAGCTAGGGTTGCACAAAGTGATTCTGAAAACAATACAAAATACTTATATTATATTCTCTTCTTACTTAACCATTTCTTAACGGTGCACAACGTCAGAACATGCATGAATTCTTTACTTGCTTAGGACTAAGAGGTAGAGATTAGGAAAAGAGAATTACAACAGAACCTTGATATTGATAATCATTGTATTAACTTGAGCGTTGGTCGCAAGATAGTTAAATATGTAATTTAGTGATAACGGATAGTTTGAAACCACTCATGTGACTAGGTCGAATGATTAAATATAGTCAATCAATAGGGACTGGTCGGTGATTTGAAGGAACCTAAGTTATCAGTTCTATAAGTAAGTATTAGTGATAATCACAAGTGTATACCCAAAGCAGTTATGAACCCATGGGGGGCACAAACCCTAGTTATCTTTTAATATTGATTAAAAACCATAATTTTGATAATTGTTTTCATTATTTATTTTATTTAAAACCCCCAAATTTTGAAGTAACTACCTCACAAGTTCACTTACCGGCTGTAATCTAGTTCTCCCATGTTCCCTGTGGGTTCGACCCCAACCTCTTGTTGGGTTCTTTATTGACAATGCCCGCTTCATACTTCAGTAAGAGGTGTGGTTTGAGCATAATCATAAAGTGGCAATGTTGCCGGGGAATACGATTGAGACTAGGTTATAAGCTTGTATATGACTTTTTGGTAGTTATTTCGTTAATTACGTTAATTTTTGTGTTTTGGATACCCATAGGCTATTCTCCGGTGAATGCCAACCGCTTGAAGTAGAGGAGATCCCCTTGTTTCACTAAATCCATAAATCGAGAGAGCACTGCATAGAATGGAGAACCACGAGCAAAGAGAGGCCCACATACTTGAAGAAGCTAGGCAAGCCAAGCTAGCTCGGCAAGCTACACTTCAACATGTAGAAGATGACAAAGATGGGGTAGTGAATGCTGGTCGACAGGGGAGTGGAATCAGAACTCATAGATTTGCCCCTCAGTTTCTTGACGATGATGATGACCCAGACATTGATAAAGTTGTGTCGACTGGAGCAATTGTGCCACCACCACTGCTCACTAGGGACAAGTTCGAAATTACGATCACCATGATTCAATTGCTGAACATGAAAGGGGTGTTCAGTGGTCACGCTGCAGATGACACCAACCTGGACTTAATGAACTTCGTATGAATATGCAAGGCATACAGGTTGCCCGGAGTAAGCTTATACGCAATACGGCTCAAACTCTTCCCTTTCTCTCTATCAGGGGAAGCTACCTTATGGTTATCAAAGTTGCCCAATAACTACATAATCAACTGGAGGGAGCTCAAACGGGGCTTTTTGGAGAGATTCTTCCCCCTATCCAGGATGTTGCAGCTACAGGATGAGATATATAAGTTTTGATAGATTAATATTGAGTCACTTCATGAAACTTTGTTGAGATTCAAAAAGAAGTTGACAAAGTTCCCTTAACCACAAAATCCCAGATGATAGTTTGCTGGAAATTTTTTACAAGCCTCTAAACAACAACACCAAAGCTATAGTAGAAACGTTGGTTGGAGGAGCATTGATGAGTCGCACCTGGGAGCAAGCTGCCACCATTCTTGACAGGATGACTAAGACAAATAGGGCCTAGCATATGAGGGAGGCTGATGCAGTGGAAGGCACATATGTTGTTGGTTTGACTGCAGACCAACGAAGAAAAGAAGAAGAGCACGACCAGGAGTTGGCTCATATGTGCAAATCATTGGAGTTGCTGATAAAGCATATTATGGGAGCTGGAGCCAAACAAGTCAATGCAGTGGGAACTCAAGGTAGGGATGTAATGCCTCGAAAGTGCCTAGGAGTAGACCCGAGAAGCTAAAATGCAAAACTGCTAAAAGTTGTGGAAAAAGTTGCAAGACGATAGGTACAACGTCTCGTGGTAGGTAACCACAAGCCATTGTTTGTATTCATGGGTTCATGTATCCAGGTGGCAGTGGAAGCAAAGGTTGATGTAATGACTCGTTGTAAGAAACAACGAGTCATTGTTAGTGGTCGTGGTAGGAGATGGACTTACCAGTTGGGGAGTATAACGGGTCTTCTAATGACCCATCGTGGCTTGGAATGATCCGTTATGAGGATTCATGGTCAGGGAACCTAGATCTCCAATGGAACGACAAATTAAAACCACGACCCTTTGTAGGATACAATGAGTCGTGGCGAGGCTCGTTGTGAAGGAACTCAGAAATTTCAGAAGAGGAGACAACGATCGATGGAACAACTCATTGTATCTAAGGACGAGTTGTCCTGTCTACTCGTGGTATGAATCCGAGAGAAGGATGGTGAAGTTCTTAGAATAGGAAGACACCACGGGTTATGGTATCCTCCAACGACCCGTTGGTTCACCCGTTGTTTGGTCAGTGACAAGTTTTCCGCAAATTCAGTAAGGGCAATTCCATCATTTCCTAGTCCTAACGCCCTATATTACGTTGTTTAAGGCACGTTTTGAGGGGTTTTTAGAGGGGAAAGGCCTACTCTAAGTTAGTCTTCCCACGCATGCAAGTTTGAAGGATTGAAGAGGTGATTAAAGGCCAAATTTCAAGGTTTCCATTGAAATCCTAGCTTGGGTAATTAGAGGGTGTTAGAATTCACCATTCCCAGGTATTCAAGGTTATGAGTGGATGCTTCCTTCCACACCCATGCCTAATTTCTCTCAAAACATGATGAATTATCTATGATCATGTATGCGGTTTCTACCCAAATGCATAATTCTTCAATCTCTATATATGGGTATGATTTGGTTGCATTTATATTGATGAATTGAAAGTTTGTGCAGATTCTAAAATTGTTTTCAATACAAAAATCATTTTCCAAACCTTGAATCTAAAATGCCCATGGATGAGAAGTTCATAAAGGTAGTGAATGATGATCAATGCATGATGATGTTGAGATTTGATGATGAAAAACATGTTTCTAAAGCTACCCATGATTATGATGTTGTTTTCAAAATAAAATGTGTAGATCCTAGCATGATAAAGCCTTGGGCAATGCCCACATTATGATTTAAGGTGATAATTTTCCCGACATAAGCTTACCACATTATTTAAAGTGAAGTTTCCCAATTTTTTTCATAAATTGTAGCTTGTGGTATGTTGAGTTAAATATTTCTACATGTAGCTTACCACATGATTTGGAGTAGATGCTTCAACCTATGATTGAGCTTGCGTTATGTTTCGAAATAAAGCTTCTCATATGCATGAATTCATAATTAAGATGTGTGTTACTATTGAGCTTTGTCAAAGGACAATGTTGAGCTTCATTTTAATATGATGTCGAGTCTATGCATAATTCCATTAATGAGCTTTGTCAATAGACAATGTTGAGCTTCATTTCATACGATGTTGAGTTATGCATGATTTCATGTTAAGCTTCGTTATATACCATGTAGAGCATTGCATGTTTTTGGGAGAAGAGTCTAGCACCGAGCGGATTAAGGGTCAATCACCCTATGCCCTAGAACTACGCACTGACGTAGGTTGATACTATTATATTATTGGGACCTCCCTTGCGAGCTATCCCTGGCCTGATTGGCCCTTAAGCTTGATATCGATATCATGGTATCGTCCATAGCCCTAGCAAGGTTATGGACGGCTCTACCCACTTGAGTGTGATAGTTGGGAGCACGTAAGCTCTATCGTGGTATGTCGGTTAAATGACGAGTCTCCCACTATCTATATCTTCTAGATTTCCATATTCATTAATCATGATGATTACCTTATACATGCATGTTCTATAAATAAGGTCTGATTCAATGTTTAGTTTTTGATATACATTTTATGTTCAGCTTTGAGTCATTCGAGTTAGTCATGATGTTGTAAAGCTAAGCATGATCATGTCATGATAAGATTTTGATTTCAGAATGAATGTATGTAGCTCTTCAACTTATACTTGGAAGCTTATGATATGTTATAAGATGTTTTAAATGATTTATTTTACTTAGCTGTCTTACTTGCCTTGCATACTCGGTATATTCCACGTACTGACCGCATACTTTCTATGCTACATCATTTCATGATGCAGGATTCGGTTCTCAAGTTCAGCCCCGCTCGTAGTCACTTGCCAGAGTTAGCAATTGCATGATTGGTGAGTTCTCATCTTTCGGTGACTAGACTTTCAACTTCATGTCATATTTCAGTTTCCATATTATTGAGTTAGTTGGGGGTTTTGTCCCATCAACTCATCTAGACTAGAGGCTTTCAGACTTATGTATGTATACCTTCGAATATTATTCAGATGTGCTATTGTATGAGACTTCCGTTGAGTTATAATTATGTTTTCTTTAGTTTATCGAATGAGTTAGTGGTACACTTATGCCATGGGTCGACTTGGGGTCTCTCTGGGTCCCTTTTCCTGTGTCTATGATCCGGGTCTATGCTCGGGTTGTGACAAAATTAGTATCAGAGAAATAGGTTTGATGTGTCCTAGAGAGTCTAAAAGCCACATTAGGTAGAGCCTTTTTCATGGGTGTGAAGCGCGCCACACTTAATGATGAGAGGCTACTAGACATTTTAGGAAATGTTCCCTTCTTTCATGATCTATGTCATGCGATGAAAAGCCTTTCTATCCTTCTAATTCGTGTTATTCGCGATTCTAGAATCATGGCTCCTCGAAGGATAAATGGAAGGAGGAATGGAGGTGGTGAAGGCCACGAGGATGGTAACGGTCATGAGCATCAGCTAGCCCCACTAGTTTAGGAGCCTCAAGCACCGGAGCCATTCGCTCATGCCTACCCTCCCCCACGCACATCACATCAGGGGGCATCGACTAGCACAGCTGGCAGGCAGCGCCAGAAAAGATTCTATGCCTTAGCCACTAGTCAGGAGTAGGAGGCCTCACAAGATATAGTGACCAGTATGTTGAGAGTCTTTCATGTTGATGTTTATGCTTTGTTAGATCCGAGGGCTACCTTTTCTTTTGTGACACCTTATGTGGCTAGTAGCTTTGGAGTCAGTCCCGATGTATTATCAGAGCCCTTCTCAGTTTCTACTCAAGTAGGTGACTCAGTTATATCTAGACGGGTATATAGAGATTTCCCGGTCTCAATTCTTCATAAGGTTACCTCAGTAGACTTGATAGAGTTAGCCATGAATAATTTTGATGTTATTCTTTTCATGGATTGGCTATTTGCATGCTATTCTTCAGTTAATTGTAGGACCTGGTCAGTAGAGTTCAGATTTTCGGGTGAGTCCGTCTTAAAATGCGAGGGTAGGTTAGTTGTACCTCTAGGCTGATTTATTTCCTACCTTAAGGCCAAAAAGATGATTTCTAAGAGTTGCATGTACCATCTAGTTAGGGTTAAGGATGTGGAGTCCAAGACCCCGACTATCCTGTTCATACCAGTAGTACGTGAGTATCCAGAGGTCTTTCTTGATGATTAGCCAGGTGTCCCTCCCAAGCGGGAGATTGATTTCGATATAGATCTTCTTCCCGACACGCACCCTATATCTATTCCACCTTACACAATGGCTCATGCCAATCTAAAAGAGTTGAATGATCAATTTAAGGATTTGTTAGATAAGGACTTTATTAGGCCGAGTAAGTCTTCATGGGGTGCACTAGTCCTGTTCGTTCGAAAGAAAGATGGTTCTCTTCGAATGTACATTAGTTATTGGCAGTTGAACAAGGTCACCGTAAAGAACAGGTATCCTTTACCCAGGATCGATGATTTATTTGACCAGCTTCACGGTGCCAAGTGTTTCTCCAAGATTGATCTCAGATCCAGGTATCACCAGCTCAGGGTTCGGGAGGGTGACATCCCGAAAATCTCTTTCAGGACTCGATATGGTCACTATGAATTTGTTGTTATGTCCTTTGGACTAACCAATTCCCCTGCAACTTTTATGGATCTAATGAACAGGGTGTTCAAGGCATATTTGGACAGGTTCATGATTTTGTTCATTGATGACATCCTTGTGTACTCTCGGAGCGAGGAGGAGCATGCCCCTCACTTGAGAACAGTGCTTCAGACCCTCAAGGGTCGTCAGTTGTATGCAAAGTTTAGCAAATGTGAGTTTTGGTTGGACTTGGTGGCATTTCTAGGCCATGTGGTATCAGGTGAGGGCATAAAAGTAGACTCTTAGAAGATCGAGGCAGTAAAGAACTGGCCCAGACCGGTGAACCCATTAGATATCAGGAGATTTTTGGGCTCAGCAGGTTACTATCGGAGATTCATGGAGGGATTTTCATCTACTGTCGCACCATTTACTAAGTTGACTCAAAAGAAGTTGAAGTTTTAATGGTCAGAGGCTTGTGAGAAAAGCTTCCAAGAGTTGAAGACCCGACTCACTTCAGCACTAGCATTGACCCTACCTAAGGGTCCAGATGGCTTATTGTGTATTGTGATGCTTCGCGAGTCGAACTAGGGTGTGTGTTGATGCAGCATAGGAAAGTGATAACATATGGTTCGAGACAGTTGAAAGTTCATGAAAAGAATTACCCGACCCATGATCTTGAATTGGCCGCAGTGGTGTTTGCATTGAAGATATGGCGACACTACTTGTACGGGGTCCACGTGAATGTATTCAGGATTGCAAGAGCTTGCACTATGTGTTCACGTAGAAATATCTCAATCTTCGGCAAAGGAGGTGGTTGAAGTTACTAAAGGACTATGATATGAGTGTCCTTTACCACCTGGACAAGGCTAATGTGGTTGTGGATGCACTTAGTAGGTTCTCTATGGAGAGTGTGTCCCACGTGGATGAGGGAAAGGAGTTGGTCAATGAGGCCCATCGACTCGCAAGGTTGGGAGATAGATTGGTCGACTCGACAGATAGCGGTGTTGTCATGCAAAATGGATCAGAATCGTCCTTGGTGGTTGATGTCAAATCTAGGCAAGATGAGGATCCAATTTTGAGGAAATTGAAGGAGGCGGTACGAAGTCAAAATGTGGAGGTCTTCTCCCAATGGGGAGATGGTGTGCTCCGGTACCAGGATCGTCTATGTGTCCCAGACGTTGAGGATTTGAGAGTTCAGATATTGCTTGAGGCACATGGTACCAAATATTTTATCTATCCGAGATCCAAGAAGATGTATCGGGACTTGCGAGAAATCTATTGGTGGGATGGTATGAAGAAGGATATTGCTGAGTTCCTAGCCAAATGTTCAAACTCTCAGCATGTGAAGGTCAAACATCAAAGGTCGGGAGGCGTACTGCAGGATATCAACATTCCCACTTGAAAGTAGGAAGAGATTAATATGGATTTCATAACCGGTCTACCTCGTACTCGCCGACAGTATGACTCCATTTGGGTGGTGGTAGACAGGTTGACCAAGGCTGCACACTTTCTACCGGTCAAAACCACAGATTCAACGTATGATTATGCCAAATTGTATATTTTGGGGAGTTGGTTCGACTTCATGGGGTTCCCTTGTCTATTATCTCAGACCGAGGTACTCAGTTTACCTTTCAGTTTTAGCTGTCTTTCCAAAAAGGGCTTGGGACTCAGGTAAAGCTCAGCATAATATTCCATCCGCAAATGGATGGCTAGGCGTAGAAGAAAATTCAAACTCTCAAGGACATGTTGAGAGCTTGTGTGACGGACTTTAAAGGTAGTTGGGATGATCACTTGACCTTGATCTAGTTTGCTTACAATAACAACTATCACTCTAGTATCCAAATGGCACCGTTCGAAGCTCTTTATGGGCGGAGGTGTAGATCGCCTATCGGATGGTTTGAAGTTGGTGAGGCAGCCATGATAGGGCTTGATTCAGTTTATGAGGCCATGGTAAAGGTTCAGTTGGTAAGGGACAGGATGAAGACTGCTCAGAGTCGTCAGAAATCATATGCTGATGTGAGGAGAAGAGATTAGGAGTTTGAGGTGGACGATTGGGTATTTCTTAAGGTATCTCCCATTTAGGGAGTCATGCGGTTCGGAAAGAAAAGGAAACTCAGTCATCTCTATTTTGGTCCCTTCTAGGTTGTGGGGAGAGTTGGTATGGTGGTGTATGAGTTGGAATTTCCATGGAGTTATCTTCAGTTCATCATGTGTCACTTTTGAAAAAGTGTTTGGGTGATCCAGCTTTAGTAGTCCCAATGGACAGCGTTGGTGTAAAAGATAGCCTCAGTTATGAAGAAGTACCCATTAAAATATTAGATTGTCAGGTCTGTAAGCTAAGGAACAAGGAAGTAGCTTCAGTTAAGGTATTGTGGAGAAATCAACATATTGAAGGAGCTACATAGGAAGCCGAAGTGGATATGATGGCTAGATACCCAATTTTTTTCTCTACCAGCTCACTGTCAGTTTGAGGTATCAGTTTTGCACTTAGACTCTATTCAGTCTTCATGTTTGAATTATGTGCACAAGTTTCTTTTATGTATATGGATGTGTGTATGATTGGTGAATTCAGTTCAGCTTTGTATTTTAAATTGGAGGTAGTCATTCTGTTAGTTTCGGTTAAAATGATTAGTTTTGTATATGGTAAACCGTACGTTTCTGTTTTCTGCTTGTTTTCAACATTCGAGGATGAATGTTCCCAAGGGAGAGATATTGAAATATCCTGGATGTTTCTAGGAGTATACCTGGGAAGCTAAAATGCAAAACTGCTGAAACTTGGGGAAAAAGCTGCGGGACGAAGGGCACAATGAGTCGTGGTAGGTATACACGAGCTATTGTTAGCAGTCGTGGGTTCAGGTATTTAGGTGGTAGTGGAAGCAATGGTTGATATAATGACTCATTGTAAGAAACAATGAGGAGTCGTTAGTGGTCGTGGTAGGAGATGGACTTAGCAGTTGGGGAGTATAACTGGTCATCCAATGACCCGCCGTGGCTTGCAATGATCCGCTGTGAGGCGTCGTGGTAAGGGAAACCAGATCTCCAGTGTAAACGATGAATGAAAACCACAACCTATTGTTGGATACAATGAGTCATGGCAAGGCTTTTTGTGAAGGAACTCAAAAAATTTAGAAGAGGAGACAAGGATCGAAGGAATGACTTATGGTATAAAAGGACAAGTTGTCTTGTCTACTCGTGGTATGAATCCGAGAGAAGGCTTGGGTAGTGCTTAGCACGGGAAGATTCCACGGGTCGTGGTATCCTCCAACGACCCGTTTGTCCACCCGTTGTTTGGTCCAATGACCAGTTTTCAGCGAATTCAGTAAGGGCAACTCCGTCATTTCCTAGTCCTAAGGCCCTATATTACATCGCTTAAGGCTCGGTTTGAGGGGTTTTGAGAGGGGAAAGACCTACTCTATGTTATTCTTCCCAGGAATGCAGTTTTGAAGGATTGAAGAGGTGATTCAAGGCCAAATTTTAAGGTTTCCATTGGAATCCTAGCTTGGGAAATTAGAGGGTGTTAGAATTCACCATTCCCAGGTATGCAAGGCTATGAGTGGGTGCTTCCTTCCATACCCATGCCCAATTTCTATCAAAACATGATGAATTGTCTATTATCAGGTATGGGGTTTCTACCTAATTGCGTAATTCTTCAATCTTTATACATGGGTATGATTAGGTTGCATTTATATTGATGAATTGTAAGCTTGGGTAGATTCTAAAATGTTTTTCTATACAAAAATCATTTTCAAAATCTTGAATCTAAAATGCCCATGGATAAGAAGTTCATCAACGTAGTGAATGATGATGAATGCATGATGATGTTGAGATTTGATGATGAAAAGCATGTTTCTAAAGCTACCCATGATTATGATGTTGTTTTCAAAATAAAATGTGTAGATCCTAGCATGATAAAGCTTTGGGCGATTCTCACATGATGATTTAAAATGATAATTTTCCCGACATAAGCTTACCATATTATTTGAAGTGAAGTTTCCTAATTTTTTTCAGAAATTCTAGCTTGTGGTATGTTGAGTTAAATATTTCTACATGTAGCTTACCACATGATTTGGAGTAGATGCTCCCACCTATGATTGAGCTTGTGGTATGTTTCGAAATAAAGCTTCTCATATGCATGAATTCATAATTGAGATGTGTGTCATTATTGAGCTTTGTCAAAGGACAATGTTGAGCTTCATATTCATATGATGTCGAGTCTATGCATAATTCCATTAATGAGCTTTGTCAATAGACAAAGTTGAGCTTCGTTTCATACGATGTTAAGTTATGCATGATATCATATTGAGCTTTGTTATATACGATGTAGAGCATTGCATGTTTTTGGGAGAAGAGTCTAGCACCGAGCGGGTTAAGGGTCGATCACCCTATGCCCTAGAACTACGCGCCAACGTAGGTTGATACTATTATATTATTGGGACCTCCCTTACGAGCTATCCCTGGCCTGATTGGCCCTTAAGCTTGATATCGATATCATGGTATCGTCCATTGCCCTAGCAAGGTTATGGATGACTCTAGCCACTTGAGTGTGATTGTTGGGAGCACATAAGCTCTATCATGGTATGTCGGTTAAATGACGAGTCTCCCACTATATATATCTTCTAGATTTCCATATTCATTACTCATGATGATTACCTTATACATGCATGTTCTATAAGTAAGGTCTGACTCAATTTTTAGTTTTTGATATACATTTTATGTTCAGCTTTGAGTCATTCAAGTCAGTCATGATGTTGTAAATCTAAGCATGATCATGTCATGATAAGATTTTGCTTTCAGAATGAATGTATGTAGCCCTTCTACTTATACTTGAAAGCTTATGATATGTTATAAGATGTTTTAAATGATTTATTTTACTTAGCGGTCTTACTTTCCTTGCATACTCGGTACATTCCACGTACTGACCGCATTGTTTCTATGCTACATCATTTCATGATGCAGGATCTGGTTCTCAAGTTCAGCCCCGCACGTAGTCGCTTTCCATAGTTAGCACCGCGTGATTGGTGAGTCCTCATCTTTCGGGGACTAGACTTTCAGCTTCATGTCATATTTCAGTTTCCATATTATTGCGTTTGTTGGGGGTTTTGTTCAATCAACTTGTCTAGACTAGAGGCTTTCACACTTATGTATGTATAGCTTCGGATATTATTCTGATGAGTTGTTGTATGAGACTTCCGCTGAGTTATAATTATATTTTGTTTAGTTTATTATAAGTTAGTTGTACGCTTATGCCATGGGTCGACTTGGGGTCTCTCGGGGTCCCTTGTCCTGTGTCTATGATCAGGGTCTATGCTCGGATCGTGACAAGGGAGCAAGGAGCTAATCACTATGATTTTGAGGAAGAGGCAAACTTCCTAGATAGCTAGGGGTTGAGTTGCCAAACCAATGCCCAAGCATTTGGACAAGACAATTGGCGCCAAGGTTCTGCAAATCAAGGTCGGAACCTGTATAGAGAAAACTACAACAGAAATGGGTTCAAGACAGGAGCTGAGATCGTGAACGTGAAGGAGATTGGAGATGAAATGATGGACACCGCAATGATCGAGCTAGATTCTATGTGCCTCCCAATGCCCTAGAAGGGGAGGCTGGGCAATAAAAGTTGGAGAGCATGATGGCTAAGATGTTAAAGAAGGTGAGGTCCACTGATGAGCAGCTGAAGGAGATCTGAGGTGACTTATCAAGTATGAGTTAGAAAGTGGAATCTCACACTACCGCCATCAAGAAAATCGTACATCATGGGCAACTGTCAGCATAAATGAACCCTAGACAAAAGGGTACAGTGCCTAGCAACACTATCCAAAATCCAAAGAACGATGCACACTGTATGGCAGTGATGACTAGGAGTGGTAAAACCACAGTTGATCCCCCGTTTCCAGTTGATGTTGAGCGGATAAAAGAGAGCATAATGGTGGAAGATGATGCAAGTGTTAAGAGAGAGAATGTTGAGTTGCAAGAGGCCCTGAGAGGTGAGAAGGAACCAGACATGGATCAATGGGGAACCCAAGTGCAGAAAGCTATCCCATGACCACCGCTATCATTCCCTCAAAGGATGAAGAAGAAGGCAGATAATGATAAGTTCTAGAAATTCCTTTCAATGCTTAAGCAACTATCAAGGATATGCAAAGTTTATGAAGGACCTGGTGACTAAGAAGAGATTTGTGAGTTATGAGCCTATTGACAATGTGCATGACTGTAGTGCCATAGCTACAAGGGTCCTAGCACAGAAAAAGGAACACCCAGGTGCCTTCACTGTACCATGTATGATTGGCAATATCGAGTTCGCAAGGGTGCTATGTGATCTGGGAGCTGGCATTAATTTGATGCCCTTGGCCGTGTTCAAGAAATTAGGATTGGGAGCCCCCACACCGACCAACATATGGATACTAATGGCCGACAGAACAGTTAAGAAGCTAGTAGGAATCGTAGTCGATGTGCTTGTTAAGGTAGACAAATTTATATTCCCAGCAGACTTTGTGATCTTGGATTGTGAGGTTGATTATAAGGTCCCCATCATTTTGGGGCGACCATTCCTTGCAACTGGGAGAGCTTTAGTAGATGTGGAGGCTGGCCTACTAAAGTTTAGATTAAATCAAGAAGTGGTCACATTCAACATCTACAGGACAATGAAGCAACCCAAGGAATTTAGTGTGATCTTAGCACTAGAGGATGAGTATAAATCACTTGACGAAATCTAAGTAGTCAATAGATTTGCATCATGCCACGACATTAAATCAGGCGCTTCATGGGAGGCAACCCAAGTGGTAGTTTGGTGAAGTTTGAGTAACCAAGCTACCCACGTCGTGCCGCGAGTTAAATCAAGCGCTTCTTGGGAGGCAACCCAAGTTATTAAACTAATGTGTGCTCAGTGTGTAGGGAAATTGAAAAACAAGAGGTTGAAACATCAGCTGCTATGACCCTCAGTACGACTCGTGATTAGATCCTACGGGCTATAGTAGCAGTCGTGGCAAAGTTCAGAAAAAATGACTCCAAGCTTCGACCTACAATTAATCCTACGGACTGTACCTCTATAACACCCCGGAAGTCCTAGAGATCAGACCCCAGAGTTAGAAGAATCTTAGTAGAAAAGTTAGCAGAAATTTGCCTCAAAATGAGTCAGGGAACGACTTGTTAGGAAACCTTATAGGTCTTGGGTTGACGCGTGATGAACTGTAAGGGAGGAATGGCAAGCCCAGTGACCACAGACGACCTGACGAGTGGTCTTGCATGGCAACGACTCGTTAAGTTGGTCATTGGGAAATGAATAAAGTGAGGAGTCAGTGTAGTTGATGGAAGGATGTGACGAGTCATTAAGTGTAGGAACGACTCGTCGTGTCTGTCGTTAGATGGGAAGAGTTGAAGTCGTGAAGTAGTCTTCCAGCGCAATTGATGAATGAGTCTAATGAGTCGTTGGGTGGAGTAACGATTTGTTACGTCGGTCGTAGTTTGAAGGATGATAACACTGTGTGCATTTTCTAGTGTACTTAATGGGAAAGATGACGAGTCATTGGATGGGACGATGACTCATTACGTGAGTCGTGACTCCAGATTCGAGAAATTTCTAGTTTTCTTCAGCGACATTTTTGTAAACTCCTATGCTTTCAACGTTTAAACTACGTCGTTTTGTGTATTGTTTGGGATGTTTTTAAGTGTTTGTACAAGACTAAACCTTCATTCTTTCAAGATATCTCTCAAATTTCTTCGCCTTCTCTCTTCTCAAGATTCAAGAACTTCACTAAGGTGTTCATCAAGCTTCAAGGGAATTTTCGAGTAGGGTTCTTCTACCAGGTATGCGGGTTTTTCAACAAGGATACTCTTCCATGCTTGTTCCCCAAAATTATTTCATTTAAAATGCCCAATTTCTAATATTATAGAAGATGCATGACCTAGGGTTTTAAATTGATGGTGAACCCTCCTACAACTCTTTAAATTTCAAGACCCGTTGTGACAATGAGATAAGTACGGTGTAAAATGATTGGGTTGTCTTTAATTATGTGTTGGGTGATGAAAGGTGTGGAGTTATGAAATATTCTTCATGAATGATTAGAGTTTTAAATAAGGTTTTGTCATTGTTCATTCAATTATCACAAATCCCTTGTATCCATGTTATATATGTGACGATTATATGATTACCCATGAGAATTGGAATATGTCAATGATGGATGTGATGAGATTAAATTAGAGTTCATGGACTCGAATAATTGAAAGTAAATATGAATGTCCCAATGTATTGATGGAATTAACTGGGTAAGAAGTAAAATTATGATAATGACTTATCTAATGCATTCTTTTCATGAATTGGAATAAATCGTGAAATCGATCTTTTGAAACAAAGATGCACACTTCCCATATGATTTTGCTATACATACTGAAATATGAGTAAGCACATAGCTTCTTGTAAATCTAGATTATATGAATCAATGTATGCTTGTTAAAGTATGAGTTGAATGTATGGGTCATGAATGTTTCTATGATACATACTGATTAATATGAAGATGGAATTTAATGATGAGAAAGTAGTATGCATGACGTGAATCTAAAGATGCCCATTAATGTTAGACCTATGAAGAGATTCTAGTATGGTCCCATGATGATATGAGTTATGATGATAAAGCATGATAATGATAATTTCCGAATGTTGGGCTTGTTGTTAGTAAAAAGTAGCCCCGATTCTTCCGAATGAAGGGTGTATGAAGAAAGCACAGTATGTTCATGTTTCTGATTAGCTACAGTAGTACAGACCATATATATATATATATATATGTATAACATCAGACCAGTACCTCTCTAATCCTAGTAATAGTCGGGATCCTCACTAGTAAAGAGTGACTGCTAAGCATCACTCGGGATCCTCACTAGTAGAGAGTGACTCCCTAGCATCAGTCAGGATCCTTCGTAGTAGAGAGAGACTCCCTAGCACAGCCGGGATCCTCCATAGTAGGGAGAGATTCCCTTAATGATGATATCAGTGTAACTCAGTTTTGCACGACCCAACATTCAGATTATAATGGCTTAATAGATGATGATGAGTCACAGTTATTAGTAATGATTCAGTACAGTATGTTCTACTAATTTCAGATTTGGCACTTATTGTATGTTCAGAATTCAACCCTTATGCATGAGTTCTAAGATGTTACATAAATGAGATTCAAAAAGAAGTTCCATGTATGTATCTATGTATGTGAATCATAGAGCATGTGAATAGCATGATGAGGCAGTTATCTTGGTGTATTTGAGTAAATCCTTATCGTATCTTTGTTTTATTTAATTGATATGTTATCCCGCATGCTCGGTACATTCCAAGTACTGCCCACACGCTTTTTTGTGCTATATTGTTTCATGATATAGATTTAGGTTTCCAAATTCAGTCTCATGGTTAGATACGCTTCATCCCTATTCAGTAGCTCTTGGTGAATCCTCATCCTCCGAGGACGTAATTATGTTCACATTTTCTTATCTTTTAAGTTTTCAGACTTTAGGAGTTAGCTGGGGGTTTGTCCCAGCAACTCATCAGTTTAATTGAAGGCTTTCAGACATGTGTAGACAGATTCAGCATTGTATCTAAGTATGATTAAATTGTCTTTATGGTTCATACTAGATTCTTGTATTTCTTTCTCTTGTTCATGTTGTTTGATTTTTTCCATGTTAAGTGTATGCTATGATAATGCCATAGGTCGACTTGGAGCCTCTCAGGGTTCCTTGTCCCGTGTTACGGCCAGGGTGTGAACTTGGGTCGTGACAACCTCTATGGAACGAGTCGTAGGATATATTCATAGGTCGCCAGGTATGTTTTCTTCAATAGGGTCGCCCACAAGTCCAAGGGACGAGCCATAGGTACTTCCTACGACTTGTGGTACGAGATGTGACGGGTTAAAACTGGCATTAATACCCGACATGGCCCAAATTTTTTAAAATTTGACCTTACCTATTTAAACCCCTCTCCCATGCTCAAACACTCAAAGGCACGACTCAAACTCACTTCCCCTACCGGTAACGCGAAATCACTGAAAAATCAAGCAAAATTCTTACTCGACCCAGGTATACTGTCATTTAATGTTGATGAAGCATCAATCAAGTAAGTATGTTGTATTAAACATTGTTAAGATGCATATATTGAGATTAATGGTGTCAAAACCCCTGTGAGTCACTCACTAGACTAGAAACTTGATTCTGAAAAAAAAAGAGACAATGATCAGGGTGTTGTGTAATATTCTTTTTCGATTAAAGAGATGCTAAATTTTGATGAACTCAGGTCTTGAAACACTTTGAGTTACGGGTAGTAGGTCAAAAATAGGAAGATTGGGCATGGGTTAAATTGAGTTAATGATGAGCCTAGACCTGGAGGGAAATCTGAGTACCTCAAAATGTGAAAAAGAACCTTTGCAAACTGAGAAAAAGAAAATCTAGAAAAGGTATAAGGCACTGTACAGATTGTAGGTTGCTACTACGAGTCGTACTGAGCACTCGTACCACCAAACTAAACAAGGTCGCATAAAAATGCCTTTCTTATGACTGGTGGAATCGACCTACGGGTTGTACCATGAGTTGTGGAAAAATTCGGAAAAATACCAACGCAAGGCTTCATCAGATGACTCAAGGAACGGATCGTACCTTTTTGGTACGAGTCATACTTGCGAGTCGTACTGAAAGATGGTTGATGTGCAAGGACTTCTCACGAGTCATACCTTCATGGTATGACCCATAATGATGACCCATGATGAGAATCTGAACATCTCCTTTATAAATCTTCTTTTTCAAAAAAAACGGAATGCTAACTTCTTTCTCTACAGGTACAATGACATACAAACGTCGGGTAGACAAAACAAATGCCCGAAGGACACTAATTGATGAAACAACTGAGCCAGAGTCTGACAAGGCAGGAGACTCACCTAGTGATTTAGTTGAAGAGTATCAAGTAGACACTTCAAACACTAATGGAACCATAACCACTAGGGAAAAAGCGAAGGCCCAAGCTGAAGCAACCACTGTCACATTCGCTTAAGCTCTCCATTCTGAGAAGGGAGTCAGAGAGGAACAACAGAAGTCAGGAAATGATTCCAATGCTAAAGAAGGGTCAGGGGAGACCCAAAGCAAAGAAGAAACCAACAGCTAAGAGTCAGAGGAGGAGGCTCCTAATGTTGCACAAGAACAGACCCCACCCAGGGCAAGTCGTACAATTCGGTTGAGAATGCCGGGAGCTAATGAAATCTATGAGCAAGGCATCTCTCTCACCGCCAAGAATAAACCAAGGAGAAGCATCCAAGAAGAACCGCTGATTCTCACAAGCTTACTGAATGAAGTTGAGGAGATGAAGTGGATTTTTAGCTTCTATGGTTTTGATTGGATGGGCAATACTCCAGCATAGTACATAGAAGACATAGTTTGGGAGTTCTATGCCAACTACTTGGCCACCATGGAGGTAAAGGCAAAGAAAGGACAGAAGATAAAACACCATCCTTGTCTGGAGAGTGTTATGGTCTGAGGTCGAGAGGTTGACATATCTGAGCGGACCATTACTCGAATGTTGTACAGACCACAGTTCGTGCCTACAAGGATGATGCTAGAGTACGATTACAGGGTGGAGGCAATGAAGCAGATTAGATCCCTGACTGTGATGGAGTGATAGAGGTAGCTACAATGGCTAGCAGGGGTGATTACTGAGAATAAGGATGAAGCTAAATTGGTTACAGGTGGAAAGTAGGTGACCAATTCCATAGCAAAAGCCTGCTGGACACTAGTGCACCATCGGTTAGCACCCACGGTCAATGACAACACATTGAGTGCTGACAGATTGGTTTTCGTAGCATGCCTTATGTCTCGTTTCCCCATCAATATCTTGAGGATCATAGCGGATGAGATACGAGACCAGGCGGTGGGAGTAAGCACTACTATCCCATTCCCGAGTATTATGTTCAGATTATATATGAAGGCAGAAGCTCCACGAGGTGATGAGCGGTTGATTGGAGGCCAAAGGATTGTAGACATAGGTCTTATCCGGGATAAGATGAACCCAGTGAGCAGATCCAGGAATCCCACAGCAATTCCAGCAGCCCAACCATTAGGGGACGCACAGGTGAATATCCCCGTTACACAGGAGCAAAGCGAGACACCTGCTACAGATGCCGGTCATTCAGAGTCAGCTCCTAGCACCTCAGCTGCACCACTGCCCAGCATGCAGACTCAGAGAACACCAGGGTATATCTTTGTACCACAGGACTTCCTCTAAAAGCTAGCAAAATGACTGACCATGGCAGAGCGAAAGATTAAGGCTATGATGGAAAATGTCAAACAATGGGTCAAGTCAGAGATAGAGGCAACAGCTCAGGATCTACATGCTCGCCTAGATAATTTTGAGAGTCGATTCAATGAGAGGATGGGGGATACCAACAGTCTCTGTGTAGAGTTGGGGGCTCTTCGGAGCTAAGTAGTTGAGTTGTCATCATGACAACCAACAGTATTAGCAGACCCCACACTTCCGGAACTAGATGTTGAGCCTGATGATAAGATTGATTTGGCGACATATTGGGAGCCGATCACAGCTATTGAAAAGGGTAAGAAAAGAGCTGCTAAGGATGATAAAGAGGAGAGTTTGAAAAAGAGAAGAAAGAAGGAGAGAAAAAAGTGCAAGCGGGCTAGATCAGAGAGCATGCGGACTCATGACACACATATATCTGAGCTTCATGAGAGAGCTAGAGAAGCAGGCAGCTCCACCATACCTCAGCCCGAGCTTGCCAATGGCCGTGACCCTTCAGGAGAGACACACTCAGCCCCCATAGTTACAGAGGCCATCCAAGCGGCCACAATCACTAGGGGGACCACCCCCTATTGACACACAAGTGAGCGCGTCGGCCATCGCTAGAGCCACTACTACAACGGAGGTACCACCTTCGCAAAATGACAGGAGCGCCTAGTAAGCCACAGGTATGTTCTCTTCCCTATGTTCTTATAGTTGATGCTTCGGGGACGAAGCTTACTTTTCAAAAAGAGGAGGGGGTATACTTGTGATTTTTGAGATTTTTGATTAGTCTGAGGGTTTTTCTTGACGTGTTTCTTTTCCCTCAGGCATGCTATCTAGTAGAACTGGCATGTGTAGGATTTTTATTTTTTTTTGGTTTGTGATTATTGTTTAATTAGGAAGTAACTTAGGAGTACTCAACCAATAAAAAAATGCAACTCAACCATTAAGAAAATGCACTAGTTTTTGTTTTTGAAAAAAATTGACAAAAAAATTGACCTTGTTTAAAATTTTTTGATGCATTAGCTATGTATTTGTGACAACATGCATGATTGTTATGGATCTTTTGATGTCATTTAGTTTGTCAACATGAGTAGTCTTGTTAAGCCATCTATAAACCAGACAAATAAAGTGAAAATAGTTCATGTACCATGTGTGAGTGAGGTATAGTATTCAGTTCGGTATTGTCTTGAAGATCTAGAACTTGCCTGGTTAGTCTTTGCATAAGCTAAGGATGGTTAGTTAGGATATGATCATAGGCCATTTTTGCTTAGCTCACTTTTAGCCTATATTACCCTACAAAATTTTCATGAATCCTTTAATCCTAAGTTTGAGCCTTGGGCCAATAGGGTCGGGGATATCTCACAAGGGAGGTCCCAAAGTAGTATATATACGTATAAACCTACGTTGGGGCATAGTTCTAAGACATAGGATGATCGACCCTTAGCCTACTCGGTGCTTGACACTATCCCAGAAACATGCATATGCTCTACATCGTTATTGAATGAAGCTCAACATCTTCTATTGACGAAGCTCAATAATCAAATACATCTCATATATGAAATCATGCATATGAGAAGCTTCAACTCAAACCATACCACAAGCTAAAAGATAATTGGGAGTCTTCGCTCCAAAACCATGTGGTAAGCTCAACTCAAGAAATCATAAATCATAATTTGAACATACAGGTATTGCCCAAAGCTTTATCGTACTTGAAAATACTCAATTCACATCGAAAACATGATTATAAACATGGGTGCTTGAAAACCAGCTTTTCATCATAATATCTCATCATCATCATACATTCATCACAAATCTCATCTTTCATGAACTTTCATCAATAGACTTTTTAATTCATAAAGCTAGACACATGATTTTTAATTGAAAATATTATAAAACTTGCCTATGCTTCATAATTCAATAGTTGAAACATATTTAAATCATCCCCATGTAGAGAGTTTAGGAATATCATGCACTAGGTAAAAACCCCATAGATTAGACATAGAAAACTCATGATCTAGAGAGGGATTGGGCATGAGTGTGAAAGGAATCACACATTCATAACCCTACAAACATGTTGGTTGCTGATTCTTACACTTCCTTGATAGCACAAGAAGGAATTGAAGAGAAATTGAAGAACACTAAGCTTGATCAACCTTCCTCACCTTCTACCTTGCAGGCATGAATGTAAACGGCCTAAAATGAACTTAACCCCTTTAAAAGTCATTATTCACAACTCAAAACGACGTAGTTTAGGCCTTAGGAACTTAGGAATTATGAAATAGCCCTCACTAAATTCGCAGAATTTAACTGCCAGATGGTCCTAACGAGGGACCCCACGACTCGTCCCCTATGGCCACACTCGTGGAATGATACGCGAAGTACACTACTTCTCAAATCAGCTGGGCTCATAAGGGAAGACTTACCGACTCGTTACCTAGTGACCACGACTCATGGTCACCATCCGTGATATGCACTGCCTCTGATTCTAACCTTGGTTCATCTTGCTGCTCACGACTCTCCCCACGAATCATGGTGACTGACCACGACTCATGGGGTCCTCCCATCAAGTACATTGCCCCTCTTCCTTCTCCTTTCTTACTTACCACCCCAAGACTGACCTAATGAGTCGTGGGGCCTGACCACGACTTGTGGTCATGTCCGTGGGATCCCATTTCTCAAATTTTCAAACTCATCACCTGGACCTCTCCACAGTCACCTCACGACTTGTGGGCTGCACCAACGGATCACCTCATGACCCGTTCTGTGACCTAATGCCAAATTTTAGTTTTTCTCCATTTCAACTCCCGGGTCTAATCTTTGGGCTTCCGTGGCATGACAATATCTCCCCATTGGGAACATTCATCTTCGAATGTTGGAAAACATACAAAAAAGCACATTAACGCAAACATCATATTAAAATACTGATCATTTAAGTAGAAAACTAACGAAATGACAATTTCTGATTCAAGCGACATAGTTGAACTGAATTCACCAAGCATACATACATCCACACACATAAAAGAAACTTGGACGCATGAAATGAACATGAAAACTGAATAGAGTTTTAGGTCAAAATTGATACCTCAAGCTGGAACTGAGTCAGTAGGGAATAAATCTGGGTATCTAGCAATCATATATGCTTCGGCCTCCCACATAGCTCCCTCAACATGCTGATTCCTCCATCACACTTTAACTAAAGCTTCTTCTTTGTTCTATAGCCTTCGAACGTGACGATCCAGTATTCCCATCAGAATGTCCTCATAGATGAGGCTATTTTTCACACCAACACTGTCCACCGGAACAACTAGAGATGGATCACCCAAACACTTCTTTAAAAGCGATACATGAAAAACAAGATGCATGAAAATAAATTCTAAGGGAAACTCTAGCTCATAGGCCACCTTGCCAACACAACTCATGATCCGATACGGGACGACATAGCGGGGACTAAGTTTCCCCTTCCTTCCAAACCTCATCACCCCCTTCTTGGGGGACACCTTCAAAAATACCTAATCATCAAGTTCCTACTTCCCTTCTCCTCACACCAGCATAGGACTTTTGGCAACTCTGAGCAATTTTTAACCTGTCCCTTATCAACTGAACCTTCTCCATCACCTCATGAACCAAAATCTGGTCCTATCATCACTGCTTCTTCAACCACAAACCAACCAATGGGTGATCTACATCTCCGCCCATAGAGAGCCTCGAATGGCTCCATATGAATGCTGGAATGATAGCTGTTATTGTATGCAAGCACGATAAGAGGCAAATGCTCATCCCAGCTACCCTTTAAGTCAATCACACATGCTCTCAACATGTCCTCGAGATTTTGAATTGTTCGCTCTTCTTGACCATCCATTTGCGGGTGAAACGCAGTGTTGAGCTTAACCTGAGTACCAAGTCCTTTTTGAAATGACTTCTAAAACTGAGAGGTGAATTGAGTACCTCTGTCTGAAATAATGGATAAGGGTACTCCATGCAATCTAACTAGCTCCTGGATATATAGTTTGGCATAATCCTCTACTGAATTCGTGGTTTTGACCGATAGGAAATTAGTAGCCTTGGTCAACCTGTCAACCAAAACCCAAACGGAGTCATATTTCGACGACTGCAAGTTAAACCTATGATCAAGTCCATATTAATTTCTTTCCACTTCCAAGTAGGAATGCTGATATCCTGAAGAACACCTTCTGGTCTCTGGTGCTCGACCTTTACTTGTTGACAGTTCAGATACTTAGCTACAAACTCCACGATGTCCTTCTTTATGCCATTCCACCAATAAACTTCCCGTAAGTCACATTACATCTTCGTGGCACCTGGATGGATAGAACACCTGAATCCATGAGCCTCGTGCAACATCTAGCTCATCAAGTCATCAACATCTGGAACACATAGGCGACCCTAGTACCAAAGCACAACATCTCTCCATTTGGAGAAGACCTCTACCTTCTGATTTGGAACGACTTCCTTTAACTTTACTAAAATCGGGTCCTCATCTTACCTATCCTTTACTTCAGTCACCAATGACTATTCTGATCTTTTTTGAACTATAACACCGTCATTGGTCGAGTTAACCAATCTAACTCCCAACCTTGTGAGTCGAACCACATCCTTCACGAACTCATTCTTCCCCTCATCCACATGGGACACACTCTCTATAGAGAGTTTACTAAGTGTGTTTGGTACTACGTTGGCCTTACCTGGATGGTAAAGGAAACTCATATCATAGTCCTTGAGTAGCTCCAACCACCTCCTTTGCCAATGATTGAGATCCTTCTTTGTGAACATATATTGTAAACTCTTATGGTCCGTCAACACGTCCACATGAACCCCGTACAAATAATGTCTCCATATCTTCAGGGCGAGTACCACCTTGGCGAACTCAAGATCATGGGTTCGGTAATTAATCTCATGGAATTTTAGCTGTCTAGAGGCATATGCTATAACCTTCCCATGCTACATCAATACACACCCAAGTCCAATCCTTGAAGAATCACAATACACCACAAACCCATCAGTACCCTCTTGTAGAGTTAACACTGGTGGTGAAGTAAGCCGAGTTTTCAACTCTTGGAAGCTCTTCTCACAAGCCTCCGACCATTGGAATTTCACCTTCTTTTTAGTTAATTTTGTCAAAGGTGTTGCAATCAATGAGAAACCTTCCACGAACCTTCGATAGTATCCAGCTAAACCCATGAAGCTTCGAATATCTGAAGGATTGACCAGTCTTGGACAATTCTTCACTGCCTCTATTTTTTGAGAATCCACCTTTATGCCCTCACTTGATACCACATGGCCCAAAAGATACCACAGAGTTCAACCAAAACTCACACTTGCTGAATTTAGCATATAATGGACTATCCTTGAGAGTTTGAAGCACTATTCTGAAATGAGCGACATGTTCCCACTCACTCCGAGAGTATATCAGAATGTCACCAATAAACATAATCACGAACATATCCAGGTACGGCTTGAACACCGTGTTCATCAAGTCCATAAAAGCTGAAAGAGAATTCATTAGTCCAAAAGAAATAACTACAAACTCATAATGACCATACCGCATACTGAAGGCTATCTTTAGGATGTCACTTTCCCGAACTCTGAGCTGATGATACCTAGATCTGAGATCTAGTTTTGAGTAACACTTGGCACCCTGAAGCTGGCCAAATAAATCATCAATCCTGGGTAGAGGATACCTATTCTTGACAATGACTTTGTTAAATTTTCCGATAATCAATACACATTCGAAGAGAACCATCTTTCTTTCGAACAAAAAGAACTGGTGCACCCCAAGGAGACTTGCTTTGTCTAATGAAACCCTTATCTAACAGGTCCTTCAACTGATCTTTCAACTCCTTTAGCTCTGATGGAGCAATTTTGTAAGGGGGAATAGATATAGGTTGCGTGTCAGGAAGAAGGTCAATACCAAAATCGATCTCCCGCATGGAGGGAAAGACCTCTGGATACTCATGTACTGCTGGTACAGACTGGATAGTTGGGGTCTCAAACGTCACATCCTTAACCCTAACCAGATGGTATACGCAACCTTTGGAGATCATCTTTCTGGCCTTAAGGTAGGAAATGAAATGACCTACAGGAACAACTGAACTACCCTTCCATTCTAAGACTGGCTCACCCCGAAATCTGAACTCTACAGCCCGAGTTCTACAATTAACTGAGGCATAATATGAAAATAGCCAATCCATGCTGAGGATAACATCAAAACCGGTCATAGCTAACTCTATCAAATCTGCTGAGGTGACTTTCCGAAGGACTGAGATCGGGAAACCTCTATACACCCATCTAGCTATAACTGAATCAGCTACAGGAGCAGAGACTAAGAAAGGATTCTGATAAGACTACGGGACTGACTCCAAAGCTACTAGCCACACAAGATGTCATAAATGACAAGGTAGCCCCCGGATCTAACAAAGCATAAACATCAAGATGGAAAACTCATAACATACCAGTGACTACATTCGGGGAGACCTCCTGCTCTTGGCGGGATGCTAAGCTATCAAATCTATTCTGGCGCTGACACCTATGCTAGTAGATGCTCCCTGATGTGCTGAGTGTATGTGTGGGGCTGTGGAACTAGAAGCTGGGCCTCGGCCCCTATCATGATCCTGCCTCGCTATTGGAAAATCTCTAAGCATGTGTCCGGGCTTTCCACACCTGAAACAAGCACCTGTACCTGATGTGTTGTGTATTTACAACACTTTTGATGCTCAAAACTAAGAAAATAGCATGGACTTAGGTGTGTTTATCTGGATATAAAGCACTTTTTATTTGGTTGTAGGATAAATTGGTGGTGGATCTAAAAATTGCAAAGAAAGCCTGAAGTATGAAAAATATGCTCAAAGTACAGTCCACAGTACGAGCCTTAGGTAGGTCCTATGAGTCCTATTGATGGCCGTGAAAAGTTGTAGAAGGATAGTGTTGAAGAGATGCAATGTACGAGTCTCAGTACGAGTTGTACAAAGCTTGTACGAGTTGTGGTGATGAAGTCGTGACAAAAGACAGAAAATTTGCATAAGAGGCTGACTCCTGCTATGGAAAGAAAGTACGAACTGTGGGAAGAAGGTACAAGTCGTACCATGACGATCGTGATGAACTTTAGAAGAATTTCATAGTTTCAGAATTAAACCACGGGAGCTCAGTACGGATTGTAGGATGGAGATACGAATCGTACCAGGATCCAACACTTGGCAAAAATTCAGCCAACCATGCAAGGTATGAACGGAAGCTACGAGTCGTAGGATGTTGCTACGGATCATGGGTTGGCTCGTGATGAATGCAGAACCAAATATCGAAATACATCCTGTTAGCTTAAGAAAAGGATTCTTATGTCTGTATAAACTCATTTTAGGTTTTATTTTTCTGAAGACGGAGTAGAGTTCGAGAGAGAAGACGAGAGAAGAGATTTTGGGGAGAAAAAGAGAGAATTGGGTTGATTCGACTTGTGATCAACCTTTTCTTGAATTCTTATTATTCTTGCTACTTGTTCTTTAAGATTTTGGTGATTAATTAAAGGAAGTGTTTTTCTCATTCATTCTTGTAAGTATTGATTTATGTTCTTAATCATGAATATAATTCACAACCTTACAACTATGAGAGGCTAAAACCTCCATAGTTAGAGTTGTGGGAACCCTGGTGGATTAACAAGCTTGGGTTGCACAAAGTGATTTTGAAACCAATACAAAATAAATATATTGTATTCTCTTCATGCTTAAACGTTTCTTAATGGTGCGCAACGTTAGGACATGCACAAATTCTTTACTTGCTTAGGACTAAGAGGTAGAGATTAGGAAAAGAGAATTACAATAGAGCCTTGACTTTGATAATCGTTGCATTAACTTGAGTTGTGGTCACAGGATAGTTAAATCATGAACTTAGTGATTACGGATAGTTTGAAACCGCTAATTAGACTTGGCCGAGTGATTGAGTATAGTCATTCAATAGGGACTGGTCGGTTGTTTGAATGCACCTAAGTTATCAATTCTATAAGTAAGTATTGGTGATAATCATGAGTATATACCTAAAGCAGTTATGAACCCATGGGGAACACAAACCCTATTTATATTTTAATATTGATTCAAAACCATAATTTTGATAATTGTTTTCATTATTGATTTTCTTTAGAAGCCCCCAATTTTGAAGTAACTACCATACAAGTTCACTTACCGGCTGTAATCTACTTCTCCCATATTCCCTGTGGGTTTGACCCCAACCTCTAGTTGGGTTCTTTGTTGACAACGTCTGCTTCACACTTCAGTAAGAGGTGTGGTTTGAGCATTATCAGTACCTGCTAAACACTGACCCGTGTGACCCCGGCCACACCTGCGGCAAACTGGAATACTAGAATCTGCAGGTTTGCTTCTATGACCTCTAGAGGATAATGCTCACCCTCTCTGATCGTGCACTTGGACTAGATGGCACAATCAATGCAGAAGATGCTAGGTCTTAGGATCCATGGTGAGTCTACTATGGGTGCCCACCTCTTGACCTCGGCTGTGAGAATCTGTGGTCATCGGTTCTGATCCTCTTGTCCTCCCTCTCTCTCATATGCCGCCTCCATCTGCTGGGCATACAATACTATCCGAGGGAATTCCATATCCTAATGGAGCGTAGCAGTCCTACAATCCATGTATAAATAGCCTGCTACTCCATGAATGAACCTTCTCACTCGCGCCCTCTGATCGACTACTAACTCTGGGGCGTACTTTGGTAGGCGGGTGAACTCAAGGGTATACTCCTGCACCATCATCCTCCCTTGCTTCATATTTATGGACTCAACTGCGTTCATCTCCCTCATCTCACTAGGAAAGAACCGATATAAGAATGCAATATGGAACTCTTCCCAAGTGACAAGACCTGCTACGACGGCCATACTATCCTTCCATTGGCGAGACCAGATATGCGCGACCCTTTCAACTGGTATGAGGCCAACTTTGCGCACTCCAATAGGGCCAGGGATAGCTCACAAGGGAGGTCCCAAAGTAGTATATATAAGTATAAACCCATGTTGGCGCATAGTTATGAGGCATAGCGTGATCGACCCTTAGTCTACTCGGTGCTAGGCACTACTCCCAAAACATGAATATGCGCTGCATCATTATTCAAGAATGCTCGACATCATGTAATTACGAAGCTCAATAATCAAATAAATCTCATATATGAAATCATGCATATGAGAAGCTTCAATTCAGACCATACCATAAGCTAAAAGATAATTGGGAGTCTTCGCTCCAAAACTATGTGGTAAGCTCAATTCGAGAAATCATAAATCATACTTTGAACCTGTGGGCATATCCCAAAGCTTATCATACTTGAAAAATACTCCATTCACATTGAAAATACGATTATAAATATGGGTAGCTTGAAAACCTGCTTTTCATCATAATATCTCATCATCATCATACATTCATGACAAATCTCATCTTTCATAAACTTTTCATCAATGGGATTTTCAATTCATAAAGATAGAAACATGATTTTTAATTGCAAACATTATAAACTTTTCCATGCTTCATTGTTTAATAGTTGAAACAAAATTAAATCATACACATGTAGAGTGTTTAGGAATATCATGCATTGGGTTAAAACCCCATAGCTTAGACATAGAAAACTCATGATTTAGAGAGGGATTGGGCATGGGTGTGAAATGAATCACCCATTAAACCCTACATACCTGTTGGTAGCTGATTGTTACACTTCCTTGATAGCCCAAGAAGGGATTGAAGAGAAATTGAAGAATAATAAGCTTGATAACCCTCTCTCACCTTGTACCTTGCACGCATGAATGTAAATGGCCTAAAATGAACTTAACCCCTTTAAAAGTCATCATTCATAACTCAAAACGATGTAGTTTAGGCCTTAGGAACATAGGAATTATGAAATAGACCTCACTAAATTCGCAGAATTTAACTGCCAGATGGTCCTAATGAGGGACCCAACGACTCTTCCTCTATGACCACGACCCGTGGCATGATCCGCGAAGTACACTACTTCTAAAATCTTTTGGGCACGTAAGGGATGACTTACCGACTCGTTACCTGGTGACTAGGTTTCGTGGTCACCATCTGTGATGTGCACTGCCTCTGATTCTTACCTTGCTTCATCCTACTGTTGACAACCCTCCCCGCGAATCGTGGTGACTGACCACGACTCAAGGGGTCCTCCCGTCGAGTACACTGCCCCTCTTCCTTCTCTTTTCTTACTCACCAACCCCATGACTGACCTAATGAGTCGTGCGGCCTGACCCCGACTCGTGGTCACATTCGTGGGATCCCATTTCTCAAATTTTCAAACCATCACCTGGACCTCCCCATGAGTCACTCGTGGGCTTCAACAGCGGGTCACCTCACGACCCGTTCTGTGACCTGATGCAAAATTTTACTTTTTCTCCCTTTTAAGTTTCGGGTCTGATCTTTGGGCTTCCGGGGTATGACACTGCTGGAAGGATGAATTTATCTACCTTGACCAACACATCCACAAGAATTCACATGGGGCACTTTATCGATCGATCAACCATAAGAAACCACATTGTGGTAGGCTTGGGACTCCCTAATCCTAGCTATTTGAAGATCAGAAGGGGCATCAAATTTATGTTTGCCCCTAGGTTGCAAAGAGCTTTGTTGAACACATACACCCAAATGGTGCAAGGAATAGTGAATGCTCCGAGATTATCCCTTTTCAGAGCAAGGCTGCTTTCCATCAATGCACTACAATTGTGCGACACCTCCACTGTGCGCGCATCCACAACTATTTTCTTTTTCAAAAGATCCTTGATGAATTTGGCATGACCTGGCATTTGGAGTAATGCATATACTAGCGGTACGTTGATGGACAACTTGCTAAACATGTCGATGAACTTCTTGAACTGGTTGTCCTCTTTCTTTTTTGTTAATCGCTAAAGGTAAGGAGGTAGTACTCTAGCCGCTTGGCCTTTAGCATTGGAGGCCTCCTCACCATCTTTGTCAAAATTCCCATCTTTAGGTGGAGTCTCAACCTCTTCCTCCTTAAGCACTTCTTCATTCTCTCAGCACAAATAGGTGGATTTGGAACCTCCTCACTCAAGTTTTCTTTAAATGGTTTAGGACCAACAACCACTTTGGGTTTATGATCCACATTAGTAAAGTCCTTCCCACACCTTGTGACAATAGCCATGGGCATCTTTCTTTTAATTTTGCATCGTGTCACTAGGAAGGGTTCCTTTCATCCTTGGGCTCAATTGGGTGGATAGATGATTGATCTGGCCTTCCAAATGTTTGATTAAATCTGAATGGGAGCTCACCATTTGGGCAAGGTTAGACACCTCCCCTTTAAATTCTTTAATGCCACTATCGATGGAATCTACCTTCTTCAATACTCTCGAAAGCATCTCCTCAATCTTGAAACTACCCTAGGGGAATGAACTGTAATCCCAAAACTGAACAATTAAAGCTGAAAACTAATGGTGTGACTGACTCCGGACTGAGATACATGACTGAACTGAATTCATTAAACATTTATACATGCAATGACATGAAGGAAACTTATACATAAACTTGAAATGAAACTAAATAAATTACTAAGGTGGAAGCTAATATCTCAAGCTGGAATTGAGCCAAACAGGAAAAGGTGCGGATATCTAGCAATCATATCAGCTTCAACTTCCCATCTAGCTCCTTCAACAAGCTGATTTCTCCATAGCACCTTCACTGAAGCTACTTCCTTATTTCTCAACTTCTGAACCTGAAAATCAAGGATCTGAACTGGAACCTTCTCATAGGTAAGGCTATCCTTCACACCTATGCTCTACACCAGAACAACTAAGGCTGGGTCACCGATGCACTTCTTCAACAAACATACATGGAAAACTGGGTGCATCAAAGCTAATTCTATTGGTAGCTCTAACACATATGCCACCTTGCCAACTCATCTCTGAATCCTATAAGGACCAACATATCAGGGACTAAGCTTCCCTTTCTTTTCGAACCTCATCACTCCCTTCATGGGAGAAACCTTCAGAAATACCTAATCATCATCCTCAAATTCAAGCTTTCTCCATCTGACATCTGCATAAGATTTTTGACGACTCTGAGCTATTTTTAGCCTCTCTCTAATTAGCTAAATAATGTCGAAAGCCTCATGAACTAAATCTAGTCCTATCAATGTAGCCTCACCTTCCTCAAACAAACTAATAGGTGATCTACATCTCCGCAAGTAGAGGCAAGTGACCATCCCAAGTACCCTTGAAATCAATCAAACACACTCTCAACATATCCTCAAGAGTCTGAATGGTATGGTTGGCCGGACTATCTATCTGTAGGTGAAAATCCATGCTAAGCTTCTCTTTAGTACCACAACCCTTCTGAATCGATCCTTAAAACTGAGAGGTGACCTAAGTACCCCTATACAAGATGATAGACAATAGAACCCTATGCAACTAAACTAACTTTCATATATAAAAGCTAGCATTAGCCTTTTGTTGACTTGGTCATTTGGTCTTCAATCACCCAAATAGAATCATGTTGTCGGCGCGTACGAGGCAGCCCAGTAATGGAATCTACCTTGATCTCCTCCCACATCCAAGTAGGAATATTGATACCCTATTACCTACCTCCTAGTATCTGATTCTTAATCTTCCCAACCTACACTCTTCACCCAGGCTCCTATTTATACTATAGCCTGAGTCTGTCAGTGTTATACTCTGGGAGCCCAAAGGTTAGACCCGAGAGTTAAAACGGGAAAAAATTGAAAATTTTGCAGCAAACTTCAAACGAGTCATGAAAAGAGTCGTGGGAATAGCCCATGAGTCATGAGGTGACTCGTGGGGAAGCCCCAGGGATTAGGACATGACCACGGCTTGTGGTCAGGCCCCATGAGTCGTCAGGTTTGCTGTGGGGAGGGGGAAAAGAAAGGAAAAGAAAAAGAGGGAAGTGGACTTCACGAAAGGTCCCCACAAGTCTTGGTTGCTCCCCACGTTTCATCGGGTGAGTCATTACCAAGCCTAGAGTAAATTTTGGCAAGGCAAGGCAGTGCACTTCACGAACGACATCATGAGTCATGCCCGGGAGAGACGAATCGCTAGGTCACCCGTTAGGTCCACCTGACAGTTATTTTCTGTGAAATTAGTAAAGGCTTTTTCATCATTCCTAAGTTCGTAAATTCTAAACTATAATATTTTGGGCTATGAAAAGTGGCCGTTTATGGGGTTAAGTTCATTTTAGACATATTTCATCCATGCATGCAAATTAGAAGAAAATTGAGAGGGTGAGCAAGCTAGTGATCTTCAATTTCTTCCAAATTCCTTTTGAGCATTCAAGGGAGAGTAAGATTCAGCCTCCAGATTCAGCCTCCAGCAGGTATGTAGAGTCATGAATGGGTGTTTTCTTCCACACTCATGCCCAATCCCTCTCTAAAAGTATGAATCTCCATGATTAATTTATGGGGGTTTTACCCAAATACATGAATTATCTATTTCTACACATGGGTATGAATTGATTATGATTCTATTATTGAATTATGAAGCATGGTCAATTTTTATAAGGATTTCAATTAAAAATCATGTTTCTAACCTTATAAATTTTAAAGCCCATTAAGGTGATGTTCATGAAAAGTGAGATTTGTGATGTATATGTGATAATGATGACATATTATGAAGAAAATCACGTTTTAAAACTACCCATGTTTATAATTGATATTTTTAATATGAATTAAGTATCATCAAGTATGATAAATATTTGGGAAATGCCCACTTGTTGAGTATGAATGACGATTTTTTCAAAAAAGCTTGCCACATTGTTTTGGAGCGAAATCTCCCAATTTTATTTTCAGCTTGTGGTATGTTTTGAGTTAAAGGTTCCCTATGCATAGCTTACCACATTGTTTTGGAGTGAAGGATTCCTATTATACTTATAAGCTTGTCGTATGTTTGAATTAAAGCTTCTCATATGCATGATTTCATATTTGAGATGTATTGATTATTGAGCTTCGTCAATTGACGATGTTGAGCTTCGTCAGAAAATAATGTATAGCAGATGCATGTTTTGGGATCATTATCTAGCACCGAGTAGGCTAAGGGTCGATCACCCTCTTCCTTAGAAGTGCGCACCAAGGTAGGTTTATACGTTATGACTTCAGGACCTCCCTTGTGAGCTTCCCCTGCCTGGATCGGCCTTCAGCTTGATATCGATATCATGGTATCATCTCTAACCCTAGCAAGACTTTGGATGGCTCTACCTACTTGAGTGTGATTGTTGGGACCACGAAAGCTCTATCGTGGTATGTCGGTTAAAAGATGAGTCTCCCATTGTTCCTCATGATTTCAGTTATGCATATTCATTACTTATGAGATTTATGTAAATGCATGTTCCAAAGCAAGTTTGACTCAATGTTAATCTTTACTTATAAATGTTAGACTTCAGCTTTGAGCCAATCAATTCAGCGATGATGTTATGAAGTTCTATTATATTATGTTATGAAGGGATCATGATTTCAGAAAGAATGCATGCAAGCCCTACTCTCAGATTCTTATGTTTACGTCTACATTATGAATTGTCTTTAAAAGATTTTATTTACTTTAGCGGTTTTACTTACTTCGCATACTCGATACATTTTATGTACTGACCGCATACTTTCTATATTGTATCGTCTTATGATACAAGACCCAGCTCTTAGCTTCATCCTTAGTTGTAGATTGTCTAATAGAGTTAGCTTTCATTTTGTGGGTGAGTCCTCATTTCTCGAGGACTAGATTATTCAGCTTTCCTTTATGTATTTCTTTTTTAAATTTGATGAGTTAGTTAGGGTCTTTTTCCCATCAACTCGTCATGTTTAGAGGCTTTTCAAACAAAGGTATGTATTTGTCTTTGGATTTCATATTATGATGTTATGTTCAAGTTGGACTTCCACTATGATTATTTTATGGATCATTCAGTTTTTTGATTGAGATTAGATGCATGCTTATGCCATTGGTCGATTTGGGGTCTCTCGGGGCTCCTTGTCCTGTGTTACAATCCGGGCACCTGTTCGGGTCGTGACAAACGACACACCTCAACAATTCTCCAGCCTAACTATGTCACACCTCCAACGACCTAGAGTTCTCCACTATGAACATTAACCCCCCCCCCCCAACAAGAAGGTCATATGTTCGAGCTCTAATCAAGAAGTCACTAGTCACACCATACTATGGTCTACCTATACACCATCACCTCATTCGAGCCTATCGCTTATGATTATCCTAAGGCTCCTAGTAGATAACACTATTCAAGAATTCCCTTATCTTCTAGGCTTGACTAATAGTTATTCTTCATGAACCTCTACCTACCGAGCATGTAAGGCAGGAATAGGGAGTTATCTTGAACGTACACATTGTAACCACCATTCCCATCATGGGGAAACATTTGCAGGTCCTAGAGTAAGGAAATCATGAGCACAAACTGTTCAAGAAACCTATGATGGGCATATACCTGGTATAGCATGACCTTATAAGCCGCTAAGGCAAATTCTAAGGACTGAGTTCATATAGCTCCATACTAAGAGACATGAGTTTACATAAATAACGAGTTTTTATGATATGAGATGAGGCTAATGGATTCATGAAGTAAGATTACGCTTATTGTTTGAAGCGGTTATTTATAATTCTCGGCGTCTGAACATAAGCATGAGTGGAATGTAACATCGACTGAAACATAAGGGACATATTTGACTAGGAAGGATTGACATCCCACAGCTACTATACCCGGTTCTTTCCTACTAGAGCTCTGAATACATGAAGTGACTCTTCAACTTATCATCTCGCACTTAGCTTGAAGCCATCATTCTAAGGCTCTTGGTTCTTTTCTTAAGGCTAGACTATGTCACCAATTCTTGACTTTCCATTCACCCCTACAGTTATCACTTAGTGCTTCATACCTATAAGTATTTCATACCATATATGGACAAATATCATACTAGGAGGCAAAAAAGAATCTTATACCTTATATACTGTGAATCCTAAGTCTACAAACATGTGAGGATCAACCTGAAAGGCTTGTGACATACCAGTGACTATTCCTGGTGAGCTCCCTCGACCTTGACGCTGTCAACTACCTACACTAGCTGATGCGCCCAACTGAGGTGGGCAAGTTGTCGGAGGTATCCATGAGATAGTTGCGGCTATACCTCTGCCTCATTTGGCTGTCAGGCAATCTCTGAGATTTTGACTGGGCTTTCCATAGCAGAAGCAAGCATCTGAGCCCATCAAGCATTTTCTTAAGTGTTTCTTCCCACATATCTTGAAAATTGGATATGTAATTTCACTTACCTTGGATCTGCTCTCCTAAATCTTATGGACGGACTTCCTACCCCTTTTCTCCCCTTCGACCCCGGGTAGTGTGACACAGATTGATGAAGGTGCTGTAGCCAATACTCTCTGTTAGAGCTATGGGTGATTTCCACCACCTGACCCTAGCTAAAAAAACTCAAAGTATCTAGTTCTAGCCCTCTTTTTCTCCCTTTCTCTTTCCTTAAAGCTTCCTCCCGCGTTAAAACTGTAAATCTGAGGCAGACTCTTCTTGGTGAAGTCTCAAACCCTAGTGACTGTGGTATCTCCTGTAGAGTTCATAGGTGTGACTGCCTGCTAGTTAAGCTGAGTGGTCATGGCCTGTATTAACACATTGAAGGCAACCCCGAGCCCCTCATCAGTCACTTGGTCACTAAGGGGGTCTATTGGAGTTGATGGTGTTGGTAGATTCCTGTTACCATTTCCTTTTCCACTATAACATCTGGGTGGCATTATGTGAGAACGTGAAAAGCACGAGTTAGGGAGGAACCATTTAGAGTTTCAAACTCAAGCACGATAATATTCATGAAGAAAGAGAATTTTCCTAAAAATGTCTTGTTGCCTCTTCCTCATAAGTGTGACACACTTCACTCCCATGAAAAAGACTCTACTTGATGATATCTCCCAAGTGCACACAAGAGCATGTGTTTGTCATGTAATATAGTATTTTGAAGTCCAAATATCATACTCAAGGGACTTGTCAATTTAATCATTATAAGGTTGTCACTTTGTTTTCACTAATCTACAAAACAGTTAAAATGAAGATAGGTTTGAAAAATTAAACTACTAAAACATCAAATATATAATTAACTAAAATAATTGCAAGCTTTATTGTATTTCGATGATGGTGAAAGACTAGGCCAATGACACTTTATTGGTTTCAAGTTTAGTTTTCTAGAAGTAATTAAACTAGAATGATTCGTCCTATGCTTGTTAGTTGAATGTTACTATTCCATTTCATGCTACTATCCCTAGAATCCAAGAACTATTTTATGAACCCTAACGCCTATATCCCTATGGTCACAAGAGAAAAGTGAAATGACTGTTAAGCCTACTTATATTTCACTAAATGGGGTTGGAGGGTATATCTCTATCCTCAACAACAGCTTCTATCCTATCACCAATGTATTCAAGGGTCTTTGAATTCCCATTCTGTATTTATTTTTAACCTTTTCGATTCCCTTTCCCAAGTTCAATCGAAAGCTAACATATTACTTATAAGGTGATCAATCTTATAAATAATAAATTAACACAACAAACAACCATAATTAAAGAATCAAAACCAAATTTAATCAGTCTTCAAAATATAAACTATTCACCATGACCACAACCCTAGAATATGAGTTGAGCCACTCATTCACACAAATATTTAGTCATCATCATACGAAAATACGATATAAAGAAGAGAAAACCTAGTTGTAGAACTGTGTCTTCCTTCCAAATGGCTTTCAATCATTCATAAACGAACTACGGAATGTAAAAATGAGTAAAGACTGCTCTGAGAAGTCCAAAACTGCTTAACAAATGACCTAAGGCCTCTATTTATAGATGATCCTTCAAATGACGCTTCTGCCCTTCAAAACATTGCCTTAAAATTATCATTTTCTACCCCAAAATAGCTCTGGTGCGCCACCCCATGTATCTCACCAAAGACTTAGTCAAATTTCCAATAATTTCAGCTTTGGAAAAGGTGTTTGTCAAATTTCTCTATGTCTAGAAACCTCTGGCGCAGGGCGCCACTAATCTCGCTAAGTTTGTGATGTGCATTTCTCTAAATTTTAAGGGCTGGCGCGAACCAACCTAAAGTTTTTGTTCTCTGAAGTTTGGAACTTAGTGCGAGGCACCAGCCATAGCACCAAACCATTCACCTCATCAAATCTTCATTCCATGCATCATTTGGAGCCCATTTTGCTTAGTTTCCTTCTCAAATCAACTCAAATAATTTGTTAGCGCATAAAAGACACACATACATGAATTTAAGCATAAATTAAGGATTATGAACTTAAAACATGATGAAATATGGGTAAAAACATGGCAAATGGGCATAAAAATATACCCATCATCACCACCCCACACGTAAACCATTGTTCGTCCTCGAACAATCCGTAAAACACACCTAAACTCATGTTTCACCATCACACTTGACACCTCTATCAACTAATACTCAACCAACTAGCATGGATCACTCATAATGTTGTTTATCATCATACAACAATTCTCACAAAGCACATAGAAAGATTTCACAATCAAGAACACAACCTCTATAAATGACTCATATTTTCAACACAAATTGCCAACATGATTATGCGTGACATATGCAACAAGTAGTACACTGAATTAGAACTTTTGTGCCCCTCAATTTTAGTGATATTCCTCTCTCAAATTCATCAATGTAAAAACATGAAACACAATAATTAAGGCACACTGACACACACAAATGATGTAATGCACATATGTATTCATACCATAGGCTTGCCCTTCATATACGTTAAGTCTATTTAATTGCTTCAAGAGATTAAAATCACAAAGACTTTTCTTGGTTGTAATATTGGCTAAGGGACAGGTAAGATTGATATTTTGTTTTATAGTGACTACCACCCTAAGCACTTTTAAGACATATTTCACTTTTCTTGTCTACGACCTTTTTCCTTATTTGGTCACCTTTAACCTAACTCACCCTTCTTCTTTTCTTTTCATGCCCCATTTTTTCATTACTTGACTGCTAGAATTCTAATCATAGAATCACTAAGAATTTTGCAATTAAATCTCTCTTTATCAATTTCCTAGCAGTAAGTAAACAACACAATTTCTTATGGGCACCCCCTCTTCTCACTTTTCTTTTCTTTCCAAAACTTTTTCTTTCTCCCTTGCAATATTGCTTGGTGGACCGTAACTTCCAATTCCAAAGTGCCTAAGTCTAATTTGGATCAATAAGTATGAGGACTCACAAAAGGAGGGATTAAGCTACTATTGAGGCTAAGAAAGAATAAGACTTTTAGGATCAAAAGGGATAACTAAAGAGCATGTGCAGGAAGATAAAACAAATATGGGAAAACATGGCTTACCAAAGAAATTCCTTGATCATCTCTCAACTCCCTACCAACTAGTTATCCTACATATACTAACAAAAGTTCTAGATGCTACAATATATACATACAAGACAATTTAGATCACCACTCATGGCAATAAGAATATAATCAGTTTCTACCGCTACACATTCACACAATCATATTGAATGAGAAGTTTATTCATTATTAAGCCCTAAGGATATATATGTTGAATCAAATTAAAGAGATATGTGTTTTTCTTATGGATCCTTACTCATGCAATCAAAATGACAACTCTATTTATTTCAGCATAGCAGCTAAGCATAATATCAACAAGTATACAAGCGGATTACCCCCAACTCAATCCTAAAAAAAATAAAAAAATGTGACAAAACTTCCCTTAAGACGGTTGTTATCTATCTATCATAGGAAAACATCATTACCCTATGACTACAATGACTCAACCAAAACAAAGTAAAATTGACTCCAAAATAAAGCAACCAAACATAACATAGTCAAGACAAACAACAAGTCAAAATATCCCAAGCATCCAACTCAACATCACCATACTAGCTGTTACAACCCATGAGCTATGAATCATCAAGCTACTACACTAAGGAATGAAATAATAATGCTACAACATACTACAAATATAGAAATCAAAGAACAACAGGAATCTATCTTTCCTCCATCCCACACATAAAAAGGTGCACTATTCTCAATGCATAGACAACCATATCATAAAAGGAGAGAAAAAGAACTTCCTGGGTCGTTAAGCATCATCCTTGGGATTGTACTCCTCATCCTCATCATCATCTTTGCCATCAACCTGCATGGTGCCCCTAGTAGCATCCTCCTCCTCATCCATATCTAAGTCATCAACACCATCAGTAAGGACTGTGGCCTCATCATCATCAAGCAGCTCCTCAAAGGCTGGGCCTACTCGGCACATCAGCAAGCTACTACTATAAGGAATGCAATAATTATGCTACAACCTACTACAAATATAGCAATCAAAGAACAACATGAATCTATCTTTCCTCCACCCCACACATAAAAAGGTGCATTGTTCTCAATGCACACACATTCATATCATAAAGGGAGAGAAAAAGAACTTCCTGGGTCGTTAAGCATAATCCTTGGGATTGTACTCCTCATCCTCATCATCACCTTTGCATCAACTTGCATGGTGTCCCTAGTAGCATCATCCTCCTCATCCATATCTAAGTCATCAACACCATCAGTAAGGACTGTGGCCTTATCATCATCAAGCAGCTCCTCAAAGGCTGGGCCTACTCGACATATCAACATAGCACTCTCCGTGAGCGGTACCATGCCTCTAAAGCTGTCATCTCTTCTGCAGTGGCGGGTCGACCTCCTAGCTTCAGATGTAATTCCAGCATCCCAAGTATACAACCCTACAAACTCTCATATCGAGCTTACCGATCAAATATAGTAAGAAGAAGGACCGTGGAAGGGACAGTCTCTTTCACCTTTGTGATGTCTATCATTTTTCCAGCCAGGTATCCTACCAAAGATAAGACAAGGTCTACATCCTCCTCGTCAATACCTGCCTCCCTCAAGAACATGGTAAAGAGACTACCATGACAATATTTCCATCTACAATTGTCTCGTTACATTCTCATATTGTCACAAATCATAGAACTAAAGTTGATTGGTATTCCCTTCATCAACATGTATACCAAGACAATCCGCTATTGAGTCACCTCTGTCATATGTGTCCTAGAGAGAAAGACAGCACACACCAACTTCATCCAACTTTGCCTCCCTATTCAACTAAGAAAATTCCAATGTGAAATGAGTGCCATTACGATCCCTCGCCCAACGGGCGGATGAGTGCTCACCATATAAAGTGTGACAAATGTCTCTATATGGAGGCTTCTCCAACAAGATGTAATATTTCAAAGGGTCTACTGCAGGTGTCACTAGGAAGGTATCTCTGTTTTCGATTATCTAATAAATCACTTAATGAAAGTAGATTATTTTTCCATTCCTTTACAAAATTCCATAATCCCTTCCCGAACCAAACATAAATCTTTTGATTTAGAAATTCGAATTCTTTGTTTGAAAATTTTTTGGAGCCCGGACACGAGGTCTGAATATTAAGTATGAATCATAGTTCAAATATTTCTTAATCTATTTCGTGTATTGAACCTTTTAGCTGTGAATCGCACCACCTAACCTCTGATCTTTACCTTAGTTCTCTCTTTGAATGAAGTATCCCAATTTGCATAGAACTCCCTCATAAAGTGAGGTTGCACCTCTCCGGCTCATTAAAGATATAACCAGCTCCCAACACACGTATCTTGTCCCTAATAGCCGGGAACCCAAGTGCCAAGTGTCCCTCATCTATCCAATTCTCGGGTGCATACTTGGCTTCTTTTTTTAGTGTTGAACCAATTAAGCCCATGAGGCTCTACCGCTTTTTCTCTAAATCTCCTTGCGGTGCCGTCTTTGGAAGCCGAAGAACTAGCCCCTGTTTTGCATTTTCTAGCTCTCTTGACAACAACCACCTCCTTTCCTTTTGATGGCATGGTACCGAGCAAGCAAAAATTAATAACTTTACATTATCAAATTATGAACAAAATAGCTAACTAGTTAAGTGTTGAAGGTGTAAAATCCACTCCACACTTAATTTTCTAACGTTCTTGTGAGAATTTGTCAAATGGAGTACTCAAGACTTCCCCCATCATCATCCAATCTCAACGATTCAATTTAATTCATTAGCTCTATACTACACTAAGTTCATGAATTTTTATTTCTTTCTTGTCCACTCTTATCTAACTTCAACTTTTTCCAAGAATGCCTCAACTAGGTCATCCCTCTCACTTTCCTCCTCCAATTCATAAATCAAGTCATCCATGTATAGAAGTAGCCATAGTCAATTCAATAAAAAATAAACAAACAATTAACTACCATCCAACATGAATTAATCAAGAATCTCTCCAACTCATACATTTATCACATTCAAGAATTTAAAGCTCATGTATTCTCTCTCGCTAAAATTAATTCATCTACCTACCAATATTCAGGAATTCAATTCACCAACTCTCATCATCCCCACAAGTTCAAATCACCATATTCAACCCAGAATAAAGCTACCAAACAAAGATAACATACAATCATGGATGAATTTAAGACATTAAGCTCATAAAACCCAAAATATGAAATTCAAGATTTTCACCAATAATGGTGATTTTGGATTCTGAATCTTGGGGAAGAGCGGTGTGGGAGCATGCTTTCATTATTAATCAAACAAAAGAGAAAAAATAAACTTACACAAATTGAAGATGAGAGATTCACCAACTTGTTGGAGAAGAAAGCAATGGATGGGAGAGGGGGAGAGGAAGCTACGACTAATGGGAGACAAAGAGAGAGGAACTTTTTGCTTTTTTTTTCCAACTTTTTGAGGGAAAAGGATGAATGGGACTTTAAATAAATAAGTGGGAATGGGCTTTTATGTAATTTTAGGGTCTTTTGAGTCAATATTGACCAAAAAATTTCATCCAACAAGCTCCTGCCATGCCACCCCCTCTATCTCACCACAAACTTAGAAAAAAAATTTCTCTAAAGATAGGGGGCTGGCGCGGCGTGCCACCCATAGGCTAACTTGACAAAACTTTTTTCTTCTAAAATTTAACTTCTGGCGCCTAATGCCAGGCACCTCACCCTAGACTTACACCTTTTAGCTCAATTTCCCAACTTGTTCTTACCTCTTATGCCTTATTCGTCTCAAAAAACAAAGAAAAATATACAAATAGTTAGAAGGATGGGTTGCTTCCCACCAAGTGCCTTAGTTATAGTCGTGGCACAACATTCATGGGTTGCCTCCTATGCAGCGCCTAATTTAATGTCAAGGCATGACTATGGTACCCGTCATTCCTTTATCCAAGTGGACTTGTGACCATACCAAGGATCTACTAAACTTTAATGCAACATATGCTGCTCCACTAACTGACTACAACCTCTAGGTTCTCCCATCGGCTTCACTTTGAAGTCCTCATACTGAGGTGCCATTCGTGCTGCTTGTAACACATCAAATGCTGCCTCCTGACCATCTACTCTCATAGACATCTTTCCAGACTGAACATGTATGACAACGTTGGCAGTGGCTAAAACTCCTCTCTCCAAATGATGGTAACTGCTGCATCTTCCTCATAGTCTAAGATTATAAAGTCCACCAGCAGGAGGAAAGGTTCTGCCTTAATCAAGATATCTTCAATGATTCCCTCAGGATAAGCCAGAGACCGATCCAAAAGCTACAATGTCACTATGGTAGGTTGTGGTTCACCTAATCCCAGTGTTCTAAACAGGGATGCTGGCATCAAATTAATGCTCGCACCCAAATTATATAAGGCCAAACCAACCTCCTTTCTGCCAATAGTGACAGGGATAGTGAAGCTCCTGAGATCCCTTAACTTTTTAGAAATTTTGTTCTTGATTTGAGAACTGAACTCTTCCGTAAGAGGCAAGGTTTCAAACTTTGTATGCCTTCTCTTATTGGCCACGATATCCCTAAGATACCTGGCATACTTTGGAACTTCCTGCAAAACCTCCTCCAATGGAATATTCACATGAAATTGCTTTAACAACTCAAGAAAATTACTACAGGCTGTGTCCTCTGTCTTCTTTTTCAACATTTGAGTAAATGGGGAGGTGGTCTAGCTAATATAATTTACGGTTGTGGGTTGCTAGACTAACCCACTTTAGTTTTGGATCTCACTGCCTGTACCTCATCAACTTTTGCTTTTCTCGGGAGAGCCTCACCCAGCTCTTGATCACTACACAATAAAATAGCATTGACGTTTTCCCTGTGCTTCTTCTCATTGTTACCCGCGAGTGCCTCCTGCTGTCTGTTGTTCTACTGTAGGGCCAATTGGCCCATTTTTCTTTCAAGCTCATGGATGGAATTTTGCATTTCATTGACCACTTGCGTCTGCTGCACCATACATTGCTTCATTATCTCCTCAAGTGAAGTACTCTACTACTGGCCCTGTGACCTTTGATAAGTGTTTTGGGGCCTTTGGAAGTTTTCATTCCCTCCTCACGAGGGATTTTCTCCACTCTGGTACCCCTGATTATGGCAATTGCATGCAAAACATCCACAACGACCTTGTTGTCCCACAAAATATACAAACTTAAGATTAAGAGGAAAACCTGAATAGGCATCGCTTTCTCCACACGCCTCACATGATGGTGGCGGGATTTATACCTGTTGTACCTGCTGCACTTGGCTTCATGCAGCTGCGGTCACCAACTAGCTAATGTCTACCCTGATTGCCACAACATCATCCACCTTAATCTTTCCTTACAGCTTTGCTACTGCAAATCTTCTGGCTGAGTCTTGATAATACTGACTCCCCGTAGACACGAGGTTCAAGAGAGCCTCAATTTCATCATAAATTTTGGATAGAATATGTCCCTGTGCAGTATTGTCATGGAGTATCTTAAACTCGGGCTTTAGACGCTCAATGAAGTTGTGCCCAATAATCTCCTTAGGTTGCATGTGGTGGGGACAATCTCTCATGTAACCCTTGTAATGTTCCCATACTTAAGCTAGCATTTCTCTATCTTTATGTACGAATTCAGAGATCTTTCTCCTTAGTTCTTCAGTTCTTCTCGAAGAGAAAAACCGATTGATGAACTTATTGGAGAGGATCTCCCAAGTGGTGATGGATCATGCAGGCTCATTCTGAAGACACTCCTTGACTTCCACAATCAAGGAGAATGGAAATAGAGTCAACTTGACATATTCATCTGACACGTTCTGGTAGTGGATGTTTTCACTCAGCTCTACAAACGTCATCAGATGCGTATGGGGATCCTCGTGCAGCTTACACTAAAATTGCCAAGTGTTTTGGACCAATTGCACATCCCCTTCTTTTAGCTCAAAGTTCCAGTGATGGCCGGTTTGACGATTACTTTAGAAGCGTTCTCCAAATTAGGCCTAGCAAAATGCATCACTGGAACTCTCTCATTCTCTTCACCTGCTGCTTGCTCGATGTTTTCCATAGCTAACCTTTTAAAGGTTCTCTCTATTACAGGATCAAGTGAAGCCAAAGATGGTCCCTGACTTCTCGTGCTTGGCATACATGGAGGAAAACAACACTGTGAACTTCAACAAAAATAAGAAACAAACGTATAATATAGACTAGTGAAATAAAATTCTAACCTACAAGTGATGAAACAATATTCAAGTCCCTGGCAAGGGCGCCAAAAACTTGATGTCACCCAAGCGCATGCAAGATGTCAAAACCCAAGTCTATACCCTAGATGGGACAAGGTACTTGGAGTCACAAGTAACCCCAAGCCAACCCATGGTCTATCACAATACTGGAAATCTAAATAAATCATAGCGGAAGCTTAAATAATAAAACCATTTAAGGAAAAACTGAATAATAAAAGTTTACACATCTGAAACAAAACTGAAAGTCTGGGTCTATGTTTAAAAGCCATCTATATCCGATGAGTTGTTGGGACAAGCCCCCAGATAACTCTAAAGTCTAACTATATGAAAATTACTGAAGAAAATAAACATCTTCCTCAAATGATGAGGACTCACCACTAGTACAACTAATATCACCTGAAGAAGATCTATTAGTGGTGCTGAGATTGAGAACCTTTGTCTATATCATAATACGATACAACATAGAAGGTATGCATCAATACTTTGAATGTACTAAGTAAGGGGGAGAAAACATAACAAAATAAATAAATAACTGAATTGTAATGACATTCAATGAGCAACTGAAATACTGAAATTGAGTAAACTGAGATATAACGGGAATGGTAAAAATGACCCTGTCTATTGGTCATAGACATGCCCTAAATTTGAGATACTAATCTGAACTAACTGTACTAAATTGATCTGGACTAATTATACTGAACTGATCTAAACTGAGTAAATTGAAACTGTTCTAAGCTGAACTAAACTGAGGCTGTACTGACTAGTGGGAAAGTCTATAATTGACATATAACCACGTGAGCTAGACGTGGAGTCCGATGTATACACCCCATGGGTAGGACCTAATATACCATGCCAAGGTATAAATGCATTAACTGGGTGATCACAATCTTGGGGCCATAAGGCTAATAAAATAACCTATAGTGGCAATGTAGTTCTTGTAACCTAGGTGGTCTGTAACCCCTGTCCACTTGGTGCTAAGTACTGCTCCCACTAGATAGTCCTAGACTGACTACTAAGCTAATAGCTCAAAACTAGGGCCCAAGACTAAGTAAGGAATACCTATCTGGAAGTACCCTAAGAGTCTTATTAGATATTATTCTATAACTGGTGTTGTAAGACTAGCTAGATCAGCTTATCTGGAAGCGTCGTAACGATCTAAAGAATAAACTGAAATCTGAAGCTGAGGTTCTATGAATAGTTAGAGTTGCTTATGTAGAAGTGTCATAACCGTCTAAAGAATCACTAAAATCTGATATCTGAATCTAATAACTGATAACTAGGAGGTACCACTAACACCTCAAGAAAAGACTATAGTCAAACTGATCAGCTAACATTTTTGAATAACACTGAGTATGCTAATAATCTGATTAAGACTGGACTAACATGAATTTGACTGGGATTTCAACATATGCTAACAATATGGGAATCTCAAAACTGATAGAATCAAGTCATAGGGAAAACTAGTCCAACATGCAAGATTCTAAATTACTTAATTGAGAAACTAGGGCTAAATCAGTTTACTAGATGCTAGTTCCACAAAATTTCTAGAAATTGGGAATAAATAAGCAGTTAATATCATTGATAATATTCCACTTGAAATTTAAAGAATTTTGTCTGAAACCCTTCTACATTTCAAAACCACAGGGCTATAATTGATAAAAAATTTAGAAAGGGTTTTAGGGACACAAGGGAAGAACAATTCCCTTTTTAAATTCCCAGATACCTCGTGAAAAATCCCTTGAGAATCTGAGAAGAAGCTAACTGCTCTAGTTCTTGCTCTGAGAGTTTCTGAGAGAAAACTTACGAAATGATTTTATGAGGGGATGAGAGGGGTGAAATAATCGTCAATTTAGCCCTCTAAATTCCTTTAAAAAACACCCAAAACATATTTTATTGATTAAAAAGGTGAGAAATCACAAAATATCCCTAGGGAAATACATGGGAAAAGTACCGACAGGGGACCAACAGTTAACTCAATGAGTCATTTGTTGAGACCACGACTCATTGGGACCAGTCATTGGTCCTACTACTTGGGTTCTAGGCTCACTGTAAAGGGAAACGAGAGGTACCACAACTCGTTGGATGAACCAAGGAGTCATTGGTTCATCCCATGGTCACTGGATAGAAATTTTGTGAGAACTGACAACGGGCAACACGACAACTCGTTGGTCGACCCAACGGGTCATTTTGTCGAGTTGTTACCTTCACTGGGAAAAATTATAAAAATCTCTAATTTGACATGACTCATTGTGTGAGACAACAGGTCGATGCTACAACTCGTTGTCACGGAAGAAGGTTTCTACAACTCTCAACCAACCACTCACACCACGAGTCGTTGTAACTCACGACGACTCATTGATTGAGTCGTGGGGTCCTAGAAGAGGGATTTCTAAGTTGGGGACCAACGAGTGACAAGACCACTCGTTATTTCTCACAACAGGTCGTTCCATGTCCCATTGGTTCCCAAGGGACCAAACAGGCTTGACCACAAATGACGCAATGAGTCGTTGGAGCTGACCACAACTCGTTGTCTAAGTCATTTGGAGGAAACTTTTCTAGTATTCTTCTAGATTTTTCTTGCAAGGTCTGAATTTGGTCTAGGAATATTTTGTGGTGTTACACAAGCACACATGGTCATCAAGTAATATAGGATTTTGAAGTTTAGATATCATACCCAAGGGACATGTCAATTTAATTGTTATAAGATTGTCACTTTGTTTTCACTAATCTACCAAACAGTTAAAATGAAGATTGGTTTGGAAAATTAAACTACTAAAACATCCAATATAAAATTAACTAAAATAATTGCAAGCTTGATTGTATTTTGATGATGGTGAAAGACTAGGGTAATGGCACTTGGTTAGTTTCAAGTTGAGTTTTCTAGATGTAATTAAACTAGCATGCAAGTTACTATCCCATTTCTTGCCACCATCCCTGACATCCAAGAACTATTTCATGAATCGTAACGCCTATATCCCTATGGTCACAGGAGAATAATGAAATGATGATTATGCCTACTTGTATTTCAACTAAACGGGTTTGAAAGATATATCCCTATCCTCAAAAATTACTTCTATCCTATCACCAGTGGATTCAAGGGTGTTTGAATTCTTGTTCATTTATTTTTAACCCTTTCAATTTCCTTATCCAAGTTCAATCGAAAGCCAACAGATTACTTACAAGGTGATCAATCTTGTAAATAAAAAATTAACACAAATAAATAAAATCAACTATAACTGAAGAATCAAAACCAAACTTAATTAGTCTTTCAAAAAATCAACTATTTACCATGGCCAAAACCATAGAATATGAGTTTAGCCACTCATAGACAAGCGAAAAAACAAATATTTAGTCATCATCATATGAAAATACGAAGTAAAGAAGAGAAAACCTAGTTGTAGAACTGTGTCTTCCTTCCAAACGGCTTACAACATTTCATAAACGAAGTACGAAATGTAAAAATGAGTGAAGACTGCACCGAAAAGTCAAAAACCTCTTAACAAATAATCTAAGGCCTCTATTTATAAATGAGACTTCAATTGACACTTCTTCCCTTCAAAGGTTGTCTTTAAAATCAGCATTTTCTGCCCCACAATGGCTTCGACGCGCTGCCACATGTATCTCGCCACAGACTTAGTCAAATTTCCAATAATTTTAACTCTGGACAAGGGCTGGTGCATGCCCATCAATCTTGCCAAGGTGTTTGTCAAATTTCTCTAAGTCTGGACACCTCTGGCGCAGGGCGCTACTCATCTCACCAATTTTGGGAAGTGCATTTCTCTAAAGTTTAAGGGCTGGTGTGGCACGCCAGCCATAGCCCAACCTGATGTTTTTGTTCTCTAAAGTTTTGGACTTGGTGCGGGGTGCCAGCCATAGCACCATACCCTTCAGCTCCTCAATTACCTTGCATCATTTTGATCCCATTACTCTTAGTTTCCTACTCAAATCAACTCGAATCATTTGTTAGTTCATAAAACACACACCTATATGAATTTATGCATAAATTAAGGATAATAAACTCAAAACATGATGAAATATGGGTATAAATATGGCAAATGGGCATAAACATATTCCCAACATCACTTGATATGGCTTTCAGACACCCTAGGACACACCAAAATCTTTTTTCTGATACCAAGTTTTTCACGACTCGTGTTCAGATCCCAAATTGAGACACGGGACCTAAAGCCACCAATGGATCCAAGAAAACCCATGGCATGTGCATAGAAACTCAAGACCATAATTTAAGTAGAAATTAAAGGCAATATGAATAAGCGAAAGTCTGTAATATAACAACGACCATGAGTGAATTCAACACTCGTTAGGCTGAATCATATACATGATGTCTGAAAAGCCTCTAAAAGATTGGATGAGTTGATGGGACAACACCTTAAACTAGTTTGCTAAAGTTTGAAAACTTAAATAACATGTAAAACATGAACTACTAACTGTCCATGAAAAATGAGGACTCAGCAAGGCTGATGCGGTCTGGACTTAACGGGAGCGAGCTAACGATGAGAATGGGCTGGATCACCCGAACCTATATCATAATACAATATAGTATAGAGTATGCGGTTAGTACTTTGAATATACTGAGTATGTAAGGTAAGTAAAATATTCTAGTAAAACGATAGTCTATAAACATGAACATAAATCAAGAGAGAACATGAGAGTAAGGACAACATGCTAAACATCATATTCTTGAAGTAGTCATAATCATGAGATATTCATCATAAGTTGAATATAATGACCCAAGTCTTAGAAATAGAAAATCATGTAATGTAACATACTTTAAATCATATGTGAAAACTCATAAACTGAACAATAGGTCAAATATGCTACAAAAAGTAATATTATAATATCTGAACATAAGTGACTAAAAACATGAGGAACAATGGGAGGATTCATCATAACTAACACCATGAAAGAGCTTATATGATGCCCCAACTATCTCGCTCAAGTGAGCAGAGCCGCCCCATGCTTTCCAGGCGAGGGACGATGAAATGGCATGATCACTAGAGAGACCACATACGGTTAACATGATTATAGTGCTATGATGGCGTGCAGTTCTAAGATCTGGGTTCCCGACAATACACCCCGTAAGTTTCTATCATTGAACTGATATGTGCATATGTATGTTGAGAGTTTTAAAGTATCAAGCATGCAAAAAAGGTCTCGGGGGTGACTGCGCGAGCGTGTTGTCGAGTGGGCGAGAGGTCGGGGCTGGAGGCTGGGTGCGCTAGGTGCCACGTTGGACAGCCTTCCCTGCACCACGGCTGGCGCGTTACACCCATGGGCTGGGGCGATGGGCGGCGCGCCGCACCCCCTACCCATCGCCTCAATACATATATACAGTTAAGTGAGAGTTGAGGTTCATTTAAAAAAAATCTCCTTGAGAACCTACTTCGGTAGTACCTTTTCCTCTTGCAATTTTTCATCGGTTAACCGCAAAAGTACGCTATTAAAATCTGTTCAAATGAAAATTGATCCTGGATAATAAGTTCCAAGGCTACATGTAACGTATCTATGGAGTTATTTCTTCAAATCCAACTCGGATTGTCGGAGTCCCACCGAGTAGAAGTTGTAGAAATCACTTCTAATTGAGTCCTACCTTTCTATAAGTGATGAGAATTACTAGCCATACTTTCTCAATGTAAGGGATACAATTTGTAGGAGTTATTGATTCCTGAATTATATTAGGGTTATTGAGCAAAATTCAGCGATTAAGGTATGTTAAGGCTAACTCCTCTCGGCAAGTTACTCATGTTGTTTAGCTGATACGATCACTACCTTGTAGTAGCTTGTGTTTATAGTGTTGTGGTTAGATTCTATGAGACGAATTGAGATTATAACATAGTATCCCTTGTTGAGAAGTTCGTATTCAGTTTTGAATATCACTCGAGGCGACGATGGGATTCCATGTTCAGTTATTTACAAGTTAAGGGAACTAGTAAGTGTTTCCTTGCCATATTGAGGCTAAAGAGGCTTGAGGGTAGTTGTTAGAATACTTTGTTAAGTTAAGTAGTACAAGGCATAGTTTGGCGATACAATGTACTATTTTATGCCTATATATATCCAGTAGAGCTCATCCATAAATCATTAGCATACCTTGACGCCTATATGACTAGAATCATGATAAAATGGCCTTATTTCCCAATCAGTGGCACCAAGGTTTCCAAAGCGATCGGGTGGTAGCTTTCTAGGTGAACTACCTATGGTAGTGATTGTACAACTTCTTTCTAGTTATAGGTATACTTACAGGAGCCCATATGGCTCAGATATAGTTACAAGAGCCTAGATGACTCACACACAGTTACAGGAGCCCAGATGGCTCAAATACAGCTACAAGAGCCCAGATGACTCACACACAGTTGCAGGAGCCTAGATGGCTCAGTTACTTCTACAAGAGCCCAAATGGCTCAAACACAGTCACAGGAGCCCAAAAGGCTCAGTCATAGCTTCAGAGGTCGTGTATGCTATAGTTACAGCTCACCTACGAGTCTATAGTGGTACAAATAGGAAGATTATCATTTACTTGCACTTTCCCGGGGCTTGTGGGGGCCCAGGTAAGTTATTCTGTGTTATTTTTACCTTCTAGACTTATGGGGGCAAGGTTAGGTTCTTCTTTTACATTAACTATTAGCTATAGTTCATATTGTGAGGTTAACTCTAGCCCTTATTACAAATTAGTTTCAGTTCCTTATCAGCTTTCACTCAATTATTATTTACTGCCTCAAATATTCGGTACATATTGTACTGACGCTGATGTATGGGGCACTGCATACTTGCTTGCAGGTCCAAAAAGACAGGTTTGAGATCGTCTCAGTAGTTGTTTGGTTCCAATAGATTGGCTAGCTCCTTTCATTTGAAGTTTCCAAGCATTTAAGATTTGACTATCTTTTGTTAAATAGTTTTTGGGTAGGTCGGGGCCCTGTCTCGACCAATATTTTACTATTAGCGGCTTGCAGACTACAGTTTTTGGTTAGTTATGCATTGTTGTCCGTGTGGGGCCTATATCTTATATCATACGTGTTATTGGTAGTACTTAACACCAAGTAGGTTCGGGCCTAGGTTATGCCCTGAATCTCAGAAATACGTGCCACCATAGGTTATGTTTGGGACCACCTCAGTGTCTGTCCCCTATGCCCTACGGGGTCTTCATGAGTGATATCACGACTTTCATGGTTCATACCCTTGGCAAGGTATGGACGGCCTCCCGAATAGGCTTACAGGTCGGGCTCCATGTGTGCTTGTACGGGGTATGTCGGTTTTAGAAATCTCCCACTGTTTCTCATTGTTGTAATGCATGTACAATTATGTTCTTTTGGCACAAGTTATGTTTTATGAACTGTTTTCCCTCATGTTATGACTATGACAGGTTTACAAATATATTTGGAAATATTAAGCCTTACGATATATTTATGATTTCAGTTTTATGATCATGGTGTCCCCACTCACATAACTTTTATGTTTTAAAGCATTGTCTCATATACCTTACATACTCAGTACCTTCCAAGTACTGACCCACATATTTTCAAGATTTGGTTCACAGGTTCAGCATCGTTCCTAGCTTGCACTCAGTTCTGCTCTCAGCTTTCAATGGTGAGTCCTCATGATTCGAGGGCTTCTTGTTCGGACTTTATTTACCTTTTATTTCCAGAATGTCCCTTCAACCCTTCTGTTATGATTAGAGGCTTTCAGACCTATATGTAGTATTTAGTCGTTTATGTTTGGATCTTGTATTGTTGTTTCTTACACCTCTTGTTATGATTTTAAACTAGTGCATGATTATTAAGTTAAGCTTTATGCCTTATGTGAATGAATTAGATATATGTTCACGCCATGTGTTGACTTTGATTCTTTCGGGTCTCCTTATCCCGTGTCTACAATCCGGGTGTACTCTCGGCTCGTGACAATATCGATATCAAGCTAAAGGCCCCTTAGGGGTAGGGGAAGCTCACAAGGGAGGTCCGAAATAATCTGAGCATACCAACGTTGGCACGTAGTTCTGAGGCATAGGGTTGACTGACCCTTAGCCTACTCGGTGCTAGACACTACTCCCAAAAACATACATATTCTCTCCATCATTTTTCAACGAAAGCTGACCATCGTCACTAGACGAAGCTGACTCATAACATACATGCATAAATCTAAAATCATAACATGAGGAGCCTTGGGCTCAAACCATACCACAAGATGTAAATAGTGGGACTCTAGACTCCAAAATCCATGTGGTAATCTAATAACATGAAATTTAGATAAATAATGAAAACATAGTTGATCATATGGGCTTGCCCAATACTTAAAGATGCTTGGCATAGAATTGATCATTCGAAAATTTGATCATAAATATGGGTAATTCAAAATCATACTTTCTTCATATACATCTCATTATGCTTGACTACATATATCATAGATCTCAACTTTCATGAACTTTCATGGATGGGCATCATGATTTGTAAAACTTAAAAATATAATTTATAATTGAAAACAATGTAAAATATGCCCATTAATCATAATTCAACATTAGAAACATGCTTAGATCATACCCATGATTGATAGTTAGAGAATTCACAAGTTGGGTGAAAATCACATGGATTTATCAACTTAGAATTTCATGAATTGACGAGGGATTGGACATGACTATGGATTAAAACACCCATTAATAATCCTACATAACTATAGAAATCTGATTTCACAACTCTCTTGATTTCCCAATGGAAATTTGGGGAAGAACTTGAGGAATTTAGGATTGATCACCCTCAGGAGCTTCTAGACTGGCATGCATGAAAGAGAATAGGCTTAGAATGAACTTACACCTCTTAAAACACATTATTCTGAGCTTAAAAAGATGTAGTATAGGACTTAAGAACTTAGGAATTATGGAAAAGAGCTTAATAAGTTCGCAGAAAAATACTCACTAACAGTCCCAATGAAGGACTAGACGACTCGTGCCCCATGCCATGACTCGTGGGTCTGCTTCTCATTGCCTGCACTAGAAATTGTATATACTATTCACCATGAGGGGCACCACGACTATTGGTGTGGCCTACAACTCGTGGTGACAAACCATTCGGGACACTGCCAAAAACCTTCAACCTTCAAACCAACCACTGACCAAGACCCACTTGACGACTCGTGGTGATGACCATGACTCGTGGTCTCACTCGTGGTCAACCTCACGCCCAAAATTCCAACAAAGTCCACCCTCCTCCCTATGAGTCACTTAACGACTCTTGGTACACCTAACGGGTCATTGGATGACTCGTCCTGTGACCTAGTGCAGAAAATTTTATTTTCTCCATTTTAACCCTCGGCTCCTTTCTTATGGATTTTGGGGTAATACAGTTATTTTAGTGAGCAGTTCGAATTTTTGAGAAAAAAACAACACTTTGGAGATTCTTCTTGAGTTTTTCGATATTCTTGGAGATTTATTCATTGTTCTTATATTGTTCTTAGTTGAATTATCGCAATAATCATGTGAGTTTTATTTTAATCATCATTTTAAGTTTCTAATTATGTTTTTATCTATGACTTCTAATTCTTCTCTTACAACCATGAGAGGCTAAAACCTCTACAACTAGGGTTGTGGGAACCATGGTGAATTAACCAACTCGGGTTTGCACAAAGGGATTCTAAGCCAATATGGATGCTTGTATTGTCTTCTCTTCATCATGTTAGGACTTGCCCAAATTCTCTACTTGCTTGAAGCTAGAGAGCTAGAGATAAGGGAAAGAGAAGAACAAAAAAGTCTTCGACTTTATGGTCCATTGTATAACTTGAGCTGCAGTCACAGGGTAGTTAAATTTGGAATAAATTTATAATGGTTAAAGTGAAATCACTAAAGAGACCTAATTCGATAATTAAGTATATGTTACACCCCATAAATGTTGACGATAAGGAAGCGTATGTGTGGACTCTTTCCGATTAAGAAGAGTTTGACGCATGTGGGAAAAAGCCTCAGAAGTGGGGTCAGATAGAACCAGCGCGCACATTCAGTGCGACGCGCCAGCCAGCAGTGCACTGGCCAGTGCGGCGCGCTAGTCCTGCTGGCGCCTTGAGAGGCGCGACGTGGAAGGGTGGTTGGCGCTATGGTCAGCATGGCGCGCCCCCTATCACCATATATATATATATATATATAAAGCCCCCTCCTTTTATTTTATATTATTTTAAACATATTACCTCGGCCAAACATAAGAATAAATAAAGTTTTCAATCGTTTTTCACCCGATTACGCTACCAAACGCTGTCCAATGTCAAATTAACATCATGCAATGAGTTCTTGTCCTATGGGAAGCATTACTATAGAGTTATTTCTCAAAAATACGCTCGGAAAATCGGAACTCCACCAAGTAGAAGTTGTTAGAATTGCTCCAAATTGATTCCTATATGGTCACAGGCTTTGGGTAAGCATTTCTCCCTTCTGAACTCTCGAAAAATTATAGGTTTCTGGCCAAATTTCACGAAGTTGAATTATAGTTTCTATTTGTATTGAAAGTTACCATTTTTGTCGAATTTGATATTGAAATTAGACCTGTTCTTTCAGTATTAAAGTTACAGTGGAAAAGAACTAAGGAATACAAGTTGAAACTCGTCGGTTATTCGGGAAACGACAATCGAGGTATGTTAAGGTGAATTCCTTCAGCAAGTTATTTCCTATAGCATTGTAATACAACTTGAGCCCTTGTAAGAAAGTTAGAAGTATGTTTATTGTATTTAGTTTCTATTGTTAGTTGAGACTAGTACCTCATGTTTAGTTTGGGATGGACGCTGCCTTGTATAGCCTGTCGTGCCCAACCCCAGGGTTACTAGATGTGTCGACACCCGCCAGGGGCTATATGACGTTGCTCCAGAGAGTGATATGCCATCCCAGGGGATGATTAAGAGGCCCAAGGGCCATATTACAGTCCATTCCATGGCTGGAATATTATGTTTATGCTGCACCGGCATCACACCCTTGTCGAGCTTGGTGCCCAAGGTGCAGTTATCAGGAGTCCACCAGACATAGACGTAGCTACAAGTCAGCAGCCGACCAGGCTCAGTTGCAAACCCAAGGGACCAGTAGGGAGGATATAGTTACCGGTTGACTCATTTTGATCTAATTAGGGGTATATAGAGTGAAGCGAACTCGCTAGGGCTTATGGGGGCCCCGGGTGGGTTATTCTATGCTGGATGTATCTTCTAGGCTTATGCGGGCTAGGTAAGATTCTTTTTTGTACTATTTAGTGTTAGATGTAGAGCACGTTATACGGATTGTATCAGGTTAATTCTCTATCCCTTATATTGAATTGTTCAATTCTATTATTAGTATTATTCAGTCACTTTCTTTTACTGTCTTATATATTCAGTACATATTGTACTGATGCCCATCTTTGGGGTGCTCCATTACTTGCCTATAGGTGCGAATACACGCGGATCAGGACCTTCTTAGCTTTCAGCCAGAGTCAGCAGTATAGTTAGCTCCCTTCCTCCAGAGTTAATAGTTAGAAGGTTTTTTCTTTTGATTGTAAAATTTATAGGTAGGTCGGGGCCATGTCTCGACTATTATTCCACTCCTAGAGGCTTGAAAATTACAGATTTCCAGTTGTTCATTTTGTTGTTGGCCCTATGGGGCCTATATATGTTTTAATTCATGTGATGGCCATATTGGGACTTGTTTAGCTGATAGATAGTGGCTTTGTCGGCTATAGTATAGTTGTAGTCGCCTGATTTTCATCCTACTAAAACTAGACAACATGGTGGTCTTGTCAGACCACATAGGTTTCCCTTTTATTGCTTGTTGTTGGTTAGATGATTTCTCTTATAGGTAGCAATATGGCCTTGTCGGCCGGAAGCTGTATTTACAACTAAGATATAGCTCGTTGTTTTCTAGAATTAGGTTGCAGGCGTGTACCAGACGTGCAATAGCCTATCCAGGTTAGACAGATTTTAGTATGGCACCGGGTGCCAGTCATGCCTCCCAAGGTGGGGCGTCACAAACTTGGTATCAGTGTAGGTCGTATCCCAGGGAGTCTGCAAACCGTGCCAAGTAGAGTCTTGTCTATAGATGTGTTGTGCATCATAATCTATAGGCAGGAGGCTACAATGCATGTTAGGGTGGTTACTCTTCTTTCTCTTCCAGTCGTTCTATATAGTAGTGTTGTATAGGGTTGAATCCCTAAGGTTACTATATTTTTCTTGTCTACAGAGAAATGTCGGACACGCAATAGACTACGATCGGCCGGAAGTTAGATACAGCGGTGGGAGAAGGCACTAGCGGGGTGCCCCAGTCATAGACAGCCCGACCTGAGGACCAAGGGAGACTTCATCTCGCTCTCCCCAACACTCTCTACCACGCCAGGAGCCATCCAGAATGGCAGATGTGTCGGCACCACCTCCAGTAGCTCCCGTACCAATACTATTAGATCAGGAGGTTAGGAGCGTTGTCTTTACGCTAGCTCCGATGATGGCTGCGCAGCGTCAGCCAGTGGCACCTGTGGTTGTTAAGTCTTTGGGAGGACCTAGTAGGTCGAGGGTCCGAGAGTTCCTCGCTTTGAGTCCCCCGTAGTTCACAGGGACGGAACGAGATGAGGACCCTCAGGGCTTTTTGAACCAGCAACAACGGATTTTCAGGGTAATGCATGCCACGCTTGCGGAGTCGATTGAGTTAGCGGTATTTCGACTACAGGACATAACAGTGTTATGGTATGAGATTTGGCAAAGGACCCAAGGTAGAGATGTTCCCCCTCTGAATTGGTCTAGCTTTTTAGAGGCCTTCCTAGATCATTATTTGCCTTGAGAAATTTGACAGGCCTGGGTAGATCAGTTTTTGCATCTAGAGAAGCGCTCGATGAGTGTTCGGGAGTATGCTATGAGATTTGATTCCTTAGCCCGATATACACCAGCTTTTGTGGACGCGATGCTAGCTAAAGTGCACCAATTTATTATAGGGCTACTTCTAGAATATGCGGAGAAATGTTATGGCTACGCTGCCAGAGGACATGGATGTCACCCGCATTCAGGCACTTGCTCAGAGTATTGAGGGGATCAGACAGCGACAATGGGAGATAGAGAAGGTAAATCAGGAGTAGCGCCGCAGGGCTAGAACTAGTAACACCCAGGAAGGGTTTCAAGGTGGACCTAGGCCATGACTATTAGGCAGACCACCTAGACCCCTATCTCCACAGAAGCAGCAGGGTGGTAGATTTGACCGTTGGGGGCATTCAGGACCTGGAAAGGGCTCACGAGCATCGTGTTCGCAGTAGTAGAGAGGGTCAAACCAGAGAAGACTTACTGTGACACAATGTCCTATTTCCAGTCGACGTCATCTTGGGGAATGTAGGTATGGTTCTACTGCTTGTTACACCTGTGGACAAGAGGGTCACATGATGAGAGACTGTCTAGCAAGAGGTCAGGGTGATCGGGACTGATAGGACAGATCTTCAATAGGGTCAGGTGTCCCAGCACCTCCAGCAAGGTGCAGGCCCTTATATCTATCCGGTAGAGGCCGAGGTAGGTCAGGGGCATCTAGTTCAGGCACCGATTCGGATCTCATATATGCTTTACTGGGGCGACAGGAGTCGGAGTCGTTGCTGGATGTCGTGACAGGTATGCTGGACATTTGTTGTCATTTAGTTTATGTGTTGATAGACCTAGGTTCCACTTTGTCTTATGTTACACCACTAGTGGGTCGAAAGTTTGGTATAACGCCAAAATTGCTTCAGTGACCCTTTTGTGTCTACGCCCCTAGGTGATTCTATTATAGCTAAACAGATCTACCTGGGTTGTTGGTTGCCATACTTTAGCAGATTTAGTTGAGCTAGAAAAGATTGATTTCGATGCAATTATGGGTATGGATCGGCTAGCACCATGTTATGCCAATGTAGAATGTTGGACCAAGATAGTCTAATTTCACTTTCCAGGGGAGGTAGTGCGAAAGTGGAAGGGCAATGCAGTTACGCCAAAAGGTAGGTTCATATATCTTCGGTAAAGAAAGTTAATAGCAAAGGGTTGCATTTATCATATTGTCAGGGTTCAGGATGTCCAAGCAGAATCCCTAACTGTTTAGTCCATTCTAGTAGTCAATGAATTTCTAGTTGTGTTCCCAGATGAACTTCCTGGTATTCCCCCTGAGCGGGAAATCAATTTGTCTATCGACCTATTACCAAGTACTCAGCCTATATCCATCCCTCCGTACCGAATGGCTCCAGCTAAATTGAGAGAACTGAAAGAACAGTTGAAATATTTTTAGATAAGGGCTTCATCAGGCCGAGCACTTCACCATGGGGTGCGCCAGTTTTTTTTTGTAAGAAAGAAAGATGGCTCTCTCCATATGTGAATAGATTACAGGCATTTAAACAAAGCTACCGTCAAAAATAAATACCCACTTCCCAAGATAGATGACTTATTTGATCAGCTACAAGGGGAAAAGTACTTTTCTAAGGTCGACTTAAGGTTAGGTTATCACTAGGTGTGGGTCTTGGAGAGAGATATTCCAAAAAAAGCTTTCAGGACCAGGTATGGTCACTTTGAATTTCTAGTTATGTCCTTCGGGTTGATGAATACCCAAGAAGTGTTCATGGATTTGATGAACAGTATCTTCAAGCCATATCTAGACTTGTTTGTGATAGTATTCATTGATTAGATTCAGGTGTATTTCCGTTGAGAAGCAAAACGTAGAGATCATTTGCGAACAGAGCTCCAGGTTCTCAGGGATCGCCAATTATATGTGAAATTTTCTAAATGCCAGTTCTGGCTGAATTCTGTGGCCTTTTTGGGCCATATTGTGTCGGATGCTAGTATTCAGGTGGATTCACAAAAGATCGAGGCAGTAAAGACATGGCCTAGTCCCACAACTCCAATTGAGGTACACAGTTTCCTGGGGTTTGCTGGTATTACAGAAGGTTTGTAGACAGTGTTTTCTACTTTATCAGCGCCTTTGACCAAGTTAACTTAGACAATAACTAAATTTCACTGGACTGAAGCGTGTGAACAGAGTTTTCAGTAGTTGAAAAATAGATTGACATCAGCGCCAGTGGTAGCTTTTCCAGAAGGTTCAGACGGTAATGTAGTGTACTGTGATGCTTCGGGCGTTGGGTTAGGATGTGTCCTGATGCAAAACGGTAACGTAATTCTTATGTTTCAAGGCAACTGAGGAAACATTAAAAGCACTATCCCACGCATGACCTGGAGTTAGCGGCAGTAGTTCACACCTTAAAATTTTGGAGACACTACATGTATGGGGTGCGCGTGGACATTTTTACTAATAATAAGAGCCTCTGGTACATCTTTACATAGAAAGAGTTAAATCTACGATAGCATCGTTGGTTAGAATTGTTGAAGTACTATGACATAAATATTTTATATCATCCAGGGAAGGCTAATATCATAGCAGATGCCCTTAATCAGAGATTAATAGGATGTTTGGCACATTTGAAGCTCGAACAGCGGGAACTGGACTAAGAATTGCACCAGTTAGCCAACTTAGCCGTCTGAGTAATAAACTCGGGAGACAGCGGGACAATGATTTAGAATACTGCAGTATCATCCCTGGTTGTAGAGGTAAAAGAGTGGTAGTATGAAGATCCTAACCTAGTACAGCTTAGAGATAAAGTTCAACAAGGTAAAGTATCAGCTTTTGGGGTAACCGAAGATGGGGTCTTGAAATATAGGGGGTCGCCTCTGCGTTCCAGATGTGGTAGGACTTCGCCAGTAGATCATCACTGAGGTACATTATTCCCGTTATTCTCTTCAGCCAGGTTCAACAAAGATGTATCATGACATAAAAGAGATTTACTGGTGGCTGGGAATGAAAAAGGGTGTAGCAGAATTTGTAGCACAATGCCCTAACTGTAAACAAGTAAAAGTTGAACATCAAAACCCAGTGGATTGACACAAGAGATAGCGGTACCTATGTGGAAATGGGAAGCAATCAACATGGATTTTGTGATAGGGTTACCCCGTGCCAGGCGTAGATTTGATTCTATTTGGGTGATTATTGACAGATTAATGGAATCAACTCATTTCCTGCCAGTCAGGATCACCTTCTCAGCCAAGGACTATGCTGAATCGTATATCAGAGAAATAGTTCAGTTACATGGTGTTCCAACATCTATCAGTTTTGACAGGGGCACAATTCACGGCTAGATTCGGCATTTGTTTTAGAAAGGCTTGGGAACAAAGGTTAATCTGAGCACAACATTCCATCCTCAAACAAATGGGCAGGCAGAATCTATAATTTAGAAGCTTGAGGATATGTTGCGGGCGTGTGTGTTAGACTTTAAGGGTAGTTGGGATGAGCATTTACCCCTTATTGAATTTTCTTACAACAACAGTTATCATTCGGCAATCCAGATGACGCCTTATGAGGCCTTATATGGGAGGAAATGTAGATCTCCTATCGGGTGGTTTGAAGTAGGGGAGTCAGAGTTAGTTGGACCTGATATGATTCACCAGCCATAAGAGAAAGTCAAACTCATCAAAGACCGCTTGTTAACAGCCCAGAGTAACCAGAAGTCTCATTCTGATGTGCTGTGTAGAGACATGGAATTCAATGTTGATGACTGAGTATTTCTGAAGGTTTCACCCATGAAGGGTGTGATGAGGTTTGGTAAGAAGGGAAAGCTTAGCCTTGGATTCATTGGCCCATATCAAATCCTCCGTAGAATAGGCTAAGTGGCATATGAGCTAGACTTACCTCCAGAGTTAGAATTTGTTCACCCGGTCTTTTATGTGTCAATGCTACGAAAGTGTATAGGGAACCCGTCCCGAGTTGTGCCAGTTGAGGACATTTAGGTTACTGAGGAGTTAGCCTATGAAGAGGTTCCAGTGGCCATATTAGATCGACGGGTTCTTAGGTTGAGAATGAAAGATGTTGCTTCTGTTAAAGTATTATGGAGGAACAGGAATACAGATGAGATGACTTGGGAAGCTGAGGATGATATGAGGTCTAGATATAATCACTTGTTCCAGGATTGATTCAGATTATGCAGTTGAAGGTGCTGCTGTTATTCAATTATTATTTTACTACTTGTGCTATCAGTACTGTTGCTTGGCTACCCCTTTTCATTGTATAATGGTTGTTATAGCATCCTGCGAGGAGCCTATATTGGACTTTTCTACGTTTTAGACTTTCGAATAGTCCATATTACAGAGGATACTCTGTTGAAATTTTTCTAAATCTTGGTTAAGAGAGTTAACTCCTTTAAGCTTGAGAATGACATTTGAGGACGAATGTTCCTAAAGGGGGGAGGATGTTACAGCCCATAAATGTTGACAATTAATAAATGTATGCATGGAAATGTGACGAGTAACCATAGTTTGACGCGTGTGGGAAAAAGCCTCGACAGCAGGGTAAGACAGAACCAGCGCGCGCAGGGCTAGCGCGACACGCCAGCCAGCAGCGCACTGGCCAGCATGGCGTGCCAGGCCTGCTGGCGCCTTAAGAGGTGTGGCACGATAGGGTGGTTGGTGATATGGACAGCGCGGCGCGCCCCCTGCTACCGCCCATATATATATATATATATATATATATATATATATATATATAAAGCCCTCTCCTTTCATTTTATACCATTTCGAACATATTCTGTCAGGCATACATAAGAATAAATGAAGATCTCAATCGTTTTTCGCCCAATTACGCTACCAAACGCCATCTAATCTTAAATTAACTTCGGGCAATGAGTTTTAGGCCTATATGAAGCATTACTATGGACTTATTTCTCAAAAATACGCTCGGCAATGGGAACTCCACCAAGTAGAAGTTGTCAGAATTGCTCCAAATTAATTCCTACACGATCATAGGCTTTAGGTATGCATTTCTCACTTTTGAACACTCGGGAAATTATAAGTTTTTCAATCGCATTTTACGAAGTTGAATTGTAGTTGCTATTAGTATCGAAAGTTACCATTTTTTCCGAATTAAATATTGAAATTAGACCCGTTCTTTCAATATTAAAGTTATAGTTGAAAAGAGCTGATAAATACAAGTTGAAACTCATCGTTTATTTGGGAAACGACAATCGAGTTATGTTAAGGCGAATTCCTTTGGCAAGTTATTTCCTATAGCATCGGAATATAACTCATGCCCTTGTAAGAAAGTCAGAAGTATGTTTATTGTGGTTAGCTGCTATTGTTAGTCGAGACTAGTACCTGATGTTTAGTTTGGGATGGACCCTGCATATAGCCTAGCATGATGATGTTGCTCTATAGAGTGATATGTCGTCCCAAGGGACGATACAGAGGCCCAAGGGCCATGTTACATTTCATTCCATGGCTGGACTATTATGTTTATGTCGTACCGGCATCACACCCTCATCGAGCCTAGTGCCCAAGGTGCAGTTATCAGGAGTCCAGGAGCCGAGCGGGCTCAGTTGCAGACCCAGGGGACCAATAGGGCGGCTATAGTTACTTGTTGACTAATTTTGACCTGATTAGGGGTATATAGATTGAAGTGAACTTGCCAGGGCTTATGGGGGCCCCGAGCATGTTATTCTGTGCTAGAGTACCTTCTAGGATTATGGCGGCTAAGTATGGTTCTTGTTTGTACTATTTAGTGCTAGTTGTACAACAGGTTATGAGGATTGTATTAGGTTAATTCTCTATCCCTCCTATTGAATTGTTCAGTTCTATTAATAGTATTATTCAGTCATTTTCTTTTACTGCCTTATATATTCGGTACATATTATACTGACACCCATCTTTGGGGCGCTGCATTACTTGCCTGTAGGTGCGGATAGACGCGGATCAGGACCTTCTTAGCTTTTAGCCATAGTCAGCAGTATAGTTAGCTCCCTTCCTCCGAAGCTAACAATTAGAAGGTTTGTTCTTTTGATTGTACAATTTATGGGTAGGTCGGGGCCCTGTCTCGACCTTTATTCCACTCCTAGAGGCTTCCAGATTACAGATTTTCAGTTGTTCGTTTTGTTGTTGGCCGTGTGGGGCCTATATATGTTTTATTTCACGTGATGGCTATGTGGGGCCTTGTTTATCTGATAGATAGTGTCCTTGTCGGCAATAGTATAGTTGTATTCTCCTGATTTTCATCCTGCTAAAATTAGACAGCATGGTGGCCTTGTCGCCCCACATAAGATTCCCTTTTATTACTTGTTGTTGGTTAGCTATTTTCTTTTACAGGTGGCAATACAACCTTGTCGGCTGGAGGCTGTATTTACAGATGAGATATAGCTCGTTGTTTTCTTGAATTAGGTTGCTGGGGTGCACCAGATGTGCATTAGCCTAACTAGGTCAGACACGTTCCAGTGTGGCACTGGGGATGAATCATTCATTTGAATGAATCTATGTTATCAGTTCTATAAGTTAAGTATTAGAATAGATCACAAGTACAAAACCCGAAGTAGTTATGCATCCATGAGGAACACCTCCCTAGTTAATTTCATAAATTTGACAACAACTTCAAATTTTAAAACAGTTAAGTGTTTATTTCTTCAAGCCCCATTTTTAGGAAATAATTGCACTAAAAGCATAAATACTAGCTTTATTCTAAATCTTTCTATATTACTTTTGGGATCAACCCCAATTTTTGTTGGATTCTTTATATACAACGTCTACGTCATACTTTTATAGGAGTGTGATTTGAGCATTATCTAATGTGGATCCATTACCAGGGAATATGGCTTAGGATTAGATTAATTTATTGTGTTTAACTTTTAGTCATTATTTTATCATTTATGTTTTTCTTTTGTTTTTGTTATATTTAGGTTATAATAGGGAAACCCTTACATGATCAACCCTTGTAAGCACCAAGATTGTAAGAGGTTCAAGGTAAACGGATAGAGAGTGAACATGTATATGGGAAGCATTGAGGAGGTAGGAGGAATCGAATCAGTGTATCTTAATGAAGCCTGAATAGTCAAGGAAGTTACATCATGCCATGATGTTAAATCAGGCTTTGCCTGGGGGGCAATCCATGAATGGTCAGTGAAGTCTAAGTAGCTGACAGGAGCACTTAGAGCACCACAGGTTTGTTCCTCTCCTAGTTCTTACACTTTTATTTCTTTGGGGATAAAGCATGTTTTTAAAAGGGGGTGTACTTGTACTTATTTTTTATTTTCGTCCAAGGGTTTTTTGTGTTGTATTTATTTTCCTTCAGACATGCTATCTAGCAGAACCGACATGTTTAGGATGTTATTGTTGTTTGGGTAATTATAAGTAGCCTAGGAGTACTTCACAGCCGATAAATGCAAATGTTTTGACATTTTGATTAAAGATGACCCTTTTTAAAATTTTTGTTTCTAATTGTGTATGCTTACTGCGAAGTATGACTACTATGGATCTTTGGATGACATTTGATAGATTGGCAAGTGTAATTGTAGATTAGCTGTTCATGAACCAGATAGGTAGAATAAAGGTAAACCTGTACCATGTGTGAGTAAGGATTCTTACTTGGTTCAATACTGCATGGAGGATCTAGAACTTTCCTAGTCGGTCTTTACATAGGTTGAAGGAATGTTGGTTAGGAAAAGTTCGTAGGCCCTTTTTGATTTAGCCCACTTTAGATTATATAGCCCTACCAAAAAAAACTAATCCCTTGATCCTGTATTTGAGCCTAAAAGTTACCATTTTTATTTGATTATCCATTCACCTTTCCCATGTTTATAATGAACATATTTGGTCCTGGTCCCTCCTTGGATATTGTGAACCTCAACTAAGGAAAATGCTTAAGTTGAGGGTGGCTATAGTAGGAGTGTGTAGACTAATTGGGGGTGAAAAAGAAAGAAAAAATCAAAGAAAAGTGGGGTGTAGTGTAAAATGAAAAAGAAGAGCTGAAATGTCGAAAGAAAAGAAAAAAATAATTGAAAAAGATGGAAAAAGTTCACTACACTCACAAATGACAGTTGAGGAAAAAAAGGGTAAAAAGTGAATCGTGGAGTAATATTCTGTAGTTCCAAGGAGGGTTAGTCACTATTTCCATATCTACCATACCCAACCTGAAGCTTATATTACAAGCCAATAAAAGTCCTATAGTGATCCTAGCTTAATTGTCTAAAAAGCCAAAGTAGAGAAAACAAGGGAAAGCCTATGGTATCCGCTGTGTAGTATTTGGAACTTCTTTGTGTGAGAGAGAGTCTACTTGAATAGTCCCAGGAGTCGTTTATATATATTTATGAGTGTTGGGGACTTCATTTGTTATGAGGGTACATGGTTTATGTTGCATTCTGCCATTTGTCTATGTAAATAGAGTTGGTGGTAGCTTATTTCTCTGATAATAGTTGGATGCCATATCTAGATCCCTGTATGTCATGATTTGTAGTTGCATGTATGCCTAGATGACTTGGTTTGAATGATAAAGGGGTCAGTATCTCATGATGGTCTTTTGTGCGAATTTTGTTGTGTTGGCTATAGGTCTTCTATTTTACATTCTAGTTAAGCGTCGCTTATAATTTTGTTTTGTTTGCCTGAGGACATGCAAAATTCTAAAGTTGAGGGTTTTGATGTGTTGTGGGTTTATGTGACTTTTGACAATTAAAGTTGAGAAAATATGACTGGTCTTAGGTGAGTTTATATAGATATGATGCACTTTTGCTTTGTTTTAAAAGAAATCAGGTGTTGGAGTTGAAATCTATAAAAGAAGGGAAAAGAGTGCAGAAAATAGGCCAAGTATAAGCCTCAACGAGTTATACCTTGATGGTACGAGCCGTACTGTGATTCATGATAAACTTTAGAAGATCTGCTTAAGGAAGTGGCCAATTATGGCTCTTGGGATAGTCGTACCATCTTGGTACGAATTGTACCAGAGCACTAGTGGAAATATTCAAAGGATGACAGAAATCACACCATTAGACCACGATAGAGATGTATGACTCGTAGGAGCATTGTACGAGTCGTAGAAACTCCCAGAGCTTAACCAAAATCAGGGTTGCTAAGTATCATACGAGCAGCAACTATGACTCATATGATCATGGTGCGAGTCGTAGGAGAAGGCTGCGATAATTTAATCAGCTTTACTGTTAATTTAGGAAAGGTTTCCAATTATTTGTATAAATATTTTTCTAGGTTATTTTAGTGAGGAGTTCAACTTTTTGAGAAAAAAACAACACTTTGGAGATTCTTCTTAAATTTTTAATATTCTTGGAGATTTATTCATTGTTCTTGGATTGTTCTTAGTTGAATTTTTGTAATAATCAAGTGAGTTTTATTTCAGTCATCATTGTAAGTTTCTAATTACGTTCTTGTCTATGAATTCCAATTCTTCTCTTACAACCATGAGAGGCTAAATCCTCCAAAACTAGGGTTGTGAGAACCATGGTGAATTAACCACCTAGGGTTTGCACAAAGGGATTCTAAACTAATATGGATGCTTGTGTTGTCTTCTCTTCATCTTAAATGTCTCTTAATGGAGTACAACATTAGGACTTGCCCAAATTCTCTACTGGCTTGAACCTAGAGCAGTAGAGATTAGGAAAAGAGAAGAACAAAAAAGCCTTGAACTTTATTTCTCATTGTATAACTTGATCTGCAGTTGCAGGATAGTTAATATGGAATAAATTTATAATGGTTAAAGTAAAATTACTCAAGAGACCTAATTAGGTAGTTCAGTATAGTCATTCAATAGGAGTGAATTAATCGTTTGGATGAACCTATGTTATCAGTTCTACAAGATAAGTATTGGAATAAATCACAAGTGTAAAACTCAAAGTAGTTATGAATCCATGGGGAAAACCTCCCTAGTTAATTGCATAAATTTGACAACAACTTCAACTTTCAAAATTGTTAAGTGTTTATATTGAAACCTCCTTTTTAGGAAATAATTTCACTAAAAGAGTAAATACTAGCATTATTCTACATCTTGACCATATTCCTTGTGGGATCGACCCCAACTTTTGTTGGGTTCTTTATTGACAATGTTCGCTTCATACTTTTGCGGGAGTGTGATTTAAGCATTATTAGCCGCAGGTCCGAAACTAGATCACTTGGTAAAAATCATGAAAAATGGAGGAAACCTACACTTCTCCTGCGAAGCACAGGTGCAAATCCATGGAACCCAGGTCTATCGCAGAAACAAGTAGTGAATTGACAAGAATTAAGGCAACATGTTCTTGAACTGTGATTTGCAGTTTCAATTCTACAGCCTTAGGTTTGGCGCAGCCCCAAGTATGAATGTTTTGAAATGTATGCCAACCAATTGACCAAACTCGACCCAGAAAGGTTGTCTTTTAAACTTCTCCCCACTTCCAAAAACACCTATTTTCTGCACCACTTTCCCATCCCTATAACCCCACAACCACCATTTCAACTTCCAACTCTCTACCATTAAACACACCATCAATTCCACCAATCCCTTCACATTCCCCTTTTTTATAAATTCTACCCTTCTTCACCATTTTCTACCATCACTGCCTATCTTCCTCACTAAACATAAGGAAAAACAAGCTTGGGTTGGCTGTTGTGAAGAAAAAATTTCAAGTTTCAAATTTCATTCCTCTTCTCAGCTTATTTGGTATGTTTTTCCTTTTCATCATTGTTCCTTGATGCTAAACGATAACTATTGCACAAAAAAAATCATGCTAGTATTACATTCTGTTTTCATGACCCATGTTTCCCCCATTACCCATTAAGTGTTCTTCATGCTTTTAATAAAAGTATGTTTTTAGTATTGTAAGGGAATCCATAAATTGCAAAAAGTTATGTGGGTAGAACTTCTTGTTTCTTAAGGCTAGATCTATTGGATGTTCTCTTTTTCTCTATAATATTAGTTGGGGGTGAAATTTGAGTAACTAGATGCTTGAAATGTATGATTTTTCCTGATGATAGGTAGATTGATGTTTTTTCTTAAGGAAAAATCGTCATTTCTACTTTTTGTTTGAATATAGATGCAAATATGATAATGTGGGTGAATAGGGTGAATGTGAAATTACTTTGCTAAATGTTGGTTAGATTGGTCACTTGACATTTCCCGATGATAGACGGGTAACGTCCTTCTTAAGAAAAATTATTGTGTGGTCCGAATGATAAAAATAATTGTTGTTTTGGTGATAGATCTTTCAGAGAAGTCTGAGTACCCGTTAGATATTGATAGGCTTATACTTGTGAAAATATGAAGTGCAGTGCATGAAAAGTGTTGTTAAGCATTGTCGAACACTTGCGTGCTAGGGATTTGACTCTGCAGAATGTAGGTTGCAACGCAAGTTGAGGGATGAGCTTCAGATTCATTGCCCGCCTCCTACCTTGCACCTGTGAACCTCGAATCGCCTTTGACGAAACGCAAGTACTTGACAAATTTTTCTTAGTTTCTAACTCACACCTGTGACATACCTGCAAACTGCGGGTCTCAACCTGCGAAACGCAGGTGTGGTGTAGGTGCTGCCGATTGTTTGAAATGGTTGTTCCTTTTTGTTGGAGATCCAATCTTTTTCTTTTTGTTCCTTAGTCTAGTGTAGATGTTCCCTTTCACATTCTTTCTGAAAAGAATAATACAAAATGATTTTGGTTTGTGTATGGCCTCACATGATGTTACAAGAACATGACTTCTTCCAAGCGATCCGACAAGGAGAAGGCCTGAACCTCCTCCAAGGACAATGAGAAGGGTAAGGCAAAAGAGTCGCAAAACTCGACCAATACCTGTGATGTTATAGAGTTCTGTGTGCCATATATGAAACAATACTATCTCAAATATCAAGACCAGTCAATAACTCTGAAGAAGCGCTTTGATCTAGTAGGGCTGGGTGAAGACTTCCCCAACATCAACAAACAATTTGATATGAAGAGTTGTCATACTTTCATGGATGCTCTAGGTAATTTCTTCCCTAACTTGGTGTTGGAATTCTATTCCTCATATCAAACGAGGTAAGATTCCATGAAACACAAAGGGAAAGTGGATGAACTCCCCTATCTCCCATCGGTCATGGTCCATAGTGAGAAAGTAGATATCACCCTAGATGCCGTTAATTCCATTTATTTGGGTGCTGACATTGACCCAGGGATCGAGTTTGCAGCTAAGGTGCAACAAAGAGAATCAACAGCAATGGGTGGCCTGAATTATTTCCAATGGTAAACCTTTGTGGGCTACCGAGGGAGGAGAAATTTCATGGCACGACCTAAAATTCGAAGCCAAATTGTGGCTAGAGTTTGTGTTGTTGCCTCATGCCTTTAAAGAATGATCAACAGATACATATTGAGGCTGCCATCTTGATTGTTTGTATCATGTCCAGAGTACCTATAAACTTCGGTGAAGTGGTCTCCACCTTAATGAAGAGAAAAGCTCGACAACAAGGTCTTTCCATGCCTCACACTGTTCTCATCAGCCTACTATGTGTTGGGGAATAGGTCCCATATTTTCCAAATAAGAAGCCTAGTGCGGCCACTAATGAGGTTGGCCATGACAAAAAGAGGGAAGTCAATGCTCCCAAGAGCAAAAGGAAAAGGCTGCAAACCTGGGATGTTCCTGAAGGATCCACCACCCATGACCTCAATGAAGTTGCAATGGCTCCTGGCCTTAATGTGCCAATCCCTGAAATATAAGGACATGTTTTTGAGGAGGTACTAATCCAGGGGTCTTCTCCACCACCTTCATCCTCCAGGCCGGGTGGACTTCACAAGCTGGACAAGATGACTTACTCTCATAACAAGCAACTTAAGAATTTGGCACAAAATTTGCCAACCCTCATCTAGCAATCAATAAAGAAAGTGATGAAAGATGTGTTTGACAGCTTAAACAAGATGTGCTCTCGAGTTGATGTGGTTGAGCGAGCGGTCTAATCTCTCCATACTGATGTTAGAGAACTATGTTGCAGGGCACCCATGGTCGATCCCAATATGAGCTTCTTAGATGAAGCCATGGAGGCCCCATATACAGCTCAAGGCCCTATAGACAACTTATTTGCTGTCTTGGGAGAGGATGATGAGGCCGAGCAAGGATATGGTAGTGGGGGAGCTGTGGTAGCTAATGATGATGGTGATGAGGTGTAGCTGATTCAGGGAGTTCCTCTCATTCTAGTCCTTATTTTGTAAATTAAGGATAATATGGAATTCTTGGTTGGGAGTGGGGAGTGCTCTTTTTGATTTAATTATCGACTCTTATTACCCTTTTTAGGTTTGTCTGCCTTTGATTCTTTTAAGTATTTAGTTTGGTTGCTTAGATGGAATGAACACCGTTGTTTTTTTCTTTGAAATAGTGAAAATTGTTGGATTGTTTCCTTGCTTTGATAATGTGAAATGCCATTGAAGGGTTGGTCTTACATTCCAATTAAATCTTTACCGTACTTTGCAAATCGCCTTTGTAGATGGTAGATAGTAAAAAACTCCAAGGATTTTTTTATATTACCATTCTTTCCCAAGGAGCAAAGTTTTTTTGTTTTTCCTTTTTTGTGTCAAAACGAGCGAAATTTCTCAATGATAGATTGAAAGGAGACTTTCTTAAGCGAAAGTGTTAGGTCTTTGAGTCATTGTTGTACATTAATTGGTACCTCCAAAATTTTTTTATGGAATAGCAATGAGTTTTGAAGTTGAAAAAGGGCTTAAAATTGAAAAGAGTGCTCTCTTGTCATGAGCTATAAATTCTTTGATTGGCTTTTTGATTTACAAAGAGAGTATGAAAAACTCGAGATGAGCTTGTCTAGAGTCATACCTTTGAAATGATTGTGAAAAAAGATATATTCCTTGAAATATGATGCTTTGTATGGTGTGATGTCTAGTTAAATTCTTGTGTATGTGCATTGTCTAGAACTTGCCCTGAATGTAATTCAAGGCAAAATCTTAGAGGTAGCTGCACTTGGAAAATGACCTTAGGCTTTTATTCTAATTGGTCACTTCACCATCCCTCCTTGAACATCAACCCTTGTTAACCCCTATTGAGCTTTGAGCCCTTTTCTTGGCAACCACATTAGAAGACTTATACCCTTTCTAATCCTTTTCATGACCCGAGTTTACACCCTAGCCGTAACACGGGACAAGGAACCCCGAAAGGCTCCAAATTGACCCATGGCATAATCATAGCATAACACTTAACAATATAAACATCTGACAAAGCATAATTGAGCCTCTACTAACTATTGAGTTGCTGGGACAGGTCCCTAGCTAACTCTCAAAGTCTGAAAACTGAACTACAATTGAAGAAGAACATAGACCTTATCGTCGAGAGATGAGGACTCACCACAATCCACTGCGGTGGAAGGAGGAACATGTCAATCTGCGGAGCTGGGTCTAGATACCTGAATCTATATCATAAAACGATGTAGCACATAAAGGTGTGCGGTAAGTTCTTGGAATGAACTAAGCATGCGAGGAAAAAGGTAAACAACTGAATATGCAAGTATACGATAAGGAAATAACAAAGTACATCACCGTAACTGATTTACATGCAACATTCCTCTTATGAGTCACTTACACATATATATATATGCATGAAACTTTCATATGGATCTCATATCCTGAAACATCATTGAACTCATGCATAAGGGTCATGTACTGTACATTTAATAAGAGCCGAAGCTGAGGCGAGCATCACACGCTATACTGGATCACTGCTGGTAATTGAGTCTGCGTTCATTATATTATATTTGTTCTAAACTGAAGTCTGAATCATGTGGAACTGAATCATGCTGATAACATAACTAAGGAAATCATTCTCTACTATGGAGAGTCCCAAATAAGCTAAGGGAGTCATTCTCTACTATGGAAAGTCCCAACTAAGCTGAGGGAGTCATTCTCTACTATGGAAAGTCACGAATGAGCTAGGGAGTCCCTCTCTACTATGGAGGATCTCGACTGAACTAGGGAGTCACTCTCAGCTATGGAGGATCCCAAGCTAACCAAGGGAAATATTCTCAGCTATAGAGAGTCCCTGGCTGACTAGAACATAAGAAGTATTGATTTGGCATTATACATCCTGATCTATGCTACTACAGCTAGTCAGAAACATGAACATTTATTTGTTTCATCATACAACAACTATTTAGAAAGGATAAGGGCTACTTTCTACTATCAACATGCCCAAAAGTATGAAATATTATTCTCATGCTCTATCATCATAATTTATATCGTCATGGTACCAATCAATATTTCTTTAAATGTCTTACATTAGCGAGCATCTATAGATTCATATCATGCATTATACTTCCACAACATTCAAGTTCCGAATTCACATCATTCAACATGCATCATAAGGTCATTTATGGTCCATAGGTCCAATTTACACCTTAGTAAAGATACATTGTTTCACATACACAGATTTACAGAAGCCCATGCACTTAAATTCTACGTTAAGAATTTACAACGAATTCATAGGAGAAGCATAGGTTTTTGTTTCATAAGAGTCATTTCATAATTCAATCCAATCCATGACAAAGATGCAATAATTAGGAAATTATTATAAATTTACCTCATACCCAACCAGTTCCATCGAAAACATAATGAAAATACATATTTACTTTCAATTGATCAAGTGCATACATTATAATCTCATCTCAACATATTTAGTGAATAGTGTATTCTAATCATTAGGTAATTCTAACAATCTTCACATATTTTATATGTGGATACGAGTCATTGATTCAATTGAGTGGACAATAATAGAACCCCAATCGTCGATCAAGCCATCTCATGAATAACATTCTATAACCATTTATTTTCACCATCCAACACATAATTCAAGATATTCAAATAGTTTCATAATCACAATTAGCTAATAATCCTAGTGGGCTTTAGAATTCAAGAAGACATAGTAGAAATCACCCATCAATCAAAACCCTAGGTCACGCTTTTCTAGAATAATTAAAATTGCGTTTTTGATAAAATATTTTAGGGCACAAGGATGGAAGAATATCCTTGTTGAAAAACCCGCATACCTGCTTTGAAGAATTTTCCTCTTGAACTTGTCCTTGAAGCCTTTGAATAATACCTTGAAGAATCCTTGAACCTTGAGAGAGAAGAGGTAGAAGGGTTTGAGAGTTATTTGATGTTGAATGTGGGTTTAGGCTAGTTACCCCCTTAAAAAGGTCCCATAACATAATCAAAATGACGTAGTTTAGGAGTTTGGAGCATAGGATTTTACTAAAACACCCCTGAAAAAACATAGAAAAATTCCACCTGACAGTCCCCACGGGGCACTCCACGAGTCGTGGGGAGGACAACGACTCGTGTGGCCGTGTCATGAAGTACAATGGACGACTTCTCAAAATTTCCCTAACTCAACCAATGACTCACTTCATGATTCATGGTCTGCCACGACAACTCATGGCCTTCTTTCGTCATCCCCACTGCTTGGGACCCCATCTAGGAACTCTAGCCTCCACCCAATTGCCGAATTAACGAGTCGTTGCCAGTCATCACGATTCATTGGGTCGTCTGTTGCCCCATGAAGCCCATGGTTCCCTGTCTATTCTTCCCACAACTTCCCTGATGAGTCATTACCTTACACGACGAGTCGTCAAGTCGTCCCTGATCACTAGACTTGCTACACTTCTTGACTGCTCTCCACGGGTTTGATCACGACTCATGGGGTCACCTAAGGAGTCGTCCCATGACTTGTTCTGTGTAAAACTTTCCACCTTTTGTCTGAATTCTTTCTTTAAGCCTAGAATATGATCTTAGAAACATTCGGGGTGTTACAATATCTCCCCCTTGGGAACATTCGTCCTCGAATGTTGGCTAAACATACTGAAAGGATAGGGACGGAACTGAAATTCCACAATCAAACAATCACAGCTAAAACCAATGGAGCATCTGACTTTGGGCCGACCTTACACATCATAACTGAATATCTAAATTGAACATGCATAATATGGCACAAGAGAGACCGAAGGACATGAAACTAACATGGAACTAGATAAAACACTGAGAAGGATTCTTCCCCTGTAACTGGCATTGAACTGATATGGACTGAGCCTTCACTCTCAAATCACTTTCTATTACAGGGTTAAAATTCACGATATCTAGTCTAATTGCAATTAAAGGTCTCATGAGAACAAATCATTCACGACATCTAAAACTAAGCACATACATGGGGCACCCTTATCTACTGGGTTGTTAAAGCAGCTTCTAGAGACCGAATTCGAGTTGAGCGTATTGGAAGGCATGAGTTGACATACATAGCTGATTCATAACATTAAGGTGTGCCTTATGGATTTGTGGGGTAAGATAACATCGCTGTCTGAAGCAGTTATCTAGAACTTTTAGGACTTCTCACACAAGGATGGGGCATATCTTAGCTTCAACTGAACTACCAGAGAAATTATATGAACTTGAAGGGATTGACATGTCATAATTGTTAGGGTTAGGACTCCCCCTACTATCATATTCAAGATCCAACTAATCTTACAATCTCTCCCTTAGATTAAAGCCAGCATTCTAAGGCTCCTGAATCTTTGTTAAGGTCGTGGCTAATTCACTAACTCCTAGCTCCCCTTTCTTTTCTAACCATCACTGCAAGTCTTACATTAACAACTTTTTTGTAACACCCCGAAAGTCCTCGAGATCAGACTCGCGGAGTTAGATGAAGCTCAGCAGAAAAGTAAGCAGAAACGTGCCTCAGAATGAGTCATAGAACGACCTATTAGGAGACCTAATGGATCATGGTCTAATCGTGAGGAACTGTAAGGAAGGGATGGCAAGCCTAGTGGCCACGGATGACCTGACGAGTTGTCTTTCTTGGCAACGACTCGTTTGGTTGGTCGTTGTGTGGAGAACAGGGTTCCCGGGTTAAGTCTTAAGTGGTGTGTTTAACGGAAGGAGGTGACGAGTCATTAGGTGTAGCAACGACTCGTCATGTCAGTCGTTGGATGGTGAACCAGTTGAGAAGTCAGTGTACTTCACGAGTGGCTCTAATAATTCGTTGGGGATAGTAGCTACTCGTCATGTTGGTCGTGGCTTGTAGAATGGAATCTATGTAAATTATCCAGTATACCTAACGACTCAACCTTACGAGTCGTTACCCGACCCCACGACTCGTGTGGTGCCTCGTGCGGTCTGGCAGAGTAATTTTCCCTTGTTTATCTAGGGGAATTTCTATAAACTCCTATGCTTTTAACTCCTTAACTATGTCATTTTGACCATTATATTGGAAGTTTTTAAAGGGATAGCAAGCCTAAACCCTTATTCTTCTTGAAACAACTACCCCAAACCTTCTTCCTCTCTTTCCCAAGGCTCAAGGGTTTTCAATTGATTTCTCCAAAGGTTTCAATGTCAAGTTCAAGTGGGAAATTCTTCGAAGCAGTTATGTTGGTCTATCAACAAGGATAATCTTCCATCCTTGTGCCCAAAATATGTTTTTATCAAAATGCTCAATTTCAACTAATCTAGAAGAGCATGACCTAGAGTTTTTAAATTGATGATGAATTCTTCTATAAACCTCTAAATTCTACGTATGATGTAAAATAATTGGGTCACCTTGAATTATGTGTTGATTGATTAAAAATGTGGAGTTATTGTATGTTCTTCATGAATGACTTTAACTTTGAATAAGGCCTTATCACTGTCATCTCAATTATCGCAAATTTCTTACATCCATGTTTGATATGCGAAGATTGTATTATTATCTTGAGAATTTGAGGACATTAATAGATGTGTTGAGAATAAATTAGAGTTCATCAGCTTGAATAATTGAAAGTAAAATATGTATGACTCTTATGTTCTCGATGGAATAAATTGGGTATGGGTAGTTCTATGATAATGGACTAACTAATGCATCCTTCTCATAAAGTGGACTAAATCTTGAAATGGGTCTTATGAAATGAAGATGTACACTTCTCACATGATCCTGTTGTATATGTTTGAGATATGAGTAAGAACTTGGCTTCTCGTAAATCTAGATTATATGAATCAATGTATGTATATTAAAGTACGAATTGGATCTATGGATCATGAATGTCTCTATGATTCATGTCAAATAGTATGAAGCTGGAAGTTAATGTTGTGAAAGTATTATGCATGAGAAGGATAATTCCCGAATGTTGGGATTTTTTAGTAGTAGAAAGTATCCCTAATCCTTCCAAAATGAATGATGTATGAATAAAGCAGAGTATGTTCACGTTTCTAACTAGCTGCAGTAGCATAGACTAGATATATAACGTCAGACTAGTACCTCTCAGATTCTAGTTAGCCGGGGACTCTCCATAGTTGAGATTGTTTCCCTTGCTCTGTCTGGACCCTCCATAGTAGAGAGAAATTCCCTAGAAAAGTCGGGATCCTCGATAGTAGAGAGTGATTCCCTAGTTCAATCGGGATCCTCCATAGTAGAAAGAGATTCCCTAGCACTGTCGGGATCCTCCATAGTAGAGAGAGACTCCCTAGCACAGTCGGGATCCTCCATAGTAGAGAGTGATTCCCTAGTTTAGTTGGGTTCCTCCATAGTGGAGAGGGATACCTCAGTGTAGTTGGGACTCCCCATAGTAGAGGATGACTCCCTTAATGATGATATACTATAACTCCATTTTGTAGGACCTAACTTTCAGATTATAACGGGCTTAATATAATGATAATCAGTTTCAGTTATCAGTAGTGATTCAGTATAGTGTGTGATGCTAGATTCATATTCGACTCTATTTAAATGTTCAGAACATGATCCTTATGCATGAGTTTGAAGATGTTGTATAAAATGAGATTAGAAAAATAGAACTTTCATATATATATGTGTGTGTGTGTGTATGTGAATCACTAGAGAGTAGTGGAATGTTGACCCGATTATGTTGATCTATTTGATTAAATCCTTATCATATATTTGTTTACAGTTGTTTATGTTATCCAGCATGCTCAGTACATTCCAAGTACTAACCGCACGCCTTTTGTGCTATATCGTGTCATGATATAGATTCAGGTTTCCAGACTCGGCTTTGTGGTTGGATATGCTTCATCTCTACTTAGCAGCTATTGGTGAGTCCTCATCTATCGAGGACGTAATTGATTTTCATATTATCTTTATGTTCCAGTTTTCAGAACTCAGGACTTTGCTGGGGGCCTGTCCCAGCAACTCATCAGTTTAATAGAAGGCTTTCAAGACTTGTTTAGACAGATTCAGTGTTGTATCTAATTGCTATTAAATTTCCCTTCTGAATTTTAATAGATTCTTGTTATTTGCATCTGCTTATTCATGTCATCAATCACTTCTCATGTTAAGTATATGCTACGATTATGTAATGGGTCGACTTGGAGCCTTTTGGGGCTCCTTGTCCCGTTGTACGACCAGGGTGTGAACTCAGGTCGTAACAAACTTGGTATCAGATCAAAGGTTTAGAGTGTCCTAGGGTGTTTGAAAGACTCGTTAAGTAGAGTTCTCTTCATGGGTGTGAAGCGCACCACACTTATGACAAGGAGCCTACGAGATGTTTTAGGAATGTTCCATTTCTTCATGATTCTTATAATGCATAGAGTATGAAGCTCTAAATAGTTCTTACCCCTGACTCGTGCTTTACGCGCTCGCAGATAAGGCCTCCTAGACGAGCGGATGGAAGGAGAAACGGTAATGATCGCTAGCAGGTACCACCATGCCCGGAAAACCCGAGGGACGACCATGTTAGCCATGCCGAGTTTCGGGCAATTCTTACTATGTTGGCACAGGCAGTAACCGCCCAGATTAATCAGCAAGCAATGGCTTATATTCCACAGAATGGAAATGTAGCAGCGATAAGGGTGAGAGATTTTCTCCGACAGAACCCACCCAAGTTCTTGGGGTCAAAGGTAGGCGAGGACCTGTATGAGTTCTTTGGAAGAGATCCAGAAGATCACTCACATCATGGGAGTGACAGGAATTGACAGTGCAGACTTAGCCTCCTACCAGCTAAAAGGAGTTGCTTATATATTGTTTTGTTAGTGGAGGTACAGTCGAGGGAATTGAGTAGGCCCTGTAAGTTGCGATGAGTTTAAGACTGTGTTCCTAGACTGATTTTCCCTAGAGTGTTGAGAGAGGCTAAGGCGGCAGTGTTCATCAACCTGAAATAAAATGACATGACAGTTCAAGAGTATGCTTTGGAATTTACCCGGTTATCCAAGTATGCCCCAGAGATGGTAGCGGACCAGAGGGCCCGAGTGAGCAGGTTCGTTAATGGAGTGTTAGACTCCTTGATTAAAGAATGCAGGACTTCTATGTTGAATAGGGAGATAGACTTTTCACGCTTGGTGATATTTGCACAACAAATGAAGGCAAAGAGAGTAAAGGAAAATGAGAGAGAGGCCAAGAGGGCCAGGGGAGGAGATTCAGAGTCTTCTTCGCCAAGGACGAGTAGCATTTAATGTGCTATTTTTTATTCTTTTACTTTGTATTTTTACTTTTTTACCATGTTTCTTAATTTACTGCAGTAACTCCCCGCTCAACCCATTTCTTCTACTCTCTCTCTGTCGTCTTCATCTTCGACTCAAACCCCATATTTTCCTCCTTCAACTACCCACAAATCTCGGAAAATCCACCGCAATTGTTCCATAATCTCACTTTCTCAGCAAAGGTCAGCAACCCCAGCATTTTCAATAGTCAGTGCTCCATAAAGACCTAGAGTAAGGGGGATCACGTATCCCATGTGTGCCAGCTGCGGGAAACACCACTTGGGAGAGTGTATGGAGGGATCAGATGTTTGGTTCTAGTGCAGCCAGTAAGGCCATAAGCACTGAGATTGCGTAGCGGCAAAGCGAGGCGAGAGTAGGTCCTTGGCCATTTCTTTGGTTGCCCCCATAGCCCGCCCAATTTAGCAGGGTACAATATCTAGCCCAGATGGCGGACGTCGTCAAAACCGCTCCTATGCCAGAACAACACACCAGGATAAAGGCAAGTTGCCAGTAGTGGCCACAGGTATGTTGTGAATCTTGTATTACCCGTTATATCATGTCATCCCATTATTGAATAATAAGCCCTATTGTAATTGCAAGAAGAGATTGTCGATATGTAATGTGAATACCTGTTAGTGTGAGGCTTGTAGTGAAGGTTAGCGGTGGAAGAGAAGCTAAAAGTTGGTAAAGTGGCTTGACCTTAAGGAAGACTCGAGAGCCTTAGAATGATGAACTTAAGCTAAGGGGGAGATAGCGAGTATGTGTAGTAAGTCGGACCTTGAGAATGCTCATAAAGAAGTTTCAGCCTTAGCAGTTGCAGTATGTAAATTTATTCAAGGTTCAGATAATTTCCCCTGTGTTTCTATGGAAGTTAAAATGGTGTCCATCCCTGTGTGCAGATTCCCAAGGTTTAGAGGTAATCGCTTCAGACAGTGATGCCAGTCTTGCTCAATAAGTTCTTTACGCTCATTTTCGTGTTATGAATCAGTTATGTGTGTTAATTTTTGTTTGCAAGTGTGGTTAGCTAGAACTCAGTCTTTATAAGTGACGTGCCCGATTCGCGCATCCGCAAGTGTACGGGTCGTGCAAATAATATAGTGGCTCTTTTTAAGAGCCGGATGTCGAACCCACAGGGACTGGACCCATTCCTCTAACTAGCCATTTCTAGTGTGATCTTAAATACCTCAAGTGTTGGTTATAGACATTTTCGATTGAGATTAATTAAGTCTAAGTTTGGGTCAACGAAATATTCTGAAATTACTCTAGGAGCAACATAGAGTTAAAACCAATTAATCATGCGATACTACAATTTGCAATGGGTTAAGCATGGAACTATCAATTGTTATTTCACGTAATTAGAATTGCATGTTTATGGTCTGTCGAGCCTCTAAACATGACAATCTAGCCTCACTGCATCATTGTGAGCGAGGAGTTTAATTTCTAGTTGCAGGCAATCAATTATGTTGTGGTTTACGGGGAAACGATTAGGGACTTTCGTGCGTCTAACCATTTAACTCAACTTAGCTTCACAACTACTTCTTCGAGTGGTGATGTGACATCCCAAGTTGGTCTTTAATAACCCCCGTGTGTCAACCAAGCATGGTGTTAGGTATATTTCTATCCTGACACAAAAATCTCTCCCGAGATACAAACATGCTCCTCACATTCTCATGTCCTGACCTAGGTAATGCTTTCTCAAGCTATTACTCAAGCTAACAAATATGCTTTCATGGTGATCAATCATAAAAACAACCAACAATCCAGAATGCAAGACAAAAACAACAATCAATAACTTAATTCCAAAACAATTTCATAAAATCACAATTATAATTCATGGCTTTAACCCTAGAGGAAGGGTTCTTGCCATTCATGTTCGTAAAACTACAACTAACTACTACTAAACTAACATACTTACATGAATTTGGTAGATGAGAAGGGAATTTGACAAACTCTAGATGAGTTCTCCCACTTCTCCCTTCACTCCTAGGTAGTTTTTCAGTATAAAATCGTGACCCCTCTGAAATTAGGAGCTAAGGGTCCTATTTATAGTAAATGGAGAACGTGCTTAATTTAGCCTGTCATGGAACGGCTCCGTGTCACGGAGTGTATCGCGGAGCACTACCTCCGTGACACGGAGGCAACGCGAAAGCTCTCTGGAAATCACCCGAAATTTGGCCTCAGCAGCACCCTGCCGCGTTGGCAGCGTGTCATGCTGCTTGGGCAGCATGTTGACACCTCCATGTCGTACAGCCAGCCTGCCGTGGCACGTTGCCGACGCGCAGGTGGGCTGTTTTGTGCCTCCTCTTTGCTGACGTTTGCGGGTTAATTCCGTTTCAAGCCTCTACATCACCAACTCATGGATTAGTTACTCAAAATTCATCAAACCTACAAAAAAAAGGATAATCATGTTGGTTAGCACATATCTTCACTTCATATAAAATTACATGAAAATGTATACAATAACTTAGATAAACAAGACTAATTTAAGTCATAAAGCATATCTCGGGCATGCTATTTTTGCCCGTGATCACAACCCCACACTTAAAGCCTTGTTCGTCCTCGAACAACCTTTTACATATCATGCATATGGAGACTCCCCCATAACTAATTTAGCAAGATAATTCAAGTTACGACTATAATAATTACGTAAGATACAAGCTAAAAATAGAGCATGCACAATTTAATCACCGAAATGAAATACAATGATGTTAAGACTTCTTAACCTCAAGAATCGACTCTCAATCTTAGCAAACTCGTTCATATCAACTAATTAAGAAATCCCACATGAATTTTATCCTTCATTAAACATGTGCCCCTTACGGAAAGAGAGTTACCCAATCACACGCAAAAATCATTTTTACATCACAACATGTGTGGGTACATAAATAAAATTTCACTCACTCTCACAAAGAATTCACATGCATCATGTCATGACCCATAAGCTTGCCCTTAGTGTTTTACGCCACTAAATTGAGGATGTATGAATGTAAGATCAAGTAGGACTTTTTAGGTTGTAATGTAACTCAAGTGCGGGTAGGTACTATTATGGCCAGTAATAGTGGCTATCTTTCCTAAGCGCTTTTAATACATCACGCCCTCAATACGAACTTCCCTTCCCTTACTTCACCTTTTTCTCCTTTCAGCTTTCTTTTTCCTCTTATGTTCCCCCTTTCTTTAAGCACTTTTAGCTTATTAGTAAGGAGCTCTATAAGTAATTTTTCATTAATTCGTTTTCTTACTCCTTACTACTAATCAACCATTTTCACCCAAGTGCACCTTTGTCCTTTTCTCACTTGTACAACTTGCTACGTTTCCTTTCTTTTCATTCTTCTCCCTCCTTTACTACTTCGGATTTTTTCCACTCAAGCGCTTAGGAGTTTTGGGTCAAATTCAAGGCTAATGAAAGAAAAAGGATTAAGCTTATGTTGCAGCTATCAAAGAATAGGCTCAAGGCTCAATGGGGCTAACTAGGATTAATTTCTCAAGGTAGGTAAAATGAGGGATAACAATTTGGTTCATTCAAAAAAATGCCTAAATCATCTCCTACAATTCACATCCTTCATTTCGTTTTATAAACACACCAGGCAAGTTCTAGACAATCCACAATAGCAGAATACTCAAAAACCTTACACTCATGGCACATGCTCAAATCAAGACACATTCAGCAGACTCTTACTCAGCTAATCACAAGAATTCAGAATTAAGCTTCAATCATATTGAGTCAAATTCAAGAGCTTAAAGTCTCAAACAAAGTTATACACTTGCATGCTTCACACTGAACATACTTGCCTCTTACAATAACGTATAGCAAATAACAAGAACGTCAAGCACCAATTAGTTATGGTTTCAAAAAAAAAACCCAACACCTACCGACTAATTTTTCCTCAACACGGTCGTCATCCATCCATCGTTGGAAACAGTCCCTGACTATGACTAAAGAACACTATATACAGACAAGGGAAAGAAAAAGAAAATTTTTATTCTTCGGTCCAAAGACCCCCCGTCGGAAAAGAACCGAAAAGAAAAACCAACGGGTGATGAAGTCATGCTTGACTCACAAAAAAAATTTCAAATTTTTCAAAATTTTTCAAATTTTTCAAGCATTACATTCACCACAAGCTTGTTAAGCACAAAAATTATTTTGAAATTTTTCTCACCCCACACTTAAATCATGCTATGTCCTCATAGCATCAAATTAACATTTAAAGGATGAGAAATACTCCCTGAGCCTCTCTGCCAAGCTAAAAGCATGCTTTCCTTTCAAGTTTTAAGAGGTGGGTGTTCGACCCCACACTTCTTCTTTTCCATGCTCTTTAGCTTCCACCATCTCGGTACTCAGACTTCCCGCCATCTGTGCTTAACTTTCCACCAAAAACACAAAAAAATGAAACTAACAAAAGCAACACAAAAATCAAAATTACAAATTGTACCTGAGGTACCCTTGGGTTGCCTCCCAAGCAGCGCCTTATTTCACGTCGTGGCCCGACGTGGACTGTCCTTTTCAGGACATCCTCATACCTGGGTTCTCTTTCGAGAACCATCTCCTTTTCTTTTGCTGTTTAGAGGAAACAGCCTCCACTCTGTTCCTCTCTTTCTCCAACTTCTTCTCAATTTGATGTCCTCTATCAGACTCGGGCTGAACACTTGACCTTGCCTTTGGCCATGCACCTGTGTAATCCTCCACCCCACACTCATCCTATGCCAACACACTAACCTGACAAAGGTTAGTGTAGTGTGCGGATGGGTTCATTTCTTGGTAAACGCGGAAGAGTTCTTCTTCATCTTCGACCCTCATTTTGAGGGTCCCTGCTCTCAGATCAATCACCACTCCACCGGTGGCCAAGAATGGCCGTCCCAAGATTAAGGGTACCTGGTCATCAACCTTAAAATCTAGAACAATAGAATCAGCAGGTATAATAAACTTACCTACTTTGATGAGGAGGTCCTCTATTATTCCATCAGGTGTCACTCGCGACTTGTCAGCCAGCTGCAGCATCAACCTTGTCGGCCTCGGTTTGCCCAACCCCAGGGTGTTGAATAAGGATAGGGGCATTAGATTAACTGCTGCCCCTAAGTCACACGAAGCTCGTAGCACCTCAGCTTTACCAATTTGTATGGGGAGGGTAAAACTCCCTTGGTCTTTGAGCTTCTTTGACATTTTGCTCAATACCCTGTGACTACACTCCTCAGTCAGTGCTACAATCTGGACATCCACCAATCTAACTTTGTTTGCCATCACGTCCTTCAAGTATTTATCATACTTGGGCATTCCCTGCAAGACATCAATAAGAGGCAAATTTATGTGAAGTTCTTTGAAGCTCCCAAAGAACTTTTTGAAGCATTCCTCCTCCTTGCTCTTTCTGAATTTCTGAGGGAATGGTGGTGGTGATCTTTGTGCTGGCTGCAATGAAAGTTGCACATTTTGTTGTCCAGCACTCTGATTATCTCCCATGTTGATGGATAGTCTTGGTCTAACCAATTCCGGCTACACCCCCTTTCTCAGCTCTTTTGGCACTGCATCAGCTAATTGCTTACCGCTTCTCAGACTGATGGCATTGATCTGCCGGGGGTTAGGATCTGTCGCTTGGTAATCCCCCTTGTGATCTCATGTTTTGAGCAGCTGCTATCTGACCCACTTTATTTTCAAGATTTCGGGTGGCTACTTGCTGATTCATTAAGTCTGTTGCCATCCTCGCCTGATTTTCCGCTAACTGCTTTTGGGTCTCCATAATTTTCTGCAGTGTTTCCTCAATACTGCTACTCAATTGCCCATCATTCTGCCTATTCTGCTGATACTGCTGTTGTTGAGGTTGCATATAATTCTACTTTTGATTTCCACCCCAAGAAAAATTCGGGTGGCCCTGCCAATTTCTATTGGAGTTATTCTCAAAATTCTGATTCCTATGCATATGACCAACAAAATTGACTGATTCCGGATTGGCTCTACAATATTCTGCATTGTGCCCATTATTACCGCAAATTTCACACCAACTCGGAGCTTTCTGAACTGTATTAACCTGGCCCTGGTGTTGGTTCATACTCAGTTTATTGAACTGAGTCATCATTTGATGTTGGAACGAAGCTAACTGTGCTGCCAAGGCATTCAAACCATCTACTTCTATCAACCCCGATCTCTTTCCTGCCCCTCTCGATGACTCGCTGTACCACTCTGGATTTCCTTGTGCAATTCTGTTCAACAACGTGTACAACTCATCATATGTCTTATCCAAGGCTTGCCCACCCGATGCAAAGTCTAGTAATATTTTTGTGTGTGGGTCTAGACTTTCTACAAAGGTATGAGCCAGCACTTCATTTTATTGCTGGTGGTGAGGGCAGTCTCTCAACAATGACTTGAATCTTTCCCAAGCCATATATAAGTTCTCATCAAGCCTCTGCTTGAAACTGAGTATTTCACTTCTCAACTTTGCAGTTTTTCCTGAAGAGAAGAATCTGATAAGGAACTTCTTAGCCAAGTCATTCCATGAAGTTATGGAGTTCGGTGGCTCAGCCTTCAGCCACGTTTTCGCCTCTCCCAACAGTGAAAATGGGAAGAGGGTCAGTCAGACATAATTTGTGGACATGCTGGTGGGGACAAACGTGTCACTAATCTCTAAAAAGCTTTGTAGCTGCTGCGGGTCCTCATGTGCCATCCCAGTGAATTGACCACTAGAATGTAACAGCTGCACCATGTTCTGTTTAAGCTCAAACTTTCCTCTAGACTCCGGTTTACAGATGCTACAGGTCACATTTGTCGCTAGTGGGATTGCCACTTCGCGAACTGGTCTTGTGCCATTTCTTCAGATGACAATTGTGTTTGTCCCGCGGGTGGTTGTTGTTGTACCTTTCCTTGAAGTCTCTTCAGCTTTTTCTCTAGAGCTACTCTCCTTCACAAATGGATTTGACGTTCAGGTTCCAGCAATGGTTCCACAAGCTCTATATTTCTGGCCAGCTCGGCAGGACAACCTGTCACCTGCAAATAAACAAACTAAGACCAAGTTTCTCAACACTCTAGGAAATTCAAAAATCACACAAAAATAGATAAATTATCAAAACTTCGCCGAGTCCCCGGCAACGGCGCCAAAAACTTGACGTGCCCGATTCGCGCATCCGCAAGTGTACGGGTCGTGCAAGTAATATAGTGGCTCTTTTTAAGAGCCGGATGTCGAACCCACAGGGACTGGACCCATTACTCTAACTAGCCATTTCTAGTGTGATCTTAAATACCTCAAGTGTTGGTTATAGACATTTTCGATTGAGATTAATTAAGTCTAGTTTGGGTCAACGAAATATTCTGAAATTACTCTAGGAGCAACATAGAGTTAAAACCAATTAATCATGCGATACTACAACTTGCAATGGGTTAAGCATGGAACTATCAATTTTTATTTCACATAATTAGAATTGCATGTTTATGGTCTTTCGAGCCTCTAAACACGGCAATCTAGCCTCACTGCATCATTGTGAGCGAGGAGTTTAATTTCTAGTCACAGGCAATCAATTATGTTGTGGTTAACGGGCAAACGATTAGGGACTTTCGTGCGTCTAACCAGTTAACTCAACTTAGCCTCACAACTACTTCTTCGAGTGGTGATGTGACATCCCAAGTTGGTCTTTAATAACCCCCGTGTGTCAACCAAGCACGGTGTTAGGTATATTTCTATCCTGACACAAAAATCTCTCCCGAGATACAAACATGCTCCTCACATTCTCATGTCCTGACCTAGGTAATGCTTTCTCAAGCTATTACTCAAGCTAACAAATATTCTTTCATGGTGATCAATCATAAAAACAACCAACAATCCAGAATGCAAGACAAAAACAACAATCAATAACTTAATTCCAAAACAATTTCATAAAATCACAATTATAATTCATGGCTTCAACCCTAGAGGAAGGGTTCTTGCCATTCATGTTCGTAAAACTACAACTAACTACTACTAAACTAACATACTTACATGAATTTGGTAGATGAGAAGGGAATTTGACAAACCCTAGATGAGTTCTCCCACTTCTCCCTTCACTCCTAGGTAGTTTTTCAGAATAAAATCGTGACCCCTCCGAAATTAGGAGCTAAGGGTCCTATTTATAGTAAATGGAGAACGTGCTTAATTTAGCCTGTCGCGGAACGGCTCCGTGTCACAGAGTGTATCGCGGAGCACTGCCTCCGTGACACGGAGGCAACGCGAAAGCTCTCTGGAAATCACCCGAAATTTGGCCTCTGCAACACCCTGCCGCGTTGGCAGTGTGTCACGCTGCTTGGGCAGCGCGTTGACTCATCTATGTCGCGCAGCCAGCCTGCCGTGTCACGTTGCCAATGTGCAAGTGGGCTGTTGTGATTAGCCTGCCTGTCGTGGCACGTTGCCGACGCGCAGGTGGGCTGTTTTGTGCCTCCTCTTTGCCGACGTTCGCGGGTTAATTCCGTTTCCAAGCCTCTACTTCACCAACTCATGGATTAGTTACTCAAAAGTCATCAAACCTACAAAAAAAAAGCTAATCATGTTGGTTAGCACATATCTTCACTTCATATAAAATTACATGAAAATGTATACAATAACTTAGATAAACAAGACTAATTTAAGTCATAAAGCGTATCTCGGGCATGCTATTTTTGCCCGTGATTAATAAGTTGTTTATTAACTCAGTAGAGTCGGATTATCTCATGTATGTGCTTATTTTTAGATGTCGGGAATAACTTGTGCTCATGGATTCCCTACCCTCAGTTAGATTATATATCATTAATGTTATCTTTGTATCAAGAAGTGATTCGAGAGTGAAGGATCAGTCCGTATCAGTTTAGTTCCAGATAAAAGAGTGGAAAGAATTCTTTTCGGTTTTCTATCTAGTTCTACGTTGGTTTCATGTTCTTTGGTTTCACTTGTGCAATGGAATGCATGTTAGATGTGGATGTTCATTTTTGGTTTGTATGGTTGGTCCGGAGTTAGATAATCCGTTGGTGTTAGCTGTGATTGATTGATTTTTTTTGAGTTTTCGTCCCGTTTCTATCTTTTCAATATGTTCAGCCAACATTCGAGGATGAATGTTCCCAAGGAGGAGATATTGTAACACCCTAGAAGTCCTCGAGATCAGAACGCGGAGTTAGATGAAGATTAGCAGAAAATTTAGCAGAAACATGACTCCAAATGAGTTAGAGATCGAGTCGTTAGGAGACCTAACGGATCATGGTCTAACCCGTGAGGAACTGTAAGGAAGAGATGGCAAGCCCAGTGGCCACGAATGACCTGACGAGTCATCTTTCCTGGAAACGTCTCGTTTGGTTGGTCGTTGGGTGGAGCACAGGGTCCCCGAGTTAAGTCTTAAGCAGTGTGGTTAACAGAAGGAGGTGATGAGTCGTTAGGTGTGGCAATGACTCATTATGTCTGTCGTTGGATGGTGAACCAGTTGAGAAGTCAGTGTACTTGATGAGTGGGTCTAATGAGTTCTTGGGGCTAGTAACAACTCGTAATATTGGTCGTGGCTCAATGAATGGAATTTGTATATATTATCAAATGTACTTAACAGCTCGACCTCATTAGTTGTTACCTGACCCCACGACTCGTGGGGTGCCTCGTGGGGTCTGGCAGAGTAATTTTCTTGCGTTTATCCAGGGGCATTTTTCGTAAACTCCTATGCTTTTAACTCTTTAAATACATCGTTTTGACCATTATATGGGACATTTTTTAAGGGATAGCAACCCTAAACCCTTATTCTTCATAAAACAACTTCCCCAAACCTTCTTCCTCTCTTTCCCAAGGCTCAAGGGATTTCTCCAGTGGTTTCAAGGTCAAGTGCAAGCGGGGAATTGTTCGAAGTGGGTATGCGGGTCTTTCAACAAGGATAATCTTCCATCCTTGTTCCCCAAATATGTTTTTATCAAAATGCTCAATTTCAACTAATCTAGAAGAGCATGACCTAGGGTTTTAAAATTGATGATGAATTCTTCTATAAACCTCTAAACTCTAATATCTCTTGTGATTATGAGTTAAGTATGACATAAAATATTTGGGTCACCTTGAATTATGTGTTGGGTGAATAAAAATGTGGAGTTTGTGTATGTTCTTTATGAATCACTTGAACTTTGAATAAGGCCTTGTCACTGTTCACCCAATTATCGCAAATTTCTTTCATCCATGTTTGATATGTGAAGATTGTATGAATAACCCTGAGAATTTGAGTATGCCATTGATAGATGTGCTGGGAATAAATTAGAGTTTATTAGTTTGAACAACTAAAAGTAAAATATGTATGACTCTTATGTTCTCGATGGAATTAATTGTGTATGGGGTAATTCTATGATAATGGCCTAACTAATGCATCCTTCTCATGAATTGGAGTAATCTTATGAAATGAAGATGTACGCTTCTCACAAGATCCCATTGTATATGTTTGAGATACGAGTAAGGACTTGGTTTCCCGTAAATCTAGATTATATGAATCAATGTATGTATGTTAAAGTACGAATTGGGTCTACAGATCATGAATGTCTCTATGAGTCATGTCGAATAATATGAAGTCGGAAGTTAATGTTGTGAAAGTCTTATGCATGAGAATGATAATTCCTGAATGTTAGGCTTGTTGTTTGTAGAAAGTAGCCTCGATCCTTCTGAACATAATGATGTATGAAGAAAGCAGAGTATGTTCATGTTTTTGACTAGCTGCAGTAGATAGACTAGATGTATAATGTCAGATCTGTACCTCTCAGATTCTAGTTAGCCAGGGACTCTCCATAGTCGAGATAGTTTCCCTTGCTTAGTGGGGATCCTCCATATTAGAGAGAGATATTCCCTAGCACAGTCGTGATCCTCCATAGTAGAGAGTGATTCCCTAGTTCAGTCGGGATCCTCCATTGTAGGGAGAGATTCCCTAGCACATTCTCGATCCTCCATAGTAGAAAGAAATTCCCTAGCGCAATCGGGATCCTCCATAATATAGAGTGATTCCCTAGTTTAGTTCGGTTCCTCGATAGTGTAGAGTGATACCTCAGTGCAGTTAGGACTCCCCATAGTAGAGGATGACTCCCTTAATGATGATATCAGCATAACTCAGTTTTGTATGACCCAGCTTTCAGATTATAACGAGCTTAATATAATGATAATCAGTTTCAGTTATCAATAGTGATTCAGTACATTGTGTGATGCTAGATTCAGATTCGGCTCTATTTAAATGTTCAAAACTTGACCCTTATGCATGAGTTTAGAGATGTTTTATAAAATGAGATTAAAAAAAAGAAGTTTCATATATATGTGTGTATTTGAATAATTAGAGGGTAGTGGCATGTTGACCCAGTAATGTTGATGTATTTTATTAAATTCTTATCGTATATTTGTTTAGTTTATTCTTTATGTTATCCCTCATACTGATTAAATCTTTATCGTATATTTATTTAGTTAATTGTTTATGTTATCCCGCATGCTCAGTACATTCCAAGTACTGACCGCACACCTTTTGTGCTATATCATTTCATGATATAGATTCAAGTTTCTAGACTCGACCTTGTGGTTAGATATGCTTCATCTCTACTCAGCAGCTATTGGTAAGTCCTCATCTTCCGATTATGCAATTAATGTTCATATTATCTTTATGTTTTGCTTTCTAGAACTCAGGAGTTAGCTGGGGGCCTATCCCAGCAACTTATCAGTTTAGTAGAAGGCTTTCAGACTTGTTTAGACAGATTCAACATTGTATCTAAGTGCTATTAAATTTCCCTTATGATTTTTAATAGATTCTTGTTGTTTGCTTCTACTTATTCATGTTGTCACTCATTTCTCATGTTAAGTGTATGCAATGCTTATGCCATGGGTCAACTTTGAGCCTTTCGGGGTTCCTTTTCCCGTGTTACAGCCAGGGTTTGAACTTCGGTCCTGACATTTCCACATCACACATTGACAACCTCTTCTCAACCACAATCATAGAGTTTCTTATTCAATACTGGGGTTCTAGTACTAGCAACATACAAAGAGTAACATGATATTCACAACATACCTGTGGCCACTACTAGCGACTTGCCCTTATACTGGTGTGCTGCTAGGCATAGGAGCAGTTTTGGCGACGTCTGCCACCCAAGCTAGATGATGAACCCTGCTGAAATGAAGTGGCTATCAGACCTACTGACGAGATGACTGAGGATCTACTCTCGCCTCACTTCGCCACTGCACAATCTCGATGCTTATGGCCCGACTGGCCGCACCAAAAACAAACATCCGATTCGGGCATACATTCTCCCAAGTAGTGCTTCCCACAGCTGGTACACATCAGATACATATTCTCTATTACTCTAGGTTTATACGAAGCACTGACTATTGAAAATGCTGGGGCTGCCAATTTTTGTTGGGAATGTGAGTGGTGTCCACCACTCGTCCTTGGCGAAGAGAACTCTGAATCTCCTATCTTGGCCCTCTTTGCCTCTCTCTCATTTTCCTTCACCTGTTTCACCTCCATTTGTTGAGCGAATATCACCAGACATGCAAAGTCTATATCCCTGTGCAACATGGCAGTCTAACACTCTTTAACCAAGGAGTCTGACACTCCATTCACGAACCTGCTCACTCGGGCCCTCTGGTCGGCTACCATCTCCGATGCATATTTGGATAACCGAGTAAATTCCAGCGCGTACTCTGAACTATCAAGTCATTTTATTTCAGGTTGATGAACTCTGCCACCTTAGCCTCCCTCAACTCCCCGGGGAAAAACCTGTCCAGGAACGTAGTCTTAGATTCATCCCAACTACGAAGCTTGCTCCCATTCCTCGATTGTCCCTCCACTGACAAAACCATATATATGTGACTCCTTCAAGCTGGTAAGAGGCTAAGCCTGTGCTCTCAATCCCCGTCACTCCTATGATTTGGGTGATCTTCTAATATCTTCCAAGAACTCATGCGGGTCCTCATCTACCTTTGACCCCAAGAATTCGGGTAGGTTCATCCTGAGGAAACCTCTTACCCTTTCTGCCACTACATTCCCATTCTGGGGAACACAAGCCATTTCTTTTTAATTAATCTGGGCAGTCATGTTATGTGCCAACATACAAAGGGTTGCTCAAAATTCAATGTGAATAAGATGGTCGTTTATTGAGTTTGCCAGGGCTGGTGATACCTGCTGTTGTCCATTCCCATTTCTCCCTCTATTCACTCGTCTGGGAGGCATTATCTGCGAGTGCATAAAGCACGAGTCAGGGGAGGAACTGTTTATAGTTTCATATTCTATGCACGATAAGATTTATGAAGAAAAGGGAACATTCCTAAAACATCTCGTAGCCTCCTCGTCATAAGTGTGGCACGCTTCGCACCTATGAAGAAGACTCTACTTAACGCGGCTTTCAGATACCCTAGGACACTCTAACCTTTGCTCTAATACAAAGTTTCTCACGAACCAAGTTTATACCCTAGCCGTAACACGGGACAAGTAACACCGAAAGGATCCAAGTGGACCCAGGGCATAATCATAGCATAAGAAAAAATGATATAAACATATGACAAAGAATAACTGAGCAGAAACTAACTTTGAAAGCCAAGATTAACATTTAAAGACATAATCTAACGAAATGCAATACATAGAATGTATCTTATTACACATGTACAAAAGCCTATACTAACTGATGAGTTGCTGGGACAGGTCCCCAACTAACTCTCAAAGTCTAAAACCTGAACTACAACTAAAGAAGAACATAGACCTCGTCCTCGAGAGATGAGGACACACCACAATCTGCTGAGGTGGAAGGAGGAGCGTGTGTATCCATGGGGCTGGGTCTGGATACCTAAATCTATATCATGAAATGATATATCACATAAAGGAATTCAGTCAGTACTTGGAATGTAATGAGCATGCGAGGAAAAACATAAACAACTAAATATGCAAGTATGCAATAAGGAAATAACAAAGTGCATCGACGTAACTAATTCACATGCAACAATCCTCTTATGAGTCACGTACACACACACATATATATGCATGAAACTATCATATGGATCTCATATCCTGAAACATCATTGAACTCATGCATAAGGGTCAGGTACTGAACATTTAATAAGAGATGAAGCTTAGACTAGCATCACACACTGTACTGGATCACTGCTGATAACTGAGTCTGCGTTCATTATATTATATCTGTTCTAAACAGAATTCTGAATCATGTAGAACTGAATCATTCTTATAACTTAAGTAACGAAGTCATTCTCTACTATGAAGAGTCCCAACTAAGCTGAGGGAGTCATTCTCTACTATGGAATGTCCCAACTAAGCTGAGGGAGTCATTCTCTACTATGGAAAGTCCCGACTGAGCTAGGGAGTCATTCTCTGCTATGGAGGATCCCGACTAAACTAGGGAGTAACTCTCGGTTATGAAGGATCCCGAGATAACTAAGGGAAACATTCTCGGCTATAGAGAGTCCCTAGCTAACTAGAACATAAGGAGTACTGATCTGGCATTATACATCTAATCTATGCTACTACAGCTAGTCATAAACATTAACATTACTGGTTTCATCATACAAAAATCATTTAGAAAGGATTAGGGATACTTTCTACTATCAATATGCCCAAAATTCTAAAATATCATTCTCATGCACTATCATCATAATTCATATCATCATGGTGCCAAATTAATAATTCTTCAAATGTCTTACATTAGTGAGCATCTATAGATTCGTATCATGCATTACACTTCCACAACATTCAAGTTCCGAATTCACATCATTCAACATGCATCATAAGGTCATTTATGGTCTATAGGTCCAAATTACACCTTAGTATAGATACATTGTTTCACATACTTAGATTTATGAAAGCCCATGCACTTAACTTCTACCTTAACCATTTACAACGAATTCATGGGAGAAGCATAGGTTTTCATTTCATAGAACCCATTTCATAATTCACTTCAATCCATGAGAAAGATGTAATAATTAGGCCATTATCATAGATTTACCTCATACAAAACCAGTTCCATCAAAAACATAATGAAAATACATATTTACTTTCAATTGATCAAGTCCAGACACAATAACCTCATCTCAACATATTTAGCAAATAGTGTATTTTAATTATTAGGGAATTCTTGCAATCTTCACATATATTTTACATGGATACCAGTCATTGATTCAATTGAGTGGACAATACTAGAACCCCAATCATCCATCAATCCATCTCATGTAGAACATTCTATAACCATGTATTTTCATCATCTAACACATAATTCAAGATATTTAAATAGTTTCATAATCACAATTAGCTCATAATCCTAGTGGGCTTTAGAATTCAAGAAGACATAGAAGCAATCACACATCAATAAAAACCCTAGGTCATGATTTTCTAGAATAATTAAAATTGGGTTTTTGATAAAAAAATTTGGGGCACAAGGATGGAAGAATATCCTTGTTGAAAAACCTGCATACCTGCTTTGAAGAATTTCTGACTTGAACTTGAACTTGAAGCCTTTGAATAATCACTTAAAGAATCCTTGAACCTTTTGGAGAGGAGGAAGAAAGGTTTGAGAGTTATTTGATGTAGAATGAGGGTTTAGGCTAGTTAACACCTTCAAAATATCCCATATTATACTCAAAATGACGTATTTTAGGATTTAGGAGCATAGGATTTTACGAAAAGACCCCTAAAAATGCAGGAAAATTCCACCTGACAGTCCCCACGAGGCATTCCATAAGTTGTGGGGAGGACAATGACTCATGGGGCCCTATTGTGAATTGCATTGGACGACTTCTCAAAATTCCCCCGACTTAGATGACAACTCACTTCACGAGTTATTGTCTGCCACGATGACTCGCGGCCTCCTTCCATCATCCCCACTGCCTGGGACCCTATCCAGGAACTCTAACCTCCACCCAACGGCCGACTTAACGAGTCGTTGCCTATCATCACGATTTGTTGGGTCGTCCATTGCCCCTTGAAGCCAACAATTCCCTGTCTCTTCTTCCCATGATTGCCCTAACGAGTCGTTACCTAACACGATGACTCGTCAGGTCGTTCGTGATCAATGGACTTGCTACACCTCTTGACTGCTCTCCACGGGTCTGATCACGACTCATGGGGTCACCTAATGAGTCATCCCACGACTCTTTCTGTGCAAAAATTTCCACCTTCTGTCTAAATTCTTTCTTTAAGCCTGGAATTTGATCTTAGAAACATTTGGGGTGTTAAAATCCTCTTCTTTTGTACGCACTCCTCCGTAATTGCTAGTGTTAAAAGAAAAGAAAAATGGGCCTAAAACCCAAGATTTGAGGGTGGAAAAAAATGAAATGTGATGTAGGCAAAAGCCTCAGTTTGGGTGTATGCAAAAAGGAGAAAAAGTGGGATGAGCTTCTATGAGATGTAGAGCCTATTGCTTAGAGAAATGAAAAAATTGGGGGTTGAACAACCCCTGATCAAATGAAGAAAAAGTGAAAAGTTGAAGGGTGCTATATCTTATTTGAATGAGGCTTAATAATTTAAGGTGTTACAAGGGGAGATCATAAGAAAAAATGTGAATGATGAGAGGGGAGAGATGAAGGCACTTTCTCAATTTGTAGGAAATATGGTAAGAACCACCTAGCAGAATGTTTGGTTGGCTCTGATGTTTGCTTCGAGTGTGGGAAGCGTAGACACATGCACAGGGATTTTCCTTGGGCTAGGCAAGGTGACAGTAGAGGTTGTGCCCCAGCCACCACTTTAGCAACTCCAGGAGGTCGCCCATCTCAATAGGGACCCTCTTGTAGTGTAGGTGGCAGACAGCGCCAAAACAGTTTCTACGCACTCTCATCTTGTCAGGGGGGAGGGGGAGTGCTCACACGATGTGGTCACTAGTTTGTTGAGAGTATTCCATATTGATATTTATGCATTGTTAGATCTAGGGGCTACATTATCCTTCGTGACTACTTAAGTTGGTGTTAGTTTCAAAGTTAGTCCCAAAATTCTATCGAAACCCATCTCAGTCTCTACTCTTGTCGGTGAGTCAGTTTTAGCTTAAAGGGTATACAAAAATTTCCGTATCACGATACTTGAGATAGCACCTCAGTTTACTTAGTGGAGTTAGATATGACCGACTTCGATGTTATTTTTGGTATGGATTGGTTATGCCTGGGTCAATTGTAGAACCCATGTGGTAGAGTTTCAGTTTCTAGGTGAACCAGTCCTATAGTGGAAGGGTATTTCAATTGTGCCTATAGGTCGCTTTGTTTTCTATCTCAACGCTATGAAGATGATCTCCAAGGGTTGTGTATACCATCTGGTTCGGGATAAGGATTCTACATTTGAGACCCTAGCTCTTCAATCAATTCTTATTGTATTTGAGTATTCGGAGGGGTTCTTAGATGATCTACCAAGAGTCCCTCCTGACCAAGAGATTGACCTTGATATTGATCTTCTCCTTGATGTGTTTCCCATAAACATTCCTCCTTACAGAATGGCTCTAGCGGAGCTAAAGGAATTGAAAGGGAAATTGAAGGATCACTTATAAAAGGTTCATTAGGCCTAGTAAGTCACCATGGGGTGCTCTAGTACTCTTTGTTCGAAAGAAGGATGGTTCCCTTAGGATATGCATTGCCTATCGGTACTTGAACAAGGTCACAATCAAGAATAAGTATTACCTTCCCAAGATTGATGATCTGTTTGACCAGCTTCAGGGTGCTAAGTGTTTTTCAAAGATAGACCTTAGAATCGACTACCATCAGCTCAGACTTGGGGAGAGTAACATTCCAAAGATAGTCTTCAAGACATAGTATGGTCACTATGAGTTCGTAGTTATGTCTTCTGTACTAACAAATGCCCTGCAGCTTTTATGGACTTAAAGAACAGGGTGTTCAAGTACTATTTGGATATGTTCATGATTGTCTTCATAGATGATATCCTCATATACTCTCAGAGAGAGCAGGAGCATAGCACTCATTTGAAGACTGTGTTGCAGACTCTCAAGGATCACCAGCTGTTTGCTTAATTCAACAAGTGTGAGTTCTGGCTGAACTCAATAGCATTCTTGGGCCATATGGTGTCTAGTGGGGGGTGCAGGTAGACTCTCAAACGATAGAGACAGTAACGAATTAGCGTAGACCTATCAATCCTAAAGATATTAGAAGTTTTTGGGTTTAGATGGCTACTACAGGAGGTTTGTAGAGGAATTTTCATCCATTGCAGCACCATTGACTAAGTTAACCTAGAAGAAGGTCAAATTTCAGTGGTCAAAGACTTATGAGAAGAGTTTTCAGAAGTTAAAGACTTGACTCACTTCAGCGCTAGTACTTACCCTACCGTAGGGAATAGATGGCTTCATCGTATATAGTGATGCCTCTAGGGTTGTCTCATGCCCCACCTTGGGAGACATGACTGGCACCTAATGCCATATTGGGATCTGGGCTGACCCAGCTGGGCATATGCATCTTTGGTGCCTTCCAGCGACTCCAAATCAAGAAAACAAACTGCTGTGTCTCGGGTATAAATATAGTCTCGAGCCAACAAGGTCATGCAACACTTGTAAAAGAGAACAACTAACCCATCCAACATAATAATAAAAGGATCTTATGCCGGCTGACAAGATCATGATGCTATCTAGTTATAACGGAATGAAAATAGGCGGTCATATTCATGCTATAGCCATCAAGGCTACTAACTTTCTAGATAAACTAGGCCCCACACAACCAACATGCAAAATATAACATATGTAGGCCCCACACGGCCAACAACAACCAACTAACTGAAGACTGTAGGCTGCAAGCCTCTAAGAATGAAAATATTGGTTGGGAAAGGGCCCTGACCTACCCACATGCTATACAAATAAAAGACAGATAAACCTCTACAACCTAGCAACTCCAAATGAAAGGAGCTGACCAATTTGCTAACTTTGAATAGTTGCTAAGAGATCTCGCGATTTGTCTATCTAAACCTGCAGGCAAGTATGCAACACCCCATAGTTGGGCGTTAGTACAATATGTACCGAATATATAAGGCAGTAATAAAAAACTGAATAAAAGTTGATAAAGAACTGAAAGTGAATAGCAAGAAGGGATAGAAGTTAACCTGTAATCTTTCATACTCATAACCTACATCTAATAAACCACTAACTGAAAGTGAATAGCAAGAAGGGATAGAAGTTAACCTGTAAGCTTGCATACTCATAACCTGCATCTAATAAACCACTACACAAGCAAGAGCTGAAACTACACAACAATACCTTCATAAGTTATAACTAGCAAGCAAGTATACAAACAAGAACCTAACTTTGACCCTATAAGCTGGAAGGTGCAAGCAATACAGAAATAACCTACCGAGGCCCCCATAAGCCCTGGTAAGTACAATCCAGGTTATATACCCCAAATTAGGATCTTATAATTCTATTGGTACTATAGCCAATCTACCTGGCTTCTAGGTCTGCATCTGAGTCCGCTGGACAACTATGACTGTGTCTAAGCTCGATGGCCTCCTATAACTGCACCCTGGGCACACAAGGCTAGATGGAGGGTTAGTAATACCGATACTACATAAAAAGAGTTCCATACATGGATGGACGTAAGCATGGCCTAGGCTTGAGTGTAGTCCCATCGGACATCATATAGCTCCTCTGAGCAACATCATATGGCTTCTCTAAGAAACATCATATAGCTCCTCTGAGTGGTCAATAGCCCCATAGGTGATGACACAATTAGCAACCCTGAAGTTGGTCAACTGAAGGCTATCCTAGGTGGGGGCGGGGTAAACCTGTTATACCCCGTAGAATTCCCGGCACTTAGATGACCTATTCGCACGTTGGTTAAGTATATTTGAAAGCCATACGTGCTAGGGAAAGGCCCGGGAAAAGATCGGACGAGAAACCTGTCGAACCATCACGGGAGGAGCCGAGGCAGAGCCCCTCCGCGATGGCAGCGTGTCACGGAGGTGAGGCCTCCACGATGGCTCCGTGACACGTTGCCCAGGTTCAGGCCCAAGTATATAAGCCCCACTTCGGCTTAAAATTCATTTCTTCATTAGTAAATTTCCAGAAACGCTGTGAACCGAGGGAAGACGAAGAAAATTAAATATTTTCGTCCGATTACGCTGCCAAATGCTGCCCAAACCCAAATTCATCCTAGATACCAAGGTATTTAGCAGCAGAGAGCGTTTCTACGGAGTTAGTTTCGCAAAATACGGCCGACAAATTGGCGAGCCGCCGAACTAAAGTAAGTAGAATTGCTCTAAATTAATGTCTATGTGTTCCTAGCTGAGAAGTAAATAATTCTCCCTTCTGGGCCGCTGGAAAATAGCGAGTTTTTGACCGTCTTTCGATAAGCCTAAGTTTAGGCTATAAATTAAATCGAAAGTAACGTCGCTCTTTACAATAATGTTGTATTTAGTATTGATTGACGTATTTATGAATGCAGTTGGGAGAAAATAGTTGAAGTACCGGCCGAGCCTCGTCCGACGGACGAATAGTCGAAGATAAGGTATGTAAAGTTAGTTTCCTTCGGCAAGTTAAGTAATATCAGTATAGCGTAATAAATTACGGACCAGTAGAATGTTTAGAAGTCGAGTATTGCGTTATTATGAATGTTGGTACGATGTGAGAAGCATTGGGTTGTAATGTGTATGAAACCTATCAGTATGATATAGATTCTAACGCAAGCGTTAGAGATTGCCCAGTATATTCAGTGTGTGATGTAATATGCCATGTTAAGATATTGTTGTGTTCAGCTGAAACCCCGTGAAGTAGTACAGTATCCGTAAAGCACTTCAGAAATAGAATAGCAGACTAAAATGAAGTTCAGGAAGCATGTCAGGATTAGTAAATCATGTTACTATAGAAAGTCAGTATACAGCGTAGTGTAGCAGAAAGATTATATTCATACATACACATATAGTACTTCCAGCCTCAGCATGTATTAAGTATGTACTTATTTCTATCACTAGTCCAGCATATAGTGTATACAGAAACTTAGTAAACAGCAGAATTTTCAGCAGAAATATTATCTTATATAGCATTTGCTCAGTACAGCCCGGCAGGAGACTATGTTCATATTTATACATCTTTACCTGCCTCAGCACGTATTAAATACGTACAGATTGCTATCATTAGCCCAGCATGTAATATATATGATACTTTACCCTTAGTAGCCTCAGCATGTGAGATACCCAGACAGTATTACCAGTTGAGACCGTTGTATTGTTTGGGGTTGGATTACCTAGCATCCATGACCGCCCAGGGTTAATAGCTGTATCAACTCGTCCGCCAGAGGACGAGGATACGTCACTCTACGGAGTGGCATGCCGTCCCGCCAGGGGACGAAGATGGGATGCCAGTTTTTCCCCATATTTGTGCCTTGATCGGCCTTACACACCCCAGTCGAGCGGATACGCCCGGGTGCAGATTCAGGAGTCCTCCGGACTCAGATACAGTTATAGTCAGGGGCTCAGCGAGCCCAAGTGCATACCCAGGGGACCGGCAGGATGCTTACAGCCAGTATAGGAGATGGGTTGACCGGGGTAGGGGTATAGATTCTGTGTTGATTGTACCTCCCGGCTTGTGGGGCCGGGTAAGGTTGTGTATGCCATGTTATGTTATGTATGTTATGCTATATTACAGTAGATACGAGCAGATTAGTAGTAGAATGATACGTCTCCAGGTATGATTCCTACCCCCTTCAGTATGATTAAGAACAGGTATGATCTACACTATCAGACAGTTATCTACTCCTTCTTATTTCAGTTTTGACAGTTATGTTATTGATTTCAGATATCCCTTCAGTTCTTACAGATTCAGTTAGCTCCTACTATTCAGAATTTTTAGTTATATTACTTGTATTCAGCTGTATTTAGTTTGCTTTACATACTCAGTACCAGCGGTACTGACGCCCAGTGGGGCGCTACATTACTTGCCTGCAGGTACCCATAGCCGAGCAGGCGATACCACGTAATCCCCATCAGCGGTTGAGTATTCAGCTCCTGTCATCCGGAGACTGAATTTCTAGAGGTGTAGTTCAGTTTCTTTTGTTATACAGTATGGGTAGGTCGGGGCCCTGTCCCGATCATTTCTATTATCTTTCCTAGAGGCTTGCAGTCTGTTTATATTCCCTGTGGTCAGATGAGCCGGTCGTGAGAGGCCGTGCAGTTGTATAGTTGCCTTTACTACTTCTTTCTTTTGTGATGGCCGTGTGGGGCCATAGTTTGCCAGTAGTGGTGACCTTGCCGGTCACGTAGCTTTTCAGTATGTTATGCTTGAGTTACAGATAACTAGACAGCATGGTGGCCTTGTCGGCCCGCATAGGTTCCCCTGAATTACCTTGTTTCTGGTCAGCTGTAATACAGGTACAAGAAGCTATAGGCCAATGGGCCGGAGGCTGTATTTACAGCCGTTATATAGCCCTTTGTTTCCAGAAATTTGAGTTAGAGCTAGCCAGGAGCCAGATGCGCCTAGGCTTAGCAGTTCAGCAGGTCAGGTCCTAGTAGGGCACCAAGTGCCAGTCATACCCCCCAAGGTGGGGCGTGACAAACTTGGTATCGGAGCAGGTCGTATCCCAGGGAGTCTGCAAGCCGTGCTAAGTAGAGTCCTGTCCATGGATGTGTTGTGCACCACATACTATGGGTAGGAGGCTGCAAGGCATGATAGGATGGTTGTCTTTTATTCTTATTCAGTCGTGCTGTAGAGCGGTACAGTTAGGGTTGAGTCCCTGAGAATCTTACCATACTCTTTGGTTACAGATAATGTCAGGCCAGCGCCATCCTATTACCGGTCGGAACTTAGACATTGCAGCAGGAGAAGGCACTAGCAGAATGCCTCCCCCTCACTTGGAGACAGCCCGATCAGAGGGCCCTACAGAGGCTTCACCTCAGCCTCCTCAGCAGTCTCCACCACGTCAGGAGTCACTTGGGGCGACATTACCTTCAGCAGCCCCTATATTGACTCCTTCTGATCAGGAGGTTAGGAGTGCTGTAGTTTTGTTAGCACAGATGATGGCTGCTCAGCGTCAGCCAATGCCATCTACAGCTGCAGAATCATCAGGAGGGCCCGGTAGTTCGAGGGTCCGAGAATTCTTAGCCCTGAATCCCCCACAGTTCACAGGCACGGACCGAACAGAGGACCCCCAGGATTTTCTGGATCAGATGCAGAGAATCTTCAGGGTTATGCATGCCACGTCTATCGAGTCAGTTAAGTTGGCCGCATTCCGGTTACGGGATATTGCGGTGTTATGGTACGAAAGCTGGGAAAGGTCCCGAGGGAGAGATGTTTCCCCTCCCACCTGGTCCAGCTTTTCAGGGGCCTTTTTGGATCATTATTTGCCGCGGGAGATTCGACAGGCCCGGGTAGACCAGTTCCTACATCTAGAACAGGGGGCCATGAGTGTTCGGGAATATTCTTTGCAGTTTGATTCTCTAGCCCGATATGCACCGGCCTTCGTTGATACCATGGCATCCAGAGTGCATCGCTTCATTACGGGCTTGAATCCAGAATATGTTGAGATTTGTACTACAGCTACACTGCGAGAGGACATGGATATTGCTCGTATTCAGGCATTTGCTCAGAATATTGAGGGCATCAGACAGCGGCAACGAGAGGTCAGAAGGGTTAATTAGGAATAGCGTCGCCGGGACAGGCCAGTTGAATTACAGGGAGAGGCCCAGGGAGGACCCAGGCCCCGAATGTCAGACAGGCCGCCCAGGCCCCCGCCTCCGCCACAGTCACGGGGGGGTAGATCCAGCCGCAGGGGACAGTCAGGGACTGGTAGAGGCTCGCAGATGGCAGATTCACCATCACAGAGGAGGGCAGAGCAGAGTAGGTATACCCTACCACTTTGCCCTATATGCAATCGACGTCATTCTGGGGCATGCAGATATGGCTCCACCGCATGTTATATTTGTGGCCAAGAAGGCCATTTGATGAAAGATTGCCCAGCCAGAGGTCGTGAGGACCGGGACAGACAGGATAGGGCATCAACAGGATCACGAGCTACAACATCCTTGACTGGGCGTAGGCCCTCAGTTTCAGCAGGCAGGGGTCGAGGCAGATCAGGGGCCTCCAGTACAGGTGCGGGTCCAAGCCGCACATATGCCTTACCAGGGAGGCAAGATTTAGAGGCATCGCCTGATGTTGTGACAGGTATGCTAACTATCTGCTCACACCCCGCTTATGTATTAATTGATCCAGGGTCTACTTTGTCCTATATTACTCCATTTGTGGCACGGAAGTTTAGTATTGTACCAGAATCATTACGGCAACCCTTCTTGGTATCGACGCCCGTCGGTGACTCTATCACAGCTAGCCGAATCTACCGCGGGTGTACAGTAGAGATTGTTGACCGTCAGACCACAGTAGATCTGGTCGAGTTAGAAATGATAGACTTCGATGCCATAATGGGTATGGACTGGTTAGTGCCATGCTTTGCCAATGTTGAATGTTGGACCAAACGGTCCGATTCCACTTCCCGGGGGAAGCAGTACGGGAGTGGAAGGGCAGCACCGCGACGCCAAAAGGTAGGTTTATTTCCTACCTTCGAGCGAGGAAGTTGATATCTAAGGGGTGCATTTACCATCTTGTCAGAGTTCAGGATGTCCAAGCAGAATCTCCGACACTCTAGTCTGTTCCAGTGGTAAATGAATTCCCAGATGTATTTCCTGATGAGTTACCTGGTCTTCCCCCAGAAAGGGAAATAGACTTCACTATTGACTTGCTACCAAGCACTCAGCCAATATCAATACCTCCTTATCGTATGGCTCCTGCAGAACTTAGAGAATTAAAGGAGCAGTTGAAAGACCTGTTAGATAAAGGTTTTATCAGGCCGAGTACTTCCCCGTGGGGTGCGCCAGTCTTGTTTGTGAGAAAGAAAGATGGCTCGCTCCGAATGTGCATAGATTATCGGCAGCTAAACAAAGTTACAGTAAAGAACAAGTATCCGCTTCCTAGAATTGATGACTTATTTGATCAGCTACAGGGAGCCAGATACTTTTCTAAGATTGACTTGCGGTCCGGATATCACCAGGTCCGAGTACGTGAGAGGGACATCCCTAAGACAGCATTCAGGACCCGATATGGACATTTTGAATTTCTGGTTATGTCCTTCGGGCTAACAAATGCCCAGCAGTCTTTATGGACCTGATGAACAGCATTTTCAGACCCTTCCTGGACTTGTTCGTGATAGTATTCATTGATGATATTCTGGTGTATTCTCGCTCTGAAGCAGATCACCGGACTCATTTGCGAACAGTGCTCCAGATTCTCAGGGACCGCCAGTTGTATGCTATGTTTTCGAAGTGTGAATTCTGGCTTAACTCAGTGGCCTTTTTAGGGCATATTGTCTCAGACGCTGGTATACAGGTAGATAAGCAGAAGATAGAAGCAGTTAAGTCATGGCCTAGGCCTACTACCCCGACTGAAGTTCGTAGTTTTCTGGGGTTAGCAGGGTATTATCGGAGATTCGTTGAGGGATTCTCAACCATTGCAGCACCTTTAACTAAATTGACACAGAAAGTGACAAAGTTTCAGTGGACGGAGGCATGCGAGCAGAGTTTCCAGGAATTGAAAGACAGGTTAACCTCCGCCCCAGTACTAGCACTGCCGGAAGGCACAAAAGGTTATTCAGTCTATTGCGACGCGTCAGGTGTCGGATTGGGTTGTGTGTTGATGCAGCATGGTAGAGTAATTGCATATGCCTCCAGACAGCTGAGAAAACATGAAAAGAATTACCCTACCCATGACCTGGAATTGGCCGCAGTAATTCATGCCTTGAAGATGTGGAGGCATTATCTGTACGGCGTTCATGTTGATATTTATACAGATCATAAAAGTTTATAGTACATTTTCACCCAGAGGGAGTTGAATCTGCGGCAACGCCGCTGGTTAGAGTTGTTGAAAGACTATGATGTGAATATTTTGTACCACCCCGGAAAAGCTAATGTGGTAGCAGATGCCCTGAGTCGTAAGTCAATGGGGAGTTTGGCGTATTTGCGACCCGAGAAACAGAAATTAGCTAAAGAAATTCATCAGTTAGCTGGCCTAGCCATTCGAGTAATAGAAACAGAAAATAATGGAGCAGTAATTCAGAATTCTGCAGTGTCACCATTAGTTACAGAGGTAAAAGAACGGCAGTATGAGGATCCCGATTTAGTCCAGCTCAGAGATAGAGTTCAGAAGGGTAAGGAGCCAGATTTTTAGATAACCGAGGATGGTGTGCTACATTGTAAGGGCCGCCTTTGTGTCCCAAATGTCGCAGGACTTCGTGGGCAGATCATGCATGAGGTACACTACGCTCGCTATTCCCTTCACCCAGGGGCGACGAAAATGTACCACGACATCAGAGACATCTACTGGTGGCCAGGTATGAAAACTGAGATAGCTGAATTTGTATCTAGATGTGCTAATTGTCAGCAGGTGAAAGCAGAACACCAGAAACCGGGTGGTTTGACTCGGGAGATAATGATACCTATGTGGAAATGGGAAGTAATAAACATGGATTTTGTAACAGGGTTACCCCATACTAGACGCAGAAATGATTCCATTTGGGTAATAGTTGACAGGCTGACAAAATCAGCTCATTTCCTGCCAGTAAGGGCTACCTTCTCAACTGAGGATTATGCCGAATTGTATATCAGAGAAATAGTTAGATTGCATGGCGTGCCAGTATCTATCATTTCAGAAAGGGGAGCACAGTTTACAGCTAGATTCTGGCAATCGTTTCAGAAAGGTTTGGGAACGCAGATTAATTTGAGCACAGCATTCCATCCTCAAACAGATGGGCAGGCCGAACGTACAATTCAAATGCTCGAAGATATGTTACGAGCGTGTGTGTTATATTTTGGGGGTAGCTGGGATGAACATCTTTCGTTAATTGAATTTGCTTATAATAACAGCTACCATTCAGCTATTCAGATGGCGCCTTTTGAGGCATTGTATGGGCGAAAATATAGATCGCCAGTGGGCTGGTTTGAAATAGGAGAATCAGCATTAATTGGCCCAGACATTGTTCGGCAGTCCGAGGAAAAGATAAAGCTTATCCGAGAATGTTTACTGACCGCTCGGAGCCGTCAGAAGTCATATGCAGATAGACGGCACGAAAATCTAGAATTTTCGGTAAACGACTGGGTATATCTGAAAGTGTCCCCGATGAAAGGGGTAATGAGGTTTGTCAAGAAGGGCAAGCTTAGTCCAAGATTCATTGGGCCGTATCAGGTTCGGCGAAGAATAGGCCGCATGGCATACGAGTTGAACTTGCCTCCAGAATTAGCGTCAGTACACCCAGTATTCCACGTTTCCATGTTAAGAAAGTTCGTAGGGGACCCTTCTACAGTAGTTCCAGTCCAGGATGTTCAGGTCACAGAGGAGTTAGCCTATGAAGAGGTTCCCGTAGCTATCTTAGACAGACAGATTCGCAGGCTGAGAACTAAAGATGTTGCATCTGTCAAGGTATTGTGGCGTAACAGAAATCGGGAAGAAATGACGTGGGAGGCTGAAGAGGATATGAAAACCAGATACCCTCACTTATTTCAGGCCTAGTCAGATGACAGGTATGTCCGTATCATTATTTACACAGTACTTTATGGTATGTATGTTGTAAATGATAAAGAAAGAAGTGATATTTAGTTGTCCAGTGGATTGTAGAATATTGTGTGCAGTGCCTGTGTTGGACTTTTTCTGCGTTTCAGGTCTTTGTGATAGTCCATATTACAGGGGAAACTCTGCCAAAATTTTTCCAGAAACTAGAATAAGCAGTCCTCTAGATAGCAGTATACATTCGAGGACGAATGTTCCTAAGGGGGGGAGAATGTTATACCCCGTAGAATTCCCGGCACTTAGATGACCTATTCGCACGTTGGTTAAGCATATTTGAAAGCCATACGTGCTAGGGAAAGGCCCGGGAATAGATCGAACGAGAAACCTGTCGAACCATCGCGGGAGGAGCCGAGGCAGAGCCCCTCCGCGATGGCAGCGTGTCACGGAGGTGAGGCCTCCGCGATGGCTCCGTGACACGTTACCCAGGTTCAGGACCAAGTATATAAGCCCCACTTCGGCTTAAAATTCATTTCTTCATTAGTAAATTTCCAGAAACGCTGTGAACCGAGGGAAGACGAAGAAAATTAAATATTTTCGTCCGATTACACTGCCAAACGCTGCCCAAACCCAAATTCATCCTAGATACCAAGGTATTTAGCAGCAGAGAGCATTTCTACAGAGTTAGTTTCGCAAAATACGGCCGACAAATCGGCGAGCCGCCGAACCAAAGTAAGTAGAATTGCTCTAAATTAATGTCTATGTGTTCCTAGCTGAGAAGTAAATAATTCTCCCTTCTGGGCCGCTGCGAAATAGCGAGTTTTTGACCGTCTTTCGATAAGCCTAAGTTTAGGCTATAAATTAAATCGAAAGTAACGTCGCTCTTTACAATAATGTTGTATTTAGTATTGATTGACGTATTTATGAATGCAGTTGGGAGAAAATAGTTGAAGTACCGGCTGAGCCTCGTCCGACGGACGAATAGTCGAAGATAAGGTATGTAAAGTTAGTTTCCTTCGGCAAGTTAAGTAATATCAGTATAGCGTAATAAATTACGGACCAGTAGAATGTTTAGAAGTCGAGTATTGCATTATTATGAATGTTGGTACGATGTGAGAAGCATTAGGTTGTAATGTGTATGAAACCTATCAGTATGATATAGATTCTAACGCAAGCGTTAGAGATTGCCCAGTATATTCAGTGTGTGATGTAATATGCCATGTTAAGATATTGTTGTGTTCAGTTGAAACCCCGTGAATAGTACAGTATCCGTAAAGCACTTCAGAAATAGAATAGCAGACTAAAATGAAGTTCAGGAAGCATGTCAGGATTAGTAAATCATGTTACTATAGAAAGTCAGTATACAGCGTAGTGTAGCAGAAAGATTATATTCGTACATACACATATAGTACTTCCAGCCTCAGCATGTATTAAGTATGTACTTATTTCTATCACTAGTCCAGCATATAGTGTATATAGAAACTTAGTAAACAGCAGAATTTTCAGCAGAAATATTATCTTATATAGCATTTGCTCAGTACAGCCCGGCAGGAGACTATGTTCATATTTATACATCTTTACCTACCTCAGCACGTATTAAATACGTACAGATTGCTATCATTAGCCCAGCATGTAATATATATGATACTTTACCCTTAGTAGCCTCAGCATGTGAGATACCCAGACAGTATTACCAGTTGAGACCGTTGTATTGTTTGGGGTTGGATTACCTAGCATCCATGACCGCCCAGGGTTAATAGCTGTATCGACTCGTCCGCCAGAGGACGAGGATACGTCACTCTACGGAGTGGCATGCCGTCCCGCCAGGGGACGAAGATGGGATGCCAGTTTTTCCCCATATTTGTGCCTTGATCGGCCTTACACACCCCAGTCGAGCGGATACGCCCGGGTGCAGATTCAGGAGTCCTCCGGACTCAGATACAGTTATAGTCAGGGGCTCAGCGAGCCCAAGTGCATACCCAGGGGACCGGCAGGATGCTTACAGCCAGTATAGGAGATGGGTTGACCGGGGTAGGGGTATAGATTCTGTGTTGATTGTACCTCCCGGCTTATGGGGGTCGGGTAAGGTTGTGTATGCCATGTTATGTTATGTATGTTATGCTATATTACAGTAGATACGAGCAGATTAGTAGTAGAATGATATGTCTCCAGGTATGATTCCTACCCCCTTTAGTATGATTAAGAACAGGTACGATCTACACTATCAGACAGTTATCTACTCCTTCTTATTTCAGTTTTGACAGTTATGTCATTGATTTCAGATATCCCTTCAGTTCTTACAGATTCAGTTAGCTCCTACTATTCAGAATTTTTAGTTATATTACTTGTATTCAGCTGTATTCAGTTTGCTTTACATACTCAGTACCAGCGGTACTGACGCCTAGTGGGGCGCTGCATTACTTGCCTGCAGGTACCCATAGCCGAGCAGGCGATACCACGTGATCCCCATCAGCGGTTGAGTATTCAGCTCCTGTCATCCGGAGACTGAATTTCTAGAGGTGTAGTTCAGTTTCTTTTGTTATACAGTATGGGTAGGTCGGGGCCCTGTCCCGATCATTTCTATTATCTTTCCTAGAGGCTTGCAGTCTGTTTATATTCCCTGTGGTCAGATGAGCCGGTCGTGAGAGGCCGTGCAGTTGTATAGTTGCCTTTACTACTTCTTTCTTTTGTGATGGCCGTGTGGGGCCATAGTTTGCCAGTAGTGGTGACCTTGCCGGTCACGTAGCTTTTCAGTATGTTATGCTTGAGTTACAGATAACTAGACAGCATGGTGGCCTTGTCGGCCCGCATAGGTTCCCCTGAATTACCTTGTTTCTGGTCAGCTGTAATACAGGTACAAGAGGCTATAGGCCAATGGTCCGGAGGCTGTATTTACAGCCGTTATATAGCCCTTTGTTTCCCGAAATTTGAGTTAGAGCCAGCCAGGCGCCAGATGCGCCCAGGCTTAGCAGTTCAGCATGTCAGGTCCTAGTAGGGCACCAGGTGCCAGTCATACCCCCCAAGGTGGGGCGTGAAAAAACCCAACCGATATGCTACACTTAAGTTTCACTCTAGCCACTCAAAAGGCATTTTGGCCCTCTAGGCCTAACACGGATGCTATTTGCCTCTAGAATATTCTATATAGTTGTCCATAGGCACACCTCATGTGGCTACACCTAACTAGAGGGTCTGGCAGTGATCATAATCTCTTATGGTTTAGATAGAATAAGGAAAGGTCTGGAGTGGCCCAAACTATACTCTAAATGTTATGCTAGGACAATGATAGATCGTAAGCGAAAGGTAAGGTTGCAAGCAACCAACTATTTAGTTCTTTCACTTAGAACGATTGTAGGGGTGCTACTAATCGAACATGCTCCTGAGAAGTCAACCCTAACCTTCCATAGGCAGCTTACTATAATTCTTACCCTAAAGGTAATGTTGTACTAGTATAGTTCTAGTCCCTTAGACATTAAATTGGTCTGTTCAGATTTCGTATGACTTCTCTGGGTGATTCATAGCCTCATAGGTAGGTTTATCTGGACCTAGCCACTCGCCGCACCCATACATGGGTATTTGTATGAGTAAGCATGGACCTCGGCCCCATATCAAACTTCTAATATGGTTTCCTCCTTAGGGTATCAACTGGTCCATCAGACTTGTAGCAACTAGGATGGTTTCCTGGGTGACCTATATGATAAATATTAAATCAACTGGAACTAACAGTCACTGACAGTAGCTAATCATATGGCGAGCTATTGCCCAATTTGTTAGGCAACCCTGGTGCCATCAACTCAAGGATAAGCCCACCCTATTTAGGTCTCGGCCCTGGAAGTGTCAAGGTATGCCATCAGTCTCTGGGTGAGCTTTACTAACAATACAAGAGTCAAAATGAAAGTTATATTGCCTGGCTATGCCTTATGCTATCCAACTTACCAAATCAGGCCCAACAGCTAACCATAAACTTCTAAGCCTTGACATGAAAATAAAACATAAAAATTCTACTAATACTGTAAGTAAAAGAATAGGAAAGTCACTATGAAGATCCTAGCGTTAGTCACACTCAACATGCCTTATCTCGAATAGGAATACTATGGCATAATCTCAACTTGTCTCATAATAGATAACTACAACATACATAACCATTATCTACTTGCAGCAGCTAATCACAACATATAAGATCATTATCTACTTTCAAACACACTGGTTGTATTACTATATGATGAGAATAACTTGCTGAAGAGATAAGCCTTAACATACATCGAATGTCGATTCTCATTTACCTAAACAGTTTTCTACCTAAAGCCAGTAATTCCACTCAATTGTAGCCTTTATGCTGAGAGAATAAGGCTATTTCAATAGTAGAAATCAGCAAAAAATGGTATCTTTCAAAGAACATTGACTACAATTCAACTTCATTTTATTCAATCGAGAACTCACAAATTCTCGAGAGTTAGAAGATAGAAATGCTTACCCTTCACTTGCAATCGCTTAGGACTTGATTAGAAGTAATTCTGACAACTTTTAGTCGGCGGGGTTCCCGTACTCTGAGAAACTTTCCAAGAAATAACTCCATAGGTATGTTCCTTGTAGGCCTAGAACTCATTATCCAGGATGAATTTGCATTTAGATGGAGTTTAGCGGCGTAATTCGACAAGAAATGGAGGAATAATAGAGAGAACCTTCGTGGATTTGCTTTTTGATTTTGGGAATTGTTACAAATGAAAAGAACTTAAACTTGACTTATATATATATAGAGAGGGTGTTAGAGGTAGGGTGCATTGCATGGGCCACTGCGTCGCAAGGCTGCCACGTCGCGCAGGCCATCACGCAGCAAGGCTGCCGCGTTGCGCAGTCCCTCAAGGCCTGTCCTTGCTCGACCATGCCGACCCACTCAATGATGCCCTTGCTCGTCCTACCGTTGAGACTTCTTCCGCACGTTCCATTCTCTAATCACTCACCACAAGACCACGCACACATACGCTAGCCACTAACATCTTATGGGGTGTAATAGGTTGGTCTTAGTTGTGTGTTGATACAACATGGTAAGGTCATTATGTACGCCTATAGACATCTTAAGACTCGTGAGAAGAATTATCCAACGCATGACCTAGATAAGCAGCTGTGGCATTTGCCTTGAAGATTTAGAGGAACTACTTGTATATGATGCATGTGGATGTGTTCACGGACCACAAGAGCCCTCAGTACGTATTCACTCAGAAAGACCTGATTGGGGAAAAGGAGCTAGAGCTTCTCAAGGACTATGACGTGAGTGTCCTTTACCATCCGGGCAATGCCAATGTAGTGGTGGATTCTCTTAGTATGTCTTCCATGTAGAGAAGTTCCCATGTCAATAATAGGAGGAAAAAGATAGTGAGGGATGTCCATAGGCTAGCTCATTTAGGAGTTTACTTCATAAACTCGACAGATGGTGGTATTATTATCTAGAATCGGCCGGAATCTTCATTGGTGGAGGAATTTAACATAAGGCAAGGTATGGATCATATCCTATTGAAGCTAAAGGAAGCATTTCAGAATCAAAAGGTGGAGATTTTCTCCCAAAGGGGAGATGGTGTACTTTGATATCAGAGCCAATTGTGTGTTCCGGTAGTGGATGACTTGAGAGAACGGATGTTCAGTGAGGCTCATGGTTCTTATTACTCTATCCATCTAGGTGCTACCAAGATGTACCGTAACCTATAAGAAGTCTATTGGATTAATGGCGCAAAAAGGGACATAGAGGAATTTGTGGCTAAGTGTCTAAATTGCCAACAGGTGAAGGTCGAGCATCAGAGACCTAGAGGTATATATGCTTCAAGATATCAACATTTCTTCTTGTAATTGGGAAGAGATTAATATGGACTTCATTAGAGGGTTTCCTCATACACGTCAATAGTATGACGCTATATGGGTGATTGCGGATAGGTTGACCAAATCAACCCATTTCTTACCGATCAAAACTATAGACTCAGCTGAAGATTATGTTACACTCTAGATTTGGGTGTTGGTTCGGTTGCATGGAGTTCCTTTCTCCATCATCTTAGATAAGGGTACTCAGTTCACCTTTTAGTTTTGGAGATCATTTCAAAAGGGCCTTGGTACATAGGTGAGCTTAGTACCGCTTTTCACCCGCAGATTGATGGTCAGGACGAGAAGGATCATTTATACTTTAGAGGACATGTTGAGAGATTACGTGATCAGTCTCAAAGGTAGTAAGGATGATCACTTGCCTCTCATTGTGTTTTCCTACAACAACTTTTATCACTTCGCCATTTAGATGGCTCCATTTGAGGCTCTTTATGGGCTGAGGTTTAGATCACTGATTGGATGGTTCGAGGTAATTGAGGCTACATTGATAGGGAAAAATTTAGTTTATGAGGCTATGGAGAAAGTTTAGCTCGTTAGAGAAATTTTGAAAACATCTTAGAGCCTTCAGAAATCATATGCAGATATTAGAAAGAGAGAGCTTGACTTTGAGGTGGATAATTGGGTGTTTCTGAAGGTGTCTCCCATAAAAGGAGTTATGAGGTTCAGTAAGAAAGGGAAGCTTAGTCCCTAATATGTTTGTCCTTATTGGATACTATGGTGAGTTGGTAAGGTTGCATATGGGTTGGAGCTATCAGCAGAGTTAGCTTCAGTCTATCTAGTTTTCCATGTATCTCTATTGAAGAAATGCATTGGTGACCCTACCATAGTTGTTCCGATAGAGAGCATATGTGTGAAGGATAGACTTACTTATGAGGAGGTTCTAGTTAAGATCCTTGATCGTAAAGTTCGAAAGTTAAGGGAAAAGAAGTAGCTTCAGTAAAAGTTTTGTGGAGGAATCAGTTTGTTAAGAGAGCTACGTGCGAAACCAAATCAGATATGATGGCTAGATACTCACATCTTTTCTCTTCTAGATCAGTTCCAACATGAGGTATCATTTTACTCCTTAATGCCTTATTCATTTTCATGTCCAGTTCATGGATCTAAGTATGAATTCAGTTAAGTCATGTATCTCAGCCGGAGTCAGTCACTTTGTCAGCTTTTCAATCTATAGCTTTCAGTTATGGGATAGCAACTCTTCTCCCTACCTTTTAATTTTATTCAGTCTTCATTCAAGGATGAATGTTCCCAAGGGGGAGATGATGTAACACCCTGTAATACCCCAAAAGTCCCTAAGATCAGACTCGAGGGTTGAGCGGGGAAAGCAGGAAGAAATCTGCACAAGCCACAGAATGGCTCGTAAGTTGACTTTTTAGGTCACCCAATGAATCGTGTAATGACTCATGATGGGATGCTAGGCCAGTAAAGAGTCATGTTTGGGGATTCTTCATGGATGGTGAATGAGTCATGGTGCCATTTCACGATTCCCCAAGTGGGTCATTGATAGGATGGCTAAGATTGGAGGTTGGGATTCCCATGAAGGTAACGAGTAAAGGCCATGAGTTGTCACTCCTCCTAACGACTCGTGATGTCCCTCATTGGGACTGGCAGTGTCCTTATTTTCTGTGATTAAGTAAGGGCATTTTCATAGCTCCTAAGCTCCTAAGCCCAAAACTACATTGTTTTAAGCTCTATTAGGAAGGTTTTAAGAGGGTTTTGCCTATTCTAACCCATTCCCTTCCCATGCATGCATGTTTAGAGGATTCCATAAGAGATCAATTCTAGAATTCTTCAAGTTCTTCCCCAAATCACTTGGGCTTTCTAGGAAGAGTGTAGATTCAGCTTAACTTGGTATGTAGGGCCATGAATGGGAGTTTCCTTTCACTCTCATGCAAAAATTTCTCTTCAAAGTTCATGAATTCAAGTGTTAATTTGTATGACAATATGGGGCTCCAACCCAAATTTATGAAACTCTCTATGATTTATTTATGGGTCAATTCCCTTCATGTTTCAAAGCATATTTTAAGATTCACGGGCAGATTTTATGAATTAATTGATCACAAACTCATGATTTCAAGTTTTAAAAGATTATGCTGATGTGTTGTGGATTTACAGTACTTTCGATGCTCAAAACTAAGAAAATAACATGAACTTGGGTATGTTTATATGGATATAAGGTACTTTTCCTTTGATTGCAGGATAAATTGATTTTGGACCTAAAAATGGAAAAAGAAAGCCTGAAAGATGCAAAATAGGCTTAATGTGTAGACCACAGTATGAGCTGTAGGAAGGACCTACGAGTTGTACTAAGGGCCATGAAAATTGTAGAAGGCTTAAGGTGCAGAGAGGGATTGGATGAGCCTCAGTACGAACCGTACCAAGATGATCCGAGTCATGATGAAGAAATCGTGACAAAATTCAGAAAAGTTGCATAAAGTGTTGACTCCTGCTACAGAAGGAATGTACGACGCGTGGGAAGAAGGTACGAGTCGTACCATGATGGTCGTGTTGAACTTCAGAAGAATACCAAAGTTTCAGAATTAAACTACGGGAGATCAGTAGGGATCATATGAAGAAGGTACGAATCGTACCTGGATCCAACACTTAGTAGAAATTCTTCCAACAATTCAAGGTATGATAGGTAGCTACGAGTCACAGGAAGCTGTTACGGATCGTGCCTTGGCTCGTGAAAGTGGCTCCAGATATGGAAATTCATCTAGTTAGATTAGGAAAAGGATTCTTGTGTCTGTATAAATACGTATTAGGTTTTATTTTTCAGTAGACAATCAAACAATGATAGAGTAGAGAAATAAGTAAGGGAGAGAGAGAATTGAGTTGATTCATCTTGTGATCAACCTTTTCTTGAATTCATCTTGTTCTTGCTACTTGTTTTTCATGATTTTGTAGAGTAGTTGAAGGAAGTTTTTTTCTCAATCATTATTGTAAGTATTGATTTTTATTCTCAAATCATGAATGCAAATCACAACTTTAAAACTATGAGAGGCTAAAAACCTCCATAGCTAGGGTTGTGGGAACCATGGTGAATTAACAAGCTAGGGTTACACAAAGTGATCTTTAAACCAATACAAACACTTATATTGTAGTCACTTCATGCTTAAACATTTCTTAACGGTGCACAACATTAGAAAGTGCCCGAATTCTTTACTTGCTTTGGTTAAAGAGGTAGAGATTAGGAAAAGAAAGTTACAACGGAGCCTTGATTTTGATGATCATGGTATTAACTTGAGCTGTGGTCGCAGGATAGTTAATTCTGGAACTTAGTGATAAAGGTTATTTTGAAACCGCTCATGATATTTGGTCGAGTGATTGAGTATAGTCATTCAATAGGGACTGGTCGGTCGTTTGAATGAACCTAAGCTATCAGTTCTATCCGAAAGTACTGGTGATCATCACAAGTGTATACCCAAAGCGGTTATGAACTCATGGGGAACACAAACCCTAGTTATCCTTTGATATTGACTTAACATCAGAATTTTGATATTTTCTTTATTATTGATAATCTTTAGAATCCCCTTATATTGAAGTAACTGCCTTACAAGTTCGATTACCGGCCATAATCCAGTCTCCCTATTCCCTGTGGGATCGACCCCAACCTCTAGTTAGGTTCTTTATTGACAACGTCCGCTTCTCACTTCAGTAAGAGGTGTGGTTTGAGCGTTATCAAAAAGTGGCACCGTTGCCGGGTTTGCCCAATGACTCCATAACCAACTAGAGAGAGCTTAAATAGGCCTTCTTGGAGAGATTCTTTCCCCGATCCAAGATGTTGCAGCTAAAAGATGAGATCTATAATTTTCGATAGATTAAAACTGAGGCACTTCATGAAACTTGGTTGAGATTCAAAAAGAAGCTGACTAAGTGCCCAAACCACAAAATTCCAGATGATAGTTTGTTAAAAAATTTTTACAGGTCTTTGAACAATAGCACCAAGGCTATAGCAGACACGGTAGCTGGAGGAGCATTGATGAGTCACACCTGGGAGCAAGCTCCCACCATTCTTGATAGGGTGACTAAGACAAACAGGGCTTGGCATACGCGAGAGGCTGATGCAGTGACAAGCACATATGTTGTTGGCTTGACTGCAGAACAACAAAGAAAAGAAGAAGAGCGCGACCAGGAGTTGGCTCATATGCGCACCTCATTGGATTTGCTGGCAAAGAATATTATGGAGCCGGATCCAAAAAGGTTAATGTATATTATGGGAGCCGGAGCCAAAAAGGTTAATGTACTGTGTACTCAAGGAAGTGAGCAAGGAGCTGATCACTCTCATTCTGAAGAGGAGGCTAACTTCTTGGATAGCCAGGTGGCGGATTTCCGAACCAATGCTGAAGTGTCTGGACAAGACAATTTGTTCCATGGTTCTGGAAATCAAGGTCGGAACTAGTATAGAGAAAACTACAATAGAAAAGGGTTCAGAGATAGGAGCCGAGGCCGTGAGCGTGAAGGTGATTGGAGGCGCAATGATGGTTATCGCAATGACCGGGTTGGATTCTATGTGCCTCCCAATGCATGAGAAGGGGAGGCTAGGCAATCAAAGTTGGAGAACATGATGGCCGAATGTTAAAGAAGATGAGGTCAAGTAATGATTAGCTGAAGGAGATCCGAGGTGATTTTCCAAGTATGGGTCAAAAGGTGGAATGTCATGCTAACTCCATTAAGCAAATTCAACACCAACTTGGGCAACTGTTAGCTTCAATGAATCCTAGAAAAAAGGGTACACTGCCTAGCAACATTGTCCAAAATCCGAAGAATGGTGCACATTGTATAGCGGTGATGACTAGGAGTGGTAAAACCACAGTGACTCCCCATTTCCAATTGACGTTGATTGGAAGAAAGAGAGTATAATGGAGGATGGAGATACTAGTGCTGAGAAATAGACTGCTGAGTTGCAAGAGGCCCCGAGAGGTGAGAAGGAACCCGTCATGAATAAAGGGGCAACACAAGTGCAGAAAGCTATCCCACGACCACCGCCACCATTCCCCCAAAGGATGAAGAAGAAGGTGGAAAATGGTAAGTTCCAAAATTCCTGTCAATACTTAAGCAATCGTGTGTAAACATACCATTGGCTGAAGCATTAGAGGAGATGCCCGGATATGAAAAGTTTATGAAGGACCTGATGACAAAGAAAAGATCTGTGAGCTATGAGCCTATTGATAATGTGAATCACTACAGTTCCATAGCTACAAGGGTCTTAGCACAGAAAAATGGGGACCCAGGTGCCTTCACTATACCATGTATGATTCACAATGCTGAGTTCACAAGGGCACTCTATTATTTGGGAGCTAGAATTAATCGGATGCCGTTGGATGTGTCGAAGAAGTTAGGATTGGGAGCTCCTACACCGACCAACATCTGGCTACTGATGGCCGATAAAATAGTTAAGAAGCTGGTGGGGATCCTACTTGACGTGCTTTTCAAGGTAGATTAATTTATATTCCCAACAGACTTCGTGATTTTGGATTGCGAGGTTGATTATGAGCTCTCCATCATTTGGGGTGGCCATTCCTTGTGATTGGGAGAGCTCTAATAGATGTAGAAGCTGGCCTATTGATGTTTAGGCTGAATAAAGAGGAGGTCATGTTCAACATCTGCAAGACAATGAAGCAACCCAAGGAATTTAGTGTGATCTCAACACTGGAGGATGAGTATGAATCACTTCACAAATTCTGTGTAGTCAAGAGATTTGCGTCGTACCGAAATGCTAAATCAGGCGCTTCTTTGGAGGCAACCCATGTGGTGGAATGGTGAAGTCTGAGTAACCAACCTACCTACGTCGTGCCGCGATGTTAAATCAAGTGCTTCTTAGGAGGCAACCCAATTTATTAAACTAATGTGTGCTTAGTGTGTAGGGAAAATTTAAAATAGGAGGCTGAAACATCAACCTATATGGCTCTCAGTATGACCCATAATGAGATCCTACGAGCTGTAGCAGCAGTCGTGGTGAGGTTCAGAACAAAAAGATTCCGAGCCCCGACCTATGAGTCATCCTACGGATCATATCTCTATGGTATGACTCTTAGGATATATTGATAGGTCTTCAGGTAAGTATTCTTTAATAGGTTACCCAAGAGTCCAAGGGACGAGCCGTAGTATCTTCCTACCACTCGTGGTACAAGTCATGATGGGTTGAAATTGGCATGAATACCCGACTCGGCTTAAATTTATTTAAAATTTGCCCTTACCTATTTAAACCCCCTAAACCCATTCTCCCATGATGAAACATTCAAACGTACGACTCCACTTCACTTCCCCTACCCGTAACTCAACAACACCCAATAAATCAAGCAAACTTCTTGCATGACTCAAGATCAGAAAACCCTAGGAATGTCATTTACCATTGATGAAGCATCAATCAAGTAAGTGTGTTGTGTTAAAAATTGTTAAAGAATCACATATAAAGATTTATGGTGTCAAAACCCCTGTGAGTCAGTCACTTGACTTGAAATTTGATGTTGAAAATAGACAATGATCAGGGTTTTGTCACTGTGCTTCTTCGACAAAAGGGGATGCTAGATGGTAGATTTAAGGTGAATTGAGATTTTAAAAGTTAATGAGTTACGGGTAGTGGGTTAAGAAAGGAGAAGATTGGGTTTGAGTTAAATTGAGTTATTGATGTGCCTATACCTGGGGGGAAAGTCTTAGTACCCTAAAAATTGAAAAAGAGTCCTTGCAAAAACTAAGAAAAGAAAATTTGAAGTGGTATGAGGCACAATACGGGCCGTAGGATGCCACTACGAGTCGTACTAAGCACTCATGCCACCAATATGAACATAAGTGCATGAAAATGTTCTTCCTACTACTTGTGGAATTGAAGTACGGGTCGTACCATGAGTCGTTGAAAAATTCAGAATAACATAAAAGCAGTACATCATTAGATGACTCGTAGTACGGACTGTACCCTTGTGGTATGAGTTGTACGTGCGAGTCGCACTGAAAACTAAGTTGCAATTCTGGGACTTTTCATGGGTCGTACCTTCATGGTACAACTCGTAGTGGTGACCAGTGATGAAATTCAGAACATCTTCTTTTTCAAAAATGGATTGCTAACCTCTTTCTATATAGGTACGATGACATAAAAACGCAGGGCAGACAAACCAAAAGCCCAAAGGAGACTAATTAATGAACTAACTGAATCGGAGTCTGACAAGGCCAGAGACTCACACAGTGGTTCAATTTAGGAGTATCAAATAGACACCTCGGAAACCGATGGAACCAGAACCACTAGGGTGAGAGCAAAGGCCCAAGCTAAAGAAACCACTACCACATCCGCTCAAGCTCCTCAGTCTGAAGAGGGAGTTAGAGAGGAACGTCAAAAGTCAGGGAGCGACTCCAATACTGAAGAAGGGTCAGGAGAGACCCAGAGTGAAGAGGAAAGAAACAGTGATGAGTCCGAGGAAGAGGCTCCTATTGTTGCATAAGAGCAGACCCCACCCAGAGCAAACTGTACAATTCGGTGGAGAGTGCTGGGAGCCAAAGAAATCTATGGAGAAGGCATCTCTCTCACCACCAAAATATGCCACGGAGGAGCATTCAAGAAGAACTGCGGATCCTCACAACCACATTGAATGAAGTTCAGGAGATGAAGAGGATTTTTAGCTTCTATGGTTTTGAGTGGATGGCCAAGACTCCTACAAAATACATAGAAAACATAGTTTGGGAGTTTTATGCCAACTACTTGGATGCCATGGAGGTAAAGGAAAAGGAAGGGCAGAAGATAAAAGACCATCCTCATCTGGAAAGTGTTATGGTCCGAGGTCGCGAAGTTGATATATCTGAGCGTACCATTTCTCGATTATTGTATGGCCCACAGTTCTTGCCTACTAGGATGATGCCAGAGTATGATTACAGGGTGGAGGCAATGAAGAAGATTAGATCCCTAAGAGTGCAGGAGCAACAGAGGCACTTGCAATGGATAGCAAGGGTGATTGCTGAGAACAAGGATGAGGTTGAATGGGTTACAGGTGGAAACCAGGTGACCAAGAATTCACTGAACATCAATGCAAAATCCTGCTAGGCACTAGTGCGCCATCGAGTTAGCACCTACGATCAACGACAACACACTAAGTGCTGACAGAGCGGCTTTGGTTGCATGCCTCATGTCTCATTACCCCATAAACATTCTGAGGTTCATAGCCCATGAGATAGGAGACTGGGCGGTGGGAGTAAGAACTACAATCCCATTCCCGAGTCTTGTGTTCAGATTACATATGGAGATAGAAGTTAAACGGGGTGATGAGCATTTGATTGGAGGCCAAAGGATCGTAGATATTGGCCTTATCCGGGATGAGATTAACCCAGTAAGAAGATCTAGGATTCCCACAGCTATCCCAGCAGCCCAGCCAGCAGGGGACATACAGGCGAATGTTTCGATTACAGAGGAACAAAGCGAGACACCGGCTACAGACACCGCTCATTCAGAGTCAGCTCCCAGCAACTCAGCTATACCACTTCCCAACATGCAGGCCTAGATACCAGAAAGGTACATCTTGGTACCACTAGATTTCCTCCATAAGGTAGCTAAGAGATTGACCATAGCAGAGCATAAGATTCAGGCAATGATGGATAATGTCAAACCATGGGTCAAGTCAGAGATAGAGGCAACAACTCAGGCTCTACATGCCCGCCTAGATAGTTTTGGGAGCCGATTCAATGAGAGAATGGAAAAGCAGACCAATACCAGCTATCTCCGTCTGGAGTTGGGGGATCTTCGGAGCCAAGTAGTTGAGTTTTCATCACGACAATCAACAGTTTTAGCAGCCCCCACTCTTTTGGACATAGATGTTGAGCTTGATAAGGATATTGATTTGGCGGCATATTGGGAGCCGACCGCCGTTGGTGATAAAGGAAAGAAAAGACCTGTTGAAGATGCTAGTTAGGAGAGTTTGAGAAAAAGAAGAAAAAAAGAGAGAAAAGAGCGCAAGCGGGCTAGAGCAGCGAGCATGCAGACTCATGACACACATATGACTGAGCTGCATGAGAGAGTTAGAGGAGCAAGTAGCTCCACCGCACCCCAGCCCGAGCATAGGAGAGCCACATTCAGCCTAGATATTTTTAGAGGCCATCCAAGCGGCCACAAACTCCTCCTATTGACACACAATTGAGCGCGTCGGCCACAACTAGTGCCACTATTATGGCGGAGGTACCACATCCGCTAGATGACAAGAGCGCCTAGTGCGCCACAGGTATTTCCTCTTCCCTATGTTCCTCTAGATTATGCTACAGGGACCAAGCCAACTTTTAAAAAGGGGAGGGGGTGTACTTGTGAATTTTGGGTATTTTTGGTTCGTCTGACGGTTTTTCTTGCCGAGTTTCTTTTTCCTCAAGTATGCTCTCTAGTAGAACCAGCATGTGTAGAATTTTTATTTTTAGTTTGAGATTTTTTTAGTTAGAAAGTATCTTAGGAGTACTCAACCACTAAAAATGACTTGTTTTGTTTTTTGAAAAAAACTTGACCCTGTTTAAAAAATTTTCTAATAAATTAGCTATGTATTTGTGACAACATGCATGATTTTTGTGGATCTTTGGATGATATTTAGTTTGTCATCATGAGTAGTTTTGTTAAGACATGTATAAACCAAATAGGTGAGGTGAAAATAGTTCATGTACTATGTTTGAGTGAGGAATATTAGTCAGTTCGGTGTTGTTTTGTAGATCTAGAACTTTCCTGGTTAGTCTCCGCATAGGCTAAGGATGGTTGGTTAGTAGATGATCATAGGGCATTTTTGTTTAGCTCATTTTTAGCCTATATCTCCCTACCAAAAGTTTCATGAATCCCTTGATCCCAAGTTTGAGTCTTAGTAGACCATGATTGCTTTGATATACTGATTAACTGTACCCATTTTTCGTAATGAACTTGTTTTGTCCCTAGTCCTTCCTTGGATATTGTGAACCTCAACATAAGCAAAACGCTTAAGTTGAGGGTGGCTAGAGTAGGGGTGCATAAAAGGTGTGAAGAGAAGAAAGAAAAAGAAAAGAGAAGAAAGAAATGGTGAAATATGAGGTGTGGTGAGATGAAAAGAAAAGGATGAAAAATGTTGTAAATGTTGAGAAATAAAGCTCAAAGAAATTTTGAAAATGTTGAAAAAAGTTGAAAACACCACATCCATGCAAATATGAATAAAAAGGAGAAAAAGGGGGAAAAGGGAATGAAAGAATAAAAGGGTAAATTAGGTGAATGGTGTAGCTAATGAATGTTGTGCCAAGGAAGGAATAGTCACTTATAAAATCTTCCATCTTTATCATGTCCAGCCCTGAGCCTACATTACACATTATCAAGTCCTATAGTGAATCCTAACCCGACCATCTAAAAAACCAAAGCAGAGAACATAAGGGCAGGCCTATGGTATCTGACACATAATACTTTTAACTTCTTTGTGAGAGTGAGCACCTTACTTGCTTAGTCCCATATCATGTTTGACATTTCACATCTGAATGGGGACTTCATTTGTGTGAGGGTACATGGATTATGTTTTGTTTTACCTTTGGTCTATGTGGAAAACATTGGCGATGACATGATTACCTGTTGACAGATGAATGACATGTTTTGATCCCTGTTTATGATGTTTTGAGGTTTCTTGTAATACACTAGCTGATGTTGTTCCATGAGAAAGGGTTAATAGAGTTTGTATAGAAAGTGCAGGTTCATTTGAGTATTGGCTGTAGTATCTTAAGTTTAGTTCCTAGTTGAGCGTCGTGTTTTAGTTTTTCTTTTCTTTGCCTGAGGACATGCAAAAGTATTAAGTTGAGGGTGTTGATGTGCTGATGTGCTGTGGATTTACAACACTTTCGATGCTCAAAACTAAGAAAATAGTATGAACTTAGGTATGTTTATGTGGATATAAGGCACTTTTCCTTTGATTGCAGGATAAATTTATTTTGGACCTAAAAATGGCAAAGGAAAGCCTGGAAGATGCAACATAGGCTTAATGTGTAGACCACATCATGAGTTGTAGGAAGGACCTACGAGTCGTACTGAGGGCCATGAAAATTTCAGAAGGCTTAAGGTGCAGAGAGGGATTGTGTGAGTCTCAGTACGAACCGTACCAAGATGATTCGAGTCATGATGAAGAAATCATGACAAAATTCAGAAAAGTTGCATAAACTGCTGACTCTTGCTATGGAAGGAATGTATGACGCATGGGAAGAAGGTACGAGTCGTACCATAACGGTCGTGTTGAACTTCAGAAGAATACTAATGTTTCAGAATTAAACTATGGGAGATTAGTAGGGCTCATATGAAGAAGGTACGAATCGTACCTGGATCCAACACTTAGCCGAAATTCTTCCAACAATTCAAGGTATGATAGGCAGCTACGAGTCATAGGAAGCTGTTACAGATCGTACCTTGGCTCGTGACGACAGCAGAACAGATATGGAAATTCATCCGTTAGACTAGAAAAAGTATTCTTGTGTCTGTACAAATACATTTTAGGTTATATATTTTAGTAGACAATCAGACAATGATAGAGAAGAGAAACAAGTAAGAGAGAGAGAGAATTGAGTTGATTCAACTTATGATCAACCTTTTTTTGAATTCATCTTGTTCTTGCTACTTGTCTTTCAAGATATTGTGGAGTAATTGAAGGAAGATTTTTTCTCAATCATTATTGTAAGTATTGATTTTTGTTCTGAAATCATGAATGCAAATCACAACATTACAACTATGAGAGGCTAAAAACCCCATAGCTAGGGTTGTGGGAACCATGGTGAATTAACAAGCTAGGGTTACACAAAGTGATCTTAAAACAAATACAAACACTTATATTGTAGTCTATTCATTCTTAAACATTTCTTAACGGTGTACAATATTAGGAAGTGCCAAAATTCTTTACTTGCTTTGGTTGAAGGGTAGAGATTAGGAAAAGAGAGTTACAATAGAGCCTTGATTTTGATGATCATTGTATTAACTTGAGTTGTGGTCGCGGGATGGTTAAATCTTGAACTTAATGATAATGGATAGTTTGAAACCTCTCATGAGACTTGGTCGAGTGATTGAGTATAGTCATTCAATAGGGACTGGTCGGTTGTTTGAATGAACCTAAGTTATTAGTTCTATAAGTAAGTATTGGTGATCATCACGAGTGTATACCCAAAGTAGTTATAAACCCATGGGGAACACAAACACTAGTTATCCTTTGATATTGACTTAACATTAGAATTTTGGTACTTTTTTTATTATTGATATTCTTTAGAATCACCCTATTTTCTAGTAACTACCTTACAAGTTTGATTACCGACTATAATCCAGTCTCCCTTTTCCCTGTGGGATCGACCCCAACCTCTACTTGGGTTCTTTACTGACAACGTCCGCTTATCACTTCAGTAAGAGGTGTGGTTTGAGCATTATCATATGCCCAATTATGCAAGTTCATGGAAACATTATTCTATGATTTACAATTTCAATTATGATGATGTATCTAGCATGTATTTATGTTTATGAATTACCCATATATGAATCTATGAATTTTGACTAGTAAAGTTTGTTTCAAGAATGCATGACCTTCAAATTTTGGGAAATCCCACTCAATTTTAGCATATCTTTATGATTCAATTTAGTTTTATAAATCAGCTTACCATATGGTTTTGGAGTCTATACTCCCCTATTCAACTTATGGTATGTTTGGAGCCAGGTCTCCCCATATTCAGATTTGAAATTATGCATGTGATTTCATTATCAACTTTGTTTAAAAATGATGCTTCAACTTAATTGAAAAACGGTGGAGGGCATTTTGTATGTTTTTGGGAACAGTGTCCAGCACCAAGTAGGCTAGGGGTTCATGAAACCCTAGGTCTCCGAAATATGTGCTAATGTAGTATTTCACATGTTATTTTGGGACCACCTTTGTAAGTTCCCCTTCCCATAATGGACCTTCAGCTTGATACCGATACCATGGTAGCGCCCTTAGCCCTAGCAAGGTTTTGGACGGCTTTGCCCACTTGAGTGTAATAGTTGGGATCACCTAAGCTCTATCATGATAGTGTCGGTTATATGACGAATCTCCCATTGTTCCTCATGATCTCAGTTATGCATGTTTATCAATTATGATAGTATGTCTTCAGTATATTTTACCCAATGGTCAGGTTATCAGTTTTACTTAAAATTCTTAATTTCATCTTTGGGTCATAATTTAATTATGAGATCCAACTTATGTCTATTCATGTTTTTAGATATCAGCATGCAGCCTTTACTCTCAGAATCTTATGATGTTATGATTTATGATATGCATAAATTCAGTTTAACTTACTCAGCGTGTTTTACTTACCTTGCATACTCAGTACATTTCAATTACAAATCTCACACTCTATGTTATATCATTTTATGATAGAGGTTCAGACGTTCAGACCCTGTCTCACCGCTAGTCAGTCTCCTGGGTTGTAATCCAGTTCTTCATTTTGTGAGTCCTCATACTTCGAGGACCTTTAGTTAGTTGAGATATGTTATTTTTAGCTTCAAACATATAGTTATCTAGTTGGGGTGTTTTCCCATCAGCGCATCAGTATGTTGGTGGCTTTTTTGACATAAACTTGTAATTTCAGGTTCGGATTAAGTTCTATGATGTTACCGTTGGATAGGGGTTTTGTTATTAAGACATCCGCTATTTCAAAATTCTATTATCAACTTTTTTTATGATGATCTTTAGTTATCATGTTCATGCCATGGATTGACTTAGAGCAATTTATGGTTCTAGGTTCCATATCTCGATCTAGGGTCTCAGCTCGGGTAATGGCAAACTATGTATCAGAGCATTAGGTTTTGAAGTGACCTAGGATATCTGTAAGACGTGTTAAGTAGAGTCTTTTTCATGGGTTTGAAGCATGCCGCACTTATGACGAAGAGGCTACAAAACATTTTATGAAACTTACCTTCTTTCATGATTCTATCTCATGCTATTAGTTCAACTCTCTCAATTCCTCCAACAACAGCTTTCTGCATTTGTATAATCATGCCTCCATTTAGTATGAATGGCAATGACCCAACAGATGGCAGTGGAGATGGGCCCTAGAAAGCCCTAGCAGCCCCAGCGAATCCCGTGCTCGAGAAACTTACCTATATTGAGTTTAGGGCAGCCATTCAGATGTTGGAACAAGAATTGATCGCTCAGATCAATCAGCAGGAAGTGGCTCAAGTTCCCCAGAATGGGAACGCCACAACGACTAGAGTCCAGGATTTCCTCAAGATTAATCCCCCTAGTACCTTGGGTCGAGAGTGGAGGAGGACCCATACAAGTTCATAAAGGAGATTCAAAAGATCACCCAGATTATGGGAGTGAGGGGGGAGGAGTTTGCAGACTTAGTCTCCTATTAGTTGAAAGGAAACACTCATATATGGTATACATAGAGGAAGGATAGCCGAGAAATTGAAGCGGGCCCTGTTGGTTGGGATGAGTTCCTCGCTGCATTCATAGACCGATTCTCTTCACGTGAGATGAGGGAAATCAAGGTAGTCGAGTTCATGAATTTGAAATAGAACAACATGTTGTTCAGGAGTATGCTCTAGAGTTCACCTGGTTCTCCAAATATGCGCTGGAGATGGTGGCCGATCAGAGGGCTTGGGTGAGTAGATTTGTGAATGAAGTAGCAGACTATTTGGTCAAGGACTGCAGGACCGCCCATACTTCATCAGGACATTGACTTCTCCCAATTGGTCTTGTATGCCCAACAGATAGAGGCGGTGCAGATGAGAGAGAGGGTGAGAGAGGCCAAAAGGGCTAGGACAGACAGTTTTGGGTTTTCCTAGCAGAGCTCTGGTAGCAGACATCGTCAGCAATCCCGCCATCGATCGTCAACCCCAGCGCCGTCATCAACCAGTGTACCAATAGATTTAGGCACGATCAGATGGGAAGGACATCAAGCTCTCCAGGTGAGGGGAGCATGTCAGTAAAGCCCAACATTCCAATTTGTGACAAGTGTGGTAAAAGGCACATTGTTCAGTGTTTAGTAGGTTGAGGGGCATGTTTCAAGTGTGGAAGCATGGACACATGCTCAGAGATTGTTCAGCGACCAGACAGCGCCATGGTAGAAACCGTGACCCAGTTACCAGTTCAGTAGCTCCACCAGCACGCTCAGTCGCCAGAGTCGTCAAAAGTCATATGCGAATGTTAGGCGGAAAGAGCTTGAGTTTCAAGTTGATGATTAGGTATTCTTGAAGGTATCTCCCATGAAGAGGGGTGATGAGGTTCAGAAAGAAAGAAAATCTTGGTCCCTGATATATTGGTCCCTACCGGATTGTGAAATATGTTGGCAAGGTGGCCTATGAGTTAGAGCTACTAGTAGGGTTGGCTTCAGTGCATCTGGTCTTCCATGTATCATTGTTAAACGAGTGCATTGGTGATCCGACTTTGGTTGTTGCGGTGGTGTGTGTAGGTATGAAGGATAACCTTATCTATAGGGAGGTTCTAGTTGAGATCTTTGATCGTTAGGTTCAAAAGTTTAGGAACAAAGAAGTAGCTTCAGTAAAGGTTCTATGGAGGAATCATCTTATTGAGGGAGCTACATGGGAAGCCAAAGTAGATAAGATGGCCGAATACCCGCATCTTTTCCCATCTGGCTCAATTCAATCTTGCGGTATCAGTTTCCTCCTTAGTACTCTATTTTAGTTTCATGTCTAGTGCATGTCTCTCAATTCCTTCATGTCAGTAAATGTATGTGTGATTCATATATTCAGTTCAGTCATGTATGTCAGCCCGGAGTTAGTCACTTTGTCTGTTTTCAACTTCAGATATTCAATATTTGGGATTGCAGTTCCTTTCCCCTACTATTCAATATGTTTACCCATATTCGAGGATGAATGTTCCTAAGGGGGAGATATTGTGATATGTCGAAAATCCCTAAGATTAGACCCAAGGATTGAGCGGAGAAAGCAGGAAGAAATCCGCACAATCCATAAAATGACTCATCAGGTCATCAAATGAATCGTGGAGTGCCTCGTGATGGGATGCCAAGCCAGTGAAGAGTTGTGGTCAGGGGGTCATCAAGGATGGTGCAACGAGGCGTGGTTTAACTTCATGACTCGTCAAGTGGGTCAGTAGAAGGATGGCTAAGGTTGGAGGTTGAGATTCTAGTGAAGGTAATGAATGAGGGCCATGAGTCGTCACTCCTCGTAACGACTCATGATGTCCCTCGTTGAGACTGGCAGTGTCCCTATTTTCTGCGATTAAGTAAGGGCATTTTTGTAACTCCTAAGCTTCTAAGCGCTAAACTACATCGTTTTAAGCTCTATTAGGAGGATTTTAAGAGGGTTTAACCTATTCTAACCCATTCCCTTCCTATCCATTCAAGTTTAGAGGATTCCATAGGAGATAAAGCCTAAAATTCAAGTTCTTCCCCAAATCTCTTGGGATTTCAAGGAAGAGTCTAGATCCAGCTTACCCTAGTGTGTAGGGACATGAATGAGAGTTTCCTTTCACTCGCATGCCTAAATTTCTCTTCAATGTTCATGAATTTATGTGTTAATTCAAGTGTATGATCATATAGGGTTCTAACCCAAATTTATGAAATTCTCTACGATTTATTTATGGGTTAGTTCCCTTTAGGTTTCAAAGAATGGTTTAAGATTCATGGGCAGATTTTATGAACTAATTGATTACAAATTCATGATTTCAAGTTTTAAAAGATTATGACCAATTATGCAAGTTCATGGAAAAGTTAGTCTATGATTGATGATTTCAAGTATGAGGAAGTGTCTAACATGTATTTATTTTTATGAATTACCCATATATGAATCTATGATTTTAATTAGTGAAGTCTATTTCAAGTATGCATGACCTTCAAATTTTGGGAAACCCACCAATTTTAGCATGTTTTCATGATTCAGTTCAGTTTTATAAATTATCTTGCCATATGGTTTTGGAGTCTATACTCCCCTTTTCAGCTTTTGCTATGTTTGGAGCCAGGTCTCCCCATATTTAGATTTTAGATTATGCATGTGATTTCATTATCAGCTTCATTGATAAATGATGGAGAATACTTTGCATGTTTTTGGGAGTAGTGTCTAGCATCGAGCAGGTTAGGGGTTTATGAAAAGCCAGCCTCAAAACTACGTGCCAATGTAGAATTTCACATGTTACTTTGGGACCTCCTTTGTGAGCTTCTCCTGCTCCGAACGGGCCTTCTTCTTGATATCTATACCATGGTAGCTCCCTTAGCCCTGACAAAGCTTTGGACAGCTCTGCCCACTTCAGCATAATAGTTTGGATCACATAAGGTTTACCATGATAGTTTCGGTTATATGATGAGTCTCCCATTGTCCCTCATGATCGCAGTTACGCATGTTTATCAGTTATGATAGTATGTTGTCAGAAGGTTTGACCCAATGATCAGGTTATCAATTTTACTTAAAAATCTCTGTTTCAGCATTGGTCATTCGATTTAACTATGAGATCCACTTTATGTCTATTCATATTTTCATATATCAGCATGCAGCCTTTACTCTCAGACTCTTATTATTTTATGATTTATGATATGCATGATTTCACTTTTACTTACTCAGCCTGTTTTACTTACCTTGTATACTCTATACATTTCAAGTACTGATTGCATACTCTAAGTTGTATTATTTCATAATACAGGTTTAGACGTAGCGACACTGTCTCGCTGCTAGCCAATCCCCAAGGCTTGAATCCAGTTCTTCAGTTGGTGACTATTCATCCTTCGAGGACCTTCAGTTGGTTGAGATATGTTATTTTCAGTTTCAGACTTCTAGTGAGCTAGTTGGGGTGTTGTCTCATCAGCTCGCCAGTATGTTAGAGGCTTTTAAGACATAGACTAATATTTTCAGCTTCGCATTCAGTGGTATGATTTTACCGTTGGATAGGCATTTATTTATTTAGACTTCCGCTATTTCAGAACATTAGATAGGCATTTTGATATTTAGACTTCTGCTATTTCAGAATTTTGTTATCAGGTTTGTTTATGATGATCTTTAGTTATTATGATCATGCCATAGGTTGAATTGAAGTCATTTATGGTTCTAGGTTTTGTGTCTTGACTCGGTTTTTCAGCTCGGGTCATGGAACACCCTAAAAGTCCCTAAGATCAAGCCTAAGACTTATAGTAGAATCAGCAGAAAAATATGCAATTTTCCTTAGAATGACTCATTATCTGATTCGTGGTTTGAAGTGATGGGTCGTGGGAGTAGTCGCCGTATGCAACAGTTTCTCCTGGTCCATTGATGATGACTCATGGTACGAGTCGTAGGAGGTAGTGACGAGTCGTGGTGTCATCCATCCTGAGGAAGTACAGAAGTAGATGAAGGGTGTGTTGACCCATACCAAAAGTCGTGATTAGATTGTATGACTCATTTAGGGGTTGCGATTTAAGTCTACTGAGGGAAATCTGATGTAACGAGTCATCGTACGACTCATTGTAGGAAACAATGAGTCATGGTGAGTGCCCTTGGTTTGAGAATTAGAGAATCAGAAAGTGGACTAGTAAGCAATGAAAGGAAACTATGAGTCATGGTAAGGTGGTACGACTCGTGGTAACTGGCAGTCAGCTTTTTAATTACATTTTCCTAGGAGTGTTTTTGTAACTTCTTATGCTTCTAAATCGTAAGTGATGTCATTTTGGGTTTCTTAAAGAGTGTATTAAGGGGTTTAACTTAACCTAAATCCTTATTCATTCAAAACAACAGTAGATTGAAGGTTCTCTCAAGATCAAGGCCAGGGTTCTTCATCAAATCTCTTCAAATCCTTTTTGGTTTTTCAAGACAAGTCTAAGAGTCAATTACCCAGGTATGTAGGGTTATGAATGGGGGAAATTATTCCACCCTCATTCCGATTTTCATCTCAATTCTATGATTTCAAGTCTCCAAGCATGTCATGTTAGATTCTAGGGTTTAACCCAATTCAATGCAATCTTCCATGCTATCTCTATGGGTTTAATTCTATTATATTTCAATTGATTATTTATGGCTATTAGGATAGATTTGACTCTCAATTTACTTGCTCATAATGTCCAAAATATATCCTTCATGCAAAGAATATACACGGCTGAAGTATTAAAATAACTAACCTGACGAGTGCTGGGGTCGAATCCCATGAGGATTGGGAAACGATAGTTACAAGCGTCGATTGAGAAATAGATGTTAGCTTGGACCACATAGATTTAATATAGAAACAAATAAAATTGGGGGGGGGGATTGAAATTTACAGTTAATCGTATTGGGTGATTTAGTGAATTAAAACAACAAGATCAGCTAAGTTGTCAACACGAGTGTGAAAGACTAGAAGTACGGTGTAAATAAAATACTAACTAGATCAGGACATCAGGTCATCTTATGAGTTCAACAAGTGTAAATGATCTAAGAAAGTGGCTAATTACAACTTTTCAGCCTTCAAACTACCTCTTACCAGAGTTTTGTCAAACCTCTAGTCACGATCTAGCTCAACCCAATTTGATATGGATTAGCAACTGCACTAATTTCTAGCAATTAGCTACTAATAAGGAATGAAAATGCATTTTTAGCTATGTCTAGCCCAATTTCACAATATCATATCCAAACCCACGATTAAATCATGCTTAATTATACTTTTACAAGCAACAATCAAGCAAGAATGAATAGACCCATATCATTATAAATGGACCTTCCTTTATAGATGGAAGAGAATCTAAAAGATTTACATTTATTTGAACAATATAAAGATGACTCTAGCAATACCCAATCTAATTAAGTATGTAGCATCACACACCTCTAGTTAATGATTTAGCTACTCATGATTAAGAAATTCAAAAAAACATTCATCAATAGCTTCATAGACTTTAATAGCAAGAGTAGAAAAATCAACTTCACAAGATAATCTCCAACAATAGCTGAAACTTACTAGTACAAAGAAGAAATAGAGCAGAGTACTTATTCGAAATTTTCCAATCAAAATCTCCCCACTTCAACTAAGAGAATGTTCTGCAGCTGAAAAAGGGAAACAATGATGTGATATATGCTTTTTCTCTCTATTAATATCTCTATTTCTATCTCTCCTTCTGCCTTCCCTCCCTGTAAAAAGTACTTCTTATTCTATTTATATCATGAAAAGTCAGGAACTTTTTTTCTCTTTTTCCATGTTGGACGATTATACCCCTGAGTACCATTCTGGAATCGGGGAAGGCACCGACGGTTCGCTGGTCACAATCCGTGAACCGCCGGGTATCTTTTCTGAGCCCTTACTAAATTCTAGTTAACATTGGCAGTTCACCCGGTGTTTTGCCAATGCCAATCTGTTAACCGCAGGATCTTCAAACTATTTTGTAGAACTTTGGGTGCCTTTCGGTGACTGGACTGGATAATCGCTACTAGTAATACATGAACTTCCAGTGGCATTAATCTTCAGAGGTAGTGATGTTCGGCCATTGGCCGACGTTTTGCTAGTTTTCACCTATGGATCGCCGATTTACTCTCACTCCCTTCTTTTTGCTCTATTTTTACTATTTTATTCACATTTAGTCATCTGCACACAACAAAACCAAAAAGGGCATAAAATCCATAGAAGCAACTCATGAAATAAGAAAAAACTCAAGTTTTAGAGCCTCATGAGTTGGTAAATACAACCCATCAAACCCCAAAACTTACATCATTTCTCGTCCTCAAGTAATGCAATACTCACTCATTGAGAAATATGCCACCTCTACTCACAATTATACCTTGTCAATCACCTGAACTATGAGAACCCAAAAGTATGCTCACCACGCTCACCGAAAAAGAGAAGAAAATGCCCCAAGAGATCAAAACAAAGAAGATGTTTCCAAAAGGCTACCACTTAACTTGAATCAAATCATATGAAAGGATTCATTTAGTTAAACAAGGGAATTTCTCAACAATGAAACACACATAGCATATCAAGTTATAATCAATGCACATTCAAAGCTTGCCTTAGAGTTTACACTCCTCGTATCCTATTCCCACATTAACTCTGGATGCTCTTGTGTCCCTAAAAAGGAATGATGCCACTCACTAAAATAAGAATCCCTATTATTTAGGTCATGTGATTACTTGAATGCACACAAGGGATTGTTTGGAAGAGGCACTCACACTCACTCTCCAAAAGAAGTATTCATGCATACACTTGACCCATAGACTTTCCCTTCATGTACTTTGCCACTAATTTAGAATAGCTGCACCTAGAATCATTTAGGGCTTTTGGGTTATGATATAGGCTCGGGATAAGGGTAGGATAAAAATTTGGCTATAATGACTAGATCTTCCCTAATGCTTTTTGTGAACATACCTTAAATCAACTCTTTCCACTCACTTCACCTTGTTTCACTTCTTTCCTTGTTTATGACTTTCATTTCTTTAACAACACTCCTTATAACACCTTTGGCTTTCACAACTAACCTTATTATCTCAAGAGCAAACACCAGTTTACACAAATTTTCTTGCTCTTTTTGATTTATCCTTTGGTGTATTTTGACATAATGTGGTGTTCCCCTCACACTATAATTCATATATTCCCTCTTTGTTTTGCACACCCCCAAACTTAGGCTTTTGCCTCATTTTTCAAAAAAAAAATTATCACTCCCTCTTTCTTAGGCTTTAAGACTCATTTCATCACTTATCTTGTCATTAGTATTTAGGGAGAATAGGGGCCAAAGAGAGGTATTAAGAATGGTCCTAAGGATTGTAATGTGGTTTCCAAAGAAAAGGTCTAAGGCTCAACGTTAGGTAACAAGGATCAATGCTCATGGATGACATATGGGTGAAGTGACTAGACAAAGGAAAGCCTAAACTCGTGTTTTTGGCACAACTATATCTAGAATTTCACCTTAAATGACATTTGGGGCAAGTTCTAGACAAGATATAATGCATAAGATTCATCAAACATTTCCGCACTACACAAGGAATCACCCTTAAAGGATATACAAGAGTCATTCTCAACAGAAGATATCAAATTATGGCATCAAAGCAGGCAAACAACATAAGTCAAGCAAAGAATTTACAATGTATGACAAAGAATGCTATGCTACGATGTCAACACTTGCTCATTATATACCTTTTCATGCCTTTGTTTTAAAATTCCATTTAAATAATTTTTCTATTTTTTAGGTGGTGCCTCTAAAAACAATCTTCACAAAAGACTCTAAGCAACACGACATTTTCCCTTAAGAATGTCGCCACTCAATCTATCATCGGAAAATACAAACCCAATTCGACCACCAAAAATAAACAAAACAAAAGAATGCTTCTTGGGAAAGAACCATGGTCAAAAGAAAACACTCGGATTATTAATTTCTACACTACTATTTGCAATGGCGAAATAGGAACAAGACTTTGGGATCATTTCATTCATGATTTCAAAAATTCTACAATTCAAAACAATGACCCCATTTTGTCACTAATCATCAAGCATCAAGAGCATTTTTAGCACCCCAAAAATATCAACATCCAAAGAGCAAGAATCATCCCACCCCCAAACTTAAAACAGACATTGCCCCCAATGTATCCAAAGAAAAGATAAGAAAGTGAAAGAGGCTTCCTGAGTGAGTTAGTGATTGGGCCGCATCTTCCAAGTATATGTGGCAGCATCAAAATGCCAAGAAGCTATCTCTTCAGCCGTAGGTTGCTTTGGATCGGGTGGAAGTACCAGAGGTTTCCTGGGGCCTTGCACTACCCAATTGTCTAGAAAAGTGTGAAGCTCATGGTAAGATGTCGTTGCCACTCCACCTAGTGTCCAGGAAGGATAGAGATCATACACCAAGCGCATTGGAGGCGGAGGAGGGCTTCTATGATAGGGCTCCTCGTCGGACACTAATTCTGACTCACTTTCATAGCCTATCCACCAATCCTCCGGTGGGCTCCTCGGTGCTTCGGGAACTGCCTCAAGTTCACAAAGGTTTTGTTGGCTAGTAGATGGAGGTGTAGTGAGAGAAGCCACCTCTTGTTTCAAAGCACCCACTTTACTTTCAAGGACATCAACTGTAGAGCATAGGCTGGCCAATTTGTCTTTGGTAGGCTGCAATGCTTTCTTGATGGCACCCTGGATAATGGAGGGAAGAGCCTTGGATAACCACACCAGCTGGTTGTCATGCATTTTGGCCCTTTGTGCAATATTGAGCAAGTAGGAGTTGGAGGATTTTTGGATTTAGCCATATGTAGTGGGTCGGTTGTTGTGTGAGTTGATGCCGAAGATGCTAATGGAGTCATGGTCCCTGTATACTTTGTCCTCTTTATAACTGGAGCCTCTTTGTCAATTTTGGCGGCCAATGTAATCACACTATTGGCCTGCACAGTCGTATCCAATGGCCGGAACAAAGGACAAGCCGCCTACATACATAACATACTCACCAGGTTAGGGAATGGCAATACTGTGGCTTGTTGCTTGGCATTCTTTTTGAACTGATCAGCAATAATCTCCCCCACACTAACGTGTATATGATCCATTATGTAAGCAAGGAGAATGGCAACTTCAATTAGAACTTCTGATGCATTCTGAGAGGGTACTAGCCTCGAATAAACAAAATCTAACCACATACGTGCTTCCAATTTTAAATCATGCCAATGAATGAGGCTCTTATAACTATCCCATTTTGGTCGACCTTTTGCAATCAAGTTGGCTACCCATTTGAATTGGTTAGCTCTGTCCTCCACTTGATTGCGAATATGGGGTAAGATGGAATCGACCCTTCCCAGTAAATTGAATTGATTGCTTCGGGAATTACAGGCACCTCTTTTCATCGCATCCATACTGATGTTAGGCATGGGAATGCTTCAGTGCGACCCCTACGCTTCAGTAGCTTTTTCCTTGCCCTATGTGACGCATAGAATTTCCACACTAGCTCTAGATGGTGTGGGTTAACTTGTATGGTAAATGGGTGCCAATCACGTGTCCCAATTTCGTATTAGATATCTAGGCTTGCAATCTTGAAAGATTCTGCATCAAACTGGGCTTCAGCATGGATGACACGCTTTTCCTTAAAAGCAATATAAAACTCCTCCATTCCTTCCATCCCGAACCGAACTTGAGGGGTATTGGTGGGCACTGATGTGTGGGAAGTATGAGAATACAGGGGGATAGACATGATGCTGAGAATGTAGGTTAGTAGTGTGCCATTATTTGTAAATCAATAATAAGAAAAACAGAAGAAATCAAGTAATATTTTAACAAGTTCAGGTGCCAACAGCGAACTGTCGGCGAAAGGCAGTCGCCTTTTGTGAGTCGCTGATGACTCGCTGATAGGAACAGTGAGTAAGAACCTTAGGCACATTGGCATTTCACTAGCGAACAACCACTTGTGATCCTCTAGCCACCGTTCTGCATTTATGTACCCACCAATCATCTCTATCTAAATGCTAACCAATCACACTCATATCTCCGCAACAAGGACAAATTTTTCTTAAGAAAGGTGTAAATCAATCCATCATTGGGTAAATTATCCAGGTACGCAGGTTAATCACGGATAGTTAGTGACCACAACCAAAACAACGTTCACTCACATAGAGCTAAGAAACAAAAAGAAATATGAGAAACATAACCAGAGCAAAGGATTACCAATGTATTAGGACCTTTCAAGAATGAGTGATAGTGATAGAATTCTTACCTCCAATGGGTTGTGCTTGTGAAACTTTGTGAAGGAATGAAGAAGATGAAGGTAGTTGGGGTTTTTAAATTGAAAAGACGGGGAAAGGGCGATCTGAGGAGGAGATGAAAGAAAATAGAGGAATGGAAGTGTTTTTGGGGATTTTTGAAATAGGGCCTTTCCACCGGGGGCCGCCTGGCAGTTGCCAAATTGAGCCGGCGGTTCGCCGATGTGTCTACCGCTACCATTACCTGAACATGGCTCTGAGTGCAAGTTCGGCGGTTAACTGGCATTTCACGAAATGCTTCCGGCGTTTCGATGGATGAGGAACCAATCCCTGAGCTATTGCCAGGTACTATGGTTGATATCGGCAACAAACTGGCGGTTCACGCTATGACATGGTGCTTCACCGATTGGGCTGCCAGTTTTCCTTGGGAACTCCAATTTGCTGGATAGGATCGGTGCCCCAGTGGCTCTTCACGAAGTACCATGGGCGATTCGCCGCTTTGGTCACCTCTTTGCCTTGAATCCTTCAGTGCACTCGGCAGGTCAGCGCCTAAACTGCGCTTCACAAAATTCGATCGACGTTTCACCGGTTGCAACGTTGGTCTGTTACTCTTCCTGTAGTGCAGCCTTCCATCCTAAAAAAAATTAAAACAACAAAACATATAAGAAGAAAAAGAAAAGATGTTTGGGTTGCCTCCTAAGAAGCGCCTTATTTAATGTTGTGGCACAACAAAAGTTCCTCCAAGCCTACGGCTCATCCAAATACACCACCTCTATTAGGAAAAATTCTTCCAACACCCCTAAAATATATTTTATCCCATTGACCTTTTACTTTGAACCTTCTCCCATTCTTACTATAGATTTTGATGGCTCCATTCTCGTACACCTGAGACACCTTAAAAGGGCCTGACCATTTAGACTTTAACTTTCCAGGGAATATCTGTAGTCGGGAATTGAACAGTAGAACCCAATCCCCTAGAATAAAATGACGTTGCAACACTTTTTGGTCATGATAGTATTTCATTCTTTCTTTGTAAATTGGTGTATTCTCATATGCCTTCATTCTGAATTCATCCATCTCATGTAAATTATGGATTCGACCTTGGATAGCTCTTTCCTAATTCCAAGTTTAAATTTTTTAATTCCCACAAAGCTTTGTGTTCAAGCTCCATTGAGAGGTGACATTCTTTACCAAACACTAGATGGTAACGAGACATTCCAATCAGTGTTTTAAATGTTGTCTGATATGCCCAGAATGCATCATCTAACTTCTGCGCCCAATCTATTCTGTTCAAATTAACTATTTTAGTCAAGGTAGACTTTATTTCCCAGTTTGAAATTACCACTTGTCCGCTGATCTTCAGGTGATATAGAGTGGCCACTTTATGCTTCACACCATATTTATCTAGTAGTGTGCTGAACACCTGGTTGCAAAAATGAGAGCCTCCATCGCTAATGATAGCTCTAGGGGTACCGAACCACGAGAAGATAGGTTTCTTTAAGAATATTTTTACACTTCTCGCTTCATTGTTTTGTAATTCAACAGCTTCCACCCATCTGAAAACATAATCCAACGCCACCAAGATGTATTTCTTCCCATAAGAGCTTAAAAAAGGACCCATAAAGTCGATCCCCCAGGCATCGAACAACTTAACCTCTCAGATTGGTGTTAGTGAAAGTTCATGCTGCCTTGAAATACTCCCTATCGTCTGGCATCGATCGCATTGCTTCACAAAGTCATGTGCATCTTGATATAAGGTTGGCCAATAAAACCCGTATTGCAACACCTTGGCTGCTATTCACACACTACAGTAATGACCTCCCATAGGGGAAGAGTGACAAGACACTAGAATTGAGATCATCTCCACTTTCGGAACACACCTTCGTATCAACCCATCTACACAGCTTCTGAAGAGGTAAGGTTCATCCAAAAGAATTTCTGGACATCATGCATGAATTTCTTCTTCTGCTGAAAATTCAATCCTTCGGGTACAATATTATTGGCAAGGTAATTAGCAAAATCAGCAGACCACGGTGTCAGGTCGTGGGTTGCAGCTAAGATTCGCTCATCCGAAAAGACATCATTGATCTCCTCTTGTGTTTCTGGCTGCACATTTATTTCTAGGCATGATAAATGGTCGGACACATGATTCTCACATCCCCTATAGTCTTTGACCTCAAAGTCGAATTCCTACAACAACAACACCCACCTAATCAATCTTGGTTTAGAATCCTTCTTGGATATTAAATACCTGAGTGCTGCATGGTCCATGTGCACCACCACTTTAGTTCCTAGCAAGTACGCCCGAAATTCTTCAAATGCAAACACAATAGCTAGGAGCTCCTGTTCCATTACTGTGTAGTTTTTTTGTGCATTGTTTAGAGCTTTACTAGCATAGTAGATTGGGTGGAAGATCTTGTCTCTCTGCTGACCAAGGACCGCTCCTAATGCTACCCCACTTGCATTGCACATGAGCTCAAAGGGTTTTGACTGATCAGGTGCTACAATGATTGGAGAGGAAATCAATCTCTCCTTCAACTCCCCAAAAGCCCAAAAACTATCCTCATCAAAATTGAACTTAGCCTCTTTCTCCAATAGACGGAATAGGGGACGAGCTATCTTTAATAAAACGACATTAGAAACCCACATGTCCGAGGAAACTCCTAACACTCTTCATGGTGCACAGTGGAGGTAACTGAGCAATGGCATTTACTTTGGCTTCATCCACCTCAATCCTTTTTTTTTTAGAAATTTTGTGTCCCAATACAATCCCTTCTTTGACCATGAAATGACACTTTTCCCAATTTAGGACCAAATTCGTCTCCGTGCATCTCTTTAATACTTCATCTAAATGTGTCAAACAGTCATCAAATGAGACCCCCACAACTGAGAAGTCATCAATGAAGACTTCCATAGTATCTTCCACCATGTCAGAAAAGATGGACATCATGCATATCTGGAATGTTGTCGGGGCATTGAAAATACCAAAAGGAATTCGCTTGAATGCAAAAGTGCCATAGGGACATGTAAATGTGGTTTTTTTTATCCTCGGGTGCGATTGAGATTTGATCGTATCCTGAGTATCAATCCAATAAACAATATAACTCTTTACAAGCTAGTCGGTCTAACATATAGTCAATGAACGGCACTAGGAAATGATCCTTCTCTATCTAGGAGTTTAACTTATGGTAATCCATGCAAACTTGTTATCCTGTTACTTGATGAGTAGCTATCAATTCATTCTTTTCATTCGGAATAACCGAGATGCCTCCTTTTTTGGGCACACACTATACCGGGCTTACCCTACTACTGCCTGCGATGGAATACACCACCATTTAATAAGCTATTCATGTTTTCAGATACCAGCATGCAACCTTTACTCTCAAACTCTTATGATGCTATGATTTATGATATGCATGATTCCACTTTTACTTACTCATCCTGTTTTACTTACCTTGCATACTCTGTATATTCCAAGTATTGATTGTATATTCTATGATGTATTGTTTCATAATACAAGTTCAGACGTTCAGACCCTGTCCCATCGCCAGTCAATCCCCAAGGTTTGAATCAAGTTCTTCAGTTGTGAGTCCTCATCCTTCGAGGACATTAAGTTAGTTGAGATATGTTATTTTCAGTTTCAGACTTGTAGTGAGCTAGTTGGGGTGTTGTCCCATCAACTCGTCAGTATATTAGAGGCTTTTCATACATAGACTTGTATTTTCAGCTTTGCATTCAATGGAATGATGTTACCGTCGCATAGGCATTTTTTTATTCAAAATTCCGCTATTTCAGAACGTTGGATAGGCATTTTGTTATTTAGATTTTTTCTATTTTAGAATTTTTTTATCAAGTTTGTTTATGATGATCTTTAGTTATTATGTTCATCTCATGCGTTGGCTTGGAGTCATTTATAGTTTTAGGTTTTGTGTCTTGACCCGGTGTTTCAGCTCGGGTCATGACAATCCCTAAAAGTCCCTAAGATCAAGCCTAATACTTATAGTAGAATCAGAAGAAAAATATGAAATTTTCCTCAGAACGACTCATTGTATGAGTAATGTTTTTAAGTGATAGGTCGTGGGAGTAGTCGTTGTATGCAGCAGTTTCTCCTGGTCCAGTGATGATGAATCATGCTATGAGTCATAGGAGGTAGTGACGAGTTGTGGTGTCATCCATCCCAAGGAAGTACAAAAGCAGATGGAGGGTGTGCTGACCCATACAAAAGTCGTGATTGGATGGTACGACTTGTGGTTAGGGGTTGTGATTTGAGTCTACTGAGGGAAAGTCGATGCAACGAGTCATGGTACGACTCATTATAGGAAACCACAAGTTGTGGTGAGTGTCCCTAGTTTGAGAATTAGAGAATCAGAAAGTGGGACTAGCAAGCAACGAAAGGAAACCATGAGTCATGGTAAGGTGGTACGACTCGTGGTGACTGGCAGTCAGCTTTTTAATTAAATTTTCCCAGGGGTATTTTTTTAACTTCTTATGATTCTAAATTCTAAGTGAAATCATTTTGTATTTCTTAAAGAGTGTATTAATGGGTTTAACCTAGACTAAGTCCTTATTCTTTCAAAAACAACAGTAGATTGAAGGTTCTCTCAAGATCAAGGTTAGGGTTCTTCATCAAATCTCTTCAAAACCTTTATGGTTTTTTTAGACAATCCAAGACTCAGTTACCCAGGTAAGTAGGGTTATGAATGGGGGAAATTATTCCACCCTGATGCCCAATTCATTGATTTCAAGTCTCCAAGCATGTCCTGTTAGAATTCTAGGGTTTAACCCAATTCAATGCAATCTTCCACGCTATCTCTATGGGTTCAATTCTCTTATATCTCAATTGATGTTTTATGGATATTAGGATAGATTTGACTCTCAATTTACTTAATGCTAATATCCAAAATATATTCTTCATGCAAAGAATATACACGATCGAAGTATCAGAACAAGTAACCCGATGAGTGCCGGGGTCGAATCCTACTAGAACTAGGGAATGATAGTTACAAGTTTCGGTTGAGAAATTGACGTTAGATTGCACCACCCAGAGGTAATATAGAAACAAATAAAATAGGGGGGGTTGAAATCTGCAGTGAATTGTATTGGGTGATTTAGTGAAATAAAACAACAAGATAAGCTAAGTTGTCAACATGAGTGTGAAAGACTAGAGGTGCGGTGTAGATGAAATACTAACTAGATCGGGACATGCCAGGTTATCTTATGAGTTAAACAAGAGTAAATAATCTATGGAAGTGGGTAATTGCAGCTTTTCAGCCTTTAACTCTTACAAGAGTTTTGTCAAATCTCTAGTCACGAGCTAGCTCAATCCGATTTGATTTGGATTAGCAGTTGCACTAATTTCTAACTATTAGCTGCTAATAAGGAATGAGAATGCAATTTTAGCTATGTCTAGCCCAATTTCACAATCTCTTATCCAAACCCACTATTAAATCATGCTTAATTACTCTTTTACAAGAAACAATCAAGCAAGAATAAATAGACCCATATCATGATCAATGGACCTTCCTTTATAGATTGAAGAGAATCTAATAGATTTACACTTATTTGAACAATATAAAGATGACTCTAGCTATACCCAATCTAATTAAGTATTCATCATCACACACCTCTAGTTAATGATTTAGCTACTAATGATTAAGAAATTCAAAAACACATTCCTCAATAGCTTCATTGAATTTAATAGCAAGAGTAGAAAAATTAACTTCACAGGATAATCTACAACAATAGATGAAACTTACTTGTACAAAGAAGAAATAGAGCAAAGTACTTTTTTGAAATTTTCCAATCAAAATCTCCCTACTACAACTAAGAGAATGTTTTGCAGCTAAAAAAGGGAAACAATGATGTGATATATGCTTTTGCTCTCTCTTAATATCTCTATTTCTATCTCTCCTTCTGCCTTCCCTCCCTATACAAAGCATTTTTTCTTCTATTTATATCCTGAAAAGTCAGGCACTTTTTATCTCTTTTCCCGTGTTGGACGTCTATACCCCTAAGCACCATTCTGGAATCGACAAAGGCACCGGCAGTTTGCCGGTTACAATCTGTGAATGTCGGGTATCTTTTCTAAGCCCTTACTAAATTCCAGTGAACATCGGTGGTTCACTTGATGTTTCGCCAATGCCAATCTGTGATCCGCCGACTCTTTAATCTACTTTCTAGAACATTGGGTGTCTTTCGGCGCCACCTCTATTCACAATTATACCTTGCCAATCACCTGAACTATGAAAACCCAAAATTATGCTCACCACACTTAACGAAAAAGAGAAGAAAATATCCCAAGAGATCAAAACAAAGAAGATGTTTCAAACAGGCTACCACTTACAACCAATCAAAGCTTATGAAAGCATTCATTTAACAAAACAAGGGAGTTGCTCAACAATTAAACACATATAGCATCTTAAGTTATAATCAATTCATATTCAAAGATTGCCTTTGAGTTTACCCTCCTCGTGCCCTATTCCCACATTAACTCTGAATGCTCTTGTGTCCCCAAAAAGGAATGATGTCACTTACTAAAATAAGATCCCTATTCTTTAGGTCATGTGATTACTTGAATGCACAAAAGGGATTGTTTGGAAGAGGCACTCACACTCACTCTTGCCCTTCATGTAGTTTGCCACCAATGTAGAGTAGCTACACCTATAATCATTTATGGTTTTCGGGTTATCATGTATTCTCGGGGTAAGGGTAGGATAAAAATTTGTCTATAGTGACTAGATCCTCCCTAATGCTTTTTGTGAACATACCTTACATCAACTCCTTCCACTCACTTCACCTTGTTTCACTTCTTTCCTTGTTTATGAATTTCATTTCTATAACAATGTAACCCCTTTGGCTTTCACAACTAACCTTATTACCTCAAGAGCAAACACCAGTTCACACAAATTGTCTTGCTCTTTTTGATTTATCCTTCGGTGCATTTTGACACGATGTGGTGTTCCCCTCACACTATAATTCTTATCTTCCCTCTTTGTTTTGCACACCCCAAACTTAGGCTTTTGCCTCATTTTTCAAAAAGAAAATTTATCACTTTCTTAGTCTTTAAGCCTCATTTCATCACTTATCTCGTCACTAGCATTTAGGGAGAATATAGGCCAAAGAGAGGTATTAAGAATGGTCCTAAGGCATGTAATGTGGTTTCCAAAGAAGGGGTCTAAGGCTCAACATTTCTAACAAGGATCAATGCTCATGTATCGCATATGGGTGACGTGACTAGACAAAGGAAAGCCTAAACTTATGTTCCTGGCACAACTACATCTAGAATTTTACCTTGAATCACATTTGGGCCAAGTTCTAGACAAGATATAATGCATGAGATTCATCAAATATTTCCTCACTACACAAGGCATCACCCTTAAAGGATGTACAAGAGTCATTCTCAACACAAGATATCAAATCAGGGCATCAAAGAAAGCAAACATCATAAGTCAAGCAAAGAATTTACAACATATGACAAAGAATGCTATGCTATGTGTCAACACTTGCTCATTATCTACCTTTTAATGCCCTTGTTTTAGAATTCCATTTCAACAATTTGTCTATTTTTTAGGTGGTGCCTCTCAAAACAATCTTCAACAGAGACTCTAGGAAACATGGCATTTTCCCTTAAGAATGTCACCACTCAATTTATCATCGGGAAATATCAACCCACTTCGATTAAAAAAAAAAGAATGCTCCACGGAATAAATCATGGTCAAAAGAAAACCCTCGGATTTTAATTTCTACACTAGTATTTACAATGGAGAAAAAGGAACAAGACTTTGGGGTCATTTCATTAAAGATTTTCAATATTTTACAATTGTAAACAAAGACTCCATTTGGTCACTAATCATCAACCATCAAGAGCATTTTCAGCACCCGAAAAATTTCAACATCCAAAGAGTAAGAATAATCCCACCCCCAAACTTAAAATAGACATTGCCCCCAACGTATCTAAAGAAAAAGATAAGAAAGTGAAAGAGGCTTCCTGAGTGAGTTAGTGATTGGGCCGCGACTTCCAAGTATATGTGTCAGTATCAAAATGCCAAGAAGTTGTCTCTTGAGCCGTAGGTTGCTTTGGATCGGGTGGAAGTGCTAGAGGTTGCCTGGGGCCTTGCACTACCCAATTGTCCGTCAAAGTGAGAATCTCATGGTAAGACGTCATTTCCCCTCCACCTGGTGTCCAGGAAGGATAGACATCATACACCGAGCACATTGGAGGTGGAGGAGGGTGGATATGATAGGGCTCCTAATCCGAGACTAATTCTGACTCACTTGCATAGCCTACCCACCAATCATCTGGCGGGCTCCTCGGTGCTCCGGGCACCACCTCAGGTTCACAAAGGTTTGGTTGGCTAGTAGATGGAGGTGTAGTGAGAGCAGCCACCTCTTGTTTCAAAGCACCCACTTTTCTTTCAAGGATATCAACTGTAGATCATAGGTTGGCAAATTTATCTTTGGCAGGCTGCAATGCTTTCTTGATGGAACCATGGATCACGGAGGGAAGAGCCTTTGCTAACCGCACCAGCTGGTTCACATGCATTTTGTCCCTTTGTGCAATATTGAGCAAGTCAGGAGGTGGAGGATTTTGGGATTCAACTGTATGGAGTGGGGCGGTTGCTATGTGAGTGGATGTTGAAGATGATAGTGGAGTCATTGTCCCTGTATACTTTGTCCGCTTCATAACTGGAGCCTCTTTGTCGATTTTGGTGGCCAATGTAATCACACTGTTGGCCTGTATAGTCCTATCCAACGGCCTGAACAAAGGACAAGTCTCCTACATACATATCATACTGACCAGGTTAGTGAATGGCAATAATATGGCTTGTTCCTTGGCCTTCCGTTTGAACTGATCAGCAATAATCTCCCCCACATTGATGTGTATATGATCCATTATGCAAGCAAGGAGAATGGTAACATCAATTGGAACTTCCGATGTATTTTGGGAGGGTATTAGCCTCGAACATACCAAATCTAACCACGTACATGCTTCAAATTTTAGATCACAATAATGAATGAGGCCCTTAGAACTAGCCCATTGTGGTTGACCTTTTTCAATCAAGTTAGCTACCCATTGGAATTGGTTAGCTCTATCCTCCACTGTATTTCGAAATATTTGGTGAGATGGGATCAGCTTGTCCCAATAAATTGAATTGATAGCTTCTTGAGTTATAGGCATCTCTTTCCCTAGCACCCATACCGATGATAGGCATGACAATGCTTCAGTGCATCCCCTACGCTTCAGTAGTTTTTTCCTTTCCCTATATGACGCAAAGAATTCCTACACCAGCTCTAGAAGGTATAGGTCAACTGATATGGTAAATGGGCGCCAATCGCGCATCCCAATTTGGTAGTAGATATCTGGGCATGCATTCTTGAAAGATTTTGCATCAAACTCGGCTTCATCATGGATGACACACTTTTCCTTAAAAGAAATATAAATCTCCTCCATTCCTTCCAGCCCGAACCAAACTTGAGGGGTATTTTTTGGTGGGCACTGATGCGTCACCTGTATGAGAGTACGGGGGGATAGACATGATGTTGCAAATGTGGGTTAGTAGTGTGCCATTATTTGTAACTCAATATCTATATTTCTATCTCTCCTTCTGCCTTCCCTCCTTATACAAAATACTGTTTCTTCTATTTATATCCTGAAAAGTAGGGGACATTTCATCTCTTTTCTCGTGTTGGATGACTATACCCTTAAGCACAATTTAGGAATCGACCAAGGCACCGGCAGTTCACCGGTTACAATTCGTGAACCATCAGGTAAACCCTTACTAAATTCCAGTGAACATCAGCGGTTTACCCGGCATTTCGCCGATGCCAATCCGTGAACCGCAGGCTCTTCAAGCTATTTTCCAAAACCTTGGGTTCCTTTCGGTGACTAGACCGGAGAATCTCTTCTAGAAATCCGTGAACCGCGGTGGCATTAATCTTCAGAGGTAGTGATGTTCGGCCTTTGGCTGGCGTTTCGCCAGTTTTCACTTGTGGATTCTCGATTTCCTCTCACTCCCTTCTTTTTGCTCCATTTTTCACTTTTCTTTACATTTATTCATCTGCAAACAATAAAATCAAAAAGGGCATAAAATCTATAGAATCAACTCAAGAACTAAGCAAAAACTCAAGTTTTAGAGCCTCATGAGTTGGTAAATTACCAACTCATCACTTTTTAATTCATGATTTCAAGTTTATGAGGATTATACCCTATTATACATGATTTATGAAGTTCATGTTTATGACCCTATGATTTCAAGTCATGATGTATTATCCAAAATATGTATGAAAATTTATGAATCTTAAGCCTATGAGTTTAGTGATTTCAGGTTATGAAGTGTCATTCAAGCATGTATTATTTTCAAGAAATTCAAGTTCAATTGTCATGGACAACTCTCTGGCATCTTTTAATGAATATCTCACACATGTCAAATATGATTATGATTTCATGTTTCGGCTATCCTATGCAAGTTCAAGTATATTTTCACGATAATGATTATGAGTAGTGTATGTTTTCATGAGTAGTGTCTAGCACCGAGTAGGCTAGGGGTTCAAGCAAACCCTGAGTCTCAGAACTACGTGCCACCGTAGGTATATAATGATGTTCAAACCCTACGGGGACTCACAAGTGGTATCACATCTTAATCTTTCCTTGCCTTTGAAAGCTTGGGACGACTCTGCCTACTTGAGCGAGATAGTTGAGTTATCATGTAATCTCTATCATGATAGTGTTGGTTATGACAAAGTCTCCCATTGTTCATCATGTTTTCAGTTACTTTTGTTCATGTCTTATGATATTATGTTTTATAGAATACTAGACTCATTGACTAGGTAGTGAGTTTTAACTTATGATTTCATGTATGGTACACTATATGATTTATATTTTTAACTTATGATGAATTTCCTATGATTATGATTACTTCGGGAATATGGGCTTTAGCATGTTGTCCTTACTCTCATGGTTTATCTTGTTTAATACTTGTGATTTTAGACTATCGTTTTACTAGCATGTTTTACTTCTCCACATACTCAGTATATTCAAATTACTGACTGCATACTCTATGTTTATTGTCTCATGAAATAGGTTTGGGTGATGCATTTCAATCCCGTTTTTATCTCGCTCTCGCACAGTCCAGCTCTATCTTAGTTTTTGTGAGTCCTCATGATCCGAGGACATCAGTTTTGATTATTTCTCTTTTTTTCATGTCTTTTGGTTTCAGCATAGCAAGCTAGTTGGGGGTGTTGTCCCATCAGCTCATCAGATATTTAGAGGCTTTTCAGATAGTTTTGTATCAATGATTCAACAATATTGACTCATGTTTATATTCATATAGTTCTATTATACAAACTTCTGCTTATATTATGTTTATGCTTTATTTCCACTTAGAAATTCTATTATTCATCGTATGCATGTACCATGGATTAACTTGAAGTCATTTGTGGTTCTAGGTCCTGTGTCGTGGTCCAGGGTCCCAGCTCGGGTTGTGATAGGACAGCTTGAGAGGCTCAAGAGTTCTTTCTCTAACTCTTGTTTTGAATTTCTTTCTAAACATTGGGGACAGTGCTTTGGTCTAAGTGTGGGGTGGGAGATAGGAAATTTCCCTGTTTGTTAGTAGTTGTTGTCTTTTTAGGATGGGTTCCTCAGTATTTATTTCGGTTCTTTTCCCGAGGATAGTCCCTTATGAACTGACTAGAAATTTTTTAGTTGCGTCAATCATAGGTAGTGTAACTTCTCGATGATGGATAGCTGAAAATCTTCTTAAGAGAAAACGTATAAAAGGATAAGTCGTCACGACCCGAGCATAGACCCGGAACACGGGACAAGGGACCCTAAGTCGATCCATAGCATAAGCATACAACTAACTCATTTGAAAACTAAATAAAACACGAATATAATCTCAGCGGAAGTCTAAAGAAACATCACATAAGAGTAAAAATCTAAAACCGAATACATGACTAAGTCTGAAAAGCCCCTAATCTAGACGAGCTAATGGGATAAGACCCCAACTAGCTCCATAATGCTGAAACTGAAATATATAGGAGAAACTGAAAGTCTAGTCCTCGGAGAATGAGGACTCACCAACTTTAACAGGTGCAACTTTGAATAAGCTGACTAAGATCGAGGCTGAAGCTGCGAGCCGGGTCCTGTATAATGAGATAATACAACATAGAAAGTATGCGGTCAGTATGTGGAATGTACCGAGTATGCAAGGTAAGTAAAACTACTATAATAAGTAAAATCATCCGAACAATTCATTTCATAATATAAGCTTTTAGAAAATTGAGAGAACTCACATACATTCTTTTGAAATCATAATCCCTTCATGATGTGAGAATGCATAACTTTATAACATCAACTAACACGAATGACTCAAACCTGAGATGCAACATTTATAGAAAAGATGAACATTGAGTCAAACCTTACTTTTAGAACATGCATGCATACATAGTGATCATGAGTAGTTAATATGCAAATATGAATCATATGGTCAATGGGAGACTTTTCACTTAATCGACAAACCACGATAGAGCTTACATGGTCCCGACTATTACACTCAAGTGGGCAGAGCCATCCAAAACCTTGCCAGGGCTAAGGACTCTACCATGATATCGATATCAAGCTCATGGGCCATTAAGGCTGGGGATAGCACACACGGGAGGTCCCAAATATAATAGAATCAACCTGCATTGGCACGTATTCTGGGGCATGTCGTTGTCAACCCTTAGCCCGCTCGGTGCTAGACTCTTCTCCCAAAACATGCAATGCTCTACATCGTATATAACAAAGCTCAATATCATCTATTGATGAAGATCAACATGAAATCATACATGACTCAACATCGTATGCAATGAAGCTCAATTGACAAAGCTCATTAATGAAATCATGCATAGACTGGACATCATATGAAAATGAAGCTCAACATTGTCCTTCTACAAAGCTCAATGGTGCCATACATCTCAAATATAAATTCATGCCTATGAGAAGCTTTATTTCAAACATACCACAAGCTCAATCATAGGTGGGAGCATCTAGTCCAAATCATGTGATAAGCTACATGTAGAAGTATTTACTCGACATACCACAAGCTAGAATTTATAATAAGAATTGGAAAATTTCTCTTTAAACAATCTAGTAAGCATATGTTGGGAAAATCATCGCTTTAATCATCATGTGGGTATTACCCAAATCTCTATCATTTCAGAATCCAATCAATTCATTTAGGAGACAACATCAAAATCATGGGTAGTTTTAGAAACATGCTTTTCATCATTAACTTCATCACCACTACACATTTACCATAAATTACTCCTTTTATGAACTCTTCACCCTTGGGCATTTTAGATTCAATTTTTAGAAAAAAGAAACAAATTATAAGAGAAACAAGTTAGAATCCAACCAAGCTTCGTAAATCATCATATCAACTCAATCTAATCATACCCATAAATAGAGATATAAAAATCATGCAATTGATCAAAACCCCATTATTGATTATTCATAATTTAACACTAATTGATAGTAATTGGGCATGGGTGTGGAAGGAAGACACCCATTAAAACCCTACATACCTGGAAATGAGGAATTCTATCACCCTTCAATTGCCCACAATCAGATTCCAAAGGAAACCATGAATATATCCTTGAATCCCCCTCCTTCAAGCCATCAACCATGAATGCTTTGGGAGTATTCACTTAGAATAGGTCTTCCCATACTAAAACCCTTCCAAACGATCCCTAAACGACGTAGTATAGAACCTTAGGACTAGGAAATGACCGAAATTCCTTTACTGAATTCGCTGAAAATTGATCATTGGGCCAAACAACGGGTGAACCAATGGCTCATTGGAGGATAATATGACCCGTGGTATCTACCCGTGCTATGCACTGTCCCATTCATATATCAGAATCAAACCACGGACGAAGAGGACGAGTCATTCTAGGCTCCAACGGGTCGTTGAACTAGTCATTGATTGCTCCACCCGAACCTTCTGAACTTCTATCCAACGACCCTCACCATGGCTCATCATACACTTCAAAGGGTCGTGGTTACTATCTGTCCTTTCTCACTGAGATATGGGCTCCCTTACCACGGTTACCCACTATGGGCCGTTGCATGACCCGTCGTATCTTCCTACTGCCAAGTCCACTTCCTAACACGACGGTTCTTGGTTACTTACCACGAGTCATTGAATCAATTATTGTTTCCCTCTTGATTCTAGCCACCTGAACCCACGACCACCAACGATGGTCCGTGGTTACTTACCACGGGTCGTGGTACTTGTCGTCCTGCAACCTTTTTCCCAACTTATAGCAGTTTTGTCTTTTAGCTTCCCGGGTCTACTCCTAACCACTTCCAGGTTATTACAATATCTTCCCCATGGGAACATTCGTCCTTGAATGTATGAAACAAGAAACAAATAGAAACATATAATTTGTCATACTCCAATGCTAATTATTTTAACCGAAATTTCATGAAATGACTACCTCCGAAAAGAACCACATAACTGAACTAAATTCAGGCATCACATACATATATCATAACATAATTCAAACTTGCGCACATGAATTGAACATGGAAACTGATTAGAGAATTAGGGCAGAACTGATACCTCAAGTCAGAACTGAGCCGGTAGAGAACAAATGTGAGTATCTAGCCATCATGTCCGCTTCGGCTTCCCACGTAACTCTTTCAACATGATGATTCCTCCATAAAACCTTAACTGAAGCTACCTCTTTGTACCTCAGCCTTGGAACTTGTCAATCCAAAATTTCAACCGGAATTTCTTCATAATTGAGGCTATCTATCAGAACTACCAAGACTGGATCACCCAAACACTTTTTCAAAAGCGACACATGGAAGACAGGATGAACCAAAGATAACTCCGATGGTAAGTCCAACTCATACCCACCTTACCAACTCTTTTCACAATCTAGTAGGGACCAACATAGCGGGGACTGAGTTTCCCTTTCTTTCTGAACCGCATAACTCCCTTCATGGGAGATACCCTTAGAAACACCCAGTCGTCCACATTAAACACCAATTCTCTTCTCCTCGCATCAACATACAATTTCTGACGACTCTGAGAGGTTTTCAATCGGTCCCTTATCAACTAAACCTTCACCATTGCCTTATGAACTGAATCTAGTCCTACCATAGATGCCTCACCAACCTCGAACCATCTGATGGGAGATCTGCACCTCCGCCCGTAGAGAGCATCGAACAGTGCCATCTGGATACTAGAGTGGTAACTACTATTATAAGCAAACTCGGTCAAGGGAAAATGATATCCCAACTACCTTTAAAACCCATAACACATGCCCTCAACATATCCTCAAGAGTCTGAATGGTTCGTTCTACTTGGTCTTCCGCCTGAGGATGAAAAGTTGTGCTTATCTTAACTCGAGTCCCGAGTCCCTTCTGAAAAGACCTCCAAATTAAGAGGTAAACTGGGTACCTATATCTGAAATGATGGAAAAAGGCACTCCATGCAACCGAACTAGCTCCCGTATGTACAACATGGAATAATCCTCTACCGAGTCAGTAGTTTTGACTGGTAGAAAATAAGCCGCCTTAGTTAACCTATCCACGATAACCCAAATGGAGTCATATTGCCTACGAGTCCGGGGTAAGCCTGTAATGAAGTCCATATTGATATCTTCCCACTTCCATGTGGGGATGGAAATATCCTGAAGTACGCCTCCGGGTATTTGATGCTAGACCTTCACTTGCTGGCAGTTTGGACATTTCGGTACGAACTCTGCAATATCTTCTTTATACCATCCCACCAATAGATTTCTCGCAAGTCCCGGTACATCTTTGTGGATCCTACATGAATAGAATATCTGGTACCATGTGCTCTATGTATTATCCGAACTCTCAATTCATCAACATCTGGGACATATAGACGACCCTTATATCGTAGCACACCATCTCCCCCTTCGGAGAAAACCTCCACTTTTTGACTCTGCACTGCCTCCTTCAGTTTTCCTCAAATTTGGATCCTCATCTTTCCTGGATTTAACATCAACCACCAAGGACGATACTGACTCGTTATACACAACAACACCGCCATTGATCGCGTCGATCAATCTAACTCCTAGCCTTGCAAGCCGGTGAACATCTTTCACCAATTCCTTCTTCCCCTTGTCCACATGGGACTCTCCATTGAGAGCCTACTAAGCGTGTCTGCAACAACATTAGCCTTGCCGGGGTGGTAAAAGACACTCATGTCATAATCCTTATGTAACTCCAACCACCTCCTTTTTCGAAGAATTAGATATTTCTGTGTGAACACATATTGCAAGCTCTTGAGATCCGTAAATGCATCCACGTGGACCCAATACAAGTAATGCCGCCATATCTTCAATGCGAACACCATCGCGGCCAGTTCAAGATCATAGGTCGGGTAATTCTTCTAATGCACCTTCAGTTGTCGGGAGGCATAAGGTATCACCCTCCCACACTACATCAACACACACCCAAGTCCAACTCTTGAAGCATTAAAATACACCACGAAACCATCGGTACCCTCAGGTAGGGTCAACACTAGTGCCGAAGTAAGTCGAACTTTCAACTCTTGGAAGCTTTTCTCGCAAGCCTCCGACCACTGAAACTTCACTTTCTTATGAGTCAACTTAGTCAAAGGCGCTGCAATGGATGAGAAGCCCTCAACAAACATCCGATAGTAGCCAACTAAGCCCAAGAAACTCCGAATATTCGAAGGATTCACTGGTCTTGGCCAATTCTTCACCGCCTCAATTTTTTGCAAATCTGCTTTTATGCCTTCGCTAGACACCACATAGCCCAAGAATGCCACGGAGTCCAACTAAAACTCACACTTGCTGAACTTTGCATACAATTGGCGATCCTTGAGGGTCTGAAGCAGTACTCTCAAGTGAGCGATGATCTTGGGCGTAATTGCATGCCCAAGTGCTACTTTATAACTCAATTTAGTCTTGTTTATCTACTTATTTATATACATTCTCATGTGATTTTATGTAAATGTGAATATATACTAACCAACATGATTAGTCCTTGTTTTTGAAGGTTAATAATGCATTTGAGGAACTAATTCATGATTTGGTGAAGTGGAGGAATGGAATCAAGAGCAAAACGTGAAAGTCAACAAGAAAACATGCAATAACTGGCACCCTACGTGATAGGGGCCGTGGCACGCTGCCAACGCGGCAACACTTGGCCGAAAATTGCATTTTTTGGCACATTCCAGTGAGTGTATGCGTTACCTCTATGTAACGGAGGCAAGGCTCCGCGTTCACCTCCATGACACATTGCCATTCCACCACAGGCAAAAAATCTGCAGATTCTCATTTACTATAAATAGGAACCTTTGCCCCAAAATTAGGGTACACGTGATTTTCTGGAAAAAATGAAGGGAGGCGCGAAGGAGACTTGGAGAACTCCTCTTGGGTCCATCTTTTCTTCATTTCTTTTCATCTATACTTATATGTAAACTACTCTAAACATGGTTTTGAGTATTTGTACAAACATGGGTGGCTAGAACCCTCCATCTAGGGTTGAGGCCATGGATATTATTTTATTTGCTGAGATTCATTTTAGGTTGAGTTATTAGTTGTTATTTTGTCTTACAATCTTTATTATTATTGTTTTTATGCTTGATCACCATGAAAACAAGTGGTTTAAGCTTGGGTGGAAGCTTGGAAGAGCAAACCTAGGTAAGAACATAAGAATGTAGGAAGCAAGTTCTTGTCTTTTGATAAGATTTGTGGTTAGGATAGGAATATACCTAATTTACCTTGTGTGGTTGATAAAATGGGAAGATAGAAAGACACCAACTTAGAATTGTACTCCACCACTTGTAGGAGTAGTTGTGAAGCTAAGTTTTGTTAAATGGTTGGATGTATGGAAGTCCCCAATCAAGGGCATGAACCCCATAAACCACATCCACGTAGTAAATTGCCCACGAACTAGAAATGATATCCTCGCTCAACGATGTAGTAGTGAGGCTAGTTTGTCGTGTTTAGAGGTTCGGAAGACCATGAACATGCAATTCCGATTATGTGAGACAACAATTGATAATTTCATACTTAACCCATTATGAATTGTAGCATTGCATGATTATCCGGCCTTAACACTAGTTTTGTTTTGTATTGCTTCCAGATTATTTCTTGTCACCACTAAGATTTAATTATAATTTACCGAAAACTTCTAAAACCGACTTCCTAACTAACAGTTGAACTTGATAATTTGCTGAACCAGTCCCTGTGGCTTCGACATCCGGCTCTTAAAAAGGGCCACTATATTACTTGTACGACCCGTACACTTGCAGGCTCATCAAGTGACATACTCCTTCTCGCTCCAAGAGTATATTAAGATGTCATCGATGAACATAATCACAAATATGTCCAAATATGGCTTGAACACCATGTTGATTAGGTCCATAAAAGTTGTATGGGCATTCGTTAGTCCAAAAGACATAACTACAAACTCGTAATGACCATATTGTGTTCTCATTGCCATCTTCAGGATATCACTCTCCCGAACTCTGAGCTGATGGTACCCAGATCTGAGATCTATCTTCGAGAAACACTTAGCACCCTAAAGTTGATCGAACAAATCATCGATCCTAGGTAAGGGATACCTGTTCTTGATAGTGACTTTGTTCAACTATCAATAATCAATGCACATACGAAGGGAATCATCTTTCTTCTGAACGAATAATACTGGTGCACCCCATGGAGACTGGCTTTTTCTAATGAAGACCTTGTCTAGCAAATCCTTTAATTGATCCTTCAACTCTTTTAGCTCGGCTGGAACCATCCTGAAGGGAGGAATAGATATAGGCTACGTATCGGGAATGAGGTCAATACCAAAGTTAATATCCCACTCAGGAGGAATACCTGGCAAATAATCAGGAATGACCTCTGAATACTCACATACTACTGGGACTGACTGGATAGTCAGGTTCTTGAACTCAACGTCCTTGATCCTAACCAAATGATACATGTAACCCCTAGAAATCATCTTCCTTGCCTTAAGGTAGGAAATAAATCGACCTACAGGCATAGCTGAACTACCTGCCCATTGTAAGATAGGCTCACCCGAAAATCTGAATTCTACTGACCGGGTCCTACAATTAATGGACGCATAACAAGCATACAACCAAGCCATGCCGAGAATAACATCGAAATCGGCCATGGCTAACTCTATCAGATCTGCTGAGGTGACCTTATGAAGAACTGATACCGGGCAGTCTCTATACACCAGTCTAGCTCTAATTGAGTCACCTACTAGAGTAGAAACTGAGAAGGGCACTAATGAGACATCGAGACTGACTCTGAAGCTACTGGCTATATAAGGTGTCACAAAAGATAGGGTAGCCCCCGGATCTTGCAATGCATATACATTAACATGGAAGACTCTCAACATACTGGTGACCATATTTGGTGAGGCCTCCTGCTCCTGACGTGATGCTAGGGCATAGAATCTGTTTTGGCACTGACCGCCAGCTGCACTGGTAGATGCCCGTGATGTGCTGAGCGAGGGGGTGGGGCTGCTGAGCTAGAAGCTAGGCCACGACCCCCAACCTGATCCTGTCTCGCTGCTGGAGAATCTATAAGCATTTATCCGGTTTGCCCGCACCCGAAACATGCACCCGAACCTACCAAGCACTGGCCTGCATGCCCTCGGCCACACTTGTGACAAGCTGGGACACCTGAATCTGTGGGCCTGCTGCTCTGACCCCTCGATCCTGATGCTCTCCCTCTCTAATCGTGCCTAGGCCTAGATGGCACACTCAAGGCTAATAAAGCTGGGGCAGATGACCTCTGGTGGGTCTGCTGATGGTGCCCACCTCCTGACTTAAGCCAAGGAAATCTGTGATCATCAGTCCTGGCCCTCTTGGCCTATCTCTCCCTCGAATGTGCCGCGTCCATCTACTGGGCGTACAACACCATCCAAGGAAAGTCCATGTCCTGATGGAGCATAGTAGTCCTGCATTCCTTATCCAAGTAACCTGCTATCCCATGCACAAACCTGCTCACTCGCGCCCTCCGATCAGTTACTAATTCAGGAGCATACTTCGATAGGCGGGTGAACTCAAGGGAATACTCTAGTACTATCATCCTCCCCTGCTTCAGGTTCATAAACTCTGCTTCTTTTAGCTCCCTCATCTCCAGAGGGAAGAACCGATCTAGGAATGCAACCTGAAACTTCTCCCATGTTACCAGACCTGCTCCAGCAACCCCGTTGTCCTTCCAATAACGGAACCAGATATGTGAAACCCCTTTCAATTGGTAGGAGGCCAACTCTATGCACTCAACACTACTCACCCCCATGACCTGGGTGATCTTGATAACCTCATCCATGAACTCATGTGGGTCCTCATCAACCTTGGACCCAAGAAACTCCGACGGGTTCATCCTTAAGAAGTCCTTGACTCGAGCTGCCGCTACACTGCCATTCTGCAGAATATGCGCAACAGCCTGCTGATTGACCTAAGCAGTGAAGGCCTGCGCAAGCATCTAGATAGCGGCCCAAAACTTAGCGTGGACGGCTGGCTCCGGTGCCTAAGGCTCCTGAATTGACGGTACCTGCTGATGCCCACAACCCAGGCCATCCTCGTGGCCTTAACCATCTCCATTTCTCCGTCCATTTACTCTTCGAGGATCCATACTCTACAATCGCGAATAGCACAAATTAGAGGGATAGAAAGACTCTTCATCGCATGACTTAGATCATTAAAGAAGGGTATTCGGTGTGTTATATGGGTATATAAAACAACACGCAAGTGCACGTGGTCGAACAAGTAGTAAGTGGCTTTAGTAAGCCAAGTATCGATCCCACAAAGACTTGGGTTAAGTGCAATTTGCTCAAGTATACTATATTTTACTTCTAAATATGCTGACAACAACGTAACCAAAAATTTGATAGTTTGTTTGATAAATTTTATACTAAAACTAAGAACAATTATCTACTTTGAATCTGAACTATGGATAAGAGCATGCTGAGGTTAAACGAACATGTAATGAAATTGATTATCATCATAAATTGGTTAATCTTTTCTTCCTGTTGCTAGCCAAGAACATTTGCCAAGAGATTAAAACTCTCGTATTTAATCTCACTTAAGAATCATGAATCATCCGTCTACATTTTTGTGATCAAATGCAATTCATGTTCTAGCCATACAATTCGGGTTCCTAAATTGACTAATACGACTTTCAGGTATATTTCTATCCTGAAAGCTAATCAAAACTCAATTTTCCCAAACCAAGTAAAGAACAATATCCTATTAATTCACAACTTTCCAATTTCGTGCTCTCTCGAGTGAAACCGGACTTTTTAGATGTACATTAATGTAGGCCACACACCAATGCAGTAAGAACAAGAATTAATAGAACAACATGGAAGAAAAGATGAAAAACCAGATAATCAATAATCAAATTTCATCACAATTGATCATAACCTCAGCAAGGAGAGGAATTAGCCACTCATTTGTGGATTAATCATCATAAAATGAGTGTTAATCATACAAGCAATTGAATTAAAGAAGAAAGAAAGAGAGAAAAAACCCTGAACTTTTTGTCCCTCAACTGCCTGTAACCCACATCCTTGCTCCACCAAGTCTGAATTCTGAAAAATTAACTTAAGTGTTCTATTTATACTACTGGGAATTTTTCCCGGAATAATGAACAACGTGTCACGGAGTTCATCGCGGAGCACTGCCTCCGTGACACGCCATGAACGCGGACCCTCACTGGAACTGGGGGTCCGGGAATTCAAGCTCAACGTGGCACAGCGTGCATCACGGAGCACTAGCTCCGTGCCATGGAGCAGACACGAACCTTCACTGGAAATTGGGTGAATGTTCCCCATCCAGGCAGAATGCCTCCGCGATGGCAGCATGACACAGCTCCATCGCGGAGCCCCTTTAATTCATGCTGTCCAATGCCTTTTCCCTTGCTCGCATCCAAGTCCAACTCCGATATCATCCAACATGCATTTTAGCTTACCGAAATCACATTTTACCTGCAAAACAACGCTAATCATGTTGGTTAGTATAAATTCACATTTTATTGCCAATAACATGAAAATGTATACACATTGATAGATAAACAAGGCGAAAATGATACTTTTGAGTATCACTTGGGCATATAAATCTTCCCAAGATCACTTACCCCACACTTAAATCCTTGTTCGTCCTTGAACAACAAACATACAATTCATGCAATTTATATCCCAACCTCGCTACTATGGTTACAATTTAGCTACGGTCATACCGATCATTCAATACTGCAAATCATCAAGAAAACATGCATGGTCTTAACAATGCAATGACCTTCAATACATTAAGACCTCCTAGACTTTAAGAATTGAGTCTCGATATTGGCAAACTCATGCAAATTAGCTGATCAAGATATCCGACACGATAATTAATCTTTCATCAAGCATGTGCCCTCACAACACAAGAGAATCTTCCCCTTTTTGCTCATATGACTCAAAAACATTCAAACAGGGGCATGTACACACAATTTCACTCTCTCTCCCAAAAGAATTCACATGCATCATGTCATGACCCATAAGCTTGCCCTTACTGTGCTACTCCACTAATATAAAGAAATGCAACGTAAGATCACGTAGGACTTTAATGGGTTGTAATGGATGCTATGGAACTAGTAAATATTGGATTAGCCAATAATAGCCACTAGCATCCTTAAGCGCCTTTTCAAACATCCCATCACTCATGGACATTGTTTCCCTTTTTTTTTTCATCATCCCATTCTTGATGATTTTACTTTAGTATGGCCCATTTCATTAAGCACACTTGACACAACAACAAAGGTTATTCATGCACCTTCATTATCGTTTATTTATAGCAAGTGCACCTTCAACCTTTTCTTTTCTTCCCTCACTCTGCTTTTCTTTTTCTTTTCACCTTTCTCACTCTTTGACACTTTGGGAAATGATTTTCTCTTCTTAAGCGCTTAAGAGTTTTGTATAGACTTTACGGCTAATGAAAAGAAGGAACTAAGCTCGGTTTACACTTTTTGGACAAAAGAAAGAAATAATCGACTAAAGGCTCAAAGGGCTGACTAGGGTATACAATCACAGAAAAGGGGGGTATGACAAGGAAAAAAAATAGAAACTCTCGGTTAAAACACAGAAATGCCTACATCCTTTCCTACAATACACCTCCTTCATTTCATTTTGTAGACACACCAGGCAAGTTCTAGACACTTCACAATAGCATGGAATATCAACACCTCACTTCACACTTTTTTGCACATGCTCGATTCAAGATGTATTCACAGACTCTTCAATCAGCTAATTGCATGAATTCAAACATTAAGCCTCAATCACACTGAATCGAACTCTACAACATAGGTATCTCAACATATTTACAAAATTGCATGCTTTCATACGAATCACATTTGCATTTTGATTATCATGTACAACACGCAACCAAAATTTCGCAACCATAGAGTAACTACAGGTTTCAGGATGCAATCCACCAAAGAAAAAAACTGAATAATTAATCGAAAGAGAAAAAAAAACTACTCCTAACGACTACATTTCCCTTAAGACGGTCGTCATCCATCAATCATAGGGAACAGTCACTAGCTATGACTTCGGTTCAATGGGACTAATCTCGGTAAAAGAACCGAAAACAAACGCCGAGAAACCCAAAATAAAAATAACGAAAATATCGATCATTTCGATAGAAAAATTATTTAGAGAATCAGAATCAGCTAGCAACCATTCAACAACACACAGCAATTTCACAAATATTTACAGATACAGAACAATTCTTAAACAATTCACAAATCACAGGGATAAAAAACATACACAATAATAGAGGAGAACATACAAGCAAAACAGCCCAGCCCAGCACCTAACTACTCCCACCCCACACATAGTCTGAACACTGTTCCCAGTGTTCACAAAAATTCAAAATAGCACAAATTTGGGTAGTGGAACTCCCTGATCAGTCAAAGTATTCCACTTCTTCATCGGGTGCTGCTGCTTCATCTCCCATATCCGAGTCGCCTCTGTCGTCATCATCGGACTCCACATCAGAGTCCTCCCGATGTGTCTCCTCGTCTGTGGGGACGTCATCGTCTGTGGGCTCTACAAATGCTAGCCCCACTCGGCATAGAGCCCTAGCATTTTCGCCGAAGGGGTAATCTAGCTCGAGCTGCCATTGCTCCTCCTCCGTCGCTGGCCTCCCACCTATCCTCAGCTGGAGAATCTGCATCCCATACATCCGAGCCATGCACTGGTCATCACGAGCATGTCGCTCGCCAAGTGTAAGCACTGGCCCGTGGGTGGTGTTGGGAGCCTTAGTTTTGGTAACATCTAAGGCCCGCCGCTCCAACTGCGGGATATAATCGAGGGCCTCCTTCTCAACATCGAGGCCCCTGAGAAAGGTGGTGAGAAGTCCACCCAAACCATACCTGTGCCCCTGGTGCAACCGGGCTCTTTTCATGGCGGATATAATAACCGCCCCGACATTGATCTCCACCCCTTTCATCAGGGCGTACACCAGGCAAACACGATCCCGGGTTACATCAGTCATATGTACCCCCGGGATGAGGCATGAGCAGACTATCTTCAGCCAGATTCGGGCTTCTCTGTTCATCTGTGAATAGGGTAGAGTCTGGTGGTAGCCCCTCTCTTTGTGTCTGCTCCATCTAGCTGTTAATCGGGTCCCACATAGTGTGCGTCTGATGTCCGCATACGGTGGGGTAATGTTCAGCTGTCGGAGGACGTGGGCGTCTGTGTCCCGCGCTCCTATGATGGTATTGAGATGGTGGGGCTCCAGAGTGACTATTTGCCCTCTGATATTAATGGTGTGGCTTCTGATTGACGGGTTCCAATTGGCATAGAACTCCTGAACCAAGTGCAGATTGCATTCCTTGGGCTCTTCAAAGATGAACTTGAGCCCCGCTGCCTCGATCCGGTGAACCATCCTGGGGAACTCCTGTGCCAATGGCTCCCGTGCTATATGCTCCTCGGGGAAATATTTATTTTCTTTGTGCTTGGCGTACCACTTTTTCCCCTCGTCGGTCACCCATCTTGTTCTGTATTGGCGGCGCTGGCCGCATGGAACTGCTGGTGCAGCTGGGACTGTTGTGCCCAATATGAGTCGCTTACTTCCGTTGCCTGAAGTTGATGCACCTTTCCCTTTCTCTTGCCGGCTTGCCATTTTACCTGTCAACCCAAGTAAACAAGCTCAATGTTAAGCTAAATAAATATTAACTTCGGCTAAGGTCGGGTTACACTAAGTTACCCCAGACTTAGTCCTTAGCTACAGTTCCAACACTACGGCAAGAATATCTTTATTTACACAAAACAACCAACTATACAATCATGCTTAGTGCGTTCGAAAAATTCGACGGTATAACTTCTGCGTACTACTCAGATTTCGTACAGCTAATCACAATCACTACCATCACTAGCATTTTAACTATTGCACTTAGCCAAGAAAAACAAAGAAACAAAAATAACAACAAAAATTTATATACATAAACCTATCCAACCAACCAAATTCGAACAAATTTCAACATTTCCCCCAACCCGAGAATCCATCGTCTATTAACATCCTAACAATGTGTACATTGACTCATCTCATTCAACACATACACCTCGGCATAAAATTCACGAGTTCAATACATTTCCAACTTCAAATTCAACAACAAGCCCTAGAATTAATTTTATCAATCAAATTCGAATAATTTATACAATTGACAGGTTCAAACAATCATAATGACATTCTGAACATTTATCAATCAACAAATAACTCGAATTCATGCTTAATTACTATATAGGGCGATTTAGCTCACCTCCCATGCTTAATTTCGAAGAAAATCGACACGAACTTGAGAGGGAATCGGAAAACATACCTTGAAGTTGAAGAATCGAAGAAAACTCGGTAATTTGTTGCCTTACGCCGTGGCACGTTGATGGGGGATGATTTTTGGGGGGTTTGGTCGCGGAGGAATTAGAAAATGAGGGGAAAAGGGGAGGTTTCGGGGTTAAAAAGGTAGAAAAATACGCGGGTCACTCGGCGACTCGGTGTGACCCGCCGCGATATACACGGCAACGTGTCACGGAGTGCATCGCGGTGCACTGCCTCCGTGACACGGAGCCATCGCGATAGCATTCTGGAAATTTTAAAATTTCTGGGTTATACCTCAACGTGTCACGGAGGGTAACGCGGAGGTCCTCCTCCGTGACACGGAGCTAACGCCCCAGCTCACTGTTTTCTACTTTTTATTAATTTTTCATACCTCGACTTTTCCTTCGCGATTCCGTGCACATTTTCCTCCGTTTGACCTGAAAATCATCTCACTAAACAAAATTGGTTAGAATTATAGGTTCCACCTAAATAAAAATAAAAACAATAACTAAAACGAAAAACTTTGTAGGAAATTAAGAAAAAGAAAAAAAAAATCTATTTACACTTTACAAAAAGAAAGAAAAAAATATTTTCACGGGTTGCCTCCCGTGCAGCGCCTGGTTTACCGTCGCGGCTAGACGTCATTTAAGCTCAATTGTCTGCTAGAGTGATGGACAATTTCTCTCTATCACCGTCCTCCCCCCAGTAGTACTTACACCTATCCGGTGGTCTACCCATTAACTCTCGAGAATCCTTCATCTGCTTTTCATCACCATGATCGATCACATTGATCACCGAGAGTTCTTCATGCACCGTCGGGAGCTTGGGTGCCTTGTACACATCGAACACCTCTACCTTGTCATGTGCTCGCATTGTAAGTTGCCCCGCAGCTACGTCAATTAGTGCTTTCCCGGTTGCCAGGAAGGGACGTCCCAAAATAAATGGGACTTCTGCGTCTGGTTCAAAGTCCAGAACGACAAAATCTACCGGGAAAATTAGGGAGCCAACTTGCACCAGATCGTCCTCAACAATGCCATTCGGCCTAGCTAAGGATCGATCCGCCAACTGCAAGATTACTGTTGTGGGTCTAGGACTCCCTAGACCCAATTTTCTGAATACCGATGAAGGCATCAAATTTATGCTCGCCCCCAAGTCACACAATCCACGAGCTCGAATGCTCTGCCCAATAGTAAGCTGGACAGTAAAACTTCCAGGGTCTTTTAACTTTGTGGGCAGTCTATTTTGGATCTGGGAAGTGCACTACTCCGTTAGAGCCACCGTAGCATACTCAGTCAACCGACTTTTGTTTGCCACGATGTCCTTTATGTACTTGGCATATTTAGGCACTCCCTGCAAGACATCAACAAGAGGTAAATTAACATGTACCTGTTTAAGCACCTCCATGAATTTCTTGAAACACGCCTCCTCTTTGTGTTTCTTGAGTCGTTGAGGGAACGGGGGTGGAGGTCTTTCTGATTCAGCTTCCTTGTTTTTCCCCCTTTCAGAACTTTTCTCCCCCTCAACTTCTGCTGCTCCCGAATGTTGAGGTGGTCTTTCTGGTTCCACCTCCTTCAGCTGCAAACCACTCCTTGTGGTCACTGCATTTACCTGCTTGGGATTCGAATCCGTGTCTCTTGGCAGTCCTCCTCTAGGCCTTGTATTTTGGGCACTAGCAAATTGCCCAAATTGATACTCAAGAGCCTTGGTAGCTAACTGATTATTTTTCACTTCGGCAGCCAATTTCACATAGTCAGCCTGCAATTGAGCTTAGTTAGCTATCATGGTCTTGAACATCTCCTCAATGCTGGGTGATGGTGGTGGAGGAGGTGCATTGTTGTTTCTGAATTGAGCTTGGTAATTATGTTGCCCTCCTTGATTCCTTTGCACACCCTGACCCGAGCTTTGGCCTTGATGGTTGTTGCTACCCCATGAGAAATTAGGATGATTCCTCCAATTTGAATTGTAGCTAGTACCATACTGCTGGTGGTTCCTTTGTGCATTACCCACAAAGTTTATCGAGTCAGGATTGGCTCCACAACACTCAGCTGAGTGCTCACTGCTTCCACACACTTCACACCATAATTGCTGGACTGCATTAACTGGAGCTTGAGATTGGTTCAAAGTCATGTTGCTGAAGTGGTTGTTCAATTGATTTTGCAATGCAGCTATCTGTACAGCGATAGCTGTGAATCCATCCACTTCAAGCACTCCTGCTGCTTTCCTTGTCCCACCTCTTGATGAATCATCATTCCATTCTGGATTGCCCTGTGAAATCCGGTTCAACAAGGTATACAGCTCCTCATAAGTCTTTTCCAAAGCTTGCCCTCCAGCTGCTGAATCTAGCAATATTTTGGTGTGGGGTTCCAAACCCTCAATAAATGTGTGCACCAACACATCATTGGACTGATGATGATAAGGACAGTCCCGCAACATGGATTTAAATCTCTCCCAGGCTTGATATAAATTTTCTACCTCTCTCTGTTTGAAACTTAGAATTTGACTTCTAAGTCTTGCTGTTTTACCAGAGGGAAAAAACCTTATCAAGAATTTCCGTGCAAGATCATCCCACGTTGAGATAGAATTTGGTGGCTTAGCTTTCAACCACCTCTTGGCTTCTCCTAGCAATGAGAATGGAAATAATGTAAGCCGGACATAGTCTGGTGACACTCCAGCGAGTATGTAAGTGTCACTTATCTCCAAAAAATTTTGGAGATGCTGTTGTGGATCTTCATGAGGGAGACCGGTAAATTGCCCACTTGTGTGCAACAACTGCACCATATTTTGTTGGAGTTCAAATCTCCCTCCAGGCTCTGGTTTGCGGATACTTGATGTAACATTATTGGCATGTGGGATTGCCACCTCGCGAACCGGTCGTGCTGCTGCTTCTTCAGGTACTAACACTGCCCTTACTACCGGTGGATTTTGTTGTTGCTCCATAATCGTCTGTCTGAGCAACTGCAGCTTTCTTTGTAGAGCTTCTCTCCGTTTACTGTGAAATATACGTTCTGGCTATATATAAGATTCCACCAGCTCCTTGTCTCTTGCCATTGTTCACAGCAATTAAGTCTGCAAAATACAGGCTAAGACCAAGTTGTCAACACTTAAGAAAAATAAAAATACAGTAAATTAACACTTAAAACAAATTCACCAATTGCCAAGTCCCTGGCAACGGCGCTAAAAACATGTTCGGTGTGTTATATGGGTATATAAAACAACACGCAAGTGCACGTGGTCGAACAAGTAGTAAGTGGCTTTAGTAAGCCAAGTATCGATCCCACAGAGACTTGGGTTAAGTGCAATTTGCTCAAGTATACTATATTTTACTTCTAAATATGCTGAAAACAACGTAACCAAAAAGTTGATAGTTTGTTTGATAAATTTTATACTAAAACTAAGAACAATTATCTACTTTGAATCTGAACTATGGATAAGAGCATGCTGAGGTTAAACGAACATGTAATGAAATTGATTATCATCATAAATTGGTTAATCTTTTCTTCCTGTTGCTAGCCAAGAACATTTGCCAAGAGATTAAAACTCTCGTATTTAATCTCACTTAAGAATCATGAACCATCCGTCTACATTTCTGTGATCAAATGCAATTCATGTTCTAGCCATACAATTCCGGTTCCTAAATTGACTAATACGACTTTCAGGTATATTTCTATCCTGAAAGCTAATCAAAACTCAATTTTCCCAAACCAAGTAAAGAACAATATCCTATTAATTCACAACTTTCCAATTTCGTGCTCTCTCGAGTGAAACCGGACTTTTTAGATATACATTAATGTAGGCCACACACCAATGCAGTAAGAACAAGAATTAATAGAACAACATGGAAGAAAAGATGAAAAACCAGATAATCAATAATCAAATTTCATCACAATTGTTCATAACCTCAGCAAGGAGAGGAATTAGCCACTCATTTGTGGATTAATCATCATAAAATGAGTGTTAATCATACAAGCAATTGAATTAAAGAAGAAAGAAAGAGAGAAAAAACCCTGAACTTTTCATCCCTCAACTGCCTGTAACCCATGTCCTTGCTCCACCAAGTCTGAATTCTGAAAAATGAACTTAAGTGTTCTATTTATACTGCTGGGAATTTTTCCTGGAATAATGAGCAATGTGTCACGGAGTGCATCGCGGAGCATTGCCTCCATGACACGCCATGAACGCGGACCATCACTGGAATTGGGGGTCCGGGAATTCAAGCTCAACATGGCACGGCGTGCATCGCGGAGCACTGGCTCTGTGCCACGGAGCAGACGCGGACCTTCACTATAAATTGGGTGAATTTTCCCCATCCAGCCAGAATGCCTCCGCGATGGCAGCGTGTCATGGCTCCATCGCGGAGCCCCTTTAATTCATGTTGTCCAATGCCTTTTCCCTTGCTCGCATCCAAGTCCAACTCCGATATCATCCAACACGCATTTTAGCTTCCCGAAATCACATTTTACCTGCAAAACAATGCTAATCATGTTGGTTAGTATAAATTCACATTTTATTGCCAATTACATGAAAATGTATACACATTGATAGATAAACAAGGCGAAAATGATACTTTTGAGTATCACTTGGGCATATAAATCTGCCCAAGATCAAAGGGAACATTTCCTAGAATATTTCGTAGCCTCTTCATCGTAAGTGTGGCGCTACACACTCTTGAAAAAGACTCTACTTAATGCGGCTTTCAGACTCCCTAGGACACTTCAAATCTATGGATCTGATATCAAGTTTGTCATGACCCGACCGTAGACCCGGATCGTAGACATGGGACAAGGGACCCTGAGGGACCCCAAGTCGACCCATAGTATAAGCATACAACTAACTCATTTGAAAAATGAAGAAAACATGAATATAATCTCAGAGGAAGTCTAAAGAAACATCACATAAGAGAAAACATCCAAAACTGAATACATGACTAAGTCTGAAAAGCCTCTAACATGGACGAGCTGATGGGACAAGACCCGAACTAGCTCCATAATACTGAAACTGAAATATATAGGAGAAACTGAAAGTCTAGTCCTCAGAGAATGAGGACTCACCAACTCTGAACAGGTGCAACTTTTAATAAGCTGACTAAGATTGAGGCTGAAGCTGCGAGCCGGGTCCTGTATCATGAAATGATATAGCATAGAAAGTATGTGGTCAGTACGTGGAATGTACCGAGTATGCAAGGTAAGTATGTGGTCAGTACGTGGAATGTACCGAGTATGAAAACTGATCACTGGGCCAAACAACGGGTGAACCGACGTGTCTTTGGAGGATAACACGAACCGTGGTATCTACTCGTGCTATGACCCGTCCCAGTAATATTTCAGAATCAAAACCATGGATGAACAGGATGATTGTTCTAGGCTCCCAGGGGTCGTTGAACTAGTAGTTGATTGCTCCCCCCGAACCTTCTAAACTTCTACCCGACGAGCCTTACCACGACTCATCGTACACTTCAAAGGGTTGTGGTTACTATCTGTCCTTTCTCACTAAGATCTAGGACCACAGTTACCCACAACGGCAACGACCCATCGTACCTTCCTACTGCCAAGTCCACTTCCTACCACAACAACAAATGATGGCTCGTGGTTAGTTACCACAAGTTGTTGAATCAACCGTTTTTTTCCTCTGGCACCTAACCACCTAAACCAATGACCACCAACAACGGCCCGTGGTTACTTACCATGGGTCGTGGTACCTGTCGTCCTACAACCTTTTTTCCAACTTACAACAGTTTTGTATTTTAGCTTCCCGGGTCTACTCCTAAGCACATCCAGGGTATTACATAAGTGTGGGGTTAGAAACCGCCACTAGTTAAACTCTTGATATCTAAAAAGATAAACGTCATGGGTAGTTCACTTGGAAAATACATGAAAATTTTTAAAATTTCACTAGACACATAGGGTCTTTAACCTAACTCGAATAATGTAGAAGGTGGGATTAATTATTAGAATTTATTCAATTTGGTTATGTGCGGATATATGATCATATGGGATGCCATTTTTGGAATGTATGTTCCATGTGAGGTGAGCTCTTACTTTGTTCCTCGCATATTTTAACATTTAGAACTTATCTGGTATGTGTATGAAATTAAACATGTTGTCAAAGCATAGGATATGATAAACACATTTTGTTGATGGCCATTTTTTGTTGACTTGTATGAAATCTACCCTTGCATTATCCATAGTTATCCCCTTTGAGCCATATGAACCTCTTTCTTTGACTAACCACATTATGAGCCTATCCCCTTTGTTATTATATCCCATATTAATTTGATCCAAAGAAGTCCTAACGCACTTTGAGATAGTGATGGTGAAAAGTGAGATGGAAAAATAAATTGTGTGAGGGAATGGAAATGTGGGAAGGAAAGAGAAATAGAGAAAAAGAGTGCCCGTGTGAAATAATGCTTTGTTTGTTGCTAGTTGGGAAGAAAAATAGAAAAAATAAATTTCCTTGATTGTATTTAAAGTGATAAAATATCATTGCTAGCAATATATCAATTGAAGAAATGGCATTGAAAAAGGAAAAAGGGAATAATTAAAGAAAGCTTAAGCATACGATGGAAATATAAGATTGTATAAGAAAAAGAGTGAAAAAGTTAAATCTAATATCTTGAAATGCTTAGGAATGGTAGTCATTATTTTCAAAATATTTCCTACTTGTCCCTTAGCCGAAATTACAACCTATGAATGTTCTTTTGATATTACTCTTTCTATGCTTGTTTGATGGAACATTATATTAAGGGAAAACCTATGATATGTTTTGTGTTTTTGGAATGTCTTTGGGGAGAGTGAGTGTGTCTTGATGATAAGCCCCCAATACTTCTTATGAATATGTGAGAGCAAAAAGGGGGATCCACTAAATGGTGAGGGCACAAGATGGTAAGAATTTGATGTACTATGTATTACATTGTTCATACAGGATCATATTGGCCTTAATATTTATCAAGAGTTAGTTTTAGAGGTTCTGTTGTTTCAAGTGAACTATTGTTGAGCTTATAATTTCCCTATATATGCATGTGGAGTGAATTGCTGGTCATGATTAAATTATCTAGCTAACTTGGATGTGAGTTCATAAAGTCAATTACCATTTAGATGATGAAATATTAGAATAAGGATAGTGAGTTGTTCTAGGACAAACATGGTTTTAAGTGTGGAATGGTGATTTTGAGCATATTTATACGTCCAAGTGCCACTTTTTACCCATATTGCAGCATAGTTCTAGAATAATTCAATTATATTTATGTATGTTTTGAATAAATTGTGCCCAATGACTAATAAACATGATTAGGCTATTTTAAGGTTGACAATACAATTGGATTGAGCTAAATTGAAAATGAATGTTACAGGCCAGATCATAGGATATTATAATAGATGAGCCAAAATTGGTGTTAGGAGTCAAATCTGTGCCTCAAAGATAATTGGTGTGCTCAAAAATGTGCCACGAAAAAATGGTTTGAAGTTGCAAATTGGAAGGCTGCAAAATGGTAGGCATTCGCGATATTGGCATGCCATGGAGCATAGTTGGAACGATGTCCTTTGTGCCACGCCAAGTAGCCTTAAGTTTCAAATGCTTAAACAATAGGCATTTGTGATAGCTCCGTACCACGGAGCTTGAGCTCCGTGTTCAACGGTGTGGCATGGTGGAGTGGTCACTCGATTGCATTATTCAACTCCTATAAAAATAGAACACATGGGAATATTTCAGGATGATGATTGATGTCTTGGGAATAGTAAAAATGGATAGAAACATTTTTAGGGTTTATTTTCTTTCCTCTTCTACTATTTCAATTTCGTTTATGAACAACTTTAATCTTGTAATTATAGTTTATACTATGAGTGGCTAAAAGCCCGCATTATTGGGTTGAGGCTATAAATATGATTGTATAGCATACTTTGGATTCGGGTTTAATTTAAGTTTGTCTATTAGAATTGGTTGTTCTCTTATTTTTATTTTTAAATATTTTGATGTTTGACAAGCATTAAGATAAACTTGAGATCCTTGTGTGAACCCACAAGGAGAATCATTAGGATAGAATAAAGAATATGAGGGACGGGTTCTTGTCCTTAAGAGAAATTAAATACTAGATTCGCATTTAGGATAGGAATATAGTTAAAATGCCTCATTTAGTTTAAAAATAAGATGACTCTTATAATACCTAGATTGAGATGTTGCATCACCACTCAACGATTGTAGTTGCAAAATCAATTTACGCAAAATATTAGAGGTTTGGAAGGCCATAGTCATACCATAATCCCATAAACCATCAACCAGATAGTTAACTTGGCTAATGAAAAAGAAATGCTATACAGGATTGCAATTCATGACTTAACCCTGGAATCCTAAATATTGATTACATCATCTTTGATTATCTCACAGGTTTTAATTTAATTAATTTTAGAATTATAAAACTTTAACTATTTTCAGTTACTTCTTCACTTTTCTGAAATATCAGTATTAATTAAAACAGAAAAGTTACTAAGCCACAAGTCCCTGTGGGTTCAATATTCGATTGAAATGAGCTTCTATATTACTCGACGAGCACTTATGTGTGCAGTTGTATAACACTCGAAAAGTTCCTAAGATCAAACCAGGGAATTGAAATGAAGAAAATAGGAAAACCTGCACCAGGTCACAGAATGAGTCATGGAGTGAATCATTGTGTGACTTGATGGGTCGTTAAGTGACCCATCGTGTGTGACTCAATTGGTGAGTATTGGGATTTCTTGGGGACTTAACAAGTTGGGTGATGAGTCGTGGTGCCACTTCACGACTCGTCAAGTGAGTTGTTGTCTGGAAGGGGTGAAAGGAGGGGAAAATTCCAAGGATGATGACGAGTGGTGGCGATGAGTCATTGTGACACCTAACGAGTCATTAGGTGTCCCATGGGGCGAGATGGATGGTTTAAAACATGAGTTTTACAAGGTCATGATGTGTGGTGAAATGATCTATTAGAAGTCATGATGAATCGTTAGATAGAGTAGTCAATTAAGCTCTAAAAGGAGGAAAAACCGCCAGTAGAAACAAGGGGAGGCCACGAGTCGTCCAGTGATCTAACAACTCATTAAGTCCCTCTTAGTGACTGGTAGCAGGATTTTAACTGTCAGTATTTCAGGGGTATTTTTGCAACTTCTAATATTTTAATTCCTAAACTACATCATTATGGGCACATTTATGGGGAAGTTAAAGGGGTTGATCGACATGTTCCTCTCATTCTTCCTCTCAATCCTCAGATTCAATACCTAGAAGTTCCAGACAGTTTTCTCAAGGCAAAGGCTAGGGCCGCAATCTTTCTTAATATTTCTTCCAAGGAATTCTACTCTAGGAATATGGAATTTCAACAAGGGAATTGCTCTTCCCTTCTGCCCCAAAACCTTTCTAAAATCTTTATCAGTTCTAGCCCTTTCGTATAAATGTTAGGGTTGTCTATCAGTTAGAATATGAACTTCCTTCTTGTTATAATTTTTATGATTCTTGAAAGTTGTTGTTAGTTATACTGTATGTTGATATCTCTTTCCATGAAATATGTGTTTTAGCCCTAGTTTGTAAAATGTGAATTTAAGAGTCATGCATAATTGTCCAGATACGAGTATTGCTTGATTCTGATAGTTCCCTTATGATCACCATGAATATGCAGTTATGTGATTCGAAAGTTGATCTATTGAGTAGTTAGTCTTAGTAAGTACTTATCCTTTTCAATATCTTATAGACATGTCAACTGATCAGTTGACTATATTCAGTCTCTTGTCGAGTTTAGTAAAACTTCGTAGTCTTAGTTATCAATGGTCAGGGTGTTCTTTAGATGGTTATGACACTTTCAGCTATAACAGCTCTGGCCAGTCTTAGAACTCTTAGTTTCAGTTATCAGGTCCTTCAGACTCTCAGGTTACTTCCAGATAAGTATTCCTGACTTAATCCTTGGGACATCTGGTTTGAGTTATTAGCCTAGTAGACACAGTTAGAAATTTCAGTGGGAGTAGGACTTAGCACCGCATGTGCCAGGGTTCAGCGCACTAAGGTTCCTAGAATTACATCACCACCATAGGTTTTCTATCCCAAATAGCATCAGAAAGTGATCACCCAGTTCAGTTACTATACCCTGGCAAGGTGTAGTGGGCCTTCCCCGATGGGGTGTATACATCAGACTCCACGTTTAGCTCGCATGGTTACATGTCCATTATAGTCTCTCCCATAGTATGGCACAGTATCTCTCCATCCAAAATAGTCACAGTCTTCAGTTCAGCTCAGTTATTCAGATTTCAATATGTAGTTATGACCCTTAGTCAGTACCTGTGTTTCAGTTATATTCAGTGTGTATCAGTTCAGTTGTGTATTTCTACTGTTCTTACTTAAATGTTGTATACTCAGTACATCCAAAGTACTGATGCATAAATTTTCTATGTTGTACCATATTATGATACAGGTGTAGATTCTCAATCATAGCATCGTCAGTAGTTCCTAAGAAAATTTCAGCCACATTATCTTTGGTGAGTCCTCATCTTTCGAGGACGAGGAATTAGTTCTATTTCAGTTTTCATGCTTTCAGATTTTAGATTTAGCTAGGGTTTTGTCCCAGCAACTCATCAGTTCCTAGATGACTTTCAGACAAAGTATTGTTTTAGTTTGTTTTGCAGTTGTTGCATAGAATTTCGTACCTTTCAGGCATTTCTTATTTTTGAGAAAGTTATTTAGTTACATTTCTCTCAGCTTCTACTTTTATTTAGTTCAGTATAACAGTGTGATGTTAAGCCATGGGTTAGCTTGGGGTCACTTGTGGCGCCAAGTACCATATCGCATTCATGGTGTAGACTCGAGTCGTGACAAGTTGGATGGAACAACGAAGTAGCCTATGAGGTGGATTCACCTCCATAGATAGTTGCAGCACATCCAGTCTTTCATGTGTCTATGCTATGAAAGTTTTTAGGATATCCTTCATATATTATCCTTACAGATGGCATTAAACTCTCAGATGATTTGTCATTTGAAAAAGTTCCAATGGACATATTAGATAGGAAAATCAAAAAGTAAAGAACCAAATATATAACTTCTATTAAAAGTACTTTTGGGGAGTCAGAATATAAAAGAAGCCACCTGGTAGTGTAGGCAGCTATGAAAGCCAAATATCCATAGTACTTATTCTAAGAAATGAAGGTTCTCATACAAACTCTTCCTTTTCTCATGATCACTAGATTCATTGTAATTGTCCATTTGCTTCTTGATTCTCATGCCACTTGTTTAGATACTTGATACATGTCTATAATTTTAGAGTTTCACATGCTCTTCAAAGTCGATCCAGTTGATGAGTATATGGTAAGACACAGTACTTGCTACAATTTTATTTGAATATAAGGCTAAGGAGAGCCTTATTTTTTTATCTATTGAGTGCTACATTAGTTTTCAAGCTTTGTGAGTGTGTATATATATATATATATATGATTTATGCTTATTAGAAAATTGTAGATAGTCCTGTTAACAAATAAAACTTTTGCAAAATTTTGGAAAAATCTCAGAGTTAGTTCTATTTTGAGCTAAAACCTACATTCAAGGACCAATAACCTGGAGGGGATAATATAACATCCTATAATTACTTGTACATGTACGACTAAGTTGATATCGATAGGACTTGAAAGATTTGAATGTATTTGGTCTTGAAAAACTATGTTCATAAGCAAATTAAAGCCAAATGTGGAAGTGTCATCAATTGGAAACAATACCAAGTGACCATGTTTATGGTCTAACTTTGAATGAGCGTATCTCCAATATATGAAGAGTTAGAGGTTGCACTAGTATCAAATTATAAGTCTTTGAGTCTATGTTCCATAAAAATAAACTTCTCATAAATTTGAGTTATATATAAAGTTTATCTATGTGATTTTCGAGAAGACGTTGTTGGCAAAATTTTCAGTTATAGCCAAATCATGTTTATACGACTAAGTTATATGGACGAGATTAATCTGGCTTGAGAATAAAAAGACTACATTTGCACCTAATGTCTAAGATATTCAACTATACAAAGTTAAGGTAATAGTTTAAGAGAACAATATCTGAAAAGAAAAATGAATGTGGGGCAGATTGAACTACTAGCTAGGACGTCCTACTTGTTTAGACGTCCTACTTTCTTAGACGTCCTACTTTATTGAGATATTTCTTGGACATACCACATGATTGAGAAATCTATATATATGGCCTACATTAATTGAAATAGGATTAAGAAAGACAAATAAGGATAAGTAGGTGTGTTACCTTCTTAATAAATACAAGGCCAAAAATTAAAGAAAAGTAAGTAGGTCAATCACCTACATAAAGGTTTTAAGGCCCAAAAGTAATAGAAAAAATGGAATTGGTGCAGCTTGATATTGGGCTTATTTACACACTTATATTCCATATTTTGCCCATACTTAGCTATGTTTTGAGAATAAATAATGTGTGATTGCCTTGGTTTTGTGAAAAAGAGCTAGCACATACGATTAGATGTTTGCAGGGATAAATGTCACTGGTTTTGACTTATTTGAGGCTTAAAAGAGAAAGTGTTACTCAACTGAACTTAAAGGGAGCAAGCGCCACAGAGAAATGGAGGTTGGCATCGCACAACCACACCTAGGCACAAGCTTGTGTGTCGCGCAGGGCATACCGATGCACCAAACTGCGCGACGCAAGGCCATAACAGTGCATTGAGAGGTGTGACGCGGACCAAGGTCTACTAAATCAAAGCCTGCAACTTCCAATCCCTGTTCAAGTGGGAACAGGTGGAGATTTATATTACTACTATATATACCCCCTCCTAAGACGTTTTTAAAGGACCAATCAGTTGTGAAAGAGCAATTCACCAATTATTCCTTGATTAATAGTGTAGTAAGTGTGGAAAATATTATTTCATATCATTGTTAAAGAATACATCAAGTTCTCATGATTCTAGTTAGTTTTCAAGATTTGTCAAACAAATTCATATTATTGTAAGTATTCATCATGACATCTTATAAATATTATTTGATTGTTTCTTCAAACATGAGAGGCTAATTTATTTAGCTAGGGTTGTGGAAACCATGATGGATTAACAGAACTAGGAAAAATAAAATAGTGATTCTTGAATGGTGAATTGAGTGGATTGTTATTCTCTTCATTTTAATTAGTTTGGCGGTTGCAAACGTTGAAACGTGCCTGTATCATCAACTTTCTCAACCAAAGAGGCAGATGTTAGGAAAAGAGAATAACAATGGAGATTTGAGGCTCCCAACCCTCATCTAACGTCTGAGAGGATTTAGAGTGAAATTCATCTATGTAGGTCGATAGACATTAGATGAACTTAATCGTCAGTCTTATAAAAATTCACCAAGATAGATTACTAATAAGATAAGCCTACTACGTTATGAAATCATGGGAAATACAATTCTATTTTCTTCTCATAAATTTGATAACGTCAACTTCTTATCTTAAAAATACTTTTTCTTTTATTGCAATTCCCCTTTCAAAATATTGACTACTGGTTATTTACTCACACTTAACATATTATTTTTGACCTATTCTCTGTGGGATCGACCCCAACCTAGTTAGGTTACCATATTTGATAGCAATCGTTTTAGATTTTATTGTGATGTTTAATTTGGGCATAATATCAACCGCTTTATACTTCATTACAAGGTGTAATTTGGGTGTGATCAAATTTTGGCGCCATTAACAGGGAAGACGGCTCATAAAGAGTTAATTGGTGTTTAAATCCTTATTGTAGTCTTTATTTCATTATTTAAATTCTTTTTGTTTTTATTTTTGATTTGTCACAGGTTAGCAATGCAAACCCAGTGGCACAGCTTAACCTCCCTTTGAAGGGAGAGTTGACGGAGGCACAGTGGCTTGAAGTTGCGCAACTGGCAAAATAAGCTCAAATAGAAGACACAGCTTCGAGAGCTGATGCTGTGCAATGAGCTGCCTCCTAGGTAGAATGAAACAGACAAAACCCTCCTCGTCATCATGGACATAATGTCATACGAATGTGCTCTTTGAATGGGAGTTTGATCAGGAAGAAGTTGGTTATGCTGGAGCCATTTTTCTACTCCCATTTCCAGCTAATGCTAAGTTTGATGTTACAAGTACAATGATGCAATTGCGAAGCATGAAGGGCTTGTTCAACGGTTTGTTTGGGGAAGATCCAAATCATCACTTAATAAATTTCACTGAAATCTACAATGCACACAGACTGCCACGAGTCACGCAAGAGGCTATTAAACTCAGATTATTTCCTTTCTCACTGATAGGGAAGCTACTTTGTGGTTGAATGAGCTCCCAAATAAGTCTATCACCACCTAGGAAGAATTGATTGTAGCTTTCTTGGAGAGGTTCTTCCCATCCTCACGGATGATTCAGTTGAGGGATGAGATCAACAATTCCAGACAGTTACTAGGGGAAGCCTTACATGAGGCATGGCTAAGATTTAGAAAGTAGATGAAGCAGTGTCCTAATCACAAGCTTCCGGAGAAAGTTCTTCTGGAGGTATTTTACAGGTCACTAAGCACCACCAACAAAGCTATAGTATATTGGATAGTAGATGGGATAGTAGATGGATCTATGATGGATTATACTCTCGCAGAGGCCAGTGAAATACTGAATAAGATGACGAAGACCAACAGGGCATGGCACACTCTAGCATCTGAGGCTGCTTCAATAAATTATTTTAGGGGCATAATAGCAAAGCAGCGTAAGAAAGAAGAAGAACTGGATTCGAATGTAGCCCATCTCAAAACCCAATTAGAACTGATCACCAAGCACCTGACAACAATGAACACATAAAAGGTTCATGTGGTGAATACTCAAGAAAAAGTGCCCAGGTATGATGATTATTACCCTAATATATGGAAGAGGAGGCTAATTTTGTCAATAATCAGGGGAATTTCTGAGCCAACACCCAAGGGTCTAACCAAGACTCTCAGCGTCAAGGCCAGGGAAATCAAGGTCAGAACTACTATGGCAATAAATAATATGATAGGTATGGGTTTAGATATAGAGACCAAGGAAACTGGCGGAATTAAGATGGCTAGAAAAATGACAAGAATGGAGAATATGTGCCACCAAGGGCTAGACAACCAACAATGAGTGACTCCAGCAGTGCAAGGATGGAAGATATGATGAGCAAGATGCTAAAAAAGCTTGACTCTACCGGAATAGCAATTAATGAGATGCACGAAGAATTATCGAGTTTGAGTAAGCTAGTGGATTCACATTCTACATCCATTAAGTAATTGGGGCATCAGATGGGGTAAGTCTGTGCAGCACTTAATCAAAGTAAGAAAAGGAACCTGCCAAGTGATACAGTGCCAAGCCCTAGGTATGAGGGTCACTGCATAGCCATCACTACTAGGAGAGAGATTGAGCGAGATGAGGAGCCCACCACAGACCGGGGTGTTTCAATACAGAAAGAATCTTCAAACCTCAAAAGAAAAGTCCCTCAGCAGAGTAAGAATAAGGCCAAATAAAGTAAGTTGCAAAGGTTTATAGCCCTTCTAAAGGAGCTTTCAATAAACATTCTCTTGATTGAGACTCTTGAGAAAATTCCTGGTTATGCAAAGTGTTACGATCCGAACATAGACCCGGATCGAGACACTGGACAAGGAACCCCGAGAGGCTCCAAGTTGACCCATGGAATGAACATAACGTCTAAACTCAACATAATAAAATGGAAGATCAACATAATTAACATAGAAGAAGTCCGCATACATATGTCTATATCAAACTAGAACTAAATAACTAACGACAAGCTAAGTTATACATAATGTATGAAAAGCCGCTAACATAACTAATGAGCTAATGGGAACACCCCCAACTAGCTCAACAAAGTCTGAAACTAAAAGCAACATAATAAACTATAAGCGACTGATCGTCCTCGAAGGATGGGGACTCACCAACACCGACTGGACAGGTCATAGAGAGAAGCAAGGGCTAATAATGTGGCTGAGACTGATCCCTGGGACATGTATCATGAAATGATACAACATAGAGTATGCGGTCAGTACTTTGTATGTGCTAAGTCTGCAAGGTAAGTAAAGTCGTACATTTAAAATACATAAGAGTTAATAAGAGTAGCACAACATGATCATAAAGTAATTATCATAATGTAACATAAGGGCTCAAGGTTTTCAGAACATTCATATATCAGTCATAAGCATAATAATAGGAGAAAAGATTCATTAAACATGACTTGAGCCAAAGTAACATAAAAATAACCATGAATAAATCATGAGGGACAATGGGAGATTTTTATAACCGACATACCCCCCACATGAGCACACATAGAGCCCAACCTGTAAACCCCTAGTCGGGAGGGTGTTCATTCCTTTCAAAGGGTAGAACCATGAATAAAGGTGTGATATCACTCAGGAAAGGCCTATACAGGTATAAGAGGACAGTCCCAAGGGAGGTCCCATCATAGCCATGTTAGCACGTAGTTCTAAGGCTCGGGGTATGCTTGGATCCCGAATCTACTCGGTGTTTAATACTACTCCCAAAACATATATAGTTCTCATATCATAGTAGGGAAAGCATACATGAGATTCATGGGCTAGTTTAAGTCATAGTAATCATAAGCATGCTTGAAAAACGTGAACTAGCCATGTAATAAGGCCCGTGAGTCGGCCATACTCAGAAGTCCTTAAATCATGAGATTCATGCATATTTGTAAAACATGTATATAGTTGATATTTCTTAAATCCATGATAAGTACTTGAGAAAAATCATATCATATCATAAGGCATAAATCATAATTCGGCTAATTTAGATCAAGATCATAATAGAATCATAACTTGATTTTTCATAAGAACATACATAATGTCACACCCCGCCTTGGGGGTATGACTGGCACCTGGTGCCCTACTAGGACTTCACCTGCTGGACTGTTAAGCCTGGGCACATCTGGTGCCTGGCTGGCTCTAACTCACATTTCTGGAAACAAAGGGCTATATAACGGCTGTAACCACAGCCTCCGGCCCATTGGCCTATAGCCTCCTGTACCTGTAATAACAGCTGACCAGAACAAGCAACTATAGGGAAGCCTATGCGGGCCGACAAGGCCACCATGCTGTCTAGTTATCTGCATTTAGCGGTAAAATACTAGAAGGCTACGTGACCGGCAAGGTCACCACTACTGTCAAACTTATGGCCCCACACGACCAACATAAAAGAAGCAAGAGTACTAACAGCTAACAACTGCACGGCCTCACACGACCGGCTCAACTGACCACTGGGAAATATACAGACTGCAAGCCTCTAGGAATAGCAATAGAAATGATCGGGACAGGGCCCCGACCTACCCGTACTATATAACAAAAGAACTGAAATACACCTCTGGAATTCAGTCTCCGGATGACAGGAGCTGAATACCTGATCGCTGACAGGAATCACGTAGTGTCACCTGCTCGTCTATCAGTACCTGCAGGCAAGTAATGCAGCGCCCCACCGGGCGTCAGTACCGCTGGTACTGAGTATGTAAAGCAATAACTGAAAGCAAAGTCTGAATACAATAATATAACTGAAGAAACTGAAGTAGAGAGAATAGACTGACTGTCTGATAATGTAAATCATACCTTTTCTAAATCTTTACTGGAAAGGATAAGTGTCATACCTGGAAACGTATCGTGCTACTGCTGATCTACTTGTATCTAACATAACATGGCATAACATGAAATAACGTAACATAGCACACACAAACCTTACCTGGCTCCCATAAGCCGGGAGGTACAACCAGCACAGAATCTATACCCCTACCCCGGTCATCCCATCTCCTACAATGGTTGTAAGCATCCTGCCGGTCCCCTGGGTATGCACTTGGGCTCGCTGAGCCCCTGACTATAACTGTACCTGAGTCCGAAGGACTCCTGAATCAACACCCCGGGCGTACCCGCTCGACGGGGGTGTATAAGGGCCGACCAAGGCACAATATGGGGAAACTGGCATCCCATCTTTGTCCCCTTGCGGGACGGCATATCACTCCATAGAGTGACGTATCCTCATCCTTTGGCGGACGAGTCGATACAGCTATTAACCCTGGGGCGGTCATGGATGCTGGGTAATCCAACCCCAAACAATACAACGGTCTCAACTAGTAATGTTGTCTGTGTATCTCACGTGCTGAGGCTAATAGGGGTAAAGTGTCATATATATTACATGCTGAGACAGGTAAGTATAAATATAAGTACAGCCTCCGGTCAAACTGTACTGGGGCAAAGATTACACAAGAAGGTGTTTCTGCTGAAAATTATACTGTTTACTGAGTTTCTGTATTAACATGATCTCCTGCTTCTAACATGCTTTCTAAACCATGTTTAGTTACTATTCTAGGTCTGGAATGCCTCACCGATATTGTACTACTTTGCGAGGTTTCAGCTAAGCACAACAATATCCTAACATGGCATATTACATCACATACTGAATATACTGGGCAGTCTTAACCACTTACGTCCGAATCTATATCATACGGATATGTATCGTACACGTTACAGCCCAAAACTCCTCATATTGTACCAATATTCATAATAACACAATAATCGATTTCTGAACATTCTACTGGTCTGTAAATTACCATACTGTCTGAATATTACTTAACTTGCCGAGGAAACTTAACTGTACATACCTTATTCTTGAGCTATCCGTCTGTCGGACGAGGCTCGGCTGGTACTTCAACTGTTTTCTCCCAACTGCATTCATAAATATGTCAATCAATACTAAATACAACTTTATTTCAAAAGGCAACGTCACTTTCGATATAGCTTATAGCCTAAACTTAGGCTTATCGAAAGATGGTCGAAAACTCGCTATTTTTCAGCGGTCCAGAAGGGAGAAATATTCACTTCACAGCTAGGGACACATAGACACTAATTTAGAGCAATTCCACTTACCTTGGCTTGGTGGCTCGATGATTCGCCGGCCGTATTTCGCGAAACTGAAACCGTAGGAATGCTCTCTGTCGCTAAATACCCCCGTATCTGGAGTTAATTCGAGTTTGGGCCGTGTTTAGCAGCGTAATCGAGCGATAATATATATTCCCTCTTCGTCCTCCTCTGTTTAGCTGCGTTCTCTGGAAATTTTATAAAGTTTTTATCATTTAAAACCGAAGTGAGGCTTTATATACTTGGGCCTGGACAAGGACAACGTGTCACGGAGCCATCGCGGAGGCCTCTCCTCCGTGACACGCTGCCATCGCGGAGGGGCTCTGCCTCGGTCCTTCCGCGATGGTTCGACGGGCTTCTCGTCCGATCTTTTCTCGGGCCTTTCTCCAACACGTATGGCCTTCAAATATGCTTAACCAACGTGGGAATAGGTCATCTGAGTGCCGAGAATTCTACGGGGTGTAACATTCTCCCCCCTTAAAAACATTCATCCTCGAATGTATACTGTTATCTAGAGGACTGATTACTTTATTTTATGGAAGAATTTCGGCAGAGTTTCCCCTGTAATATGGACTACCGCAAAAACCTGAAATGCAAAAAAGTCCAATACAGGCACTGCACGATCCACTGGATAATTAAATATCAATCTGTCTCACTTATACATACAGGACCATAAGATATTACATAGCAATAATACAGACATACTTGTCGCTTAAATGGGTGAGGATATTTGGTCCTCACATCTGCGAATCTGTTTGTCTAGGCTAGCTACTGGAACCTCTTTGCAGGCCAGCTTTTTCGTAACCTGGATATTCTGGACTGGGACTACTCTGAACGGGTCTCCTATGCATTTCCTCAGCATAGTTACATAGAAGACCGGATGAATGGATTCTAATTCTGGAGGCAAATTCGATTAATGGTAAATGCTCATTTTGGCTATTACTGAAATCTAGCACACACGCTCGCAACATGTCTTCGAGCATCTGAATTGTGCGCTCAACCTGCTCATCTGTCTGAGGATAGAACGCTGCGCTTAAATTAATCTTCGCTCCCAAACTCTTCTGAAATGACTGCCAGAATCTAGCTGTGAAGTGTGCTCCTCTGTCTGAAATAATGGATACTGGTATTTTATGTAATCTGACTATCTTTTTGATATGCAACTCAGCATAATCTTCGGCCGAGAAAGTAGTTCTTACTGACAAAAACCGATACCAAGTTTGTCAATCTGTCACTTATCACTCATATAGAGCCATGTCTGTGTTTAGTACGGGGTAATCTTGCTACAAAATTCATATTCATCGCTTCTCATTTCCAAAGAGGCACAGCTATGTTCTAAATTAACCTGCCTGGTTTCTGATATCCTGCCTTCAACTGTTGGCAGTTAGGACACTGGGCTACCAGTAGTTCTTTTTAATGTCATGGTACTTCTTTGTTGTATCGGGATGAAGAGAATAGCGGGCATAATGCGCCTTACTCATAAACTGCTGACGATGCCCCAAAATATCTGGAGCGCCATGCGGCCTTTATATCGCCACATTTTATCCCCGGTTATCTGAAAATATGTCACTTCTCCTTACTGAGCCTTGTGTTCAAGTTAAACCTGGCTAAGGTTTCTATACTGCCGTTTCTTTACTTCCACCACTAACGACAATGCTGCGATATTCTGCATTATTGTTCTATTATCTTTTTATTTCTGCTATGTGAATGGCTAAACCAGCTAACTAGTGAAATTCTCGGGTCTATTCCGGCTGTCCAGGCGGCAAGTATGCCAACTCCCCATAGATCTACGGCTAAGGGCATCTACTACCGTATTAGCCCTTCCCGGGTGACACAAAATTCTTGCTTTTTTTTTCCGGCATAAGCTACTGTAGCTAACTAGGTGATACCCAGATCGTGGGTAAGATAATTCTTCTCACATTTCTTCAATTGGCCGAAAGTATAAACTGTTACTTTACCATGCTGCACCAACCCTCTGTACCTTCTGGCCATACTAACACTGGGGCTGCGGTTAACCTGGCTGTTAACTCCTGGAAGTTCTGCTTACACGCCTCAGTCTACTGGAACTTCGCTGCCTTCTGTGCCAACTTAGTCAGAGGTGCTGCTAAGGTGGAAAATCCTTCCACGGACCCTCTGCAGTACCCGGCTAACCGCAGGGATTGCGTACTTCGATCGGAGTGGTAGGTCCAGGCTAGGTCCTCATTACTTCGATTTTTCTGTGTATCTATCTGTACACCAGCCCCCGACACCATGTGACCAAAAAGGCTACTAAACTTAGCTAAAATTCACATTTACAAGGAATTGGAATATAACTGATGGTCATACTGGTTTATTATGCTGGAGAATCTGACAAGTAATCTACCGGTATAGACAGAGCTTATCTGGCCTTCTGGCCGAATGCTAAGGCTACTTGTTGCTGGGATAACCTGAACGACTGTCGGCGCACCTTGTGCCTTTATCTGATCAGAGGGTCCTAATACTGACCATGACCTCTAATGATCTGGCTACATAATCTTAAATGACTGAATAGTCGGGTTGAATGACCCGAATGTGACAGTAGTCTAGTAATGCTCTAACTGTACTACTTGAGTACTTATAGTTTGTGCATCACCACCAACTCGTGGGCATCTAATTGCTCTGTTATTTTGCTTAAACTACTGTAAGGCTGGACTTAATCAACTTACTCCCAGGCGATCAATCTCTGGATCTCCACGGGGAGTCTACTGACCCCCTGGTCTTAATAAACACTATGCTAGCAGGGTACTGTTAATTTCTTACACCTTGTGTGTATCCACTTGGATTTATACTGCTATTCTGGGGAATTCTCGGTCTTATGAGCTATTCTGTAAATATTGGCCCTCTGCTAGGGCTCTGTATCTAAATACCTTACGAAAACCAGCTGAAATACTAGTCTATCGCTGACTGCTGATGTGGACCCTCCCTTGGGGTACCCACAGGTATTCTGACTGGGACGGCCGGCTGACTTATGAGGTGTTCTACATAACACTGCTAGGTTGACTAAGGCCGACTGTCGCCCACGAGGCTGGGAAAACGACGTATGACCAGTTAGCATGCTGGAACAATTCTGGTATTGCTAATCTCTGAAATTTGCCTATTCGGTCTCTAATCCTGGTTCCAGCACATGCACTACTGTTACCGATCTTCAGGGATGCCTCCCTGCTGATGCAGGCGACAGCTGGTCGGTAGACTGTCTAACTGCGCCCTTATCATCTAGCCATCTGTCTTAGGTCAATAACTCTGGTAAGCTCCTAGAGTCTAAATCTGACAACAACACATAATTCTGTTAATCTAATAACTGAAAACTGAGATAGTTTTTATGACTTCATACGTAACTCACACTTAATCCGCCCTCTCTCTTCTTCTTTTCTTTCTTTCTTCTCCCTCTTTCTTCTCCTTTTATCTTTTTTTTTTGGTCCCCCAATGCAATTTGTATAGGCTTTATATTACTAATCAGCATCTGTGATTGTAGCCCTTATAGGCAGCCACTCACAACCTATCTATTATCTGTATATCTATATATCGCTGGCTACGTACAATATGTACTGATTCCTGCATTTTTTTCTCTCTTTCTTATACCTACCTGTTGGTCTGACCTTATCTGTAATCATAATCAGATCTTATATAACTAATAAGTAAATCAACTCATATGTACATTATACTGCTGACTCCCTATTCTGACGTTATCAACGTATACTAGGAATAATGCCAATAAAGGTATCACACTGGGAGGTCTCTGATACCTCCTCCTGCTGCTGTAGTTATCATACAACTAACTGATACTCTCTTCCGTTGCTATTTCTGATCTTCTGCCTGTGATAGGGTAATGCTAATCTGCCTTTGTATCTGTAATCAAAGAATACAGTAAGTTCTCAGAGACTCAACCCTATACTGTACCGCTCTAAAGCACGACTGACTGAGAAAGAAGGGTAACCATCATATTATGCCTCGCAGCCTCCTGCCTATAGTATGTGGTGCACAACACATTCATAGACAAGACTCTACTTAGCACGGCTTGCAGACTCCCTGGGACACGACCTGCTCTGATACTAAGTTTGTCACACCCCGCCTTGGGGGTATGACTGGCACCTGGTGCCCTACTAGGACCTGACCTGCTGGACTGTTAAGCCTGGGCACATCTGGTGCCTGGCTGGCTCTAACTCACATTTCTGGAAACAAAGGGCTATATAACGGCTGTAACCACAGCCTTCGGCCCATTGGCCTATAGCCTCCTGTACCTGTAATAACAGCTGACCAGAACAAGCAACTATAGGGAAGCCTATGCGGGCCGACAAGGCCACCATGCTATCTAGTTATCTGCATTCAGCGGTAAAATACTAGAAGGCTACGTGACCGGCAAGGTCACCACTACTGTCAAACTTATGGCCCCACACGGCCAACATAAAAGAAGCAAGAGTACTAACAGCTAACAACTGCACGACCTCACACGACCGGCTCAACTGACCACAGGGAAATATACAGACTGCAAGCCTCTAGGAATAGCAATAGAAATGACCGGGACAGGGCCCCGACCTACCCGTACTGTATAACAAAAGAACTGAAATACACCTCTGGAATTCAGTCTCCGGACTACAGGAGCTGAATACTTGATCGCTGACAGGAATCACGTAGTGTCACCTGCTCGTCTATCTGTACCTGCAGGCAAGTAATGCAGCGCCCCACCGGGCGTCAGTACCGCTGGTACTGAGTATGTAAAGCAATAACTGAAAGCAAAGTCTGAACACAATAATATAACTGAAGAAACTGAAGTAGAGGGAATAGACTGACTGCCTGATAATGTAAATCATACCTTCTCTCAATCTTTACTGGAAAGGATAAGTGTCATACCTGGAAACGTATCGTGCTACTACTGATCTACTTGTATCTAACATAACATGGCATAACATGAAATAACGTAACATAGCACACACAAACCTTACCCGACCCCCATAAGCCGGGAGGTACAACCAGCACAGAATTTGTACCCCTACCCCAGTCATCCCATCTTCTACAATGGTTGTAAGCATCCTGCCGGTCCCCTAGGTATGCACTTGGGCTCGCTGAGCCCCTGACTATAACTGTACCTGAGTCCGAAGGACTCCTGAATCAACACCCCGGGCGTACCCGCTCGACGGGGGTGTATAAGGGCCGACCAAGGCACAATATGGTGAAACTGGCATCCCATCTTCGTCCCCTTGCGGGACGGCATATCACTCCGTAGAGTGACGTATCCTCATCCTTTGGCGGACGAGTCGATACATCTATTAACCCTGGGGCGGTCATGGATGCTGGGTAATCCAACCCCAAACAATACAACGGTCTCAACTAGTAATGCTGTCTGTGTATCTCACATGCTGAGGCTAATAGGGGTAAAGTGTCATATATATTACATGCTGAGACAGGTAAGTATAAATATAAGTACAGCCTCCGGTCAAACTGTACTGGGGCAAAGATTACACAAGAAGGTGTTTCTGCTGAAAATTATACTGTCTACTGAATTTCTGTATTAACATGATCTCCTGCTTCTAACATGCTTTCTAAACCATGTTTAGTTACTATTCTAGGTCTGGAATTCCTCACGGATATTGTACTACTTCGCGAGATTTCAGCTAAACACAACAATATCCTAACATGGCATATTACATCACATACTGAATATACTGGGCAGTCTTAACCACTTACGTCCGAATCTATATCATACGGATAGGTATCGTACACGTTACAACCCAAAACTCCTAATATTGCACCAATATTCATAATAACACAATAATCGATTTCTGAACATTCTACTTGTCTGTAAATTACCATATTGTCTGAATATTACTTAACTTGCCGAGGAAACTTAACTGTACATACCTTATTCTTGAGCTATCCGTCTGTCGGACGAGGCTCGGCCGGTACTTCAACTGTTTTCTCCCAACTGCATTCATAAATATGTCAATCAATACTAAATACAACTTTATTTCAAAAGGCAACGTCACTTTCGATATAGCTTATAGCCTAAACTTAGGCTTATCGAAAGACGGTCAAAAACTCGCTATTTTTCAGCGGTCCAGAAGGGAGAAATATTCACTTCACATCTAGGGACACATAGACACTAATTTAGAGCAATTCCACTTACCTTGGCTCGGTGGCTCGACGATTCGCCGGCCGTATTTCGCGAAACTGAATTCGTAGGAATGCTTTCTGTCGCTAAATACCCCCGTATCTGGAGTTAATTCGAGTTTGGGCCGTGTTTAGCAGCATAATCGAGCGATAATATATATTCCCTCTTCGTACTCCTCTGTTTTGCTGCGTTCTCTGGAAATTTTATAAAGTTTTTATCATTTAAAACCGAAGTGAGGCTTTATATACTTGGGCCTGGACAAGGCCAACGTGTCACGGAGCCATCGCGGAGGCCTCTCCTCCGTGACACGCTGCCATCGCGGAGGGGCTCTGCCTCGGTCCTTCCGCGATGGTTCGAAAACCTTCCAATGGGACCATACGACGACCCGTGGATCGAACACATGATTCGTTCCATGAATCGTTACTTCCTCCCCGATCAAGAGCAACCTCACAACGACTCCCATCCAACGACTCGTTACGACAACCAATGGGTCGTTCTGAGACGCGTTACTCCCATCCCGATTCTGCAGCTTCTCACCACGGGCACCTTCCATGGGTCGTTAGTCCCACCAACGACCTATACCATGACTTGTTCTGATAAAAATTCTCAGATTTCTACTACTTCTCGTTTCAAATCCCGCTTCTAGTTCTAGGCACTTCTAGGGTATTACAATATCTTCCCCTTGGAAACATTCATGTTCGAATGTGGGTAAACATACTGAAAAGCTGGTAAAACTGCAACTAGCATGCCAAATATTGAACATTTAAGCTGAATGCTAACGGAGTAACTGACTCCGGACTAGAATACAAGACTGAACTGAATTCATAAATCACACATACATACATTGTCATGAAGAAAACTGGGGAAACATGAACTGAACATGAATTGAATAGGATACTAAGAAGGAAACTAGTACCTCAAGATAAATTGAGCCGGAAGGAAATAAATGTGGGTATTTAGACATCATATCTGCTTCAGCATCCTACGTAGCTCCCTCAACATGCTGATTCCTCAACAAAACCTTGATTGAGGCTACATCCTTGTTTTTTAGCTTATGAACCTAATGATCAACTATTTCTACCGGAACCTTCTCATAACTAAGAGTTATCTTTCACACTAACACTGTCCATTGGAACAACCAAAGCTGGATCACCCAAACACTTCTTTATGAGTGATACATGAAAATTTGGACGGACTAAAGCTAATTCTAAGGGCAACTCAAACCCACCTTGCCAATCCATTGCACAATCCATTATGGACCAACATAACGGGGACTGAGTTTCCCTTTCTTTGCGAACATCATCACACCCGTCATGGGGGATACCTTCAGAAACACCCAATCATCAACTTCAAACACAAGCTCCCTCCTCCTCACATCTACATAGGACTTTTGATGACTCTGAGTTGTTTTCAACGTGTCCCTTATAAGCTGAACCTTCTTCATAGCCTCATGGACTAAATCTGGACCAATCAATGTAGCTTCACCGACCTCAAACCAGCCAATAGGTGATCTACACCCCCACCTATAGAGAGCCTCAAACTGATCCATCTAGATTCTAGAATGGTAACAGTTGTTATATGCAAACTCAATAAGAAAATGATCATCCCAAATACCATTGAAATCAATCACACACACCCTCAACATATCCTCAAGAGTCTGAATAATCTGCTCGGCTTGACCATCTGTCTATGGGTGAAAGGCTATGCTAAGCTTGACCTGAGTACCAAGTCCCTTCTGAAACGATCTCCAAAACTGAGAGGTAAACTGAGTACCTCTATCAAAGATGATAGACAATGGCACTCCATGCAACTGAACTAACTCCCGAATATATAATTTAGCATAATCATCTGCTGAATTAGTAGTTTTGACCAGTAGGAAATGATCTACTTTAGTCAACCTGTCCAAAACCACCCAAATGTAGTCATACTATCGACAAGTGCGAGGCAACCCTATGATGAAGTCCATATTGATCTCTTCCCACTTTCAAGTAGGAATAATGATGTCTTGAAGTACACTTCTTGGTCTCTGTGCTCAACCTTCACTTGCTGACAATTCGGACACTTACACAAACTCCGCTATGTCCTTCTTCATGTCATTTCACCAATATACTTCCCATAGGTCATAGTACATATTGGTGGCACCTAAATGTATATAGTATCTGGAACCATGAGCTTAATGCAACATCGGCTCCCTCAAGTCACAAACATTTGGTACACACAAACGACCCTAATATCGAAGCATACCATCTCCCTCTTGGGAGAAAACTTCAACCTTCTTATTCTGAACCGCTTCCTTCAACTTCACCAAAATAGGATCCTTGTCTTATCTAGCCTTAACATCGTTCATCAAAGATGATTCTGATCGATTCTGAATGATGATACCACCATCCGCCGAATGAACCATACGAACTCCTAGTCGTGCAAGTTGATGCACATCCTTTACTAATTCTTTCCTCTCCTTGTCTACATGAGATACACTCTCTATGAAAAGCCTACTAAGAGTGTCTGCCACCATATTAGCCTTTCCCGGATGATAAAGGACACTCATATCATTGTCCTTCAACAGCTCTAACCACCTTCTTTGACGCAGATCTAAATCCTTTTGGGTGAACACATACTGTAGGCTTTTATGGTCCGTAAACACATCCACATGGACCACGTACATATTGTGTCTCCTAATCTTCAAGGAAAATACTACCACCACCAATTTGAGATCATGAGTCGGGTAGTTATTTTCATGGACCTTCAGCTGCCTGGACACATACGCTATAACCTTACCGTGCTACATTAATACATAACCAAGGATGATCCTCGAAGCATCGCAATTTACCACAAACCTATTGGAACCCTCAGGTAGGGTTAACACTGGAGTTGAGGTGAGTCGAGTCTTCAACTCATGGATGATCTTCACCTTCTTTTGGGTCAACTTAGTCAACAGGGCTAAAATTGAAGAAAACCCCTCAACAAATCTCCGATAATAATTAGCTAAACCCAAGAAACTCCTAATATCCGAAGGATTCATTGGTCTAGGCCAATTCTTCACCGCTTCTATCTTTTGAGAGTCCACCTGCACACCATCATTTGACACCACATGGCCCAAAAATGCCACTAAATTCAACCAAAACTTGCATTTGCTAAATATGGCATACAACTGGCAATCCTTGAGAGTCTGTAGAACCACCCTTAAATTAGTAGCATGCTCCTCCTTTCTCCGAGGGTAATCGAGAATATCATCCATGAAGACAGTCAAGAACAAACCTAAGTATGGCTTGAACACCCTGTTCATCAAATCCATAAAATCTTCAAGAGCATTCTTTAGTCCAAAACACATAACTTCAAGCTCATAGTGACCATACTAAGTCCTGAAGGCTATCTTCGGGACGTCACACTCCTAAATCCTGAGCTGATGGTATCCAGGCCTGAGGTCTATCTTGGAAAAGCACTTAGCACCTTGAAGATGGTCAAACAAACCATCAATCCTAGGGAGAGGATACTTCTTCTTGGTAGTAACTTTGTTCAATTGCCGATAATCGATGCACATCCGAAGGGAACCATCCTTCTTGCGGACAAAGAGAACTGGTGCACCCCATGGGGATTTGCTAGGTCTGATTAATCCCTTATCTAAAAGATCCTCAACTGCTTCTTCAACTTCTTTAGCTCAGCTGGAGTCATTGTGTAAGGAGTAATAGATATTTGCTATGAATCGGGAAGAAGTTCAATACCATAATCAATCTCCCGCTAGGGAGGAATTCCCAATAAATCATCAGGAAAGACTTCTAGGTACTCACACACTACTGGAACTGACTAAATAGTCGGGGCTTCAGACATAGCATCCTTTACCCTAACTAGATGGTGCACACAACCTTTAGAAATCATCTTTCTGGCCTTAAGGTAGGAAATGAAATGACCTACAGGCATAACTGGCTCGCTCGGAAATGTGAACTCTACTGCACGGGTTCTACAATTGACTGAGGGATGACATGAACATAACCAATCGATGATGAGGATAACATCAAAATCAGTCATAGCTAACTTTAATAAATCTGTTGAGGTGGTTTCTAAAGTACTGTGATAGGGAAATTTTTATATACCCATCTAGATATAACTGAATCACTGATTGGAGTAGAGATTGAGAATGGTGCTGATAAGATTTCAGGATTTACTCTGATACTACTAGCAACATAGGGTGTCATAAAAGACAAAGTAGCCCCTGGAACTAACAATGCATATACGTCAAGGTGGAATACTCATAACATACCAGTCACCACATCGGGTGAAATTTCTTGGTCTTGCCATGATGAGAGTGCATAGAACCTGTTCTGGCGCTGGCTGCCAGCTGAGCTAGTAGAAGTACCCCGCTGGAAGGGACGTGCTACTAGAGCTGCTGAACTGGCAACTGTGATACGGGCTTCACCATCACCTAATCTAGCTGAAGGGAAATCTGTGAGTCCGTGTACAGGCTTTGCACACCTAGAACAAGCATTTGAGTCCATTAAACACCTCCCTAGGTGATTCTTGCCACACTTCATACAAGCTGGGAAAGTGCAATCTCCCGCAATACTCCCCTAGCCCCTTGAGCCTGGCACTCTACCTCTCTAATCATGTCTGAGTCTAGACTGGACACTGGTTGATGATGATGCCGGGGCTAACAATCTTTGTTGTAACTAAGGGCAGTAACCGCCACCGATCTCTGCTGAGTGAACCCAACGCAACCTGTCCTGGCCATCTTGGTCTCTCTTTCTCTCTCATATGCACCACCTCCATATGATGGGCGTTCAAAAACATTAGGGGAAAATCAATATCCTGATGAAGCATGGCGATCCTACAATCCTTGTCCAGGTAGTTCGCCACTCCATGTACAAACCTTGTCACCCGAGCTCTCTGATCAGCCACTAGCTCTGGTGCATACTTTGACAAACGAGTAAACTGCAAAGCATACTCTTGAACTGTCATGTTAACCTGCTTCAGGTTTACAAACTCCACTGCTTTAATCTACCTCATCTCATGAGGGAAGAATCGATCCATAAATGCAGCATGAAACTTCTCCCAACCAATAGAGCCTGCTTCAACTTCCTTTCCATCGTTTCATTACTTGAACCAGATATGCGCAACCCTTTCAACTAATACGAGGCAAGATCGGCGCACTTCTCTCTGGTCACCCCCATGATCTGGGTGATCTTTAGAACCTCATCAAAGAACTCGTGTAGATCTTTGTCCACCATTGATCCAAGAAACTTTGGAGGGTTCATCCTAAAAAAATCTTTGACTCTTGCTGCCGCCACATTCCCGTTCTAAGGGATATGCACTACCGCCTGCTGATTGACCTGGGCGGTCAAGGCCTGAGCTCGCATTTGTATGGCTTCCCCGAACTCAGCGTTGGCAACTTGCTCGAGTACATGCTCCTCATGGGCTGGTGGGACCTACTGTGCCCATCTCCATTGCCATTCTCGTGGCTATTTCCATTCCCGTTTCTTCTTCCGTTAACTCGGTGAGAAGGCATGATTCTACAAATGCGTAAGGCATGTGCTAGAAGGATACAAAGACATTTCATGGCACGACATAGATCATGAAAGAAGGGAAATTTCCTAAAACATTTCCTAGCCTCTACGTCATAGGTGTGGCGCGTTTCTCACCCATTAAAATACTCTAGTTAATGCGGCTTTCGGACATCCTAAGACACTTCAAAACCTAATGCTCCGATACCAAGTTTGTCACGACCCGAACATAGACCTAGATCGAGACACAGGACAGAAACCCTGAGAGACTCCGAGTCGACCCATGGCATGAACATAACGTCTAAACTCAACAAAATAAAATAGAAGATCAACATAATTAACATAGCGGAAGTCTGCACACATATGAATATATATCTCTCTAGAATTTAACAAACAACAACTAGCTGAGTTATACATAATGTCTGAAAAGCCTCTAACATAACTGATGAGCAGATGGGATAGCACCCCCAACTACCTCGACAAAGTCTGAAACTGAAAGGAACATAATAAACAAAGTGACTGAACGTCCTTGAAGGATGGGGACTCACCAACACCGGTTGGACAGGGCAGAGAGGGATGCAGGGGCTAATGATGCGGCTGAGACTAATCCCTCAGACATGTATCATGAAATGATACAACATAGTGTATGAAGTCAGTACTTTGAATATACTAATTATGCAAGGTAAGTAAAATGGGACAGTTAAAATACATAAGAGTTCATAAGAGTAGGACAATATAATCATAACGTAAATATCATAATGCAACATAAGGGCTCAAAGTTTTCAAAACATTCATAAATCAGTCATAATCATAATAATAGGAGAAAATCTTAATTAAACATGACTTAAGAAAATGTAACAAAAACATAACCATGGATAAATCATGAGGAACAATGGGAGATTCTTATAATTGACATACCCCACATGAGCACACGTGGAGAGCGGCCTGTAAACACCAAGTTGGGAGGGTGTTCGTACCTGCCAAGGGTAGAACCATGAAAAGAGGTGTGATATCACTCATGAAAGGCCTATACGGGCATAACAGAACAATCTTGAGGATGGTCCCATCATTGCTACGTTGTCACGTTGTTTTGAGACTCGGGGTATACTTGGACCCCAAATCTACTAGGTGTTAAATACTACTCCCAAGACATATATAGTGCTCATATCATAGTAGGGGAAACATATATAAGATTCATGGCCTAGTTTAAATCATAGTAATCATAAGCATGCTTGAAATACTTGAATTAGCCATGTAATAAGGTTCATGAGTCAGCCATAATCATAAGTCCTTAAATCATGAAATTCATGCATATTTGTAAAACATGTATATACTTCATATTTCAAAAATCCATGATAAGTACTTGACAAATCATATCATAAGGCATAAATCATAATTGGGCTAATTTAGATCAAGATCATAATGAAATCATAACTTGACTTTTCATAAAAACATACATTATTGGGCTTAGTTGGATTTAATTCAAATCTATAAATTTATATTCAAAATAGTCATAAATTCTGCCCATAGATCATAAGACATGATTTAATACATGAAAGAAATTGACCCATAGATAGATCACAGATAATTTCACAAGAATTGGAATAAACCACATAGATCGTGAAACTTGAATCCAGAATTGAAATCCATGGAAATTGAGAAAAGTTTTGAGCATGAGAGTGAAAGAAACTATCATTTATAGCCTCACAGACCTGGGTAAATTGAATTCACCCACCTACATGAAAACCCAAAGGTAATTGGAGAGAGTTTCATTAAATCCCTCAAACTTGATCTTCAAGGAAGGCTCTAGTTGCATGCATGGAGTAGGGATACTTAGAATGAACTTACCCCCCTTAAAAACACTTTTCAGAGCTTAAAAAGGTATAGTTTAGGACCCTAGGAATTAGGAATGATGAAAATATCCTTAATGTAATTTTTGGAAAAACTGCACTGCCAGTGGCAAGTGGTGTCACAACGGACCGTTACTGGATCCCACAGTCCATTACACCCCTTGTTGGTTCACCCCATTTACCAAAACAAGACCTGCTACCATGACAGGTTCCATGAGTCATACCCATTTCCAACGAATCATAGAAACCATTCGTTATCACCACTATCCCTTCTTCGAAAACCTTCCAACAGGACAATACCACGAACCCTGGCTCGAACAAACAAGTCGTTCCATGACTCGTTACTTCCTCCCATATCAAGACCAACCTCACATCGACTCCCATCCAATGGCTCATTACAACAACCAACAGGTCATTCTGAGACCTGTTACTCCCCTGTCCGATTCTACAACTTCTCACCACGAGCACCTTTCATGGGTCGTTGACCCATACCATGACTCATTCTGAGAAAAATTCTCAGAGTTCTGCTAATTCTCATTTCATATCCCATGTCTAGTCCGAGGCACTTATGGGGTATTACATGAAATGGATGAAAGGTTTGGTGATAAGGAAAAACACGGTAAACTTTGATCCAATAGAGCACCATTATAGTGCCTTAGTCACACACTTCTTAGCTCAAAAAAAATGAGGATCCCAGAACTTTTACTATTCCATGTATAGTGGGGTCCTATAATCTTAAATAGGCTCTTTGTAACTTAGGTGCGATCATTAATTTGATGCCTCTCACAATATTCAAGCAGATGGGCCTAGGAGCGCCTAAACAGACATCAATGCGGCTACTAATGGATGATCTTACAATAAAGATACCCGTGGGCATATTAACTTATGTCCTTGTAAAAATGGTCGATTTCATCTTTCCGACAGACTTTATTATACTGGATTGTGAAGTCAATTTTAACGTCCCTATCATATCGGGGCATCCATTCTTGGCCACTGCAAGGGCATTGGTCGATGTGGAACCAGATGAGCTCATGTTCTATCTAAATGGTGAGGAAATCATGTTCAAGGTTTTCCAAAATTCAAAAACGCCAAAAGACTTAAGGGTCATATCTATATTTAATGCAATGGGCGAGGAGTACCACCCAAGTAAGATCGGGTACCTTGATGAAGTCTGAGTAATCAAGATACATATGTCGTGTCACAACGTTAATTCAAGACGTTGTTCGGGAGGCAACCTAAGGTAATTTAAATATTTTATTTTTATTTTTTAGAGTTGATTTATTTAGTCAAGTGTTCAAGAATTAATTCATAAATGTCAGAGAAAAAATAGAGCATGACATATTGAAAATGGGGCGCAACAGGTAGATAAGGCATTGGGCACCACGACACAGAGACCACAACCCATAGGAATGTCTGTGATGGAGAGTGGAGTCACCACAAGGAACTCTGTGACATGAAGCCAGACCCTACAGGGAGGTCTACGACGCAATTCGTGTTACCCATGGGAAATTATTTTTAAAAATTTGGTCGACTCGACCCATGGGGAGGTTTTATAACATAAAACCTAAAAATTCTCCCCAGTTTTAGCTAAGCTACACCGCGCACCCCTACTCTTTCTCAAATTTCTCTCTAAAACTTCATCTCCCTCCTAAAATCTTTAAAAATTTCTTCATTCAAAAAACAAATGACTTTATTTTTCTTCAATTTCACCAAAAATGGCACCAAAATCTAGCAAGGGGAAGGGAGTGGCTTCTTCAAGCCAAGCTACTAAGAGAGCAAGGATGGGTCAAGAGACACCAATGGAGGGTGCTAGCATTCCACTAATCACCATGACGATTTAGACTCTCTTGGATCACAGAGCAAGAAGTTAAAAAGTGGTTTAAAGAGAATAATGAGTCCAAATATTCTCATGAATTGTGCATCGATAGAGATAGTCTAGCTTCTGAATTCCCTCATATGATTGAAAGGCTACATACTCTTGGGTTGGATTTTGTGTTCTATGATCCTAGAGAATATAATTTAAATTTAGTTAGGGGTTCTTAGCCAATTGGGAGCAGAAGGAGAGGAGTAACCTGCTTCTTTGAATATATTGCTTGGTACATCGAATGTTGACCCACATCCGATGAAAGACCTTCTTTTGAGGCCTCCATATAGATAAATTGGACATACTCTTGGTGGACCTAGATCAGTGGAAAGATAGACCCGACATCAGCAATTCCGGAATCATATGACTTTTGCATATTCCCACATGAGTAGGGAGGCAAGAATGTGGTTAAAAATTATTTGTGGCTACTTGGTTCCTAGAATGCATGTGACAAATATGACTAAGGAAAGAGTTTTTCTAGTGTTTGCTTTGATGACTGGGAGGCCAATAAATATTGGAGTTGTTATTAGGGATATCTTGAGGCGATCAATGATGAAAAAACGGCATAGATTTAGTTTGGGGGGTCTCCTAAACCAATTTCTGAGAGTGGAGTAGGCTGAAAAGGAAGAAGTAAATTATAGGACGAGGTATGAGCTAAAAGGGCTAGACGTGACAAAGACAAAGGAGCTCGGAGGTCTGCACGGTCCTGTGCTATCCATCAGTGAGTGCAATGTGCGCATTGATAATGTTCTAATCACTTTTATGACATACAAATGGTTCAGCTAAGGATGAGAAGGGTGATAGAGGAGCAGCTGCAGCAGCTGAACATTGACTATCCATTGAGCTAGAATTCTAGAGCTCTCTACAGAGTTGGGCTAGATTTTGAGGAGCCCTTTGATGATAATGATCCTACTGCCGATGAGCAGGCTTGAGTTGACTCTGATTTGGAGTCTGATGGTGATGATGTAAAGGATTCAGAGATGGGGAAATCTGCTTATGCTCCCACAGATGATGAGGATAAGCCTAGGAAGTTCTTGTTTCACCTTTTTTCTTGTGCTTTATTATTTTAGCACTAAGGACTGTGTTATTCATTGTGTGTGGGGTAGGAGAACTAAACTTCCTTGTTCCATATATGCCTTAATTGTTAAATTTATTCGTGGTGGTGCTAGGTTTTTTTTTGAGAGGTATAAATTGAGTCCTGCTAGCTTGTAGTAGTTTTTCTATGTTTTTGGTTTTATTTTTATTTTAGTTCTCCCAATTTTTATTTTTAACACTTTTCTTTTGGATAGTCCTTTATAACCGGCTAGAATGTCTAGATTTTTTTTAGTCACAATCATGACTTTTTCCGTTGATGGATGGATGATGACCAACTTAAGGGTATATTAGTTATTCATAGGAGAGCAAGAACTTATAAACCTTATGAATGCTTGGTGCTTCACTCTGGATAACATTGAGAATTTGTATAATTCACTCAAAAATTCATGAAAAAGTAGAAAAACATAGTCTTTTGGAACTTGACTCCTATGCTTGAAAAATTGGGCTTAATAATGTGAGACACTCAATTTGGATATATGCGTTTATGTAATCTTGATTGCCATTACTGAACCATTAGTGTCATTTTGTGTGCGAGATATTTTTATATACTCCATGCTTGAAATTTGATCTCTAGAACTTCCACGGTGTGTGTATTAAGTGAAATGAGAATGTTTAATCTAGAAAGTGATATAGGCATTTCTTTGGTAGCCTATTTATATCCCGATTTTACATACTTTGATGTGATTGTCCTACTTAGTCTTTCTGAACCTTAGCCTATTCTTTTGATAGCCATAATACAAGCTTAATCCCTTTTATTTATTGACCTTTGTTTGATCCAAATGAATCCTAGAGCACTTTAATTGAAAATTTTACGTGAAAGGAGCACAAGTGAAGAGAAAAAGCTAAAGTGTGGAAATTAGAAGAAAAAAAGGGATAAAAATGAAAACAAGGAGGGTGATGTTAGTGGGGAAAGAAAAATAAAAAGAATTTGAAAAATGAATGAATGAACAAGAATTAAAAGAAAGAAAAAAAAAGAGAAAGCGAATGAGGTTAATGTTAAGAGTTCCCTGCTAGTCACCTAAGCTGTAAATTGAAAAGAAAAGAGAGGTATAAGGACAAAAATAAGGAGATTGAAGAATGTGCTAAAAAATCAAAGAGTTGTAAAGTATTAAAATGCTTTGGGAGAATAGTCGCTATCTTGGTCAAATAGTTCCTAACCGTCCCTTAGCCTACATTACAACCATCTTAAATTAATCTTAGATTTGATGTTTGATTAGTTGGCGATTTACAACCTATCTAACTCTTGAGCATGAGTTATTGCCTCATTTAAACGCAATTTAGAAGGATTTTATGTTTTTATTCTCTTATATGCAGGCATTTCTTTGAAACAAAGATGATGGAGGATTTGAACTTAGAGCAATCTTTCTGAGGAATGGCAAGTGACATTCATGCCACAAGTCAGCACCTGCATCTAGTAGATGCCATGCAGGAAGAGCTAAATGTTTACTGGCAATGGACCTGTGTGCCGCAAGTCAGCACCTATGGTTTGCAAGTGCCACACAGGAAGAAGTGAAGAAGACTGCCCTGGACTCATGTTGAACCCACATACCGCAAGTCCACACCTATGAAATGGAGATGCCAACACAAGTAAGTCGAGCTTCCACCAAAGGGAAAATTCATCAAGAAGACAAGTACGTACTTGGGAAGCTTCAAAGGGCATTTTGGGGATCTTTTCAAGGAATAATAGGCAGATTTTTATCTCATTTGGAGGGGAGGAGAGATATTGACAAAGATAGAGAATATTAAAGAGTAGAGAGTTCAATTTTCTACTTTCTTCTTCTTGTTCTTCCTAGTGAAAACACCATTGTTGAAGTTGGAAAGCTTCAAATTGATTTTAATTACTTATGATGAATGGTTTTAAGGAATTCATCTTTGGTATAATATCTCTTTCCCTAATTATGAGCTGCTAATTTCTCTTCTAGGGGTGTGTGTGAATGATAGGTGTTTAGAATTGATTGGGTATTGACTAATTAATCTTAGAATTGATTATAATGCATGGATCCATTGGTTTCTTCCGTTTTTAATCTGAATATTAATAGTTGCAAAAGTTAATTGAATTCCCTAATTTTTCTTTTGCTTGAGAATGAGAAGGGAAGTTGGGTAAGACTTCAATAGTGAGGATTTGAAGCTTTAATCTAAGGGTTAGATCTAGAAATAGTGTATATCGGATTCAAGCTTCATTTAAGGGGTAGAGCTAGAAATAGTCTATATCCACTCAAGCAATGTTTGGTTATTTCATAAATCTTAGTTTTGGGGTTTGAGAAAACCCAAAATATGCACACTCTTTTGATTGAGAAACTTAGAGTGTAGCTAAAACAAAAGTTATCCATGCACTAATTGATTCTAAGGTTTTTAGTTAATACTTACCAAAATGATACCCCAAATGCACACACCTAGTCTCTCTAATCTTGCAAACATCAATTGCGTTACCTTGTTGTGAATAAAAACTTCAATTGATATTTGTTCAAACCACTTCCCCCAATTTTATGTTATGTTTACACTTTACACTTGCTGTTGTGAATTAATTCAAAACATTTGGTAAATCTAGTCTCCAATCTCTGTGGGAAATTGTCCTCGACTCTTGTTGGATACTTGTTTTGCATGCGACCATATTTACCTTCTTAATTAGAGAATTGTTTTGGACGTTACCAAAACTAAGGTCATTGTCGGGAATTGGAAATTCATTGTCATTTATTTTTTTGTTGATTCACATTTGTATTGTATCTTGTTTTTCTTTTACATTGTTTTATTGGTCTTGTTGGTTGAACAAGATAAAGGATGAGTCATGCTAGTGATAATGGTAGTGTTGACTAGTTCATGGATGTTGAAGATGAGACGATAGTGCATGGTGTGGCTAGTGCTATTCGCCTACCTCAAATGGTAGGGAATGTGGTGTTTCATATTACTAGCACCATGCTACACCTCATCCAAATGAAAGGATTGTTTGGAGGCCTTGGGGGTGAATATGCAAATTGGCATATAAGGAATTTCGTTGAAATCTGTCAGGCATTCAATATCATGAACATTAGCTAAGAATCTATTCGGCTAAGGTTGTTCCCATTCTCTCTCACGGGAGACGCCACATCTTGGTTGGAGGAACAATGAGCTATCGCTAGGTTCTATAACTTCATGGAATGACCTAACCGAGGCATTCCTAGATCAATTCTTTCCACTCTATAGAATGTAGTAATTCAGTGATGAAATCACAAACTTCCGATAACTTTAGGGAGAGTCATTACATGAGGTATTGTTGAGATTCAAGAAGAATGTGTTCATGTGTCCTAATTATGGATTATCAGATGAAGTACTCTTTGAAAGATTCTACCAATCGCTTGGCTCCATCAACAAGTCCATGGCAAACATTTTATCCGATGGTTCACTCATGGATCAAACTTTTGGACTTGTAAAGGCCCTCTTGGGAAGAATGACCAAGACAAACTAAGCTTGGCATACAAAGGACACCGATGTGTCCCCTAGTGTTACCTCTAACCTAATGAGAAATGAGATGAGGAGATAGGAGGAAGAAATAGATGAGACCTTGAAGATGATGACTCAAATTAAGTTGCTGGCCAAGCACATGATCAAAGATTATGAATGTTAGTGGAGCTCAAGGAAACAACTCTTTTGAGGATGATGCTTCATATTCTATGTTCGATGAAGAATGTAAATACATGTTGAATCAAGTGTGGAGTTCTCACATACCATGGTGCCAATCAGGAGGGTAATCAAGGTTGGAGAGAATGAGAAGGTCAATGGAAAGATTGTGATAGTGAAAAAGAAGGTGATCGATATAATCACTACAGTTCAAATCCATATGTACCCCCTCCTAATGCTGATGCATCTCCAATTCAAACAAGAACTAGTGACCCCTCTAGCTTAAAGATTGAGGAAATACTGGCCCATGTATTGAAAATAATAGAATGTATTGATAATGGGATTAAAGAGTTGAAGGGTGAGGTTTCAAACCTCACACAAACTGTAAGTTTCCATTCGACATCGATAAAGAATATTGAGGCCCAAATAAATCATTTATCCTCTCAAATGAATCCTCGTATGAAATATACACTTCCTAGTGACACTCTTCCTAATGAAAGGAACGATGACCATTGTATGGAAATTATCACTAGAAGTGAGAAAATACATAAGAGTGTGGGTGATACACCTAATAATGTTGTTCGTATAAATAAAAAGTGGTGAGAAGTCAAAGGATGGGGTGGATCTAAGTGCACCCCTGTTAATTGATGATGAAAAGATAGTGGAGGACGGAGAGGTAGATGCTCCTTCTCGTGTTGTGATAGATGATGAAGGAGTTAAGGAGGACCAAATTGCTAAATGCCCTACGACTAAGTGTCCACCTCCATATCCCTAACGGATAATGAAGAAGAAAGAGGACAATCAATTCAAAAAGTTTGTTGATATATTCAGTAAATTGTCCGTGAACATTCTGTTGGTTGATGCTTTATTGCAAATGTCGGGGTACCCTATGTTTATGAAAGAGCTATTGAAGAAGAAAATGATTATTGATATGGGCACAGTGGAGGTGTTGCATCATTATAGTGCAATCATGGAAAGCAACATGGCTCTGAAGAGACAAGACTTGGGGGCGTTTACCATCCCATGCACCATTGAGGTTTATCGATTCAACAAATCCTTGTGTGATGTAAGGGCAAGCAATAATTCGATGCCCCTTGCGATATTTAAGAAGTTGGGTTTGGGAGCTTCTAAGCCTTTCCAATGAGGTTACTCATGGATGATAGATCGATCAAGCGCCCGGTTGGGATTTTATTTGATGTGTTAGTAAAGGTTGACAAGTTCATCCTCCTAGAAGATTTTATAGTGTTGGAATGTGATATGGACCTTGAGGTGCCTATCATCTTAGGACACCTATTCTTAGCCACAGCTAAGCATTAGTAAATGTTGAGTTGGGAGAACTCAAGTTTCTGGTTAGTAGTGATGAGGTCATATTCAATGTGTGCAAATCAATGAAGCCACTGGATGAATGTTGAGTTGTGTCAGTGATTGATACAAGGGAAGAGTTGGTTGAGGTCCCTTATAATGAAGTCAAGCCCCCAGATCCTTGTTGAACTTGGAGGTAATATCGTCGAGATGCGACATTAAATCAAGCGCTTCTTGTGAGTCAACCCAAGTGTTCTTCAATTTTTTTACTTCACCCTTTCTTGTCTTTGGTTGTTTCAGGAATGCAAGAGGCTTGAGATGTGGCAAAAGTTCGGAAAAGCTAGAAAGAGGCACATGCGCTAGACTTGATACATGCAGATGCTACGCTATAGCATGCAGTTTGAGCGCATGCCTCAACAAGAATATCTGAAAGAAAACTTTTTAAAATTATGCTCTTGCGCTCCATTGCAAAATGCAGGTATAGACTTGCAGCACGCGTGTGCAATGTAGGTCCAGATCAATGCACTAACAAAAAAATTGATAATAACTCCCCACCTGAGCTCAACATGCATGTCTCAAGTTGTCAGATGCGGCGGCATGTGCTCGTTCAAGCGCAGGTATGTACATTTAAACCTTGATTGACCTATTTGACCAAACTTGACCCCTCTCTAACATGTAAATTTTTCATCTCCTAAACCCTTTAAAACCTGATCTTCTTCCCCATTTCACCATTGGAACTTCTCTAAACCTCCCTCACACAAATCACAAAGCTCCCCACACTCCATAAATCTTTCTCCATACTTTTATCTCTCTAAGACCACCACACCAGCATTGTCAGAGCTTCTGTTGGAGGACCTCCATTGTTGAACTTTCCCAAACTCTACTTTTCACTCACCCACTTTAATACATTCACTTGTGGTATGCTCCCTTGATCAAATCATACTTTCTATGTATTGTGGGAGTATTGTGTCTTAAACTTGATAGTTGACTCCGGGAAGATCTTCGGAAAACACATCAGGGAACTCGCTAACAACTCGGACTGACTGGATAGTTGGGATATCAGAACTGGAATCTTTGACCCGAACTAGATGGTAAATGCACCCTTTGGAAATAAGTTTTTTGGCTAAGGTAGGAAATAAACTGACCCTTAGGCATTGTACTACTACCTATCCACTCTAAAGCTAGCTCATTAGGGAACTGAAACCTGGTGACCCTAGTTCTGCAGTCGATTGAGGCATAACTAGAATGTAACCAATCCATGCCAAGAATGAGGTCGAAATCAACCATTTCTAGCTCTACAGGTCAGCTGGAATGACTTTATTGAGGATTGAGACTGGGTAGTTTCTATACACCTAGCTGGTTCTAGTGACTCGCCAACTTGGTTGGAGACTGAGAATAGTTCTGAGAGGACCTCTAGACTGACATTGAACTAAGCTGCTACATAGGGAATTACGAATGAAAGTGTGGCTCTTGGATCTAGCAGGGCATACACTCCTAGATGTAAAAGGCGTAACATACCTGTGACCATGTCAAGTGAGCTCTCTTGATCCTTATGAGAAGACAATGCATAAAAATGATTTTGGCGCTGGCCAGCATCTAAACCTGAAGTGTTGGCCTGCTGAGCTGGTCGAATTGATGGAGCTACTGGGCTAGTGGATTGTGACCTTCCCCATCCTGTTGACGGACACTCTTTAAGTCGATGAACAAGCTATTGAGAACTAAAACCACCCTCTCAACCCTGAAGACACTCTCCTGGGTGGTTCTTGCCATACTTAGGGCAAGCTGGATAACTATTGTTGGCATTGTAACTCTGGGACTAAGAGCCAGATGCTCCACCCCTCCGATCCTAGCGGGACAAAGGTAGGAGCGCTGGCTGAGCTGGGTGTTGGAGCCCTCTGGTACTACTGCTACTGCTACTGTGGGCGGATACTACCACCAGACCTCTGGTGGCCATAATCTGATTGGCCAGTCCTAGCCCGCTTGTTCTTTCGCTCCATGTCCTTTAGCTTTTCTGCCCTTATCTACTGGGCATAAAAAATAAGGCTGAGAGGTCAATATCTTAATCAGCATCGCTGTCCTGCACTCTTTGAGGACCAGGTTCGACACCCCATTAACAAACTTCAGCATGCGAGCCCTTGGCTCGGCCACCATCTCTGGAGCATATTTAGACAACCTGGTGAACTCAAGAGCATATTATTCTAATGTCTTGTTTCCTTGTTTCAAATTCATGAACTCCTCCACTTTTGCTTCCCTGAGTTCCTGAAGAAAATATCTGTCTAGGAAGGTTGTAGTGAACTCCTCCCATTCCACCAATCCTACTCCCATTTGCCTCCCTTGCTTTCATTATTCATACCAGATCTAAGCTACCCCTTTCAGCTAGTATGCAACCAATTCAGCACTCTCTAAGGAACTAACACCCATGATCTGGGTGATCTTCCTAATCTTGTCCACAAACTCCTATGGGTCCTCTACCACCCTAGATCTGTGAAAATCTGGAGGGTTCATCCATGTGAAGTCCCACACTTGGGGAGATTCTGGGGACCCATTATTATTAATCAAAACCACCTACTAGTTCACTTGGTTGGTAACTGTTTGAGCGAGTGTTCGAGCCAAACGACACGCAAGTGCACGTGGCCTTACAAGTAGTAAAGTGGTTTTATCTCAAGCCAAGTATCGATCCCACAAGGACTGAACTATGGTAGTAATTAACCTAAGTGTTAGTGAACGATATCTCTATGAATGTAGACAACCAAACAAACAATGTTTTATGAGTCAAGATTACTATATAATAAGAACCTAAGTAAAGATTATAATTTGATGTCTGAAAAATAGCAATGAACAAGCTGAGGTTAAAGCAAGCATGCAGGGATGTAATTTCTTAATTCAAATCAGCTAATCTTCTCTTCGGTTGCTAGTCAGGAATTAATCTCCTATGGATTGGATCTTTCGACTCCTACCCAATTAAAGAATCATGAGACCTTATTCTACATTTCTGTGATATAAGAAACTCATGCTCTAGCCATACCTAACTGATTCCATAAATGACTAATAAGACTTTCAGATATATTTCTATTATCAATGTAAATCCATTCTCAATTTTCTCAACTAAGAATTGATCATATCCTACCAATTCACATCTGTCCAATTACTTTCCTTTTCAGAATCAAAATTGGATTTCTAAGATATACATTAACATTGGCCAAACATTAATACAGTAAAAATAAGAATCGATAGAACAACCATTGAAGAAAAGATGAAAACTGAAATGATTAATGATTACATTCCTCTACAATTATCCTTAGCCTTAGAAAGAGGTGAATTAGCCACTCATTTGTGGATTAAACATCTTAAAATAAGTAGAATTCATACAAGCATTTAAAATTAAAGAGAAAAGGAAGAGAATTAACCCTAGAATTTTCGTCCTCTCAACTGCCTGCTACCCACGTTCTTGCTCCAAAATGTCAGAATGTTTAAAATAAAACCTAAGTGTGTTATTTATACTATTGGGAATTTTTCCTGGAATAATAAGCAACGTGGCACGGAGTGTATCGCAGAGCACTGCCTCCGTGCCACGGTGCTATCGCGGACCCCCACAGGAACTCAGCTCCCAAGTAACTGCACCTCAGCGTGGCACGGCATGTATCGCGGAGCCTTGCCTCCATGCCACGGTGCTATCGCGCACCTTAACTGGAACTTGAGGTTCTAGGTAATCACACTCAGCGTGACACGGAGTGCATCGTGAAGCACTGCCTCCGTGCCATGGAGGTAACGCGAACCTCCACTAGAATTTAACATAATTTATTCATCCCAGGCAGAATGCCTCCGCGATGGTAGTGTGACACGGAGCCATCGCGGAGCCCCTATTTTTGCCAACTTCCCTTGTCAACTTCCACTTCTTGCTTTCGAGTCCATTCCTGCACTTCACCAACTTGTAGATTAGCTTCTAAAAATTCCTTCTACCTGCAAAAACAACACTAGTATAAATTCACATTTATCTAAGAATCACATGAGAATGTACACATAACAATAGATAAACAAGTAGAAATGAAGCATTTCAGTATCACTTGGGCATGAAATTCTGCCCAAGATCAGCGAGCAACTGGATGTCTTCCCTTGTTATACCCCGAAAGTCCAAAGATCGGACCCGGGAGTTGAAGCGGGGAAAATGTAAAGTTGATGTTGCAGACTCAGGACGAGTCGTGAGACGACTCGTGAGGACAGCCCATGAGTTGTCAGGTGACTCGTGGGGAGGCTAGTGAGGAGTTTGGGAAATTTGAAGAAAAAGTGTCCCCACGAGCGTGGCAACGACTCGTGGTCAGACCCCACGAGTCATTAGGTAAGTTGTGGGGTGGGGGAGAAGGAAAAGAGAAGGAAAAAGAACAGTGTACTTCACAAGTAGTGACCATGAGTCGTGGTCACCCTAACGAGTCATGATGTTAATCGTTACGAGCCTAGGAGACAAGGTAAGGCACTGTACTTGACGAGCAAGGTGATGAGTCGTTTCCCTCGACCATGAGTCGTCAGGTCGTCTGTTAGGACCACCTGGAAGTAATTTCCTGTGAATTTAGTAAGGGCCTTTTCATAATTCCTATGTTCCTAATGCCTAAACTATGTTATTTTTAAGGCTCGTTTTTATGGGTTTTAGGAGGGGAAAACCTATTATGAGTTATTTCCTTCCATGTATGCAAACTTGAGAGGTTGAGGAGGTGATCTATAGCAAGTCTTCAAGGTTTTCATTCAAACCCTTCTTGGGCAATCAGATTAGTAGTAGAATTAGTCCCTTCCAGGTATGTAGGGTTATGAGTGGGTGTTTTCTTCCACACCCATGCCCAATTTCTATCTAAGTATGAGAATTTCCTATGATCAAGTTATGGGTTTTTTACCCAAATGCATGAATCTTCAACTTCTTCACATGGGCATGAATTGATTATGATTCTATTATCGAATTGTGAAGCATCAGCTGATTTCATAATGATTTCAATTAAAATTATGTTTCGAGCGTTATGAATGTTGAAGCCCATTGATGATATGATCATGAAAAGTGAGATTTTTAAAGTGAATGTGCTAATTATGAGATATTATGATGAAAAACATGATTTGAAGCTACCCATATTTATAATTATGTTTTCAATGATAATGGAGTATTTCTAAGTATGATAAAGCTTTGGGGAAATGCCCATATATTATGTTTAAATGAGGATTTTCCCGAACTAAGCTTACCACATTGTTTTGGAGCGAAGACTCCCAAATTTTTATATTCTAGCTTGTGGTATGTTTTGAGTTAAATCTTGCTATGCATAGCTTACCTCATGGTTTTAGAGCAAGGCTCCCAAGTATGTTTCCAGGTTGTGGTATGTTTCAAATTAAAGCTTCTCATATGCATGATTTCATATTTGAGATGTATTTGATCATTGAGCTTCGTCACTAGACGATGTTGAGCTTCATTATATACAATGTAGAGCATTTGCATGGTTTGGGAAAAGAGTCTAGAACCGAGCGGGCTAAGGGTCGATCACCCTATGCCCCAGAACTATGCACCTACGTAGGTTGATACTATTATATTATTGGGACCTCCCCCGTGATCTATTCACGGCCCTAATGTCCCTTGAGCTTGATATCGATATCATGGTAGCGTCCTTAGCCCTGGAAAGGTTTTGGACGACTCTTCCCACTTGAGTGTAATAGTTGGAACCACGTAAGCTCTATCATGGTGTGTTGGTTAAGTGATGAGTCTCCATTGTTCTATACGATTCAGATATGCATATTCATTACTCATGATTATTATATACACATGCATGTTCTAAAAGCAAGGTTTGACTCAATGTTCAGCTTTTCTATAAATATTATATTGCAGATTTGAGTCATTCGAGTATGTTTGACGTGTAAAGATATGTTATATGATGTTATGAAAATGCCATGATTTCAGAAAGAATGCATGCAATCCCTACTCTCAGTTTCTGATGTTATGTTTAATTATGCATTGCCTTTAAAAGATTTTACTTACTTTAATAGTCTTACTTACCTTGCATACTCGGTACATTCCACGTACTGGCCGCATACTTCTATATTGTATTTTTTCATGATACAGGACCCCGCTCTCAGCTTCTGCCCTGCTCTTAAATAGCTTATCAGAGTTAGCATCTGCTTTTGGTGAGTCCTCATCTTCCGAGGACCCGACTATCTATCTTTTCTTCATTTATTTCTGTTTTCATCTTTTAGAGTTAGTTGGGGTTTTGTCCCATCAACTCATCATGTTTAGATGCTATTCAGAAATATGTATGTATTCATCTTCGGATTTCATATTTCGATGTTATATTTAAGCTAGACTTCCACTATGATTGTATTGTCGATTATTCAGTCTCTTATTTGATTTAGATGTATGCTTGTGCATGGGTCGACTTGGGGTCTCTTAGGGCTCCTTGTTCCTAATCGCGATCCGGTCCCACGTTCGGGTCGTGATGAACTTGGTATCAGAGGTTTGAAGTTTCCTAGGGTGTCTGAAAGCCGCATTAAGTAGAGTCTTTTTCATGGGTGTGAAGCGCGCCACACTTATGACGAAGAGACAATATGACGTTTAGGAATAGTTCCCTTCTTTCATTATCTATGTCGTGCGATGAAAAGTCTTTCTATCCATCTAATTCATGCTATTCACGATTGCAGAATCATGGCTGCTTGAAGTCTCCATAGGGTGCACCACTGTTGTTTGTCCGGAAGAAGGATGGTTCGCTTCGGATTTGCATTGACTATCAGCAATTGAACAAGGTCACCTTTAAGAATAGGTATCCTTTACCCAGGATCAATGATTTGTTTGACCAGCTTCAGGGTTCCAAGTGTTTCTCCAAGATTGATCTTAGGTCCGGGTATCATCAGCTCAGAGTTCGAGATAGTGATATACCGAAGACAACCTTCAGGACGCGATATGGTCATTATGAGTTTGTAGTTATGTCTTTCGGACTAACGAATGCTGCTGCAGCTTTCATGGACTTGATGAACAGGGTTTTTAAGCAATATCTAGACATGTTCGTGATCGTGTTCATTGATGACATCCTTATATACTCTCGAAGCGAGGAGGAGCATGTCGCTCACTTGAGAGTAGTACTTTAGACTCTCAAGGATCGCCAATTGTATGCCAAGTTCAGCAAGTGTGAATTTTGGTTGGACTCTGTGGCATTTTTTAGCCATGTGGTATCGAGTGAGGGCATAACGGTAGATTCTCTAAAAATCGAGGCGGTGAAGAATTGTCCTAGACCGGTGAATCCTGTAGATATTAAGAGTTTCTTGCGTTTAGCTAGTTACTATCAGAGATTTGTTGAGGGTTTTTAATCAATTGCAACACCTTTGACCAAGTTGACTTAGAAAAAGGTGAAGTTTCAATGGTTAGAGGCTTGTGAGAGGATCTTCCAAGAATTGAAGACTCGACTCATTACTGCATCGGTGTTGACCCTACCTGAGGGTAATTGTGATGCTTCGAGGATCGGGCTCGGGTGTGTATTGATGCAGTAGGGAAAGGTAATAGCATATGCCTCTAGACCATTAAAGATCCATGAGAAGAATTACCCAACCCATGATCTAGAGTTAGCAGCGGTGGTGTTCGCATTAAAGATATGGAAACATTACTTATATGGGGTCCATGTGGATGTGTTTACGGACCACAAGAGTTTACAATATGTGTTCACACCGAAAGACCTCAATCTACGACAAAGGAGGTGGTTAGAGCTACTCAAAAACTATGATATGAGTGTTCTTTACCATCCGAGTAAGGCTAATGTGGTAGAGGATTCACTCAGTAGGCTCTCTATGGAGAGTGTGTCCCATGTGGATGAGGGAAAGAAGGAGCTGGTGAAAGATGTCCATCGACTTGCAAGGTTGGGAGTTAGGTTGGTCGACTCACTCGAAGGCGGTGTTGTTGTGCAAAATGGATCAGAATCGTCCTTGGTAACTAATGTGAAAGCTATGAAAGATGAGGATCCGATGTTGGTAAAGTTGAAAGAAGTCGTTCGAAGTCAGAAGGTGGACGTCTTCTCCCAAGGGGAGATGGTGTGCTGCGGTACCAGGGTCACTTATGTGTTCCGGATGCCAATGATTTGAGGAGTTGGATCTTGCATGAGGCTCATGGGTCCCAATACTCTATTCATCCAGGTGTAACCAAGATGTATCATGACTTGCGGGAAATATACTGGTGGAATGACATGAAGAAGGATATAACAAAATTCGTAGCCAAGTGCCCGAATTGTCAGCAAGAAAAGGTTGAATATCAAAGGCCAGGAGGAGTACTTAAGGATATCAGTGTACCTACTTGGAAGTAGGAAGTGTTTAACATGGATTTCATTACAAGCCTACCTCGTACTCACCGACAATATGATTCCATTTGGGTGGTGGTGGACAGGTTGACTAAGGCTGCACATTTCCTACTGGTAAAGACCACAGACTCAGTCGATGATTATGCCAAATTGAATGTCTGAGTGTTGGTTTGGTTGCATGGAGTGCCCTAGTCCATTATTTCAGACCGAGGTACTCAATTTAGCTCCTAGTTCTGGAAGTCTTTTCAGAAGGGGCTTGGGACTCAAGTTTAGCTCAGCACAACCTTTCATCCGCAAATGGATGGCCAAGTGGAGCGAACAATCCAGACTCTCGAGGACATGTTGAGAGCATTTGTGATGGACTTCAAAGGTATTTGGGATGAATACTTGCCCCTAATCGAGTTTGCTTACAATAATAGATATCACTCAAGTATCCAAATGGCACTGTTCGAGGTTCTCCATGGGCGGAACTATACATCGCCAATTGGATGGTTTGAGGTTGGTGAGGCAGCTATGATAGGGCCAGATTCGGTTCATGAGTCTATGGTGAAGGTTCAGTTGATAAGGGACGAGCTGAAAACCACTAAGAGTCATCAAAAGTCCTATGCTAATGTGAAGAGGAGAGAGTTGGAGTTCGAGGTGGACGATTGGGCGTTTCTCAAGGTATCTCCCATGAAGGGAGTCATGCGGTTTGAAAAAAAAGGAAAACTTAGTCCCTGTTATGTTGGTCCCTACCGTGTTATGAGAAGAGTTGGTAAGGTAGCGTATGAGTTAGACTTACCCTCAGAGTTATCTTCCATGCATCCTGTGTTTCATGTGTCGCTTTTGAAGAGATGTTTGGGAGACCCAGCGCTAGTAGTCTCGGTGGATAGCATTGCTGTAAAGGATAGCATCAGCTATGAGGAAGTTCTAGTTGAAATATTAGATCGTCAGGTTCGGAGGCTGAGGAACAATGAAGGTTCTTCAATAAAGGTGTTATGGAGGAATCAACATATTGAGAGAGCTATGTGGAAAGCCGAAGCGAATATGATTGTTAAATACCCACACTTATTCGCTACCAGCTCAATGTCAACTTGAGGTATCAGTTTGACCTAAAACTCTATTTAGTTTCATGTTCAGTTCATGCCGCAAGTTTCTTTTATGTATATGGGTGTGTATGTGATTTGCGAATTCAGTTCAACTAAATATTTTAAATCAGGAGGTAGTCATTCCGTCAGTTTTTAGTTTAAATCATCAGTATTTAAATATAATAATTGCATGTTTCTGTTTTTTGCTTGTTTTCAACATTCGAGGATGAATGTTCCCAAGGGGGAGATATTGTTATACCCCGAAAGCCCAAAGATCGGACCCGGGAGTTGAAGCAGGAAAAATGTAATGTTGATGTTGCAGACTCAAGATGAGTCATGAGAAAACTTGTGAGGACAGCCCACGAGTCATCAGGTGACTTGTGGGGAGGCCAATGAGGAGCTTGGAAAATTTGAAGAAGAAAGGTCCCCACGGGCGTGGCAATGACTCGTGCTAAAACCCCATGAGTCATTAGGTCAGTCGTGGGGTGGGGGAGAAAGAAAAGAGAAGTAAGAAGAACACTGTAATTCACGGGCGGTGACCACGAGTCTTGGTCACCCTAACAAGTCATGATGTTAACCGTTATGATCCCAGGAGACAAGGTAAGGTAGTGTACTTTACGAGTAGGGTGACGAGTCATTTCTCTAGACCATGAGTCATCAGTTCGTCCGTTAGGACCACCTGGCAGTAATTTCCTGCAAATTTAGTAAGGGCCTTTTCATAACTCCTTAGTTCCTAAAACCTAAACTATGTTGTTTAAGGCTCGTTTTAGTGGGTTTTAGGAGGGAAAAACCTATTATAAGTTATTTCCTTCCATGCATGCCAACTTGAGTGGTTGAGGAGGTGATCTAGAGCAAGTCTTCAAGGTTTTCATTTAAACCATTCTTGGACAATGAGAGAAGTGGTAGAATCAGTCCCTTCCATGTATGTAGGCTTATGAGTGGGTGTTTCCTTCCACACCCATGCCCAATTTCTATCTAAGTATGAGAATTTCCTATGATCAAGTTTTGGGGGTTTTACCCAAATGCATGAATCTTCAATTTCTTTACATGGGTATGAATGATTATGATTCTATTATCCAATTGTGAAGCATGATCTGATTTCATAATGATTTTAATTAAAATTATGTTTCAAAGTTAGGAATGTTGAAGCCCATTAATGATATGATCATGAAAAGTGAGATTTATGAAGTAAATGTTATAATGATGAGATAGTATGATAAAAAGCATGATTTGAAGCTACCCGTGTTTATAATTATGTTTTTAATGAGAGTTGAGTATTTCTAAGTTTGATAAAGCTTTGGGGCAATGCCCACATGTTACGTTTAAATGAGGATTTTCCCGATCTAAGCTTACCACATTGTTTTGGAGCAAAGAGTCCCAAATTTTTATATTCTAGCTAGTGGTTTGTTTTGAGTTAAATCTTCCTATGCATAGCTTACCACATGGTTTAAGAGCAAGGCTCTCAAGTATGTTTTCAGGTTGTGGTATGTTTTGAATTAAAGCTTCTCATATGCATGATTTCGTATTTGAGATGTATTTGATCATTGAGAATAGTCAATAGACAATGTTGAGCTTTGTTATATAGGATGTAGAGCATTTTCATGTTTTGGGAGAAGGGTCTAGCACCCAGCGGGATAAGGGTCGATCACCCTATGCCCCAGAACTACGCGCCAACGTAGGTTGATACTATTATATTAGTGGGACCTCCCTTGTGAGCTATCCCCGGCCATAATATCCCTTGAGCTTGATATCGATATCATGGTAGTGTCCTTAGCCCTAGCAAGCTTTTGGACGGCTCTGCGCACTTGAGTGTAATAGTTGGGACCACGCTCTATCGTGGTATATCGGTTAAGTGACGAGTCTACCATTGTTCTATATGATTCAGATATGCATATTCATTAATCATTATTATTATATACACATGCATGTTCTAAAAGCAAGGTTGACTCAATGTTCATCTTTTCTATAATTATTATATTGCATCTTTGAGTCATTCGAGTTAGTTTGATGTGTAAAGATATGTTATATCATGTTATGAAAAAGTCATGATTTCAGAAAGAATGCATGCAAGCCCTACTCTCAGTTTTTGATGTTATGTTTAATTGTGCATTACCTTTAAAATATTTTACTTACTTTAGCGGTCTTACTTACCTTGCATACTCGGTAAATTCCACTACTGGCCGTATACTTCTATAAAGCATCGTTTCATGATACATGACCCGGCTCTCAGCTTCATCCCCGCTCTTAGACAACTTATTGGTGTTAGCATCTTCTTATTGGTGAGTCCTCGTCTTTCGAGGACCCGACTATCTATCTTTTCTTTATGTATTTAAGTTTTCAACATGTTGAGTTAGTTGGGGTCTTGTCCCATCAACTCGTTGATCTTGGGAAAAATTATATGCCCAAGTGATACTCAAATGCTTCATTTCGTCGTGTTTATACATTGATAATTGTACCTTCTCATGTGATTTGTAGTAAAATGTGAATTTATACTAACCAACATGATTAGTGTTGTTTTGCAGGAAAAATATAATTTTAGGAAGCTAAGATGCATGTTGGGAGATATCGGGAAGAGACTCGGAAGCGAGCAGTGAAAAAGGCTCAGGTTATGCAACAAACTAAGGGGCTCTGCGATGGAGCCATGTCACGCTGCCATCGCGGATGCATTCTGCCCCGGATGATAAAAATATGCCAAGTTACAGTGAAGGTCCGCGTTGGGGCCGTGGCACGTTGGCCAAGCCCCGTGTTGCACGCCGTGGCACGTTGGGCATAATTACCTGGAGGACCAGATTCCAGTGAGGTTCCGCGTTTGTGGCGTGTCACGGAGGCAGTGCTCCGCGATGCACTCCGTGACAAGTTGCTTGTTATTCCGGGAAAAATTTCCACTACTATAAATAGCACACTTAGGTTTATTTTTAATTATTCTGACTTGGTTGAGCAAGAACGTGGGTTACAGGCAGTTGATGGGACGAAATTCTTAGGGTTCTTCTCTATCTCTTTCTTCCTTATTTCAATTATCTGTATGATTTACACTCATTTAACTATGTTTAATCCACAAATGAGTGGCTAAATTCACTTCTTGCTGAGGTTAAAGAACATTTGTAGTCGAATGTGATTATTGATCATCTTGGTTTTTCATCTTTTCTTTCATGGTTGTTCTATTAATTCTTGTTCTTACTGCATTAATGTTTGGCCAATATTAATGTATATCTAAAAAACCCGGTTTGCGCTTGAAAGAGAAAGAAATTGGAAAGTTGTGAATTAATAGGATATGATCTCTTCTTGGTTTGGGAAAATTGAGAATTGATTTACCTTCAGAATAGAAAAATATCTGAAAGTCGTATTAGTTAATTAAGGAATCAGTTTCGTATGGCTAGAACATGAATTTCTTCTTATCACAGAAATGTAGGTGGAAGGTTCATGATTCTTAAGTTGGGTTAAATACGAGAGTTTTAATCCATAGGCAATAATTCTTGACTAGCAACCGGAGGAAAGATTAACCAATTTGTATCAATAAATTTCTTCCCTGCATGTTCGTTTTAGCCTCAGCATGCTCATTACTATAGTTCAGACACAATTTGTACATTTGTTTTAGATTAGCATAAATTAGGAAACAAACTCCCAAAATCTTCTTAAAACTGTTGTCTGCATTATTATAGTTAGAGTTTATTAACGCTTGATTCAATTATTACCTTGGTCCAGTCCCTGTGGGATCGATACTTGGCTACTCTAGCCATTTTACTACTTGTTCGACCACGTGCACTTGCGTGTAGGTATTCCAAACAGCCGAACAAGTTTTTGGCACCGTTGCCGGGGACTGGCAATTGGTACAAAATTGTTGTCTTAAGTGTTAGTTTACTATTTCTTATTAGTGTTGACAACTTGGTCTTAGCTTGTCTTTTACAGATATTGAATTCTGTTGAACACTAGCAAGGGACAAGGAGTTGGTGGATTCACACTTAGAGCCGGAAAGACAATTCCATCGACAAAGGAGGGAAGCTCTAGAGAGATAGCTGCAGTTGCTCAGACAGACCATCCTGGAGAAACAGCAGAATCCACCCATTGTAAGGGCAGTGTTAGTGCCAAAAGAAATGGCAGCTAGACCGGTTCGCGAAGTGGCAATCCCACATGCTAACAATGTTACATCTAGCATTCGCAAACCTGAGCCAGGAGGGAGGTTCGAGCTTAAACAGAATATGGTGCAATTGCTGCACACCAGCGGGCAATTCACAGGTCTCCCTCACGAGGATCCACAACAACATCTCCAAAAATTTTTGGAGATAGGTGACACTTACATTCCTGTTGGAGTGTTACCCGATTATGTCAGGCTTACATCATTCCCATTTTCACTTTTGGGAGAAGCAAAGAGGTGGTTGAAAGTTGAGTCACCTAATTCCATCACTACTTGGGATGATCTTGCAAAGAAATTCTTGATACGGTTCTTTCCATCCGGTAAAACAGCAAGACTTAGAAGTCAAATTCTAAGTTTTAAACAGAGAGAGAGAGAAAATCTGTATCAAGCCTGGGAGAGATTCAAATCTATGTTGCGGGATTGTCCTCATCATCACCAATCCAATGATGTGCTGGTGCATACTTTCATACAGGGTTTGGAACCCCACACAAAAATCATGCTAGACTCAGCAGCTGGGGGACAAGCATTAGAAAAAACTTATGAGGAGCTGTATACCTTGTTGAACCATATTTCGTAGGGAAATCCAGAGTGGAATGCAGACTCTTCCAGTGGAGGAACAAGGAAAACGACAGGAGTCTTAGAAGTGGATGGTTTTACAGCTATCGCTGCACAGATAGCTGCGTTACAGAATCAACTCAATACCCACTTTAGCAATATGAGCATGAATCATTCTCAAGCCCTAGTGAATGTAGTACAGCAAATTTGGTGTGAAGTGTGCGGCAGTAATGAACACTCAGCTGAGTGTTGTGGTACGAATCTCGATTCAGTAAACTTTGTTGGTAACGTACCGAGAAATAATCACCAACAGTATGGAAACATCTACAACTCTAATTGGAGAAGTCACCCGAATTTCTCTTGGGGTAGTAACAGCCATCAAGGGCAGAGTTCGAGTCAGGGAGCACAGAGAAATCAAGGAGGGCAGCAGCAATATCAGTCACAATACTGAAGCAACAATGCACCTCCTCCACCACCATCACCCAGCATTGAGGAAATGTTCAAAACTATGATAGCTAACCAAGCTCAATTGTAGGCTGACTATGTGAAATTGGCAGCCGATGTAAAGAACAATCAGTTAGCTGCAAAGGCATTGGAGTACCAGTTTGGGCAACTAGCTGGAGATCAGAACACCAGGCCGAGAGGAGGACTTCCAAGTGACACTGACCCCAACCCCAAGCAAGTAAATGCAGTGACCATGAGGAGTGGTTTGCGACTCAAGGAGGTGGAACCAGAAAGACCACCACAGCAGTCGGGAGCAATGGAGAAGGAGAGGGAGCACAATGATGATAGGGGGAAGGAGAAGGAAGCTAAACCAGAAAGACCACCGCCCCCGTTCCCCCAAAGACTAAGGAAACACAAGGAGGAAGCGTGTTTCAAAAAGTTCAAGTAGGTGCTTAAGTAGGTACACATTAATTTACCTCTTGTTGATATTTTGCAGGGAGTGCCGAAATACGCAAAATATATCAAGGACATCGTGGCGAATAAAAGCAGGTTGACGGAGTATGCTACGGTGGCGCTTACGGAGGAGTGCACTTCACAGATACAAAATAGGTTGCCCACAAAGCTCAAAGACCCTGGGAGCTTAACAATTCAACTGACAATCGGGTAGAGTATCCGAGCTCGTGGATTATGTGATTTATGAGCGAGCATTAACTTGATGCCGACATCGGTATTCAAGAAATTGGGGCTAGGCAGTCCTAGACCGACAATAGTGACCTTGCAACTAGCGTATCATTCTTTGGCCAGACCATATGGCATTGTGGAGGACCTGTTGGTGCAAGTGGGCTCCCTTATCTTCCCGATTGACTTCATTGTGTTGGATTTTGAGCCGGATGAGGAAGTCCCATTTATTTTGGGATGTCCTTTGTTGGCAACTGGGAAAGCACTTATTGATGTAGATGCAGGGCAGCTAACTATGCGGGCACACGCAAAGTTGAGGTATTTGGTGTATTCAAGTACATGAAGCTATCGGCCATACATGAGGAGCTTTCAGCAATCAGTGTGCTTGATCAAGTAGAAATTCATCAGATTGTTGAATCTCAAGACCTATTGGAAAGAGTGTTGATGAAATCCGATCATTTCGGAGATAGAGATGCCTATGAGGTGGTACAAATGCTGAATGAGCCACAAAGGCATCCTAGGAAGCAGGAATTTCAGTCTCTAATGAGGTCTCTAGAACCATTGCTGAAACCATCTATTGAGGAAGCACCAAAGCTGGAATTGAAAGAATTGCCTCCCCATTTAAAATATGTCTTTTTGGGGGAAGATGAGACTTTGCCGGTCATCATCTCCGCAGAATTGATGGGGGCACAAGAGAAGGAAGCATTGGGTGTCCTCAGAAAAAGGAAGAAAGCAATGGGCTGGCAAATGTCAGATATTCAGGGTATCAATCCAGCTTTTTGCACACACAAGATTTTCATGGAGACAGGAGCAAAGCCAACTGTTCAGCCTCAGCGAAGGTTAAATCCAGCAATGAAGGATGTGGTTAGGAAAGAAATAATTAAGTGGCTTGATGCAGGTGTGGTCTATCCTATCTCGGATAATGAATGGGTCAGCCCCGTTCAGTGCGTTCCAAAGAAAGGAGGGATGACCGTGGTCACTAATGAAAAAAATGAGTTGATTCCTACAAGAACCGTCACAGGCTGGCGAATTTGCATGGAATATAGGAAGCTTAATGAAGCCACAAGGAAAGATCATTATCCTATCCCGTTCATTGATCAGATATTAGACAGGTTGGCTAGACAGGAATATTATTGTTTCCTTGATGGGTACTCTGGCTATAACCAAATAGCCATAGCACCGGAGGATCAAGAGAAGACTACTTTCACCTGTCCTTATGGGACATATGCTTTTAGGCGGATGCCATTTGGGTTATGCAATGCACCCGCCACATTCCAGAGATGCATGATAGCTATCTTCCATGACATGGTGGAGGATTTCGTTGAGGTATTTATGGATGATTTTTCTATTTTCGGTAATCATTAGCTACTTGTTTGCAGAATCTTGACAGGGTGCTAGCTCACTACGAAGAATCCAACCTTGTAATCAACTGGGAGAAATGCCATTTCTTAGTCAAGGAAGGTATCGTCCTTGTCCATAAAGTGTCTTGCAAGGGGTTGAGGGTCGATCGTGCTAAGATCAAAGTTATTGAGAAGTTACCACCACCTATGTCGGTGAAGGGTGTTCATAGTTTTCTTGGGCATGCAGGGTTCTACAGACGGTTCATCAGAAACTTCTCAAAAATTTCTAGACCATTATGCAGATTGTTAGAAAAAGAGGTGAAGTTTTAGTTGGATGATGAGTGTGTTAAAGCATTTGAGGAGTTGAAGCAGAAATTGATAGAAGCACCTATCATTATTTCTCCAGATTGGGAACAACCATTTGAATTGATGTGTGATGCAAACGATGTGGCTGTGGGAGCTGTATTGGGGCAGAGGAGAAATAGAATCTTTCATTCTATTCATTATGCAAGAAAAACATTGAACACTGCCCAGAGTAATTATACAGTCATAGAGAAGGAGATGCTAGCCTTGGTGTTTGCATTTGATAAATTCAGGTCCTATTTGGTGGGTTCGAGAGTAGTGGTGTATACCGATCATGCAGCGATTTGGTATCTGTTTAACAAGAAGGATGCAAAGCCCAGGCTGATCAGATGGATCCTGTTGTTGCAAGAGTTCGACCTCGAAATTAAGGACAGAAAGGGGAGCGAAAATCAGGCGGCAGATCACCTATCGCGATTGGAAAGCCGGTCGCATGTGAAGGAAGGTGATAACATCAATGAGGAGTTCCCGGATGAGCATCTCTTAGCAATAGGGGAAGCTGAAGTTCCCGGGTATGCAGACATAGTCAACTTGCTAGTGAGTGGAGTCTATCCATCGGAGGCTACAGCGCAGCAGAGAAAAAAATTGAGGCATGATTGCCGGTATTTTATTTGGGATGAGCCATACTTATTTAAACAGGGACTGGATCAGGTGATGAGAAGATGCATCCCGGAGAGCCAGATTGCAAAGGTTTTGAGGAGTTGTCACTCTTCGTTGTATGGGGGCACCACGGAGGCAAACGGACAGCGCACAAGATTCTACTGTCAGGTTTCTTTTGGCCTACACTGTTCAGAGACTCTATGGCATACATCAAAAGGTGTGATAGATGTCAGCGTACAAGCACAATAGGTAGAAGGCAAGAGATGCCGCTATAGAATGTACTGGAAGTGGAGACCTTTGATGTATGGGGCATAGATTTCATGGGCCCGTTCCCACCGTCATTTGGTAATCGTTACATCTTGGTGGCCGTTGATTATGTATCAAAGTGGGTTGAAGCAATAGCTTGCCCCAGGAATGACAACAAGGTGGTAACAAAATTTGTGAAAAAACACATTCTCACCAGTTTCGGGACACCTGAGCCATTATCAGTGATGGAGGGGCTCAATTCGTAAATTCAAACTTCAAGAAGCTACTAGCCAAATATGGGGTGCGCCACAAGGTGCCAACAGTATATCACCCCCAAACTAGTGGGCAAATGTAGGTGTCGAATACAGAAGTGAAGCAGATTCTCCAGAAAATAGTGAGTGCACAACGTAGTGATTGGTCAAGTAAACTCGATGATGTGTTGTGGGCATACAGAACTGCTTACAAGACAATGATTGGAACTTCTCCATACAGATTGGTCTATGGTAAAGCGTGTCATCTTCCAGTGGAGCCAGAGCACCGAGCTTTCTGGGCCGTGACGAAATTGAATATGGACTTAGAGCTAGCGGGCAAGAAGAGGCTAATGCAACTCAACGAACTTGAAGAGTTTCGTTGGCATGCTTATGAGAGTGCCAAGTACTACAAAGAGAAAACAAAGAGGTGGCACGACAAGCATGTGGTGCATCGTATTTTTGAGCGGGGGCAGAAAGTGTTGCTCTTCAATTCAAGATTGAAGCTGTTTCCAGGGAAGCTACGGTCCAAATGGTCAGGGCCATTTAAGGTAGTGAGAATGACCCCGCACGGGGCAGTAGAGTTGTGGTAAGAAGATCGAAGTGCCACGTTCTTAGTCAATGGGCAGCGATGTAAGCATTACTGGGGTGAGGACGGTAGTCGAGAGAAGACATCCGCACCCTAGAGGATGACTGAGCTTCAATGATGTCGAGCCGCGATGGTAAACCAGGCGCTGCACGGGAGGAAACCCGTGAAATTTTTGTAATATTTGAATAGATTTCGTAGAAGAAAAAAAGAAAAAAAAAGAAAGAAAAGAAAAGAAAAAAAATGACGAGAAAAATAAAAATAAAAACAAAAAATTGTATTTTATGTGAAACCTATAAATTCTAACCAATTTCTTGTTGTGAGATGAATTTCAGGTTTAACGGAGGGTAAAAATGCAAAGGATCACAAAGGAAAAATCGAGGTGAGAAAATTAATAAAAAGTGGCAAAACAGTGAGCCTGCGCGATGGCTCCGTATGATGGAGGAGGGCGTCCGCGTTACCCTCCGTGACACGTTGAAGGTGTTTTGGAATTATTTACAAATTCTAGAACCCCTGCGCGATGGCTCCGTGTCACAGAGGGTGTGCTCCGCGTTACCCTCCGTGACACGTTGAGGTGTTATTCGCGACGGGTCACACCGGGTCGCCGGGTGACCCGCGTGAAAAACCTTCTTTTTAACCCCGAAAACACCCAATTTTTCCCATTTTTCACTTTCCTCAGCGACAAACAACCCAAAATCCCCCCTCCCCCAACGTGACACAGACCTAGGAGCAAATTTTCTTCAACTTTTCTTCATGTTCAATGAATTAAAGGTACGTTCTTGAACTTAACCTCAATTTTGGCCGAAATTGTCAATTTTTGAGCATCTAACGTAACTAAAGTTTGCCCTAATTGTAAATTGAGCATGAATTCATTTAAGTTATTGTTGATTGATGTTTGTAGTATCATTATGATTGTATGAACTCGATAAATACATGTTTGATTGAATTTGTGCGAAATTGGTAGCTAGAGTTGGAATTTGAATAGGAAGAAGCTAAATTTGGTTGAAAATTTGAAAATGATTGGGTTGTTCATGTTGGGTAAGGTGAATTATGTTGTGCTTGTTATGAATATGCTAAGTAAACGATGGGATTTTTTTTGGGAGAATGAAATTGTGAATTGCATAGAACTTGGTGAATTGCATGGGTTGTGTTAAGAGTTTTTCTGTGCTAAGTGCTATGGGATGAAATGGTATTGATAGTGATATGTTGATTACCTGTACGAAGTCTGAGTAGTACGTAAAATATATTCCATCGAATTCTCTGAATGCACAAGGCCTGTTGTTGTTTCTTGTTGTAAAGTGGGAAGTTAGACTTGTCGTAATGTTGTGATTGTGGCTAAAGACTAAGTGTGGGATGGCCTAGCTTAACCCAACCTTAGTCGAAGCTAATTTTAATTTGAATAACATTGGGATTATCTGCTTTATTTGACAGGAACAATGGCAAGCAGGCAAGATAAAGGAAAAGGTGCGTCTACATCGGGCCCCGGAAGGAAAAGGATTAGACTGGGAACGGTAGTCCCAGCAGCACCAGCGGTTCCGTGCGGCCAACGTCGTCAATACGAAACCCGATGGGTGAAAGAGGAGGGGAAGAAATGGTACATAAAGCATAAGGAAAGCAAATACTTCCCCGAGGAGCACATTTCTAGGGAGCCGTTGGCACAGGAGTTTCCCAGAATCGTATATAGGATTGACGCTTCTGGGATGAACTTCATCTTTGAAGAGCCCAAGGAGTGCAATCTTCACCTGATTCGAGAGTTCTACGCCAACTGGAACCCGACACTCTGAAGTCACACTGTCAAAATAAGGGGGCAGGTAGTCACTTTTGAGCCCCATCACCTTAATGCCATCTTGGGGGGGCGGGACACAGACGCCCATGTACTCCGGCAGTTGAACATTACTCCACCATATGCAGATATCAGACGCACTCTGTGTGGAGCCCGTTCAACAACACGGTGGAGCAGGCATAAGGAGAGGGGCTACCATCAGATGCTGCCCTATTCTCAAATGAACAGGGAAGCCAAAATTTGGCTTAAGATCGTGTGTTCCTGCCTGATCCCGGTGGTGCACATGACAGATGTCACCCGGGATCGTGTGTGCTTGGTATATGCCCTGATGAAAGGGCTAGAGATTAATGTTGGGGCGGTGATCATCTCCGCCACGAAGAGAGCCCGTTTGCATCAAGGGCACAGGTACGGGTTTGGTGGCTTACTGACCACTTTCTTGAGGGGCCTAGATGTTGAGGAGGAGGCCCTTGACTACATCTCGCAGATGGTGAGGCGGGCCTTAGACGTCACCAAAACTAAGGCACCCGACACCACTCACAGGCCAGTTCTCACATTAGCCGAGCGACATGCTCGGGATGATCAGTATATGGCCCTCATGTTCGGGATGCAGATGCTACAGTTGCGCATAGGCGGGAGGCCAGCAATAGAAGATGAGCTGTGGCAACTAGAGTTGGACTACCCCTTCGGCGAAAATGCCAGGGCTTTATGCCGAGTGGGGCCAGCTTTTGTGGAGCCCACTGATGATGATGTCCCCACAGATGAGGAGACGCACCGCGAGGACTCATATATTGAGTCAAATGATGATAGCGGAGGTGATTCGGATATGGGGATGAGGCAACCGCACCTGACGAAGAAGTGGAACACTTCGATTGATCAGAGAGTTTCACCACCTACTCTTGTGCTATGCTGAATTTTGTGAACACTGGGGGCAGTGTTCGATTTAAGTGTGGGGTGGGAGTAGTTAGGTGCTGGTTGTTTTGTTGTTGTTTATGTTTATGTTTTGTTGTTGTTCCTGTGCAAAAATTGTGACCCTGTGATTTTGATGTTTATGTTTTGTATTGTAATTTAGTGTTGTAACTAATGTGAAGTTGTTGTGTGCTGTATGGAGTTGTTGTTAGCTGGTTGTGTAAATATTTTTGTTTTATTAAAATTATCGATATTTTTAAAATTTTTTGTGAAATTTTTTATTATTTTTTATGATTGGGTTTCTCGGCGTTTGTTTTCCGTGCTTTTACCGAGAATAGGCCCATTGAACCAAAGTCGTAATTAGTGATCGTTCCCTATGATTGATGGATGACGACCGTCTTAAGGGAAATGTAGTCGATAGGAGTAGATTTCTTTTGCTCTTTTTAAATTTTTTTCTTTTGTTTGTTTGTATCCCAAACGTGTCGTTACTTTATGGTTCGGAATTCAGGTTGCGTGTTGTACATGATATTTAGAATGCGAAGGTGATTCGTATGAAAGCATGCAACTTTGTAAACATGTTGAGATACCTAGACCATAGAATTCGATGCAGTATGATTGAGGCTTAATGTTTGAATTCTTGTAATTGGCTGATTGAAGAGTCTGTGGATATGTCTTGAGTTGAGCATGTGCAATGAGTGTGTGGTGAGGTTTCATTTCTTCCATGCTATTGTGAAGTGTTTAGAACTTTCCTGGTATGTGTGTACGAAATGAAATGAAGGATGTGTATTGTAGGAAAGGATGTAGGCATTTCTTTGCTTTAACCGAAAGTTTTTTTTTTCATTATCGTACCTACCTTGAATGTACATCCTAGTTAGCCCATTGAGCCTTTAGCCTATTCTATTCTTTTGTCGAAAAGGTACAAACCGAGCTTAACCCATTCTTTTCATTATCCTTGAATTTGATCCAAAACTCTTAAGCGCTCAAGAGAAGAAATTTCCCCACAGTGTCATGGAGTAGTAATTGTGAAAAGAAAGGAAAAGCGGAAGTGGTGAAAGTAAAGAAAAGGTCAAAGGTGCACTTGCTGAATTTAATAAAATGAAGATGTATAACTAATCTTTGTTTTTAAGTCGAGTGTGCTTAAAGAAATGGGAACAAAAATAAAGGAAGGTTTCAAGAAAGGGGAGGATGAAAGAAGAAACAATGCCCATAATGTGGTGGGATGTATGGGAAAGCACTTAAGGGTGCTAGTTGCTATTATTGGTTAGCCTAGTATGTACTAGTTCCTTAGCTTGCATTACAACCCGTCAAGTCCTACGTGATCTTACATCACTCGTCCTTATATTAGTGGAGTAATACACTAGAGGCAAGCTTATGGGTCATGACATGATGCATGTGAATTCTTTGAGAGAGAGAGTGAAATCGTGTTCATATGCCCCTGCATATAATGCTTTTGAGATCATATGATTGAAAAAGGGGAAATTCTGTTGGGTTGTGAGGGCACATGCTTGACGAGAGATTTAATTTCATGTCGGATGTCTTGATCAACTGATTTGCATGAGTTTGCCGAGGTCGAGAGTCGACTCGTGAGTCTAGGAGGTCATAATGTGTTGAATGTCACTGTATTGATGAGACTATGCATGTTTTTTGGATGATTTGCTATGTAATTAATCTGTATAACCGTAGCTTGAATTGTCGGGCCAAAGTAGCTATGATTGGGTGTCAATTGCATGAGATGTGAGATTATTGTTCAAGGACGAACAAAGTTTTAAGTGTGGGGTAAGTGATCTTGGGCAAAATTATATGCCCAAGTGATACTCAAATGCTTCATTTCGTCGTGTTTATACATTGATAATTGTACCTTCTCATGTGATTTGTAGTAAAATGTGAATTTATACTAACCAACATGATTAGTGTTGTTTTGCAGGAAAAATATAATTTTAGGAAGCTAAGATGCATGTTGGGAGATATCGGGAAGAGACTCGGAAGCGAGCAGTGAATAAGGCTTAGGTTATGCAGCAAACTAAAGGGCTCCGTGATGGAGCCGTGTCACGCTGCCATCGCGGATGCATTCTGCCCCGAATGATAAAAATATGCCAAGTTACAGTGAAGGTCCGCGTTGGGGCCATGGCACGTTGGCCAAGCCCCGCGTTGCACGCCATGGCACGTTAGGCATAATTACCAGGAGGATCGGATTCCAGTGAGGGTCCGCATTTGTGGCGTGTCACGGAGGCAATGCTCCGCGATGCACTCCATGACATGTTGCTTGTTATTCCGGGAAAAATTCCCACTAGTATAAATGGCAAACTTAGGTTTATTTTTAATTATTCTGACTTGGTTGAGCAAGAACGTGGGTTACAGGCAGTTGAGGGGACGAAATTCTTAGGGTTCTTCTCTATCTCTTTCTTCCTTATTTCAATTATTTGTATGATTTACACTCATTTAATGATGTTTAATCCACAAATAAGTGGCTAAATTCACTTCTTGCTGAGATTAAAGAACATTTGTAGTGGAATGTGATTATTGATCATCTTGGTTTTTCATCTTTTCTTTCATGGTTGTTCTTCCTTGCTGTTAAATAGGTCCCTCTTCTCTTTCTCTTGCCCTTGCTCTTCTTTCTGGTGCTTGGCTTCTATTAATTCTTTTTCTTACTGCATTAATGTTTGGCCAATATTAATGTATATCTAAAAAATCCGTTTTGCACTCGAAAGAGAAAGAAATTGGAAAGTTGTGAATTAATAGGATATGATCTCTTCTTGGTTTGGGAAAATTGAAAATTGATTTACCTTCAGAATAGAAATATATCTGAAAGTCGTATTACTTAATTAAGGAATTAGTTTCGTATGGCTAGAACATGAATTTCTTCTTATCACAGAAATGTAGGTGGAAGGTTCATGATTCTTAAGTTGGGTTAAATACGAGAGTTTTAATCCATAGGCAATAATTCTTGACTAGCAACCGGAGGAAAGATTAACCAATTTGTATCAATAAATTGCTTCCCTGCATGTTCGTTTTAGCCTCAGCATGCTCATTACTATAGTTCAGACTCAATTTGTACATTTGTTTTAGATTAGCATAAATTAGGAAACAAACTCCCAAAATCTTCTTGAAACTGTTGTCTGCATTATTAGAGTTAGAGTTTATTAACACTTGATTCGATTATTACCTTGGTCCAGTCCCTGTGGGATCGATACTTGGCTACTCTAGCCATTTTACTACTTGTTCGACCACGTGCACTTACGTGTAGGTATTCCAAACAGCCGAACACTCGTCATGTTTAGAGTCTATTCAGACATATGTATGTATTCAGCTTCAGATTTTATATTCTGATGTTTTGTTCAAGCTAGACTTCCTCTATGATTGTATTTTCAATTATTCAGTCTCTTTTTTCATTTAGATGTATGATTATGCCAAGGGTCAACTTGGGGTCTCTTGGGGCTCCTTGTCCCGTGTCGCGATCCGTGCCTCCGTTCGGGTTGTGACAAAAATGTTGTCAGAGCCATTGGTTGGAAGTGTCCTCGGGTGTCTGCAAGCCGCGTTAAGTAGTCTTTTTCATGGGTGTGAAGCGCGCCACACTTATGACAAAGAGGATACGAGATGTTTAGGAATCGTTAATTTCTTTCATGATCTATGTCATGCAATGAAAAGTCTTTCTATCCTTCTAATTCATGCTATTCGTGATTGCAGAATCATGGCTCCTCGAAGAATGAACAAAAGGAGGAATAGAGATGAAGGCCACGAGAATTGCAATGGTCATGGGCATCAGCAAGCCCCACCAGTTCAGGAGCCCTAGGCACCAGAGCCAGCTTCCCATGCTGAGTTTCAGGCCGTTATTAAGATGTTTTCTCAGGCCTTGACCTCTTAGGTCAATTAGTAGGGCATTGCGCATGTTCCGCAAAATGGCAACGCAGTGGCTGCTCGAGTTAGAATTTCTTGTGGATGAACCCGCCGGAGTTCCTTGGGTCCAAGATGGATGAGGACCCACATGAGTTCGTGGATAAGATTTCCAAGATCACCCAAGTCATAGGGGTGAATGGGGTTGAATGTGCCGAGTTGGCCTCTTATCAGCTAAAAGGTGTTGCGCACATCTAGTTCGCCAATGGAAGGAAGCAGGGTCACTGGAGTAGGTCCAGTCACTTGGGAAGAGTTCTATGTTGCATTTCTAGACGGGTTCTTCCCTCAAGAGATGAGGGAGCTAAAGGCAGTTCAGTTCATGAATTTGAAACAAGGGAGGATGACTATACAATAATATGCCCTGGAGTTCACTCGCCTATCAAAATATGCCCCAGAGTTGGTAGCCGATCAGAGGATGCGGGTGAGCAAATTCGCCCATGGAGTAGCGGGCTATTTGGACAAGGATTGTTAGACCGTTATGCTCCGTCAGGACTTGGATTTCACGCAGATAGTGGTGTACGCCCAATAGATGGAGGCGGCACATTCGAGAGAGAGGGAGGCTAAGAAGGCAAGGACTGAGGACCACAGATTCTCTCAGCAGAGGTCCGGTGGTGGGCACCGACAGTAGCCCCACCAGAGTTCATTAGCCCCAGCACCTTCAGCATTAAGTGTGCCATCCAGGCCCAGGAATGATCATAGAGGGAGGGCATCAGGCTTGAGGGGTCATAGCAGTAGAACCGTAGATTCCAGCATCCCAGCTTGTCGCAAGTGTGGTAGGGGGCACGCAGGCCAGTGTTTGGCAGGTTCAGGTGCTTATTTTGGGTGTGGACAGCTTTTAGCTCAGTAGCCCCACCCGTGCGCTCAGTACATCAGGGGGCATCTACTAGCACAGTTGGCGGTCAGCGCCAGAACAGATTCTATGCTTTAGCATCCTATCAGGAGCAGGAGGTCTCCCCGGATGTGGGCACTGGTATGTTGCCAGTTTTCCATATTGATTTTTATGCTTTGCTAGATCGGGGGGCTACCTTGTCTTTTGGGGCACCTTATGTGGCCAGTAGCTTCGGAGTCAGTCCTGAAGTCTTGTTAGAACCCTTCTCAGTTTCTACTCAAGTAGGTGACTCAGTTATAGCTAGACGAGTGTATAGAGGTTTTCCAGTCTCATTCCTTCACAAGGTCACCTCAGTAGATTTGATAGAGTTACCCATGATCGATTTCGATGTTATTCTCTACATGGATTGGCTATTTGCATGTTATGCTTCAGTTAGTTGTAGAACCCAGGCAGTGGAGTTCAAAATTCCGGGTGAGCCAGTCTTAGATTGGAAAGGTAGTTTAGTTGTGCCTGTTGGTCTATTAATTTCCTTCCTTAAGGCCAAGAAGATGATTTTAAAGGGTTTCATGTACTATCTAGTTAGGGCGAATGATTTCGAGTCTGAAACCCTGATTATCCAGTCAGTTCCAAAAGTATGTGAGTATCCAGATGTCTTTCCTGGTGATTTGTCAGGTGTTCTTCCCGAGCGGGAGATTGATTTTGGTTTAGATGTTCTTCCCGACACCCAGCTGATATCTATTCCCCCCTACCGGATGGCTCCAGTGGAGTTAAAGGAGTTGAAAGAGCAATTGAAATACTTGTTAGATAAGGGTTTCATTAGACTGAGTAGGTCTCCTTGGGGTGCACCAGTATTGTTTGTTCGGAAGAAGGATGGTTCGCTTCAGATGTGCATTGACTATCGGCAATTCAACAAGATCACCGTTAAGAACAGGTATCCTTTACCCAGGATTGATAATTTGTTTGACTAGCTTCAGGGTGTCAAGTGTTTCTCCAAGATTGATCTCAGGTCCAGGTATCATCAGCTCAGAGTTCAGGAGAGTGATATCCCAAAGATAGCCTTCAGGACGCGGTATAGTCATTATAAGTTTTTAGTTATGCCTTTTGGACTAACAAATTCTCCTAAAGCTTTCATGGACTTGATGAACAGGGTGTTTAATCAGTATCTAGACATGTTTGTGATCGTGTTCATCGATGACATCCTTATATACTCTCGGAGCGAGGAGGAGCATGCCGCTCACTTGAGAGTAGTACTTCAGACTCTCAAGGATCGCCAATTGTATGCCAAGTTCAGCAAGTGTGAGTTTTGGTTGGACTCTGTGGCCTTTTTGGGCCATGTGGTATCGAGTGAGGGTATAGTGGTAGATTCTTAGAAAATCGAGGGGGTGAAGAATTGGCCTAGACCGGTGAATCCTTCAGATATTTGGAGTTTCTTAGGTTTAGCTGGTTACTATCAGAGGTTTTTTGAGGGTTTTTCATCGATTGCAGCACTCTTGATCAAGTTGACTCAGAAAAAGGTGAAGTTTCAACGGCCAGAGGCTTTTGGGAGGAGCTTCCAAGAATTGAAGACTCGACTCACTATCACACTGGTGTTAACCTTACTTGAGGGTACCGATGGTTTTGTTGTGTATTGTGATGCTTCAAGAATCTGGCTCAGGTGCGTATTGATGCAGTGGGGAAAAGTAACAACATATGCCTCTACAAAGGTAAAGATCCATGAGAAGAATTACCCAACCCATGATCTAGAGTTGGCAGCGGTGGTGTTCGCATTGAAGATATGGAGACATAACTTATATGGGGTCCATGTGGATTTGTTAATGGACCACAAGAGTTTACAATATGTGTTCACACAGTTAGACCTCAATCTACAAAATAGGAGGTGGTTAGAGCTACTCAAAGACTATGATATGAGTGTTCTTTACCATTCGAGTAAGGCTAATGTGGTAGCTGACGCACTCAGTTGGCTCTCTATGGAGAGTGTGTCCCATGTGGATGAGGGAAAGAAGGAGCCGGCGAAATATGTGCATCGACTTGCATGGTTGGGAGTTAGGTTGGTCGACTCAACCGATGGCGGTGTTGTTGTTTAAAATGGATAAGAATCATCCTTGGTAACTGATGTGAAAGCCAGGCAAAATGAGGATCCAATATTGGTAATATTGACAGAAGTCGTTTGAAGTCAGAAGGTAGAGGTCTTCTCCTAAGGGGGAGATGGTGTGCTGTGGTACCAAGGTCACCTATGTGTTCTAGATGTCGATAATTTGAGGAGTCAGATGTTGCATGAGGCTCATGGGTCCCGATATTCTATTCATCCAGGTACAACCAAGATGTATCATGACTTGGGGAAATAAAACTGGTGGAACGGCATGAAGTAGGATATTGCAGAATTAGTAGCCAAATGCCCAAATTGTCAGCAAGTAAAGGTTGAATATCCAAGGCTGGAGGAGTACTTCAAGATATAAAAATTACTACTTGGAAGTGGGAAGAGATGAAAATGGATTTCATTACAGGCCTACCTTGTACTCGCCGACAATATGATTTCATTTGGGTGGTGGTGGACAGGTTGACTAAGGCTGCACATTTCCTACTAGTGAAGACTACAGACTCAGCGGATGATTTGCCAAATTGTATATCCAAGAGTTCGTTCAGCTGCACAGAGTGCCCTTGTATATTATTTCAGACCGAGGTACTCAATTTACCTCCCAGCTCTAGCGGTCTTTTAAGAAGGGGCTTGGGACTCAGGTTAAGCTAGCACAACCTTTCATCCGCAAATGGATGGCCAAGTGGAGAGAACAATCTAGACTCTCGAGGACATGTTGAGAGCATATGTGATGGACTTCAAATGTAATTGTGATGATCAATTGCCCCTGATCAAGTTTGCTTACAATAACAGCTATCACTCCAGTATCCAAATGGCACCATTTGAGGCTCTCTATCGGCAGAGATGTAGATCGCCCAATGGATGGTTTGAGGTTGGTGAGGCAGCTATGATAGACCAGATTCGGTTCATGAGTATATGGTGAAGGTTCAATTGATAAGGTACAGGCTGAAAACTGCTCAGAGTCATCAAAAGTCATATGCTGATGTGAGAAGGAGAGAGTTAGAGTTCGAGGTGGACAATTGGGTATTTCTGAAGGTATCTCCCATGAAGGGGGTCATGCGGTTTGGAAAGAAAGGAAAACTCCGTCCAAGTTATGTTGGTCCCTACCGTGTTATGAGAAGAGTTGGTAAGGTAGCATATGAGTTAGACTTACCCTCAGAGTTATCTTCCGTGCATCCTGTGTTTCATGTGTCGCTTTTGAAGAAATGTTTGGGAGACTCAGCACTAGTAGTCTCGGTGGACAGCGTTGGTGTAAAGGATAGCCTCTACTATGAGGAAGTTCTAGTTGAAATATTGGATAGTCAGGTTCGGAGGTTGAGGAACAATGAAGTAGCTTCAGTAAAGATGTTATAGAGGAATCAGCATATTGAGGGAGCTATGTGGAAAGTCGAAGCGGATATGATGGCTAAATACCCACACTTATTCTCTACCAGCTCAATGTCAACTTGAGGTATCAGTTTGACCTAATACTCTATTTAGTTTCATGTTCAGTTCATGCCGCAAGTTTCTTTGATGTATATGGGTGTGTATGTGATTTGCGAATTCAGTTCAGCTATAGCAAGTCTTCAAGGTTTACATTCAAACCCTTCTTGGGCAATCAAAGAAGTGGTAGAATCAGTCCCTTCCAGGTATGTAGGGTTATGAGTGGGTGTTTCCTTCCATGCCCATGCCCAATTTCTATCTTAGTATGAGAATTCCCTATGATCAAGTTATGGGGTTTTTACCGAAATGCATGAATCTTCAATTTCTTCACATGGGTATGAATTAATTGTGATTCTATTATTGAATTGTGAAGCATGAGCTGATTTCATAATGATTTCAATTAAACAAAATTTCTAGCCTTATGAATGTTGATGCCCATTGATGATATGATCATGAAAAGTGAGATTTGTGAAGTAAATGTGATAATGATGAGATATTATGATGAAAGCATGATTTGAAGCTACCCATGTTTATAATTATATTTTTAATGAGAATTGAGTATTTCTAAGTGTGATAAAGCTTTGGGCCAATGACCACATGTTAAGTTTAAATGAGGATTTTCCCGAACTAAGCTTACCACATTGATTTGGAGCGAAGAGTCCCAAATTTTTATATTCTAGCTAGTGGTATGTTTTGAGTTAAATCTTCCTATACATAGCTTACAACATGGTATTAGAGAAAGGCTCCCAAGTATATTTTCAGCTTGTGGTATATTTCGAATTAAAGCTACTCATATGCATGACCTCGTATTTGAGATGTATTTTATCATTAAGCTTCATCAATAGATGATGTTGAACATTGTTATATACGATGTAGAGCATTTGCATGTTTTGGGAGAAGAGTCTAGCACCGAGCGGGCTAAGGGTCGATCACTCTATGCCCCAGAACTACGCACCAACAAAGGTTGATACTATTATATTATTGGGACCTCCCTTATGAGCTATCCCCATCCCTAATATCGCTGGAGCTTGATATCGATATCATGGTAGCGTCCTTATCCCTGACAAGATTTTGGACAGCTCTGCCCACTTGAGTGTAATAGTTGGGACCACGTAAGCTCTATCGTGATATGTCGGTTAAGTGACAAGTCTCCCATTGTTCTATATGATTCACATATGCATATTCATTACTCATGATTATTATATACACATGCATTCTAAAAGTAAGGTTTGACTCAATGTTCAGCTTTTCTACAAATATTATAATGCAGCTTTGAGTCATTCGAGTTAGTTTGATATGTAATGATATGTTATATCATGTTATGAAAAAGTCATGATTTCAGAAAGAATGCATGCAAGCCCTACACTCAATTTCTGATGTTATGTTTAATTATGCATTGCGTTTAAAATATTTTACTTACTTTAGCGGTCTGATAACGCTCAAACAACACCTCCTTGCAAAGTATGAAGCGGACATTGTCAATAAAGAACCCAACTAGAGGTTGGGGTCGATCCCACAGAGAATACGAAAGAATGTAGAAGAACGCTTATCCTTATATTTTTTAGTTAATTATTTCCTAAAGGGGGGATTTGTAAGAGTAATAAATAACAACGTTTAGAGAAAGTGAAGGTTGATTCCAAATTAATGCAACTAACTAGGGTAAGTGTTCCCCATGACTTCATAACCACAAGGCGTTTTATACTAGTGATCTATTCCGGTGCTTAGCATGCAATATCAGTAAGTTAACTTCACCTAAATGGTTGGTCCCCTATTTATATGATTATCACCATACAACTTGGTCCGTCTGCGGGTGTATACTTGACTAACCCTTACCCTTGATATAGGATTAGCTATTCCTGGACAAGTTCAAGCTATTAGATGAGGGTTGATAGCCTCAAATCTCTGCTGTTAATCCCTTTTACCATTAACTACATCCTTGGTTCGGTAAGTAAGAATAAGGCAAGTTCTAACGTTTGCAACCGTTAAAAATCAATTAAAACGAAAGAAGAAACAATACATGCATAAGCTCCGTTCAAGAATCACTAAGTATTTTACCTATGTGTGTCAATTTGTCATGGTTCCCACAACCCTAGTTATGGTGGTTTTAGCCTATCATGTTTATAAGTAAATTAATAGAATTCATAAATAAAAACAAAAATTAATACTTACAACGATGATAGGAATAACTCAGTTGATTAATGCAAAATTCGAAAGAACAATATTACAATCATATCTCAAATATGTCTTCTAACCCGTCTTAAAATTTACTCTAGAAACTTGTTGTGAAACTTCAACTCTGAAGACATTCAAACTTAAAACTTGATTACTATAACATGAAAATAAAGGGGTATTTATAGTAGTAGATTTATGCTTTGCTTGTTCCTTGATGAATTTGACTTGGGATTTAAATTTCCTTTTCCTAGTTGATGTGGGAGATCCATTTTTGGTCGTTGAACAAGCCTTGCCACGTCCCTAGTACCACTGTAGCGTCCAGTGCTGCGTAACACGTGCCAACGTGCCTGGAAGGAAGCTGTTGCGCGTGCCTCATCACGCTAGATCAAGTGTCGCGTCGCACGGGCTGTTGCGGCAGGAGTGTTGCTGCCTCGCGTGTGTCCTTGCGCCAAAATAGCGGCGCCTCGCGACTGGCCTTGTGCCAAATTTTCTGTGCGTCGCACATCCCATTGCGGCAGGTTGATGGCGCCTCTCGTGGGCTGTTGTCTATGTATTAAACATCAATCCTTGCATCGTTCAATCCCACTTCTTCACATTTGATCAATAAAGCCTCATATACGTTCAAATTCATCATCTTAAGACATAAAAATATCTAATCATGTGTGTTAGTCATTTTCACAAATATACAACATAAAACATGCAAACACACATTATTTGTTCACAAAACATAGTGAAGTATGGGTAAAAATACGTCTATGAAGTGCGTGAGTACGCCCTTCATCAACACCCCACACTTAAACTATTGTTCGTCTTCGAACAATCTACTACTTCCCTTCTAACAATTAAACACAAAACTCATCCTACGAATAGGTCTACTTACGCTTAGGATCATGAGACAAATCAATGAAGCTCAAATAACTCACTCGCATGCATATAGGTTTAACACTAAGATGTCAAAGTTCGAAATCACTTAGCTTTCGAAAACTAGCTCATCAAGACATATTTTGGGCCAACATGAATTATATATAATTTAGTAATCAAGATTAAACCAAAGTCCTACCATTGTGCCCCTCACAATTTGGAGAGATGCCTTTTTCTCACACAAGATATAATTCAATATAAACTTAGGCATAAATAAAATAATTTCCGCTCATTCTCCCAAAGAACTCAACATACATGCAAAAAATGACCCATAAGCTTGCCCTTAGTCTAATACTCCACTAATATAGCATTAAGAATCAAGGATCAATTGGGACTTTAATTTGGTTGTAATGTAGCTAAGGGATGGGTACGAACTATTTGGACAAGATAGTAATTAGGCTCCCTAAGCACTTTAATACTTCACAACATTTTGATTTTTAGCACTTTCCCCAATTTCCAAATCCTTTTATTTCAAAATATTTCAACTTAGGTGACTAGTGGAAATTTTTTCTTTTATCATTGAGCTCATTCACTCACTTTTTTTCTCTTTTCTTTTCCTTTCTTTCGTTCCCACCTTTACGCACCTCTACTCTAGCCACCCTCAACTTAAGCATTTTTCTTTTGTTGAGGTTCACAATATCCAAGGAAGGACCAGGGACAAAATAGGTTCATTGTAAATAAATAGGTACAGTTAATCGGTAAATCTTCAATTTTTCAAAGCTCTTTGTTTTTGTTTTCCCACTAAAACTCACCCTCCTTGTTTAGCAAAGTTTCACCTTTTTCTTCTCTTCCAATTCACCACACTTTTTAGCTTTTCCCTTCACTTCTCCAATTATGCTCCTTTCATACAAAAAAAATATTCATTAAAGTGCTCTAGGAGTCATTTGGAGCAAATATAAGTTAATAGAACAAAAGGGATTCAAGCTTATAATATGGCTATCAAAAGAATAGGCTAAGGATCAACATGGCTAACTAGGATAATTACAATCAAGGTAGGTAAAAAAGGATAAAAATAGGGCTATCAATGAAACTCCTATATCACTTCCTAAATCCATCATTCTTATTTCACTTTGCACACACACCGGGCAAGTTCTAGACGTCAATTTACAAGCACGGAGTATATCAAAAATAATTCCTCACATATTGGCACAAGATGGTTTAACAATAGAAATCAAGATCACATAAACACATATATCAATATTGACTGCATAACATAATTAAGCCCATCTTTTTCAAATACAATAGTCAATTTCAAAAAGACTACATGTTTTTTCCTTTTTCATGAATTTTTGGGTGAATTAAATAAAGTCGCAATGATACCTAGAGTGAAACACCTAACATTCATAGGATCCAAGTTCTTGTTCTTCCTAATGACTAGTTTACCCTTAAGACGGTCGTCATCAATCCATCATCTGGCAAAGCCATGACCCAATGACTAAAATAAAAAAAATAAAATATCTAGACTCTCTAGTCGGTTCTAAGGGACTATCCACCAGAAAAGTACCGAAAACAAAAACCGGAGGAACCAAAAATAAAATAAAACTAGAAAAAAACTAAAAATCAACAAGCATGCATGGAAAATCATAAATCTCAAAAACTAGGCCTACCGTGTGCAAATTTAGCAATTAAGGCATGCACGGTAATATGAAGTTCACATCTCCCACCCCACACTTAATTGGTTACACTATCCCTAGTGCTAAAAAAATAAGCATAAAGTAATAGAGTGCAAGAAGAACTCCCTGGGCCTCTACTCCTTGTCTTCAATATTTAAGCTCAATATTTATTGAAACTCATGACCTATCACCTGCACACTTGAACAAACATATAAAAATGAGTCAAAGAAAATCATCTTGGGTTGCCTCCCAAGTAGCGCTTGATTTAATGTCGCGACACGACACAGGTATCTTGATTACACAGACTTCGTCAAGATACTTGTTGAGACTGTGGTCACATCTTGGCTTCTTGTTTTATCACTCTAACCTTTGACACGTTAGAAAAAGAAAAATAATAGAAAATAAAGACAAAGTTAAACACAAGCAATTAATCTAATCCTAAACCGTATTCCCTGGCAACGACACCACTTTCTGATAACACTCAAACCACACCTCCTTACGAAGTATGAAGCGGACATTGTCAATAAAGAACCCAACTAGAGGTTGGGGTCGATCCCATAGAGAATACGTAAGGATGTAGAAGAACTATAGTGCGTAAAATTTTTAGTTAATTATTTCCTAAAGGGGGGATTTGTAAGAGTAATAAATAACAAGTTGATAAAAAGTGAAGGTTGATTCCTAATTAATGCAACTAACTAGGGTAAGTGTTCCCCATGACTTTATAACCACAAGGCGTTTCATACTAGTGATCTATTCCGGTGCTTAGTATGCAATATCGGTAAGTTAACTTCACCTAAATGGTTGGTCCCATATTTAGATGATTATCACCACGCAACTTGACTAACCCTTACCCTTGATATTGGATTAGCTATTCCCAGACAAGTTCAAGCTATTATATGAGGGTTGATAGCCTCAAATCTTCGTTGTTAATCCATTTTTCCATTCACTACCTCCTTGGTCCAGTAAGTAAGAATAAGGCAAGTTCTAACATTTGCAACCATTAAAAATCAATTAATATGAAGGAAGAAACAATACATGCATAAACTTCGTTCAAGAATCACTAAGTATTTTACATATGTGTGTTAATATTTCATGGTTCCCACAACCCTAGTTGTGGTGGTGTTAGCCTATCATGTTTATAAGTAAATTAATAGAATTCATAAACAAAAACAAAAATTAATACTTACAATGATGATTGGAATAACTCACTTGATTAATGCAAAATTCAAAAGAACAACATTACAATCGTATCTCAAATATGTCTTCTAACCCGTCTTAAAATTTACTCTAGAAACTAGTTGTGAAACTTCAACTCTTGAAGACATTCAAACTTAAAACTTGTTTACTATTACATGGAAATAAAGGGGTATTTATAGTAGTAGATTTATGCTTTGCTTGTTCCTTGATGAATTTGACTTGGTATTTAAATTTCCTTTTCCTTGTTTAAGTGGGAAATCCACTTTTGGTCGTCGAACCAGCCTTGTCGCGTCCATAGTGCAACTGTCGCATCCAGTTCCGCGTAGCACATGCCAACGCCCGTGGAAGGAAGCTGTTGTGCGTGCCTCATCGTGCGAGATCAAGTGCCGCGTCGCATGGGCTGTTGCAGAGTATTGCTGCCTCGCGTGTGTCCTTGCGCCAAAACAGCAGCACCTCGCGCCTAGCCTTGTGCCATATTTTCTGCGCGTACACAGCCCATTGCGGCAGGATGATGGCACCTGCATGGGCTATTGTCCATGTGCTAAACATCAATCCTTACATCGTTCAATCCCACTTCTTCACATTTGATCAATAAAGCCTCAAATACGTTCAAATCCATCATCTTAAGCCCTAAAAACATCTAATCATGTGTGAGTCATTTTCACAAATATATAACATAAGCACATGCAAACACACATAATTTGTTCTCAAAGCATAGTGAAGTATGGGAAAAATTATGTCTATGAAGTGTGTGAGTACGCCCTTCATCACGGTCTTACTTACCTTGCTTACTCGATACATTCCATGTAATGACCACGTACTTCGGTGCTGTATCATGAAATGATACAGAACCCGACTCTCAGCTTCAGCCTCTCTCTTAGACAATGTATCAGAGTTAGCGTCAGCTTATTGGTGATTGTCATCTTTTGAGGAGCTGACTATCTATCTTTGATGTATGTATTTCAGTTTTCAGCTTGTTGAGTTAGTTGGTGTCTTATCCCATCAGCTCGTCATGCTTAGAGGCTATTCAGACATATGTATGTATTCAGCTTCGAATTTTATATTTTGATGTTATATTCAAGCTAGACTTCTGCTATGATTGTACTGTCGATTATTCTGTCTCTTGTTTGATTTAGATGTATGCTTATGCCATGGGTCGAATTGGGGTCTCTGGGGGTTCCTTGTCCTGTGTAATAATCCGGGCCTCCATTTGGGTTGTGACAGCCCTGAACTCTGTGCTAGACACTGAGTCGTCCTGATGGGCTCCTGGAGTGGGTGGGGAAGGTCTGTGAGCGTTACCAACCCTTCTTCTGTTACCATGTCGTGGAGGCATAATTCACTAAAATGAAATAGAGCACGAGTTAGGAGAACGATTCTGGAATTGAATTTCAATGCACGATAAAGAGTATGAACAAAAGGGAGTTTTCCTAATTACATCTCGTAGTTTCTTCGTCATAAGTGTGGCGCGCTTCATACCCATGAAAGGGACTCTACTGAATATGGCTTTCAGATATCCGAGGATACTCTAAACCTAGTGCTCTGATACCAAGGTTGTCACCCTCCGAGTCTACACCCTAGACGGCACACGGTACTTGGAGTCACAAGTAACCCCAAGTCAACCCCTAGTCTATCATACACTAGCATTCTAAGTAAACATATAAATATATAGCAGAAATGAAAACATATAAACATATGAACATATAAAACATAAATGAAAATAAAGCTAAACATGACGTTTAAAACATCTGAAATAAACTACAAGTTTGAAAAATCCAAGTCTTTGTCTGAAAGGCAACTACAACTGATGAGCTGCTGGGACAAGCCCACAGCTAACTCCAATCCTAAATAGAAGAAACTAGAACTGAATTAAATGATCTTCATCCTCGATAGATGAGGACTCACCAATTGGGCATCTGGAGTCTTTTGAGAGCGATTGGCTAGTGAAGCTGGGACTAAGATCCTGAAGTTGTATCATAAAATAATACAGCATAAAAGGTCTACGTCAGTAATTTGAAAGTACTGAGTAAGTGAGAGAAACCGTACACACGAAATGAAGTAACTGAACTGCAAAGACATGCACTGACCAACTAAAGCTGCTGAAACTGAATAGCTATAATAAACTGAGATGTTCTAAAAGACCCTATCTGATGGTCAAGGACATGCCCTAAATCTGAGATGCTAATCTAGAATACTGTGCTAAACTGATCTAAATTGACTGATTTGAGACTAAACTAAGCTGACTAGTGGCAACGTAGTTTTGGGAACCTAGGTGCGTTGGAACCCCGGTCCACTCAGTGCTAAGTCCTACTCCCGCTGGATAGTCCAAGACTGACTACTAAGCTGATAGCCCAAAACTAGGACCCAATACAAGTCAGGAATACCTATCTAGAAGCACCCTAAGAGTCTTATAGGAACAAATTCTGTAACTGGGTTCTAAGACCGGTCAGAGCTTCTTATCTAGAAGCGTCGTAACCACTTAAGGAACAAACTATAATATGAAGCTGGGGTCTTAAGGCTGGTTAGAGCTTCTTATCTAAAAGTTTCATGACCTCCTAAAGAATCACTAAAAACTGATATTGAGTCTAATTCTTATAACTGGGAGGCACTAGTGATACCTCAACAGTTTCTGTAGTCAAATTGATCAGCTAACATTTCTGACTAACACTGGATATTCTAACATTTTGACTGAAACTGAACTGAAAATAATTTTACTGAGTCTCAATACAACTAACAACATGTGAATTCCCAACACTGATAAAATTAAGCAAAATTATGATATTTAAGCACTATTGCAAGATTCTAGTTTTCTGCATTCAAGAGCTAGGACTAGGATTTACTTTACAGGGAAAAGCACCAATACAGTCACAAACTGGTGGAAAATATCAACAATACGTGAAAGAATTGAAAATACGTGAACTAGCCATGAAATAAGGCCTGTGAGTTGGCCATAATCGTAAATCATAAATCATAAATCATGAAGTTCATGCATACTTGTAAAACATGTATATACTTGATATTCATAAATTCATGATGTGTATTTGAGAGAAATTCTATCATAAGTCATAAATCATAATAGGTTAATGAACATCAAAGTAGAATCATAACTTGATTTATCATGAAACATACATAATCGGGTATAGTTTTGTAGAAATTTAAATCCATAAGTTTATAATTGAAATAGTTGTAAAATCTGCCCATGATTCATAAAACATGAATTTATACATGAAAGAATTAACCCATATCTAGATCATAAGGATTTCATAAGGATTGGGATAAAAACCCGATAGCATTATCAATAGAATTTCATGAATTAGAGAGAGATTGGGCATGGGTGTGAATAAATTCACCCATTCATAACCCTATATACCTGAAAGGATCAGATTCTACCATTCCCTTAATTTCCCAATGAAGTATTGAAGAAAAACTTGAAGGAATTGAACCTGATCACCTCTCTAGCTCTCTAAGTTTGCATGCATGAATAGGAATAGCATAGAAAGAACTTACCCCTCTTAAAACGCATCATTCATAGCTTAAAACGACGTAGTTTAGGCCTTAGCATAATAGGAATTATGGATAAGCCCTTACTAAATTCGCAGAAAATAATTGATTACAAGTCCCCATGAGGAACTAGACAAGTCGTCGTCCAAGGCCACGACTCGTGGCCACCTATCATCGAGTACACTGCCAACATTTCCCTGGGACTCATCAAGGAACATTGTACAAGTCGTTTCCGGTGACCATGACTCGTGGCCACCACTCGTGGTCCTCACTACCCAAATATCATTAACTCTTAGGCAACCTTGACCCAGGCTGGCTCAATGAGTCGTGGGGTCTGACCAGGACTCGTGGTCATGCTCGTGGTGACCCCCAATTACAAATTTCCAATCTCAAGCCAGCACCTCACCACGAGTCTCTTCACGACACATGGTCTAGCCCATCGGTCACAAAATGGCTCGTTCTGTGACCTAGTGCAGAATTTCCAGTTTTCTCCATTTCAACTCCCGGGTCGGATCTTAGGGCTTTTGGGGTATAAACATATCTCCCTCTTGGGAACATTAATCCTCAAATCTTAAAATTCATATAGAAAAGTAGAGAAACGCAATCATCATACTCCAATACAGATCATATAAGTTGAAAACTAACAGAACGACTAACCCCGATTTAAACTACATGTCTGAACTGAATTCATGAATCATACATACATCCATATACATGAAAGAAACTAGGGCACATGAAACTGAATAGAGTTTTAGGGAAAAAACAGATACCTCAAGCTGGAACTAAGCTAGTAGGGAATAAATGTGGGTATCTAGCCATCATGTCTACCTCGGCTTCCCACGTAGCTCTCTCAACATGCTTCTTCCTCCATAAAACTTTTACTGAAGCTACTTCTTTATTTCTTAGCCTTCAAACCTGACGATCCAGTATTTCCACCGGAACCTCCTCATAACTAAGGCTGTCTTTCATACTGACACTATCCACCGGAACAACTAAAGTTGTATCCCCCAAACACTTCTTTAAGAGAGATACATGAAAACTCGGATGAACGGAAGCTAATTCTGATGGTAACTCTAATTCATATGCCACCTTGCCAAATCGCTCCACAATCCAGTAGGGGCCAACATAACGTGGGCTGAGTTTTCCTTTCTCTCCGAATCTCATCACTCCCTTCATGGGAGACACCTTCAGAAACACCCAATCATCAACTTCGAACTCATGTTCCCTCCTCCTCACATAGGCATAGGACTTTTGGTCACTTTGAGCTGTTTTCAATCTGTCCATGATAAGCTAAACCTTTTCCATAGCTTCATGAACTGAATCTGGTCCTATCAATGTAGCCTTTTCGACCTGAAACCACCCAATAGGTGACCTACAACTCCATCCATAGAGAGCCTCAAACGGAGCCATCTAAATGCTGGAATGGTAATTATTATTGTAGGCAAACTTCATCCCAGCTACCCTTGAAAACAATAACACAGGCTCTCAACATATCCTCAAGATTCTTAATGGCCCGCTCTACTTGACCATCCATCTGTGGGCGAAAAGCTGTACTAAGCTTTACCTAAGTCCCAAGACCCTTTTGAAACGATCCTTAAAACAAAGAGGTGAATTGAGTTCCTCTATCTGATATGATGGACAAGGGAACTCCATGCAACCGAACCAACTCCCGAATGTATAACCTGGTATAATCCTCAACTGAATCGGTAGTTTTGACCAGTAGGAAATGGGCCACTTAGTCAACCTGTCTACAACCACCCTGATGGAGTCATATTATGAATGAGTGCGAGGAAACCTATAATGAAGTCCATGTTGATCTCTTCCCACTTCCAAGTAGGAATGCTAATATCTTGGAGCACACCTCCGGGTCTTTGATACTCAACCATCACCTGCTGACAGTTTGGACACTTAGCCACAAATTCTGCTATGTCCTTCTTCATGCCATTCCACCAATAGACTTTTCATAGGTCATCATGGTACATCTTGGTGGCATCAGGATCGATAGAATACCTAGAACCATGAGCCTCATGAAACATCTAGTCTCTCAAATCACCAACATCCATAACACATAAGCGACCTTGATATCGAAGCACCCCATCTCCCCCTTGGGAGAAGACTTCTACCTTCTGATTCTGTATAGCTTCCTTCAATTTCACCAAGATAGGTTCCTCATCTTGCCTAGATTTAACATCGGTCATGAAGGATGATTCTTACCTATTCTGAACAATAACTCCACCATCCGTCGAGTCAACCAAACGAACTCCCAACTGTGCAAGTTGATGTACGTCTTTCACCAACTCTTTCCTCTCTTCCTCTACATGGGACACACTCTCTATAAAAAGCCTACTAAGAGCGTCTGCTACCATATTGGCCTTACCCAGATGGTAAAGGATACTCATATCATAATCCTTGAGTAGCTCCAACCACCTTCGTTGACGCAGATTCAGATCCTTATGGGTAAACACATATTGTAGGCTCTCATGGTCCGTGAACACATCTACAAGGACCCCATACAAATAATGTCTCCATATCTTCAAGGCAAATACTACAGCCGCCAATTCGATATCATTGGTCAGGTAGTTATTCTCGTTCACTTTCAACGGCCTGGAAGCATAAGCTATAACTTTACCATGCTACATCAATACATAACCAAGGCTGATCCTCGAGCCGTCATAATATACTACAAATCCATCGGTACCAACGGGTAGGGTCAACACAGGTGCTAATGTGAGCCAAGTCTTCAACTCGTGGAAGCTTTTCTCACAGGCCTCGAACTATTGAAACTTTACCTTCTTTTGGGTCAACTTAGTCAATGGTGCTGCAATGGATGAAAACCCCTAAGCAAACCTCCGATAGTAGCCCGCTAAGCCCAAGAAACTCCTGATGTCTGAATGATTTACCGATCTAGGACAATTCTTCATTGCTTCTATCTCTTGAGAGTATACCTGCACGCCCTCACTCGACACCACATGACCCAAAAATGCCACGGAGTCTAACCAAAACTCGCATTTGCTGAATTTTGCATACAACTAATGATCCTTCAAAGTCTGAAGCACCACTCTCAAATAAGCGGCATGCTCCTTCTCGCTCTTAGAGTATATAAGGATGTCATCTATGAACACAATTACGAACATATCCAAATATTGCTTGAACACCCTGTTCGTCAAGTCCATAAAAGTTACAGGAAAATTCATTAGTCCAAAAGACATAACGGCAAACTCATAGTGACCATATCGAGTTGTGAAGGCTGTTTTCAAAATGTCACTCTCCCAAACCCCGAGCTAATGGTATCCGGATCTGAGGTCTATCTTTGAAAAGAACTTAGCACCCTGAAGAAGGTCAAACAAGTCATCAATTCTGGGAGAGGATAACTATTCTTGATGGTGACTTTGTTTAATTGCCGATAATCAATGCACATCCGAAGTGAACCATCCTTCTTTCGGACAAACAAAACCGGTGCACCCCATGGAGACTTGATCAGTCAAATGAAACCCTTGTCTAACAGGTCCTTCAATTGTTCCTTGAACTCCTTTAACTAGACCGGAGCCATTCTGTAAGGAGGAATAGATGTAGGTTGTGTATCGTGAAGAAGGTTAATACCAAAAATCAATCTCCCGATCAGGAGGGATACCTGGTAGATCATTTGGGAACACTTTTGGATAACCCTAACTAAATTATATACACAACCTTTGGAGATCATATTTATGGCCTTAATATAGGAAATGAAATGATCGACAGGCACAACTGAACTACCCTTCCATTCTAGGACTAGCTCACCTTGAAATCCAAACTTTACGGCTTGGGTTCTGCAATTAACTGAGGCATAAAATGAAAATAGCCAATCCATATTGAGGATAACATCAAACCGGTCATGGATAACTCTACTAGATCTACTGAGGTGACTTTCTGAAGAACTATGATCGAGCAACTTCTATACACCCGCCTAGCTACAATTGAAGCACCCACTGGAGTAGAAACTGAGAAGGGTTCTAAAAAGATTTCAAGACTGACTCTAAAACTACTAGCCACATAAGGTGTCATAAAATACAAGGTAGCCCCTGGATCTAATGAAGCATATTCATCAAGAAGGAAAACCGGTAACATACCAGTGACTACATCCTAGGAGACCTCCTGCTCCTGGCGAGATGCTAAGGCATAGAATCTGTTTTAGCGCTGACCGCCACCTATGCTAGTAGATGCCCCCTGCTGGGCTGGGCATTCTACTGGAGCTGCTAAACTAGCAGCTGGAATACAGGCTCCACTACCCCCTAGTCTAGCTAAAGGGCAATCCCTGAGTTTGCCACACCCTAGAAAAGCATCTGAGCCAACTAAAAACCTCCTTGGATGATTCTTGCCACACTTTGTGCAGGTTGAGAAGGTTCTCTCTATTTGCATGATACTCTAGCCCCTCGAGTCTGAGACCTTGTTCCTCTGGTCACCTCATGGTCTGGATGGCGTACTAGCTGATGATGGTGCTGGAGAAAAAGACCTGTGATGCGACTGCTGGGGATGTCCGCCCTGCGATCTAGGCTGAGAATTCCCATAACTGTCTATTACGGCCCTATTGGCCTCTCTCCCCCATTAATACACCGCCTCCATCTGAAGCTGGGGTCCTAAGGCTGTTCAGAGCTTCTTATTTGAAAGTGGCATGACTGCCTAAAGAACCACTAAAAACTGATACTAAGTCTAATTCTGATAACTGGGAGGCACTACTGACACCTCAAGAGTTTTTGTAGTCAAACTTATCAGCTGACATTTTTGACTAACACAGGATATTCTAACATTTCGATTGAAACTAAACTGACAATAATCTGACTGAGTTTCAATACAACTAACGACATGGGAGTCCCCAACACGTATAGAATCAAGTAAAATTTTGATATTTAAGCACTATTGCAAGATTCTAGTTTTCCGTAATCAAGAGCTAGGGCTAGAATTTACTTTACATGGACAAGCACCAATACAGTCACAAACTGGTGGAAAATATCAACAATTATCATAAAATAATATTTCACATGAATTAAATGAAGTCTGACTAATAATTTCTCAACATACGTTAATTTCAAGGCTAGAACTAATAAAGAAAATAGGAAAAATTTTGGGGACACAAAGAAAGAACTATTCCCTTGTTGAATTCCCACTTACCTGGTAATGGAAATCCTTGAGAAATCTTAGAAGAATCACTCTTTCTAACTTCTTCTCTGAGATTTTCTGAGAGGGACTTTATGCTTAACTGATGTGATATGAGAAAACAAGGAGCGAAACCGTCGGTTTCCCCACTCTAAAACCCCATATTTGAACTAAAATGATGTATTTTAGGGACTAAGTAGGTAGGAAATTGCAAAAGTAACCCTGGGATTTAAATCTAAAATCTGGTCTATAGGGTCCCAATGGGTCACTCAACGAGTCGTTGGTAGAGACCATGACTCATTAAGACCTCTCGTTGGTTCCACTGCTTGGGACTAGAAGTCACTGAACCTGGCAACGGGGGTCACCACCACTCATTGGATGAACCAATAGGTCATTGGTTCCTCCTGCGGCCACGGGCTAGGAAAACTGGAAGGACAAGCAACGGGTGAGACAACGACTTGTCTATTGAACCAACGGGTCGTCGTGTCTAGATCTTAGGTTCAGTGGAGGGACTTTTCTAGAAATTCCTAAGTTGAAATAACGGTGTTGACAATAACTCGTTGGAGGAAACAATGATTCATTGTTTTCTCTCATCTTCACTGGAAGGGGAATTTTAGAGACTTCACCCGACGACTCTCACAACGGGTCATTGTCTTTGAGAATGACTTGTTGGTTGAGTCGTGGGGTCCTGGGAAGGATTTATGGGCTGGGGGAAACCACGACTTATGGGATGACTCGTTGTTTCTTACAACGGGTTGTTCCTTCTCTCATTGGTTCCCAAGTGGCCAAGACCTGGTGACCCGACTAACGCAACGAGTCATTGGAGCTGACCACGACTCGTAGTTTCAGTCGTCTGAAAATTTTTTTCTGGTTTTTCTACTGCATTTTTCTAGAAATTTCTAAGTCTAGTCTAGGAAAGTTTTGGTGTTTTACAATATCTCCCTCTTAGGATCATTCTTCCTCAAATGAAGACTAAACTTATAGTAAAACTAGGAAAAGAGCTAAGATTTCTCGACTGAGACTATGAGCTGGTTTATGAAGGAGTAACTGACTGCAAACTGACTTAACCATACTAATAGAGCTGATGCAATTGAAACAAACATAGAAAATCTAAATAGAGCTGATAAGTATGGAACTGAATAGAGTACTGAAGAGGAATTTAGTATCTGATGCCAGAACTGAAATGGAAGGGAATAAGTGTGGGTATCTAGCCATCATATCTGCTTCAGCTTCCCACATAGCTCCTTCTACATGTTGATTTCTTGACAAAACTTTGACTAAAGCTACCTCCTTGTTCCTCAGTTTATGAACCTGACGATCAAGGATCTGAACTGGGACCTGATCTTAGGAATAATTACATGCGAAAGTGCTATTTTATAACTTAATTTAGCCAAGTTTGTCAATTTAATTAATTATATTCTCATGTGATTATGTATATTTATAGACCTAAACTAACCACGTGATTAGTCCTTGTTTTTAAGGTGTAAAATGCATATGAGGGACAAAATAATGATGGTTGAAGTAAAGGAATGGAATTTGGATCGAATTGTAAAAGAAGGCAAGTGGACATGCCAAGGCAAGGCTGGCTGCGCCAGGCAATGTACCATGATGTGTGTGCGCCGCACCCAATACCATGCCACGCTCATGCCATGCACACAAGAAGCTGCAATCCAGAGTGCTTGCGCGTTCGCGCCATGCCATGCCAGGCACTGCTGCACGTTACAGGCTATGTCATGCTATGCATCGCGCGAGAGTTGGACCATGCTACGTCGAAGGAAGCACAGGCACTTCGCTAAAGACCTGCCAAGGGATAAATTCCAGTAACCCTACGCATTGCCTCCGTGTCACGGAGGCTGATTAGGCATTAGGGTTTGCGACATGGAGCAAATTCACCCACGACCAAAAATTGCATTTTGTCACTTAGTATAAATTAAACCCTTAGCTTCTAAAATCATTTATCACAAAATATTTTGAGAACACCGGAAAGGAGCGAAGGGAGAAGTTAAGAACTCTACCTAGGGTTCGTTATTTTTCATTCTCTTTTAACTACTCTTGTAAGTATCATACTCTAAGTATGTTTTTGAGTATTTGTATGAACATGAGTGGCTAAAACCCTTTCTCTAGGGTTGAGGCCACAAGATATGATTGTATTTGCATGAATTCTTTGTTGGTTTGAGTTTTTAGTTGTTGTTTTGTCCTACATTCTTTATTATTGTTGATTTTATGCTTGATCACCATGAAAACACACTCGTTAAGCTTAGGTAAAAGCTCGAAAGAGTAACCCTAGGCTAGAACACAAGAATGTAAGGAGAAAGTTCTTATCCTGGCGATAGGATTTGCGGTTAGGATACAAATTATACCTAATTTTCCTTGCTTAGTTACTAAACAGGATGAGCTAGACACCGACTTAGAATTGTCATATCACCGCTTGTAGAAGTAGTTGTGAAACTAAGTTAGGTTTAATAATTAGAGGTACGAAAGTCCATAATCAAGGGCACAATCTCCGTAAACGGCATCCACGTAGTTAAATTGCTCATGAATTACGATGTCACATCCCCACTCAACGTTGTAGGTGTGAGACTAGTTTGTCGTGTTTAGAGGCTCGAAAGACCATGAACATCACATTTTAACTATTTGAGACAGCAGCTGGAGTTTTCATACTCAAACCATTTTGAGTTGTAGCATTGCATGACTATTAGGCCATAACTTTAGTTGCTTCTTGAATTGTTTCTCGATTGTTTTTTGATCACCCCTAGATTTAATTAGAATTCTCTAAAATTTCTACAATCAACAATTGTGAAGGTTAATTTAACATTTGAAGTTGATAATTCACTGAACTAGTCCAGTCCCTGTGGGTTCGACACCTGTCTTTTAAAAAAGGCCACTATATTACTTTTACGACTACATACGCTTGCACGTGCACTGGGGCGCGATAAGTTTTTGGCGCCATTGCCGAGGAATGGAGAAATTTTGTAAATTTTTAGCTTTTATGCGATTTTTAATTTTCTTAAGTGTTGAAAAACTTGGTCTTAGTCTGCTACATTGCAGGTAATAGGTTGTCCTTGTAGAACAAGTAAGGAATGGAGAGCTTGTGGAAACTTTGGTGGAACCTGAACGCCAACTGCATTTCCTCAGGAGGGAAGCTCTAGGGAGAAAGCTAAAAGGTTACAAGAGCAGTTGCAACAATATCCACCAGTGGGGCAAGCAGAGTTGTTACCTAATTAGATGGCAGCCCGATCAATTCGCGAAATGGAAATCCTACTAACGGCGAATGTGAGCTCTAGTATTTGTAAATCGAAGCCCGGAGGGAACTTTAAGCTTAAACAAAACATGGTGCAGTTGTTACATTCTAGTGCCAGTTCACTGGAATGAGTCATGAGGACCACAACAGCACTTATAGAATTTCCTGGAGATCAGTGACACTTTTGTCCCCACCGGAGTGTCAATTGACTATGTCCGACTCACTCTTCCTATTTTCATTGTTGGGAGAGGCAAAGAGGTGGTTGAAGGCTAAACCACCAAATTCCATTACTTCTTGGAATGACCTAGCAAGGATGTTCCTCATCAGATTCTTCCTTTCAAGCAAGACTGCCAAGCTCAGATGTGAGATATTAAGCTTTAAGCAAAGGTTGGAGGAAAACCTATATTTGGATTGGGAAAGATTCAAGTAATTATTGAGAGACTGCCCCCATCACCAGCAGTATAATGATGTGTTAGCTCACACCTTTGTAGGGAGTCTAGACCCACATACGAAGATTCTTTTAGACTCTGCATCGGGTGGACAAGCATTGGAGAAGACTTATGATGAGTTGTACACTCTGTTGAACAGGATTGCTCAGGGAAATCCAGAGTGGCACAGCGAATCATCAAGAGAGGCAGGTAAGAGAGTAGCAGGGCTGATAGAAGTGGACAGTGTCATTGCCTTGTTGACACTGTTAGCATCATTTCAACATCAGATGATGACTCAGTTCAACAAACTTAGAATGAACCAACTGCAGGGACTGGTGAATGTAATGCAGTAGCCTCCTAGTTGGTGTGAAACTTGTGGTAACAACAGGCACAATGCAGAGTCTTGCGGGGCAAATCCAAAGTCTATCAATTTTGTTGGGAATGTTCAGAGAAACAATCAAGATTACGGGAACACCTACAACAAGAGTTGGAAGAGTCAACCAAATTTTTCTTGGGGTGGCCATCAGAGCCAGAGCTACCAACAACCTCAGCAGCAGTAGTATCAGCAGCAGAATAAGAAGAACGGTGGCCATTCGAGTAGTAGCAACATTGAGGAGATGTTGCAAAAGATTATGGCTACTCAGACCCAATTGGTAGAGAATCAGACACGGATGGCTTCAGATTTGAAAAATCAGCAATTGGCCACCCACAATCAAGAGAAGCATATAGGTCAATTAGCAACTGCTCATCACACCAAACCACAGGGAGGGTTACCCAGTGACATAGATACAAACCCCCGACAAGTCAATGCCATCAATCTGAGGAGTGGCAAGCAATTGGCTGATGCACAACCTAAAGAAAAGAGAAATGAGGTTCATCCGGAGCTGGTCAGACAAGATCCATCTACTGAAAAGGGAGATAATTAGAGTTCTGTTTAACACAATGCGCAATCATTATTGAAGTCAGCACAGAGACCACCACCACCATTCTTGCAAAGACTCAAGAAGAGTAAGAAGGAGGAATGTTTTAAAAAGTTCTTGATATTTTCAAAGAACTTGACATAAATTTTCCCTTACTTGATGTTTTGCAAGGAATGCCAAAGTACGCTAAGTACTAGAAAGATATGGTGGCCAACAAAGTTAGGTTGGTGGATATCCAAACGGTGGCACTGACTGAGGAGTTAAGCTATAGGGTAATGAGAAAGATGTCGAAAAAGCTCAAGGAACAGGGAGTTTTACCCTCCCTACACAAATTGGGAAAGCTTAAGTGATAAGAGCTCTCTGCGAATTAGGAGCAGCAGTAAATCTAATGCCTCTATATTTGTTTGACACCTTGGGGTTGGGTCAGTCGAGGTTAATGATCTTGGGCAGATTTATATGCCCAAGTGATACTCAAACGTATCAATTTTACCTTGTTTGTTGTGCAATGTGTATATAATATCATGTAATCGGTAATAAAATGCGAATTTATACTAACCAACATGATTAGCATTTGTTTTGCGGGTAAATGTGATTTTTAGGAGCTAAAATGCATGTTGGAACTATATCGGAGTTGGACTTGGATGCGAGCGTTGAAAAGACATTGGAATGCACAATTTATAGGGGCTCCGCGATGGAGCCGTGCCACGCTACCATCGCGGTAGCACACTGCCTGGACAGGAATTAAAATGGCAAATTCCAGTGTGCCATCGCGTCAGCTCCGTGGAACGGAGAGAGGCCTCCGCGTTGGCCTCCGTGCCACGTTGAGGCTAATTTACCGGACCCTGAAATTCCAGTGAAGGTCCGCGTCCACGCCGTGTCACGGAGGCAGTGCTCCGCGTTGGCCTCCGTGACACGTTTCTTGTTATTCTGGGAAAAATTTCCCACTAGTATAAATAGCACACTTAGGTTTATTTTAATCAGTTTTTAGTTTTTAGACTGAGTTCAGAAGTGGAGAGCAAGGACGTGGGTTAGGAGCAGTTGAGGAACGAAAAAGCTAAGGGATTTCCTCTCTTCTTTTCTTCTTTCTATCAATTGTACGTATGATTTACACTCATTTTAGGATGATCAATCCACAAATGAGTGGCTAATTCTCTTCCTTGCTGAGGTTTTGACACTTGTAATGAATTTTGATTATAATTGATATGGTTTTCTTCTTCTTCTTCCATGTTGTTCTATTAATTCTTGTTCTTACTGCATTAGTGTGTGGCCGACATTAATGTACATCTAAAAAGTCCAATTTCACTCGAAAGAGCAAGAAATTGGAAAGTCGTGAATTAATAGGGTATTGTTCTTAACTTGATTTGGGAAAATTGGGTTTTGATGTGCTTTCCTGATAGAAATATACTTGAAAGCCGTATTAGTCAATTTAGGAACCGGAATTGTATTGCTAGGTCATAAATTGCATTTGATCACAGAAATGTAGACGGATGGTTTATGATTCTAAAGTGAAATTAAATACGAGAGTTTTAATTTCTAGGCGAATGTTCTTGGCTAGCAACATGAAGAAGAGATTAACCAAATTATCATGATTATCAAGTTCATTACTTGTTCTTAACCTTGGCATGTTCATATCCATTGTCTAAATTCACAGTAAATAGTTGTTATTAATTTTAGTATATATAGTTTAGAAACAAAAACTCAAGTAACTGTTGGTTACATTGTTGTTAGCATAATTAGAAGTGAAATAGGAATATAGTAAACTAGGCAACTTTACATATCTTGAGCCTCCTTGGATCGATACTTGGCTACTTAGCCACTTTATTACTTGTTTGACCACGTGCACTTGCGTGTCGGTTTTTAACCTATACCGGAACACCCGAACAAGTTTTTGGCGCCGTTGCCGGGGAGGCTAGGCGATTTGTGAAATTGTGTTTAGTGTAAATTTACTGTAGTTTTATTTTTATTTTCTTAAAGTGTTAACAACTTGGTCTTAGCCTGTATTTTGCAGATTTTGTTTCTGTGAACACTGGCAAGGGACAAAGAGCTGGTGGAATCTTACTTAGAGCCTGAACGTGAATTTCATAGTCAACGCAGAGAAGCTCTACGAAAGAAGCTGTAGTTGCTTAAACAATCTATGATGGAGCAACAACATCCACCAGTTGTGCGGGCAGTGTTAGTGCCCGATGAAGCAGCAGCAAGGCTGGTTCGCGAGGTGGCAATCCCACACGCCAACAATGTACATTCTAGTATCCGCAAACTAGAGCCTGGAGGGAGGTTTGAATTAAAGCAGAATATGGTGCAACTCTTGCACACAAGCGGGCAGTTTACCGGTCTCCCTCATGAAGATCCACAACAACATCTCCAAAACTTTTTGGAGATAAGTGACACTTATATACCCGCTGGAGTGTCACCTGATTATGTTCGGCTCACCTTATTTCTATTTTCCTTACTTGGTGAATCCAAGAGGTGGTTAAAAGCTGAACCACCCAATTCTATATCAACGTGGGATGATCTTGCACGGAAGTTTTTGATCAGATTTTTCCCTTCTGGTAAAACAGCCAGACTTGGAAGTCAAATTCTAAGTTTTAAACAGAGGGAGGGAGAAAATCTATATCAAGCCTGGGAAAGATTTAAATCCATGTTGCGGGACTGTCCTCATCATCATCAGTCCAATGAGGTGTTGGTACACACATTTATTGAGGATTTGGAACCCCACACTAAAATTCTGTTACATTCAGCAGCTGGAGGGCAAGCGCTGGAAAAGACATATGAGGAGTTGTACACTTTGCTCAGCCGAATTTCACAAGGCAATCCAGAATGGAATGCAGATTCGTCAAGAGGTGGAGCATGGAAAGCAGCAGGAGTGCTTGAAGTGGATGGATTCACAGCTATCGCTGCACAGATAGCTGCTTTGCAAAATCAGTTAAACACTCACTTCAGCAATATGAACTTGAACCAGCCTTCAGCTTCGGTCAATGTTGTCCAACAGATGTGGTGTGAAGTGTGTGGTAGTAGTGAGCATTCAGCTGAATGCTGTGGTGCAAATCCTGATTCTGTTAACTTTGTGGGCAATGCACAGAGAAATCAGCAGCAGTTTGGTAGTGGCTACAACTCAAATTGGAGAAACCATCCGAATTTTTCGTGGGGTAGCAACAATCAACAAGGCCAAAGTTCCGGGCAGGGTATGCACAGAAACCAAGGAGGGCAACAAAGCTATCAAGCTCAATGCAGAAATCACAATGCCCCTCCTCCACCACCATCACCGAGCATTGAGGAGATGTTCAAAACCATGATCGCTAATCAGGCACAATTGCAGGCTGACTATGTTAAATTGGCAGCCGAAGTGAAGAATAATCAGTTGGTGACCAAGGCTCTTGAATATCAGTTTGGGCAATTTGCGAGTGCCCAAAATACGAGACCCAGAGGAGGACTACCTAGCGACACGGATCCTAATCCGAAGCAGGTAAATGCGGTGACCACGAGGAGTGGTTTACAGTTAAAGGAGGTGGAACTGGAAAGACCGCCTCAAAAGTCAGGAGCAGCAGATGTTGAGGGAGAGCAAATCTCAGATAAGGGGAAGACTAAAGAAGCTGAACCAGAAAGGCCTCCACCCCCATTCCCTCAACGACTTAAGAAACACAAGGAGGAGGCGTGTTTCCAGAAATTCATGGAGGTACTTAAACAGGTACATGTTAACTTACCTCTTGTTGATGTCTTGCAGGGAGTGCCAAAATATGCGAAATATATTAAAGACATCGTGGCTAACAAAAGTCGTTTGACTGAGTATGCCACAGTAGCTTTAACGGAGGAATGCACATCCCGGATTCAGAATAGGTTGCCCACAAAACTGAAAGACCCTGGAAGTTTTACTATCCAGCTTACGATTGGGCAAAGTATCCGAGCTCGTGGATTATGCGACTTGGGGGCAAGCATAAATCTGATGCCATCTTCGGTATTCAGAAAGTTAGGTCTAGGGAGTCCTAGACCTACAACGATAATCTTGCAGCTAGCAGACAGGTCTTTAGCTAAGCCGGATGGCATTGTTGAGGATGTGTTAGTGCAAGTAGGCTCCCTCATTTTTCCGGTCGATTTTATTGTTCTGGATTTTGAACCAGATGCTGAAGTCCCATTTATTTTGGGACGACCCTTTTTGGAAACCGGAAAAGCATTAATTGATGTAACTGCGGGTCAACTCACGATGCGAGCACATGACAAGGTCGAAGTGTTCGATGTGTACAAGGTACCTAAGCTCCCGACTATTTATAAGGAACTCTCGGTGATCAATGTGATTGATCATTGGAATGCTAATGGAATGAGTGATTCCCGAGAGTTACTAGGAAGGCCACCGGATAAGGTTGAGAACTACTGGGGGGATGACCATGATCGGGACAAATCGTCCATCACCCTAGTAGACAAGTGAGCATAAAGGACGTCGAGCCGCGACGGTAAACCAGGCGCTGCACGGGAGGCAACCCGTGAGAAAAATATTTTATTTTTCTTTTTTTTGCACAGTGTAGTTAATTTTTATCTTTATTTTTGTTTTTATTTTTTATTTCCAATTTTTCTTTTTCTTTTTCTTTTCTTGATTAGGTATATATTTTTGTTTTAGTTAATATTTTTCATTTTAGTTAGGGAAATCTATTAATCTAACCAATTCTGTTCAGTGAGGTGATTTTTAGGTGTAACGGAGGAAATATACATGGAATCGAGAAAATGAGGCAAGGTATGAAAAATTAAATTAATTGAAGAAACAGTGCACTAACGCGTTGGCGTCGTGTCACGGAGGTAGGGCTCCGCGTTACCCTCCGGGACACGTTGAAGGCAAAATCCGGATTTTTCAAAAATTCCAGTAAGCCAACGCGTTGGCTCTGTGTCACGGAGGTAGGGCTCCGCGTTACCCTCCGTGCCACGTTGCCGTGTATTTGGTGCCGGGTCACACCGGGTTGCCGGGTGACCCGCGTGTTTTCTTTAATTAAAACCCCCGATTTCGCCCCATTTCTTCCCATTACCTCTTCCCTCCGCGACCAAAACACCTATTTCCCCCTCCCCAAACACCGTGCCACATTCCTAGGCAAGGAATACGTCAAGTTTCTTCGGTTTCTCAATTCAAAGGTATGTTTTCATCATCTATCTCAATTTTTTTGGCAATTTTAGTCAAATTTGGGCATGTGAGGTGAGATATATCACCCTAGGTAGAAATTAAACATGAATGTTGGATTATTTGTGATTGATATATGTTTGGATTGTTGTATTTAGCGTTTGAACTTATCGATTGCGTAAATAATTCAAATTTGATTATAGAATTGTATTCTAGGGCATGAGTTGTTGAATTTAACTTGAGTGACTTGATAAGTCGGCAAATTAGATGCCGGGGTGTGTTTGTAAATTGAGAGAAGTCGTGGTAAATATTGTGTAAATGTTAAAAGACGACAAATTCTCAAATTGTTTTTGGGAAAATGCAAAAAGTGTGTAAATTGGTTAGATTGTTTGGATTAGATTGTATATAGAATGCTTTTATTATTGTTTTTATTTTGTTGTTGTTTTTGTTGCGAAGTGCGATGTGTGAATTGTTAGCGATAGTAGGATCGGGATTAGCTGTATGAAGTCTGAGTAGTACGCTAACCGTTATGCTGTCGAAAGTTTTTTGTGAACGCACTAAGCATGAAGTGTATAGTGTTGTCTATGGTGTAATTAGAGTTATCCTTGCCGTAATTTTGTTGAAGTAGATAAGGCCTAAGTGTGGGGTAAATGTTGTGTAACCCGACCTTAGCCGAAGTTAACAAGTTTTTAGCTTAACTTTGTGCTTGTTTGTGTAAATTGACAGGTACAATGGCGAGCAGACAAGATAAAGGCAAGGGTGCTTCTACCTCAGGCACCGGTAGGAAAAGGATGAGACTGGGCACCGCAGTCCCAGCTGCACCCGCTGTTCCGCGCGGCCAACGCCACCAATACGGAACAAGATGGGTAACCGAGGAAGGAAAGAAATGGTATGCTAAGCATAAGGAGAACAAGTACTTCCCGGAAGAACATATTGCACGGGAACCACTCGCACAGGAGTTCCCTCGCATTGTACAGAGAATTGAAGCAGCTGGGCTCAGCTTTATTTTTCAGGAGCCCAAGGAGTGCAACCTTCACTTGGTCTGAGAGTTCTACGCAAATTGGAACCCGGCCATCAGAAGCCACACAATAAAAATAAGAGGGCAGATTGTCACTCTGGAACCCCACCAATTTAATGCCATCGTCGGAGCGAGGGACACAGACGCCCACGTTCTCCGCCAGCTAAACATCACCCCACCGTACGCCGACATCAGACGTACGTTGTGTGGGGATCGATCCACAGCCCGATGGAGTAGACATAAGGAGAGGGGTTACCACCAGACTCTGCCTTATTCGCAGATGAACAGGGAGGCCAGAATATGGCTGAAGATTGTGTGTTCGTGTTTGATCCCGGGAGTTCATATGACGGACGTGACCCGGGACCGTGTCTGCTTGGTGTATGCCCTTATGAAAGGGCTTGAGATTAATGTTGGGGCGGTAATAATATCCGCCATGAAGAGAGCCAGACTGCACCAGAGCCATAGATACGGGTTTGGCGGACTCATCACCACCTTCCTCCGAGGCCTCGACATTGAGGAAGAGGCTTTGGACTATATTCCGCAGTTGGAGCGGAGGGCCCTCGATGTGACAAAGACTAAGGCCCCCGACACTACACACGGACCAGTACATGGCACGTATGTTCGGCATGCAGATGCTGCAGCTACGGATTGGTGGGAGACCAGCCACCGAGGAAGAATTATGGCAGCTGGAGCTGGATTACCCATTTTGCGAGAATGCCAGAGCCTTATGCCAAGTGGGACCAGCCTTCGTGGAGCCGACGGATGACAATGTCCCTACTGATGAGGAGACACGTCGGGAGGACTCCGATGTGGAGTCCGATGACGACGATGGAGCTGACTCAGATATGGGCGACGAGGCTGCTGCACCGGATGAAGAAGTCGAATATTTCGACTAATCAGGGAGTTCCACCACCCGAATTTTTTGTGTTGTAATTTTTGTGAATACTAGGGACAGTGTTCGATTTAAGTGTGGGGTGGTGAGTAGCTAGGTGCTGGGACTTGGGCTCTAATTTGCTGTATGTTTTTCCTTGGTTTGGATGAATGTTTGTGCTTTCCCTGTTATGAACTGATTTGTGGTGTATGTGTATATATTTGTTTGTGTGGTTAATGATGTGTGGTATGAAAAGTTGTGGTTGCCAGTGTAAATATTTTGTAAATATTTTTTTTTTCTATCGACATGATCGATATTTTTCAAAATTTTTGCGAAGATATTTTGCAATTATCAAAATCTTTTGTAAATATGTTTCTATCGAAATGATCGATGTGTTGCAAAATTTTTCGATTTTTATTTTTTGGGTTTCTCGGAGTTTGTTTTCGGTTCTTTTACCGAGAATAGTCCCATTGAACCGATGTCATAGTTAGTGACCGTTCCCTATGATGGATGGATGACGACCGTCTTAAGGGAAATGTAGTCGGTAGGAGTAGGATTTTTATTTGTTTTTAGTTTTTCTTTGGTGGATTGCATCAATGAACTGTAGTTGCATTTATGGTTGCTAAAATTTCGTTGCGTGTTGTAACTGATGTTCAAAATGTGAAAATGATTCGTTTGAAAGCATGCAATTTGATAAATATGTTGAGTTACCTGGGCTATAGAATTTGATTCAGTATGATTGAGGCTTAATCTTGAATTCATGTGATTGGCTAATTAAAGAGTCTGTGAATGCATCTTGATTCGAGCATGTGCATGAAGTGTAAAGTGAGGTATTGTTATTCCATGCCATTGTGAATTGTCTAGAACTTGCCTGGTGTGTATACAAAACGAAATGAAGGAGGTGTAGTGTTGGAAAGGATGTAGGCATTTCTTTGTTTAAACCGATAGTTTCCATTTTTTCTTGTCAAATTTTACCTTTCTATGTGTTGTATACCCTAGTTAGCCCGTTGAGCCTTTAGCCGATTTCTTTCTTTCTTTTGTCCAAAATTGTATAAACTAAGCTTTATTCCTTCTTTTCATTAGCCTTAAAGTCTATACGAAACTCTTAAGCGCTTACAAAGAAAAGACAATGTTTCCCAAAGTGTTAAAGAGTGAAAAGAAAAAAAAAAGCAGAGTGAGGAAAGAAAAGATGATGTTGAAGAAGCACTTGCTATAATTAAATGATATTGAGGGTACATGAAAACCCTTTGTTTTGTGTTAAGTGTGTTTGATGAAATGGGCTGTACGAAAGGAAACCAGCATGAATGGGAGAAAAAGAGGAAAGAGAGGAACAATGTCCATAAGTCGATGGGAATGAGTTGAAAAGGCGCTTAAGGATGCTAGCGACTATTATTGGCTAATCCAATATATATATATATAGATCCATAGCCCCGTTACAACCCATTAAAGTCCTACGTGATCTTACATTGCATTTCTTTATATTAGTGGAGTAATACACTAAGGGAAAGCTTATGGGTCATGACATGAGGCATGTGAATTCTTTTGGGAGAGAGAGTGAAATTAATTTTTATATGCCCCTACTTGCATGTTTGTGTGTTGCATGAACAAAAAGGGGAAGATTCTCTCGAGTTGTGAGGGCAAATGCTTGATGAAAGATTGATTTTCGTGTCGGATTTCTTGATTAGCTGATTTGCATGAGTTTGCCGATATCAAGAATCAATTCTTAAAGTCTAGGAAGTCTTGATGTATTAAAGGTCATTTTATTGTACGACCAAGCATGTTTTCTTGATGATTTGCAAAAATTGAATAATCGGTATGACCGTAGCGTAAATGGTCGCACCATAGTGACGAAGGTTGGGATGTAATTTGCATGATTTGTGTATGTGTTGTTCGAGGACGAACAAGGATTTAAGTGTGGGGTAAGTGATCTTGGGCAGATTTATATGCCCAAGTGATACTCAAACGTATCAATTTTACCTTGTTTGTTGTGCAATGTGTATATAATATCATGTAATCGGTAATAAAATGCGAATTTATACTAACCAACATGATTAACATTTGTTTTGCAGGTAAATGTGATTTTAGGAGCTAAAATGCATGTTGGGACTATATCGGAGTTGGACTTGGATGCGAGCGTTGAAAAGACATTGGAATGCACAATTTATAGGGGCTCCGCGATGGAGCCGTGCCACGCTACCATCGCGGTAGCACACTGCCTGGACAGGAATTAAAATGGCAAATTCCAGTGTGCCATCGCGTCAGCTCCGTGGCACGGAGAGAGGCCTCCGCGTTGGCCTCCGTGCCACGTTGAAGCTAATTTACCGGACCCTGAAATTCCAGTGAAGGTCAGCGTCCACGCCGTGTCACGGAGGCAGTGCTCCGCGTTGGCCTCCGTGACACGTTTCTTGTTATTCCAGGAAAAATTTCCCACTAGTATAAATAGCACACTTAGGTTTATTTTAATCAGTTTTTAGTTTTTAGACTGAGTTCAGAAGTGGAGAGCAAGGACGTGGGTTAGGAGCAGTTGAGGAACGAAAAAGCTAAGGGATTTCCTCTCTTCTTTTCTTCTTTCTATCAATTGTACGTATGATTTACACTCATTTTAGGATGATCAATCCACAAATGAGTGGCTAATTCTCTTCCTTGCTGAGGTTTTGACACTTGTAATGAATTTTGATTATAATTGATATGGTTTTCTTCTTCTTCTTCCATGTTGTTCTATTAATTCTTGTTCTTACTGCATTAGTGTGTGGCCGACATTAATGTACATCTAAAAAGTCCAATTTCACTCGAAAGAGCAAGAAATTGGAAAGTCGTGAATTAATAGGGTATTGTTCTTAACTTGATTTGGGAAAATTGGGTTTTGATGTGCTTTCCTGATAGAAATATACTTGAAAGCCGTATTAGTCAATTTAGGAACCGGAATTGTATTGCTAGGTCATAAATTGCATTTGATCACAGAAATGTAGACGGATGGTTTGATTCTAAAGTGAAATTAAATACGAGAGTTTTAATTTCTAGGCGAATGTTCTTGGCTAGCAACATGAAGAAGAGATTAACCAAATTATCATGATTATCAAGTTCATTACTTGTTCTTAACCTTGGCATGTTCATATCCATTGTCTAAATTCACAGTAAATAGTTGTTATTAATTTTAGTATATATAGTTTAGAAACAAAAACTCAAGTAACTGTTGGTTACATTGTTGTTAGCATAATTAGAAGTGAAATAGGAATATAGTAAACTAGGCAACTTTACATATCGTGAGCCTCCTTGGATCGATACTTGGCAACTTAGCCACTTTATTGCTTGTTTGACCACGTGCACTTGCGTGTCGGTTTTTAACCTATACCGGAACACCCGAACAGTTAACACGAGAAATGTTGCAGCTGGCAGAAAAGTCCACAGTGGCACCAGAGGGAATAATTGAGGACCTTCTCATCAAAGTGGGTAAGTTGATTATACCCACTCATTTCATCATACTTGGCTTTAAAGTTGATTACAAGGTACCCCTGATCTCTGGACGACCATTATTGGCAACTGGAGGAGCTATCACAAATGTGAGAGCTGGTACCTTAAAATGAGGGTTGATGATGAAGAAGAGCTCTTCCGAGTTTACCAAGAGATCAACCCACCCACACACTACAGAGATCATTGCAAGATCAATGTGTTGTCAAATGCTAAGTGTGGGGTGGTAGATTGTATAGGTCCATTGCCGCAGGAGATGATCACATTTCAGCCCGAATCTAATGGAGGGCTTAAGTTAAAGAAGAAGTTGGAAGTAGAGAGGGATATAGTGGAGTTTGTTCCCTCAAAAAATAAAAAGAGAAGAAGATGGTTCTCGAAAGGGAACACTGGTTTGAGGATGTCCTGAGAAGGATAGTCCACGACGTGTCGCGACATAAAATCAGGCGCTTCTTGGGAGGCAACCCAAGGGTACCACAAGTACAATTTTATTTTCCTTTTGTTTTGATTTTGTTTATTTTCACTTTTGTTGTTGTGGTGGTGAATTAAGAATAGATTAAGAGGAAGTCTGAGTACCCTTAGAAGAGGAACCTAAGGAGCATAAAAGAAGATGAGTGTGGGGGTTGATAACACACTTGTGCAAAAAATGAAGGAAAACCTGTTGTTAGCTAGGCCTAGAGGCCTTAGGGAGTATTTCTCACCCTTGTAGTATTTTTATTTAATGTTGTGGGAACATAGCATGATTCAAGTGTGGGGTGAGGGAATTCCAAAATTTTGTGGTTAATGAATTCGGGTGAAATTAGTGTTTAGTATGGTATTTTTTGATGAAAAAGTTTGAGTTGAGCATAATTCACCTACCCGTTGGATTTTCTTTTCGGTTCTTTTCCGATGGAGGGCACTTTAAACCGATGAATAAAATTTTTCTTTGTCTGGCCATAGCTATTGTTAGTCATAGTTAAGGACTGTTCCCAATGATAGATGGATGACAACTGTCTTAAGGGAAAATTAGTCAATAGGTTTTTGGTTGTGAACCCTTAGATGATGGATGGCTTGATGTTCTTGCTATGTGCTATACATGATTGTGGGATGCAAGTGTTGTTAATTTTAAAGCATGCTTAACTGTTGTATAACTCTGGTTGAGATACCTAGGCTCTTTTGCATGACTCTTTGAGGTTGAAATCTTAATCTTGAATTCTTGTGATTAGCTGAGTTAAGAAGTCTACTAAATTTCACTTGAATTGAGCATGTGTTGTGTATGTAAGGTTTTTGGATGATCCATGCTATTGCGTAGTGTCTACAACTTTACTGGTATGTATATAAAACGAAATGAGAGATGTTGATTGTAGGAGATGATTTAGGCATTTCTTTGAATGAGCCTAATTTTTATCCTCGCTTTACCTACCTTGAATGTCTAATCCTAGTTAGCCCCATTGAGCCTTAGCATATTCTTTGCTAGCCACAAAATGAGCTTAACCCCTTCTTTGCAATAGTCCTGAATTTGATCCAAAACTCCTAAGCGCTTATGTGAGATTGAGGAGTTGAACGAAGAAAGGAAAGAGTAGTTGTGGAAGTTAAAGAAAAGACTAGAGGTGTACTTGTTTAAATTGAATAAGAGTTAGTAAAGATTAAAATAAGAAAAGAAAAAAAAGAAAATTTTTTAGCACTCCTTACTAATAGCTTAAGTGTGCCTAATTGAAATGGGAAAATAAAGAGGAAAAATGGTAGTTGAAAAGAATAAAGGTGAAGTAAGAGGATAGAATGTCGTAATGAAAGTGTGATGTATTAAAAGTGCTTAGGGAAGATAGTCACTATTACTGGCTATAATAGTACCTACCCCCCCCCCCCAGCTTACATTACTAACCACTAAATCCTACATGACCTTACTTTCAAACATTCCTAAATTAGTGGAGTGAAACACTAAAGGCAAGCTTATGGGTCAATATATGTTGCATGTGAACTCTTTTTGAGAGTGAGTGCATTTCTTATTCATATACCCATACATGTTATAATCTGAAAACATATGAGCAAGAATGGGTAACTCTCTTGTGTCGGGACACATGTTTGATGAAAGGATAAAATTCATGTCGGATTTCTTGGTTGGTTAATTTTCATGGGTTTGTTGAGTTTGAGAGTCGATTCTTGAGGCTTGGTATTCTTTACAGAGTGATATGTGACTTTAGTGGTTATATCTTGCATGCTCTATTTTTAACTTGCTATCTAAAACAATCAGTGTAGCCTTAGCTCGAATTGTCTTTTTCCAATTAGCTATGTGTGAGTTCATCATGGGCATGAGATGTAATAGAGTTGTTCGAGGATGAACAAGGCTTTAAGCGTGGGGTAGTGATCTTGGGAATAATTACGTGCCCAAGTTCTATTTTATAACTAAATATTGCCAAGTTTGTCAATTTAATTAATTATATTCTCATGTGATTATGTATATTTACAGACCTAAACTACCAACATGATTAGTCCTTGTTTTGTAGGTGTAAAATGCATATGAACGACTAAATAATGATGATTGAAGTGAAGGAATGGAATTCAGATTGAATAGCAAAAAAAGGCAAGTGGACATGCCAAGGATAGGCTGGCCATGCCAGGCAGCATGCCACGCTGTGCGTGCACCGTGCCCAGCGTCTTGCCACGCTCATGCCACGCGCGCGAGAAGCTGTAATCCAGGGCGCCTGCGAATTGGCGCCGTGCCACGCTAGGCACTGCTGCACGTTATAGGCCGTGTCATGTTCTGTGTGGTGCGCGAGTTAGGTCGTGCCACGTCGGGCAAAGCGCAGGCACTTCGCTACAGACCTGCCGAGGGACAAATTCCAGTAAGCCTACGTGTTACCTTCATGTCATGGAGGCATATCAGGGCGTTAGGGTTGTGACATGGAGCAAGTTCACTCATGGCCAAAAATTGCATTTTCTCAGTTTGTATAAAATTAAACCCTTAGCTTCTAAAATCATTTATCACGAAATATTTCAAGAACACCAAAAAGGAGCAAAGGGAGAAGTGAAGAACTCTACCTAGTTATTTTTCATTATCTTTTAATTACTCTTGTAAATATCATATTCTAGCTATGTTTTTTGGTATTTCTATAAACATGAGTGGCTAAAACCCTTCCTCTAGGGTTGAGGCCACAATATATGATTGTAATTGCATGAATTCTTCGTCGGTTTGAGTTTTTTGTTGTTTTTTTGTCTTACATTCTTTATTATTATTGTTTTTATGCTTGATCATCATGAAAACACACTCATTAAGCTTAGGTAAAAGCTCGAAAGAGTAACCCTAGGCTAGAATACAAGAATGTAAGGAACAAGCTCTTATCCTGGCAATAGGATTCGCGGTTAGGATAGAAATTATACCTAATTTTCCTTGCTTGGTTACTAAACGGCATGAGCTAAACTCCGACTTAGAATTTTCACATCACCGCTCATAGAAGTTGTTGTGAAACTAAGTTAGGTTAAATGATTAGAGGTACGAAGGTCCATAATCAAGGGCACAAACTTCGTAAAGTATATCCACATAGTTAAATTGCTCACGAATTAGGACGTCACATCCCTGCTCAATGATATAGGTGTGAGACCAGTTTGTCATGTTTAGAGTCTCGAAAGACCATGAACATCGCATTTTAACTATTTGTGACAACAACTGAAGTTTTCATACTCAAATCATTGTGAATTGTAGCATTGCATGATTATTAGGCCTTAACTCTAGTTGCTTTTTGAATTGTTTCTCAATTGTTTTGTGATCACCCGTAGATTTAATTAGAATTCTCCGAAATTTCTATAATCAATAGTTGTGAAGGTTAATTTAATGCTTGAACTTGATAATTCACTAAATTAGTCCAGTCCTCTTGGGTTCAACATCCGGCTCTGAAAAAGGGCCATTGTATTACTTGTACGACCGCGTACGCTTGCCCGTGCGCTGGGGCGTGATAGGACCTCTTGGTACGAGAGACTGTTCTTCACTCCGACACTGTCCAATGGCACAATTGAAGTTGGATTACCGATGCACTTCTTCAATAGTGATACATGGAATACTCGATGCACAGATGCCAACTCTGAATGTAATTCCAGCTCATAAGCTACCTTGCCAATTCATTTCAGAATTCTATAGGGTCCCACATATATTGGAATGATCTTTCCCTTTTTACTAAATCTCATTACCCTTTAATGGTTGAAATTTTCAGATAAACCCATTCATCCACAACGAACTCTAGTTCTCTTCTCCTCACATCAGCATAAGATTTCTGACGGCTTTGAGCTGTTCTCAATCTTTCTCGGATGAGTTGTACTTTCTGCATAGCTTCATGGACTGAGTCTGGCCCAATTAAAATAGCTTCACCAACCTCGAACCACCTGATAGGAGATTTGCACCTTCTATGATACAATGCCTCAAACGGGGCCATCTAGATGTTGGAGTGGTAGCTGTTGTTGTATGCAAACTCGATGAGAGGTAAGTGATCATCCCAACAGTCCTTGAAAACGATCACTCACGCTCTCAATATATCTTCTACAGTATAAATAGTCCGCTCAACTTGTCCATTTGTCTGCGGGTGAAAAGTTGTGCTGAGCTTGACTTGGGTACCAAGTCCCTTCTGATAGGACTTCCAGAAGTGAGAGGTGAACTGGGTACCTTTGTCTGAGATAATGGATAAGGGAACCCCATGAAGTTTGACTAACTCCCTGATATATATCCTAGCATAGTTCTCAGCTGAATCTGTCATTTTAACTGGGAGGAAGTGTGCTGACTTAGTCATCTGGTCTACTATCACCCAGATTAAATCATGTCGCCGACAAGTCCGAGGTATACCCGTAATAAAATCCATATTCACTTCTTCCATCTTCCATGTGGATATCTTTATATCTTGAGTCATACCTCTAGATCTCTGGTGTTCTACCTTGACATGCTGGCAGTTTAGGCACTTAGCTACAAATTCAGCGATGTCTCTCTTCATGTCATTCCACCAGCAAATATCCTATAAATCATGGTACATATTAGTAGAACCAGGGTGGATAGAATATCTCGAACTGTGTGCTCAGCCAGTATTTACTGTCTCAAATCACCCACATCCGATACGTATAATCTACCCTGGTAATGGAGTACACCATCTCCCCCTTCGGAGAAAGCCTCCACTTCCCTTCTAAGAACCGCCTCCTTCACTTTAAGCAGTATTGGATCTTTATCCTGCCTTGGCTTAACTTCAACTACTAATGAGGATACTGATCCACTCTGAAAAACTACTCTGCCCTCAGCGATATCAACCAACTGTACTCCCAACCAAGCTAATCTGTGGATATCCATTGGCATGTCCTTTTTGCCTTTCTCAACTTGAGCCACACTCCCCATCAACACTCTACTCAGGGCATCAGCCACCATATTGGCTTTTCCTGGGTGATATAACATGCTCATATCATAGTCCTTCAGTAGCTCTAAGCAGCTTCTCTCATGAAGATTTAGGTCTTTCTGACTGAACATATACTGAAGGTTCTTGTGATCAGTAAAAATGTCCATGTGAGCCTCGTACAGGTAGTGTCTGCATACTTTCAACGCAAACACCACCGCTGCCAACTCCAGGTCATGAGTCAGATAATTCTTTTCATGAACCTTCAGTTGTCTGGAGGCGTAGGCTATCACCTTACCCTACTGCATTAGAACGTAACCAATTCAAACTCTAGAAGCGTCGCAATAAACTACAAACCCATCTGATCATTCCTGTAGGGTCAACACTGGAGTGGTAGTGAGTCAAGTTTTTAACTCCTTGAAACTCTTCTCACACGCATCTGACCAATAAAAATTTCACCTTTTTCTGGGTCAGCATAGTCAGAGGAGATGCTATATAGGAAAAGCCTTCCACAAAGCGTCGGTAATAACCAACTAGACCCAAGAAACTTTTGATTTCGATTGAGAGGTAGGTTTCAGCCAATCTTTCACCATTGCTATCTTTTGAGGATCAACTTGAATACCCTCACCGAGACCACATGACCCAAGAAAGTCACAGACTTCAACCAAAATTTGCATTTACTGAACTTGGCGAACAACTGGCGGTCTCTGAGTGTCTATAGCACAATCCTCAGATGGTTAGCAAGATCTTCTTCACTTCTGGAGTATACCAAAATGTCGTTGATAAATACAATAACGAACATATCCAGATACTGCTTAAAGACTCTGTCCATCAGGTCAATAAAGGCTGCAGGGGCATTTGTGAGTCCAAAGGACATAACCATGAACTCGTAGTGACCATACCGAGTCTTGAAAGCTATATTTGGTATGTCACACTCTCTGACCCTTAGCTGATGATACCCCGACCTGACATCTATTTTGGAGAAATAGCTGGATCCCTAAAGCTGGTCGAACTAGTCGTCAATCTTGGGTAGGGGATACCTATTCTTGACTGTAACCTTGTTCGACTGATAATAATCGATGCACATTCTGAGGGTACTGTCTTTCTTTCGCACAAATAACATTGGAACACCCCAAGGAGAGGATGTTGAGTCTGATAAAACCCTATCAAGAAGGTCTTTTAGCTGCTCCTTCAACTTCTTAAGCTCAACTAGAGCCATTCTGTAAGGAGGGATGGAGATGGGATGATTATCTGGGAGAAGGTATATACCGAAGTCGATTTCCTAATCAAGAGGAACTCCGGGAAGATCTTCGGAAAACACATCAAGGAACTCGCTAACAACTGGGACTGACTGGATAGTTGGGATCTCAGAACTGGAATCTTTGACCCAAACTAGATGGTAAATGCACGCTTTGGAAATAAGCTTTCCGGCCTCAAGGTAGGAAATAAACTGACCCTTAGGCGTTGTACTACTACCTATCCACTCTAAAGCTAGATCATTAGGGAACTGAAACCTGGCGGCCCTAGTTCTGCAGTCGATTGAGGCATAACTAGAATGTAACCAATCCATGCCAAGAATGAAGTCAAAATCAACAATTTCTAGCTCTACAAGGTCAGCTGGAATGACTTTATTGAGGATTGAGACTGGGCAGTTTCTATACACCCGGTTGGCTCTTACTGACTCGCCAACTGGGTTGGAGACTGAGAATAGTTCTGAGAGGACCTTTGGACTGACATTGAACTAGGCTGCTACGTAGGGAATCACGAATGAAAGTGTGGCTCTTCGATCTAGCAGGGCATACACGCCTATATGAAAAAGGCGTAACATACCTGTGACTATGTCAGGAGAGCTCTCTTGATCCTGATGAGAAGACAATGCATAAAAATGGTTTTGGCGCTGGCTGCCATCTGTACCTGAAGTGTTGGCATGCTGAGCTGGTCGACTTGATGGAGCTACTGGGCTAGTGGATTGTGACCTTCCCCGTCCTGTTGACGGACACTCTTTAAGCCGGTGACCTAGCTATCGACAACTAAAACAACCCTCTTGACCCTAAAGACACTCTCCTAGGTGGTTCTTGCCACACTTAGGGCAAGCTGGATACCTATTGCTGGGATTGTAACTCTGGGACTAAGAGCTAGATGCTCCACCCCTCCAATCCTAGCGGGACCAAAAGGTAGGGGCGCTGGCTGAGCTGGGTGTTGGAGCCCTCTGGTACTACTATTGTTGCTTCTGTGGGCGGCTACTACCGCCAGACCTCTGGCGGCCATAATCTGATTGGCTAGTCCTGGCCCGCTTGTTCTTTCGCTCCATGTCCTTTAGCTTTTCTGCCTCAATTTGCTGGGCATGAAAAATAAGGCTGAGAGGTCAATATCTTAATCAGCATCACTGTCCTACACTCTTTGAGGGCCAGGTTCGATACCCCATTAACAAACTTCAGCATGCGAGCCCTTGGCTCGGCCACCATCTCTGGAGCACATTTAGACAACCTGGTGAACTCCAGAGCATATTATTCTATTGTCCTATTTCCTTGTTTCAAATTCATGAACTCCACCACTTTTGCTTCCCTGAGTTCCCGAGGAAAAAATCTGTCTAGGAAGGTTATAGTGAACTCCTCCCGCAATCCTGCTCCCACTGGCCTCCCCTCCTTTCATTACTCATACAAGATCTATGCTACCCCTTTCAGCTAGTATGCAACCAAGTCAGCACTCTCTGAGGAACTGACACCCATGATCTGGGTGATCTTCCTAATCTTGTCCACAAACTCTTGTGGGTCCTCTACCACCTTAGATCCATGAAAATATGGAGGGTTCATCCATGTGAAGTCCCACACTTAGGGAGATTCTGGGGACCCATTATGGTTAATCGAAACCACCAACTGGTTCACCTGGTTGGTAACTGTTTGAGTGAGCAACTAGATGTCCGCCCTTGTTATACCTTGGAAGTCCAAAGATCGGACCCGGGAGTTGAAGCAGGGAAAATGTAAAGTTGATCTTGTACACTCAGGATGAGTCTTGAGACGACTCGTAAGGACAGCCCGCGAGTCGTCAGGTGACTCGTGGGGAGGCTAGTGAGGAGTTTGGGAAATTTGAAGAAAAAGTGTCCCCACAGGCATGACAACGACTCGTGGTCAGACCCCACGAGTCATTAGGTAAGTCGTGGGGTGGGGGAGAAGGAAAAGAGAAGAAGAAAAACAGTGTACTTCATGGGTAGTGACCACGAGTTGTGGTCATCCTAACGAGTCATGATGTTAATCGTTACGAGCCCAGGAGACAAGGTAAGTCACTATACTTGACGAGCAGGGTGATGAGTCGTTTCCCTCGACCACGAGTCGTCAGGTCGTCTTTAAGACCACCTGGCAGTAATTTCCTGTGAATTTAGTAAGGGCCTTTTCATAATTCCTAAGTTCCTAAAGCCTAAACTATGTCATTTTAAGGCTCGTTTTAGTGGGTTTTAGGAGGGGAAAACCTATTATGAGTTATTTCCTTCCATGTATGAAAACTTGAGAGGTTGAGGAGGTGATCTAGAGAAAGTCTTCAAGGTTTTCATTCAAACCCTTCTTGGGAAATCAGATTAGTGGTAGAATTAGTCCCTTCCAGGTATGTAGGGTTATGAGTGGGTGTTTCCTTCCACACCCATGCCCAATTTCTATCTAAGTATGAGAATTTCCTATGATCAAGTTATGGGTTTTTTACCAAAATGAATCAATCTTCAATTTCTTCACATGGGTATGAATTGATTATGATTCTATTATCGAATTATGAAGCATGAGCTGATTTAGTAATGATTTCAATTAAAATAATGTTTCGAGCGTTATGAATGTTGAAGCCCATTGTTGATATGATCATGAAAAGTGAGATTTTTGAAGTGAATGTGTTAATGATGAGATATTATGATGAAAAACATGATTTGAAGCTACCCATATTTATAATTATGTTTTCAATGATAATGGAGTATTTCTAAGTGTGATAAAGCTTTGGGGAAATGCCCATATGTTAAGTTTAAATGAGGATTTTCCCGAACTAAGCTTACCACATTGTTTTGGAGTGAAGACTCTCAAATGTTTATATTCTAGCTTGTGGTACGTTTTGAGTTAAATCTTTCTATGGATAGCTTACCAAATAGTTTTAGAGCAAGGCTCCCAAGTATGTTTTCAGCTTGTGGTATGTTTCAGATTAAATCTTCTCATATGCATGATTTCATATTTGAGATGTATTTGATCATTGCGCTTCGTCAATAGACGATGTTGAGCTTCATTATATACAATGTAGAGCATTTGCATGTTTTGGGAAAATAGTCTAGCACCGAGCGGGTTAAGGGTCGATCACCCTATGCCCTAGAACTATGCACCAACATAGGTTGATACTATTATATTATTGGGACCTCTCTTGTGAGCTATCCGCGATCCTAATGGCCCTTGAGCTTGATATTGATATCATGGTAGCGTCCTTAGCCCTGGCAAGGTTTTGGACGGCTCTGCCCACTTGAGTGTAATAGTTGGGACCACGTAAGCTCTATCGTGGTATGTTGGTTAAGTAACGAACCTCCCATTTATATGATTCAGATATGCATATTCATTACTCATGATTATTATATATGCATGCATGTTCTAAAAGAAAGGTTTGACTCAATGTTCAGCTTTTCTATAAATATTATATTGAAGCTTTGAGTAATTTGAGTACGTTTGACGTGTAAAGATATGTTATATCATGTTATGAAAAAGCCAAGATTTCAGAAAGAATGCATGCAATCCCTACTCTCAGTTTCTGATTTTATGTTTAATTATGCATTGCCTTTAAAAGATTTTACTTACTTTAGCAGTCTTACTTACCTTGCATACTCGGTACATTCCACGTACTGGCCACATACTTCTATATTGTATTGTTTCATGATATAGGACCCTGCTCTCAGCTTCTGCCCCGCTCTTAAACAGCTTATCAGAGTTAGCATTTGCTTATTGGTGAGTCCTCATCTTCCGAGGACCCGACTATCTATCTTTTCTTTATGTATTTCTGTTTTCATCTTTTTGAGTTAGTTGGGGTCTTGTCCCATCAACTCATCATGTTTAGATGCTATTCAGACATATCTATGTATTCAGCTTTGGATTTTATATTCTGATGTTATATTTAAGCTATCTTCCACTATGATTGTATTGTCGATTATTTAGTCTCTTATTTTATTTAGATGTATGCTTATGCATGGGTCGACTTGGGGTCACTTAGGGCTCCTTGTTCCGTGTCGCGATCCGAGCCCACGTTCGGGTCGTGATGAACTTTGTATCAAAGGTTTGAAGTGTCCTAGGTGTCTAAAAGACGCGTTAAGTAGAGTTTTTTTCATGGGTGTGAAGCGCACCACACTTATAACGAAGAGACAACAAGACGTTTAGGAATAGTTCCCTTCTTTCATGATCGATGTCATGCGATGAAAAGTCTTTCTATCCTTCTAATTCCTGCTATTTGCGATTGCAGAATCATGGCTACTTGAAGAATGAATGGAAGGAGTAATGGAGATGGTGAAGTCCACGAGGATGGCAATGGTCATGGGCATCAGCAAGCCCTACCAGTTTTTGACCCCCAGGCACCGGAGCCAGCTGCCCATGCTGAGTTCCGGGCCGCTATTAAGATGCTTGCACAGGCCTTAATCGCTCAGATCAATTAGCAAGCTGTTGTGGATGTTCCGCAAAATGGCAACGCAGCGGCGTCTCGTTAGAGACTTCTTGTACACGAACCGCCGGAGTTCCTTGGGTCCAAGGTGGATGAGGACCCACATGAGTTCGTGGATAAGATTTCCAAGATCACCCAAGTTATGGGGGTGAATGCGATTGAATGTGCTGAGTTGACCTCTTATCAGCTAAAAAGGGTCGCGCACATCTGATTTCGCCAATGGAAGGATAGCAGGGTCGCAGGACCAGGTACGGTCACTTGGGAAGAGTTCCATGTTGCATTTACAGACCAGTTCTTCCCCCGGGAGATGAGGGAGCTGAAGGTAGCTGAGTTCGTGAATTTGAAGCAAGTGAGGATGACTGTAAAAGATTATTCCTAAGAGCTAACTCCCCTATAAAAATATGCCCCAGAGTTGGTATCCGATCAGAGGATGCGGGTGAGCAGAATCGTCCATGGAGTAGCGACTATTTGGACAAGGATTGTTGGATCGCTATGCTCCATTAGGACATGGATTTCCTACGAATAGTGTTGCACACCTAGAAGATGGAGGCAGCACATTCGAGAGAGAGGGAGGACAAGAGGTCCAGGACCGAGGACCACAAATTCTCTCAGCAGAGGTCCAGTGGTGGGCATTGACAGCAGCCTCACCAAAGATCATCTGCCCCAACACCATCAGCATTGAGTGTGCCATTCTGGACCAGGCATGATCAGAGAGGGCGGGCATCAAGCTCGAGGGATCATAGCAGTAGACCCACAGATTCCAGCATCACAGCTTGTCGCAGGTATGGTTGGGGGCACACAGGTCAGTGTTTGGCAGGTTCAAGTGCTTGTTTTGGGTTTAGGCAGCCCGGACACATGCTTAGAGATTGTCCAACTACAAAACAGGATCAAGTTGGGGGGTCGAGGCCAAGCTTCGAGCTCAGCAGCCCTCCCGTGCGCTCAACACATCAAGGGGCATCTACTAGCACAGCTAGCGGTCAGTGCTAGAACAGATTCTATTCTTTAGCATTCCATCAGGAGTAGGAGGTCTCCCTGGATGTGGTCACTCGTATGGTGGGAGTTTTCCATATTGATGTTTATGCTTTGCTAGATCCGGGGGCTACCTTATCTTTTGTGATACCTTATGGGGACAGTAGCTTCGGAGTCAATCTCGAAGTCTTGTCAGAACCCTTCTCAGTTTCTACTCCAGTAGGTGACTCAGTTATAGCTAGACGAGTGTATAGAGGTTGCCCAATCTCAGTCCTTTATAAGGTCACCTCAACTGATTTGATAGAGTTAGCCATGACCGATTTCGATGTTATTCTCTACATGGATTGGCTATTTTCATGTTATGCTTCAGTTAATTGTATAACTCGGGCAGTAGAGTTTAGATTTCCGGGTGACCCAGTCTTAGAATGTAAGGGTAGTTCAGTTGTGCCTGTAGGTCGATTTATTTCCTACCTTAAGGCCAGGAAGATGATTTCGAAAGGTTTCATGTACCATCTAGTTAGGGTGAAGCATGTCAGTCCGAAATCCCAATTATCCAATCTATTCCAGTAGTACTTGAGTATCCATAGGTCTTTCCTGATTATTTGCTAGGCGTTCCTCTCGAGCGGGAGATTGATTTCGGTCTAAATCTTCTTCCCGACACCTAGCTAATATCTATTCCACCCTACTGAATGGCTCTAGTGGAGCTAAAGGAGTTGAAAGAGCAATTGAAAGACTTGTTAGAAAAGGGTTTCATTAGACGGAGCAAGTCTCCATAGGGTGCAGCAATGTTTTTTGTTCGGAAGAAGGATGGTTCGCTTCAGATGTGCATTGACTATAGGCAATTGAACAAGGTCACCTTTAAGAACTGGTATCCTTTACCCAGGATTGATGATTTTTTTGACCAGCTTCAGGGTTCCAAGTGTTTCTCCAAGATTGATCTCAGGTCCGGGTATCATCAGCTCAGAGTTCGAGAGAGTGATATACTGAAGACAGCCTTTAGAAGGCGTTATGGTCATTATGAGTTTGTAGTTATGTCTTTTGGACTAACGAATGCTCTTGCAGCTTTCATGGACTTGATGAATAGGGTTTTAAGCAATATCTAGACATGTTCGTGATCGTGTTCATTGATGACATCCTTATATACTCTCGGAGCGAGGAGGAGCATGCCGCTCACTTGAGAGTAGTACTTTAGACTCTCAAGGATCGCCAATTGTATTCCAAGTTCAGCACGTGTGAATTTTGGTTGGAATCTGTGGCATTTTTTAGCCATGTGGTATCGAGTGAGGGCATAACGGTAGATTCTCTAAAAATCGAGGTGGTGAAGAATTGGCCTAGACCGGTGAATCCGTTAGATATTTGGAGTTCTTGGGTTTAGCTGGTTACTATCAGAGATTTGTTGAGGGTTTTTAATCAATTGCAGCACCTTTAACCAAGTTGACTTACAAAAAGGTGAAGTTTCAAGGGTTAGAGGCTAGTGAGAGGAGCTTCCAGGAATTAAAGACTCGAATTACTACCGCACCGGTGTTGGCCCTACCTGAGGGTACCGATGGTTTTGTTGTGTATTGTGATGCTTCGAGGATCGGGCTCGGGTGTGTATTGATGCAGTGGGGAATGGTAATAGCATATGCCTCTAGACTTTTAAATATCCATGAGAAGAATTACCCAACCCATGATCTAGAGTTGGCAGCGGTGGTGTTCGCATTAAATATATGGAAACATTACTTATATGTGGTCCATGTGGATGTGTTTACGGACCATAAGAGTTTACAATATGTGTTCACATCGAAAGACCTCAATCTACGGCAAAGGAGGTGATTAGAGCTACTCAAAAACTATGATATGAGTGTGCTTTAGAATCCAGGTAAGGCTAATATGGTAGCGGATGCACTCAGTAGGCTCTCTATGGAGAGTGTGTCCCATGTGGATGAGGGAAAGAAGGAGATGGTGAAAGATTTCCATCGACTTGCAAGGTTGGGAGTTAGGTTGGTCGACTCAATTGATGGTGGTGTTGTTGTGCAAAATGGATCAGAATCGTCCTTGGTAACTGATGTGAAAGCTATGAAAGATGAGGATCCGATGTTGGTAAAGTTGAAAGAAGTCGTTCGAAGTCATAAGGTGGAGGTCTTCTCCCAAGGGGGAGATGGTGTGCTGCAGTACCAAGGTCACTTATGTGTTCCGGATGCCAATGATTTGAGGAGTCGGATCTTGCATGAGGCTCATGGGTCCCAATACTCTATTCATCCAGGTGTAACCAAGGTGTATCATGACTTGCGGGAAATACACTGGTGGAATGAAATGAAGAAGGATATTACAGAATTCGTAGCCAAGTGCCTGAATTGTCAGCAAGAAAAGGCTGAATATCAAAGACCGGGAGGAGTACTTAAGGATATCAGTATACCTACTTCGAAGTAGGAAGAGTATAACATGGATTTCATTACAAGCCTGCCTCGTACTCACCGACAATATGATTCCATTTGGGTGGTGGTGGACAGGTTGACTAAGGCTGCACATTTCCTACTGGTAAAGACCACAGACTCAGTGGATGATTATGCCAAATTGAATATCCGAGTGTTGGTTCGGTTGCATGGAGTGCCCTTGTCTATTATTTCAGACCGAGGTACTCAATTTACCTCCCAGTTCTGGAAGTCTTTTTAGAAGGCGCTTGGGACTCAAGTTAAGATCAGCACAGCCTTTCATCTGCAAACGAATGGCCAAGTGGAGCGAACAATCCAGACTCTCGAGGACACGTGGAGAGTATTTGTGATGGACTTCAAAGGTATTTGGGATGAACACTTTCCCCTAATCGAGTTTGCTTACAATAACAGCTATCACTCAAGTATCAAAGTGGCACCATTCGAGGCTCTCTATGGGCGGAGATATACATCGCCAATCGGATGGTTTGAGGTTGGTGAGGCAGCTATGATAGGGACAAAGTCGGTTCATGAGTCTATGGTGAAGGTTCAGTTGATAAGGGATGGGCTGAAAACCGCTCAGAGTCATCAAAAGTCATATGCTAATGTGAAGAGGAGAGAGTTGGAGTTCGAGGTGGACGATTGGGCATTTCTCAAGGTATGTCCCATGAAGGGAGTCATGTGGTTTGGAAATAAAGGAAAACTTAGTCCCTTTTATGTTGGTCCCTACCATGTTATGAGAAGAGTTGGTAAGGTAGCGTATGAGTTAGACTTACCCTTAGAGTTATCTTCCTTGCATCCTGTGTTTCATGTGTCGCTTTTGAAGAAATGTTTGGGAGACCCAGTGCTAGTAGTCTCGGTGGACAGCGTTGGTGTAAAGGATAGCCTCAGCTATGAGGAAGTTCTAGTTGAAACATTGGATCGTCAGGTTCGGGGCCTGAGGAACAATGAAGTAGCTTCAGTAAAGGTGTTATGGAGGAATCAGCATGTTGAGGGAGCTATGTGGAAAGCCGAAGCGGATATGATGGCTAAATACCCACACTTATTCTCTACTAGCTCAATGTCAACTTGAGGTATCCGTTTGACCTAAAACTCTATTTAGTTTCATGTTCAGTTCATGCCGCAAGTTTCTTTTATGTATATGGGTGTGTATGTGATTTGCGAATTCAGTTCAGCTATATATTTTGAATCAGGAGGTAGTCATTCCGCCAGTTTTTAGTTTAAATGATCAGTATTTGAATATAATAATTTCATGTTTATGTTTTCTGCTTGTTTTCAACATTCAAGGACAAAGTTCCCAAGGGGGAGATATTGTTATACTCCGAAAGCCCAAAGATCGGACCCGGGAGTTGAAGAAAGAAAAATGTAATGTTGATGTTTCAGACTCAAGACGAGTCATGAGACGACTCGTGAGGACAGCCCACGAGTCATCAGGTGACTTGTGGGGAGGCCAATGAGGAGCTTGGGAAATTTGAAGAAAAAAGGTCCCCACAGGCGTGGCAACGACTCGTGCTCAGACCCCACGAGTCATTAGGTTAGCCATGGGGGGGGGGAGAAGGGAAAGAGAAGTAAGAAGAACAATGTAATTCACGGGTGGTGACCACGAGTCATGGTCACCCTAACAAGTCGTGATGTTAACCGTTATGATCCCAGGAGACAAGGTAAGGTAGTGTACTTAACGAGTAGGGTGACGAGTCATTGCCCTGGACCACGAGTCATCAGGTTGTCCGTTAGGACCACCTGGCAATAATTTCCTGCAAATTAAGTAAGGGCCTTTTTATAATTCCTTAGTTCCTAAAGCCTAAACTATGTTGTTTAAGGCTCGTTTTAGTGGGTTTTAGGAGGGAAAAACCTAATATAAGTTATTTCCTTCCATGCATGCAAACTTGAGTGGTTGAGGAGGTGATCTAGAGCAAGTCTTCAAGGTTTTCATTTAAACCCTTCTTGGGCAATGAGAGAAGTGGTAGAATCAGTCCCTTCTATGTATGTAGGCTTATGAGTGGGTGTTTCCTTCCACACCCATGCCCAATTTCTATCTAAGTGTGAGAATTCCCTATGATCAAGTTATGGGGGTTTTACCCAAATGCATGAATCTTCAATTTCATCACATGGGTATGAATGATTATGATTCTATTATCAAATTCTGTAGCATGAGCTGATTTCATAATGATTTTAATTAAAATTATGTTTCAAGCATTATGAATGTTGAAGCCCATTAATGATATGATCATGAAAAGTGAGATTTGTGAAGTACACGTGATAATGGTGAGATAGTAAGATAAAAAGCATGATTTGAAGCTACCCGTGTTTATAATTATGTTTTTAATGAGAGTTGAGTATTTCTAAGTGTGATAAAGCCTTTGGGCAATGCCCACATGTTAAGTTTAAATGAGTATTTTCCCGAAATAAGCTTACCACATTGTTTCGGAGCAAAGATTCCAAAATTTTATATTATAGCTATTGGTATGTTTTGAGTTAAATCTTCTTATGCATAGCTTACCACATGGTTTAAGAGCAAGTCTCCCAAGTATGTTTTCAGGTTGTGGTATGTTTTGAATTAAAGCTTCTCATATGCATGATTTCATATTTGAGATGTATTTGATCATTGATCTTAGTCAATAGACGATGTTGAGCTTTGTTATATACGATGTAGAGCATTTTCATGTTTCGGGAGAAGAGTCTAGCACCCAGTAGGCTAAGGGTCGTCACCCTATGCCCCAAAACTATGCGCCAACATAGGTTGATACTATTATATTAATGGGACCTCCCTTGTAAGCAATCCCTGGCAATAATGTCCCTTGAGCTTGATATCGATATCATGGTAGCGTCCTTAGCCCTGGCATGGTTTTGGACGGCTCTGCCAAGTTGAGTGTAATAGTTGGGACCACGCTCTATCGTGGTATGTCGGTTAAGTGACGAGTCTACCATTATTCTATATGATTCAGATATGCATATTCATTAATCATGATTATTATATACACATGCATGTTGTAAAAGCAAGGTTGACTCAATGTTCAGCTTTTCTATAATTATTATATTGCATCTTTGAGTCATTCGAGTTAGTTTGATGTGTAAAGATATGTCATATCATCTTATGAAAAAGTCATGATTTCAGAAAGAATGCATGCAAGCCCTACTCTCAATTTCTGATGTTATGTTTAATTATGTCCTTTAAAATATTTTATTTACTTTAGGCGGTCTTACTTACATTGCATACTCGGTACATTCCACTATTGACGCATACTTCTATGTTGTATCATTTCATGATACAGGACCCGGCTCTCAGCTTCATCCCCTCTCTTAGACAGCTTATCGGAGTTAGCGTCTTCTTATTGGTGAGTCCTCATCTTCCGAGGACCCGACTATCTATCTTTTCTTTATGTATTTCAGTTTTCAACTTGTTGTGTTAGTTGGGGTCTTGTCCCATCAAATCGTCATGTTTAGAGTCTATTCAGACATATGTATGTATTTAGCTTCATATTTTATATTCTGATGTTTTATTCAAGCTAGACGTCCTCTATGATTGTATTTTCAATTATTCAGTCTCTTTTTTGATTTAGATGTATGTTTATGCCAAGGGTTGACTTGGGGTCTCTTGGGGCTCCTTGTCCCATGTCAAGATCTGTGCCTCCATTCGGGTTGTGTCAAAAATGGTGTCAGAGCCATAGGTTGGAAGTGTCCTCAGGTGTCTGCAATCCGCGTTAAGTAGAGGCTTTTTCATGGCTGTGAAGCGCGCCACACTTATTACAAAGAGGCTATGAGATGTTTAGGAATCGTTCATTTCTTTCATGATCTATGTCGTGCGATGAAAAGTCTTTTTATGCTTCTAAATTCGTGCTATTCGCGATTGCAGAATTATGGCTCCTCGATGAATGAATGGAAGGAGGAATGGAGATGGTGAAGGCGATGAGAATGGCAATGGTCGTGGGCATCAGCAAGCCCTACCAATTCAGGAGCCCTAGGCACCGGAGCCAGCTGCCCATGCTGAGTTTCGGGACGCTATTAAGATATTTGCTCAGGCCTTGACCTCTCAAGTCAATCAGCAGGGCGTTGTGCATGTTTCGCAAAATTGCAACGCAGTGGCTGCTTGAGTTAGAGATTTCTTGGGGATGAACTCGCCGGAGTTCCTTGGGTCCAAGGTGGATGAGGACCCATATGAGTTCATGGATAAGATTGCCAAGATCACCCAAGTCATGGGGGTGAATGGGGTTAAATGCGCTGAGTTGGCTCTTATCAACTAAAAGGTGTTGCGCACATCTAGTTTCACCAATGGAAGGAAGCAGGGTCGCAGGAGCAGGTCCGATCACTTGGAAAGAGTTTCATGTTGCATTTCTAGACCGGTTCTTCCCTCAGGAGATGAGGGAGCTAAAGGAAGTTTAGTTCGTGAATTTGAAACAAGGGAGGATGACTATACAAGAATATGCCCTGGAGTTCACTCGCCTATCAAAATATGCCCCAGAGTTGGTAGCCGATCAGAGGATGCGGGTGAGCAGATTCACCCATGGAGTAGCGGGCTATTTGGACAAGGATTGTTAGACCACTATGCTCCGCCGGGACTTGGATTTCCCGCAGATAGTGGTGTACGCCCAACAGATGGAGGCGGCACATTCGAGAGAAAGGGAGGCCAAGAGGGCCAGGACTGAGGACCACAGATTCTCTCAGCAGAGATCCGGTAGTGGGCATCGATAGTAGCCCCACCAGAGATCATCATCCCCAGCACCTTCAGCATTAAGTGTGCCATCTAGGCCCAACAATGATCAGAGATGGCGGGCATCAGGATTGAGGGTTCATAGCAGTAGAACCGTAGATTCCAGCATCCCAGCTTGTCGCAGGTGTGGTAAGGGGCACACAGGCCAGTGTTTAGCAGGTTTAGGTGCTTGTTTTGGGTGTGGATAGCACAACCACATGCTTTGAAATTGTCCAGCTGCGATACAGGATCAGGTTGCGGGTCAAGGACCATCTTCTAGCTCAGTAGCCCCACCCGTGCACTCAGCACATCGAGGGGGCATCTACTAGCACAGCTGGCGGTCAGCACCAGAACAGATTCTATGCTTTAGCATCCTATCAGGAGTAGGAGGTCTCCCCAGATGTGGGCACTGGTATGTTGCTAGTTTTCCATATTGATTTTTATGCTTTGCTAGATTAGGGGGATACCTTGTCTTTTAGGGCACCTTATGTGGCCAGTAGCTTCGGAGTCAGTCCCGAAGTCTTGTTAGAACCCTTCTCAGTTTCTACTCCAGTAGATGACTTAGTTATAGCTAGATGAGTGTATAGAGGTTTCGCAGTCTCATTCCTTCATAAGGTCACCTCAGTAGATTTGATAGAGTTATCCATGATCGATTTCGATGTTATTTTCTGCATGGATTGGCTATTTGCATGTTATGCTTCAGTTAATTGTAGAACACGGGCAGTAGAGTATAGAATTCCAGGTGAGCCAGTCTTATATTGGAAGGGTTGTTCAGTTGTGCCTGTAGGTCTATTCATTTCCTTCCTTAAGGCCAGGAAGATAATTTCAAAGGGTTGCATGTACCATCTAGTTAGGGCGAAGGATGTCGAGTCCGAAACCCAGATTATACAGTCAGTTCCAAAAGTATGTGAGTATCCAGATGTCTTTCCTTGTGATTTGTCGGGTGTTCCTCCCGAGCGGGAGATTGATTTCGGTTTAGATCTTCTTCCCGACACCCAGTTGATATCAATTCCACCGTACCGGATGGCTCCAGCGGAGCTAAAGGAGTTGAAAGAAAAATTAAAAGACTTGTTAGATAAGATTTCATTAGACCGAGTAGGTCTCCATGGGTTGCACCAGTATTGTTTTTGTTTAGAAGAAGGATGGTTCGCTTGCGATGTGCATTGACTATCGACAATTAAACAAGGTCACCATTAAGAACAGGTATCCTTTACCCAGGATTGATAATTTGTTTGACTAGCTTCAGGGTTTCAAGTGTTTCTCCAAGATTGATCTCAGGTCCGGGTATCATCAGCTCAGAGTTAAGGAGAGTGATATCCCAAAAACAGCCTTCAGGATGCGGTATAGTCATTATGAGTTTTTAGTTATGTCTTTTGGACTAACAAATGTTCCTAAAGCTTTCATGGACTTGATGAACTGGGTGTTTAAGCAATATCTAGACATGTTCGTGATCGTGTTCAGTGATGACATCCTTATATACTCTCAGAGCGAAGAGGAGCATGCCGCTCACTTGAGAGTAGTACTTCAGACTCTCAAGGATCACCAATTGTATGCCAAGTTCAGCAAGTGTGAGTTTTGGTTGGACTCCGTGGCATTTTTAGGCCATGTGGTTTCGAGTGAGGGTATAATTGTAGATTATTTAAAAACCGAGGGGGTGAAGAATTGGCCTAGACCGGTGAATCCTTCAGATATTTGGAGTTTCTTGGGTTTAGCTGGTTACTATCGAAGGTTTGTTGAGGGCTTTTCATCAATTGCATCACCCTTGACCAAGTTGACTCAGAAAAAGGTGAAGTTTCAATGGTCAGAGGCTTTTGAGAGGAGCTTCCAAGAATTGAAGACTCGACTCACTACCACACTGGTGTTAACCTTACCTGAGGGTACCGATGGTTTTGTTGTGTATTGTGATGCTTTAAGAATCTTGCTCGGGTGCGTATTGATGCAGCAGGGAAAAGTAACAGCATATCCCTCTAGACAGGTAAAGATCCATGAGAAGAATTACCCAACCCATTATCTAGAGTTGGCAGCGGTGGTGTTCGCATTGAAGATATGGAGACATTACTTATATAGGGTCCATGTAGATTTGTTAACGGACCACAAGAGTTTACAATATGTGTTCACAAGAAAGACCTCAATCTACAAAAAAGGAGGTGGTTAGAGCTACTCAAAGACTATGACATGAGTGTTCTTTACCATTCGGGTAAGGCTAATGTGGTAGCTGACGCACTCAGTTGACTCTCTATGGAGAGTGTGTCCCATGTGGATGAGGGAAAGAAGGAGCGGGTGAAAGATGTGCATCAACTTGCATGGTTGGTAGTTAGGTTGGTCGACTCAACCGATGGCAGTGGTGTTGTTTAAAATGGATAAGAATCGTCCTTGGTGACTTATGTTAAAGCAAGGCATAATGAGGATCCGATATTTGTAAAGTTGACAGAAACCATTTGAAGTCATAAGGTGGAGGTCTTCTCCCAAGGGGGAGATGGTGTGCTGTGGTACCAGGGTCACCTATGTGTTCTGGATGCCGATGATTTGAGGAGTCGGATGTTGCGTGAGGCTCATGGGTCCCGATATTCTATTCATCCAGGTGCAACCAACATATATTATGACTTTAGGAAATAAAACTGGTGGAACGACATGAAGTAGGATATTGCAGAATTCATAGCCAAATGCCCGAATTGTCAGCAAGTAAAGGTTGAGCATCAAAGGTCAGAGGAGTACTTCAGGATATAAACATTCCTACTTTGAAGTGGGAAGAGATTAACATGGATTTCATTACAGTCCTACCTTGTACTCACCGACAATATGATTTCATTTGGGTGGTGGTAGATAGGTTGACTAAGGCTGCACATTTCCTACTAGTGAAGACCATAGACTCAGCAGATGATTTGCCGAATTGTATATTTAAGAGTTGGTTCGGCTGCACGGAATGCCCTTGTATATTATTTCAGACCGAGGTACTCAATTTACCTCCCAGCTATGGCGGTCTTTTCAGAAGGGTCTTGGGACTCAAGTTAAGCTAGCACAACCTTTCATCCGCAAATGGATGGCCAAGTGTAGCGAACAATCTAGACTCTTGAGGACATGTTGAGAGCATATGAGATGGACTTCAAAGGTAGTTGGGATGATCAATTGCCCCTGATCAAGTTTTCTTACAATAACAGCTATCACTCCAATATCCAAATGGCACCATTTTAGGCTCTCTATCGGCGGAGATGTAAATCGCCCATGGGATGGTTTGAGGTTGGTGAGGCAACTATGATAGGCCAAATTCGGTTCATGAGTATATGGTGAAGGTTCAGTTGATAAGGTACAGGCTGAAAACTACTCAGAGTTATCAAAAGTCATATGCTGATGTGAGGAGGAGAGAGTTGGAGTTCGAGGTGGACGATTGGGTATTTCTGAAGGTATCTCCCATGAAGGGGGTCATGCGGTTTGGAATGAAAGGAAAACTCCTTCCAAGTTATGTTAGTCCCTACCGTGTTATGAGAAGAGTTGGTAAGGTAGCATATGAGTTAGACTTACCCTCAGAGTTATCTTCCATGCATTTTGTGTTTCATGTGTCGCTTTTGAAGAAATGTTTGGGAGACCCATCCTTAGTAGTCTCAGTGGACAGCGTTGGTGTAAAGGATAGCCTCAGCTATGAGGAAGTTCTAGTTGAAATATTGGATCGTCAAGTTCGGAAGCTAAGGAACAAGGAAGTAGCTTAAGTAAAGGTGTTATGGAGGAATCAGCATGTTGAGGGAGCTACGTGGGAAGCCAGGGAGGATATGATGGCTAAATACCCACACTTATTCTCTACCAGCTCAATGTCATCTTGAGGATATGATGGTGTGTATGTGATTTGCGAATTTAGTTCAGCTATAGAAAGTCATCAAGGTTTACATTCAAACCCTTCTTGGGCAATCAAAGAAGTGGTAGAATCAGTCCCTTCCAGGTATGTAGGGTTATGAGTGGGTGTTTCCTTCCACTCCCATGCCCAATTTCTATCTTAGTATGAGAATTCCCTATGATCAAGTTATGGGGGTTTTACCCAAATGCATGAATCTTTGATTTCTTCACATGGGTATGAATTGATTGTGATTCTATTATCGAATAGTAAAGCATGAGCTGATTTCATAATGATTTCAATTAATAAAAATTCTAGCCTTATGAATGTTGATGCCCATTGATGATATGATCATGAAAAGTAAGATTTGTGAAGTAAATGTGAAATGATGATATATTTTGATGAAAAGCATGATTTGAAGCTACACATGTTTATAATTATATTTTCAATGAGAATTGAGTATTTCTAAGTGTGATAAAGCTTTGGGGAAATGGCCACATGTTAAGTTTAAATGAGGATTTTCCCGAACTAAGCTTACCACATTGATTTGGAGTGAAGAGTCCCAAATTTTTATATTCTAGCTAGTGGTATGTTTTGAGTTAAATCTTCCTATACATAGCTTAACACTAGGTATTACAGCAAGGCTCCCAAGTATGTTTTCAGCTTGTGGTATGCTTCGAATTAAAGCTACTCATATGAATGATTTTGTATTTGAGATGTATTTTATCATTACACTTCATCAATAGATGATGTTGAACTTTGTTATATACGATGTAGAGCATTTGCATGTTTTGGAAGAAGAGTCTAGCACCGAGCGGGCTAAGGATCGATCACCCTATGCCCCAGAACTACGCACCAACAAAGGTTGATACTATTATATTATTAGGACCTCCCTTATGAGCTATCCCTGGCCCTAATATCCCTTGAGCTTGATATTGATATCATGGTAGCGTCCTTAGCCCTGACAAGGTTTTGGACAACTCTGCCTGCTTAAGTGTAATAGTTGGGACCACGTAAGTTCTATCGTGGTATGTTGGTTAAGTGACAAGTCTCCCATTATTCTATATGATTCAGATATGCATATTCATTACTCATGATTATTATATACACATGCATGTTCTAAAAGTAAGGTTTGACTCAATGTTCAGCTTTTCTAAAAATATTATATAGCAGCTTTGAGTCATTCGAGTTAGTTTGATATCTAAAGATATGTTATATCATGTTATGAAAACGTCATGATTTCAGAAAGAATGCATGCAAGCCCTACACTCAGTTTCTGATGTTATGTTTAATTATGGATTGCGTTTAAAATATTTTACTTACTTTAGCGGTCTAATAACTATCAAACAACACCTCCTTACGATGTTTGAAGCAGACATTGTCAATAAAGAACCCAACTAGAGGTTGGGGTTGATCCCACAGAAAATACGAAAGGATGTAGAAGAACGCTTGTCCTTAAGCTTTTTAGTTAATTATTTCCTAAAGGGGGGATTTGTAAGAGTAATAAATAACAACGTTGAGAGAAAGTGAAGGTTGATTCAAAATCAATGCAACTAACTAGGGTAAGTATCCCCATGACTTCATAACCACAAGGCGTTTTATACTAGTGATCTATTCCAGTGCTTAACATGCAATATCAGTAAGTTAACTTCACCTAAATGGTTGGTCCCCTATTTAGATGATTATCACCATGCAACTTGGTCCGTCCTCGGGTGTATACTTGACTAACCCTTACCCTTGATATTGGATTAGCTATTCCTGGACAAGTTCAAGCTACTAAGATGAGGGTTGATAGCCTCAAATCTCCGTTGTTAATCCCTTTTACCATTCACTACCTCCTTGGTCCGGTAAGTAAGAATAAGGCAAGTTCTAACGTTTTCAACTGTTAAAAATCAATTAAAACGAAGGAAGAAACAATACATGCATAAACTCCGTTCAAGAATCAGTAGGTATTTTACCTATTATGTCAATTTGTCATGGTTACCACAACCCTAGTTATGGTGGTTTTATCCTATCATGTTTATAAGTAAATTAATAGAATTCATAAATAAAAACAAAAATTAATACTTACAACGATGATAGGAATAACTCACTTGATTAATGCAAAATTTGAAAGAACAATATTACAATCGTATCTCAAATATGTCTTCTAACCCGTCTTAAAATTTACTCTAGAAACTTGTTGTGAAACTTCAACTCTTGAACACATTCAAACTTTAAACTTGATTACTATTACATGAAAATAAAGGGGTATTTATAGTACTAGATTTATGCTTTGCTTGTTCCTTGATGAATTTGACTTGGGATTTAAATTTCCTTTTCCTAATTGATGTGGGAAATCCATTTTTGGTCGTTGAACAAGCCTTGCCGCGTCCCTAGAACCACTGTAGCATCAAGTGCTTCCTAACACATGCCAACATGCCTGGAAGGAAGCTGCTGCGCGTGCCTAATCACGCTAGATCAAGTGTCGTGTCGCACGGGCTGTTGTGACAGGAGTGTTGCTGCCTCGCGTGTGTCCTTGCGCCAAAACAGTGGTGCCTCGCGCCTGGCCTTGTGCCAAATTTGCTGCACGTCGCACAGCACATTGCGGCAGGATGATGACCCCTCGCACGGGTTGTTTTCCATGTGTTAAACATCAATCCTTACATCGTTCAATCCCACTTCTTCACATTTGATGAATAAAGCCTCAAATACGTTCAAATCCATCATCTTAAGCCGTAAAAATATTTAATCATGTGTGTTAGTCATTTTCACAAATATACAACATAAAAACATGCAAACACACATTATTTATTCTCAAAACATAGTGAAGTACAGGTAAAAATACGTCTATGAAGTGCGTGAGTACGCCCTTCAACAACACCCCACACTTAAACTATTGTTCGTCTTCGAACAATCTACTACTTTCCTTCTAATAATTAAGCACAAAAGTCATCGTACGAATAGGTCTACTTACGCTTAGGATCATGAGGCAAATCAATGAAGATCAAATAACTCACTCGCATGCATATAGGTTTAACACTAAGATGTCAAAGTTCGAAATCACTTAGCTTTTGAAAACTAGCTCATCAAGACATATTTTGGGCCAACATGAATTATATGGAATTTAGTAATCAAGTTTAAACCAAAGTCTTACCATTGTGCCCCTCACAATTTGGAGAGATGCCTTTTTCTCACACAAGATATAAGTCAATATAAACTTAGGCATAAATAAAATAATTTCCGCTCACTGTCCCAATGAACTCAACATACATGCAAAAGACGACCCATAGGCTTGCCCTTAGTGTAATACTCCACTCATATAGCATTATGAATCAAGGATCAATTAGGACTTTAATTTGGTTGTAATGTAGGCTAAGGGACGGGTACGAACTATCTGGCCAAGATAGTGATTAGGCTTCCTAAGCACTTTAATACTTCACAACACTTTGATTTTTAGCACTTTCCTCAATTTCCAAATCCTTTTATTTCTCAATTTTTCAACTTAGGTGACTAGTGGTAATTTTTTCTTTTAACATTGAGCTCATTCACTCACTTTTTTTTTCTCTTTTCTTTTCCTTTCTTCCTTTCCCACCTTTTACGCACCTCTACTCTAGCCACCATCAACTTAAGAATTTTTCTTATTTAGAGGTTCACAATATCCAAGGAAGGACCAAGGCCAAAATAAGTTCATTGTAAATAAATAGGTAAGGTTAATCGGTAAATCTTCAAATTCTCAAAGCTCTTTGTTTTTGTTTTCCCACTAAAACTCACCCTCCTTGTTTAGCAAAGTTTCACCTTTTTCTTCTCTTCCAATTCACCACACTTTTTAGCTTTTCCCTTCACTTCTCCAATTATGCTCCCTTCATACAAAAAAATATTCATTAAAGTGCTCGAGGAGTCATTTGGATTAAATATAAGTTAATAGAACAAAAGGGATTCAAGCTTATAATATGGCTATCAAAAGAATAGGATAAGGATCAACATGGCTAACTAGGATAATTACAATCAAGGTAGGTAAAATAGGATAAAAATAGGGCTATCAAAGAAACTCCTATATCACTTCCTAAATCCATCATTCTTATTTCACTTTGCACACACACCGAGCAAGTTCTAGACGTCAATTTACAAGCATGGAGTATATCAAAAATAATTCCTCACATATTGGCACAAGATGGTTTAACAATAGAAATCAAGATCACATAAACACATATATCCATATTCCCTGCATAACATAATTAAGCCCATTTTTTTCAAATACAAGAGTCAATTTCCAAAAGATTACATGTTTTTTCCTTTTTCATGCATTTTTGGGTTAACTAAATAAAGTCCCAATGATACCTAGAGTGAAACACCTAACATTCATAGGATCCAAGTTCTTGTTCTTCCTAATGACTAATTTACCCTTAATACGGTCGTCATCCATCCATCATCTGGCAAAGTCATGAGTCAATGAATAAAATAAAAAAATAAAAAATCTAGATTCTCTAGTCGGTTCTAAGGGACTATCCACCAGAAAAGTACCGAAAACAAAAATCGGAGGAACCCAAAATTAAATAAAACTAAAAAAAATACTAAAAATCAACAAGCATGCATGACAAATCATAAATCCCAAAAACTAGGCCTACCGTGTGCAAATTTAGCAATTAAGGCATGCATGGTAATATGAAGTTCACAATTCCCACCCCACACTTAATTGGTTACACTATCCCTAGTGCTAAAAGAATAAGCATAAAGTAATAGAGTGCAAGAAGAACTCCCTGGGCCTCTACTCCTTGTCTTCAATATTTAAGCTCAATATTTATTGAAACTCATGACCTAACACCTGCACACTTGAACAAACATATAATAACGAAACAAAGAAAATTATCTTGGGTTGCCTCCCAAGTAGCGCCTGATTTAATGTCTCGACACGACACAGGTATCTTGAGTACACAAACTTCATCAAGATACCTGTTGAGACTGTTGTCACATCTTAGCTGCTTGTTTTATCACACTAACCTGTGACACGTTAGAAAAAGAAAAAAAATAGAAAATAAAGACAAAGTTAAACACAAGCAATTAATCTAATCCTAAACCGTATTCTATGGCAACAGCACCACTTTTTGATAATGCTCAAACCACATCTCCTTACGAAGTATGAAGCGGACATTGTCAATAAAGAACCCAACTAGAGTTTGGGGTCGATCCCACAGAAAATATGGAAGGATGTAGAAGAATGCTAGTGCTTAATCTTTTTAGTTAATTATTTCCTAAAGGGGGTATTTGTAAGAGTAATAAATAACAACGTTGATAAAAAGTGAAGGTTGATTCGAAATTAATGCAACTAACTAGGGTAAGTGTTCCCCATGACTTCATAACCACAAGGCGTTTTATACTAGTGATCTATTTCGGTGCTTAGTATGCAATATCGGTAAGTTAACTTCACCTAAATGGTTGGTCCCATATTTAGATGATTATCACCACGCAACTTGGTCCGTCTATGGGTGTATGCTTGACTAACTCTTACCCTTGATATTGGATTAGCTATTCCCGGACAAGTTCAAGCTATTAGATGAGGGTTGATAGCCTCAAATCTCCGTTGTTAATCCATTTTTCCATTCACTACCTCCTTGGTCTGGTAAGTAAGAATAAGACAAGTTCTAACATTTGCAACCGTTAAAAATCAATTAAAACGAAGGAAGAAACATGCATAAACTCCGTTCAAGAATCACTAAATATTTTACCTATTATGTCAATTTGACATGGTTCCCACAACCCTAGTTATGGTGGTTTTAGCCTATCATGTTTATAAGTAAAATAATAGAATTCATAAATAAAAACAAAAATTAAAACTTACAACGATGATAGGAATAACTCACTTGATTAATGCAAAATTCGAAAGAACAATATTACAATCGTATCTCAAATATGTCTTCTAACCCATCTTAAAATTTACTCTAGAAACTAGTTGTGAAACTTCAACTCTTGAAGACATTCAAACTTAAAACTTGATTACTATTACATGAAAATAAAGGGGTATTTATAGTAGTAGATTTATGCTTTGCTTGTTCCTTGATGAATTTGACTTGGGATTTAAATTTCCTTTTCCTAGTTTAAGTGGGAGATCCACTTTTGGTCGTCAAACAAGCCCTGTCGCGTCCCTAGTGCCACTGTCGCATCCAGTGCCGTGTAGAACATGCCAACGCCCGTGGAAGGAAGCTATTGCGTGTGCCTCATCGCGCCAGATCAAGTGTCGCGTTGCACGGGCTGTTGCGGCAGGAGTGTTGCGGCCGAGTGTGTGTCCTTGTGCCAAAACAGCAGCGCCTCGCACCTAGCCTTGTGCCAGATTTTCTGCACGTCACACAGCCCATTGCAGCAGGATGATGGCACCCGCACGGGCTGTTGTCCATATGCTAAACATCAATCCTTACATCATTCAATCCCACTTCTTCACCTTTGATCAATAAAGCCTCAAACACATTCAAATCCATCATCTTAAGCCCTAGAAACTTCTAATCATGTGTGTTAGTCATTCTCACAAATATATAACATAAGAAAATGCAAACACACATAATTTGTTCTCAAAACAAAGTGAAGTATGGGAAAAATTATGTCTATGAAGTGCGTGAGTACGCCCTTCATCACGGTCTTACTTACCTTTCTTACTCGGTACATTCCACGTATTGACCGCATCTTATATGATGTATCATTTCATGATACAAGACTCGGCTCTCAGCTTCAGCCTCGCTCTTAGACAACTTATCGGAGTTAGCGTCATCTTATTGGTGAGTCCTCATCTTTCGAAGACCTGACTATCTATCTTTTCTTTATGTATTTCAGTTTTCAGCTTGTTGAGTTAGTTGGTGTCTTATCCCATCAGCTCGTCATGCTTAGAGGCTATTCAGACATATGTATGTATTTAGCTTCGAATTTTATATTCTGATTTTATATTCAAGCTAGACTTCTTCTATGATTGTATTGTCGATTATTCTGTCTCTTGTTGGATTTAGATGTATGCTTATTCCATGGGTCGAATTTGGGTCTCTCGGGGCTCCTTATCCCGTGTCAAGATCCGGGCCTCCGTTTGGGTCATGACAGCCCTGAACTTTGTGCTAGACACTGAATTATCTTGAAGGGCTCCTGGAGCGGGTGGGGCAGTTCTGTGAGCTTTACCGACCCTTCTTCTATTACCATGTCGTGGAGGCATAATTCACTAAAATGAAATAGAGAACGAGTTAGGAGAACGATTCTGGAATTGAATTTTAATGCACGATAAAGACTATGAACAAAAGAGAGTTTTCCTAATAACATCTCGTAGCTTCTTCGTCATAAGTGTGGCGCGCTTCATACCCATGAAACGTACTCTACTGAATGTGGCTTTCTGATATCCGAGGATACTCTAAACCTAGTACTCCGATACCAAGTTTGTCACCTTCCGAGTCTACACCCTGGACGGGACACTGTACTTGGAGTCACAAGTAACCCCAAGTCAACCCCTAGTCTGTCATATACTGGCATTCTACGTAAACATATAAAAATATAGCAGAAACTTTTAGAATAATGATATAATACATAAATGAAAATAAAGCTAAATCGTGACGTTTAAAACATCAGAATAAAACTACAAGTTTGAAAAATCCAAGTCTTTGTCTGAAAGCCAACTACAACTGATGAGCTGCTAGGACAAGCCCACAACTAACTCAAAGCCTAAAAATAAGAAAATAGAACTGAAATAAATGATCTTCATCCTCGAGAGATGAGGACTCACCAATATGGCAACTAGAGTCTTTTGAGAGCGATTGGCTAGCGAAGCTGGGACTGAGATCCTGAAGCTGTATCATAAAATGATACAGCATAAAAGGTATGCGTTAGTAATTGAAAGTACTGAGTAAGTGAGAGAAACCGTACACACAAAATGAAATAACTGAATTGCAAAGACATGCACTAACCAACTGAAGCTGCTGAAACTGAATAGCTATAATAAACTGAGATGGTCTAACAGACCCTATCTGATGGTCAAGGACATGCCCTAAATCTGAGATGCTAATCTAGAATACTGTGCTGAACTAATCTAAATTGACTAATTTGAGACTGAACTGAGCTGACTAGTGGGAGAGTCTATAGCCGATATATAATGACATGAGCTAGACATGGAGTCCGATGTATACGCCTTGTCGGTAGGACCCAATATACCTTTCCAGGGTTTAAAGGCATGAACTGGGTGATCACAGTTTTGAGGCCATGAGGCCAATAAAAATATATCCTACAGTGGCAACGTAGTTTTGGGAACCTAGGTGCATTGGAACCCCGATCCGCTCAGTGCTAAGTCCTACTCCCACTGGATAGTCCTAGACTGACTACTAAGCTGATATCCCGAAACTGGGACCCAATACTAGTCAGGAATACCTATATGGAAGCACCCTAGGAGTCTTATAGGACCGAATTTTGTAACTGGGTTCCAAGACCGGTCAGAGCTTCTTATCTGGAAGCGTCGTAACCAGTTAAGGAACAAACTATAATCTGAAGTTAGGGTCTTAAGGCTGGTTAGAGCTTCTTATCTGAAAGTTTCATGACCTCCGATAGAATCACTAAAAACTGATACTGAGTCTAATTCTTATAACTGGGAGGCAATAGTGATACCTCAAGAGTTTCTGTAGTCAAACTGATCAGCTGATATTTCTAACTAACACTGGATATTCTAACATTTTAACTGAAACTGAACTGGAAATAATTTGACTGAGTCTCAATACAACTAACAACATGGGAATTCCCAACACTAATAGAATTAAGCAAAATTTTGATATTTAAGCACTATTGCAAGATTCTAGTTTTCTGCATTCAAGAGCTAGGGCTAGGATTTACTTTATAGGGAAAAGCACCAATACAGTCACAAACTGGTGGAAAATATCAAAAATAATCATAAAATAATACTTCACATGAATTAAATGAAGTCTGACAAATAATTTCTCAACATATGATAGTTTCAAGGCTAGAACTGATAAAGAAAATAGAAAGAATTTTGGGGATATAAGGGAAGAACTATTCCCTTGTTGAATTCCCACATACTTGGTGATGGAAATCCTTGAGAGAATTCCTTGAGAAATCTTAGAAGAATCACCCTTTCTATATTTAGCTCTAAGCTTTTTTAAGAGGGACTTTACGCTTAACTGATGAGAGATGAGAAAAGAATAAGAGAAACTACCAGTTTTCCCCCTCTAGAACCCCTGATTTGACCCGAAACGACGTAGTTTAGGGACTAAGTAAGTGGAAAATTACAAAAGTAACCCTGAAATTCAAATCTGAAATCTAGTCGACAGGGTACCAATGGGTCACTCAACAAGTCGTTGCTTGAGACCATGACTCGTTGAGATCTCTCATTGGTTCCACTGCCTAGGACTAGAAGTCACTTAACCTGGCAACGGGGGTCACCACGACTTGTTGGATGAACCAACGGGTCGTTGGTTCCTCCCGTGGCCACTGGGCTAGGAAAACTGGAAGGCCAAGCAATGGGTGACACAATGACTCATTGGTTTAACCAACAGGTCATCGTGTCTAGTCATTAGGTCACTGGAGGGACTTTTCTGAAAATGCCTAAGTTGAAACAACAGTGCTGACAATGACTCGTTGGCGGAAACAACGAGTCGTTGTTTCCTCTCGTCTTCACTTGAAGGGGAATTTCAAAGACTTCACCATTATGACACCCCAAAACTTTCCTAGACAAGACATAGACATTTCTAGACAAATACCATTGAAAAACCAGAAAAAAAATTTCAGAACGACTAAGACAACGAGTCGTGGTCAACTCCAACGACTCGTTGTGTCAGTCTTGGTTACCAGGTCTTGGCCACTTCGGAACCAACAAGACAAGGAATGACCTATTGTGAGAAATGAGTCGTCCTATCAGTCATTTCCCCCAGCCCAGAAATCCTTCCCAGGACCCCACGACTCAATTAATGAGTCATTGTCAGAAACAACGACCCATTGTGAGAATCATTGGATGAAGTCTCTGAAACTCCCCTTCTAGTGAAGACGAGAGGAAACAAAGAATCGTTATTTCCCCAATGAGTCATTATCAGCACCGTTATTTCAACTTAGGAATTTTTAGAAAAGTCCCTCCAGTGAACCTAACGACTGGACACGACGACCGATTGGTTCAACCAACGAGTCGTTACGTCACGCGTTGCTTGGCCTTCCATTTTTCCTAGCCCGGTGGCCACGGGAGGAACCAATGACCCATTGGTTCATCAAAAGAGTCATGGTGACCCCCATTCCAAGGTTTAATGACTTCTAGTCCCAGGCAATCGAACCAACGAGAGGTCTCAACGAGTCATGGTCTCAACCAATGACTCGTTGAGTGACTCGTTGGGACCCTGTCGACCAGATTTTAGATTTAAATCCCAGGGTTACTTTTGTAATTTCCCACCTACTTAGTTCCTAAACTACATTGTTTTGGGTCAAATCAAGGGGTTTAGAGGGGGAAAATCGACGGTTTCTCTCATTGTTTTCTCATCTTTCATCAGTTAAGCATAAAGTCCCTCTCAAAAAAGCTCTAAGCAGAAGTTAGAAATAGTGATTCTTCTCAGATTTCTCAGGGAATTCTCTCAAGAATTTCCATCACCAAGTATGCGGGAATTCAACAAGGGAATAGTTCTTCCCTTGTGTCCCCAAAATTCTTCCTATTTTCTTTATTAGTTCTAGCTTTGAAACTATGGTATGTTGAGAAATTATTAGTCAAACATCATTTAATTCATGTGGAATATTATTTTATGATAATTGTTGATATTTTCCACTAGTTTGTGACTATATTGGTGCTGCTCCTAGTAAAGTAAATCCTAGCCTTAACTCTTGAACGTAGAAAACTAGAATCTTGCAATAGTTCTTGAATATCAAAATTTTACTCGATTCTATTAGTGCTGGGGACTCCCATGTTGTTAGTTGTATTGAGACTCAGTCAGAGTATTGTTAGTCTAGTTTCAGTCAAAATGTTAGAATATCCAGTGTTAGTTAGAAATGCCAGTTGATCAGTTTGACTATAGAAACTCTTGAGATGTCACTAGTTCCTCCCAGTTATCAGAATTAGAATTAGTATAAGGTTTTAGTGGTTCTTTAGGCGGTCATAACACTTTCAAATAAGAAGCTCTGACCATCCTTAGGACCCAGCTTTAGATTACAGTTTGTTCCTTTGACGGTTACGACGCTTCCAGATAAGCACCTCTGAATGATCTTAGAACCCAGTTACAGATTCGGTCTGATAAGACTCTTAGGGTGCTTATAGATAGGTATTCCTGACTATTCTTGGGCCCCAGTTTCGAGCTATCAGCTTAGTAGTCAGTCAAGGACTTTCTAGTAGGAGTAGGACTTAGCACCGAGCGGACCAGGGTTCCAGCGCACCTAGGTTCGTAAAACTACGTTGCCACTGTAGGATATATTCTTATTGGCCTCATGGACCCAGACCTATGATCATCCAGTTCATGCCTTTATACCTTGGAAAGGTATATTTGGTCCTACTGATGGAATGTATGCATCGGACTCCATGTCTATCTTACACGGTTATATGTCAGTTATAGACTCTCCCACTAGTCAACTCAGTTCAATCTTAGATTACTCAATTCAAATCACTTCAGCACAGTATTCCAGATTAGCATCTCAAATTTAGGGCATGTCCTTGACCATCAGACAAGGTCTTTTAGACCATCTTAGTTTATTACAGCTATTTAGTTTTAGCAGCCTCAGTTGGTCAGTGCATGTCTTTGCAGTTCAGTTGTTTCATTTCGTGTGTATGGTTTCTCTCACTTACTTAGTACATTCAAAGTACTGATGCATACTTTTTATGTTGTATCATTTTATGATACTGCTGCAAGATCTCAGTCTGAGCCTCGCTAGCTGATCGCTCTCAGAAGACTCCAACTGCCTTATTGGTGAGTCCTCATCTCTCGAGGATGAAGATCATTTATTTCAGTTCTATTTCTTCTATTTAGGCTTGGAGTTAGTAGTGGGCTTGTCCCAGCAGCTCATCAGTTGTAGTTGGCTTTCAGACACAGACTTGGATTTTTCAGACTTGTAGTTTTGTTCAAATGTTTTAAACGTCATGATTCAGCTTTATTTTCATTTATGGTTTATCTCATTATTCTAAAAGCTTCCGCTATATATTTATATATTTACTCAGAATTCCAGTGTATGATAGACAAAGGGTTGACTTGGGATTACTTATGACTCGAAGTACAGTGTCCCGTCCAGGGTGTAGACTCAGGGCGTGAAAAACTTGCATATACTTGGATAAACAGTTGATCTCCAAAGCGTACTCCTGAACTATCATGTTACCGTGATTTAAATTCACAAACTCAGCCGCTTTCATCTCCCTCATCTCACGAGGGAAGAACCGATCTAGAAAGGCGGCATGAAACTCATCCCAACTGATAGGGCCTGCTCCTACTTCCCTACTATCTTTCCACTGTTTGAACTAGATATGCGCAACCCCTTTCAGCTGATAAGAGGCCAAGTTGGTGCACTCCCCATTTGCCACCACCATGACCTAAGTGATCTTCAGAATCTCATCAATGAACTCATATGGGTCCTCATCCACTTTTGACCCCAGAAACTCCGATGGGTTCATCCTCATGAAATCCCTGACTTGAGCCGCCGCCGCATTCCCATTTTGAGAGGGATGCACTGCCACCTGTTGATTGACTTGGGTGGTCAAGCCCTGTTCTAGCATCTGTATGGCTGCCCTGAATTCAGCGTGGGTAGCCGGCTTTGATGCATGCTCCTTATGGTCTGGTGGGACCTGTTGGTGCCCCCCTCCGTTGCCGTTCTCATGGCCATTTCTATTTCTCCTTCCATTTACTCGACGTAGATGCATGATTCTGCATACGTGTATAACACGAGTTAGAAGGATAGAGAGACATTTCATCGCACGATATTAGATCATGAAAGAAGGGAACATTTCCTAAACGTTTCGTAGACTCTTCGTCATAAGTGTGGCGTGATTCAAACCCATGGAAAAGACTCTACTTAACATAGCTTTCAGACACCCTAGAACACTTCAAACCTATTGCTTTGATACCAAGTTTGTCACGACACGAGCATGGGCCCAGATTGAGACACAGGATAGGGAACCCCGAGGGACTCCAAGTCGACCCATGGCATGAACATACATCTAACTCAATCAACAAAAGCAGAAGATCAACATACGTAACATAGTGCAAGTCTAAACATAAGATAAATTTGAGTATAGCACATGAGTTACAACTGAATACATACTATATCCGAGAAAGCCTCTAATACTACCGAGTTGATAGGACAAGACCCCAACTAACCCGATAAATCTGAAACTGAAATACCAAGAGAACTGATAATGTATGGTCCTCAAGAGATGAGGACTCACCACAAAAGCTGGATGCTAACTCCAAAACTAGCTAGCTAGGGCCGAGGCTAAGACTGAGTACCGGAGCCTATATCATGAAACGATACAACATAGAATATGCAGTCAGTATGTGGAATGTACCAAGTATGCTAGGTAAGTAAAATGGAAAATTTAAAATACGCATAAGTTCTTAATAGTAGGAAAGCATGCTCAACGTAAATATCACAATGTAAACATAAGGCTCAAGATTTTCAAAACATTAGTAAATTAACCATAATCATAATCATAAGAGAAAATATTTATTGAACATGACTTGAGCCAAAGTGCATAATCATAAACATGTGTAAATCATGAGGAACAGTGGGAGATTCTTATAATCGACATAACCCATATGAGCACAGATGGAGCCTGACCTATTAACCCTTAGTTGGGAGGGTGTTCGTACCTTGCCAAGGGTAGAACCATGAAAAAAGGTGTGATATCACCCATGAAAGGCCCATTCAGGCAAAGGGGATAATCTCAAGGGAGGTCCTATCGTGACCTATGATGGCACATAATTTTGAGACTCAGGGCAAAACCTGGGCCCCAATCCTACTCGATATTAAATACATCTCTCAAAACATATATAGTTCTCATAGAATAATATACATGAAATTCATGGCCTAGTTAAATCATTATAATCACAAGCATGCTTGAAAATACATAAACTAGCCATGAAATAAGACTCGTGAGTCAGCCATAATCATAAATCATAAATCATGAATTTCATGCATCTTGTAAAACATATATATACTTGATATTCATAAATTAAGTGATGATCATTTAAGAGAAATCATATCATAAGTCATAAATCATAATACATTAATGAACATCAATATTAAAGTAGAATCGTAACTTGATTTATCATGAAACATACATAATCGGGCATAGTTTTGTAGAAATTTAAATACATAAGTTTATAATTGAAATAGTTGTAAAATCTACCCATGATTCATAAAACATGAATTTGCAAATGAAAGGAATTAACTCACAGCTAGATCATAAGGATTCCATAAGAATTTGGATAAAAACCCCATAGAATTATCAATAGAATTTCATGAATTAGAGAGATTCGGCATAGGTGTGAACAAATTCACCCATTCATAACCCTACACACCTGAGAGGATCAGATTCTACCACTCCCTTAATTGCCCAATGAAGAATTGAAGAAAAACTTGAAAGAATTGAACTTGATCACCTCTCTAGCTCTCTAAGTTTGCATGTATGAATAGGAATAGCCTAGAATGAATTTAGCCCTCTTAAAACTCATTATTCATAGTGCAAAATGATGTAGTTTAGGCCTTAGGATCAAAGGAATTATGGATAAGCCCTTACTAAATTCGCAGAAAATAACTTATTACCAGTCCCTATGAGGGACTGGACGAGTCATCGTCCAAGGCCACGACTTGTGGCCACCAATCATCGAGTACATGCCAAGATTTCCTTAGGACTCATCACGAAACACTACATGAGTCATTACTGGTGACCATGACTCGTGGTCCTCACTGCCCAAACATCATTAACTCTTAGCCAACCTTGACCACGGCTGACTCAACGAGTCGTGGGGTCTGACCACGACTCATTTTGTGACCTGGTGTAGAATTTCCAGTTTTATCCATTTCAACTACCAGGTCAGATCTTAGGGCTTCTAGGATATAACACCATGCCATTGTGGATTTCCATGCTAAGACTGTCACTATATCGAGCCCAAGGTCATCCGGGTTGGAGTGAAAAGGGAATTGTAGCCCTGCTCCTAAGAAACTCATTTCTTATATTCGTGCCCATAAATTGATACAGCGGGGTGTTCAGCATATCTAGCTCATATTTGGGATACCAATTTTGAGGGTTCTTTCATAGAGTCAGTTCTGATAGTTTGTAAATCCTTAGAAGTATTCCCCGCGGATCTGTTGGGCATTACCTTTGGACTGCGATATTGATTTCTGTATAGATTTAGAGCCAGGGACTTGACCTATGTCCATTCTGCCATATAGAATGGCATCAACTGAGTTGAGAGAGCTCAAGGAACAATTGCAAGAATATTTTAGTTAGGGGCTTATATGGTCGAGTGTCTCTCTGTGGGGTGCCCCGACCATGTCGAGTAGCGGTGTTCTCCAAGATTGATTTGAGATCGGGCTATGATCGGTTAAAGATTCGTGCTAAGGATATTACTAAGATGGCTTTTCGAAATAGGTATGGACCTTATGAGTTGCTGGTCATGTCCTTCGGACTCACTAATGCTCCAATAGTGTTCATGAGCTTGATGAATGTTATCTTGAAAACCTATCTAGATTAATTTGTAGTCGTGTTCATTGATGATATCTTGATATACTTTATGACTAAATAGGAACATGAGAATCATCTGAGGATTATGTTGGGATTGGTCAGGGAAAAATAGTTATACGCCAAGTTCACCAAATGTGAATTTCGGCTGGAGTCAGGATCTTTTCTGGGACATGTAGTCTCCAAGGAGGGCATTAAGGTGGATCCACAGAAGGTGGAGGCAGTCCGAAACTGGGCTAGGCCTACTATTGTGGCAGAGATTCGGAGTTTTGTGGGGCTGGCCAATTACTACCACTGGTTTGTGAAAGGATTTACGTGTGTTGTCTCGATGTTGACAAGGTTGAATCAGAAGATGTGCCCTTTTAATGGTACGAGGAATGTGAAGAGAGTTTTTAGAATCTCAAAACCCTGCTAACCACGTCACCAATCCTAGCCCTACCGATGGAAGGTAAAGATTTTGTAAATTATTGTGATGCTTCACAGTCTAGGTTGGGTGTTGTGTTAATGTAGGAAAGGTCATTGCTTATGCTTCATGGCAGTTGAAGGTGCATGAGAAAAATTACCCCACACATGACCTGGAGTTTGCAGTGGTGGTGTTTGCCCTGAAAATCTAAAGGCACTACCTGTATAGGGCTCATTGCGAGGTTTTCACAAACCATTGCAACCAACAATATGTGTTCTCCTAGAAAGATCTCAATTTGAGATAGGGGAGATGGATGGAACTACTTAAGGATTATGATGTGACAATCCTTTTATACCCTAGGAAGGAAAACGTGGTGGCCAATGCCTTGAGTCATAAAGTAGTGAGTATGGGCACCCTAGCTTTCTTGGAAGCTACTCAATGGCCGATGGCCAGAGAAGTCCAGACACTGGCGAATAGCCTAATGAGAGTTTCACTGATACAAGTGGGATACTAGCTAGCATGGAGGCTAAGTCATCACTGTTAGAAGAGATAAAAGCCAGGAAGTTTGAGGATGCAAAGCTGAGTCAGATTCGAGACAAGGTTCTACGGGAGGAAGCTAAGGAAGCAGTGCTAGATGGTGAAGGGGTCCTGCTGATAAAAGGACGTGTGTGTGTTCCCCAGGTTGAAGAGATAATTAATTCCATCCTAGCAAAAGCTCACAACTCGAGGTACTTTATCCATCCTGGGGTTACTAAAACGTATCGTGCCTTGAAGCGGCATTATTGGTGGGGCAGGATGAAGAGGGAGATTGTTGATTATGTCGCCCAATATTTGAACTGTCAAAGGCAAAGTACAATCACCAGAAGCCAAGGGGAGTACTTCAGAAAATGCCCATCCCAGAGTAGAAATGGGAGAAGATAGCTATGGACTTCATGGTTGGTCTCCCAAAGACATTGAGGAAGTTTGACTCCATTTGGGTCATTGTTGATAGACTAACCAATACTTCCAACTTCTTGCCTGTCCGAGTAACTTACAATGCTAACAGACTAGCCAAGCTTTATATGAAGTAGGTGATTCGGTTGCATGGGGTGCCAGTCTCTATCGTGTCATACAGGGGTACTCAGTTCACCTCCCATTTCTGGAGGACTTTGCAGGCAGAATTAGGTACCAGGTTGAATTTGAGCACAACCTTCCATCCGCAGACAGATGGATAGTCGAAAAGGACCATTCAGGTGTTAGAGGATATGGTCCATGCTTTTTTAATAGTGTTTGGTGGCTATTGGGATAAATTCTTACCCTTGGCGGAGTTTTCTTACAATAATAATTATTATTCGAGCATTGACACGGCATCATTTGAAGATCCGTATGGGAGAAAATGCAGGTCTCGAATCAGATGGTTCGATGCATTTGAGGTGAGACCTTGGGGCATTGAGTTGCTTGAAGAGTCCTTGAAAAAAGTACGAGTAATTCAAGAACGTCTAGTAAATGCTCAAAGCAGGAAGAAGCAATATGCAGACAGGAGAGTGAGATATATCGAGTTCATGGAGGGAGAGAAAGTGTATTATACCCTCGAAGCCCAAGATCAGACTTGGGAGTTAAAAAGGAGAAAAGTTCAAATCTGGCACCAGGCATCAGGACAGGTCATGAGATGACCCATGAGAGCATCCCACGAGTCATGATGTGACGCGTGGGGAGGCCTAGGTGAGGAGTTTGAAAATTTGAGAAATGGGATCCCGCAGACGTGACCACGACTCGTTAGGTCAGCGGTGGGGTGGGTGACTAAGAAAAGAGAAGGAAGAGGGACTGTGTACTTAACAGGAGGACCCCACAAGTCGTGGTCAGTCACCACGATTCGTGGGAAGGGTCGTGAGCAGTTGGATGAAGCAAGATAAGAATCATGGGCAATGCACATCAGGGAAGGTGACTACGAGTCGTGGTCACCAGGTAACGAGTCGTTAAGTCTTCTATGAGCCCAGTAGATTTGAGAAGCAGTGTACTTCACAGATCATATCACGAGTTGTGGCCATAGAGGACTAGTCATTTTGTCCCTCGTTAGGACCATCTGGCAGTTAAATTCTGCGAATTTAGTAAGGGCTATTTCGTAATTCCTAAGTTCCTAAGGCCTAAACTACATCGTTTTGAGTAATGAATAATAACTTTTAAAGGGTTTAAATTCATTTTAGGCCATTTACATTCATGCATGAAAAGGTTGAAGGTGAGAGAGGGTGATCAAGCTTAGTGTTTTTCAGTTGCTATTGGTAATTTCAAGAAGTGTAAGAATCAGCTACCAACAGGTATGTAGGGTTATGAATGGGTGAATTCTTTCACACCCATGCCCAATCCCTCTCTAAATCATGAGATTTCTATGTCTAATCTATGGGGTTTTAACCCAATGCATGATTTTCCTAAATCCTCTTCATAGGTATGATTTTAATATGTTTCTATTATCGAATTATAAAGCATACGCAAGTTTTCTATTCTTTTCAAATGAAAAGCATGTTTTCAAGTTTTATGAATTAAAAACCCATTGATGAAAAGTTCATGAAAGATGAGAATTGTGATGAATGTATGATAATGATGCGATATTATGATGAAAAGCATGTTTTCAATCTACCCATGTTTATAATCATGTTTTCAATGTGAATTAAGTATTTTTCCAGTATGATAAAGCCTTGGTCAATGCCCACATGTTCAAAGTATGATTTATGATTTCCCGAATAAAGCTTACCACATGGTTTTGGAGCAAAGACTCCCAATTATCTTGCAACTTGTGGTATGGTTTGAGTTAAATCTTCTCATATGCATGATTTAATATTTGAGATGTATTTGATGATTGAGCTTCATTGAATAACGATGTAGAGCATATGCATATTTTTTGGAGTGGTGTCTAGCACTAAGTGGGCTAAGGGTCGATCACGCTATGCCTCAGAACTACACGCCAACGTAGACTTATACTTATATATATTACTTCAAGACCTCCCTTGTGAGCTATCCCTGGCCCTATTGGCCCATGAGCTTGATATAAATATCATGGTATCGTTCCTAGCCCTGGCAAGGCTTTGGAAGGCTCTACCCACTTAATTGTGATAGTTGGGACCATGTAAGCTCTATCATGGTATGTTGGTTAAAAGAGGAGTCTCCCATTGTTCCTCATGATTTCAGTTATGCATGTTCATCATTCATGAGATTGATACTTATATATATGTTCTAAAGCAAGTTAGACTCAATGTTCAGATTTTACTCGTGACTAATAGATTTCAGCTTTGAGTCAATCTAATCAGTTATGATGTTATGTTATGCTATAATGAGATCATGATTTCAGAAAGAATGCATGCAAGCTCTACTCTCAGACTCTTAATGTTTATGTTTTACCTTGTGTATGTTTTAAAGTGTTTTACTACTTAAGCGATTTTACTTACCCTGCATACTTGATACATTTCACGTACTAATCGCATACTCTATGTTGTATCATTTCATGATATAGGACTCGACTCTTAGGTTCAGCCCCACTCATAGTCAGACTTCTAAGATAGCATCGTATGTTATGAGTGAGTCGTCATCTCCCAAGGACTAGACTATTCAGATTTTCTTCATGTATTTACAGTTTCATCTTATCGAGTTAGTTGGGGCCTTGTCCCAAACCCCGTTAGTCATCCCATCAATTACTCGTCGATAACTAGTCATGTTTAGAGGCTTTTCAGACAAAAGATGTATTCAGCTTTGGATTGTGTATTCTGATGTTATGTTTAATTTAGAATTCCGCTATGATTATCTTGTTGATTTTTCTATTTTATTGATCGAGTTAGATGTATGTTTATGCCATGGGTCGACTTGGGGTCTCTCAAGGCTCCTTGTCCCTTGTTGCAATTCGGGTCTACCTTCAGGTAGTGACAAACTTGGTATTAAAGACATAGGTTTGAAATGTCCTACAGTGTCTGAAAGACGCGTTAAGTAGATTCTTTTTCATGGGTGTGAAGTATGCCACACTTATGAAAAAGAGACTATGAAATGTTTAGGAAATGTTCCCTCTTTTCATGATCTATGTCATGCGATGAAATGTCTCCCTATCCTTCTAATTCGTGCTATTCGCGATTGCAGAATCATGGCTTCCCGAAGAATGAATGGTAGAAGGAATGGGAAAGGAGAAGGCAACAAGGATGGCAATGGGAATGGGCACCAGCTGGCCCCACCAATTCAGGAGCACCAGGCACTGGAGCTGGTATCCCATGCTGAGTTTCGGGCAGCTATTCAGATGCTTGTGCAGGCCTTGAATGCTCAGGTCAACCAGTAGGCGGTTGTACATATTCTGCAAAATGGAAATGCAGCGGCAGCTCGAGTTAGAGACTTCTTGAGAATGAACCCGCTGGAGTTCCTCAGGGAAAAAATAGATGAGGACCCACATAAGTTCATGATGAGATTGTGAAGATCACCCAAGTCATGGGGGTGAATGGAGTTGAGTGGCAGAGTTGGCCTCACACTAGTTGAAAATGCTCACGCACATCTAGTTTTTGCAATGGTAAGATAGTAGGGTCACCGGAGTAGGCTCGGTCACCTAAGAGGAGTTCCATGTTGCATTCTTGGATCGGTTCTTCACTCGTGACATGAGGGAGCTGAAGGCAGCTGAGTTTGTAAATCTGAAGTAAGGGAGGATGATGGTGCAGGAATATGCTCTTGAGTTCACTCACCTATCAAAGTACGCTCCAGAGTTGGTGGCTGATTAGAGGGCGCGAGTGAGCAAGTTCGTTCATAGAGTAGCAGGTTATTTGGACAACGATTGAAGGAACACTATGCTCCATCAGGATAGGACTTCCATCGGATAGTTTTGTACGCCCAGCAGATGGAGGCGGCGCATATGAGAGAGAGGGAAGCCGAGAGGGCCAGGACCGATAGTCACAAATTCTCACAACCGAGATCAGGTGGTGGGCACCGACAGAAAGCTCCCCAGAGGTCATCAGCCCCAGCATCTTCAGCATTTAGTGTGATATCTAGTCCGAGGAATGATTAGAGGGGGAGAGCATTAGGCTCTAGGGGTCAGAGCAGCAGACCCGCAAATTCTAGCATCCCAGCTTGTTGCAGATGTGCTCGGGGGCACACAGGCCAGTGCTTGGAAGGTTCAAGTGCTTGTTTCGGGTGTGGGAAGCCCGGACAGATTCATTGCCCAGCAGCGAGGCAGGATCATGATGGGGGTCGAGGCCCAGCTTCTAGTTCCGCAGCCCCACCTGTATGCTCAGCACATTAGGGGGCTTCTACTAGCAGATGTGGCGGTCAGCGCCAGAACAGATTCTATACCTTAGCATCCGACCAAGAGCAAGAGGTCTCCTCGGATGTAGTCACTAATATGTTAAAAGTTTTCCATCTTTAAGTTTATGCTTTTTTAGATCGGGGGGCTACCTTGTCTTTTGTGACACCTTATGTGGCCAGTAGCTTCGGAGTCAGTCCCGAAGTCTTGTTAGAACCCTTCTCAGTATCTACTTCTGTAGGTTATTAAGTTATAGCTAGACAGGTATATAGAGGTTGCCCGGTCTCAGTCCTTCAGAAAGTCATCCTTGTAGATTTGATAGAATTAGCCATGACCGATTTAGATGTTATCTCGGCATGGATTGGCTATTTTCATGTTATGCCTCAGTTAAATGTAGAACTCGGGCAGTAGAGTTCAGATTTTTGGGTGAGTCGATCTTAGAATGGAAGGGTAGTTCAGTTATGCCTGTAGGTCGTTTCATTTCCTATCTTAAGTCCATAAAGATGATTTCTAAAGGTTGTGTATACCATCTAGTTAGCATTAAGAATGTTGTGTCTGAGACCCCGACTATCCAGTCAGTCCCAGTAGTATGTGAGTATCCAGAAGTCTTCCCAGATGATTTGTCGGGAATCCCTCCCGAGCGGGAGATTGATTTTGGTACTGACCTTCTTCCCGACATGCAGCCTATATCTATTTCCCCTTGAAGAATGGCTCCAGCCGAGCTAAAGAAGTTGAAAGAGTGGTTGAAGGACTGGTTAGATAAAGGTTTCATCAGACCAAGCAAGTCTCCATGGGGTGCACCAGTTCTATTTGTCTAAAAGAAGGATGGTTCTCTTTGCATATATTGATTATCAACAATTGAACAAAGTCACCATCAAGAACAGGTATCTTCTACCCAGGATTGATGATTTATTTTACCATCGTCAAATTGCCAAGTGTTTCTCAAAGACAGACCTCAAATCCAGGTATCATCAGCTTAGAGTTTGGGAGAGAGACATCCCGAAGATAGCCTTTAGGACGTGGTATGGTCATTATGAGTTTGTAGTTATGTCTTTTGGACTAACGAATGGTCTTGAAGCTTTTATGGACTTGATGAAAAGAGTGCTCAAGTCGTACCTGGATATGTTTGTGATTGTGTTTATTAATGACATCCTTATATATTCTCGGAGAGAGGAGGAACATATCGCTCATTTGAGAATAGTGCTTCAGACTCTCAAGGATCTCCAATTATAAGCCAAATTCAGCAAGTGTGAGTTTTGGTTGAACTCCGTTGCATTTTTGGGCCATGTGGCATCAAGCGAAGGAATAATGGTGGACTCTCAAAAAATAGAAGCGGTAAAGAATTGGCCTAGACTGGTGAATCCTTCAGATATTCGGAGTTTCTTGGGTTTAGCTGGCTATTATCAGAGATTTGTTAAAGGTTTCTCATTGATTACAACACCTTTGACCATATTGACTCAAAGAAGGTGAAATTCCAATGGTTGGAGGCTTGTGAGAAAAGCTTCCAAGAGTTGAAGACTCGACTTACCTCTGGACCAGTGTTGACCCTATCCGAGGGTACCAATGGGTTCATAGTGTATTTTGATGCTTCAAGGATCAGACTTGGGTGTGTGTTGATGTAGCATGGGAAGGTTATAGCATATGCCTCTAGACAGCTAAAGGTTCATGAGAAGAATAACCCGACCCATGATCTTGAATTGGTCGCGGTGGTATTTTCCTTGAAGATTTGGAGATATTATTTGTACAGGGCTCATGCGTATGTGTTTACAGACCATAAGAGTTTACAATATGTGTTCACGCAAAAGGATCTCAATCTTCGGCAAAGGAGGTGGTTGGAGATACTTAAGGACTATGATATGAGTGTGCTTTACAATTCGGGCAAGGCAATTGAAGTAGCGGACACACTTAGTAGATTCTCTATGGAGAGTGTGTCTCATGTGGATGAAGGAAAAAAGGAGCTGGTGAAGGATGTGCATCGACTCGCAAGGTTGGCAGTTACGTTGGTTGACTTGACCGATGGTGGCGTTGTTGTTCAGAACGGATCAGAATTGCCGTTGGTGACTGATGTAAAAGTTAGGCAAGATGAGGACCCGATTTGTGTAAAGTTAAAGGAAGTCGTTCAATATCAGAAGGTGTAGGCCTTCTCCAAAAGGGGGAGATGGTGTGCTTCGGTACCAGGGTCGCCTATGTGTTCCAGATGTTGATGATTTTAGGAGCAGGATGTTGCACGAGGCTCACAGATCCAGGTATTCAGTTCATCTAGGTGCCACCAAGATGTACCGTAACTTACAGGAATTTTATTGGTGGAATGTCATGAAGAAGGACATCGCAAAATTCATAGCTAAGTGTTCGAACTATCAACAAGTAAAGGTTGAGCATCAGAGACCGGGAGGTGTGCTTTAGGATATCAGTATTCCTACTTGGAAGTGGGAAGAAATTAATATGGATTTCATCACAGTTTTACCTCGCACTCGTCGACAATATGACTCCATTTGGGTTTTGGTTGACAGGTTGACCAAGGCTGCCCATTTCCTACCGGTCAAAACCACGGATTTGGCGGAGGACTATGCCAAACTATATATCCGGGAGCTAGTTCTATTGCATAGAGTGCCCTTGCCCATCATTTCAAACAGAGGTACCAAATTTACCTCTCAATTTTGGAGGCCGTTTAAAAAAGGACTAGGTACTCAAGTTAAGCTCAGCACAACATTTCACCCGGAAATGGATGGTCAAGTGGAGCGGACAATCCAGACTCTCGAGGACATGTTGAGAGCATGCGTGATCTACTTCAAAGGTAGCTGGGATGAGCACTTGCCTCTTATAGAGTTTGCATACAATAACAACTATCATTCCAGCATCCAGATGGCTCCATTTGAGGCTCTCTATGGGCGGAGATGTAGATTGCCCATTGGTTGGTTTGAGGTTTGTGAAGCGGCAATGGTTGGACTAGATTCAGTTCATGAGGCCATGAAGAAGGTCCAATTGATAAGGGATAGGCTGAAAACTGCTCAGAGTCGCCAAAAGCCCTATGCCGACGTGAGAAAGAGAGAATTAGATTTTGAACTTGATGATTAGGTATTTCTGAAGGTGTTTCCCATGAAGGGAGTGATAAGGTTAGGAAAGAAGTGAAAACTTAGTCCCCGCTATGTCGGCCCGTACCGAATAGTGAGATGTGTTGGCAAGGTGGCTTATGAATTGGAGTAGCCCTCAGAATTATCTTCAGTGCATCTTGTATTCCATGTGTCACTCTTAAAGAAATGTTTGGGCAATCAACCTCTAGTTGTCCCGATGGACAGTGTTAGTGTGAAGTACAGTCTCAGTTATGAAGAGGTTCCGATAGAAATGCTAGATCGTCATGTTTTAAGGCTAAGGAACAAGGAGGTAGTTTCCGTCAAAGTGTTATGGCGGAATCAGCATGTTAAAGGAGCTACATGGGAAGCCCAGGCGGATATGATGGCTAGATACCTATATTTATTCTCCACCGGCTCATTTCCATCTTGAGGTATCGGTTTTTCTCTCAAACTCTATTTAGTTTTCATGTTCAGTTCATGTGTTCAAGTTTCTTTATGTATATGGATGTATGTATGATTCATGAATTCAGATCAGCTATGTAGTTTGAATAGGAGATAGTCATTCCGTCAGTTTTGACTTAAATGATTAGTATTTGAATGTGATGATTGCATTTCTCTGCTTTTCAGTATGTTTTCCAACATTCAAGGACAAATGCTCCCAAGGGGGAGATATTGTTATACCCCGAAATCCCAAAGATCAGACCCAGGAGTTGAAATGCAGAAAAGTTAAAATCTGGCATCAGGCATCAGGACGGGTCGTGAGGTGACCCGTGAGAGCAGCCCACGAGTCATGATGTGACTCGTGGGAGGCCCAGGTGAGAAGTTTGAAAATTTGAGAAATAGGATCCCACGGATGTGACCACGACTCGTTAGGTCAGCCATGGGGTTGGTGAGTAAGAAAAGAGAAGGAAGAGGGACTGTGTATTTGACAGGAGGACACCACAAGTCGTTGTTAGTCACCACAATTCGTGGGGAGGATCGTGAGCAACAGGATGAAGCAAGGTAAGAATCAGAGGCAGTGCACATCACAGATGGTGACCACGAGTTGTGGTCACCAAGTATCGAGTCGTTAAGTCTTCCATTACGATCCCAGCAGATTTGAGAAGCAGTGTACTTCATATATCATGTCACTAGTCGTGGCCATAGGGGATGAGTCGTTGGGTCCCTCGTTAGGAACATTTGCTAGTTAAATTCTGCAAATTTAGTAAGGGCTATTTCGTAATTTCTAAGTTTCTAAGGCCTAAACTACATCATTTTGAGTTATGAATGATGACTTTTAAAAGGGTTAAATTCATTTTATGCCATCTACATTCATATATGCAGAGGTTGAAGGTGAGAGAGGGTGATCAACCTTAGAGTTCTGCAATTCCTCTTCAAATTCCTATTGGGTATTTTAAAAAGTGTAAGAATCAGCTATCAACAGGTACGTAGGGTTATGAATGGGTGAATTCTTTCACACCCATGCCTAATCTCTCTCTAAATCATTAGATTTCTATATCTAATCTATGGGGTTTTAACCCAATGCATGAATTTCCTAAATCCTCTACATCGATATGATTTAAATATGTTTCTATTATCGAATTATGAAGCATGGGCAGGTTTTATATTGTTTTCAAATGAAAAGAATTTTTTCAAGTTTTATGAATTAAAAAGCCCATTGATGAAAAGTTCATGAAAGATGAGAATTGTGATGAAGGCATGATGATGATGAGATATTATGATGAAAAGCATGTTTTCAATCTACCCATGTTTATTATCATGTTTTCAATGTCAGTTGGGTATTTTCAAGTATGATAAAGCTTTGGGAAATGCCCACATGTTCAAAGTATGATTTATGATTTCTTGAATTAAGCTTACCACATGATTTTAGAGCGAACACTCCCAATTATCTTGCAGCTTGTGGTATGGTTTGAGTTAAATCTTCTCATATGCATGATTTCATATTTGAGATGTATTTGACGATTGAGCTTCGTCAATAGATGATGTTGAGCTTCGTTGAAAAATGATATATAGCATATGCACGTTTTTGGGGGTAGAGTCTAGCACTGAGTAGGCTAAGGGTCGATCACCCTATGCCTCAGAACTACGTGCCAACGTAGGTTTATACTTATATATATTACTTCAGGACCTCCTTTGTGAGATATCCCTGGTCCTATTGGCCCATGAGCTTGATATCGATATCATGGTATCATTCCTAGCCCTGGCAAGGATTTGGACGGCTTTAGTCACTTGAGTGTGATAGTTTGGACCACTAAGCTCTATGGTGGTATGTCGGTTAAAAGGAGAGTCTTCCAGTATTTCTCATGATTTCAATTATGCATGTCCATCATTCATGAGATTGACACTTATATATATGTTCTAAAGCAGGTTTGACTCAATGTTCAGATTTTACTCATGACTAACAGATTTCAGCTTTGAGTCAATCTAATCAGTTATGATGTTATTTTATGCTATGATGAGATCATGATTTCAGAAAGAATGCATGCAAGCCCTACTCTTAGACTCTTAATGTTTATGTTTTAACTTATGCATGTTTTAAAGTGTTTTACTACTTAAGTGGTTTAGTTACCCTGCATACTCAGTACATTCCACATACTGACCGCATACTCTATGATGTATCGTTTCATGATATATGACTCGGCTCTTAGGTTCATCCCCGCTCGTAGTCAGTCTTCTGAGATAGCATCATACGTTGTGGGTGAGTCCTCATCTCCCAAGGACTAGACTATTCAAATTTTCTTCATGTATTTATAGTTTCAGCTTATTGTGTTAGTTGGGGTCTTGTCCCTTCTACTCGTCTTGTTTAGAGGTTTTTCAGACAAAAGATGTATTCAGCTTTGGATTGTGTATTCTGATGTTATGTTTGATTTATACTTTCTCTATGATTATCTTGTTGATTTTTCTATTTTATTGATCGTGTTAGATGTATGCTTATTTCATGGGTCGACTTGGGGTCTCTCGGGGCTCCTTGTCCCGTGTTGCGATCCAGGTCTACATTCGGATAGTGACAAAGTGTTCTCAAGGTATCCCATATAAAAGGGTAATGCGATTTGGGAAGCGGGGCAAGCTTAGCCCGAGATACATTAGGTTGTTTGAGATTCTCCGACGCGTGGAGGAAGTAGCTTATGAATTAGCATCTCTGCCAGGACTATCAGGAATACATCCCACCTTCCATGTTTTCATGTTGAAGAAATACCATGGAGATGGATCATACATAATTAAATAGGACTTGTTGTTGCTAGATGAGAATTTGTCCGATGAGGAGGAGCCAGTGGTGATAGTAGATAGAGAGATTCGTAAATTGAGATCGAAGGAGATTGCAATGGTAAAGGTCCAGTGGAAGAATTTTCCCATAGATGAAGCCACTTGGGAGGTCGAGGTCGACATGCAGAATAAATATCTTCAACTGTTTATGGAATTTGGTATGCTCTCTTCCTTACTTTTGTAGGCTATTCAGGGATGAATGATATTTTAATTAGTATCTAATGTAATGACTTGTACTATATTACAAGCGAAATAAGTTTGGTTACCTTAATTGGCCTAAGTTGTGGGTAGGAAGGTGTTGGTTGAAGTGTTAGTGAAAATTCTATGTTGGGGAATGGCTTGAGAATAGGTTTAGGAGTTACTGGTTATAGGGAACCGCTACAGTGGTGGGATTTCTGCTACACCAAGACCATCATGACAATCGAAGTCCCGCTGTAATAAACGAGGAGAATAACCATAGAATCCTCCAGAGTAGTGTCCTGATCACCATAGCGGGTCCGCTACGGTGGACGACTGGGTTTTAAGTAGGATTTCAGGGGTTGCTCCATTATTTTCAAATCACGAACTCCAAGAGCTAGAGGTGATTTTCCCTCACACTAGTATAATTTTCCTTCTCATGATAAGAAACTCGACTTATTTCTTCTGCGTTTGATTCCTTAACACCTATGAATCAAGGGGGGACCCCTAATGATGATTTTGCTGGAAAGAGAACTCTAGGTTGGTAGAACTAGGGCTGAATCACTACTAGAAAAGTATTACTTACATGCATTTTTTCTTGCGGATTATAATCAAAAATTCGCAGCTAATATCATTTTATGTGGATTTACGTGCAAGCGAAAATCCATTGGAAATAAGCTCGTGGGTAATTCTTACTTGCAAAATTATCGGTCCCCGGGTATTTACCTGGGGATTTTATATATGAAGGAATTATACCTGGGGATTGTATTTTTCGTATGTAATTTTCATGGGAATATTTCTGCATGAAATTGTATTGAAAAATTGTGAAAAAAAGGAATTCTCTTGGAAAATTTCATGGGTAAAATGTGCAGATAAATTCTCATGAAATGCCCTAACAAAATGCACAAGAAATTTTGAACAAAAAATTTGTGAAAATGGAATTTTTATGGAATAACTCCTTATGAAAATCCCTATTAACATCCCCAAGTAAAACCACATCTATATCTATGTAGAAATATCTCCATGAAATTAGGCATACAAATTCGCATAAAATTCCCCAGGTAATAAGCCACAGGTAGATCACCATGTAAATTCATGGTTAACTAAAAATTTTATTCTATATCCCTAAAAAAGTCCCTAGGTAAATATTATTCATTAGAAAATCCCCATATAATATTAGCCAAAATTTTTCATGTAATTTCTTTTTGCAGGTAAATTCCCATATAAAATTGATCCGCTTCAAGACATTTTCCCATTAAACTTCACAAGTTATTTTTACATTTTTAAAATTTTAATTTATTTTATTTGATTGCAAATTATATTTCATACAATTCAATGTTCCTGTAATAGTTAACCTAACTTTTTAACAAATAATTCTACACAAATTTGAAGTAACAATGACATAAAAATATAATTCATAATATTAATAGATAATAGTGTATGATTTCTAAATTAAAAATATTCAAAATCTTAACTGTAAATTCTAAATATTTTAATCAACTAAATATATAAACTCCTCCTCATTCAAATTATTAGAATCATTATTCTCATCACTTTCAGAACTTTCACTATTTTTCGAAGATGATGGTTGGCATTTGAAGATACCGGGTAATGCACATATTTCATCATGCATCTAACTTCTTATTTGTGTCATCCCTTCTTCCTCATGTCTTTATTTTTACAACTTGTCTCTTCATTTTGACGATACTCTTCTTGCAACTGATTGTTTAATTTAGCATTGAAATCAGGACTTGAGATCTAATCATTTCATTAATTTCTTTTGGCATAGGAGATGTTGATTGGCGTAGGTACACTTACTGATATACCTAAGGAGCCAAGACCTGTAACTCTTCCTTTCTTCTTTCCACCAACTAACATCACCTAAATATCCATTTCACTTAATTCAGATGGTTGGCCAGCTGTATTCGTATCTCCATCAACTGATGCACTTTGAGAAGCTGATAATTCTTCTTCTTTTTTTTTGTTTAAAATTATTCTTCACAAAAATGTTGAAATAAATATTAACATTTATTATTCAAGCTCAATTACATTAACAACTTAATATAATCAGTTTCAAATCACGAGAGAATGGAATAAAAATAATTATAGACTGATTAACATGCGAACAAGTCATAGTGAATTCTCCACTAATAATTAAGCTAAGATAGCAGATATTTTTAGACTAGAAAATTCTATCACATGTATTGGATTATTTACTAACTCGATTACTAAAACCTCTAGCAAATATTGAGCATCAAAGGTTTACTAAAAGATAGTCCATTGTTAACAAAATAATATTTAGTAAATAATAAAAACTAACGGTCTTTTAGTAAGCCTCTAACAAAAAATATGGATGAATCAACTGAAATAAAAGCAAATTACTATCACAAAAATATGGATGTCTTCTATAATAGACTTTTAAATGTAATTATAGTTATAATTAAATTCATCAAGTCACTTGTCTAGAACATATAGTGAGTATGTCCTCTCTGTTCAAAGCCCAACAAGGTGAACCTATTTATATTTTTTAATTGCACAAAGAGAGTATGAACGAGGTGTCTCATTCGGTTAATAGAAAATTTAATTTCAGATTTATAAATTTATAATTATTAATTGCTCATTTAGTGTCGAAACACCATTAAGTGAGTTTTTTAATGTTGAGTCACAGTAAGATTCCCAAGTTGTGATGGATCATTCAAGCTGCTACTCAAAAAGTCATTCCCAAGCTACAAATTGTCCTTCCCATGGAAATATTTTTGTCACAACATGATAAAGTTAAAGCATATTCAAAGGAGCACACTGGTGTGTAGGCAGAAACTAGAAGCAGGTCATCTCAAACCAAGTTAGGAAACTCTTCAAGACAGATATGTAGGGTCATGAATGGGGGATTTCTTCCATCCTTATGCCCAATTTCAACTCAATTTCATGAATTCAAGTCTCCAACCATGATTTTATGAATTTCTAGGGTTAGGCCCAATTATTATAAAATATCTTATGATCTTCTACGAATTCAATTCTCTTATGATTTATGACTATGATTACCTATTTTATATTAAATTCTCTTATGAATCTATAATTTTAAGTTATGATGATTTACGCAATTATGCATGAATTTTATGAATCTAAAGCTTATGTATCATGGCCGATCTCTAGCATTATTTTTATTACTAGTTCATGTATGTCAAGTATATTATGAATTTCATAATTTTCCACTAGCCCATGCACAATAGAGTATGTTTCATGATTATAACTATGAGCACTGTACATATTTTGGGAGTAATATTTAGCACCGAGTAGGCTGGGCTTCAGCGTAACCTGGTGACAGAATTACGTGCCACCGTAGGTATGATTATGATAGGAGTCCTCTCCAGAGAGTGTTTCTCCCGACCAAATCGACTCATAAGTGATATCACACCTTTATCATTCTTTGCCCTGACAATGCTTAGAGTGGCTCTGCCAACTTGAGCGAGATAGTTGAGAATCATATGCTCATTCATGATGGTGTCGATTATGAGAATCTCCCATTGTTCCTCGTATTTTAAGTTATTTATGTTCAAGATTTACGATATCATAGTTTAAAGTATATTTTTCCCACTGATCAGTTGATGAGATTTTACTTACGATTTCAAATATGTTAAATGTTTGCGCCCAGTGCACTCGCAAGCGTACACGGTCGTACAAGTAATACAGTGACCCTTTTTAAGAGCCGGATATCGAACCCATAGGGACTGGACCAATTCAGCGAATTATCAAGTTCAAGTGTTAAATTAACCTTCACAAGTGTTGATTATGGAAATTTCATGAAATTATAATTAAGTCTAAGGGTGATCACGAAATACTCGAGAAATAATAAAAGAAGCAACTACAGTTAAAGCCTAATAATCATGCAATGCTACAATTCACAATGGTTTGAGTATGAAAACTGCAGTTGTTGTCTCACATAATTAAAATGCTATGTTCATGGTCTTTCGAGACTCTAAACACGACAAACTAGTCTCACACCTACATCATTGAGCAGGGATGTGACATCCTAATTTGTGAGCAATTTAACCACATGGATGTGGTTTACGGAGTTTGTGCCCTCGATTATGGACTTTCGTATCTCTAATCATTTAACCGTAATTAGTTTCACAACTACTTCTATGAGCGGTGATGTGACAATTGTAAGTCGGTGTATAGCTTCTCCCATTTTATAACCAAGCAAGGAAAATTAGGTATAATAATTATCCTAACTTATAATCCCATCGTAAGGATAATAACTTGCTCCCTACATTCTTATGTTCTAGCCTAGGGTTACTCTTTGGAGCTTTTACCTAAGCTTAACGTGTTTTTTTTCATGGTGATCAAGCATAAAAACATTAATAATCAAAGAATGTAAGACAAAACAACTACTAAAACTCAAACCATGAAGAATTCATGCATTTACAATCATATTACATAGCCTAAACCCCATAGCTAGGTTTTATCCACTCATGTTCATACAAATACTTAAAAATATGATTCAAGCAAAGTAAGTACTAGAATATCTAAAAGAAAATGCAAAACAATGAACCCTAGGTAGAGTTCTTCACTTCTCCCTTCGCTCCTTTACGGTTTCATAGAAATATTTCATGATAAATGAATTTAGAAGATAAGGTTTTAATTTATAGTAAGTGGGAATTGGCATAATTTGGATGGCCATGAAACTCCTCCGTGACACGCTGCCCATCACGCAGCTCAAGCAGTATGACACATACCTGTCGCGGATGGCTATTGGTTTGGCATTGGCATTGGCCTAGGCGAGGCTCCGTCGGGCGTGGCACAGAGGCTGTCGCACAGCTCGCACAGCGTGGCATGTTGCCATCACATGCAGTTGCTTCCTTGGCGTGGTCCTCGCGCGCGCATGCCTAGCGTGGCATGGCGCCTAGCGCGGCATTCCCTTTCCATGGCACGTTGCTCAACGCGCAACATGCTGAGTGGAATGGGCGGTCTACTTCTTGCCATCATCACTCCGTGTCCTCCCCAACTCCTTTCTTGCTTGTACATAAATTTAGCCCCTCCTAAGCATTTTTCACCTACAAAACAAAGAGCTAATCATATTGGTTAGTTTATGCACGAATGTATTCAAAATCACATGAGAATATAATTAATTAAATTGATAAACTTGACTAAAGTAAGTTATAAAATAGCACTTGGGCGTGTAATTATGCATCAGACCACTACCCCACAATTAAAGCCTTGTTCATCCTCAAACAACTCTATTACATCTCATGCACATGAAGACTCACACATAGCTAATTGAAGCACGACGATTCAAGGTAACGCTACCACGAGTTTTTTAGATTGAATGTTAAAAATAGAGCATGAAAGATTTAACCATTAAAATTAAATATAACTATGTAAAGACTTTCTAGCCTCAAGAATCAACTCTCAATCTCAATAAACTCATGCAAATTAACCAATCAAGAAATCTGACATGAACTTTATCCTTCATCAAACATGTGCCCTCACACAAGAGAGTTACCCATTTTCGCTCATATGTTTTCCAATTATAACATGCATGGGTATATGAATAAGAAATACTCTCACTCTCAAAAAGTGTTCACGTGCAACATGTATTAACCCATAAGCTTGCCTTTAGTCTTTTACTCCACTAATTTAGGAATGTTTGAAAGTTAGATCAAGTAGGACTTAGTGGCTTGTAATATAAGCTAAGGGCGGGTAGGTACTATTATGGCCAGTAATAGTGACTATTTTCCCTAAGAGCTTTTAATACATCACACTTTCTTTAGGAATTTCCATTCTCTTACTTCACCTTTATTCTTTTCTCTCCCATTTTCCACTTTTGTTCCCCATTTCATTAGGCACTCTTAAGCTATTAGTAAGGAGTACTTAAGCAATTTTCCTTTAATTTTCTTTTTCGCTCTTTTTTTCTTTTAGTCCCTACTAACTTCTATTCATTTTTAAACAAGTGCACCTATAGTCTTTTCTTTAACTCCCACAACTACTCTTTTCTTTCTTCTTCCCACTCCTCACTCCTTAACTCTCTTTTGCATTTTCACTTAAGCGCTTAGGAGTTTTGGATCAATTTCAAGGCTAATGAAAAGAAAGAATTAAGCTCATTTTGTGGCTAGTAAAGAATAGGCTAAAGTCTCAATGGGGCTAACTAGGATCAGACATTCAAGGTAGGTAAAGTGGGAGATAAAAATTAGGCTCATTTAAAGAAATGCCTAAATCATCTCCTACAATCTACATCCCTCATTTCGTTTTGCATATGCACCAGGAAAGTTCTAGACACTACATAATAGCATGGAATATAAAAAATCTTACACTCATAGCACATGATCAATTCAAGACAAATTCATCAGACTCTTAACTCAGCTAATCACAAGAGTGCAAAATCCCACTTTAAGCACATCGAGTCACATCCAAGAGCCTAGGAGTCCCAAACAGAGTTATACACTCATTAAGCATGCTTCAAAATTAACACCACTTGAATCTCACAATCATATATAGAACATAACAAGACATCAAGCCATCAATCAGTTAAGGGTTCAAAAACAAAAACCTATTGACTAATTTTCCCTCAAGACGATCGTCATCCATCCATCGTCGGGAAAAGTCCCTAACTATGACTAAAAACAGCTATCTACAGACACAAAAAATTTTATTTATCAGTTAAAAGTGCCCCCGGCCGGAAAAGAACCAAAAAGAAAAACCAACGGGCGAGTGGATCATGCTCAATTCAAAAGTTTGTTATCAACCAATACCATACAAAGCACTAATTTCACCCGAAATCATTAAGCACAAAATTTTGAAAATTTCCTCTTCCCACACTTAAATCATGCTATGTCTCCAAAGCATCCAATTAGAATACAAAAAGGGTGAGAAATACTCCCTGAGGCCTTTAGGCCTAGCTAACAACATGTTTTCTTTTGTTTTTGTACAAGTGGGTTATCGACCCCACACTTATCCTCTTTCATGCTCCTTAGCTTCCTTTTCTAAGGGTACTCAGTCTTCCCCTCAACCTGTGCTTATTTCACCACAACAACAACCAAGTGAAAAAAAATTTTAAAAAATAAAAAAATGAAATTGTACTTGTGGTACCCTTGGGTTGCCTCCTAAGCAGTGCCTTATTTTACGTCGCGACACGACATGGACTATCCTCCTTAGGACATCCTCAAACAAGTGTTCCCTTTCGAGAACCATCTTCTTCTCTTTTTATTTTTCGAGGGAATAGCCTCCACTCTGCCCCTCTCTTCTTCCAACTTCATCTTTACTTGAAGCCCTCCATCAGATTCGGGTTGAAATGTGATCATCTCCTGTGTCCGTGGGCTCATGCAATCTACCACCCCACACTTAGCCACTGACAACACACTGACCTTACAAAGGTCTCTGTAGTGTGTGGGTGGGTTGATCTCTTAGTAAACTCGGACGAGATCTTCTTTATTATCAAACCTCATTTTATGGATCCCTGCTTGTACATTTATGAATTCTCCTCTAGTGGTAAAGAATGGTCATCGCAAGATCAGGGGTACTTATCATCAACTTTAAAATCAAGAATGATGAAATCAGTCGGTATAATGAACTTACCCACTTTGATGAGAAGGTCCTCAATTATTCGCTCCAGTGCCACATGAGACTTCTCTGCCAACTGCAGCATCACTCGAGTTGGTCTCGGCTGACCCAACCTCAATGTGTTAAACAAATATAGGGGCATTACATTTGCTTCTGCCCCTAAGTCACATAGATCTCGTATCACTTCATCTTTACCAATTTGTATGGGGAGGGTAAAAATCCCTGGGTCCTTGAACTCCTTCGGTATCTTGCTCATTACCCTGTAGCTGCACTCCTCAGTCAGTGCCACCGTTTGAACATCCACCAATCTAACTTTATTGGCCACCACATCTTTTAAGTACTTAGTGTACTTTGGCATTCCCTGCAAAACATCAAGTAAGGGCAAATTTATGTGAAGTTCTTTGAAAATATCAAAGAACTTTTTAAAACATTCCTCCTCCTTGCTCTTCTTGAGTCTTTGCGGAAATGGTAGGGGTGGTCTCTGTGATGGTTGCAATGATGATTGTGCATTTTGTTGCACAACACTCTGATTAACTCCCTTGTTAGTAGATGGACCCTGTCTGACCAGTTCAGGCTGCAACTCATTTCTCTTTTCCTTTGGTGGTGCATCAGCCAATTGCCTACCACTCCTCAGACTGATGGCATTGACCTATCAGGGGTTTGTATCTGTGTCACTGTGTAACCCTCCTTGAGGTCTGGGGTGCCGAGCAGCTGCTATTTGACCCATCTTACTTCTCTAGATTGCAGGTGGCCAACTGCTGATTTTTAAAATCTGATGCCATCCTCACTTGATTCTCTGCTAATTGGATCTACGTAGCCATCATTTTCTGCAATATCTCCTCAATGTTACTGCTTCTCAACTGGCCACCATTCTCCCTATTGTGATGCTGATATTGCTGGTAGCTCTGACTCTGATTTCCACCCCAAGAAAAATTTGGGTGGTTCTGCCATTTCTTGTTGTAGTTGTTTCCAAAATTCTAATTGTTTCTCTGAACATTCCCAACAAAATTAACCAATTCAGGATTGGCCCTGCAAGATTCTGCATTGTGCCCATTTTTGACACAGATTTTGCACCAACTTGGAGCCTGCTTAATTGCATTCACCTGTCCCTATGGTTGGTTCATACTCAGTTTGTTGAATTGTGTCATCATCTGATGCTGAAATGATGCTAGTTGTGCTGCCAAGGCATTGACACCATCCATATCCATCATCCCTGCTCTCTTTCCTTCCCTCTTGATGATTCACTGTGCCACTCTGGATTTCCCTGAGCAATTCTGTTCAATAGAGTGTACAACTCATCATAAGTCTTCTCTAATGCTTTCCCACCCGATGCAGAGTCTAGTAAGATTTTTGTATTTGGGTCCAGGCTCTCCACAAAGGTATGGCCTAGCACCTCATTGGACTTCTGGTGATGGGGGCAGTCTCTCAACAATGACTTGAACTCTCCCAAGCCAAATACAAGTTCTCCTCCAGCCTCTGCTTGAAGCTTAATATCTCACTTCTGAACTTGGCAGTCTTGCCTAAAGGGATGAATCTGATGAGGAACTTCTTTGTTAAGTCATCCCAAGAAGTAATGGTATTAGGTGGCTCTTCCTTTAACCACCTTTTTGCCTCTCCCAATAATGAAAATGGGAAGTGTGTAAGTCGGACATAATCAGTTGACACTCCGATGGGGACGAAAGTGTCACTGATTTCAACGAAGTTCTGTAAGTGTTGTTTTGGGTCCTCATCATTCATTCCAGTGAACTGACCACTAGAATGTAACAGCTACACCATATTCTGCTTCAATTCAAAGTTCTCTCTGGGCTTTGTTTTGCGGATACTGGAGGTCACATTCGTTATTAGTGGGATTGCCACTTCACGAACTAGTCGGGCTGCCATTTGATCAGGTAACAACTCTGCTTGCCCAACTGGTGGATGTTGTTGCAAATGCTCTTGTAATCTTTTCAACTTTTGCTCTAGAGCTTCCCTCTTGAGCAAATGCAGTTGGCATTCAGGTTCCAACAATGGTTCCACCAGCTCTCTATTCCTTGCAAGCTCTGCAAGGACAATCTGTTACCTGCAATGTAGCAGACTAAGACCAAGTTTTGCAACACTTAAGGGAATTAAAAATCACACAAAAATAGGAAAATTCACTAAACTTCGCCAATCCCCGGCAACGGCACCAAAAACTTGTTTGCGCAGAGTGCACTCGCAAGCGTACGCGATCGTACAAGTAATATAGTGGCCCTTTTTAAGAGACGGATGTCGAACCCACAGGGACTGGCCCAATTCAGTGAATTATCAAGTTCAAGTGTTAAATTAACCTTCACAAGTGTTGATTATAGAAATTTCGGGAAATTTTAATTAAATCTAACAGTGATCACAAAATACTCGAGAAATAATACAAGAAGCAACTAGAGTTAAAGCCTAATAACCGTGCAATGCTACAATTCACAATGGTTCGAGTATAAAAATTTCAGTTGTTGTCTCACATAATTAAAATGCTATGTTCATGGTCTTTCGAGTCTCTAAACACGACAAACTAGTCTCACACCTACATCGTTGAGCGGGAATGTGACTTCCTAATTCGTGAGCAATTTAACCACATGGATGTGGTTTACGGAGTTTGTGCCCTCGATTATGGACTTTCGTATCTCTAATCATTTAACCGTACTTAGTTTCACAACTACTTCTATGAGCGGTGATGTGACAATTTTAAGTCGGTGTATAGCTTCTCCCATTTATAACCAAGCAAGGAAAATTAGGTATAATAATTATCCTAACTTATAATCCCATCGTAAGGATAATAACTTGCTCCCTACATTCTTATGTTCTAGCCTAGGGTTACTCTTTCGAGCTTTTACCTAAGCTTAACGCGTTTGTTTTCATGGTGATCAAGCATAAAAACATTAATAATCACAGAATGTAAGACAAAACAATAACTAAAACTCAAGCCATGAAGAATTCATGTATTTACAATCATATTTCGTAGCCTCAACCCTAGAGGAAGGGTTTTATCCACTCATGTTCATACAAATACTTAAAAACATTATTCAAGCAAAGTACTTACAAGAATATTTAAAAGAGAATGCAAAAATATGAATCCTAGGTAGAGTTCTTCACTTCCCCCGAATATGAATCCTAGGTAGAGTTCTTCACTTCTCCCTTCGCTCCTTTATGGTTTCTTAGAAATATTTTGTGAAAAATGAATTTAGAAGCTAAGGTTTTAATTTATACTAAGTGGGAATTGGCACAATTTGTCCGGCCATGAAACTTATCTGTAACACACTGCCCATCGGGCAGCTCAAGCAGCGTGACATGGACCTGTCTCGGATGGCTACTAGTTATGCATTGGCATTGGCCTAGGCGAGGTGCCATCGAGTGTGGCACAGAGGCTATCGTGCAGCTCACACAGTGTGGCATGTTGCCATCGCGCACAACTGCTTCCTTGGCATGGTCCTCGCACACGCATGCTAGTGTGGCATGGCGCCTAACGCGGCATTCCCTTGCCGTGGCCCGTTGCTCAACGCGCAGCACTGCTGGCGTGGCATGGGCAGTCTACTTCTTGCCATCATCACTTCATGTCCTCCCCAACTCTTTTCTTGCTTGTGCATCATTCAATTTAGCCCCTCCTAAGAATTTTTCCCCTACAAAACAAAGAGCTAATCATATTGGTAAGTTTATGCACGAATTTATTCAAAATCACACGAGAATGTAATTAATTAAATTGACAAACTTGACTAAAATAAGTTATAAAATAGCACTTGGGCTCATAATTATGCCCTAGATCATTAAACTATATGATTTTTCTTTCAAAATCTTGGGTCATTATGCTTCAGTTTATGATGAATAACTCATGTTTATGACTATCTTAGGATCATGATTTTAGCATGTTGTCCTTACTCTTATTTTTTACTTATCCTACATACTCAGTATATTTAAAGTACTAACCACATACTTTTATGCCATATCATCTCATGATATAGACTCAGGTGATCAGTTTCAGTCACGCCGCTAGATTCGATCTTGTCCAGCTTCATTAGTTTTGGTGAGTCCTCATGATCTTGGGATTTTAGTTTTGATACATGTCCTTTTCTTATGACTTTTAGTTTCAGACTTTAGTCGAGCTAGTTGGGGGTTTTGACCCTTCAACTCATCATATAGCTAGAGGTTTTAGACATGATGTATAGATATCCGATTGTGTTGTCTTGTTGATTCAACTAGTCATATTATAATATATTATACTTCCGTTTATGCCTTATTGATAATGTCCAAATTCACTCCTCTTGATGAGAGAGTGTAAACGGTCTTTGACTAAACAAATATACCCGACGAGTGTCAGGGTCGTATCCCACAAGGAATGTTAATAAATCACACAAGAGTTGTCCTATTAAATTAAAGTAACTCGCATCAATGTTTCAAAAGCAATAAAGTTAAAATTGGGGAAAATGCATTTTGTTAATTAAAAGAGGAATTCTATCACAAAAATAGAGGTAAAGCATAGAAAACACCAAAGGAGAAACTATTAGGGGTGTGATATTGATAGGGGCATCATTGAATTTGGATTGCTAACAGCTCATAGCATTACTCAATAGTATAATTAGTTGTAAACAAGGTAGCATCCTAAGTTTCTCAATCAATTAGATACATTAACCTCGAGTTTTTTCAAACCCCAAATATCTTTTCACAATAACCACATCATCTTGGGTGAGAATTAGCTATTTCTAGCTTAGATTCTCATGGGTATTTGATAATGGAATTGACTATATCTAGCCCAACCCCACATGATCAACACCCAATTACCCATTAGTATTTCCTCACCCATACTTCAAATTCCTTTTTCAAGTAAAATTGAAGTAAGCAAATTCAATCCACATTTGTAACTATGAGTATTAAGATTAAAACTCAGAGGAAATACTACAATTATACTAATAGAGTAAATCGAAGATCAAATATACAATACCAAAATCAAATCAACCCCAATCACTCACACACCCCTAGCAAGAAATTTAGCTACTCATGGAAGTAGAAAAATGTCACGCCCCATAACTAGGGGGAGGGCGCGACTGGCTCCCCATACCTGACTGACTGGGAAGCCGACTATATGACATCTGTAACTGTAACACTTAGGCCGTCCAGGCCACCTTTCAGAATCAACTAGAGCACAAACTGGACCCATAATGTCTCAACAATATTGGGTAAACAACTGAAATACAAAAAAGGCTATGAGTATGCTAAACTAAACAACAAAAAGCCGATAAGGCCACAAACTGAATACCATTGTACACACTAAGTCCACAAGCCTCTAAAGAGTAAACTGACTGATGGTCGAAACATGGCTCCGACCTACCCATAAATGCATCTTAAAACTCTAACGGAAACAAAACTAGTCTTAACTCCAGAAAGAAAGGAGCATACCAACATATCCACTAATCTCATGAACTGCTACTACAACTGGCAATCCTGACCTCTACCTGCACCTGCGACAATAACGCAGGTCCCCAGGCGAAGGGACGTCAGTACGAATGAAATGTAATGGTATGTAAGGTAGAAAATTGTAAACATGTAAGATAGAAATGATAACTGAGCCAGAAATAAGGAATAACAACAACCTGGAATCCTGGAAACTGAAACCTGGCAATAAGTCAACACTGAAGTGCAAATGCATCCAAGTAATGCACAAGAAAAACTATAATTGTAATGCCAACAACCAACCAACCATAAATCCATATATAAAATTCGTCCAGACGGTGTACCATACCAAAGAAAAATAAAAAGTATCTTCAGGTGATGTATCACATCGGGGTAAAATAAAAACATCTTCAATTGATGTACCACACCGGGGTAAAATAAAAATATCTCCAGCCGATGTACCACACCGGGTTAATATAAAAATATCTCCAGCCGATGTACCACATCGGGGTAACATAAAAATATCTCAAACCGATGTACCACATCGGGGTAAAATAAAAATATCTTCAACCGATGTACCACGCCTAGGTAAAATATAAATATCTCCAGCCGATGTACCACACCGGGGTAAAATAAAAATAATTCTCAATCATAATCATAAATAGGGTCGATATGGCTTATATTGAGTCAATTTAACACGTATGGCATATAAATGACAAATGTTAAATCTCTGGCCGGCATAGGCCTCTTTCGTAACCCATAAATGCAAGTGAGCACCCATATCATGTAAAGCTAGAAAATATGTATATATATCATGTAAAGTTGTAAAATTATACATGAACATGTCGACTCAGTTACTTGAAGGAGCTTCAAGAGGTTTAGACAACATAAGAACTTATGTAGGCTTATAAACAATGTCCTACAAATAATCCTACCAATTGAACATATTACTTGGATAGAAACACATAGAGCTCATTTCTACACAATTCTTTAACATTTGGAAACTACAAATATATACTGCCTACCAGGTGGTTCCTTTAACATGTATCGGCAACTATACATTGGAATTTCATTGCCAAATTTATCATGTAGATAAGCACATATAGTTCATAATTCATTTGACTTAGTTGCAGGAAAACATGGAAATTATAACTAGGAACTTGGAGTTATTTGTCATATACATAGAGATGAGAACTGAACTACAAACATACAACGTATAAGACTTCTATATAATGTATAACTCGTATTTAGTTAACTAGGTGACCTCCAGGAGACTTCCTGGTATTCAAACTTCTGAGCATAACTGATCATTATCATAGCCTGCACTTATACTTACTTAGACATTAGGAACATTGGTACCTATGAGAATCTCTCCTCTGAATTTAGGAAATTCAACTGATAACTCAACAAGAGCTAAACATAAAGATGCATGACTTGAACATAACTGAAAGAATTCAACTGTATGTTATAACAAGAAAATCGTACACATTAAGACTTCTTACTGGTAAGACATATAAAGACTTGAGTTCTTAGACTTGTATACAACATCAAATACTTGACCGAGGCATTAGCATAATTCTCGATATATGATCTCTCAAAAACTTCTTAGATCAGCAAGCACATTTCAACATAAATTAGGGACGTAAAGACATAACTTAAGGATATGAGACTTGGAGCTCTATAACTTGGGAACTCGTGAGTAACTCTCTAAGTGATGCCTTATTGGTAAATAAAGATATATAGCCGTAATTCGGGTGATGCTGGATTGACTTACATATCTTTGCAATTATCAGCGGAGCTTAAGAAATCTTACATAATCATAAGTGACTTAGAAAATCCTAGGATTACCCTTTCCAGACATGGTAGAAAATTTCAACACTTAGAATAGATAACTTAACATAATCCTTTAGGGGTATAGCAGAGAGCTTCTCAACTTAAGTTACTATTTTGCAGACGTTCAACTCTAATTATTTCGTAGAAGGCTAACACTTTAGTGGTTATTCATCAACGTAACACATATTGAACATAAACAACTTAATTTATAACTCTTTTGCTAAACGTCTTTAGAACAGGGTTAATCTTCCTAGTTGTTGCCTACCTCGTTCACAATCGTAACTCGTATCATCTAATTTAACAATATTTAGCTCTACTTTCCTTATTCATCTTAACTTCTTTGCCAAAAATTATTCACTCCACACTCAAGTCTTTACCCTTATGTTCACTATTCCATCTATTCTTATACACACTTACCTCTTTGCCTAATTTACAACTTAGCCACGCTTTCCCCGTTAACATGTATCAATTTAGCTTATTCGCTACATGCCGCTTGCTTAGCTTTAAAGAGGAAAAACATAAAATCTACTTTTTATCTTAAGCACTTTAAAACATAAACATATAGGAGGGATTAGCAATATTATTAAAACGTCATTTCAATAAGCTCGTTTACCCTCAATCGGCTTAGCGTCATCTTCTTAGCTTAAGTTCAATTACATGTCGTCGTCTTAGCATTTCCTAACAATTTCACTAAGTGATAAGATCTTAACATATATTAAACATCACATATACAGTATACTGCAAAGGACCAGCTCGCGGTGCCCACATTAAGGGGACTTCAGACTCGATTTGGAACTACGGCAACAATCGTATAAAAATTACCCCTTTCGCTTCACATTTGTTCGCTTCAACCGTTCTTAACGATTCAAGCTTTATGCCAAGTATTTCCAACCCTTTGGAAAGGATCATACATTCCTTAATATGATTTTAAAAATATAGGAATATTGATCCTTTCAATAACTTAGTTTCGTGCTTGAAAAACAATGAAAGGGATGCCTTTACATACCTTGGAACGTCGACTCTAATTTTGCCGAAAATCTTCCTTTCAAGCTTACTCTTTCAGGATCCTTCCAAGTCCAATTTACAAACCCAACAAGCAGAAACTTCACTTCACCAAAGTTCTGGAAAAATTGGGCAGCAACATGCCACAAAAACACACAAAGAAACAACAACACAATACTACAATATTCTCCAAGTTATATCCTCATAAACTTAAAGAAATCAAAAAGGGAATTACTTACCCTTTCTTGGAGATGTTATCAGCTAAAGTAGGAGTAAACTCGTATTGTTTCCTTTGCCTAAAATCATCTAAAAATGTAGCAATACCACAATCAACCACAACACAACAACAAGTCATGACTTCCTTCCAAGGTTCTCTTTTCAAAGCCTAAAAGAGACAAGAGTGAAGTTTCTTACCTGGGATATCTTTTCACCATGTGGTAGGGCTTTGAATTCCCTGAATTCTGAAAAAAATATCAACTAAAATGGAGTAAAAATGAGCTTTCTAGCTCGATTTTACTTCACATAGGCAGGATGGCAAGGGTTTGGGCGGCGCCCGTACGACATGCCCTCGCGCGCGCGTGCGCACCTGCTGCCTTCCTGTCTCGGCGCCCTCGCGCTTGAGCGCTTTCCAAGCCGATAGTGTTGTCTTCTAATGAGCATAACTTTTTAATCCGAACCCGATTGACGAGCGGTTTTTTTTACTGTAAACTAGAATAAAATACGTTTCATTTGACATGTTGTGGGACTTCTGGATCATTATATGTTTGTAGATATGACCATGTAAATTTGACCCTTATTTACAAACTTCACATACTCTTCGCTTTTCCCTTTGCACATGTTTCCCTCCTCACCTACGGACAACATACGACCCATAATTCCCTTAATATGACACATAACTATCAAATAATCATCAAAAAAGATTCTAGGGTGTAACATCCTCCCCCCCTTAAAATTATTCGTCCTCGAATGAGGGTTATACCTTAGTAGTTGTAACTTTAGCCATAAAATCTTTAACTTTTCCTTTCCTTGTGTCATAAACATACATTCTATTTTTCGTAAGCACATCCTCTTTCTATTGCCTCTTCTTATCAAACCATACATACTCAACTCCATCTATTTGTCTGACGTATGATAGACATGCTTTAGTACCATAAAATCGGTAACTTTTCTAACCCTAAGCAAATTAATAAACTACCATGGGAGTTATGATTTACTCCAATACTGCATTTCCATTCATACCATTAGGAAATATCACATAAAAAAAGTGAAAATCACAACTTAACCACTTAACATATAGAATCAGTGTCAAACCTGAAGATGCTCTTTTACCTTTACTTTTACCTCAACCTGTCACTGTCTATCTTGGAAATGGGGGCTAAAAGAAACTGTAGTCTAATCTAGGGACAAAGTAGAGACTGAAGCTTAAGGAGAAACAGAATGTCTGGCTAGCCGGGGTCTCCAAGCACTACAAGGGTCCTTAAATAGTCTTATAGACCTAGTTTTGCTTACTCTGTTCCACTACCTTGTCATTACTTGGGAGACGATGAATCAGATCGTCCGTCTTTTAAGCAAATACTAGCATCCAAGCAGTAGATATTTTTGTCCGGGTAGACATTCCTAAACACTCTCGGACCAAATGGGGTCCCAAACCTAATAAAATCGATATACTCTATCCCTCGTATTCTGCACCCTATTTGAAACATATTAGGCCAAAGAATTAAACCTAAGACTATATTCACGAATACTCATGTTGCCCTGCTCTAGGTACAAAACCTTATTAGCTCAAACCCGTCGAAGTTCCCGTGGTAAGTACTGATTCGTGAAGGCTAGGGGATTTAGGCTCAAAACCTATGGGCACTAGAGCTCTCAAAAGTACCCTTGGACCCTACGATTAATTTTAACTATTTATTTTGAAACGTCACTACTCGGGCTAACATTTGAAATGCTTTATCAAAATCTCATCCCTTTGATATACCTGAAGGTACAGCAGGTGATGAAGCATCAATAACTCTACGTTCTCTTAGCTCTATCGAATCTGAAATAATAGGAGGGGATGAATCCCTTCCCGCAGTAATTCTGACTAGAACTTGGAGGAACTATGGTACAAGGAATGGGAAACTTTCTTCAATTCTCTAGTCTATTTCTTGGATCGACAGGAGAGTGACTAGGACCCTTTCAAGCATCAATGTTAATAAATCTCATAGCCATCTCTCTTACTCCCGTTGAATTCTAAAACACAAGCACGATTTAGATTTCAAACAGTCATTACATCATTTCTCTATAGCACGATCTATTAATGAACAAAGTGAAACAACCCCTAAATGCCCTGTAGCCTCCTGATTATAAGTATGGTGCACAACATACCTATAAGCAAGAATCTACAAGACACGGCTTGTGGACTCCCTAGGATACGACTTCGCTCTGATACCAAGTCTGTCACGCCCCATAACTGGGGGAGGGAGCGACTGGCTCCCCATACCTGATAGACTGGGAAGCCGACAATATGACATCTGTAACTGTAACACTTAGGCCGTCCAGGCTACCTGTCAGAATCAACTAGAGCATAAACTGGACCCATAATGTCTCAAAAATACAGGGTAAACAACTGAAATGCAAACAAGGCTATGAGTATGCTAAAATAAACAACAAAAGGCCGACAAGGCCACAAACTGAATACCATTGTACACACTAAATCCACAAGCCTCGAAAGAGTAAACTGACTGATGGTCAGAACAGGGCTCTGGCCTACCCATAACTGGATCTCAAAACTCTACTAAAACAAAACAAGTCTTAGCTTCAGAAAGAAAGGAGCATACCAACACATCCACTAATCTCACAAACTGCTACTGCACCTGGCAATCCTAACCTCTACCTGCACCTACGGCACGAATGCAGGTACCTAGGCGAAGGGACATCAGTATGAATGAAATGTACTTGTATGGAAGGCAAAAAACTATAAACATGTAAGATAGCAATGATAACTGAGCCAGAAATAAGGAATAACAACAACCTGAAATCCTGGAAATCGAAACCTAGCAATAAGTCAATACTGAAGTGCAAATGCAACCAAGTAATGCATAAGAAAAACTATAATTGTAATGCCAACAACCAACCAATACCTTTCATTTGACATGTTATGGGACATCTGGATCATAATATGTGTCACGCCCCACTTTGGGAGGCATGACTGGCACCTGGTGCCCTTCTAGGACCTGGACTGCTGGACTAGCTGGGCATGAGCACTTCTGGTTCCAGGCTGGCTCGATGGGCTATATAACGACTTTAATACAGCCTCCAGCCGGCTAGGCCTATAGCCACCTGTAAGAAGACAATAGCTACCCAGAATAACTGAATCAATAAGGAACCTATGCAGGCCGACAAGGGAACCATGTTGTCTAGTCATTTCTGAATCAAGAAAGCAAGTTCTAAACTGCTACGTGACAAGCAAGATCACCACTACCAACTGAATAAGGCCCTACACGACCATCATAAACAAACTAAAGCGTACAAACGGCCTCACACGATCGGTACAGCTAACCACAGGGAATATACAATCTGCAAGCCTCCAAGAATACTGATAAGATGGTCGGGACAGGGCCCCGGCCTACCCATACTGTACAACAAAAGAAAAGGAATAAACCTCTAGCTGTTTAGCTCTAGATGACAGGAGCTGATGACTTTGTGTGCTGGCCGGAATTACGAGGGATCAGCTCCTCATCTATGAGTACCTGCAAACAAGTAATGCAGCGCACCAAAATGGGCGTCAGTACCGCTGGTACTGAGTATGCAAAGCATCAACTAGAAAATAACTGAAGACAAGCAATATAACTGATGGAACTGAATTAGAAAGAAATAGACTGTAACTGACTGAAAGTACGAGTTTAAGACTGTCCTCAAGTATGCTGAAAGGAGTAGGAGTCGTACCTGGTAACGTGGAGTTCTACTGTCTATCTATTTATAACTAACATAACATGGCATAACATAGCATAACATAGCATAACATAGCACACATAAACCTTACCTAGCCCCCATAAGCCGGAAGGTACAATAAACATGCAATCTATACCCCTACCCCGTCATCCCATTTCCCATAGTAACTATAAGCATCCTGTCGGTCCCCTGGGCATGTACTTGGGCCCGCTGAGCCCCTGACTATAAATGTACCTGAGTCTGGAGGACTCTTGAATCAACATCCCGAGCGTACCCGCTCGATGGGGTGTATAAAAGCCGACCAAGGCAAAATATAGGGAAATTGGCATCCTATCTTCGTCCCTAGGGGACAGCATGCCACTCCGTAGAGCGATGTATCCTCGCCCTCTGACGGACGAGTCGATACAGCTATTAACCTGGGGCGGTCGTGGCCGCTAGGTAATCCAACCCAAAACAATACAGTCAAGTCTCAACTGATAATACTAACCGCATACGATACATGCTGAAACTAATGATAGTAATGTGTATATATATAATACATGCTGAAACTGATAATGGTATATATATATAATTTATGTCATACTGTGTTGAATCTGATACTGAAAAAAGATATAATATTTCTGCTGAGAATCATGCTATATAACTAAGTCCCCTGGTAACATGATTTACTATTTCTAACATGCTTTTTAAAATTCATATTAAGCTACTATTCTATTTCTGAAATACTTTATGGGAACTTATATTGCTTTACTAAGTTTCGGCTGAACACGATAATATCCTAATATACTTCACTAAATTACATACTGGGCATGATGTACTGTTCTGAAACTTCTACTAGAATTTATACTAGTTTGCTCTACTGGAATTACTAACTTGCCGAAAGAAACTAGCTTCACATACCTTATCCGTTAACTTTCTGAGTATCTGGCGTAACTCGGCTAATTTTCAGCTATTTCATCCAACTACATTCATATTCATAGCAATTAGAACTAAATTCATTCATATTTTGGAAGAAAATACTACTTTGAATATATATAGCCCAAACTTTGACTTATCGAAAAATAGCCGAAAACTCGCTATTTCTCGGAACTCCAGAAGGGAGAAATACTCACTTTAGGGCTAGGAGTATATTAACACTAATTTGGAGCAATTACACTTACCTTAGCTTGGTAGGAAGACAGTTCGCCGGCTGAATTTCACGAAACTAACTCCGTAGGAATGCTCCCTGCAGCTTAATACTTCACTACCCAAGATTAATTCGAGTTTGGACCGCGTTTAATGGTGTAAACGGAAGGAAATTTCAATAGAACCCTTGTGCCCTCTGTTTTCTGGTTACTCTCTGGAAAATATCTGATAATTATCACAAAAAAATGAAGTAGGGGCTTTATATATTTGGGGCTGAACCTCACCTCCGTGGCACGTTGGCCATCGTGGAGGTGAGCCCTCCGTGACACGTTGGCCATCGCGGAGGGGGTCTGCCCAGCCTCCTCTTGCGATGGTTCGACGTGGCGCTTGTCCGGTATTTCCCTGGGCCTTTTTCTAGCATGTGTGGCATTCTGAAACTTTTAACCAACATGCGAATAGGCCATCTAAAGGTCAAGAATTTACGAGGTGTAACATCCTCCCCCGCTTAAGAACATTCGTCCTCAAATGTAAACTTCTATTTGCAAGAATTTCAACTTACTTGACTTATTCTAGAAAATTTCGGCAGAGTCTCCCTAAATATGGACTATCTCAAAAATCCTAAAACGCAGAAAAGCCCAATACAGGTACTCCACACAATACTAGTATTCATCATGCAATAGACTAAAGCCAACTATTTCACTTATACACATAATATAAGGCAATTCATAAAACAACAATACTAACGTACCTCTGGCTGATTAAGTCTGAAACAGCTGAGGATATCTGAATTTCATTTCTTCCTCTTCTTCCCAAGTCATTTCCTCTCGGTTCCTGTTACACCATAACACCTTGACAGAAGCAACATATTTAGTTCTTAATCTGTGAATATGCCGGTCTAGTATGGCTACTGGAACCTTTTCATAAGACAACTCCTCCGTAACCTGGACATCCTAAAGTGGGACAACTCTGGAGGGGTCTCCTATATACTTCCTCAGCATGGACACATGGAAAACTGGGTGAACAGACTCTAATTCTAGAGGTAAGTTCAACTCGTATGCCACTTGGACTATTCTTCGGCGAATATGATAAGGCCCAACAAATATCAGGCTGAGCTTACCTTTCTTGCCGAATCTCATCACCCCTTTCATAGGAGAAACTTTCAAATACACCCAGTCATTCACGTTAAATTCCAAGTTTCTGCACTGCACATTAGCATACGATTTCAGGTGGCTCTGAGTAGTCAGTAGGCGTTCTCTGATAAGCTTTACCTTTTCTTCTGACTGATGAATAATATCCGGCCCAATCAGCGCTGACTCCCCTTCTTCAAACCAGCCAACTGGCAATCTGCATTTTCACCCATACAAAGCCTCATAGGGCGCCATCTGGATAACTGAGTGATAACTATTGTTACAAGAAAACTCAATAAGTTGTAGGTACTCATCCCAACTACCTCCAAAGTCCAATACACATGCTCTTAACATATCCTCGAGCGTCTAAATAGTGCGTTCTGCCTGTCCATCTGTCTGAGGGTGGAAAGTTGTGCTCAGGTTAATCTTTGTCCCCAAGCCTCTTTGAAACGATTGCCAAAATTTAGCTGTGAATTGCGCCCCTCTGTTAGAGATAATGGGCACTGGAACACCGTGCAGTTTGACTATTTCTCTGATATACAACTCAGCATAATCTTCGGCAGAGAAAGTAGCCCTTACTGGCAGAAAATGGGCTGATTTTGTCAGTCTGTCAACAATTACCCAAATCGAGTCATTTCTATGTCTGGTATGGGGTAATCCTGCTACAAAATCCATATTTACTGCTTCTCACTTCCAAAGAGGCACAACTATATCTTGAGTCAATCCGCCTGGTTTCTGGTGTTCCGCTTTTACTTGCTGGAAATTAGGACACTGGGCTACAAATTCTTCTATTTCCCTTTTCATACCTGGCCACCAGTAGATTTCTTTAATATCGTGGTACATTTTCATCGTGCCTGGGTGGAGAGAATAGCGGGCGTAACGTACCTCGCTCATAACACAAAGGCGGTCTTTACATCGCAACACTTCATCCTCAGTTACCGGAAAATCCGGCGCTTTTCCTTGTTGAACTCTGTCTTTAAGCTGAACCAGGTTAGGATCTTCATACCGTCGTTCCTTTACCTCCACAACTAATGATGAAACTGCGGTGTTCTGAATTACCGCTCTGTTGTCCTCTATTTCTGCTACACGAACAGCTAAACTAGCTAACTGGTGTATTTCTCAGGCCAATTCCCACTGCTCGGGCTGCAAGTACGCCAAACTCCCCATAGACTTATGGCTAAGGGCATCTTCTACTAAGTTGGCTTTGCCTGGGTGATACAGAATATTTACATCATAATCTTTCAACAATTCCAACTAGCGACGCTGCTGTAAGTTCAACTCTCTCTGGGTGAAGATATACTGTAGGCTCTTATGATTAGTGAAAATATCCACATGAACGCCATACAAGTAATGTCTCCATATCTTTAGGGCATGGATCACTATGGCTAGTTCCAGGTCATGGGTAGGATAATTCTTTTTGTGCTTCCTCAGCTGTCTGGAAGCATAAGCAATTACTTTACCATGCTACATCAACACACATCCTAACCCAATACTCGAAGCGTCACAATAGACTGCATAACCCTCTGTACCTTTTGGCAATGCTAACACTGGGGCGGAGGTCAACCTTTCTTTCAATTCCTGAAAACTCTGCTCACACGCCTCTTTCCACTGAAACTGTACTGCTTTTTGCGTCAGCTTAGTCAGAGGTGCCGCTATGGTGGAGAATCCCTCACCAAATCTTCTGTAGTACCCTGCTAATCCCAGAAAACTGTGTACCTCGGTTGGAGTGGTAGGTCTGGGCCACGTTTTTACTACCTCTATTTTCTGCTTGTCTACCTGTATACCAGCATCTGACACAATATGCCCCAAGAAAGCTACTGAGTTCAGCCAAAATTCACACTTAGAGAACTTGGCATACAGTTGACGGTCCCTAAGAATCTGAAGCACTGTCCGCAAATGGTCTTGGTGGTCTGCCTCTGAGCAAGAATACACAAGAATATCGTTAATAAACACTATCACGAACAGGTCCAGGTATGGTTTGAAGATGTTGTTCATTAGGTCCATAAATACTGCTGGGCCATTCGTCAGCCCAAAGGACATGACTAGGAATTCAAAATGGTCGTATCTGGTCCTGAAGGCAGTCTTTGGAATGTCCCTTTCACGAACTCGAACCTGATGGTATCCGGACCGTAAGTCAATATCGGAGAAATATCTAGCCCCCTATAACTGATCAAACAAATCATCTATTCTAGGAAGCGGATACTTATTCTTGACTGTAACCTTATTCAGCTGCCGGTAGTCTATACAGATGCGGAGTGAGCTGTCCTTCTTTCTCACAAATAGAACTGGCGCACCCCAAGGTGAAGTAGTAGGCCTGATAAAGCCCTTATCTAACAGATCTTTCAGCCGCTCCTTTAATTCTCTGAGTTCAGCAGGAGCCATACTATACTGAGGAATTGATATGGGCTGAGTTCCTAGTAGTAAATCAATTGCAAAATCTATTTCCCTTTCTGGGGGACTACCAGGTAGCTCGTCTGGGAATACGTTGGGGAATTCATTAACCACTGGAACAGAATAGAGAGTCGGAGACTCTACTCGAACATCCTTAACTCTGACAATGTGGTAAATGCACCCCTTAGCTATCAACTTTCTCTCCTGAAGATAGGAAATAAACCTACCTTTTGGCGTAATTGTACTGCCCTTCCACTCTTGTACTGCCTCCCCTAGAAACTGGAATCGGACTGTCTTGGTCCAGCATTCTACATTTGCATATCATGGAGCCAACCAATCCATACCCATAATGGCGTCAAAATCAACCATCTCTAATTCTACCAGATCTACTATGGTCTGACAATCAGCAACCTCTACTGTACACCCTTGATAGACCCTTCTGGCTATGATGGATTCACCGATAGGTGTGGCTACTGAAGCAACTCTGGTGCAACACTACACTTTCAAGCCACAAATGGGGTAACGTAGGAAAAAAGTAGATCCTGGACCAATCAATACATAAGCAGGATATGAGCAGATAGTCATCATACCTGTCACAACATCAGGTGACGCTTCTGAATCCTGCCTCCCTGGTAAAGCATATGTGCGGCTTGGACCCGCACCTACACTGGAGGCCCCAGATCTGCCCCGGCCTCTACCTGTTGAAACTGAGGGCCTGCGCCCTGTCGAGGATGCTGAAGCTCGTGACCTTGTGGATACCCTGTCCTGTCTATCCCGGTCATCCTGACCTCTGGCTAGACAATCTCTTATCAGATGACCCTTTTGGCCACAAATATAACATCCGGTGGAGCCGCATCTACATGCTCCAGAATGTCGTCGACTACATATAGGCAAAGTGGTAAGGTATACCTACTCTACTCCACCCTTCTCTGTAATGGTGAATTTGTGGTCTGCGAGCCTCGACCAGTCTCTAACTGCCCCCTGCGACTAAATCTATCCCTCCGCGGCTGTGGTGGAGGCGGGGGTATGGGCGGCCTATCTGACAATCGTGGCCTGGGTTCTCTCGAGCCTCCCTCTGTAACTCGACTGGCCTATCCCTGCGGTGTTGTTCCTGACTGGTCCTCCTGATCTCCTGCTGTCGCTGCCTGATGCCCTCAATATTCTGGGCGAATGCCTGAACTCGGGCAATATCCATGTCCTCTCGCAGTGTAGCAGTAATACAAGTCTCAACATACTCTAGATTCAACCCCATGATGAAATGGTGTACTCTGAACGCCATGGTATCAACAAAGGCTAGTGCATACCAGGCAAAAGAATCAAACCGCAAGGCGTATTGCTGAACACTCACGGCCCCCTGCTTTAAATGTAAAAACTGATCTACCCGGGCCTGTCGAATCTCCTGTGGTAAATAGTGATCCAAAAAAGCTCCTGAGAAGCTGGACCAGGTCGGAGGGGAAACATCTCTCCCTCGGGACCTTTCCCAGCTTTCATACCACAACACGGTAATGTCCCGTAACCGGAATGCTGCCAATTCAACCGATTCTGTAGGCGTGGCATGCATAACCCTAAAAATTCTCTACATCTGGTCTAGAAAATCCTGAGGGTCCTCTATTCGGTCTGTACCTGTAAACTGTGGGGGATTCAGGGCCAAAAATTCCCGGACCCTCGAACTACCGGGCCCTCCAATCTTCGGCCTGTGATAGAATGTCGCTGGCCCGACATTTATCTATAACCAAAGAATATAGTAAGCTCTAGGGACTCAACCCTATATTGTACAGCTCTACAGCACGACTGAATAAGAATAAAAAGCAACCATCCTATTATGTCTTGCAGCCTCCTGCCTAGAGTATGTGGCGCACAACACATCCATAGGCAAGATTTTACTTAGCACGGCTTGCAGACTCCTTGGGATACGACCTGCTTTGATACCAAGTTTGTCATGCCCCACCTTGGGAGGCATGACTAGCACCTGGTGCCCTTCTAGGACCTGCACTGCTGGACTAGCTGAGCCTAAGCACTTCTTGTGCCAGGCTGGCTCTAACTCTGGATTCAAGAAAACAATGGGCTATATAATGGCTTTAAATACAGCTTCCGGCCGACTAGACCTATAGCCACCTGTAAGAAGACAATAGCTACCCAGAACAACTAAATCAATAAGGAACCTATGCGGGCCGACAAGGCCACCATGCTATCTAGTTATTTCAGATTCAAGAAAGCAAGTGCTAAACTGCTACGTGACCAAAAAAATCACCACTACCAACTGAATAAGGCCCCACATGGCCATCATAAACAAACTAAAACGTACACACGACCTCACACGACCGGTACAGCTAACCACAGGGAATATACAATCTGCAAGCCTCCAAGAATACTGATAAGATGGTCGGGATAGGGCCCCGGCCTACCCATACTGTACAACAAAAGAAAAGGAATAAACCTCTAGCTTTTTAGCTCCAGATGGCAGGAGCTGATGACTCTGTGTGCTGGCTGGAATTACGAGGGATCGGCTCCTCATCTATGAGTATCTGCAAGCAAGTAATGCAGCGCCCCAAAACGGGCGTCAGTATTGCTGGTACTAAGTATACAAAGCAACAGCTGGAAAATAACTGATGACAAGCAATGTAACTGATAGAACTGAAGTAGAAAGAAATAGAATGTAACTGACTGAAAGTACGAGTTTAAGACTATCCTCAACTATGCTGAAAGGAGTAGGAGTCGTACCTGGTAACGTGGAGTTCTACTGTCTATCTATTTATAACTAACATAACATGGCATAACATAGCATAACATAGCGTAACATAGCACATGTAAACCTTACCTGGCCCCCATAAGTCGGAAGGTACAACCAACACGCAATCTATACCCCTACCCCGGTCATCCCATCTCCCATAGTAACTATAAGCATCCGGCCTGTCCCCTGGGTATGCACTTGGACCAGCTGAGCCCCTAACTATATCTGTACTTGAGTCCGGAGGACTCCTGAATCAACACCCCGGGTGTACCCGCTCGACGGGGGTGTATAAAAGCCGACCAAGGCAAAATATTGGGAAACTGGCGTCCCATCTTCGTCCCTAGGGGACGGGATGCCACTCCGTAGAGCGACGTATCCTCTCCCTCTAGCGGATGAGTCGATACAACTATTAACCCTGGGGTGGTCATGGACACTAGGTAATCCAAACCAAAACAATACAGTCAAGTCTCAACTGATAATACTAACTGCATACGATACATGCTGAAACTAATGATAGTAATGTGTATATATATAATACATGCTGAAACTGATAATAGTATATATATAATTTCTGTCATACTGTGCCGAATCTGATACTGAAAAAAGACATAATATTTCTGCTGAGAATCATGTTGTATAGTTTAGTCCCCTGGTAAACATGATTTACTATTTCTAACATGCTTTTTAAAATTCATATTAAGCTACTATTCTATTTCTGAAATACTTTACGGGAACTTATATTGTTTTACTAAGTTCCAGCTGAACACGATAATATCCTGATGTACTTCACTAAATTACATACTGGGCATGTTGTACTGTTTCTGAAACTTTTTACTAGAATTTATACTAGTTTGCTCTACTAGAATTACTAACTTTGCCAAATGAAACTAGCTTCACATACCTTGTCCGTTAACTTTCTAAGTATCTGGTGTAACTCAGCTAATTTTCAGCTATTTCTTCCAACTGCATTCATATTCATAGCAATTAGAACTAAATTCATCGATATTCTGGAAGAAAATACAACTTTGAATATATATATAGCCCAAACTTTGACTTATTGAAAAATAGCCGACAACTCGTTATTTCTCGAAAGTCAAAAAGGGAGAAATACTCACTTTAGGGCTAGGAGTATAGACACTAATTTAGAGCAATTCCACTTACCTTAGCTCGGTAGGACGATGGTTCTCCGGCCGAATTTCACGAAACTAACTCCGTAGGAATGATCCCTGCAGCTTAATACTTCACTACCCAAGATTAATTCGAGTTTGGACCGCGTTTAATGGCGTAAACGGAAGAAAATTTCAATAGAACCCTCGTTCCCTCTGTTTTCAGGTTACTCTCTGAAAAATATCTGATAATTATCACAAAAAAAATGAAGTAGGGGCTTATATACTTGGGGCTGAACCTCACCTCCGTGGCATGTTGGCCATCGCGGAGGGGGTCTGCCCAGCCTCCTCTTGCGATGGTTTGACATGGCGCTTGTCCGGTCTTTCCCCGGGCCTTTTTCTAGCATGTGTGGCATTCTAAAAATCTTAACCAACATGCGAATAGGCCATCTAAAGGTCAAGAATTTACGGGGTGTAACAATATGTTTGTAGATATGACCAATTAAAGTTGACCCTTATTTACAAACTTCACATACTCTTCGCTTTTCCCTTTGCACATGTTTCCCTGCACACCTACGGACAACATACGACCCATAATTCCCTTAATATGACATATAACCATCAAGTAATCATCAAAAAAAAATTCGGGGTGTAACATGCTCCCCCCCTTAAAATCATTCGTCCTCGAATGAGGGTTATACCTCGGTAGCCGTAACTTTAGCCATAACATCTTTAACTTTTCCTTGCCTTGTGTCATAAACATACATTCTATTTTTCATAAGCACATCCTCTTTCTATTGCCGCTTCTTATCAAACCGTACTTACTCAACTCCATCTATTTGTCTGACGTATGATAGACATGCTTTAGTACCATAAAATCGGTAACTTTTCTAACCCTAAGCAAATTAATAAACTACAATGGGAGTTATGATTTTACTCCAATACCGCCTTTCCATTCATATCATTAGGAAATATCACAGAAAAAAAGTGAAAATCACAACTTAACCACTTAACATATAGAATCAGTGTCAAACCTGAAATTGCTCTTTTACCTTTGCTTTTACCACAACCTATCACTACCTATCTTGGAAACGGGGGCTAAAAGAAATTGTAGTCTAATCTAGGGACAAAGTAGAGACTCAATCTTAAGGAGAAACTGAATGTCTGGCTAGCCGGGGTCTCCAAGCACTACGAGGGTGCTTAAATAGTCTTATTGACCTGGTTTTGCTTACTCTATTACACTACCTTGTCATTACTTGGGAGACGATGAATCAGATCATCTGTATTTTGAGCAAATACTAGCATCCAAGCAGTAGATAGTTTTGTCAGGGTAGACATTCCTAAACACTCTCGGACCAAATGGGGTCCCCAACCTAATACAATCGATATACTCTATTCCTCATATTTCGTACCCTACCTGAAACATATTGGGCCAAAGAATTAAACCTGAGACTATATTCACGAATACTCATGCTGCCCTGCTCTAGGTACAAAACCTTATTAGCTCAAACCCGTCGAAGTTCCCGTGGTAAGTACTGATTCGTGAAGGCTAGGGGATTTAGGCTCAAAACTTATGGGCACTAGAGCTCTCAAAAGTACCCTTGGACCCTACCATTAATTTTAACTATTTATTTTGAAACGTCACTACTCAGGCTAACATTTGAAATGCTTTCTCAAAATCTCATCCCTTTGATATACCTGAAGGTACAGCAGGTGCTGAAGCATCAATAACTCTACGTTCTCTAAGCTCTATTGAATCTGAAACAATAGGAGGGGCTGAATCCCTTCCCACAGTAATTCCGACTGGAACTTCGAGGAACTATGGTACAAAGAATGGGAAACTTTCTTCGAGCCTCCAATCTATTTCTTGGATCAACAGAAGAGCGACTAGGACCCTTTCATGAATTAAGTCAATAAATCTCATAGCCTTCTTTCTTATTCCAGTTGAATTCTAAAACATAAGCACTATTTAGATTTCAAATAGTTGTTACATCATTTCTCTATAGCACGATCTATTAATGAACAAAGTGAAACAGCCCCTACATGCCCTGTAGCCTCCTGATTATAAGTATGGTGCACAACATACCTATAAGCAAGACTATACTAGACACGGCTTGTGGACTCCCTAGGATACGACTTCACTCTGATACCAAGTCTATCACGCCCCATAACTGGGGGGAGGGAGCGATTGGCTCCCCATACCTGACTGACTGGGAAGTCGACAATATGAAATCTGTATTTGTAACACTTAGGCCGTCTAGGCTACCTGTCAGAATCAACTGGAGAACAAACTATACCCATAATGTCTCAACAATACACGGTAAACAACTGAAATGCAAACAAGGCTATGAGTATGCTAAACTAAACTACTAAAAGCCGACAAGGCCACAAACTATAAAATTGTACACACTAAGTGCACAAGCCTCAAAAGAGTAATGTCTAACTAGAACAGGGCTCCGACCTACATATAACTGCATCTCAAAACTCTAACTGAAACAAAACCAGTCTTAGCTCCAGAAAGAAAGGAGCATACCAACACATCCACTAATCTCACGAACTACTACTGCAATTGGCAATCCCGACCTCTACCTGCACCTGCGGCACGAACGCAGGTACCCAGGCGAAGGGACGTCAGTAAGAATGAAATGTACTGGTATGTAAGGCAGAAAACTGTAAACATATAAGATAGCAATGATAACTGAGCCAGAAATAAGGAATAACAACAACCTGAAATCCTGGAAACTGAAACCTTGCAATAAGTCAATACTGAAGTGCAAATGCAACCAAGTAATGCACAAGAAAAACTATAATTGTAATTCCAACAAACAACCAACCATAAATCCATATATAAAATTCGTCTAGCTGGTGTACCATACCAAGGAAAAATAAAAGTATCTACAGCCGATGTATCACATCGAGGTAAAATAAAAATATCTCCAGAGGTACATCGGGGTAAAACAAAAATATCTCCAGTCGATGTACCACACCGGGGTAAAATAAAAATATCTCCAGCCAATGTACGACACGGGGTAACATAAAAATATCTCTATCCGATGTACCACATCAGGGTAAAATAAAAATATCTCCAGCCGATACCACACTGGGGTAAAATATAAATATCTCCAGCCGATGTACCACACCGGGGTAAAATAAAAATAATTCTCAATCATAATATAAATAGGGTCGATATGTCTTATATTGAGTTAATTTAACACGTATGGCACATAAATCACAAATGTTAAATCTCTGGCCGGAATAGGCCTCTTTCGTAACCCATAAATGCAAGTGAGCACCCATATCATGTAAAGCTAGAAAATATGTATATATATCATGTAAAGTTGTAAAATTATACATGAACATGTCGACTCAGTTACTTGAAGGACCTTCAAGAGGTTTAGACAACATAAGAACTTTTGTAGGCTTACAAACAATGTCCTACAAATAATCCTACCAATTGAACATATTACTTGGATAGAAACACATAGAGCTCATTTCTACACAATTCTTTAACATTTGGGAACTACAAATATATACTTCCTATCAGGTGGTTCCTTTAACCTGTATCGGCAACTATACATTGGAATTTCATTTCCAAATATATCATGTGGATAAGCACATATAGTTCTTAATTCATTTGACTTATTTGCAGGAAAACATGGAAATTATAACTAGGAACTTGGAGTTATTTGTCATATACATAGAGCTGAGAACTAAACTACAAACATACAACGTATAAGACTTATATATAATCTATAACTCGTATTTAGATAACTAGGTGACCTCCAGGAGACTTCCTGGTATTCAAACTTCTGAGTATAACTGATCATTATCATTGCCTGAACTTACACTTACTTAGACATTAGGAACATTGGTACCTTGGAGAATCTCTCCTCTGAATTTAGGAAATTCAACAAGAGCTAAACATAAAGATGCATGACTTGAATATAACTGAAAGAATTCAACTGTATGTTGTAACATGAAAATCGTACACATTAAGACTTCTTACTGGGAAGACTTATAAAGACTTGAGTTCTTAGAATTGTATACAACATCAGATACTTGACTGAGACATTAGCATAATTCTCGAAATATGATTTCTCAAAAACTTCTTAGATCAGCTAGCACATTTCAACATAAATTAGGGATGTAAAGACATAACTTAAGGATCTGATACTTGAAGCTCTATAACTTGGGAACTCGTGAGTTACTCTCTAAGTGATGCCTTATAGGTAAATAAAGATATATAACCGTAATTCGGGTGATGCTAGATTGACTTACATAACTTTGCAATTATCAGCGGAGCTTAAGAAAGCTTACATAAGCATAAGTGACTTAGAAGATCCTAGGATTACCCTTTTCAGACATGGTAGAAAATTTCAACACTTAGAATAGATAACTTAATATAATCCTTTAGGGGTATAGCAGAGAGCTTCTCAACTTAAGTTACTATTTGCAGACGTTCAACTCTAATTATTTCGTAAAAGGTTAACACTTTAGTGGTTATTCATCAACGTAACACATACTGAACATAAACAACTTAATTTATAACTCTTTTGCAAAACGTCTTTAGAACAGGGTTAATCTTCCTAGTTGTTGCCTACTTCGTTCACAATCGTAACCCATATTATCTAATTTAACAATATTTAGCTCTACTTTCCTTATTCATCTTAACTTCTTTGCAAAAAATTATTCACTCTACACTCAAGTCTTTACCCTCGTGTTCACTATTCCATCAATTCTTATACACACTTACCTTTTTGCCTAATTGACAACTTAGCCACGCTTTCCCCGTTAACATGTATCGATTTAGCTTATTTTCTACGTGCCGCTTGCTTAGCTTTAAAGAGGAAAAACATAAAATCTACTGTTTATCTTAAGCACTTTAAAACATAAACATATAGGAGGGATTAACAATATTATTAAAATGTCATTTCAATGAGCTCGTTTACCCTCAATCGGCTTAGCGTCATCTTCTTAGCTTAAGTTCAATTACATGTCGTCGTCTTAGCATTTCCTAACAATTTCACTAAGTGATAAGATCTTAACATATATTAAACATCATATATACAGTATACTGCAAAGGACCAGCTCGCGGTGCCCACGTTAAGGGGACTTCAGACTCGATTTGGAACTACGGCAACAATCGTATAAAAATTACCCCTTTCGCTTAACATTTATTCGCTTCAACCGTTCTTAACGATTCAAGCTTTATGTCAAGTATTTCCAACCCTTTGGAAAGGATCATACATTCCACAATATGATTTTAAAAACATAGGAATATTAATCCTTTCAATAACTTAGTTTCGTGCTTGAAAAACAAGGAAAGGGATGCCTTTACATACCTTGGAACGTCGACTCTAATTTTGCCGAAAATCTTCCTTTCAAGCTTACTCTTTCTGGATCCTTCCAAGTCCAATTTACAAACCCAACAAGTAGCAACGTCACTTCACCAAAGTTCTGGAAAAATTGGGCAGCAACATGCCACAAAAACACACAAAGAAACAACAACACAATACTACAATATTCTCCCAGTTATATCCTCATAAACTTAAAGAAATCAAAAAGGGAATTACTTACCCTTTCTTGGAGATGTTATCAGCTAAAGTAGGAGTAAACTCGTACAATTTCCTCTGCCTAAAATCATCTAAAAATGAAGCAATACCACAGTCAACGACAAGACAACAACAAGTCATGACTTCCTTCCAAGGTTCTCTTTTCAAAGCCCAAAAGAGACAAGAGTGAAGTTTCTTACTTGGGATATCTTTTCACCATGTGATAGGGCTTTGAAATCTCTGAATTTTGAAAAAAATATCAACTAAAACGGAGTAAAAATGATCTTTCTAGCTCAATTTTACTTCATATAGGCGGGTTGGCAAGGGTTTGGGCGGTGCCTGTGCGACATGCCCTTGCGCGCGCGCGCCTGCTGCCTGCCTGTCTCGGCGCCCGCGCACCTGGGCGCTTTCCCAGTCGACAGTGCTGTCTTCAAACGAGCATAACTTTTTACTCCAAACTCCGATTGACGAGCGGTTTTTTTCACTGTAAACTAGAATCAAATACCTTTCATTTTGACATGTTATGGGACTTCTGGATCATTATATGTTTAGAGATATAACCATTTAAAGTTGATCCTTATTTACAAACTTCACATACTCTTCGCTTTTCCCTTTGCACATGTTTCCCTCCTCACCTACGGACAACATACGACCTATAATTTCCTTAATATGACATATAACCATCAAATAATCATCAAAAAAAAATTTTGGGGTGTAACAAAAAAGACATTGAATTCAATAAACAATAACCATTCACAACTTGAGTAAGAAAATTCCAGCAAGAGTTTGAGCTCCAATGGAGTTTCTATCTTGTAGAAGAAGAAGAAGGTTGTTTCTTTCTCTACCTCTCTCTACTTCGATATAGGACTAATAGAATAATGAAAATCTTAAATGGAATAATGAAATATTTAGTTCCTTTTTGAGATGTACAAAAATAAGGTATATTCTTTCTCCTTTTCTTCAGAGCTAGACATTTTACCGCTGTGTAGACGGGTGTCACTTGCGATTCACCGGCGGTTCGCCGATGCTCATTCGTGATTCGCCATTTTATTTTGGCCGATGATTAGTGAATTCCAGAAACCTTCAGCACTAACACCGGCGGTTCACCGGTGCTGATCCGTGAGTCGCCAGTATTAATCTTCATCAGCATAGTGTGAATTTGTGATCAATCGGCGTTTTGTCGGTGCCCTCCGGTGGAGCGCCGGTCCTCATCTCCTTTTTTTCATGCTTTTTGCTCAATTTCATGTTTTTCCTATTCAAGTTAGGTACCTGCAAAGATCAAGGAAAAAGGGCATAAAATCCACCTAAATACCTGAAAACTAAGCAAAAACTCATGTTTAAGAGCCTAGTGAGTTGGTAAATTACCAACTCATCAAACCCCCAAAATGAACCATTGCTTGTCCTCAAGTAATGCAATTCTTGTCATTTTAGCAAGTGAAATAGCATGTCATCTGTGAATCTATAAACTAAGGACCAATGAGCCTAATACAACCCAAAAATAATCACCAACTTAAGGAAAGAGAGAAAAGATTTCCCAAAATATGAGAAAGTTTCAAAAGGTAACCACATTTAATAGACATGATTCATAAATGCTTTCCTTCTTCAAAATAGGGGCATGGTTTATCATCACAAGCACAAATAGCATCTCAAATCATTACAAATTCACATTCAAAGCTTGCCTTGAAGCTCACAACACTAATGTCCCATTCTCTTCTTTGCACCAATGCAAGTGTGTTCTCAAAGGAGGTGATGCCACTCACAAGAAGAGAGAATCTCATTTTTTTCATCAAACAAAGTACACCCAAGGGATTATAGAATAATACAATAATGCTCACTCTCACAAAGAAATTCTCCATGCACACACTCGACCCATAGGCTTGTCCTTCATGTGACTCGCCACTAATGTAGAGTTGCTACACTTAGAATTAATTAGGACTCGGGGGTTATAATGAAATCGAGTGGTAAGGGTAGGACAATTATTTAGCTCTAGTGACTAAAACCTCCCTAATGTCCCTTTTTGAACACTTTTAACATCCCATCATACTCTTTAGATTACTTCTGTAATGCCCCGGAAACTCAAAAACCAAACCTGGGAGTTGAAATGGAGAAAATAGGAATTTCTGCACCAGATCACAAAACGAGTCGTCCTGTGACCCGTGGGGGTAGACCACGAGTCGTGAAGTGACTCATAGGGAAAGGTCCGGACATTGTAGAAAAAGTTGGAAAAAATGGAGTGAGCACGGGTGTGACCATGCGTCGTGGTCAAAACCATGATCCGTTAGGTGACCCGTGGCCAGTAGTTGATCGAAGACTTAGAGGAAATTTGGCACTCATGATTAGTCACCACGAGTCGTGGTCCAAGCCACAATATGTTAGGTGACCCGTGATCCAAAATAGTTGGGAGGGTAATAATGTTGGCAGTGTTGTTGATGAGTGGGTCACCACAAGTCGTAGGGTACACCATGAGTCGTGGTGTCCCTCGTAGTGACCAATAGGGGATTCTAGGCAGTGGACTCAACGACCGTGACCAAGAGTCATGGTCCTTGGGCACGAGTCGTAGGGTTCCCCATGGGGACTAGCAGTCAGTTTTTCCTATGAATTTTCTAAGGGTGCTTCAGTAAGTTCCTAACCTCCTAGATCCTAAACTAAGTCACTTTGTGTTATTTTCAGGGGATTTAGAGGGACAAAATGGTTTTCCCCCTCAGTCTCACTCAACTTCAGAAAAAAATATCGTAAGCTTTCCTCTCAACAAGATCTCAAGAAAGACTAGGGTTTTTCCTCCATTGCAGCAGCCCAAGCTTACTTGTACAAGGAAATTCTAACTCAGATATATGGAAATTCAACAAGTGGATAGTTCTTCCCTTGTGTCCCCCAAAACCCTTCTCTAATTTCTCTATAAATCCTAGACCTGAGCTTTCGAATGTGAAGAGAATATATGTCAGTTTTCTTTGAATTCACATGGAATGATATCCATAATTACTTTAGACATGATTTCCATCAGTTCATGATTAAATTGATGTTATTCCCGTAAAAGAGAATTCTAGCCCTGAGATTTCGATTTAGGTTGAATTATGTGTTAGATTCCTTATAGCTTGTGAAATATGCTTTAAGTTGATTGTTATATATTCTTAATTATTTAGATATCGTGTAATTTCTCTCCCAGTAAGAATGATTTTGGCCCTATTGTTGAATGAGAATACCTATAATTCTGCAGGTTGGATTAGACTTCCTTATTGCTTGATTTTAGCCATATTATGGATTCCTGTATTGTTAGAATAAGTTGAAATATCTTTTAGCTGCTGTCATGACCCGAGTGTAGACCCGGATCGTAGACACGGGACAAGGGACCCCGAGAGACCCCTAGTCAACCCAATGCATAAGCATTCACTAACTCATTCAATAAACATGAAGAAAACATAATTATAAACTCAGCGGAAGTCTAACGTAACATAATGACAGAATAAACATCTAAAGCTAAATACATGTCTAAGTCTGATAAGCCTCTAATTTGGACGAGCTGATGGGACAACGCCCCCAACTAGCTCAACAATATTGAAATTGAAAGTACAACCAAGATAACTAAAAGTCTAGTCCTCGAAAGATGAGGACTCACCAACCAAGCAGGTGATAATTCTGATAAGCGGCTACGAACGGGGCTGAACCTGTGATACAGATCCTGCATCATGAAACGATGCAGCATAGAAAGTATGCGGTCAGTACGTGGAATGTACCGAGTATGCAAGGTAAGTAAAACTTCTTTGATAACATCAACCATTTAAAACCAGTCATACATATAATGAGCTTTTAAGAGTAAGTAGAAGGTTACATGCATTCATTCTAAAATCGCACCCTTATCATAACGTGTTCATGCATGGCTTTAGAATGACTCAAAGCTATCACATAACATTTATATCAAAAGCTGAATAATGAGTCAAACTTTTCTTGTTGAACATGCATGCATAAGATAATTATCATGAGTAATGGATATGTAAATTCGAATGATATAGACAGTGGGAGACTCGTCACTTAACCGACATACCACGATAGAGCTTACGTGGTCCCGGCTAATACACTCAAATGGGTAGAGCCATCCAAAACCTATCCAGGTTTAAGGACGCTACAATGATATCAATATCAAGCTGAAAGGGGCCATTCAGGTCGGGGATGGCTCACAAGAGAGGTCCTAATAATATAATAGAATCAACCCACGTTGGCGCATAGTTCTGGGGCGTAGGTTGATCAACCCTTAGCTCGCTCGGTGCTGGACTCTTCTCCCAAAACATGCAATGCTCTACATTGTATAAATATGAAGCTCAACATCATCTAGTGATGAAGCTCAACATCGTCTAGTGACGATGCTCAACATGCAATCATGCACAAAATCAACATCGTACGAAATGAAGCTCAACATTGTCTATTGACAAAGCTCATCATGAAACCATGTATACACTAGACATCATATAAATATGAAGCTCAACAATGTTGTTTCGGCAAAGCTTAGCATGAAATCATGCTTAGACTTAACATCATGTGAAATGAAGTTGAACATTGTCCTTGACAAAGCTTACAATAACATACATAACAATTAGGGATTTACGCATAGAGAAGGGTTTACTTTGAAACATACCACAAGCTAAAATTCATAATAAGGGTTAAAGGAAAATTTCATCTCAACCATATGGTAAGCTTATGTTGGGAAAATCACAATTTGAAATCATCATTTGGTCATAACCCAAAGCTCTACCATACTTGGTGTCACGCCCCGCCTTGGGGGGTATGACTGGCACCTGGTGCCCTAGTAGGACCTAGACTACTAACTGGTGAGCCTAAGCACATCTGGTGTCTGGCTAGCTCTAACTCATATTTCTGGAATCAACGGGCTATATAACGGCTGTAAACACAGCCTCCGGCCGACTGGGCCTATAGCCACCTGTATAAAACTTCAGCTAACCAGAAACATACTTACAAAGGGGAAGCCTATGCGGGCCGACAAGGCCGCCATACTGTCTAGTTATTTGTAACTAAACAATAGAATACTGAATAACTACATGACTGGCAAGGTCACCACTATTATCAGACTATGGCCCCACACGGCCAACATAATCAACCAAACTCATATATACATGCATGGCCCCACACGGCCGGCTCCACTACCACAGGAAAACATCAGACTGCAAGCCTCTAGGAAGTAATAATAGAATGGTCGGAACTGTAATCAAAAGGAAATAGGAGCAACCTCCGACTATCTAGCTCCAGAGGATAGGAGCTGATAACTCTGCTGACTGGATCACGAGGGATTGACTCCTCGTCTATGTGTACCTGCAGGCAAGCAATGCAGCACCCCCACGGGCGTCAGTACCACAGGTACTGAGCATGTAAAGCAAACTAAAATATACAACTGAAATGGGTAACAACAATAACATGACATGTAAGCAGGAAGTAGCTGAGTCTATCTGGCTGAGGATAACTGGGGAGAGTTTACTTATTCTGTAACTAAACTGAGCGTACCTGACGACGTGGTGTCCTACTGTCTATCAGCATCTAATACCACATATAGATATACATATAAATACACACAATACTTGATCGACCCCCATAAGCTGGAAGGTGCCAACCAACAGAACAATCTATTTACCCCTACCCGAGTCTAAACCAACCAAAAATAAGTCACTCCACTCATCTGATAACTGTGAGCTCCTCCTACCGGCCCCCTTGGGTACGTAGCTCAGGCCTTGGCCTCTTACAATAAACTGTGTCTGAGTTCGAAGACTCCTGCCTCTGGGCACAAGCACTCACGGGGTAATCTGCTATTGTATCTGTGACTGAAACTGCCCCTGGGTGCAAGCACGCAACAGGGTAATTTTATAAAAAAATTTGTATCTGAAACTGCCCCCGGCCACAAGCGCACACAGAGTAATCTGCCCCTGTAAACAGGGTAATCTGGCTCTGCGCAGAGCAAACTGAACTGCCCCTGCAAGCAGGGTAATCTGGACTTATGGTGGTCGGCCATCATCGTCCTCTAGCGGACGACATCACCCAGTTTGTGGCGGTATCTGAATCTGGTATCGACACAGCTATAACCCATGGGCGGTGGGGATGCTGAAGGGTGCCCACATGCCATAACAAGTCTCAACATGCAAAACACATACACAATAAGCATGCTCAAATGAAAAATACTAATCATATTCTCTTCTTTTATTTCAAGGCCAGTCCGTATTAAACAACTGATGCTATATTCTATTTTGCACTATTTCTGATTGTTGGGCTAACTGCTACCTGGCCTTTATCTTCTTCTAGAGCTATATCTGTATCTGGAGCTCTATCGGTATCTGGAGCTATTTCTATATTTGATTACTGATCTGATTATATCTGGATATACTCAATAACATAGAACATGCCATCTATAACTGGATATAGCTCAATAATATAAAATGTGTCATCTATTACCGGATACAGTCTCAACAAATGTAATACATACTATCTGTAATCTTGCTAATTCATTATACTGCTTTTACAACTTCCATTCTGGGTATTACGTAAGAACATGCTGAGCTACTAGCAGATACCACATTACTATCTAGAATCATCTGACTATCCATTATTCTGATTATCGCATGATATGTAGTGATATACTAGCATGCTTGCTGGAAATTATACTAAAATCATTCCTGTACGCTGGGTATCTGTCAATAGACTTTATTCTATCTATTTTCTAGACTGTACTTCCTAGCTTGCCGAAAGAGTAGCTTTACATACCTGGTTTCTGAGTACTCGACTGACCGATGTGATTTCCGTCGGTACTTCTGTCGTTTCTCCCAACAACATTCATATACATGTCAATTAGAACCGAATACACCAATATTCTGAAGAAAAAAAACGTCACTTTCGATATATTTATAGTCTAAACTTTGGCTTATTGAAAGACGGTCAAAAACATGCTATTTCTCGAAAGTACAGAAGGGAGAAATATTCACTTTAAGACTCGGAGTATATTGACACTAATTTGGAGCAATTCCGCTTACCTTAGTTTGGTAGCACGACGATTCGCCGGCCAAATTTCTTGAAACTAAATCCGTAGGAATGCTCCTTACTGCTTAATATCTCGGTATCTGGAGTAAATTTGAGTTTGGACCGCGTTTGACGGCGTAATCGGAAGGAAATTTCAATGGAATCTTTGTCCTCTCTGTTTTTCCCTCGACTTCTCTGGAAATTATATGAAATATAACATTTAAACCGAAGTTGGAGGTTTTTATACTTGGGCCTGGACAGGGCTAACGTGTCACGGAGCCAACGTGGAGGCTCCACCTCCGTGACACGTTGCCATCGCGGAGGGGCTCTGCCCCGGCTCCTTTCGCGATGGTTCGACAGGTTTCTAGTCCGGTCTTTACCCGGGCCTTTTCCTAGCATGAATGGCTTTCAAATACACTTAACCAATATGCGAATAGGCCATCTATGTGTTGGGAATTTTACGGGGTATAACACTTGGGTCTATTTAATCTTTTTTGAGAACATTATCAAAATCATGGGTAAGGTTGAAAACATGTTTTTCATCATATATTCCATCATCATCACATTTTCCACAATCACTTCTATTATGAACAATCCACACATGGGCGTTTTAGATTCAATTTTTAGAAAAACAATTTTTTAAAAAGGAATTTAAGGTAGAATCCGCCCAAGCTCAATATATCACCAATATCAACTCAATTTAATCATACCCATGAGTAGAGATGCAAGAATCATAAATTGAATGAAAACTCATACTTGATCATCACAAATCAATCACAAATTGATAGGGAATGGGCATGAGTGTGGAAGGAAGCACCCACTAATAGCCTTACATACCTGGTATTGAAGAATCCTAACTCTTCCTAATTGCCCAGCTGAGATTCCAATTGAAAACCTTGAGAATTCACCTTGATTCTTCTCCTCAAACACCAACCTTGCATGCATGAAAGTAATGGCCTAAAATGAGTTTTTCTCCGCTAAAAACCCTCTATTACGAGCTTAAAACAACGTAGTATAGGCTCTTAGGACTAAGGAATTACGAAAAAGCCCTTACTGAAATCGCTGAAAATAACTGTCAAGGGGTCCTAACGGACGACTCGACGACTCGTCACCAGGGCACACTATCTGTTGGTTCGCTCGTTAAGTTCACTGGATAACTAGTCTGTCGGGGCTCCTAACGAGTGACATGAAGACTCGTCCCTAGCAGCCACGACTCGTTGCCACTTCCCATCAAGTGCACTGGATCAATTTTCCAATCTTCCTCTAGAACCACCCCACGACTGACATGACAACTCGTGGTGTCTGACCACGAGTCGTTATATCACCTGTGGGAACCTCAAGTCCCTCATCCTTCCAGGCCTTCCCACGAGTCACCTGACGACTCGTGGGGTCTCCTCACGAGTCATTTAGTGACTCGTTCTGCAACCGCTGAAACATTTTTCAGTTTTTTTCTCTGATTTACTTCCGGGTCCGATTCTTGAATTCCCGGGGTGTAACAATATCTCCCCCTTGTGAATATTCGTCCTCGAATGTTAGAAACAAGCAGGAAACAAAAACAAGCAATTATCATACTCCAATACTAATTATTTTAATTGAAATTTCACGGAATGACTACCTCCAAAAGAACCACATAGCTGAACTAAATTCAGGAATCACATACATTTATCATAATATAATTCGGACTTGCACACGTGAACTGAACATGGAAACTGATTAGACAATTAGGGAAAGAACTGATACCTCAAGCCAGAATTGAGTCGGTGGAGAACAAATGTGGGTATCTAGCCATCATGTCTGCTTCGGCCTCCCACGTAGCCCCTTCAACATGCTGATTCCTCCATAAAACCTTAACTGAAGCTAGCTCTTTTTTCCTCAGCCTTCGAACTTTTTGATCCAAAATTTCAACCGGAATTTCTTCATAATTGAGGCTGTCTTTCACACCAACACTGTCTACCGGAACTACCAAGGCTGGATCACCCAAGAACTTTTTCAAAAGCGATACATGGAACACGGGATGAACTCCAATTCTGAACGCAAGTTCAACTCATACGCCACCCTACCAACTCTTCTTACAACCCGGTAGGGGCCAATATAGCGGGGACTGAGTTTACCCTTATTTCCGAAACGCATGACTCCTTTCATGGGAGATACCTTTAGAAACACCCAGTCACCCACATCAAACTCCGAATCTCTTCTCCTCACATCAGCATACGATTTCTGTCAACTCTGAGCGGTTTTCAACCGGTCCCTTATCAGCTAAACCTTCACCATCGCCTCATGAACTGAATCAGGTCCTATCATGGCCACCTCACAAACCTCAAACCAACCAATGGGAGATCTGCACCTCCGCCCATAGAGAGCCTCGAACGGTGCCATCTTAATACTAGAGTGGTAACTATTATTATAAGCAAACTCGATCAAGGGCAAATGATCATCCCAACTACCTTTAAAATGCATAACACACACCCTCAACATGTCCTCGAGGGTTTGAATGGTTCGTTCTGCTTGGACGCCCGTTTGAGGATGAAAAGTCGTGCTTAGCTTATCCTGAGTCCCAAGCCCCTTCTGAAACGAACACCAGAATTGTGAAGTAAACTGAGTACCTCGGTTCGAAATGATAGACAAGGGCACTTCATAAAGCCTCACCAACTCCCAAATATACAACTTAGCATAATCGTTTGCTGAATCCGTGATCTTGATCGGTAGGAAGTGTGCAGCTTTGGTCAACCTATCCACCACAACCCAAATGGAGTCGTATTGCTGGCAAGTATGAGGTAGACCTGTAATGAAGTACATATTGATTTCTTCCCACTTCCAAGTGGGTATGGAAATATCTTGAAGTATACCTCCAAGTCTTTGATGCTCGACCTTCACTTGCTGACAGTTTGAACATTTTGCTACGAACTCCACAATATCCTTCTTCATACCATCCCATCAATAGATTTCTCATAAATCCTGATACATTTTCGTGGATCCTGGATGAATAGAATATCTAGTAACTTGTGCCTCATGCAATATCTGAACTGTCAAATTATCAACGTTCGGAACACATAGTCGACCCTGGTATAGTAGCACACCATCTCCCCCTTAGGAGAAAACCTCCACTTTCTGACTCCACACCGCCTCCTTCAGCTTCCTTAATATTGGATCCTCATCTTGCCTGGATTTAACATCAACTACCAAGGATGATTCTGACCCGTTATGCACAACAACACCGCCATCGATCGAATTGATCAATCTAACTCCCATCCTTGCAAGCCAGTGGACATCTTTCACCAACTCATTATTCCCTTCCTTCACATGGGACACACTCTCACTTGAGAGCCTACTAAGCGCATCCGCAACCACATTAACCTTGCCGGGGTGGTAAAGGACACTCATGTCATAATCCTTAAGTAACTCCAACCACCTCCTTTGCCTAAGATTTAGATCCTTCTGTGTGAACACATATTGCAAGCTCTTGTGATCCGTAAATACATCCACGTGGACCCTATATAAGTAATGCCACCATATCTTCAATGCAAACACCACCGCAGCCAACTCAAGATCATAGGTCAGGTAATTCTTTTCAGGTACTTTCAGCTGTCGAGAGGCATAAGCTATCACCCTCCCACGCTACATCAACACGCACCCAAGTATGACTCTAGAAGCATCACAATACACTACGAACCCATCGATACCCTTGGGTAGAGTCAACACTGGTTCTGAAGTAAGTCGAGTTTTCAACTCTTTGAAGCTTTTCTCACAAGCCTCCGACTACTGAAACTTCACCTTCTTCTGAGTCAACTTAGTCAAAGGCGCTGCAATAGATGAGAAACCCTCAACAAACCTCAGGTAGTATCCAACTAAGCCCAAGAAACTCCGAATATCCGTAGGATTCACTAGTTTGGGCCAATTCTTCACCACCTCAATTTCCTGCGAAGCTACTTTTATGCCTTTGCTAGATACCACATTGTCAAAGAATGCCACGGAGTCCAACCAAAACTCACACTTACTGAACTTTGCATACAATTGGCGATCCTTGAGGGTCTGAAGCACTACTCTCAGGTGAACGGCATGCTCCTCTTTGCTTCAAGAGTATACCAAGATGTCATCAATGAACACGATCACGAACATGTCCAAATATGGCTTGAACACTCTATTCTTCAGGTCCATAAAAGCTGCAGGAGCATGTTCGGTTGGTTTGTTGGGGTTATAAAACCGACACTCAAGTGCACGTGGTCGAACAAGTAGTAAGTGGCTTGAGTAAGCCAAGTATCGATCCCACAGAGACTTGGGATAAGTGCAATTTGCTAAAGTATACTATATTTTTACTTCTAAATATGCTGACAACTGAATAACCAAAAATTGAATAATTTGTTTTATAAATTTTATACTAAACTACAAACAATTATCTACTTTGAATTTGGACTATGGATAAAAGCATGCTGAGGTTAAAGAACATGTAATGAAACTGATTATCATCATAAATTGGTTAATCTTTTCTTCCAGTTGCTAGCCAAGAACATTTGCCAAGAGATTAAAACTCTCGTATTTAATCTCACTTAAGAATCATGAACCATCCGTCTACATTTCTGTGATCAAATGCAATTCATGTTCTAGCCATACAATTTCGGTTCCTAAATTGACTAATACGACTTTCAGGTATATTTCTATCCTGAAGGTTCATCAAAACTCAATTTTCCCAAACCAAGTAAAGAACAATATCCTATTAATTCACAACTTTCCAATTTCGTGCTCTCTCGAGTGAAATCGGACTTTTTAGATGTACATTAATGTAGGCCACACACCAATGCAGTAGAAACAAGAATTAACAGAACAACATGGAAGAAAAAGATGGAAAACCATGTAATTAATAATCAAAATTCATCACAAGTGTTCATAACCTCAGCAAGGAAGGGAATTAGCCACTCATTTGTGCATAAATCATCATAAAATGAGTGTTAATCATACAAACAATTGAGTTAAAGAAGAAAGAAAGAGAGAAAAACCCTGAACTTTTCGTCCCTCAACTGCCTGTAACCCACGTCCCTGCTCCACCAGGTCTGAATTATGAAAAATACACTTAAGTGTTCTATTTATACTAGTGGGAATTTTTCCCGGAATAATGAGCAACGTGTCACGGAGTGCATCGCGGAGCACTGCCTCCGTGACACGCCATGAACGCGGACCCTCACTGGAACTGGGGGTCCGGGAATTTAAACACCAATGTGGCACGGCGTGCAATGCGGAGGCTAGCCACCGTGCCACGGAGCAGAAGCGAACCTCCACCGGAAATTTGATGAATTTTCACCCTCCAGGCAGAATGCCTCCGCGATGACAGCGTGACACGGCTCCATCGCGGAGCCCCTTTAATTCGTGCAGTCCTATGCCTTTTTCCTTGCTCACATCCAAGTCCAACTCCGATATCATCCAACATGCATTTTAGCTTCCGAAAATCACATTTTTCCTACAAAACAATGCTAATCATGTTGGTTAGTATAAATTCACTTTTTATTACCAATTACATGAAAATGTATACACATTGCTAGATAAACAAGGCGAAAATAATACTTTTGAGTATCACTTGGGCATATAAATCTGACGAAGATCACTTACCCCACACTTAAATCCTTGTTCGTCCTTGAACAACAAACATACAATTCATGCAATTTACATCCCACCCGCGCTACTATGGTGCGACAATTTAAGCTACGGTCATACCGATCATTCAATAATGCAAATCATCAAGAAAACATGCATGGTCTTAACAATGCAATGACCTTCAATACATTAAGACTTCCTAGACTTTAAGAATCGACTCTCGATATCGGCAAACTCATGCAAATCAGCTAATCAAGATATCCGACACAAAAATCAGTCTTTCCTCAAGCATGTTCCCTCACAACTCAAGAGAATCTTCCCCTTTTTGCTCATGTGACACACAAACCTTCAAGTAGGGGCATGTAAAAACAATTTCACTCTCTCTCCCAAAAGAATTCACATGCATCATGTCATGACCCATAAGCTTGCCCTTAGTGTATTACTCCACTAATATAAAGAAATGCAATGTAAGATCACGTAGGACTTTAATGGGTTGTAATGGAAGCTATGGAACTAGTATATATTGAATTAGCCAATAATAGCCACTAGCATCCTTAAGCTCCTTTGCAACACATTCCCATCAACTCATGGACATTGTTCCTCTTTTTTTTTCTTTTTTCATCATCCCATTCTTGATGATTTACTTTAGTATGGGCCATTTCATTAAGCACACTTGACACAATAACAAAGGTTATTCATGCACCTTCATTATCGTTTATTTATAGCAAATGCACCTTCAACCTTTTCTTTTCTTCCCTCACTCTGCTTTTCTTTTTCTTTTCACCATTCTCACTCTTTGACACTTTGGGAACATTATTTTCTCTTCTTAAGCGCTTAAGAGTTTTGTATAGACTTTACGGCTAATGAAAAGAAAGAATTAAGCTCGGTTTACACTTTTTGGACAAAAGAAAGAAATAATCGGCTAAAGGCTCAAAGGGCTGACTAGGGTATACAATCACAGAAAGGGGGAGTATGACAAGAAAAAAATAGAAACTCTCGGTTAAAACAAAGAAATGCCTACATCCTTTCCTACAATACACCTCCTTCATTTCGTTTTGTACACACACCAGGCAAGTTCTAGACACTTCACAATAGCATGGAATATCAACACCTCACTTCATACTTTATGCACATGCTCGATTCAAGATGTATTCACAGACTCTTCAATCAGCTAATTACATGAATTCAAACATTAAGCCTCAATCACACCGAATCGAACTCTACAGCCCAGGTATCTCAACATATTTACAAAATTGCATGCTTTCATACGAATCACCTTTGCATTTTGAATATCATGCACAACACGCAACCAAAGATTCGCAACCATATAGTAACTACAGGTTCCTGGATGCAATTCACGAAAGAAAAAAAACTGAAAATAAATTGAAAAAAAATATCTACTCCTAGCGACTACATTTCCCTTAAGACGGTCGTCATCCATCCATCATAGGGAACGGTCCCTAACTATGACGTCGGTTCAATGGGACCCTTCTCGGTAAAAGAACCGAAAACAAACGCCGAGAAACCCAAAATTAAAAAATTGAAAAATTTTGCAAAACATCGATCATTTCGATAGAAAAATTATTTACAAAATATTTTAAATATGAACAAAATATTTTCAAAAAAATTTTAAAAATATCGATCATTTCGATAATAAAAAAAATATTTACAGAATCAGCTGGCAGCATTCAACAACACACATCGATTTCACAAATATTTACACATACAGAACAGTTTGAAAATTCACAAACACAGGGAAACATAACATACAAAATAACAGAGGAGAACATACAAACAAACCAGCCCAGCCTAGCACCTAACTACTCCTACCCCACACTTAATCCGAACACTGTCCCCAGTGTTCACAAAAATTAAATAGCACAAAATCGGGTGGTGGAACTCCCTGATCAGTCAAAGTATTCCACTTCTTCATCAGGTGCTGCTGCCTCATCTCCCATGTCTGAGTCGCCTCCGTCGTCATCATCGGACTCCACATCAGAGTCCTCCCGACGTGTCTCCTCGTCCGTGGGGACGTCATCATCAGTGGGCTCTACAAAGGCTGGCCCTACTCGGCATAGAGCCCTGGCGTTTTCGCCAAACGGGTAATCTAGCTCGAGCTGCCATAGCTCCTCCTCTGTCGTTGGCCTCCCACCTATCCTAAGCTGGAGCATCTGCATCCCATACATCCGCGCCATATACTGGTCATCACGAGCGTGTCGCTCGCCAAGTGTCAGCACTGGCCCGTGGGTGGTGTCGGGAGCCTTAGTTTTGGTCACATCCAAGGCCCGCCGCTCCAACTGCGGGATATAATCGAGGGCCTCCTCCTCTACATCGAGGCCCCTGAGAAAGGTGGTGAGTAGTGATCTTGGGCAGATTTATATGCCCAAGTGATACTCAAACGTATCATTTTTACCTTGTTTGTTGTGCAATGTGTATATAATATCATGTATTTGGTAATAAAATGCGAATTTATACTAACCAACATGATTAGCATTTGTTTTGCAGGATAATGTGATTTTGAGGAGCTAAAATGCGTGTTGGAACTATGTCGGAGTTGGACTGGGATGCGAGCGTGGAAAAGGCCTTGGATGGCACATTTTACAGTGGCTCCGCGATGGAGCCGTGCCACGCTGCCATCGCGGTAGCACACTGCCTGGGCAGAAATAAAATTGGCAATTTCCAGTGTGCCTGCGCATCAGCTCCGTGGCACGGAGATAGGCCTCCGCGATGGCCTCCGTGCCACGTTGAGGCTAATTATCTAGACCCTGCAATTTCCAGAGAGGGTCCGCGTCCACGCCGTGTCACGGAGGCAGTGCTCCGCGTTGGCCTCCGTGACACGTTGCTTGTTATTCCGGGAAAAATTTCCCACTGGTATAAATAGCACACTTAGGTTATTTTTAAAGAGGAGTTTTTTTAGTTTTAGTTTTTTTAGCCTGAGTTCAGAAGTGGAGAGCAGGAACGTGGTTTTGTGGCAGTTGAAGAATAGAAAAGATAAGAGTTTTCTTCTCTTCCCTTCTTCTTTCCTTCAATTGTATGCATGATTAACACTCATTCTAGGATGATTAATCCAAGAATGAGTGGCTAATTCCTTTCTTGCTGAGGTTTTGAACTTGTGTAATGAATGTTGGTAATAATTGATATGGTTTCTTCGTCTTCTTGCATGTTGTTCTATTAATTCTTGTGTTTATTACATTATTGATTGGCCACCATTAATGTACATCTAAAAAGTCCAATTTCACTCGAGAGAGCATGAAATTGGAAAGTTGTGAATTAATAGGGTATTGTTCTTAACTTGATTTGGGAAAATTGGGTTTTGATGTGCTTTCTTGATAGAAATATACTTGAAAGCCGTATCAGTCAATTTAGGAACCGGAATTGGAGTGTTAGGTCATAAATTGCATTTGATCACAGAAATGTAGACGGATGGTTTATGATTCTACAGTGAAATTAAATACGGAAGTTTTAATTTCTAGGCAAACGTTCTTGGCTAGCAATATGAAGAAGAGGATGACCAAATTATCATGATTATCAAGTTCATTACTCGTTCTTAACCTTGGCATGTGCATATCCATTGTCTAAATTCAACATAAATAGTAGTTATTAATTTTAGTATATAATTAGTTTAGAAACAAAACTCACTCAAATCTTGGTTGGATTGTTGTTAACATAGTTAGAAATAGAATAGAGATATAGTAAACTAGGCAGTTTTGCATATCTAGAGCAGCCTCCTTGGATCGATACTTGGCTACTTAGCCACTTTATTACTTGTTTGACCACGTACACTTGCGTGTCGGTTTTTAATATATACCGAGCAGCGATACGCGCGCAACAAGTTTTTAGCGCCGTTGCCGGGGAGGCTAGGCGATTTGTAAAATTGTGTTTAGTGTAAATTTACTATATTTGTATTTTTATTTTCTTAAGTGTTAACAACTTGGTCTTAGCCTGTATTTTGCAGATTTTTATTTCTGTGAACACTGGCAAGGGACAAGGAGCTGGTGGAATCTTACTTAGAGCCAGAACGAGAATTGCACAGTCAACGTAGCGAAGCTCTTCGGAAGAAGCTGCAGTTGCTTAAACAGTCTATGATGGAGCAACCAAATCCACCAGTTGTGCGGGCAGTGTTAGTGCCCGAGGAAGTAGTAGCCAGGCCGGTTCGCGAGGTGGCAATCCCACACGCTAATAATGTACATTCCAGCATCCGCAAACCAGAGCCTGGGGGGAGATTTGAGTTAAAGCAAAATATGGTGCAACTTTTGCACACTAGCGGGCAGTTTACTGGTCTCCCTCACGAAGATCCGCAACAACATCTCCAGAACTTCTTGGAGATAAGTGACACTTACATCCCCACTGGAGTGTCACCTGATTATGTTCGGCTCACCTTATTTCCATTTTCCTTACTGGGTGAAGCCAAGAGGTGGTTAAAAGCTGAACCACCCAACTCTATATCAACGTGGGATGATCTTGCAAGGAAGTTTTTGATCAGATTTTTCCCTTCAGGTAAAACCGCTAAACTTAGAAGTCAGATTCTAAGTTTTAAACAGAGGGAAGGAGAAAATCTTTATCAAGCCTGGGAAAGATTCAAGTCCATGTTGCGAGACTGTCCTCATCATCATCAGTCAAACAAGGTGTTGGTCCACACTTTTATTGAGGGTTTGGAACCCCACACTAAAATTTTGTTAGACTCAGCAGCTGGAGGGCAAGCGCTGGAGAAGACTTATGAGGAGCTGTACACTTTGCTCAACCAAATTTCACAAGGCAATCCGGAATGGAATGCAGATTCTTCAAGAGGTGGAGCAAGGAAAGCAGCGGGAGTGCTTGAAGTGGATGGATTCACAGCTATCGCTGCACAGATAGCTGCTTTGCAAAATCAGTTAAACACTCATTTCAGCAATATGAATTTGAACCAGCCTTCAGCCTCAGTCAATGCAGTCCAACAGATGTGGTGTGAAGTGTGTGGTAGTAGTGAGCATTCAGCTGAATGCTGTGGTGCAAATCCTGATTCTGTCAACTTTGTGGGCAATGCACAGAGGAATCAACAGCAGTTTGGTGGTGGCTACAACTCGAACTGGAGGAATCATCCGAATTTTTCGTGGGGTAGCAACAATCAACAAGGCCAGGGTTCAGGGCAGGGTATGCACAGAAACCAAGGAGGGCAACAAGGCTATCAGAATCAGTTCAGAAATCACAATGCCCCTCCTCCACCACCATCACCGACTATTGAGGAAATGTTCAAGACCATGATTGCCAACCAGGCACAATTGCAGGCTGACTATGTCAAATTGGCAGCCGAAGTAAAGAACAATCAATTGGCAACCAAGGCTCTTGAATATCAGTTTGGGCAATTTGCTAGTGCCCAAAATACTAGACCAAGGGGAGGACTACCTAGCGACACGGATCCCAATCCTAAGCAGGTAAATGCAGTGACCACGAGGAGTGGTTTACAATTAAAGGAGGTGGAACCGGAAAGACCGCCTCAGAAGTCAGGAGCAGCAGATGTTGAGGGAGAACAAACCTCAGATACGGGGAAGACCAAAGAAGCTGAACCAGCAAGGCCTCCACCCCCGTTCCCTCAACGACTTAAGAAACACAAGGAGGAGGCGTGTTTCCAGAAATTCTTGGAGGTACTTAAATAGGTACATGTTAACTTACCTCTTGTTGATGTCTTGCAGGGTGTGCCAAAATATGCAAAGTATATCAAAGACATCGTGGCCAACAAAAGTCGCTTGACTGAGTATGCCACGGTGGCTTTAACGGAGGAATGCACATCCCGTATTCAGAACAGGTTGCCCACTAAACTGAAGGATCCTGGAAGTTTTACTATCCAGCTGACGATTGGGCAAAGTATCCGAGCTCGTGGGTTATGCGACTTGGGGGCAAGTATAAATCTGATGCCATCTTCGGTATTCAGAAAGTTAGGGCTAGGGAGTCCTAGACCTACAACAGTGATCTTGCAGCTAGCAGACAGGTCTTTAGCTAAGCTGGATGGCATTGTTGAGGATGAAGTAGTGCAGGTAGGCTCCCTCATTTTTCCGGTAGATTTCATTGTTCTGGCTTTTGAACCAGATACGGAAGTCCCATTTATTTTGGGACGACCCTTTTTGGAAACCAGAAAGGCATTGATCGATGTAGCTGCGGGTCAACTCACAATGCGAGCACACGACAAGGTTGAGGTGTTCGACGTGTACAAGGCACCTAAGCTCCCGACTGTCTATAAGGAACTCTCGGTGATCAACGTGATTGATCATGGGAATGCAAATGGATTGAGTGATTCCCGAGAGTTACTAGGTAGGCCACCAGACAAGGTTGAGAACTACTGGGGAGATGACCATGATCGGGACAAATCGTCCATCTCCCTAGTAGAAACTTGAGCATAAAGGCTGTCGAGCCGCGACGTTAAACCAGGCGCTGCACGGGAGGCAACCCGTGAAAAATATTATTTTTCTTTCCTTAGTGTAAAGTTTTTCTTTTATTCTATTTTCTTTTCTTTTTCTTGACTAGGCTTAGATTTGCGTTTTATTTAGTAAATTTTTTTTTTATTTATTTAGTAATTTAGAAAATTTTTTTTTTAGTAGGGAATCTATTAATTTAACCAATTCTTCTTTAGTGAGGTGATTTTTAGGTATACTGGAGGAAAAATACTTGGAATCGAGGAAATGAGGCGAGGTATGAAAAATAAAATTTGATGGTGAAACAGAGCACTGGCGCGTTGGCGCCGTGTCACGGAGGCAATGCTCCGCGTTGACCTCCGTGACACGTTGAAGGCAAATCTGGAATTTTTTAAAATTCCAGTAAGCCAACGCGTTGGCTCCGTGTCACGGAGGAGGGGCTCCGCGTTACCCTCCGTGACACGTTGCCCTTATCCCAGTGCCGGGTCACACCGGATTTCCGGGTGACCCGCGTGTTTCCTTTAAATAAACCCCCGATTTTCGCCCATTTTCCCCCATTCCCTATACCCTCCGCGACAAAAACACCCATTCCCCTACCCCCAAGCTTCGTGCCACGTTAAGAGGCAAGGAAAACGTCAAGTTTTCATCGATTCTTCAATTCCAAGGTATGTTTTCATCGTCTATCTCAATTTTTTGGCGATTTTTGTAAATTTTGAGCATGTGAGGTGAGATATATCACCCTAGGCAGAAATTAAACATGACGTGAATTATTTTGTGATTGATTATGTTCGGATTGTTGTAGTTGACGTTTGAACTTATCGATTAATTGAATAATTTAATGTTGATTATCGAAGTGAATTCTAGGGCTTGGGGTTGTTGAATTTTAACTTGGGTAACTTGATAGTTTAATGAAATGGATGTCGGGGTGTGTTTATTATTTGAGATAAGTCGTGGTAACTATTGTATAATTGTTGAAAGTCGACTAATTCTCGAATTTTTGTGGGAAAGTGCATAATATGTGAATTGGTTGAATTGCTTAGATTAGTTGTATATAATAGGTTTGTATTGGTGTTTTTATTTTGTTGTTGTTAGTGTTGCTAAGTGCTATGGGTGAATAGCGGTCGATAGTAGGATTGGGTTAGCTGTATGAAGTCTGAGTAGTTCGCTAGCCGTTATGCTGTCGAATTTTTGTGAACGCACTAAGCAACATGTTTATAGTTGATTGTGTTTGGGGTGTAAATAGAGCTATCCTTGCTAAAATGTTGTAAATATTGTTAAAGACTAAGTGTGGGGTAAATTTTGTTTAACCCGACCTTAGCCGAAGCTAACAAGTTTTTAGCTTAACGTTGTGCTTGTCTGTGTAAATTGGCAGGTACAATGGCTAGCCGACAAGATAAAGGCAAGGGTGCTTCAACCTCAGGCACCGGCAGAAAGAGAATGAGACTGGGCACTGCTGTTCCAGCTGCACCGGCTGTTCCGCGCGGTCAACACCGCCGATACGGGACACGATGGGTCACTGATGAAGGGAAGAAATGGTACGCAAAGCATAAGGAGAACAAGTACTTCCCGGAGGAACATATTGCAAGGGAACCACTTGCACAGGAGTTCCCTCGCATTGTACAGAGGATTGAGGCAGCTGGGCTCAGCTTTATTTTTCAGGAGCCCAAGTAGTGCAACCTTCACTTGGTCCGGGAATTCTACGCCAACTGGAACCCGGCCATCAGGAGCCATACTATTAAAATCAGAGGGCAGATTGTCATTCTGGAACCCCAGCAGCTGAATGCCATCGTTGGAGCGCGGGACACAGACACCCACGTTCTCCGCCAGCTCAACATCACCCCACCATACGCCGACATCAGACGTACATTGTGTGGGGCTCGATCCACAGCCCGATGGAGCAGACACAAAGAGAGGGGTTACCATCAGACTCTGCCTTATTCGCAGATGAACAGGGAGGCCAGAATCTGGCTAAAAATTGTATGTTCGTGTCTGATCCCGGGAGTGCATATGACAGACGTGACCCGGGACCGTGTCTGCCTGGTGTATGCCCTTATGAAAGGGCTTGAGATTAATGTGGGGGCGGTCATAATATCCGCCATGAAGAGAGCCAGACTACACCAGGGCCACAGATACGGGTTTGGCGGACTCATCACCACCTTCCTCCGAGGCCTCGACGTTGAGGAAGAAGCCTTGGATTACATTCCGCAGTTGGAGCGGAGGGCCCTTGATGTGACAAAGACCAAGGCCCCCGACACTACACACGGACCGGTGCTGACTCTGGGCGAGCGACATGCTCGTGACGACCAGTATATGGCCCGTATGTTCGGCATGCAGATGCTGCAGCTACGGATAGGTGGGAGACCAGCCACCGAGGATGAGTTATGGCAGCTGGAGCTGGACTACCCCTTTGGCGAGAACGCCAGAGCTTTATGCAAGGTGGGGCCAGCCTTTGTGGAGCCGACTGATGACGACGTCCCTACTGTTGAGGAGACACGTCGTGAGGACTCTGATGTAGAGTCCGATGACGACGATGGAGCCGATTCGGATATGGGCGACGAGGCCGCAGCACCGGATGAGGAAGTCGAATATTTCGACTGAGCAGGGAGTTCCACCACCCATATATTGTGCTTTGTATTATTGTGAACACTGGGGACAGTGTTCGATTTAAGTGTGGGGTGGGGAGTAGTTAGGTGCTGGGTCATAGGCTCTAAACTTGTTGTATAAATTTTCCTTGACGTTTATGTATGTTTGTGCTTTCCCTGTTGTTGTGAACTGATTTTGTGATCTATGTGTATATATTTGTGTTATGGCTGATGATGTGTGTTTTGAAAGTTATGGTTGCCTTTGTAAATATTTTGTAAATTTTGTAAATATTTTTTTCTATCGATATGATCGATATTTTTCAAAATTTTTGCGAAAAGATTTTGCATTTATCAACATAGTTTGCAAATATTTTCTATCGAAATGATCGATGTGTTGCAAAAATTTTGAAGTTTTATTTTTGGGTTTCTCGGAGTTTGTTTTCGGTTCTTTTACCGAGAATAGTCCCATTGAACCGATGTCATAGTTAGTGACCGTTCCCTATGATGGATGGATGACGACCGTCTTATGGAAAATGTAGTCGATAGGAGTAGATGTTTTGTTTTTAGTTTCTTTGGTGGATTGCATCAATAAACTGTAGTTGCTTATGGTTGCTAAAATTTCGTTGCGTGTTGTAATTGATGTTCGAAATGTGAAAATGATTCGGTTGAAAGCATGCAATTGTGTAAATATGTTGAGTTACCTAGGCTATAGAATTTGGTTCATTATGATTGAGGCTTAATCTTGAATTCATGTAATTGACTAATTAAAGAGTCTGTGAATGCATCTTGATTCGAGCATGTGCGTGAAGTGTGAAGTGAGGTTTTTCTATTCCATGTCATTGTGAATTGTCTAGAACTTGCCTGGTGTGTATACAAAACGAAATGAAGGAGGTGTAGTGTTGGAAAGGATGTAGGCATTTCTTTGTTTTAACCGTTAGTTTCCATTTTTTTCTTGTCAAATTCTACCTTTTTATATGTTGTATACCCTAGTCAGCCCGTTGAGCCTTTAGCCGATTTCTTTCTTTTGTCCAGAATTGTATGAACTAAGCTTTATTCCTTCTTTTCATTAGCCTTAAAGTCTTTAAGAAGCTCTTAAGCGCTTATAAAGAATAGAAAATGTTTCCCAAAGTGTTAAAGAGTGAAAAGAGTGAAAAGAAAAGAAAAGCAAAGTGAGGAAAGAAAAGATGATGTTGAAGAGGCACCCGTTGTAATTAAATGAAATTGAGGGTATAGGAAAACCTTCTATTTTGTGTCAAGTGTGCCTGATGAAATGGGCTGTATGAAAGTAAACCAACATGAATGGGAGAAAAAGAGAAAAGAGAGGAACAATGTCCATGAGTCGATGGGAATGAGTTGAAAAGGCGCTTAAGGATGCTAGCGACTATTATTGGCTAATCCAATATATATATACTAGATCCATAGCCCAGTTACAACCCATTAAAAGTCCTATTTGATCCTACATTGCATTTCTTTATATTAGTGGAGTAATACACTAAGGGCAAGCCTATGGGTCATGACATGATGCATGTGAATTCTTTTGGGAGAGAGAGTGAAATTAATTTTTATATGCCCCTACTTGCATGTTTGTGTGCTGCATGAACATAAAAAGGGGAAGTTTCTCTCGAGTTGTGAGGGTACATGCTTGATGAAAGATTGATTTTCATGTCGGATTTCTTGATTAGTTGATTTGCATGAGTTTGCCGATATCAAGAATCAATTCTTAAAAGTCTAGGAAGCCTCGATATATTAAGGTCATTGTCTAGTACGACCAAGCATGTTTTCTTGATGATTTGCAAAAAATCGAATAATCGGTATGACCGTAACGTAAATGGCTGCACCATAGTGACAAAGGTTGAGATGTGATGTGCATGATTTGTGTATGTGTTGTTCGAGGATGAACAAGGATTTAAGTGTGGGGTAAGTGATCTTGGGCAGATTTATATGCCCAAGTGATACTCAAACGTATCATTTTTACCTTGTTTGTTGTGCAATGTGTATATAATATCATGTATTTGGTAATAAAATGCGAATTTATACTAACCAACATGATTAGCATTTGTTTTGAAGGATAATGTGATTTTGAGGAGCTAAAATGCGTGTTGGAACTATGTCGGAGTTGGACTGGGATGTGAGCGTGGAAAAGGCCTTGGATGGCACATTTTATAGTGGCTCCGCGATGGAGCCGTGCCACGCTGCCATCGCGGTAGCACACTGCCTGGGCAGAAATAAAATTGGCAATTTCCAGTGTGCCTGCGCGTCAGCTCCGTGGCACGGAGATAGGCCTCCGCGATGGCCTCCGTGCCACGTTGAGGCCAATTATCCGGACACTGCAATTTCCAGAGAGGGTCCGCATCCACGCCGTGTCACAGAGGCAGTGCTCCGCGTTGGCCTCCGTGACACGTTGCTTGTTATTCCGGGAAAAATTTCCCACTGGTATAAATAGCACACTTAGGTTATTTTTAAAGAGGAGTTTTTTTAGTTTTAGTTTTTTTAGCCTGAGTTCAGAAGTGGAGAGCAGGAACGTGGTTTTGTGGCAGTTGAAGAATAGAAAAGATAAGAGTTTTCTTCTCTTCCCTTCTTCTTTCCTTCAATTGTATGCATGATTAACACTCATTCTAGGATGATTAATCCAAGAATGAGTGGCTAATTCCTTTCTTGCTGAGGTTTTGAACTTGTGTAATGAATGTTGGTAATAATTGATATGGTTTCTTCGTCTTCTTGCATGTTGTTCTATTAATTCTTGTGTTTATTACATTATTGATTGGCCACCATTAATGTACATCTAAAAAGTCCAATTTCACTCGAGAGAGCATGAAATTGGAAAGTTGTGAATTAATAGGGTATTGTTCTTAACTTGATTTGGGAAAATTGGGTTTTGATGTGCTTTCTTGATAGAAATATACTTGAAAGCCGTATCAGTCAATTTAGGAACCGGAATTGGAGTGTTAGGTCATAAATTGCATTTGATCACAGAAATGTAGACGGATGGTTTATGATTCTACAGTGAAATTAAATACGGAAGTTTTAATTTCTAGGCAAACGTTCTTGGCTAGCAATATGAAGAAGAGGATGACCAAATTATCATGATTATCAAGTTCATTACTCGTTCTTAACCTTGGCGTGTGCATATCCATTGTCTAAATTCAACGTAAATAGTAGTTATTAATTTTAGTATATAATTAGTTTAGAAACAAAACTCACTCAAATCTTGGTGGGATTGTTGTTAACATAGTTAGAAATAGAATAGAGATATAGTAAACTAGGCAGTTTTGCATATCTAGAGCAGCCTCCTTGGATCGATACTTGGCTACTTAGCCACTTTATTACTTGTTTGACCACGTACACTTGCGTGTCGGTTTTTAATATATACCGAGCAGCGATACGCGCGCAACAAGTAGTCCACTGAAACCATACTTGTGCCCCTGGTGCAATCGGGCTCTCTTCATGGCGGATATGATAACCGCCCCGACATTTATCTCCAGCCCTTTCATCAGGGAGTACACCAGGCAAACATGATCTCGGGTTACATCAGTCATATGTACCCCCGGGATGAGGCAAGAGCAGACTATCTTCAGCCAAATACGGGCTTTCCTGTTCATTTGAGAATATGGCAGAGTCTGATGGTAGCCCCTTTCCTTGTGCCTGCTCCATCTAGCTGTAGATCGGGCCCCACATAGTGTGCGTCTGATGTCGGTATACGGTGGGGTAATGTTTAGCTGTCTGAGGACATGAGCGTCTGTGTCCCGCGCTCCTATGATGGCATTGAGCTGGTGGGGCTCCAGAGTGACTATCTGCCCTCTAATTTTGATGGTGTGGCTTCGGATTGACGGGTTCCAGTTGGCATAAAACTCCCGAACCAAGTGCAGGTTGCATTCCTTGGGCTCCTCGAATATGAACTTTAGCCCCGCTGCCTCGATCCGTTGAACTATTCTGGGGAACTCCTGTGCCAATGGCTCCCGTGCTATATGCTCCTCAGGGAAATATTTGTTCTCTTTATGCTTCACGTACCACTTTTTCCCCTCGTCCATCACCCATCTTGTTCCATATTGGCGGCGCTGGCCGCGTGGAACTACTGATGCTGCTGGGACTGCTGTGCCCAGTCTGAGTCTCTTCCTGCCGGTGCCTAAAGTTGATGCACCTTTCCCTTTATCTTGCCGGCTTACCATTTTACCTGTCAGCACACGTCAACAATCGCAATGTTAAGCTAAATAAATATTAACTTCGGCTAAGGTCGGGTGACGCTAAATTACCCCACACTTAGTCCATAGTTACAGTTATAACCTATGGCAAGAATAACTTTATTTACACAAAACAACCAGCTATACAATCATGCTTAGTGTGTTTAAAAAGAAAATTCGACGGTATAACTTCTGCGTACTACTCAGACTTCGTACAGCTAATCACAATCACTACCATCGCTAACATTTTAACCATCGCACTTAGCAAAGAAAAACAAAGAAACAAAAATAACAACAAAAATTTATATACATTAACCTATCCAACCAACCATATACAAACAATTTTCAACATTTCCCCCAAACCCGAGAATTCGTCGTCTATTAACATCCGAACACTTTGTACAACGACTCATCTCATTCAACACGTACAACCCGGCATACAATTCATGATTTCAACATATTTCCAACTTCACATTCAACAACAAGCCCTAGAATTGATTTTCGCAATCAAATTCGACTAATTTATGCAATCAACAAGTTCAAAAAGTCATAACGACATTTCGAACAATTATCAATCAACAAATAACTTGAATTCATGCTTAATTTTGACTTAGGGCGATTTAGTTCACCTCCCATGCTTAAAATCAAAGAAAATCGACAAAAACTTGAGAGGGAATCGGAAAACATACCTTGTAGTTGAATAATCGAAGAAAACTCGGTAATTTGTTGCCTTAAGCCGTGGCACGTTGGTGGGAGAGGGGTTCTGGGATGTTTGGTCGCGGAAGAAATCAAAAATGAGGGGAAAAGGGAAGAATTCGGGGTTTAAAAGGTAGAAAAACACGCGGGTCACCCGGCAACCCGGTGTGACCCGTCACGATATACAAGGCAACGTGTCGCGGAGTGCATCGCGGTGCACTGCCTCCGTGACACGGAGCCATCGCGATAGCATACTGGAAATTTTTAAAATTTCCGGGGTATACCTCAACGTGTCACGGAGGGTAACGCGGAGGTCCTCCTCCATGACACGGAGCCATTGCCCCAGCTCACTGTCTCCTACATTTTATTAATTTTTCATACCTCGACTTTTCCTTCACAATTCCGTGCACATTTTTCTCCGTTTGACCTGAAAATCATCTCACTAAATGAAATTGGTTAGAATCATAGGTTTCACCTAACTAAAAATAAAAAATACTAACTAAAACGAAAAATTTTGTAATCAATCAAGAAAAAGAAAAAGAAAAATCTATTTACACTTTGCAGAATGAAAGAAAAAATTTTCACGGGTTGCCTCCCGTGCAGCACCTGGTTTACCGTTGCGGCTCGACGTCATTTAAGCTCAATTGTCCGCTAGGGTGATGGATGATTTCTCTCGATCACTGTCCTCCCCCCAGTAGTGCTTACACCTATTCAGTGGTCTTCCCATTAACTCTCGAGAATGCTTCATCTGCTTAGCATTACCATGATCAATCACATTGATCACCGAGAGTTCTTCATGCACCATCGGGAGCTTGGGTGCTTTATACACATCGAACACCTCTACCTTGTCGTGTGCTCTCATTGTCAGTTGCCCCGCAGCTACGTCGATTAATGCTTTCCCGGTTGCCAAGAAGGGTCGTCCCAAAATAAATTGGACTTCCGCGTCTGGTTCAAAATCCAGAACAACAAAATCTACCGGCAAAATGAGGGAGCCAACTTGCACTAGAACATCCTCAACAATGCCATCCGGCCTAGCTAAGGATCGATCCGCCAATTGCAATATTACCGTTGTGGATCTAGGACTCCCTAAACCCAACTTTCTGAATACCGAAGACGACATCAGATTTATACTTGCCCCCAAGTCACACAATCCACGAGCTCGGATGCTCTGCCCAATAGTAAGCTGGATAGTAAAACTTCCAGGGTCTTCTAACTTTGTGGGTAGTCTATTTTGGATCCGGGAAGTGCACTCCTCAGTTAAAGCCACCGTGGCATACTCCATCAACCGACTTTTGTTGGCCACGATGTCCTTTATGTACTTGGCATATTTAGGCACTCCCTGCAAGACATCAACAAGAGGTAACTTAACATGTACCTGTTTAAGCACCTCCATGAATTTCTTGAAACACGCCTCCTCTTTGTGTTTCTTGAGTCGTTGAGGGAACGGGGGTGGAGGTCTTTCTGGTTCAGCTTCTTTGGTCTTCCCCCTTTCCGAACTTTACTCCCCCTCAACTTCTGCTACTCCCGAATGTTGAGGTGGTCTTTCTGGTTCCACCTCCTTCAGCTGCAAACCACTCCTTGTGGTCACTGCATTTACCTGCTAGGGATTCGGATCCGTGTCGCTTGGCAGTCCTCTTCTAGGCCTTGTATTTTGGGCACTAGCAAATTTCCCAAATTGATACTCAAGAGCCTTGGTATCTAACTGATTGTTTTTCACTTCGGCTGCCAATTTCACATAGTCAGCCTGCAATTGAGCTTGGTTAGCTATCATGGTCTTGAACATCTCCTCAATGCTGGGTGATGGTGGTGGAGGAGGTGCATTGTTATTTCTGAATTGAGATTGGTAGTTCTGTTGCCCTCCTTGATTCCTTTGCATACCCTGACCCGAACTTTGGCCTTGATGGTTGTTGCTACCCCATGAGAAGTTAGGATGATTCCTCCAATTTGAATTGTAGCTACTACCATACTGCTAGTGATTTCTTTGTGCATTACCCACAAAGTTTACTGAGTCAGGATTTGCTCCACAGCACTCAGCTGAGTGCTCACTTCTTCCACACACTTCACACCACAATTGCTGGACTGCATTAACTGGAGCTGACGGCTGGTTCAAAGTCATGTTGCTGAAGTGGTTGTTCAATTGATTTTGCAAGTAGCTATCTGTGCAGCGATAACTGTAAACCCATCCACTTCAAGCACTCCTGCTGCTTTCCTTGCCAACCTCGTGATGAATCAGCATTCCATTCTGGATTGCCCTGTGAAATCCGGTTTAGCAAGGTATACAGCTCCTCATAAGTCTTTTCCAGCGCTTGCCCTCCAGCTGCTGAATTTAGAAATATTTTAGTGTGGGGTTCCAAACCCTCAATAAATGTGTGCACCAACACCTCATTGGACTGATGATGACGAGGACAGTCCCACAACATGGATTTAAATCTCTCCCAGGCTTGATATAAATTTTCTCCCTCCCTCTGTTTGAAACTTAGAATTTGACTTCTAAGTCTTGCTGTTTTACCAGAGGGAAAAAACCTTATCAAGAACTTCCGTGCAAGATCATCCCACGTTGAAATAGAATTTGGTGGCTCAGCTTTCAACCACCTCTTGGCTTCTCCGAGTAATGAGAACGGAAATAATGTAAGCCGAACATAGTCAGGTGATACTCCAGTGGGTATGTAGGTGTCACTTATCTCCAAAAAGTTTTGGAGATGCTGTTGTGGGTCTTCATGAGGGAGACCGGTAAATTGCCCGCTTGTGTGCAACAATTGCACCATATTTTGCTTGAGTTCAAATCTCCCTCCAGGCTCTGGTTTGCGGATACTGGATGTAACATTATTGGCATGTGGGATTGCCACCTCGCGAACCGGCCTTGCTGCTGCTTCTTCAGGCACTAACATTGCCCTCACAACCGGTGGATTTTGTTGCTCCATAATGGTCTGTCTGAGCAACTGCAGCTTCCTTTGTAGAGCTTCTCTCTGTTTACTGTGAAATATACGTTCAGGCTCTATATAAGATTCCACCAGCTCTTTGTCTCTTGCCAGTGTTCACAGCAATTAAGTCTGCAAAATACAGGCTAAGACCAAGTTGTCAACACTTAAGAAAAATGAAAATACTGTAAAATTAACACTTAAAACAAATTCACCAATTGCCAAGTCCCCGGCAACAGCGCCAAAAACTTGTTCGGTTGGTTTGTTGGGGTTATAAAACCGACACGCAAGTGCACGTGGTCGAACAAGTAGTAAGTGGCTTGAGTAAGCCAAGTATCGATCCCACAGAGACTTGGGATAAGTGCAATTTGCTCAAGTATACTATATTTTTACTTCTAAATATGTTGACAACTAAATAACCAAAAATTGAATAATTTGTTTTATAAATTTTATACTAAACTACAAACAATTATCTACTTTGAATTTGGACTATGGATAAAAGCATGCTGAGGTTAAAGAACATGTAATGAAACTGATTATCATCATAAATTGGTTAATCTTTTCTTCCAGTTGCTAGCCAAGAACATTTGCCAAGAGATTAAAACTCTCGTATTTAATCTCACTTAAGAATCATGAACCATCCGTCTACATTTCTGTGATCAAATGCAATTCATCTTCTAGCCATACAATTTCGGTTCCTAAATTGACTAATACGATTTTCAGGTATATTTCTATCCTGAAGGTTCATCAAAACTCAATTTTCCCAAACCAAGTAAAGAACAATATCCTATTAATTCACAACTTTCCAATTTCGTGCTCTCTCGAGTGAAATCGGACTTTTTAGATGTACATTAATGTAGGTCACACACCAATGCAGTAGAAACAAGAATTAAAAGAACAACATGGAAGAAAAAGATGGAAAACCATGTAATTAATAATCAAAATTCATCACAAGTGTTCATAACCTCAGCAAGGAAGGGAATTAGCCACTCATTTGTGGATTAATCATCATAAAACGAGTGTTAATCATACAAACAATTGAGTTAAAGAAGAAAGAAAGAGATAAAAAACCCTGAACTTTTCGTCCCTCAACTGCCTGTAACCCACGTCCTTGCTCCACCAAGTCTGAATTATGAAAAATACACTTAAGTGTTCTATTTATACTAGTGGGAATTTTTCCCGGAATAATGAGCAACGTGTCACGGAGTGCATCGTGGAGCACTGCCTCCGTGACACGCCATGAACGCGGACCCTCATTGGAACTGGGGGTCCGGGAATTTAAACACCAACGTGGCATGGCGTGCAACGCGGAGGCTAGCCATCGTGCCACGGAGCAGACGCGAACCTCCACTAGAAATTTGATGAATTTTCACCCTCCAGGCAGAATGCCTCCGCGATGGCAGCGTGACATGGCTCCATCGCGGAGCCCCTTTAATTCATGCAGTCCTATGCCTTTTTCGTTGCCCACATCCAAGTCCAACTCCGATATCATCCAACATGCATTTTAGCTTCTGAAAATCACATTTTTCCTACAAAACAATTCTAATCATGTTGGTTAGTATAAATTCACTTTTTATCACCAATTACATGAAAATGTATACACATTGCTAGATAAACAAGGCGAAAATGATACTTTTGAGTATCACTTGGGCATATAAATCTGCCCAAGATCAAAGCATTCGTCAGTCCAAAAGACAACTACAAACTCGTAATGACCATATTATGTTCGGAAAGCCGCCTTCAGGGTATCACTCTCCTGAACTCTGAGCTGATGATACCTAGATTTGAGATGTATCTTCGAGAAACACTTAGCGCCTTGAAGCTGATCAAATATATCATCGATCTTGGGTAAGGGATACCTGTTCCTGATTGTGACTTTGTTAAACTGTAGATAATCAATGCACATACGAAGGGAACCATCTTTCTTCCAAACAAATAATACTGGTGCGCCCCATCGAGACTGGCTCGATCTAATGAAACCGTTTTCAAGAAAATCCTTTAACTGATCCTTCAACTCTTTTAGCTCGGATGGAGCCATCCTATAGGGAGGAATAGATATAGGCTACGTATAGGGAAGGAGGTCAATACCGAAGTCAATCTCTCGCTCGGGAGGAATACCTAGAAAATCATCTAAAAAAGACCTCTGGATACTCATGTACTACTGGAACTGACTGGATAGTCTAGGTCTCAGACTCAACATCTTTGACCCTAACCAAATGATACATGCAACCCGTGAAAATCATCTTCTTGGCCTTGAGGTAGGAAACGAAACGACCTACAGGCACAGCTGAACTACCCTTCAATTCTAAGACTGGCTCACCCGGGAATCTAAACTCTACTGACCGGTTCCTCCAATTAATGGAAGCATATCAAGCACACAATGACGAGAATAACATCAAAATCAGTCATGACTAACTCTATCAGATCTGCTGAGGTGGCCTTATGGAAAATCAATACCGAGCAATTTCTATACACCCGTCTAGCTATAACTGAGTCACCTACCGAAGTAGAAACTGAGAAGGAATCTGTCAAGACATCGGGATTGACTCCGAAGCTACTGGCTACATAAGGTGTCACAAAGGACAAGGTGGCCCCTAGATCTAACATTGCATAAACATAAACATGGAAGAATCGTAACATACCAGTAACCACATTCGAAGAGACCTCCTGCTCTTGACGGGATGCTAGGGCATAGAATCTGTTTGGGTGTTGACCGCCAGCTGCACTAGTAGATGCCCCCTGATGTGCTGAGCGAGGGGGTGGGTTTCCTGAGCTAGAAGCTGGGCCACGGCCCCCAACCTGATCCTGTCTCACTACTACAAAATCTCTAAGCATGTGTCCGAATTGCCCGTACCCAAAACATGCATCCAAACCTGCCAAGAACTGGCCTGAATTCCCTCAGCCACATCTGCGACAAGCTGGAACACCTGAATCTGCGGGTCTGCTGCTCTATCCCCTCAAGCCTGATGCTTACCCTCGGTGATCATTCCTAGGCCAAGATGGCACACTTAAGGCTGATGAAGCTGGGGCGGATGATCTCAAGTGGGTCTGCTGACGATCGCCGGACCCCTGTTAGGAGAATCTATGGCCCTCTGTCCTGGCCCTCTTGGCCTCTCTCTCTCCCTCGAATGTGCCACCTCCATCTGCTGGGCGTACAACACCATCCGAGAGAAGTCCATATCCTGATGGAGCATAGCAATCTTGCATTCCTTATCTAAGTAACCTTCTATCCCATGCACAAACCTGCTCACTAGCGCCCTCTGGTCAGCCACTAACTCAGGAGCATACTTTGATAGGCGGGTGAACTCAAGGGAATACTCTAGTACCGTCATCCTCCCTTGCTTTAGATTTATGAACTCCATTTCCTTTAGCTCCCTTATCTCCCAAGGGAAGAACCGATCCACTAATGCAACATGAAACTCTTCCCAAGTGACTGAACCCTCTCCAGCAACTCTTTTGTCTTTCCACTGGTGGAACCAAATATACGCAACCCCCTTTAACTGGTAGGAGGCCAACTATGCTCACTCTACACTGCTCACCCCCCATAACCTGGGTGATCTTGACAATCTCATCAATGAAGTCGTGTGGGTCCTCTTCTACCTTGGACCCCAAAAACTCCGGCAGGTTCATCCTCAAGAAGTCCCTGACTCGAACTGCCTCCGCATTGCCATTTTGCGGAACATGCGCAACGGCCTGCTGATTGACCTGGGAGGTTAAGGCCAGTGCTAGCATCTGAATGGAAACTCGGAACTCAGTGTGGGCGGCTGGCTCCGGTGCTTGAGGCTCCTTAATTGATGGGACCTGCTGATGCCCACGACCCATTCCATTCTCGTGACCTTCACCGTCTCCATTTCTCCTTCCATTCATCCTTCGAGGATCAAGGATTTTGCAATAACGAATAGCACGAATTAGAGGAATGGAAAGACTCTTCATCGCACGACATAGATCATGAAAGATGGGAACATTTCCTAGAATGTTTCGTTGCCTCTTCGTCATTAACGCGACTTTAAGTCACCCTATGACACTTCAAACATATGGATCTGATACAAAGTTTGTCACGACCCGAGTGTAGACCCGAATTGTAGACACGGGACAAGGGACCCCGAGAGACCCCTAGTCAACCCATGGAATAAGAATTCACTAACCCATTCAATAAACATGAGGAAAACATAATTATAAAATAAACGGAAGTCTAACTTAACATAATGATAGAATAAACATCTTAAGATGAATACATGTCTAAGTCTGATAAGCCTCTAATCTGGACGAGCTGATGGGAAAATGCCCCCAACTAGCTCAACAATATTGAAACTCAAAGTAAAACCAAGATAACTGAAAGTCTAGTCGTCGAAAGATGAGGACTCACCAACCAAGCAGGTGATAATTCTTATAAGAAGCTACGAACGGGGCTGAACCTGTGATACGGATCCTGCTTCAGGAAATGATACAGCATAAAAAGTATGTGGTCAGTACGTGGAATGTATCGAGTATGCAAGGTAAATAAAGCTGATTTGATTATATCAATTATTTAAAACCATTCATACATATAATAAGCTTTTAAGAGTAAGTAGAAAGCTATATGCATTCATTATGAAATCGCACTCTTATTATAATGTGTTCATGCATGGTTTAGAACCTCATAACTGACTCGAATGACTCAAAGCTATCACATAACATTTATATCAAAAGTTGAACAATGTGTCAAACTTTTCTTGTTGAAAATGCATGCATAACATAATTATCATGAGTAATGGATATGTAAATTCGAATGATATAGACAGTGGGAGACTCGTCACTTAACCAACATACCACAATAGAGCTTACGTGGTCCCGACTATTATACTCAAGTGGGCAGAGCCATCCAAAACCTTGAGGGTTAAGAACGCTACCATGATATTGATATCAAGCTGAAAGGGGCCATTCGGGCCGAGGATGGCTTACAAGGGAGGTCCCAATAATATAATAGAATCAACCTACGTTGGCACATAGTTCTGGGCATAATGTTATCGACCCTTAGCACGCTCAGTGATAGACTCTTCTCCCAAAACATGAAATGCTCTACATCGTACAAATACAAAGCTCAACATCGTCTAGTGACGAAGCTCAATATGCAATCATGCACAAAATCAACATCGTACGAAACGAAGCCAAACATTGTCTATTTACAAAGCTCATCATGAAATCATGCATACACTAGACATCATATAAATATGAAGCTCAAAAATATCATTTCGGCAAAGCTTAGAATGAAATCATGTTTAGACTTAACATCATGTGAAATGAAGCTTAACATTGTCCTTGACAAAGCTTGACAATAACATGCTTAACAATTAGGGATTTATGCATAGAGAAGGCTTTACCTTGAAACATACCACAAGCTAAAATTCATAATAAGGGTTAAAGGAAAATTTCATCTCAACCATGTGGTAAGCTTATGTCGGGAAAATAACAATTTGAAATCATCATTTGGGCATAACCCAAAGCTCTACCATACTTGGGTCTATTTAATCTTCTTTGAAAACATCATCAAAATCATGGGTAAGGTTGAAAACATATTTTTCATCATATATTCCATTATCATCTCATTTTCCACAATCACTTCTATTATGAACAATCCACACATGGGCATTTTAGATTCAATTTTTAGAAAAACAATTTTTTTGTAAAGGAATTTAAGGTAGAATTTGCCCAAGCTCAGTAAATCACCAATATCAACTCAATTTAATCATACACATGAGTAGAGATGCAAGAACATACAATTGAATGAGAACGCATACTTGATCATCATAAACCAATCACAAATTGATTGGGACTGGGCATGGGTGTGGAAGGAAGCACTCACTCATAGCCTTACATACCTGGGATTGAAGAATCCTAGCTCTTCCTAATTGCCTAGCTGAGGTTCCAATTGGAAACCTTGAGAATTCACCTTGATTCTTCTCCTCAAACCCCCAACCTTGCATGCATGAAAGTAATGGACTAAGATGAGTTTTTATCTGCTAAAAACCCTCTATTACGAGCTTAAAACGTTGTAGTATAGGCCCTTAGAACTTAGGAATTATGGAAAAGCCCTTATTGAAATCACTGAAAATGACTGTCACGGGTCCCTAACGAATGACCCCACTACTCGTCACCATGGCACACGGTCCGTTGGTTCGCTCGTTAAGTTCAATGAATAACTGGTCTGCTGGGGCTCCTAACGAGTGACATGACGACTCATCCCCAGCAGCCCCGACTCATTGCCACTTCCCATCAAGTGTACTGGATCAATTTTCCAATCTTCCTCTAGAACCACCCCACGACTAACATGATGACTCGTGGTGTCTGACCATGAGTCATTACATCACCCGTGGGGACCTCGAGTCCCTCATCCTTCCTAGCATTCCCACGAGTCACCTGACGACTCGTGGGGTCTCCTCACGAGTCGTTTAGTGACTCATTCTGCAAACTACTGCAATATTTTCCAGTTTTTTTTCTCAGATTCACTTTCAGGTCTGATTCTAAATTCCCGGGGTATAACAGTTGTAGTTCAGTTCAGTCCAAATGTAGGAATCCACAGTGTTACTCAGAATTTGTCAGCCGATCAGTTGACTATAGAAACTCTTAAGCTGTCTGTGTTACCTCCTAGCTATTAGAATCAGATTCAAAATTCAGTTTATTAGTCCTCTATTCGGTCGTGACACTCTATATATATAGCTCTGACTAGCCTAAGGACCCCATTTTTATATTACATATTGTTCTTAGATGGTTATGACGCTTCGAGATAAGCAACTCTAACTAGTATGGAACCCAGTTTCAAAATTTGGCCCGATAAGACTCTCACGGTGCTTTTAGATATGTATACCTGACTAGTCTTTTGAGCCCCAGTTAAGAGCTCTTAGCCTAGTATTCAGTCTAGGACTAATCAGTGGGAGTAGGACTTAGCATTGAGTGGACTGGGGTTCCAATGCACCTAGGTTCCCATAACTACATTGCCAACGTAGGTTACATTATTTATCAGCCTGATTGACCCTAGACTTTTATGATCACCCTGTACATGCCTTTATACCCTGGAAAGGTATATTGGGTCCTACCGGTGGGGCGTATACATCGGACTCCACGTGGCTATATGTTGGTTATAGACTCTTCCACTAGTCAGCTCAGTTCAGTCTTAGATTAGTCAGTTCAGATCAGTTCAGTACAAAACCTCAAACTCAGAATTTCAGACATAGGGCATGTCTTTGACCATTAGACAGGGTCATCTTGACCATCTTAGTTTACTTCAGCTATTTTAGTGGTCATTTCATGTCGTTTCAGTTCAGTTATGTATATCTAGTATTATGCTGCTTACTCAATACATTCGAAGTACTGACGCATACCTTTTATGTTGTATCATTTTATGATACAGCCGCAGGTTCTTAGACTCGGCGCCGTTAGCTGACCTCGCTCAGACTTTTCTCAGCAGCTACATTGGTGATTCCTCATCCTTCGAGGACGAAGATTATTTCCTTCAGCTCAGTTTATTTTATTTAGATTAGGAGTTAGCTGGGGGCTTGTCCCAGCAACTCATCAATTAGAGTGGCTATCAGACTTAACATGTTACTTTCAGACTTTTAGTTTTGTTCTGACAATTTTAAACTTTAGTGATTCAGTTTATTTTCCTATATAAATGTTTTATGATAGTATTTTAAAGCTTCCGCAAATTATGTTTACTTAGAATGCCAGTGTATGATAGATCAGGGGTTGACTTGGGGTTGTGACTCCAAGTACCATGTCCCATCCAGGGTATAGACTCGGGGCATGACAAACTTGGTAGCAGAGTCATAGGTTAAGAGTATCCTCGAAATGTCTGAAAGCCGATCGAGTAGAGTCCTTTTCATGGGTGTGAAGTGCGCCACACTTATGACGAGGAGGCGATGAGATGTTATTAGGAAAACTCTTTTTTGTTCATACTCTTTATCGTGCATTAAAGTTCAATTCCATAAATGTTCTCCTAACTCGTGCTCTGTTTCATTTCAGTGAATCATGCCTCCCAGACACGGTAATGGAAGAAGGACCGACAACTCCAACCGACCTTCCCCACCAGCTCCAGTAGCCCTTCAGGACAACACAATGTCCACCGCGAATTTTAGGGTGGCTATCCAGCTGCTCTCTTAGACAGTCACCAATTAGGTGAACCAACAGATGGTTCTGGTGAACACATATGGGTCTGCAGCAGCTGCTAAGGTGCAGGACTTCACCCGAATGAACCCTCCATCCTTTCAGGGATCCAAGGTGGGGGAGGACCCCCAAGAGTTCATGGACGATATTAAAAAGATTACCCGCATAATGGATGTCATCTCCTCTGAGAGTGTTGACCTGGATGCCTACCAACTAAAAGGGGTAGCCCAGGTCTGGTATGAATAGTGGAAAGAGGGGCGGACAGTAGGAGCAGGACCGGTGGAGTGGGAGGAGTTCAACACAACCTTCCTAGATAGATTTGTCCCTCGTGGGCGGCTAGCGGGAGTAGGACCGGTGGAGTGAACACAACCTTCCTAGATAGATTTGTCCCTCAAGAGCTTGGGGAGGCAAAAGTGGCTAAGTTCATGAACTTGAGACAGGCAACAAAACAGGAGAAGAACATGCATTGGAGTTCACCAGGCTATCTAAGTACACTCTAGAGATAGTAGTCGAGTCAAGGACTTTTATGTTGAAATTTGTGAGTGGAGTGTGAAACCTAGTCCTCACTGCAATGCTTATCAAGGACATCTGTCATGACCCGAGAGCACATCCGGATCTTAGACATGGGACAAGGAAACCCAAAAGTCTACAATTCGACCCATGGCATAATCATCGCACACACTAAACACAAGAAATATCTAACATCATGAACCAGCAAAAGGAATAACAAAAGTATAATATGATCCATAAGGACAATTTATCAATACTTAAATACAACGCTGAATCTGTCTACATAAGTCTGAAAGCCATCTAACAAACTGATGAGTTGCTACGACAAGCCCCTAGCTAACTCGAAAAGTCTGAAAACTGAAAACATGATAAAATAAGAATATAAACCACGTCCTCGGAAGATGAGAACTTACTGCTAGCAGCTGGAAGACAAGGAAGAGTATCTAGTCACATGGCTGGACCTGGAGACCTGAATCTATATCATAAAATGATATAGCACAAGAGGCGTGCGGTCAGTACTTGGAATGTACTAAGTATGCAGGAAAGTAAACAAATAACTCATAAACATCAATATACAAATAGGGAGTACTATAAATCACCGGATCAGTAATAAAACCGAAAAGAGATACAACAATCTATATGATATCCACATACTCATATAAACATAATCACATTGTAAGGACATGCATTGTTACAAGTTCAACTGGGGCACAAAGGTATTGATCTTAATGACACGGGGATGCAAAGTCATGACTGATATCAGAAGGGACCTCGACTGTCCAAGGGAAACATTCTCACTAGCGAAGATCCCTGACTTTCGAAGGCAGAGAAAGCTTTGATGTAAGAAGCCACTTACTAGCTAGGGATGTTAGTCCCGATTGGCTAGGGAGATATTCTTGCTAACGAGAAATCCCGACTAACTAGGGAAATACTCTTGCTAACGAGAAATCCCGACTGACTAGGGAAATACTCTTGCTAATGAGAAATCCCGACTGACTAGGAAAATACTCTTGCTAATGAGAAATCCCCACCAACTAACGCTAACCTAAATCGCAACAGCTAATCAGAGACAAAGGGACATTTACTGATTTTCATCATACAAAATTCTTATCAACAGGGTGGGGGCTACTTTCTAATAACATCAAGCCCAACAGTTGCAATATCATTCTCATGCGTTATCATCGTTATTCACCTAATCATGGAGTCCAATTTGTAGCTATCTCAAGCATCTCTTGCTAACAAGCATTCTACAGGGTCACATTATGCATATACTATCATGACGCTCCGAACTCCAAGTTCATCTCATTAACATGTAATATGAGGTCATGCATAGTTTATAAATACAACTCATACTCTATCAAGATATATGACTTCTCTTAGTTAGATCTACAACATTCCACACACTTTTCACAATCACTCCCTTGTGAACTCTTTAGCCACGGGCATTTTTAGATTTCGAGATTTTTATGAAAAAAATTTTAGTAAGGAAAAACGATATAGAATCCGCCCAAGTTTCGTAATTCAACAATGGAGATGAAATATTATCATGCCCAAACAATTAAATCTAGAACATTATGATGGCACATAATATACTTCAATTACTCAAACACACAACTTTTACTCAATCGGACATGGTCATCACCATCATAATCAAGTCATTAGGGTTAGTTTAGCAATATTCCCACGCTTTCATAATGATCAAGAATTTCTACGGTAGTTTAAGGAGAAATGAACAACTTTCTTTCAACACTTAATTCGAGTTAGGATGACCATACTAGACCCATACATACTCAACCCATACTTCTACAATTTCATCATTTTCATACATGAATATTTAATCAAATAATAAGAAACATCATTCATTGCTCAAGCCAATTTATGAACGACATGTCACCCTTATGCATTCCCAGCATATAACCCACATCCCAAATAACCCATCACATCAACATTTGAAAAGAATTCCATCATTGCAGTAATTATTAGCTTCTAAGAAAAGAATGCGGAAGAAATTACCCATTATTCAAACCCTCGATCATGATATTCTAAAAATATTAAATTGGGTTCTAATTGAAAACATTTTGGAGCACAAGGATGGAAGGATATCCTTGTTGAAGTCCCGCATACCTGGTAAACGAAAATCCCGCTTTATTATCTTCCTTGAAGCTTGAAGAACACCTTGGTGAAACCCCTTGGATATTTGAGAAGAGAGGAGGAAGAAAGAGATTGAGAGAATGAGGGTTTGGGTTTAGGAAAACCCTTAAAAACGTCCCCAACAATACCCAAAACAACATCACTTTAAATCTAGGAGCATGGGATTTTACAAACCTACCCCTGAGAAAGTTTGAAAAATTGCCCAAACTGATGCCAAAACTCACCTGACGAGTCGTTGTCCCACCCAACAACTAGTTAGGTCCACTTGTCAGGTATCTTGAAAATTATTGATGCTTCAAGTCACGACAAACATAACGACTCGTCACCAGCTCCCACGATTCGTTATGTCCTTTCATTAAGTTCACTAGATATTTCCTTAAAACCAAAGCTTCTCCCTCCTAACGACTGACGTAATGAGTTGTTTCCAGGAAAGACGACTCGTCAGGTCATCAGTCTCCACTAGCTCGGCTCACCTCCCTTGACTGCTCCCCCACGAGTCAAACCATGACTCGTGGGGTCACCTAACGAGTCATTCCCTGACTCGTCCTGCAGTAAATTTCTGCTGACTTTTTCTGCTGCACTTCTTCTAACTCCAGGGTTTGATCTTTAGGACTTTAAGGGTGTTACAACATCGATATCTCCAGCCTTATTATTCATGCCCAGCAAATTGAGGCAGAGAAACTGATGGACATGGAGTGAAAGAACAAGAGGGCAAGAACTAGCCAGTCAGAGTATAACCATTAGAGGTCTGGTAGTTGTAGCCGCCCACAGTAGCAACAGAAATAGCAGCAGAGAGCCCCAACACCCATCTCAGCCAGCGCCCCAACCTTTCGGTCCCGCTAGGATCGGAGGGGTGGAGCATCTGGCTCTTAGTCCCAGAGCTACAATGCCAGCAACAGGTATCCATCTTGCCCTAAGTGTGGCAAGAACCATCTGGGAGAGTGTTTTTAGGGTCGAGAGGGTTGTTTTGGTTGTGGAAAGCTTGATCATTGACTTAAAGATTGCCCGTCAGCTAGACGAGGGATAGCACAATCCACCACATCAACAGCTCCAGAAGCCTGACCAGCTCAGCAGGCCCACACATTAGGTACAAATGGCAGTCAAAGCCAAAATTGTTTTTATGCATTGTCTTCTCGTCAGGACTAGGAGAGCTCACCTGACGTAGTCACGGGTATGTTATGCCTCTTTCATCTTGACGTGTATGCCCTACTAGATCCAGGAGCCACACTATCGTTCGTGACTCCCTATGTAGCATTCCAGTTTAATATCAATCCAAAGGTCCTCTCAGAACCATTCTCAGTATCCACCCCAGTAGGTGAGTCAGTTAGAACCAGTCAGGTGATAGAAACTGCCCAATCTCAGTATTCAACAAATTCATTCCAGCTGACCTTGTAGAGTTAGACATGGTCGACTTCGACCTCATCCTTGGCATGGATTGGTTACGCTCCAGTTATGCCTCAGTCCACTACAGAACTAGGGTCATCAGGTTTCAGTTCCCCAATGAGCCAGCACTAGAATGGTCGGGCAGTAGTTCAGCTCCAAAGGGTAGGTTTATGTCCTACCGTAAGGCCGGGAAGCTTATTTCTAAGGGATGTATTTACCATCTAGTACAGGTCAAGGATTCCGACTCTGAGACCCCAACTATCCAGTCAGTCCCTATTGTTAGTGAGTTTCCAGATGTGTTCCCGAAGATCTTCCTGGAGTTCCTCCTGAACTGGAAATTGACTTTGGCATAGACCTTATTCCAAATACTCAGCCCATCTCTATCCCACCTTACAGAATGGCTCCAGTTGAGATTAAGGAGTTGAAGGAGCAGCTAAAAGACCTTCTTGACAAGGGTTTTATCAGACAAAGCATCTCTCCCTGGGGTGCTCCAGTACTATTCGTGCAAAAGAAAGACGGTACCCTTAGAATATGGATTGATTACCGTTAGTTGAACAAGGTCACAGTCAAGAATAGGTATCTCCTACCCAGAATTGATGACCTGTTCGACCAACTTTAGGGAGCTAGCTCTTTCTCAAAAATAGATCTCAGGTCGGGGTATCACCAACTAAGAGTCAGAGAGTGTGACATATCGAAAACAGCTTTTAGGACTTGATATGGACTCTACGAGTTTGTGTTATGTCCTTCGGACTAACAAATGCCCATGTAGCCTTTATGGACCTGTTGAATAGAGTCTTCAAGTAGTATCTACATATGTTCATCATTGTATTTATCGATGACATTATGGTATATAAATGAGGAAGAGCATACTAATCACCTGAGGATAGTGCTTCAGATGGTCAGAGACCGCCAGCTGTTCGCCAAGTTTAGCAAGTGCGAATTCTGATTGAAGTTCATGACTTTCCTGGGTCATGTGGTCTCGGGTGAGGGTATTCAGGTTAATCCTCAAAAGATAGCAGCAAGGAAAGACTGGCCCAGACCTACCTCTCCAACTGAAATCAGAAGTTTCTTGGGTTTGGCCAGTTATTACAGATGCTTTATCGAAGGCTTTTCTTCTATAGCATCTCCACTGACTAGGCTGACTCAGAAAAAGGTGAAATTCCAGTGGTCAGATGCGTGTGAGAAGAGTTTCTAGGAGTTAAAAACTCAAATCACTAATGCTCTAGCTTTGACCTTACCAGAAGGAATAGATGGGTTGGTTGTGTATTATGACGCTTCCAGAGTTGGACTCGGTTGCGTTCTGATGCAATGGGGAAAGGATATAGCTTATGCCTCTAGACAACTCAAGGTTCATGAGAAGAATTATCCAACTCATGACATGGAGTTGGCAGCAGTAGTGTTTGCGTTGAAAATATGGAGACATTACCTATATAGGGCTCATGTTGATGTTTTCACCGATCACAAGAGCCTTCAATATGTATTCAGTCAGAAGGACCTAAATCTTCATCAGAGAAAGTGGTTAGAGCTCCTGAAGGATTGTGACATGAGCATGCTATATCACCCGGGCAAAGCCAATGTGGTGGTTGATTCTCTAAGCAGAGTATCTATGGGTAGTGTGGCCCATATTGAGGAAGGAAAAAAAGAATTGGCGAAGGATATTCATAGACTAGCTCGGTTTGGGGGTGCAGTTGGTTGGCTTAGCTGAGGGTGGAGTGGTGATGCAAAGCGGGTCAGATTCCTCTTTGGTGGTTGAAGTTAAGTCCAAATAGGATGAAGATCCCATTTTACTTAAACTTAAGAAAGCAGTTCTCAGGAAAGAGGTTGAGGCTTTCTCCAAAGGGGGAGATGGTGTGCTCCATTACCAGGGTAGATTATGTGTACCGAATGTCGGTGACTTGAGACAATAAATATTGGTTGAAGCACACAGCTCGAGATACTCCATCCACCCTGGTGCTACTAAAATATACCGCGATTTGTGGGATATTTACTGGTGGAACGTCAAGAAGAGATACATCGCCGAATTCGTAGCTAAGTTCCCAAACTACCAGCAGGTGAAAGTAGAGCACCAAAGACCAGAAGGTATGACCCAGGATATCAGCATACCCACGTGGAAGTGGGAAAAAGTAAATATGGACTTTATTACAGGTCTACCTCAAACTCATCGGCAACATGATTCCATATGGGTAATAGTAGACCGGATGACTAAGTTAGCACATTTCCTCCCAGTTAAAACTACAGATTTAGCTGAGGACTATGCGAGAATTTACATTTGGGAGTTGGTCTGGCTTCATGGGGTGCCATTATCTATCATCTCTAACAGAGGTACCTAATTCACCTCACATTTCTGGAAGTCTATTCAGAAAGGACTTGGTACCCAAGTCCAGCTTAGCACATCTTTTCACCCGCAGACATGGGCAAGCTGAGTGGACTATTCAAACCTAGAAGATATGTTGAGAGCATGCACGATAGATTTCAAGGGCAATTGGGATGACCACGTGCCTCTTATCGAAGGTGCATGTCTCCTATTGGATGGTTTGAGGTTGGTGAAGCTACAATAATCGGGCCAGACTTGATTCATGAAGCTATGCAGAAGGTACAGCTCATCCGAGAAGGATTGAAAATAGCCCAGTCGATGTGAGGAGAAGAGAGTTGGAGTTTGCAGTTGATGACTAGGTTTACTTGAAAATTTCACCCATGAAAAGGGTGATGAGATTTTAGAAGAAAGGAAAACTCAGTCCCAGGTATGTGGGACCTTGTAGAATTTTGAGGCGTATCGGCAATGTAGCCTATGAGCTAGAATTACCTTCAAAGTTGGCATTTGTGCACCCAGTATTCCATGTGTCTCTATTGAAGAAGTGAATTGGTGATCCAACTTTAGTTGTACCATTATATAGTGTGGGGGTGAAAGATAGTATCTCTTATGAAGAAGCCCCAATTCAATTTCTTGACCATCAGGTTCGTAAGTTGAGGAACAAAGAAGTAGCTTTATCAAAGTCTTGTGGAGGAATCAGCAGGTTAAGGGAGCTACGTGGGAGGCCGAATCAGATATGATGGCCAGATACCCACATTTGTTCTCTTCCTGCTCAGTTTCAATTTAAGGTACCAATTTCCTCCCTAAAACTCATTTCAGTTCATGTGTTCCAGTTTCTTTCATGTAATTGAAAATGTGTATGATTAGTGAATTCAGTTCAGACTTGTAGTTCAGTGCGGAGGTACTCATTCCGTTAGTTTTTATTCTTTACGGACAGTATTTGAATATAGTGATTGTAATTCTTTGCTTTTCTATTTATTTTACAACATTCGAGGATGAATGTTCCCAAGGAGGGGATATTATAATGCCCCTAAAACTCAAAAACTAGACCTAGGAGTTGAAACGGAGAAAATAGGAATTTCTACACCAGATCACAGAACGTGTCGTCTTGTGACGCATCGTGGTCGGCCATGAGTTGTGAACTAACTCGTGAAGAAGGGTCCGGACTTGGTAGAAAAAGTTGGAAAAAATGGAGTGACCACGAGTCATGGTCAACAGCACGATCCGTTAGGTGACCAGTGGCCAGTAGTTGATTAAAGACTCAGAGGAAATTTAGCAGTGCACTTCACGATTAGTCACCACGAGTCATGGTCCAAGCTATGATTTGTTAGGTGACCCATGGTCGGAAATAGTTAGGAGGGTAATGATGTTGGCAGTGTAGTTGATGAGTGGATCACCACGAGTCGTAGGGTACAACACGAGTTGTGGAGTCCCTCATACTGACCAATAGGGATTCTGCGCAGTGGACTCAATGACCATGACCACGAGTCGTGGTCACTAGGCACGAGTCATAGGGTTCCCCGTGGGGACTAGCAGTCAGTTTTTCCTGCGAATTTCCTAAGGGTGCTTCGGTAATTTCCTAACCTTCTAGATCCTAAATTAAGTCATTTTTGGGTTATTTTGAAGGGATTTAGAGGGGCAAAACGGTTTTCCCCCTCATTCCCACTCAACTTCAGAAGAAAAAAAATACCATAAGCTTTCCTCTCAAGCAAGACTAGGGTTTTTCCTCCATTGCAGCAGTCCAAGCTTCCTTCTCCAAGGAAATTCTAACTCAGGTATGTGGAAATTCAACAAGGGATAGTTCTTCCCTTGTGTCCCTCAAAACCCTTCTCTAATTTCTCTATAAATCCTAGCCCTGAGCTTTCGAATGTGAAGAGAATATATGTCAGTTTTCTTTGAATTCACATAGAATGATATCCATGATTATTTTAGACATGATTTCCATCAGTTCATGATTAAATTGATGTTATTCCCAGAAAAGTGAATTCTAGCCCTGAACTTTTGATGGAGGTTGAATTATATGTCAGATTCCTTATAGCTTGTGAAATATGCTTTAAGCTGTTTGTTAGATATTTTTTATTATTTAGATATCGTGTAATTGCTCTCCCAGTAAGAACGATTTTTTCCCTATTGTTGAATGAAAATACCTATAATTCTGCTGGTTGGATTAGAATTCCTTATTGCTTGATTTTAGCCATATTGTGGATTCCTGTATTGCTAGAATAAGTTGAAATCTCTATTAGCTGCTTAGTAGTTCAGTTTAGTCCGAATGTAGGAATCCACAGTGTTACTCGAAATTTATCAGCGAATTAGTTGACTATAGAAACTCTTGAGGTGTCCGTGATACCTCTCAGCTATTAGAATCAGATTCAGAATTCAGCTTATTGATCTGCTAGGCAGTCATAACACTCTACATATATAGCTCTGATTAGCCTTAGGACCCCAGTTTTATATTACAGATTGTTCTTAGATGGTTATGACTCTTCTAGATATGCAGCTCTAACCAGTCTAGAACCCAGTTTTAGAAACTGGTCCGATAAGACTCTCAGGGTGCTTTCAGATATGTATACCTGACTAGTCTTGGGCCCCAGTTTTGAGCTATCAACCTAGTATTCAGTCTAGGACTATTAGTGGGAGTAGGACTTAGCACCGAACAGACCGGGATTCCAGCGCACCTAGGTTCTCAGAACTATGTTGCCAGCATAGGTTACAGTATTTATTGGCCTGATTGGCCCCAGACTTTTATGATCACCCAGTTCTTGCCTTTATACCCTAGCAAGGTATATTGGGTCCTACCAGTGGGGCGTATACATTAGACTCCACATCTAGCTCACGTGATTATATGTCGGTTATAGATTCTCCCACTAGTCAGCTCAGTTCAGTCTTAGATTAGTCAGTTCAGATCAGTTCAATACAGAATCTCAGACTCAGAATTTTAGACTTAGGGCATGTCTTTGACCATTAGACAGGGTCATCTTGACCATCTTAGTTTACTTCAGTTGTTTCAGTGGTCATTGCATCTCATTTCAGTTCAGTCATCTATATCCATTATTATGTTTTCTCCTACTTACTCAGTACATTCGAAGTACTGACGCATACCTTTTATGTTGTATTGTTTCATGATACATCTGCATGTTCTCAGATTCAATGTTGTTAGCTGACCTTGCTCAAACATTTCTCAGCAGCTACATTGGTGAGTCCTCATCCTTCGAGGACGAAGATTATTTCCTTCAGCTCAGTTTGCTTTATTTAGATTTGGAGTTAGCTGGGAGCTTGTCCCAGCAACTCATCAATTGTAATGCCTATCAGACAAAAATATGTTACTTTCGGACTTTCAGTTTTGGTCTGACAATTTTAAACTTTAGTGATTTAGTTTATTTTCCTATATAAATGTTTTATGATTGTATTTTAAAGCTTCCACAAATTATGTTTACTCAGAATGCTAGTGTATGATAGACTAGGATTGACTTGGGGTTACTTGTGACTCAAAGTACCGTGTCCTGTCCAGGGTGTAGACTCGGGGTGTGACAACCCCCCCCCATATCCCTCCTTTTTCTCCAACTTCATCTTTGTTAATCAAGAGCCACCCTTATAACTCCTGTGGTTTTCACATTTTGCCTCATTTAAGCAAGGGGTAACATCTTTCAGTATTCTTTCTCTTTTGATGATTCTAGGTTTCTCGACCCATCATTTCATTCGTTTTTTATCACAATCTTGTGCTACCTCCCATTAAAGCTCATCACATTTCTCCCCTTCTTGCAAACTCCCCAAACTTAGTCTTTTTGCCTCATATCTGTTGATTTCCTTATCTCTTCCCATTTCTTAGGCTTCTATCCCCCCTTTTTTTCATTCATTCATCACAAAAAGAAGCAATTAGGGAGGATGGGTACCAAAATATAGGATTACAACGGGACATTGGCTTGTAATGTAGTTTCCAATAAAAAGGGTCAAAGGCTCAACATTGGCTAGAAACGGAAGATGTTTAGGGAGGTCATTTTGGGTGAAGTGACTAGCAATAGAAAGCCTAAAATCATGTCCTAAGCGCAACTACCTCTAGGACTTCATCTTGAATAACACTTAGAGCAAGTTCTAGACAAACGTATATGCATGGGAATCATTCAATCAGCCTCACAACACAAGGCATCACACTCCAAGGAGTTCACACAATACATTGCCACAACTAAATTATGATTTCATGACCATTAAGCATGTGAATCAACAAGCCAAACAAGAAATGTGAAATATATGACAAGAGAGTGCTACATTTTTTTTCAATGCCTAATTTCTTCAAAACACATTTTTCATGCCACGAAAATTTTTCAGTGGTACCCTTCAAAAACAATTTCACAAGACTCAAAGACATGGAATTTTCCCTTAAGAAAGTCTCCTTATAATATATCATTGGGAAATGTCACCCGGTTCGACAATAGCAAAAGAAAGGAAAAAGAAATTGCTCCTCGGGAAGAACCGTGGTATAAAGAAAACCCTTGGAGTTTATTCACTACCTACTATTTACAAAGGTGAAACTCAGACTTGCACTAACAATTCAAGGATAATTTTTCATTTTATTTCATTCAGTCCATGCCCGACAAAGGCTCAACAACCACTCAACAAATATTAACCAAAAAGCACATGAGTGACACACTCATCCACCCCCAGCTGAAACAATACATTTCCCCTAATGTAAAAAGGATGGATAACAAGTTCAAGAGGACTCCTTGAAGGATCTAGTGGTCGGGGCAAGGAATCCATGAGTATGTGGCTTCATCAAAGTTCCATGAAGCAGTTTCAGCTACAAAAGGCATCAATGGACCAGGTGGGAGGTCAAGTGGTCTTCCTTGTCCGAAAATCACCCACTGATCTGGGAGAGTACTGAGCTCATGATAAGAAGTGGTGTCCACCCCATTGAGTCTCCATGATGGATCTATTTTGCTCACAGTGCACCTTCGATAGGGTGGTGGGCGGCTGTGGAATATCTCTTCATCGAATTCCAAAGGACTGTCATACCCCACACACCAATCATCTGGTGGGTTCCTGTGATCCTCAAGCTGGTCAGTAGGTGTTGTTGGCCGATGATAGAAATTCTTTGTACCTCACCACTTCACCCCTTATGGTAGTTACTTCGTTTTCTAAAACCTCAACCTTAGCACAGAGGCATCCCAACTTTTCTACTACGGTTGTACGGCCTTTTTGATGGCTTGCTGGATCATGGAAGGTATTTCTTTGGCCAATTTCTAAAATTAGTCATTATAAGCCTGGGCCATTTGTGCTAACTTCAATGGGTCTTTTGGTGTAGAGGAGTTGATTCTGATTGCTTGAGAAGACCCTTGGGTTGTGGTGGAGAACATGGAAGATGGAGGACTAATTCGGTCCACCGTCACTTTGGGTCACTTTGAAGCATGAGCATCCTTATCAGTTTTAGTGGCTAGTGAAATTACTCTGCCAGCCGTCACAGTTCTATCTGGTGGTTGGAATAGAGGGCATGAGGTCCACAGGCATAACATACTGATGGGGTTGGGATAAGGCAAAGAAGTTACCTTTTTCTTGTCTTTCCTTTTGAATTATTCTGCAATGATTTTCCCCACGTTGATATGTGTTTGATCCATGGTGTAGGCCACTACATGTGTTGTATTCTTGGAAGGGATAATCGTAGAACATACTAAGTCCAGCCACATACGAGCTTCAAATTTCAGATCATGACGGTAAATTATTCCTTGGGAATCAGCACACTGTGGTTGATCTCGAGCAATTATTTCAGTTACCCACTTAAATTGATTCCTTTTATCTTCCACCTTCCTTTTGAACTCTAAACTTGGCCAGGTTGGGTTATCCCAATAGATGGAATTGATTGCCTCTAGGGTGATCGGCATTTCTTGACCCTGCACTAGCACAAATGGAAGGCAAGGCATTGCGTCTACTCAGCCTCTGTGCTTGAAGATGCTTTGCCTTGCACTGTAAGAGGCATTGAACTCCCATACCAACTCGGGGAAGTACGGTCTCATGGATATGGTGAATGGACCCCAATCACGAATGCCAATCTGGTTGTAAATGTCCAAAAAGTAATGCTTGAAAGACGCCACCTTGAATTGAGCCTCTGTGATGATGGACTTGTTCTCCTTGAAGGATAAATAGTAAGCCTCCATTCTGTCAAGCCCAAAGTGAAGTTGCAAAATTCGCTGGGCCTCCTCAAGATCTGATTCGTGAGGGGCGGTGTTAGTCATTGGGGCTTTTCTTGTGCTTTGTCGTCTAGAGATGGACATGATGCTGCAAGACATGTTAGTGGCATACAAATATCTGAAAGGAAGGAAACAAGTAAACATAATTAAGGAACAAATTCAAAGGACCGAATGGTAGCTAAATTGAAGAAGCAAATTTCTAATGCAGGTAACCCTGGCAGAACACCGGTGAGACACAGGTGGCGATTCGACAAGCACCGGTGAGCCGCTGGCATTTGGCAGAAAACTAGGCAAAGGTATGTTTAGCGATGCCACACCGGCAAAGTACCGGTCCCGAACCTAAATGCCGGTAAAACACGGGTCTATGGAAGTGGCCTGTAGCCTTTTGCCTAAACCTGCATTTCAGCCAGTAATTAACCAACGGAACGCCCTTATCCAGCTAACAAAAATCTCTTCAAAATCATAATTCACCCATTCAGTTCTCATCATTATTATTTACATAATCATCCCAACCAAAATAAAATTTGACAATTTTCCCTTAAGAAAGATATCACCCTATCCATCATTGGGAAAATCGTGCCTTCGGAGCACATGAGGCTACTCAAACTTCACCCCCCACTAGAATCTCAAGCATACTAGTCATGAAGCATGGTTACTAAAGAAGACACCCACATTAACATTAAACAATGAATCACCACCTCCAACATCCATAATATATAAATTATTCACACAAGGAAAAGCAGAGAATGGGAGATGGGGGCATGAACATGAACAATATCTATTCTACCATGCTTGAATTCAAATTCATTTTCTCGATTTAGACAAAGCTAGGCTAGGAGTCACATACCAAGTTGGGCGGTGAGAATAAGTAGGAAAATGAAAATCTTGTAACTTTCCCAAATATGGTATCTTCAAAGTGAAGGGTAATGAGGTGAGATGAGAAGGATGATGGAGGAGAGGTTTTAAATGCTAGAAGAGGGGAGGTGATCAGGCAAGAGTAAGGTGGGTATTAATGGTGTTAGGTTGGGAAGGTGGGTTTTGGGATGTTAAAGAGTGGTGGGAATTTTGATAAGAAGATGGAGAAAAGGGTTTTTATTTTGTAGTTGGGGAGAGGTTTGACTGGAAATCCCAAGGTTGGGTCGGTCAACACTTGAAATGAAGTTCTTACCTTGACCTACACTTAACTAGTGATCTCTAGTGACTACTGGTGGTTTGCTAGTTTAACCATCGGTGACCATCATCCTTTCAGTTCATTGTCTTGTAATTGGCGTTTGATCGGTAATTCTAGGGTTTGGCATCGACGTTTCGCAGGTTGGGTCACTGATTCTACCCTAACACCTAGGTGTACTGGTTTGAACCAGCGCCTATCTGGTAGTTCACGTAATTTCATCGGTGTTATGCCGGTGAGTCGCCGATTTTCTCTCATTTTATCCAATTTTCTGCTTTCTATGGGTGACAAGGCAGTGCCTCGCACTTGTGCACTGGTGTTTCGCCGGTCTAGCGCAGTGCCTACCCTGTTCTTTCCACCTTGTTTCACATCCAGCCCACCTACAAAACAAAAAAAAAACAAAAACATGAAAGTGCTCAAAGTAAAAATTCTTGGGTTACCTCCCAAGAAGCGCCTTAGTTAATGTCATGGATCGGCAGATGCATTTTTTCTTCTATGGTTCGTCCAAGTACATGACCTCACTTGGTCAACCTCATCCAATACCCCCAAAACTTCTTCACCCTTTTCCCATTAACCTTAATTTTTGACCCAATCCCTCAAGTTCAATAGTACCGTTCCTAAAAACTTGGGACACCTTAAATTGACCTGACCATTTAGATTTTAGCTTCAATGGGAAAACCTTAGTCTTGATTTAAACAACAACACCCATTCTCTGGGGCAAAATTTTGATGTAGGATTTTATGATCATGGTAATGCTTCATGTGGTCCTTATAGATGGCAGCGTTCTCATATGCCCATTCTAAATTCATCCAACTCATGTAGATTTTCCGCTTCATCTGGGATGGCTTTCCTCCAATCAAGGTTCAAACTTTTCAGTGCCCATAGAGCCTCATTCTTTAGCTCAACGGGAAGGTGACAAGCTTTGTCAAAAACAAGCTAGTAGGGTGAGATTCCAATTGGGGTTTTATAGGCAGTCCGATACACCTATAAGGCATCATCTAGTTTCCAAGCCCAATATACTCTATTCACATTTACTTCTTTAGTCAGGATGGACTTGATTTCCCGATTGGAGACTTCTGCTTGCCACTAGTCTAAGGATGATAAGGGGTACCACTTTGTGTTTCACACTGTACTTAGTTAGCAAGGCACTGAACAAAAGATTACAAAAATGTGATCCCCCATCACTAATGATAGCCCTATGGGTGCCAATTCGTGAAAAATGTGCTTTTTCAAAAAGGTTGTTACGCTCGTCCCTTCATTATTGGGCAATGCCACAGCTTCCACCCATTTCGAGACATAAGCAACAGCCACCAATATGTACGTATTTCCATAAGAGCTCCCAAAGGACCTATAAAATCGATTCCCCATACATCAAACACTTCCACCTCTATGATTGGTGTCAAAGGAAGCTCATGTCACCTTGAAATACTTCCTATTTGTTGACACCGATCACATTGCTTAATAAAGTCATGGGCATCCTGATGAAGGGTAGGCCAATAAAATCCACACTATATACCTTGGCTACTGTCCTACCACTCCCATAATGCCCCCAACCGGTGAAAACTAACAAGCCTCGAGGATTGGCACCATTTTAACCTCTAGGACACACCTAAGAATTATACCAGCAGCCCAACAACAGAAAAGGTACGGATCATCACAATAGAACTTTTGAACATCATGCATGAATGTCCTCCTTTGATGGAAGGTCAACCCTGGAGGAGTGATATTACTTGTCAAGCAATTAGTAAAATCAAAAAACCAAGGTATTAAGTCATGGGTTATAGCCAAAATCCTTTCGTCAGGAAAGTCATCATTAATCTCCTCATGTGCCCTCACCTAACCATTTGTTTTCCAAGCGAGATAGATGGTCAGCCACTTGATTTTCACATCCTTTCCGATGCTTTACTTCAAAATCAAATTCTTGTAACAAAAGGACCCATCTAATAATCCTGGGTTTAGCATCTTTCCTGGTCATTAAATATCTGAGTGCATCATGGTCCGTGTGCACCACAACTTTTGTCCGTAGCAAGTATGCTCGAAATTTTTCAAATGCAAATACTAAGGCGAGCAGCTCTTATTCTGTCACTGTGTAGTTTGCTTGTGCATCATTCAGGACTATGCTGGCATAGTCGATGAGGTGAAAATCTTTTCCTTCCTCTGACCAAGCACTGTCCCTAATGCTATGTGATTGGCATCAAACATTAGTTCAAAGGGCTTTGACCAATCTGGTGTAGTAATGATTGGAGCGGATTCAAACTTCTCTTTCAATTCTACAAAAGCCCTCATATAGTCCTCATCAAAATTGAACTTTGCCTCTTTTTCTAACAATCAGAACAACGAAAGTGCTATCTTAGAGAAGTCTTTGATAAAACGATAATAAAATCCTGCATGCCCCAGAAAACTCCTAATACCCTTCACAATTTTGGTGGAGGTAATTGCTCAATGTCACTAATCTTTACTTGGTCTACCTTAATCCCTTTCCCAGAAATCTTGTTTCCCAAAATGATTCCTTATTTTACTATGAAGTGACACTTCTCCCAATTAAGTACCAAGTTCGTCTCTTCGCATCTCTTCAACACCTCTTCTAGGTGAACCAAATAGTGTTCAAATAAATTCTCACAACTGAGAAGTCATCCATGAAGACTTCTATAGTATCCTCTACTATATCCGAAAAGATTGACATCATACACCTCTAGAAGGTGGATGGGGCATTGCAAAGCCCGAAGGACATCCTCCTGAATGCAAAAGCTCCATAAGGACATGTAAATGTGGTTTTTTCTTGATCTTCGGGAGCGGTAGAAATTTGATTGTAACCGGAGTATCCATCCAAGAAACAATAATATTCTTTCCCAGCAAAGCGATCTAGCATTTGGTCAATGAAGGGAACTAGAAAGTGATCCTTCTTAGTCCTTGAGTTCAAATTGCCGTAATCTATACACACCCTCCATTCGGTGACTGGACGCGTTGCAATCATCTCATTCTTTTTGTTTGGTACCACTATAATCCCTCCTTTCTTCGCACACATTGGACAGGGCTTACCCAACTGCTATCAGCTATATGATACACAACTCCTTCATCTAACCATTTGATAATTTCTTTCTTAACTACCTCTTGTGTCGGTGGATTCAGGCGTCTCTGATGCTCAACTTATGGACTATAAATTTTTTGAAGGTTAATCTTGTGAATGCAAATACCCGGTGGTATACCAATGATATCATCTATAGACCATCCCATTGTTTGTATATGCCTCCTCAACACAACTCGAACTGCTTTTACTTGTTGGTTTTCGAGCTTAGCTAAAATAATCACCGAAAGTGTGTTGTTCTTTCCCAAATATACATACTGTAGCTGGGTAGATAACGGTTTGAGCTCTAAGACTGGTGGTGAAATGATTGATGGTTGTGATGGTGGGGTTGTCCGATTCATGAGGTCAAGATCAAGTTTCTTCATTTGAAAAGAATAAGTGCCCAACCCTTTACTCACATGACACACCTCTTCCAATCCTCTACTGGTCCAGAGAATAGTTTCAAACATTACTTTCAAGATCTCTTCTTCCATCCCCCATTCCACAGCTTCGTCCTCCACCATGGTTGGTGGTGGTAGAGTTTTTTCTTCCCTTATCACTTGTTTGATAGCCAATTGAGGTGCTCATGAATTCATTTTGTCCTCTAACTATTTGATAAACACTTCATGGTCCTTCACATTTTGAGTAAGGTCCAAGAGGTTACTTCTCAACTCTCGAATCCCTAAATTAGTCAAAACGACCCACACAAGCACGACCTCGAGCATGCTTTCAATGCGGGATGAGGAGGACTCTCCACTTCCCTGGCTACTCATTTCAACTGTGTATACAAAGTTCCGACCTTGATTTTCATTATAAGGATACCAATAGTCCTGGTTGGCTTGTTGGTATCTCATATGAAAACCCATCATACAATTCGCTAGCAGCTCGATTTGCTTCATCATCACCATCAACACCGTGTCTTTTCTTTCTTCTCTCTTCCAAATATCATCCATTAATTAGAGGGTTTCAAAATAAGATGCCCTATCAGGATTCCTCAATAGCCTTTCAAAGGGACTCATTAGCATACAAACAACAATTCAACAAGGTGAGAACAGCATATAAGATGTTAAATTAACTCAACTCAATAATCAACTAAAGGCTATCAAACTACAATCCCCGAAAATGGCCCCATTTTTGATAATTTCCAAATTTACTCCTCTTGACGAGAGAGTGTAAATGGTTGTATATAAAATAAATATACCCGATGAGTATCGGGGTCGAATTCCACAGGAAATGTTATTCGATCATAGAAGAGTTGTCTATTAAATTGATGTAACTCACATCAATGTTTTAAAAGTAATAACGTAAAAATTGGGGAAATGCAATTTGTTAATTAAAAGAGGAATTCTATCACGAAAACAGAGGTAAAGAGTAGAAAACACCAAGGGAGAAGCTACTAGGGGTGTGATATTGATAGGGGTGTCATTGAATTGGGATTGCTAACAGTTCATAGCATTACTCAATAGTATAATTAGTTGTAGACAAGGTAGCATCCTAAGTATATCAACCAATTAGATGCATTAACCTCGAGTTTTTTCAAACCCCAAAGTTCTTTTCACAACAACCACATCAACTTGGGTGAGAATTAACTATTTCTAACTTATATTCTCAATGGGTATATAATAATGGGTTTTGGCTATATCTAGCCCAACCCTACATGATCAACACCCAATTACCCATTAGTATTTCCTCACCAATACTTCAAATTTCTTTTTCAAGCAACATTGAAGTAAGCAAATTCAACCCACATTTTCAACTATGAATATTTAGAAAACTCAGAGCAAATACTAAAATTATACTAATAGAGTAAATCTAAGATCAAATACACAATACCCAATTCAAATCAACCACAATCATTCACACACCTCTACAAAGAAATTTAGCTACTCATTGAAGTAGAAAAAGACATTGCATTCAATAAAAATTTAATATACATTCACAATCTTGAGTAAAACAATTTCACCAAGAGTTTGAACTCCAATGGAGTTTCTACCTTGTAGAAGAAGAAGGTTTTTTCTCTCTCTACCTCTCTCTCTACTTTAATAAAAGACTAATAGAATAATGAAAATCTTATATGGAATAATGAAATGTTTAGTTTCTTTTTGAGATGTATAAAATATAGTACATTCTTTCTTCTCTTTTTTAGAGCTAGACATTTTTACCCCTGTGCAGACGGGCATTGATCTTGGGCAAAATTATATGCCCAAGTGATACTCAAATGCTTCATTTGTCTTTGTTATTTATCGTTATTTGTGCATTTTCATGTGATTTTTAGTTAAAATGTGAATTTATACTAACCAACATGATTAGTGTTGTTTTGCAGGTAAAATGGAATTTTGGGAAACTAAGATACATGTTGGTAAAAATCGGGAATGGACTTGGAAGCAAGGAGTGGAAAAGGTCAAGGAAGAGTAGCAAAAATAAGGGCTCCGCGATGGAGCTGTGTCACGCTGCCATCGCGGAGGCATTCTTCCTCAGGTGATTTAATTTTGGCCATTTCCAGTGAAGCCTCGCGTTACCTCCGTGACACAGAGGCAATGCCACGCGATGCAAGCCATGGCACGTTGAGTACAATTACCTGGGACATCAATTTCCAGTGTAGGTGCGCGATAGCGCCGTGGCACGTTGTCCAGGCTCCGTGATGCAGGCCGTGGCACGCCAAGGTGAAAATTCTGAGGAGCCTAATTCCCGAGAGGGTCCGCGATACCCCCGTGGCATGGAGGGAGTGCTCCGCGATACCCTCTGTGCCACGTTGCTTGTTATTCCAAGAAAAATTCTCAATAGTATAAATAGCACACTTAGGTGTTTATTTTTAAAAAGGATGACTTGGTTGAGCAAGAACATGGGTTACAGGCAGTTGAGGGGATGAAAATTCTAGGGTTCTTCTCTATCTCTTTCTCTTTTATCTCAATTGTTTGTATAATTACACTCATTTGATGATGTTTAATCCACAAATGAGTGGCTAAATTCACTTCTTGCTGAGGTTAAGAACAATTGTAGTAGAATGTAATTGTTGATCATTTTAGTTTTCATCTTTTCTTCAATGGTTATTCTATCAATTCTTGTTTTTACTGCATTAATGTTTGGCCAATGTTAATGTATATCTAAAAAATCCAATTTTGATTTTGAAAAGGTAAGAAATTGGAAAGATGTGAATTGGTAGGATATAATCTCTTCTTAGTTTGGAAAAATTGAGAATTGATTTACATTCAGAATAGAAATATATCTGAAAGTCTTATTAGTCAATTAAGGAATCGGTTTTGTATGGCTAGAACATGAAATTCTTTTATCACAGAAATGTAGATTGAAGGTTCATGATTCTTAAGTTGGATAGGAGACGAAAGTTTCAATCCATAAGCAATAATTCTTGACTAGCAACCGAAGGAAAGATTAACTGAATTGTATCGATAAATTAATTCCCTACATATTCGTTTTAACCTCAGCTTGCTAATTACTATTGTTTAGACTCACTTTATAATTTTGCTTTAGATTCTTATTAATTAGTAACTCAAACTCTCAAAATCTTATTCATTTGGTTGTCTGCATTCTTAAAGATATAGTTCATTAACACTTAAGTTAATTAGTACCGTAGCTCAATCCCTATGGGATCGATACTTGGCTTTACTTAAGCCACTTTACTACTTGTTCAACCACGCGCACTTGCGTGTAGTCACCAAACCTCCGAACAGGCATCACTTGCGATTCTCCGCCGGTTCGCCAGTGCTCATCCACGATCTGCCAGTTAATTTTGACTAATGATTAGTGAATTCCAGAACCCTTTGGCACTAGCACTGGCAGTTCACCGGTGCTGATCCGCGACTCGCTGGTATTAATCTTCATCAGATGGAACTGCGATCAACAGGTGGAGCGCTGGTCCTCATCCCCTTTTTTCCATGGTTTTTGCTCAATTTTATGATTTTCCTATTCAAGTTAGGTACCTGCAAAGATCAAGAGAAAAGGGCATAAAATCCACCTAAATTACCTGAAAACTAAGCAAAAACTCATGTTTAAAAGCCTAGTGAGTTGGTAAATTTCCAACACATCACTTATGTTATGCTTTATGAATGTTCTACTTAGTTTATGCTCTATGGTATGTTATGCCTATGTCATGGGTTATCTTGGAGTCATTCGCCGTTCTAGGTCCTATACTATGATCTAAGGTCCATGCTCGGATAGTGACATTTTACCGCTCTAAATTTGTATACCTTTAAAGCTTTGAAGCTACAAAGGGAGATTTCAATGGAGGATTTTCATGGGGTAAATTTCATGTATTTTAAAGATTCAAAGTAGAGCTGCATATCAGTCGGTTCGGTTCGGTTTTGAAAGTTATCGGTTTTACTTATAGGTTATTGGTTTGTAGACATTCTAAATCGTTAAAGAACCATTAAGATATCAGTTAATCGGTTATTTGTTAATCGATTATTGATCTTCATCGATTCGCTTATCGGGTTAACCGTTAAGATCTCACATGAAAAATCTCATAAGTCATAAGTATGTTTAGCTAGAAAAAAGTGGGTGAAAAGAGAAAAAATATATCGAACTAGCTCATCTAAAGCAATCAACTTTAATTTATATTAAAACACCATCCCCTTCACTTTTCATCGACACCCATTTCATCTTCTCGTTTGGATACTTTATACATTGAAGGCTAAAATTATAATTTAATAAATTATTATCGGGTTATCGGTTCACCTGTTAAAAAAAGTGGCCAAACTGATAACCGAACCAATAACTCAATAACTTCAAATAGTAAACCAATAATCAAATCGTTAAACCGATAACCTGAATCATTAATTCAATAACTCAATTATCAATTCGGGTTATTGGTTTAACCGTTAATTTGCACACCCCTAATTCGAAGAAGATTTTAATGGATCTTTTTGTTGGTAATTTTTGTATATTTTAAGTATCAAGATGTCAAAGGAGAATTTATGTATTTGAAATTAAAGGGAGACTAAAAGCACGTATGGATTTGGTAACGTATCTCATCTATTTCAGTTGGAAAAAGATACAGTATCCACGTGATTTCTATTAGAATGTAGTATTATATGCGTGCAAATATAATATTTTTCTATATTTAAAAAAAGTAGAATCTCACTATATTTCACAAAATATAATACCACTGTGTCTTAAATATTTCCTAGAAAGTTTGTCTATTTCATCTGTTGTGTTAAAGTTTTGAATGAATACATTCACATGCGGAGTTCGAAAAACCTATGGGTGTTAAGGGTCCAGGTGGGATCGATCTAGTTCAGTCAAATTGAACCTGGTCGGTTCGAATTGTGGTTGAATATCAGATTGGTGGATACCGATATCAATTGGGTTGGTTTTTTACGGGTTAAAATGGACCCGTGCTTTTCGGTCCTAACCAGACTAAGCAAGTACATTTTTTTATTAAAACATATTTGAAATTAATTTTTTTTAAAGTAAGTATTTATTGCTCGTTTCGATTTCTTATTAAAAAATATTTAAAATTACTTTTAAAAAAATTAAATATTTGTTATTTATTTAAAAAACTTACTAATTTAAACCGCTACACAACATATTTTTTAAAAATTCAATACTTAAGAAAAAAAATAGAACTTTTTAAAAATAAATTAGCAAAAGAAAAATCTTTTAGCAAATACATTTTATTAAATTGGATTATTTTTTAGCTAGCAAGTAGCAATTAATTTTAAATTTTTATTATTATGAAGTATGAACTATGAATTATGAATTATGAAACAAGTGTAAGATAATTTTTAATAAAATTACGCTTTAGCCTTTAAGTTTATTTAATATAAATTTTAAATTGCAAACACAAAGATACAAATTACAAATATAAAAAGAATACCTAATCTATATAGTCAATTTCTAGGAAGAGTTCTTTTTAATTAGGCCTCTAAGTAGCTAAATTTGCAAATTTAAATTAAGGTAAAAATAAAATATTAAAGAGTATAATTTTTATTTTTCACATATTATTTCACCTTTTTTGTAATTTCTTCAATGTCAAAATAATGTGTTGGTCCCATTGTAGTATCACATGGACCTCAACTTGATAATATATCTCTAGTCTCTTCATTCTCTGGCTCATCTAAATCTTTATCTTCACGTCCTTGATTTATTTCATTGCAATCTAATCCAATCTCTGAAATATACTAAAATGTTCAAAGTGTTACCACCCAATTAGTGTGGAATGTTTCCTATCTGTTGTCTTGCTTGGCTAAATGTGATCTATGATGCAATGATTATAATTAACCCATTTAGCACATCTCGAGCCGTTGCTGCAAGAACTAGGAATCGCCTTGCATTGTCATTCCAACATTGCAATGAAAAAAGATCCTTTGTCATTCTATCATTGCGATGGAAAAAAATCCTTCTTTGACTCGTTGGCCTTCTTTAAGTAAAATTGAAGCTAATCAATATTCCTATTACTATGGGATTGAGAAGTATCAAAAATAATCCAAATAGAAAACTAGCAATACTGCCATCATCATCATATGAAGAAGATGAAGAAGCAAGAATAGAAGGAATATATGTATTAGGTGCAAACTGTGCAGTAGATGTATCGATTACATTTGCATAATAATTATATAATTATTGTAAATGTGTGTTTAGAGTAGACATACAATTCATGACATAAGAGGTTTCAGTTGATCTAATTTTCATATATGTCATAAACTTCTTATTAAATTTAGAGTATTATTTATTTTAGTGGAAGGATTTAGAACAACACCAATTAGATAAATAAGGGGGATAGGGTAGAACTAGTTTTAAAATTTTTCAATTATTTTTCAACATCATCTTCATATCTATCTTTCATCTTCAATTGATAGAGCAAATAAGAAATTTTAACTATATGAATTAAAACATTAGCAATAGTAGGGCATTAAGATCCAAAAAAGTCAACAGTCGCCACATATAATTTACGTAAAAATTGTACAACTTCATTAATGGTGTTCAAAATTATAATAGTTAACATAAGACTAGGATCAGTAAAATGAATGTTAGCAACTTCAATTATAGGCAATCTATATTTACAACAATAATTTAAGAATATATATATATATATATATATATATATAAAATTCCACCTAATAACAACTTCTTCAGGCATGTATCTAGGGGCTAGGCCATATGTAGCACACCTAGCCTTAGATTCTTTAATTCTAGAAGCTTTTTTTTTCTTTTGAATAATATCAACAGTTCTTCTAACCATAATAATCTCATATATATATAATTCAAGACCATTTTAATAATTAAACTATAGACATGACATACACACCTAACATGAAAGATGTCATCCACTGGTAGATGCAGATGCAATTTTAATAGTGACACAACAACAGTATTGCTAGAAGTATCAAAAGTCATATCTTTTGGAGAAAGATAATATTTTTCCGCAACCTTGATAGTGCTTATATATGTAGTTGTATGACTTTGATATTCATCATATCTAAAAGCAATAATACGTATTCGCATTATTAAGTTATCATCTATCCAATTGCATGTAATTGTCAAATAATCATTTTCATTAACAGCATGACCAATATCATAAGTAAGACCAACTCTACAAGAAAGGTTGTTAAACATATAGCTGATGAAGAATAAATATTGTGTAGGCAGCCTAAAGATATTAGCTCTGCAAGTATTTCTAGAGACTTCTTTAAATAAAGGATTATGAATTCATAGAATATAAGTAAAAAAATATTATGAAGATGCCAAGAAAAATGGAAGACAATCCAAATCAATAATTTTTGCTAACTCCTCACTGTCCTTCATTTTATTATATTTATAGTATCTTTTACTTTTTGAATTTATGGTTATTTGATCAGGGCTATCAACACCTCATTCTAAAAGGTATTTTTCTTTCAGGTATCTTCTAAGTGTGTTTGTCCCTCCACTACTACCTTTGGTGGCATGTTTAAAAGGTAGAGCACAACAATTACATTTAACCTTATTGGTCCCCTCAATATTAGTAAAAAACTTTCAAATGCTAATTCTTCTTCTACTAGTGGTGTTTACGGTTTGGTGAAAAAATAAATCAAACCGCAAACTAAATCAAATCGATTAAAAAAAAATTGACATTTGATTTGAAGTGGTTTGGTTTGATTTTTAATTTTAAAAATAAATAATATTTTATTTGGTTTTTGTTCTACTAAACAAATCAAAGAAATAATCAAACCAAACCAATAAATTTTATAATTATTTGAATCTATGATATTATTTTTTTATAAATAATTATAAATATTTGATATCTTTTAATTATTAATTTAACTTTACTATACTTTATTTCACATGCATTACAACACTTGTAAACTCTATTCCTTAAAAAATATATCTAAACCCATCATTCTAAGTCTAATTGTCTATATGTGGTGTGGTATGGGGTATTGTCGATTTTTAATTTTTTTTGCTAAGACATCCATCTACTCTTTAACCGTTTGCCCCTTTGATTTTTGAAGGGTTGATCATTTTATTTAAAGTTGTATATTGTTTCTGTGTGGATATTAGACAAGTGAAGTGGAAGAACCTCTATAGTTATGCAACTTAAACATGCTAAAGCTTCGAAAAAGTGTTGAAAAATAATAGAAGATTCAGATACATTCATCTTATGATAGTAAAGAGAAATTTTTTGATTCATATGTTCACTTGAAATAGTTATCTCATGTCTCTATTGTTTTACTATTATCAATTTAGTATTAGCTAGTTATAAACTGCAAAATCAAATTAAACCAAACCAAACCAACAAGAGCCAAATGGATGATTTTTATTTTATTTGATTTGGTTAGATTTTAGACATTGAAAAATCCTATAAATTGGTTTATTTTTTATTTTGATCAATAACCAATCCAAATCAAACCATGAATACCTCTATCTTCTACGATTTGTCGACTCCAGCAAAGGTGGCCTATCACCCCCTGCCACTACCTTCTCCCTGGCTAAATTTAGTCAAATCAACTCCACTAGTAGGTATAGGTGGTATCACTATTAACTAATTCAATTTCAACATCATCATCATTTTCTGCTACACCATAATCTACTTGCATTTGAATATAATCTATAGCATATATTAGGTGAAGTTTTAGAAACATGTGTAAAAAATTGATTTGCATTAGTACTAGTATTAGACCTCTTGAATTTCTACCTCTACCCCAATTAGTATTAGTATTACTATTACTACAACAACCCCGAACAAATTTACTAGTTTTATAATCAAATATACTATGCAAGAATTAAAATAGGTACCGTTAAAAGAAAAAACTTCATTCTGTTGTGGTTGTGAACTAGTCTTTTCTTAGGTCAGGCTTGCAAAATAGAAAAAGAATAAAAATTAAATGTACGATGATAAAAAAAGAATTGTTGCTACTTTTGAATTACCAAATAAATTAAAATAATAATTATGTTATATTTTCTTATTATAGAGAATGTCTATTTCTTTGCAGGAAAGTTAGGGTTAGTAACTTCGGGACCAAGTTAACTTTTTCCGATAAATAGAGGGATTTTCATTCGTTGTAATTCACTCCTCAAGAGAAATAAGAAATCTTCTCTCTTCTCTCTTTCCTTATAATATTTTTCTTCTTGCTTTATTATTTTATAACATGTTATCAATGCGAGTCTCTGCCTTGAGCACTCACTTTGAAAAAATTTGAGGTAAGAATGATATTGTTTGTCTCAATATTCACAAATAAGTATGAAGTGAATATAATTCTATGAGATAAAAGGTTAGTTTTATTGATATTAATGTCTTTGCTAATAACGATATCAATTTTGTTTATAGATTTAAGGAACGACTTATTGATTCACTTAGAAATTCATGCCTCATATTTGTTCTAGAAGAATAAGATTGTGAAAATATATTTATTTCAAAAGAACAATATTGTGAAAATATATTTATTCCAGTAGAACAATATAGTGACAATATATTTGTTCAAGCAAAACAATATTGTGAAATATATAATGATATTAATTAATGAGTAATAATGAGAATTTGCAAGAAATATATGATCACGAGAAGTGATAATATTTTTATACGCTTGTTACAATGACAGTTAAAAGTATGTTTGAGCAATTCTCTACGTTATATGCTTACCTCAATTTTCTCCCAAAGTAGAAATATATTAAAATAGGTTAAAAGTTAACATAATTTAATATGATTAAGATACATTTAGATGATTTTGTTTCATTCAAAAAGAATTATCAGGCCTCGAGCTTATACCCTGGGCGCGACTGGCACCCGAACCACAAATGGCTCGAGCGAACCCTTGGCCTGACTTACTACTAGTTGAGAGTACAATAAAATAATGCAAAAGAAATAAATGAAGTGAGCTAAATTTAATAAAATAAGATTTTATAAATGAAACTAAAAATGATGTTAAAAAGAAACATTTATGAATCAACTAACAACTAGTCTATGAAGCCCAAAAATCTGAAAGATAGGTGCCGAGATGAAACTCCCATGGCTACCTTAAGCTCTACAAAAAATAAAGTTAACATGGATAGGACGCTCTAGAAGTAGAAGGCCTCACCAAAGCTGAAAAGAGGAGATCCTAGTGATGTGTCTGATGTCGATCCTATCTACCAAAATCTACATCATAATACGATGCAGCACCTAGTGGAATTAGTATGGTAGAATGTACGGTATATAAAATGGTTGGATGAAACAACAGGTAAACAAGAATCTTTAGACTGAAAGAAGCAACTGACTTAATCTGAAACTTTGAATGATGTATTAAAACACAAGTCTGAAATACATGTAAACATTTATGCAATAAAACTATGCATCAAAACAAGCTCTGAAAATACATGTGTGTATATGTGTGTGTGTGTGTGTTTGTAACTTTAGTTGGAAATTGCTCATAACCGATACATACCATGAATGAGTGCATGATGTCCAACTTCTTGCCAAGTTAGGAGATCCATCCAAAACCTTGCCAAGGCAAAGGACGAAATTGAAATTGTGGATCCAAATTAAAAGTCCCTACTAGGGACTGTTTGAGGAGTCACCCGAACCAACGGCATGATCCTATCTTACGTTGCTACGTAGTTTTGGGGATAACGAGTTATTTGAACCCTTCACCTATCTCTGTGCTAAATAATCCTCTCAAAACTATGCTTATATAAATATGCCTCTATCAGACAGCTAAAAATATCTTTCATAAACGTCACAACCCAAATGGCTGTGATCTACACCCGCACTAACCCCTCCCCCCCTCCCCCCCCCCCCCTCCGGTGGGCGAACCAACGATTCCCAAATTCTTAACCCAACATAGAAGACTCATAAGGAAATAAACTTATAAGAAAAAAAATGAATCATCAAACGAATACAATCTTCTTTAAAATGAACACACAATACTCCTAAGACCAGATTGTCATTGCACCTCAATGTCTAAACTACAGTTCTAGAATGTTTAACCAAAGACAACATAAAAGAAAGTCGCAATGTCCGAGTGAAGGACATCTTCTGGAGGGTAGTGAATCAACCTATCTTGCTCCACTCACCTTCTGAATAAACGGCTACGACTAAAGGTGGGGATGAGAAGAGCTTCCTAGACTAAATTCTGCACTCAGAAAAGAAGTGCAGGGGTAGGGTCAGTATATAACACGGTACTAGTAGGCATTATCAGTCAACCTCACATAATAACGTGTAAAAAGAGTAACAATGACATAAGATAAGACTCTCACATTTTACAAAAGTATAAAAACCATTTCATTTACAATAGCTTTAATTAGATGACAGCCGACCTGCACACTGGATTGGGCCTTTTTTTGAAGAAGTCACTTGACTGCTACAGCGTCTCGTCGCAGCGGAAGAAGTTGTTCACTCCCAACTACACGCAAGTGCACGTGGTCGTACAAGTAATAAAGTGTCTTTATTTTAAGCCAGGTATAGAACCGACAGGGACTGTAATGTGTCAGTAATTTTTCTTTAAGTGTTTAGTATACGCAATTTTATACAAGCAGACAAACAGAACAAATGGTGATTTTTCAAGAATATTAATTAATGTAACTTCAAGTAACAAGATTGTAAACTATAATCTAAAAAATAATACGAACAAGCTAAGGTTAAGGAAAAACATGCAGATATGTAATGTACTAATTGAATTTCAGTCAACACTTCTCTTCGGTTGTTGGTCAGGAATTATTAACCAATGGATTGGGTCTTTCGAACTCCTCTCCAATTAAAGAATCATGAGACTTACATTACACATTTCTGTGATGCAAACACTTCATATTCTAGCAATACACAACAAATTCCTAGATGGCCAAATATGACATTACAGATATATTTCTATTCTGAATGTTAATCTTCTCTTAATTTCTCAACCAAGACAAGAACATATCCTACCAATTCACATCTATCCAATTAATCTTTCTTTCGAAAATAAAACTGGAATGCTAGGATTTACATTAACAACGGCTAAGCATTAATGTAGTGAAAACAAGAATTAGTATAACAACCGTTTTAGAGAAGATAAAAACTTAAATAACATCAATTACATACTACTGCAGTCATCCTCAACCTCAGCCAAAGGTAAATTAGCCACTCATTTGATGATTATACATCGTCAAACAAGTAGAAATCATACAAGCAATTGAAATTCAGGAGAAAAAGGAAGAAAATTAACCCAAGAACTTCTTCAGCTCAACTGCATGATACCCACGTTCTAGCTTGAAATGTCAGATATATTAAAATAAAACCTAAGTGTGCTATTTATACAAGTGGGAAATTTCCCAGAATAAACTGGCAACGTGGCACGGAGGGTATCGCGGAGCATCAGCTCCGTGCCACGTCCTTGTCGCAGACCTTCACTGGAACTTGGGGTGCCGGATTATTATCTTCAGCGAGGCATGGAGGGTATCGCGGAGCTTCAGCTCCATGCCACAGACGTAACGCGCACCTTCACTGGAATCCGCGTGTGCGGCTAAGCCTCCCACCGTGTCACTGAAGTGAACGCGGAGCATGGGCTCCGTGACACAGTGCCATCGCGCACCTTCACTGGAATCCAACACAAATCTCACACTAGTAAGAATACCTCCACGACGGTGGCGTGACACGGCCCTGTCGCGGAGCATAAATGTTTTAGCATTTTCTTGTCGACTTCCGAGTTTTGCTTCCGAGTCCATTCCTTCACTTCACCAACTTGTAGATTAGTTCCCAAAATTCGTTCTAACTGCAAAAACAATAACTAATCATGTTGGTTAGTATAAATCCACATTTACATAAAAACCACATGAGAATGTACACATAAAAGTAGATAAACAAGTCAAAATTAAGTAATAAATTATCACTTGGGCATGCAATTATGCCCAAGATCACCTACCCCACACTTAAAGCCTTGTTCATCCTCGGACAACCCTTTCACATCTCATGTAATTGAAGACTCACGCATAGCTAATTTAGCACAACAATTCAAGCTATGGCTATAAGGATTATTTAAGATAGCAAGTTAAAAATAAGGCATGCATGATTTCATCATTAAGATGAATTGCAACTATGTTGAGACTCGCTAACCTCAAGAATCGACTCTCAATTTTAGCAAACTCATGCAAATCAACCGATCAAGAAATACACATGAATGTTATCTCTCATTAAACATGTTCCCTCACAACACAAGAGAGTTCCCCCATTTTTACTTCAAAAGAATTTCAAATCACAAAAGGTATGTGTATATGAGTAAAAGTACGCTCACTCTCTCAAAGAATTCACATGCATCATGTAGTGAACCATAAGCTTGCCCTTAGTGTTTACTCCACTAATTTAAGGATGTATGAACGTAAGATCAAGTAGGACTTAATGAGTTGTAATGTAGGCTAAGGGACGGGTAGGTACTATTCTAGCCAGTAATAGTGACTATCTTCCATCCCAAGCACTTTTACTACATCCACATTCATTAAAGACATCTCCTCTATACTTCTTCCTCACTCTTCTCACTCTTGAATATTCTCTTTTTGTTCCCATTTCTTTAAGCACACTCAGCTTACTAGTAAAGCGTATTTAAGCAAATTTTTCATTTACTTTTGTACTCTCTACTAATAATCAATCATTTTCAACAGGTGCACCTTTGTCCTTTTCTCAACTTTCACAACTTCCACTTTTCCTTCTGTTTCACGCTTCTCACTTCTTCACTCTTTGGAATTTTTCACTTAAGCACTTAGGAGTTTTGGACCAAATTCAAGGCTAATGAAAGAAAAAGATTAAGCTTATGTTATAGCTATGAACGAATAGGCTTAAGGCTAAATGGGGCTAACTAGGATTTAACATTCAAGGCAGGTAAAATGAGGGATAAAATTCAGGTTCGTTCAAAGAAATGCCTACATCCTCTCCTACAATCCACATCCTTCATTTTGTTTTATATACACACCAGGAAAGTTCTAGACACTTCACAGTAGCATGGAATATTAGAAAAACTCACACTCACTGCACGCGCACATGTCAATTCAAGACATATTCGCAGACTCTTAACACAGTTAATTACAAGAATTCAAAATTAACTTTAATCACATCGAGTAGAATTCTAGAGCCTAGGTGTCTCAACATGTTTAACACACTTGCATGCTTCCATCCTAATCACACTTGCATCTTACAATATAGCACATAACAAGAATGTCGAACCATTAATTCGCTATGTGTTCAAAAAAAAAATCTAAACCTACTGACTAAATTTCCCTTAAGACGGTCGTCATCCATCCATCATAGGGAACAGTCAATATCTAAGACTTCGGTTCAAAGGGACTATTCTCGTAAAAAGCACCGAAAACAAAAACCGAGAAACCCAAATCAAAAAAATAGAAAAAAAATGGTAAAAAAATAAAAATAGCAAATAACTTACAAAAATAATTACACAAATAACTACTTAACAATTTGTTACAATTACATCACCAGCACCAACACACAAAAGCATCCACAACATAACACAAAACACAATGTCACACATTCAACAGCCACAGAAACACAAGCACATCACAGCCTTACTACACCAGCACCTAACTACTACCACCCCACACTTAGTTGGAACACTGTCCCCAGTGTTCACATATCTACAATTAAAAATAAAGTTTGGGTGGTGTAACTCCCTGATTAATCAAAATGTTCAATCTCTTCATCAGGTGCTAGTGCCTCATCACCAAGATCAGAATCTTCTTCACCTTCCTCCTCTGACTCAATGTCTGAGTCATCCCGGCGCATTTCCTCATCGGTAGGGATGTCGTCATCAACTGGTTCTACAAATGTGGGCCCAACTCTACATAAAGCTCGAGCATGCTCATTAAATGGATAATCCGTGTCGAGCTGCCACAATTCATCCTTCGTAGCAGGCCTTCCACCAATGTGCAGTTGTAGCATCTGCATCCCATACATTCGGGCCATGTGTTGCTCGTCCCTAGCATGTCGCTCGGCGAGTGTAAGCATAGGCACAAATGTGGTATCAGGTGCTTTGGTCTTAGTGACATCCAAAGCATGCCGGTCAAGTTGAGGAATGTAGTCCAGGGCCTCTTCTTCAATACCATGGCCCCTGAGGAAAGTAGTGAGAAGACCATCGAAACCATACCGATGCCGTTGATGAAGTCTGGCTTTCTTCATGGCGGAAATAATCACCACTCCAATATTTATCTCCAGTCCTTTCATCAATGCATACAGCAAACAAACTCTGTCTCAGGTGACATCAGTCATGTGCGCCCCCAGGATCAGGCAAGTACATACTATCTTCAACCGGATCCTCGCTTCTCTATTCATTTGGGAGTATGGCAATGTATGGTGATATCCTCTTTCCTTGTGAAGACTCCACCTAGTTTTTGACCGTGCTCCACAAAGTGCGTCTGATATCTGCATATGGCGGAGGACATGTGCGTCTGTGTCCCACGTCCCAAAGATGGCATTTAGATGTTGTGGTTCAAAAGTAACCACCTGTCCTCTGATCTTAACTGTGTGGCTGCGCACAGTGGGATTCCAATTAGCATAGAATTCCCTTATGAGATGGAGATTGCACTCTTTGGGTTCTTCAAAGATGAAGTTTAACCCAACAGTGTTTATCCTGTGTAGGATTCTCGGGAATTCTTGAGCTAGTGGTTCTTGCGCTATTTGTTCCTCTATGAAATACTTGGTTTCCTTGTGTTTGGCATACCATTTCTTTCCCTCATCTGTAACCCATCATGTTCCATATTGTCTATGTTGCCCCCTTAGAACCGATGGTGCTGGTGGCACTACTGCCCCAATTCTCAATCTTTTTCTGTTGGCGCCAGATGTGGATGTGCCTTTCCCTTTGTCTTGTCTTCCAGACATTTGTACTGTCCATCAAAAGCATAAATTTCAAATGTCATTTATGGTATAGTTGACTACTACTAAGGATGGGCTTAAATTGATCACCCCACACTTAGTCGTTAGCCGTAGTCACTACAATTTGACAAGGAACACCACATATTTTTAGTTCTTATTTCCCAAAATGTTCAGTGCATTCATAAAAGTGGATGGAACAGTTGCATTGTACTACTCAGACTTCATACAATACATTATTAAAGTTCATCCATCGATTCATTTATATAATCATGAGCACTTCGCAATTTGTGCACAGCAACCTATGGGATTTTCCTACTTGCATTCCCCAAAAATCAAACTTCAACCATAACATAATCTAACTTTAATCACACATTTTTTTCAACTCAAACAACAGTCACAGCCCACAATATCTCCATTTTTTACCCTTTTCTTCTTCTTCCCAACTCAATTCTCAACCCTAGTTATCAACAATGTAAGATTTTTAACAAAGATCATGTAATCAATGAATTCATCCAATCAAAATGATCATAAAAGCCACACTCATCCATAACCCAATTGATTACAACACTTATTAATAACTTAGGGCAGAATTTCATCAAAGAAAACATGTTCAAGAATCGAAATATGCAGCAAGAATGAGAAAAAATTCGAGAACATACCTTTACTTGAAGAGTTTTAAGAAGAATTGAAGAAATTTCCTAGCTAGGGTTGTGGCACATTGAGGGAGAAGGGGGATTGGGAGTTTTGTCGCGGAGGATTCAACAAAATGTGGGAAAAATAAGGATTTTTAGGGTTAAAAAGAGTGATTTCGTGCGGGTCAACCCGTTTCCCCGAATTGACCCGACGCGAAATTACACTCAACGTGTCACGGAGGGTAATGCGAAGGCCCAGCTCCGTGACACAGAGTTGACGCGGAGGCTCACTGGAATTTTGATCATACCTGAAATTGGCCTCAACGTGTCACGGAGGGTAACGCGGAGGTCAGCCTCCGTGACACGGAGGTAACGTGTACCCTCACTGTTTCTTGCCCCAATTTTCACTTTTTACCTTTATTTTTCCACTTGCGATTTTTTTTGTATTTTTGCCCTCCATATTTCCTGCAAATCATCAAACAACAACAATTTGTTAGAAAATCGTAGGTTGCCTCCCACCTAGTGCCAGTTTTTCTTTTCTTTTTTTCTTTTCTAACTATTCTAGTACATTACATCCACGGGTTGCCTCCCGTGCAGCGCCCAGTTTACCATCGCGGTTTGACACTTAACATCCTCATTCATCTACTAAGGTGATAGACGTCTTCTCTCTATTAACGTCTTCACCCCAGTAGTGCTTACACCTCTGCCCATTCACCAAAAATGTGGCACTTTTATCCTCTTGCCACAATTCAACCGCCCCGTGTGGGGTCATCCTTGCTACTTCAAACGGCCCTGACCACTTGGAGCGCAATTTCCCTGGGAAGAGTTTCAACCTAGAGTTGAATAGCAACACCTTTTGACCTAGCTCAAAGATTCGATGCACCATGTGCTTGTCATGCCACCTTTTAGTTTTTTCTTTGTAGCATTTGGCACTTTCATATGCGTGCCATTGAAACTCGTCCAACTCACTCAGCTGCATCAATCTCCTCTTTCCTGCAAGCTCAAGATCCATGTTCAGCTTCCGCACAGCCTAAAAATCTCGATGTTCCAGCTCCACGGGTAGATGACATGCCTTCCCGTAAACCAATTTGTACGGTGAAGTCCCAATGGGTGTCTTATATGCAGTTTGATATGCCCACAATGCATCATCTAGTTTGCTTGACCAATCCAAGCATTGTGCGTTCACCATTTTCTGCAAAATCTTTTTAATTTCCCTGTTTGACACCTCTACTTGCCCGCTAGTTTAGGGATGATATGCTGTAGCCACTTTGTGCCGAACCCCATATTTCGCTAGCGAATTCCTGAACCTTGAATTTGCAAAATGTGCCCCTCCATCACTGATAATTGCTTGCGGCGTACCAAACCTTGTGAAAATCCTCTTCTTCACAAATCTAGTCACCACCTTTGTTGTCATTCCTAGGACAAGCTACTGCCTCAACCCACTTAGACACGTAGTCCACCGCCACCAAGATGTATCGATTGCCAAATGATGGTGGAAACGGGCCCATAAAATCTATCCCCCACACATCAAACACCTCAACTTCCAATATGTGATGTAATGGCATTTCCTGTCTTCTGCCGATTGTTCCTATTCTTTGACATCTATCACATACTTTGACATAAGCTGCAGTATCTTTGAACAGTGTGGGCCAAAATAACCCGGATTGCAGCACTTTGTGAGCAGTACGCTCTCCTCCATGATGACCTCCATACAACGATGAATGACAACTCCTCAGTACCTCTACCGTCTGACTTTCTGGAATGCATCGCCTCATCACTTGATCTGGTCCTTGCTTAAATAGATACGGCTCATCCCACATGTAGTACCGGGAATCATGCCTCAGCTTCTTCCTTTATTGAGTCGTTGCCTCAGGTGGGTATACTCCACTTACAAACAAATTCACAATATCTGCACACCAAGGGAGTTCAGCTTCCTTTATTGCCAAGAGTTGTTCATCGGGGAACTCTTCTCTGATGCTATCACCTTCCTTCACGTGTGAACTATTGTCTAGCCGTGATAGGTGATCTGCAACCTAATTTTCACTTCCCTTCCTGTCTCGAATCTCCATATCAAACTCTTGCAGCAATAATATCCACCTGATTAGCCTGGGCTTCACATCTTTCTTGCCAAATAAGTACCGAATTGCTGCATGATCAGTGTGTACCACCACTTTCGACCGCACCAGATAGGATCTAAACTTGTCAAACGCAAATACTAGAGCCAGCATCTCCTTATCAGTGACTGTATAATTAACTTGTGCAACATCAAGTGTTTTTCTTGCATAGTAGATGGAATGAAAAATCTTATTCCTTTGCTGCCCCAATACCGCTCCTACGGCCACATCACTTGCATCACACATTAACTCAAAAGGATATTCCCAATCGGGAGCAATGAGAATAGGAGCTTCCACCAGCTTCTTTTTCACCTCCTCAATGCTTCTACACATTCCTTGCCAAATTCAAACTCACCTCTTTTTCTAGCAACCGGCATAAAGGTCTCGAAATTTTAGAGAAGTCTTGAATAAACCGTCTGTAAAACCCAGCATGTCCGAGAAAGCTGCGAACACCCTTAACTGATACTGGCGGTGGTAGCTTTTCAATCACCTCTATCTTTGCACAATCGACCTCCAAACCTCTGCATGACACCTTATGGCTAAGGACAATGCCTTCCTTGACTAAAAAGTGACATTTTCCTAGTTGAGCACCAGGTTTGAGTCTTCACATCTAGCTAACACCCTGTCAAGATTCTAAAAACACATAGTAAACGAGTTACAAAAACAGAAAAGTCATCCATAAATACCTATACAAAGTCTTCCACCATATCGTGGAATATCACCATCAAGCATCGCTGAAATGTGGCTGGCGCATTGCATAGACCCAAAGGCATCCGCCTAAAAGCATATGTCCCATAAGGACATGTAAACGTGGTCTTTTCCAGATCTTTTGGTGCTATGGCTATTTGATTATAGCTAGAGTATCCATCCAGAAAGCAATAATATTCCTGCCCTGCCTGCCTGTCCAACATCTGATCAATGAATGGAATAGGATATGATCTTTGTAAGTGGCCTCATTGAGCTTCCTGTAATCCAGGCAAATTCGCTAGCCTGTGACTGTGCGTGTGGGAATCAGCTCATTCTTCTCATTTGTAACCACTGTCGTTCGCATTGAACTGGGCTAACCCATTCACTGTCTGAGATGGGATATACCACTCCTGCATCCAGCCACTTGATCACTTCCTTTTTGACTACATCCTTCATCACCAGATTCAATCTCCGCTGATGTTGCATGGTTGGCTTGGATCCCTCTTCCATAAATATTCGGTGCATGCAGAAAGCTAGACTAATCCCCTTAATGTCCTACATCTGCAATCCCATTGTGCTCTTTCTCCTCTTAAGGACCACCAATGCATCTTTCACTTGTGCATCTGTCAGTTCTGCTGAAATGATGACTGGTAAGGTGTCATCTTCACCCAAGAATACATACTGCAGATGTGGAGGCAATGTTTTTAACTGCAATTTAGGTGCCTCCTCTGTCTTTGGGGATGGTTCCAAAGACCTATTCAACGGTTCAAAATCTTGGTTCTTGAAGAACCATTTTGGCTCATCCAAAGTCTGCACCATCTCATATGTAGCACTGTCCCCAAAATGATCACGTCCCACCAAGTCTCTCTCTAAGGGATCCTGTGAGTCAATAATCTGAAGGGTCGACTCCTGATTTCAACACACTGATTGCTGATAACTCTTCATATATGGCTGGTAGCTTCATGGCCTTGTAGACATCAAAGACCTCTACCTTATCATGAGCTCTCATGGTTAGCTGCCCAGCAACTACATCAATTAAGGCTCGCCCGGTTGCCAAAAAGGGACGTCCCAAAATAAATGAGACTTCCACATCTTGCTCAAAATCAAGAATTATAAAATCCACAGGGAAAATGAGGGAGCCTACTTGCACTAGCACATCCTCCACAATTCCATCAGGTTTGGCTAATGAACGGTCAGCTAGCTGCAAGATCACAGTAGTGGGTCTAGGACTGCCCAGCCCCAGCTTCTTGAATACTGATGTTGGCATCAAATTTATACTTTCTCCCAAATCACACAAACCATGAGCTCGAATAGACTGCCCAATTATAATCTGAATAGTGAAGCTCCCAGGATCCTTGAGCTTTGTCGGCAATCGATTCTGAATACAGGAGGTGCACTCCTTAGTAAGTGCAACTGTAGCATACTCTATCAATCTGCTCTTGTTTGCTACAATGTCTTTGATGTACTTGGCATATTTTGGCACTCCCTGCAACACATCAACTAAAGGAAGATTAATATGTACCTGCTTCAGCACTTCCATGAACTTCTTGAAGCATGCTTCCTCCTTGTGCTTTTTCAATCTTTGAGGAAACGGGGGCGGTAGTCTTTCCATCTCTGCTGCCTTTTCATTGCCCCTCACATCATCATTTCCTTCATCCTTTTCTGTTGCTCCAGATTTCTGAGGTGGTCTTTCGAGTTCCACCTCGCCTAGTTGCTTTCCACTCTGGGTAGTAACTGCATTCACCTGCTTAGGATTTGGGTCTGTATCACTAGGTAATCCTCCCCTCGGTCTAGTATTTTAGGCTCCAGCTAACTGTCCCAACTGATACTCCAATGCCTTTATAGCTAACTGCTGATTTTTCATATCAGCTGTCAATTTTACCTAATCAGCCTGCATCTGCGCCTGGTTAGCTATTATTATTTTGAGCATATCCTCGATGTTGTTGGACTGAGGAGGTGCATTATTTCCTCTGAACTGTGGCTACAAATTTTGATGACCCCCTTGATTTCTGTGCACGCCTTGATTTGAACTCTGTCCTTGATGATTATTACTCCCCCATGAAAAATTCGGATGATTCCTCCAATTTGGGTTGTAACTGTTGCCATACTGCTGATTACTGCTCCTCTGGGCGTTTCCAACAAAATTTACCGAATCTGTATTTGCACCAAAACACTCAATCGAGTGTTCACTACTTCCACAGACTTCACACCATACCTGATGAACTGCATTGACTGGGGCTTGTGCATGGCTCAAGCTCATACTGCTGAAATGAGTGTTAAGTTGATTTTGCAAAGCAGCTATCTGTGCAGCGATAGCTGTGAATCCATCCACCTCAAAGACCCTTGCGGCTTTCTTTGCTCCCCCTCGAGTTGTATCCGTATTCCATTCTGGATTACCTTGTGAAATACAGTTCAACAAGGTGTAAAGCTCTTCGTAGGTCTTTTCCATACCTGCCCCCCGGCTGCTGAATCTAACAAAATCTTTGTATGTGGTTCCAAGCCCTAAATGAATGTATGCGCCAACACATCATTAGACTGGTGATGGTGAGGACAATCTCTTAGCATGACTTGAACCTCTCCCAAGCCTGATACAAATTCTCATCCTCTCTTTGTTTAAAGCTTAGAATCTGACTTCTAAGCCTGGCTGTCTTCCCTGATGGAAAGAATCGTATCAAAAACTTCCTTGCTAGGTCATCCCAAGTAGTAATAGAATTTGCTGGTTCATCCTTCAACCATTCCTTGGCTTCCCCCAGCAGTGAGAACGGGAATAGTGTAAGCCTCACATAATCAGATGATACTCCAGCGGGTATATATTTGTCACTTATCTCCAAGAAGTTTTGGAGATGCTGCAGTGGATCTTCATAAGGGAGACCTGTAAATTGCCCGCTGGTGTGCAATAGTTGTACCATATTATGCTTAAGTTCAAACCTCCCTCCTGGTTCCGGCCTGCGAATGTTGGATGTTACATTGTTCACATGTGGGATTGCCACCTCGTGGACCGGTCTTGCTGCCACTCTTCGGGCACTAAAACTGCCCTTACAATTGGTGGTTGTTGTTGTTGCTCCAGAGTTGCTCTCCTTAATAACTGCAACTTCTTTTCTAGAGCTTCCCTTTTCTGTAGATGAAATTGTCTCTCCGGATCTAACAACAAATCCACCAACTCCTTATCCCTTGCCAGCGTTCAGAAATAATTTAGTACCTGCAAGAGAAAGGCTAAGATCAAGTCGTCAACACTTATATCGAACTTGTAAACTAACACTAAGAAAATTAAATAACCAATTGCCAGTCCCCGGCAACGGCGCCAAAAACTTGTTCACTCCCAACTACACGCAAGTGCACATGGTCGTACAAGTAATAAAGTGGCTTTATTTCAAGCTAGGTATCGAACCCACAGGGACTGTAATGTGTCAGTAATTTTTCTTTAAGTGTTTAGTATACGCAATTTTATACAAGCAGACAAAAAGAACAAATGGTGATTTTTCAAGAATATTAATTACTGTAACTTCAAGTAAGAAGATTGTAAATTATAATCTGAACAATAATACGAACAAGCTAAGGTTAAGGAAAAACATGCAGATATGTAATTTACTGATTGAATTTCAGTCAACACTTCTCTTCGGTTGTTGGTCAGGAATTATTAACCAATGGATTGGGTCTTTCAAACTCCTCTCCAATTAAAGAATCTTGAGACTTACATTATACATTTCTATGATGCAAACACTTCATATTCTAGCAATGTGTTGTGCCCGCAAGTGTACGGATCGTACAAGTAATATAGTGTCCCTTTTTAAGAGCCGGATGTCGAACCCACAGGGAATGGACCAATTCAGCTAACTATTGAGTTCAAGTGTGATATTAAATGCCGAAAGTGTTGATTATAGAAGTTTTCGATAGAGTTAATTAAGTCTAGGGGCAGTCAACGAAATACTCTGAATTAATTCAAGGAGCAACTAGAGTTAAAGCTGGATAATCATGCGATACTACGATTTGCAATGGTTTAAGTATGAAACTATCAATTGTCATCTCACATAATTAGAATTGCATGCTCATGGTATTTCGAGCCTCTAAACACGACAAACTAGACTCACAACTACATCATTGAGCGGGGATGTGACATTCTAGTTCGTGGGCAATTCATTTACGTGGATGTGGTTTACGGGGATTATGCTCTTGATTAGGGACTTTCGTACCTCTAATCATTTAACCTAACTTAGCTTCACAACTACTTCTTCGAGTGGTGATGTGATAATTCTAAGTTGGTGTCTAGCTCATCCCATTTTATCAACCAAGAAAGGTATTAGGTATATTTCTATCCTAACACAAATCATATCGTGAGATACAATCTTGCTCCCTACATTCTCTTGTTCTTGCCTAGGTTATCTTTCTCAAGCATGTACCTAAGCTTAACCCACTTGTTTTCATGGTGATCAGTCATAAAAACAATCATAATTCAGAATGCAAGACAAAACAATAATCAATAACTTAAAACCAAAACAAAATCACAAAATCACAATCATATCTTGTGGCTTCAACCCTAGAGGAAGGGGTCTAGCCACTCATGTTCGTAAAATTACAAGAAGACATTGTTAAAGTAACATACTTACAATAATTGGTAGAAGAGAAGATGAAATTGATGAACCCTAGGTGAGTTCTCCCACTCCTCCCTTCACTCCTAGGTGGTTTTTCAGAATAAGATCGTGACTTTTTGATTTTAGGAGCTAAGGGACCTATTTATAGTAAATGAGAATTGTACAAAATTATGCCTGTCGTGGAATGGCTCTGTGGCACGGAGTGTATCGCGGAGCACTGCCTCCGTGACACGGAGGTATCGCGGAAGCCCTCTGGAAATCGCCAAATTTATTCCAACTTTGGTGTTTCGCTCCCGATATCATTCCTCCACTTCACCAAATCATAGATTGGGTCCTCCAATGCATTATTTCCTTCAAAAACAAAGACTAATCATGTTTGTTAATATTTCTTCTCATTTATATAAAAAAGCATGAAAATATACATAATTAAATACAGAAACAAGGCAAAACTAAGTGATAAAGTATCACTTGGGCATGTAATTATGCCCAAGATCACAACCCCACACTTAAAGTCTTGTTCTTCCTCGAACAAACCTTTTACATCTCATGCACATGAAGACTCACATATAGCTAATTTAGCAAGAAAATTCAAGCTACGACTACAAAGACTGTTTAAGATAGCAAGCTAAAAATAGAGCATGCACGATTTAATCATTGAAATGAAATACAACTTTGTTAAGACTTCCTAACCTCAAGAATTGACTCTCAATCTAAGCAACTCATGCAAATCAACTGATCAAGAAATCCAACATGAATGCTATCCTTCATTAAACATGTGCCCTCACCACAAGAGAGTTACCCATTTTAACTCATGAATTTTCAAATCACGCCATGTATGGGGATATGAATAAAAAATTACGCTCGCTCTCACAAAGAATTCACATGCATCATGTAGTGACCCATAAGCTTGCCCTGAGTGTTTACTCCACTAATTTAAGGATGTATGAACGTAAGATCAAGTAGGACTTAATGGGTTGTAATGTAAGCTAAGGGATGGGTAGGTACTATTCTGGCCAGTAATAGTGACTATCTTCCCCAAGCACTTTTAGTAACTTCAACCTTCATTAAGGATATCTCTTCTCTTACTTCACCCTCATTCTTTTCAATCCTGAATTTTTTTTCTTCTTGTTCCCCTTTCTTTAAGAGCACTCAGCTTAGTAGTAAGGAGTACTTAAGCAATTCTTTTCATTCATTTATTTTCTTACTCCCTACTAATAATCAACCATTTTCACACAAGTGCACCTTTGTCCTTTTCTCAACTTTTACAACTTGCTACTTTTCCTCCTTTTTCCCGTTTCTCACTCCTTCACTCTTCCGGATTTTTTTTCTTACGTGCTTAGGAATTTTGGATCAAATTCAAGGCTAATGAAAGAAAAAGGATTAAGCTTATGTTGTAGCTACCAAAGAATAGGCTCAAGGCTCAATGGGGCTAACTAGGATTAAATATTCAAGGTAGGTAAAGTGAGGGATAACATTTAGGTTCATTCAAAGAAATGCCTAAATCATCTCCTACAATTCACATCCTTCATTTCGTTTTATATACACACCAGGAAAGTTCTAGACATTCCACAATAGCACGGAATATTTGAAAAACTTACACTCTCAGCACATGCTCAATTCAAGACACATTCAGCAGACTCTTACTCAGCTAATCACAAGAATTCAGAATTAAGCTTCAATCACATCGAGTCAAATTCAAGAGCCTAAGTGTCTCAAAAAAAGTTATACACTTGCATGATTCAACACTCAACATACTTGCATCTAACAATCATATATAGCACATAACAAGAACATCAAGCCATCAATTAGCTACGGGTTCAAAAACCAACCTATTGACTAATTTTCCTCAAGACGGTCATCATCCATCCATCGTCGGAAACAGTCTCTAACTATGACTAAAAATATTATATACAGACAAAGAAAAATTTTTATTCTTCGGTCCAAAGACCCCCCGTCGGAAAAGAACCACAAAGAAAAACCAACGGGTGATGAAGTCATGCTTGACTCACAAATTTTTTTTTTCAAATATTTCTCACAAGCATTACATTCACCAAAAATCGTTAAGCACAAAAATTTTAAAATTTTCCTCACCCCACACTTGAATCATGCTATGTCCTCATAGCATCAAATTAAAATTTAAAGAGGGTGAGAAATACTCTCTGAGGCCTTTAGGCCTAGCTAATAGCATGCTTTTCTTCCTTTGAACAAGTGGGTATTTGACCCGACACTTTTCCTCTTCCATGCTTTTTAGCTTCCTCCTCCACAGGTACTCAGACTTCCCCTCCATCTGTGCTTAACTTTCCACCAAAAACAACACAAGATGAAAAATAAATAAAATCAACAAAAATGCAAGAAATTAAAATGGTACCCATGGTACCCTTGGGTTGCCTCCCAAGCAGCGCCTAATTTTACGTCGCGGCACGACGTATCAAGTTTCACCACTTTTTCCTCCACCTTGAGGATATGAATCTCACCCCTAATTTCTTCTCTAATTTTCTCTTATGCTCCCGGGGTGGTGGTGAAAAAATGAAAGGACCAAGCAGTAGATGTCGCCTTTGGCATTATTGGACCTTAAGTAAGTAAAGTCATTCTTTCTTTCAGAATCAGCAAATTTCAGAATATATGGGGCTTATTCCCCCTCTATATCTTTCTCCACAAGTTTGGATGACTCTAGTTCTAGGTTGTCAACCAAACTCAATGTCGAAAAATGATTCGAGTAAGGTACAATACACCTCAACTCTGAAACTGCATTTTGCTCGACTTTCTTACTTGTATATACCTTCTCCACATTAACATCTAACTCCTCATGAATGTAAAATGGTAGGTACTCTATCTCTTCTTTCAAGAATGGATCGGCTATACATGTGAGACAATCATGGAGACTCTCGGGAGCTTCCAACAGTTGAGCTTGTTTCAAGAACTCACTCTTTTCTTCTCCTCGTAGTCCCTCCTGAGTATTGCATAAAACCGTCACTTGAAAATCAGAGCAAGCTTCAGCTTCAGCCCTTATCTCCATGAACTTGTTGCTTATCATTTCCAAGGCCTCTCTATTTTCCTCTTGCTGAATTCTCAATGCTTCCATCTCCTCCTTCATTGCTTCTGTTTGCTCAAGGATCTATTTTAGCATGTCTTCTATTCGAGCTTGGCGTTCCAAGTCTTCATTTTCATCATGCCTATATTCAGCAAAAACAACAGAAGGATCATAGTAGGGGCTTGGGGGAGGGAGTATGCATTTGGACAGCCATCCCAATGGCCATCTTGACCACCACATATATTGCACGTGTTACAGTGTTGCCACAAGTGGGGTCCTCCGCAATTCAGACAAGACTCATCAAAGTAAGAGTATCCACCATTTAACCCATTTATATTCCATGATGTCATGTTAAGAAGGGTATCAGATTAAAAACTAAAAATAAAATAAATCTAAAACTAATAAATAAAAAAAATTTCAACACTTAAGGAAAATTAAAAATCACACAAAAACAGACAAATTCACTAAACTTCGCCAAGTCCCCGGCAATGGCGCCAAAAACTTGTTGTGCCCCCAAGTGTACGGGTCGTACAAGTAATATAGTGTCCCTTTTTAAGAGCAGGATGTCGAACCCATAGGGACTGGACCAGTTCCGCTAACTATCGAGTTCAAGTGTGATATTAAATGTTGCAAGTGTTGATTATAGAAGTTTTCGATAGAGTTAATTAAGTCTAGGGGCGGTCAACGAAATACTCTGAATTAATTCAAGGAGCAACTAGAGTTAAAGCTGGATAATCATGCGATACTACGATTTGCAATGGTTTAATTATGAAACTATCAATTGTCGTCTCACATAATTAGAATTGCATGTTCATGGTATTTCGAGCCTCTAAACACGACAAACTAGACTCACAACTACATCATTGAGCGGGGATGTGACATTCTAGTTCGTGGGCAATTCATTTACGTGGATGTGGTTTACGGGGATTATGCTCTTGATTAGGGACTTTCGTACCTCTAATCATTTAACTGAACTTATCTTCACAACTACTTCTTCGAGTGGTGATGTGATAATTCTAAGTTGGTGTCTAGCTCATCCCATTTTATCAACCAAGAAAGGTATTAGGTATATTTCTATCCTAACACAAATCATATCGTGGGATACAATCTTGCTCCCTACATTCTCTTGTTCTTGCCTAGGTTATCTTTCTCAAGCATGTACCTAAGCTTAACCCACTTGTTTTCATGGTGATCAGTCATAAAAACAATCATAATTTAGAATGCAAGACAAAACAATAATCAATAACTTAAAACCAAAACAAAATCGCAAAATCACAATCATATCTTGTGGCTTCAACCCTAGAGGAAGGGGTCTAGCCACTCATGTTCGTAAAATTACAAGAAGACATTGTTAAAGTAACGTACTTACAATAATTGGTAGAAGAGAAGATGAAATTGATGAACCCTAGGGGAGTTCTCCCACTTCTCCCTTCACTCCTAGGTGGTTTTTCAGAATAAGATCGTGACTTTTTGATTTTAGGATCTAAGGGACCTATTTATAGTAAATGAGAATTGCACAAAATTATGCCTGTCGTGGAATGGCTCCGTGACACGGAGTGTATCGCGGAGCACTGCCTCCGTGACACGGAGGTATCGCGGAAGCCCTCTGGAAATCGCCCAATTTATTCCAACTTTGGTGTTTCGCTCCCGATATCATTCCTCCACTTCACCAAATCATAGATTGGGTCCTCCAATGCATTATTTCCTTCAAAAACAAAGAGTAATCATGTTAGTTAATATTTCTTCTCATTTATATAAAAAGGCATGAAAATATACATAATTAAATACATAAACAAGGCAAAACTAAGTTATAAAGTATCACTTGGGCATGTAATTATGCCCAAGATCACAATACACAACAAATTCCTAGATGACTAAATATGACATTACAGATATATTTCTATTCTGAAGTTAATCTTCTCTTAATTTCTCAACCAAGACAAAAACATATCCTACCAATTCACATCTATCCAATTAATCTTTCTTTCAGAAATAAAACTGGAATGCTAGGATTTACATTAACAATGGCTAAGCATTAATGTAGTGAAAACAAGAATTAGTAGAACAATCGTTTTAGAGAAGATAAAAACTGAAATAACATCACTTACATACTACTGCAATCATCCTCAACCTCAGCCAAAGGTGAATTAGCCACTCATTTGATGATTAGACATCTTCAAACAAGTAGAAATCATACAAGCAATTGAAATTCAAGAGAAAAAGGAAGAAAATTAACCCAAGAACTTCTTCAGCTCCAATGCATGATACCCACGTTCTGGCTTGAAATGTCAGATATATTAAAATAAAACCTAAGTTTGCTATTTATACAAGTGGGAAATTTCCCGGAATAAACTGGCAACGTGGCACGGAGGGTGTCGCGGAGCATCAGCTCCGTGCCACGGCCTTGTCGCGGACCTTCACTGGAACTTGGGGTGCCAGATTATTATCTTCAGCGAGGCACGAAGGGTATCGCGGAGCTTTAACTCCATGCCACGGACGTAACGCGCACCTTCACTGGAATCCGCGTGTGCAGCTAAGCCTCCCACCGTGTCACTGAAGTGAACGCGGAGCATGGGCTCCGTGACACGGTGCCATCGCGCACCTTCACTGGAATCCAACACAAATCTCACTCTAGTAAGAATACCTCCGCGATGGTGGCGTTACACGGCCCTGTCGCGGAGCATAAATGTTTTAGCATTTTCTTGTCGACTTCCGAGTTTTGCTTCCGAGTCCATTCCTCCACTTCACCAACTTGTAGATTAGTTCCTAAAATTCATTCTAACTGCAAAAACAATAACTAATCATGTTGGTTAGTATAAATCCACATTTACATAAAAACACATGAGAATGTACACATAAAAGTAGATAAAAAAGTCAAAATTAAGTAATAAAGTATCACTTGGGCATGCAATTATGCCCAAGATCAGAAGTCCCGTTGCAGCGCTACTGCCTTAGGTAGTAACTCGACTTAGCTGCACCTTCATCAGTTCTTCCATCATCATTTCATCAGTGTTTCAACAATGCACTACCTTTCCGCTAAATAGGGCATCACAAGTATGAACAACAATAAGTACCATGTTTATGACTTGTAAACGCAATAGGAATTACAGATAAATTACACTCAACACTTAACAACATTGGAACCATGTCACACTTAGAATCAAGTTTATGCTCTTCTATTCAAGTCTCATGAACCAAACCCGTAATTTCCAACATCACTTAGCACATTCTTCATTTATTCTTACATACGAGTACAAGATAACTTAAACAAAGTAAATAAATGGTGACATGATGGGCACACGCCTCCGGCATATCACCATAAACCCTCAATCCATAAAACAGTGCACACACGTGTCACGCCCTAAGTCTACACCCTGGACAGGACATAGTAATTGGAGTCACAAGTAACCCCAAGTCAACCCCTGGTCTATCATACACTAGCATTCTGAGTAAACATGATCTGAGGAAGATTTAAAATACATTCATAAAACATTTATATAGGAAAATAAACTGAGTCAATAAAGTTTAAAATCATCTGAACAAAATTGAAAGTCTGAAAGTAACATGTTCATGTCTGATAGCCACTACAACTGATGAGTTGTTGGGACAAGCCCCCAGCTAACTCCAAATCTAAATAAAACAAACTGTGCTAAAAGAAATAAGCTCCATCCTTGAAGGATGAGGACTCACTAATAATGCTGCTGAGAAAGTCTAAGCGAGGTCAACTAACGGTGCTGAGTCTGAGAACCTGCGGCTGTATCATGAAATGATACAGCATAAAAGGTATGCGTCAGTATCATGAAATGATACAGCATAAAAGGTATGCGTCAGTACTTCAAATGTACTGAGTAAGCAGGAGAAATCATAATACTGGATATAAATGACTGAAATGAAACAACATTCAATGACCACTGAAACAACTGAAGTAAACTAATATGGTCAAGATGACCTTGTCTAATGGTCAAAGACATGCCCTAAGTCTAAAATTATGAGTCTGAGATACTGTACTAAACTGATCTGAACTGACTAATCTAAGACTGAACTAAGCTGACTACTGGGAGAGTCTATAACCGATATATAACCACGTGATCTAAACGTGGAGTTTGATGTATACGCCCCACCGATAGGACCCAATATACCTTGCTAGGGTATAAAGGCATGAACTGGGTGATCACAAAAGTTTGGGGCTAATCAGGCCAATAAATACTGTAACCTACGCTGCCAACGTAGTTTTGGGCACCTGGGTGCGATGGAACCTCGATCTGCTCGGTGCTAAGTCCTACTCCCACTGGATAGTCCTAGACTAAATACTAGGTTAATAGCTCGAAACTAGGGCCCAAGACTAGTCAGGTATACATATTTGAAAGCACCCTGAGAGTCTTATCGGACCAGATTCTGAAACTGGGTTCTAGATTGGTTAGAGCTGCTTATCTAGAAGAGTCGTAACCGTCTAAGAACAAACTATAGTCTTAAACTGGGGTCTTAAGGCTAGTTAGAGTTATATATCTAAAGTGTCATGACCTCCTAGTGGACCAATAAACTGAATTCTCAATCTGATGCGGACAACAGGGAGGTATCACAGACACCTCAAGAGATTTGTAGCAAACTGATCAGCTGACAAATTTTGAGTAACACTGCGTATTCCTTCATTCTGACTGAACTGAACTACTAAGAAGCTAAAAGAGATTTCAACTTGTTCTAACAATACGGGAGTCCACAATATGGCTAAAATCAAGCAATAAGGTAGTATAATCTAACCAACAGAATTATAAGTATTCTCATTCAACAATAGGCCTAATATCATTCTTACTAGGAGAGAAATTACATGTCTAGATAATGAAAAAAAGGAAGAAAATATCTAACAATCAACTTAAAGCATAATTCACAAGCTAAAAGAAATCTGACACATAATTCAACCCCATTCGAAAGCTCGGGGCTAGAATTCAATTTTATGGGAATAACATCAATTAAATCATGAACTGATGGAAATCGTGTCTAAAATAATCATGGATATCATTCTATGTGAATTCAAATAAAACTGACATACATTCTCTTCACATTCGAAAACTCAGGGCTAGGATTTATAGAGAAACTAGAGAAGGGTTTTGGGGAACACAAGGGATGAACTATCCCCTTGCTGAATTCCCACATACCTGAGTTAGAATTTTATTGGATCAAGAAGCTTAGACTGCTGCAATGGAGGAAAACCCCTAATCTTGCTTGAGACATTCTTGAGAGGAAAGCTTACTGTATTTTTCTAAAGATGAGCGAGAATGAGGGGGAAAAAACGTTTTTCCCCTCTAAATCCCCTCAAAATATCCCAAAATGACTTAGTTTAGGATCTAGGAGGTCAGGAAATTACCGAAGCACCCTTAAGAAATTCGCAGGAAAAATTGACTGCTAGTCCCAATGGGGGACCCTACGACTTGTGCCCAGTGACCACGACTCGTGGTCACGGTCGTTGAGTCCACTGCCCAAAATCCCCTATTGGTCACCACGAGGGACACCATGACTCATGGTTTACGCGACGACTCGTGGTGAGCCACTCGTCAACTACACTGACAACATCATTACTCTCCCAACTATTTTGAACCACGGGTCACCTAACAAATCGTGGCTTGGACCATGAGTAGTGGTGACTAATCATGAAGTACACTACCAAATTTCCTCCTGGTCCTCAATCAACTACTGGCCACGGATCACCTAACAAATCGTGGTGTTGACCACGACTCGTGGTCACACTCGTGGTCACTCTATTTTTCTGAACTTTTTCTACCAAGTCCGAACCCTTCCCCATGAGTCACTTCACGACTCATGGTCTACCCCCATGGGTTACAGGACGACTCATTCTGTGATCTGGTACATAAATTCCTGTTTTCTCTATTTCAACTCCCGAGTCTGTTTTTGAGTTTCCAGGGCATTACAACATGCCAAAGGGTCTTAACTTGCCCTTCCAGTCATGGCCTACAAGGGACCCTAGAAATCCATGTACTGTGTCGGCGTGGCACCCGCTCTCACTCATATGCTTTCACCCCTCGGACACGAGCCACTCAACAATAGCACTCTCTTGGATGCTCCCCTTGGGCACAAACCACTCATCTCAATATTCTTTTACTAATGAACCATCTCTCATCACGGAATGTAAAACGTTACAACCCACACATATACATAAATAATTCAACATTAAGGAGTCTATATTCCACTCCATCACTCATACAATTACAGAATCATAGATTCACATTGAAACATTTTAAAGGAATTTCACTTCACGGTTCCATAAGATTTTCACAATAGTTCATGTTCAACTCATATTAACATGATTTCCACTATTTAATTCAAATAGACAATCTCATATCACATAATGTCCAAGACCAATCAAACATCAGTATCACACATGCATACAAGCCATTACACAAAGTCTAACCCTTCTAACCATAACCTACCTCGAAAGTTGAAGATAACGATTCAGCTACTCTACGGGAGCCTTGCCCTTCCTCAAAGCTTCAGATCGTTCAAAATCTACACAACAAGAGAAATTCATTACTTACTCTTCAATCATGGGTCTAATTAGATCAAACCCTCCCCTTCGGGGTGTTTTTCGAAAGTAAAAACCCCAATTCTACTAGGTTCTAATTCAATTTCCCGTGCAACCCTCATTCCCAACACGTTATTCTAGGGGAGTAATCAAGACTTTTCACCATCAACCCAACTCACCTCCCCCCCTAAACACCCTACAATCCAGACCTAGGGTTTTTCTCTACAAAAACTTCCATCATTAAAAGTCTACAAGGAATCTAGGATCAACATTATTTATCGTAGAGATAGAAAATCGAAAACCTTACCTTGGATGAAGAGTTCACTACTCTGAAGAGTTGTTTCGTTCTCTAGACATTCTAATCGTGCTTTTGGAATTAATGGGGTGAAAACCCCATAATTTCCACTTAAACCCACTTTTTGATTCTCGTCGTCCGCTGCAGCGGTCACATTTCCGCTGCAGCAGCCAAAGTCTCATTGTGGCAATTCCTATAGTTATTTCCCAAATTCATTACAGTGGAACTCTGACCTCTACCACGGTCTCGTTGCAGTGGAAATTCCACCGCTACAGCGGTCCCCTGAACCAGAAGTTACCCTAAATCCACCAGTTTCACACTTAGAAAATTTCACAACACATTCAAATCCTTCCCTAGCCTGTTTTCAGTGTTGTAGGCCCTTAACCATCCCATAAAGATGTGTAGGTCATTATATCAGATATCAATTAAAACATTGTTCATTCCCGAACGATCTATACCAAGAAAGGGAAAAGTACTTACCGAATTCCACAAACAGCTGGGGATACTTGATCTAAATATCAACCTTGGTCTTCCAAGTGGCTTCTTTAACTGGACGACTCTTTTGATGGACCTTTACTGTCGGAATCTCTTTCAACCTCAAATTTCGAACCACTCTAGCCAATATCGCTACAGGCTCCTCCTCAACTGATAGATTCTCATCCAGCAACACAGAGTCCCACTTGATAATATATGTCCCATCCCCATGATACTTTTTCAGCATTGCCACATGGAACGTTAGGTGCATTACAAATAATCCTAGTGGAAAGACCAGCTCATAAGCCACTACTCCCACATACCAGAGTATTTCAAATGGCCAAATATACCTCGGGCTAAGCTTGCCCCACTTTTTGAACCTTATCACCCCCTTCATAGGGGATACATTGAGTAGCATTTGCTCCCCTTCCATAAACTCTATGTCCCTCACTTTCTTGTCTGTGTACTGCTTCTGCCTACTCTAACCAGCTACCAAATGGTTCTCAATTATTCAAACTTTTTTCAAGGACTCCTTTAAAAAATCAGTCCCCCAAGGCCTCACCTCAAATGCATCAAACCACCCAATTGGAGACCTGCACTTTCTCTCGTACAAGGCTTCAAATGGCGCCATACCAATGCTCGAGTGATAACTATTATTATAGGCGAACTTTGGCAAGGGCAAGAATTTGTCCCAATGGCCCCCAAAGTCTATTACACACACCTGGAGCATGTCCTCCAATACTTGGATAGTCCGCTCTGACTGTCCGTCTGTTTGAGGATGAAAGGTTGCGCTCAAGTCCAACCTCGTACCCAACTCAGCCTGCAAGGTCCTCCAGAAATAAGAAGTGAACTGAGTACCCCTGTTGGATACAATTGACACAGGCACCCCATGCAACCAAATTACTTCCTTAACGTACAACTTAGCTAGTTTCTTGGCATTGTAAGTCACCTGGACCGACAAGAAATGAGCAGACTTGGTCAATTTTTCCACTATGACCCAAATTGAGTCGAATTTCCCGTAAGTCTTGGGAAGACCAACCATGAAGTCCATAGCAATCCTCTCCAATTTCCACTCTAGGATAAGCATTCTCTAAAGTACTCCTCCAAGCTTTTGGTGCTCATACTTTACCTGCTGATAATTTAAACACTGAGCAACATAGTCCACAATATCCCTCTTCATCCGGCCCTACTAATAGTGCTATTTCACATCGTGGTACATATTGGTGACTCTCGAGTGAATGGAGTACCTAAAGTTGTGAGGTTCTTCCAAAAGAGTTTTAATTAGCTCACCAACTCGGGGAACACACATCCACCTCTTTATTTTCAAGACACCTTCATCATCTAACACTACTTCTTTGGCTTCTCCCCCCAGAACGTTATTCCTAATCTCACCCAATTTTTCATCATAAAATTGTCTGGCTTTGATTTCCTCTAGCAGTGAGGATTTGGCCTCCACGTTGGCTAGTATCCTACTAGTTTCTATCAGCGACAACCTCACCAAGCTATTTGCCAAAGTCTAGACATCCCTGGCCATTGACCACTGAGTAGCTTCCAAGCAAGCTAAACTGCCCATGCTCACCGTCTTCTGGCTCAATGCGTCTATCACAACATTGGACTTCCCTGGATGGTACAGGATAGTGATATCATAGTCCTTAAGTATCTTCATCCATCTCCTCTATATCAAATTAAGATCTTTCTGGGAGAATACATACTACAAGTTGCAATGATCCGTGAACACCTCACATCGAGCTCCATATAGATAGTGCCTCCAAATTTTTATGACAAACACCACTGAGGCTAACTCTAGGTCATGCACGGGGTAATTCTTTTCATGCACCTACAACTATCTCGAGGCATAAGCAAACCTATCTTTCCTACATTAACGTAGCACCCAACCCAAACCGTGAGGCATCACAATAAACAACAAAGTCTTTACCTTTCACGGGTAACACCAGGATATGTGTTGTGGTTAGCAGAGTCTTAAGTTTCTGGAAACTTGCTTCCCATTCCTCTAATCACTAGAAAAGATACATCCTTTTGCATCAACTTGGTCAATGCAAAAGCGATGGAGGCGAAACCCTTCACGAACTAATGGTAGTAACTGGCCAGCCCCACAAAACTCTGAATTTCCCTCACATTAGTTGGCCTCGCCCAGTTTCTGGCCGCCTCCACCTTCTGTGGATCAACTCGGATTCCATCCTTTGAAACCACGTGTCCCAAAAGGGATGTTGATTCCAACCAAAACTCACACTTGGTGAACTTAGCATACAACTACTTCTCCTTCAGTAATCCCAACACAATCCTTAGATGATTTTTGTTCTCTGCTTGGTCTTAGAATACACCAAGATATCGTCAATAAACACAATAACAAAGGAGTCTAAATAAGTTTGGAAAATACCGTTCATCAGGCTCATAAACATAGTTGGGGTATTAGTGAGTCCGAATGAGATGACCAGAAACTTGTAATGCCCATACCTGGTCCAAAAGGCTATTTTGGGAATATCCTCAGCCCGAATTTTCAGCTGGTGATAATCGGACCTCAAGTTAATATTTGAAAAACAGCTGCCCCTATAACTGATCAAACATATTATCTATTTGAGGAAGAGGGTACTTGTTCTGAATAGTTACCTTGTTCAACTAGCGGTAGTCGATGCATATCCACATACTGCCATCCTTCTTCTTTACAAAAAAAATCAGCACACCCCACAGTGACACACTCGATCTGATGAAGCCTTTACTAAGCAACTCCTGCAACTGCTCCTTGAGTTCTCTCAACTCAGCAGGTGCCATTCCATATGGAGGAATAGAAATGGGTCGAGTACCTAGTTCTATGTTTATACAGAAATCTATGTCACGATCCATCGGCATGGCAGAAAAATCTGTAGGGAACACCCTAAGAACGCACAAACAACCAGGATCTACTCTATGCAAGGACCCTCTGAACTAGTGTCCCGAATATGCACCAGATACACTGAACACTCTCGCTCTATCAACTTACGAGCACAAATATAAGAAATAAGTTTCTTAGGAGCAAGGCTACAATTCCCTTTCAACTCCAACCTAGGCGACTCTAGACCCAATATAGTGACAGTCTTAGCATAACAATCCATAATGGCATGGTAAGGGGACAACCAACTCATTCCTAAAATCACATCAAAATCAACCATGTCTAAGATCACTAAATCATTCTGAGTGTCACAACCCATGAAATCCACAGGACACGCACGAAAGACTCTATCAACCACCACAGAGTCCCCAACCAGAGTAGACACATGAACAGGGACAACAAGCACATCAGAAACAAGTTATAATCCCAAAGCAAAGTAAGTGGACACATAATAAAAAGTAGAACCAAAATCAAACAATGTCAGAGCTACTCAGTCACAGACAAGGATAGTACCTATAATGATAGCATTTGAAGCCTCTGCCTCTGGTCTACCAGGAAAATCATAGAAATGGGCTTAATTACCCGCCTAAGAATCACCTCGATTGGGCTGTGCCACCCCTCTACTTTCCTGGGTGCCACCCTTACCCACATGAACACGTCCTCTACCCTACTGAACACCACCCGTAGCGGTTGGCTGACTACCCCATCCCAGTTATGGACAATCCAAACTGAATGCACTACCTCCTCTCCTGACAGGGGCCGGAGCTTGAGGAGCTGGGTGAGGAATAATTTGCTCGCCTTGTCCAAACCAGGAGTACCATCTGCGGATGTGGTCATACTCACCACACTCATGATAAGACCTTCTCAATAACTGGTCTCTAAGCTGGAACAGAAGAAATAGGATGAGCCCCAAGATCAGAACAAATCATTTGTGTACCCCCAACTACACCTAACAGTCGTGGAGCTATCCCTAGCGGACCTCTGGCTGACACCTGTATAGAGGATTGAACAGAGGGCCCAGAGAAACCCTGCGATACTAGAACCTTAGAATAAGAACCACTGAAAGAACCCACTCTCCGAGCCTTCTTTTCGATGTTCCTTGTATAACCATCTTTTCTCACCCCTTCAACTGACTTCACATACTCTACCACCTCCTAGAAGGTCTTACCTAAGGAGGCCATTTGTAGAGCTTGTGCCTGGAGACCCACATTCAGGCCTTTAACAACCCGCCTAATCCTCTTCTCCTCTGTGGGCAGTAAAGGTAGAGCATACCTAGACAATGAATGAAATGAGCCTTGTATACTGCAACCGATGAGCTCCCCTGCTCAATGGTGGTGAACTCATCTCGTCTCCTATCCCTCAGAGTGCGGAGAACATATTATTCCAGAAACATAGAGTAGAACTGGATCCAAGTCAATGGTGGTGACCCCGTTAGTCTGCACTCCACAAAAGCTCTCCACCAGAGCTTACCATCCCCTATCAACTGAAAGGTCACAAACTCCAATCCACACTTCTCTACCACCCCCATCTTGTGGAGCCTCTCATGGAAGTCTATAATGAACTTGTAGGCATCCTCTGCCTCCATGCCATAGAAAGTGAGAGGTTTCATCTTATTGAACCTCCAAAATAGGTCATGCTCCTTCCCTATCATCACTGATCCCACTACCGGCCTCGAGAACATGACAACTTCAGACATATCATCGATCCTCGGAGCCACAATAGCTGCATGTTGTATCCCCGACTGCTGCCCCGTTGGAGTTGATAGTGCTGCCCCAGTATCCACAAGGCCTCTTAGGAGGTTAAGAACCTAAGCTAAAACCTCAGAAGATGCTGGCATGGCAGAAGCTTCTCCCTACGTCGGAACCTCAACCTCAACAACTACATGCTCCTATACTGCTGGTGGCACAAGAGATGCAGACCTCTCCTTAACTGGAGCAGGAGCACGAGCCCCTCCTCTAACAGCAGCGAGTCTCCATCTATGATCTCTACCCCTTTCTCTGCCCCAAACTGTGGCTTCCACTGCCGGCTCGGTTGCTTCCCCTCTGTTGCCGTTGGCGCATGTTCTCGCCATCTAGGAAAGAAAAAAGAGAAAGTTGTTAAATACCAATTTGGATCACCAGATACTAATTCAAATCAAGTAATTGCATGAGAGGAAAGAATAAAGGAGTTTTCCTAAAGTTCTACAGCCTCTCAAAGATAAGTTACGGACATCTCCGCACTGATCCGCGAGACTCTACTAGACCCGTCTCAATGCATTGAGATCAACGAACCTAGAGCTCTAATACCAACTTTGTCATGACCCAAATGACCGTGATTGGCAGGAACACTAAACCTACACCTTGGTGGGCAAACCAATGATTCCCAAGTTCTTAACCCATCATAGAATACTCATAAGGAAATGAACTTATAAGAAAATAAATGAATCATCAAACGAATACAATCTTCTTAAAAATGAACAAACAATACTCCCAATACCTGATTGTCATTGCACCTCAATGTCTAAACTACAAATCTAGAATGTTTAACCAAAGACAACATAAAAGAAAGTTGCAATGTCCGGATGAATGACATCTTCTGGAGGGAAGTGAAGCAGCCAATCTTGCTCCACTCATCTTTTGAATAAACTACTACAACTAAAGGTGGGGACAAGATGAGCTTCCTTGACCGAATTCTGCACTCAGAAAAAAAGTGCAGGAGTAGGGTCAGCACATAACATGGTACTGGTAGGCATCATCGGCTGACTTACATAATAACAGGTAAACAAAGTAACAATAACATAAGATAAGTCTCCCACATTTTACAGAAGTATAAATCTATATATATATATAGAGAGAGAGAGAGAGAGAAGTGGGCCCACTATAGGGCCTAAAGCACTGTGCCAGCTTTAGTGCCACTTGTCATCTTTGAATTTTGGACCTGACGAGCTGCGCCCCTTATGTTTCCACTCCGCTGAATTTTTTCAGCTGAAGTTTGGCCCCGGGCATATGGCGTCTGTTATAGCACTTTTCTAATGAAAAAATTCATTTAAAGTTTAGTCCCGGGCGCTGGGCACCCCTTATAGCCCCTAACTTGATAGTCTCTCAGTAAGATACCCATATCTTTTTACTCTGAACTCCAATTGACACAAGTTTGGATACGTTAGAAAGAAGAATCAAAGAGATTCAATTTGATTGGTTGAATCACCTAAAAACACTTCATAAATTGGTATTTATGATGATTTTAAGTTGACCCTTGTAAGAACTTATATGAAAACTCAATCGGTAAAAAAGCTCTCAACTCAACTTTGTGCTAGAGGTTTCTTATGACCTTAATTAGTATCCAATGCAATTTTATAACTTAAGAATTAATCTTAACACCTAGTTTCAATAAAAATTTAGTATGGTTTGATTTTTTATCTTTATAACTAGAAGATTTTAAACTTAGCTCGAAAGTCCAAGGCGTTATAATATCTCCCCCTTGGGATTATTCGTCTTCAAATGAAGGTCATGGACATAGATAGGATCTTATCTTGAAACTTTATAAATGCTTTTGTAGAGTTTATTCATTGGTGGGACTAACTCTGTAACGACCCATTTGATCGTGATAACACCCCAACGACCCAATCATGGGTAAATTAAAAATGTTTGCAAGCTGGAACAAATTCCCCAAAATTAAAAGATTATGAGGTGAACAATATTGAATGGTCTAAGCTAGAATCAGGTGCGCCCAAGTGCAAGGCTGCCACAGCAGATTGTTTCCACTATAAGCGGCATCGCTGCGGTAGGACTATCCTCGCTGCAACGGGCGACGCAGACCAGAACTCTGCAATCTTGTTCCGATTAGGACTTAAAAAACTATTTTAATAAGGATGCTAAATAAAGATGTCCCAAAATAGAAATTAGGATTTCTAATCAAGAAGGGAGAGACAAAGAGGCTACAAAAGGCAAGACTTCACCTCTGTCCTAACAATTTTCCGTAAGTACTCGAAACTTGATGCAAGCGCGCAGCTGGGAACTTCTCGATAGTAGCTTAGTGCCCAGGTATGCTATGGATTTCTTACATGCTAGACTTTGATTAGTGAATGGTATATGCGTGTAGGCTTTATGTGCTATTAACGATTAGGAAGAAATCCCTTGTTAATTACTATTAGGTGGAGTAGAATCAATAGGTATCTATTAGACGAATGTAATTGGAAAGAAATAAGGGAGAAGTGAATAAGACACCATAATATGACACTCGTGGGTACGTAGTTTCCTAAAATTAAACTACCATATTTCTATCCTTATGAGTAAATTGTAAGGGGCTATCCCAATGTATGTCCCAAATAAGGGACTATCATATAGTCATGGCAAGGGTATAGGATAGTCATGCTCCCATAGAAATCAATAGACTAATAAGATTAAGTTGGATTTGTGTATGTGATATGGTTCATGATTTGTGATTAAATGAATTATGGTTACTTGAGAAGGAGGGGTAAATTGATGTGAGAAATTAACTAGGGAGTAGGTGCGTAACCGGTAAGCTGATTTGCAAAGACACAATTCGTGGGGAATCTTGGTGTATGACAGGTTGGAGTACTGTCTGGAATAGTACCACTACAGCAGCCTTGGAATCGGTGCAGCGAGGCCGTAGTGGTGGCAGAAATATCGTTGTAGTGAAGCCCAATCTCGTGAGCAGGCCAGTTTGCACTCCATTGATTAAACTTTTGGGTATAAATGATGAAATTAACTAACTAATTTTGAATCACCTCAGATCATGATTGTGTTATAACTTGTAGTGCATAATTCTTGTTGAATTTGTGATCTTATTATTAAATTGAATTGTGATACATTGTTCTATAAATAACGGGTGGATTCGTGACATACTAGTGAGTAAAGGAAGTGGTATGTGAAAGGGAAAAGTGAACTAATCTTGGAGTAGTTGTTACATTTATTAAGTCAATTGCATGTTAAATTATATACCGTTATGTGAATTAATCTTAGTTGACTGATGATGCCTACCGATATGTGTGGTGTACTAATGCTACCTTGCTACGCCTTTTTGGTGTAGGTTGTGGTAGATTTGAAGTTTCATGATTGATGTGGAGTACTCAGCATTAGCTTTCGCATTCTTCTCTGCAGCCGAAGCTGTGTCATTTTGTTGTGTCAAATATTCTACTAGAGCTATCGTATCTATCTAGACTAGATCTTGGGGAGTCATGGTTCTGGAAGAAAGATTCATTATATTTTTAGAAATATTTCTATTTTGCAAGTTAATGAGTATTTAAATTATTTTATACATAGGCATAAAAAGGGGTTCTCCTATTGAGATGAAGTAGATGTAGGTGTCCGCACTACTTGCCCATTTGGTTATTGTCAAGTTGGTGTTAGAACATCTAGGTTACCGGTCTTACAAGTACAAGCGAAATGTCGAGTAGACCCCTGCGAATTGGTATGTAGACGTCCACATCTAATCTTTGGGAAGCTATAAGGCATCTAGGAAGTTTTCACTTTATTTCATTCCCATCGTACTGTTCGAGTTTGTCAATTGCCTGGATTAAGTCCAACTGGTATCTAGAGAATTCCAATTGATATTCAACAGGCTCAATTGGTATCTTATGATGTGAGATTATAAAGGATATGAGATAAACTGGTAGAGAGGGTGACTTTAGTTGACCGGAGAGACATGAACCCTTACAAGTATTCGGCTTAGCGAGTTTCGCTGTAGCAAGGTATGACTCGCTATAGAGAGTAATGTGCCATTCTAGTGTCTGTGGAAGCATTAGGGCGATCATCAAAGTGGACGCGGTCAAGCAGAATTCCATGAATAGAATTACCTATTTCGATTTGACAACAATTATAAGACGAGAATGAAAAACAAGCCATGCAGATTCAAAACAAGAAACAACGTGATATAAATAAGAGGGAGCCAAAGCATGTCTAGTATCTGAGAATGCCAAACGGGAATCCATTAACCGATAGGAAGCAAGTACCAACATGCAAGAACAAGAAAAGAAGTAATATTGTCTTACAAGCCCCAAATAGGGGCTACACAAAACAAGGCATAAAGAAAACAACAGGGCAGGGTGACACTGTTGTCCTACCTAACTGGAGGCCTCGTCACTGTCATTGTTAGGGTCATCGGCCGCTCCATCAACAAACCCGCTGAGGAAGGAGAACTCAGGGAGGTCCTATCGGGTCGCCTGGGGTGCTCTGGTACCGGGAGAGAGGTGCTTTAGGATCATCTTGACCCCCTCCCACAAGCAAACCAGGAGCTTGTCCGAGAGTGTCTCTTCTTGTTCTCCTTCTACAAGTCCTCCCGGAGCTCCACATGGGCCTGGTCTAGGGAAATAATTGCCCTTGGCGTGTCATGACCCGAACATAGGTCTTGACCAAGACATAGGACCTAGAACCACGAATGGCTCTAAGTCAACCCATGGCCTGGACATAGAAACTAAATAACATATATAAAGTATAATCTGATAATTGAAATATGAATAAGTGAAAGTCTAAATACATATCAATCATAATAGAGTCAACATTTACAAAGCTAAAATTCTACATATTGTCTGATAAGCCTCTAACATGTCTAAAGAGCTGATGGGACGCATCCCCAACTAGCTCACTAAAGTCTAAGATTGAAAATAACATAACTCGACACTAACTGAAGGTCCTCAAAGGATGAGGACTGACCAATGATGGGAAACTGAACTAAGCTACGGGAAACTGGCTAGCGACGGAACTGAGTCTGATTGTCTGAACTTGTATCATGAAATGATACAGCATAGAGTATGTGATTAGTACTTGGAATGTACTTAGTATGCAAGATAGTAAAATATGCTAAGTATAAACTGAAATCATGCATATAAACATAAATCAAAAGATCATAAGAGTAAGGATTGTATGTTGATATCTGAAAACATGTCTAGCCATAAGCCGAATATCATATCTGAATAGAATGACCCAAAGCTAAAATAGAAATCATATAGCTTGTCATAATAGAAATCATAAGTAAAAACTTATAAAATGATCATTGGGTCAAACCTGCTATAAAACATAATATCATAAGTCATAAACATGCATAACTAAAATCATGAGGAACAATGGGAGACTCATCACAACCGACACCATCACGATAGAGCTTACGTGATGCCCCAACTATCACACTCAAGTGGGCAGAGCAGTCCAAAACCTTTCCAGGGTTAAGGACACTACCATGATGATATCAAGCTGAAGGCCCTCTGGTGGGCGGGCAAAACTCTCTTGAGAGGTCCCAAAAATAAATATACCTAAGTTGTCATGTAATTTTGAGATCGGAGAACCTTTAAACCCCAACCCTACTCGATGCTAACACTGCTCCCAAAAAATGCATAGTGCTCCCATTGTTTTTAAACGAAGCTAAAATTATAATCACATATATAATCTAAAAATCTAAACATGGGGAGTCTTTACTCCAAAACATATCATAAGCTTTAGTGGGAGTCTTGACTCCAAAACATATGATAAGTTAATCTTATTAGCCTTGGCTAAATCACGAAAATATACTTAACTTGTGTGGGCCTTCCCAAAATCTCAAAATTATGCATATTTGAAATAGACTTCATAAGTAAAATCATAGACTCATACATGGGTAATTTATAAACATTCAATCATGCTAGATATCTTGATGCCCCGCAAGTGTACGGGTCGTACAAGTAATATAGTGGCCATTTTTAAGAGCCGGATGTCAAACCCACAGGGACTGGACCAATTCAGCTAACTATCAAGTTCAAGTTTGATATTAAATGTCGCAAGTGTTCATTATAGACTTTTCGATAAATTTAATCAAGTTTAGATGTGGTCAATGAAATACTCTGAATTAATTCAAGGAGCAACTAGAGTTAAAGATGGATAATCACGCGATACTACGATTTGTAATGGTTTAAGTATGAAACTGTCAATTGTCATCTCACATAATTACAACTGCATGTTCATGGTCTTTCGAGCCTCTAAACATGAAAAACTAGCCTCACAACTACATCGTTGAGCGGGGATGTGACATTCTAGTTCGTGGGCAATTAAATTACGTGGATGTGGTTTACGAGGTTTATACTCTTGATTAGGGACTTTCGTACCTCTAATCGTTTAACTCAACTTAACTTCACAACTACTTCTACGAGTGGTGATGTGATAATTCTAAGTTGGTGTCTAGCTCATCCCGTTTTAGTAACCAAGCAAGGCAAATTAGGTATAATTTCTTATCCTAATCGCGAATTATACAACAAGATACAAACTTACACCCTACATTCTTTGTTCTTTCCTAGGTTTGCTTTCTCAAGCTTTTACCTAGGTGTAATGTGTGTGTTTTCATGGTGATCAATCATAAAAACAACCATAATCAAGAACGTAAGACAAAACAACAATCAATAACTTAAAACCAAAACAAAATCGCATAATCACAATCATACCTTGTGCTTTCAACCCTAGAGGGAGGGTTCTAGCCACTCATGTTCGTATAATTACAATAAAACATAATTAATGTAACATACTTACAAGAATTTGTAGAAGAGAAGATGAAATTAATGAACCCTAGGTGAGTTTTCCCACTTCTCCCTCACTCCTTGGCAGTTTTTCAGAAATAAATCGTGACTAAATGTTTTTAGGAGCTAAGGGACCTATTTATAGTAAATGATAATTGTACAAAATTATGCCCGACATGGAATAGCTCCGTGTCACGGAGGTTATCGCGCCAATATGCCTCCGTGACACGGAGGTATCGCGAAAGCACACTAGAAATACAAAACAGACTCCTAAGCAGCCCCTACCGCATTGGCAGCGTGTCATGCTGCTTGTGCAGCGTGTTAGGGGATGTATCACACCATGGTCGTGCAGCCTGCCTACCGTGGCAAGTTGCCAACGCGCAGGTGGGCTGTTTCGTGCATCCTCCTTGCCGACGTTCGCGTTTTACTTCCAATTTCATGCCTCCACTTCACCAACTCATGGATTAGTTCCTCGAATTCATTTTAAACCTACAAAAACAAGAACTAATCATGTTGGTTAGTATATATATTCACATTTACATAAAATTACCTGAGAATGTATATAAATAAGTAGCTAAACAAGACAAAACTAAGTTGTAAAGTATCCCTTGGGCATGCCATTTTTCCCAAGATCATATCTCATCATACTTAAAGTCATAAATCATAAACTTGACTTTTCATGAAACTTGCATAATTGCGCATAATTTTATAAAAACTTGAAATCATGAATTTATAATTAAAATAGGTATAAAATATTCCCATAAATCTTAAAACATACTTTGAAGCATGAGGGGAATTGACCCATAAACAAATCATAGAGAATTTCATAAAATTAGGCTAAAACCCCATAAGATTATCAACTTGAATTCATGAACTTGAGGAGAAATTTGGGCATTAGAGTGAAAAAAAACTCTCATTCGAAACCCTATATACCTGGGTAAGCTGAATCTAAACTTGACTTTGAAAGCCCAAGATATTTGGCGAAGAATTAAGGAATTTCAAGCTTGATATTCAAAGGAAAACCTCTAAACTTGCATGCATGGGAGTTGAATGAATTAGAATAGGTTAAACTCCCTTAAAACCCTCTTTTGATAAATTAAAATGATGTCCTTAGGAGGTTAGGAGCTTAGGATTTACGAAAATACCCTTAATGAATTCACAGGAAAAATTGAACTGCCTGCTACTATGACCCGTACCACGAATCGTATAATCCGCCTACAACTCGTGGTTAGCTCCTGTAATCAACCATTTAAATTCCACCAACTCTCCAAAGATTTCAACGATCATACCACGACTCGTAACTCCATACTATGAGTCATAGCATTACTCGTACAATCAATCACTTGATAACTCCAAAGACTTGCTACGGCTCTTGTCCACTGGTCGTACCCACATACTACTACTCGTAATGGGACTCCTGATTGGGAGAAGAAAATCTCTGAACTAAACCACGAGTCTTTCTACGACCCATACCACCGGCCGACGACTCGTAGGTTGAGTCATACTGAGGCAATTTCCCAACTTTTTCTGCTGATCATATTTCAAATTTCGAGTCTAGTCTTAGGAACTTTCAGGGTATTACATGGAATCTCCCCTAGGTCAATTATTGCTGCACTAGAGGGTCTGCTGCTGGATGGAGGTCTGGGCAACCCTCCCAATAGCTCGTGCATGGCAGTCATCTCCGTCTCTATCCTCTCTAATGGTCCCATAGGTCTGGAAGTGCTGGCCCCTCCATCTTGTTGCGCCCCAATGCACGCACAAGCATACAATGTCGTGCAAGTAATACAGTGGCCCTTTTTGAGAGTCGGATGTTGAACCCACAGGGACTGGACTAATTCAGCGATTTATCAATTTCAAGTGTTAATTTAACCTTCACAAGTGTTGATTATAGAGATTTAGGGAAATTCTAATTAAGTCTAGGGGTGATCACAAAATAATTAAGAAACAATACAAGAAGCAACTAAAATTAAGGCCTAATAATCATGCAATGCTACAATTCACAATGGTTCGAGTATGAAAACTCCAATTGTTGTCTCAAATAGTTAAAATGCAATGTTCACGGTCTTTCAAGCCTCTAAAAATGACAAACTAGTCGCTCACCTACATTGTTGAGCGGGGATGTGACGTCCTAATTTATGAGCAATTTAACTATGTGGATGTGGTTTACGGTGTCTGTGCCCTTGATTATGGACTTTCGTACCTCTAATCATTTAACATAACTTAGCTTCACAACTAATTCTACGAGCGGTGATGTGAAAATTATAAGTCGGTGTCTAGCTCATCCCGCTTTAATAACCAAGAAAGGAAAATTAAGTATAATTTCTATCCTAACCGCTAATCCTATCGCAAAGATAAGAACTTTCTCCTTACATTCTTGTGTTCTAGCCTAGGGTTACTCTTTCAAGCTTTTACCTAAGCTTAACGAGTGTGTCTTCATAGTGATCAAGCATAAAAACAATAATAATAAAGAATGTAAGACAAAATAACAACTAAAAACTCAAACCAACGAAGAATTCATGCAATTACAATCATATGTTGTTCCCTCAACCCTAGAGGAATGGTTTTAGTTTCTCATGTTCGTACAAATACTGAAAAACATAATTAGAGTACGATACTTACAAGAGTAGTTAAAAGGGAATGAAAAATAACGAACCCTAGGTAGAATTCTTCATTTCTCCCTTCGCTCCTTTCTGGTGTTCTCAGAATATTTCGTGATAAAATGATTTTAGGAGCTAAGTGTTCTATTTATACTTAGTGGAAATTTACAATTTTTGGCCGGCCATGAACTTGCTCCATGTCATGGACCTGGTCGCGCCAGTCTTTCTTCTTGGCACGAAGAAAATGCGCAGCATCACTAGAAAGTTGGTCGAGGCATGTCATGTTCGCTGGCCAAAGGGCGTGGCACGGCCCTCATCGCGGAAAGGGCAGGGCGTGGCGCGGGAGCTGGCGCGCAGGAGGGACTGGCGTGGCACGGGCACTGGGGCGCGAGCACATTGCATGGCATCATGTCGCACGCACATGGCATGATCGTGTCACGGCACTGGGCGCGGCGCACATACAGCGTGGCACGCTGCCTGGCGCGGCCAGCCTTGCCATGGCATGTCCACTTTCCTTCTTTTGCAATTCGATCCGCACTCCATTCCTTCACTTCAACCATCATTATTTAGTCTCTCATATGCATTTTTACACCTACAAAATAATGACTAATCATGTTGGTTAGTTTAGGCTTATAAATATACATAATCACATGAGAATATAATCAATTAAATTGACAAACACACTTAAATTAAGTTATAAAATAGCACTTGGGCACGTAATTATGCCCAAGATCACTGCTCCACACTTAAAGCCTTGTTCTTCCTCAAACAACTCTATTACATCTCATGCACATGAAGAACTCACACATAGCTAATTGAAACAAGACAATTCAAGCTAAGGCTACACCGATTGTTTTAGATAGCAAGTTAAAAATAGAGCATGCAAGATATAACCACTAAAATCACATATAACAATGTTAAGACTTTCCAGCCTCAAGAATCAACTCTCAACCTCAACAAACTCATGCAAATTAACCAATCAAGAAATCCAACAGGAATTTTATCCTTCATCAAACATGTGCCCTCACACAAGAGAGCTACCCATTCCCGCTCATATGTTTTCAAATTATAACATGTATGGGTCTATGAATAAGAAATACACTCACTCTCAAAAAGAGTTCACATGCAACATGTATTGACCCATAAGCTTGCCTTTAGTGTTTTACTCCACTAATTTAGGAATGTTTGAAAGTAAGATCAAGTAGGACTTAGTAGGTTGTAATGTAAGCTAAGGGATAGGTAGGTCCTATTCTGTCCAATAATAGTGACTAGCTTCCCTAAGCGCTTTTAATACATCACATTTTCAGTATGCATATCTATCCTTTCGCTTCATCTTTATTCTTTTCAACTCCATTTTTCCTTTTTATTTCCCCATTTCATTAGGCACACTTAAGCTATTAGTAAGAAGTACTTAAGCAAATTTTTTCTCTCTTTTATTATTTTACTCCTTACTAACTCTTATTTAACTTTTTAAACAAGTGCACCTCTAGTCTTCTCTTCAACTCCCACCACTGTTGTTTTCCTTCTCATCCAACTTCTCACTCCTTAACTTCTTTTGCATTTTCACTTAAGCACTTAGGAGTTTTGAATCAAATTCAAGGCTATTGAAAAGAAGGGGTTAAGCTCATTTTGTGGCTAGCAATGAATAGGCTAAAGGTTCAATGGGGCTAACTAGGATCATACATTCAAGGTAGGTAAAGCGAAGGATAAAAATTAGGCTCATGCAAAAAAATACCTAAGTCATCTCCTGCAATCAACATCCCTCATTTCATTTTTTTATACACACCAAGCAAGTTCTAGAAACTATACAATAGCATGGAATATTCAAAAACCTTACACTCACAGCACATGCTTAATTCAAGACAAATTCAGCAGACTCTTAACTCAGCTAATCACAAGAATGAAAAATTAAGCTTTAAGCACATCGAGTCATATTCAAGAGCCTAGGTGTCTCAAACAGAGTTATACAACTGTTAATCATGCTTCAAAATTAACAACACTTGCATCCCAAAATCATGTATAGCACATAACAAGAACATCACACCATCAATCATCCAAGGGTTCACAACCGAAAATCTATTGACTAATTTTTCCTTAAGAAGGTCGTCATCCATCCATCGTCAGAAACAATCCCTAACTATGACTAAAAATAGCTATGTCCAGACAAAGAAAAATTTTATTCATCGGTTCAAAGTGTCCTCCGTCGGAAAAGAACCGAAAAGAAAAATGAACGGGTGGGTGAATTATGCTCAACTCAAACTTTTTCATCAAACAATACCATACAAAGCACTAATTTCACACGAATTCATTAAGCACAAAATTTTGAAATTCCCTCACCCAACACTTGAATCATGCTACGTTCCTAAAGCATCACATAAAAATACTACAAGGGTGAGAAATACTCCCTGAGGCCTCTAGGCATAGCTAATAGCATGCTTTCCTTTATTTTTTCACAGGTGGGTTATCTACCCCACACTCATCTTCTTCCATGCTCCTTAGCTTCCTCTTCTAAGGGTACTCAGTCTTCCCTTCAATATGTGCTTAAATCACCACCACAACAACAACAACAAAAAGTGAAAATAAACAAAATCAAAACAAAAGGAAAATAAAATTGTACCTGAGGTACCTTTGGGTTGCCTTCCAAGTAGCGCCTAATTTTACGTCGTGGCACGACGTGGACTATCCTTCTCAGGACATCCTCAAACCAGTGTTCCCTTTTGAGAACCATCTTCTTCTCTTTTTATTTTTCGAGGGAACAACCTTCACTCTGTCCCTCTCTTCTTCTAACCTCTTCTTTAACTTAAGCCCTCCTTCAGATTCGGGATGAAATGTGATCATCTCCAATGGCAATGGACCCATGCAATCTACCACCCCACACTTAGCATCTGACAACACATTGATCTTGCAAAGATCTCTGTAGTGTGTGGGTGGGTTGATCTCTTGATAAGCTCGGAAGAGCTCTTCCTCATCATCGACCCTCATTTTAAGGGTACCAGCTCTCACATTTATGATAGCTTCTCTAGTTGCCAAGAATGGCCATCCCAAGATCAGGAGTGCCTTGTCATCAACTTTAAAGTCAAGTATGATGAAGTCAGCGGGTATAATGAACTTACCCACTTTGATTAGAAGGTCCTCAATTATTCCTGTTGGTGCCACTGTGGACTTGTCTGGCAGCTACAGCATTACTCATGTTGGCCTCAGTTGACCCAACCCCAAGGTGTTAATAAAAGATAGAGGCAATAGATTTACTATTGCTACTAAGTCATAGAGAGCTCTTATCACTTCAGCTTTACCAATTTGTATGGGGATGGTAAAACTCCCTGGGTCCTTGAGCTTTTTCGGCATCTTCATTACCCTGTAGTTGCACTTCTCAGTTAGTGCCACCATTTGGACATCCACCAACCTAACTTTGTTGGCCACCACATCTTTCTAGTACTTAGCGTACTTTGGCATTCCACGCAAAACATCAAGTAAGGGAAAATTTATGTGAAGTTCTTTGAAAATATCAAAGAACTTTTTAAAACATTCCTCTTCCTTGCTCTTCTTGAGTCTTTGTGGGAATGGTGGTGGTGGTGGTATCTGTGTTGGCTGAAGTGATGATTGTGCATTGTGTTGCACAGCACTTGGTGGATGGACCCCGTTTGACCAGCTCCGGCTGCACCTCATTTCTCTTTTCCTTTGGTGGTGCATCAGCTAATTTCTTGCCACTTCTCAGACTGATGGCATTGACCTGTCGGGGGTTTGTATCTGCGTCACTAGGTAATCCTCCTTGAGGTCTGGTGTGTTGAGCAGCTGCTAATTGACCTATCTGCTTCTCTAGATTGCGGGTGGCCAATTGCTGATTTTTCAAATCTGAAGTCATTCATGTCTGATTCTCTGCCAATTGGGTCTGAGTAGCCATAATCTTTTGCAACGTCTCCTCAATGTTGTTGCTGCTCAACTGGCCATCGTTCTTCCTGTTCTACTATTGATGTTGAGGTTGCTAGTAGCTCTGATGCTGATTCCCACCCAAGAAAAATTTGGGTGACTCTGCCAACTCTTGTTGTAGGTGTTCCCATAATTCTGATTGTTTCTTTGAACATTCCCAACAAAATTGACAGATTTCAAATTGCCCCGCAAGATTTTGTATTGTGCCCATTGTTACCACAAATTTCACACCAACTGGGTGCCTGCTGAATTGCATTCACCTGTCCTTGCGGTTGGTTCATACTCAGTTTGTTGAACTGAGTCATCATCTGATGCTGAAATGATGCTAGCTATGCCGCCAAGGTATGGACATTTTCCACTTCTATCAGCCCTTTTACTCTTTTACCTGCCCCTCTCGATGATTCGTTGTGCCACTCTGGACTTCCCTGAGCAATCCTGTTCAACAGAATGTAAAACTCATCATAAGTCTTCTCCAATGCTTGCCAACCCAATGCAGAGTCTAGTAAGATTTTTGTATGTGGGTCTAGACTCTCCACAAAGGTGTGACCTTACACCTTATTGGACTGCTGGTGATAAGGGCAGTCTCTCAACAATGACTTGAATCTCTCCCAAGCCAAGTATAAGTTCTCCTTCAGCCTCTACTTAAAGCTTAATATCTCACTTTTGAGCTTGGTGATCTTGGGCAGAATTATATGCCCAAGTGATACTCAAATGCTTCATTTTGTCTTTGTTATCTATCGTTGTTTGTGCATTCTCATGTGATTTGTAGTTAAAATGTGAATTTATACTAACCAACATGATTAGTGTTGTTTTGCAGGTAAAATGCAATTTTGGGAAGCTAAGATACATGTTGGTAAAAATCGGGAATGGACTTGGAAGCAAGGAGTGGAAAAGGTCAAGGAAGAGCAGCAAAAATAAGGGCTCCACGATGGAGCCGTGTCACGCTGCCATCGCGGAGGCATTCTGCCTCGGGTGATTTAATTTTGGCCATTTCCAGTGAAGCCTCGCGTTACCTCCATGACGCAGAGGCAATGCCACGCGATGCAAGCCGTGGCATGTTGAGTACAATTACCTGGGACATCAATTTCCAGTGTAGGTGCGCGATTGCACCATGGCACGTTGGCCAGGCTCCGCGATGTAGGCCTGGCACGCCAAGGTGAAAATTCTGAGGAGCCAAATTCCAGAGAGGGTTCGCGATACCCCCGTGGCACGAAAGGAGTGCTCCGCGATACACTCCGTGCCACGTTGCTTGTTATTTCGAGAAAAATTTTCACTAGTATAAATAGCACACTTAGGTTTTATTTTAAACATTCTGACTTGGTTGAGCAAGAGCGTGGGTTACAGGTAGTTGAGGGGACGAAAATTATAGGGTTCTTCTCTATCTCTTTCTCTTTTATCTCAATTGTTTGTATAAATTCTACTTATTTGATGATGTTAAATCCACAAATGAGTGGCTAAATTCACTTCTTGCTGAGGTTAAGAACAATTGTAGTGGAATGTAATTGTTAATCATTTCAGTTTTCATCTTTTCTTCAATGGTTGTTCTATCAATTCTTGTTCTTACTGCATTAATGTTTGGCCAATGTTAATGTATATCTAAAAAATCCAATTTTGATTTTGAAAAGGAAAGAAATTGAAAAGATGTGAATTGGTAGGATATGATCTCTTCTTAGTTTGGAAAATTGAGAATTGATTTACATTCAGAATAGAAATATATCTGAAAGTCTTATTAGTCAATTAAGGAATTGGGAATGTATGGCTAGAACATGAAATTCTTTTATCACAGAAATGTAGATTAAGACTCATGATTCTTAAATTAGATAGGAGTTGAAAGTTCCAATCCATAGGCAATAATTCTTGACTAGCAACCGAAGGAAAGATTAACTGAATTGTATTGATAAATTAATTCCCTGCATGTTTGTTTTAACCTCAGCTTGCTCATTACTATTGTTCAGACTCACTTTATAATTTTGCTTTAGATTCTTATTAATTAGTAAACTTAAACTCTCAAAATATTATTTATTTGGTTGTCTGCATTCTTAAAGATATAGTTCATTAACACTTAAGTTAATTAGTACCGTAGTTCAGTCCCTGTGGGATCGATACTTGGCTTTACTTAAGCCACATTACTACTTGTTCGACCACGTGCACTTGCGTGTAATCACCAAAGCAGCCGAACAAGTTCTTGGCGCCGTTGCCGGGGACTGGCAATTGGTAAAACTGTTTTCTTAGTGTTAGTTTAAAATTTCTATATAAGTGCTGACAACTTGATCTTAGCCTGTCTTTTGCAGATATTGAATTCTGTTGAACACTGGCAAGAGACAAGGAGTTGGTGGATTCATACATAGAGCCAGAAAGACAATTTCATCATCAAAGAAGGGAAGCTCTAGAGAAAAAGCTACAGTTGCTCAGACAGACAATCCTGGAGCAACAACAGAATCCACCACTTGTGAGGGTAGTATTAGTGGTCGAGGAAATGGCAGCTAGGCCGGTTCGCGAAGTGGCAATCCCACATGCTAACAATGTTACATCAAGTATTCGCAGACCAGAGCTAGGAGGGAGGTTTGAGCTTAAACAAAACATGGTGCAATTGTTGTACACCAGCGGGCAATTCACAGGTCTCCCTCATGAAGATCCACAACAACATCTCCAAAACTTTTTGGAGATAAGTGACACTTACATCCCCGCTGGAATATCATCCGACTAGTGAGGCTTACATTATTCCCATTTTCATTATTGGGGGAAGCAAAGAGGTGGTTGAAAGCTGAACCACCTAACTCTATTACCACGTGGGATGATCTTGCAAGAAAATTTCTAATACGGTTCTTTCCATTAGGGAAAACAGCAAGACTTAGAAGTCAGATTATAAGTTTTAAACAAAGAGGGGGAGAATCTGTATCAAGCTTGGGAAAGGTTCAAATCATTGCTAAGGGATAGTCCTCACCATCACCAGTCCAATGATGTGCTGGTGCATACTTTCATAGAGGGTTTGGAACCCCACACAAAAATTTTGCTAGACTCAGCAGCTGGGGGACAAGCATTAGAAAAGACTTATGAGGAGTTGTATACTTTGTTAAATCATATTTCGTAGGGAAATCCAGAGTGGAATGCGGACTCTTCTAGAGGAGGAACAAGGAAAGCGGCAGGAGTCTTTGAAGTGGATGGTTTTACAGCTATCGCTGCACAGATAGCTGCATTGCAAAATCAACTCAACACCCACTTCAGCAATATGAGCTTAAATCAACCTCAAGCCCCAGTTAATGTAGTGCAGCAGATTTGCTGTGAAGTATGCGGTAGTAATGAACACTCAGCTGAGTGTTGTGGTGCATATCCAGATTCAGTGAACTTTGTTTGGAATGTATAGAGAAATAATCACCAGCAGTATGGCAACAACTACAACTCGAATTGGAGGAATCATCCGAATTTCTCTTGGGGTAGTAACAGCCATCAAGGGCAGAGTTCGAATCAGGGTGTGCAGAGAAATTAAGGAGGGCAGCAAAACTATCAGTCTCAATATAGAGGAAACAATGCACCTCCTCCACTACCCACCAGCATTGAGGAAATGTTTAAAACAATGTTAGCTAACCAAGCTCAAATGCAGGCTAATTATGTAAAATTGGCAACAGACATAAAAAACAACCAGTTAGCTACAAAGGCATTGGAGTACCAGTTTGGACAACTAGCTGGAGCTCAAAACACCAGGCCAAGAGGAGGACTACTGAGCGACACTGACCCGAATCCCAAGCAGGTTAATGTAGTGACCACAAGGAGTGGTTTACAACTCAAGGAGGTGGAACCAGAAAGACCACCTCAGCAGTCAGGGGCAGTGGAGAAAGATAGGGAACATGATGATGAGAGGGGGAAGGAGAAGGCAGCTGAAGCAGAAAGACCGCCACCCCCATTCCCTCAAAGATTAAAGAAACACAAGGAGGAAGCTTGTTTCAAAAAGATCATGGAGGTGCTTAAACAGGTACACATTAATTTACCTTTGGTTGATGTTTTGCAGGGAGTGCCTAAATATGCAAAGTATATTAAGGACATCGTAGCCAACAAAAGCAGATTGATGGAGTATGCTACGGTGGCACTTACTGAGGAGTGCACTTCCCGGATACAGAACAGGTTACCTGATCTTGGGCAGAATTATTGTCACACCCCGCCTTGGGGAGTATGACTGGCACCTGGTGCCCTGCTAGGATCTGAACTGCTGGACTGTTAAGCCTGGGCACATCTGGTGCCTGGCTGGCTCTAACTCATATTTCTGGAAACAAAGGGCTATATAACGGCTGTAAACACAGCCCCCGGCCCATTGGCCTATAGCCTTCTATACCTGTTCTAACAGCTGACCAGAAACATACCAATACAGGGAGACATATGCGGGCCGACAAGGCCACCATGCTGTCTAGTTATCTGCAACTCAATCATGAAGTATTAAAAAGCTACGTGACCGGCAAGGTCACCACTACTGGCAAACTATGGCCCCACACAGCCATCATAAAAGAAAGAAAGAGTACTAACAGCTATACAACTGCACGGCCTCACACGATCGGCTCATCTAACCACAGGGAAAGCATATACAGACTGCAAGCCTCTAGGAATAGCAATAGAAATGATCGGGACAGGGCCCCGACCTACCCGTACTATACAACAAAAGAAAATGAAATACACCTCTCGAATTCAGTCTCCGGATGACAGGAGCTAAATACTCAACGCTGGCAGGAATCACGTGGTGTCGCCTGCTCGTCTATGAGTACCTGCAGGCAAGTAATACAGCGCCCCACCGGGCGTCAGTACCGCTGGTACTGAGTATGTAAAGCAATAACTGAAAGCAAAATTTGAAGACAACAGTGTAACTGATAAAATAGAAATAGGAAGGAATAGATTAACTATCTGACAATGTAAGTCATACCTTCTTTCAATTATACTGGAAGGAGCGAGAGTCATACCTGAGGATTTACCATTCTACTATCGATCTACTCGTATCTACTATAACATAGCACAACTTATCATAACATACATAGCATACATAAACCTTACCCGGCCCCCATAAGCCGGGAGGTACAACCAGCACGGAATCTATACCCCTACCCCGGTCATCCCATCTCCTATCAACCCCGTAAGCATCCTGTCGGTTCCCTGGGTATGCACTTGGGCTCGCTGAGCCCCTGACTATAACTGCATCTGAGTCCAGAGGACTCCTGAATCAACACCCCGGGCGTACCCGCTCGACGGGGGTGTATAAAAGCCGACCAAGGCAAAATATGGGGAAACTGGCATCCCATCTTCGTCCCCTGTGGGACGGCATGCCACTCCGTAGAGCGACGTATCCTCTTCCTCTGGTGGACGAGTCGATACAGTTATTAACCCTGGGGCAGTCATGAATGCTAGGTAGTCCAACCCCAAACAATACATCGGTCTCAACTAGTAATATTGTCTGTATATCTCACATACTGAGGCTAATAAGGGTAAAGTATCATATATATATACATATTACATGCTGAACTGATGATAGTAATCTGTATGTAATTAATACGTACTGAAACTGATAAATATATATAAATATGAATATAGTCTCCTGCCGAGCTGTATTGGGGCAAATGCTATATAAGATAGTGTTTCTACTGAAAACTATGTTGTTTACTGGGTTTCTGTGTTAACGTGATTTACTATTTCTAACATGCGTTCTAAACTTTATTTTAGCCTGCCATTCTATTTCTGAGGTGCTTACGGATATTACATTGCTTTACGGGGTTCCAAATGAATATAATAATATCTTAACATCTCGTATCACATCACATACTGAGCATGCTGAGCAGTTTCTAATACTTGTGTTAGAAGCTATGTCGTACTAGTAAGTTTCTCGCAAGTTACAACTTGATGCTTCTAATACCGTATCAACATTCACAATAAACGTAACACTTAACTTCTGAACATTCTACTGGCCTGTAATTTACTATACTGTGCCGATATTACTTAACTTGCCGAGGTAACTGGCTTTACATACCTTATCCTTGAACTATTCGTCCGCCAGACGAGACTCGGCCGGTACTTCAGCTATTTTCTCCCAACTGCATTCATAAATATGCCAATTAGTACTAAATACAGCTTTATTGTAAAGAGCAACGTCACTTTCGATATAGTTTATAGCCTAAACTTAGGCTTATCGAAAGACGGTCGAAAACTCGCTATTTTTCAGCGGGCCAGAAGGGAGAAATATTCATTTCTCAGCTAGGAACACATATACATTAATTTAGAGCAATTCTACTTACCTTAGTTCGGTGGCTCGCCGATTCGTCGGCCGTATTTCACGAAACTAAATCCGTAGGAATGCTCTCTGCTGCTAAATACCTCTGTATCTGGAGTTGATTTGAATTTGGACAACGTTTGGCAGCGTAATCGAACGATAATATATATTCCCTCTTCGGCTTCCTCTGTTTTGCTGCGTTTTCTGGAAATTATAATGAGTTTAAGTGAGATTAAATCGAAGTGGGGCTTTATATACTTGAGCCTGGACAAGGGCAGCGTGTCACGGAGCCAACGCGGAGGCCTCACCTCCGTGACACGCTGCCATCGCGGAGGGGCTCTGCCTCGGCTCCTTCCGCGATGGTTCAACAGGTTTCTCGTCCGATCTTTTCCCGGGCCTTTCCCTAGCACGTATGGCCTTCAAATATGATTAACCAACGTGCGAATAGGTCATCTAGGTGCTGGGAATTCTACGGGGTATAACATTCTCCCCCCCTTAAGAACATTCGTCCTCGAATGTACATTGTCATCTAGAGGACTACTTACTTATTTTCTAGAAAAAAATTTTGGCAGAGTTTCCCCTGTAATATGGACTATAGCAAAAGCCTGAAATGCAGAAAAGTCCAACACAGGCACTGCACATAATATTCTAGGATCCACTGGATAACTAGATATCAATCTTTCTTTATTATTTACGGACATACAACCATAAGGTACTGCATAAGTAATAATACGGACATACCTGTCGCCTTACTAGACCTGAAATAAGTGAGGGTATCTGGCTTTCAAATCTTCTTCAGCTTCCCATGTCATTTCCTCACGGTTCCTATTACGCCACAACACTTTGACAGACGCAACATCTTTAGTCCTCAACCTGCGAATTTGTCTGTCTAAGATAGCTACAGGAACCTCTTCATATGCTAACTCTTCCGTGACCTGGACATCCTGAACTGGGACTACTGTAGAAGGATCCCCTACGAACTTTCTTAACATAGAAACATGGAACACTGGGTGAACAGATGCCAACTCCGGAGGCAAGTTCAATTCGTATGCAACTCGGCCTATTCTTCGCCGAATCTGATATGGCCCAATGAACCTCGGGCTAAGCTTGCCTTTCTTGCCAAATCTCATTACCCCTTTCATTGGAGATACCTTCAGATACACCTAGTCATTTACTGCAAATTCTAGGTCCCTGCGCCGCGTATCTGCATAAGACTTCTGGCGGCTCTGAGCAGTCAGTAATCATTCTCGGATAAGCTTTATCTTTTCCTCTGACTGTCGGATAATGTTTGGGCCCACCAATGCTGATTCCCCCACTTCAAACCAGCCCACCGGCGATCTGCATTTCCGCCCGTATAATGCCTCGAAAGGCGCCATCTGGATAGCTGAATGGTAACTGTTATTATAATCAAATTCAATCAACGAAAGTGCTCATCCCAGCTACCCCCGAAATCTAACACACATGCTCGTAGCATATCTTCGAGTGTCTGAATTGTACGTTCAGCCTGCCCATCTGTTTGAGGATGGAATGCTGTGCTCAAGTTAATCTGTGTTCCCAAACCTTTCTGAAATGACTGCCAGAATCTAGCTGTGAATTGTGCTCCTCTATCTGAAATGATAGATACTGGCACTCCATGCAATCTAACTATTTCTCTGATATATAATTCGGTATAATCCTCAGCTGAGAAGGTAGCCTTCACTGGCAGGAAATGAGCTGATTTTGTCAGCCTGTCAATTATTACCCAAATGGAATCATTTCTGCGTCTGGTACGGGGTAACCCTGTTACAAAATCCATGTTTATCGTCTCCCATTTCCACGTAGGCACCGTTATATCTTGCGTCAAACCACCCGGTTTCTGGTGCTCTGCTTTCACCTGCTGACAGTTAGAACATCTAGATACAAATTCAGCTATCTCAGCTTTCATACCTGGCCACCAATAGAGGTCTCTAATGTCGTGGTACATCTTTGTCGCTCCCGGATGGAGGGAATAGCGAGCGTAATGTACCTCATGCATGATCCGCCCACGAAGCCCTGAAACATTCGGGACACAAAGGCGGCCCTTACAACGTAACACATCATCCTCGGCTATCTGAAAGTCTGACTCCTTACCTCTCTGAATTCTATCTCTGAGTTGGACCAAATCAGGATCCTCGTACTGTCGTTCTTTTACCTCTGTAACTAATGATGACACAGCAGAATTCTTAATTACCGCCTCGTTATTTTCTGTTTCTATTACCCGAACAGCTAAACCAGCTAACTGATGAATTTCTCTGGCTAACTCTTGTTTCTCAGGTCGCAGATACGCCAAGCTCCCCATTGACTTACGGTTCAAGGCGTCTGCTACAACATTAGCTTTTCCTGGGTGATATAGAATATTCACGTCATAATCTTTTAACAATTCTAACCAGCGACGTTGTCGTAAATTCAACTCCCTCTGGGTAAAGATGTACTGTAAGCTCTTATGATCTGTATAAATATCAACATGGACGCCGTACAGGTAATGCCTCCACATCTTTAAGGCATGAATTACTGCGGCCAATTCCAGGTCATGGGTAGGGTAATTCTTTTCGTGCTTCCTCAGCTGTCTAGAAGCATATGCAATTACTCTACCATGCTGCATCAACACACAACCTAACCCGACACCTGACGCGTCGCAATAGACTGAATAACCTTCTGTGCCTTCTGGCAATGCTAACACTGGGGCGGAGGTTAATCTGTCTTTCAGTTCCTGGAAGCTCTGCTCACATGCCTCTGTCCATTGGAACTTTGTTGCTTTCTGTGTCAATCTGGTTAGAGGTGCTGCAATAGTTGAGAATCCTTCAACGAACCTCCTGTAATATCCTGCCAATCCCAGAAAGCTACGAACTTCGGTCGGAGTGGTGGGCCTAGGCCATGACTTAACTGCTTCTATTTTCTGCTTGTCAACTTGTATACCAGCATCTGAGACAATATGTCCTAAAAAGGCCACTGAGTTAAGCCAGAATTCACACTTCGAAAATTTAGCATACAACTGGCGGTCCCTGAGAATCTGGAGCACTGTTCGCAAATGAGTCCGGTGATCTGCTTCAGAGCGAGAATACACCAGAATATCATCAATGAATACTATCACGAACAAGTACAGAAATGGTCTGAAAATACTGTTCATCAGGTCCATGAAGACTGCCGGAGCATTCGTTAACCCGAAGGACATGACTAGAAATTCAAAATGTCCATATCAGGTCCTGAACGCTATCTTAGGAATATCTTTCTCACGTACTCAGACCTGGTGATATCCGGACCGCAAGTCAATCTTAGAAAAGTATCTGGCTCCCTGCAACTGATCAAATAAGTCATCAATTCTGGGAAGCGGGTACTTGTTCTTTACTGTAACTTTGTTTAACTGCCGATAGTCTATACACATTCGGAGCGAGCCATCTTTCTTCCTTACAAATAAAACTGGCGCACCCCACGGTGAAGTACTCGGCCTGATAAAACCCTTATCCAATAAATCTTTCAACTGCTCCTTTAACTCTCTGAGTTCTGCAGGAGCCATGCGATAAGGAGGAATCGATATCGGCTGAGTGCCTGGTAATAAATCAATAGCAAAGTCTATTTCCCTTTCTGGGGGAATACCAGTAACTCGTCTGGGAACATATCAAGGAATTCATTCACTACCGGAACAGACTGGAGTGTCGGAGATTCTGCTTGGACATCCTGGACTCTGACCAGATGGTAAATACATCCCTTAGATATCAACTTTCTCGCCTGAAGGTAGGAAATAAACCTACCTTTTGGCGTAGGAGTGCCGCCCTTCCATTCCCGCACTGCTTCTCCCGGGAAGTGGAATCGGACCGTCTTGGTCCAACATTCGACATTTGCAAAACACGGTACTAACTAGTCCATACCCATTATGGCATCGAAATCTATCATTTCTAACTCGACCAGATCTGCTGTGGTCTGACGGTCAGCAATCTCTACTGTACACCCGCGGTAGATTCGGCTAGCTGTGATAGAGTCACCAACGGGTGTGGATAGTAAGAAGGGCTGCTGCAATAATTCTGGCGCAATACTAAACTTTTGTGCCACAAAGGGAGTAATGTAGGACAAAGTAGACCTTGGATCTATTAACACATAAGCAGGGTGTGAGCAGATAGTTAGCATACCTATCACAACATCAGGTGACGCTTCTGAATCTTGCCTTCCTGGTAAGGCATATGTGCGGCTTGGACCCGCACCTGTACTGGAGGTCTCTGATCTGCCCCGACCCCTGCCTGCTGAAACTGAGGGCCTGCGCCCTACCGAGGATGTCGTGGCTCATGACCCTGCTGATGCCCTATCTTGTCTATCTCGGCCCTCTCGGCCTCTGGCCGGGCAATCTCTCATCAAATGGCCTTCTTGGCCACAAATATAACATGCGGTGGAGCCATATCTGCATGCTCCAGGATGGCGTCGACTGCATATAGGGCAAAGTGGTAGGGTATACCTACTCTGCTCCGCCCTCCTCTGTAGCGGTGAGTCTGCCATCTGCAAGCCTCTACCATTCTCTGACTGCCCCTGCGGCCGAATCTACCCCCCTGTGACTGTGGCGGAGGCGGGGGCCTGGGCGGCCTGTCTGACAACCATGGCCTGGGTCCTCCCCGGGCCTCCCTCTGTAACTCAACTGGCCTGTCCCGGCGACGCTGCTCCTGACCGACCCTTTTGATCTCCCGTTGTCGCTGTCTGATGCCCTCAATATTTTGGGCAAATGCCTGAACTCGAGCAATGTCCATGTCCTCTCGCAGTGTAGCTGTAATACAAGTCTCAACATATTCTGGATTCAGTCCCATAATAAAACGGTGCACTCTGGATGCCATGGTATCAACAAAGGCCGGTGCATATCGAGCCAAAGAATCAAACCGCAAGGAATATTCCCAAACACTCATGGCCCCCTGCTCTAGATATAGGAACTGGTCTACCCGGGCCTGTCGAATCTCCCACGGCAAATAGTGATCCAGAAAGGCTCCTGAAAAGCTGGACCAGGTGGGAGGGGAAACATCTCTCCCTCGAGACCTTTCCCAGCTTTCATACCATAGCACAGCGATATCCCGTAACCGGAATGCTGCCAATTCAACTGATTCGGTAGGCGTGGCATGCATAACCCTGAAGATTCTCTGCATTTGATCCAAAAAATCCTGAGGGTCCTCTGTCCGATCCGAACCTGTAAACTGTGGGGGATTCAAAGCCAAGAACTCTCGGACCCTCGAACTACCGGGCCCTCCTGATGATTCTACAACTGTAGATGGCATTGGCTGACGTTGAGCAGCCATCATCTGTGCTAACATAACCACAACACTCCTAACCTCCTGGTCGGAGGGTGTCGGTATAGGTACTGCTGAAGGTAGTGTCGCCCCAAGCGGCTCCTGATGTGGTGGAGACTGTTGAGAAAGCTGGGACAATGCCTCTGTAGTGCCCTCTGACTGGGCTGTTTCTAGACGAGGGGGAGGCATCCTGCTGGTGCCTTCCCCTACTGCAACATCTAAGCTCCGACCCGTGATAGGATGTCGCTGGTCTGACATTATCTGTAACCAAAGAATATAGTAAGCTTTTAGGGACTCAACCCTATACTGTACCGCTCTACAGCACGACTGAATAAGAATAAAAGACAACCATCCTATCATGCCTTGCAGCCTCCTGCCCATAGTATGTGGTGCACAACACATCCATGGACAGGACTCTACTTAGCACGGCTTGCAGACTCCCTGGGATACGACCTGCTCTGATACCAAGTTTGTCACACCCCGCCTTGGGGGGTATGACTGGCACCTGGTGCCCTGCTAGGACCTGAACTGCTGGACTATTAAGCCTGGGCACATCTGGTGCCTGGCTGGCTCTAACTCATATTTCTGGAAACAAAGGGCTATATAACGGCTGTAAACATAGCCCCCGGCCCATTGGCCTATAGCCTTCTGTACCTGTTCTAACAGCTGACCAGAAACATACCAATACAGGGAGACCTATGCGGGCCGACAAGGCCACCATGTTGTCTAGTTATCTGCAAATCAATCATGAAGTATTAAAAAGCTACGTGACCGGCAAGGTCACCACTACTGGCAAACTATGGCCCCACACGGCCATCATAAAAGAAAGAAAGAGTACTAACAGCTATACAACTGCACGGCCTCACACGACCGGCTCATCTAACCACAGGGAAAGCATATACAGACAGCAAGCCTCTAGGAATAGCAATAGAAATGATCGGGACAGGGCCCCGACCTACCCGTACTATACAACAAAAGAAAATGAAATACACCTCTGGAATTCAGTCTCCGGATGACAGGAGCTGAATACTCAACGCTGGCAGGAATCACGTGGTGTCGCCTGCTCGTCTATGAGTACCTGTAGGCAAGTAATACAGCGCCCCACCGGGCGTCAGTACCGCTGGTACTGAGTATGTAAAGCAATAACTGAAAGCAAAATCTGAAGACAACAGTGTAACTGATAAAACTGAAATAGGAAGGAATAGATTAACTGTCTGACAATGTAAGTCATACCTTCTTTCAATTATACTGGAAGGAGCGAGAGTCATACCTGAGGATTTACCATTCTACTGTCGATCTACTCGTATCTACTATAACATAGCACAACTTATCATAACATACATAGCATACATAAACCTTACCCGGCCCCCATAAGCCGGGAGGTACAACCAGCACAGAATCTATACCCCTACCCCGGTCATCCCATCTCCTATCAACCCCGTAAGCATCCTGCCGGTTCCCTGGGTATGCACTTGGGCTCGCTGAGCCCCTGACTATAACTGCATCTGAGTCCAGAGGACTCCTGAATCAACACCCCGGGCGTACCCGCTCGACGGGTGTATATAAAAGCCGACCAAGGCAAAATATGGGGAAACTGGCATCCCATCTTCGTCCCCTGTGGGACGGCATGCCACTCCGTAGAGCGACGTATCCTCTTCCACTGGCGGACGAGTCGATACAGCTATCAACCCTGGGGCGGTCATGAATGCTAGGTAGTCCAACCCCAAACAATACATCGGTCTCAACTAGTAATATTGTCTGTATATCTCACATACTGAGGCTAATAAGGGTAAAGTATCATATATATATATATTACATGCTGAACTGATGATAGTAATCTGTACGTAATTAATACGTACTGAAACTGGTAAATATATATAAATATGAATATAGTCTCCTGCCGAGCTGTATTGGGGCAAATGCTATATAAGATAGTGTTTCTGCTGAAAACTATGCTGTTTACTGGGTTTCTGTGTTAACGTGATTTACTATTTCTAACATGCGTTCTAAACTTTATTTTAGCCTGCCATTCTATTTCTGAGGTGCTTACGGATATTACATTGCTTTACGGGGTCCCAAATGAATATAATAATATCTTAACATCTCGTATCACATCACATACTGAGCTTGCTGAGCAGTTTCTAATACTTGTGTTAGAAGCTATGTCGTACTAGTAAGTTTCTTGCAAGTTACAACTTGATGCTTCTAATACCGTATCAACATTCACAATAAACGTAACACTTAACTTCTGAACATTCTACTGGCCTGTAATTTACTATACTGTGCCGATATTACTTAACTTGCCGAGGTAACTGGCTTTACATACCTTATCCTTGAACTATTCGTCCGTCGGACGAGACTCGGCTGGTACTTCAGCTATTTTCTCCCAACTGCATTCATAAATATGCCAATTAGTACTAAATACAGCTTTATTGTAAAGAGCAACGTCACTTTCGATATAGTTTATAGCCTAAACTTAGGCTTATCAAAAGACGGTCGAAAACTCGCTATTTTTCAGCGGGCCAGAAGGGAGAAATATTCATTTCTCAGCTAGGAACACATAGACATTAATTTAGAGCAATTCTACTTACCTTAGTTCGGTGGCTCGCCGATTCTCGGCCGTATTTCACGAAACTAAATCCGTAGGAATGCTCTCTACTGCTAAATACCTCCGTATCTGGAGTTAATTTGAATTTGGACAACGTTTGGCAGCGTAATCAAACGATAATATATATTCCCTCTTAGGCTTCCTCTGTTTTGCTGCGTTTTCTGGAAATTATAATGAGTTTAAGTGAGATTAAACCGAAGTGGGGCTTTATATACTTGAGCCTGGACAAGGGCAGCGTGTCACGGAGCCAACGCGGAGGCCTCACCTCCATGACACGCTGCCATCGCGGAGGGGCTCTGCCTCGGCTCCTTCCGCGATGGTTCGACAGGTTTCTCATCCGATCTTTTCCCGGGCCTTTCCCTAGCACGTATGGCCTTCAAATATGCTTAACCAACGTGCGAATAGGTCATCTAGGTGCCGGGAATTCTACGGGGTATAACAATTATATGCCCAATTGATACTCAAATGCTTCATTTTGTCTTGTTTATCCATCGTTATTTGTACATTCTCATGTGATTTGTAGTTAAAAGGTGAATTTCTACTAACCAACATGATTAGTGTTGTTTTGCAGGAAAAATGTAATTTTAGGAAGCTAAGATGCATGTTGGGAGAAATCGGGAATGGACTCGGAAGCGAGCAGTAGAAAAGGCCAAGGAAAGGCAGCAAATTAAGGGGCTCCTCCATGGAGCCGTGTCACGCTGCCATCGCGGAGGCATTCTTCCCCGTATGATTAAAATTAGCCATGTTCCAGTGGAGGTTCGCGTTGGTGCCATGGCATGTTGGCCAAGCCTCACGTTGCACGGCGTGGCACATTGGGCATAATTACCTGGATGACCGGATTCCAGTGAGGGTCCGCGTTTATGGCGTGTAACGGAGGCAGTGCTCCGCGATGCACTCCGTGACATGTTGCTTGTTATTTTGGCAAAAATTTCCACTAGTATAAATAGCACACTTAGGTTTATTTTTAATTTTTCTGACATGGCTGAGCAAGAACGTGGGTTACAGGCAGTTGAGGAGACGAAAATCTTAAGGTTCTTCTCTATCTCTTTCTCCTTTATTTCAATTGTTTATATGATTTACACTTATTTAATGATGTTGAATCCACAAATGAGTGGCTATATTCACTTCTTGCTGAGGTTAAGAACATTTGTAGTGGAATGTAATTATTGATCATCTTGGTTTTTTCATCTTTTCTTCTATGGTTGTTCTATTAATTCTTGTTCTTACTGCATTAATGTTTGGCCAATATTAATGTATATCTAAAAAATCCGATTTGTGCTCGAAAGAGAAAGAAATTGGAAAGTTGTGAATTGGTAGGATATGATCTCTTCTTGGTTTGGGAAAATTGAGAATTGATTTACCTTCAGAATAGAAATATATGTGAAATTCATATTAGTCAATTAAGGAATCGGTTTTGTATGGCCAGAACATGAATTTCTTTTTATCACAGAAATGTAGGTGGAAGGTTCATGATTCTTAAGTTGGGTTAAATACGAGAGTTTTAATCCATAGGCAATAATTCTTGACTCGCAACCGAAGGAAAGATTAACCGATTTGTATCAATAAATTGCTTACCTGCATGTTCGTTTTAGCCTCAGCATGCTCATTATTATAGCTCAGACTCAATTTGTACATTTGTTTTAGATTAGTATAAATTAGGAAACAAACTCCCAAAATCTTCTTGAAACTGTTGTCTGCATTATTTGAGTTAGAGTTCATTAACTCTTGATTCAATTATTACCTTGGTCCAGTCCCTGTGGGATCGATACTTGGCTACTCTAGCCATTTTAATACTTGTTTGACCACGTGCACTTGTGTGTATGCATTTAAAAATACCTCGAACAAGTTTTTGGCACCGTTGCTGGGGACTGTCGGTAAAATTATTTTCTTAAGTGTTAGTTTACGATTTCTTATTAGTGCTGACAACTTGGTCTTAGCCTGTCTTTTGCAGATATTGAATTCTATTGAACACTGGCAAGAGACAAGGAGCTAGTGGATTCACACTTAGAGCCGGAAAGACAATTCCATCATCAAAGGAGAGAAGCTCTAGAGAAAAAGCTGCAGTTGCTCAGACAGACAATCCTGGAGCAACAACAGAATCCACCAATTGTAAGGGCAGTGTTAGTGCCCGAGGAAATGGCAGTGAGGCTGGTTCGCGAAGTGGCAATCCCACATGCTAACAACGTTACATCTAGCATTCGCAAACCTGAGCCAGGAGGGAGGTTCGAGCTTAAACAGAATATGGTGCAATTGTTGCACACCAGCGGGCAATTCACAGGTCTCCCTCACGAGAATCCACAACAACATCTCCAAAACTTTTTAGAGATAAGTGACACTTACATCCCCGCTGGAGTGTCATCCAATTACGTCAGGCTTACATTGTTCCCATTTTCACTTTTGGGAGAAGCAAAGAGGTGGCTGAAAGCTGAGCCACCTAATTCCATCCCTACTTGGGATGATCTTGCAAAGAAATTCTTGATACGGTTCTTTCTATCCAGTAAAACAGCAAGACTTAGAAGTTAAATTCTAAGTTTTAAACAAAGAGAGGGGGAGAATCTGTATCAAGCTTGGGAAAGATTCAAATCTATGTTGCGGGATTGTCCTCATCATCACCAATCCAATGATGTGCTGGTGCATACTTTCATAGAGGGTTTGGAACCCCACACAAAAATTTTGGTAGACTCGGCAGCTGGGGGACAAGCATTAGAAAAAATTTATGAGGAGTTGTATACTTTGTTAAACCGTATTTCGCAGGGAAATCCAGAGTGGAATGTGGACTCTTCTAGAGGAGGAACAAGGAAAGAGGCAGGAGTCTTGGAAGTGGATGGTTTTACAGCTATCGTTGCACAGATAGCTGCGTTATAGAATCAACTCAACACCCACTTCAGCAACATGAGCCTGAATCAACCTCAAGCCCCAGTTAATGTAGTGCAGCAGATTTGGTGTGAAGTGTGCGGCAGTAATGAACACTCAGCTGAGTGTTGTGGTGTGAATGCTGATTTAGTGAACTTTGTTGGTAATGTACAGAGAAATAATCACCAACAGTATGGCAACACCTACAACTCTAATTGCAGGAGTCACCCGAATTTCTCTTGGGGTAGTAACAGCCATCAATGGCAGAGTTCGAGTCAGGGGGCGCAGAGAAATCAAGGAGGGCTGTAGAACTATCAGTCGCAATACAGAAGCAACAATGCACCTTTTCCACCACCATCACCCAGCATTGAGGAAATGCTCAAAATGATGATACCTAACCAAGCTCAATTGCAGGCCAGATTGTTGAATCTCAAGAACCCATTGGAAAGAGTGTTGATGAACTCCGATCATTTCGGAGATAGAGATGCTTATGAGGTGGTGTAAATGCTGAATGAGCCACAAAGGCATCCCAGGAAGCAGGAATTTCAGTCTCTAATGAGGTCTCTGGAACCATTGCCGAAACAATCTATTGAGGAAGCACCAAAGCTGGAATTGAAAGAATTGCCTCCCCATTTAAAATATGTCTTTTTGGGGGAAGATGATACTTTGCCAGTCATCATCTCCGCAGAATAGACGGAGGCACAGGAAAAGGAAGCATTGGGTGTCCTCAGAAGAAGGAAGAAAGCAATGGGCTGGCAAATGCCAGATATTCAGGGTATCAATCCAGCTTTTTGCACACACAGAATTTTCATGGAGACAGGAGCAAAGCCAATTGTTCAGCCTCAGGGAAGGTTGAATCCGGCAATGAAGGATGTGGTTAGGAAAGAAATAATTAAGTGGCTTGATGCAGGTGTGGTCTATCCTATCTTGGACAGCGAATGGGTCAGCCCCGTTCAGTGCGTTCCAAAGAAAGGAGGGATGACCGTGGTCACCAATGAGAAAAATGACCGTGGTCACCAATGAGAAAAATGAGCTGAACTTCATCTTTGAAGAGCCCAAGGAGTGCAATCTCCACCTAATTCGGGAGTTCTACGCCAACTGGAACTCGACACTCCGCAGTCACACCATCAAGATAAGGGGGCAGGTAGTCACCTTTGAGCCCCATCACCTTAATGCCATTTTGGGGGTGCGGGACACAGACGCCCATGTATTCCGGCAGCTGAACATCACTCCACCATATGCGGATATCAGACGCACTCTGTGTGGAGCCCGTTCTACAGCACGGTGGAGCAGGCATAAGGAGAGGGGCTACCATCAGACGCTGCCCTACTCTCAAATGAACAGGGAAGCCAGAATTTGGCTTAAGATCGTGTTCCTACCTGATCTCGGGGGTGCACATGACAGATGTCACCCGGGATCGTGTGTGCTTGGTCTATGCCCTGATGAAAGGGCTGGAGAATAATATTGGGGCGGTGATTATCTCCGCCATGAAGAGAGCCCGGTTGCATCAAGGGCACAAGTACGAGTTTGGTGGTTTGCTGACCACGTTCCTGAGGGGACGGATATTGAGGAAGAGGCCCTAGACTACATCCCGCAGATGGATAGGCGTGCCTTGGACGTCACCAAAACTAAGGCACCCAACACCACTCACGGGCCAATTCTCACATTAGCCGAGCGACATGCTCGGGATGATCAATGTGTGGCCCGCATGTTCGGGATACAGATGCTGTAGTTGAGAATAGGCGGGAGGCCAGCAACAGAAGATGAGCTGTGGCAGCTCGAGCTAGATTACCCCTTTGGCGAAAATGCTAGGGCTCTATGCCAAGTGGGGCCAGCTTTTATGGAGCCTATTGATGATGATGTCCCCACAGATGAGGAGACACGCTGCGATAACTCAAATGTTGAGTCAGATGAGGATAGCGGGGGCGATTCAGATATGGGGGACGAGGCAACAGCACCTGACAAAAAAGTTGAATACTTTGATTGATCAGGGAGTTTCACCACCTACTCTTGTGCTATGTTGAATTTTGTGAACACTGGGGATAGTGTTCGATTTAAGTGTGCGGTGGGAGTAGTTAGGTGCGGGTTGTTTTGTTGTTGTTTATGTTCATGTTTTGTTGTTGTGCCTGTGAAAAATTGTGACCCTGTGATTTTGGTGTTTATGTTTTGTATTATAATTCGGGCTGTAATTAATATGAATCTATTGTGTGTTGTATGGAGTTGTTGTTAGCTGGTTGTGTAAATATTTTTGTTTTATCGAAATTATCGGTATTTTTAAAAAATTTCACTGAAATATTTTTATGATTGGATTTCTCGGCGTTTGTTTTCGGTGCTTTCACCGAGAATAGTCCCATTGAACCGAAGTCGTAAATAGTGACCGTTCCCTATGATGGATGGATGACGACCGTCTTAAGGAAAATGTAGTTAATAGGAGTAGTGTTTTTTTCCTTCTTTTAATTTTTTTCTTTTGTTTGTTGGTATCCCAAAAGTGTCGTTACTTTATGGTTCGGAATTCTTGTTGCGTGTTGTACATGATATTAAGAATGCAAAGGTGATTCATATGAAAGCATGCAACTTTGCAAACATGTTGAGATACCTAGACCATAGAGTTAAATTCGGTGTGATTGAGGCTTAATGTTTGAATTCTTGTGATTAGCTGATTGAAGAATCTGTGAATAAGTCTTTAGTTGAGCATGTGCAATGAGTGTGTGGTGAGGTTTCGATTATTTCATGCTATTGTGAAGTGTCTAGAACTTGCTTGGTGTGTGTACGAAACGAAATAAAGGATGTGTAGTGTAGGAAAGGATGTAGGCATTTCTTTGATTTAACCGAAAGTTTTTCCATTATCATACCTACCTTGAATGTACATCCTAGTTAGCCCCATTAAGCTTTTAGCCTATTTCTTTTCTTTCATCGAAAAGGTACAAACCGTGCTTAACCCCTTCTTTTGATTATCCGTGAATTTGATCCAAAACTCTTAAGTGCTCAAGAAAAATAATTTTCCCACAGTTTCAAGGAGTGAAAATTGTGAAAAGAAAGGAAAAGCGGAAGTGGTGAAAGTAAAGAAAAGGTCAAGGGTGCACTGGCCGAATTTAATAAAATGAAGATGTATAACTAATCTGTGTTATTAAGTCGAGTGTGATTAAAGAGATGGGAATAAAAATAAAGAAAGACTTCAAGAAGGGGAGGATGAAGAAAGAAACAATACCCATAATGTTGGTGGGATGTATTGAAAAGCGCTTAAGGATGCTAGTTGCTATTATTGGGTAGCCCAGTATTTACTAGTTCCTTAGCTTATATTACAACCCGTTAAGTCCTACGTGATCTTACATCACTCGTTCTTATATTAGTGGAGTAATACACTAGAGGCAAGCTTATGGGTCATGACATGATGCATGTGAATTCTTTGGGAGAGAGAGCGAAATTGTGTTCATATGCCCCTGCATGTAATGTTTTTGAGATCATATGATTGAAAAGGGGGGAATTCTCTTGTGTTGTGAGGGCATATGCTTGACGAGAGACTGAATTTCGTGTCGGATGTCTTGATCAGCTGATTTGAAGGAGTTTGCTGAGATCGAGAGTTGACTCTTGAGTCTAGGAGGTCTTAATGTGTTGAATGTCATTGTATTGATGAGACTATGCATGTTTTCTTGATGATTTGCTATGTTAAATAATCGGTATAACCGTACCTTGAATTGTCGAGCCAAAGTAGCTATGATTGGGTGTCAATTGCATGAGATGTGAGATTATTGTTCGAGGACGAACAAGGTTTTAAGTGTGGGGTAAGTGATCTTGGGCAGAATTATATGCCCAAGTGATATTCAAATGCTTCATTTCGTCTTGTTTATCCATCGATATTTGTACATTCTCATGTGATTTGTAGTTAAAAGGTGAATTTATACTAACCAACATGATTAGTATTGTTTTGCAGGAAAAATGTAATTTTAGGAAGCTAAGAAGCATGTTTGGAGAAATCGGGAATGGACTCGGAAGCTGCCATCGCGGAGGCATTCTGCCCCGGATGATTAAAATTAGCCAAGTTCTAGTGGAGGTTTGCGTTGGTGTCGTGGCACGTTGGCCAAGCCCCGCGTTGCACGCCGTGGCACGTTGGGCATAATTACTTGGAGGACCGGATTCTAGTGAGGGTCCACGTTTGTGGCGTGTCACGGAGGCAGTGCTCTACGATGCACTCCGTGACACGTTGCTTGTTATTCTGGGAAAAATTCCCACTAGTATAAATAGCACACTTAGGTTTATTTTTAATTTTTCTGACTTGGTTGAGCAAGAACGTGGGTTACAGGCAGTTGAGGAGACGAAAATCTTAGGGTTCTTCTCTATCTCTTTCTCCTTTATTTCAATTGTTTGTATGATTTACACTTATTTAATGATGTTGAATCCACAAATGAGTGGCTAAATTCACTTCTTGCTGAGGTTAAGAACATTTGTAGTGGAATGTATTTATTGATCATCTTGGTTTTTCATCTTTTTTTCTATGGTTGTTCTATTAATTCTTGTTCTTACTGCATTAATGTTTGGCCAATATTAATGTATATCTAAAAAATGTGGTTTGCGCTCGAAAGAGAAAGAAATTGGAAAGTTGTGAATTGGTAGGATATGATCTCTTCTTGGTTTGGGAAAATTGAGAATTGATTTACCTTCAGAATAGAAATATATCTGAAAATCGTATTAGTCAATTAAGGAACCAGTTTTCTATGACTAGAACATGAATTTCTTTTTATCACAAAAATGTAGGTGGAAGGTTCATGATTCTTAAGTTGGGTTAAATACAAGAGTTTTAATCCATAGGCAATAATTCTTGACTAGCAACCGAAGAAAAGATTAACCGATTTGTATCAATAAATTGCTTCCCTGCATGTTTGTTTTAGCCTCAGCATGCTCATTACTATAGTTCAGACTCAATTTGTACATTTGTTTTAGATTAGTATAAATTAGGAAACAAACTCCCAAAATCTTCTTGAAACTGTTGTCTGCATTATTTGAGTTAGAGTTCATTAACGCTTGATTCGATTATTACCTTGGTCCAGTCCCTGTGGGATCGATACTTGGCTACTATAGCCATTTTACTACTTGTTCGACCACGTGCACTTGCGTGTAGGCATTTAAAAATACCCCGAAAATTGCCAACAAAGCTCAAGGACCCTGGGAGCTTTGCAATTCAGATAACAATTGGGCAAAGTATCCGAGCTCGCGGATTATGCGATTTGGGAGCGAGCATTAACTTAATGCCGACATCGGTGTTCAAGAATTTGGGGTTGGGCAGTCCTAGATCAACTACAGTAATCTTGCAGTTAGCAGATCGTTCCTTGGCCAGACCAGATGGCATTGTGGAGGACATTCTGGTGCAAGTGGGCTCCCTTATCTTCCCGGTATATTTCATTGTCTTAGATTTTGAGCTGGATGCGGAAGTCCCAAATATTTTGGGACGTCCTTTCTTGGAAACTGGGAGAGCTTTGATTGATGTACCTGCAGGGCAGCTAACCATGCAAGCACATGACAAAGTGGAGATATTTGATGTATATAAGGCCATGAAGCTTCCGACCATATATGAGGAGGTTTCAGCAATCAATGTGCTAGACCAAGCAGAAATTCTTCAGATGTTGATTCTAGAGATCCATTGGAAAGAGCGTTGATGAGCTCCGATCATTTCGGAGATAGAGATACTTATGAGATGGTGCAAATGTTAAATGAACCAAAGTGGTATCTCAGGAAGCATGACTTTCAGCCTTTAATGACGTCCCCGGAACCATTGTCGAAACCATCTATTGAGGAAGCACCAAAACTGGAGTTGAAAACATTGCCTCCCCATTTAAAATATATCTTTTTGGGGGAAGATGACACTTTGCCAGTCATCATCTCCGCAGAATTGACGGAGGCACAGGTAAAGGAAGCATTGGTGGTTCTCAGAAGAAGGAAGAAAGCGATGGGCTGGCAAATGTCAGATATTCGGGGTATCAATCTAGCTTTTTGCACACACAGAATTTTCATGGAGGAAGGAGCAAAGCCAACTGTACAGCCTCAGCGGAGGTTGAATCTGATGATGAAGGATGTGGTTAGGAAAGAAGTAATTAAGTGGCTTGATGCAGGTGTGGTCTATCCTATTTTGGATAGTGAATGGGTCAGCCCCATTCAGTGTGTCCCAAAGAAGTGAGGGATGACCGTGGTCACCAATGAGAAAAATGAGTTGAGCCCTACACGAACCGTCACAGGCTGGCAGATTTGCATGGACTACAGAAAGCTAAATGAAGCCACAAGGAAAGATCACTATCCTATCCTGTTCATTGATCAGATATTGGATAGATTGGCTGGACAAGAATATTATTGTTTCCTTTATGGGTACTCTGGCTATAACCAAATAGCCATAGCACCGGAGGACCAGGAGAAGACTACTTTCACATGTCCTTATGGGACATATGCTTTTAGGCAGATGCCATTTGTTTTATGCAATGCACCCGCCACATTCCAGAGATGCATGATAGCGATCTTTCACGACATGGTGGAAGATTTCGTCGAGGTATTTATGGATGATTTTTCTATTTTCGATAATTCGTTTGCTACTTGTTTGCAGAATCATGACAGGGTGCTAGCTCGCTGTGAAGAATCCAATCTTGTACTCAACTGGGAGAAATGTCATTTCTTAGTTAAGAAGGGTATCGTCCTTGGCCATAAAGTGTCTTGCAAGGAGTTGGAGGTCGGTCGTGCTAAGATCGAAGTTATTAAAAAGCTACCACCACCTATGTCAGTGAAGGGTGTTCGCAGTTTTCCCGAGCATGCAGGGTTCTACAGACGGTTCATTAAAAACTTCTCTCAAATTTCTAGACCAATATGCAGGTTGCTAGAAAAAGAGGTGAAGTTCGAGTTTGATGAAGATTGTGTCAAAGCATTCAAGGAGTTGAAGCAGAAATTGATAGAAGCACCTATCCTTATTTCTCTGGACTGGGAACAACCATTTGAACTGATATGTGATGCAAGCGATGTGGCTGTGGGAGCTGTATTGGGGCAGCGGAGGAATATAATTTTTCATTCAATTCATTATGCAAGCAAAACACTGGACGCTGCCCAAGTTAATTATACAGTCACAGAAAAGGAGATGCTAGCATTGGTATTTGCGTTTGAAAAATTCAGGTCCTATTTGGTAGGTTCTAGAGTAGTGGTGTATACCGATCATGTAGCGATTCAATATTTGTTTAACAAGAAGGATGCAAAGCCCAGGCTGATCAGATGGATCTTTTTGTTGCAAGAGTTTGACCTAGAGATTAAGGACAGAAAGGGGAGCGAGAATCAAGTGGCAGATCACCTATAGAGATTGGAAAGCAGGTCGCATGTGAAGAAAGGTGACAGCATCAAAGAGGAGTTCCTGGATGAGCAGCTCCTGGCAATAAGGGAAACTGAGATCCCTTGGTATGCAGACATAGTGAATTTGCTAGTGAGTCGAGTCTATCCACCTGAGGCTACGACTCTGCAGAGAAAAAAATTGAGGCATGATTGCTGGTATTTTATTTGGGATGAGCCGTACTTGTTTAAGTAGGGACCGGATCAGGTTATGAGAAGATGCATCCCGGAGAGCCAGACTGCAGAAGTTTTGAGGAGTTGTCACTCTTCATTGTATGGAGGGCACCAAGGAGGTGAGCGGATAGCGCACAAGGTGCTACAGTCAGGTTTCTTTTAGCCTACACTGTTTAGAGACTCTATGGCATACGTCAAAATGTGTGATAGATGTCAAAGGACAGGCACAATTGGTAGGAGGCAAGAGATGCCGCTGCAGTGTATATTAGAAGTGGAGATCTTTGATGTGTGGGGTATTGATTTCATGGGCCTGTTCCCACTGTCATTTGGTAATTGTTACATCTTGGTGGTCGTTGATTATGTATCAAAGTGGGTTGAAGCAACAGCTTTCCCCAGGAATAACAACTAGGTGGTAATGAAATTTGTTAAAAAGTACATTTTCACCAGGTTCGGGACACCCCGAGCCATTATCAGTGATGGAGGGGCTCATTTTGTAAATGCGAGTTTTACGAACTTGCTAGCTAAGTATGGGGTGCGCCACAAGGTGGCAACATCATATCATCCCTAAACTAGTGGGCAAGTGGAGGTGTCGAATAGAGAAGTGAAGCAGATTCTCCAGAAAACAATGAATGCACAATGTAGTGATTGGTCAAGCAAACTCGACGATGCGTTGTGGGCTTATAGAACTGCTTACAAGACACCAATTGGGACTTCTCCGTACAGATTGGTCTATGGAAAGGCGTTTCATCTGCCGTTGGAGCTAGAACACTGAGCTTTCTGGGCCGTGAGGAAATTGAACATGGATTTAGAACTAGCGGGTAAGAAGAGGCAATGCAACTCAACGAACTTGATGAGTTTCGTTGGCATACTTATGAAAGTGCCAAGTGCTACAAAGAGAAAACAAAGAGGTGGCACGATAAGCATATGGTGCATCGGATATTCGAGCCGGGGCAGAAAGTGTTGCTTTTCAATTCAAGATTGAGGCTATTTCTAGGAAAATTGCGGTCCAAATGGTTAGGGCCGTTTGAGGTAGTGAGAATGACCCCGCACGAGGCAGTGGAGTTGTGCCAAGAAGATCGAAGTTCCACGTTCTTGGTTAATGGGCAGCGTTGCAAGCATTACTGGGGTGAGGACGTTATTCGAGAGAAGACGTCCATTGATCTTAGGCAAATTTATATGCCCAAGTGATACTCGAATGTGTCATTTTTGCCTTGTTTATCCATCAATATTTATACATTCTCATGTGATTTATAATAAAATGTGAATTTATACTAACCAACATGATTAGCATTGTTTTGCAGGTGAAATATAATTTTGGAAGCTAAAATGCATGTTGGGGGAGATCGGGGTTGGACTCGGACGCTAGCAAGGGAAAAAGAACTTGAAGGCAAAAATTAAAGGGGCTCCGCGATAGAGTCGTGTCACGCTGCCATCGCGGATGCCTTCTGCCTGGATATGGAATTTTTTCCAAATTCCAGTGAAGGTGCGCGTTGGGGAAGTGGCACGTTGGCCTAGCCCCGCGTTGCACGTCGTGACACGTTGGGCCTTAATACCTGGACAACCAAATTCCAGTAAGGGTCCGCATCAGTGGCGTGTCACGGAGGCAGTGCTCCGCGATGCACTCCGTGACACGTTGCTTGTTATTCCGGGAAAAATTCCCACTAGTATAAATAGAACACTTAGGTTCATTTTTAATTATTCTGACTTGGTGGAGCAAGAACGTGGGTTACAGGCAGTTGAGGGGACGAAAATCTCAGGGTTTTTCTCTATCTCCTTCTTCTTTAATTCAATTGCTTGTATGATTAATACTCATTTAATGATGTTTAATCCACAAATGAGTGGCTAAATCCTCTTCTTGCTGAGGTTAAGAACAATTGTATTGCAATGTAATTATTGATCATTTGGTTTTTCATCTTTTCTTCCATGGTTGTTCTATTGATTCTTGTTCTTACTGCATTAATGTGTGACCAATGTTAATGTATATCTAAAAAGTCCGGTTTCACTCGAGAGAGCAAGAAATTGGAAAGTTTTGAATTGATAGGATATGATCTTTTCTTAGTTTGGGAAAATTGAGAATTGATTTACCTTCAGGATAGAAATATACCTGAAAGTCGTATTAGTCTATTAAGGAATCGATTTTGTATGGCTAGAACATGAATTTCTTTTTATCACAGAAATGTAGGTGGACGGTTCAGGATTCTTAAGTTGGGTTAAATACGAGAGTTTTAATCCATTGGCAATAATTTTTGACTAGAAACCAGAGGAAAGATTAACCAAATTGTATCGATAATTTGTTTCTTTACATGTTCATTTAACCTCAGCATGCTCATATTCATAGTTCAGACTCAAATTATATATTCATTTTAGATTTAGCATAAAATTAGAAACCAAAATATCAAACTCTTCTTCACACTGTTGTCTGCATTTTTAGAGTTAAAGTATAGTGACACTTGAGTAGATTGTTACCCTAGCCCAGTCCCTGTGGGATCGATACTTGGCTTACTTAAGCCACTTTACTACTTGTTCGACCACGTGCACTTGCGTGTAGCTATATACCCAAAAGCACCAAACATCCATCACTCTAGAGGATGATTGAGCGTAAATGACGTTGAGCCGCAACGGTAAACCAGGCGCTGCACGGGAGGCAACCGTGAAATTTTTGTAATAGATGAGTAGAATTAGTTGGAAAAAAAAGAAAAAAAAAGAGAAAAAGAAAAAAATAAATAGAAAAAAAATTATTGTTGCGTTAAAACCTATGAATTCTAACCAATTTCTTGTTGTGAAATGATTTTCAGGTGGAACGGAGGGCAAAAATGCAAAAAAGCACAAAGAAAAAAAATCAAGGTGAGAAAAATAAAAATGACATGACAGTGAGCCTACGCGTTGGCTCCGTGTCATGGAGGAGGTGCTCCGCGTTACCCTCCGTGACACGTTGAAGCCTATTTCAAAATTTTTAAAAATTCCAGAACAGGGGCACGATGGCTCCGTGTTATGGAGGGTGTGCTCCGCGTTACCCTCCGTGACACGTTGAGGGTCTTTTCGCGTCGAGTCACACCGGTCACCGGGTAACCCGCGCGAAAAACCTCCTTTTTAACCCTAAATTCCTTCATTTTTTCCTATTCTTTCAATTCCTCCGCGACCCATACCCTAAATTCCCTCCTCCCCCAACGTGACACGGACCTAGGCACAAGATTTCTTCAAGTGTTCTTCAATTTCATCGGATTAAAGGTATGTTCTTGAACTTTACCTTATTTTTGCTTGAAATTTCGATTTTTGAGCATGGGTAGTGATTGAAACTTGCCGTAAGTGAAAATTAAGCTTGAATTCATTTAAGTTATGATTGATTGATGTTCATAGTATCGTTGTGAGTATATGAACTTGATGAATACATGTGTTATTGAATTTTGGCGAAATTGTTAGTTAGGGTTGGAATTTGAATAGGAAAAAAACTAAAATTGTTTGAAATGTTGAACAAGATTAGGTTGTGCATGTTGGGTGATGTGAATTATGTTGTGATTAATGTTGAATATGCTAAGTATACAAGGGAATTTCGGAAAAATGGGTGAATTGCATAGGTTGTTGAGAACAAAAATTTGGCTAAGTGTTCTGACGATATACTGGAATCGATGGCGATATTGTTATTCGTTGTACGAAGTCTGAGTAGTACATAGTAATTATTCCATCGAATTACATGAAGGCAGTAAGAATGTTGACTGTAAAGATTGTGAAATCATGAATGTCTTGCCGAATTGTTTTAATTGCGGCTAAAGACTAAGTGTGGGGTGATTCAATTAAACCCAACCTTAGTCGTAGCTAGTTATGATTTGAATAACATTGGGATTGTATGGTTATATGTGCAGGAACAATGTCGGGCAGATGTTCGATTTGTCTTGTGGGTATATAAAACGACACACAAGTGCACGTGGTCGAACAAGTAGTAAGTGGCTTTAGTAAGACAAGTATCGATCCCACAGAGACTTGGATGAAGTGCAATTTGCTCAAATGTACTATATTTTACTTCTAAAAATGCAGACAACAGTGTAACCAAAAGTTTGATAGTTTGTTTTATAATTTTTATACTAAAGCTAAAGACAATTATCTACTTTGAATCTGAACTATGAATGAGAGCATGCTGAGGTTAAACGAACATGTAATGAAATTGATTATCATCATAATTTGGTTAATCTTTTCCTCCAGTTGCTAGCCAAGAACTACTGCCAAGAGATTAAAACTCTCGTATTTAACCTCACTTAAGAATCATGAACCATCCACCTACATTTCTGTGATTAAATGCAATTCATGTTCTAGCCATACAATTCCGGTTCCTAAATTGACTAATACGACTTTCAGGTATATTTCTATCCTGAAAGAAAATCAAGACTCAATTTTCCCAAACCAAGTAAAGAACATATCCTATTAATTCACAACTTTCCAATTTCTTGCTCTCTCGAGTGAAACCAGACTTTTTAGATGTACATTAACGTAGGCCACACATTAATGCAGTAAGAACAAGAATTAATAGAACAACATGGAAGAAAAGATGAAAAACCAAAGAATCAATGATCAAATTTCATCACAATTGTTCATAACCTCAGCAAGGAGAGGAATTAGCCACTCATTTGTGGATTAAACATCTTAAAATGAGTGTTAATCATACAAGCAATTGAATTAAAGAAGAAAGAAAGAGAGAAAAAAACCCTGATATTTTCGTCCCTCAACTGCCTGTAACCCACGTCCTTGCTCCACCAAGTCAGAATATTGAAAAATGAACCTAAGTGTTCTATTTATACTGGTGGGAATTTTTCCCGGAATAACGAGCAACGTGTCACGGAGTGCATCGCGGAGCACTGCCTCCGTGGCATGCTACAGACGCAGACCCTCACTGGAATTGGGGGTCCAGGAATTTAGGCCCAACGTGGCACGGCGCACAACGCGGAGCCAAGCCACCGTGCCACGGACCAAACGCGGACCTCCACTGGAATTTGGGCGAAATTTCCCTATCCAGGCAGAAGGCCTCCGCGATGGCAGCGTGTCACGGCTCCATCGCGGAGCCCCTTTAATTCATGTTGTCCAATGCTTTATCCCTTGCTCGCATCCAAGTCCAACCCCGATATCATCCAACATGCATTTTAGCTTCCCGAAATTACATTTTACCTGCAAAATAATGCTAATCATGTTGGTTAGTATAAATTCACATTTTATTACCAATTACATGAGAATGTATACACATTGGTAGATAAACAAGGCTAAAATGGTACTTTTGAGTATCACTTGGGCATATAAATTTTCCCAAGATCACTTATCCCACACTTAAATCCTTGTTCGTCCTCGAACAACAATCCTACACTTCATGCAATTTACATCCCAACCTCGCTACTTCGGTTTGACAATTTAGGCTATGGTCATACCGATTATTCAATACAGCAAATCATCAAGAAAACATGCATGGTCTTATCAATGCAATGACCTTCAATACATTAAGACCTCCTAGACTTTAAGAATCGACTCTCGATATTGGCAAACTCATGCAAATCAGCTGATCAAGATATCCGACATGAAAATTAATCTTTCATCAAGCATGTGCCCTCACAACAAAAGAGAATCTTCCCCTTTTTGCTCATATGACTCACAAACATTCAAGCAGGGGCATGTAAAAACAATTTCGCTCTCTCTCCCAAAAGAATTCACATGCATAATGTCATGACCCATAAGCTTGCCCTTAGTGTATTACTCCACTAATATAAAGAAGTGCGATGTAAGATCACATAGGACTTGAACGGGTTGTAATGGAAGCTACGGAACTAGTAAATATTGGATTAGCCAATAATAGCCACTAGCATCCTTAAGCGCCTTTTCAACACATCCCATCAACTCATGGACATTGTTTCTTTTTTTTCATCATCCCATTCTTGATGATTTTCTTTAGTATGACCCATCGTATTAAGCACACTTGACACAACAACAAAGATTATTCATGCACCTTCATTATCGTTTATTTATAGCAAGTGCACCTTCAACCTTTTCTTTTCTTCTCTCACTCTGCTTTTCTTTTTCTTTTCACCATTCTCACTCTTTGACACTTCGGGAAAATGATTTTCTTTTCTTAAGCGCTTAAGAGTTTTGTATAGAATTTATGGCTAATGAAAAGAAGGAATTAAGCTCGGTTTACACTTTATGACACAAGAAAAAAATAATCCGCTAAAGGCTCAACGGGCTGACTAGGGTATACAATCAAGGTGGGTACAACAAGGAAAAATAGAAACTCTCGGTTAAAACAAAGAAATGCCTACATCCTTTCCTACAATACACCTCCTTCATGTCGTTTTGTACACACACTAGGCAAGTTCTAGACACTTCACAATAGCATGGAATATCAACACCTCACTTCACACTTTTTGCACATGCTCAATTCAAGATGTATTCACAGACTCTTCAATCAGCTAATTACAGGAATTCAAACATTAAGCCTCAATCACACTGAATCGAACTCTATGGCCTAGGTATCTCAATATATTTACAAAGTTGCATGCTTTCATACGAATCACCTTTGCATTTTGAATATCATGTACAACACACAACCAGAATTTCGCAACCATCCAGTCACTACAGGTTTTGGGATGCAACCCACCAAAAAAAAAACTGAAAAATAATTGAAAAAATCTACTCCTAACGACTACATTTACTTAAGATGGTCGTCATCCATCCATCATAGGGAACGGTCACTACTATGACTTCGGTTCAATGGGACTAATCTCGATAAAAGAACCAAAAACAAACGCTGAGAAACCCAAGAATTAAAAAAAATTGAAAATATCGATCATTTCGATAGAAAAAATATGTACAATTTAAAAAAATTTATCGATCATTTCGATAACAAAAATATGTACAGAATCAGAATCAGCTAGCAACATTCAGCAACACACATCAATTTCACATAAATTTACAAATACAAAACAACTTAACAATTCACAACTCACAGGGGCACACAAATTTTCACATACACGACACAGAATAGAGCATACATACAAAACAGCCCAGCCCAGCACCTAACTACTCCCACCCCACACTTAGTTCGAACACTATCCCCAGTGTTCACAAAAATTAAAATAGCACAAAATCGGGTGGTGGAACTCCCTGATCAGTCAAAGTATTCCACTTCTTCGTCGAGTGCTGCTGCTTCATCTCCCATGTCCGAGTCGCCTCCGTCATCATCATCGGACTCCACATCAGAGTCCTCCCGACGTGTCTCTCATCTGTAGGGACATCATCATCTGTGGGCTCTACAAATGCTGGCCCCACTCGGCATAGAGCCCTGGCGTTTTCGCCGAAAGGGTAGTCTAGCTCGAGCTGCCATAGCTCCTCCTCTGTCGCAGGCCTCACGCCTATCCTCAGCTGGAGCATCTGCATCCCATACATCCGATCCATATACTGGTCATCACGAGCATGTCGCTCGCCAAGTGTAAGCACTGGCCCGTGGGTGGTGTCGGGAGCCTTAGTTTTAGTAACATCTAAGGCCCGCCGCTCCATCTGCGGGATATAGTCAAGGGCCTCCTCCTCGATGTCTAGGCCCCTGAGGAAGGTGGTGAGTAGTCCACCAAAGCCATACATGTGCCCCTGGTGCAACCGGGATCTCTTCATGGCGGAGATAATTACCGCCCCCACATTGATCTCCAGCCCTTTCATCAGGGCGTACACCAGGCATACACGATCCCGGGTTACATCTGTCATATGTACCCCCGGGATTAGGCATGAGCAGACTATCTTCAGCCAGATTCGGGCTTCCCTATTCATCTGTGAATATGGCAGAGTCTGGTGGTAGCCCCTCTCTTTGTGTCTGCTCCATCTAGCAGTCGATCGGGTCCCACACAATGTGCGTCTGATGTCCGCATACGGTGGGGTAATGTTCAGCTGTCGGAGTACGTGGGCATCTGTGTCCCGCGCTCCTATGATGGCATTGAGGTGGTGGGGCTCCAAAGTGACTATTTGCCCTCTGATCTTGATGGTGTAACTTCTGATCGTCGGGTTCCAATTGGCATAGAACTCCCGAGCCAGGTGCAAATTGCATTCCTTGGGCTCCTCAAATATGAAATTGAGCCCAGATGCCTCGATCTGGTGGACCATCCTAGGGAACTCCTGTGCCAATGGTTCCCGTGCTATGTGCTCCTCGGGGAAATATTTGTTTTCTTTGTGCTTTGCGTACCACTTTTTTCCCTCATCAGTTACCCATCTCATTCCGTATTGGCGGCGTTGGCCGCGTGGAACTGCTGGTGCAGCTGGGACTGCTATGCCCAGTCTGATTCGCTTCCTTCCGGCGCCTGAAGTTGATGCGCCTTTTCCTTTCTCTTGCCGGCTTGCCATTTTACCTGTCAACCCAAGTAAAAAAGATCAATGTTAAGCTCACGGATATTAACTTCGGCTAAGGTCGGATTACGCTAGGTTACCCCACACTTAGTCCTTAGCTATAGTTACAACAATACGGCAAGATTATCTTTATTTGCACACAATAAATAACTATACAATCATGCTTAGTGCGTTCGAAAAATTCAACGGTATACTTTCTGCGTACTACTCAGACTTCGTACAGCTAATCACAATCACTACCATCGCTAACATTTTACCCATGACACTTAGCAAAGAAAAACAAAGAAACAAAAACAACAACCAAAATTTATCTACACGAACCTATACAACTAACCAAATTCTTACAAATTTCAACATTCCCTTAACCCGAGAATCAGTCGTTCTATAAACATCCTAACAATTTGTACATCGACTCATCTCATTCAACACATCCATCCTGGCATAAAATTCACAATTTCAATACATTTTCAACTTCAAATTCAACATACAAGCCCCAGAATTGATATTATCAATCAACTTCGATTAATTTATGCAATTGACAAGTTCAAGCAATCATAACGACATTCCGAACATTCATCAACAACAATTAACTCGAATTCATGATTAATTACTATGTAGGGCAATTTAGCTCACCTCCCATGCTCAATATCGAAGAAAATCGACAAGAATTTGAGAGGAAATCGAAAAACATACCTTGTCTTTGAAGAATCGAAGAAAAATCGTTGAATTTCTTGCCTTACTCCGTATCACGTTGATAGGGGATGGGTTTTGGGGGGTTTGGTCGCGGAGAGATTAAAAAATGAGGGAAAAGGGAGGGTTTTCGGGGTTAAAAAGTAAGGAAATCGCGCGGGTCACCCGGCGACCCGGTGTGACCCATCGCGATATACAAGGCAACGTGTCACGGAGTGCATCTCGGTGTACTGCCTCTGTGACACGGAGCCATCGCGAGACTGTTCTGGAAATTTTTAAAATTTCCGAATTCTACCTCAACGTGTCACGGAGGTAACGCGGAGGTCCACCTCCGTGACACGGAGCTATCGCCTCAGCTCACTGTTTGCCCATTTTTATTAATTTTTCATACCTTGACTTTTCCTTCGCGATTTCGTGCATATTTTTCTCCGTTTGACCTGAAATTCATCTCACTATACAAAATTGGTAGAATTATAGGTTTCACTCTAAATACAAATAAAACAAAAACTAAAACGAAAAAATTTTTTTGTAGTAAATCAAGAAAAAGAAAAAAGAAAAGAAAAATCTATTTACACTTTACAAAATGAAAGAAAAAAATTTTCACGGGTTGCCTCCCGTGCAGCGCCTGGTTTACCGTCGCGGTTCGACGTCATTAAGCTCAATTGTCCTCTAGGGTGATGGACGATTTCTCTCGATCACCGTCCTCCCCCCAGTAGTGCTTACACCTATCCGGTGGTTTTCCCATTAACTCCCGTGAATCCTTCCTCTGCTCATCATCGCCTTGATCAATCACATTGATCACCGAGAGTTCTTCATGCACCATTGGGAGCTTGGGTGCCTTGTACACATCGAACACCTCCACCTTGTCATGTGCTCGCATTGTTAGCTGCCCCGCAGCTACTTCAATTAGTGCTTTCCCAGTTGCCAAGAAAGGACGTCCCAAAATAAATGGGACTTCCGCATCTGGTTCAAAATCCAGCACGACAAAATCTACCGAAAAAATTAGGGAGCCAACTTGCACCAGAACGTCCTCTACAATGCCATCAGGTCTGGCTAAGGATCGATCCGCCAACTGCAAGATTACCGTTGTGGGTCTAGGACTCCCTAGGCCCAACTTTCTGAATACCGAAGACGGCATCAAATTTATGCTCGCTCCCAAATCACACAATCCACGAGCTCGGATGCTCTGCCCAATAGTAATCTAGATAGTAAAACTCCCAGGGTCTTTTAGCTTTGTGCGCAGTCTATTTTGGATCCGGGAAGTGCACTCCTCCGTTAGAGCCACCGTAGCATACTCAGTCAACCGACTTTTGTTTGCCACGATGTCCTTTATATACTTAGCATATTTCGGCACTCCCTGCAAGACATCAACAAGAGGTAAGTTAATATGTACCTGTTTCAGCACCTCCATGAATTTCTTGAAACACGCCTCCTCCTTGTGTTTCTTTAGTCGTTGAGGGAACGGGGGTGAAGGTCTTTCTGATTCAGCTTCCTTAGTCTTCCCCCTTTCAGTACTTTTCTCCCTTTCAACTTCTGCTGCTCCCGACTGTTGAGGTGGTCTTTCTGGTTCCACCTCTTTAAGCTGCAAACCACTCCTTGTGGTCACTGCATTTACCTGCTTGGGATTGGGATCCGTGTCGCTCGGCAGTCCTCCTCTAGGCCTTGTGTTTTGGGCACTAGCAAATTGCCCAAATTGATATTCAAGTGCCTTGGTAGCTAACTGGTTGTTTTTCACTTCGGCTGCCAATTTCATATAGTCAGCCTGCAATTGAGCTTGGTTAGCTATCATGGTCTTGAACATCTCCTCAATGCTGGGTGATGGTGGTGGAGGAGGTGCATTGTTGTTTCTGAATTGTGCTTGATAATTCTGCTACCCTTCTTGGTTCCTTTGCACACCCTGACCCGAACTTTGGCCCTGATGGTTGTTGCTACCCCATGAGAAATTAGGATGATTCCTCCAATTGGAAATGTAGCTACTACCATACTGTTGGTGGTTCCTTTGCGCATTACCCACAAAGTTTACTGAGTCAGGATTGGCTCCACAACACTCAGCTAAGTGCTCACTGCTTCCACACACTTCACACCACATCTGCTGTACTGCATTAACTGGGGCTTGAGGCTGGTTCAATGTCATGTTGCTGAAGTGGGTATTAAGTTGATTTTGCAATGCAGCTATTTGTGCAGCGATAGCTGTAAACCCATCCACTTCTAGCACTCCTGCTGCTTTCCTTGTCCCACCTCTTGATGAATCAGCATTCCATTCTAGATTGCCCTGCGAAATATGGTTCAACAAGGTATACAGCTCCTCATAAGTTTTCTCCAGCGCTTGCCCTCCAGCTGCTGAGTCTAGCAATATTTTGGTGTGGGGTTCAAAACCCTCTATAAATGTGTGCACCAGCACATCATTGGACTGATGATGATGAGGACAATCCCGCAAAATGGATTTAAATCTCTCACAGGCTTGATATAAATTTTCTCCCTCTCTCTGTTTGAAACTTAGAATCTGACTTCTAAGTCTTGCTGTTTTACCGGAGGGAAAAAACCGTATCAAGAACTTCCGTGCAAGATCATCCCACGTAGAAATAGAATTCGGTGGCTCAGCTTTCAAGCACCTCTTGGCTTCTCCCAATAATGAGAATGGGAACAATGTAAGCCAGACATAGTCTGATGACACTCCAGTGGGGATGTAAGTGTCACTTATCTCCAAAAAATTTTGGAGATGCTGCTGTGGATCTTCATGAGGGAGACCGGTAAACTGCCCGCTAGTGTGCAGCAACTGCACCATATTTTGTTTAAGTTCAAATCTCCCTCCTGGCTCAGGTTTGCGGATACTAGATGTAACATTATTGGCATGTGGGATTGCCACCTCGCGAACCGGCCGAGCTGCTGCTTCTTCGGGCACTAACACTGCCCGTACTACCGGTGGATTCTGTTGTTGCTCCATGATCGTCTGTCTGAGCAACTGCAGCTTTCTTTGTAGAGCTTCTCTTCGTTTACTGTGAAATATCCTTTCTGGCTCTATATACGATTCCACCAGCTCCTTGTCTCTTTCTAGTGTTCAACAGCAATTAAGTCTGCAAAATACAGGCTAAGACCAAGTTGTCAACACTAAGAAAATAAAAATACAGTAAATTAACACTTAAAACAAATTCACCAATTGCCAAGTCCCCGGCAACGGCGCCAAAAACTTGTTCGATTTGTCTTGTGGGTATATAAAATGACACGCAAGTGCACGTGGTCGAACAAGTAGTAAGTGGCTTTAGTAAGCCAAGTATTGATCCCACAGAGACTTGGATGAAGTGCAATTTGCTCAAATGTACTATATTTTACTTCTAAAAATGCAGACAACAGTGTAACCAAAAGTTTGATAGTTTGTTTTATAATTTTAATACTAAAGCTAAAGACAATTATCTACTTTGAATCTGAACTATGAATGAGAGCATGCTGAGGTTAAACGAACATGTAATGAAATTGATTATCATCATAATTTGGTTAATCTTTTCCTCCAGTTGCTAGCCAAGAACAACTGCCAAGAGATTAAAACTCTCGTATTTAACCTCACTTAAGAATCATGAACCATCCACCTACATTTCTGTGATTAAATGCAATTCATGTTCTAGCCATACAATTTCGGTTCCTAAATTGACTAATACGACTTTCAGGTATATTTCTATCCTGAAAGCAAATCAAGACTCAATTTTCCCAAACCAAGTAAAGAACATATCCTATTAATTCACAACTTTCCAATTTCTTGCTCTCTCGAGTGAAACCAGACTTTTTAGATGTACATCAACGTAGGCCACACATTAATGCAGTAAGAACAAGAATTAATAGAACAACATGGAAGAAAAGATGAAAAACCAAAGAATCAATGATCAAATTTCATCATAATTGTTCATAACCTCAGCAAGGAGAGGAATTAGCCACTCATTTGTGGATTAAACATCTTAAAATGAGTGTTAATCATACAAGCAATTGAATTAAAGAAGAAAGAAAGAGAGAAAAAACCCTGATATTTTCGTCCCTCAACTGCCTGTAACCCACGTCCTTGCTCCACCAAGTCACAATATTAAAAAATGAACCTAAGTGTTCTATTTATACTGGTGGGAATTTTTCCCGGAATAACGAGCAACGTGTCACGGAGTGCATCGCGGAGCACTGCCTCCGTGACACGCTACGGACGCGGACCCTCACTGGAATTGGGGGTCCAGGAATTTAGGCCCTACGTGGCACGGCGCGCAACGCGGAGCCAAGCCACCGTGCCACGGACCAAATGCGGACCTCCACTGGAATTTGGGCGAAATTTCCCTATCCAGGCAGAAGGCCTCCGCGATGGCAGGGTGACACGGCTCCATCGTGGAGCCCCTTTAATTCATGTTGTCCAATGCATTATCCCTTGCTCGCATCCAAGTCCAACCCCGATATCATCCAACATGTATTTTAGCTTCCCGAAATTACATTTTACCTGCAAAACAATGCTAATCATGTTGGTTAGTATAAATTCACATTTTATTACCAATTACATGAGAATGTATACACATTGGTAGATAAACAAGGCTAAAATGGTACTTTTGAGTATCACTTGGGCATATAAATTTGCCCAAGATCAGCAGACAAGACAAGGGAAAGGGCGCATCCACGTCGGGCGCTAGCAGAAAAAGAATAAGGTTGGGAACAGCAGTTCTAGACGCACCAGCGGTTCTGAGAGGCCAACGCCGACATTACGGGACCCGATGGGTGACTGACAAAGGGAAGAAATGGTATGCAAAACACAAAGAAACCATATACTTCCCGGAAGAGCATATAGCAAGGGAGCCGCTGGCACAGGAATTCCCACGGATCATACACTGAATTGACACTACCGGGCTGAACTTCATCTTCGAAGAGCCCAAAGGGTGCAATCTCCATATGATTCGAGAGTTCTATGCCAACTGGAACCCGACCCTCCGAAGTCACACCGTCAAGATAAGAGGGCAGGTTGTCACGTTTGAGCCCCATCACTTGAATGCTATATTGAGGGGGCGGGACACAGACGTCCATGTACTCCAGCATCTGAACATAACTCCACCTTATGTGGACATCAGACGCACTCTATGTGGAGCCCGTTCGACAGCACGGTGGAGCAGGCACAAAGAGAGGGGCTACCATCAGACACTGCCCTACTCTCAGATGAACAGGGAAGCCAGGATCTGGTTAAAAATTGTGTGTTCCTACCTGATCCCGGGGGTGCACATGGCAGATGTCACCCAGGATCGAGTGTGTTTGGTGTATGCCCTTATGAAAGGGCTTGAGATAAATGTTGGGGCGGTGATCATCTCCGCCATGAAGAGAGCCTGCTTGCATCAAGGGCACAGGTACGGGTTCGGTGGTTTGCTTACCACGTTCCTGAGGGGCCATGATATCGAGGAGGAGGCCCTAGATTACATCCCACTGATTGACAGGCGTGCCTTGGATGTTACCAAAATCAAGGCACCTGACACTACTCATGAGCCTGTTCTCACACTTGACGAGCGACATGCTCAGTATATGGCCCGCATGTACGAGATGCAGATGTTGTAGTTGCGCATAGGCGGGAGGCCAGCAACAGAAGATGAGCTGTGGCAGCTCGAATTAGATTACCCCTTTGGCGAGAATGCCCTGGCTCTATGCCGAGTGGGGCCAGCTTTTGTGGAGCCGGTAGATGATGATGTCCCCACCAATGAGGAGACCCGCCGTGAGGACTCAGATGTTGAGTCAGATAAGGACAGCGGGGGCAATTTGGATATGGGAGACGAGGCAACGGCACCTGATGAAGAAGTTGAATACTTCGATTGATTAGGGAGTTTCACTACCCACCTTTGTGATATGTTGAATTTTGTGAACACTAGGGACAGTGTTCGGTTTAAGTGTGGGGTGGGAGTAGTTAGGTGCTAGCTGTTTCGTTGTTGTTTTTGTTTACGTGGATATGTTGTGTTGTTGTGCCTGTGAAAAATGTGACCCTGTGACTTTGTGTATTGTGTTCTGTAATTAAGTGGTGTTGTAATGAATGTTAAGCTGTTGTGTGTTGTGTGAGCTGTTGTTGAATGGTTGTTGTGTAAATATTTTTGTTTTCTATCGAAATTATCAAAATTTTTAAATTTTTCGTTAAATTTCTTTTATTTTGGGTTTCTCAGCCTTTGTTTTTGGTGCTTTTACCGAGAATAGTCCCATTGAACCGAAGTCGTAATTAGTGATCGTTCCCTATGATGGATGGATGATGACCATCTTAAGGGAAATGTAGTCGATAGGAGTAGTTTCTCTTTATTTTCTTTCTTTTGTTTGTTTCTCAAACATGTTACTACTTCATGATTCGGAATTCTCGTTATGTGTTGTACATGATATTATGTTGCAAAGGTGATTCGTATGAAAGCATGCAAATACATAAACACGTTGAGATACCTAGGCCATAAAGTTCGATTCGGTGTGATCAAGGCTTAATATTGAATTCTTGTAATTAGCTGATTGAAGAGTCATTGAATATGTCTTGAGTTGAGCATGTGCAATGAGTGTGAGGTGAGTTTTCGATTATTCCATGCTATTGTGAAGTGTATAGAACTTGCCTGCTGTGTGTACGAAACGAAATGAAGGATGTGTATTGTAGGAAAGGATGTAGGCATTTCTTTGATTAAACCGAAAGTTTTTCCATTATCATACCTACCTTGAATGTACATCCTAGTTAGCCCCATTGATCCTTTAGCCTATTTTTTTCTTTCTTTGAAGAGTTACAAACCGAGCTTAATCCCTTCTTTTCATTAGCCTTGAATTTGATCCAAAACTCTTAAGCGCTCAAGAAAAATAATTTTCCCACAGTGTTAAGGAGTGAGAATCGTGAAAAGAAAGGAAAAGCGGAAGTGGTGGAAATTAAAGAAAAGGTTAAAGGTGCACTTACTGAAATTAAATAAAATAAAGATGTATAACTAATCTTGGTTATTAAGTCGAGTGTGCTTAAAGAAATGGGAATAAAACAAAGAAAAATTTCAAGAATGAGAGGATGAAGGAAGAAAAAATGCCCATAATGATGGTGGGATGTATTGAAAAGCGCTTAAGGAAGCTAGTTGCTATTATTGGTTAGCCCAGCATTTACTAGTTCCTTAGCTTACATTACAACCCGTTAAGTCCTACGTGATCTTACATCACGCATCCTTATATTAGTGGAGCAGTACACTAGAGGCAAGCTTATGGTTCATGACATGATGCATGTGAATTCTTTGGGAGAGAGAGCGAAATCCTATTCATATACCCCTACATGTAATGCTTTGGAAATCGTATGATTGCAAATGGGGAGATTCTCTTGTGTTGTGAAGGCACATGCTTGACGAGAGATTAAATTTCATGTTGGATGTCTTGATCAGTTGATTTGCATGAGTTTGCCGAGATCAAGAGTCGATTCTTGAGTCTAGGAGGTCTTAATGTGGGGTATGTCATTGTATTGATAAGACCATGCATGTTTTCTTGATGATTTGCTAGATTAAATAATTGGTATAGCCTTAGCTTGAATTGTCGAGCCAAAGTAGCTATGCGTGGGTGTCAATTGCATGAGATTTGAGAGTATTATTCAAGGACGAACAAGGTTTTAAGTGTGGGGTAAGTGATCTTGGGCAGAATTATATGCCCAAGTGATACTCAAATGCTTCATTTCGTCTTTGTTATCTATCGTTATTTGTGCATTCTTATGTGATTTGTAGTTAAAATATGAATTTATACTAACCAACATGATTAGTGTTGTTTTGTAGGTAAAATGGAATTTTGGGAAGCTATGATACATGTTGGTAAAAATCGAGAATGGACTTGGAAGCAAGGAGTGGAAAAGGTCAAGCAAGAGCAGCAAAAATAAGGTCTCCGCGATGGAGCCGTGTCACGTTGCCATCGCGGAGGCATTCTGCCTCGGGTGATTTAATTTTGGCCATTTCCAGTGAAGCCTCGCGTTACCTCTGTGACACGGAGGCAATGCCACGCGATGCAAGCCGTGGCACATTGAGTATAATTACTTGGGACATCAATTTCCAGTGTAGGTGCGCAATTGCACCGTGGCACATTGGTCAGGCTCCACGATGCAGGTCGTGGCACGCCAAGGTGAAAATTCTGAGGAGCCAAATTCCAGAGAGGGTCCGTGATACCCCCGTGGCACGGAGGGAGTGCTCAGCGATACACTCCGTGCCACGTTGCTTGTTATTCCTGGAAAAATTTCCACTAGTATAAATAGCACACTTAGGTTTTATTTTAAACATTCTGACTTGGTTGAGCAAGAACGTGGGTTACAGGTAGTTGAGGGGACAAAAATTCTAGGGTTCTTCTCTATCTCTTTCTCTTTTATCTCTATTGTTTGTATAAATTCTACTTATTTGATGATGTTAAATCCACAAATGAGTGGCTAAATTCACTTCTTGTTGAGGTTAATAACAATTGTAGTGGAATGTAATTGTTAATCATTTCAGTTTTCATCTTTTCTTCAATGGTTGTTCTATCAATTCTTGTTCTTACTGCATTAATGTTTGGCCAATGTTAATGTATATCTAAAAAATCCAATTTTGATTTTGAAAAGGAAAGAAATTGGAAAGATGTGAATTGGTAGGATATGATCTCTTCTTAGTTGGAAAATTGAGAATTGATTTACATTCAGAATAGAAATATATCTGAAAGTCTTATTAGTCAATTAAGGAATCGGGAATGTATGGCTAGAACATGAAATTCTTTTATCACAGAAATGTAGATTAAGACTCATGATTCTTAAGTTGGATAGGAGTCGAAAGTTCCAATCCATAGGCAATAATTCTTGACTAGCAGGCGAAGGAAAGATTAACTGATTGTATTGATAAATTAATTCCCTGCATGTTCGTTTTAATCTCAGCTTGCTCATTACTATTGTTCAGACTCACTTTATAATTTTGCCTTAGATTCTTATTAATTAGTAAACTTCAACTCTCAAAATATTATTTATTTGGTTGTCTCCATTCTTAAAGATATAATTCATTAACACTTAAGTTAATTAGTACCGTAGTTTAGTCCCCGTAGGATTGATACTTGGCTTTACTTAAGCCACTTTACTACTTGTTCGACCACGTGCACTTGCGTGTAGTCACCACAGCAGCCGAACACTTGGCAATCTTGCCTGAAGGGAAGAATCTGATGAGGAACTTCCTTGCTAGGTCGTTCCAAGAAGTAATGAAATTCGGTGGTTTAGCCTTCAACCACCTCTTTGCCTCTCCCAATAATGAAAATGGGAAGAGTGTGAGTCAGACATAGCCAGTTGACACTCCAGTGGGGACAAAAGTGTCACTGATCTCTACAAAATTCTGTAAGTGCTATTGTGGGTCCTCATGACTCATTCAAGTGAACTGGCCACTAGAATGTAACAGCTGCACCATGTTCTGTTTAAGCTCAAAGTTCCCTCCGAGCTCCGGTTTATGGATACTGGAGATCACATTCGTCGCTAGTGGGATTTCCACTTCGCGAACTGGTCGGGTTTCCATCTAATTAAATAATAACTCTGCTTTCCCCACTAGTGGATGTTGGTGTATCTTCTCTTGTAACCTTTTCAACTTTCACTCTAGAGCTTCGATCTTGAGCAAATGTAGTTGGCGTTCAGGTTCCAACAGAGGTTCCACTAGCTCTCTATTCCTTGCCAGTTCTGCAAGGACGACCTGTTACCGGCAATATATAAGACTAAGACCAAGTTTTTCAATTCTTAAGGAAATTAAAAATCACCCAAAAATAGAAAAATTCACTAAACTTCGCCAGTCCCTAGCAGCGGCCCCAAAAACTTGTTGTGCCCCAGCGCACGCGCAAGTGTACGCGGTCGTGCAAGTAATACAGTGGCCCTTTTTCAGAGTCAAATGTCGAACCCAAAGGGACTGAATTAATTCAGTGAATTATCAAGTTCGAGTGTTAATTTAACCTTCACAAGAGTTGATTATAGAGATTTCGGGAAATTCTAATTAAGTCTAGGGGTGATCACAAAATAATTTAGAAACAATACAAGAAGAAACTAAAGTTAAGGCCTAACAATCATGCAATGCTACAATTCACAATGGTTCGAGCATGAAAACTTCAATTGTTTTCTATAATAGTAAAAATGTGATGTTCATGGTATTTCGAGCATCTAAACACGACAAACTAGTCGCACACCTACATCATTGAGCAGGGATGTGACATCCTATTTCGTGAGCAATTTAACTACATGGATGTGGTTTACGGAGTTTGTGCCCTTGATTATGGACTTTCGTACCTCTAATCATTTAGCCTAACTTAGCTTCACAACTACTTCTACGAGCGGTGATGTGACAATTCTAAGTCGGTGTCTAGCTCATCCCATTTTAATAAACAAGCAAGGCAAATTAGGTATAATTTTCTATCCTAACCGCTAATCCTATCGCAAAGATAAGAACTTGCTCCTGACATTCTTGTGTTCTAGCCTAGGGTTACTCTTTCAAGCTTTTACCTAAGCTTAACGAGTGTGTTCCATGGTGATCAAGCATAAAAACAATAATAATAAAGAATGTAAGACAAAAAAACAACTAAAAACTCAAACCAACGAAGAATTCAGGCAATTACAATCATATCTTGTGGCCTCAACCCTAGAGGAAGGGTTTTAGCCACTCATGTTCATACAAATAGTCAAAAACATAATTAGGGTACGATACTTACAAGAGTAGTTAAAACAGAATGAAAAAATAACGAACCCTAGGTAGAGTTCTTCACTTCTCCCTTCGCTCCTTTCCGGTGTTCTCAAAATATTTCGTGATAAAATGATTTTAGGAGCTAAGTGTTCTATTTATACTTAGTGGAAATTTACAATTTTTGGCCGGCCATGAACTTGCTCTGTGTCACGGACCTGGTCGCGCCAATCTTGCTCCGTGACACGGAGCAAACGCTCAGCATCACTGGAAAGTTGGTCGAGGCATGTTATGGGCGCTGGCCAAAGGGCGTGGCACGACCCATCATTGTGGCAAGGCAGGGCGTGGAATGGGAGCTGGCGCACAGGAGGGACTGGCGTGGCACAGGCGCTAGCGCACAGGCGCACTGGTTGGCATCATCTCGCGTGCGCATGGCATAAGCGTGGCACGGCGCTAGGCGCTGCGCACGTACAGCGTGGCACGCTGCCTGGCGCGGCTAGCCTTGCCATGGCATGTCCACTTTCCTTCTTTTGCAATTCGATCCGCACTCCATTCCTTCACTTCAACCATCATTATTTAGTCCCTCATATGCATTTTTACACCTATAAAACAAGGACTAATCATGTTGGTTAGTTTAGGCTTACAAATCACATGAGAATATAATCAATTAAATTGACAAACACGCTTAAATTAAGTTATAAAATAGCACTTGGGCACATAATTATGCCCAAGATCACATCTCCCTCAGCAGAAGCAGTTTTTCTCTTCTTTCGGCCCCTCCCTAGAGCTCCCTTCACCCTCAGAGGATAGAAAGGCATGTCACAGCCCATATTGACTTCCCTAGCTTCCTTATGTACCTCAGCCCGCTTACAAAGCAGAGTGATGAGAGAGGGAAAAGGCAGGCTATTGATGGCTTTGGCTGAGAAGTACCTCCGCTCCTCCAGAATCTGTGACCCCACATTTACCTTCACCCCACTCAAGATACAGGCCACCACCAATGCGCGGGCATAAGTCACGTCAGTGACATTAGAGGAAAGGCGGATCCTTGAACACCAAGTTCAGCCACCTCCTGGCATCCACAGTAAAATGGGTGCCCTGAATGACTGTCCTAGTAATGCCCCAACTAGTCGAGTCCCTCTGCTCCTCCACCACCAAGATGTCCACCAGCCACTACCTATTTCTATCCACATCCTAGGCCTTTAGCTCATCCTTCAGAGGGTTTGGCAGACTCAAAGCCTCGTTGATAGTAGCTAGAGTCAAGAGAATCTATCTCTCCCTAACATAGGCAACTGGCTCCCTACATTTCCAGGCCACAGTAGGGAGGTTAGCATAAAGCTCCCTTATCCAAGCCTCGTTAACCTTACAAGGATCCTTCACCGGTGGACCCCACTCTAGATCCTAAAGGTAGGCATAAAATTTAGGTGCCTTTTCCTCCACATCTTGCATAATGAATCCCATCTCACGGATCAGCCCCTTCGCAGCCTGCTTATTGTGCTGAAATTAACACTGGTCATTTACAAATCGGATATAGTCATCGGTATAGAGGCTGCCACTAGAAGCATACATATTGCTGAACCTGTAATTAATAAAAAGTATTAGAAAGTGAATGGGGCAACAAGAGAAGGAAAGGTTGGGAAAAAGAAAGACAGAAATTAGGAAGGTTCCATTGCCTAGCAGACCGCCGCAGCAGCTGCATTTCCATTGCAACGAGTCCACAATAGCGGAATAGACCGTTATGATGGTTCCACTGCAGCAATCAAAGTTCCACTACAGTGGGAATCATCGTCCCCAGCAGACATTCGACCCCCAACAATAGAGGTTGAAATTTCAACCTCCGTTTTCTTTCAAAAAAAAACTACAGATCGAGTAATGGGTATAATTACCCATGCCCTACCGATAATTTCCCACCCTGATAATGGTCGAATTAAATCCCAAAAAGGTCGAAGAAGTTGAACCACCACCCACCCAAAACCCTAACATTCTAGCATTAAACCCCCATAAAATAGCCTAAAGTACGCAGAGAACAATCCAAAGGACTTAAGAACGTAAAAAATAGTTCCATGCTTCATAAACTCACCCCTATTTATGAAAGAAGATTTGGTCCTACCCACCATAAAAGAAACCTCTAAGTAAGCAGATAAGCATGGATTTAGCAACCACAAGCCTAAGTAAACATTACAACGTAAGGGGAACGCGAAATACCTAAGAAAAGATGAGCGAATTGCCGGAGTTGAGGGGATTTAACTAGAATTTTGAATGTGAAAGATTGAGATGAACCAAAACCTTCGGTTCTGGCCCTTAAAATTGACTTATTTCTGCTATGCCGAAGTATGGATCACCGCAGTAAAAAAGTTGTAAACTAGTGACGGTTCAAATTTTGTCTTAAAGTCCCCCATGTTTTAAATCCCTGTTAAAAGGAAGTTCAATGCGAATTGATGGCTCCTAGGAACGCATGGGCCATGGGTAAATACCATAAGTCCCAAAAGAAAAGATCGGAAAAACCCGGGGCCAGTCCGGTCAAGCCATCCAAGCCAGCAAATAAGGGCGGTAGAGCATAGAGATTCCTTCTGACAATAATATTAAGGAAAATGGGGATAAAGATAGGTGTTTTATGTGATTTGGTTTGTTTCATTGGGGGTGGGCATAGCCTAGAAAAAAGGTTCAGGTTCGGCTCCGGAGCTCCAGACGACTTGTTGACTCGAATTTTTGAGCCAAAAATAAATATAGCAATATGGGAGTCATTGGATTTTCAACTTCATGGAGGAACATACTCAAACACATTTGCATCATTTGAAGCAATGCGGATTGGAAAGATTGTAATTTGATGCTTGGGTTTCGATCGGAGCAAGTAAAGATTCTTGATTCTTAGGGATGCTAGTTGGGATATATTAAATGAATTTAAGAGTAAGGTGTAATAAAGGAGTCCTGTGAGGATCATTCTAAGGACAGAGAAATGAATATCGGTACGACCACGGTGCCAGATAGAATCAATCGAATCATGATCGGTGGCAGGGTCAACAGGGGGTAACTAGAAAACCTCACCTATGTCATAGGGCCATTCGAGGAAAAATGGATTTTTAATTGATATCTAATATATGACCCATCCGATCGTTATAACACCCTGATGACCCAAGCATGGGTAAATTTAAAACTTTTTGCAAGCCAGAACAAAGTCCCTGGAATTAAAAGATTATGCGGTGAACAATTTTAAATTCGCTAAGCTAAAATCAGGTGGAAAAAAATAAGGGATAGGTGACTGAAACACCATAATATGAAATCCGTGGGTACAAAGAGTCCTAAAATTAGACCTCTAGATTCCTATCCTTGTGAGTAAATTGTAAGGGGCTACCCCAATGTGTGTCCCGAATAAGGGACTGTCATATGGTCTTGGAAAGGGTATAAGATAGTCATGCTCTCATACAAATCAATGGACTAATGAGCTTAATTTGGATGTGTATATGATATGGTTCATGATTTGTGATTAAATAAATTATTATTACTTCAGGAGGAGGGGTAAATTGATGTTAGCAATTAACTATAGAGTAGGTGCGTAACCGGTGAGCTGATTTGCAAAAACACAATTCGTGGGGAATCTTGGTGGATGACTAGTCAGAGTACTATCTGAACAGTACTGTTGTAGTGGCGTTGGAAGCATTGTTGCGAGACCGCAGTGGGGCAGGAATACCGCTACAACAAAGTATATTCTCGCAAGCGGCCTAGTTTATACTCCACTGATCGAATTTTTGGGTATAAATGTTGTATTAAGTGACTGATTTTGAAAGGGCCTCAGGTCATGATTGTGTTATAACTTGTAATGAATAATTCTCATTGAATTTGTGATCTTATTGATAAATTGAATTATGATGCACTGTTCTGAAAATGACGGGTGGAATCCATGATAAACGAGTGAGTAAAGGAAGTGGTATGTAAAAGGGAAGAGTGAATCATCTACATGTTGAGAGTGGAAGGCTAGCGGCCTAGGTGAGAATCCTGACAAGCAAGTTGGTATGATCAAACTGGTGAGCAAATACTACAATACGAGTGGCTCATGCTCGAGATGAGCATCTGCGTGAGCGGTATGAGTGAGTACACAGATAGGAATGACTAAATATTCATACGGCTGGGTGTACAGACAAGAGTACACAGACAGGTATGATGAAGGTTTCATAGGGCTGGGTGTATAGTACATGGATTTCTAGAGTCCCCTGTAGAATATGACTGGAAGGGAAAACATAAGACCCTTTGGCATGTGTGTACAGTGATGTGAAAAAGGTGTATGCTCGAAATATCACCGATGGTATAATTATGAGGCAGAGATTGCACAGGTATGGCATGATATACATACGATTGTAGTGACAAAGATGTACAGGTATACAAATATGATACGAGATATACCAAGATGATTCAGGTATAATGTGAGGGACATAATGGGAATGTAAATATTATTACACAGTACAGGTAAGTTACTACATGACATGATTATGGTGTAGCAATGTGATGGGGAATTCGGGAGAGATATGTGTGTGCAGGTACTTTAATTGTGGAGGACTTAGCTCCATCGGTATGGTTTGATGCTTTCCTTGTGTGCACTTGAGCTATTTAATTTATATTATGATTGAATATTTGATCAATGTTGTCTTTGTGGGTTATAGAAGGTAACATGACGGTTTTAAAAATGGTAGTGAATTACGAGGAAATCATCGGGTTAACTTTACTATTAATATATGAAATTAAAGAGGGTTAGTCAATCCTATGAGTAAATAAATAGGGCACTAAATAATAGAAATAGGCTTGATTAGTGATAACGAAAGGGTAAATGAGGTAGACATGCTACAATGTTATAGGGCGGGATAAAAGAGGACAGGATTAGTGAAATCGGGCTACTGCATAACTAAGGTAGCGCTACAGCGAGCAAATCACCGTTGTCGCGAGACCTTTGTAGTGGTCAAAGTACCCACTGCAGTGGGGTGAGAGAGACAGATTGAGAGTTAAAATGAGAGCTAAAATGGTAGGATGATTGCATGAACCTTGATGAGTTATAAAAATCAATAACGTAATTAGTAAACTAGTTGGATTACAATATAAGTTGGAGCAGTTCTTACGTTTATTAAGCCGATTGCATGTTGAATTATATGCCTTTATGTGAACTAATCTTAGTTGACCGATGATGCTTACCGGTACGTGTGGTGTACTGATACTACCTTGCTACGCCTTTTTGGTGTAGGTTGTGGCAGGTTTGAAGTTTCATGATTGATGTGGAGTACTCAGTATTAGCTTCTGCATTCTTCTTTTCAACTGAAGTTGTGTCATTTTATTGTGTCAAGATTTTGTTAGAGCACTTGTACCTGTCTAGACTAGATCTTGGGAGTCATGGTTTGGGAAAAAAGATTTATTATATTTTTAGAAATATTTGTATTGTGCAAGTTAATGAATATTTAAACTATTTTATACATTAGGATAAAATAGGGTTCTCTTATCGAGCTGAAGTCGATGTAGGCTCCCACACGACATGCTCATTTGGGTCGTGTCAAACTCAATATCTAAATAGCTATCAGCAAGCTAGGAACACTATCACAAGTCTCACCGAACATTAAAAAGTGAATAGACCTAAAGAACTACATGGGAACATGGCTTTGGCCCCTATTGGCCTTTTAAGCATGGAGTAAGAATAGGACTCCTTTTTCCTTAAGTGACACGACTAACAGTCCTTAAGCTTAGAAACACCTATTAAACTATACCAACTTATCTAAATGCCACATTTATTATTTATAACTTATAATTCTCACCTGTGCTCATATTGATACCAAAGTCCGAGTCTAACAGCAGGCTTCCACCACTTTCAACCTAAATCGACTAAAACTCTTGCATCTAGAGTTATCACCCAAGAATACTACTTCTTATTCTTATCATGAAAGTCACCCAACCTCGATCTCTAATCGAGGAGTCACTAGTCACAAATACAATGGTCCATATATATATCATCACAACATTCAAGCCTATCACTATAATTATCTTATGGCTTCCCTATATCTTACATCATCTAAGAATTCTCCCACTTACCCTAGCATATCTAATAATTGCAACATCATGAACTTCTACAAAGAGACACACCAAAGATTTCATCTAACTACTACACAGACCAATCCTTACCTCGCATTTCTTCCACGCTTATAATCTAAGATAAAACTAGTACACCACAATTGTCATCAAAGAAGAATCTACTTTCTCCCATCCTTCCCTTACCTAGCTTCTTTTACTACTATCTATCAAGTCAAAAGGAGGATCACTGAAAGAATAGAGTATGAGCATTAGGAATACAAGGGATACAACTCAATCATGACTTATACTTAACATGACTCTATCATTTAAGGTAAGGTCTAAGGAATCAAGTGCAATGGGAACGAGTACTTCATATACCGAGCAATAAGGCATGAATAAATGGATAATTCTGAGCATACACATTATAACCATCATTACTGTTATGGGTGAACATGCAGAGGGCTTAGAGTAAGGAAATCATAAGCACAAATCATTCAAGAAATCTAATTTGAGCATATACATGACATCCCATGATTTTACTAGTCGTTAAGGCGTATCTTGAGGATTGAATTTATAGAACTAAGTATACTTTGATACATGATTTATATATATAATGAGTCTCGTAATGTAAAACTAGGACTTATGGAATCATAGAGTAAGACTAGGATCATTGTCTGAAGCAGTTGCTTCTTATTCCAGGAATCTAAGTATGGGCATGGGTATGCATAGAGTACTTGAACCTTAGATGTGGTCATGGAATGAATACATATGACAAGAGTAGATTTCATGTTGACTGAAGTGCAAGGAATACACCTGAATAATAATGGATCGACATTCCATAGTTACTGCTCTAGGACTTTTTCACAATTGAAATCTCAAGACTTGACTTGGTTCTTCATCTTATCATCTCCTCCTTAGCTTAAAAGTTAGCATTCTCAGTCTTTGGACCTCTTCTCTAAATTGGGCTATAATTAAATAACTCTTGTAGCGTATCACTATACATATGGATGCTAAACTCTCCCTCAATGACTATATTTGTAGGTACTAAATTTTATGCTAGGATTTCTTTCTTAAACTCCTAACTTCCCTTTTGCCTCTAAGGCTATCATTTTAGGATTCATACTCTTTCTATCATATCAATTTCATACATCCAATCCTCTGCCACCTAATAAAAAGGGATAAAGCTTATACTAAGAGGCTCAAGATCATCTACCTTATTTAAAATTCTCTAGCGTCGGCTCTTAGGAACACCATATGGCACATACCTATCATTCTTCGCACTTCTCAATTCAAAAATACTAAACTAGGCCCACATGGCATTTTAGGGGCTTAGAATCTAGTGCAACTACATTCTACCTTAGTGCACATTTTTCTTTCCATCATTCAAGGCTCTACTTCACCTAATGACTTAGCCTCCAATAACCTTAACTTAATATTTTTCTAACACATTGACATACCATCATGATCTTATATTGTAGTTCAAATATGTTTTAAGTCATTTTAACCAATAATTCTCCCTTTAAATACTACCATGGTATCTAAACAAAACTTATTACTCTTTGGTCAAACCCAAGGGACTTATCATTCCATTACTTACCTTATAGATATATGAATATGGATACATATTTCCCTCAATAACTACCTCCAATTTTGGCTTCCTCAGTTCTAACTTCATATTTCTGGCTCTAGGTTCATTCTACTACTCATGGCTTACACAACCCAAATCACACTATCTCTAGGGTGACAATACTACCCAAGCACCTAGAGACACACTCTCCTACTAAGGGTGTCATCTGCATTAAAGTTTCAGAAGGGGGTTCTGAGAGCACATCTTACTGTAGGCTCAATGCATGATTCATGAGGACAAGAATGCATTCTTGTGATGCATTAGGCTTAACTGCAATAATAGGCTCATCTAAAGCCCTTGTACAGTCCCTTCACTTTCTGCTGGAGCACCTTACTAATAGGAATCTAAGCTTTGTTGTTTCCATCACCTATAAGATGAAGCGTAGTCAGCGAGATTGGAACAACACATGAATCTGTATAAGTTTCTTATAACACAACTCTATTGTACGATCTAGAGTATGAAAGAATGGAAAACTTTTCTTAAATATCCACAACCCATCATTTATAGAAGTGGGGCCCTCACAACTGTAAATGAGATCCTACTGACACGGCTTCATACACTCCCTAGGACACTTGAACTATGTGCTTTGATACCAAGTTTTTTACGCTCCAAGCCTACACTCTGGGCGCCTCTAGCACCCAAACAACAAGTAGCGTGAGCAAAACTTTGGTTGGGATTACTATTAGTTAAGAGTATAATAAAATAATGTAGAAGCAATAACTGAAGTGAGATCAATTTAATAAAATAAGATTTATTAACAGAAATTAAAAATAATATTAAAAAGTAACATTTATGACTACACGAATGACTAGTCTATGAAGCCTCCAAATTTGAAAGATAGGTGCCGGAACAAAGCTCCCATAACTACCTTAAGCTCTACAAAAATAAAGTAAATATTACTAGGACTCTCCAAAAGTAGGAGGCCTCACCAAAGTTGAAAAGAGGAGATCCTAGTGATGAATTTATTGTTGGTCCTGTCTACCTGAATCTGAATCATAATACGACTTAGCACCAAGTGCGTTAGTACAATTGAATATACGGTATGTAAAATGGTTAAATGAAACAACACGAAAATAAGAATCTTTAAACTGAAAGAAGTAACTAACTGAATTTGAAACTCTTAATGATGTATTAAAACACAAGTATGAAAGATGTGTAAAAATTTATGCAATAAAACTATGAATCAAGACAAGCTCTAAAAATACATATATGCATGTATATATATGTGTATATGTATGTATATAACTTTAGTTGGGAGTTTCTCATAACCTACATACACCATGAATGAGCGCATGATGTCAATCTTCTTGCCCAAGTTGGGAGAGCCATCCAAAGCTTTGCTAGGGCAGAGCACGAAACTGAAACTTTAGATCCAAACTAAAAGTCCTTACATGGGACTGTCTGAGGAGTTGCTCAAACCAATGGCACGATCCTATCCTATGCTAGCTACGTAGTTCAGGGGCTTACAGGTTATCTGAACTCTTCATCCATCTCGGTGCTAAATAATCCTCCCAAAGCTATGCTCATATAAAGCAGCTAAAAATGTCTTTTGGAAAGAACTTTAGCTATAGATGTTATAGATGTTTAAAATATTTGTTGAGCCTTGGCTCAAAATCTATGTACTTTACTCATGAGCCTTGGCTCAAAACTATACTTTGAAAGCTTGCGAGCTTCTATGCTCAAAACCTTTGATTTTTTTTTAAAAATAGACTTTAATTTTTGAAAATCATGCTAAAACTAAACCATCTATCTGAAATCTCTTTATGGAAACTCTCGTAAAAATCTGCTCAACTTTAGTCATAAAAACAATGCATATATCTCATAATACTAAGCTTTCAAAATAATGACTTTCATGAAATTATGGTTCATGGGATAAGTGACATGAACCATAATCAATAATGAACCAAGAGAGTAGGAATTATCATCAACAATCAAGAGATACAAAGATACAACTCAATATGAAGAATTCAATCAATGAACAATTCAACTCACAGGGAAGAAGACCAAATTAAGAAATTAGGCAAAAATCCTAGCTTTAACTTCTATAAAATATTTCTAGATGTAAGGCATTAGGAAGAATGAAATTACTCACAATGATTAGCCTTACATACCTCAAATTCTCCAATCTTCAATAGAGAATCCGGAAAACTAACTTTGAAAATTTTAAGAATTGGTATCCTCAATGATTCCAAGGGTTTTGCATCAAGAATCGCTTTAGAACCCATATCTTAAGGTCAGGAAAACTTTAGCTTAACCTTAGGAATGAAGGAGAAGACTTACCTTGGATTAACTTGTTATTGGAGATGTTTGGAGAGCTTAATTCCTCTTCAAAATCATGAAATTTAGGGAGAATATAAGATCTGGATGTTTGGCTATCGTATAGGTAATGTTAGGAATGATTTCCATCTCAAAACATAATATGTGTACATACATACATACATACATACATATATATATATATATAGGTATATATACATACATATATATACATATAGAAGTGGGGTCGGGACAGGGCCTGGTGTGTCGCGCCCCTTATGGCACCACGTTGCTGAATTTATTTTCAGCTGAAGTTTAGTGCCAGGGACTGGAATCTCTTATTCCGCCTATCAAATGAATAAAATTCATCTAAAATTTCATCTCGGGCGTTAGGAGTCTCTTATAGAGCCTATCTAATGAAAAATATTTGTCTGAAGTTTAGTCCCGAGAGTTGGACGCCCCTTATAGCTCCTAACTTGATAGTGCTTTAGTAAAATACCCATAATTTTTTACTCCAAACTCCAGTTGATATAAGGCTAGATGCATTTGAAAGAAGCTCAAAGGAATTCAATTTTATGGGTTGAATCACCAAAAAACACTTCATATGGTTATTTAAAGTTGACCCTTGTAAGAACTTATATGAAAACTCAATCAGTAAAAAAGCTCTCAACTCAACTTTGTACTAGAGGTTCCTTATGACCTTAATTTTTATCCAATGCACTTATTAACTTAAGAATTGATCTTAACACCTAGTTTCAATAAAAAGATTTAATCAGGTTTTGGGTCTATCTACATATTTAGACGGTTTCAAACTTGTCACACCCTACCTTGGGAGGCATGACTGGCACCTAGTTCCATACTAGGGTTTGGACTAACCTAACTAGGCTTGTGCACTCTTGGTGCACGCCTGCAAATTAATTCAAGAAAAAGACAAGCTATATCTCGACTATAAATATAGCCTCTGGCCGACAAAGCCACCTATAAACGAAGACAGTTGACCAACAACAACACAATAACAGGGATCCTCTGTGGGCCGACAAGACCACATGTTGTCTAGTTATAACTAAATTAAAATGGCAGCTATAAACATGCTATAGCTGACAAGGCTGCTAACTGATAGCTAAACTAGGCCCCACACGGTCGTCACACAGAATAAAACATACATGGACCCCACACGGCCAACAACAAATCTAACAGCTTCTAATCAGTAGCCTGCAAAGAGTTGAATAATGGTCGAGACAGGGCCCCGACCTACCCATAAACTATACAACAAAAGAACAAACCTTTTCTAGCTATCAACTCCAGAGGAAAGGAGCTAAATGAACTGCTGACTCTGACTGATGACTAAGAAGGTCCTGAACCTCGTCTATCCGCACCTGCAGGCAAGTAATGCAGTGCCCTAAGGATGGGTGTCAATACAATCTGTACCGAACATGTAAGTCAGTAAAATAATAACTGATTGAAAGCTAATAGAGATGAAGTAATCATGAAAGAGGGTAAGAAGTTAACCTAAGTGATGTCACCATCTGAAATATCTAACTAACAAGTATATATACACAAACAAGAACCTAACCGGGCCCCCATAAGCCTGGAAGGTACAAACAACGCAGAATAACCTACCTGGGCCCCCATAAGCCCCGGCAAGTACAAACAATGCAAAATCCTGTTGTCTGGCTACTAAAGGTTCGTAAGCATACTATAACTCAGGATTACTCATTCTCTAAAGCTGTATCCGAGCTTGATAGGCTCCAATAGCTGTGTATAGGTCTGAGCCGTCTGGGTTATGTAACTAGACCTCGAGCCTTGGCTCGACTGTGGGTCATAATGTAACTGATGTAACTGGATCCTGAGCCTTGGATCGACTATGAATCATAATATACCTACTATAAATGGATCCCAAGCCTTGGCTTAACTATGGATTATAATGCAACTGTTGTAACTGGATACGGCCCTCACGGCCTCTATTTGGTGTAACTCAATTTAGCCCTCATGGCCCCAATTGGATAGAAATCAATACGGCCCTCACAGCCTCAATCTGGTCCTTTCGGACATCATACTGTCCTTAAAAGCACGGCCCTATAGGCAATAACATCTAACAACCCAACCGTAGTAAGGAAAAACTAATCTAACTAGGGTTAACTCTAACGAGGGTTACTATGGCATCGTTGTCGTCTCAATTCTATTTGTAGCAGCTGACCACAATAGGTTTACTATGGAGTACTATATATACACAAGTCGTACTATCTTTACGACGCATGTAATTGCCAAAAAGGGTAGCCTTACATACCTCGAATGCCAACTTTCGTCCAACTAGCGAGTTTCAACTTGTAAATGGCGGTTTCACCCAACTACAATCTTTATACTGAGGGAATAGGGATAATTTCAATACTAAACTTGGCAAATAACAATAACTTTTGATAATAATATTAACTATAATTCAACTCTGAATAACTCGGTGAAAACCCGCAATTCCTTAAGAGTTCAGAAGGAAGAAATGCTTACCTAATGTCTGTGGCCGTTTAGGATTCAATTTGGAGAAATTCTGACAACCTTTACTCGGCGGGGTTATGATACGCCGATCGAGTTTTTGAAAAATAACTCTGTAGAAATGCTTCCCCTAGGCTTAAGACTTGTTACATGAAGTTAATTTGCATTTGGTAGAGTAATTTGACAAAAATTTCAAGAAACATGCGTGCTCCTTCTAATTTAAGTCGTGGGTTTCATTAATCAAATGAAATGAAATGAGAAAGGGCCTATATATATATACACATGGTCAGGGGCAGGGGTTGGGGCCACGCTCTGCCCAAGGCGCCTACCAACCTGCTGCGTCGCGCCCCTCCATGCGCTGGCCTCTCGTGGCCTGGCCTTGCCCGATCCTACTTCCGAGGCTTTTCCTACTCGCGTCAAACTCTCTTTACTCATCACAACCCACATGTTCGCCTACTAACCGTTAATATTTTTACGAGGTGTAACATCCTCCCCCCCCCCCTTAGAAACATTCGTACTCGAATGTCATCTTCAATTATAAAGGAGTTAACTCTTTTAACTAGTACTTAGAAAAATTTCTGTAGAGTCTCTTCTATAATATGGACTATCCGAAAACCTGAAATGCAGAAAAGTCCAACATAGGTGCCTTACAAGACGCTATAACCAACTAGTCCACCATATAGAGATAACCAACTAAACAGTACTAGTAATATACGCAATAAAATAAAAACTAAGCCACAACCTCACCTCAACTGCATCTGGGTCAATCCTGGAATAGGTGAGGATATGTACATCTCATGTCGTCCCCAGCTTCCCAAGTCATCTCTTCTTTATTTTTGTTCCTCCATAGTACTTTAACAAAGGTTATGTCTTTAGTTCTCAATCTACGAACCTGTCTATTTAGTATAGCAACTGGAACTTCTTCGTAGTCTAACTCCTCAGTGACTTGATCGTCCTAAATTGGCCCCACTCGGGACGGGTCCCCTATACACTTTCACAACATAGACACGTGAAAGACTGGGTGAACAGACTCTAATTCTGGATGCAACTCTAACTCATACGCCACTCGGCCTATCCTTTGGAGGATCCAATATGGCCCAATAAACCTTGGGCTAAGCTTGCCATTCTTGCCAAATCTCATCACGCCCTTCATCGGTGACACTTTTAGGAATACCCAATCATCTATATTAAATTCCAAGTCGCTACGTCGCACATCGGAGTAGGACTTCTGATGACTCTGGGCTGTCTATAACCACTCTCTAATGAGTTTCACTTTCTCCTCTGACTGGTGAATCATATCAGGTCCGACTAACTCTGCCTCTCCTACCTCAAACCATCCGATGAGGGACCTGCATTTTCGCCCATATAATGCCTCATAAGGCACCATCTGAATTGCAGAATGATAGCTATTATTATATGAAAATTCAATAAAGGGTAAATGCTCATCCCAGATTCCTCTAAAATCTAGCGCACACACTCGTAACATATCCTCGAGGGTTTGAATGGTGCTCTGCCTAGCCGTCTGTCTAGGGGTGGAAGGTTGTACTCAAACTAACTTGTGTCCCCAAACCTTTCTGAAATGATTTCCAAAATCTAGTTGTAAACTGTGCCCCTCTGTCAGAGATGATAGATGTTGGGACACCGTGCAATCAGACTATCTCTTTAATATATACTCGGCATAATCATCGACTAAGAATGTAGCCCAGACTGGTAGAAAGTGACTTGATTTCGTCAACCTATCAATAATAAATCAAATAGAGTTGAATTTACGCCTAGTACAGGGTAATCCTGTCACAAAATCCATATTAACTGCCTCTTATTTCCACATAGGTATAGCCATCTCCTGAGTTAATCTGCCAGGTTTCTGATGTTCAGCCTTTACCTGCTGACAGTTAGGACACTGTGTTATGAATTCAGGTACACCCCTCTTTATTTCAAGCCACCAGTATATCTCTTTTATGTCGTGGTACATCTTTGTCGAACCTACATGAAGAGAGTAAAGAGAGTAATATACCTTGCCATAATCTGCTGGCGAAGCCCTGCTACATCTGGAACGCAGAGGCAACCTCTGTATCTGAAAATCCCATCTTCAGTTATCTCAAAAGCTGGTATTTTTCCATGCCGAAACTTGTCTCTAAACTATACCAAACTTGGGTCCTCGTGCTGCCGTTCTTTTACCTCTATAACTAGGGAGGATACTGTTGTATTCTAAATTATAGCCCCATTATCCTCTGAATCTACTACCCGAACTGCTAAACTGGCTAGCCGATGTAACTCTCGAGTCATTTCTTGTTGTTCTGGTCTCAGATGTGCTGAACTTCCCATGGATTTGTGATTAAGGGCGTTAGCTAAGATATTTTCCTTCCCTGGGTGATACAAGATGTTTACGTCGTAGTCTTTCAATAATTCTAGCCAACAACATTGTCGCAAATTCAACTCTTTCTGTGTGAAAATGTATTAGAGGCTTTTATGATCAGTAAAAATATTCATATGCACATCATACAAGTAATGCCTCCATATTTTTAAGGCATGAACCACTGTAGCTAACTCCAGATTATGGGTGGGATAGTTCTTTTCATGTTTCTTCAATTATCTTGAAGCATACGTAATTACCTTTCTGTGTTGCTTTAGAACACACCATAACCCAACCTCTGAAGTGTCGTAATATATAGCATAACCTTTTGAACCTTCCAACAAAGCTAACACTGGTGACGATATCAACATATTTTTCAATTCTTGGAAACTCTGCTCACAAGCCTTGGTCCACTTGAACTTGGTTGCTTTTTGAGTCAATTTAATCAAAGGCGATGACGGGATAGAAAATCCTTCCACAAACCTTTTGTAATACCCGGCTAAACTCAGAAAACTGCGAACCTCTGTTGGAGTTGTAGGTCTAAGCCATGTCCTTATTGCCTCAATTTTCTGTGAATCAACTTGAATACTAGCCTCTGATACAATGTGGCCTAAGAAAGCTACAGAATTTAACCAAAACTCACATTTAGAAAACTTTGCATATAGTTGGCGATCTCTAAGGATCTGAAGTACTGTTCGCAAATGGTCTCTATGTTCTGCTTCTGAGCCAAAGTATACTAGGATATCATCGATGAAAACTATCACAAACAAATCTAAATATGGCCTGAAGATATTGTTCATTAGGTCCATGAACACTGCTGGTGCATTTGTCAACCCGAATGACATAACTAGGAATTTGAAATGACCATATCTGGTCTTGAAAGTCATCTTCAGTATGTCCTTCTCCCGAACTTGAACCTGGTGGTACTCGGATCTCAAGTCAATTTTGAAAAAATATTTTTCCCCTTGCAGCTGGTCAAATAAATCATCTATCCTTGGAAGATGTTATTTGTTTTTAATAGAAACTTTATTCAACTACCGATAATCTACACACATGCATAGGGAACCATCTTTCTTTCTTACAAACAGAACTGGTGCACCCACGGTGAAGTACTCGGCCTGATAAAACTTTTATCCAACAAGTATTTCAACTGTTCTTTCAATTCAGTAGGGGCCATTCGATACAGAGGGGATGGATATAGGCTGAGTATCTGGTAGCAAGTCTATAGAGAAATCTATTTCTCACTTTGGGGGAGTACCAGGAAGTTCATCTGGAAACTCATTAACCACTGCATGGACTGGAGAGTCAGGGATTCTGCTTGTACATCCCGAACCCTAACAATATGGTAAATACATCCTTTTGCTATCAACTTTTCCGCCCGAAGATAGGATATGAACTTACCTTTTGGCATAGCTATATTACCTCTCCACTCTCATACTACTTCCCCTGGAAAGTGAAATCGAACAATTCTGGTCCAACACTTTACAGTGGCATAACATGGTGCCAGCCAATCCATACCCATAATTACATCAAAATCAACCATTTCCAATTCTACTAAATCTGCTAAGGTCTGGCGACCAACAATCTCTACTGTACAATCCCGATAAATTCTTTTAGCAATAATAGAGTCACCGACAGGTGTAGACACCGAGAAGGGTCACTGAAGCAATATAGCACTATATCAAACTTTCGGGACACTAACGAAGTAACATACGACAAAGTGGAGCCTGGATCTATTAAAGCATAAACTGAGTGAGAGAAAACATCTAATATACCTGTCACAATATCTGGCGATGATTCTGACTCTTGTCACCCCGATAGTGCATATGTGCGATCCTGATCGCTGCCTGAACTAGATGCCCCTAATCTACCTTGGCATCTGCCGACTAGAGCTAAGGACCTATGCCTTGCAGAAGGGACTGGGGCATATGAACCCACTGAGGATCTATCCTGCTGGTCCTGGCCACCCTGGCATCTAGTCAGACAATCCCTTATTATGTGTCCCTCCTGTCCACTAGAATAACAGGTGGTGGAACCATACCTGCATCTCCCCAGATGCAGCCTATGACAGGTGCTGCAATGTGATACCACTGGTCCCATCTGATCTAGCCTCCTCTACGGTTGTGAGCCTAATGCTTGTGAACTCTCTCTAGGCCCTGACTGTCCATGATGATCTGATCTACTCCCCTGCTACTGCTGGAGCGGGGGCCTAGGTGGCCTATCTGATAAACGAAGCCTGGGACCACCCTGAAAGTCTTTTTGATGGTCTGCTGGTCTAGTCCTCCGACGCTGCTCCTAACTTGCCCTATCCATGGCGTACTGACGCATCTGAGTTTCTCTATGTTTTAAGCAAAGGCCTAAATCCGTGAGATATCCATATCCTCTTGCAGTGTGGCCATAATGCAAGTCTCCATATATTATGGCGCCAGTCCCATAATAAATCGGTGCACCCTGGCTGGCATAGTGTCAACAAACGAGCGCGCATTTCTAGCTAAGGAATAAAATCTCAATGCATATTCTCTGATACTCATTCTGCCCTGCTCCAGATGTAAAACCTTCTCTACTCTAGCCTGCCAGACCTCTCAGGGCAAGTAGTGATCTATGAAAGTCTTGAGAAGCTAGGCCACGTAGGTGGAGGAGCATCTTTGCCTCGGGATCTTTCCGAACTCTCATACCAAAAAACTGCTACCTCTCGTAATCAGAATACTGCTAACTCGACTAATTCTATGGACCAGGCATGCATAACCCTGAATATTCTCTGCAGATGATCTATGAAGTTCTGGGGGTCCTCTCAATGATCTTCCCCTGTAAACTGCGGGGGACTCAAAGAAAGGAACTCACAGAGTCTCGAACTCCCGGGTGCTCAGTGGGCTCAACAGCAGCTGGTACTACTGGCAAAGGCTGACACTGGGCAGCCATCATCTGAACCAACATGTGAAATTCACCCCTAAGCTCCTGATCCGATGGCACAGGAATGGCTGCGGGTGGTACTGGTGTATCTGCTTCCCTAGAGGGCTCAGAGTACAACGGTGAGTGCTGGGGAGATTAAGGTGACATCTCCCTATCGCCCTCAGATCGGGCTGACTCTGACTGGGGCCCCCTACTAGTGCCCTCTCCTGCCGCCACATCCAACTCTCGACTGATTGCGGACCACTGTGCGTCCGATATTTTTTTGAAAATAAGTACAATAACATAAGCTTAGGGAGTTACCCTATATAGCACAGCTCTATAGCACAACTAGAGGATAAAGAAGAGTAACCACACCATTATGTCTCATAGCCTCCTGTCTATAGGATGTGGTGCACAACACATCCATAGACAAGACTCTACTTGACACGGCTTGCAGACTCCCTGAGATACAACCTGCACTGATACCAAATTTGTCACGCCCCACCTTGGGAGGCATGACTGGCACCTAGTGCCACTTTGGGATCTGGACTAACTTGACTAGGCTTGTGCACTCCTGGTGCATGCTTGCAACTCAATTCAAGAAAACGACGAGCTATATCTCATCTGTAAATATATCCTCTGGCCGACAAGGCCACCTGTAAAGGAAGATAGCTGACCAATAACAATGCAATAACAGGAATCCTATACAGGCCGACAAGACCACATGTTGTCTAGTTATAACTAAATGAAAATGGAAGCTATAACCATGCTATAGCGTACAAGGCTGCTAACGATAGCTACACTAGGCCCTACACAGCCATCACATGGAGTAAAATAACATGGACCCCACACGGACAAAAACAAAACTAACAGCTTCTAATTTGTAGTCTGCAAGCCTCTAAGAGTGGAATAATGATCGAGATAGGGCCCCACCTACCCATAAACTGTATATTAAAAGAATGAACCTTTCCTAACTATCAACTCTGGAGGAAAGGAGCTAAATGAAATGCTGACTCTGGCTGATGACTAAGAGGGTCCCAAACTACATCTATCTGCACATGCAGGCAAGTAATGCAATGCCCCGGGGATGGGCGTCAGTACAATATGTACTGAATATGTAAGGCTGTAAAATAATAACTGATTGAAAGATGATAGAGCTGAAGTAATCATGAAGGAGGGTGAGAAGTTAACCTGAGTGATCTCACCATCTGAAATATCTAACTAACAAGTATATATACATAAACAAGAACCTAACTGGGCTCCCATAAGCCTGAAAGGTACAAACAACATAGAATAACCTACCTGGGCCCCCATAAGCCCCGGCAAGTACAAATAATGCACACTCCTAATGTCTGGCTACTAAAGGTTCATAAGCATACCGTAACTCAAGATTACTCGTTCTCTAAAGTTGTATCCGAGCCTGATAGGCTCCTATAGCTGTGTCTGGGTCTGAGCCGTCTGGGTTATGTAACTAGACCTCGAGCCTTGACTCGACTGTGGTCATAGTGTAACTGCTGTAACTAGATCCCGAGCCTTGGCTCAACTATGGATCATAATGTAACTATTGTAACTATATCCCGAGACTTGTCTCGACTATGGATCATAATGTAACTGTTGTAACTAGATACTGCTCTCACAGCCTCTATTTGGTGTAACTCAATTCAGCCCTCACAGACTCAATCAGATGGAACTCAATACGGCCCTCACGGCCTCAATATGGTCCTTTCGTACATTATACTTCCCCTACAAGCATGGCCCTATAGGCAATAATATCTAACAACCCAACCATTATAAGGAAAAACCAATCTAGCTAGGGTTAACTCTGACAAGGATTACTATGCCATCGTTATAATCTGAATTCTATTTGTAGCAGCTGACCATATGTTATACCCAGAAAGCCCAAAGATTAGACCCGAGAATTGAAATGGAGAAAAATTCGATATTTGCCATCAAGTCACAGAATGGGTCATGATAGAACCCGTGGCGATAGACCACGAGTCGTGAGATAACTCATGGTGAGGCTCGGGATGTGAGTTTGAAATTTGGGATTTAAGGTCCCCATGGACATGACCACAAGTCGTGATCAAACTCTACGACTCATTGGGTCAGTCGTGGGAAGTGATGACTAAGAAGAAGAAGGGAGATGGCAGTGTACACCATGGAAGGACCCCACGACTCGTGGTCAGTCACCATGATTCGTGGGATGGGTCGTGATCAACAGATGGAAATTATTTGAAATTTAGGGAAGTGCATGTGACGTATGATGCCATGAGTCATGGCCTTGGGTAATGAGTCGTTAGGTCCCTCATGGGACTGATGAGCAGTTATTTTCTGCGAAATTATTAAGGGTATTCCCATCATGCCTATGCTCTAAGGTCCTATACTACTCGTTTTAAGTTATTTTCAGAGTGTATTAAGATAGGTTAAGTCGTTCTAACCTATTCAAAAACCCATGCATGCAAGTTAGAGAGAGTTAGAGAGGAGATCAAGCCTTAGCCCTTCCAATTCTTCTCAAATTCTTCTTGGGCAATTAGGGAAGTGTAAGAATCAGCTTCAATCAGGTATGTATGGTTATGAGTGGGTGTTTCCATTCAAACCCACGCCCAATCTCTCCTAATTCATGAAGTTCTGTTAAAAATTTCATGGGGTTTTATCCTAAATCTTACGAGAATCTAATGATCTATCTATGGGCTACTACTTCTCATGTTTTACATCATATTTTATGAATCATGATTAGATTTTACCACTAATATAAGTATAAATTTATTGATTTTATTCTATTAAATTATGCCTAATTGTGCATGTTCTATGATGAAACAAGTTATGATTCTTACCTTTATTTTGATATTCTTAAACCCATCATGATTTATGAGTTATGATATGGATTTATTTAAATACACATTATGAATTTATGATTTAAAAAGCATATACATGATTTACAAGTATGTATGAACCTCATGATTTACGATATATGATTTTGGCCGACTCACGAGCCTCACCCTCGTGGCGACTTCATGTACTTACAAGCATGCTTATGATTATCATAATTTAACAAGCCCATGAATCTCATGTATATTATCCTATAAGCACTATATATGTTTTGGGAGTAGTATTTAACATCGAGTAGGTTCGGGGCCCAGGTTTTGCCCTGAATCTCAGAATACGTGCCACCATAGGACATGATGGAACCTCCCTTAAGACTGTCCCCTTTTCCCAAATGGGCCTTTCATGTGTGATATAATTCCCTTCACGATTCTACCCTTGGAAAGGTACGAACACCCTCCCGACTAGGGATTTACAGGTCGGGCTCCATGTGTGCTCATATGGGGTATGTCAGCTAGAAGAATCTTCCATTGTTCCTTAGGATTTATGCATGGTTATGCTCATGCGGTTTTGGCTCAAGTCATGTTTAATGAAGCTTTTCTTCTATTATTATGATTATGACTGATTTACGAATGCTTTAAAAATGTTGAGCCTTATATTACACTATGATATTTATGTTATGAGCATGTTGTCCTACTCTTACGCACTTTTATGTATTTTAAATGTCTGTTTTATTTGCCTTGCATACTCAGTACATTCCACGTACTGACTACATACTCTATGTTGTATCGTTTCATGATACAGGCCCCGACTCTCAGACTCAGCCCCATTCTTAGCCAACCTTTCAGAGTTAGCATCCTACGCTTGTGGTGAGTCCTCATCTCCCGAGGACCATGCTTATCAGATTTCTCTATGTATGTTCAGTTTTCTATATTTAACGGGCTAGTTGGGGGTGTTGTCCCATCAACCCATCTGACATATTAGAGGCTTTCAGACTATGTATAGTATTCAGCTGTTATGTATGAAGTACGCTTTGCTTCCTATATTAGGTCATGTTTTATGCCTCCGCTATGTTATTATGTTGAGTATTACTCTTTATTGATTGAGTTAGATGTATGCTCATGCCATGGGTCGACTTGGAAGTCTCTCGGGGCTCCTTGTCCCGTGTCACGATCCGGGTCTATGTTTGGGTCTTGACAAACTTGGTATCAGAGCCATAAGTTTTGAATTGTCCGATGGTGTCTGGAAGCCGCATTAAGTAGAGTCTTTTCATGGGTTTAAAGCGCGCCACACTTATGACGAAGAGTCCATGAGGCGTTTAGGAAATGTTCCCTTCTTTCATGATCTATGGCGTGCTATGAAATGACTCCCTATCCTTCTAACTCATGTTATTCACAATTGCAGAATCATAGCTCCCCACTGAGTAAATGTTAGGAGGAATAGAAATGGAAATGGGTACGAGAACGGCAACGGAGAGGGGCACCATCAGGCCCCGCTAGCCCATGAGGAGCATGCACCAGAGCCGGCTGCCCATGCTAAATTCAGGGCATCCATATAGATGTTAGCACAGGCATTGACCGCTCAGGTCAATCAACAGGTGGTGGTGCATCTCCCTCAGAACGGGAACGCGACGGCGGCTCGAGTTAGAGATTTTTTGAGAATAAACCCACCAGAATTCCTTGGGTCAAAAGTAGATGAGGACCCCCATGAATTCATTGATGAGATTCTAAAGATCACCCAAGTCATGGGGGTGGCGAATGGGGAGTGCATTGACTTGGCCTCTTATCATCTGAAAGGGGTTGCACATATCTGGTTTAAATAGTGGAAAGATAGAAGGGCCGTGGGAGCAGGCCCTATCAGTTGGGAAGAGTTTCATTACGCCTTCCAAGATCGGTTCTTCCCTCGTGTGATGAGGGAACTGAAGGCGGCCAAGTTTATAAATCTAAAGCAGAGGGACATGTCGGTTCAGGAGTACGCTCTGGAGTTTGTCCGGCTGGTTCGGTATAGGTAAAAACCGACACGCAAGTGCACGTGGTCAAACAAGTAATAAAGTGGCTAAGTAAGCCAAGTATCAAACCAAGGAGACTCTGGATAAGTAAAATTGCTCAAGTATACTATATTCTATCTTACTTCTAATTATGCTGACAACAACGTAACCAAAAATTAAATAATTTTGTTTATAACTTATATACTAAAACTATTAACAAATATTTACTTTGAATTGAAACTATGGATATGAGCATGCCAAGGTTAAGAACAAGTAATGAACTTGATTATAATCATCATTTGGTTAATCTTTTCTTCATGTTGCTAGCCAAGAACATTAGCCTAGAGATTAAAACTCTCGTATTTAATCTCACTTTAAAATCATAAACCATTCGTCTACATTTTTGTGATCAAATGCAATTTATGACCTAGCACTACAATTCCGGTTCCTAAATTGACTAATACGGCTTTCAAGTATATTTCTATCAGGAAAGCACATCAAAACCCAATTTTCCCAAATTAAGTTAAGAACAATACCCTATTAATTCACAACTTTCCAATTTCGTGCTCTCTCGAGTGAAATTGGACTTTTTAGATGTACATTAATGTCGGCCACACACTAATGCAGTAGAAACAAGAATTAATAGAACAACATAGAAGAAGAAGATGAAAAACCATACAATTCAATAATCAAAATTCATCACCATTGTTCAAAACCTCAGCAAGGAAGAGAATTAGCCACTCATTTGTGGATTAATCATCCTAAAACAAGTGTTAATCATACAAACAATTGATTGAAAGAAGAAAGGAAGAGAGAAAATCCCTTAGCTTTTTCGTTCCTCAACTGCCTCTAACCCACGTCCTTGCTCCACCAAGTCTGAATTTTGAAAAATAAACCTAAGTGTGCTATTTATAGTAGTAGGACTCTTTCCCGGAATAACAAGCAACGTGTCACGGAGTGCATCGCGGAGCACGGCCTCCGTGACACGCTACGGACGCGGAGGCCCTCTGGAAATCACCTGAAATTGGCCCGGGCAGCACCCTGCCGCGTTGGCAACGTGTCACGCTGCTTGGGCAGCGCGTTGGCAGCCCTTGGTCGCGGAGGCGACCTGTCGTGGCACGTTGCGAATGCGCAGGTGGGTTGTTGTGTGCCTCCTGCCTGCCGTGGCACCTTGTCGACGCGCCGGTGGGCTGTTTTGTGCCTCCTCCTTGCCGACGTTCGCGTGTTGATTCCGTTTCCAAGCCTCTACCTCACCAACTCATGGATTAGTTGCTCAAAAGTCATCAAAACCTACAAAACAAAGGCTAATCATGTTGGTTAGCACATATCTTTACTTTATCTAAAATTACATGAAAATGTATACAATAATCTTAGATAAACGAGACTAATTTAAGTTGTAAAGCGTATCTCGGGCATATATTTTTGCCCGTGATCAGAGTTCACCCACTTATCCAAGTATGAACCAGAGTTAGTGGTAGACCAGAGGGATCGGGTGAGCCGATTTATACGTGGAGTGGCAAACTACCTGGATAAGGACCGTAGATCGCCATGTTGCATCAGGACTTGGATTTTCCCCGCATAGTGTTACACGCACAGCAGATGGAGGCGGTTTATCGGATGCAAAGGGAGGCCAAGAGGGACACGACATACAATTATGGGACTTGTCATCCTAGATTGGGGGGCGAACATCATCGCAGACTCATCACAGGTCTTTTGCTCCAGCACCATCATCAGGTAGTGCACTATCTAGACCACGAGGTGATCAGAGAAGCAGGGCTATAGATTCGAGGGGCCAGGGTAGCATGTAGATAGGGCGAACCTTCCCAACCTTTGCAAGGTGTAGCAAGAACCACCTAGGTAGGTGTTTACTCCGCTCAGACACTTGTTTCAAGTGTGGAAAACCCGGACACAGACTCAGGGATTGCCATTCGGCCAGATTAGGGGGCAGCGGAGCCCATATACCAGCCGCTAGTTCAGCCGCTCCAGCAGCACGTCCCTCCCAGCAAGGCGCTTTGACTAGTTCAGCTGACGGTCAGCGCTAGAACAAGTTCTATGCCCTTGCAACCCGTCAGGAGAAGGAGACTTCACCGGATGTGGTTACTAGTATATTACGAGTTTTCTACCTTGATGTATACGCTTTGTTAGATCCAGGGGCTACCTTGTCTTTTGTGACACCTTATATTGCTAATAGCTTTGGCGTCAGTCCTAAAATTATGTAAGGACCATTTTCAGTCTCTACTCCTGTTGGTGATTGATTGTAGTTAGGCAGTGTATAGAAGTTGTCCGATCACAGTATTGCATAAAGTCACCTCCGCGGACCTTGTAGAGTTAGCCATGACTGACTTTGATATTATTGTCAACATTGATTGGTTGTATGCGTGTTATGCTTTTGTTAATTGTAGAACCCATTGGGTGGAGTTCCGCTTTCCGAGTGAATCAATCTTGGAGTGAAAGGGTAGTTCAGTCGTTGCTGTAGGTCATTTCATTTCCTATCTTAAGGCCAGGAAGATGATTTCCAAGGGTTGTGTGTATCATCTAGTTAGGGTTAAGGATGTTTAGTCCAAGCCCCTGTCTATCCAGTCAGTTCCGGTAGTGTGTGAGTACCCAGAAGTATTCCCTGATGATTTACCGGGTGTTCCTCCCGAGAGGGAAATTGATTTTGGTATTGACCTTCTTCCCGACACACAACCTATATCTATTCCTCCCTAAAGAATAGCTCCAACTGAGCTAAAAGAGTTGAAGGAGCAGTTGAAGGATCTCTTGGATAAGGGTTTCATCAGATCAAGCAAGTCTCCGTGGGGTGCACCAGTTCTATTTGTCCGAAAGAAGGATGGTTTCCTTTGGATATGCATTGACTATCGGCATTTGAACAAAGTCACCATCAAGAACAGGAATCCTCTACCCAAGATTGATGATTTATTTCACCAACTCCAGGGTGCCAAATGTTTCTTGAAGATAGATCTCAAATCCGTGTACCATCAGCTCAAAGTTCGGGAGAGCGACATCCCGAAAACTTTTAGGACGCGGTATGGTCATTATGAGTTTGTGGTTGTGTCTTTTGGACTAACAAATGCTCCTGCAGATTTTATGGACTTGATGAACAAGATGTTCAATCCATACCTAGATATGTTCGTAATTATGTTTATTGATGACATCTTGATATACTCTCTGAGCGAGGAAGAGAATGTCGCTCATTTGAGAGTAGTGCTACAGACTGTCAATGATCGCCAATTATTTGCCAAATTCAGCAAGTGCGAGTTTTGGTTGAATTCAGTGGTATTTTTAGGCCATGTGGTATCAGGTGGAGGCATACAAGTGGACTCCCAGAAAATAGAAGTGGTGAAGAATTGTCCTAGACCGATGAATCCTTCAGATATCCGGAGCTTCTTATATTTAGCTGGCTATTATCAAAGATTTGTTGAAGGTTTCTCATCTATTGCAGCACCCTTGACCAAATTGACCCAAAAGAAGGTGAAGTTCAAATGGTCAGAGGCTTGTGAGAGGAGCTTCCAGGAGTTGAAGACTTGGCTTACTTCAGCACTGCTGTTAACTCTACCCCAGGGTACCGATAGGTTCGTGGTTTTTATAACCCGGAAGCTCAAAGATCAGACCCGGGAGTTGAAATGGAGAAAAACTTAAAATCTGGCATCAGGCATAAAATGAGTCGTGAGGAAACCTGTGAGAGTAGCCCACACATCGTGATGTGACTCTTGGGGAGGCCAGGTGAGGAGACTGGAAATCTAAGACAAAGGATTCCCACAGGCGTGACCATGACTCGTGGTCAGGCCCCACGAGTCGTTAGGTCAGTCATGGGGTGGGTGAGTAAGAAAAGAGAAGAAGAGAGGCAGTGCACTCGACGGGAGGACCCCATGAGTCGTAGTCAGTCCCCATGATTCATGGGGTGAGTCGTGACCAAGAAAGGAATAAAATTTTTTGAGGCTGAGGTAGTGTACGTCACCGGTCAAGCCACGAGTCGTGGCCATAGAGGACGAGTCATTAGGTCCCTCGTTGGGACCATTTAGCAGTTATTTTCTGCGAGTTTAGAAAGGGCTTTTCTGTAATTCCTAACATCCTAAGGCCTAAACTACGTCATTTTGAGTTATAAATTATGACTTTTAAAGGGGTTAAGTTCATTTTACGCCTTATTCATTCATGCATGCAAGGTAGAAGGTGAGAGAGGGTGATTAAGGCTAGTGCTCCTTAATTCCTCTTCAATTTCTTCTTGGGCTATAAAAGAAGTGTAAGAAGCAGCTACCAACAGATATGCAGGGTTATGAATGGGTGATTTCTTTCATGCCCATGCCCAATCCCTCTCTAAATCATGAATGTTTTATGTCCAATCTATGGGGTTTTAACCCAATGCATGAATTTTCTAATTCTTTACATGGGTATGATTTAAATATGTTTCTACCATTGAAATATGAAGCATGGGAAAGTTTCATAATGGTTTCAATTAAAAATCATGTTTCTAGCTTTACGAATTAAAAAACCTATTGATGAGAAGTTCATGAAAGATGAGATTTGTGATGAATGTATGATGATGATGAGATATTATGATGAAAAACATGTTTTCAAGATACCCATGTTTATAATCATGTTTTTGATGTGAATTGAGTATTTCCAAGTATGGTAAAGCTTTGGGAAATGCCCACATGTCTAAGTATGACTTGTGATTCTCCCGAATTGAGCTTACCACATGGTTTTGGAGGAAGACTCCTAATTATCTTTCAGCTTGTGGTATGTTTTGAGCTAAAGCTTCTCATATGCATGATTTCATTAATGTGATATATTTAAATATTGAGCTTCGTCAATAGACGATGTTGAGCTTCATTGAATAATGATGTAAAGCATATGCATGTTTTTGAAAGTAGTGTTTGGCACCGAGTAGGCTAAGGGTCGATCACCCTATGTCTCAGAACTACGTGCCAATGTAGGTTTATATTTATATATGTTACTTCGGGACCTCCCTTGTGAGCTATCTCCGGCTCTATTGGCCCATGAGCTTGATATCGATATCATGGTATCGTCCCTAGCCCTGGCAAGGCTTTGGACGACTCTACCCACTTGAGTGTGATAGTTGGGACCACGTGGTGCTTTATCGTGGTATGTCAGTTAAAAGACGAGTCTCTCATTGTTCCAAATGATTTCATTTATGCATATCCATTACTCATGAGATTTACATATGTATGCATGTTCTAAAGCAGGTTTGACTCAATGTTCAGTTTAATTATAAATATCAGAAAAGGGGAATCTTGTGTTCCAATAGAAGCAGAAGTGATGTGGATTATTCAAGAATGAGTCAATCAATTCAGTTATGATAATATGTTATGTTATGATGAGATCATGATTTCAGAAAGAATGCATGCACGCCCTACTCTCAGATTCTTAATGTTCATGTTTTACATAATGCATTGACTTTAAATGATTTTACTTACTTAAGTGGTTCTGTATACTCTATGATGTATCATTTTATGATATAGGACTCGGCTCTCAGGTTCAGCCCCGCTCTTAGCCCGTCTTCTGAGATTGCATCGTATGTTGTTGGTGAGTCCTCATCTCCCGAGGACTAGACTATTCAGATTTCCTATATGTATTTCAGTTTCAGTTTTGTTGAGTTAGTTGGGGTCTTGTCCCATCACTCGTCATGTTGAGGATTTTCAAACATATGATTGTATTTAGCTTCAGATTATGTATTGTGATGTTATCCCTATGATTATATTATTGATTATTCAGTTTTTTTGATTGAGTTAGATGTATGCTTATGCCATGGGTCGACTTGGGGTCTCTCGGGGCTCCTTGTCCCGTATTGCGATCCGGGCCTCCGTTCTAGTCGTGATAAACTTGGTATCAGAGAAATATGCTTGAAGCGTCATAGGGTGTTTGAAATCCACGTTAATTAGAGTCTTTTTCATAGGTGTGAAGCGCGCCACACTTATGACAAAGAGACTACAAGACGTTTTAGGAAATGTTACCTTCTTTCATGATCTATGTTGTGCAATGAAATGTCTCTCTATCCTTCTAATTTATACTATTTGCAATTGCAGAATCATGGCTCTTCGAAGAATAAATGGTAGAAGGAAGTGTAATGGTGAAGGCCACGAGGATGGCAATGGAAATAGGCACCAGCAGGCCCCACCAATTCAGGAGCACCAGGCACCAGAGCAAGCTGCCCATGCTGAGTTCAGGAATGCTATTTAGATGCTTACGCAGGCTTTGACCGCTCAGGTCAATCAGCAAGCGGTTGTGCATGTTCCGCAAAATGGAAATGCAGCGGCGGCTCGAGTCAGGGATTTCTTGAGAATGAACCCACTAGAATTCCTCGGGTCAAAAGCAAATGAGGACCCGCATGAGTTTCTAGATGAGATTGGTGAAGATCACCCAAATTATGGGGGTGAATGGAGTGGAGTGCATGGAGTTGGCCTCGTACCAGTTGAAAGGGGTTGCTTATATCTGGTTTCACCAATGGAAAGATAGCAGGGTCGTCGGGGCAGGCCCGGTCACTTGGGAAGAGTTCCATGTTGCATTCTTGGATCGGTTCATCCCTCGTGAGATGAGGGAACTGAAGGCAGCTGAGTTCGTAAACCTGAAGCAAGGGAGGATGACTACAGGAGTATGCTCTCGAGTTCACGCACTTGTCAAAGTATGCATCAGAGTTAGTGGTTGATCAGAGGGCGCGGGTGAGTAGATTCGTTCATGGTGTAGTGTGCTATTTGGATAAGGATTATAGGACCGCTATGCTTCACCAGGACGTGGATTTCCCTCGGATAGTTTGTACGCCCAGCAGATGGAGGTAGCACATCTAAGAGAGAGGGAGGCCAAGAGGGCCAGGACTAATGATCACATGTTCTCACAGCTGAGGTCAGGTGGTAGGCACTGACAGTAGACCCACTAGAGGTCATCAGCCCCAGCATCTTCAGCATTGAATGTGCTATCCATATCGAGGCACGATTAGAGGGGGAGAGCATTAGGCTCTAGGGGTCAGAGCAGCAGACCCGTATATTCTAGCATTCCAGTTTGTCGCAGATATGGTCGGGGGCACACGGGCCAGTGCCTAGCAGGTACAGGTGCTTGTTTTCGGTGTGGGAAGCCTGGACACATGCTCAGAGATTGCCCAGCAGCGAGGTAGAATCATGATGGGGGCGAGGCCCAGCTTCTAGTTCAGCAGCTCCACACGTATGCTTAGCACATCAGGGAGCATCTACTAGCACAAGTGGCGGTCAGCACTAGAACAAATTCTATGCCTTAGCATCCCGACAGGAGCAAGAGGTCTCCCCGGATGTAGTCACTGGTATGTTGCAATTTTTCCATCTTGATGTATATGCTTTGTTAGATCCAGGGGATACATTGTCTTTTCTGACACCTTATGTGACCAGCAGCTTCAAAGTCTTGCCAGAACCCTTCTCAGTCTCTACTCCAGTAGGTGATTCAATTATAGCTAGATGGGCATATAGAGGTTGCCCGGTCTCAGTGCTTCAAAAAGCCACCTCAGCAGATTTGATAGAATTAGCCATGACCGATTTTGATGTCATCCTTGGCATGGTGGCTATTTGCATGTTATGCCTCAGTTAATTGTATAACCCAGGCAGTAGAGTTCAGATTTCTGGGTGAGCCAGTATTAGAATGGAAGGGTAGTACAGTTGTGCCTGTAGGTCGTTTTATTTCCTACCTTAAGGCCGGAAAGATGATTTCTAAAGGTTGTTTGTACCATCTAGTTAGGGTTAAGGATGTTGAGTTTGAGACCCCGGCTATCCAGGCAGTTCCAGTAGTATGTGAGTATCCAGAGGTCTTTCCAGACGATTTACCGGGAATCCCTCCCGAGCGGTAGATTGATTTTGGTATTGACCTTCTTCCCGACATGCAGCCTATATCTATTCCTCCCTACATAATGGCTCCAGCCAAGACAAAGGAGTTGAAAGAGCAATTGAAGGACCTGTTAGATAAGGGTTTTATTAGACCGATCAAGTCTCCATGGGGTGCACCAGTTCTCTTTGTCCGAAAGAAAGATGGTTGGTTCTCTTCGTATGTGTATTGATTATCGACAACTGAACAAGGTCACCATCAGTAATAGGTATCCTTTACCAAGGATTGATGACTTACTCAACCATCTTCAGGGTGCCAAGTGTTTCTCAAAAATAGATCTCCGATCTGGGTATCATCAGCTCAGAGTTCAGGAGTGTGACATCCCGAAAACAGCCTTCAGGATGCGGTATGGCCATTACAAGTTTGTAGTTATGTCTTTTGGACTAACGAATGCTCTTGCATCTTTTATGGACTTAATGAACAGGGTGTTCAAGCCATACTGTCACGACCCGAGTTCACACCCTGGCCATAACATGGGACAAAGAACCCCGAGAGGCTCCAAGCCGACCCATGGCATTATCATAGCATACACTTAACATGGAAAACATCTAACAACATGAACAAGCGGAAGAAATACAAGAATCTAATATGCACCATAAAGACAATTTAACCATACTTAGATACAACGCTGAAACTGTCTAAACATGTCTGAAATCCTTCTATTAAATTGATGAGTTGCTGGGACAAGCCCCCAGCTAACTCCTAAAGTCTGAAAACTGAAAACATAAGAAAATATGAACATAATCACGTCCTCGAAGGATGAGGACTCACCAAGAGTTGATGAATAGGGATGAAGTGTATCTAACCAAGAGGCTGAGTCTGGAAACCTGAATCTATATCATAAAATGATATAGCACAAAAGGCGTGCGGTCAGTACTTGGAATGTACTGAGCATGCGGGATAACATAACAATTAAATAAAACCAATATACGATAAGGATTTAATCAAATACATCAACATAACTGCCTCATCATGCTATTCACATGCTTTATGATTCACATACACAGATACATACAAGGAACTCTTTTTTTTTTAATCTCATTTGTATAACATCTTAAAACTCAAGCATCGAGGTTAAATTTTGAACATATAATAGGTGCCAAATTTGAAATTTGTAGAACATGTTGTAGTGAATCATCACTAATAACTGAGCCTGATCATCATCTTATTAAGCCATTATAATCTGAAAGTTGAGTCATGCAAGACTGAATCATACTGATATCATCATTAAGGGAGTCTCTCTCTACTATGGAGGATCCCGACTATACTAGGGAGTCACTTGATCTTGGGCAAATTTATATGCCCAAGTGATATTCAAAAGTACCATTTTAGCCTTGTTTATCTACCAATGTGTATACATTCTCATGTAATTGGTAATAAAATGTGAATTTATACTAACCAACATGATTAGCATTGTTTTGCAGGTAAAATGTAATTTTGGGGAGCTTAAATGCATGTTGGATGATATCGGGGTTGGACTTGGATGCGAGCAAGGGATAAAGCAATGGACAGCATGAAATAAAGGGGCTCCGCGATGGAGCCGTGTCATGCTGCCATCGCGGAGGCCTTCTGCCTGGATAGGGAAAATTCGCCCAAATTCCAGAGAGGGTCCGCGTCCAGTCCGTGGCACGGTGGCTTGGCTCCGCGTTGCACGCCGTGCCACGTTGGGCCTTAATTTCTGGACCCCCAATTCCAGTGAGGGTCCGCGTTCATAGCGTGTCACGGAGGTAGTGCTCCGCGATGCACTCCGTGACACGTTGCTCGTTATTCCGGGAAAAATTCCCAGCAGTATAAATAGAACACTTAGGTTCATTTTTTAATATTCTGACTTGGTGGAGCAAGAACGTGGGTTACAGGCAGTTGAGGGACGAAAATATCAGGGTTTTTTCTCTCTTTCTTCTTTAATTCAATTGCTTGTATGATTAACACTCATTTAAAGATGTTTAATCCACAAATGAGTGGCTAATTCCTCTTCTTGCTGAGGTTATGAACAATTGTGATGAAATGTGATCATTGATTCTTTGGTTTTTCATCTTTTCTTCCATGTTGTTCTATTAATTCTTGTTCTTACTGCATTAATGTGTGGCCTACGTTAATGTACATCTAAAAAGTCCGGTTTCACTCGAGAGAGCAAGAAATTGGAAAGTTGTGAATTAATAGGATATGTTCTTTACTTGGTTTGGGAAAATTGAGTCTTGATTTGCTTTCAGGATAGAAATATACCTGAAAGTCGTATTAGTCAATTTAGGAACCGAGTTTGTATGGCTAGAACATGAATTGCATTTAGTCACAGAAATGTAGGTGGATGGTTCATGATTCTTAAGTGAGGTTAAATACGAGAGATTTAATCTCTTGGCAATTGTTCTTGGCTAGAAACTGGAGGAAAATATTAACCAAGTTATGATAATAATTAATTTCATTACATGTTCGTTTAACCTCAGCATGCTCTCATTCATAGTTCAGACTCAAGGTAGATAATTGTTTTAGCTGTAGCATAAAATTATAAAACAAACTATCAATCTCTTGGTTACACTGTTGTCTTCATTTTTAGAAGTAAAATATAGTACACTTGAGCAGATTGCAGTTCATCCAAGTCTCTGTGGGATCGATACTTGGCTTACTAAAGCCACTTACTACTTGTTCGACCACCTGCACTTGCGTGTCGTTTTATATACCCACAAAACAACCGAACAAGTTTTTGGCGCCGTTGTCGGGGACTTGGCAATTGGTGAATTTGTTTTAAGTGTTAATTTACTGTATTTTTATTTTCTTAGTGTTGACAACTTGGTCTTAGCCTGTATTTTGCAGACTTAATTTCTGTTGAACACTGGCAAGAGACAAGGAGCTGGTGGAATCGTATATAGAGCCAGAAAGGATATTTCACAGTAAACGGAGAGAAGCTCTACAAAGAAAGCTGCAGTTGCTCAGACAGACGATCATGGAGCAACAACAGAATCCACCGGTAGTACGGGCAGTGTTAGTGCCCGAAGAAGTAACAGCTCGGCCGATTCGCGAGGTGGCAATCCCACATGCCAATAATGTTACATCTAGTATCCGCAAACCTGAGCCAGGAGGGAGATTTGAACTTAAACAGAATATGGTGCAGTTGCTGCACACTAGCGGGCAGTTTACCGGTCTCCCTCATGAAGATCCACAACAGCATCTCCAAAATTTTTTGGAGATAAGTGACACTTACATCCCCGCTGGAGTGTCATCAGACTATGTCCGGCTTACATTGTTCCCATTCTCATTATTGGGAGAAGCCAAGAGGTGGTTGAAAGCTGAGCCACCGAATTCTATTTCTACGTGGGATGATCTTGCACGGAAGTTTTTGATACGGTTTTTTCCCTCCGGTAAAACAACAAGACTTAGAAGTCAAATTCTAAGTTTCAAACAGAGAGAGGGAGAAAATTTATATCAAGCCTGGGAGAGATTCAAATCCATGTTGCGGGATTGTCCTCATCATCATCAGTCCAATGATGTGCTGGCTATTATTGGCTAACCCAATATTTACTAGTTTCGTAGCCTCCATTACAACCAGTTAAAGTCCTACGTGATCTTACATCGCTCTTCTTTATATTAGTGGAGTAATACACTAAGGGCAAGCTTATGGGTCATGACATGATGCATGTGAATTCTTTTGGGAGAGAGAGCGAAATTGTGTTTACATGCCCCTGCTTGAATTCTTGTGAGTCATATGAGCAAAAAGGGGAAGATTCTCTTGTGTTGTGAGGGCACATGCTTGATGAAAGATTAATTTTCGTGTCGGATGTCTTGATCAGCTGATTTGCATGAGTTTGCCAATATCGAGAGTCGATTCTTAAAGTCTAGGAGGTCTTGATGTATTGAAGGTCATTGCATTGATAAGACCATGCATTTTTTCTTGATGATTTGCTGTATTGAATAATCGGTATGACCGTAGCCGAAATTGTCGAACCAAAGTAGCGAGGTTGGGATGTAAATTGCATGGAGTGTAGGATTGTTGTTCGAGGACGAACAAGGATTTAAGTGTGGGGTAAGTGATCTTGAGCAAATTTATATGCCCAAGTGATACTCAAAAGTACCATTTTAGCCTTGTTTATCTACCAATGTGTATACATTCTCATGTAATTGGTAATAAAATGTGAATTTATACTAACCAACATGATTAGCATTGTTTTGCAGGTAAAATGTAATTTTGGGAAGCTTAAATGCATGTTGGATGATATCGGGGTTGGACTTGGATGCGAGCAAGGGATAAAGCAGTGGACAGCATGAATTAAAGGGGCTCCGCGATGGAGCCGTGACACGCTGCCATCGCGGAGGCCTTCTGCCTGGATAGGGAAATTTCGCCCAAATTCCAGTGGAGGTCCGCGTTTGGTCCGTGGCACGGTGGCTTGGCTCCGCGTTGTGCGCCGTGCCACGTTGGGCCTAAATTCCTGGACCCCCAATTCCAGTGAGGGTCTGCGTCTGTAGCATGCCACGGAGGCAGTGCTCCGCGATGCACTCCGTGACACGTTGCTCGTTATTCCGGGAAAAATTCCCACCAGTATAAATAGAACACTTAGGTTCATTTTTTAATATTCTGACTTGGTGGAGCAAGAACGTGGGTTACAGGCAGTTGAGGGACGAAAATATCAGGGTTTTTTCTCTCTTTCTTTCTTCTTTAATTCAATTGCTTGTATGATTAACACTCATTTAAAGATGTTTAATCCACAAATGAGTGGCTAATTCCTCTTCTTGCTGAGGTTATGAACAATTGTGATGAAATGTGATCATTGATTCTTTGGTTTTTCATCTTTTCTTCCATGTTGTTCTATTAATTCTTGTTCTTACTGCATTAATGTGTGGCCTACATTAATGTACATCTAAAAAGTCCGGTTTCACTCGAGAGAGCAAGAAATTGGAAAGTTGTGAATTAATAGGATATGTTCTTTACTTGGTTTGGGAAAATTGAGTCTTGATTTGCTTTCAGGATAGAAATATACCTGAAAGTCGTATTAGTCAATTTAGGAACCGAAATTGTATGGCTAGAACATGAATTGCATTTAATCACAGAAATGTAGGTGGATGGTTCATGATTCTTAAGTGAGGTTAAATACGAGAGTTTTAATCTCTTGGCAGTAGTTCTTGGCTAGCAACTGGAGGAAAAGATTAACCAAGTTATGATGATAATTAATTTCATTACATGTTCGTTTAACCTCAGCATGCTCTCATTCATAGTTCAGACTCAAGGTAGATAATTGTTTTAGCTGTAGTATAAAAATTATAAAACAAACTATCAATCTCTTGGTTACACTGTTGTCTGCATTTTTAGAAGTAAAATATAGTACACTTGAGCAGATTGCACTTCATCCAAGTCTCTGTGGGATCGATACTTGGCTTACTAAAGACACTTGCTACTTGTTCGACCACGTGCACTTGCGTGTCGTTTTATATACCCACAAAACACCCGAACATCACTCTTTACTATCGAGGATCCCGACTGATGCTAGGGAGACACTCTCTACTATTGAGGATCTCGACTGATGCTAGGGAGTCACTCTCTACTATTGAGGATCCCGACTGATGCTAGGGTGTCACTCTCTACTATTGAGGATCCCAACTGATGCTAGTATCTGAGAGGTACTAGTCTGACATTATTTATATTTGGCCTATACTACTGTAGCTAGTCAGAAACATGAACATCCTCTGCTTTCTTCATAACATCATTCATTTCGAAAGGAATGGGGGCTAATTTCTACTAACAACAAGCTAAACATTCGAGAACTATCATTCTTATGCTTTATCATCATAACTCATATCATCATGGAGCCATACTAGTATTTCTTCATAGGTCTAACATTAATGAGCATCTTTGGTTGTCACATCAAGCATATTACTTTCACATCGTTAAATTCCAGCTTCATATTAATCAGCTTGTATCATAGAGAAATTCATGACCTATACATTCAACTCATACTTTAACAGGCATACATTGATTCATATAATCTAGATTTGCATGAAGCTATGTGCTTACTCATATTTCAGCACCTACAACAAAAACATATGGGAAGTGTGCATCTTTGTTTCATAAGACCCATTTCATGATTTATTCCAATTCACGAGAAGAAAGCATTAGATAAGCCATTATCATAAAATTTACCTCTTACCCAATTAATTCCATCAAGACATAGGAATATGCATATTTTACTTTCAATTATTCGAGTCCATGGACTATAATTTTATCTCATCACATCTATCATTGACATATTCAAATTCTCATGGGTAATCATATAATCGTCACATATTAAACATGGATGCAAGGGATTTGTGATAATTAAATGAACAATGAGAAAAACCTTATTTAAAACTCTAATCATTCATGAAGAATATTTCATAACTCCCCACTTTTCATCACCCAACACATAATTCAAGATAACCCAATCATTTTATGTCGTACTTATCTCATAGTCACAACGGATCTTGAAATTTAAAGAGTTGTAGGAGGATTCACCATCAATTTAAAACCCTAGGTCATGCATCTTCTAGAATAGTAGAAATAGGGCATTTTAAATAAAAACATTTTGGGGCACAAGGATGGAAGAGTATCCTTGTTGAAAAACCCGCATACCTGGTAAAAGAACCCTACTCAAAATCTTCCTTGAAGCTTGATGAACACCTTGGTGAAGTTATTAAATCTTGAGAGGAGAGGAAGAAGAAGAGATTGAGAGATATCTTGAGATAATGAGGGTTTAGGCTTGTAGAAACCCTTAAAAACGTCCAAAACAATACACAAAACGATGTAGTTTAAAAGTTAAAAGCATAGGAGTTTACAAAAATATCCCTGAAGAAAACTGGAAATTTGCCCCAATTTGGAGTCACGACTCACGTAACGAGTCGTCGTCCCATCCAATGACTCGTCATCTCACCCGTTAAGCACACTGAAAAATTCACACAGTTTTATCATTCTTCAAACCCTGACCAATGTAACAAGTCGTTACTCCACCCAACGACTTGTTAGACCCATTCGTCAAGTGCACTGGAAAACTACTTCACGACTTCAACTCTTCCCATCTAACGACGGACATGACGAGTCGTTCCCACACTTAACGACTTGTGACATCCTTCTATCAACTACACTGACTTCTCACTTGATTCATTACCCAACGACCAACCTAACGAATCGTTGCCAAGAAAAACGACTCGTCAGGTCATTCGTGGCCACTAGGCTAGCCATCCCCTCTTTATAGTTCATCACGGGTCAAACCACGACCCGTTAGGTCTCCTAACGAGTCGTTCCCTGACTCGTTCTGAGGCAAATTTCTGCTGACTTTTCTACTGAGCTTCTTCTAACTTCAGGGTCTAATCTCTAGGACTTCGAGGGTGTTACAATATCTCCCTCTTGGGAACATTCATCCTTGAGTGTTGGCTGAACATACTGAGAACATGAAGATTAAATCTATATTCAAATACTAATCAATCACAGCTAAACATCAATAGAGTATCTGACTCCAGACCAACCCTATGCTCCAAATCTGAATATCCACATCTAACATGCATACCATGGCACAAGGGAAACTGAAGAACATGAGACCAACGTAGAACTAAATAGAACACTTGAAAGAAAATCATTTCCCCTTTTTATCTGGAGCAGAACTGATACAGGTTGATCCCTCATTCTCGAATTGCGTTTTGATACTAAGCTAACATTCACGATATCAAATCTAACTGAGGAGAGGAAATTCATGAGCACAAGTTATTCCCGACATCTAAAACTGAGCACATAGAAGAGATAATCCAACTCTACTGAGTTAATAAACAACTTCTAAACACTGAGTTCGAGCTGACCATACTAGAACACATAAATTAACATACATAATTGATTCATAACATGAAAATGGGCATAAATAACCTATGGAGCAAGACTAGCATCACTATCTGAAGCGGTTACTTCTAAACCTCGGGGAATCTTCATATAGGAATGGACATCACTTTAACTCCAACTAAATCACAAGGTAAATTATCTGAACCTTGAATGGATTGATATACTGCACTGCTAAGCTGAAACTTCTTTATGAGAACCCTCAAGGTCTGACTTACTACGCATACTCACTATCTCCCCCTTTGCTTGTAGTCATCATCCTAAGACTCCTGAATCTTCCTTAAGGTCAGGCCAATTTACAAACTCCTAGCTTCTCTTCCACCGCTAACCTTCACTATAAGCATCACACTAACAGTTTTTCACATTACCCGTCGACAATCTCTTCTTGCAATCACAACAGGGCTTCTTATTCAATATTGGGCTGACATGATATAAGGGATAATAAAAAACTTACAACATACCTGTGGCCACTACTGGCAACTTTCCTTTTTCCTAGTGTGTTGTGTGGCATGGGAGCAGTTTTGACAACGTTCGCCATCTGGGCTATATACTGCATCCTGCTGAAATAGATGAGCTATGGGGGCCACTAAAGAAACAGTCAAGGACCTACTCTCTCCTCACTTTGCCGCTACGCAATCCCCGTGCTTATGGCCTGACTGGCCGCACCAGAAATAAACATCTGACCCAACCATACACTCTCCCAAGTGGTGCTTCCCACAGATGACACACATGGGATACGTGATCCCCTTTACTCTAGGTCTATATGGGGCACTGACTGTTGAAAATGCTGGGGCTGCCGAGCTTTGTTGAGGAACTGGGCGGTTTCCACCACTCGTCCTTGGCGAAGAGGACTCTGAATTTCCTCTCCTGGCCCTTTTGGCCTCGCTCTCCTTTTCCTTTACTTGCTCTGCCTCCATTTGTTGTGCAAATATCACCAAACGTGAGAAGTCTATATCCCTGTGCATCATGGAAGTCCTGCACTCTTTAATCAAGGAGTCTGACACTCTATTCACGAACCTGCTCACTCGGACCCTCTAGTCCACTACCATCTCCGGGGCATACTTGGATAGCCGGGTAAATTCCAATGTGTACTCTTGTACTGTCATGCATTCTGTTTTAGGTTGATGAATTCTGCCGCCTTAGCCTCTCTTAACTCTCTAGGGAAATACCTATATAGGAATGCAGTTTTAAATTCATCCCAACTCACGGGGCCTGCTCAAATCCCTTGACTGTCCCTCCATTGACAAAACCAAATGTAAGCAACTCCTCTAGCTGGTAGGAGGCTAAGTCCACGCTTTCAATTCCCATCACCCCCATGATGTGGATGATCTTATGAATCTCTTTCAAGAACTCATACGGGTCCTCTTCTACCTTTCACCCCAAAAACTCGGGTGGATTCATTCGAAAAAAATCTCTCACCCTTGTCACCGCTATATTTCCATTCTCGAGAATACGGGCCATTGCTTGCTGATTAATATGGGCGGTTGCGGCCTTTGCCAACATTAAGAGTTGCCCGGAACTCGACATGGGTAACATGGTCGTCCCTTGGGTTCGCCGAGGCTGGTAGTGCCTGTTGGCGATCATTACCATTTCTCCTTCCATTTGCTCATCTAGGAGGCATTATCTGCAAGTGTGTAAAGCACGAGTTAGAGGGAGGAACTGTTTAGAGCTTCATACTCTACACACAATAAGAATCATGAAGAAAAGGAACATTCCTAGAACATCTCATAGCCTCCTCATCATAAGTGTGGCGCGCTTCACACCCATGAAGAAGACTCTACTTAACGCGGCTTTCAAACACCCTAGGACACTCTAAACCTTTGATCTGATACCAAGTTTGTCACGACCTGAGTTCACACCCAGGCCGTATCACGGGACAAGGAACCCCAAAAGGCTCCTAGTCGACCCATGGCATTATCATAGCACACACTTAACATGGAAACATCTAACAACATGAACAAGCAGAAGAAATACATGAATCTAATATGAACCATAAAGACAATTTAACCATACTTAGATACAACGCTGAATTTGTCTAAACATTTTCGAAAGCCTTCTATTAAACTGATGAGTTGCTAGGACAAGCCCCCTGCTAACTCCTAAAGTCTGAAAACTGAAAACATAAGAAAATATGAACACAATCACGTCCTCGAAGGATAAGGACTCATGAAGAGCTGCTGAATAGGGATGAAGCATATCTAACCACGAGGACGAGTCTGGAAACTTGAATCTATATCATAAAATGATATAGCACAAAAGGCATGCAGTCAGTACTTGGAATGTACTGAGCATGTGGGATAACATAACAATTAAGTAAAACCAATATACGATAAGGATTGAATCAAATACATCAACATAACTACCTCATCATGCTATTCACATGCTTTATGATTCATATACACAGATACATATATCGAACTCTTTTTTTTTTAATCTCATTTGTATAACATCTTAGAACTCATGCATAAGGGTCAAATTTTGAACATATAATTGGTGCCAAATCTGAAATTTGTAGCACATACTGTATTGAATCGTCACTAATAACTGAGCCTGATCATCATCTTATTAAGCCATTATAATCTAAAAACTGGGTCATGCAAAACATAATCATACTGATATCATCATTAAGGGAGTCTCTCTCTACTATGGAGGATCCCGACTATACTAGGGATTCACTCTCTAATATGGAGGATCCCGACAGATACTAGGGAGTCACTGTCTACTATTGAGGAACCCAACTGATGCTAGAGAGTAACTCTCTACTATTGAGGATCCCGACTGATGCTAGGGAGTCACTCTCTACTATTGAGGATCCCTGTTGATGCTAGAATCTGAGAGTTACTTGTCTGATATTATTTATATCTAGCCTATACTACTACAGCTAGTCAAAAACATAAACATCCTCTGCTCTCTGCATACATCATTCATTTCGAAAGGAATGGGGGCTAATTTCTACTAACAACAAGCGAAACATTAGGGAACTATCATTCTCATGCTTTATCATCACGAGTGTGTTATACCATCTAGGTAAGACCAATGTGGTAGTGGATGCACTTAGTAGACTCTCTATGGAGAGTTTGTCCCATGTGGATGAGGAGAGGAAGGAGCGGTGAAGGATGTGCATCGACTCGCAAGGTTGGGAGTTAGGTTGGTTGACTCGACTGATGGCGGTGTTGTTATTCAGAACATATCAAAATCGTCCCTGGTGATTGATGTAAAAGCTATGCAAGATGAGGACCCGATTTTGGTAAAGTTAAAGGAAGCCGTTCAAAACCAGAAGGTAGAGGTCTTCTCCAAAGGGGGAGATGGTGTGCTTCGGTACCAGGGCCGCCTATGTGTTCCAGATGTTGATGATTTGAGGAATCGGATGTTGCACGAGGCTCACAGATCTAGATATTCTATCTATCCAGGTGCCACCAAGATGTACCATGATTTACGGGAAGTCTATTGGTGGAATGGCATGAAGAAGGATATCGCAGACTTCATAGCAAGGTGTTTGAACTATCAGCAAGTAAAGCTTGAGCATCAGAGATCAGGAGGCGTGCTTCAGGATATCAGCATTCCTACTTGGAAGTGGGAAGAAATTAACATGGACTTCATCACAGGGTTGCCTCGCACTCATCGGCAATATGACTCCATTTGGGTTGTGGTAGACAGGTTGACCAAGGCCGCTCATTTTCTATCGGTCAAACCTATGGATTCTGCGGAGGATTATGACAAACTATATCTTCGAGAGCTAGTTCGATTGCATGGAGTGCCCTTATCCATAATTTTAAATAGAGCTACTCAAATTACCTCTCAGTTTTGGAAGTCGTTTCAAAAAGGACTTGGTACTCGGGTTAAGCTCAGCACAGCGTTTCACCCGCAAATGGATGGTCAAGCGGAAGGACAATTCAGACTCTCGAGGACATATTGAGAGAATGCACGATTGACTTCAAAGGTAGCTAGGATAAACATTTGCCTCTTATTGAGTTTGCATACAATAATAGCTACCATTCTAGTATCCATATCCAGATGGAACCGTTTGAGGCTCTCTATGGGCGGAGGTGTAGGTTGATCACTGGCAAAAATAGCATGCCCAAGATACGCTTTATGACTTAAATTAGTCTTGTTTATCTAAGTTATTGTATACATTTCCATGTAATTTTATATGAAGTGAAGATATGTGCTAACCAACATGATTAGCCTTTGTTTTGTAGGTTTTGATGACTTTTGAGTAACTAATCCATGAGTTGGTGAAGTAGAGGCTTGGAAACGGAATTAACACGCGAACGTCGGCAAAGAGGAGGCATAAAACAGCCCACCTGCGCGTCGGCAGCGTGCCACGGCAGGCAGGCTGATCACAACAGCCCACCTGCGCATTGGCAACGTGCCACGGCAGGTTGGCTGCGCGACCAAGAGGTGCCAACGCGCTGCCCAAACAGCGTGACACGCTGCCAATGCGGCAGGGTGCTGCCGGGGCCAAGTTCGGGTGATTTCCAAAGAGCATCCGCGTCCGTAGCGTGTCACGGAGGCAGTGCTCCGCGATGCACTCCGTGACACGTTGCTTGTTATTCCCGGAAAAAGTCCCACTACTATAAATAGCACACTTAGGTTTATTTTTCATAATTCTGACTTGGTGGAGCAAGGACGTGGGTTACAGGCATTTGAGGGACGAAAATATCAGGGTTTTTTCTCTCTTTCTTTCTTTTTTAATTCAATTGCTTGTATGATTAACACTCAATTTAAGATGTTTAATCCACAAATGAGTGGCTAATTCCTCTCCTTGCTGAGGTTATGAACAATTGTGATGAAATTTGATCATTAATTATTTGGTTTTTCATCTTTTCTTCCATGTTTTTCTATTAATTCTTGTTCTTACTGCATTAATGTGTGGCCTACGTTAATGTACATCTAAAAAGTCCGGTTTCACTCGAGAGAGCAAGAAATTGGAAAGTTGTGAATTAATAGGATATGTTCTTTACTTGGTTTGGGAAAATTGAGTCTTGATTTGCTTTCAGGATAGAAATATACCTGAAAGTCGTATTAGTCAATTTAGGAACCGGAATTGTATGGCTAGAACATGAATTGCATTTGATCACAGAAATGTAGACGGATGGTTCATGATTCTTAAGTGAGGTTAAATACGAGAGTTTTAATCTCTTGGCAAATGTTCTTGGCTAGCAACTGGAGGAAAAGATTAACCAAATTATGATGATAATTAATTTCATTACATGTTCGTTTAACCTCAGCATGCTCTCATTCATAGTTCAGATTCAAAGTAGATAATTGTTCTTAGCTTTAGTATAAAAATTATAAAACAAACTATCAAACTTTTAGTTACACTGTTGTCTGCATTTTTAGAAGTAAAATATAGTACACTTGAGCAATTTGCACTTCATCCAAGTCTCTGAGGGATCGATACTTGGCTTACTAAAGCCACTTACTACTTGTTCGACCACGTGCACTTGCGTGTCGTTTTATATACCCACAATCACGCGAACATAGGTCGCCCATTGGATGGTTTGAGGTTGGCGAAGTGGCAATGATAGGATGAGACTCTGTTCATGAGGCTATGGAGAAGGTTCAGTTGATAAAGGACAGGTTGAAAACTGCCCAGAGTTGCCAAAAGTCCTATGTCAATGTGAGGAGGAGAGAATTAGAATTTGAAGTTGACGATTGGGTATTTCTGAAGGTGTCTCCCATGAAGGGAGTGATGAGGTTCGGAAAGAAGGAAAAACTTAGTCCTTGTTATGTCGGCCCGTACCGAATTGTAAAATGTGTTGGCAAGGTGGATTAAGAATTGGAGTTTCCCTTAGAATTATCTTTCATGCATCCTACATTTCATGTATTGCTCTTGAAGAAGTGTTTGAGTGATCCGGCTCTAGTTGTCTCGGTGGGCAGTGTTGGCGTGAGAGACAGCCTTAGTTATGAGGAGGTTCCAGTGGAAATACTGAATCGTTAAGTTCGAAGGCTAAGGAACAAAGAAGTAGCTTCAGTTAAAGTGTTATGGAGGAATCAGCATGTTGAGGGAGCTACATGGGAAGCCGAAGCAGATATGATGGCTAGATACCCACATTTATTCTCTACCGGCTCAGTTCCAGCTTGAGGTATCAATTTTGACCTAAAACTCTATTTATTTTTCATGTTCAGTTCATATTCTCAAGTTTCTTTTATGTATGTGGATGCATGTATGATTCGTGAATTCAGGTCAGCTATGTAGTTTGAATCGGAGGTAGTCATTCCGTCAGTTTTCAATTTAATTGATAGTGTTTGAATATGGTAATTGTATTTCTCTGCTTTTCTGTGTGTTTTCCAACATTCGAGGATGAATGTTCCCAAGGGGGAGATATTGTTATACCCCGAAAGCCCAAAGATCAGACCTGGGAGTTGAAACGGAGAAAAACTTAAAATCTAGCATCAGGCACAGAACGAGTCATGAAGAGACCCGTGAGAGCAGCCCATGAGTCGTGATGTGACTCGTGGGGAGGCCAGGTGAGGAGTTTGGAAATTTGAGACATAGGATAACTAGTCGTTAGGTCAGTCGTGGGCTGGGTGAGTAAGAAAAGAGAAGAGAGGTAGTGCACTTGACGGGAGGACCCTACAAGTCGTGGTAAATCCCCACGATTCGTGGGGTGAGTCATGACCAAGTAGGGAATAAAATTTATTGAGGCTGAGGTAGTGTACTTCACAGGTCATGCCACGAGTCGTGGCTATAGAGGACGAGTCGTTAGGTCCCTCGCTGGGAACATCTGGCAGTTATTTTCTACGAGTTTACTAAGGGCTTTTCCATAATCTCTAAGATCTTTAGGCCTAAACTACGTTGTTTTTATTTATGAATGATGACTTTAAAAGGGGTTAAGTTCATTTTAGGTCTTATTCATTCATGCATGCAACGTAGAAGGTGAGAGAGGGTGATCAAGGCTTGTGTTCCTCAATTCCTCTTCAATTTCTTCTTGGGCTATCAAAGAAGTGTAAGAATCAGCTACCAACAGGGATGCAGGGTTATGAATGGGTGATTTCTTTCACACCCATCCCCAATACCTCTTTAAATCATGAATGTTCTATATCTAATCTATGGGGTTTTAACCCAATGCATGAATTTCCTAATTCTTTACATGGGTATGATTTAAATATGTTTCTACCATTGAAATATGAAGCATGGGAAAGTTTTATAATGGTTTCAATTAAAAATCATGTTTCTAGCTTTATGAATTAAAAAGCCCATTGATGAGAAGTTCATGAAAGATGAGATTTGTGATGAATGTATGATGATTATGAGATATTATGATGAAAAACATGTTTTCAATATACCCATATTTATAATCATGTTTTCAATGTGAATTGCGTATTTCCAAGTATGGTAAAGCTTTGGGCAATGTCCACATGTCTAAGTATGAATTGTGATTCTCCCGAATTGAGCTTACCATATGGTTTTGGAGTAAAGACTCCTAATTATCTTTCAGCTTGTGGTATGTTTTGAGCTAAAGCTTCTCATATGCATGATTTCATTAATGAGATGTATTTGATTATTGAGCTTCATCAATAGATGATGTTGAGCTTCGTTGAATAACGATGCAGAGCATATACATGTTTTTGAGAGTAGTGTCTAGCACCAAGTAGGCTAAGGTTCGATCACCCTATGCCTCATAACTATGCACCAATGTAGGTTTATACTTATATATGTTACTTCGAGACCTCTCTTGTGAGTTATCCCCGGCCCTATTGGCCCATGAGCTTGATATCGATATCAAGGTATCGTCCCTAACCCTGGCAAGGCTTTGGACGGCTCTATCCGCTTGAGTATGATAGTTTGGACCACGTAAGCTCTATCGTGGTATGTCGGTTAAAAGATGAGTCTCCCATTGTTTCTCATGATTTCTTATGCATATCCATTACTCATGAGATTTACACATGTATGCATGTTCTAAAGCAGGTTTGACTCAATGTTTTGTTTAATTATAGATATCAGATTTCATCTTTGAGTCAATCGATTCAGTTATGATGATATGTTATGTTATGATGAGATCATGATTTCAGAAAGAATGCATGCAAGCCCTACTCTCAGATTCTTAATGTTCATGTTTTACATAATGCATTGACTTTAAATGATTTTACTTACTTAAGCGGTTTTACTTACCATGCATACTCGGTACATTCCACGTACTGACTGCATACTCTATACTGTATCATTTCATGGTACAAGACTCGGCTCTCAGGTTTAGCCTCGCTCTTAGCTCATCTTCTGAGATAGCATCGTACGTTGTTGGTGAGTCCTCATCTCCCGAGGACTAGACTATTCAGATCTTCTATATGTATTTCAGTTTCAGTTTTATTGAGTTAGTTGGGGTCTTGTCCCATCACTCGTCATGTTTAGAGGCTTTTCAGACATATGGTTGTATTCAGCTTCAGATTGTGTATTTTGATATTATGTTTAAGTTAGACTTATCCTATGATTATATTGTTGTTTATTCAGTTTCTTTGATCGAGTTAGATGTATGTTTATATCATGGGTTGACTTGGGGTCTCTCGGGGCTCCTTGTCCCGTGTTGCGATTCGGGCCTCCGTTCGGGTCGTGATAGTGGTGTGCTGTGATTCTTCAAGGATCGAACTTGGGTGTGTATTGATGCAGCACGTAAGAGTTATAGCATACGCTTCTAGATAGCTGAAAGTTCATGAGAAGAATTACTCGACCCATGACCTTGAGTTGGCTGCGGTGGTATTCGCCTTGAAAATATGGAGACATTATTTGTACGGGGTCCACATGGATGTGTTTATAGATCATAAGAGTCTATAATATGTGTTTACCCAAAAGGATCTCAATCTTCGGCAAAGGAGGTGGTTGGAGCTACTTAAGGATTATGACATGAGTGTCCTTTATCATAAAGGGAAAGCTAATGTGGTCGCAGATACACTTAGTAGACTCTCGATGGAAAGTGTGTTCCATGTAGATGAGGGAAAGATGGAGCTGGTAAAAGACGTACATCTACTTGTAATGTTGGGAGTTCGGTTGGTTGACTCGACCGACGGTGGTGTTATTGTTCAGAACGGATCAGAATCGTCTTTGGTGACTGATGTAAAAGCTAGACAAGACAAGGACCCAATTTTGGTAAAGATAAAGGAAGTCATTCAAAATCAGAAGGTAGAGGTCTTCTCCAAAGGGGGAGATGGTGTGCTTCGATACCAGGGTCACTTATATGTTCTGGATGTTGCTGATTTGAGGAGTCGGATGTTGCATGAGGCTCATGGATCCAGTTATTCTATCCATCCAGGTGCCACCAAGATGTACCGTGACTTACGGGAAGTCTATTGGTAGAATGGCATGAAGAAGGACATCGCGGAGTTTGTAGATAAGTGTCCAAACTGTCAGCAAGTGAAGGTCGAGCATCAGAGATCGGGAGGTCTGCTTCAGGATATCAGTATTCCTACTTAGAAGTAGGAAGAAATCAATATGGACTTCATCAAAGGGTTGCCTCGCACTCGACATCAATATGACTCCATTTGGATTGTTGTGGATAGGTTGACCAAGGCCGGTCATTTTCTACCGGTCAAAACCACGAATTCGGTGGAGGATTATGCCAACCTATACATCTGAAAGCTAGTTCGGTTGCATGAAGTGTCCTTGTCCATCATATCAGACAGAGGTACCCAATTTACCTCTCAATTTTGGAGGTCGTTTCAAAAAGGACTTGGTACTCAAGTTAAGCTCAGCACAACATTTCACCCGCAAACAGATGGCCAAGCGAAGCGGACAATTCAAACTCTCGAGGAAATGTTGAGAGCATGTGTGATTTACTTCAAAGGTAGTTGGGATGATCATTTGCCTCTTATCGAGTTTGCGTACAATAACAGCTACCATTCCAGTATACAGATGGCTCCGTTTGAGGCTCTCTAAGGGCGGAGATGTAGATCGCCTATTGGTTGGTTCGAAGTTGGTGAAGCTGCAATGATAGGACTAGATTCAGTCCATGAGGCTATGGTGAAAGTACAACTCATACGGGACAGGTTGAAAACAGCTCTAAGTCGGCAAAAGTCCTATGCCGATGTGAGAAGTACAGAATTAGAATTCGAGGTGGATGATTGGGTGTTTTTGAAGGTGTCTCTCATGAAGGGAGTGATGTGGTTTGGGAAGAAAGGAAAGCTCAGCCCTCACTATGTTGTCCCTTACTACATTGTGAAACGGGTTAGCAAGGTGGCATATGAATTGGAGTTCCCTTCAGAATTAGCTTCTGTGCATCTTGTATTTCATGTATCGCTCTTAAAGAAATGCTTGGGTGATCCCGCTCTAGTTGTTCCATGGACAGTGTTGGTGTGAAAGACAGCCTTAGTTATGAAGAGGTTCTGATGGAAATACTGGATCATCAGGTTTGAAGGTTAAGGAACAAGGAAGTAGCTTCAGCTAAGGTTTTATGTAGGAATCAGCAGGTTGAAGGAGCTACGTGGGAAGCCGAAGCAGACATGATCTAGATACCCACATTTATTCTCTACCGGCTCAGTTCCAGCTTGAGGTATTAGTTTTTCCCTAAAACTCTATTTAGTTTTCAAGTTCAGTTCATGTGCCTATGTTTCTTTTATATATATAGATGTATGTATGATTCGTGAATTCACTTCAGCTATGTAGTTTGAATCGGAGATAGTCATTTCGTTAGTTTTTGGCTTAAATGATCAGTATTAGAGTATGATGATTGCATTTTTTTGCTTTTCTGTAACGATTTTCAACATTCAAGGATGAATGTTCCCAAGCGAGAGATATTGTTATTCCCTAGAAGCCCAAGGATCGGATCCGGGAGTTGGAACAGAGAAAAATTTGAAATCTGACATCAGGTCACAGAACGGGTCGTGATGTGACCCGTGGGGATAGACCACGAGTTGTAAGATGACTTGTGGTGAGGCTCAGGATGTGAGTTTGAAATTTGGATTTTAAGGTCCCCACGGACATGACCACGAGTCGTGGTCAGACTCGACGACTCATTGGGTCAGTCGTGGGAATTGGTGACTGAGAAGGAAAAAGGAGATGGCAGTGTACACCATGGAAAGACCCCATGACTCGTGGTCAGTCACCAAACTTCATGGGATGTTTCATGGTTAACAGATGGAAATTTTTTAAAATTTAGGGTAGTTCATGTGACGGATGATTCCACAAGTCGTGGCCTTGGGTAACGAGTCGTTAGGTCCCTCGTGGGGACTGACGAGCAATTATTTTCTGAGAAATTATTAAGGGTATTCCCATCATTCCTATGCTCTAAGGTCCTATACTACGTCGTTTTAAGTTATTTTTAGAGTGTATTAAGATAGGTTAAGTCATTCTAACCTATTCAAAAACCCATGCATGCAAGTTAGAGAGAGTTAGAGAGGAGATCAAGCCTTAGCCCTTTCAATTCTTCCCAAATTCTTCTTGGGCAATCAGGGAAGTGTAAGAATCAGCTTCAATCAGGTATGTAGGGTTATGAGTGGGTGTTTTCATTCACACCCATGCCCAATCTCTCCTAATTTATGAAGTTTTCTTAAAAATCTTATGGGGTTTTATCCTAAATCTTACGAGAATCTAATGATCTATCTATGAGTTACTACTCATATTTTACATCATAATTTACGAATCATGATTAGATTTTACCACTAATATAATTATAAATTTATAGATTTCAAATTCTATTAAATTATTCCTAATTATGCATGTTTTATGATGAATCGAGTTATGATTCTTACCTTTACTTTGATGTTCTTAAACCCATCATGATTTATGAGTTATGATATGAAGTTATTCAAATGCCCATTATGAATTTATGACTTAAAAAGTATATACATGATTTACAAGTATGCATGAACCTCATGATTTATGATTTATGATTTTGGCCAACTCACGAGCCTTATCCTCATGGCTAGTTCACGTATTTACAAGCATGCTTATGATTATCAAGATTTAACTAGCCCATGAATCTCACGTATATTATCCTATGAGCACTATATATGTTTTTAGAGTAGTATTTAACACCGAATAGGTTCACGGCCCAGGTTTTACCCTGACTCTCAGAACTACGTGCCATAGTAGGACATGATGGGACCTCCCTTGAGACAGTCCCCTTTTGCCCAAATGGGCCTTTCATGTGTGATATCACGCCCTTCATGGTTCTACCCTTGGCAAGGTACGAACACCCTCCCGACTAGGGATTTACAGGTCGGGTCCATGTCTGCTCATATGGGGTATGTCGGTTATAATAATCTCCAATTGTTCCTCATGATTATGCATGGTTATGTTCATATGGTTTTGGCTCAAGCCATGTTTAATGAAGCTTTTCTTCTATTATTATGATTATGACTGATTTTACGATTGCTTTGAAAACCTTGAGCCTTATATTACACTATGATATTTATGTTATGAGCATGTTGTCCTACTCTTGCGCACTTTTATGTATTTTAAATGTTCGTTTTATTTCCCTTGCATACTCGGTACATTCCACTACTGACTACATACTCTATACTGTATCGTTTCATGATATAGGCCTCGGCTCTCAGACTCAGCCTCGTTCTTAGCCAGCCTTTCAGAGTTAGCATCATACACTTGTGGTGAGTCCTCATCTCCTGAGGACCATGCTTATCAGATTTCTCTATGTATGTTCAGTTTTCTAGATTTCATGGGTTAGTTGGGAGTGTTGTCCCATCAACCCATCTGACATGTCAGAGGCTTTCAGACTATGTGTAGTATTCAATTGTTATGTATCAAATATGCTTCTCTTCCTATATTAGGTCATGTTTTATGCCTCCGCTATGTTATTACGTTGAGTATTACTCTTTATTGATTGAGTTAGATATATGCTCACGCCATGGGTCGACTTGGAGTTTCTTGGGGCTCCTTGTCCTGTGTCGCGATCCTGGTCCAGGTTCGGGTCGTGACACCACAATATGTTTACTCTGGAGTACTATAGATACACAGGTCATACTAACTTTACGACACATGTAACTTGCCGAAAAGGATAACCTTACATAACTCAAATGCTGACTTTCGTCCAACTGGCGAGTTTCAACTTATAAATGGCAGTTTCACCCAACTACAGTCTTTATACTGAGGAATAGGGCTAATTTCAATACTAAACTCGGCAAATAATGATAACTTTTTATAATAATATTAACTATAATTCAACTCTGAATAACTCGGCGAAAACCCGCAATTCCTCGAGAGTTCAGAAGGGAGAAATGTTTACCTAATGCCTGTGGCCATTTAGGATTCAATTTGGAGCAATTCTGATAACTTTTACTCAGCGGGGTTCCTGTACGCCGAACGAATTTTCAAAAAATAACTCCGTAGAAATGTTTTCTGTAGGTTAAGGACTTGTTACCTGAAGTTAATTTGCATTCGGATGGCGTTTGGTAGAGTAATTTGATGAAAACTTCAAAAAAATTTGCGTGCTCCTTCTAATTTAAGTCATGAGTTTCATTAATCAAATGAAATGAAATGAGCAAGGGCGTACATATATATATACATGGGCAGAGGCAGGGTGTGGCGCCCCGCACTGCCCAAGGTGCCTACCAGCCTGTCGCGCCGCGCTCCTCCATGCGCTGGCCTTTCGTGGCCTGGCCTTGCCCGACCCTGCTTCCGAGACTTTTCCTACACACGTCAAACTCTCTTTACTCGTCACAACTCACGTGTATGCCTACTAACCGTTAATATTTTTATGGGGTGTAACAAAACTTACCCCGAAATTCCAAGATATTACAAGAATGAGAACTTTTGATAAATGTTGCAAATATAGATCCAACACAGTCCCTAGAGTGAATGTTACAATACTTAGTAAAATCTTGAATTTACTCCTGAAGTAGTAAATCTGCAATTTACTCTAAAAGTACTAAACACAAAATTTACTGTTGAAATAGTAAGAATTTGACATCTACTCCTGAAGTAGTATAAATTTGAAACTTTACTCCTAAAGTAGTAGAACTTTAAAATTTTCTCCTGAAGTAGAAATAATTTAAAAGATATCTTAGAAATATTCTGAAGCAATATCTTCTTATGCTTGACCAAAATAATAAGCTATTGATAAATATTGTATTTCAAGCACATTCAAATAATCAAGTTTCATTCTCAAAGTAAATAAAAGAAGTACCACAACTTACCTCCTTGAGAGATAAAAATAACAAAGGATATATAAGTTATTTTTGTGATATGAAAGTCATTGCAGTATATATCTATCGTACATAGAAATATCTTGAATATTTTAATTAAAGTATCTTTCAAGGTAAAAGAAAGCAGAGTAAAATATTTCTATTGTAACCATAGAGATACATCATAGTTAGTTGTTATTGATTTCTTCAAAGAAAAGAACAATTCATGTATCTTTTCCTGGAGGATGTAATTACTAGTTGATTATTACTTTTGATACAAAATATTCATGCGTTAATTAGTCTCCTGAATGAAATATTTATACTACTGAAGTTTATAACTTAGTGTCTATCTTTTATTGTTTATGAATTTACAATTGTATTGAAATGTTCTCTTACTTACTGCTTATTTCATCGTGAAAACAGCAATACCTAAATTTTCTTTCATGATACCAAAAATATCTAAATAATATTTTATAATATAAATTAATGATCAAGGTCTCTAGAAGAGCTTGATTGTTTATCTACAAGTATTATGACACCAATAGTGTCCAAATAATATTTTATCATGAAAAATAAATTGAAGCTCCCAAAGGATTTATTTATTATTATTTCATTCATCCTATATTGTAATATACAAAGTTGTTATGATCAAAACACATATTGTGGTAAATATGAAGTTTACTAATAAAATGGTTAAGACTACAAAGAATTGAAAGATTAAATATCTCTAAATTACTATGGGTAAGAAATATATATGTGAAAGGTTAATCAATTTATACTACAAATATAAGAATGATAAAATTACATGCTATGGTAAACTGGAAGTTTGTTGATGTGAAATTTAAAAAATAAATAAACCTGAAGTTTACTAAAATAAATAACACATATCATGGTAACCTGAAGTTTACTAGTACAGATAATTTTATCAGTTGACATGACTGCTTTAGACATCCTAATTTAAAATCAGAATATATTGAAGAACTAGAAGATACTTCAAGAATTTTTTTATGTTACTTGTTCTCATGATAAATTAGTTGTACCAACTATGTTGGGACTGAATTCTCAAAATTCTGAAAAGTATAAAAGGTGAATATAGGCTCATTCACCTGTCATGTGATGTCTTAAATAGATGTATCTATAAGATGGTCACATGTGTGTTCATTGTCAACCTGTAGTTTGACATTTGCAAAGTTACTTGCTCAATATAAACTAAGTTAAGAGCATAATTTACAGATTATGTAATCAAGATAATTTATTTTGATAATGTTGGTTGATATCCAAGTTGGTTTAGTGTTGAATGCCTTCGAGAAATAGCTGAATTATTGCTTATGAGAACAAAGCTTAATGGGTTGGTCTATGATATGATATATTACATTTAATAACACTTATATGTGACTAGTAAATTATGATTAATACCTCTTCCGCTCAGTTGGTTCAGGGTCAAGAACCATATATTTTTCATCTAATTGCTTTTGATGTATGTTATGTGATTAATAAGAAGCACACAGATGAAACTTTTCAAAGAAAATTGGGGGTATATGTTAGTTCTTCTAACATAAGGGGGAGAGAATAAGCAGTTAAAAGATATATTGTGAATTATCAATAGTATGATCCTCATTCAGAGATAATTCAAGTCAAATGCTAGAAGAATTTGCTGACCCAAAATTATTTCTTATTTCAACTGTAAAAGCTCCTATCAAAATAATGTCTCTAAAGGATGCAGTCTACAACATGCATGAAGCAATATAAATCAATCGGTTTCAAATGCAATAATCTTTGAAAAAAGAATGGAGAAAATAATTATAATAAAGAGGCAATGTTCTCTTGAAGAGCCTACGACATAACACTTCGTGAAACCTCATGAGAGGTTTAGGTACCTAAAAAAATATTTAAAGTAATGAGAACTCAATGAGTTATATACAATTGTAAATCGATACAAACAATTTACCATCGATGATATCTTTGATACAATATAGCACGTAATATTATAAAAGATTGTGAGGATCTGAATTCTACGTCTATTAAAACATGCTGATGTAGAAATAATTATCAAGTGAAATGAAGCATAAAACTTATTGGACCTATAGTCCAGACTCCAGAAGATCTCACGTATTTAAATACTAATGAAATTTCACTTGACAAAATTTATATAAAAATCCTCAAGAATTTAAAATGCCTAAAGCATTTACAAGTTTCTGTAAGCTTGTTCATAATCCTTATATGAAAAAAATCAAATCAGAAAGCAATATTAGAGTTTGATGTTCTTGTTGTTTATGTTGACGATATAAACCTTATCAGAACTCCAACAGAACTTCTAAAGGAAATTGATAATTCAAAGACGAATTTGAGATGGAAGGCCTTGAAAAGATAAATTATGTCTTGATTTGCAAATTGAACATTTGACAAATGATATCTATGTCCATCAGTTTTCTTATACAAAAAAGAATATGTGTGGCTGAACTTAATGATACATCTCATTCGAGAAATATGTGATTTGAAATGTGACAAAATGCTCAGGATCTTATACGAAGATAATGTAGCATGCATAGTACAATTAAAGGAGGGATTCATAAAAGGAGATAGAACAAAGAACATTTCACCAAAATATTTTATCACATATGATCTCCAAAAGAATGGTAATATCAACATGCAACAGATTTGTTCCAGTGATAATATGACTGATTTATTCACCAAGTCTCTACCAACTGTAACTTTCTAGAAGATGGTGCACAAGATTGGGATGCGAAGATTCAAGTTTTTGGATTGATGTTCTCATCAGGGGTAGTTAATACACATTGTACTCTTTTTTCCCTTGCAAGGTTTTGTCCCACTGGGTTTTCCTTATAAGATTCTTAATGAGACAGCCAAAATGCATATTATTAGATATGTGTACTCTTTTTCTTTCACCAAAATTTTTTTCACTATTTTTTCTAGTAAGATTTTAACGAGGTACATTATCTATCAAATAGACATTCAAGGAGGAGTGTAATAAATATATTTTCTTATTATAGTGAATGTCTATTTCTTTGAAGGAAAGTTAGGATTAATAACTTTGGAACCCAGTTAGTTTTTCCCTATAAATAAAGGGGTTTCCATTCATTGTAATTCACCCCTCAAGAGAAATAAGTCTTCCCTCTTCTCTCTTTCTCTACAATATCATTCTTTTTGCTTTATTATTTATAGCAAATTAAGATAACTAATAAATCTTGCTAGCACTTTAAGAATTATGAGAGATATAAGAGAATTGAAAAATATTCGAGAGTAGGACAATTATTCTGTGAAAAAATATAAAAATGAAGGAATATTTATAGATTTTGACGAGGATTGGGTATTTAGAGGTAGGTGAGGGTTAATTTTTTTTTTAAAGAACATAAAAAAATAAGCAAAAAACGCCCAATTGTTTTTTTTCTTACTATTTGGGCCCAACTAACCATTGGCTCAACAGTTTTATTAAGCTAATACTATTTTTTTTAAAAGAATTTACCATTGAATTGGACCGGTCCGATTAACCGATATATATTGATGTGACTATACAGGGTCTAACAGACTCTGGTAGACCAAACCGACCCATACGGGTTTCAATTTTTTTGAAGACCCAACCCAGTCATGCCTTCTTTAAGTTGGACGATTCAATTCGAGCGAAAATCGATATGATTCGATCCGATTCAGTGTCAAACTAACCCGTTTGACCGGCTTAGGAAAACCAATATCAATACTCTCTCCGTTTCAAAATAAGTGATGTTTTTAACTTGTTGTTTTTATTTTATTTCAAAATAAGTAGTGTTTTTAACTTGTTGTTTTTATTTTATTTCAAAATAAGTGGTGTTTTACATAATCAAGAAGAGATTAATGATGTTCTTTCAATTTTACCCTTATTTAAATACTCCCTCCGTTTCATTTTAATTGCTAGATATACTAAAAATAATTGTTTCAAAATTCAAGAGATAATTGACCATGTTTTTTCAATTCTCCCTTAGTACTTAAAGTCATTCTAAAATGTGAAAATAATTATTATTGTATGTTTCCAAGAAATTAATAGGGTTATATTAGTCAAATTATCATCCCGATTAATGTTTTCTTAATGTGTGCAAATCTTATCCTAGCAATTAAAATGGAACAGAGAGAGTAGAGAAATTTTTACATAACTAAGAAATACAAAAGAGTTACATGTTTTTTAAGATATTTATTAAGAATAAGTGAGTAAAAGTATAAGTATTTTCTTTTTAAAAATGAATAATTTTATTAAAGGATGTGTTCAAACTAAAAATATTATTTATTTTAAAATGGGGGGAGTAATAAAAAATGTGTAATAGCTTTCCTTATAATTTCAGACCAAAGTGGAAACATGAGAAGATATAAATCCTAAGTTTCAAGCACATCAGATCAGCTAAATACGAACCGTCCAGGTGTCCCCCAAACATAACAATATCACATAGCAATCCTCGGAGGCTCCCATCTGGTAATCCGCCAAGTCGCTAGGATTTTCCATTATTCAGTTTTTACCCTTTCAAATAACCGCGCACTTACCCCCAATCTTCGCATTTCCAATTCTCAGGTGCATTCCTTTGTAAAATTCTCTATTTGTAGCAACATTTTTCTCCGCTCGAATTATATATGTAATCTATTCTTCTCAGAAATAACACACACTTATATTGATATTAAGTGCGAATCAATTGTCATAGAAGTTGAAATTCGTAATACACTACTGTTTATATTGATGATAAATGGGTGATGGTGTTGTGTAAGGAGATATTTATGCGTGTGTCTAATTACATGTACATTTGGGTAGCAGATGGAAGTGGTTTTGGAGGAAAAGGATGCACCAGAATGGACTTACAGAGGAGAAGGAGCCGTTAACCTGGTTCTTGCTTATAATGGAACTCATTCTGATTTTGTATGTCTCGATTTCTTTTTTTTTATTTTTATTTCTTACACTCTGTTTACTCTTTCTCGAATAATGATTCTTTACTCTTTAGGAATTCTTTTATCAGGAAAGCCGATACCTTTTTAGCAGCATATGGAAAGAAACTGGTTCAGGATCTGCTTCTTGCTTAACAAATGGTTTTAGAATCCTTGTGTACATTCTTGTAAAACTGGAGTTTTCTACATTTTTACACTGAAGAATAGTACCAAATAAAGTTTGAACTGATCTGGTGGAAGCATTAAGGAGTATCGTTTATTGTCAAGTATGAACTAGGTTTGATTTCTAAGGTGCATTTCCTCTTCCTTTTGTTTAGGTTGGAAAAGTATTGCGGATTCAGAAGGTACCAAGGAATGGGTCCGAATGTGGTAATGGTTATTCCGGTCTAACCAAGCAGGAATGCCTCTTGTGGGAAGAAGTTAATGAGATTGTATCAGCTCCTACAAGGGAAATTGCTCAGCACAATTTTGTGCAGCATGTGATGTGCCCGTTGTTGGGTTCTAGACATGTTGATGCTGGGGTGTGTTATACTGCTAGATTCTTGTCATTTCTTATCAGATATGGTTTTGAGTATATCATCGTTTCTTATCTATGAGTAGAAGGAAAATTACTTTTTCCTTTTTCCAGCTACTTCTTTTGTGTAGTTAATAATAAGGAATTCTGCACCTTTTCAATAAGTACTTGTCAACAAGTGCCCATATAACTCAAAATTGGGTCCTTTAAGATCCTAGAACATCGACCTATGCAGTTGATCATTTGTATGTGTATTTGTTATTTTTTGTTTGGATAGAATATATTTAAACCGTCAATTTATGCTGATCTATGAGTTTGAAGATTAACTTGTGAAAGGTTGTAAACTTGTGTCTTCTTTTTCTAGCTGATTCCATATATTCAAATGCCTATATTGGAGTGTGGTTAAGTATCTCCATCTTGTTTCTTCCCTTTTGCTTGACAGACTAGCATTCATGTGACCCGAGAATTTCTGGAAACCATTGAAAACAATGTCCGGCAGCAGTGTCCTGCTTGGCGTGTTGATTCTACAAAGGTCAATCTCCTATGTGATTCTGTTATGCTCATGTCCGATCATTCAGTGTTCCCTCTTGGTAATAGTTTTCGACCCTTTCCATCCCTTGATTCATCACTAAAATGTTAACATGCACATATTTCATATCCTATAATAAGCAACTCAACATCATATTATGTAAAACAGTTAGCATGGACCCATCGGATAAAAAGGGAACAATAGTAATTGGCACCTCTGGTAATTCACATAGCTGCCCATTTTGTAAATCAGTAAAAGGTAAAACTCAGTATATACCTCTGTTTTCGGAGGTCATAATTCTTCCTATATTACTTTGGGTTGTTTGATTGCAAAAAATGGTTTTAATTGATTATGTAGATATTTTGTGGCTATTTCAAGTTTATGCTGCTGTTAACAAAATAACTGTAATTTCTGTTCATTTCTCAAAAAGACAAACAGTGAAAATTCACAGTGGATAGTTGGCTTTATAATGCGCAACATACTAACCAAGCAGGGCTAAATGTGGGCAATTATTATACTTACATTGATTTATATGGTTATCATGTTCCCCTACTGTCAGGTATGTGTAAAGAGGCATGCAGCATATCTGTAGAAATTAAGGTACTTCTATCCTAAAAGCTTCAGCTATATCTTTGTGCAACGTTTTCGTCTTCTTCTTCATATCTTCTTTTTCTTTTTCAAAGAAACTGTTTTCTATACGTGAATGGTTTTTCTTACAGCTTTCTCCATTTTCTTTTTGGTGAAGCCAGCCTAAGTGTGGATTCCTTCCGCATTCAGAATTTATCACAGAAGATAACGCTATTAAGAGGAGCATAACTCGTTTTAAAATGCATCAGGCTCTAAAATTGAACCAAGAAAAGGTATTAGCTTTTCCATCTGCAATTTATTCTTGAGATAAAGCTGTCTCTGGTGCATTTCTTAATTCAATTCAGTAATTGTTCTGGTAGAATTCTTTTATTTTGGCAATTTTCTGTGATCTCCCTCTGCCCAATCTTATACATTGTCCTTGTCACCATTAATAATGGCTTTTTATACTATATTCACTTCCCACTTATATTAGATCTCTTCTCTTTTTTCTTTTTGGTGCTTGTCCTATATCAGATATCTGAGGTAAGTGCATATGATCCTCTGGATTTATTCTCTGGATCCAGGGACAGAGTACGCAAGGCAATAAACAACCTTTTTAAGACCCCACAGAATAATTTTCGGGTTTTCCTGGATGGTTCTCTCATATTTGGGGTTTTGGGTGGTGCTGCAGACACTACCAGTTGTGAAGTTGGTGAAGCATTTGAAAATTCGCTCAAGCATGTAATTCAGGCGCAAGAGGGCATGCGGACACACTATTTTCTAGAGCTCATCTCCAAGACAGTGTGTAGTTCTGGGTTGCTAGATCGACTTCTTGAAGTCCAGAAGTTAGACACAACTGACATTGAAGGTGCAATTCATGCATACTATAACATTATTTCTCAGCCTTGCATGGTATGTGGAAAACTAGATAAAGATCAATCATCAAAGAGATAATTCTCTGCATTCAATCTCAATGGAGGAAAGCTTGAAGATTGTGAGGGACTACTTGATAGCTGCAACTGCAAAGGACCTGAGTATCATAATTAGTTGTAGACCTAGAGAAGATGGTAACGTGGAATGCCCATACAGCATTGTCTCCTTAGAATCAACCAATCAAAGTTTTGACTACAAGGTATTACTCTTTCCTTCTTTTTCTTACTCTCCCTTGGATCTAGAATAACATGTTATACCCTGTAAAATAAATCCTTCTTTAATCTGCCTTTGGGTTCTAAAGAAATATTGCTAATTCTTTCTTGAATTTCTTTTATTTGGTGACATTTCAGGTCTAATGTCAAAAAACTTGAAATATTTTTTAATTGTAAAGTCGCACAAATTTGATTTTAACTGTAGTGCGACTTATTTTGTTGACAGCATAGCATTAGTTGATACCTAACCCCGTCATCTGTTTTGTTATCATGCTTTTTTCCCCTGGAATGGAACCAACTTCTCTGTTTAGTAGTTTGAATCTGTATCAAGATAGGCTTTTATGCCACCATAGTTTCCATCTCGTAATGGTGTGGCATAAGTACTGTCTACATATTAAAGTACTATTGCAGTCCACTCACTCTGAAATGCAGCTTCTCTAGAACAAGACTGATGACGCTGTGGGCATTTATAATGGTTAACATGTAAAGGCTAATGCAATCCATTTAATACTGAAAACCACAGATTCTCTAGCTCCCAGACTGGCTTCATAGATTTTACCAGTGTACTAATGGATTCTTTTTGGTTGCAAACTGCTAGGCATCTTTCATTGACCTAGATTTGAAACCGTCGGAAAGGATGGAATACTACTACAAGTTAGACCAACAGATTATCAGCTGCTATGTTCAGATGGTAAAATCCAATCATCAACTCGGCCACACTGTGGGAGCTTGACAATGGGATAGTTTCTGGTAATTGATTGGCTGACCTTTTTTGAGATTTCTCTTTGATAGATTCCCCATGAATTATCTTATTCTTGCCTTTTTCTTTTTGGTGACTGAACTTTCAATGAAGAGCAGGTCATAACCCACGTTTGATGAAACATTTAATTGAACCTAATTGCCCTGCTGTCTATTTTAAAATGGATGACACAATTGAAATAGAAGCACGCTGCGTAGTTTTCACTTGTCCAATCATCAAACCCTCCAGCAGCGTAGGCAATATATGTGGTAATCTGATATTAAGAAGAGTCTAGAAAATCTAAAAGGTAATAATCATAACAAGTAATAGAAGGAAAGACCAGCTTGTATGGACCTCCCTCTTGTGTGCAATATCACTTGCAAGTCTCACTCACTGTCCCTTTCATTGGTCTTATCATGGTTGTGAGTTGCTGTTGTCGTCCATCCAGGGTTGTTCTGCAACCTCGGGCCTCATTCAATGGTTGCCAATCTGAATAGTTTTCTGAGAGAATCTTGGGAAGAACTCTATTTTTCCCCCTTTTACCTCTTATTAAAATGATTTGTGTTTGTCTTGCTGTGGGAGAGAGCTGGAGGGGTTACAATCATTGGGTCAACTTTTGGGCCTCTCCCTCTGTGTGTGTGTTCATGATTATACAACATAATTCTTTTCTCATGGTTGGTAACTCCTATGTTACATATACTGCAGATGAAAGTGGTCCCTGTTCAAGACTATATGCATAATCCGAAGCAAAATGAAGTGAGCAATCTGAATAGTGTAACACACTCGTTATAACATGCTATGAGAAGAATTTCTCTTTTAGATGACATTAGCAGAATTAATACACACACTCACACACATCAATTTTTAATTACATTTCACCAGCTCGTTGCAGTCTGAACAACAAATGATTTCTTCTTTATCCTCTAAAATGAAATTAAGTATAGAGACCTGCGTGATGCGCATTAATTTAAAGAAAACTTAATCATTAAAAAATATATATATTAACTTATTCACTTGAGATAATAATGTTGATCAATTTTTATGAAATATTGAAAATAATTGTTAATAGTTAAAATTTTTATAGTGAATTACTAGTAATACTTCATGTCTTATCATGGTTGCAATTATTTTAGATGTCTTGATATGAAAAGAATAATATTATATTTTTCACATTCCATTGACTGCGTTAAAAATAATAATAAATTATGAAAACAAAAATAATTATTAATACTGTAGTTGGACTTTTTCCTTTTTATCTTTAATCAATTAAGACGTGATTACATTTTTTATCTTTCATTTCAGGTGTAATTTCTTTTGTCTATCAATTTAACTATAACAGCTAACTACAGAGTTCAAGACCTAAAGGGTAAATAATAACTGTAAAATAACTAAAACAGATAACTGTTTGTGTAATACACCCAAATGGATAAAGCGTGATAAATTCAACGACCTGCAGCTTCATCTGTGAAGGCTACTATTCGGTTGTCGTGTTAACAACGGCCCATAAAAAAATTTTCATTTTTTTCCTTTTGGATCGTGAAGTACATCATCACCTACAATATTTTTTTAATCACTTTTTTCCTTCTTGGTCGCCCTTCTTCACGCGACCCAAGAATGTGAGTCACAAAGTAAATTTTGCAACATGTGTCTAGTGTTAATTACTCACCTTGTTTACATCATACCGTTTAGTATCTTGTTTCACTTTCTAAGTGTAAAACTTCCTCCATTTTCACTTTGAATATACTAGTAATGGGAGTTTAACTATTTCTGTATAGATTAGTACGACCTTCATTTCATTCTGTTTGATCCTTATATTAGAAAAAAATAAAATTTAACTTATCTATTTTAATAAACTTCATGTACAGATTAATACGGCCTTTGTTTTATTTGATTCTTATATTAAAATCTTTTTTTAACTTATCTATTTTAATAAATTAAGAAAAAGTTATCATTTTTTGTCAATATTAACTTTATCTTTAAATAATTACATAAAATACTAATAGTCAAATTTAAAATTTTAAAAAATAATTAATAAAATAAACTCTTAATAAATATTTTCTTCAGATGAGTACCGTCGGGGAAGTAAAATAAAACAATAGGAATGGTACATACTAATTCCTGTTTTAAATTTCCAATCCAGTCAAAGATACCCATTACTAGTATATTCAAAGTGAAATGGAGGAAGTTTTACACTGAGAAAGTGAAACAAGATGCTAAATGGTATGATGTAAACAAGGTGAGTAATTAAACACTAGACATATGTGGCAAACTTTATTTTGTGACACATTCCTGGGTTGTGTGAAGAACGGTGACTAAGAAGGAAAAAGGTGATTAAAAATAATATTGTAGGTCGTGATGTACTCCACGATTCAAAAGGAAAAAATGAAATTTCTTTTTATGGGTCGTGATTAACACTACTACCGAATAGTAGCCTTCACAGATGAAGATGCAGGTCGTTGAATGTCACGCTTTACCCATTTTGATGTATTCCACAAATAGTTATCCGTCTTAGAAATTTTGCAGCTATTATTTATCCTTTAGGTCTTAGACTCGCTAACTACACTCAATTCAAAAAATTCCCAATTCAAACACTAAGAATACTTATTTTTGTCAATTTCAACAGTTCTTATTTCAAATTTTAAAATTAACCACACACAATTTTAAAACTTCTTATAGACATCACACACTAATTGTTGGATGGTACTTATATCTATTTTTGAACAAATTGTAAATGTGTATGATTGTCAAATAATTTTTTTACATCCATGAGAGCCAGAAGGTAACTAACTATTTACATGTGTAGAGAGCATTATTTACATGTAAGTAACTAGGTTAGGATGAAGAAGGCAATGCATTATTCTTGCAGTGCTTAGAGTTCGTATCATTACAAAAAGAATCTGCAAAATTATGAAGTAATGTAGTTTTTGTCCATCTCATAATAAAACAGAAGCATCACATTCACATATTCCTTGGATAGGAAAATTTACAAATTTAAAATGGAGTCCTGTCAGATTGTGGCACATTTAATTTTAAACATCGTCCGTCTTTGCATATATGGTTGTTTTGTGCCTGTTTAAGAAGAAAAAAAATCTCATTTAAAGGAAAAATTTAATTAACAAGATGCATTAGTAAAATTTATCTTTGTACATACTATTTCCATATTAATAATGTGTCTCAATGTAACCACTTTTGCCAATTGTTTTTGGTTCTAAAAATGAGGGCATGCGAGTTGACAGGAAAGAGATGCACACTCGTGACATCCAATTTTGATCTGACTATGTTCCGTCGTTGCGTATTAATTCATATGTATTTTAAAATTGCCTTTTTTGATAAAATTATTTAATTTTCATTCGTGATACTCTAGCATTTATTAGCATAAATATTTGAATTTTTGTATAATTATTTTAAATTATATTTTAAAAATATTTTATTACATTAATTTCAAATTTAATTTTTCAATATTATATGTAATTACGTCATTGCATAATAATCACATGTATACATATTTTCAATTAAACAAGGTTTATTTAAAAAGTATAATTTACTTAGTTTTATAAATTATTTATATTTAATAATAATATTTATATTATTTTATCATAAATCAAACTATGATGTTACTTATTTACAAATCATTTACAAGTGTAGTATTTTTATTAATTGAGTAGCAACTAATTTAATTTTCCTTCAATTTTTTTGAAATCTAGCCATTTTCTACCTAATCTATGTCAGTCCTACCAGTTTCTATTTAATTTGTGTCAATTTTAACCCTTTTTGATAATTAGGGTCACTATTTAAAGTCAATTTTAGCCCTCAATTAAATCTATCCATTTATCCAATCTGAAACCCGACCCATAACTCATATTTAATCCCACCCGTCCATCTCACCTGATCCTATGACCTAAATTAAATCCTATACTTATTCCCTTTTTGATCTACCAACACCCAAAACCCTAATTTTTTCCACTCAGTCTCACCCTTCAGCAGCCACACCTTCTCTCTCCCTTCCCCCAGCTCCAAATCGCCGCACTCTCTCCGTCTCCAATCACTATTGGCCGAAGATCAGCCGCACTTCCCTTCTCTTCCTCTCGACATTCACACAACCTCGTCGCCGCACCTCCCTCTTCTCCCTCACCCGAACACCACCGGCGCAACACCGAATGCCAGCAACGCTGCCATTCTCCCTCCTAGCGCAGCGCCGTCCTCCTCTCCTCTTCTCCTCCCTCTTTTTCATCCGCTTCCACCATTGTTTCCGACAGCGTTTGGCCGGAGAACAGCCGCACCTTCTCCCTTTACCTCCTCACCGATCTTCTTCCTCACCCCATCGCCTCCAAGACGCCGGCGAAACACATCCCTATCCCCTCGTCTTCCTCCTGCTCCGGCAAACGACTGCCAGCGCCAGACCCGTGAAACCCTCACCAAACTCATTCCCGGCACCGCACAAACCAACAGACCACCATCGTCGTTCCACTTTCGCCGGAATATCACCCTCCTAGAAAGCATTCGCCCCCACCAAAACAAACAAACGCGGATCTTCTTCCTCACCATTAACAATCACTAGATTGCTGCCATCCTCTAACAAAATTCGAAAGAAAATATGGCAATATTATTGTGTAAATTTGTGACCCTTTCTTTATTTATTTCCTGCCTAAGTATAATTATGTGTGTATACATGCATGTCTTCGTATATCTTTCAGATTGACATTATGTTTATCTCGCCTTTTACAGATTTTAGATCTAAATTTGCACTAGTTTGGCTACAGATTTAGTTTAAAAGTTCATGGTTTTTAGTTATTTATTTGTTTAAACATTCATATTGGAAAGCTTTAGGTTAGCCACTATATGTTGATAAACTAATTTTGTTAGCCTCCTACGAAATTAAGTTCATGTTGGTATTTCTCAAGCTTGAAATATCTATCTGCATATTTTTAATTTTAGTCACAAACGTGGTATGATTTTAGACATTTTGGTGCACTTTGACAATCACGTATGATTTGTTCCTGCTTTACTTTTAATTTAATTCAGGGAAGCCCTTCACTATCATTTGTAGTAGCATCATAACATTAACCCACATAATTTAAGATTAATTTCCCATTAGATATGGTAATATGATATTTTGTTATCCTTCCCCATGTGTGCTTACTGAGTTGAAATAATTCCAATATAATTTGCATTCATAAGACAGTTTCTGATAAATTCTAGCATGCCTTATTTACAATTGATTTCTTCCTTTCTCTCACTAAATGAAGCCATATTAGTACACTAAATGCTATTTAAATTAAATTTTAATTGATCTTACACTTGATTGCCTCCTTTTCTCATGCTGATTAAAAATAGTTCATAGTTTATTCTTGGTAAGGTTTGACTTATAGGACACTTAGTTAATTCCATTTAAGGAAGTTGTGATAATTGATTCCTTTATGTTGGGAAAATCTTTATATAACAAATCGTGATTTCTTCTCTCTTCTCTTGAATTAATATGGAAAGATTAGTGTTTGTCTATTTATGTTAATTGATACTCTTGCCTTAACGTTTTATCTGACAGCCTTAATTCATGATTAATTTATGGTAAATTTTCTTGATTGATTCATTTCTTCTTTTCAGTATTTGTAATATGGAAGAGAGATTATTCTTGAAATATCTTGATTAGATTTTATTAGTCAGGGAAATAATCTCTTAATTGATTCTAGGGATGATTTTTTTCTTCACCTTGATTCTTCTCTAATTGACTGGTCACCTCTGCTATATAAGCTAACCTTCTTCTCTCCTTCAAGGAATCGAATTTCTCCTAGTCTAAATCTTACAATCCACATTACTTATTTTTTTTCAGCAAATAAGATTAAAAGGTTCTTGTTCTTTTAGTACAAAAAGAACTCAAGTCTCGTTACCTTGAAAGCTTCGTTAAGTTTCTAGTATTTAATCTTAAGTCATATCCTTCTTAACTGGTTAGTCATCTAACGATGTCACTTTATTCATCTTGCTAGTTCAACTATCATTGTGAAAATATAACTTGATTCATGCCTAAAGTGTGTATATTTTACTTGATTTGTTGTTTCGCTAGTTTCTTTATGACTACAAAAAAATGTATTAATACTTAAATTTTATTTATAATGGGGATATTACTATTTTTATCTGCATATATACACATATTATGTTTGTATTTGTTTAGTCTACTTAAAGAAGGTATTTCTCGGCTTTATTCGGAATGAGACAGAAGATTCGCTTGGGTTTGAGCCCAAGAAGGGATTAAAAGGGTTTAGATTTGATATTATTTTTCTGTATTTTATTTATTTATTTTTCACTATTTCATTATATGGTTGTAATGTAATGAACATTAATATAATAGTGAAAAGGAGATGGTTAAAGGGGGAGGGGGGCGGGGAATTATGTGTTATTTGCTCAAGCATTCCTCTTCTTTTAATCACCTTTGGCCCTTGCATTTTTCTTACAAAATCTTTTGTTACATTTTTATCAAAGTCATTACCTATTCTCTTTTCAACTAAAAACAGGTAATTTGTTTTATAAATTATCAACTATATATGAATATTATCCCTTAACCTGTAGTTATTGGAAACGTAAAAGAATTACGAGGTCTAATTTTGCAACTTTTAAATTGAACCTACCCATCTCTCGAATATTATATCGACCCAAGATTTTTCAAAAATTTGTTTAGTTATATATAAATATCTTATATGCTTATAGACAATTTTAAATCTTAGCTTAGAACAAATATATTTCTATTATTATTATTATTATTATTATTATTATATTTTTCATCTTAAGACCGACCTTGAATTAATTTGTTGCGAAGGTTGATGGTTACAATTCATAATATTGTGTTTCCGTCCCTATGAAACTAAAAACATTTTAGATTTTTAAAACTTCTTTGAATCTTGTCTAATCTTTAAAAAGTATTTGATTTGTTGTATAATTATTTATAAATCGTAACTTTTCTTATCTTCCTGTTATTTTGTTAGGTTAATTAATATGTAATAAATTGTGAGTTGTGATAAAAAAAGGGAAATAGTTTGCGATTTTATTTATTTAAATCTTGTTAATATCTCTTTTCTTGATTCTCGTAGTATTTTATTTTGTATCTTTATTAATAATTGATTGAGCATATTTAGTTATTTATTTAAATTAAGGTGTAGATATCTTATCGCGTAATATTGTGTCAAAACAATTTAATTTACTCTTAACTCATCTATTCTGAAATAGGGTTAGACTTGTGTTTAGTTTTTCATGTAATTTATATTGTCACCTAGAATCACTTTAAAATAATTTAATTTATGCATAATTTATTTTCTTAAGTTTTAAACATTAAATCTTACCTCTGCACTTATATAATAAATGAGTTTGTGTGTCTATTAGTTTTTGCATTAATTTATTAATTAAATTTATGCTCAAATTAATTATTCGTCTTGAAATGTTGTTGTGTTAATCACCTAGATTATTTTAGTCTAAAAAAATAATAGACTTTATTTACCCATTTAGTCTCCCCACATAAATTGAATTCGGCCCGGATCCACAGTTGTGGACCTCAAAAGGTGCTTAACACCTTTCTTTTGAGGTAATTTGAACCCTTACTTGATTCTGGTGGCGTAGATTAATAAGATGGAGTTATCCTCATAATTAATTTAGAATGATGTCATAACGCACCTCATACGTTAGGTGGAGACTCTTTCTTTTCTTTTATCCTTTAAAAGTTGTCACATGTTGAGTTTCGCTCTTCGCAAGAAAAATGGTGCACGATACACACTTTTGTTCGCCAAAGTTCTCAATTTGAAAGTTCATCTTCCGGTGATCTGTGTCTTCTCGCTTGCTAGCAAACCGTTGGATACTCCTCTCCATCTCACGGAATGGTCAACAACAGAAATGAAGGATGTCATAGACAATTTCTCAGGCAAAGTTATGACTGCAAAAAGTTCTCCTCTTGAAGTCTTTCACTCATCAAAATATTTTTGTTGCTAGTCCTCCTCGCTGTGATGAGAATATTAGCAGTTGGCGTGTTCCTCCTTGCGAATTTAGTGGGATTCGCTATACGTGTGGCTATTGGGAGTGGGAAGAAGATGTGCTTATTCGCAAGAAGGAGACATTGGAATACATCAAGACTTATGATGCTATTTTCACTTCATTGTTCACGTATGACCATAATGAGAATGTGCTACAGGATTGTTACGAAAATTGGCGTTCACCCCCAACACAGTTTCTACTTTTATTGAGAGTTATCCATGTCTTTATGGGACTTGAGAACTATTGGAGAAATAGAAGTTACATCTTTCCTTTAGATGACTTTTCCTTATTTTGGCATTTGCATGTTTTTTGTGCTACTTGCAATTTATTTTCAAATCCAGTATACCAGCCAGATTTTTATCTTTCTCAACCCTTCCGTTTTGACATTTGTAACTTGCTCCATTGAAAATATAATTCACAAAACTACAAAATGTATAAAAATCATGACCAAAAGCTCTCTAGGCTCAGACAAGTATGTATTGTTTTTAAACTCAGCTTGAATTTTGCCTCCCTCAACTTTTTAACTTTGCGCGTCCGTGGTAGAAAATTCATAACTCGGGGTAGGAGTATTGAAATCATGAGATTCTTGTTCAATTGGAAAGATAATTTAGAGAACTATGATAAGTGTAAAAATCACGGCCAAAAGAATCTCTGAATTTGTACAGATATTGTTTTTAAACTCAACTTGAATTTTGCCTCTCTCAATTTTTCAGGTTTACGCGTTCTCGGTAAAAAAATTATAACTCAAGGTAGGATAATTCAAAGAACTATGATATGTGTAAAAATCACGGCCAAAAGGATCTATGAATTTGTACAGATATTGTTTTCAAATTCTACTTGAATTTTACCTTTCTCAACTTTTCAGATTTACATGTTCGCGGTAAAAAATTCATAACTTGGGGTAAAAGTTCCGAAAATATGAGATTCTTATTTTTTTGGAAGCATAATTCAGAAAACTATGATATGTGTAAAAACCACGGCCAAAAAATCTCGGTATTTGTACAAATATTATTTTCAAACTCAGCTTGAATTTTACCTCCCTCTACTTTTCATCTTTATATCTCTTTTTTAGAAAATTCATAACTGGGAGTAGGAGTACCAAAATTATGCGATTCTTATTTTATTGGTAAGATAACTCACAGAACTACAATATGGGTAAAAATCATGGTCAAAAGATTTTCAAATTTGTATAGATATTGCTTCGAAGTCTACTTCAATTCTGCCTCGTTCAACTTCTTTTTTTCTTTTTCCAACTTTGAGCGTCTGTGATATAAAATCCATAATCTGGTGTAGGAGAAATGAAATCATGAGATTCTTATTTTATTTCAAAGAGAACTCCAAAAACTATAATATGTGGAAAAATCACAGCAAAATTCATTCTGGATTGATGAAAATTAATTTTTTAAGTTGACTACACTCTTGGAATGTCGATTTCACAGTTTTGTGCACCCTCGCCAAAACGTCTGTATCTTGAGCTTGGAGTGTTCAAATCACAAGCTTTTTGATCTTACAGAAACTTGAATTTAAGGAGTACACCTATGCCAAAGATGAATGATTAAATTAGCCTGGATGGACCAAGACAAACTTTTTGAAGTTGGCAAGGAACCATTTGATGCGTCACTTTCCGGTTGAGGTTTTAGTGAGCAATTCATAGCGCATCCCCTCTCACGGCTTGGTAACAAGAAACTTTTGTTCCATCCTTGATGAGAAAATTTGCACCTATCCCCTCAAGTCTTAGCATAAAAAACTCCTTACATCTTTGCGAAGAAGTTTATAGAGCATCTTTCAGGAATTGGCATGGCAAAATTATTCTTGTAGCTTGGCAAAGAAGAATTTGACGCATAGCAACACTAGTTGATGATACTCTTTGTCGAGTTTGAGAAGATGTGCAAAGCAAAGGATTCTGCAAGCGCTGCTAGATGAGTAACAAATATGGCTTGATGAGTGCGAAAAAAGTGCGCCTGTTGTTACATAGACTTGACAGCTCTGCATTCTTGCATTGTAAAAAATTATATCTCAAGTTAGGAGTATCTCAAGCTGCAAATCACTTGATCCAAAAGAAAGGAAAATCAACAGTCTGCAATATATCAAAATTTCCTTTTGAATTATCAGAAAATTTTGAAGTTAATTTTCAAATCTGACATGTCTATTTTGCAGCTTTGAGCAATTGTAGTAGAAAATTTATAACTCGGTGTAGGAGTCTCTGAATCACGAGCTGCTTTTTCTTGGCCAAGAGGACTTCAAGAATAACAATATATATAAAAATCACAGTCAAAACCTTTACGAATTTGTACAGATATATCGTCGAAGTCATCTCAATTCGAAATTTGATGGTCTATTTCACAACTTTGGGCAGCTCTAGTAGAAAATTCATAACTTTGTGTAGGAGCCTCTAAATCAAAAGCCGCCCTTTTTTGTTACAAAGTGGAACCCAAGAACTGCAATACATGTAAAAATCACATTCTAAACCTTACATACTTGTACAGATATGCCTTTGAAGTCAGCTTAGATTAATTTTGAAATCTGATGCCCTATTTCACAGGGTTGAGCGACTGTGGTAGAAAATTCATAACTTGGTGCAGGAGACTTCGAATCACGAGCCTCTTTTTTCATTGTGAAGAGGACTCTAGGAATCTCAATATGTGTAAAAATCATAGTCAAAACCTTTATGAATTTGTACAGATATAATATTGAAATCAGCTCAGATTCTTTCTTGCTTGACTCTTCTCCTTTGTGCGTCTGTGGCAAATTCAGTGTAGAAATATCTAATTCACGTGCTATTTATACCACTTCAATGAGCTATTTTGATGATCAAGTGATGACACGCCTCTCCCTTTTTTGAACTCATTTGACTGAACTTAGAGTAAATACTCCAAGGTGCCTACATATCTCAGTAAAGAGGATCAAGTCATAACATAGTTCAGGAGGATGAGTTTTCTATTGTGGGATGTACACACTTTATACTCTTACAGGACGGGAGTAATATGCAATCTATGCTTGCGACTTAAGGATCATAGGCCACCTTCCCGACCATGAGCCACTTGAATATGCTTCTTTCACAACATATGGCCCATTTCATTTTGATGTAAACTCGTCACTGATGCGTCTTTTGAGGATTTTGGGTCTTTGAACTTCTAAGACCAAGTATCCCACTTGAAATGATCGCGATCGCACCTTCTTGTTGAAAGCTCTAGCAAGTTGAGCTTGAGAAAACTCCAATCTTTATTGTGCTTCCAATCTATTCTCATCCAATGCCTCTAATTATACAAGACAAAATTGAGTGTTATTTTCAATTGTAAGTCCTCTTGGATTGCTATTCTTGATGATGGAATTTGTTGCTGCAATAAAAGGACTGCTTTTATGCCATACATCAGGGAATACAGAGTCGCTTGTATAGCAATTTTGAAGGTGGTATGATATGCCCACAAAGCTTCAACAATCTTCTCATGCCAGTCCCTTTTATTCTTCAACAGGTTATGAAGCATCTTATTAAAAGCTCCAGCAATGCCATAGGTAGGTGCATTGTATATTGAAGACTTATACTACTTAAAACTGAACTTCTCGCACAAACTTCTCATGAGCTTATTGTTGAAAGATGTTCCATTATCAGTAAATATGCATCTTGGTACCATTCCTAAAAATTATGTTTGACTTGATAAAATCAACAACATTCTCCTTCTTCACTTCTTTTAATGGAGCAGCTTCAGCCTACCTCGAGAAATAGTCAGTAGTAGCCAAGATGTACAATTTCCCTTTTGACAACTTTCGGAAAGGTCCAACAACATCAGGTTTCCATGCGTCAAAAGGCCATAAAGCTATAGGTTGGTGTAGAGGCTCTCGAGGTTGATGGATTTAATTAGCATGGAATTGAAACACTTGACACCTTTTGGCATGCTCTAGACAGTCTCACCATTGTTGGCCAATAGTATCCTATCTTTTTGATGTGGAAATGAAGTTTAGCTCCTGATTGGTGTGCTCCTTAAGTGCCAAAATGTGCTTGCTCCATTGTTTGTTGAGCTTCTTCTTTGTCAAGTCACTGTAGGAATAGTCCCTTGTAAGAAAAATGAAACAATATTCCCTCATGAAAGATGAATCGTGGTGCCCTTCTCTTAATGTCTACTCTTTTTTTGTGGATCCTCAGGCAACCTTCAATGTTCGAGATATTTAATCAGTGGTTGCCTCTAATCTTCTTCTTTAGTCACTCGAATTGATATATGGTGGCTTTCATTGATTTGAAGATCAAGATAGCCAGGAATGATCCATCGATGACATACACGCACCTTTATTGACTCATTCAATCCGAGTGCCATTGTTGTGTCTAAGTTATCCAAAGCATTAGCCATGCGATTTTCTTCTCTTGAAACGTGGTTTAAGAACACTTGATCAAATCTTTCAAGTAAAAAGGCAGCATATTGGTGATGTGGAAAAAGATCTTCCTTCTTCACCTAACTCCCTAAAAGTTGATTGATGAGCAACATAGAGTCACAATAGATATCCAATTGCAGAATCTTCATATCTAATGTCATTTCAAGGCCAATAATTAAATCTTGGTACTTTGCAGCATTGTTGGAACATGTTCTACCCAAAATAAATGAAATGAAAAGATTAGTCTATCTGGGATATCAACACGACTCCTGACCCTACACCATCTCAATGTGAAGATCCATCAAAGAACATGGTCCATGTTGACAGTTCTTCAATAAATAATGCATTTTCATCAGGAAACTTATCTGAAATCTCCCACTCTACTAGAAGAGGGTGACCATGAGGAAATTGACAACTATTTTCCCCTTCACAGCCTTTTGAGGCATGTATATGATCTTATATTAGTTAAATAATATAGATCATCTTGCTAGACATCCTGAGAGAACTGACCAATTCATTACGAACTTCACAGGGTCATCTCGAGAAATTAGCTTGATGGTGTATGCTTCAAAATAATGCCTTAGTTTTTTATCACATACCTTAGTTTTTTATCACATAAAGCAATGTTAAGCACGTTTTCTCAATGGGCGTGTAATTCAACTCAGCTCCTATCAAGGTTCGACTTAAATAGTACAGTGTTTGTTCCTTCTTAGCTTCATTCTTTTGAGCAAGAAGTGCCCCAATTGATCGTTCTTGTGATGCAATGTAGAGTATCAATGGCTTCCCATGAGTTGGTGCCCCTAATATAGGTGGATTCAACAAGTATCTTTTGATGCATTCAAAAGCATTGCTACATGATTGGTCCCAGTATAAAGGGGCATTTTTCTTCATTAGATGGTTGAAGGGTTGACATCATCCAACCAAGTTAGTGATAAACCTTTGAATGAATGCCAAATTTCCTTGTAGACTATGGAGGTCTCTCAAGTTCTTTGGCTCAGGCATTTTTTGAATGGCATCAATCTTCACGGGATCGTTTTCAATTCCATAGTGACGAACAATAAAGCAAAGAAACTTTTTTGAGGTAACTCCAAATGCGCATTTGAGTGGATTAAATTTTCAATTCAAATTTTCTTAACCACTCAAAAACAATCAAAAGTTCTTCAAGATGGTTATTCCTATACTTTTTCTTTACCAACAAGTTATCAAGATAACATTCCACCCTCCTATGAAGCATATGGTCAAAAATGTTTTGCATTGCATGTGGGTAGGTGGCACCAGTATTCTTTAGACCAAAAGGTATTACCTTGTAATAATATATCCCTTTTGGAGTTTGAAAGGTAGTGCATTCTTTGTCTTTTGGAATGTTACACCCCATAAGTTTCTATCGTTTAACTTACGCGTGTATACATATATTGAGAATATTAGAGTATGATGCATATAGAAAAGGGCTTGGGTGATCAGTATACGAGCACGGTATCGAGCGGCCAGGAGGTCGGGGCAGAAGGCCAGGAGCACTGGGCGCCGCGCCGCGCTACCATCCCGGCGCATCGTGCCCCTTACCCCGCGCGCGCGCTGGCCACCCTTCCACCGCCTAAACACCTATATTAGTCCCTTCATTATTTTCTTAAATCATTTTCTAATATTCCCCTCGACAGCTAAGAGAGAGTAAGCGTTAATTTCTTCCATTTTTCACCGATTTACGCCGTTAAACTCCATTTAAATGCAAATTTTTCTTGGATAATGAGTTCTACGCCTAAAAGGAATGTCTCTGTGGAGTTATTTCTTGAAAATTAGCCTGGAGTACTAAAACCCCGACGAATAAAAGTTGTTGGAATTACTTCTAATCGAGTCCCAAGCAGCTACAAGTGGTAGGTAAGCATTTCTACCTTCTAAACTCTCGAAAATTTGTGAGTTTTCGACCGAATTGAATGAAGTTGAGTTATAGTTAATATTATTGAAAGGTATCATTCTTTTCCGAGTCCTAGTATTGAAATATCTTATTTTCTCAGTGTAGGGATGCAATTTGGTGGGATTGTCAGCTACAGGTTGGAACTATTTGGGTGAACGAAAATCAATGACTAAGGTATGTTAGGTCTATTCCTTTCGGCAAGTTATCCTCGTCATAGCATTGATACGATTTGTGTTTCCATAGTAACTTTAGAATATGAATATCGTAGTTAGTCGTTGTAAATAGATTTGAGATTGTAGCGTAGCATCCTTGGTAGGGGTTGATTTTGTACGACCTCTCACTGTGTTTAGCTAAGGGACTGTTAATTGTACGAACTGCTTATGGAGCTATAGCCTGCTTACGGAGCTATGAAGCTGCTAGTGCTTATAGAGCTATAGATTGCTTACGGAGCCATAATACTGCTATCATTCACAGAACTATAAGGTTGTTTTCGGAGCTGTTGTATTGCTTATGAGCTACTGAATTTCTTACAGAGCTATTAAGTGTCTGAAGTTACTAAATTAAAGCCTTCGGAGCCATGTTGGAGTCTTCTATGAACTCCTTCTATGCTTAAAATGATATTACCAACCCTCCCAAGGACCTGGTTTGTCTAAGACGCAGTTGTAGTCACTTATGGAGCCTTAGGGGTACCGCTAGGGGTATATAGACTTTTTGGAATTTGTCAAGGCTTATGAGGGCCTAGGTAGGTTATTCTATGTTGATTGTACCTTCCAGGCTTATGGGAGCCCATTTAGGTTCTTGTTTGTATGTTTACTTGTTATGTTTCAGATTGTGAGGCTATTCAGGTTGAACTCTTATCCCTCTTATTGATTACTTAAGTTTTTTTATCAGTTCTATTTAGTCATTTTCATTAATGTCTTACATATTCCGTACATATTATACTGATGCCCATCTATGGGGCGCTACATACTTTCCTGCAGGTGTGGATAGACGTGGTTCAGGACCTTCTTAGCTATCAGCTAGGGTTAGCAGTTCAGTCAGCTCCTTTTCTCTGGAGTTGATAGTTAAAAAGGTTTTTTCTTTTTGTTGTGCAATTTTTGGGTAGGTCGGGGTCCGTCCTGACCATTATTCTACTCTTAGAGGCTTGTGGACTACAGTTTTCAGTTATTGATTATTGTTGATTGTGTGGGGCCTATGTATGCTATATTTTGCGTGTTGGCCCTGTGGGGCCTAGTTTAGCTAGTTAGTTAGCAGTCTTGTTGGCTATAGTATGAATATGACTGCCTATTTTTCTTCTGTTATGACTAGACAGCATGGTGGTCTTGCTGGCCCATATAGGATCCCTTTATTGTTTGGTTGCTGGGTTAGCTGTTTACTTTTACAAGTTTGTTGTGTGGCCTTGTCAGCCCGAGGCTGTGTTAAAATTCGAGATATAGCAGTTTATTTTCTTGATTTTGAGTTGCTGGCAGGCACCAGAGGTGCATATGCCCAGCCAGGTCAGCCCCGGGTCTTAGTGCGGCATTAGGTGCCAGTCATGCCTCCCAAGGTGGGGCGTGGCATGAAGATATTCTAATTATATTATATCCTGAAGACCCATCCATAAATGACATAGCTTCATCCCGAGTAGTATCATCAACCATGAGCTCAATGATTGGTTGAAAAGTCATCTTTTGGACATGCCTTGTTCAAGTCTTTAAAATTAACACAAACACGTATTTGATCATTCTACTTCTTGACAGGTATAGAGTTCGAGATCCATGATGCGTACTTCACTTAGATAAATCTGGCTTTGATGAGCTTGTTTACCTCTGCTTCAATTTGTGTTACGAACTCAGGGTGAAACATTCGTTGTGATTGCTTTATAGGACATACTCCACTTTTGATCCCTAAATGATGAATAACTATCTTAGGACTAATGCCGACATTTCTTTGTACGACCAAGCGAAGACATCTTTATACTCAACCAATAGCTTGAAGCATTCCCTCTCTTGTTGAGGTGTAAGAAGTGCACTAATGAAGGTTGGCCATGGATCTTCCAGAGTGCCTAGATTTAGTTCTTTGAGTTCATCTGCGGTAGATTGTATGCCATTTTCTAGTTGAGAGGGAGACTATTGAACACCATCATCCATATCATCGAGGCATGGACTGTCTTCCATTGTTATGTGATCGATGTCTGCACAAAGTTTAAATCTTTCCTTTGACTTCCTTTGAAGACTGTGATGGCTTATTCTTACTCCTCCTTTATTTCTCTGTGAGTCTGGTTATTGAAAATAATGGTACTTCTTTTCACCTTCAATGAACCCTCTGTGGTGACTGATAATACAACTTTTCTCTTCTTATGTGATGGGAAATAACTACGAATATCCTTGTCATCAACTCCTTCATAAAAACCTTGGTTTTCATGCTCCAATAACCTCTTTCCTGATAATGATTCCTTGTGGTCCCTAAGCGATGAAAGACAAAAGTCTTTGAGGTGGTGACATCTCCTTCCATCTGCTCAAAGGCTTCACTTTCGTCCTTTCAGCCTAATCATTCAAATGTGGAGACACGAGGTGTCAATCTTCCTATGCGTACAAATATTGAAGTCCGTCATTGTGTCTTTTTGTCCTCAGCTTCCTTTGTCTTTTCAATCGAGGTGTAGTGTGATGACGTTGTTTTCTTACCCTTCCTCACTGAAATTCAAATAGGCTCCACCAAGATGAATCCTAACCCAAACTTAGGAGTGGGGACATAATACCCTTGCTTTATCAACCTTATTTGGGATTTTGTAAGCCCATGTATCTTTTCACCAGTGACTTCATCTTTAGGCTCTCCTAGCCTCGCTGGATTAAAGAAGTCATAACCTGATTTTTCAAGCAGCGTGAAGGCCTTTTGATCAAAGCTCTCTTTTATATTATCAACTTGGATATTGCCTTTAGCAGACTCCAAAGTGATAGACGGAACTTGTGCAACTTGGACAACCATCTTCTCCTTTAAATTATGGAATGCTTTGTGGCTCATTTCTTTCCTTGGAGGGTGAACTTTCTGAGCGTATCCACTAGCAATGATTTTCCATCTCTTCAATGCTCATGCGTAATGTAGCAACAAATTGGATGCTCCTTATCCATCTTTTTTTGTATGTCTCATTCGGATGACGAAAGCTTAATGGAGATTTTATTAGTTCTCTCCATAGACATCTTAACATCAACTCGTTGAACTTTATTTTCTTCTTTTGAATTACCATTAGTTGAGTTGGCTGGTGTTGGTTTCTCTATGTCTAATTTATAGGATTCCGGGTAGAATTTCGCATCTTCAATGTACGACTCTATCTCAGTAAAAGGATTGATATCCACGTTAATTCTGGAGCCACTCCATTTTCATGATTCCAAAGGCGTCCAAGAAGCAAGTTGTATAATGTTTTGGCATCTATAACATAAATCAAAGTGTCTGATTTCATGTCGCCAATAGACAATCCTACATGAATCTTTCTCATAGCTCATTGTCCTCCTTGATTGAAACCCTGGATAATTATGTTACTTTTGGATAGTTCATCAATGGAGATTCTGACCTTTTGAGCACTATCTTTGGCATAATATTGACTACTAAATCATCATCGATCAGTATGCAATTGAGATGTTGTTCTTGAATAGCTCTTATGACAAACAAAGGTCTACTATGCATCTTAGACCCTAATAACAAGTCATCATCTGTGAAGGAAATTGTGGCAAAACACGGTGCGACTTCTCCATTAACATGATGCTCTTGTGCTATTGTTGGACCACACTCATCTTTACTTTCCTTTATTTCCTCTATATGGGAAATTATATGTGTTGCACTAATTTGACTATCTTGAAGAAATTTTTCCAAAAAGAATTCATGCAATGTAATAGCCCTTTGGATCTTCTGTGATAAGGAACCATCAATCCTGTTTTTATTATCAAATTTAACACTTTTTGGTGGTTGTAGTTGATTCACATTACTCCTTATCACTCTTGGCTAAGGAAGTCGTATTCTTGGAATCACTTGATGTCTTCGTTTCTTATAAGAAACGAAGGTCTAATCGCCATCCTCATTATCTTTGAAATTGTTGTCTATCTCTAGTGAACCTTCAAAAGTTTTTCTTGAAAAATCAAATTCAACCGGCTCGAAACTCCCCAATTGCAAGAAGATGGTGGTTGGCATAGCCTGTGACATTGAGCACTTCTTTTGCTAGGGTACAACACCAACATGATTTGCTTCCACTGTTTCATCCCTATCAACAATGTTTTTTCCTTCACTTACTAGTGTCATAATTTTCTCCTTCAAGATGAAGCAATTTTCTATCAGATGAACAATAATGTGATGAAACTTGTAGTATTTAGGATCACTAACTTCATTGATTTCCTCGGGCCTCTTTGATTAAGAAAGATTAGTGAATTTCTTAGCTAGCAATTCATCTAGGATCATAGGTATATTTGAATCTTAAAATGGGTAAACCTTTTCTTCTATCTCTTTCAAGGTTGGACGACGTTTATCCTCCCTTGGATATTGACTTAGGCTTATTCTTTCATCTTTTGCTTGGTTGTGACCTTCATAGAAGTTGCTTTCACCTCCATATATTCTTTAGTCTGGATCTTTGAGGTTGTACCTTTCTTGAACTCCTTTTCTTTTGTAAGATCAACAAACGGAGACTCCTTCCTATGACTTGAAATGCTCAAATCCTTATCATGTGCTCATGTAGCAAGTTCTTCAAATGTTCACGGTTTGATTCCTTGTATTATGTATAAAAGACTCTAATGCATTCCTTGAATACACATTTCCACAGCAGATATTTCAGAAAGGCGGTCTTTGTGGTCCAAACTCAATGATCTACAATGATTGATGTAATTCATCATAGGTTCATCCTTCCTTTGCTTAGTTTCAATCAACTCTATCATGCTCACAGTTCGCCGAGTGCTGTAAAATTGATTGTGAAATTCCTTCTCGAGTTCTTCTCAACTATCAATGCACTCGTGTTCTAGGTCGGTATACCAGTCGAATGCATTCCTTTTTAGCAAATAAACAAACTATTTTACGAATAAGTCACCATGTGTCCTAGTATTGCTACAAGTTTCCACAAAGTGGGCAATGTGTTGCCTCGGGTGTCCTTTGCCATGAAATTGTTGCAGTTTTGGTGATTGATAGTTTGCTGGAATGTGTAGACAATCAATCCGCCTAGTATATGGCTTGGAGTAATACAATGAACTCTGTGGTGCTCCGTCATATTGAGCTCTGATGGTGTTTGATATTTTTTCTTGCAACTGTTGGATAGATAACACTGCAACCGAAATGAATTGTTTCTCCTTTTTAAATTTGGACTTCGCAAGTGATTCCTTAGCGTCCTTATTTTGTGGGGTGAATCCAGGAGTAAAAGTGGGGATGTGGCTCGACTCTCCCGATTTGAAGGCCTCCAATTTATTCATAAGTTTAGCTACACGAAGGTTCTTACAGTTAACAAACTTCTTCAAAGCTTCAAAGATTTGCTACGTCATTGCGAACTTCTCGTCCATGTCATTTGAGTTAGACATCAAGGCATTGACCTTCATTGAAATTGGAGAATCCGTTTAATTCTTAGGTTCACCAAAATTGGAGATGACTTGAGAAAGTTTACGAAGAACATGGATGCAAGATTGCCCCAGAGGTTGTAGTTACAGCTGCCATATGAGAGTTGTTGTTTTTTTCCATCTCTAAAGAAGTGAAGCATTTAGATCCATCCAATTCATTAGTCTTGAACTTTTGTTGAGTAATTGGGCCAGTATGATTGAGATCAGCAGATGCAGCAGCAGTAGCGTCCTTGCATGAAACATCACTTGTCCTTCTGAAAGTTATTGCAGTAGTTGACTTTATAGTTTTCTGATTTGCAAGAGGAAGAGATGAAGAGCATAATTGGTCCCACTAGGTGTGGCAAAATTTATTCGCAATAAATTTTCAAAACGCAAGAAAAATAACTGCAACAAAAAATAAATAAAACATTTCTATTAATCTCTTGATTCTTCTCTCCTAAACTTCTCCGTAATTCGAGGGCCTTCAGTAGCGTATTTCTCGAATTGTTGGATGATTCGGGCCTCCTAGAAATGTGTTTCTATCCTAGAAATGTTGGAAAGTATTTCTTCGCTTTGAAAAAATCTCCGGGAAGAACTCCGTTGCTCATTCCTTAGAAGAACTTAGTAGTTGATGTCGTTGGTTCTCCAATGCTTTGCGAATCTCCCTAGAATGTTATGTTCCTCCCCTATTTATAGCTGTAGGAAATAGATAAGATTTCTTGTTGTTGGCTAAAACATGTCATTTTGACACTTGGCGGCTTTAGACTAGTTCTTGAATTTGACTGGGATTGCCACACAACCCGACACATGGCATCCCTGTATAGGTCCTGAATTTGATAGGGATGCCAAGTAACCTTGACACTTGGCATGGATTTGGGCTTCAAAGTGTAACGGACGTTGAACTTGAATTTAATAAAATGGACTTAATTATTTGTAAAGCTCGAATTAATTATTTCCCAAAGCTTTCTCTTTTTTAATGATATGTAACTTCTAAATTTTCCTCTTTCTTTTCTCTTTTTCGGATGTGCATCTTCTTTGGAGGTTGGATTTCAATCAAAGATAGAAATAAAATAAGAGAAAAGAGCCAAATTTACCCCTCTACTTTTGAAAATTGATTAAATTTACCCTTCGTCAATTGGGTCATATTTACCCCCACTGTTAAATTGATTAAAATTCCTTCGTTATACTACTGGGCCATATTTACCCCCGTTGTTGTGAAAGTTTTCATTTATACTCTTCATTTAACGAAAAAATCAAATCAACATAAATGACCCATTTTAAAAAATAAAACACGTATTCTAATTTAACCCTTCCGCTCCGACTCATTTAAATATAATAAGACTCATCCAAATCTAAAAAATTCTAAAGAAAACAAAATACTATATCTCATTGTAGGAAATAGATAAGATTGCTTGTGATTGGCTAAAACATGTCATTTTGACACTTGGCGACTTTAGACTAGTTCTTGAATTTGACTGGGATTGCCACACAACTCGACACATGGCATCCCTGTATAGGTCCTGAATTTGATGGGGATGCCAAGTCACCTTGACACTTGGCATGGATTTGGGCTTCAAAGTGTAATGGACCTTGAACTTGAATTTAATAAAATGGACTTAATTATTTGTAAAGCCTGAATTAATTATTGCCCAAAGCTTTCTCTTTTTTAATGATCTATAACTTCTAAATTTTCCTCTTTCTTTTCTCTTTTTCAGATGTGCATCTGCTTTGGAGGTTGGGTTTTAATCAAAGATAGAAAAAAAATAAGAGAAAAGGGCCAAATTTACCCTTCTACTTTCGAAAATTGATTAAATTTACCCTTCGTCATATTATTGGGTCATATTTACCCCCACTGTTAAATTGGTTAAATTTTTCCTTCGTCATACTATTGGGCCATATTTACCCATGTTGTTATGAAAATTTTCATTTATACTCTTCATTTAACGAAAAAACCAAATCAACATAAATGACCCATTTTAAAAAATAAAATATGTATTCTAATCTAACTCGTTCGCTCCGACTCATTTAAACATAATAAGACTCACCAAATCTAAAAAATTCTAAAGAAAACAAAATAATATATCTCATTGTAGGAAATAGATAAGATTGCTTGTGATTGGCTAAAACATGTCGTTTTGACACTTTGGCGGCTTTGGACTAGTTTTTGAATTTGACTGGGATTGCCACACATCCCGACACATGGCATTCCTGTATAGGTCCTGAATTTGATGGGGATGCCAAGTCACCCTGACACTTGACATGGATTTGGGCTTCAAAGTGTAATGAATCTTGGACTTGAATTTAATTAAATGGACTTAATTATTTGTAAAGCCCAAATTAATTATTCAACCCAAATAACATGAATTAAATCTAAATTTTGTATGAATTTAACCCGATAAAATTTAGAATTTCTTACACAAATACCATTTTAAAAATCATAACTACAAAAATCATAATTTTTAAAATAAAATTACATAAATACAAGCTATTTAAAATTTTATCTTTCTAATTACATTTTCTACAACTTTTACTTTTTTTAAAATATCTATTCTAATTAAATATTAAAAAATTATATACCTAATATAACAATTTAAATACATAAAATAATATAAAATACTCTCTTTTCCATCTCTTTTTTTTTTGCAAAAATTTCAAAAATCCTTCGAAAATTCCAAGAATCCCTCCATCTTCTCCATATTTATTTTTTTTAAAATTCCTATAATCTCTCTCTCTTCTCCATTTTTATTTTTCCAAAAATTCCTCTATCTTCTCCATATTTGTATTTACAAAAGATTCAAAAATCCCTCTTTCTTCACCATTTTTATTTGATAAGTGGTATTTTAGCCTTTTGATAAGTGGTGTTTTACATAATCAAGAAGTCATTAATTGTTATGAAATAATAAAGAAAGAACAAGAATATTGTAGAGAAAGAGAGAAGGAGAAAAATTCTTATTTCTCTTGATGAGATGAAAAATAATGAAGGAAAACCCCTTTATTTAGAGGGATAATTCCTCATAACTTTTCTCCAAAAGATAGACCTTCTCTATAATATAAATACACACATTCACTATAATATAAATACCTTTATAGATATTCACTATAATACAAATATATTTATAACACTCTCCCTTGAATGTATATTTGATAAATAATGTGCCTCATTAAAACCTTACAAGAAAAAACCCAGTGGAAAAAAATCTAGTGAATGAAAAAGAGTACACATATCTAATAATACGCATTTTGGTTGCCTTATTAAAAATCTTACAAGAAAAATTCGGTGGGACAAAACCTCGTAAGGAAAAAAGAGTACAACGCATATTAACTCCCCTAATGAGAACATCCTTGAATCTTTGCATCCTGATCTTGTGCACCATCTTCTTGAAAGTTGCAGTTGGTAGAGATTTGGTGAATAAATCAGTGTCACGCCCCGAGCCTACACCCTGGACGTAACATGATACTTGAAGTGACGTGTGACTCCAAGTCAATCCTTGGTCTACCATTCACTAGCATTCTGAGTAAACATACACAACGGAACTTTGAAATAATATCATAAAGCATTTATGAAAAATGAATCTGAGAACATAAAGTTTGACACATTTTGAATAATACTAATAAATCTGAAAACTATATCTGTCTGAAAGCCATCCAACTGAGGAGTTGCTGGGACAAGCCCCCAGCTAATTCATAGTCTAACTGAAATTAATAAATGACTAAAAGGAAGAAATAATGTCCTCGGATGATGAGGACTCACACTTCATAGCTGAGGCGGAGAATTTGATCTGCGACAACTAATGATGCTGAGTCTGAGAACCTGCAGCTGTATCATGAAATGATACAGCATAAAAGTATGTGTCAGTACTTTGAATGTACTGAGTAAGTGGGAGAAACACAACTGACTATAAATCTGAATTGAAATGATACGCCATGACCAACAGGTAAGCTGAATTGAACTACTGATATAATCTGAAATGGTCAAGATGACCCTGTTGATGGTCTAGGACATACCCTAAGTCTGAAACACTAAAATCGGAGATACTGTATTGATCTGAGCTGCTTATTCTAAAACTGGACTGGACTGACTAGTGGGAGAGTCTATAACCGACATATAACCACGTGAGCTAGACGTGGAGTTCGATGTGTACACCCCAACGGTAGGACCCAATATACCTTGCCAGGATATAAAGGCATGAACTGAGTGATCACAAAAGCCTGGGGCCAATCAGGACAAGTAATATTGTACCCTATGCTGGCAACATAGTTCTAGGAACCTGGGTGCACTGGAACCCCGGTCCGCTTGGTGCTAAGTTCTACTCCCAATGAAAAATCTAAACTGAACTACTAAGCTGATAGCTTGAAACTGGGGTCCAAGACTAGTAAGGGACGTATAACTGCATGTACCCTGAGAGTCTTATCGGACCAGATTCTGGAACTGGGTTCTAGACTGGTCAGAGCTTCTTGTCTACAAGTGTGGTAACCGTCTAAGAACAAGTTGTAGCTGAACTGGGGTCCTGAGGCTGGTCAGAGCTATATACTAGAATGTCATGACCGCCTAATGGACCAAAAACTATAATCTGAGTCTGATTCTGATAACTGAGAGGCACCACTGACACCTCGAAATAAGACTGAAGTCAAACTGATCAGTTGACAATTTTTTGAATATCACTAAAGATTCTAACATTCTGACTGAGAATAGACTGATATGATTCTGAAGAGATTCTAAGTTCTAATTGGTCTGGACTACTAGCAGCTAATAGAGAATTCAACTTATTCCAACAACATGGGAATTTCATAATGTAGAGCAATTTCAAGAATTCTAGGAAGTTCATTCAACAGAGCTAAAGTCATTCTCATTAATGGAATATTTACTCAACATATATATATATACACACACACACACACATATATATAGGAAATTCTAGAAAGTTCAGCCCAAAGCATTCTTCATTCTCTAGAGGAAGTTTAATAAGCAAAATTTATAACTCGAAAGTTAGGGCTCAGATTCACTTTTGTATAAACATTAACAATTTGATAAGGAATTTATGAGGATCATATTGACAATATACATTAACAACGTTCTAAGTGGAATCAACGAAAAAAAAACATGAATCCTTTTCATACTCGAAAACTCAGGACTTAAAACTGATAGAGGAAATTGAGGAGGATTTTGGGGACACAAGGAAAGAACAATCCCCTTGCTAAAACCCCACATACCTGAGTTAAGATTTCTTGAAGAAGGAGACTTGAACTGCTGTAATGGAGAAAAACTCTACGCTTGGTTGAGAGTTTCTTGAGAGAACCTTCGATGATTTTCTGAGAAATAACGTGAGAATGAGGAAAGGAACCGTCCCAACCCTCTAATAAGTCTGAATTTACGTTCAAAACGACATGGTTTAGAGCTTGAGAGGGTAGCAAATTACAAAATAAACCTTAGACATTTGCTGGAAAAAAAATTGTCAGGTGTCCCTAATGGGTAACCTAACGAGTCGTGGCGTCTGAAAATGACTCGTGATCATGCCCGTCAGGTACACTGCCTGGAATCTCCAGTGGGTGACCACGAGTGACTTAACGAGTCATGGTCACCGGACACGACTCGTGGTCACCAGCCGTCGACCACACTATCTCATCTCCTGAAAAAATAATACAAGGCCGGTAATGGGTCACTCAACGAATCGTTTTCACCGACGATGACTCGTGGTGACCACCTGTTAAAAACACTGCCAACTTCTCAAGTTTCAGGATTCTGGCCTGACAACAAGTGACTCAACCAGTTGTAGGACCTGACCACGACTCGTGAGGTCGCCCGTTAGGATCACTGACTTTTCTTAGACATCCTTCTCACGGTTGACCTAACAAGTCGTTGGGTCCCTTAACGACACGTTGAGTGGGTCGTTTTGCAACATTTCTGCAGTTTTTTAGATTTTCTGATTTAAGTCTTGAAATTAAATTTTGAGTTTTTGGGGCATTATAATCAGCCACATTCTCAATCTATTGCACGTTAATATCACCATTCTTTTGGAGCTCGTGTGTGTAGAAAAATTTTGTCGAGATGTGCTTCGTTCTATCTCCTTTTACGAATCTTACCTTTAATTTTGCAATGCATGTTGCATTATATTCATATAAAATTAAATAATTTTTCCGTATTGTGTAACCAACAATCCTTTGATAATATTGGTTAGAATAATAAACTCATATTAGTATTTTCATTCACTCGTATCTCTACTAATAAAAGTGAAATTATATTTTTTCCTGCATATTATAAAAATATTCTATCATGGATAGTAATAGCAAGATATATAAGTAAACTAATTGCACTAAAATATTATACTTTCTAACCATTTTCATGAGATCGATATTGATCTTTATTTATGTTAAGCGATTTCACATCCATTGGGGTATTGAATAGAATCGCTTTAAAACTTTTAAAATCCTTCAGAGATTTTCATATATCCTTCACTGTTTATCTAGACATGAAAATAATTTCATTATATGCATATCAAGTTTTTCATATATTGCCAGACTTATGAGAAACCTTAAAATAATAGCAACCACCATAGGAGGACCTCTCTATATAATAATGTCAGGATCTGCGAAAAACCTTTATGCCATAATGTACAAGTCGTACTATTTACGATTTTATTTATTTTACCTTTCGCACAAGAATTCATTTATATCCCACTAACATTATACTTGAATTGCGCATTTTTATTTGGCCAATCATTTATCTATCCATACTTTTTGACAAATTTGAATTCAAGATCCTCGTCAATATTTATAATATTGAGCGCTACATTATATCAAAGGTATCGTCGATGATCATTTTGATAGCGATCCAATATGACATAACCTATTAAGATCTCTTCATTTTTCCTTATTTTAGGTACCTAAACCTTATACAAGGTTTTATGAAGTATTATGTTGTGGTGCTCCTTTTAAAACACTTGCTTCATTATTCTGACTGTCGTGATCATTTGCTCTTCTCCTTCTTCAAGGAGTTTCTATTTCTAAAATTGATTAATCTATCACGCTTCAGGTGTATCATAGACTTGTCCTTCAAGGACTCTAATTTTCATTAGAGCATTTGCAGTTGAATTAAAAAATAGGGTCAACAAATATATCTGACAATTGATTTACAAGTGAATTATCTCTTGAATTTTAAGTTCACATTATTTTTTTTCGAGGATCTAGATAATTCATCCCACACTCAATTTTCAGCTGCTAATCACTTCTCCCCCTAATGTTAGGAAAACTAACATTTATCCCCCAAGCTCATTTGGGGACTCATCTTTGTGTGTTGTGGTAGAACAATTGAATCATATACCGCACATTTAAATTTTTAGATGAAATTATTTAGTTCTTGACCCTGAACCAATTGTGATAGGGGAACCTTATTCGCTTGATGCATTCAAGTGTTGCTATATGTTAAATAAATATATCTCATACCAAATTTTATTTGTAATTTTTGTTCTCATAACCAATGGTTTAGCTATAATTGGAGGCATACAATTCTTGTTAAACCAACTTAGATATGAAACAGTATTATCAATATGATTTTATAATTTGGAACCATGCTCTTAATTTAACAATTCGAGCAAACAATCTAGCAAGAACCAATTGCAAGTTGATATCAAAGCACATGTGAATGCATCTATTAAAATTATACAATAGCAAACGGTTCACATGGCAGGTGAACGGGCCCATATTCACCCTTTTATAGATTCCAAAATTTCAGGGAATATAATTCTAATCTTAACTGATCAAGATAATTTTATCACGAGAACAAGCAACACAAGAGAATTCTTGAAGAATATTTTATTTCTTCAACATATAACCACGTGAATTTTTAATTATTTTTGCATCACATTTGAACCGGGATGACCAACCAATTATGGAAACTTATCTTTATTTCAGTAAACTTCTAGTTTACTTTCGTATGTGATTTCGTCATCATATCCATATTTATGTACTGCAAATAAAAGAAAATGATGGGTAATCAATTAATTTTGTGTACTACCATATATTCCATCATATCAACATCATTAATAGTCTCTCTACATAGTTTCAATTGAGAAATAATTCTAAACGTTGAAGAATTGTACTCATGAATAGACTTATAGTCTTGATTGATCTAATCATATCGTGCCTTTGGGTAGATGATCATCTTCAGGTGGTCATACTTTCTTTTAGGCTATTCCACAAAACAAGTGGATCCCTAATCATGAGATATTCAATTTTCAGAATTTCGTCATGATGATGACGCAAGAATATTATATCCTTAGCACGATCCTATTTTGATGTTTTTCTTTAATTTTTAATGGTGTCTCCAAGACCCATCGCATCCAAATGAATTTTAGCATCCAACATCCATGAAAGGTAGTTCTTGCCCGAACTTTGAAGGACAACAAACTCAAGTTTCATAAGATTAACCATATTAAAAGGAAGAGAAAAATAATACCTTAGCCTTCGAATTTTGAGACGATAGAGTTGTAAAGAAACAATATCACCAAAGGAATATCATTCATGTGGTTAAGTAATACATCTTTCAAAAAAGAAATTTTAAGTTTTCTTACCTCAGATCTTTTAAAGTGAGTGCTCAAGGCAAAGACTCGTGCTGATAACATTTTATGAAATAATAAAGAAAGAACAAGAAATTTGTAGAGAAAGAGAGAAGGGGAGAAGTTCTTATTTCTCGTGATGGGATGAAAAATAATGAAGGAGAACCCCTATATTTATAGGGATAATTCCTCATAACTTTTCTCCAAAAGATAGACCTTCACTATAATATAAATACACATATTCACTACAATACAAATACCTTTATAGACATTCACTATAATACAAATACATTTGTAACATTAATGATGTTCTTTCAGTTTTACCCTTATTTAACTGGAGAAAGTTTTACATAATTAGCAATATATAAATAAGTTGCATCTTTTTCAAAGTATTTATTAGGGGTAAATGGGTAAAAATATTTTTTTCTTTCTATAAATGAGTAGTTTTCTTAAGGGGGGTGTCCAAGCTAAAAGCATCATTTATTGTAAAAATAGAAAAAATATATATTAAATAATTAAAAAATAATTATAATTTTAAAAAGTTATATTTATATAATCTCCCCTAAAATTTATTATGTCTAAAAGTTTGAAGTTCATTTAATAAATATGACATACCGCATTGTAGGAGTTCATTTTTGATTGAGAATCCGAATAGAGGCAAGAAAAATATCCTCACCACCTTTCCATTCCACACCGACACTGAAGTCTAGTGACAGAGAAATGAAATTTGTAGAATTTAAGCATAGGGGTGGCTGCATTGCTAATTAATTAAATGATTTCCCTTTCTATGTTTAGAATCTTCTGAAATTCTCTGACTATGACCAATTATAATCATGCACAAGAACACATATATATTCAACAATAATAAGAATGAGATATCTATGACTATATTGGGTTTGATTTTAATAATTTTCAACAAAGAGTATAAAGATTAAAATTTAAAAATTTCCCAAAGCTTTCTCTTTTTTAACGATCTGTTACTTCTAGATCTTCCTCCTCCTTTTCTCTTTTTCAGATGTGCATCTGCTTTGGAGGTCGGGTTTCAATCAAAGATAGAAAAAAATAATGGGGAAATACGGCAATCATACACTGTAGGATAATATTATCTGTTAGAACTAAATATTCTACTTTTCGGATTTCTCAATTATTGATTGTGTTTGAGTATATGTGCATTTTAATATTAAAGTGTATTATATCTTGGCATATTAGTGGCCATAAAGTGAAAGAAAATGATTCTTATTTTTGTATAACTTATGTAACCTCTAATGTCATAATCTCTTACTAATGACAATCCACATTCTTGACATTTACTTATAGAAGAACTCCTGTACCTATATAAATGATATTTCTTCCTTGTGTTGATACATGTAATGAGAAGAAAAATAGATGAGAAGTGTTCATGTTGAAGGAAGGTATTTTTTTGGTGTAGTTTTGAACTCTTTAACTAATACGAGATTGTTTGAGTTATATGACGTTGTTGGGTTATTGTATCCTGAAGGGGACAAGTCAAGAGTATTACTGTCGGATCGATGAAGATTACACCACAGTGGGCACAAAATTTGACATGCTTTAGATGTTGTTGTTGTTGTTGTTGTCGTCTTTCGACACTTCCACAGTCCATCTCATAATCTATGGAATGGAGAATTATATGAAGAAATACATTACTGCTATTCTTTCGAAGAAAATATCTTCTTCTTGCAGTTCTTTTATTTTGGGAGATATATCTACCCATTCACTGTATAACCTTTTAAATTCTTCTGGCAAGATTTCTATCGAGGGCCCATATAAAGTCCACCATTTAGCAAACCAATTTGGAATGCTTTGATCATGTATATTCGAACAAATTTTTATGAACCAAGTGTGTTTTTCTTCATTATTTTCATATAATAAAACTTTATTAAATCCATCAATGTAATCCCAATAATTAAACTTCATTGAAGCTTTCTGATCGGGATGCATATATTCTTTTTCTTTAAGAGTACTTAAACCCCATTCTTCTGGAGTAAATATTCTCTTGATCACAATCTTTGAAAAGCTATAAGCTTTGGTATTACCTTCTTATGAAAATGAGTGAATTCTGCAAATCCTGTGGATTCAAGGACCTTCTCATAATGCATCCTATATTTATAAGATGTTGTCGGCTACGATGTCGTATCAAAATATCGAGTTATTAACTCTATTGACTTAGTTTTCCATTTCAAATTTGATTGATTTAAAAGAAGTATTACTTCCTCTTTGGAGTTTCTATTAAAAACCTCTGTGTTGGTATTACCATCATCTGTCAGAGCTGTAGAGTATGACGTGCTACTGCTTTCTCCTGCTTCCTGGGTTCTCGTAAATTCTAAGAACGGTTAGTACATGGGATTATTGATTGTTGTGTTTGGTGCGGCTATTAGCCTTTGATTTTCATGTAGAGCCAGGATATTTCCATGACCCGTTGTTCCACGACCTCTTGCTCTTCCTCTATTAGAGGAAAAATCACTTGTAGGTCTTTGCATCCTGAAATATATCACAGAAGAGTTATTAACTCAAATATTCTCTAGTAAGAAAATCAGGCAGACTATTTTTTGATCCTTTTTTATAAATAATTTCAAAATCAAATGGTGCTAATAAAGCTTGCCATCTGACAAACATTTGCTTAGAAATATCATGTTTCACATCTTTATTAAAAATAAATTATGCATCTTGGCAATCTATTTTTATTAAAAATTTCTGATTATAAAGATCGCTTTGAAGATTAAGAACACATTTTACTATAGCAAGGATTTCCTTAGCTATAGTAGCATAATTCTTTTGGCTATTAGTCCATTTTCTAGAATAAAACTGGATCAGGTATTCCTGTTTCTTTTCTGGAGAAATTTGTTTAATAATTTCACCATATCCGATATCGGATGCATCTGTCTCTACAATCTTTTGCCAACTTGGATTAGCCAAGGTGAGACAGGGAAGGTTATTAACCTTAGTCTTGATATTCCTGACTGCATGTGTGTGACTATTAGTCCAGGCTTTTGGATTCTTTTTCAGTCTATCATATAATATAGATGTGTCTTTTGCTAAGTCCTTTATAAAAGGGGCAATGTAATTCAGGCTACCTATAAATCTTTTTAGCTGGTTTTTATCAGTAATAATATCAGGAAATTTAGATGCAAATTCAATACTTCTTTGTATTGAAATAATTTTTCCTTTTTTAATATAATGACCAAGAAAATGAACATTAGTTTGAAAAAGATTCATTTTTGATTTAGATATAACTAAACCATATTGGATAATAATTTTTAAAAATAAATCAAGGTGTTTAAAATGCAGTTCAATTGTTTTTGAAAACACCAAAATATCGTCTATATAAATAATTATAAAATTGCTAAAAGATATAAAGATATCATTCATGATTTTCTGAAATTCAGATGGAGCGTTTTTTAAATCAAAAGGCATTATGTTCCATTCATATTGTCCCATGGAGACATTAAAAGCAGTTTTATATTTATCATTTTTAGAGATTTGAATTCGCCAATAGCCAGATTTTAAATCAAATTTTGAAAAGACTATGGCATCATACTACCTATCCAATAAATCCTTTTTATTAGGAATTGGATAGCGAATCCATTTCAAAACCTTATTAAGGGGTTTATAATTAATAACCAATCTTGGTACTCCTTGCTCTTGTTCAGTATGTTTATTAACATAAAAAGTTGTACAGGACCATTGAGACTTTGAGCGCCTTATTAATCCCCTTTGAAGTAAAGAATCAATTTCATTTTTGCATAATTCTAAATATTCAGAATTCATTTGGAATGGCCTGACTTTGGTTGGAATATTTTCGTCCGAAAAATCTTCTTCATATGGGAGACTCACCACATGTTTCTTTCTTTTCCAAAAAATATTTGGGTGGTCTCCACGTATTTGAAGTGAAAACTGATTTTTCAAAATTTCTATTTTTTCCTTTATCTTGGGGTTTTGAAGAGTATTTTCTATTGTAATACTACAAATTTTATTTTTTTTAAAAATCAATTTGTTTTGATTTCAAAAAAATCATATTTTTAATGTTATTAACATATTTTGAAAAAGATTGGGGAATAAAATCAATTCTAATTTTCTTTTTTTCAAAAGTATCAGTTATTCCGATTTCATCCCATTTGGTATTTGGATATATATGCCAGAAAAAAGGCATGCCTAGAATTATCTCATTAGAGGTGTATTTCACTAACACAAATGATTCAGGAATACAAATATTATTTGTACAGATATAGGCTTTGAGAAATTTATAATTAATACCCATTTTCTGCCCACTTGCATTGCAAAGACTGTGAGTAGTTTTATGAAAATATCTTGAAGGTATTAGCCCTTCTTGTATACAGTTTAAATCAGCTCTGCTATCAATTAGAGTAGTAAAATCTTTTTTAAAATTATAATCAATAAAATAGTTATTTTTGCAATAGGTTTATGAGTTGTAATTAACTCAATTGTTCCTAAACATGATTCTTTTTCTGCTGGAGAAATATTGGAAATCTCCTGAAAATTATTTTGGAAAGTATTTGAAGTAATTGGAAAGTTTTCAATTAAAATTTGTTTTTCAGGGTGCTTATGAACTACCTCTGCTCCTTCGATCAGAGAAATCCTTTCATCAAGGATTGTATTATGTCTTTTAAGAGAGGAAATTTCTTTTTTGAGATTCTCAATTTCTTCTACTAGTTCTTGGATCGTAGTAGGAATATGATTCCTTTGGGACCTTTCTTTGAGCTGTCTTATTACCTCAGCCATGGTATAACCTTTATTTGGAGAGGTAACTCTCATTGAAGTATTGGTATTACTTGTAGAGGCTTGGGTGTCCAACCTTATCAATAATCTGAGATCTTAAATTGGGACCATCAATTGCTTTGAGAATTTCCATCAAATTGTCGTTCTTCAAGACATTTATATTTAAATCTTTAAACTGAGAGTATAACTGGTAGAACTCATCCTTGTCCTTATCTTCACAAGGCTGTCCAATTTGACATGAAAAACATTCTTCTTCTAATGAACTTACATAATTTTCGTCATGGAAAACCCTCAAATCTTCACTTGTTGAGGATTCTTCAGTATCTGAATATTCTGATCTAAAATTTTCTGGTAAAGAGTTCAATAAAATTTTGCATAATGAATCCTTGATATTATCCTCTAGGTCAAGACTCTTAATCATATCCTTGACCTTGTATTCTTTTGCATAATGACCAATTCTTTCACATTTGTGATATGCATTGGATCTATTATTTTTAAAAAAAATTGATTCCTTATATTTTTTTTCCTTTTCTCACGCTTTTCTAAGCGTTTTCCTTTCTTTCAGTCCTATGAGACCTCTTCCTATACTTTTCTTTAATCTTCTCCTTTCCCTTTTGTCTATGAAACTTTTTGGAGGTTTCGGGCATTTCAATTGCGAATTGTTCACAAAATTCCCCCAATTGCTGTTTTTCATTAAGGTGATATCTTTTCACCTGTTGATTCAACTTTATCTCATTACATAAAGATAACCCTTCTTGGGTGCACACACTTATTAATTTTTCATGTGTAAGCTTCATAATTTATACTTACTCCATCTCCTCTGAGGGCTTTCCTAACCCTTTCTGCAAATACGATGGGAAGTCCATCTATGAATTTAGACTTCCAATGAGGGTCATTACACTCAGAGAGTTCCATTACTCTGGACAAAAATACATCTTTATACCATCTAAAGGATGTCAAGGTTTTGCACCTAAGGTTTTGGAGCATAGTTCTAATGGTCTCACTATTATCTGACCATCTTCCAGAAAAATGATCTATAATAGTAAGAATTAAGAAATACACTATATTCGATTCTGTTGTATCTCCTTTCCCCTTGACAACATTCAAAATTGTACTGATCTGGACTTCAGTGAGATAATTATCCCACCATCCTTTAAGTTGTCCAATAAGTCCTGCTATAATCATATTAGCAGTCTTATTTTCAGTATTACCATTTTCCTTACAAATTGTACTGAACATTAATATTCTATGCATCAAACTATCGGTATAACCATCAATATTCCATTCATATATCTCATTTCCACTGTAACTGTTAGAGATATAGGTCTCATGTTATTCTAATAGAACATCTTGAGGAGTTGGCCTAGGATAATAGTACATCCTTTGTACTGGCTTCCTAGCATGCTCTTTTGAGATTTTATTAATCTCATCTTTTGGAATATCATTTCTTTTTTGGTAGAAGTACCCTCTTCTAAATTCAAAGGTTGGAGATTTAATCCCTTAAATTTCTTTTCAAGTAGAGTCTTCAAATCTGCCATATTTCCAAACCTAAATCCCTTACCTCTGGAGGGGGTTGGATACTAGGAGTAGCTTTAGGTATCACCTCTTTTCCTTTAGATATTCTGCCTTTCTTTAATTCT